>OW051479.1:30679-10030679 GCA_932521405.1 Oscheius sp. JU1382
GGGTACATCAAGAAGCAAGTCTTTGTAATTTTATAATAATATGATTTTAGGAAAATCAATTTTTAAAACGGGAGAATGTAGAAGAGGTCCAATCTATTCGCCATCTTTCAACCGTTGGTGCTTCTGAAACTCGCTACTTGTCAAATCAAGATGAAAATCAAATATCAGAACTCAGCCTAAATCTGCGTTATCCTTGCTATAATTCGATTATTGAACCAACCACCCAAAAGCTTGGATATTTCTACTAATTTCGCCAGACAAAATGGTCATCAAGAAGCAAGTCTTTGTAATTTTATAATAATATGATTTTAGGAAAATCAATTTTTAAAACGGGAGAATGTAGAAGAGGTCCAATCCATTCGCCATCTTTCAACCGTTGGTGCCTCTGAAACTCGCTACTTGTCAAATCAAGATGAAAATCAAATATCAGAACTCAGCCTAAATCTGCGTTATCCTGCTATAATTCGATTATTGAACCAACCACCCAAAGCTTAGATGTTACTAATCATCCAGCTAATATTATTAAAGAACAAACATTGTCGAATAATAGTTACAGACAAGATGGTCATCAAGAAGCAAGTCTTTGTAATTTTATAATAATATGATTTTAGGAAAATCAATTTTTAAAACAGGAGAATGTAGAAGAGGTCCAATCCATTCGCCATCTTTCAACCGTTGATGCTTCTGAAACTCGCTACTTGTCAAATCAAGATGAAAATCAAATATCAGAACTCAGCCTAAATCTGCGTTATCCTGCTATAATTCGATTATTGAACCAACCACCCAAAAGCTTGGATATTTTTACTAATTTCGCCAGACAAGATGGTCATCAAGAAGCAAGTCTTTGTAATTTTATAATAATATGATTTTAGGAAAATCAATTTTTAAAACGGGGAGAATGTAGAAGAGGTCCAATCTATTCGCCATCTTTCAACCGTTGATGCTTCTGAAACTCGCTACTTGTCAAATCAAGATGAAAATCAAATTATCAGAACTCAGCCTAAATCTGCGTTATCCTGCTATAATTCGATTATTGAACCAACCACCCAAAAGCTTGGATATTTTTACTAATTTCGCCAGACAAGATGGTCATCAAGAAGCAAGTCTTTGTAATTTTATAATAATATGATTTTAGGAAAATCAATTTTTAAAACGGGAGAATGTAGAAGAGGTCCAATCTATTCGCCATCTTTCAACCGTTGATGCTTCTGAAACTCGCTACTTGTCAAATCAAGATGAAAATCAAATATCCGAACTCAGCCTAAATCTGCGTTATCCTGCTATAATTCGATTATTGAACCAACCACCCAAAAGCTTAGATGTTACTAATCATCCAGCTAATATTATTAAAGAACAAACATTGTCGAATAATAGTTACAGACAAGATGGTCATCAAGAAGCAAGTCTTTGTAATTTTATAATAATATGATTTTAGGAAAATCATTTTTAAAACAGGAGAATGTAGAAGAGGTCCAATCTATTCGCCATCTTTCAACCGTTGATGCTTCTGAAACTCGCTACTTGTCAAATCAAGATGAAAATCAAATATCCGAACTCAGCCTAAATCTGCGTTATCCTGCTATAATTCGATTATTGAACCAACCACCCAAAAGCTTGGATATTTCTACTAATTTCGCCAGACAAAATGGTCATCAAGAAGCAAGTCTTTGTAATTTTATAATAATATGATTTTAGGAAAATCAATTTTTAAAACGGGGAGAATGTAGAAGAGGTCCAATCTATTCGCCATCTTTTAACCGTTGGTGCCTCTGAAACTCGCTACTTGTCAAATCAAGATGAAAATCAAATATCAGAACTCAGCCTAAATCTGCGTTATCCTGCTATAATTCGATTATTGAACCAACCACCCAAAAGCTTAGATGTTACTAATCATCCAGCTATATTATTAAAGAACAAACATTGTCGAATAATAGTTACAGACAAGATGGTCATCAAGAAGCAAGTCTTTGTAATTTTATAATAATATGATTTTTAGGAAAATCAATTTTTTAAAACGGGAGAATGTAGAAGAGGTCCAATCTATTCGCCATCTTTCAACCGTTGATGCTTCTGAAACTCGCTACTTGTCAAATCAAGATGAAAATCAAATATCAGAACTCAGCTAAATCTGCGTTATCCTGCTATAATTCGATTATTGAACCAACCACCCAAAAGCTTGGATATTTCTACTAATTTCGCCAGACAAAATGGTCATCAAGAAGCAAGTCTTTGTAATTTTATAATAATATGATTTTAGGAAAATCAATTTTTAAAACGGGAGAATGTAGAAGAGGTCCAATCTATTCGCCATCTTTTAACCGTTGGTGCCTCTGAAACTCGCTACTTGTCAAATCAAGATGAAAATCAAATATCAGAACTCAGCCTAAATCTGCGTTATCCTGCTATAATTCGATTATTGAACCAACCACCCAAAAGCTTAGATGTTACTAATCATCCAGCTAATATTATTAAAGAACAAACATTGTCGAATAATAGTTACAGACAAGATGGTCATCAAGAAGCAAGTCTTTGTAATTTTATAATAATATGATTTTAGGAAAATCAATTTTTAAACGGGAGAATGTAGAAGAGGTCCAATCTATTCGCCATCTTTCAACCGTTGATGCTTCTGAAACTCGCTACTTGTCAAATCAAGATGAAAATCAAATATCAGAACTCAGCCTAAATCTGCGTTATCCTGCTATAATTCGATTATTGAACCAACCACCCAAAAGCTTGGATATTTCTACTAATTTCGCCAGACAAAAATGGTCATCAAGAAGCAAGTCTTTGTAATTTTATAATAATATGATTTTAGGAAAATCAATTTTTAAAACGGGGAGAATGTAGAAGAGGTCCCAATCTATTCGCCATCTTTTAACCGTTGGTGCCTCTGAAACTCGCTACTTGTCAAATCAAGATGAAAATCAAATATCAGAACTCAGCCTAAATCTGCGTTATCCTGCTATAATTCGATTATTGAACCAACCACCCAAAAGCTTAGATGTTACTAATCATCCAGCTAATATTATTAAAGAACAAACATTGTCGAATAATAGTTACAGACAAGATGGTCATCAAGAAGCAAGTCTTTGTAATTTTATAATAATATGATTTTAGGGAAAATCAATTTTTAAAACAGGGAGAATGTAGAAGAGGTCCAATCCATTCGCCATCTTTCAACCGTTGATGCTTCTGAAACTCGCTACTTGTCAAATCAAGATGAAAATCAAATATCAGAACTCAGCCTAAATCTGCGTTATCCTGCTATAATTCGATTATTGAACCAACCACCCAAAAGCTTGGATATTTTTACTAATTTCGCCAGACAAGATGGTCATCAAGAAGCAAGTCTTTGTAATTTTATAATAATATGATTTTAGGAAAATCAAAATTAGATGCCTTTGACGTATTCCGAGTTAGTCCTTTAGGAATGGCTTTAGTTTTTTTTTAAAAGAAATAAGGTTCTTCCCTACAATTAAATTCGCAAAGATAAGTTACTCTTCAGTTCTTTGCCTCCCTGGTGATAACATTTTAATTTGAAATAAAGCCGTTTTTTATCATTTACATTTCAACAGCTCAGGCAACATTTACAATTTTCGGCAGATTTCCAACTGATTTGTTTGGCTTTTATTAGAAAGAATTCGGTAGCTGAAACTTAAAAAAGAGTTATCAATTTCTTCTCTGAATTTGACCAAAGTAGATAATTTGAAATGTTTTTCTCACGTTACCTGTTATTGTAGCGAATGCTTATCGGCAACTATCAAAGTACCCCAGATTGCTCGTTAATCTAACTGAGGACAGCCATTTTGGACTTATGATCTTTATTTCCAAGAAAAACCGGGTTCCGAAACAAATTATCGGCTATTTTCGTGATTCAATCGCGTAAACCTCTCATTTGCCTTTTCTCATAATCCATTCTTCGAATTCACGTTTCGCACGTTCTTTGCCATTTTAAAGGCGTACTGAGGCAAGACGATCTCAGAATAGACCGATAAAGAAGCGACACTGAAAACCCGACACCGAAACTGTCGACACATTTTTGCCTTTTGATCACCACTTCAATCTCAGTCGTAATCAATCCCAATCAAAGTTTTTCTTTCTTTTTGGTCAACAGTTTATTCAGTTCCGCACATTTGAACTTCCTAAACTCCTTTAGCCGTTGCCTTTTCTCACATAAAATTCGCCTTTTCTTTGTTTTTCTTCTATTATGCTATTTATCAAAGTGATTTCTATTCGATGGAGGAAAAAAAGAAGCAAATCAAAAATATCAACAGAGGCTCGATGAAATGCGGAAGAAACACATCCCCTTCGTCCACTGCGAAGCAAATATTTTCTTATCTTTTTTTATTATTAGGTTGAGAGAAATAGAACAAAAAGCGACCGAAAGAGCCAATTTTAGTTGTGCAGCAAGCAAAAACCAAGAAGATGTTGTTTTTGTCGAATGGGAAACGATGGACCGGGTGATACGAATCCCGCCGTGTGACCCAAGTCAATTTGGCCATTTTTGGACACGCGCTCGCTTCCTCTCCTCCAAGTACCCACAAAGCACTGAGGACAGATTTATCCCTGGAATGACCCCTATTCTCCCGACTGTTTGCCCAAAGACTAGACTCCTTCCTGTTCTGTTTGCTGTCTTCTTTTTGATTCCGAGTATCTTCCTCCTTTTGCAACACATTTTGAGGCTAAAAACTGAAAACTTTTTTGTTGTTTTTTGAGGGAGCCGGACAATCCCAGACCTCCTGTTCCCTCTGCCGCCTGCTTTACCCAATCACAAGCCATTTTTTAATGAGAATTTGTTTACAATTATCAACTTTGTGGGAAGGATTTTCCTGAAAATTCAATTATATTTGAAAGGAGAAAGCCTTCTCTCTAGTTTAATTGCTCATTCTCTTTAAATTTAAATATTTCACCACTAGGCAGTCTAAAGTTTATTTCTTTGAAAACTAGAGTGATTTTAACGATTTACGACTTATTGAGACGTTAGCCCATGATATTCTCTATCAAATTGCAAAACATCGCAAATTGTGAAAACAGACAGAAATAGTTGAAAAATGAAAGCTGAGTTAATGAGTCTGTTGCGCTTTCCTTTTTCGAGAATCCTTTCTTTTTGCATAGTCTAGTGCGTCACGCCTATTGGAAATTCGTGGAAATATGACTCTAAGAAGAAGTCAATTTTCACCTGTTTTAGGATAAAAAAGCACAGCTTTTCTTCGTTTTTTGGATCAAAAGTGTAGAAAGAGAGATTCTTCCTTTTTCTAATATTTATTGCGTAGCGTGAGGGACCTTATATACTAACCTATGTTGTGGTAGAAAGTTAGTCATCCCGATAGAGAGCCAGTCACCCCCGATAGACAAAACATTTCCTCCACTACTGTAGCAGGTTTTTTCTCCCCAAAGCTATTCTATTCGCTTCTTCCGCGACAGATACTACCAAGAGAAGTCGGAATTGTTAATTTAGACTCTTTTAATGGTCAAGGAACTCATTGGGTTTGTTATTCCAAAAATAATAGAAAGTGTTATTACTTTGATTCTTTCGGATTAGATCCACCAATAGATTATAAAATACCTTAAAGATAGGAAAGATAGAAAAATAGAATGCTCAACTTTCCAAATTCAAGAATTCGGAACTCATCATTGTGGTTATTACTGTCTTTTCTCATAAATGGTGAAATAATATGGAATAACGTTTATCGAATGAACTTGTTAGAAAAAACATAGAAGATCATAATTTAATAAGCTTGAACGTGTCCTTCTTCCAATCCACAATGATAGACAATTCCAATTTGCGCAGCGAATCAGCTCCGAGAATGTTGACCTCTTCGAAGTGGGTTTTGGAGAGGTGGCATTCGATATTTGTCGTTTCATCCTGAACATTTGAATTAACCATTAAACTCTAAATAAAAGAAAACAAACTTGTATGGCGAGACTGTGGAGACCACGTGTGAATCCTTTTCCGACGATTTATTCCAATGATTTTGCAGTCAGGTATGTGTAAGGAGCTCCAGAATCAACAAGAAACCAACAACTGACAGCTTTAGCATTCACGTTTCCTGAAAGATTCCATTATACCTAACTATAACGTTACCATAGTCCCTACCTGAATATCTACAAACCAGTGGAACCATAAAACGGACATTTCTGCCATGAATTCGACCCGACACTGGGAATGGAGGCTCGGGAAATGATCCAATTGGACAGGTGCTCGACCTTGTTATCCGATCCAATCTAAGAACATACATATTAAATTAAGTAATAAAAATACACCTTGCCTCGAGCAATCCTTTTCATCGATGTCCGAGACCAATACATCGTAATCCTTGTACGAAATAAACTCAGCAGCATCAAAAGAGCCCTGAAATGATAAATTAATTTAAGAAAAATGAGTTTTAACTTTACTTATTTCATTTAAAAAGCTAAACAATAGACTGCCTTTTTGGAAAGCTGAAAAAATAAAAAAAAGGATTCAGATTGAATTCCAAAACATGTATCAGTACTAGTTGACTAGAGTAAAAGTTTTAAATATAACTTAACACATTCGAAACCGCGTCCTTTTTTCTTTCTCGTTCAGTTTGGACCACGCGCTTATTTCGAAATTAGGCAGCGGCAACACCATTTGCTGCCACGGGTCCCCAGTGACTCGTAAATTTAATTTTTCGCATTATTTTGTTTTTTCTTTTCAAATTTTCAAGACATGAAATTTGTCTTTCGAATTTTATCCTTATTAATTTTAGGTTATAAATGTGTGACGATAGCGATAGGTTAAACATTTCTTTTGGAGAACTTTTGGTAGATAGTGAAGCGGAATGCTTTGAAGATTCTGATGAAGAATATGTAAAATCGAGCTACGATGATAGCTTTTCAAGTGACAATAGTGAACAAAAGGAAGAAGAGAGTCCAGTTAATCCAGATGGTTGGTCAACAGTTACAAAAACTGTTCATTTATATTTGATGCAAGCAATCAATCTGTGGCTGATTTCTCGACTTTTACAGAGCCCTTGGCTTTCTACAGATATTTTTTCAATGATATGCTTATCCAACAAATTGTCACAGAAACTAATATTTACGGAGCTGCAAAAACGAGAGATTGGGTTGATGTTGATGAAGTAGATTTAACAAAATTTATTGGTATTTGCCTTCAAATGGGCATTGTGAAGCTTCCAAGATTGCGAGATTACTGGTGTAACCGAAAAGCAGTAGGCGGATTTTCTCATATGTCCCATTTAATGCCTCGTTCTAAATTTGAGGCTATTTTACGTCATCTTCATTTTTCAAGCAACAAAGATAACGATGGAAGCGACAAGTTGTTCAAAATTCGCCCTGTTCTTGAAAATATCAACCAGCAATCAGAGATTGTTTTTATTCCTGGAAAGAATGTTGCCATTGATGAATCAGTGGTTCCATTCCGAGGAAGAATCAACTTTCGTCAGTATATCCCGCTGAAGAAACACAAGTTTGGGTTAAAATTGTTCAAGTTGTGTTCTGAAGGAGGATATACACACAAAATAATTGTTTATGCTGGAAAGGTGCCAAGAACGGAGGGATCTGTTGCAGAAAATATTGTTATGGATTTGATACAGAACTATTTGAAAAAAGGCAAGTGCTTATTTACAGACAATTGGTATTCCTCATTCCCACTGGCTGAGCGGTTATTGGAAAATAAAACGGATTTTGTAGGAACTTTCCGCAAGAACAGACGTGGCTTTCCAAAAACAATATTGAACCAGAAGCTCAAGAAAGGAAAAATGATGGCTCTTCAGAAAAATGGGATTAATGTATTCAAATTGGCAGGACAAAAGGCCGATCTTGATGATGTCGACATGCCATGGCCCAGAAACAAATGAGAAAGGAAAACCTCTCGTTGTAGAAGATTATAATAAATCAATGTTGTTTGTGGACACTTCGGATCAGATGGCGGCATATTATCCATTTGTGGTACGAACTTGTAAGTGGTATGTGCGCTTATTTTTTCACTTAATCACTCAAACAGCTTTGGTGAATTCTTACAGACTATATTGTCGACATGTTAAAAAAATAACACTTTTGGATTTCAAGATGAATCTAGTTGAAGCTCTTTTGAGTGAAGATGATATTACAAGACCGACAACTCCAAAGCATTTAGAAGAGATGTCCGGAAAAAAATCTAAAACTGCAAGGGCATGTCATGTTTGCTATAAAGAAAAGTCTGCCGCCGGAGGAAGAGAAGAAGCTAGAAAAAAACCGAAACGAGTCAATACCAAGTGTAGTAGATGTCAAAAGTATCTTTGTGTTAATTGTTTTGCGAAAAAGCATAAAAACTGTTAATTAGTTGAATAACATTTTGTTCTGTTATAGAACTTGTTTGCATAAAAGTTACAACACGTTCTGCCCACTCAATCCATAGGTTCATTATAGTCTATGCAACAGATGGACACCAAAAAGACTGGTAAAAAACGCGATAGGTCAAAAATATATAGTGCGAAACCCTGACAGCAAATAGTGTTGCCAAGGATATACCCTCTTTAGACCGTGGCAGCACTATTTGCTGCCAAGGTTTCGAATGGGTTAAATGCGCTAAGAAAACAGTGGTATGCTGGAGCAAATTAAAAATTACTGAACGGGGTTTTGAGCCTCACTCCAAGTAAACCAGGGTGCCCCTGGTTTTAGGCCTCTTTCTCCTTCTTCTTCTGCTTCCTCTTCTCCTCCTCCTTCTTCTTCTTCTTCTTCTTCTTCTTCTTCTTCTTCTTCTTCTTCTTCTTCTTTAAGTTTGCAGAGTTCTGGAGGTGGTAGAGTTGTTCTGACATCCTCTTTCGCCGGTTTTTTCTGCTTCACAATATTCCAATTTTTTGGGTTGAGTAGTTTAATTGTTTTAGCAAGTTGCTCTGTTAGTTTAGTTTTCTCCTTTTCTTCAAGTTTCTTCTCATTTTTCTGAAAACACAATATAGTAGGTAGGCTAATAGGCTTTAGTAGTTATTATGTGTAGGCGCTTACCTCTATTATTTTTCTTTGCTTTTTTAGCGCCTTTTTTATATATTTCTTCTATTTTATCCCGAAACATGTCTCGCCCATTTTTTTCTAGAAACGCCCTATATCTTATCATATTTGGATCGGTTTCTGCTGCTATTTTAGCAGCAGCAGCAGCAAGTTTTTGGCGTCGTTGTAGATAACTGTAGTTAGTCGACTCCGTGATCTCCTCCCAAGGTCCTGCAACCGGTGGTCGAACTTCAGAATTGACTGCAGCTGGACTGATGTATTCTGGTTGGCAATCAGCCGGTAGAAATCGACGAACTCGTCTTAGTTGCTTATGTCTTGGTTCAAAATACATCATCTTTTGGGTATGTCAGCTGTTCGCAGCATTGACAACCTATTAGCTTCTGTTCTTTTAGGTTTTTTTTTTTCCAAATTGTCGATATAGCTTCCAAATTTTCAATATAAATTCCAAACTTCTGGTAGACTTTTTCTGTTGGTGTTCACTGTCACCAGTTCTTCCTCCCATACATTTTTTGAAATGAAAATATAAATAAATTTATAAATAGAGAAGTCAATATTTATGATTGACTAGGCGGCACCACTCAGGAAGAGGAAGGTGAGATGAGTGAATGAAATGTGTGAAAGAGTCGACGAAAAGAGGAAAAACTACACATCTAAAGCCTATAAAGCTCACTTGTGTTTGCTCGAATGCAAAGCGATTTGAATGTTATGTGATAAGCCTAGCCTATTATAGTCTAGTCGTACGTTTATAATCAGAAGGCGACAGTTGTTGCTAAGAGAGACCCATTTTTGTTCTAAAATGCTCTACTAAAGGCATTAGTTAGAATAAAATGGGTTTCGTAGCGGCAACCTCTCTTCTCGGGGGGTGTATTAAGGTGTCTCCTTGGCGTGTCTTCTTCGTGAGCAGACACTAATGAATATGAGACTAATAATAAAAAAGGACTGTGCTATGTTATTTATAGTCTAAAACACAAGCGAGATCAAAAGCTACATACAGTATACCAAAAGCATGCCGTAAAGGCTTTAAAACATTTGTAGCTTTGGCTTGGTCTGTGCCAGAACCAAATTTCGAAAGGCTTTTGAATTTTCGAAATTTTTACGCAGTCATCATTGTGTGCGACATCCCACGCGTTTTTGTCTCGCGCGTCTCATATTACACCATCCCACTTTGGTTTTGTAAGAAAATCGCGAATTTCGCGGTTTGTTACAGTAATCCACAAAACTTTCGAAAAAAGCAAAAGTTTCCGAAAAAATTTAAAATCCCCAAAAAGCGAGTTAAAGTTTCTGAATTTTTGCAATTTTGTTACCGTATTCCACGACCTCATCCCAAGTAAACCAGGGGAGCCCTGGTTTTAAGCCATCCAAAATACTCCTTCACCAAAAAATTTGACACCCTCTCGAACTGATATAGTAGCAAGTAATTTAATAGCATCATATTTTCAAGACAATTCAAACAAAAGTAATGCAGTATACTCACTCAGGTTTGGTACTCGAAAGAAGAAGTATACAATAGGTAATAAAGACATCTCCTTTGACAGCAATATCATTAAGATTGATGACTCGGAGTACGTTGCTACACCGGGATTGTTGGAATTATTAATAAAGAAATCTCCAAATTTGAGTAAATTAACACAATCCGACAAACAAAATTATCGAGAAATTTTATTTTGTTCGAATGCCTTATATCAAGGTTTTGATAATACCAGTAAGAGGTATAATGCTGATGCAAGTGATAAATGGAAATTCATTAAGAGTAATTATTTTGTTGCAAAGCAGCAAGGTCAAAGTCAATCACAGGATACTTCTACAGGGAGTTCAATAGACTTCCTACCTTCTAATGTTGATTCTCTTATTAATTCTTTAAGATTATCAATAGGTTCTTATCAAGCTGGAAATAAATCAGAATTTAACAAAATTCATGCTATTTTGGATGAATTACTCCGTCAGAAGAAGATAAAAAAGAAAGATCTACCTTGTATTTACTTGAATATTGGACTATAGTCCAGCATGATCATAGGAGTATAATAAAAAATCATGAACCATAGTATTTCTCATAAAATATACTTTTTGATACTTTATGATACATCTGTACATGATCTTACACAATCTGACATGATATAATATATGCTTATATTTTTTGACTTAAATAAATGGATCAAAAAGTTATACTAGCTAGAATGTTCATCAATGATCAAGACAAAACACCTCTCAGAATTAATAAACGAAATTGGGTCAAACAACGTAATTATTCTACACAAACTTTGTATGAAGGTTTACATGAATTAGGAAAAGAGATGGATATCAGTAGATATATTGATAAAAAAGGAAAGAATTTTGGAGAAAATGGTAGATTTGAAAAGTCGAAATGTAATGAGGAAATTAATTCAATAAAGAAATTGGATTTGTTGAGTAAAAACATCCACCAGACAAAAGCACAACTGAAGGCTGAAAAATCAAAAGATGACAAATGGAAAACCTTAGAGAAAAATTTAAATTATTAAATGAGTACAAAATAATCGAAATTTATTTCTACATTAAATGAGTCAAACTCTATCTCTTCAAACTCTAGCTAATACGATTAAACAAATTTGTCCAGATAGTAAAGATATTGTGAAGAAACTTAAAGAACTTGACTCGGAACAAAATAAACTTACCATTGAGAATGCATTGAGTAGTATTAATGAAATAGATGTGATGGTAGATAAAGCAAAATTACCTAAAGGAATTTCAGATGCCGCAAAGTATATCCTTTCTTTCACAGTTGCAAAAGAAACTGAATCCGAATGTGCTTTGAATACTGCTTCTAATAAAAACAGAGAAGCCAGAGAATATAAAAAAGCTTATGAAGAATCCCAGAAAAATTATAGTGATGTTCATGAAAAATTTACAAAATTACAAAAACAGTATAACCTTGAAGTAAAACCGAAGAAAGAAGTTACATTTAATTTAAATCAAATAACTGTTCATACTTCAAGATTATCAAAAGAAGACAGACTAGCACTACTTCGAGTAGATATAGGTGATACCGGTCGAGAGAATACTCGATTGAAGTTGGAAGATGTGAAAAGTAAGACTGGAGCAAATTTAAATGGTGTTACTCATGTATATGCTCTAAAACCTTAGGCCAAACTGATGAACCTAAGAATATTATTATTAAAAAATAAACATAAATCGAAGATTTCCTAGGCTTCAATAGAAGACGTCAAAACAAAGTTTCAAGGTTTTGCTATGCAAACAAGTAAAAATATTTCAATTGCTTCCTGAATTTACCATTATTAAAGTCATTAGTTTTGTCAATTGTTAAAAAATTGTACTTCTCCTTCCAAATCAATGAAATCATTTCAAGAAATTCTGGTTTATCAATTTCTCCACAATGATCACGATAAATATAATCTAAATTCAGTTTATCTTGAGGAAATATTATGAAAAGATTCGCATTCTCTCTAATTGTATTCTTTGGAAGCTTTATATAATTCTGGCTGATGTAAAAACAATCTATATTATTATGACGACCTCGGGTGTAATATTGTTCTATTTTATTTTGTTTCTCAAGCATTAGATCATCAAAAATTATAAGAGTTTTTTTTTTATCTGGATCAATTGAACTAGGATCTGGAATATTATCTAAAGAGTCACTACTTGCAACATTTATGATTGGTTTAGCATTTTCCTTTTCTTCGATGATAAAATTCTGACGAAGGAAACATTCTCTAATTTCACGTTTGGTCAAACCATTTTTGAAACCATTTATAAGAGCTTGATAACAGGGTTGGAAAAGAGTTGTAGAAAAGATATAAAGGTTGTTGTAATCAAGGTAATCTTCTCCTTTAAATTGGTCCAGTAACAAATTCATAAGTAAATTAGTTTTACCACATCCTGATTTTCCAATAATACAGGCTCTAATTGACTGAGGCAATAGTTGATTGTTGTTCCTCTTGGAATAATAATTTTTAACGGAATAATCAGTGAATTCGCCTTTTTCAAAAGTCATTTATTTAAATGAATATTAATAAATTAAGAATGACAAATCTTTTTCTTAATCTATATCGCACAAATGAGAAAACATTTCAATTTGATCTTCCACAAAATTTCACTAATAATAATAACCTTTCCATTGCTGTAGTGAAAATTGATGGGATATTAGATATGAATGAAATGAATTCAATTAGTCCTTTTGTTTATCTATCATGCAATCTTATTTGTGATACTTTCATTGATGAAAGGCAAAGTAATATAATTTGTAAGTTTAATGCAAATCCTAAAGATAAAAAAATAACGTTTGAACCAATTAATTTAATTTATCACAAAACTGTTAATAATTGTAATGTGATAACCTTGAAGTTAGTGGATGAGAAGAATAATCTTATTGATTTCAACAAATGTGATCTTCATATAGAATTACACGTAAAATAATAATAACTTCTTAAATTCTTTTAAAACCAGATCCACTCTTCAAAGCTTTTAAGAAGTTATTATTTTCTTTAGAAAGTTTTGGAGTCTTTTTTGAAAATTTTAATTGACCGCCACTTTTCTTTTCTTCTTTTGGAATAATTTGTTCCACAGTTTTTACTTCGTTAGAATCTATGGTGTTTACACTTGATATGAATTCTACCAACGGTATTTTATCTTTTTCTTTTGAACTTACAATAATATAACTCGAAGTATTACTATTACCAGAATTAAAGAATCTCATTCGTAAAATTCAACAATGTAGGAAGATCCTTATTTACAGTGCGGAGCAAAAGTATAGATCCACCCACAATTTTTGCCATACAGACATCCAGGGTGGTTCTGGAGCTTTGGAAACGTTATTATCGTCTTTAGCGACATTTAAAACCCCAGTATTTCAACTTTCGCGACGATAGATCACTCGACTCAAAAATATGGACGACTTTTATAAGACATATTAAGTTGAGGTGGTGCAAAAGTATAGATCCATTGAAGAAAAACGTAAAAAAAATCACAAAAAATCTTTGTTTTATTTCGATGTACACTTTTTAGTACTTGGTAATGCCTCCGCTGCTTTGAATACAGGCAAAAATCCGATCTGGCATCGACTTGACGAGAGCTTGGAGAAACTTCTTGTCCATGTTCTCCCACTCGAACCGAATGACTTTCTGAAGCTCATCTACAGTATTAAATTGCTGTCCATTTGCATAAACACGTCGAGCAAGAATTCCCCAAGCATTTTCAATCGGATTGATGTCAGGGGAGAGAGATGGCCAGTCCATGACTTCAATAACTTGCTCCTCTAACCATTGAATCGTTGACCTCGCGACATGAATGCTGCAGTTATCCTATTGAAACATTAGATTCTGGCTCGGATGCTAGTGATAAAATGGTGCAAGACGCTTCTCTAATAATTCCTGGTATCCAACGGTATTGAGGCGTCCTGTGATGAATTCTAGATCGAGAACTTCGTCATTACAAAATGCACTCCAGATCGTGGACTGATCCCTCTCCAAAATTTCGTCTGGACATGAACTTTTTCTCCTTCCTGAGGTCTCTCCAGTAGTAGTTGAAACCATCTGGACACATCCAGGTTAAACTTTTTCTCGTCAGAGAAGATGACCTAACTCCTTTAATTAAAATTTTTGTAAATGGACCTAACTTTTGACCAATCAGTGGCCATGTTGCTTCTTGCAAAATTTAAGCGAGCGGTCAATTGAGGAGCATTTTGGATCTTCTCCCTTTTAATGGGAGGACTGCGGTGAATCGAGCGAAGAACAGTCCATTTCGAAGCGGGTAAATCGAGCTCTTTGATGACCTCGTTTGCGCTGATTACTTGATTAGATATTTTTCTAACGATGCGTCTATCGTCTCTATCGGTCAAAATTCTTGGGCGACCACTCTTGGGAACATTTCCATACGTTATAGGGTTCTTCAAATAAGTGTTTACAGCTTTGTGGCTTCTCGACAGCTTTTCAGCAATCTTCCTGTTGCTGAGACCGACATCATGAAGGGCATCAATTTTGGCTCGTTCTTCGGGGGAAAGAAGTGTTCCGCGAGGCATTATGACTATTTAGATGACAACAATGAATCAAGAAACAATCTCAGATTTAAAAATTTCTGGTTTTTTCATGTTGGATCTATACTTTTGCACCACCTCAACTTAATATGTCTTATAAAAGTCGTCCATATTTTTGAGTCGAGTGATCTATCGTCGCGAAAGTTGAAATACTGGGGTTTTAAATGTCGCTGAAGACGATAAAAACATTCCCAAAGCTCCAGAACCACCCTGGATGTCTGTATGGCAAAAATTGTGGGTGGATCTATACTTTTGCTCCGCACTGTATTAAGGAATACTTATTTCAAAATAAAAAAATTACAATGGATTGAATCCATCGAATGAAGATTAATCAACAACAAGAGATCTATGTGATGGATGATGAATCATTTCTTGTAGTTCTAAACCAACATAGTCTTTATGGTTCATTCTTTTTTGATTAGTATTATTTCTGAATTGTCTATCGAAGAATGTTTTTGGAGAAAGAAGCATCCAAAAAGATCTGGCTATAAAGATGTAAATTAACGTGACACCTATAGTTACGTAAACTCTCCAAATTTTAATGTAATACTTCTCGAATATGCTTTCTACCTCATCTAATATTTCGTGAGGAATCATAGAATCTTGATTATTAGCATGCAATTCAATAGAGACATTAGATTTCTCTCGCATTTCATTAATAAGCTGTTCTTCGATATTAGTTTTCATATCTAAGAGGATGTGTTCATGAAAGATTACTTTATCATCTAGAAAACTTAGATTGAATTCTTCAAAACTCTTGAAATCGGTGACATTACTTCGTGAATCAATCATAGGGTGAAGTTGTAAATTGCTTGAAATGATTCCATTTTTGTAATACCAAATTTTTTATCTTGATAGGAATTTGTCCTTGTGTGAGTGCTAAACTGAATTTGTATCCATCGAAATGAGTAAGATCAACAAATTCAATTTCTTCTTCATCGATTTCTTTACAAAATGTTACTTGTACGATTCTCATTGTATTAAAATGCAATTCTCCTTCGGAAATAACTTTCACTCTTATTGCTGAATGATTCAGTTGTTTCTGTATGTATCTTCTAGGATTTTCCCTTATCAGACTTTCAAGGACTTCGTTTTGCTCATTAAAAATGTTACACATTACTTCAGTTGTGTGACGAAGTAAATTATTTGATTTGTTTTCTAAGTATTGAAATTCTCCTGCTGCTTGGAAATCTGAGTACAATTCCCTTTTGGTCCTGGTCGAGAGCACTTTCAGATTGTCTTTTCTCAATTTCATATTTAACAATTCGATTTATGAAATCCGTGTAACTTGAGAAAGTATCACAATTCTCTCTAATTTTTACAAACTCATCATAACTTGGTAGAACATTACAATTAGGCTTAATTTTTAAGTATTCAACGTAGCTGGGTAATGGCAAAGGTTGCCACAATTCTCTTTTTGTTCTATTGGAAGTATCAGAATTATCATCGGATGAGGAATTTGAAAATCTTTCTCTTTGTTGTCTTAATATTTTTTCTTGTTTCCTTTTTTCGAATTCTTGATGTTTCTTTATTTTTTCTTCTCGTCTTTTCTCAAATTCTTTCAATTCCATTTCATATTGTTTTTGTCTCTTTCTTCCTTGCTCACGTAGTTCACGATTCTGTTGCTCACGATATGCTTCTTCACGAATTTTACTTTCTTCTTGTTGTTTTCTTTGTCGCTCATAATATTCTCGTTGTTCATTTTGATATTTTTGAGAATTCATGCTGATTTCTTTTAGGTTTGGTTGTTCTCTTGGCGAAATGAGAGGCTGTGGTTCAGGTAATTTCGGGATTGTTGGTTGATTAAAATTTACTCTTCTTACAGCAAAACCCTCATCGCTTACAGTAAGATCAAGATTGCAATCTCTCACATTCAAATTTTCTGAAAAACTTAAAGCAATTTGGTTTTGACTATTAATCCAAAGGCCATTGTTGTAAACTCCATCTAATTTTCCAATTGAAACGTATTGACAATTTTGGTCTTTGTTAACATCCCAAACAATGAGTTCGTTCTTCTTGATCTCACAAGAGCCATCGAGATATTTACAATTATTCATGTCAACCAAAACATTTGTCGGACGTGTTTGATTAAAGTGAGAGTATACCTTTGTTTCAATTATCATACAATTCTCCTTGAAATATCTTTTAGGTGAGAATAAACTAGTAAATCGATTAGGATAATAATCTACTTCAATTTTATTATTAGTGGTCCAAGTTCCAGAAGTACCTTTCGTCAATGTACCGTAACCACACTTCTTGTTTGCAATCATTTCTCTACACTCTGCAAGTGTAATACTATGATGGTTTAATTCTTTCTCTATTAGGTGCTCATATCCTGAGAAATCTGTGTACATAGAAACTTCATTAACCATTTTTTTACACAACTTAGCTTCTGAAACATACTCAATAATATTAGATTTGAAAACTTCATATCTTACTACTTCTGCTTGGGGTGATAATTGTCTATGATAATTGCATTTATGTAATTTTGGTATTCTGAAGTATTGAACTGGAGAATTTTCAGTACAAATAATAGGTTTACTAAGGATATCACTTATTAAAAAGGTTGAAAATGTAAAGAATAAATAGAATTGCAATACATTCATTTAATATTAGAAAAAAATATTCTAATTAAATTAAAAAATAAACTTTTCAAAGTAAAAATGGTGGAAGCTGTTGATAGAATACTTGTTGTTGACAATCCAGTTATTCATGATACATCAATTCAAAAGGAGAATCTCATTAGTGTATTTCCTTCATCAGGTTCTAGTCTAAATCAACATGGTGAAATAAATTTCATTATAGAAACATGTGATCAGTACCTACTTTTACATAAATCATACATTTATATGGATGTAACTTTAAGTAAATTAGATGGTGATTTGCTACTAGATACCGATGAAGTTTCTTTAACAAATAATGCTCCGATGTTTCTATTTGATAGAGCAACCTATAGTATGGATGGAATGCAAGTTGAAAATATTATAGACCCTGGAAGAGCTAGTCTGATGAAAGGGCTTCTGACTTACTCATCGACAATGAACAAACAAAACACTTTTGGTTGGATTTTAGAAACCCAATAGGATATTCTGACATATAAAATCAATAAGTATACAAAAAATAGAAAAGGTAGTATTACTTTTTGTATTCCCTTGACACACATCTTTGGATTTGCTGAATGCTACAACAAAATCATTTATGGAAGAAAACATCAACTATCACTTTACAGATCGCCAGAAAATAAAAATAGCATTACATCTTCAGACCCAACAAAATTTACTGCAAAGATAAATATCAATAAGCTTCAATGGGTCATTCCAAAGATTGTCCCAAGCCTTGAGATGCAAATGAAACTTATGAATATTTTTGAAAGTAATAAACTAGTTCAAATGCCTTTCATTTCGAGACAATTTGAGAGTTATAACATTCCCAATGGAAATCGGGAGTTTACTTGGAAACTTGGAACTAAATATGATAAAATAAAATATATTATAATAGCATTTCAATGTGGAAGAGATAATAATTATCTTAATGCAAGTAAATTTGATACTTGTGGTCTTGAGGAGATTCATGTTGAACTTAACTCTGAGAGATATCCATATGAGTGTCTAAAGTTTGATTTTGATAAATTTAATGCAGTTCAACAATACAATTTTGCCAAAGAATTTCGGAATAGCTATTATGAATCAGTAAAAGATTATATTTTCATGGAAGAAGATGTATATTACTACTATTATCCGTTACTTGTTTTTGATGTTTCTAAGCAAAATGATAGAATTATTCAATCAAGACCAGATGTAACCATAAAAGCTTCTTTCAATAAAACATTGCTCAAAGCACAAAGTGTTATTGTTTGATAATGAGTGAAAATGTTGTTGAAGTCAAAGATAATAGGGTTAAGGTGGTAAGCATCTGAGCTAAGAATTCAAATTTGTCTCAGGAATCCAAGAATTAAATTTTTCTGGATATCCATACCACTTTATAAAAACTTCTTTGATACCATTCCTAGTTCTCCTTTTCAGTACTTCTTCAACTGCGTATTCCTTACTCACATTATCAAAAAGTGTTAGTTCTTCTTTATAAAACCTTCCTTTGATTTCTTCATCTCCAAGATCTTGGATTTCATAAGTCACAGGATTTCCTTCGTGGACTTTAGCAATTTTGAATTGTTCTGTGCTCCAATTAGAAAGATATCCTTTTGAGAAGACGGATTTATATTTAGTAATTCGAACAATGTCTCCAATTTTGAGTTTAGGTTTTGAATCTTTATGAGATTTTGAAATACCAAATAAATTGAGATAGACTTCTGAAGTATTTTCTTTTTGGGAAGCTTCAATTGGAGTCATTTTAATACTTCTATGATAGTGATTATTGTAGCCATCAACTAGATCATCAAGGATATCAGTCCATTGATGATTTCTATTGTGTGTAAACATCTTCCACATTTTCTCTTTTAAAGTTCTATTGAATCTTTCAATTATGGATGCTTTCTTATCTGAATAAGTTGAAAAATGGTGAATGTCATATTTCTTGAAAAGTTTATTCATTTCTCGATTGTAATACTCCTTTCCATTATCAGTCTGAATTTTTGTGGTTTTCTATTTTTACCATTAAATATCTTCTCCATAGCTTTTGAAGTTTCTTCACCTGTTTTAGTTTTCAAAGGGAATACCCAAGCAAATTTTGAGAAACAATCAATTACAGTTAATAGATATTTATAGCCTTTATTTTCATTAGCATAAGGAATAATTTCTACAAGATCTGACTGCCATTGTTCATCAATTTCGTGAATGTAGACTCTTTCGGTTTTGAAATTCTTACGAGCTGGTTTGTGAAGAGTGTAAACATCTTGTTGGTTGAGGAATTCTTTGACTACTTTTTGAGACTTGTTAGTTTTCCTAGCTAGCTCATTTATTCCACAAAAACCTGTTTTGGGATCATAATAAATTTTTTCAAGGATTACTTTATCTTTTTCACTAATTATTTGATCTTTCTCATTAATTATTTTATCTTTTTTTACTAATTTCCTTACCCGAGTCTTCAAATCCTGCGCCAATCTTTTGGTCTGATTCTTTTAAAGAATTGAATTTACATTTAATCATATTACACTGATCACATAAACCTTTTATCATATTTCTATTATTTTTAGTAACTATTTGAAAAGTGTCAATAGTATTAGTATGTTGTCTGCATTTGAAACAGAAAACTAAATTTGAAACTTTGCACATTTAAGTACATGGAATTTATTTATTATCAACTATAATTGATAACGAAGCATCCTTTGATTTTTCTTTGAGCTTCTTCAGTTGCTCTTTCATTCCCAATTTCTGAATTCCTAGTTTCTTCTTTTCAATAGCAGCAAGTTTTTTCCTCTTCTCTTCGCGTTTTTTACGCCGATACTCCACTAATTCTACTTCCAAACGAAATCTTCTTTTTGCTTCATAAAGTTTTGTAAACTTCTCGGATATAGCTAAGTCTTCCTTAGTTCTTTTATATTCTTCAACTAAATCATCCAATGAAGAGTTCTTTGATTCTTTGGTAGTAATAGAGTTGGAATCAATAGGTGGTGTTGAGATTTGTAGATGACCTATTTCATCGGTAATGATGGAATTGGAGTCCATACTTCCATTGGTAACAGTGGTGCTGGAATCAATAGATAGTGTTGAGAGTTGTAGATAAGTCATACCATCGATGTCTTCATATTCATCACTAGACATCTGAAAAATTTTTTATACAATAGTACCCAGCTCAAAAGGAGGTATTCGAAAAATAAATGAAATACCTTTGATTTGAAGGAAGTTATTCAGCAATGAAGGATAATTTATGCAAGAAAATTGAGAAAATTTTCGAGTGGACTTTTAACCGAAACCGTCGGCGCATTCTCGAAGTTTTGGGTGTGTGACCACTTTTTTTTCTTTTTTCGAACGGTTTGTCGTTATATGTGTCGATCACAAGGTGTGACTACTTTCTCTTTCTCTTTTGAAATCGTGCTTAATGTGAAGAATTTTGCTATTAAAGCTCTTTTGTTGACATTACCTTCCTTTGAATAGTTAATCTTGCAAGCTAAATTTTCTATTTTTCTTTTTAAAAACTGAGAATCTTTCTCTCCGAAAATACCTTACAATAAGGATCAGTATACTCCGTGTAAGAGCATCTTCTAATAATGTTTACGCGACGACATTCAACTATCTCCATTGCTCTCACGTAAAATTCACACCTCTCCCTCTGACCTCTGCTTTGTGAACATCAATCACGTCGGCTCTGTGTGGGTGATATCCGTCAGGGGATGGCTTTGACTTGCCTCGAAACATCCGTCAGCCCCGAGACCCAACGAGACTTTACACCATCAGAGTGAGGGTCCGCCATACGCCTCGCATCCTACCGTGCTGACCCATTTCCTCAAATCATTAGAGATAGTTCTTTAGCTCAACAAATTTCTTCTTTTACCGTATACCTGCCCCTCAAATGTAGTTCAAATTTCTTCTTTTTAAGTATACCTATCGAAACCTCTCAAGTCTCGTTTACTTTTCCTTTCTTATTACTAAACACACATTGGATTTATGACTATTTTGGTCAATTCTTACATTAATCTCAATTATATTCTATCGGTCCATTTTAGAGAACAAAAATGTTAAAATTTCGTCATTTTTAGCGCCCACACAATCTAATACAAAGCGCGTCTTGATTCATTTATTTTGACTGTTAAACGCCTCGGTAAATTTGATTCAGCTCTAGTGAATTCATTTCAAAATATCTTCTCTTTCAGGAACAGCCTCTGATCTCTCAATACGGTAGTGCCAGAAACCTTGGAAGCCTTCGTGATCAAACAAAAAGTCCAGCTGCTTATACTTCTCTTGGAAGACACGCCGTAAGTTCTTTCTTCTATTTTTGTTTTAAATATTTTTAGACACAAACTTTTAATTTTATATTTGCGTAAAGTTACTGTAGTGTGATATTTATATGCGCGAAATTGGCGGGAATCTCAGTTATCCACATAAGTTTCTGCTTGTTCTTCTTAACTTCGACGAAAACTTTATAATCGCGACATTTGTTGTCATCCCGGCTTTGAAAGCCTTGTTTTCTGGTTCGCGGGGGCGTTTGGCAGCTGTGTAATAGCATTGATAGGTCCTCGAAAACACCACCTAACAATTTTTGAGCAAATAATTTCTTTTGATAAAAAAGGTGTTCACATTATAATAGTAAAGTTTTTCACAATTTTTTCAGGACAACTACAACCGCGTCTTTTTTCAAGCTATTTCTATTCCATATTTGAAATGCCGTAAGTTTTATGATTTTATATTAATAGAAAAGCTTATAGTAACGAAAACACTATTACGATGACAAACCAAGGTGTTACTTCTAAAGATTCCTATTTTAATGATATAATTATCAAAGATACATATATAAGTACAAGTGTTAGTATAGAATTTAACATAAAAGAAGACTATAGAGAATTTTACTTTGTAAGATCCACAGCTGGTAGTCATACTATAACTTGTAAGAAGGCACATTTCATTAACTATTTTATGACAAAGTACATAAATGACAGTAAGGGATTTGAAGAATATATATTTAAAAAATATAAAAATCCATGTATTGCAAGATGTATTAAAGAAGAGATGCTTATAGATTCATCTAATTTAAATGATTAATTAGCCTTTCGTTCCTTTTTTTGTCAAAAGAACCAAGGACTGCACCCATTTCGTTTTCTTTTATATTTTATATATATATTCCTCAAACTCCTTAGCATCTATAAACTGTTTTCCCATTCGTTCCTTTTTTTGTGTCAAAAGAACCAAGGACTGCCCCCACTTCGTTTTCTTTTATATTTTTGTTGTCAATTGTTCAAGTAAAATAAATTATTTTAAAAAATGTGATTCCCAGACAAGTGGGCAAAACGGTGGTCCAGCCCATTTTTGCCCACTTAGACCAAAAGCCTTTTTTTCAAAAATGATGGATTTTGAGTGAGTTAAGCATTGTTTTGTGTTTGTGAATGTCTGAAAATGGTATGAAAATGTTTAAAAATGGGAAATGGGCCAAAAGGGTGGTCCAGCCCATTTTTGCCCGCTTAGACCAAAAAGCCTTTTTTTCAAAAATGACAGGTTTTTGGTGAGTTAAGCATTGATTTGTGTTTGAAAATGACAAGAAAATGTCAAAAAATGGGAAATGGGCCAAAAGGTGGTCCAGCGTCAACAGTTTCTATACTACTATCGACCAAAGACTTTATTTCTTCAGCAACAGCAGAAAGTCCTTCACCAGAAACGCAATATCCCACCTGCTTTGGTATTTGTTCAGGGAAAAGAAAGACTTGGAACTCGAAGGGTCTCTTCTTTTCTCGACTAGGAACACGGTGGGTCTCCACTTGCCTCTAAGTGCCTCAAATACCTCGTTAACTGTTTCTTCTGAATAAGTCTCTCGTATCTTCTTCAACACCAAGGAGAGTCTTTCTTATTTTCGATCTAATAAATCTTCCTTCTATCAACAGTTATGGCACTTTCATCAGCCGGTGGGTTTAAAAAAAAAATCATGCGGTTTGCATATTCAAATGAGAACGATATTGGGTTGCTTTTCAATACAATGTCCAATCTCATTTTTCTCTTCCGGTGAGGCAGAGATAGTCCTTCTTGGGAAGATGCAAGAGA
Source organism: Oscheius sp. JU1382 (assembly GCA_932521405.1). Classification (NCBI taxonomy): domain Eukaryota; kingdom Metazoa; phylum Nematoda; class Chromadorea; order Rhabditida; family Rhabditidae; genus Oscheius; species Oscheius sp. JU1382. Next base: position 54,320 of record OW051479.1, read on the forward strand.
GATCATAGAGAAACACCTTTCTTGACTTTTGACTCTACATTAGCCTCTAAGATTGCAACTTACACTCTTGCTTAAATTCTCATTGAGATTCTAAAAGAAGCCTCTAATAATATTTCACTCTCGTGAACCCTCGGGTCAACATAGTGACAGAGTGAGCGTAATTTATTTCATCTCCGCGCAGTCTAGACATCATTTGTTTCTTTTAAAAATTAATGACGCGTCGGCTAGACAAGACCAAGTGGGCACAAAAAGAAATTCACTTCCTAGTAATGGTCATTGGAAGGAATGGTCAGAGATAAGATAAGTCAAAAATCAAAGCTATTCTGGACTACCCAACGCCTAACTCAGCAACAGCTACTAGGACCTTTGCCCAATCGTCCCTACCAACAGGAAACAGATGCCAGCAAGCTAGCAATAGGAGCGATTCTATCACAGTCAAAGGAGGATGACCAACCTATGCATCCGATTGCATTCGCAGGCCTTAGAAGCGATATTGCTAGCTTTCATTAATTTAAAGCTAGCAATATCGCTTTCATTTCATCTTTTCGGCTATTCTTCTTTTCCGCCAAGACCCATTTATTATCTCGGGGGAGGACAAGATGAGTCGTATATTTTCCGTCAATCAAGATAGAGCTGAGAACATCGTAAGCCTTTTTATTTTTCTAAAAATTTATTTGTAGTCTATTCAAGCTGAAACAAGTGACTCCAAAAGTTCATTGGAGAAAAATCGCGAAAAACTTAATCAAAATTTTCACCGAGAAGTTGAATTTACGAGAATCACCCAAGAGCGGTACCCTGCTTTAACAGCTGAACTCAATAGACCAATTCGAAAGAATGTAACTGAGTCAGCAAGCGACAATTCAGATAACTCATATTTTAACGACGGAATGAAAGTTGTGATGGAAGCAATCTCGAGAAAGCTTGAATCAGAAAATTCAAAAAAATTTTAAGTTCCCTTTTTTAGAGTTTTCATTTGCATATTTACATTTTGATTACCAATGTTTGATATATAAGTCTTGTAATATTAAAGAGATTCCGTTCCCATTTTCCATCACGGCTATTGTTTGTACGATCCAGCTTGTGTCCATCTGCAGCTTCTTCAGATCTTCTCGTTCCAGGCCCATCTACCGCCTTTTGATGATTTATTCGATTTCTTCCTTCGGGATTTTCTGCTTGGGCTTCTATTGGGCTTAGGTTCATTCGCGACGTCTTGGCAGAACCTGCTCAGAGCATCTGCTGCTCCGTTTGCGTCTCCTTTCCTCCATGTAATCTCCAAGTCGTAGTTCTGGATTACCAATTGAAACTTCTCGAGTCTTCCAAATAAATCCCTTCTTCTCATCAGCGAAACAAGCGGTTGATGGTCGACGATAGCTTTCACTTTTGTTCCAAGGATATATGTCCTGAACCGAAAGCATCCAAAGACTAGAGCGAGCGCTTCCAGCTCTATTGAACTCAGGTTCTTTTCTGCTTTCGTCAGTTTCCTTGATGCGAATGCAATCGGGTGCATTGGCTGGTCGTCCTCCTTTGACTGTGATAGGATCGCTCCTATTGCTAGCATGCTGGCATCTGTTTCCATTTGGTAGGGGCGATTGGGCAAAGGTCCTTGCAAAACTGGCGCGGTAGTCATCGCTTCTTTCATTTTTTCGAATGATTTTTGATGTTCCTTGGTCCAGTTGAACTCCGTGTCCAGTTTGGTTAACTCGTGTAGAGGAGCTACGATTTCGGCGTGTCCCTTGATGAATCTTCTGTAGAAGCTGACTAGTCCGAGAAAATATCTAGTAGCTGTTGCTGAGTTAGGCGTTGGGTAATCCAGAATAGCTTTGGTTTTTGACTTATCTGGACTCAGGCCATTCCTTCCGATGACCATTCCTAGGAAGTGAACTTCTTTTTGTGCCCACTTGGTTTTGTCTAGCCTAATCTTCAATCCTAGCTCCTTGACTGTTTGCAAGAAGTTTTATGTCCTCAAGGTGTTGATCTGCGTCTTGTGATACAACCAAGAGGTCATCGAGGTATGCGAATACCGTAGCTTTGGTCTTCCTTTGTAGGTAGAGCATAGCTTCCGCGAACGTTGCTGGTGCATTACATATTCCCATTGGCATTCTTCAAAATTGGTACGTCCCATTATGCGTTGCGAATGCTGTCCATTTCTTATCCTTTTCTCTGATTCTCAGCTGGTAGAAGCCTGACATCAGGTCGAAAGCGCTGAAGAATTTCGCTCTTGAAGCTAGATCCAATAAATCCGAAGCGTTTGGGATTATGCTTACTCTCTTCTCCATAGCTCCATTCAAAGCTCTGTAGTCGATGACCATTCTGTACTCTCCACTCTTCTTCTTCACAAGTACCACTGGAGAGTGATATTCTCCTAATGAGAGCTCGCAAATTCCATTCCTGAGCATCTCTTGGACTTGTTTCTCTACTTCTCCTCTCAAAGCAAGTGGTATTCTAGTTGCTCTTGGTCTTGGTAGAGTGGCACCTTTCTTCAGCTTAATTTTGTGCTCTACAGATCCATTGAACAGTCCCATCTCTCCATTCTCGTTGTAGAAGGCTTCCTTGTACTCTTCGATTATTTTTCCCAATTTCTCCTTCTGTTTCTTGGTCAGATTTGCATCAGCCAATTTCAATTTGAATGTTTCCTTCGTCTCCAAAATATTAGGAAAGGCGTTGTCCAAATTTGCTTCTTCCGGGGTGTACGGCTGGAACGTGTTCAGTTCTCTTTTTGGCTCGTTGGGCTGCATCATCATCGCTTCTCCTAGGTCTTCTCCTTCCTGTAGCATCGTCTCAGTCCTTGTCATATTCTTTATCCTGGTCGTATTTATGCTTCCCGTATGAATTATCGTTGGTGAGAAGCAAACATCCTTCCTTTTTGGCTTTATCTTCACGATGTCTTCCTTTGGGAGAACAACATTGATCGTACGGATTTCACCGGGTTTCAACAGGACTGAAGTCTGGTTGAGTACTGGTACATTTACTCCGTTTACTTCCTTGTAAGGTTTCTCTCCTGGTTCCAAGAGTGGGACTTCTGCGTCGCCAATTTCCACAATTCCTTGTGACGGTCTTAGTCTCATGAGAACTCCTTCCTTGTCCAAGTTTTTCACCAAATCGTATCCACATAGTACGTTGGCTGGGCAGTGTTCGTCAGTTGCGACAAGGAATTTGTGTTTGATCCTTGTGTTTCCTATTGTAATTGTCGGATAGAATTCTCCGATGAATTCGAATGATGATGCATTAGCTGTTCTTGCTTCCAAGATTGAAGCTCTTTCCAATTCCGTTCCGATGAGTGTGTCGTAGAATGACTCACGCATATATGACATTGATGCTCCACTGTCCAGTAGGGTTGCGACACCTCTATTTTCCACGACGATTCTAACGTATGGTAGCTTGTGACTTTTCTCTGCAGAGCATGAGCAAACTAGGGCAGCTGGAATGATAATTGGTAAGAAAGTGAAAAGCATCTTGTTGGGAATCGGCGTTCTGATTCCTTGTTGGTAGTCTTCCTCCAGAACTGGTGCTGTTGGCATGAGCGACTGATTGACTTCGACGTTGTTCACTGTTGGCAACAGGGCTTTCGCCATCATACATTTGCAGTATATGAAGATTCCAACTCCACAGACTAGTATTATACCAATCGGAATCAGTATCCAGATGATGTAACTCTAGAAAATGTTCGAAAAGGTACTTTTGATACCATCCACGACTTCCTTGACTCCTGGTATTTCCACTGACACACCTGATATTTGTCTTAGTTCGTCCATTGTTCCTAGGTCGATGGTCTGTCCTGATAGGACTCTTGCCAGCAGCTGTTGTTTGTACTGCATCATTCCGATTTCGTGACCAATTGTTTCTGCTAGTAGAGAGGGAAATGCGGAAGGAAGCTGGTTTTCGTAGATTCTTCCAGCTCCGAAGTGAATGTTTGTCAGTTTCACTTCTCCTTGCTGTCCAAATCCTGTCAATTCGGTTACATTTGCTATCTTGTTCCTAATCCTCCATTTATTACCAATTCTCCTGATGAACGGCATGACTTCACTGCAGGGTATTGTTGGACTGATTTCGGTCAAGTCGTAGCTTCCGGGAATGATGAAAACAGTCTGGTTTTCTGATTTTGCCGGCGTGTACAGATAGCATGTGTCGTTGATTCTGTGGTTCTCGAAGATTTCGTCCAATTCCATTTCTTGGCATGTTTGCACAGCGAGGATTCTTGGGCCAACCATGACTCCTGTGATGCCGTTTCTTCGGAGAATCATTCGACTTCCAATTGCGGCATTGATCCGTAATATTGCCCACCAGACTCGTAGTTACCGTTGTTGTAGTTGGCAAATGGACTGGTAGATATTCTCGAAGTGTCTCCTCATCTCCATTTGCATCGTGTTCGTGGCATACTGCAGTCTGGCATTGACGCCTTGCTCAGTTAGATTCCTTCTTTCTCCTTCCTCTCGGTCGTATTTCATCCTCATGTAGCTTTGAAATTCTGGCTTCGCAAGTTGTCCTGAGCTGGCCATAGGTTCTGTTGAGGTTGAACGTCGTATGACCTCCTTCGTCTTCGCTATTTCTTGCCATCCGACAATTGGTGCTTCGGTGGATGTGGTGGGTCTCGGCTGCCTGTTGTTCATCCTGTAGACGAAGTTTATAGGTGGCATGGTCGTCTCCAATCTTCCGATGTATTCTTCTGTGCTTTTTGCGGTCGTTTCTGTCTTGTAGATGTTCTTCAGACGGTCGTGTAGAGCTTCGATCCTCACTTTAAACTCCATTTGCTCCCACATAGACATAGCTGCTTGCAACTTCCCAAAGTTGCTTTTGTATTTCCTCGCAGCATATATGTCCAAAACTTCTTGTGGCTCTCTTTCTCCTTGCATGAACGCGATGTACATGGCTGTCCGAATGCGGATCCATCTATCTGCTGCTGCTTTCTATTTTGCGCTCATCTTAATTTCTCCTTTGAGCATTCTCAGATCTTGTTCGAGGTAGCATCCATTGATCAACGTGTCCAATTGGCTGTTGTTCCTCTTCGCGATTTCCATGAACGTAGCCCACTGGACTTCCTTCTTTGCTATCTCGTACAGGATTGCCATGGATTCGTCTCCGATGTTGCGGCTTATTGCTGATTCCAGGATTTGCCATCCTTCGACCTTCCAACTAGTTAGTATCTCTCCAATGAAGGTCGAGAATGGGCTGTCGGCAATTGTGCTCAGAGGTTTTTCGTTCTTTTGCCTCTCATAGTTGGACAAAGCATTCTCTAACACCGCGATCCCATTTTCCACTGGCTCGAACTTGTTCTCGTCGCTTTTCTTTATTGGCTCCACTATCATTGGGATGTTCCATTTCATCTTCGTTTCAGCGTTGTATTCGACTTCTTCTTCGGATCTCGTTTCTCTGTTGATCTTCCCTGTCTCGACGCTTCTCTTGGTTCTCCTCTGGTAGTCTTCAACCGGGAAATTCTCAGGAACTGTAAACATTGCTCCTGTAGTTGTTGACATGATCTTCTGGTTGAAACAAGAAGTTTCTTCGCGAGTACTCCTCTTTATCACATACGCTGCCTGTGCGGTCGGGATGATTACGCTACCTGGTGTTATCAACGCCTCGTAGGCACCAACAAAACTGTATTGGCACCTCTTCTCCTCTTTCGGTGGTTCCCAGATGACTGTGTTTCCTTGGTCGGTGCATTTCCCATCTTGTAGCTTACATCCTCCTCCATTCACCATGAGGTTCGAGAAGATGATCTCCTGGTCGTTCAGAACGCTGACGCTCCCGACCTCGAGAATGAATCTTGAGGTGTTTGCGCATTGATCCGTTGAGATGTGACGTGCTGGCCATACTTGACTCAGTTCCGTTTTGTAGACGTTGTGGCCAGTTTTGAGCAACGGTTTGTTCTCCCAGTTCCTTTCGGTTCTCACTCTCTTGCATTCTTCTATTGGAGCGGGCCTGATCCTCGTGAGCTTTTCCTTGAAATCGGCAAATGCCCAGAGGACGACATCCGTACATTGCGTGTATTCCTCAATGGAGCACCTTACTCCTTCCACTTGGGGTCTCGTCAAGTTCATAACGTGGAGTCCGAAGATCTTCCTATCTATTCTTTCTGGCGGAGGTGGTTGTCGACATGGTTCCGGCTCGGGAGGGGCAATCAGAATTCCTCCTTTGTTTCTTGAACACATGAAGTATTTTTCGCTTCCTCTTGCTCCTGCTGAAGAGATCAATCCCAAAATCATGACAGCTGTGATGAGCATTGAGCTCAGCTTCAATCCAGAGTTTCTTACTCCTGTGAGACTTCGGCTTTCTTCTTCTTCTCGCACTGCGTTGATGTAAGTGTCGTCTTCAGGCGTCGTGTTTGGGTCGAACAGTGCGTTCACCCTTCGAGAGCGAACTTGTCCTCCTCTTCCATTCCTATTGTATCTTCCTTTTCCGCGGCCTCTTTCCTGGCCACCGGCTTGTCGATTCCATTGAGGTCGATTCTAATGAGGCTGACTTCTCCATTGTGGTTGATTCCATTGCTGACAATTCCACTGTTGATGATTTCACTGGAGTCGACCGTTCACTTGGGGCTGGCGGTTCCAGTGAGGTCTGGGAACTTCTTCTTGTCTTCTATTCCTTTCTTCTAATGCATTCACCGTTATTCTGAGGTCTTCGATTGCGTTCACCAGCTGATCTGGATCTTCCAACTTGTCATATGCCTCTTCTTGAAGGGCTTTCCCTAGTGCTGCTCTAAAGTCTCCTGGATTTGACTTATAGACTTCTCGACGTATCTTGGCTTTAAGTCCTGTCATGAATTTGGCTTTGAGGACTGCTTCGTCCAAGGGGTATGCCTTTAAGGCGAGGTTCTTTGCTTCTTCTGCGAATTTCTGGACGGTTCTATCTCCTTGTCTGCATGCTGCTAGCTGGGATTGTGCTGTGACGACCTGGTCTTCTGTGTTGATGCGAGCTCCTAGTTCGCGTACCAGTTGCTCCCAAGGACCGTTCACGATGAGATTTCGTGGGATCTCATCAAATGCGTCCCTAGCCCTTCCAGTGAGTGTCGCTGGAAGAGCTCTCAGGGCCTCCTCCGGGGTGTAGTTGTATAGATTTAAGAAGTCGTTCAATCGTCTAATGAATCCTCTGAAGGGCTCACTATTGTCTTACGATGGTAATTGAACGTTTCTCCTCTCCATTCTTTGTGCTGGCTGGACTTCTGGTCTTCTTCTTTTCCTCCGGACTGGTTGTGCTGGCTCTTCTGGCTGGACAGGAGGCGGTGGAGCTTGACGGCGTTTGCGTCTTAGCTTGGGTGGTGGCTGGCCAATCTGCTCCAGGCCTTGCTCCTGTTGTGGTCTTATCTCCTTTTTTGACTACTTAAGTACCACTCCTATCTTTATGGCATTAGGTCACTGGTGGTGTACAGGTCAGTGATAATGCTTACCACCTATAGTGCGGTTCCTTTTACAACGAAAGATAATTCCCTTGTAGAATAGTGAACATTGATCAGATGTCCATATTCGTAGTGGTGGCAGTAATGAGAATAATCCCATAGAATAAAGAGTAATGGCAGTGGAGGGAGAGGGGAGGAGAAATGAATCTCGGTTTGTTGGTCTCACGTGTTATTGGTGTGGAAACTCCGCAATGTTCCAAAACATTTCATTTATTTATTTTTCTTTCCTTAAAGGTGAACGGGTAATTCACCCTGAGATTCTATCTCTGCTCTAGTGACCAATGACAAAGATGGAAAAGTCGCATCTAAATCATATTTGCAGCGCAATCATAAAATATGTGTGAATTCGACTTAACCCATTGACGACAACGCGCGTTTAACGTGTCTGGCGCGGGGGACCACCAAGTTTTTTGACGCGCCTCGAGCGCGGGCCACCGGTGGCCCGCATTGTCCCAGGAGACTCACTTTTTAAAAATTGTTTGGAAAGCACGTGCACTGCTGAATTTTTAAAATGTAGATTGTTATTTTATGGTTTTAACAGACTTCTCTTCATATTTCTCATATATCATATCCTTTTTTTAGTAAATATGGAAGCTGATATTGACGACGCGAGTAACTTAGATGATAGTTTTACAAGGTTGCTATTGAACTCTGACGTAGAAGTAGAAGGAAACGAAGATTTCCCAGTAGATACGCTCATTGTTCGCCATGAAAGTGAGACTGAATCAGATACTGACACAAGTATCACCTTGAGTTTCGATGACTCGTGGACAACTGACGACAAGACGCACAATCCATGGCCTTTCACGGAGCAATTTGGTCTAACCACTCAAGTACAAAATTGTGTGGAGCCTATTCAGTTTTATGAGCTCTTTGTGAACAAGGAAATGTTAGATTTGATAGTGTTAGAAACGAACCGACAGGGTCATAGAAAGCAAAATGACTTTCAAGAAACAAATGCAAACGAAATAAGAAAGCTATTAGGCCTTTCACTGCAAATGGGTATTGTAAAACTACCCTCTTTGAGAGATTATTGGAGCTCTCGTACAGCGTTAGGTGGCCATTCAATAGCCGGAAAAGTAATGCCACGAACCAGATTTGAACAACTTATGAACTGTCTACATCTAGCAGATAATGAAAGTTCAGACGGCAACAGATTGTTTAAAATTGAAAGCTTTCTTCAAATTTTCAATTCAAATTGTGAGAAAGCTTATTTACCTGGGAAAGATATAACTATTGACGAGTCTTTAGTTCCATTTCGAGGAAGAGTCATCTTTCGTCAATATCTTCCGTCCAAAAAGCACCGCTATGGTATCAAGCTGTTTAAACTTTGCTGTAAAGGCGGTTATACTTGGAGAACAAACATTTATGCGGGAAAACAGCCATCACGAGATGCCCCTGTTGCTGATACAATTGTATTAGAACTTATGGAAGGTCTTTTGAACAAAGGAAGACAATTGTGCGTGGATAACTGGTATTCAAGCGTCGGCCTTGCTAAAAAGTTATTAATGAAGAGAACTAATCTCATTGGAACATTAAGAAAAAACCGAAAAGGAATTCCTGTTGAAGTAAAAGAGAGTAAATTGAAGAGAGGAGAGGTCATATACCGACAAAGTAGAAAGGGCATCTTAGTGCTTAAATGGAAGGACAAGAGGGATCTGTTTATGATTTCCACTACGCATGACGCATCCATTGGACAGAATATGAAGCCAAGAGTAGTTGAAGATTACAATAAGATAATGGGCTATGTGGACCAATCCGACCAAATGGCTACCTACACGCCTTTCGTTCGAAAAACAACGAAATGGTATATTAGACTCTTTTTCCATATCGTAACACAAACAGCTCTGGTTAATGCTTGGATACTCTACAACGAAGTAAAAGGAAAAATAAAGATAAATGATTTCAAAATGTTGCTCATTGAAACCCTCTTGGAGGATGAGATACAAAAAGCGCCGAGCAGAAGCCATCAATTAGAAGAAATTGCAGGTCCTAAGACCGTAAGTAGAAAACGATGTGTCAATTGCTATAAGGAGAACTGCAGCATAAAAGGACGAACCTTTGCTTCTACTTTTACAAAAAAAGTATCCACCCGCTGTAGCAAATGTTACACTCATTACTGTCTTGAATGTTTCCAATTATTCCATAAAAAGTGTACACTCTGTTAAGAAAGTATAGACGAACTTGATTTTTTACTGTTTCTCATATAAGTGCCATACCAATGAGCATATGAGTTAATTATTATGAAAGATCGTCTTTTAAAACCCCTAAAAAAAGATAGCTTTTCCAACTTCTTTTCATCATTCCCTTTCCCTGAGTGGAAGATTCAAAATTGGCTGTTAAGAAAGTATAGACGAATTGGATACACCCTGGTTTAAAAGAGCTAAAAATAGCCTTTAATTTATTATTTTTAATGTTTTTAATAGTTTTTGTGTTTTTTAAATATACTTTCATATACCTAGTGTTTTACTTTAGATGCCACGAGGAAAACAGCTCTCCGAAATAGAGAAAACTCGCATTAAGACATTAAGAGAAGCTGGGCTTGGATTTACGGAGATTTCACGACGAGTCAATAGGTCAGAGGCAGCAGTTAGACATGTGCTCACAACCAGTCATGATTATTATAAGAAAAAACGTTCCGGCCGACCTCCAAAGTTGACTCCACGAGATGAAAGACGCATTAGATCACATTTCTCAAATAGTATGGCGTCTCTTCGCAAGGCAAAAGCAGAACTTGGATTGGATGTCTCTCATGTAACCATTCGCAAAGCAGTTAGAAGCACTGGTACAATAGTTCACAAGAAAAAGATGAAAGCTCCAGCTCTTACTAGCGCGACTCAACTTTTGTCGTAGCCACATTCAGCAAAATTGGAAGGAGGTATGGGATTGTTTATATGTGCTAGTTTTTTGAAGGTTATTTTCTCAGACGAAAAGAAATTTAACTGTGATGGTCCCGATAACTGTGCATTCTATTGGCATGACCTAAGAAAGGAAGAGCAATTTCACACGACAAGAAACTTCGGAGGAGGTAGTGTTATGACTTGAGCCGCTGTTTCTGCAAATGGTACTGTTGATCTGCGCTTTACTACATCGCGAATGAACTCCCAAGATTACATTGAAATCTTAGAATCATCTGTTGTACCCTTTATAGCTGAAAATGATTATACTTATCAGCATGATAATGCTGCTATTCACACATCTAAAGCCACAACTGAGTTTCTTATGTCTCAAAATATCCCCATTTTACCCTGGCCTGCTCGTAGTCCAGATTTAAATATTGTTGAAAATGTTTGGGGGCACATTGTCCGTCATGTTTACTCAAATGGAAAGCAATATGCTTCGGTAAATGAACTTAAAGAGGATATACGTGAAGCATGGGGTACAATTGATATTCCTTATCTTATGCGTTTGTATAACTCCATCCCAAAGCGTTTATGTGATGTAATAGAGAATAAGGGAGGACCATCCAATTATTAAAATTGTTATTATGTGCTAATTGTTATGTTTAAACTAAAAAAACATGATTCGTCTATACTTTCTTAACAGCCAATTTTGAATCTTCCACTCAGGGAAAGAAAATGATGAAAAGAAGTTGGAAAAGCTATCTTTTTTTAGGGGTTTTAAAAGACGATCTTTCATAATAATTAACTCATATGCTCATTGGTATGGCACTTATATGAGAAACAGTAAAAAATCAAGTTCGTCTATACTTTCTTAACAGAGTGTACTCAATAGCAACTATTTTGTCACAGTTAATTAATGAATTTTCGGACCACTGTTTCTATAGCTTTGTTTCAACGTTATTAACCAATTAAGTATATAAGAGTTGTAAAATAAGCAAAAATTGAAAAAAGCTAACGACAAAAAGAGTGCGGGCCACCGGTGGCCCGCGCTGTCGTCAATGGGTTAATTTCATGTGAATTCAATTTGTTTATTTGGTAAACCAGCTGGTTGATTCCTCTTACTATTGGTCTTGGAATAGTAATGTTTCCTGGGAATTAAATGTTTCTCAATTTCAATTTTTAAGGTCCTGGCCATGCAAAAGTTGGACCGGTCACTGCTGCAACCTTAGCGGACACCATACTTGCGCCGGGTGCTTCATATGAAGTCTGTTAGCTAAAAAGTAACAGTTTTAACCCAGGGACCTCCATGTTATAGACCCATGATCCCCACGACCCGAGGGTCATTCCCTATAGATAAGAGAGAGAAGGCAAGACTGATTTATCAAAGGATAATGCTCCTTTTATAGCGCGTCTATAACAATAGGCGGTAGAGCAAAACAGCAAAATGTATTACTAAGGGACTACCAAAACTCTTCATTAAAATAATCAGCCCAGTAAAGACACTCCCCTCTCTTATAAGCTTGAATTCTAGGCAATATGATTCCGTCACTATCTTTCTCTAGATATTTTTTTGTCGGCATCAGGAAATCCAGCTGGTCTTTCCAGAAATATATTGAGACTTCGTAGCTTGTGTTTTTGCAACGCGTCGGTTCGAGGCGAACAGCAAGAAGGCCTTTTCTGCCTGTTCGACTGGTCAGAATAGCGTTTGATGTCCCAATCCACTGAAAATTATTTTTAGGACTTCAAACTGATTCTGTACCTTAGTTTTTGATTCACAAGTTTTGCAAAATCTGTCGACCTCATCATAAAAAGATTGCGTCACAGAGCCAGAGAATGGTGTGTTCCCCAAATAATACAATAGGAAAGCCTCAGCAGCTTTCCTATCGCTTAATTGAGTCAGGCTTAGCAACTCGATTAGAGAACTTTTAAGAAACGATATCTTCTTAATTTGGATGTACGGGACAAAGAGCTGATCTGCGTAAAAGGCCTAAAGGTTCATCATTGTGCAACTTTGGGAAAGAGAAGAGGCATAACTGACTAATTCAGAGCTGTGATGCCAGATTCTCTGACTCAAGATAGTCAGTCGTGCTTCCTTTTTGGACAAAGCTGATATAAAAATGTACCTTTGCAATTCTGCTGATGAACTCAAAATAATCATTAGCGGCATTGCAACGATTATAATCTTGATATTCGTCCACGAATAGTAAATTCTCAACCCATCGGGGAATCTCTCGGAAGTCGAATAATAACGCTCCGTTTAGTGGCATAGCTGTGACGATTGTCTTTACGCTTTTCTGAATTCTGATCTAAGTGAAGGAAGACTTCTTACGGAAAGCGCCTGTAGATGAGAGGTGTTTACCATTTTTGGTTTAAAGATCTTCCAAATCTCCATCGGTGTGTGATTCAGGAGGACGGCGTTGGTTCTCCAGCACTGTGTTCTAACAAAATTCATGTAGTCCTCCAACACTTGCGGGCTCATTAACGAGAGCTGAAGAGTTTCTTTCGTTGCTTCCAAAACTTACAGAAGATTGGTTTTTTCCGAAGTCCTCTCCTAAAATGACTTTTTCGAACGTAAAACCCGAGAGTCTTCTGGAGGCTTCGGATAGTTTAATTTCAAAGGTTTTTAGTGGATCAAAGGTTGGACAAATTTCGAAGAGCATTTCATCCGAAGAGACGATTTTATCTTCCACATTCTGAATCTTATGCTCTCAATCGGGAATGAACTTACTCTGAGTTGCTTAATTGTTTTCGGCCCGTAATGTGAAAACAATGTCAGGTAGAATAAACAAGCTGGATCAATGTTTATTAGCCGAAGCTGGATGCCAATATGCTGTCGATGTCTCTCGGCTATTTGGTCCATCGCTCTGCAGCTCTTTCGCAGTCGAGTGAACGACACCGGATTCATTTTTTGAAGGACTTTTACAATATCAGTCACGTCTAAGCTTGTAAAAGGGAGATACCAGCTGCTAGGTGGATCTGGGAGCCGGTAATATAGAATATTTGCAGCCTTGTTTGGACTCGAAAATGGCTGCTTCGGAAAATGAGGGGGTTTCTCCTTCCTGTTGGCTTTTGGAACAAATGGACCATACAAGAAAATAGGCTCTTCGGAATCGGTCATGGTCCAAGTGAAATGGGAAATGGACAATTATGAAAATGGAAAGAATTAAAATGCTAGTGTTTTATTGATTAAAAGCGGATTTCTAAAAGCATTAAATTCTGTGCGAACGCTTTGCTATTTACAATCAATTATAGATAAGCTATGTATAGATAGGTAATTAGCAAAATTACTTGAAGTAATTTAGATTTTTCCGTCTTTAACATCTTGCTCCTATTTGGCAATCGCGATGAATCATATGCGTAGTGACTTTATTGAAGAGACATTATACAGATTTGGTAGCTTAGCACAAATAAGTTTATCAACTGAAAATATAAAACTGATATCACTTTAGAAGTCGTACCATCAGCTGACGTTCTCGGCTTGTCTTCCCCAGCCAATGTGATGAGCAAATGTATGTGGGGCAAGCCACGTTTTTGCCTTTCGATAGTGTATATGTAAGCTATTACTTTTCCTAGGCACGCCCTATTAATAATATCCTTTTTAAATTCGTTGACTTTCATCTTGAATACCCGAGCGATTAGATCCGCTCTGTCGTAAGAAGATTGACCATGATAAAGATTCTCTTTAATTTCTCACCAATTGGGGTTGCACGTATAGGTCGTAAAAAATCAGGCTTTCTATATCTGCCGATACATGTGATGGCAATAGAAAATTTAATAGGAAAAAATAACACAAAGAAGGCATTTCTAGTTTCGATTCTAAATATACTAAATCTAGAATCGTTCGGTTCGATCTAAGTCCGTGTAGTCCGGCTCAAAGTCTGTCATCGGTTTAGGTTTGGCATATTTGTCGTTTATCAAAATCTCCAGCTTTATGTCCATCGGTGTCATTCCCTATAGGTAGAATTTGTCGGAAGTCGCCTCCCATGAGAATAGTTTTTCCGCCGAAGGGAACGGTCGGCTTACTCATAACATCCTGAAGAACCAATTTCACCAATTTCTCGTTGCCAGATAGGACTGCATCGACGGCATCTTTCTGTTTGATATTCAATTTGCCGTACATCTCCTGTCCCAGCGCTCGGTAGTCCGGCGTGTCGTCATTCATGGGCGTAGATTTGATGTAATGATTCACTAAGAGCATAGTAAGGTCAATGTTTTGTGCTGTACACATATCGAGAATGTGGTAATAGGCTAAAGTTTCAGCGTCGATGGCAGTTCTTCCTCGATGGACAAAGTCTTCAGACATTTTAACTTTCCATTCATTCCACATTTCTTGGGCATTTGACGGCTTGTTATGAACCCATGATCCCCACGACCCGTAGGTCACCCCTATAGATAAGAGAGAGAAGGCAAGACTGATTTATCAAAGGATAATGCTCCTTTTATAGCGCGTCTATAACAGGCTCATCAAAGGCTAAGAGAGTCACAAAGACACATCTGAGACCATGTGGCATCTGGAAGGCATCTGCGTCTTTCATGGCCTGGTTGAAGTGATCAGTCGTCTGTATGAGCCCGAGTTCTTTAGCTGCTTCGAAGGCGTTCGGAAATTGGATGTTACTTACAATCAAGAGACTTTGATAGGAAGTGGCTCCAGTGGTATTTATGAGCAATTGGCTCGGTATACTGATGGTATGGTATTGTCCTCGGGTCTACTGACATATTCATGGTGCTGGTGAATAAAGACGCTCAAAAACTTCATCAGATCATAGCTACAGTTTTTATTTCCCTTGTGTGCTATTCGATGATCTGCAGCAACGGATTCGTCAACAAAGAATTGTTGGCCATAAGTGGGAGTCACATTTGGCTGAGGCAATGCTGATCCGACTTGGTAGCCCATGAGCTTTGAAGATGTGGGGGCCTCTTCCTGGAACATTTTGAATATCGCAGTCCATTGAAGCGATTGACAGAGCCGTGTTGAATTGCCGGGAATTAGTCAAGAAATTATCTGACTCCGGGTGGATTCCTGTGAATAGCTCTTCCAACTGGGGTGAGTATTTTTCAAATTTGCCCATAGTCATCGCACCTTTCCTACAACATGAATAATACGTCCCATCGGCTTCTCTTTTGTCTTCCCCTAAATATTTCTGTCCAAATGTTAAAGAGAACCAACCTTTGAAATAAAGGGCACCCCAATGGGAGCATTTTTCTGTCATTTTGCCAAGATAATACTCTTGTGGAGGAACCGAGGCAGGGACAGCTTTGGTTGATTCAATTCTCCTTTGTGAATTACAAACAGCTCTCTGCTGACATGATTGTTCGTGCCTGACTTTACGATGAGCTGTGTTTATATCTTGAATATTCTTTTTAGTTTCATCATCTAGGCGAGCTCTCATCTCCTTGTGTCCATCTTCATGCTTCGAATGTCGAGGGAAATTGCTGGCCGTTAACGGTGAATAGACTTTGGAAGGAGGTAGCTCCAGTCATCTCAAAGAGAAGGAGGCGAATACAATATCGTTCGACTTGTTTAACTGTTGCCGAATAGACTCGTGGAAAAGTTGTAATCCGAATTTTGACAGGATTTTGCAAGGCTTCAGACAGACAGACAGGATCAGCTTTATTTATAAGTGGGCTGCGCCACCTTTGGCGGCGCTCGGCATTTCTAGTTTAAAAAATAATCACAAAAATTTATTAACAATTTATATTTTGGACTCACCCTCAAAGGGTGAGCCTGATTCTCCTACTGGTGGAGGGAATAGAGGAGCTGTTTCAATTTCATTTTCGATAGCTGCAACCTCTTGAAAAATATCGTCGACGACAACTTCTTTGGGGTCACAAAGTATTATGTCCTCAAAATCGCTGTCATCTTCATCCTCGCAAAGCTTTTCAATCTTATGTTCCATAAGTGATTTAATCACGCTCTCCCTCTTCCTAAGTTTTATATCATAAAAGGCAAACGAAAACCAACTGGACTATAGCTTCTAGCTCCTTTATTCTGTCGTTGGCACTTGTAAGAGCAGAGTAGCATAGATCCAACTGCTTATCCTTTCTGTTGATGTTGGTCCTTAGCTGCTTCTCGTAGCTCTTGATGTAAGTTCCAGCAACTGGAGTAACGAAGGGCTCCAAATTCTTCATTAGTTCATTGAATTTGGCACTGCCAGCTGGTGGAGGAGGTTTAGAAGCCTTGGTAGAAAATGATAAAAATGCATTTGAAAATACCAAAAGCTCTTTGATAATATTTTGCAGCTGCATAGAGAAGACTTTCCGTAGTGCTGACGGCTTCAGAGAATAAATCAGATTTAACTTGGATGAAAATAGACTTAAAATGGTTTATTGACAAAATACGACCAAGTTGAAATTGGGGATACATATCTTGAGCCGTTTTAGTGAGAAGACGATCGAAAGCCAGCTTCAACCGCAGAAGGAAAAGGAAGGGAGCAGAGTGGGGTCTAGTTGACCCTCAAAGGGAGTTAGAGATTAACTGATTGCTCTTTTGGGTCAAGTGGGCGGCGCTTGGCATTTCTAGTTATGCGAGGAGATCAATAAGAAATGTAAACATTATAACTTTATTAATTAAAAATTAATCAGACCACACCCTCAGAAGGTGTGACCCTTTTAAATGTTGGCTTTTTGCATTTCGAAAATAAGATGGCTGCCAAAATCATAGTAGGGATCTTCAATTGCCCGTTTCTCTGCCGCTTTCCTGCTTCCACTTTGAGTTGTTTCAATTCCTTCAAGTATTTGACGTTTTCTTTCTTCTGAGCATGATAGAGATTCTATTATGCTCTCTTCAATCTCAAATCCATCATCCCATTTTCCATTGATGCGCTCCATTTTTCGTTCTCCATCGTCATCAATCGTAAATATAAAGTGAGAAAAGGGCATCAATTTCTCATTTTTCAAATCTCTGGCCTTTGGCAGATAATTGGTTCGCCTTGTTCGATGATTTGGAGCCGGTCCTTCTAATTTCTTCTTAAACTTTTTTGGAAGATCAATATTGTAATAGCGTCGGCTGAGCCGAATACGCACTGGCTTATCGGTCTCTTTTGTCTCCGGAATCTAAATTTTGTTTTAAATGTTAAGTAAAAGCTGCATTTTCTAATTCAATGGCAGTCATTTTTGGACATGTGCCAGGTTTCTCTCTCTGTAAATCAACTGCTTTCTGATTGCGAACCGAGCTGTAGCTGTCCCACTGAGGCGAGTGCCATCTCCAACTCACTTCACCGTAGCCTTCATCAATCAATTTCATCTGAAATATACCTTTATACATGTAAGTTAGAGTTACCTTGAATTTCTCAGCAATGTGTGAAGAGGAAGGAATTTTAGCAATAGAATCGCTATTTATAATTCTTTCAATGTATCTTGCACCTTCAAGTTCTCTTTCTGGCCCAGAATTCTTGACTTTTTCTCCAGCTTTTACAAAACGATTGTTTAATTCGGCTCTCATTTGTTCAGCCATTTCTCTCAATTTCAACCTCCTTTCATCTTTGATCTCCCATTTTTTCATTTGTTTATCCATGGCCATTTTTAATTCATCAAGAGAGACTCCGAAATCTTTAGAAACAATTTCTTAAAATATAGTAATACTAACCTCTATAGCCCGAATTGTACATTGATTCAAACACGAAACAAATCTTTTTGCTTCTCTCACTTTTTTGCCCATTTCTTCTTCCTCGCAGTATGTGTCCAGGAGGAATTTGTCCTCTTTCTCTCAGTTGGTTCAGCTCATGTCTATGATTTGCGTATTCAATTAAATGAATCGCTTCGTGAACGAGTTAACATGGGAAAATTGGAGGAAAAATCTAATAACTCCAATTTCGTGGACGACATGGTCTTTAATCAAGAGATTTATTAGGATGTTCGGATAGAAATGCGACTTTTCGCGCCAATTTAAAAATTTCACATAGAAGCAGTATCAACACTTTATTCCATAATATACTCTCCACAACTATCAACAACACTTCGCCAACGTCCACGTAGAGAATGGATGCCCTCCTTGTAGAACTGAACCGACTGCGAGTCAAAGAAGTTGGCCGTCCAGATGCGCACTTCATCAAGGTTGTTGAACTTCTTCTCTGCCAGAGTGTGCTGCATCGAACGGAAGACGTGGTAATCTTATGGCGCAAGGTCCAGACTATATGGCGGATGCGGCAAAACAGTCCAGCCCAATTCCTCAATCTTCTGGTGAATAATCTTCGCAGTATGCGGACGAGCATTATCATGTAGTAGCTTGGTCTGAGACGTATCCACTCCTTGTCGACGAAGCGCCTTGTCCACCTGATCAAGCTGCTGCGAGTAAACTTCGGAGTTGACGATTTGGCCAGGCTTTAGGACGTCCATATAGATGAGGCCTTTGGAATTCCACCATACACATAGCATAGCCTTCTTTCCGTGCGAATCCGGCTTTGGAACGGGTTTTGGTTACTCACCGACAGAGAGCCACTGTCTCTTCCTGGTGGAATTATCGAATGGAATCCATTTCTCGTCCGAGGTAACAATTGAATCGAAAAAGCCAGAGTTGTTGGACTGCCGAAGCAGAATTCCGGCTAAGGTGGCACGTGAAGCTTTGTTCGCGTCACTCAGTTGATGAGGTACCCATTTACCGCAGCGATTGGTCTTTCCAAGCGAGTGAAGGTGTTCGTCGATGGTCGAATTGGAACATCCGAAAGCTAAAGCGAGTTCACGCGTCGATTGAGTCGGATCCGACTCGATGGCAGCCTTCAGCAATTCGTTGTCCAAAACTTGCGGTTTTTTCCCGTGTTCTTCGTCTTCAAGAGTTTCGTCGCCATTCTGGAATCGCTTAAACCAGCGATAACACTGGCTTCGAGAAATGGCGTCCTCTCCAAACGCTTCACAAACAGTACGATGCGAGTCGGCCGCGTTTTTACCTTGCTTGAAGTCGTATAACATACAAGCGCGCACGATGTATTTCTTGTCCATTTTTTCTAAAGTAAATTTTTAAACTAAAAATGTAACAAGATAAACAAATAAATAGAAGGAAATAAACACAACAAAATGGTGAACAAAAAATACTATACACTATTGCGGAATCATTTCGCGAAGCTTTTTGCCGAGGGCAATTACGAAAGTCTCATTTCTATCCGAACATCCTAATAGTTTATCTTTAGGTCTAATTAGTTAAAACAGGTTAAAACTGATCTAAATAAATCTAGAATCGTTCGGTTCTATCTAAGTCTTGCTAAATCCAAATCGGCGAAATCTTGTAAAAAAATAACAAACACAAATATATATATATATTTATTAAAAGTTTATATTTTAGGCCCACCCTCAAAGGGTGAGCCTGATTCTTCTAATGGTGGATGGCATAGAGGAGGCGCTTCTATTTCATTTTCAATAGCTGTAGCATTAGATCTTCAAAACCGCTGTCATCCTCATCCTCGCAAAGCTTCGTAAAGGGAAAAGGAAGTGAGCAGAGTGGGGCCCAGTTCACCCTCAAGGGGTGAACTGGAGTTAGAGATTAGTTGATTGCTCGTTTGTCAACAATGTTCGAAGTCCTTGTGAATCCATTTGCCAACTCCAATTTGATCCCTTCCATCTTCCTGGCTCGTGACATTGCGACATATAATTGTCCATGTGAGAAGACTTCTTCAATCAGAGAAACCCCAACTTTCTCAAGCGATTGACCCTGGGCTTTATTGATCGTCATCGCGAAGGCCAATTTTAAAGGGAACTGTCGCCTTTTGAGAATGAATGAGATTCCTAAATGATATTGATTCAACGTAAAAGCAGATCTTACTTTGTTCTTTTGTTGACAGAAGATCAATCCGAGGAATGATCACAGGCTGCCCTTTTCTTGCTCCATTTATGAATCCACATTTGATGGCATTATTCCTTGAAAACTGTAGGACCTGTAACCGTGTACCGTTACACAGGCCTTCTTTGACGTTCAAATTCCGAGTGAGCATCACCACTGCTCCAATTTTCAACTCCAGATGATGAGGCGGAAGACCGGAAGGCGCTAAGGAATTTACTACTTCTATTGGCAATTGAAAGTTGTCATCTTCCGAATCCTTTACAATGAGATCTGCACTTGAAAAGCGTTTCTTATATCCATTCATTCTCGCGAGAATTTGAGTATTCATTTTATCCACATTAGCATTTTTGGCACAGAGAATGGCTCGCTTGCTTAGATGGTCCGGGTCGTCTAGGACTCCTTCAAAAACTTCTTGAACCAAATCTCCTTGGCTTAGCATATTTGTGGGAATTGCAATTCTTTCTTCCAAATCCTTTGGTAGTTTGTCTTCTCCGATAGCCAGAAGCAACCTTTTGAAATCATCGGATTCTCCATGTGCTCTCATATTTTCATTGAGCTCAAACTTTTTGAAGTTAGAAAAGAGAGGACACTGTTTCAAGCTGCATAAAAAACCATCTCCATATGGCTTATCAGAAATAGGCAAAACTTGCCTGAAATCTCCTCCCATCAGGACTATTTTTCCTCCAAACGGCTCATCTGGCTGGTTCATAATATCGCGAAGAACATTGTCAATCGACTTGAGAACATCGCTTGAGACCATCGAGCACTCGTCGATTATTATGACTTCCAGCTCTTTGATAATTTTTCCTTCCGCCGTGTTTGGCTTCAAACTGCTTGCATAATTGTTGCTTGTGCTGATTTTAAAGAATGAGCAGATTGTTCGTCCTCCAGGAAGTAAGTTGGCAGCAATGCCTGTCCATGCGACACAGGCTACCTTCTTTCCATTTCCACGCATTTTGTTAAAAATGCATTCGTAACAGAAAGTCTTTCCTGAGCCTCCTGGCCCGTCAAGGAAGATGTACTTTTCTTGTCCAGTGAGCACAGTATCAACCTAAATATCAGTGTTGAGAATTGTTAAATGGCCTAACTTACAGCCACTTTCTGATTCTGATTCAATTTCATGTACATATCGTTTCCAATGGCCGTGTAGTCCGGCTCAATATCTTTCATCGGTTTAGGTTTGGCATATTTGTCGTTTATCAACATCTCGAGCTTTATGTTTTGCATAGAACTCATCTCAAGTAGCTCATAATAAGCTAATGCTTCGGCTTCGATTGGAGTTCTTCCCTTTCTGACAAAATCTTCCGACATGTTTCCTTTCCATTTCGTCCACATTTCCTGAGCAGATGTTGGTTCGTCAAAAGCCAATAGAGCCACGAATACGCATCTTAAGGCATAAGACATTCTGAAGAAGGCAGCATCTTTCATTGCTTGATCGAAATGGTCGGTAGTCTGGATCAAGTCTCTTTCTTTGGCAGCTTCGAATGCCGAGGGAAATTGCTGGCCGTTAACGATGGAGAGACTTTGGAAAGAGGTAGCTCCAGTCGTCTCAAAGAGGAGGAGGCGAATACAATATCGTTCGACTTGTTTTACTGTTGCCGAATAGACTCGCCCGATATTATTCTGAAAATATAAAACTGATATTACTTTAGAAACCGTACCATCAGCTGACGTTCTCGGCTTGCCTTCCTCAGCCAATGTGATGAGCAAATGTATGTGGGGCAAGTCACGTTTTTGCCTTTCAATAGTGTATATATAAGCTATTACTTTTCCTAGGCACGCCCTATCAATAATGTCCTTTTTAAATTCGCTGACTTTCATCCTGAACACCCGAGCAATTAGGTCCGCTCTATCGGAAGGAGATTGACCATGATAAAGGTTCTCTTTAATTTCTATCCAATTCGGGTTGCACGTATAGGTCGTAAACAGATCAGGCTTTCCATATCTGCCGGTAATAGCCATAGCATCCATATAGTGAGCGACCATGTATCTGGGAGATGAAGTGTAGGTCGCAGGGAGGACAACTCTTTTTCCGCATTGTCCAGCAGCTCCATCGGCAATATAGTCTCTTAGGTCTGCGTAGTTCTCCGCTCTTAGTTTTTTCTAAGCAAAAATATTTTAAATTGGACAGAGAATAAACCTGATTTTCTGGATTTTTGATCCAATCGAGCTGCATTTGCTCTGTATTAGCCCAAGAGCCCACGAGAAATTGTTGGAAGAGTCTTTTACCGAAATGGATCGGATTGAAGCTGTCTCTTATGGAGATATAGTACTTGTAATATTGTCGCTGGCTCAATTTTTTGAAAGCTATATTTCCATTTGGGCCAACAATTTTCTTTTGTCTTCCAGGATGCCAACCAAAGTCACCTTTAATAAAGTACAACGGATATGTGCAGGGGTCAAGCATCTAGAAAATATTTTCCAAAATTGCAATTATCTTACTTGGTTAATTATGGGAATCTTCTGAAGTCCTCCTCGTCTAGCATGAATTGTGTAGCTTCTAGGAGACGGCAATTCATTATCTTCGCCTACATAGACAACGGCGACTTCTGGTACAATAGGAGCGTTATATCTACGCGGATCCGGGGTGTCCTTTGTCTTGAAGACCAATCTGACTTTTTCCATTGTCCTGTTTTGACTCTTGGCCTTTTCCTCCTCTTCTTTATAAACCTCACTTAGCATTTTAAATCCTTGAGCATATTCATGATTTTGGCGAATGAAGCGGCTCAAAAATCTCATAAGACTCTCGTTGCATTTCTGATTTGCCTGGTGAGAAAGACGATGATTCGCAGCCGACGTTTCATCGATGAAGAATAATTGGCCATATGATGGAGCAGCGTTTGGTCGAGGAATGGCAGAACTGGCCTGGTAAAGTATCTGCCCGTGAACCTTTATGACATGTGGACCTCTTCCTGGAAGATTTTTCAGCTAAAAAAATTTTGTAAAAGTACTACAAACACACATACATTACAATCCATAGAAGCTATGGATAAGGCTGTATTAAAATTCCTTGCATTCATCAAAAAATTATTCGACTCTGGGTGCATTCCAGTAAATAGTTCAGCCAATTGGGCTGGATATCTTTCAAAGTTGTCGAGCGTAACAGAACCATTTTCGCAGCATGGATGAAACGTCCCATTTGGATGTCGAATCTGCTCTCCGAGAAAGTATAAAGCGCCGCAATGCGAACACTTTTCTGTCATCTTACCAAGGTAATGCACTTGTGTAGGAAGCTTTTTCAAAACTTTTACTTCGTCCGACATACTGGCCCTTTGGATGGCGTGTGCAAATCGATTCTGATTCTTTATTTGCTCCTTATCGTCAACTGAAAGCCTTTTTCTTTCAGCCTGCTTTCTTTCTCGGTCCTTCCTTCTTCTCTCTTCTGCTTCCTCAGCTGTTTCAGGTGCACTTCTTTTTTTCTGTTGTCTTTCTCGATCCTTCCTTCTCCTCTCCTCTGCTTCCTCAGCCGTTGCATTTGCTCTTCTTTCTCGATCTTTCCTTCTCCTCTCCTCTGCTTCCTCAACCGTTGCAGTAGCTTTTCTTTCTCGATCTTTCCTTCTTCTCTCCTTTGCTTCCTCAGCTGTTTCATTTGCTCTTCTTTCTCGATCTTTCCTTCTCCTTTCCTCTGCTTCCTCAGTCGTTTCATTTGCTCTTCTTTTTTTCTGCTGTTCCGCTTTAAGAGACATCTGAAGCTCAAGCCTTGATAGAGATATCACTATTTTCAACCAAAAAAAAAGAAATTTAAAAAACTCACATCTGCGCGTAGAGCAAAAAGTAAAGATTTAATCTCTAATAAATAAAATCCTTCTGTTTCATCCTTTTTGTAGATCTGGTCAAATCCTTTATTTTTTTTGGGGGAGAGGTCGTTTTTTTCTAATTTTCAGGGTATTCTGGGGGAAGTTCCAGATCAACTTAGAGAGGAAAGAGGCCTAATATTCCAGGGAAAGGGGGCAAAATTCAAAGGGAAAGGTGACTGAAAGTTTCACACAGTGAAAAAAATGGGAAAACCTTCAAAGAGCGCTAGAGGCAGCGCAGCCTGTGCGCTACACACATGTGTGCTGGCAATAGAAAATGTATTTATTAAGAATTTATTAAGAAAAAATAACACAAAAAATCGCAATTAAAAAAAAGCAACCGCCCGTGGAAAAATTGTAGTCCGAATTTCGACAGGATTTGGCAAGGCTTCAGCAGACGGCAGACGGACGGACAGAAAAACAGGATCAGCTTTATTTAGTAGTAAGATAACTGAAAAAAAGTTATAAAAACTAATCTTCATGAATCATATTCTTTTCATAGGGCTATCCCCTTCATAAATTTTCTGATTTCTCAAAACAATGCCTAACATATCCTTTATACAGCAAGCAAACTTGCAGTATAAAGTGATATTTAGGGGTTTTCCATCAAAAATATGCTGGTTGCAATACTTTTGCACATCACTGTATAGTTAAAATTACTGTACGAGTTTAAAACGATGCAATAGCCTGGGCACATTCCTTTGATTGCCAGCGTCCAATAATTGTACGACATTTCTCCTAAGCAAACTTGTAAAAATATTGGAAATCAACTTACAACGTTTGCTTTAGTGAGTGCATCCCTATAAATATCGCATAGGAGACTTATTGACAACTGGCAACTTTTCAACTATAGTTTGTCTAAAAGTTTCCATAAAATTGTACAAGGAATAACAATAGAACGGAATGAAGCAATGATTGGTGACTAGCACTGCCATACTTACTTATGTATCTTCCTTTTAACTCATTTCTATCAACCGAGAACCGAAAGTCCTGGTGCGTTTTTTTCTTTATTTCCTCGAGAAACAGAGAAACTTTGAAACAAAAAGGGAAGAACGAAAAGTCAAGGTCATTTAAATTTTATGGTTTCAACGACCACGCAGGAAAGATAGTTTTGGCGTGTAAAGCTGGAATCAATGGCTAAAACAAGAAAGGACCCTTCAAAATAGGACGACCCTTTATAAAACGATCAAGATTGTAGAGAAGATTATAATGTTCAGGAGAATGTGTGTCGAATCTGCCAGTCCTAGCCGACGCGTCTTTCGTATTCGCAATGTCAAAGAGCTGTAAAATCCTGGTGAGTAGTGGCGATATGATAGCTCCAAAAGACCTCGATGTAGCTGACAAGGAGAGTATAAAAAATAAAGCAGCTATCAGCATGAATTGTGTCCTCGACCGGCACTTTTATCCGTCTCCAACGATGAGCTCGGAATTGTTCAGCGAATAAATCAATATGGAAGACCCAATCTGGCCTGATATGCCGTCTGGAAGTTGAATAAAGACTGGACAGAGCCAAGGGGGTTTTGAAGCCAAATCACAGCTGGAGATCGAATTCGAGCTCAATTCGATTGCTGAAAGATCTTGTCATTTTCATTAGAAACGCCAAATTATCCTATAATAAATTGTGGAAATTAAGTAAATTTCAATGATCAGCGTGGTATTGGTGTGCCCAATCCGAAGCCCAATCGAATTCCCAATCAAAGACCCGTCAAGCCTCTACAGCCTCTCGCTCCTCCGAAGGTACAACCCCGCTCTTTCTTACAAAAGTAATTTCAGGTAAAAGCACTCATTTCTGGAAAGATCACACTTGATCTCAAGATTAATCCAATTGTTCTCATCTGCTTTGCTGGAAAGGACAATTACCTTTCCAATATGTATCCCGTAAGTTTTAGGAGATTCTCAAAAAAGAAAGAAATACTTAGGCTCCGATTGAGATTGATGGTCATCGCTACAGCAGTGTTGAGCATTACTATCAATGCACCAAGGTATGGCTGCTGGTTGGATCAGAGAAGGCTGCCGAGCTTATAAACGTTAATTTTTATGTTTTTAATGGTTTTGTTTCTTTCTAAGGAATTCCTAGGTAAAAGAAGGCAATGAGGCTAAGAAAATGGTTCATAAGCTTGTCAAGTCGCGCATCGAAGCATGGAAGATAAAGGACGCTCCGAAGATTCTTGATGTCGCAATTAGACGAAAATTCGAGCAGAATGCCGAGTTGAAAAAGAAGCTTCTTGACATAAAGGACACCACTCTTGCTCACCACCTTTGACAAGTTTGTTCTCCAGAATCCAACGAGAGATAAAATATATTTTAGGGAAAACATTCTATGCGACTGGCTGTCGAGAGGACGAATTTTGTGTTGGGTAGCAGCTCACAAAAATGAAATCTATAAGGTTGAATCCTTTTTTCCGAAAGAACTCCTTTCAGATTCCTGTTCCCTCCGAAGGATCTTGCTATTGCAGAATCGCTCGTCCAGCACTCAACCAACTAAACGAGTTTGTTAATAGCATCCTTTATGAGGCTCTTGTTGACATTCCATTTTATTCTTTTTTTCGGTTTAATCTATTCGGTGAGACAGTCAAAGGTCCTGAGTGCCAAGGGAGCCAAGAAGGCATCTAGCACCATCGAGAAGAAGAAGCGTAGAGGACGTAAGGAATCCTATGCTGTTTACATCTATCGTGTCCTCAAGTAGGTATCCCCCTTTGCCTATGTTTTTCCATTATCTTATAAAGGTTCACCCGATACAGAGGTCTCCTCAAAGGCCATGCCCCCATCATGAATTCCTTTGTGAATGATTTCTTGACGTCCACAGAGAATCGCCTCCGAAGTTTCTCGTCTCACCCACTACAACAAGAAGAATACAATTTCTTCCCGCGAAATTCAAACAACTGTCCGTCTCATCCTCCCCGGAGAACTGGCCAAGCACGCTGCTTCGGAAGGAACCAAGGCAGTTACCAAGTACAACTTCCAGCAAGTAATTCATTCCGTTGATCTTGTACCTAACGTTTCTCAACAAACTATTCAATTTTACGTTCTTTTACAATCTGGGAAGTTAAGAGAATCGATTAGATTGATCTCAATTCGTCTAGACTGTTGTCATCGCCAGAATCAAACACCATAAAAGTTATCGATTTCTCCATAAAAGAAGGGAAATGTCCGAATGGAATTTCGAAAGTTCGACCCGTTTGTACACATTGGCTTTGCCTTTTTTCTTCAACCATCTGCTTGATGTTTACAATCGCGCGGGAAAGGCTCGTTTATGAAAGCCTCAAACGCCTGCTACGCATTTTGACGTTTTTTTTTCTTAATATTTAATGACTCATTGATTTGTAAATAGCTTACTTTTAATATCTTAGGTTATTCTGTCCTACCTCCAGGACAAAAAAGATAGAATAAAAGGAACAGTAGAAACTAAATTTCTTTCTTTCTGCCTTTTTGAAATGAAATTTTAGATGAGTGACAGCGAAGAAGAAATCCAAAGACCTCAGAGAAGAAGCGGCTCGTCCCTTCTAAACCGTTCTTCAACTCCAGAAATGGATGAGAAGGATGTGGCGGAAAGAAGCCATCTCTCGGCTAGAATCGAAGAAGCTGAAGAGTTTGAGCTGACTTTTGAGGTGATCTGGGCCAATAAATAGGAAAAAAAAGTGATTAAGTTTGTGGAGAAATCGACAGTAAATGAAGAGGAAAGAAATGAACTTTTAAAAAAAAGACGAAGAAATCGAAAAGATTTTATCTCCTTCTCTCAGGTTTTTGACCCGCTTTTGATATAAAAGAAATGCTTCAGCAAAGAAAAGAATCTGCCTGTTCAACGTCGTCCACTTCCTGCGGACATTAATCTCGAAAAAGAAAATGATGAAAATATCTCTCCTCCAAGGTTGGTTGCATAAGATAAGCAAAAAATAATTTAGAAAAAAGAAGAAAATCCAGGAGAAAGTCAATTGTTGAAGGACTGAAGGCAGAATAGGATTTGGCACCCAGCGAGAAGAGGAAGATCTTGGCTGGCTTCTTACGAGCTACTTACTTTTTACATTGTCGTCAACTGTTTGAGTGCAGACTGATAAATATTAGGTATGTGAAAAAGTTTCCGCCCTTTTTTAAGCTAAATTGAGTCTTTATTGAAAAAAAATCAACGCAGATACATCAATCAAAGTATTGGCCATCGTTGGCTATAACTTTTTCCCATCTTTCTGGGAGAAGACGGATGCCGCGGCGGTAGAAAGCCTCGTCCTTCGACTCGATCCATTCCTTCACCCATTTTTCGACATCTTCGAACGATTGGAAACGCTGCTCAGAAAGCCCGTGGGACATCGACCGAAACAAATGGTAGTCTGATGGAGCACAGTCTGGTGAATAAGCCGCATGGGGTAGCACATCCCAGCGAAGTGCTTCAAGAGTTTCCTTGATGGCTTTTGTGACGTGTGGACGAGCATTGTCATGCAGCAAAATGACTTTGTGCTGTCTTGTCTCGTATTCCGGCCGTTTCTGGTGCAATGCTCTGCTCAAACGAATTATTTGCTCTCTGTAGAGATCGCCTGTGATTGTCTGACCTTGTTTCAGCAGCTCATAATGGATTACACCCCTTTTGGTCCCACCAGATACAGAGCATTGCCTTCTTCTCATGGATATTGCGCTTTAGTGTTGATTGTGATGGTTGGCCACGATCGCAAATGGTTTTTCGGCGCTTCGGATTATTGAAATAGATCCACTTTTCGTCTCCAGTAATGATACGATGCAGAAATCCCTTCCTCTTTTGTTTGTAAAGCAGCATTTCACAGATGGTTTTTCTTCTTTCGATGTCTCGTTCTTTCAGTTTGTATGGTACCCATCTGCCTTCCTTATAAAGCTTTCCCATGGCTTTGAGACGCTTGGAAATGTTGGATCTATCAATATTTAAATATTTGGCAAGCTGTTCCTGTGTCTGGCATGGATCTTCATCGATTAATGATTGAAGTTCGTTGTCTTCAAGCACTTTTGGCCTTCCACTGCGTTGATTGTCTCCAACATCGAAATCACCACTATTGAAGCGTCGAAACCATTCTTTGCATGTTGTTTCTGATGGAGCATGCTCACCATAAGCTTCCATGAGCATTCTACGAGATTCGGCAGCAGTTTTTTTTCAAATTGAAGCAGAAAAGAAGTGCTTCGCGCAAATGATGTTTTTTTGGCTCAAAAGTTGCCATGACTATCGCTGTTACAGCACAGCGATGTTGATGCCAATCAAAACAAATATGTACTGAATATTATTGACAGATGTCAACCAACAAAATTAAGCAGGATTTACAAGCATTTACAAAGATAACTGACTATTATAACTACTTATCGCTAGAGGGCGGAAACTTTTCACATACCCAATATGTCTAATAATGTGAATAACTTCAAATTTGCGATTAAGCGAAATAACAGAGTTGCACATTCCACACTTGGCATGCTGCTTGTCCAGAAGAGACACGGGAAACTGAAATAAATAGAATGTTAGGCTGAGAGAAATCTCACTCTGACGCCGAGTTTTTCTTCAATTTTGATTTTTTAAAGCTAAAACATATATTAGAAATCGCGTTTAATAGAATAACTTTGCAGTCTTTGTTCAATCTTGCTAGCTTCTTTTCTTTAGGTATATTCAATTCTTAAAGCTGCTGATTTAGGTCGTTAATCGATAATTGTCGTTTCATTTGCTTATTCTATTCTTGACTCAAGATCATGTCTCATAAAGCAACAGCTAAAACGTCTTTTATCGCAACAAAGTCAGAAATAATGCAGATCTGACCCCAGAAAGTGTAAGTCTTTTTTCTACTTAAAAAAAAATTTAACTTTAGAGTAAACGGCCAAGTGATAGAGGAAAGGTTCCCTACTTGATTATTACCGGATTGGCGCTCCACAATGCTAAGATTTCTTTGAGTACATTTGAAGTGTTTCGTTTTTCCAAGTAAGTGCGTACAATTTAAATTTTTATTTTAGAAAGCAAACCTCCAGCTACAATATTTAAATTTTAGATACTACTTTCCACGATGTTTTACCTCTAATTCGTGGAAGAGCTCAATAAGACGCCATCTAAAGACAAACCCAATATTTACGAAAACAGAAGCCCTTCATGGAAATTTGTGGAAGATTGGCGACGGGAACGAAGGAATGCTCTTGGAGGAGATTGAAAAGTTCGTACAACGTAATAAGAATAAAGAAGAGTACGGCATGGAATGTCCAGGTAAGCTATTTATCGTAATTTAAATGAGTCCCTTTCTAGATTTGTGGGACAAACTGATTGATGGGACCATTGGACTATTAGATCAGCGAATTGAAGTTAACCTAAGTAATTTTGATGGAACTTCAAGAGCTTCCAAAAAGTGGAAGCAACATGGAATTCAAAAGGCAAGTTCTCTTTATTTTTAACTTCTTTATTTTCAGCAAAATGGACATCACGCTCATCTTGATGGATCTGGATTTCATCCTCCGCAGCCAAATATGCATTTCCCCGCGGTTCATTTCAATTATAGTCAGCAGATGCCAACACATGGTAACAATCAGTCTGGCTTTTCTGGTTATTCCTTCCCTGATGCATTTCACTAAAGTGTAAATCCCTTATATATTTGCTGTAAGTTTAAAAAATTGTATACATGAAGCCTATTGCTAGTTTAATTATTAATTTTAAAGTGACTTTTCCATTTTGACCTAAAAGTGAACTTTTTAGCTCCTTCTGCTCGTAGTAATTCATCGAGCAATAGCGCCTGGTTCTCACAAAACGGATGATTTTCTTCTCTTCTTGAACTTTCTCCATTCTGCATTCCAAGCCCGAAACAAAACAGTAGAGAACATGGTCAGTTATCTATCGAAATACGACTCTTAGTTAATTACTATTTCAGGCTGCAATTGACGGAAATAATGAAGCATTGCGCTATAAAAACCATCTTGGAATGGACAAATATCTTCTGATTAAGAAGAATTCAGACGGTAAGCCGATTAAAAACAACTTACCTATTATTTAGGATCTGAACATTTCGTAGATGAAATTGGCCAAGTAGTCGAGATTTTTGAAGAGCCCGATCATCTAAAGACGGTCAACTTCACCTTTATAGATTCAGTCAACATTGGATGTGGCCAGTGTGGAGAAATCGTTCATTATCACGACTTTATCAATCCACATCTACGCACCAATCATCTCGAGATTTTCGCAGCTGAAAATTCAGCCGATTCATCAATAGGAGGAGTTACATATGAAGTATGGCTCAATGAAAAACTTCACTTGGACAAGAGAATATTCGATGAGTATGCGCTCAAGTATGTTGTATTTTTCTTGTGTTCAAAGGCTTACCACCTTTTCCAGCTCCTCAAAAGAAACATGGCATTTATCAGTGCCAATCAGAAGAAGGGCGTGCTATAGAAGAGCAGTCAGCAACATTAGAGTTAACCCGTATGAGATGGATCTTAACGAGTTTAACAATGCACTACAAATCAAAATTGAAGAAAAACTCGGCGTCAGAGTGAGATTTCTCTCAGCCTAACATTCTATTTATTTCAGTTTCCCGTGTCTCTTCTGTACAAGCAGCATGCCAAGTGTGGAATGCGCAACTCTGTTATTTCGCTTAATCGCAAATTTGAAGTTATTCACATTATTAGACATATTAACGCATGGCACGCTATTGGACATCCCTGTGCAGGAACTTGGCCGAAATATGAGCTAGGAGAGCAGAAACCAAAACTGTTTTCAATGCGGGTAAGATTATTTTTGCATATTTTAAAAATAATTTCTAGGATTTTACCATCATCAACTTGGGCCGTGAAACAGCTATGAACATTCAGTGCTCGTGGTGCGGTGAAAAGATGAGCCAGACTACTATGGCTATGCATTTCTCGAACATACATTTCAATGAGATAACTCTTCCCAATTGTGCTCTTTGTATTAAGGTTTCGGCTTTATTTCTAGAACTTTCACGCTTTCAGGAAATATATGTGAATGCTCGTCTACTAATTTTATTAGGCATTTTTTCTTTCAGACTTAAGGCTCAATATCTATGTATAGAGTTGATTTGAAACGGGATCTACAAATCTCTGATATGCTTCATTGGAAACAAACTATGCGTGGTATCTTTCACCGTAAATTCAACCGAAGGGGTGGCACTAATTACTTTGGCGTGTGTTATGCAGAGCTCGGAGATGTATCCGTGAATCTTCTATTCGGCCATCAACAGTTCTTTCATCACGGACTAGACGAACCGCACGCTCTACATAGATTGTCCATTGAAGATAGTCTTCCTGGGATAAGAAGCGATGCTAAGGATACTTTAGACTATATTGCCAGATATTCTTACCAGCGACTTTTCGATATCCATTTCTCTATGCTGAAAAGTCGTTCGAAGCAGGCTAATATCGTTCATTCTGCATCTAATGCGTTCTAATTCCTCGAAAACTCCCTCACTCTGTAAGTTACATTTTGTCAATTTCTTCTTATTAGGCCTACCTTGTCACCAGCTCCAGTCTTTAGACATTCCATCAACTTATCCAATTGACAGCGAAATTTTGTTTCCAACCGAAGTAATTCCCAGCTGCTTTCGAGATGTCTACGGATTCGGCTAGCCAGAAGTGGATCATGTAATTGAACCGAATCCAGAATAGCTTGACCAAGACGCTCATTTTGGGCGTATTGTTCTTCAATTGAAAGCCGTTCTCCTCAAACGTGGAAAGGCGGTGAGATACTGCAGAGATACACTAAAAGAAACGCTGGCTTTAGGCTGCGTTATTTCAGACTAACTTCATTGCGTCTCTCGTCCAGACTTCGCAATTCCTGGCTACCAAGATCGGGGTTTTTGTATGCATTTTGTAAGGAGAGCAGAGACGGCGACGCGACGAGATTACTCAAAAAGGCACTTGTTGTTGAGTTAATATTTGGTGAAGCCAGTGACGTTAGGCTTGTTGATCTGGACATATTAATACACACATTTTACAGACTACACAGAGATTCTTACCGGTTAAGATGGTCTACCAACAATCCCTTAGGTTTCATCGGAACAGGAGGCTTCTCACGCTTCGGCTCATCGACAGGCATAGGATGGACCTGAATTCATTGATTTTCTCAGCTTATCAGCGGCGCAAATGACGAGGTTTTTTTTGTAGAGATAGAAAAATTGAACTGCTAGGTGCCTCGGAAATTCTCTGAATCAGAGGCCGAATGTCTACAAAAGGCTACGGCAAACATTTGGCCACAAAAAGCCATTTGCAGGAGATGCCTGACCTCTACCCCTCCATCAAGTATCGGCTTTGCAACTATTTCTACACTCTTTCATATAAAATCTGACCAAGGTCTAACCTGATACGTAAATGATCTGTAAGATTTTGTAGTAGAAGTCATGTTAAGAAGAAAACTGAGGAGAAAACGCTTATCTTTCGG
Organism: Oscheius sp. JU1382; assembly: GCA_932521405.1. NCBI lineage: Eukaryota > Metazoa > Nematoda > Chromadorea > Rhabditida > Rhabditidae > Oscheius > Oscheius sp. JU1382. The sequence continues at coordinate 87,486 of OW051479.1, forward strand.
CTTGGATCAGTGTCAGCCAGACAAACACAGCTCATTGGAACCACGTCTAGCTTACCTCAACTGTTGGCTTCGAATGAGCTGGAACAGCTGCATGTGTTGCATCTGATAGCGCCGATGTGGAGACGGACAAAGATGAATGCAGTCTAAACTGGCTTTTAAAATTTCATTTTTTTTTTCAAAACCTGGGAGCAGGCTGAGGGGGAGTTTGGGGCATTTCAGGTAAGATTGATTGCAAGGCTCCAGAATCTATGAGGCTTCTGTAACTAGCTGAATCATCGGGAACCGGCGAAATTGAATTCGATGGCGAAGATGACGTCGGAAGAAACGGAGATGGCCGAGCCCTAGAAAGTCAAGTTAATGGAAGATAGTTAGAAGGAGAAAAACGAACTCAAAAAGTGCAATTATAGGCTTTTCCAAGGTTCTCGTTTCCTTTGCAAGGTCAAAGATAACGTTTTTCGGCTTACGTGAAAACAGCCAAGTAACAACAGCCCAATTAATGCCCAAGCTATAATAAGTTCGTAATAACAATTTTATTTGGCTCTAACAACAACTTCTAAAAAGCTCGAGGTACAGATACCTGCCAAACTCGAATAACATTATCGCTATATCCGGCAAATAGCGTTTGTCCATCTTGAGACCAGGCTAGAGATGTACATTGGGGTCCGTTGGTTCCCTTTCCAGTGACTTCTAGTTTCAGCTCCTCAAGTTCGCTCTTATCTTCCAAATCCCAGATTTTTACAGCAGGTCCGACGGCAGCACACAGCCAGTATCTATTTGGAGAGAAGGCCATAGCGTTGATAATATTGTTTCCAGGAAGAGTGTACAAATGCTTGCCTTCGTTGAGGTCCCAGAGCATGGCTTGTCCGTCTTTACCGCCAGAAGCACAGAGGGATCCATCAGGAGAAACTGTTACAGTGTTGATGTATCCGGTGTGTCCTACATGGTTGGTTCTCAGCTTACAGTTAGTAAGGTTCCACACCTTAACTACTTTGTCCCAACCACAAGAAAGGATGACGGGATCTCGTGTTGAAGGAGAGAAGCGGACAGTAGACACCCATCCTTGATGATCCTAAATTAATCAGAATTTAAAATTACGAAAAAGACTTACATTCATAGTGTATTTGCACTGGGCAAGAGTGTTCCACAGCTTAATAGTTCTGTCACGTGATCCAGAAACAATTTGGCGGTTGTCACCAGAAAAAGCGACTGAAAGAACATCCTTGGTGTGAGACCAAAACTGTCGAGAAGTACGACCACTGAAAAAAACCAAAATTAATACAGCTTTTGTAATGCTAACGTTTCTAAATCCCACAGGCGGAGAGACTTATCCCAAGATCCAGTCAAAGCAAATTGTCCGTCAGAGGAGATAACAACATCAGAGACAAAGTGACTGTGTCCAGTGAGAGATTTCATAGGGCGTCCAATAGGTCCACTTTCAGCGGTTGTTGGGTTGGTATTGACCTTCCAGACTAATACTGTTTTATCTATAATTTAATGAATAGTATTAACTTAGAAGCATGTTTGCAAATAACTGTCTAAACTACTAACCACGAGAAGACGAAACAACAGTAATTCCGTCATTTCTAGTGAAGGTGGCAATCTGGGTAACGGCTCCCTTGTGGCCCTCAAGGGTGCCCTTCATCAACAATTGTTCTCCACCGCCCATTTTATAGACACAAATGAGAGATTTCTGCAAAATAGTTTACTTATTATTACATGGAAATAATAAGACGACGATAAGATGCAATATTAGGCTAAGCTAGCCAAATGATAGCAAATATAAATTCACAGATTGATTGAGAATCACTTCACAATAGCCGAAAAAAGGCAGTAGGATATAAGGCAACATTCAATACGCCGAGCCGAAATGAATCTCGCCACGATTTTTTTTTTTTGCGAATAATTTAAAATCAAGTTTAAATTTATCAATTTATAGAAAGGTTGAAACGAAAGGCTAGACTATAAAGGTAGCCAGAAGTTAATTAGCTAGCAAAAAAGTTATAGAATTGATAAAACATAGCAAAAATTAATTTTTGGATTTGGCTCGGCCTAAGCCCAAAACAAGGCGCTTTGAAGTCAGACTAAACTTCTTGATTTCCTTTATAGACTTATTGTGAGTCCTGAGATCCACTCAACAATTATCAAGGGAACAGTTAATATAATCGGCTTTTCGGCTAAGCTAGACAACTACAGGATCAAGTAATAGATTTTTAGGTCGAAAAATTTGCTGACAATTGGTAGGGGTCAAAGAGAACATCTAAAAAAATTCAATGATCGTTATTAATTTTTATATTACACAGCTGAAAAGAACAAGCTTCATAAAACTAGCCCATTCGAGGCATTTTGAACAGAGGTTGCAGCTCCTTTTCACCTTCTTCTTCTTCAGGCGCTGTTGTCTTCTCTTGAAAAATAGGAGTTGGTTGATTTCGCTTATAGGCTTTGTCAATATAAATAGGATTTTTAGCAGCCTAAAATAACTAAATTACAATAGAACGAAAAACCAACGTCTTCTGCATGACGAAGAATGGCAGTTCTAACGTCTGTATCTTCCAGAAACTCTTTGTTTCGCTGTGTTCCAATTTGTTTTGCCAAATAGCTGTGTAATGTCGAGCCGGCTTGTGCAACTTAAGATATTTTCTGTAATATTAAATAATGCCAAACCTCTTCCATTTGCACTAGGACCGTCCATTGGTATATCAGCAGGTTTGCGAAAATCAGGTCGCAATTGGTTATCACGCATTCTCATATATTTCTTTAATCGCCAATGAGTTAATTCTTTTTCTTCGCCATCTTCTCCTCGCGGCTGGAACATCTCTAATGCAAGCGCTGAAAATATTTAATAATCGTATCACCTAAAAGACTTACGCGATAAAATCATTTCTTCACAGACAACTTCTGCAGCGCGGCTACGCTTTACTGGCTTTGTTATGCATTGAAGCACTCCTTTCTGAGAAAGTTTTTGATCATAAAATATTCTGAAAAAAAGGCATTTCCTATAAAAATATATTCTAACTAACTTTATATTGCCGTCGCTAAATGTCGTAAGAATCTGATTCAGCCGGGGATGCCAATCAATCCTGATGACACTACGGCCCGGAAAGTCAATTTTATAAACAAGCTCAAAGGTTTCCGAATTAAAGAAAAGTAATTGTCCAGGTGTTTTCGCGTTTGGACTTGATGTTCCAGTAAACACAAGCTCTCCTCTAGGAGAAAAGCCGCAGTCAGTGCTAAACGAACAACTATTATGGTATGAAACGCCTACTTACTTTTTAAATGCATTTTCAAGATTATAGATCTCATGTATAGGCTTTTTTTGATCAGTCAAACTCCATAACTTCAAACTATCGTCAAGGCCTCTAGATAGCAGCCTCTTCGAGTCGGGTGAAAAAATTACGCATGTTACTGGGCCTTTATGCGCTGTTCGGACAATATATGAAGGTTGCACCTGAGAAATGTAAAGATAAATTATGCCAACTTACAAAGCGTCCATACTTCCAGACTTGAATTGATCCGTCATCGCATCCGGCAGCAATTAGTTTTCCATCCGGTGAATAGCAACACGTTTGGGGCATAGCTCTTTTTCCATTAGCTGTCTTTGTTTTCATTAACTATAACAATTTATTATAATAGGCTATATTGAATACTTTTAAATGTTTTGTAATAGCTTTAGCAAGCTCTTTGTAATCATCCAAAGACCATAGTCGAACGGTTCTGTAAAGAAAAAAAAGAAGTACAAATAAAAAATAAAATAGAACCTACCCATCATCAGAGCACGTTAAGAATTCGGATTTATCAAATAAGTTCCAAACACAACAATTTACTGAAGCTGTGTGTCCTTTTGTATTTCCTACATCAACTAAGTACTGGTCGCCTAAAATCGTAGATAGACCTTGCAATAAATTACTCCACACCTTTGTTTGTTTCAGCCCACTGTTCTCCATCTCTACCAAATATTCTGATAATAGCTTCACCGCTACAGACAACCATATTTTCGCCGTTTGGTGAGAAGCAGATGGAATTAATGACATGTCTAAAAGAAAGTTAAATTTAGCAAGAGATTACGCTTCGCAGGGAGAAAAATCCTTATCAGATCTGAGAGACATATCCATTTTTTGAAAGTCAAACATCTTAACTTGATAGTCTAGTCCGCCAGAAGAAAATCTCTGGCCGTTTTGTTCAAATTTAGCCGCAGAAGCCTGAAATTTTGAAAAAATACTGTTTTTAAAAACTAACTGGCTTATTTCCATGTTGCAACACTGCTTCACAGCTAGTGGGAATGAGTTTGACAATTGGAATGCCATCTCCTTCATAATCCTCATAGTCACTATCTTCGTCATCCTGCATAACTGATTTATCTGGAACAAAGCCTGGAGGAAGAGCTACTCCGCAATCATCTGCAAAAACAATATAAAAGTCAGCTAATTAAATTACCATTATAGTCAGACTCCTGGGATATGAATGATTCTAATGAAGTTGAGCCTATAGAAGAAGCCTAAAGTTTAAGGAATCATAAGGTCATACTAGGACTCATACTGGGATAAAACATTCGTATAAATAATGTATATAGACAAGATACCTGTTTTTCCCTTTTGCTTCCAAACTCCGTAGGGAATCTGCTCCATAGATCTTCTGATTGACGACTACTCGTTGCTGCCTGCTCTACTAGCTGTGGCTGGCGTTCCCTTGCAGCCTAGATTTGCAAGAATAATGAAATTGACATAAGCCTAACCTTTTTTGTTTCAGCTACCAGTGCTTCAAGGTCAAACGTCTTTGCTTTTTTTTCCGCATTTTTGTTATGGTTATTCCCTGGAAAATCATAAGCATAAATAAGATAGCAATTCTCACCTCCTGTTTTTTGGCTGTCCTTTAGCGACTCTGGATTACTTGCCATCTGAAATAAGTATGAGTACAAGTATACAAAGATAATATAATTTTATATATCAAACAGGTTTTTCTTTTCGATAACTTTCAAAATGGCTTGCCAGGGACAGGATATTTTAGTTTTGGGTTACGGTGAAATTGCGATAATCGACGCATTTTTATTCAATTTTAATCTGTATTTTTGCCGAAAAATTCGAAAAATCGAGTTTGGTCCCAACTTTGGGATTTTTCGTCTTTTGTTTTTAAAATTTCTCTTTTAACTTTTAATTTTATGCTTTTTTATATGATTTTTTGATATCAGCATATCGAATACTATTTTATAAGAAAGGGTCAAAAATTGACTCTAACAGTCTCTTTAACTGCAAGTCGTTTCTACATAGAAGAACGGGTCTTCTCGCGAAACGCCTGTTTTTCATGGGCGCAAAAAGTTCACTTTTTAGAAAGCGGAATTCGAAATCCAAAATAGCATTTGGCTTTATTTTCGCTTTTATGAGGAAATAGATTCTCAAGCCTACTTTCTCCATATTTAACACGTTTCTCGCTTTTCGGCTATTCCGCAACTGTAGTAATTTCAGATGGACGGATTTCAACAGGCTGAGCGACATTCAATCGCAAGAATCTTGAACCAACTCGTTGATCAACAACAGCAAAATTGCTCCCAATTTCAACAGATCAGTCTTGCTCTCGAATCAATTCGTGTAAGTTGAAAATAACGCTAAAATAAAGCTTTAGGCGGAAATTCGAAGAACCGATGAAAATCATCACAAGGAAGTGGAGCGACTCCAAGAGATCATCAACAAAATGCTCCAAATTTCTTGTAGACCACAAGTCTCGACTCCTGTGAGCATGAACCCGCAGCAAGTGAGTTACAAGTAGACAAGCTGTAAACTGTTTAGGGATACAATGCTACTGCACCACCAAATCTTTTCCAAGATCAGATGATGGCTATGAAAGCAATGCAGCAACAGGCCTTGCAGGCACAGCAAACCATGCAACAACAGGCCTTGCAGGCACAGCAAACCATGCAACAGGCTCAGCTCGCCCAATTTGCTACGATGGCTCCTCCTTCAGGCGGACTTTCGACTGGCTTTCCTTCTGGGTATTGGCTTTCAGGCTGGAAATACTTGTAACATTTAGCCCTGCTCCGGTGAACAAACCACCATTATTGTCTCAGACTCCTCTGAAAGCTCCGCCCGTTCCATCTACTGGTACTGTAACTCTTCCGATTTCAACGACAACTAAAATTGAAAGTCCTAAAATGGAAGCTCCCAAAATGGAGATTAAAAAGGTATTATTATTGAAGAAGCACACAATACTATATTTTTAGGAGGTCACACCAAGCCTGCCTGCATTTGGCAGTTCGGTAACGCCGGCAAAGCCATCTATTTTTGGAGAAAAGGCAATTGCTTCTAGTCAGCCGAAAGGTAATATTAGGCGCTTTGGTTGAAGAATTTTTCAGTACAAATTGGAGTAGCTGATAAAACTGAAGACGATGACGAAGATGATGAGGAGTATGAGCCAAATATTACATTTAAACCAGTTATCCCGCTTCCAGCGCTTATTGATGTTGTAACCGGAGAAGAGGGAGAATTGGTTAGGCTAGCTCATAATCTTTATAGAGTAGTTGTATTTTAGGAAGTTTTTAAGGAGCACTGCAAACTTTACCGATATGCTTCTGAAACCAAAGAGTGGAAGGAGCGCGGAACTGGAGATTTGAAAATCCTGAAAGACCCCAAGACTGGTGGATGTCGTGTTGTCATGAGAAGAGAACAAGTGCACAAATTGTGCGCCAATTTTAAGCTCACAAAAGGAATGAGTATCTCCATAATGGGCAAAAACACCAAGGCCTGTGCCTGGCACTGTCATGACTTTTGTGAAGAAGAAGGAAGCCATGAGCAACTCTCGGCCAAATTTGCATCAGCTGAGTTGGCTAAGAAATTTATGGATCTTTTCATGGAGGGAGTCAGCCGTGGCACTAGCGCAGCAGGTAATTCTAATTCGAATGTATAACCTAATGTAAGCTTTAGTAAAAATCGAACCAAAAACTAATGACGAAAATAAAAGTTCACAGCAGATGGAAGGAACAAAGGAAACCGCATCGAAACTACAAGAGTCAGCTAAGAAAAATGAGGTGTTTGGAGCCCAATTTATCAAGAAGGATGGCGAATGGGACTGTACGGCCTGCTATAGTCGCAATAAGGGCACGGTACAACAGTGCCCATGTTGTGGTCTAAATAAAGACGGAACAGAAGGTGTTAAATCTCTCACCACAACTTCTCTCCCACAAGCTTCCAGTACTTTTAATTTTGGATTCTCATCTACGGCTGACAAGCCAGCAGCCCAACCAAAATTCACTTTTGGTCTCAAAAAAGAAGAATCACCGGTTGTTAGCTCATCTACTGACAAGAAGATTTCATTTGCTGCGGCAGCTTCCGTTGCTGCCAAAGAGGAGCCTACTTCCCAGTCCGCTAAAGCTCCTGGATTTGGGTAAGCTAGTCTTTCGTGAGCACATTTAACTGACTTTTTTTAGAGCTGCCGCTACTAACGCTCCAAAATTCTCATTTTCTTCCCCAGTTGCTAGCTCAACATTTGGAACATCTGCTCCCGTGAAGCCAGTTTTTTCGTTTGCTAAAAAGGAGGATGCCTCATCTACAACACAATCTACTACCGCCAGTCCAATTAGCTTCAGTTTTAAAGGAGCTCAACCACAAATCACACCGAGCAAAAGTATTTTTGGAAGTTCTGCAACAACGACTCCAGTAGTAGTTGACAAAAAGGACGAAGTTCCGACAAGTGGCTCTTCCAAAGTATGAATGCTGAATTTGAATAAAATACAAGTTGTAGATTTTTGGGCAAGGCTCTACAGGTACCTTCTCCTTTTCACAAATGGGAAGCTCTTCACTATTTGATCCAGACGCCAAGAAAAAAGCTCAAGAAGAATTGGCCAAGCAGAAACAGAGCAAGGTAACAAATGAATCTTTTTATATTAATTTATTCAGTTCGGTTCCAACATAAAGAAAGATACAAAACATGACGGTGATGAGGAGCAAGGCGAAGACGATGGAGAAGAATATGAACCAGAAGTCGATTTTAAACCTGTAATACCTCTCCCAGATCTTATTGAGGTTAAAACCGGTGAAGAAGACGAATCGGTTAGTAGCACGTTAGTGAATACAAATGTGTGGTATTTAGGTAGTTTTCAAAGAGCGCTGTAAACTCTATCGGTATGCAGCAGAAACTAAGGAATGGAAAGAGCGAGGCATTGGAGACATAAAAATTCTGAAAGACCCAAAAACGAATTCCCACAGAATCGTTATGCGTAGAGAGCAGGTTAAAAAAACCCATCTTGATTAATCAAAATATCTTAGACTCATAAACTTTGTGCCAACCTGAAGCTTACAAAAAGCATGACAATAAATGCTATGCCAAAGAACGCCAAAGCTGCTCAATGGATTTGTCAAGATTATAGCGAAGGAGAGCTGAAAATGGAAAGTCTTTCGGCTAAATTTGCTTCCCCCGAACTTACCGAGAAATTCATCAATGCTTACAAGGACGCTGTCAATTCTGCTAACTGATTATAGACGGAAATTCTGATTACGATAAAGTTGAATAAATGTGTACTGCTTCAAATGCTGATTTTAAAAATATCAAAAAGGCCGGGCTCTAGATCCATTTTCAATTATTTTTGTCTTACTTGTTGCAAAAGTCTTTATCGAAGATTCTTTACGAAGACTAAGATCTTTTTCAAAATATTAATAGGCTCGACGAACTTTAGAGAATAGCGCTACCGACCTATAGTGTCTTCTTTATAAACCCCTCGGCATATAGTAAGTATAGACTTATTCGCCTACGTAATTGCGTATTGGGGCGTCTACAATAAAATGCTTCAAATTTTAGGATAACAGCGTCCGAGGTGTTATTGCCTACATTCTTCCTTTTTATTTATACAAAAACTCCTTTCTAAGTGCTAAATTATAACTTGTCTACATATAACTTGCTTAAAAACTGCCATGAGCTTTGCATTGCATAGGCTAACGTGGATAAACTGGATCTGTTTTTCCATGGGTCTTATGTTTTTAGATAATGTCTTTCCTTCTAGAGTCATAAGTCATTCGAGTCTAGAGCATACAATACGAATAATGAAGAAATATATGTTTTTAGGAAAAATGAGTTGGAATATTAATGCTCCATCTTTTGTGCCTAATGTGAATGCGCCAGCCTTCGTACCTGGTCAAGCTTGGTCCGGCTCGACTCCCGAAACAGCTGCCGAAAGTATGAAACTTAATTGAAAAAACTGAGAAATCCTTATATAGGTTGGGATGACGAGGGTGCTCCACCCACTTCTGGAGAAATCGAAAATCCTAAACCAGAAGTCTCACAAATCCCTGTGCCAAAAGAAGAAACAGAAAAGGAGGATCTAATTGCTCCACTTGCCAAAAAGTTTGAAAGAGTTGTCTATGTTGATGGTATTTTTGGAATTTTCTTCTAAATCTCTTATTCCTCAGACGGATCAACCAAGGAACACCTATCTATTGTCTTCATTGGGCACGTCGACGCTGGTAAATCTACGATTGGTGGTCAGTTGATGTATCTGACAGGAATGGTTGATAAAAGAACTCTGGAAAAGTATGAGAGAGAGGCAAAAGAAAAGGGGCGTGAGAGCTGGTGAGAGCTTGCTGTTATTTTTATTTTCACGATGCAGGTACTTGTCATGGTGCATGGATACTAATGAGGAAGAACGAGAAAAAGGAAAAACTGTAGAATGTGGAAGAGCCTTTTTCGAAACTGAAAAAAAGCGCTTTACCATTCTCGATGCTCCTGGCCACAAATCTTTTGTACCCAATATGATTTCTGGAGCTACGCAAGCTGATCTTGCTGTTCTAGTAATTTCTGCTAGAAAAGGCGAATTTGAAACCGGGTTTGAGCGTGGTGGCCAAACACGAGAGCACGCAATGCTTGTTAAAACCGCTGGAGTTCGACATCTTGTAATTTTGGTCAATAAAATGGACGATCCCACAGTAAAATGGGACCAAGCAAGGCTAGGCTTTCGTTTAACCAGATAGACTTTTTTTCAGATATGATGAAGTTCAATCCAAACTAACACCATACCTCCGTTCAGTTGGGTTTAATCCCAAAACCGACATCACCTACATTCCGGTATCTGGTCTTACGGGGGCTTTTATGAAGGAGAGGCCTGATAATGATGATGGAAATTGGTACACGTGAGTCTGATATAATGTATCTTACGACTTCCTAGTGGGCCTTGTTTCCTTGATTTCCTGGACAACAATCTCGCCAGTGTAGTTCGTGACTTCAACGGACCTGTGCGTGCCATAATTGCTGATAAATACTCAGAAATGGGAACAATTGCAATCGGAAAAATGGATTCAGGAGTTGTTGTCAAGAATCAAAACCTGATTCTAATGCCTAACAAGGTAGTTGAGCTGATTAACTGAGCTCCAATAAGTGTTTAGCAACCCGTTCAAGTTGTTCAAATCTGGAGTGACGATAATGAGACGGACCGTGTAATTGCCGGAGATAATATTAAATTTAAACTAAAAGGCGTTGAAGAAGCTGACATTCAAAGCGGCTTTGTCATCTGTAGCCCTGACTCTCTTTGCCGTGTAGGAAAGGTCTTTGACGCAGAGGTCACTTTTGTGTTTTCTTCCCTGAAATAGTTTAGGTCGCTATTTTGGATCACAAATCAATCATAGCGTCAGGATATAGCTGTGTGTTGCACATTCAAAACGCAACAGAGGAAGTCGTAGTTAAGACTGTTATCTGCACAATAGACAAGAAGACGGGCGAGAAGAAAAAATCTCGTTTTGTAAAGCAAGGAGAAAAATGTATTATGCGAATGGAAAGCGCCGAACAATTTTGTATGGAGCCATTCAAGGTACAGAAGTAAAAACGTTGAGTAATTGGGACTCTTGCAGGATTCTCCTCAATTAGGAAGATTTAATCTGCGAGATGAAGGACGGACTATTGCAATTGGAAAGATTTTAAAGGTCGTACAGTAACTTGATGAAATTTTATGTGGTCTTTGGAATGGAATGTTTTCATAAATTATTTTTCTCTCTATATATTTAATAGCAACGATTTTTTGTAAGCTCTAGACTTGGAAGGTTTCTATCCGCTCAATTCAAAGGTGCGGATAGAAACTTTCCTATGGGGGTCTAAAGGTACTTTCCAGAATTGTGGAATAGAATGAATAACAGACAATAATAGAAGAATAACGGTTCTGCCATGTTTTATCCCGGAGAGTATTTTGGTTAACTCTGGATTCTGTTTTTGCTCTTGTGTGTGAAGATCCCTTTAAAATTATTTGAAGCTCTTGTTGACTGTACGTGAAAAATGTTCGCTGTTGACTCTTTGCGCAGTCTGAGCAGCTTGAAAATACAGTGAGAGAAATGGAGGCACAGGCAATAGGGAGGAGAGACTCGCAAACAACTGCTGCTCTCTACTCTACGCGACTAGGCGAAAGAAGCATGGCTGTTAGGCCTTATGAAGGAGGACACTTTGAGGTGATTTTTTTCTTTTCATACTACATACATGAGAAAAATATTTCTTTAGAAAATTGGCTCAGAAGAGTCTCATACGATTGAATCTTACGAACGACATATACATGGAACGCCGTTTAGCGAGGTAGACCTTTTCTTTTGGACTAGGGAATATGAAAAAAATTCAAGCCACAACGACAAATTCAACGCCAGCAGTATACTGAGAGACGTACTTACGGGAAAGATGAAAATGGTGATATTGTAGTGAAGATTGAAAAAAATGTAAGTTTTGCCAATTCGTTCTTTGTTTAATTGACTTCCAATCATATCCGGTCCTCTTCCAGGGTAAACAAAGGCAGGTTTACGCGAGCAGGTCGATTTTTACACGTAAAACACAATGACAAATACAATTATGAAAGTAAATTGAAAGAAGTCTTCAGCCTTCTGAACCTGTGCGTCCGGTCTCTCCAGTGCGGCCTATTTCACCAGTAGGTCGGGATGAGCACCTACTACGGCCCATCCAACCGCTGACTATTCCCAGAATTGAATTGAGTTCTTTATCAAGAAATAATTCGCCAAGAAATTCACCTCGCCACCGTTATGGAGGCAAACTTCTTCTTACAACTTATGAATAGAGCTTTAGATGACGTTTCTCCTAGATTAGTTGCCTATCAAGCGGATGAAAGATCGCCGAAAAGTGTTCCAGTTTCACCTAGAAGCAATGCCAGTAATGGCTCTAATAATGGGGATAAAATGAAAAAGGTTATTTCGGCTTTATCTTTTTTTCTAAAAATATTTTAGATAGTAAAAAAATCTCGCTTTGTTTCCCTACATGACGGTAGACCGGTATCTCCCTTTACGGAAACTGTTTATTATGAGCCTATGTTTCCTGATAGACATAGCAGGTAATAAGAAGATATAATAGCAAGACAATAATTCAGCCTTTCTCATACTTCGGGCCGTTCTCTTTCCGTTTCTCCTCGCCCCCAAGTTGCTCGTTACCCGTCGGACTGCGCTATTCTTATGGAGAACCCTCTTTTTAGCGATTAAAATAGTCAACAGACTTTTGTAAACTCAGTTCATAAACGTTTGCATTCTTAGGTTTGAAATGCCCATTGACTAAAAACGCGGCTATGAATTTTCTACTATTATTTGCGTTGCTGATGATTCATCCTTTAACAAAAGCTAAGAACATCCATAAAAAATCAATCGCTTACGGAAACCAGCAAAGCCTGCAAATGCTTAGTTTCCTCTTTCTTCTTGTCATAATTAACACTTCCGCTACTCTTAAATGTTATACAGTAGGTATAATAGTACAGTATTCAATCATATTTGGTTATTTACAGTATCCAATATGAAACACTACGACTATAGTGATGAGAACATTGAAAAATGTAAGCAGGCCACGCAGTGCTTCAAGTAAGTAAAAGATGAAAACAGACGCAAGTCATCGCTAAAAATTGAACGTAACGTTATAGAGCTACTGGACCATTTGATAATTTTTCTCTTTTATCTGGATGTGACGAGCTGAATACAGCCTGTCAGCTTTTTGGAATGATGGATAGATGGGAAGAGAATGTGGAGAACTCAATTATCAAAAACGGAGAATGCAAAGACAAAGAGGGCTTTTATTACTGTTGTTGTGGCCAAGATATCTGTAATTTCTCTAGAAAGCAATCTTTTTTCTTGATTTTATGCATTCAAATTTATTTAAAGCAAGTGGAGTAATAAAATGGTTTTATAGAAGTAAGGTTATACTGGACGCAGCCTAGAGAATATCTTCTCTCCTTTCTCATTTTTTGAGGCTCGACAATGTGCAACGAGGAGGCTTGACATAGCTTTTTGGTTGGCACATATATCAGCTAGGAAGTATTGTATTTCCTCCATTTTCCAGCTTTCTTTTCTCTCAAAAAGAACTTTTAATCTTAACGTTTTTAGTTTCCAAACTAAGCCAATAGGCATACCTTTCTCTTGGATTTTCTGGTAAATCTTCAACATTTAGATATGAAATAGTTTTCCCTTTAAAATTATTTGTAATAATAGTTATGTCTTCCAAATATGCAGGTCTATAACTAGAAATTTTTAAGTAGACACCTTACTTTATCTCAATTTCAGTCGGCAAGGCCTGACATAGCTGACGCTCAAATAGAGAAACTTCCATGTTGTTGACAGTTTTAAGAATTTGCGATGCTTTATATTTGACTAGCTGACTTTCAATAATTTTAAAAACTGATAAATAGGTTAAGAGCTACATCAAACTTTACAAACCTTTTGTATTTTCAATTTCTTTGCAGAGTGACTTTAAAAACCAATAAATCATACTGTCTGGAACATTTTTTGGAAGATGATATCTCAAGGAATTAAATGAAATCTAGCTCTGCAATGCAACAAAATAATATATAGAAATTAAACCTTTTCTATAGATACTCCGCTTTTGTCGTCATCATCTATCAAAATTATAATCTCCTCTATAAGACGATCTCTAAATTCAGATGATAGCCAGCGAAAAAATCCTAGACGCTAATTTTATCTGGCATTGATGTTTAAAACCTTGGTGCTCAATAACTGGCATAGAATTGATGTGATTTCGTAGCTGAGTTTCGCTCATAGGAATCTGATCAATTAGATCATTCCAATTATATCTATAGTTCATATTGTAGGAAAAAAGAAAAATAAATCCACCTTTTGCCTGGTTTATCATTTATGTTCCATTCCCAATGTAGTTCTGCTTCATGTAGCAACTCGCGTAGGCGAAAAATAGAAACACATTCGATTTCCTTGAGTTCATAGTAATTGTGCGTTACTATTACCACCTAAAAATTATGTAATATTTTGGATTTGATATTTATAACAGTTAAACAATGTGTCTTATATGTCAATACTACTTATCTCCGTTTCCTCAAGAGTTCTGTCGCCGTCATTGATAAAAAATGAGCTGTCTTTGACTCCAGGAGTAATTAGCAAAGAGTTTGAAGTTTCAACTTCCTTTATGTCATAAGTTTTAGTTTCTGTGCACAGTACCGCTAAATCATCATGCGATCCACGGAAAACCAGTCTAAAAATGACTTGCTGATATAAACTACTTGCTTTGTTCCTTTTTCAAACTCTTCTACCATTGATTTCGTAATTTCTACACATTTGTAAGGATATTTAGGTAAATGCTGTGAAAATACTAACTCTTGAATTCCAGTCTATAAATTAAGCTATTTGTAACAAAGATAGTCACTTACCTTCAAATTATCTATTTCACGGACAGTATTAAACAACTTTACAACATTTTCAAGCGATCCTTTTAGATGACCGATATCATCTTCTTTGTTGCTTTTCTTAAAAAAAAAAGGATCGACAATAGTATCAAAATCCTACTATTGCTTTATCTGGCTGGAGAAAAGTTTCTTGTGACTTTTCGGGTAATTTTTGGCTATGTAAAACTTTTGAGAAGAATTTTTCCATAGTTCCGCCTAGAATAAAGAAGTAATGCCGAAAGAAAACTCAAATATTTTTTTTTTCAAAAAAGTAGTATTCGCGCTATGCGCTAAACAACAGGCATAAGAAAAATTCCGATGCGGTTACGACTAGCTTTAGAAAGATAGATAAAAACTGCTTCATTTCAATTCACTTTTTTCTCGGAGGACCTATTTTCAAAATAAAGCGCAATCAAGTTTCAAAAAAACTTTATTATGCTTGTACACACGTAGATTGCGAAGCCGTAGGAAGTAAGGCTCTGACTGAAGCCGAATGGATGTAAGGATAGAATAGGAACGTAAATTGCGAAGTTCATTGAGATCATCAATCGAAAGGCCTAAAATTCTCAATATTTTCTGCTCAAAGTTCTTTATTAATCCATTAACAATTTACCTGTAGTCTTACATTTTCGGTGGGTACTCGTAAAATTCATCTAAAACAATGAACTTTATGTTTTTTCTGTCTTGCCTGAAACTACAACTGTGCTCCGCCTGCTAAAGGAACTATCGTTGTCAATTTCTGCTACCGCCGGTTTAATCTCTGAGGTTCCTTGCACAGCCTTCAACACATAATTTTTATGCATCATTGCTTACCTTTTTCCTTTTTACTAATAGACGAAAACATTGTAATTTCATACTAAAAATGTACAGCTCGAAAATAAGAAATAAAGCAAGGACGACTAGAGTGATTATTGCTGATGTTTTTTCGGACCAAGTGCTGATATGATCAACTTGCTCTAAATAGAAGCTTCTAACTTCGATATTTACTTGTATATCCTAGCAAGATTGCCGCAATAATAAAAACAACCGAGGACAGTAGAAAGTGAGGTAGAAATAGATATGGAATAACGAACTTAACGGCTAATATTGCAATTACATTTGAGCAGAGCCAGAGAAACTAAGCTTGTCATAAGGTTTGATAGCCTGGAACCAACCTGGAGTACTATGTAGTAAACTAGCTGATTGTAAAGAATAATGGAAGCCAAGAACACAAAAGATGACTGATATTCTGGCTCGCCTTTAATCAGCGAAGGAACTAAGAAGCATAAAATTCCGACAACCATAAAAGACTCGGTGGTCTATTTACTTGAACTTTGTGAAGTACCACAACTTACCAAAATAGCTAAACATGCGTTCCACTGTATACAGAATATAGTTCTTGGCTCTCCCATACACTGAAAGTTCAGTAATAAGTAGAACTCCTAGGCTTATGTACTAGGCTACTGTTGAAGTGAAAGTTTGATTGGCAAGCTCTATACTTACGGGCTGTTCTGGGAAGGTTGCGATCCCACGCGCTCTTATTTACGGTCAATCAGATTAAGAGCGTGAGAAAACAAGAGGCTGAGAATGAATGGAGTTGGGCAGTATTTATAAGTGATGAAAAGGCAGTTCAGATATCTTTTTTTTTACACTGATGGATTATTTCTATATTTTCACTATCGTAAAAAACGTTTACTTTATCGTAATTGTTAGGAAATAAACTTCCTGGCCAAAAACAAAGCATGAAAGATATGAGCAAAGACTTAATAGTTAGAGATAGAAAGTAGTCTAATGTCATTGCCAAAACATCTGACAGTAAAGCTAGTTTCTGCCACGGCTGCGGAGGAAGAGAGGACAGACAAACGGGATTTCTAGAGAATCCAAAATAACTTTAAGTAATTATTCAAATATGACTTTTGTGCAAAGATTGATCAAGTAATACAAAAATTAAAAATGATTAGGAAATTTCAAAACTGATATTGTATCAGTTTTAGAGAAAAAAAAAAGAGGCACGCTTAAGTTGAGAGTGAGCAAAGTGTGTCGATCACATTTCACATTGCCAAACAAAACCTATCACAAGAACTGGCTCCCAGTAATAGCGTAAATCAACAAAATATTGATCACGCATTTCTATTGAAAGACTACTCAAAAAGTTACAGAGAGAACGAACGTGAGCTTGAATTCTGGACAATAGGCTAGCTTGTCATAATCGATTCCAGACTCGACTAGCTGCAATTTTCTCTCATTACGGCAGGTTAATTCTATCCTGATTAATGGTATAAATGTTTTAGTGAAAACTTATATTTTTTAGGTTAGGTTAGTTTTAAAAAAATGTATTACTCTCCGGAAATGTAAAGAATTAACAATTCTGATGTTTACGTAAGGTCAGTAATAGTTGTTTTTTTCCAAATGCATACATTTCTGCTAAGGTTTTAAAATAATGAACTGATTTATGAGGGCTGAATAGGGAAAAACTGCCCGCATCTTTCTCCGAACGAGAACACTGGCAGCTGGCATTGCCTACGTCATCAACTCAATTTTGATCTTAGACCAAAATAAAATGGCGTTTTGCGTAATCAAAAAGTTTGATTCTTTCCAATATAGGAATTCAACTGAAATTCATTTCCTTTAGCCATAGAAATGAATGTCACATTTAGCACATGTAAACAATAGCTTGAATAAAGTGGCAACGATTTAGCAAATAAGTGCGGACGTAATTATATTTTGAGTCAAAAAGAATTAATGGAGGTATACACGTTTAAAGCAAGGCACTAAAGGCTTAGGCTAACCTGAGCGGAAGCTGTGGCAATTTCCGTCAATCACGAGGGGCCTAATTGTCTAGGCCAAACCAGCATCAGCAGGGAAAAGCAATCATGTTTTCTTCCTCAATAGGCACCGCGCCACCTTTTTTTACTTAATTTTTTTGCAGACTTTGCGATAAAACTTTGAAACTAGAAGCCTAAAAGCTGAAGAAATTGTATCAACTGCGGGTATATGCTGGGTTTCCCGGGCAACGGGGAACTGTGCTGCCGCACAAAACTTCAATAATTAGCTGATATTCAAGTTTTTTTTAAAGTTAGGTTGAACCAAGATTCCAGCAGTCAGCTACGAAAAGTAAGAAGTTCGGGAATACTTGAAGCATTATAGCGAGAGTTGCAAAACGAAAACAGCCTGCTATAAAACGGCAAAAATTATACACATAAGAGTTTATTTATAAATGGAATATTTAATTGGCACAATGTAGGCGGCTTATCTATTATTGGCACAAAATATTCTTCTTTGGATAGGGAAAAACCAAAGTGGACTCAGACAGTGACGTAGTTACAAGGTAAAGGAGTTATTGCTAATTGTCCTTTTTCATGAAAGCACCAAACATTTCCACTGGAACAGGGAAAACGATAGTCGAATTGTGTTCAGCTCTGTAATAATTGCCACCATAGTTAAAAGAATAAAACTAACGCAATGCTATTTAGTGCTTGAAGGTGTCTCAGCTGAAGTGCAACAGGATTCGCCTGAATCACATCGGCTGCTTCTTTGAGGGCCCGTGAGGCCTTTTGTTCTCCTTCAGCGGCTACAACTTTTGCACGGGCCTCTCGAGCCGCCTCAGCTTCAGCGGCCATAGCTCGCGTAAGTTGTTGGGGGAGGCGGATATCTTTTACTTCAACACGCTCTACCTAATTAGCTCATAGAGTACTTCTATAAAAGCGCTCTGTACCTTTACTCCCCAGTGTTCTGTGCCTTCGTCAAGAATAGTTTCACAAAGCTGGGCGATTGCTTCACGTTCGGTAAGCATTTCAGTTAAAGTTTTCATACCTTAAATGAGTAAAATTGCTAACATTATTGGACTCTCGAAATTTTTTCTCGAACTCAATTTGGAAACTCTCTTATTTGTTTGCAGCAAATATTATTGGACAGTGATTAAAGTAAAACTTGCCCAATGCGTTTCTCAGAGTAGTTTGAGCTAAAAGCTTTGTTGAGTAGATTGCATCATCAACATTGTTTACGGAGGCGATGGGGTCTGAGGTACGGAAATACACAACAGCGTCTACAGAGACAGTTACAGAATCTTTGGAAAGAATTTCTTGTGGAGGTACGGCATAGGATACCACCCTGAATGTTTTTCAAGTTGATACTATACTACAAACCTGAGGTCAATCTTTCTGTATGTATCAATACAAGGAATTACAAAAATCATACCAGGTCCACGAGCTCCTCCGAATACAAGACGTCCAATTCGGAATATTACAACTCTTTCATACTCTTTTATAACCTAGGAATGTCTCCAAATAAATATTGGCATTGAAACCTACCTTTAAACAGACACACATGGAGAAGGGGAACGTGATAACAATTAGAAGCCAGGACAGCGCTACTAATAGGTATCCGAAAATTGTCCCAATCGTCTCGTAGTCTGGAGGGACATCCTAAAAAGAATATGCTTATAGCTTATTTATTATCTATCAAAAATTCGGTGTTGTGTGAGCTGATATGATCATGCTGAATAGAAAACTAGGTGTTCAAAGAATTCTGGTTAGAAGAACGTGCATAATAAAGCGTGCTCAAGACACACAACTTACTCATTCTCTTCATACAATAGTATGTAATAGTTAGCAAACAGAGCAAAATTCTGCTTGAAAGTGAGCACAACACGACACAGTGAGTGAGTGTGAGACATACTTGCTGAGATACCTGGTTTGACGAAGGTGCCACCCACTGCGGTTCCTGCCGATCCTTTCCAGACATGATGGCTTAATCCAAGACAATGATGGCACCCTAAAAATATTTTATCTTTATTATCTTAAGTAGAGAAAGACAAAGTTTGCATTGCTTCTTTTCTGTAAAAATAACTCTGATGCCGATTTTAGTACGAAATAATCGAAAGAAAATCTTTAAGCAATAGTTACAGGCTTGAAAATTCTTATCCTTCATGTCAGATAGCTTAGCGTATTAGCTGCAAAATGTCAAAAAGTCCCAAGTAGAGGTGAAAAGCATAGATAAGGAGGTAGTCGATAAGGAGAAAGCCTAGTCGTGGGATGCGGAGAGAGCCCGCTGTCGTCCGGCGGTAATTCAATAGGCGAGGGGACGTGAATTTATGACACTGCCACCCTCTCCCACGACATAGAGCCAGAAAGTTCTTACTTCAGTTAAAGTATGTTTGCTATGAGAACTATGACAGCATCTATGTTTATTTCTATTCTGACATCAGTCTTCATTCAGTACAGTTTACTTAGAGTTGATCTAAGAACAAATTTGGTTGGCTTAGGTTGGAATAGGGATACTGAGGAAACACCTGTTCCAGCTGGAAAGAGTCCATCTTACTGATTGATGGCTTCTGACAATGAGAAAGCTATTATGTCTAGATTGGTATTATAAACTAGCGTTAAAGTTAAAGTATTTTTTTGGGATTTAAAGTGAAGTGGACACAAAGTAAGCATTTTTTTCTAGTTGCACCATAAGTCTGCAGTAGAGAGCAAATAAATACAATACTAAATCTAAGGGTATCAATCAGATTTGAATAATTTATAGTCCACCTCCAGACGAAATTGAGAATTGCTGGCTAAAGGATAATAAACTACCGCTTTGAGCAAGACGTGCTGCGACGGAGACAGTTTAAAGCATCGATTGCAGGTCTCGAAGCAGCTGACTGGTAATTGGAAAGCAGGAATTTTGAAGTGTCTCTCTACGTTTGACAAATAACGGAATAAATAATGAGATGAATAATTGGGTAAATGAGAATAAAGGAAGACGAAAGGAAACTTGTGGATGAATGGTCAATAAATATCCGTTTAGATGCTGCTATTTTTCTTCGTTAGTCGAGAAGATCCTATTTCACTGAGGAACTGCCACTTCATACTCTCTAGTTAGTTGGGCCAATTCCATAGAATCTAAGCACGTTTGAGCATAAAGTATGGCAATTATGAGACAATAAGCGGCACCTAAAATGAGTTTCCTGCTTCAACAAAGTCTAGAAGACCAGGGAATAAGAAGCTTTAGGGAGACGAAAACCAAGCCTTCACGAATGAGTCCGCATTCCACTATCTAGTCTTCTCTCTTTATAAAATTGATGCCCCTGATATTAGCTGAAAGCTGTCACGCACTGCGGCAACGCTTAGGTCTAATTGTTGGAAAATTCAATGCTGACTGCGCCGATTCACGCTACAACATCCTGGAAACTTTAATAAGAAAGAAAGCTTCAATTATAGTTCTCTGTTGTAGCCAAAATATTTTGAGCTAGAGTGGTAAATAATTAGATACTCGGCATTCTGAGTGGCGATAAATAAGGAAACTTTATTATTGGCTGCGAGAATATGGAATGCTAAAGAGAACTACTGGGGCTATATCATCATCTTTTATTTTTTTAATCAGTTTTGGCTTTCTTACTAAAATACGCTACTAGGTGCGTCACATAAAAGTTAAAGGCAAATAAGCGTGTCCAGTTGGCTAGCTCGCGAAAAGTTCGATCGGGGCTCCAGAGGGGCCCCCTTCAATGCATAACAAAGCCAACCATGGGGCCAAGCCTCCGAAAGACCCTCACTCTCCCCGGTTGCAGCCAATTAGAGGAACTGAACTCCCGAGAGAGGCTGAGAGAGAGGGAGAGGACATCGATTCGCATTTGGTTTTGTTTCGACGGGGAAAGCGGTAATTGCTGCCTATTGCTAGTTAGATTGCCCGAAGCCGAGAAGGAGATGTAATATAGGTGCGAGTAGAAAAGGAAAATGTGTACCTAAAGTTTTCAAGTGAGCTAAGCTAAAAAGCTCTCAGATTCTGGTCTCATCTAAAAGCTGCTCGAGGAATAACATTGCGACCAAACGCTGACGGGGGGCAATGATGTCGTGAGATTTTGTAATAACCTCAATAAATTAAAAATATATCAACGTTTAAGAATCGGCACTCGTAAATTTGCCTGGAATTGGATTTGTCTCGTCTAAGCTGTCAGTTCTGACATCTGGCATCTGTTTATGGCTAGGCTTTCAGTGGAGAGTAGGCAATCAAAACAGCATTTCTTTGTGAAAGAAATTTTAAGATAGAATATGCACCGTGTTCCGCCATCGAATCATAAATTGACACTGCAAATGCTATATTCCAAAAGTCTCTTGACGGCGTTTTACCTGTAGACATTACAAATTGAATTTAGCCTTGCCAATTCGACCTACACTATATCTCCTTGATTAGTCTCGGTTTCTTTTTTAAACATCCTATAATTATTTACAACTGAGCAGTAAGGTCTACTGAGAGATCATGTTTGATGATACGGCGGCACGAATTGTGCACAATATGAGGCTAACCTAATACGAACCATTCTTCCTTACTCATTTTTTACCGTTATGCTTGCTTTTTTTCTCCCTAAAATAGCCTTAAATAAATTTTACTGGGGAAATTTATTAGAATTTTTTAGAGCCAAAACTTTATTAGAACCAAAACTAAATCACAATACGCATATATACATAAATAATTGCACTAGCTATTAGCAAACTGCCCTATTCTATTGGTCCTAAGGCGAATGCCGCTAAGAATTACATTTCTATGTGCTGTTCATTTCAAAATTTTGAAATGAGTTTATCTTTTTTGCTTTATGAATTCAAAAATACTAAATGTTATCCATTATAACAATTTAAAAGGTTGACATGATATGATAGTGAATTGAATCTTCAATTCTGTCTGAAGGTTTCTGTTCACAAGAAGAGAGAATATTATTTAAAGGTATTTCCAGCGTATTATTATTTTTTAAACATTTAATTCACTATATGATTTCCAGAAAATAATATAATGGGAGAAGAAAATACTACACAAGTCTTAAATGGTTCATCAAATAACGCTTCAAAGCCTTCTTCAGTTTCTATTGCAATGCCAATTCTTCAACAGACAGGAGAGGTATTTATCTTACTTTGTTTAACTATTTTCTCATCTAAAGGTATTCGTTGGTTCTGGTGCAAAAAAAGAAGCCCAACTACTTGGATTAGGTCTTTCAAAACTTAGCTCAAAAAGAAAAGATGACTTAAATGAAGCAAAACGGTATGCGCTGGATGTTAGTATAAAACAAATAATGATTCGCCAACAAAAAGCCCAACAAGAGAACGTAAAACTTTAGCATATTATTTACTTTTACTTTTTAGCAACAAAAGCAAATAATGTATGCCCAGGCGCTCTCTTTAATGGCGCGGTTATATATTGGATCAGTGTCATTTGAAGTTAGAGAGGATAATATTAAAAAAGCTTTTGAAGTCTTTGGTCCTATTAAATCTATTAACATGAGCTATGACTCAACAACAGGAGTAAGTCGTAATTTTAATAGAAAAAATCTACCAAATTTAGCATCATAAAGGGTTCGCCTTTTTAGAATACGAAGTTCCTGAGGCAGCTCTTCTTTCCCAAGAAAGCATGAATGGCCAATTAATGGGAGGAAGAAATCTAAAAGTTAGTATGGTTATTAGTTAATATGATATTACCAAGCCTCGGGATACTTGTCATATAATTCATTTATATAGATGAATCCCGAGGCAGAACATTTTTTACATGTATTAATCAGGTTTCACAGGTTGGCCGACCTGCTAACATGCCCCAAGCACAGCCTATTATTGATAAGTTACAGAGCGATGCAAAAAAATACTTTAGGTTTGTCTAGACAGCTTTCGCTTAACTTAACTTTGCAGAGTTTATGTATCCTCAGTTCATCCAGATCTCTCAGAAAACGATTTAAAATCTGTATTTGAGGCTTTTGGAGACGTTGTCAAGTGCCAATTGGCTAGACAAAATGGCTTTGGCAAAGGAGTCCACAGGTATCTAAGCACGCTACTTATTACGCTTGTAATTCTTTTTAGAGGGTTTGGCTACATTGAATTTAACAATCGCAATGCTATGCTTGAAGCTATTTCTGGTATGAATATGTTTGATTTAGGAGGTCGCTTCCTACGAGTGAGTAATTTGTTAGTGCTTTTATAAGCTTCATAACTAAATTTTGTCATATCATTGCAGGTTGGACGTTGCATTACACCGCCAGAAGCTCTTCAATACTTGCAGCCCAATGCCGTAGTAGCAGCAACTATACCTTCGGCGACTGCAACTGCCGCAGCAGCTATAACAGCTAGCCTTCAGCCGTTGGTTGGTCAAACGCTAAATGGTTGAAAAATTTTTTAATTTTAAAGGTTCCTTCTGCTTCTGGAGTATAAGGACTTTTCACTTTTAACTCGGCATCGGCAAATTTGTTAAAAGATCTCGCAAATAAAGCTTTAAACAAATATTAATGAGAACACTGGATTTTCTGTATGTATATTGCCGTAGGCTGATCAAGCTCTAGAGTATTCTGATATTCAGATTAAGTGGGTATCTGGAATTCCAAAGCCTGTTGTAATGGTTCTTCAAAAGCAAAATTGCGATCCTTAAACCAGTTCTTTCGGATGGGATTTCTTCGGTTCGAGTCGTTTCAACCAGTCCGCTCACAGCTGTTTGTTCACTCGATGACCACTTCTCACACATTTCCTGCCGAACGCAAAAACGCTTTGAAAACAGCATCTTTAGAGTTATTCTTCAAGCCTGTCATTTGGAAGAAAAACATTTGGGCACTCTTCCATTATCATTCCTAAAGGCTACAAAAAAAAGCCTGAAAGAATTTTAATAAAATTCTTAAATATTTCCAAAGTATCTTTGTCCTATCAAACGGGCGAGATTCTTGAGATTGTTAAGCGCCGAAAAGTGGGGTCATCGTTGGCTTTATTGCAGCTTGCCTGCGCCATTTTCGAGTGTCTGACCACTGACCGCAAAATTAGAATTTGCTTACTTTACTACTCCGTGTGGCTTTCTGACTGTAGACTTTCTGCATACTTTCTTTCGGTGCACGAAAACGTGTTATTTTATACGCACTCAAACTGTTTCGTGACACTCACACAGGATGGCCCACACTTTTACAATACCCTGTTAGGTTGTCCTCGCGACAAATACGGTTAGATCTGCATTTTTTAAATTTTTGCCCTCTAACTTTGTTTATTTCGGGGCATAGTTTATGGCGTTTTTGAGCGCTAGGCTTACTTTCGCACTCTTGCTTTGAAATCAAAGACTTCTCTCTCAACAAGATTGTTGTTTTTATTTGAGCACGCGGCTGCGAGTCGAGACGGCAGTTCATCTTGTGGAAAAGGGCTCACTACACGCAAAGACGCCTGTCATAGCTGGCACGTGAAAATGATGCTTGCAAACTTCCGGTCTTTAAATTTCTTTTCATTATCCTCCTTGACCTATTACTTGCCATTCGATAGACTCGATGCGATTTTTTTGGTAAGTGCTATCATATGTCTATAAACAATCTCGCTTTACATAAACTATGGTCATAGGCTTATCAGATGTTTCCTTCTAACAAGTCTCTACCTCCTCTTCGACTCTTATAGGCTAATCGCATTGACCGTTCCTGATTTAGATCCCGATTGAACAAACATTCCGCCTGTCCATCGAGTTCCTTTATTTATCGCCCTGTCTCTCTGACATTCTACGTTCCGATTCTGTTTCAGTTGATGCTATTACTTGCTGCTTACCTGATTTTGCACAAGAATTTTACTGAAAGAACGGGTTTTTCTCTCACTCTTTCCTCTTCCCAAGTTCAAGATATTTAGCTATCATGCTTCTTCTTCTTGCCTTTCCAGTGGTCTTTGCGTCAGTTGCTGATTATGGATCAGTTCCACGAGGTCTAAATCCAACACTCTATTCGTCTGATGACTACGTCGTTCAATTAGACGAGTCTTCCTTTAACGACACCGTTTATTGTCAAGGCTTGGACTGTAGTGCCTTCTTAGTCGAGGTAGTTGTTAAATAGCTAAAACGAACCAATTTTATCAGTTTTATTCGGATTGGTGCGGCCACTGCCGCGCATTTGCTCCTCTCTATAAAAATTTAGCAAATGATGTGAAAGGCTGGTCCAAAGTTGTAAAGGTAGCTTTGTTGTAGCTTTATTATTTTAAAAACTCATTCAGATTGCTGCCATGAATTGTGCAGACTCTGTAAATGAGGTTACGTGCCGGGCAAACGGCGTTCAATATTTTCCTTATATAAAAGTAGGCTGTTTTCAGAACATCGCAACTTTTTAGTATTTTCCTCGTAATGCTACGACAAAAGATGATGGCTCCTTACTCAGACCTTTTTGGAGTATTGCTGAAATGAGAGAACAGTTGACTAAGGCACGTTCAGTTGCGCGATACTAGTAAACTAAACTCAGGTTGTAATGGACGACTATTCAGT
This sequence comes from Oscheius sp. JU1382, assembly GCA_932521405.1. Lineage (NCBI taxonomy): Eukaryota > Metazoa > Nematoda > Chromadorea > Rhabditida > Rhabditidae > Oscheius > Oscheius sp. JU1382. The sequence continues at coordinate 113,311 of OW051479.1, forward strand.
AAATCGCTTTGATGATTGGCCTATATTTGATCATCTAGGAGAGTGAGTTATTTTCGTACATTGCTTATATACCTTTCTGGAATGAACGCAAGGTAATGCTATTTTACAGTCTTTTAACGTATGGAGATCTGTGGGAAGGAATACCACTCGAAGTTCAATTTATGGCAATAATTTTCGAAAGTCATCAAGCTAGTATGACTGGAGCAGAGGTAATTACGCAGCACTTTAGAAATAAGGTCTTTAGTTGCTTCTGGATTTACACAAGTACAAAGGTCATTTGATTGCCCGGCGTTGTCTCAAAAACCATCCTTTGGTTGAAGCACTCCACATTTCAGACTTTCCATCAATGGCAATTTTTAGGCGCGGCGAAAAGAAGCCAGTCCTTGTTGCAGAGTAAATAACAGGAACTAAGAAATATTCTCATATTATTCAGGTTACGAAGACTCTTGCTTGCAGAAATTGAAAACTTTTTATCTGTATCATCTGATCGAGACTTGCAAGTCATTCACTTCAGCAGTAGGAAAAATAAGAATAATACCAATAATTGCGAAACAGAGCCAGAAAAGTAGCTTGGTATTAACCTTCAAAAAACGTTTATTAGGTGCCGGGAGTTGTTTTATGTAGCTGAAATCGACATGCTGAAGGCAATGAAGTACGCACTTTATCGAGAAACGGCGCGCACTGGCGAGCCGTTGCAAGGTTCTAATCTGACAGCACTACTCTCCTTTGTTAGTTTGCTGGCTGATAATTTCCCAGTTGTTTCTCGCGGTAATAACGAGGTTAGTTTTCTTACATTCGTCGTATACGATTATACAGACCTATCTTGAGCGATCTAACAGAGCTGTCAGAGTATTTTCTCGACTGAGAGACTTTTTGCAAAATAAAGGAGAAAACGCAGTTGTACCCATAGCTGACTGGCAAAAAGAGTTTGACGCTGCTGAGGTTGAAAAGCAATATATAATTAACTTTTTAAATTATAGACTGCAGCTGGTCATCCGTTCCCCGTTGCAGCAGATTGGGATCATTGTAGGGGTTCAACTGGCCAATACCGAGGATATACTTGTGGCCTCTGGACCTCCTTCCACACATTAACAGTATCAGCTTACAGGCAAGCGGCTGCAACGAACTGTAAAAATAGACAATTTTCTGCAAAAAAAAGTTTAGTAACATCTTTCCAGCCGCTAGTTGCTCTGCAAGCCATCCGAGACTGGGTTGGATCCTTCTTTGGCTGCCAACATTGTCGAGATCATTTTATTAAGATGTCGACAAATACTTTTAAAATGGAAGCGCAGGTTTGTAAACAGGAAGTATATAAAAAGACACAAAGAATCTTACAAATAAGATATATACTTGGATGTTTGATGCGTTTTATCGTTCTAATAGTATGTAAAAACGTCTACAAGTGCAGAAAGCAAGGAAATCGTTCATTTAATTTTAGGATCAAAATTTAGGACAAGAAAAACGTTAAAATTGGGTACGGTATTGCAAACGGGAATGTTGTCTTTTTTTCTAGGCAGACTATAATGTAACGAGTCTTATTTTAGGTACAAAAACCCGAAGACGTTTTTATGTATTTGTGGAAAGCACACAATATTGTTAATGCTCGCTTGAAAGGTCGAGATACAGAAGATCCGAAATTCCCCAAATTTCAATTTCCCGCTCGTTTTCTTTGTAATAACTGTTCGACAGATAACATGCCAGATGAGGCGTCAGTTAAAGAATTTTTATTGGATTACTATAGTAACATTAAGCCTTTTAGCAGCAGCAGTGATAGTTTGATTTCAAGATTGTTATAGGCTTTTCAAAACAAAAGAGCTGTACGAAACTCTCATCTTGCCTTTATTTATTTACACAATAAAATAGCAGATATGCTTGATTGCTTTTATCCCGTTAAATATGCCTAAGAGGAGCATGATTATCACACTTGAATCTTCGGGCTTAGATGTGCTCAGAAATAGTTTGCACAGTGGCTTGCGGGTCGTCCGATAAAAGAGGGATGTTTTTAGAATTAAAGAATTTTTCCTTGACCCAAGGAGCAGCATCGGCAGAACACATATAGCAAAAGAAGAAATTCGTTGTTACCAAGATGAAAGCAACAACAAAAAATACACTTCTAAAACGGTTGACTACTATTATAAGCACAGATATACCTCCATTCTTCAAAACTATTCGTTGGGGCCAATGTAGAGACAATAAATGGAATCGCCATCATCGGAATACAGCATACCAATTGAACAACGCTCATCACAACGTGAGAAAATTGCCTAGCAACAAGTGCAGCGCATTTCATTGAGCTGCATGAAATTAGTCCAAGGCAAGATATGCCGAGACAAAAGCAAGCTAAATGGCGTTTTTCAGTGATAAGAGAATGTCTAAACCTGTTGCTCTTGTAGAGTCGATATGATGTAAAATAGCCAGCGGAAGAAGGAAAAACGCACAGCCACATGTTGCGATTGTATTTGATATTTGCAGCTTCTTTCTTTCCTAAATATCTCTCTAGTTTGCTGTGAGCTTCACAAACTTACGGTTATACATGTAATTTTATCATTCAAAAAACCAGCTATAATTTTAACAATTAGTTGCGAAAGGGGTGGAAGCATTGCAGCAAAGCCTGTGGCTTCTACAGGCACTCCGAGAACCTTATTTAAATAAATAGGCATAAATCTGAAAGCGTTGTCTTTGCAGCGGAAACTAACTGTAAAATTAGCTGAAATCCGAAAGAACATCCCAAAAATCCAATCCAAACGCCAATTATAGCCTTACTGGTAGCTATTGCTTTGTATGGAATTTGCTGATCTTTCCTCTTTTTGTGGATCACTGAATTTTTATTTCTCAAGACTTATTTTGGCTGACGACCTCCATCCGTGATGGTATTTACTTCAAATTCGCTAACAAATGGATGCTTTTTAGGAGAGTTCGTAAAGAGCAAAATAAAGCAAATAGCAAATATTATTGAAATCACTCCGTGAAAGTAGAATGCCGAAGGCCAGCCAGTTGTTACGCTAAAGATATAACGAGTGCCAAATAAGAAGTGCTACCATAGATATGCCGAAATTGGCATTGTAAAAATTTGTGAAAGCTGGCCTGAAGCCGAAAGAAAAGTCAAAAATATTCCTAAAGAGTATATTTGATTGCTGCTGAGAAACTTACCCATTTCTTTAACGGGGGACCAAGTAGAACTTACTAAACCAATCTAAAAAATCTAGAATTTAGACCAATAAAAAGTATAAACATGCCATCGGCATTACAGCAGCGACGCTTAGTCCTGATTTATAATTTTGAAATAAAAAATCTTGATACCTTGGCAAAGGCGAAGAGGAAATACTATAAATGAAATAGGCCAGCCTTCATCTGTTGCTTTCAAAGCTGCAAAAGGCAGTGCCAAAGTAGCAAGTGATGATAAAATTAACAAAAGTCCCATTACCAATCTAAAATTATTTTATATCAATTATAAATGAAAAATTATATTTGATACCTCCCGCCGATTTGCTGCAAAAGAATGGCCAACGGAGCTGCAAATAATATGGCACCAGTGCCTGCGCCAGCAAAGGAAAGGCTTAAATCCCTGGCCGTAAAATCGATCATTGGAATTCGTTCCTATACACATAGTTTCTCTTATTTCTCAGCTAACCGTTATTTGTCCTCTTTCAGAAGTGACATTTCCCATCATACAAATTACAGAAAATGAAAAGGTCATGTCGTTTGACCGAGCCGCTGTGAAGCAAAGCATAGAAATAATAAGAACTAGATATCTGAAGCTACTATTCTTTTACAATCTGCAACGACAAGTACCTAGCTTTTCCGAAAAGATTACGCGTTCCCAAGTGTGAAGGAGTTTTGTCCTCGGGCTCAGAGACTTTTTCTAATGTAAATAACCTCCCAATCTTTTGGGAATTTAAAGATATCAGAGAAGAGGCAGGATAGGCTTCAATTTTCTAAAAGAGGTAAGCGAACATCTTGAACGTACTTTCTGCGAAGTTATTGAAGACAAAGATGTCGTAGGATGTGTCTGCATTTCTATAAATTGATTTTTCCTATTAGAAGGCTAAAGAGATGCGAGGTGTCTTATGAATAGGACGTGCCATAGAGAAGACTTTCGCCACTTGAAGCAGGTTGCGTCACTCAGCTTGGGATAAGAGGGAACACCACGCGCTAATGAGCAAAACATAGCTGCTTGCGTCAAATATATACCTATATGAATTGAGGAAGTAATATTCAAATCAAAGGAAAGTACTGATTTGCTAGTAAAGAGGGCTCCTTAATCCTCATACAATCCAGTGTTTTTGATGATTTATCGGCAGATGTTTTGGTGGATATGTCTTGGAAGTATTGTTGAGTCTAGTCTTGCTTTTAATCTCACGTTCAGCAAAAGCCCAGCGACTAAGAGACTCGTCCCCATTTCAATACAAAAATTTTAATCCGAAATTCCCGCAATCTTGCGAGACTTTCGGATTAAAACATACATCTTTTTTTAATATAAAATATGTTTATTTGTTTTTTTATATCAGATATATCACATATTTCGAATTCGCCTAGTACGACTCTTCGTAAGTCATTTCGATAGTGTGACCTGCTTCTATCGCGACAAGTAGTAAAAAAATCTCGCCGAAATTTTAAGATAGAATATGCACCGTGCTTCGCCATCGAATTATAAATTGACACTGCAAACGCTATATTCCAAAAGTAACCTGTAGATAATGCTTTTCACGTGTAAGTTAGCTATTTTTTTAATGGTATATCGAAGAAGACGGCAACGCGCACCGAAAATATGTAATAACTGAATAAGGCAAATGTATTTCATCTGGTGGGAGAACTAGACTAAAATGTCGGAGCGGAATAAGGTCAAAAGGCCTCCACAAGTATTACTTAATGAACAGCTGTGCAGCTATTGGAGTCGCCAGCGGGACAGATCGATGAGTTAAAGGGCTTTCCGGGCGTCTTGTTCGATTAGAATTTGCACCCAATGTACTAAAGATAGCAATTTATGTTTAAAATTCACTAAAAAGTGCTGATACATTCTTCTCAGAAAAGTGTTTTGGTAAACTTGGTTTATTTTGCCATAATCACTATGACTTCGAGGCTATCCCTTGAAATATTGCATTATATTGCACCACCCATTACTTATACATATATATTTTTAAAAGAGTTGAATCGATCGATACCCCCTGCTTTTCGATTGAACAATTTTATATAATAACAAGTCAAAACATGTCAACTAAAAGATTTTATTCAGATTAAAAAAATAAGACCTATATGATAGTCATTCAATTCACATAAGCTGATAAAAAAACGTCTGTTCTCTATTCTCCTCTTACTTGTTTGCTTTTTGTATATTAAAAATTTTCTTTCGCAATTCGTAATAAAGGCCAGCAATGGAGGCGTGGTCCTGCGAAGAATTTTCGATGACGAGGGCCAATAGCCGATGGCCAGATCACACATCAGAATTTTGGCCCTTTATAAGGCGCTCGTTGAGCTACGTAGCATAATTTTGCCGCCTCACTTATTTCTTCCAGAATGTTTTCTATTGCATAATTAGTCAATAAGGCTATAGACCCTAAAAGTTTGTATGGGTCGTATAATAAAAACTTCGGCGTTTTAGCTATATTAATCTGAAAAGGAGAATTTCCCAAAGCGTTCTGAAAGCAATTTTAATAGTGGAATTCTTTGGCTTGAGGTATTAATTCAAAGTTGAGAAAGTCTATTGATCTTTATAAAAATCCTTTTGATAACGCAAATAGTTGGCATAAAGCTGCGCAACTTCGTTTGCGCGTTGCTCTTATCAAGAATACCCCTTTGACGGCGCGGCATTTTTTATCCTAAATTTGCCAAAGGTCCCGGTATGGAGGCGATCCTTATTCTCGGTGAAATACGCAGTTTTGCTGTCTTTTTTATACGATGGATATTTTTAATTTTTAGCAGTCTTTTATTCATGCAACCTACGATCCACAGTTATTCGCAGTGTCGAAGGAAAATATTTTGGGGTTAGCAGTGTTGGCCTTGACCCGTTCACCTATTTTGAAGTCTATCAAGCAACGAAATCCAATTTTTAAAAGTTCAGCCAAAGGTTTGACTTATTTCAAGTAAGCCAATATCTAGCGTTAGCGAAAAAGCATATAGTACTTTTAGCTGGCTCTTATTCTCTGCGTCTCTAACGTCTTGATTAGTGAGCCCAGACAGCAAACGCAGTTGTGCTGACGACGCATAGTGTCCGCCCGTGGTACACGTCCTGTGTACACGTGGCCTTCATTCGCTCTATTGCTTCCCTCTTGACCAGTCGCTCTCTTACTCTCTCTTTTTCTTTCTGTTTTATATCTTCTTATTTTCAGGACAAATGAAGTCCCTTTTCTGGTTGACCGTTGTAACGGTCTGTGCCCTCTACGCTCAAGCGAATGACGAAGAAAAGAAAGAGCAGAAATACGGAACTATTATTGGAATTGACCTTGGTACAACGTACTCCTGTGTTGGAGTTTTTAAAAACGGACGAGTTGAAATTATTGCTAACGATCAAGGAAACCGAATTACTCCTTCCTATGTTGCATTCTCCGGTGAATCTGGAGAGCGTCTCATTGGAGATGCTGCCAAGAACCAATTGACAATCAACCCGGAGAATACAGTCTTTGACGCCAAGCGTCTTATTGGACGTGACTACAACGACAAAACTGTTCAAGACGACATCAAGCTTTGGCCTTTCAAGGTTAGTTATATACGTTTTAGTTTGCAAATTGTTCAAGGTTATCGACAAAGCTAATAAGCCAAGTGTACAGCTGAAAGTTGGAAAGGACAACAAACAATTCACTCCTGAAGAGATTTCTGCTATGGTTTTGACAAAGATGAAGGAAATTGCCGAATCTTATCTTGGAAAAGAGGTATTATTTACTCTAATCTATAAAAATTCGATTAAACCTTCTAGAAATCTTTATCAATTATAATTTAAGGTAAAACACGCCGTCGTCACAGTCCCTGCTTACTTCAATGATGCCCAGCGTCAAGTAGGATAGATATTAGTTCGCAAAAAGCTATTTATTCAGGCTACCAAAGATGCCGGAACAATTGCTGGCCTCAACGTCGTTCGTATTATCAATGAGCCCACAGCCGCCGCCATCGCCTACGGATTGGACAAGAAAGAAGGTATTTTTTGATTTATTCACTTTGATGGGGAAGTGGGCACTGTTTACTTTACTTTGACGGGTGAAGTAAACACTGTGATGGTCAGTGACAGGCACAGTCTCTAGCAGATGGAATAACTTTTGCTTTATTGTGATTTTGCAGGAGAGAAGAACATCCTCGTTTTCGATCTTGGAGGTGGAACTTTCGACGTCTCCATGCTGACCATTGATAACGGAGTCTTTGAGGTCCTAGCCACTAACGGAGATACTCATCTTGGAGGAGAAGACTTTGATCAGCGTGTTATGGAATATTTCATCAAACTCTACAAAAAGAAGACCGGAAAGGACATTAGAAAGGACAACCGCGCTGTCCAGAAGTTACGACGAGAAGTTGAGAAGGCTAAAAGAGCTCTTTCTACACAACATCAAGTTAAAGTCGAAGTTGAATCTCTTTTCGACGGCGAGGACTTCAGTGAAACTCTCACCAGAGCTAAATTTGAAGAGCTCAACATGGATCTCTTCCGTGCCACTCTTAAACCCGTTCAAAAAGTCTTGGAAGATTCTGACCTTAAGAAGGAAGACGTTCACGAGATTGTCTTGGTTGGAGGCTCCACCCGTATTCCCAAGATCCAACAACTTATCAAGGAGGTCTGTTAATTCCATTAATTTTATATATTTTTTTAGTTCTTTAACGGAAAGGAACCCTCTCGTGGAATCAACCCTGATGAGGCTGTTGCATACGGAGCCGCCGTTCAAGCCGGAGTTATTTCTGGAGAAGACGACACCGGAGACATCGTCCTCCTCGATGTCAATCCCCTGACTCTTGGAATTGAGACTGTTGGTGGAGTAATGACCAAGTTAATCACCCGAAACACTGTTATCCCCACAAAGAAGAGCCAGGTCTTCTCTACTGCTGCTGATAACCAGCCCACCGTCACAATTCAGGTACTATATTGATATTGCACTGTATTTTTTGTTCTAGGTCTTTGAAGGTGAACGTCCCATGACCAAGGATAATCACCAGCTTGGAAAGTTCGATCTTACTGGAATTCCTCCTGCTCCTCGCGGTGTTCCTCAAATTGAGGTCACTTTTGAAATTGACGTCAATGGTATTCTACATGTCACTGCTGAAGATAAGGGAACTGGAAATAAGAACAAGATCACCATTACAAACGACCAAAATCGTTTGTCCCCGGATGACATAGAACGCATGATCCAAGATGCCGAGAAATTTGCTGAAGATGACAAGAAAGTCAAGGAGCAGGTCCGTTAGCCTTATACCCTTTATCCCGAGTTTAGGTTGAGGCACGCAACGAACTTGAAAGCTATGCCTACTCCTTGAAGAACCAGATCGGTGACAAGGAAAAACTCGGTGGAAAGCTTAGTGATGATGACAAGAAGGAGATCGAAGAGGCTGTCGATTCTGCCATTAGCTGGCTTGAAAGCAATCGCGAAGCTAGCGTTGAAGACTTGAAGGAGAGAAAGAAGGAACTTGAAGAGAAAGTTCAGCCTATTGTTTCGAAGCTCTATCAGGGAGCTGGCGGTGCTGGAGGCGATGAAGCTGCTTCTGAAGACAAAGACGAGCTCTAATTTTGGTGATCTCTTTTGTTGTTTTTTAGCCAATTGGCTTTTTGCCCGTCTCTTTGGCGGGCACCGAACTACGAGTTGTTAATGTGATTTTTTTTATTTATTTGTAATAAATTTTTTCATAGAGAACTAGACATGTGCTAGGACCAGTTGTCGACTAATTTTTATTGATTGTGAAGCTTCTTGTTTTCGACTTTGCGCTGTAGATGTATCACGAGAGGCAGACTCGTCAGTACTGTTTAGTACATTCTCTAAACGCATTGATAGGCAGGAAGGAATTTACGCCTGAAAGCCTTGACGAAATTTGCTACTCTCTCAATGAGAGTAAATGGTTCAACCCTCATAGGTGGGAAGACTTACTTTGTGGCAATTATATTTTAGGAGCTGGCTTGGCCTAGGCAATTATGACGCAAACGTTTTAATGGCAGCTCTGTCAATGTACAATTTTCAGGTTAGTCTCTTTGTAGTATATTTCTTTTAAACAATCTCGTGGAAGTATGCTAACATCTCCCACTTGTTTTTAATTTTGTACATATTTTTACAACAAATTAGAAATCGACTATCAAGCTGGCATACTAGCTGCCTTTATCACTTTATGCATTACTTATGGCTCTAGTTTGCATCCTACGTCTTGTGCTTTTTAACTCATTTAGATATGTTTAGGTATCACAGGCAGAATGTATGTCATGTACAGGAATTATTGCAAGGCCAGTTTTATTTTTTTTTTTTTCAGATAATTAATTCTGCTACAGTTGTCTAACATTTTAACATCGACAATTTCACATAGGGTTTTATATTAAATGAAGCTCAAGGTCAGCTTTTTCATTGCCATTATTTCAGATAAAGAATACATTTTGATCCTAAAAGATTGCATCATCGACTTAATTTCGGATCAGAATGAACAGATCAGACGAACAACATGCTGGATGATTTGAAGGCTTTGTAAACTTTTTAGAGAAAACTGTTTACTACTAATAAACTTATAAACTATTTGGGTCAGATTAAAAATAAGTGGGAGTGCATAAGCAATGAGAAAATATGAATTTAGTCCTATCTTTTTGCAGATGTTGTGGTTTGATGTTCGCCAGCCGGTAAGCCGAATAAATATGGATGCGGTTCACGCAATAATCTTCAATATACCTTCTAAAAGCTTTTTCCCCTTATGGAATGGCCGGCACTGGTACACAGTTCTAAAAGGAGATGACGGAGAGTATGGCTTTTACATTCTAAAATTACTTTTTAGCTTCTACAATTTGGACTCAAAACTTCAAGCACCAACGATTGTCGAAAATATTCAAGAATACATTGAAAAAGTCATAGGATCTGTTTCTGATAAAAACCAAATAATATTAGTTACCAAAGCTTCTTCAGAGCAGCTATTATTCTCAGCCTCATGCTGAAGATTCTATATTTTTGTACAGACATGGTCCAGTTAAATGGTCTTTTCAATAAAGCTTGTACAACGTAGCAATATATACGACAATTATCCACATGTGAATATGTATATGACAAATCGAAAGAACAAAAAACCAAATCATAATAGCACTATAGATTTTTTTTCAAGAATTATTCTTCTTAATCCAGATTTTAAAAAAAATAATCTAAGTCCATTACAGCTTTTCTGCTTATATCCATGCCAGGCTACTTCCGAGGGCTGAAAAAGCCTAAACCAATATTTTTTGGCTCACGACTTAGATGTATTCGAGCATTAATCTGATTTCTCCTATAATTTTAACAGTTTATTGTTTTAAGGATGCGTTCTAGGATGAAGGCATTCTAGAATTTAAAGGATTAAAATGTTTCTGCGGAGTAAGAAACAGCAACTGCCGTCCTATATTGAAGGTACACAAGGTAGATATGTGCGAAGAGCCAGCCCACCACCTGTTCCTTCACTTACTTGTCAGTTTATTATATTAATAAGCTGCAATTTTATTAATTTAAGCTCATCCAATAGTTAAAAGAGCGACTATATCGGGTATTGATGCAAAAATCAATAATGGAGGCATGTCGTCGATGCACTCACAGTCACAACAAGAGGTTGGAAACTCTCTTGATAATGATGAACCGATGAGGAGGCCATCAATTGTAAGATAAACCCATAACGAGAGCTATATATAAATAAGGGCTATATACCAGCTGAACCGTCTTATAACTCTTCAACGCTCTACAATCAACCACAAAATAATCGACATTTTTTGGTTAAGAGTTTTGCCAAAATAAAACAATTAATTTAGATACATCAAAATCGATTTGAAATAGATGATGGAAAAAGGAGTCCACAGCCTGGGGCTTTATCATCTCATAGCTTTAGGTTACATTAGAAAACTTAAAAAGTACAATATCTTAAGCGATGCTCGCAGAGAACATCATAGAAAACCGTTAACAACTTCACATAGTATTGGTAATGTCGAAAGTTTCATGGATCAACTGGACCCAGTGTAATTCTCTAAAACAAGATACTTATAGCCATAGTTTCAGTCTAAATACGGCTGGGGATGCTGTGCAACAACAGCGTTTTGTGTCACTCCAAAGTTTGCCAGGTAGAACTACGCTAGGCTCTTCTATCATAGGTACGACGTATTCAATGTATTATTTTTTTTACCAGTTGAAAACTTAGGAGAGGATTGTTTACTTTCCGGGTCGACTCAGCTCGATGAAATACCTCTTCCTCTAAATTGGGCTGTTGAAGTAACGCCCGATGGTGTACGGTGAGTGAAATTTGACTTACAAAATGTTTCTAGCTATTATGTCGACCACAATACTCGCCGTACGCACTGGATTCATCCGTTAGCCAAAGAAAATTTGCCTTCTGGGTGGCGAAAAATGTTTAGTGATACTTCTGGAATTATTTATTACAAGTAAGAGCGAATATATTTTTAACACATAAAATAATAGTGAACTTGATGGCCGATCTCAGATAGAGCATCCTGGCTTTGCTGCGCCAATCAACCGAACAGAGTCAATGCTTACTGCTAGCAGAAGAACTGAAAGCGCTGTAGAACATCTAAATATTATTCAGCAGGAAGGTAGGTGGGAAGTCTAGAAAATAAGCTTTTAGAAATTCCTGAATGGCTTTTGATGTATTCACAAGCAGATACTGGCTTAGATCATCTACTTGAGGTTTGCTTAAACTAAAATTTGAAAATAATATTTCAGTGGAAATTATTTCCAACGCTCCAGCTCGAGCAATTTGAAAGGATGATGAGAAAGCTGTTCAAACAAGAAGTTATTGATACTGTACGAAGGTTAGTCTGGAATTGCTGAATACTTAAATTACTTCAGATATGAAAGAATGAGAACGGTTTTAAGTAAAGAAATTGTGAGAAGAACCCAACCTCGTACAAATATCAGTTAACGGCTGTCCAATATTTGCTTCCAAAGGTTTCCTTTTTTAAAATCTCACTGCGGAGTTTCTACTGTAAATAGTAATTAAAGCCGCTATTCTACTTTAAACCTTCTTGCCTCTTTTATGTGCCTTAAAAATCTGAATTTATGACATATAATAATGACTAAATGAAAAAAAAAACTAAATAAACATTATGAAGAACATGTTAAGACAAAATTTTGTTGGTTGCTAAGGAAGTCTACCATTCTTCTTGGAGAATTTGGCGAAGTTTTTCTAAATCTTCAAGTTCTTCGTTTAAATTGGCATATATTCTTCTCTCATCAATGGGATCTGGAGCAAACTCAGTAACTACTTCTTCTTCCTCGCTTCGAATTCTATAATAGCGCGATATTGAGACTTTGAAACGATCCTGCAAGCAAAATACTATATATATATATATATGTAATTAATTGCTTACACAGGCGGCTTGAACGCCTTCTTCAGTCCCTCTAATTACCATAATTTCATGTTTTTCATTAGATGAAACCATATTTGTTCTGACATGGCAAATGTGGCAAATAGTTTTTAAATTCTTTCCGTTCTTGCCTAAAACACATTGCACATTAAATAAGAATTTACCTATGAGAAATCCAACCGTTTCTTTTGGTATGATAATGCGATCAACGTGATTATTTCTTTTCCAATCGCTAATAACAGCTTTAACTTTGCAAATAGCCAACTCAATCTATAAAAATTTTAAAATTTAAAAAAAAGTCACCGATTCCATAGTTTTTCCTTGGATTTTTAGAAAAGCAAACTGATCTGACTTAGCCTTAGGCTTATCCGACTCGTCCCAGACTTCCTCTTCTTCTGCAAATCGGGTATCCCATTCCATTGTTGGATTCAAATTTTTAACTGCATTGACTTCATTTTCATTAAAGTAGCAAATTTGTGTGAATGTCTACATATAATAAATAAATGTAATTAAATACCTTAGTTTCAAACTCAAGTTGGCGTGCATTTGATCCGTGCCGTCCTAATATTACACCAATAACTCCTTTCGGTATTTTCATGTATTTTGTATGAAAACCAGCTGAAAAATGAAAGGCATCCTAAGCTTACTAACCTGTGAGGTTATTCGATTCACGTTTTGTTTCGGCTGCTTGCACTGATGCATTACGAATCTTTCTAAAAAGATTCGCGGAAAGCGCATATCTTGGACATACCTTAACGCATAAAATACTGTGACAGCAGTCGCGACAAGCACGCCTGAGGTTTTGACATAAGCGAACATCTAAAACGATAATTGCTTATTATTATAAATCAAATGATAAGTTGCCAATAGGAGAATTTGAAAAAAGTAAAGTTCGTTCGGAAATTTGCCTTTTTAGTAGCGCGTGGAAAAGAAATGAGATAGGCTTAAACTAGGGTTTTAGGGCGAGTCTTTTTCTTAGATTTTTTAAAACAGGAATAAAACTGAAAACATTTATTTAAAAAGAGTAACTTCGCCCGTAGGTGAAAATAGTACTGGGGTTACATATATATAATTCATGACCCGTTTTAGACTGTGATAGTCTAAATCAGAGGAAACGTTTTCGAGTTGAAAGAAGAGATGCACATTTCGGGCAATAATGCTGCACATCCTTGGCTGAGTCTGAAAACTTGGAATAGCTTGTATTAAAATTGAAACAACCTAGGCAGAAAGGGACGAAAGCAAGTGGAAAAAAGAAAAATAGAATCAGCACAAATAAACACCAGGTTAGACTTCCCGAAACAAAAGCTTGCTTTGTTGTTACATTTTGCTGAAAATGTCTTATATATTTTTGTTTCTCCAATTAATGTCGAATGGATCCCATTCGCCACTACCAAGTTGAATTTCAACCTGCCAACCGCTCAGTGTAAATAAGTCACTGTTTGCCAATGACGAACGCTATTTACCTGCCGGTCGGTCGTGATTGCCTGTGAACGTTAGGCGATTGCCTATGAACTAATAGTAGAAATATTATTGTTTAAATGAATTAATATGAAATATATATTTTCATGATATATAACTTACAGCGCATTTTGGACAATATGTCACGTATGGAGAAAAAGAAGGGGCTTGTTTCACTTCTTGTACAATTACTATAGCTGTTGGCGGAATTGTAGATAGAGGAATCTAAATTTATAATATTTTATTTTAAACAGTCATAAGTCAACATTGTGCAACGCCGTAGCATCAATTGGCGAAGGTCCTGTAAGTGGTGCAAACGGCGGAGGGGAAATTTTATAAGAACATCCTGCTTCCTAAAAAAAAGCACATAACAAATAGTCCTTTTAAACTACCCTGTGCTCATTTCGGCTATTTTCTCTATCGTAAGGAGGAGGAGGACGAGGAGGAGAATAGCTCGGAGGAGGTGAATCGGGCATTGTCTAACAAGGATAAATCAACTAAATCAAACAAAAAATAAAAGAAGTAAGATGTGGAACAATTGACGGAAATTAGTAAAGCTAATTGAGTTCACGAATCAAGAGATCACGCGTTACTTGGCATTCACAGCAGGAGAAAGCCTCAAAGAAAAAGAGGGCGGGTGAAGGTTCGGAGGCGCTGCCGTAAGTCAGGCGACTGTCAACAGAGGCCAGGTGGGGTGACCGAAATTCAAATTTATGGTGGCCTCTATGGTAATGTTATGTTAAGCCTTATGGTAATTCTTGATGGATTCACCATCAAATAGATTGCCAGAAGAGAACTAGTAGTATATTGCATATAATGCACATTTCGGTTGTTTAGCCACAATTTAATTTAAGGAACAAATTCTAAATTTGAACAAACGATGTTAACGAGGCGGGAACTGGCTGCATCAATCGATAGAAAACATGAAGAAACGGGTGTAGCGTCACCAAAAGAACAAGAACAGCTGTTAAGGCTTTCGGCTGCGTGAAACATGAGAATCGAATGTCATTTGTTTATTGCCAAAGTTGGGGACTAGCGTTTATTCGATAATAATAAAAAAAAATAGAGCTATGTTCGTAATTCCAGGTTCTAACCGCTTACTAGCTTTCAGTTTGCCAGCCTACTAATGAAATTCTGAAAAAATGAAGGAAAATATGTACGAAAAGTCTCCTTCCGTAACCACGTCGACTGACTCATAGCGACGGCAGGCAGAAAGTGACGAATTTTTAATAGCTACACACGCTATTATATCTGCATATATAAGGCTAATAAAGGCTGTATTTAATTTATATTGGTCATGTATGGAGAATGAGGTGGAGTGAATTTCAATTGGGATGATCGACAAGTGAAAAGAAATTGCGAGGATGAATATATGACCCCGAAGAATAAATACGCGAGACACTCCCGCCCAGCAAACACTCTCCGAAAAAGGAAACCACTAGATGTCACGGCTATCGGCTGAAACAACCCTCTTACAGCTGTTATGTTATTGAAGATAATCTCGTTTTTTGGTGAACGAATTTTTAACACAGACATAGCATATGATTTCTGTGAGCTGTTTAAATAAACACTGTTTAAACTTTCATTAAATATTTCCTGCTACGATTAAATTGACAGTTTCTTTTGAGAGAAAGCCGATTTAGGTGGGCTTTCGGCTATTTATTTTGTTGAATAACCACGTGACGAATTTATTTTGTTTAAAAGCCAAGCCAACAGAACAGAGAAATGGATGGGAAATATAGTATATGTTTTTTAAGCCATAAAGACGTCTAAATAAGCACATCAAAGAGTATTAAAGAAACTGAAATGTAAGCGAGGAAACGTGCCAGATGGTATGCAGCTGCCTCATATACCTATTGGTATATACACTGCGACACACAATTATGGAGCCATCATCAAAATTGGCGTATCTTGGCCGGATGAAATTCTTTTGGGCTGAAATAACTTTTATTTAATTCTCTGGCATTTTGGCCTTATTTTCCTTAATAATCTAGCCAGGCAAGTTTGTTGAGTCAAAAATGATAGCCTCATCTCCAAAAGTTGCGTTTTCTGAAATTTCAAAAGCCCAGGCTATAAAAATTTGGCTGATGCAGTTCGATTCAGCTCGATTTCGTGACTCCAAAACACTTTAAATCTCAACAAAAGATTCGAAATGAGCCGAGTTATGAGTTTAAAATGACGTCAATTTTAACTAGTTTTAGGATAGAAAAGCGCGTTTTTTCTTGAAATGCGTGTTTTTGAACCAAAAGTTTCATCCTTTTTAACTCATAACTCGACTTGTTTCCAACCTTTTTTTGAAATTTAAAGTGTTTTGGAGTCACGAAATCGAACTGCATCAGTCAAATTTTTATAGCCTGGGCTTTTGAAATTTCAGAAAACGCAACTTTTGGAGATGAGGCTATCATTTTTGACTCAACAAACCTGCCTTGCTAGATTATGGAGGAAAATAAGGCCAAAATGCCAGAGGATTAGATAAAAGCTATTTCGGCCCAAAAGAATCTCACCCGGCCAAGATACGCCAATTTAGGGGGTGAGGCTATAATTGTGTGTCGCAGTGTATAGGCAGAGAGACTGCTTACAAACGGGTCAACGTTCTTCTCAGAAAAGTATAATAATTAGCAGAGAGCCATTCTTTGTAGGCTTATAGGCTTTGTATTTGTACACGCAATTTTTGAAATAGTTCTCTAAGGTTTTCTACTCTTTCAATGTATCTGCAAACTAAAGTACTCATATGGGTTGTAGCTCCTCCTCTCTTGCCAAAAAATAAAAACATTATGACGACGCCATAAATAGTTTGTTCTATCCTAATACTAGCCTTCCAAACTCCTTCCTTTGCTTGGTCATATACATAGAATATTTTGCTGGTTTCACTTGGTTGAGATAAATCAAAAAGTGATGGAAAAATTCCATTGAAAAAGCCATCTAGATTGAATGAGATGTTGCCGGGATGTTTGTTTCTTTTTAAAATCTAAAGTTTTTTTTTGAAAATGTCAACCTTTTCACCACCTCAGAATACTTTTGCAGTCCAATATTAAAATCCTCGCGAGGGCAACCTTTAGTTTCAAGTACAACTTCAAATTTTTTTGCACCGAGATCCTCAATAACATTTTCTAAATTTTTCCCTCTACAATAGCGAACAATAATCTTCTCCTAATTTCTCATTTCCATATTAGGTAAACACTTACTATTCGTTCACTGTAAATTAGATTGCGCTCAAAATCAACTTGATATAGGTCTAACACCAAAATTTTCGGATTGAAGTAGTCGAGAATTTTCTGCATTATAGGAGATTCGTAGAACTCTAATCTATCGGACAGAATATTACAGGTAGTTAGTAAATTTGCAACGTTGTCCAGCAATATTCTCTAAAAATTTATATAGCAAATGATAAACGAACATTTTGCTTAAAACACGAAAAAGATACGTTTGAGAAGCTGAAATGACTTCGATTTAGAATCTCTCTTTTATACCACTCAGCAGATTTACCAATCTAGAAATTACTTGACAAATCCTACTGAGAACTAACCGAATTCGAAAAAGCTCTGATTGCGAATGACATGCTGGATTTTTTAACAAAGTTTTTTCTGTGCTTTGTCATTACCTCAAAGGTCATTTTGTTTGCTCTCAACATAATTGCGAATTCACTAGTTTTCATCTGTAAGTTCTACATAAATTTTGAGTCAGCCCACCCGCTTTATAATTGCAATTGCAAGATGTAAGGGTAATAGAAATAAGATGATTTTTTTTCCCGTAGACGACATGGCATCACAGATGTGATCTCATAACCAGGAAAAATGGGACCAAAATAAGGATCCTATATTGTTTGGTCAACGGGAACCAGTTGTGTTTTTTTGACATCGAACATCAAAGGAACAGAGAAAAGATAACAATGATAATCCTTTTAAGCATAGATCATTTGTAGTTTTCTATGGCAGGAGAAGGTGAGGGTAATTTCAGTTTGTAATTCACCTTAATCCCAGTCGATAGCGGCGATCCTACGTGCTCTATCCAATGGCGAGATCTAAAAGTCCGCACAAAGGCTGGGAGACAATTATTACATGCAATTAGCGGAGTCGCCTTACCTGGAGAAGTTGTAGCTTTGATGGGAGCCAGCGGCGCTGGGAAGACGGTGAGAAGAATTTCGTCTCTAGAATCTAGTTTTTAGACACTGTTAAATTCTCTCCTTCAAAGAAACATGAAAGGATTAGTTGTTGAAGGAGAAATACTCGTTAATGGTCAGAAAATCGGAAAAAATGTGTCTTCTGTCTCCGCTTATGTTCAACAAGAAGACCTTTTCGTCGGCACACTTACAGTAAAACTATCAGTTAACTTTTACTT
The DNA here is from genome assembly GCA_932521405.1 of Oscheius sp. JU1382. Classification (NCBI taxonomy): domain Eukaryota; kingdom Metazoa; phylum Nematoda; class Chromadorea; order Rhabditida; family Rhabditidae; genus Oscheius; species Oscheius sp. JU1382. The sequence continues at coordinate 131,600 of OW051479.1, forward strand.
CTAAATATATTTAGGTGCGAGAACATCTTCTGATACAAGCTAGACTTAGGCTGGGAAATGATCCTAGAGAGCTGGAAGATCGAGTTACGCAGGTAATGCAGGAGATGTTATTGGATGGATCTCAATCGAGTCGAATTGGAGTTCCCGGAATTGTAAAAGGAATTTCTGGAGGCGAGATGAAAAGACTTGCCTTTGCCACCGAAATGCTCAACAAACCGCCGATTTTGTTTTGTGACGAGCCTACTACAGGGCTTGATTCGCATATGGCTATGAGTGTCATCCAACGCCTCGAAGCAATGGCGGCCGACAGTGGAAAGACGATAATTTGCACAATCCACCAGCCGAGCTCTGAAGTTTTTGAGCTTTTCGATAAGGTGAATTGTAATTTAAATAATTAAGCCTTAAAGGTTGTGTTTCTGGCTCAAGGTCGCGTAGCTTTTCACGGAATTCCTCACGAAGCTGTGCTCTTTTTCTCTACGTGTGGCTTTTTGTTGCCGGATCACACTAATCCTGCCGATCACTACATCGATACCTTAGCCATCTGGCCAGACAAAGTAGACGAATGCAAAGAGCGCTGTAAGTTTATTGCTGACCAGTTTCAAACGAGCGAATTGCGGATCCACTTAGATAAACAGATGGAAGAAGAACGTCTTTATAAAAGACTCCAGGCACACAAAACAAATGGGGTTCTACAGCAAATTTCTGCCCTATTTATACGCTATTCCAAGGCGAATTTGCGAACACCTGCTCTTTTAAGAGCCAAAATCATTCAAAAAATTGTGATGGCATTATTCTTGATGGCACTTTATTTCCGTACTGAACGCCATCAGGATGGACTGATCTCACTTACTGGAGCTCTTTTCTACTATATTTCCGAAATGACATATGCGACCGTCTTTGGAGTACAGGCCTACATGCCGTTTGACTTTCCTCTGGTTGTGAGGGAATATCATGACGGGATCTATCCTATTTATGTGTATTATTTCGCAAGGATTCTATCTTATCTACCACTTTTTACTTTCGATGGGATGCTTCTGATTGGCATCTCATATTTTGGTATCGGCTTCACTGTCAAAGTCTCCACATTTGTCAAGGTGATTTTCTTTTTAGCCATTTCAACGAGCTCTCTAGGCATTATTCAATGGAATGATCGTAGAGTGGAACGTGCTAGCTTTGGGAGTGTGCGTTTCAGCCATATCTCCTTCCTATGCATTTGCAGTTTCCATCACCGGGCCCCTTCTAACGGCACTCAGTGTTACCGGTGGCCTCATGGTCAATGTTGATGTGTTGCCGGCTTGGATCAGCTGGATTCAATACCTCTCCTGGTTCCGCTTTGGCTATGAGAATTTTATTATAAACGAGTTTGGCGAGAGTGATACTTACGATTGTGTGGATAGATTCAACATAGTAACACCTTTTTGCATCAAGTCAAACGAAGATGTTATGGATAAACTGAGTTTCCATCCTGACAACTTCTACGCAAACTGGCTCGTGATGTTCCTTTATACGATTGGGATCTATGTCCTGGGGTACGTAGGACTTGTCTACCGTGTGCTTCGAGCCAGATAAGAAAAATGTTCACGAATAAATATTATACAAGGCAATTCCACGCTTTATTTGTGTTATGACTTGCTCTCAGCTGCTAATACTCGTCTTGCATTGATTTAAAGTTGAACGCCATTACCAAGAACGAATGCGTCACTTAAATATTAAAAAAACAAAATTTAAAAACTTACTACGTAACATAGGGTGTACTGGGAAAGTGAGCTTTTTAAGAACCTAAAATCTGTTCTAAGGTTAATGTGGACTTACATCCAGTTTTTGTTCCCTTGTCAGCGCATTAAAAAGTTTGGTAAGTTCAATAGTCATTTCCTCGGTTAGAGCGTCTTCGTTGCGGTGGTTGTAGAAAACTTGTAAGACCTAGAACATTTTTTAAATTTTAATTAGGAACTCACATACCTTACGTACGTAATCTTTTCCTTCTTCGGATTGTATGAGGTCAAATTGTCTTTTCCCTTTCGTATAGAGTTTTCTGAGCTCCTTTCCCTCCTTGGGAGTCTTTTCCTCAAGGTATTCAATCAGTTTTTCTGGTTCGTTTATCCAATCGATGCTTTTAAAGGCTTCAGAAGCTACTATGTCACTTGGCGACTTTGACACTTTGAAGTTCACTGGGAAAGCTAGAAAAAAATCTGTTGGAACGTTGTTAAAGATACCAGAGCTAGTGTCCCCTTCTTTTCTAGTGATTTCCACTAGCTCTTTTTTGTTTTCTATTGGCAGCTCAAGGAAGTCGGCCAGAAGTTGGACAAATGAACTCAAAAATTCATCAAATGTCATATTTCCCGCCGTTTCCCTAAGAGTATCTATCTTCTTTTGAGCCTAAAACTATCATATAAAATTGAAGATACTAAACCAACCTTTTCTAGGTAATTCTTGGTTATTTCAGAAATCTCTCTGCCACTGAATCTTCCAGACAATTTGTACTGTGAATAAGCCTCAAGAAGATCTGTCGGTTGGCGACTTTGAATAGAAATAGCATAGATTGAAGAACATGCCACAGAAAAAGCGACTATCGATAGGAACCTCATGTTTGAGAACTGGGGAGAAGAAGGCCCTGAGCAGTTTATATTGGTGTTGAGTCAGGACCAGTTGGCTCTATTACACTAATTCCCAGAACGTTAAGGTTTCTTTCTATTGGAAGCTAATGGATCTAAATTAGAAGATTGTTTCAAATCGATTGGAAATTCTCCTTCTAACAGGTTGTATATCAGTTTGTTCTCAGTTAATTTATCAAAATAACAATCTGGGTGCATTATTTTGCTCTTTCTCTATTGTAACATTTCGTCACGCAGATCCATCAGTTTTTTAAAGGAATAGTTTAAAGAGGAGATGGGTTGTTTGTGTCACGCTAACAATGAGTCATAGAGTTCATGAAATAAGAATAATAGAAACAAGATGAGCCCTGTTTTTTCCATTTCATTTTAATCAGTTGCAAAAAATATTTCCAGAATTTATTTGTTAAATGGATTTCACAATCAGACATATCTTTATCTTATACCGTATTTTCTCTAATAGAAGTCCTCTCGTCTATTAGAAGTCCACCAAAATGGGGCGATTGAAAAATAGAAGTCCATGGCTTCTATTAAAGAAAATACGGTATGCTTATTGTAACAGGTAATAATACTGTGCGCATATTAACAACAATTGTATAGGCTTTCGATCTTATCCAGGCTTTCTGTTCGATCCGTGATCTTGACCTTGACCCGCCTAACAAGAGAGCGTTTCACTTTTCTTGCTTCCTGCGCTGTTTCACAAGACTTCATTCTTGGAATTAAGTGAATTATATCCTCAAAAATCAAGATTGTAACCAACTTAAATTATCTCTTCATCTTTATGATTCACATATGTCAATATTGATCCATTTCAGCACACGTCTCGCACAAAATAAATATACTTTTAGGAATTTACACTAGCCCAATTCTTTTATATTTTTGTATCTTTATACTCTCTATTGCCTGACATTTCTAGAAATCATTCATGCAAAGTGATTTCGGCCAAGTCAACGAACTTTTTCCTCGGGTATGTTTCAATATAAAAGTACTCACATTGTAGGTATATTTAAATTCAACATCTCTAGAATTTTCAAAAATCCTTACAAGTCTTAAGTATACTCCAAATGAGACGATATTACTGGGTGATATCAGCGGAAAATTACATTCGATAAAAATAATAAAGTAAATCCATTATCGGAAATATCTGAAATAAGTTTAGCAATGAGCCAATCTTAATCAATAATATAGATGTCAGCCCAAACTTTAAAATAACTGACATATCAACAAATCTATCTGGAAATCTTTTCGCATCATGTTCATTTGGCGTAGATGATATCAGCTTGGGAGAGATGGACATAGAAACCAAACAAATTAGTGAACAATATCAGTGATTATAATTTTTTTAAGTGGTTCAGAACAGTGCTCAACTCTTCCAACAACGGATCGTTCTCACAGCATCTCGTTTCTAGAAGACCAAAGAAGCAAACAGTCTCTTCTGATAATTGGAGGACGACGAGGAATTAGAATACATGACATTGAGAGCGGTAGCCTTTATAAAAGGTTTGAAGCAAGCAGTATAAAATCGCACTTTTTAACACATGTATCAGGCACATTCACTTCGCTACACTCTTGGAATGGTTGCATGTTTTTGGCAGGAACACTTGAGGGAGAAGTTGTTCTATGGGATATCCGCAAGCCACAATCAATTGCTTGTTTTGGAAGCAAAAACAGTTCTGGTAGATTTTGTTGAAACCTGCTGAAAATAAGGTTTTTAGGTAGAGCCATATTTTCAGTCGATCAAAATGCCCGCCTTCTTTCTTTGGCTATTCCAGATAAAAGTGTTGAATTCTATGACTTACAGTCTCAAAAGTTAATTAGAAAAAAGAAAATACTAGAAGGACCTATCACAAATCTCGGATACTCGTTAAAACAAAGATATCTGTTGGCTTCAAGTGATTCATCGTAAGTTTTTTTTCACAAAATAATAATCACACAAATTGAATTGATTACAGACTTAAATTATTAAATTTGAATGAATTTTCTCTGAGTCCATTGCCGTTTCCGAGTAGAAACCTAAGTTCCCCAGCAAAAGTTACAGGACTGTGGTGGGCGTCCCTTAGCTTCAAATTGCTTATAGCACTTTAGCTGGCATCCTACAAAGTTCCAGTTCGCTACTCGTTCATCAGACAAGACTCTACGAATTTTACATCCAAAGCTCGATAATTAACCTCTTTCCCTCTAATTCAGAAATTCAGAATGTCTTTCTTTGAACTCTCATGTGATATTACTATTAATGAATAGAATAAATTGAGTGGCTTGTCCAAATAATACGAAGTATTTCTCTCATAACCAGTATAGAATCTGATCACCGTTCGTAGCCAAGCTTCAAAAAATATTTATGACTACCATATTTTTATGTATATATATAAATTTCAGATTATTCTATTCAAAGATGAATATTCACCAGTATTTTTCTCTTATTTCGATTTCAATATCTGTAATGTTTAATATTATTTTATTATTTCTAATAGCCCACTATTCTTCGGAAAGAATTGGCAGTTACAAAATTTTTCTATTTGCTTACACAATGAATGCGGTTCTATATTCTACTAGCCAGGTAGTAATATTAGAGGTGAGAAAGAGACACTGACACTTTTAGATGTTTCAGAATTGGGTTGTACCCCAAGGAGAACGAGCTGGTTATCTTTTTTATGCAACTTTACAAATTATGTCTCGTTTTCTGCAGACTTGGGCAATTACTATTTTCATAGCTCTTTTTCACATGAACCTTTTTATTGTCAGCTGGGGATTCCTGTATAGGCTAACTATTTTTAATCAGTCGTTTTTTTTCAACGTAAAGTGGAAAATCCTCTTGTTAATAATAGCTACGGCATTTATGGAAATATTTACCATTGTAGATGCCTGGCTCATCCATCCAACGAAAGAGTCCGATAGAGAATTCCGAGCAATTATTCACAATATTACTGGACGAGATATTGAAGACGTTGGATACATTGGAGCATCTTTCATGGTACTTGCAGATTAATATTACATTTAGATTACAGTACGAGGGCTCAGTTAATTCGAATCTAGTGATTGCGCTCTCTGTTAATGGTGGAGTCAACTTCCTTATAAACACTTTTATAGTCTACTGTTGGTTTGGAATTCGCAGAAAGCTTCGCGAGAGTAATAACCGTTCCTCGCATACAAATCGTTTGCATTATCGGCTCTATATTCTACTCACTCTACAGTCACTTTTTCCAATTGCTTTCAACTCCACCCCGGTTATAATTGCTTTTTCTTTTTCGGCACTCCATATTGATATCGGAAATTATCTTCTTCTCTGTGGTGATGCAATGAATATCGCACAAATTCTAGATCCTATCTGTATTGTATTTTTTGTCAGTGACTATAAAAGAGTTGTCGTCAAGGTAGTTCTTTCATGAGTGCATTATTTCATTTAGTTTCTCTGTGGTATATCGTTTCAACATCGTGTGGCTCCAACTACAGCGTATTCAGCTAGCAAGGATTCGAATACAAATCGGAATAGTCGAGCAACAGATGATATTACTCCAGAATAAGGAATCTAGTGCATATTTTTAAAAGTTTTCATTTTACTGAAATATTGACATTTGTAATTCTTTCTATAAGCAGTTAAATAATAAATGAGCAAGCTTTCCGGCTATATACAATTATCACATTTCTATATATCACAACTTGGACTGTTCTCTAAGCGCTTTTGTGCAAACAGAGTTCATATCATGAAGAGCACGCTCAAGCTCTTTGGCAAATCTGAATGTGCAATATTCTAGTAGATCTAGATACGATACCTTTTTGAGCTAGTAGAACCATGATGCTTAAACGTAGAAATAGTAAAGTGGAGTTCCGTTTCTTGTGGATTATAGCAAACTCCGTAGCAATCAGGAGCTGAAGGGCCAAAGCACATTTGGATGAAATGCTTTGTTGGCACCTTCCAATGATATTTAAGAATCAAATGAATTATTTACCTGGCTAGTGGAAACTTGGAAGTGCGTCATTTGTTTGTAAACGTTTGTCTGGGCAATTGAGGGAGGTGGTAGATTATGCTCATTAGCTATTAGCCTCCAAGCTAAAATATGCCTGTCCATTCCAGCTCCATTCATGCAGTTGACCTTTTTTTTAAACTTAATAACATGGAATCTTGCTTACGGTGTATTTCTTGTGCGATTCTGCTGCCGATTTGAGTGCATCATATAAGTCAGCAATTGGAACATCACCCCTTCCCATTTTTTTGACAAACTGTTCAGCAGATGTATTAGGAGATCTAATATTCTCAGTTCTTCCTTCATCAAATTTTCGCAATGTCGCTGTTTCATAAGTCGGTGGCACTGAGGTTCTTTAAATTTATATTTATGTATTTACCAGCTTGATGAATTCTATAAAAAGCAAGCTGAAAGGCCATTTGAATGAAGGAGTCCGGTGAAATGTTTACAGATTTTGGGAAATTTTTTCCATACGCTTTGAATGTATAAGCAATTTGTTCAATATCATCTACTACTCTATAAATCAAATATATCAATTTCTATGCGAATTACTTGTCCATTTTGTTGCAGCTTTTTCTAATTTGAGTCAAATTGCCTTCATTTAAATCAAAATCTAATCTAACAGTTGCTTCAGTTGCTTTAATTCCGGGCACATTCAAATTCGAGTTATTATCCCTAAAATCTCTTTTGCAATCAACGCAGAAATGCCTACAATTGGTCACAGATAAAGTCCATTAGGGCTGCTACCGGTGGTCCCTCAGCCGGTGTATGCTCGTATGTTAACCCACAATAGCCGTTTTGCCCCATAATAAACTGTATTGTCTTATCGAACCACCGATTGCAAGAATTTAGCTTTGTACCCGATCCATGAAGACTCTGACGAGCCTGCTCATCTTTACTCGTGTATCCTGGCAGTGGATCAGCATGCTCGTCCAAACAAAGTACAAACAAAGCGTCTTCAATTATTTGTAGATTAGCAGCATTTCGAGGATTTCCTAAACGAGATGTACGTATAGTTCTAAAGGATACTTTTTAAATCCTCATACGTTTCAGCCCATTTGTCACCTACAAAAAGATGCTTTGTTGTTTTAGACAAACTCGAGCTCACGATTATCCGACGAGACTATTGATATCGGTTCAACATTGCGAGTTTCGCTTTGGGATATCACCTTTCTTAATTCTTTAGCCAACTGATCCAAAGAAATAATATTGTCGGCTTTATCTAGTACTGAGACTTGAAATATCTGAGAATTTCGTATGTTAAAAACAAATGAACGTTACATGTCCATTCCTCATAACAATAATATGACGGGGTCTGTTTTCCTTTCGGCATCCGTAAGCGATTTCGTCAACATCTGCAATAGTTTTTGATATCTAAAATGAATGACCACCTTTTTTCGGAACTCTTGTCGTCCCGTAGAGAAATTTGTATTGGCTCATGTCAAAAGGGACTTTCCCTGCCATATCCTGTGGTAGTAAATCGCTGAAAAGTGATACATATTTTAAAAATGATTTTTACTTGATGATGTTTATATAAAACTTTAATGCTGCTAAAGTTATTTTTGCAGCCCATTGAACTTGTCCTTCTATATTAGAAAATGGGAAATGAGGAAATAGCACGCCAGGAGAGGTTACGACAGGAAGTGGGTCTCTCGAAGCCAAATAGGCAATATCCAACCACCAAGGAGTTAGCTATGTTTCTAATAGACGCGTTTTTAGAATTTTTTTTACCCAATTGTTTAACTTTGAACCTCTTTGGGCAAGAATTTTTTGAAGTTGTGGAAGTTCTGTCTGCGCAAACTCGACAACAGCCTAAAGATAGTAATGAGCATTCTTCAAAAAAAAACTTACTTTTTTAGTTTTTTCAAATTCATCTCGTGATTGCAAAGGTTGAGCAAATTCCAAAAAATGTCTCAACGTATTTTGGGGATCCGGAACTGGTAGCTTTGGTAATTGTGCATATTTTTTTACTGCTGAGTAGTCTGTTAGAATTATTTTGATTTTTAGTTATTTCGTTTACCTTTCTTGGAAACTATTGGAGTCATCTCGCTGTTGCTGTTTTTATAGGCCGCTGACAAAAGACTTCTTCCCATTTTGGTCTAGAAAAATAGAAGATTCGTTGGCAACAATATGAAAAGATTGGGGGTCTTGTAGCCTTATCAGACATTAAGAACAAGACATGCGAGGAACCGGTCCATAGTACGAACACCTGAGTTCATTTGACTTAAAGACTAACGGAAAGTTGAAAAAAGACTAATAAAAATAGGTATTTTTGAAATTGATTTCACCAAATGTCCCTAAACTAGCATCTGCAAAATTCCAATATAATTTCGAAAAAATCATATTGATGTAAAACAGGTGAACTAACCTGTAGCGAAATAATCCTCCGAATAGCCATAATGAAATTTGTGCGTTTACTACTAGGATGGTCAAGGTGCTGGTATTCGGCACAATGGGTAGAGACGCAGACTTCGCTCGACGAGTTTGAAAAGGAGCAAAGAACGGACGAACCTTTCTCTCTGGGGGAAATGGGAACGCTAGAGAGATTACAAATTAATATCTCTTATAATAAAATGAACACAATTTAAACAATGAGGACACCTGTTACTGTTGAGACTCGTTTAAGGGTTATTTCAATTATATATGAAAACAAATTGAGCATTCTCCTCACAATTTCAGCAAACATATGTGGTGCCCTTCCAAAAGTTATATTAGCTAGCCAATATAAGCAAGCTAGCACTTTCGCGCTTTGGATTGTCAATTATGCGTATTCATTTCACACATCACAAATATAACCTCGTCACAACAAATTAGGACTCAGCTCACTGAAGAGTGCTCTAATTAAATTGCTGACGTAGATTCTTTCTTGATTTTCAGATCAAATTTAGGAAACTTTGTGGAAAATAAAGTGTGAAGCCACTCGATTCTTTGTAGTCTAAAAGTACTCTGAGAAGCAGACGAGAATAAGGATAAAATAGTCTATATATAAATAGCTTAAGTGAGTTGTTGTATTTTAAAAACCAAGCTGGCCTTCCAAGAAAAAAGCTAGTCGGACACTGCCACAATTACACCCACAATCACACCCACGGAATAACTTTCCGCCGTTCCAATTTTCGATATTGTTTCAACTATATAAAGCTTATAAGTTCCGGTCAACATTTATTTCTTTTCCGAAGCCACAGCATCTTAGTGTAACCCTTGTATACTACGCTATACTATATGGGGGTGTCTGCCCAAGTACTACCTAAATTCCTTGTAAATACTTGATTGCATTGTGAAATTACGGCTAGAAGAAGATCTTGTCAACATGCAATTCTGAGAAGCCTGCTTACGCCAAAAGGCTTATTGTCTATTTTAGAATGTATTTTAACCAGACTTCCACTATTCAGCGATCTGATTGCGCCAGATGGAATTCAGCTCAGCCAACAATTATTTTCAAATCAATGTCCGTCGCACGACCTCCTTTCTCTGGAAATTACTCCGTAGCTTTTTCTTTCACTTGGCTTTTGCGTTCTTTCAAAGTACTCTTGTTTTCCATAGCTGTCGAGAAATTCTAGTTGTAGTATCGCATGTCTTTTTTGCACTTTTAATTATTTTCCCTCGCAATATTGTTTAGTCAAAAATCGTTGCACTCTTTAAAACATTTTTTCCAGCTTCAAGACCTTTTGCTTTTAATTATTCAAAAAGAAACGATTCGTTTTCAGAGCAGTATCCTTTTAATGGGATTAGAGATCATGCAAATGTCCCACAGGCTGGGGGTGTGAGAAGCGATAGACACAGAGGACCTGGAGGGAGAGTGCGTCTCAATTTCCTCCCTTTGATCATATCACTAACCGACTGCTTCATTCTCTCAATCTACTAAAATGACATACATGTCTACTTGGATTCCGCATGTTGAGGTAAAATCATATTTGTATTCAACTTGCCTTTGAATGACGCTTTTATTCTCTCCTTCCTTTCTGCCACTTTTACTCTTAAAAATGATTACTTTAAGTAGCCAGTCAATCACACTATTTTCTATCTTTAAAATTAGGTGGAATCTCGTGAGTTGAAAACAAAGAGGGATTAGCTGCGAATTATGACGAAATAGGCTATTTTCAGATGGACAAAAATGTCAGACATACAAGGGAAGAACTCGATTTGGTTTACAATCTTTGGCCTGAAAATTTTCTAGGGTAAGCAAGCTGTTTTACGAGGAAAATAAATTTAGATTGTACGACATGGGTTTTCGGGCCTTTGAAAGGCTCTTCAACCTTCGACCAGCATTGATTGCAGTTATGGGTTTTACTGAGGACACGTGGAGAAAAGATGAGAAAATGAAGCGTATTGTTCTCGCTCTGGAGCAGGTTGGTCTTTAAGTGCCCTTTGAATCCGCCAATAAAAGCCAGCTGTGAGAATAATTGAAACACCACCCTCACATAATATAATCAAATCTATCTGGCACACAGGTGCAAGAAAGGACGAATATTGAAGCCTTAAATTAAAACTTTCCAGATGCTAGTAAAATCAGTAGCGACTTACGCGGATCATAATGAAGAAGATCAAACTCCAGATGAATTTGCCATTTATATGCAGGAAATTGGAGGGCTACATCGAGCAATTGTTCCTAATATAAGTCCTGATAACTTTGAGCTACTTTTTAAGTTATTGCCTGAAGTAAGAAAAATTAAAAAAAATTGAAATCTTGGGTCTAGGTAATCGCAGATGTTACTTCGGCTCGACGTGAGACACCGCTTACTCCTCAAGATCGAGCAACTTATGTTCTCGTTTGGAATTCAATATGTGTAATATGTAATAAGCATTTCTTAATTGGCTGGGAGCGTCGAGTTATACCAAAAATTCCAAAGTTTGAAGAAATTTACAGGTCTGAAGTACGTGCCTATCCTATTTCACCATTTACTCACTTAAAGGAAAATTTATCACACAAAAACACTTCTGCATTATAATTAGAAATAGTCATGCAAAATAATTATTTTATAGCGACCGAATGACCAGCGACACTCTTCAGCGGAGCAGCTCACAAACCGCGACAGCTTCACAGACCCAGGTGAGCTACGTTGTTGTTAGCTTAACAGATATGTTTTTTTTTGTTGGCCAAACCTGCCCAATCTCGAGACGTACTCCATCGCGTACTGGCCCCCATCGCAGCAGTACGCAAGTTGAAATGACGGCAAACACTGGTCCCTCTTCTTCTTCGGGCTCTTGGCTTGAAAGAGGAAATTCTGCCCCAATTACACTACACGAATTGGATTTGGAATTTCAAGAGTTGTCATCTTCTTAGATTGCTCAACCCTTCGAAAAACCAAAGTCGGCATATCACCTCTCAGCACTCATTAAAATTATTTTAAAAATATTATTTTGCCAATGAGTTTTCCGAATAAAAAGTTTATTCAAGGCACACAGAGATGTCTTCAGCTCAAGAAGCACTCTACACAATATACATACAGGAAGATCTATTATGGGTCTATTATTTAAAAGTATGAAAGGCACGGGTTGCCCCGACTGGCGCAGCATTGGGAGATCGGCTTTTCATTCCAAAAGAACATTTTGGACGGGAAAATGGAGCGAATGATCACGGAAAAATTAAATACACTGATGGCACAGAAATTCACGACTCAGGGCATAGCGAGAGATATAGAGAAAAACAAACAAAAATGGCCAGATCATGGGCACTGATATTGAGCAGATTTTTGGAAAATACTGTGAAAACACGTTAAAGGACTAGACTTTGTTCAGGAAAGCTACCACTGCTCATAGGGTACGACTTTTTCCTCATCGGTTTGCTGTTGATTTTGTTGAGAAGGCATCTGCTGGCTTTGTTGATCTGCTTCCGTAGATGTAACCTGATAATGCTGAAGCATGTTATAGTCGAAGTTTGGCATATAGTCCTGTCCATTGGCAAGAATTATGCAGGGATCCAGCTAAAATTTTTCTTTATACATGGGACAAAAAGTTGTCTAACTTGTTGTGGATATCCAATTCCCTGAGGCAGCATCATATCTGACGGAGTTGTCACGATATATTGCGGCTGAGCAATATTATTGCCTTCCGAAGTTGAGTAATCAGTTACGGACGGCAACGATGTCGATGTCAAATGGTGCACAGAAGGCTGAATTTTTTTATATCCAAAATACTCTGACCAACTTACGAGCTGTGTAACTGGTCTATATTGTAGTATGTTTATGGGCATGTGAATGTTGATTGGAGCCGGAGCGCCTCCCATCGGAGACTGAAAATTGGTTTTCAGGGAATTAGAGGTGGTTTCTTACATCGCCTTTTCCGTCAACAAGGCCGGTAAGCATGCTGTTATCATCTAGTCCTGTTAACATAGAAGTCGCGTGACGTGGAGCCATCGAGCCGTCCATTTCGCTAAAAATTGCCAACTAGAAAAGAAAAACCTAACAAGCTTACCCATATAGATGGAGCAGCATGTTGCTGTGGTTATTATTTACCAGTGTATCAAGTTGGCTTGTATCCAGCTCGAGATGATGATCAGATGGTGGGATTAGAGCACTCTGCAACGAAGAACCGTTGAATTTGCTCCACATTCCGCTTACAGCTTGCAATGGTTGTTGAGTCAAAGAATTCAGGTGCAAGGACGAGAGGCCGTTTGTTACTGACTAAAGAGTTACCTTATTGTTCATCAAGAAAATCAGCTGCTTCACCTTGTTGTTATTTTTCTTTTTCGGTGTTGTCGTAGTTATTAGTGGCTGAGAGTGAACAGAAGAAGCAAGTGAAGTGGCCGTATTACCGTGTTCATCTCCCTGAGTTTCAAGCTAGAATAACTTGAGAGAGAAACATTTTTGCTAACCAGCTTCTTTTTGGCTGCGGTGGCATAGGTTAATTGCCGAAGATCATTGTCCAAGTGACCTGAGGACTCATTTTTCCTCTGATGCATTTCCTTGTGGCACTAAAACTACTTCGTTATGAACGTATTTGGTTTTTATTTCAGGAATATTTCAAAAAATAATAAAATGCTTTTTGAACACGCGTCACAACACTTACTATTCGCAACGACATTGAAACTCACCTGGTTATTCAATGGAAAACTCATCCTGCTTGGTTAACTTGTAATAGTTTTACGTTAAAAATACTCACTTTTAAGCTGTTTTTCCACTTGAAAGTCATCTGACAAACGGTGCAGACAAACGGCTTTGCATCAGAATGTATTCTTTTGTGGTTCCACAGCGTTGACCGCCGATTGAAGCGAGCTTTGCAAACCTAAATGTCGCTATTTCAAAAGGTCCAAAGAGAACCCACATCACACTCAAACGGCTTCATTCCAGTGTGACTATTCTGATGCTCTTCCAGCTCCATTTTGCTGCCAAAACGAGACGGACAGATATTACAAGGATAAGGCCGTTTTCGATCTGCTGCCAAACTTCGTCCTAAAATACCGGTTAAAGTTTACTTTTTTGCTAGAATCTTACCCTTACCGTTGGCATGTCGAGAATGATTATTATTCACGTGGTCATGGCTGTTATTATTATGTGCAGGAGCAAATGACGGCTGTAGACTGAAGTTCGTCACTCCTAATATCATATCCGTTGTTGGATAGACTGTAAAGTATTTTAAAGTTTCTAAAAACGGAAAATCAAAATGTAATATACTCATATTTTACTAAAAAGCGAAATACCCTGAGTCGTTCCTTGAGGATAGTTACGATTGGGAATATAGGCTTCCACACTATAATTCTCAGCGAAATCCATAGCCGAAAGCATAGAATTTAGAGGCGACTAGAGTGCGAAAGGAATGGCGAAGGTGATTGGGTCTGTGACAAATTGCGTGGGTCTATTCTCAAAATAACTGCATATATCACGTTTTTATGTCATTCTTTGTAAAAATCCAATAATTTTTAAGAAGCCTCGCTAGTTTGGGTGATCGCCGGCTGTTGACAGGTGCCTCAATCCATCAGCCTCGCCACTGACCCATCCGCGATGTTATGTGCTTCGAAAGCTTCAGAACTCTCGAAATAAAGGAGCCAAGGCAAGATATACACGGATACTTTTATATTGATAAGCTTCTTTACATTGGCTCTTCGTTCCTCGCCCCAGTGGTCGCGTCAATCGTCAATATTTTGAAATACTCACGTGTAGTTTTTCGAGACGTATCCAGTAATTTTGGCGGAGAATCACTTGGCTCACTCTTCACAATTTCGTACGGGTTGTGATGCATCATCCCAACAGGATGCAAGGTCTCCATTTATAAACAAAAAGTAGAAAATCTGAGATTGAACGAGAGAATCTTCTAGTAATGAGATCAGATTCAGTTCATTCACCTGAAAGTTAATGAGCAGTGATTTGTTATCAATACTAAGGCACAAGAGAGAGGAACTAGTTTCGGGGGCCCGAAAAATTGGAATGTCGACGGGCGGCCTGATACGTATGCCACGCCCCTGGAAACAGACAAAGGGTAGAAAGCTACAGTAGGATAGAGAGCAATTAGATGAATCTACTAAAAAGCAATAGCCTCAGGAGAAAGTTCATTTTAAGGTCAGATTCTTTTTCTTTATTTAGTCTTTAGAAGAGCCCAAGTCTTCTAGACGAAAGAGTTAGAGGCTTAGTTAATACCCTTTAAAGCTATCTATTTTGTTAAGAATTTTGAACTCACAGTAATTAGTGAGCAAATACAGTTGAATTAGATAAACTACAATGAATACAAGACCTTTAAGTCTTTCTTTCCAGTGATTTCAGACTATTTGATTATCAATTTAAAAATGAGACCGTGGGAAATTGGCTCTTTTCCCAACCAGTGTAAACTCCGGGGGGATTCCCCGGCACACACACTGTTCACTGTAACAAATGTGCTGTAATGCAAATGTTTATAGGTGTAACAAGCACATCAAGCGCTCAGATGTACTCGCCGCCCCAGACAGCCAGTGTATTGTTAAGCCCAAACCTCCAGTGTTGCTCCAAGTTATGGAGATTTCTATTCACTAATTATTTTCTCATTTTTGACTAGCTATATTTTATCTGCAACGAATTGCTAATCTCTAATATCTACGGCTTAGCAAAAAGTAGAAACTTATTAAAGTTTCATCGTACCTCATTTATTTTTTAGATTTGTTTGAGGTATCCATGAGAAAGAGCTGAACTGTTTTGAAAGAGTTCTGCGAAACATTCTTATGACTATCGGCTGGACACATGACCCGAGAACGAAAGAAAAGAACTTCCAATTGATTGGCTGTTACCGTGAAGACACGAGTTTGTTTTTCAATGAAGGTGAGATCTAAATTGAAAACAGTCCAATTCTTCAAAAAACTTCTTTTTGATTTTCGGACATTGCTAACGAATAACGCAAAGGGGTACTTCTTTTGAGATGCTAACATTTTACTGGCAATGGCCTAAGAGACTCTGGGAACAGAATATAGTTAAAAGCTGATGTAGACCAAAAGTCTACAAAAGTACAGTTGCTTTGTCTCTCCTAAAGTAAAAGGAACAAGTTTTTGCAAACAGGTTTTTAAAACTTGACCTAAGGAAGTACTTAGGAGCTTCTCAATCGTGCCATTGAGCTCGAAAAGAGAAAGTGTGGCGCCACGGCGCACGCGGCGCTTGTGGCGGTGTACTTTCGCTTTTTGTCGCCGCGCCAAACTCGCTTTGAACTCGATCTTCCGCCTGCCGTTGGCTGACGCCGTTGGCAAAGAAAACGCCACAGCCTCTTTCACTCCTTGGCAAAACGGGAAAGTCACCGCAGATAACGGCCTGGCATCAAGGCCGACGACCTCAGCTGCCTCTTCCGGAAGGCCCAGACCATATTGAGAAACTAGCACCGGTTTACATGTGCGGTAGACACGTGTTGCCAAAGTGAGCGTGATAAAATCTAAGCTGAAAAGCAAGCCTTTTTAAGTGTATAAGTTTTTGAATGAGAATAGCTTTCGGTAATTGTCTCTCCTTCATCCTAAATAGATAGAGCTGTTGCCTACTTTTGTTTTTTTCTCTACAAGCTGCCATGGGATGCTCTAAGAAGTGGACTTAATAGGCAGTCAAGGATCTGTCAGGAACTAGCTTAGATTTTGGGGAAATAATGCGGGAGATTTTTGTTCATTGGTAGTTAGACATAAGAATATGCCATCGACAGAACGCAGACCCAGCTTGCGCGCCCCTAGAAAAGCAACAAAAACACAAATTAATCTCGTATCTGCCCCCTTCAAGGCGGAAATCCTGTTCTGTTTGAAACTTCCATTCCACCGATGGTGTTGCACCTTGTCAGGTGACATTCAGCCCCCTGCTTTGGCAAAACAGCCTGGTTGTTGTAACTTTCTCGACCGCACATAAAAGCTAATTATAAACAGTGCGACAGTATTCGTATTTAGGCTATCTATGGGATATGCATAACATAAGAGAAACAATTTCTTATCTTACAAGAAGTTTTCAAATTGAGGCTAATATGAGTTTGGCCTTTCTTGTGAGCTGAGTCATTGTCTATGTGCGTTGTAAAAGTACAGCTGACGAGCACTGACCTTTCATAAAGGGTTCCTTTTTTTAAAAATAGAACAGTCGAGTCAAAATGGTGGTTATTTTCCAATAATTAATCACAGCGCGTGCCTAGCTCGGAAAGCAAAAACTTTCTTCCCAGCGCAGTTCTTAATTCAACTGGGCTCATCTGGTCGCGTAGTAACTTCTTTCGCGTAACCATAAAGGATAAAGGCATTTGGAACAGATGTGCCGGGCAGAGGGAAGAGAGCAAGCAAGAGGCTCGAGAGTTTGAAACAGCTGCGGGGGACGAATTCAGGGCAGCCAAGTAGGCGGACAATCTTGAGTCAGGGGTATTTGAGTCATTTAAAACAGTCATAATAGTACTAGTCGGATCCTTCTCATAGACAGGGGCTGTTTGCAAATCATAAAAGTATCTTACAAAGGTCTTGTTGGATGGAGTGAGCTTACAAAACCCTAAGCCCAAAGCCTATTTAAATGATTAAAAAAAGCGCGTACTACTTAGTTTTAGGAAGACGTTAGGCTGGTCAAAGAGATAGGATCAGATGTCGAAGCAAGAAATGCGATACTGTATGTGCTGCTTCGAGGCGGGACTTCTACGGACAGCTGCCTAGTTGACTCGCTGTCGGCCTACTCGAGGCACGCCCCCGTGTCAGATGAGGACGAATATTCTAATTTTTGGCTGTTCACATCGAAATTTAATGATAAAAGGCGAAAGAATGCATGAAAACGTATCAACATTGTTCACGTGTTTTGAAAGAAAATAAAAGTTTAGCTTGTAAAAAATCTCATATAGTGACCACTGAAGTGACCTAACAGCCGTGACAACAGCTTTACACTCGTTGTATTGAGAGAACAAAGATGCTAGTTTGATAGGTTATTGATATAAATAATGATATTCCTATGGCAATATGAGTTCTAAAAATATGCCAAAGATTCGAATTTCTCTGAGAACTAATTAATTCAAGTTACGATAGAATTTAAAATGTCGATATAAGCTAAGAATTTTGAAAAAAGCTTCAATTAGTTGGGTGTACTGGAAGTAGAACCTTGATTACGGTAGGACCTGTCCCTCTCGGGGGCGGTTTATGGTAGTCGGGACTGGCAACTGTCAGTTAGCGTTGAACAGGCGCGCACTCACAGACATCAATCAGGGATGAGACAGGGAGGGAAGCACTGCACAGGGCACTCTCGAGATCGTCTTTTGGCTATTTTTTATTGGGGAATGTTTGTCAAAAATTGCCCTTTTAAATTTCATTTTTTAGAAAATCCAATAATACATTCAAAATTGTAGACATTTGTTATTTAACTGCCAGCATTCTTTTATCTCTATTTCAATCAGAAACAGTCGGCTCTGCAAAGCATTTCTTGTGAACAGGTGGAAGAGATTTGTTTTAGCCAAATGTGAGCCGCCGCTTCGCGCACTACAATTAATGGCGGGAGCCAAAGAGGCACCGGCTGTCAGCAAAGTGAAAAACTCTCTCTAGGGTGATAGAGAACAGAGAGTGTACTCAGGGAAAATTGAGACGAGATTCTTATCGTGAATACTTAGAAAGATACTATCTGCTAGATGTGGGAAATTTTTAAAATGGAACATAATGGTAGAAGGCGAATAAGCTAGGCTATATAAGTAAGAGAGAAAATAATTAAAACTGAATCGATTTTCCTAGCAGTAGTGGAGAAAGGTCACGTCCAGCTCAACTGATCCTATCGGTTTACCGCAGACGCCCGCAAAACGATAGCCTCATCAAGGAGACTTGGCTATTTTTTTATTTTGTCTACATTTTTTCCAGAATGGACGAAGTGCTAACCGCAAACTGGTACGCAAGGTTCACCAGATGTAGATGGCGGACGGCGCTACGCGTAACTGCTTCCAGATGCGAAGAATTAGAAATAAGGTGAAAAGGAAACCGGAACTTGTATATAGGATTTTAGCTTGCTCGTATATTTACCACTTATTAAAACATTTTAAAAAAAAGATATCTATGCGTAATAAGAGAAGGAACAAAAATCGCCCCACTCGTAGAGTGATTTTTTTCCTATCCTAATGATGTATTGTCGCTCGCCAGCCCGATCAGACGGCATCAGCAAAAACGGCCAAGAAATCCTCAGCCGAATATTGTGGCTGCGGAGCTTCGGGGGAACGGCAAACAGTGAGGAGTGCGCAATTTTCAAGGGGAAAATTCTTGGAGGTTGACTTTGGGGATGGGTGAACAGTTGTTTCCGATTAAAATTGAAGAAAGATGATGAACGAGAGCCCATATAATATCGATTTATCAGGAGTCAGGGCAATATGACCGTAAATCAGAGAAGTGCCATAAAGCCAACAGACGGCAGCTAGCGCCGATCGGAACTCTGATGCAGGGATCAGATAATTGAAGAAGAAGAAAAAAAATTGCGTTATTAATTTTCCCAAATAAAGCCACAAAACATCCTCTTTGCCATACCTAGAGCCGGTTCGAACAGATTCTGAAGCAGTTTGTAGGGTCAGGTTTCGACCTCTTGTGACCTTCACCGTCATCGCAATGATGTGCCAATTAGAAAGTGATCAATCAACAGTTCCCCGCGCTCTTCTCCTTAACAGGTTGCCGAGTCGCGAAAACACCCATATAAGGTAGACAGAGAGGGATTTCGCTTTTGCCTAAACCAACTATTCTACTAGATTCAGAAAATAGTAGTTTTTTGGAGAAAACAATTTGAAAACATTATAGCAGTGTTAACAATGGTTTTGGTTTTTTTTAAAATTTATGCTTGCGACTAGCTAGATTTGATTGTTAAATTAAGCAATTAATTGAGAAAAATGTCTAGTTAATTCGCGTGAAAGCTTCGGGGAACCCCTTTCGCTCAAGTTCTCACGGTTCGTTGTAACTTCCCGAGAACGTCAGTTCAATTGTAATGGTCACGTTGAAGAGGATTTGTAATTTTGCTGTAACAGCAAGAATGTAATGAGCGCACACGCTCGGCCTGGACAGTTTAACACACGCACTTCTCTAAGTCAGTCCTGATTTTCGCGACAGTCGAAAAGTTAAGTTGACTTTCTATTTTTGTTCATTTCACATTTTTAGTAAATTTTTAAGGGATAGATATTAAGTCTTACACCGTTTCTTTAAAGCATATTTAAAAAGTTTATAGCTTATAAAATCCTAGCCCTTAACTGATAACTTTTACATTTTGCAAACATATTTAGAAAAATACGCATTAGGCTTAGCTGATGTCCGGACGTGAAGAGACAAAAACTGAAGGAGCTCATAGTTTCATGCTGGAGCGGCTTTTGCCGAAACGCGACTTCAAGGAACGGACTACAGTTTGCGAGAAAGAGCACGCGGATGCGCGAGATCCGAGCGTATGGTGCAAAGAGCGAGCTCGGCCCGGAGGCGCAGAGCTGAGCTGAAGCCGACCGGCCTGAGAGGTACTAGAAAAGCGCAAATATATGTTAGACGTAGGACATTTTAACTTTTGAATCTTTTTGGCTTTTTCAAGAAATACAGAGAAAAAAGGTAGTTCTTTAAAAATTATTTGTAATGTCTTTATTTTAAAATTATGAAAGTCATGGTTGAAGAACTTTGGCCAATCGTTCAATCGAAAGTAGCAGAAGGGGTTCATTATTTAAAATGGAGAAAAGGCAAAGGAAATCAATGATATGCTCTCCGCCTAGGCTTTTAGGCAGCCTGTTGCATCGATTGAGTTGCCATGATCTGGATTTCCAGATCAAACAGAGCCGTGCTCTGTGGGAACTTCTCGGCGGTTTCGGACTCTTAGCATAAGTGCTTGTATAATTTGCCTTCCTAATTTCTTTATTCCTCTTTCGGTCATAGCCTTCTTCATAAACAGGCTTTATTTAGGTCATGTTCGGCTACCTTGGCTCTCTTAGCAAAGACAGCGCCGACGGAGCAACTGTTCCTCATTTCTGCTCGCTGATGACCCCATGGGAGGACTAGCAGCCGCTCGCGATTAGCCTAGCCTCGCTACCTGTGACAGGCGCTCCTGTTGCCGACACGCGTAATCCGAGAGGGCCGTCAAAGGGATCAGCCTTTTAGAGGGGCCGACGAGTCGAGAAATAATTTGGTAAGTGATCCAACAACCTTGAAATAGTCGAACAAAAATATTCGTTTTTAAGTCTCTGACAAGAAACTCTGTGCTCATTTATTTACTCTATACGTCATTAATCCTGATCTAATTGGACTAAGCTAATTAAAGAGACCGCCCTCACTGTATCGTTATCCTATTGCATCACTACAAATAGCCATACCGGCGCATTCTTTGGATATGAGGTCTTGCGTGTGCGACTTGACATTGATTGAGGGACGAAAAGATGAGGATGCAAAAAAATTGTGTTCGATTACTTCTTGTGATCAATGAGATCTCAAATATGAGTCACTTTCGGAACGGATGTCATGCGCGTCTTCTTCTTCAGCCTAGCAGGTTTTTTCACTTTATAAACGCGAAATGCAGCTATATTATAGGACTTGACCTATTGTCAGTCTTCGCGAATTCTCCCTTCTTTCGTTTAATAACAACACTATTTCAGAATGAAAATGATTATGGTTGTTCCAAAAAGCGCCTGGGGTAAAGAGGACCATGAAATTGAAGAGATTATTGCCCAGGAGTGCCAAGAAGGTAAAAATGTTAATGGATTAGAAAGAAAAGGAGAAGACTCGCCAGGCATTAGAAGAATAGAACCAATGCTGAAAATAATTCTTGCTTATTTCAAGCTGTAAGTCATGGCTCATTGCTCCTATTTGTTAAATCTCATTTTAGAAGAAAAAATTGTCATACCAGACGAATGTTTTTATGTCCAGAAAACTGCTTTCTTCGACCGAAGAATTGTTGTCTTTTAAAATTCAAACCAATAAGGCAACTCAAAGATTCAATCCAAATAGGCATATGCACATACCGTAATTAGAGAATTTACGGTAAATAAAATTTATTTCAACATCTCAAAAATTGTAGTGAGTATCTTTGAAAGTGTGAATATACGGAGAAGAAAAGTCTTTCAGCTTATTGGCTAGTTGTACAAAGTTGTGTCTTTTTTTCTTCGGGACTCTTCTTCTTTCCTTTTCATAAAGATAAATCAGCCGAAAAGCCATCTTCTTGAGAGTAGCTACTTCTTCAACCAGTTTTTGTATATCGCGATCCATTCTCGATAGAATATCTAAAATATTTTCCTCTTATTTGTGCGGGGTAGTGAAGCCAAAAAGAACGGGTAGTTAGGAGCTAATATACCTGAATCTTTGCCAAATTTAAACTTTATCGGTATATGAGTTGTGGTGTCGACTTTCATAAAATCACTGGGAATCAACGAAGAAGCCGAAAGCATTTCCAACTGGATAATTCGATAATTGAGTATTGGACACATAAACCTTCAAGTCTTTTGGCTGCATGTCAGGAGCTATCTTCTCAGGTAATGTACTCATAGACATTGTAATCTCTGCCTCAGAACTCATAGGACGAATTGAAATGGGTTTTGAAGTATACAATTCCAAACCTATACTGGTTATTATAGCTTACTCTCTTACCGCTATTTTCAAAAAAGGTCTTTGCTCGTGGTACCATTTCGGCGATTTCTTGCTCTATTGGATCGTTTTCAAAGATTTCCGTATTTGTCTTATAAAGTTTCTATAAATATTACTGGGCTCTAGTTCAGACCTACGTTATTTTCTCTCCATATTGACTTTGATTCATATTGATTCTTTGGTTCGATTTCATGCTTACCTCTCTCAAACAAGAATTTTAAGATTTATTCTTATCTAAAAACTTACTACAACATTTTCGGTTTTTATTTTGCTATTGATCTCGGGAAATATCTGAATTGAGTCATTATAGTTAGGTGCGGTAGACTCCTTAGTGGGGAATATACTAGACAAGATATTCTTGTTTCCGTGAGGCTGACTAAATGCTAAAAGATACTTTAAGCAAGAAAACATCAGCAACGTTACCAGTATGTAAGAGGATAAATAAAATGTACATGGCGACACTGTTGTTCGAAAGCAAATCTTGGGGTTAAGACCAACGATATTTGAATTTGAATTGGCCGCGACGGACCTCCAACAGCGAAGATAGAGGTCAGCGCTCAACTGATTTTGGACGATCTGATCCGTGTTTCGTCTGCTTTATGGGTTCTTTTTTGAGGATAGTCTTTAACCGGTTTCACTAGACTATAAATGACAAGCAAAAGACGCCGTTATATAAACGTTGATGGTTAAAATTATAAAATTACAGCTACAGTTGTACAAAACCGATATTTATTTACAATAGCAGAATTTTATAAGTTTTGATTTACTTTCAGAAGACGTTTTTCGGAGTTGGAATAAAGGAATAATTTAAGAGTTCGGCTAAGCGCTCCATCGTACCTCTGTTCCATTCATTAAGAACTCTACATAAATCTCGCCCGCCAAATTTCTTGCTAGTCTTAAATTCGGCACAAACATCTGCCATTTTTTTAAAACAAAAACCTATACTACATGCACAGTCAGAACAGATCGTTATATCACGGAAACATAATACGTTACTAAGTGAAACCATGAGTGCTACACGTGCTTGATTTTGCACTACTTCTTTAAGATAATAAACGTCACTAGATACTTGGCCTTCCTAAATAGTTTTTGAATACATGCAAAAAACTTTTAACCATTTGAAGGTTCATTAGGAAAGAAAATCCCAAGGCTTGTATGTCAAGTCTAGAGTCATCATCAATCACTAACCGCAGCTCGTTAACATTGGTATCTCCAGCTCTCCAGCGCTGAATGTGAATTAGATTAAAGATAAAGTTAGAAACCTCAATAAAGTTTGATATCAGCTGAACGAGAGGCTTTTTATCTGAAGCAGCAATGACTTCATCCAGTTTGTGCCAATTACTGTATTGAAGTGTCTCAAGTTTCGAGAATTTTTCATTGTTCTGAATGTGTAGTCCTTTAAAGAAAGAATTATTGTCAGCAATTTCCATAATTTTATAGAAGACTTCTTCTGTACCAGTGTCTTCTAACTTGAGAATGTTGGCGCGGAGAGAAGGAAGTAGCTCGATTATTTCTTTCATTGAAGACACGACTACTTCTTGAGGGATTGGCTGAACAAAATCAGGCTGTAGATTTATTACATTCTAAAAATGATTTTTTTGTACATGCTAAAAGGCTTACTATTGTCAAATAACGAAATGAAAAGTGCTCCAGAATAGTTATAACATCATTTCTTTTCATTTTTTTGTGAAACGACTTTGTACGATTTGAAACAGCAATACTCAAGTTAGAATGGCTGGTTTCATGGAGCTCCTTGCAAATATAGTTTGACTCCTCTTCTCTTACTACATATAGAAATATAAATAGAAAAAAATAATAAGACAACTTCCTGGCATTGAAGTATAACTATCGTCAGACTCAGAATCGTGTAAGTGTAAATTATCATCAACATCCGAATCTTCCTCTTCATAGCTGCAGTCCATACTTTCATAACTATTTTGCCCAAAAGAATCATCTGGTATTGCATATTCTTCCATGACATCATACATAATTTTTCCTTCTTCTATGTCAAAGTATACAAAAATAGGCAAGAATGCCGTCGTTTGTATTCTAGTCCATTTTTCCATAGCTAGAGATACTTGGTAAAAGCTTTTGCAAGTTTGCAAGGTGCGAACGTACGATATGTCATTTAGCTAGAAACTGACTAAACTTTAAAGGGAGTCACCTTTTTTAATATTTGCTGAATATGATACGGCGGTATTGTGGAAAGATTCAATTTTTCCATGGTGAAACTAAAAAATACAGGCAAGGGAAATCGGATGTAAAATCGATTAAAACTCTGGCTTGCTTGACCTGGCTTTTCTGTAGAAGCAAAAGCGCGGGTCCAAACGTATATCAATCGTCAACTAATTTCTTGTTCAGCCACGAGTCACGGTTTGAGGAAATATTTACACATGGATTAGGCCTCCCCTTGTAAGCAATATCTTTCAAACAAACGGAAAATTGGAAAGATGAATTACTTGCTTCTTCTTCTGATTGGTTGTGGTATAATTTTTTCTACTATTTTGGCTGATCAGGTCCGTGTATCTCAACTCGTTTACTGTTTTAAAGTGTGATCCAGCCTGTAGATGGATTGGAAGTATAGGAGTTTGTGCTTGTCCTGTTAATACTAGTGGAGGCTGCTCGTCTTCGTGTTCTCTCCATAAAGATTTGTGTGCTTGCTTCCCTAAAAATCCAGGCGAATAAACTTCTAGTCATTGTTCTGCTTGTTATGTTTCAGCTGACGTTTCCAAAGTCTATTTTTGAGCGCACGACATCTGCAAATCAAATTACGCTAGCATTAAAAATTCACTATCGAGGTCTCTTTTTCTTCTTTTAGTTTACAATTAACACCTTGAATGAATTACAGGTCCACTTGATCATTCTCTAACTAGGACTCTATCTAGAGCTAGTTCATCTAGTTATGTCAAAAGAATCCTAACACATTATCAGTTTTAATATGGTTGCTAGCAATTTCCAAATGGCTATTGCCTTCATATTTTTGTTATTTTGGTGTTTCATATTTGTTCTAACAAGGAATACAAAACCCACAGTTTTTGAAGTAAGTTTGACCGGAAATAAGCAAAAATTCTCAGGCTAACACAGATTTAAAGGAGTTGGTTGAAGAGGTCAAATTATTAAAAAAATTATTAGATTTTGAGAATAGAGAGCTGGAAAGTTTAAAAAAACGAGCGGAAAAACACAAGGAGGAAAATCAGGTTTATTTTTATCTCATTAAGTTTAAATTGAATTTAGAAATTCATCAATAACAATAAGGCGCCATTATCTGACCGTTCTTGGAAAGAACCCATCCCCATTTTGGTAGCATTCTCTTACTTTAGCATTCTTTTTTTAAGGTTTTTGCATGCAATCGAGCAACAGCCATTCAAAACCATCTTAAAAAATTACTAAAATACCGTCCCAGCAAGGAAAAGTTTCCAATTATAGTTACACAAGATTGTGATAATGACCTTGTACATAATGCTGTCAAAGAGTTTGGAGATGAGGTACAGTACATAAAGGTAAGAATACTTATATCAAAAGATAATAGAGTTTTAGCATTTGAGCGGAGAAAATGCGAATATAACTATTCCTCTGCAACATATTACATATACGGCTTATTATAGAATATCGAGGCATTATAAGTTAGCCTTGGAACATATATTTGAAAAGAAAGGATACACATCAGTCATTATAACAGAAGGCAGGGACATTTTTATTCTGGCAGTACACATTTATTTCAGACGATCTAGACATTGCTCCTGATTTCTTTGAGTACTTCTCATCAACTCGTTATTTGTTAGAAAATGACCCGCTACTTTGGTGTGTCTCAGCTTGGAATGATAATGGAAAGATCGAAAATATAAATCAAAATGATTATGCAAAGTTATATAGAAGCGATTTCTTTTCAGGACTTGGATGGATGATGCCAAAGTACGGACCATTTATTTGTAACAATTATATTTTTAAAGAAAAGCTTGGAAAGAGTTGGGACCGATTTGGCCGGCTGGATTTTGGGACGATTGGATGCGAGATCCAGCCAGGAGAAAGGGTCGTCAATGCATACGTCCGGAGATAAGCAGAACCGGCATGACTGTTGAAGGAAAAGTTGGAGCTAGCAAGTGATATTTAAGAAGCTTTCACATCGAAAAAATATTCAGAGGTCAATTTTTTACGAAGCATCTTGCCAAAATAGTAGTCAACAAAAATCCTATTAAATTCACCCAAATGAATTTGGATTTTCTCCTGCAAGTATGAATTTGAATTTTTGTCGAATTTTTCTCAGGACAAGTATGATATGGCATTTGAAGAGGAAGTTTTTGTGATAAGTCCTTTGGTGGACATTAATGATGTAGCTCAATTCACTGCCAATCCAGAAAATAAGAAAAAATCTTTGCGAGTTGAATACAATGGCAATATTGACTATATTATAAAAGCCGATAAATTACATATAATGCATGATTTCAAGGTTAGTTTTCCGTCTATTTTCAAGATAATGCTTTCAGGCCGGTGTCCCCAGAACAGCATATAAAGGAGTTGTATCATGCTTCTTAAATGGAGTTCGAATTTACCTGGCACCAGATAGAAAAATTATTAAAAGCTACGATCCTAAATGGGAAGTGCCGCCTCGCTTCGGTGAATAATTATTCTTCTTCTTTTTCAAATTTTGGGTCATTCCTTGCCTTACTACAGATTTTTATGGTATTTTTGTGTACATATCTCAGTGTTTTTGGGTACTTCATGGGTTTAATCTTGCAATTGTTCGATACTTTCTAGTCCAAATAAATTTCTATTTTATAAAATTTACTAGCAAAAATACAACAGAATTTTCATTTAGCCAAGTGCTCTTGTCTAGTTTTCATCCCCCCTCCGTGTGAATTATGGAAGGCGAGCGTAGGACTCTGGGATTTGTTCTAATCTTACACAAGCTGTTGAATTTTCTCATTAATTTTCAGAGTATCTAGGTGCTAGTGGGAAAGTATGTTGTTTTGCAGCACATGGGTCAAAGTATTTGAAAAGATGCCTACAATTCTTTCACAAAACGTTGAATCAATCTAGTCAAATCGCTCCAACAAAAACAGAATCCGTTTCCATTGTCCGCTATTATGCGTGCTCAGATTGCTATTTTCAGTACTCTGTGAAACTTTAGCTTCCCTCGCGCTTCCCCAGCCATTCCCATGAAGCCATGAAACATATTGACGCAACTTGCTAGTTTTTCTCTTTGTTTATGGATCGGAAATCATTATTTTCGCTCACAAAGAAACCAGTGTTTAATCACGCTCAGATGTGATGGTGGCTTTAATTAATTTAAAATAGAATATATTATTTTGTTTAACACATTCACAATAATACTAGCAAACAGCCCTAACCAGTTATCATTCTATTAATGTGTTGGTGCCTGTGAGCTGGCAGTTCTTGGATCCTGTCGTCTCAGAAAGAAGGCTAGAAATTTGAAACCTGTTGTTGCTTTCTCCTTTTCTAATAATGAGATATTTACCTAAAGGGAAACTTTCAACGACAACAATTGCCGTCACAATCTTTCTTATTTTCTGTATAATTGCACATATTGAACTTGAGACGGATCAGGACTAAATGCTCTTCGCTAGCTTCTTTTCTTTAACTAATGCGTCTAATCCCATTTGGAGAGAACCTCAGAGCTTCGACTTGGCAACCAAAAGACACTAATTAGAAAGAAATTATCTTTATTCAAGACTATTTCTTCCATGACTAAAATGACTGTTTACCCACCTTTTCAGTCGTTTTCATGATTTTCATTTCATAAATATCTTCGCGTGTCACCTTTTAGCGTCATGTTTCCGGCAAAGTGGGAGTTCCCATCCGTTTCTTTGGATTATCATCTAAAAAGCTTTCATAACTTCCAGACATCTAGCCAATTTTCTTTGGTAAGTCAACATTTGGGTCATCAAGCCTCTGCAAGCGGCAATAAATGACGGTCTGAATTAAATATCTCACATCTAGCCTGCATCTTTCTCTCTCATTAGACTCGAGATTAAACTGAAAGACAATTCCGGGCTAAGTCAAATTGATAGCTGGCTCCTTACTTTTTAAAGCATGATGTGTCCAAATTTTATAACCTAATTATCACAATTAACTAATCCAGACTGAATATCAGCCACGCGTGAGTAACGTTGAGTGTGTGGGTGAGCTTTCTCTGTGTTCTTGACGGCGTCTGGAAAGAATAACGCGAAAGCCAATTCTAAAACTTGAGAGAATATTGTGTCTTCACAGCGCATTCTTATTCTTTCACAGAGTTCTCTCCCTCTCTCCTTGAGTGTCAAATTATCCCATAAATTAATCTCATCGTCTAAAGTTCACAAGAAGACTTTCCCTCATCATTTCTCAAATTTTATAACCTAATTATCACAATTAACTAATCCAGACAATTGCCGTTGTCTGATGTTTGAATCTTATATTTTGGAATATTAAGGACGGTAAAGAAAGCAAATGAATGTTTAAAGATCCAAATATGAAATACTACCTGATACTAACTCGGGTTTGATACGTTTAGCTTATTCGATTTCGTGAAAAAATTATAATATAGATGTTTTTTGAGTTCTAGCCAACATCTACAAAGTAGAACAGAGCCTTTTTTAAAAGTTTTTTCCGCTTGGAATCTGTCTCCTGCTGTTTTTTGCCTTAAATTCCATTAACTCATGTCGACCCATCGGGAATCGTCGCGTTCCTAAATTGCCACCGCTGGCCATCTCTTCTCTGCCTTATTATTTCTGAGATTTCGTTGGTTATTCTGACAGGGGACCCTCTTCATCCCATCAGGCTAATAGAGAAAGAGAGGACGAAAGCTCTTTCATTTGCATTTTCCATTCTCAGAAGGTTCAGAAATGGAGTCGCGCTCTCGCAGAATTGTTTTCTGGGCGTCTTAAGCAGTTATTTCGACTTGAATTTATTTTTATACCATTGATCAGAATAGAATACATTTTCAGGATGGAAAAGATTATAGTAAATGTTTCCAACACCAGCAACACGACTGATGAAGAGTGAGTTATTCTTTTCATTTTTTCATGGTAATTTTATATTTACCGATAGCCTATTTATTATATTAATATTTGCTAATTGAAAAGATTGCTCCTTTTTTCCAGAAAAACTGACCGGCAGATACAAAGCCAAGCAAATCTGTCAGGGTTTTTGCAGATTGGGTAAGTGGAGCGGTAGTTCGCCCCAATTTTATAGTACATTTTGTTAGCACCTTTGTTGGTTTATTACAGTCTGCGAAGATTGTAAAACTAATAAAGTCACAGGTTCTTAGCCTAATTAACCTTAAATTGGCTCGCCTACATACGGGTAATCCGTTTGTGATAAGTTTAATCTGTCTTCAGTCGCAGTTGTCTGCAATAAACACACCCACCGACCCACTCTGCCTCAAAATAAGTAAACAATTTATGAAAGTTTTATTCCTTCCGGCTCGCATTGATCCACAAATAAGAGGCTCTTCTTTAATTCCAGTCATTTGCCACCGTTTGCTGGATAGGCCGAAACGCGGAGACATCCAATGGCACTTGTGGTTCAGTGCCAAGTATCGCGCGTAACGCGCTGACAGTTATTGGTTCTACCTCCGTAGCTAGTGATGATATCTCAGTTCTGCTACTGAGTAAAATTGACGAAATTATACCACTTCCTGAAGCTTTTTTTTTGCAAATAATCCGAGAAGTCATTAAATATTTACAACTCATCGGCCTAATTGGCTTAGATATTTGTACTTTATTCTATTAAGGAGGCACAGTTCTCATTTATATTTTTCTAGTGGAGGATGAGTGATTAATCGTGTAAAGTTTCCAGACGCCCAAGTGCACTCATTCGTAAATTCTGTCTATATCAGATTTTGGTTTTTGGAACTTTGAGCTTCAAAAGAGTTCTTTTTCTTAAAATTTCTCATGCTATTCATAGTTGTCTGTCCAATGTTTTCATCAAGAATTCACCAGACTAATTTCACTTTTCAGATCAGAAATGGAGGAAGATTATCATCTAGATAGAGGAATATACGCTATGCCGGTTGAAATATCAATACTGCTTTTAATCTTTGTGTTTCTTTTTGTTGTCGGATTTTTTGGAAATATTACTGTGATATATCGTATTATGCAGTAATTTTTTTCCTTTTCAATTCCTAACAAATTTAGAACTCAAAAACAGTGCGAACAAGTCTACGGTAAGGCGAGACGGGTAACACTTCAGCGCTATGTGATATTTTTGGCTACAGTTGATTTACTAGTCACGGTAAGTGCTTCCTCTTATTTAAAAGAAAGAATATACTCATGCTTAGACAATGATTTTGATGCTATTCCCATATCTTTTTTATGGAGAATGGATGCTGGGAGATTCCTTGTGTAAAATGTTCTGGATAACAGATCAAATAAATAAAATTCTTTCTATTCACGTGCTATCAGGAATGGTAAGCCTTACTTATAAAGAATAGAATAGTGTTATAGGCAATTGAGCGATACTTCATAGTTCGCCATTCTGTCAACTGTCGGCGTTCAGCTGCTCCAGCTGTAGCAACTTGTACGTTTTTCTGCTTGACTGGGATCTGTCTAATCTGTCTTCTCCCGCTTTTGGCGGCTGTACATGTAAATGAAACGGAAATGATAAAGGGACAGCCAGACAGCCGAATCAAGGCGTGAGTTTTATTAATAATTTTTGTGAAAAATTCACCAGATGTAATTCGCCGCTTCCTGATGATACTTGGATCGAGATTTATACTTTTACGATGTTTTTCTTCGGGTTCTGCACTCCAGCTCTGATTGTAACATATTGCTATACAATGCTAGTCCATATGCTCCGAAAAAGATACGAGTTAAATGGAAAGTCTGAGAACTCAAAGACAAGACTAGTTCATCGGGTTTCTAAGTCAATCCTTTACGTGACTGCTTTCCATTTTGTCTGCTGGACTCCATTTTGGCTCATGACCATCCTTCCCATTTTAGACCATCATCGCTGGATTCACATTGATCTTCGAGTAAGTTCACAAGATTGCAAAGTAAAATACCATAGAGTAATCAAATATTTATGAAGATGCAATTTTTTAACACCGCTCTGCCATATTTCAATTCATCATTTAATTGGTGTTTCTACGTCCTTCTCAACCAGCGACTACGTCGTCAAATATTCCGCTCTTCTACTCATGTAAATACAACAAAACGTGAAGATCACTCTCCTTTCTTTGCCCATGAACCACATGAACTTTAGGTATCTTTTTTTTTATGCTTTTCCGCATATCATAATTGTTCTATTTGTTTCCCAACAATTTAAGAAATCCTAGGTTTTAAGATCTCTCACAATTATTTGATCCGTGAATAAAGTTGTTAATTACTTTTCTTGATCAAAACATTCGAAGAACATCGAAGCCTATAATGATGCCAGTACGGCGTAGTCCGCTTATCACTCCACATAAAAGTGATGGATTTGAGCATTTTGATAGAAGAAACTATATTGTGATTTTCTTCCTTTTTTAAATCTGCCGATCTTACATACTAAAAGCTATTGCCGATCCGTGACCTATCTAAAACATTTCAGCATGCCAACTGAAATTATCCAGTCTAAGAAGCTTGAAATAAAACCAAACGACAATGTGATCAAACCTGAGGAATACAAGATAGTCTTAAAGGATACGAGCAATTATTTTGACCAAATGAGAAATATGATTATCAATGAGGGCTGGACAACTCAAGATTGGGCTACATTGCAATTGTTACAGGAAATGCCATCAGCGCATTGTTTTTATATAGTAAGAAAATCTGGTGAGAATCAACACATTTTTGTTATTTATTTTTAGATGACTTAGTTCTTGGGGCATTAACTGTGATAGTAACGGATCATATAGTCTATGGTAATCAGTCAGCCTCTAAGTACAATGATTTAGGAAACTCGTATATTATGACTAAAGGCTTCAGAGCCGTAGGCTTAGGATCCAAGCTTATAAGAGCTTTTCTTTTCAAATTGAGAGAAGAGCTTAAAACTCGTCCTCTGGTTGGAAGAGTCGGTATGTGTAACAATCTAATATAACCAGATAATTTTTAGTTCCACAAGTTTGGAGAGCCTATGTTAATGAGGTAAATGAGATGGATTTATTTAAAAACTAATATTTCTAGCCATTTAATGTTAAGTATTTCTATAATCTTTACTCATGTCGCTTTGTGGATCGAGAAGATCTGTGCTCATTTTTCCCTCTTCATCAGCATTATAATTATACTGTTTTATCCGTCAAAGAAATACTCAGAAACAAGCCTGAGCTTTTTAAAGAACTTATTGCATATGATTTCTATGTGACTGGCCAAGATCGCAAGCAATTTTTGACAAATTTCTTTTCGATTGACTTTGTCGAGGGAGTTGTTATTATCGATCAAGATATGTGCATTCGAGGACTTGCTGCCATTGGTTTTACAGGCAATATCCCAGGGCAATACAAACTAAATCCTGTGTACGCTTCAAATAAGGAAGATGCAGGTATAGTATATACCTTATATAAACTTCCTTCCAGGACTTCTAATACATACAATTAGCAATTTGGCAAGGCATGAGCAGGCTAGCTTTGTGATTCATATGCGAGAGCAGTCAGCTGGTGAGTGGATACTCCAAAAATGCAGAGAAACTGGAGTAAGTTAAAGTAGCGAAAAATCATTAGTATTGTTCTAGAGGCATATTCATCTAGTAAGTTCGTTAATATCTGCAACAACTCATACTATAACTTCAAAAATATATAAAGATATCTCCAAACCTGAACTAATTTTTGCTCCAACAAATTCAGCTGCCCACTTTGATGGATAATAGCTATTGTTGATAAGTCTGTAAATAAAGTTTCAACTGTTGCTATCAGTCCGGATTATGTATATTGAGTTGAGAAGATAAGGGACGTGTAGTGGTGACATGAAGGATTAATCGCATGCAGACAAAAAGACAAATTGGGGACTCGAGATGCGGTTTTGCTATACGTTTAAAGGGACTGTCGGAGACCTTTGCAAGTTGAACACATTTAGTTAGCAAATCAAGATTCCAAAAATTTGAGTCATTTGAATTAAATATTCATTAATAGCATGATATAGAAGATATTGCACTAAATTTTAAAATATTGACTCGTCAAGAGAGGGCAATTTTGAGACATTTTGGAATGTTTGATGGCATTGAATGGCACGGGGGAATTTAATGTAACACCCGATTTGTGTTGAGCAATATTAAAAATTGAGCAAAAACTGCGCTAAGTTATAGTCGATTGTAGACACCTATTTCAATATTGTGTTGCATTTTCTCATCCAGGTGATCATATCCTTTTTTGGCCGCGTTCCAATAAAAGATCTACAAACTTTTTTTTGTTAAAAATAAACAGCACAAGCCTTATCTCCCTTGCATTTATTGAGGTCGAATCCTTGTCTTTGTAGATCAATCTTTTTCAATTTAAAGGTTCCAGTTCGATCGACCTCCTTGCATAATCGAATAAATACTGGCACTGCGTAGGAAGGCAAATTGGCTGTTAGTCTTTCCCCGATTTCACTTATAAATTCCTGCTCATCTACTCCTTCTTTGAGGACAACTCCTGCCATTCCAGCACGTCCTTCGTTTTTACCGACTTCCACACCGTAAACAGTCGCATCTTCGACACTCATTACAGGTTGAAGAATACTTTCTACCTCAGTCGTCGAGACATTTTCTCCTTTCCATCTGAAGGAAATGTTTGTTCTAAAAGTTTTAAATCACCTGAAAGTGTCTCCTCGTCTATCTTTAAAATAGAGATAACCAAGCTCGTCCCAATATAAAATATCGCCACTGGCAAAGACCTGATCTCCTTTTTCAAAGACGTCCCGATAGATTTTCTTCTGTGTATCACTGCTATTCACATAACCTTCAAATTTCAATAGAAGATCCTTGTTTTTTATTAAGCCGACCATTTCTCCCAGCTCACCAGGTCGACACGAAATACATAACCCGGTATTCTAAAGAGGTATTGTCTTTGTTTGAAAAAAAAGAGCCTACGGGATCACGAATGAGTTCTCCAGTCTCGTCATCCACTTTGAGCAAACGAATTGGATATAAATTTGTAACATATGGATAAATGGGAAAGAAGCCGCATGAACCGACATGGTTATCCAGATTCACTGAAATTTGTTTTACTGTATTCAGAATGATAAAATACCAATATTGGAGTTTCCTTCCGTAGAGCCGTAAAGTTCACCAATCCGCTGGATGCCAAAACGCCTAACAAACTCGGGCCAAATCTCCCCGCGCAGGCCGTTTCCCCACATCAAGCGAACTTTGTGCTGGTTTTCTTCGTCGCAAGGCTTCTGCGCAAGCAGGTATCTATGAATTCAATTTTGAAACTATTTTATTATACCTGCAAATTTCTCCTATGTATTGGCTTGCCGTACAGTTGTATTTGACACAGTCTTTCCAAAAATTACTAGCTGAGAATTTTTTCCTAATAACGGCTGTTGTTCCCAAAACAATAAGTGAACCGATTCCCATAATTCCAGCTGCAGAATGGTAAAGCGGCATTGTAATATAAACAACGTCGTTTGGCCTCAAACCGAATGCGTGTCCAGCTCCCATTGCGATCCAATAATAACGGAAGTGTTTGATAACAGCGGGCTTTGGGTTTCCTGTCGTGCCAGAAGTATAGATATAACAGAGAACATCTAAACCATTGTACAAATAAAATAGGCTCTCTCACTTTGGAAGTGTACTCCCTTATTCCTTGGTTCAACGTCGCTCACATTTTTTAACAGATTTTCCAAAATTCTATGTTCATTCGATTCGCCGCAATTGAGAAAAACTTCCTGTCCATCACGTGATAAGAGCTTAGCATCAAAAGTGGAGTTCAAAGCTAAATATACGAATTTCTGCGAGTAGTTGCAACGCACTTGACAAAAGTGTGGTCGAGGTTATGATACATTTGGAATTAGCAACACGTATCGAGTGAGCAAGAGGTTCTAATTTTAAGTTGGAGTTGATGAATGCAGAAATTACACCTATCTAAAAAAAAATGCTGAATTTATGCTTAAAGAATTAAATTACCTTGGAGAGGCCCAGCCAGATAGCAAAGAAGTCAATGCTATTCTCCATAAAAAGCGAGACAACATCTCCATTTTTGTACCCTTCTGATTCGAAGAAATTAGCATATTTGTTCATAAGCTTGTTCAATTCCAAATATGTAACTTTTTTGCCTGTTTCAATCTCGACGCAGGCCAATTTCTGTGGATGTTTACGCAATTGTTCTAGGAATATTTCGTAGATCGGCTGGTTGGCTTTCAAACGCTTGTTGATCTCCCATTTGACTCGAATCAATACAAAGAGACCTCTATAAATTTGGGGCTAAATTTGAACGGAAGGAATGCAAACTGACTTCACGTCTCGTTTAACTGTTTGTCGAATCTTATCAAAATATGCTAGTTGGGTGATGCGATATAAGAAATATACGGTAGCGCACAACCACCACCTGTAATAATTCAAGTATGCCGGTATTTGCTTTACCAATTTCTCCCAACAACCAACATCGCCACAGCGAATACGCCAATCCGAACAAGAGCCCTTGTCGGTGTATCGGCCATCCCTAAAGACATTGTGATTTGATGTGAACAGAAAAAGAAATGCGACACATAATGGAGTAATGTATGATTAAACAGAAATAAGCCAAAAAAACTTGACAAAACAATTTTGAATTTATGGCGTCTCAATCGAAACTCTATTATAGCAGCAATAAGATCATCACAAATAGGGGTATGAGGGCAAAACAGAATCGACTTATCAAGGGACGTGAAGACTCTACGATAAGGAGCGGTGGCTCGGTCAAAGTTCCTCAGTACTTCTTTTCGGCTGATAGGAGGGGCAAAAACACTGTTTAGGCTAGTTTTTCCTTCGGTCTGAGCTACGGATTGTAGCAGAAATCACATTTTTCTTG
Source organism: Oscheius sp. JU1382 (assembly GCA_932521405.1). NCBI lineage: Eukaryota > Metazoa > Nematoda > Chromadorea > Rhabditida > Rhabditidae > Oscheius > Oscheius sp. JU1382. The sequence continues at coordinate 168,014 of OW051479.1, forward strand.
GGATAGACACTAGCTGAGCGAACTTTAAAGAACACTACTGGAATTTTCAGGAAATTATCTTTAAATAAAATCTATGAGTCAAATGTCTTGAGCATCAATAAAATCAACAAAAATATGGTTATAAGAACGAGATGTAACTACAACTGCCGAGTGATTTTGTTAGTTAAAAAGCATATTCGGATGCACAGATATAAAACTTTTCTTCCTGTAATTTAGCAGAATTTTATCAACTTAAAAAGTTAAAAAGAAATATAAGGTCTATGAAGAGAGGAAATTTTCAAAGACACGACCCCCTGACCTGACTATTTGCCTTTCGGTCAACGACTCAACAGGCAAGGAGCCTTTCCCATTCGGATTTTCAAGTGTACAGTAACGCTAAAAATTTTAGCCACAAAACATACACATATGACTATTTATGCTTATACAAATACAAAAGCCAAAAGCTGGCAAAAATACTTCGGCATAGTTGACGTAAAAGTTCAAGGATAAACTAATCTGATAAAAATAATATAAGTTTTCAAGAATAAAATTCTTTTATCTCTAACCCAAATCTCTATGAACACAGACATGTTATAGCACAAAATTCTACCGAGACACATAAAATAACTGGGTTTTAAGTATAAGTGCAGATAGTTTGAGCGAAAACAGAGTGAAGCAATGAAAAATAACAATGATAACAACAAAAAAAATGGGCCAGAGTCCGCTTCCTAGAAAGTTGCTAAAAATGCTTGTTGCAAATTTGGTTACGATTGCCTTGAGTCTATAGCTACCTTAAAAAGCCTCTTTACAAAAAATTATAACGAGTATTACGTGCAATCTGTAAGATTCATGAAAAGGTCAAAATAAGGCGAGGGCCAAGAAATGGAAATCAGCGCACGCCACGTTCTGAAACGAGTTTCGTAGAGAGGCTGGAAACCGCAATCTGGTGGGGTCGATTCATTGCGGCAAAGTGGGAAGAAGAAGCCGGATAATGATACTTTGATAAGGTGAATTCAGAATATTAATTTCTACTCTTGTTTAAGGGCATTTTGTTACCTAATCGACTCTTCTCTTATGCTAGCAATGAAGCTTAATCTAACAATAGATAAGAATTTTTCCCACATAGCGAGACTACAAGGCAATCGAAAAGGAAAGACTTTTGCAAAAGGGACACTTTATACCCGTTTGCCGGTAAATCTAAAACATCTGCTGTGCTAGTCATCAGCAAGAAAAGAAAGCCAAGAAAAACAAACGCTAAAATCTAATCCAATGCTATAAGACTTTAATGACGACGCTCATAGAATAGAATATATGCTTCGGAATTGAGTACGTCCTTTTCGGCCACAGGTCTCACATGGCTATCACTACAGTAATACCTGCAAATCGTAATACTTAATGCATTACATTCAAGGAAATTAAAATTTCGAATGCTTACCATTGTCCGTCAATATTTCCAAGTTCGCAAGTCGGCTTTGCAGACAATTTAGGAGAGCAAGCCATTGCATCTACGCAAGATGTGCGCGCTGCTTCAAGGAATTCAAGCGCCTAGATATAAATGAGGAATAAGTTTGAAACTAACCCGAGGAACGCGATGTCTGCTTTTCACATAGGCAATATAATGCCCTCCACTTAAGCCACCAGAATGGACAACAACGCCGTAAAGTGTATAATGAATTTCAGTCTGTCCTGGGTTAACTCGTTGAACACTTTTGCAACAGAACGGTGCAATATCGAATAAAACTGGAAACTCAACATATCCAGATAGTTTGCTGGTGCTAAGACGCCCTAAACTTTCTCGTATAAATTACAGATGAAAATGAAACAAGCCATTTGAATGAATCTGTTGAAAGCGTTTTAGCTGAAGTGTCAGCACAACAGGTGGTTCATAAATAAGATAACGTTTATAGGCTTCTACACGTTTTTTTGCTGGCCCTTTAGCACTAGTCTTTTTGTTCCGCGGCAGACAGCACTCCTCACATTCGTAGCTATTTGCACCTGTAAGAAGTTCCTGTGCAGTGAAAGCTAGCAGACAGGTCCCAATACTTTTTTCCTGTTGATATTCACTTGGTGCTGCAGCAAGTACTTTCTGAAACAAACAAAAGTGGAACCAAATTTAATTGATGAGTTTACCGTAAGATCAAGCTTGTCACCTAAATATGTCCTTTCTTCATCCTCATCCGTTGCTTCTGATTCTAGTTCTTCAGAAGATGGCTCTTCACTTTCAGATACATCACTATTTTTTTCACTAGAAACTTGTGAATTTTTTCTAGCAGATTTTTTTGCCATTTTCTTAGCTAGCTTGGCATTTTTCTTTTTCTTATGACTTGACTGTCCAGCAGACATTCGACTAGCTGCCATTGGATTGAAGGATATCGGAACGGACAGATCCAAAAATTCTTCTTTTGTTTCGCTAACGTGGTCACATTCACGACAATGAATGGTTTGAAGTAAAGTTCCCCCAAAGACTGCGTCGAGTAGTGGCCTACCAGCGGCTTTAAGATAAGCTATAATAGTGTGAATAAATCCTAATATAAATGCTATGGAACAAACCTTTTGCGCCTTTGACTATAACTGGATCAGTGTTTTTTGGCCTTTTCTCTTTGGAAACGCCATAATGATTCGCAATAGCTGATTTATATCTTTCCTGCTCTTCGCTGCGTAATCCATCTAGCAAATAACTAGAAAAAAAAAAACGATGATGATAAAATAAATAGAATTTACCGAAGAAGTTCATGTGCATCCTGTTGAGCCCATCCTTTAAATCTAGGAGCTTTACGTGAAACTTCAGAAAACACATTTCTTGGCTCAGGGGAGTGCCCAATTCTAAACTCTGTCAAGTGATGTTTGACAACATCATTTAATGGACTATTTTCATTTGGGACTGGCATTTCAGCAATCTAGATATAACAATAACTGAAAGAAAAGTTACGACTTACAGGAAGTTCTACTTTCTCATCACAAAGAACTACAGTTTTTGGCTCCGAAAAAGTTAAAGTTTCGACTCGACCGAATCGTTTAAAATAATAGTCCAAATGATGTGTATGCATTATGCATTGCATTACACTGTTAAAAAAACAGGTATTTCCTAGGTTGGCTTGTCCCTGAAAGATAAAATTAATTCCAATAGCTTACCTACCTTTGCTGGAATCATTGTCTCCATCTTTTCAATTTTTTCTTTATTCCCAACGCTTTCTAGGTACATCTTCTCGCTGTCTTGTTTATTCTAAAAAAATTATTTTTAAATGGCGGTTCTTTTAATAAAGCGTAAGATAAAATTTGGAGAATGTTTTGCAATATAATTAATTGATGTAAAAAGCAGCTTTCTTACTCTGCGCCTGATGCACATAAAAATTAGACAAACTCGCTATTCAAAAAGGTCGGAACCACACTTATAGTCCAAAAAAATTAAATTAAAGAAAAAAAAGTTTCGATGAATATCTTTCCAAATCTAGATTAGATTTGTTAGCTGTTGTCAAAAAGCATTTAGCAAATCATTAATGTAAATTTAGCTGAAAAAATAATTTTAAAAGGCACTTTGGTTAGGCTCCTTTCGACTTGTTTGGTTGATTGTGTGGACGACGATGTTTCAGGTAGCGGAATAGCACCTTTTGCTTTTTCCTCTAAACGGATCTTTTCTTCTTCTTTTTTCTTTTCAACTGTATCCGTCTAAATATAATTTTCCTTATAGTTTTAAATCGATAACATACCTTTGTTTTGTTAAATGATTTAAACTCATTGTAGAATGATTTTACAGGATCTTGTGGATCGTCTAAAGGCTCAAGATCGACATCACATGGGTGACATCTGAAATTATTGTGAACAGCTAGAAATTATGCCAGTAAAATTTTAATGGATGTGCTCTTTTACTTACACTCTCCATTCGCCTTTTCCACGAAATCTCCTTAGTGCCTTCATTAATAAGGTAAAAAGGAATGACTTCAATCAATCAATCGAAGAAAACCAGTAGTGCGTTGAAAAAGTAAGCGAGTGAGTGTACCGAACGGTGGCTCTGTGGACCTCGCGCGAAAACCTGTTTGCTCGGTGATTGAGGGAACTTTCCGGACTAGGCAAACCGTTAAAAGGGAACTGTGACGTTTATGGGTTTTTAAAGTGTGTAGCTCAGACTAAGCCTAGAGACCAACCTCAATATTCCCTTGTTGATTGATAGCAAAAAATAATGAGGTTCTCCATTCCTATCGGCTTCAAAATGCTTTTTGACATGATCTTCACAAGCAAGCCTACCGCAGCTAATGCATAGCAAAATCTCATCCTAGAAATAGAAAGTTTAAAAAATATGGCTCACATTTTCAGGTATTGCTTGATTTTTTTCAAGCATTCGATCGCATTCCTCGCATGTTCTTTTAGAAGATTTTAATTTTTTTCTCAACTCCTAAAGTATTAATTAATGAATAGCGTTTAAAAACCTTTGTTTTAAATAGTGCTTTTTTGCTGCGATGACTGCAGCTTGCTCCACCTTTAAGCCCTGCGCTTTCCATACTCACTGCTGTATTGGTATCGCTGAGTTGGCGACACGTACACATGCGAATTACAATATGCTACACTTCTAGAAGCAAGAGCTATTTAACTAGCTAAAATTAGTAAGTAAGTTTAAATAAAGTAAATAAAAGAATTGTGCTGAAAAGAAGCAAATTATATCAAAATTACTTTTTTGCGTTTTATCAAAAATAGATATTGGGCAATGTGAAACTTTAAAATAAATTATTTTATCAGTGTCTTTTTGATTAAGTGCATGAAAATCATCTCAATTATAAAGATAATAGGGCTATATTTCTTGATAAGGCGCAGAAAACGCGTCAGCAGCATTGACTTGAAAGTGTTAACCTTCCTTTTATTTTTCGGATCATCGAATGAAATAAAAAAGAGCAAAACACACACTGGATAAAAAAGTAAGAAAAACAAAGCTAAAACCCAATGATACAACAAAAACTTTCTATAAGTCTACATAACCAACTGAACCTAGCAAATTCTATAACTTCTTATCTAAAGTAGTGCTAGTTTAAAGGGACTGCAGCTAACTTCACCTATTACGGGTTACTATTGATTCTACAGTGTAGAAGTACTTAGCTACAGTAATTAAGGCGAGACTCAAAACGCGTCATACACCCCGTAAAATAATTATAGCCTCACCCCCTAAATTGGCGTATCTTGGCCGGGTGAGATTCTTTTGGGCCGAAATAACTTTTATCTAATTCTCTGGCATTTTGGTCTTATTTTCCTTAATAATCTAGCCAGGCAAGTTTGTTGAGTCAAAAATGATAGCCTCACCTTCAAAAGTGGCGTTTCTTGAAATTTCAAAAACTCAATCTATCAAAATTTGACTGATGCAGTTCGATTCAGCTCGATTTCATGACTCCAAAACACTTTAAATTTCAAAAAAAGGTTGGAAACAAGCCGAGTTATGAGTTAAAAAGGATGACACTTTTGGTTCAAAAACACGCATTTCGAGAAAAAAACGCGCTTTTCTATCCTAAAACTAGTTAAAATTGACGTCATTTTAAACTCATAACTCGGCTCATTTCGAACCTTTTGTTGAGATTTAAAGTGTTTTGGAGTCACGAAATCGAGCTGAATCGAACTGCATCAGCCAAATTTTTATAGCCTGGGCTTTTGAAATTTCGGAAAACACCACTTTTGAAGATGAGGCTATCATTTTTTACCCAACAAACTTGCCTGGCTAGATTATGGAGAAAATAAGGCCAAAATGCCAGAGGATTAGATAAAAGCTATTTCGGCCCAAAAGAATCTCACCCGGCCAAGATACGCCAATTTAGGGGGTGAGGCTATAATTATTTTACGGGGTGTATACTAAAAGTGAATGAAAGTTTGAATGTGCGAGCGAACACGCACACTAGGCTACTGTCATGCCCACTTTTTTTCGATTTGTTTCGTAAATTTCTTCAGTTAATTTCATTCATACATCAATGAATTCTTTTGCATAGAATAAAAGCAACTTGTAAAAGGCGCTGGGCTGTCCCTTTAAATATTATCGAGTGCACCCGTCCTTTAATATTTCTTTCACCAAGTACATCAATCTATAACAAACATAATGGAAACAAGTTTTATTATTCATTGATTAAAATGGCTGAGAAGTTGAGATCAGGAATACCTCCTATTAAAGCTTATTACATTATCACTGATCACGACTATACAAGTTTCCGTTTACTCAAGATACTGGCCGAAAAGGATAAAATAAACTCTTTTCAAATGAATCATGGTGAAATAATTTGTTTGATGCAAATCTTGATATCCTTGTTAGGGGTGAAGACTCCTCTATAAAATTAGATAGAGACGGTGTTATTGTCCGTGACATAAGAAGGTCCAATACATCTGAGGAAAATTGTGGGTCGTTTAAAACGGTAATGCTCATTTCTGAAAAAAAATGCTTAAAGAAATATTCTTGGAGCAAGTCGTATAGAAACATTCAAGTATTTGGGCTGATCTGGATGTAAGTCGGAAGAATTTTACGCAAAAGCCTCGAAATGATCTGATTTCGCATTATTCTATTAAGAGGCATTATATACAACACGAGTGGAACACACACGCAGTACAATTAAGTCAACAGGTCGTCTATTTCTAGGAATGAATCCAAACAAAAATAGGGCAGGCTGGACCGGTATTAGACACCTGATTTAAAGTATTTTCTAGAGGATCCTTGTTTTTTTAGTGAAATTTTAAAAAAGGTTTAATACAGCTAGAAAAGATACAGATAGTTGGGTTTTTGTTATGGTCTATCAGACATAAGATGTCCTGAGAGTGTTCGATGTTCTACAAATAAAAGGTCTTTTGTAAGACATAATAAAAAGCTGACCACCTGCTGAAAGCTTTAGAGAATGACTCGTTGAGAGACGAAACTCGTTCTTAAGTTAAGTAGTTTTGCACTAGCTTGTGTAAAAGTTGATGGGTTGGTTAGTTTATGATTGAGTTTTGCTTCTTATTTTGTTTTTATTGCAATGAAAATAAATCAGGCAAAATAAAGGCACAAAGAATAGAAGGTGGCGATCCAATTTTTAAGAAGCAGACTTTTTATTTTAGCAGTTCTCCACAGCTGGTGGTCACTCTTAAAAGTTTTACGCCCAATGTCAACTTGATTAGATGTGAACAAAGAAAACCGCAATCAGCGCTTATCAAATTTAATAAAAAGCTGGCAGAAACAAAATGTCCGCCTTTTTAAGCGAAATTCGAAATGGCGAAGCTCCCAAAATATCCAACTTGATCATTCTGTTTTGCTAAGGATCTTTTCTAGATCCTCATGTAGATTCATTAGAAATGAATATTCTTCTCGCATCATAAAATGGACGCATTTAGATGGCAAGTCTAAAAATGGCATGGGTCAGCTGCACATGACAAAGGCCATCATCAGCCACCAGCTAGTGGAAGGTCAAGTTTAGAGGAAACAATGAAGAAATTGTAATGGCGAGCGGTCGAAAAAGGGCACAAGAGGAACACGTGAGGGTCATATAAGCAGAAGCCTAGAAAACTTTTGCTAGCTAGGGCTGCAAAAGCTAACAACTGTTAAATAATAAGTATATCTCACTTTTCCATCAATCTCTGGCCGAGCTTGACGTAGACGGCCAAACAAAGTACGTAGCAGTTAATTTGACCTTGGTTCTTGGGTTTCACTACTTTTTGGGAGGTTTACATGGATAGGTCAAAAGAGGTTGATAGGGTAAGCCTAAAAGATGCAAAGAACAATAGATAAATGTGAAATAGGACTTTTGAAACTATACTTCTAGATATTGTTGCAGTAAATCAGAAATTTATGTTCTTTGAGCATAAACAACCCTATCAGTTTTATGAAGGAACAGTAATATAGAAAAGGGGCGGATAGGCTGACCGTAGCCCAATTGTCTATTAACACGCGAATGTGACGTAGCTGAGGACGTCACTAAGTTTTTAGACCATACTTGGCTGAACAAAATGGGCACTTGAGTCATCTCGGAGGACACTGTGGCTGATTAAGAAACGCGAATACAGAGGAATACCCTAGGATATTGGTAATTTAGCGATTGATTCTATATCCAGCCATTTAAGATTTAGTTTAAAAAACTATAAGTAACCTGGAGTTTTAAGATGAAAGTCCGAGTAACTTCGCTTAACATCAAGAATTCCCTAGCTTTATACCTCGGTCTCTTTATGAATTTGATTATATTCAGTATTCACTGTGAACATTTAATTATATTCTTAATCAATCTGATTAAAAAAAGATTTAAAAAACTTGACGTGGGAGTTTTCAGAATTTCAAGGAAGCTAACAGAATTATTTTCCTTTTAAGATTCTAATTTATATAGATGCAATATACTGTAGCCTTTTATCTGACTCATTTGCTGAGAAACTGAACACCTCTAAATCTGTGAACTGGTCGCACCTCAGAACTGTTTTGTGACGTCGCAAAACGGGGGAGAACCGAAAGATGTGACGTAAGAGATTTCGAGTAGTCGGGAGAAAAATAAAAAAGTTTGGGGAACCCTGGAAACTTTTAAAAGAATATATAGGAACAAAAGCGAAAGGAGACTGCAGGCAAGGTCGATTGCCATCATCGGAGGTTCGGTATTCTGGTTCGTGAGTGCTGTAATGATGAAATTCTTGAAATTGCAGACGGAGATTCTTTGAGGATTTCAAGCTCTAGCCAGCCAAAAAGTCAGAAGGCTTCAAAATCAGTGTTATCTTTTTTTTACAAGGTCAATTTGAGGGTGACAACGCCCACCCGTATAAGATAACAATAAAAGCAGACCATTGCTTTTCCAACATTCTTAGAGTCAAACATGACTTTCTCTTTATTTATTCTCAAGTATTATGCAATAATAGTATATTCCACAGAACTTAAGTTTTTCACACTTTTTCTTTCTTCTCTATAAAATTGAAAAGTTACATAGGCAGCACAGCTCCTACAAACTAGATAAAGAATTATCAATAAAATTTCAACATTATCTGAAATTTTCGATAAAGGAAAGCATGAAACTGACCTCTATTAATTGGAGAATAAATAGATGTAATGAGACGATGATAAATCAGTTTTTTATAAGAGGTCGAATAAGCATTATTTACAAGTAATATTAGAAATAAGGTGGAAAAAAGGAGATGCACAAGCTGAATTACTTTTGACAAGAAAATGACTAATAAATAAGTGCCTGGTGAACAATTAAATAGTAATAAAGTCGTTAATGCCTGGAATATGGAGGACAACCCAGGAAGATGCAAAAGTTGAGAAACCCAGCAATAACCAACACATTGTAATTTCAAATGCTTTTTTTTCTATGAGGATATAAAGGCTTACTTACGATGAGTATTCCAGCATCGAATAACAACCAAAATTGATCCGATTGATAGAAGTAAATCGAAAAGTACGACCAACTGAAGCCTTTTTTTCGTCGTTTCTATGATGAGGCATATGAGATCTGGGAAGGAACTGATATTGAACTTCTTTTATTGCAGTAGTCTGTCCACGTTCTACACAATAGTTTATAATGAGCATAAACTGAGGAGGTCGGTTTAATGGTCTTACAAGTCTTGCTAGATGGATATTGTTATAGTGAAGTCTGTTGTTGGAAGTCAGCTAGTAATTTTTTAGCCAAAGCTTTCCACTTTTTCGCTGTATGTATGCCAGACTGCAAAGAAAACGGTTGAACTGTACAACTCTCTGCGAGAGACACAAGCTACAAAGAGGTTGAATACTTTCCACAGGATGCTATGAAAAGATATCAAAGAAATTACACCTATTTTTATCAATTAGCTTTGTGACTGTGGAGTGACTATGCCTGCTGGTCTGCGACAAAGAACGAGAACTGTTCAAATGCTCATATATCAGTTGTTATTTAATACAGAAAGTCGAAGAAAATTTCGAATTCAGATTTAAAACTATTTTTAAGGTTTGGTTTGCTGCGACCCTGGAAGAACGACAAACAATTTTTTGTCTTAGAATGTATAATAGAGTTGTCGGAGTCGGCTAGCAATAAGATTTTTTTTCTTGTGTGCAGGTGTGGTTTGAGCTATTACTTACAAGAGTGTAATGGCGGAGGAAGCCGGAAAGTCTAATAAGATAAAATTATTTTAAAACTGTTGCTTCTAATTTCATCTCATAACACACATCAATTCCGTTTATTTCACGCATTCGTGAACCTGCATTTCTCTTCGTTTCAATTTTCTGTCAAATCAAAAAGTGTACCCTTTGCTTTTCTCAATATCTTCCTAGTCCAAAGTCTAACTCTGTCAACGCGCCCTATAATTTCCTGTTATAAATCATTTCCAGACAGATTCCATTTACGCACATTCTACTGCTTATGCGGTCGGAGGGAATTCAATTCTGAGCACAGAAATCCTGACCACTTAAGTCAATGTCAAACTCTTCAAGCAATTTTTCTTTTGATCTGGCTAAATGTATTCCCCAAAATCAGATCATCCTAACTATTTTCTTTGTGATTAAAGGAACATACGGCTTCCTTACTATATTAATATATATTCTCAATGTTAAATCAATGAGCTTTGCGAGTAGTAGAATGAATAAGTCATTTTATAAATTATATACAACTGTAGCATTTTTGGTAAGATTTTAATAAATAACAAATAATGATACTTTAGAGCTCTTTCTACTTCATTGAATACTACCTAGTAAAACAATTTCCAAGCCTAGGCTGGCTATGCGAATCCATTATGAGAAACTTCTCACAACCGAACTTTGTCATAACTCCTTCAAGAGCGATTGCAGCTTACTGTCCAATTGCTCTACTAATATTTCATTGGTTAATCTCACTGCATAGATTATTTTGTTTGGTCCTCCCAATAAAAATACGAGTGAGTTATACTCGGCTCAAATCTAATACGTATTTCAGCGTTGGGACGTTTATTTTTGGAAAATTTGGACCGTAGGAATTTTACTTCCAGTCTTCTTTATGTGGTTTGTTGTTCCTAGTCGAGGCTTTGTTTATATCGATCCTCTTGGTGGATTGAATATGGAATACGAGGATTTTTATATAGTATGAAGGTTGTTGTAGAAATAAATAACTTCACCAGGTACCTGGTTTTAAACTAAGTTCGACTTTGCTGTCTGTAATAGCGGCAATTATTTTTGGCTCATTGACTCTGATCAACACAGTAGCCATCTTGATCTTATTGAAGACAAAGTCAAGAATCTCTGAGAAAGAATGTAGTCTTGTTTATTTTGAAATTCTACTAGCATTTGTGACTTTAATATTTGCTGGAACTCAAGTGAGAAGGTTCAAAACCGTATATTAGAAATTCAGACGGTTCTTTACTACGCAAAGAATATGATTAAAGACGACTTAATGCGATATATTGTCGAAATCATTAGAACTTATGTAGTTGACATATTCATCCTTCCAAACGCATGGACAATTTTAATATTTAGCAAAAATGTTCGAAGAGGAGTCAAGGAAACTATTGCAGCAATTATACAGTGCCGAAAAATCAATGTGTCAGTAAAACCAATTACGAATTACTCTAGAATGCCGAGCTCATTAATTCCCACAGTATCAACGCATTAAAAGTACATAAAATAGTTTAATATTTGTTTTATATTAAAAACCACCAGAACAGTTGGAGATTCCCTTGATCACATTTCCTTACCGTGAAAATAATTAAAAAGTCAATACTTTCAGCAAGAACCAGAGTTCAATAAAGAATTAAGTTGGTCTTGAGCATTAGCATCATTCCAAAATTTATCCTCATCGTTGTGCATACAGTAGGCTCCAGATTCATGGAAGCCTTTAGGACATTGAGAGACTAAATTTAACGTCTAATTACTGTATTCAAACTTGCAGCAGCGTCCATATAGAAGAAGCCCCTCTCTACATTGGCATTGAGCCACATTCTTATCGCTCTTGCGTTTTTCGCAGTAGCTATTTGGACAGCGAGAAGAACATTCGATATCAGTCGTGCAGCCATATTCACCAGGCCATAATTTCCTAATAATCAAGCATGAAATCAGAGAAACCTTACATTCTGCATTCTCCATTGATACACTTCTCGTTTGGAAGACAAGTACTGTCGGGGTCGAAATCCATATGAGTTGCGTTAGTCACGCATTTGCGAACTTGAGCAACATTGAAAAATACTGTAACGACCGTCATTTTCAAGTCCAAAAAACTCACAAGGTGTGTCGGTTATATTTCCTGTGGGTGCAAATAGAGGGCGTCGTCTAGCAGTAGAAAGTAAAAATTTACAGGGTGATCCATATTGGTCGCAGCCAGTTCTAGCCAAAGATAGCATGTTTACAGGAATTTGGAGACAAGCGGCGCCGTTTGAGGCTCCTCCATTAGTGCAAGCGCAAATGCCCTGGACACATTGAGCACAATTATTATTGTATCCATTACATTGTGTTGAAGCTTGGCAACTTGTCCCAGGGACTTGATTGAAAGTTGCTACTGCTAAAATTCATTATAATTTTAAGATTTTAGTGAACCTGAGCTACAGCATGTTCCCATTGTGCAGGTTGATCCAGAAGGGCAAGCGTTATTAGAGCACTGGCATATAGCGTTTGATCTAGCAGGGCATATAGGTTCCATAGAGAGGAGACAACAGCCTCCTGAAAATAATCATGATATATTTGTTTATTGTTTTAAAACCGAGTGGCGTACATCCAAAGCCAGGGGGGCATTCAGCGCCTCTGTTGCATCTTTGGGCTGCTCTTCCTCCATTTGGGCACAGTGGGAGAGGCTGCAATATTTAATCTCATCTCTCGTCCAAGTTTGTTCCTCTTTAAGCTTAAGTACGATACAAACCTCGAGACAGCAACCTCTTCCTTCACAAATATAGCCAATTGGGCACGCATTACCCATTCCACACACGGAAGCAGCAATTGAACCAGATGAACACATTGGAATGCCACAGCACACCCCATTTTCGCATTGCTATAAATAATTGCCGTGTTAGAAATCCAACTTACATTTCCCGGAGGGCAACCAATTCCCATTTGACAACGCTGCGTCGCAATAATTCCAGTAGGACACCTAGGCAATGCACAACAGCCCCCATTAATACATTCAGACCCAGCTGAACACGACGAGCCCGAGCAAGTAGATAAGGCAACAATTCCTGTTGGACATCTAGGGAGCCTAAAAACTTGAAAGGTTAAAATGATAACTATTGAGCTATTTTTAACCAAACAGCCCAGGGCAATTTCCCACAAGTCACCATAAATTAAAAATGCGCTTTAAAAACTAACGGGCAGCAGCCTCCACCATTGCAACTAAAGCCGATTGGACAACAATTGCTACACCCAGCAGTACATCTGTATTTTATTAATAAAATTTAACGGTAACAAAACCTTTGCGTTGAAACAATATTTCCTGGGCACATTGGCAATCTGGTAATTTAGTCTTGTAATGAAATTAATCAAAAACTAACGGGCAACAAGCTCCATTTGCACATTCTACCCCAGCTCGACCACAATCAAGAGTTCGTGTACATACACCAAGAGAAATAATTCCACTCGGGCATCTAGGCAAAGGACAGCATAAGTTATTTAAGCATGAAAATCCAGCTGGGCATGTATTTATTCCATTACAACGACTAGAAGCTTGAACTCCAGTTGGACAGAAGCTGCAAAAATTTTTTTACTAAGATTTGGCTAAAGTTTACGTACGGAATTGGACAGCATCCGTTGTTTGAACACTCCATATTAGGGCCGCATTCCTAGATATAAAATTCCATTTCAAGAGGGTATGCCTACTGGATCGACTGAGCATCTCTTTTGACTTTGTTGGCCATTACTGCAAACTGGAAGCTTTATTGCTTCTTGACAACAGCATCCAGCAGATTTATAGCAGCTTCCTGCTCCACAACCGCCAGAAGAACAGAAACCAATTGCGGTCTAAATCAATTATTAGGGAGCCACTATATACTTTACAAGCTTTACAACAACTTTGGGAGCCTTTTGTTGAAAAAGTTCTAACAAGGAGGAGAAATTAAATCAAGTGTACCTGTCCTGCTGGGCAACTTAGAGGACAACATGCTCCTTGGAAGCAACCATATCCTGAAGAACATCCAGAACTGCATGAAGTTGTGGCCGGAGAACCATCTTTATTCAGTGTTGTTTATTTCTATTTGAGGCACTTACTTGGGCATAATAAAACAACATTATAAACTATATCAGGAGAAGGCTGGTTGTATTTTGGACAGCACATATTTAATTGCTGATTACAATTTGTTCCCTGGGGACAACTGCCACAAGTTCCAATGGGGGGAGAATAAGAGCCAGGACACAAAGCTGAAAAAATAAATTGCTATTGGAGTAGCTTACAAATTTGAATCATTGGTTGATTGATATTGCCAACGGGAAGAGGACAACATCCCAAACCTTGCGTACATGACGAATCTAAAAAGATTTTTTTTCTATATGAATAAAATATTACATTGTGGACACGGTTCATTGCAAGATCCAAGCGGAGGAACATTCGAACCTGGACACACTGAAAATTATATTTCCCCGCTTAATATTACTACTTACATGGAGCTTGATTTTGAATAAAATTTCCAACAACTACGTCAGTTTGCATGCAGCATACGTTTTGCATACATGTTGTCGAACCAGGGCAATTATTGGAAGAAGATGGTGCACAGTTGCAAACTGCCACTTGATGATCTCCGCAAGCATTGGTAGAAGTAGAGGGAACACATAATGCAACAATCGGATCAAAAATGGTATTTGAAGCACATGGCAATCGCTGCCATTCTCCACATGAAGCCCTAAGGTATCAATTATTTCCTGAAAAAAAAACTCACCCAGAGCCTTGAGCTGCACACATGAGGAAATAATTGATGCTTGAGGGATCTCTTACAAGCGAAGAGGTCATCCAATTACAAGGAGACCCAACTAGCGGAATAGAACTTTGAGCTAAAAAATAATTGTCCAATTATAAAGCCATAAAAGTTTACCTGTGCATGGAGCTATACACCCGGAGGCATTTGGGTTTGCTCCACAAGTGGCCTGCTGCCTTCTGAAGGTTTTTCGATCCACACATTTCTGCTTAGCTTCATCAAATTCATGAGACGCCGGACAATCTCTCAGTTGCCATACTCCAAGATAACGTTCAGAGAGTTTATATCCATCAACCTCTTCTTTAGCCAGAGGAGAACATTCATAAAATTTGGTGGTATTATCGGCAGCTCGAAAAGGTTCAACCGTCATACATATATTTCCAGTTGAGGGTGTTGGCGATACTGAAAAGTTCTTTCTGTAGCCTGCTCAAAAAGGTGTTGCCCGAATTTTCTGGAGTGTTTTCCTTCCAAAATGGATGCCGGTCAAGTGATGTTTTCTCTCTGCAAACAGTGCCGCGCTAGATTAGCTATTGAAGCTGTCTGTGAGCGATGGACAAAACAAAGTGACCGGCCGGACGCGGATACTATCATGTTGCAAGTGACAAAAAAGCAATGCTAACCCATAACTGATGGCATAAGAAAAAACTGTATAATACACTATGAAGTGAAATGAGAAAAATGTAATATTGAATTGAGAAGAGAAAACCCAAAGTAATAAAACTGAACGTTATAATATTAATAAAATTTACCACAGCTGGAATAAATAATAAAAAGAATAACAATAGTTTTCAGTCCCATTTCGGCAGAGAGGTTCCGGTCGCCACTGAGGCTTTTGTACCCCCTCGAGGCGAAAAGGAGCCGGTTGCTCTTCAAAGCTGAGTCATAGTCTATGGTTCTCAAGAAGAACACGTCAGCTACCGGAAAACTGCGTCACGAATTAAGCTCGAAATGAATAATATCATTTTCTAAAGATCCATAGAAAAACTTTAGCAAAATTTTATGACAAATTACTCAATAATAATAATAATTATTTTCAACCCAATTCTGAATACAATTCTCAATAATTTGTTTTTAGAAAGAATGACTTGAGAAAGTGCACTGGGAGGAACAAAAAAATCACAGGCAGTTACGGGGATAAAATAATGTTACAAAAGATAGAGGATGTGGATTGAAATCGAGTCAGACAGACACTAGAGTCAAAAATTTGACAAGAAACTACCCGCTGTTTTCTCTGTCTGTCAGACTACAATCTCTATTTCCAGTAAAGGTGGGTTAATAAAAGGCTAGTAACTGAGAAAACCCCGTTTAAATTTCCCAAGTAGGCGAAAGAACGAAAAAAATCGCTGAGTGTTCCCTGGCACAATAAAATGTGTGGTTTTTTGGCTGTGGTCTTTCTTGAAGGCAGTTTTCTTACTTAGTAAGTACTTATAATTGAGAACTAGGCGATATGGCAGAGAATAGAAAATAATAGTTAAAATAGAAAAGAAAACACGCGTTGTGAAGTGAAATATCGCGTTAGAAGTTGATATTGGACTCTAAAAATTATCAGATTAATAGCGCTGAATATCTTTTTACCAGACAACAGCCCATCTATGCTCATCTTCTGGTTCAGAATCGCTTAATGGAATAGATCCAGGCTGTGCTTGGATTACACGAGTCCTACTAGAGCCTGTATCTTGAGCATAGACAACAGTATTCTGCTGTTGATACCGTCGCGGAGAAACATTTCCTCTGCCATAGTTGAACATGGACTGAAAAATTGTTTTTGTTTTGTTTTTAAGATAGAACTACCTCATTTCCTCCTGGACTTGGCGATGGAATATCATAATATTGCGATCCTCGAGGAGTAAAATATTCAGATCTTGGTGACGGTGCTCCTTGCTGTTGGTAAGGAACAGAGTAAGATTGTTGAGGATTCGATGATGGAGGATAAGAAGGCTGTGGATAACCGTGGAATTGATCTCGATAAGTAGTATGTTCAAAAGGAGTCGCACTAGCAAGACTTCCAATTAGTGGGAGCCTTCTTTGTCGAACAGATTGGGGCATAGGCTCTTCGTCTTCGCTCAATTGCGGAGAGCCTTCCTGATAACCGTAGGGCCTCCTATTATTATAGGAGCCGTCAACGCTGGGACTCTGATCCGAATAAGGACTGCGATATCCTCCGGGCGGATAAGGATAAGTTCTGCCAGTATTTCTATCGTAATACAGATCTTGAGGCCTTCTTTTCATCAACGGCTCCCTAACAGACATCGGATAGTCCGACCGAGAAGACGGGGGAGAATCTATAGAAGTTTTTAAATCACGATTAATGAGTCGTACCATTTCTATAGCCTCTATGTAGTGGTCTCTCGGCTGGACTTGGTGGGCTGTTTCTTCCAGGAACGCTTCTATATCGCGGTGAATTTGAACGGGATCTATGACCAGCGGGGAGAAGTTGTTCTGTCTTAAACAGAGGATTTCAATGTAAATTTATTCTAAGCGTAACACTGCAGCCACACAAACATCTATTATTAAAACGAGGGGATCTTTTTTACTGTATGACTGCAGAGCTACAGTAATCCCGTAAATGTAGTCAATCGAGCGTGCGTAGGGGCGACAAGACAACGGAAGAAATGCACAATCTGTTTTCTTTCTTTAATTTTCTTTAGATAAACAGATTGTGAATTCATGCTAAGAAGGCGAGCGAACCACAGGCAAACTACCGTACCTCCTCATATCGGGAGTCGTTGGTGGTGCGACCGTAGAAACGTGAGTGTGAGTACGGCTAGAAACGAAGACTAGCGAGAGAAGAAAGACAGATTTAGGATAGTTTTGTGAGTGCAGTTTAGATCAAATAAAAAAGTTTACTTTTTCCTAAACGTAATCAGCGGTGTTTATGTGGCAAAATAAGCGATAGTGAATGGAACACTAATTTAAATAAAGTCAAAAATACCTGATGATGCGGCTCATTTGATCCTCCTCTTCGGAACTTGTTGAACATATCCGAAAGACGTCTTCCAGTAGTTGCGGCTCGAACATCACTGAAATTATTTATCCGCTGCAAACTTATTTGTACTCACAGGTGTTCATTTTGATGCGGGACTGGTGTTGATTCTCCTTCATCGCTACTTTTATTGGCTTTAATTGTATCGACAAGAGTTGAAAGGAAATTATAGGGTCTCTGGCCTCCATTCATGTTCGTTGTAGTAGGAGGAGCAATGATTGTGTTGTTGTTGTGGTTCGTTGTAGTCTCGTCAGATTCTTGGTGATGCACCAAGCTCATTGAATGGTTTTGAGCTTGAGCCTTATGAGCAGCTGCAGCGCTGACTAGACCTCTCAGCCCTCCAAGTAAGCCAAATCCTCCACCAATCTGAACCGGGATATTATACATGTATTCATAAATGATGAATGATTTCGCAGCAGTGTCTTAATTTTGAAGCAGGCAAAACGTGCGAGGAGAATTTTGGATGCGGGTTAGTAAACCTGCTCTTGGCTGTGATGGCTATCAGTGACAGAACTTTTCCACTTGAAAAGCGCACCGCGGCGACGATGTAATATCTGGTACGTGCGTTCCTTTTTGCGTATTTCCAGCTGAAATGACGGGACTATTTTTCGTCCGGTCAGTTTCAGTTTTTAAACTATTTAAAAGATCTACCTCGGTTCCACTCTTCTTTGCTCTCCAATTCTCTAAAATTAACATCCCAGCATAGATTTTGCCGACAGTCAATTTTTGGAAAGACAATTCTAAATTTAATTTCGAAAGCAAAATAAACTTCAATCCTACCGTTGTCAGGAGGAACAACCAAGTCGATCATGTTCTTCTTTGCTTTTAAAGGCCAAATCTTCTTCAATGTCATTCTCAGCTCTTCATCAGCTTGGTCCATTTCGTCCACCGGTCTCATTTTAATGCTTAAGCTTTCTCTAATAAGACAGAACAGAGTTGTTGTAAAATGCACTGTTCCATCTTCTGCTACCGGCATATTCATTCGAATCAGGTGCTTGTAGGCAAGTCTGTATGGACACTTTCGTCCAAAACCAACAGGCGGCGTGATATTTCGAAGCATATCGTACATGTCTGTGTGATGAATTCTTCCACTAAAATTTAGTTTTGCATATAAATATAAAAGAGTTACATTGCTCCAGGATCATATTCTGACCAAACTCTCACAAACTCATCCAAATGATGAGGGCCCAAAATAGAAGAATCACGAGTTAAGTAGTCAAAATTATCCATGATAACAGCAACGAACAAGTTCAGCATCTATAAGGAGGTTATTTTCTTTAGTTGACATCCTTTACCAAGAAGGAGGAGAGAAACACGAAAGATGTAAAGTAAACATAGCTGACATTACTTCCGCAAGTTTGCCCCTTTTCATAGTTAATTTCATCTGAACTAGCTCTGGCACAATCTTTGTTCGCTACGCAAGCCATCATGATGTCCTGCCAACCTTCGCCAGTAGCGCATCTAGAAAATTACTGCAAGATTCAAATATAACAAACCTGAAAAGAAGGATCACAGAGTTAAAGAATGATTGGAAGTTATTATGACGATTGATTTCTGTCGCAGCATTTAGCCAAATGTTTCCAAAAACTTGCATCCCCACGATGGCATAGATGAAGAATAGCATGCCGATGAGAAGGCAAACATAGGGAAGGGCCTGAAAATACTTTGTGATTTGTTCATGCAATACTAACTTTGAACGACTGAACGAAAGTCCAGAGCAGAATTCGAATGGTATAGCCTTGCTGTAGAAGGCGAATCAGACGGGCCGCACGGAAAAGACGAAGAAAACCAAGAGAAACGAAATGACCTAAACGAGTCAGTTAGATTTCTCATGGCGAAGGCAACTAATAAAAGCGAGGAGAGGACAAAGAACCAAATGATAAATTATCTGTCAAGAAAAGAGCAGGCTGACATTGGAGGCGAATTTTAAATCTATGCTTGTTACCAAAGACGAGCTTCCTTGACAGATGGCACAACTAAAATGCAAGAGCACACGGAATAGGAAACACAGCGAAGCGACTATAACGTAAAACCTCTAAACAATTGCTACACCCAGATACCGTTCTTGTCTGCAATTGATTATAGTTATGTGGGAGGAGTGGACAAAACAATAGAAAAGTGGAGAAATAAAATCGGATTGCTCACCTCCGAATTCAGTTACCAAAGCATCCGTGATAGAGCCAACTACTGTCACAAAATCGAACCGATTCCATCCATCGCGAAAATAATTCTAGGACGCATTTTTAATCTTGAAATTACAAAGTCATACTCTGACTCCAAATGCTAAAATCTTGAGAATACTTTCTACCGTAAAGACAGCTGTTAGAGCGGTATTGAAAAGCCTCAGAATCTTCTCATAAAATTCGGAATTGCCATGGAATTTCATCATTAAAATAATTGTGTTGCAGCAAATCATGGCCATAATGAAGTACTCGAAGGGTGTTGATGTTACAAGTCTCCATATTCTGTATTTTATCGAGTTCTGTAATTATCTTTAGCTCATCTAACTAAAATTTACCTTATCTTCCGGCATAAATAATGATCTTGGTCTTGCATTTAAAGCAAAATCAATGCATTGCTTCTGATTTTTATCTAGATCTCCTTCAGAAAGTTCAGCTTCTCCTTGTTCTTGGAAGGTGATGATAATCAAGGCAACGAAGATATTTACAAAAAAGAAGGGGAAGACAATGAAGAACATCACGTAAAAAAGAGCAACTTCTACACGGAAGAAGGGCGACGGACCTTGGTCTTCAAAGGTCGTATCCATCGAGTTCTGTCTAATTCCTGGCCATCCTTCGCCCGTTGTTACGACGAAAAGGGTAAGCATAGCGTTGGGAGTGTTATCATAGTTGAACGGCCTCAGTTTCCACTCTCTTTGTTCCACACGTGGAGGCTCATTTTGATTATCGTAGATAAAATACTGTCCGTGGCATTCATGAGCAAATTTCTTGGTTTTATCCGTGCAATAGAAAAATTTTCCGTTGAAGAGCTGAACTGCAATTACTCCGAAGATAAATTGGAATAGGAAGTAGACAATCAGGATGTTGAATACATTTTTTAGCGAATTCACAACGCAATCGAAGACAGCCTAAATTACTATTAGTCTTCTGTTACTAATAGTACTGACTTTTAACTTTGGAATTCTCTTGATTGTTTTAAGAGGACGAAGCACGCGAAGTACACGAAGAGATTTGATAGTGTTCAAGTTCTTTCCAGCTCCATCAGTTCCACTAAATTTGAATTTGTTAAGTGAAAATAATTATAAAGCACACATATAAACACTCCCAGGATTCCCAGATTGAGCACACAGGGGATAGTGTATTAGAATAAAGTAAAAGCGAAATAACTTATTTAAAACTTATAGTGCCCTTTTGCCCGTTTTTTTCTTACCCAAGCGAATTGTCAGATACACCTTCTCCTGCTCTAAATATGTCTACCTTCTTTCAAGCTTTTAGAACATTGCGTAATTAACCCATTAACTCACGCAAATCCAAAGGCAAATAGGGCGCAAGTGACAACAATTCCGTCAAGAATGTTCCAAAAGTCGCGGCAGTAGCTTCCAGGATGAAGAATTATTCCCATGTCGATTAACTTGAGGATCATTTCACATGCAAAAACTCCGGTAAAGCAGTAATCCATATACTGAAGAACTTTGTTCCTGAAATATTCTTTTTTATAAGAATAACCGATGAAACCTTGAATTTTCCTCGTCAACTGGATCTTCAGCGGCAAGGGAGATGGAAGAAAAGCAGATTACGATCATTATAAACATCTCGAAATATTTTGTGCTTACAATTCCGTGAACAGCCACTCTCAAACTAAAAACTCCTTGATACGGATACAGGACAGGCTATTTACGGATTTGTTGGAGAGAGGAAGAACATAGAAGTATAAGGGACCATAGGCTTTGGTCCACCAAACGGTGATTCTTCCTCTTCACATTCTTCCTCCACATCTGTTTTATCCATCTTTTCTGGCTCCTCTTCACCTTCTTCTCCCTCCATATCCTCGCTCTCGTCATCTAAATCGTTATTCTTCTCGTCAGCTTCTTCCGCAGCTGTCAGTTCTTGTGCATTCGCCAAGTTATCGACGGCGATAGCCAAGAACACATTTAATAAGGTGTCTGCAATTTGAAGTTCAAAAATACTCCTATTTACTTACAATTTCCGAATAGTACAAGGATGATGAAGTAAATACAATAAACCATCCCACCACCGTAAATTCCTCCTTGAGATTCGATAGCCATGTACATAACTTCATTCCTAAAAAAAACAACTGTAACAAATATAGCAATAGATAAATGAAAATAAAGTGAGTGACTCAGAAAGTTTATGTAGTTCAAAATTCGAAAACGCCACCGAAAGTTTTAACAACCAACTCAAATGAATTAAAGAACTTACCAATCTTCTCCCGTGAGAATCTGAAGATATTTGTTAATTTTTATAATGTTCATTTTCTTACTTGAAACACAGTGATCAGTGCGACAGGGAAGGTGTCAAAATGAGTATAGGGGTGGCTACTCGGAAAGTTGAATTTTCCTCCAAAAAGTTGCATTCCCAACAAAGCAAAAATCAGAATGAATAAGAAGAGAAGAAATAGAAGGGAAATAATACTTCTCATAGAGTTCATAAGCGAGCGAACCAGATTACGAAGAGAAACCCAGTATCTAAATGAACAAGTTAAAATATTGTTTGCAAATTACGATGTTAATTTGAAAATTCTAAGCAGACGGAGAGCTCGAAGGACAGAGATACCAAAAGATCCTCCCCTGAACTGCGCCCAAACAACTTCAAATGCAGATCCAACAATAACGATGCAATCGAATCGGTTGAATTTCGAGGCAAAGTAGGTCCTTGACCCCAGAGCAAAGAGCTTTATCAGGACTTCTAGAACGAAAATACCAAGGAAGACATATTCAGCTATTTCTGAAGCAGACTAGTCATAGTTAAAAAGTTAATATTCACCTAAAAACTCTGTGAACCAAGGGGGCTGACCATAGTGTTCTGAAGCTACACACGCTGTATTTAAAAAAACCAATGTGATGACGGTCCAATAAAAAACTTGTGTTTTGATTAGGATTCTGATGCGCACTCTGAGGAATAGTAATTCTGATTAGGCATAATTAATTACCTGAGATGTCGAACTCTTTTGCAGAATATTGCATAGCATCCTCTTTTTCTTTCTAAAATACCCCACATTTTAACCTAGCAAATCTCACCAAAATCATCAGCTTCTCCTCCTTCGTCACAGTATTCTTCATCCATTTCGTCCTCTTCTTCCTCTTCTAAATCTTCTTCCGTCTCTGTGGATTGCTGTTTCAGGCCGGCTTTTATCTTTTTATTTGCTGCTCGTCTTCTTGCCTCCATAATGGCAGCTTTTTCTTCGTCTGTAGTCCTGTCCTCTTTTAAAATGACCTCTTCTGCTGTCAAAATCCATTCAAGGTAACCGTTGAGCTCTCTTTCGATTTGTTGTTGTCTTCTCAGTTTTAGAAATTCTCGTCGATTTTCTACACGTTCTCTTTCTTTGGCAAATTCTCCGGAGAGAACTCCCAATACGAGATTAAGCATGAAAAAGGAACCAAGAATGATGAGCGGAATGAAATAAGCCCAATTATATGTGCTTCCAAGAGAGTCGTTAGTCTGAAAAAATTATCTTTTTTTTCTCGTCAACTTACATAATACATGACAGTTGTCCATCCTTCCATAGTGATGCATTGAAAAACTGTGATCATAGCAAATGCGATGTTATCGAAAGATGTAATTCCATAATTAGGACCAATCCATTTTGTCAAACAGACAGTTCCTGCGACATCACAGTTATATACGCCTACAGCTGTTGATTTATTCGTACTGAAAATATTAGAAGCGAGATAGAGAACTCACCATGGAGATGGCTTTTCTGAAACGTTTTCAATCTCTCCTCTCTCGTTGTAGCAAGCTGAGTGAAAAGCTCCCGAGTAGAATTCCAATCCAATGATGGCAAAGATGACAATAGCGAACAAGACCAACAAGCCGATCTGGAGCAACGGTGCCATTGCACAGAGGATGGATTTTAAGACGACTTGTAAACCTTTGTATTAAATTTGTCACAAAAAAACATGTAGAACTTACTGGGAATACCCGAGACCAGTTTTAGTGGTCGTAACACTCGAACGGCTCGAAGAGTACGAAGATCGACTGTTTCGACTTGAGGTCCTGTGGCGGCTGGAGATACAGGAAGCATTGTAACAACTCTACAGCAAAAAAAAAGTTTTTTTTTAAAAATATTCAAAACATACCCTGATACGACTACAATAAAATCCATAATATTCCATCCAGATCTTAAATAGGAACCCTTGTGGAGACAAAAACCAAAGGCGATAATTTTTAACAAACATTCGAGGCAGAAAATACCCATAAAATAAGGCTCCGTAAGTTCCTGAAGCTTGAAAAAAATAGTATTAAAACAGACCAGCATTTCTGAAAGAGGTTTCTTATCGTTTCTTGGCAAGTGCTGTTCCATGGCTAATACTACACAATTTCCTGAATTAAAAAAAATAAAACAAAGGAAAAGTTGTTACCTATAATGGTAAGAAGAATAAAATATTCGAAAGGACCCCATTCAATGAAGGCTTTTGCATTCCTTCTTATCCAGTTGTCCTCTGCGAATATGAAGAGCGATGTTGGGCCCTGGAAATTGACTAATTCATTTAATTCTTCCCAGCTAGATGCCCTCCGGAATTCTTCACAAAGACAATCGACCCATGTCTTTCGCACTTTTTAGTTCCGAATCTGGCCCTGGGGGCTGCGGGTGTATCCATTTCTAAGCAGCTAGCGAACAATAGCTGTCCCTCTGCTGACTTGCCAATTACGAGCCACGGCAGCTAACCTCGTTGCCATGTTTCAAGGCAAATTTGGCCAGACTCAGGAGACTAAGCGGAAACGGCAATTTGTTCTAATGATGTTATTTAGTAAGGGACGAGGATAGCCGTCCCAAATTTATCTGCATTTAGGTCGAATAGGTCGCATTTAGATTCGGAGTTCAAATTACAAAGCGCCTGGATGGATTCGATGCTTTTCATGCATATTAAGTCTGTCATAAATTTATCTCTATTGGCCCATAAAACGAGGCATTTTGAATAAGCTATAAAGCGAAGGAAAATGGTTAGGAAAAAGAGCCTTTTATTGTTAGAGTATGAAGCTGCAGCTTTCTGGCTGGTAGCTTAGGCTTTCGGTGGAATTTTCACAAATATCTCTAAAGTGCTATTCTAGAATCAATGACCCCAACGGGTTCCTCTCTTTTTCTGCGCAACAGCAGTGAAACTCATTAGCCCGTCATGTAATTTGAGCCACAAATGCTCACAACCTACAGCTTTTTAGGGCAAAAAGAAGCTTTTCAGTAAATTAAGGGATATAGTTTCTCGCTTAAAAATGCCAAGTTGGAAAGCAAACAAAATGAAGGTAAAAACTAACCTTCTCTTTGGGAGCCGTGCCAGAGGATGTAGTTGTTTTCCTTGCCGCAAAGGAACCTCCTAGATCTGACTTCTGCTCCCTACGTGCCTCTTCGGCCGCGAGTCTGAAAATTATACTTAACTACGGTATATTTGTATTTTTATGTTATGTCAGCTTTTTTCCTTAACGGACTAGTCATATGGATGTTATATTCAACTTTCTGAACAATCATTCTAAATACCACATTTAGAGCATAAAATTTTAGCAGATGCTTTCGGCAGACTTGAAATTACATTTCACCATTAAAATGCCGTGAAAAGGTGTTGTTTTCACGTTGTTGAACAGGAAATGAAATTTACTGGAAGTCAAAAGGAGTAAACAATTTTCTGGAGACGTCTCTACAGTATGTATTATGCAAAATTACGAAGAGATTACCTGAAACGGCTTCCAGAATAAATTTATAATTGCTAGCCAAGTCTATTGGATGTTGAAATTTGCAACAGAAAGTTAATATTTATTGTGGAACTTGCGAAAAAGATGAATTTTCTTCAAAACTAATATTTTCAAGAGTGCAAATTCTAAAATCATTCAAAGTGGGTCAAATTTTAAAATTCAAAAACGATTAAAGGCAGCAAGAAAATAACTAAGAACCTGGCGATTTGATCTATCCCGAGCATGGTTGACTCCGCAACGGCATTTTCTTCTTTGGGAAAGGGGGTCGCCGCGGGCGATCGATGGCTCGCAGGCAGCGATGCGATTGTCAGTCAGCCGGAGAGCGATTCTGATGAAAAATACGGCGCGAAACGCTAGCTGAGCCCCCCGGCAGGTGAACCTCTCGGGGGTTCCTTCAGCCGACTCTTCACTTGCTACTGCCTTGCCGCCGATAATATGATAGCCGGTCGGGGAGAAAAATAATAGCTCTAGACTGGAAATAAAGAGTCAAGAATATAATCCAGATGGTGTGCTAGTAAAAGGTGGGGAATACTGCCGCTTTATAGTGATTTCGCCAAGCTACGAGAATGTAGCTGTCCAAATGTTCATTAAAAATAAACCTAGTGTTTAGTTTAATAAAAGTTAATTTTGTTATGTTATTTTCAAAACTCAAAGAAAAATAACATAATTGACAACTCTTTTCCATTATCAAAGTGCTAAAAAATCACCTGTAGCGTCGGTCGCCAACATAAGTGTAGTAGAGCAGAGTAAAAGTACCTGGCTTATCATAAGCCCGAAGTGCCTTAGACTTTCGAGAGAACATTCTACCCATTTAAAAAAAAGTTTAGATAACAGATTTGAAGAAGAGGGTGGTGGTAGTTCGTCGACTGGCAATAGGGCCACCTGTCCAAAACAATAAACTAATTACATAATTCGACGTGAATTTCCGCGCCTAGTGTCTACTTTGGAAGCTGTCGGAATTAGAAAGATAGAAGTTTGCCAAAAACGTTTCTTGGCAAACTGTCGCAAATTTTATACTAGAACTGCGTACTGGAAGCTTTTTTGTCATAAGAAGACACAATAACCTATGCATTGCTGCAAAGTCACGGCAATACACCAGCTTTAGGAGGAACAGAAGTTGTGATCATTTTGTGATACGGTTGTCCAAATAATTTCACTGGGTTATTCAAACTGTTCCCTTTGGAGACGCTAGAGTGGACCCTGGATGTAGCTATCCTTCTTTTCCTATTACCATTTTTTTAACAAAAATTCTCACTCACGCAGATTCGCTGGCAATATAAACTGCCATTTGAGCAGCCTCCTTGAGCATATCAGCAGGCCGTGGCGTAAAACTTTCAAACAATCTATCTCCGATTGAAATTTTTCTAGGATGTATGGGAGATGCCAACATCTCCGAAGCGGCAATAGGAATCATCCACGGCTGTAACTTGTCCAGCGAGGGTAGAAGTCGCTGCGACGGCGGCGGCGGGGCCGCTTGCCCCGCCATCGTCACGTACTAGAATTCTATTCTGTTTTGAAGTGAGATCAGAGAAAAAAAAGAAAATTAATCACGAGAAAAGTACAACAAAAAAGTAAGAGCCTAAACGTATCTCATCTAAATAGATAGAGCCGCTGAT
Organism: Oscheius sp. JU1382; assembly: GCA_932521405.1. NCBI lineage: Eukaryota > Metazoa > Nematoda > Chromadorea > Rhabditida > Rhabditidae > Oscheius > Oscheius sp. JU1382. The sequence continues at coordinate 195,268 of OW051479.1, forward strand.
CCTTTTAAAATCCAAAGCTCATTGCAATGGGCATTAGACATAGCATAAGTTAAACGATCAAATTGAAAGGCTGCGAAAGTGACGAGTTTGAAAAGCAGACATTAATGAGTAGCATTTGGGAGGCAAAATGACGACGGAAATGCTCCCGGAAGTCAAGGCTCCGCTGACTGAAAGTCGCTTGTTTAACAATCTTTGAAAAAAGAGTTTGAAATTATATTAGTATAATATCAGAAAGTTTCAAGGAGAGTAGACAAAGTGAGCTTTGTCGAGAGTAAGTGGGCCTAGTTTCTCACGGCTCATAGCAGGAAAATGAAGCTCATCTTTCATGCATTTAAAGCTTGGTTGGAAATGCTCTTCACTCACGCAGATTCGTGATGGTGATGCGCAACTTTAGTAGTGGAAGATGAGATGAATAGGACTATGTTTGCTTAGCAATTTTACCACTAATCCACCAAGCTATATGAAAAAATATCCAAGAATTTGAGCAAGTTAAGAAAAAATAAACAAGTAATTTGATGGGAAGTGAAAGGCCTTCCGCTGGCTTGGTGGATTAGGGAGCGAGCCAACGTGGAGCAGAAAATGATAGGCAATGAATAATTACTAGAAAGTCATTGGATCAAAGTTCTTTCTTTAAATTGTTGGGTGGTGTCTGAATGGTGAGTTTATCATTATTAAACAACGCCAATGGCTAGATACGAGTAAACTAAACCCAAGAAAACTCTTCATCGGCCTCAAACCAGTATTGTGTCTTGTTTTTCAGTAAAAAGCTTAATTGAGTTTAGTTGAACACCCTTTAAACCCAGTGTCACAAATAGTTTTAAAAAAAGTAGAAAGAGTTCCGGAGGGCCGAATTCACGGACCATCCATCAAACGACGTGGATGCAGTTTATTATCGTCTCATGAAAAAAAAGGATTGAAAAGACGATTCGCATATTGGCAATGGATATGTGACAATGACTTTGCTTTACACTAATTGCTTTGTTAGTCGGCTATACAATTTCCATAATTAGTCGAAAACAATCAATGAAACCAAGACATAGCGGAAAGGCCAACTGAGCAAAACAACTGATTTCTATAGAAAAAGAAAGAGAGCGGATTAGCTAGCCAATAAGAGGGAAGTCTTTAAAAACGTACGCTGTAGTTACCCATCTAGTTACTAGCTAACTAGTTTCCATAGAGGCTAATAAAATTTTCGCGAACTAATTAGAAAGTTAATTTTAAGGAAAATTTTACTCTAAAATATAAGAAGATTCAGCTGAATGTCTGCCTAGAAGGCGGGCCTTTTCCATGAATTTTTAATTAAAAATCACAGCTTGTGACGTTTTTGACAGCTCATTTCAGTATTTATGATTATTTAGCGAAATACAGCTTAAAAGATAGGGTTTTTTTTAGCAGGAAGTCGAATTTGACTAAGTTCTTCAAGTTTGAGGAAAGAAGTCCCGAATTGAGTTGATAGGCGTCTCCCTCTCGGCCATTCGAGTACCACTACTTGCTCTTTTCATCCATAATTGATGTGCTAGTCCGGGACTAACAGCATTGATGAACATCAAAATTACCCTATGGTAAGTTTTACCCTATTTAAGGAGCAATGGAAATACAGATAATCGGGAGAATTGAATTTTGAAGGGGAGGTGAAGAGAAACAATCTGAGAGCAATTGAGACCTCTGAATGGAGAACCCTCGTCGAGAGTGTCGCTAATCGCTGCAAAATTGTTCGCAGCCACTGCATAAATAAATTATATTTTTCTTACGAGAAGAGAGACAATCTACGTTGACTCTTTTGCCGAGATCGTCAAGAATTATTTATGACGTTCACGAATCTATGCAAGGAATTGTTCGGATCGAAGACGTGTGTGAAGATGGCATCATTCTTGGGGGTGGAATGGCTAAATTTAGCCCATTCGATAATGAAAATACAGTTCGCTGCCAAAGAGCCGAAAGAGAAGGAAAATGTAAATTTCTCGTAAATTTGATGTGAGAAGGGAACAGCAGTTATAGGCAGATTCGTTTCCCGAGGGAGACCAAAATGTCTGGAAATAAGGATAGGTCGCGCGAGTCTCTTTGCTGACGAATAGAAGGCTAAATAGCTGGGATGTCGTTAGACGAGGTGTCCCCGGAAGATCTTTGATTCTGGTCTCTTTTTTTTCCACAAAATTGTCTATTCTAATTGAAATGATCAAAACTAATTGCGTTAATCGTCAGTAAAATAAAGAAAACTTACCCGCTAGGCGAAGGTAGTTGACGATTGGCTTCTTTCATCCTTGCTTGATCAGCCTTCATCCTGGCCATTAACAGGGCACATGTCTTGTGGTCGGAGACATTTACCACTCTATAAGTAAAGGTTTTTAAGTGCGAAGGCACATTTGCGCAGGATTTTCCGCGCACGAGAACATGCTTGGAAAATGTGTGAATCTTGGGCATTAGTGCATCAAATGTGCAGTGAACTCTTTTGATATTTTAATAAAAATACCTTTCGTATCCTGGTGGCGGAAGAAAGAGTAATTGTGCAGGATTAAAACATCCCAACACTGGATTGACCAGCCTTTGTGATTCGTTTAGTTGACTGTAACCAGAAGGCATGGAAGCCCAATAAATGGGTCTGTCCCGAGGCGAAATTTGCAGTAATAATCAGAATAAAAAGACAAACATAACGCCAGAGAGACACCCAGATCAATGGCCATGAGGATTAAAAGATGGCAATCGGCGATCAGTTTTCGTGGAAGGCTTTTCGCGGGAAGAGAATTAGGGGAGGTCGACCGCAATTATTCGAAAAGCTTATTTCCAGTGTATGGGAGGAGGAGGAAAATTCCATTTTTATAATCGATTTATGATAATTAAGCCATACCTTCTCCTCTGCGGACTGGTGAATAGACGTGGATCTAAATCGCCAGTGAGCGAGTTCTGGTCGTAGTAGGGGTGCTGTGGAAAGAATGAAGCACGTCGGGAGGCCTATAAAATAAATAAAGCCTAGTAATTAAAAAAAAGTTTATTTTGAATGTCACTAATAAGCAGGGACTTGAAGTGGCTGACGGAAAGGGAAAGTCTGCGAGGGCCAGCTAGTTGTTAGTCAAGGATTGAGTTTCATCCCTAATTGACAGGAAAAATTGATATCCGGCGGTGTTCGGCGCCTTTTCTGCTCGAATTATGGCCTCTTACCGGATTTCACCCAAATTTGGCTACAAAGTTGAGACATTTAAACTTACTACAAGCCCTGATAATATTTAATATTAAAAAACAAATTGATACTGAGATGAACACAGGCTACGAAAACATGAGATGTCCCCTCATATATCCTCAGGGGAGCAATTTGAAAGTTGTAACGGGAGGCAATGACTGAACACCATGCGGAACGTCAAGAACAACACAGCTGTTTTTGTATTTCTATCGGCTAGACTGAGGGTAAGCGAAAAGAATCCCATAAGGCATTCTCGGCTTCCCATTCCGAAGGATTTAGGTAATTGTAAGGCAAATAGCTCCATTTAGTGAAGCCGTTCAGAGCCGTCTTCATTTTGAAAAAGAACTAAAAGCCGTTGAATATGAATTTGTAGTTGAAGCGAAGCACTGGAATCAATTGTGTCCCCTTGAGCGGCTTCCACAATGCGACGAACGAAACACTTTGCGAGGCTCCCGCGAGCTTCCGGTCGCCGTTGTGTCTTCAAGGCAAAAGCCCTTCAGGTGAAGGGGCATCGAATAAAGGGAGCAAAATGCTCATTATGGTCTAACAGTTTTGAGAAAACTTACCTACTCAGGTGACTACATTGCTGTAGCAGTGGCGAACCCCGATTTCAAGTAAATTAAAATTTTCTCAAGCCCAGGTTTATAACCTCCGGTAATTTGCTCTTGCATTGTGATTTGTATCAGGGCATTAAATGAATAATTACCTCAAGTACAACGCTGGGAAAATCATAGGTCCTGGAGGATTCTGGCTGTTGTTGTGGTTCGATAGTGCCAGTTTCCTCATCAATATTCGTTCTGGTTTTTGAAGCCGGTTTGTCTGAATATTGTTTTCTCTATTAGCTGAAATAACTACGTATAGTTTTCCTTCTCAACGGCTTCAAAGTAGCACGCGAAGGGAGTCTAGCAAGAGGACGGCGCATCGATGTTCGAATCATTTTAAAGATAAAAGTAAGGGATGGAAAGACTGATTCAGAATGAATGATGCGCTGTCCCCATTTGACGTCAATTGTCTCAAGCTCAAGCACCTTGCGACGACAAGATATGAGTCTTGCCACTGCTCATTTTGAAACATTTAATTATACTCACGTCTTCGTTGTTGCTGGAGAGGACCCGCCGATTGTCGCCGCTTGGCGAATGCACGACCAACCAGCATTACATCTAAAACTTAATTTAAATTTAAAAAATTCATTGACTCTTGTAGCTGTCTACAGCACTGAGCAGGGAAAGGAGGCGCCAATTTGAGCAACTAATATTTTTCAGTTTTTAAAATGTATTTCACTCCAGGCAATAGTACAATATTTCAGGAAATAACAAACTTAATTTTTGAAAATCATAGGTCATTTAAAAAACAGGAACATCTGTACTTTTTTTTTTCACAAAATGCGTCAAAGAGTAGATCATCAATTCATAGCGTATAGAGTCGGAGACCGCGCCCTTCAGTTGACTTGCACCTGTTCATTTTTACTTCGTAAATAAATAGAAATATGCCAACGAAATAATAAGTAAGCTTTTTGACTGAGGCAAGAGATGAGGGATACTAAAAATAGTTAAACTAGCCGAGACAAGTACAACGAGGTCTAATTGTGTAATTGGAACACCCAACAAGTTTACAGCCTATAAAGTCTCCACTTTAGGCAAAGAGCATTTGGTATATGAAGAAACATTTTGTGGCTAAGCCAGCTAATTGTCCTGGATTATGTAAATTTTCTTCCTCTCGGATTTCCATTTAAAATCCTCAAAATTGCTTCAATTCGTTTGAATAAATTAATGAGGCTAAATGAAGAGAGATAAAACAAATATTAGGAGAAGAGTAAAATAAAATAATTAAGTGTGACGGCAAATAACTTCGGCACAAGGTCTCGAGATCGATCGTAGAAGATGACACTTATTGAAGATGTCACTAATTCGCCATCTTTAATTATGTTGCAGTTTTAGTTTTAGGAAGAGACCTAAGAAAACCTACCGTTCTGGGGTTCCATTTTGCTGCAGAATGGGTCTTCCAACCAAAATTATAGTAATAAAAGAGAGCGGAGCGATCATCTCTGTCAAGCGCGAAAAATTACCCATCATCATGGGTAGGAAAGAGATCATTATGGAAGGATACGGTAGCGACTAAACTTTGGAGTATTAGCCAAACAAATAGACATAATCTAGCACTTTTTATTACCAATGTCAGTCTGAAAGAAGATCACTGTCCATTACAGCGGGGAAAGATTTGAAAGAAATTCTATGGATTGTGAATTGGGAACGTTATTTCTTTCAGCTATTTGCAGCGAATAGAAAAAAAAATTGTTTGTTACCTTTAGAAGCGTCTGTAATATGAATTGAAGGAGCAGTTCGTCGAATAGCACGTGATCTCGCGTGCATCAGGAAGACTATCGGAGGCGATTGCTAAACAATACCAGATGGACCGAGGAGTTGGGACACATTGGACTGCAATGATTGACAGCGAACTCCCAGCAGCTGTAGATATGTGCAAAATAAATCACAAAAACGTGCAGAAAAGATTTCTCAAATTTCCACCAAACTTTCATGTCCCAATCGCTGTCTCACCAATAGCTTTCTCTAACCACGACGCATGAGGCGTATCCGCAACATCCGGTCAGAATCATTCAACCAATAACTTTAAGATTTGCTTGTGCTTGAGTCTTTCAAAATACTACTTCTATTTTAACATGTCGTTTTGCGACGAGCATCTACAAGACATTCCAACTGAAGAACTTCTCGAAAGATTTGGAAGCGACCCACGAGTAAGTTTATGAACGTTTTAGCGTGTACCTTGTAGCCATTGCACAAAAATCAGAAGCTTTTATACAAAGATGGGAATATGTTTGTTCGAGGAGAAGAACCTTATTCGCACTATCCACGTCAAAGTTCATTTATTCCAACACAATGGTAATTGTTTTTTTTAATAATAAAATAAACTTTCAGTAAAGGGGAACTTGTACATTCACTAGAAGCATGGAATACGTCAGTTCTCTGTTTTAATTGCTACATTGAAGATGAAGGCTGGGAAGGGGAAATTCATCGTATTAGGTTAAAGCATCATCATAATAAATATAACATATATAGAAACTTCAAGTTATATTACCACTTGGCTGATGACACTATTTCTATTTTTGAACCACAAGTGGACAACAGTGGTTATTTGCAAGGAAGAATTTTTCGTCGTCAAAAAGTCCCATCAATAAATAAACTCGGTGGACCTTATCTCCATTGGAAAGATTTGAACGTTGGAATAGATGTTGAGATTTTTGGAAGAAGTTATCGAATAACGTCATGTGATACATTTTCTAAGGTGAAGTTTTCTCTTTTGGAAATATTTTGTTTTAAAAGAAATTCCTAGAAGAACACGGAACAAAACTGAATGATATGGAAGCACATCCAGAAGATCCGTGGACTGTTAGAAGAAAGCCGAGAGAGCGAAAAAATGTAGAAAAAGAAATAATTTATAGAACTTTTATTCCTCGGCCGAATCAGCTTCACTTTCGATGTTGCTGGCTCGATGACTCTAATGACTTCCATGGTTGCCGATTAAAGAGGATTTTCCACTTGACTGTTTTCTGCGTCGATGACACCGTGACCTTTATGGAAGAAACTAGAGGATATGAGGGACAATTATTCTTGAGAAGAATTCGTTTGCCAATGCCTAAAGAGCAAGATGGACTGGCTCGCTTTTATCACAGTTGGGATTTTCACCCCGGAGTTTGGATTGACGTTTATTTTCGTAAAATGTTTATCTATGAATGCATTGGAGAGCCGACAAAGGAGTTTATGTCACAACAATTCGGAGAGATCGATTACTCTGGCTTTACGAATGATATCTTGAATCATGGACCGCCTCCAATGACATTCAAAAGAGTTCCAAATGAATTACGATTCTTATCAAAAATGGTAATTTCTTTGTGTATAATGACAATTATTTAGGTTGATCCCCCACCAATATTTGCAGGACTCAATTTTATTCTGATCTACAATGTAAATACGAAAAAAGTTGTGATTTCCGAAGCTAGCAAAAAGCGCAAATGGGCAGCTGGAAGGAGCTTTCTAGAAGACGTTGACGCTTCTACTTTTAGTGAAAACCAATTCAATGTTGGCCAGATTATTCAATTCTTTAAATGGCGATTCCAATTAGTGGAAGGCGATATTTCAACTTTCGAATATTTAAAGTGGAGAGAGCAGCGATAATACATAATGAGTTGTATGTTTTAATAATGCTAACAAAATTATATTTAATTCACAATACACTTCAAAATGTAGCTGAAAGAATGTTATTTGCCAAGAAGAAAGACAATGAAAATAAACTATAAAAACATTTATTTTCCAAGCGTTAAAGACACCTCCTATGTATTTTCTTCTTGAACTTTTGCTCAATGCTTCTTTACATAAGAGAAAATCAGCTGAAATTTTATTATTTTAATTTATTAGTTCACGTTACTTACATCTTTCTGAGTTGGATTTGCTCTGATACTTGGATTGAGCTTTTCAACCTCTTCCCACCAACGTTCACTTTGAAAAATCTGTTTCGGGGTGTATTTGAATTTAAATTTGTAATAATTTTTCATCCATGTCCACTATAATGCTAGTTAGAGAAAGTATTGTTTAGGACATACCCCTCGCTTGGTTTCATTATCATGAAATGCGCGAATATGATGTGAGATGAGTATCATGAAACGCTCTCTTTCATTATCAATTGTACTTGGCACATATCGAGCTTCTTGCGCCATAGTTCCTACAACCTCTTCGAATTCTTTTCTGAAAAAGTGCTGATTCTATTAAAAAAATAATTTAAAGCTCACTCCGGATTATTGGACGTATAAGGGCGATTTGGAGGCAGCCTCTCTACTTCAGGCCTGTATTCCCGATTACTTAAATTTGGAGGAGGGTAATCATCGATGTTTTCCTGGTAATTTGAGTTTTCGAAGCCTCGATTTGATCCATTGTTATAGATACGCGAAATCATCTGTCCTTGCTGAGGAGGGTGGAATATTTGAGGTGGAAGAGGCTGCCCATATGGGTTGCATCGTATATAATTTTGCTGCCCATAACCATCTTGCTGCTGTGGGTAACTTTGAGGAGCTTGTTGGTAAGACGGATTCTGTTGATAAAAACTATGCTGGCTTGATGTAAATTGTTCATAAGGACCTTGTTGTCCTCGTTGCTGATTATAGCCTTGTTGTTGCGGATAGCCTTGTTGTTGCGGATAGCCTTGTTGTTGCGGATAGCCTTGTTGTTGCGGATAGCCTTGCTGTTGCGGATAGCCTTGATAAACTTGCTGTGGATTTGGAGGATGGTCGAATGATTGTTGCATTTGATAGGCATTTTGTTGATAGTCTTGCATATGATTGTACCTATTGTGATCATATAGGCTAGATGTTGGTTGACTGCTTTCTCTTTCAATGAAATTTCTCTCTGGAGAAGTTTGAGAAACTGGCGAATCTCTTGCTGACTTTCTGGATTTTTCAGAATAATCTGTATGGTGACCGCAGCGTGTTGGCCTGGTAATTGACTTTTTTCTTTCCTCTTCTATACTTGAACTGGAGTCATGACGTCCTCTTGCAGATTCAGCTACCTTTTCTTTTATATTAGATCTTTCATAGCTCTGTTCCGTGCTTCTTTTCTCCTGTTGCGAAGACTCTTGTAACGCTTCTTGTGGTTTATTATCAATCTAATATGGTCTTTTTTTTAATAAAAAAACGGCCTACATTTTGCATTCTCTCATTCTCGATCTGCCTGAAAATGTTACTTCTCTTATTTTCAGTGGGTCTTTTTCTGAAAAGTACTTATTTACTTTAACATTAAAAATCAAACTCTTTTTCTGTTTTTTGTAGGCGCTCTTCATCAGGCTTTCTTTTTTCTTTAGTTGTTATTTTAGCCTCGTCATCTGTGTAGTCTTGTGTTTTTGATAGAATACTTTCATCTTCAGATGATGACAAATTGGAATCATTCATATTTTTCTCTAATTTTGCTTATTACTTTTAGGAAAAAACAACATGATTTAGAGATTAATAAAAAGACTTTGGGGAGAATTACAACATAAAAAGAGTTATGGGATTTGGATACAGAAGGAAATCCTCTTAAAATCTATATAAGTAAATGTAAATATGATTTATTCAAAGAGTAGCATGTTGAAGTGAAACAGTTAATTAAGCACAAATATTTTCAGGGCGAATTCAATTACTTCTTTTGATCATTGTATCGAAACCAAGGCTGAAATTTTACTATCGTAATTTCTCTAATTATAGATATCTTGCCCCGTGTTTGTCTACTTTGTACTCCAGTGAAGTCTCCTTACAGATCGCTACCCACCAATCACTTCTGTCAAAAATTCTCGCAGGGTCATTCCATGTGCTGCTTGTTATTTCATCTCCAAGTTCGAACCACTAGAAAGTAGTCATTTTAATAAACATGTTAGATCACTTACAGGCATCCAATTATCAGGATAAGTTTCATTTACAAAGTGTGAGTATGCAACTTGTGTGACGAACGTCTTAAAAAAGGCCTGATTATCAGCGTACTTCTCTAGATTGCAGTATTCCTCGCGCACTCGTTCATCTCGTGCTTTTTGCGCTTCTAAATTTCTCTTAAAGTCATCTCTAAAGTAATGAATTTCCTTAAATTTATTTTTAAAAAACCTTTTGCCGATTGGAGCATTTAGAGAGATTCCTATAGTCTCCCTATAATTGGAAGGACCTGGCTGGCAAACTGGATACTGAGAGTGTTGAGTAAGGTGCTGATTTATCTCGGGAATATATGGAGGAGGGAAAGGGTGACTTTGATACTGCTGATTCAAACCATGATTCTGACTGTTATTTTGGAACATTCTAAAAATATTGATAAGGATATTCAATAAGAACAATTACGGATTTTCATAATAGCTGTTGTTTTGTGGTGGTAGAAATACTACCGGTTGAGTATTATAGGTAGAATATTGATTATTAAAACGAGCTGGCTGCTGAGGATAGCTGAAAAATTCTTTATGCCTATTATAATGGTTAAATACCCTCTCTGATCGAAATCGGCCTGTCTTTGTTGAAACTGTCCACCGGGACTTTCCATTCTTGTTGAATCCTGGCGGTTTTCATAATTTCTTCCAGAACTTTGAGTAGAACTCCTTTTTTCATAATACGATTGTTCTCTATTCTCTTGACTTTCACTTATATCTCGTCTATTTTCTTCAAAGTGCGTTCTGTTACCATCTCTGTTTTCACTATTCAACAAGTATACTAATTAGCAAATTTTCTCACCGGTTTGATAAACGGACACTTTCAGATTCTTCTGAATGGCGCGGTCTTACTGTTTTATCTAGTGACCAAGATAGGGCATTGGCATATTCTTCTTCTTGGTTTACTTTCTCTCTTGTTCTTCGGATAGCCTTATTCCTCTCCTGATCTACTTTCATCTTTCTTCTCTCCTCAGCGGCACTTTCTTCTTGTTTTTGTTTCTGCTCAACTCTCAATTTTTCTTGTTTTTCTTTTTCTTCCTTTTCTTTTTGCTCTTTTTCCGCTCTTTCTTTTTTCTCTTGCTCCCTTTGATAGTCCTAAAACATTATATTTGTGATAATTCCATAATAGATCCAACTCGTTGTAGCCTAAACTTTTGTTTTTCCTCCTCCAGCATTTGGAGTTGTATCGGGTGTGGCTCATTTGGCATTTGCGGACGAGCCATAACCTAAAATATTTGAATATAAATGGAGCTAATAACAAACGTTTGACTCAGTTGTTCCAATAACCTTCGTTACACCTTTCCTTACTATATCACTAAAGACGGGTTCGCCATCAAATTCATGTTCGCAGTTAACAGCGACATTTGCAGAGAACTCTTTTAATCTTGTCTAAAAATTAATTAATTAATTTGAAAAAAAAATTTATTTAATTAATTTGCGCGATGGGACCAATACCAAAGTAGGAGAAGATATAACGTACGAGCTTTTCATCTTTCGTTTCCAGTGGAACGTTGACGTCAAGTCCTTCTCTTTCTCCGATGTCTTGTTCGGAATAAATGATTGGATCATTATTCTGATTCATTTTAATATCAGCATTTGAAACTGAGCAAGAAGAATGGCTGAATTGTTTTATATGGTTCCCAGTAAATTATTTTGAATACTTAGCAGCTCGAAGATCCTTATCATCGTCTGAATCTGAAAAATTAGCTTCTTCTTCTGTCGGATTGGGCTTGGCTTGAATGTGCGGATTAGAAGGCTTTCCAGTCTGTAAACAATAATAAGCTTTTTTGAGGACAGCTAAAGGAATCTTTGTAAATGATATAAAACAAACCTGATCAATGAGAATTGGCTCTGTTAAGACGATTGGAGAAAACTTGCTTTTCTCTTCTGTTTTCTCATGAATTGTATTGGCTTTCTTTTCTTCAATACCAGCCATAAAAAAGGCTCGACTATCGAAAGTTTGACGAAGTTTCTCTGTGTTTCTGCGCCTCTCTTCTTTTATTTGGTCAGCTTTGGCTTCTATATCTTTTAAATCACTTGTTGTATATTTTTCTAAATTTTAAATTAACTTATAATGAAAACAAGCCTTTGTCCTTTATAAAGATCATAATTATTGCGTCTCTAATTACACAGCCAATTTTTTCACTGAAAATGGCATTATCCAGCCATTTTTTTATGTAAGAAGAGCCGAAAAGTGCCTTAGAAGTCTACACAACTTTTGACTAGAAGACAAACTCTTACTTTTTTGTCAAGCCGCGGAAATTTATTCAATTGCAATTTTTCTTTATATCTCGAATAAGATTCATAAGCTATTGAATGTGTTTGAGACATATTATCATACACGTTCTTTATAAACGCATAATTAACTTCTTTTGCGTTTTGCTCTTTGCAGGCATGAACAGTTAATTCCATAAACAAATTACAAGCATCCATACGCAACTGAACTTTAACAGGGTCCTCGAATTCCTTTTCACGCTCCTCGTATTTTTGAATTTTTCTAAAGAATTTGCCTTTAGCTTGAAGATACCAACTTCATCAGCTTTACTCTTCTAACAGTTTCTGCGGTATTCTTTAAACTTTGAAGTTTATTGCCTCTGATAAGAGGTCTGAATTTGCCTAGAAGGGTGTCAAATTGCATGACATTTTCAAAAATATCAAGTTTAAAGAACTTTGTCTGAATTTAGCTTATTTTTCGAATAAAAAACATATACCTTATCTTTCATACAGGAGGCTAATTCATTTTTGTTGGTTAAGTATTTTTCCATGAGTTCTTCCAGGGAAGACCTATTTTCTGCTGGAGAAAAATTGGATAGATCGCTGAACAGAGTTATTTTGATACATAAAGTCAATCCCACTTAAATGCTATTTCCAATTCACTAGCACTCATTAACTCTTGAAAAAACAGTCCACTCCCGCAAAAAACACCGAGAATCTGGCTTTCTATCTCATTCTGCAAAAAATTTTAAAGCTAAAAGCTATTAACTTTACCCGGAGTTTATTGATTCCAAGCTCGATCGGGTTATTAATTACATCATCAGCAGAAAATTCGCCCAAAAATTTTGAATAGTCTTGATTATCTAGCACCTTCTAAAAGTATTATTGTCATACTGGGATATTTAAACAAACTGGTTCAGTGTTTTCTAAATAACCGGCCTCTTCTATCTCACTATCATAATCTCCTTCATCATCAGCCTCATGAGATTGCAAGTCATCCTCCGAATCATTCGACATCGATGAACCAAAGCTCTCCTTTTCAGGTGAATGTTTTTGGAGTTCAGACAAACCAATGTTTGACATCTGCAAATTGCCATGTTTGTTATGGGAATTTAGAATACAAAAAAAACAGCAAATGACCCATGACGCTTTAAAGCGTTTTGCTTTAAGACCACGGAAGAATCGAGCATTTCAAGCCAAAATCCACCACAAGCATAAGCAGATGTCACCCTGGTTGCAGCGAAAGCACCGGGCCACTTAAAAAGCAATAAAGCTTTGTGAATCAATCGATCAGCGTCAGTTCAACTGCTGCGATAAGATTGCCAACTAGGCCACTACAATACGGTACCCAACTTATGCAGATTTTTAAATTTACAATTCAAATTTTAAAAAAGAATAATAAGGAAATATAACGCGATATAGTTTTTATTTTTTAAATCACACGTTCCTTTAAAAAGGAGCAAATGTTCGTTCTTTCGAAAATACGAAAATTGATATTTACTCTTGCGCTCTTCTAGCGTTTTTTTTTCTCGCTAAAATGGTTTGCTATTTTTCTTTTCTAATAGCAAAGTAGTCTAAGGAAGTGTGAAGAATTACAAAAGTTTCATTTTCAAATTATCATTCAATAATTGTTTTTCAATACACTCAATATCAATTATTCTCGAACCTTCTAGAAATTAACTTGCTTTTTGCAAAATTTTTTAGTCTGGATGGCTGATGATACAAATCCATCAACTAGTGCAGCAGTCCAGATACTGCCTCTCAAATTGAGGGCGAGTGATGACACAATCATCTCTTGTGACGAAGATGTCGCATGTAAAAGCAATTTCATCAAAAACAAACTTGATGTAAGTTTTATCAGGAAAAAATAACAAGAAATATAGAGAATGAAAAAAGACGATCCAACCTATACCTGGTTAGAAAGACCTATTCCCATAAAAAAAGTTGATGGACCTACTCTTAAAAAAATCCTTGAGTGGTGTACAAAACACCGCTATGAGGTCTACGTACCAAAGGCTCCTCATGAAGATCCTAGAATTAATCTGACTAAGGATGACCTAGAGTACATGGATATGAGTTCAGAACAATTGTTAGCAGTTTGTATTGTAAGTTTAAAAGATTTTCATGTTCAAACAAATTTAGGGAGCTAACGACATTGGAGTGCCAGGAATTGTGGATATTATTACCCAAAAAATAGCAGATATGGCCAAAGTATTTTGAAATTTTGAAATACATTCAATTTTAGGGAAAATCTGTCGAAGAAATACGAGAAATCTATTGCCTACATGATGATGAAGATGACCCAAAAGGTAAACGAAAGAAGAAGAAAAAGAAACCAACTAGTGCCGCTTTGAGACAGTGAACTTTCCCTTTAGAAGAGGCGAAGAACAGGAGATTTTAAAGTCCAGTGAAACCTTCGGTATTACCGATCTCTTTGCCTTTCAAATAAAAACTGATCCTATTACTTGCTATAATATGTATGGGTTCAATGTTGTTGTTCAATTTCAATAAAATAATAGACAAGTCGAGTGTTTTTTTCTTGTCTTATAGCTGGCTCCGATAATTTAGTAGTCTGTTTACAAACAAGACAACATTCTTCGTATCCAAGAAAAAGGTTATCGCTGCAGGGCCCATTTTATCCTTTAAAAAGGCCTTTAGTAAATTTTAAGATAAAAATGGGTCTCGCCGCAAAAATCCTTTTCTTGGATACGGAGAATGTCGTCTTGTTTACGAATAGACTATATTAGGCTTTGCAAATGAAAAAAAATTAACAAAATATGAAACAAGTGTTTTATCACGAAAATGATGCAGTATTGATTTTTGCTATCGGTTCCTAGTCATAGTTCCCCGCGCTCTAATCTGTCTAACATTGCAGGCAAGGCAAAAGCACTTTAGAACTGGTATGATCTAATCTCTCCAATGTACACAATGGTGATTCCAATTCATATTTTTTTAAATATTTTCCAGGAACTTCTCCTAATTATTGCCACCGCTTCTAGTGTATTTGCGTACGATAATATAGTGAGTGGTTGCGATTCGCGATGCTCTATTGTCTTTGATAAGGTATGTAGTGGGCAAAAACTGTATTCCTTAAGAAACCTGACTGCTTTAATAAATCAGTCGAGTACCATACGCAAGTTCTTTTTGGTACAATGAGAAACTACGTTTCTACTCAAATCAATCTCTTTAATTTAACCAATAATCAGCTCACTACAACTGAATTTGGCAATCAAATGGGCAATCAAACGTTAACCACATTCAAAAAGGTAAAGTAAAAAGAACAAAAAAATTTAAGTTAGGTAAAACCAACTGACGAATCAGATCAGGACAATGTTCTTAGCGCGCCACAAGCCGAGTCAATCGTGAGCTACCTTATTCAGAATGTGCTAGTAAGTGCTTCTTATTTTAAAATAAAAGACGTGCAGTACCGAATAAATGAGCCAGCGAATCAGCAGAAATTTTGGCCAGTTTACTGTGCTGAAACATGTGAAGTATCATCGACTATCTGGACAATTCTTACGATAGCTTCTATCTGTCTCAATGTACTTCTTTTGTTAGTTGGAATACTTTCAGTTGTGATGACGTGAGCTAGTTTTATTTCCATTTTTATTAAAAACGATTATTCTAGATATTGGAAAGATGTTAAGTACGCCCAGAAAAAGAAAGACTTAACTGCTACAAAAGTGACATATAATAATGGTCACGCTAAATGATCTCTATAACAATTCGAAAGTACTTCTAAAGCCCTTCTCTCTCAATAATAAGACTAGTTTGGATGAAAGATTTATTTACAAAAATTGCCAGAAATTATGTACAAAATATTACACATTTCATTATAGACTTTTAGCCTAGAAGATCAGCTTTCGGCATCACTCAATGACCCTCCACAGTTCTCGCACCACCACGCAACTTCTCACCAGCCCAGTCCTTAGCGTCGTGAAGCTGAAATTGTTAAAAGTACTGCGAATAGTAAAAAGCACCCCACCTTCTCACCACACTTTTCGACTCCATGCTTCAGGCCATTACCAGCACTTTGAACGGTTTCCTTAGTTTTTTTAGCAGCGCTCTTGACATCGTCCTTTACGTCCTCGGTCATTTCTTTTGTCTTATCGACACCTTTTTGCAAAATATTCTTAGACTTATCCTAGAAAAGATTCTTTTTGGAAAAATGGCTGGGAAATAGAAATCTATAAATGGAATTCTAATTTTTAGGAAAATTTCCTTTAAAAAAAGTTGGGAAAAATTGGAGAAAGGAGCGTACCTCAGCAGACATGTTTCAAAGCTTGCAGTTGATCAGAAGACTGAATGTGTTTGCCTAAGCTCATCTTTTATACGCAAGCTGTCTACCCGTAAACATGTTTTCTGACAATTTCGTGAGCGCACGGAAAGAGCTAGACAGACAGAGAGCGCATCAGAATTTCACGTTACTTCATCTGACGAAAACAATAGGACAAACAGATAAACATGTCCTTGGTAGGAATGCTCTTTTATTCTCTCTCTGCGATCTTTTGATATTCAAGAGGATAACAACAATATTTTGAAGCTTGGATAGAGGAGGATACGCTGAGTCCAAAACCAATTTCAGAGATCCGCTTTTAGAAAGAGATATATATTTTTATACTTTATATATGCATAAAATCACTGCCAGAGTCTTGGTTCATAAGCAGATATATCTACTTGATTATCTTAACTCTAGAACAGAAAAAGAGAATCTGATAATTAATTAAAAATTGTACTCCTAACTTGGCAGCGACTGCCATTTTCTGGCGACCTGAAAATAACAATCTGTCATCTCCTTTTGTCCTCTCTACCGTGTTTTGAGACAGACTAGACGTTTTCTCCATCTTTTGATAATTTTACTCAAAACATTGACGTTAAGATATTTGTTTATCCAATTAGGGTGGAGTCAGGAGGACCGCAGCCTATAAAAGGTGGTGATTTGACAGAAAAAACAGTCCGCTGACTGCTATCTACTGAAAACATGTCTGACGATGTGAGTTATTCTTCTCTTTCTCATTTGCATCTCTAGTTCTTCTTAGTCCGTTCGAGTAAAGAACCGAATCTAAAACGTTTTATTATAAGCTGTATTTTCGAATCTTCAAGCAAATTTTTGCTTTTCAGAGAAACATTTTCGAGAAGGGAGCCGACAAAGCCAGAGAAATGGGCCAGGATATGAAGGAAGGTGCCCAGAAAGCTGTTGACAAGACTAAGGAAACCGCTCATAACGTGAAATGCAAGATGACGGAGGAGAAAGAGGAGTGCAGCGAAAAGGCGATTTTTGCTAACATTCTTAAAATATATAACTTTTAGGCTCATGATACCAAGGAATACATGGGCGACCGCCTGCGTGGGGCTGCAAGAACAGTAGAGGGACATTAAGAGCTCACGATACTGCTTTGTACATAAATGTTTCAATAAGATTTCTGTAAATTCATGTTTTCACGGGAACGATTGGGAAGGTTTTGTTCTTGTTTGAACTTTTTTCCATTTTTTCAAAGATCCAACTGTAAGACTGCTAAAATATTTTTGTTTATTCTCTGCGTTCGAAAGACCGATTTCTCGATGCGCGACTTGAAATAAAAATAAGTTTACGACAGACTTGTTTACATGAATTGAAATAATGCGAAAAGAAAGGGGCGAGCAAAAGGTTTTACAAGTAGTTTTCTCATTGCATTTTAGGTGGTTTTGGTATTTCATATATTTATATTCACAATAACCTAGTCATTACTCATCACTGATGGCACCAACCTTTTCAGGAAGAAATTTCTCTTCGCTCTCCGATATTCATTTGTTCTCTCCATTCGAATGGTCTCCTCTCTCTGTTAGCTGAATGGTCCCTCTGCGCAGCGATCTCTGGTTTATCGCAAGCCGCAAAAGGCCAACCAAAACGTGGAGCAAGGTCACTTATGAGTACTTTCACAGCGATGGGTTGGTTTTTATTTTCACTTTTTTCATGATCCTAAAGATTCTTCGTTTAAAAAAAACGAAATCTTCAGCTGGCAAATCCGTTTATTTTTGCAGCCAGTGTCGATAGCTAGCTAGCGGCTGGCCGGAAGAGGGAGGAGGGTATCTCTTTTCATTACCTTCATGCCTCCAAAGAAATCGCCTCGTCTCTCTTCAATCTCGAAATTTAAATCTGATGAGCAAGCAAAAACTAGGCGAAAAACTCTCAAAAAAATAACACAACAGAAGAAAACCAGCAAACTTGCAGTAAAGAAGAGACAATCTCCCATTGACATTCATAAAGAATCCCTCTACTATGATCCAAAAACTTGCCAGGTTGGTTCTATTTAAATACTAGTTTTTATTGAAATCTCAGCATTTTGAGGCGCTATGCTTTTCACTCGAGCCTCAGCTTTACGTCAATAGCGTACAAGCCATCAGGCTAATGCACGAACCACGTCGCTTATAAAACAGCTGCTTTTACGAGCTTGGCACGTCTCAAAACCAAGAATTTGCAGAAAGATTCACTTTGTATTAGTTACAAATCCGGAGATTGTTGTGAAGTAACGACGAGCGAGAATGGTTTTCGTGTTGATGTGGGAGAAAACTGTTCCACGAGTAAGTGAAAGTGAAATCGAAAACAAAAAGCCAGCTCTTTGTGCCAAGCACCTACCAGGAACATATCAATTGGCTCAATTTCATGCTCATTGGGGTAGTGAAGGTAGCTGCGGGTCAGAACATATGCTGAATGGAAAGCCGATGAGTGGAGAGGTTCACTTTGTATTCTGGAACAGGAAGTACAAGAGCTTTGATAAAGCCGTAGAAAAAAAAGACGGTTTGGCTGTGTTAGGAGTCTTTTTAAAAGTAGGGTTTCATTGTATTCAGTCAAGTCTTCTTAAGGAAGGACTCTGCTCGTCCGCTTATAAGGTTATTTTTGATGCAATTCATCAGGCAACAATTTCTAAAAAGCCTGTTTCTCTCTCTAAAGATTTTTCTTTAGAAAATTTGCTCCCAGGTATTTTTGTTTATTTATGCTAACTTTAGCCCTAGACAACCGGGACTTTGTGACTTATTTCGGATCTCTTACAACTCCTCCTTTCTCTGAAAGCGTAATTTGGACTGTTCTTTTCGAGCCTATTGACGTTTCAAAGGAGCAATTAGACATCCTCAGAGCCATCGTGCACTCCAATTATAGAGAATGCCAAGATTTGTGTAGCAGAAAGGTTCTTGCTTCAATTGAGACCCCGTGATAGTTATGAATTTTTATTCTGGATGATTAACAACAAGTTTTAATAATATTAGTTGTTCAAATTAATGTTTGATAAAGGAAATCGGGATGAAAATCAGAATGAGGTAGAAGAAACTGGCGATGTTTCCTAGAAAAGCAATGATTAATATGCGGAAAAGGGTATCAGATATCAGTACAAATAAAACAGAAATTAATACCTGAGCTAGTTCCGGGAAGACTCTCAACTTTCAAGGCGCATTGACACAAGAAAGAATTTGTTGTGTAAACGACTGGATTGACTTCCTTGTCACTCATTCCTTCAAAAGCCATCTGCGTCAAGTCACAAGGTGAATTCGAAGAATTCCTTGCCCACGTCATGAACCCATTGGCGGCCTTGAAATACCAGCTGGAGCTACAATTTTCTCCACGAGTGATGCCAATAAAATAATTCAATGATGACTGAAAAATGTGATTTAATTTTCGGCGTTTTTTTAGAGTGAACAGGAATAATTGAATACTTGAAGGACTTACAGATCGCAGCCCAGCGTCAATATATTTTCCGGTCAGATTAGCATCTGTAAAAATTGGAAGCTGGCATTCAACTAAAAGATTTTGGTTGAAAGAGTCAGTATCTTACCAAGTAGCTGAAAGGAAGAGTTGAAGGCTACTTTGCATCGATCAATTGTATTCTAAAGCTGTTATTTCACACATAAATAGCTCACAACTAACTTGTATGCTGTTTTTGTCCCCAACTTCATAAAGAACAGAGCAAAATGGCTGAGTGTAAAGGCTTTTCGTATAGGTATTGCTTCCAATTTTAGCACAGCTCGAACATAGAGTATCGTCGGAGGAACAGTTCTGGCCGTTGACGACGACTGCAAACAGAAGTAGGAGTTGCCACATGTGAAGAGCGGTTGCCACGACTACACGGAGGCTTTTCCCCAGCGAGGGAAAATAGCTTTAATTATGTCAGGAATGAGTTCACACCTTTGCGCAATTCATGATCAACGAGCAGCGTATCAGATTCTATGATTATCAAAAGAAAGCTTTATTTTTATTTCAGGGTGAGACAGAAACAAAATTTATGAGATGGAAGCAGTCCCACCTTCGTTCTTCTTGGGGAGAAACTCTTGGACCTTTTCAGCCATGTATTCTCGTGTTTCTTTGACCTGAAACTCTGAATAGTTTCATCGCAGATTTCTCTATTTACCTCGCTAGGCAGTTCAGTTCCACATTGCACTCGACGACGAGCTTCTTCACTTGTTTTGTATGTTTTTCCTGCAGCTTTTTATAGAGTTTCTTTGGCACTATGAGCCATTTCTTTAGTTTTATCAACAGCTTTATCAAGAATATTTTGCTATTTAATTTTAAATTATAATAAATAAGTTAGGCAAGCTCACATCGTCGGACATTTCTAGCTGAAAATAACTGCTATGGCTCCTGATGCATTTGTGTATTTATAGTCAAAGTTCTGTTGAACCCTATTTTCTCCTTTCATCGTAAACAAGCACCTAGTACTAATTTTAAAAAATAAGTCGAAAGATGAAAAAATCTAAAATGCTACTGCCTAATACCCAAAAAGAAGAGGTATCTTTTTACGATTTCATGGTCTGGTATGATCAATATAACAAGCAGGGTTCGCCATAACCTACTTCACACACACATAGACCTTTAATTGGAAAAATTTTAAAAATTACTCAAATTTCGCTTTCTTTTTATATGCTCTAGGGAGACAACGTTTCCAGAAATATTCATACTCATCCATTTATATAATTTCTCCACAAATATGTTCTCAACTTCACTCTGCGTCTCTGACCTCACTGTCTTCGAATTGCACCCACCTAGTCTTGGCCATTCGAAAATCAACTATCGATTTCTTTTTATTTACACATCGAAAAAAAGTCGTAGTTCAGAAATTTCAGCTATGAACAACTTAAATCTTCATGGAATTGTCCACGATTACGATTATGGTGAACAAGAGGGAAAAAATGCTTATCTGTTGAATCAACCTTCCACTTCCCAAGCTCATAGACAGGTAAATATTTCAGTTTTGAAACAGACGATCTTATTTACAGGATGCTGGTAATTTTTTCGCGAATGAAGAAATCGACGAGGCGGCGATTTCAGAAGAGCTTGTAAGTGTCCAGTCTTTCTTTTCTTCAAACCTTGCTTTTTAGAGTACCATAAATACTAAGCTCGATCAATTAAACGCTCCAGGATTCGATGGAGCTCTACATGAAATTGAGCCAGATGTTATTGGAGCAATAGCTATGAATGAAATAATGACACATGCAGTTAGCGAGCTCATAGCAAAAGTCGAAAATGCTTTGGTTGCAAATCAACAAAAACAAAAAACTGTTATGGCTCGCATACGCGAGTTTAAAGAAGCCCAGGAAAAAAGGAAAAAAATATGCTCTGTTCAGCAATACTTGCCACCATATTTTAAGGACGAATTTAACTTTGTAAGTCTTTTAATTCAAAATTAAAACTGATAATTTAAGTGTGCTCCTCTAAACGAGGAAGCAAAGCATAAAGCTTTATACTCTCAATTTGATCCGATAGAAAAAGAAGAGAAAAAATGGTCTGCTTCAGAAGTTCAGCGATTGAAGGTCTACATTCAGCGAGCTATGCTAGAAGTTCATTTGCAATCTATTAAGACAAAACAACAAGAGCTTTATGAAAAGATAACTAAGGCTGGAGCAGATATTCCACTTGAAATGAAGCTTGCTTGGCGAGATGAATACAAGACCACGGAAAGAAAGATCCAATACGAACAGTATTTTCCTTCACAATTTAAATGAAATATCTTTTTTAGACAGAGAACCCTTGAAGATCTGATTTCTGCTGTAAATGTTAATGATATCGACTGGATAAAGATTGCTAATATTGATGTAAGTTAGTTTTAAATCCAGCAATAGTATTTTTTAGTTTGGTGGTCAACGAACTCCACTATCTTTGCAATTAAAATGGTTCAATGAGGTCAGTCCACGTTGGAATCAAGCTAATTGGAGCAAAGAAGAGACAGCCATGTTAAAGCAAATTGTAGAAGGAGAAGGGGAGAATGTTTTGTGGGCAATGGTTGCCGAGAAATTAGGCACCAACAGAACACCTTGGCAGTGCTTTGAAAAATACAAGAGCGAAATTTTCCAAAACAATAAGTTTGTTTTCATTTTACCAGCATATTTCACCTTTACTTCAGAGAGTGGACAGTAGACGAAGACGAAAAGCTCTACACTTTAGTGAATATCTTTAAAGTTAACGGAATCATTCAATGGGATAAAGGTAGATTTTGCCAAAGTCTAGTTTATTTGCATTTTTCAGTAACTTACTATATGCCAGGACGTACACGTCAACAAGTTCGAGTTCGGTATACCCGCTCGTTAGACAAAGAAATTAAACATGGGAAATGGACTGAGCACGAGGATTTGATTCTAATGTGTCAAGTAAGCCGATATGGAGCCAAGAATTGGCTTCAAATTGCCAAAAATGTACCCGGAAGAACGGATGTTCAATGCCGAGAGCGATGGTCATCAGTGTTAGACAAGAGGAATATTCAAAACGAATGGTCGCTTTATGATGATAATAAATTGGTTTTCTTGGCCAATGCCTTGGGAAGAAGTAGACGTCCTGAATTATCGTAAAGAATATTTAATTTTTAGATTCTTGGGCGAAAATTGCTAGGTTTATGGAAAATAGAACGGGAGATCAATGCCGCTATCGTTTCCAATCTCTTATGACTCAGAAAATCAAACTCTCAATTAACTCCAGTCAATTGAAAACTGCCGAAGAAATGACTGACTATGAAATGCGTTCTACGATGAAGAAAATGAAGCTGAATCGAGTAGGGTTCATTAAAATTTCAAAGGAAAATAGTTTAGATTTATGAGAAGTATGAAACACTGATGAAGCATAATAATCCCGATGTCGGTGTTGATGCTGTTGAGCAACTGCTAACAAGTATTGAGGAGAAAGACAAAGAAGGAAAGAAAAGAGCCCCTAGCAATGTAGTTTATTTTCCTTTCCTCAGTATTTTTCCAGAGGAGTACGACGACACTTGCTGAAGAAGTTTTCATAAAAACAGAATTAGCGGACCTAGAGAAAAGAAAAGAAGCAGGAGAAACAGTTTCAATGCAAGACTTACTGGATAATATCGTGATTGAAGACAAGTAAGCTTCTAGACCAAAAAATAAAGTTTTTTTAGTGACCTATATAATTATCACAGGCGGAGGAAAGGAAGCAAATTTGTAAAGGATGCAAAAGCAAAAATAACAGAAGATACAAGAAAGGGCCGTAAAATACAGCTGAGAAGAGCATTGCAAGAGGATCCTGCCATTAAATTAAGACACGATACAATTATGAACTCAAGCTGCACAGAAGAAGAGAAAGTTGACGAGTTACATGATATTTTGATGGACACTGTAACACGAATGGACGCTCATGAATTTGGAATTGATTTTATGAAATATTGGAGACAGGCGGGAAGCGAAATGGCCGAAGAGCTCGGAAAAAATGTAAGCTCCTACTCCGGTTGACCGTCTATTCAGATTACCATGAATGTCAGCCAAGATGATTTGTGTAAATTAAAGAATAAAGAGCCGCTGGATTTTAAAACTACTCTTCCTCCTTCATGGTTCAATTGTGACTACTTTGTAAAACTTCAGGTAATCAGGCATTCATTCTTTAAATTTGTATTTAGAAAGCTCGACCAACAATGCTGAAAAGTGCAATGGAACATTTCACAAAATGCGATACAAGCGTTGAAAGTCCACTCTATCCCTTCGATCATGAGCACCAAGCTGGAACAGAGGTATGCGATTTATCTCTGGTATATAAATGTTTCAGAGCTGGCAACGGCTCTACATGCCTATAAATAAGAAAATCACAGAGTCTGACGCCTATTTAAAAACTAAAGCTTTCCTCAGAAATTTTTTAGCTGAACCAATGGTTTTCGAAGGAGCAACTCTATCTACCGAGGAAAGGGATAAAGAAAAGAAAGTAATTTGCTCGCTAAAAGACCGAGAAATGGAGAGTGCTGAACTTCTGTCAGGTGCTAGAACATTCGACATCAAAACAGCTGATGAACGTGCCAAGCCAATAAAGGAGCGGAAGCAAATGAAAAACTTACAGCCACCCTTCGACTTGACAGTACCAAAAGATGAAGAGAGTAGCAATCCTACTACTGAACTATCAAAAAATCTGAAGGAGATCCTTGACAGCGCTTTGCAGTCTCAGTCGAATGAAAAGCCATCGACGTCTAGACTCAAAAGAAAAACAGAATCAGGTGATTTTCAAAAATGAATATGAAACGTTTCTTCAGAACAATCAGCAGAAGCTCGAGTCAAGAGATCTAGAAAGTCAACAGAGCCACAAAAACATATCGTCGATTAAGAACGCTATTCTAGCTTTCGGGTCCTTCTGCACAGCAGATATAGATTTCTATCAATAAAAACGGGTTTTATTCAGTCTTTATTATTTCAAAATATTACAAATAATACACTGGGAAAACGATTTTAGACAGTATATTTTTAAAAAAAAAAGTCTTTTCAGTGTCAAATTGGACACAAAAAGTACAAAAAGCGCTCTATATGTATCTTTCTACTTCAGTATATTTATTTTTGTTTTACAAGAGTTAAACAAATTACCAGCTTATTAAAATCGGGGAAAATGTAATTAATACTGAGATCGGGCAGGAAAGAATGTAGATTGTGGAGTGGTCGGAGTGAGGGTGATTGCTACTTATAATTAGGACAAGAGCTTCATGACGAGGCATTTAGTTGACTCGTTATCCATGTCAAATCCGCATCCTCCACCTAACTTGAAGTCATAGACGGTGTCAAGCTCGGCATCCATGAGAGACCCGTCTGCATCCTTGAGAACAATATCCAAATCGAAGCCGAGGGAATCGGCTCCAATTCCAGAATTGAGTGACTGGTTTGACTCATTGGAAACTGGAGCAGGAACTTCGACTTGTGGCTGGCGTTCTAAAAATGATAAATGTGTCTTCTTTGTTTTTAAACCAACGTTGGTTGGCCATTTGCTTAGCTTGCAATGAATTTCGGAGTTCCATTCGAATCATCTCCGACCGACTCGGCGGACGCCCTCCCGCAGGCCAATAAGGAGAAGATCCAGGTGAGTACCTAAATAATTTGTTATTTTGTTTAGACAGGAAATACCTGAAGGGGGAGAGATTGTTGGCCATTGGTTGAAGATGATATTCATCTTGTGACATAGTGGGCATTCCAGTAGGATCAAGTGATCCCGGTGCAGCTTGAGAGAAGGCAAATTGAGGAGCTTGTGCATAGGGCATCTTGTTAGGACGCTCTGCCTGATTTGTAGGTTTTCTCTTTACTCCTTTCGATTGAGTCTGGTTGACATAAGGTACCTATAAAATTCGTATTTAGACAGCATAACATATCCCCCTCCTACAGTACCCTCGCCTTCTTTCCCTGTTTTGGGTTCCTCTTCTTTCCACGAAAAACACGGGCTGTTTACTGTTTTTGCCGGATTTGACCAGTACTTGACTCGCCTACTGGTCTTGTCAACCACGTCAGCGTATCTACCCTCCCTCTTCACAAACAAATTCCCTTCTCTCTCTCTCGTAAATATTTGTGTGGGATCGGAAATCTAGTAGGTTCAGAGGAATTGGATCGAGGAAGTTTTCGGGTGTCATTAGGCCGGCCGTAAACGCGGAAAAACAAGAATTTCTAGGGCGAATGAGAGCTCAAAAAATCTTCCATCTTTTCCTACATTTCATATTATTCTCACATGGCCCCGCATTCTCTCTCGCCCTCAATTGTCATGGGGTGTCGAGTGTTGCTCCACATGTGCACGTGTGTGTCCCTCCATTATGCAGTCGCCCGAGGCTCGTCCAGGTCGAAGACCATCAGGAAAGCCGAGCTCTTTCTCTTTCGCGAAAAAAAACAAGCAAAAAACTCAGTTTTTGAGCCATTAGACATTTCTCGAAGGTGAAAGAACTCACGCGAACTTGTTGCTGTGGATGACCGTAATAGTCTGGATGACCGCCCCAAGGTACAACCATCGGATTAGGTTGTGGCATACCATACTCTCCTCCAGCAGCAGGATGAACTTGCATGTACGACGAGCTGAAATGGATTTCTTAGAGTGTATGTAAATACTTTAACTGCTACGATTCTAGAGCAGAAAAACAGGCGAGAATGAATGCTGCGCAGGTAGATTGAGGTCAAAAGATTGAAATAGTCGTGGCGGTAAATACGGGAAGAGAGATTGGGAAAACAACTGGACCACGAAAACAGTGAAGGTCCGACCAGTCTAGTTTTAACTCAGCTACAGTATGGTCCAGGAGTTCGGTGAACCTCTAAAGTTCCTTAGAGACTTCATGGACTAAAAATAATTCAGTTGGTCAACTGAACGAATATAAAAATATATTGAAAGAGAAAAAATAGACTTCCTCCAAGTTCGATGGTCTCTTAGGACCTTACGAAAGAAAACATTTCCCGCTCTCACTGAACCAAAACAACTGATGCTAAACCAGGCGACTACCCGTCTGTTGGTCAGAAATCCCTAACAAGTCGCTTGTAAGTCGCTATTTACCTCTCGAAGCCTTATGCTGGCCTCCTTGATTCGCTTGTTTTCATGAGGTCTAACAAATTGCATCACTTTTGTTTTCAACAAGCCTAATTCTCTGAAGGAAGAAAAACGAAAGGTTACATGCTCGTAGTGAACGATAATGGGAACACCACATCATTCGTGGAAGCTATTAACAAGCTGGCTGGCTATGCGCATATTCGAAGAATAAGAGATTCGGTCAAAGGTTACCATCAAATCCCTAATGATGCACTAACGGATCAGTTGATGAAAGCTCTCTCATTATTCTATCATAATTGCTTCAATTTTTTATAGAAGCTAATGAGGAGTTGAGTCAGGCGTGAAATGCTTGATTCTCTATCCTCAAGTAAAACCTGCTATTTATCGGGAAAGCAAGGAAGTGAAATCATGTTGTTTACGCTGTAGTAGCCACTACCCGAATGGTCAACGAATCCGGCTAGTGACCACTGGTTTCGTATTGATCTTTTCTTCTCTCTCCTCCGCATAGTGACCACCTCGACCGACCACCCATCCAAACAACTTTCAGCGAGGCAAACCCGAGCGAAAACAAGCAACTGCAGCAGAAACGCGGCGTAAATAAACGCGTGGGCTCATTTTTTGTTTACAAGTTGTGGCGGGAAATAGAGACACGTTCACTGTTTACTGTAAATTCCGTCTTGACTGAAGATTTGTTTTTGTGGACAGACGTGTTAATTGATGTCTTGGGGGCAGTTCTATTGGTGCCAAGCTTGGGTGAGAAACGGGTTTTCTTGAAGCTTCAAACTCCTTCCTGATACGGAGCTTCTTCCCAATTTAGCTAATTCATCGCTATAAATAAAACACAAAACACATTAATACCTTCACAACCCACTCACTTAAAAGTCGCAGCGAACTTCCCGTTTTGATTCTACTTGACCGAACTGCGATAAACCCAGATGTTTATGTTGTTTCTTAGCAGTTTAATTAAACATTCTCGGTTCAAAGCATTCCAAAAACCACGAAGTTTTAGCCCTTTTAATTAATAACTAATCTCGTTCCGGGAAGCCACGGCTTTGGCCAAAAATGTATGCATGACGGGTTCTTGACGTTTGGGTCGAAAAAGAAAAGAGAACTCACTGGCTTGGCTGATAACCCATCGGTGGTATCGGGTTGTTGATATAAATCGGTTGAGCCGACATGGTTGAGGCACTGTACATCCTGAAAAAATAAAAATAGTCCATGCAGAGAGAAATTTGAATGAAAAATGAAGAAGAACAATAAAAATACTTTGGTTAGAATGCGTCATTTTGATGAGAAAAGTGTGACTTTTGCCACATTTTCTCTGCTTTCCATCCATTTTTCAGGAAGTGTGTGTAGAATAATTCACCCAGGCATTCACACACAAGCAGAATCAAAAAAGTCTCCTGCTGCACCTGCAGAATTTGAGACTTCTCACCTGCCTTTCTAACATTCAAAAGTGGCAGATCAATTCCGAAAATTCTTGAGAATGAAGCGGCGAACGATCAATTATTTTAAAGAATCATATGAGCTAATGGCAGAAGTAGGACCACTGGTTTGAATGGACTCTTTAATAAAGAAGATTGTTGAACGAAATATAAGAGATTAGCAATAGAAAATGCTGATTTTTGGGCAATTAATTAATGATTTCTGGTGATTGAAATTTTGATAGCTAAATCGGATCAAATACGGTTCCTGCAAGTTAATTGCTAGACTGATTCTTCCGAGCAAAAAACATCCATCTAAAATGAAGCAGGTGCTTGAATGTTTGTTTCATTCACCCAAAGGTTTTGTCAACAAATGGGTGGAGCAGGTAAATTCTTTTTGTTTTGGTCTTGACTCGAAACGAAGCAAATGTTTACAACTACCCGTTATTGGCTTTAAAAGAAGTGGTAGCTTGGAAAGATGAGAAAAGAAGTGACGAGTTTTGGTTTGCTTTTTCGCCCCTAAAACGCTCTCCTCTAATGAGCATATGATTCATTTTTCCCTGACATCAGACCGTCGGACGGGAAAGAGAACGAGCCCGCAACCAAAAGGTAAACAGAAGGAGAGACCTGTGAAAAAAGAATTTCGCCGGTCAATAGTCCTTTTGCTAGAAGCAGCCATTTTTGGCGCCAACTCTGGAAATTTGAATTTTTTCGAAGTTGCAGCAGGCAGATGAGTGCGCGGATGGCGAGTGCAGGGCCAGCTGGTTGCTCTTTCCTCTCCCACGTGACGTCATTTCAGCAACACGGCAAGCCCACTAATCAATGGGTGGAGGCCGCCCGGGCACAGAGAACTTGGACCCGAAGCGGGAGGACGAGAGCGAAAGGAGAGCGAGAAACGAGAAAAAGCCAAGAGAGAAAGCGAGAAAGAATGAGGCCGCTTGGATCGGGCTCGGTGCAGATGTACCTCGTACTTTTTGCAGTGGCGATGATTCAACGTTGTAGATTAACGAGGTTCAAAAGGGTCGTGATTGAGTGAGTAATCAACTTTTGTACTTAATATATAGATAGATATTCTACCCAGAGGGAAAGCTACAAATTTAGTTCCTTGTAAGTCTGCCCTCCTTTTGTGCGCTGCGTAATTTGTTCCTAGCACGAAACAAAACGCCATTAGATTTGTTGGCGTTCGTTTGTCTGCTGCGTGTTAATCAAATGGCGTGACTTTCTCCACCCACACTGAAAGCGTGCGAATTTCAAATACAAACCAAGGACCTGGAAAAATTAGAAAAACAAGAACATTTGAGAAAGTGCTGAACCGAGGGAGGAGTCACGGCTGAGCACGCGCGATGACTCCAATGAAATTAGCTTACGTCGAGATGGGAAGGGCGTACCAGGTCCACAATGGTCAAACATCCGTTGGAATGACAACTTTTAAGACATTAGTACCAATTTCCTTGGAAGGAAAATATTTAAAGAGAAAATGTTAGTTTCTCGTGCGCTATATTGTATCAAGTTGTTAGTATTGAAAAAATCAGTCTTATTCCCAAATAAGTAAAAACGATCTAATCTATGCATAGCTGCGCAGGGCTTCTAGCCGGGTTTGTAGAGAGCCAGCTTTTGGGAAAACAAGAATGCGTGTAATGAAGTGACGACTTGGGGCGGATCTCTCTACTACCCCTTATGTCTCGAAATGGAATTGGGGGAGGCGAGAAAACAAATCGGATGCATTGGAAAACAACATGACTTGAGACGAAGACGACGACGACGAAGGAGGAGGAACACAAACAGGACGCAGTGTTCCGCGACGATGATGGCAGTTATTAGAGAGAGATGAGAAAAACGAGGAACTGGATCTGGTGGGGATTTCTGCCGAGGAAAAGAAGGCGGGGGAGGAGATGTATCCTCTAGGGAATTGAAAAGCAAAGGTTAGCCCATTTCGAACTTTTGTTCTCTGATAATGTGGACGGATTAGTTTTTCTCCAAGAAATCCCCCGCTCTCCCCTAGCATCCCACAGGTACAGAGTACAAATCAGAGTGCACAAAGACCTCATGAACTCTTGTAAGAGCCGACACAGGTGAGAGGAGCGAACTTGGCTGAAAGTAGCATCAGGTGTAAGACAAATTGCGCGGCTGCTTGCTACTGCGCGTGACCAACCATCCACGTGAGAAGAAGATGCAAGAGAACAGTTCGTGTACAAAATCGGAGGTAACACCAACATATCAATGGTAAAATTCCTTGCAGTTATTTTCTGCATTTCTACATTTGATAAGGGCACATTGAGTGCGTAATTATTTGTGGGCTACAAGATGTTCAACTCTCCTTGTTTAAAAATAAAAACAGTGGCCCAAAAGGACAGAAGAGAAAGGGACAAACAATTCTTCTCGAAAATCCGGGAAAGATAACGAGAGAGACACACGGTTTCGGGTCGATTGTTTGTTTAGACCGAGCAGAAAGGGGATAGGGTCAGTTCAGCGAGAGAAACGGAAGCTGCAGATTAATTTTTAATTAATACTTTTTTTAAAATGACTCCGATTCAACCGTTGGCGGATTTCTTTCTGAAAAACCTTGACTGAAGATCGAGGACAGTGAAAAATGACTCAAATGTTTTCTTTCTGACGCGGGGAGCAACAGGTTTCGACTGTTCGAAGAGATGTGACTTGTGACCAGATTCGAGAGAGAGAGAGAGAGAGAGAGAGCAAGAGTCAACGAGGATTATCAGAAAAATCAAGTACTGAAGTTTTGTCCCAATAAACAAAGAAGAATGTCTCGAAGAAGTGGCTTGTCCCAAAATGTTTTCCCGGTTCCCATCCAGACGAAAAACATAACATAAGATTTTGACTTGTTTTTAGGGCGGGATATGACGAAAATACCGTATACAATAGCCAAGAAAACATAGAGTTGTAGCTACTGTTTTGTCACTTTTAGGCTAGCAGATTAAAGGAAAGGGCGTTTGTATCATTAGGAAAATAAACAAAGGTGCGAAATGTTTCACTCTGCTCATTCATCTCATCGAGACTGGCTCAAAGACGGCTGGCAGCTGAAAACGACTGTTGGGGCCGGATTGGGATAGCGAGCGACCGAAAATAGAGGAGGACAAACAGTGGACAGTGGGGAGGAGCGCACGAAGACACGTGCGTGCTCAGGGACTGGAGTCAGGGTCACTCAAGAGGGTGGGACTAATATTTTATGGCTCAAAAGCAATCAGTTTTGCTGGCTTAAGGAAGACCACCCGAATTGCCTATTGAAAACTTTAAAGTGAAAGGGAACTGTTGCTGATTCCCGATCTCTCCGTTAAGAACGGTCCTTTGTTTCTAGTGCGATAATAATCTCCAAATCCGTGGAATTCTTTCTCATCCTATTAATCGAAAATGAGTTTATTTAGAGTTTTAGTGAAAGAGTAACGATTCCAAAAATACCAATAGTCTTATCAGTTTTTCATCAATTGGATAAAAACCGGCATTTCTGGCCCTAAAGTAAATTCAAGAAAAAAAAGATCAGTGTTCGCTTATCGGGAATAGTTCAAAAAAGAACTTATGATTTTTTTCCTCAGGTTCACTGTTAATGATGCTTGGAATAAATAAACTTCTTCGTTTCCGAAACAACTTTGTCGACATGTTGCTTCAAATCAGAATCACGAAAAATGGCAGGTAAAAAGAAGCATGTTATTCTGTTATCTTGCCAGAAAACGACTTCTAACCAGTCGTCTACACCCAATATCCTTTCCAGACAAAAGTGGATTCAAACTTTCTTGTTTTTGGCTCTCTTCTTAGCTGTTATTGTGTATAGTAGCTTAGACTACTGCAAAATAGACTAGGGTTAGTCATATCCGCAAAGAAGTGATGGCATGTCTTGAGCGATTTATATCAGAGAGAAATTTGAGCGAAAGTTCAAGATGACTAGGGATAAGAATCTGAAATGACGGAGCAAATTGCACTTTGCTAAATTGATCTGATCTAGGATGTGAGCTAAACCAATAAAACTATGACAAAGGCTCCGATTAATGCAGTTTATTCACCCGTCATCAAATGTTCCTTTTTGTTTTAGAAATTATCAAAAAATGATGAAAACATGCTAAAACATTTGCAAAATTGGCTGATAACCTAAAGAATCACATTGCCAGTGTCTTTTTCTTTTAAGAATTTTTATAAGGGAGAAAGAGTAAAAGAAACAAAAAGACAAGAGAGGGAAATCTCAGCTGACGAGGGGATTAGGGCCGGTTATGGAAGAGGGTCGCGAAGAGGAAACCGGTCGAAAAAGGACATCAACGTGTTTATGTTTCGCAGAGAAATGTTTATGATTGAGATAGTTGCAAGGATGGATACGAGTCAATCAAATCTTCAATAGTAAAGCCCGAATTTTAAGAACTAATTGAAAGCCGAATTGTTTTCCTCCGGGAGGAAGGCCTTAGTCGCCTGATTTGTGCGAAAACATACCTATACTATGACTGACAAACAGGGAACATCTTGCAAAGGGATTAAGGCACATTTTTAGGGAATCTTTTTGCTAATTTATCTTCTTCAACTGCATTCCTCGTCTATAGACGTATATCCTATCTGCAAATGTCCCTGAGCTCTTTCACCTGCTCCCATGTTTCCAATTAGTAAGATGGCATTTTCATAGGTGCCCCGTCCGATTGATTTAATAATTTTCCGCCCACAGGTTTCTAATTATCAGAGAGACTGAGGCTTGAGAGAGAGAGAGAGAGTGAGCCGCCAGCCGTTACCCCGGAGACTGCCACTGCTCGACTCGTGAGAACCGTTAAATTCGCTTTATTTTCATTTGTTATATTTAATAATTGTATTTTTCATTTCTTTGCGCTTTCTATTGAAAATTCGAGCAGCATTAATTCATCAACAAATTTCATGCAATGCCGGAGATCAAGGCCAACGATGGACATTCAATACTTAAGACTCAAGTCGATCAACTTCGCGTCGAAGCTGCTCTCAATCTAGAGAAGATCTCTATAACTTCTAAGGAGTGAGTTACCCCCAAACAAATAAAAATATATTTTAGTTTGCTCGAATACTGCGAGAAAAATAAGCAGGTAGACACTCTCGTCTCTGGACCATCGGACGGACACAATCCGTTCCAAGAAAAGAAGGGATGCGCTGTGATCTAACATTCTTACGAATTTGTGCAAATATGTAATCAAAAAGACAGCAGTAGTTAACCCCTGATAAGTCTGATGTTATGTAAGCTGTGATTAAATAAATCTCCCAACTCACTCCATATACGAATAATCTCCAGCCGCCGTCTCGGGGAGATGATCGGTGGGGCGGGATGAAAGTAGTTTCTGAAAATAAGGAAATCACTAAAGAAAATTGGAATGATTCACCTTGAGGCAAGCGTCTTTCTCCGGCTGAGCTTTTGCCTTCTTTTGGCGGGGCTTCCTTGGCTTTTTAGTTTTCTCTGTTTCGATTGAAGGATGGAGTAAAGGAACACAAGGCGAAGAAGAAAATGTCTGGTTTTTATTTTTTTATAGGAATCGTCTTTCTTACCGATGTTGCTGTTGGATGAGCTACTTCCTCGTTGAAAACACTTGAACAAAGTTCAGTTAGTTTGTCGTTATTTGACATGATAGAAACTCCATGACTGTACATGTCAGCATTTGGAAGAGTATTCTCTATTCTAAAACAAAAATCTGAATGCAAATTGCCATTTATGAGATTAACGGTATTTTCCAGTTGAATAGAATTTCTTTATTCTTAGGATTTGAATACGTGCGTTTTGACGCAAGTTATAAATATTGAAGTGGATTAGAATCATAAATTGTAGAAATTAAACTTACTTATTCACATCACAATGAAGAAAAATCCCCGTATCATGATGAACAGAGCGGACCATTGCTCCTACCGTTACTCCAGCGAGGTGTAGAGTTAATTGGGCACTGCATTCTTGATCTAAAATTGTTGATATAATTATTCTCTTTCGAGTTTTGATCAGAACTTCTGCTACTTTTTAACAACACGCGCAAACATTGGCTCGCCAGTGCGTCATTGCGGCTGTCTGTTTGCCGTTCGCTTCGATTTTTTATGCTGTAAATCAGCTGTAAAGCGAGTTAACTTACGCGCTTCGAGAAGAGTGTCCAAGACGGTTGAATCAGATTTTGCGATGATGTCAGAGATGTGATGAGAAATTATTTGAGCTGGGCTCA
Source organism: Oscheius sp. JU1382 (assembly GCA_932521405.1). Lineage (NCBI taxonomy): Eukaryota > Metazoa > Nematoda > Chromadorea > Rhabditida > Rhabditidae > Oscheius > Oscheius sp. JU1382. Next base: position 229,417 of record OW051479.1, read on the forward strand.
ACGGAATTTCAGACCTTGAAGGATTTTTCACTGAAGAAAGACCACTACTTACTTATTTTCCACGTCAGTCACCCTGCATGATGTACTGAGAGCTATTGTAATTTTGCCATGGCTTACAGGCACCGCTCTAGCTACGCATAAAGTAGCGGACCGTTCTGGAAATTACAACATTTAAACAAATTGAGTGAGCTAAAAACTACTTCTTTTTACATTCGGCGATAGCCTTAATACCCAGTCCGAGTCATCTTGATTCTTCTGTTTCAATGTGCGAAGAATTTGTGTGATTGCCACTTCACACATTTACCCGTTACTCAAAACAATTTTTGAAAGAATGATTTGACAAAAGGAAGGGAAGATAACCGACTATGACTTATAAAAATATCAGAGTCGAGAGAAAGAACGTGCAAATTGAAATCAAATAGCAAAACAAAGATCAGCGGAATTTTCGGAGCAGCCTCAGCAAACTCTAAAAGACCTCGGGAAGAGCCCCCGTCGAAGAACAGGCGCGTGAATGTTGTCCACTTGCGAGTGGCAAATGTTACCACGTTCAATTTGATAGTGAAATCATGAGCAACAAAAAAAGAAAGCAAAAATAATAGACTCTATGGCATACCACTTGCCTTTTGCAAACTTCATAAAAGTAGAGGTGCCAGTACTTTCGGGCAGCAGTCAATAAAACCGCGACGCAGATTTGAACAAATAAGTGATCTAATGTTAATAGAAAAAAAAACCTAATGAAGATAAGGCCATTTGGGGGAAGCCCTTTGGCTCTGTTCAATGAAAATTATATGGACTAGATAAGAATTCCCGCAATAAAAACGAACGTCTAATCAGTTAACTTACTTGATGATGTGTCACCCCAGAGAAGTTGCTCTAAAATAGTTGGCTTTCTCTGTCTCATTACAACTGTTAGAATCTTGGAACGCAGCATCGAGACTAACTAAGAGAACCGCGGTCTGCACAAAGGTTTCCCAGGCTGATTCACTGATTAAAAAAGAGAGCACTACTGTAGGATTCAAAAAAGTCTAACAAGGATAGAAAATAGCGTATTGGAAACAGAACCCGATTGCATTTCTAATGAGATAATGGATTGGCTCACTTGACCCTCACGTGTTGTTTTTGATACGATTTTATCGACTAATGTTATTCCTAGCATTCTAGGTTGATTGATTTTACTTTTTGAAAGAAGTATTATACCGAATAATTAGAACAAAAATTTCTGCATAAAAAAGTGCAATGTTTTTGAAAGCGAAGGCACAACAAGATTAGGCTGTTTGGACAGAACACCCAAAACAGTCAAGAGATGGCACGTAATAATTTGTTGGTCATATTTTGTGGATACTACTGAAAGAAAAGGTAAGAAACTCGCCTTTTTCGTCTGAAGCTGAATTTAGCTGCCGTGTAGAAAGCTTGGCGAAGGTCACCTAGAAAAATAAAAATACACAATATGTATTTCCATGTCAATTCACATAGACATCGGAATTGCAGTCGTAAAATGACACTAATTATAGTCGTAACTGACTGTCCTATACTTCCATAAACTCACATCAAAGGGTGATTCTATGCCGGTGGAGTTGTGCAAATGAAGACGACAACTCATCGAGGTGCAAGGCCCAACGTTTAGAATTGGCGGTACAATATGATGATCTCTAATAGCGACGCAGGCGAACGCTGATTTTAGTCTCATTTCTTCCTGGAATTGTCACATCGATTCCCAGTTGCTGTTAGGCTTTTTTGAATCGAGGATTGAATGATTTTCCTTCAGGATAAGCTGGCTAGCGCGACGGCTTTTTGTGGCTCTCTGGGTCAAGGTCTTACGTAAGATGAGGGGAAGAGGAACTGGTTGCGAGAAAACAAAATAAACTAGAAATTACAGATAAATCCAGGCAGCAAGTTAAAAAATAACTAACCGCCCGATAGCCAAGAAGAGGCAAACAGCCTTCAGAGACATAGTCTATCGAGCCTGTTGAAGAAAGGAGAAACCAAAAGGAGGTTGAAGATGAGGGGTGAGGCGAAGACGACGAGGAGATCGACTCTTCTTGCACCGGATTTGAGCCTAGTTCTTCATGATTTATTTTTAAAAAAGTGTTATACCTCTTGTGAGAACGCTTCTCACAATATCAATAACAGTATCAACCTCAAAATGCGATAGTCGATTACCACCTAGCTCAAAGACCGATCGCACGACATCATCAGCTAAAAGAAGAGGTGGGGTGCTGCATTCCCCTTCCAGCATACCCTAAATTTGTTCAGTTTTAGAAGTTCAAGCAAAGAGAATGTTGCAAAATTGTACGAGTGAACGAGCAGGTGGCTGGAAAAGTCAACAATATATGACTTTTTTTGCCCAGGATGGCCTTGATAACGGTCAGCTTTTACTTTTAGAAGAATAAGCGATTTATAACGGCATAACCGAAATCGGTCCAGAAATGATGAAGAGAAATGACTCTAATATTGACGGGAAATTGGGCAAGACTACACAGAGGAAATTAGGAGGGTGCTGGGAGAGAAAGAAAATAGTGATATTGTTTCTGGCTAAGTTCTGAAGATTCAGCTGATCGCTGGCCCGTAAAGTGCTAGGTACGGAAGGGCGTTAGTTTGCGGAGTGTGTGATGGATAACCGTAGCCATATCACAAAGATTCGGGTGAACATGTAGAAAATGTTATTTAACATGCAGCGGAAAATTACATGTAGAAGACTATTCGTCCAATAGGCTTTCGGCTCGAGCCTAGACTATGAAATAACGTTTATACTTTATTGTTAAAAACTAATGATCAAGTTCAGATTTTGTAACATTGGGTTCTGCTTGGGGAAAATGTTGAAAACAAGATGTCGTATGTGCAAAAAGAGGAAAGTTTTTTGGGGGTGTGGGATGTTGAAAAGACTGGCTAAATATCGAAAACATATAAAGCTGATTTTTTAAAAGAAAATTGTTGATCAGAAAATGAGTGGAATTCGGGTATTGGGTCGCGAAGGTCACAACTGCCGGCCGGTTTTGAAAGTTAGTGATGATTGAAGCCTGAGCTTGGGAAATTTTGCGTCAGTTCGGCGTAGTATGTGCAAGTCGAACACAAGATTGAATGCGAACAGGCTTTTTGACTGAGATTTTTTAGCCCGGCGCGAACCGATCAGCTGAGACAAGATGCCCACCCAATTGGAAACTTTTCAAAACATCGTGTCTGTGTGGCAATTTGTCCGAAGGCCTGACCCAGTGGCCTTGAGTCGCCAAAGCACTTGCGGCGCCTTCCGGGTGGCAGTCCGCACCAGTCGACTGTCCCCAAGACGCACTGTCCTGCCCTGAGCGACGATAGACGCCTAGAGATTGGCTTCATAGATTCGAGAATTAGAGGGAGAGACATTATCGGGCGGGAGATTTCTAAGATTTTATTTTTCAAGCCTTTAGAGAAAGAATTCAATATCTATAGAAATGTAGAAATAGCAGAATGACCGAAAATGGATGACATTAAAGTCGAAAACTATGTGCAATAAACTTTAATGCAGGAGTTCATTAAAAATAGAAAAGAATAAAATCGCTCCCGGGAAGACTTGATTCCAAATCGACCCCAATCTGATCGCCCAGAGAAGGTGGAAAACATCTATTGGCGGCCTGACCAGAGGGGTCGACTGTGGTGTGGGCTGCTGGCTTCTTCGGGATTCTCCGGGAATCGGCTACCATCAAGACCTTGAACTGAGCGCAATAGGCGGTACGCTGGCGCAAATCGTCAAAACAGCCCGAGGGAAGACTTGGGATCAGAGGGAGAAGAAGGAACGAAAAAATTAGAATAAAAGCAGCTGAACAAATATCAAAGCGATCTCTTTGTTGCTTGCCGTTTGCAGCAGCTTTTATAAACTCTTTTTGTTTACAAGTTGCCAAAAAAAATAAGATATTCGTACAATCTGACGAGTATATGACGGACTGAATTTACAATTCCTTCGAATTTCGTACAGCGAGCGGGGAGCCAACGGGAACTGAATCACCTCGCGTATGATTGAACGAATGATTACAAGTTGAAACAGGGAGGAATATGACTTGGGCATCCATCATCAATGGATGTGTCCTTCAGGATCAACGAGACGGGGAGCGCATCCATAAACATTCTGATTGTTAGAACCAAGATCCCTGAAAGGGTTCTTCATATTTCTTATGCTTCTTTCAACATTGGAAGGAAATAATTGTTGATGTTTATTCGATGTTCGTGCTAAAAACATGTCCATATGGAGGCTTTATAAAAACACTGACGCTCTAGTTGCACTTTCGATTTCTTTTCTTGTTCCAGCAAAATAATTTGTAAAACTGCCTACAAAAGCTCAAGGTTTCACTTATATTCATGTCCCTTTTTATTCTGCTAAAACATTGCACTACTATAAACGATTAAGCAACTTCATTATTTGCTAGCATGTTCAAAATGCACTGCTTTGCCCCAATGACTCAGAAGGGACAAACACGCGGTGAGAGATTACATCAATTCACGAGAGCAGAGACAGCGCTCGAAACTAAACGATCACCATCGCGTTTCACGACCTTTTCGATTTTGTATCACTACTTTTATTTTGAACCTATTGTTCACATTTCTTCGTTATAATATTTACTTTTTTCAAATAAGTTTTTCAGTGAAATGAATAACAATAATATAGCTCATAATGCTTCGGCCTATGGCGTATCCTCGATCTCAGGTAAATAAGATTTCCTAATTCATTTTTCTGTAACATGATATTTTAAGAATTTTTTTTTAGGAATTTCTGTTACCTGCTTTAATTCTATGGAAAATTGTCTTGAGGCTTGTTATATGAGTTGTACGTGATTGTAGTAGACTCTATAATATTTAACTTTTTAGGCTATTTTGCTGACACCTGCAATGATTCTCCAGGAGAAATGGTAGCTTGCGCACCCGGCCTTTCAACGTAAGTGACATTGTCTACCTGGGGATGACTCAGTCTGGGTAAATAATTGTTTCGTCTGGTTCTGGCAGCCACCGACTTCAACTATTCTCTTTATTTGTTACAAATGGAAAATCCTTCTTTCCAAGGAATTTTGGATAAAGTCACAAAATCTGGAATTGACTGCCTCTTAGAGCGGATGCCATGGGTTCAAAAGGTTTATGATATGATTGAATCTGAAAGGTGCCAAGATGTTAACTGGTTTGATGCAGAGTGGGTAATTTCCTTATTTTATACGCAATGTCTTCTTATTACTTTGATCTAAAATTCTGCTCAAGATAGCCTTTTTTGCTGCTCAAATATCCTTAGTGACTCACTCTCCTCTCTAGCTAAATATTTCACCAGTAGGAGGAGGTGGGAGGTCACTTTCTAGACGGTCGTTGTGAAATTGTTGTCGGGCTCCGAGAATCGATTTGCCGTGCTCTCAGTGTGCCTATTTTGAATCCACCCGCCTCCTCCGCCAGTGATCCCTATCTAGATATATTTTAAATGTCTGACGAGAGGCCTCCAATTTGGGAGTCTATTCTTTCTTTTGACTGGTATAATATTATTCTGTGGATATGGGATCATTTACCTTTTGAAGTAAAATCCTACGTATGGTAAGCTCTTTATTTCTTCTCTGTGGGCATTACTTTTTTCTTGTGGGTGTATTATACGAGTTATGTGAAATTGCCCTGTCGCCAAGGACGAATCAAATATTTACTGTTGCACTCGAGAAGAAACGAGAACAGAAAAAAATGTTCATTAAATATTAAAAAAACTTGATGAAAATTATTGCCTTTTCAGGATGATTATACTCACGGTCCTCTTTGTACTCTTCCTTTGCTGTTGTTGTTGTGCCATCTGTTTCTTTTCTCCGTGTTGCGTTTGTGCAATTTGGTACAAGAAACGCCGTGATAGACGTAATCGAGCTTCTGCTGAACGCCACGTTCCTCAAGCCTATCCTTCTGCTCCTCCCCTTCTGTCGAAAGTTTGAAGTTATTTTTAGTTCAATTATTTCGGGTCCACTTGAAAACAAAGAAATTAGACTAGTCTTCTTGCCATTCACAAAACAAAACTCATAATATTACAAGCTTTGTGCCTTCTATATTGTACATACTCGATCTCGAAATATAAACTTTTACTTTGATATGTCATTGAATATACATTACAAACAAATGCCAATTAAAGTAGCAATTATGCCCAACTATAGAGATAACCGTAATTCTCTGGCAATACATGTACATAATGGGCGAAGGAAAGACTAACGGGACTAGAATAAGAGGACTGCTACTTCCAGAGAACTACATTGCGTTGTTTATCACAGCTTAGAAGACCACGTCCGGTAGGATTCCAGCGGACAGCGAGAACAGGAGGACTGAAAATTTTTGTTCTTAAACGAACCGAAACTTACTCAGACCCACGCCCCAAAACCTTTTCAATTTTTGTGCTGTTCAAATTCCAAATAAAAACATAGCCATTAGATGAGCTGAAATTTTTTTCTTTGTGTTGGATTCTGTTGCTCTTACCCCGAGGAAACAAAATCCATTCCCGGAGAAATGATACATCTGGCAAAATCTGAGGAAGATCTGTACGAATCTGCACTGTAAATATGCAGGACAGATTTCAAGTTTCTAATATCTAAAAGAGAAAGTGTATCATCTCTAGTAGAACAAAGAATAGAGCGACCATCTAAAGCTAAATGTTAGAACGATTTCTTTCTAAAATGACCTGCAGCCACGTCCAATCCTGATATCTTTCCGGCCATTTCGACAATTTGTACAGGTTGCGACTCTCGACCATCGTATACTCGGAGCTTTTTGTCAAAATGTCCTGAGATAAAAGCAGCTCCACCAAAATTGCACCTCCCAATTAAATCATGGATAGTAGATCCAGGAAAGTAGCTTTTTATACCTAGAAGAAGTAAAAGTATATATAGTCGATTTAAAAAAAGACGACATAGCCTCCTAGCAATACCGTACTCAGAATTGACGCTTTCAAATTTTGCGATGCTCTTATCATACTTTTGAATTTTCAAAATTTTCTTCATGATTTAGTTATATTTTTATTTTATTTTCATGCTTTTATTTGTCTTATTTCTTATGTTTAGGCAACTAGTATTCGTATTTCAAATGTACAAAAAACAAAAAGAAACTAAAACATGAAGAAAATTCTGGAAATTCAAGTAAGATAAAAGCACCGCAAAATTCTAAACCGTCAATTCTGAGTAGGGTATTACTAGGAGGCCATGTCGTCTTTTTTTAAAAATAGACTATACAAAGAAACTTGCATCTTCCAGCTCTCAAATCCCAAACTTTAATTTGTCGGTCAAATCCGCCAGAAACTGCTTGAAAGTTGGAGTGAAATTTTACCACATTTTGCTTCTCGTTCTCTGCTTGTAGAGTGTGCTGAAAATGTTGTAATTTCTTTATGATAGTCCTACCAGCATCCTTTGATTATCTATATTCCAAAGACGAATAAAACCATCATTACTTGAAGCAATTATAGCTTTCGACTCTGTATCGTAATCTAAACGGGTAATGGCAGCATTGCATCCAGTAAGAGTAGACGTTTTTGTCTGCTTTCCACTTTGTTCTATTCTCCAGAGCCGAATTCGTTTGTCTTGACCTCCTGTGGCAAAATAATCGGCATTTAGCCAACAAACATCGAGAATTTCACTTTCAGCTGCATCCTAATTGATTCTTTGATGTTTGAGAAGAAAACTCTTACGAATCGACAAGCAGCATAAGTCGGTACCATATCTCCATACTGCTGAATAGGAGCGTCACTTTGTGAAATGATAGAATTACTAAAAACATTTTCAAGCATAAAAATTTTTCTTACGCCCTGGAGTCTCGGCTGGTGTCTGCAATAGCATTGGCAATCTCCTCTTGAACTCTTTTCTGTTGTCGTCTAAAAACATTATTATAAATCGATATAGCTTACGCTTCCTGTGCCTGGACTTCTGCATCAAGGAATTTAGCAATAGTTTCATCCTGTTGGCGAATTCTGTTTATCAAATTGATAGCCTCTTTTTCTAGAGCCTCAATCTTATCCTTTTGAGAATTGAACATAGCAAATAGAGAAAGACGCTCATCGCTGAGTAGTGTATTATCGTCTTTCATTTTTTTAAGATTGTGCTCGAGCTCCGCAATTTTCGCACAAAGTCGCTTATTGTCGGCCAGCAGTTTTTCTTTTCTTAAACGTTTCTGTCATTTCATTTTTAAAAGTTGCTCACTCTTCGATGATTTTAACCAGCTTTGCTTCACTTTCCCTCATCTTTGTATTCGCTTCCAAATATTCTGTATGGTGAGCGTGGTGTTGTTTATACAAGTCAGCAAGCTCATCTTGTAGTTCTTTGATTTTTGAACCAGACGGATCAGATAAGCTGAATAGAAAATAGGCAATTGGCTGGAAAATTTACTCTGTACTAAAAGTTCTATTTCTTGGACCTGCTATTCTAGCTTTTTTAAGGTCATCTGTTAGCTTGCAATCTGAAGTATATTGTTCTTTTATAAAATTAACTCACAGCTCGTAAAAATCCCCTCCAATGGCCGTAATTTATTGTTTCTCTCATCCATCCTCTTCAATATCTCATCTCTATAGCCATTCGATGTCGATGGAGTTTTGGCCACTTCCATGCTATAATGTAAAGCGACTTATGAAATAAATTGATTCAAAGTGAAACACCCTGACAATTGTTCGGTCAATGTGATAAATAAAACTGATTAGGCCTATTAGCAGTGAGAAAAGTAACACAGTTATTTGATTGTCATACTGAATCGTGTCGGGACGCAGCTTTGAAAAATATTAGAGATAAACTGATAGAAATGGAATATAGAAAATAAGAGGAAAGATTTTACAGAAAAAATAAAATTTTTAAAGTTTAGCATGTCGATTAAATGCTTCCATCCAGAGCATCGATCATCGTTTCCTTGTTGTCTTGCCTTATCTTTGCCTTTCCCCGTTCATTATCTAGCCTCCTTGGAATTCTCTTCAAATGATTTTGTTTCTAACTTTTTTGCTTCCATCAGCTGTATTTTCCACCATTGTGACAACATCTTATGGAAAGTTGGATGGAGACCAATCTATAGCTCCAAATGGCGCAACTGTCCATTTATTTCGAGTGATGAATAACGCTTGATAAGATAAATAGAATGTTCAGGGCATTCCTCAGACAAAACCACCAGTAGGTAACTTGAGGTTCAAACTTCCTGAAAAGGTCGAGAAATGGAATGGAATACTAAACGCAAAGGAATACAAGTTTTAATTCTTTTGGTTTAATATAACTTTGAGATTCAGAGCTGCATGTCCGTCCAATTCGACAGAATCCCACTCTGTTCCAAAAATAGTGAATGAGGACTGTCTGTACATAAATATATTCACCAGTGATAACTGTCTCAAAGGGAATATTTCATGTCCTGTTATTATTTATCTGCATGGCGGCGGTTTAAACTACGATAGTGCCGTTCAGTTTAATGATACATTTTTGGTGGAAAAATATGTTCAAAAAGGTAACCAAAAAGATAATACAACTTGCGTTTGTTTCAGATATCGTATTTGCTATTCCCGCTATGAGAGTAGGCACACTGGGTCTGCTTCATTTTGAAGATCCTTTGCTCGTCCCCAGAAATATTCCTGTCTATGGTAGCTAAAAAGGCTTTTCAAAGAAAAATGTCATAGATGTAATGAAAGGAATTGAATTTGTAAATGAGGAGATACATAACTTTGGAGGAAACAATTCAAGAGTTACCTTAATGGGGCATTCAATGGGTGCTTCGCTTGTATTTTCATTAGGATATATGAGGTAAAAATGAGTTTTTTTAAATATTCACAGAAATTACGACGTCGAACGAAAACTATTTCAACAGCTGCTTCCAATGAGTGGTTTATTTAATTACGTGACAGATGAAACAAGGTTACAAGCAACCAAAAAGATATTAGGAATTCTTGGAGTAAGCTTATTATTCTAAATGCTACAAAATTAGTGTCAACTTCCCAATGACGTTGACTCGCTCGCTTGTGTCTCTAAACTCGACTACATGACGATCCTTCGAGCTCAACGAAAAGCTGAGGAAGATGGTGGATTCAAGCACGACGGATTGAGTTTTGCAGCTCCTGTAGCAGACATGAACGAGGACTTTCATGAGAGAATGGATAACGCTCAAAAAAGAAACATGCTAGTAGGTCAGTGCGATTTCTTGTGATAATAAATAACAAAAAAAATGAAATGACAACAAGAATCATTCAGGCGCAACAGAAAGAGAATTTGACTGGGATATCCAAACTGATCGTTTTGAAGTTGGAAGATTCATTGGCTTGAAAAATAGAGATGGAATATTAAAGAAATTTAAGGAAGATGCAGTCAATAGAGATCATCGTAAATTGTTTTTATTTTGCGATCTCATTTTTCAAGGTGCTTCAAAATTTGCCTCCTATCAGTCTCAAGAAGTCTTCGTTTCGGCTCTCTACTATGGAATAGTTATGGAGAAAAAAGGAGCCAACGTTTGGCTCTACGAATACACGTAAATCTTTGTACAATATTTTCGCATTAAATTCCTCTCAGGCAAGATGTTGCTTCACACTCCTCAGATATGATGTTTTTTAATGGAAATCATCCAAAAGAAATGACACCTGATCGTGAAGTTCTACAGCAGGTTTATAATGATATGATTGTTAATTATGTAAGAGGAGAAAAGCCATTGTCGGGTTTGCTCGACTTTTTAATCAATATTTTCCCAGAGTACCTTCCTCTCAATGGAACTACTGCAAATTATCTTAAAATAGAATCCAACATTTCTAAAGGAATCGCTCCAAAAATGAAGCAGGGATATCACTTACCTGAATTTAATTATTGGACAGATGAGATGACTTCTTATGATAATACATTATCAGGACATGTGAGCCTGGTATCTTTGTAAATGCTGGTATTTCAGAGTGCTGCAACTTGGGCTCTTCCTATGGTTATAGGGATTGTTTTGTTCGTAGTCATCGTTGTAGCCGCAATAGCGTTTTTCTTAAAAAATAAGCCGGTAGCTGAAGAGACAAGACCATTGCTCTCGTAATTATAAATAAATTCATATATTTTATTCCTCTCCGAGAGACACCTTGAGATCAAATGTCATCGATTCCATCAACCATCATTTTATGAAGGACTGCTTCGTGTATCGTACCTCCCATCATGTTTTTCACTCGTTTTACCTGCCGTTTTCTGGCCATTCGCTCACAAAGAAACCATGTTAAACACATTGGGATCATAGAAAGAGCTCCCAACGGTCCTAAAAGAAAGACCTAAACGTTTGATCTAATTTTTTCAAAATTAAAGGCTAACTTTTCTGTTATAAAAGCTATAGACTTTTTCTGTGTGGAGAGTATTACAAAACTCTCCATCCCATGGCTGCTCGCAGATGCAAGCTGTTCCCATTCGGTTCAACTGCCCATGTTCACAGTTTAAAATTTCACAGAAAGAGCCAGAAAATCCTTCTTCACACGCTGTACAACTGAATCAAGAACATTTTCTCTCAAAAATAAAATAAAATTACTTACGATCCGTTTCGATAACGTCTGAAAGTAGCACAGTGCTTCTTCTTTTCACAATGTCGTCCTACCTGAACCTGTATGCAAAAATTTAAATATAAGCCTACATAGTCTTGATCACAAATGCATTTTCCATCTTCAACAATACCATTAATACACCTGGAAGATGTTGATAATGCAAAGACATAGAAATAAGGCACTCCCAGTCAGTCACTTATAGAGACAGTGTTTATTGCCCTCCCTCGAAAACACTCTAACTCGCGCATCAATCACCGTCTCCCAGGTGTTGAAGTCTCGACCTATGATTAGCGAAAGAGAAGAAGAAACTCGTTCCAATTTTAACCCTCTCTCCCCGTAATCACAGGTCGCGTCTGACAATGGCCCCAAAACGTCGTGAGATTTACGATTGTAAGTTCAAACAAACCGAAGAGGCCACAACATTGTGGTACGATTTCAAATTATGGGATGTTCTTTGGAACATTACAATCAGGCATGATTCTGATCAAGGTTAGAGGTTGAAAGAATTACGAGGATACAAAAAATTCGCCGAAAAGTTGGTTGATAAGCCGATGATCACTGGTTGTTCCAATTTTCATGGGTTATATGGCAGTAAGTTCATGAAAACTGTACTGCAGTTCAATAAATTTATTGTTGTAGGCATCCAAAGCATTAGCGAACTTTCTCAGTCCTCTAAGTATTAAAAAGAAAATAATTCTTAATGCTTGAGAAAATGGATGTTTGCAACGGGAAAAAAACGAACACTGGCTGTCTTCTTCTGTGAACGGGATGTCTCATAGCAAGATCAGCTATTGATGTGGATACAAAGGCAATCAGAAGAATCCAAAGGCCAGCTGACGGCATTGCCAGCAAGCGATAATCGAATGCCGTCTACAGTCTACACGTCGATCGGAACGGGAATTTCTTTGATTGGGCACAAGTGTGGTGTTGTCCCTTAAAGAACAGGGGAATCACGGAGACGCAGGAGAAGGATTCGCCCTCAAAACCTCGACGTAAAAGGGCTGGGTCTTCCCCTTTAATTAACCGCGGGAGGGCGTCACAATTCGACGAGTTTTGTTGATATGATAACGAACGAGAAGAATAGAACCAATTTTAAAGTGATTGGAATTTGTGAAGAGTTATTTTTCGAGAAAACGCTTGTACTGTGAGTTCAACTAGAAGCCAAAGCTCTGAGTAACATCCAATGTCAATACGAATCGCCAAAAACACGGTGTTTCTCCTCGAATTTGTTCTTCTTAGAAACAGCAGACGTTTTGCCCTGCCTTTATCCTTTGCACTTGTCAAGATTTCTTTAGAATTATAGAATTATTGTCATATTAGTAGAGTATGGATCTATCCAAACTCGCGTCATTTCGCTTTGGATTTCCATCCGATAAATGCCTCTGTTTTCAGCAGGAAATCTAGTTGCGCGATCGTCGGTAATCGTCAAACTGTCCTCCCGACTGGCCGATTACCAATATCCTGGCTCTCTAACACAGTCCAATTTTGTCCTTCAAATCCTTCATGTCCCGCTGTTGGCGATACAGACTGCACACAAGCACATACTGAAAATCATACGTACGGCACGGCAAATAGGATCAGCCGGTATTAAGAAGACAACTTGAGAAGGGGATTACTCCTACTGATCAACAAGAGTTTTGTTAGAGTAACCTTTTCTTTTGAGTCAGCCACTATACAATCACTGTTTCCTACTCATGAATTCCTTTGTCTTACCCACTTTTCTATCTGATAAGAGAGTCAGGTCTTCAGCTTACTACCGCACTTTTCCCTCCGGCAATTTTTCCAATAAAATTGTAGCGTTTCTCTCTAAACTTCTCAGTCTAATTCGGAGATTATTCTGAAACCGATAGCTATTTGTGTCTCTCAGAGGCCTTCACGGCCCATGGACATTGGTCTTGGTGCGCTAAAAAGGAAAAAAATAGTTTCCGGTTTTTGGTCTCTTATGTCTTCCCCTAAAAATTTCTCGCAAAAAGGCAGGAAATCATCTTATTCAAATTGCCGCCATTGACGCCGGTCAAAAAGGCTATCTTGCGTCCGAACTAAACAGGTTTCTCCTTTAGTCTTTTTACGCTCCAAAATGATATATTGTCGCCATTGACTCCCAAGAGAAATATTCGCTTAGTCAGCTCTCTTTCATACTGAGAAAAGCTATTGATTCTGTCTGGGAAAATAAAAATGACAATGCGAACATAAGAGTTTTTCCCAGAAAAGTTTCATGCTCAACAATCCAGCTGATTTTAAACGAGTCCATTGGCTGTCGTTAAAGAAGCGATTGTCGTCTTATCTTGGCGCCACTTATTCGTTTTTCTGTCCATGTCACTTTTAGTTATCACTGTCAAGTAGGACGCTGTAAATTGCATTGCACCTGTAACTTGAAGTTATTCGCTCGTCCTGCCGTCATTTCGGCTAAGACTTCTCTTTTCTTGAACCTTACTTTAAATTGCTTACAAACTGCTTGTTAGAGACTTTTGTAACAAGTTTCTTTTTCCTCGTTTCTCCCTTACAGTTAGTTCCAGCTGATTAGATTTCACATGCACCTGGAACCAGTTCTGTAAAGTTTCTTTTCAACTTCCTACCTTTAAACTTCTCTACTTCCAGAACGCTTCTCTTATCACTTTAATCCGCTACGCTGGAACTAATTCTATTTATTATTTGACTACAATTTCAATACTCCTTCTGTCCTTTTGCAATGAAAACAAAAGCAAACATCACTAAGAATTCTTAGGTTCCGAATTTCCAACAAGGCGTATCGCATAACGAGCGTCCTTGATCTGGACGCACACTTTGTTTTCGGCGATTTCTATCATCTCTTTTTAACTTTTACTTTGGACAGTAAATTACTTTTTTAGATTTCTTTGAATGTGCCGGCAGCCGACTGCTGTTTCTAGTCGGTTGTATTATTATATCTCACAACTCACTGTCGAGCCAATTATTTTTCTCGTTTACTTGGGTTGGGTCTTCGGCAATACATTTCAAGCCCCTGGTGTCTACAGGAGGATTTGTGAAATTTACTATGAAAATAACGATCTTGTTAATTGCTATCTCATAAAGTGAGTGCAAATAGAAGTCTATGATTCAACAGTCTTTAGAAATTCTACGGTCGAAGACAGCGTCCAACAGCACTCCGCAGAGTGGACACTTTTCAATGCTTTGGCCTATTTAATTCCGGCAGTCTTTGCGGATATTATCCTAGGAGCATATGGAGATCGCTATGGAAGGAAGACTAACATTCTTCTTGGTATTTCTGGCTTGTCAATAGCTGAGCTTGGCTTCCTTTTAACATTGTCTGCCTCAATAGCTACTCCGTACTGGACAACATTGATCTTTGGCGGAATTAGCGGTATAACTGGTTTTATATCAATGGTAAGCCTACATTTTTACTCGAATCATAAAAAAGTCCTAGATCCCCGTTTCTTGCAACGCTTACCTGGCCGATGTCACCGAAGATCCTAAGATGCTTACGATCCGTTCGGGAATATTCTCGTCCTTTCAAATGCTCGCCAGTGTTATTGGCGCTTTCTCTGCTGCAGGTTTAGCCTATTCTGTAGGGGTTTGCTCTTTTTTATTTAATTAAACTTATAGTTTTCAATTCCTGTTGCCATGGATGTGGAGCTCTTTCTATTCCTTTTGGCATTTATTTATACTCTTTGGAAGATTCCACAAAAGCCTGGATTACAAGAGATCGATAGAAAAGCTAGTGGTAAAACTGCCAAATTCGTTCATTATAAAGTTATAGCAAGAGCAATTAGACCAGTCGGAGTGGAACCGAAGAAAAAGAAGTCGTTAACGCAGAGATTAAGAGAGTTCGTGGGTGATATGGTGGTTTTAGTGACATCGGGAATCGAAAGTTATAGGTACTTTGACTATGCTATTAACACAAAAATACAGGAAACCACGAGAAGGACACCGCCGCGCATTTATGTTTATAACAGCTATAACTCTTATGGTTAGCTATACCACAGCGGTGGAAACAAGGACCAGCGGCTTAATAAACACTTTCGTATTTCGAAGAACTGACGAAGGAGCTTTGGGCTGGTCCACTAGAGATCTTGGTTTCTGGAATGGATGTGGATATTCTCTTTGTAAGATTCTCCTAAACAAAAACTTAAAGTTTTATAGTGTTGATTGGCACACTAACAGGGCTGGTAATTTTTAAAAGAATCATGAAGCTACGAGAAACGACTATTATAATAATCGGTAGGGCAGGAAAAAGTTTATAAAATACGTTATTTAGGACTTTGTTCGGCTTGTTTGAGAACTCTCCTTATCGCTGTGGCTAGTAACAATGTTATAATGTATCTCGCAAACATTGTAGGACTTTTTTCCGGTTTGATTCAGCCAGCTGTAGTTTCTTTTATGACTCAGGTAATCCAACGCTTTTGCAGTCTTGAAACAAAATGTTTAGCTAATTCCAACTAATGAAATTGGCAGAGTATTTTCTTTGTTTGGAATCGGATCAGATTTGGCTCTTGTGGTAGCGACACTAGTTTACAGTCTTCTCTACAGGTTGGAGAGGTGATTTAATCATTAATCTAGTACTTCAGTGTATCAGTACCCTGGTCACCTTCTTTTATTTTCTTCATAATGTTTACTCTTCAAGTTTGTATCTTAATCATAATGCTATGGGTGCATTGGCAGTCTTTAAAAGAAGGAATTGGTAACATTCCAGCAATCACAACTCGTCCACGAAGCGTTCAAAAGGTGATAGAATTCAAAAACCAAGAAATCAATCTAGGCCATTTCAATGATTGGTGAGGCGCCCGGCTTAGAAAATGGAACAAATGAGTCGGTCAAAAAAGCAGCAACAAAACCGAAATTTTCTTCAAAAAGGCAGATCTCGATTGTGCAACATGCTGAAGATCTGGCAAGTCGAGAGACCCAAGGAGCGCTGTGGTCCAGCATGGAAGATCTTCGACCTAATAGAAACAGTAAAGTCTCTTTCTATTGACGCCTAACGTTTAAACATAAAACGTGTACATTTGCTCAATCCCGTTGCATTGTAATTACGGTCAAACGATCTCATGAAGTGCATAATAAACAGTTATATTTTCGAACAGATTTACTTATTTGAATTAGTCTTTCAACTTGAAATCTTATCAATACAGAATTACAAATTGTTGGTACTTGCTCATTCGATGCTAGGCTCTACACTTCCAATGCTAATTTAAATCCTGCGTATGGATTTTTCTATTCACGCCCATCGCTTTACATCTGTTACTGATTTCTTTCTTATTTTCTAAAGCAGATGCTTCCTCGCATTATTTTTATTGTCTTCTCTTAACTATTTTTACACAATTAATTTCAGAAGCTAGCTCATGATGTCTGGAGAAACGCTCAAAATTGCCGATGAAAAACTGAAAGGTTTAGATAAAAGATTCGCAGAGAGTGGAGAAAGGGACAGGATAAAGGTGAATATCATTGGGCTATTTTGTAGTCTTTTATTTTATAGAGACTTTTAATAGAGAAATTGGAATCGGAAGGATGGGTAGATAGAATGAAGGCGCAAGCTAAACAAGAAATCAGACAACAGGTAAGCAAAATATCTGCCAAAATAAACCATTGTAGGGACTCCAAAATGTAACAGTCGAATCTCTTTATGATGAATTGAAAATGCCAGGAAGAAAGGCCGTTTCTAATGATGCAAAAACGGAAATTTATCAACTTATTAAAGAATGGGTACAGAAGGAATTAAATATTGAAATATGAATGATTTCAATACAATTTAATCTCTAACTACTACCATCTAGTTTATTTATTTTGTCTTTTTCCTAATAAAGGCCCTAGTGAGAGGATAGGTTTACCTTCCTAGGGGTAAAGCGAGTCCCTCACTACTCGCAAGGAGATAACACACTTTTTAAAGAAAGACTTTATGTGTGTTTTTAAAGAAAAACAACAACACTTATAGTTGTCATACACTCACGAAAATATAGATACATCCCCTAAATTGGCGTATCTTGGCCGGGTGAGATTCTTTTGGGCCGAAATAGCTTTTATCTAATCCTCTGGCATTTTGACCTTATTTTTCTCCATAATCTAGCCAGGCAAGTTTGTTGGGTAAAACATGATAGCCTCATCTCCAAAAGTGGTGTTTTCCGAAATTTCAAAAACCCGAGCTATCAAAATTTGGCTGATGCAGTTCAATTCAGCTCGATTTTGTGATTCCAAAACACTTTAAATCTCAAAAAAAAAAACGATGAAAATGAATCGAGTTATGACTTAAAAAGATGAGACTTTTGGTCCAAAAAACACGCAATTCGAGAAAAAACGCGCAAAGCTGGTGAAAATTGACGTGTTCTTTGAGTCATATTACCACGAATTTTCATCCTTTTTTGAGATTTAAAGTGTTTTGGAATCACAAAATCGAGTTGAATCGAACTGCATCAGCCAAATTTTGATAGCTCGGGTTTTTGAAATTTTGGAAAACATCACTTTTGGAGGTGAGGCTATCATTTTTTACCCAACAAACTTGCCTGGCTAGATTATGGAGAAAAATAAGGCCAAAATGCCAGAGGATTAGATAAAAGCTATTTCGGCCCAAAAGAATCTCACCCGGCCAAGATACGCCAATTTAGGGGATGTATCTATACTTTCGTGACAAAGTGTAGGAATACAATAATGAATAAAAAAAAATAAATCACACAAAAAACAAAACGGAGTGCGCGTTCGGAACTACGGTAAGGCGTAAACAAAACAGCATCTCTTACTCCCTCCAAGACTTTCGCAGTCTTCCTTGATATGTCACAGGTCTCCATCTTCTAGGTCCATTTGCTATCTTGTTCAGACCACGATTTTATCCTTCGTTCTATGGCATCCTTTATTTCGACTTTCTTCTTCAGTGTCTCATTCGAGATCCTGCCTTATAGGAATACATTAGCCGATGATAATTCGAATTATATCTTTATTCTCTTTTTTATATAAGAATCACAATGAAGACAGATACTATGCATAATCTCAAGGCACTGGAAGAGAGGAAATAGCAGAAATACACGTAAATTAGATGTAGCAGCATGTACATGACAAAATGACTATTAATTTCTTTGATAGGAATGAACTGTCATGAGATCGAAAGTAAAAGACGAAGTCTATTCTATTTCTTCACGAAGCTCCTCGACGTATGTCAACGGGAAAAATCCCACTCGGTTATTAAGAGCACCTTTCCACCAGCCACGGTCTTCACCAACCGTGTCGATTAAAGTCAAAATATCGCCCTTTCTGATCGAAAGAAATTTTGGCTCTTCTTGAGAAAAATCGTGGATCACTCGAAAAACTTTGCAGTCTCTGTACGGGCTTTTTAATACAGTATTCAGAGAGTTAAAGCTCTCGCACAAGTTGTGCACCTTGTAGTAATTTACCAGCTCCTATAAATCAAGGATTTAAATCGATTTTTCGAAAGTACTTACAACAATGCTGCTGAAAACAAAGCCTTCGTCCAGGAAATACTTCATCTCCTCGCTCTGCTCGATTACAGTATGTTTTACTTCTCCTTCATAGCTAGAAGATCTTTTATATCAAATAAATTGTAATTGCAACCTGATACTGAGAGCATATCGTTGTCTATTATTCGAAAATCGAACCAAAAAGGTTCCATTCGGCATAGGTTTGAGCTTCCTCTCAGATTCCGGTCGTTCCATACACCCCATATACCAGACCTGATTTTGGACTTCAGTGTTCATGTATTCAGCGACAGGAGTAATACTGAAAAGCCTTTTATGGAGAGCTACAAAGCGAGCTGAGTCAGAGAACAGTTCTAGATATTTCGCGAACAGTCAATTTCATATCATGTGTCACGGGTTTCTCATCATCAAAATATTTTAAAAAACTCACGGAGTCATCAACGGCCTACGTGGAAGAACAGTAGATTCTTTTCTACCAATCCGATCAATGGGTGTTCCCAAGCTAGATTGTGTAGTGCGAACTTTCCTGATGTGTTGGACATTAACTAAACCTTGGCGAGTTCGATTATTTGTTGGAAAAGCCTGTGAATTGTTTTTCATAGTTCTTTTGTCAGCCTTACCAGCAAAAATCCTTCGTCAGTTACTGTAATTACTTCTAAGATGTCATTGAGATTCAAAGGAAGAAACGAGCTATCGTTGGGATTCACATTAGCTGTAGCCACAATTTGATCTCCTTTTCCGTCTGAAACAAGCATTTTTGGAAAGATTTAAACTACAACTTTTATATGGCTGAATAGAAACTTACATATTTTTGGTATTTTTGCGTGCGTTTTAATTTCAGAAATATGGGTTTGATCATCTTCCTCGTTCTCAAACTTTACCCAATTTGAACGATCAGTCAACGGAACGATACTATCCCAACATGGGCGACTCAAATCCGGCCGTTTGCCGGATTTCATCAGCGATTCAAATGGATTTGAAAAGCAACCCACATCCAACTTGTTCATTCTGCGAAAGAAATATCTTTTCGAGTTTATATAAAAAAGAGTGGATTCCAAAGAAATCATAAATGGAAAAATCTCCAATCAAAGCAGATTGTGAAAGTGAACTAGCGCTATCCCCCGGCGCAGCTGCACAAACCCACTATGCCTATGACTCATCCTAAACATTTTTCGAGAGAGTGAGAACGATTGAACATAGTAAACAGAAGTCTCGACGACACGAATTTGACTACAAGCGGAACGAAGTGAACAAGAAGCTAAATAAACAAGTTACTTATAGGCAAAACAGCAAAAGCTCTCAGCAACTGGCAATCTCATTGCACGACTGCGGTAGGTGTAAATGACTTGATTCGGCCAAAAATGGGTAGATACAATGCCCAGAAGTGAGAGAAAAAGTGGCGCCAATAGGGAAAAAAACAAATTTGTCATGATTGGAGACTTTTCAAAGAAAAATAGCTTTGTTAATAGAGAAAGAAAAGCGGACAATAGAGTCGGGCAAGAGAGCATCCTCTGCCTAATCCTAAAAGAAAGGTCACCGGAAATAACAGACCGTAAATGGTCCACGGCTGGGGGAGGTAAAGAATGCGCGGGGGCGAGGACACTCAACGCATAAAAATTACTGCCGCCTAGGCAATTAAGAGGTCAATTTGAAGAAAAGAAAAGAAAAGAAGAACAATGCCTGAGACGTTCATAAAAGAAGAGGTACGCTAAAATGGTTGACACATGCTTCCGTTTACAGCTGCTCCGAGCAGACACTATCGGATTTCGTCGAAATGTAAGATAATTACAAGTGTTGGAGCAACTCATTGAGCCGTGACCCAACGTTCTAGCCATAAATGAGTCATCAATCCCCAAACTGAAGGCTGATTCATTCACGCCGATGCCCTTCCTCAATAACAACCAGCCGATGTCTCATTTTTGACTTACACATAAGGGAATGTCGCCGTCGGAGGTCGTTCGAACTGAAAGAATTGGAAGGTGTGATCGTCTGGGATTGGCGACGAGAGCCAGCGCACGGACGAAGAGCTATACACGCTCGATGAAAGTAGTTACAACAAACTAGAATACGTTTTCAGCAGCAAGAAGAACTCACTTTCACATCTATACCCTTGAAAAATAAGTCCGCGAAGTAGTCTTTCACAAGCACTGCATTTGTGCGCAACGTTGGTTTTAAACGTCTGGTAGTGGCATTTATGTTTAGTTTCAAGTTGCTCCGGCGGACATGTGTTATCTCTGGCTTTCTTGAATTGATCCATCCACTTCTCCATCAAGTGCTTCGTTTTAAAGGCCAGCGTGATGTAGCGGATATCTGGATTATTGATTGAACGAGGATCTCGAGTAATGTAGACCATATTTTGACCCGCAAGTTTTCTAAAAAAAACTATTTATTCGATAAGAAAAACTTACTTTGTGATGGTACCAAATCTATTGTCACTATGCTCATAATCTATTGTTAATTCATTTAAAACGAAAGCTCCTTTGTACACATAGGTATTATTCTGAAAGATTATTTTTCGCAAAAAAACGGTAGCCGACTTTTTTGCTTTGGCAAATTATCAACACTTTATCGAAGACAAACACATGGCGTTGTTTCATTTTCCCTGAGTCCCGATCGGCTGATTGGGAAAGACGGACTTCACAGTCGGTATTTAGTCGACCATAATCTTGGAGGGACAGATTTTCCGGCTGTACAAATAATAAACGAAATATCTTTTCCCACCATGATAAGATCCGTTATGCTCTTTTCGACATCTTTAATCAAATTGCACGTTTCATCATCTCGTTTCATTTCATTAATGTAAGCATTAATGTCTTCCATGGCGTCTTTAGCTACCTCCAACGACTTTCTATCTGGATTTTCTAATGGCGTATTCTTTATCAATTCCTGCAAAAATATATGTCTTTGTAGATTAAAAAACTTACAGATAGAAGAATATGATATTTCAGTACCCTCTGCATCGGAAGACAGAGAAGATCTTGGAGCATGAACTGGTTGTCATTGACTTTCTGCGTACACTCCCTTATTTTCGTCTTTATCGATGCGTCAGATTTCTCCAATTCCAAAATTTTAGCTCTAGAGCTGTCTAATCCCATGCAATATGGACCATAAGCAATGAATTTCTCTTTGTGACTAGAAAAATGGATAGTACTTAATTGACACTTTAGCTAACTTTTTAAAAACATCGCCGATGAAATAGCCATTACTCAACGATTTCGGTCTACCATTAGTCGTTTCATTTAAATGTAAAGTACGAAAGACGGCTTCTTGGAGGTCATTTTGAAAAGAAATGTGCAGATTCCATAATTCCTTTAAAAAAGTTCCAAGAAAGCTGAATATCTTACGCTAATATTCAGAAAAATAGCATCTCGATCCTTTGGCTGCAGAAAGCTTGACATCGGGGCGTGGAACTTGTTCATAATCATGGTTAAAGCCTTCTCAACGTAATTCTTTTCTGTATCGAGAAGCTCTTTTATACAGTGCTCTCTTTTTGTAGTGGGAGAGAATTGGGACCAAGGCTAAAAAAATACTGTCACAAGAGGGTTAAACTTACGTCTGTCTTGAATTCTCTCCTACTGTCTTGCCTAGCTACAATGTGATCGTATATTTTGGTCTGTTCGTCCCGCTCTCGGTCATCTCGAGTATTTTTATAAGGCCCAACGTCATAAATAGCCGAATCCACCTCTACATTGTCTACGTCATCTTCCAAACGTCTAAAAATATTAAAAATAAGAGACTAGAACCTACTTGTAAATGTCTTCCTCAGGGCTAGACACAACAGTTGGAACAACACGACAAGTTTCGGCTCCAGTTTGAGGAGGGAATGGCCTGTATACGTTAAACTAATTTTGGCAAAGCTCACTTAATTCCACGTTTCAAACTCGGCTCAGAATAGGAAATAATTGATAGAGTGTTCAAAACTCTACTAAAATTTGTTGCTTTGTATAATTCGTAAGCAACAAACAAGTCTTCATCCTTCAAATTCAAGGACTTTTGGCAAGCCCCCAAAAAGAGGCAAATTATCTTCTGACATTGAAACTAAAAAGAATTGTTCGTAAAAAAAAACAAGATCTACCTCAGAAGGACAGGAATTGAGGTGCTGCTGTGGAACCTCTTTGATGTCAACTGAGCCGGGAATTAATTCATTTATCAATCGGCAAAGAAGAATTCCATCTCTGCAAAGGCTTTAAAATTGTGAAATTGCAAGATGGTACCGCAATAAGAGAGCAAATTCGATTGTTGATTTATGATCTGGTTGGGCTACTTTGTGATTAGGCGGTAGAATGCCCACATCTACCAGCCAGCGAACACATTCTCGCCACAGCTCGCAGCCGTCGGCCGCTGCCGCCATCTGAAATAGCAAAATTGCTTTGAAAACAATGAATTGTCAACAACGGAAAATGTGAGACGTAAAAGTGAACTTTTTGCCTGGGTTGTGGAGCGAAAAAGATCGATAAAAGATCAGCGAGAGTTCATTGAACTGGCTTGAAGACTAATGACCTTGGATGTTTAGGGAAAGGAGAAAAGTCCAGCTGTGTGGAGACCGATGTAAGAAGACAGAAAGAGAGATGGGTAGCACGCAAAGGCAAAAAGTAAACAGAAGGTGAGACCAGGTCAGATGCAGCCATTTGGAGAGGGAAGGACAACAGGCAAGAAAACACGAGAGAGAGACAAAATGGGAACGAAATGCGAATGTGTGAGAGAATGACCGCGATGAAAAGATATGCAAAACTGCCGTCAGGACTGAGACTTTTCTCGCTTGAAATGACTTTTCTATTTTCAACTCAGTGACCAAATAAAAGTCAAAAGTGTAAAGTACACGTGAATGAGAGTGTGAAACTTGTCTGAGTAGTAATTACCGGCGTCCAGCACAAAGTGACCTTTCATGCCCTTCAACCAATCAAAATCCACAATAATTACGCGACTTGGCAACAATAACGCGCATCTATACTGCAAATCTCCTAGACCGGATTTCGTTGAAAATGATAGTGACAGAAACTAAAAACGAGATTCATGGCAGGTGAATTATCGCTTTAGAGACCCGAGAGGACTTATCTGGGACGATCAATAACTGTTGAAATTCTGCTGATAGGGTAACGGGTACGAAATTGAGAGCACTCTTATTTTTTTTCTGATTACATATATCCTAGTATAACATGATTTTTATTGGAAATAGGTCGGAGCATCCGAGAAAAACGAACGAAAATCATCAATCTGGCCAGCTTTGGTTCCAGATGTCATCGGCTGCGGAAAATCGGACCTGCGCGGCAAAACAGCTGTTGCTCCCACAAAGAGAAGTATAATAATTTTGACTGTAGGAATGAATAAACGATCTGACCCTTGAGGGATCACAAAGCAAATGGGCTTTTAAACGCGCTGAGAATTATCCGGGCGACAAAACGGCGTCGTCCGAGGCAATTTTTTGCCGGAAGGTGTCAAGGTAGGGGCGTAAAGAGATCATTGAAGAAAATCTCTGAGCTAATTCCAGATTATTTACAGCTATCACGTAGGCGTTTGCTCATGATTTGTCTTCTAATTCATGTATAGATCAAGCTAAAGTTTTGCCAAAGACATTCAGGCAGCAATTTTCATGTCTACAATTGTGACAGTTATCCAGTGTGGTAACTCTAAGTCTGAGGAAATAAAATTGATTGAAGAGACGCCATGTACTGACAGTTTGGGAATCATGGTAGTAATTTTATACTTTTCTAGATAAAAAAACTTAAGAGATATACAAACCTGACGAATTCTGAGCTAATTGAAGCAGTCAAAAAACTATCTCCCTTCCGCAACACACTGGAAGTCTACACCTCAAAAGTCACACTTAAAGGAGTTGAGCAATTAATGCAGGTATTATTTCTCATTCCTTCAACTACTTTTCAGGCCTGGAGAAATGGGGAATTTTTGAAAAACTTCCGAGTAAATTTGAAATGGCACCAATCCGTCCCGAGATTCAATGAAAGAGAACTTTCTGAAATATTTTCTCCCAAAGAGATACCATCAAGTTTTAAGCCCCCTGTTGAATGGAACTTAAAGTTTTTGGCAAATCCAAGGAGTGATGAACTTTATCAGAAGTATAAAGTAAGGTCTCGTATTATAATAATTAAACTTATAGGATCTTCGTTGTGGCGTCATAGCTAAAGAAAGCAAAAAGCGAGAACTTCGCCATAAACTAAGAGAGCGTAGAGGTGCAAAAGGAACACAAATCTATCTAATTACAATGGATATCAGAAAATTACATAAAGAGTTAAAAGAAGCAGAAAAAAAGGCTGAAAAACTGCGACAAGAAGTTATTTCTTTAGTGTATAAATGGGAACGAGTTTACAACTTCACGCTAATTACTGATGGCCCTACTCTTTTCCACAGCGATTTTCGTATGGCTTATGTAACATATCGCTATCACATAGATAGAAATGCTAACATAGATGAGGACGATGCATTCAAGGAAAATATGATCACTATAAACTTTCTTTAGAAGAGCGAAATAAATATCAATTTAAAAGGGCGTGTTGTAAGAAGAAAATGGAGAGAAACCTCTATTGCCAGCTGTGGGTATAAATATAAACAGAGATCGACTTGGTAAACAGTCCGTTGGCGGCAGATGCGACCCGAGACGGAGAAGGAGCGCAATTAAATTGACCCCAATCCAATCCCAGCGGAACTGATAATATTTGCGGCTATCCATACCATTTAATTTTTAATTATTTTGGGAAATTCTAAATAAAAATGAGTAGTGAATAAAGGAGAGGCACACAAGCCACAGCTGACATTTGTGGGATTTATGTTATGCACGGGCCTTATTATGGCGAAGAGAAAATTAGGGACACGTTATTCAAAGTTGTAAAGTGGCTTGATGAATCAGTGAGCTAAGAAATGTAGCTTTTGGCAACAAATGACACCGGGTCGCGGGCTGCTGACTCATGTCTTTCGGCTGGCTCCCTCCGTGAAGACAAATGCCACACCAAAGATATTGCAACCGATAGCCCTTCCAGTTGCGAAAACATTCGCACCTTGCGGGAAAATTGTGGGATCCAAAGGAGATCCGAAACAGGAACTATTTGGCCGAGCTAGCCTGACAAAGCCGGGACAAACACATTTGGAGCTAGCTTTGGGTCGAGAGAGGAGTCTCAATACATCCACATTGCACTCTTCTGTAAGGTAAACACTCCCGCCAAGGAGCGAGCCAAGCCGGAGCTGAGGTCTCGCACCAATGTGTACTTTTGGCTTCCTGCCAGCGCCCTACACGGAAAAGCAGCACAGCAAACTTCGGATGAGGATGAACTAAGAGGCACCGAGAGCTCATAGCAATCGAAATACTTCGTAGTGATCTTATGACTAGGCATGTCTGTATTTTCTGACTTTCCTAGTGATTTGGGAGAAAAACTAACCGAATGAGGCGTCACTATCTTGAGGACCAGTTCTGAAGCCCTGTGAGCTGCAGTAGTTTGGCAAAGGGGGCAATAAACAGGGGGACTAGAGCAAACAATTTCACACGCAAAAGTCTTCTGATCTCTTCCATAGACCAGCCGGCGAATTGAGAGAAATGCGGGAATTTCAAAACACTCGTCCTAGAAATTGAATACCCAAGAGAGCAGAAGCGCTGCCAGAGAACAATGTCGAAATTACTTCCAAAAACCAACCTGATGAAATTGAAGCAGACGCAAATAGCCAGGGTAATAGCGCAGATTCATTAGAGCAGATGAGATGGAATTAAACTTCGTTTTCGTGGGTGAAATCGAGTGAATTAGAACTACATTAGCACGATTGCCTCATGGCGGGTTTTTCGGACTAGAAAAGCTAATAGAACTGGAAAAGACCGAAATTTTTGTTGCAAGAATGGAAGGTCAACTTGATGAACAGAGATTAGAAGCGGGACTGAGAAAGTCAGCAAAGGAGCAGGAGGGTGGCTTAGGAAAATGTCTCGATGACAATCGACGGCTTGGAATCCCCTCATGGCCAGTGTTCAAGTGCCCAGGCGAACAAGTTTCAAAGGCGAGAAAAAGTCTCTCCCGACAAGGTGGCTAATTATCAGGTGAATATCGTCTGCCTTTTCCGGGAATTCAGAGACAAGAAGAGAAAATTGTATGTAAGTAGAAATTAAACCGGCCACGAAAGCTAGGCAATTAGTTTCTTGGAAATATTATTTAAAGCTTTTGTAGCTAGTGGTAATTTTATTAGACAAACCGAGAGTGGAATGAAGCAATAGAAAAAAAAACGCTGTAAAAAGTATGATCTGACTCACGTATTTTTGGCAAAGCTGATTCAAATATAGCGTCATTTTGTGGCCCACGCAATTTATTGGATTCGCTGCTTGTTAGATTATTCCATCAGCAATATAGCATTGATTAAACGTTTCATTAAAAATTGTTTTGTATCATTTACAAATATTTTTGGGAAGAGCCTACCCAAGTACTACCAAAAAACAATTATAGATACTCATAATCAAATACCTATTTGCTGTATTGGTAGACTTTCAGTAGTATGGTATTCATTATTCATTATTTTTTTCAGATTTTATGCAAAATCACCTAGTTCGACGTATTTTACAATATCGGAATATCAGTACAACTAGTTCTCTTCGATGGCAGAACTTTGAAAATGAAAGGCACTTTGAACCGGGAGAAGATGTTCCTAAGCGTGTTTGGCACGGCCTGACGTACGATTTTCGAAGATGGAAACGACGTTATAATGAGGTCTTTTTTTAATCAAAAGTCATCTACTTGTATTTTAGGCTAGAAGAGATGCTTTTCAAAGACGACATCCTATCGCTCATATGAAACATGGTACATTAGACCTAGAGGTTTTACCATATAGAGCCGAAATACTAATTATTGGGGGAGGCTTGACTGGATCTTCTACTGCTTTTTGGTTGAAACAACGCTTTCGCGATGAAGATTTTAAGGTGAGCATTGCTAAAATACTTTCTTTTTTTTTAAAATTTACTTTAAAAAGTTATAGGTAGTAGTTGTAGAAAATAATGATAAATTTGCTCAAAGTAGCACAATGTTATCAACTGGAGGAATTTCACAGCAATTTTCGTTGCCAGAACATGTAGAAATGTCACTATTTACTTCAGAATTTTTGCGACACGCTGGAGAGCATTTACAAATATTAGGTAAGCTTTATTAAATAAAAAAAAACCTTTTTCTCTAATAATTTCAGACAATGAGCCGCCAGATGTAAATTTACTGCCAACTGGTTACCTTCATCTAGCTAGAAACGATACTGAAGTGGAACATATGAAAAATAACTGGAAAATCCAAGTGTAAGCGATTCTTTTGATTTAAAAAATCTTTTAGAGATAAAGGTGCTCGAGTAGCTCTCCTTCATAAGGAAGACCTTCAACAGCGATTTCCCTTTATGAACTTCGACGACATTTTATTAGGATCCTACGGTTAGTTTTAATTTTGGTTATTATTATTATTATTAATTTAGGGCTAGAAAACGAAGGAACAATTGACGTGTGGCAGTTATTATCAGCAATTAGAGAGAAAAATATTACTCTAGGAGTTCAAGTGACTACTACTATATATCTTATGAACAAATTTATCTTTAGTATGTAAAAGGTGAAGTAGAAGGCTTTGAATTTGAAAGGCAGCGCGCAAACTCAGAGGCTCATGCAATGGGAGATTTAGAAAATGCCGATGATAACAAATGGAGAGCACAAAGAATTATTGGAGCATTTGTAAGTCGCTTCAGTTATACTAACTTTTCCTGTTAGGTGCGTTCTCAAATGACAGATGCTTCAGCTCGTCCAGTTCGTGCTCATTTAATTGTGAATTGTGCTGGTCCATGGGCAGGAAAAGTAGCTGAAATGGCTGGAATAGGTGTGTCTATTTTCTTTTAAATTTTTAATATGGATTTTAGGCAAAGGAAAAGGCTTATTGGCTGTTCCTGTTCCAATTCAGCCAAGAAAAAGACAAGTTTTTGTGGTACATGCTCCAGAAGTACCAGTTGATTTACCATTCCTAATTGATCCAAGCGGAGTTCACTGTAGACAAGATGAAGCTGGAAATACATTTTTAGTTGGTTTAAATCCAACAAAGGTGATAACTTGAGAAAGATAACTTTTATTATCTCTAGGAGGAAGATGCTGCTATTGACCATTCCAATCTTAACGTTGATTATGATGAATTCTATAACAAGATATGGCCAGTTCTCACAAATCGGATTCCTTCTTTTGCTTCTGCCAAAGTAATATTCGTGCTAATTCTTTCAAATTTTTAGATTAAAAATGCTTGGGCAGGCTATCAGCCTGTGAATACTTTTGACTCTGCTCCAATAATTGGCGAGCATCCTCTTTATCAAAATTTCTACATGCTTTGTGGATTTGGAGAAAGGTTAGTTTTATAAAAAAATAGTTTTATTAGCTTACAGAGGTTCAATGCATTCGCTAGCAGCTGGCAGAGCGTATGCTGAAAGAATTTTTGATGGAGCCTATGTAAACATAAATTTAAGAAAATTTGATATGAGAAGAATAGTAAAAATGGATAGAATATATGAAGAAATGAGTGCATAGAAATCGTTTTTACAAAGTGCTAGGTTGTTTTCTGTTGATTATTTGTTATAATTAAAATTTTATATAATTTTCTAATATAATGATCTCGTTTCTCAATAATATTACTTTTATTTGTAAGTTATTACAATAATTTATTACAGAAAAAGAAATGTCCGGAGATCTGCCATCTGGCTGGGAAAAGCGTATGAGTCGCACCAACAGTTAGTTTTTTCAGTTTATATTTGTATTCATAATTTTTTCTCTAGATGTTCCTTACTATTTCAATAACGCCACAGGGCGCAGCCAATGGGAAAGGCCAACTGAAGCTGCTTTTACCAAGGTTATATTGATATATTACTTTTATAATACGTTTTCAGGGAGCGGAATTGAAAGAAGTTCAATGTGCTCATATTCTGGTAAAGCATGCTGGAAGCCGTCGGCCATCTAGCTGGCGTCAAGAAAATATCACTCGTTCAAAGGATGACGCTCGCAACATTCTTGAACGTAAGATTTCAATATACTATTAGTGAGCTGGTCTATTAAGTCGGCGTTCGCTTAAAAGTCTAAGAAGATGTCTCTCATCGCACTTTTCTATACATTATTTTTCAGAATATAAAGAGCAAGTAAACGCATCCGACGATAAATTGGCCGAGTTTCAAAAAATAGCTCACGAATTTAGCGATTGTAGCTCAGCTAAACGAGGCGGAGATCTAGGAGTAAAAAAATATTTTCTACTAATATATAACTAATTTAGCCCTTTGCGCGTCGTACAATGCAAAAGGCTTTTGAAGATGTATCGTTTGAGCTAGAGATCGGAGAAATGTCGGACATAGTCGACACAGATTCTGGTCTTCATCTGATTTGGCGTCTCAAGTAATATAACTCTCCTGTTTATCGTCTCTTATACGTTTCATTTCCTTTTACTTCACGTAAATAAACATATTCTCAATGAATTCTGGAGAAAAGATCGACTTTCACCTAGATAATCGACGTAGAGGCTATCACCGATTGACCGACTTCTTCATTTCTAGGATAACATCTCAGCGATGTCAAGGGCAGCCCGATCACGCGGAGACTGTCCCTTGCACCGGTTTTGTATTAATTTCTTCCTTTTTTTTCAATATTCGAAGTTTAGTTCAACATGTCCATACCTGAAGTAGAGAAGCGCTTTAAAGCGGAAATAGAGACAATTTCCTCTATTCCTGATTTGAAAGTTATTAAGCCAAAAGTCTTCCCCGATGATCGCGGTTTCTTCTCTGAAACTTTTAACGTTGTTGAATGGGCTGAGCAGCTCAATTACAAGGAGAATTTCAAACAGGTTTAAGGTCCCATTCTATTCCGCAAAATCCATCCTTCAGGATAATCATTCTTTCTCCAAGTTTGGAGTTGTTCGAGGATTACACACTCAACCGGGAATGGGTAAATTAGTCTCTGTGGCGAGTCGATTCGATAAATCCAAAATATGATTTAGATCTCCGGTGAAATTTTTGATGTGGCTGTTGATATTCGCAAGGGTAGCCCAACCTATGGAAAATGGCATGGAGTTTATTTGAACGGCAAGAACAAACATGCATTCTGGATTCCGGACGGCTTTCTCCATGGCTTCCAGTGCACTTCTCCCGAAGGAGCTCACGTTACCTACAAATGCACCGGCGTCTACGATCCTAAAACAGAAT
The DNA here is from genome assembly GCA_932521405.1 of Oscheius sp. JU1382. NCBI lineage: Eukaryota > Metazoa > Nematoda > Chromadorea > Rhabditida > Rhabditidae > Oscheius > Oscheius sp. JU1382. The sequence continues at coordinate 260,455 of OW051479.1, forward strand.
ACGGTAAGCTTATTAGAATTGGCAGAAGTTTGATCAATTCTAGGTGTAAACCCATTCGACTCTGAGATCAGAGTGGCTTGGCCCATCATGGACAAGGAGAAAATCATTGTGAGCGAGCGAGACACTCAACACAAAGACCTGAAGGATATTTGAATAAAGAAGAAATCTCTTTATTTTAAGGCCATTTACAATAACATAACTATGTTATCCGTCAAAAAGGATGTGTAGAATCTCTTTCTCAATCTCTCAATAAAAAGACACCAGGATTATTATTGGCTAACCGGGATCAAAAGAAGAGAAGCCACGGGGATGGGAAAAAATATCGTACCAGAATTTTTCTCTCGAAATGCATCGGGGCTTGGGTAGAGGTCACTGGTTGTTTTGGGAAAATGCTTTAGGAAAAAATGCCAAAAAAAGTGATCAATAAAAAGGAACCCTTATTAGTGTTTCTATGGCTTCGATTAAAACTAGAAAACCGGGAATAACATACCGGAACTAAAAGAAAACAAAAAAAAAACTAAAATGCGTAGGGACCTGAGAGGAGTCGAATCGACCTCGGGAGGCACGGGGAAGACCCGGAGAGTGTATTTGTTTGGAAGGATAAAATATGAGGAAGTTAAATTGAAGATGCAGGCTGTGGTGAAGTCGAAGAAGCATCCGACTGTGTAATAGCCTAACAAATTAATTTTAAACAATATAGAAAGATTCTTACTCGAAGTGATGAGAGCAAAGCATCGTCATCTGGCTCATCCGCACGCCGCATCTTCTGGCGGCGATTGCAGAACCAAACCCGCACCACATCACGATCCAGATCCAACATGTTGGCAATTTCTGTCATTCTATCGTGATCCGGCCGAGGATTCATTGCGAAATAGGCATCCAGCGTTGTTCTCTGTGCAACATCAAGATTCGTCCTCTTGCGGCGTCGCTTCACCATAGGCTCTCCAAAGCTGGCATCGCTGCTGACAGGAACAGGTGAATCGTTCTTCACGCTCTTTTCACTATTCGGCCTCTCTAACAGATCATTCAGAGAGGCTCCGTTTGCAATTGCTGCTTCTGCATCGGCTAACCATTCTTTTAACAATGGGCGGAGTTTGCACATGTTCTTGAAGGATAGATTTAGTGCTTCAAAGCGGGAAATTGTCGTCTGAGAAAAGTCTGTTCCATAGCGCCGACCCAATGCAACTCCGACGTCTCCTTGAGTGAAGCCGAACTTGATTCGCTGCTTCTTGAACATCTGAGCAAAGTTCTCCAGATCGTCCAAGTCAATTCTCTCTTCTTTGGTAAAACCCGTACCGTTTGCCCTTACCATCTGAAATTTGTAAAGTATTGATTAAATAAAGATACTCACATCTCGACCCTGTTCAAAAAGCTTTCTCTTCACTGGCCCTTTTGAATTCGCAAGAGAAGAAGATGAAATAGTCGGCGTCCTAAGGCGATCGACAGAATGTGAAGCTGTTGGAAGAACACCCGTCAGAGTTGTAGGAGTTGTATTTATTGCTAAATCAATTTTTGTCCGATGAAAGAAAGAAATTACCCAGTGCTGGAAATGCCACGCTACCAAGAAGGGAAACCAAGTTGTTATTGGAACTATCTCCATTGGATTGAAGAGAAGTGAGATCTAAAATATAATTCTAGTATTTTTGAGAAGTTTACCAGTACTAGTGAAAATATTAGGGAAAGTAGCCGGAAAGTGATTTTGACTCGGTGTTGGCATAGGAAACTGTCCTCCCAGAAGTTCGGTTAATTTCCTCAACATTTCCGTTTGGTCCATGGTGATTGGCTTCACAGCTTCTTCCACTTTCCTAAAATTTACAAAATAAAAAGATGATAAAATCAGTGTTCTAGAAAACAGTTTTGGCGCCATTTTCTACTCATATCAAAACAGCCGATCGGCCTGCCACGAGAAGTGTAAAGTTCGCTAAAAGTCTCTTAATGTATGGAATGTGAACACGTAAGCTGGAGAACCGATTGGTTTCCTATAAACAAAACAAGTGGGCTGAAAAAAGAAACAGTCTCTGCAACTAGAGGAACGATAAAAGGGGTCGAGGGGATGCATACATAAACCCTGAATAATTGCACTAGGCCGATTATACAACTCACACCGATCGCGATTATCAACCAAACAGGCCGTTGGCAGGAATGGAAGACAGAATACTGTCTTCATTTTTCCTCCCTCCCATATTCCATTGTCTGATTCAAAAAGCAATAGGGCAATATTGAATAAATTCATATCGGAGCCATCATAAATCGTGGGAACTCTTTACGGACGTCTCGCTCTGGTATTTGAATTACGGCGCGTTTCGTAGGTCTTCGTTGTCAACGAAAAAAGAAAACTCACGGTAGAGAGTCCTGGATCTCCTCCTTGAGTTCCGTTGCTGTGGGTTCCGACGCTGTTCCCATCAGGACCTCCTCGGTCTGTAAAAATAAGTAAATAATTCTCGAAAAAAAATCAAAGAATACGGGATTTTAGCGGTGGTCACAGGAAGCATGTTGCATTTTTGGTGTCTCTCTCATAGCCTATACTAGAGAGGGCGCCAATGAAAATGCCAATGGGCCGACGTCAATACGAGCCGTCGCTTTATTGCACTTTTATGCTAATAAGACACTCCCATCCAGGCTGTCATTATTACTCGGAAACTAGGCTCGGCAATGTTGCGATACTATGACTAAAATCTATGGAGTATTAGGCTGGTTTCAGACAGCTTTAAGGACAGTACGGTAGCTGACCTAGATCACAAAGCAGCCGATTTTTATAATGGCCTTTGCGTAATAGCTATAATCAAATTTATCTATGTCACTCTTATTTTAATTTGGAGATAATGCCGAGTAAATTATATTCATCTGCTTTCGTAAATGGCTAAAATTGCATTGTTTAATCGAATTTAGCCCCCGTGGATAATATTTTAAGGAGTAGAGGGGATTTAAAAAAATGAAAATACCCTCCAGATCTTCAAAATGAGAGCTCATTTCTCAAACCCGTCTTAAATATGAAACGTTAATTGGACTACATCTAGGCCATAAGAAAATTAAGTGCTTTTGCCTTCGTAAAATTTTACGCAAAAAATGCCAAAACGTGTTGCTGAGACCAGTGGACCTCTTCTCTCGACGGAAATCGCTCTTTTAAACGGATTTCCGGCTGGCAGCTATTGAACATAGAGAGAGTGAGAGTGGGGAGATGATATCACAGAAACTCGGAGAAAGTGACCGTAAATTTTATAATTAGTTAATTATAAATTTGGCTAATTATTTCAACCTCTTTCGGTCTTTGCTCCACTAATCCACCGTAATTTCAGCCACCAGTATCATCCTAGAAACGCGCCTAGCAACGCCCCTTCCCAGATGGAAAGCAAAGCGAGTCATTTTTTCTGCAAAAATATTTCTGCAAAAGAGAGCGAGTTGGCGGGCGGTGATTATGCAAAAGCGCATATCGATTCCCTTGCCATACATACGAACAACAAACGAAACGAGGGGAGAGGAGAGCCCGGATCTGCCCATTGGAATTTGTGGGGCCGAGGGGGCACCGACCCGAGATGAGTAATGAGGCTGCGAAATGAACTCACATCCAAGATGCGCTTTACCGGCTTGGATTTTCTCTTGGACGAACCAACAACTGGACTTATTCGGCATGTAGGAGGAATGGGAGGAGCTGAAAAAGAACATTTTAGTTCACTAGCTTTTCTAACCTTGATTATAAGAAGAAACTGAAGCATCCATCCCTGCGCATCTGACGGAATCTAAAACAATCCGTTGAAATAGGCAGTAACAGACAAGAAAATGCATTTAAGAATCATGATAAGAGTGGGACATTGATTCATACCGTTGATAATCATTGATTATTCATCAATTTTATTTACATACATTTTATTTATCTCGAGGGCGAAATTATAAACAAACCCTCGCGAAAATATGCCCTCTTCGCCCATGAAAATCTGCTATTGATGAGCTCTTTCAACAGGATTTGTGTAAGAGAGAAGGAGAATATAATGTCGGCGTCTATTAGACGTCCTTCAATGACTGTACATTAGTAGTTGAATATTCATGTTGTGTGAGCATACAGGCTGGCTGGGAGAGAGAACGGTTGTAATAACAATATCCTTTCAGCGTCTTTTCGCTCACACTTTCGCTTTCGGGGAAAAAAACTTCTTGAACTAATCAGTCGATTGAAAAGCAGCAGCCGTCTGATATTTGCATAAATACGCTCTCGCCGATAACACTCTCGCCCCCAGCTCTTTTCTCTTCGCTCTCTCATTCGTAATGTTTGCATTTGACTATTATTGCCAGCTGGTGGGAGGGGCGCAAGTCACGTAACTAAGGAGAGCTCGTAATTAATTATTTTACAGTAATTTTCTAGTTTTTAAAGAAAGCAGTGGAACTAGAGGGAGATTTGTAAACCTCGTAATCTATTACTCTCTTTGCTTGCATAATCACCTGGTGTCCATGGAATGACTCGAACAGGCGCTCTTCTTCAAACAGCTGTTGGGATTTATTCAGGCGATATTTATACCTCCAGGAGGAGGAATTTTAGTCCTACTTGTAAACATTGTTCTCATCAGCAGGCAAACATTAAGGAAACATGGATTTTTCTTGAGCTATTAGCCCAAATATTTGAATAAATCAAGGTTTGGAAATGAGTTTAGCCAGTGGTGATGTTGACTGGATGATTAATGGTTCTCGAAAAAAGTTGCGTAAACAAGGACATCGACTGTGTGGACTGGACGATGCAACAGTCAATCGAAAAGTGCCTAATTACTGTACGGAGTGTGAAAATTGACGACGGGAAGCGATTGAAAAACGCCCTTGGAGGTAGGAGAAGAGAATAATTTTCTGGTTCAAGAGACTATAAGAGAGGATACGAATTTCATTTCCAAAAGAGAAATGGAAAGTTTAACAGAGTAAATAGAAAGTCCGGCTAAGAGCACTACCGTAATGAGTATTCAGCCAGCTGAGTGAGTGTAGAGGGACAGAAATGCTGCGGGCCTCCGAAAAAAAAATCTGACAAGTGCTCTCGATGCTGTAGGGATTTTTTCTCAAGGGATATTGTCCTAAAAACACTGCCGGACAGGCGTTGAGAGCCATTATGCAAGCGGCGGCGGCTGTCAGATCAGTTGTTCAGTTAATGAGAAATCGACAGCCGGGAGGAGTGCCGATTTGATACTTCGAGAAATAAGCCAACTGACGCATAAACTGATACATTAATTTTGGTCTCTTCTCTGGTAGGTAGGTATAGCCGACTCTACACTATGTCCAGAGGAGCCTCGGCGCCAAAATCTAAAAGCTATTTCGACATTTTTTGGAAGAGACTTTCTGACTTCTGTCTGTTTGGCTTTGCATACGGGAGCAATGGCTGGTGGTCTCTCCGATGAGGATATGGCATTTGCCTATGCAAGAATGCGCTCCGTCCTGCCTCTCTATGAATAATCACAATGAAACACGCATCCGACGGGTCAGAAGCGGTCCTTCCTCGAAAATGGGCCATTTTGGCAGCTGAAGACAAAAAAAGCAGGACAGCTCTTTGAACTGATTAGCAGAGCCTCTTTGCATATCGATCAGAACTGGGCTTTTAATGTCGGCTTATCAGAAAACGGGGTAATGTCGTGCCGGTGGGTCAAAAAAGTGCTCCATGAATTCCTGCTTTCTAATTTTTGTACTGGCAAAACTGGTACATTTGAGAATTAATGCGCTAACCCAAGATCGTTATGTTTAAGAGCCAAAAAGCGCGGTCTAGTTCCCTCAGTCCATAAAAAAATATCCATATCGAGCGGACCGGTAGTCTCCTTTCTGCTTATTTGCGTCTAAATGTTACACTGTAGGACGGCCGGAATAATGATGATGCGCCAGGGCAACTCTTTACCTTTTCGCCCACGCGTCAGCAGGTCACAACTCTCGGCCCCGACGACAGTCAATTATGGTTCGAAACGGAAAAAAAACCACGAAGACTTACAAAATAGGCGTCAGAATAATTGTGAAAAGAAATGCGAGAGATGATAGTTGCGCTAGTATACTGTATGTGTGAAGGCAAAACACAAGCTGGCTCTATAAACAAAAACAAATGTTTCATCTTCCAATAAATTAATTTAGACTGGATTCTCTACTGTATTTCGGATCGGTAAAAATCTTTTAGATCAAATCTAGTATCTGAAGAAATAAGCACTTTCAAAGCAGAGCAATTCGCAAATCTAACATTAAATTTTTATAAATTTCAAGGGGCTAAGTACGAAGGAAGGCCGGCCAAATTTATCCAAAATCGGCTGAACATCGCTCAATCAATGCCTGTTTTCAACCTGTTCAATGCTAATGAGGTGGCGCGAAACATTGGCGCAACACGGAGCCAATATAAACGGCATAAAACAGGCAACACGGCACACGGTGAAGTTCAGGGCAGCAAAGCGACCGGTTCTCTCCTATGCAGCCATTTTGTAATGAAAAATCGCCGACAGAGAGCGCAAATTCGCATGCGACTGACATATTCCGACCGATTGCTTTCAATTGATGAACAACTTTAGGGGACGAGCGGAAGCCGCCATCCATTCTTAGAAGTCTGATAAAAGGCGAAGTTTGCCTTGCGATTTTTTCAAAAGATCTCATCTTGTACTTTTTTGTGAGATAGTTAAAAACAAAGCTGGCATTTTAATACGGATGGGACATAATAATAAATCATAGAAAGATGAGACAAAGCAGCGCGCGTATCATATTTGCTTAGAATTGTTGTTTGCGATAAGAAGGCCATACTTCTAGAGAGAAAGGAATAAATTATTCTGGAAAATGTCCAACCAAAATTGAAGAGTTTAGTCTACATGAAAAAGCGAAACAAAGGCGAAGGGACAAAAAGACAAGCTCCGCGTCTGCGAGTGCAGCTGGGCCGATACTACCCCAAATACTTGTTCAGTTCAGATAAAACCAAGACAAAAAACTACTTTAATTGGATGTAATCAATCGATAAGAGCTTCGTTTACATATAGACAGCCGTGGCAGGCAGGAGTCTTTCAATAAACAAAATTATTCGAGCCGGGCGCGACTGCCGCCGGTATTTGCATACCGGCAAAGAGCGGGAGCGAGGGACAGCCCATTGACGCCCCGCACGAAAAGAGCTTCCTTCCGCTTCTATATTGCGCAATTTGTTTATTGAAAAAAACAGCTGTAATTTAGGGTTAATTATTTTGTGAAAAATGCGCATGGTTTGAAATTTGTATTTGTGGCTGCAAAATTTCACCTACACATAACTTTTCAAACACTTTTGACAAAATGTTGCAGATGTTTTGTTAGTGTTACTGTACTTTTCTAGAAAAAAACTACTGAAATAGCTGAAAAGTTTGAAAATTCAGTGTTTGCACAAATAGAGGATCAGCACTGGTCGACACAGTTTGGCTATGCAACATGAGACTGAGCGGGAGAGCGCAATCGGCGAATAAGCAAATGAAAATGAGTCAATGAAGAGGGGAGAGACTATTTCCGCTGGTCTATCTCTTCATCGCCTACCAGCTACACGAATATAGAAGCCGTCTGCATCTCAGACGATTTATGCGATTATATTATGTGGGAATCTCTTGAAAAAAGAAATTTCTAGATATTGCCTAAAGTTTGGGAACTTTTTCGCGAGAGAAAATGGCTATAATCAATGTATGAAGGACGGATATTAAAGAAAAATGGAATGGCTGCAATGAAACCAGAATACAAATGAAGCCGACCGGAAGTGACGGTTTGCATAAAACTGTGGGTCATTAGAAACTGGAAAATGGAGGGAACGGGAGACTTGACGCACTGTCAAGGTCAAATTCGAGAGCAACTTCTTGCACAGGATTTACTGTTTTGATTTTATGCGATTCTATCTAGAGTGTTTACTTTTTTTAAGAAAAAAAAATGTTGACTGATTGTCATTACCTAGATCGATAAGACAGAGTAAGAAGAAAAGTTGGCCTAGTCGAGTCGAGAAAGAGAGAAGAACAGAACTGGTTGCAATTTGCATGCGCATTTCTTCTCAAATTAATCAATTTGCCGCGTCAGCGACCAAGTGAACTTTTACCGGGTTTTTGTGACAGCCTAAAGAGAGTTCTTATCTCCTTGTTGTGACCTTTTTCAGCCACCAAGTCTGTGAACTGGATTCACATTTGCATCGCGCACTTTTCTCTGATTACGATCGCGAGACCTCATTTTTCTACGGTTTCAGAGGAAAGACAGGGAAATATATAGCAACAGGGAATATGGAAATGAGAAGTGGGGAATGTTCGGGGGGAAAAGAACGAGTTCTGGAGAGAGAGAGAGAGAGAGGTTACGCGCTTACACTAAACAATTGCGCAGTGCTTAGGACTACAGGGTGGGGAAGGTAAGGTGAGGCAAAGACTAGATATTTATTGCTGAGATCACAATTTGACTGTAAATAGGCAAGACGGTGAGCGGAAGCTGAGATAAACCTGCAACAAAGCAAAACTATTCGTACTGAAGAGAAGAAATAGCCAATGTGGATTCGGCCATCGCATCTTCAGAACTATAAATTTTTCTTTATTTTTCACTCCCAAAAGTTACCTGGATGGAATGGAGTTGGCTGAAGTGCTGAAGACACCATCACTGCTGCCTTCACTCTTCTGTGTTGGGCTGCCGGGCTCTTGTGAAGATCGACGACTATTTCCATCCCCGTCACTCTTCTGCCCTCCACCCTGGTATTTCTTCTGTCTAGCCCGTGAATTCTGAAAGCCTTTTATCATGGATTTGAATAGCCTCATCAGTAATTATCTCTCTTCATCCTGAGAACTACAGTATATTTCAAGCATCAACTTCCTGAAAAATAAGAACGCACCTGGAACCAGACTTGCGTTACTCGTTTAGAAAGACCTGTCATATTAGCTATTCGTTCTAAATCTGTTCCATCAGGATTCGAATCCACTCGAAAATGGTTCTAAATAATTGGATCACTCAAAAAAGATAGATGCTTACTTGTAGAATTTGTAACTGCTCCTCTGCAAATGTCGTTCTAACCCTTTTTGTCTTCTGCTTTTGTTGTGAAGTACCTGCTATTATATTTAACTAGCACAAAATGGAAGAAATAACTCACAGTCTCCTTCTACAAGTTCAATAAAATGTTGTTTACAAAGCAGCCGAGACTCCTGTAGTGCGAATTCTTCTCCTGTTGATAGTTGTCTGAAAAACTTGACCCTCTTTTCTTTTCAACTAAAAATAAATAATTTGAATTTTACCTTTTGCACTGATCGCAGACGAAGCAAGCTAGATGAAAAACAAGTGATCTGGCTCTTCTGACCCAATCAGTGGAGTGTATCACCCTTTCACAAGATGCGCATTTTGTGCCGAACTGCCTGAAAAGCTGCTACTTTGAAACTACTTGAAGGAAACAAGAAAGCGACCGACACCGTTTGCTCTAATCCTGTCGGCTGGTTTTAGTCTTTTCCTCAGCCTTAGTCAAATGAGTCAAGAGCCACCATGTCCATCTGTCAACCGGGCACCCGTTAATCCGTTTTTCGGTGCTTTGATCTACAAGTGTTTGGGTGCGAGAAGGCAATTATGTCATTTACATGAGTAAGACTTTAAGAATGGCCAATTTTAGTCAGAAAATTGATTATGCTAATTCTTGCTTCTGCACTCGAACTTGTGAGACTAGTAGTAAAAGCAATGGAGGTTAAAGAGCAAAAATTTGAAATCCCCAGTGGTCTACTAATGAAGCTGTCTCCGGCTAACCGTTTATCGTATTTTCTCCAGCTCCATACCAGCGGAGCCATCTGTCGCGAGAGGATTGCGTCAGCCGTGAGAGGACAATTATTCCCCTACCGGGATTACTGTAAGAATTGCTACCTGACAACCTGTTATTAACAGATTTGCGCGATTTCTGTCCTTAAAAACAGATGTCTTACAAGGCGATTATCTAATGTTCAAAACCTTTTGAGTATACGGTTATCTAGTTCGCTTCAAATAGAGATCGGCTTAAGAAAGACAAAAAGGCCTGTTGCAGATGTCCCTTCTCGAATTTCCCCTCTGTCCTCGCGCCTACTGCCATACGGGGATTGAATCTAATTCCAGCCAATAAGGACTACGGTAGTGTACCTGACATAGCAAGCTTTACAGAAGATATTTCCTTCTCTAGCAAAACAAGTTGCTTGATTATTGAGAGCAGTTGCACAACTGGCACATCGAAGGCATTGTTCGTGCCAAGATCTGGAAAAAAAAATTGAATAATAAAACGGAAGTAATATAATTACTAGTATAGTACACACCTTCCATTGGCTTGGAGGAGGACTCGATCTAGAATTGGAGCTTCGCAAGAGGAACAGCAATTTTCGGAATCTACCTGAAAGTACTTGATGAGTGCTCTTGGTCAATGAAGAGGAAGAAATGAAGCAACTCTAGAAAAAAGTTGCCTTCTTTGAGCCTAACAAAATTCAAAATAGCCTCGTTTTGAGCTCCCACCTTGATGGCTGGCGCGTAGATGAAATCTTCGTCGGCATTCATTTGCGCTGAGCCGTCGATGGCGACAGCAAACCGTCGCGCGTCGGCCGCTTCACTACCGTAATCCTGCCGTGAGGGGAGGAATTCCCCCAACTGTGTCAGCTGAGGCACATCGCTCACGGTGAAATCCTGTCGCGTGGCGGAAAAATCTGCGACGAAGGAATCCACGAAACGCGACTGATGAACCTCCATGAAGAACGGCTAACGAGGCCGATAACGAGGCAACAAGGGCTGCCTAACGAGGAGGAGGATACAGAAGGGGCGGGCTCGGGAGCAGAAGGGGCGGGAGAAGGAGCGAACACTCGATTGGTTGGGCAGAGAGGGACGTCGAGAAGAGTAGCTCTGGGGAGATTTGATTTTGGACTCCGGACAAAAGTCAGCCAGGATTTGATTTGCATGTTCCAAGGGCTAGAAGGAAAGCCGTTGCTTCTATACAATTATAGCTTTTTTTAAACTTAAATTTTATTTCAATTGTATTATTACTCCCAATTTCACACCTCTTCGTTGTTTTTGCTAACGAAATACTTATTTTGTCTTTCAGAACAGGTATTGTTTTGTAGAAACTTTAATATCTCAAACACTCATAAAAAGGAATAAAACTTTTCCTTGGTGAAAATTGAATAAGCAAATCGATAAAAATGTGATTACAGACCGCTCAAAACAGCGAAATCTCGTCAAATCGAGTTAAATTTCCTGGACGGACCACTGGACACTCATCCCAAGGAGGGACAGCTGTTCTGACCTTTTCAAACGTCCGTTGTATTATAAAAATCAAATCCGGGAAAAAATCCCACACTTGAGATAATTCACTTATCCGGCTGATTAGGAAAACATTCGACCGAAGGACCATGCTGCTAATCTGGACCAACTGGACCAGCAAATCACAGATGACTCAGAATTTGAGCACCGGCTGGCGCGAGGAAACGGTCACAGGTGGAGGGAAAGACATTTATTTTTCAGGCTTATTTTCACAAAATTCGAGAATATCAGCAACAATTTTCTTGAGTGTATCCTTAGTTTCAGTATCGACAATTTTAATAACTGCAAAATTAAAAAACTTACCAAGTTTAGTTGGTATGGGCTCCGAAGCTGCATGAATCTACCTTCTTTTGTTAGCTTCTTTTATAATTTTGCTAATTTCTTCTGAATTCATGGGCCGAGAATTGCTCATGTTTGAAGGTAGATGGGCAAAAAATAAGAATTTTTTAATCAAAACAGCAGGGCGGCAATGTTGATATCTTTTGAAGGTCAGCAGATTTCGATTTCTAGTTTTTCAGCTGATCATAGGAAAATTCGTGATGGTTTAGTAGCTGAGCAATCAAATGGAATCTATCTGCTCCAAAAAAGCTCTCCCTCTTTCCTTTGTGATGAACAACAAACCAAGGCGCTCCAAAGCACTGCAATTCTTCATAGTTACAAAGCAACGTAGTCTTACTTTGCTGTCTAAAGCAGCTGCGGTATTCTCTTTCAATATTTTAGCGATTTCTTCAGTTTTCGCTTGTTTTATGTGGAAGGATGCGTTAGATGAGCACTGGAGCACCTAAAAGCACCTCACCCTCTGGCAAAATCAAAGTAACCTCATAAAAATCATTTTCTGTGAAAATGGGCTTGGATTCTGTCCAAAGACGTGACCAGAAAGTGCGGGAAACCGCAATAAGATTTTCTGACTCACTTTTCTGCACAGAAAGAACAATTTTCAAAGCCTTTTCCGTAGTTTTCTTTGCGTCTGGCAACCAATTTGCTTCTTTTGGGACCAAAGTACCAGACTTGGCTAGCTAAAATAGAAAATATCTGTCAATTCTAATTTGTACCTGTCTTGGTCGTATATCTAGATTATAATATTGAGCATTTCGCTCTAAATCGTTGACAGCATATTGTCCTTTGTTTAGAACAAATGATGGAGGGCAATTACCTAGAATATATTCTTATTAGCCGTACAAAACTTGCCACTTATCATCATAACATTTCGTAGAAAGAATGGTTTTAGATCAATATCTATAGGAAAGGTCTTTTGATATCTCAAAAGTCCCTGAAAAAATGATCAAGCATTACGAAAAGCTACCTCAAAACCTAGCCAAGCATACGGTGAAATAACATCGTAGTAAAGATGAATGAGCGGTCTTGAAGCCATTGGGGAAATGAGCAAGAGGGAAGAAAGCAAAACAAACGACTGGCGAGATAAGTTTACGTCAGAGTTCACTGATCACATAGGAAAAGTCATCATTAGAATTAGTTTAGAAGGAGTTTACATAGAATTTAGTTTTTCCCCTTCTTATCTCACTCCGCCTTTGCTCAGCTTATTTTCCGGCATTGGATTACATAATTTTCTTCTGACCAAGTGTAGTTTATGGATACTTGAGCTGAAAAATGATCGGAGCATGCTCCCCATAGGCCAGTCAAACTTCTTCATTGCATGATTCATACTATATTTTAAAATTTTGAGATTTTCCTTTGGCCTTAAGACTTCTTAGCCATTGTCTATTATGTTTCTGGCAAACCGGAAGCGATTCAGCTGTTTTTTGAGTCTTGTCTCCTTGGGAGCTGCTCAAAAATCCCGAACGCCTTGTTTCCCTAAAATGTCTCAACTTCCAAAAGCAGCTGTTTATCTAAAATGAAATTTAAGCCTCGAATTGAAAGCTAAGGAGAAGAAGGCTTGCACGTGTTGGTAGATATCTATTACAAATCGGAGGAAAATGTTACGTCAATTTAATAGATATAAATTCAGAATGTGAAAGAAAATCTGTTATTTAAGCACTTGTTTTGACTCTTTAACCCGAAAATCTCATCAGTTCATTGATTCCTTGCTCCGCCTATTGCTCTGACAAGATTATTCACGTATGCGCCACCTGGAATTCTCGATTTTTCTCTTCGTTCCCACGATATGCGCCGAGTTTGCTCCTTTTTCTCATTGAAAAAGAACCTAAGCCGCTAAATTGAAGTCTCAACCCTTGAATAAAGATACCCACGGAATCGGACGTCACAATTCCCCGCACTTTTTGGGCTGAAGAGGCGGATTTAGTTGGGTCCCTGAGTTTTTTGTAATTTCTCGAAACTAGCTCTGGCCGGGTGTTCTTTTTCGTCTGTTTATTTATTTAAAACTCTTGACTTTTGTTCCCAACCTTATTTTCATTTCAAATGGCTCCATTTCCTTCTCAAATCCATCAATCATCCCACTCGTAATTTCTTCCTCAGTGTCATAATCTCCTGACTCATAAATGTGTTCTAAGCTTCATGCCAGATGTTTCTTCACAGATTTGAGGAAGAAGACGAGCAGTGAAGAAAACTCAATTTTGAGTGGCAATTTCGTTGCTGCGCTTGATTTGACGAACACATAAAGCACAACGTTCACTGCTGCAGCCGGAGAATAAAAAATAAACCTAGGCTCATATTCTTGCCTAAGGGCAATGGGCTTAACTCAATTATTCGTCTGTTTTGGCAAACCCTCGAGCCCTGTTGCCAATTATCCTAGTCCCAGCAATTTGTTTTCTCACCCTCTTTTTGCAATATCAGCTTCAACCGTCAGATTTTAGTATGAAATGGGTCGGAAAGCGGACATCCTTCAGGACTTCCTCTTTTTCTCCTCAACATTTATATGCGCATCGTGAGTGCTATCAAATCGGTTTGTGCTCAAAACTAGACAGCCTGATAGCTTTGATTTATGAGCGCTTCCTATTCGAATTTTGTTTTTTTTCGTTATAGACGGCGCTTCATTTTTCTCATTTTAAAACGCCCCCTACAATCTTGTATTCTGGATAGTATAATGCTCAGCCTTAGTGCTCAAAACTTCGTCTTATTCCATTAGTATGGGCTGCAAAAACAAGGCAATCCAATCAGGTTCACACATCTAAATATTCGAGGACGATATTAGATGTCGGAAGCGCTGAATAGTAAGTTCCTTCTTCCTGGAAGAGCTTTTTTTTCTTAGACTAAATGATGATATCTGAACCTAATCAGGAGAATATAGAAGAGAAAATTATTTGTGAATGAAATAGCTGTGATATCACTCTTATATTTTGATCGTTCGGGATTTATTTCCAGCAAAAATAATGAATTCAGTCTGGTAAAAATACGGTTTTATGATAGTCATGTGAATCATCTAACTTTCTGCCGAATTTGCTCCCAATTTCCCAACGTCTGTGACGTAGTCACACCTCAATAATAAACTCAATCAGTCATTCTGCATCTGTTCCTCAATTAGGTCTCTCATTCTCACTCTTAGAAGCATCTGGATGTCTCAAAAATCCCGCTGACTCCTAGAGCCTCAAAGTCGTAAAACCAATCAGAACTTCTCTTCAAGCTTGAATGAGTCTGCGGCACTTTTTTTTCGCGAATTTCTATTCCCCAGAAGAATTCACAGAAGAGAACCTAATCTTTGGTTGTTTCGAGAGTCGAATGAGTAATTTGATTTGCCGCTTCGAGTGAGCTACTGAAAGATTTTTTGATATCCTCGCATGTTGTTATCCCTGCTGATCTCCTTGAAATTAGTTTTTTTGCTATAAGAAAAGTTCTCCTAAATCGATGTTCCGTGGTCGCCTTGATCTTGGCTTCTCAATTTCGCCAGCTGTATGCACCACATTTCGTGGGAATTTTGAGGGATTCCCTTCTCATTTTAGTCTTCTGCTCTTTTGAAGTAAGAGAGTAAACATCCTCGGGACTGCCAGTCGAATTTACGTCTCGCTGGAATGTCAGCAGACAGTTCAAAGTATAATATTTCTTAACTTTTGGCTATAACTTTTTGTATGTTTAATGTTCCGTCTTGACGTTATTCTTGTGGGTGGATGAATACCTGCTAACGATTTTGTACCGTTCATCTCTACATTTGAAAGTTTTCTTCCAGCTACTAAAACTACATGACCTTCTACTATTCATTTTTGCTGCTTCTGTCTCTTCTTATCCATGCATGAGGACGCTCGAAAGCACTAAAAGAAAAAGGAACGCTAGGATCAAAATCCCAACTTTCGAACCTCTATAGATGCTGTTTTCCACATTTGATCTGTGCTGCTGAAATTTAAATCTCTCAACAAATTCATAAAAGCGAAGGATCACTATATTCTCGCCCAATTTTGCATGGTGTCTTAAAAGGGAAAGACGTCTTTCCGGAATTCTTAGGAAGGATTAAGGCTAAAGGACTGCATCGCATCTTCTCATATACATTTCCTTATAGGATATTATACCATACATAAGTCTATGAAAGACAAGAAAACACAAAGTTCAGCTTCATTTTTCAATTTCCCACATGGCTCAACTTCATTTTACTCGTGAATGCATGTTTTCCCATGGGGAGATTGTCGACTGCCCTTTTAATTTATGGCAACGACCACTTCCGCTGTCTTTTTTCGAGTCTCCTCTCTCTTTTGCAGAATTTTATGTATTCTGAAAATATTTTCCTTTTCCTCGTCTACATTTTACGATTCGTTTTTATTCTCTTCAATCAACGGTCTCTTCAAGGAAATTTCAAGATTGTGTGGGATTTTTCAGTCTCAACTGCTAGGATTTTGGACTTTTTTCATGGGCAGTGGGACTTTCTACAAGATTTTCCATTCTGGCAAGCTTTCAGTTTTACGTTATTTTCCCTGAATATTTATATCCTTTTCCAAGCACACTGGAAAATCCTCGTGCAGTTTCCATGTAATCAAGTAGCGCAATAGGTAATTTATAACTAATTTTACGCGCGACTAGCCTCACTTTTGAGTTATTTATTGGATTTACCAGGTATAGAAGAATCGATAATCCTTTCTGCCTTTAATTCTTTATTTGCTCTTTTTTCACTTCCTTTTTCTCTTTGCAGTCTCAATTAGCCATCCGTAATTCCATCCACCCAGTCGGCCAAGCTTACCTGGGGTCAGGAGGTCCTTCCGCCCCCGTTGGATTTAGGTCATCGGGTTCATCTTTTAGAGCCACGGGTAGGGAAATGAGTCCCGTCAATTTGAACAGCCACTAATTGAAATTTGGAGACGTCAACCAGTCAGCCAAGCCATTAGACGACCCCTCTCAAGTGGTTTTTAGTTGAGAAAACATGTCTCTTGGGAGTTGTGTGATCCATCACTTTTTTGGAAGATCCGCTACCCTTTCCCTAATTTCAATTGTTTCATTTGCTCTCTATCTCGTGTAAAGAAAGACTTACGTAAGCAGAATCAGCCAGACAAACAGCTGATGTATTGACTTAAAAAGACTACAAATTCTATAATCATTCCCACAAAGCTCTCTCGCTCTTTCTACACAAATCTCATACGTTCTGGTCATAATAACAAAAAACTGTTTTGCTTAAAGTACATATCCCTTTTGTCTATTTTTTGGCTTCACGGGAATACTGACTAGCGTAAGCAGCTTGTTATCGTCGCAACATTTGCATATTTGGGAATGGTGATAAGATGGCGTTACATCGCTCATGGAGATTCCAAACTTATTTTCATGCCTTGATTTTTCTAGCAACTGATCTCTCAGGGGAGCTTAGCCAGTGGCCCTCGTTAAATTCTTGACGTGAATTTTCACAAATCGTCTAATCTCTCAGAGTTTTTATCTCTATTGCTCACTATATTTTTGCACTTATTATCGTCAAATTACAGGAATGCCCCTCGCTGAAGAATTGGAAAAATTATCGGAAGAGATAGGACTAAGCAAAAAAGAAATGAGTGAGTTTTGCTGAGAATCATCTTTATATCCATAATTTTATTAATTACTAACAGTAGTTGATAGCTCATAAATGTGTAAATTTAAATGAGTGAAACTTATGATCGTGGCCTTCTCTTGTCTGCTGAATAGTATAAGCAGTGAGGCCGATTCACGGCTAAACCTCCAACGGGAGACTGTTCTTCTCTTCAACACGCCTTATGGCGACTATCTTGCCAGAGGAAATCGAGAGTTTGTTTTTAGACTCTTTTCGTCTATAATATCTGTGTAACATGTTTTACAGACGGCTGGAGCAAACACAGCAATTGCGTTGTTACTCCAAAAAAGCCGCGTCTCATCGGAAAAGACGGCACCACTCTATTCGGGAATATTGAACTACCATCCAAACGACAAATTGCCTTTCGGTTAGGCAATTTCTTGATATAAACTCTCTTTTAGTAATTGGTTCCATTTAGCGATCGAATACCAATGGAGGACAATATTAGGCGTCTTTTTCTCCGGCTTTTTTGGCTCATGGATTGTTTTTGCAATTCTCTATTATTTTGTTACCCAATATTATAGAATAGAAGAGGTAATTTTTTTTAAGTTACGAAAAATATCCTTCAGAATACTGCCCACTATAGGCCTTGTATAATGAATGTAGATAGTTTTGTTACTGCCTTATTGTTTAGTTTAGAATCTCAGGCTACCATCGGATACGGACACAGGTATAGACAGCTACAAATGTCAAATGTTTTTAGATACATGACGGATCTCTGTCCAATAGCCTATACCACACTATCAGTACAAGTGGTTGTAGGACAATTTCTTCAGACGGTTCTAGGAGGTCTAGTAATTGCCAAAATATTAAGACCAAAGAAAAGAAAACAAGTTGGCTCACCTCTGAAACGTAAACTACTTTTTTAGGAGATGAGGTTTAGCCGACTAGCTGTAATTGGACCGATAGATGAGCATGATAAACGTCCTGCTCTCATGATCAGGCTCGCTGATATCCAAGAAAAGTTATTCTTGGCTGAGTCACACGTGAGAATGTACATAGCTACTACCAAAACTAATGAAGTTGACCTCAAATTTGCGAGAAAACACACATTTTCAGAGAGGACATAAAGAACTATTAGGAATTCGAGATATTAATGTGGGTTATGACTCTGGTTATGACCGCGTTCTGCTACTTTGGTGAGCTAATGACACTGGATGAAAATAAACTTTAGGCCAATTGTGGTGAGGCATGTGATTGATGAAAGCAGTCCTTTTCATGGTCTCACAAGAGAGCAACTGCAATCGTCAGAATTCGAACTGATCATGACAGTAGAGGGGATAGTCGAAGCGACTGGAATGACTTTCCAAGCTAGGACATCTTTTCTTCCAGACGAAATTCTCTGGGGACATAGATTCAAACCCATGGTTCTTCTGAACGAGAAAAGGTGTAAATATGAGGTTCATTATGCCTTATTCGACCATACGGAGAGGTAGTTTCTTTTGTTTTTTTTTTCATAAAATAATTTTAGGGTGTCTGAATTTGAGAATAATTTGGCAGAAGCAGAAGAGACAAATGAAATGGATCCGCATAATGCATCCGGATTTTTATAGGCTTAGGCTACACGCTATAGACGGCATAAGCCTATTTATAGAGAACAATTTTATTTGAAGAAAAAAACGGGAAGACGTAGTATGGAAAAAAAAATACGGGTTATTACGAGTAGATAATGGCCATTCCTCAGCCTGATCTGCACAAATAACCGGTTACACAGAAGACTTATAATTATTCAAGAAATCTAATAAGAAATAAATATTTATGCATAGTTGTGTATATCGCCCTTGACTCTGAGAATAATTCGGCACAGGAGACAGTTTAAATGCTAGTTTTTGTCGTGGTTCAATAAATTCAGCTTATTCAAAGAAGCTGCGTATGCATTTTATCTCATTTATTCACTCAAAATTGGCTGTGTGGCTCGGCTAACCGTTCAATTTTATGACTTTGATTTTTCATTGATAATTTACCGAACCAGTTCCAGACCTGTATTTCCCAAAATTTTCAAATGCGCTAAACCAGTTACGCAAGTCGGTTAATTCAAAATAAGCTGCGGTAAAGTCCATACTGTATTACTAGGAGGCATGTAGTTTTTTTTTAATGAACAGACTTTGCTGCATTCTATTTACAACACGTTCTCAGCTACTTTTCGTTTGAAAAATTTCGTACTTTGGGCAGTCCATTCCGCATTTTTCTGTATTTTAAATATACAAAAGTTTTATATGTGTTTATGTACACTTAAGCTTAAATATTTCTAACAGTTGTAATAATTTTCCAATTTAGAGGTTATAAAATGGTCGCCTGGCGTGCTGCTGGTATCAATTATGTTCGTTTCTCCCAAATTGCTGCTGAAGTTAGTTCATTTTCTTTTTTCATATTTTAAACCTTTTCGTATTATTATTATTTCAGCAACAAATTCATAGTTAATATATGAAGAACGAATCTAAAAGCAAAATTTTATTTCAGGTTACTCGTAACTGCTTGAAGTCCACCGGTAAAGCTGGAACTGCTAAACAAACAGGAGATGCTACTCTTAAGGTGCTACCATTCAGATGCTTTTCAATATACTTTTACAGGTCACTAGCTGGGAAGGTGGAAAGGCTGCTCCCAAGAAGTAGATTTCTTTGCTCCACAAAGTTAGCTCTCAATATGTTCACTTCGGAGATCGTAACATTCCAATAAATTTTATTGTGTATACTCGCTTTTTGCTTTTCGTTGTTTTTAGTTTGAACTCCAACCCTATCATGTCATCTCTACATTCTGTCACTCTTCTTTTAGATGTCCCGAGGTGAGCAATATCCTGCTGAAGGCTATGCTGGAAGTCCTTTTTTCATTGGCAAAAAAAGAAAACCAACACGAGAAGAAGGAGGCCCTTTTAAGGAAAGAAAAATAAATGCGGAAACTGATGAAGTTGGTGGAGTTGTTAAATTTTAACTAATATATTAGATGCTTGATGATTACGAAGCAAAAAGAAATGTTCCTGTGCCTAACTCAATAATAAAAACCAATGGAGCTTTCGATTTTAGTGCTGATAAAGACGTAATTATCCTAAATAAGGCTGTCATGGCAGTATTAGATCCAGTAAGTTATTTCGTATTATTGCAACTAATTTCAGGACGGAAAAAAAGATAACCAACGCTTAACAACAGCTGTTAATATATCTACCAAAAAAGAAGAAATTTTATCCGGTTCAAGCAAGAAAAAGGCCAACAAATCGTAAATAACAATTCATTTCTATTTCTTTTAGATTTAATTATAAAGACTTATCAGCAGAATTTCGTTCAGCAAATGGATCTAGTGTTGCCAAAGAAGTAAAACGGGTTGTAGCCCCGGAAATAGTAGTAAGCTGTAAAAATATTGATTTTTAATAATATTTTTAGAAAGCCAACTCATCACAGGACGCCAACTGTTCAAGATATTTTGGGAATAAACGAGTTGGACCAGCAAATGTTTCGCCAGTAGATGCGCCACTCAAAATGGGAATGACTACAGATGGAGGCGGAAGAGGTACCCTTTTCACGCATTTTTCATATTTATTCAGATAAAAAAGATGAAGGCCAAAAGGATCCGGCGTTAAGGAATTTTGATGATAACATTATTTCCTTAATCGAGTCAGAGGTTGCTTCAGTCATTTTATTAATATTTTTTGTAGATTATGACGACTGAAATGAGTATTAATTGGGAAGATGTATCCGGCCTTGAAAGCGCAAAAAAGGCACTCCGGGAAATTGTTGTTCTACCATTTCAAAGACCGGATATATTCACAAAACTACGTGCACCTCCAAAAGGTGTTTTGCTTTTTGGTCCACCAGGAACAGGAAAAACAATGATAGGTAGGTATACACACTGTATAAACAGCTTAATTTTAGGTAGATGTGTTGCTTCTCAATGCAAGGCAACTTTTTTTAATATTAGCGCAGCATCACTTACTTCTAAATGGGTTGGGGAAGGCGAAAAGCTTGTAAGAGCCCTATTTGCTATGGCTAGAATTAAGTTACCAAGTGTTATTTTTATTGACGAGGTATTTGATAAAGCCTTTATTTATTTTCAGTTTCAGATAGATTCTCTTTTATCTTCACGATCAGAGTCTGAACATGAGTCTTCAAGAAGAATTAAAACTGAGTTTCTTGTTCAGCTTGACGGAGTAGCTACTAACAGTGAAGAAAAATTACTCGTTATTGGCGCGACAAACAGGTTAATTTGTAAAAAAAAAATTAGGATTTTTAGACCTTATGAATTGGATGAAGCAGCTAGGCGTCGATTTGTAAAACGTCTTTATATAGCTCTACCGGATCGTAAAGCTCGCCTAGATATTGTACATAGTCTCTTATCCGGGATGGAATATGATCTAACAGAACACGATCTTAAACTAATTGGAGATCTTACAGAAGGTTTTAGGCCCTTGTTAGCAATACTAATTTAATTTAGGCTATTCAGGCGCTGATATGAGGCAACTATGTTCAGAGGCTGCAATGGGACCTATTAGAGAAATTGATAAAATAGACAATGTGGATATTTTGACAATTCCTTTAGAAGATGTAAGTTTTTTCAGTTCAGATATGAATGTTTAGATACGATTGATTAATGGTAACGACTTTATGCTAGCAGCAAAAACTGTAAGAGCAACAGTAGTAGAAGATGATCTCAAGAAATATATAGAATGGGATAAAAAATTTGGATGTCTGTTATAAAAAAAATGCAGACAGAATTCATTTTGATCTCTGTAATGACTTTATGCGAGTAAATTTTTGTACAGTTTTATATTTACATTTCAGAATTTGGGAAGAAGTTGATAACAACTTAGTAATAATAAGTACTCCAAGCAAATCGAGCCAGACCTAATCTTGGATTAATTAGCTAAATTAATCAAGGAAATGGCTAATCATTCTCGTTAGTTAAGTTTTCAATAGACTATCGTTATGCCCCACTCTCACAGTAACACCGAACTCTACGCGCGCAAGATCGAGGATCAAATCGAGAGACTTTTGCGGCGTGGAAATGAGATCTCAAATGTCTTGAATAAGGAAATAAAGCAAGCTAAACATCGCCAGCAACAGTCGCGCAATTGTTTAAACTCGAGAAGTCGTGCCACAACTCGTACCCCTGTCCACACTCCTACACCAATTTGCCATGAATCAGTTCCTCTTCCTTTGAACTCACCTCTTCGGGCTAAGTCGAACTCCAAAGAAGTAAGGATCTCCAATCGCAAAAGTTGTGTTCAAGTGAGTGCCTCGAAAGTGATCGATCTTGAAACGAATGTAGAATTGCGATCTTTCCCTGTGGAAAATCTGACTTCTATGAAGATAGTTTCGTCAATTATTTCTGAAGAAAATAGCCAGATATCCCAGTTCTTCAAAGATCAAGGCTACGCAAAGCTTTACACCAACAAGCAAATTGTAACAAGTCAGAACCGTCAATATCTAGTGATCACGACTATCTTTGGAGGCGGTGATCCCAACAACAAGTGGATTCGTGTGAACGAGGAGTGGTATACTGATGATGGACGACAAATTGTAAATCTATGGACCGATCTGCTCGGCGAAGAGACGAGAGTCGTCTGGGCTAACGGAAAACTCATCAAGGATTAGAAGGCTATTGAAAAATAAAAATGTGCCGACCTTCCTTCGTCAAAATTCCTGTCCCGCTTTGTTACACTTTCGTGCCTAAAATTGTTCTTACCCGGGACTTGAACGGCTAACCTTTTTATAGTTCGAAAGTCATAAAAGCGTAATCTTTCCTCGTATTTCCATATCTATTGAATTTCGCGAGAGATCGTAGGTCAAGAAGTTTGATGCAAAAGCTAACACACACATCATTCCCGCTCAGTTCTTTGCGCTAAGCCCATGACGAAATAGAACCTGTTTCAAGTGATATTTTGCAGTAATTTTAATAGAAACCTATAGAATGCTCAAAGAAAACACTGAAAAATATAGCCAGATTTCTGGATTTGTTTACCTTTCCTCTTTTCTTACCTTTCCTCCTTTTGCTATCTTGCTCTTCTTTCGCAAGAGGCGCAGAGTCACTATATAAACACAGCTCGGTCTCAACCGCATTGGCACCTTATCAAAAGTGGAGCTATGTTTCTATTAATGCTTTTGGTTGGATGGCTAGGCCCCAAATATCTATTCGGCCTCATCACTGTCCTCGTCAGCTATGGACTCTATAGATTCTATTCTAAAGTAGCCAAATATCCTAAGGGCCCTTTTCCTATTCCAATAATGGGCAATATGCATCAAGTTTGTTTAAATCTAGCCTTATGCTAAACTTTCTATATCAGGTGAAGCTTTATTGTCTACATGAAGCCTTTGAAGAGTGGAGCAAAATCTATGGCGATGTCTTTACAGTGTGGGTTCTTCACCAACCGCTTGTTGTCATTATGCGTTCCGACAGTATTAGAGATGCTCTAATAGTACACGGTGGTTTGCTTCCTTTCTTTTTACTTCTTTATAGGGGAGAACTTTGTTGATCGTACCGGGGAGTTCCCCGAAAATATGTTCAAGACAGTTGAAAATGGTGGAATAATCTTCTCATCTGGAGAAAATTGGCGAGAACAACGGCGAAATGCTATTCACATTTTGAGAGATTTTGGAATGGGTAAAAACATAATGGAAGAGCAGGTAGAGCTGCCCCAGACTTCTAAAGATGTAGCATAGGTTCTTTCTCAAACAGAAACTTTCCTTGATTATGTTCATAAGCTGAAAAACAAAGAGTCTGTCGATTTATTCGAGCCTGTGCAGATTATGGTAGCAAATGTGATCAATAATCTTCTATATGGTACCAGCTACCCAATGAATAAAGCCCAGCGTTTGATGAAGTATTTTATCTTATTTCTTTACTTTTAAAATTATTATTTAGGTACGCAAACGCAATCAATTCAATTTTTGCTGAAATGTTCGGAAATTTCTTTGTTCTTATTGTTCAAATCTTTCCCATCGCTAGAAAGTTTCCTTATATTGGATGGAAAGCCGTTGGTCAATATTATGCAAAAATGGAAAATGTAAAAAAAAAATGTATACTTCAAATACACCGTTTAGTGCATAGAATTTGTGAAGGAGGACGTGAAGAGCGCATTGAAAGATTATTCCAAAGAAGATGAGCCTACCTGTTTTGTTCAGGCCTACTATCAAAAAATGGACAGTAATCCACAATTGGAGTATGCTTCTTTTCTTTTATTAGGGCGTTGCATAAGTTCTGCTTCAAGGACTTTAAGCTCTCACAATTCTTTGCTGAATTGACCTTCAGTTTAGTCGGTCAATTTAGCAAAAGCTCAAAGTCTTGGAGCAGAGTAGCTAATAATGTTGTTCCTTTAGTTTGGACAACCTTTATAACGTGTGCTCTGACTTCTTTATGGCAGGCCAAGAGACGACTTCACATACGTTGCGTTGGGCCCTTTTATATCTTGCTGGACATCAAAACATACAGGTATTTTTAATCTACTTTTCGGCAAGGAGAAGCACACGATCAGCTTCTATTTGCTCACCTGTGTCCATTCCAAACAAAGCAGCCATAAGAGAAGCATTTCAGGAGAAAATTCGAAAGGAAATAGCGGCCACTGTAGGTTTTAGTCGACTTCCTTCCCTTCGAGACAAGACCAGAATGCCTTATACAAGTGCCTTCCTTGTAGAGCTTCAACGCGCCTGCAATCTTTTTCCATTTAGTCTTCAAAGAAGATCAACAGATGTGAATATAATCTTTTGGCAATAGGAATATAGTTTTTAGGACGTTACAATTGCTGGTGTTCTTATTCCCGGCGGAACTTGTGTAGTCCCGCAGATCTACAGTATTCTGTACGACGAGAAGCTCTTTCCAGAGCCAAAAGCAGTCATCCCAGAACGATTTATTAATAAGGACGGATCTCTTAATACCGATCTCATGGGTAAAGTAGCTCCCTTCGGATTGGGCAAGCGACAATGCGCTGGAGAATCATTGGCGAGGGCTGAGATCTTCCTTGGAGTTACTTCATTCGTGCAGAAGTTTAAAATATATCCAGCTGATGGAGTAATAGTTGATTATGAGCCTTTGCTTGGCACTTCAGCTGCGCCCAAGCCCACAAATTATAGACTCGAAGAAGTTGACCCCAATGAATTTGAGATTGAATAAACGTTTTTACTAAACGCTTATGAGATAAACTAATCGGCCATTCTTCAAAAAAAATCTCCCGCTCCTTTTGTTTACTTTAGGGTGCACTTGCCAACCGACACGTTCCCACACGCAATGGCACATCCCCCTCGGAATGAAGCAATCGACCTATTAGTTGAAGCCGATAGCTTGAACTCATTCTCAAGCTCATTCCCATCGATTTCTGAGGTTTTTTTTTTGGCTAGATAGTTTAACGCTTTCTTAGATTTCTTCTGTTTTTAATGATGACCCTCCTCCAACTTATAGCTCTCTTTTTCCATCAGAGGAGGAAGGCGCTGTTTCAGCTGTTTCTACTTCGAAAAAACGTTACTGTGGTAAATATATATATTAGCTAATTTTAACCAAATTCATAGATGAAGGAGTCTTTTTCGCTATAATTTTTACTCTGCTTGTTGTTTTATTCGCACTATGGAATATGTTTCAGGAGGTTTATAGAATTTCCGAAAAACAAAGCAATCAAAAAATGGAGGAAACTTACTCCGCTTATACAAGATTTTTAAAAAATCTTACCAGATAATTTGTTCCAAACTCAACAAGACTGCAAAAAGAAGCTTAACTGAAAGAATAAATTATTTACGGGTCTTTTGCCTTCATAAAGAAAACTAAAATTATTTGCGCCTCATTCTCAAAGGATGCATGCTTGTCTCTGTATTTCACTAAAAATACGTTTTATTTGTTTTCGGGTCAGTCTGCGCTATGGGCGACTCTGACTCGCCAAAGTTCTGTGATTCTTATATACCATCATCAGATTCCTGTTCCTATTCCTATGACAATTCAACTATATCATGCAATGAAGCACTACATCTACAGATAATAAGCCTTTATTCAGCAACCTGGTCAATCTTGAAGGATCTCATTTTTGTTACTAAAAATAATTATTATAATAAAAATAACAAAAACTACCAAAATAGCACAGCAAGAGACAACACCATCATCAGACCCTAAAGTCGTTAATATCTCGAAAACAGTTCCTTACCAGCAGACACCACAGGCGCTACGGAATAGGGTGTTGGGGCAACAAAGGTTTGTGTATGAGAAGGAGCAGTAGAAATTACAACATTCGATGACGGAGCTGTATGACTCACAGGATAGACAGAAGCCACAACAATTGGAGTACACGCAGGTGCAAATGAAATTTCAGTTTCGCTGGGTGCAAATGAAATTGCAGTTTCGCTGGGTGCAAAGTGCATATTTCCAGCGGGAGCAAAACAGGCCCCAGCTGTTGGTGCAAAGTCGCATTCTTGACTGCTAGAAGAGCTTGATCTTGAAATCGACGAACAAGAGCTGGATTCAGAATAGGAGGACATAATGAGTAGTATGACAAAATAGTAGATATTTTATAGCTAGAGACAGTCAGCAGTTTCTGGAAGGCTCATCAGTCAGAATGAGTCAAAAAATTACTCATACTGTTTAAGAGAAAAACATGACTGAAATCTCTTTATTAAAGCAAAGCCTAAGCTACAGTAAGCCCAGCTCCCAATTTTCTACCCAGGGGGTTATTGTTAGGGTCCTCTAGGTTGACGCAAGAGCCTTCTTGAATGTTGTATGTCTTATTCTTAGCATCGGTAAATGTCCAGTGTCCCTGATAGTCACATTCAAACTTGACCTTTCCACAGTCCTCGTATCTGATGTATTGGATCTACACTCCGTAAAATAACTATAGGTTCACTCCATTTTTGACTGTTTGAAGTCTCCCAAAAATTTTCATGACTTGAGATCTGCTTTATTCAATTTTTCGGCATCTTTTACTCTAGAACACGAATTTTCAAACTGCTAGCTTTCATCTTGCAGATTTAGGCGCATGCGGTTTGAAAAGTGCAAAAATCCACTGTAAAAAAAGTATAGGTTCACTACGTTTATTTTTTTGTACCACAATTTTTAATAATCTGTTGCGCTACCGCTACGTTGAACAACTTTTAATAAGCGATTTGGGAGGGAGATTGCAACTTTCTTGAGTATGTTGACGTCCAGCTTTGCCCATTCCCTCTTAATGGCTTGGATAAGATTATTTTTGGTCGAGTAGTGTTGACCATTTTTATACATTTTCCTGGCCAACATCCCCCAAATGTTCTCAATGGGGTTGAGATCTGAACTACACGCTGGCCAGTTCAGAACTCTGACGCCCCCAGCAGCAAGCCACTGGGAAGTCGAACGACTGGCGTGAATGGGGGCATTATCGTGCTGAAACACGTAGCCTTGTCGGCCAGCAGTGTTCAGGAATGGGAGCAAATGTGTGCCGAGGACGCCTTGATATTGAATTGAGTTCATTTTTGGTGTAATGAACTCTAAGGCCACCTGTCCATCGGCACAAAATGCCGCCCAAACCATGACGGTTCCACCCCCAAAACCCCTCTTCGAACAAATGAGAGGATCCTTCCGTAAATCGTGGAAGTACGTTCGGTAGCCATCTGGACCGTCTAGGCAGAACTTCTTTTCGTCCGACCAGATGACCTGAATTAGAAAAACTCCACGAAAAGACTAACCTTGCTCCAATCGGTACCTTAAGTAATGTGTTGGGTTGCAAAATTGAGGTGCTTTTGGCGATGTGCAGCTGTGAGAGCCGGGCCTTTCTTCATTTTTCGATGGATAATCGTCCCTCCTCTCTTCAAAATGTTAGCAATTGTCATCCTTGTACACAACAGCTTCAAGTCCTTCTTGATCTGAGCCAATGATGTAACTTTGTTTGAGGCAGCACGATGAACTTGGCGAATATCTCGATCCGAGAGTGAATGAGGACGGCCAGTCCTTCTCCTTGTAGCATATCCTTGTGGATTCTTTAGATAATTGTTGACGAGGTTCAGCGAACGGCCCATAAGACGAGAAATTTCTCTTTTTGACTTCCCGGAGATATTGTAGGCTTCAATTTTGGCCTTTTCGACGATATCTAACTGTTTGCTACAAGGCATGGCTTGACAGTGACAATTTCACAGTTAGGAATAACATTTTCTTAACAAAAAGGGTCACCGCTGACCACTTTTCTGCGTATTAACTATAGTGAACCTATACTTTTTTACAGTAGATTTTTGCACTTTTTCAAACCGCATGCGCCCAAATCTGCAAGATGAAAGCTAGCAGTTTGAAAATTCGTGTTCTAGAGTAAAAGATGCCGAAAAATTGAATAAAACAGATCTCAGGTCATGAAAATTTTTGGGAGATTTCAAACGGCCAAAAATGGAGTAAATCTATAGTTATTTTACGGAATGTATATATCTCTATATTTAGAAGACTTATAATAGCCAACCAAAAAACATAGGGACAAGCAGTCTTTGTTAGTCGACAGTCATGTGCATCAATTTTGATCGAAAGATAAACTTCCTTCAAGGTTGTGTTTAGGTTTGTTGGAGTAAGGCCAGTATCAACTATCGGTAAAGTGTCATTACACTTATTACACACTAAAATTTCCTTATTTTTTGGGAGAGAATAGAGCTGTTACAGTTAGCAGATGTGGTAGTGGTAGCAATCGTTGAAGTCGTTTTTGCAGCTGTGGTAGAAGAAGTGCATTTGGATGTGACCGAAGCAACCAAGCAAGAGAAGACAAAGAGCTTGTACATGTTCTGTCTTCACCGTACAGTCGGCTGGCTTTTATATTCAGTGAATGAGGATTGACTAGACATCTTCACTATACTGGTGGGAAATTTCTATTGTCTCCATAGATTAGAGGCAATTGCAACGCAATTATTGATGAATCTGAGGGAAAAAAGTCTCGAAAATTTATTGACAGCTTGTTTCGCGTCTAAGCCTCCACACAAATCGCTTGGAAGTTGTCTGGAACATTTTCGACTCTCCATTGACCATTATTCAAGCAAGTGCTAGCCGTTGTACATTTGTTAACTTTTCGTCCATAGTTTGTGTAGATATTTGGCTTATACATGGACAAAGGACAAGTTATGTTAACAAATCGACAACCGTGCTCATCCATTCTGAAAAGCTACTTTTTATAAACTGACCAGCTTACGAATAAATGAAAATAGGATCTTCGCAGGATTCTTTTGAAGGATAAGGAAGAATTCCAACGTTGGAGCAGCGACTACACACTGTAATAATGAAGGTTAGGAAAATTCGATGGCTGACTTGGTTCATAGCACGCAACATGCTCCACCTCGAATCTCTGACAACCCCAATTTCCTTTATTTCCGCAACAGAGGTCAAACGTTGTCTGAAAAACGTCGACTTTGAAACAATTCTAGCATACGTTTGAGCAAAACATTGGTTCAGTCTCCCCATAAACCTCTTCTACAGATTCATGTAGGCATTCAAATGTTGCCTGAAAAAATTCGCTTAAAATATGTGCATAAATTACAATTAGGCAACCATTTTGATCCACAGTGTACTGTATCATTGGCTGAATAAAATAGCAACCCCTTTTATCGTGACATGTTCCGTTGAAGACAAGAAGCTCCGTGTTGCAATTAGCACACTTCTAAACGTTACAGTTAAAGCATCAGGAATACCGTAGTAGCTTCAGTGCCTCCATTATTTATTCCTATTAAATAGGAGAAGATGACGAAAGCGAGGAGCATATGTTCTCCTAATAAATTGAGTGTAATTCCTTTTCAAGAAAGGCGTTGTCATTCCTTTCTCTTTGAACAATAGGTGACATGGGAAAATTTTCTGTCTAGTAGAGTTTTATCCGATAAAAGATTTTTTTCACGGTTATTTTATGAAACTACTTTGTTCAATTCAGAGACTCTCCAAGAAGCTAATCGCGTAGAAAATAAAACACTGACAACAATTGAAAATATTTCTCAAAATTTATTCAAATTCAAATACAATCCATTAGGCTACTATTGTGCCTGGCACTTGTTCAGAAAAGCAGAAAGCTCCGTAGGTTTGGAGTTTACCTTCTGGAGTGTCAATTGACCACCTTTTGCCGTCGTTGTTGCAGGTAAAAGTGTAGTTAGATTGGAACGGGGGGTTGGGATAATAAGAGGGCAAGATTTTTTGCTAAATATGTTGCTCACTAAAATAAAATTCACTTACGTAGCGAGTTAGTCCTGAATCCAACCAAACATACAGCGAATAGTAAACGGGAACACCAGGTCTGTCAGGGATTTGCGTAGTTATATTTGATGCAGACAAACGAGGAAGTCCTCCAGTACCTCCTGGAACAATTGACCAATCATAACCACTATAGTCTGAATGTAAGCCATCGCAGTATACTCTCAGCTGTAGACATCCGTCAGTTCCATTGCTGAGAAATATTAATAATAAATACAGTTAAGGAAAAACGCATAGTGAAAAGATAATAGCAGTTTATTTTAGGATTTGTCAGGACTTCCCATTTAGAATTACTGAATAATCTCTTAATAAATAGTTCTAACAGTTGTTCCTTTGTCTAGCGGTTAGGTATCCCTTAACTAATACCACAAATCTTACTTTGTTCCGAGTCTACGTGATACACATGTTTTCTGATAAACAGAGCCAGGCGAGCTCTTATCATTGTAGCACAATCCCAATCCGTAAGCCTGAGTGTATCCTTCGGGAAAATCATTTGTATTTGCGAGTTTACAAGTGGAGCAGCCTAGTAACATAATTTATCCTTGAACCAACCGAAAACCTACGTTTAATACAGACTTTGGCTGAAACTTCAATCAGACAAATAGTCAACAGAAAGATCTTCATGGCTGACAACTGCAGACACATCTCTCGCCTAATATCTCACTTTTATTGTAATTTGGGCTAATAAATGGGGGACAGTAGACGTTTTTCCTACGCTCTCTTTGTATAAGGTGTGAGAAAACTCTATGCAAGACTAGAAAAATGAAGCAAGAAAAAATACACGCAAATAGACTAGACTATTCTCAATTTCAAAACATTAAATAGTCTCTTTGAATCTAATTTAATAATATTGTTAGCCAGATTCTTGTACAATATTGACAAGCCTTTGTGATATTTCAATGAGGACAAATAATATCGAGTCTAATCACTACAACTAACATGGAAAGTATTTTATGACAAAAAATAAATAGAATTCATCTACAAACTCTAGCGGCAATTGGATATTTACTCGTCATCTGGAAAACTTCACATATAAAACTTGGACAAACTAAATAGGTTTTTAGAAAGCCTAATGAAGATCATGGGAAAGCATACATAACGGACTTCTCTTCCCCCTGTTCTCCTTCTTGAAAAATCATAAAAACTAATTATGCATTCGTTTTCTTTTGTCTGCATATGAAATCATTTCGACTGGGCACTTCGTCCAGATTGCGTTCCTTTCACTGACAATTTTGTAAGCTGAAAGAGGGAATACTCATTTCCGCTGACGAAGGCAGTTAATCTTTTTGGGGAACGTTAATTAAAAGCGTTCTTCCTTTTGAGAAGTAGTCTAGAGAGACTGGCATGACAACCATTTTTACTTGTTTTCTGTTGGAGACCTTCCGCCATTATCTTAACCCATGCGAAACCCTTCCATCCATCTCAACTCCTTTTCTTAATGACCGTTTTACGTTGCGACCTTCCTTTGAGGTGAAAAATTCGGTCGTTTGTGCCTAAGCCCAGCTATCTGTTACCCTTCTGCCTCCCGAACTCGAAATTGAGTCAATTTCTAGGTGAAGTGTTCCAAATTTCGGAAAGAATTCAATTAGCCTCTTTGGGGAAGAACCCGGAAAGAGGACTTTCTCTCCACGTGATTTAAAAATATTTTTGTTTATTGGAGCCTCCCGGTAAGCTAATTACAGTAGTCTATCTCATTATGTGTATGGCAATAAATCAGTTGGGAGAGAGAGAGAGAGAGAGAAGTGGCAACAGCCATTGTCAATCTCTATTCTGCTCTCTTCTTCAATCTTCCAGCTTTCTCTACAGTAAATTAGAAGTTTCTAAAAATAACTATCTTTCCTTAAAATTGGCCTCTTTGCCGCCATCGCGTGTCCTTTTCAAATTATCCATTCTCATCAAAATCTGGCCCTTCTTCTTCCTCTGAAATCGCGTCTCTACGCTTTCGGTCGCTTTCCAAGTCAATAAAATCCATTAAATCTTCAGAACGGCCCTCACATTGTCCGCTCAGATTTACTGAAGTCATTCAAATCCAACGAACCGCATAAAATATGAAGGGCTATTGTTCAGAGAGCTGATGGGCTGTCTTTTCTCTTCGGTGTCTCCAATTTACTAGTCACTTCCAATTCATTTCCCGACACATCTTTCGAGACTTTTCAGCTCCTCGCTTTTTTACAATTTTATTGTTTATTCAAGCTATTTATATTTCGTGTTCATTTTTTCCTCTCTCTTCTCAATCGTCCGCAAATCTCTTCCGCAATAGTAGACGGTATCGGGTTACTTTCCGTATTCCCAGGACCCCTCACAAGATGTGCTCATGAGCTGAATGGGAAACTTTTAGAACTGGACAGAGCTATAAAGCACTTTACGATCTCGTTTTGCTACCTCTTCCGTGATCAAAGCCATTAGCGCGTTGGGCTCAATTTGTCTCAGAGACCAGTTTTAGCGATTGTTACTTTTTGAGATGTAATTGCTTTAGAAATATTTTCCACTATTTTGCCTCGTTCAAATTAAATCTAAACTAAAAGGTTAAAACCCTTAGAGTATTGTGACATCACATTTTCCTTTTAGAATTGTTTTAACCGTGTCTCGGGTGTTCCTCGCAATTGTCTCTAATCAACTTTCAGATCCGAGCTCTCTTTTCTTTTCTCGTCCGAAGGCCAATCAGAGTCCGTCCAAAGAAGCAATAGTGTCCAAAAGTTTTTCGGGAGAGCCCCAGGCTGAAGTGAAGAGGGAGTGAATTTATCTGGGAGAGCGACAGCCGTTTTGAGCCCGAGGAAGAGTACAGCATTTTGGGAGGATGGAGGGCTCGATTGCCGAGAGACTACTGAGGAAGGTGGAGGGAAGAGAGGGCACCCCTACCCAGCAGGCAAAGGATCCTCTTGTATATCTGCCAAGGAGAGCGGCAATTGTCATCTTGGGTCATCTCAGTCTACGAGATCGAACCAGGTAATTGCCAACCTGTCCAGTTAAAAAAAAATTAGCCATTTAAAAAAATATATTTACATCCAAACATACGAATTTCAATAAGAATGCCTTATTTGCTCAAAAAGATTCCCCCCAGTTCATTACAACCGCTAATTCCCATTGTTGTTTTGTGCAGTGGAGCGTAGCGCGCGTAGCTAGAGACTACATTACTGCTTGCAGAGCTGTTTACTCTACTTCAAGAACTTCTAATTATCAGATGACTTCGTTTTATTCTTTCCAATCTAAGAGAAAACTATTTCTAAAAGACAAAACTTTGCTCCTGAATTGGTCTTTGTTCACTGTTTATAGAACTTTTTTCACTTCCAGCCAGCTAATCCCCGGTCTAGGACCATTATACATTTTTTCTATATTTTAGAGCAAATCTTTGAAAGATTCTTTCTATACGCAGTCTGGCTATATATGTTTATTTTTCAAGATGGAGGCCGAAATCTCATCCAGATCTCTAGCTGCCGAGTGCTATTTCCGTTCGTATTTGGTTACAATGGTAGCTACTTATGCAAAAAGCTGTCAATAAGGGGAGGACCTCCAGACACCTTGCATCTGAAATGAGGAACAGCTGTTGCCGTTTGTTGCGCCCCACTTTAACTCTAAAAGCTTCCTACTCCTCTTAAATAAATTTCGTTGTATTTTGGTTTCAAAAATAATGAGATATAACCTACTCCCCCGCAATAAGGGCCTCTCACAAAAGATTTCCTTGGGGACCGAGTGCGCGGAAATCTCGCCTCTTTTCCGTCTTCAAGCCAATGCCGTTGCCAAAAATGGAGTCAATACATAAACGGAGGCGAGGACCACTGGCCAGCCGCTAGGCAGCCGCAAAAACGAGACACTACTGCAAAGGATTAGCAAGATTGGAGGAGGAGTTCAATTCAATGCAGTCTTATGTTTCAATTGTGGTTGATTTCCCTTCTTTGTTTGATGCAATCCTCTTTGCGATATTTTTCGTCCTACCTCTTCCTCGCCCATCTACTTGGCGAAACTCGTTGTCTACTATACTATCCTCTTCCGTATATTCCCGGCTTTTGTTTTTCGTCATCCTCCTTCTTCACGCGGCACATAATTTATGCTGGGAATGGGGAACGAACGTTACGGGTTAGAGTTATTGCTATCATTTTTAGCCTTGACAACTGGAATATTTTTCCAGGCGTCCCACATAAATTGTAAATTCTTTTTATTCTGAGGTCGCTTTTAACTCATTTTGAGGAAAGCTATGTAAATTTAGACAAAAGCTATTGTCTTTTGAGGACAAACTAAGTTTGATAAACATCTTTTTTGGGGAAAACCCTCCGCCCCTTCCTTCTTTCACCTTGAGTGCCATTGTTCTCCCGAGATTTCAAACTCACTTCATTGCTTTTTCGCAGTTGTCTCGTTTCCGACCACTTCCGGTAAACGTTTCAAGCGGAACTGAAAGAACATTGTTCTTTACTGTTCCCACTGATTTCTAATTCCAAGCCTTCTTCCTTTTGGCTTCAAAATCAAATTGGAGTACTCCTTCTCCCTAAGGGCAAGGGGGTGGGAGCTAGTCACAAAAAGGACCCAGATTGCTAGCCAGTCTAATTCAGTTACACACGGAGCAGGCTCTCGTTTTTCTCTCGGGCTATCTTCATCTATTTTCTGCCGGCTACTGTAAGTTTCAAAGACCATGAGACAATTTCCCCCGGGGGAGATCTTCTCCTTCTAAAGTTCATTTTTTTATCTCGAGTTTAAAGAGAATTTTAGGCTAGAGCGTGTGAACAAGAACTGGCGAGGACTTGCCATGGATGCCACACGAGCTGAGACAAAACCCGTCTGGGTCTATGTGATCTTCAGGAAGAACCACTGCTCTGGCCATGAGAAAATGACAGTCAACATTAGCTTTGACGGTCCAATCTTCTGGAACAGACAAGTCGCTTATATCTATTGCTGTTCTTGTCATTTTGAGGAACATGAGGTGAGCAGCAATGATCTTATTTGAACCTTGTGAAAACGGCTTGCATTCATCTCAAGTCCCATTGTGTTTCAAAGCCAATTTTGGCTGGAGAGCAGGAGTAAACACATCCTCCAAATTGGCAACGAATTAGTTATTTTCGGACTATGTTTTGGTTCTACCGTAGTCGGGGCGAAATCTTGGAGAACCTGGAGATTAGTTGAGTTCAGATCTCTGGGGAGAAGATATGATTGGTTTGCTTGTTTTGAGTCAAGCTAGAGATTGGAGACAAAATATTGAGGAAGTTCTTTTTGAAGTTGCTTTAAGCCTGTATTTACTCAAAACTCATTGTTATTTTTGGGTCAATCGCCTGGCTCATTTACATTCACTCTCCCACTTCAATTATTCACGTGACCAGATTTTTAAAAGATAAGAGCCCTATAAACAACACGCGCCTGGGGAATTGTACTACGGTAGATCAAGAATCAGAATTTTCAATAGCTTTGGCCTTTTAAACTCGTTAGGAAAAGTTGAAGATAAAATACCCAGCTGTGCTTGTTTCTAATTTCCCCTGGGTCCGCTATGACGAAATGCTTCTGCTCCTAACTCCCCGCTAAATCATAAAAAACTTGAAACACAATGAATGAGTTGAGGAAGAACTTGTGTTCCGGGTTTGGGAAAAAAATAAATCAACTTTCAGAATCCCCTGATGGCAATTCTCACAAAGTTCGAGCAAAGAGTAGAACGAGTTTGTCTCGTCGATAAGCCAGTCGACTATCCCTTCCTTCCTGATTCGCTTTTCAGTTATATGGCTCGCAATATGCCAAAGCTACAGGTTTTTTTTTCTTCTAAAATATTATTAGGAAATTTAGTTCATTTATTTGCGAGAGCTAGATCTCGAAAAAATCAACCGTGGAACAGTTGTGGAGCTAGCTAATCACAAAGCTCTGAAAAAGGTCATTGTCCATGGCTGTCGAAATTATGAAGTTCTCGAAGATTTTCGTTCTCTTCCTCAGCTCCTGGTGGTTAGAGGAGAAATTCTTGGACTCAAGGCAATGCTGGGAGATTTCGAAGACTATCCAGCTACTAATAATGGCTCGACTGACTCTTCTCAGCCATCTTCATCCGCATCAGAGAATGGAGCTGACGAAATTGCTGAGAAATTAAAATCAGTGTCTGTTACAAACGGCCACTGAATTGTTGTTGTTGTTTTTCTATGCTTTTCCTTTGCGCTCTCTCACCTCGCTCACCGCGACTCTTTCCTTATGATTATTCAACTTTACGAATTGAATCTAGTCTAAATAGACATTGCCTTCCTCTCATCATATAATCCCAATCCTTCCGGTAGATCTCATATTTTCCATGAAAATAAAGCTATTAATCAGATGCAATAGATTTTTACTTCCTTTTTGTGATGAAAAACTTTGTACAAAAGGCGAAGAGATAAATAAGGAGAAGCACCGAAAAGTGCGGGGACATGTCATGTTCCGTGATTACAGTTACCGGTATCAGAGGAAAGGAAATAATTCAATAATTTTGGGAGAACTAAAAGTGAAAGCTAACAATCTTCAACCAGCTCTTCAGACTCTGCTGGACAAATATTTTTAGATGTGACCGGGGTTGGGACTAATTGATCTGAGGGACTGTTGATTGGAGATATTGATGGCGAGCCAAAGATTGTCGCCGTCTGCGTATTTCCGTTCGAATCCATCGTCGAATGACTAATTATTAGAATTATTACTAACGTTTCAACGAGTCCTACCTATCGTCACTTGTTCTCGTCGACTGTGAACAACTACTCTCATTACTGGCTGTAGAAGCCCAGCTCTTCGGTCTCTGTCTATCCACATCTCTCATTTCAAAGTCTCCTCCTAGTCTTCCGCCCAATCTGGTAATCCATCGTTCCCTATGTATTGCATCCACAGGTTCTACAGCAAAGGCTTCCACCTTAGCCTCATCCCAGACTTCAAATC
This sequence comes from Oscheius sp. JU1382, assembly GCA_932521405.1. Taxonomy (NCBI): domain Eukaryota; kingdom Metazoa; phylum Nematoda; class Chromadorea; order Rhabditida; family Rhabditidae; genus Oscheius; species Oscheius sp. JU1382. Next base: position 297,566 of record OW051479.1, read on the forward strand.
TATTCAATCCACTTCTAGAAGCATCAGAAAAGCCCAGTGAAGACGTAGGGATGCACATTTTGTGTTCAAAGAATTCGGGATCCATAGCGGATGGTTGACCATTGGGAGGCGACCTCTTTTTACAAAACAGGACTCCTCCATCAAAAAGAAAGAGATGCCGCCTTTGAGCACGCGACAACTTGGATTTCTTCTTTCGACTAAACGAAAACACGTCGCATTCCGATTGAAGACGAAGGGCTCCAAGCAGCCGGAGATCGCCATTGAATCCAGAAATGTGAAGTTGATGAATTGCTGCGTTGATTTGAGCCAATAGATCCAGCATAGCGGAGAGAGCTGCTCCAACTTCAGGACGAACTTCTGGGCGACAATGCCGTTCCAATTCTCTCAATAGCAGCTGATATTTTGTTATCCTTTGCACTGGCTTCAGTAAATACGCTCCTAGAGGCAGCATATGTCCTGCACGTCGTTGACATTCCTATATAATATTAGTTTCTCGTAGAAACCACTAAACTTACGGTAAAGAAAGGGGAATTATCTAAGAACTCCTTCCTAAGAGCTTCATTTGTAGCTTTATTTTGACAGTAGGAGTAATAAAGAGCAAGGAACCTGTAATGCTAATTTATAACCAAGATAAAAACGAATCACCTGTGTCGATGTTGTAAAAATGTCCTGCAAATAGCTGAAGGAGAATTCTCGTTGGCTTCCAGGTCAGGCAGTACATAGCGTGAATGAAAAACTAAGAGATCCTTCAAGTTCCCAAAGGCCAACTCTGGTCGTCCCCTCAACGAAGCAGCAATGTATTGCTGACTCTCAGGCATATCAAATGGCTCCACGTAGAACTCCACAAGCTGTTCCAACTCATTTACATACGATCGTTCGGTAGTCAGCTATAAGATTAATTATAGTCCATAGACAAGGACACCTGTCGGTCATCTATCAATGCGCTAGTATGGTAATAATAGTTTTTATGCTACTAATTAAAGGAAACCTTCAACGCCTGCTTTGAGTACAGGCGAAGTGGGAACTCATTGACGCACGAGGTTTGTTTGCCTTGGGTGCAAGATATGGGAAAGAGGAGGCGATTGTTTACAGATAAGGCAATTGGATTAGCCTGATTGATTGCTGCGATTTTGAGTGTCAAAAGAAGAGCAAAGAAAAATAAATAAAAAGAAGTCTTACCAGCTCAGAGACGACAAAGTTCTCAATAGACATGCTGTGAGGAGTCTGTGGTGGTGAAGCGGTCGAGGGAGCATCAATGACAGAAGGACAACAATGTGCTGAAGCTGCCTCGATCTCTCGCTGAAACATTACACTCAGATTACGCATTTTTCCCCTTTTTCAGTACTCAATTCGCGCTGCGTAAAACCTTCTTTCTCTCAACGGCGTTGTAAAACTTCTCCCCTGGTCACTTTTACTGGGCGCGACTTTGAGATAGAGGAGGGAGTAGTCCTTCAGTGGAATTACGGAAGCACACTGTTTGCAAATCCTTGGAGCAGAGGATTTACGCGAGCAGACTCTTGAAAAATGGTCAGAAAAATGATTTCAATTATTTTCCAGGAGAATTTTAATGAGGAACAAGGAAAAATCGCAAATAGACCCATTTTGACTGGCCTCTGACACGAGTGGAACTGACAGCCGTCTCCCAAAGAAAAAAGTCCACTCGGCCGGTTTTGCACACAGGCGAGGCATTGTTTTATTAGCTAATCATTAGCCGATTTTTCTTTAAAAAAATAACAGAAGCAGCTTTTTTTCTCTTTCTTATCGCAGCTTTCCAAAATTGAGTATCAAAAGTTAAAAAATAAACAAAACGCTGGCAACCAGATGGTCGAGATCAATAGCTGAACAGTAAAGAAACTTCGAAGCAAAGACGACTGGTTTAGTTTTCTAAGTAGGCGCACGAACGGCTTAATTAGTCTCAAAGTAAATACCCATTCGCCCTCAAGTCCTCCTTACCTTCCCATGACCCTGCTGCCAAAAAATATCATGGAGTATGCGATAATTAGTTAGAATATGTCCAATCCAGCGATTGCTATAGGCCACCATAGCCATCTCTAGTACAATAAGTTATATTATTAATACATAGAAGAGAACAAGCAGATGATCCGAAATGGGAAAGGAAGGCGGGGCAGGAGATAGCGGCCAGATGTGCTAACACGAGAAAGAACGGCGGCGTCTTAAAAAGAACTAAGAGAGTATGGTCGGCTGGGAGGCTACACGAGGCGACAACTCATTAGCGCATCTGCAGGGTGGAGGAGGAGGTGTGGACAGTATGCCTCAGGGGAGATATTTATCTCCACCTTCTCCTCTGGATCACTGGTCATTGACAATAACAATTTAAGATACTATCTTTGGTTGATTAAGAAAGAGAAAGTCTTCACCAGATCCGGCAAGCAAAACGAAAAACAAAATTGACGAATCAGCACATTACGAAAGATAATTTAAATTCCGCCCAGTTTTCCTTCGAAAGAATAAAAATTAGTATTCGCCGGAAAAGGCGGCGACTACACATGACATTTTTCGCATAGAACGGACACGTTGAATCATCTTGAATCACTCTGCGATCGCCCCATTCCGACCAAAAGGGGAAAACGTATTGGGCCGAGGACTGTATGAGGAACTCGAAACAGTCGGGAAAAAGTTAAAGATGATGTGTAACTATGTGTAACCGCGCCCTAGAAGCTGATTAGCGATCATGAGCGCCTCCCAAAACAGTCAACCAGTTCGGCCGCTAATTCGACTGGGTGGAGAAATGAGATGATGGAAGCGAAATGGATAACTCTGCCTATTGGGCAGATTGATTCGTTCCTCTATGTTTGTTATCGACGCAACGGATCGGACCGAGAAACTTACTTGGGCCAGAACTGCGCAGCCGTAAATCAGAGCGAGAATGCGCTAGACAACCACGCGACTGTGGGAGGCGGGTACCAGGAAGGAAGTTGTTTTTTTCTCAGTGAATTTATAAGCAAAAACGCTACAATTCCAAGAGAACGCGAATAAAATCGGCTGAATTCAAAGGACATAAATTTCAGTGTCGCCTTCCCAAGACCCCAAAAAAACGTTTACTACCACGCGATACTTAGTCATCTGTCATGGGAAAATGCTCTTTTCCTCTAAAAAAAACAACTCTCCATGTGGCTGAGATAATCCAATAAACCTTTGCGTGTCATATACCTGGCCATTACATTAACCTGTAATTTTCGGCAATCATAAATGACCGGTAGACCTTGTATGCCAAAGTTATCTGATAGACCACCCGGTCACTATAGCCCATTAAAAAGTTGCCGAAATTTTATGGGGCTTCATGTGGTTTTGATTCTTGCCGGAGCGGATTTTATGGCCCAAGGGAAATGGCAAATAGTATCGGCACAAGTTTAAATAAGGGCATTGGATGGGGACAGGGCAAGCAGAAGTAGAAGGGGAGGAATGGACTGTTTGCTGAGGGAATTACATCTGTTCGGAAAAAGTTTTTACCCAATTGCGTCAAAGAAGGCAGTCTATTTTTAAGGGTGCTTACGGTATTTCTCCAAAAGAAAGTTCCCTAGGTCAAGTGCCAAAATGTTCAGTCTTTCGGCGAGTAAACAGCCATTACGGCTTCATCCCTTGGTCTCTCTTTGTCCGCAAAACTTTTCCAAAGACTGTTTACCCCTGCCGCCTCTTTGATAAGCTTTTAAGGTCAATTAGGAGCTAAACAATGCGGCTAGAGGTCAGGGAAATGACACAGATTTAGCTTCTGAGCTCTTTTTTGCTGAGTGTCTCGCGGAACAGGACCATATGGCTTGGCACTTCACACGACAAAGTGGACAAATAATGGACGAGGGGAAGAGGGCCAGGAAAGGCAACGAAAAGCTTTGAAAAGAGAGTCCTGAGATAAACCAACCATTTCAACATCAGTTGAATAGTGTATCTCCTTTCCGAAGATCAACGGAGCTGAAAGCGAATTGGCAAGCCGTCGTTTCGGCATGCGAAACGAAAAAAATCTTCTTGGTAAGCTGCGTTTCATAGATTGACTAATTCTTGGTTGTTATACTGTAAAACCCCACGTTTAATGAAAAGAAGAAAAGAAAAATGTGAAAGACGAAATATTATTTACTCAAGCTGAAGGCGAAACAAGCTCTGCCGAATAATCAGCTCAATTTCAGTGACAGTTCTGCCCTCGAGAAGGGAGAGCAAAACGCAAATAATAAGCTAGAAATTAAAAGATTTTGTGAGCTTGGAGGAGTTGAGGATTGTTGATGGGGGCGGGGCTGGGTAGGACCGGAAGAAGTCGCGGCTTTTGAGTGCTTGAGAGGAAGATCCCGCAGAGGGACGAGTGACCCCCGATGGTTGGCGATAAGCCAAAGGTCACACATGTTTCCCTGGGCAGGCTTTTGTTTATTGTTCTTTTGCCATAAACAATAATGGGCAAAGAGCCACTGGGACGGCTGGGAAACTAAGTGCAATCCACACGTGTCGCTAATCCGAAGCTCCTGCCTTTGATCTCTCGCAGAAAAATAACGTAAAAAATGTAGGCTCACGGTGTGGATTCTAGTAACAAATGAGGCCGATGAACCACCTGAGGAGCCAAAAGAAAAGCGCGAGTTTGAAAAAAGATCCGAGAGGAGAGAGGACAGCTGGTCTCCCACCCCGGGAAGCAAAAAGGATTTGCGTTGAGAGTCTTTTAGATTTCTTTTTGGGCAGGATTGAGATGGTATCGATTGGAAAGGAGGATAATTGCGCAAGAGGTCGACCTAACAAGTGGAAGGGAGCATCACCTGACATTGGAGAGGGATATAATTAGGAGGAGGGCAGTGGCTTTCACATAAAGAAGTCTACTACGGCAAAGTTCAAACCAAGGGAAAGGCACGTAAAATACAAAACAAATTTTATGAAAGGGAGTTGCGAAATTTGCAAAGGCTAGGTATTTGATGAGAAAAGGTGAGATGCACGCCGTTTTGTTTCACTTTTTATGTGGGAAGGTGTAGCTTTCTCAACAAATGTTTTACGATCTCGCTGCGACAAAACAAAAAATGAAGGGTTCATTTGCACATAGATTACCCTTCTCGTCATCTTATTAAACGGAAATGAAGAAACCCAAGTCTGAGAAATTGAGAAGACTTTCCCACACACCGCTCTCTTATGGTTGCCTAGCAGATAGTGGGGGAATTGCGCGGCTGGCGGCCAGATGTCCCTCGAAATTTTCCCTTTTCCACCAGCTGTCTGTTACAAAGTCACGACCTTTACGAAATTGTACGTAAAAAGGGAACGCAGGAAGAAGAGGAAGGGAAGTCGTCGTGATGGCCCATTGCAATGGGACAATGCATTATGGCACTGATGCTTTTGCATAGGCAAATATGGGGATGAAATGTGCGCGAAGGAGAGGATTAAGGCATTGCAACCTGAACTTGCTGTGCTATAGAATTCGGCCGATTTTATTCGCCTTTATTGATCTCATTTATAGCCACCCACGTTGCGCGAGAAGTTCGAAATATATTCTTGATCAAAACAAAGCACACAACATTTTTTGCGCACACAAATCGGAATCGAGTTCATAGGAGACAAAAAAACCTTTTGGAAACGGGAAATTCCAAGAAGGGACGTCTCCTTGCGGAGATTTACGACCAGGCCTGTATCACTCTTCAAGGCTGTTGCTGCGCGAATTTTCACACCTGGGTGATTCCTTCGTCCTTTCAACCCCCCAAAAAAAAACATACCTCAAGAGGGAGTTCCTTCTTTTTCTTCTCTGGCGTCACAATCTGAACCGGTAGCTTTTTCGGCTCAGAAGATTTGGCCAGCGCATCACGACGAGCCACTGACATGCGGCGTATATCGTCAATTCTCTCAGCGACCTGCAAGAGTTGTTTGTCTCCCAACGTGATTGAGATCTTCAAAAGAAGCCGCGGCTTCTGAGAAAATTAGCCTAATCGGTGGCGACAGCCGAAAGGTTACTACTAATGAGGATTCTTGCAGGCAGATTAGGAAGGTCGAAGAGGAAAATCCAATTAGCAGGGCAGTGCCTAGCTCACAAGACGTTAAATTACCTGGGCCAGAAGGGTCGAAGTCTCCGTAGTTGTCAATAAAATTAAGTTATTCATTGAGGGAGAAGAGGATAATGCATCGAGCTGAAATTATATTTAATTTAATAGGATTTTATTAAAGAAAGTTACCTGTAGTTTGCTGCCTTCTTCCAAGAATTCGTCTAATTCGCTAAGTCCATTTGAAGGAGAAGCAACAGGCTCGGATGTCAGCATTTCAACTCCTCTTTTGCACCACAAATTAGCCTGAAATTAATTGAATTTCAGATTTTAGTAGTCATCAGCTGAATGGCCAATTAAGCCGGCAGATGCGGGAGTCTTTATTGAATATTAACGATGATCGTCGAGAATCACGCAATCCATCGGATTTATTGCGGCACATTAGGAAATGAGCCGATTTCTCTCACGCGCTGGATTTCAAATGGGGGGAAGGGGAAACGTACCTCCTGGATTTGAGAGTGCATTTTACTGCTCAATCGGAGGACTTGAGCTCTTCGTTCTAAAGCACCAGTGAGAGCTTCAGCCATCCTCTCCAATTCGTCGCATTTTGGCATGAGACTTCCAGAGAGCTCCTCATCCTTCGTGCTCATGATCTCTTCTCCACTGACTCGAAGTTGTCTAGCCGCAGCGACGTCCTCCATAGCTTGTTCGGTATAGAGTTGATGTTGTTTGGCCAGCTCTTCTGCAGCTTCAACGCCTTCACCAACTTCTCGGTGTTCCTCCAGATAAAGCATATGTCGAGCAAAGGCAGATTGTAGCTGCAAAAGCGTTGTTAGAAACGACAAGAGAGTCTTCTCGACCAGTGCCGACAACAAAAAAGACAAAGATAAGTAGGCTCTCCCAGCCCGCTGGCGAGTAAAGAGCCCTCACTGACATGAAAAATGAGATATGCTCCCGGGAGCGACACTGCCCGTCATTGAACTCGCGCGTAAAACTTCTCCACGGACACAGATTGGAAATCATGCCCATGTGCCAATCAACAGTGTAAAATTCGAGTGAGCTCCGGGAGGTGGGAGGCACAAGTCAAAAAATAAACAAGAGCAATGTCAGAAGGTCAATTTTTGAAAGTTTATTGGATGTTTCAACGCATTTGGCTCAAAAATATGACGCCATCGGGTCCAATTTCAATCCTTTCAATGTAAACACTCCTAAAGGCATAATTTATGCGCAGATGGTAACTCCCATCATAGACTCTAATTATCATCCTGGTAGGTACTATTGAAATCATTGAGATGAGTGAATTGCTCACTGACTAGTAAAAGAGAAACTAGATAATAGTACGAAAATAATAGAAGCGAAAAAAAACAGCGGTACACAAGGTAGAAAGCAGCTGCTTCTCTAGGCTTTAAGACTCATAGGTTCACTGATTGATTATTTTTGAACACCTTGTCGACGGATCCGGAACAAACAAATATCATTTTTCAAGGTGTTTTAAAGTGGCCAGACATCGTAAATTTTTTCGGACTAGTATCCTCTCAACGCTTTTCGATACTAGCATAAGGAAGGATAAGAATTAAATGTGGTATAAACTATTTTTACAATAAATCAAGCCATTCGCCTTCGCAAAAAAGCTTCATGGGAACCACTTGTTCTTGTCGAACACCTAGCAAAATGGCCCAACTGACAGATATCCCGTCGGAGAATGTCTCAATAAAAACGACTCTTTTCATGTTGTTACACTCTAGTCAGAAAAAGAAGGAGTTCGAGAGACTTTGTGAAGAGATACGCTAGCTATAGAGAAAATTGGATCCTTTTAGAGGTCACACTGCGGCCCTTTTTTGGTCCCTCCTCACCTTTCGGAAAGAGTCCTCGAATTGTCGCAGTTGAAGACAGCTCGTTAAGCGGGTTTCGTGCTTCGACCAAAATGCGTCAAAAGACCTCTCTGTTTCTTCTGTAAGAAATGGTACTTCATAGCTAATTTTGACAATTTACCTAATTGAACCAGCATTCTTTCAATCGCCGTCACGTTATGCAATCTTGTAGGGCTCAGCTGCTCCGCCTTGGGTTTGGATTCCAATTGACGAACAGATTTGAGAAGGCACATTCCTTTCCGAACAGCTATTCGAAAATCCTCCTAAAATTTTGCTAGGATAAATGGAAAAATACCGAATGGCAGCAGAGCTTGCTATATAGTCAAAATAAATTCATTCACTAAAGCTCGCCACAATAACAATTATTGAAATGGACTACCCAAACAGAATAATTTCCCACCTTTATTGCATCTTTTTCAGCTGTCTGGGCGTTGAGGATCCGAGCTGTTGTTTCTACATCATTAGGAAGCTCTGTTTCTCGTAGAGTTCTGCCAAAATCTGACAAAGATTGAGCAATAATGCTGGCAGATGACTTCATCCTTTCGATGTCCTGAAAAAAGTAAGAAATTGCAACAACAAAAAAATACCATTCGATGCTGCAGCCATTCGAGATGGTTATACTTGATTAGCCCTCCGACATCCATGGTCAGCTGCTCGGCTCGGAGATATCTTCTCAAGTCGAGAGAAGACTCACAATAGATGACCTGGAACCGTCTGTTAGAATCCGATCATAAAAATTGAGCGAGGAGGAGGGCGAGAATTGCGCAAGATCTCAACGAGACCAGCTGTCGCTCCCAATTTGTCCGAAAATCGTCTCTCGTGCAACACTTTCAAACCGTTCAATTAGCCCCCAGGAGGGGTCCATTAGCTGAATTAAGGATTTGTCCTAATTTTTGAGGAACAAAAAGATTGCAAACGCACTTTAAACGAGCAGTTCTCGGCCACACCGCGATAGCCGACTTCGAGGGCACGTTGAAGAACCCCTTCAGGCTTCAATAGAAGGAGCAGTCGAATTTGGCCGGGGAAAAAGGACTGAAAAGAGAATATTTAAACAATTGTATGACGATTCAGGAAGAAGAAAGAAGCCCAGTAATTGGAGAGAGAATTGCGTTTCGATTGCCTTTTTGTGGCAGAGGAAAGAGAGCCGATTTGATTAGCACCAAGCCTACGGAAAAAGCAAAAAAATAGACTTCTTTATCTTGCCCAAATAGTGAATTCAACTCACGGAAATGTATAACAACATGGTCCGCACGGAAGCCCATTTGTCATTCCTTTTATCAGCTACGATTATGAAGCCCTTATGACTTTCTTCCAAGCTGTAAAAGGAATATTTTAGGTAAAGTCTTCTTGGAATAAAATATTCTTTGACCCTAGTCGAGGAGAGGAATACAAGCTGAGTGGCAGAAATCCTCCTCACAAATGCAACAAAAAATGAGGAAGAAGAATAACTCACGGTGGAACTTGTAGCAAATATGTTACTAGCAATTGATAGTCTTCAAAGGAGAGCTGTGTCCTTGCATCGGGAAAGGTAACCACTGTCATTCCCTCATTTGATCTGGCTCCGGACAGAAACGCATATCTTGACGCCAGAATATCTGACATATCCTTTATTTTGAGACGTTCTTGGCCCACGCTGAGATAGCCATCTGGAAAAAAGAACTTTGTTGCTAACATAAAAATAGCACAAACTCGCGTGGTAGGCAACCATTTTGAAGAGATTCGCCATAGTGAATGGACTATTATTGAATGGTTATTATTATATGGGGGAGGAGAGATTTTTTGGCGCGATGGGATTTTCGCTAGCTGGACAAATATTTTGTGGATTTAGTACGATCAAAAAGAAAATTCTTGCTCACCCCAGTCGACGTCGTCCTCATCATCATCACTAATGTCTTCGATGAAAGAAGTCGTGAGAGGATTGTAAGATTTATCCATAAAACCGGATTGATATCCCGAGTCTTGTAAAAACTCTGTGCTACGAAGAGCGCTCTAAATATTCCTCGAATTAGATGCAGACCCAGCAAAAAAAACCTTCAAATCCTTCAAGTCGGAGTCCACATCATAAAAGAAGGCAGGCGCTTCGATGAAATTTTTACTGCTCGTATCAGCTGATGAGCCGGAAAGCGAGAGCCTGAAAAGCATGTCAAACTTTACTTTAATTCCCTCGCCAAAGAGCATACAAATCTGGGTCTCTTTCATTCCGGTCGGGGCCCCTTTACGTCCAGGAAAAGAATAATTCAACGGGGACCATTCATCTCCGCCTGAACGATTTCCATAATGACAGCCGGATGGGTTTTCGTGGGGCTTTGAGCGTAAATAGAAAACAAATAATTTTCTTCACGTCTTTCAGCATTCCAACTCGTCAAACTTTTAGTTGGCCATAAAACTCGTGCCTCAAAACAAACAAGGACAAAACCACTTCCTGACTCATAAGACCGCATCTCCAAATTCTATCCGATTGTCTCTGAAGTGAGTGGCCCGAGCGCACTTTTGATGATCGAGTATATACGTGTCCCCGTGGAGAAGGCTTAATTCCTAAGCCGTGGAGGTAGGAGGAATTCCCCAGCTGGAAAACTCAAAGAGAGTGGGTATACCTGCGGGGATTATCTTCCGAAGTCGAAGGGCGGCAAGGCGCCCCGAAGAACGGGTTGGCCGCGTTATGGCACTCGTCCAACGGATCCAGAACTGAAATTATATTTAAATTTTTAGTGGTTAGTAGGGGGACAAAATTGAACATTAATTTAGCATCACGAGATAGGACAGAATCGCCATGCAAAACAGATGCCATGAGATGAACGTAAACATCTTCCTGAGAGGATAGGCACTCATGACAGACGATGGATGCAATTTCAGAAGCGACGGGAAGAGGTTTCAATTTTTTATCCGCGGAAAAGCAGGGGGCTAAAAGAAGCAGAAGCGAGTGTTCATTTAGGGTCGAGGGGAAACATTAGGCTCCAGGGAAATATGTCAGCGAGAGGAAGATAGGTGGAGAGTATATTTTTGCGATGAACATTAAAACTACCGAAAAAGGCTAAAAATAGAAATTAGGGAGAAAATAATGAACTCTGAACCCTTTAATGACCACGAGGGTGGAACAATTGAAAGGCTTTGCCAAATGAGGGAACGACCGCTAATGCGTGCCGCTCCAGCGTGGTAATTGCATAATCAAATAAACGCGAATTTACATATCTTTTGCTCTTTTCTTTCAACAGAGACAGGACGGCAGGAAGGCGGTAAAGCAACAAAACCCGAATTGACCCTGGGCGGCGAGAAGTTTTTGATTCAAAGGACAACAATTGGATCATGTTTTCGGGAGGCAAGAAATTATGAGGCCAGGAGGGACAGTACTTGGCCTTGTGAATGACCCCGCAGGGTGCGACAAGTAATTAGAGCGGTTTGAGAGGGGACCAGGCAAATCGAAAACGCGTTGGGTGGAGCTGAATCAACATAGCAACAGGCGAACGTGGAAGGCTTCCGGGCAAAATCGTTTTGGTTATTTGAGCAGTATCGGAGACATGTTAGCGTGTTTTCCATATGAGACAGAGTTTATTGTTTTTCTGCTCAGAGAAAGACAAATGACTAGCTTTGATATTCTTTTTTGTGAAGACGAGCACCTTTCAAAGAAGAATTTAGGGCTGACCCCGTCCGAGATGCTTCACTTTTTGTATGTAAACAATCCCCGAAAAGTGTCCAAGCTGAGCAAGGGAACACGGACAGAAATCAAGAGACTACGTTGCAGAGAGCCGGAAGAGTTGAAAACTGACTGGCCAACAAAATACCGGGACCAGCCGGCGCCATTAGACCGACTTCAGGTAGCACACAAAAACGGTCCTGCCCAACGAGTGACCGCGCAGCGGGAAAAAGCAAAAAAGCAAACAGACAAGAGGCGCTAGACGGACTCTCCAAACAGGTGTCCTTTTTGAGTGTGCGTGCGCCACCGAAACGTGGAGATTCAGTCACTCATTGACGAGGATTTTTATTTTTTTATTTTTTTTTCCTAAGTGGCTAGTCCATAAGGAAGTGGTCGCACTCTCCGGGGACGATACTTAAAAACTTTGCAAAAGTTCCTTCCGGGACGGCAGCTAGGGAATTAGCTAAAGCTCATATTTGATAAAAACTCGTCTGGAAGAAAGGAGAGGAGAAGTGTTCCAGAAGAATAAGAAGAACGCTGAAGCTAAAAAATTCAACAACTTTCCCGCGGGAAAGTTTAAAAATAAGTGAATTTTGAATTGAAGAGGTGGAAGAGAAGGCGACTGGCTCCCCACCCTTCGAATGCAACCCCGGGTTTTAGTGGCAAAACAGAAACCTCGCCGGAGGGGCTACTAGCTTATTGACGCTGCCAGAATAGCCGCTGCTTCCCCTTTCTCTAGAGAGAGGAGGAGGAGATCGATTCTGTGGAAGCCGTTTTCTCGTCGGACCGAGTTTCAATTGTTAATTGGCAGGCTCTCTTGCGAAACTCAATTGCCCTCTGGCCTCTGTGGGGTGGTCTAAATTTAATTTTTGGATACCAGCTAGTGCAATTGGGCCAATTCTTTGCCCAAAAAGCACAAGATACGAAAATCGAGAAGTTTCCGTTTTCAAAACTTGTCAAGCCTCAACAATGACTGATCTCTTCGAGGCCTCAGAATATGTTGTCTAAGAGTAAATGAAGAAAAAGGTTTATAAACACAATAACCCGTAATTTTTTTACTACCTCAGTTTAATTCAGAACAATAGTATCTTCGTCTTTAAAAACATCTCTGACATTATCAGATGCTTCTAATTTTTGATCAGATCCAACTTTATAGAACGATTTAATCTGAACAGGTTATTTTCTTTAAAAAAGATATAAATAACCTCAAAATTTACTTTCAAGCTCTCCTTTGCTGTGTTAATCGCCTTGCCAATCGTCCAGGTTTTATTCACAAAAATAGGCTTTCTTTCTCCAGCCCATTCGACGAATAATATTTGACGTTCTTCTCCTGGCTTTGGCTTATCGTTCATCTTTAGCTTCATAACTGCAATTTTGTCTTCTTTCTGCTGTTGAGCACTGAGTGGTAGGCGGACAGGGGGTGATTTTACTAGATTTACTGGATCTTCTACTCGAGTTACTTCCTATACAAAAGACAATTAATTCAATAAAATTTTACCTCCGAAGATGTTTTATTTACTGCAAATTGATCTAATTCATTTCCTTTCCCGGCTAGCTTATTTTTCATAGCGTTTATTTTCTCGATCCTTGCAAGTTCGGTAGGACTGTATTGAACCTAAAAAGAATTCTATAATAAAAAAAGAGGCAAATTTGATTTACTTTATCACTCCTATTATTTTTTTCTTGCTTTTGTCTCTCTTGTCTCTCCTTTTCGATCAACGGACCCAGCATTTCCTGCATTTTTTGGAGTCTTTCGATGATTACAGGGTCTTTTTTTGCTTCTTCCGTTACATACTGGCAAGAGTGCTCTGCTGCATGCCTGTGTTGAAGACAAAAATTTAAAGTACAGAATGGACAAACAATCTTTATACTTTCTCCAACAAAACAGTCCTGAAAAGAAGTAAAAAAATACGAGATAGGATTACTTCTTTTGAGCAAAGATATGGCCGAAGAGGGGCTGATGAAGAGGGAACGGATGGATCGAAGATTTTAGAAGTATTACAACCATGAACAAATCGATGCTCCGTACAATAATCTTTCGAACAGAGACGACAATGAAAAGGGGTGTAATCTAAAAAAATAAATCTACATTTGGAGGCTTACCCAATTTTTTGCAGCTCTCTAAAGCACAATGCTTCCCGACTCCCAAAAGTTCTGCCATTGTTATAGAAGGAGAAGTAAAGAAGATGATGCTACTAAAGAAGAAAAGCAAAGGTACGCGCTTTTACGTCAATTTTCTCTGACACGCGTTACCATAATCTAAAAGCTTTTTTGAGGATTATACCGAGATAGACACGGTCAAAACGATATTGAGGTAGAAAAAGAATCCGAACAAGCGTGAGAGAATTAGGAATATATTGATCTAATGAAATCTGTCTATATCAATAAATATTTGTCTGGTCTTGTTTAATCAAAAATGCATTTCCGCACCTCCCCAAAGGTCATTATTAGCGCGTAAATCAGCTCCTATCTGCCATCAGCGCTGCGAACAACAAGAGATGGCATAAATGATAGCCCACGGCTGTCATTTATCTTCTCCTGTCCTTAGATCGCACCGTGTCCCTAAATCTTTTAAGTCGCTTTAGAATCAAATAGCTTTAGCTATGCTCATTGGGCTTTTTCTTTGTAGCTTGGTTTGGACAGTTAAAGCAGACTTCTCTATTGATAATGAGATTGTTGATGAACCAACAGTAAGTCTCTCTTCTTCTCGCAAAGTAGTACCAGGTTGATTGCGAAGACTCGCTTGTTGGTCTAACTTTTAAGACCAAAAAACCTTTTACTGGAAGGGTCTACGTTCAAGGACTTTCTGAAGACGATCGCTGTGCGAAAGCTTTTGTTGATAATAAAAATATGTCGAGAATGTCTATGGAAGTCCCCGCTGGGCAATGCACGATGCAAAGACATCGAGTCACCGGAAAACTCGAGGTAAAAGAAATTCTAACTTGATTTAGCTTTATAGGGCCTCATGTTTTCTTTGACGATAGTTGTCAGCTTTCATGGTAGTTTTGTTACAAGGGCAGACCGAGCGTACCGTTGTATTTGTTTTTTCCGCAATCAGAAAACTCTTACAAATTCTATCCGTAATTTTCCTTTTTGTCTTAAATTTTTAAACAGAAATTGGTTCTCTTGGAACGACAGAGCTCCTCAATCCTATAGCGCCTCCTTCATGTACTTATGATATCAGAAGCGGTTCTCCTGAAGGCCCTCCCGTTATGTGAGTCTTTAACTAGTTGAAAATATATCACATAAAATAGAGAAGGAAAGATTGGAGAAAAAATCTACCACGTCTGGAAATGTGACGCTCCAGGAAAAGGATTCCTTGTCCATAGCTGTAAAGTCACAGATGGAAGAGGCTTTCAGTTTGAGTTATTGGATGTAGATGGGTGCGCTGTAGATCCATCTATTCAACCAGATTTGACCTACAACGAAGAAACAAATACGGTATTTTTTCCTACTTCATTAAATATAAAACTTAGGCGATTGCTGAAACTTTTGGTTACAAGTTCTCTGAAACAAATGTGTTAAACTATGAGTGCATTGTCGAGGTCAGTTTTTGTTAGTATGCGAATAGCGATATACAGATGTGTTCCAAATCTATGAACGAATGTCAAGACATGACGCCTCCCGTATGTGATCGAGATGAGAAAGACATTATGAGACGAGTTCTGCGAAGAAAGAGAAGCACAATGGTCATGAAAATGCCTGACTCTGGCAGTACGGTAGAAGTAGCAGCTTCAATCAGTATGATGGACAACATGAAAGAGTCTCTTATCAAGGATGGAGATATCCCTTCAGAAGTTGGTTCCGAAATAGCTCCTAATCAAAAATCTGTAGTGGTAAGTCTCCTTTCTTCCAGAAAAGGATACATTTTAGCCTCCTGGATACGCTGTTTGCTTGACCACTCTCACATTGACTATCACTACCTCCATTCTCACAATTTTGATTCTTGGAGTAATCACGATGGCTTATTTTATCTCCAGGGTTCACAAATACTATTTTAACCATAAGAAAGTCACCTTTATGGCTCCACAAGACGAACGATCGAATGAAGCAAATGTCTCTCACATCAGCGTCTCAAGTGCTTCTATTTGATTTTTCTTATTTTAATACATAAGTAGTTAAAGGTGTTGCAAAGGTCCTGAATAATCGCTTGTTAATTTTGTTTTCCAACAGATTTCTCCATATCTGGTGATTCACAAAAAAGTCGTAGGACTTATGTAACACCCTATTCACATGACCATTTCACGTGTATTCGATAATATTTTAATGAAATTTTATTTCCTGAGTACTCAATAAATTAAAAGAACGTCAACTTGATTGTGGAAATACCTCGTCGCCTAGGTAACTTCCCCTTCAGCCTTCGGCATGTTTTCTGATGTGGGGGCAGCTCTCTTTTGCCTTCTCGCTTTCAATGCTGCACTATCTTTCGCAGTAAATAGCACCAACCCATTTGAGCCGGAAATTATCAACGAAGACAATGAGGAGCGAATTCCAAATCTTCTGTCAGTGTAAGGAACTTCCTCATCTTTATAGGTTGATTCAGAGTCACAGTTTTACTCATATTATACCTAATATTGGTTCTGGCGACATATTGCGTTGGTCGATACAAGCAACAGAGACAGACAACTATTTCGGAAATGATTGAGATGACAGATAGAAAGGACCTCGTACGCAGCGCTGCTTAATAAATCTCTAATTTGATAGAGACAATTTTTACAAAATATTAGACTACAATTTACTATACGATTAAAAAAATACCAGAATGACTACAATAATAGTGAGACGTCCTAAAATTTCATTACTAAGATTACAAAAATCTTTATCGTTGCAGCAATACATGACGTTGTTTTCTAACGTCTTGCTCTCACCGTTGCTAATGCCTTCTGATGAGCAAACCTGTAACAGAAGGGCTAGGTAAATTATTAGAATCGTATTCTTTTTTTATCTTACTCTCACTCGTTTATATATTTGTTCGTTTTCTGCTACCCCTCTCAGCTAACCAGCGCAGAAAGAACGTCTCTTGTCCCTCTGGAACGAAGAGTCTCTTTCAGTTAGTTGTGGTGACATTCATCGTAATGTCTGTCGCGGGCCTCCATCGTGAGTCCCGGTACGATATACCGTACTTTATCCCCAGTCTTTTTTAAGAAATTATTTTTTAGATCTATCCCATCGTGGAGGTAGTAACAACACGAACGTGTTGTCTTTTTTTTCGTAAGATTGGAAATAAATATTTCCACAAGTTCGTGTATTCTCTTATTTCAATTGGGTACCCCCGTCCGAAGAAGAAATGTCCACAACAGAGGAGCGAGAAGATAACAACAAACCAATTCAGAATAGTCATACGTATAATTGGTAGAACCTTCAGCGGCAGATAATGGAATCTTCCTAGATTCAAAAATCTAATGCTCCATTTTGAGCTGACTCACTTGATACACGTTGCATTGATATTGCCGCAATATACAAAATGCTTCGAGTAATCGCTTGTCTGTGGTCTGGTCTTCAGATCTTTTGCTTCTACGACTGACGTTTTTTTATTTATTTAAAAATGAATGGACTTACAGAGGTCGTAGCAGAACAATTGATGGGAAATCTTGAAAGAATAGAGTAAGAAAAATAGGGCAAGGAAAGTCATTGATCGGCTGAAAGAGAGTGAATTGAAGCGGGGATAATGAGGCGATGAGCTGTAAAAGGACAGTCTGATTCAAAAAACTTTTGGTAGTTTTTTGAGACGACTGATTTTTCTGAAAAATACATGTTAATCTGTAGTCTGGTCTGAGAACGCTTTTTTAACGACTGGAGACTTCACAAATCCTATGAATTTTACTGTAATCTTTTCGACATTATCCAGGTAAAGCTAGATTTGTCGTTTCGTTCGGGAGTCCAAGAAGACCCATTTATCAGCGTTTGATTCAAACTTTTCTTATCTAGGGGAGATTTTAAACGGACGTAAAGAAGGTATTAGATTTATTTAGGCATTCATAACAAATAAAGCAGTTAGCATGACACCGAAAAGTGGCAAAGAAGTGGAAAAATTGCATTTATTCTGTCCGCAGCAACAGGTTGTTATGCCGTTATTTGACTTACATTTACCATTAGAAACTCCCTAAAATATCCCTTTGAGGGAGAAGATGAGAGAACTTACCAATATTGAACAACTGCCACCATCATCACAGCCATATATTTTAGAGGTTATCCCCTGGTAATTGACAACTTGTCTGATCTCTAGTATTTTAATAGTTGATAAGTTGCCTACTTAATACACGATGTTGTAAAAAGACTGGTGCAGGTAATAACATCTGAACTCTTCGGCTTTGCGGACAAATCTTCCGATACTAGATGAATTGTTTAAAAATAGAATTCAAGTTACGCATGCTGTAGCATTGAAGGCCAGAGACAACAGAAGCGACGCCTAAAAGAAGCAAACAACTCCGCATGATCAATTCTATCTTGAGCTGGCGGATTCCTTTTATAGCGCTGATAAAAAAGACGTGGGGTAGACTACAGGGTGCTTCATAATTACGGGCCCACTCCGAAATCAGGAAAAATGGCTCGAATCTTGACCGAAAGTTTTTTTAAACAGTTTTCTTTGTGTGTTTAATATTTTAAAGATGTTTCTCTATATTTAAAACCAGCTATATTGTATTTTTTTAGAATGGCAAAAGCCTCGCCATACTGACAAGTTATCATTGATATGCATCGTCAAGGCATGACGGCACGGTCGATCCAGAGACGACTAAACATATCTCGCAGACTTATCAATAAAACCATTGCAAGGTTCAAAGAATTAGGCACTGAAAAAGATAGACTTGGGCGTGGAAGACCTCTCTCTGTTTCAACAATGACCACAATCAAAAAAGTACGAGAGAAGCTTCGAAGAAACCCAGAAAGATCCGTCCGTCAGATTGCTCGAGAGATGAAAATGTTTAAGCCCACAATCCGCCGTGTTGTTACAAAACATCTCAAAATGAAGGCCTTTAAAAAAATAAATGCCACGGTCTGACAGAATCTGCTAAGGCTAAAAGAAAGGATCGTTGTCGCTCCCTCATGAGAAGATACCGTAACCATGGTCATCGCACCATTTTATTTACGGATGAAAAGGTTTTCACCGTTTAACAAGTTCTTAATAAGCAAAACGATCGAATTTATGCAGTTTCAAACCCACACAAAGCTGTATCACATCTTCTTCATCCAGCCTCGGTAATGGTATTTGCTGGAATCACTTACGACGGAAAGACACTGCTAATTTTTGTCTCGGCTGGAATTAAAGTCAACTTAGTCAATTATTTGGATCTTTTGAAGAAAGAAATTCATCCATGGGCCCAAAATCATTTTGGAAAACGTCATTGGACCTATCAACAAGACGGTGCTCCGGCTCATAAGTCTCGAATTGTCCAAGACTGGTGTAAAGCAAATTTCCCTGACTTTATTAGCTTCAACAAATGACCACCTAACTCGCCGGACCTGAACCCGTTGGATTACAGTGTATGGTCCTTTCTAGAAGCAAAAGTTTGCACCAAACGATCGAGTCTCTCAAGAAAGCACTGGTTAAAGCATGGGATAAGCTAGATTTGCCTTACTCGCGTGCCACTGTTGATGACTTTCCGAAGCGTCTTAAGCTCTGTCGTGATACTGACGGGAGACATTTTGAAAGTTGATTGTCTATTGCATTTATAGTTAAATGAACTTTGTTTTCCAGTTGTGAGCTTTATGAGTTTGCGATTTTTTGGGGTTGGGCAGTCTCTTGAATGTGGGCCCGTAATTATGACGCACCCTGTAATAAATATTTATTATGTTAGAACCAGAAGTGCACTACTGATCAATAAAAACAGTAGAACGGGATTACCAGCATTACAGAGATCGTCTGAAAAGGTGATTTTTCTACTTCGTTTAACTACCCGAACAGCAACAAACGTTGACTCCACCATTTTTCCGACATTCTCCAGGAGATACCATCTGAACACATCACATCACTTTTAGGATAATAAACAAACTGCAAAGGTACAAATCTCTGCGCTTTCATCGCAGCCATACATCAGATAGCTATAGCGCGACTCATCAGCTTTGATATCAAGCACTGCTCTAAAGTTTAAATGCAAAAATTTTTTGTTACTTGGCTGACTCACTTGTAACACACAGACGTTGATGAGTTACAATAAGCTTGGAGAGTATCCTCTTGAGGACTGGCATTTAAATCTTTAGACGCTAAAGTGGATTTTTATCTTCAAGCAGGGAGTATAAAACTTACTCATATCGTAACATTTTAACGAGAAAGTTCCTAAAATGAGGGAGAAAAGAGCAGATGAGAATAGCATTTCCCCGAAAGAAAGTGGAAATCGATGGTTCGCATTTTGGGAAAGGTTTAGTTTGATAGGAGGATTAGAAGGTGTCGTCTCCAAATAAAAACATAAAATCTGGCGCCACGAAATGATGTAATTCTTCAACTCCTTTTAGAGCTCACAAATTATTTATTAAAAGAAGGACAAAGCAAATATAAAAATTAAAGTTTCTACAGCCCGAAAAAGCGAGGCAAAGTTGCATAGTTCAGCCTGACAGCAGCAGGTCGTCACATCTTTTAGCGTTTTGCATTGACCATCAGAAACAGCCTGGAAATTATTGAAAATAGCGTAGGAGGGGGTACCTGATTTCTGCATTGATATCCTCCATTGTCGCACGCTCTCTTCAATAATTGGAACTTGCCGCTTGAATCTTTCTTGTTTACTATAGTCTTTATGCACATCGAGTCTTTCTTCTGGCAATAAATCGTGGAATTCCAATCGGGGGGAGCCTTAATGTCAGTGCTAGCTATAATGACATTGTCTTTAGTAGAAAATTCTGGCTAACTTTGCGAATAACACTTCAAACTCCAACATACACTAACTATTAAAAATAGAAGAAGGAGCGTCCTAGACATAGCTGATAGAAGGGAAAGAAGATTCCGATTATTTATGGGACTCAAGAGGCTTAGAAAAGGTGTGATAGGTCATACAGTAATGACGTATTGAAATAAAATTCTTATAAAAATATTAGTAAAGAAAGCTTTTCTCGTGAGTGGATACAACGTACAACAAGATCATCACGATTAATCATACCCATGCACGTCAAATTTTGGTCTTTCCAGGCAAGAGCGTAGGCTAAGCCATCTTATCAGTTTCCGTTAAAAACCACATTTTACAATTATCGCTTATTGACCAAAATGAGACCTCTCGTCACTGTTTTGTGCCTAATTTCCACTGTTTTTGCCATTGAATGTCTTATTGGTGGTGAGTTTCTTTTGATTTTCCATATTTCAAGGCTTTAGGCAGTTTAACCGACAGCAAATACAAGAGCCACACAGCAAAGTACTGCAAAAACACGGCAAAACTTTGTTAAAAGTAGGTACTTCTAAAATTAGTCGCATTAATACGTGTTTTAGAGTGACGACGAATACTGCGAGTAGTTCTACGATGGGATACGGCTGTGATGATACCGGACTTTGTGCTGCGGCGGTTAGTAACTTTAAACATTAGAAATGAGTAAAGACTTCAGTCAGTAATAGCAGGACATTGTGCTTCAAATGGATATGGAGGAAATCTCTGCTGCTGTAACAAGGTGAATTTTAAAATATAACAAAAAGTGTTTATAGGATTTGTGCAACAGCTCTCAAGGGCTGGGAAGTTCTCTTCTTATAATAGTTGGAATCTATGGAATGTCTTGAATGAATAAAACTTGAAATTGAGTTTATTTTTTTTTAAAGAAAATGGAAAAATATGAGAGTCATGAAAGAAAATGTAGCGAAAAGACTGGAGAGTGTGCCACTGTTACAAAGATCAGATTGACAGCAGCAGATGGTCGTGCCTAGATCTTTATTAGTCGAACATTTTCCTGCGCCAACACCCTGAAATTCTGTCATTTTCTTTCGAAAAGCTATACCGAAATTCTGCAATAAATGCCACCAATATCACAACCAAACGCAGCAGATCGACTCTGGCTAAATCCGTTAATATTTTTGTCAGTTGTCCTTCTATAAATCATTGACCAAAAAGTAAGCCGTGACTCACTTTAGGCACATTGCGCCATAACTGTCGCAGCTTGTATAAGAATTAGATGGAGGC
The DNA here is from genome assembly GCA_932521405.1 of Oscheius sp. JU1382. Classification (NCBI taxonomy): domain Eukaryota; kingdom Metazoa; phylum Nematoda; class Chromadorea; order Rhabditida; family Rhabditidae; genus Oscheius; species Oscheius sp. JU1382. The sequence continues at coordinate 319,110 of OW051479.1, forward strand.
TTGTAGTGGTTGTCGGTTGTCGAGTCGCCGACCTGAATAATATTTCAGCTAAAGAAGAACATACATAGCAGCGAAGAGAGAATATGATGTGAATCGAGGTCAAAAGGAGGAAAAGAACATGCATTTTGATGTGGCCAGACTGGGAGAGGAATTATAAGTGTGAAAGAAAGATAGCACCCTTTTTGGCTGGCAATCGGCGTGTTTGAAGGTTTTGGAAATCTCTTGTTTAACTAGCCAACATCACTGGCAGCTAAGTCAATTTTTAAGGGATCCTGAACCTACTGACACATAGTTGCACGAAAACTTTATTGAATTTTTTTCTACAATAACAATCAATAGAAATACGTTTTGACTATAAAAGCAATAGCTATCAACGGCTGAAAGTAGCCGGAGGAATTGCAGAGATCCTTATCATTACAACAACAGACATTTGAAGTAATGCCGTTCGTCTTTGCACTCTTGCATTTCCCGTTTTTAACGTCCTGATTTGTGTTTTAAACGATTGACAAAATACGCTTACCTTACAAGTAGCTCCATCTGTGTCGCATCCATAAGTATACATAGAACCTGCGACTTTGCCAGTTATAGTTACCTTTATGCAGCTTGAAGTGCATGTTATATTTTGGGTGGGTTTTGTATCTTTGTTATCGGAAACTAAACAAGTATTTATAAAGAAACAAAATATGAATTACTTAATGCATAGCAGGTTAAAGTAGAGACGGAATAGACGATAACAGCCAGAAGGAAAATAATTGTTCGCATTTTTTCCAAGAGAAAGCTTGAAGGAATAGCCCACTCGCCCTTCCTGCCTCCTTATAAATGATTTCTGCGATGATAATCTTCGATTGTAAGGCAAATAGTGTAAAAACGGTTTGCTCATCGTCCCATCTTTTCTAGGCTCTCGGAATACAAACAGAGCAATAAAGAGAGGCTGACATTTGAGGGTTGGAAAGTCAGCGATGATTTCAAAATCTGACATTTTTTCTAGTCCATGGAATCAATAGTATATTTTATTTTTTTCAATAGAATCTATATAGATAAACAATGAGGGGTAAAGCTAAGGCAAGAAGTTTATTCAAATCTCTTGAAAAGTTGCAAAGATCTTTATTTGAACAGCAGCAAAAGCTTCCGCCGTTCATGCTTTTACATTTATTGGCTTTGACTCCCTAAATTTTGCCTACATTTTCAAAGCGAAAAGTTCAACCTCTTTTGCACAAAATAGACCTTCTAAATCACAGCCGACTACCACTGTCTTAAAGGTGTTGCCATTCTGTTTTGTGTTAGACGTTTCTCTAATTAATTTATAAACTCTTTTTTTAGAAATTTACTTAAAGCAGAGCGATTTACTCCCGGGACAAGAAACTTGATTCATGTCACTCGTTGGAATTTTATTGGAATTCAGCGACTCTGATGGGAAAATTCATAAATACTCAAAATTCTCACCTTTGGCATAGCATTCCAAGGCTAAAGATGCAGAAATCAAAGAGAGGAAGAAGAGTAAACTACAAGACATTGGGAGCGGAACCAGGGCACTGATAAACTTCTCGAGCGAACACTTTATGAAGGTGAGGAAAACATAAAAGATTAATAGACGTTTAATAGGTAGTTTTTAGAGAAGTGATGCAAGGATAGATCCTGTTGTTGATATTTTTATTTATCTCAAGCATTATTATATACAGAAATAGGAATATTTTGTCAGTAGCTGGGTTGTTTATGGGATTTCTTATGACGTCTGTACCTCAAGCTTCGCTCTCCGAGACAGTGAGCCACTCCCCAGGGGCGACAGTATCCAGTTGAGAAACCTTGCTCTCGACAACAATCCTCAGCCCGCTGATCATCTCTCTCCACGCAAGCATCGGCACACGGCGGCTTCTGTTTATCGTCGTCGTCCTAAATAATTTCATTCGATATTTTCAAAAGTTAGGACTATTCTCCCTCTAGAAAGCGAAACCTTGTCTCTCCCTTTGTTCTGGGCAATTTTCTCCAAACAGAGCCCCTGATTATTTGAGCAATTATGGCCCATCAAAAAGCTTATTTATCATGAGTCAAGGCGCTTCAATTGTACTTTGGTCGTCGAATTTTTCTTCGAAAAGGAAAATTGAACCTTAGATCATATTTGCAAGAATCAAAAGGCTATGCGTCTATAATTTTGATAATTGCGATTACGTTCGTCGGGAGTTTTTGGGTCTGAACGCTTCAGTTTTGTCAGAAACATCAGTGAAATGGGAGAAGTAATGCCTGATACGGGATGACACGGACAAAATTATGAGAATAGAACAGGAAGCACCGTATTTCTTCTAAAATGTCAGCCTCTCAATAAGATGGGTAGAAGAAATACGATAAATATGATTCTACTAAATGCAAAAGAAGCTAACTTTACTTCCTTGGTAAAATTCCCATAAATGTTCTACGCTCTTTCTCACCCTTTTGGAGTAGCAAAACAAATGCGAAATGACTTTCCTGATCGCTCCAACTTACATTCAAAGTCCATTCTAATTCATTACAATTTTGTTAAAAAGTACTGGTTGCATATTGTGCGTAGTTATTAATTCGATTCAGCGCATAGGAACTCCCGGTTTAATTTTGTTATTTCACAGAACTCTTTTCCTTGAGTCAGCTACTTTTGCTCCTGAAAAGATCGAAAAACTCACAACGTTTTTCTGACCAAAAACCAGAATTCCAAGAAAGAGCACAACAAGAAGGCACTTGTAATGTTGCATGTTGCAAGTGACCAGCTGTACTTTTTCTTATCTCTATAAGCTCGTCTTGACCTTGTTATTGGTCAAACACATTGACCGATCTCTGTCAAATTATCAGTCCCATTCTGAGTCATATGCCAATTAGAGAATGGCGCGAGGGAACGTCTATCAACAGCTTCTTATAGATCTTTCTTCTCATCTGCCTCCCAGTATTGAATCATTCGTCTAGGAAGGATCGACGACGCCTACGCGATGAACTACTCTGAAGCTGAATATCAGAAAAAATGCCAGGAATATTGGCATGCTGGAGTATCCGTAGCATTTATAGTGAGTTCTTTCCGTGTTCTCCCCCCTAATTTGGTAAAATAATTATTTGCCACCAAACAGGTGTTCACGACGTAGGAGCGAACAGAAAATTATAGAGAGATTTTCAGGGTGTTTGTCTGCCACAATTGATCACTTGTTTTATTTCCCTCTGTCTGGTTATCTCTTTTTCGTCACGATTTTTCTGGAAAGGCTATCATCAAAATGCCAAAATACTGGTTGGACTTCAATTATCCTTTGTCTCCATGTTTTGCCTTGAGTATTTTCTAGGATTGGTGAGGTTTTTACAAAAGCTTTTATTAGCACCCTTCTTCAGGCCAAGCACTTTTATAATGTACTTTTCTTCGCTCATGTCCCATGTGTTTTTGTGGACTTTACCGAATATTGTACGGCGTTCTACTACAGTCACTTTATTTCATTGGCTGGGATGAGCATTACTCAAACTTTTCTAAGCGCTGAGCGCGTTATTTCAAGTCGTTACGCCAAGAGTTATGAATCATTTGGCTCATCAATCGGAATATTTTTCGCAATTATTGCGGTAAATTCTATTCATTAATTAGCAACAGTTAAAAAGGTTCTTGCGTCTACGATAGTTGCCTGGTTTTCTCTTCACGGATTTGAACCCAATGAAATGCGCTTAACTTGCCTTGGCAGTCCGTATTCTGGCAGATCAGTTCTCCTCTATCTCATGTTGATTTGTTGTGATGTTATTTCACTCAGCTTATTTATTTACTCCTACAATAAAGCAAAAAAGCGAAACGAACCGGCTGGACAATACATTCTTGGAAGGATTTATCAAAGAAAAGAGACGCGAACAGTGATCAGAATGTTCGCGCCAGTTTACTTAGCTCATTTCTTGGTCTACTGTAGTTATTCAATCGGTAATTTCTTTTTTTTCAAATCAAAGAAAGATTTAGCTACGGCTATTCTTCGAATGTATGTCTACACAATGAATTCAGATGTTCTTCCAGTTGTTGCTATAGTAATTATGGTTTGTTTAGAAAAGATCTAAACAAAATAATTGGCTTCAGCTAGTACCATATTACACTACAGTTGAATTAGCCGTCCTCCATTTCATGCTGAAGCGAAGTGAGAATTCTCAGAGCCGGTTCAAGAAGCGCGTTACTAATTACACAAAAGACAATGATACTCAGACCTACTTCAACGTGCTAGCTAAACAATGGAATTAACTTTAATAACATTTTTTTGTGGAAGCTAGATCTTTTGATTTTTGTCTGAATTGCGTGGTATCTGGAGGACTACAAACGAAGAAGGTCACTTGATGCCTCTACTCATTCTTCTTGAGCTTTGCATTTTTGATCCTGAAACCTCGAGATCAGAATCTAAAAACGATTCCTACTGTATATCCAACTTTCTTTGGGAAAAAGTTAATCGTGTTCTGAATTTCCGTACATGCGATTTTATCAAAAAGATGCTTGGTGTTCAAAGAGAACTCTATTCATCCTTCATTCCAATTAGAGACTCCTCTTCTTGCTGATTTCAGAATAAGAGTCTCAATAGGATCGGAAGCAAAGCTGCAAGATGACCTCGCCCCGCCTTTGACGCACGTTCCTACTTTTGTAGCCTGTACCCTTCTGCTTATAAGAAGTCCTCCCACATGATCAAGCTGATCTCTTGCCAAGAAGAGCCACCTCTCGAGCAGCTATTAGACTTAATAGCTGCAGTTTTTAGACCTCCTAATAGCTACCTCTCATTCATTCTCTGTCCATCTTTTGGCTGAAAATGTCTTCTCAAGAAGACTGTCAAAAAGCCCGAGAGCTTGCAACTTCGCCGTTCTATCTGGTGGGTTCTTTCCTTTTACTTGCAGAAATAGGCTATTTAGACGCAGTCAGTATGCGAAATAGTTGCTAGCCTCATTACTGTAGTACTCGTTATTTTAGCTGGAAATTACTCTAGAAGCATCAAGGTTTTCTCTCGCAACACCAAGGTTAGGGCAAGAGAAAAGATTTAACAAAAAATTAAGGTCGTCATTTATGCTCACTTTCTGTTTGTCTGTGTTTTCTGCAGCTACACTATGAGTATTTCGGTAACTAAACTATTCTTACAAACAAAAAAGTAGATCATTCGCTTCCAAGAGTCCTTTACCCATGGAAATGAGCTATGCTACTTTGTCGTTGCTGCGAAGGATTGCATGCTGTCGTACGTCATCTATGTCGCTTGCATTGGAGGAATGGTCTTCACTCAAACTCTTTTGAGCCTTGATTATTGGATTTCCAACTTCTGCGAAGGGTTCTATGAAAATTACAAGCGGCTCTTGTCTCGCATTTCTCTTGTGGCTTCTGTAAGTTCTCTTCCTCCAACAATCCACCCAATTCAGCTGCTCTGTCCTGTTGTCCTGACATTTTTTATGGTAAAGACGTTTGAAGATTTCACATTAAAATGGATGTGCATTGGCCTCCCATCCTCATTCACTATGATATTTTACATAATTGTTGCTGCGCTTATCTTCCCTTCTGATATTCTTCTTATTTACTTCAACACAAGACTTAATATGGCTCCAAAACATCCAGAAGCACCTGCGTACTTGTAAGGAGAAACTAAATGAGGAATGAAACATTAATTTTTAGCAATTACTTCTTGGGAAAACGATTGAAGACGAAGATTGCGGCGACTTTCTCTATCAAGTTCCGTTGTATTAACATCGCTCATATGGTTGCATTTATGACATTCGCATTTGGCTCAGAAGCATTCAACACCATTACTTATTCTAAAGCTGCTCCATACATTGTGTACCCAACTGAAGTGAGTTTCTTTTGGCTTTAGATAAGCTCGTGCCTGCCGAGCCAAGCCAGCACAAGATCGCAAACGTCAAATTGTAGCTTTCGTGCGTCAATAACCCAATTTCTTCTTAGATCTATAAATAGGAAATCTATAAGGGTACAAAATTCGGGTTGTTTACGATGAAGGTTCTAAGAGTGCGCGGTCCAAAGGGTCCTGCTACAATTTTGTTTGTTTTTGAATAACAAAACAAAAAAGATTCGAGGGTAGACAAGAGAACAGAATTTATTTTGCAGATTATCTTGGCTTATCTATTGATCGAACAAATCTTCTTCGTCTATTACTTCAAGAAGATGAAGAATCTCGTTACTGTGAATCCAATCATGAGCAATCAGATGAACAACGCAGTACAGTCGACTACAACGGCAACTTATTCAATGGGACAACTAGCCAACAGCACTGCGAGTGGATTCAGCATTAATTCTCAATTTGACGCCATGTCTCGCCATCACTTCCAAGAGCTTAATCGCTCGTGGAATCTCTAAAGCCAAAATTCTGCCCATTATTTCTAACTACAATGGTTAAGCATTAAAACCCAAGTTTTCATGCATTCTTTGGCAGATCCTAAACCATCTTACTAACCTAAAAAATATACCTACACCTACCATGATCTCAATAACCTCTCCAAATTTTATCCAAAAAATGTACAACACTACTAATACCTGATTTCCGAAATGCGTTCTTAATAAGTTCGGAACTAATAAATATTGGCCAAAACAATGCGAAGAAACTATCTGGAAAGCCATTGAAACAAATAAAATCTCTCTTCTTATCTTGTTTTTCTAATTCTATGGCCATTCTAGATAGCAGCTGACCTTCCAATGTTCTCCAGCGCTCTTCTTCTTACTCTTTTCTGTCTCGTTTCATCAGAATATAAACCAACTTGGGCATCTCTTGAATCTAGACCTCTACCAACTTGGTACGATGAGGTGAAGTTTGGCATTTTTTGTCATTGGGGAGTCTACTCTGTCCCTGCCTATAAGTAAATTCTATTAAAAACAATCTATAATAACTAGGAGTGAGTGGTTCTGGTGGTATTGGAAATACGATCCATTGGATTTAAAGCATATACCCGACCCTAAAGTGGTCAAATATGTGGAGGATAATTATGAACCAGGAATCAGCTATGCCGAATTTGCCAAGGATTTTAGAGCTGAATTATTCGACCCAAATGAGTTTGTTGAAGTGGTCAAATCAGCAGGAGCCAAGTAAGAATATCATATTGCCAGAATTGTACGTTTAGGTATTTTATCCTGACTAGCAAACACGTTGAAGGCTTCACGATGTGGCCAAGCAAATACAGTTGGAACTGGAATTCTATGGATACTGGGCCACATAGGGATATAGTTGGTAAATTCACATGCAAATTTCTTTTAAAAGCGAACTCTAGGTGATCTTAAAGAAGCCTTTTCCACTGCTGGGATTCATTTTGGTGTATATTATTGTCTTTATGAATGGTTTAATTCTCTTTTTATTCAGGATATGACTTCAAATTCCACTGACTATATTCATGTAATTAGATCTTTCCAAGAAGTTTTTAGTTGTTTTAGGATGTAACTTGGCCTCAAATGGTTGAGCTAGTTCAGAAATATAAGCCAGATATTTTCTGGAGTGACGGAGATTGGATGCGAAACGACACTTATTGGAAAAGCAAAGAATTCCTAGCCTGGGTTTATAATGAAAGGTGTGTCCGCAGCCAAAAAGTGAAAGCCTTTCCAGTCCTGTGAAGGATAGAATTATTGTGAACGACAGATGGGGAGGAGACGACATGGGGAAACACGGCGGCTACCTCACTTTCAAAGATAATTTTGATCCTGGTGTTTTGATACCAAGAAAATGGGAAAATTGCCTTAATATGGACTCTGAATCTTGGGGAAATCGACGTAACATGCAGGTTAGACTTAATTTTCGGCGCAAATTTCCGGGAAGAAGCGAAAGCAGACAGGTTTAAGAGGAATTTTTCAGATAAATGACGTGATCGCCGTTCACAAATTAATTGAACAACTAGCAAGGACAATTTCGTGTGGCGGGAATTTCCTACTCAACGTAGGACCTGACAAATATGGAAGAATTCCTCTTATCTTTCAGAGTAGACTAGCTGAACTGGGAAGGTTTTGTCGTTCGCTAAACGCTTTGACAAATAATAAATTTAGGTTTGTAAAAATCATTGATGAAGCCATCTTCACTACCAAACCATGGGTATACCAAAATGATTCCGGAAATGTCTGGTATACAGCGAGATATAAAAATAAAAGCCATTCTCACAAGCTATTCCTCAACCAATATGAAAGGGAGACAATTATCTACGCATGGATTCTCGACGTTCCTTCGGGTAATATTCCACTTCCAAGGATCAAAATTACGGAGAAGGTAGAGCAAACTAATATCTACTTATCTCTTTAGACGAGCGTTACTTTCATAGGCACGAATGTTACCTATAAGCCGAAAGAAAAGGCAGATATCTTCATTATTCCACCAGAAAAAATTCCTTGGAAACTGCTACCAAGAAAGGATGTGATAGTTTTGAAGATAGAGTATGCACAGAGCTTTAAAAGGAGAAAAAATCACATTCCTCCTATCTCTTAAAGCTAGATTTTTCCCAATTAATACTTCTCCTATGTATTTTTGTAATTTCCCCTCTCAGCCACGCCTTACCGCCCCATAAATCTCCTTTATGGTCCTCAATCGCCGAAGCATGAAATCTTGTTACTGGCCGGCTACATCTGTCTCATTTTATCGGTTCGATTTTATCCCTTTCTCCTAATGATCATTTGCTTTTGACTTTTGGAATTTTCTGTTGTTTTTCTAGAAAATAATAAATGGCACTGTGATCAATGGGAACTCAAAGTTGGTCCATTCTAGTAATTGGTTGTCTCGTATGTATCAAATACTTCACGCAAAGCACTTTTTTAATGTCACCAGTAGGTTGCAAACTTAAGAGGTTTATATTGTTCAGCTTGCTATTCTTATAAACACTTGCCCGTGTCCTCAAAGCATAAAATGCAGATGTTGGACAAATCGCTATGGTATGAAGTGTTTTTTTCTTTCTGATTTTTAGGTTATAAATGTTGTAACCATGAGCTAGAACTGTTCATGGAACTGACAATAAACAATCCATTTAACCCAGAGAAATGGCTAAATTTGAGCAAAGATTGTGTAGCCGATAAAATACAGATGCTCGCCCAACAGCTATTCAAAAAATCCTTCGAAGTTCAAGTAGCCGATGGAGAAATTTGTGGGAAAAATTCATTCCGAGGCGATATGTACTGCAAAATTAGAACTTATGATGGCAAGGTAAAAAACCTTTTTTCCCTCAAAAAATCTTTTTAGGTAGCTCAAGCTTATGCAACACCTGTACCGTACTCTATAGATCCTTGCTGTCCAAATCGACCGCTAAGTATGATGGAAATCCAAGCTCAAAGTCAGGGTTCTTGTTCACTCAACGATGTAGTAACAGAGATGTGAATGGTAATAATAAAACCATTTTTAAATCTTTTTGATGACGAACTAATTTCAAAAGTTTTTCTCTAGGCTCGACTTCTTTGACCTCTTGTTTTTTCTTAATAATTCAATTCATCTCTATGGTGAATGTATCGGGTTTGATCTAATGATGTTTAGTTCAGCAATTTAACATGCGAGTCTTCTGGTTGCTTCTCGTCTTGCCTACTGTAGCTCTAGCTTACACTAACTGCTATATTGCCAGTAAGTTGTGCCATATTAAAGTTAGAGATTTAGGCTATACGAATTCATATTCATCAAGATCTGAAGGTAGATGATGATGGCGAAATTGTTAATGAACCTCAGTTTTTGTTTCCCCCGCTTGCTTCTTTTGGTCACCCCATTACTCTTGAAGTCGAGGCTACCTGTGATGTGGACTCCTCTTTTGATCCATCTGTTGGACCAGCTAAATTCGACGCATAATCGATTGATCTCTTTGAAGAGGCGGAGGCTCCTGGTGCATCGACAGCCTCAGCGGGCTTCAAGGTGTTGGTGATCGGTAGACTTGACGCTCCAGACATCTCGTTCTAACGAAGCAACTGATAACTGAATTAGATTAAACAAATAATCTGTAACTATATTAATGACAAGTTCCAACAAGTGGAGCTTGGAATTTCACAGCTGGGTCGAAGCTTGTCATCTTTTATTTACAGCTTAGTAACTCTAGCTTCTTAGTTCAGTTGTCTTAATCATTGGATATATGTCTACCGTGAGTTTTACCGTGGTTGCGCTCACCGACGAGGAGTCAACACACGAGGCCGAGGAAAATCGAGAGACCAATACGGAAGAGGTAATTGCTTTGGTATATATGTAAGTTATAATCCTAGGAGGTTGAACTGATCGGTCTTCTCTCGATTCCTGTTAATAAAAAAAGGTGATGGTCGCAGTAAAAAATTTGAAAGCGACACAGTTGCTCAAGCCTCGTAATGAAGACCGGATAATGACTCTACTCCATAATAAAGCTGCTCTAGTCAAGTCTATTGGTCGACTAACTCTTGTTGGGATATCCCTTGGCACGTGTGCTCGTGATGAGTAAGTTAGTTGAAAGGTACAACGTTCTGATTTTTAGCATCTTCATCCTGAAGGGTGTTACTCATCTAATCTGCTGGCAAAGACTCCTTGCGACCGGAGACCTGAACCCCACCGTTCGAGTATCCGTAGAAGTAATTGTCCACTCGGCATTAAAAGTGGATAAAAACGGAGAACCAATTGTGGATAAAATAATTTCACACCATGCGCTGGAATTACTCTGAAGGGAACTACCCTAAAGTCTGATAGATAATGCCGCTTTTTTTTAAAAAAAAATTAAAATTTTCAAAAAGCCTCAAAAACTTTAAAAATTTTTATTCGATTTCTAAATTATCATTGAAAACATTAAAGCTGGCAAAATTCTTGTTCACATCGTCAAAAAGCGAATTTTCATCTAGGGCCTTTCTGAAGCTGTTAACGATGGTGTCTTTAGAGATGGAGTAGAAACTCTCGCCTACTAACGTTGCCGCCTCACTATAACTCATCCTTTTTCTGATACCACTTTTGGTAAACTGCGCCTTGTTACGTCGTCCATCCACCGCTCCCATCCTTTTTTCAAATTGTCCTTAAATGGCTTGTTAATGCCAATGTCGAACGGCTTCAGAAATTTGGTTATACCACCTGGGATAACCGCAACTTTGGTGTATTTTTGGTAAAGCTTGCGAATGCTTTCGGTTAAATGACACCGTGCAAAGTCCAAAATCAATAAGGATTCTGACGGGTTGTTGTTGTAGTGCTCTCTCTCATTCCAGACCTCACGTAACCATGTTTTCATGAGGGCTTGATTCATCCATCCCTTAGCGTTCGTCTTAATGATAACATTAGGAGGAAACGGTTCTTTTGGTATCAGCTTCTTCTTGAAAATGATCAGAGGCTTCAATTTTTCACCGGTGGTGGTCACGGAAAGAACCATAGTAAAATTTGCCTTTCATGACCTGTTGTATCAATTTTTACCGAATCAACCCCAATTTGATCTACTGTTCTTCCATGAACTACGTCAAAAGGAACCGGGACTTCATCGACGTTTCAGCGTTGTGGGGAGAAATATGAAGAGATTCTTGCAGCACAAATCTTCTAAAGCTTAAAGCTTTCGCTTGATAATCATCTGGTAACGACTGTCCTACGCTTGTTCGGCTTCTAAGAGTCAATTTTTTCTCCTCATGAAGGCCTGACACCAAGAGGATGAGACCATAAAATCTTGATAGCCAAACTCCTTTGCCAAACGTAAAGCTTCTTCTTTAATATCCTTGACTATCACAGCTCTTCGGGCCTCCTGTTTCTTCAGGATCCACAAATGCAACGTGCCCTCGATTGCTTCCACTTTCGGTCTCTTAAATCTGCATGCACGCTTCATTGCCGGCAATCGCTCTAACATAGCTCTATTTCTCTTCCATTCCCTAATTGTTCCTTCGGTCACTCCATGTTCATTGGCTGCCGACGCTGTTCCATGAGCTAAGCCGAACTTGATCGCACGAAGCTTGAAAGCAGCCGTAAAAGATCTTCTTTTAGCCATTGAAACTTGACGCAATAACTAAATACTCTAGTGTGAGAATATATAAAAAAACGCAAAAATCTAATGAAAGTCAACCACGAAAATATAAAAGAAACAGGAAAAACATGGCTCAGCACAAAAATTACCATTTGAAAATTTTCATCTCACAAACCGACGTTATCTATCGGCAGCGTTATCTATCAGACTTTAGGGTAGTTCAAAATAAGACAGTCGAAGCAGAGCAACTCGAGATTATCCAAAGGGCGCTAGTTCATTTCCTTAGAATCTCGAAGGATGATCTCACCAAGCGCTTTAAAGTCCAGACTAATTTGCAAATGCTCTTGAAGAGCCAATTTCTATTAGATAATGTAAGGTTCTACGCGGAGGTTTAACATAACAATTGCAGGTCAAAGCGGTCGAATTCGCGGCCGCCATTTTTTTGCCCCAAAATATTTGGCTTTTGGCCCTAGAAGTTTCTCACCATTTTGCAGGATCAATGGCCTCGGCAAGATTTTTACTACTTGTCGCGGTAGAAGCAAGCCACAATATTTGCCAAAGCTGGAGGTCGCTTTGGAGTCGATCATCGAAAACGAGGAGCGATTAACGAAAGCCCAAGTCGTAGAGGCAACTGTTCTTTCCAGTTTGACAAAAATTTTGTTTAGTCCTTAAAGCTGATGATTATGACGGAAAAGTCTAGACCAGCGTCTGGTGTGACCCCACCGAAAAAGAAAGCCTAGTGCGCAGAGCCGGCGACGTTAGAAAATGCTGGTGACTTGGTCGATTCACCTGAAAATACCGCTGAATTCCGCGGATCTTAGGCTTTGGAAGAATTGGAAACTTTTCGTGAAGATGTCCTCTACATCAACGATGATATGGCCGATACAGTTGATATCTTCGATGATGTTGCTGGCGCCGATAGCATAGACTCGACCGTGGATTTAAAATGTGACTCCGGTGTGGCTGGTCGATCGGATAGTTGTTCTGATACGATGGACGGTGCAATGCGAGGTGCAAAAATGATCGGCGACAGCGTCTATGGAGGCGAGACCTTGAGAAAGGAGGTTAGTTCAAAATATGCAAGACCTACGTCCGAAAATGATGCCTTAAATAATAACATACCTTTTTCTTTCGCTGAACAGATGATGATTGTCAAAGAGCTGCTCGAGCAACGCAACCTACTTTTTTATCTCACCGAGGCCTGAATCATTTTTTATTGAAACTTTGTTGTCTTTAGGAGGTATGGTCGTTTCGACCCGTGGTTCTGCAATTTCCCAAACAAATTTCTGTGGAAAAACGTGAGAGAGTAATTTTCATCTCTAACTGCACGGTGTGGAACGCATTTCTGCAGCACGAGTCTGATTCGCTGGGTTTCAAGTCTGGTCACGTCTACTTTCTGCAAGAAAGTCCAAGAGTCTTACTGTATGTTGCAAATTAGCTCTGGTTGACTTGTTGTTGATTTAGGAAAGCAGCATACAGTAAGGGGTCAACATTATTGGCTTGCGCAGCGGCCACATATGCTAACACTTTGCTGTCGAATCTTACAACAAGGATCTACAAAAACTTTGAGTTAGCGGTAAAGAGTCTTTAGAGAAAATAAGAAAGCCGTGCTCATCACGAAGAGCATTAGTAAAGGTAAGGTTCCAGGCTGACTAATTTTTTCAGACGAAGATTTCATTGGCCTATGCAAAGAATTTGAGATCAGAGTTATTGTATAGACTCGGTGAATAAAGGTTTTTTTTGCTGAACAGTGGTTTTTAACTTTATCTGAACAGAAAGTTCTTGTTAGCTTGTTTACTGGTCGGGCTTAAGCCGTCTTCTACATCCTCATCCACTGAGAAAACTTTTCACAAGTCTGACTTTAATAACTCAACAATTCATTTTTAAAGTGCCGCGTCGTCTTTTGTTAGAATAAAAAAAGCGTCCTGTAATAAAAAATTCTCTCAATCTTGGGAAGATTTTGAATTTTTTTTTGTTCCTCTGGCGCTACCGTATTACACAACTTTTTTGGATGAGAAAAAACTTACGCAAAAAGAAGAAGAAAATAAGATTGACGAAGCTATTAGATGGAATATGGTCGAAGCAAGAAGATAATACACTTTCTATTAAAGAAATTTATGTGCGATACACAAAAAAAATGAAATAGAAAAAGGAAACAAACAACCTATTGCTATCGCCAATAGAAATTCGACTAAAAACATATTTTAAAAAATCACAGCTAAACAAAACGGAGTCCGCGTTCGGAACTACGGTAAGGCATAACCGAAAATACAGAATCTCTTACTTATGCTTTAACCCGAAAGTCTCGCAATCTTGTGAGAAATTTGAGATTAAAAACAATCAGCAATAATTTATTGCTTGATAGGCTCTAAGAAGTGTTGGTCTTATGCCGATTACTGTGGTCGCTGTGGTTATTTTCCTTGGTTTTCCTCGAGGCAATAATATTTGAAAAAAGTAGATAAAGGATTTCCTCAATCTTCTGAGGAATTTCCTGATCAAAAGGGGAAAGGAACAAAATCACTAAAGTCGGCCTAACCATCAATCAGCGAATTCTCCTGTCGAAATATCACACGTTTGAAACCCTATTTCTTTATGTTCAACGGGGAAGAAACTTCCATCTGCATATCTTCGTTTATCGAACGGGAAATAAAGATTCAAGTAGCGCATTGTGTGAGTCTTTCCGTAAACGCAATCCTAGTTGACAATCGATATCGAATCTAGAAAAGTCGAAACGGTTGATGATTCGGTCACTTTTTTGACTAAATCTACTCTGACATCGACAAGATTCTGCAATTTAAAATGAAAAATTCGTTTCAGAAAGAGTATTAAAAGTTCTATCATTAGGGAGCTGACCTATGGATGTAATGCTGGCAATAGATACTGCGATGATGTGCCCAATTCTACGTGCACTTGAAGCATTTTCACTTCCAGTTACATTTGTAAGCGATATTTAAAGCTAAAAAACAGAAATCTAGGTTGTTGTAGCGGGGAGCTGTGTAACACTTCCAATCCACTGGGATACACACTTTTAGTGTTCCTTTTGGACATTCTTCGTTCGCTCTAAACATCTTTATGAGTTTTGAGACCTTTTCAACTTCAAAGAGCCAACGCCTCATAAAAAGACTGTTTGAATAAAAATTGTTAATAACCCGCTATATAAGCCTGTTATCACAGGTGTGCCAAAATGCGTCAGGCCTTCCTCATCTTGTCCTTCGCTCTCGGAACGTCTTTGGCTTTCAACTGCTACCTAGCTCGTGAGACATTTTTAGCTAATAATTAGATCGGGATAGAAACTGTTGATACAAATTATAAACCAGCTTCTGAAGCCGAAACTATTGAATGTACCACCCAATGCTATAAAGCTACTCAAAAAACTCCTTATTTAGCCTACTATGGTTGCGATTATAATAATATACTTTGCGATGTGAGCTTTTTCCTATTTTTAGCAAAAAAAAATTTAGGGAATTTCAAACGGAAAGTGTAAGAATTCTGGAGGGTTGAATACTTGCTGCTGGTAATTTTAATTTCTTCCTAAATCATAATGGCTTCAGTTCAGCTGGTTTGTGCAATTCTTCTCAAAAGTTTGGTCTAATATTATTGGCGATTTCAACTGTGATTTTGATCTGCTGAATGTTTGGGAAATAAAACAATCTTATAGCTTTAGCGTTCGAACAAAAGAGCCCGCTATCAGTAGACTGACTTCTCTTTTCCTCTTGACTTTTAGACAGTCCTCTTGTGAATCAGCGTACGAGTCATATGATATGGCCAGTATTAATCGAATCAAACAATATAAAGCGAAAAACTATAAGATGGCTGAGGTGTGTAAACAATATGCAACTAGGCATGAGAGCTCTTCTTTTGCTATTTCTCGCCGTTTCTCTAACAGCAGCATTGCAGTGCTACTCTTTCGGTTGGTTTTCTTTCTCAATTTTTTATGGCTTTCAGTGTCAATAAGCGAGAAGGTAAAGCCTCCGACAAGCGGCTCTACCACTATTTCTTGCAGCTACGAATGCAGAAAGTATTGACTTTCAATGCAAAAATAGAGTTATTTTAGGGTAGTCACTCGGAGCGGCATATACGCTGCTTATTACGACTGCGGCACTTGCGTAAAACAGTTTTTCTTTAAATAAATTATAAAAGTTTAGCCAAAGAGCGGAAAGTGCTCCAAAACAACTAATGGAGGCATTTCTCAGAACATTTGCTGTCAGTATTTATAGCCTAGAGGCAAAACTATCGATTTATTCAGGCTGCCATTCTGACTACTGCAACTCTGGAACTATCTTGGAAGCATCGGTTATTATGAGTTTTGTAGTATTCGGACATTTCTTTCTATAAATTGTTCTAGCAATCACCAGCAATTTGTACAGAAAAAAGCGATGTTTTGTCGCTCTAAGCCAGACGCACTCGGCCAATTCAAATGACCATGATCTTTTGCTCAGGCATTTTTGAGACCGACAGAGGAAACGCTTGTACGTGAATCAACATGTTTCCCGTGATCGCTATAACAAAAATCATTTATAGCTTTCTGGTAATTTGTATTTGCCGTTTAAGAGAAAAAACAAGCAACGTCAGTATAATTTTCCCTTTGAAACTTTACCTTTAAAATACCATAATTGCGGCTGACCACAATGGCTCTCGTGACAGGGTGTTTACCCTTACCCTTGGCTCTGCCAACCATTCTGTAATTTCCAGTTTTCAAACGATCTTTTCACCCTCACCAGCCACTGGCATGGTAAACTTGTTTGTATGTAAACGTGTATTTATTTTGTCCATTCCCGAAAAAGTTGTGACATCATCTCCAAGTGCCATATAAATTCGAGTTTTAGCGCAAAATAAGAGCTGTGTCATCTTCTATCTTAAGCTTATATTGCACTATGCGCGTTTTATTCCTTTTAGCGTTGGTCGTCTCAACTGCCGTCGGATTGCAGTGTTATAACGGAAGCGAGTATTTTCCAATGTACTTTTAAGCGAAAAGTTTTAGCTTACACTAAGCATGGAGTAGAACCATCTGGAGCCACAATTCAATGCAACCGCTTTTGCACAAAGTGAACTTCCCTTTAGATTACAGTCTCTTTTTTAGAACCTCAGTTCGAATCGGTTCAGAATATACCACCTCATACGGCTGTGACGATGGCGCCTGTGCAATAAACGTAAGTCTACAATCATAATTCGATCGAGCAAATATTCCAGTCCATTGAGGATGGCAAATGCAAATCCGTTCGCTTGACCAATGACTTCGGAACGAACGAGCAGAACACTCGACAAGAAGCTGACCTTTGCTGCTGTTCAGGACGATTGTGCAACTCTGGGTACCTCAAACCAATTGCTATGGCTCTTTTCATTTCCTGTTCATTCTTACTATAAATAATAAGATATAATAAAGACTTTTTATTCGTTTAAATTACACCATAGACTGAAAGAAGTAGCTCTCCGTTATCAGCAAGCTTTGACTTTGTTTTCTTGCTATCTTGTCAAATCTTTATAAACACCTATCTAATCAAACAATCGCTCTTCCAGCATGCGCTCCGCTTTGCTTCTTAGATCTTTTAGAATAAAGAAAGACATGATAGATTATTTTAATTACAAATACCGTATTTTCTGTATTATAGGCCCACCCTCTAATAGTGGCCCAAGCAAAAGGGGTGTGAAAAAATTAGAGGCTCATGCCTCTATTACAGAAAATACCTTATTAAATAAAGTTTGCTGTTGCAATGGCTACTTGTTCAAGTCGGTCGGCGTCAAACAATCTCTATTCATTTTGGCCATAGCTTTCTCCATCTTTTACATGTAAATAAAGTGCTCTTGTGAATTCCGGTTTGTCCTAAAAGATAGCTGATAACGAAGTGTAAAGCCAGGGCAAATCTTCTTATCAACAAGATCTAGCATGCTCTTTGTCTTTGAAATTTTTATTTCCTTTTAACAAAGGACCTCGCTTCGTAAAGGTAACAATGAGGAGCTATGTTGACACAGCGTACGCTTCCCGGAGCTATTTTTATTTTATTGCATGCCTTTCCAATAAAAAACTGACTGTTCATCTATAGTCAACAATTCCAGAGTCGAATGTACATTTCTCCTGATGATTACAGAATGATTCATAAATTTCTTGACATGTAAAACTACGCGGCAGTCTATGGTCTCCTTATCTTGAAATCTGATTATACTGAATACAATCAGCTATTCTTGCAAATTGCAGAGGGATGACAAAGATGATAGATACTCGCCAAGAGTTTACTCGGTTTAGGCAGCACAAACCAAAGCTTGGTTGATTGCTCTCATACCGGTTCTACTTGAGACCTTTAAGCCTCTACAAAAAATAATCCTGACTATCCTTTTCTCCTTTATAAGAGCACTATCAATTCACGATATCACGTTGAAAATGCGCCGCCTTTTACTTCTCTTCGCCGTGATTTCATCTGTTTTGACGATTACTTGCTATAACGGCAGTGAGCAACAATTTTGTAGGAAATTTTGCTAAAAATTCAGCAAGCACAAGCCGTACTGACCACCCGGAAGGCACAAATGCATGCGACTTAGATTCCTATTGTGCCAAATATACATATTCAATCGGAAATAACTTTACTGCTCATTACGATTGTGACCAAGGCTTTTGTAACATTTATGTGAGATAAAACCTTCAAAGTTGAGAGCTTTTTTCAGGAAATTACTAGTGGAAAATGTAAGACGATTCACCATGAGAGCCTCGACCAAAATTTATGTTGTTGTTCTTCTTCTCTGTGTGAGTTACTGGCATAACTTTAGATGTTTTGTTTTAGGCAACTCCATTGGGAAAATGTCCATTCTTCTGGTTATAGTTCTTGCGATCTCAGTTCATCTTTTGACTCGGTAACCCAACGGGACTTCAGCCTCTTAATTTTGCTATATCGTGCTTGTAAATAAATGTATTAAATATTTTTGATAAGAATAGATCAAGGGAAGCAATATTAACAGACGAATAATATAAATACAGTTCATCCTCCTAAACTTCTACTCGTGTCTGCTTAATCCGTATAGTTTGCAGCTTCTTTGAGTTAGGCAAAAAGTAGTTGTTTTTCTTTGAATGATTATACCTTTCTGATATTTAAATCCTTCATATCAGACTCAGCCATCAAAATGTCATCTAGAATGACAGACTATTGTTTCCGTTTCCGGGCGACACCCTAATCTGCAGAAATTGGATTGAGCCCCTATAAAAGACTGCCTTGATCGTTATCAGTTGCACTTCTTAATGATGCGCTCTCTTCTCTTTTTTGCCTGCTTTATTGCAGTTGCATATGCTACGATTAACTGCTATTTCGGAACCACCAAAGCTGGTTCCAATTCTCTCACGACTCATGTAGCTTGCCCCACCAATTTCTGTACAAAGTAATTTTGTATTTTCTTTTTCACTTTCCTTAGGATCACGACAAGTGGATATTCATCCTATAATTGTGATTTTGGCCTGTGCACTACTCTAGGAATCGGAAATAATAAATGCAAAAGCCAATCTGGAGCTAATACATGCTGCTGTAAGAATTTCCGCTTTTAGACTTATCTTTCCAACATTTTCAGGTAACTCCAACTACTGCAACTCCTCTGGAACAGTGTCGACCCTTCTGGCTGCTGTTCTTGTGATCTCTAGCTGTATTTTCTAAATAAATCGCAAGTAACGTCATTTCTCTTATCGGTAGAAATGGGGGCGTTGATTACTATCATCGAGCGAGACTAGAACCCTCGTAATTTGCAGACAAAAAGTCTAGGGTCTTTCGAAAAAGATTCCAGTGCTATAGAAGGAAAACACTCTAGAGAGTTGCATTGTGATTGACGAAGATACGAAGTGATTGTGAAATATCCCATTAACTTCTTGTCTTGAGATCAAAAGACTATCATTTCCGGGAGACAGACTTTAATCTACAAAAGTCGAATAGACGGTGTATAAGATAAAAACCATATAATCATTATCAAAACCATGTTTCTTCTAAAGGTGCGCTCTCTCCTTATTTTTGCATACTTTATTGCTATTGCTACTGCCAATACTTATATTAACTGCTATACTGGAATTTCCAATCCTGGTTCCTCTCCTCCAACAACAAATTACTCGTGCACTTCTAGCTGCTTAAAGTATTTTTTTCCCTCTTTTATTTAGTCTTTACAGGGCCGTAATGCCGAATGGCATTATCAGCTATAGTTGTGATGATTAGACTTATTTACTGTTAACATTAGATTTAGCCGGAGCCTGTATTGACTATTTAATTCCGGATGGTGGTTGCAAAAAGATAGGGCCAACCTTTGGATCTTTAATAAATGCTTGCAGTTGTAATTTTCCGCAATCTTTAATAATAGTTTTAATATTTTTAGGCTATTCAGACTTTTGCAACTCCTCAGGAAGACCTTCCACTTTTCTGGCTGCTATTTTAATAATTTTAAGTTGTATTTTTTAAATAAATCCCAATCACCAAAGTCTATCAATTTTCTATACGACTCAAGGAGATAAAGACGTCAGCCAAAAGCCTTCGACCATCGCGCTTTTTTTAGATTTGGAAAAGGTTAAAACTCGACAGGCTAGAAACACCCGGATTATTTGCACTAAAAAACTTGTAAATGTGACTGATTCACCTCACTAAAACACATGGAAACTCTCGTCATTTCAAAATAATCCGAGATTGTACGCCTGATAAGATGGTGAAGCGTCAGCTTATCACACAAATCGCCTACAATCCACAAAAAGCTATTGCATTAGTTGGAGGTTTTTGAGAGTCTTTCCCTCGAGAGTAGAATTTCCGTCTCTTTGCCTCACAAAACAGCTGAAAATGTCAAAAAAAACAAAGCAGGATTACTGATAAGAGTCGAAAAAAATATATCAAACCACATTCTTTAGGATTTTGCTGAATCACCTCTGTTTGCAATCGAAATCATCTCACGCATTTATAAAAGGAGATGCCTTCTCGTGGAAGTCAAACAGCCCTCAAAGCTCCAAAGATGAGTTCCTTCGCACTTTTGGCTCTCCTTGCCTGCATTTCAACAGTGTCTTCTTTGAATTGCTATTACACGGGTAACCTTCTCTCCTCATTTTCCCAGCCTTTCAGCTTCTGTCGACAAATCCTACAAGCCTCTACTTGATAACAATATTGAATGCAATGCTAACGTTACAATGTGCTACAAGTAGGATCTACCTCCACACGCGTTTATCTACTGTTTTAGGAGGACTGTAAGCAAGGCCTCTGGTTCACTCGTTACAGGAGTCTATTATGGATGTGACACTTCAAATTTGTGTTCAGGAATTAAAGATGGCAAATGTAAAAATTCAAATAATATTAATACTTGTTGTTGTGGAGGTGATGATTTATTGCTAACGTGATCAATTAAGGTTTTTAGGCAATGCTTGCAACCCCTCGGCCAGCCTTTCATTTTTCACAGCTGTTACAATTTTGCCGATTGTTAAAATACTCATCTAATATGTATAAATAACTTTTAAATTATGTTATTGCACAAGTAAAAAATTCTCAAATCACAAAATCTCTTCATTTCGTTTGGTTAACTTTTGCCTTATCTCCAGTCTAGCCTGAGCTAGAGTCGAGCTCAGCATACATATAAAAGGAATTTCCTAAATGTTGGCTCAAAACAATGAGAACTCTTTTCTGCTTGGTCATTTTTGCCATTTTTTCCCTCTCTTATTCACTAAAATGCTACCAATTAGGTAGGAGTTCTATTTTATGTTGGGAAAGTCTTTAGAATCTTCGAATAAAAAGACAAAGCCTGGCGATATCAACATCGTGGAATGCTTAGCAGGTGCTAGAAATTGTGTCAAGTAATCTTTTTTAAAATTAGCTTTAAATGAAATACCAGAGCGAGTTGGAGCAAAGGAGTGCAGTACAGTTGTGATGCTGCCACACCGTGTGAGGGAATTGATGCTGGATGTTTCTCGGATGCTGGAAAACATTTCTGTTGTTGTTCTACAGCTCTCTGTAACAGCTCGACAATCGGGTCAAAACACTTCCTCTTACTTACCATTCTCTTGTTATATTTCCAATAAATAAACAATCTATTATGCCCTTCCATCAATTTTTATTTGAACAAGGAGCGAACTCTTCGGCCCGTCACTATTGTTGCACACGCTTCCGTCGGTCTCTTTTTGATCCTCCGAACAAAGAGATTTTCAAAAATTGATGAGTCATATGGTCAATGGGATCAGAAATCAATAGGCAGAAGCAATTGGCTCTTCCCCTAGCTTCTGTAGTCCTTTGTTGTAGATCCAGTCTTCTTTAAACTTTTCTTATAAGGAAAAAGAAACAACGTTTTTAGTCTTTTATTGGGAAGTCAGTCTCCTTGACGCATAGATTCCAGCATTTTTGAAAAATCTCCTTGGGAAACCCTCTGAAGACTACTAGAGTGGGTGAGCAAACAGCTTGCTAGCAAGACCACGGCAAGGCCAGGAATCAAAGTAGTCTTTAGATGAGCAAATATTCTCAGACTCCTTGATACTGTAAGACCAGAGAAGTTCCAATTAAATCTATTTCTGTCCCAGTTCTCTAATCCTAGTTTAAGGTAGTAGTTTAAAGAGACAAATGTCCTTTAGACCATCTATATTTGCGGGCTGGAGCTGATGGTACCCGTCTCTAGAGAGCTTATTAGAAGAACAAACACATGGAGAAACAAAGGCAGATCTAAAGGACAAAATTATAGCTAATTTCGAAGAATAACAAACCTTCAAGTACTTAAAGACATGAAACATTGCAGTCTCATAATAGAAAGGACAAGAAGTGATAATCGACCAGTTGGTAACTTTTCCTTGTTTTTTGCTTCCCTTTCACTAGTTTTGAAGGAAAAACCAGGTCTAAAACGCGAAAAGATAGAAAAGCCTCACATTTCTTATGAAAAAGCATGCTTTTTGTTCCTCTGGAGAGTCACCCAGCGGTTGAAGGAAGGAGCCTCGGTCTTCCTATTTCCATAAGATATTTACTAGGCCATTTTGTAGAAGCTAAAAAAATCTCACATGACGTAATTTCCACGCCCATTTTATGAAGGTATGAATCACAATATGGCCGCATCTGCGTCTGTTATTGAAAAGAACCACTTTTGATCCCGATCAAAAATTTACGTAGGATCCTAGGAAAAGGAGAGCAACATTCTACCGTAATCCTTCTAACGTCACGTAAAGTCTTCCCCACCTCCACTTTGCAAACAGTAATCGGCCCTCCCCTTCCTCGTATAAAATGCGCCATCATGCTGGGAATGACGATATAGTTCATTTATATTCTCGTACACACGCTTAGCATAGCCCGTTCTGTACTTCAATTTTTGACCATTTTCAGAGGTGGTCAGCATGCCGACCCTGGCCATTCACGTTCTTTCGCTCTCCCTATGTCTCTCTTCTGGATTTCAACAGGGCTACATTGCCTCTGTTCTTAATCAACCCTATATAGAAATCGAAGCTTATATGAATCAATCATGGATCAACACTCATGGAGTTCCTATGAGTCCTGCAACGATTGTAAGTTTGGCAAAAAAAGACTGTAATTTTAAAATTTAGGATCTCTTGTGGTCACTTCTTAATGTAACCTTCCCTATCGCTACAATTTTTGGACAATTTGCTGCTGCTATTTTGGTTGCTCGTCTTGGAAGAAAATGGACAGCCATCATCTCGTGTATTCTCTATATCCCCGGTACTATGCTCTCCGCAGCAGCTAAATGGATTCCCAACGCCTGGTGGCTACTCTATGTTGGTAGAATCATCTGGTAGGAGCATTTTACCTTCTAAAAATAGTAGATTTTTAGGGCGTTTGGTAATGGAATCGCCAGTGTGAATGCCACTGTCTGGATCGTCGAATGTGCTCCTCCAGCAATCAGAGGAAGAATGGCAGCTATGCAGGAGATGTTCATGTCAATCGGATCCCTAGTAGTACAAGCTCTCGGTGTGCCTTTCTCCTCCGCCAGCCTTTGGGAGTTCATGTTTATTCCCAACGCGCTCATCTCCGCTGTAAATGTCGGAATTTTCTTCTTTGTCCACGAGTCGCCACAATACTTGATCGAGAAGAAAAAAGACTACGACGGGGCCAGGAAGGCTTTGGCAGCATATCACGGCGTGGACGAGAATGATGAATCTCTTGAGGAGGAATTAAAAATTTGTGAAGAAGCGATCCAAAAGAAGCTGGAAGCTGAAAAGCTCAAGGAAATCGAATCTCAAAACCCGGTGGGACCCAGCACTTTTGCAGTCATGTTCATGCCGTGGAAGGCGCGTGATAACTGCTCAAAGATTATTCGCCAAAACGCCTGGGTCGGATTGATGGTCAAAGTCGCTTACGTCTTCACTGGTGCTAGATGCCTTCGTGCTTACAACTCTTTCGTACTCTATGAACTCGGCGGATGGACCAAATCCCAAGCCAATTTGGGCTCTTTGATTATTGGAATCCTTCGCGTTCCGATCACTCTGATCCCGATCATGTTTGTTGATCGATTGGGCAGACGGCCTCTCCTTTTGGTCTCTACCCTTTTGTCTATTATTTCCCTAGTCCTCATGGAGATCGCCATCGATATTGGACCAAGTTGGAAGATCGCAACAATGATCGGAATTACCGTCCTTTTGCTGGTCAATGCCGCCGGATTGGGAGCCATTTCCCGGTTCTATTGTGCCGAAATCGTGCCTAGAAGTGTCCTTCTTCAATCAGTCTCCATTCTCACTGCTTTAGAAGCTGGATCTAAGATTGGAGTTGAATTTGCCTGGTATCCAGTCGCCAATGTGGTAAGTTTTTGCTATTTTTAGACCAAAATTAATGGCAATCTTTCAGATTCGCGGTCAGTCTATGCTTCTTTTCTCCGTTCCCACAATGATCTTCTTGGTGTTGATGTATTTCTTCTGTCCAGAAACTAGTAATCGCACAGTGAATCAAGTCCTGAATCAGACAGCAGAAAAGAGAAAATTAGATGCCAAATTTTAATAAGTTTCTGAAACGAGATACTTTCACTTTAGTGCCAATATAGCAACGGGTTGATTATAAGTATTGTACCAATAAACTTTTCCTAAGTAAACTCTCATGAAGATCAGTGAACGCGACGGCTGGACTCTATTTGTTCTCTTCTGTTGTTGCATCTGACAATCTCTAAAGGGCTTATTGAGACCGAGGAGAGGCAATGTTTCTTTGTCAATAAAGAAGATGCGCAATTTATAGACTCTTATGAGTCAGATACAGGAAATAGAAATTGATTACTTTAGAGATGTTCAAAGGACTTTAAGTTAAGAGAATTAGCATTTCGGCATCTTCAAATATAGTGGAGAACTTTTAAGCGCAGGCCTTCCCTCCTTTGTCAGACAGCTCTGACGACCTGTTTTCCCAAAGATTTTTAGTTCTTGTTCTGTTGGTTTAGTGAGGAATTGTCTTGATACTTTGGTACTTTTTGGTACGCATGTCTACTCGTCATTAACCAATAAACCCACTCACTAATCTTTATGTAGAACAGAGGGATTAGAATGTGTTGACCATTCGCGATATTTATTGAAAAAAAGACTTACAAACACAGTAAAAGTACAATAAAAGAACAAATAGAAATACTAGTCTTTTTCGCTTCTTTAAAAGCAGTTGTTGAAGCAACTGTACTAGAAAGAGAAGTTGTTTTTAGAGTTTCACTGGTGGCCCCTTTTGTTGTAGTTTCAAATTTTTCAGTTGTAGATCTTTCAGTAGTAGATTTGCCTTTAATTGTTCTTCTCGAAGACTTAGTAATTTTAAGCGTTGTCATCGTAATAAAGTTAGATCCAAGGTTAGTCCAAGTGTTGCATTTGTCGAAAGAACAGCAACAAAATAGATCTGTACAATTTGTATCAGCCTAGATGTTGTCAAAAGAAGAAATAAAACGTAGATGGCACAACGATCCCGAATCACAGCCGTAAAACACAAAATCAGGTGAGCCGAAAAGAGAGAGAATAATCTCACTGAAATTCAATTTAATCGAATGACTGAGAGAGTTACAGTTTACAATTTATCACTCCCTCTATACATTCTGAGGAGTTTATTGGATCAACTCCTTTGGCAACTTCTGAATTAAATTTATCGAAATAATTGAATCCAGCTAACTTTCTTGGTCATAGCAAATCAACGAAGAAACTGCTATGACTCCAATTAGAAAAATGAATAAAAACTGTATAGAATACCCTAGCCTTCGGTCCAAAAAGTGTGAAAATGTGTCTAATCTGTGAGTAGATTTGAAGGCTTAGAAAACGATGATAACAAAATGTTCCTAAAAAGTGGGAAGAGAACGTAAAGCTTGATCACATGAAAATGTATCGAAAAATTACAAATAAAACATAAGAACAAGAAGCGAAGCTATCACACTCCCAATTCTGCTTGATTCGCTTTGTTTTGTTGGAGTTGCCATACTAGCTGATTGAGCCATAGTAGTTCTTTCACTTGTGGCAGTCGTGAATATCGATGTTAGTTCTGTAGGTTCCGTTGTTTTTCTGGTCTCAACGTTTTCTTGGGAGTCATTGTTGTTGTAGCCTTGATTTGTTGAGGAGTAGTATTGGGCGAAAAAAGAGTAGAACTGGTAGTAGGCTGCCTTTGAGTCGAAATGATCGTTGATGTGGCAGCTGAAGAAGGGCTCTGAGAAGTTATAGTTCCGGTAGTTCTTTGAATTTGCGTATTGGTTACAGTAGTTAGTAAACTGGTTGTATTTATTGGATTTACAGTTTGAGTTAAAGAGACGGTTGAAGTGGCAGTTGAAGAAGGGTTTTGAGAAGAGCAATGTGATTCAGTTGAAGGACTTCCAAAAAATTGCCTCCAAGTGTTACGTCTATCAAAAGGACAGCAACAAACTCCCTGGTCAGTACATCCATCAATCATTCCTTCACAAACACCAAATGAATCGCATCCATAGTTAATAAGGATCTTGCCAAATTTTCTAATATTTTATATCTTTTTAACGTAAAAAGCTTACAAATAGCATTCAGTAATGCCTGCACCGCAGATCACTGAGATTGATGGATGTACTGACCAGGGAGTTATTAATGATTGGATTTTGGCCAGAGTTTGCTAAATTAAAATAAAGAAGCTTACAAAAGTCTACTTATTTGCTGATAACAGCTTAACGGCAGTGAAGGATTGGTTGGCCAGGGAGTTTGAGAAGTCGCTGTCGAGTCTTCGGTTGTGGACAGAATGGTCTCTTGGCTTGTTGAAAGCGTAATGGGCTGGCTAGTAGTCAGTATTGCTTGCTGTTTGGTGGTAGAGGTTGTTCGCTTGAAAGTAATGCCTGCATCTCCATTGCATTTTTCAGTATTGCAACAGCGCAACGTTTTATCTCCAATTTCTCCAACTTTGCAGATGTTGCTCTCGTCACAACCATAATTCACTTGAAACTTTCTTTCTAAATTCCATGTGGTGTGACTAAAGCAGTGAATGACTCCCGTTGAGCACTGGACAATTTTGATAGGCTAAACAGTTGCTTTTAAATCTAGAAACGCCAGCAAAATATCAAAAGAAAGCCTATTGTTCCCTTTGTAGCAGCTTAAAGAGTCAACTAATGGATAAACTAAAAAATAAGAGCAATGTGAATGACGATCGAACTCATGATTCGAATGGTTTTTTTCCTAGATGAAAAGGTGTTAGATTTGACGACTTTACTTGATAAAAAGTGGCGCGACAAGGATTTTTCGTCGGTTTTGTCCTTTTCTGAAAATTAACTATATGTTCTTATCATTTTTTTTAGAACGTTTCATCCAGATTTCATTGCAAGCCACTATCAGGGAGAACACGGATCTGCCGACGTTTTGATCTGTCACAGGTCGTCTAAGGTACAGGATGACTCAAAAGCTGAATGACTGTATAGGCTGCACATTGCACAAACAAAGAATGTGCTAATCTATTTTTTTCTTAAGATCACTGCTGATAAGAGAGACACAGTAAAACTTTTATATCCAGTATATATGTAGTCTGAAATAATGTTGCCAATAATCGCAAATTCTTCTACTCTTTATGACCCATGATTCACAAAGAATTTGTCCAATAATTTATTGCCCAAATAAATATACATTTACATTTTAATACAGAGTTGCAATAAAAATACTCAAGATCGAAGCAGAAAAAACAACAGCTCCTTTGTGAGTATCTGAGTGAGGGCTAGTGCTTTGCATTGGAGGTTGCGTCGTATTCGTGTGTGTATACGTATTTGTTACCACAGTGGATGAAGAAAACATAGTAGAGGTATCTGTGGCTGTGTCAGCATTGCCCATCCGGTTGCAAAGATCAGTTTTGCAGCAAATTGTTGGAGAATTTTCAGGAAGTTGAGTGCATTCGTTTTGAGTGTCGCAATTAAAGAGGGTAACTGTTCCTGGCTTGCTGTAAACTTATTGCCACAATGAAAGAATTAAAAACCTACATAAGGCAGTGCTCACTCGAGCAGTCGACAGTCTTGGCCTGTTCCGCGGAAGGGAAGATGGATTCTAAATGAGTCTATGAGTAGAGAACCAACTAACTGTGCAAGTAGCATTTGAGAGCTTGAGAGGCGGAGAAAACCAAGACGAAAAGAAGAAGAGACCTCATGGCTGGCGAATGTTGAGTGTTATCTTTGTTCCAATAAGTGATGTGAAAAGTGTTAAGCCATCCTTGTTCGCATTTTGACTGATAGGAGGAAAACAACTGAGAACTTTATATCTAAAAGTGAATTCATAGCCAATCAATGCAGCTAATTTGCTGAGAGAAAAGTCAACAATTCCCCGTCCTCTGACTTGGCAATGCTATTGTTTCGTGATGCAACGAAAAATTAAATCAAACTTTCGCTTCCATAGGGAGGTCTCCTATACCCAGTCTCTAAGCTACCGCAATCCATTCTCATGTTCTTAGCAACTGGTAGGCCTCGTCCTTCTTTTTTTTTAAAAGACAAATTGCAGCTGGCATATTTTTCTGTGCAATACAATTTCTCTCCGGTGAAGGAGGTGTCTGGAGTGATGCCGAGTTAAATCCCGTTGAAAATTTACCTCAATTCAAGCCGGTTTTTGAGAAATGTCCCAGAAAAAACTTTACTAAAGAACCAGATTCTCCACATTTTCCCAATCAAACCTGGTATAAAGCCATTATCAGTGAAAATCCTGAAAAGTAAGACATAAAACCATTTTAAGTAATCGTTTCAGTTGGGTAATAATGACTCCAAAGATTCCCACAACTGCCCAAATTATCATCATTGTCACTTCAAAGAATTCACACGACAAAGAGAGGATTGAAGCCCGACGCAGCTGGGCTAACAAATATAATGATCAAATACTGGTCAGCATTGCTAGTCTAATCTCTCTAAATGTATCTAGGCTGGAATAGTGCGCGTCATTTTTCTGCAGGGAGACAATCCCGAAGATCAGGAATGTCTTAAATTTGAAAATGAAAAGTTTGGAGATCTAATGATCGTCAAGTCTTCCGACTATTACCGTAATCTTGTTTATCGGACGCTTATGGGAATGCGATATCTGGCGGCCAAGAACCCTAACATTCATTTGATCAAAGTTTTCCGAGTAGTTGTTGATATAAATGAGGTGAGACTTTTCTCCTCTTTTTGAATTGTATTCAGCTTGTCTCCTATCTAAATTCCCTGCCTCATGAGCCACTTATACAGGGATATGTTTCGTGGGGAAGTGCACCTATAAGAAACGAAACGAGCGAATGGTTTGTGCCAGAATCTGCTTTCAATGGGACGGCTTTTCCCGCATATACACAGAGCCGATTCTATTTGATAACGAAGAGTGGATTCAGCGAAATGATGAAACGCGAAAATTTGGAAAAGCAACAAGTATTCGAGCTAGAAGACGCTTTTATCACGGGTATTCTTCGCAAATCTTCAAATGTAAATATCACTTGGTTGGACCAGTTCAGTCTTGGCACTGTAAGTCCCTCTTCTTTTAATTATATATTGTTCATTTAGCTAAATATGAGAAAATGTCCGACGGAGAAAGAGCGAAAGTTGGTTGCCATGGGATCAGATCGAAATATCGAGAAAGTTTACAATCAATTTATGTCGTATAAGGAAAGAAATTGCACAAGAATTTCCGAATAAATTCCCATCATTTGTGGTGTTTTATCGTTTGAAACCACACCTTTTAGCATCATAAGTCGACAAGGAGAGAAAGGCGTGAATCAGCAATAATCTCAAAACCACGATAAGAGTATTAGGATTTATTTAGAGAATATTATGCACAGCAATCAAGAAACTCAATGAAACCGTGACAAATCCAACAGTCTTCGAAAGCGTCGCTGCTGAATTATATTGTGCTGTTCCGTGGAGAGGTTTCCCATCACATAGTTCTCCAACGCAACAGCAAGTTTCGACATTATTATTGGATTGACACCAACTACTTCCATCAAGTGTCTTACCTTTTTGCTGAAAAATTCATCGTTTTTAGAAAGAAGTAGAACCTACTAAACATAAGTTGTTTGTGTCGCAATTAAATACTATTTGATGATTTTGATTATAGGTAGTTTTCAAGCAGCCTTTTACTCCACTTTTACATTGAAGGATTGTGTTTGGGTCGTTAGGTACAAAATTGGGATCATAAGAGACTAAATTTAATGTGATTTGCCTGCTGAAACACAAGCTCACAGGTGCTATAACACTGAACTCCAACAGGTAGCGTAGTTGTAGTTACAGTAGTGGAAGTAGTTTGCTTTGCGGTTGTTGATTGAGTAGTAGTCGGGAAGTGAGGATTCGGATCACCATTACACAGACTCGACCTGCAGCAACAAACTTGACTGTTATTGACGCTTGCTCCACAATGGTCATTAGACTTTAGGCACATGAGAGTCGTGTCACAGTCAAAATAAGTCATATTTTTTTCTCCAAAGGTATATATAGTTGTACAGCCGGCTATGCCTTCACTACATTGGATCAACAAATCAGGGTCGCTTGGAACGAAATTATAGTCAGTTGAAACTGAAAAATCAAATAAATAAACAAAAAAGTAACTTACATGTACCATAACACCACACAGATCCACTCACTGGAATAAGTGTTGTGGTAGGGGTTAAAGTTGTAGTCTTTTGGCTTGTAGTTGTATCAACGATTGTAGTTGTTGAAGGGGAATAGGGATTTGGATCTCCATTACAGAGTGTGCCTACGAACAGTTGGAGTCTGCTCAATAAACGTACCTACGCAGCAACAGCTCTCCGTATTGCCATTTTGTTGGCATTTTGTTGTGTTCATTGGCACTTGCTGAAAAGGAAGGTTTCAACAAAAATTAGAAGACTACCGAGCAAGAGTTGAACACATCGCAGCTGAAAGAGATTTCATTTTTATCGTAATCTTTCATAGTTAAACATCCTCGAATTCCAGCCTCACAAAGCTCAAGAAAGGCAGGGTCAAATGGAACAAAACTCAAATTATTTGAGCCTAAAAGATATTTTCTGAAGGTTGGAGGAACCTACTCTCATTATAGCAATAAACATCTCCGATTGGAGTTGCAGTAGATGTAGTTTTTGACTGGGCTGTAGCGGTAGAAGTTCTAGGCATAGTTGCAGTAGAATTTGCTTGACTGGTGGTTGTCATTGGAGCAGATGTTGTATTTTTTTGTGGAATTTGCGATTCAATGTTGCACAAATCTTTTGAGCAACAACAAGCTCCTAAAGATGCAACAGAGCAGTCAGATAGAGCTCCATTATACTGGAAAAATAACCATCCAAATTGGAAATATACTAACTGAACACATGGAGTCTTGGGGGGTATCACAGCCATAAAAGGCTCCAGTCATTTGAAGTCCCATGTATGTAGAATTAACTAGATTTCTGTAACATTTTACAGAACTTGGCGGACAAGTTCCAAATTGATCAGGAGTTGGGATGAAATTTGTATCAGTTGAAGCTAAAACTAGAAAAGCAAAGTAAAAATCTTACTGGCTATGTAACATTGAAGTGAGGCTACACTTGAGATCAAAACTGCTCCCAGGATAAAAGAGTGCATTTCAGATTGCTTATAGAAGCTTACTATCGTTTTAAAGAGAAGTCAAATGATTTCATCCTGATAAGGAGATTAAGAAGCGTCACCAAGACGGCTGAACCTTATCGAGGCCAGTAGTGGAAGAGCCAAATGAATCAGATGTACATTGAAGTTAAAATGTTTCCTTTAAGCCGCTTGTCATTAAAAAGAGTGAAATAAGCCAAGCTTTTAACAGTTCATTCACCGAGGATGAGATCATAAATAACTTCTTTCAATATCTTCTCAATTTCATGTTTTTGCTTCTTCGATTTTCGATTCGCTGCTAACAGGCGCTGGATCAGCTTTTTTGAAAGGATCATCCATCTTCAAGAACTGTCCTTTCCTTCTAAACTCTCGTATCACATCGCACATTGGGCAAGTCTCATCTGGACACCATATCCAGTGACTCAAAATTCTCTTAGAACTTCTACAGTAGTCCGCTGAAAGGGAAGTTATTTGTGCTGAAGGCTCACTCACTTTTACAGCTCTCTCCATCATTGCAAACTTCTAAGTGGGCTAATGCCGTTTTCAGCGTTCCACACGGAGGCACACCGCATTTTCCTATTGGCTGAAGAAGAATTCCGTGAAAATAATTGGAAAAAAACTCACATTAGGACAAGTTTTAGCATGATGCATGATAATTAAATGATAAGCGCATGATTTGAACTGATCTCGCAACTTTTCAGCTTTTGGATATTCCATCTTCATCTCTGCTTTAGTAAAACCAATGTCTACTATGGCTTGGGCTAATTTCGCATGGGTGTAGAGCTCAGGGAATTTAATGTGCATAACTGAAAGTAGGTATTTTCAAGTTTAAAGAAATATTAACCATCGCCTCTTTTCCAGTCGTCTAAGATGATTTTCTTCTTATTGTTAGCTCTCAAATCATGGCAGCAATCGCATTCCGAGTCTTTACAATTGTTCCAATGAAATACAGCTCGGCGAAAGATTTGGCACTTGAAATCCTCGCAATGCATGCCCTTATCGCAGTTCTTTTGATGCTCTAATTGGTACCTATAACCTCATAGTAATTATTTGACTATTAGCTTACATATAAGCTCGGCAATTTGTTATTGTGCAGCGTTGATATTTCGCTGATTTTGTGTTCTGTCCACAGCCGAAAGCATGTAGCATATCTCGAATCATCAATCTCCAAATTTGACGGTGAAACGACATCGAATGGAAGTGAATCCAATGGTAGTGTCTAAAACTAAATAAAACAAATGTTGAAGGCATACACTTCTGTCCATTTTTTGTCCATTTTATCCTCCCTTGTTAGAGCCATCAGCTCAGCGAGGAGCATCGTCTCGCCTTTAACAGGAAAGCAGAAGACGCAGTTTTCCTTATCTTTGCAGTTGACCAAGTGGCGGACCACCTTATAGGTCTCATAGCAATCAGGTACTAAAGTGGTCATTATTTTCAACAAAAAGGTAGAACCCACCGCGACAATTTTCCCTATAATGGCAACGAAATAAATGACCCATTATATTCATTAAATGTGTGCAAAATGGAGCATCTTCAAGGGAGAGCTCATCGGGTCCCTATAAATTCACTAAAAAAATAAATTCAAAACCTTACCCATTTTATTTTGATGTAATTATTGGTGTACCAGATTTTTTTGACTTTCAGCCAAAAGTATGCTAATGGAAGGGCAAAAGACTCGTATGTAGAGAGCATTTTAGCAGACATTTGTTTTTCTTGTAACATTCTGTCTGCAAAATTCTTGGCTTCAAGATCTCCTGATTGTATTTTGTGCAGCAAATCTTCCCAGTCCAGGATGTCGAAATAGGGCTGCCAATAGTCCATTATTTGGCCTGGAAATGGGGCTGTTTTAGAGGGGTGAATTATGTGGAGCGAGAGACGGAGAGGAACGACAAAAAAAGCTCCCCTACGAAAGCCATAAAGGGTGGAATAATTGTGCATATTTTAGAAGTCAATTAGACTAATAAAAAGAGAATTTGGATTGAGAAATGAAAGAAAAATAGGAGGAGATAGTTGAAGGCCGGAGGGCAGTCAAATTTGACGGGAAATTGCGGACAGTCTGGGGAACATTTTTCATCCACTTTTTTAAAGTTTCATCAATAAAAATAAAACGCAATTGATCAAAAGCAGCCTAGAAATTAGACTGGAAGCGAATGGGTCTGCCGATAGCATCCAAAAAGGGGAGGAGAACAGATGGCCCTTGACGTGTAGCCTAGGCTGCCTGGGCGGCGAGATTGAGTTCTCAACTTCCTCGTTTTTACAAGTTTCTAAGAGCTAAGAGCCGAGGGCAATTGATTTCTTTTTTCTAGGCCGAAGCACAAACAAGAACTTCAAACTTACTTAGAGATCAAGATAGCCTTTTTCTCTGCACCTGTCTTTGCTCTGTAAATTAAAAGAAATTCCAACTGTTTGTCAAAACAAGCACCAATTAAATGACTCAAATCTGAAATTTATCTGAAGAGCAGCAGCCTTTTTCTGAACAAATATGAAAAATAGCCGTCAATTGGTCGACGCCAAGGCTGTTCATTAACCCACCCTTTAATTATGCTTCATCTCACTCCGTCTGTCTCACCTGTCTTCCGCCTCAAAACGAATTAGCCATTGCATGCTGCGATTTCTCTTGGTAATTCCGTTTATTTCCACTTCCTCAGCGACTAATTGCTCTGATTTTTTCAACTGTCAAGATTGTTCCAAAGAACACAAATGTCTTTGGTGCATAAGGACCGTCACGTGCATTCAATCTATGTATCTCTGCAATCCAAAAGACACAGTCGATGATTCCTATAATTGTCCACTTCCTGTAATTCCTGCTTATAATGAGTCGCTTGTAAGAAGGGAAATTTTATATTTTATTGCTGCATCAAACGCTGTAAACAACAGCCGCACGGGTAACGATAGAGCGGTAGGTTCTTTGTCCTTCCAGGGAATCTTTCAGGCCTGGCAATACGTTGCCAAGCTCTCTGCCGACGCTAGTGTGGTTTTTACTCTTGAAACAAAATGCAATTACGACTGGGTATACTGGCTGGCGAAATTGGCAATGAATTTTAGGATACCTGTGCTGCTCTATTGGCAGTTCACCATGATTTGAAGCAAATTGTGATAGGATTTAGAACTACGCCAACTTTTATTAGTAGCCAAGTTGAAATTTCTGTAGCTCGATAGTTATTCAGCTTCGCCATCAAATTGCGCACTTTTTACTATCAAAAACAGTTCAAATCAATGGAACAGAAGCTCGAGTGATAGCATATTATTGGAATAGTGTTATGGATTTTTTCACAGCTGGATTAGAGAAGCAGACACGAATATTAGTGGGTCAATATCCCGTTTATGATTTTCTGGTACAGTAGAGTAATTTTCATCGCATTTGTTTAGATCGTCGGTCATTCACTGGGCGCAGCGCAAGCAACTGTTGCTTGCTATATTTTCCATGAAGTCTTTCCTAATCAAAAGAAAAATTTATATACCTTTTCTGGACCAAGAGTTGGCAATGTTAAATTTTCCGAACTTCTTCAGGTTATTTTCTGAATTTTTAACAAGTTTTAGATGCAACAAAGTACGATTTTCCGGATTGTTAGGAATAGAGACCTCGTTCCAGATTGGCCTATTAGGATGCCAAGGAATAAAGCATTTCGACCGCATCACATAAAATTTGAGGCATTTTATCTCTACACATCGTATACAGAATCTCCAAGAATTCGCAACCAGTCAGAAGATAGCTCATGTAGTCAAGGAATTTGGTTTAAAAATCCATTTGCCCATATGAGGATCTTTGAAAATTTGCGGACTTGGTATGAAAACGGTTGTTCTTTATAAAGCGTTTATTAGAATGGCTTGTATGGGAGGAATTTTCCGCTCCAAGTCATCTTGACTCTGTCGCCGTTTTCATTCTTTTCGCGTTGAATGTCAACTGTAAAGTCGATTGCGCTCATAATTCCATCGCCGAATTCTTCGTGAATCACTTCTTTCATTGCAGGACCGTACACTCCCAGTGCCTCGTGAAGACGATAAAGCAGGGGATCATTGGGAACTCTTTCAGGACCGACACGAGTAGGAATCTAGGAGGAGTTGCTTGCTTTTTGGAGGAGAAATACCTGCTGCAGCCAGCGAGCTTCATCATCGCTGAGACCGAAAATTTGAGCAATTTTGACTGCTTGTTCAGCGTTGGCAGTTCCCTGACCGAGGCAAGTAGCAACAGTCCAAGTGGGACTCATTCCTGGAAAATATACATCGAAAAAAAACAACTTACCGATATAGTTAGCCACATCTTTCCATTGAACTCCACGAAGGACTTTCTGCTCCAAAATCTTGTCGGTCACTTGGGCACGAGTCATCTTCCTGCAAAATGAGCGTATTTCCAGCTAGGAGCAAGGTTCCATGGCGAAAACAAAGCGACTAGCCCGTCTAGCAGCAGCAACTTTACAATAGGTTTCGTGGTTCATTGACAAAAGATCATGCTAGAAACCCCACCTTCTTGGCATTAGCTCCAAGGCTTGTTCTTCCAATCGCTTGATGCGTTTGATGGTCGGTTCTAGGTTAAATTCAGCTCCATTCGATTTGGAAGACTTGGAAGCTCGTTTTCTGGATGTATTTCGAGCAATTGGAGGAGATTTGGAAGGTCCAGGCAGAGGTTCTGCCGCTTCCTCTTGATTATTAAGGACACGAATAATTTCTGGCATGGAGATGGGCTCCAGACATTGGCGAATAAGGTCGTCCTCACGACGTCTCAAATCAAGAGCATTGTCTTGTTCTCTTGGAACTGGATTGAGTCTCTCCAATAGTCGTTCAATTCCTTGTGGATCTATCACTTCTTCAGGCTCTTCTTTTACTTCGATTTCATTCAAGGAATCTTCTAGAGGTTCTTCACCTGGAATTAAACGCAGACCGGCCTGATGGAATTCGAAAGGATGTTGTGTTTTCGTGTGACGAAGAAGTGAAGAAGTAGCCGAATTGACAATCTTTAATACCATCCCACAGTGCAGACAGGTAGCTTTGTTGTCATCTCCTCGGATGAAATGTTTCCAAGCGTCAGAGCCACGAACCATGAGCGACAAACTGAAAAGTAAGTAAAGTCAAAGAGGCTTTGTGAGATTATTATCTAGAAATAGCCACGTGCTTATGACTTGTTTTGCGTAATAATCTTGAGTAAGTCGGCTCAATGAGTTTTTGTTATTGAACCGAGTATAGCTTCAGTAAAGAAAGAGTTGAAGATTGGTTCTAGACTGAGGAGAGTTTGAAGAAGAGGCGACCAGGAAATATTAGCAAAGGATTATCGAAAGGCGATTCCGGCAAAACAATTAGATTTAGTGCTGAAATTTTGTGGATTTTCCATGAAGATTTGCTGAGAAGCTATCGCTGGATTTTTGCTTTTAACGTTAAATGTGATAAAATTCGGTGTGAAAATACATAATGGACAAGAGTAGAGAGACGGAAAGACTATTTTTAGCCCATGTGTGAGGGCATA
Source organism: Oscheius sp. JU1382 (assembly GCA_932521405.1). Classification (NCBI taxonomy): domain Eukaryota; kingdom Metazoa; phylum Nematoda; class Chromadorea; order Rhabditida; family Rhabditidae; genus Oscheius; species Oscheius sp. JU1382. The sequence continues at coordinate 356,302 of OW051479.1, forward strand.
TGGCCAAAGAGTGTGTGGCCTTGTCCCCTAACCAAGCCGAGTCAAATCGATTGGCCGACCCACGACCAAGCCAACAAGCGGTCAAACTCCCAGCTGATACGGCCTTTTATGTATTGTTCTTTCGCGTTCGTTTTTCTCTCGCAGTAAAAAACGCAATCCTTTATTGGTGAAAATTGTACAATAAAGCGGCTAGCGTCTCAATATAAAAGCTCTTACAGACCGGGAAAACCAAGCGATAGAGAAGAAGATGAGCGAGAAAAGGGCAGTGAATTTGACTGCTGGATTTGGAGAATTTAATAGGTTTTCTTCAGGATTTGAACACTGCGAACGCTCTCGGTTCGAGGCGAATTTCCGTTCTTCAAAATGCCAGTGGACGAGGCCGGCGAGTCGACGCGATAACCTCCTGAATGAATTAATTTCCCGCATAGGAAAGGCGAACTTACCGCTACGAGCATCGCTGTGATAGCCATCACGATACTCATGACGAGATTCGCTACGACTGCTCGACTCTTGACGAACTTCGGCTCCACGAGATTGAGAACGGAATCCTGAAAGGATTTGAAATAGTTTAACTCAAAATCTTCCAAAAACTAAAGCATAAGTTGGTTAAAACTGATGATCATGTTAATAAAATCATTGTCTTCCTCCGAGAAAGCAACTGAAAAGAGCATGCATTTGTGATCACGGCCCAGTAAAGGAAGTGATAAAAGGATTTTGGTTATACGAACTGCGAGGAAATGTGGAAGAGTGTCGACCTTTCTCAAACTTGTCGCGAATTTCGTTGAAAATACCTCTACCAGGTGAGCGTTGTTCTGAGAAAGTCTTACTATTTATATGGTTATTTGAAAAGGTTACAACAGTCCCAAGCTGATAGCTCGTAGTCATCCTCATATAGGAGAGAGACTCACCCTCATTGCGATTATCATAAGAACCTCGACGGTCAGCAGTAGCATTTCCATTTGTATAAGCACGACGATCATTTTCCATGGTCACATCGTGTGGAGAGTTCAAACGGGAGCGTGACTCGCTTCGACGGTAGCTAAACTCGCATGCTTATGCTCTGTTGGGTAAATTACCTGTAAGAATGAGTGGTGTAGCCATCATCCGGACTCAAATGATCTCTTCCGTAGTCCTTCTCGCGAACTTCATCTCTGATATCGCGATAACCGCCACGACTTTCAGAACGAAATTGATCGCCTCTGCTCTCTCTTCCATAAGTTCCATTGGTATCAATACGGATTTCTCTTCCACGGTCATCGCTAGTATTTACATGAATTGGTGAAGTATGAGAAGAGTAGCCGGATTCATGACGACCACGAGGAGAAGATTGATAAGAGCGAGAAGATCCCTCAATCGGGATAACTCTTTCACGACCAGTCAGAGCTTGATAGCGACGAGGAGCTTCAACAGATAGACGGCCCTGAGATATATCTTAAACTATAGAAAGAAAAACTTACTCTAGCATCGATACTAGATTGAATCTGGCCTATATCTACGTCCTGAGGAAGTTGGTACTTGCGAACAAAGTACATTTTGGTAAAATTGTCACGATCTTTGACATCTTCATGTCGTCCCTCGATCATTAAAGTATCATCCAGAGTCTTGACCTAGAAAACAAAAGTAAATTTTCAAAGGAAAGCGTGAAATTACTTGAATTTCTTCAGGTTTGAATTGATAGCAGTCAATATCGACGGCGAAACGGCGTTCATCGTTAGTTATATTGGAGTGTACATCAATTCCGTCCTGAAAGTTCAAAGCATCTTCCAGCAGAAAGGTTAAAAACCTTAAAAATTGGCTCGGCCCAACGAGGATAGATATCCATCCAGAAGGGATCGTTTCTCCAATTGCGATCCAGTCGATCCAAGTGACTAGTCATCTGAAATTGTGTTTTGTGTACCAGTGCTGCCAAAAATTTCTCTAGTGTTTGCCTTCTTTGGGTAGGCAATAATCCTGCGAAAATTTTACTACGAGCAAACAAGTCTCGATCGATTTCTCCAAAAAAAACTTCCTCACCCTTGGCATGACAGCATCCATTCGCGGCCAATCTGAAGGCCAATCGCGCCACCAGTTGTCCGGCTCTCTCCAGAACTGAAAATTAAATTTAGTGGAAGGAAAAGAGTATGTAAATGAGCGAGAGAGAATTGTAGCCGTGAACCAAAGCAGACCGGATTTCGGGTATAATGGGCGGCCGACTCTACTCCATAACAGGTCTTCCTCTCTCTCGTAGCGAGGTGGTTAATCATTTTTACTCCCTCCCTCGCCCTTCGACTTACAGTTCGTCCTGTCCTTGAGCCAGCTAATTTGGGACGAGACATTAGCAGAGTTTTTCCCGTTCAAAGCGAGCAGAAAGCAAAACGTGACGAGAGACAATTTGTGAGGGAATTTTCGGTCCAACGAGAAAACAGAGGAGAAAAAAAACTCACACGTCCCATCATTTCCCTGGGATGTGGCCAATCCTTTGGCCAATCAGTCCATTCATCGAGCCAGTCGTCCTTGCCCCACCAGGAATCACGGTGTCTTGTATTCAAACGATCATCAAACCAACGGCGAGTAGCGACAGCCATCTGGAAAAATAGAGTCAACTTGCTGAAATGATTGGAAACAAAAGCGAGGAACATTCTCGACAGCCAAGAACTCAGAGGTCATGTGTGGCTATTTACGTGAGCCAACTGGTTCCTACCGCCACGCCTAGAATGAAATTTTGCCGGTAACAAACATTTCGGGGCCGCCTTCTTCTTTTCAAAACCGAACACCAACCTTTTCCTCGCGATCTAACGTCGACTTTTCGAAATAGCGATAGGGACGAGCCATTTTTTGGACGAAAGGACGAATGGGGCGGAATCAATTCGGGGGACTATATCTACACATACGTGTCTATACAAAACAGAGAGACACAATATTGCGCTGTGGGCTGATTCACACGCCGCGAGAGACCTTTTCATGCCAAAGAGAAGAAGAAAATGCCAGCGGAAAAGCATTCATAGCATTATAGCACTGGTATGACTCTAAGCATTTTCGAAATTTTGCAAGCCTAACAGCGGAAGGGCAACTGTTGAAACAGCCATAAAAACAAACAAACACGGTGGCACTCTCGACCATAGGCCATGAGAGGATTGTTTTTTTTCCCTAGAACGTGATGGATTAGGCTCTATCAAGGAATACTGGAAAATTCTTGAAAGATCGAGTCTCTAATGGAAAAAGACAACGAACAAGCTCGAGGATCTCCGCCGTTCCCGAAACCTTTTATACTGTGGTCTTCCACCGGCCCCCACTTTCGCAAAAGGGGCGTTGTCTCCATGGGTTATGAGTCAATCTCTCCTTTCCTTGCGCGGACATGACTTTACACCCCAAAAAAAACGGGGCGACCAACGCCCTAAGACGGTAATAGAGAACAGAAGGATTGAAAGAATCAATTTGTGTCTGTCGTCAGTTTTATGAGTCAGGAAAAAGAAATTAAACTGGTTCTCTTGGGAAATAATTTATTGAAGAATTTTTACAGAACCAGTTCCTTCTCCTGAAATCTCGCTGATCAACGAACCTTAACTTCCTTGAAATAGTCCTCAAACATTTTCTATTTCTCTTTCTCTACTAACAGCTGGCACTTGAAGTGGAGGATTATGCTGAGAGCGTAGGCGCCGTTAGATGGTGGAAACTGATTCATCAACTTTTCCCATTTCCCGTCATCATTTACCTAAATCACCACGCAGAGGACTTTGATGAATTCCGGCGATTTGAATCACCGCCTTCCGTCTTTTAAAGGCTTTGTGTTCGTCTTCTGAATCAGAGGAAATCATTTCAGCCCGAAGAAAGAGAAAATATAAACGGTTTTTTCATGACTCAACACGAACTGGTTGCTTATTTGACTTAGGGCAAGAAAAAGGGAGACAAATTTGGCAGAGAGAACAAATATGGTTAAATTCTACAGCAGTTCTGTTGGTCTGGGTCTCGAGTAGATAGAAATCATAGGTAGCGGCACTGGATGGTCCGAATTAGAGTCTTCTTGCTTTTGTAGAAGATAGCCCAGTTGCCTCGACATGTAATCTGCAGGTGGCCGAGAACAATGTCCAGCTCAGGATAGGCAATCTATAATTCTATTTCTTAGGCTAAATTCGAAATCTAACTCGCGTCCATCCATTGTCTCAATGTGAAAGATAGGGAATTTATCCAGCATGATAGGGCAGATCATGGATACACGAAGACACTTCGTTGGGCGCTCAAGACGACGGGCAACGTGGAATTGATGGAAGTAGTACAGATAAGCAGCTGAGTACTTGATCTGTGGAGCCAGACAAGTAGGGCAGAGAGGGACAGTAACATTCAGAGAGCCGCATTTATTGCACGCTAAAGCATTTACCTAAAAATTTTGGTGGAACTTACGTTGATTTTCACGTGCAGGTGACTGAAATCTCTCTATTTAGCCGGGAAAGATAAAGAACTTACGTGGAAGAAGGCTCCGGCGAGGTTGATCAGACTGAGGAATACGAGAAGAGACCGCATGATGGAAGAGTGGTATCTCAGATCTGCGAGTTCAACCGGGCGGAGCTCATCAAAATCCTTATAGGCCATTTCATCTGCCAATCAAATGACTTCTTTTCGGTCAATTTTTAGGGCAATTTGACTTGAGCGAATGGCCCGAGATGATGGGCGACAAGTTTTCGAGCAAAATAGAAATAGAACAGTTATTCAGCCTCGGAACATTGAATCGCAGAAGTGCGCAGTTAGAGAAGAAGTGAAGCGCTAAAATACCGTAGGCACTACTGATAGCTTCGAGAAAGCGTTTTTATGAGTCTCACAAGCTGAAAGCGTTCCTTCAAATAATTATTTTATTAAATTTGTTTGCTTAATGCAATGGCCCATTCAATTGGTACAAAACTGCGAGAGAAAACTGCTTCGGCGTCGCTTCCACTAATCACAGCAACATTTTTCTGTTGAAAATCCTGATTAGCTGAGACTATTCCGTCTTTCAGAAAACCTTTGCTAAAAGCAAATGTTTTCTCAAGTTCTTTTAAAAACAACCTGCAATCTGGACTCACAGCTGCCAGATAGCCGAGCTCAGCTCCATCTGCACATGTGAACCTAACACAAATATCATAAGCCAAGCCGCAGGCAATAAAGGCAGAAATTTTCAACTGTTTGAGTTTCGAATCCAGTTCCAGTCTGCAAGGGTATTTACAAAAAAAAAGTATAAAACTTACAACTTTCCGTTATTATTCTTAAAAGCAGAATATGAATCAACTAGGGGCTCTGTTCCTTTATGGATGTAAAGAGGCTTCAGAGCGATGGTCATATTTGAAACAAGCTGATTTCCCCAAGTTCCTGGAACGCAATGAGATGGGTACAGTCTCTACAAATTCCATACAAGCAATGAAGTTAAAATACCTGAGTAATGCTTGGCTGAACAAATTGGACGACATCAAAATTATGAAGAGTTTTATTTCTGAATTGAGGAGCAAGCACTCGATCAGGATCGCGAGAATGATTCAAGAAGGAAATATGGTTGTAGGGATGCCAATCTTGGGTATAAATTATCTGGTCGACTCCAGAATTTGCAACAAGACGATTGATCCATGGCAGAGCTTGCCACGGATCTTGTTGAGCATCGCCAGTGCCGACTGCTAGCGATCCGTTTACAAAATCATTTTGATAGTCAACCACAATAAGTGCGATTTTTAAATTCTTCAACGGATCTATAATTTTATGTCGAAAATTATAAATTTCATCAGAGGAGAGCCAGACAGAATTACACTGAATCAGTGAAAATTAACCTAGGAATTCAAAACCTGCGATTGAGATTTAATGAGATCGGATATTCTGCTTTCGCCAGCTTGCGTTCCAAAAAGAAAGCGAAGTTCTTGGCGAAGTCGTTGAGTAGAGGCAGTGTCTGGTTGGAACTAAATTAACCGCTTTTCTTGAAGAAGATGGGACAATCTACCAAATTTGAACAATTCTGTAAGGCTGATACTTCTAGAAGCAAAGAAGAACCTAGAAAAAAGATGAAAAACACCTGAAGGCAGGAGGACATCAAAGGAATGGTGACAATGGGCACTTGACTATCAGAAGCAACTGGCAAGAGTATTTTCTCTATTTGAACAAGGCTCGCCAAATGTTGACTGAAGTTATGTTCGAAGGAGGAAAGCAGGCGTTCAAGAATCACGAATAAGTACAAACGGCGGCCGCCAGACGAGCCAATCGAATAATTGGAAGTTAATTGAAAGGACATGAGGCAGGAGCGAGAAATCAACAATATTTATTTGTGTCCATTTATTTAAATTCGATGGAACTCTGTATTTTTTTGGTATAAATAAATTTTTTTGTTCAAGGGGAATGAAAGCCAGTTGGGCTGGCTTTCGAGAGAAAAATAAAAATGGAGATATGCGAAGTGTGGGGATGTGGTGTTTCTATTTTCTTTCTCTCTGTCTTTCTTGGATTTTTCTACTACACTCTCAGGGCTAAAATTTGGAATTGTCGAGGACGAGAGCTGACTATACCGCGGATGGGGAAAAGAATCGTACGTGGTGATCGTTTATCAAAACCGAAACCGGCTCCTTCCAATGAGTTCAACGCTCTTTTTGAGAGAATTCCTGAAATGCTTTTCTGTGAAACTTCAATCGTTCAATAACTTACTGGATATTAAGGGAAATCTCCGTTTATCAAAACCAAATCCCGCTCCTTCCAAGCTATTGAGAGCTCTTTTATCGAATCCAAATCCAGCTCCCTCTAAACCATTTAAAGCTCGTTTTCCAGAATGAGAATAGATGGGAAAGTGGCGCTTGTCAAAACCAAAGCCGGTCCCTTCCAATCCATTCAGAGCTCGTTTGTCAAAGCCGAATCCAGTGCCTATAATTTGATTTGATTTTTTTCTAATCCAATAGAAAACAACAACATGTACCCGGAAGTATATAGAAAAAACGTACCATCGAGCCCATTGAGCGCCCGTTTGTCAAATCCAAATCCTGCTCCTTCAAGACCGTTTAAGGCTCGTTTATCGAAACCAAATCCCATTCCGTCCAAAGAATTCAGAGCTCGCTTATCGAAGCCAAAACCAGCTCCTAGAATTTTGTTTTTCGCTTTTAAAAGGTCTCTCACCTTCAAGACTATTCAAAGCTCTCTTGTCAAAGCCGAACCCGGCTCCTTCGAGAGAATTCAAGGCACGTTTATCAAAACCAAAACCTGCTCCTTCCAGGCCATTGAGAGCTCTTTTATCAAAGCCAAAGCCGGCTCCTTCTAGACCGTTTAAGGCTCTCTTGTCAAAGCCAAAGCCGGCTCCTATAAATATTATTTTACCTGTTGGAAAAAATTATACTTGCCTTCAAGACCATTTAAGGCTCGTTTATCAAAGCCGAAGCCCATCCCGTCCAAGGAGTTCAGAGCCCGCTTGTCAAAGCCGAAGCCAGCACCTTCTAATGAATTCAAGGCTCGTTTGTCGAATCCGAATCCAGTTCCTGAATTTCTATTAACTCGTCCACGAGAAGACAACAAACCATCGAGACCGTTGAGCGCCCTCTTGTCGAACCCGAATCCAGCTCCCTCCAATGAGTTTAAGGCACGCTTATCGAAGCCAAAACCAGCTCCTACAAGTTTTATTGCTACAGTAAATTTTAGAAATCAACCAACCTTCGAGGCTATTCAAAGCCCTTTTATCGAAGCCAAATCCTCCGCCATCAAGGCCATCAAGAGCTCGCTTTTTCTTATCGAAACCGAAGCCATCGCCATCCAGGCCGTCAAGGGCGGCAAAGCCCAAATTAACTGTGACTAGTAGTATCTAAAAATAGATCTTCTTCCTTATTTCCTTCTTTTCAGCTCACCAACATCGCTGAATGCGTCTGCATTGTGTGAGACCCTTGTTTTGAGAAAGATCTAAAAATAAGCAATTTTTGTCGGAATGAAAGAAGAAGACAAAAATAATAGGAATATTAAACTTCATGACGAGAACTGAACGTTGAAAAATTCATTGTTGAGTCCCCAGTTTTGACGCCAACAAGTTCGTGGGGTGAGAGCAACAGCTCTCATAAATTATTGGCTAAAAATTAGGCAGGGAGGGATAGGAAGAGTAGGTATAAATCTCTCATCGTGAAAAACTGACCACAAAACATAGAATGTTGACCCTTGGCTCGTTTTCTAGCGGCAAATTTTGTAATAATACACTCTTTGAGAAGCAGAACATGTGAGCCACCAAGAACAGCACACATGAGGGGTCAGTTTTTGTCGAGGAGGTCAGTGCTGCTAAGAAAATCGCGAACAGATGTTGGAGTGAGTGACAGAAATAGAAACAAGAGGACTCTACCCGCTTCAGCATCTAGTATAACCAGACAGAACTTATGAAGTGAACTCCTCTCATTTACATCACACTTAATTCAAGCTCACTCCTCCGGAATAAAGCCGTGTAGGTGTGAGAGACAAGTGATCAGGAAACAGTCTATGAGACGTAACAAAATGATTTCTGCCCTGAGAGAGAGAGAGAGAGAGAAAGACTGCTCCATTACGAGCCATTAGTGCCTTGCCGAAAAAGTGCGTTGAAATGCAATTAATCTACCACGGATACTTGGAATTCTCCGGGTTTTCGAGGTTCTACGCATTAGGTAAAATGATGCGCCAGCGAGCCCATTTCTTTTCGGGTGACACAACATCGCAAAACTAATAAAATGACGAAGAGTGAGGAAGTGTCTATGAACTGAACAGAGATCGGAATTTTTCTCAGGGTAAATAAGACAATGAGTAGTAGCATTCTCCTCCCTCGCACGGTGTTATGTAATTGACCTAATTCAATTCAACTGGACACGAGGAGAGAGTCAGCTTGGCCGCGTGTAAGCGACACCCGATTGTACTCTCTCATTCGGATGAGGGATGAGCAAAGTGGCACTTGAGAAACTTATTAGTTTAGAGACTTGTTTGTACTTCCGACGACGTAGATATGACGAGTCTGGAGGCTAGAGAGGAGCCCAGAAGTGCAAAAAGAAACGCTTCCTCGAAAATCCTTGTTTTGGGTCTCCGCTTTTATAACACTGCTCGTTCTCTATTGAAAAGTTCTTTCACCTTGTCCCCAGGGTAAGTCTAAAAGTAGAAAACATCCAATTACCAAGGTCAGTGGTTCCGTGTAACATTTTGTTCTATGAGTTTGTTAAATACGAGGGAGGAGTGTGGAGCTGACACATTCTCATGGAGTTCCTTGTACACGTGTGGAATCAAATCAGCCAGGTGTTGGATTTTATGTTCACTTTCCTTTGTCTTTTCGAGGATTGAATTACTTTTTCCACGGGGGTGGTCTGACAAGCGTAAGACGTGACGCCTGGGAAAGGCAAAAAAGGATGACTACACTGTTAATATGATGTTTATCCGTGACGTGAAGAGATTCTCAGTCCTACAATTGAGTTCCCTCTCTCCCTTGCTTATTTTAGCACGTAACTCTTACTGCTCTTTGATGGGATTGCGTCAAGGTGCCTAGCCTGAGGGAGTAAAGCAGCGTAGAGAGGAGGAGGAGACCCAGATTTCAGCTCTTGATAAAATTTTCCAATTAATGGGTGAGGGTGTCAGCTTCCGGGTCAGTCTGCCCCTTCTCCTTACCAACAAAAGAGGGAGTAACTGGGTTCCGTGTTTTGGGAAAAGGGAGCTTTAGGCGGAGGATTTTGAGACTAATAGGTCGGGAGAAAATGAAGGGTTCACGCTTAATTTTCCACGAAAAGTTGCTCATTGGTCAAAAGAGCTTAGTTTCGAGGAAGAGAACCGGGTCCAAAAAGGAACAGGGGGAATTTTTAATTTCTTGGATAATTGACCTAAGAGAGGTCAGTGATCATTCCGGGTTTCAGCGGGTCTCGATTAGAATTCAAATAATTGCCCAAAAGCCTATGACATAGAAATATTTAAAAAAATTGTGTTTTTGACTGTCCACCGAGTATTACAGACTCTTTTCTGAATCTGCTGCTTTACGAATTTTAATTCAGAGAATTTCGTATTTTTCAAGGAAAGGCTGAGGTCCCTGAGAAATGGAGGAATGAAATAAATCCTATGTCCTCCAGAAAACATTTTGTTTTCCAATTTTCAGAGGAGAGGGTGGGCACAATTGACCTGGTTCTTAATTTACCGGCAGACCACTTGACTTCATAAAAACAATTAGACCTAAATTGAGTAGAGTGAAAGAGAGAGACAACAACAGACAGCTACAGTAATCAGTAGGGCAATGGCTAGGAGAATGGGAAGGACTAATTATCCTCAATTTAAATTCAGACTGTATGAGGGGGCCGTTAATCGAAATGAAGCCCCGCTGGGAAAAAGACCGAGTGGACTGAGATCATCGCATGTGCTATTGTTTTTAAATGAGGGGAGAGAGTGGGGTAATTGAAAGAGGCGTTAAGGAGAGTAAGGATTCTAAACAGAAACGTAGTCACTAAAACTGACGGGAAATTGGACTCATTGCCGGCTCCAAGCAAGCAGAACACAAGCTTCAAAGCTCAAATTTTTGGCTTTTAAAAAAGATGAAAACAGGGAAAAACCTCAAACATTTACTAAAAGATGATGAATAGGAGAGAGAGAGAAATTTCGAGGACAATGAGAACGCGATTGAATGGTGAAACTGCCAGAGCACCTTCCTTTTGAAGTCCCATTCCCCGCCCCTCTTAATCGTACCTACCGTATTGCAGAAATGACGCAAGTTTTGGAGGAAAACAAAAAAGCCAGCAATTACCTCCTAGTTTCAAAGAGGGAATAGAGGTGCCTGTTAAAGAGAGAGAGAGAGACAATTACCCCCAGACCAGATAGGAGGAGACAGAGGTAATAAATCTAGACTCGGTTTCAGAGAAAATAAGAGCTTAGAGAGAGAGAGAGAGAGAGGAAGAAGAAAGGTACTTGACGTCAGAATGATTAGGATGAGAACTGACTCAATCTTGTGAAACCCGGGACGTCTGGTGACCCTCCTCCCCCCAGTTCGGGTCGAGTGACGCCTCCTCCCGATCCACCCCCGCGGGAACAATTTATCCTATTCCAAATATTCGAATTGAAAAACATTAGATTGTGAGTCACTCGTTTTCCTTAAATAACCTTACTTCCTCGAATAACGGGTGGTTAATGAGGGAGAGAGAGCGAGGAGCTCAAAATCCGAGAGGGCCAAAATAGAGCAATGACTTGGATCTTGGGGAGAGGAGGTCCTTGATCTTGAATAATATTTTGGCACATAATAAAAACATTTTAGCATTCGAGGCAAAAACACAGGATTCAAGCTTCAATTTATCAGAATTTAAGGGGAAGCTAGTTACAGTAAGCTTCTTTAAAGTTCCACTGCCCTCATTTGCCAAAAGTGGGCTCCCAAAACTCAGAGAAGATCCATTTTCTAACCAAATTACCTTACTCTGAATGCAAATAGCAACCAATTGAGGTCAACAGACCTCATATTTTTAGATCAAAAGAGCCGAGAATGAATCTACCGTAATCGCCAGACAACTCGACGTCAGTTTTAGCTATACATTCTCTCAAATTGTGGGTCATTTTGGTCCATTCTAGAGACGGATAATGGGATACGGTAGGAGAGAAAATAAGCGGGTCTGTTCCAAATGGAGACAAATTATAGGCTCGGAGAAGAGGGCCTGGAATTTTCTTTGTTTTTAACCGAAATTTTAGGGAAAATAGACAGATACCAATGAATTTTTAAGCGCTTCCTCTCATAAATTGCCCATCCTTGTCGGCCAAAAAGTGGTCACCTTCTCGAACAAAACAAAAACATTTTGTGACGTAGCTCCACGTTCATTAAAGTGCTACTCGTCAGTCCAAGTGTCATTTTGTTCAGAGCCGCGCGGCGCGTGCGCGATTCCCGTAAAATCTGTGAGGGTGGGACACTTTGGCCGCATCGCCACGTCAGCACTAAAAAGAGCCTAAAAATATTTGGACGGGAACAGAACGATGCTAATCCTTTCCTAGCATGGCACTTTGTGATCATCTTCAAGCAGAGACTGACGAAATGTTTTCTTCTTCGAGTACTACCCCCTCAAAAGTTTTCTAAATATTTACTATCTTAATTTTTTTTAGAAGAAATCTTGGTCAGAGAACTGGAGGATCGGAAGGACTTAGCAATGCATAAATGGGATCCACCGGATTTTTAGTTAGAAAAAGGCAAAAAGCGTTTGTGATGACGAGATCTTTTAAACAGAGAAATTAATTTTGAGAAGTGGCTTTTAAATTTGAACTCTGACAAAGATTTCAACTGCCCGGATTGAAATTGTTTTCTTCATTCTGCTTTTGAACAAAGCTTTTAAAATAAATACTTTTGTTTAAAACATCCATCAAACATCGAAGACGAACCATTGATTCCAGAAGATCTTGTCCTTTATTTTCAAGGAACTCATCTCTCCGCTGCGTGTCAAAAACACATGAACGTAGCCCATTAGTGTGGGCTATTTACCTGGTAGAAGAAGATCCCCTCAAAAAGGCCTTCAAAAGATCTGATAGATCTCGCTCGGCTTACAACTCGACAGAAAATAAACAATGACTGTCCTCAAAATAAAATTCTCAATTGAACTGTAATCACCGTGCGGCCCAAACAACAGGAGGAGGTCTTCACATAATTGAGTCTGGGAGGATGGCTTCACAAAAAAATAAACAGAAAAGCCGAGCAAATATTTTATATCGAAAAGTCGCCAATGAGGGGGATCAGCTCTCTGTTTTTAAAGAAATGTACGATTTGCGTGGGGTAGTGGGCACACAGGACAAAAATTTTACGTCACCTGTGATTTTTGGAATAAAGACAACAAGCTAGATCCCTACGTTACAGATCTAGGAACGATTTTTTATCAAAAAATTGAATGTTTTGTGTTCTGCCTTTTTATTTATAGGGTCAATGTGACGTGACCTAAGCGTTAGCTTAACCCCAGCTTATGGCTAATTAGGTTCGGTGTTCTTCAGTGTGACGGATGTTATTTTTGTAAAAAGAAGATTCTAAGGTTAGCATCAAAAGCCTAGACTGAAAATAGAAGCCAAATGTAATTAAATTTCGCGTACTACGAACCCTGAAATAAGCCGAAAAGCGCCACCCTCGCAGGTTTCTGCTTTTCGTACGAAATGTCCCTCTTCAAATTAATCCGCTCCCGGGTCAAATCACCATTAGTCGAGGAGTCATTTGTAAATTACTATTTATCCGCTCCAAATCGTAATTATTTGTTGATGGCCAGAGAGCTGGGAAATTTGTAATTCGGAACATGGATTGTCGCGTGGCTGGTACTACGAAACAAGCCGCCAGATTTTCTACAAAGAAAAACCAGGGGACGGCGAAGAAAAATCAACTGGTCCTTGAAAGCTTAACGATCTCTGTGACGTAATGCGAAAAAACCGAGACAACTTGATTAAAAATTTACATTTCAATCTAAAAGACATACGAATATTCAAGGACCTTTTTTCGAGGTTTCATTATGCTCTGGTGATTATGAAGAGCGTCATGGTTCGCGTGGTCCGCCGGGGGAAGACCTTTTGATAAAGCACATTTTACTCGGAAAGATGGCTCGATCTAGTCTGATTAAGTGTTTTTTGGTCATGGAAAGCATCCAGCAGCCGATAAACAGTTCCGCATCGCATGATTTTAAACGAGTTCTGTGAGAACTATCATATGATTTTCAGTTAGACAACGTTCTCCTTTTCAATATTTTCTTCTGTAAAATTAGACTTTTTCCAGTTAAATCAATCAAAGGACAACACGAAATGTCTGCACAATAACAAGTTTGTTTCTATTCCCAGACTAACATCAAACTCTGTTACTCCAGAGTCATGAAGATTTTCCGTCTGTTAGTTCTTCTCCTTTATCCTATTCTCATTCTAGCTTCTCAACTAATTACTCCAGAAGGTTTTATTGTTTCTTTGGCTCAAAATTTGTTTAGAGAGCAAGATTATTTCAATTTTGGAAGAGGAGAATAAGGAGAAACCGATAGAAGAGTTCAAGGAGTGGAATAGCGAGAGAATTGGTGATAATAAGCCCCCTGTTTTATTGAACAATGGACGATAAATAGTTTCTCTTTGCTCTATTTCGTCTAATCTGCAATCTCCGTTTTCGATTGATAGCAATTTTCAATCGGGCAAAGAACAAGAGCGTCAGTATTGAGTCATATTTTGTTGTTGCTCAACTGTTTGGCCAATTCGAGTATAGTGAGCATTGGACTTCCGGATCAATGGCATTGATTCACTTGTTAATATTTTTACGGCGCTTCGCCTGACAAGAGAGAGCTGTTTTCGCCAAGTTCACGTTTTTCCCCGCTACCTGTCTCTCTTCGTCTTAGGGGCTGACGCTTGTTTAAAATGGTCACCGCCAGGTCAGACTCGCACTGTCCTTCCTTGTCTTTCGTTCAAACTTTACCTCTTACCTCATCAAATTCAGTTTTTTGTAGGATGAAGACTCTCATTCTCCTTGTCCTCGTGACATATACAGCAGCCCAATGGAATTCTTGGGGTGGTGGAGGCTGGGGCTGGAACAATGGAGGATGGGGCGGCAGAGGATGGGGCCATCACCACCATGGAGGCAGAGATCGTGATGGATTTGAAGGAGGGCAAGGAGGTGGTGGATTTGATGGACGAGGCCAAAGCGGTTGGAATGGACAAGGACAAGGTGGCTTTGGGCAAGGAGGTTTGCTTTTGTTGTTAATTTTGCAATATCACATTCTCGTTAAAAGCATATTTCACATCGCGCTTTAGGAAGAGGAGGCGGACAACAAGGAGGACAAGGTGGCTGGGGAGGCCAGCAAGGCGGACAAGGAGGCTGGGATGGCCAAGGACAAGGTGGTTTTGGTGGTCAGGGCGGTCAAGGAGGAGGTCAATTTTTATTATCAATGTTAGCATCTTTATTTTAGGTAGAGGAGGTGGTCAAGGAGGCTTTGGCGGTGGCCAAGGACAAGGCGGTTTTGGAGGTGCTGGACAAGGTAAACTGTTTGTCGTATTTTTTCGATAAAGTTTTAGGAAGAGGAGGACAAGGAGGTGGGCAGAATGGTCAGGGAGGCTGGGGTGGCCAACAAGGAGGTTGGGGAGGCCAACAGGGAGGCCAGGGACAAGGTGGTTTTGGAGGTGAACTCGGTGGTCAGGGAGGTTTCGGTGGTGGTTCGTTCCTTTAACTTTTAGTTTGTGATATTACTATGATACTAATTTAATTCTGCCTTCAGCTTTATAATTGATTTATAGGCCAAGGCGGATTTGGAGGAGGACAAGGAGGACAAGGAGGACAAGGTGGTTGGGGTGGCCAACAAGGAGGCGAACAAGGAGGACGTGGCGGTGGAGCTGGAGGCAGAGGAGGAGCTGGAGGTGGACGTGCTGGTGGAAGAGGAGGTCAAGGAGGAGAATGGCAGGGAACAAGTGGAGCTCCTGGCGGAGGCGATTGGGGGGGCCGATAGACAATTTTTTTCTCTCTCACATTGTTACGGTTATAGTCTGGTTCTATGAAATACTTATCAAGCGTTTTCGCTATCAATCAACTGGGAGCGACCAGCGATAGGAGAAAGAGTTTAACACGCAGTACTTGAAGCAAAGTAATCTAACAGATTAAAAGCGATTTGGCACGTCTTAAAAATATTTCAAAGTTAAGAATAGTCGAAAAGTGATCTGAGTTTCCTTATCCTTTGACAATTTGAATACCTTTGTTCAGCTCCTGGGGATGTCGTCCCGCCATGACAGTGAAGATAGCCAAGTGCAAAAAACATCGCCTTTCAATCCATGTAAGCTTTAATTATTCTCTTATGTCTCTTTGTAGCTAAAAGGGAATCCACTGAAGTAGCCAAAGTCAGCGGTAAAACGACTCCGTCTAAAGAACAACAGACCTTGACTCCAAAAACGGCTCTTTCGACTAAAGCTAAAAGACCTCTCACTATAGTAAAAACAGTAGATACCAATTGCTCTACTACTCCAATTCAACCGACTCCTGATACTACGGCTCCAATTCAGATGATGTCAACTCCTATTTCTACGGCTCATTCTCCTCCTTGCTTGACTGCTGTGGAAGGGCTCAATTTGTGTCTCTCGCAAGAGACTGCTGAAAAGCTGAAGCAGGACTTCCTAAATCGTCTCAAGGCAGAAGGGCATCCCTTCTCCGCACAAGATCAATCAGCTATGGAAGTTATCGACAAATACCGAGATGGAATTCAAAAAAATGTTAAAGAATTTGGACACGCTTTGGATTTGATGACTGGCTCTCGTCTTGTCCCTGTTGGTGAGGCCCAAAAAGCGGTTGAACAAGTTGTTTCGATGGGAATCATCTCCACTGAAGAGGCTATAGTTTCAACGGATTGTGAGCAAATTGCTAATGCGGACGGGCACGATGTCATTTCGATCCATTCGCTAGCCAACGTTGTCAGGAAAATTCTGAACGGGCGAAAATAAAGCCTTTTTTTCTGGAAAAATGACAGAAATAAAAACATTTTGTTTAACACGTTCGCGACAATGGTTTTCGGATTTTATTTTTGCGTAGACGGCAGCTATTGTTATCCACTATCTGTGCTGTAAGTAAGCAAGCCGGGGTTCAGCTATATTGTGATAAACAAAATCAAATAGGCTATAGGAAAATGTGGTTTTAGAATATATTTATTAGAATATACAATTAATTACATTTCTTATGTAAACGGGAGAAGCATGACAAACAATAATGCTCTTTACAATTGGAGCACCGGGTTGTGACTTTTCGAGTTTTGTCTTTTGCAATAGAAGAAGTAGTAGTTTTTGCGTGTTTCTGGTAGCAACCTTTGCATCTTCTCCTTGTATTTCGAGCTAATCCCGAAGATTCCAGAAATGATCTATGAGTAGGGGAAGATCGGCTATTTGTTGTGGACTATATGTCCAATAACGACGTGAAAATCTCAATTTTGAAATCGGTTATAGTCATAACTTTAACTCGATCACAATATATCCTCCAAGCGTTAACCAGACACGTTTGTGTCACAATATGGAATAATAGGCGAATGTACCATTTGCACGTGCGACGAACAAACGGCGAGTAGCTGGCCATTTGATCAGAAATATCGACAAACAGTTTTCCGTAACGATTTGTTTCAATAGCCAAAATGTCCAATATATTCTTCACAAATAACATGTAATAGTCCAAGGGAGTTTTGATTGTATCAATGATGTCGTTATAGCCGGCATCACAATCAGCAAAAGGAAAATCATTCAAATCTTTAATATCTTGTCTCCATTCTTCTGCTTTAGGGCTTTCTTCAGTTTCTGTCGACTCGTTTGAACTATTGTCCTCTTCCACTTTCCTTTCTTCTTCCGATTCATTACATAAATCCTCATCTAAGTCACTATCAATCAATAATGCATCTAGTTTCTTCTCAAAATCATCGTCATCCATTTTCTAATAAAAAGGATTGAAATAAATACAAAAACACAACGAAAATACCTAAAACTAGGTCAACCGCAAAAAAAATTATGTATGGGGGGCAATGGGGCCCACTGGTGGGCCTCTGACAGAATTCGACAAAAAATTTATTGTCCCACCAGATAATTTGGCTAAAAATACCATTGTCGCGAACGTGTTAAACCAATCATCTTGTTCCTTTGTCCCTTTATCCAAGCAAAGTGATGCGTTTTTCCATTTGATTAGCTCCTGTCTAACTGATAAAAGCCACACTGGTGAAAATGTGCTGCAATTCCCTTCTGACACACTCGATAAGGAGCTACACTGATCAAAATGTGTCAGAAAATCATCTTTTCGCCACTATATAATGTGCAAGCAATTGCTTGATAACCAACAAACTGTTTGCGATGCAACTTTTCTTCATCTCTGCTCTTATTTCGTCTGTTTTTTGTATTCGCTGCTTCGATGGAAACTCAGATGGAACATACAATCCAACCAAAACAACCGCCTGCGCTTCAAATGTCACCCAGTGTCTTTTGTAAGTTTATTTTTGATTCAAATACAAGCGAGTTTTTATAATTTCTCATCCCGAAGATTACCCAGACATTTACATTGCTAAATGTGATGATGGGACATGCAGAGAGGAAAGGCTTCACAACGATTGTCATACATTTGAAGCTGCAGGACAAGTTCTTTCTGTCACGTGCTGTTGCACAGGCAACCTCTGCAACTCAGCCGTGCCTTTGACGACCTCAGATGTTACTGCTACCAGTACACAAGCCCCCACGACGACCACGCCAACCAGCACAACTACTAAAACAAGTACAACCGTGACTTCCACCACTACTCGAACGCCTACAACCGTGACTTCCACCACTACTCGAACGCCTACAACAAGAACAACTGCTTCCTCCAATACATCCAACACTTCTAGATCGCTTTTAGCCGTTTCTAGCATGTTTCTCATTGTTTTATTGACCGTCTTTCCGTAAACAATTGCCGCTTTGCAGCCACCTATGAGATCTCCTCGCGTTACTATGGTAACTAACCCCTATGCGTCCCCCCAGTTCTCACATTTTCAGCCCTTTCTCGTTGTTTTCTTACAAAATAAACATTCTAGAAATGAATGACATTCCTCAAGAAGAGCAGCCTTTATCTGCTGAAAAAACAGTTGTTCATGTTCAACCAGTTTCAAGCCACAATCTTGGCCAACGAGTTGTGGCAAATTGTGCTATCTCCGCCAAATTCGAGCCAAAAGTTGAGGAAAAAACAGCTATCGTAACTGTTTCTAATAAAATTGTTGTATTAAGTACGTTTTTTTAAAAAATATTTGTTTAATAAATAAGATTTAGATGCACATCACCAGGTTGATGAGACGACTCTGCACATGAAAGATAAGATTCGATGCATTGCAGCAGTCCCTTATGGAAATGGATACGATTTTATTGTGGTGGGTACCGAGTCTCAAGTTATTTTATATGATATCTACAATAACATGACTGTTTTCTCAAGAGATGTGCCGGATGGAGTTTCTTGCTTTGCGGTAAGGATGCTTTCACAAATAAAATAGGAATTTAGGTTGGAAAATTAGCTCAAAGAGAATTAATGATCTATTGTGGAGGAAATTGTGCCATTTGGGGATTCGATAAAAGCGGCGCAGATGCTTATTGGACAGTTACAGGTGAGAACTTCAGACTGATGATTCGGGCATCCTTAAAAGTAGAAAGTAGTAAAAAAGCTTTTCTTTGACATTTTCTAAGGCAACTTACTTCAATCCACACTGATAGCAATGCGGCTGGACAATGGCTCTTCTAGGTAGGCGACTAGTGGCTGCTTCAGCTCCACAAGCTGCTAGAGCCGTGCCAATCGGCATTTCCATTGCGCCGCAGCTGGTTGCAGCCAAAGAGACAGCCGCTACGGTTTCAGTAAAGCTTGCAACCTGGCTTTGTCTAACAGGGCGTTCCTTTTCCTCCTCGTCTTCTTCTTCATCATCATCGTCGTCGTTATATGGGCACTTGTAAATACAGCAGTAGTAGCAGAGACAGGTGAATAGTATCATTACACCAAGGCAGCCAATGACAATGATATGAGCACGAGGAATTTCATCCTCGGGGGGAGAAATATTCATTGCTGCCGGCTTCTGGTAGAATGGTAGCGGAATGGGATGAAGAGGGGAGGATATTTCCGCTTTGTCTGGGACATTTATTCTAGATCCCCGGCTTAGGGTAATCACTCTATTAGACTACGGTAGATGGATGAAGAGTAATGACTCTTTTTTAGGAGATTCAGTTACGACTATGTGCCTCTGCGATTACGACCAAGATGGAGAGAATGAGTTAATCATCGGCTCTCCAGACAATGAGATCCGAATATTCAAAGACGATTTGATGCGCAAAGAAATTATGGAAACAGATGCCGTCCTAAAGTTGGCCAATGTCGGAAAGTAAGAGCTTACAAAATGAGTTAGTCTTCAGTGATTGCTATGCTTATGCGTTGGCTAATGGAACGCTTGGAGCCTATAAAAAAGACGAACGACTTTGGAGAATTAAGTCTAAACATCTAGTCATTGACATCCTTGATTTTCCGGCAACTCCAGGGCAATGCACTTCAATTTGGGACAATGGAAAGGTCACTTTTAGTTTTACAAAAACTTCGACAAATAGAAAGATGTTCGAAATGTCTCAAATGGAGAGCAATTGGCCAGCTTCACCCATGAAGCGACTATCGTCGCTTCTTTCGTTAAAAACACAGCAGATGGCTTACATATGATTACTGTCAGCATTGAAGGAGTTTGTAAGTGCTGTTTTCAATAAAGACTTATTTAAATTCCAGTGGACGGCTATGCTGTTGAAGGAAGAACCGAGAAAATTGACAAAACTCAAGAAACTTTGAGAGAATTCGGTCAGCAGAAGCACAATCTTTTGGTATTGATGCTCTCTACTCTTCAAGAATCTTTTAGATGGAATTGAGCAACTTCGAAGCAGAAGAGCAGATGAAAGAAGCCGATAAAAAGAAAGAGATGCGTATTCCTGCCAATACTACGGTTGATGTTTGCAAAGATGGTAATTTTTCCAAAAAAATTTGTAAGCATATATCTTACAGTTCATATGGACGATCGAACGCTTTATATAAAGTTTAAAGCAAGTAATGACGTTCCCATCCGGGCTGTTGTAGCCTTCGCAGAAGGAATGTTCGACGGAGATTCGTATATTTGGATTCCAAATAAATTCAACGGGACAGGTGACGAGCTCCTGGTTCCCCTGCTCTGCACAAGAGATAATGAATGCGAAATAGCTACTCGCGTCTTTTTGGGTCATGTAGACACGTAATTTCTTCATTTTATCAGTAAAAGCAAGCAAATCTCAGGGATAGGCTCTTCATTTTTGAATGTTACGTGAATATCCAGCGATTCTCCCGATTTATGTGGATCGATACTCATCCTCAATTCGTTCAACCTGAAAACTACGTTGAATGCAATTTTAAGCTGAGACCTCAGCGGGTAAGCCTCCTCTTTTCACGACAGACATGTTTAGGTGATCGACTGGATTCAAGAGACCTTCACTGTGATCACAGATCAAATTCCGACTTATGACAAAGAAGCGAAAGAGCAGGACTTCAAGCTGATCGAGTTAGCTCCTAATAAAAAATTAAACTTGATGATAAAAGTCAATGCCAATATAGAGAAAGTAAGTAGTTTCTGGAGGAGATATTTTTAGATTTATATCCATTGTGAATGCATGGAAACAGCCGGAGATATGTTACAATCGTTGGCAGCTTATGTGAACACCACTGCAGTTACTTCTGTAGCTCATTATCCTTCATATTTTAAGGAAGTTGAAGAAATTGTTGAGCAGGTAGATTATTACCTTACTGTGAAGAGTAGCCTCTAGATGGATGAGATGTATGACGTCCAAAACCGATTGACAACAGATCTCAGTAGTCAGACTTCAATGGTTAAAGAAATCATCGTCAGAGCTGAAGATACATTGTTTTTACAGGATATGTGAGTACTTCCTTTTAAGAAAAATTGGCTTTTGCAGGGATACTTGCAGAAAATATTATAATCGTTTGAATATAGCTGACACGGCTATGAGGCAAGCTTTCTTGTTAAAACATAATCACCACGAACAAATGATTAAAGGGTTACGGAGATTGAATAAAATTATTGAGTATTCTTCAAAGTTGAGAGGTAGGAGAGTCTTCGCTTTTGGAATTGTCTTTTTGCAGTGGGAGTTCCGGGACGAGATATTGTGGCGGCATGTCGAGATGCTATTCGAGATGAAAACAAGGATATCATTGTCAAAGTCCTTCAGTATGGAGCGAAAGCTGAATAAATACATAATTTCTCTGTTCATAATCTCTGTGTTAAAAGGCTACTAGTGTGGGTGTATAGCCTCTTCCTCTATCCTCACAGCTCATATAAATCATCACCTCTTCCAGCCCCCATCAGCTCTCGTTTTTTGAACACTTTACACCACTTTCTTGACTCGACCAGCTGTTCTATTTGGTCTCTCTCGTTCTTCTACCATGAATAATTTGCCGCCGGGAGTTCTTCCCATCCTATTTGGGCTCTTTCTGTTGTTAGCTGTTTTTCTTGCGCCAACCACTACAAGAAATGAGGACCTTTTCAACGTAAGACTGGGCCATTTTTTATTTTAAAATCTCCAGAGTTTGGACTATCTTTCAACAGTTCTGAGTGAGCTGATGAACAAACATCCACGATTTAGGGAGTTCCATCAAAAGTCTGTTCTAATTTTATTGAATGATACCAGAAATATCTTCGAGAAAAAAGCTCAACTTCTAACGCTTTTAAAGGATATCGAGCCATTTTCGAACCCAATCAAGGTTAAAGATTTCATCTAAATTTAATCAAAATTTTAGGATACACACGATTTGGACGTTGTTTTCGAGGCACAAGAAACGGTAGATAGAATGATGAAGAATCACAATTTTTCTGAGCAGATCTGTATCTCAAAATATTTTCACGATGATGAAGAAAAAGGCCTGGACTTCTATCGAAAATACTGGATACTCTTCGCCGAAGATAGATTCCTCGACTCCACGGCCCAAGAGAAAAAGCTGATGATTAAAGCTTTGATCGTGGAATTTTTAGGAGAAGACAAGGAGAAATAAATACATTTTTTGGTTCACTAACCCATTTTATGTTAAAAAAGAGGTTACTCCTATGACTCATTTTCTGAACCGGCGATAAGAATCACAGCACTCTTTGGTCTTGTGTAACTTATCAGATCTTACACTCTATTCTATGGCCTTTTTTTCCAACCCCTAAAATTTAACGGGTGGTATAAAAGACCTACTTTTTTTGTTAAAAATGTCCATTATTCCCAGATTTAGAAAATGCGGAAAGTATTTCTCATTCTGCTAATTATTCTCTTGGAATTTAGTCCAGTCGAGGCCAAGAAGAAGGTTTATTTTTTGTAAAGTCAATTCCAAAAAACTACATTTAGATTTTGTCAGAAGAATCTGGCATGCTAATTGCGCTTTGTGGAGTGATGTTCAAAGATGAGATGCCAAACTACACATTTCTTAATAACTTTACCGAGCCGTTGGCCATGTTTGCCGAGCCTGTCGGGCAATGTGCGCTGTACGTCTTGCTACCTTTCTTCCCAATTTTTAGGTATCAAAACAACAAAGTAGATTTTTCTAACACGGAGAGCATCACCTACTTCTATAGGAATACTGGAGGTTTGATTGGTCACCAATGGATCTGTTCAGAGAAAGAAAATTTCGACAATTTAGAGCAAGAGTTCGAAACTCCGACTCTGAAGATGTTGGAAACTGTTTGTTTTTTCCAGAGTGTGAAAATCAAAAAGTTCAGAATTTGGATCTTAACAACACAAAAGTACAATATTACTACATCAAAAATCGGAGTAAAACGCATAGAATCATCAAAACAACGTTTGTATGTGTCCAGTGAGCACTTTAAAAAGTTTTGGACAAAGGCTCAACTTTTCAGAGCACAAGACACAGTCATCGATACTAAGAACATAAACTTTGAGACCAACCTATATATTGATGTAAACTTGCTATTTTAGGTTTTAATTTAAAAGCTTGCAGAGTGAAGACATCAATTTCAACTACGTTCAAAGTGATATGACAATCGTTCACCAAAATGTTAAAAATCTAATTTCCTCGTTGAAACTACTACCGAAAGAAGGAACCATTTCTCACGAAGGCTGTCATTATAGAGAAAATGGAAAAGCTTGAGGATAATGAGAAACAATAAATCTTTCTAGCGGAAATGTCAGAGAGTATTCCAATAAATCAGTGAGATATCCTGAGGCGGTTGGGAGAACCAAGAGAAAATTAATCAAGACAACAGTTGGCGCCAGGTCGGGCCCAGTGAAAGAGTTTATTTGCAGGATTTATTCCTCTCTTTCATAGTTTAAAATGGACCTTTTTATTCTAATTCTGGGTCTGCTCATCGTAATCTTAAGACGGGGGGTTCAAGGGGTTTGTTTCTATAAATTTTCCCAAATCTTGAAGCTCAGCGGAATCCTGAGGAAACAAAAGAAACTGGCATATTTGTGGCGCTCTGCGGGTTGGAGTTCAAGGATAAATTAGAAAATTACGACTTTCAAAATGACTTCACTCGTCCATTGATTGTGTATTCCAATGAGACGCAGTGTAGCCTGTAAGTCAGCTATGTTTATAAGTCATTTTTAGATATAAAAATAAAATAATTAATCTCTCGAACAAGGAAGCAATTGTTTACATGTATAAAGCTAAAAGTGGAAACTTTCAATGGATTTGTGCTAAAAAGAATTGGTTCGATAATATCCACTCTGAATTTCAAGTACCTGTGATTGAAATGTTGAACATGGTTTATTTCTAGATAAAAGAAAAGTCCAACTTTTTAGGATTCGCACTTTACCGAGTCAACACCATATGATTTTTCGTTAAAAGAGACTTCAAGAGCGCATAAATCAGACAGAGTGAATTACGGCTGTATACAGTAAGTCATGTGTTAATAGATTAGACTATTTCAGATCAATGGCTATACGAGATGATAGTGAAATTACCAACTCCACAAGTCATGTCAATTTTGAAACAACCATTTATCTTCATGTAATTTTATTCATAACTATTGAAATCAATTCAGAATGGAGATGTAAACTTCACCGACCTGGAAATCGATTATAAAAACGTTTACAAGGAGATGTTGAGTCTCTCTAGTTTACTACAGCCGATCATGCCATCAATTCCAACCGAACCTCCTAATCTAGTGAAATCAATTCAGAATGGAGATGTAAACTTCACCGGCCTGGAAATCGATTATAAAAATGGTTACAAGGAGACGTTGAGTCTCTCTAGTTTACTGCAGCCGATCATGCCATCAATTTCAACCGAGCCTCCTAATCTAGTATGTTACTGTAAGCTTGGAAATATTTTCAGGTTTCTACCACTCAAATGCCCAAAAGAGTAGAGAAAAATTATTTTTATCTCTTTACCTTTTTAGCCGGAGTTTTAATCATTTTTTTGGGAATTATTTTATGGGCTAATTGCTACATATTCAAAATTTGTTGCCATAAAAAGTGAGCCAGATCAATAGAACATTTTAAAAATGTATAGGAAATTCCTGCAAATATATACATCTATTCATAGCCAAGAGGAGAGACAAATTCCTTTGGAACAGTTTGAAATCTCCGAGAGCAATATCAAATTCTCAACTGGAGTGAGTGATTCTCAAAAAGGGACGAAACAACACAAATAGTCATAAAACTGAACATTCTAGCCCGGTAGGACATAAAAGTAAACAATGTCGCCGTGCCACTAGATAAAATAACACAGTGAGGCAGAAAAATGAACACAGCAGCACATTTTTGTCCAATTGCGTCCGAAAACAAAGCATCTCAGCACAGAAAAGAACGACTTTCAGTTGGGAGACGGCTCGTTTGGCTATGTCTATAGTGGCTATTTGGATGTTACGAAGCAATGGAAAGCTAGTGGATTTTGCTCCAAGCTACCTGTCGCCATCAAAAGTTAATGTGTCATTTACTAATTAAATTAAAATTACAGTACCACATTGTAATTCAAGAGCGGATCTGTCTATAAAAATGCTACAGGAGGAGATGAATATACTTGGTTCTATCGGTCATCATCCAAATATCGTTACTTTAATTGGAACTGTAACCAAAGAGTTATTCATTTCTCCTGAAAGATGACTCCATTTTTCAGTAAATGTTACATGGTCGTTGAAAAATGTGATAATAACGATCTGGCGTCTTATTTGCAAATTCACAGAACGATTTTTCATCCACAATATCAAAGAAATTGGACGACTATCGAGCTGGAAAACTATGGATATATCAAGCAGAACGGTGAAATTCCTGAACCCAAGGTTTAATTCATTCATTGTTGAACTGAAATTGTAGACCATTTTGGCTTCTGGATATCTAAAACCCATTGACAAAAGCAAATGGAATCAAAAGCTTAAAAATGGTTTGACTACTTCACATCTTCTCTCCTTTGGCATGCAAATTGCCCAGGGAATGGAATATCTTGTCTCTAAAAATGTTTTTCTCTTTTAGACTCTTATAATTTTTTAGTGTATTCATCGCGATTTAGCCGCTAGAAACGTCCTCGTCACTACCAACGGGCTTTGCAAGGTTAGCGACTTTGGGCTATCTAAAAGACTAGTTGACAAGAGGTATTATCGGTAGGTCTCTCCTCCCTAAAAAATAGAAATGATTTAGAAAGGATACAGATGATGGACTTCCGTTTAAGTGGATGGCTCCAGAAGCTAAGGAGCACGCTTCGATTCACTCCGACATATGGTCTTATGGAATTGTCCTTTATGAGATATTTTCTCTTGGAATGGAACCTTATCGCAATATAGGCAACAAGCAGAAACTTTTCGATTATATAGCGGATGGTGGGAGATGCGAGCGGACAGACTATTGTCCCAGTATAATGTAAGCCCATTTTTCAACTGGCTTGAACCTTTCAGCTAGATATGACCACATGCTTCGTTGTTGGAGCGATAATCCAGAAAATAGACCTGGCTTTGAAGTTTCAAAGGATTTATTGGAAGGGCAACTGTTCATTTCATCGAAAAAGCTATTGGCAGAAGTTAGAAAGAAGTTTGCAAACGAATGGCAGCTTCAAACCAAGCTGACTAGCTTGAGACAAAACAAGGAGACCACTTTTTATAATTTTATCTGCTAATGAACGCTATATTCTGACTGTAAAGACCAAAATATTTGCTCTGTAAGCGTTGGAATAAATTTTTGGATTACTGTAGTTTTGATATTGTGCGAGGAACGAGGTAAAGAAACCGCCTATTAGATCTTTAATTTTTAGATTATAGACTTTTTAGTATGGCTTTTATTATTAGGGAGATTAAGTTAATCAAAAATAAGCTACTTTCAGCGGATGACGGGGTCGGATTCGTTCTCTCTTGTCCAGAAGGAATTGGAGCAGATCGATCTCTATCGAGACACTCCAATCCGCTATCTAGGTTTTTTTGTTGAAAAATAAAGTAAATTAATCTTCTAGGATATGCCAATGAAGTAGGAGAAGCTTTTCGCTCTATGCTACATCCAGCAGCTGTCAAAGGGACCTACGTAGTTGCTCTAGGCTACGCTTGTGCAGATGCCCTCGACAAATCGAAGAAAGTCCACAAGGCTCGTTTTCTGCTGTGAGCTTTAACTGTGTTTACAGCTTTATTTGGCATCCTAGTTTAGAAAATGAAATTATTTTTAGAAAGAGTGGTCAAGTCTTGAGGAAAGAAGGAAGAGAGTAGCTATCGCTGCTGGAGACACCTTCTTATGGCAAGCTCTAGCTTCCGTGGCTATTCCTGGATTCACGATAAATCGTGTGTGCCATTTTAGCAACCTGCTTTTGAACAAGTAAGTTAGCTAGTGGAAATTCTAGTACTTTTTTAGAGTAACCAAATGGCCAACGCCTCTAAGGAAGTGGGCTGTGACTTTCATAGGGCTTGGAACGATTCCATTCATCGTTCATCCGATTGATTCAGCAGTGGAAATAGGCATGAACGAATCAATCAGGAAGTACTACAACGTTCCGGATGAGAAGAAAGAGTGACCTTTATGCTGAACGGGATTTATAACAACTCTAGTCAAAATGTGTGTGTTATGAACTGATTTGCTCAAATTTCTATTAAAATCTTCATTCTTGGCTTTCAATTGGTTTAGCAAAACTCACACGAACAAGACATACTCTCAAAGGCTGACGCCATCTGTTTCCTTGGTGAAGAAAGCTTCCCTTCTCCGTTAAAAAATCAAACATTGATATTTCGAGAGGTTCAGCTCCTTTCAAAATCTCTGACACATCTGCTTTTGAAATGTCGCGGAAACCAATCTCGGTGCAACAAACAACCCTGACTCATTGCACTTCCTTTCCCATTCTGCCGATAACCGCCGGCAAACAGTATCGCTTTCCCTCTATTTTTCTGCAGTATTAGTTTTGCCAATCGTTTCCGCGTATTTCAAAGTGAACAAGGGGCAACGACTGCCAAAAAAACACAAAAAATCAATGGCGACCAAGGAACACCCCTGCCCGGCTGCCCTCTGTCGAGGCCACACTTTTTAGCTGTTCGTTTTTGATAAATAGACTGGACAGGGCTCAATTTTTGGTGAAAATTTTCGATTTGAAACTAGGAAAGCGTTAAATAACAGTTATTGTCAAAAAATAAAGTAAACGTTATATAAATTCTCGAGCAATTTTCCCCGATTTGATGGAGTTTGACCTTGTGTCCTTCGGCCCAAACAATGAGCCATATAACATATGTAACAAGGCACATTCTGCCATTCTTTTCTGCAGCTTTACCACTAAATGTGACTAAAGTTTGTTTAAAAAAGAGAATTAAGGCTTTTAGTCGATCGGAAAAGAACGCTTCGCGTTTTATTTCTTTCTCTCGGCCGCGGTAATTTTCATTTTTCTCCTGCTGCGCCCCATTTTCTCTTCGAAATACCTGCTCTCTTTAAAAAAAAAACGCCCATCGAATCAATCATTGTACGTTTGAACTTCTTTTTTGCTGTCTACCCGTCCCCAATCATTTCCATTTCCCAACCCTATCAGTTCTCTCTGTGTGCTTCTTACTTCTCTTGGTTACTTCTCTTTCAGAAAAATGTCCCACTTGATCGCTGAAACCGATTTCGGATTGGACCTTTTGAAGAAGACAAAGGATGATGAAAGCGTGGTTCTTTCTCCTATCTCCATCTCTCTTGCTTTGGCTCTGGTTCATGTTGGAGCGGGAGGACAAACCAAAGAGCAAATTAGAAATGCTCTTCTGAAAGGTTACTTTGTTTTTTTTTTAAATAAACCATATTTTCAGGAGCCTCTGACGATGAACTTGTAGCTCATTACAAGCAGATTGGAGATGCCGTTCTCAAGAGTGAGCAAGTCAAGGTCCTTATTGCCAATAGAATGTACATCAAGTTAGTTCTTTTCTTCTAAAAATTTCAGCAAGCTCTTTAGGAATGATTTTACTGTAAACCCCTCTTACTTGGATACAATCAGCAAGGAATTCGCTGCCAAAGCTGAAAATCTTGACTTCTCCAAGGGGGACGATTGCGCCAATCATGTCAATAACTTTGTGAAGGAAATTACACATGATAAGATACAAGACCTCGTCAATGCTGATACTTTCAACGATGCTGTGGCTCTTTTAGTCAATGCCATTTACCTTGACGCAAAGTGGCAAAGTGTCTTCCATTCGGATTCTACTTACGAGGGAGATTTTCATGTGAAGGAAGGAGAAACAAAGAAAGTGCAATATCTTTCTGATAGAGAAGTCCATCGTCTTTATGCCGAAACGGACGAAGCTCAAATCTTGACCCTAAAGTATCAGGATGAGGCGTACTCTTTCACTATAATCTTGCCTAAAGAACGGTTTGGATTGGCCAAACTGAGAGCGGGATTGACTGGCGCAAAGCTTCAGGAGATGCTAGGCCTTGTTAAGGATACGTACATCAATGTGAGATACTGCAATAGCTCATAATAACTTAATTTACAGATCAAGTTCCCCAAGTTCAAGATTGAGAAGGAGACTCCTCTCAACGAAGTTCTCCAGTCACTTGGCATCACTCAGGTTTTCAGCGATCAAGCCGACCTCAGTGGAATTGCAAATGAGATCAAAGTCTCGGAGGTGAAGCACAAGGCTCTCATTGAGGTGAGTCTTGTCTATTAACTTACATGTCTTTGCCTAACCTTTGCTTCTCAAAAAACCACAAAATATGGGCAGGTCAAACAATGGAGAATCACAGCAGTATTATCAAGTCAAAAGCATGCTCTGTGTTCGCTGATCAATCCTATTAAAAGAAATTCTAGTATTTCGAACTTTTGTAGGTGAATGAACTAGGAACAAAGGCAGCGGCTGCTACCTTAGCTAAAGCCATTCCAGAGTCGTACTGCTTCTATCCAAAGCCAGTCAAATTCGAAGTTGATCACTCTTTCATCTTCCTTTTGTCCCACAAGAAAAATATAATATTTTCTGGGCAATTCTATAGCTAACTTTTGTATTGAAAAACTAGTCTTTTTGTAGGTTGATGAGTGGGGAACTAAAGCCGCTGCTGTGACTTCAATCAAATGTGTAGCCAAATGTGCCCGTCCGAAGCCTAAATTTACCGTGGTTGCTGACCATCCTTTCCTCTTCCTTTTATCTCACAATTCGCATATTTTATTCGCC
The DNA here is from genome assembly GCA_932521405.1 of Oscheius sp. JU1382. Classification (NCBI taxonomy): domain Eukaryota; kingdom Metazoa; phylum Nematoda; class Chromadorea; order Rhabditida; family Rhabditidae; genus Oscheius; species Oscheius sp. JU1382. The sequence continues at coordinate 386,277 of OW051479.1, forward strand.
GGACAGTTCTTCTAGTTACTGTATCTTTTAAAGCAATTATTCTTGCGTATTTTCCCTTGGCTACTGTACAGTTAGGCGTAAAATTGATTGTCTTCCCTTTTACTAATAAAAAAATTAGCTTTTATAGGTAGATGAAGAAGGGACTAAAGCAGCGGCAGCTACGGCTGTACGAATGTCGCCTTTCTGTATGAGACCACTGCCGGAAGTGAATTTCCAAGCAGAACATCCTTTCCTCTTTGTTCTTTCTCATAATTCGCATACTTTATTCAGCGGGCAACATTACTGATTTTTGTAGTTGTTCTCCTCGTTAATCGGTTTGCTTCTCTGAAAATAAAAATTAGGGGTTAGGCCTTTCCAAGACAGCACTATTACCATCCTAGGTGGCACTAATAGCACAATTCTTTTTGTGATATTAATTTTCTAAAATTAGGTTGACGAAGAAGGCACGCGTGCTGCAGCCGCTACGTATACAAGAATAATGCTCTGCTCTCTTCGCTTAACTCCTCCAAAGTATTTCGAAGCTGAGTGGCCTTTCCTCTACGTTTTGGCCCACAATAATCATGTTCTTTTCATGGGACAATTTCACTAATAAATCCTTTTACTTGCACTTTTTCCCAAACTCTTTTGAGAAGAATAGTAAGTCAAGTTTATAGGTAGATGAAAGAGGAACAAAAGCTTGGGCAGTTACCAGAATTTCGGTTGAAAGATCTCGTAAAAAAGTCAAGAGACTACCAGAATTTATTGCTTCCTATCCATTTTTATTTATTATAATACATAAGAACCATATTTTGTTCCTTGGTCGCTATTAAATTTTTGCTTTTTAGTTTATAGAATACCTAACTAACAATAATTGACAGGTCGATGAAAAAGGAATTCGAGCAGCTGCAGCAACAACAATAACTTGTCGCCTAAAAAGATGTGCAATGATTCCAAGTCCAACTATGTTCATAGCTGACCGTCCATTCATTTTTGCCGTTTCTCATCACAAACACGTTCTGTTCCTTGGTCACTTTGCTTAATTCATACCTCAAAACACTTTGCTTGGGAGTAAAGGAATAAAAATGTTTACTAGCATCCAGAAAAATACTGTAGTCTATCTTTTTAGGTTGATGAATGGGGGACAATCGCTGCTGCAGTAACGACGGTTCAAATACAATCGGAATGTCTAGTCATTCGTCCCAAACCGCCAGTTGAGTTCGAAGCTGATCATCCGTTTGTCTTCATTTTGTCTCACAATGGCTCGACTCTTTTCACTGGTCAATTCTACGACTAGTGTTCCGCTATTTTAACTAGAGAACCAGCTAACTTTGTAATAAGCTGTGCTATCTGCCTCAAACATTACTTCGTAATCGAAAAACAAGCTAATGTGTCAATACAAGAGGCGAGCGATAATTTGACCCGCCTTGCTCTCTTACAACTTGATTCATGGTGTCAATCATTCTCTTTTTCCTACTGATGTTTGCAGCAGGAACTATGGTCGATTTTGAGGCAAGGAGTTTTGTTATAAATCGTTAGTCCAAATTCTAGAACCATGCAAAGAAGGAATGCTCCCATTTGTGTCCAGACCAAAAGGCTGTTCATCAATGTTGTGAGGAGAATAGCTTCTTTTCTGGATACTGTAGGCATGGAAAAGCGTTTTGCAAAACTTTGCCTTCTCTTTATAATAAAAATTGACTGCTTCAAACAAGAAGATGAAACAGAGATATTGTTGAAGAAAGACACATGAATTTAAAAATAATAATTTATTTGCTTGGATATCTCAATCCTCACAGACGGCTTTTTTACCTTTACATTTTCCAGATTTGTATCCCTGTTCTTTACAGCAATTAAAAACGGCTGTGTTATTGGGACAAAATCCTGTGCACTCTTTCTCGGCGCTCTGAAAAATCCTGTTTTCAACGATAAAAACAGAGGTTATTGGGCAAATGCCAAGGAAAGAGTCGTAAAAAACTCACATCTTGAAAATGTTGTTCCCACATTTCCATGGTACAAAGAACTGCTCCAGAGAGTAGAGCAAAAACAAGAAGTGCTCTAGCCAGAAGCATTTTGTGCAAACTCGGCAGACACTTACTCTGCTCCTTTATACGTGGGTTGTTTGAGTATCAGCATCACAGTACATGTTCTTCACCTCCGCGTCGCATTTTCTCGCCAATTTTGCGTTTGCAAGTACCAGCTTGAGCTTGTAAATAGAAGAACTCGCGAGTAAATATTAGGCAACAGGGGTGTTGAAGTCAGCGAATGACCTCTATTTGCTCCCAAAAAAAGGTTACGCCAGTGATCCCCTCAAAGAAAATTTCATTCTAAAAATATTATTCGTTTGTGACAATTTTACTCATTTCAAAAACCTTTTTCTATGTAAATTCGGTCTTTCTCGTCACCTCAGCTTGAAGGCAATAATAAACGACCCAATAATCCGCAGACTTCAAACCTCTCTAAATGGAAATCTCGCCTCTTTTTTCTACTTTAATCTGGACGCCTCACCACGAATGACGTCTAAAAGTCAAACAATCTCGTCGCTGGTTGTAAATCGTGGCTCTTAATTGAATCTGCAAATACTTCCAGTGGGAAAAGAGAGGATCGTCATTTGATGTCACCATGAGTTCAACTCAAGAGACTGCCCGAGTTCAAGATGTTTTGATGCGTGAAGGATTAAAGAGTCGTCCAGGATATTACGTGGTTGTCGGGCAGGAAGAAAACCATGTTTTGGTCGTTTTTTGCTCAGAAAGGCGGTTGGGTTTTGAAGAAGAAAAAAAAATAATTGCATTCCCATATTAAGTAATAGCTCTCAACTTATTGAGACATATTTTTTCAATTTTCGAAAATGACAAATCTTGAGACCATTTTACTTCTAAAAATAGTTCCCCGAGCTGTACTCGTGTCTTTGACTAATTGTGGAAATTGTCCTCCTCGTGATAACATCGTCTATCTACTGCCAATCAACAAGCAAAAGGTTTATCTTTACAGGATGCAGTTTGGCTTTCTTTTTCTAGCTCTTTGAATTGCTCTCCATTTTTTGAAACTTTGAATACCAGTCAAGCGAAGATGGCTTTCCGAGACTCCTACGAGTTCAAAAGAAGACTAAAAGTTTTTGTGGGTTTGTTTCGTTTTTCGAAGCTTCTGCTCTGAAAATTCATTGTGCCAGGTGGAGTAGGGTCTCAAAAATCCGATGCTCTATGACCTCGCCCACGACCCCATGGGGAAGTTCCTTTTCCTTGAGAAAATACGTCTTTTGCAGCTGAGACTATGCTTTTACGTAGAATCTGTTCTCCCAAATGCTGGACCCAGAGAAAAGAGTTATTTTTGTCCTTTTACGGGAACTGCCCGCGGCGAGAACCCCTAGTCAGATCTAATTTCTTTCTGGATCGTGTCTAGATCTCGTCATTTTGCTCCTCTCCTGCCAGTCCTTCATATTCTTTCTCTGTGGGGCATGCGTCATGGAAGACAGGTGAAATTGCGCTGCGTTCAAACGGCACAATTTCTTTAATTAAGGACACAATTAAGGCACAAATTAAAAGATTCCTCGCATTGTTCGAGGAACTCGGCAATGACGCTGCGGATCTCTGGATGAACTTTTCTTTCCTCCTTCGAATTACTAATTGTTCTTTTGTTCTCATTCGACTATTCGCTCCAAAGTAGGCAGCAATTTCCTTCTTAACATTATCTCCTACTTCCTGAGAATAATTCTTAAGTTTTTTTCAAAGCTCTATGTCTTTTGAATTGATCTAGATTTTTAGAAACAAACAAGCTTTATTCCCTATAGCTATTCACAATGATTTGCCTAGACAACATTATTTAATACAAAAAAGGAAAGCACACATTACGTACAAAACAAAAGAGTGGGGGAGAGAGCTCGTCATTCCTTGAGAGCATAAAGAATTAATCGAATTTTTTCTACGCACTAATTTCATAGTAACAGATTTTAGAGAGATTGAGATCAATTTCAAAAGTTTTGGAGACACAGGTGTAAAGAAAGAAAAGTTCAGTGTTGAATATTTAAAGATTTATGGATCCACGATTTTGCTCCTCTTCTGCCAAAATATGACGTTTTGCAGGGTAGGAAGCATGAAAGGCTGAAATTCAAGCTATCTCGATTTTTGGTTCCAGCCTCCACACTGTCATCCACTGGCCACTCAACTAAATCGGTCCTATTTTTCTAGAACCCCCGTTCGCCCCCGCTACTCAGGTGCGACCTTATACGACTACGCAACTGGCCAGACGCAATTTTGCAATTATGACTGGGTTCTCTCGGGGACACAGCCGACGAGTCATCTGGAAAAATACTTTTGTTCCCCAAGAATTCTTCGGATTTTCCCAATTCCTCCTGTATTCTGAAAACTGAGAAAAGTACAAGAAAATACAATCATTTCCGTCTAGATTGGAGGATAACAGATAATTAGAGCAAGCCCTTGGGAGAGTTCTTGTCTCGAGAAGTACTTTTAAAAGAGAAAACAGAACATTTCCTACCTCAGGAAGTCCTAAAATTATCCATCTAACGTCAGGTAGAGGCCGACCCGGCTCCATAAAATTTTCACTCGACCTAGTAAAGTGAATTGCTTCTGGAGCTCACGTTGTGTTAAAGAATGAGATCAGATGCCATGAAAAATTCCACCTTTTTCATCATTCTCTATGCAGAACTTAAAATTAATTTTACGGATTCAAAAATCGCAGTCGTAAATCACAGTAGCTCTTGGAAACGCGCGCGCGCACCTTGTTGTCCTGAAAAGCAACAGATCTTTAGTCAAAAAGAAGCGGAAGAGTGATGGTGATGTTGACAAGGGTAATGAAATAATTGGGCGCTTATTATTGCCTTATTTTAATCGTTGCTCATTACGAGGAGTCTGGCCATTTACTCTAACTTACTTTTAGACAAATTGTAGAAATTCTTCGTGTCAACAAAGCTTTTCTAGGTGGGAATCTTAAAAATCTGATCTGATTCCTTAAGAGAACATTTTAAAGCAATAGTTTGATCTCTATGGAACATCTTTACTAACAGCTGTTATATAAAAATTATCCTGTTTTTGTTTATTACGAGTCGACTATACTCGAGCCGCGACTCTATTAAATTTCATCTCCTACCTCTCACTGGCCTGCCTAGCTAACTTATTGAACTCTCCCCAAAGTATATGAAAGTTCATTGACTTGGAATGACTGTTTTCTTTTTGGCTGAACATTGACTTGGCTTGATTTATGCCTTCGAAACCCCGCCTCCTCTTCTAGACGAAAGTCTCCGCCCATTTCAGAGTCCAGGAATTTTCATTTCAAACTCCCTTTGGCGGCTAAAACAGCCTCTGACTCCTTAGCCTCTTGCTTTTCTCTCTTTCTTTCTTGCATTTCCAACTTTTTTTTTCAGGTAACCCCAGCCCTTCACAATGTCTGCAGCTATGAAAATTCTTTTCACCGTCTTGCTCGTTGCCGGTTGGTTTTCTTGCCTTTTGGGATCCATCTCTAGCAGTACAGTGAAAGGATCAGAAGGGACGGCGTTCCACCTGGGTCTCTTGAAATTTTAATAGAAGCAATTAGACTGGGACAGGTGCATTTTGGGGAGGTATATAGCTTCTGACATACACGTTTGGAAAGAATTGCAGGCCGGAAATATATAGAGAAAATGTCTAAATTCAGTTCTTGAAAGGTGCTAAAAGTTAATTTCTTTATTGGGTTCCGCAACCCTTCATTAATTCTTACGGGCTCTTGGAAACTATTCACATGTTTCAAGTCTTGCCAATTTCAAATCAGTTCGAGATTAAGAAAACTATCGTACTTCCTGGCCACCCGTATATTTTCCTATTTCCCCCTATTACCGGCATTAATTCACCCACCTAGTCTTGTTTGATAGAAGGAAATTTGCTCATTTTTCCAAGGAAGGAAAAAACATAAAGTTCAAAAATAATAAGAGACTAGGGGAAAGATTAGAAATTCGAGACGGAAACGAATCGCCGTAACTAAAATTGCCCCCACCCCAGCAGAAGCTCAAATTTCGCGTTAAAAAATGTCACTGAGTCATTGGAAACATCATCAAATATTTAAATAAGGAAATGATTCAGCCCTCTGCTACTCGGAAGCCTCAGCCCTCGATCTTGAGGCCCCAGCCGCCCATGGTAGCCAGATGAACTTCGTCGCCAAGCGGTCCTACTCCGGCTATATGCCCTGGTCCAAGAAGTGGGCCCGTCTCGAGCCCTCCATCCGATTCTTCAAGCGAGCCGGTGTCCAGCCTTTGATGTACGAAGATGATGCTTTCTTCTAAATCTCCCCCCAAGACCTAGTTCGATTCATTCAAACTCGTCAACATTATGCCTACAGAGAGAAAGAGAGTCTGAGAGTCTTCGCTTCATATCCCCAACTTCCCCCGCTTTGTGATGTACATTATGTTCTAATGAACCGTGTTAATTAAATTTGTTTTTGAGAGAGGAAGATTTAGATAATATTACGTAAAAATCTCAAATCACAAAAGAAGCTCAAAACACTATATCATTCGAATGACAAGCAGAAATTTCCACTATCTACGGAGGTCATCTTGTCTCCAGGGAAAAACTCCGAGGAATGCTCTATGATGTCAGAAGACTACGGTAATCTTCGGCTCTTCATCCAGTTAGGACCAGAACCTCTCATGACCCTATTTTGCAGTGATTTGCCAGTGATTGCCTTGGTCCGTGCAAACAGAATTTCCATTAACCCCCGTAGACCTTTAATTGCATCTGGACAATCATAAAAAGCTGGATAATACTAGGTTGAACCTCCCGCTGACTACCGTAATCCAAAAGGAACAGACATCGTGTCATTTAATAGCCGCTAGGTTTGTCATTTTTCTTTTAATCACCGCATTTGAGACCATTTTCCGCGCCATTTTCAGGCAACTCGTTTACGACTTCTCGTAAATCTCGTAGCTCAACAGCCGAGAAACTGACAATTATGCCGCGAGGGAAAGCTGGCTCTCGAGTGAAATTTTCAAAATGCATCTGAAACAGAATGGAATCAATTTGAAACATCTGTTAGACATAAGTCCAGACGACGTGGAAATGCGACAATTAAAGGTCGACGCACACTGTTGGAGAAAAAAAGCTTACCGAAATAAAGAACCAAAAGAAGCCGATAAGAGGGTTATTTATTTTCTCATATTGTTGAGGAAACAATGTGGAAATGGCTCGTTCTATAGTGAATGTAAACATATTGAACGTTTGGAAGTGAATTCCGAGGCCTGGAGTCAGCCTTATCAAACAAGATGTTCGAGCTTCTAAGACGAAGAAGCAAGGATCTGAGCTGATTACAAATGAACTGAAAAAGTCTCAACTATTCAGCCAACATGATAAAGTCTTACCGATATAACGGGTAGCTGTATATAGTAAAGAAAAGACTGATATGTAAGGAGAAATAAACGTGGGCTTGGTAGAAGATCTTGGCATTGGGATTTACAAGCCAGGAACTACCCTGGAAAATGTTTTCTGATGATGAGGATAGAAAAAATTTTTAGCCGTCCATCCACTTTCATCGCCCCATTTAGCACACTCTTCGACGAAAAGCACTAGCGGCATTTTACCTAAAATAAAGCTAACTAAAACAGTACGTTCTTCTAAGAATGTTTTTTCATTGAAAGAAAATCCATAAAATCGATTAAAGCCAGTCAAGACTAAGAAAATAAGAAGAAGCTCCTCACTAGCTTCTTCTTATTTTCGCTTATCTGAGTTTCTAGTTAGTCTTCGAGTTAGACATTTACCTGATATTTATGGCTGAGATTGGAGTTTCTTCCTTCGAGACATTTTCCCAACTTCATGTTAATCAAATAAATCGAAACAAAAAGCAGAATTGTAGCTATTTCTATTCCCAGAGGAACAAAAGTCACCAACTAAAAATAATGATCTTCCTCTATTTCTTTTGAAATATCTATTTATAGCCAAAGGCTATGGAAGAGGGCTTTTTTATAAGAGTTTGTTAGTTTTCTGAATTTTATAGGATCTTCTAAGCATTTGTTTATTATATAAAAAGTCAAGAAAATCTATTAAAAATTATATTATGACATAGCCGTATGAAAAGACTACAGACGTTTTCGAAACTTCTGATCATGTCAGCGAGTTTTTGAAAAATAAACTGAGGCGCCCCCCTTGAGTGTGGAAGGAGAGAAGAGTTGTATACGTCGGGTTTGCCATGTAATATTTTTATACTGTTCAAATTGATAAACAAGCAAAATTGTTTCTTTGAAATTTGTCCCATTACATGGAAACACCTGTGCATCGGCCTTTAATTGTTGCATTTCCACGTCGTCTGGACTGATGTCTAATTCGATCGCCACTAAACTTAAGAAGGATGGAGTTGTTCCCGATATTGTACAGGCTGTTTCAGAAAATGTTGAGATGGCTACAATAGTCTATGAACAGAAGAAGGTAAACTTCTCTTTTAAAACCATAGAAATAGGTTGAAATTGGCTCTATTTGGACTCCAAGACAGGCTAGACCTCAACCAATTGTCTCCTGGGATGCTGAGAAAAATTCTCTCTACACTTTGCTATTCATAGGTACTTTTGCTTTTTTAGAATAAACTTCTGCAGATCCTGATTGCCCCACTCGCACAGCCAGAAAAAAGATAGAATGTAAGCATTGGCACGTAGTGAATATTCCTGGATGTGATGTCGAAAAAGGACACATAGAAGCCGAATATTTTGGTCCAGGTCCGGGGAAAAATGGTGGCCTGCATCGATACACCTTTTTGGTCTTCAAACAGCCAGGCAAGCTGGTTGAGAATCCGACTATTAGCGCTTGTGAGCTGAAGAATCGCTTTCTGTTTAATACGAAAGATTTTGCGGAAGAAAATAGACTAGGCAGACCAATTGCTGTGAATTTCTTTCAAGTTGGCTTGCTTTTTCGAAGAAAAAAAAATCATTCTTACAGGCAGAATATGACAGTTCGGTTCCTTCTCTCTACCTGAATTTTGCTAAATGCCCAGTTTTCTTCAAGAATATCTGTCCGCTTTTCAATTTAGCGATCAGAGTGACCTTTAGATAGTAAACTAGTGGTCAACATTTTATCGATTACCCGCCGTCCCGCGTGTTGTTTTGTGATTTTTCTTCTCGAATAAACAAGCTTTTCTCCGCTTTTTCGCTTACTTTTATGCTGATTTTTGGAGAATTGAATCTTCCGAGATGAGGTGGTCACTCCACTATGTAAGCAAGTGATCTCAGCTCTCTAATCAGCGCTTTTGGCTGCAAAGTATTCAGTTTTCTGGGTGAATTCGCCCAGTATTTTTGATATTCTTCTCCCATTTTTAGGGTTTTATGTTGGAAAAGATAGAAGGTTGGTATTTCTTTCTATTTTTAAACTAAAAATTGCTTTTAAAATAGTTGCAAATCCAATTTTCTAGAGAGATCAGGCCAGATGGGTGTTCCATGGCGCCTTCCCAAATACCTTCCCCTATCTAAACTCTTCCTAGAATCGTCCTATCCAGGTCGTGGAGCCAACTATTGGCAATTTTCAAAGAAAATCGGCTCACAACATAAAATTACTGGGGTAAGTGCTTCTACTAAGTTTTATAATCAGTCACAAAAATCTTTTGGGGTATCTTCACATTTATGAAACGCATTTTAGAAGATGGATCCCGGCCTAGCCAAGAATTATATTGAACAAAATTTTTGGGATTATAACTTTAGGGATGTTATCCTCTATGCTCTATCAGGTAATTGTTCTATTTTCCTTCAGAATATAAATTTCAGTCGGTTGTCAGTCAAAAACTGACTTGAAGTATCTCTACGAAAATCACAAGTCCTTTGAAATCCTCCCTACTTTCGCTGCAGTCCCTGGCCTAGCTGCTTGTGGTCTAGTCGGCTGGCCGGGAGTTCAAACGAACTTGGCTGGTTTAGTACATGGAGAACAATATTTGGAAAGCTTTAAGCCTTTCCCTTCTGAAGGAAAAATCCGATCTGAGACGAAGGTTCTCGAAATTTTGGATAAGAAATCAGCAGCTTTAGTGATTTTTGAAGGTTAGATTGCCTTTTTCAAAAAAAGGTTCTTTTAGTAACTTCCTACGATGATAAAACTAATGACAAGCTCGCTGTTCAGCAATTCTCTCTTTTCCAAATTGGAGCTGGCGGTTTTGGCGGAGCAAGAACTTTTCCAGATGAAATTAAGTGCGCCCTGATTCCGGACAGAACTCCCGATTCAGTAATTGAAGAAAAACTCAGTCCTGACGTTGTAAGTTCCTCAAAGATAAGACTAGAAATTCCCGTTCAGCATACTTTATATCGATTGGGCGGCCTAGATCTCAATCCTTTGCACATTGACCCAGATTTTGCTGAATATTCTGTATCTGACTTCAAAGAACCAATTCTACAAGGTCTTGGAACCTTCGGCTTCTCTTTCCGTCATTTGCTCAAAGCTTGGGGAGCCAATGATTCATCCACATTCAAGTCTATCAAAGTCAGGTTCTCTGCGCCCGTTCTTCCTGGACAAACGCTGAGAACTGAGAGCTGGAAAGAGGAGGATCGCGTAATCTTCCAAGTAAAGGTAGAACCTAATCTATTAGTGAGAAAAAAAGAAGATTCTAGGTTAAAGAGACAGGAAAAGTGGCTATTTCGAATGCGTGGATCAAATTTTCGAAGCTTCCAGAGTTAGCAGAGCAATTAGAGGGACTATCTGTAAAAAAATAATAAATATTTTGCCATTTGTTCATTTGGATTGGCAAAAATAGCAAGCGATTTTTATGATTTGCGACGAGATAAGAGTCCTTCTTTCAATTGACGAACTCTCTTGTCTCGTCACCAAAGTTCTGTCACCAAGGTTCAACGCGTGTGTTTGCCTTGGCAACGGAAGAAAGTAGGAAGGGCAGTCCATTCTGGTCATTTCCCATCAATAGGTGGCAGCTCTTATTCCTAATTTATTCTCCCCTAATAAAAATGAGCGAAGTCGCAGCAAAGCTACGAGAACATGAGCTCGTAACGGAAGTCATTCCTTCTATTCCTGAGGATATCGAGCTTTTGGATGTTCTATACGAGGAAACTGGAGCTAGAGTAAGTTCTTATTTTCTCTAAAAATAGATATCTAGGTTCATTTGGGAGACGAATTAACCCCATCTCAGGTGATAAAACGACCAAAAATTTCTTACAAAGCTGATCCAAACAACCTTTACACTCTCATGTTTATTGGTAATAGTCAAAATGTTCAAAGGAAATTTGTAGATCCTGATGGACCCTCTCGAACTGATCCAAACAAACATTTAGTCAAACACTGGATGGTTTTCAATATCCCGGGAAATCAAGTCGAAAAGGGTCATGAAGATGCAGAGTATGTCGGCTGTGGGCCTCCAGATGGTTCAGGTTAGCACTTTTTGGCTAAAAAGTGATAAAAATCAGGTCTTCATCGATATGCCTTCTTTCTTTACAAACAGCCAGCTAAAATTCCACTCTCTACGCCATCGAATAGATACACTCTGAAGCGAAGAGTCCCCTTCTCTCCCAGAGAGTTCGCTTTTGAAAATAATCTTGGTCAACCAATCGCGGCAGCCTTCTTCCAAGCTAAATACGATGAGTCGTGTAAGCAACTCACAAAACAGATGCTTAAATTCCCCTACATTTTCTCTAATGCCTACGTCTTGTTGTCAATGAAATTTGGCTCGAAATAAACATTACAACGGCGGTATTGAGCTGCGTGTAAATAAGTGGGTCAAAGGGCGGGCAATCAGTCGACAAGATGTTCGTTCTTGCGGTCGGTTTGTCGCTCTGGTAAATTATCTTTCCTCTAAATAAACGCCTATTTTTATCAGTCTTGCTGCAATGGCATCAAGCGTCAGTGACTCTTTCGCTCGAAACGAAATTGTGCCAGATGTTTTGGCATCAGTTAGTCCGTCTATCTCAGCAGTGACTATCACCTACTCCCAACAAACAGTAATCCCTCTTTTCTATTCTTTTATTCATTTCTAGGTTAACTTGGGAAATGAGCTCACTCCCACCCAAGTAGCTAATAAGCCATCTGTTCAATGGAAAAGTCAGCCAGGAAAGCTCTATGCTTTAATAATGACTGATCCTGATGCTCCTTCTAGAGCCAATCCAGTGCGTAGAGAGTTCAAACACTGGCTAGTAACCAATATTCCTGGAGATAGTGTAGAAAAGGGACACGAAGTAGCTGGTTATGTAGGAGCTGGGCCTCCTCAAGGAACTGGTGAGTTGGACCAAAAATTGGTCGGAATGTCGTTCTCTGCATGTTGGTTTGTTTATTTTAGAAGAAAATAAGCCCACACAGGCAAATATCACTAGAATAGACCAAAACTAGATTTTTTAATATTAAGAAATTTAATTTTTTGAAAAGTTTAGGTCTCCATCGGTATGTTTTCCTGGTCTATGAGCAGCCAGGAAAGCTTGTAGATGAAGAAACTGTCGCTAGCAACTCAATAAAGGATCGTCCAATGTTCAAAGCGGCCAAATGGGCATCTGAGAAGAATCTGATTGGCCCAATTGCTGGCAACTTCTTCCAAGCTCAATATGACGACCATGTACCCAAATTGCACGCCAGTTTTAAGAAAGACTGATTTGTATCCTTTCTGATTTGTGAATAAACTTCGATCAGAACTGTACACGTTTGTGATTTGCGTCGCCGGAGATTACCGCACAGAACGGCCGGACAAATAACAGCCAGGGGAGAGTGATAACCTCATTCGTGCGGAGTTTTCCTATTACTTTTCCTGTGCCAGGCAGTTTCTCTCCTCCCCCCGCTGGCTTTTTACTCTCTGCTCATTACTTCGCTTTCGCTCCGCCTACTTTCTTCAACATGGGATCGAAAGTTTCTCAAAAATTTGACGAACATCATCTCGTTACGGATCTTGGAATTGAACTTCCTAGTGGCTTCTCGGAAGCTACAGTCACTTATGGTGATCTCAAGGTTTGTTTTCCTTTAAATTTTCACGAATTTACATTGAATACCACCTGTCGCTTGAAAAAAATCAGAAGCGCGACTGATTTTAGAGCATGAGTGGCGTAATTATTAACTATTAAAATTAACAAAATTACAAGCAGTTTGATTTTTTTTGCATACAAATAGTAGCCAGCTGACTCAAGAAGAACAAATATTTGACCTGATAAGTGAGAAAAGTAGCATTAGAGCCTGTAAACAATCATCTTTTGGCCTTGTTTTGTCCAGTTTTAGTAAGCTACCGTAGTCCAAGCTTGTAAAACTTGGTCAGAAATACCCTCAGAACTAGTTACTCTTTATGATTCCTAGGTAAATTATGCCCGTACCTTATGTACTTAGAATTTACGACTGACCTTCCAACGTCATATCCACATTACCTTGACGTTATGTAGCTTTCCCCTACGTGCATAATGCAAAAAAAGAACATTTTCGGTATCGCCGGGCAAAAAGATCACTCCGACACAAAACAGAGATAAACCTACAGTAAGCTGGGAGGCTCATAGTTTCGTCTTTTATACGTTGATAATGACAGGTAAAACTGAGCTCGTATTTTGAATTCTTTTTTCAGATGTCGATGTGACTATGGGCAACGAAAAAATGGAAATCAAGCATTGGCTGGTTACTAACATTCCAGGAAATGAGGTAGAAAAGGGCTATGAGACTGCAGGCTACATGCCAGCTGCTCCCTCTCTCGAAACAGGTGCATTTTCAGCCATTTTAAAACTCTTTTTCAGGGACTCATCGCTATGCGTTTTTGGTCTACCGACAAAAAGAGAAGTTCCCAGAAGAGCCGAAAGTCACCCGTTTTGAGCTAAAAGGCCGAGCCCCCTTCAAAACTGCTCAATATGCTCTTGAGAACGAACTGACTGGCCCAATCGCTGGCAATTTTTTCCTCGTGAGTTCAAGGATTAAAAAAACGATATATTCTAGGCGGAATATGACGAGTCGGTGCCGGAATTCCACAAAAGCTTCCTGAAATTCCCGTACATCTTCTCAAATATCTACAATCTTATGGCGCTAAAAGTATCCCGTATTGTAAATAGCTATACGTAGATAGTTGTAACGTGTCGTTTATTATTTCCAGCCATTGCGATTTAAATAAAAATTCTGACTTGAAAATAAGCTTTATTGATTAAAGATCTGTGAATTGAGAGTCAAGGATGGTAGCTTGTCAGAATATTTCAGATTCACGGCTGTTCATTTTGAGTAGAAAATGCCGTTTTTTGCAGTGAATCAGATTGCCTGAATCAGACAGTTTTATATTCTATAAATCGCTTTTGTGACCAAACCGTCCAATTTTCCTGCCAAAATCCGATTTTTCTGATGATAGAATGTTGAGAATTTCCCCTTGGGAAATTGGCCTCTCTTGGGTCAGTCACTAGTCTCTAAAGCCGATAAACTCCCTAATTATTCGTGAAACGCTTGGCTGATAAGAAGGTTTTCCAGTCATGCTTTGGTTACTTCTTCTACCGGTTATAGTCTCTTCAAGGGTTTTTTCTTCCTTCTTAGATGATAACACTCCTAATTGCCCAGACGGGTTTAAGTACTGCAATAACGCTGTCAAGTTAGTTGTTCAACGCTTACAAAATGTATTTTCAGATGTTTGATGGTGGTAAATGTTCCCAAGACTTATTTTGCTGCTCAATATAACTGTAGCCTTTTGAATAGCACTCTAACCGCAATTCAAGACGATTATGCTAATAATGCTCTTTGCTGTAAGTTTTCTTGTAAACTTGCTTCTTTCTTGTAGTAGAGCTACTAATCTTGACTGGTTTAGATAATTGCAATCATTGCTCAGAGAGTGATTACTGGATCGGTTTAACGAATTTGGTTAACGATGGTTGTGATACTCCTCTCTGCTGGCTAGATCATAAATCAACTTTCCGCTACCAGAAATTTACAAATTCTGATTATTTAAAGTTAAATGAGGCTAAATGTGTCTCCTATAGGAATGATCATAGCCATAATTGGAAGTAAGGAACAGTCATAAGCCGTTTAGCGAAACCCGACTTTAGTTTAGAGGATTGTGATAAACAGTTGCCGTATATTTGTGGAAGCGATCCTATTCCAACACAAGCGAAGAACGACGACCCGCTTCCGTGTGCTGAAGCAGTGCCAACCTTCCTCCCATACTATCAACCGTCTCCTTTTCCCCATTATAATCCACAAGAGCCTACGGAACAAGCAGGTGAGTCTTCAAACAGCTTTTGGTGCCATAATCCTCTTGACAACTGATAGCTGATTTTAATGCGATTAGGTTAACAGCTGACTGTACTCAGAAAATTCCTCGAAGTTTCAAGAATTCTCCTAGTTTCAGCCCTTCCTGTTGCCTTCCCTTGTCCGGATGGCTGGAGTTTCTTCTCCAAAACTAATAGTTGTTATTCGCTATTTTTCAATGCAACTTATTCCGAAGCCGAGGCAGAATGTCAAGCTATCGGAGCGCACTTAGCTTCAATTCATAGCAAGGAGGAAAATAAATACGTCGCAGGTGATTTTCCCTTAATCTTTAGTAAATAGAGTGATCTAGATCTATCGAAAACCGGCATTTCTCAATATCAAAATGGCCAAATTTGGATTGGTTTAAAGCGAATACCTGGAGGACAGGGGGAGAATGAATTTGAGACATTAGATGACTCGCATTATGACTATCAAGAGTGGGCAAATGGTCAGCCAGATAATTATGAAGGGATGGAAAACTGTGTTGAGGTGAGACCATTGGATTAAATAAATTTTAAAAAATGTACAGCTATACGCTGATCCAGTTCCCTACTATCCTGATACGCAATATGGATGGAATGATTGTCCTTGCGACGATCCTATGAGAGCCTTTGTTTGTAAGAAGGCTTCAGGATCAAATGTCATCATTCTCTGATATTTTTGGTTGATTTTTTTTGTTGAAATTCTAGGCATAATTTGACGCGTATTGTACATTAAAAGTAAAAAGCTAATTATCTACTAAAACGTGCTAGTTCTTCAGAGTTCTCCTGGATGAGAAAATGAGGCCGATTCAAAATTCCACGTAACGTATTCGTTCTCTGCTTGCCAGCTCCTTCCCATGCTCCTATTTTTACCTCAGCTAGCCACTCATTCATCCACATTTCCAGTCAATTAGCTGCTGATTTTTTGAAGAACCCTTTCTCTCCCAGAAACTGGGGAACGAGAGAGAGTTTCGTGACGATGTTCCGGTGTCCAATTTCATTTGGGGACATTTCCTCTTGACAAAAAAAGTTGAGAGTGAGCTCTTGTTTCTCATAATGACTCCCAAAGGAGAAGAGGTCGTAATATTTCGGCCACCGGCCACTTTAGAGCCAACCACCCTCGCGCCATAAATTTATTATGAGCTGCTGAAAACATCAAGTTTATTAGGACTCTAAAGTTCTAGCCAACCTTTTAGTAAATCTCCTGCAAGCTAATTAATCTAGGATGAAAGATAGCTGGCAAAGCACATTTTTACGTATGCTATTCATTGATTGCTTTCAATTCTCCACCGATTTGTAATTTTTCCAAGTATTTTCTTCAAAGCTGCTGACCAAAAGCCCAATCGAATTTATTCTTTCCTGCTGATCTTTTAGTAGATTTTGCTAGGAGGCCAGGGATGAGAGATTACTGAAAACGCCTTTACGTAGATTAAGATTCGTGTTCAGACATGCATATGTGTGATCTGATTTTTTCAGCTCATCCAGGGGAGTGCCGAGGCTTATGGTCTGCGTCAAAATCCTTTGTTCCATCCTTTTTTCCCAAAAGACTCGAATTTCTCTATAGATGAGTCAAGTTCTCCCATGTCTGTTGATCTTTGAGCATGAGAATTTGGCGTTTTCCACATTTTTTGCAAACAAACTTGCCCTAACCACCCGGAAGTTTTGCCTCCCTCACCTAATTTCCCGAATAACAAGAGTAAAAAAACCATCAAAGAACGCTGATGGATGGGAAGTACAGCTGAGGGGATTCTAATAGCCAGCTGACCAGAGCCCTTCTGGATGTTTCAGCTGTTGTTTTTGTAATTGATTTAGGCAATAAACAATCGAGGATTTCTCGCTACAGTGCATTCTGGGAAAATAAGAGTTGAGATAGGAGAGGAGGCGGAAAGAAACGGATCTTTGTTTTTACTTTGAGGAGCTTCTAATGGCTTCTTCTCTTCTTCTCTCCAGAAATATTTTATTTTGTTTCAAAATTAGTATGCTTGAGCCTCTCTCTTTATTGGACTCCAAGATAAATCCTTTACCATGACGCCTAAAGCCGCAATCCTTGACGAGAGACGCCTACTCCCACCCACCTATTTAGTATTGTTTGAATTTGTTCCTTGTTGTAGCCTATTGATGACAAATTCTAGCTCTTTTTCAATGCCTTTTGCATCAAAACATCTTTAAGACCTATTAGTTTTTAATCTTGATTAGATTTGTGGTGCTTCGCAACCCAAAGCTGTCCCTTCCTTCTCGTCTTTTCCTTTTGCAGTTATTCTCCCAAAATTAATGGGTAATTGCAGCTTTGCAAAGTTGAATTGGCTGGGGAAACAATGGCCTTCCCTTCCAAAAAAGGAGAAAGGTTGAGGGTCAGAACAAACACAAGCAGCACGTGCTTACGCTGTGTGTGAGAGACCGAAAGGTTTTAATTATTCGTCCGGAGACGAGACGATGTCCTGAGAGATCGTGAGCTTATATTGAGAAGCTGAGGGCTGTTTGTTTTTGTTGAGGGGAAGGAACTCAATTTGGCGATCAGTTGATCGCTTCTTCTTTTAGGTTGCGAGAGTGTTTGTCAGAATGCTCTCTTCCCAATTTGGAGAATAACCAGATCAGATCTCGGCTGTCTTGAATTTCCTAGATGATCTTCTAGTTCATCAAAAAGACAACAACGATCTCGAAAATGATTTGATTTTCTAGAAATGAAGAACTCCAAGTATCATCCTAAATCTTTTAGTAGCCAGCCATTCCTGGGGAAGAGTGAGTGGTCGCCTAGAAATGCAATGATTTTTTGACCTCTGATGAGTAGAAGCCTCCATACTTCCTGGCTGGATGTTTTAGAAAGACCGAGAACCTAGAAAATTCCAGCTCGAAATCTTTGTTCTAATCTACTATTCTCCTAGCATGCTTTGTTTGCTTCAAAGTGCAATTACTTTAGTTTTTTTTTCCGAATTTTTGCAAGATGTAGGAGATATTTTCTCTGCACTTATGAATTCATATTTACTGCTCAGTTGTACATCTTCTTCTATTTTGTCTGGGAATTTCTTCGTCCACACAAATGGAACCCTGGACTTTCGCTTTTTGAGTTCAGCTTGCTGTGTCATTTCCAATTACGAAAGACTCTCATATTCTCTGGATTTTTGCCGCTCTTTCTTGTAAACACGCGGTCCAATTAACTCTTGCAATGAGGGGAGAGAACAACTCTGCAAAATATATTTTATCTAAAAAAAAGTCTTGCTTCCGTATTTTAGTGAAGCCATTGGAAAACGAATATTGTAATCTTCCTAGATAGAATCCGCTCAGAGAACGAATGACTTTTCCCTTGCCTTTTGAGATCAAATCCCTGAAAGGAACGAGAGTTTTAGAGCTAGCTAGGCTAGGATAGAGGGGAAAATGGGGAAATAAATCTCGCCCCGGTAATCCACGCAACCCGTAATTACCGTCTAAAGGGCCTTTTGCTCTCTCACCTAAAATTCTCCCTCACCCCCTCGCATCGGACAAAAAACTCCGCCGCTTTTTCCCACAGTCTCACAGCCCATCTAAGCTGCCGCCATTTTCTAATGAATATTTCTAAGGCGGGCGCGACGGCGATCTTTCCCCCTTCTCCTCCTCTCTTGAGCTTCTGGAGCTGATCTAGTAGATCTATTTTTGACATTTGGAGCTTGTGACGCATGACTATGAGGGTGTTATCCATTGACGAGGAGAAAGGTGCCGAGCCGATAATCCTGTCTTCGAGGGGATAAGGTGATTTCTGCTACTATTTGCAGGCTCTCATCCTCTCAAAGTCATCTTATCTGCTACTCAGATAAATTACTGTATCCTCCGAGTTGCAACCTATTTTATCCACTTGATTTGAATGAAAAGTAGTTTGGTGAACTTTTAAAAACTCAAAAGTGCGTCAAGAATGAAATGATACAGTAATTCTGATACTAAAATTAGATCTAGCAACGAATGGACTCGACAATTTATAAAACATAGGATGAAAATAGGCCTAGTGACGCGAATAGAGAATGCGACATTTTCCAAAGAAGCTTTTGCTTTTGGACTCAAGTTTTGTCCCAGTACATCCAAGCACCCAGAACATCTGGCTAGAAGTTTCTTCTCGGACAGGACACGTCCTAACGAGCTGTAGAAGTGTAACGAGGCCTATTAGTCGAGTCTCTCTCGTCCAACGAACAGAGACAATCTCAGCTTTTATTTACCGCCGACTTTTCCCTCCCTCTCACTCTCTGAAAAAACAACTTTTTTTATTCGATTAGAGACAATTAGTTGAGCCATAAAATAGTTTTTGCTATTTGCTTATTTCTCTCACTTTTTCTACTCCTCTCGGGGATTCATTGGAGTCCTTTTCAACACATTCCCCAAGTCTCTGTAAATAGGGAATCACATGTCGCATTTAGCTCAACTTTCGCCTCTAATTTCCAACCTGGGATTGATTCTGTACTGAAAAACAGGGTCCTCTTCCCTCTAAGGAATCTTGACAGCTAAAAATTACCAAATTTAGACGGACAAATTGTTTCCGTCGAGACAGGGGATTAAACTACCGTATTTCAGCATGTTACTCTTTCAAATGACTTTTTCTCTTTGAGATTCGTGGGCTACTGTAGCTAAAAGGATGATGCTAATTTGCTTGGTTTCTCTTAAAGCTGATCTTGAACCATCCGAGTTCAGGAACTCAGCGATCTTTCCTCACATTTTGGCAAAAAATTTCTGGTTGTGATCTTTTGAAATGGTTATTGGCCGCCAAAAAGCATTTGTGTCATCTGCTGATGAGACTTCAAATATTTTTTTGGAAATCCAATCCTTGTGCTCCGAGGGCGAGTCCTTCCCATTTCGCGCGCCACACATTTTGGTCAACAAAAATGGGCATCTCTCCCCTCATCCTTCCGGACGCATCCTCCAGATATTTGATGTTAATTGTGTCTTTTCCTAGCCTACAAATCCTCTCTCCTAGCTCCGCCTAAATCACTATTCGCTCTTCTTGCCCTTGTATGTAGACACGTGTGTGTCTTGCTCGAATTGCGTTCTCACGTTGCAGATTTGGAGATTGCTTCTACACTTTGTCCTCCCTTTTTCGGCTGTAGATATTTAGAGAGCAATGACTGCGGGAATGTGACCTCATGGGAACGAGGAAGGGACCAATCACTTCCTGAGCCTTATACGAACGCCAAAAGGAGTTGATCTTTGAGACTGGCACAAATTGTTCATTTCTAGAGATGTTACATTAATTGAAACGAGATCCTTTTTTCCTTGTAAGGGGTCAATTAGCTTTATACGTAGAGAGAACATGAAAAGAGCCACAATTTGATCTATAATTTTGTCTATAAAGTTCTGAACTTTTTGAAAGAACGATTTCAACAGATGATTTGGCCTTTCAATTGTCAGCAGGCATTGTCCATGTAAATTAGCATCTTATCCCTTATCCTCTTCGAATTCCGCATCAGTCCCTGACAAAAACATCAACAAACTTTTTTGTTTCTTCTTCTTAGCCGCTATCTCACTCTAGGGACCTACACGTTGTTTATTAGTTCACTGTTGACCTTTGCCTGACACTGTTCTATAGGGCAAAAACAAGTTTCTTCTCGCATATTTTTCTCTAATTTCTGGTGACTTAGATTGGACGAAGGCAGGTGGTCTTTGGGTTCCAAAGACTCCCGCTAGGAACAATTACCGCGACTGGTTCATTTCCTCGTTTGTTCCAGGACTGCATAAGTGAAAACAAGCGCTCCGGATATTTGGAAGCGACTAAGACCCCAAAAATTGGCCAATTTTTGACTGTGTTTTGCACTTTTCGCTTTCTAGGGCGAAAATGAGCTGTTTTCAAGCTTGGCGAAGTTTTGCAAACTTGAAGAGTCTGATCTCCTTTAGGAATCTTAATATTTTTGGAGGAGATCTGAAGCTTCCAGATTTTTTTCTTTATTTTCTCTGAGAATTGACTCATTCGGTTCAATTCTGGAAAAAAATAGGGAAAATACGCATAATCCGTGAAATCTGCGTGCTACGCTAAGAGCAAAGAACGTGAAAATTGGGTGAAATAAGAAAGAAAGTAATAAATTTGAAGCAGATGTTGCTGATCAACTTTTTGGCGCCATTCTTCCTTCCCTCAAAATTTCGTCTATCCACGTGTCGAGTCATTCATAAGACTCATTTATCAGTCGCTCTGACAGCTTCCTCTCGTCACTTCCATCCTCCCCCACTAGTCTAGTTTGGGAAAAAGTTGGAGCCAAAGCCAAAAAGCTGGGTGTCTCTGTTGATGTAAGGGATAATTGAATACTCCGAGGGGCAACCTGATACGCACTTCGTCTCTATTCGATTCAATTATATACATCCCAGAGGCTACTTCTTCCACTTAAAGAATCAAAGAATCTTGTTCTGTCAGATCAAGTTTTGAGCATCTTTAAAGGGCGCCATTTTGAATTCTCAAGGTCAAAGCTGTTGACTTCGGGAAAGGTATCAATTACCCACATAAATCTGCAAAATAATCCGTGTTCTTTCTCTTTCGCGAAAAATTTCTCTGGTTTTAAACCTTTCATACTCATGAAATTTGTTCTTCTTCTTCTTGTTTACGAGTTATCCAAAATTCCGGGAACTCACTTCACTTTTAGGACTCCAGAGCTCTTCTTGGATCCTCTTGATCTAACCAGAGAACTCACAGAACTCACGCAAAAAACCTTGATCAATTCATTTCTTCCCAAAAATATTTGCCACCCTCCAGCCGTTAGATTGATGAAGAGCACGATAAATGGAAAGTACTTGTATTATTCCTTGTTTTCTTCTTTTCTCTCGGCCTCGAGAAGAATGAGGTTGCTAAGTCAACCTAATCTGATTAGAGGACCCATTATTTCCTTGAAAAATAATTGTTGGCGTATCTAACCCAGTGACCCAAAGAGTTTCTTTACTCGACCATGTGATTGACCTATAACTGACGAACGAGATAAAACCGTGGCTCTCGGAAGCTTCTAAATCTAGTAGACTTTTTTCTCAGAGTTCTCTCCGTTATTGGCCTCGTTATTCTCTTGAATTTAGTCTTTTCTTCTCTAAAGAGTCTATTTTTCAGATGCGATATATTTCCACAATTTTATCTTCTAGTAATATTTCTTGGTACAATGAGGTAAATCCTCGTTTTACTGTAACAAATGAATTGTTTAGGATACGGTACTATACCAGCCAGTTTCATCTTATTTCTTGACGGCGTTAGCAGCAATCTTTGCTCTATTCACAATTTTAGCAAATAAATGCACGATAGTTTTGTTGTGTAGGCATCGGTGAGTAAAGGTTTTATAGAAAAGCGAATGAAGTAAATTCCAGACCAATGCAAAAAAGCATCTCAAATCTCTACATTTTGAGTCTATCCTTTGCTGATATGCTCATTGGAGTGCTGATCTTAATTGTGGTTTTGACCCAACTTTTAGACAAAAGGTTGGTTTTGTGTGGGAGTTTCTCTAATCTCATTTCTTACATTCCACTTGCGCAAAGTAGAAGGGCGGCAGGTCTCGGGGGGAATGTTGCAAGGATGCGTGTGTTCTTTGAAACAGAAACAATAAAAAATCCTGGGAATCCAACGTTCTCCGATTCATTAGAGAATTTATTTTTGCAGCATTTTGGAAGCACTGCCCTGGCTGTGTGACTCCTGGCAAATCGCGGACTTTGTTCTCTCAACAATCAGTCTCTACTCGATTTGTGCGATTGCCTTCGATCGCGTTTGGAATCTCGTAAGTTTTCCATTTATGCCAGCCATTCCACCCCCACAAGATGTCAACAACTGTTAAAAATTCCAGGAAAAACCGTTGAGAGTCCTGAAGCGAAGCAGACGTCTGGCTCGCAAACTCATTATTTGCATTTGGCTTTTGCCTTTGATCGCATGGATTCCTTATTACTTTTTCGTGACTGAGAGAACGGAAACGATTACGATCTACGGGATGGAGAACTGCACAGCTGAATACAAAAACAAGATGTTTGTGTTGGTTGTAGCCGCGCTGCTATTGTATTTCCCAGCAGTTTCTCTGGTAAGTTGGAGGACCTTTCGCCCTACGTCTCGCGTCTTTTTTTAGGTTGGGATGTTTGGACGAATTTCTATCGTAGTCCATGGACACTTCTCCTTCCTCAAGGCTCATTCCAATAATCGTGCATCGACTCCAGTTCTCTGCAATAATTCGGCAAAAGGATCAAAGGACAGTACTCCCTTCTGTCGGACTCCTGAGCAGACAAAGAAGCTGTCGGACACAAGCACTACGTCTGTCTCTCCCTACGGCTCAATAAAATCTCCTCGTTCTCCATCGCCTAGATTCCAGAAGCAGGAACTTACTCCATTGAGTGAGGAGAGGAGTAGTGGGAGGGAGCGATCCTTTTCCGAGCAGCTGCCAAAAATCGAACAATTTGATGTAAGCGTTTACTTTTGTGCAAATTAGAATGAATTTCAGGTGGATAGTACAAACCATCTACGAGTAAAGAGCACTGCCTCTAATCCAACAAGGAGAGAATCTTTGAGGATGAGACAACTGATGATTAATCAAAAGGGAGAGTCAACCATTTACAATAGAGAAAGAGCAAAAGAGGTAATCTCTTGGGGGGAAAATGTACACATTGCTGATTTTAGGGAAGAGCCTCTGTGCCTCGAATGTCTCAACGTCGAGCTTCCAGCGCCAGCCGAGCTGGAAGTAACAAGCGCTTTTCGGTTATTGCCATTCCTAGCAACTTGGCTGAGCTTCTCCAGCGAGAAGGAGTTTCTCAACAAGTTCGAGCAGCAAAAGCAGTCGCTTTGATCCTATTTTGTTTTCTACTCTGTTGGCTTCCTTTCCTTGTAATGTGGCCGATCAAACTCTACTGTCGAGACTGCATCCCCATGCAATATTATAACATAGCCGTTTGGCTGAACTATCTCTGCTCGGCGTTGAATCCCCTACTTTACACATTGTCAAGCCCTCGAGTTAGGATAATTTTGTCCAACTACTTTGCATTTCTATGTCAGGACACGAAATCCCGCATGAAGCGCAGTTATTATGCTAAGAGTGGAACACTGGTCTAGACTTTTCGTGTATTTTGTACGGAGTTTTGTATCCTTTACTTCGGGTTGATAGGTGATCTCGAATAAATATTGAAATGTTGATGAATTTGATCGCTGATGTTTTCATTTTGTCCCGAGATAGTCCGATGGCATCCGAATCTGGTTTCCGCCAATCAACTGTCCATTCAAAACTATCATTTTTCATTTTGTCACTTACTATATCCGATTTCCCTCTACGGGTGTGGTTTCCCAAAAAGCGAAATAAACATACTGGGTTCCACCTCGTTTTCACGCCCCACCGATTCCTCCTGCCATTGATGACCTGTCATGTCCTTCGGTATTTTCTTTGCGCCGTCACGTGTTGCCCAGAAAAGACCCGTTTCTGAATTCCTGACAGACCAAGCCTATTTGACATTGATCGTCGTCGTGTTTTCACGCGACTGATCTTCAAAAAAAGTAAATGACCGTCGCGAGTTTTTTTTCCCTCTGCTGCTAAACAGATTCAATGAACGTTATGGAATTCAGAGAATCACGAGGCAATCAAGACTATCAAATTAGAGAAGAGACAAAGAAGGTTCTCAGTGTAACGAATTTGGAATTCCTCCTGTTCCAGTAAGCCGACCGATCAGTAATCATTTCACACATTGCTCGCTAAAATTAAACTCAATTCTAAAGAATACTAATACGACGGTGCAACTGACTCATCAGGTCTTTGAAACTGAACAAAAACAATTTCAAACCCCTTTATGGAGGACAGTAAAACTTTACGTTTTCGTCCGTGAGAGTTCTCTTTCTCATTTTTTTGAGCTCTTCCACCTCTAGATACTGTAATCAAATGTCGGTTGTAGTTTTCAATCGACTGGCAGTATTTGTCGGAAAATCTGTCCACATGCTATGCCCTTACCGGAACAAAATTTATTGTGTCCTTGAAACTGGCAGTCAGCCTAGGTCGTTAGCTGCTACAGGCTGAGGCGGCTGTTGACAGTTTCCTGCCGTTGCGGACTTTTTTGCTATTCGGTCATTCTCCTTCGTCGCATAGTCTTTCCGTCGCAGAGATCTGTGCCAAATGACCAGAGGCTTTTTATTTATGAGGGTTTGTCACGAATCAGGGGAGGGCAATTGGCAGTGAGTCAATTGGCCTTCTTGAATCAATAGAAAACAAGAATTTTTCTGTTTATTTTTCCTGTTTTCTTGAGGGCAATAGCGGTCTTCTGAATCTAAAAGCAAGATCATCACTCTTTCCTGTTCTAGCGGAATTTTCTCTTGCTGGGAAATTCTGCTAGGTGTTTTTCCTGGGCAAACATTATACCAAATTGAAGAGAAGATCTTCCTCTGCATCATTTTTTTCTAGACATTCCATCAAAAATAGTCAAAATCGACAGCCAAGTTGAGTGACAAACACTAATCTCTTTCTCCTTAGCTACATATTCTCCTACATGTTCGCAACACATCACTTTCACTGAAATTACTGCGAAGGTCAGAAAATGCCGTCCAGCCATGTTGTTTGTCTCTCTTTTCGGCCTTCTCTTTCTGTAAATTTGTGTGAGGGATCTCTTGGGGCGATTGTTTATTGATTTGAGGTTCTTGTTTCACGAATGAAAACATATTTATTCGATAGGTAGCCAGTAGATCAATGGTAAAAACACCCCACATTTGTTGCTGAAGCTTGAACCCTTGCGAGTCCAAAAAAGCGCAATTCAAGTCTCAACTTTTCTTCGCGGACCATCTGTCTTTATTTCCCGGTTTTTATGTCTTTTCAGCCCACAGAACTCTCTTATTGAAACCATATGGAGTCAACCCTACGGCGCCACTTCGCCTCATCGCGCAGCCGTTCTTCTGTCAAATTCCGCTCAAGTGCGGTCCCCTTTGCCACAAAACAAAGACTGTGTAAGACGCCGGCATTCTCTCTCTAACTCTAACGCTCGATTGAAAGTTCCTTTTTCGCTCTTCTTGGATCCTTTTACGCGAGGTTAAAGGCCGATCAGTCCCGTATTTTGTTGGGGGTAATCTGCGGCAAATCCGCTGCGAGAGAGATGACAGATAACGTTAGCCATCAAATTCGCACTCCGGGTGTGGCAGCTTCTCATTAATCAGTGTTAACGGGCCTGTTCTTCTTCTCAATGTCTCTCTGTCAGCCACTATCGGTTACAGCGTGTCAAATGTTCCTTTTTTGGGGCAGATTCGCGTCATTCAATCAAAGTTTTTTGGTCCAATTTGGCAATTTTCCAATCGCCAACGTCCCAAACTATATGCTACCCGATGAATCTACTTATTAGAAGCGACCTTGAAGATCGCTTTGCAACGTCGCAGAATCTCAAAAAATTAATCCTATTTGCTCCTTACTTCTAAAAGGTTTACTGTTCTAGATCTTACCGCCGGTTTCTAAACGATTTTATGGCCAAAAAAACTGTGAAGTGTTCTTTCCCTGGACAGCTACCCTGATTGACTCAATTTTCCCCGAAAATTCTGTGCCAAGGTTAGGAATTTCGAGGGAGATTTTTGAACCCTTCTATTTTTGACTTCTTCCTATAATGAGTCATCATTTTTCTTGTACTTTCTCTTGGGTTTTCATTAAAAATTACAATTTTAGGATATGGATATAGCAGCCACATTTGACAAAGAGCCATTTCGGCACACGGATCCAAAATACAAGTGCTGTTGTGGCTTGATGCACGTGAAGGTAAGAGAAAAAGCGAAGGAGAATCAAACCCGTTTTGAATTTTTTGCTGGCCATACTTCAAAGATTTCAAAAGAGGGGAAAAGACAGGCAGAAATGGAAAAAGCCAGTGATTCATTGAATAAGTGAAAGGGAGAGATTCAAACCATCGTCTCCTGGGCAAAATCAAAAACATAAAACTTTCAGAGAGCTTGCAAGCTCATCGCTACTCTTAGTTTAATCGGGCTCATTTTCCAAGCCGTTTCCCTCATATTAAACTTCAGGTGATTTTCCATGTATGGCCCTTACAAATTACAGCAATTTCACTTGGTGGTCATTCTTCGTGCATCTCATTATCGTCCTCATCGTCGCAGCTATCGTCTTCGCCTTTATTTGGGCAATCAAGACCGAAAATGAGAAGCTTCTTCTGCCTTATTTGGGCTACCTCGTTCGTTTGCAGCCCACACACTTTTATTAAAAGAGCTATTCTAGGCTCTGTGCGTCTTGTTCTGCTTGATCTTTTTGGCCGCTTCCATTTGGTCTCTTGTAGATCCTCATTCTCCACCAGCACGAGTTGCTAATAACGTTATTATTCGCAAGAACGACACCATGCTGGAAGACCAAGGAGTCAGTGACAATGAAACTGGTAGGATTTTGGCATGTGGAGATTGATAATTTCTAGCGATCCGAGTAACTTCGGCTCTTGGATGTACTGCTGCTGTTATTGGAATCGCCTTTTGCGTTTGGTTCGGCCTCGTCGTCTACAAGTATTTTTCCTACCTCAAAGACATGAAGCTGGCCCGAAACCCCAAGAATGTTGTACACCATGAGATTTCTACGCTCAAGAAGGGAATGCAATAATGATTTTCTCTTATTCTATAAGAATTTTTGGAACTTTCACCCTGCTTTAGACTGTACATAACTGCTCTCCCAAAGACCACATTTCTAAGCAAAACACTGTTTATAAAAGACATTTGAACTTTGAAAAATATATTCATTTTCACCTTTTTGTTTGAACCCATTTTTGTAGCTTATTATGCGAGGACTAGATAATGGCTTAGAACACGTAGAAGTGACGGAAGGGCAGATATGAAGAAAAGTAATCTGGGAGGAATAAATAACAAATCGCAGTTATAAATCTTCGTTTGTAATATTTGCGAAGGCTGCATTATGATGAGGAAGGACATCCTAAAGAGCGATTTCGTTTCTGTCCATCCTCGTCTTACCGTAATAGTAGTGAAAACATCATTGAAGCTCTCAAAAAGATCAGCCATTCCTGGGTCATCGTTGATAGCAGATTTGGCTGTTTTTATACTCAATGTGGAATGAGAGCTTGTTCTTGAAATGGTGGAAGAACTGCCTTCGGATGGATTGTCTTCTCGAGGAGATGTACTGGGACGGTTCTCCACCAGCAGTCTTTTGGGAGGATCGGCAGGAATCGAAAGGTACATTGACATTCCACAGCCCCCGCCGTTCACAGCCAATTGATCTTCGATCTAAAAAAAGAGGAGAGAATATGCTGTTGTGGATTATGAACTCACCGACATGTTCCTAAATTCGTGGAGGATCTCGTTTCCAACTGACTGGAAGAGTAGAGAAAGAAGAACTGCCTGTTCAGTGGTAAATGAGATCCAAGTGAAGACTTCTTGGCCAGTCATATACTCAAAATCAAAGACTGTCGGTCGATGATTTCCATCAACTTGACTCATCCTCCAAAATCTGATTCGTGTGGCTTTGAACACGGCTTCTTGGCTCCAGTTTTCGCCATAAGAGAGAACAATCTGCCTTCTGCCTATCTTCACTTTGCATTTTGTGTTCTCTTCAGGATATTTGGAGACACATTCAGATAGAATTTCATAGGAATAGCTGGGCTGGAGATGGCAGATTCGAAGGAATTGGACTTGATCTCCACTTTTCTCCAATGACTTAAGTCTTTCTGCTTGTTCCGATCTCAAAGTTTGAAATTTTTTGTGTTGAAAATCGGCTTTAGCCTGGAAAAAAATAAAGATCAACTTGAAAAAACTACCTGTTTAAAGAGCAATTTGGACACTTCGGGATTATCCAAGAAACTTTCTTCGATTCGCGGCTCCCAGATTAGTTTTCTAATCATTAAACGATGATATACTCCTTGTGCAGCAGATTTTAGGTTCAACTGCTGAAGGCTGATGTAAGGCGTCTCAAAATTGCGAAGTAAACGGACACCTGGAAGACAGTTTGAAATCAAGTTGAAATGAAGTCTCACATAAAATATTTGAAGAGTTCCTATCAGTTTCATCTAAGGACTTTACCATAAAAAGGCCAAAACTCCATAGCAGAGTCTCCGCGGGGATTTGTAAGATCTGTGCCAACATCTTCAAGACAGAATTGGTAGACGTATCCACATTCGTTTTGATAATCAGCTTCTCTCCATCTGGTAGAAAAATATCCAACGTAATGTGGAGACTTGTTGCTCGAAAAGAGGAAACCTGCGCATCAAGAAACCATTTCTCTAAAATTTTATATCTAATCTTCTAAAAGAAAATACCTATGGTAGGATGTCGAACAATCTCTGGATGTTGCACTACTGCAAACGGCAATAATTCAAAACGATCGAATCTCAAACTCACATCCATTGAGGTATTTTCCCAGTTTGTGCTTCCGTTCCTCGAGCTGTTTCTCATTCAAGTTAAAGAGCTTTTTTGGTGGAAATGGGGGTCCTCGATATTTCAGACCAAATCGCTGTTTTATGGTCTCTGAAAGAGCCCAAAGCTGACTAAATCTAACAGCACAGTGGAAAAATCCATTCACGTGGATGTTAAAAGCCTGGGAGAGTGTTTTTCATGGAAGAGAGGGTGTTTACTCACGGTGTATTTGCTGATTCCATCATTTTTTTCCACTAGGACTTGAGTGTCAGGAACTGCTAGATGGATCATCGCGTCCAATGGATGTACTCCTCGAGGAGAAAATACATTGACCACGTGGGACTAGAATTCTCGAATTATTTTGAAAAAAGAAGATAAGAGAAAGCTGAGAGACTTACAATGTCTTCTTCGGAAAAAGTGGGAGTGATAAAGGGACATGGAGCTGAGGAGGTGGGAGGACATTCGACTGCGGCAACCATGAGGCAGCTGTGATGGTTGCTCGTGGGATTTCCACTAGATTATCATGACCGGTTGGTGTATTCCGTGTCTCGTCAATTCTATCGCCCTCTGCCGACGCGTGTCGACGGCACACAGCGGGGTCGACAACCGGTCTATGTCAGGGGAAAGCGAGACTAACCCGAGGTCAAATATATCATTATCAGATCAGATGTTTTGAGATGAGGGGGAGTCAATTTTCAACAAGACTTACTTTTCTCGGCAAAATGGGAAAGAAGCCTAGGCAGCGTTTTTATCAGCTCATCATTTTTATTTTTATTCAATTCTTTCAACTTGTTAGCTAATTCGTGAATTCATGTTAGAATTGTACTTGTGTTGTTTCATAGTTTTTTTTCTTACACTGCGCTTACATCATTCAATTTATTTATATTTTCAAAATAATTTACGTTGAATAGAATTGCACGACCATATCTATTTTATTTGATAGCGAAGAGCGCAATCTTCCAGGCGAAATAAAAAGTATGGGGAAAGTAACGCATTTATTGGATAGATAAATGATGGGAACAGAGCTTTAAACGAATAATATGGCCTGACAGCAAGTTTTCGGAGAAATGGTATCTGGAGGATGTACGCAAACATCTAAAATCAGCGTTTTTACAGTAAACAAAATGATTTCAATTTCTATTATATTTCATCGTGTTTCTTTTTATATTTTACTATTTTTAAATATAACGTTTCTCTTTTTAGAATGGAATCAGTCATCGATCCTTCCATTCTAGCGCTGACGGCACAAACGGGTCTAACAATTGCCAATTTTTTACCAGTAGAAGAGGAGGATGACTATGAAGACAGCGATATTCCAGAAATACAGGTTAGTTTTCTTTTTTTTTTTTTTTACAAATAAATATGTTTAGCGAGTTTCCAAGAAAAATAATGCTTTGCCTCTTTGGGGCAACCAGGCAACCATGAACCTCAATCCATTAGTGCTAGAAAACGTTAGAGAAAGCTACTACTACAAAAATCATCTAATGGAATTAGATAACTTTCAAGCGCTTGTGGATGAAATCTACTATAAAGTAAATGCTGCAAGTAGTTGTAAATCACTATTTTAGGTGAAACATCTTGAACCATGGGAGAAGGGTACTCGAAAAGTTCAAGGTATGACAGGAATGTGTGGAGGTGTTCGTGGAGTAGGAGCTGGAGGTGTAGTTAGCTCGGCATTTTGCATTTTATTTAGGTTTTTCAATTTGAGGATGAATAGGTTAGCACTTTATAATATGTTTTATAAGATAACTAAATTACAGACGTCAATTAGTCAGTCTCATAAATAATAGTGAGTCTGCTTATGCTAGAGGAATGGGCTTCATGTATATTCGTTTCACACAGCCCCCTTCAGACTTGTGGGCTTGGTTTGAACCTTACTTGGTTAGTTTTTAGATCATAAATCATGCTTGCACACGGAATGGTAGATACTATCTAAGTGTAATGGTTTTATATTCCACAAAATAAATACTTGCAGGACGATGAAGATGAAGTAGACCCAAGATCTGGAGGAGGAGAGTCTATGAGCTTTGGTCAGCTAGTTAGAATTATGCTTACAAAGCTAGACTGGTATGGAACTCTTTTTCCACGTATTCCTGTTCCAATTCAAGTAAGTTAGTTAGTTTTTAATTTAATTGTTTTTTTCAGAAAGATCTTGACGAAAAGTTCGTTGAGCGCAAGAAAAACCAGCTAAAAAATGCAAAGCGAGCAAGACGAGATAGAGAGTTAGTTTTAAATTGATTCTAAAAATACTTATTTCCTTTTTAGCGAGTTCAGAACAAAGATCTCAGATCTTCCAGGCTTTCAAGAGAGCAGAAAGCGAGAAAATGATCGTGAGGGAGACAAAATTCCGGAAAAGAGGCCGCGCAACGTAAGATGTCATCACCACTTGAGACACCATCATTGCCGAAAACATAGGAAAAGGTGTCCCAAAAAGGGT
Source organism: Oscheius sp. JU1382 (assembly GCA_932521405.1). Lineage (NCBI taxonomy): Eukaryota > Metazoa > Nematoda > Chromadorea > Rhabditida > Rhabditidae > Oscheius > Oscheius sp. JU1382. The sequence continues at coordinate 418,053 of OW051479.1, forward strand.
GTAGAGTTAGTTCCATTTTTAATCTCTTGAACAGTTTGTTTTTCAGAGCCAGAAAGGCAAAAGAGCAAGAAAAGCAGGAATAATCTCAGCCTGAATTCTGATCTGTCTATTTTTTTATTTATTAAACGTCATCCATAGTTTTTTATTTTTGCCTATCGTATGCGATTAATATCTATTACTTCTTTCCAATCTAACATACTTGACTTTTTTTTAGATATTAGAATGGCCGCTCAATGGTGTCTTATTGAGAGCGATCCCGGTGTTTTTACCGAGTTACTCAAAGGATTTGGAGTAAACGGAGTCCAAGTATGCTTTCTTTAAATTTTTTGGATTAAAAACTTTTAGGTTGAAGAGTTATACAGTCTAGATGAATCTGAGTTCGAAAATTTGCGCCCAGTTATTGGTCTCGTCTTTCTTTTCAAATGGCGCTCTGGAGACGAGCCTATCGGAACTCCCTACGAAGGAAACGACGTCTTCTTTGCTCAACAAGTTGCATATTTTCTCAATATTTTAAATTTATCTTAGGTTATCACAAACGCCTGTGCTACTCAGGCATTGGTTAATATGATGATGAACGTCAAAGATCCTAACATACAAATTGGTCCAATTTTGACCGAATATCTCGAGTTTACAAAGGACTTTGATCCTGCAACAAAGGGATTGACCCTAGGAAATTCTGAAAAAATCCGAGATGTCCACAATGGATTTGCTAGACAGATACACTATGAATTAGATGTCAAGGGAGGACGTGAAGAAGACAACTACCACTTCATTACTTATATGCCGTACAAGAATAAGGTTCTAGAACTGGATGGACTGAGGGATACCCCTTTGGAGGTTGCTAATTTGAGTCCTGGAGCTGACTGGCTTGAAGCAGTTAAGCCTGTAATTCAAATGCGTATTAAGAAGTCAGTTCTAGTTTTTTTTTTCTTGAAAAAATTATATTTTAGATATAGTGAAGGAGAGATTCATTTCAATCTCATGGCGGTTGTCACCGATAGGAAATCCGAATATATCAGGAGAATTACGGAAATCGTTTCAAAGCCTGAGAAAAGTCTTGACGATACTAATCTCATGCAAGAACTTCAAATGATGATGGAGGCTGAAGACGAAAAAATGAATCGGTTAGCGTATTTCTCTTTTTTTATTTCATTTTTATTAAAGCTACCGTCAAGAAAATGTTCGTCGACGTCATAATTATCTTCCATTCTTGCTTGAGCTCATGAAGTGCCTTGCTAAAGAAGGAAAACTGGTTCCTCTCGTGGAGCAAGCTCAAGAGACTGCTTTGAAAAGGAAGAAGGCCGATGCTTAAATCCGTTGAAACAATATTTATTTTTTTATAAAAGTATAATGTTTACACGCTTTATGACTCGGATTTCTTGCTTTGAAGATCAGAAGGAGCAACACGGGGAGACAAAGAATCTGATTTTTCTAGATTGCACTGTCTCTTTGCTATAGACCAGGGTTGAGAGATGGCTTAAGGTTTGTTTTTCTTATTAATTTCTTTCTGCTTACCAGACCCGAAACAGCAAAATAGTGTACCAGTAATCATATTCGCGACAACGTTGAACAAGAATAGTATGAACCATTTTCGATCCTTTGCCTGGAAAATATTTTAGTGTTCAGAAAAATCAGCTCACTCACCACACTATCTAGAAAACTTAGCATAAGTGGGCCACAAATATTTCCAGCCATTCCAAAGGTCATAGCAATTGATGTAAGAAGGCCGGAGCTTCTCGGATCCAGAGACAAAATACTCGTGAAAAAGCCAGGAATTCCACAAGAAAAGAAGAATCCAAACAAGCCTAAAAGTATTCCAGCTACCCACACATGATTACAGTCGGGCAAAGTGGCTAGGCCCAACATGGTCAGAGCACATCCGGCAGAACCTGTAAGATTTCTTTGCATTTTATGCCTGAACTAACTGATCATTTGGAATATTTTCGCACACTTGTTGTGCTCCAAGATTTTATTCCTCTTCAAGTAATCGGCGAAGATAGAAAGGATCAACTTGGAGATAAGTTGTGTTAAAAATGGAATCATCGAAAGCATTCCATTCTTTTGCAGCGGAACTCGTAATTCTTCCTTGAAATAAGTCGGCAAAAAGGCTTGGAAAGTAGCAGCTTGAAAATTGTAAATAAATTGGCAAAGAACAGCCACAAGAAGAGGAATAGAAGTAGCTAATTTGACCCACAGAATAGGCAGCTTCTCTCCTTCCTAATTTGAGATTGAACCAAAAGAAATAGATTACTTTTGTGGATTGGACGACACTTTGAGATAAATACGCCTTCTCTTCTTCAGATATCCATCGATTTTCTTGAGGAGTATTGCTGAAGAAGATGAGCCAAACCACAATCCAGACCAAGCCACATCCACCAAAAAGGTAGAATATTGCCGGCCAACCAAAAGGAGAACCGCAAAGGTATGCCGAAATCATGGAGGTTAGACTTGCAGCGATCTTGACGCTTATATTTTGAAGAAAAAGAAATTACCTGATTTCCGGAAGTAAAAAACGCGGCAATGGTAGACCTCTCGTTTGCAGAGAACCACCTTCCTTGAACTGAGGCCCCGGATGGAAAAACGAAGCCTTCACCAAGTCCCATCATGATCCTGGCACCGAAGAGAGCCTCATATGAATTTTCTGCCAACATCGGAGTGAGCATTGAGACCAAAATATAGTCGACCAGCGCTACAACTAGGATTATTTTCGGTCCAACACGATCAGCAATATATCCAGAGAAGAAGATGGTTACCATCCCGCCATAATAAGTCGTCGAGAGGAGCAACGCTTGCATTTGGGGAGACCAAATAAGGTGTCCCTAAAAATGATTAGATTCTAGAAAAATAATTCACATTATAGCCAGCACTTTTCATGGAATCAGCATCTGAATGAACTGGACATCCATCGCCTTTTGTATCATTGACCCAAGTAGAAATTGTGGGAGTGGCATCGCTTTGAATATTCACTGCTGTAGAGTTGACCATGCAGACTATGGCCATCGAAAGATCTAGTCTCATAGCTACCGCGCACGCCAGCCCTAAAATACATTTGTTCTATTGTATTGAGCGTTATTTCTAGGCTTTGAACCTATTAAACTAACCCCAGGTGAGCATAAAAGAGACCCATAGCCTTGTAGACTTGAGAGAGAAGAGAGCCACCGGTCGGACCTCTTCCTCCGCCATCGACATGACGAGCCGTTGTGATTGTTCAACATTTGACTTTTGCGCCATTTACATAGGACTCTGGAATAATTTATCGTAGATTAACTACAGATTTTTCATCATTTTAGAGAGGAGTATGTTTTGTTATCTGTGGTTACGCGAGGGGTTATTTTTATTTTTCTCAACTTCTGTACTACCCCCAATTCAGCTTGGATCAAAGCTGAGAACATAAAATTCTCTTCTTCTAGTGATCAAGACATATCCAGCCAATTAGGGTTTCCTGCGTGAGTTCATCTTGGTCGAATGCTCTAATTTTGCAGCTATTTACGCAAAAGAACAGGAGCAGAGACCATGATGCAAGCTGTGAACAATTTCGAAACCTCTGCTCCCCATTTTCCAGTCGTTTTATCTCGCTATTTGATTAGATAGCAAAAATTCCAAGATAATCGAGCAATAAAAATAGAAAATGGCTGCCAGAAGTTGTAAAAATGCCTACAACGAGAGGAAGTAATAATAGTGCACGTGAAGCGTGACGTCATTTGCTCACCACTAGGATATCGAAGCTAACTCTCCGCGAATCCCGGCGGAAAAAAACAAGAAAAAAGGAACACACATAGACTTGTGGCATAGGTTGAAGCTAATGAGGCCTGCTTCCTTCGAAAGATCAAAGCTGAAGGCATTTATCAGCATGAGAATTTATAGCATGATGAGGGGGAGGAGGGACTGAACCCAGATCACAGGCAGTTGAGATCTCTTGCAGGTGCAAGGCCAGTCTTGTTTACATACTATAGACTACCAGAGACTAGGAAAGAGCTCAAAAGATATATGATGTTGGTTTATAATGTTCGAGAAGAGCAAAGTCTGAAATGATTCAGATGATGAATAGAAACACCTGACTTTTCAACGATTGGCGAAAATGTTTCTTACTTGCTGGATGAAATTGCACTTCTTTAGCCTTGTTTTTGAAGAATATCAGGTAATATTTCTAAAAAATTATTTAGCTAAGCCTAAGGAGATTAAAAGCATATTGCACTTTATTGGATAAGAGGGATGAGAGTCCTCATGATATCTCCTAATCTCGTGAAATCAGTAGCTCCTCGCCTCGGAACTGAAGTGCGAGCATAAAACATTCTAATTAAGAGAGCAGGTGAGAATTCTTTGGTTGTTGCTATGCCAGCTCGTTACCGGCTCCGATTTATTCTGCCCTCTCCCTCGGGGTCATCTCACCATCTGCCAGTCCTCTCGGCCACCAGCTCTCTCGCGCAGACAGCTGACCACGTGACTACTACATGTTAATTCCTAGCTGGTAGGTGGCTTCGCTTTCTTGGCTTCTCATTGTTGGGGAATTTAACAGGGAGTGGGGGAAATTTGATTGCCCTTATGTCAATTAATGCCACCCTTTTGACTCTCGTTTCATTTGATCCAGACGAGGGTCAGCCTTTGGATTAGCTCATTTGTCCTTTTAACCCAGGAATTTATACTGTTTCTAAATGATTTGTCAAATTTTAAAAAGAAAAGGCCTGTTAAAATTGAATTTATAACAACTGCGCAGAATTTGTAATTAATTTGCTTAAAAAACACATTTCAAGCTTCAAAAAGCAGCATTTAGTACGTCTCGCTTCACTTCAACATTATGCATTTCGTTATTAAATTTTTTTCTTTCACTCATTAGAATTTTGGAGCAAAATTATGCGTTTTGGCATTTGATATTCTTGTATATTGCTTTTCGGACTTGTAAAGTGTTTTAAATTTACTTTTAGCGGAAAATTCAGTAAAATGTACCAAAATTAGACCAAAAACCTTTGAATTGGCCCCCGAAAATGCCTCTCTCGAAGCAATCGTACGTGACATCTCGTCTCACAGCAGAGTTCGCCAGCCTGCTGGCTGCAGCAGCGAGGCCAGCTGACTGTACTGGTCTTACCCTTCTTCCTCTAGCCAGCTATGTCCTTCCCACCATCGCCAGAATTGTCCGACATGCTTCATGTAACATTTTATCTGATTTTAGGAGCAACTTTCTAAGATTTTGACCTTAAATGAGCCGGAGATTCAGGTAATTATCCCGGAGGATCAGCCTTGCTGCTCGAAGGTTTTTGGAGGACGTGAAGATACCAGCAGGATGCCGATTACTCGCAGCTGTCAGATTAAGATCGAGGTGGGCTTTTAACTCTTTTTTCTCTTGGTAATTTAGGCAGCGCAAATGGGATCAATACGGAAAGAGCTGGGCAAAAAACCCGACCCTGAATCTCTAAGTTTTTTGCCTATAAAACGTCTTATTCCCATAAAATATTGCTTAGAAACAAAGGGAGTCTCAATTCTGAATCGAATGAATCCAAAAACCCGCCAATAAGACCATTAAACCTAGATCAACCAGTCTAGAAAAAGGGCACATGCACTCGCGTCCTTAGCCCAATTTACCCTTTAAGAGTCAAATCTTCTGCGTTTCTGATAGCTTTTGAACAAATTTATGTTCAATAATATTAAAGAAAAAAACAAGAGCTGTAATTTTCTAATAAATCTAAAAGCGCCTATAAATTAGAGAAATATGGTCATTTTAGGAAAGAAATTTGGAGCGAATTTAGGAGAAACCAATACAGAACATTGAATTTTCAACTTTCTACAGTAACTTTTGTAAATTACAATGTTTTACAAAATAGTAGAAGAGATGAAATCTATGACTTCGTATTCAAATCTATTCATAAAAAGCTTTGCAAATAACTATAATTGGTCCCCAAAAAGGCGCGAATCAAATTGCCTCTCACTCATTAGAAGATTCTAGGAGGCTCTTGATTGCCTTCGTTTTGTCTCTTACTCTGCCCTTGACAATCCACCGATCCAAGTAATAATGACCTGAAAGTCTCGGCCTCATATTGTGTGCGGCATATCGATTTTCGGCCCACCTTTACGATATAACATCGGCTCCGCGTGTTTCTGACAAACGATATCCATGGTAGTAGAAGTAAAAAGCAAGGTTTCCGGCCTTTTTTCATTCCATCAGTAAATAAATATTTTAGCTTGAAGAGATTGAAGAAGAACAGAATCTCTCTCCTCGCCTCCGTAAGCGAAAAACGTCCTCCTTCTCACCCATATCGCCACGTGCCAAATGCCGAAAAAATCCCCCTCAAACGCCAAAATTCAACCTGAAAAAATCAAAACAACAAAGTGAAGATGAAGAAGAGAATATCAACTACGGTGAATTGGAAGAAGAAGCTCCAGATGAGTCGTCAAGTCCTGATTCCTCTCGACCGCCTTCACCACGAATAATTCCCAGAAGGAATTGTGCTGAAGTGGCAAAAAAGAAGATTATAGTTGAAAGGAGGCGAAAAATACCAAAAGGAGAAGGAGAAGAACCAGTGAGTATTAAAAATTGCAATTTTCTCAAACGTTCTAGAGGAAATTAAAGTCTACAAATTTGCAAATGACTTTTATTAAACAAAATCCACCCTAATTTTGCAGGCAGAATCTAACGAATCGAGAGAAGGCTCGTGTGATCGACATGACTGTCCAGCGATAAAAGCTTGCTGTCTAAATGTGACAGAAAATTGTCTTCAAGTTCAAACAGAACCAAAGACTTTTCATCACTTAACAAAACATGAACACATCTGTAATAACTGCTATGATTCACTTTGGAAAATGAGTGGAAGATTCGGAAAGAGATTCGTCTCTTGGAAAGCGAAGTGGTCGGAAGAGAGCAGGTGTCATCCAGGAGTAAGAGCTTTCATCTCCGTAGGTTGCTTTTTCTATCCTTATTTAAATTCTAGGATCAATTGCTTCCTTACTGGGTCCAGTGTCAATATTGCAATAAATACCGGCGGATTGACACTGATCACACTCCTACTACCAAATTCATGGCTAATTTTACCTGCATAAGCTGTGAAGAGATAGAAGATTCGGTAACTGTCTACTATTTTTGAGCTATTTATCCCGTAGGCGGCACGAGACGCTAGAGATCACAACTGGATTTATTCCATCAATTCTTGTCCTTTGCTGCAAAATTCTCCAGCATTGTTCTACTTAGGAGGAGGACATTATTTCTACGACGAGTTGGGAATGAGTCCAGTTGAAATTGACTTCAATAACAAAGGTAAATCTATTTTTAGACAAATAAAACGTTGAATTTAGATTGCCAAACAGAGCGCTTTATGTCGCCCTTCAATATCCCTGATCTGCAGTCGAAAGCATTTTGTTTGAGACCGGATATGATGGACTTTGATGAGGTGGAAGCATTTCCGGAATATTCCGTCGAAAGTGTACTGTATCTAGCCATCAGAAATCTGATTGTCACTCTGTGGAACATGAATCCATTCGTAAGATTTTGCTCCTACTTTTGTTGATGTTTGTAGGAATATCTCACTCTAGAAAAATGCATACCTCAGCTGATTTGCCGTGGATTAGCAAGAATATGGTATGTGCAGGAACTTGCTCGGATTCACGAGTTCCTAAGAGTGAAGAGTATAATAAACTATGGAATTTTGGATCTTCCACCAGAGATTACAAACAAAGTGAGAGCTTTCTTCTTCTTTGAATCTTGTTTTACAGGCCTCGTTGGATGTCATAGTTGTTGGAGCAGGAATTAGCGGGCTCTCAGCTGCCAGACAGTTGAGGTCATTTGGAGCGAAAGTGAAGGTTTTTGAAGCCAAGACTGTAGTAGGAGGAAGGATGCAAGACGACTGGAGTTTGGGAGTAGCCGTCGGCTGTGGAGCTCAACTAGTCACAGGAAGTATAAATAACCCAATTATTTTAATGTGTGAACAGGTAGATTTATCAGCCTCATTCAAGAAAGATACAAATTCAGACGGGTGTTAGGTATCGAATTGTAGAAAGTCAATGTCCTCTAATTGACGGAGTCAGCGGAGGATCGATTCATTGGAAAGTGAGGAATTTTAATTATTTTTGGCTAAATATAAATTTCAGTTGGACAAATATGTGGAGGAACATTTAAATTGCATTTTGGATGCACTATATCACTGGAAAAACCATTCAAGGATCAACGATGCAAGCCTTGAAGGTGAGTCCAGTTTTATTGGACTTTATTGGTCGGGTTTTTAATGTTTTTTTTTTTCAATTTTTTAATATTTATTTGTGTATTTACTAACTTTGTCAATCTACTCTGACTCCTCTTGCGAAAGCGCGAGTTGCGTCAAGTCGAAAGTGACGCGATACGTTTTTGCACAGCTGGTTTGACCCTCTGGTTTTACTATCATTTATCTGTCTAGTTAAATACCATTTGCTTCTTTCGCAATTGCCGTCACTTTAAATCAAGAATAGGCAGAATTTGTGCTTATCAGTCCTGGTCGCAAAGCACAATTTTGAGCTACGTGTTATTCTGAACCAGTTTTGTGGGGAGATTTGATCGTTAAACTTATTTTTTGGCGGTTATTTCTTTTCTCTGGTCGCCAAATATTCAAAGGAACCAAATCGGGCAAAAGGGCGCCAAAGTCAGGGTCGGACAATCACTAATTGAGACGAGACTCGTCACTCAGCCAACCAACATTATTTGTGACTTCATTCACTACAAGATACAACGATTTTTCAGCGCGCATTGTGTATCATTCCTACCGCCAGACTTTGCCTACATGTTTTTTGAACACATCAGTAATCTTTCATTCTTCTAAAGTGCAGAAGTTTTGAGCCATCTTTTCTCTCATGACCTTTTTTAACCCACTCTCTCTACTTATTTTCCTCATTGAAGCGATAGAATTGTTTATTTCGAAATATGATATTCTCCAATGACAAGGAGATCATTTGCTACAGTTTTAGGCACAGAGAGAGAGAGAGAGAGAGAGTTCCACAATTTGTTCCAATTGCTTCCCTTCCGCCTTATGCAAGCTTATCACTGAGCAGCCAAAGGTCATCCATTTTTGCATCAATTCTTTATTTTTTCAAGAAGAAAGCCACTGATGAAATAGTTCAACCTCCTTGCCAACTATAAATGCCCTTTGCCGTGCTTGTGCTTATCGGGACACAATCGCTTCGCAGTGTCCAATGACCGGTGACCCCACTCGTTAGTACATTCACCTCCTCTTCAGCTCTCTCTGGACTCTAACGGGAAGAAAAGCCTTTTTGCATTTTTTAGGGAACTCTTCTTGGGCTGGCTGAGAGGAAGGCAAATCCTATTAATTCGGGCTCTTTGAACCGCTCTCCTCGGCCGGACATCTTCTATAAGACCTTTCTTTATTGATTTTTGTTATCGTTTCGACTGGGAGAACTTTGAACTGAGAACTCTTCTGGATTTTCACTTTTGAAATGCGAGAAAAAAGCATCATTTACTAAATGAATAAATTAAAATTGAGATAGACTGCTGTTGCTTTATCCAATGGATTTTCAAGCCATTTTATTGTTTCGAATGTAAAATGTCCACAATTGACACGAATCCCTGGACAATTGACCTCATTTCTCTGCCTAAATCACAGGAAGGCGCTCATTTTGCTTCCCTCCCAGCTCACTTTGCTCCTCGTTTTGTAGTCCTGTTTTCCTATCCGCTGGGCCTACGAAAAATATAGAAAAAGCAGACCCAATAAATTGACTATTTGCCATGGTCTGTAGAAGCCCCGGAAACTTGAGCAAACAATAATTTCTCTTTCTCTCTGTCAGTTGCTCTCATTCTCGCACCTTTTCCTCCCGAAGGAATTGGAAGGACATAGGCTTCATTCGTTTTGCTCTAGCTGCCCTTTCATGAATTTTCAATTAGTTCACAGCCTGAGAGCTCAAAATCGAGCGAGATAAGGAGGCCCAAAAGAGTCTTTTTCGGCTATTAAGAGACGAATTCCTACGTTTAAAATCCTGTTTTTTAAACTCATTTATTGATTTACTTGTTATTTGTTCTGCTTTATTCTCTCTGCTTCCTTCCATGCCTCTTACTCGTATATTCTATTTCTTCATAAATCACTAGATGGTGCTGCCTCGAAACAAGCAGCAGCCTCCAAGAAAGCCGAAGAGCCAAGGAGGAATGGCTGGCATGCTCAAGGGACTGATGAGCGGCGGTGGAGGCGATGACGGCATCACCATGATTGACTTGGCTATCGTTGTCATTATTTCCATAATTGGTACCTACTTCGCTACGACTTTCTTCGGCTCAAAGACGCCCGTTCAACCGGTATTTTGCTTTATTTCGTGGAGTTTTTTTTAAAGACTTATAACTACAATTCGACTGAACTCTACAAGGCTAGGTACAATTCTGACGGCTCCATTGAACTTCCTTTGACTGTCATTACTGACTTGGATCATGACACCAAGATGGAAGACAAGAAGAATACCTGGAGGAGCTTGATGAAGAAAGGAACTCTCCACATCAGGTTGGAGCTGCTAAACACCTTGAGAAATAGAATTTTATAGCCAGAACAGGCAAAAGGCTAGTGTTCACTGGGATGAAAGCAAAGATTTCTTCGTCTCAAGTCAGATCTCTGCCGGTGGAAGAGCTATGGAACTTAGCGACCTCACTGTTTTCAACGGCAGATTGCTGTCAGTTGACGACCGTACCGGAATTGTTTATGAGATCCACGACCAAAAAGTAAGTTGTTACAGGTAAAAGCTAAAAGAAATAGGCTATTCCTTGGCTTCTGCTTAACGACGGCCCAGGAAATGTGACGAAAGGCCTGAAAGGCGAATGGATGACTGTCAAGAACCAGCAGCTCTATGTTGGAGGACTGGGAAAAGAGTGGACAACAACCACTGGAGAATACGTGAATGACCATCCAATGTGGATTAAAGTCATCTCTCCTACTGGAGAAGTCCGCCATGTGAATTGGTACGACGTCTTTGTGAAAGTTAGAAGAGCTCTTGGCATCGAATATCCCGGCTATATGATTCATGAAGCTGTTCAATGGTCGGAGAAACATAAGAGGTGGTTCTTCTTGCCAAGAAGAGCTTCCCATGAGACTTATAACGAAGCCGACGACGAATCCAGGTTCGATCTCTAATTAAAAAGACTTTTTAAATATAGAGGATCAAATACCTTGATTATTGGAGATGAATCATTGACTCACTTCAAAACCGTGACGATAGGTCAAAACGATCATCCTGCTAGAGGATTCTCCGCTTTCCAGGTTTTTTTCCCCTCGAAAACAAAGACACTTCCTTTTAGTTCATTCACGATACTGGTGATCGCTTGATTGTCGCTTTAAAATCTGAGGAAAAGGACGGCAAGCCAGTGGCCAGCTACGTGACTGTTTTCGATATCGATGGCAAAATCATTCTTCCCGATACGGCTCTCATCGGCCCGTATAAATTCGAAGGAGTTGCATTTGCTTAGGCAAATTCTACACGGGTCTTCTCACTCTCAAAATAGGGTACACAAATTATTAGTGATATTGTGATCCTCGTCAAAGAAATGTATTTTCAAATATGTAAATAAAATATCTTGTTTCCTTTGGCTTCAACGGGGTTGTTTGTCTAAAAAGAATAAAATTAGCCCTTAATTTTACAGAACAAATCCAAAAAGTCCACCAAACTCTGCTTTCTGAGGGTGGAGTCCGCTGGGGAGAAGAAGAAGAACGTGTCCTTCAGTTCCACCTGGGAAATATTGAATTCTCGTGCGGCTCAAAAATGGACGATGTGAGACTCTTACCCAAAGTAATAATAAAAAGTTGCAGGTTTCTTGGCGAAATTGGGATCAAAATGAAGCTGTTGCTTTGTTTGCCGGCTCTCATGCTCTGTTAACTGACGGCTCGAAGGATATTTTAAAGAAATTGGTTGATGGAACAGATGTTCGCTTTAATCATGAAGTAGTCAAGATTGAATGGCTGGAAAAAAGGCAAAAAATGCAGGTTACCTGTCGCGGCGGGAAGAAATTCAATGCCGATAAGGTAAAATCTTTCCTTTTTTCGTAATAGCATTCTCATCTAGGTTTTGGTAGCTCTTCCGCTGGCGATCCTACAAAAGAAAGAAATAATCTTTAATCCACCTTTGCCCAGAAAAAAGATCCAAGCTCTCGATAAAATTGGTGCTGGCTTGATTGAGAAAGTAGCTGTAAAGTTTCCACGTCGTTTTTGGAAAAAACATTTGACACACAACAATAGCGACGTTGATTATTTTTCATTGGTTCCAAAGAGCAAAGAAGACCGCGGTCTTTTCAATATGTTCTATGATTTTTCAAGCCGGGTAACACTAAAATTATGATCTAAAAACTGAAACGATTTAGGAATCTACTAATAAAAAGGACAAAAGCCACTATGTGCTGATGTCCTATGTATGTGGAGATAGCGTAGAAATTGTCAACGAAATGTCTGACGAAGAAGTTGCCGATAAATTCGTCGAGACTTTGAGAGAAATGTTCCCCGATGAGGTAGAATCTATCAAAACTAGAACAAAAAATAACTTACAGAATGTTCCGGATCCCGATGGCTATGTTGTAACACATTGGGGACGAGATCCCCATATTGGTATGTCGTATTCTTATGTCCGAGTTGGTGGTATCGGCGAAAATTATGATCATATCGCTGAATCTATTCAAAAGAAAATTTACTTTGCTGGAGAGGTTTGTATCTTCTATCTCTTTTCTGAAATGCCTGAAAATTTAGTGCACAAATAGATTTTTCCCGCAAACGATGACAGGAGCCTACGTGAGCGGATTGAGAGAAGCGGGAAAAATAATGGAGGATTTCAGGAAGGCACTTTAGAGTTTTTCAATTTTATGATTAGTTATTATTCTCTTTGCAAGTCATGTGATCTCGTTACTTTGTCAAAAAGAGTAAATTATTCTTCCATTTATTAAAAACTAGCAAACTGGTGATAGCAGACTTATAACAACGTCCACTAGTGATCGCCTATACCTGGCCGGTGCCTAAATTTTGTTATAATTTGAAGAAAAAACAAAAAACAAGCCTTCACTTTAGTGTTGAATCCGTCTTGAGAAATCTCTATTCTTGAATTATCAAAGGAGGGAATAACTATTGATGTAACTCCATTGTTGTTAGGTTTTTCAATAGTACACTCAATGTTTAGCTAAACGTTGCTAATTTAATTCTTAAAAGTAAAAGAAACCTCTGTTAATTTTTTGTGCAATTGAGTAGGTTTCATATGTCCTGTGTATTTCGGCCGCATTGGTCCTACCATATACTCTTTATGTGCTGGCTGAAAGAAATGAAATTTGTCATATGATTTTACCTCTAATTCATACTGATCATCATAGACAGATAACCATCCGCTAAACGAGCAGACATTTACATCATCGTCGATAGGGTGAGGTTTGGCAGAAATTTGTTTCACTACCTAAAATCGAAGGTAAGATTACTTTTTTAAAACTTACTTCTGGATGAATCTTTATTTTCCTTTTTTTTGGTTTTCTATTTGTAACTAGAAGTGTTTCGTCATAAGCCATTGGAGTTGTTGGACTCTTAAAATACTATTTTGATTGGAATAAAGTTAATTTACATAGGCTATACATAATTCTGATTTACCAGGTACATATGGCATTAAATATTGCTCGGGAACATACAAACCCTGAATGCAACTGTTTTAATTAATAATAAAAAAACTTACTTTTGGTTTTAACGTGGTTAAAATTTTGCTGTTGACTTCTGAAAACGTTAATCGTGTATCAATGGGATAATAATATGCGCGAATTTTGAGATCCTCAAAAGGCTGATATACTTCAGCTAATGGATAGTCAGGATTCGTCATTATCAGGCAGTTTTTATGGTCATATCCCCACAGCTGTAGCAAGTGGGCAGCATCTCCAATTCGAAGAGATGGATGGCCGCAAAACATCTGCAAGAGACAATAAATATTTTTTGCAAAGTGACTTACAACACAAGGTGTTTTGACTTCCTTAGCAAATGGCTCAAATATTGTGCTGTAGATTTTTAGCCGATTATTACGAATAAACTAGAATATATAATAAAAGAAGTTAGCGTTTATACCTGTGAATGTAAAAAAGGTTCTTCTGGCACTGCTCCCATATAAATATTATTTTGGCGGTCTTCAGCTAGCCATTCTGCATTTACACTAGCATAAGCAATAGAGCTTTTTGCAACTGGTGAAATAAAATATACTGGTGTGTCTAGAGAAACTCCCGTCTAAGATTGAAAATAAAACATTGAAAAAATGGTGAGCTACCGTAGTATCAATGCTTCTAACAATTAATTCGATGAGATCATATACAAATCCTGCAGGGAGCACTGGTAAGAGAACATTCCCACCACTTTTTAACGTTTCCATTGCGATATCTCGGACTTTCACAGCAAAAGTCTAAACAATATTTGAGAATTCTACTTAACTATTCAAATTACAGCCGGATCTGTTTCTGCACAAGATAATGACGTCATACAAAGCACATCCAAATCCTTAAATTCATCTAATTGTGCCAATTTAACGTGAGTTGTTCTATCGCTGGTTGCAGTTAGACATCCCGCCTGAATATTCGAATTACATTTATGACTAATTGACTTTAGTAATTATTTAAATACTTACCTTGCAATTTTCGGCTGATATTTTCCAGTTACATGACCCTATCTGATAAGCGTTGCAATATGGCGTAATGGTAACACTATCACAAATCGTCTATAAAATTGAATAGTTGGAGAAATTTTATAAGCTTACAACACTCTGTTTGAAAGATAAGGGTATTATTGTGGATAAAACTCTTTCCATAACATCCTTTTTGTAAAATTTCTTCCATTCAGTTGGATTTCGGAAAGGAGGATTAGGAAAATGTCTGAATAAATATTGGTTTTTTAATAATAAACTCTTACGAATATACTTCTGGCTTTTTCCATATTAGATCTGCTGGATCAACTGTTAATCTTCCAAAATATTCTATTAATTCCTCAATAATTAGTCTAAAAGAAATAATGTTAAGGAATACAACTTGCCTTCCAAATTGGATTGCTGCACTTGTTGCATATATTCGCCCACGGAATCCAGTTCTATAGACATAAAAAGGTAACGCTACAAGTGAATTCCAATTTGATATGAGTATATAATCAATAGTTTCTGGTTGAATAGCATGTAGCTTAAAATATGATACATTTTTGCTTATTTAGTCAGTTACCGGTGTTGGATGAACTTCTGGAACTCCATCAATAAAGCACAAATCACGAATTTTGCGTATACAGTCTATTTCTGAATTATATAGTGGATACATTCTAAAATAGTTAAAGCAATCATGAATAAATGGCAATTACTTACATTGGCGTATAGATGTGTGGTACATATGAATTCAATGAACTCATATCAAGAGGACAATCCACTAGAATAGTAATATTTGGCCATTTAAATAGTACTGACGGACGAGAAGGATGCCAAGAATAGTTTGTCTGAAAAAAAGCACGTTGAAAAAGTACACAAAACAAGTCTTACCATATTTAGAGCCATTTTTATCTAACCTTTTTCCACAATTTTTATTTACCGGTATCAAATTTTATCTGAAAATAACCGTTTAGTGCATAATAAGAATAAACAAAAAAGCAATAAATATATACGAATTTAAAGTTCAGCAGCTGTGCATGGATTTTTAGGCGCACGGTCATAGAAAATACTTGTTTAATTTTGTGTTTTCCATAAAAGAAATTGGAAAAAGAGAACTAAAAATAAATAATTGTTACTGTTTCTTATAGTTTTGCAGTGGATGTCTTTGTTTTCAGATTATGATGAGAACGTCTTCGATTCAGCAGTTTCGAAGTCTTCTTTCAATTCGAGTAAGTTGACTTTAGATTTCGATGGCTTTTTGGTTTAGTCTCATAAAAAGGTGCTCAATATTTTAAGAACAGCATCGTCAACAAACGATTTGGAACCACCGAAGGATGCTAAATGGTATTCAATAATGTCTTTATTTTTTATTTTAGGACGGCAATATACCGCTATAGAAGAATTCTATTGTGCCAAATAGTCGCAAGAAGCAAGATACTTGTAACAGGCGCCACTATAACTCTCGTTCCTTATGCCTACACCGAGAACAACCTGGGTAATCATGGAGATATTTGGTTTTATGCGTGTTGCTCATTAGCCGTCGCAACGCCAATATTGCTGGCGATTATCAGCAGGTAAGTATTCTATGTTTCTTACCATCAATCTAGGTATCTAAACCGATTAGTCGGTGTCGTGGCAGTGACGGATGACAGTAAATGGATTCGATTCGGCTACTTAACCCCAAGTGGTAGTCGTAAAAATCTGTAAGTGTCTGACTTTAATTATCGAAGCTTTTTTTCCAGGATTGTTCCAATTGAAGATTTATTGCCAGCATCGGAGGCTGGTTATTCTGAAGGAGATGATTTCGTCAAAGTTAGCAGATATTCAAAGAAGTAGGCTATTGTCTTTAATTTCTGTAACCCATTTCAGTGGCAGCTACCTCTATATTCCAACAAGAGACTGCGAAATTTTGGATAAAAATTCGTCAGATAGAATCTTTGGTCACATATTATTTTCAGGTGAAACCAATACGAAATAAATATTCTTATTTATTCCTTCTGCTTTGACTCTGGCGGAATTCGAAATTGTACAATCAGGTCGAACTCATTATAGAAGTGTTAATTGGCTCATTAAGACCAATTGTAATTGGCGAGCAATTACACTTTGATAAGACAGGTGACCAGCAGAGGTAAAAGCCGTTCCGCCGATGTTGCGAACTTGCTCGTAAATCAGTCTCTCGTGAATGGCTGTGACTGAAATAAATGCCTCTTTTTACAACATTTTCTCCCAGCAGTCAAAGTTCACACCTTTTTCTCGAATTGCGCGCTATTCCGTACAAGAAGTTGCCACGGATTAAGCGCAAAGAAATTTATTCGACGACCCCGATAGTTACGCCCTCTCACGAATGAATCGAGAGAAGAACCAGTCAGCGATTCTGTCCGTGGCCGTTTTGCGGGCATAAATCGTTTAATTCCAGCGTCTTTCTTATCATTAACCTTCAGAGAGTGTTGCTTCCTCTCCCTTTACACCTCTTCAGTGGCATTCAAACGGGCTCAAGCAGTTCGAAATCAAGGTGTTGAAGAAATTTGATCGGCTGGTGCGAACGCTATCCAATATCAGCCGTATAATCCTTTCAGTTTGCTACTAATCTATCGGAGATACGTATTTTTACTTTAGAAAACTCGAATTAAAGTTGCCTCGCTTTCTCTTCAGAACCTAAACATTTGAAAATACTCTCGTCCTTGTTTGTTATAGACCGAGCTTTGACTACGGTATTAGAAGTGCCCTTTAATTTAGAAAAAAAAATATGAAGCATAGAATTAATTTGAGGGCGTATTCGCTATGATATTCATTCTTGAAGACAACATTTTTTGTCTCCTCATGTTGCCAAATCTCCTCCAGTGCTGTAAAACGCCGTACACGTGCCCTGATTTATTGCCAATCAGGTCTGTTTCCACTTTTTGCTCGTGCCATTTTTAGAGTCTCGATTTTTCCAGGAAGTTCTTTATCCAGAAAGAAACATTAGAGAGTTGCCGCTTGAATGCATAGGCACGCAATCCAGTGGAACAAAAAAAAATGTTGCGCAGCCGGTCCTTGTTATTGTTTGGAGAGGTCATCGAACTCCATTTTGACGGAGAACGCTGCTCTTTCTCTATTTTTTGGTTGACTCATTCATTTTGGGGGTGGGTCTACAGGTTTTCCAAATGCTCGTGGTCAAAGAAAAAAGTCAAGAACTAGTCTGAACATGAGTCAAAATTGTTCCTTTTCCCCCAATATTTCAATCATTTTTATAGGGCTTATTCTCGCCCCGTTTCACAACTAATTTTACACGGGAAATGAGCCGATTTGTCCAGGAAATGATCGACTGTTCCAGTACAAAAATCAGCATTCATTTCTCTTTTTTTCTTGATTTATCGTACTGTTTTACATTCCAGACGACAAAAACAAGCTGAAAAAAGACGACAAACGTGATACTAATTCGCGATGGCAGCTTGTTAATTCTTCGCTGGCCGATTTTCGTGGTTTCCAATGGCAGTTGCACTTACTAACGATCTTATTAGAACTTTAATGGCCTTGTAACATCTCAATCTGGCACTAAGTGTCAATTTCGTGTTCAGTCTGGCGCGATCAACAGGCCAGTCCTCGGGACCTAATTCGGCAACAACCCTGTATTTACATTCTCAGAGGAGGTCTCCGAAGGAGGGCGACAAATTGATTCTAACTACTGCATTCACTTTAGGTTCACTTCCTTATTCTGGGATTGGTTGACAAAACTCTTGCGGAATCTCAGAATCTCAAGGAGAAGGAGATCTGTCACTCGTCTTCCCGACACGGGGACCCATCTGGCCATCTGATCAGCTGTTTCAATTGCGCATGCGTAGTCCGTTTGAATTCACTAGGTCTGGCGCGAAAGTAAGAGAATGCCAAAACGCGGCGTTCTCTTTTTCTTTTTTCTTCTTCGTTTGGCAGCACAATTTTTATTTGTTCTCGTTCCTTTCTACATCTGTTTAGGCTCTCTAAATTCTCCCTGCTCCAGGGGGCTATAAACAATGCACTCTGCTCATCTCTTCTCTCTTTTTTACCTTATTAACTAGGCAGCTTCTAAGCCATTCCTTTTCTTTGATTGTATCGAATAAATAGTAAATTCCAGCCAGTGAATGCCCTTCTTCCTAGGACGAAATGCATAAACCTTATGGCAACAATGGTGCGGTGGACGCGTCCGAATTGGACCCCTGCTTGGCAGCAGAGGCAAGGATGAAACAAACTAGCGTTCTTAGTGACAGGTTGGGTCTATCGTATAAAATGGAAAAATAGATTGTATTTTACAGAATGAAAGTTATCCTCATCGGACTGGGAGTAGTCATACTTTTATTGGTGGTCATTGGACTGATATTGCTTTTGAGTGAGTTTCTCAGATGTCATATGTCGGGCTGGGACCAAATAGTCTAGTCTAAAAAGTAGCGCAGCTGTTATTGTCGAGTCGTTAGCAGTTATTGATTAAGTCTGCCTCTGAACCTCATTGTCCTTTCCATCCATCCTCCCGGTCGGGTCCAAGGAATGTTCATCCTCTGGAAAGGTCTCAGTTTAGTCTTCCTTTGTTCTAGTAAGTTCTTTTTGCTCGGGGAACGGGTCACCTGTCGGCTAAGATGGATTACTGACTGAGTTCAATTTTCAGTTGGCAATGGAGAAACATGGGAAAAACCATATGATGAACCCGTACTGGTGAAGAAAGGCGATTGGCCTACCAGAGAGCCTGCTCTATTCGAAGAATCTGTAAGTTTATTTTTTAGTTTTCGTGTTTACTAACCGATTTGGTAACTTATTTAGCAGCCGATAATTGTACAATTGAGGCAAATGTATACAGAGGTAGGCTTATTGCACGCGAGTGTTGTTTTCTCCTTTTTTCATTCTTTTTTCTGTAATAAATTGAGGATTTCAGACCACAGCAGAGCCATATAGGCCAGAGCCTACGAAAAAAAGTTATAATTTCGACTATACCAAGTGAGTTTTTGCACTCAATCTCTGAGCTTGTGTCCTATTTGCTTTTAAAAATTGAGAGAATCACGGATATGGGCATAATTGCTTCGCTTTAGTATCAGCACCAAGCTTACCAGCAGCACCTCTACCACTTCTACAACAACCACCACCACCACAACAACAACAACTACTCCTTCTGCATCCACTTCTACGACAACTCTGCCTCCTACTACAACCTCTACCACCACTACTATTACTACGGCAACATCTCCACCTACGACTACAATAAGAGTGCCATCTCTTATACCGGTTGAAGAAGAAGTAACAACCACGCCGAGCACAACAACTAGGTAGCTTTGTGTGCACTAATCTTACGCTTTCTATTCATAAAAGCAAAAAGGAATCTCAATTTTTAGTCCAACTACTACCGCTGCAGCTCCAATTTACACTGTAAGAACGAAAGAGGCTAGAACAAGGGCTGCCACTCAACCAGCTCCGACAGTAGCTGTTCACGTTTATAGCAGTCTTCAGGCTCTTCCGACAAATGTTCCTTTGACAAACGATGTTCGCGAGGTTGAATTAGCTATGGAAAGTAACGCAAAAAAATGTTTTAGAATTGCATGGATCACAAGGTGCATTCACTGGGATCGGGAATCTACCTCATCAACCCGGATGGCGATGAGCCATTCAAGGTCTTCTGCGATATGGAGACAGATGGAGGGGGCTGGACTGTGATTCAACGACGCCTTAACGGAGCAGAAGATTTCCATACGAAATCCTTCACTCAATATAAGGACGGTTTTGGAAATCTGATGAAAGAACACTGGATTGGATTGCAATACATCCATCGGATTGCTCCTGCCACGAAGGAAAAACAGATTTTGAGAATAGAGTTGAGAGGAGATACGTGTACAAACGCGGGATGTTCTGGACTGAATGATGATGGTTTCTGGTGGGGAGAATGGGATTTCGCTGTAAGTTAGCCCATCTTTGAATAAAAAAGCACATTTCAGTTGGGAGGACCTGATACTTCTTATACTCTTTCGCTTGGAGAAAATCAGAAAAAAGGAAATATGACAAATCCCACAATTAACAAATCTAAACTTCGATGGGATAAGGATAGCAATGGCATGAAATTCACTGCCTGGGAGATTGACAACGACAAGAATAAGGACCTCAACTGTGCAGTCTTTAGAAATTACGGGTAAAAATGCTCAAAAAAGGAATTATATTTTAGTGGCTGGTGGCACAAAGACTGCACGGTTCTAGCCTTAAACGGGAAGTATGGTGATCGATTCAGCCAACTCCGAGGGCTGGCTTACTACCGAGATGGAGATATAAACGCCTACAACATCAAACCCCGCCAAAGCCTAATGATGCTTCGTCCACCAAATTATTAACTTCAGTCTCAAAAACCTCAGAGAATAGTCCTACTGGTGCTAGTGAAGCAGTGCTTATGCAATCTCAAATGAATCTCGTATTACGAGTCCTAGAATGGTTTCAGCCTTTCTCAATGCCAAGAATTTATTTTATTATTTCTTACCTAGCTTTTATGTCCAAATCAATTGTGTGCTTCAATTTCTTTGCAGAAGTGTTTTAGCGATTAGTATTTTGCCAATAAGTTCAGAATGTATCTAAAACAGTGAAATTAATAAAAAATTTATTAAAAATGTCCTAGTTGGGGACGGATTCTCCAAACTTTTTCACATGTACATCGTTTTTATGGCTTTGGCATCTCTCGTTGTGGACATACGCATCACACGGGTAACACCATACGGAAAGATCGGCTAGAGAAATGGCCATTGGATGCTGTGTTGTAGCTGCATGATCAGCGGCATGTTCGTAGACATATCGGCCGCAGTTTGATTGGAAGCAAGTAAGACACACCCAGACTTCTGCTTTAATTCCACAGTTTGAACAAACTGCCTCGTGATTTATGCCTTCTTCAGGCAAGTCTGCTACCTAAAATGTTAAATAAATATTAGAAGTAAAATAACTAACTAGATCAACATGAGGGCAGGTTGGAAGGGGACTTACAGCATAAAGAGCTCCACTAAATTCCTCCGCCATTTTGTCTAAAAAATTAGCCTAAAACGTTAGAGAATCATTAAAATAATCATATCAGAGGGTCATTTATCTGTAAGCACTTTACAAGCAGATGAATAAACGGTAAAATTTATGAAAAAGGCTAACAAACTAAAAAATTAGTTAAGTCGGTATTGTGACCATTTCTGCAGCAATTTTTAGCACATCTGCTGTCTTCTTCCGCCAATTCGCTACGTCTTTTGAAATTGAAGTCCACATTTCGCCATGTCGTGGTTCCGTATCGCAACATTTCTTCATAACCTTTTCTTGATCTTCCTAAAATTATAGCATTGAGATTAAAAAACTGCACAAACCTCAGTTCCATGAACTAATTCAAATTTATAAAATTGGGCCCATGCATCTCCTAGATCATTGTCCACATTGACAGCTCTATTTAGCCATTCACGTGCCTTTTTAACCTAAATTATTTTATATTATATTAATAGAGATAGGTTAAAAATCACCTTTCTATCTGCCCAAAATAATCTGGCAGCTGCGACGAGGACATACGGATTGTGTTCACATCTTTTTAAGGCATCTACTGACTTTTGACGTCTTCCATGGCGTTCCTCCATCCAAATAGCTTCGGCCCAAAGGCGACCAGAGTTCTCGCATTCTTGTAGAGCACGGGCGAGTTTTTCTGCTGCCAACTCCGGGAGATTTAATCTTTTTTCGAGTCGTATCTTTAAAAAACCGTTTAGAAGAATAATGCTTTTAAAACTAACCGATGCCATCCAGAGATCTTCATTTTTTGGATTTCTAAGACGTGCTTTTTCTAAATCTGATCGAGCTTTAGTTGTATTTCCTCGTGTCTCCTCCAATCGGCTAAGTAAAATCCATAGCGGGATGGCTCCTTGACAACGTCGAACTCCGTCAGTATAATATTTTCTAGCCTCGTCATAATTCTCTTGTTGTGCACATATTTGACCAAGCATCATATATAATTTAGCAAAATCTGGGTAAGCTGCTAATCCTTCTAGGCAAAGACTTTTAGCTGCATCTAATTCGCCAAGACACCATTCTAGCCAGACACTCTTCATCCACAACCTGAAAAGCGAACTTTAAATTAAGTTGTACAAACCTGGACGAAGGAGCATTTTTTCTTGCTCTTTCTAAAAGTCTTCTCGCCTTTTGGAATTCATTATTTTCCGATTCAAGTTTAACGGCAGCCATCCAAATTCCTTCAGAATTAGGATTTACTACAAAGGCGTCTTTTAGAATGTTTCTAGCGTGAGTGACGTCTCCTTCTAACCAGCGAGATTTTGCATACATCAGCCAGAGAATTTCAGTCTGTGGAACTGCTTTAGTGGCTCGCTCTAAGAGATTTTCATATTCCTGCCTAAAAATAGTCAATGCGAGGTAAAATAATTAAAACTTACACAGTTCCGTGGGTTTTTTCAAAATGTGCAGCAGCCAGCCAGAAGCTCTTTTTAGGAAGATGTTGAAGTGCGTGAGTATATACTGCTCGTGCACAACACGTAGCTTCCTGCTTTTCGAATTGTTCAGCATCTTCCATCCATGTATCTCTTCGATCTTCATCTTCAATTCCATATCCAATTACGTGACGTCTAAAATGTTTGAATATTTCCCACAAAAAATATAACTTACATAATGGACTGGCTGGTAAGTGGGCATCCGGCCTTTTCACAATCGATAGCATCTTTTAGCCATTGATCTCTATTCATTTCGACACCATTTGCCCGTAACGAAGTTATTGACTAAAAATCAAGTTTAAAAAATGTCAAAAAACTGACCTTATTGACAATCTTATCAACCATATCACTTTGTCCTCTTGTTTCTTCTAATTTAGCAGCGCTGAGCCAAATATGTCTGTCAGTAGGAATGTGCTCACGAGCTTTATTAAGAACCTAAACGATGATGCTAATTACAGCACTATAAGTAAATTTACCTTTCGAGCATTTTCATAGCTTTCTAGCCGTGCAAGAGCCAGCCAGAGCTCAGTCGAGGTACTGCAGCATTCGACAGCTCTTGTCAATAAAATTCTGGCATCGTCTGGCTCTTCTAATTCGACTGCTGCTTTCCAAAGACGAACAGACGTAGGAATTTGCTCCAAAGCTTTACGGAAAACCTTCTTTTTATCTTTTACATCATTTTCAATTTCAGCAGCTTTCAACCAGATACGTACGCTGTGAGGTAAATTTTTAGTAGCAGTATAAACAATATTCTTAGACTGATCCGGTGGGTGCAATCTGTAATTATTATACTTACTATAAAAATAAACTTTTAACTTGCCTAACGGCTTCCAGCCAAATATCTTCACTCTTTTTATTATTGTCACATCCTTCCATAATCAAATTTCTTGCTACTTGTAGCTTTCCTACGACTTCTTCCAAACGAGCACTTGCGATCCATGCAGGAGGATGTTTAGGATTTGTTTCTCGTACAGATTTTAGTAAAGTACGCGCCTTTTTAACATCATTAATGTCCCCGCCATAAGATGGAATCATTGATTGTAGATCAGTAAGATATCCTTTAGGATCAATTGAAGTTTGTCCTATTACGGAATCGGATACCTAGATTTAAAAATTTGCAAAGTAAAATAAGGAAATTTACCTGGTTTAGCTTGATGTTCATGATTTTACTCTTAGCTTGTCCAATTTTAGTAAGATCCAAGTTTGTATTGCTTCCGGTTTGAGTCCCCGTTTTCCAGCCATTTGTATTAACACCTGAAATAAAGTTTTATATGAAAAGATGGCTAAAACTAACCAAAAGTACTTTGAAATCCTCCCAATGTGCTTTGGAATCCGCCCATTGTACTTTGATAACCCATTGTGCTCATTATTCCTGATTGTACGCTAGCGTCTAAGGTTGTTGAAGATTGTCCATAATTAGCAGCCATAGAGATAAGTGTATCCGAAATTGGAGTAAATTTTTCTGCTCTTGGATTTCGTTTAGCCTTGTTTCGTGCATCTCCAACTTCCGGGATAGCTAGCCATTCATCTTCAGAAACCTAAAAAGTAGAATAAATTATATCTATTCACAACAAACCTCGGCTAATTTGCGCTTCAAATCAGAAAACTCCTGTTGAATTTTTGGACGTTCTTTGCGATATTTTTCTAATTCTTCTTTAAGCTTTTTTTCTCGATAATCTTTTCGTCTCTCGTCAATTCGAGTATCTACCCCATTATAAACCTCATCGGCTTCTTCATCGTCTTTATCATAGGGATCTCTTGCAAAAAGGCATCCTCCATATCCTTCAAACTAAAATTTAAAAAAAATAAAATGATTCCGTTTAGAAATACCTCATCATAGTTGTTATCATTTAGTTCGTCTGTTGGCTCATCCCTATCGGTGTCTCTTGCCTTCTTCGACGGAGGCCCTGTTCCTTGTTCTGGAGCATCAGAAGCTTCCTTTGCCGGTCCGATATCAGAACGAGTTGTAAATCCCGTTGCTCCTAGATTAAATTTATATGTTTAAATTACAATTTTTACCTCTTCCTACTCCAGGTACATAGCCTGGCGGAGCCGGCATGCCCATGAAATGCTTCTTCGCCTTATTCACAAGACTTCCAGGGATGGTCGTCATCTGAAAATATAATGTTTAAGTAAAATTTATAACTGGAAGATACAAAATAACTAAAAAAAACATGTTTCGAAAATAAGTCACTCCTGCTATTACGTACAGATTATTACGTACGCACTGGCTACACGTTTGTATGAAAAAAATATAACTTTGATACGTTGCAACTAATATTTGGTCGTAGCTAAGGTGCATAATAAAATTATAAAATCAAGTTAATGTCAAAATAATCTTTATTGAAAAAATTTAAGGCAAAAGCAGTAAAATGAAAGAAACTTGTAAAATAAAGTTAATCTTACTACACAATGCATAGCTTTTCCGCTTAAACATAAAGTACTTTTATATACAACCAAAAATAATGCCACCTAATGCTCTCGAATTCCAAACCACTCCGAACAACTTTTTCATCAATCGCTAACTGACCGAGATCCTTCTCCAGATGGAAGAAACCCGACCGCTTCCAGTCCGTTCCAAACTATAAAAGAACTCTCGGCCAGGAGGTCTCCATCCAGCTTTCTGGCCATCTAACGGTTAGTGTTATCCAAGCCGAAAAAGCGTTTAAAAAACTTTAGATGTCGTGGGCTGTTGGAATCGTCTCCACTGTTGCTATTTTTACTGTCTTTACCTCATTTGGGACTATTTATAACATTGTGCAGGAAATTAACGAGCTTCAAGATGATATTTCTGGTGGAATGACCCAATTCAAGGTAAAACTTGTCACTTTTTACAAAATAGAAAATTTTAGATAGTTTCTGATAGCACCTGGGAGCAGCTTCTTGATGTGAGAAGGAACCCTCTTGGCCCAGTAGCCGGAGGTGAGAGCTCTTCCTTCAACTTTGCTCATGCAATGGGAAGAAAGAAGAGAAGCAACGATCAGTGTCAATGCGGTCCCAAATCGGAAGGTTGTCCAGCTGGTCCTCCTGGTCCAAAGGGAGAAACTGGCTTACTCGGAGAGCCCGGACCTGATGGAAAAGATGGCTCGCCTGGGGAGAGTGGTCTCGACATCCTAGCTGAGAAGCTCGTTCCCGAAGGTTGCATCAAATGTCCTGCTGGTCCCGCCGGACCTCCTGGACCTCCTGGAGAGCATGGACCCGATGGAGTTCCTGGCCATCCTGGAAGACGTGGTCCACCTGGAAACCCCGGATCTAAAGGAGAACGTGGTCCACTTGGCGAGGAAGGAGAGCAAGGACCTGCTGGCCGTGAAGGACCCCGTGGACCTCCTGGAGAGGCTGGAACAATCTACAGCCAGGGAACTTCCGGACATCCTGGAGCTCCTGGAGAGAGAGGAAGTGCTGGAGAACCAGGAAAAGATGGAGAAGCTGGTTCTGATGGAGAAAAGGGTCGTCCTGGCTTCCCTGGACATCCAGGAAAGTCTGGAGACCGTGGACAAGATGGCCATCCCGGAATTCCTGGCAAAGACGGATCCGTTGGACCGGACGCTGGCTATTGTCAATGCCCTCCAAGAAGCGTCGTTTAAAGCGAAAACTTGCAAAAATAAATTATTTATCTCATTTATATTAAATTAACTATCTTTGAAAGGAGTCAAAACCACAAACTTCAACACCATACCGGCAGAAACCTGGGAAAAAGGGATTATTTCGGCAATAACTGGTATATATTAAATCAGCTTTCATCTTAAATGACATCATTCTACTTACTGACTTGCTCACGGGCCATTGGAATACAAGCATGAGCACAACAAGAGATGGCTCGAAGGAACCAGGGAAAAAGAAAGCTCGTAGGAGTAAATCGTCGGGTAGTTTCGTCGCTGATAAGGACTTGGAAAAAGAGCCCACTTACATTGAACTGCGCAACCGTCTCAAGAACGAAGGTGTCATAATTGAAGACAAATTGGGCAGTGGCTCATTCTCTCTTGTATTCAAAGCTAAAATACCTTTTATGGAGAAGAGTGGAGAAGAGGAGACTGACTCGTTCAGTACAATCAAGACTCAGCAAGTCGCCGTCAAGATAATTTATACGCAAATAAAAAACGATTATATAGAGCGCTTCCTTGCACGAGAGATGAAGATCGTCCAAATGATTGACTACAAGTACATTTTGTCCTTCATCGGAGTCAAAGATTTCCGTCTCGAGCCAGAACCACTTCCTTTTGTGATTTTCACCACTGAATACGCTGCGTCAGGCGATCTATTAACGAAGATCAAGAAGCTCCAAGCAAAGGGACGTAAAGGAATGACGGAACGAGATATTAAAGTCACACTTCGCCAGTTAATATGTGCACTGGAATATCTCGACAAAAAGCATATAATCCATCGCGATCTCAAGTGCGAAAACATTATGCTAGATGAAAATGAGAACGTTAAACTGGGAGACTTTGGTTTTGCTCGGTTCAGCGAGTTAGTTTTTTTAAATGCTTAGAAAAATACTGAAATACGCCTCAAAAGCTTGTTAATTTAGGCCGGATGAGAAGTGTAAGACCTTTTGTGGCTCGCGAGCCTACGTAGCGCCGGAAATCCTCCTCACAAAGGACTACTACGGCCGACCAAGCGATGTCTGGTCCGTCGGAGTAAGTTTAATTTTATGTGTAATTGTTTTGGTTTAAAGATAATTTTGTATGTCTCATACAACGGGCGCTTTCCTTTCGACGAAAGGAATGGTAAAAAGATGGTATGCGATCAGCTAAAGCAAAAAATACGCTTCAACGACTGGGATGGCAGTCGCGATCTGAAATCCTGCATTCTCACTATTCTCCATCCAATTCCAAGAGAAAGACCCAACTACCAACAGCTGCTGAGCCATGAATTTTTCAGAACCTCCTCTTTGAGTACCAAACCGAAAGGTGAAAGTCGCGATTGACCATAGCCTACAAACTAAACTATAATAAAAGATTAGAACCAATTTCTATAATTTTGTCCGCATTGTCCAGTAATACTCATCGAGAGCGTCGACCTATCAAATTTCATTTTAGCCCACAAGTCAAAGACACTTTTATAGCCCTCTCTCTAATTGATTTGCCATGGATTTAGAGAATTCCAACCTTGAAAAAATGAGCGCATCCGCTCAGGAAAAACTACTCCCCGCCCCGTTTAAAATACAAATTCCGGAGTATTTCTCCTTCACAGAGGAAGTAAGAAGACCCATGCAGATTTTTATGAATATTATGGGCATCCATGAAGGGTAAAAGATCTAATTGTTGTGGAAAAATTCGAAATTACAGTCATTCAGGAACCCTTTTGAATAGCTACAGACGATGTTTAATAGCTTTCATGGTGAGTTTGAAAAATAAAACGTTTATTTTTAGTTATTTGCTACTCTCCGTCGAGCCACCCAAATATCTCTTCGTCCTCCACACACCATTGGCACTTCTTTCTCGGATACATTCTTTGACAAAACTGTAGTCCTCTCTTTTGTTATTTTTCTCTTCACATTATCTGGGTTGATCTGTGCAGTGACAATCGAAAGATTTTATCATTTAAGAAGCAGATTTTTCCAGGTATTCTACTTCAAAATCGAAAGCGAGTTCCAGTTAGGCGGTTGATCGAGTAATGGAAAAGGATTGTCCTCAATCGGCTATTGATTCAACACGAGCTAAAGTATATATTTTGATTGTTGGTGCTATTTTAATGGCTTTAATTGGAGGTACAATGGATCTTCGTTGAGTTTTCTAAAATATTAAAGAAGTTCTTTTTAGTTTGGAAGCTTGGCCTATTGAACAAGGATCTGCCCTTTATTCCGCCTCTTTTTACAACAAATATTCTTTTCCTTCCTTTGGAAATTTATCTCGTAAAAGTCCTCTAATGTTAAAGAATATTCAGTCAACAATAATCCAATGCTCGCTCAGCATAATGGCATCAGATATCTTTATCAGTTGCACATTTCTCAGAAGTCTTATAGAAAATGTCGGTAATCGTATGGCCATAAACTTTGCACACTCTCCTCCTTTGGTCAAATTACACCATTTGGATGAGATTCAGAGCCTCCATCATCAGATAATCACTGCCAAAATGAAATTAGAAAGTTGCACATCATTTGTAATATTCTGCTTCTATATTTTTTCTATTCCATGTTGTTGTTTTCTCTCTTACGTGGCTTATAAGAACGCCGGGGTAGGCATTTTCTCGAGAATTTGAGCTTCTTCTAGACAAATCCTGGGCTAATTATGGCATTGGGATGCTGGATTATTGTTTCTATCATAGATATTTTTATAATAAGTCTTCCGGCATTTCAGTTAGTTGAAAAGGTTCGACTAATTTTATACAACGAAAGTTGCAATTTATAGGGGGACCAGTTGAATAGCAAAGCGTTTTGTTTGTATCAAAATTGTCTACGAGGAGAGGAGGATCCTAGAATTTTGGTTTGAATAGGCTCTAAAAAGTTAACAGCATATTTCAGTCCCAAATGCTGATTCTTGTCTCCCAAATACAGTCGAATCCTATCTTCATTTCAGCCTATAATTATTTTCCCATAAATCGAAGCATTATCCTTACTGTAAGTGGCACTTTTTTTTTTCAAAAATATTTCTAAATTCCTAGATGTTTTCGGCAATTTTCACATATTTCCTCATCCTAGTTCAATTTGGAGAAGACCCTCAAGATACTTCGACAGAACTCGTAAAAGCAGTGGAAATTTGTAGGAACATGAGCTCTCGATAAGAAAATAAATATTTTTTGTACTCCAAAGATCAAAGCTGGCAGACAAAGGTCCGAGTTTTATGGTAGATCTTACGTAGGAAAGTCGTTCGTCCATAAATAATGCTGTACCTGCCCCCTCCATTTAGAGAATTGGATGCCTTTCCGGCTAGACTGATACCCCACAGCAAATAGACTTCGTTTGGAGATTTTGGTTGCACTTTGGAACCTTTCCAATGGCCAGGAGGGGCAGCTATCTCCACTCTATTGACAGCCAACCAGTATGTATTAGTCCATAAATAATAATATCCATTTGAAGTTTGTTCCTTCTCGAGCCCCTAGCTCTAATGGGAATTTTCTAAAGCCTCCTTCAATTGAAATCGAAGGAAGTGCAAAAGATTCTCGATCAGGGAGTGTTTCTACCGTCTCTAGTGGAAGTTATCCCGATTATGAAGAGCCAAAACGTGCTCCCTCCAAGCCGTCGATCACCTTTTCTGAGCAATATAGGAGCTCAGCTAGTCGAAATTTCTATCTTTATACTACACTTCTCGGCTTGAATGAAGGGCAAGCCTTTCTATTTTTTTTTAAAAGAAAGTTTGTAGGTATTTTCGCTCAAAAAAATTGAAGATCATCAATACTGCTTATTGCTACTCGGTCATTGTTGTTCTGGTGGCTTTCAGTAAATTTCTTTCATCTTTGTTTCAGTTTGCTGGAAGCGTCCGTCGCTTTCAACAAGTTGGGATACGAGAGCCTGGTCTTCCTCCTCTCTCTTGGGGACAGGCCATCTTCAATCCAACAATAGTTATCACTCTCTGTAATGCAATTTTTCTCTTCACGTTGGTTTCTCCAACATCTAGAACCAATTTTTTAGAGGGGCAATGTCATCACTTGTTTTGGTTATGACCAGAAAGAAAAAGAGCCATTTTTATGGATTTTTCAGTGCTTCTTTAAAGAAGTTCCAAGATTCTTTAGATCAGAAAAAAGAGGAGAGAAATACCAAGTTCTTGATATTCCTTTGCGTTATGCTTTCTTTGCTATGTACTATAAGCAGTCTGGGTAAGATCTCACTCTTTTGCAACAACTAGGCATTTAGTCTACAAAATAGAATCCCTCAAATTGCCTTGGGTTCCTCCACTTGTCACCAATCACTGGTATTTTTGGCCGTTGGAATTTTACTTGGTAGTTTGTTTTTTCTTATTTTTAACATTCCATATTCAAGTCATTTATGGCTGAAAGCGCTATCACCTTCCTTACCTTAGCCTTTGCTCAGGCTTGCACGGTTTTGAGATATAGCATCCAGAATTTATTGAAGAATATGGTTCCAGAAGGAGACCACGAAGAGTAGGTTTTTTTGCTCTTATTTTGGTAATTTGTAGCTGTCCTTTACCAGAAGAATCGCTGCGTCGAATTAGGGATGTTCAAGTCCATCACCAAGAGATTTTGAGTGCAAAAACGTTGTTGGAAGAGAACTTCTCCTTCGTTTTGTTCTATAGTTATGGCTGTGCAATCCCAGCAATCTGCTTTTTGGGTTATTTGATTTTGAAGAACATCAGCGTATGTCTTTTTTCATTGGCGATAGAAACGATAAACTTACAGTCTCAAGAAGACAACTGGGCTCTTTATTTGTCCTTGGGGATGTGGATTTTCACTACTCTTGCTTCTTTGCTTTTGATGAGCATACCCGCTTTTATGATTCATGAAGACGTAAGTCCACCCTCAAAATTGGTTCAAAACACCAACCTGAGCAGAGACAAATATAGGCTCAAATTGCGGTGTTCAAAGTGCGATTCTGGGAAATATCAAATGCCGAATTATAGGGTGAAAAGCTGCTCTCAGCTTCATTCAAAATGTACCATGAGGCGCTTTGTGAAGAGAGGGATCTTTTAGTGGTGGTTCGTTACAGTAATTATGACAATAACAGCTAATTTTTCAGTCGCAAATGACTCTGCTGGTCTTTCAAATCCATTCAGCCAAGCTTACACTCTCAGCCTCAAATTATTTTAGCATGAATCGGAAGATTTTGATCAGTGTAGGAGATTTTAGGGAGATAATCAAAAATGAAAGGAACTTTCAGCTCTTCTCGGCAATCTTCACCTATTTCTTGATTTTGGTCCAATTCGGCGAGAGTACAGCAAGATCCCACGACAGTTTAGTAGAGAATATAACATCTTTGACGTTTTGAAAATAAATCCTGAAACACGTGCTTAATTGTTGACCTTCTAGAACCTCATGTCAATAAAGAGAGGACACCAGGTCAACCAGCGGACTACCTCGTCTATTTTTGTTCTCTTCTTCACAAATCTACCGCTAAATGCCGCGAAGGGGTAGCTATCTCTGCTCAATGGAGAATCCTTCCGTAAGATTAGCATCTTTTTCTCAACCCTAAAAATAAAGGAAGTCGAAGCGGGAGAACCAGACAATTTTCTCAAACCTCCATCTCCTGTCTACGGCAACAGGAGTGCAAGAAACGGCTCCGTCTCTTCCAAGAAAAGTTCTGAAAAATCGCGAAACGGCAGTGTTGTCAGCAATGCGAGCAGTGAAAAAAGCTATTCGGATTATGAAGAAAAAGTTAAAAGTTAGTTTCTTTTAGAGAATACAAAAAATAGAAAATTGTAAGCCAGATCGCCGTCGCCAGCCTTCTCCATGCAATTTAAAGACGATGTTGGCTGGCCAATGTACTTGTATACAACTCTTTTGGGTCTAAATGAAGGGTGAGACCTCTCAACTTCAAAAATTAAAGCCTGTTTTAGGTATTTTCGCAATCATAGGAAATATGAACGGGCTTATTGTCTCTTTGTTATTATCATATTAGTAAGTTGCTTTGATTTTCCCACTTGTTCTGCAAAGTCGTAGTCTTTGATTGTTTCAACTGCAAGGCAGAACATTAAATTTCCTTAAAATCAATTCCTTTTCCTTAGGAAAGCAAAGACGATAATTTCCTGTTACGTAAATCCGCTTTCAGTTTGTTGCTAGCCTCCGACGCTTTGAGCAAATTGGCACCAGGCAAGAGGATCTTCCCCCTCTTTCGTGGGGACAAGCGATCTTCGACCCGACAATCGTGTTGACCATCTGCAATGCCGCTTTCCTGTTCAGGTTGGATTTCGTCATCTCATATTGATGGATAGTTTAGTGGCTCAATGGCTGCCCTTTTTATGATGTTCTTCCGAGCAAAGAGACGAGAAATTGGATCAATTTACAAAGAACAAATTAAGCGTTATTATGCTGAAAGAGACAACGCCCGTGTGGCCAAAATAACCCGTCTTACAGTTATTGCCACAGTTATTTTCAGTTTCATCGCTTCTTCCAGCAAACTCTGTAAGTTTTTAAGTAATTCTCGAATCCTACAGTATACAAAATCGAGGCTCTAAAACTGCCCTGGCTACCGCCACTAATAACTGACCATTGGTACTACTGGCCTTTGGAATTCTACGTCGTATGTTTCTCCATTTCTCAAAAGAGATTGCAGACCTTCTTGGCTGAAAGTTCCATCTGCATTTTAACTATCTTCTTCTCCCAATCTTGTATGTTCATTCGTCACAGTATATCCAGCCTTTTGAAGGAAATGATACCAGAAGGAGACCACGAAGAGTAGGTGTTTTTGCCCTTATTTTGGTAATTTTTAGCTGCCCTTTGCCAGAAGAATCGCTGCGTCGAATTAGAGATGTTCAAGTCCATCATCAAGAGATTTTAAGCGCTAAAACTATGCTGGAAGAAAACTTCTCCTTCGTTTTATTCTACAGCTATGGCTGTGTAATCCCAGCGATCTGCTTCTTGGGTTATTTGATTTTGAAGAACATCAGTGTGAGTCCTTCTCTCTACAAAAATAATTAGGATTTAGAACGACAATTGGGCGCTTCATGTCTCACTTGCTATGTGGATCTTGTCTACTCTATCAGCCCTTCTAATGATGAGTATCCCCGCTTTTATGATTCATGAAGATGTGAGAAAGCATAATCGCTTTATTTGCTAAAATTTTCAGGGAGAAAAACTGCTCTCAGCTTCATTTAAAATGTATCATGAGGGATTGTGCGAAGAGAGGGATCTCTTAGTTGTGGTGGGTTACTGTTGCTTTCAATTAAATTTTTAGTCGCAAATGACTCTGCTGGTCTTTCAAATTCATTCAGCTAAATTGACACTCTCAGCGTCGAACTATTTCAGTATGAATCGGAAGATTTTGATCAGTGTGAGTGTTGTTGATAATTGAAGACAAACATAATAAAAAAATTTCAGTTGTTCTCGGCAATCTTTACTTATTTCTTGATCTTGGTCCAATTTGGACAAACGACGGCAAGAAATTGGGAGGAGGGAGGAGGAGACTCGACAAACTCTACAAGTTTTCTGATATAAAATTAGTTCGGATTAATTTTTTTGTTAGAAGATTAGTTTTGGGGTTAGAGGGGATGGTCTTTTCAACCAACTTCATCTTGAAAATAGGTTATTTTTTCTAAGCTCTGGTTTAATCTTTCAGACAATGAATTCGGAAAAAGCGTACAATGAGATTGT
This sequence comes from Oscheius sp. JU1382, assembly GCA_932521405.1. Lineage (NCBI taxonomy): Eukaryota > Metazoa > Nematoda > Chromadorea > Rhabditida > Rhabditidae > Oscheius > Oscheius sp. JU1382. Next base: position 452,252 of record OW051479.1, read on the forward strand.
GAAGATCTTAGACGATGTTGTCAAGGGACCCGACACGGTATCGACTGACAACTCGCCGGTGACTGGCAGTCAAGATTTCACATCGAAAGAGAGCACATCGAGATCTGTATTATCAGTTCAAGCAATTGACATGCCGTATAGAACTGCCTCTGGACGCATTGTTGATCCTCTGGCCAGCGAGGAATCGGTGACGCCGAAGAAGAGCACTCCTCAAAAGGATCTCCTCACCTTTTCGGGCAACTGGAAGCATGAAATAGAGGGACTCCTCCACCAGCTTCAGATCTCCGGCGAGATTGACAAATGCACTCGCCGTGGAGAGATCAAGCTCAATGGAAAAAGCTATAATGTTTAGAAATGAAGAGAGAAGAATGAAGTTTTCATGAACTGCCAAACGATTCAATTTTGCCGCTAGACTCATTTAACGCTCCCTCTCATCCAGACAATTGCTTGCTTTTCCTCGCCCCTCTATTTAGCCCTAACTTTTGGTCCTAGCGAGAGATTTTGGCATTGAATTTCATTTTCCCCCCTTATCGCATCTCTTCATATCGGCTTTTTGTTAGCCATGGAACCTGATGAAAATGATGATAAATTGACTTCGTCTGCTCTCGAAAATCAAGACTATCGACTAGTTCCTGTTCGAATTCTCATATCGGAGCAGTTTTCATTCACTGAAACTGTTAGAAAACCATTAAAAGCGTATATGAATTTGACTGGATTGCACGAAGGTCACTCTGGACGCTTTTTAAACTGCTACCGAAGGATAGTCGTCTTTTTTCTAGTTAGTACCATTTTTACGGTTTTTTAAATTAAAATCGGTCTAGTTTGTGGCGGCTATCCGTCGAGCTACACAAATAAGAGCTCCAACTTCTGCCAAAAAGACACTAGCTGATGCGATTTTCGACCCAAATGTGGTACTTTCTCTCGTTATTTTCCTCTTCACCCTATCGGCCTTCATTTCTGCCGTAATGAGTGAACGCCTCTATGCAGCAAAAAAGAAATATCTCGAGGTGAGATTGATTTTGTGATGATATAGATGAATCAATTTAGAGCATAGATCTGGCTATGAGGATGGAGTGCCCAAACGATGCAATAAAGAGAGGATCTAGGAAAACAAAGCATCTCATCTTTATCAATATTCTACTTTCAAGTATTGCCGGTTGCATGGATTTAAGTTAGATTACCAAAGGGCTACTGTAATCTCTAACTTCTAGTCTATAAATTTGGTCTGTTAAGCCACGGAATGCCTCCAACTCCTCCTCTTTTTGTCAAAAGCGCTTATCTCTTCCCAGTTGAATCAACTTTAGTAACTTTTATTCAAAATTAAACAAAAGATCAGACGGCTCTTTGTCAAGCAGCTATAAATTTCATGGCTACAGACTTCTTTTTGAGTTGTACCTTTCTTAGATTTTTAATAGCAAATGTTTCGCAACAAATGGCCAAAAATTTTAGGTGAGATTTTAGCATTTAAAAGCGAGAAATTTAGAGACGCACCGACTCTTGTCAAGCTGCAGCATTTGGATGAGATTCAAACCCATCACCACTATCTCCTCTCGGCCAAGAAAAACCTAGAGGATTGCTATTCGTTCACCATCTTTTGCTTTTACAGTTTTTCTATCCCGTGCTGTTGTTTTCTCTCCTATGTTGCTTATAGAAACGCCGGGGTATTTTAGGTAAAGTTTTTACACAAATTTCAGACCAATCCTGGAATCATTTTCGCGATGGGACTGTGGATCTCTGTGATTATTTTAAACCTTCTAATATTAAGTATCCCAGCCTTTCAATTGACTGAAGAAGTGAGTTTTACAGCAGCCTTTTTAGAGGATAAACTTTCTAGGGACAGCACTTGGGTTCAGAAGTTTTTGATTTATATCAGAGCTGTCTTAGAAGAGAAGCAGAGGATGATTCGAGGATTTTGGTAAGAAAATTAATCAAGCACAAGCGAAATTCCAGGCTCAAATGCTGATTCTTGTCTCTCAAATCCAAGCAAATCCGATCTCAATCTCCGCTTATAATTATTTCCCCATCAATCGAGGGATCCTTCTTACAGTAAGTCTACTCTTTCTCAAAAATAAACGATTTTTTTTTAGATGTTTTCAGCTATTTTTACATACTTCCTCATTTTGGTTCAATTCGGTGATGAGCAAGAGCCCAAGGATAAGTCAATAGAGCTCATAGAGAAGGCTATTGAAATGTGCTCTAATTTTACTTTATTCATCAAGTAAAGTCTTTATTTTTGTTGAGTATGTGAGGCATTCTTGCACAAGCTATCTGTCAATAAGGCGCCCGTTGCTTCTTGAGCTCCACTGAACTGCACCAAAATCAAGAAATACGTAAAAATAGCTGAAAACATCTAAAAATATGTCTTTGATGCATGTAGGATAAGAGCTCACAGTCAAGAGAATTCCTCGATGAAGTGGGAAGTAATTATAGGCAGAGACAGTAATCTTATTGGCCTGGATTTGAGAGACCAATATTAGCATTTTAGCCTAAAAATAAGAAATTTCAAAGGAGAAGCTCTAGCTTCTCACAGAAATTCGAGGATCGTCCTCGCCTTTGAGGCAAGTTTGATACAGATCAAAGACAGAGTTTGTGATCATTTCGCACTGAATTTATTTTCAACAAAAAGCCACAAATACCTCTTCAGCTAATTGAAAAGCTGGTACACTCAGCAACAAAAGTAAAATAACATTTATTGCAATCCACACGCCTAATCCATAGACCATCCCGTAATTTTGTTGAAACGACTAATTTTTCTCCTAAAATTATGGCACAAAGTTTACCTGGAAATTACGGTAAACCACATAGGCCAGGAAGCAGATGCATGGAACAGTGAAAGTGTAATAGCAAAAGACCATAAGAGACCAACAGGATTCTAAATTTCTCTTTGCTACAATCAAATTATGATGTGCAATTTGGATCTCATCCATGTGTTGGAGTTTTACAAGCGGAGGAGAGTCTCTAAAATATATTCGCCTAAAATGAACAAGTTTACCCAAAATTTTTAGACATCTTATTACAGACGTTCATTATTCCATACCGAAGGAAGGTACAAAATAGATAGAAATCTATGGCAAGCAGGAAGATCGAGGTCTGCGCAAGAATTGTCATAAAACCTTCAATAGGCAGGAAATAAAAATTTGGGTAAACTAAAGCAGACAGGTAGTCGCCTGTCCGCAATATCAAATCAATTTTAGCCACTAGAAGGTACTGTATTACGATTATTACTTGCTTACACATCTCCATAGCAGCTCCAAAAACAGTCAAGCTGATATTTATCCAAATTAGACGAAGAGTTATATTCTTCGCTTGAGTGACAGTCACTACTGGTTCATCTGATTCTAAAGCAGCGTCAATTGACTGAAATATTAGATGAGATTGAGAAATATCTTACATCAAGAAGCTTCATCTTCTTTTTGTAGAGTTTTCCGTTCATAAAAGCCGTCAAAAAGCCGCTCAGGTTGAATAAAAAGCGAGTAAGGCTGAGAACAACCATTGGATTGAACACAATTTCGTGGAGGGTTCCCCCACTCGATTCGTAGTTGATTTGTGTTGCTCGACGACATGCACAGGCGAACATAAAAAGGAGAATTATTCGTCTTCGCCAATTCATAAAAATCCCGGATTGTCTGAAGAAAATTTGAAAAAAATAAAGGCAAGCAAACCCTTCGTGGAGTCCAACAACATTCATGAAGAAGACCATAGGCTTCCTGGCCTCTCGACTGAAGGAAAAATGCTCGGGAAGACCGATTCTTGTAGGAAGAAGCTTGCTCTTGAGCAATTGGAGGAGATTTCTTTTTTCGGGGATTGCTTCAATTGTCTCGGGAAGAGGTTCAGGAGTAGGGAGAGAAGAGGCACTTGACTGGGTGTCGGAGTTTTTAGCAAGCTCTGGACTAGCTTCGTCTTCTTCGTCCATTTTTAGAGCTAAATCATATGTTCATTCAATAGAAAAAGCAAAGAAACTAGAGATTTCCAAGACCCTCTTGGCAAAAAAGGAAATTTGAAATCCAATCTCCTCTAGGGGTGAGACGATGACACGCCGAATCCTCTCTCATTCAGGCAGATTCATTTTGTGTGCAAGCGCAGCCAAGCAGAGAGAACGTCAATTAAGATAATGAAAATATTTATTCGCGCTTCTAGGGGAATCTGACGAAAGAAAATGCTAAAGGACAGGAGAGGAGGGTGAAGACGAGGTTGGAGTCGTGTTCTGGACACCGTCGAATTGCATCAAAATCAGGAAGTAAGTAAAAATGGCAGAGAAGAGCTATAAATTTTAAATAATGCGAACAATAAGACGCTTCTAAACTCACACTGAGTAGGATCTTTCGATTCATGTAGAAATAATTATTTGCAGAAAGCGTCAGCTTTGTTGAATGCATTTGAAAAGCTAGAAAATTCATTTGAGACAAAACTAGCAGATCTCTTTCTTCACACAGCGTCTCGTGGTACATTTTGAAGCAAGCTGAGAGCAATTTATCTCCCTAAATTGGTTGATTTTCTCCTACTCTTTGACAAGCCTTTTCATGGACCATAAACGCTGGAATGCTGAACAAAAGAAGCGTAATGACCATGTGAATAATCCAGATTACGATGGCCAAGAGCTCAGCAAAATCTGCGTGAATGTTTCTAATTGTGATGTAGGAGAGAAGACAAAGAATGGGGATACACGCTCCATAGGTGTAAAAAAGAGCGAAAGAGAAATTGTCCTCAATTAGACTCTTTCCATTGAAAATCTCTTGGTAATGAACTTGAACATCATGAATTTGTTGTAAAGACGCTTCCGGAAGAGGACAACTAGAAAATTAGTTTTGTTTTTACAGTAGAAACTCACTCCTCCCTGACGGAAGGAACCATCTCTTCAATTAATTTGTGTATACTTTGTCTCAAAATGAAGCACAACTGGAAGAAGAGAATAGCAAGCATAGAGATTGAGCTCTGCGCAATGAAAATCTGACATTTTTGGATGAGTTTCATACAAAAAGCTTACCACGTAGCCCTCTAATGGAACAAAATACCACTTATCATTGATTAAATGAGGCGTCCAGGGGAGAGTAATCACTCCTATTTTAGAAACTATTTTCTATTTGCAATTTATCCAGAGCTAGACTTACGCATGTGGGTGACTGACATGATCATAGAGAACCCAAAACTGAGGCCAACTAGGAATTTGTTCAAATGAAAGTGACGCTTATCGTGCTCTTCTGTTCGATTCTTTCCCAAACCGCAGTCAAGAACCTATATTTTTGTTTTCCCCAAGAAAGCGGATACTTGGTAGACGCGTTGTCTTTGTTTTTGTAGTTTTAGGAGAAGAAATGAAGCAGACGTGCCGCTGAAGAGAAAGAGGGCATTGCAGACGGTTAGAACAACAGCCGGGTCGAAAACTGCTCCTTGAAAGAGGTTGAAGTCTTGAGACGCTTGGCGAACACCAATTTGGGAGAATTTTCTCACGGTAGCAGCCATCTAAAATCATGAAATTCCAGAAACTCCTGCTAGTTTAAATGACAGAAAATTAATTAGTGATAACGCAAATGAGGACAGGTAGATTTTCACGGGCTCTACCTACCATCTTTTGGAGCTAAATCTACGATTCAAAGAGTACCTACCAGTATAAGGATTACAGTATAATTATATACAGCCATTCTCCTTCGCCATTTCTGCTGGAATCTGAATTTCTGACTTTTTCAAGAATAAAAAATGAATTTACGTATGATTGAGACCAATAATCATCATATACATGTAGAGAGGGCGTAGAACTTCATCACAATAAGTACCCGTCATGTCGATTTCCATGGACATTTTACGATCAATCACTGCAACTTTATTGAAAGCTTTGTTGCAAAGTTTTAAATAAATCAAACCTCGTTTCCTAATTACTCGCATACGCTGCTGAAATTCGGGGCGTTTTTTCGCCAAAATTGGACTCATTGTCTCCAGGAGGGAGAAGCCCTGATTGCGAAGCTGGCCGACGGTTCGCATAGAGCTAGGAGAAAGGCGAGAAAAGTGGGGAGGACTTGTGCGATTCGGTTTCAGAGTGCCACTCTCCTAGCGCATTTTCCCACGTTTCAAAGAAATCTGTATATGTGGGGGTGGGATGCGGCTTCTTTTTCTGGAGGAACTCACTTTTTCTGAAGACTAGAGGACAACAATCGGTTAACTTTTTGAGAGGATTTCTTCTTGGACGTCTTGAGGATCTTGAAATCTGTTCTGAAGGCGGTTTTATGACCCGTTCCAGCCATTTCGAAGGAAACTCCGGGTCGCTTTCTGATGTCTAAAATAGTTTTGTTTAAAAGCTAAAGAAGACAGATTTTCTCCTCTCGCTTACAACCGTAATCTTAGAATTTTTCAGCCACTCTGAGAGGCTCTAAAACAGCTTTGAATTACGCTCGACCTATCAGATTTCTCCTCGAACTTCGCTCCCCCAAAGAATAAATGCGGAAGCCGATTCCCAAACGAACTCACATCAGAGGAAGGGTCGATTGTAATCCGGACAGCAGTTCGCATCTAGACAGACACACCAGACAGAGGAAGGCGCGTAATTAAGCGGACCAAATGAGGACATTTGGTCAATCTTGATGGCGCCTAAAGACATACAAAGAAACCCTAGGTCATAGAGGTTTTATCATCGGGTTCTTATCTACCCACTGACTGTCTTACAGGAGCCTTATCTCCTTTTCCAAGGCTCTCTTGCTTACAATTTTTACCAACTTTTTTATTTATTTTCTTTTCCAGAACCATGGATCAATGCTTCAGCTACACACCAGATACAAATCAATATTGTGGACGAATTCATATTCGAATTATGATATTTGTAGCTCTAGCAATAATGGCTTTTACCCAATTTTTTCTAATCATTTGGTATTTGAGCATCCACGTTTGGTGGTATTTTATTCCTTTTGTATTTGTCGTCGCTGCAATTGTTGTATTCTATATGGCGATTCGACTAAAAAATCCAAGCTTTATAATACTTTTAATGCTATATCAGGTACTTATTTGGTCTTAAAATATTACGGTAATTTTAGGTTCTAATTGTTGCTCTATTCATCGCCACTATAATCAATTTGATAATAATTCTTTGCCATCCTGGTCACGATAGTTTTCTTCATCGCCATGTTTTTCATATGAAGAATGGAAGCCTTGGCCGTAAGATTTTGTGCTTAAAAACCTCGAACAATTTGAATAGATATCAGGGTGGTGGCGATAGCCTACACCCCTGTTTATTTTCTCTTCGCCGTGGCTAATGTCTTCGTCCTGGGAACTTTGTGGAACTATAGGAAATATATAACAGAAACTGAACCAGGCAGAACGTTATTATCTTATCTTTATTGAGTTATGAAACGGAGATTTCAGAACGAATACCAGGGAGGCAAATCGACCTACTCCTACCACGCCGGCTAGTAACATCCCTCCTTCGCCTGTCAATAAACCAACAACAAGTTTTGGAGAAACAGGAGTCGCCTTCACGTAGATTTATTTGTATTTTGCAATGAAAATGAGAGCTTTAGGTCGACTACAACCACAGCTTCAAGCACTTCCCAGTTCGGGTTGGTTTCTTTACTCGGCAAGATAACCTCTATAATTTAGACCAAGCTCCACTGAAGTTTATACAAGTACCACTCCATACGCTTATAACTTTAACAGTCAAAGGGATGCAGCTTTTGGCGAGTATTCCAGGTTAATTCTAGCTTTTTAAACGAAATCGCAAAATTTAGTCAACAAACTGGCTATACGACAGGCGCAACAACTACGCCAACTCCTCGACCAGCAATGACGCCGAATTGGGATGCCCCGGCATTCCAAGCGCCTTCATACAATCCTTATCAGGATAGAAGCCAGCCAAATAATTCTAATATTCAACAGCAGTATTATTAGGATTAATTTGAAGAGATTTATGTCTAGACTCGAATTGAACTTTCTGCATGATATGGTTTTACAGGCATCACGGGAACACGTTAGGACATGAATAGGTTCTCATAATCCCATTTCCAACTGCATAGTTTCAAGTTTTTTGTGACGCTGTTCTTTTCAAGGACAAAAGAGTCGAGAGGATTTGAATTATTTGAATGAGGATTATTTTCTCTCTTTCTGCAAGAGTTGCTCGAAGTTTGTGCTCTTTTTCCATGTGACCTGCGGCGTTCAGCTGATTTTTCACGAGAAACTAGTAGGTCATTTTGTACGTTTCCCACGCCTTCTCTTTCCAAGTCTCTGAACTAAAAGGAAGTGATCTTTATAGTTGAATGCACCTCTCTATGATTAGTCAGCTTCTTTTAATCCCATACTTTTTATTCCTCTATTTACTAGAAAATATTGTTGAACAATTAAGAAGTTATTTCAAAATAAAAGGGAGAGACAAAGAACATAAATGTTCGATAAAACTGGCCATTTTAAAGGAAAATTGTCCCACTTATGCTCTTTTCTACAAACAAATTTCACCTGGAAGATTGATTATTCTGCTCTTATCCGCCGTAAACGGCTAAACATTGCATTTTTGCTGATTTTACAGTCTAAATTTTATTTTACTTCGAGCCTCATTATTAAATAGTGGAAAGGTGGTCGTTAAATTCTTAGGTAATCACTTTTTCTGGTGACTCACTTGTCAGCTAGTATTTGCCTTTTTTTGTTGACAGGGCATGTACCGTAAATTTCAAATCAAATATCAATTGTATTCATAGAATAGTTAAGTGCTCTGCCAAGACAAAAGACTTGGTTTTTTTTTCAAGTTCTGTCTTCTTTCTTTAATATGGCCTTTCGACTTCTTTCTGTTCTCTTTCAACAAATTAGTGGATCAGCTCTATTTTCTGAAAGAACATTGCTTGTAACTCATTTTGTTGGCCGCTAATAGAGCTTTGTCTCGCGATAAACACACAGCTTTTCCTAGAAATTTGTCCGCTTTTAGTCGTCTTCCCATTGAAATTCTCGAAAAAGTTCTCGTCTAGATCTTTGAGATTAATAGACGTGTAAATGAGGAGTATTTATTGACTCCGCCCACTTTTTCTTTCTTTTGAAACTCAGTCGTCCGTAACATAATGGAGAGAACGATGATTGTTCAGGACGATATTTTTGGAAACAGGGTCATGGACCGTAGTCAGCAGTGCGACGAGGGCAACTTTTACATTCAGAGTACACTATTCAAGGTCAGTTTTATTTTTTTCTTTCTTATTTTTTCTTCTTTTTCCTCTTTTTAATCTACTTCGCCTCAATTATTCCAAAATCTGGTTGAAACGATAAAAAGAGCCATCCCGAGCTTATATTGAACATTGAGATCTAAGTAGCCAAGCTAATTCGTCTAGGAGCATTATCGCCAGGTGCAAAATGAACATAGGAATCGCGTTTTTCTATTACCAGTTAGTCAGGGAATGAATAACATAAATAGCTGGCTGAAAATAGCAAATTTTCTTCCTGTTTTTGTTAAGAAATCTCGATTCAGACTGTAATTGGCTCTCATGTCTTGTGTAGTGTCATAGCTTTGATCACCAACCTCTGGTTTTTGCACATCGGATTTCGAAAGGTTTACTTTCATCGAAATGTGAAGGTAACTTATTTAACTTGAAAAAAAGCCTATCATTCTAGATAATAATGGCATTCTCAATAACTTCCAACATCGTCCACAGTATTTTCACGATTATTCTCCAGGTAATTCTAATTGATGAAATTAGTTCTCGCGAGAAATAGCGCTCTGCAAAGTCGTTGATCTTTGCAGACCATTTTTTAAAATCAAAATTGCTCTATGATCTAGAAATTTGAGATTTCTGTTCGTTTAATTTCCTTGAGTCAACTTTCTCTGATTTTTTGATCTAGCTCACATTGTCTCGCAGCTATTTTCGCTTCAAAGGTCCCATTGTCTCTCATTTTCCCATGAGATCAGCAAATGCCATGTGAAAGAAAGTGCACAAGTATGCACATAAGTTCCTGGAAAAAAGTGCAAAATAAAAATTGACGAAAATTCCCAGCGAAGTGAGTTGATTAGTGAGGGTGGATGAAGAAAGTTCAAAGGCAGTTGAATCAATTTGTACAGAACATAGCCCTGCGTAGCTTATATCCAGCTTCGTGAGGATGGGAGATTTTCAGGGTTCACATCTCTATTTCTACGTGACTGCCAAGACAGGCTGCGATGTAATTGTACCAATTACGATGTGTCTTGCACTTCGCCAGCCGATGAATATTTCGATGATGTCATTTGTTCCTCTGAATGTTACAATAGTAATCGAGAGAGCAATCGCAACAATTAGAGTCAATTCCTACGAGAAGTGTTCCTCATTCTTCGGCCTCTATCTGAGCATCCTTGCGGTATCTTTCTCCTTTAAAAAGTAACAATTCATTTAGATGTTTACATCACTTTTTCTAATTTTTGAAAGCCAATTTTATACCCCAACCTCTGGGTCAGAACTATACTGCTCGGCTGTGAATAAATTCACCCAAGATGGAGTAACTGTCTCGAGCTATTTCGCAATGGCGCTCGAGATGGCCGCAATTGTTGTTTTCTTTGTGATCTGGTGGGCTAATAGCCAAAAAAGGACTCGGTATTTTCGCTTTTTATCTTAAAGCAATCTCCTTAGAATGATATTCGATGTGACCACGGCTTACCAAGTCAGCGAGAATCTAGCCTCATTAAATCTACTTCTTCCATGGATGATTTTCCACTTTTTAATGTTCGCCTTTTTCAACGTAGCTAACTTTACAATCCCAATTTTTGTGGATATCAATGTCAATAAAATGACACTTCGCTCACTCTATGCTGGAGTTTATGTAAGTCTTCATTTCCTGTGATCTTATTCAGATTTCAGATCATTCCTTTGTATTGTATGCTGTCGCCTTGTATGCTTACTGCTATAGTGCTGACGCAAAAAAAGAGTCGAGTCAAGCAGTTGCAAAGGCTATCCAAATCAGTGGCAGATATTGACTCTTATGAGTCATATTTACAAAAACAATGGTACTAAAATAAAGATTTTCACTTTTTTCAGCTCAAAGCGATCGCTAATCGAACCTTTGATTGAATCTCTCTGATTCACGTCCAATCCCCATAGGGATTAGAGATCCAGTTCCCAATTAGAGCCCTCCCTCTGCCGGTTCCGCATTTATCGCGTATTTAAAATTTGACCCGATTTCAACGCGAGAGCCATATCTCTCCTCTCTCTGCACATACTGATCATGCGTACATTGGCTTTCCTTCTTGCCCTAGTTGCTTTTTCCATTGCTGCCGAGGATAAACATGAGGCTGCTGAGGTAATTTTTCTCCTTTAGTTTGAGAGATTACAAAAATCTTTTTGTAGGTCCATCCTCCAGCTGGCAACAGCACGGGACATAACTTCCTTCACGAAACTTGGGACACAATGAAGAGCTCAATCCATAACGGAATGGAAAAGTTCAAAGGTCTCTTCCATCACGATCATCATAACGGCACCGAAACTCATTCGCCTAACAGTACCGCCCATTAGTAGATTCCTTTTTGTAACAAAGACGATTTTGTTTAGATTTTTATTATCTAGTTATCGTATTTGACGGTCTGTTTAAGGATTGAGCCATTAGGAAGAGCGATCTTCTTCTTCTTCTCGTAGACGCTGTTGATTTTCTGCTCTAACTTCTCGGCCATAATTGGTACCGGCAAGACTCCACAGCGAATTGATTCTACCACCGAGATGTTGTCGTCCTCTTCTTGCTCAATTGGAGAACGGGTTGGAGCAGTCGGCTCGTGGAAGATCAGATTATCCCAATCGGTGTTATTGGATGTAAGAGAGCCGACCGACGGTGAGTAATGGACTCGACGAGAATCAATTGTACTGGCAAGAGAGGACAACGAACAACTGGAGAGACTGCTCATTCCAGCATTGACTCCCTGCAGAATAGTCATCCACTCGAAGATTTTCTCTCCAACCAGCACCAGATAGAATTTGCCAAAAGGGAATTGCAGCGTCAGCAGGGTGCGAGGCTGAATCGACCATAAGTAGAAGACTGTAGTGGCTCCAGGACTCACGGTTGGATATTTCGACGGAATTTTCTTGCTGCGAAGTGACTGTATCGATTTGATGTCGAACACAAAGCCGCTCTCATATTCGAGATAGACAATCAGATGGCCATCATGGGAGACAATCAAGTCGCGATTTTCCGTTCTCCCAAAGCTCGTGAAGAAAAGCTTCTTCTTGCGTTTATAGTAGCAAAGCACTCGGTCCTCAATCAGCACATCGTCCTTAAAAAACGAGAAGCTATTTTTTCCTGGCAAGCGAACTATCTGAAAATGAATAGTTCAGGCTCAACTTCTTGAAGAAAACCTGCTCAAAGGATTTGGAAATTTGGAATCTCATTGGGATTGTGGTCATTGTCAAGTGGTGAATAAATCGAGTAGATGTGCCACTACTTGGCATAAAATAAACAATTTAAAGATTAACGTCTTTTATATGTTTACATATCACAAGTTTCGACAGGGTATAACCGTAATTTAAGTGTTCACAGCTCTCTCTATATACAAAAAGTAGAAAAACCTAATAAGCAAAATGGTGATGAGTTTCAGCCGAGTATTTCCTCTCTACTCTCACTACACGAGGGGCATGTTCCCGACCGAAGATGAAGTTTTCTTTCACTCTCCATACAACAATTAGAATGGGAGAAGTGGCCACAACCGAAGACTGTCAAATCCGTCCATTTTGTGTTGTCCTCTGTTATGAAGCGCTTCCTAAAATTGTAGTAGTTCTAAAGGCTAAAAATTAGTCCACCTGCAAACAATGCAAAATGATCTCGGCCCCATGGGAAAGGCTCTTCGATTAACTCTTAGAAAATCTGACAGCAAGTTTTGAGTGTCAGAATAAGTGGCAGATCTACAGCCTTTGAGCAGCTCCACTCTTGCTGCACAATCTCTCAAAACTTTAGCCAAAGCGTCTCTTAATCCTTGGACTTCCAAAGATCTCGGAATCTAAAAGCGTTTGTCTTATTTTCAATAAGATTGCTTGCCTTTTGAATGACAGAGAGTGGATTAATACTGCTTCCAACTTGGTGCAATAAGACCACAATACATTCGGGGGTTTGAACAACGTGGTCAATTAAATGATTCCACAGTTCGTTGTCTTCGTGCTCTCGACAATAGGCAATTGCTCTGTCTAGCTGTTTATATTCCTTCATCATCAGATCCAAAGCAGCCAAATGGTTCCCGCTTTTGCCCAATAGTAAGATAGTCTCCTCGTGGAACTCTTTCTGCTGGCAAATTTCCAAAGCCTTTTGAATGTTGTAATGCTCATCCTTTCTTAGGAACTTTTCCAGCTTTTTGCGGTCATATTCAGCATACAGCTGAACCGCTCTGTCGGCATATTCAGACCCTTCTCCTTTGCCAAAAAGTCGCGTCAAATAGGATATCTGATTTGTTGAAAAGAGAAAAGAGCTCAACTCTCACCTGCAATTTTGGCTTTTGTGTCAATTTCGACATAACGAATTGAGGCGAAACACTGTCTTCATTATCCAACAAGAGGCGCAACGCCAAATCTGTGTTGATCGTCATCAATTCAGAAATTTGGTCTTTTACCTACAAATATTATTTTTATTCAAAGTTTTACTCCAACCTGCTCAAAAAGTTGATATTTCTCTACAATCGAAAATATCTGGACGTCTCGAATCATTGTGATGTAGATTTTAATTGCCGCATCGAATTTCCTATCGTATAAATAAAGATGAGCCAAAGCTCTATACAAATTCTGTTCATCTTCTTGAGACAACGAAAGGGAAGCTGCAATTCTTCAGTTTATTCGCTAAAAAAGAACAAACCATCTTGCTTGCCGTAAATATTGGCCTTTTGGAGTCTCCCCAGCGTTACTTTAGCTACATAGCCAGCATGATAAACGTCAGAACTCCAGCTTTGCACCAATTTTTTGAATAAATTCGTGTCATTTATTAGTGCTGCTATCAAAACTGTCTGGTAGCAATCGGGATCAAGTTGTGGATTCGAGGTCGGGAGAATCTGAATTCATTTGTGTTACAAAGAAAGGATGTTACCTCAGCCAAAAGGGTTGATAAATGTTTATTTTCAAAGAGCTGAACTGCCCATTCCCATTCGCTTCGAGATTCGCCACAAACCTGAAATAATTTTTGTCATTTACTAAAAATCCAAGGCTACCTCTTTCAGTTTTGCCGCAGCTAATCTAGGTTTGTTAATCTCCAAAAAGTATTCAATCATTCTTTTTCCAACAACAACACTTCCAAAGTCAGTATCTTCAAGTTCAAATGCCCTATAAATCGCTTTTTTTCTAATGAAAATGACGCGATTTACTTCTGCTTAGCTAAATCAAATGCCTCTTCCCAGAGTCCTTTATCAATCCTCCATTGTACTGCATTCAATGCTCCATAAGGAGTAGCCTAAACTAGTTTTTAGAAAAAATTTAAAACAAACCGAGACGAAACTTTTCGGGCCGACAATAAAATAAGAATCAAATGAAGGAAGACCTATCATCGAAAAATGACTCGGTTGTGAGTGGGAATAGGCTTGAATCCTGAAAAGGTCCTAATAAGTGTAAAGACAGTTGTTACCCTAATCGATCCTCAGAATGCAGCTTGTATTGTTTACTCGTTTCTGGAGAGATCACAGAGATTTGGACAAAAGGAATAGGGCCACCATTATCCACTAAAGATTGAGCAGAAACCATGCTCTACAATATTATTTTGAAAGAGGGAAAAAAAACTCACAGAGGTATCACAAAAATCACTATCTTCCTCCCCTTCAGCCGGTTTGAGTCCAAAAAGAACCAATTTCTCCCAGCTTCCTCGATGATCAACCACGAATGAGATTCCCGACAAGAACATTCCATTCAATTGGTAGGAATGGTGAATTTCCGATTGTTTAGTTACCTAATAAGTTGGTCGTTATTCCAATAAAGGAGTACCGTAACTCCTCTATTTGAATTTACAATTACAATAACAGTTACAGTATCCGCCCATCCTATGGCTAAAGACTCTTTTGATAGCCAGCAATGTGAAGGAGGGAATCGATTCGATCGTATTCTATCCACATCATGAGAAGGACCAATTATTGTGATCATTTTGGCAATTTCTCTAAATTTATTCATTCGTTTTTGGCGGAAAATAAACCAACTTGTCGTATATCCTTGTTCCCGTATCGTTTGTGAATGCGATGTAATTGCCTTTCCACGATATCCTCGACACAAAGCCGTCTTTCTCTCCTCCATAATATAAAGTCTGCAGATTAAATCCTTTTCTTTTTCTAGGCTGCCTATACCAAGTCTTTATATCCAAAGAATTTCTTCTCGTAAATGACGAGATTCCGTTCACCCACGACGAATTGAGGAACTTGTGTTCTCGTGAAAAATGGAGAGATTGCCACCGATTTGGGCATCACTTTTACGTTTAAAACCTATAAATCTTGGTCAGAAAAACGAAGAAAACCCACATAATTGAGATCAATAGTGCCTAGGCCTGATATAACTACTTTTGCATCGCCTCCACAGCTGATTATATAATTGCCAGTGGGTTCAATCTCCAGCCGAGAAACTTGCGCTCGATGCGGCTTCATTCTCTATAAATTTTAGTTTTGAAAATAGACAAAAAAAACCCACAGGAATATGAGCATGATCCATTTGCCCCTCGTGGCTCATCACATATACATAGCCGTTGTATGTTCCAAGCGCCAAGAATTTATCGTGAGCTGCGAGACACGTTATTCTATCATCTTTAAGCATCTAAATTTTCCCTTTTAGTGTCCTATTTAAATAGAAAAATCACATTTGTAACATCCTTTTCGTTAATCAAAGTATAGTTGAAAAACGGCTCAAGAGGAGTGTCGTCTTCTTCATTTGAAAAGCCATCCGGTATTTCGACCCTTCCTTCGTCCTCTGGGGCTAATGAATTCATTTTGAGAGTTTCGAGAGAATCTAAAGCAATGGCAAGTGTAAACAAATGAGAAAAGTATACTGCTTGGCACAGTAGCGCACTGCTTTCGCTTTAGATAAGATTGTTTTGGATCGTAACCCAACAAAACAAATGAAAAACTAATTAAATATTTATTTCTCTCTAATGCCTTTTTTTATTATTGCTAGATAAGTAAAACTTTCTTGACCGGTATCTGGAAGATTGGCAGGAATGTGGCGAAGATGTTTTTAGATGGCTTCAATGCCTTTTACAAGAACTAATTCGTTTAGCAAATCGGAGTCATTCATCCCGTTTACCGGTGCCATCTGAAAATTGTATCTTCTTTTTAAAAAAAATCGAGGTCTAAGGTAAACCAAACAAACCTCAGCATCAATAGCTTTTTCTCCGTTCTCAATCTCTTTAGCTTCGCTATTCAAAGGCTCCTGAACTAATTCCACTGGATTGGCAAAGAAGTTGGCTGTTCCTTGGCCTCTCACCACAGTATCCAGCATTTCTTGAATCGACTGTAGAAAATGATAGGGATTGAGGTTAGAGAGTCCAGAATCGGATCTCAATTGCGCTATATTTTTGCCTAAAGATGTCTCATCTTTCCGATGGAGAAAAAAACTACCAAGGAGACTCAAAGCTATATCTAATCTTTCTCGATCTGTTTTCCATTTCGTGCCAAACAAATGAAAAACTTTCTCATCACGCGGGCAAGCGATTTGTGACGTGGATGAGCGATCAACCATCGGATAACGATAGGAGTAGTCCAATATTTTCGAGATGCATTCCAATAACTGGACCAAATAGCCGATGGCCGCTGTATATTCGACTTCCATATGTCCTGTATCGATATTTTGCCGAAGAAAAATGGAAACCTTTGAGCGAATTCACTGGTGGAAGATGTAATCCACAGATTGTATCCACTCGCTTACAATTGCACTCCTTGTGGACATTATCTCGATACTGAAAATGCTTATTTTTCCATTGATTATTAGACAAAATGCCTCTATTTTGAAGACATCCTTTAGTCCAGAAAGCAACATCTTTGATCGATATGTTCTCAACTCCAAAAAAGTGTAAAGAGATTTTTGTTTAGTCCGTAGCTTTTCGCTGACATTGGATATGACATAACCAGCATTTTTACAGTGTTTCGTCAAGCCCTCGTTCCTTTTATTCTTTAAATTATAATTCTTTAAAATAGGCCAAGAAACAAACTCTTTTGTCTTGTTCCTCCTTCAGCTGGGCAATATTCAAACGCTTTTTTGCGCAAATTCGTCTCAAAACATCAGTTTTTGTCGATCTGATTTTATTTTGGACTTTTAGATTCTCTATCTCAGCTGCCTGAAGCGACTATCAATTTGGGAGAGAAACTTACATTACTTTGAACTTCTAACAATAGGCGAATCTCATCGCTTTCTAGGGTTTGCTTTAAATTATCTAGCTTCTCATTGTCCATAGTGAGGTTTTTACCAAGTTCTTGCAATCTAAAAGCAGGAATAATTGGATCAAAATTAGTCGTTAAACGGCGGAGCTTGGCAAAAAGGGATATTTACACAAGAAGGATGGATAAATAGTTCGATTTGAGGATGGAACCCACTTCTGCCAGCATAGGTAGCTACATGAATAGCGAACCAAATCTACGGAACGTACGGACGAAGCCGATTGGAAGGATGGAGTACGATTTTGAGACATCCCGGTTTTCTAGAAAGAGAACTATGCCTATCTGATTATATTCTTAGCTTCAACTCTAGCCTAAAGATAAATTAATTGGAGTGAAACCAAGACAAAAATGAATACAATATAAATAATCATGCCATTATTTATTGCTGAAAGGAGCGATGTTGATGAACAATATGGCATACTGGTGATATGATTTAAGCATCGGGCATAGAGGCATAAGTGGCAGCGAGTTTGCTGGCCTTCTCAGAAATTTCTTCGCTCTTCTTGTCAACCCAGATGATATTTTCTAATTGTTTCTTGAGAACCTTTTGGATTTGTTCAACGGTGAGATCATCCGAATCGGGATCTTTGCTTTTATTCATAGAAATTAACTGAAAGAGATGACTTGTTGGGGAAGAAACAAACCTGTTCATTTATTTCATTGATATCATCATCGGCTTCTTTAATTTGAGCATCAACAGAAGTCAATAATTTCATACTGAAAATGGGAAGGTGAGTTAAATCTCTTTTGGGTATTTTAGACAATTAAGGGTTTGATCTAACCCACAATCATCAGGAAAATATTTAGGAGAGAAACTAACATATTTGTGCGTTGTTGATCAGCAGAGGTGGCATAAGAGAGATCAATTGGGAAATTTTGTCCACAATCTGTCCAATCAGGTAGTCCCAGCTTCTTTTCCAAATCGCTAATAACCGTCTCCAGCTCCTTTTGCTGCATATCGATAAAGTTCAGGTTGTGAGCAAGTCGATCTCGCGATTCTTCCAAGGCAGCTACTTCCTTATCGGCAGCAATAAGCTTGGCTTGGTTGTCTCTAATTTCACGATCATAAGAGTTAATCTCCAATGTTTGATTGAGAAACAATTTTTCCTGTCCCAGGACATCCATAATTAAATTATTTACTACCTGAAAAGATTACTTAAAAATATAAATTCCAACAACCTTTTCAAGTTCACCAAATGAAACTGGCTTTGTTGCTGCCACTTTCGGAACGATTGGAGCCAGAAGAGAAGATGTCAGCTCTACAATAAGCAGATAGTCTTTTGTCCCAAACGCTTACCACCTTTTTTTGGAGTAGCTGTTGTTCCAAAAAGAGCACCAGCCGAAGTGAGTGGAGCTGTTGTAGTAGTACTTGGAGCAGCTACCGTTGTTGTAGGAGTAGCTGAGGAAATAGCAGTACCAAACAGTCCTCCTGCGGCCGTTGAAGTGACTGAAGTATCTAATTAAAATGGATCAGATCAAGACTACCTGGCTTTTGACCACTTAAAGGAGCTGACGCAGGAGCTGCAGTTGCAGCACTTCCAAATAGAACTCCGACCTGGGGAACCGAAACAGTTGGAGCAGCCGGTGTTGTGCTTCCAAAAAGAGCAGCAGAGGCTGTTGTAGTAGGAGCTTGAGTAGGTATTGTCGTTACTGCAGTTATTGGGAGTGCTGGAGCGCCAAATAGAGCACCGGTTGGAGCAGTGCTTGAAACAGCTGGAGGAGCTGGAACAGTCGGTGCAACGAAGGAACTACTAGAAGTCGCAGTAGCCGTTGGCTGAGCAGCGGTGCCAAATAGACCACCAGAAGAAGCTGGAGCTTTTGCCGGAGTACTTCCAAACAATCCTACTGTGGGCGCTGCTGCTACTACTTGAGCAGTGGTAGTTGCAGCACTTCCAAATAAGCCACTTGTCTGAGGAGCTGTAGAAGCCGGCGCTACGCCTCCAAAGATACCACCAGAGGGAACTGCAGGTGCTGTCTGATTAGCGGTTCCAAATAGACCACTAGAGGCTGGAGCTGTTGTCTGAGCCGTACTTCTAAATAGCCCTCCCGAGGGTGCAGCAGGAGCAGCAGTTGTCGTCGATGGAGCAGTTCCAAATAGCCCAGTAGTTTGGGGCACTGAAGTGGTTGAACTTCCAAGGAGTCCACTGGTTTGGGGGGCTGTGGAAGTTGGCGCTGCATTTCCAAAGAGACTACTAGATGTCGTAGAAGTTGGCTGACTAGCGGTTCCAAATAACCCACCTGAGGATGTTGATCCTTGGCCAGAGCCAAACACACCTAAAACAATAAGCGAAATAAAATAAAATCTTACCTGATTTTTGACCAAAAAGTCCTCCAGAAGTGGGAGCTGCAGTTGTTGTCTGTGACGTACTTCCAAAAATGCCTCCAGAAGTGGGAGCTACAGTTGTTGTCTGTGACGTACTTCCAAAAATGCCTCCAGAAGCTGAAGCTGTTGTGGTGGGAGCTGCCTGTTGAGTACCAAAAATAGATGAAACTCCTGCTGCTTAAATGTCCTTTTGTAAAATGAAATACAAACCTGTGGCAGCGGGGCTTCCAAATATTCCTCCAGACTTTGCCACTGCTGTTCCGCTAAATAACAATCCAGGCTTCTGTGCCCCAAACAGTCCTGTTTGTGCAGTAGATGTGGGAGTTGCTGAAGCAGCATTTCCAAACAAACCTCCCGAGGATGGTGTTGAGTTTGAGCCTTGATTCGATCCAAACATGACTAAAAACAATTCTTTATGATGGATTTAAAGATTTCTGAGAGGGTAAGCTGCGGTATTCACAAAAAATCCAGAAAAAGAGAAAAGATTCTGAGGGATTCTTTCTAATGAATCAACTTGTGATAAAGAATAAACAAAAATACAAAAGAAAGTTAGTGCGCAATTCGAATTTTTCAAAACCATGCAGCAACTTGCACTCTATGTAAACGTCTTGCACAACACTGTGCTAGAAAAGAGTCAGTTGAAATAACGTAGGAAATACATTCGAATTGTACTTTTAAAAGGATAGGTTTATTTTTTAAAGTAGCATGTTGATCATATCGGTCAAGAAAATTGGTGAATTGTTGGAAAAGATGGATATATTTTTCAAACGAGTCGCAGACGGAGGCTCACATAGAATATAATCTTACAAGCAATATGAAAGCGATTGTAACATATTGGGACAAAAGCTAGAAATCAAGTACACTAAAAAGCATGGAAAGAGGAAAAACCAGCAAGTTAGACCTGAAAGTGAATGTGGAAGTTTCATAAGGACATTTGAGGTTGTCGTTACTATATTTTCAATGAGATTGAAAAACAAATAACTGAATAAGAATCATTGAACCAACCCCTCTTATTATTCGTCTCATAACGTCTTGTTGAAGAAACAATCACCCAGGTAGCTAATGACCAGCCATCTGTCCTTTTGCGCATAGTTTATGCGCCCAGATTGTTTACAGGAGTCTGAACCCATCCAGCTGCCCCGTCCGGCTCAGCTTCTGTGGGTAGCTCTCTCCAAGCTCTCACTTGTCCGTGTTCATCATACGATTAGGTCAATATTTGAATGCTGAAATCGTGTCAAAAGAGGGAGATGCGAACTGCAATACAAACACTCCCTCGTACCTCGCCATTCATATTCCCGGTCGTCAGTGTTTATTCGGTCCAATTAGAGAAAAAGCAACGATCATTTTTGAAGTGGTGGAGTTCCTGGGTGACAGAAATGTTTTGTACAGCCGGGTCAGGGCTATATTTTCATAAAACACATGGGACAAATCTTCCGCCGTCGACAGCTTCTTCTGGGCTATTATAATTTCTCTTTAGGCGTCTTCTAGATTTGGCTTTTTCTGGCTCCTTTTCGGATAATTTTCTTGCTTTCTTTGCCCTGGAAATGATCCTCTCAAAAGTGCCAGAAAGACCCGACCTCGAACGCCTTTTTATCAGGACATTGGGCTCTCTATCTTTTAAGTCAACATCTGAATCAAAGAGTCGCTCACTCTCTCGCCCTCGGGACTCTCCCCTGTTGGCAGGCGCAGGTTCAAGTGTTTCGGGTCGTGAATGGCCCGCGTATTTGCCGTCCAACCGTCTCGGCGGGCCCTCTTTACGCGTATTCTACTCTGCAATCAGTAGCCACTGTTTTGTTTCTCATCTTGTTAGATCAGCAGCCTAGCAACTGGCACTGTATCGCTACATATCTCTCGAGATCGCGCGCGTCCTCATTCCGTTTCGCTTCGTTTCTCACATACGCCGGGTTTGCAACAACTCCATTTACATGCGACTAATCTGCGACAGGCTGTCCAGGTTCATTTCGTAGGGATTTTATGGACATTCTTGGCATTAAAGCCTCCGATTTTTGCTGTCTTAGATCCTCCAGCCTTCTTGTCAAAATCGCGAAGATCTTAAGTTCCCTCATGTTTGCGTGAAATCAAGACTTTTTTGACTTTCATCCAAAAAAAACGCTCCCCCTCTTGTCGCTTCTTATCATCTCTCCTAATCGAGTTCGATCCCGCAATCCCGATTATCTCACTTACCCCTCGTCAAAAAACGCTTGTTGGACTCGATTTTCAATTTCAGCCAAGAGCATCAATGACGGGAGCTCTGTCTTATCTTATCGGCCTTGCAACACGCTCTCTTTCCTCTCGCCCCGAAGCCTTATGAACCTGTTAAAATCGGCTTGCTAATGTGTCTCTTCCGCTACTAATTGCCAGCCTTTCACTCGCTTGCGAACACCGGAAATTGAGGCTTTGTTGGCAGCTGAGGGCTGCGGAGCCTGTAACTGAGAGCGTGTCCAGCGGATGTTTGAATTTCTACTTACCGGGTCGAGCCATACCTGGGCAGAAGACTAATGTTGACAAACATACTCGTACAGGGACAGGTCACCAGCCTGCTACTATCATTTCTATTTGTTTTGTCCTTGAATTCCACACATTTCTTGATAAAAAGCGTTTTTATTTTCTGGCTGCATTCCATGAATTTTTGATTTGGCCTCCCAGAGATGGTTTTACCTTCAAATCTGTGATAATCTCGCGCTCTAAAATCGTAATCTGCGCAACAATTTCCCTTTCTACCTCGCCTTGATTTACGAGTATTTGTCTCTCGCCGCCAGCCTTCTCCAGGTTTATGCCCTTCAGGGTTAGACAATAACGTCCAGATAAGATAACTTTTTCGATTCACCCTAAAACTTGTTTTCTTGACTCCTTCCTTATGCAAACGCCAGCGATGCTGCCAACTACGAATATCCTTTACAGACTTCCTCATCAAGGAAAACAACTCGAATTTTTGAGTGATTGGCATCTTCCAGGAAAGAAAGAAATGAGTAAGTCTAAATCTAATGATTGCGATTATTTTTTTTTAGGAATAGAACAAGATGAACTTCGCCCGGATTTTGTAGAAGCTTTGCGAGTACTATTCGACATTCTCGACACACGCCGTCAGGGCCGCGTCAGTTATGAGACCGTAAGTTTTTACCACTGGAGCCTCATTAACCCAGCCCCAACCCATTCTATCCAAAGAAAAACGGATAGAGCTCTTTACAATCCGCGGACCTCGTTTTCGCGCCATAAACTTCCGTCCCGGACCGCAATTTGGAACTGGGAGAAGAAGAAGATGTCGCGCTTCTGCTTTACAATCCTGTTTTCTTTTGTTTCTCCTCGGGAGAACTTCTACCTCTTAGTCGCTTCATAGAGCTTTCCTAGGTAGTACTGTAGCCAAGAAAAGTCTAGACAGCCAAACATTTGACTTGGAATGACTCAGATGACCCGATTTTCTTTCATGATTCACTCCATCATTCTTCTCTTTTTAGACTCAGGGAATCACCACTTCTTTCCGGAAGCAAAGTTCGAGATGTTGCCACTGGACCGGCGTCTAATTATAATCTCCCTAGCATACACATTTCACGCGCGCTAGATTTCTTCCCCTGCAGCTGGGCCATCTGTGTTCTCGTTTTTTTAGAATCCTTTCCAGATCTGTTCGCGATTCGGAGAGCTGCCCAAGGGCAATCTACCACCAACGTTTCTCTCCTGCGTTGGAAAAGTCGCCTCTCCGGACGGGTAAGTCTCTTTTGCGGTGTTCTGCCTAATACGACGAGTTCCAACCCGCTTGTTTCACGCTGCAATGGGCTTCTCCCCTGTCTTTTCTTGGTCAATAACGGTTTCAGCTACCTCACATTTGATCGGTTTCTCTACGCCGTCAAGTTAGCTTACCGCGATCGGGAGGTCAACAATAATCTCCCGCTTACACGAGTCCAATCCGAAGGGAGACTGAATCAGCCGTTTGTTTTCTCCTTCTCTCTCTTAAAGAAGAGAACTATTTTAGGATTGAGAAGCGAAGGATGAACTCCCATCCAACGATGGGACTGAATGGCTTCGATAGAAGGTCACAGCAATTTGCCAGTCAGCCGAGCTTGGACCGTCATTCGCAGGCCACCACAGTCAGTTTTATGATCCAGATTGCGGGAGCTTTTAGCGCCTTTCGTGATTTATTGTTCACATTCAGGAAGAGAGAGAGAGACTGGAAATAAACCGGGATAACAGTCCCTGTTTTCGCAGTATTGTTCAGTCCTCTCTCTCTCTTCACATTGGTTAGATTTATGGATTCTAGAGCCATCCTCTTGTTCAAAATTCAATCTTTCACATAGTTATAGCTTCCCATTTCTCTTCTAGCTTAAGTGAAATGATAAGCCTAAAACTTGGACCACCGATATTCTCCCAAAAAAGGTATTTTTTCAGCCGATTTCGAATCACTACGCACCTCTTCCAACATATTCTGAGTACGCGAACTTGGCCCAACTTCAACAAGATCATCAGCGAGTTGTGATGCGCCAGAAGAAGGTGAGGAAAAGATGAATATAAGCTACTAACCAGTTCCATTTGTATGCACATTCTTCTGTCCAAAACGACCGGTCGCGACCTCAGCAGTTCCGGTCCTTTATGGTTTTTTTACCCAAGTGGTCGGGCGGTGTGGCCGAAGGGTCCTTTTGTATTTGCAGCGTGGTGGCAAAAGGTTGAATTTATGGAGATCCTCTCCGTCAGACCTCATTTTTCCATGGACTGACAGGCATTTTTCAAAAAGGATGGATACCCCCGCGCAGACGTAATTCCAACTAGGTGGACGCGAAATTTGGGGCAAAAAGGAGAGCCGCCTTTTTGTTTACTGTATAATCATCGTAAAGGGACTAATCGCCTTGAAAACATAAAGCCCAATCCATCTAACCAAACGACAATAAATTCCGGCTAGATGTTTTCTGTTGGCAAACATTGTAGCCATTCGGCCAAAGAGAGAGACACGTGTGTCGATCCTGTACGACCCCTACCGCACTAATAGCAGCCACCCTCTTTTGGCATAATCGCGCTTGGCCTTCAAGGCCGATCCTCCTCAACCCCTGAGGAACCCGTCGGATCAAGACACGGCCCCGACGTAAGAGCTCTGCTCCCACTTCAGCGCCAGTTTTTTTTGGAGGTTTTCTATCGGGTGGCCTTCCTCTTCTCCCCAATTCACTTCCTACAAGCAATACAATCAACTTTCTATAAGTTTTCTACAGTATCTTTCTAGGCAAATACTGTTCGTTCACAGAAGGAAGAATCCAGAATGAGGCATCCGATTCCTCCAAATTCTGGTCCAGCTCCAAGAGTCCAAGTGGTTCGCTCTCGTCCACACAGCACTGCGTCTTTCGCATCGTTAGGTAGGCTTTCTTTTATAATTTATCATTATAATTGTTTAGCTTCTTCTGGAATGGAGAACATTTCGTGGAGAAATTCAACCACTTCGAGTAATAGTGATCAACAAAAGAGGAACACAATGCACGAAGAGGATATTGGGCCCATGGTGGTGAGTTCTTTCTCTTTTGCCCTCCGTTCAAAGGCATACTTGGCGAGATTTACGATGTTCAGCTAATTTGTAGTTTCTGCATCAACTTCGCAGAATAACAAGGCGATTAAAAGACAATTTTTATCTCTTTATGAGCCGTATGAGCTGGGCTACGGTAGATTCAGAAGTTCAACAGCATAACAACAAGGACAACTTTATTGAATGCGGTTAACTGTGTCACATTTGAGGTTGTTGCTATCGTCAATCAACAACTGAGATTATTTCCTAAAAATTGACAGTTTCTAGTGACAGCTGAAAACACGCTTACAATATTCATCGAGCTCAAAAACGGCACGCTTTCCCGGTCGGAAGTTGATTCTGCCGGAGGCGACGCTACGCTTTCCAGGTCTGAAGTGCATTCGGCCCATGGCTACACTTCTCTTTCCCGGTCGGAAGTTAACTCTGCCCATGGAAAGCGAGCGCTTTCCTGGCCTGGAATATTTTTAATTAGTCGAGCGCCAGTTTTTCTCATCGTCGACAAGGCAACGCGTCGTTTCAGCCGTGAGAACGTAGGTAAAAGAGCCTACCTGAATCCGAAGCGTCCACTAGCTACTGATCGTTTACCCGGACGGAAAGAGATTCGTCCAACAGCCATCGAGCGCTTTCCCGGTCTGAAGAGGATCAAAAAATTTCATTAGGATAAAAGCCGAATTACCTGAAAGCAAGACGGCCCATTGCGACGCTTCTTTTGCCTGGACGGAGAGAAGGTCGACCAATCGCCATAGAACGCTTGACAAGACTGAAAATTCCTCCGGTTTGACTATCGGCTACTGTAGCTTCGTTTTGTATAGACAAAACGAATTAGAGGAAAACAAGAGTTACAACTTTCTGATCAAAGAACTAAAAGTAGGCTCAATTTGAATAGGAATACCATCGCAAATCACTACTTTCGAGGGCGTCTAAAAGCTCTGCAATTCCCCTTTAAAGCTGCTTACTTTTCGAGCTCATCCACAGCCTCCATAGTCTCCTCATCATCCTCTTCTAGGGCCCGTTTGCCCATGCTCTCTTCCATCAGTTCGCGTTCATCCTCATAGTCGACGCTTCGCTTCATAACGTAGTTGGATAGATGGTCCTAAAAGATCCAAATTTTTGAAGAAAAGGGATGCGGAATACCTGGATGAGGCTTCGCTCATCATCTTTTTGTTCCTCAGCGATAGCAGCTGTAGTCGCTCCTCCGACGAGTCCTAGAAGTAGGAAGAGGATTGCCAGCCGGCTGTAGTACATGCTCAGCTGGAACGTAATGAATTGAGCTGGATTGGAGGAGGTTATAGTAGGGAGAAAAGGGGCGGGGTTTGGAGCTCCGCCTTTTTGAGATTAATTAATCTACAGCCGAAAGTGATGGCATTTGGGAAAAGTTGGGGAGCGAATTTCACAATGACGTGTTCTGTCAGTTCTCACATGATTTCTGGAGGCCAAATTGGACAATTTTTTAAATGGAATTCGAGTCTAAAAATAATCGAATGAGCTCAACCTTCAGCTTCAATTCGCGATCTCAAGATACCAAATAAGCCAAAAGCCAAAATGAGAGAAAATAGTTGGAATTTAGGAGGACAAAAAGTTCCGCTTTTAATAATCTTAAATTGCACGAACTTAAAATGCAAAACAAGAGCCTTCTGGGTCATGAACACATAAAGCCATGGATACTGTGGCTACAATTCTGCTGCTTGACGCACGTCATGCGCTGTTTTGTCTTTTTTAAAGCTGTAGCAATCAGGGTAACCAAAGTAATTTCAGCCCCAAGTTCGGCCATAAATCTCTGGCAAAAACCAATCTCTCCAGTCGCTAGACGCTGACGTGAGGCATATTTTCCTCGCAATTCTCTCTCTTGAAACCGTGAGAGAGCCAGCTATATAGCCTACCATCTGACCTGAAAAACACAGGAGGAGATCAATGTTTCTCTATTACTGTAGGCAGCACATGTCCATGGGAAACTATTTCACATTGACGCAGCTCTCTTTCAATGAAATTGCTTGTGTGATTGGGCGGAGGAGTGGAAAAGAGAAAGGAATGACGAAAAAGCTGCTTGGAAGTCCTATCCCACGCAGGGTTAGAGTACAATTTCACAGCTTTTTTCTGGGAATTCTTCCAACGTCAGTAGTTCTTAACCTGTACTTCTAGACGAAAACTTGTCAACAAGCAAAAAAATTCAAGAAAATGATCAGGGATCTTTGAGCAAAAATCTTGAGAAAATTAGCATACTAAAAAATGGGATTCTAGCTATTAAAATCTATAAATTATTGCGGTTTTAAAAATTTTTGTTTAAGAATTTTCTATAAAAAATATTCGCCATTTTGAGCTCTTTTAAACGATACTAAAATTAAGCAGATTTCCCTCAAAATAAATGTTAAAAATGGGAGAATAATTTTAGGCGAAGTTGGACGGCTTGCACAAGGAGGAAGAAGAGTTGCTTCGAAAGAGTTTCGAGACAAATCTGCGCCTTTCGGATTGGTACAAGGAGCGCCTGGAGACGGTTGAGAAGAGGAACAGATTGCTCTCAAAGGGAATGGTTACTTTGGTATGTTTTTCCGAGAATTTCTTCAAAGGGGAAAAACAGAAAGGAAACATCTCATTTATTCGAGAAATATTAGAAAAATTTCCGCTTTCCACCCGGAAAAATATAAAGTGCTTTTGGAGAAAAACTTTAAGCTTCTGGTAGAGAGAGGACTAAAAGATTCCGTTGAGGTCTTTCGGTTCCTAGACAGAGAAAATACGTCTAGAGAATTGTAGGACAGCCAGAAAGCCAAAACAATTTCCTTGTCTCTGCTTCAAGTTCTAGAAGTTTCACTCTGGATTTTGGACCTGATAGCTAAATTTGCAGTCGTTTTTCATTTCCTGTGATTTATTGAGTCAGCTGACGGTGGGCGATATTGCAATAAAGCATAGCTCAAGTTCTGATTCGCCTCCTGGTGGGCTTCTTTTTATTAGGAGATAGCTTTGATTTTTACCAAGAACTCCGGAAAGTCTAGTCGACCTCGTCATTGGAAAAATGACGCCAAAAAAGCAGAGATTTTTGCAGGAACCGGCGGTCCATGAGCAGAAATTGAACTTCTTAAGAGCTCATCTTACTGAGCTCAACAGACGCATGGTTTCTCTAATGGAAACCAGCGAAAAAGGCTTCCCAACTCACAGCAATTTACAGGTTTGAATTGCATTTTTTCTTTAAAAATGACCAAAAATGTAGAGAGGAAATCTGCCCCAGCCGGCTGATGACCAATTGACCTGGTTACACCGTCAGAATAATCTTCTAAATCAAGAGCTGGGAGACAAAACGAGACAGATTGAAGAACTCAAAAAGGAGAAGGAAAATTACGATCGAAATCAAAATTATTTGCGAGTTCAACCAGCTCGGTAAGTTTTGTTCTTTTTAAGTTTTTTCCATTCTTTTATATCCAAAATTCCGTTCAATCAGTCCAAAATTGAATTTTTCACGCCTTTCGAGCTACAGTCACCTCTTTTTTCAGCCCAGTTAGTGTCACTTCTCGCCCTTCTGCTTTCGTCCGCCCAGCTGTTCAACCTCCTCAAATGCAGCGAGTCTCAGCCTCCCCCGTAAAGGTTTACGATACGCTCATGTAACTCGCTCAATGTTGAATAATCTCACTGCCAATTTGAAGAAAAAAAAACAATTATGCCGCAATGTATTACTGCCTTCAGTTAGAATAAATCCTATCTCCTTGGTTATAAATTACTCGCTTTGTTTATGTCCTCCCGGAATGCTAATTATAGAGAGAAGAAAAACAAGACCAGGTGAGCCAGCGAAGGCATATTGGAGAGAGAATTTAAAGAAGAAACACAATCTGAATGTGTGACTTTGAAAGCGGTTTATTAACAATCTTTATTGAAAACTATCAACAGTTTGTAGATGAGGTCAGAGCTGAGGTCTTTAAACGAGAGGAGGGAGAGTGAAGTGCACGATCAAGCGCTGTTTTGTCGGGCTCGCCGAGAGGTATTTCTCCTCAGTTGTGAGGTCATGCAGCTGGGAGAAAATCTTTTCTCCTAATTTGACATTGTCCGGGAAGAATTCGCCAACAAAGTCAGTCCGAAAGCGATCATAAGATCGAACAAAGTTAGCGATATACTGAAGAAGTTCGGCTAATTTCGCCTGCTCCCGATGTAGTTGGATGTGGGTAAGTGGGGTTTCCGTGGGTATCGAAGCGTCTATCAGATGTTTGAATGGCAAATCCATCTGAAAATTGAAGTCAACTTTTGGGTTCAAAAAGTGTCGAGCGAGTTCAAAGGGAAACAAAGCGCACTCGCGTATTTCTCTGCACTTTGCTTGTCCTCTGAGGCTTCCAGATGACTCGACCAACATCTCGCGGCCTACAGTTGATTTCTTACCTTGTTCTTAAGCACAATCGATTTAAAAATTTCATTTTCTCTCTCTTTCGGAGAAATGGAGAAGTTTAAAGCAGTGCTTAGATAGGCTTTTACAAAATCAAACTGAGTAGATTTATGCCTTTCAAAGATATTCCTTATTGGCTCATGTTGATTGAGAATAGTCTAAAAAGTAACTCTAACAAGGGCTTAATGCTCTCCTTACCTCGATAATCTTGTCTCGGACGGTCTCTCCACCCTCCTGCTTCGAGGGATAGAGGAACTTCTGCGGATTGAAGGTTCTCGCCAAAGATCCTTCAAAGAAGGCCAATAAGATCAGAGCTAGGAGCATCTCACAGCCTTAACGAATGAAATGATTGAGGGAGGCGGAGTCAAGACGGTAAGAGGATGAATGCTTGATTAGGGAGGCATTTCATCCGGTAAGAGGGGGAGGAGCTGAGCAAAAAACTGGGGCGAAAAATCAGCTCTGATTAATTGTCATAAAAAGTGATGTGGAGCTGTAAATGTTCCAGCCTTTGGTAGCAAAAAATCAACGAGCAATCAACTTTTTTGCTCCGTGGAGCTAGGGAAAGAGACCAAGGGTTATCCTTTTATCTTCCCACTGGTGTAAAAATTCAGGAGTGAGAGAGAGAGATAGAGACAAAAGTTGAGAGTACCTGCTCGTGGCCAACACGGTAAGACAATCTGATTAGGGGAGGGACCTTTGCCAGAGAATTAAATCCCTGGGAACGCTGTCACATGAGGAGTTCTGCAAAAACTTCTATAAATCAAGTTCTGAGAAAATGTTACGTAAAATTGGTCTTGAACGTCGCATAAATTCCCAGGACTACAAAAACGACACAATTTTAGATTTTTAGGTATATCTACTGCCCATTGCTATCTGGCTGCCATCTGTGTCTGACCTCTTGCCAAAAGAATGCTGCTATTAGCGACGGGGTCAGAGGACGGTGACGACGCGCATTGACCGTATGCGTCTCTAGTTAGGCCCTCTTTTGTATTTTTTTCTCGAAATAGTTTTCAGCGTCTTTATTGAAATCTCTAGCAGATGGAAATAAAAGATATACATTTGTTGGCCTCCCAAGGACTATCTATTAGCAAAAGAATTCCTTCACTTAACGGCTCATTTTAAACTACCAAACGTTTCAAACCAAAGAAAACGCTTTAAATTTTAGCCGATTTCCATTCTACTTACTCTCTGAGTCCTCCTACAATCTTTGCTCGATCAATGAGCCGCGAGCTAAGGTCCAGCGAATCACACAGCCAAATGGCTATGGTAGCTTGTAAGAGCTGCAAATCCAAAAATACTTTATTAATAAGTACAGTTGGTACAAATACGAAAGTTATTTGTTTCATTTGAATGGAGGTTCGAGGCAAAGTTCTTAGAACAGATTGAGCTTTTTTTGGGCTGATTATTTCCGAGAAAATGAGCCCGTGACACATCATGCCAGGCAGGGTTCATTAATCTTGGATGAACTGATGCTTCAACTAAATTTGTAGAAAAGAAGCAATTCTTTAGCTCGCAAATCAGAGGGAAATAAGACATTCTTCTTCCAAAATAAAGACTTATTATAGCATTTTACACGTAGGAGAGTAAAATTAGAGCCAGGTAAATTACTTTTCTAGAAAGACTAGATTATTAAGCTAAATTTAAGGCAAGAAATCAAGATTCTTTTCTGTCTTCTCGGCTATTTTTAATAAAGAATAATAGTTAATTAACAAGAATTGTGATGTTTAAAGACTCGAAAAATTATCTTTTAAGCTTAGAAATAAAAGATTTTGGTTAGGCTTGATGGTTAAAATGATTTCTCCATCAATTTTAAACCATTAAATAAATTGAGATTGCATCATCTGGAACTAATTGAAATTGATCTAATGAGGGCTTATTCTTTGTTAGTCGCTTTCTTGCTTTTATTTGCTTAAAATAATTAAAATTCAAGCTTTTGCGTTCCTTTTCT
Source organism: Oscheius sp. JU1382 (assembly GCA_932521405.1). Lineage (NCBI taxonomy): Eukaryota > Metazoa > Nematoda > Chromadorea > Rhabditida > Rhabditidae > Oscheius > Oscheius sp. JU1382. The sequence goes on from OW051479.1 coordinate 483,661, forward strand.
TTGTTTCTTGAACTTGGAGAGCTATTTTAGATTTGGTTTGGGTTCGATATTAAACTTTTTTTGATCGTGCAGGTTGCAGGGCAGGGCGAGTTCAATAGGGACTAGATCCGAACATTATAAGTTTTTTGCTCCCTTTTAAAGCAGAACAATGAAAAGTAAGCAACTTCGGGCTTTTCTAAGATGAGAAAGGAAAGAAGATAATTTAAACAAATTAGAAGCCAAGGTCCTCAAATAAAACGAATCTAGAACAATTAGGGCTTCAATTTGCAGTCCAACATACATATTTAGCTGACAGCTCAGCAAAAGGAAGTAAGTAGAATAAGTTGAGCTATGGCCGAGTGCGTCCGCAAAAAATTTGACTGATTTTAAACGTTTGAAAAAATGCAATGACGTTAGCAATTCTAAGGGAAACGCGCCCGACCAAAGGTTAGCTCTTATTCTGCATCACTAGAGAGATAGAGCAAAAGATCACGAGGGTTATGGTACTTCAACTGGCCGATACTTTTTAAAATAGACCTGAATAGTTCTCTTAAATTCATCAAGATTCCCTTGGTAAATCTTGAATTTTCCCTAGATTTAAAAGGAATACGGTTAGAGAATCAGAATATAAGATAGGAACATTGCTAATTCTAATTCTAATGTTTCCTGTAGAAAATTGCAATATTCCACGGATATAGGAAACATAAAAAATCAAACGGAAATTCAAGCTGAGTGTTCTATCGTAGACCAGGAAGAGTGGCGAATAGAGGCATTGGAAAATTAAACAAGCTCTAAACGATTGTTTAAGCTTTTTTCAGTCTTAACTCTTGAGAATGAGTCTAGACATTCACTCTAAATAGTTTTCAGCAGGAAGCAACTGGAAGCAACGGTAATCCTTGAGCAGGAACATTATGGAGGAGATGGCTCCTTGGACAGTTTTCTATACGTTTTCGGTGAGTATTTCGCTTAATTTCAGTTTTTATTTTCAATTCCGAGAACTCCTTTACAAGGCCAAGTAATCACTGCTACCGTATGCCCTTTTCACGCTCTAACTCTATTTGCCCTAATTTTTCCCACTACCCCAAGCCGATTTTTGTGAGAAAACTAATCCGCTGTTCCCACGTTCCCCCGCTTTTTGTCAGCGTCACGATTCTGTATAGCCAGGGGGAGAGCCAAACAAGTGATAATGCCAAGAAAAGCTGCAACCTTGAAGAAGAGACTGATTGAATAGAGGAATGAAGATCACGAGGAACGCGTGAGACCTTGAGTCAATTTTAAGACAGTTAGGGACAATATGGAAGGTCCTTTGAGCGCCGTTCTTACAAAAACTAGCGTAGTCCTTCCAGAGGCTGTTGTACCTTCCAGTGTTGTAAATAAACAGCGAAAAAAGTTTAGAGCAGCTGCCAAGTCGTTACGTCTATTCGGCGATAATTCTTGGTCTTGATCACTTGTTCTCTGGAAGATTTTAGCTCACTTATCTCGAGAAACTTCTTGAAAATAGAATAACTCGGTTATTTCCAACATTTTAGTTTCTCACATCATTTTCGCGGAAAAAAATAGCCACAAATTATCGCGGAAATTAATGGGTAATGAGAGAGCATCCAAGCAGGAAAGCCTATCTGCCCCATCATAAGAGGATAGTTTCCTTTGTTTTGTCGGGATGATTAAAAATAGAGCCAGAATCCACCGTACTCTTGGTTTTTGATTAGCTTTTTTCGTGATTTTTGAAGCCAATTACGCTAATCCAGGTGGAAAAGTGTGATTAATCGAAGACAAATTGTGTTTTAGTTGTTTGATCTGGCTATTTCGCTTCTTCTCTTCCTAAATGTTGCTTTGAGGAATGGACCTGGGTTAAAATTCCTTGAAAACCGTAGTTTTTTTAATATATGTTTTTTCTTATTTAAACCTTTCCAACCTCTTGTCTAAAGATCGAAACTAATATTTGCCAAGGTTGGCGTTCTTTCTCTCCCATGCTGCAATTGGCTGACAAGCTCCGCCCTCTGCTGGGTACAAAATCTGGAGTGGTGAAGACTTTTAGCATCTTTTTGCTAGTCTCCGCCTTACCAGGTCCATCCGTCAATTTCTCCCTGCTGTCGCTAAATCTCAACAATCTTTCAGAATGGTCAGTGGAATGTGGCTACAAGTTACCCTGATTCCTTTACTGATCTCTTATGGCGACGCAAATCCGAACAAATATTATCACGAGATGAAAGAAGTAAGTTATTCCCCTTTCTCATTATAAATTATTTAGGCAGTCTCGCTCATCAAGGAGACATTCATCGACTTGGGACTAAATGAGCCAGAGTTTGGCTTTTTTTACTCTTTAAAGGATTGCCTCTTTTCTCTTCTGACCACATTCGATGAGAAGCGTGACCAATGCCAGCAAGATGCTGCCAAATTCAAAGGAATTCCGGCAAGTTTGTTATCTTGTTTTAATAAAAGTAAATTTAGCACTATGACGCCCAAATCAACCGAGCGATCAGAAATATTAGCGGAATTGTTGATCAGTTCAACTCTGAATATTTTCCATACTCATCCATTACTGGATCTCTCTTGGTATCGAGACTTTATCGAATTGTCTTCAAGGAAACGCTCGAATCCTCCTCAAGACAAAAGCATGAAATCTCAAGGCTTCTGGAGCAATTCACTCCAGAATCCAGAATGAATAGTTTGTATAACGTGAGTTTCTGGCTATTCATAAGAGGATAGACTTTTAAGCAATTGATTGGAATTTCCTATCACTATCGAAGACTGATGGAAACCAAAACGGCTGAGGAAAGGAGAGTTTGGAGGGCGGCTTTACTCAAAGGACTCAATTTCGATCTTACTCTTGATGAAAGAGAAGAAAAAGCTAAAGAACTTCTTGAAGGACAAGGAAAGCCAAATGAGGTTTGCTTACTATCCATCTGATACAAATAGGTCTTCAGGTAAGGGAGGAACTTCATCGTGAGCTTGCGACTATCGAAATGGAGTACCACAGGCTCGACCAGGGGCTTTTTTTTACCCGTAATCCAACTGAAAGTGAATCGCTCTACAACAAGCTGATAAGACTGGTGACTTCTGAAGAATATCAGACGGTCTCCAGAGAAACTCATTTGCTTCTCCTAAAAGATCTCTGTAACGAGTATTTTCACCTTCTATAATAAGAAATCGTCCCTTTTTCTTGAGTTTTTCTGTATTTATTGTTTGCTGAGAGTTGTATCATTGAAAATTAGAAAATAAATCTCATTAATCGTCTCCCTTATAATGAGTGCACTGACAAATAAATAGTGAAGTGATAAGATCAGAGTTCGGTCAAGACGTGAGCACTGCACTGGCTATCGAACTACCAAAGACTATCCTATTTCGACATTTCTCGTCATCTAGCTAAAGAGAAAAGCTTGAACTTTTGATTTTTTTCTGATTGCGCCGAGAATAAGGCTGAAAGGTCATTTCTCTATCTGTTTAAAGCATTTATAACGTCACTCCTGTATCTTTTTCCGCCAAAGTTGTACAATGTCGTAGTCCTGTCATGATATATTAGTGATTACCTCTCGTGAAGAGGGCGATACACATATTTGAACAAGTAACCGGTCTACTAAATCAGCGCAATCTTTAAATTTGCTAGAGACTGTTCGGTCATCCTATCAGAGAGCTCCGCCCACAATTCGTTGACAAGTCTCGAAGGGCACAATCACTCCAAAGACTGTCATAGCTAGGTGGCAGAATGCGTGCGTTCTGGATATGGAGTCTCCTTTTCTCCGGTATTTTGTTCGTTTATTCTAATGAATGATATCCTTCTAGCTGTCTATTCCTACAGGTTCCTGATGTACATCCCTATTTTTGGCCATTCTCATGTCAACTTTCTGGGCAAGATTGCTGACACTTTAACTGAAGCTGGACACGAAGTTGTGAGTTTCAATTAATCTATGTTTTCGCCACCAACATTTGGTTATTCTTGGCAAAGAAGAGAGGTTTTTTAGGTTATCATCAAGCATATCATGGAGCCTCTTCTAGTTAATAAATATAAATTCAAATCGAAGCTCATCCACACGGTTGAGATTGATCCTCAAGTTGAGATTTATGTGGAGGATGGAAGGAGCACTACGTTTAAAAACCTTTGGACTATGAGTCCAACTCCGGTGGGCCTTTTGGGAATGGCTAAAAATATGTCATTAATGATGGGAGCAGCTTGTGATCGTGAGTTGTTTTTTGAGATTTGTGCTGACAAGGAAGGCGAGATAAGACGAGTTTGTGAGCACGAATGCTAGAAAATGATAGCATGAGGCCACAGGAGTGGAAAATATGATGAAATGGGACCAAGTGCTTTGAGATGATTGGTCTCGATTATTTTTGGCAGGGACTTAACTTTCACTTTACTGTAGCCCCAAAAGCATTTAATCTTCTCTACAATATGTGATCGCTTTCAGAGTTGATCAACCAAGAGGAGTTGTTAGCCAAGCTGAAGAAAGAACATTTTGATGTCGGAATTACCGAGCCCTTCAGCTTCTGCGGCTTTGGTAAGTCTCTCTACTCTTTCAAGATTGCATTTTATAGGAATTCTCGAAATCCTTGGTATTAAAACAACAATTGCTGCCTTTTCTGGAGTGAATTTAGATATAATTTCTCATTATATTGGAGAGCCGTCGGCTTACTCTTATGTTCCGACGATTTCGAGTACAACCGATAGGATGGGAATTCTCCAGAGACTTGGAAACGCTGCTGGAGGTATTATTGGCTTCTGGATTTTCAATAACATCGGAAATACCGAAAGCGAGATCATGGCTAAGAAATTCGGAAACAAATTCAGCGGTCATGGAGTAGCCCTTTTTTCTATTCATTGGCTATCATTGCTTTCAGAAACTCCTTGGAGATGTTTCTTTCTCCTTCATCAACGCCAATCCCTACCTCGATTTCCCTCGTCCTATCCTGCATAAGACCATTCAAGTTGGAGGAATCTCTGTCGACACCGCAAATCCTGGAAAATTGGACGAAAAGTGGGATAAGATCTTGAATGAGAGGAAGCAGACTGTGTTCATTTCATTCGGCTCTGTGGCTAAGAGTAAAGACATGCCCGACCATTACAAGTTTGTCCTTTTTGCTCTGAAAAATGAGCTATTTCTAGGGAAAACATCCTCAAAGTCTGCGCTTCAATGCCCGACGTTACTTTCATCTGGAAGTACGAGGATGAAACCAACATGGCTAATCACTTGAAGAATGTTTATTTGAGTCCTTGGCTTCCACAAAAAGCTCTTCTTGGTTTGTCGGACTACAGTAACTCCAATTGTTATTCCAGCTGATGAACGATTGTCTCTTTTTGTGACACACGGTGGTTTGGGCTCAACAACGGAAGTTGCTTTCCTGGGAAAACCAGCAGTCTTTGTAAGCTTCTTGGGTATGTCTGCTCAATGTTCTCTAGATCCCCATCTTTGCTGAGCAGCCTCGCAACGCTGCTATGCTTTCTCGTCACGATACTGCTGTAATTCTGCACAAAGAGGATCTCTCCTATGCTGAAAAGGTCGCCACAGCCATCAAGACCGTCCTCTCCGATAAAAAATATGGCGAAAATGCCAAAAAACTGGCCGAGACGCTCAGAAGCCAGCCCTTTACTGCAAAAGATCTTGTTGTTAAGCATTGCGAATTCGCTGCTCGTTTTGGGCCATTGAAACATTTGGAGCCATACGGGAAGGACCTTTCTCTGGTGGAATATTACCTCTTGGATGTATTCGCTCTAGTTATCGGAGCTCTTACCCTTTTGATCTCCATCCCAGTGGTCATTGTTAAGAAATGCTGTTGTTCTTCAGTCAAAGTCAAGAAGGACTAATGTAATAAATATTTCTTAGGGGTCCTCTCTTGGACTCCACTCAATTATTTCTTGGCGATTTTACAAAACTGCTTCTCGGCCATAACGTAAAGTTGCCGTTCGTGTGTTTATTTTTCCGCTTTAGGTCGCTCGTCTCGTGGCTGCGCGTGCGTTCTTCCTCTCCTCCTATCGGCCTTGGGTTTGCGCTTATCTCTGAACCCAGAATGCCGCTGACTTTATGGGCAGCCTGCCAACCAGCGGCCCTCACTGTATTTGCCTATCTTCCGATCAAGGCCGGACGCTATTTTCCGCACGAACAGCTGGAAATAATAGCCGGAACGGGCGTTCTGTTTAAGACTGTCTAATTATTGTACTTACTGCGAGTCGGGCTACAAATGATGGAGGCCAATTAGCACGTCATTTCTACGTCATTTTGTTTACCTGCCGGGTCATATTTGAACAAGACAAAGACACTTATACCAAAGGTGATCGAGAGAGGCGACTTAGATCAAAATATCGCCCAAAAATTGACACTTTGGATTGCTGATGATGATTGTGCAGGATTACAGTAATCAACTACCTTAATGTCAAATAGTAGATGTTGATATCTTAAAGAGTGGTTGATACAATTCTCACAACAATAAAATTCATCTCTGGGAGGAAAGAGCCGCTGGAATGTGAATTCTATACATCGCTTTTCCTTGAGACCACAACGCTATATAAATTCTAATAAAATTTGACGTTTTAAGGTGAATTTGGCCCCAGCCAAATGCTTGAAACCATCTGTACCTAAAGTAGCAAATAAATCTAGCGGTTGAAACATTCAAAGGGAATTCCTTTCTTATAAGAATTTTGTATATCAAAGGCGAAGGAAAACATAGTTGTTTTTGATCTCTTGGCCCTCTCTCCAAAGCGTATCATCTTAAGTCCTTTCCCTCACAACTCAGCATCCCTTCGTCGCTTCACATTTTATGCAAATGTGAGCAAACAAGACGGATGCCACTGTGGCTGTACGGAACGGGTCCCCTCCCGCACACAGGGAAGGTTGACTCATCTCTCCCGCACTCTCAAACGCGTTGACTAATCGCCGAGCGGGAGGTCTTCAACAAAAGCGACGTGTTTTCCCGTTAGCTCTTTCACAGTTAGTTATACTTGGAAAGAAACTAGTTGAAGATGAAGAGAGTTATTGGGACTTTTGACTCATCGCCCAGCTTGTGGCTTTGTTTGGGGACGGGGAGAGCTCTGTCGGTCAATAGAGGCTCAGCGAGAGGCGAAAATTCAAGCGCAACAGTTTTTAAAAGGCTCTTCCGGCTGCTAAGAAAAGGAAGCTGCTAATAGAGAGGTTTCTAGTCAAATTTCTTTCATTTTCTAAGTGAATCGGTCTCTCAATCTAAAAAAAAAAGGCTTGTCTGAGCCCTAAACTTTGGCGGTTGATTATCGCCTCTCGTCTGCTTTCCCTTATCTTCTTGTAAGTATTAGTCGATTCGGAGATGTTGGAGAGACATCTCCATCATTTTATTTATGCATTCAATCTCGTCTTTATACGCAATAAATTCAAATGAATGCGATTACTGTAGCAGGAAGGGAGGCGGACTGTCTTTATCTGTTGCCTTGATTTGTTGAAAATTCAAATTTGGCCTCTTTTTGTTTGTTTGCCGTCGATTTGAATCTCTTATCAGCTCCTGCTAACCAATAGCTCTCTCTTATCTCTCCCATCTGCCCATAATTTTGAATCTTCCTTACTCCTAAACAACAATCCATCAAAAAAAGGTGTGAAGAGCAGTAGCCACGAGCCTCTAATCCCAAAATGGAAGGCACACTCTCTCCTCCCCTCTGATCCATCTCTCGCCTTTGCCTGACCCTTGTGCACGAGGTCAGTGGGCGGTCCGATGCCATCGCCGCTTACCTGTCTTTATCTGACGACCTTCTCTGGCGCTCTCCTATTTTTCTTTATTCTTTCGGAGGTCCCCGGGCCACCGTCCCTCGACCGCTCCCGACAAGGGTTGACCTCCTCCTGTGTGTTATTTATTTTCGACGTAGGGTCTCGCGTTGCGTCTCCTGCGTTGCGGGAGGAGGACCAAAATGTCGAACCGGTCGTGCCCGACTTTTCCTATTATTTTCTACCGCAAACCCTCTCTCTCTTTCTCGCTCAAGTTTTTTGACCACTCGCCGGCCAGTTTTCAGTCCAGACATTTCTAATTTCGAACCGTTCTCAGTCCTCGAATTATCTCCTGCCGACCTTGTCTTTTTGTTTTTCTTCTGACTCCTCGCCCTTACTCATCATCTTGATTAGAGGTCTGACTCTTACTAGATAGTCCTCAATCCCATCATTTGCGTTCCTTCCATCGATTCCTGACTCATTTGATTCTTTGTTATCTTAGCTAAAAGCGCGCTGTTTTGTCAGCTTTTTTGAGTCCTCTTTCTTGCCTTGAAAAAGAGATCCCAACGTCTTATTTTGCCTTTACAATTAGCTCTCTTCTTTACAAATTTGTAGAACATCCAAAATTGCTTCAACTTCTATAACAATTTTTAAATCATTAGCTTTTTGACCTAGCTAGAATTTTTCCCCCAACTTTCACATTTTTCTGATCTTTCAATCAACTAGGAAGTTGTAGTTTTTGAATTTTTTTTACAACTTTTGTTAAAAAAGATGAAAGTTAATACCTCCATTAGGTAAATGATATCAAGAAGCCCAAAGAAATACGGTAGTGAGACTCTCAGTTGCATCATTATCCGCTTATACGCGAGGACTAAATCCTGGGAGCCTAGTATATGTGCGGATTTGAGATAGTAGATTTGGATTAGGATTTTGTTCTTTGATTTGTTTTGTCTGCCAATTTGGTGGAATGAAAGGGTGACAGAAAAAAAAGGTTGGAATGCGACGGCATGCGCTGGCTGCCTGCTGTTGTTGGGAATTAATTAATATTAATGCGAACATTTCCGTGGAAGGCGATCTGCTGTTCTGTGTGTTGTTGGCTATCGATTCCCGCACACACCTGGACCCCCGAGTGCAAACAATCGACCGGTGAGGCCGATGACTCACCCTCATCTGAAACTGTCGGGACCATCCTCTTTTTCCTTCCATCTCCCCTTCAATTCCCAACGAATTTGCCTGGAGATCAGAGATTATTTCTGAGGGCCAGGTGTGAAGACCTAGCACCTGACGTGTGGTCACTCTTTGCCTCACTCACACACCTCTCGGATTACCTATATCCACTCATCCTTCAGTTGCTAGCTTTTCTTATTTTGGATCTAGTCTTTCTCGCTTTCAATCCCAACCTGAGGGAATAGATTGGCTGCAAATTAGAGGCTATCTCTCTCGCTTTTTTTCTGGCAGAAGGAACGCTTGAACTTTCCTTGCGTGACGACAATTGGCCTGACTCACAAGATGGATTTTTACGTGTTCGAACCCTTGGATAGAAATTTGAGCTCTTTTTTTGAGAACTAGGTATTCCCTCTGCTTTTTTTGTTCCTATAGGAAGAACGAAAAAAGCTCCCCGGGGCTCAGCAGCCCTCTTCAACCGGCAGTAGGCGGCAGTGACCACGGCGGCCGGCGGTGATGTCTATCAGCCTTTCCCCTTGCCTTTTTGTTTGTCTTGTCCGAAGCACACAAACAGAATCTGCTTGAGGAATTGCAGCTAGCCGTGGGGGTTCTAATTCCGCAGTGCTGCTCACTTCGTCTCCTCTTATCTTCACTTATCTTGGCAGCCAGGGTGGTTGGCAGGAGAGTCCCCTCTCGCCGTTTGTATTGTATAAATAATATCGGGGGGAAGAGCGATGCCTTCTCCCACGGCCTGTCGCTCTTCTTGCACATTCCACGCGTCGTCTTCGTCAATACTGTACACGTTGCGGGCTGCGGCCGATGGGAAGAGTCAATTCGGCAAGCCGATTCAAGCCCACAGGGGGTCGTCTTATCTTACGAATTGTCGCGTAACTTCCCCTAAATATCCTTCTGAATTCCAAAAGTTGATGTCTTTGGCGTAAAGAAGCAACAAAAACAAAGAGTTACGGTATTTATCACTCACTTCTCCCCCAAAATCCTATGCAAACTCAATATCCTGCCGTCGGACGTTGGTGTTTGGTTCTGTTTAGCTTCTCCACGCTTATGTTTATGGTCGTCTTTTGGTACTTTTGTCATCCCGCTGCTCTAACGAAGTAAACATTTTGAGGGAGGGAGGATTAGTCTTTGTGTGTCCTTTTACTCACCTTGGCAGGTATCCAAATCGGCCATTCTCCTTCCAGCCTCAAGGCCAATGGCAACCCCTGATCGATGCGCTATCGTTTTACGAGTCCTGTAGCCGAGCGCTGTAGCAAATTGTACGCTTGCGGAAAGGATTCGTCATCTCGCGCTTCTTGACCACAACATGACAACGGTGTGTCGTCGTACTATCAATCTGAGTCAGAGAGTGTGCGGCAAACTTCCTTTTCGACCTCGGTCGGAAGCAATTTTTAGCTGGTTGGCTGACTAAGACACCCTGAGAGAGATGTTTTCAGCAACAACAGCAGTTGTCCTGCCTTTTTTATTGAGGCATTTCTGTCCTCTCTCGAGAATCGATCTGATTCGTGGCATGGGAAAGTCCTTTTTATTTGTCCATTTCCTAGCTAAACATCTCTCATTTTCTTGAAAAAAAAACTGACCTAAAATAGGCCATAGAATCAGTTTTTAGCTTTTTAGAATGAAAGCGCTGAATTTGCGCTTTCGGCAACGCAATTTTGAAGTCTTTTTGCGGTACAAAGCCTAGATTTCCTTGAGTAATTGGCCCGAAAATTGGGGAGAAAGATCTTGGTTTGTTTCATCTCAAGAAACTGAAGAATCCAATCAAATTTCCAGTTCCCAACGCCCCTGTTTACTGCCTTTTTCAACAGAAAAAAATCTAGAAGTTGCCTTCTCGTCTCCAGTTTACAGCCCCTTTTAGATCATGGCCGTCCAACTTTTATGACTTCGAAAAGGCAACAGTTAGAACAAAAAATAGTCTCTCTCACCTGGTTGGATTTCTTCCGGCTTTTGAAACATGCCTCATTGAGCGCCTTCCGCCCCAGTTCCCAAGTGTCTGCCGGCACTCTTCACTTTTTGTCTTTCCACGCTTCTAATTTTCCTGGTTTCTATCTCTTGGATCTTTGATTTCCTCCAATGACTGTCGATTAACGAACGTCCTTGACTCAGCCTCCTCTACCTCAATTTGTGTTCCTTTGTCCTTTCTCCTTCTCTCAATTCTTGCGAATAATATGCAATATTTCAGGGAAAGACTATCACCTCAACTCAGTAAGAACCAACGAAAACAGGCCGAAATGCCGGTGCGCGATTCATCAGGTACGGTACTTTTAAAATTAGAGCTACACGGATTACACAAATCAGTACATGGCCGGAAGTTTTACAGCTGGCTTGTCAAAATTTTTCGTTGGTTTCGGCCAACTGACCACCATTTCCATCAATCAGACTAGCAGAACGCGGGGAAATATTAGCTGTCTGGGTTTGGTTTCAAAAAGACTGACAAAGAAGAGAGGATAGAGCGACATTAATCTCAATTTTGCTCTTTCCTATGGTCTAGAAGCCCAATCTTCTTCAAAAATCAATGGTTTTTGGCTACAAATGACCAAAATTAGGACTAAACTCGAGGCTATTTATTCCAAAAATCCACGAAAATCTCCCCACCTCGCATCAGATCCAAAATCGACTAGACAATTGCCGGATCACTGGCCGGATAATAACTCTTGAATTTACGGCGCGCAGAAATGACAAAGAGAGCGTCACCCTCTCTCTAACAGGTGCTCGGAGTCAGAGAGAGCCTCGATGTCACTCGATCCTGCCAGTTCGCATCAGATCAATTATCCGTTGTGAGTGTGTGGCGCTCTCGCAACTGCTGTTGCGTGTTTTCTGTGTGTCATGGAATCTTACTTCCTTCCCAGCTCCTCGCACAGTCCCATCTTGCGCAGCTCCTTACGTGGAGGCCTAATCGCAGCCTCCGCTGTCCGCCGAGGTCCCCACAAAAATTATCGAAAGCCCGAACCATGTAGCATATTCAAGTCAATGAATTGGCGAATAGACGGTAAAATTTGTATTTCAATCTCTTTATCCTAAGAATTGATCTTCAGAAGCGCACCGCGCGATGGAACTCCTGGAAGAATATCATTCCCAGTTGAGCCACACAACCGATGCCGATTTACGTAGAGAGATCGAAAGAATCATTACCGTATTCAAACGCGAACTATTTCAAAGTCTTCTAGGTAATTTTTCGCCCACTTCGCTTGATAATTCTCCCATTTTTCAGATATTCAAGAGTTCTATGAAGACACTTTACTCAGCTCGCATAAGAGCTATAATCAGAAGACAGTAGAAGCTAGAAAAATGGCAGAGAGATGGGAAGCCAATCCACCATTTGGAACTAATCATCGAGATACGTCCTATAGAGCTCCGCTAGCTAGTGAAGATCGTGGCTTCTCCTACTTGGAAAGAGATACGTTTGGAGGAAATAATGGTCTGGCTAATACATCTTACTCGTCCAGCCATGTGACACACGAACGATCTCGACATTTAGTCCATGACGGGACATGGCAGACGACTGAGACGACGACCAAAAGTGAAGGGGGACTTGGAGCACCTAGGACAACTACGGTGTCGGTGAGTTAAAAGACGATTGATGGCATTCGAACAACTGATTAATGGGTCGATCGGGGTCAGTTGGGGGACTCAGATTGGGAGGAGATAATCGGTTAATTATAGCACAGCGGAATCATCGATGAGAGTGGAAGGGAATGGGAATTGTTGGATGTTGTTTTGGAGAAGGGCCATACTGGATTAGGATTTTCTATTACTGGAGGCGCCGATCAACCCACAGAGAATGGAGATCCTTCCATTTTTGTTACGAATATCATCGAAGGAGGAGCTGCAGCCAATGACAAGCGAATGAGGCAAGCTTCAATCTAATAATATAAAGAGAACGCTTTTAGAATTGGAGATGTCATTGTTTCCGTGAATAATACAAACTGTGCTGGGGCGAACCATGAGGTAGCTGTGAATGCCCTCAAATTGGCTGGAAATATTGTCCAATTGAGACTGAAGCGTCCTCGAGAAGGAGGAGTAGCCATCCCTATCTCCACTTCTCTCGGATCTCTTCATCACAGTGGTCTTGGTCCAAGCTTTTCTTCTACAGGCCATCTAGCTCAGGCTCCATCTTACCCACCACCGCCACCGCCAGCTCATGGTTCTCTCCATGGCTCTCAGCCGAATTTGGCTTATCGAAGCGATCGACCAGCCAGTGTCAGATATTTGGAGCAGAGACCTGGCGCACAATGGATTGAGCTACACAAGGGATCCGGAGGGCTTGGATTCTCGATTGCTGGAGGAGTTGGAAATGAGCACATCGCTGGCGATACTGACATTTTTGTAACAAAGATTATCGACGGAGGAGCTGCTGCTCATGACGGAAGACTTCGAGTCAACGACAAAATTCTTGCAGTAGATGATAGACCGCTAGACAGTGTAACTCACGATTATGCCGTCTCCGTCTTGCGACAAACCGGAAATATGGTAGATTCTCTCCAATTTCATTCTTTATCAATATCAATTTAGGTTTCTATTCTTCGTCAGCCAACAGACATACCCCAATCGTATGGAGGCGCCCCAACCACTCCAGTGCCTCTTCGTTCGAGCTCCGTCCAAGACTTTAACAGAACTCACGACTCACAGTCGATGATTGGCTATGGAGCTCAACCACAACATGTCAATATTACGATGGATCCTCGGCCAGTCCTTTTACAGAGAGGATCTCAAGGCCTTGGATTTAATATTGTTGGAGGAGAGGACGGGGAGCCTATCTATATCAGCTATGTTTCTCCTGGAGGAGTAGCCGATTTGAGTGGAAATGTTCGAAAGGTGAGAATAGACTGATTTAGATTAACCCATCGAATTTCTAGGGAGATGTTCTGCTTGCTGTGAATAATCGCTCTCTCAACAACGCCAGTCATGCTCAAGCTGCTGAAGCCTTGAAAAACGCGACGAGTCCTGTGACATTGACTCTCCAATATCGTCCCCATGATTATCAGCAATTTGAAGCAAAGATTGACCGCCTACGTAATGACTTGATCGCCAATCAAGGAGTCAATGGCGCTGCTGCTCCACCAAGAGAGCTCTACGTTCGAGCTCTCTTCGACCACGACCCGAATCGCGAAGGCGGTGTTCCTCACCGTTCAATGCCCTTCAATTATGGAGACATTCTCCACATTATGAATAACACTGATGATGAATGGTGGACAGCCAGAAAAGTTTTGGACAATGGAGAAGAGTCAGCCGAAGGAGTAATTCCCTCCAAAAAGCGTGTTGAAAAGCGAGAACGCGCAAGAAGGAAGCAAGTCAATTTCAATCAAGGATCCATGTCGCTGGGAAGAAACACTGGAATGGAGAATAGACGCGGCTCCAGGAGTCAACTCTCCTTCTCCAGGAAATTCCCCTTCGTCAAGTCTACTGACAGGCTTAATGAATTTACTGACCAAGAACGTGAGTGTTTTTTTTAACTTTAAGAAAAGGGAAAGATTATTAAAAGCAAGAAAGGTTTAGCCACAGCCACCACATACACTTTCACCTCTTACACCAGCGAAAGTGACTTCAGTGAGTAGGGAAAGAGAGAGTCAAGATTTTGCATGGTTTGGAGTGAAAAGGGCATTTCCCTCACAAAATTAGCTTAAAGTTGACTCGATCGTATCTTAAATTGCAAGAAAAATCAAATTTTAGTGTGTAAAAGTCCTGCAGTAACCCAAAATTGACCAGTTTAGGTTCAATTTTTTGTTTTCTCTTACATTCAGTTTTTAGTGATGTGGTGTGGTTTTCACTCCCAGTTTATCTAAAAATATAAATATTTTTCTTTCAGTTGGATCATCAGACGAGCCGATCTTCTCATACCAACTCGTCTCGATGCAGCATGTGAACTATCCTCGTCCAGTCATCGTCTTGGGAGCGATGAAGGATCGCGTGAACGATGAGCTAATCAACCGTAATCCCGATCGCTTCTCTTCTTGCGTTCCCCACACATCTCGTCCTCCTCGTCCACATGAAGTCAACGGCAGAGATTACCACTTCGTGCCCAAGGAGCAGATGGAAGACGACGTCCGCAACAATCTCTTCATCGAGGCCGGACAATTCCAAGACAATCTCTATGGAACAAGTATACAGAGCGTTAAAGAAGTCGCCAACCAGGTATGGGGAGTGGCTGTGGCAATTAACGAGGGAAGTTCAGGGACGACACTGTATCTTGGACGTGTCGGGTAATGCGATCCGCCGGCTGCAATCTATCGCCAATATCTATCCGATTGCCATCTTCATCAAGCCGAATAGTCCGCAACAGATAGCGTAAGTTTTCGAGGGAAGGTGTCAGCCAGTTATTTTGTCTATAAAAAAGTCAAAATTTTACCGCAGGTCTCCCAATAAAATCCACTTTTCAGCGCTTTGGATCGTGGAATTACTGAAGACGAGGCCCAACAGCAATATCAACGCTGTCTTCGTACCGAACAAACCTTCGGCGATCTCTTCACCTGTGAGTTTACTCCCAGAACTTGTTGAAGACTCCTTTCAGATGTGGTGAGTGGCGACCATCCTGAGGAAGTGATTGCCCGTGTGCAGCGCATTATTTCAATGGAATCACGTCCAAATGTCTGGGTTAACAACAGCTCACGAACCCTTTAAACCACCAGTTTGTGGTCTCAGAGCCTCCACCTTATCATCAAGAATTTATGATTGAGAAACTGCCCTAAAATTCCTTTTTTATTTCACTTACCTATCGAGTGACTTTACAAATGTGATATCACGTTTTATTGATGAAAACTTCCCCTTATACTCTCCTACTTATGAGCAGCTACAGCTTCTTTCCTCTTACAGCGTTGTGACTTCAGCCTTCAGCTCAAATTATGTTTTTGCATGCTAATAATAAATTTGTATATTTTTATTTGAAAAATCTATTAAGAAATCGAAGAAATTGGGGTGATTGTGAACTTTTCGAAGCTTTTCTTTGTTGGACTAACTGATCGTCTCATCGGAAGGACGACTACATTCCGTCTGGGAAATTCTTCCCTCGAAAGTACTCGGGAAATCTTCAGTTTATAGGAGAAACGAAAACAGACCCAATGCTCCCAAATGTATAAGGTTACTTGATGTCCGAAATGGTGATACAACAATTCTGGAAAGCTTTATGCTTGTTAAAAGTATATTATACCTGTGATTAGAGCCAGCAGAGCGATGGCTAAAATTTCTCCGCATCTCTCGAAAAGCGTGATCAAATGAGAAAGCCGAATCTTCGCTTGCTGGCTAATACTCGAAAAGGAATTATAAGCATAAAACTCCTCCATATATCTAGCTCTTATACTGGGATAACTGCCTGTTATAGTCAGAATAGCGTTGTTTAGATTCTCCCTCAGCCATGCATTATTCCTAAACCCGCTTGGGATGATATATTTCACTAACTTATTAACAGCGAAGCCTAGATAGTCTGGAGATTTTTCGACATCTTTAACGAAGAGAAGATTCTGTTTGGGAAGGAGGTAGGAGATCGGATGGCGATCCATATCGTACGTATAAGCAGCGAATCCGACATACTTAATCAAAAAAGATTCTCTTAGTTTGTGAAATACCTTTTTATGATTGATAACCGTCTCGAAAAGATCTTCTCCCATTTGTAAGCGAACAATTCTGAATGATTTTCAGCCAACCTACATAGTCGTACTTTTGATTAGGAATTTGCCTCAGCTTTGCACATTGTTCCGGCTGGCAATAATCTAAAGGATTGTATCCCAGCTTCTCGAGAACCATAGTATATCCCTAGATCATTTACCTTTTTCCCAATGAATCTACCTTTTCATTGACAGCTTGAATCATGCCATCCATGTTGATGAAATCTGTACCTCTAGCATGGGAAAGGGTCAAAAAACTCTTCAATTTCGCCTGATAGGCATATATAATCAGCATAGAAAAATACAAAAAAAAGCCGACCATCATATGGGCAGCAATGGGTCCTCTCAATTTGCAAGAGAATTGATTCAAATACGCTGAAGGGTTGATAGTTCTTTTAAATAGCTGCCCACCTTGACAACAAAGAATCATCCAATGCCAGATAGTTCCCTCATTGTAGTGAAAAACCTTTGTATAAGCGTAGATCAAAGCACCAATTATGACAGCAGTTTCAACCATAAAAACGAGTGTCTGAAAGCGCTACCATAATCTTGAAAGCTCTTTTACCCCAATTGTGAACGAAGAGAGGATATAGTCTTCAACTTGGAGCTGCGGAATCTCTTTGACAACATAACCAAAGTACAAGAAGTTGATTGGCTGAGTAAAGTCTACTCTTTCCATTCGGCTGAGAGTTTGTCTCAACGCTAGAAGACTAATATCCGCTGAGCCATTGGCAATCATATCGCAAGTTGCTTCCGCTTGAACATCTTCTTTTATCACCTCCAACGTGCAATTAATCAATTTCAGCGCCATCAAAAGAAACTCCACCTGAATTCAGATTACTGTAGAAAATAGAACTTGCAGTAGTTCCAGGATGCTTACAAGAGGCATCCCAGCAATAGTCGCTGAAATAAGTGAACGGCGGGTTATTCTTGTTGCCGGCTGCTCGTAGGTGGCACATTGGAATTATTAAAGAGACGAGGGAACAAAGAAGGAGAGGTTTTAGGTTTCGTTGTGTAGTTCATTGTATCGTTTGAGTCGTATATTCACGACCTTTTTTTAAGTCAATAAGAATATTTTCAAGAAGAAAATAGTCAAACTTAAGGATATTAGGAATTCGGTCGCCTTAATTTGTTCGCATTTTTCGACGAGGGCCTCATGATGTCAGCAATAGCAGGTGAAGGAGCCATTCTTGAAGAAGAGACGCAATTTTAAACCGAAAATTTCAAGACAGACGGGTGACACTCGAGGAATTGCCAAGAATATTTTCAATTTTTTTTCCCCAAAAAATGTTCTTTTAACTTCTAAACCTATAGACTTTGTTTGTAAAGTCAGTCAGCAAACACCCTCGCTTGCAAATTTATTGGATCGCTTCTCCAAGATCTAAATTAAACAATCCTCCCTCTCTTGGCCTTCAATTAACCAACGAATCATCCCAGCGTCACTGCTTGTTTTCAAGTAATTTATGACTAAAAGCCTTTTAATTCAGTTTTATTGGATGAAGAAAGAACATTTTTGTTCTTGTTTTCATCCGGATGAAGGGGAAGTTGTTGAGGCGGAGAATGTACGTTAGTGGATGGTTAAAAATGACTTGGGATTGCTGATTGAATCGAGAGGGGACTTACTTCCGTCTTCAAGGGATTCATGCATTAACTCTGGTCTTTTTCTTTGTTTTCTGTCTTCTTCCGATCGTCCAGTCACTCTGCTTCCTCTGAGGACTACAGTACCCCTAATTTTAGTTCAATAACAAGAAGACTGCGTCAAGAGAACTTCTTAATCTGTGCCTTTTGTTTTCGTTATTCTCGGAAACATGAGAGTTTTACAGCGGCTGCGCCAAACTCGATGAATCCCTAAATACTAAAAGGATCCTTCTATTATTTGCTAAATTTTAGTCTAGAATTTTCTTGAAGAAATTGATTTTTTGAAGCTCGCTTCATCTCTCGTTTGATGTCAATTCTTCCCACAATTTATCCCGTTGACGAAAAAAGTTCATATTAAACAGCTGGCCTAATTGCTTCGTTCATTTCATTTCTATTTGGGCTATATTCATCATGGATACTTCGTGGAGGGAACTTGATCTTCCCCCTCCCATATTTTTGGGATATTTTCTGAAATTTATGGTCTATTGCCTCCAACCGGAAGTGGTTTCTTACCCTTGTTAGCAGAGGGAGAGAGAAAGTCTCAGGTTGTTTTGTGCCAATTGGATAATCTACCTCGCTGGAAAACCTCTAGACTGGTCTTTTTTCTTGGTGTTTGAAAAGCCCAATTACCAGGTACCGCCTCATTATGACGCATTTTCTAGGGCTCATCTCAAAACATACAGATGAATTCCACGAACAGCTACTTGTTGCTTCCTCCGATCTGCATAAATGGAGAAAAGTTGTCCAATTCCTGGTTCTACCGCATCATCTTGGGATTGAAGCTCTTCTCTTGTCTTCTAGGCATCATTGGCAACTACTATTTGCTCAAAATTGAGGTAAGATTATCAATTTTTGGACTTTAGTACTTTTCAGGGAATTCGTTGGCTGGCTCATCCAAACGCTAAAATCGTCTATATAGTCCACATTTTTTGGTCCACCTATGTCCCGATCGTTTTCTGCGTTCCCTTAGGGTTCGACTTCTTCCGGTTTGAATGTTTTCCACTTTGAACAACTTTTTTTTTTCAGATTTATGGCATCTCACTCAGATCCTTGCGACTACACCATTCCGCTGATCGTCGGCTTTTGGATTCGCTTCGTAGGAGCGCTCGGCAACATCACTCAGAGTTATACCATGCTGGCGTTTGCTTTGGAGAGGAGTTTTGCAACAATCTTCCCGAAACAATACGAACAGATCAAATGCTCAATGCTGGGCTGGATTCTAGGCCTTGGAGCTGTGAGTTTTACGGGCAAAAGTTTATTTTTAGTTACTTTTAAATGAAGTGATGATTCATATTCAAAGATTTCTTTTGTTTTCATATTATTATTCGACTGATTCAGGTAATTGTTGCATTCTCTCACATAATCATCCTCCTGGCTCTTCCCAATAGCCGCTTTGAGGGACGAGGGTTTGTCACCAGTCTTGTGACTCCTCAAAATTCTGCTAATTATACAGTCAGTTTTTACAGAACATCTAACCTCTGAATTTTTATAGCAGCATCTATTGATTATGATGTATTTGGAGATCTCGACAGCGACCATTTTCACGGTTAATTTAGTCGCAAATCGTATCCAGAAAAAAGCTCTGAAAATAGGAGCAATCGCCCATAAATATCAGGTTCTTTTCAACTTTTTTAAGATGAAAACGGAAGCGATTTCAGATAAAGGAGACAAGCAAGCTAATCACCGCTTTATTTCCCTGCTTTTGGATTCATTTTGTCATCTTCTTCACTCCCACAGTGGTCTTGGGATTGCGCAGGAAAATGGATCCACCCCTCACCGACATTCAAAACATTGAATGGATAGAAGTTCTTTCAATGGTTTGATTTCATCTCAAAATTCAACTTTTTTAGTACCAACTCTACTCGATCTTCATGCCAGCTGTGGTCTTATTTTTGAGGCAAAGGGAGAGAAGAAAGACCGTCGTCAACAGCCATCATGGAATGGATGATCATTTCGAACAGTTGAAGACTATGTTCAAATAAACTATGTTCTACATGGACTTTTATTCCAACTCTAGTCTAAAATAATTAGAAATTCCAGATCAAAAGTCATTCGAAAAGATCAACTCCTTGAAAAAGCTATGTGCGAGATTTACTTCTTTTTAGGCATAATTTGATGAATCGAAACATATATTTATGAAATGAAATCCTCGATAGTTCAGACAGCTATATAACGAAAAGGAAACACTCTCCTCACATATGATGAAACTTTTCAACTCGCTTGTCAAATGCAACGTTCCAATCATAAAAACCTCTCATCTATTTGCCAAAATGACGATCCTCGGGCATTAAAAAGGGCGGACTGGAACTATCTTTTCAGTGAGGCATTGCTACGGAAATGGCCGCTAAACTCGTCCTCCTTGGGTTTGCTCTTCTCGGTTTCATACAAGCCGAATACAGTAATTCATCTTCTTCGTTCTCAATCCAACCGCTTTTTTTTTTCAGGGTGCCCCAGCGGCTTTCAATTTCCCTCCTTCAAAATCAATGACACCATTCGGTCAGGAGAATCCTGTACCATTTTCCTTAGCGTAGATGATGGCAGCTATTCAGTTTGGAGCGTTTCTGCCACAAACTTGAGCTCCGGCGATAGTTTAACCATCAATAGTGGCGGTAGCAAATTAACGTCTGATCTCTTTTTATAAGAAAATAATTCAAACAATTCAGGTCAAACGGTGCTGGAAGTACATTTACATTGAAAACTGCCTTACAATCAGCTGCCATCTCAATAGAAATTACTTCCCGCGATTCCACGACAATGCATTTGGATTTGAGTGTCGAATCCAAGCCTTGTGAGTCATGTTTATCAGTGTAGAACTGCCTAGCTTATCGTAAGATCTTTGGGCTACCATAATATTCTCTTGTTTATTAGCCATAATCTGAAGAATTGCAGTGAATGTGACAGCCGGCTTGGCTCTCGGAGGGAATGCTCTCGTTGGGGAACAAGCTGCCGTCGCCGATTTTGCGAATCTTGCCGAAGGAATGACCTACGTCTACAATGCTACAAGCCAGGTGGTTCTTGCTCTCTTGGTCTATCACGATGAGAGTGAGAAAAATAAGATGACGAGCTATTTCGTCTACGAGGCAACAGAGACGGTGCCCTCATTCAAAGGAAGGTATGATTCATTTTTATGATTCCGGAAATCTTTTCATTTTCCAGCCTCTATCAATTCCTGAACAAACCTTACGTGTCCCAGTCGAATTCAGTCATGATTTTTGTCGGTATGAGTCAAACCTCTCCCATCAGACTCCTTATAAATGACAACCACAGTAAGCGCATGACGATTTCTTCAAAAATCTGGCATGTTTAGACGTCAAAGACTACGATAGTGTCATCTATTCCTATGGTTACGGTATCAATTTGTCTTACGGCTCTCGGGAAGGACTCACTCTCAGTGGGTTCAATATAAATGGGACTGTCGCTATCATTATGGGAATGCATCCAGATTACTACGAGGACTGCTATCTGACCACAATTTCTGGGGTTGGAAATAAATCAAATTCTCATTCTCAAACTTTTACAGTTCTCTGACTTCTCTTCCCGCGTCGATGTCTATGCTGGAACTACTCCTTCCGACCAAACTCTCCTGACTTCCTACAAGTATTTCCTTTGATTCTATTATTCCTCTTTTTAGCGCAAACAATTATGAGTCCTCTCTGCCTCAGCAGTTTCCTGGCTTGTTCAAGACCATCGTTTTGACCAAAATTAACGCTGTCTTATACTTTGAGATTAATGCCAACAAAAGTATTTGAATTTTGAGATGAAAGAGCCAGTAATTTTAGCAAAATGGGGCACTCCAAAATTTGAGAGAACTGGCTTCTTGATGAACCTGAATTATCCCTTCAAAATTAATGGAGGTTCTCCAGGAATTGTTTCCAATACCAGAACTAATGAGGTCCATTTTTTGGAGGATTCAAATGGCACTCTTTATTATTTCTCCTCAACTGACACACTGGGAGATGGCGATACTTTACTCATCTACACCGGGTAATTCAAATCAAAAAGAGGAGTGCCAATTTAGATCAAATAATGTTTTGAAAGCGAGTGACAGCTTTGGTGTTATTGAAAAAGACTTCTTCTTCGGATTGAACTTGTACAGTTTGAGTAGTATCGGAGCTCTGGTTCGATTCAAAATCTCTGATCCAGCTTTGAGTAAGTCGGCTTTTCTGAAGGGTTTTAGATCAAAATTGCCCATTTTTTGAGGGGAATTTGACTTTTTCAGTTATCACCTCGACCCCGACGACTAACACCACCACCTATTCCACGACAACTAATGTCACATCTCCCACGACAAATTCTGCTACTACGACTACTGTTCAAGCGCCGGTTACAACAACGTCGAGTTCTACAACACCATCGAGTTCTACAACCGCTGCTTTGAATGTGGTATCCACTACATCTCTTTCAACTACAGAGTCTCCGCCTAATTTAGACGGTAATATTCGTTCAATTAGTTTTATCGCTTTTTTTAGATTGCACTGTTACTTTCTTCAATTTGACTACCACAAACTTCTCCTATCACTTTTCTCTTAAAGAGAATACGACCTGCTTCTATACTGTTAGTTTTTTTTTCGGTAATGACCCCTTTTTTTAGTTTTTGATCCCGGACAATTCTGCTGCTGATATCTCTGTGACTCTTCGCGGATTTAATGGAGTAAATGAATCTGTGACAATTACCGGCAATTATGGAGATTCTCTCTCTTTGAAGGCTAATGGAAGTTACTATTCTGTCTGGCCGGCTAAGAATTTGACTGTCCGGATCCAAACAGCAGTCGGTTCTCAGAATGAGCTACACCTGGAAATTGATTCCGAGCTCAGTGAGATTTAATATATAGTTTAAAAAAGAATGAAATATTTAGTTCTCCTTGGAGCTGAAAATTTTACTAGTCCTTTGACCAATGCTTCTCAGGCTTTAGTCTTAACTCAAAATGACTTCGTTGCAGGAAAGACCTATCTCTTTACTTCTACTTCCAAGGCAAACATTTACGGTGGCTGATGATGCGAGATTTCAGGTTAGAATCTATGCCGCTTTCCCCGTTAGCCACCCTGCAAGTGTGACAGTTCCTGCCAAAGCAGCCGTTGCAGCCGAAACTATGCCAGATCCCGACACAGACTCTGAACTGCAAGCTGCTTCCAGCATTTTGGTTTATGATAATGGCACTTTTGTCGGATCTCTTTACACTGTTCTCCTCAAATCGAATCCATTCATCTCCACCGGAAGCACAGTATCCCTTTACAACGCTGACGACCATTATAAGGAAACAAAGAATCCTGCCAAATTTACTATCCTCGATAGTTCGCGTAAGAGGTCTGAGAGAATAACTTTATAATTTTAGTTGTCCAAAATTATTCCAATTACTACACGGGATTGGCTGGCGCAAGTGCTGACCTTTATGAAATGGACGCTAGGAATAGTCCTGCGGCTGTGACTCTGATAGATGATGGAAGTGGTAAAACTTTCCGAATCTTGAGCGTCTATTTCGAGGTATTTTGACTTTTTGAATTGAAGATGACAAAGTTTCAGGGAAATACGACACAACATTTGGATGTCTACTCTGGAGGAGTTGGAACAGGACTCCAGTCCAGGAAGATTCTCACTTATACTGGAAAGAATGGAACCTATGTGGATAAGTACCTTGTACCACAAGATCTGCCTGTGCCTACGAAGACCTTCGTTTTGGACAGCGGGACCGCTATATTTGGAGTCAACACACCAGGAACTGATTCAAGTCTGCTATCACGGGGGAATCTTTGAAATCTTTTTTTTCCAGTTTGGACAATCTCCCCCATTTTGGATCGTCAAGGTTATCTAATGACTCCCAACTATATGAGCCCGTCTGCCTCTCTTGCCAACAACATTTACCACGTAATCTTCAAAGGAGATGAAAAGACCTCTGTCACTTTTGATATCAAACTTCTCTCAGCTGATCCAACCTGTTCTTTGTCTTATTCGCTTGAAAATAAGGACAGTACTTGGGTCAATAAGTGAGTCAAAAAAGGGCCCTAAAAATTCAAAATTTAGTCAAGCGGCGACCTTGGCTGACCATGTTTATGTTGGAAAAAGCTTGGAGCTCTTCATCTCGTCGGGAAATGCAACAAGTCAAGGAGCTCTTTTCTCTTTTTCTATCTACAATCCATCCGTCAAATCCAGCACTCTTTTCTCAGCAAGCTTCTTCCTCATATTGACGGCGTTTTTGTGAAATTTCTATTAAACCTCGGGAATAAATATTGTCTTGTTTTTCTCTAAACGATTGGCTGTGAATCACTGGCTCCGAGCAACTGACGGTCTGTTGTTCTGGCTGACATTTTCTGGCAAAACAGCCGTGCCGCTTGGCTACTTGGTATTTTTCCTCATGGAAAGCTAGCTCTTCTTTTTTCTCCTTTTCTGTAAAATAAACAAAAAGTCTTTTCAATCTACTTTGAAAATGCAATTCACTTTTACTCCAATCCCTAAACATTTTTCGCTTGCTAAGAAATCGTAAAAGGTCAACGAACTTTGACTCGCTGCGCTCTCTGATCTCCCAAAACTTTCCCTATCATCCTTCCCTTTCATCTGAAATAAAATTTCACGTCACCAATCACACATTCTCTTTTTCTCTAGTTCCTTCTTCTAATCAAATGCCTCCTAGATGTGGGTTCTTTTGACGTTGTTTTGCTTCTCAGGAGCTCTAGCCTTTCCCAAGGACAGTCTGGATCTGGATGTTCCTTCCAATGTAGCCAATCGGTTTGTCTTTTTATTGAAAACTTTTAAAAAAGTCAGATCTATTGCCATCAAGGGACAGCTTTTCTGTGGAACTCGACCATTTGAAGGGGCGAAGATCCGACTCTTCCGAACTTATCAGAAAAATGCTGCCGATGGTGGGATTTTCATCTTTCCCTTTTTTATTTTTTAGATTTGGCTCAATTGCTCGGATCAGCTCAAACTTATGTAACTGGAAATTTCCAAGTCGAAGGATCTACTGCAAGGTAAGCCCCGAGGAGAAGACAACAATTCGTAGATTCCCCGATACGCAGACGGAAATCCAGCCATTTGTCACATTCCACCATAGTTGTGACGTGGATGAAAAACAGAAAGCCAACGTAGTTTGCCAGGCTAGGCTCAAATTTAAAAAAATTACAGAAAGGATTCAAGAGATGGGCTGTCAGAATCCCCGAGGACTATGTAACTCTTGGAACTCATGCCAGAAAGGTACGTTTTTAGCCTTTTCTTTTGGTATATAAATTCCTAAAGACTTACGACTTTGGAAAGATCAATCTCCAACTCGACTATCCTGGCGAAAACTTCGATAAGAACTTCAATTGGAACCAGTAATTCTCTAGACTTTTTGAATAAAGCTTGCATGTCATTATTGTCTTTTGCTCGCATTGTCAACTAGTTCCTGCATCCAGACATCCCATGCCTTTATAGCTCAGGGGCAGAGCGTTGGTCTTGTAAACCAAAGGTCGGTGGTTCAAATCCGCCTTGAGGCTTCATTTTAGTTTTATTTTTAATTCTACAGTGTAAATCTTCTTTTTGAGACAAAATTAAGGTTGAAGCCAAGATCTCCAAAAATCGATCAAAACTAGCCTTCTGAAAAAGAGAGTAAGTAACCAAAATGAGTTTTTTTAGATCCCACTTAAATAAAGGAAAAAAGATAGATAACTGCTTCATTTTGCCCCAAAAACAGAATATTTTAAATAAAAATGGCCGCTCGAAGTTGTGACTTTGCCTCAGCTGTGTCCGTGATTAGTGCCAAAGGATTACCGCGGCGAAAAGGGGCGACTACTTCTCTTTTTGTGGGCATTGGCCCCTCATCATGGCAACTGCTCGTTTGGCTAATAATTTCGCCTATTTCAAGGTGAGTTCCCTCGAAAAGCCTCTCCGACTCCTTCTCAGCATCATAAACCCAGACGGATCCCATATGTTTTCGGCATTAAAAGCTAACTAGACCGGGGGATTCCTCTGAGGATCTGTGTACTTTTTGACTCACTTTCGCTTTTCAACTGCTACTTATAAAGCAAATTTACTTCTAATTTTTCAATTTCTAAATATATAATTAATTTTTACGACTGTAATTCTGCTGCCAATGTTTTCTCAGCAATTATTTCTCTTCTTCTTCCTCTGAAACGAGCTCAGTACATTATATTTTTCTAGTTAAATCGACCAGATTCGAGGACTTCACCAGGAAAGATGCTACTCAAGCCGGTATTATTCCCCTACTGCCTCTATCTCTAAACTCTCCTCTACTCTTTTCTAACTATTTTAACACAACTTTTGAGAGCTTAACGCTATAAAAAGGTCATAAAAATGTAAAATTCGAGAAAAATCTTTGCTTTTTGTCTCTCTTTGTTTTTCTCTAATATGTAAAAGGTTGAAATGTTTTAGAAAGAGAAGAAAAATTTTACCATCGCTCATATGATTGATGTTCGATTGATCCATCAGAAATATGAAATAGTTGTCCGCTTGGTTTCGTCTCTCCTCGAAATGGGAGACAGCTCCAGGTGGTGGCTGTTTGAGTGCCAATCTCGAGCAGAATATTGTGTCCCCCCTGGATTCTGGCGTGGGGCCAGATTTATTGTATGTCTCCTCGTGAGCCCCCGAATTGCGTGATGGGAGGATCTCTCCTGGCCATTTTCACTTCCGTTTCGAATCTCTGTTCGAAGCTAATTAAATCCGCCCCCAGGAATCCTTTTTGCCTAACGAACTGACCTCTCTTTTTGCCCATTTGCACTTGACACCTTGAGCTACTTTTCGTCAGAGGAGAGCGCAAATATCCCACATAAAATTAGTCCAAAAATAGAAAAAGAGATTGCCTCCACGCGGGATTAAACAAATGCCACAGTAACCCATTGAGGTAATATTCAAGAATGAAGTAAAGATTATCTAATAAATCTGGTAATTTTATGAGACTTTAACCTACATTGAAAACAAATTATCAGAGTTCCTTGATAAAAATGCTTTTTATCGACGTTTTGTACATCTTTTTCCATTCATTAATTTATCTGTTTTTCTCTCTCAACAGTGAATTTTTCTAATTACCTCTTCGCGTCTCGTTTCCAACCCAAACTGCCGAAAATGTGTTTGTCTCTACTCTTATTTACGTCTCTCCATTGGCTCTTTAACTCGTTTCTCGTCCAAAAAACATCCCCTCGATATCGCTCCGGTTACCTAGCTACTCGTCTCCTTTCATCCTCGCGAATCCTTTCAGACTCTGAGACTAAAGTTGAAAAATGTGCTTTTAATTGCGTTCGGCTCATTAGCTAGGCCAGGCCATTTAGGACCACAAGTTGAGTCATTTTCCTTGGGTCAAACAGCAAATTTTATGCTTCAATGGCTTGGCAGAAGAGTCATTAGGCGACATCTTTCACATCTCTCCAATCATTTTCTGACTTTTCTTCTTTCTTTTCCCCTGCTGTCTCACAAATTACTGTAGAAAATATGATTAAAAGTTTTTAAAAAAAGTGAAGCGAATCTTATAGAAATAACTATCTCCCGTTGGAACACCCATGATATTTCCAAATTATAACAAAAATTCAGAATTCTTTTGGCACCACTTCCAGACGAGAGAGGAACGGAAGTCCTTGAAAACAGAGAAGCTGCACAGATATAACACTAACACAGCTGAGCCTCCATTCTTAAACGTGCGTATCCAATTGCGTTTTTATCCAGAGAGACTTGGAGATTTCCCCCTTTTTTGAGAAAATGTTTTTTGACTTGAAAATTCAAGCTAGAAAACAGTTTGATTTTGATGGCAAATTTCCTCATAGCCACGAAATTTATTTTCCTCGGAGTGTCTGTGATTGAACTTGACTAGAATCGCGTCCTAAATTAGGTCCTTCGGGAGGAGGCCGTGAACGGATAAGCACTGATTTATCATAAAAAAATAAATAGAGGGCCAAGCTTCACTCGCTAAGCGAAAGGTAATCAGTAAGTTGAAAATTGAGATTTTCAAGCTGAACCAAAACAAAAAGCATTTCAAATTCCGGACAACTCCAAAAAACATTTTTATTTTTTGCAATTGGACCATAAAAATGAGAATTTTCCATTATTTACAATTTAAAAAAAACATTCCCAAACGATTCAATCCACATTCCATTCGGCTTAGAAGGCATCTAGCAATCGCCCGCCCCCTATAATATAAGTCAACCCGCAAGAAATACCCATCCCATCCACTCACAGCTAGAGAAGAAACATGGATTTATTATGTCCAGATAATGCTTCCATCAGCACGGTAAGAATCCTCACAGAATTCTTTGAACTCATTAATTTTGGAACTAATGCCCTGCTTGAACAAAAAGAAACTTCTCTTTGTAGAAATTACGGTTTTTACCTCGAATTTTTATTCTACACGTTTGTAAAAGAGAGCTACACATTTACAGAACATCAACAACAAACGCTCTAAAAATATAAAATATTTCTATTTTCAAAGAAATATGCTTTTGATTTTGTTTCAAAAGGTCACCTCAGTCTAACAAATGATAATTGAGATGAAGTTTTTATCTTGCTCCATCTGATGTTTTGAATTGCCCGCCTACAACTGGCCATTTTGGAACACAGACACAGAGAGCTTTGACTCCAGAAGGACGGCTAAACATGTCTCTCTCATAAATATTTTAAAATTTCCTCCAGCTTCTCCCCAAAACACCAAAATCTCTGCTCTCCTCCGGGGCAAATTTTGATCTTCCCATGGTCTGGATTAAAGCTTCTGAGTTCATTTTCGCCCATCTGCTGATCTATCAATTTTCAGATTGAGCCATCTGGTGGCTCTGTCAGACAGACAACGTTTTCTCTTAGTTGTTTTCTGGTCTTGTTTTCTTTTGAAAATTAATTTACTTCCTCCATTTAGAGACGGGGGAAATTAACCGGTTGAGTTGAAGCAAAGCTGTCACAAACAGACAGTTTTGACGTTAATTTTACTCAGAATCGGGGGAAGCAGAAAACATTTCACCAAATTAGTTGAAACGACGGGGCCACGTCAATTATTAACCTAGTTTTAGCTAGGAAATAAGAACAAAACTAACCGTAGTCAAGATTCAAACCTTTCTTTATCTTATTTACCCCTTCTAAATGGTGTTTCTGCCTGTTTTTAAAAAAATTTATTTTTCGGCTGTTCTACAAAGTTGTAGAGGAGATCAAACCTCCAAGCTTCAGTAGAGAAATTAAAGAGCAAATCGAAAAATACGGTGACGGAAAAAGAGGGAGTCATTTTTTAGCTTTTACTTACCGATCTATTGGAGTTAAGCGCTTTTATTTCGTTTTATTCTTCTCTCCAGTGAAACTTTCTTTTTTTTCGAAAAAAAAACTTAGTTTTTAGTTATTGAACATGTTCTTCCCAGTTGTTTTAAAAGTTGAGAAACTATTTTCAGGATATGTTCAACCGGTTCGATTCGTTCCGTTCATCGCGGATGTCCCGCCGAGGAAGCACCTATTTTGGAGAAGACAAGGGTGAGTTCTTCTTTAAAGATTTGTTATACTTCGAACTGTCTTCATAGGCTGTCTATTGCATATTCCTTATTATTCTTTTAATAGTTCAGCAGACTTATTGTCATCAGAAGTTGGTCCCCTTGTGTCCGAATTTCCGCAATTATCCATTGTGAGAAGCGAGTACCTTTTGGAGACTAATAGGTTCACATCACTTCCCACTTGGAAGCAATTTTTTCGGGGTGATCAATGTTATAATAAGAGGGTTTAAAGGAAGAAATAGTTCTACTCTCACTTCTGCCAGTGTTAGTCAAATAAAACTGTGGAAAATTATTGAAAAGCCTGGCTTCGTACGGAGTTCAAGTTGAATCGGAAGGACAGCTGATTCCCATGCTAATCCTATTTCCTGATGTCTGTGCCATCCCCCTTCTCCGATTTGTTGAAGCCTGAGATTTTGGACTTTTTCGGCTTTGTCTCTCCATTGGAGAGGGTTTAATTACACGGAAGGGCGCGAGGAGAATTCCGGTCGCGATTTCCTGAGACAACGCCAGTCCATTTTGAATTTTCGTCACTTTTGCAGCATCTTTCTGCACATTTCTCGCGCCAACTAACGGCAATTAGAGTAATTTTTGGTTCCTCATTTCAAAATCTTAACAATTTTTTCGACATTTCTCCTCTAAAAATAGCTGCCAAAACATGGAAACAGCTCCATAAATCTCGTGAATAATTCAGTCAAAATCTCTTTGAATCTATAACCACCACCCTCTTTGAACATATTTTTGTTGTTTTTCGCCCGCGCGGACTTTTCTCCTGGCCACGGCCCCTTATTACCTCTTTCAAAACAAAAGGAAGCTCATTTCAAAAGAGCGACCGATCGTGTGGGTAATTTGCAATTGGATATATGTTTTTGGCAGGAACATCAAGATTCCACCTTTGGGGCGGGCGGTTCAACTTCTATACAAATTTTCTGATAAGTTTATGCTTTCGACAGCCCATTTTTATATCTAAAACGATCGGAGAGTAATCATTAATAATCGAGCTGAACTAACAGCCAGAGATCCTTCTGTACCAACCCGGTAAAATCTCAGGAAGCCAAACCGAAAAAGCGGCCTTTCTTCTAAGATTCCAAAAGTGTTCAAAAACCACCCGAGATGAGCTGTTATTGCCGGTGATCTTTCAGTTCTCCATGATCCTATTTATGCTTTTTTCGTCCCTACAACCCACTTTTGAGCGGCCCTTGATCCTCCTCAAAACAAATGACCCAAAAACTATTTACGCAGACTGAGAATCTGAGCGTGACGGAGTCTCCTCAAGCAGTCCCCCCAAAAGCAGTTGTCACTCGAATTAGCTTGTCTCTCTCCAGATGTGTGTATTTTCCCATCGGCTACAAATGGCCTTCTTCCAATAAAAAGGGCCGCCAGATGCTTGGATTTCAAAAGGCGCACGTTTCTCTTGATTCCCAATGACCAATGATGGAATTGGAGAGTCATAATCTGACCGAAAGAGGAAGGCAGAAAAAACAAAAACAGGCTGGCAGATGAGCTTTTTGGCGGCTTTATGAGTCTGCAGACCTGTCTCTTTGCATTTTAGAACCTTATTTTGCTTCTCTTTCTGGTTATATTGGTGAAAATTGAATTATTCCTAGTTTTTGGCTATAAAAACCCAAAATCTCGTTCCTCTTTCCAAGAGGTTCTGAAAGGCACGCAGAAACGCTATCTAATTCTTCAAAAGAGCCCAGTTTGTTCATCAAAGAGACCACATGTTGGATCCAACCGATCGTGTTTTGATTCCTGGCAGATCTTCACAGCTCAAAAGTATCTCTCTTTCTCAGTTTCAGTTGATTATCAAAAGGTTTGCATTGGATGCATTGAATCCTTTCAATCAATCGACTATCATCTTCTCTTTTGAATCAAATCGGTTGTCTCCCCAGTCCAGTCATCCGTTTATCTGCCCGTCCAGCCTGAATAGGCTCCATTGCATTCACCAGCGCTTTCGATATTTTATTTAACAACGAGAGTTCAACATTTTTCGTCTCTATCTTTTTATTCTTCTGCAAACAAAAAATGAATTTTCCACAGATTTATGAGACAACAGCGCAACTCAAATGCATCAATTGTTGAAGCAGATAGGAGGCCTTCTTGTAAGTTTTGTCTTTTTTTCTACAAGAAAACAGTCAATAATTGGGCTTAGTTCTTCCAAGGATACAGGAAATTCGAATTGGTGATGTGTGTGTGCCGTTCGAATCTCGAGACACCTGAACGGCTCATTGCGCAATTTTAGATTTCTTTCCTTTTCTCAAGCAGCTCTTTGGTTTTTGGATTGTTTCAGCTAGATCTGTTATTTTGAGGCAATTGCTGTATAGATTTCTTCTCTCTTTTCTTTAATATGTATTAAGTGAGGATTTTCATTAATCACTTGAGTGGCCATCAATTCGAAGGAAAAGTTCGCTGATCTTCTCGAATTACCCAGCTGCCTGTCAAAATCTCACCTGATGGCTGTCTGTTTCGGCCATTTCTCCGTCTCGATTTCCCCATGGCTGTTCTCAATTTATGAAAGTCAGAAAATGGGTCGTAAAATCTTATTATTTGCTTTCAATTTCAAAGTGCAGTTAAAAGCCAAGAAAGTGCATTATCATATTTTTTCATTATAATCTACTGACATAGGATTTCCTCCAAAAAAATGTACCGCCGCATGCGCTCTTCAGTCTCTAACGAGAAAGCCCCTGCAAGACAGATTTCCTGGACCCAGCAGACTCCTTGAAATCCGATTAAAGGGCAGACTTTTGGTTCCTCGTCCATCAAAAGTTTAATTCTCATTTTCTACGCACTACTGGCTAAAAAACATTCGCTGAGGGATTTGTGTTAAAGGGGAAAGTTCAAAAACAGGAAATTTTCTTACGGGGAAGTCAAGAAGAAGGATTCTACGGGTATCTAGTATCGAAATAGAATGTTTTTAGCTCTTTCTCAATCGGTTTGGTTTAACTTTCTTACTCTAAATCAAGTCTATGAAGTTTTGATTATTCAGTTCAAATAGATAATTTCTATGATGAGCACACATCAGAATTTAGTCTTTTTACCACCGTGGGAGGGAATTATTTCGTTTTCTAGCTGGAAATTCGTCAGGATTTAAACTGTTTTGAGTCCGATCCGCCTTCAAACTAGAGAAATAACTTCTGAGCTCATTCTTAATTTTTCTTGTTCAAAGTCATAAGTTGAACCGGGCCTCTTCAGCAAAAGCCTCTCTCAGTTCAAAGAAGTGTGCGTTTCACTTATTTTTGAGCCTAATAACTTATGCACGCACTGGGGGTTCCAAAAAAGGGCTAGTCTTCCATTGTCAAGTCGTTGGGCCCAGTTTTGTTCTCTCTCTCCTCCGCAACTTTCAAGAAATGCTTGAAGAGTTTTGCCCAGGTATTCTTTTTGCTTTGTTTTTTTATGGATAAATGGAAAAGAACTATTGGTTTTCACGTAAGACATTTTCTTTCATCATGTAGATTAGTTCTGTTGGTTTCGAATTCCATATTTTCCCACGTCGAAGGTGGTCCTCCCATCGAAATTCCCCCAATCTCTGCGGCAACCTGGTGCTATGCATTTTGAAGTTGAAAACCCTCGTTTTGAAAACAGATTGGCGTGGTTGACTGCCCTCCGGAAATGAGAGCAATTCGACAGAACGACGGCAACGTATCTCTGTGCTTTTTCGCTAATTTTTTTCTTCTAATTTCCCGTTGAAAGCTAATTATCGGTTGGAGCAGTTTTAGAGCCTTTTTAGGAGAGACTTTTGGGCGGGCAATTGCTCTCGTCACTCACTTTCTAATCTCATTTCTTCTACTCCACCTGAATTCTTTCAACTTTAAGTTTTCTCTTCTGGTAATTTATTCATTTTTCAATCTTTTTTAGTTTTACTAGTTTTAAACAAAAGCCGAATCGCATCTCTTCGCCTTCGCTTATAATTCTCCTTACTGTAATTTTTCTAGTCTCTTGTGAGGAATAATTTTGCCCAGTACACACATTGGCTGTGGCCATAAATCGACCGCCAAGCAGTCTATGTCACCGTGTGGGATTGAATTTGTCCGTAGTCAAAATTTACGACATTGGCTTCATTTTCAGGCTTGGCCATGGACGAACGGGTGGTGTTGAATGTGGGTGGAGTGCGCCACGAGACCTATCAAGCCACATTGAAGAAGATTCCCGCCACCCGATTGAGTCGATTAACACCTCAATTGGCTAATTTTGATCCGCTTCTCAATGAGTATTTTTTCGATCGTCATCCAGCCGTCTTTGCTCAAGTTCGTTTACTCGTTGTTGGAAGAATTAGCCTTTCTTTCAGGTGCTAAATTACTACAGAACAGGCAAATTACACTATCCAACGGATGTTTGTGGCCCTCTTTTCGAGGAAGAACTCCACTATTGGGGTCTGGATGCTTCTGATACAGAGCCCTGCTGTTGGATGCAACTCCTCCACGCTAAAGATACTCAAGAAACGCTGGCTGTGCTAGACAGGATGGATATGGACAACAAGGAAGAGGATCCTCAGCTTAGGGAACAAGACACAATGAAGAAATTCGGATGGGAGGAGGATTATTTTCAGGTTTGATGGCAAAAATGACGAGAAATGGACCAATTTAGGGGAAAAGGACGAGATGGATGATTATTAAACCCAAGGTTTGGGCGCTCTTCGATGAACCTTATTCTTCGCGATGGGCCAAGGTATCGGTTTAAGATTTATAATTAATTAAAATAAAACATTATCTACATAATATTTCACTTGTGAGACAAATTCCAGGCAATTGCTGGCGTCTCTGTCGCATTTATCTTCTTCTCCATTCTCTCCTTCTGTCTAAAAACCCATCCAAGCTTTCGAATTCCAATCCTCGAATCCAGGAATGGCACATATAAGGGCAAAGCGTTCTTCGGAGTAACTAGACAAGCAACAGAGCCGCACGCCATCTTTGGACAGGTTTCTTTCATTTTTTTGTTGAAAAGAAACTTTTCCAGATCGAACTGATTTGTAACGTTTGGTTCACTTTAGAGCTGATACTTCGCTTCATCTTCTGTCCGAGTCATGTAGGGTTCTTGAAATCTCCGCTGAATATCATTGACTTGGTAGGGTTATTTCTATCTTTCGAGGAAAAGTTAAAATCTAGGTGGCTACTTTTTCTTTTTATGCGGATGCCATTTTTGTGAGGTTGTGGGAAGATGCGCCCAAAGATGTCATGGAGTTCTTATCAATGATACGGTAAGAATTTATAGAAGCCACTTTGAATTATTCCTCATTTCTAGTATCTTTCGACTCTTCAAATTAACGCAGCACCATCGTGGTCTCCAAATATTGATCCATACCTTTCGAGCCAGTGCAAAAGAGCTTATTCTACTGGTAGGTCTAGAGTTTCCCCTCTATCAGAACGCTATTATTTTTAGTTTTCACTAATGAAATTGGTCATTTTCTAGGTATTCTTCCTCATCTTGGGAATAGTAATATTTGCTGCACTTGTTTACTACGCGGAGAAAATGGAAGTAAATCCGGACAATCAATTTCAGTCGATTCCAGTAGCAATGTGGTACGCGATGATCACAATGACGACTGGTGAGTTGTTGCACAGTTGGCTTCAATATAGCGATTAGTAAATTAAGTCCGATAGGATAATTCAAATACGTTTACGATAAATGATATAAAAAAGACCAATTTATTCCAGTCGGATATGGGGATATGACACCTCACACATCATTTGGAAGATTGGTCGGATCGTTATGCGCTGTGATGGGAGTATTGACGATTGCCCTTCCAGTCCCCGTTATTGTCTCCAATTTCGCAATGTTTTACTCTCACACCCAAGCCAGAGATAAATTGCCCAAAAAGAGGAGACGAGTCATTCCAGTAGAACAGGTAATTCTATTTCTTGAATAATCTAAATTCCATCCAGATTCGATTGCAAGCTCGTCGACATGCCGCTGTCTTGGACTCGAATCCAGTAGGAAATCGTCGAAATGCCATGCCTACTCTACATGATCGCGAAAGAGACAGCGTTGATTTGCCAGCAAAAACTCGACCGGAAAAAGACGAAGATCCTTGTACCCAGAAGCCACTTCTTCCCAGAGAAAGAGAGACAAAAGCCAGTCCAGAAACGGGCTCCAAGAGTAAGATCTTTCTCTTCGAAAAAGCATCCGCAACCAGATTCTGATCAAAATGGGACCTCTCCTTGCATCAAAAAGTGTGGATCCTCTTCTTGTGTCGAGACGATGGTTAAATCAAATGCAGCAAATAATAATGGCTCAAGTTCGGTACAATATTCGACCACAATTATACCGTAGAGCTGAGAGCTGATTGACTTACAATTACGGGTGAAACAAACAAATAGAAGATCTTGTGATATCGGTATGTAACGAATTTTACTGGTACGAACACGCATCATTTCTTTCAATAAATCGTTTTATCGCCAGTGGCATACCCGCTGAAAAAAAGTAAGTTTTCTGCAAGAAGGTTGATGATTATCAAAGAATTTGTAATCGAATAAATAAGCCTTGATTTAAAAAAATAATTTCTTCTTCTTATAAAAGATATATATAAAATAGTCTCTTGTACATGGCACAAAGTGAACAATTTCGCTTGCTGATATATAATTTCCCGTAGATTTTGATGGGGGCTTTATTGCCGAAGCCTAGAAGCGACCACTCTCTTTCCAACGACGAGATGCATCCCAGATATATATAGCGAATGTCCACGCGGAGAAAATCTTTAAAAGAATTTTACGCAACTGATAAAACTATTTTTAGGGGAGTATAGGCTTAGCCGAAAGCCCAGTCAATATGGTAAAAAAGAAACTTACTAAGGGAGTGAGCCACCAGAAATAGAACTCCGTTGTGATGAGGTCGACGATGATGAGAAGACTACTAATTGCGTACATTAGAGCCGCCAGGGAGGTGAGCATTTTTTCCTAAAGAAATTTCTACTGCTTTCTACTGCACCTTCATCTTTATTTATTAATTCCCTGAAATTGTAATCTCCTCTTGAAAATTTGCTGCTAGATGTTCCTCTGAAGACTCACCAAAACGGGGAAATTGAACTTGTAATATGAGTCCATTATTCCGAATAGACTACAGAAAGCCAGGATGAGAGTGATCAAGACGAAAAAGACATTCACACAGATGACGGAGAAAATCTGCGAGAAGCTGTGGATCCTACAAAAAGCTTTACTTGTGTTTTTTAATAAATTTTCGGGGACACTTCAGTTGAGCTGAGGGATCGAGAGGTAGAGACATACAAATCCTCCTCTAAAGCGTACCCCATGTTAATCTCCCCCTAGCAGGGTCATGTCAACTCCATTCCGGAGAGATTGAGGCAATTATCAAGCGCATCCCTCACATGTCGCAATGCAAATTATGAGATCGATGGGATTAGGAGCACCCACCTGTAGACACATTGTTGCAGCCAGGTCTCATTTGGAAAACAGTACGAGTTCAGGAAAGCTGTCATGATGCCGAGGATCTTAAAATTAATTTTTCTAGTTTTCGTCCGCCTTTTTACTTAAATTTGAAAAAAATATAGACAAACTTCGATAATAAGACAAACGTTTTAAGCAATAATTTTAGCTAAAATTTAGAGAAAAGAACTAACAATTTCGGAGAGCCTATAGTAATTGTCCTTATCATCGAGAAACCCTTTGTTGAATCGAATCGGAGGTCCATTGTAATCGGTCATCTGAAAACGCTTGTCTTGAAGAAGCAAAAGAGAGAACTAATTACTAGCCAAAGAGAGACTCATTTGGCCCGAAGTTGCGTGTGAAATAACAAGCCTTCGGGGTTGAGAGCGAGAGAGAGAGGCGTCGACCCCCTTCGGACCTAATTATGCATGATAGCTGCTGCTAATGCAACTCGGGGCTCTCTCATATATGTAGAGTGAGAGCTTGAGGAAATTGATTCGCCTTGTTGACTGATGGAGATAGGCTCTTATCATTTTGGATCGTTATGGTTGGCAGCGGTGTTGACCAGCTGATTCAAAAAGGACAAACATACTGATACAACTACTGAAAAGAACAAAAACAGTGGATATCAAGTCTAGATATAAAGAAGCAGCGTAGAATCCCTTTCTCTCGCATGTCCTCTTTTCAGCTGTAGTCAAAAAGAAATAAAAACGATAAAAATGCGACGATTTTTGTTTCTCTAACTGTGCTGAAAATTTTTTAAAAAAAATTGACAGTTTTGACGTAAAATAAAGTTTTCGCGAGTTGATGGGAATACAATTTGGAAAACACGCCTGGTTGGAGAAATCAGAGGTTGGCTCTCGTAAATGTCAGGTCGTTGCCTTGTCAAATAGAATGGCACCGTTTTTCCAATGCAACGCTATGCATTCATAAAATCTACAAGACTTTTCAACTCGATCAAACTTAACTAGAGCTTTTTCTAGAAAAAAGGAAAATAAAAGGGGAAGGCGAAGAATGTGACTATTTATATGGCTCTTTGTGATAGCATTGATGATTCAGCATGGGAAGGAGGAATTCTGATAGACTCCTACTCAAATTCGGGAGGAATTTCTCTGGAATTTATTGAGAATACTAATAAGAAATAGTCGTTTTGTGCTAAAAATAGAAGGAAAGTGCTGAAAATGATTTCGAAATCTGAAATTGTAAGCCCTGAAGTTGAGGCGATAAAAGCTGTGAGAAAGCCATGTATAGCCTTCCAACAGTGGACTGCAGTCCATTGCGAACTATGGGAGCGGTGACGCGTGAGGGCCGAGGGAACTCTGGAGAATGGGCTCGGATTTCATCATTCAGGTGGAAAAGTCAGAAAATCTTTTACGGCTACAGGAAATGGAGAAGAAGAACGCGCTCGGTCGGAATGAATCACCATAACTCACTCGGCAAATAGAACACTTCTTTAAGGACAACGCTTTATTTGAAACAGACTCTCTCCCTCGTCTAATATTCGTAGTCATTCTCCAGCCGTTGGAGCATCGCCTTCTTTTGAACGTTGTTCCTCATTTCTGACAACAAACGGAACTGAAAATCCCAATTTTCGGTGAAAACTCTTTTTCAAATCTCTCGCAACTTTTATGACCTCGTAAAAGGGAGAACTCAAAGAGTTTTGCAGATTAAGCTTTCTTGAAAATCATATAAAACCTTGTCGATTTCTAATTCTTAATTATAATGATATATTAATAATTTCAGGTACAATTCATAAAAGACTTGGGAATTTTTATCTGTTAGTTCATCGATTATACTAAATTATTATTGTTGCCTCTTCTCCTTATTTTAGAAAACTGCAAAACAATTGAATATTTGGATGGAAATTGCATGCACCAGTAATATTCTATACTTTTGCAAACACAAACTTTAAGAAAAACTATCAACCGGTTCTTCGTTTTAGAGAGTTCGTTTCAGAGGTTCGAGATCCCAAAAAAGATGAGCTAAAAGTCTAAACTGACCACATCGATGGGCTTCCTCTCGACTCCGTAGGCACTGTAGACGGGGAAATGTCCCTCAACTGTGAGGAAGAGCAAAGCGACCAAGAAGAGAAGAACAAAGCAAGCCTTCATTCTGGAATGTTACTTCAAATTGGAGGCAAAACGAGGGCACAAAAGAATAATGGAAGTGTTTACCATAGGATGAGATGTTCCTGGGGATAAATGAACCCGGAGGCGGGCTGAAAGTTACTGAAACCGGATAAGGAAGAGGGCAAACACTTTTTTCACGATTTTCAGACAATATGACGAAAGGGAGACATCGAATTCAAATCTCGTCTTGAAGAGAAAAAAAGCAAGCAAGAAACAATATTTTTCGCTTTATAGTTCACATTTTTTTCCTTCAATGCTCCTTGAAGACATAGGATGAAGCTGGCTCATGATCCACCTCGGTTAAACAATCCATTTCCTCCGGTTAGCGCCGCTGCTATCTCGTAACAAAAACGCGGGTAATGTCAGGCAGGTGTAGCAATTATCTAAGGTTAGCTGTCCTCTCCTCGTCCAGACCACCTCCTCTGTTTGACCCAGAAACGGATTAGAGCCTATCGATTCCATCCGTGCTCCTTGCCTCACTTCCTTCTAATGGAGCCACTCGCCAAAAGGCCAAAAACATCTGGTGCTTTTTAAGTCTTTTTTAGTTTTTATTGGCTTCTTTTTAGATGATGAGATTGACCGACTATTTCTGGAATTGGAACAACAGGCAGGGGATTTTAGAAAACGTTCAAAGATCTTGGAAAAGCTTGCTGAACTCCAGAAAAAGCTCCAAGAGGATCTACCGTATCCCACCTTCTTTGATGAGAGGGACGTTCTTCAAAGGATCATATGCTTTGTAAGTTTTCTGATTCCCCCAAGCTTATAAAAGCCCACTTTCAAGGTTTTCTTTGATTAAATATTTTAAACAATCTTGTAAATAATTTCAAAAATTCAAAAGGAACTTACAAAAATCTTAAGAAAACATTTTTGGATATATTTCTGAGTTTATGCGATGGTAGAAAGGGAGAGATGACCTTGCCTCTTCTCCCGATAAGTGCCACATTGTTTTTGGTCGTAAAAGAATGAGGGAGAGAGGTTGCTATAAAACACTTCGGCTGACATTTCAATATAGAAGAACAGAGACTGTTATTTAATTATTAAGCTTATTCAAGTTATTTCCAATAAGAAACTTCTTCATAAAATAATTTCTCTCACTTTCGACCAAAAATATTTTAGTCGAGACCGCGAGATATTTCCTCTTTGATGCGAACTTGTTCCCGGCTGAAAAAGAAGATTTGCGATAATACTCTTCACTATTTGGCAGCTCGAGGATTGGAGAACAATTTTCCTTATATTATTGAATACAATGCGGTGAGTTCTTCAATTTTTTTGGGAGAAGACTCATTCAGTTTGGACAAGGCTATATCACCAGCCAACAGCCTACAAATTTCCATGACTCTCCTATCTTTGCTGTCCCTCTAAGCCAAGTTGTTCAGTCTCCTTTTCGATTCAAATTACTTCGCATTCAAATAAAGGTAGCGGTAGAAACATTTTGGGATCAAAAATAAATATATTTAGAGAGGAACCTTTGATGGAATCAGATCTGAAGCTTATCCAGAAGAAAGAGTTAGTCAGGCAGATAATATAATCATGAATTGGGACCTTTTACGGGCTCTTTGTCTTCGAGTTGAAGTTTATTTCACCGTTCTCGATCGATCAAAGCTGGACATTTATGAGAATTTCCTGACTGTGAGTTTTGACAAAGAGGAATTAAAATCTCCAGTTGATCCAGCCAGATATAACAACCCTCGGCTACAAGAGGCTGATTAATCCTGCAAAGCAGAAAATAATTCGACAGGAAGATTTCTCAATTCTCAGACAGATAGAGAATCTCACGTTTGACTCGATGACGTTTATTGAAACAT
Source organism: Oscheius sp. JU1382 (assembly GCA_932521405.1). NCBI lineage: Eukaryota > Metazoa > Nematoda > Chromadorea > Rhabditida > Rhabditidae > Oscheius > Oscheius sp. JU1382. The sequence goes on from OW051479.1 coordinate 524,462, forward strand.
TCATTGAACTGAAATATATCTTGAATATTCCCAAATTGTCAGGGATCAAGGTCAGCCTCGAAGATTTGGATAACCTCATCCAGGTAACTTTATCTTTTGACTGATGTGACTGAATCCTTCAGGCGTTCAAGTTTACCATTGTTGAATTCAAGGAGCATGTCTACAATTTAGAAGATGGAATTACCTACACTGACCTACTGAGTCAACTGAATCTCTACAAAGTGCACGAGAAAAGAAGTAAGATATATTTTTTTAAATATGCAAAGGTTTTAGGGAAAACAACTTGGAAGATTTTGACCAAAAATAAGTCAGAGCTGAAAATAATTTATAAAACGAAATTTCCAACAAAAATTTGGTTAAAAAGGAAAGGACCGGATGGAGATTTCGAAGAGGAGAAGGCCCTCCAGAGGATAGTTGATAACTCGGGACGATCATCAGACTCCGGAAGCGAAGATGAGAAACGACATCGAAGAAATCAACCTGTGAGAGAGAATCTTGACGAGCCTTGTTGCTCGAAATCGTTGAAATAGCCGAGTAATGGAGTAAAAGAACGGGTTTGAGACGGGTAAAAGAGATGTTTTTATGAAAATAAAGATTTTTATTAATTTTGACTCAACGATTTAGGATAAAAATCAAGGGGAAAATCTGGTCTTGATTTACTCGTTGAGGAACCCGCGTTCTAAGGAAAACACCTGGGCTTTTCAATCGAATCCGACCAATCCTCCCTCAACAAAACCTTTATGGTCTTAACAAGCAAACTTTTCCCAAAATTTTATTATTAATCTTTACCCAAAAAATCTCAAAATAACCGGAAAACCATAAAACTAATAACATTTCACAATAAGTGAAACGAAAGAGGGGCTTCATTACCTATTCCTCGTAATTATTTTGTTTCCATCTCTCACATCACATAAGAACTCGACAAATTAATATGGAATGAAATGCAGAAAGATGTGGAAGGCATTGCGCTGAGCTGGAACGAAGCGCGACGCCAATATATCCCTACAGTAATAAGGCAGCGAAATGGCGGGCACACAACCCGGAAACATCATATTGTAAAAGGTGATAGGATTGGGTGAACGGCTATTGATCTCCCCAATGGACCAATTCTTGGGGAGAAGAAGTGGAGCTGCTCCCGTGGAAGTGTAACCACAATGATGGTCAATCATCCTCCCTATTTGAACGAGTTGCGAAAAAGCAGCAGGGTACAACATCGGACGGCGTCTACGATAGGGCATGAAAGGCGGTGTGTCAAATATATTACGCCAAAATACATCGATATTCAATTGTCCGAGCTTGTTTTCCGTCGTGAATCGTTTATGCACTGAAATCTGCTTTTGTTTCAATTTTAAAAACGTACACAAATCCAAGATATGCGTCTGATTGGATTCCATAGGAATAGTTTTTAGATCGACTGGGCCGATTAGTTCAACGGCTAGGCCATCAAAAAGAGCGTTGAAATCTTCGATTTTGAGGTTTACATCAGCATTTTGAACCTTGTAGTAGTGTCTTTTTAGCTTGCTGTTTGATCCAATTCTTAGCCAAGTCTGGAAGATTGTAGTTTGGAAAGCGAAGCGCTAATTTTTATTGGAAAGAGGGATTGTGTTCTGAACGGAATTAACTCGTCGTCATTCCCATCAATTCTATAATTTTATTGCTCAAGCCAGGCAATCTATTCCCGTCGCAGTAAAATGTCCCCCCGATTTTCCATCTGCAAGAGAACCCAGACCGCTTTTTGCCGAGTGAACACTTGGCAGTCTAATTATAAGTTGACCCATTCGCAGCTATCAACTGGTTTTTTCTACTCATCTTGATAAGATCCTGCAAATCGGTGTCCTTAATGACCAGCTCATTCACATAAGGAATTTGCAGCATAAAATTCCAGTCGAGAATAGGCCTGTAGTAGGCGTCGAATTCGATCTTATTGAATTCAATGGCACAAGGCAGTAGCATATCGACAGCTCCTTCGTATGGACCTACTGAGAAAATTAGAAAGCTTGGTTTGATCGTCTAAAGAAATTTAGAATTAGAGGCATTGAGATAACCTGGATGAAATCATTGATTCTTGTAGTATCTGTATCGTAAGACGAAAGCTGAACATGCACTACTATCTCTTTTGCGACGTGCTTGAAGAATTTCGGATGTTCCATCAAGAAAAGGTGATCTTCATCCTGAAAAAGATTACTGTAAATATATTGGAGCAATCTCACAATGTCCTTGACTGGAATGACCAAATGTTCGAGAATAAACGGCGATCGGCGGAGGATTTCTGTGAGAATTCCACTAAAAATTGGGATCGATTTCAAGAGAGAAGCGACAACACAAACCAAAAGGCTTCTACAGGACAATTGTGTAGCATGGAGCGAGTTTTCATCCAGCTCTGGGTCTTGAGCGTATAAATCAAGATATTCTGAAATTGCTTTGTAGAATGGCTAGAGACTAATGATTTTGATGGCCATATCTCGTTTGAAAATTGAGCTCTCTACAAATTTGTTTTATTTTATTCCCTGAACAAAAATCATCATTTTGTCGCACACAAGAAGTCTACAAAAATTGCAGACTTTTGCGTCAGAACACTACAAATCTCAAGCAACCATGGAGGTGCAAAGGAATTCAATGTGCTGCCGTTTTTTTTATTTGTCTCCCAAATTGTCTGCGAGAATATTTCATAACTATGGGAATGTGTCAGCATTGTTGTTTTTGTCGAAAAAGACTCGCTTTGTCACAAGAGACGATCGGATAAAGGGGCTGAGAATCCTCCGAGAATGGCGTTTTCACCAACTTCGTTGTTCGCAAACATTTTAGTTTCAAAGCCTTCGCAGCCATCATCATGTTCACCACATCACGTGGCTTCACCTAAAAAAATGACTAATTTTGCTGACTGGACGTGGAAATTACGTAGTCGATGACACGTTGGAAGACATTATGCGGAAGATCCAATAAGTTATTTGGAGACTGATGCTTAATTACTTCAGGATAGATGTAAATGGTGCGCTCCACATATTTGTCAGAATAGACTAGTTCTAGTAATGGCTCTGGCTGGACTGTCTTTGACATCTTCTTTCTCAATTTCTTGAGGAGATCCATTACCTAAATTTATTCTATTTTGGTTGAAAAGGAATTAATCAGAATGGTATGAAAATCTCGTTTTTTTAAGAAGAAATTGAAAGAAAACGAAGAAAGAACGGCTGCCGATATGGCCGCTGTGACCAGCTGAGAGCCAACAACACGCGAGTGACCGCCCCTTCCGTTGTGATGGGTAACGCTGCGAATTTCATGCAGCGCCACGTCGCTTCAAGACCTTCCAACAGAAATATCCTTTCAATTGGATGAATTGGACAATTGGAATCGATCTCAAAATCGGGCGACAAGATTGACGACGCTGAAACCGAAGAAGTGAAAAATTCTTTCTGCTTGACCTCATAAAAGCCCTATAAAACAAATAAATACTTTATCCATGGTGACTTGGAGAAGGATTTCACTAATAAAGTAAGTAGTAGGAACCAGTATTATAAGTATCCGTGTGGAAAAGCATACAAATCGGAGGTAATTGGTGAGAAAGATAGGAAAGAGACTACTGTCAGCACTGTTTTAGCTCGGAATATATTCAAGAATGGCATAGAAATGGCTGTGATTCACTCTACGCGGCTCTCTAAGCGACTGTGCAGTCAGCTGAGTGATGATATATATCCATTGGGCTTCGCAAAGGGAGGTTTGGTTTCTATTCTTTACAGCTTGGCTGGTCGTTGTCTCTAAGTCAAGATAGTTTAAGCGAGGAGTGTTGGTGGTGAGCCCATTCGAAGGATAGGGAGACAGGGCTTGCCAGCTGGGCGAAAGGACAAAAAGACGGAAATCGAAGTTATCCTCGGTTGGAGTTGCTTGGAAGAAAATGTCAATTTGCAAGATGCCAGAGGGATTTTCTGCCACATAGCGTTGATGGGCTGAAAATTATCTTGTTGGGTAAACACAAAAAATCTCTTTAAACGTACGTAGCTCTCTCAAATGTTCCTCATTTTTCTGCAAATTCAGCACGATTGGACCAATAAACGGCGTAGAAATGTTCGCAAGAGCTGCGATCATCTGCTCCATTTTCAAGGCTTTTCTTTGATTGTAGATTTTATAGCAATGGCGTTGGATTCTGGTATGAGTTATTTGCCACAGCTAAAGGGACGGATCATTAAATTCTAGATCGTCTTACCCTTATGATGGACCTGAATTCGAGCTCCATTATCTCGATCCCGGAAATGAATGGAGTGTGGCTGCACAGATCCAAGCGCTCCTTTTTCTCATCCGTGCTCTTGGTATTGGCCAGCCAGTTCTTGAATTCGATCTGTTGAGGGGGATTCCTCGCCAATTCGGAGAACATCCGCTTGAGATCTTCGACGCTCATATGCTTAGAGCCATTTTCCGGATGCGCTTCGATTACCAGCAGAGGCGGTTTGACAATCTAAATCGTTTCTTAATCATAGAAAATTAAGAATCAGTTACTCCGATTAAGAAGAGAACCTCCTTCCAACAGGTAGCTGGCCTAACATTGAGTATAATTCCAACATTTTTGGCTACTCGTTGATAGTTTTTAGGGGAATAAGTAGCCAAGAATTTAGCAATTTCCAGATGATCGAGACGAAGAAAATCTATGGGATACCCGATGGGAATCAGAAGATTTTCCAGAATGAAGGGACTTTTTCTGACTTGTTGGATTGGAAGCCGTCTAGAATTGCTTCAACTGGGAAAATACGACAACCCTCTTACGTGACTTTCATCTCCATGCTGCAGACGTTTATAAAGCCTCCAGCACAAGTGGAAAGATCTCTCGCGTTTAAAGTCATCTGAAAATTTAATTCATCTTTTAAATGAAGAACTTACAGTCAGTGGATCCAACAAAGGATAGAGGATCTTCTCGTTGAGACAAGGCGTGGGCAGCACCTTGAAAGTGTCTCTCAAATTTCGATTCATCGTCTTGGAGCAAATCATCAATGAAGCCACATCCGCGGGGTTGAGCTAGAAATAATTTTTCCTTCAGAAGTGGCTTACATAGTCGACTATTCGTTGCAGAATAATGGTAGGCAGCGACTCCATATAGCTCAGATTCTTCTCCTTGGAAGAGGTTGGACGTTGGCCTTGGCGGCATTTTAATTGTAGGAGTTCATTAAAGGTCGGAATGAAAGCGATATTTTCTCTTCGGCGTTTTTTTGCTTCGGGCTCAATGAATTCCATTATTTTTGCGCCTAGAAATGAGTTGAAAATTAAAGGCGAAAAATGAAGCGGCAAACAGATAAAGGGAGAAAAATTTTCTCAGAGAATTAGCGTTCAAGCAGTGATAAAATAAAGATTTTTGATCTCATATCTTTTTTATGTTTTTATTCTTTGACCTACAGTAGCTGCAAAATTTCCCCCTCTTGTAACTGATTTCTCCTCGTTAGAACACCTGCCACTAAATTCAATTCGCGACAGATCTTGGCCGATTTTTTCTCGGTGATTTCTCTCCCCAATCGCGTGACTTTTTTTGGCAAAAACAGTTACCATCATTCTGTAAGTCAGAGACGTCTAGAAACTGGTAGCGAGCCAAGGCCAATTAAAGTACAGATCAGACAATCTCGCCAAGGCTTTCCATCTGATCTGACCTTGACTTCTACTTATGATTTCGTGAAAAAGTAGATAAAAAATAGTATAACAGCGAAGAAAGAAAGGAAATAAACAAGGAAGAGCCTGCCATCAACAAAAGAGAGAGAGAGAGAGAGAGAGAGTGACCGCAGACATAAAAAACGGGCGTTCAACACGCTGTGGGAACAGGCAAGAACCCAACCAAGGTCAGAGGTTTCCAAGCAAATGCAATTCACTCCCGAATAATTCAATCGTTCCCTTTTAATTTCACTTTCTATTGGAGCAAATAAAGGAATAAACTTCTCGAGAGAAAGCGAATGAATGAATCCAAGATTTTGAGACAAGAGATAAGCCGCTTTCGAGGCAGAATTCCTCGGTTGCTAGGTGAGGGATTTTCCAGTCTAATAAATCTCAAGAAAACACAAAAAGTACATCGACTAGCCAGGCAGATAAATGATCAAATGAGAGAGACTAATTATCAAAGTAGATAAAATAATCGCTTTGCTCAAATCTTATAAGCAAATTTTGTAATTCAATCTGTTTCCGTTGTCTATTACAAATGAGAGAGAGAGAGAGGCGACACTGGAAAGAATCGAATGGGTGGACTCTCATCAGAGGAGGAGAGAGAGCCGAGTGATGATGAGGATAATCAATTTCCTTCAGCGTCTGACTAAAAACTACTGTTCTCCGGATTTTCTGTAATAGAATCGTTTTAGTCCAAACGCAAACTATTTCTTCTTCTTATAAATGAAAAAAAACAATTGAAAGTTGAAGTTTAAAAGCTAATTGCATTTAGGCCCAAGTTTTTTCTTCATCTTTTAATGCTTCAATGACAATTATAGATAGAAGTGAAAAAGAAGAGTTGACCGTCGATCAAAGAGACACCTCGCAGGACATAAACAACATCTCGCATCACCACCGAAGAGGGCAAAGAGGCGTTCGTCCTTGGCGGTTAAGTCCCCCGCGCTGTCTGCTTCCCAAAACAACAGAAATCTCAAAAGCTAAGCTACACATTTTTATTTACAAATATATATGGTTTATAAAGAGCATGCACATCAAATGAGTGGATAGATGGATAGAAAAAAGAGCAAAGCGTTTGTGGCTATTATATATATTGGGCGACTGAATAAATCTGACCATAAATTTGGCTCAGATCCCGGCAGCTTGGACCAGCAGTACGCGCGCGTTGAAGCCTTTTGTATGCGAAGAGATCCGACTCTTGTAGTAAAAAAAACCGGAAGGGAATATTCACAGGAAAGGGGACTATATACACCGAGAAAAGGAAATGAACACGGGTATAAGTACAAGTCAAACAATACATGCATAGGAGTTGGGGGGAGAGATGGCTGCCCACATTGCCCCTTGGGGATAGAGTCAAATCCAGGAAATCTACAGAAATTCTACGAAAATCCCAAGAAATCCACCGCAAATTTACAGAAAGAAAATTCTGTTCAAATTCAACAAAAATCTAGGGAAACTCGTCGTCGAAAACCCAAAGAAATTCACTGAAAACCCGAAGAAATTCAGCAAAAATCTAAGGAAAATCGTTAAGAATTTTGTCAAAAATCCGAAGAAGTTCAACAAAAATCTTATGACAATTTAAAGAAACTCATTAAAAATCAAAAGGAATCCCTATGAAATTTAACAAAAATCTAAAGAAATTTAAGAAAATCTATAGAAATCAAGGACTCTTTTGGCGACTCTAGGGCAACGGCAGGGTCCTGTCAGGTGGCTAGGACATCCAAGGCAACTCCACATTCAGTAATATCCAAAAAGTCAGCAGTAGCAAGATCCACATTAAAGCTAATATTCAAAACCTTATCTCCATGGCGAATTACAAAGCGATCTGAAAATGAGCAATAAGCTTCAAACGCTTGGCTTTTAGTCGCAAGTAAGAAAGAAGAACTCACTAAATTGCGGTAGTCCATTCTCATCCCCTTCCCAGTAAGCATTGTATGAGTCCTCATCCTCCTTGGGTTCCTGGTCCTTCTCCTTCCAGCCAGCTCCCTCCTTCTTTTTCATAAATCCTGATAATGCATCCAAAATGTCCGTTCCTTTAGTCCGAGTCTTCAGCTTGTACACGTGGTTCTGCATCTTGCAGTCTGCGTTACAGAAAGCCTGAAATGTTTTGTTCTTTCCACGGAGAGCCTATGTGACTCTACCTTGACGAGTTTTTGAAGTTCCGTTAGTCCGATGATGCAGTTTTCAACAGTTCGAATATGAGCCAAGAAGTTCATCGAGAAATACTCCTCGTTCTCGTTGTTGAGTTCAGTGACTGTAACCTTTCCAACAGTCAGGAGACTTGGAAGAAATTTTTCGCACTTCCTGGGCAGTGTGTCCTTTCCAAAGATAATCCAATACGCCTTCGAGAGCTAAAAAAATTTCTTATTATTGCACAGCTAAATGTATACCTCGATGACTTCGTTCATCACCTTCGGATGGTAAGGATCATTGAATTGAATTATTATGTTCTTGGCCACCTTCTTCAACATCTCATGCAGCTTTCGGTTAGCAGCTTCCTTGATAGGTACAGACATCAATCTTTCAGTCTTCGCCTTATTCTGAAAATTCTACAATTTTTTTTATCTTCAGAGCGCCGTCCCTTCCCCTTGCTGTTGTAAAATATCTTTTCCTGGACGCTCAATAGACCAACCGTTTTTCTCATTTTTATTATCAGTCGTTAAAAACAACTGATTTTGTCGTGTTTTTATAGAGCCCTTTGACAATCCGCAGTAACTAACCTCAGTGATATGGATGTAGAGGGTCTCGATCTGGAACGGGGTGTCCAAGAGCGTCTCCAACAGAATGTGTCCAGTCAATTCGCCCTCCTTTTTCTCAAAGCTTTGAGGAACAGCTACCCAGAAATTGCCCTAAAAACTCTTTTTTATTTTATCTTTCCTGGCTACCAACCTGATGGAAGAAGAGACTCGATGGCCGGATTTTGTTCTCCTCACGAGGAGTCTCAATGAGAACATTTTGGGTGGATACACAGTCTCGGATTGACTTCGACGACTTGCAGAGATTGTAGATGTCAGCCGGGGCGCTCTGGAAAGGTCAAAGTTTGTTTGGATTTTCTAATTGAAGAATTCATTGAGTCGGAGATGAATAGGCATTGTTGTTGACATGAAATTACCTCTGAGTCAGTATCACGCGACCATAGCGTCAGAATTATTTCTTCTCACGTGCTGTTATTTCTTGCAAAATATAGAGTTTAATCTTTAACCTCATAGAGGCCTCATTTCCGATGTAAAATGCTATGAGAGCCAAAACAAGTCAAATTCCGCGTGAGAAGCGTTTTCTCGTGTTTACAGGCTTTTGTAATGTTTAATCCTTCAGTTTGTTTATGCTTTACGCGTTTTGTATAGAGATTGGTTTTGAATTCGCAAAATATCAAATTTCAAAACAATCAGCCCCTCAGTCACGCTTATAAACAAAAAAGGTACCCACGCACCGATTTGATGAGAGACTCGAGGACTGGATATTGGTTGATAAGTCCTTCAAAGTTGTACGGGGTGATCGTTGTCAACTCCGGGAGGACGCTGTCAGCAGTTGGACAGGCCTCGAGCTTTTGCTCGTAGATGGAAGAGTCGTTCGGACTTGGCTCGTAGACCTCCATGAGTCGATTCGACTCATAGAGGGTGGCGGCCGCGCCGAGGCCTCGGCCCCGCATCTCCTGAAAATTTCGCTTTTCTTGGGGTTCAACAGCTCAAAAAAATTAAAAGAAAACAATGGCCTGAACGGCCGAACAAACAGGGCAAGAGCGCTCAGCTGTCCCCTTCGGCTGGCAGCGACGGGTCAATGAGACGCAGAGAGAGAGAGAGAGAGAGAGAGAGCAAGCGCGGGCTTGCCGTTCCTCACTGCCTGGCCCCGGGCTACACGGCAGGCGCCGCGGTGCGGTGCGGCTAATGAGGCCTGGCAATTATGCCGGCCCGGACAAAAAAAACGGACGGCGCCAAGGTGGATCGATTTTGATAACGACCTACGGGTGGCGGGAGGAGACTGCCGATCCGACAAGATTTCACAAAGACGCAGGGGAAACAATCCTTCGCTGCTTTCTAAAAGCTCTCCTTGCGTTCAGCAGTGAGTATGACTATTAAAAAGACTATTTGCAATAAGAGAGTGGGACATTCCTTTATTGAGTAAGATCTAGTCTGGGAGAAAAGAGGAAGAACAGTCCTGCCTGAATATCTAAGAGGGAGAACTTCCTCTGGCTCAAACTAGATGCTAAAAGGCTGCTTAAAATAGAGATCAGCGGCTTGGGCGTGTCCTAACTGTGCCAATTATCCTGAGAGACTGAACGTGAAGACTAAGTGCTTCAATTTGATAATGACGTGAACGAAAATGGCTGGAATGAAATCATCAGACCAGGATCTAATAGGCTTGATCTAATGAGGGACAAGGCTTATTGCACACACGTTTTTTACTTTTAAATTTCCGTAAAATCAGTTACAAAAACATAGAAGACTTTAGTTGAGATGCCTCCTGAATCTAATTGTTTGATCAAAGATGCCAATTATCTTTTTGAAGAGGGCTCAAGCCAATCTCACTTTGCTAATGAGGTTTCATCTGTTCGATCTTTTCGACTCTAGATGCTTTATAGAGTTTTGCTACAATCAATTCGAGAAATCTCGCGACTCAATTTTGTAACGAAGCGGGGGAATAGAAAGAAAAGGAGCGTGGGAGAGCATGAAGTCGTGCGAATAAATCGCACAGAAATTGGCTCAATGAACAAAGTACGTCACCTGGAGAAACGACTTCTTCTTGTCTGAAAGTAAGGAGCGAGGCTATTCCTTCATTTGTAGTTGTAAATTCTAGAAAATATTCTTCAGTGTAAACAAGAAGAAGAAAATCCATTGGTCTCTCGAAAAGCCATTAGCCCGAGCACTCTTTTTCTGACTATAAATCATTCTTCGAAAAATGTACAGCGAACCCAATTAGAGAGCTCAAAAATCCGAGACTAAACGGTCCAACCTACTAATGAGAATGGACTGCAGATCAAATGGAGGACTGAACCATTAACGCCGACTCAAGCAGATTCTGATTTAAATTTAGAGAGAAAATAATTTCGACAAACTATTTGAGCACAATCACGATGTGGATGATCTCTATCTAATTTTAGTAAATTGTCTTTTATTATAATTAGAATTTGTAATTTCCCAAAACAGCCTATAATCTCATGAGAGGGTGAGAGAAAAGGAACAAATTCAAGCTACAAGAAACCGAGAAAAAGCTATCTTTTCCTCTTCGCTTTTAACTTCGCCTCAAATTCGCTTCCTTCATCCCCATCTATTCCTCTTTCTTGTAAAAAAAGTGCTCAAATGAAGACTTCTGACGAGGAAGATGCCCCTATTTCGGATAGTTTCGATTCTCTCAGATATATTGACGAAGTTGACAAAAGGCTCTGGTTGAGATGTCTGGCCAAGGCGAATGAGTCAAATTTTCAATCCGAGGAGTCAGATAACTCAGCAGGTTCGACTCTTTAATCAAATTATAGTTTGATTTTTTAGAGATTGAAGCTTCAAGAGATGCTTCTAATTTTATGGATGAAGGTGATGTCGATTTGATTCTTCCTCAAGGGAAAGAAGGCGATTCATCTCAGGAAAAAGGTAGTCTTTCAAAATAAAACTAAACTTTTTTTTTTCAGAAAATTACTCCATAAAGCCTATAAAGAGAGAAGATTCCTCAATGGAAGAAACCAACGGAGGAAATGAAGTTCCCTTCGAATTGATGAGAGATGTCCAAGTTGCCCTTCCATTTCAAGAAACAACGAACACTTTTCCTGCTAAACAGTCGGCTTCAATTCAAAGAGAAAAAAGACAAGAAGAAATGACTGGAGCTCAAAGTTTGGCTCAAAAACCGCCGCCTCCTCAGCGCCATAAAAATATAATAACTTCCGGATTGATGGAAGAACAAGAGGCCAGTGATAACTCAGATCCTGAAGAAGAAAGTGAAGAAGTAGATAATCAAGAAGAATTCAATAACGAGAATAGGATAATTATATTGAAAAAACCTAAATTAGAGCCGGTTGATGACGAGCTAATTGAAGAAAGAGAAAAAAGTAACGCTGAGCTGCTTTACGAGAGAATTGAAGGCCTAAGAACAATGGATTGTGAGTCTTTGAGTTAATAGGAAATTAATTTTCTCTCAGATTGTAATCAACTGGCCATGACTGTTAAACTGTATCTTCGAAAATTTCAAGGAAGAGAGAGGCGCTTTTCAAACACTCTGATCGTCAATAAGCTGGTCGAGTTGGCGGTGAAAAAGCTCAAAAATACTAAGCTCAAAGACATAGTGGAGATTCTTCAAGAGTAGGCAATTCAATCAATTTTAAAAAGACAAATTATAGTAACCTTCCTGGAAACAAAGGCCAACCAATTCCTGTCTATTTAAGCATTCTTAATAACGTGGGAACTGTTGAAGAGAGGAAAACAGTGGAAAAGCGTGCCAAAGAATTGATGCAATTTAACTACATTGATAAGAATGTATTAAAAACGCCTCTCCCACAATTCATAGCCAATACCACAAACTCTCCTATTGTAAGTTTTTTAAATATTTTGTTGGGTTACTGTGAGCCGCATTGCTTTGAAAAGAAGTTTTGGATCCAGAAAAATCTTATATTTTCCAGATAAGTTGCAATTGTGAAGATAACACTTGCAAAGTGACGTGTAGCTGTGTTAAAGCCAGTATAAAACGCGGCAAAATGATGATAAATGTGAGGATCTGTTGTAAATTGAAAGATTTTTCAGAATGGGTATGTCTATTTGGCTGAAAACCTCAATATCAATAGCGCTTGTGCCATATTATGCGGAGAGGAGTGCACCTGCAAGGGCAATTGTTCAAATGGCTATAATAAGGTTTTCAAGAAGTTGGATATCCAGTTGAACATGCACAATTCGGAAATGGGATTTGTCATCGAAGCAGCTAAATCCCAAGTCCAGGCTGGTCAGTTGGTTGTTTTACTCTGGTTGGTACGGAAACGACTTCAGGACAGCTTGTTTTCCCATATTTGGGTGAGATTACTGACGAAAATCTCTGCAATAACTACAATTTTTCGACTTATGAAGTGGCCAAAGATAAATTCATCAAGGATTTATTCCAACATCTAACGAAAAAAGCTACTTGGAATAAAAAGGATATCCAGTGTGATCCTAAGGCGTATGGAAATGTCGCACGGTTTGCATCCACGACAGAGCAGCCAAATCTGGTGCCGATTCGATTAGTCGTTAATGATCTTCGGCCAGAGGCGCATATTCTTGGTTTTTATGCGATAGAGTCTGTTCCACCTGGAGGAGAGGTCAGATTTACTTCTTTTTTAAGCCCCCTAGAGCTATCCTCTAATTAAAAAAGAAACAATTTCAGCTCCAAGTTTACTATGGAACTACTTATTCTCTAGAACGATGTCTCTGCGAGATGCCGCTTTGTCCACAAAGCAGAGAAAATGTCTTTTTAGGAGTTGATAACCAAAAAGAGATCCTAAGCCTCTTGGAAAAAGCTCGACAACGAAAGGTTGAAGTCTTCAACATGAGGAATCTAGAAAAAGAAGCAATATTACAGTAATCCTCTGTATTTGCAATGATCACATTCAGAAAATCTCCCGAAGAATTCGAAGACTTTGCCAGAAAGTTCCGAGCCCTTGTAAATAGGAACTATGGAATTGCGAAAAACAAAAGGAAAAAGGAATTGTACTCCCTTATGTGGGACCCCAAATTTGAACTTGATTTCAAGGAAAAGTGAGTAAATTTTATAGTTTAGAGGGATTATTCTTCTATTTTTAGAGGATTATATTCGAACGAGCCGACAGCAGAAAGAAAAACTCCTAACAGAAGAGCAAAACCAAATTAATTTATCACTTAACAGTTTAATTATTAAAGTTCATAATTATTATTAGCAAAAATAAATATTTAACGATTGAAATTAATGTCAAAAGTAGGAAAAACGTCATTGGCTATAGATTCCCATAAAATACGGGTCTCCTGGCAATTGTCCCCTCCGTTTCTCGGCAATCCGTCCTCAGTTGGTTGATGGCGGTATCTCAACTCAACCCGTTTTTACTGCCTCATCGGTCATTCACTCGATCATTTCGTAAGTCGAAGATTTTTAGGGGTCATTGTAAAGGCTTTAGTCTATGCTGTTTCAGTGGTTTTCTTCTCCCTTTTGGGTTTTTGGTTCCTTCGATTTCAATACTTGGGGAAAGAAAGCTTCACACAGACATTGACTCATCTCAACGAAAGGTTCTACGAGGATGTTATAAGCTCAGAGTCTTTCAACATCTCGATCTGTTTCTATCTTCACTATTTTTGCATATATCTAGGATTACGACATGATCTTCTTCGAAATGGAGAAATTGAAAAAAGAATTTATCAATAAGACCATCTTTCATGCCGTCGGATATAAGCGAAATGCTTACCAGGCCGGAAATCTCTGGTTTGGAGGAAGTCTCCACATAAAGGAAATCTCAAATTTTTGGATTTTTTTGCTCGCTGATTTGATATCCATCGCTGTATTCATCTCCCTCTTTGTGGATGCCATCTTTTATGTCTATTTACTCTATATGCTAGGGGAATGCTGCTTCAAATTATTCCAGAGCCTTGTCAAAATCCGCGAAGACAACGACCTCATTTTGCGAATGCTCTTGCTCCTAATGGTACCAGCATGAATGGTGCTGAACTCTTTGGGATTATAGCTAGTCATGATACTATTCGCTGGCTATTCTCTCGAAGAATTAAAATCCCAGAGAAGCGTGAATTTGATTATGGTTCTCTTGATACAAGAGGATATTCCGAAATCATTCCGCCACATTTCTTAGACGAAAGGAATCGTCATCAATTATTTGTAAGCAAGACTTGTAAGAATGAGATAAAAGACTTTTAGATTCGAGAAGAAGAGGAATCTAAACAGTTTATGCCTTGTGCGAGGAGAGTTTGGGAATTTCATTTCTGCGAGAAAACATTCATTGAAATTTTGGTCCTTGGACTTGCGATTTTCCCGGTAAATTTACTTTAAAATTTTAATTAACAGGCTATTGGACTCATCGCCTTTTTTGCCTCCGTAGGCACCAATTACCATTCTTTGGATTTCATCGAATTTTGTCAATCAGTTTGGGGAATGAGCTAGTTTTTTTCCACTTTTTTGCACAAATTAACATTCAGACTTGAAGCTGAAGGTAACGTATTCCTTTTCGGATTGGGTCTTTCTAATCACTGTGATTATCACCTCGGTTTGTTGAATAAAATTTAAAAAATAATTAAAAATAAGTTTGGGTTCCATCTATTTGGGCTTGCGCTATTCGATGGATTATCAAGATCTTACTCGAAGATGTTAAGACCTACATGAAGTGAAATCGTTATTGTTGGCATCATTTTGTGAATAAAAAAGTTACGTTAATTCATTTTTACTTTCTGAGCATTTTCATAGTCAAAAGCCTACTATAGTACAAACAAATTAAAAATAACTATAAATTTTAAAATGTTGTGCAAAGAGCTGCGGTGAAAAGAAAGACGACAAATCAAAACTTTTAGCTCTCCTTTTTGTTTTTCAGAGAGATTAGAAAGACCCCAATCCAAAAAAGTATGCTCTGAGTCGGTTTCATTTGATATAACGCCTAATTTGTGCAAGAACGTAGGGAAGGAACTAATTTAGAAATGATTTTTAGTTATTTTTTTAGTTTTTATTTATAACTCATATTAATAATGCATTTCATTATGATTTTTTTGAAATATAATTAATAGTAAATTTATACTTCGATATTAGTCTAGAACTTCTTAAAAAAATAATAAAAATCTTTATTTCCAGCCAGTTATGTCATTTTTTGATTCTCCAGCTACGAGTCTGTTTGGTGCCTCTACAAAGACTACGAGCGATTTATCTGGAGCACCTTCTGCAAAAAGTCCATCAACAGGCGGGCTTTTTGGGTCGGCAACTGGTACGACACAAAATGCACAACCAGGACCAGCAAATAATCAGGTTTGTTTGCTTTTAAATAGTAGTATTTATTTCCAGCCAGCCACAACTACTACACCAAAAACAGGAGGATTATTTGGAGCAACTTCGACAAATAATACCGCATCTGCTACTTCCGTAGTACCTTCGTCCACGACGAAGACATTTGGTGAACTTGAAAAGGTTGTTGGAATTTATATTTTTAAGTAATCTTTTCAGGTAGTAAATAATTTAATTATGGATGTCCTGGGACAGGAAAAATTGTTTCTCAATCAAACATTGGAGATTAACTCTTATGATCGTGAAATTAGAGACAACCAAGCCAAGCTTATTGCTGCCGATAAGGAAGTAGCTGCCTTGGAAGAATCGCGAGATCGACTTGCTCACAACCTGAACTTTATCGATATGCAGCAAAAGGAGCTGGAGACGGTTATTAGTGATTTGGAAAAGAAGCTGGGACTACCTGATTGGACAGATTGTGGACAAACCTTTCCTATTGATCTCACTTATGGCACTTCTGCTGATCAACAACGCACAAATATGTTAGTTTCTCTTCTAAATTTGTTAAATTATTATTTAGAATGAAACTATTGACTTCTGTTGATGCACAAGTTAAGGAAGCTGATGACGATATTAATGAAATAAACGAACAAGTTTGTTATTCTTCTATTAAAATAGTTCTTTCAGTTAATTGCAATGGATAAAATCAAAGGAAATGATCCGAATGAAGACCTCACCGTTCAACAAATCCATAAAATTCTCAAAAAGCAATTGGAAAATATCATCTGGATTGACAAGAAAAGCGAAGACATTTCCGAGAAAGCCAGCAAACTCGCTGCAACTTTTAACAATATGCCGGATGCCTAAATAGGACAATGTTCAGAGGTCAAATAAATTCTATTTCGTCTGACTTTTTCTGGTTAATCTGATTAATCCTAGATGATTAAAAAAGCTAAATTAATCAAGGAAATAGCTAATCATTCTCGTTAGTCAAGTTTTCAATAGACTACCGTTATGCCCCACTCTCACAGTAACACTGAGATCTACGCGCGCAAGATCGAGGATCAAATCGAGAGACTTTTGCGGCGTGGAAATGAGATCTCAAATGTCTTGAATAAGGAAATAAAGCAAGCTAAACATCGCCAGCAACAGTCGCACAATTGTTTAAACTCGAGAAGTCATGCCACAACTCGTACCCCTGTCCACACTCCTACACCAATTTGCCATGAATCAGTTCCTCTTCCTTTGAACTCACCTCTTCGGGCTAAGTCGAACTCCAAAGAAGTAAGGATCTCCAATCGCAAAAGTTGTGTTCAAGTGAGTGCCTCGAAAGTGATCGATCTTGAAACGAATGTAGAATTGCGATCTTTCCCTGTGGAAAATCTGACTTCTGTGAAGATAGTTTCGTCAATTATTTCTGAAGAAAATAGCCAGATATCCCAGTTCTTCAAAGATCAAGGCTACGCAAAGCTTTACACCAACAAGCAAATTGTAACAAGTCAGAACCGTCAATATCTAGTGATCACGACTATCTTTGGAGCCGGTGATCCCAACAACAAGTGGATTCGTGTGAACGAGGAGTGGTATACTGATGATGGACGACAAATTGTAAATCTATGGACCGATCTGCTCGGCGAAGAGACGAGAGCCGTCTGGGCTAACGGAAAACTCATCAAGGATTAGAAGAAAGAATAAAAGGTCTATTATTTCTATCAAACAACCTTTTTCCCGAAAGTTTTATTCCAGTACAGAGATTAAAAGAGAGAGAGAGGAGAGTACATGTATTGAGTAAATATAGTTGGGGAGACTATTATAATAGAGAGGGGAGTACTAATAGGTAAATGGCACACACACTCTAAAAATCTGTATCTCTATAAATATTATTATTTGTTTCTGGGGAGCTAAGGAAATGAGAAGTGTGCTGGGAGAGCTTGTGAGATGGGCGGCGAGAACTCAGTTGCGATGTCATGTTGGATTGGGGAGAGAGAACTTTAAAAGGAGAGAGACAAACCGAGACGAATAAAATCACAAGATTTTTGGTGGCTAAAATAGCGAATCGGGTTGGCTGAAATCACAGAATGTGCTAGAAATCTTGTACTACTTTGGGTGGGAGGCTTAGTTGACTAAATTTAACTGAGAGATGAGACAGAAGATGAGAGAGAGAACACTTTTTGCGTGGGAAAAGATCAGAACTATGATATTTCAATTGCGGCAAAATGAGAGAGAGACAAATCTCTAGATGAGAAAAAACTACAGTATAATCCGAAGTGGAGATGGGTGGGGGAAGGCCGAGTCCAAGCCGAGCCGTCAGAAATATCCATGGGATGCGGACTGTTGGAACAGAACGACGGAGATCAGAGAAGGTTTCCGGCGGCGACGGGGACTGATATTTCAGCAGGAGAGTCGGCCCGAGGGAGAGAGAAAGACAAACAAAATCACATATTGTAGACGAAAGTTTTTGGTTTTTGCAAGGCAACTAGTTTGAAAGAACGGGTGGATGAAAGACTCGACGATGAGGTATCCGAGGGGATACGACCGCGAGCCTCCGCGACCTGAAAATTTGAACGTTACACCGGTCATAATGCAATAAAATGGCAAAAATGCAAGCCTATTTTGAATCAGAGTCGCTACCTATTTCTTTTAAAAAAATTCCCAAAGGTCAGCGGCATTTTCGATTAATTTCATAAATTGTACTGCTTAACAAAATTGTAGTTCTGAATCTCCTCTATAACTTTGCAAAATATTATTGAAAATTGAAAGCTTTTGGCAAGCTTTGAAGAAAATTATAAATTAAATCCAAAACCTAATTTGTTGTGATTTCAAGATAATTTTACGATTGCTTATTCCTCTTTCGGACTCTCCTGATAGGAAGCCAAATCACATGGCATTTTCCCGGGTTTACTCTTCATTTCTCCCAAACTTACTTTAGAAAAAACTACGTTATAGCTGCTCAAAGAAGTTTAGAAAAAGGATAATTTACTGAAAATTATTGGTTTATTCAAAGAAAATGAAGAGAACTCACCATTGAAAATTAGAAGGCTGATTGAATTTCTCTCTTCTTGGGGACTGACTGTAACCGACTGATGGAGGAAGGGAGGGGGAGGTTGTGTACAGGGTTTAAGACCTCTCACATCTGAAAATTAGGAGACGTCAATCTTCAAGTTTTTGATTCGAACTTTGAAAAAAAGGAATTGGCTAGTTTTACAGTAGATTTGAGTTCAATTTAACGATTAAAAAAATCTAAAAATTTTCAAAGAAATTAATATAGAATGGCGCGGAGCTCCTAAACGGACGCGGTGTGTATCTTATCAGCGCTGGAGGCCATTGTCAATAGACGTCGGGACGACAAGAAGAGCGAAAGAGATTCAGGAAAGAGCGATTTTTAGCTACCAGATACATAGCACAACATATTACTTTGCCCTCCAGTCTTCTAGTTTTCATCATTTTCTCAAAACATAATTTTTATCAAGTTTTAGAAGAGATCAAGGGCTACAAAATGAGTAATTAAATCTTAGGAGTTTTCAACTAACAGCAGAACCATTGAAATAGTCATTTTTAAAATCAAATCTTCCCCAGGAAATTGATTAAATGATCGGGAAGTTATGCAAAGAATTTGATTGGAACCAGTCCCCCTCCAGACCACCCAGAAAAAGGTCTCGACACAAGCGGCTGCCTTAATTGGCTACCCTAATCCTAATCAGTGCAAAAATCCGAAAGGGAGAGGAAAGTTAGTCAGAAAGTGGGCCTCTGACCCCCGATAGCGATCTTCCAGTCGATTATAATGATGAATCTATCCGCTGAAAAAGAGACTAACAAGGCTGGGGAGAACTGGTTGGGGAGAGAGAGCTTTTTGGAGAAACTTTTTCTCTCTGAATGGGACACGTCGAATGTGTCAATCTTTTATGGTTATCGGGGCAGTCAGCGAGAGACAGAATTCTATGGCTGTCTGTCTGGCTAGGGGAAAAAAGACAAACGAGCATATTCAATGAGACTTTTTTGGGGAACAATAGACATCGCGTATCATTCAGCCAAATCCGCTTTTAACGAAAAAAAGGGAGAAAAAAACAGCATTTTGCATTTCCACCGAGAGTATTTTGGAGTAAAATTTACAGGATTTTAAACGTCTTCGTTTAGACTAGGAATGTTCAACAAAAAGATGTCTAGCAACCTATTTGGCACCTGACTGCATCTTTTTAAAAAATTCTTTAGGAGAAAGAAGAAATTAAGTTTCTTAGCAGTTTTAAAAGCTGAGAAAATAGTTTTTATTAATTTTTTTACGTATGCATACAGAAGCAGGCAACAAGTATTTCCTTTGAGGATAATTTGGGAGAAAAAGAAGTGCCTGCCGGAGGTGTAAAGCGGTAGGGAGGCCATGCGATTGCGCAATTTGTAACCGAGAATGGAGATGTCACGCCCGTCGACTGCGCGAAATTGATAAACTTTCATTCGCCATATTGCAAGGGGTAACGAGAGAGAGAGAGAGAGAGAGACAGAGGAAAAAGTGTCGCGACACGGGCGGTCGACATAGTTTCTGTTAACTAAGCCTCTTCTCGGAGCCGTTTGTCTACCGTAATCTTTGGCTATTATCAGCTCACAAAAGAGGCCCAAAGTGGACCTATTCCAGCTGTTTGAGACCCTCAAAAAAGCAGGCAAATAGGGAGACTTGAACGGACGGAATTGATTAGAAAAATGGCCCATTCCTGTCTGCTTTTATGAGTCAGAAGTACTCTCTCAGCGTTTAGTCAGCTCGCTTCGATGAGAAGAAATTACATCCATATTACTAGTCTCTTTCAAAACGCTAAAAAGTGCATCTATGGGGGAGAAGAGTAGGAGGCTGAGAAACCTCCTCAAACAAGCTTTATCTTGAGATAACTCCAGCAAAAAGACCCAGGCTAAAGGTGAGGACAATTTTCGATTAATTTTAAAATCCTCAATTATTGACTTAGGAAGTTTATGAATCTGTGCTAAAACAACTTAATAGATGAATTTGAAACTGTTTGAGTTTTATCGGGGAACTGATCCAAAAAACATATTGATTACTAGAACTAATAGTGTCTAAGCACTATCCGTGTGGACTTTTAACAGTAAAATGAAATCAGATTTGAATATGGAATAAATACTTTAAGACGGCAGCGAATGCATATTAAAGACAAAAGTCTGTTGAGTATTTGACCTATCACCGATACAAAAAAAAACCCAAAAGGGGAGCGAAAACGACCCAGACACTTTAGAGGACAAAAAAGCGTAAAATGACCTATTGACAGCGACACAATGCGGAAGATTTTCGTCTCTCTTGTGTCCTTTTGTCGCCGGCCGTACAGTTACGGGCCGTAAAGCCGTTTTTGCTGTCGGGGCCGATCTCCTCCAAAACTCTAATTGGTTCAGTTTTCCTTTCTCTTCGGGAATGGGAGCGATTGTCGCCTTTTAAAACTAATACCGACAAATCGATGGCATTGTAAAAACGGAGGGGGAGCGGCTGGTTTTCAAATTTAGAAAAACAGAGAAAGACGTGTTTTGGTTTCTCTGATTTTTGGTGGCTATCATGAAATTTGTTTAGGGGAAAAACCTTCATGACGCCAGCTGGTTTTTGATTTTATTGACATTTTCCAAGAATCTATCACTGACGAATTTTCTAATAAATTTCATTAAAAAAGCAAGATAGAGGAAGGCAATTCCTGCCATTTAATCAACAGAATCGCTACGCAAAAGAGATTGGAAAAGAGATATTAGTTTAAATTTATAAGATTTGTAGAAACAAAACTCTGGGAAGCCTACGGTAGGCTTTTTTTCTCGCCCCACTTTATTGGCTAAAGTCTTGTTGCAACATCAGTAGCCCCACTAAATCAACGTGTCAACCCTCAACTGTAACACTGACTTTTTTTCAGCCAGCTGCTCTTTTACTGCAGTAGGATCTCTCCCTGCTCTCTCTCTCTCAAGGAATCGTAATGTGTGTAGAGCGTTCGTGAGCTGCTCTCACGCGCGCCCAGAGCACAGCTGATACAACGGGAGAACCAGAGAAACAAAGAGTACGCGCATGTTTTTCATTTTTGTTACGAGGTTATCAAAGAGTTTCATCGAAAAGGGCAAACGTCACTGATGGCCGATATTTCGAAACTATTTTAGGTCTCTCTGGATGATCAGTGATTCATAGCTGCCTGGGAGGGATAAACGTTGGGAAATTTTTTTACAAGACATCGACGCAGGAACCAAAACCAAAATTGCGAAAATCTTAAAATGATTCTGAGAAACCAAATTAAATACTGAATACTATTACTGAAAGAATAATACCTTAATAGCTCCGTGTAAAACATCAGAAAGTACAGTTATCTCTTTTCCCTAATCTCAATATTTTCTAATCATTCTAACCAGCTTATCATCAGGCCAAAGAGCCTTCACATTTTGATATCTCAAGCCAATTTGATCTCATTTTTAACGCATTTTTCCAAGAAATTGACGAAAAGATTCTTAAAATGTAATAAATGACGAATCGGAGCTCCATCTGGGCTGTTGGAATCGATAATATTTGAGTGGGAGATGCAACAAAGCGTTGAGAAACGGCTGATTTTTGGAAATATTGGGCTTTTAAGGCCAAGAAAATGCTTAAAATTTGGGCTGAATTGACAAGTGATGACAATGTGTTTGGGAGAGACGAGCGATCGCTCGGGCCGGGTAACACAAGGGTTTTTGCTTGTCGCTCTCCGTCCGGGGGCTGGTAGTAGGGGGGCGAAATATAATCAGGCGGACTGTTTGCGCCACCTGTTTGTTCATTCTTCCTCCTCCCCAAAAGTGGAGCCAAAAACAGAAAAGGAATAATGATTGAAGCCCAGTAGGAGGAGAGGTGAAAGGGGAGAGAGAGACTGGGGGCCGGCTGTTTGCCCCCGCGACGAGTCTCTTTGGCCCGGCGAGCGCACAGCATTCCTCGCGTCAAAAACTGTTACGCATCCTCTCTCACTAGACCAGACAACCAGGGGGAAAAGGGGAAAGAGAGGGCGCACGACCTCCCCCCGAGGGGAGAAGGAGGGAGTTCCCAAATTTTCGACAAATATTGAGGCGTGACAGGCCCCTTTCGAAGTCATTTTTATGTTGTCGGGACTCGCTTCCAAGGAGCTAAAAAACGGCTGAAACTAACACTTCTCAATCATGGGCTGGCTTCAATTTGAGATGGAATCGAAGGTCAACTTATAAATATTACTTCTTTATCATGACTATTCTATCGAACGATTTTGCACTATTTGGAGGGAAAGCGAAACCGTTTTTGAAGATGTTTTTAAAAGAAAAAATTTTAGGCTTTCACCTGGTGAGATTAGAATCTTCGCTAATTTACGAGTAATTGTTGTTAGTGGGACGTATAGTTTAAACTATAAGTGAAAAGTAAAATTTTTAAAAAAAAAGATTAATTAAAGCATTGTCGAAAAAGATGAACAAACCATTTCCGGCTGCCTTGTACCCACGTTTTGTGAGATTTGATCACTACGTCACGCCTATGTGTCTCATGACAAGCACGCTCCTCCAGCTGGTCTGTCTCTTTCCAAAATTTATAACAAACGGAAGGGGGGAAGAAATCGATCCTCAAAAGGGATCAATGGAGACTAAGCCGAAAAGCTGATTTGAGTTTCAAAAAGACTGTGCGACTGGGGAAGATGAGGGTGTAAAGTGTGCATGTTTCTCTCCCCACGCAGCTCGGCTTCTATCTTCTTTTTTGAGAGATTTTACACCGACTGATGGCTGTGAGAGAGCCCACATAATGGCCATTTATCTCCTTCCATCGAAATTTCGGGAAAGAGAGCAGGAAAAATAGTCCATTCAGCTGGTGTCGAGCATGAGGAGGGTAGACATAAATTATCGAGGAGAGCGAAAGAACCCCAAAACCCCGAAAGAACCCCATTGAAATTGCCCTTATTATGTACAAATAAGAACCTAAAAGCGCAACAAATTCTTGAATTGTAGGCCGCCTGAGGGATACTGGATTTTTTATTTATGGAAAACTAGCAATATTACTCAATAATTGGATATTAATTTCCTGACTGAATCAAATACAAGAAGAAATGTGCCGCCAGCCTCGCTCGGGCGGAACTGATTCAATACAGAGCGTGGAAGTGTTATGGCTGGGGGACGTTTTTTTTCCCGCATCGGATTATTTCACCCACCTCTCTCTCTCTCGCTCGTTTTCCATCGGGAACAGTCAGTGGAGAAGAGAATGCCGGTAGAGAAGAGGGAATCCTTTGAGCAGTTAACTTAAATTACGAAGATTAAATGAACTATCATTTCACAAATGAACCTTACCTTAAATGAAAGACTTGAAACTGTCGCAGAGACTAGGCGGTCGCACTGAAAGACTGAAGGTGAAGAGACTTGTGGGTTTTGCACTAAAACACTAGAGCAAGAAGCCGCTACGAGAAACATTCTGTAAAATTGCATCGGCTTCTTTGCTCTTCTCACCAAAAATAACAAAAAATCTGTACAAATGGAGAAAACTCCAGAGGGACTAATGTCCCCAGATGGTGCTTGGACGCTGTTGATCGGAAAGCTGAAACGAATTTTGTCTTTTTGCTTCGCTTTACAACTGTCAAAGGACTACCGGTCCTTATCTCTCGGGACAACGGACTGTCAAGGCTGGCTGACCAGAGAACGTAATGCTGTCTACAAATTTTTGCAGAAAGAGTTTTCTTATTATTTTAGCTAGATCTTATAAGAACTCGAAGTAAAAAATTATATTATAATTGCTTATTATTGAATGCTTTGGAAAAAGGCCCACCATGAGAGATTCGGGATACTCCTCCTGGTTGAAATCTCCAAACATCGGCTGGACATAGTTGGCAGCTCCACCAAAGCCGTCGGTGTAGAGACTAGTATGTTCGTCCGAATGCTTGCGATGGGGAGAAGCTCCCTCTCCCGAGAAGACTGAACTTCCAGGAGATGATTGAGTGACGGAATTGAGTCGTGACCGGAATCCGCTGTCCTCATCATCCTCCTTCTCCTTCCGCTTGCCGTAGAGTTCGAAAGGATCGAGATCGAGAAGATTCCTTTCTGGAGAAGTAGTTGGAGGAGACGACTCGATTCCCGAATCTGGACTCGACTGCTTCTCCGGCACCATGTTGTAGTTGGGATCGGTGTCCCCAGGAATGAAGCTGAATGGATCCAACGGAGAGTGAACCGAGACCAAGATGTCGCTCTGTTCTTGTGGCAAATCACAGGCCCGACATTGGTCTTTATGTCGTCGAAGAGCTGGCGACGATTTAAAGACTCCATGACAATGGTCGCATTTCCAAGGGGTGGCAACGGTGTGGACAGCCACATGCTTCTGGAGGTCCTTGTGAGACTCGAAGACTTGACGACAGCTAGTGCATTTGTAGGGGAAGAGGTCATCCTGGTTGTGGACTGCGCTGTGACGCATTAGACTCGCCTCGGTTGGGAAGAGGAGACGGCATTTTCGACAGGTGTGCAGCTGAAAATTTGTATTAGATTTTTTAAATTAGAGTTAGTTATTTTATTAAAGGAGCTTCTTCCATTATTAATTATTGACTGCTGGCTACGCTTTCGGCACACTGGATTATTAGGCTATTTTCCTGTATTTTACTTCTAACTTTTTAGGAGAAATTTGTCAAGTTCCCAATAGAGAATTAATTATATATGTATCTACTTACTCTGTTCTTATTTTCAGCAATGTAGTGCTCAATCTCTCTGTCTGGTAGCTGGACATTTCGGACACAATTTGGAGGCGCCGGCATCTTCTTGGAATCCAATTGGATTTGTCGCTCTCGATCGTGAGAATCGTCGTGTTTCGGCTGGAAGAGAGATTAACTCGTAACTTTTGGGGAATACCATTTCGTCGAATTTGTGAATCAGGAGACCATAAGTGATGGGGATATCGTTCTCCTCATTGTCCGAGACTGAGCCAGCATGATAGCTGAAACAAGAAATTTTCTCTCACAACTACATCCTGAGCACTCAAACATCTTAAATCAAGAAAACTACTTTTAATTTGAAAAATTGTCTTTTTTAATTTAAAAATGAATCATTTTAGTCGTTTTTGAGTCGTTGGTTTCTCACTTACGCTGTCAAGTCGTCGGCTCCCATGCTTGCCTCGATCCTACTCTTCAACAATTGATTCGTTTCCAATCGTTTCGCATTCCTGAAACTTTGCTCCCATTCTCATCTCCCAACTCCAAACTAACCCCTGGCCCATGTGCTTCTGTCGATCCGGACACTTGTGTTGATAGAGATTTGACCGGAATTTGTAAGTTTTGAAACAGAATTTGCATTTGAAAGGACGATCGTTGGAATGCTTGACGGCGTGTTGCTTCAAATACCAGACGGAGTTAAAAAGCTTCCCACAATCCTTGCACTGGCATTGCTGGTTTTTCTCCAAAGTTATGTTGATGTGGTCGACTTCTGATGGACAAATCACGACCGGCGGTGGCGGAGGAGGATCATTCTGCAAGTCTCTCGGTTTGAACACTATTTTTAAACATTCTTGAATAAAAATACATTTTGAATAACTTTTCGACTTTAAATTCTCCAAGAAACTTACAGCTTTTGGTGGAATGACGATGCCCTCCTCTGGCCTACTCTGTTGAATATTTCCATACATCTGAGCATCGGGTGGGAAGAAGGTATAATTCATGGCGTTGAAGTCCCCCATCGGGGAAAGGAGTCGAGAAGAACTGTCAGTCTCCTAGAAATTAAAGGAGTTACATATCTTTTTAAAAGAAGAAAGAAAGAGAAAAGAGTAAACAAGAAAGGGTAAGGAAAGTACCAGCCGTTGCGTAATCAACGGCTCCAGCGCCTCCAGGCCGTATGCGATAACGACAGAAATTAGCCGCTTGTCGGCTTATCAAACTAGGTCAATTCAAAAAAATTCCAAAAGAGGGGGAAAGAGACCGGACGAATGATTATTTTAGATTTTTTAATTGAATATAGATAACTAAGAAAACTAACTATATGCGTTTATCTGAAATTTAAAACTAGCTCGAAACGATTTTTACCTAATATTTAGAAGCGGAAAAGGAATAGCCTAATGAGATGATCAATACTGAGATTTTATGAAAGATAGGTGTTCGTTTTTGAAAACGAGGAACAAAAAAATCTTAAATTGAGCGGAAACTAATCATCTGCATATGATCGAGTCAATTTATTTATTTAGAATGCAGGTACTAAATAAGTAGTGAAATGAGCCTGAATTTTTCGATTTAATAGAAAAAATTTGCTAGAAATGAGCAGTCAATTGAAAACTATTGTACTTGCTCAGAAGTGAGATTTTGCCGGTTTTTTTTTTGAAGGAATTAATTATGTTCTGTTGAGGACAGATAAACCAGTCAAATCCTTGAGCGTTAGCTGCAATAATGTTTTGAGTCGAAAGAACTAGCAAGCTGCTGAAAAGTTCACTTCGCCTTTGATGACAGAGACTCTTTAAAACGTGGCGAAGTCCTGGAGAGCCCATCGGTCATTGCTGGCTTTGAGCCAGATAAGGCGGAATGACCAGAAGAGCCAAGAAAAGCAAACACTCTGGAGATGGCTTATTGCGACACGGGGTTTACCATGAGATAACGGGCCCTGAGAGGAGAAGCACAACTGTATATGAGGTAAATTAGGCGTAAAGTCGACGCCGCGCCGTCCGTTGTCCCAACCGGATTGAGTCTCCGGATTGTGGGTTTTTCTTGACTCGGAGGAACCTGAGATTATAAGCGAATAGGCTAAATGATGAGCTGGACCAGACACTAGTCAACCAGATCCCTCTACCAGTTAGCCAAACAATTTTTTTATACTGGCCACAGTCGTGAATTTCTATTTTACAGACGCTCAGCCCTTTCTTGGAGGAACGAAAATAAACTCCTTAGAATTAAATGAAACTATTGGTAAAAGTACAATGTATTAGTATAGACTTGTAGTTTGATAAATGAGAAGTGAAGCCAAAAAGATGTTTGACCGGAAGGATTTTTCTGGAGCTTATCAGTCAGCTGAGGAAGGGAGGGAATTTGCCCCAAAAATTGTATTCCTAAGATTCAAAATGACAGTGCTCCCAATGAGAAAAGTCTCTCCAAATTAGTGAAAAACTAGAAAAGAGACGGCGACTTTCCCCTAGAAGAAGGCAACAAGAACAAGTATCAACGGGGGCGAGTGAAACCGCGGAACCAACAAATAAAACGGCCACTGACCGTTTCCCTCCCAAATTTGGAGAAGAGAGAAGTACTGTAACGGGGGATTAGGTAAACGCGGCCCCCTAATCATCAAAGGCCTAATCACGGACGGCGGCAGCCGCCCTCAACACAGAGAGAGAGAGAGAAGGTTGATGCGTTTATTGGCGGCCAAGGACTCTCTCAACCGATGATAGCGAACTTTATGCGAGGGAAAGTTACTTCCTTCGTTTTCCCGACAAGAGCAGATAAGTTTAGACTAATTAGGCGGATCTCAAAGACAAAATAAATCCACAGCTTGAAATCTACAAAAAAAATGGTTAAGGGTTTTTGGAAAGGAAATTGCTTTTATCTTCAATGCATCCAGAATTCTCCACTATGGGATTTTAGAAAATTTTCTGATATAGCTTTCGATGTTCTTCAAATTTGCGGAGGAGATCACGGGAGAAAATATGTATACGTAGAAGCGACTCGATATTACTTTCTCTTCAAAATTTAAAGCTTCATCGAAACAGAAAAGAAGAACGGCTAGGGAAAACTGAATTGGATTGGACTGGCTTTTCATCCGGAAATTCTCAAGAGAATGGATGAATTTGGTATAAGAATGCTTAGTCGAAAATGACTAAATAAAGGGCAGAAAAATTAGCCAATTCGGCCGGGGAGTGGCGCTATCTGATCCAAAAAATCTTGACTGGCTGACCGCAGAGAGAGAGAACGTCTTGACCGATAGAGATGTCATCTCAGGCTGACCTCTGTCTTCACGAGTTCATTACCGGTCATCGGGTAATTGTCCTTTATTATCTTTCGTGCAACAAGTTCCTCCATTTCACGTAAAGATTAAATTTGGTCGAGAGGAAACCGGGAGGTCAATTGAATCGAAAGGCCTTATAGTAACATAGCTGATTATCCCGTCATAATTTCATTGAATCAGCAGGCGAAATAAATGCCGAGAAAGTGCAGAACAAAACATAAATTCTACAGGTGCAATATTAAATAGTCCCTTGAACTAACAAATTTCATTAGAAATTCTGTTTCATCTTAAAGCCGAGGCAAAACAAATTGTTTTTCCTAGCTTAGTTAATTCCCTAGCAAAAATTTTCGAATTCTTGAAATTAATTAAATTAGCCGAGAACTTCTTTTACTTGTTAGTCGAAAAAATAAAGATCAAGAACAAACTGGGAAAAAGTAAATTTGTTTTCATTTAGGGAATAATTATTTTTTATTTTCAAAACGCATATGTTTTTTGTTCTTCTTTTTTTTTTGAAAAATACCATTCTAACGAAATATTCAATTTACTACTGTATCTCGAAAAGTGTTCAAGCTATTCCATGACTCGTGTGACCTCCTGTTGCGTAAGAAAAATGTCATAACTAGTACAATGGGTCCTTCCGATTACTCTGCCCCTCACCGGTCTCTACCTATAAATCAGTCGGTCAGATTTTTGCCCGATAAGCGGCTGGGTCTGCCAGCCAAGGTCAACCTCGGGAATGAGGATTACTGTACATTCTCCCCGCCGCAATCGGACATCTTAATCCCAGCCGCCCAAAAGAACTTTTGAGAATTTGTTCCGAGCCACCAGCTGATCGTATAGTGGACAGTGGGGCAGAGGCTCCAAGTTGTTTTTGTTCCGCAAGGGGAACTGCTGTAACAATCTCTTTGGCGCCAAAAGTTCTTGGGTTATTTGTGGCTCAAGGAACCACAATACAAGATAAAGTCATTGATTCAACAACAGGAAATCCTCAAAATTAGAATAAAAGGAAGAGTGGAAATGAAAAAAATAGAGAGAAAATTCCTTCGAGAAGGCAAAAGCCACATAGTGGTCAGTTTCTCCCTCAATCTCGGCCACCTGTTGGCATGAGGGGGAACAACTTTTTGGAGCAAAGGGCGGCTTAGCTGGTTTAAAAGGGAAACATCTTTCGACTAGTTCTATATATAGAGAGAAAGTAAATTCTTGATTCAGATTTTAGAAAGAAAGTTGACCAAATGCTTTTCCTAGAGTTGACAAGAAAGCTGTAGCTCGTCATTTACGATTCATTTTCGGTGATGTGAGGATTATGAGGAGATGATTCCGATATCTTACTATTTCAGAAGATTAATAAGACAGGTAATTGGGTTGGTTGAGCTTTCTGCTAAAATCTAGTTGTTGAATAGCAAAAATTCTTCAACTAAAAGTCAGTCTCTTCCTGATCCAGGAACGAAAAGAAAGAGAATGCGATTATGCCCCTCCCGCCTATTACTTAGTGTCCTTTGAGAAAATAACAGCTGACTGGAGGCGAAGTTGGCTCTCAGAAAAGTCAGCAAGCGAAATTCGGTCATTTTCCTTATCTCTTAGGCGAAAAACACTGATAACCGAGGTCAAGTGAGAATCTTTGAGACTTTTTGGAGAAAAAAAATTGGGAAATGAGAGAAGCTTTTATTGGGAGTCAGATTCAATAGGCCATAATTCTGAGTAGGAAGCAAATTGTATAATGATTGATCTCTTTATATTAATCAGTTTTGGTGCAAATGTAAAAAGAGATTTCTCAAACTTGAAGCGAAGTTGCTTTTAGAAGGAAGACCTCGCTTTGTAGCTAATTTTCAACCATTTTTGGAAGTTTTAGAGAAAATGTTTAAACATAAGCTTAAAGAAGAACTACAAATTTCAGAAAATAGTATAGCTTTACAATAAAGATTGTGTTTAGCTCACTCAAGATGAGTGATTTTGATCCCGGAATGAAAATGAGTGGACATTTGAGCCCCGAGGGAATCGTAATATCCCCCTGGGGCCAACTAGATTTCAAAACTTTAGCCCATTGGTCAGAGAAGACTTGAGAGAGTGGGAGGAGACCCCTTTATTGCGGTTTCCGGTGGTCGCTGCCGGCTATTTTCAAATCGATGTCCCTCTCCCAGAGCCCTTTCCCTGAAACCGAACCTCAGTGCACCTGACCACGCTGACGTCAGAGAGCCATGTGCCACCCGCTCTCTCTCTCTCTCAGCCACTGGCCACTTTACTAAAGTGATGCTTGATTTGCTAATTTTTGACAGCCACTAATGACAAAGAGAGTAGGCGGATACTGTATCTTTGAGGATGGGCAGCTCAAATACCGCTGCAATCAGCGAAGAGCGATTCTACCAAAAGGTTCATTGTACCATTGATCTTACTGTAAATTTTTCACATAAAAAAGAAGTTGTGAGCATTATTAATGTTTGATTCTCCATTTTAAAAAGAACTTAGAGCATTAAATAATTTGTTCGATTGGCAAAATTTGAAGACTCTCCAAAAGAGAATTTCTCGAAAGTGAAAAGTTTCGCAACATTAGTCGCCTCCTACAAATTTTAACGAGATCAGGAATAGAGTACTGTAGGAATTTAATCCACTTCAACCCTCAATTAAAAATCTAATTTTCGCGGAAATTGATTACTTCCTTTTTCTCTTTCGACCTGTAGTCAAAGAACAGGGTTAGTTTCGAAGAAGGTTCTCTGACGTAAGTGGGAGAGATCATTTTATCGAGAAAATCTAATTTCTCGGCGGAGGTCAGGCTACTTTTATTTTGTCCTAAGAAGGGTGGGGATACTGTACTCCAAACGGGTTATCATAATCAACTTTATCTCATCAGAACTACCTAATGATTTTATCTTACTTTATTTATAAGACTATCAAGGTTCTATGAAATAAGATACTCGTTTTCCTCAATATTTCTGTTGAGAATGTCTCTTACAGTAACTAATAAGAAATACAGTAACAACGGCAGAGTTGTTAATTTGCTTCTACTTTCGCTTAAAAGTTAAGAAAATAGAAAAGTCATGTTCTGGGTTTGTTAAAATATGGAGAAAATGAAGCCACCTGGTCTGGAACCATTATAATACGGGGCAGTCGAAGGGGGAATAAGCGTCGTGTCGGCTTGGCTCAAAGGCCATCGGCTCTCGACGATGACCATTTCACGCCTCACAGGTGGACGGAGAAAAAGTGCGGAGGGCAATTTGAGAGTAGCCCAGGAACTAAAATTCCCCCCTCTTGCAGTCGATGAGCCATATCGCCATTGCCGTACAGTCGGTTCCCCGTTGACGGCTCCAGGCACTACCAGCTACACGGCCAGCGATGATTAGACAGACGTATATTTCAAACACATTGGAAGGGCAGCATAGGCAGCAGGCGATGGAAGCGAAATAGCCACGGGAGAGAGGGCAGAACGGTGGACGCCGAAAGGAGATGATGAGACATTCGTCGGAAAATATACGATTCTAGCGCTCCGTTTTTAGCAAGAGGGGAAGCTTTGGAGAAGTCTAGAGAACGATAGCTCACAGAGTCCTTGAAATAAAAAGAATGGCAAGTGGAGTACTGAAAGAGCGATAGAGATAAAATCACTCAGTAAAAAATTAAAAATCTGGTTACTTTTACAGTTTTTGTGTTTGGAAAAGTCTTTTAGGAACTTCAAAAACAATTTAGAATTAATTGAAGGACACTTTGGAGCTTGCTAAGATCAAGAAAATAGATTTCTGGGAAAGAATTCTTTCAGACTTCTTTCAAGATAATGAAATATTTCAAGTTGTGAATAAAAATAAGGGATTGTTTAGCAGCGATAGGAATAGATAAATGTAATATATTCCCAACAAAAACTGACTATAGCCGGCTGGTGTGAGTTGACCATTCGGGGAGAAATTACCTTTTCAGGCGAGAGCTAAATGACCACCAGGTGTTTGCGCCTAATAACTTTCAGCGAAATGCACTTCCCGTCCAGTTATAAAAAATTGATGTGGGGGTCAAGCAACCGCCAGCGAGAGGAGGCGACACCGTTTGATACATTTTTATGAGCGCAGCTTGTTTGACTAAAAGTGGACGTTGGACAGTAAAAAAACTGAGAGGTAGAGGAAGGGGCTATTTTTAGGTTTTGGAGGTATTTTATGGTTTTCTGCTGACTGGTCATTGTGGGCGAAGAAATGCGCTTCAATTTTATGTCAAAAATGGAGCTAATTCAATGAGAATTGGGTTACGGTAGTTGAAGAGGTAGAGAAATAATGGATTTTGGTTAAAAAACCAAATACATTTAGAAAAGTATATTTTTTAGGGTTTTCCTTAAGTTTGATTAAAAATGATATTCTACAAAATAATCGATACAAAAAGATTCTAGAAAATAAAAGTGTATGGTTTGAATTTCTAGGAGAGAGGTTATAATGATTTGTGAGTTTTAGTCCATTAATAAAGGCGATGATCGGCAGTTCTTCCCTATTTATCGTCTAGCATAATTTGTTAAAAGCATACTGAAGTGACCCCTTATTCAAAGTGCGGAAAAGTGCAATGACCGGGAGGGGTCCTTTCCCCCTGCGATACCACCACGCGTCCAGCTCAAACACATTTGATTAAACAAACTGGAAAAGCTGAATGCCCTCACTATCCGGACGATAGCTGATGACCGGACGAAAAGCAAATAGAAACGAGAAGAGAGAGGAAAGTTACGAACCAACTGGTTACAATACGACCTCGCCGACCGGATGGACGGGGAGGGAGAGCTGCCAAAAAGATGATGGCAGCCAGCTCTCTGGATGACGCCTGGAAAATGGACATTTATTGGATTGATAAATACTATAAAAACAAGAGGAATACCGCTCTGTTTCTTATGAAATTCAATCCAGGTATTTCAATAAAAAATCAAATTTGTTAGGGAAAAAGCCTTGAGAATTAAGAAAAAAAGATAATAGACTGGTTTGCAGAATAACAAAGGATTGAAGAGGAAACTGATAAAATAAAAGGAATAATTTTTTGGATATCGTTTTGTAAAAGAAAACACAAAAATAAAAATATCAAAAGAGAACTTGACTGATTCGAGTGAAATCCATATGACATAGCGATTTTGAAGACCACCCGCAACCAAAAATATCGCTGTTTTGCTTCCTTGAAAGGACTTTGGCCCTTTGTTGCCCCGACGAGGAGACCTTCTATATTCTGAGATAATTGGAGCGGGAAGTGAGGGGAGAAAAAGAGGCAGTTTTTAGTGAATCATCAGACTCAACAGGGAGGTCTTCTGAGTCAGAGGGAGAAGCCGTTCATCGTCTGGAGAGGGCTTGTGATCTTGTTTTATACGGTGGATTTTGGTTTTGAGGGAAGGGTAAAAGAGGATTTACAGTAATTGTTTAATGGACGTGATCGTTTTTACAAATGTCTAAAAGAGAGAAAGTAAGTGAAGAAATCCCTCCTTCAAAGTGGTCACCTGGACCCGTTCGTTTGAATAACCCAGCCCTCCCTGCCTCGGGACATGTTGTCCTCGAAGTCACATGCGTTCTCTAAAGGCCAGACTTCGTCCAGCCATATTTAGAGCAGATGTTTTGGAGACAAATATTTCAAAATGACATTATTTTCGTAGAAAAAATTTGACCGGGGACGCCGAGAGAAAAAGCATAACTCATCGCTCGTGTTTTGACTGCAGAAGGCGTCGCACGCTTTTGTGGCTTCTCCGAAGAGAGAGAACGTCTTTCTTCGGGCAACTTGTAGTCAACAGACAGGATTGTACTGCACCAAGAATTTTAAGTTTCTCAGTACTCTCAAATAAGGTTAGAAATAGAAAAAGAGAAGAAAATATTTCTGCAGTGCGAAAATAAAAGAGTTTGACCCAAATCTTTAAAAAAAAACCCGATTGCCTTTCAATTTGTCACTTTCTACAGTAATCTTTCAAACAGGCAGAATGGTGAAAGCCATTTTTCACCCTTAATTGGCATACATTTCTCACCTGCTACAGTAATCCTTCTAGTAGGAAAAAGTGTTGTTCGAAATAATAAATCACAAACAAGTTTTTGACTCAAATAATCAAATAATTGGAAATTACCCACGTGGTGGAATAACTTTTCTGAGCGGCAGTAATGGACTTTGCGAGGAGAGGCGAGCAAATTACCGTACCTCCAAATACTAACATTGCTCAATCAAAGTATTGACATTTAAAAGCACTAGGTGTTAAATAATATTTTCTTGATCTCATCTCAAAAAGTCAACCTAAACTCTCGGGAGAGAGAATTTTTTGGTTATTAGTCGTCTTGTTGACAGAGTGAGCTGGAGGAGCGCAGAGGGACAGTAACAAACAAAAACAGCCATCTGGAGATAGTTAGAACCAGACGGTGCCAGGGAAAAAAGTTTTTCTTTTATTATTTTTTGGGAGGAAACTTGTTTTGGTCCAGAATTGGGAGGGGACTTTGACTTGAAATTCTGGATAATCAGCCGGGTGGATGTGTGGCGAGGGAAACAGGGCGGCACAGTTCAAATAAGGGAGAAGAAGATGGGCCTGGGAGACACGCGCGGGGTTCCAAACGGACCAACATTTAGAGGAATATTCAAAACCATTTTGATACAATATGAACCACTGATCAACTCATTTGGCCGATTGTGCTTGAATTTATTTGACCAGTGGAACAAAAAGTTGTTCCTCCTTAGCAATAAAACTTTGGTGACTCCAAAATTAAAGATTCCATCAATTGAACTCGCATTATGGAAATTCATTGCTTTTATTTGAATTTATATTGACAGATTGTGAACAAGAACTGTTACAAATTTGGTCATTCTTCGGATGAATTTAAATCTACATATGACCCAAAAATTAGGGAGATTTCATCGAAATTTCTTGCACAAAATCGAAAACTCCAGATAAGTTTAGATTCTAGCTTTACAGTAATCAATTCTATAGCAGTCGCCATGAATTTCTGCATAAAATGTAGTGCTCCGAGCTGTCTAGCAACAAAGCACGCATGTCACCCAGTCGAAAGTAGGACAAAATTTATTACAAACCCTTTATTTTTTTCCAGAAGTTAATCAAAACTAGTTTGTAATTTTATGTTAGAACTATTCAAATTTCTATAGGAGAAATCAGATTTTTATGCTTATCAAAACCATAGGGATAGTCTTCCGACCAAAGTTATATTCTTTGAAGCGTCCTTAGTTAAATTATGTTTCGAAAAAGGATCTTATAGCTGCAGTTTGAAATAGTACTATTCTTCTATTTCATTAAAATTGTAGTCAGAAATAAGAAGACTTTGGGGTTTGGAAAATCCTAATAAGGCTTTGCCCATCGCAAACAGGTTTTGACTTTTGATTTGTTGTTGATATTTCTTCCCTCTCTTACGTGTGCCTTCAGGTGGTCGGATGAGTCAAGAGTGTTCAGGCGCTGTCCGAGTAAGCGATATGCAAATATTTGAGGCTCCGTACAAGGAAGCGAAGAGCACAATAATAAGCCGCTGGAGGAAGCGTCGAAAGGCGGATAGCTCAAGATATTTATGCTCAAACTGTACGGAGACTTGGAGAAAAGGGAAAGAAAGCTTCCTACTAATTAAGGAGGCAAAAACTTCAACCTACTCTCTAATAGAATTTCCTTAAATCTTGGCTCCAAAAGAAAAAAAAGATCCAATTTCTTGAAGAACTAGGAGGAAGAGAAGTAGATTACAATTTGTTAGAGAAAAATAAAGCCAAAGTCCAGCAGTTTAAAAAATAGTCAGATAATAGCTAGTTTAGCCAAGAGTATACAGCTGAAGTTTGAGATTTCTCCCACAGAAGCTGAGCCGCTAAAAGGAGCGGTCACTCCTGGCGGCTCTGAAGAAACTCGATACCATGGGAAATTGGCTGGGCTTCTATTACAGCCAGCCGGGGTGGTGAAAGTGCGTATTCCCGGTCACTTTCAGATCAAAAAGTTGCCTGCTCTTCAGATGGAAAAGAGAGGCGCGGGATTTTGGACAATTAGCCCGCGTGGCAAATCTCCTATTTTTGTTGTTGGACGGCCGCCAGAACGCGAGGCTGACGGTCAGCCGGACTCTATTTGGCTGTAGAGACACCTGCTGCTGCTGATTCCTGTGAAATCGCTACAGTCGAGAGTCAGTCAGAAAATCGGGCCAATTTAGGTGATGAGTTAATCGAAAACTAAAGTTTTTAGGTTTTAGGAATATTCGTATTCATTACTTAAGGCGATTTCCTGAGAAGATTAGAGATGTGGTTCATATGACTAAGATCGCATAATTTCTCTGTTTTTATTGACGTTATGAAGCCTTATAGAATGGTAGAATCGAGAAATAAACTCGACCAAGCCCTCTTCCCCAAAATCTTTCACTTGAAGAGCCTATAGTCCAGCGACTTTGAGGGTAAGGTCGCGCGCCCTCTGTTTCAGACTGCGCAAACAAGCTGTATCGGGTTGTGGCAGTCACCTATGCAAAACACTTCTGATGAGTCGCCGTCAAATACAAATTTGAAACAAAAGCGTCTTCTGTATCTATCTGATAGTAGCTCTTCTCGGGACTGTTTCGGGGAATCTTATAAGATTGGCGTTAGGCAACTTCAGTCTGCTCTGACTCTTTGCATACGGTATTAGGTATGCCCAATTTGAATTTATTTTCCTTGTTTCATCCGATGCTAAGGCCAATTAAAGTATCTAAAGATTACCGAAATTAAAGTTCGAGTGTTTTTGGAAGGGGAAGAGCTTAATGATTTGGCATAGAAACATTTTTGGAGAACTAACAGATTAGGAAATATCCCCACGTAGAGATCAAACTGAGTGATGTCATTTATAGCTAATAACCGCGCTTACACAAGCAAATTTTGCAAAGTTTCCGTCCAAAATGCTTGTATGACCAACGGATGAGCAATTTGATTATGACATCAGGGGAATAGCTATAACCTGTTTCAAAAAGACGAGATAACTGCCTATTCGCGTTGCACCAAGATTTGGGATTTTCGCACCCAGACCCACTTACGGTCTTTACTAAATTTTAAAATAAAGCAAGTTGATGCGCAGTGGCTGATAGCCAAACAAGTCGTCTTTTTTGAAGAGACTGTAGTTTGTTTAAATACTATATTAACATAATAGTTCGCTGAATTCAGACAAAAGGTTTTTTGTAGCTCTTGGAACAAAGACATTTTTTGAAAAGAGTCATATTTTTCAGAGTGTGAGAGAAAAGAAGTTTAAAAGAGTTCTCAAAAGCGAATCATTTCTCATCTACTAATTCGCTTTTTTTTTGCTAAAAAATATCAAAAAAGAAACGCCTTGAAAGTCTCGGAGACT
The DNA here is from genome assembly GCA_932521405.1 of Oscheius sp. JU1382. Classification (NCBI taxonomy): domain Eukaryota; kingdom Metazoa; phylum Nematoda; class Chromadorea; order Rhabditida; family Rhabditidae; genus Oscheius; species Oscheius sp. JU1382. Next base: position 562,143 of record OW051479.1, read on the forward strand.
AACTGAGCCTCGCTCCCATGACCGCTGACACATCTGCCCAAAAGGTGAGAGCCATAAGAGACGCCGCCACACCTGGTGCCAGGTCGTGGCAAATTCAAAATTTCACAAAGAGCCAGGAATATGAGAGTAGGAAATGCACTGGGAAAAGTACAGGCTGGCGCTAAATGATTAGCTGGATTAATTCACCGGAGTGGGTCAAGAGCAGGGACGGGGATTATAACCGGAGGGAGAGATAGTAGTACAAAACCGTGTAAGGGAGAGAGGCGGACATCCCCTCGCGCGCGCAGAAAATGTTGACAGAGCCATCTTTTATCGCTCGTAAGTCGTCCGCCTGAGCCCCAAAAACAGCCGACAAGTCGTGTAATCCCAATTAAATGGACAACTGGCAACACGGAGGTAGTCGAACTCGAGAAGAAGTTCCTCCAGTCAGAACCATAAGAAGATAAAAGAAAGTGCTTGAGAAGCTGAATCTAAGTTAAAAAGCAAAGAAGTAATATCTGATTAAACCTTTTTAATAAAGAATGAAGCACAAACGGGATTTGTGATGTATCTGATTTTTATATTTTAAAAACGGGTCTTCGTAATATTGAGAACCTTCTAAAATTTTGGTTTCTCTTGGTTTATTTGGTCATTGGAATGATATGGTACCGCTAGTTTGTACTTTTAAAAAACGAGAATTTTGGTACGACTGGAATAGGGCACTATCGCTTTTGTAAAAGAGAGAGAGAGAGATTCTCCAGAACAATATCCCCAAGTGCGAGTGGAAAAAGACTTTATCGTGGACATAGAGAGAGTGCGAGTGGAGAAGACATTGTGAAGTTAGAGTGCAAGTGATTAACTGATTGTGGAAGAGGGTTAGATGATAGACACAGTTTTTTTCGTAGATTGATGCGAGTGAGGTTTGACTACAAGCTTTGAACTAGAAAGTTCCCCGAATTTCTTTCTTTCTAGATGACTTTGTTGATAAAATATTAAAAATCCCTCAACATACGATTTAAAAATTTCTTTCTGTAGCTTGTTGGAGCTAAAGCTCCTCAGAATTGGCAGTGAGGGAGAAAGAAATGATCAAGTCAAAAAGGCGATGAGACCTCTTCCTGAAAAAAAAAAGTTTTTTTTTAAATTAAAAAGACAGGTCGAGTCAAAAAATAAGGTGGCTGTGCTGGAAAGATGAGTCAGATAAAAAATGACCTTCATCATTTTCGCAATTTCCCAGTGCTAATGGACCAATAAACTGATCATGTTGAAGCGGGCAAGAGAGGTTCGGATTTCTCTGAAAAAGCCTAGAAGGCAAGGAGAGAGAGGGGAATCCAAAAATGTGGTCAATAAAGATAGAAGTTTATTTGATTATGAAATTTAAAATTAGAAATTGAGAGAAATTAGCGGTACGATGCTTATTATCTGATTGACGGAAAACCAAGACTAATAAGGAGTAGATGATGCGAAATAATTTCGATCATTGTCGTACTGACCCTAGTTTTGGAGAAAGGCGTCAATAAATGGCTTTTCTGGTACAGGAGAAATTAATAAGGCTGATACGAAAAAAAAAGCCACCTAGTGGTCCTGTTTGATTTGTCTGCAAAACATGGTCTGTTTGTTCCAAGCCTCCAGCCTGGACAGGAGAAGAGGACATAACAAACTGAGGAGGAGATGATAAAGTCATCCGGTCAAAAATCGCATGTCGCCTCGGGGGGTAAAAACGTAATCGTCCGTCGGGCTTCGGGGGAATGTTTTGGTCAGAACCTCCGGTCACTAGGCGACCAAAAGTGGACGCGTTTTTTCAATAAAACTTCCCACCGGGGAGGTCATTATCGGCAAATGGCTGGCTATTTTTTTCAGCCGGAATGTACTAGGTTAAGGGGCGGGAGGCGGGATTAGATGACCAGCATGATTGGGGAGCAAAAATCGGAGGAAAGGCTTCTGAATAGCCAGCGAACGCGGTCATTCGATTAGAGAAAGGAGAAGGGAAGCTAAATTTTTAGGGATCAAAGAAAGTTTCTCCAAATTAATCTATTGAAATTTAAATTGGATCGACTTTTTTGAATTTTGCAAATAGAATCAGCTAACGAATCAATTGAGGGATTGCAAAGAAGTCAATTATTTGAAGATCTAGGGCTACAAATAAAATTTGACCTTACGACTATAGGAGTAATGATCGAAAGGAGTAAAGAAGGAAAACAAAAGCGTCGTCATTTGAAGATGTAGAAATTAAAAAATTAAAACGAAATTTCAATATACAAAAAAGTCCTCAAAAGAATTGGCTAACTTGTTGAATACATTGCGGTAGTTACCAGATCAGATGATCAGTAGGAATATTTGAAGACTCATTGTAACCTCCAAGATGTTACAATTCGGTCCAAAATAGGGAGTAAAAAGTTCCAAGTAAAATAGCCTTTCGGGGAAGAACAAACAGACTGATAGAGGTAATCGTTGGCGCGGAGTCGGACCCACGTTCCGCTCGTGCACTCATCGGGCCTGCGCGGAGGAGCGAGAGAGGCTAGCGGAAGTGTTCGTGATAAGGGCGGAGGAGAGACACACACAAACAGAGGCCCAAAACAGTCTCACTGTCAAGTCGGCTGGAGGGAAGGGGCCACGCATTTCGACTGTTTCAGCTTGGAACGACGGGCCGTAAGATGATTCATAAAATCGGGTACCAGGACGCGGCAAGGACTGTTTCCTTTGTCGTATTCGGAGTGTGGGAAATCCAGCTTGATTGGAATTTCGTCTGGAGAAATGACTTTTCCCATTCAGTTTGAGCAAAATCGATTACTGTAACTGAACAGAACTGACGGGGCTTGAGGAGTTTTGGAATCCCTCATTTTCCAGGATAGTAGCTCAAAAGTTTTGGGAATTGGATTTATTCGGACTTATCCACTGTAGATGATTGGATTCTTGTTCCGAATTTGTCGAGGTCTAATTAATTTAGGGAAGCAGAAGTTTTGGTCACTGCAGTTCTCGTCGAAAATTAAGGTAATCACGGAGAGGAGAGGCGACTGGTCAAAAACAAGCCAAAAATAGCGACGACTTCCCCCCTCTCTTCCCTGAGATTAATCAGCGCCAAGGAAGGAGACAAAGCCCTGGGAAAAGGATGAACCACGAGGTAGAGGAATCAGCTGAGTTTGCCTCCCTGGAGTAGAGAAAATCGAACTCCTCGGGGAGGGAGGGTGGGCGGCGCGTTCTTCAAGAATGACCGATGTCCACTTGCGCGTCGTCTTCTTCTTTCCGGACTCCCTCTCTCAGCTGCCAACATCAGCCCCCCAGGTGAAACAAACGCGGGTGCCATAGGCAGTGCCGGGTTCGACCAGGGGAAGACGAGCAAACGTTTTTTAGTACAACAAATCCACATGAATAAATTAAAAAATCAAGAAACGACTATTTAAAACATTAGAAATTGCAAAAAATTAGATGGATAAGGGAAAGAAAATGGAACAAAAATAGTGAAAAAGGATTAGAGAGACTGCCTCTAAACCATTGGAAATTTCAAATAACTAGACAGATGGATCTGTCAGCTACAGAGCTGTGGGAGGATATAAAAAATACTCGTTATTTAAAATAGCTTACTAAAGAAGATTGACTTGATTTGTTCTTGGATACAACAGGAAGAGGAAATAGATTCTAATCGCTTATAAAAAAGTCCATAAAACATTAGAAAGGCTACAAAAGTATTTCGAATAGAATTGTTTGGGTTATGCTCCTCCATTTTCCAAACAATTGAATCCAATTTGATCATAAGTTTCAGGATTTCAGGGTCAATTTAAACAGTAAAGAAGGAAGTTTGGAGGAAATTTAATCACAAAGCAAAACGAAAAGCCAATGGTGATTTTGCTTTTGGATTTTACAATGTTCTGCAAAGTTGTAGAGGAGCTCAGGAACTACAACTTTACAAAACATCGAAACTAAGGAAGGTAGGAACGAAAGGTAATAAAAGCAAGGCGGGTAAAGGTTGCTTTCATTCGAGACAACATCCGTAATAAACCAAAGCATCTGATTACTATTGAACGATTTAGACTAAATATAAATCCAGGAAATGAAGCAAAATATTTGAGATTTGACTATTTTCTTGCAAAAATGATTTGTATATGAAGAGTATTTTGGAGTCTATGAGCTACAAATATTGTAGTTGGTGAATAAATAATATAGATAGTGAATTAAAATCGGTTGTCAAAGTTTGAATTTAACTGGGAGGTGAAATTTTGTATGAGATTCCAGGATTGAATGATTAATAATGTTTTTGGAGATCAATGATTTGACAAGAGATGAGAAGGGAAGGATGAAAAGATTTCAAGTTTTTTTTAAAAAGAATCGGGGTCTGGAAGGGACTGGGAAGAATCAGATAGTGGTCAGTTTGTTCCAAAAAAAATTCTAAAAAGCCTTTTTAAGGCGCGAAAATCGACCGCGCGGTCTCTCCTTTTGCCAATGAGCGATGTCCACTCTCGATTGCGCAATATGCAAATGGCGAAGGGGGCAGCCGGGCGGCGACTCGCCGGGGGCCACGCAACTGACCGCCGGAACGAGAGAGCATTCCCACGCAGGAGAGCTGGTCAGGCCAGACGACTGCCAGTGGAGCATCCGGCTGAAGGGAGAGGCAAGAGAGTGGACCATCAGAGCCAGCGGCTGGCAGCTAGCCAGTAATTACGTCTTCTTGAGACGTTCTGATGCATAAAATCATCATTTCCGGTGCTTTCCAAGATTTTTTAAAAGATTTTTCACATCCTTCTCAAAAGCCCTAAAGCCAACTATTACTAAAATACATTATATATCCAATGAACATTCAAAATTAACCTACAACTACCGTAATCCAGTTCGATCTAATGCAGTGCATTTGAGATAAAATCTTAGTTTTCTGTTCGTCGTCCTGAAAAGCTCACCAACAGTACAGCCAACCAGTGTGTAGTACTGATCAAAACTACCGTAATCTGAGTCGTATAAAGTCACATTTTTATTTTTCGGTTTGCTTTGATAACTTCTAAGTTAAAGTAATTCCATTTAGGTTTTGAAGTTTAGAGGTCACTCAAGAGTAAAGTTGGCTATACAGTAATCCCTGACAAGATTCCGGAAAAATAAATTTTTCAGATGCTTTTTTGCTGCAAATTTAATAAATCTTGAAATTATTTCTTTTAGTCTCCCTGCAAAAGTTTCAAGCTTCATGGAAGGCTTCCATCTTGTTTGAGTTCCACCAGGTTGTTTCGACGAGCTCAGCTCTTTTGAACCTTACGCTTAATAGGATAATCCAAATCTTGGCTTATTTTCGGTGTTTTTCTCTCCAAAAAAAATCTATTTTTCAGCTCTCTTTACAAAGCCCTTTGCAAATTTTACGTCGATAGTAATGACAAATAGATCTATTGTGTTCTTAGATAGAAGTTTCCTTTTGAAAAATTGCCTTTAAACTCTTCAATTTGTAGGGATTTAATTCGCCGCATATACTTCATAATACTTCTCAAAAATAGTTTAAACAGAGTTTTCTCATAATCCCCGACCTGAAATATGTTATTTTGCCGTGAAATTCCGAGGAGGAATTTCAGAGCCCTGGGAGAGACAAAGTAAACAGGGGGCCCTGTGCCTTCCACCAACTCGGCCACCTGGTACGCGGGGAAATTACGAAAATCAGCTGATGTTTCAGGGAGCGAGATGGCAAGGGATCCTCCAATTTAGCGATTTGAGATTCATTAGAAGGAGGGAGAATGAATTTTTGGCCGGCAGGAGGGGGATAATGGAAGGCAAAGAAAGCTCACAAGGATCACTAACAGCAGAGAGAGACTGAAAGGAGATACTAACTTCTGGACATTAGGAAATCGATCATAGGAAACTTTAAAATATAGATAATAAAAATATGAAAATAGGATACTTCAAATCATTTTTGGATCGAAAAAAAGACCTAGGAGAGGAGTATTCAAGTTTATGATTTAAATCATTATAAAGATCAAATTAAAAGGACATATTTACTTCATAAAACGCCTAAAAATCTAATGAAATTTAATATCTATTACAATATTTTTTGCTTTCAAACTGTATTTTAAGCCTCTCTTCTATCCGATGGCTTCCTTTTACGCTTTTTGCGCTGATTAACCTTCCTCTATTTCAATTGAAAAGAAGTTTTTAAGCCGTTGAAAGCGAGTATTTACCCTCGATTCATCATTAAAAACGTAAGGTCCTGCCGTTCCCAGAGGCTAAAAGTGCGGCGTCTACTTATCCATTCTGGGGACCTCAACGGCGAGTGTCCAGTGTGTGTCCGTGGACCTCCAATTAACCGCCCAGGACCCCCGAATAGCGATCGGCTTTCACGCCCCGCTGTCCATTCTGAAGCTATGACGCAACCGATTATCTAGCTGGCCGGGGAGGGAGACCGAGGGATTTTCAGATTTTCATTTTTGGATGAGAAAGTGGCAACGAGGCGTCAGTTTACAATCCTTTGAGCGTGAGACCGTCCAAACAAACAGATGTGGACATCGATGACTGCAACTTCGAGAGAGAGAGACCCCCAGATGCCGAGATTCTTCAATAGGGATGCAACTCATCAAATGGTCTTTATTTTTAAGAGATCCCATAGCTTTTGCCAATTTTTCCGGCTAAATGTAAAATAATCAGAAGACTTTCTCTGCTAAATAAGCCCCTCTCGAAAACGAATCCCACCGAGTTGCTCCAAAACTAGAAATCTGCTCGGCTTCGCTGACCATTATTATAGCCTTTGTGCGCTTCCTCAGATGAATTGCCCTCATAAGGCTTTCGCCCCTTTCGGGAACGCTAATTTTCTCGCCCATCTCTTGGTCTCCAAAGAGTGTTAGAAGGGAGGAGGGATTCGCGCGATCTTTTTCAAATTACAATAAAATGTTGCGTCCGTCTGTGTCGCCATCGGCTGGTCAGCTGTCATGACACTTCTGAGTGTGTAATTTTGAAGAAGATTTCAAGCAAAGCAGGGGGATCAGGGGGAGAACTCACACATTTTCGGGGCAAATCTCGCTTTTTTCAATCAAGAGACCCAAATAAACCTTTTTCAGTGAGAAGCTAGGTTTTTTTTAAAGAATCAAGAGCCTCTAAAAAGTTGATTTGCTTATTATTTGGCCTTTTGACAGGGAAAACCTTGATTTTTTTTTATTCGAAGCAATTTTTGAATAAAATATTCCAAGGCCTAGGTTATGCGACGGCTAAAGGATTCTTTACTTTTCATTTCTGTTTCTCTTGAAATATTTGACCGTTTTCATCTAAAAAAAAATTTGGTTTTACTGGCTGTTTTTTACTCAAGTATATTTAGATTTTGATGCCGTTATTCCTTTAAGTTTCTGCTTGCCACTTTATTTCCCAACTTCTTTTCTCACCCATTTGCAGAACTAAAAGAGAAGCGTTGGACAACGTGTGAAGAAGTTTGAATAGCCATCCGCATGACAAATGAGGAACGGCGAGGGAAGAAGAGCAACAAGAGGACTTAGAGAAGACCCGGGCTGGATGAAGGAGCACCCGATTTGTGGAGAGAGCCGAGACGACAACGTGGCCAGCTAAAGTTCAATGGCATGTGGGGGCCTGCGAATGACCATCCGGCCAAGTTTCCGGCTAGTTCGAGGGGCCAAACTTTTGGAACGAATCCTTTGTATCAGATACGTTTAATGTACTGCGCTAGTTTCTTTTGCTTAAAAAAATTTAAAGAAACAAAAAAAAAAGCATCATGCAATTTTCTTCCATACTTTGTGCTTCAAGCAGTCAGTCTGTATTTTATGTTTTAATCATTTATTTGCCTCTACAATCGATTAAAAAACTCGATTTTGTTTTTATCTATTCTGGAAAAAATAAAAATTCCATTTGTTGACTGGATCAGCCGAGTTGCTGCGTAAGGAGGTTGGAGCCGACTGTATTTTCTGTTTTGATCTGTTTTCCACCCAAAATAGATTGTTTTGTTGGTCAGAAGTCGAAAATTAGATATTGAAAGAGCACGGAGTCTCCCTCGCCACGAGTAGCCACAACAGAAAACAACAAAAGCCATCGATCTTTGTCCAGAGAGCCTAAACAAGTCTGGAGCTTCTGGACATCTGAGGGACCTAAAGTCAATCAGCTCTTGGACATCTTCCTTTCCCGCTCCGATTTAATAAGGATATGATTATGAGACAGCCGGCTCGCGTTGCGCAAGACTAACGAGGTCCCAGCGTAACAGGCTGCGGAGAAGGGACGTCAAAAACTTCTTTATTCCACTCTGCTTTTATACAGTAGCCTCTGTCCCTTCCACACTTTCGTTGAGACTTGCACTCAAACTAATCGTTGAATCCTGAAGCTCCTCGTTCCTTTCTACTTCTTCTTCTTCTTCTTCTTGAATCTCCTCCTCCAAGTGGTAAGTGTGACTCCAACTTTCTGCAAAACAAGCAGAGCTGTGGAATCTGAAAAAAGAAAAGTTAAATTTGGATGAGGAGAGGACCTGTAGAAGACCAGCATTGGACCAACAGCTTTTAGCAACGTCTTACGGATTCCAGTGAAGTTGAAAGGAGCCTGCATTTCTGGAATTCATTTATTTTAAAGGCTTTATTTAAACTTTAGAGAAGGAATTGACTTACGCTCATAATTCTGAAACAGAAAGAGAGTCATATTGGCTATGATCAAAAAGGTGATGATCTCCTTCCCAGGTTTGGCTTCTCTGGCGTGAGAAGATCGACATCTTAGTCTAAGAATTTGCCAATTTTGTATCTATAGAAGAAGAAACTAAATGCCTCACCTGGAAACAATTAAAATTAGGACAGTTTGAGACACGACTTGGCAAAAACGGATGGAAAAGAGGGCAATTCCTATGGCTGGATGGTACTCCGGATGGCCTCTGCTTCCAATAAATGCGTCTGTTCCTAAAATTGATTAAATGAAAAATATTTCTTTGGTTTGACTAATAACTCCTCGAAGAAACATACCAACGATACACATTATAAGTTCTCCCGTCAGGCCGATGTACAACAAAATCTCGTCGATAACCTCTCCGTGTGGCGTGGTTCTATACTGGAGTAGCCTCATTCTAGGATCATTTTATTGAATTTTAGGAGTAAAAGAACATTAAATTGTATACTCTTTAACAGTTCTAACGAAAGGACACATTGTGTCTTCTGTTAGTTCTCCTACTGAAATTTTAAAAAATCTCACTTCCAAATGCCAACTATCACAACCAGTAGAGTTATTACATAGGACGTGATGTCGACAGCCCCAAAAGTGGGAAGAGCTCCTGGTGCTGAGGAATCCAATCCCCCACTCACTACCGTACAAGTGATTAGGGCAATGACCGAGAAGAGGAGGAAAAGAGCTCCCCAAATTGCGCCGCTCAATGAATTTCTGAGATTTTTTTCTAGTTTTTAAAGGGTGATGGATAAACCTAAAGTCGACTTTCCTCCATCCTCCACATTTCGGTTTCTTGGGAATCAAGGGAAGCACGTTTTTAGTGGGAGAAGAGTCTACTGAACTCCACAACATGTACATTATTACAGCAGAGATCAAGGAAAATCTAAATCAAAAATTGCTGTTTTTCCTCCAACTTACTCTACATAGCAAGTAACCAAAAAAGTGGCCATATCTCCAAAATTATGAAAGGTCAACAGCTCCATTGAGATATCATATTGGAATGTCAGATCTCCATCTCCCTAAATCAATTAATTTCTCTCATCTAAAAGTAAAAACAAAACCAATTCGTCGTCAGGAGGATCATCCCAGTCGGCCAAAGCTTGAGGATCTTCGTGTTCCGTATGATTGACTTCTTCGGCCAAAACGAATCTGAACCAGCCCCAAAGATTCACAGCCACCAAGTGCATGAGTCCAAATTTTGAGAGGATTTTCCACTTATAAAATGTAATCTGTACTCAAATTAATTATATTTGTTTTTTTACTCTGGCGTTGAAAAATACAAAATGTGACTGGAGAAGAGTGAAAATGATGACGATTGCATGCTTTCCCATATTTGATTTCTAAGTTTCTTTTATTAGTAAAAAGGGACAAAACTCACTCGAATTTGATTGCTTTTGGCCCAGAGGATGATTTCAAAGACGAAAAGAACTATTCCTGCTACAGCAAAGCCTTAATTTCGTTGATAATGTGAGCCTGGGACTATTAATAAAAAATTTTCTTCACTTTGAATTTATAATGAGCATGGACACGAACAAAGCAGTTATTGTTAAATCCTACAAGAGTCCTCGAAGGAAGAATCAAACTTGTATTCAAACTCAATTTTCCAACTTACATTGAGCTCCAATCCTCAAGTAGAGTGTCCCAGCCGGCTCTCTTTTAGTCACATGCTCCTGAAACCTCGTATTTTTGAGAAACCTTTGTCTACCATAGCCCCTGATTTGCCGTTGAAGATAAGATGATATTCCATGAAATAGATATAACAAAGGATCAAATAAGCCAATCCAATTCCATACATTCCCATAAAGAATAGCTTAAAATTGGTTTGATTTTGACTCAGAATTCCTTACAAATTCGACTAGCCAAAGCTCCTTTTGCCATGTTGGAGAGACCTCGAAGATGAAGGAGACGATGGTCAGAACCAGGGCATAGGTGGCTGAGAGGAGATTTCCCAAATAGCTTTCGATTCTAAAAGACTTCTGCTGGCAAAGATCAGCTGAGTTTGGATTGGAGAACAAATATTTAGCGAGGGATTGGAACGCGAATTGTTTTCATTTTCGGCTTCCTTGTACCGTTCCAATTCTCGTCGATAAATAGTATTACTTTCTTCTTCGTATGATTCTATAATACCCTCCAATATCAGTGGATTAAATATTTCCCCACTGAAACAAATATAACATACATCTGCGCTAACATCCAACACTGATCTACTTGAGCCATTGTTTGGATAAGTCTGAGCTGAATAAAAAACTAAAAAAAGCATATTTAAAGCCGAAAGATCTATGAATCCCACGTAAAAATGGAAATTGTCTAAATTTTACAAGCAAAGTTTAAAAATGGATAGATCTACAAGGAATAGTGAATAATTTAAACTGACTTTAAATAAAACTTACGGTGATTCTTGTGCTCCGAGACTTCCTCCTTGGCTCATCGGAACAGCCAATGAAAACGGAGCAAATTTTGAACGAAGTCGTTGACCGAAGGCAGTCTGCACTGTATCAACAGATTGGCCGCGTAATGTTTGATTGGCTCCTCGGGCTGATGGAGATCGGGTTCTATGGTGCTACAAGGGGACTCCTTCATTCATTCTTGATTCTAGAAAGTCTTTACTAAAAACAATACTCAGAACAATTTATTCACAATTTTGGTCTACCGGCGGCCATAACTGCCTCGAATCCACATTCATCGACTCCTCTCAAAAAGCGGAAAAATCCTGAAATGTTTCTTTGATGTAAAATCAAGGAAGATAGAAAAAAAAATGGTGGCTTACCATCCTCTCCAAAATTGGTTCCTCTCGAGTTGGTGGCCAACCAATAAGGAGTTCCATTATCGGAACCCCATCCTAACACCTTGACGCAGTGGAGTCCAATATAAGCTCCAACCGTGTGCTGAAGAGCTCTCTAGCCAAAAAAATCAAACAAAATACCACATAAATTCCGCTTTGGTAAGTATTGAAATCGGCATATTGCTCGAAGCAAGTGACGACTGGACCATGGGCCATTATCTCCTTCTGGATCCCGGATACAGTAGGAGGCAGCTCGTAGTATAAACTTCCTGGAAACCCGAACGTTCTCTTCAAATATATCACCTACCGAAGTGTTTATCCTGGTCATAGCTTAAAGGATACGCCTGATTGGTGCAGGAAGGAGAGCAAGCGGGGGTAGTCTCATTGAAATAATCCAAATAACAAGGGCAGCCGAATGGATAAGGCTTACAGCCGGTCTGAAAATAGAGAAGAGGTTCTTACAAGAAAGAAATGACCCCAGAGCTGAAGTCTCCTCCAGTCACCACGCCATGAGTGTGCCACCACTCCATGGCCATCAACGGCACACCGCCATTGCAACTGGAAAATAGTGCATTTTTTGGACCATTGAATACCGAAATATCTTTAATTACTAAAGCCTTCAGCCGCAAAAAAGATAAGAGCCTACCCTGTTCCGCAATCTTTGCAGCAGCTGAGAATATCAGCAGCCGATGCTTCAATCTGAACTTTTCCTTCGGAGGCAACACAAGTTCGATCTGATATGACAGAGGCTGACGATACAGCCCAACAAGATCCGCAATTTGCTTGCTCGTGGACAGCCGAGATGGTTGGACAATCAGGCCAATTTGTTCTCGAATCAAAGGAAGAAGGTATGTCCGCGTCTTGGATTATATCAACTTCTGGCGCTAAGAATTTGTTGCTTCGTTTTATCGGAAGATTCATCGTATAAAAGTGTTCTTCTTCTATTGTCATTTCATGAAATTTAGCCTATTTTAAATTTTTCAGAAAAAAAAAGACCAACCTTGAACAAATTTTGATTTTTATTTACAAAATCCACCAACTCTTGGCCTTTAAGAGGTGGGAGAGTAAAGGCAAAAGAAGAACCAAAAAATAGAAAAAGAAGGAGCATTCTCGGGAAGAGAAAGCGCCTGAATTCGACCCTTTTATCGCTTTCATTTTCTGTGAATTTTTGTGTTTGGAGATAGCGGGAAAAAGTGAACTCTGATGAAATTCTGATATCTTTTACTCAAGAAGCAGCAAAAGTCACCAAGAATAGTCTAAACTTTATTTTTCTTCTTCATAGCCATCAAGGCTTCTTGAGTAATCGAGATTATGGCTTTCTTCTCCTTGTTGAACACTGTAGCGTAGACTTTGACTCGATCCGTGGTGATCACTTCACATTCCTGTCGATAAAGGAACCAATCTTGCGACTGAAATTTAATAAACTACTTCTGAAACAAAGGGTAAAACTGACATCTATTTCATCATTCTTCATATGGAATCGGACACTGTGGCTTAGACTTGCTCCCCAGAGTAATTGATATCCGTGATTGAAGAAAATATCCTCAAAAAAGTATATTCTTATATCATTCACGAATCTGTTAAACTTTCCCTTTTTAAAGCCCATGAAAATAGTTTTAAAATCTCACCTCGGCTATCAGAATAATCATAAAATCTGATAACAGGAGTACTGTCTGAAGACCCAGCCTCCTACTTACTAAATCTGAATTCCAAAAAATGTTTTATACCCTTCTCTTGATGGGAAAAACCTTTACAATCTTTCCTAAGCCGAATCCACCAGAGATTCCTCGGCTTTTCAGTTTTGGGATATCTTCCCCATTCAGCTATCCTAATGTCCCAATAAGTCTTTCTCGCTGATTCGAGTGGGAATTTCTAAATGTTTTTAATTTACAATTAAAAGGAAAAAAGATTACAATTTTGGTGGAAATATCACCCAACCAGGGGAGCTCTTTTGGCAAATTTGAGACGGCAGGAGATAGCTCAAAGGATGGAAATTGGTCCGAATTTATCTGGAAATAACAAGGCAAGTAAAATTATAATTACCCTGCAATGAGCCAGACCAATTAAATTCTGAATTTGAAATATTTTGATTCGAATCATCCCACCAAGATCTTCAACAATGTAATCGATAGGCACATCTCCATTCCCTAAAAAGCCTCTATTTCCATTAGATTTAAATATTCTAAGACTTTTGCAACAAAAAATAAAATAGGGATAAAAAATTTTAGAAAAAAAAACGAAGTGGCTGTTTGAGAATAAATAAAATAATTAAACAAACCTGGAGCGATGAATCTATAATGAAGACTATTTGGAACAATTTCTTTTCCAAGCTGTTCCCAAACAGCTCTAAAAGTCTGACAAACAGCCTGTCCTCCGAATACAATTCCAGTCTCCAAGTTGCCTCTAATATGGGGTGGATTGCATCTATTCATTTTTTACTAGAAGAAAACAAAAAAAACCTGTAGGAATTTTCACCAATTTTGTCGATTTTGAAGACACTTTCGATTAGAGATTGACGAAGAGGACGAGCCATTTTTGGCCATTAGGAAAGAGGCGGAAATCAATTGCCGACAAGAGTCCATAGTTCGTTCGTATCAGCCGGTCTCTATGATAAACACAAAGAAATGGGACAATTATAGGCTGTTTTTAAAAGTTCGATCATTGATCGCAATGACTGCGTCCTCCAAATATCCGACACTCACGTTGACGAGGAATATGCTGTGGGATAGACTGTAGACTGGGGGACGTCCTTTGGTTTCTGCGATATTCCAAATCGAACCTTTGAATCAGCTCTGAAATTTATCCGCGATCAGAATATGATTTAGTATCTGATTTTTTTTTCGTAAAAAAGGCTTTAGAAATTCGACTTTGTCCTTCTAACGGGTAACTATGCGAATAATAATTTCTGCTACATCTATAACTTCTTTGCCAATTGAAGCCGGTGGATCCTGGTAGTGTGTTGGACTGGGTGGTTCGAGACACCTAGGTGGAGGCCGAAAGTCTGGCGGATTTCCATTGGATTGAGCTGAAAAGTAATATTTAGTAAGAACTACTGTAGAGACACTCCGTTCAGAGTGAACAATCTGCCAAACCTGACATTTCTTATTGAAGCACGTAATCATCGAAGTTCCTCCAGAGATTTGCTATATTCTAGGGAGAGGACACCACACATCTGCAGGGGAGGACGGAGTGGCAAAAGATCTCTTGCTCTCTCTTCAAAGTCGGAGCAATCTTAAAGATATTTGAGCATTTGCCTTGGCAGGCGGTTGACAATACCGGCTCTACAGGCTCCACAAGATGCAGGTGTGGTAGTAGAGTCAAAGTCAGCAGGCAAATGCCCACAATACCTTTCGTTTCATCCGGATGGATGACTGTTGCTAATTCGGAACTAGGAAGAGTATAGGAATTGACCTATAATCAACCGAATAAGCAGCCGACAGGCATGGCTATTAGTAAATAATGCTTTACTGATACAGACGAAACTATCGCATTTGTCTTAGCAGGCGGTTGGCAACATCGACTCTACGGGCTCCATAAGAGACTGGCGTGGTAGACTACTAAAGACGTTGGGCATATCTTCAGTGAACATAGAAACGACTCGGTAGGAGAAGGAAAGAGATGAAGAAATTAGTAAAATTTGATTTTAGAAGATTGAATTGGAAGCCGGCTTCTCTCCAGATTCGACTTGTGGATCGACGAATGGCGTCTTCATATTCTATAATGCCGAATCAGGTGGGTGGAACAAGTTTTTTTTTAAAAGTATTTATTTGAAGTCTGGTGGCTTCAGCTCCTAAATGTAAGGGTTTAATTGGAGGCTGGTTTCTTCTGTTCCACATTTCTCTCTGTTTTTAAACATTTAAAAAAGAAATATTCTTTTTTGAGGAGAAATATCTCATTTTTCGAGAATACGATATAGAAACGACAAAACTGACTATTGTGCTGCAGATTTGAATTAAACTTTAATTTAGTTATGGATCCTGAATTTTATTCTCTGGAATGTTTCAAGTTGGTCTTCTGTCTAGCTTTGCGATTGATATCCGAGGGGAGGACATGATCTGTGCTCTCGAGAAAGGCATCCCGTGCGATGCTCTGCATTTGGAGGGCAACATTTTGAGCCAGTTTTTCGGCCGGAACTCCACAAGGACAGTGCAATCGCCTTAAAATGCTGATATCTCTCGTGCCGTTGAGGACAATCTCGGGGGTTTCTGGTGGATTCGGCGGACTTGTTCCCTTTGTGATTTTGATGAAGGCGGACCCTTTTTTTCGGTGCTTTTTATCCATTCGCTCGGGAGCGTTTCCACCGATTTCGTGTAATTTACGCAGCGCTCCGTATTGACGCCACGGATTGCGGGCACCTCGCTTTGACTGCTTTTCCATGCACTGGCTCGCTCCGAAATACGTCAATTCCTGGAAATTTCTGATTTCTATGACATTTCTTTTTGTACAATTCAAAGATTATTATAAAGACCTGAACATCTCGCTCGGAATCGTACAAGACGGTCATTCCAGGAGCAGTTTGAGGGATTTGCGCCATCTCGACATAGGTCTTCTCGAGTCCCTGCAAGCCGTCGAATCGACTGGAATTGGGCATCGGATGCGGCTGAGTGGCGACAGTCGTCGTCGACCACGGCCCAAAGAAGGATTTCGTCAATTTGCCCGTCATATGGGCGATCGAATCACAAAAGCTGCGCACATCATCGCTGCCACTCGAGCTTGAGGGAGGCTCCAATGAGCGTCTCTTCGAACGTTTCGTCTTTTCTCCACGGGATCGGCTGCAAATAATCATCGAGGGGAGAGACAACCAACCTCATCTTCTGTTAAAAGTCAGTAGGAATAAATTGGCTTCGGGAGAAGCTTTTAAGCCAATTTTTATCTGTTTCAACCGATATTTTAAGCAAAAGATGGGATCCTCCAATAGTGTCCTTTTACTTTAGCGAGTGGACAGTAGACGAAGACGAAAAGCTCTACACTTTAGTGAATATCTTTAAAGTTAACGGAATCATTCAATGGGATAAAGGTAGATTTTGCCAAAGTCTAGTTTATTTGCGTTTTTCAGTAACTTACTATATGCCAGGACGTACACGTCAACAAGTTCGAGTTCGGTATACCCGCTCGTTAGACAAAGAAATTAAACATGGGAAATGGACTGAGCACGAGGATTTGATTCTAATGTGTCAAGTAAGCCGATATGGAGCCAAGAATTGGCTTCAAATTGCCAAAAATGTACCCGGAAGAACGGATGTTCAATGCCGAGAGCGATGGTCATCAGTGTTAGACAAGAGGAATATTCAAAACGAATGGTCGCTTTATGATGATAATAAATTGGTTTTCTTGGCCAATGCCTTGGGAAGAAGTAGACGTCCTGAATTATCGTAAAGAATATTTAATTTTTAGATTCTTGGGCGAAAATTGCTAGGTTTATGGAAAATAGAACGGGAGATCAATGCCGCTATCGTTTCCAATCTCTTATGACTCAGAAAATCAAACTCTCAATTAACTCCAGTCAATTGAAAACTGCCGAAGAAATGACTGACTATGAAATGCGTTCTACGATGAAGAAAATGAAGCTGAATCGAGTAGGGTTCATTAAAATTTCAAAGGAAAATAGTTTAGATTTATGAGAAGTATGAAACACTGATGAAGCATAATAATCCCGATGTCGGTGTTGATGCTGTTGAGCAACTGCTAACAAGTATTGAGGAGAAAGACAAAGAAGGAAAGAAAAGAGCCCCTAGCAATGTAGTTTATTTTCCTTTCCTCAGTATTTTTCCAGAGGAGTACGACGACACTTGCTGAAGAAGTTTTCATAAAAACAGAATTAGCGGACCTAGAGAAAAGAAAAGAAGCAGGAGAAACAGTTTCAATGCAAGACTTACTGAATAATATCGTGATTGAAGACAAGTAAGCTTCTAGACCAAAAAATAAAGTCTTTTTAGTGATCTTTATAACTCACAGGCGGAGGAAAGGAAGCAAATTTGTAAAGAATGCAGAAGCAAAATAGCAGAAGATACAAGAAAGGGCCGTAAAATACAGCTGAGAAGAGCATTGCAAGAGGATCCTGCCATGCTATTTAAAATAAAATTGTACTATATTTGCAAATAAAACAAAAAAAAATATCATTTCTTCTCGCTGAACTGAACCAAAATGAGGAAGTTTGTAGTGATTGTTGAAAAAAGCTGAAAATTGACCATTCGCCTCATAATGAGATCCTAACCGCCAGAAGAATCTTCTTTTCCAATGGGAAATAGTTACTGGCTGAGAGAGTCAGCTTGGTCGAATTCATTTGAAAAACCAAAAAAGTCATCTTCCCCTGAAAATTTCATCTTTTTAGGATTTTTCTGGATAAAACCATCACTTCGTTGTCCCTTTCTTGGCTTAGAGCCTGATAATACAGTAGGATTGCTCGCGAAATAAGTCGTTCTCCCTAAAAATCAACTGAAATTTGAGAAGAATCTTGCAACCTCTTCATGAATTTTAAAAGCTGGGTAACTGGCAAAAACTAAGCTCCCAACCATTGTGACCATAAAAACATTGACAGAGACCAAATAGACGAGAGATCCATCAAGATTTTGAAGACTCAAAAAGGCTAGAAGGCAACAGGCAGGCACGGAAATACTGTAGATGTAGAAGAGGGGAAAGGAAGCGAGTTCTTCCAGCATATTGCGTGCTTGGACCATCGAATTGTAGCACTTTTGGAGGTCTTCTACCCGGGAAAGTGCGTCAGAAGAGGAGGTACTTCTGTAATTTTGTTTAAAAATTGAGTTTCTAGGTGAGATTAAATTCACTTGCTTTAGGGCTATTGAATTGCTTAGTCATATTGCTGAAAACCTAAGCAACTCAAAGAATAAACTAACTTTGTACCTCCCAGTTCTGTGATTTTCTCATGAACTTCTCCAATTTTATGCTGCACAACACCACAACTCTCGACTATCGTTACCACCAGGATCATAATTGAACTTTGGCACAAAAATGTCTAAATTTTTATGTGATTTCTTCAAGAATGAGCCTCTCTCACCAAGTAGAATTCAATGCACCGTAAGATCCAAAAAACAGTATATCCCTGAGCACTGTCGATATCAACATGAGAACGCCTAACTGAATGAGGCAAAATAATTGGGAAAAGAAAATTACAAAAAAATCCACAGCTGGCTGAGATGAAGGAGTAGGTGATGCTGGAAACGGTGAGGAAAAGACTCTTTCGATAAGCTGCCTTCTTCTGTTCTTGCGATTTGTAATCTCCAAATAGCTGAAAAGTTGGAATTTTTTTTTATTCTTCAGCATTAGTAAATGCTTTGTTTTCTTTCTTCATTAAATTCGAGCATCAACTTTTTTCGGTTATAAACTAGCCTCGAAATATTTGATTCGCTGCTCCTTTTTCCTATCGATAAAAATACAAGCAATTCCCCCGCTGATGAAGAATATAGCTCCACAGGTGGTTAGAACAACGGATGTTTCGTTCATCGTCTTATACCAAGGCGTCAGTCCTTTGGGGGCGGTGAAGCTGTTGACTGCCCTTCGAATTCCAAATATAAACTGAAATTTATTTTTAGTTGAAGAGTTAGGACAACTTACGAGGATTGAAGTAACAAAAAGCTTGTAGATTTGTTGAAAATGGCGATATTTTGACCTTGGACTGAACGAAATTTAAGGAAATTATAGTCTTACTTAACATAGAGACCGAGAAAAAGAGCAAAAGTTGTGGTTGGCACATCATCGGTATATTTGATCATAAGGAAATGGAGGAACAAAGGGCGAGTGGCGTGAGGGAATTGGCCCTTGTTTGCACATGTGAATGATTCGAGCCATTAAGGGGATGAAGCTGAAGGGGATCTCTGAAGGAAATCGTCTGGAAAGCGAAGATTTCGCGTAAAAAAATTATACAGGGCGACCCAACATAACGTGGACAAGATTTTTTATGGATATTTTTAAAAAATTAAATCAGCAGAAATTGTTATTATGACAAGATGAAACAATAACTAAGGATGTAAGTCAACAATATTTTCAGTCGGTTTCAAAATGGCCACCACGAGCATTGATACTGAGCAGCAATCGCTTCTTGAAAATTTGTGCTATGGGCCGCAGCTCTTCCGGAGATAATTTGCCACATTCTCTTTTCAATGATCGTTTGAGAGATTCCAAACTTTTGTGTGGTTTAGAGCAAGCTCTTGTCTCCAATATTAACCAAATGCTATAGTCAAGCGGATTAAGATCCGGCGAGTAAGGTGGCCATTCTTCAGATATGATAAATTGCGGAAAATGGGTCCTACAGTAGTCTTGAGTCTTTTTTGCCCTATGAGAGGGTGCGGAATCTTGTTGCAAAGTCCATTTATTGTTTCCAAAATGCTGTTGTGCCCACGGAAGTACTACTGCTCCAAAACATTACGATGATATAGTTCTTGATTTATTTTCACTCCTTTTTCAAGAAAAACCAGTGGTGTTTTGCCCGTAGCACAAATTCCTCCCCACACCATGACAGAAAGTGGATTTTGACGATGCTGGACAATTTTAGAGAAGCCTGGAGCTTTTGTAGACCATATTCTATCATTTTGGCAGTTGTGGACTTGCTCAATAGTAAACAGCTTCTCATCTGTGAACAGAAATCTCTCCCAATTTTGACCTGCGGCCCGCTTAAGGAGTTTTCGGCATCTTTGAAGTCTAACTTTCTTATTTTCTTCTGTAAGCTCTTGAACTTTTTGAAGCTTGTATAGCTTGAGTTTAAGCTCCATTTTAGCTATTCATCTTTTGCCTTAAAGTTAGTGGATAAAACTCTATATTTAACTCTAAATTTTCTAATTTCCAGACGATTTCTCCAAGATTTTCACCTTGACTTTTGGGCTCTTCCAGCCAGCCAAAGTCTGATTTTCCCAAATTCTGATTCAGGCCATTTTTTTCCTAATTTGTAACCCTCACTGCTAAAAAAGTTAATCGCTTTCTTCCAAAACAATTGCCGTTTTTTCAACCGGATCACAGTAGCCAATTTCTACGGAAACAATTGAATCTCGCCGCACAAATTCTCCTATTTTTGCATTATTTTCCAGCGCGCTGAATCATGTCCTCCGGTCAGAATATGTTCCTCCATTTTTATAACGCCTCCCTCCAGAGTCTGTTGACAAATCGCGAGACTCAATGGAATACCGGACTGGCCGTTTTTAATATCGCCGCCATTTTATTTATAAATGTCAATTTATTGAGAACCTACTATCGCTTATTGGATTGGAAATTTTCCTTCTCTTATGTCCGTGCATCCCAAGCCACTCTTGAAATATTCGTCAGTATCGTCCTCATCCCAGCCATGTTTGTAAGTTTTTTTCTAAACACTTTCGAGAAACATTCTTGGGGTTTTCTGTAGCTCTTGGAATATTAATAGTTTGAACAATTAACTTTTGTTCCGGGCTAAATTTAAAGTTTCTATCCGAATCAAATTGGCTCTATTACCTCTCCCTGAGGCCTAACGTTTTAGAGCTGCCCAACCTCTTCTAGGAACGCCTTTAACTGAGTTACTACCGGCTACATGATCTAAATCGAATAGGCGACTGTTTTGGTCGCGATCTTACTAACTAATCAATTGATTATTTGCAGACGCTAAATGACGAGGTAGTCTCCAACATGGGAGTCCAGGAACCTTGCTTCGGCTCGATGCAAATGCTTCTCTTCTGGATGCCCCACTACATCCTTCAAGTCCTCAATGCTTATGTCATCGTCTATTGGAAAACTGTCTTCGCCAATGGGTTATCACTCCTTTTCTTTCTATTTAAAAATAAATTTAGGACTCACCTCTTCGAAATAGTTGCGATGTCCCTCGGATGTCTATTCGTCCTCTTCGAATTTTTGAATTCTTCCTGGGGTTTTACGATCGCCTGTGTGGAGGTTCACCCCAAGCCAGATCTCTACTATTATTTGGTCTATACATTGGAGAATCCGCCCGTATTTTTCTTAATTATGGCAATGGCCCATTGCTATTATGTTTCGGTAAAGGTGCCAAAAGGAAATTTTTCTCCAACTATGAGGAAGATTTGGAGGAAAATGAGACTAATGATTAGATTTCAGGTGGGACTTTTAAGACAAAATTTACATGCAGACTGCTTTTTTTTAAATCTCACATTTTAGAAAGTTTTTAAAGGGACAATCTCACAGTTCCGAAATCTATCCGGATCCGGATAGATTGGTCCCGTAGGGAATAGTACGCAGCGCGAATTTTCAAATTTCATTTCGTCCGTAGCCTTTTTTAAATCCGGTCAAATCCCTTTTTTAATTTTTTTGGGGAAGTAGTTGCTTTTTTTTCTAATTTTCAGGAAATTCCGGGGGAAGCCCCAGATAAACTTAGAGAGGCCTAATATTCTATGGGAAGGGGGCGAAATTCAAAGGGAAAGGTGACTGAAAGTTTCACAAAGTGAAAAAAAATGGGAAAACCTTCAAAGAGCCGCCAAAGGCGACGCAGCCCACTTGTTTTTTCCTAAACCTGTCACAACTAGGGATTGAGAAACATAGCAAAAGTACTAATTTTTTGCATAAAATAACTCGAAATAAGACCAAAAAAGCTATTAAAATTTTTTTTGAAATTTTGCCTTGAAGGTAGTCAAAATAGGGTTTTTTGGGGGTAAGAATAATAGTAAAAATTTTAGTTTCTTATAAAAATTATGCAAAATGCTCGAAACGAGTTTTTAGGATTAGAGGATAAATTAAGTGTTACGGTAGTGGGTTACGGTATTTCTATGGGACTGTCCCTTTAAGGCGAGGTACCATACCCCTAGGCTCAATTTATTCTATTTTTTCAAACTTATATTCATTTTTTTTTAAACTTTTGATCTATTATAACCTTGTAAAACGTGATCTCTGCTGAACATGATTTCCCATAAAAGCCATAGAAGCAAGCAATTGAATTTCCTGCGCAAAATACATTTATCTAGGTGTGCTATGTTTGGTTACTGTAATTAAAAACGAGTCATTTTTGAACTATTTTTAATCATCTCTCTATTATTTTAATATTCCAATATTTAGTAACTTGACATAAAAGTTAAAATGAGAATTTTAGCTGGGCTATGATACAATTTTATTCTTCTTTTGGCTGTTCAACAATGTCGGCCACGTTCTGAGGAAAGCAGAAATTGTCGACTTCTACACGGACTATTCCAGAGCTGTGAGTCCTCTCTCCCTCCAAATTCAAAATAATCCTCAGACGACAAATTTCTATCTGGTCTTGGCGCCGATTATAAGAAGTGGATTTGCCTTTTGGTACGCGTGGATAAACGATCGCTCAAAGAAGTTAGTTATGCTTTGTGACTGATTCAATCCAATTCAGCTCAGTCAGCGTCACAAATTCTCTAGTTGACGGCCACGGGAATAGCAATGTCGTTACAATTATTAATTGAGAGGGGGAGGGGATTCAATAAAGATTTATGGGCTCTTACGTGTTTAAAAAAATGCAGCTATTAGTCTATTTCTCTTCTGATCTCTGGGTTTTTTAAGGAAAATTGTCAAGAACCCTTGGATACGATAAATCTCCAGAAAGGGGTAATTGTTTTATTTGCGACTAGCGAAATGTCTAACAAGTTTAACAACTTCATTCAAGTTCTACCAAGCTGATGATAAATGATTTGTGATTTGTTAAAGAAGTTGAGAGTCGGTCGAGGTCGGGCAGGCGGCTGGTCTCACTCATCTTCTATTTGAGATCGCCTGCCTCGAGATGGGAAGTAGCCGTACTTTGAACTAAACAATTTTATTTATTTTTCTTTTTTACTGAATGACTCACTTCCGCAAATCGCCGCGTTTTCCTCGAGCTGCGTGGAATTGGAATGGAGCTCGTTTCTCCAGCATTTCGAACGGTGCTTCCACTGCATAATCGTAGAAGTTCTAAAAAATTTCACTTAAAAAAGATAAAATAATAAAAACTATGTATATGCTTGTGGGAAATGTGGGAAAATAAATGTTGGCTGAAGCACTGACCCTTTCCTGAGGTTGCTGCTGAAAGCCAGCACTGACAAACAAAGAAATGGTGAACAAGAGAAGTATGACCAAGAGACGGGAAGAGCACATTGCCACGACCTGGAAAGGATTTAATCTGGAGGAAATGACGAGAGAAGCCGTCCAAGGTGATAAGTTGGATAAATGTTTTTCGAATGGTGATGATGTTCCAAAAATTGGGAGCTGATTGAGAGCCTTGAGAGAGTGCAAAAATGGACATATAAACAGACTTGGAGAGATCAAATGAAGGCAGTTGACTTTTGGGATGAAGAGGGTGGAGGATTAAAAAGCTACAGTCAAGGGAATGAAAGAGAATAGAACTTTTGTTCATTTTAACATTGCCTCTGAAACGGAGATTTTAAAAATAATTTTCGTTTAAACGGGAGTTAAAACTAAAATTAGTTACGAAAAGGAGTCTATAAGCTTTGTAAATTGAAAGAAGGAATAAGAAGACCAGTTAGATCGAAGACCTGATCAAACCAATATAACAACTGACTGATACTTGTCGAATATAATAACTCTTAGCTGAATCGTAAAATGTTTCTTGGCCTTCTCCCTAGGTGGGATCGAGCAATCGGAAAAGGAAATAATCTCTTAATGAGGAAGCTCACTCCTTCAGAAAATTCTCTAAATTGAGGAAGCCTTCAGACAAAAACAGCCGAGTGGGTGATGTCTGCCAAGAAATTTAAAGCAGCTTGAACATTGGTCTAACGGATTTCTTATTTTCTGATCAAAAGTTTACATATTGACTATATGAGGGATTGCAAGTCAAAATTTATCTAGAATTTGCAGCCTCAAAAAAAATGGACTAATTCGCTGCTGAAATAAGATCCCCAAAAATGCCGCGAACTCTTTTGGCTTGAAGATAAACACTCGATTTTTGCTTTTCGCCCACTAGAAATCAGCAGGAGAAAGAGAGTAAAAACCACTTATATTAGGTCACATGAAATATAAAACGAGTCAAGGTCACTCAACCAGCAGGAAGTTTTGTTTTTGCAGCCAGAGAGGGATGAGGGATGGATCGGTGAATATTCCATTCTGGCTACGGCCAATGGGTAAAAGTAGCCGAGGGCATAGCAAATTGATAATTTACCACAGATTAAGTTCATCAAAGATTACGGTAAATGGCCTTTCAGAAACTCCTGTATTTTCTTCGCTTTTTGGCTATGGATTGAGGGTAAAAATGGACGAGAAGTGAGATTATTTTAACTTTTTCCTGTTGATTTCTTTTATTTCGCCCCAATAAACTTGAGTTTTTAAAATTAGAAAATTTATATTATTTCACTTAAGAATTGGTAGTTTTGTAGAAATAAAGCTTATGAATAACTTTAA
Organism: Oscheius sp. JU1382; assembly: GCA_932521405.1. NCBI lineage: Eukaryota > Metazoa > Nematoda > Chromadorea > Rhabditida > Rhabditidae > Oscheius > Oscheius sp. JU1382. Next base: position 586,792 of record OW051479.1, read on the forward strand.
AACTTAATTTCCACCAACTTGGGAATAACTAGTGTCGGCGTATTTCAAAAAATTCGCTTTTTACCGGAGAAAAAAGCTGAAAGTGATGAAAAAATGCATGGCTAATAGCTTGTTTTGTGCCTCTCGCTGTCAAATAAATAGGGACAGGTAAAGGCTATACGTGCACCTACGTATCTCCTTTCTGCACAATATTTATGCCTAATTGGCTTCTAATGTTAAAATTTCAAAAATCACTGTTCTTTCTCTTCAAATTGGGTGTAAAACGAGCTGTCTGAGATTCCTGGAAAAAACTAGAAGAAAGCGATCTTCCTGCCTCACACGTTTGCAGGAAACAATTGGGGGATATTTCCGGCAGACGTAGGTTTTCCGATTATTTTTGGGTTTTTGGCGTCTTCGTTGGGGAAACAATTGGTTCCTTATTTCAAAAATTCGGAGAAGAATTCACTCAACTCGAGCAATAGTAATTCAATAGAGGAGATTACTGTAGTTCCCAAATGAATAAAACATTCAGTCTCCTATAGATTTTGGCATCTTCTAGAGTGAAGTTAGCCTCATCTAGTCTTAACTTGAATATTAGATGTAAATATTGTAGAAATAGATGAACTACTGATTTTAAATCAAACTTAAAACATTTTTTTAAATGAGCCCTATGGAAAACGTTAGCTATTGGTAGTTTCATGAGAGAGAGAGAGAGAGGGAGGTTATTGTTGCTTTTCAGGTTGATCCTGATTTCTGGAGCGAGTCAGCCTAGTCGAACGAATTTCCCAAGAATTCGATCGTACCTAGACTAGACTCATCAAAATACGGCTGGTACAAAGTGATCTTCTGTTCGCCCAAGTTCAGTCCATTCTCTAATCTGTTCAATCATGAAATCATCATTAGCTGAGTCTCATTATTATCCAGATTATATTGTGGAGCGCGAGATCAGGTTCATGATTTCTGCAGCAGAAGAACCTAATGAGGGATAATTTGTTATGATGACGGCTTAAAACATACAGAATATCGTTGCTAAATTATTTTAGAGAGGACTTTTATTAAAAAACAAAGCTCACCTGAATTTCGAGTCAACTGTTAGATCCCGTATCCTCCAAGCCAAAAACTTAGAAATGAAAATTAATAAGGATGGGGAATTGACGTCAAAAGGTTTACGAGGACACACACACAAGGGGGCTTTGTCCTCGTCTCCTGGTCTGCTTGTTGGTCGCTGAGTTTTAGGGAGGAAATGTAGCCGCGATTCAAAGGAGGTGGGAGGTCTCTTCTGAGGACAAACAAGCGGACGAGAGCTGCCAGGAACAGCCTTGTTTATCGTACTCTTACCTATTATGTTTGGGAGAGAGGGGTGACGTGAGGTGAGGTCAACCGGGAGGGCACTATTTTTTAAAATAAGCATATTTGACTAACCTATCATTGACTTTTTCTCATTACAACTCACAGTTCAAACAAAAATTTCATTGTAAGAACCTCAAAAATAAGAAGCACAGAAGAAACAAGTTTTTTATGTTTCTTTGTAAATTAAATCGATCCATCTAAGTCACCCAGTTGGTAAATGAGTGAGAGTGAAATATAAATTAGGACTAAAACAATTAGTTTTAGTAGTAAACTTCCAATTTTAAATTTGCTGTCTCGCCAACAATTTGGAGGCAGCCTGAAGGAGGATCGAGCTCAGATCAAAAGGCTTGAGAAGTGAGCCGACTGAACGTTGGCAAAGCCGTGAAAGAGACAAGAGGACAATGTGTTCAGCCGAAACTGAGACCACAAACCAGAACATATTCTTCCCCCACGGTCTAGATAAATTTCAGCCAAAACAATATCGAGACATCACCGGTAATCTCAGTTATTTCTGATTCATAGTATCATCATTTCGTATTCTGGATGGCATTTCCAGACGCGTCTGTCACTTTAATCTTAATCGGAGATCTGAAATTCAAAAAAGAAAATAAGAGAGCGGGGAGAAAGAATGGGACGAATGACGAGAGATTTGAGCTGATTTTGACTTGAGACGAGGAGAAAGGAAACCAGTTCAGAGATAAATTTCATTAGAAAAATTGGGATTTTCAATAGAAATAGTGGGCTAACATTCTTGGAAGCGAGAGCAAACTTGGAGTCACTTTGAACTAGAAGACAAGACGGACTTTTATACTGCCAGGCGAAATAAATGAGTAATTAAGGAGAGGTTGGCTAGACACCAAAAAGTCCTCAAGGTGTAACATTTCCGCCCAAATATATCGCGAAAAACTTCCTCGTCGAAAAGTCCAGTAATCCGTCGCATATACAAACAGCCCTATAGACTTGCAACCTACGAGGATTGTTTTCTGCCAATGTCTGGTCTTTGAAAAATTGAAATCTGAATAGGATAAGATCTGCAAAATATCCCTTCTGGTGCTTGATCGCTTTTCGGATAGAATTTGGCTTTGCAGAGTCGACAAATACAGTAAGGTTGAGGTTTTACGATAACTTACTCTAAGTTTCTTGTTAGTCTGTCCAAAAAAAGAGAACACGCTCGTGTGCAATACTGTATTTAATTTTGACACTTTTCCTTATCCTAAATTTTGACCCAGAAACGTCCAAATTGTCCAGAAGCGTTCATTTTATTAGGATTAAAATTTGGGATAAGGAAAAACGTCAAACTGAATATGGTATCGTGCACGAACATGAGCATCTTTTTTGAAGGTACTATAATAACTAATTAGCTTTACTATAGAGATAAAAGATGTTTTAATTCAACAACTTTGATTGAATCGACGCAAAGTTTTGCTAAATAGACTCGTTTACTACGAGGGGAACTGGATGAGTGAGCTGTTGACCATGAAACCGGAGATGGTCACTTACTCCAACTTGCAGACACTACTCCACTTTTGACTTGAATACCAGGAACGAAACCTGAGATGGCCAGATTTTGATCAAAAGATCATCACGGAAAAAACGATTAAATTTAAAGTTTGGTCGCTATTATAAGAGTCTTTGAAGCTGCAAAACATTTTGGTTTTATTGTCTAAATTAAAATTTTAGATTCTACCGACATGTTTGATTCTACAGTATCAGATTCATTGAAAAGTTGATATGGCGGATCTTCCTGGTGAAGAAAAAGGCAAATTTATCATTTTCCTCGCTGTAATTAGCGCCATTTGAAGGGAGCCTCCACCGTAGTCGACCTGATTTTTGACTCCAAAAAGGAACTAATTACAGCCAATTATGATGCTCGAAGGGAGCTAATTAGCGAGGGGGAAGAAATCTCGGAGAGGAAGTTATGTCGTCCTCTAATTGAATTTGAAAGACTCGCACTGGACATCATAATGGGAGAGCCAAAAATCGCATCAGACGTTTTGGGATTTTGGAAGGTGAGATTATCACAAGAGTCTTGAAATTGTTGACTAAATATAAACTATTAAAAAGTGTAATCTCTAATCAAATAGAGAATAGTTTTTGAAGCCTGAATAAAACTCATTAAAAACTCAAAAAAAACTTCCTCTGAAATAGCTTCAAAAATGTAGCCAAGTTTAAGATTGAAAGAAGGAAGTAGCTCAAATATGCATATGGTCCGGGTCAATAGGTCACATTGCCTCAATAATGAGTTCAGAGGCAAAGTTTTCGAGGGATTACGCTCTCAGGACAAATGTTTATAATTTTGTCAACAAAGGCTTTCGAAGGAGATGATGAGGATGAAGTTTACACACATTTCATCATACTGCGCTAACTAATCTAACCTATTGGATGCCTGAAAGTAGTTGAAAGAGTTTCAGAGATTTCTGTAATACTGAAGCGAAAGCGACGTTTTCTCTGATCGAAAATTCAAAGCTCCCTACCATTTGCAGAAAAGACAAGAAAGATAATGACTCGGAGCGAGGGAGGCTGTCCCTTGCAGCAGACGGAAGCATTCAAGTCAGACAAGTGAGACGGACGTTTTTGGTTCCAAGAGAAGGCTCGTCTCACTTACAGGAAGAAGGGCCCAAAGAGCGTCCGGCAAAGGGCCAAATTTCGGATTTGACGTCGAGGAAAGTAAGAGGAGAACGGGAAAGGTTTGGCATATGACTCAGTTCAGATGGATGGTTTTAGGAAGCAGTTAAATAGTTTAAAAAGCACTCAGTTCAATGTCTATAAATTTCTCACTGTAGTGCAATCAGAAAAAGGAAACTTAGTTGATTGCGGAGAGGGCAGTCGACTCTGGTTGACGGTAAGCGGCGGATTGCCTTGCCTCCTCATGAGTATCCATCGCTACCCGACCGGTAACCCAAGCGGAGTCAGGCATAAATCCCTCGTTTTCAATTGTTTTGGTAGGGTAAACTCTGGTTTTGAGGAAAGCTAAAGTTCAAAAGTGATGTCAATTTACTCTCCGGTTACGGATGGGCAATTCAATGAAGCGTCTACGAATAAACTGATATCATCAGGAGTTTTCTATTCAATTTTGAAATTAGGAATAATCGGAACACAAAACTGGGAAAGTTTCCAATAAAACGCGTGGTTAAAACTTAAAATCATTGTCGGCTATTATAGAAAATTAATCAAGTGATATGGTTTAGCGAAACAATTTCCCACCGATTGGAATAAAAGGAGGAGACGAAAACAAAAAGAGAAAGAGCTAATGTCAAGTTTTTTGTCCCCAATGTGAGTAGGAAAAGAAGCTGCTAAATGAATGTGGAGGAGAGGGATTACCCAGCATTATCAGCTGAACGAGGAGAGGCAGCAAGAGAGGTGAATGGGTCTGATGATCCCAGATCTAACCAACCTTTTAAAAAAAGAACGAAATGTTAATTTATTCGCGACGAGGGACTAAAAACAAACCCTAAACGGGTAATTAATACCCCGACAGGAATGTCATCGCAGTCACGGATGGCTGGGCAACAAAAGGCATCCAGGAGGTTCAAGCAGCTGGCCAGTTATGACTCCATTTTTGGAATTAAATTATCAATCAGTAGATTCTAGAAAGATAGAAAATTTAGAAAGACTTAGAAATTGAGCAAGATTCATTATAGGAAATTTATTGAACAGCTGAAGCAGATTGATGATTTTCTACAAACTCTTTTTTTTTGGTTTTAAGGACTTAGCTGTTGACCATCGTTGCCGCCATTCAAGTCTTATGAATAATCTAAAATGTTTTGTAAAAGGGTTTAACTAGAGCAGAAAAGTGTTATAAATCAGTTCATTTATGATTTCAAGATCCATTTTTAGGCTGAGGATAGGGCGTAATTGCTGCTTTATGCCTCTTATCTCTTGTTAGTAAAAATTGTATCCCGCCCATCCCTGGTCTTCCTTGACCCGGGAAGAACCTCTGTCAGTTGATTTAATAGACCCGGTCGAAGGGATGAGAGAGTGACGTAAAACCAAGTAGCACATGTGTTCTTCTGCAGCAAATCGCTGTGACTAATGGCTTGTATCCCAGTCGAGAAAGAGAGCTTGCGGTTTACGGGCCTGTCGGATCCATCAGCCGTCAAAGAACTAAAGAAAAGAGCATATGACTCGGTTGTCTGACTATCTAGCTCAGTTTTATTAGTATTAAAAAGAATGTTATATTTGGAACTTTTAATGAGAATTACAGTTGGGATTAGCTTCTTCTCTTATGAGCAACTATCGTCTGACAAATGCATCACCAAGTCTTCAAATGGTGAGAGAGAAATATTTTTAGGTTAATCGAGTTATCTTAAATCCTCGCTGAGCAAGTAGTTTTCCGTTTGTTTTGCCACCGTTGATCAGAAAAGACACTGTTGACATTACAGTCGACTTGGCGACCTAATCGTCCCATTTGTTCGAAATCGTTCCTTTTCTCCCCCGAATTTTTATTACCAAAAAAGCTGAATAATCTCTATCTAAAGCCCCTTCAAACTAGAACAGGATAACCCATACTTTTTTATTTAGTCCATTAACTAAGTTAACTAAAGTTTATTAGTTTATTAATCTGTTTTATTTTATTATTGAATGAAAAGAGTTGGCCAATTTCTACCCAGGCTGAAAGAGAATTCCAAGTCAAAAGCAGATCCTCCCGCTTTTTTTGCCCTGTGAAAAAGACATTACAATTAGCTCGGACACGTTGTCGCTTCGGTGTTCTCCATGCTCTCTCTCTCTGCCTCCGAGAGCTTCGCCGATCGGCTCAGCAGGTGACGGAACATCGATTGGATCGCTCCGGGTCCTCTTTATCCTCGTTTTGTTGCTCACTCCCTCTCACTTCCTCATCCATCTCACTCCTCCCTGTTCGATAAGATCTCTCTCTCTCTCTCAGGGAGGGAAGAGAAAAAAGATTTTTCTCCGTGTTTGTTCGGCTCTTTCGTCGACTCTTTTGTGTTTGATTACTGCCGGGGTCGAGTGGGTCTTTTTGGCAAAAAAAAGATTCATAAAATCTTTAAAATGTTTCAGTCAGCTTATTCCTATTCGAAAAAGAATTTTCTTCAAAAGCTAGTTGTCTTCTTCGAACTAAATTTCTTTAATCCAAAACTGATAAGAAGAAAAGAACCTTTAGTGATCGACCTTAATCAGAAATCGAGGACACCGCTGGAACGTTCTGAGAGCTAAAAATAACTTCTTTTGACTCTCAAGAAATTGAGAAATTCTGTTCATTCTCTATTTTCATTGGTAGCTGATAAAACAGAAAAAACAACTCTTGACTATTGAACCAACTTGTCTAATAACTGGCACACCCAAGGACTTTAATTTGCATTTTTTTCGTGGGCAAGTTAAAAAAGAACGAAATAAAACTGTAGTGTTCTGAGTACGATTTGCTGTTTTATTATTGGATATTCGAGAAAATCTGGGCAAATCTACTTTTTTTTCGTTAATCGTTGATAAAGAAGAAACTTTTAGAAGCAGCTTCAGGAAATAAACCATTTTCTCTCCTTGAAACACTTCAACGCTTGTAATCAAACTAAAATTGCTGTTGAAAACAAGCTATTTTCTCTCTTTTATATCCTCATTTGAAAAATAAAAATAAGATGAAAAATGATTGACCAAAAACTTCCAAATTCTAGTCCTTTTAATAGCCTTTTGTCCTCATAATTTCGCAAACAATAATGGCAGCCATGTTCTATTTTATATTCTGCCTAGAATCCTTTCAGGGGCGATCAACCAGGTGAACAGCGTTTAAGCCAAAGCCCCCCGTCGCTTGAATCATTCTTTCTAAAATTAGCGAAGGCATCTGGCTCATTGGAGCCCATCTGCTGACCTATTGAGTCAATGTGACCCATTAAATTTGGCTGTTTTTCTCTCTCCTCTTATCTAATGTGTAAACCAAATTCCCTATAGAACTTCTAATGATCCAAAGAGGACTAATCCCTCTCTCTCGTAATCTCCTCCTCGTTTTCTCCATCCTCCGTTGTAAAAGTGGCCGAGTCTCGAAACAAAAATCAAAAGTATAAAATCAGAGTGAGTTTTTTGGGGGAAGAGGACAGGTCTTGAGAATTAGGACCAGTTCTCAGAGAGGGCGAGAGAGTCTAATTTAATGGTTTTTATTGTTTTTCGATGCTTCTTCTTAGAATTTACCCAGCAATATTTTCCACTACGATCACGAAACGCTCATTTTTCATTAATTTATCCCAAACTCAAAAGATAAAATTTGCTGTTGCGTCGAGAGAGAATCCTCTGAAATTTATCGAAAATTTGAGTTATTTTTCTTCAATTTGATGGTGTTTTGTCTCTTTTAGGCTAAAACTGGATTCTGCTGTCAAAAAATTAGCCAAAAAAGGAAATTTTTCCTTCAAATTTGAAACTTGACAATATACTTGTGTTTTAGCTTCTATTTATCAACGGATCTTTTTTCCATTGATATTAATTTTATCCACTATTTAAGCCATTATTATCCACGCCATTTGAGTTATTTTACCCATCTCCTTGATTGAGCAATATCTTTTTAATAAACTTTTTCTTTTCAGTTTTCTCATAAAATGTAGAGATCCTCTTCTTACCAATGTTCGAGTTCTAATTCTATTGCTTATTTTCCAATTATTCTTGGTAAGAGATGCCTCTTTGATCCATCGTTTGATCGGCACAGTTTCCTCTCTCTCTAGTCTATGACGTTGTTGTGTTTCTCTCTCTCCCGCGGGCTTACAAAAAATTTGATGGGATGATTGGAGAGAATAGGCTGGGAACACCGTCACGGGATGGGCTTTTTTCTGGGGAGAAACCGGATTCCTTTTGGCCAATTTTTGGCACTCAATTTAATCATAATAATTAGGGGAGAAGCGACGTGACCATTTTAGCCATGTTTTTTTCCATTTGCAGCTCTCTGGCTCCCTTTTATGGCCCAATACATTGCTAATGAGGATTCAATGTCCACCGGGCTTTCAACTCAAAAACTCTTGTTTTCACCTTCTAAAGGATATTTTGACGGCGGAGGACCCTCTGACCGATCAAAGTCAATTTGTCACAATGTGAGCTGTCGTCGCCTCATCGGGATTGTCAGTCTCGATTCAGAGGCTTAGCAGAGTTCAGAATGTTGCTTCTTCATATTTTCCTTCGAATTAAAACTAATTTCTATTAGAATTCCATCTGAAAAATTATTAATTTAATCGGCGATTGTCATAAAAATTCCAATCTACGCGAAGGTTTCAATTCTCCCGGAAAACAGCTTTCATCCTTTCTATGAGTTTTTTTCTTAGTACGTATAGTGCTGAAAGTAGTCAAAAATGTGACCATTCCGCTTGACTTACTGGTAAAAATGCAAAGACGATTACTCTCAATGAGCCGTGGGGTCATAAACGTCAGAAATTATTCCTCTATCCGTTCTTTCTTCGTTTCCATCTGCTTTTTACTCAGTTATTTGTCGAAAATTCCGGCGATCCTTAATGTCGATGTTCTTGAACCGTCTCAGCTATAACATTTCGCAAAATATTCATCACATTCCCGAATTCGAGAAATCTATCGAAATTCCCATTACAATACCAAACAAACGGCTCCTATAAAACAGGAAATTCTACCAGCTTTCTTTTCGTTTTATTCTTCGCTTGCTTTTATCCTCTTTTTCTCTCCCTTTACTCAGTAATTGGAATATTTCTGTTTCCATTCTTCTACTGTTAGTCCACTTCATGTTTCGATTTCCTTTCTTATTCGCTCCCTCGCTTGTTCATTCCATTGGTTACGCTATTCTCAAGTATCAGATGGAACACTGTTTCTTTTTGTGAAGTCGCCTCATCCTATCGTTCTTTAGAGACTCCTTTCCTGAAGAAATATTTTCTCTCGCTCTCCATTTGACGTTGGCTAAATATTATTCGACTGCTAACAGTTAATTTATCTCGCCGGCTGTCATTCCCTCTCATATCTAATGTCTCCGAGTGCTCTCACAAGACTATTAGTCGGGAAGAGTCTAAAGTTTAAAGCACGTGTGTTTATGTAATGGCCGCACGTGTGTCACCCCAGTCCTCCATTACAGCTCCCGAGAGCTGATCCGAACCAGATCATCTATAAGCAAATCGCCGCTCAACGCTTATTCTTTCCAGACAGCCGCCAGGTGGCGCTTTTTTCGTTTTCTTTTCTGGATTCGACTACTTTCTGAGGTTTTACTCGGAAACTAGACAAAGGATTACAAAAATCAAGTAGTCGGAGAAGACCATTTGATTACAAACATTAAAAGTTTTTTTTACAAAACAAACGAATTATCAAGCCGCCTATACCTGTAGCCATTATATTTGAGAACACAAACAATTATGACAATAACCTGACCTATCTGATCATCCTCAAATTTAATGTCCGTCAGCAATCCTCTTCAAATTTAGAATATATTTTCGAGCTGCGAATATAATACTGACACTTTCAGTTTAAAAGTTTTGTAAGCTTTATCTAATTGGCACCTTTCTCTCAAAAACACCGTAGTCCATTAGGAAATTGAAAAGTACCAATTTGCTGATTTCTTTTACTATTTCTATATTAGGTTTTTTAAATCTATCTACTATTGAATTTATTAGATTCGTCTTTCTAAAATATCTAATTTTTGCTGGTTTGCTCTGTTCTCCCTTGCTTTTTACAGTTCTAATAAAACGGACCACCACTGGTGCTTCATTAAAAAGATTAATTTATTTGGAAGTTGTTGCATTTGAAGAGATTTATTGTGAAAGCTATCCTTCCTCTTCTTGGAGTTCAACTGATCAAAATCTCTCTACTGCCTGAGTAACTCAATCCCCCGTTACAGGAGATCTTCTTCACCACCGCAAAACCCGCTGTTTGATCTATTCGATCCGAGTCAACATAGATCCGAGGAGTTTTGAGTCAAGGAGATGAAGTGAGAGAGAAGGAGAGAAAAATGCTGCCCGCCTCGTACCTGCTGTTTGTTTTGCAGGTTTTTTCCAGTCTTTTTTGGCATTAAGAAGACATTTTAGGCCGCGGCGGCGGCGGAAGTCATCTACCTGCATGATGGCTCACCTCTCATAGGCGAGGAAGTCGTCTCTCCTCACGGGAAAATGCTAACTCAATTTCTGGGAGTTCCTTTTGCTGAGCCGCCTGTCGGCAATTTAAGGTGCGTCCTTTAGAAAACCTTTTTTTTCTTAGTGCTCGGGACAGTCTAAAAACAATCTCTTTTAGATTTCGAAAGCCAAAACCAAAAGCGCCTTGGAGGATGGTCTTTAACGCGACAAAATTTGCCAATTCGTGCATCCAGGTGGGTTGACTTGGCTTTCTTTCCAAAAAGAGAAAATTTATAGAGTGCGGATCTATATTTCGGTGAATTTTATGGCGCAACGATGTGGAATGCGAACACTCCTTTGTCGGAAGATTGTCTCTATCTCAATGTCTATGTGCCAGGCAAAGTGGATCCCTCTAAACGACTGGCTGTTATGGTTTGGATCTTTGGAGGCGGCTTCTGGAGCGGCACTTCCACTCTCGATGTCTATGATGGACGGATATTGCCAGTGTTTGTTTTTTTTCTCTCCAAAATTCAGAGAAATTATTTGCAGAGAGGAGAATGTCATTTTGGTCTCCTTGAATTATAGGGTCTCCGTCTTGGGATTTTTGTATTTGGGACGGCCAGAGGCACCAGGAAATATGGGTCTTTGGGATCAGCAGATGGCTCTCAAATGGGTTAGTTTCTTTAGTTTTTTTGGAGTGAGTTCAAAATGGAAAGCAATGAGACCCTTTAATAGAGAGCGGCTAGTGTGGAAGAAATACGGTACTTAAGACTTTTCTTGCTATACTGAGTTTTTTGGGGGAATTTGGACTAATTTTATATTTTTTGCTACAAATTTGTAGAGTTTTGAGATTAATCACCTCAAGTTTTGACTGAATTTGCAGGTTCACAAGCATATCGACAAGTTTGGGGGCGATCCGGAGAGGATAACCTTATTTGGAGAGTCAGCTGGGGCGGCAAGTGTCAACATGCACATGCTGAGTGATAAATCTACTCCCTATTTTCATGTAAGACTTTTTTAATGAATAATGGTAGGAGAAAGCTAAGATTTTATCACTGAAGTAAATTAAAAAAGGCCTTTATTTCCTACCTAAAAACTAAAAAAAAGCAATTTGCAGAGAGCTATCATCCAATCTGGGACAGCAACTGCGCCATGGGCGTTGGAACCTCGAGAGGTAGCTTTGGCTCGAAGTGTCGTTCTCTACAACGCGATGAAATGTGGAAATATGAGTATTGACAATCCAGACTACGATAAGATTCTCGATTGTTTTGTTCGATCCGATGCTGATTTGCTCAGGTTCGTATGATGGACAAAACCTGGGCGAGCCGGACGATGCACAGATGGCGCAGTGGCTAACGCCTTGTCTGCCGATCTGTTGGGGGTTGTTGGTTCAATCCCACCGCGTCTAAAAGGGACGGACAATCCTTTGTGGATTGGATCGTATAATTTGGACGCTAGAACGTAGAGAAGTTTATGTTGCTTGCAACGTTCCATTTAACGTTGCGAGTGTCAAATGCTTCCCACATTTTTTGTATCAGCTGGAGTTTTAATTTCGCTGATTTTCTTTACTTAGGTACAGATATTTTTACGTTTTTCAGAGAGAACGAATGGGCGCCTGTGAGAGAATTCTGTGATTTTCCATGGGTTCCCGTGATTGATGGCGACTTCTTAGTGGAAAATGCAGCCACTTCGCTGCGCCAGGGAAATTTCAAGAAGACCCAACTTCTCGCAGGAAGCAACTACGATGAGAGCATGTACTTCGTCGTCTATCAGCTGCCTGTAAGTTCCACGAACAACCAAAGAGAAATTGAAATTTGAAGAACATCTTCACGATGGATTCCTTCTTCAAAAAGACAGAATTCATCCCAGATAGATCGACTTGGGCCAAAGCTTTAATGGATCTCTTGCCCAGAGCCATGCAGAAGAACAGTCTCGCATTGGCTTCAATCCTACACGAATACGAACCAGCCAATATTCCAGGTGAATGGATTTTGTTGGTAGGAAAAAAAGTCTTTTTCAGTAACACCGGCGGATTGGATGGACGCCATGGAGAAAACAGTAGCCGACTATCATTTCACCTGCAATGTTAATGAAATGGCATTAGCCCATGCCAAACACGGAGGAGATACCTACTATTACTATTTTACTCATCGGTGAGTTTTTCAACTTTAGCTCGCGTGATCTCGGATTCATCACCAACCTTCTTAATAGTTATTTTCAAAACAATTAATAAGACTGACAAAATTACAATTAAGGATAGATAATCTAAGTCGAATCCAAAGAAGAAGTGACAATTTTTAGGGCGACAGCACAAACTTGGCCGGCTTGGATGGGAGTCCTCCACGGTTATGAAATTAATTTTATATTTGGCGAGCCGTATAACAAGAAATTCAACTACACTTCCGAGGAACAGGAGCTTAGTTCAAGATTTATGCGCTATTGGGCAAATTTCGCCCGAACTGGGTAGGCTAATCTTCCAGCCAGATTCCCAGCCTTCAGAGATCCCAATAAAAACGAGGATGGAACGTATACTCCTGATGTCTGGCCAAAATATAACTCAGCCACGATGGAGTATATGAATATGACGGTTGAGGCGGCCTACAATGCGGGAGCGAAGAAGTAAGTTGAGAGGAAAATTAATAAGAGGATTTAGGACTGGTCATGGACCGAGGAGGAAATATTGCGCCTTCTGGAAGGCACATTTACCCAATCTTATGGCAGCCACTGGTAGGTTTTTTTTCTTCTTTCAACTAGTGTCTAAAATGAATCTCCCAATCTAAAGAGAATACTTTAAGAAGAGTTGCTTAAATAAAAATTTTTGATTCAGCGGATGTCGGCGACCCGTACCTCCTGTGGAAGCAGCAGATGGACAAATGGCAGAATGAGTACATTCAGGACTGGCAATTCCACTTCGAACAGTACAAAAAATATCAGTCTTATCGCCATCTGGACATGGAAACCTGTTCTCCCTGACGTTCTCCTTTCTGAGTCTTTTATCCGATCTCCCTCAAACCATTACCTTTCCTCACTCGGGTGCTATGTTATTTCAAGGGGAAATGCGCTGTTTCATCTTTTTGTAGAAGGAAGGGGTTTTGATCTTCAGAAAATTCTTTATTTTTCATCAATTTAACGAATAAATCGGGTCTTTTCCTCCTTAAATTAATGAAACGCAGCGTATTTTTATCTAAAAAACTGATTTTTTTTTCCCGCACGCCCTGACATTCCACACGGGACCATCTTGCCTTCGTCTTCTCTTCTTCCTAGACCAAATTATGTTAGAGAAACTGCATACTGTAGAGAAGATGTTTGTATATAAAAATCAAAATAAAAATCTTTTATTACTCGTTGTCTGTACAAGAATTTACTGTTTTATTAGGGAAAAGAAATCTAAAAGAGGGGGGAAGGGGGGACCTATAGCTTTTCGCACTGGGAACCTTTGACACACCGAGATTGGCCAGGAATGTAGAGGGGTAGTTTCTATTTCTCTCTCTCTCTCTCTACTTGGCGACGTAGTGATAGATTGTACGGTCGTTGACTTGCTGAACGGGACGGAAGTTGCGACGGATTGGCTTGTGCTCGTGGTCGTGGACCTTGCGGAACAATTCGAGCTGCTCGTGAGTCACTCCAACTGGCTCGGTGAAGATGGTCCAAGTGACAATCTCAGAGCATGGAGGAGTCGTTAAACTGCCGTTGTATCTCCAGAAAGAGCGCAAATTCTTGGGCAATTTCTCATTCAAAACCACATTGCTGATGGTGGTCGAAGCCGACGGATTCTGCAGCTTCTCCAAGACAGACTGCTCATCAGAAAGAGCCAATCCATCCTTGTCCAGTTTCAAGAAGACTCCAACAACCGCTAGTTTGTCTGGATTCTCGGTTCCCTGGTGGACAAGATGGAGCTCTCCAGCATACTGTAGACCGCCAATGGTATGTTCCGATCCTAAAATTTAAAATTCTTTTGGAAATAGGCTTAGATGAAGTACCTTCATTGTCATGCTCTCCCCAATGGAAATGGTATTGTACAAGTTGGTAAACTTGATCCAATCCTCCACCGTAAATTTCTGGATGCTCAGCACGCTTCTCCGGGATGATTTGAACTGAAATTGTCGATTGAAAATTGCTTTGATTAATTTTGTTTTCAAGTTGCATTGAAAAAGAAGAAATTTGGTTTAAAAAAGTTTCAGTTTTTTAATAAAAGCAGAGTAATCCTTCTTTTGTTTCCTGGATTTAATCACATGCACTGATCATGATCAATTTGCATTGTGAACAGAAATTGGAATCGAGAGAGCGTAATATAGTTTTTTTTTCTTTTTTTCTACTAAAACCAGAGCAAAATTATTTCTTCTTTGAAAATATAAGCTGATTAAGACAGATCAGTCTCTTATGGTCTCATCTTCCTTTTTTTTTAAAAAAACTCTCTCCTTTTCTCAATGGCAAGTAGCGTGTCCAAATGTCGTAAAAGCCGTAAAAGTGAGCGATAACGGGGACACAATTGGGTACCAAAGCGGGGCTGCACAAAGATCAAAAGGATTCTCCCTCTCTCCCTGCGCTGTTAATCAAGATTTATGAGATAAAATGTCTCCAAAAAATGATCCCCTTATCAGGAGAGAGAATTGGTAACAATGTTTTGTTTGCCCTTCACCCCTCCGAGGTGTTAATCGAAAGCACGTTTGGACTCTGATTCAGGTGTGTAAAGAAAGGACTCAGAATAGTTCTTCAGCTTTTTTATCATAGGTCTGTTTGCTGGGCAAAAATGCGGAGAAAAGGACAAATCAGAAGTCAAAAATCCTAAAGCATGAAGACGAAAGGATTCTTTACCTTAAAAAATTGCTATTTTTTTCTTTCTTTTTAAATTTTAACTCTAGATGCAAACTAAAAAGAAACCTTCTATCTGAAAAACTGACCAGAATGCCCGTTGTTGACGATCTCTCCATGGATGGGATGATGATAGTTGACGAATTTGATTCCATCCACAGTGTCCAATCGGTTCACATTTGACAAATCAATGTCGATTGGAGATTGATGTTGGCCAGTAGGCCACTTACAAGGACCATTTTCATCCTCCTCACAGTAACTCCAGTGTCCTAAAAGGGATTTTTTCTTTCCGTTGGGTCAAATTATAATAATCTCCGATTTCAGCAGACCTCTGACTTTTAAGGAGTTTCCGTCATGATTGCCAATAAGAGTTGAAAAAGATCCCCCATCTATGTTTTTGTTTCAAAAATAACATAAAGTGGAAAATGAGTGGTTTGAATGCTCGATTTAGTTTTCTTCTTCTGAATGACCAAAGGGAGTAAGAGATAATCGGTGTGATCTCGTCGTCTCCGCTTGAAAAATGTGTTTTCCTTTCTCCCTCTCTTCTTCAATTTTTCAGAAGCAGTTGGAATATTCAACACACGCGAGGGGACTCACCAGTCATGTCGAGAGAGAGGCGCCGGGATGGAGAAAGTGCCTGAAAAGTTGTCTTATCAGTCTCTCGACTTTATGATTCAGAGAAGACGCAGAGAACAGGAAATGAGGGCGTCAATGGCCACAAGAGAGAGGAGGAGATGGAGAAAATCCTGGATTTCGGGTATTACGAGAGCATTACGTCACAGAGAGAGAGAGAGAGAGTGAGCATAGTTTTCAGCAGAGAGGGCGAAAATTCAATTCAGAATAAGGAAATCAAGTCATTTCAATGGGATTTTGGTCTTTTAGAAGCATCTTAGAATATCTTGTCAAGGAAATTGTGAATTTTATCCACAAATTGACAGAGTTAGTAGCTAGTGAAAAAGCGGAGGAGGCGTCCCAGGCTGAAACCTATTCTGGGTGGTCCAATAAAACGTTATTTGCAGCGGACACAGCCCTCCAGCGAGCACTTATCGCCAACTCTTTTAGGTTTTGACCGCACCTTTTAGACTCTTTTAGCCTTGGTTACAAGTTGCTTTTTGTTTAATAGAAATATAGTTCAGATATAAAAGACGTCGCCTTAGAAATATGGTTAGAGCTGCTCAGGCAAAGGACAAGAGAATGGCTGAGCAAATAAATTTCCTTGTTTTGGGTTCTGAGTTCGATGTAGTTCTTTGGCCGAGTCAAGGGCCAACTTCCTCTGCAGAAAATACATTTATTCTACCTTATTTGAAACTCGACAAATCTTTTTGAGACTAAATCAGTTAAATTTTTCATTAAAACCCCTCGTTGAAATCTTTCAAATTAGAATTTTAGAGATCTAGAATGAGCAGTAAATTATACAGTTTTGAGTTGTTTCACAAATAGTCAGCTCAAAAACTTTGCTGAAAAGCTGTTGGATTTCTCAAAAATTCAAACAGAGTTTGTGTTTTATCGATTCGTTTCATTCGTTTCTCCAAAGAAGCTTACACTCAGTTTATTAGCCAACAATTTTATAAAGTTTAATAAATTTAGTAAATGTAAGATCCTGCAAAATGCATGTTCCTTTCTCGCATTGGTTGCAATCCTAGCTCATTACTAATTCGATTTACTGGGGGAGGAATGCTGTTTCTTCCGGCTGTTTTTGGAAGGATGGACTTTTAGCCCAGCTTTTTGTTGATTTCTCCCAAAATTAACCAAAAATTAGGGTCTTTTTTGAGGACTCGAAGTTTGAAGGCGGAAGTCGATAGTTGGCACTTTGCCGAGAGTCGACGCTGAGAATTAATGGCCTTCTTTGCTTCGTGACTTTTGAGGCCTCAGGGGAAGTCCGAAATTTGATGCAAAACTCAAAAGCATCATGAGCAAACAAAACAAAGAGAGACGTGGCTCTAAGTTGTGGAGGGCTGAAGCTTGGAACAGAGAGGGGAGGCCAATTTCACGGACAATTTCAAGGGAAGATGAGGGAATTTTGCAGGTTGAGAGAGAGAGAGAGAGCTTGGGCGAATATGTAACAAGCTGTCGAAGAGAAGGGGGAGGTGAGCAGAGATGAAAGCTGGCAGGAGGGACAACGCTCGGAGTTTGAAAAAAGCACTTTCACTCAAAATTATTTGTCAAAGAAGAATTTCAAACTTGCAACCTAACGTCCTGATGTAGCAAAATAGAGCTTATGTTTCTGCAGAATTACTGATCTGAATTGAAAAGTTGACTGACCTGATTTTCAAATAGCAACAGGTGAGTAATCATTTATCCCTATTGTTGGACATACATCACTCACACAGACCTATGATCTATGGGTTAAGAATGCCTTTGAAATCTTGCAGCCTTCAGGATTAGGAGATGCACTTATATCTTTCAGAACAAAATGGCCAAAGCCATACAGAACGAAGTTTCTTCTTATGTACATAAGATGAATAGCAATGTCATACTAATTTTGTATAGGAAAACTGGGTATATTTAGAAATCAAAAGAGGAAAAAGCCTCGTTAGCCAGGAATTAAATGTACTTCAATAAATTCCTGATGAACTGGAAAAAAAGATTTTCTGATGTTTTTCTGCCAAGCGCATTGCTCGACAAGAATTCGAGGAATTTTCAATGAATTTCTAATGAACTGACCTCAGTTGAAAGGGCTCAAGGAGCTGACAAAAACCTCCACTCGAAAATCAAACAAATTCATGGACTGTATTGAAAATGTTGAGAGGACTCTCGCCGCCATAATAATACCTTTTCTGGTGGGCGGAACCACTTTTTGCAGAGAGAGAGAGAAAGAGTTAAAACCGAAGATCGAACTACAGAAGGCCAGGGAATCTGGAGACGAAAAGAGGAGGACGAAGTGCCAATTCGCAGCAGAGAATTTATTGCTTCGGCCGGGCTTTTGAAGTTAGGCCAGAGATCACTTCTCGTCGGCCCTCTCTGGTTGTGACAAGGCCTTTTTTAGAGCGACGGGCGAGGGGCCCGAGAGAATGCATTCTTAGGCGAAGTCGTCCTCTCTTTTCCAGGAAAGTCGACCGGTTGGAAATGGAACAATTTTAAGCTTGAGACTTTTCCTTGAAGTTTCATTCGACTTGTAAATCTAATTTACCCCATTCAAAAGCATTGGTTTACATAAGTGGGACAGAGAACTGGAAGCAGATCAAACAGCGAAGCAAGCTGACCCTCGTCTGCTCGCACAAAAATGAGCAGAGTTCAAAAAGTGACGAAAGAAACTGTATTGAAATATCTTTTTGACAATGCCTTTGCGCGTTCCTCTTTTCGCGTCAGAGATCTCTCTCAACAACGGCATTTGATGGCCCAGAACGGCCGGAAAAATCACACAAAAGGGGACTTATGGGTGACGGAATTCCGCCAAAAAAATGGTCTGCAGGGAATGAATGGACTACTTAGTCTTAGAAGTCAATTCATATTGAAAAAAGCAAAATCTGCAACTTTTTAGATCATCAAAAAATCTAAACTTAATTAAAAAATTGACTTCCATCTTGGGTTACAGTAATCTCTCGAAGAAATCAAATTTTCTGGGTCTTTCCTCAATTTTTAAGAATGAATAACTACAATGTGATATTTCTTTTAATATGCCCTATTTAAAACTCAAAGGAAATGTGGTACCCATTGTCATCTAGAAGGTAAATCATCCACCAAATCGTCATTAAATTATCGGAAAATTGTTCGCCAATCGAAACCAGCTTCGTTCGCATGACGCAGTAACAAATAGCTGTCGTAAAACTGCCCAAAATAGTCGGAGACCGAAGGCAAATACCCAGGTTTCAAGATCAAAGACAGATCTCCCGTTTTATTTCGCTGCCAAACAGAAAGAGCCTCACAAAAACTCGTCCACAAGGTAAGCCGATTGACTCTACGGCAAAACGTCACAAATAGAGAGAGAGAAAGAGCCTTATGACATTGATCACCCTCGGCTGAGAGAATCGTCCCCGTTTTACGCTTCGCTGGACTTTGATGGGGACAATGATACGAATTCCAACACAAGGTGAAGCCAGAAAACACATCTTCAATCGGGTCTCCGGCTTTTCTTTACTGAACACTGAGTTTCTACTTATCATTTGATTCGTTTTTACTCCCCGAAGAAGCATAAATTCATCAAAAATTGCAAATTTGACATGGAAATTACAATAATTTTGAACAATTTCCAATTAATTTATCATTTTCTATGTTCTGCTTTAAAACGTTAGCCCTTGACCTAAAGATTGTTTCTTGCCTTGCTTTGTCAATTTTTGATGTTCTAAAAAGTTGTAGGTTTTGATCTCTTTTACAACAATCCTGGACATCAATTTGAAATTATAATTGGAAGTGACAGAGAACGAGAGAGAAGTCGACGACCGCTTGTGGAGAACGCAAGAAAAGGACTGAATTTCGAGGGGAAGCACCACCGGAAAGAGGTCATTTCCTCTCAATTTTTGACTCAATTTCCGAATCACGTGGCGGAAATTTGCACTGGTTTCAAGAAGGGAAGAAGATAGGCTACAAATTTCCCACGAAATCGAACAATCTCATGTGTGCACAGTCGGTGATCTGATCTATGGCATCTACGACCACCAGGGAGCTTGTGATCGATGTTATTCAAATCAAAGGATTTTTGAGAATATGATCAATGAAGGAGCCTTTTGAATTAATTTGAGGGTAATTTTTGTGTTTGAAACCGAAAGTAAACAGTCCATAGGAGATAAGAACTTAAATTTCACCTTTATGGTCAACTCGAAGTAAAAAAGCAAGTCAGTCACAATCAAAACTAAATGAGGTTTTCACTAGATCTACAAGTTTTTTTAGATTCCGCGCCATACAAATAATTTAGTCCCTCGAAGTAGTAGGCGTGTGGAGGCCGGAATGGGTGAAAGTAATTACGGCTACTGCGAATAAATTGGAAATCGAGAGAAGAGCTGTCGAAAACAATTGGAAGCAGCCGCCATCTGTGGGAGAAGAGATCTCTGTCTTTTGAGGCCTCCCCCAGGTGGTCGTATTTCTTGGGAAAGTGAATTGATCGAAAGCCTTTGGAACAACTCACACTCGCTTTGTTTAAAACATGAGGGCAATCGGTTGGAAGAGATTGACGCCAGCTGTGGATCTCTGGGAGAAGGAACAGCTGCTTTCACAATTTAAAATTACTCACGCGATTCAGAAACAATTTAAAAAAAAATAAAAAGTGAACAAAATGAGCAATAAATTTGACGCTTGGATCTGTGGTAACTTTTCTGACACCTCTTACGAGAAACTTTCTCAATTAAAAGGATTGATGGCCACATTTTTGTGTTCTGTACTCATACTGAAAGTCAAGATCAAGCCAGTATTTGCCCTTTTGCTCTACATGAGTTTTCCATCCTCACTGAGCTAGCCTTAAGGGCACCTGCGTTACGATTTGACAGATGTACCGCCCCAGTCAAACTCTCCGCCTGACAATGTCTTCGGCGAGAGTCACACTCGCTACCGGGTAGCCGTGCTTAAAGCTGCGAAGAGAGGCCGAAGCCAATCCTCTTATAACCGAATAAGTAAAGTATCGATGAAAGTGGTGGTATTTCATTGTCAGCTTGCATCTCCCACCTATGCTACACCTCTCATGATTCTTCGCAATGTCAAACTACAGTTAAGCTCAGTCCGTGAGTTACTACAGTAGTTCATCTTGAAAGCCTTTTTAGGCGAAAAATTGGTGAAAGATTGTCCAGAAGAGGCGAGAGGATTCTCCGAGTCTCTCCAAGGGCAGATGGATTGGATCAAACATTTAGATTCGAATACCGAAAGAAAGAGAAGAGATAGATTGGTCATTGGGAGGAGAAAATTTAAGAGGACTAAGGCCCCGGTGAGTTGATCATTTTTGTAGAAATTGTTTGTTTTCAGTCGATTTGTGTGGAATATGGATTTCCCCTCTGGCAACTTGGCTCCTTCGCAAGATCTGCTCATCCAGCATTTGACTGATGCACGGTCATTAGTGATTGAGCGCTACACTTTCCCCAATCTCTTCGACCAATGGATCCGCGAATGGGACAGTTGCTACAGGATGAGAAAAGCCGGCCTCTACGGTGAGCACATGTACTATTTAACCGACGATCGCCAGCAGAGAGTCAGCCCAGTGAGTAAAAGTCTTTTTCGGTATATTTTGAGGAAAGAGATGAAAAATGTCGATTATTGCTTTGATCATTGCTTCCGCACTGGCGAGTCGTCTCTACCGGATAGTTATCGCTTTACGACTACTATTCGCCAGAAGTCTTCATGAAAGAAATCGAGTCGAGACGCTCCAAAACGCAGAAGATGCTCTCTCATGGGGGAATACCATTCGAGCTGTTAGGAGACTCGTCACTGGTGAATCAAAGAGATTTTATTGAATTCTGTTTAGAAGAGCCATCAATCTTTGCGAACAACAGGAATCAACCGATGGATCAAAGATGTGGACTGGACGAGCATGGAATTCGCACCGGATGGCCGACCGATTCTGTTGAATACCAGTGGCGAGTATTTAAAGCAGTTGGATGCATTCAAAGGTCAATGTCTTCAGTGGACATAGAAACGATTTGGTAGGAGAAGGAAAGATCCTATGGTCAAGTTCAGAGAGTCCTTTTAGTAGATTTTAGAAGACGTCTTAAAATAGAAGGAAGCAGTGAAACATCTCAATCAACAGTTTTGCTCCACCTTGAAATCTCCCTGGTCGACTGCGGCCAGTTTATCAAACACCAAACAGTCTCTCTGAAAGTTTTCGACGAAAAGGATCCCCCTTCCTTCTTTGCTTTTCTCATGCCCCAACAGGAAGTAATTTATATTTTTATAGGAGAATGGCAGATTTGGAAAGTGGAGCGGATCAACAATCGAGAATTGAAGAATCTGCTCTGAATATTTTTATTAAAATATTTATTGTAAGTTAAATTAACTGCTTTTTGGGAGTAATGTATAGTCATTTTGTAGATTAAGACTCCAGAAAAAAAACAAAATTTATATGAAGCAATAGGCTAGCGAGCCTCTAATTGGCGTTAATTCCTAGAAAAAAGCGACTTTTTTAAGATTTATACCCTCGTGCTGACGGTAACTGTCCTAAATTACCTCTGGAATCCACTACAATTCGAAGGAAATGTCCTTTTGGTGGTCAGTTTTGTGCTGGCTGGAGGAGTCAGCATCCTCATCTTGGGATTACTCCTCGTCTTATGCTGGTCCTTCAAACCTAGGAGAATCTCGGTTTCCAGTGGGGTTGATATATGGACGGGGCAATAAACATCGCTTTCTCAATATTAAAATGTTCGACTCGCAAATTTTCAACAGTTGACAGCTATTCTAAGCTTCAGACCTCTCAAATCAACTTTTATCAGCGACAAAGTTTGAGCAGAAAAGTTTTCAAAACCTTTTTATTTGGAGCCAGCCAGAAATCAATCTATTCACAATTCTTTGAACTTCTGCTGTTGTTGAAAGTTGATTCCTCGGAATTGAAAAGTTATAGAATCGGAATTTAGTTTTATTGGCCTCTTTTAAGCCTTGCAGTTTTCTCCGAATGATCTGAAAAATATAAAGTCTAAAATTGGTATTAAAATATGCTTGATGTTCAATCGGTCGTCTCCTTCCAAAGGATTGATTCTTAATGAAAAAAAGACTAATTGATCAAAAATCAAACGTGAATGATGAAGCGTTCACTTCCCCCAGCAGTCTGTGACCATTGGGCTACTTTGAGTAGGAATTTTTCAGACAGAGAATATTTATTGAACTGTAACGTGGCAGCACCAAAAAAGAAGTGGGGAAAAGGGAGCCATTTTACTGGGTGGGTAAGTATCGTAGTTTTTTTTTCCATTTAAAAATATCACAATTAAATTATTAAGGCAGTGGCGGGTGAGAAAATTTGAAGAAGAAAAAAATATTGGCGCCTAGACGAAAGAAGTAAAAAGAGATTTGGGCAGTGTAGGGCGGTGAAACCGAAGAAGAAAACTCATCTAATGGCGACCTTCGGTATTCTTGATACAAACTTGGCAACGCGAGACGCGCGTCCTCAACGAACCCGCCTTCAACGTCTGCGACTCAGGAATCTGCAAGAAAATAGATTGAGCAAAGGTAGTAATTTATGAGAATGACAACTATCATTATCTATCTCTTTTGTTATTAAAAATTCGAGCAAAATTAGAATTTAGCGAAAATACGCTACTTTTTTGCTTCATTAAATAAATGGTCACTTTTGTATTGATTAAAATCACCTTGAATTCCTGATCGTTGTCGATGGTGGTTAGCCAGAAGCTGAACTTGTTGGCGAAGTAGTGACAGCTTCCGCGAGCTCCGTTGCACTCGATGAAGGGAGTAGCACGGAAATCTTCCAAGCAAGAGCCAGGAGAAGAAAGAGATTGGCCTCCTCCCTCAGCTCCAGCTCCAGTGTGCATGGCGAATGAATATCCAATCCAAAGACTGTTCCATCCGGCCGGACAGTTGGGAATCTGGATCGTCTGGGAATGGACAGCGATCACATTGGCTGGGGCTTCGCACACAGCGCATCTAAAACTCGTCATTTCTTATTTCTTTCCAACTTCTAACCTGGAGATGTAAGGCTCGATCTCTTGCTCATTGACGGGCATCATAGGGATCGGGGCGGTGGTTGAGAGCCAGTAGGATTTGTCATTGCGAGAAGCATAGTTGCAGACATTGTTGAAATCGCAGAACAAGAACGGCATGGTGGAAAAGCGTTGGAGACAAGAACCAGCGTGTCCTGAAGCGTGGAAGGTGGGATTAGGCTAATCAAAAAACGAACCGAGATCTTGATTGTGGGACTTTTCGTTTCCTTCGATGTAAAGGAGAGAGTATCCGTCCCAGAGCTTAGTATGACCATCGGGACATCGGGGAATGTCGGTGGTTTGAGAATGTTTGACGAGGAGGAAGCCGTCACGATAGCTTGGGCCAGGGGCTCCAGGTCCTCCAGGGTAGCCAGGGCCTCCGGGAGCTGAAATATTTCAATATTCTCCAGATTTAAATCCTATAGCTTCTTTAAAAAGAGTTTAGCTATTTAACCCAAATTTGAAACTCACAGCCAGGTTGTCCGTCGAGTCCGGGGAATCCAGGCAGACCAGCCATTCCCTTCTCTCCAGGCAGGCCAGGCTGTCCAGGGAAGCCGTCGTTTCCACGCTGTCCAGGCAGTCCTGGAGGTCCGTCATTTCCAGGGGATCCATCAAGTCCGGGAGATCCTTTCTCTCCTCGAATACCGGGTACTCCAGGCAGTCCGGGCTCTCCTTTAGCTCCAGGGTGGGCCAAGTTGCTGGGGCCGGGTGGTCCCATCGGTCCCATCGGTCCATCTCTTCCAGGGAGTCCGTCTCTTCCAGGAGTTCCAGGCAGTCCAGCTTCTCCCTTCTGTCCAGGAAGGCCAGAAAGGCCGGGCTGGCCAGGGAATCCACTATCTCCCTTGATTCCAGGGAATCCGGGCAGTCCTCCTTCTCCTTTGAAGCCGGGAAGGCCTGGCATTCCAGGTCCTCCAGATTGTCCAGGCAATCCAGCTTCTCCCTTGATTCCTGGCAATCCAGGTAATCCGTCCTTTCCAGGGTAGCCAGGAAGACCGTTATCTCCTCGTTTGCCAGGAGTTCCGGGCTGACCAGGCTCTCCTTTAGCTCCAGGGAAGCCAGGTAATCCCAAATCTCCCTTCATTCCAGGGCCACCGGGATAGCCAGGCTGACCACTGTCTCCCTTCTGTCCAGGAATACCAGGAAGTCCATCTTTTCCAGGGAATCCAGGAGCACCAGGTAGACCGTTTGGTCCAGGGATGCTTTGACCTGGGGCACCAGGAAGACCTGGCATTCCGTTGAGACCCTTCTCTCCAGGAGGTCCGATCGGTCCGTCTCTTCCAGGTCCTCCAGGGAAACCAGCTTCTCCCTTTAATCCAGGGATGCCGGGAAGGCCATCCTTGCCAGGATATCCACCAGAACCTTTAACTCCAGGGAATCCGGGAATACCTCCTTCTCCCTTGGATCCAGGAAGACCGGGCTGGCCGGGCATACCGGGAAGACCAGCTTCTCCCTTGATTCCTGGGAGACCGTCGAGTCCTCGCTCACCAGGAGCTCCAGGATAGCCGGGAGTTCCCTTCTCTCCACGAATTCCAGGGACTCCAGAAATACCATCTTGTCCAGGTCCACCAGGAAGACCAGGCTGACCGGGGAGGCCAGCTTCTCCCTTAATTCCTGGAAGACCGGCAAGTCCATCCTTTCCAGGGTAGCCATCTTGTCCAGGATATCCCTAAAATCTAGTTTGTCTCGAATAAAAGAGGAACTTACACTTTCTCCCTTCAATCCGGGGAATCCGGGGAGTCCATCCTGTCCATTAGGTCCGGGATTTCCAGGGCGTCCTTGTTTGCCAGGAATACCGGCCAATCCCTTCTCTCCAGGCAATCCAGGCTGTCCAATTCCAGGCAGACCACGTTCTCCCTTCTGTCCTGGGATTCCAGGCAATCCGGATGGTCCTTGAGGTCCTCGCAGACCAGGCTGGCCAGGAAGACCAGCGTCTCCCTTCATTCCATCGCGAGCAGCTGGTCCAGGTTCTCCCTAAATAGATTTTCTTTCAATTTTTCAATAAAAAAAACTCACTTTCTCTCCAGGAAGACCGTTGAATCCGCGTTCTCCCTTCAATCCAGGCACTCCGGGAAGACCATCTCTTCCAGGGCCACCGGGGTAGCCGTTGTTTCCTTTAGGTCCAGGCAGACCAGGCATTCCAGGGCGACCATCGTCTCCTTTAGGTCCAGGGATACCGGGGAGGCCGGGCAATCCATCGTTGCCAGGTCCTCCAGGCACACCAGGAATTCCGTTCATTCCCTTGGCGCCAGGGAACCCGGGCTGTCCAGGATTTCCATCACGTCCAGGTCCTCCAGGAAGTCCGCTGTCTCCTTTGATTCCAGGAATTCCGGGTAATCCAGGCAGACCGTCATCTCCCTTGAATCCAGGGGCTCCGGGATATCCATCTTGTCCAGGTGGGCCGACAGGTCCCTCCTTTCCAGGGAGTCCAGGCAATCCGGATTCTCCCTTGGCTCCAGGGAAGCCAGGTCCTCCAGGCAGACCAGCTGGGCCACTCTCTCCCTTGTTTCCAGGGGCTCCAGGGAATCCACGCTGTCCTTCAAGACCAGGCTGTCCAGGAAGTCCAGACAATCCACTGTCTCCCTTCAATCCGGGGAATCCGGGGGCTCCAGGCTGGCCAGTAGCTGAGCGGCCAGGTTCTCCTTTAGCTCCAGGTGTTCCAGGCAATCCCGGATAGCCGCCATCTCCTTTAGGACCTGGAATACCGGGCAGACCGGGTACTCCGTTGAATCCTTTCTCTCCAGGGGTTCCAACCAGTCCGGGAAGACCAGGTTGGCCAGGGAAGCCGCTCTCTCCCTTGCTGCCAGGCAGTCCAGGCAATCCAGGATTTCCTGGAGATCCAGGCTGACCGGGGAATCCATTGTCTCCCTTCATTCCTGGAAGACCAGGGAAACCGGGTTCTCCTTGTAGACCAGGTTGAAGAATGTTGTCAGGAGCCATTCCAGGGGGTCCAGGCGGTCCCATCGGTCCGTCTTGTCCAGGCAGACCGAGTTCTCCTTTAAGACCGGGGAGACCAGGAGATCCGGGCTGACCATATCCAGGTTCTCCCTTGAGGCCAGGCAGACCGGGGAGACCATCGTTTCCAGGCTTTCCTTGCAATCCAGGCAGTCCAGGCTCTCCCTAATTTGTTTTGTTTAAAAAATTAATTTTCTTACCTTCTCTCCAGGATATCCGGGTGCGCCAGGTTGTCCAGCCTGTCCAGGAGCTCCAGGAAGACCATCCTTTCCAGCTCCTCCAGGGAATCCGCCCTCTCCCTTCATTCCCGGGTATCCGGGAGGTCCAGGTCTGAGTGTCAACTGGGTCGGCTCTCCTTTCTGTCCAGGCAAACCGGGCAATCCATCGATTCCAGAGGGTCCAGGAGCTCCAGGTCTTCCACTGACTCCAGACTGGCCATCATCTCCTGGATCTCCGTTGGGTCCAGGAATACCGGGGAGTCCTCGTTCGCCTTGAAGACCTGGCTGTCCGGGGAAGCCGGCATTTCCTTTTTCTCCTTTGAATCCTGGAGCACAGGTGGAGCAAGTACCTCCACGATCTCCCTTCAGACCAGGAATACCAGGCAATCCGGGAGTTCCATCTCTTCCGTCGTATCCTTTGGGTCCAACTGGACCTCTGGGACCAGGAGAACCGGGCAGTCCATGGAGAGAATCTCCGGGTGGACCACGGGGACCAGGTAATCCAGTCTCTCCCTTTCTTCCTTCGGGTCCGTTGATTCCAGACAATCCATCCTTTCCAGGTAATCCGGGGATGCTGGCTCCGGGTGTCCCGCGAGCTCCAGGCTCTCCTTTGGGTCCAGGCAAGCCGGGAATTCCTTTTGAACCTGGCAATCCAGGGGCTCCAGGATATCCTCCATCTCCCTTATCTCCTTTCGGTCCGGGCAATCCTTCCATTCCGGGGAGACCAGGCGATCCAGGTCCTCCAGGTTGGCCAGGCGGTCCTTGAGGTCCAGGTCCTCCTGGATAGCCGTCGGTTCCCGGAGGTCCAGGGTTTCCAGGCCTTCCTTGAAAACCAGGTGGACCGGGAGGTCCATCAGCGAATTTTCCACCCTGGAAATTTATTATCTTCCAATTAGTCTTGAAATTAATAAGCTAAAATATGGTAATTGTTGATAGGGTAATTTGAGTTTGGTGCAATTAAGTAGAAGAATACTCACTCCAGGAGGTCCTGGGGGACCGAGATTACCCTTAGGTCCATCACGTCCAGGATATCCGGCCTCTCCTTTAGCTCCAGGCAGTCCTGGCAATCCAGGGATGCCATCTCCTCCACGATCTCCCTTGTATCCAGGGGGTCCAGAGTTTCCAGGTCGACCTTCTTTTCCCTAAATCGGCCTTATTTCTAGAAGAAGAGATTCATACTCGAGGTCCAGCTGGGCCAGGAAGACCTTTTTCTCCTTTCATTCCGGGGATTCCAGGCTGTCCAGGGACACCGGAGTTGCCGGGATAACCGCGGATTCCAAACTCTCCAGGCTCTCCCTGCAATTTCCTGTATTAGATAACCAACTTCTGGAAATGGAAGTCACTCGAACTAAGAAAAACAAACTAAAAAAACTAAAAAGCGGGTAGCCATGCGGAGGAAGGCTAGTCAAACCGGGTCCCACCATATTCTCTCTTTTACTTCAAAGCTTGATCTCTTTATAAGATTTATAATAACGAGCTTCTATAAAATAATATTACGGAGACGCTCTACATTTTTTTAAAAACTTGATAAAACAAAAAAAAGTTGAGGTTTGGCTCTAAAAGCTGAGATTTTGTACGCTTTTTTCTTCATTTTTAGTCGCTTTCTTTAAAAATCATGCTCAAAATGTTGTAGAAAAGAACTTCAAAAAGAAAGAGAGATTAGGGTAGGAGGTGCTATGACCATCCCTGTATAGCGAAGTCTAGCGAGTAGTCTAAGGAAGCTCAAACAAGATGTTGTTATTGCTGCTAAATAGGTTAGTGCTATATTTGTTTTGTGTGGCTTAAGCCTTGCCTTCTCGCCCTTCTCTCCGACGCCTCCCTTTGGCCCAACAATGGAGCCTTTATGAGCTGTCCATGCCTGGGGTCCCGGCTCGCCGGGCTGTCCCCTCGGACCGGGCTCTCCCTATAAAATACAAGTCATAACACAATTCACCTTCATTCCTTTCTCTCCCGGCAACCCGCGCGGCCCGACGATTGACCCGGAGCCGGTGAATTCTCTCGGCCCAGGTGGACCAGGCGGACCTTGTGGACCCATATCGCCCTAAACTCGCTGATTCAATCCAGGGCTCTTTCTCTCTCATTTTTCTCACGCCCTGGATCGGCGTTTTTTCTTCTCCACGAGACTGATAGAATTCTTCGAAAAAAACGCACGAAAAAGGCTACTAAAAAGGAAAACCCCAAAAACTAATTCTCACAGGATCTCCCTTCGGTCCGACAGTTCCAATTCCAGGATTTCCCGGCATTCCAAGCTCTCCAGGTGGTCCTCGAGGTCCCTAAAAATTATCCTTTTTTCTAAAAAAAGAATTTCTTTCCCCTCAGAAATGAGAAAAGCCAGAGGCTGCCAGTCGTTTTTTTGCCATCTCTTCCCAACAGCTGTCGGCGCACATGTGGCTAATGGCAAAAAAGGCTCTCGGCAAGCTCTCTCGACTTTACAGAAAAATGAAAAATGTATTCAAAAATATCGTTAATTGGTCTTTTAGAGAATTCTAAATTTAGATTTAGGATTTCAAGCAACAAATAATACAGAAGATAAAGTATCATAACAGTCCTCTTTTTGACCTTTTATATGTGAGATTGAAATTAATTTTAAGAAACAAACTTACAGACAGACCAACATCTCCTCGATCTCCTTTCTCTCCGGGATATCCCTCACGTCCAGGCGCTCCGGGAAGACCGGGCATACCGGGCATACCTCCATCTCCCTGAGAAATTTTTCCAATTTTTTATATGAAAATAAATACCTTTTCTCCGGGAGCTCCATCTCGTCCGAATGCTGGCTCTCCCTTGAGTCCAGGAGAACCGGGAGCTCCAGGAAATCCGGGCATACCGGGCGGACCAGGGAGACCGGGAATACCGGAAGCGCCATCGGTTCCGTTGCATCCATCCCAACCGGGAGCTCCGGGAGGTCCGGGCTCACCAGCGAGACCATTCTTTCCATCGTTTCCGGGGAAGCCGGGGACTCCGACAGGTCCTCGCTCGCCCTTCATTCCGATTGGTCCGGGGGGTCCTTGTCCTCCTTTTTGGCCTTTAGGACCAACGAGTCCTTCGGGACCAGGAAAACCGCGAATTCCGGGTGGACCGGGTGGTCCTTGTGGGCCGGGGGATCCCTGAAAAATTACTGTACTCTTCTCGCTAATTTCTGATGTTCTACTATTTTTTATTTATGTTGTGATGTATTTATTATTAAAAAATTTAATTTTCGCACGAAGCTCACTATAAATTGGAGTAATGTAGCTTCAAAAAGGATCATTTTCTCATTTTTCCGGCAGCTCTTGAGATTTTTGATTTTCTAAAAAGTTGTAGAGCTTGATCCCCTCTACAAAATTGCTGAAAAAATAAAATAACTGATCCCGATCCCCGAATGGCAGCTCTCTGGTTGCACTTGGATGCCAGATCACTCCCGACCGATGCCAGCTGCCCCTGCGATGTAACATCTCCTCGGCGGAGCTAATGAATCGATGTGACCAGTGCAGAGACACAAGAGGACAACTCAGAGAGGCGGAAGATTCAAAGAGCAGCCACCTTGCAACTTGACGGCGACTCAGAAAAACTCAGAGCATGGAAAGAGTATGCGTTGGAAGTTTGTTAATAATTTCCCCACTTCTTTTACTATTATTTCTTAGATAAAACTTAAATAATTTAGCTTCGAACCCTACGAAAATGTTTAGCTGAAACTACAGTAACTTATTTTTTCGGGTTGAATTCTTATTCTCTCGACGAAGCACTAATTTCGATTAGTCGTTTTCTAACAAAGAAATAATCGAGCCCATCGATTATATTTTGTTTGCATTTCGGCAAAAGAATTGGGAAAATATCAAAATCCAAAGACTCACCATTGAACCTTTCTCTCCGACACAGAAGCATCCTCTGTTGGAACAATCACGACACGTCTGCTGCTGAAAACTTTTTCATTTTTAGAGAGACTAGACCACCACATGAAATTAATTCGGCTTTACAGGACAATATTTATAGAGCACAGGGGCATAGAAAAGGAATTATTTTCGCAAAAGTTCAAGCACAAATAATCGAATCGTTGAGGGAAAATTTTTTTTTAAAAAGTTTAAAATTCTTGATCCAAGTATAATAAATCTCAAACAATAAATGTTGCGGTTAATCGACTTTAATTGAATAAATCTTATTTTGCCATCAAAAGGCTTTTATATAAATGTTTTGTTCCCCTAATTATGAGTGGCTGAAGCAACCCATTCTCGATTTTTGTCATCTCGTCGGCAGCAACTGCTGTCCGAGCCTTGATAAATGGTGCGCCTGTCGGTCAGAGCCGGGGTCAATTGGGGACAATCTCCCCCGCTCTCCTCCATAAAAGTCAATCGTAATATCAGGATAGTGCCAGCCCGGGACGACAGTGTTTTCATTTCAAAATGGCGCGAACGGCCGACGTTTCTGACACATATTGAGGCCATTAGATGCGGCTGGCCACGGAGGAGAGCAGTAATAAACAAAGTTGGCAAGAGACAGATAAACAAGCAATACACACATCTGGGAAATGTCCTTCTAGGGAAATCCCTCAGGCAAATAGAGAAGTGGTTGCTTCTGGCTGATAAAGAGAATTACTGTCATACCTACATTCAAAAATAAATGGGCGCATTTTACAGAAGATTTCAGACAATTCTTTTAAGGAGATTTCCAAAGTAAATTCAATGAGGATTCGTTCCAATAGAAATACGTAACTGGCAGCTCAAATAAAGTTCCAGAGCAGATGGACTCTTTTTTAGAGAGAAGATAAAAGGAAAGAAATAAAAAATATCAGTGCATTTTTACTGTAAACAGCCATTAAAAAATAATGGAATAGAGAGGCAAGAAAAGAGAACGAGCTAACTATTTTATTTAAGACGAAAATAAAAAGATAGGTCGAAGCCCAATCTAGAAAGCCATAAATAAAAGAAATTCTTTCCCTTGACACATTTAAGAACGAAAGATTATCTCAAAGCAATAGTAAGCGACTGCTAATAACTTAGTACTGTACTAATCTATTCGAATTGAAAGAGGCTTGAAATCGATTCATCAATGACTAAAAATTATGCCATTCTATAGATTTTTTCACTCTTTGGCATTTTTGATCTCAAACTTCTCTTCTGAGATTCTAGACTTCCTTGAGCAAGTTAGCACAGCTCTAAGTTATCATCAGTCCCAATTACTATAATGCCTATTATTGCTTTAGCCTGGGAATAATATATGGATTGACAAAACAGAATTTAAAAAGGAACCCACCGAATCTACAACTGAGACCAGCAAAAAAACTATGCTGGTTAGCAGCAGAAGAGGCCTGAAAATTAAATACTTCATTATCGTTTAGATTTCACCCCAAACACATTTTCTTCAACAAATTTGTTTCATCGCCCGTTCAAAAAAAAGTATAGAAATCTCCCTATTATTGATGTTATGCAATTTTTTGCTCCCATTCTCCCCTCATCTAACTAATTCAGTTTTTCAGAGGATTTAGCCCAGAAAATGTTCTGCAAAAGTACAAAGTGTAGCCTTGACTAGCCGTAAGGTGGCCATCATCCAAGCGGCTGTCAGCATTTGTCTGACAGATTTCAGTGGCAGAGATGAGAGGCTCTGTTGACTCTGAGGGAAGATGCACTCTTGTGGTTTTTATTATTTCCGCCTGGGGTTCTTTAGACCATTCTTTTTCAATACATTAGTATTGACTTGAACTTTTATAGACGAGGAGTCAGAATTTTTAAATCAACTATTCAATAGTTGAAACATGATGAACAATTAATTCATTGGAAACTTGTTGCAAAAGTTTTTTTTCTTTTGAAAGTTCTATTGAACTAAAATCAAAATGTTCAAAGTTTAAATAATCAATAAGTTTAGCGTCGGGGCCTTTAGAAAGTAGTGTAAAAACATTATTTTTAATGTTAACAGAATATTCAAAAAAGAATCTCTCTTTTGTCTTTTCGATGAAAATTTCAAGCTAGTTATGGTTTCAAAAGTTAGAAAATAACTAGCTGGTCTGTAGTGAAGCTAGACTACTTTGAAAAAAGATCTCGCTTCAATCCAAAAATCTGGCCCGGAAGCTTTTTATTTGACTTTGAAGCAGCAAAAAAGTTAAAGATTGAAGACAATTGTTAACAAAAAAATGGACTAATGGAGCGATGATCTTATATCTTAGAGTCTATAAAAGGACATCTAACAGTACGATCACTCGAAATGATTAACATAACACTGATCAATTGGAGCTCGAGAAAGTCTAAAAAAAGCAGTTGTCGAAGCATAAATTAATTCAAAAACGCAGCAAAATCCATATTCTCGTAAGAGCAAAAGGCATAAAAAACAACAGTATTCTAGAGAATACGGCTTAGATCAATAGTTAACTGACTGACTCTTCTCAACAACTGAAGCACTTTTAAAGGCACAAGTAGCCTATAAAACATACAGTAAGATAGAGGACGTTAGACGCGGCATTTTATTTCTAGAAGACATAAAATGTTTTATCAAAGCGTTTTATATATATAAGAATATTCAGCGCTTGAGAGGTATTTAAAGAAAGATTATAAAACATACCAAAGTGGCAACTTGTGCCTCATGGCTGTTTCCCTTCTTCCGTCCTTTGAAAGGGGAAATCGAGCCGATGGTAGTTGCTGTTGGGGGACCCTTGGCAAGAAGAGAGGAGAGCAAGTGGTCTACAGACAGCCGGAGGGCGTGGTGGGCGGGGCTAGGAACTGCCACAGTCGGAGGCAGAAAGCTGAAAGGAGAGAGCAAGAGGGAGAGAGCTCGTTGTAAACTGGGCCGAGACTCTCTCACTGACACCTCTTGGAGAGCAGAGAGAGAGAGAGATGGGTATAAGCTCCAGAGGATCAATCAAGAGGCGAAGAGGACAAGTGACCAGGCCAGGTGGACAGAGAGGGGACAGCCACCAACCAACTTGCAGAGGCTTTTTCTGCTCATTTGATCCCTTTTCCTTATAGGATCATCAGAATATCTCCAGGTAAACCGTGGCTCTATTAGACATTTCCCTATAATATTACGGTAGCTTTCAATCAAAATGGTTATTTTTTGAGTCTCTAAAGTTTTATCGAAGATCCTTCTGTAGTTTTCAGACAAAGAAAGTTGAAAGAAAATTGTAGATGCAATAATCTTGACAAAAACTGGAATCTTGTGCAGTTTGTTCTCATTTTCGTTCAAAATTTATTAGTTTCTTTCTAAAAACCTGTAAAAATTAGATAAATCAGCAATAAATTTCAAAAAACTGACCTCTAAATGCCGTTTTGATTTGCGGCTAATGACAGGATATTTTATGGGTTTTTGCTCCCTGTTGTCTGTTGCTTCCTCTCTTCGTTTATGAGCCTCTGAAAGATTATTAAAAATCAACTGGCCTGGACAAGAAACAGCTTGGAACAACAAAAACGTTGAAAAACAGGCACCAAACGGCACTTGAAGTGCAAAAAATCCTCTTCGCAACAGATTGAGTCGGACTTTGGTCCAAATTTGCTTGAAAAGTCCCGGAGAAAAAGACATTTCCGGCATTTGTTCCCCATTTTTACTGGACGAGGCATGTGTTCGGGAGAAAACAAGTAGCCTCTAGCTTTCTCTTCCTACTTCTCAGGTTACATGTAGTGAACTCCTGTTCCATTTTTTGAAAAATTTGCCCTCTTGAGCTATAAAAATGACCACGGAGTTGGCAACACATTGCGTTAGAAGCGAGACAGCCAATTCTTCAACAAAAACACTCGGCTAACAAAAAGTCTGTGAGCCATATGTCCTCTTCTCTGCTGGACTCATTTATCTGGAGGGCACGTCGGTGACTTTTTGTCAGTTGCGGTGAGAAAATGAACAGGAAACAGCTGGTGTTTACTAAAAATTCCTGCAAAAGAATACTTGCACTATATACTTTCTGAAATAATCAACTTCATTGGAAAATGTACAAAATAAAAGATCATTACTGGTGACGATGAGCAACATAATCTTCGCCTTCTTCCCAAAGGACTTCCTTCTCTCCACGAGCGGCTTTGGCTGCTTTTTCTTTGTCTCGAACAGCCTTCCAAATCTCCACGTCCCTCCAATCAGCCTTTTCGAAATCGGGACGAATATTGTGCGTTCTCTTATTGGATTCGTACTGCTTTCCGAAATTGAAGTGCTCGTTTTGTCCATAAATTTCTTCTTCCTAGAAAAAGAGGGGTGAAAATAAAAAGATAAAAGACTTACATCAACTTGTGTATCCAATAATTTGATTTGATCCTTCCAGTCTCCATCTGGATCTGATGCAGCTTTCTCCATGAGCCATTTAAGCTTCTTTTGTCTCTTCTTCTCTGCTTTTTTCTCCTTTTTGACTTTCTTCTTGTGCTTTTTGACAACTGTTCTCATTAAATCTGTGTCTTCATCTTTCTTTAATGGCACTATTCTGGTTCGTTTTCTTTCTTCTGCTTCCTCGGCACGTCTAATATCTTCTTCGTCTGAAAAAAAGCAGTTTATTTGCTTAAGAAGATAACTTACTTGGTTTTTGTCGAACTATAGGCTTTGGAGCACAACCTTCCTCCCAAAGACGCTTGGTTTCTTCGTCAGCATCTTCTCTATATTTTGGTACTTTGTACTCATCTACATGGTCGACTTTGATCATTCGCTTTAACAACTAAAATGGTAAAATTAAAGATAAATAAAAATGTTACTGTTATTCCATTAAAATTATCAACAGCAAGCACCGTACTGCGCTGATCGGAGTAGCAAAGAAAGCAGAAGCCCTTGGATTTACCGGTTTTTCTATCACGCACCAAGTTTATGTTCACAATCTCTCCATATCTGAAATTAACAATTAGAAGGGTCGAAAGATGCAGAATCTTCGTTTGTAAACAAATTTCCCCCAGATTTTCGCCAAAGTTCAGCGCATATGTGCACTTTGGGCTAATGTTTACGCGCAATAGGAAGCTCATACGGTGAGCTGTTATAAACAAATTACTGCTGCCAGATGAAAGACGTCAAATATCCAAGGGATATTCCTCTAGATATGTCAAAAAGACCAATAACTTGCAATTTTTAGCAAAAAAAAGTCATAGAACCCTTGTCTACATTTCCTATTTCTGTCCACTAAATGGCTAAGTGCTGCAAAGACCTATACTTTATCCAACATCAAGCTACCAAGCTTTCTAATTTTACATCACCAGAGATATGGCAGCTGTTGTCTATGAGTCATCGCGCCTGGGAGCATTGTAATAGAAATCCTGGCGCCCTATGACCTTAAACTTGGGGAGCGGCTAGTTGTCCTTTTTATGACCTAACAACCAAAAGTACTTACTGTGAAAACACGCTGATAATATCTCCTTCAGTGAGTTCATACGGCAGCTGACCAACGTAGATCCAGGCGCTTTCTTTGTACTTATGATGCCAACTTTTAGATCCTTCTCCTGCAGTTCCAAGTGCGATTTCCCTCTCATTAAGTTTGTTCAGGTTTTTAATATTCGTTATTGGGTTCATCGCCTGAAAATAAGACTATTCATAAAGGAAATGGAGTAGATACTAAGAAAAAGTAAATTCGTCGTTAAAATGTAGTTTTTATCGTATTTTTTTGTTTACCTTATATGAATTTTGCATAGTTTTAGACAGAATACATACAGTTATAGCTAAATTTAAACAAAATGGTTGCAAAAATCTTTGATTAGATGAAAAGAAATCGAAAAAACGGCCATCCATGTGAATCTTTTCGAAACTAATTTTCGAATAGTCAAGTGATCTCTTTTTTTATCCTCCACGTGATCCAAAATCTACGAAATTAGAGTGAATAACTATAAAACGCAGAAAAAAATAAACACGATAGTAAATTGAAGAAACAATGAAAAAGTCAAAGAAACTGACGGAAAATAAATGACTTTATTACTAATTTTCTATAAATTTGACTAGTTTCCTACAGAATTGGTCGTAAGTGAAGTAAAATGAGCAAAATGGAGAAACAAATTCAGTTTTGGAGATTAATCACAATAAGTAACCATGGGGCGAATGATATAGCTGAGTTTTTAAGGCGAGTAAATACCGGTAAAATAGACAGTTTAAGGCCAGTTTTTGATGAATTCTGCTAGAAAAGGTAATTGTTGACTAGAATCAATTGAAAAAGCTTAAAAATGCTAATCGGCTGAGAAGAAATCTGTATGAACAGAACTCCGCTCATGGATAATCGGCGACATTCCGCCGGACTCTGGTGGTCTCAATAATGAATTGTAGTTGGTGATTTCTCGATCTTGTAACGTCTCAATCTGCCTTCGGTCCTGCAATTTTAATTCCCATGAAGTTAGGTGAAAGAAGAAAGTTACAATTTTAAGGGCTATTGTAGCCCAAAAAAGGTAATTTTCTAACTTTTAAATAGTTTTCTACATTTTTTGATGTTCAACACTCTTGTAGAGCTTAATCTTCTCTACAAGAATCTGCAAGAAACTACTCAAAATCATTGATGAAAACTCAAATTACGTGCCGAGCAACTGTTGCTGCTGGTTGCACTTTTGCTGAATGAATGATGGTAGGAGTCGCGACCTTTTCTAACCAATATTTCTCGACAAAGAAGCACTTTGGTCAACCAGTTAGAAATTCGAGAAGACTTACATATTTTGTCATGTAAAAGCCAACGATAAACCAAAGAGGAACGGAGATGAAGACGATTATTCCAACAATATTGGATTTCACCATTTTCCCTGGAAATTGACTTTCTAAAATTGTAATGCTTTGCATGCTTCTCCTCTCTCTCCTCATTTTCATACGATATGTCTAGAGAAAAGAAAGAAACTTACAGAAAATGTTTCCATCTTGAAAGGGATTGAAATAGTTTGTGAAATAATCCGCCACCTCTGCGATGCACCTCGAATTCTTGCAGTAGCCCTGGACGCACCAAGAGCCATCAGCAAGATCGGGAGTAGCCTCCTCCGGCAAGCAGGGACCAGTCCCGTTGTTGGCTCGACAGCACCGCTTACAGGAGAGATGGACTTCTTCACAAATGCAGCTCTTCTTTCCAACTTTGAGGCTTTCGCAGTAGGGGATGCAGTTTCCATTTTGACATTCGCCCTCTCCTGCACAGCTGGTGCCATCCTTTACTGGTCTAGGAAGGGGACATTCGCCAGATCTTCCTCTGAAATTGGGTAATTTTTATTTTTCAATAAATGGATAAAAAATGCAATGTTTTTTTGTTTATCCACTCACGAGCAGAAGCTTTTCGACTTGCACTGCCAGGTGTCTTCCTGGAGACAAAGATGAGAAGCGTTGTGGAATGAGCAGAACGAAGAGCAGCAAGGACTGTTGTGCGGACTGCATTGAGCCGAAGGAAGCAAAGTGCAATTCCTCGAGCAACACGATGAGTCTGTTGAGTCAGTCTTGAAGAGAGCCCCTTCGTCGCATTGTTCCCCATCTTCCACCACCCCATTGCCACAAAGAGAGTCTTTTTCGATCTCGAAGCATTTGCTCCATCGACGATTAAGCATCTTCCGTATCATGTGCACCGAACAGGGAGAGAATTTCTGTAAGTTTTGTAGATTTTTTGTTGTGTAAATGACTCACAATATTGTTGGAATCGTATCCCATCTGCGCATAAGGATTCATGATATACTTGCCACCTGCTTTTAAATCAGGCATGCAAGTCTCATTCAATCCTGTGACTTGGTGTAGCTTGCTTTCATCATGAACAGCTCCCCAGCTGTGGCCATACTCTGGAAGATTGGACGAATTCTTTGGAAAAAGGTACCATGAGCAACGACTATTTCTGCTTCCCTGGTTACCAGGGGGTAATCTTTTTTGCCGGAATTTCCAATCACACTGGTGATGAGGGTATTATAAGAGCCAGTGCGCTCACCAAACTGAAACTTTTTTCTTTCAAAAGGTCCTTAATTGGAAAAGCTTTTTGTTAATAGTTACTTTTGCTAGTTGCTATTGTATTCGTATCCCTTGTCTTACATCTTTGCTATCCGAACAAATGCCACCATTATCTTCTGTCGCAACATAGGCTAAGCCCAGGGAGGATCTATCGTTAAACGACTGGGCAGTCATCAGATGGACAATACAGTACTTCGGAGAGGATTCTCTATGTGTAAAGGCCTAGAAAGATCCCAATTAGCTAAAAAGTATAAATTACTTGTAAGAGTCGGTCGCTACTCCAAACGCCGTCGTATTCTGTGTCATTCCCGTTGTAATGACCGATTTCCGTGGATGGCTTGTCCCAGATCTTTAATTCTTTGATGGAGAAGCCAAAATTGAAGAAGCGACCGCGGTCTTCACCGACTTTGTCTTCCATCTTATCGTCCCAATTCACTGCTTGGAAGATTTCATTCACTCTGGCGATGGTGTTCAACTGAAAAATACCATAGCCTGCGTATGCTCAATACGTACTATGTATCGAGCGGTGGTTGCTTTATCTCCCTTGCCCACAACATTAAAAAACCGATGATCTGCAACAATCTTCAGCGGACAACGATTCTTCTTCTCATTCACTAAGGAGGGAATTCTCGCCGATCGGATATGCTTAGCAATTGGATTTTCCCGCTTCTCCCTGTAGCTCCTTGTCTAAAATAGAAACTTTCATTCAAAAAATAAAAATTTCTACCGTTGGAGGAATAAGAGGACTCTGCAAGCCCTGGAAAATGGAAGTTCTTTTCAAAATGTCCACTTCTTTGTAGACTATTGTATCCCTAGAAACGAGATTTTTAAAAAAAATCAAAAAGGAGATAGAAACCGTTTGTCTGCTCCAGGAATGTGAGTGGCCGCTGGTTCTAGATGAATCAGATCCTCTCCATCCTTCACAAATCCAAGGAATGCTCCCCCAGGAATGGAATTTAGATGGACTCGACCCTTTTTTGAACCTAAAAATGTGATTTGTTTTTGTTAGGTTTTGGGTAGAAAAAAGTCTAGAAAATGAGAAATCTTATTATTGATACTAGCCTTCTAAATGCCCACTAAAACAGCCATCTAAATCTGTCAAAATCTCCTTCCCATCGCTGTCCAAAACTTGAAAATGACTATGAATTGGTGGACGGGATTCCTTCACTATCGCACTATATATTTTGCCTGGAATTGTATAGTCAAATCTTAATTTATAATTGCTTACCAAATGCTGAGAATTCAATAATCCTCTTATGGGCCGTCGTTTTGAGTTTGACTTTGACAACCTCGTGAGGGAATTCTTCATAATCAATGGATTGGGTGACTGCAATTTGAAAGGAAAGTAGGAAAACGAGAGGGGAATCACCTGAAAAGCAGAAGAATAGTGCTACCAGAGCCACAACTAACATAGCATAGTTCTGAAAAATGGATTTAAAAAGGGGGGAGCTTTTTGTTTGAAGAAGCTAAAAGAGTGAAGGAGAAATAAATAATAGTGCACTTTGATTTGAATGGGTTTCAATCTATAAATTATATACATGAAGCGGGAGAAGACAAGGCGGAAAAGATCATAGTGAATCAGCGCATTAGGACTGAATTTCAGATTGAATTTAAAAGCTCTTTCGAAAATATTTCAAATTCTGGGAGAACGAAGACAGACTTTGAGATAACAATTCATTCATAGCGTTCAAAAGCAACTAGCTTTATAAAAGTGCTTTTCAAGACATTTAAAATTCAGTCAAAGAGGGCTAAATTCTAGAAGAATTTGCAGCCCCTTTCGAAAAATAGCTTTTCATTTCGACATTTTGAAGAATCCTGCGGCGGATGGTGGCCACGCCTCGATTTGTCTGCAAAGGACCGGGTCTCAACGCGTTAGTCTCAGTTGGTTCTGATCGTTGGTTTTGGAATTCCAATAATATCCACCAAAAAATTATGTTACTCGATTGATTTAATAATTACTTTTCTATTTTGACTACACAGAATACGGTATTTTAGATGGCTGATCTCTCTCAACACGCCATCCCGGCGGTTGACATGATTTCTGCGACTTCCAGACTCCAATTGGAGGCAGTTGAGGTAATTTTTCGAAACATTTTCTTTCTGGGTATTTAACTAGACCAATTGAGACTATTGTAAAAGCCATATAGCTATTGATAAATTGAATTTTTAAGGTTTTATCAAGTAGCATTTTGCACCCTCTTGATCAAACAATTCGCAGAAAATGAGATTCCTAAGATCCAATCGAGTTTTATGTACCACCTAAAGCTTAAAAATCAAATCCAATCAAACATGGAATGATTACTTTTGCTATATTCAAATGATGTAGGTTCGAGCCAACAAGCCGAACTGGGGCTCCTATCTCCGCTCGCAGATGATCCCCCAAGAGGATTTCAACTTCATTACTGCCTATGAAGCAGCCAAGGTTTGTTCCTCCTTTGGCTCCAATTGGGTTGTAGAATAAGGACGAACGCTCAGCTGTTCTCCAATCAAACGACGAGAATGGCCAGGCTGTTCGAACTGTCGTCAATTTGATCACCAATGTGGCCAAGGATCAGAATGTTCGCTATGTTTTGACTCTTTTGGATGATATGCTCCAGGTTTGTTTGTCTTTTTGGAATATGAGAACAAATTTTTAGGAGGAAAAGTCGCGAGTAGAAATCTTCCATTCTGCTGCTAGAAAGCAGAAGAGAACGGCCTTCTCGTGGTTCATTGGAATTCTTCAGAGGCAAGACACTTTCATCGTCAATCAGGTAGGTTTTCTCCTCAATATAATGTTTTTTTCGCTTCAAATCGATCTTTTAAATTATTTAATATAATATATATAATTTAATAATAAAATTATATATAAATGTTAACTTAAATATACGTATAAAGTTTATAGATGAGTTCGATCATCGCCAAGCTTGCCTGCTTCGGTCACACCCTGATGGAAGGTTCTGAACTCAACTATTACTTCTCTTTCCTCAAGGACCAACTCCGCTCGGTACCACCTCCATCCCTTTCTAGAAATTTTCCTTCCAGACAAACGAGTACATGAACACAACTGCCCGTTGTCTTCAAATGATGCTCAGAACTGAGGCCTATCGTCATGCCTTCGTGGCTGCCGATGGAATTCAATCCATCACTGCTGCTCTTTCTGGAAAAACCAACTTCCAGCTCCAATACCAACTCATTTTCGCCATCTGGTTGGTTACTAATCGAAGAATTCTTTTAACAAAAGCGATCTAGGTGTTTGACTTTCTCCCCAGAAATCGCATCCAAGGCTCCTTCTTCTGGAGTGATTCAAGCCCTGGGAGATATTCTCTCCGAGAGCTCCAAGGAAAAAGTCGTCCGCATCATTTTGGCCACTTTCAGCAACATTTTGAACAAAGTAATCTCTTTTGGGACTAAAAAGTACAGTAACTTTCAGGTTGAGGAAAGAGAAATCAAGCGCGAGGCCGCTCTTCAAATGGTCCAGTGTAAGACTCTCAAGACTTTGGAGCTCATGGATGCCAAGAAATACGACGATCCCGATCTAGAGGTAATTTTAGAAAAAAAAGCTCAAAAGTAGAAAATAATACAGAAAATTTTTTTAAAAATCTATGTTTTGGACCTCCTTTTAAAGGTTGTTTTCTAGGAGGATATTGCTTTCTTGAATGAGCAGCTCCACCTCTCTGTCCAAGACTTGAGCTCTTTCGACGAGTACTGCAGTGAGGTCCGTTCCGGCCGACTGCAATGGTCTCCCGTCCACAAATCCGACAAATTCTGGCGTGAAAATGCTCCCAGATTCAACGAGAAGAACTTCGAATTAATCAAGTAAGTTACCAATGCGTTAAACCTTTAAGATCTAAAATTGAAAAATAAGCAAATTTAGGATTCTTATCCGTCTCTTGGAACACAATCAAGATCCCCTAATTCTCTGCGTCGCCGCCCACGATATTGGAGAATATGTTAGGCACTATCCAAGAGGAAAAACGTGAGTAGTTTTACGATGAAAATTCTTTTCAAACCGAGCTTTAAAAGTTACAATTTGCTCTTATCATAGTTTTTGCATTCCATAATAAGGCAACTAAAATTTGCAGTGTGATTGAGCAGTTCCAAGGAAAACAAGCGGTGATGAGGCTACTAACAGCCGACGATCCAAACGTTCGTTATCATGCCCTCCTTGCCGTTCAAAAGCTGATGGTCCACAACTGGGAATACCTCGGAAAACAG
Source organism: Oscheius sp. JU1382 (assembly GCA_932521405.1). Lineage (NCBI taxonomy): Eukaryota > Metazoa > Nematoda > Chromadorea > Rhabditida > Rhabditidae > Oscheius > Oscheius sp. JU1382. The sequence continues at coordinate 629,653 of OW051479.1, forward strand.
ATCGACGGCGAAGAGAAGACTGGGGAAGCAGTCGCTGTGAAATAAAACTAAACTAATTCTAATAGTAGATTCCTAGTTTTAGAGAATTTACTTTTGAGCCAATTGTGATATTTTGTTTAGAAAAACCATTCCACTTGCCGTGTGTAATCTCTCGTCCATTTGTGTAGCAGACTTCACTTCTTTTTTTTTTCTCTTATAATTTTTGTATAATAACCCACCCCTTTTGGAGAAAAAAAAACGACTTATAGACATATATTTTATGAGAAATAAACATTTTATAGGCAGATTCTCAAATAATTCAAAAAGCTACAGCAAATTTCTAAATTATATTTGTATACTGAGTAAAACAACAGAAAATGGCTGAGCTAAAAATGAGAATTGAACCAAATATTTTTATTAGAATAATCTCAAACAAATATAATAAGCTCGTCTCTCTTAATTCTGTAGAAGAACCCTTCCTCTGGCGTCAACTTGAACGACAGTCGGCGTTCCGGGCTCAAACTCCGGCAAGATTCCTCTCTTCGGCGCCTTCCAAGCTCCCTTTCTCGGTACCATCTGGATACACTCGGGAATTGGACAAACGCTGTAATTCGCTTTCGTATTCCTCTATCTCTCTCGGGAATACCTGTAGCAGAGAGTGCAACCAGTGCAATCATCCTCATTGACCAACGGCTGGTGAGTGACTGCATCGAAGGAAATCGCCTGGTAGCCACTGTCATTACAAGTCATGTAACATTTTCCACAATTGATGCACATATCCTAGAAGAAAGGAATTTGGGCTACCCTGCCTACTCACATCATCAATGATTGCGACTTTTTGTTTCAAGTTATCGAGAGTAACATAAGGCCCAATTTTAGGCAAAGCGGAGCCGATGACGTCCTGAACGCTGGGAACAGTAAGCGGCTCTTCGTCCGGCCGAGTGGCGTAGTGGATTCCCTCTGTTGAGAGAATATCTGTCTCAAGAAGCTGCTTGTGATCGCGTTCTTCTTTCTCCTTCATAAATTTGCCGAAATTCGAAAGACCCTGGAAGATTTTGGCTGATCTAGAAGGGAGATTACGGTATTATGAATCAGGACGGGTTTTCCCTTTTGGTGTTTTTCGAGTGGAGGAGACTGGCCATCCCATTCTTTGAGAGATTTAATGCCTTTTAGATAGAGTAGACAGCGCAGACCAGTACAGTAATCCTCAACAAGTGTGAAGTCCTGGTTTTGAACGGCTGAGCAGACCTGAAAAAGTCATCATTTCCTTGGTCTTCGAGTCGATTTTACCTGAAGGACTGAAGCGCCAGTGGTGAGGAATGCCAATCCGGTCTCAGCAGATTCAATTCCTCCGGTGGCCATGATGGGGAATCCATCCAAATCGTTGGCGATAGCAGAGACAGCCTTGAGAGCAATTGGTCGAATAGCTGATCCACTCATTCCTCCATAAGTTGTTCGTTTTCCATCTCCAATGGATGGCCAAGCAGTGGCATCCGCCTTCATATGCATCAGGCCAGAAACGGTATTAGTGGCGGTGACTCCCCAAGCACCTCCTTCCTTAGCCGCCCGAGCGATTGATCGAATGTCGGTTATGTTGGGCGTCATTTTGGGGAAGAAGGGAATCTTGACTGCAGCCTTGATCCAGCTGCAAATGGTTCGCACTATGTCGGGATCCTGGCCACAAGCGAGACCCATTCCTGAAAGAAATAGCTTTCAGCCCAGACTTTTATAAAACAGAGCTCTAGTTTTTAGATCTCCTTAAGGATTTTACCTTTTTCCCCCATTCCGTGAGGACAAGACAGATTGAGTTCCAAGATGTCGGATCCAGCTTCTTCAGCAAGTTTGGCCAGCGTTACCCAGTCGTCCTGGTTGAAGATGCACATGATAGAGGCGACGATGATCTTGGTTGGGTGATCTCTTTTCAATTCTCGAATACATTGGAGCCAATAAGCGGCGGATTTCTCGGAAATCAGCTCGATGTTGAGGAAAGATCCCTGGTTAGGACCATAGATTGGACCACTTGTGGATCCTCTGACGATTCTGGGAGAGACGTTGGTGACGAGATCTTTGTCCAATCCGAAGGTCTTCGTCAGGATGAAGCCCCAGCCTTGTTCGAAGGCTCGTCGACACATGGGACCGGAGGTGGTTGGAGGGGCGGAGGCTAGACCGAAGGGATTTTCGAATTTCACTCCACACATTTCGACTGAGATATCCACCTGGAAAAAGGGCTACTGCAGGTTTATAAGGGAAGCTAACCTCATCGATAGGCGTATGGAACATTGGTAGTTTTGGCTCGGCAGAGACCTCAAATCCATGGAGGGATTGAAGGTAGCGATGCATTTGCCAAGCAGCGACTTTACCGTCATTAACAGATTCGACAGTGGTTTCAGCCACTCCGCCGACATCTCCTCCAACGAAGACCCACGGCTCGGAAGTTCCTTGAGTCTTCTAAAAGATCGAGTTTATTTCTACTTTTTGACTGACCTTATCGACTTCAGGTGCTCCCCACTTGTTCAATTTGATCGGAGATAAAGCATCTAAGACCTCTTTATCTAAAAGAGTCGATCCGAATGCAGAAATGACATAGTCGGCTTTGAGTGTCATCAGCTGGTCCTCATCCTCGTACCATTCTCCCTTGTCGTCTTGTTCTGTTCTTGCGAAGGTCATCGAAACGATCCGGCCGTCTTTCACATTAACGGATCTTGGAGAACAGAAGGGCATGAATTCACATTTCTCCTCTTTGGCAGCTTCCATCTAGATTCTAATAAGAGATTGGAAAAAGTGGCAAAACCTCTTCTGGAACAGCTCGAATGCCGGTGAATCCTTTTCGGAAAACTACGGTAACCCTGGAAGCACCACAGCGGAGAGCAGAAGTGGCACAATCGAAGGCTGTATCACCAGCTCCCAAGACGATGACTCTTCCTCGCATTGTTGGCAGAGGAGTCGACTTGCAGCCACACATTCCCGGCTTACTGGCGGCGGCCACGATGGGGAGATAGTCCTTACTCGTGTAGAAGCCCATCTGCTCGGTTAATCCTTCGAAGACTTTGACCTTCTTGGGCTCCGGCATTCCGATTCCAACGAAAACTGCCTTATTTCCATTAGCCTGTAGTGTATTAATTAAAATAATATTGCCTTCAACCAAATTTATGAGCAATCAGTAACCCAAAAAAATTTACCTTCAGCTTTTCGAGAGTGATATCAGTCTTGTGGAGACTCCTTCCAGTGACGATCTTGACTCCAATATCCTTGGCCAATTGAATCTCAAAATCGACGACATCATAAGGCAAACGGAATTGGGGAATCTCCGAGGTGGACAGTCCTCCAACATATTCTCGTTTCTCATAAATTGTGACATTTGTGTAGCCGAGACGAGCCAAGAAAGAAGCGCAAGAGATGGAGGCCGGGCCACAACCTATAAATTTCAACTGAATCACAATTAAACTGACCCAAGAGAGCTACTGGCTGGTCGTGAGCCACATTCCTGGATTCTCTGATCTCTTTGGAAACGATTTGTCGGATATTCATCCTTTTGAAGACATCGCAAGCGAACTGCTGCAATCCGCCGATATTGATGGCTCCCTCCTCGGAGGCTTGGAGATTACATCCTCCCACACAGAGATCGGACGTTGGACAAATCATTCCGCAGGTTAGACCGAGTGGATTGTCGGAAAGAATTTGCTTGGCTGCTCCGTAGTAGTTCTTGTTGGAGATGGAGGTGATAAAGGCTTTGACGTCCAGCTGGGTTGGGCAAGATTTCTGGCAAGGAGCATCGGCGCATTTTAGACAGCGAAGGGCTTCTCGGAGGGCACCTCTTTCGGATAAAGTTGTGTGCTTGATGTCGCGGAAATCCTTCTCCAAACTGCCACATTTCTGCAATTTTTTTATTAGTTATAAAGCAGAAATAAAAAAGAAGAAATAATATATTTACTACTTGTAACCAAAGAGAAAAAGGTAAAACTTACAGCAGCACAGCCCTTCTCGGCGTTTCGCTTCCAATTTGCTTTGTTCTTCTTGGTGTCGTAGGAGGGAACCGCTTTCGCAAATTTGTTCACCTTCGGGTTCAACGCCAATAAACTCTGTAAACTTATAACTATTGCTCTCAATCTTCCGATTGTCTCTTTTGATGATTCTCTCTCTCTCCCTTTATCAATCTTTCGCCTTGTGCTTTTCCAAAAACCAGCAGACAGCGCGCGTGTCACGCGATTTCCCGTCCCAAAGAGGAGATTATTTCTTTTTTGGCTGGAACTTTTTTGTCCTTCAACTAACTTTTATAGTAGCTTAGATTTTTATTAAAACGCAAAAATAAAGTTGTTTACTTGATTTTTTGGCGACTGGTTGGGTGGTTAACGACTTCTTTCTGATAACTACTAGCTAGATAGAAGGGATACGATTGGGTCTGACTGATAGAGAAGGAGACAACACGTGGACATTTTCTCGCTATTTTTGGGGTACTTTGGATCAAACTGGACATAAATTGTGGAAATTTCTTTAGAAGTTATTACTAACACTTCTAGACTTGGGCTACTTTTGTATCAAAGTGATCATAAATCGTAGAAACTTCTTTTTCTGAACTCATACGAAGTCCTAGTCGTTTTTCTAGAGGAATCAAGATGGACATAGACTTGAATTTTTCTTCCGAAGCCCAATCGAAATGTTTAAGGCTAGTGGAATTTAAAACAAACTGGGCAAAAAAATAATAAAGATTTACATTTGAAATTAATTTAGTCTACACCTGAAACGGTTTTGAATTGGTTCTAAAATGTAGCTTTTAAAAACCGTTTGTGGCTTTAAAAAATGGTCGAGTTTTTGCCTAATTTTGGAAAAATTTCTGGAATTTTTGAATCAAAAAGGGTCCAAATTTGAGGATGATTCCCTTTTAAAATCACAACTAGACTGAAAATGGTCCCATTTGCCACTGTCCTTGGCAGTCGCCCGAGTTTTTGTTTGCCGAGTCAGTCGAAAGACCAATCTTACTCAAAGAAACAAAGTTCACTCTCTCTCTCTCTCACCTCAATATCAGGAGCATCTTTCGAGACGGGGTATCCGTTGGGAGGAGCCATGGCAGAAAGGAAACCCGAACGGTACCTCCCCCTTTTTGGCTGAAATAGTACACAATTGGAAGAGAACATTAGAGAGACGAATTGATAAGGAGACCACGTAAGGCACAAGAACTAATGAGAATGATCAGTCAAGTCGGGCGAAGTGTCAAAGCGGCAATCTTTCACGGCCAGTTTATAGAGATATAACTGCTCTCTCATTATTTGGACATCTTTTATATTTATTCCTTATCTTCCCTCATTAAAAATAACAAAAGAAGTGGAAAATTTGAATTTCCTTGGGTAACTGTAGGCTAAAAGGGACCAAATTTAACAATGTTTGAGTGAACTTTAGAATTTTAGTGCTCTTGATCTACACTTTAAAGCTTTGAAGAACAATAAAAACAAGGTTAGATCTGTAGTGAGCTTTCTATTTAAATGTAAACAAATTTATCTGAGCCTCCAAGTATTTTTGAATTCTAGAACTTCAAATTTTAAAGCTTTTTTACACACAATGAAAGTAAAAAGAAGAATTAGGAATGGGCTTCGACTGGAAGAGAAAGTAGAGGGAATATTGTTGAAAAAAGGCTACATTAGAACGAGGATGAAGCGTTAAAAAGAGCCAAAAATTTATTGAAACCTTAAAAACTTTGAAGAGGCTCAGAAAAATAGAAACTCTCGGGTCGTCTGGGAGTATAGAGAGAGCAAATAGAAAGGGGCTGATCGGCTGACCTGCCGCTCATGATTACTTTTTATCCACATACAACTCGTATTTTAATTACGATGACTACATGCATTAGCTTCAGCTTCTACTCAACAATCTAAAGGATTTGTAAAAAAGAGTAAGAATTAATTCAAAAAGCGAGGAATTTTGAGTCCTTTTCTCTACAAAATGAGACGCTCCTCTCAAAATCCATTTCCCTCCGATTTGCATCCAATTTTTAGTTTGCTGCCTCAGCGTCAAGGTTTTAATCACAATCGTCAGACGGCACTTCCTGACTGCCTCATCACTGGCTGCAACTAGAGAGGAGAATGGCCGCGCCGGTGCGATTTGCCGCTGCGGCCGAGAATCTACGGGTGCGAATCAGCCGCCACATAGGCTGAGCGATCACATTAAAAGCGTTTAGCGTTTTTGGAAGAAAATTGGGAAATTTAATTCCAAAATGGAACGAAAAATAAAGAGATATCAGGGAATATTTTCAGAAAAAGAAAGTGAGAGAGAAGCTTCATGATTTCTTTATTAATTGAAAATTACAAAAAAAAAAGTTTAGAAACAACGTCGAGTTATCGGCTAGACAGGCTCATTGCAAAAGGCTGAATGAATGCCTTTCTTCCTGGGTGTGCAGCCGTCAATCACAAAGCTTTTTTCTGATGTTTGGAAAAGAGAATGTCTGGGCCAAAAAGAGGGAATTCAACGGCAGGTACTTTCTAGAGGAGAAGTAAGCCAAACACGTGCTGTAATCGAGACGATCAAGGTCAAGAGGGGGAGGCTATCACGTGCAATAATTTCTGCCCAAGTCGTCAAGACAACTCTCCGCTCGAGCTGATGTCAAATGAAAGCTAATCACACCTGGGAGGAAATTGACGCGAAAAGGAACTTTTGATCTATTAAATTATCCAAATTTTTCCAGAAATTCTAACAAACCAATTCAGAAAGGTAAAAAAATCAATCTTTATTGGTTTCAAAAACTCTATAAAAATCAATATATTTGAGCTTCTTGGCGATATGGCAGTGTTAAATGAGCTTGGTTATAAATATCAGAGTCCTCTGCTTATCTGGCGGTAACTGAGACAACGATGATGGTTATGATCACAGCTATGACGAACAAGGGAGCCACAATAAAACAGACCACATTCAAGAAGCAGTCCCTCGTGGTCGCACAAGAACACACTTTGAAGCTGAGCATACTCCTCCGAGGCTCCGGCTTCTTGCTGGAAGGGAAGGTTAGTCTGTTTGTTAGGAAATTAGATAGGAGAAGAGTCTAGCAAATGCCCAATATTTTGATCAAATAAAATATTAGCCCAATTAGAAGCAGCAAAGCGATTGTTAGGGGAATACAACTAGCCAAAATGTATTTTATATAAAAATTCGACAGCTCATTGCCGTAGTAAGATGTCCGATTCTTTATTCTCCAACCATTTCTGAGAATATTCAAATTAGAATAATTCTTCCTTATTTTTAATGTGTTACCTCCCCTATAAATTTCTCACCTTCTTGTTCCTCTAGTCGTCTCAGTCGTGGTGGTTGTTGTCCTCATAATTCCTCCTCCCTGTCCTCCACTTCTTCCTCCGCCAGATGAATAGCCATATCTTCCTCCTCTCTTTCCTCTTCCAGACGTTTGGGTCGTCGTCACCAAAGTAGTCGATTCCCTTGCTCCATCATCTAAACCTTCTATTTAGAAAAGGAAATCAGATGGCACAAGTGAGGGAAAAGCTATTCTAGGCAAAAGACATGAGACACAAAGGGTAAAGTGCTGACCGCTGTCGTCACCTCCGGCCCGTCGGCCCTTGGCGTCTGGGGTGTTCGGATAAGGGCGGTTTTGATCTAAAAAGCGACTTGTCTTGCTTTTAGCTGGCTTACAAGGCGGAGGAGCTGGACTTCTAGGATCATTGCCATCGTGAACCTTTGCCCTCCCCTCCTCTCCAATCCTCAAATCTGGCGGCCGTTGTCCTTGGGTCCTTCCTTCCTCTCTCCTTCTTCCTCTTCCTGTCTGCTGGGTAGTGTTTAGATCCCAATTATCTCCATAATCTTGGTCTCTATATCCATGGGGAGGAATCTTCGGTGGTGGTTCGTATTGTGGCTGAAGGGTTTTATTTTTTTTTAAAAGTAGTTGGATTACCAGTCTATTTTGATCCTTTAGAGGGGAGACACCTTCTCCAATTGGGCGTTGAGGTGAGCCTTTTGGTATCATTCCTACTGTAATCTCGATTGGATCTCTATTTTCTCGCATTTGTTGAGGAATCAACACGCTGTTTCTATTTGGAGAGACTGGAAATTACTATTTTAAAGTTGGATTTTCTTCAAACCTGGAGTGACTCCTTGTCCAATTTGGGATTGTCTTGGATCGAAGGGAGCTACTCCATCTCCCACATTTTGATATCTCAACGGGGGATGAACATTCTCGTAAATTCGAGAAGGCGGCGCTGGATAAGACTGTCTATTCACATCGATTGTAGTCTGTCTAGAAAAGTAGCCTCATGTTCAGGAAGAAAGGAGAAAATCGACCTTAGGATGTCTTCTCTTTCTCTAAGCTCCCGGGAGATTGTATCTCTCGGCTCGTGTCTACCCGGTTGATTACGAAGATGGACTCCTCCGCCGATGGAATAAGTCGGATTTTCACGGGTGTCGGCAGGAGGAGGAGGGAAGACTTGGGAACGTCGATCTTGAAAATTAGAGATAGAACTTGTAGTAAGTTTTGGTTATAATAAATCACAAAAATTAATATTACTAAATAGGTGACTATTGTTAGAGAAACGAACCGCCACTCTTCGGAGCTGATGTTCTTCTGGCTGGGATAGGAGCAGCTGGTGAGATTGGCTCAACTCCTGTTCCGGGAGGACTTCTCATGCTCTTTCGCGTTTCGTCGTTCCGCTTGAAGGGCGGATTCGGCATTGGGAAGTCGATTTGTGTCTCTCTTCTGGGACTCTTTACTGGCGAAGTTTTCGACTGTTTAGTTGTCGGATCAATGTAAGCGTAATTATCTTCTGAATGGATCTGGAATCCATCTTATTTTTAATTTTTCAGGCTAAATTTTACCAATTCTGGGCCATGAAGATCTGGAACGCTGAGATGGTGAAGAGAGGTCAGAGAGCGTTGAGGAGTTCGTGTGATTGTATAGCCAGACGCTTCATAATAAGGTTTTTCTGGTTGACGAGTAATCGTTTCAAGAGACCTTCAAAATATTTTTCGATAGGATTTCTGGCCTACTTTGACTCTCTCTTTCTTAATTCCATGCTTCCTCTAACACTTGACCGACCACTTCTGGTTCCAACGTTCTTGTGAGAGCGAGTTCCCACGTCGTAAATGTACCTGGAAAAGTGTTTGTTTTGAAAGGAGCTTATTACATTTTGCGACTGGACTCCCTATTTATTTGAACTGTTTAATAGTCAGTGTATACCTCACCTGACAACATTGATGTCCTCCCCTCGTCTGGTACTCTGAGACCTCGCGAAGGTGTCCTCATAAGGCTGATAAAGGCTATTGGTAGTCCGTTCCGGCAATGTAAAGCTGTGACGCATTTGACTGGACAAAGACGGTGCTCCAGCCGCAGCCGGCGTCCGAAGAATTACTGTCGATGGTGTTTCCTAGACCCTTCTGTATAAGAGAAACGACTAAAACAAACCGGAGTTTTGCTTTCCGCTCGTTCGTATGGATTATATCTGTGAGAGGGGGTTGCCATTTCAGTTGGGCGAACGGGAACATAAGTTTTTAGCTTATCTATGGTCGATGAGCCATTCTCATTCATGGTTGCCACTGTTGAATAAGTTGTGGTCACATTGGAGACGTTTGATTCTGCTTGGGAGCGTTCCACCGAGTAGCTAAAAAGAATTATAAGAATATCTATATTTCTGTTTCTGCTGTTATAAGTTAAAAGACTCACTTTTTGGGAACTTCATCATATCTCGGTCCATTTGCTCCAATAGATATCCTCGTTCCTTCCTTGAAACTATTCGAAGAGAACCTAGTGAGAGTTCCGTTCTCATTCACCTCCACTATTTTGTGATAATTCGTCGGAGGGAAATCATAAGCCCGATTGAGATTTGGAGTCAATGGTGGAGGCAACTCCTCCAATCTTGGAGGAGAGCTCTGGGGTGTTGACTGCTTAGGGGAGGTTGAGTGAGGAGGAGTCGATGATTTCTTCATGATCACTACTTCTGGTAGACCGACGTCATATTCAACTACAATCACATCATCTTCGGTACTGGAATCTGGCCTAAAGGGGGATTGAGTCTCGGGAGATAATTACTGGCGAAGTTTCTGGATGTCTTGGAGTAGGCCGAAGGGAAGACCAGACTTGGGTGGACTGCAAATTGTTTGTTTATGATAGGGAAGGTACAGTGCTTTGTTAGAAAAATAAAAATACGTAAAAGACTCCATTTTCAATGGAGAAAAGAAACATTATTTCCTTTTTAAGCAAGCTTTTATGCTTAATTTTTTAAAAGAAAAAATGGTTAACAAATTTTCAACAAACCTTGTCATAGGAAGAGGCGGTGGAGGAGGGGGTGGAGGAGGGGGTGGAGGCGGTGGGAAATTGGGTTTCCCATAAGCTGGAACAGGTGGATGGACCGTAGTCCTCTCCTCAGTTCTGACGCCATTATCCGTCTTGACAACACTCGTCGTCGTATTGACTTTCCCTCCAGAAATGGTGGTAGTTTTAGTCTCCACCGTTTTGTGAATTGTCGGTTCGTAATGGATTACAGTACTTGTGTTGGACGAAGATCCCGATGAGAAGCGATTCACATTGGCCAAAAATGGCAGCTCAGGCTCAGCTCCTGTAAAAGTCATCGGACGAAGGGAGCGAATGTGGAAGAAAAGCTCTGTGAAATTGCCAGTCGTCATCCTCCAATAAGTTCCTCGAAGATGTTCCTGGAGGGAGTCATCTGAAAAGTCAATTTTGTTGATTTGAATCCAATAAAACAACTAACTTTGTTTCCTCTGGAAAAGACAGCTGGTATTAACTTTGAAAGTCTTTGTCTCGTGCAGATTGAACCGTCTCAAAAGGGCATCTGGTTTGGGAGATCCATCACTTCCGGTGATAAAAACCGTAAAATTTGATCGCAAATGTGGTGGGAACATGCCCATCGTCTGGAAAAAAAAATCTACTTCGCCTTTTTAGTCTAATAATCAGCATTTATATTTAATAGCTTCAACTTGCCTAGAAAATACAGGAAATGAGCTAAAAATTGATAAATAATTTTCAGTTCACTTAGTTCCAAGCTAATACCTCCCCCTACCTTTTGAAGCTCATTTTCCTCACTGGTTGTCATCCGAACAGTTGATGAAAAAACGACTCCAACCACATCGATCCTCAATTTTCCATTCTCGTGGACCCAATTGTTTAGTAGACGGGAAAGGGCTTCCGAATCTCTGGAAGACAGGTGTAGGCGGCAGTTACATAAAATGGCTATTGTGAAAGCAGTTTCAAAGAAAATGCTGTAGCCATATTTGAGACATATTGTCCTGAGCATTATTAAAATAAGCAAATAATTTTAAAAGCGACATGAAAGAAATACCCTTGCCCAGTGCCAGGAGTGTCGATGACAATTGGCCGATAATCCATAATTGTATCATTGAAGACGTAGGTAATGATCGATTTGTCTGGGGTATTCGATCCGAATTTCTGAAAAATGTAGGCTTTAGTTTCTCTTTTTTAACGACAAAATTAATTTCCAGTAGTTATTTCCTCAGCGTCTTACCTCTTCAGCAATGTGATATCTGTCTTCTTCTTCGAGAGCCGCCCCATAGAAATAATTACAAAGGAAGTCGATAAGAGAACTCTTGCCCGAACCAGCTGGCCCAATCAATAAAATGACTCGGCTGTCACGATTTAGCCTATCTGAAAGGTCTTGTTGATCGAGATTTTTGAATCGAAGGACTCTTATCGCCGCCATAAAAAGTAGGGGGGAGTAAACGAGAAAACGAGAAGTTAAAAACGACTCACCCTCCTCAGCTCCGGCGTAGATTGTCCGAACATTTGAGTTACTACCAAAGGATTCTCCAACAAATTTGTTTATCTTCGGCAAGGCCTCTCCCAAAGGAGGGCTCGACGACATGTCCCTACAATTTCAAAAAATCAACCAAGAAGCAACGAGCTGGACTATTAAAATCATCCAGCTAGCGAAAAAAAACTTTTTTCAAACTTTCTTCACTAGGAGTTTATGATAATAAGCGCTTTTTTTAAAAAGGAAATTTACTTATTGAAGTAATTAACAAACAAATAGACCTAAGTTGTGGAAGATTCTTCGAGTTAGGAAATGAAAGAGTTAAAAAATTCCCTCAAGCAAATTCGTATTAGAAAGAAAGGAACTCATTAAAAGTATTTCCAATCGGAACTGATCTAATTCTATAACACCACGAGTCTCTGATTCCTCGTTTTAAGCGCAAAATGATACTTCATTGGTCCACAAACTAAGCTATTTAACTTCTAGCAAGACATTAATGGGTTTCAAACACTAAATTCTGATTCAATCACTGCTAATAGACGCAAGAAGTGATTGGACAGCAATTATTTGCAAATTAGAGAAGAAATGGCTCAATCTCCTGGCATAACAGTACAGCCAAGATAGTAAACATAGAGAGAGCCTAGGAGTGTGGAGAATGTGTTGAGTAACGTGGAGACAGCCCGGAAAGGCAAACAAGAGCAGGGAACGATAAGCCGCCAAGAGATAACTGATTCACAAATCGATCCTTCAACTAATCAACAAGGGTAGGGGATTTGAACCCCTAGGCAAATATAAAGTAATGATGGCCGACTCACCTTCGGAGCATGTCGTCTTCAGAGAAGAGAGGGCAAAGAAGATGGAGATTATTCTAAGCAGGGGCTGAAATTAGTGATAAGGACCAAAAAAGAGCTGATAATTTTCCAAAATAAATCAAGGAGAAAGCACAATTTTAATACTTTTGGCTTTGGATTAAGACAAAAAGGTATATTATTTTGTTTTAACTTGAGTGAAAAGATGTCGAGAGTAACTGATTTTGCTTTTTCTTGCTCCTGATGCTTCACCGGCAATGTCTTTTAGTCTATACTTTTATTTGGTCTGTAAAACGTTTTTATTACTGTACGTTTGATCGATCATTTTTGCAGAATATCAAAAAAACAGAGGAATAAAAATGATTCAATGAAAAAAGTCGCTGATGGCCGCTATCGTCGATTCCTAGTAGTCCAGTTCATCATCGCCGCTCATTCTCTGACTCGTATCAATCGCAACAGGAAAACTGGCAGTCGATAGGGAAAGTACAAGGTGATGGCGGGTGGGAAATATGCCACAGTCTGCTTTGATTTATTGCCGGTGACAGGGAGTCTTTTGGTCGAGAAGAGAAGATGGAAGGCAATTTGGTAAAAAAATAAAATATCTTGGGGATATTAATCTCTTCATAAAATCTCCCCATACAACTAAAAATTTCTTTTAAAAAGATTTAGCTAGAAGTTCTCCTTAAAAAAACTGCCAGACTACGAATCCTTTTGCGATAACCCTTATCACTTTCGAGCTTCTTCGTGATCCAATGCTCCTGTTTCTCGTCCTCTTTCTCTTCCCTTTGGCGGATTCTCAAAAAACAACCACAACAGCTGCTCCAACGATCTCCCCCTATGGCCAAAGATGCGCTTCGGCCACCTATTCGACTGATTATAATCTCCCTTTGGGTGTCATGACCCCCGGACAGACTTGTATTCTTACTGTAGGTTCACAAAGAAAGCGGGAAAAGCGACTTTCAGTTTAATATTCCGACTGGTCAGATGGCTTTTTTGGATCTAATCTCGGCCAATATGAGCTATAGCTTTGAGCGACCAGCCATTTCTGAAATCGTCGTCATCGACGTCCTTGGAAATGTCATGAAGTTTGTTAGATATTTATAGTTTTATAAGGTTGATTATAAATCAAGGAATTTTCTTCGATTATCAAACAAAATATTTTCGATTTTTCAAGTGAAAGCGAAAAAAAACCAAAACTATCAATAAAAATCTCTTAGGAACATCCCGGATCTCGTGCTGAGCATAGCTTTCCCAACTAACTTCACAATTTATCTAAAAATCGCCGCAAATGAAACAGCCATGAGTCTTGGGATAAATGTTCAATTCAAGCCCAGCAAGTCGTCTTTTTTTCCCTTCTAGAATTATTCAGATCAACTTAATGTCAAAACATTGGCCTTAAATACAGCCACCAATGGCCCCTCAAAGGTCTACTGGATGAGTCAATTGAAAGAGGGAAATACTTATGTCGCAACCAGCACAACCAAAACTGGAGTGAGTTGTAGAATATTAGCGTTGAGAGTTGGTCTAGGTCTCAGTAGCTATTGCCAAATTGACTGAACATCATGCGGGAATGTTCGACTTTATGAATATCTTCGTCTACGACAATGGAGTCCTCAAGGGAACGTGAGTCTCCTGGGGCTTGTCTATCCACAAATTTTGGCTTGAACTATTCTTTATTAGCACGAAGCACATAATTGGCTGATTTTCTTTTTATCAACCAGCTTTGAAATGTTTAGGTTGAACTCTCTTGGAAATTTCCCAGCCAACTATAGCAGCAAAATTCAACTCTATGTCGCCAGGGCGAGTACTCAAATCTATCGAGGGGCCTTCCTCGTCACTGACACGTCAAGTAAATTGGCAATTTTATCCATTAGAGGTTTCAAAGTTTAGATCTCCCCCCAACCCCTTGCTATCAAGCTGCTTATGTCCCGACAGATGTTGGAGAACATCACTTCCCACTAGAAGATTGCAATGGACAATGGGGAGCTCTAAGTATTATTGGAGATCCGGATGGCTCTACCCCTTATGATGTGACAAAAGTGGCTGTTTCTGGTGTTGGATTTGGGAGCAACATGACGGTGACTCAATATGTTGGAGGGCCGGTGCCCAATGCCCAGGGAGAGGTGTTGAATGACTCAAATACTCCGGAGGAAGTAATTGACATTTTGACAACATTCAATGTCAAAGCCGGCTGGGGCGCTATTTGGATTACCTTCGATCCGAATAAATAAATGAATTTTTACTTAGTAATCGATCTTCTAGAGGATTTCTTTTTGTTATTATTTAGCTTTGAAACTTATTTATAACTTGGTTTATGGAGTTTTTGGTCAGTCGGTAACATATGTGACGGAAAAATGAATTTATCGATAATGTGGTCGTCCGCCTGCCCTTCTCTAAATCCACACGGCCTGTTCAAATGGAAACAGACATCCCGTGCCAATAATCCTCTCTTCTAGCGCTCATTTTCTTCCACACTTTATTTCGATCGAAGATCAAAATCTCCCATTTTTGGCGTAAAAATGTTTCATTTCATTTTTCTTTCGTCTCAAGTATCCTCCCCAATGCCAAAAGGTCATTATTTTTGCCTCTTGAAGTGCCGGCCACTTCACTCTTCTGACAGTCTTATTACTCCCCCACACGCTTTCGCCCTTTTCTCGTGAAATTAAGACAGACGACGTCAGGATTGTATTCAGACACAGAGCTGGTTAATTGAGACGATCGACCAAATGGCGGAGGAAATGGCTGGCACGTCTGAATTGCCTTTAATGGCGTGAGTTCGGCATTCATACTGTACTTTGAGCATAAAAATCCGGGGGAAATATTGGGATCCGCTTTAAAAAAAAAGGTGTTAGAAAATTTAAGCGAATTACCGAGGACCGAATCGTGGTTTTTCCTTGAAAAATTATTTTAAGGACTCTCTGAAATCAAATCAAATATTTAAAATATGAGCTCCACGTCCCTGACCAAACTAGACATTTGTTGGCTCTGCTTGGAGAGACCACATTCGTTTTCAGCCTTTCACCCAAAAAATGATATCTTTCAGAGAACGCGTCTGCATTGTCTGCTACGAGAAAAGCGATGGCTCGCATTTCGGGGTTGATTCTTGTCGAGCTTGTGCCGCTTTTTGGAGGAGAACAATCGTCTCTGGAAGAAAGTATTACTGTAATCAAGGGGAAGGCCGTTGCGAGATCAATAAAGGTAAACTTTCAAAGCTACTAAAAAGAAAATTCTAGCTGCTCGCTGTATGTGCCGAAAATGTCGATTCGAGAAATGTTTTGCTGTCGGGATGAGGCAAGAAAGTGAGGAAATGAGATGATTTTTTAGCAAATGGCAGCAATTTTCAGTGGTTCAAGGAAGAAGAGATCCAATCAATCCAAGCAGAAATACAGTAGCCCAAACAGTCTTGCCATTTCCCATTGTGAGTCTTTGTTTTTTTAATGGATGTTTAAAAAATTATAATTTAGGAGGGTAATTTCCCTCTTCCAATGATGATTCTCCCATTAGAGCCGAATTTACTGCAGAAAATCAGCGCAAATTATAAGTGAGTTTATGATGGCAGATTTGACCAAGAAAACCAATAGGCTTAACTATTAGATTTTTCAACTTCTCCTTATAAATTTGAGGGTTAAAAAATAAGCCAATGGGTGTATAATGCTACCTATTTAGAGAACTCCGATCAAAGAGAAAAGTAGTGGAATTGACGCTTTATCCCGAATTGGCGCCGCTTTTACATATCAAAGGAGCATTGCAAGTGGCGATTTTTTGTATTATCTTGCTCAAACCAATCATAGGGATTCACTTGCGGAACATCGGAAAAACTGCTCAGTCTGACGAAGGCCTTCACACCGGCTCTTTGGGAATTCGCTCTGAAATCCTTCGACGAATTTGCTGCACTGGAAAATCATAATCAAGTGAGTTGAAATTCTCAAAGACTATTTTTAAAAATTTTCTTTTCACGGGCGAGTTAAAAACTACCAGTTATCCGTCCAACTCTGGTATATAGTAAACAAAAGGGTAACGCTTCAAAAACCATTGAAAATAAATAAAAAACATGATAATTAGTATGTGATTGGGAAAGAAAACTGGCTCGCTATTTTTCGAAAACCCTCGAATATATAAGTCTCTCCTGAAACTTGATTATTACCTTCAGGTTTCTTTATTTTCCTCCTTTGCCACTTTGATCTGGGGAATGGACAAAGCCTACATGACTTATAAGAGCATCCCCAAGGAATATTACGACACCATGTGAGTTCATTCAATCAATCTTCAGATAATATTTAAAAAAAGAACAAATTTACAGAAGTATTGTCTCTGAAATACTGTATTTTGACAAAAACAACTGCGAGTTTTGGATTTCTGACTGTCCTGCCACCTGCCAGCCCGTAAAATGTGAACTCATCACGTGGGATTTATCTTTTAAATGGAATTATCAGAACTATAATAGGGTGATGAAAGCAGCTATGAGTCGTCCTCGACTGAAACAAGTCCTTCTAATGGAGCAGATGCAAATAGAAGAAGAGGAATATGCCGCTCTCCTGGGGCTAATGCTATGGAGTCAGAGTGAGTTCATCCCTATCATCGCTATTACAGCAAATTCTTTGGACAACTATCCAGCCTTTAACAATGAAATAGAGCACAAAATTAATTTTCCATCTCATTGTATTTTTTTTTAAAACTCTTTAACCTTTCCAGATTTCGAGGAAGGCAGTGAAAAAATGGACGAATTGGTCAAGTCGATGCGGAAAACCATCTTTCAGCAACTGGAAAATTATTACAAGTTTGTTATTCGATAAGACTCCCACAATCCCCACAGATCCAAAGGAATGTTCTCCTATTCCGAAAGATTTGGAGCTCTGATGGGAGTTCACGGAACTGCGCTGGTTGATGTCTTCCGAATGAGAGAAGACATGGAATTGTACAATCTGCTGAACGCCATTTCGAATGACAGCTCCTTGCTGCAGTCACTACGGAATATTAGAAGATTTTAATCAAGAATAATGTGAAAACTTAGTCTCAGGACTTTTGTGATTTTTATAAGCAAGTTGAAGAGAAATAAAATTGTTTCAACCCGATTAACTAGAAATAGATCTCTTTTCAGCTTTAGCTTCACGCATAGGCCCAATCTCCCCTTCTCTCCCCAACGTCAGGCGGCTCTCGAAGTCACAAATTTCGTAAACTCCTCGTGTTCCATGTGCGCACGCGTGCTGACAAATGTTTTGTTGGTTTTAGGTGTGTCTCCCCAATACCGCTACTGGGAGCAGCACTAGGGGAGGGATTACAACTACTTTTGTCAGCTTTGCTGATTTTAGCAACTTGCGGTCTTTCGAAATGGACGACGGCTGATGCAACTTCCCTCTAAATTCTCCTTTCTTCCCCTACCAGCCCCCTCTCTGATCTTTGCCTACCGTAATCTGAACAAACTCAAAACTGGAAACCTCCTCGCCTCCCTCCTGGGCTTATTGTTTACTACAGTATCCATGGATAAGTTCTCTGGGAGAAAAGGGCAAATGAACTTCTCTATTTGTGGCTAAAGCTTTGGAAGACAGCATTGTAGATTTTTAGTTACGAAGTGTTAAAGAATGATGCAAGAAACTCTTATAATCCTGGATAGATGAATGTTCTGTTGCCATCCTTATAAATCTTAATCTTACTTTAAAATAAAGCTGATCCTGTTTTTCTGTCCGTCCGTCTGTCTGAAGCCTTGCCAATTTCTTTATTTTTTTAGGGGAGCAGTCGTTTTTTTTCTTCTAATTTTTAGGAAATTCCAGGGAAAGTCCCAGGTAAAATTAGAGAGGAAAAAGGCCTAATATTCCAGAGGAAGGGGGCGAAATTCAAAGGGAAAAATGATTGAAAATTTCACAAAGTGAAAAAAAATGGAAAAATTTTCAAAGAGCCGCCAGAGGCGGCGCAGCCCACTTGTTATTAATATAAATTAGGAAAAAAAATTGAATTTGAACAAGTTTTATTTTGATCTGAGATCTTTTGAATGGTCTAATCACGCTTCGATAACAGGATGCTTTTAATTTTAAAAAACTTTTTTGGCTCTTTCAGCTATTCCTTTTTAAAATCGAAATGAGAGGTAGAAATTTGAACGAAATAGATTTAATTTCAAATCGTTTTTTGCTATTACTCTCCTTTTTCTGCCAAGAAAGATTCTTTACCCAGCCTGCTCTAAGCGTACCCATCCTCTCAATCTTATCTTTGTTCCCCTAGTATCCAGAAATAGGACATATTCCCTCTCCTTTTGATTGTTACGACGCCCAATTATAAGACAACATGTCCAGTAAAAAGTAATGTGTATTTTGAGAGCTCTGCTTTCATAGTTGATCAAAACTAGGAATAATCTCCTCTTAATCGCTTCAAGTTTAGATTTGAAAATAATTGTGACATCCAAAACTATTTACTCCACCTGGATTAGCATTTTGTACAACTACGCTAATATTTTTTCAATTTCACAATTAAATTCTAAAAATTATCAGAAATTCGTCTTCATTTGAATCAATAAACTTTTGAAGAACTCATTATCCTCATTTTTTTCCTTCAAGCCGGGAATATAGGAATCTTGGAAAGGAAAATTACTTGTTAAATGATTTGTATATTGGATAAATTCGAAGCCTCCCGTCGAATGATGTACCTAGCGCGAGTAATGAAACACTGAATAGTATAAAGTCCATCAATCAGAGACCGCTGGGATTTCCCACCTGGCTCCAATTATACAAATCTTTCCCTTTTCTCGGGATCGGTGTCTAGCCAGCCTCTAGCTTCCTTCTTCTTCTAAATACGCTTTTAATTTCATCTTTAATTCTCGCAACTTCAACAATAATCAAAATCTATTTAGGTATCTGACTATAAACATATTAAGTGAAAAAAGAAAGATTTTGATCATTTTTCTATGATTAATATATCAAGCGATAGAGAAAAATTAGCTGAGTTGAATTATAAATGTTATAATCTCTGAAAATTGGCGAAAAAAAACTAGAAAAATAATGAAATTAGCGTTAGGTTTTTCTTCCAATTTTTTTCCCCACTAAAAATGACCTTTTTTGATGATTTCTCCTGGAGATCTCTGGTTACTGATGAGGCGTGTGAACTCGGTGCCAATATTTACTCGAATGTTTCTTGTACTCTCGCTCTATCTCTCCGACACGGCCGCCCAGACCACGGGCAAACCGGCTGTTCAGCAGCCTGTGTGTTACTCGGAAAAGAGACGCAGCCTGTCGAGACATTTTCTGTCTCTTCTCACCATTATCGGTCTTCACCCCGTTCTTCTTGTTTTCTGATAGGCGCCGCGAGAGATCGATAAAACTCTTCCTCTTCTTCATCAATCCATTTAATCAATCATACTTCTAAACTAAGCTATTCTTTTTCTTCATCTCATGATTTTATTATTTGAAGAATCAAAGTTTCCTTATAAAAATCCCACGAAAATATACTTTCTTCCAAAAAATCGCCCAAATTCTAAACCAAAATGAGCCCATTTGCTATGCATCTCAGCGGAGAATTGAAATATCAAAATGCTGTTTTAAAAATCCTTTTTAACACCTTGATCTCCTCTAAAAGTTAATATATTTGGAATTGAGCTTGTTTAAAAAAAAGATAACTACCTATTCGCGTCACACCAAGATTTGGGGTTTCCGTATCGAGACCCACTTTTGGTCTTAATATCGTCTTTTTTAATATGTAAGGTAGACTATATCATCAATAATCCAATTTTAGTCTCTGATGAAGAGAGCAGCCTTTATTGTCTTTACCTTTCAAAAGAAAGCTGCTTATATCGAGTAGCATGAGCAAACTCCTATCTCCTTATAAAGCCTCGTAAAAAAGAAAAATTTGCACTAATTTTCTGCTAAACAAATTGGTCGAATTGAACTCGGCCTTTTCACTACTGGGATCATGGGATTTTGTTCTGCAGATTGATCACCTTTGTCTGTCTTTTGCTTCTCTCTTTCAATTTATGACTTTTTGGCCCCTTGCTACACTACTACTTGTTAGAAATGTTACAGATTTGAATAGACATTGAAGCTACCGTAATTTTTTCAGACCCCAGTTAAATTGGTTGTTTTGCTCTTTCAACTAATTTTAATTATATACATACAAAAAAGCTGATCTTTGTTCTCCTGGCGAACTTGTGAAATTAAATGAGCAGCTGTTGCACCTCAAAAGTTCAAAATGTTTTTGATCTCTCCCCAACCTGGATGATGACAGATTTTTAAGTGACTGAATAATTCGTTGTTTCAAATTGACGGAAGAATTGCGCATTTCCCTGAATACACATGGCTTTTATTTGCCTAGTATGTTGTTCTTTTGATCCCTCTGCAATAGCCCAAGCCTCGGCATAGCAACCTGGCCTTCACTCTGCCACCCTTCCGGATTCAATATTCCTTTTACACTCGGGCTGCCCTTTCAGTCACGGAGGTTCGTCGAAAAAAATAGAGGTCACAGATTGTAAAAATATATTTTTACTCATTCCCTTTTAACATAATTTCCTAATAATAAATTACTTCATTTTTAATTTTTATTCAAGGAAGTTCAGATAAATCGATACTGTACTCCAATTATGTCCACAGAATCTTCTCAAATAAGCCAAATACCTATAGTCTGTTCAAAAACAAGACGACGGCCTTCGTATCCAAGAAAAGAGTTTTTGCGGTGATACCCACTTTTATCCTAAAATTTACTAAAGCCCTTTTTTTAAGGATAAAGTGGGTTCCGCCGCAATAACCCCTTTCTTGGATACGAAGGACGTTGTATTTTTATGAACAGACTACCTAATGATCCTATTTTAATGTAAAAGAAAGATTACGGTAGAAGTCCTTAAAATAAATGTTTCAAGGTTGATTATTGTCAGTATAAAATCTGCATGTTTCGGCTTGACTTTTTATCCCAAAGTTACTGGTTGGCAACCAGTGGCTGATCATCACTACCGTATTTTCTCTAATAGAAGTCCACCAAAAAAGGGGGTTTGAAAAATAGAAGCCCAGGGCTTATATTAGAGAAAATATGGTAATAGATTTAACCTTCTCCTTGTGGAAATTATTGACTTTGCCCCTCTCTCCCCCCTTTTTTTTCTAAAAGTCCTCCCAGCAGCAAATATTTGGAAGTTGCCACGTGAATGTCCCCTCCCGTGTTCACACCGTTTTATACACACTTTTCAACACATTGTGACTCCAATCGGGGCAACTGGTGATAAACAGGCGGCGGCGACCGGCAATAGACTTCATTTGTCAT
Source organism: Oscheius sp. JU1382 (assembly GCA_932521405.1). NCBI lineage: Eukaryota > Metazoa > Nematoda > Chromadorea > Rhabditida > Rhabditidae > Oscheius > Oscheius sp. JU1382. The sequence continues at coordinate 651,371 of OW051479.1, forward strand.
CATTCCAGAGCATTTTTTACTCTTTTTTCACTTGACGAGCAAGTAAATACTTTAAGTAGGATCCTAATAAGTCCTAATTAAAATGAATTAATGCCTTTGGAAAATGCTCCTCCACATGTTAAAATAAGTGGTTTTATTAATTTAAAAATAGTTGAGATCACAGATCAACGCCAGTCCATTCGACTCCTCGAGGAAAGAACTTCCTCGTCACATTAACCTAATCATCTAGTCACATTTTTGCAGTGAAATTCCAATTCCCTAATTGAGCTCAAAAACATTACGTGAGGTCTGCTTGGCCATGCTAATCCCAAGATCAAAACCTATCCTTGAGAAAATCGGAAGGAAGGATGACAAATAAAAGTTGCCAATTATTGCAGAAGATACGCGATCTTAGGAGTATTTGATAGAGAATTTCAGGAGAAATAAAAAATTATAGAACATTAATTTCAAGAGAAATCGTGAAATAACCCTGTAAATTTAGCTTCCTGTAGCCCAAAATCCACAATTTTCTCAAATTTTTCAAGTTGAATTCAAAATAAGATTTCGAAATTTTTGCACCATTTTTTATAATTATTTATTATTTTCGATGATTGGGAAACTGGATAGCTTCAGTCAATATCTTTTAATTTCGTTTTGCTTTGAGCTCGTTCCTTTCCTGTCTTTCAATCGAATCCTTACAGTTTTGTACTTATTCGATAGAGAATTTCCTGCTCTATAAGAGTGTAGAACATCAAAACACCTAAAAATTAAATTTAAGCCTACTTCTGACTCAAATTAAACTTCAAATTAGCCCAATCTGATGACATCAAACTGTATCCTCCGTAGCTGTCACTACCCTTCATCTTCAAATCAGCCTAATCTTTTAACATTTTTACAGTAAATTTCGCCTTGTTAAATACCGCGTACGATTCGCGAGCCTGATGCAAGTAGAGAGACTAGACGACGAGCCGAGCACCTCAGACCTCCCTCTCATGACGTAAGTCTCTCTTCAAAACTTTCTCAGATTCAGCGAGGGAAAGGTCTGCGTTGTTTGTGAAGATAAAAGCGACGGAACCCACTTCGGCATCGACAGCTGTAGGGCCTGTGCAGCCTTTTTTCGTCGCTCCATCACGACATTCAGGAAGTATAACTGCAAGCATGGACCCGAGCCTTGTCTAATTAATAAAAGTGAGTCTGGAAAAATGGCGAGAACTTCATGCAATCTCTTGGAAGTGCATCTTTTGGCTGGAAAACTTTATTTATATTGCATTTTTAATATAAAAATCAAAGTTACTATTTTATTCAATTTATTTACAATAAATAATACAAATTAAAGTTTATTTCAGGCCTCCGCTGTATGTGTCGAATGTGTCGCTTCCAGAAATGCTTTCAAATGGGCATGCGGAAAGATAGTGAGTTCTCCTGAAAAAAAATTCAAAAATAACGTAAATTCCAGTGGTCCAAGGAAGAAGAGATCCAATCATTCCGAAAATAAGAGATCCAGAGCCTCTTTGCGCAGTGGCTGGTGGCTCAAAGGTTCGTTTTTTTTGTGCCAGTCGAGAGGATCAAAAGTCCAGCGGAATTTGTGCTCATTTTGTGACTGCGAGAGGTGTATTGTGAAACAAAAAGCAAAGAACAATTTCCTTTCCTTCAAGGGATCCTAAAATAATTAAATTAAAACTCTTATGAGTTGGAGCTACTGACTTTATTTATCTAAAATTGTCTTTTGCACCCAACCAAGATAAGGAAACAACCTTCTCTGGTTGATTTTTGTAATAAAGTTAGACAAGAAATTCTAGTCGAGCTCATCCTCACCTGAAGGAAACTACTCGGAGAATAAAACTTTCACTCTGCATGTACCTCTCCCACTCAAAGAAGAAATCTTAGAGGAGCCGAAATTGCTGCAGAAGATTTGCGTAAATTATAGGTGAGTTTCTCAGTCTTAGCTGACAAAAAACGGAAAGTTCAGTTTTGATTGGGGTTTTTAATTCAAAAAACTTGGGATTTATCTAACTGCTGATCGTTTAACTAAAGCTGTAACTATATTATTACAGAGAGCTGTGTTCCCGCCGACGAGATATAGAACTAAATATGGATCCACACTTCAGCTCGAAAATGAATACCTACGGTCCTCTCACGGTTAGTAATGCTTTCGTCTATGTAATAACATCATATTAGGGTTATGCTCCTGGAACACATGGAAAACTTTCCGAGTTTGGTCAAGCTCATATGCCGACGACTTGGCAATTTGTTTACAGTACTTTTGAGGAATTTAGTCAGCTGAATCAAGATGACCAAGTGAGTTTCTTTCTCCAGCAGATGAAAGAATTTTAGTCGGATTTGTTTCGTTCTTTTCTTATTATCCTGTGGGGAATGGACAAAAATTATCATACGTTCAAAAAGGTCGACAAGGAATTTTACTCCAAAATGTAAGGAAAATAGGAGAAATTGAAAGAGATATTTAGAATGATCTTGTCAGAGACGACTTATTTCGATATGGATCGACAGGAGGAATGGTTTTGTGATCTTAAACATACGCAGAGGAATCCAGCCGCTGTACAGAATGACTTACGGGGGTGAGTTTCTCGAGAATCCTACTTTAAAATAATATCATATCATTGTAAAAATGCAATAGAATGAAAAATGATCTTATAAGAGGGAGATCAACATTTTTAATTAGTTGGAATTTATTACAGAAAAATCGAAATCCTTAACAAGTCAAATCCCTAAATTTATAAAAGCCAGATCAAAGTTTTTGACTGAGTGCTACTGAGCAGCGGGAATGGTAGCGCCTCTAGAAGATATTGGAGGGGTCTCCTTCACGGACACCAATGCTGAGACTGGAATGTCTGGCAAATCGAAGATGAACTCCATGACGAATTTGGGCGAATTTATTGGAGGGTTGAAGAGCCAAAAAAGGGAAGAATCGAAAAAAGTCGAAGAACCGCCGAAAAAAGAAGAAAAAAGCGAAAAGAAGAAGAAAAAGAAAAAAAAGAAGAAGAGGAAAACCAAAAAAGTTCGAGGAGTGGACCGCTTCGAATCGACCAACTATCTCTTCCGCATGGAAGGAGTTCTCTGCTGTGCTTCCATCACTCTTCTCGCCATTTGGCTTATCCTCACTTTTTTCCTTTTGATCGTACTCATCGCCGTTTCTGGTGCAGATCTCAACCATACGTTCATGAGGAGCAAAATCCAAAGGCCATGAAGGCAGGCAAAATGGTCATTCCCAATAAAGTTCCAGAATTTTTTTTCTTTGACTGAACCTCAAAAAAGAGGTTTCTAGCATTAGAATGTTAAAAATTGGTAAAATTTTGGGTAAGCGTTAGCATTTTTTGTTCTCCATCTTCAAAAAATTTAAAACATTTTGTTTTTCATTTTTTTCGAATTTTTTTTTGGCTCCACGCTCATCTAAAAAGACTTCTAAGACGAGAGTCTTTCCGAGAATTCTATCATAATCGGAATTTTATTTATTTAGATTTAGAAGTCAAATAGGCTTAGCTGGTCTGACTTTTAATAAAGGCTCTTTCCAGGGTCCTGAATCACTGTATGAGCAAGCCAAGGCAACGAGTTCTCCACGGGATGAGGGATATGCAAATAATGGATGAGGAATATGCCGCTCTTATTGGTCTCATGCTCTGGAACCAAAGTGAGTTTCATTTTCAATTTAAATGTAAATGGCGATTCTTTTATAAGTTCATTTTAGTTCTAAATTTTTCATTTATCTTAAATGGGATTTTTTTAGATTTCGAGAAGACAAATGACCAAGTAGATCAATTGGCTAAAACGATGAGAGACAGAATATTCGAGGAGTTGCATCTCTTCTACAGGTTAGTTATCCTGAAAAAAAAAGTTGAAATCCTTGCAGATCTCGCCATATCAATATGTACGCGCAGCGGTTGGGAGAGCTGATGGGGCTGCACAGCACAATCCTCCTGGAAGTGCTGCGTTTCCGCGAGGACATGGAGCTGTTCAGTCTGATAGAAGCGTTCAAGAAAGATGATTTCTGGCTCGATATGGTCCGCAACAGTCGTTGTTTCTAATGAATTTATTCTTCTACTTTCAACGGGGGGAAATATCAACCAGAAAGAGCTACCATTTAACGATCTTAACCCAGGGATGATCGCTTCTGATCATATATTTCCGCACTTCGTTGAAGATCCACATGCAGATTCCGACCACCTGGGGAACGATGAAAGCCTTCCATGGAGGTGGCTCAGAGCCGAAGACGTATTTGACTCCTGGGGTGAAGGTGAAGAACATAATCAGACACACGTCGATGATCACAGCGAAGACGGCTACCTGCAAAAAGATGATAATGAGTCATAACAGAAAGTTTTAAAATATAAGAATAGTCCAAAACAAAAATGGTCAAAACTCACAATATTGTTCACTCCATGCTTGAAAAGAGAGACACGTCTAGTCAGGCACATCCATAAGTGCCAAGCTTGAGACATGACGACAGTGCAATGGAAGGCGGCTGCCGCCTGAGCAGCCATGTAGACTTGAGTCTCTTCGTCCAAGACAACTCCATCAGATCTGGTGAAATTGAGGGCTCCTGGCTTGAAATAAGTCATAGAGGTGAAGGCCAATTCGGTGGGACTGATTCCATTGTGCCACCAGGTGTAGAGATAGGCGACGATTCCTCCGATATTAATGAACATCGACATGAACATATAGGAGTACATCAGAAGGCCTTTGGTGACGAGATGGGTGGTGATCTTTCTAGGAGGCTGATTCATTATGTCCTCTTCTGGCCCTTCATAAGCAAGAGAGATGGCTGGAGGAACATCGGTGATTAAATCAATGGAGAGGATCTGGACTGGTGTCAAGCCGAGAGGGAAGCCGAAGAAGAAGTTGAGCATGATGGGGACAAGTTCGGGCCACATGTGGGTCATCGTGTAGGCGATTGTTTTCCTCAAATTGTCGAAAAGAAGACGTCCTTCCATTATTCCTTGGACGATGGAGCTAAAATCGTCATCCAAGAGAATCACATCAGCCGCTTGTTTGGCTACATCTGAACCAGCAATGCCCATAGCTATTCCAACATCGGCCTTCTTAAGAGCGGGAGAGTCGTTGACTCCATCGCCGGTTACTGTAACTACTTCTCCTCGCTTCTGAGCTTCCGTTACAATGAGCAGCTTGTGTTCAGGAGTTGTTCTGCAAAAGTAATACTATTACAATTTTGTATTTTCAATTTAATACAATTGAATAAGCGAGTAAAAGAAATTAGTTTCAATTATTTGTTGAAGCCCTTACCTGGCGAAGACTATGTACCGATGTTGAAGAAGAGCATCCCATTGCTTCTCGGAAAGCCCCGGCAATTCTGGCCCAGTCATGACAGCCCAGTCGTTTTCGGATGTCTGCTTGATCTCCATGTTGTGTTTTCCGGAGGCTTGTCGGTGCTCGGCGTCGATCATTCCAATCTGCTTGGCGATGGCTGTGGCAGTACTCTTGTGGTCGCCAGTCACCATGTAGACCTTGATTCCAGCTTCCTTGCAAGCCTTAATAGCTACGGCGGTTGTGTCTCTGAAAAATGAGGAAGTCTTTAAAATAAGGAAAAATAAGAACCTGGGAGGATCCATGATAGCAGCCATTCCCAAGAAGGTCCATCCCTCCATCGGGACATTTTCATCCTTCTGAGAGAAGGCAAAGTTGGCGGGAGCTCTGAACTTCTTGCAAGCCATGCCGATAACTCGACAGCCCTCATCTCCAAAGTTATCGTAGGCTTCCTGGACTTTTCCATAAAATTTCGGCCCTAAACACTGACCTGGAAGTCCTCGAGTCTCTTCTGGTTTACCTCAGCCAGTTCACTATCGCGGGCAATATGGGAGCACTTGTCGATCAAAACTTCCGGGGCTCCTTTCACCATCATTGTAAATTCAACCTCATCCGTCTAAAAAAATCTTTTAATTTCGGGGAGAAAGAGGGGCACCTCGTTCTCCTTGGCCAAGTCCTTATCATCATGGCGGCTTGTCTTCTTCCTTACGATGATCATATGCCATTTTCGAACTGAATTGAAGGGAATCTCGAAAACAACCTAAAAATAATTGAATAATAACTTGCAAATAAAGATTTGTTCTCGAAGATAATATAAAGACTGGTTGAAATATTTTCAAACTCATTCTAACATACTGTTAGCTTGCAATATTGGTCTCCCAATCAACTGTTTGGCTAATAATCCCACCTTGAAACTGTTCCTAATCTCATCAACTGGGACCATTCCTGCGGCATATCTCAACAGGGCGACCTCAGACGGCGTTCCAAGGATCGAGAGCTCTTTCGCAGCTGGCAGGCGGTTCACAGTCATGTCCAATTCAGAATCTCTAAATAAATTATATTAAAAAATATAGTTTAGGATAAACTAAGCTAATAAATTGATGTTGCTGCCTACAATTATTAAGACAAAACATAGAAATGAGTTCGAAAAGTAATCTAACTCTTCTTCTACTTCCTTATTTTTTAGCTTTTTTATAGTAAAAGTGAGTTAGAAAATTGATTTCTTGGCTTTAAAAATTAGCTCAAACCCACGATATTTCCCCTCAAGATAAAACGACTTACTCTCTGAACATTTTCTTCTTTTCTGTCTGTTCCAGTCGGGCTTTATTACACATGCAGAGCACATTGAGGATATCCGAGAGTGGGGCCTCATACCATTCGGTTGGATTTTTGACATCCTGCTTTCTCTTCTTGGTGGTTCGACCCTGGTTCTCAGGTCGAGCTGAAATGCATTTTGGCTCCCCGCTGGGGTTGTTTACTCACCGCTGAGGTACATATTATTGTACCAGATGTCCGTCACTGTCATGCAGTTCTTTGTCAAAGTTCCAGTTTTGTCTGAGGCGATTAGGGTTGTGGCACCGATCGAGTCGATCTTCTCGAGTTTCTTCAAGAAAACATTCTTGGCTGCCATTCGGCGGGCGATGATCGTCAATTCGGTGGTTACGGTAGCAGGAAGACCTGCAAAATTTACTTTTAGTCCAGTCTACAACTCGAATTAGATTAATAATGTTTTTTTTTCTAAAAAGAAGAGATTAAAACATTTAAAAGCTGAGAGGCCAAATCAAAAGATTTGCTAGCATCCTACCTTGAGGGACATTAGCAATGACGACCATCAGGAATCCGGTGACGAAGAGTCTGACGATATCGTGGCCATGGGTGATGATCAATCCGGCGCCCAAGAGGGCAGTAGCCATAGTGAGAGCCATTACAGTGATGAATCTTACAAATCGCTCAATTTCCAGCTGAAAATGTCTTGATGTCTATTTTTCTCCGTGAAAATTGACCTCAAATCTGCAGCGGACTTCCTTCTGACTGGTGGTGAGGGACGCAATCTGTCCGATTACTGTACGCGGCCCGGTGCGGATAACAAGACCGTGGCCTTCGCCGTCGACGCAGAAGGATCCGTTGAAGCCGATGTTGTAGGCTTCGAAGATGGAGTCGTTCGGCTTGGCCATATTCGCATGGTATTCCAATGGCTCGGGCTCTCCTGTCAAAGAAGAGGTCTCCAAGTAGAAGTTGGCGCAATGCTGAAGGAAATAAAGAGTCGTGAATGGTTTTTGCCACATTTTCCATTTAAATTTTGATCTTCCTTATTTCCAGTGGATTAAGTTTACATTTGTAGATTTCGATTGTTCAGAAAATTATTGGCGACATATCTCGTGTTGCACCGAGATGGACCCATTTAAATTTTAGGATAAAATAAGTGGGCTTCGCCGTGAAAAATCCCGGAGCAGCACGAATACGCAGTTATATTTCGCAGAATTTCTGGACGACTTACAATGATTCTGATATCGGCTGGGACGCGAGATCCATTCCTGACGACAACAATATCTCCCACGACGAGCTCCTCCGGATTGATGACTTCCTCCTTTCCATTTCGAATTGCATTGCAACTTGTTGGCATCAAAGTGGCAAAGGCTCGGACTACCTGTAGGAATAAATGCCAAAGATAAAACAATTCCAGACCTCCATTCCCTTTTTCTCTTCGTAGAAAGACATCACACACATGAGGAAGACAATCACGACGATGAAGAGACCAACGTAGAGGTTGATTGGCTGAGTTGTATCGTAGGCATAAGAGACAAAGCAGAGGGCAGCCTAAAGAAGCTGCCGTAATACCACAAAGGGAGAAAACTCACAGCTCCGAACATTAAAAACCAGAGAAGATTGTTGAACTGTCGGGCGAAGAGCATCCAATTTGAGATCATTTTTGGTGGTTCGAGGGCGTTGCGACCATCCGTTAGAAGCTTCTGCTCGGCTACTTGTTGGGAGAGGCCGCCAGATTTTTGGAGATCATACTCGTCAATGTGGGACAAGTTGAAACGCTTCGTGAGATCAGCAAAATCCATTCGATGTTCGTCGAACGAACTGCAAAATATTGCTATATAAATAGCTGAAAGTTATTCATTTAAGGATGAATATTTTCTTTTAGCTATTCTCCAAAACTTTTTCCATTTGAAAGTAAAAAAGTACTCACTGAGCCAAGTCTTTTTTCGCATGGACAGCCACCGAATCAAGGGAATGATTGTCGGCATCAGCCTTTCGCTTCTTGAAATATCTCATCAAAACCATAAGAAGCCCTAAAAAAATAGAAAATACGAATACGATAGTGAATAATTTAATAAGCTAGCGGGACTTACCCATGATGAAGAGTTGGAAGTGACTCCGAGAGTGGTTCTCCTCTCCATTTGGGCGAATATATACTGTGGGCGGAAGGTCCTCCTCCTCTTTGGATAATCTCTTTGAAAGAAGGGAAGAAAGAGTCGTCTTTCAAGAAAAGGCAGTGACGTGGACAACAACAGGTGAGGGCAAGAATCAAGCGGCTTCAAAGAGAGCAATCTGAGATCGTCTGGTGCATTTTGGGGCTATCTCTGTTATACCATTGTTACCAGTTATTTCACTTATTTAAAAGACATAAAACAAAGCAGAAAAGGGAAATTTTATAAGCAATCAAACAGAAATTTCGCTTTGTTTTTTAAATGGATATTATTTGTCGGTACAGCCAGTAATATGAAAGTCTATTGTCCTTTTTTTTCTGTATCTAGGATTTTTTTAGAACCATTGTACCAAATAAAATGTAGTTTATTATAGACGAATAAAACAATTATTGTCGGCATGTTCTACTAAAGCCAGAGGTCTTTGTCGAGTTCTTTCTTTCGATATTTACAATGCTACCATTTGACTGGATTGGCTATTGGATTGCCGGCTCGAATCAGGGCTTTCCTGGTTTCGTTGAAGATCCACATGCAGATGCCGACAACCATTGGGACCATGAATGCCTGCCATGGAGGAGGCTCGGAGCCGAAGATGAATTTAACTCCTGGGGTGAAGGTGAAGAAAAAGATTAGAAGCACATCTATAATCACAGCGAAGACAGCTACCTGGAAATTTAAGTCTAAAACAAAAATGATCGCAACTCACAATATTGTTGATTCCGTGCTTGAAGATGGAAACACGTCTAGTCAAGCACATCCACAAATGCCAGCACTGGGCAATGACTACCGCACAATGGAAGGCTGCTGCCGCTTGAGCAGCCATGTAGACTTGTCTCTCTTCTCCGATGATTGTTCCATCCGACATTGTGTAGTTCTGAGCGCCATATTTGAAATATTTGGAAGCGGTGAAGGCCAATTCGGTGGGAGAGATGCCATTCAGCCACCAGGTGTAGAGATAGGCGATGATTCCTCCGATCGAAATGAAGTTTGACATGAAGAGATAGGTGTAAATCATTAATCCCTTGGTGACGAGATGGGTGGTGACCTTCCTAGGAGGCTGATTCATGATATCCTCTTCTGGTCCTTCATAAGCAAGAGAGACAGCAGGGGGGACATCAGTGATTAAATCGATGGAGAGAATCTGGACTGGAGTCAAGCCGAGAGGGAAGCCGAAGAAGAAGTTGATCATAATGGGAACGAGCTCGGGCCACATGTGGGTCATCGTGTAGGCGATTGTTTTCCTCAAATTGTCGAAAAGAAGACGTCCCTCCTCTATTCCAGCCACAATTGATGCAAAATTATCATCCAAGAGGATAATATCAGCCGCTTGTTTGGCTACATCAGAGCCAGCTATTCCCATAGCCACTCCTACATCAGCTTTTTTGAGGGCGGGAGAGTCGTTGACTCCATCGCCGGTTACTGTAACAACTTCTCCTCTCTTCTGGCATTCAGTGACGATGAGCAGTTTATGTTCAGGAGTTGTTCTGAAATTCACCAAGTTCAAAAGGAAATGCTTCATTTTTGCTATTAATTTAGGATAAAAGTTTCATTTGCGCTAATAAGTTGCTTGATTTTAGCGAATGGCACTATTATTTAAGTCTCAAAATGAAAAAGTTTCCACTTCCGGGCCCCACGTCACAAGGAGATGAAGAAAACCAGATGGAAGGGGCTCTCGCGCTCCCCAGGTGGGCCACATCTCTTCGATCAACAGGTGAACTGTGGCGTCTCTATTCAACGTCTTTTACCTCCCCCGCAAAGATACTCCAAAAATATAGGGACGAATTTTGGTCGCATCGAATAAAAAGACTGACAGAACAGACTGATAATAACAATTCTCTACTGAAACTACTAATCTTCAGTTTTTTTATGGGAAAAGATAAACATTTGGAGAAAAAATAACGAACCTTGCGAATACGATGTAGCGATTCTGAAGCAGAGAATCCCATTGTTTGGTTGAGAGAGCAGGCAGCTCGGGACCGGTGATGACAGCCCAATCTTGGGCCGACGTCTGGGTAATTTGAGTGACATTCCTTCCGCTGACAGTTCGACTCTCAGTGTCGATCATTCCAATTTGACGGGCGATGGCTGTGGCAGTACTCTTGTGGTCGCCAGTCACCATGTAGACCTTGATTCCAGCTTCCTTGCAAGCGGCTATGGCCAAAGGGGTCGTCTCTCTGTAATAATTTGTTTTGTTTTCCATTGAAAAATGTCATTTTCTGTTTTTTAAAATTAATTAACGTACCTTGGAGGATCCATAATAGCCGACATTCCTAGGAAATTCCATCCATCCATGGGGATATTGCCATTCTTCTCAGAGAAGACAGTATTAGCAGGAGCTCTGAACTTCTTGATCGCCATTCCGATGACTCGACAGCCCTCATCTCCAAAGTTATCGTAAGCTTCCTGGAAATTTTGTTTTATTCGGACTAATAAGGGAAAAGAGGTAACTCTTACAAGCACCTCTGGCATATTTTGAAAATCAAGATAAGAGTAGACGCAATAATAACACTTTTGTTGGCTGAGAAACTTAAAAGGAAAGCTCAAAACATTTTCTTTTTACTATTTTGCCCTTTCCCAAGATTTAAAGATAAGAAAACAAACCTGGAACTCGTCCATTCTCTTGTTGTTGAGCTCGATGTCCTCTCCTTCCCGGGCGATAGTCGAGCACTTCTCAATTAAGACTTCCGGAGCTCCTTTGACCATCATAATAAATTCGACGTCATCAGCCCCACTGGGGAGATCTTCCTCATAGCGAGTTGTCATCTTCCGGACGATAACCATGTGCCATTTTCGGACGGAGTTAAAAGGAATCTCGAAGACTTGCTGAAAAATGGATGAATTTGTAGTGGCAAATGTTATAAAATTTGGTTATATGCCTTCCTAAAAAATATTTAGCGTTATGTCATTTTTATATTCTTAATGTTCACTTTGAAAAAAAGTTGATTTTACCTTGAAACTGTCTTTAATTTGAATAAAACTACCACACAGTACAGCCAATCCCTCCCAATCAACTGTTTTGCTAATAATCCCACCTTGAAACTATCTCTAATTTCTTCAACAGGCACCATTCCTGCGGCATATCTCAACAGGGCGACTTCTGACGGCGTTCCCATGAAGGAGAGCTCCTTGGTTGGTGGAAGAGTGTTCACAGTCATGTCCAATTCATCATCCCTAAATAGAAAAAATAGCTAGTCTTTTCTAGCCTCGACTAGGCTAAATCTCATCGAACTCACTCTCTGAATGTCTTTTTCTTCTCGTTGTGTTCCAATCTGGCTTTATTGCAAATACAAATGACATTGAGGATGTCACAGAGGGGAGCCTCGTACCACTCGCTGGGAGACATAGCCCCTCGCTTTCTCTTCCTCGTAGTACGACCGTGGTTCTCCGGTCGAGCTGAAATTCACGTGTGGGATGGGAAGACCACCCAAAGAGCGGGAGACTCGTCATTCACCCGACTTACCACTCATATACTGGTTATTGCACCAGATGTCCGTCACTGTCATGCAGTTTTTAGTCAAAGTTCCCGTTTTATCCGAGGCGATGACGGTCGTCGCACCGACAGAGTCGATCTTCTCGAGTTTTTTCAGAAAGACATTCTTTCGGGCCATCCGACGGGCGATGATCGTCAATTCGGTGGTTACGGTAGCCGGGAGACCTGAAATTTCACCTTTTTATCATCTCTAGTGCGATTTTTTTCTGATAATGAGTTGGTAAAAATCGTATTAATTCCCGAACTCATTGGTTTTTCCTTATAAGTTCAAATCAAAACAAAAAGTAGATTCATACCTTGAGGGACATTAGCAATAACGACCATCAGGAATCCGGTGACGAAGAGTCGCACAACTTCTTGGCCTTTGTTGATGATCAATCCGGCCGCAAACAAAACTGTTGCCATGGTAAGAGCCATGACGGTAATAATTCTGACGAATCTTTCAATTTCCAGCTGAAAAATGTCTCATTTTGTGGCTAAAAGCAGCTTCCAGTTTACTGTGATAGTTGATGTGCATATACATGTATGTATATAAGAGTCTGTTCATAAAAAAAGACCAGAACTGACCTCAAATCGACACTTCCTCTCAGTTTGGCCAGTAGTGAGAGAAGCAATCTGTCCGATGACAGTCCTGGCGCCAGTCCGAATAACGATTCCATAGCCTTCTCCATCGACACAGAACGATCCATTGAATGCGATGTTATAAGCTTCGAAGATGGAGGTCTCCGGCTTGGCGACATTCGCGTTGTATTCCAATGGCTCTGCCTCTCCGGTGATGGACGAAGTCTCCAAATAGAAGTTGGTGCAGGCGATGATTCGAATATCGGCTGGGACGCGAGACCCACTCCTCACGACGACAATATCGCCCACAACCAGCTCCTCCGGATTTCGAATTTCTTCTTTTCCATTTCGGATTAGATTACAGGAGGTCGGCATCAGGGTGCTGAAGGCTCGAACCACCTGCAAATTATTGTTTCGGATGGCTCATTTATTGGATTCCAAGCCTTATATTCACTTTTTTGCAACAACATATTTTCATATATGACTGATACATTAGCTCTAAATTTTTAGTTTTAATTCTCATTTGTTGGATTTCGAATGAAAATAGTTGTTTCTCAGTAAAACGATCGTTTGATTGGGCCATTTTGTGGAGCCAGTTTTGCAATAAACGAATCTCTTTTGTCTCTGCCGCTCCTCTCTCTTGGGCTATAAATTGCCGATCATTTGGAGAGGAATGTCGTCCTTTTAACTTTTGTTCTCCTACCGTCGGCGGTGATCAGAATGACGCGATCGAAAACATAAAAATGAGGAGTCTTACTTCGATTCCTTTCTTCTCTTCGAAATATGAGATCACACACATTGCAAATACCACGATGACAATGAAGAAGCCGACCCAGAAATTGATCGGATCTCTGGAAAACTCAACTTTTTATGTCATCTTGCAGAGGGAATCAAGATCTACAACTTTGTAGAACATTCCAAGTCGTGAAACTTAATGAAAAAAGGGGAAAAAACTCACGAGGGATCATAAACCCAGGTTAGGAAGCACATAGCAGCTGCTCCAAACATCAAAAACCAGAGGAGATTATTGAACTGTCGGATAAAGAGGGCAAAGTTGCTGATCGTCTTTGGAGGCTCCAATGCGTTGGGTCCATCTTCCTACAAATTTTACTATTTTCTTAAAAAGTATGAAATCTTAGCACCAAGTAACGTCTATTTTTGATTTTAATCTCTAGTTGGAACAAAACGATTCTTTACAATTCGATAAAAAATGGAAGAAAAATAATTCGTATAGTAAGAAGTTTAGAGAGCTCTTTCTTTCAATCGATCATTTTTTTTTAAAACTCACAGCCAACTTCTGTTCGGCGACGGCTTGCTTCAATCCTCCAGATTTCTTGGGGTCGTGAGAGTCTATGTTGGAGGTAGAGAAGCGCTTTGCCAGCTCTCCGAGATCCATTTTGTGTTCATCGAAGGAGCTAAAAATAAATTTCAACTACATGCATACTGTACTATATAGTACTGATCCCCTTGATTTTTGTTTTTAACCTTGGATTGAAATGTTTTGCCAAAAAAGGGCAGCTTCTATTGGGATGACTTACTGGCTGAGATCTTTTTGAGCGTGGACTCGGACGGAGTCGAGGGAGGTGGTATCATCCTTTCTCTTCTTTTGCTTCAAGCAGCGAACGAGCGCCACTAGCAGCCCTGAAAATTATTGTTTTCTCCCTCATCTGACGTGGATTTGACCCAGTCTCACTCTAATCTGGGATTTTTTGCCACGGTGATCTTTTTTCGAGATTAAATTTTTGGCCTCAAATTTTCCATAAAATAATCAAATTCAGAGGAAAAGAAGAGTAAGGGCTTCCAGTTTGGAAAATTACAAATAAACGCGCGAAAAGCCAAAATGGCCAATGCTTTCACAGTATGGCTAAAGCAGCCCAAAGAAATTGTCTCTCCTTTGAAGCCAATTTTTAACATTTTGTTCAAATTTAAATAAAAAGTGGTCAATTACAAAGTTAAAGAGGAGAAAAAGAGCTGAAAGTTCCATTTGACAGAAATAGAAAAAATTATCACTGGACAAGGCTATGACAAAAAGAACCGGAGACGATCTGAAAGTCGAACGAAAAATGACTCACCCATTTTGGCAGCGTCTAACTGGAGGTGGAGGATGCTCGCCGGTTTCCAAAGGGGCGTTCATATAGTCTCTTCAGTCTGGTGTAAAGTCTATCGTACAATTTCAGCGAGTCCATGGCCAAATACGAGACGCAGACATTGGGGAAAACGATGGTGGGAGGGGCTATGGAAAACCCAATTCTCTCGTTCGGATCTTTGCTTTCGAGATTTATGATTTTGGATCTTCCCTTCTCTCATCTGGAGAAAGTGTTCTCTTCATCTCAGCCATACTGTAGGACATTTTGATTGAGTGGCGCACTAATCGCATTAGATGACCCGTCATTTTTCCCCCCATAAAAGGCCGTAAAAACCGATGGTTCGATGACTTTTTCCATTTTCACGACTCTTGAAGTCGGATTTATGCTTTTTTGTCAATTTACCAATTTAATGAAGCAAAAAAAGCAGAAAATTTGTATCATTCATCTAGAAGAGAGACTCAAAAATCTGGGTATTGGAAACTTTTCCTATACAAACTAATGGCCTATAGTAATACAAAAATAAGAAAATATTTATTAGACTATTGGATCATAACAAACCTATCTGTCAACGTTTTGCCTCAAAAATTAACATTTCATCCACTTTTTGTAGCTTTCGATTTCCTTTACAAGTTTGCAGAACATTGCAAATGATAAAAATAAGGAAAAAAGCTTTTTGTAAAATTGTGCGGGCGAGCTTCGGTATAACGGGCTTCTTTAGAATTTTCGGCTCCTATTACCAGTAGTGTGATGCTGTTAAAATAGTTGTTGAATGAAATTGCCCTTTTACAATGTTCTAGAACAAATTTCTTCATTAAATCTCCCACATCATTCTCTCTATCCTCTAATGGACACTAATTCGGAAGAAGTCTTGCTCTATTTCTCAATCTTTTTATTCGTCCACCTCACTTATAGAATTGAATTTGTTGGTACCTTGAAACATGACGGAATTAGTTTATTCTCCTCAAGGGGTTTTAATACTCTTTTGCAACCAACACGAGGGCCGATTCGAGGCCAAGCTTAGCTAACTTAAGCTCCGGCTGAATTTCATATTTTTTGCAAAGTTGTTGAGGAAATAAAAAGTTACAAGAAGTTCATAAATTCTGAATTTTTTCTTGATCAAGACTTTTGAGCCGTTTGACTGTTTGCTAGCTTCAAACGAAAATTAAAAAGAATAGACTATCTGGAAATAGTTTCTTTGTCTTTTTTTGCCAATAGGATAATCTCTTTTTTTGCCCTTCTCCTCCAAGACGTAAATGAACCAAAGGCTGACCAGAAGTGATTTCATTTTCTCTCTTCTCCCTGCAGCCAACGACAAGTTTTTCACGGGTTCGTGGCATCACTTTATTGCCTTTTCCGTCTCGAGTGAGACACGCAAAATGGCCAAAGACAATCCCCAGGTTAATGGCTTCAGGAAACGAATTGAACTCTATGGAAAAGAAAGAGGCGAGTAGACATTACAAAGAAGAAGGGGACGCCCAGATACACAATAGAAGGTCGGCGGGTATGTGGGAATTTATTGGCTATTGTCTATAGCCTAAGGCGAGAAATGTACAGGAGAGAAGAAAGTTGGGAAGAAAGGGGAAATGATAATGAGCGGATCTAATAAATGTCCATAGAAACCTTTAATTTGGAAAAATCAGGATGATTTTAAGAAAACCGAGGTCAAATAAAGAAACACTTTAGAAGAAGAGACTTTAGAGAAGAATCTACTGAAAATTAGAATGTTGGGAGATTGGTGTTTTCAATATCTTTAATTTGCAATTGTAACTAATTATATTTTAAGGATTGGCTGAATTTTTTTTTTGAAAAAGAAAGATTGAAATAAGTCGAGAATTTCAGAAGATACAAGGAGAAACTGAGGAAAAGGGCAGGATATCCAGGAACAACCGAACCATAGATACAGAAATGTTTTATAGCCTATACTGTATGCTATAAGCCATAAATAAATCATTCCTCATAAAGGAATGACTTAATAAGGCTAACTTGAAACTTTTCTGCGTTTTTTTATTCTCTAATTTGGGTTTCATATTTTTAGATTTAAATAAATTCTTAGGAAAAAAGAGAACGACAGCCATAAATTTATTCTAAACGAGTGGCCATAAAAGTGTCAGACAAAAAAGTGATATATTCTTTGTGGAAAGAAACTTGGCTAGCAACAATATTATAGCTTAATGAACTTATCTGAGTCGTAATTTTAGTTTAAAAAAACCAAAATGAAACAATTTGTTTGAGTCCTAGTCGAATGAAGGAGCCCTCCTCTGTCCTTTATATTGCAGTCATAAATCTCGTAAATGTCATGGATCATAAAATTTGAATAAAAACTCAGCTCCGCCCAATGAATTGAGCCCTTTTATCTCGAAAGCCCGGACTGCAGTGCAATCCGTAGCTAGTTTGACTCTCGAAAAAAAACGACGAACAAAATAATCGTCGTTGTAATTTCTCGCTCTTATAAGAGTTTCATCAACAAGGCCTTTCGTCCATCATCGCTCGAGGATGTGAAGAGTTCGGAGGCCAGCGACTAAACTCGTCATCAGATCGGGCCATTATTGTACTCGGACGCGCTATCGCGTCATTCTTGTTTCCACCAATTTCCTCTACCGTAACACCTCTCTGTGTTGTGGCTTAGAAGAGGAAAAAAATGAGCGAACATGTCGGATTTGCCCGAAGGAGGGAAAAAACCAAATGGCTGCAGCGACTCCTGGGCGAAGCCTTCTTGTTTGGAAGAATAACCAAATTAAATTCCTTTTAAAAGAGGGTTTTATCCCAGTTTTGAGACAAAAGAATAATTTTCTTCTCTAAAATGGTCTGCTCTCTGGTACAATGGATGGTCTCATGACGTCGTAGAATGCACCCGGGACGGGATGACCCCCGTTCAGCCGCCCAGAAAGCTGTTTGAACTGTTGGACACTTGTACAGAATCACCGATCGCTATCACACACTGCCCTATCTCTCAGACGAGGGTTTTAATATAAATATTTTTCTAGAGGTATTTTAATTGTGAGAAAACAAATATCAAAATAGCACTTTTTGAACCCACGTCATTGACCTCGACGCCAGACTCACTCTCTTGTTCAGCCTGCACAATTTATGTGGTCGTTTGGCATACCAGCGCTGTGAACAACACAGCGCGTTTATAGGTGGTGGGAAAGAGAAGACGAGGGGAAGCTCGTATAGCGTATTAAAAAATAAAGCAAAAATGGTGACTCATTCGAATTACGCGGATAGACTACTTACTCTATTAAGTTATTGTATATCAATTACTTTCTTTTTTTTCTTCGTTTTAGCAATGTGCTTATCGCTTTTAGTATTTTTGTACTTGATAACCTGATTTTGTACCAATCATTGAGAGCTAAAGAAGATCTTCCAGAAACTTGGTAGTTTATTTTTCAATACAAAAATGTTGTAAACAGTAAATACACTAGCTTAATTACACTCACTTATTAGTTTCTCTTTCAAGTTCCCAGCTCTCATTGCACATCTTGTGATCGATAACACTCAATTCCTTATGACTTCTAATGTAGTTGGTGATATCAGCTAATAGTTGATCCGCATCTTGAATTGTCTATAAAATGTACAATTTTGTTTTGCAAAATACTTACTTCCATTGCTTTGACCATTCGAATAACACTTTTCTTCATTTCAACAGTTTTTTCGATTTCTTGGCGGACAGCATTTTGCTTATCTTTTACTTGTAGTAATGACTTAAGTTGAACGCTAAGTTGTGGAATGACTTGAAGAATTTGCTGCGGAGCTAAGACACAGAGTCTGCACAGAATCATTCCAGTCTGGAGCTTAATATCACAGCAAGGGTCCTAGAAAATAACAGCATTAAATAGAAAGGGAATATTTAACCTTGAGACCATCTTCTAGATTGGTAATCAATTCTGTAATATCAACTTTATCGATAGATTTCTCTACTATTGTATACATGCTGAAGTTCGCATTGTTTGTTTACCAAAAACAAATTACCATTCGTAGGCTGCCTTTCGCAGATCAATTCCATCATCTACTTGATGTTTAAAAGGACCCATCTCAACGAATCTAATAAGATCTTGGCGGTATTTAGATTCTTTGTAGACAGCTGACATAATTGTTGAGATATGGGTACTCATCTAAATTTATATTTAAAAAAAACTTTAAAGTGTTATACCAATTGTGTTCTTTTTATGTAGAGAGCATTTACAAGCAATAGACAAGCGCGACGAACCTTGATATCATTATCTGATACAGCCTTTTCAATTGATTCTGCAAAGATAAATTATGGAAAAATCTAATAAAAACGTACCCAAAAACGGTGATAATTCCTTATTTTTAATATTGCATCCATCATATGCGATTACTTTGAAGACAGCTAGTCCAGTATATAGAACATCAATATGTTTACTAGAAAGCAAATTCTGCAACTTTACATTGGATTGTAACGTAAATAATTACCTCAAGCGCTTCTTCAACTCTAATAAGTCTATCGTTACATAGTTTTCCGATGCAATCTGCTATAACTGAACGAGTGCTTTCCTCAACAACATCAGCGTGTTTCATCAAAATTTTCCAGATATGTTCAACATCCGTTGTTTTCAAAGAAGTATTCAATACCTCTTTTAGTGAATTTAGAAGAGGAAGCGAGTATGTTGTATTTTCCTCCAGGTTAGATAAAATAAACGACAAGAATTTTGCTGAGTTTCCTGCAGCTAATGCACCAAGAGCCTGTGCTGCATCTGGACGATATTCATCTGTCGGGTTTGATAATATTTGAAGCAGAAATTTTTCTGGTTTAAGAGAAGATTCGTTATAAATTTCCGGAATGCTACGTCCTAATTCACCAATAGTTAAAATAGAAAAAAGGCGAATGTTACTGCTTTCTCCAGTATTACTAATTACTTGAGAAGCAAGCTTTAAAATCTAAAATAGAGAAGAAAAATTGTTGTAAAATTTTGCACAAAACTTACTCCTTCTTTGTTGTCAATAATAGCTGCAACCCCTGCAGTAGCCATTGCGAAGGATTTGAATGCATGTTTTGGCAAATCTTTATGAGAATAGACGGAGTTTGTCAATCCTTCTAAAACCTCCTTATAGCTCCTTCCACGTTTCATTAATAGCTTTGCCAAATTAGTGTTCACATTGATAGTAATAGATAGAGTTTCACCGGTAAGGAGATGGCTTTCAAGAAGTTTGTTTATAGCCGCAGTAAAAGTCTCTTCATAAATACCCATTTCAATAACTTCTAAAACTCAATGACATGCATATGCAGTTTAAACTAACTCTTCATGCACATTAAGGCTTTGGAAGAAACTTGCAAATTTGTATCGCGCAAAAGTGTAGGCAATGCTGCCACAATATGTTTGAGATTCTTGCTATCCGCGTTTACATTATGTATAGTAAGGATTCTTTCAAGTAGTTCTAATATAGCATTCTAAAAATATACTGAAAGTAATAAGCTTAGTATTTTGTAGCTAACCTGTATAACTGCAGTTGAATCATATTTTTTTGAAGCAGCTGCTATGCCATTATCTCCAACCATATTAGCAATATACTCTAGGATTTTTTCGATTTGTCCGTTAAAAATGGTCTTGATTTTTTCATTCTCAGAAGCACTTTTCACAGCACGAAGAGCTGCAACAATACGCTGGTGATCTGGACCTTCTTTTCCGGCTAGATTTACAAGGAAAAGCAAAAGATTAGCTTCTTTTGGAGTAGTCCCATCTCCAAGAGTAGACAAACAAATACCAGTTGCGGTAATGGCTCGAATGCGAACCTCCTTCAATGAAAATAAAAGATTGAAAAAATTAAACTGCGAGTACCTGTTCCAAGTTGTCTCTGTTAAATAGCTTCTCGAGAACTGCATATATTGAAGTCACTTCTCTAACCTTTGTGCCATCAAATTCTCTAGCTCTCTTTAGAACATATGATAATTGGGCTATTGCAGAAATTGATTCGCTTACAAACTGAAAAATAGAGTTATTGAAGTTATAGTTGAAATAATTGCTTACCATATAGAAATGATCATCTACTGCTTTGATGAGAAGTTCTGTAATCTCCGGAATGAATTTGAAGAAAATATCTGGTTCATTTGTTTTAAAAGCTGTCATAATAAATGAAAGATTGTTAGCTTTGCTTGTAGAAGCATTTTTTTCTTCGAAGCCAGACTTGATTGCATTGTAGAAAAACTCTGGATCTAATTTGTTTGGCAAGGCTTTAGTCAATTCATTAAGTAGATCAAAAACTGCACTTCTAGTATTAGTCTTCTTATTGTTCAAAATTCTGGTGAGATTTCGAATCAATTTTGGGTGTAAATCCTCAAAAAGGTTACGAACTTTAAGTTGAGCAGAAGAGTATTCGCAATTGTCTAATATATCACCAAACGAGTCAAACTAAATTTTTAAATTGCATCTTTTATAATTTATTAAACTCACATTTTTAAACTCTTCTCCGGTAAGGAATTTATTTGCTTTTATTGTCATTTCTTTTAAAGCCCCTAATATTTCAGCTAACACACAGTCTTCGTTATCCTTCAAGCGATCAATAAGTATTGGGACTATTGTTTCCACCCAGTTAGCGAGTTTAGATTCACAATTTTTGAGATGCATAATCTTATACCATGTTTTATAAATGTATAAATCCTTACGTTTTCTTTTAACCCCACTGCACAGGGTTTCCTGATTTTCCAGCTCCAGTCATCGTCTTCATCCGAATACTGCTCATCCTCGTCATACTCATTTGAGCCTAATAAAGTTGATAAGAAAAACAAAGCTACAAACTTTGAGATGGCATTTCTTCATCAGAGCCATTGTCGCAATAATTAGGATTGTATGTAATAAACCGAAGAAGAATTGCTTGAATTGTATCTTCATATTTTTCTGCCTCTTCAGAACAATGAGAGACAATGTTTACAAGCGTGCTTAAGGCTGCTTCTCGGTTATCTTCGTTTTCAGTATAAGTGCAAATAGCTATTAGTCTTTTAATTACCTAAGCATAATCATAATATAAAATGAAAATAAATTACCTCTTCTAGATCTTTGGAAAATAGGTGTGCTCTGGCTTGACAGACAGCATTCGCAGCGGAAGTATATTGTCGCATTTTAGCTTCAGAAAACTTTGAACCTAGCCTAAAAAATTAATTTTGATGTTATTTAAATTATTAAGATTAATCACCAGAGGATAACGTAGCTCATAATTGTATGAAAATGTGCATTTGTACAACATGCTGCTAATTTTCCAAGAGCTACAGTGACACTTTTACGGGTCATTGTTTGTCCGTTGGCCATCCAAGCAACAAATATTTGGATAGCCTAAAATTATCATATTTTTAATTTAACACATCACATGTTTACTTTTTCATGATAATCGTTTAATGCGTTTCCGTACCGACCCAACATGTCACCCATGGCGATTATTAAATCCACGGCAATCTCTTGTGATTGAAGGTGTACGCAATCACCTATATATTTAGTGAACATTTTGATTTAACTAACCTAGTGCTCTGGTAACTATTGGATAAAGATCTTTTACCTTCTTCTGCTTGCTAATTAATTCTGCTCGATCTGCTGGCGCTTTTGAGACTAAACTCGAAACTATCATCTTTAAAGCCATACGGGAGATTTCTCCAGACTTTAAAAAGCACATTCTAACGATATTACTAGCGAGGAAATTAAACTAAATGTATGAATAAAAATACTAATAAAAGTTTGGCATACTTCTCTACCCGATAGTAGTGGTGCAACAACTTCTAAACACTTTACGGCAATATTTTGGACCTCTGCTATCTTGTCATCTATCAGTTTTAGCAAGCAACGAACGGTCTATGGGCATTTTAATTGAAATTGGTTTTAAAAAAAACCTTTGATTCTATGTCGCCCTCAGTCAGCATATATACACGATTCACTAGCCCTGTCATAAGGTCATTCGCAGCCATATAACGAAGATCCTAGAAATTAATAGCTCAGCTTTTACACTCACCTTATCATGCGCTGCCATTCGCTCTAGAATTTCATATATATTTTCACGCTTGACCTGCATCTTCTGAAAATATTGGTTTTAAACAAAGAAAAGAAGTAAATACACACTACTTCTTACTGTAAGCTTTATAAATATACGTTTTCTACTGCTTAACACTTGCTAATTCGTTCTGGGCTTTCTATACTTAGTCAAATATAATAATTGAAGACCAGAAGGCAGCAATCTACGCCAAGGATTGCATAGAAAAAATAGGCTTAAAGAGGGAAACATGAGAATTGGAGCATGACAAGTAAAGTAGGAATAAAAAAGTTGCCACTCTCCAAAATGAATAGAAACGGTAAAAACTTTCAATCCATTGCTACTTTTTGAAACTCTCTTCACTGTATTCGCTTTTTGTAACAATTCTTCTCATAAAAATGTTGAAAATATTAGCGATTTGCAATACTTTTTAATTTAAGAAGCGAAGTACTAATAAATGTTTAGTTAGACAAAGACATTTTTTAAAACTAGTATAAAAGAGAATTGACCACTGGAATCTGTTAGTTTCACTTCAGGTCAAAGACCTCTTTTTTTTGCTGTTCCTTTTTCGTAAATAAATGTAATCAATGTCTTGTTCTCAGAGGGTGTTTCTGCATGAATATAGCCACCCTCTTAAAATAAGCGGCTTGAGCTTTCGCTTCTATTATCTATTTCGCTTTTCCCTTCTTATCCGTGTCTTCATTTTATAATATTTCTACTTACAGATGACTCTAAAAGCAGAGTCGGATACCAAGCTTATGGGCATCAGCCCACCAATTAACATCGAGCCACCACAAGAAGTGGATTTAAAGTCATCAGAACAGGTACTTTATATTTTTCACTTATAATGTTTTATTTAGTTAGAAGAAGTATTAAAAGAATTCCAACTTTATGAAACTAAAGAAGAGTTGGCCAAACGCATTCATGTTTTGCAGCAACTGAATGAGAAACTCACAGAATTTATCCAAAACTCTTTAAGAGATGTAAGTTATTTATAGTTTATCTGGCTAACAATTTATTGTAAAACTCCTATTCCATTCCTTCTGAGCGTATACTTTTTTTCTTCCTAGGCTCATAAAGCGAAAGTTTAGCGAAAATTCTCAGCAATAACCATATTAATACGAAATAATAGCATTTTTATCGAGATCTAATGGCAAAAATTTTATTGCATATTTTCAGCAAACACTCATTGATGATGAACTGATTGAAGGAAGAATCTTCTCATTTGGATCCTACCGTTTGGGTGTTCATAACCGAAATGCTGATATCGATGCTGTTTGTATCCTTCCAAGATATGCAAATAGGACGGATTTCTTTCAAGGATTCCCAGCTCTTCTAAAATCAGTTAGTTTATTTGTCACTCTAGACATTAGTATGATTAGGTACCTGGTGTTGAAGAACTTCATGCTGTTGAGGATGCTTATGTCCCTGTAATCAAGCTCAAGTATGAAGGTATTGATATCGACCTGCTCTTTGCACGACTGGATTTAAAGGTAAGTGTCATTCTATAAATAACATATACGTTTTAGACAATTCCAAAAGATTTATCCTTGGCGGATGATTCACTTCTCCGAAACTTGGGAGAAAAATGTATTCGATCGCTAAATGGATGTAGAGTTGCCGAAGAAATTCTTAAAGCCATCCCAGACCCGGAAAGTTTTAAATTGAGCCTGAGAGCAATCAAATTGTGGGCTAAAAATCATGGAATTTATTCCAACGTATTGGGTAAGCTAAATACACTCTAAATTATTTTTTTTCAGGATACTTTGGAGGAGTAACTTGGGCTATTTTAGTTGCCAGAGTCTGTCAGCTTTATCCAAATGCTGCCGCTTCTACAATTGTACAGAAATTCTTTTTTGTCTATTCCAATTGGTAAGCGTATTGCTACCACTTTAATTTTAGTCATAGGGACTGGCCCACTCCTGTCTTTCTGAAAAATATTAGTGCAGCCGACTCTCGAATTGAATTGCCATTGTTTCGCGAATTAGTGTGGGATCCCCGCGTCCGGTTTGCTGATAGGTTTGTAATATTTTTCTACTGTTAAAAATGGTTTTTAGGTTACATTTGATGCCTATTATTACGCCAGCATTTCCGGAACAAAATTCAACACCAAACGTAACATCTTCTGCCAAGCAGATAATCACTTCGGAGATACAGCACGCTAATGAAATGTGCCTCAGAATCAGTTGCCAAAAAGCTGGCTGGAGAAAGCTATTCATAGAATCAAATTTCTTTGGAAAATACAGACATTATATAAGTAAGTCAACAATATACTGTAAGCTCTTTTTTCAGTTATTTTAACAACCTGTAAAACTCACGAAGATTCTCTCGTTTATACCAGCTTCGTAGAAAGCAAAATACGCATACTCGTTGGAATATTGGAGCGAAATGACTGCGTAAAATTGGCTCACATTAACCCAAGACAATATAAACTGCGAAAAGACGCATCTATTGACCTAGATGTTGATTATGAGTAAGCTATTTGATAATTAGCCTTATTAAGCCTTACTCTCAGAAACCCTGTAGTTAACATGTGGTTCCTCGGACTTTCATTCGATAATGCAATGGTTAAACAAATTAATTTACAAAATGAGCTGAACAATTGGGGAGTCATTTTGATGAATGCCCAATGCATGGCCCTAAGCCGAGGTCAAGATATTTACAACGAACAAATGAAAGTGAGTACCTTTTATTTAAATATTATATTGAATTTCAGACCTCAGCTCATTATGCATCACGTAATAACTTGGACAAATATTTGTCACCTGCAGATAATCCTTCGAAATTGACGAGAAAACTATCCCCACAAGTTCCAATTATGGTAAGATTCTTACTTTAATTTAACTTGACTTTTTTTAGAGCGATACAGCTACAACTTCGGGCACACCCTTGGCAGAAGAAATCGCATCAATTCTGAGCACTGCAGGTAAGTTAGCGCTCTTATTTAGCCTGTCTTATTACTCGGTTTCTTATTCAACCCAAATTACAGTCGATTTCAGAGCACGCAACAAGAAAGCGAAAGCTCGACGTAGAGCAGCCTTGTGGTCCAATGGATAAACGACCAGTTGATGCACCAATTAGCCAGAGCATTATTCAAAACTTGTAAATGTTTCCTTTGACAACTCGATCGCCTTTCTCCCTCTACCGTTATTGTATGCCTAGTATATTGTTTTTAGATTTACTTTATGAAGAGTTAATTAATAATTTGCTAAGCCTAACAACGTCTTTACAGAGCTCTATCCCTTTTCTCTATAGAAAGATTCAACAGTGTCAGAATTCTGGAGAAAATGTTTATGGTAAAATTATCATAAGTTATTTTCCAAAGCCGAAATTCCCTTGGTTTCCAAAGCCAGGTCCTCCTCCAAATCCAGTGCCTCCATTTATACCTGCAAACAGCTTTTATATAGGGGCTAAATGTCAAGTCAGACCTTGATTAAATCCTCCATTGAAGCCAGCTCCTCCGAAGTCTCCTTGTCCACTAAATCCGCCCTGATTTCCGTATAAAAGTTGCTCTTCCAAGCGCTCGTTGGCTCTCAAAGCCCGATCAATGGCTCTTTCTTCTTAAAAAAACGTCCTAGACATGGAAAAGGATTACGATACCTTGTCTCTCTTCGAATCGAAGGACTGCTGGTCCTGCACCGACTAAAATAAACTTGACAATAATAGCTTTAAGAAAATTACTAACACTGGGCTAAAGCAACGCCAAAGAGGGAGAAGAAAAGAAGGAGAAGTTGCATCCTATTCAGGCTTGGTGACGACCTGGATATCTCCTTTTATAGCTGTGGTCTCTGATGCGATTTCGCTCATTATGCGGGAGAGAATAAAGGGAATTTAGGGCCAGCAGATAGTAAGAAGAACAAATGATCAAGCTATTTTGAACTATAGCCGAAGTTAACAAAGACCCGGACATAGATTTTAAGTTCAAGTTAGAGAAAAAATTTATTGAGAAGTCTCAATCCGTCAGAAAGGGTCGTTTACTTTCCCCAATTGTTGAAACCACCTCCATTACGGTAGTTGGCTCGATCTTCGACCCTCTCTCCCTCGCGGAGTCCTCGCTCAAATGCGCGTTCTTCTAAAAAGAATTATCTTAAATCAATTATCTTTTTAACATCTTATTATCAACTTAAAAATCTTTTTAGCTGAAGCAAAATTACATTTTTTTTTAGGAAATTCATAAACTTGGAACAAGAAAAGTTTTCTTTTCTAAATAGGCCATAATTTTAAGTAGTATTAAATTAGTTTCCTCAAAATTAGAAAAAAAGTGATTTCAAAGGGAAGTTTTTATCACATAAAACAAGAATATTGGGGACTTACGTTGCCTCTCCTGGTATCTTTCTCCACCGAATCCTCCGCCAAATCCACCTCCGACTGAAAAATTCAAATTTTCAAGGAACATTGGATAAAAACTTACATTGGGCAGCAACAGCGGCGAAGACGAAGAACAAGACAAAGAGAACCTTCATTTCTGTTTTCTTTCCCCACTTTTCTTGGACTTTTATAGTCGGTACGGTATGATCTTGGGTGCCATTTTCAGCCCCATCCGCCCCCAAAGAGTAAGCCAAATTGATAAACATCTACATGCTTGATGTCACTTTTTGGACGCGGGAAAAGAAGGACAGGAAGTTGGTCGAACAATAATTGACTTCTCAAGAATTTTACTCAACTTGTTCCCCATTTTTAGACCATTTTCTTTAAACTTTTAAACATGCGATGTTCTACAATCTTGTAGATCTTGATTTTCTCTACAAATTTGTAAAACATCATTTCTTCTAAAAATTATGATAAGAACTAGGAAAATTAAGTTTCTCTACGGGACTCATCACAAGTTAGCTTATTTTTCTAAAAAGTTTCAATGTTCAATCTTCTTCTACAAACTTTCTTATTTTTGCATCCTAAATATCGCATTCTTCATCGAATATTTATATTATTTTATCGATGCTTGAAAGTCAAATAATTTTTAAAAGGCTTCCACCAGCTTTTTTTTTCTCAAAAATTGAAGTGACCAAAATGTTCTTTCCTCCATCCATTGTCTCATTGTGTGTGCGACGCGGGAATCAAAACTTGATTAAATTGATGATTTGCAGTGACAGGGGGACGCGATGATGTCAATAATCACCGACGGTTAGATCTCTCGGCGAAACAGAGAACAAAAAGTCACGTCTTTGGCGAAGTCTCTCCACTCGGGGGAAGGAAGAAATTGACCCAAAAATGAGTCAGAACACTTGTAGGAGAGATGATTCACTATCTTTCTCTAACTTCACTACTTCGAGGCACCTCCAAAACATAAATAAATTGCGGTTTCAGCAAATATGTTTGTTTCTTTTTTCGATACCAAAAAGAGCAAAACAAACTAGAAATTCAAAGTTATTTTTGAAGAAAATAGCCTATTGAAGAAGAGAAAAATCGAAATCTGGGGGGTTCCTTCATAAACGGAGAAGGCTTTTAGCCAAGATTACGAGGCAAAAGTTTCCAATTTTATGTGAAATATGATACTTCAGCTATAATTTTTTTATAAAAAGCTCGATAGTGCTTTTATGCTTCGAAGTATTTTTTGACTTCATTTGGAATTAATTTCAAGGAGCTACAGAAAACGGCCAACTAGTTCAAGATTTTTCCCAAAATTCAGCGAATTTCTGGTTATTATTAGGGCAAAACCTAGCTCCTAACCAGTTTTTTCGCCTTTTCTGATCCCAAATGCTACAGAAAACGGCCAACTAGTTCAAGATTTGGCTACTTATCACCCAAAATTCAGCGAATTTCGAGTCGACAGTTCGGAAGACTTCATTCTTTGCTCGTTAGACGCCACCATCTTAGCGAGAAATCCATTATTTTGACCCGAGCCGTCCAAAAAGTTCACGTGTCCAGTTGACGAACGAGAGAAACACAACGGTCACCCAACGCGCGGCTTACACAGGCCGAGGGTCTATAAATATGACCAGTTGGAGACGCACCAGTTCTTCTTCTTACCCGCCATGAATCTTTATTTTCCCCTTTTCGTCCTGTTTTCTATTATTCTTGGCGTCTTCACTCAAGGCTACATACCTCCAGGAGGTAAATTTTTATGGAAGGAAGAGGGTTAAAAATCGCTAAATGATGCTGAAGTAGCGCTTTATAGACAAAAAGCGTTATTTGAATTGAATCCGAAAAAATAAACAAAAGAGTTGCCCGTGGCTGGAATCGAACCAGCGTCACTACGGCTTTGAGGCTGAGCCACCACAACGTAGGGTACTAACCACTATACTACACGGGCCAATTTTGACGTGTGCTGATATTGGTCAGATTCCGCATGCTCCGCCTTATTGAGTCAAATTTACTTATCGTATTTTCTAATAGAAGCCCACCAAAAAAAGGAAATTTGAAAAATAAAAGCCCAGGGCTTCTATTAGACAAAATACGGTATTTTTATTGCGTATCATTTTAGGCTATCCCGATGCTTTTTAGGCCATCTTTTCCCAATTTGGTTATAAAAACTGATGGGTTTCGCACGTTTCAGTGACTATTTTTATTGTTAAACGAACAATTTATTCTTACTGAAACTATTTATTCTACCACTTTTAGAGGTCAGAGCGATTGAGCAAGCATTTGTCGATGGAGAACAGACTGGAGCGTCGATGAACAGCTATGGAGGATATGGTGGATACGGATATGGAAACTATGGTGGATACGTAAGTTGGGAGTAATTTTCATTGAAGAAGAGTCATATTCAGGGAGGATATTACAACAACTACTGGGGAAAGAAATAAAGCCTCGAGGCAACTTCTCCCCTCTGGATTTGTGCCTTATTTTTCAATAAATCAATTTATTTTTCTTTGGGATTCTGTCTGAAGCCCTGTAGAGCTCATTTTAGAAGTCAGGACGATTGAGAAAGCAAGGAATTCCCTATGCAGTTTGCAGAAGTTCCATAGAAATTCGCCTCTCGCTCCACTTGCTTGTCAATGAAATTAATTTCTGTCGGAATTTGTTAAAAATCCATTCTGAGAAGAAAGATTCTTCTTCAATTATTCGACCAATACTTGGCCTCTAAAGCAGTCTTTCCTAAAAAATGGCGGTTTCTACTATTGAAAAAGAAGCCGATATCGTCCACTACACGGTCAGGTCCTACCCTTATTGTTCATTTAACTTAAAAATTGTAGGCTACAATGTGTGTCTCAACAGCTGTGACCTTCTTCTTTCTCCTCGCTATCGGCTTCTTGTGTCACATTTATCTTGTGAATAAGATGACCAAGTCCCGATTGAAGCATTTGCCCAAGGCGAAGAAAGTCAAAGTTAAGAAGAATAAAAAAGCTAAGAAGAAAAAGGTCAAAAGCAGCAAATCGTCCAAATCATTGGCCAAATTATAGAACAAAAACGACAATCTACGAGTGGAATAAAGGCTGTGACACTCTTCTTCCAGATTTTATTAATTTTAACAACTTTAAATCTTCTAGAAAAATATACTAAAATTTGCTAATGGTCCTCAGCTTTGAGGGATTTTGACTTGAACGCCTCAAGTCAAGAATCCCGTCTAGTCTATGGTAACTATAGATATCTCACACGAGGGCTTATACCCCAATAGATAGCCGGTAGATGCAGACTACCGGCTGCCTATAGTATCTCAATATCAGAACGCTAATTCCCTTGATTACGATTAGTTAACTAATCAAGTTGCTTTACCCAGCAGTTGCTATATACTGCACTTGTTGAGCCTATCCTCTGGTCAGGATGTTTTGTTTTGTCTTAAATTTCTACTAAATTTTCATTATAATATTCTTACTGAAATTTAAAAATCGTAGCCTCTGCATCTCAGCTATGCTACGTTCTGTTAAGACTATCCCATACTGGCAGTTTTTTTTCTTTATTTGTCGTTCCCCTCTGAATTTTCACCACATTTCTCTCTCCCTATCCCTCTCTTACCTCGCCCCTTGCCTCCAAGACCTTTCTCCCCAAAAATTCGACCAAATTTATCTCTCCCTCGATACTTCTATTGTCTGTTTAAAAAAAACGATAAAACTGCGTATTGCGATCAAATTCGCTTTTAACGTTGTTAGTCGCTTTTCGCTTAATTTTCGTTTTTTCTTGTGGCTCGGGATTTTAGGGGTTATGCCTTGTTCTTTCGTTTAAGCAGCATTTGCCTGTTGACTTTGACTCTACTACCACACCTGCATCTTGTGGAGCCTGTAGAGCCGGTATTGGCAACCGCCTGCCAAGGCAAATGCTCAAATATCTTTAAGATTGCTCCGACTTTGAAGAGAGAGCAAAAGATCGTGAAGTTCTAATAGTGGAAGCAGAACGAGCTGAAGCAACGAGATCCCCACTGTCCCTAACTACTATCTAGCGAAGCGAAGGTAAGAATTTATTCTAATTGTTGTATTTCCATTTTATCAGACTCACAATCCGATGGATCTTTTGTCACTTCGTCAAGATGGAACTTCCCTGCTGCTGATGAGTGATATCCTCTCTAGAAGATATCCCTAGAGGAACTTCAATGATTACGTGCTTCAATAAGAAATGTCAGATTTGGCACTCTGAATGGAGTGGCTCTACAGCAGTTCTTGACTAAATATTACTTTTCAGCTCAATCCAATGGAAATCCAGTGAATGAGACGAGACGGAGCGCTGAGAACTTCTCTGCAGCTCTGGAATGTCCTGAGGACGAAGCCCAAGTTCGAGTCAGAACCTTTGATCTCTGTCTGATCCGATCCATTCACTCTTTATACGACCACCCGTGAGTTACTACAGTAGTTCATTTTGAAAGCCTTTTTTAGTCGAAAAATTGGTGAAAGATTGTCCAGAAGAGGCGAGAGGATTCCCTCCAAAGGCAGATGGATTGAATCAAACATTCCGATTCGAATATCTAAAGGAAGAGAAGAGAGGGATTGATCATTGAGAGGAGAAAATTTAAGAGGACTAAGGCCTCGGTGAGTTGATCATTTTTGTAGAAATTGTTTGTTTTCAGTCGATTTGTGTGGAATGGATTTCCCCTCTGGTGACTTGGCTCAGTCGTCTCTGCCGGATTGTTATCACCAGCCGCTTTATGACTACTATTCTATGACTATAAAAAACTCCCATTAGTTATTTTTAGAATGCACCGGGCTGGAGCCAACTTTCGCGAGGAATGCGATGTTCTACGACGGCTGTAAATATCTGAATATGGATCTCCACATCAAGGAGATCGACGCCCAGCTGCCCATATGATGGCTGACCTCCACCGGCATTTTGACAACCTAGAGACGGCTGATTCATCCGCCAATACGAAAGGTTTACTTTCTCCTTGCTGTTTTTCTTTAGATCTATTCCAGAGCCGGCTATCAATATAACCAAAGCGGAATATTTTCCACTTTTTCCCAAGTTGGCGCCTGTTATGAGCGGCGCTGAAATAGTCATCGATATCAACATTAATAGCTCCCTATATCAAGCAGATTTTGATAAATTTTTCAAACTGGCTGGGAATAAGAAGGCGCTCCTGGTTTGCACTCTCCCCAATAGAAAATAACCGACTTGGCTGATCTGATCGGGTGTGAATATGTGAATCACGAGCTGGTTCTTTATAATGTAAGAAAGTCGGAGCCCCGAGTGGAGATAAGAGAGATTAGAGGCTGTCTCTTTATTTATAATATGAAGCTGGATAGGATGGATATGTTTCATCCGTCCATCAAGCTGCTCTATTGTGAGGAAGGCGGCTATGTCGAGACGAGTCCTAAGGTCTGCTCAGCGAAGGATCCAATTGTGGCATCACTGGAGAGACAGGGAACCAACTTCCAGCAGTGCTTGGAATATATCGGATTGGGCTGGATGGCCGGCCTGTGTCGACCCCGCCGACCACTCCTTCTGATGGATATTTCAACGATATTCACGAACCGAGTTCCAAGTTGGTTTGATTTTTTAAAACCTCTCACGCGCTCTAATTCTAGAAGTTGCTGGTTTGAGGGGGGAAATAGGTCAGATTCTTGAGCTCCTAGACCAAAATGAGTGTCGGGAATCGATTTCTTAGATTTATTTATTTCTAGGATAAGCCTTTTAGCCTGAAAAATGACTGAAGTATGTTAGAAAATTCAAATAAATGCACTGAAAATTTAATTTAGTTATAAAATTTTAGGATAGAGCAACGCGGGCAGCCAAATTTTGAAGCAGACTCATTTCATATCTTTTTTTTAAATTTAAAAGCGAGCGTTTCTCTTGCTGATTATGAATTTAGTCTTACGTTGGACTTATTTTATTCTAACAAAACTCGTATGTCTCTTCTTTATACTTTGCTAAGCTAAAAATGATCATTTTATAATTGTTTTTAGATGTCAGCAGTTGAATTTGCTTACGAAGGCCGCTTTGGAGACGAAACAGATAGTAGGCATTCGAGTGATCATTCGAATGAATCGGATAGTTCTACTCAAGAATATTGTAGTGAGTTTTAAAAAAAAAAATATTTCAATTATTTTTCAGGTCCTCCAAGGCTGTTTAAAATGCCTACATTCAGCTACTTGAATATAGATTGCTTTGATAATGAACATCACATAAACGACATAATTCAACCCAAACCAGGTATTTTATAGTTTAATAATATAGCTTTTTTTAAAGTTTTAACCTCAATTCTTAAAAAATCACGATCAGTTCAACCTTCGGCGTCTTTTTCTTCTTTAAATAACAATAATAATACACCATTTGGGTTTGTTATTAAGAAAATAGGACGCTGTAATATCGAAATTCCACATGAGTTGATTGAAGCAGCCCAAAGAGAATCAGAAGGCATAGAAGATGACCAAACTGAAAGGATGAAAAAGGAGCTTTATTGGAAGGTTCACGCGCTTATTAAAGAGAAAAAGAATATTTTTGTAAGTTCCTGTCCTTTATTGTAATTGCTTTAATAGGTGTGCCAGATTAGAAACGAATTCATTTCGCGCTATCGTGAGTCTATCAATCCAATGGACCAATTTGGTTTGACTTGGACTGCCGTTTGCGAGCTGCCTTATAGCAAAGACCTACAAATTAATGATCTTGGACAAGCTGTATATACCAAAAAGAATTAATTTAAATCTGCATGTTGATATAATTGTTGTAATATAATGTATTTCGCGTGACTCAGGTGGGAATAAACATTCCACACTATGCTCCCACATAATTATTTATTCAGATAAACTGTGAAATAAGTTGGCGAAGAATTTCATCACGTTTGACGTCAACTGCTTCTAAAAACGATTCCTCTGCAGTTACTTCATAGAATCCTTTCATAAATTCACGGCATTTTTCAATATTTCCAACGAAGTACTCTTCAGAATAAGATTGGATCGTGGAATCGACGGAATCCATTGACTTTACGGCTTTTTCTAACTTCTATCAGGTTTGTTTAGATTGGTTTTTAACCTACCTCTCCAGCATTGAAGCGACCAGGGAAGAATTCTTCAACAATCTCCATTATTCGCGTTTTTTTATGTAAAAGAAGATAATTTCTTATCAAAGAGAACTTTCTGAATGGCTTTTCCATAACTTTTAAAGCCAGGAAGCTGTGCTTCTCCATCTTCCAGTTGGTTTATTTCATTTTTCAAATCCTATAAAATTAACAGGAAATAGACAGATTCTTACCATGAGCAATAAATCCGGTTTGGTTATTACCTGACTGGGGATGAGTTCATCCATAGGGAAAGAGTGAATTCTGAGTAGAAGAAGGAGAGAAAAGAAGAGGAAAAAGGGATGTAACATATTGAGAATACATGCAAGCGACACAGCCTTGTTGTTTCTAGCCGAAGGATGGTGAGTGTAATGTCTTGTGCTCTTTCGAAAATCTTGTTTACTCGCTTAAAAATAGAGAAAAAAAGAAATGGTTTTGAGCTTTCTTAATTCTAATTTTAATTACAGTAACCCGTTTGAATAGAAAGAAAGACTTTATTTGATAAAAAAAAACATTCAGTTTCCAGTCAAAATCAAGACATAAATGGCTCGAACTCGTCAATCAGATTCATAAAGAGCTCCTCCCGTTTGCTGTCCAACATCTCAAGGAAGTTTTCTTGCCCCAAGATTTCCCAAAACTTCTTCCAAAATTTGATGGCCGGCTCCCGCCAAGTATTGAAAAAGTTATGAGAAACAACATTAACCAATTGATATTCGGAATCCATAAATGCTAGAGTCTCTTTTAATTTCTGGGATTAGAACTATTTTCGCAATGGGAGATCTCACCTCACTTTGTGACCATTTCCCAGGGCAGAATTCTTCAATTAGCTCCATTAGTTGCAGCTTTCGCTGGTAGGAAGAAATATCTTCATTTAACAATATTTCATGACGTCTAATGTGCAGCTCCTTGAAGTGAGGAGTCTCCAGACAAGAATTCTCAAAATGATCCACCGAAACTTTCAAAATCTGGAAAAGGTTATTGTATTCTGCGATAAGAGGCAATGCTATTCGCTTCATAGTGCCTTTATCTTTGACTTTTGATAATTTGAAAAGCCTGAAGTAATCTAGAAACCTACGATTAGAAGTTCTTCCTTTGGTGGCACAATCGCCGGCTGTTCAACTTGAATAGGGACATTAATAAGAGTAGCGGATTGCAAAGGCGGAGGCGCAGGAGGTGATGAGTTTCTAGGCGGAGGAATAGGTGGGGGAGTCGGCGCCGGAACGATAGGACTCGGCGGCTTTGGAGGTTTTTCCATTTCTCCAAGAGAGTCCTGAGGTGATGAGAGGAAGCCGGCAGCAGCTCTTGGTGATCAGCTCTTTTTTCTCAGAGTTTGTGCTGTAATGTTCGCGAAAAGAGGGAGAAAATCTACTTCCATGAGCTAATGTCGAGAGCTTGTTGATTTCCCTCATCCCTTTTAAATATTATTTATTACATAACTTACAATAAAATTAAGAAACGAGATACAACAATGAGGTTAGGCAGGATGGAACAAAACAGGCAACTATTGAATATTGGGTAGATAGAAGATTATTCACTGTCATCATTTCTGATCAAATCCTCGAGGGGATCCATATCCTGACTGAAATAGTTGGAACGAACGATCTTCAGGATGATATTCTCTCGCTCGTGGTCCTGAGCATCCAGGAGAGAATGATCCTTGACGGCGGCGTAGAGTTCGCGAAGGATCGTCTCGGCCATGGTGTCGTCTCCTTTGTAGAATTCGTTGGCCAACTTTTTCTTTAGTTTGGTACAAGCGTCTATCAAGGAATTGGCGTAGGTTTTCTTCTAAAAATGGAAAGGTCAACCATTTTTCTTATATCTCTTCAACCTTGTACCAGTCCATCTCCTCTACAAGTTTGAAAACACGATTTAATCAAGAAGCTACTTCAAGGTTATGAAACCCTTATCGAAATTGAATCGCTTTCCCCTTTAAAGGACTCTAACCATATATAGCGCGCGCTTTGCGGCGTAATGACCCTTCAAGGCTGCCAAAGATGATATCTTAAATTAAGCGAGCATTAGAACAGAGAAGGAAAGGCACAAAAGATTGAAAAATAAGATAAGTTCGAACTAACAAACTCCTGGCTACTCTACCGTTCAAAAATGCAGTCCGACAACCTGTTTGGGAGAAATTTGAAATGTCTTGTAGAGGAGATCGAGGTTTATAACTTTGCAGAGCATCAAGAATCACGAAGATTGCCCCTACTGTACCTCTTTGTCAGTCCATTTGTCTTGCTTGACTTCATCTAGGACATCAATAATCTTGGAGATCTTGCGCTTTTCATCAACATCGTTTAAGTCATCGGAGTTGAGAGCAAGATCGTGGACTTTTTCATAGAAGGCGGAGTAGTCAGGATCAGACGAAACTTCAAACTTCAGCGACTCGATTTCTTGGTTCAGGAACTAAATCAGTTTATTTATTGAAGAAAAGTGGCTTTACTTTGTAGATACGGCTTTCGAAGTTGCTTGGATTAGCCTCCTTGGAAACAGCTGAGACGCCGAGGGGCAGGCAAGTGCAAAGTGTGACGAAAACAAAAAGGAACATCGCCTCGCTCTGACCGGGAAGAGGGTCTGATTTTTTGGAACGGGCGGGCGTTTTTTCGGCTGTAATATGGGCAGGGGTCAGGTGGCGTCCGTTCATGCAGAACGCGGCAATTTTTTCGAAGAAATCGGTAAGCGACGAGCAAAAGTTAGCCCTGGTTTGCAGCATCATTTGGGTTTTAGAGGTTGTTGGAACGCTCGATGGGGAAGAAGATGAATTATGCGAGGTCAAATACCTCGGCAGAGACCTTGAAACAACAGGCAAAATTGCGCCAGAGACAACCAGAAAAACCGAATTTCTATGAGGGAGCCAGCAAAATTGCTATACAGCTTGAAGACATTCGAAATCATTTTGAAGATGACGAGTTTATTGACAAAATAACATATTTTCAAGCAGATTTAGTCAGACTTCTCAGCGCTTCCTTCCTATAAGTGTCTGTCCCATCGGAAAATGAGGATTCGTTCATAAGTTTCAATAAATTCTTCCATAGGACCTTAATTCTCTCGTTGTTGTGCTGTTCAATGAAATCAACCAGTTTTAAAATTGTCTTTTTCTTCTTTTGGATCAACTCGTTTGCTCTTTCTCTTCTCTAAAATCCAAAAGTCTATAACTATAAGTAAAAGTGGTCACTTTCTCATTGGAAAAGTCCTTATATTCCAAATAGTTGTGCAATAATCGAATGACTTTGTTCTCCTTCCTCTCGTTAGCCAAATTGGCTATAGATTCTATCCCAAGGATTTCTATCTCCAACTTGCATTCTTCTTGATTATCAACACAATCGGTGTCAAATCATTTGCCTATTTTTTTAAGTTCCTAGAATATAGATGAAGGGGAAATAGAGGTCGTACTTACCAACTTGTTTGTTAGAAAGAGAGCAGATGAACAAAAATGTGCATGTACATGGGGATCACGCGAGGGAGAGAGGGCTCAACCAGATATTTAAAGATAAATAGTTGAAAGCGACAGCTGTTTTTTTTTAAAATTTAGCAGGCAACAAACTGGTGAGTGTGGGACATCAAAAAAATATTTCAATGAATCTGACTTCTACTCAATCATCAGTAATCCTACAAACGAACGCTGAGAACTCAATTTTATGGTTCTTGTGGCTTATTTTATTCTAAAAATCGCAGGAGATTAAGCTCTATAAGATTGTAGAACAGCACAAAACCTAAAATACTTCCAACTCGGAAAATAGCCTAAAATGTCTGCAAGATTTGAATTACTGTAGCTCTATTTCGAGAGCGAAAACAAATGATTTTCTTCCATTTTAATGCCGCACGTACAATTAAAATATTTAATTCATCATTCTTGCTATCAGAATTCTTATTATTCTCAAGCCAGAAGAACAGACGTGAGAGGTGGAAATTAGAGACTACAACCTTCTCGAGTCCGAAGGCCAGAGCATAATCCGTCTTATTTCGAGGTACTCCATATGATTCACAGCCAAATGATGTGATCTTGTCGAGGATCTAGGATCTCATTGAGGTGTACAAGATTGAGAAGAAGGCTAAAAGATCCAAAAATGGTATTCTTTGAACTACAGTGATGAGCTCACACGGAGCTTTTTTTTTGTTAAAATTTTACCATAATTTTTAAGATAATTGAGGTTCTAAAATGAATAGGTTTAAGACAACAATTTTGCAGAACTTGATATTAGATCGAAGAATGCGTGAAATATTTAGATCTCGAGGCTCGAATTTTATAAAGAATAGCTGGAAAATTCCTAAAAGAGAGACTTTTCTTTATTCTTATTTTTGCAAATCATTTATTCCAGGTGGATGTCTTATCTTCGAGAATCAAGTCTTTGTACTACAGTAGCTCTTGAAGCAGTTCCGGGTTCTACGTTCAAAATTCGAAAATCCTTCTGCCATTCAGGATGATGGCCGTTTGATCCTCCTCTCCTAATCCTTGACTCCAGCTTACGTGGAATCTCCCTTTTTGACTTTGAATAAAAAAATAAACCAAATTAACATTATCAATATTTATTTTTACTGAGGACGCTGAAGAGCAGCGCTTACAACTCGGCGAATAGCCGCTTCTCGGAAAAGATCGCTTCCATCTTTGAAGGAGTCCATCTGCCCAAGTTGCCAAATCTGCCTCTGGGTGGCTAAGACATTCTCCAAGCTGGTACCAATCTTCTTGGCTGTTGTCTCAGCCGCACGTGTCCATTGTCCAACGAAGTTCTCAATAATCTCCTCCTTCTAAAAAGACAGACGACATTGGTTAAGCGAAGAGGAGGGAGGAACCTTGGAGAGAGAAATGGCTGGACTCCAACGATCAGTCATCGCTAGGAGTTGGCCACGCCGTTCAACCAATGGCACTTCCGTCTGGAGATAGATTCCCAAAGCTTCATCTCCAACCGCATGGACTTGTGGGTTTTTTGCCCGAAGAATAGCCGCCTCATCCAGCGATTGTTTGATATCCTGGAAGAATATTACAGTAATTTCATCTCCTACCTTGACTAGAGAGTCCTCCAACGAGATAGAAGCATACGCTAAGCAAAGGAGAGAGAGAAGGAGCGGGAGCTCCATCTCGCCTCGACTTGGAGGAATGAGGAGATTAGGAAGGCAGGTGAAGCAGATCAGCTGTCTCAAACTTTTTTTTGGAGGATTAGCTCCCCTTTGTTTAATGTAAAAAGCTGTGTTGGTACATCGAATGTTTCTCAAACAAAACACAGCCGGATTAAATTAGAAGAAAGAGAGATGGGCGATGTACATCATTACTCACCGTCAGCATGTGCTATGCTCCGCTGTTCATTTATTGTAGCTTGTGCGGAGTATTTTGGGAGGAGGAAGCAGGAAGTTGGACAAATCGGGTTTGCTGTAGCTTTTCTTGTTTTACTTTAGTTTTAAAGTAAAAGAATAGTAAAGCTCCTGGCTATACTTTTGTCGATGTTCTCCAACTTCTATCAATTAAATCAAGTCAGACAGAAGGAATTCATGAGCAAAAACAGCTATGTCCTTTGGAAAATTGAGTTGGTTTATCAATCTTTAGAAGGAGATTTCTTCTTGTTTCTCTTTCAATTTATTAGAAAGAATTTATTAAAAAGCCGATAACATCGATATTGGAAAATTTAGGCTCAAAAAAGACTGCAAAGAGAAGATAATTTGTGGCTAGAATTAGAAGGAAGGCAGAATTCGGTGAATGCTCGGCTGGAAGATTACAGGAGATGGCGTCTAAGCGCGGAAGAAGCAGTACCTGAAATTTATTCCCTTTTATGTTGAATCATAGATCGAGAGTAAGAGAGAAGCAATTGATAAACAGACTACAACGAGAACCCGTTTTTTCGGTGGGGCAATGCTTCTATTTTGATAAGAAAATTCGTTTTATCCAGGAAAACAAAGGGAAAAAAAAACAGAGGAGCTCAAACCCATCTTTTCTAGCGAATTTTTCGATCAACCCAGCCAAAAAGCCAATGCAATTGGTTTGTAATTGTCAAAAACATCTCGTCCAAAATTCCGTTATACCTGGAAGCCACCTGAACCCCAAGCAGATCAGATCAGAGGCTTACCAGAGAGCATGGATGATGGCGGGAAGGTAGAAGAAGAAGCAGAGGATGATGTTGACGGCGACGTGGATGTTGCAGTCGCTTCCGTGGATGAAGATGGCCAGAGGCTGCAAGTTTTCTTCATTTTTGAACCAAAAAGTCTCAAAAATCAACAAATTTATTGTTTTCGAGTTGAAAAAGCTTCAATTTCTACTTCTTTAGCCTAAAATTCTAAAAATTGGATAATTTTTCAATTGTTTGTTTGCGATGCAGTTGAGACTCACAGGCAAGAAG
Organism: Oscheius sp. JU1382; assembly: GCA_932521405.1. Lineage (NCBI taxonomy): Eukaryota > Metazoa > Nematoda > Chromadorea > Rhabditida > Rhabditidae > Oscheius > Oscheius sp. JU1382. The sequence continues at coordinate 691,852 of OW051479.1, forward strand.
ATGGCGAGGATGAGCTCGATGATTTGCTGCATTTCGATGGCCATCTTTTCTATAAATTACAATCTATTTGGAGATCCCAATTTGCCAAAAGAGAGAGAAGAGAGACAAGTATAGGCGGTAGCGACGGCGACCGGTTTGCAAATGATTTGAAGGTTGTGACCTTTTGCGGCCGCGCCGGGCGGACCAAACTTTTTGTTTATCAATAGCGATGGCAACCGAAGGAGGGGGAGGAAGGAAGGAGACTTTAGGGCTCTGGGAATGGGCAGACTGTTGACAGGAGGAGTAAAAGAGTTGACCTCAGATTGGTAGCGGGGGGACGATGGGGCTGTATAGACGACTACTCTCAGACTGTTCCCGAGCGACGTGGGTGGATGCTAGTCATTGCTTGACTAGCATCCACCTTATTCAGTGTACCTGAGGACACAGGGGAGGAGAGAGAGAAGAGAAATGGGTAAAATCTTAGCTTTCTAGGTTATCATTGGTAACTGTAAAGAAATAGAGGAGGCTGAGGAGAAAACTAGCCATTTATATGAGGATTTAAACAAACAAAATGGCAGCATTCCCTTTTAAAATCTCAAAAATAGCAACAGCAAAATAGATTTCAGCATCTCTCTTTTGCTAGCCAGCCGACGGAGGTAACCAAGAAGAGAATGAAAACCACCGTATAGCCCAGGGAAACATGCCTTTATACTGGCCAGTTGAATAGGAGTAGATGAGTCAGGGAACTTGACTCATTTTGGTACAAATGTCTTGAGAAAGAGCAATAGGGCAAGTGAGAAATTAGAGAGAGAGAAAAGCGGAGCATCTGGCTTTTTTCTCTTAGCTTCTTTCTTTGAGCTCTGATTTTTCAACGAATTTTATATTTTTTGGAATATAGGAAATCTAAAAATTAGAAAAATATAAGATAGACGAGCCAAAAGTTGTTTGGTTGCCTTTCCCCAATGGAGAAGAAGAATTCAGGCGGTTGTTATGACTCCGTTCGGCCGGCATTTCCACATCAAAGAGACCCGGTCAGGCCCCCAAAGTGACGATGTTTTTGTAGCGCCTGGTTTCGTAAACAAAAGAGCAGCAATGAGTCAGAAGCGGGCAGTTGAAACTACTACTGTACAGCGCTTCTCCTCGGAGAGAGCATTGTTGAATGGGAGCAAAGTAATAAAATGTACTGAATGTGGTTCAATTCATCAGACGGTGAAATGCGTCTATTTTTGGTGCAAAAAAAGAGAATGAGACTAGAATTACCGTAATTGGCGGCAAAGACGTGCCTTTCTTCATCTTTTCTGCTACACTTTGATCTTTTTAACTCGTCTATCGCGGAAAATCCTCAATACAAGAGTTGAAAAGCCTTTACCTCAAGGGGAATAAGCCGGGAAGTTAAAAGAGATTATTGTAAAAGGTCCGGCTAGAATCAGGCATTATTTACAGCTGAAAGAAATCGGAGACAGGGCCCAGGTGTCCCAGCTGGCTGAGAAGAAAAACGGGAGAGAGAGAGAGAGAGAGAGAGAAAGTGAACTCGAATTAGAGGGGGAAATTGCTTCTTTTTTGACTACTTAATTAAGATAAGAGGCTTCGTATTTTATGGCTGAAGGTCGAGTCTCCCAAACATGTTTTCCAGGGAGATTTTGTCAATAAAAACGGTGGTGTCTATTGAATTTTGGGACTATTGGTCTTCTTTTTCAAGGAACCATTCAAAAAATCAAGATTTTCTTCGAAAAATAGGACTAAAAAGGGGGAATTTTCATATCAGATTGAGGCCAATATTGAATTGTCACGGGAACGGGTGGCAATTACTCAAAGGAGTGTCAATGGGAGATATCCAGCAAGGCCAACTAATTGAAGGTCGGTAGATTAGGGGAGAGACCTTGATTCTTTTTTTTGGAGGGGGAACTGGCGAAGAGAGGGATCAAAAAGAATTTCAACTAACGGCCTCAAAAATGTCAAGCCATTGAGATATTGGAAGAGCCACTGCATGACACGGAAATGAGGCCTCTAAAGTGTAACAGTGAGGGTCAGGCGCTTTCCCCAAGACTCACGAGAGTCTTTTACCAAAGTAAGAGGAGAAAAGTGCCAATGAGACTTTTGGTAGTCAAAAAGCGGACAACAATTGCTTTGGAGAGGTTGTAAAGTCGGGCCTGTCTCACTCCCTCTCCTCACAATAACACATCGAATAACTAGTTGGATGATTCAGCAGCCGGGAAATTGAAAATGATCCCAATCAGAGAGTTGAATTCGGCCAGAAATCAGCACCCCCAACTCAATTAGAGGCCCCTACGGCCTGGAGAGAAGTTGAGAGAGAGAGAGAGAGAGAAGGAAGCCATTCCCATTCTTGTAGAGCAAACATGTTTGCCGCCGGCAGCGGACAGAGGCGACACGGTTGAAGGCAAATATCTACGCCAAGCCTGTGAGTTCACAACTTTTACAAGGCTAGGGAATGGACGGGTAGTTAGTCATGCATATCGAGAGGGGGGAGGGGAGGGCAGAACAACACCACAAAAAGAGCTCATTATCGATCTCGTGATTTCCACTCTTTTTGGGGGTTTTATCGCGAGTGCTCAGATCACCAGATACTTGTTAGCTTCATTTAGCCTTGGAAATATCAAAATTAAATGGGAATTGCTTTGGCCCGTAGTTTTAAAAGATTGAGCAGAAAGTAAAACGCTAAAAAGAATAGAAATAGAAAGAAATTGTTTTCAAATAAAAGAAAGTAAATTGAGTTGCTAAAAAGGATTGAAGTTTAGATTAAAAGTGATGCCTCAACATCTGGCAGCCGAAGGAGGCGCAGGGGAAACTCTTTTTTTTCTATGTCGGGGGCATTTTGACAGATGTTGGCTTTGTTAGGAGAGACTTTGAGATGAATTCCTTGCACTTTGGTGACATTTGTGAGGAATTAGAACCGAAAGAATCGGTTTCTCGAACGCTCTTGAGTCAATTATTTGTACAGAAGGAGAACAAGTTGAAGACAAACAAGTGATTCAATGACAACAACTATATTTTCGCAGCGTGATTTGCCCGCAATATGAGCGTGAGGGATATGCGTTATAATAGTTCTGGATTTGAAGTGCAGTTACTGGGGATTAGTTCGATCCGACTAGGCTGTTTTGACGTCGAAACACATGTGCCGCCTCCTCTCATAAACATTACAATCAGTCATTGATCAAGCTCTGTGAAGGGGAGGGACTGTTTAGAGACCTGTATAAATAATAAGTGAGCCTAGTGCGTAAATAAGTGTCTTTGAGCGAGAAAGCGGACGCTTTGTTTATCAAATAGGAGGGTGATAAGCAGCTATTTGGAATTGGAAGGCAGCTCATCTGTAGATAACGGGAGCAGATCAAGTTAGAAATATGCCATAATTCTTCTATTAGAAGCCTCCTTATAACATAACTTTTTCATGGTCTTTTGATGTTTTGCAAAATTGTCGAGGAGATCAAAAGCTACAACCTTGTAGAACATCAAAAATTATGAAAGCAAGTGGAAAATTCGTTGATTTGAGATCTTCGACCATATGAGAGTGGCCTTTTCATCGATTGAGTATGTGAAATCTTATGAAAACTTTCACTTCTTGTTATTAAACGCACAAGAGGGTAGTTAATGCTTACATAGTAGATTCACTAACAACTTAGTTTCACCAACAAAGTATGTTTAGTTTGAAGCTTTTCACAATTACTGTTATTTTTAGCTCATAACTGGTGGGAAAAAGGCTTAAGAGAAAGCCTATAAAAAGAGCCGTTCCGTCGATATCCTCCGTCAGCTCAAGAAGTCTATTTTTAACTTAATCTACTAGTGTTTTTTGTTGCAATCAGCGTTAAAAAAATTAAAACCTATTAATTGAAGCACTAATTGCAGTCGGGATGATCTTTACAAATCATTTGACAATTTTTTCACATCCCTTTTATTTTTTTTTATTCAGTCGGGGCGGTAGTAACTTGTTTATCGCGGACTATCTAGGCGGGAGTACGCAAGCACACACTTCTTTCAAAATCCTTCGTTTAAGCTTAATTCCCAACTTTTTTTTTCTGTTTCCACCAAATTTTTGTAGAAGATGGGAATTCATGGACTATGGCCAGTCCTGGAACCAGCGTCACAGCCAGTGACTTTGGAATCTTTGGAAGGAAAGAAACTAGCAGTTGGTGAGATCATTTTGTTGCCTTTATTCGTCTAATTTCAGATGTTTCTCTCTGGATATATCAATCACAAAGTATGACATCAGAAACCAACTCTCCACATCTTGCTCTCATGATATCTCGACTTTGTAAGCTGCTCTTCTATAATATTAGGCCAGTATTTGTCTTTGACGGATTGGGAGTTCCAGTATTCAAGCGAAGAATATTAGTAAGCTCTTTTTCGAGTACAATAACTATTTTTAAGAAAGAGCGGCGCTTAAGAAAACTTGAAGAGGAGATAGTTCTTAACAAGGATAATAGAAAATGTCTAGAAGAGTTAGCTAAGGGTAAGAAAAGTTTTTTTTTAAATTGATTTCTATTTAAGGTAATCAGAATGAAGAAGAAGCTAAAAAAAAATTGCATAGTCCCCAAAAGCGATTAAAAAATAGAGATGAAGCAATATTCAACTTACCATCAACCTCAGCGTATGTTTTACATAGTTTAATTATGCATATTTGCAGGCCGGTCGTAGAAATAAGTGATGATGACGATGATCTTGCAGTTATGAAAGTTGTTGAGACTGGTGTAATAAGCAAAACGCCCGAAATTGAGCGACTACTTGTGCTCCGCGAACAAATTCGAGTCTCCCGTCTTCATCCCGACTCGGTTGGTTGAATTAGCTTTCTAATTTTTGTTCAGATTCCGGATAAAACAGAAGATTTTTGTCAGTTTCAACTTGCCCGTGTACTAGGAAGAAACAAAATTGATAGAACTATTACTAAACTAACCAAAGAACATCAAAATCAAGTAGTGGGAGCCGATGTTCGATTAGTCGTAGCGGACAATAGAGGAGGTTCTCACGTCATTTCATATGAGGGAAGCGACGAAATTAGAGTTGGTCTTTGATAAATCTTTTGCATAGCCTAGCTTTAGGTAATTGAACAAGAGCAAGGATGCTCAAAGGACATTAATTGGGATAGTCTTGGTCTCACTTTGGACCATTTTCAGTCGGCAAATATTTCCTCTGAGTCAAAAGAGACGGATGACGATAGTTTCGACATAAATGACATTGCTGAATTAAATGGAAGAGAAGAATTTTTGGGTAAAACTTCTATGATCGAAAAGTTTATGATGAGACGGATAGGTTCTAATCGAGCAGGTAAGCAGGAATTTGTGTGAATTGTTCTCTTTTAGAAGCTCTTCAACAAGACGCATGGTCCTCAGATTCAGGAGATGATGATTTTATTGACGTTAGTGATGGAGAAGTAAAGCCAACAGAAAACGTAGAAAAACCCAGGCAAAATAAGAACGTAAATATTGAAAAAGAGTGGTCACCTGGAGTAAGTGTATTTATTTTTTGCTGATTTTTGCTTAAATTTTAGAGAGAAGACGATACCATGATGCCTTCAACTTCAAGAGAAAAAGAAATTCCTCCAAGAAGGAATGAATTTGCTGTAGAAGAAAATGAACGAGACCCTGGAGCATACACAGACCTTCAGGAATTTCTTACAGCCTGCGGATTCCCGTGGATTGAAGCTCCTGGAGAAGCTGAAGCTCAATGTGTTGAACTGGAGCGTCTTGGTCTAGTAGAGGTTAGTTTTTCAATGCGTCACAATATGATTAGGGCGTTGTTTCTGATGATAGCGACGTTTGGGCTTTCGGTGTTAATAGAGTTTATCGACATTTATTTACAAAGAACAAGAACGTTCAATTGTATACCAAAGAAAATGTTTTCAACAAGACAAGTTAGTCAAAAGCTATTTTCTATTAGACTTTTAGGTCTTTCTCAACCAAATTTTGTTGAAATTGCTATGCTTTCTGGAGGAGATTATTCTCAAGGAATTCAAAGAGTTGGAGTAGTTACAGCAATCGAATTATTGACTGAATTTAGTCCAAATCGTCTTGTTGGAGAGGAAATCAAAGAGGTTTGCTTTTTAATAACATTTTAGACACTTTTTTTTAAAGATAAATACGACAATCTCTCGCATCGAAGAGTGGATATTTTCTAAAAATAAGGCAGAACCTTCTCCAATTCGTCGCAAAATTAAAACTTTAATCGAGAAAAACAACCTAATAGAGGATTTACGAGGAGTAAGTTATTTTATGACATCTTTTATACTTATTTAGATTTCAAATCCAGATATTGTTGATGCATATCTTCAACCAAATGTAGATTCATCTCAAGAGCCACTCCGTTGGAAGAAAGTGGATGTTGATAAACTTAGAAATCTTGCAGAAGATAAATTAGGCTGGGATGGGAATAAATTTGACAAAGTTAGTTCTATTTTAGAACTTTATTGGACTCCTTTAGATAGCCCTGCCTTCCTTCCAAAAATGGAATGATTTTATTACTGGCAAATTCTCTTACCAAAAGCATATAACTTCATATGCACTTGCCCAGTCTGCAGATGAACAAAAGGTTGAAATGACTAAGAGAGTAGCCGAAGCGCTAGCACGTCTTTCAAAGAAAATGAATCCGGGTATGTTTTCATTTGGAAGATTGTACTCTCTTTTAGAGCCTCTATCACTTATTTGCCAAGCAACTTTTGAAGATAATGAATCAGTGCCAGCACAAAAGACTACCAAACGAAAGGAACTTGCCAATAAAGGACGTGGAGGTAAACGTGTTCCTAAACGAGCACCTCTGCCACAGATGGTCTTATCTGAGAGCAGTGATAGTGATTTTTGAGTTAGTTAGTTTTTTTTTCACTCTTCATGTACATATTGATTGTAATTCAGGCAATTTTCAGTTATAAAAGTCTATTATCTCAATCTATCTCTCAATATCAAGAAGGGTTTATCTCTCTCTTGTTTACTTCATTATTGCTCTTCCTATATCCTACGCACGACTGAATTAATAGGGACAAGAGAGCCCGAAATTTCCACTCGCAGCCGCGAAATGTGCACAAATGTTTTGCGTTCGTGCAGCAAACGTCAGCGTTTTCCTCTACGGGTCACTCCAGAGAGCCATGTTGACCCAAAGGGCCGGCTCTCAGGACAGATCTGCCGCGTAAATTTGTCAAAATCTCTCCCGATTTTTATTTGATCCTGCTTCCTAGACTTTTCAGGAAATATTATTTCAATTTGAGGCTGAGGACCCATTTATGCCAATTGTGCTATTGATCTCTGCCATCCAAGAGCCTCATTGCCCCCTAAAAACACTTGTCCAATTTCTCCTTCTCTCTCTCAATCTCACCCATTACAACCCCTCCGAATCAAGTCCACGGATTGCTGTTAAACATGACAGCACAACAGCCAACAAGTTTTTTTGGCTTTTTTAGCTAGCGACTCAACTCGGTGCGATATGCAGCTTATCGTGGCGGGACCCATTTCATTTTTAACCAGTTATTTCCTTGTCCTAATCCAGTTCTTTTTCTTCTCTATCTATAAGTTACGAAGACGAGCTCCAATTTTGAGTTTACTCTACAACTCATCTTGGGTTCGATCGGGGTCAGGCCGTGTATATACAGTGCGAGTGAGAGACTGGGCCACCACGCACAGCACTAGCTGTCCGTGGCCGTCGTCTAAAACCGGATCATACAGCCACCCGAAGAGTTAGCTGGATCGATCCTTACGTAGATCTGCACGTTCTTCTCTTTCTTTCTCTTCTTTTTCTCCATTAAAACTAAGCAAAATTAACTTTTTTCAGGGTAAACTCCAAACGAAAGGAGGAGGTTTCTTTCCTTCCTAATTTAATATAATTGTAAATAAGATGAAAAAAATGAGAAGAATAGGTGGATTTATTATAATATTGACGGCACTATCAATTACGGTTCATGCTGATTCATTATACGACGCAACTGATCCTATATTAGAATTATATACGGACACTTTTAATGAAGCTGTTTATAATACTGTAGGTTTTTTATGTCTCAGCTGAGTTGTCGATTCAAATTTTAGAAAAAAGCACACTTTGTAGAGTTTTATTCCAGTTGGTGTGGAGCTTGTATTGGATATGCCCCGACATTTAAGAAATTCGCAAGGTTTGTCTCTTTTTTTTAGACTATTTTCGCGCCAATCAGCTAGATTTATGGCCTTTTGAAGCGAACTAAAAACAAAAACAGCTAATTCTTTAAGATAATAAGGTTTTCAGACATCTCTCAACATGGCAGCCGATGGTTCAGGTCACTGTTGTGAACTGTGCTGACGATAAGAATATGCCTCTATGTCGAGAACATCAAATTAATGCCTTCCCAACCCTCAAGGTATGCTAAAACTTTTAAAAATAGTATCAACATTCAGTATTTCAAATATATGTCAGCGGATAATAAGGATGGTCTCCATTATCAAGGAAACAAGCACGATTTGGCTCAATTGGAGCTGGATATAGCAGGGTTGGTTCAAGCTGATTGGGATAGACAAAAACCTGAACATTGGCCATCTTTTCTTCCTCTTGACAAGTTTGTTTCATTTTAGGAGGGGAGAGAGCATTTTTTAGCGGTTTGACTATGGAACAGATCTGGGCAGAGGCTGGAAGTGCTAAATACATAGGATTAGCTATTCAGGAGAATCCCGCCACTATGGCATGGGCGGTGAGTAATTTTAAAAAAAGCATTACATCTTCTGTAGGAGTAATGTTGGATTAACTTGGATTGGAAAAGTCATTTCACATTTTTTTTCCAGAATATCATCAATTTTAATGGAGATCGATATACAAAAGTTATATTGATTAGACCACAGCATCCAGAAGCCACCAAGCACCTGGGATCCGATGCCAATGGTCGTTTCCTTCTGTTTGTCAAGGGAAATCCCAATCCAATTTGGACTTCTCCGTATGCTTTTTGTTCAAAATTAGATATTCAGTTTTTTTTTTTAGAGAGAATGTCCCCTGGGTGGATGTTCAAGAAAAAGTCAATGAGTTAGCTTCTGAAGCGGTAGGAGCGGCGCCTGTCGCAGTTCCTGTTGAGAATACGGTAGTTGCTGCACCTCATGGCGTGGAACCGGTCAATTTGAAGCAGTACAAACTCCAATTGGTGGATTTGCAAAGCGCAGCGAGCTACATGCTCTATAAGGTTGGCTTTGTTGCCGCGAAGAGCATTGTAATTTTTAGGAAATCCCAAGGAGAGAGATAATTGAAGGAGAAGATCTCGCTGGGTTGAAGCAATGGACTCACACTTTGAAGAAATACGCCCCGGGAACAACTCCAATGAGAAGACTTTATTTCCGATTAGATGAATGGCTACAGCTAAAGAATCAAGTAACAGCCACCGAGTGGACGACCAAATTGGATGAGATTCAACAAGATTTGGGAAATCCTCTGCCATCGGAGATACATTGGATAGCCTGTGCTGGATCGAAATCCAATTTAAGGGGATATACTTGTGGATTGTGGACGCTGGCTCACGCTATCACGGCAGAGGCTTACAACTTGGAGAAGAACAGTAAGTTTCAGACTCAATTTTTAATAATTTGCTATATTCTCCCTATTATTTTCTTTGTTAGTACATGCTTGCTTAATCCCAATTTTTAGATCCCAACTTCAAGCCAATCATTGAGATCTTCGAGCCATTCCGCCAATTTATAACTCGCTTCCTTTCGTGCTCGGAATGCGCCCAGAATTTCCAAAAGGAGACTGAGAAACACCAAATGCATTTGATTACAAGAAAAGAGGATGTTATTACCTGGCTTTGGAAGGTTCACAATTATGTCAATCAGCGACTCTCTGGATCACTCAGTGAGGATCCCAAATTCCCGAAGAGACAATTCCCTCCCAAGGTTGAATTCGCCCTTTTATTTTGGACTTTAATAATCTAGGAAGTCTGCCCAGCTTGTTATGATTCAGCTGGAAACTTTGACGAAGCTCAAGTCTTCGAATTCTTGAAGAAATACTATTCGGATATCAATCAAGACAAATTGGAAGAGATCCCCGGCTATAAGATCAACGAATACAAAGATGGAAAATTAAAAACAGCTGGGAATAGACATCTCAACCCAAAGTTCCAAATCAGAGCGGAGCAAGTAAGTCCCGAGAGAACTAACAAATAAGAATTCTTTTAGGTCGATCGATTGGAAGAGGCTGAAGCCAGGTTAAAAAAAGAGCTGGATAATAGTCCTCAAAGACAATGGAGGGATATTGAAGGTTACGGTAGGTTGAACAAATTTAAAAAAGAATTTTGCGCGAAGAAAAAGGGATAATTGAAGATGAATCTTTCAGATGGAACTGGCACCCCGGGAAAGACTCAATTCTACTTTATTTGGCTCTCGGTTATTGGGGTAATAGCCGTCTTCGCCTACTGTAAATATCGTCGGAATAGATCAAAATTCTGGAAGACGTTCTACTATCCGAACGACTTCAAACTGTAATTTTTTTTCTTCTGTTATTTGCCGAAACATTCCTCTAGCTGTTCTAGTCTTTCTCTGTACATAATCATGGGAGAGATCTGTTTTTACTTATTATTATGTTGGGTGCTTTCCCCCCCGTGAAACGAAATTTAGGAGAGAATTTGTTGTGCTCAAGATGTAGAGTTTTGTTAATTTTTTTCTGTGATAAGGCTGGGAGAAGCTGTGATTCGAATAAAAATTCAAATACTTTTTATCCAATCTGTCTAACCGTCAGCTTCTCTCACTGTCCTATCCACAGCACACTTTCCTTCTCCACCTTGTTTAGCTCAACAATCCATTTTCCACCAACCCACTTGTTTTTTTAAACACTTGTTTTATCCACCATTTTCAGATGCCCCTGGTCTTCTGCTAACTCAACGGCTGCTCGTAAATATGCTGCTTAAACGGAAATGATCAATTTTTATCTCAAAATTCTCAACCCGTTGTCCTCTCCGAATCTCTGAAAATTATCTGAAATTAATACACAGGGTTATTGGGTAGCTAATTTCCAGTGGAGTTCTTCAATTATTCATATCAATTTGATCATTGTTCTTGCCCTAGCATAATAATAAAGTCTTATTATCTTCTGAAAATTGTCAAAAGCTTTCGCTGTCTTCCTTCTTCCTCTCATTGCTTCAATTTAAGTACCTTTCTACTGCTTTTATCGAAAAAATACATAAAATGACACTAATCAGACTTGAGAAATATTATTAATTAATATAAAAATTTTAAAAGATTAAAACTTCTTCAAATTGAGAAAACAACAGCGAGGAAGATTGATTTGCCATTTAAAAGTGAGTTTTTAAAATAATTTTCCACATTTTATGTTTATTTTGTCAGTTGAATTGGAAAATTGATAGTAAACAAGACGAAAAAAAAGCGCGCGGGAAGTTTGAGAAGCCTCGCGATTAGCCCAATCAAACGAGTCTATTGTTTTGTGCAGAAGTCATCTGTTTTTTAAAAAATCTCCTTTTCTACTATATTATATCGATAGAATATTAATGAAAGTATGAGAAAAATTTGAAATCAATGCGTTGCGTCGCGTCGCGCCGTTGCATAAGGTCCGCCCAGAGAAAGGCGTTCGCCTTCGCTTCGAACACTTGATTTTTATTCAATTTTACTCGATGATTTCTAGGATGGACACCAATAATGTGTTTTTGGTCGACAAATGCAAAGATAAGACGATTTTAGAGAAGATTCGCGAAGATGTGGTCAGTTTTCTCTTTTTTTAAACAAAATTCAAAGATTTTAGATTAAAAAAAGAAAAAGACGTTTATTCGCTTGGAGAAAAAACAGATACCGATGACCTAGGATGGCCAGGAAATGACTTCGCCGGTTAGTTTTGCTAGTTTCTTTTAAAATACAGTAGTTCGAATTCGATACAATATTGCTCATATCTTCTCCTACAATCAATCTAGCCAATTCCAATGTTCTGCAATCTTTAGAAAAGATCTTGGGCTACAAGATTATAGAACATCGAAAACTCTGAAAATAAAGAGAATATTTTGAAAATGGGGCTTCTTTCGTTCTGTAATCATTTAGAAACTCAACTTTTTAGGTTTCATATACCTTTTTTTTAAATAAAAATGGTACTAAATAATCTAATCAAATGGTTAATTTTTTTTTACTGATTAAACCATAGAGCTAAATTTAGCTGAGTTATGACTCTAAAGATAAGGAGTTCGCATTTTCAGATGAATTATACGAGCACTATGGAGAGTGATAGATGGCGAGGAAAATTTTAATGTAAAAGATGAAATTGGAGATTTTGAGCCATCTGTCAGCAAGGTTTGAGCTCGAATCTCCGCCATTTTAGAGTTTCAGGACTCTGTTTTGATAGACATTTTCGCTGAAGTCAAGAAAGAGTTTTTGGATGTTGATGAAGAAGAGAATAAGGTGAGAAATCTGTTGAAACGTTAATATTTTAGGCTGAGGGCAGCGTCTCTGCTTTGAACTCCTTTGAAGGATTGGATGAAAAAAACGATAATAGTCTAGACTTCGATTCGGAAGTTACTCAAAGTAAGTTCTTCCTTTATCTCCTTGGACCCAAATAGATCCTCCTCTTCCCCTGATTGAGAAGAAAAAAAACTTCTTCCTGGCTAACGATGTCTCCAAGCCGATCCAATTAACAGACGGCAGTTTTGCCCAAAAGTGTCGAGTCAGTCCTTTATCCCTCTCAACTAAAATAGTTTCAGCTCTGTGTTTAGAATATCATCTTCATGCCGCGTGGAGTGTGAAGTATAAGCATGCCTTTTCTCACATCTGCAATGTCTCGTGAGTTCCTTCGGCTAATTGGTTGGGCTCTGTCGAGGCGGTTTCCATAGAGACGATTCGGATAAAAATAGTCCGAATGGGCGCAGCTTTGATAACCAAGATTAAGGTTATTGTAGCTCAAAAGCAAGCCATTTTCCACCCCTTTAGGGGTTGTTTTGTATCAAAATGCGCGTACTGTTGCTGCACGTTGTTTACAAAACGTAAAGAGGACGCCAACTCTTTCAAATCCCGCTTATTTTTTGCCGCTTGGTTCCAACAAGAGTAATCGCTTCCAGATATTTATGTCCTTATTGTTTTCATGAAGCGGGATCATCCAAAATCCGCAATAAAATCTACAAATATTTGTCGGCATTGTATAAGCACATCACCCTCGTCCATAACAAAGAACAGCAGTCGCTTATTCTTCCAGCCTGTCGGTGAGTTTGACTCTTTTCTCAAAGGGATTGTTAGATATGAGAACTATACGAATCAACTCCTAAAAGTTATGGAGGAATGCTTCCCGTTGACGGGGATCCAATCCTTGGATTTGTCTTTGCCTGGCCTCTTTTCTGCAGTTGCTCGACCGATCATGCGCTATTATATCATATTCTGGAAAGAGGGCGAAGATATTAAGTTTTCAGTTCAGATTGCTCCCAAAAGAATTGTTACGGTCGCTTGTACGGTGAGTTTGAAAGGCAGCCATTCCTCTTCTAATACTTTCAAAGAAGAAGTGAAACCATTTTTTTTCAGAAATGTAGGACTAGCATCTCTCGAGGACCAATGGAGGAGTTTCTTAAATTCAAACACTCTTTGACTCATTCAGATGTCAAATGGTAGTTTTTTTTGTTGTTGTTCATTTTGGTATTTCAAATTGCAGGCTCATTTGCACTCATGCGAGGTGTATGGATTGCTTCTCCGACAAGGAGTCCTTCTCTCAACATTCCAGTAAGAAACACAGCGGAAACGCCAAGTACAGCCTGAGGGATAGGGATCTTCTCACTCCGGCTGAAGTGAAAATTGTCCAAATGCTGGTCAATCTTTATTTCCCTTCATATTCTGTGGAAGAAATAATTAGAGAAGAGAATGGTCCCTCTGCCAATCAGAGAAAAGCAATCAATCCACAAAGGGAGATCGAAGAGATCACTTCTTACGTGAGTTTGCATTATTTCGAACAATTGTATTTTCAGAACTCTCAAATAAGCAGCTTATTTGGAGGAAATCAAGAAGAGGACCCACCAGTGATGAAGAGAAGAACCAAGAGAAAAGCCGTATTCTATGCACCTTTGGAAGCCATCGGGTAAATTCGAGCATTTCGAGAGAAAACCGTTGTCATTTTACGAGTTCAAATGAATTTCTAAGGAGTTACCTATCTCTCAGCCAATGAGATTAAATTACACGCTTATCCTCTCTCTCTCTCTCTCTCTCTCTCTGCACAACCCTTCGTCGACTACAGAAATCTTTTGTTTTTCAATTTTCAGATGACGAATGGAGAATGCGGCGCTGACAAATTAAACCATTTCCCTACGATTTTGAATCATTCCCAGAAGCTACCGTAATTTTTCCACTATTTGGAAAGTTAAAGCGCTTGATCTCCTTTACTGTTCGCATACTGTAGTAGAAAGGAAACCGCTTTTCTCAAGTTTTGAGTTGATTTCAAGCTTTTTGATGTTCCACAACCTTGTAGAGGAAATCAATGAGTAAAATCATAAGAAATCCACAGCTTGAAGGGTGAGAGAAAAGATGTGTAAATAGGAGATCGAATCCTAAAAGCCAAGGAAGGACTTCAATACGGCCTAGATTTCAACCTGAAAGTACTTTCGAGGGGTTACTCGCAGCTAGATTCTGCTGTAATTTTTGAATAACTCATCATTAAAGTTAGCCAGGTTTTCTCCCGGTCTAATCTCCACTTAATCCCTTTAATCTAATTTTTAGATTAATCCATTTATTTCTAGAATCTAAAGCGAAGCAAATGTTGGAAGAAAAGAGAAAGCCAATCAATGTTAGAAGCGAGAAGGGGATATCTAGCTTTTATTGCTTCACCATATTTCTCTCGAATAAAACTTGTTTTTTACTCTATTTATTATCTTGGAAACTGGCTTAAAACCAACTATTTCTCTTGTGTCTTACTGTATTTTTTTGCACTAAATCGTCTTTCAGAATGTCTCGCTCCCGTTCGCGCAGCAGGTCTAAATCCGCGGATAGATCAAGAAGAAGACGATCTCCCAGCCCAAGGAGGAGACGCTCTCCAAGTCCCAGAAGGCGATCTCCAAGTCCGAAGGTTAGAAGACGCTCGCGTTCCAGATCTAGAAGGTTGGTTTCAAGTTTAAAAAGTAATTAGTTATTTTTAGTGCAAGTCCTTCAAAATTTACAAAATCTGCGCCAATCCTCGAAGCCTGGACGGTCGTTCGAAGGGATCCCAGCAACTTTGATGCCTGGACAAGGCTGATCACTTTGGCTGAGAGCTCGGTAAATTGCCTAAATTCTCCGCTGAATTTCTCATTATTTCAGACAGAATTGGATCTAATCAAAAATATTTACGATAGATTCTTGGATAAATATCCGTTTTGTTATGGCTACTGGCAGAAATATGCTGAGATCTATCGAAGAATCAATGAAGCTGTCCAAGCTGTTCAGGTTTGTTTGCTTTTTGCTGCTTCTTCTAAAAGAGATTGAGATGGTAGAACATTGAATTGTCATTGTTTTTAGGTTTATGAAAGAGGATTGAATAAAATCCCTCTCTCCATCGATCTCTGGTCAAGTTTTTTGACGTTTATGAAAGGAATGGCAGCCGTAAGTGCCCATACGATTGAAACAGCTAGCTCTAAAATCGATTCCCTGTATGACAAAGCGTTGGGCTTAGTTCGCTATGATTACAACAGCGATCGTTTGTGGAATGAGGCCATTGCATGGCATGAATCTCGCGGTAATTGGAAGAAAGTCTGCGAGATCTACGATGATCTGATCAAAATTCCAACGGCTCAATTCAAGAGTCATTTCGATAGATACATGACCATCATTAACTTGTACGAGCCGGATATTCTCTTGGACGATGAGGAATACGAAAATCTCTTGGAGAAATTGAAGAAAAGGACAGGATTGACGGTAAATCTCTCGTCTCTTAAAAGTAGTTATTTTTACAATTTTAGACCGAGCAATTGGTCACAGAGGAAACTATTGTCCAAGAAGGGCTCCCAGCAACACCGGGAGATGAGGCGAAGACTACGGTAATTACCCGGAAGAAGCACAGCCCTGAAGCGTTGGTATTTTTCCGAGATGAAATGAAAGACAAAAGGATTCGATGGCACGAGAAGACGAGTTCGATGATTGCCACGAGATTCCCCTATGAGGAACAAGTAGGGAATCTTTGAATCAAATGAGCCTATATTTCAGATCAAAAGACCTTATTTCCATGTGAAGGAGCTTGAAATTTCTCAGCTCAAAAACTGGAGAGAATATTTGGATTTTGAAATACTTGAAGGAGATGAAGAACGGATCAACACTCTCTTTAACAGATGTATGATCGCCTGTGCTCTCTACGATACAATGTGGCTGAAGGTTAGTTTTAGAGGTCTGGGCCTTGTAGCTTCGTATTTTTCAGTATGCTCGATGGGCTGGGAAGCGTCGCGGAAGCTCAGAGCAGCGATCGATCTTAGAAAAAGGACGAATTCATTGTCCAAAAAGTATCAACATAACCATTGCCCACTCGGCCCTAGAGGAGTCAAAAGGTAGGCAAATTGAGAGGGAGTCATTGGGGTTCTCATCTCGTCCATATCAGTTGCTCCCAAAGAAGTCTGCCCGCAGCCTGTGATCTTTGTGATACAAAATATGTGAAAAAAATAAGACATTCATTTGGGGGGCTTCTCCCTCCTCTGTTTTCTTGTGATCTCTCGCTCTCTTCTCCTTCGAAGATCCAAGCCAGCCCAGCCAAACTCGACAAAGAGTGTAAGTGTTTGGGCGATCAAACTCCCCTAATTTTCTCAACCAATTCAAAAATGAAGAATAATTTTGGCTTTTTACCCACCAAAAAGATCAAAACTAACAGACAGCTACTGTAATCGCTAAAGTTGGACTAATCCCCATCTTTTATAGGAGACTACGAGGAAGCTTTGGCCATCCTCAGCTCGTTTGAGAGAAGAAATCCCGGATATGCGGCCATAGCTATGAGGAAAATTGGAGTCAGCAGGAGAAAAGCAGCCAAAGAAAAGTGAGATTTTGCTCCTTTTTTTAAAATTACATCTTTGTCCTTTGATAGGAATCCAGACTATGGAGAAGTCATCCAACTTTGGGAGAATTTGATCCATTCGCCTGGAACATCTCGCCATTTGAGTAGCTTCTACTCGATAAAATTGGCTCGCTTCCATTTGAAGTGTCGAAACGACCGGCGATTAGCATCCAAAGTTTTGAGGACAGCAATCGACCGCGATCGAGACAATCTCCAGCTTCATCTCCAGCTGATTGATTTGGCCTATTCAGAGCCCATATTTTGCGTGGTAAGACCTATTTTTGTGGAGAATTAAGATTATTATTTTAGAAGAAAGTCCTCGAAGCGTTTGACGATGCATTGACAGCTAAACTGGAAATGGCTGATAGATTGCGACTCAGTCAGAGGAAGCTCGACTTATTGGAGGATATTGGAGAAGATATTGATATGTAAGTGTTTATTCTCTTTTTTCCCCCCACAAATGTCTTTGCTTTTAGCCTCCAAGAGCATATGGAATCTCATCAGCAGCTGATAAAAGAGGCGGAGAATCCATCAATCCACACAAGGAAGAGGAGAAGCGAACGAGAAGACAGACGAGATAGGGATAGAGACCGCGACAGGAGGCGAGACGATCGCAGAGAAAGAGATGGCAGAAATGATCGAGATGGATATGCCGGCGGCGGCCAAACAATGGGCTACTTTGCTCCACCTCCTCAGACTCAAGGAAGTCAGTTTCAATCTAAATGACTAAACTAACAAGATGAATTTCAGTGTATGACTACGGTACAGCCAACTACAACTATGTTCCGCAACCACAGTTTTACTAGCTCTTTTCACCAATACAAATGGAAAAAGAATTAGCAGTTTTGAGTTACTGTAGGTTGTTATCTCCTCCTCTCATGTTGATCACCATTGTGCTCTTATTTCATCTATTAACTCTCTCAAATTATTACTAAATTTGAAGTAATTTCGGCAACTAAAGTATATTTTTGTATTTGTTCCGGTTTACTGCAATTAAATATTGAAAGTGTAGATTCTGTTTGACTCATCGTTGGGCTAGGATTACAGTACCTTATAAATATAAGTTAACAAAATTTCCGGTGGACGTTCAAAAAAATAAAACAAAAAGAAGCTGGAAAAGAGAATCCGAAACCGTGGTCACAGACTTTACTAAGCTGCTCTACCGGTTAAACCAAAGCTTCATAACTACAAGATTTATTTCAATGCACTTATTCTCTAGGATGGTATTTGAGAGTTTGTTTGAGCCTCCAGAGGTCCACCATCGTACCTTCGATGGCTAGAAAGTATTGCAATCGACATAACTTTTTGAGCTCTATCGAATGATATATGGCTCATATTATTTTGTCACATCCTACACTCGAAGCATTCTCGTGTAAATATATAAGAGAAAGTGAAAAATTCATTAAAATATCATAAAAACAACGGAGAGAGTTGGATTTAAGATCAATTAAAAAGGTTGGATTGGGGGAGAGATTATTTTTAAATGTGGGGAAACTGAAAAAAAAAATTCAAAACAAACACCACTTGAAAGCACAGGAAATCTGTAGGTACAAAGGTCAGGGCAGCAACGCTGAGAGGGGAGGGTAATTTCATTCAGATATGAGCTTAGTTGCACGGAGGGTGGGCGGCCACTCCCGGGGGTTATTGTAGAAGGGAGATTACCGCTAAGAGCTACAAAGTATGCGCTTTTTTGATTAAACGAAAAAGACCGGTCGAGGCGCAGGAAGGACAGGGAATGACTAGATTTTTTGTTTTGTCCTAAGAAGAGAGAAGGACACAACTGCACAAAGAGTGGGCTATACATGAAGCGATTGTGGAGGAAATGAATGACACAGGAAAGAAGAATTTACATTTCGTTCGGCTCGGGGCTTCCAGGAGGCTGATGGGCTCCTGGAGCTCTTCTAGGACGAGGAGGTTGTTGGTCATCCTCTTCCGAACTCTCAGGATCGTTGTTATTCACCGGCTGGTTGTTATACACCTGAAAAAAACTACCGTAGCCTTTTATTCTTTGAGATCTTCTCTACACTTTTGGTGAACATCAAAAATTGCTACAAATTCATAAATTTGAAAATTCCGCGTGAGACTCCGATTCCTAAGAGTTACTGTAACTCCAAGAAACTTTTCCCTATTTTCACTCAACTTTCACTTAAAGGCGAGAAATAAAATGGATCTTGCAGCGATTTTTAGATTTTAAAAACTACAAATTTAGAAAAATACAGAAATGAATTCTAGATCTATGAAAAAGCCTACCTGAAACAGCTGTCGAGCTTGATTCTGCTGGGCCATGATGGCAACCCGATTGGCGATTTGGTCATTAATATTGACTCCTCTCTCAATGGGAACTGGTGGATTCTCGCCATCGGCATCTAAAAAATCCCAGATGAGGATGGTGTCGTCGTGGGAAGAGGAGACGATTTGGAAGTCGTCGAATTGCAGGCGGAAGACTCGTCCCGTATGTCTCTGAAATTGCTTGGTTTCTCTCCCTCTCTGATCCCCTGCAATTTGTAGAAAATTTCAATGACGAAGAGCAGCCAGATTAACAGGTGTTCAATTGGTTGAATATTCATTGAAACTGAGAATTATTAATTCGACTACTGTAATCTAATCGGGAACTTTTTTTATGGAGAAAAAATCCCTGCAGATCCCTCGTGTACAAGAGAGGGGAGGAGCGCGTGTGGTGTAAGTGGAAGTCGCCGGTTCGCAACGCGTATTTGTGAACACTACGGGCCAGTCTGACAGGAGCCCCCGGTTTGTTGCGTGAGAACCTCTGACTCTGCCCGACCGGTCTGCTGCCCTTTACTTACGTGAAGACTGCTGAGGCATAAAGCCCCGGCGGGAGCACGTGAATCCAGAGCCGCTTGTAGATCCCACACTTTGATCTTACTGAAATTAGATAATTTACTGTATACGCAATTTAAAGGAGCTCACCCGTCGTAGGCGCCAGAAACTATTCTCTTATCGTCGAAGCGAATACAACGGACTAGCTCTTCATGACCTTCAAGGACTCTCAAACACACACCGGAGATTATATCCCAGAGGCTGAAAACTCATTTTGATCTGTGTTCTTTTTACATTGTCAAACGACTTAGCAATAGAACGAAAACAAGCAAGTCGAACTAAAAAAAGATTTAAAAAGTAATTTTAAAACTTATTAGAAAGCTTCAATTCAATCCAAAGTCATGACTGATGAAATCTAAGAAGATTTTTCATCCATCTTTCAAGCCAATTCAGCCTTTTTTTCTAATAATTTTCAAAAAAAATGATTTCTTTAACCTCCGAGCATTTTTTTAAAGCTAATTTGTTTAAATCATTAGTCTTGAAAGTCCCTGTGGACGAAAATTCTGCGAGAGGATGATCGCCTCGGGCCGTTTGGCTGTGTTTGCACATCACTCTACGCGACATTTAATGCTGTCTCCGAAGGTGTTGGATTATCAGTTCTGTCTGATTGATTTCTCACCGGATGGTATTGTCGCTGGAGCCGGAGACAACCAATCTGCCGCGGTATTGGAGACAAGCGATGCCTCTCTTATGGCCGGAGAGAGTTCGAACGAACTCGAGATTGTCGACAGACCAGACTTTGATTGTTCGATCGCCGGATGCACTGACAATGTAAATCTCATCGAAATCGACCACATTCACCGCCGCTCTGGAAGTCAATTGTTGATACTCAACCAAGATCACCAACCTGTGGCCGACTAATACCCTCCTAATGTTGATTTCACGTGGGGAGACCATGTCCCAAACCGCTATTGACCGATCTTTTGAACTAAAGCATTTTTTTTTCTAAAAGTTCATATCCAAATATACCAGGTAACCATGACTCCGTCATTGAATCTCAAGTGGAGGACTGCCTCACAATGGTGTATCAAAGTGTTCAGACATTCGCCTGTATTCACATCCCAAACGCGGACAGTTGCGTCCGAAGAACCTACAACCCTTTGAGTTGAAAAAACTGAAAAATTACCCGAAATTATAATACGATTATCATATTGCAGACAGAGGACTGATCCCGTATGGCCGGTTAGTGTTTGTGAACAGGAGAGATCCTTTCGATTCCAGATTTTTATGGTGTTGTCCCGCAGTCCGGAGACTATCTTATCATCGTCGTATTGTAAGCAGTAGACACCTGGAATTGCACGTGAAAAACAGACCTTCTTTCGACATTTCTAGGATCTTTTGGGCGGTCAGAGTCAAAGATTTAAATCGTATTTTATAGCTCTTGCTCTCTAATTTTAAAAGCTCGCGTTTTATAAAGCTGCAAAAAGAAGTAGAAACGCCACTTTCAAAGAGAACCCAAAGATCTCTTTTCAGTAATCCAAAAGCCGCTTCTAAAATAGTCATTACTCCGACATTTTTTATATCAAAATGAAGATAATATTGAGATCTATATAATGGCGTAATGAATAATATTTTTTTAAATCAAAGAATTAGCAGTCAAACTGACCCTTGCTTTGCTGAGAATTGCAGTTGATTGTTCTCAACGTATAATGGCCATTCTTCCAATTGTTGTCGATCTTGGCAATGTCTGCGACAACTTTTGGATAAAGACTTCTGAAATATTGATATTGAAGAAAGCAAGAAGAGAACCTGTAGAATTGGTGTTGGAGCATTGCAATCTCATCTGTCCCCTTTAGTTGATGGTAGTTTTTCCCAACACTTTCGCAGATCAATTGGGCTGCGACCTCTCGTGCGATGAGGACATACTTCTTCCATTTTCGTTTTTCACTCAATCCTCTCCACAGATTATCCGTTCGGACGTTCTTTTCGATCATCTTCCGCCACATTTGACCCTTAGCTAGGGCTTGTCTCCAACGGTGACTCACTGCTTCACAAGCCACCAGGGTCTTTGCATCCAAGTTTTTTAAGATCAAATCTGCTAATTCAGCTGAAAATCGATCTTTTTATGGGACGAGAGAGACAAACGATCTAGGTTGGCGATGAAGTCGCGTTGGAGCATTGGACGGATGAAACGATCAACATGGCCGATTTGATAATGACCCATTCGATGGAGGACTCTTTCCATGAAGTCTAGCTGCTCGGCCTCTGACCAGGATTGAAAAACTCCGACGATTTTCATGTGCTCGTCGAGGTATTTCTCACTCAACTCGCGGTCGTTCTTCTCCCCCAGACTCAAGTCGGCCATTAGGTCCGTCGTCTGCGCCGATGCATACTAAATTCCCCCAATAATAACTGCCTAAAACTCTCTGGCCCACCGGCTCTCGACTACAATCCATGGCGATTTCGCCAGAGGAAGGGGACGGCGTTGAGAATTCGCCGGCATCTGCTCCACTTGAGCCGCTTTCCATCACTTGATGATGGAAGAAAAAGTCCTATGAATGGGGCTGATAAGAGGCGAAAAAAGTGGAGAAATTAGAGGCAAAAGAGTTTGAAAAAATAGAGATAAGAGCCATTTATTTGTTGACTTTCCATGTCAACAGGGATTACGAGGCCAAGTCAGCATTAAATTCTTGGAGAAAGCGGCGACTCCGTGTTGTTTCATCATAAAACTGATGAGAAAAGGGCAATCGATCGAGAAAAGTCTCCCAGGTCAAATCGATTCTAATAGCCTCCTCCTTTAGATCTAATAGAAATCAGCCTCTCAATTTACTTTCTTCTATAGATATGCAACTTTTGATCTCCACTATAACTTTGTGTAGAACTTGAAAAATACTAAAACTTCCTACAAGAACCATAAAAATTCAATTTTCCAAGCGAGACTCATTTTTTAGAGCTAAAGGAGTTACAATATATTTTAGCTTCTATAAAACGAACAAAGAGGCGGCTTCTATGAGCGATTATACTACAGTTGGGTTTTAATTCATCCAGTTCTCTCAATCTTTTAGCTGATTTTGAGATTTGTGAATTATAAAAAACTGAAAGAGTTTGATTTCCTCTATAAAAGTGTAGAACATCACAAAATTGCTGGCTTAATGCTGAGAGTTCTATAGAGAGAATTAGATTGAAAAGGCAGAGGTATTTTGAGAAGTTTTTTTAAAAGAGAATTACACTTAGAACGAGTCAAAAACTGATTGAATTATATAAAAAGAGCCGAGAGAGTAAACTTGACAATAGTCTGGCCGTCGTTACACAAAGGGAGAGAGGGAGACCTGTTCCACATGAACATTTTTCTTGAAAAACTCGTTAAACTGCCGCAATTGCACTCTCCAAACGTGTTTGAATTTTTTCTCAAAGTTATCTACATTTTTTTTAGATAAGAATAAGAACAGAATGAGAATAAACGCTAGGTCGTATGTGGAGAGAGAGAGAAAGAGAGCGGGGGAGAGAGAGGACACCCCAATTCGGGGTTAATCTCATTCCGTCGGCGTCAATACCCCTGTTTCGTGGGGTCAATCTCAATTTTTTGTTGGTTTTTTGAGTAGCAAATTGTAGAGCCTTTAAAATACTTTATTTTGATATCAAATTTATAATAAAAATCCAAAAAATCGTAGACAAATGAGTCCAACTTTGAGCGAAAATTGACTCAAGTTGAAAATGGAAATGAATAGAGAGTCAGCAATCGGCCACAAAACTCCAGCTGACAAGAGAAAGAAGAAATGAAAAATGACTATTTGGAGAGATGTAATGAAAGGTGAAAAGAGACAGCGGCGGCACGAGCAGGCGACTCGCCTCGGACCTACAGTATCCCGGAACTCTGTGTGGGACACATCCTCGGCCTGGATTGCTTTACAGCTGATGTCGAATATTGTTTTGTCGTGGCCCAGCGTTTTAAGCCCTTTTGGGCATATTATTCAACGAGTTGGGAAAATTTTTGATTTTTTTTGGCTTTTTCAAAAAGTTTTGGTCAATTTAGAGACGAGTTGAGCCTTAGTGGATCGGTCATTTGCCATTGACCCTCACGTGATTTGACGACTAAAGGCTTTATGTTGCTCGTGGCAACACACACGTCCAAGACTCTACACATTACGTACTTTTCTCATCGATTTTTAGGCTCAAAATTCTTGATCTTTCAGCTTTGCTATCTTTGAGCATTCTAAAATGACCTAACTTTGGAGCCAAATGTTTTTGATTTAAGCGACAAATACCATCGTGTAGCCCTTGATTTGGTCTTCAACTTGTTATTCAACTGATTAATCGAGCGGTAGAAAGTCGTTTCGAAATAAGAACCAAAGGTGATAAGAAGTAACTTTTTTTGGCTTGTTTACTAGAGGATTTCTTAATCGCCTACACTTCCAAGGTCATTTTCATCTTTAGTCAACGAATTCCTACATTTAAATTGAAAAAGAGATCAATGACTACAAATTACAGTTTAAAAAATTGGAAAAAGTTGCCTGAATCCAAAATTATGATTCCTTAAAGTGTTCCTCTAAAAAAGCGAATGGGCAGACTACTCATTTTTTTCTTTTAGCAACAGTAAGTAGGCTCATTTTAAAGAAGAAAGAAAGCGCTACAAAATGGAGTTTAATTTGTGAAATAAGATTTATTTGATTCCGAGTTATGGATCTTATAGTAAACCTAGCGTCTTTAGTAGTAAAGTCAGCGGATTTAGATTTTAACCTTCTTTTTTTCTTGGTCTTTATATATAAAACTGATGATTTTTTAGATTGTTCATCTAACTAAACTTCGGGAAATCGCAGAAAATGGCCAAGCCGAGTACAACAGTGAGTTGCTTTCCATAGTCGTAGAAGGGACGTGAAAGCTCGTCGAATTCCTGTTATTTCGTAATTTCCCAGCTGTCCTATTGATATTTTTCTTATACGAGAGATCTCCGCAGATTGGATATCAAAAGGGGATAGTGGCGGCCCTTTTGTCAACCAATAAGATTGACTGTTCTTTTACGATTTTCACTAAAAAAGAGATAATTCGCCTCAATTTAAAAGGAAGAAGTTGCTCATTATTTCTGCTATAATTACGCAAATTTTGAATAAATACTATCCTAAAGTAAAAGCAGCATGCTTTCGACTAAATAAAGCTATAAGTCACCTCGGTAATTTCTTCGCCAATCCAACGATCTTAAAATGGTGCTCACTTTAGCCGGCATTCGTTCCAAATCCATTGTAATTTATCTTTTTCTGCCCTTCCATCTGATTAATTCTTTTTAGGCCAAGGCAAAGTCAACCAGAAGGCGAACTAAGAAGACTAATTTTACTCATAAGAAGAGGCGAACAGCTAGAACTTCTTCAGCCCCTCAGCCACAAATGTACGATGCTGCTCAAAGTCTCTCCAATTTCATTTATTATCGAGCAAATGGAATGGAAATCAATGTCGATGTCAGAATGGTTCGTTTTCTTCAAATTTTTGAGTTTCTAATTTGTCTGTTTTAGGGAACGATTCTAAGCGAGCATTGTGAGGCCATTGCTTTCACAGTCAATGAGAATATGAATCCGAACGCCGCCCTTATTTCCAAAGTCCTCGCAAAGACAGGTGTCGCCCCTACTGTAAGGGTGAGTAAAAACAAACCAATAAAACTAAAAGGCTGCTTTTCTTTTTAGAAAGAGATCTCAAGAATGAAGAGACTCAAGCCTTATTTGGCCGGCGATGTTGCTGCCGTAGATCTCAACTTGGAAAATGAATGCGGGTGGAAGACACTAATGTTCGTGGTGACTCCTCACGAGCCGACTCTATTCGAAGCCTACAAGAATATCTTCCGAGTTTGTAAGGATAAGGAGATCACAAGTGTGGCGATTGTTGGTCTGGGCTGTGGACAGCTTGGAATCTCGCCGAGGACATCCTCTCGTACATTTATGGAGGCTCTCATGGCATTTGATCGTCAAAATGATTGGAGCACCAAGGTAATTTTGGATTGTTTCCGTAGCCAGCAGTTTTCTGCTAATTTTTGCTATTTAATCCCATTTTCTTGCAGACTATCGCTGTGTTGGATGTAAAGCGAGAAGTGGTCGAATCCTTCATTTCCCAACTCCAAGACTTTGTCCATCAACACCACTATAAGCCAAATAATAAGGAGAAACTAGTCTTCATCAGTAACGACAATCTTCTGGACTATGAGGCTCGTCGATTGACATCCTTCGTGAAAAAAGAAGAGGTAATTCTTCAACTTTGTCTAACAAAATCATCTTAGGTGGATGATACAGATTGTGTGGTTTGTCTCTGCCCTCTAAGGGAAGACTTTAAGCCAGAGTCGCTTTGTGCTCTGAAATGTGGGCATCAATTCCACTTCGAGTGCTTCAAAAGCTACCTGAAGCAGTGCAGTACTAGGAAATGCTGCCCAGTCTGTAGGAAATACTTCTCCGTTCCATGCGGAAACCAGCCGCTCAACGCCACAATGCAATGCTATAAAACCAAAATGAAGATCGCCGGCTTTGATGATATCGAGTATTGCATTGTTATCCATTACGATGTTCCAAGTGGAATCCAAGATGTAAGTAGCAACCAAGATTTTCTAATTTCTCTACAACTTCCGCGAAGCAAAAAAAGCTTTAGAATACTCATCTCCGCCCTGGATTACCATATCGTGGAACGATGCGAGTGGCCTATCTTCCGGATAATGCAGATGGACGACAAGTCCTTCGTCTTCTGAAGAAAGCCTTCGAGTGTCGGCTCATCTTCACAGTAGGAGACTCTGTAACGACTGGACAGACAAATGTCGTTACTTGGAACAATATTCATCATAAGACTAGTCCGCGTGGTGGAACTCCAGAGTGAGTACAACTTATTACTCCTCCAGGTCGTTGCCAACTGTAGCTTAGTGCATAAGAGTACATTCTTTTGCAAATGAGCCATGAGCTCGACTCACCTTGGGTGTTCATCTTTTGATTTTTGTTTCTATGAGATAATTTGCAGCTTTGGATTTCCGGATGAGACATATTTCGTACGGGTTCGAGCGGAATTGGAGGAGGCTGGAGTGACGGAGGATCTGTTGAGTGAAGACGATCTACAGGAGATCAACTTGCAAGAAGCTGCTAACCAAACTTAATTTAATTGTGTAAACATTCCTCCCTCGTCTCTCCGTTTATAAACTGGTCTCATCTCGTTTTAAATCAGCGTCAATTTAGCATTTTACCGGTAGAATTTGCCAAAATGGTATGAAAGAGTTTTTTTATTATTTATCAATTGTGCCGTGAGATTCGATTTGTTCCTCATTCTTGTAGACCAATTCCATTTCAGCAAGACGAATAAAATGCCGGTCATTATTGCAGGCTATTGAATGCAGTTTCATCATTCTTTGTCTACGTTTCTCTGCAATAAATCATGTTTTATGATTGTTTTCTTAGTTTTTGGCGTTCTTGACACTTAAAATACTAACATTTTCCTCGATCAAATTGGACATAATTTCTCAGAAAAATTCAGGAAATGAAACGGGCTTGTAGAGTAGAAGCTGGAAAGATTCGCTATACGTGGGTTTTCATCCTTTTGGAGATTTGATTTAGAGAATCCAGTGAGTCGACAGATAGCACAGAGACGAGGAGAAGAGGTGGTAGAGGTAGGGGGCGTGGGGGAAGAGGAGGTGGGAGGATTCTGCAGCGACGATCTTCCACTCGAAGTTCCTCAAAAAGAGGCGACCTTTTTGCTAGCAATAAAGAACAGTGAGATTTGCTTTGAAACAAATGTTACCCATTGAATTCAGTCAAAAGCTGGAACAACTCCGTCGAAAATATCAAAATCGACGAAATATTCTCTTCAAATCTATTTGTCCAACGCGAGCACCTCAGGCTAGAGCCTCATTAAGATATCTCGATCAATTTTGGTATAATGTAAGACTTCCCAGAAAAGTATAAAACAAATAATTAAGGAAATAAAATATACCGTTGGAGATATTGTCGCCATAACAGACAAGAACGACGATGAAAAATATTTCGCGCAGCTGAGAGGAATCGTAGTTGACAGCATGATGAATCCTCGTGCTGTTCTCACATGGTTTTTAGTCCTAAAATAATTGTAAACAATAATAATTCAGGTTGGTTCCAAAACTCGAAACACCCGATCCTCATGAGTTTGACGCTGAGATGTTTGTCCATGGACTGGTGGATAACACCAATTATAATTTAAATGTCGGTGCTCTATTGGAAGAAGATAAAAGGTTTTAGACGTGTGAATGGGTCTGCGAACGTCCTGATTATCCAATCTATCAAGCTACATGGACGCCTCAACGAGCATCAGCTGCTCATAATCGAGAAATGTTGCAAGCCAGATGGAAAGCATTAATCCAGTTAACAAAGGAAGAACTCTCTAGAGCTGGAGTCAAACCTTTGGCGAACTTTATTCCTCTAAAAAATAAGGAAATCAAGCAGCCAAAGATTCCACTTATTCAAATTGACAGTGATAGTGATGAAGTTGAAGAGTGTCTGCAAGAAACCGAAAAAAAAATAAGCCTAACAATTGATTAAAAGTTTATCCTCCATGCAAAGTTGAAATAAAAGTAACGGTATCGTTGGCTTTCAGCTTTGTTTCTTCATTTTCCAGCAGCTCCCAGTCGCATTCATTCACTAGAACCAAAATTCCCGCTCGAATTGCGTCTCCATCGAATAGCAGCTCCGGTCGATCGCAATCCTTAATCATTCGTTTTTTAATTAAAAAAACTAACTAACCTTCAACATTTCTCTTTTTATCCAAACAAAGAGATCTTTAACTTTCAATTGCCCACCTTGTGTAGGAACTTGTACCTATAAAGCCACCTAAATACAATTGTTAACAAAAAACTACGACCTTATGCTCCTTTATATCTCCAACTAAAAATTCTGAGCCTCCATTAAATTCAAGGGTGATTGGTAGAGGTACTGCCATCCTAAAATAAAAAGAATAAGGCCACTTACTTTTAAAATATATCTGCATTTGGTGGTTAAAAAGAAGATACTTTAGGCATGCATTACCTAAAGAAGAAGAAAAAGATTGGGTGAATTATAATGTTTATTTAATGTATTATTTAGTCTTTAGTGTGCAACACAATCACGAGGTCATTTTCCTTTGTAAAACCAAGCTGAAAATATTCATGTTTTACATACATAAAACTAAAATAAACAAACCTTGTTGTGTTCGCCGCATAAACCTACACTTGGAACGGTTCCGGAGCCAGGGTCAATCTGGCTAGCTAATGTTATGAGTTGAATGCCCATAGATGCGATAGATGGTTGCTAAAATGCTAGACTAGACGATTGATTTAAAA
The DNA here is from genome assembly GCA_932521405.1 of Oscheius sp. JU1382. Classification (NCBI taxonomy): domain Eukaryota; kingdom Metazoa; phylum Nematoda; class Chromadorea; order Rhabditida; family Rhabditidae; genus Oscheius; species Oscheius sp. JU1382. The sequence continues at coordinate 720,824 of OW051479.1, forward strand.
TACTTACTGTTGATTGCCTGGCTTCGGTTGTTTCTTTTAATGTGCCTCCCGATCCAATAATAAGTCCATTCTTATCGGCAACAATGACGCCAGAAATTCCATTAGAAATCCTGAAATAACTCGCTATCCGATCTACTGGAAAACTACAACAAATGACTTAGAGTCATTAGGATATCTCTACTTACTGAATGGCAATTTCTTCTTCGACCGCTGTTTCCATCTTATCCTAAACCCAATAAGCTAGACTCGAACTCGACCCTTTTGGATAAATATTAGTGGAAATCCCTAACGAAGCAAACACAAAATGCAAAATAAGACTTTAATTTACACATCATTACATTGCTTAATTTTTGAAGGACACAGGGGGTATTCATTTACGCAGCGTTCATCTTATTACGAGTGTAATCGACAAACTGGTCAATTAGCACTGGCCAAGCACCGTCATCGTCATAGTTGGAGAGATCTACAATGAGTAACTTAGGCTACTTTCTAAATAACTAACCGGATTTGATCGTGAATACAAAGTCAAGTAGAAGGTTCCAAGTATCTTTAGAAATCCCCTTTCCATGGTCCTTTTCAAGGAACTCAATCCAAGTATCAAGGAGTGGGAACTAAAAATAAAATTAGATTTTGAAAATATTTACCATATCTTTGAAAAGAATTCTCCAGTAAGCGATAGATTCTTCAAGTCCCATACTGCGCTGGCCAGCCGGCTTTCCATAAGCGAAAGTAAAGTTATAAACTTCACGGAATTGAACTTGTTCCTTCATTGTTGCATCTAAGTCATCTAACTTTCGACGAAGGCTTTCAATTGAATCAACTCTGAAATTATAAATCAAATTGTAAATTTAGTTTTAAAAAAAACTAACCGTAACTCGGACATGCCGCATTGCCACTCATCCCAAGAGAATTCGCATTGGGTTTGTGCCTTCATCTTGCAGCAAAGGATAAGGACACGCCGGTCTTCAACGGGAAGACTTAAATCTTTCAGAAGTTGAAAGACACCATTTGGCCCGATGCGACGGTTGTCAGCATCATCACTTGCATCTAAAACATGCTTTGCTTATTAAATATGTCTGAATCTAAGTAAATTAGCTTGCAGTATAATTAAATTAAATTCAAAACTCACTACTTGCATAGACGCTGAACATATTGTCAAGTTTGTACTTGTCCACGCTCGCTGAGTGCTGGTAGAGTTGCTGATTCTGAATAGGCATAAGCTTTTCTGTAGAGACGTTAACAGGCTGGGCGCTAGCTTTAGCTCCCATTTGTGCATGTGTAACCGTGATAAGACAAACCAAGTGAACGACTAGTCGTCAGCAGTTGATAATAATTTTTTGTTAGCAGTGGGATTCATACTCAAAAGCTTTCTTTACGATCAGCTTTTAAGTACAAGCTGGTAAAATGCTTTAAAGTTTTTTCGCTTCTTGCAGAAAAATCAATAATTAATTAGCCACCTTTAGGATCCTGTGATTTGATAAAAGTACGTAAAAAAAATGTCATGTGAATAATGACGTCATTGTACAAATTCTTTAGAATGATGAATGCACCTGCAGGCACGAAAAGAAATGACTATTAAAGCGCCTCGCTAAATCTGTAGTAATAAGCTATGGACTTACTGTATAAAAATGATCCATAGCATATTCCGAGTTCCAATTAACCTTCTTCAAACAAGCAATGGCCGTTGTTTCTGGCTGATGAGTCCATTGGCAAAATGTTCTGACCTAAACATCAAAGGTTGATAAGAAAATATTAAAAATACTTACCTGAACTTTCTGAGCTTCAGTTAAACGATTCATTACTATTTTCGATGGTGAATGATTTGTTGTAAGAAAAGAGTCACTGAAACATGCAATATTAAATCTTATAATGCCATTTTTAATAATTAGTTTTACTAAATAAAAACAAACCTTCTAATAGTAACTCCTACTGCTGGAATAGAGAGTCGAATCCGCTTTACCGGTGTAGCCAGATTGGTTTCTTCTGGAGTTATACCGGACTAAATTTGACGTAAAAAATGGATATTAAATATTTAGCTCAAGATTTTTTTAGATATGGAAATCTTATTTTTGGAAGGAAAAATGAAGGATGCTAGATAACTCACTAGTCTGGCCGATGTGCGCCTCATTGATTAAGCGAGTTCTTTTAAACAAACTAAAAGGATAGATAAAACTTAGATCGGAAAAGGATACTCGCTCATCGTGATGGTTGTGAGCGTAACGCAACTTTGCGTACCTAGGTTGTGCATTAAAATATATATCTTCGAAATACGATAGAATTATCTAATAAAATGTTAGAAAAAGCTTTTATTCATCGGGGAATTGGAATGGCTGGAGATCTTCGAATTTAAAGATTTTATCCGAGGTGCAACCTGCGACCGGACATTTGGTCTAAAATCGAACATGGAATGTCTTATCAGCTTACCCCACTAGTCATTTTCTTCATAAATACTTTCATTGTATTTTGATCATAAATATGGGAGCAATTCTGAAAATAATTAGCCAATTGATCTAGCCTATTGGATTATCAAAGCAAGCTAACTCGGAGAAAGGAGATCAAAACTTACAGGATTTTTTACAGGAATCTTTATCTTTTTCTTGCTAATTGGATCTATTCTACTAATACTGGCAGTAACTTGAGTAATTTCCTCGCTATCGTCATGATTAGCTTCTTGTACTTTGTCTTCAATATCTACATCAGCTAGAACGACTTGGACATCGTCTTTTGTATATTTTTCTGTACTAAAACGTGGACAAATATAAGCATAAATAAAACAAAACAGACCAAGTCTTAAAATCTCGCCGAAATTCGTCCAATCGCTCTTTAACGGGAACTATTCTTGATCGAACTTGTTCTAAATCTTCTTCATCCTTATTTCCATTCTTTCCAGCATCGGGTTTAGCATCCTGCTTTTCCATCATCTTCTTTTGGAGAAATACTTTGAAATCAGTTGTAGCTTTATTCGCAAGAGCGATCTTTAAAAATTATTAATTAAAAAATAGTCACCTACGTCTAAATCTACTTTACAAAGTCGTTTCAACAAATCCTTCTTCTCTGGAATATCATCCGAGACCTGTTCAATAAGTTGATGGGCCCAACGTAGAAGCTCAGAAGCTTCAATCTCATCTGTAGGTCCAATGTCAAACCTCGGTCTTAAATTTAGCTGGCTCATCTGTAAATATAATATAAATTACTGAGTACCAATAAAAGAAGAACAAGCTATGTCAACTAAGAAAAAAAGAGGTTTCCTCTATCAGAAAATATTCCAACTCTATTCCTTCTTTTTATTCTTGGCTTAGGTTGACCAAAATGATAGCTTAGCGCTGCAAATTACCCAAAAGTGGCGGAACATCTGCTCTCGACACGGACATTCCGTCACCCGCCCCAATTAATCTAGGCGAAAATAAACAAGCTAAGAAAAAGCACTTATCCACTTCTCCACAGTAAACACGAATATAATATTTTTAAAAAAAGAGAATAAAATGAATGCTTTGGAAGCTATCCAGAAGGCCAAAACAACAGAAAATCTTTAAATAAATCTATATTTATTGCCCAAGTTGTACAAAATCACAAAAAATGCTGAGAAAGAAGAATCACTCAAGCTCCAACAAAACTTCACCCTCGTCGACAGTTGATCCTACTTTCACGTTGACAGCCTTCACTTTACCTGTTTTTCCAGCCAACAACACATTCTGCATCTTCATAGCCTCAATTGTGACGACCTCTTGGCCTTCAGCTACAAGATCTCCAGCTTTTACGCTGACGGCTTTGATAGCTCCTGGCATGGGAGAGAGAACAACCGACGATGTGTCCAGCTAAAATGTACATTTTTTTGTTACTTTTTGACCTGCCTTTGGCTTTTCTTTCATGTGTTGGAGACATTCGACAGCCTGTTCGGGGAGAACCTTGATCTTGAAAGGAGTTCCCTTATAAAGAATGGTGATTTCTCCAGCCTTTTTGTTAACAATCTGAGTCGTTACGTCAGATTTGTTGACATTTAACTCGATAACCGGCTTGGCTAGGTTTAAATCGCCATTAATTTTGATCTAAAAGGGCTGTTTGACTTGTATGGAGGAAATTACCTTTTCTCCATTGATGAGGACTCTGGCACGGGTGGAGTCTCCTTTTTTGAAGTAGACTTCAACGTTTTGGTGCTTTTTCGGGGCTCCTTCTCTGGCCGGGAGCTCAACAACAAATCTAAAGGCGGATTTTGGTTGGGAGAGGTTTATCGCTTACTTGTAGCTGAGACTGTAAGGGTCAGCAATAGTTGTTTTTTGCCTATTCTGGTTCAAAAATTGCTTGGCACGAGCCAATTTTCTAGCATTGAGAGCTGAGGCAGTAGCAATGACTGTCTTTTCCTCTTCTCCAGTGAGAGTAGCTCCCTAAAATATCAAAATATCTCTATTTTATAGTTGATACCTGAAATCCTTCGGGATAAACTTCTGGTAGATATTTAGTAGTGATATGTCCTTCGCGGAACCGTTTCTCTTGGCAAATGTCGCGTAAAAGAGGAATATTGTGGGTAACTCCTCGGATCACATAAGAGTCGAGGGCAGAGCTCATTCGATCCAAAGCTTCACTTCTTGATTTTCCGTGAGTAACGAGCTGAAAATTATTCTCACTTTTATTGCTGATTTTCCCGTTCAGAACCGGTTTCTTCTCCGACTAAAACGTACCTTACAAATCAGGGGGTCATAATAAATCGAAATTTCAGATCCTTCTCTAATTCCAGAGTCACATCGAACTCCATCAACATGTCTTGGCTCCACATATCGGAAGAGGCGTCCAGTTGATGGGAGTCCAAATCCTTTGTATGGGTCCTACAAATATTATTTCATATTGTTTATGGTCTTGAATAGAAGCGTGGGAAATCTCTTACCTCGGCGTAGACTCTGCTCTCAAAGGCCCATCCATTGATAGGAACTTGATCTTGTGAAAGGGGGAGTTTATGGCCATAAGCTACTCTCAACATTTGTTGAACAATATCGATTCCAGTGATGGCTTCGGTGATGGGATGTTCGACCTATGAGATTGATTGGGGAATAAAAAGAATAAGGCATACCTGGAGACGGGTGTTCATTTCAAGGAAGTAGAAGTTTCTCTTCGAATCGACGAGGAATTCTACTGTTCCAGCTGAGTCATAACCAACAGCCTTGGCTAATTGAACAGCTTGATCTCCCATCTTTCTTCTCATTTCGGGGATAACGAAAGGACTGGGAGCTTCTTCTATTACTTTCTGGTTTCGTCGCTGGATAGAGCATTCTCTCTCGTTTAACCAGATACCATTTCCATGTTTATCGCAAAGAACTTGCATTTCGATGTGACGAGGATTGTCGATGAACTTCTCAACAAGCATACGGTCATCTCCAAAAGATGAGGCAGCTTCTTGCTTGGAAAGTCTAGTAAAGTAAAGCATAAAAAGGGGGAAATTACCGGAATCCTTCACGAGCTTCCTTGTCGTTCCAAGCAATACGCATTCCTTTGCCTCCTCCTCCAGCCGAGGCTTTGATCATGACCGGATATCCGATCTCATTAGATACCTGAAGTTCCATATTTTCTCAGATTAAGCGGAATTCTACCTTGATGCACATATTCTCATCCGCAATTTCGCCATCAAATCCAGGGATCATATTGACTCCAGCCGCTGCGGCGATCTTCTTCGAGTGAATTTTATCGCCCATATCCAGGATGGCCTTCGAGTTGGGACCAATGAAAACGACATTGTCTTTCTCCAACTCGGCGGCGAATTTAGTATTCTCCGAGAGGAAGCCGTAGCCGGGGTGAACTGCCTGAGCTCCGGTTTGACGGACAGCATCAAGGATTTTATCCGCTCGAAGATAGGATTCAGCGGTAGGAGCTGGACCGATACAAACAGCTTCATCAGCTAGTTTTACGTGGAGGGCTTTGCTGTCAACATCACTGTGGACAGCAACGGTGGAGATGCCCATCGCTCGGGCCGTTTTGATCACTCGACATGCGATCTCTCCTAAAATTGAAGGATTTTTACAGCTGTTAAACTAATAATAGTAAAAGACTTTTCTTTTTAGTCCAAATATTGAATGTGTAAGCTCTTTACCTCTATTGGCAATCAAAATCTTGTCGAATTTAGGTTCCTTATGGTCAATTGGGCAAGTTGTGTAGAGTTCTTTTCCCTCTCGTTGATCTACCGAGCTAAAAGACCCCAATTTAGAAAAATCAAGGAGGGATATACCTGACAAGCTTCCTGGTCGCAGCTGTGCTGAGTAGTCTGACTCCACCACTGGCCTCAACCAGTCGGAGGGGTAGTTTAGATAGAACTCTCATGGTACCCTGGAAATGAAAGTAGAAATTTATTTTTATTGACCAACGGAAGAAAAAAAAGAAAATTCTATTTGAGAGAAATTTCAAAGCTGAATTGAAAGCTTACGACGACACCTTGCTTCTAAATTTGCATTGACTCAAATTTTGGGTGAGAAAAGCTTTCAGGGAAATTTAGAGGAAGGAACTCGTGTTTCAAGTCTTTGGTAAATCTTCTTTTTGGGTTCTGTTTGTTCTACTCAAAGAACTTGGTGAGACGCATCGTCCAAGTAATCGATTAAAGGTCAAAAATGAGTTGCCGAGCTGCTAAGAAAGACAGAAATAGAAAAAAAACTACTAAAATTCTATTGTTTTCAAGCTTAATTCACTTCGAATTTATAGTTTTAGGTGTCTAAATGAATAATCAAAGTTATGAGTGGTTCAGTTTCTTATCAAAATAATGTTTTCGCAGTTCAATTGATTGATAAGGTGAATTAGCTGAAAAATAATTATCTTTCCGTAAAATTCTAGCTAATTTTACCTTTTAACCACTAAAATTGCTCATTTTTCAAGAAATTAAAGGTCAAATCTGCCATTATAGGTGATTGATAAGGTAAATTAATTGAATTCCCTTCTGTTTTGCCTATTTTTAATATAAAAAACTTGATAAAAAAAGGAATATAAGCAAAGAAAAACAGTAGAAACCTCGGCCGATTCAATTCAAAAACAACAAAAGAGAAAACGTGCGACAAGTCGGTTTGGAATGGAGCGCTACAATGAACGACCAAGTGGTGACCTTGATATTGTCGCGCAGTTAGTTGTCAGTTCTAATTTTTCCCCACTTCTTTAGTAATTCTGTACGAGAAAAATGCGCAAAAAATCAATGGCAGGGGGTCAAACGAAAGTCAACAGAAGAAGCGCACTTGTCTCTTGAGTCGATCAAGAGCTGAGATGATCTTTGACAAGGGCGCTAGGGTTAAGACAGTCGATAAGAATTGGTCACTTTATTTAATTTATCAGCCAAAATTCTCTCCTTTGAACGTTCATTAAGCATCTCTTCATCGCTATCTTCAGACGATTCAAGCCAGTCAGAGTCGTCATTGTCTTCCTCCTTATTCTTGACTGATTCATCCACCTCCGATTCAGAATCACTTTTATATAAATCATTGATCAAGCCGAATTCCTTCCAATCTCTAAATGGTGAATAGGGAGAGTCTAATTCTTCAGTTTTTTCAAATTCTTTCGAGTGTAGGCAGAATATAACAATAATAGTAATGGCGAAGAGGATTACTAAACTAGCGCCTAGAATTTATTGCTTTTTTTTCATCAAATCTATCGCTGAAAATGAATGTAAACGAATAGAACTAACCTACATAAAATGGCTGAGCTTTTATAGCGTTGTCAGTTGGAGTTTCGGTGGGGGATTGCTTCTTTATTTCTGGCTCCACATAGATGAAGCTACCCTTTTTGGCTATTTGTTTCAATCTTTTTTTCGTGGTCTCTGTTAGATTCATATTGTAGTTGTTTTCTATGTGTATCAGCGCCGGTCTTTCCATTTGTTTAACCACTTTTTCAAAGATTTTTTCTACTTTGTTTATAAAAATATTGTTTCTGATGATTATTGCATTATCTGAAGCTTTACAACTATTTTTTTTTGATAATCTAGTTACTTTTAGGTCCTTTAGAAAGAACTGCCGTGATTGATTCCAGGAAATCGAGGCTCTCAAGAATGCAATATTCAATTAGAATGTAAGATGGATTGTCTAGGTGAAGATAATTGGATGTATCGAGGCTTTTGTCTAAATTTATTCCAATTTGTTATTTTCAGATAGAAAACTTACATCTCTTTCCGCGAATTATAACCTCCCCATCAAACGTATTCGACATTTCTAAAGAAACTTATTTCAAAAGATGACTCGAGTCTCACTGCAAGGCTTCACGTTAGTGATAATGTTTTTCTTCTTTAAAAATTCCAATTCATTGTGGGGAAGACAGCTGGAGTTAGTTTTATCAATAACGCCTATAAAGTGGGGTCTAAAGAGGAAGGAAACATACTGTTTTGACAACTTTCTTTCAGTAACGTGTTTCTAAGAAAGTTTACGCTTTTCACTTTTTGCAATTCCAGATAAAGGCAATCCTCGACTAAAGCTAGCTCATAGAATAAGTTTTTTGTCTGAGTAACGTTGATAGCAGCTCCGTTTGGTAGATGATTACAGGTAGAGCTAACCATTTCATTCCATGTTTTTGTAAGATCGCACTCTATTTATCAAGCTTTGCTTATAATACTCGTGTTTTACCAATTAGAAACGGTTGAGCCGTGGTTGAGATAAATAAGGTGGCTAGAGTGAAAAATACGGGAGCATCCATCTCCTCTGGATCCTGTCTTACAGACAGTTTCTTGTCAGAATCATCCTTTAATCTTTTAGCCTATACTTTTATCTTTCTTAAGATAGCAAATTTGAGATTGCCGCTGAATTGACAAGCGAGCGGCTGCGTTGCGGTAACATTAGGTCGAGTTTACGACGAGAGGTGCAATTCTTTTATAATAAAATTAATCATCTTGTTTTTCGTTCAATCTAATCTAAATTTATTATTTCATCAAAACAATGTTCTAAAAATTACCTATTCATACTCTTAATTACTCTCATTCTTCTCTCTTCTTTTACTTTCTACCATATTAATGTCAAATTATAGGTCTAAAAATGCGCCTCTCCATCGTGGCAATGGGAAAGCACTTCGGTAATCTTGGAAAGGTTAGTCAATAATTTAATTGTCAGTAATTGTCACTTTAGATGTACGGAGAACATCGTTTTGCTCTTGCCCCCAACGAGCAGAAGGCTTATAAAGGATTCTTCGAGCAGGCTTTCGTAAATGTAGGTTTTAAAAAAAATTATTTTGCAGATAAGAATTAGATGCTAAATATGAAAAAAAAATTATGAAAACTATAGCTTTATGAGAAAATACTTTGCTCTTAATCTAAATAAATGCAAAAATCAGCTGACAAAACTGAATTAAACAGGAGTAGAGTTAGCAATCTTAATTTTTTCAGACTTTCAAGACATACGTATGGAATCAGTGGTATTACTATCTCCCTCAAGCCGTCGCCGCTTATTTGATCTACGACTGGGCTAAGAAGACTAACCACCAAGCCAATAGAAAGAATCCTGCCGATTATGCTAATGATCAGTAGATAATATATCATGCTCCTAGATTCAGTGAATTAATTTGAACGTATCTTTTACTTTTTTCGACTTTTTAGTTGTAGATGAGCCTTCGAGGACAATGTTTGCCCTCGTGTCAAGGAGCCGTGTCAATGGATTATGCAAATGTGAACAAAACTCTTCACGGGGCATGTGAAACTCTTCACAAATTGACCCCTGGCTGTTTCTAAAGCGCTGGCTCTCATTTTTCTTGAGATTTTTGTCTCTTTTTCAATGAAAATAGCCATCTATCGGAGAAAAAGATCAGTCTAAAATTATGCATTTCTTTGCCTTTTATAGTCTGAGCTGCTAAATCGAGGCGAGAAATAGCCAAAGGTCAATAGTTATCACTTCCGCCCAATCACAAGTGTCTACTGTTGACCGAATCTCACCTCTATCCTCATCATCTCGCCTGATTCGAGCGATTTTACTTTCAGAAATGTTCTACCTCATTTTCTGCCTCATGTCTTTCACATTTGCTGAACGCTACGGCGGATTAGATGGTTTATCAGCCTTCTCAACTCCTTTAACTTTTTTTTAGAGTTTTGTCCAGATCACACTATCCCCGAAAAGAATGGGAAGAATATCCGCTTATGCAGTCAAGATAAAGATTGCTCAAGGGAGTATAAATGCATCTCAACTGTTCAGAAGCATTTTGGTGTTAGTATTAAATATTGTTGCCAGACTAGAGGTACGCTTTTGAAGAAGAGATCAATCCGAGATTATAGAATCTATTTGCTCATTACCACCGAGCCCAGGATATGGCGATTGTTTAGTCGCAACAACTACCAAATACTATTTCGACACCTTAGAATTGAGGTTAGCCCAACTCTTTTTTTCTCTTTACTTTTCAGATGCAAACCATTCAAATTTTTTCCTTGTAAAGGAATAAACCAAAATCAGTTCACCACCATGCAAGAATGTTCTCGTTTTTGCCAATCAACTGCCTGTTCAGCTGGGGAGAGTCTACTCATTTTACCGTCAAATAAACCAGTGACTTGTGCCAACAGCGATGCATGTCCGGAAGGATATCACTGTGTTTTTGATTCGCTCTTTAGGCGGCATGTCTGTTGTGGGAAAACTAGGCAAGGTAAGCTCAGCGTAAGCCCTCAAATGAAGCAATTAGGTTCTTGTCCGATAGGGACCTTAGCTTACGCATCCCCTAGGAATTATCTCCCCCTGCAGTGTGATCACTCTCCAACTAAGGATAACTGTCCCCATGATTTTCTCTGTACAGGGCATGGACATCAAAGCTTTTGCTGTTCTCCTGAGCATGGTGAGACTAATAGAAGAAGAAAAAAGGTTTAGGAATCTGTCCTCTTGGTCAAGTGCCCTATGAACATCCATTAACTGGAAGATCAATGAAATGCGATCCAATGCGTCCTGGTTCTGAATGTCCGACCAAATTCTCCTGCACTCCTGCTGTGCCAGGTGCAACTTGGGCATTCTGTTGCTCAACCGAGACAAAAGCACAATGTCCTGAAAATACTTATCCCTACTTGGAGCCAATAACCCATCATCCAGTCAAATGCACAGTCGGAGTTAGTATGTGCGGGTGGGATTTGCTCTCCCCCTAGCTAGTAATCTTTTTAGGGTCGGATTCACTTGCCAAAGCATAACTGGATCAATCATTGGCTTCTGCTGTTCAAATCTGAAAAAAGTATCATGGGTGCAGTTATCCCCAGCCCATTCAATGTCCCATTATTATCAAGACAAAGAATCTAAGAGTGAAAACGCCATTCAAGATTTTCAAGAGGATGTCGAAACGACCACTCGACGCATCTACACCACAACTCTTTCAATCCTTTCGAATTACCTATTCTGTCCAGAGAAAGGGAAGCCACTCTACTACGAGGGCAGCCAATTAATAATGGAATGTACTCCAGTCAAAGGCTTGAATAACAAATGTCCAGGTTGTTTATTTCTCAAGCTAGAATAAAGGAAACAAAGCTCTTTAGGAGATTCTAGTTGTGTTAAAGCTGATGGCGATGTCTATGGCAGATCGATTTGCTGTAAATTGCCGCGGGTCACAACTACCTCTACTACAGTACCTCGGCAAGAAGGGACCTTTTTGTTATTTTTGAACGTCTTTTCAGAATTACTGTACCTCCAACTGACAGATCTCAACCCCCTTCGCCATATTTTGTCTATACTGTGACCTCAACCTCTCCTCTTTTTAAAATAATCCAAACAAAAGGTGACTTTCTCCTTACAAGCTTCAAAGAGAGGCTTAGATCCATTTTGTCCATCAGTGATAGCTGGTAGGAAATGCACCCCGGGCTTGCCTCTCCACTGCAATGAGCTCTCGTTCTTCTGCCAGTATAATATAATCCTGGAGGAATTTGCTTGCTGTTCAATGGAAATTGTCGGCGAAAAAACAATAAAACGTTGAAATGTCGCTTCTTTTGTTATTTGTGATTCATTTCTTCGCCAAGGAGCGGCAGCGGCTTCTTCGTCACGTATACACCCACAACACGACAGTTGGTCTCTCCACCCAGCTCTTTTTCTAATACTGAGCTGGGAGAGATATCTGTCGAAACAGGTGGCCGAGTGGGGGTGGTTCTCTCTCTTCTAATTTTCGCAATCTCATCTGACTCACTAATTTCCCAACTTTCGTAATTGAATAACCTATTTTTTCAAACTTTATAGCAATCTGTTGATTTTGAAAGAAGATATTTGGCAATATTATAGAGCCGTTTCTCCTCTACAACTTTGCTGAAAATTATTATTTCCAATCGCGATAGAAATCCTAGAAAATTTAGGCTTTTCATTCTTCGCTTTCCATTCTTCTCAGCTTTTTCATTGCCTTCAACTTTGCGAAGTTCACCAAAGTTTTAAAATCTTTTTTAATATTTTAGAACATAGATTCTAGACTTCTTTAATATTTTTCTTCACTTTGTCTGAACTAGGTTTCGCCATCATTTTCGACACATCTTGTTTACAAAGTATACCCTTATTATCCAAGGGGGCAAATGTCGTCGTCGTTCAGCCAGCTGTCACCTCACACACTCAACGACGGTACTACACCCATTAGTGCATATCGCTCATCTCCTCACTTTTCTCTTTTTCTGACTAACGAATCCAACTTTCCAATAGCTCCAAAAATAGAAAAGTTTTCCTATGTTAGTCAAACTACAGCATCTTCTTTGATAGTCCTGACGCGAAAAGGCTGGAATTGTAACCAATTAGAGTGTTGTAAAATAGCCGAAAAATGAGCTCTCTCTCTCTCTCATCTGTTGGTCAGCACATAAATCCGCCTGGAACTAAAGGACTAAGAGGCGTTGCAGTCTCTCCCCCCTCTCCCGATTTCTTTGCCATTCACTTGAGAATTGGAGGCAAATGGCTCCAAAATTCTTTGGATCTTTTTGATCTCCTCGATCTCTTTCTCTCTCTCTCTCTCGAGGTCAATCTCAGGAGACCTGAGCTCTTCTAACGATCGATCCTCCCTCTCTTTACACTCGATCTCATCCCCCTCGGCACTTGCACAACAATGTGCCGTCGTCTCTGTTTGTGAGTCTGTCTCTCTCAGCCTACCACCTCTCGCCCGCTACTGCCAGAGGAAAGACAATCTGTCAGCTGAATTTTTCATGGCCATCTTGGTCTCCCCCGTCTTGCTTTAGCCGCTTAGCCTTGCTAGATATGTCGAAATAATTAAATTTCTTTCGATTCAGCATTTTAACTCCAAAATTAAGCTTTCAATCCGATGAAACCAGATAGGTAAGATCTCCAAGTTTGGGAATATTTCCTTAAAAGTGTAGAGAGACCATTCGCTCTCCGCCTCCCTCTTGCGCACTCTCTATTTGTTTCCATTTGTTGCTTTCTTCGGGAGTGAGAGAGAGAGCCGGAAAACCGGCTGGTGGAGCCCCTGTTGAGACCTCTCCTTCTAAAGCATTTGACCTCTTTCGCTCTCAATCGCCCCTTCCCTATTGCTAATTTTTTCAATCTCTCTTTTTTAAGAAATGTCCTGGCCGGATCTCGTCAACAACAATCTCGTCGGTTCTGGAAATGTCAGTAAGGCTGCCATTTGTGGATTTGATGGCTCCGTCTGGGGAAAAAGTGACAATTTCAAGGTGAGAGTCTAGGCGGGGGGAGGAGAGCTAGTTTTCTATAGAAACTTGATACTCTCCAGGCATTTTTGACTGGGGATGGAGCAGATTTGTGATAGAATGAAACAGTTTAACACCTCTGGGGGCACTCAAAACTAAAAGTTCGTTTCAAATCTTCAAGGCAACTATCAAATCAAGTTGGGACAAGTTTATGATGGCTGGAGTTTAAAAAAAGCGTTCTCGAGCGTGCGCGCGCGCAAGCCAAACGGTCCCACTCCCCAGACTCTGCAAATACCCCGCCACCACCGTCTAAATCATCCAGAGATAGAGCTCAAACACGAAGAAAAAGTTGCAGATTTCGGCAGAAGAAGCCGGCGCAGCAGCCAGAGCTTTCAACAACCCGGACTCCCTTATGTCCGGCGGTTTGCGATTCGAGGGCGAGAAATACTTCGTTCTCAACGCAGACGGTGAACGAGTCATCGGCAAAAAGGGCAGCTCCGGATTCTTTATCTACAAAACGAAACAAGGTAGTCACCTGTTCTAAAGACTTTGAAAGGCCATCTTCAGCCGTCATCATCTCTGTTTACGAGGGAGGTGTGCAGCCAGAAGCTTGCAGCAAAGTGACCGGCTCGTTGGCTGATTACTTCAAGTCCATCAACTATTGAATTTCTTCTCTTTCTGTACTTTAAGGTAATCAATTTTTCATCAAAGAAAAAAGAAATTACAGTATTTGCGTGCCTCCTGTCGTGCCACACAGCCTGTCTTCTCTTCATTACGGCTCCCAGAGTCTCCGGTACTAATCTAATAAATATTTTCTACCCGCATTTTCTCGAATCGATCTCACCTCACAAACAGCACAGAACATGTCCACCTTTCCTATCTTTTCAGTATATCTCGCCGATTTTCAACGAGAGAAACTCGCCCTCTTCGGTCAGCTGAAAATCAGCCCTAATGGCTAAATTATTACATCTTCAAGGGATTCGTGGTCTAGCTATTTTATCAGTTATTCAATTTCATTATTATCCTATATCTTATCCAAATGGATTCCTCGGTGTCGATATGTAAGCATTTTTAAGCAGATTCTTTCTTTACTCTTGTTCATAAGCAAGACGACAAGAAATGGGTTTTTGCGGCAAGACTCATTTCTACCCTAAAATTTACCATAAAGGCCTTTTTTTAGGATAAAATGGAACTCGCCTCGAAAACCTCTTTCTTGGATACGAAGGATGTCGTCTTTTTTATGAACAGACTATAATACCATGAGGCTTATAGATCAACTTTCGCTTTCAAAAATGGTCTCTAGTCTTTTCATAATTTAGTCGAAAAAAAAGCTTCCATTATTTTTCATAAATGTTTTGTTATTCGTTTAAAAGAGAGTTAATTTAAACTTGTCTCGCTACTTTAGTCTAGAACTTTTTAGATTTTTTGTTTTATCGGGTTATCTTATGGCGATGATGGTCTCTCGTCACGATAGGATAAATTCCCGAACCGTTTTAGATTTTTTGTATAGGAGGTTGAAGCGAATTGCTCCTCTCTATTATCTAGTGATGCTAATAACCATAGGTAATATCCTTTTTTCTACAAAAGTCTCTCAGGAATAATCTATTTTGTTCCTTGTAAGGAACTCCCATATAATCTTCCCTCAGCTGATTTGGCTATTAGTCTCTCAACGAACATTTTCATCAACCCTATGCTGGGATATTTTGAGCAAATTGGATTTTTAAATGACTTCTTCACCCACACATGGTCTCTTTGTCTCGAGATGCAATTCTACCTGTTTTTCCCTTTGATTTGGATGCTTCAGCGACAATTTGAAGGTATTAGGAAGATTTATCTACTGCAGGGAATTGGTAAGGCGACTTTTAGGAGAAAATACGGTTTTAGGCGCAATCTCGCTGGGAATTTATATCCTGGCGTCAGATAATAATAAATTCAATAATATTTTCTGTAGGATTTGGCAATTCATCGCAGGTAGGGCTTTTTTAAACTGTTGCTTTCCTCCCCTCTTTTCCAGGAAGTTTAGTCTTTTCCCTTGAAGAAACTGAAAAATCAAAATATGACTCTCAATCGAATACCAACCCCAACTTTATATTGTCTTCTTTCTCGCTCTGCATCCTTTTCTATTCGATCTTCCAAGAGAAACCAATTTCTATCAATTTTTTACGGTAATTCTCCTTTAAAAGCAATAAAAATGGTTCTAGATTGTGTACAACTATCGCCACAGCTATTGTAATCCATTCTGGAAAGAACTTGGCTCTTCTAGAAAATAGAGTGATCGTCTTCTTGGGAGAGATCTCCTACCCTTGGTATCTCATCCACTGGCCAATGCTGACCGTCCAAAAGATTTTGAGCATCACGCAAGGGAGAAGTAGCCTTTTTCTAAGCGGAATAACTACAAAAATCAAGTTTAGATATAACTTATGGCTTATATTCTTCCCTATTGATAGCAATTCTGATCCATTTTTTCATTGAAAAGCCTTATCTCAAATTTTCAAACAAAATTATCCTATCTTCTGGGATTGTTTCTCTAATTTTGATGACATTTACAGTCAATTATTTAGTCTCAGGTTGAGTTTTATTTATTTATTTTTTAATTTTAAAATTAATTTTAGAGAGTAGAATGGCTGAATGTTTGAGACAGCCGCCTATCTTTACTGATTTTTCGAGGATGACAATTGGTAAGACATGAAGAAGGCAGTTTTTGAGCCTTTCTCAATAAGACTTAGTTAAACTATTAGTTTCCAGACGAAAGAAAGGAATACAACCATAAAATAACACAAAACGATTGGTTCCAGCTGGTGGATAAGCGGTGTAAATTTGCCGAGAAACTAGGAAAGCTCCAATTTGAGGGTTTCTGCAAGTATGAAGTCAGTCTTTCCTCCTTTTTTGAGCGTTAGATTACTTCCTTTCAGAATCCTGTGTCTCCAAATCAGAAAACGCTTCTAATTGTTGGCAACAGCTGGGCAGCTAATAGGTAAGAGAGCGATTTGAATTCTACTTTATTCTCTAAGTGTGCCAATTTTATATGATGAATGTAGAAATTATGTGGGAAATATTATTAGAAGAGCTCATGGAGGTAAGAAGCAGGACGAGAAGACGATCTCCTCTTTAAGGATGCGAAGTTTTATATGAATTTGGATTGAGTGATTACTGTAAATATAGTGAACAAGCTTATTTGAACACAGTAGAGGAGATTCAACCGGATTATTTGTTCATTATAGTCAGGTCAGAGTCAAATAAACAGCGCAAAAGCGCTCTCATTTTTAGGTTTTTGGAGTCCGCCAAATCTCATAAGCAACTAGTTTGGGAAACTATCCAAAAAACTGCGAAAGAACGAATTCTCCATTTTTCTAAATTTGTCAAGGAGAAAATTTTTATTTTGAGGACTTTTCCAGGCGTTCAACTGTCGGAATCAGGTCTCAATTTAGCCTTGGAACAAGGAATCCATCCTTCCTGGAATTTTTCGAAGGATTGGGATACTGATATGGAATTTTTGCAGAAGAAATATGACCAAGTTTTCAAGGAATCCTGCTCCAAATGTGAGGTCTTCGATTACGCTCCTCAATTCACAATCAACGGCACATTTTATCCTTATCATCCCGATTATTTCACTCCCTACCTGACCTACGGTCAGCATTTTACTCTTCCCGGTTTGGAGAGAATCCGCTCCGTTTATTCGGACATTTGCAAGAGATTATAAATTTTTATTGAGCAATTCAATCGACATTGGCATACATCTTCGTGACAGGAACCACAGTCTAGGTATTCACAACCACAACGGCGACTTTCTTGCCGAAAGCCTTTTCTTCTTATCTCGCTGCTGCAGATAAGCAGGATGTAAGGAGAAATTAGAGTTAGGACATCTGTGCACAACGGCATCAGGTAGATGGCTCCTCGGAAAACGTTAGAATCCTTTGGGGGAAAAGCGAACAATTCCCTGGAAATTATTCTCTCCACCACAGGTTATTACTCACCACGATTATTGTAGCAAACGCTTCAGCTGCAAAATTGACCAAACTGTGGACTAACAACCCAAATTCTGGTCGTTTCTTTGTATTGTAAACTGATTTTGTCTAAAAATTGATTTTTTTTTCTATTTGGCTAAAACCTCTAAAATCTTCCGTAAGGTCGCCATATTTAGTCCGAAATTGACTAAAGTACAGATGACTTGGACGATGAAGCAATAAAGCAAGGTAGCCATCCCATCCTGCAACTTTTTAAACACTTTTTAGATTCTAAAGTCTTACAAAGGTTAAGGCTAGATAGTAAGTGTCGGTCTCATTATTATAAACAAATCTACTGTCGTTGAAGAAATATGGAAAGACGATACACGATGATATGGCTATTCCAAAAGGACGGGATAAGGGCCCCTCTCCAGATCTGAAATTAATCTCAACTGTTTTTCTATCTAAAAAGTCGAGTCAAACCCGCTTGTGCTTGGAGGGGAAGACCACAGCTGTAAGACGATTGACAGCCACAGCCGTGCTGGTTAAGTACTGTGCGAAGTCGAAGTAATAAATGACACTCGAGCAGAGAATCAGCCCGGGGAAGTAGCCTTGTGCATAAACTTCAGCGAGGAAGCAATCCCAACAAGTGATGCTCGAATGCCGGAGGGTGAAGAAAGGATTCAGATGAGCAGTAACGTTCTAAATTTAGGACCATTTTTCTCTTACAGGAGATAACTCTAGTCCTAATTTTTCACATGTTTTGATTCTCTCGGTCTCCGAGGAAAATTAGTACCTTGGGGGAAGAGAGTACCGATCATGTTTTACTTGAAATTATTAGAACCCGACTAGATTCTATGTAATTTAAAAGTCTCATTTTCCTTAAAAATCAAAGGGAAATAGGAAATTTAATCGTCTTGAGATCAGAAACCAGAATTTCTACTGTAGCCCCAAACAACTCACAATTAGAGAGGAGAACAAGAAGATTTTGTAATAAGGCGAGTGGAAGATCTTGAGATTGAATAGAATGATGAAGCAGAGATAGAAGTAGAGGGAGAGCGATACGATCCCATAAGTAGTATCAGCCCACCAGATGAAGGTGTCAACCATTGTGTATGAGACTCGAGTTCAGAAGTGAGTGGACCCATTATTTCCTAATTACTTTTGCAGAAGAAGTAGGCTACTTGAATGGGTACGTCAGGGGGGTAATTGGTGATCATCCAGGGCAAGGATAATTTGAAGTAAAATTTCTGATTTGGAAAGGCGACTGGCTGAGAAAGACCAGTTTTAGTCTGATTGATTTGGCTGAGATCTTTGAGGGCTAGAAAGCTTCCTCAAAGAATAGAAGGAGCAATAAGCAATAACCATGGCTACATTGACTGTATTTTCAATCAATTCTGAAGCAAAGAACTGAAAGCTACTGAATATTTTTATAATCTCATCAAAAAGACAACAAAACCAATCCAAAATGCTCCTATTTCGGTGGATAAATTACAAAGATCCATTTTACAACAACAATATTTGACTAATTGGCCTCCCACCTCGTCTGTATTGCAAACTCTCCCTTCGAATTCTTCATAATTCTGGAAGAAATCTTTATCTTTTTGAAGATCGACCCACTCCGCAAGGATTGTTGAATGAATAGGAGCAGCCAAACGCCACAGAAGACTCATAAATCGCCCTGGAAAAAGGGTCTCTAGATACTTCTTTCTAAACTGCGTATTCCGTTGCCCCTAAAGGGTTTCTCGACTCATCTTTATCCTAAAATAAAATGATATAAATTATGGTATTTTTGGGTCTCGCCGTAGAAAGTCTCAAAGCAACTGAATACGCAGTTTAATCGTTTTTATGCTACAACCACAATTTTATCATCGATTGTGGCTGTTGTAGAATAAAACTCACTTGACACAGTAAGAAGGATCAGCTTCAGTGCAATTTTGCATATCAAAAGTAGTCGGTTTATAATTTTTGTTATTTGACTCTAAAGAATTGCAGGAGAGAGAACAAAACAAACCAGAAATGTAGCATCTCGTAATAGTGGAAGCAGCGCCGAGAGCAAAAAGTATCGAAAAGGCGAGCAGCGATACAGTCATCTGTGAACAGTGATGCGAATTTTATGCGAATGATACTGTCCATTCAAAGAGAAACCTTTGGCCGAAAACTTTCAACTTTCGATTGCAGAAAATACGTCACTTCCACGAGGAAGCTGATATTTATAGAGGAGCTAACTGTGCCGCCACAACTTTATTCAACATTGTGGCTTTTTTCCACTTTTTCATAAGAATCAGTGAGAAAACTACTCATCAATTTGTTCAGCCATTTTCCCCAATTTTCTGAAAAGTCGGTCAAATGCATTACTGTAGAGGAGATTAGAAACTACAAACCCGCGTTTTAAAAAAGTGTAAAGTCCTCATAAAGTTATAAAAACCTAAAAAGTCAACCAATAAAATCAGATCAAGTGAGCGCCTCGTCACTGATAATCTGTCTGCTCCCCACTCTTATCGGGATTGGTCATCAAGATTATTTATTTAGGGAAAAATTGAAGCGAACACCAAAGTTAGGACAGCAATGACTTGAGAGAAGCCCGAAGAGTTGCATAAATTATTACTGCAGCAGCACAAATTCCAGCTGTTTACGACTTTTTTACATTTTCCATTACTAATTCCCTAAAATTTTAATATTTTATTTTGCTCCAATTCCTACCAGTCAGACAGTAGTTATTGATCTCCTCGATCTTTGTAGGACATAATTTCTCCGGAAAAGTAATTCAAAATCCCGCAAATTTGAATCTTGACAAGGCTCTTTGGGTTTCTGTAGCATATTGACAATCTAGGGCCAATTGATTTGACTCATTCTCTAATCTTCTTATAGGTGAGTTTGAAACAAACTGATTAAACTATACTTTGCTAAAAATTTCGCCAACTGGTGGTCTCTTTCCTGGGAGAAGTGACTGCGGATTTTTACTCTTCTAGCCTTTGATTTTTTAAAATTATAAGTGTCAGCAAAGGATTCTTAAGCAAAGTAAGAAAAAAATTTATTGAGAAAGTGATTAACAAACTCCAGTAATCTGGCAAATTGCCAATCCTAGACCGAGGCCTGGTCTCAAACGCATTCTTCCCTAAAACAAAATATCTCTACTGTAAGCTAGAGAGGATTCCTACCTCCGGCTCTTCGGCAGCGTTGATCAGAGCTTCGTCAATTTGAGGACCAAGTTCAGGTTGGGCAATTGGGGGAGCAATTGCCTCTCTACGGAAGCGGGGATAGTATGGGTCGTAGTATGGACGAGGACGTCTGATGATAGCAGAGCAGACACAAGCCAGGGCGAAGAAGAGGACGAGGAGCTTCATTGTTGGAGGAAGGATGCTTGTTGGATTCAAATCTCTGCTTATAAAGAGACAATGAGTCAAATTTGACTGAATACTTGAGAGCTGCTTACTCATTCAAATCAAGTAATTAAACCAGGATGAGATACCCATTGAATCAGCCAATTCCTTACTCAAAAGTTGAGTTTTAGACTATTCCTTAAATTGACTCTTACCAAAGATAGAGATTTACGAAATAGTACTCAAGAAGAATAATTTCTACAAGATTGCAAAATATTACACAATCAGAAACTTCCCTAACTCAAGAGAGATTTATTTATTTAAACAAAGACTGAAGCACAAATTAGAGCAATTGCAGTGAGAATCGGTGTTAAACTGGCCGACGCACTCATACCTTTGATAGCTAGAGCAGCCGTATTGCACTCATTACTCGAACAACAGCAGAGATCATACACAAATCCAGTAATTGCCTTTATTTGCCTGCATTTTCCATTGTCAATAACCTAAAAAAGGAGGATTTAATTCTACAGAATTCGCTAAACCCACATCTATGATACAAGCTTCCTGATCACATCCAAAAGAAGTCACATTTAATTGATCCGTCTGGGTGAAACAATACACAACATTTGGTGCGCAGGTTTGGATACCAGCAGCGGACAAGCCCAAACTAGCTGTGCCAGTATAGCAAGAAATAGCCAGAGTTGTTGAAGCAAGGGATAAGATAAAGAAAGCGGAGCGCATTGGAAGAGAAGTCAAGACTGGTAGATTGGATTCAATTCAATTGCTTTTATACCGGTAGCATGAGCTATGGTAGAGAGATAAGCGTTGAGGAGTGGAGCCACTACAAGACGTAAATTATCACCATCTTTATTTCTCAACAATGCGCAACAATTCTACTAATTTCCCAAAAGAAACCAATTGTTTTTTCAATGCTCATTATTTAATTTCATTTAAAAAAATTGTAGGATAGCTGGCTTGAGACTCGGGGAAGCATAAGCGATCAAAATTTTCGGTTGTAGTTCGGCTGGCACCCCATGGACTTTCAGGTTACTGTAGGCCCAAATATCCTTGCGCGAATTTTTTGAATTTCATTTTTCGCTTTTTGTGTTTTTTTTACTTTTATTCTGATGTTTACACTTATTATTGCTGTTTATAAATTTATATTGTGATGTTTTAGATCAAAGCTTCAACAAGATGAACCTAAAAGATAGAAAAGGAAATCGACAAGCCTTGTAATTGACATCACATAGCAATATCACAAGTATTCTTCTTGATTAGAACTAAATTTTTGTCGATAATACCCGGAAATATTCGAGCAGAATTAACACAAAATTACTAATCTGGAACAAAAGTAGAAAAAACACAAAAAGCGAAAAATGAAATTCAAAAAATTCGCGCAAGGATATTTGAGCCTACAGTAACCTGAAAGTCCATAGGGGTGCCAGCCGAACTACAACCAAATTTTCGCTTCTTTCAAAAATTTAAAACTGAAAAAATAAAAACGCAAAGAGTAAAAATAAAATTCAGGAATTTTGCCTCGTATTCATAGCCAATCTCTGCTAATTTCAAAGACATTTTTCTTTTTATTTTTTGTCTTTACGTAGACAGTTTTCATGAATTAAGTAACCCAAGAATAGAATTTATTTTTAAAAAAAAAACGTATAAAACAGAAATCCAAATGACACCAAGAATCTTCGAGAAGTTGGCAGAGTTGTCCAGGGCTAGAGAAACTGTATTACAGATATTACTTGTGCAGCAGCAAAGATTGAACTTTGTATAGACAGGTGCATATAGAGTACTTCCCGTGATTAGAGATACAGTTTCACACTCGCCATTACCAATAACCTACAGAATAGAAGTAATATTATAAGATTGGACTCACAGCGCGCACACAAGATCCATCATCACAGTCAAATGAAGTTATATTTTGTGGATCCGTCTTGGCGTAGCAATTCGTGGTGTATGATGGACAAACTATGATATTATTAGCCGAGTATCCTAGATTAGTCTTGCCGTAATAACAAGAAAGAGACCCAGTTGTTGAAATAAAGACTAGAAGGAGAAGGATAGAACGCATTGGGTAGGAAGGCAGGCAAGCTAACGAATAGATAATTGGCTGGTTTGCTCTATATCAGCCCAACCTAGAGTCTTACCCTTCGATAAAAGTGGAAGATAAGCATAAAACCAAGCTACACAGATGAAAGCCTAGGAAACAATAGGCTGATAATAAATCACTGGTTTTAGGTTATACGGTATTTAAATGAACAAAGCTCAACATTTTTTACTACACCAGCCCTAGAAGATAGCAAGTTTTTGGGATTCAAAAAAGCCTCACATTCTTTTGGGCCGCAATAACCCAGATGTGTTTTTGCCTGGAAAGAACTTCCAAAAAATACTATTTATTTAGGCAAAAACAAAAGAGACAGATACAGCGATGATAGCAAGGATGTAGGAATATCCGGTGGGTTTTCCGCTGTTGCAGAGGGTACTCGAGCAGCAGCAATACTTTATTTGATTGTTAGTTTTACATGATCCACTGCTAATACCCTAAAAAGGAGAATTTCCCTCTTTCTGATTTAAAAAAACCTACATTATTCAGACAAAGGCCGCCATCACAGGAATACAGAGTAGTTCCATTTTGTAGAGTGGTGGTCAAGCAATAACTGGGACAACCAACGGTAGATTTCGGATATGAAGTGGAAGTCCCCACGCCACTGTAACAAGTAACGGCAAAAGCTGTTCCAATGAGGAATAGAAGAAGAAAAGCGGAGCGCATTGTGCCAATGGAAGGAGCTTAGATAGGAGACAGGCTTAAATACAAGAGGTTGCATCATAGTGTAGTCCTCGTCACAATAGATAAGTCATGAATCATGGCTTACAATAAGCTGAAATATCGAACAAAGAAAGGCGCTTTGCAAGCAAAAATGGCATTTTTTCAAGTTTTTGGACAAAAAATATCTAAAAATGAAAATTTTTCGATAATTTTAAGCCTCTTATTAGATTGAGGAAGTAGTCACCGTGTTGGCAAGAATCTTGATTAGATTAGCTTTATTCTTATAAGAACTTCTTCCTTCCTTGTAGAACAAGATTTCTTTCAAAAGTTGAGAAAAGATACGAATTTTTTGTTGCCCAACTCAAAGGACTTTTTAGGGTGCTTTTTCTTCAAAAAGCAGTCGCTTTTTCATTTTTTCCCGGTTAATTCAGACTTTTGATGTTTTATCGAGTTGCAGAGCTTGATCTCCTCTGACTCATATTTTGTGTAAAGAAGAAATGAAGACTTGTTTGAAATTTTTATTGAATGGATGAGGGTGGCAGGTGATGATTTATGCCCTCAAACCGTGAATGTGGACGAAATTCTTTTGACAGATTAGATAAGATTCTTGGGAAACATTTCACAAAAATTTTTGAATTTACTGGTGCTATTTCCATTCGAGTTTTAGAAGCGAAAATATTTATATCAAAGTGAGACAAATTTTCTGGATGACGGTAGTGATGGCTAACAAGTAAGTTTAAGTAAGAAATTGGCTGATTCAATGGGTATCTCATCCTGGTTTAATTACTTGATTTGAATGAGTAAGCAGCTCTCAAGTATTCAGTCAAATTTGACTCATTGTCTCTTTATAAGCAGAGATTTGGATCCAGCAAGCATCCTTCCTCCAACAATGAAGCTCCTCGTCCTCTTCTTCGCCCTGGCTTGTGTCTGCTCTGCTATCATCAGACGTCCTCGTCCATACTACGACCCATACTATCCCCGCTTCCGTAGAGAGGCAGTTGCTCCCCCAACTGCCCAACCTGAACTTGGTCCTCAAATTGACGAAGCTCTGATCAACGCTGCCGAAGAGCCGGAGGTAGGAATCCTCTCTAGCTTACAGTAGAGATATTTTGTTTTAGGGAAGCCCCCGATCTCGCTATTGGAGTAGAGAAGCTCGCAGATGGATTGAAACCGGAGTTGGCTTTTGCGGTGTCACCGGGCTTTGTCGTGCATAAGTCTTCAATAAATCTTCTTGTTTAAACGTTAACTCAAAATAAAGAAAAGATCAAGAACAGAAAATGTAGAGATTGCCAAGATCCAAAAAAGCTTCTCCTTTGGCTAAAGAATCCCTGCCCTCACCCTCTTTTGTTTACACCCACGAGGAGTCCGAACACCTCACGTGTTTCCTCCCAGCCATTACCCTCACAGCTCCCAAAAAAATCGCTGCCATCGTTCACATTAATGGGAACTCTCTTCGCTCCTCACGTGGCTGAGTAAGTGTCAAAACAGAACAGCCAGTTTACCCAACCAGCCTGAGAGCAGTTGACCTCCTCTCCTCTGGGAGCTTTTTCTGAGACATTTGCGAGTGTGTCTGTTTACGCTAGAGACTATGCCTGTCTCTCTCCACCCTCCCTTTCACCCTTAAGCTTTAAGGGAGCCTATTCAGCTTGAATAATGAGCATCCTACTTGTTTATATCTTTCAGAAACCCTGGCGACAGGTGCTATTTTGGGATAGGTTTTTGATTCCCGAATGTTATGTCGTTATGCAGCTGATCGTCTCCTCTACAACTTCATAGAACATCACTTCTCTTAAAATTCGCTACAGGACACTTAAAAAAGGCAATTTGGCTAGAGGCAATACTCAGATTGGGCTCAAAGATAACCATTTTTCTGCTAGTTTTAGGTTTATTGATGTTATAAAATCTTGCAGTCCTTGATCTCTTCTATAAAATTGTAGAGCATAGTTTTCTAAGAGAATGATTGTAGGAATCAAAAAATTAAAATTATTCATGCGGGACCTTACTGTAGCTCATTTCCTCTAGTTTTGTGCTATTTTAGTGTTGGATTCTTGATTTTCGGCAACAAGCATCAGGTGAAGTCCTTTTTGTTGCATGTTTTGTTCAAAAAGCGGTTGTTCTTGGTCTCCCAGCCGACCTAATTCGCCTAAACATGAACAAATTCCATTTTGGGCATAGCTTTCTCGTGTTTTCTTGTGCTTTTAGACAGCAAACAGCTGAATTTTTGAGTGACTCTTTGAATTTTTATTGCGATCTCTCGGCTATTCTTAGAACTAGCTGTATAAAGTAATAACTGATGAGAAAGGAGGTGGCGAGATTTTGAATTTTTCACTATCCCCGAGAGCATTTTTTAGTCCTTTCATTTATTTAGTACAGCTGGAAGCTCAGAGAGTACTAATTCCAGCATCTTGTGGTCTTTTGCTGCAAGTTGTAGGCCACGATCTCCTCCACAACTTTGCTGTATTTTGCACAGAAATTACTGTAGAACAAGCTAGGGGTTCTTCCAGATGGGGCCATTAGCGGGCTACTGTATTTTCAAAAAAAATTTTAGGCTTTTCCTTAGGTTTTCTTTCTATTTTTGGTTGATTTTTTGACTTTTTCTTTTTAACCTTGGCCTGTTTTTATAATCCTTATTTTGCCACCCACAGCCATCCTTCAACTAGGAATGAAGGAGAAGTCTTGTCCTATTTGAGATTCAATTTTTTTGTTTTCTCTTCTCCCAGAGTCATTCCCCCGGAAGTCCTCTCTGCCTCCCTCTTTTCCCTCTAATTTATCCCTTCTGTTTTGTTGGCTATGTATGGCTCACAACTATATCCCCCGCTAATTTGTTATTTTCTCTCGTCACTCTCTCACTGCCCTCCCCCACGTGGCAAATCCTTCTCTCATGTTTGCTGCTCATTTTTTGGTCTCATTAAATGTACAGAAATGATTAGAGAAGCCAGGGGCCAAGAGTCGAATTCTATTTGTAGAAGAGGAGACAGGGTGCAGGAGCTGAGTTGTTTACCACGGGAAGGCTGGAGAGACACACTGCCAGCCATGGACGAAACCACGTGGCCAGAGGGGCTAAATGCGGCCCTCCCTCTCTCCCGCCGCGATGCAATAACAACAAAACAGCGAAGAGAATCTCAATGGGCAAACATTAAAACGTTAAATGAGGGCTTCCGCTAGAGATCCCCGTCACAATTGGAGGGCGAGATAATTGAGAGAGAGAGAGAAACTATTTTCAGTCGGGGGGAAATGAGATTTTTGAGAGTTCACATGTTCAACCAAATTATGGGGTAGGATGCCGGGAATAATTTTACAAAACATCATTTTGGGAGAAAGAAGTAGAAAATAACATTTTCTTGCAAGGACTCATTGGGCTACTGTGGCTCAAAAATTGCCAATTTTTTTGAAATCTTGTAGCCCTTGATCTCTTCTACGAGAATAAAGAAAACAAGACTCATTTTGGGTGACTTTAGCTTTCGAATTTTTGCTTTTTTTTTCTATTTTAGATTGCTTTTAGTGTTTTTGCAGAGTTGTAGCCCTTGATTTTCCCTACAAAATTGTGGCATAATATTATCTCAGGAACCCAGAAAAATCAAGAAATATAAGACCTCTTTGCCAGCTGAATAATGCTTATTTCTCTTATTGTTTCGTCTATTTTTGTCCCATTTTTTCTCAGTCCAATCTGGTCAAAAATAAGCTTGAAGAAATGTGTTTTTTGCTCCTGAAAAATAGCTCTCCCTCCCCTCTTATAGCCTGATCCTCCCCTCATCTTGAGAGGACTTATCCTAGGCTTAACAGCAGTTGAAGACTCTCCATTTTTTCTTGCTCTCCGCCAGCCGCTCTGTTGTTTACTTGTTCTTTACGACTGCCGCATAAATTAGCCATAAGTTAGTCGAAAAAAGTCCGAGGCTGCTTTAAATATCAATCCGCTCTCGATTTCAGAGATCTTTCGAACTTGTTTTTGTCAAATAGAAACTTTTCTCAGTTTTCGAAGGGCTTCTTCTTTGATTATATGAGAAAATGAGCGGAAAAAGATAAGATCGACGATCATCAGAGTTAAAAGAAGATATATAAACATCTCCTCTGAATGGACTAGGACAACAGAAATCTCAAAAAGTACAATAATCTTGAAAATCTCTTCCTCTCCCCTTTTCCTTCATCAGATACACAGATATAGTCTGTTTCAAAAAAGACAGCATGTTTGACTATCAACCACTGCGGATCAACTTGCTTTATCCTAAAATTTAGTAAAGTTTAGACCTAAAGTGGATTTCGGTGCGGAAAATCCCAAATCTTGGTGCATCGCGAATAGGCAGTTAACCGCGAAATTTGTTTCTTTTAAAATATTATGTTATTTTAGCCTAAATTTCGTTGAGAATTTCTTCAGGAAGAGTACAGTAAGCCTCTGTTATTGAAATGAGGCCTACTTTTATCGGGTTTTTTAGCTATAAATGACCAAGTTTAATTTCCGGCAACTGATTGAATTTTCGAGAAAGAAAGTTTCCATCGAGGTCTTTTGTACCAGGAGGAATGGGTCCTCGTGCACTCAGAAAATATTTTTTGTTTACTCTCTCTTTTTGTTACCTCATCCCAATGAAAATGACCCCTTATTTCCTTCTATAAATAACATCTCTCCAGCTAAAATCTGCCCAAAATAGCTGACCAATGATCAAAAGAGAGAAGTCCCCCATCCTAAAGCTCCAACCCAAGCCCTTATCTATTCCGTCCAGCAGCCCCGAATCTAAAGGTCGAAAGGAAAGGAAAGTCAATTTGCATTTCGGAACTGTTTGTGTGGGGCTGGCTGGCTGACGTGCGGAGACCATCCTTGGCCGTTCTTACAAAATTTTACAGTTCAACTGTCCTTTTGTCAAGAAGAGGAGGCCAGTCTCATTTATTGTTCGGCTAGGATAGGTTTCGTGCAAAAGCCATTTTAGTCGACTGTAACTCTAAAAGTACTCATTATCTCGATTTACCAATAATTTCGGGGTTTTCAATGTTTTAAAAACTTTTAGCCCTTATATTTCTCAACAACTCTTTGTGAAACTTCAAATTTTTGAGGCACTTGGTTTGAAAAAACTACTGTAGTTGCTCTGACCTTCAAATAATCTTACTTTTCTCTAATTTGTTGTTGTTTTTAGGGTTTTTGAAGTTCTGCAAAAATGTAGCCTTTGATTTTTTTCTTGTAGCGTCTTGGAAAATGGGAGAGCGTAAGATTTCTATTTATACGCTTCTTTCTCGATTGCCCTTTTTGAAATTTGACGGGCAAGTTGCGCTCATTGTTTTCTTCGATAATCTTGTTTATAAAACTATAATAACATTCGACGACGACTTCTGTCAAAACACCACTGTTTTTCAGCAGTTTCTACCAGAGTTTCTTGACGTCGTCTCGGATAGCTCGGACTCTCAGTGACCATTCCTGGGCGGGAGCACAGGCGATTTTTGGAATTGTCTCTCCCACCCGTGATGGGTAGTCTTGTTTTTTCGGAGATAGCAAAACTGTTGGCAAATACGGTGATGGGAATGCCATTCATAGGACAACATTTGAATCATTTCTTTCCGACATTTGTTGTTTTGACGGCGCGGCTTTTATGATCGAGAATGCTAGCATCTTATTACAGTAAGACTGGCGCTAAAAATAGGTTTAAAAGACTTACAGTAACACTCTCGAAGCCCTTGATTCCCCCTACAATTTTGGAAAATATTGATTTATCGCATTGCTCTCATTTTTCTTGTTTTGTCCCAGTTGGAAGCTCTTTCTCTTCAACAAAAATTGTATCTCCAGAAGCTTTATTTGTTCGCTTTTATCAATAGTTTGTCTCGATTTTTGTCGCCAAATAGTCAGGGAAAACAAGGTGAACAAGGCTTCGACAAAAGGCCATAGTCGGCTCGTTGTTTTATCTTCTATATTTGAGCAGTTCGTCATGGTCTTTGAGCCCTTTTCTGGGCTGCCTTCAGGGCTCTAAACTAGTTGGGTTTTATTGCTTTCGACAACACATTTTTGAGGCTAAATAAAGTTCAACGAGATACCGAATCTTGCCGATTTCAAATTAAAAATAGCTCACTTGGGATTGTTTTAAGCTTAACTCTCGCTTTTCACTATTTTTGTGACAAAAATATCGAAAGATGAAGGAGAAAAATAAGTTCAAAAGTTGGCTTCAATCTTCGACTCCTTCTCCTTGTTATGTTGCACTTGTTGTTCTGAAATGTCTCATGTGCCCGGGCGGGGAGAGAGAGAGAGACAGCCTTCCCGTCCTTGAATCTCTCGCCGTCCTCCCGTGTCAAAACAACACTGCACCGTTTTCAATTGGTGGTCGTTTTGTTTGATCAGGTTCTATCAGCTGATTCTCAATTTGTCACGGCGTGAAGCTTTACAGGCCAGCTTCCCTTCCAAGTCCTTCTCTCCCTCTCTCTCTCTCTCTCTCTCTGTACAAATAGTCGTTCAATCACTCACTCCCTAAAAATTATCTTGTTATTTTGGTCCAACTGGTTCTGTGATCCTCTCTCAGTGATCTCTGGGTAAAACAATCGGAATGCTCTAATTAGAAAATAGAAATCTAAAAAAAACTCTCCAGTTTTTCAGCAGAAAATAGTTCTTCGTCTTTCTAATTTTCTGATCTTTTTTTGTGATTTTCTAGAAAGGATAACAGACTGTTTGAACACCTTCCTGTCGCGTTCTCGCGGGGATTCGATCGCACCATGCCAAGGGCGTTCAAACAACAGCCGAGAGGATCGTTCAATTCGACAAAAAAGTCTCCAAAATTAGAAAATTCTCTAGACTTTTTGATGAAAGAGGCTTTCTTCGAAAAATTCCCAAAGCAATCGCTTTCTATTTTCCCCGCTTCTCCCATCAAAGAACTGTATAGGAAACAGATTTCAAAAGAATTCCTTTCTCCTTTTGTTTTTCTCCTGTTATTACGAATTACTAATCCAATCTATTGATACAAAAGGAGAAGGCTGAAAAAAGGCGATGTTTCATTTGTTTTGTCAGCACTTTTCAAAGCTTTCCGCCTTCTTTTCATAATTTTAAAGGCCGTTTCAGGCTTTTTGATGTGTTGCAATCTTGTAGGCCTTGATTTCTTCTATAAATTGGTAAAAGATCATTTTATTGAAGTTGAAGCCAAAATGCATAAAACTAAGATTTTCCATGTGGGGTTTTGGCTTTTCTGAAGTTTAAAACTAGGAGTATTTCCTCAAATTGGCGGTGTTTTCCGGATTTTTGATGTTTTACAATGTTGTAGCCCTTGATTTCCTCTATAACTTTGTAGCAGATCGTTTTTTTCTGGGAATTATTTCTGAGCTTAAGAAATTAAGAAAAGAGAGGGCCTCTCCCTTTTGAATCAGGTTATGAGAGATTAGGCTTAAAAGTCCCGTCAATGTTTTGCGCCTCAGCTATTCAAAACCGTTCCGCAACTCTCTCCCTCTATGTTTGCCAAATGTGGGCTGCCCTTTCATCCCTCCGCTCTCCCGGCGAGCAGAGCAGAGAATAGAAAGGCAAGCACGTAAACACTGAATCTAACCAACCAAACTCTCTCTGAGGCTTTCTCTTTCCCCCCTAATTGTTTCCAAATCTTTCAGCCAGACAAACAACTTATCACAAGGGGCACTGGTTCTGATAAGAAAAACGGCCGGAGATCAGTTTGATTTCTTGCAGTCTTTCTTTCCCTTTTTTCCAAGCTCTGTTGCAAGCAGTTGGAGATTGAGCTTGCGTGATTTTTCTCAATTTTTGTTCAAAAATCGCTTTTAAGCGTATTATTTTGACTATTTTTCCGCATTTTACAACAGAAAGTGCATCCCTTTCCAAAAAAGGCAATATTTGTCCAGATTTACCGTCTCTTTCAGCCACATTTTTCAATTTTTATGAAAAATCAGACTTATTTGATGATTTTCTAGTTTTTAGTCGATAAAATTGATTTTCTAGAGGAGTTTCAAGTCAAAATTATCCATTTTTTAAAAACTAAACTCGCTATTTTTGTTATTCTAATTTCTACTAGACTCATAAGTGAATAATTGACTTGACCCTTGGCTGTATCACCAGTTTTCATCAGATGATGTCATCTCTTTAGAGGGATATCCCTCCATCTCGATGGATCGATCCTCGAATCGTGATAGTCCAAAATTTATGGCTATTTTCACTTTTCTCTCTCTCTCTCTCTTATCTTTATGTCCAAATATAGAGAAGAACCTCTCCAATAAGCTACCACTCGGATCCGAGCTATTTTCTCTCACAGGTCAGAACAAAATTTGAATTGTGTTGGCGGAAAGATTCCCCTTTTGAAAAGGACAAACAGGAGAAGAGACCCCTGGAATTGTGGCTAATATTGAGGGGATCAAAGGGTGGAAGGATACATATATATTTGGACGATGTTTTGCGCGAATTTTTGATTAAACCTAGAGGGCATTTCCGCCTTCTTGCAGCTAAAAACAGAAGGAAGTGCACATAATAACTTGCCTATTTTCTTACTCTTTTTGTTGTTAATTTTAGAGAGATTTTTTGAACTCAAATTGATCCTAAAGAGAGACTAACCCTTGGCATTTTTGCAGAGAATTTGGTGAAAAATAGGCTATTTTTGAATCTTTCTATGGCCATTTCGTTGACTTTTCAACATTCTAGCCTGATTTTAATATCGGGAATCGATTTTTTTGGGTTTATTTTATCCTAAAAACAGTCAAAAACTGTCTCAGAGGAAAAATAAATGCTAGAAGTAGAGTGAATTTCAACTTTTTCCATGGATTCTTCCTCAATTTATTTTTGTTATTTCTAGATTATTTTCAATGGAAAAGACAGTAAAATCTGATATTTTGCCATTCCCTCTCTGATTTTTGATCTGTTTCCCCCCACAGCCGCCACATTTTAACATTTAAAATGGACCAAAAGTTATATAAATTCTCCCCGCCTTCTGGGATCAAAGACTTTCCCCCTCCTCGCTGTGAACTTGATCAGCTCGAGAGAAGTTCCCACAATTCTACAACTGAGAGACTACTGGATAACAACACTATCACCACCTGCAATCTTTCGAAAACACGTGTGTGCTCTGAAAAAAAAATTGATTTTTGTCCGGTTTTCTTCTTCTGGAACCTGGTTTCCCCCTCATCTTCCTTTTTTTATTCCTCTCGTTCCTCCAAACTGATCAGTTGTCAGGGATCGAGTTTCAATTATATTTAGAGTGCAGGGGAGAGACGAGTTTATGTCTCAAATGATCGGATGTTTTCTGCCAAATTTAGGATCCTCTCTCTCTCTCTTTCTCTCTTTCAAATAGCCTGAAGACCTTGTGAAAAGGGCAACGTTCTCATGAACAGCTGATGGATTAGCCCTAAGTTTTGACACTTTTTCGAGAGGGGGTGGTGAGGAATGCCAACCAGGAAGAAAGTATTTCTCTCTCAGAAAAATAGCCTATTTTAGTGGGGCATTTTTTTGTTATGAAAAAGCAGCCCAAAAACGTTGATTTCCTAACTTCCCTTTTCAGACTAGTCGGAACACTTTTTTCTCATCATTTTGATCCGATGATCTCCCTCCTTTTCAAAAAATTTTTCAATTTTCCCTCTAACCTCAAAAAGTGCGCAACCAGTTCTAAAACTCGCCCAACTCTTCTTCTGGCAGAGAAAATGTTGCGAAAATTATTATCTTCCAAATACCTCTCTCTCCCACCTGATTTATGGCTATTTTTCTCTACAGGAAAATTTCTAAATTGGAGACCATCTTCTTCACGTGAAGAGGTGGTGAGATAGTCATTTGTTTGATGAAAAGTTTCGAATAGTTTTATTTTTTGTTTTCCACGTGGCTATCAGGCTAGAAAGTGCTCAAATATTGAAGGAAAAACCAGTTTTCAAAGTTTTTTTAAGAACCGCCTTGACACAATTAGTATCGGTTAGGTTCTCCTAAATTTACCGAATCCTCTCCTCGTTTTCATCTAATGAAAATCGGAAGCCCTCGGCTTGTTTTCCTTTCCTCCTCACGTCACTTGTCCCCCTCTTCCTCCAAGTTCATTTCCATTCGATTTTTTTTTCTAAATTTTGGAGATTTTAGGTTAAAATAACAAGAAGAACAAGCCAAACGGGTAGAAAAAAAGCAAAAAGATGTTGGACTCAAAGCCGATGAACTTGTACTGTCAAGGGGGCTATGATTCTGGCGTTTCGAGTGGAGAAGTCTCGAGGCGAAATTCAAACGGATTCAAGGATTATGTCAGAAATCGGCGGTATACGATGTTCAGTCGGGTGAGTGGTCTACAGTAGGATGCGAGAGAACTTCTCCCTTCAGCCGCCTCGGATGTCTCAATCTTCTAACAGCATCACAATCTCGTCGAATCACATCCCCAATCGGAAGAACAGTTCTGGAGAGTCCTCTTCAACTGGCGATATCCCTGATGAGGAAGAAGAAATCTCTCCCCGTCCTCTCTACCAGCGGAGGATGTCAGTCCCAGAGAAGGCCTTCCTCTCTGCCGATTATGCCATCCTCCGTCCTTCCGACGACAAAGACGTCAGATTTGAGATCGTAGCAGCATTTGGTAGTTTTTTCCTTTTTCTAATCATTTCCCAATCATTTTCAGATAGACATACCGATCCTTACCGCCACTACATGCAATCTCTAACTTGCTACGACCTTCAGCCAAATCACGGAGCAGTTGTTGTTATCGACGGTGATCTCAAAGTGATTTTTCCTGGCTAGAAAATTGAAAAAAAGTCCATTTCAGATACATAAAGCCTTAACCGCTCTTAGCCAATGCGGTCATCAGGCTGCTGTAGTCAGTAATTTAGAAGTTAGAGGAGGTATGGGCATATTGACAGTGACTGATTGTCTTCGGGCTATTGTCATGGCCTCGGAGGGCATTCACAAAGTGAGAATTACTACTTTATTCTTTAAAAATCCAAGTAATTTTGCAGGTAGCTGAACAAACTGTCTCCGAGTTTCTTAAACATAACAGCAGGAAATCTTTAATAAAATGCGATGCCAATATGAGGTATCCTCTTTTGCTATTTTTT
Organism: Oscheius sp. JU1382; assembly: GCA_932521405.1. Lineage (NCBI taxonomy): Eukaryota > Metazoa > Nematoda > Chromadorea > Rhabditida > Rhabditidae > Oscheius > Oscheius sp. JU1382. The sequence goes on from OW051479.1 coordinate 755,348, forward strand.
TAATCGAAACCATTATTTCCAGCGTCTGGGATGCTGCCAGACTTATCTGCTTGAATAGGGTTCACCGTATTCCAGTGGTCCATTATGATGATGGAGTCGATTCTAAGAAATGTCAGGGCGATTTGCTCTACATTTTGAGTTTGAGGACAGTTTTCCTGGAAACTGTCCTGAAATTGGTTAGAGTTGGAAATTAGAAAGAACGGCTTTTTTTTCAGTCGGATCCGAAGCTCTCACTTGGTCCACATATCAAGCAAGCCACACTGGCGGCAAAGAAACTAGGAACGTGGTATAACATAGTGACGGTTGGTTCTTTATTTTTGGAAAAGAAACAGAAACTGGACTCGGGTTTACATTTGCGGATGGCGATGTTTTGTTCGCTGGGCAGAGTCACGTGTTTCTGCACTTTTGTTATGATCTGACACACTCGGTGGGAACTCGGGGTCGACTTTGCACAGGAATCAGTTCGAGGGCTTTTGAAAAAGGCAAAAATCACAAAATCAACTCGTTTTTGCAAGAGAAATCGACTCAAAATAAGTCATCAAAATCTATTTTCTCGCTTTTCTCTCTCAATTTGCAATCTTCTACAAAATTAGTAGAAATTGATCGACCTCCTTTTCAACTTTGTAGAACATCCAAACCGACTGTAGAACTCGCCAAATTTGAATTTCCAGCTCATTTTTTAAGGATAAATTCTCTCTTAATTTTCAGATAAATGAAAATGCTCTCGTCTCCGACGCGATTGGTCTCTTCTTAGAGCGTCGGATATCCTCCTGTCCAATAGTCGACTCTCACGGAAAGATAGTCACCGTTCTAAGTAAATGCGATGTGATGAATGAGTTAGTCAAGCACCCTTCGAATTACTTAGAGATTCTCGATATTCCAGCGATGGTGAATTTTAATTTATTTCTGTAGAAAAGGAAATTTCAGCAAATCGCAGGAACTTTCTCTCCTCCGCCATTATTGACCACAACTATGTCCGTTTTTGAGACAATTTCTGCTCTAGTTTGCTCAGAGAGACAGTCATTGGTTGGTTTTTAGATTATTAGGGAGAAATGAGCCCCATTTTACAGGCAGTCGTCGACGTCGAACGCAAGCCAATGGCGGTAGTTTCCTACTCGGACGTGATGGATTACATCCAAAACTATTCGGATGTCCACCACAAGACATCTCTAGCCTAGACCCCTCGCTAGTTTCTTTCGATGTACATAGATTTTTTGTTGGTTTTTTATTATTATTTTTGAGCAACTAGTTCTAGTCTGAAAGTGCCTTGGATAGAACTAGCTAATATTTATGTTTGTTTTTTTTAATCGCTAGAAGGTGTGAACGGTTGCAATCGACGTTGTATTTTATCAGCGGTGAAGAATTCCAAGAATCGAGGTCTGTTCCAGGGTCTCGAGATTCGCGTATACAAAGCTGTAAATAAAAATTTATTTTTTTTTGGCTAGGAGGAATCGAGATAGTCAAGGTTTTCTATAAGAAAGTTGGTTTTCTCTTCAGCGATCAGAATTTCAATTCATTCCCATTCCATGATTAATTTCTCGCTGAATCAGCATTTATTTTCGGCGGGGTAAAAACATCTGTTGCGTCAAGGCAATGTTCAAATTATCCTCAGCCATCATTTTTGATGTCAGTTTTTAGAAGAAAGTTGCGAAGGGCTGCCCAGGAAATTTAGTCTTTGATGGCTTCTAATTGAGTGAATCAGGGATTGTGGGTGGAATTCAGTGAGCAATTCCATCGAATGAAGTCTATATGGTTTTAATGCAAAGTTGCGGAAGTTAACACTCTCTGAGTAAAGTTCTTTTTTTTCGAAAATTTAATTAGCTTTTTAAATTTGTGATCTCAATTGAATCTGATATTGAATTACAATAAAAATTAGACAATTTTCAGCAGTTTTTAAGTCTCTAATAAAGAAATAAACTCTAGTCTGTCAAAAAAAAGATGATATGATCGTTCGCAATACCGTATTCAATTTTGACGTTTTTCTTTATCCTAAATTTTGATCCTAAAATTCAATGAGCTGGCTATTCTGGTCCATTTGGACGTTTCTAAGGGCTTTTTGATATGTTTTATCATCCTAATAGCATGTAAAAATGTCTAGAAGTGCAAAAAGCTGCCTATCGTACTGGAACCCAATTCATTTTTCATATATTTGATTATCAATCGTTGCGCTGCAAATTTATGTGTCTACTCGCGTTGCTTTATCCTAAAATTTTATAACTAAATTAAATTTAAATCTGCAGCGCAGTGGTTAATAGTCAGTTTTTTGAAACAGACTTCACTAAAAAAGGGTGGGTCCAACACGACAAGCCGCGGTTCAAATAAAAACTACAGATACTTTTAAAATTATCCATTCTCCTCAAAGATTTGACCTCCTATATTGCCCAAGAAGTATTCTTTAAAAGCGTAGACTATCAAAATTGTTTTCGCCGTCATATTTTCCAATCAAAATTGTTTTTCTAAGAAAACGCCGAGCACTTTTGATCCAAGATCAATTATTCATCCGTTAAGAACGTCAGCAAGTTGTCCTTCTAATTCCGTCAAGAGGCTTATCTATCTATTTTTCAGTACTTTGATTATCCAACCAACTTGTTGCCTAAGCTGATCTCGAGATTAAAAAGAAATTAGTCTCAGAATACTGTGCACAATTATGTTCAAATCTTGAATAACTGGAGAGTTCGACGAAGTGTACATGTTGTCGGTTGATTAGTAGTATCAAAAGAGAAAGAGAGAGAGTTGTATAGGATGTCACACGTCAAGCCAGCGTCTATTTTCAGGACTCAAAAAGATGTTGATCTCAAGCGCGATGATTCAAATAGATCTCAAACTACAGTAATCTTCAAAGCTTCGGATTCTATCAGATCTTACTAGGAACTATTATCAACAACAGTCAGAGACAGGCAAATAAACTCGCTATAGATATCAAGGAGACTTTCTAGGTAGCACGAAGCAAAAAAAGACAATAGATTTTTACTCTATTAGATGCGGAAAATAGAAAATCAAATAAGGAAAAATGGTCAGTTGGATACCGCAGAAGTCTCGAAATATAGGAAGACCGCCAGCTAAATTTCTAATAATAAAGTTGGAATCACCTTTCTGGTTATTGAGAGCGGCCAATTTAATGACTAAGAGCAAATAAATGGAAGCTTTTGTCGTCTAGCTTCTCCAGTACACTTCGTCTCTCAATTATGGAACTACCATCAAAATTGGTGTACCTCGGCCGAGTGAGATTCTCTTGGGCTGAAATAACTTTTATCTAATTCTCTGGTCTCCTTTTTTATTAAAATCTAGCCAGGCAAGTAGAGTTTGTTGAGAATTTTTCTTAAAAAAACGCGCTTTTTTAAACCTAAAACCGATGAAAATTGGCGCCTTCTTTGAATCATATTTCCATGATCTCTAACCTATAGGAACACAGCCAGCAGCATAAGTACAGCTTCTATTTCTATTGCGATTTTTCATCTCCCTCTCTTCCTCTTTTTTTGATTTTGTCATGTTCACAGAAATGTTTCCAATCAAAAGTCCATGATAAATTATGAATTTTTCTCACAAAAGGTACAAGACTCCGCCTTCCTCTTCTTCTCCTCCCTCAACTCCACCCTTCCCCTTCTCATTTCGAGAAGAGAGCTTGCCGAGAGCTCCTCCCTCATTCCATTGAATGGATGGGATTATGGTAGTTCGCACTCTTCTACTCTTTTGATTGCCGCCTCCTGGTTTTTTTCTAAGAACAGAACAAATCGGGAATTTATTCATGAGACTAAGATCATTCATCTGGATTCAAAAACCAAATTGACAAGAAGGCAGGTGCTAATGTAGACCAATAAAATCCTCGAACAGTTCCTTCTCTCCTCTTTCTTTCGTTGATCTCTTTTTTAAGCTTAAGACCTTTTTCAGGGATGAGGACTGCCTTCCTCGCGTTGGCTGTGGCTTGCAGCACCTTTGCTGGTCTAACTCCTCGAGCTCAAGTGGAGGAGAAGGTGCGCACCCTCTACCGGCTGATCGACATCCCAGCTCGAGCTCTCTTCTACTTCGTCAAAAAGGAACCAGAAACTCGCTATATCCTCCAAAACACCTGGAGTACACTTATCGATCCAACAAAAACTCTCGCCGAGAGGAAGACCGACTTGGAGAAGTACTATCCCAAGGATGTAGAGGTGCGTTCGATCTTTAATCTTTCAGAGAGAAAAGAGAAACTAACGAACTCCGATTATGAACATGTTGCGATCGAGTTCACAAATATATATATATATATATATAACAGTCGTTGATTTTAAGCTGCGTGGGAAAGAGAAAGCCATGTTTATTTGACTCAATACGACGAGTACGACTTTGAATGCGATCAAAGGAACTTGATTTCGTGAAGTCTGATGCTGTCTTGAGCAGAAATCAAATAGAACATTTAAAGACTATCGCAATCTTAAAGCAACTCTTTTGAGAAATCGTAATCCTAAAAAGCTACCATAATGATTGATTTTTCAGTCCCTTGAGGAGATCGTCCCGCTCTTCGAGGGAGTCCATCTAGTTGTTCTGAAGATCTTCTCCAACAACCCAGATAGAGGAGAGCAATTCTTTTCCGACGCTTATGGTCTCCTGATGGAAGATCGCTTTCTGGATGGAACATCTGCTGAGCGTCGCGAAATGGTCCGCGATATTGTCCAGCACTACCGGAAGTTTCTCTAAACTCAGATGGAGTTGAACCTCCTTTTGTTGAATAAATCTCAGTGTTATTTTTGGGAACTGAAAAAAGCCCAGATTAAGATTATATTTGAAGGGAGAGAAGGGCAACCAAGAGGGGGGATCAGGCTGATTCAACGGATTAGAGGAGGGTGGAATGTTGCGATTTCCTAGGATTATGTAGGGAGGAAAATCTTCAAGAAAAATTGATGCTACAATACCTCTTGTTCTCTTCAAATCTGGATCTGATTCTTCGCTTTCTTTTCCCATAAAATGAAAGGAACTGACTCAGCTCAACCGGAGTTCAAAAGTAGACTAAAAATCAGCTTTGTTGCTCTTCTCCCCCGCTTCGAACCTAAATTATCGCTGTTTTCCCATGTACCTCGGCAATTTAAAAAATATTTTTATACTTTCTTCTAACCGAAACCCGTACAAATTATTTCTAGTACAGCTGACCTCAAATCTTATTCTAAGAAGAGGGCAAGCTTGACGTTTGAGATTAAGATTAGGCGAGGGAGAGTACAGAATCTGTGCAGAAGGAAGTGACGGATGAATTGAATGATAATTGAATAGAAGCATAATTGACATTGTGAAAAGAGCGGTGAGTCATTTTGGCCAAATGAATAGAACAGCTGGGCAGAACTCGAACACCAAAGAAGTTCTCAGAATCTTCGAGTGGGAGGCAGCTTGTTCAAGGGAACGATCAGCCAATAGAAGAGCCAGCTAGAAGTTAGGAGATCCTTCGCTGTTCAAACAGATTTTTTTTTCAAAAATCGAACAAAACAAAAAAATTATTATATTTTTATTAAGGAATAAACAACCGAACAAATGAAGTACAATTCAAGACCTGGGATATGCAAAGGATAACTGGAAGTACAATAAAATTGTTTGACTGGAATAATGGCTCAACCAGTAGGGAAAAACGGGAAAAGCGAAGAGAATTTGGGCGAAAAAGCTAGATTACCAACTGCTAGGATTCCTTGCATTATCGCTCCGATTTCAGCGACAATCTCCTCGATTTTCTTTTCCTGGCCGTAGATGGAAAGCCAGTAGCGGATCACATCTCGGTCGAAGAGATTGTATAAGGAGCTGGGCCTCTTTGGCTTCAAAGCTGCGATCAAGTTATCACTTGCGGCAACCGACTGACAAAAAACTGAAGAGGAATTGATTCTGAGGTTATAGAAGTAAAGCAAAATGAGTCAGTTTGTGTTAAAAGTTGAAACTTTTAAGTTTTAGTTGGAGATGGGAGCAATTGAAAAAAGAGACACTGACAAGGAGGCGAAAATGTCTAGAGAACTTCTATTCAAAGTTCTAATTTCATTCGCTTTTGAAGATTTGCTTCAGGTTGCTCTTGTTGTTATTCTGCTAATAATCAATCTGTACGATATGGTTACACTCAATTTAAAGACTTCTCGCCAGCTGACTGTTTTATTTGACGAAATCTTTAATTATATTTTTTATTTGGTAAAGTCACTTTTAATTTAAAAAATTTTCTTAACAGCCAGATTCGATCATTCTTAACTTTTATCCAGTTATTCATTCTCTTCTCACGTGGTATCTCTGGGCTATTCAAAAAGAAGAGGATGAGGAGTCTCGCAAGAATAGATACCACATCGAATACTGTTGCGACAATATTGTGAAAATAAAAAGAGTTGTTTATAGTCGAGTAATCTATATTTCCGCTTTTTCCTATTCAATTAACCAAATTAAGTTGATAACTCATGTATTTCTGTTGCTCAAAAATCTACTAGAAATCCATTATAGGGTAAAATAAACAACACTTAGCTCAATTTCGAATGCAATATTCTCCATTTTTTTGGATAAAAATGTTCTCAAGTCGTCATTCCTTCCAATCGTGCTTACACGAGCTTGGTTGTCTAGGGGCAAGGCTGCGCCGAGGCAATCATTCCTCACTCGCTTCCACTATATCAAATTCTTATTGCTGAACAAACCCTTCAGGTATTTCTAACAATCAGACAGATACTAAGACTAGAGCTCGCCAGTCCTAGAGAGATTTCTTCCGAGGAGAGAAAGGTTCTTTCAAGTACTGAGAGTTACTGTAGCACCCTATAACCAAGCGCGAATCTTAAATCCTCTGACTTGATTTTCTTCTTTGAGAAGAAAAAGCCAACCTTTTTTTAAATTCTCAATAAAATACGCGGGATAAAGCCTTATTGTTTCCTAATATAAAGAGAAAAAAATTTATTAATATACAAATATATTAGCAAAGTTGCAGCAGCAATTGTTTTTCAGTTTTTATTGAAAGAGGAAAAGAAGAAAATGCGCCGTGTTTTTCTGGCAATTTAGGCCCTTCTGTCCAGCTGATTCCATTGAATATTTCAACAGAATCTATTCGAGTTTTGTCACTAATTGATCCTCCAAAGATCATAATTCCATTTGATAATTTGACAGCTCCATGTTCACATCGTCCTTGTTTTAAGCTGGGCATCTTGATCCACTCCTTTTTTGGATCAAAGACGTCTATTTTCCAGACTTCATCTGAGGGCCTTACATCAGATTTCATTCCTCCGATGATTATTAGATTTGTTCCTTCAACTATTGAACAATGCCTTAATAATTCAAGCAACATATCACAGAATATTTCCCATTTGTTCTTAGCTGGATCATAGACTTCCACTGATTTTAAAGCTTTCCCATCCCAACCCCCAGAAACAAAGATTTTTCCACCAATTATTGAAGCAGATGAGGAATTCCGTTTAAAATTGAGATCACTTTCATTTTGTATTTTTAAAAGACAACTTACGGCATTTTAGTCCAAATATTTGTTTGGGGATTGTATTTTTCCACTGTTTTTAGTGCATCACTCCCATTCCATCCACCAATCACCCAAATTTCTGAACCAAAAATAATTGTGCTCTGTGAGATGCCAGTTCTCTTCTCGTTCATTTCAGCTATTTTGATCCATTCACCACTCTCTCCCAATTTGTAGCAGCTTGCTAATGGTTCATTTAGATTATTGTGGCCTCCCATAAAATATATTTTGCCGTTTAAGATAGCAGATCCGTGATATGCCACTTTAAAAGGAAGTTTCTGCTTACACTTTCGCCATTTGTTCTCTTTGGAATCGAAAATGCAAATGGAGTCAGTTATATCGTCATGCCATCCTCCAAGAATCAGCGCCTACACCGCTTATTCAAAGGTTTTAGCTGAACCTACAGAAGAATGGAACCCCAATTCTGAGGAAACATTTTCCAATTGAATGGAAATATTTCCCACAATCTTTTTTGTTTCTAAAATGCTGGCGTTCTTTAAATTCCAAACAAACCTTCATTCGTTTTTTCAACCAAAGCGGCTTTTTCCAACTGCCCAGCTCTTAGATTTTCAATTTCTCCAGATTGCTCAGCAATTCTAATTTGTAAAGTTTCAATTTTAGTTTCAAAGTGCTGTCTGATGTCGCCAATCGTTTCTCCCTTTTCAGCTAATTGAGCTTCGATCTTTCTAACTGAAATTCCATTTTAGTCCTTTCCTCTTCAGATTTCAGGTTGATTTTTGAAACTATCTACGTTGATTTGTTCCTCTCTTTCATCCACAACCAGGGACGTACGGTTTCTGGATTTTTTGTCGGTTCGGTTTTTGAGTTTTCAAACCGACTTCGGTTCCGATTTCGGTTAACCGCAATTTTTCAAATCGATCTGCGGTTATTTTAAAACTACCTGCAGCAACTCGATCCATTCTTTCCCTTACCATTTGCTGCCCAACTTCCGTCAGCTGATTTTGGAACTTTCGTTCTAAAAGATTCTCAAATTGATTCGAATATAAAAATGCCTGTGGTGACTCGATCCTCTCTTTCTCTCTCCAGCAGCCGTCTTGCTTCAATTGTGTTTTCTTCGGTTGATTGTTCTTCAAGAGATGTTTTAACTTTTAAAAAAGAACATACTCATAACCGCCATATTTTCCTGATAGTTCTTTTTATCGAATTTTATTTTATCCTCAATATTACCTATGCTTTCTTTCAAAGTAGTAGTTACTCCAATCAGTGTTTCAAATTGTCGCTTCATTTCAGCGAGTTGTTCTTCAAACTTTCTCTCTAGAAATTTGCCGAATTTCTCACCGAAAGATTCCTCTTGCCCTACCTGTGGCAGCAATTGCTTGGTTAAATCTCTGCTGCTCATTAATTTGTCTCAATCGGTCTATTTCTTGTCGAGCATTTTCAAGCTCCACTCGCTGTCTATCATTTGATGAATGCGCCATTCTGAACTGATTATTAACAAAAAGACAGAAAAAGAGAGGTGATTGAACAAGGAGAAAGAAGAACTGATAGACTTATCTATTAAATCGATGAGACACGTCTCTACTTTCTTTTTGTTTCTTTAGTACTCTGGGCTATCAATAAAATAAAGTCCGGTGCAAAAGTTTTGCATTGAATTCAGGTGGCGCAAAAATTTGATAACCCCCCGTAAAAATAGTATTAGCGAGCAAAGAGCAGAGATTGACAGCTAGTTTCAATGTGAAGCTAGCTGAGTATGTGCACCTGACAAAATCTTCTAGATTTTCGAATTTTCCAGTTGATCCAAATCATCTATATGAACGACTGAAAATTTTCTTTACCTCCAAATGATTGAATATCTACTGTTGTCTTGGAACTTTCCAAATTTCTCAGTTTGACGAACAACCTACTTTTATCGGTACCAGCAATAAGAAGAGATGTTAGGTTAGAATTTTCAATACGGACACTTGATGTTATCGCCATTTTAGTATTTTGTGAATTGTTCCTTGCGAAAGCAGCGATGAACTCAGACTGAGTCCAGTTGGAGAAATCCAAAATTGGAGAGGCATCAATAAATTTGAAACAATCATTTTTTGGCAATCTACAACTCGCCATTCGTCTTGGTAGGTCTTTTCCATCGTCGAAAAGAAGTTCAGAAAATATGGCTCCTGGCTAGAAGCCATTGGCTGCAGAAGGAAGAACCTGAAGGAATAGTTCCAAACGAACGAAGAATCAAGCTGACCATAACAACAAAGAGCAGCTTTCTGATGACCATCTTCGAAGCAAAATAGTAAAACAACAAGCTCTCTGGTCCTTTTATACCCAGCCCTTGGTCCAAATCTGGTTGAGAAGATTTTCAGTGATTTGACAGATTTTTCACTTTTAGTTTTATTTAAAAAATGTTTCCTCAAATCTATCTAAAGTGTGTCCGTCTCTGCCTGTGTGTGTGTGAAGCCTCTCAAGACCTGTCGAGAACCCATTTTTAACTCTTTTTGGAGGGAGCGGTCGTTTTTTTTCCTAAATTTCAGGAAATCCCAGGAAAACTCTCAGAAGTAGGGAAGTTGCGAACTAAAAACAGTACACAAAACTAGCATTGGCGCGAAGCAGCATTCAAATTAGAAGAAAGAGGAAAAGAAGCCGGAGACAATCAATGCCTGCACAGAGCGCTGTCTTTGGCCGCCTTTTTTATTGGTTAGTTCATACATTTGACAAGATATCCCCCCAAAAAAAGAGAGAGATGAAAAATTGAGAGATTTATTATCCGACAAAGTAGAGATCAATCTTCTTTTTCATCTTCTGCGACTTCCATTCCCATTACTATCTGATTGAAGAGTGAGAGATAAAAATTGTTGTTGAGGACTTGATGGCGGACGGACTTCTGCACAATAGGTGACTCCTGCTTGAAGGTGGCCAGATTTAGGAGCTTGAGAGCCGGGGAAGCAGTTGGATCCTTAGGCCAAAACGACATAGCGACACAGGGTTGAATGAAGTAATTCTTGGAACTTTAGGAGGATGGAAAGAATCAAAAGCGATGTCGCTTTAAAAGAAAAAGCGCAGATGGCTTACTATAATGAAAGCGTATGATCGCTTTAATTTCTTGTTCCAGCCCTTGCCCTCCTAATAGATTCGTTTATTTTGACTCTCCTCGGAATATTAATCGCGGAAAGGCAATCTCTCCCCTCTCTAATTAGAACTCCTAATAATTGCTGTATCGACTTCTCATCTCGTTACTAATCCTCTACTTCATTTCATAGCAACCAGTTTTACTATTAATCGCTTTAGCCTTCAATGTCTTTTCCATCTGTGAAGCGTAGGAATGTTCGACTTCCAAAGGATTCCCTCTACGAGGAGATAATTTCCCCTTTTTTGTTCATAAAAGGCCTTCTATGGAACTCGACGATCCACTCGTCCAAAAATGAAGAAATATTCTGATGAGTTTGGGAGAATGAGAAGAGAAGTCAAGAAGAAGAGACATCCAGCAGTCCAAGGAATCAGAGTAGAACTACCTCAAAAAGTGAAGAGACCAATTTTTTATCCTAAAACTCGCAAGGATTTATTGAATCCTCCCAAATCTATGAAAGTACAAAATGTGCAATAAAAAGTATTTTCTTATCTAGGCTTGAGCAGGAGGAATTTTGAGAAAGCAGAGAAGCACCCCAGCTTTTATTTTCCTTGAATTAGAAGACGCCAAGAAGCTGGTGGTTCCCATCTCTTTACAGTATTCCTTGAAGAATAGGAAAAGCGCATTGAATCGCTTTCCCGCCAATCTCCCTCATTCGTTCTCCTTCCCTCCAAGTATTTTACTACTTCTAGCTCAGCGATATTACCTACTTCCTATATCAATCCAGAGCTCAATCTACTAGCTCTAATCAAACAAAAGCTCAATTCAGTTATCCCGAAGAAGAAAAGTCGCCGAGAGATGAATTATCTCCATTTTGTGCTCAACAGGAATCTAGTTCATACAATAGCCAAATATTTGAGAAAGAAGCTAAGCCATCCAACCTTTAAAGGAAATTAAAGAATGCTGGAAAATAGCCATTTTTAAGGATTGCCAGCCAAGAATTGAGGAACCAATTGGCCACAACAAAGCTGTTTTTAAAGCTCCTTTTCCTGTGACCAAAATAAATAAAATAAAGTCTTAAATTTCTCTAATGTTTTGGGGAAATTATTTGTCTAAAAAAGTCTCAAATTTCCATGATAAATTAGCCCTTTTTGTGGTAGAAAAAGCCAAAAAAACTAGTTTTGAAGAAAAAAAGTCAATTACAATGAGTTTAATTAGATTGCCATTGCGAAATTAGAAATAGTCGGAGCCGTTGTGAAGCCCATTTGAACTATTTTTCTGCATTGGTGACTGAATCTTCTCAGACGATTGGACCTTCTCTGCTGGTTGTCTTTGTTCCTCGGGGGTTCCCTCTTTCTGAACACCATTGTATGATCGAAAAGCTGGCTGAGCTCCTCCAAGAGTCACTGAAGCAGCTTGCCCAGCAAGCTGATTATTCTTGAGAGATATTTCAACCGACTGGGAAGTTTCTTTTACTTCTACTTGTGGAGGCGAAGGAGCATTTTTAACCATGTCTTCATCTTTCACTAGTTTAGTCATTCTCTTAAGAAGCTTCATGCTCCTTGCTTTATTTCTCTGTCTTTCTTCGCTTGCTGTCCAGTTCATGGAGAAGTCTTGTCGGATGGTTGGAGTTCAAGCTCCCATCGATCTCATAGGTTGTCAGCACTATGCCGATAGTTCCTTCGCCCAGAAGAACTGTATAATTATCGTCTGCGCCATCTTCGTCTTCCCTTTCAATTCGTTCCATCTCAGTTCTGGAGACATTCTGAGCTGGAGTGTCATTGACTGGCCTTTGAGGAGATTCCTTCGAGTCTTTCTTTTCTTTCGAAGATCTTTTACAACAAGAAAAGAGAAACAAAGACAGCTGGAAATAGGTACTGTAAGAAAGAAGAAAAAACTAATTACTGTGCTGATAATGATGGAAACAATCTCCCACATTTGCTCGATCAATTGATGAGAAAAAATCAGTCTTTCAAGATTATAATAATCCAAAGTAAAGCAAAAAAAATCTAGTTTTACGATTTATTCCAACATATAGTCAACAAAATAAACAGTGATGGTTTACAGAAGGAACTGGAGCAGCTTCTTTGGCGATTGAATCCTCAGGAAGCTCTTCTTGTTGCTTGACCACAGACAATTCAGCATTGGCTTCTTCTTCATTCTGTTGTCTTTTTTTGGCTAGTCGTTCAGAAATTCTTGTACCCGTTCTTATTGGAGTAACGATGGGATTCTTCTGGCGAAGATAGTCTTCAATGATTCGCTTCTTGGTCTCATTAGCCATTCGGACGATTTTCGAATTGGTTGTGGCGATCTCCTTGTTGATCTTCTTCAGCTGCATGGTCAACGAGATCTTTGGACGCTTGAACTTCTCTCTATTTTCTTTCTTCGCTGAGCATGGCTTCACAGCAGCTTGGCTAGTGGGGGAAGTTGGAGCCATTCGAAGCCAAAACGAAATAAGTTATGAATGAGACGGGAGAAAAGAAAGAAAGCTAATTGTTTTAAAAGCGATTCCTTCCTCTTCACGTTTGTTTGGCTTTTAGACCCAAATGTTGACTTTTTAATAGTTTTCAGCTATGAAAAAGAATAAATTATATTTGGTAGCGTATTTTTAAAAGAAAATGAAAAAAAAAAACGAGTTTCTGCGTGAAAATGCACAACCAGGTTTGGACTCGGTTACGAATTAAAAATAAATACGTGGATTACCCTTGACAGTCCTAAAAATGAAGATAATTTACGAATTTACTTTAGATAAGACTAAGTTCAGTCGATTTTTTAAATCTTTCTCGCAAAAGATATTTATTACCAATCCACACAGTTACAATAACCCAATTATCAACAAAAAATGACCCCATTTCCAAACCAAAATCTTCTTTTAGCCGACTCCTTTAGTCAGTTTGGCTTCCAGTATTGACATAGCGCTTTCTTAACAGCCGAGCCTGATTCGGAGGCTCAGAGGGTCCATTCCAGGAGCTGATTCAGTTGATTCTCCCTGTTTTGGGCATTTCTGATTGAAGCAATAGGTTGAAATGAAAGAGTTTTGAGAGCATTTTTCTCATTTTACCGGATGACGGGTATACCTCGAAAAAGAAGTTGGAAAACCAGGGATACGAGGCACATTTAGATCTCCCTAAAGACCATACAGACTTGGCTGAAGAAATGAGTCAGCTGGAAGAAGATCAAAAAGTCTAGGAGAGTAGGTACGGTGGAGCTGATTTAGATTCATCTGCTGTGAATTTGGTTGGATAAAGCCTTGAGAGTAAAAAGGAAAACTTAGTCCCATCGATGGGGATTGATATCCTGAAGCCATCATAAATTGTTGATAGTAATATAAGAATTGAGCTTGAAAGCGTTGTTGATCGACTCCTACAAAATCTCCTTGAATAGGAGTTGGCTGCTACTGGCGATTGGATCCTGGAGCCATGAATCCACTTGTATTATCTCCTTTCGAGGGATGACCACCAACGTCCTGCGGCTGATCGACTGGCATTGAATTGAAGTGAACGAAGCGGTCAATTGTCGATACAGAATACTAATTTTCCCAGGCTTTATCGCCTTTTCGATAACTTCAAAACTCAAAGTGAGGCTATAATCCTTTAAATTTCCAGATTTCATTGAAAATTTAAAGAAATTGGAAGTTGCTTGATAATTAATTAAATTGGAAAAGGATACTGTAAGCTGTCGCTTTAGAATGAAAGCAACAAAAAAGTGACTTCGCTTGTTTTCCTCTCCGCTTGTCATTGTCGTTCTCTGTTACTCATTCTAACGATGACTGCTGCTCCCCGAGTCTCCAAGACCCAGCTCCTGGCGCTTGTCGTCACCAATCTTCAAATGATGTCGAATTTGAAAAAGGAAAAGGACATGCGCCGTGAGTTGCTGCACACAAATCTGGTGGGCGCATTGGCTGCTCGACTCAACATCCGAGTAGTCAAGGAGAAGAATGGAAATGGGATGAATCTCACCAGAATGGCGAGAAAAGCCGTAAAACTTATTGAGAAGACCGCCAAGAAGAAGAAGGAAAAAGCTGAAAGGAAAGCCAAGGAGAACGCCAACGTTGCTGTCGATTCTCCTCCATCTCCCAGTCCTTAGACTAATTTCACTGATATATTTAAAAATAAATTATTATTATAAATAAAGCAATTCTTTTTCTCCAAAAATCACAATAGAACTGCTTTATTTTGTTCTTTAAAAAAGCGATCACTTGGCCATTTGGCTAATCGTGGAGAAGGGCTTCTCCGCTAGACGGACCTTTTTCTTCAACGCTCGAATGAGCTTATCCAGAGTGCTGTAGCCTTGGGCCCTCGGGTTGCCATAGTCGATGTAGAGCTCCGTCGGCTGTCTGCGCTCTTTAATACGGAAGTGACGGTAGTTCTTAGAGTCGATTTTGTAGGCCAAATGGAGATGCAGTTCTTCCTCCAAATCTTTGGCCTCATTTTTAGTCGGCAGGCGATAATAAAGACAGAAGCCGATTTCATTTCGCACCGAATTCTCAGCGTTTAGGAAGGTGCTGGCTCCGATGAAGACGTCTTCATGCCTGCAATTTAAGGTCTATTTAAAGAGCATTTTTACAGAAACAAAGAAATTATAGCTAGTAATTTACCCAACGTAGAAGCTCCTTTGACTGGCTGCAGCAGCTTCGATGACTTTGATCTTCAAATTGGCAGTGAGAAGGGAGTCCTGAGCCTTGGCGCATTCCTTTTTTTTGTCTTTTCGGGGAAAGACCTCCTCGTCCTCTTTCTTTTTCGATTTGTCCTTTCTCGGAAAGATCTCTTCGTCCTTCATTTTCCTAGAGATAGTCTTCTCTTTAGGCGTATCCTTTCGCGGAAAGACCTCTTCATCCTTCTTCTGCTCCTTCTCCTGTTCATTCATATTGAATAAATTGACATAATTGTCTGCGCTGTGACTTCCAGCCAAGTCGCAGCCGATTCCATGACAGCAGCAGATCACTGGGTCGGTGGAGTCATCTCCAGTCGATTTCTCCTTCTTTTTAAGGTTATAGAGAGTATCGTATTGAGACATTTTTGACAATCGGCCAGCGACAAAGGACTTCAATAATTGGGGCTTATTATGCCAGATAAGTTAATTTCGACAAAAGTTGACTCTTTTTTGGTTGCCCTTTTCGAAGCTCTAATTGATACCGTAGCATTATATATCTTAAGATCCAAGAATCCCTCTTCTAGTTTTAATAACATCATCTACGTACCCGTAATAATTCGGCAGTGATCCGAAATAACCTTGCTAAGTCTTCCGACATTCTAGATTGTATTTATTGTTTATCTGTGAGAATATTTTGTTTTCGTGGCTCTCCTCCCGCCGGGGGAGTGAGCTGCTTCGTCTCCTGTGAGAACAGCGAGAAGACGGCAAATTTTTGGAGGCTCTTTGAGAGCAAAAAAGAGATTCCTTTCAAAATCTTGGAAAAAACGTGAAGCAGCTATGAATTATCTCTTTAGGCATAGGGCCTTATAAACTCTAAAAAAAAGAGGAGAATCAACACTAAACGTTAAAATTCATTAGAAAAAAAATTCTCATTTTTTTTAGAGGTTTTCAATTATAATAATTAGCATAGATCATTAAAGAATTAGACAACAATGTCTTCAATACCTTTAGTAATATTTTTGAGTAGAATTGTTTCAGCGTGACGATTGACGTCGATATTGAGAGGATGGTTTTTGCTCTTAAATTAGATAATTATAAGTTAGCTCAATGAATACCTCATTTCCAATACGGTAAATCTCATCACGGTTATAGGCAAAGTTTGGCGGGAGCTCATAGATTGTAAGGTCGCCCCTTTTAGCCAATGACTTAGCCAAATTGGTATCTAAAATATGCTAAAAGAACTAACGATAAACTTACTTGAACTACCTTCCAAGTGAATCATGCTAGTACTACCGACAAAATACTCTACCTTAGCAACCAGACATCCTTCAGAGTCGCACCATTTTTGAATTATCTTAAAACAAACAATAAGCCGTATCGAATAGTTTCTAACTTGACGGATGCTATTAAAGAGTTCCTTACTAGGCTTTTTCCACTCGACTCGTGCCAGAGAACAGGTAATCACTAGAGTTGGTAATATAGCGAACCTCTGCATCATTCTGAAGAGTTTTCCAGTCACGATACGTTCTTCTCTTCCCATGTCGATCAAATAAATTTTATCGACCTTACTCTGTACGGCCCTATAGGCAACTTCATCTCTGTAGAAGATAATAGGAGTTCCAATCTAAAATGGAACTAGCTCAACAATGTCTATTATTAAATCATACTGCTACAGTTCCACTGGCATTTTCGTAATTGTGGCAATGAGTATTCATTTCCTGTTGCAATTCGGTGTATGCTTCGGAAAGGTGCTTCGATGTGTTAATAAGGTGGAACGTAAGTCCTTCTTTTCCATCCGATGGAAACGGTGAGGGTACAATCAGTACCTAGAAAAATAATGTATAAATAATTTCTTAATAAAAAAAGCTTACTTTAACAGCACATCCAATAGGAAGATCAGATGTAGAATAAGCTATTTTTTGAAGTTTAGTGTTACTGAATTCATTTGAGCGACGGTTATTTTGATGTCCATTTCTAATGGGTTGACTGTTACGGCTAAAGGAGTATAAATCATAACCTAATAAAAAGAGTACCCAGTATTTTTCTTGATATTTGCTTCAGTTCGAATATCACTTACACGCAAAGTGGTTCTTCCAACGACCAATTTCCCGTTTTGTATTGCAGCTCGAACATTAGATGCTCCTATGAAATTGAACATTGAAACAAAGCTGAAAGGACTTCATTTAACTTCCAAATAAAACAAATACCAATGTCGGGAATCCGCTCGCTGATTGGCAGGAATGCGAAGACTCTCAACAGTTCCAAACTTTTTAAAAATGTGGAAAACTCCCCACTAAATCATTGAAATTAGATGGTAACCTTATATTTTTTTAAAAACTTACATCGCTAACATCATCCGGAATCTCGCGTACACAAAATTCACGATCCCTTTCATAGTCAAAGTCTCCAAAGCCTTCGTCAAAGTGAGCCATGCTGTAAAAATGTATTATTAACACAAGAAATAAGAAGAGAAAGACGTAAAAAAGTATAAAAAGCAGACAAACTGGAAATTACAAGTAAATTGCTTCTTGAAAAGAGACTAAAACGTATACATGTAGAATTGTAAAGTGAAATACATATAAGAGAGACTTGATAAAAAGCAGAAAAAAGAAATATTAGAGCAGTTTGCTTATTTCTTTCAAATCTTTTATTGAACCCTTACGGGACAATTAACGCCAGATTACGAACCGCGCTGCTCGTTTCTACAGGTTTGTATCTTTCAAACCAACAATTAATGCCACAAGATTGGTTTATTTTTTTCTATTCTAATTACTTCTTAGTCTCTTTTTTACTTTCCTAACTTTTTTTCAGGATCTAGCTCTCTCTCTGGCTGTGATTCCACTAAAGGTCGGTGAAACGACAAGAATCAAAGAAACAAGCCTTCGTTTTAGTCAAAAATTAAATTAGTTGATGGCCGCTAGAAGATGATGTTGATCCAGCATACAACGAGGTCTGCTGGGTTGACCGGGGAGAAAATAACAATAGGAAATTGATGTCATTTATTCGCCATTCAAATTGTTGTTCATCAAAGTTATATTATATTAAAATAGTTTTTAGTTCGAGAAATAGCGTAATCTTTTGCCTTTTCAAGCTTTCCAAACGTTAGCTCAAGGTTCTTGTAGGCAGTAACCCGAAGATCTCGCAAAATCTGGAAGCCGAAGTCTTCTAAATCCGGTACAGCTTTTCTATCAGCAGCTTCCACCGACCATACGGCTGCCGCCCTTCTATAGTCGATCTGCTTCCACTTTGGATGCTTGGGCTGTCCAATCATTGCCTCAATGAAGCTCTGGACCTTCTCATGGCAAATAACTCCAGGACAGCAACATCCCGAACAATGAGTTATGTCCATAAAAGTGAGTATCATCTCCTCGAACAGACAAAGGGCATATTTCTTTTTGCCATTCACCGTAGCCTCCTTGAAATAAAGATATTTAGTAGTCTTATCTTTCCCCTGAAATATTACGGTATCATTTGAAAGAAATGAACAAACCGCTGAAATAATAAAGAAAGTACGCAATCCCATCAGAGCAGGAGTTAATTTATCATTGTTGCATTGAAAGTGATTTAATTTTATATTTTCGCGCGACCAGGCCTGGAAATAATCATAATTGTAAGCTACAGTAACTTACATATAATACAGCTTTAACAGTAGCTGTTTGATCTTTAATCGTTCTAACAAAAACTTTCTCAAATTTCAGCCAAACATCTTGCTCTCCTTTTAAATCTCGTTGATCGGAATCCGATCGATGATGGAGCATTCGTTCTTCTTCTTCTCTACGCTCGCGCGCTGCAAATCTCCATTGTTGAAAACTATCTCGATGAGAAAAATCCTCCCTTTCATAGATTGCCGGCAATTTCTAAAGATTGATCCAAAAAGGAGCTTCCAGCTTACTATGTTCATGTTTAAGAATGGGCGAATGTCCCATGATCCAATGATAAATAGGTTCTTAACGCGAACTAAGCGCAAAGTCTCATCTCTTTCATTTGGAAGGAAGACTTCGAATCCATTTTGTGACTGAAAATTCGATTTTGTCCATCGAATTGCCCTCAACCTCCCCTACAATTTTCTAGAACATTATTTTTTAAATCTAAAGTCAGAATTACAGCCAAATTTTCTGAGTCAAAGTTGTAGAGTTTAATTTCCTGTATAAAATACAAGTAAAGACTCACCATAACCAAATAGTCAAAGATGAAATGCTTTAAGAGATAGTTGTTTTCAATCTTCAGATCAGTATAATATTCTTTTGCACGGTTTAGATCCCCCACTAAATTGGCTAGGTGAGTATTTCCATTTGATTTTTTGAATCTATTCTTAATAGCTGCTTCCAAGTTGTTCTCGTTAGAAGTGGGCTTAAGAAATATTCCAGATGCTTCTCTTTCATTCAAAAGCCATCGAACATTAGCATTGATTTCAGTAAATTGGAAAGCTAGAGAAAAGTATGGTAAATTAAAAAGGGAGTGACTAACGTCGCTCATACAAATCTAGACGAACTAGCTTCCCATCTATGACATCATAGCTGTTGTGTTGGACGAAATTGCCCTTTTTGAAGGCTATTTTGGCCAAGTTGTAAAGCTGTTTTGTACGCATCAATTTTAGTAAATTCTCCAGCTTCACCTAAAACAAGCATCTAAGTTTTTATCTGCCCAAAAAACCAACCTTTTCTATAACTTGGAGGATATTATGAGGGCTCATGGAAAGCAAATACAATAAAGCTAGATCTTCTTCTTCTTTTTCTACAGGCAGTTCTTGCTGCTCTTCAGCTTGATTGAGTGCAAACATGTTCTACGAATTGTTGCTCAATTAGGCAATCAAATGGTAAGAGATAAGCAGGAAAATTCTCGTAATCATAGCAAACTCCATGATTTTCTGAGAGAACACCAGGTGCGAGGAATGGATCGATTTTCCATGATAACCGTGAGATGAGTGTTCTCTACTCGATTACTCTTATTTTCCCCCAGCGGTTTTCTAGGTCCTTTTTGCAGCAAAATCAACAAAACGAGAACTCAAAAGAGATAATGAAAAGTGAGAGAGCCCAATAGCCGAGAAAAGCAAATAAACAGCTAGCACTCCATCTCCGACGGCAACTTGCGTATCTGGTGTTCGTCTAGATTTTTATATATGAAAATGTGTATTACCTTGCCTTAGGAGAAAGTATTAGATAGTGAATAGAGACGCTCACTCTCTGCCGCCAGAATCAAAATGCCAACGATAAAAGCGATATCAGACGGATAGAGATTCTAGAAGGGGAAAAGAGAGCAAAGTCACTTGAAATACACTAGACTATTTATTAATATGGAATAAAACACTGGGAAATGTCGATATATTCACAGTATGGAATGAACACGTGCATACATTGGGTATTTAAAAAATAAACTCTAGAGATCAAAAGTAGGTGGAGATGTACAATATTATAAATTTACAATGTTATTCGATTAAATGCACTAAAGCTCTACCATGGCCGATAGCCTACAGGGCCAGGTAATGGATAAACTAACACGTCCTTTTCAATCGGAGTACTAAACTTATATAAAAATTGGATCCCAACATGGTCTGTGTGTTCTTTTACTTCCTCTGTCATATCGATATCCTTCAAATGTAAGAGGTAGGGCGCTTTGAGTTCTTCAAGAATCATCTCGCCAAGATCTCTCAAGCTTGGAAACATCATATTGCGAGCTGCTTGCATCACCCAATCTCCTCCAACCTTCAAATAATTGATTTTCTTTTTTGGTCGTCCTCCCATTGATTCGATGAAGGCTTGGATCTTCTTCAGACAAACATATCCTGGACATTTCGTAGTTTCTTTATCGCACTCCGTCACATCCAGATAGTAAAAGTGGTTGATGCGCTCACAAACCAAGCAGTAGCGCATCTTTCCATTCGTTTCGGTCTCTAAGTAGCCAATGAAACGACGATTCTGAAATTATGAAGTTCAAGCAAAAGTAAACTACTCACATCTTCCTCCACAGTGCCGTTAACCACTATCAATTTTGGATCGCTGATCGGCATGAAGGTTTCAAAGTAGTCGGGAGCGAGTAAGATATTGAGCAATTTGAGCGGCGGCCTAATATAAGTTATTTCTGGTTCTTCGAAATCTCTAAGGCTTTCAGGGGTTTCGAACTCGTCCTCTTCTGTTGATACAGATCTTCCAATCCTACCGGCCAAGATTCGAAGCCTTTCTCTTCCCAAATTTGGCATTATTCCGTGATGTCCAGCAGACGTAGACAAACCTGGGCGATCACGTGGTCTCAAAAGTGATCGGATAAAAGCCGTGCGGCTCGGCGGATTTAGTATAAATCCGTCCCTCAATTGAACTTCCAATTGCTTCAAATTGATTTCTTCTCGCTTCCAAAGCTAAAGAGACCTAAGTTTTTTTCTTCCTTTACCTCAAACATTTCCTTCAAAATATCGCCAAAGATTCCATAATTATTACCACAATATTCTTTGCTAAGAAAAAATGTCGTTACTCGCTCGAATTTGAGCCAAGCGTCAACAATTGTCTCCATGTTTTCTTCATCCAAATGCAAGCCTTTAGGGGCTATTAGATGTTTAAAAGTCTAGACAAATTGGATAATTTATCTAATAGAATGAAGCAAAACTTACGGAATTTAGTTGCAAAACCTCTAAGACACTTGCCCGCTCTGGAAAAATGAGGGCCTTTCCTCTAGCCATCTTTATTGTATTCAAAAGGTTCTCATCATGTGTTGGCAAGAGGAACCTATCTAATTCAAGTTGATGAACGAGCTGAAAACAAGAAATTATAAAAATAGAGCCAAGACTTAGAAGTTGTGAGTTTTTTCACTACAACTACAGTACGCCTAAATTACGACTCACAACATCTTTCCATTTTTAATCCTTGAAAACTCACAATAGTTACATAGTCGTAATAAAACCTTGAGGAGAATTTCTCAATCCTTTCATCGACAGGCATATCCACAGAAAATGAGGCAGCTTTCAATCGACGGTCAGGATAGTGCGTCGGTATGCGCTGTCCACAAAAAATAATCAGATTCGAGTTGTATGGAAAACTATCTCTAGGTTCAAATTGCTCTAAAGGTTGAAATAATAAACGGCGGAAAGTTGGTATCATAGTTTGTTGAGAGAGAGTGCGCATTACACGATTGAATCTACCATCTCGGAATATGTAAATGTCTCTGTCTACGTCGAACGCAATTTGATCACTTTCTCTGCTTCGAATCTTTTTATCAATATTGTAATGAATGAAGAAGCGATTGTTTTGTCTGAATCGCATTCTCGTTGCGAATAGAACTTTGGCCAAAACTGAGAGGACTTTATTTCCTCTAGCGGCGATTACAAACTCTTCAAGAGTCATCTGCAATCAATTTATTAAATGAAAAAAAAAAACAGAATAAATACAAACCATTTTGAGGATCTTAGTGATTAAGAAATCTCCCAGTTCGCCGAAAAAAATATTGGGATCCTGAGCCTCAATAGCGTTGTAGATATCTAATAGACCGAAACGATTTTCTTCTACATTGTTGGAATTCCCTACTGGACCATCTGGATTTATTGGCGGGAAGTTGTATTTTCGCATCCCAAGCATCTCTGAAAAATTGACTTTTTGCTGTAAATGAGTTGAGAACAGAAAGAGGAAATATTAGCTTTTTGGAGGTCTAAAAATGGGTTTTTTTATCTAAAAAAATAATGATAATATTTGTCTTTTTGATAGTTTCATCGCAATTTTTCTATTTTTAATAAAAAAAATGCAGCCAAATTCGTTCAGAAATCGAGAAAGAGATGATTAGCCAATTTATCTTTAGAAAGAAAATTCGTCGCTATGACTCTTATTGACACCTATCCTACGAAGTTTTGCGTAGCGGATGTTCCCTCGACTCTTTTGAAGATAAATTTGCAGCCATTGACTTTCGAAGTCTTTATTGTTCAAACTAACTTTAAAAAATCGCATTTTTAAACAGTAAATCGTTAAAGGTATGCGAAACACTCGGTGGTCCTAGCGCAAGTTTTGTCGTCAAACGCAAAATACAGATTGAAGAGAGATTGTACTTTAAAAGAAGTCGAGAAGATCTTATTTATAACTCCATAAACCTTAGGATAAAACTGGGCCCCGAAAACCCTCGCTCTTGGAGCATCCTCGCGTATACGCAGTTTAAAATCGACTGGTTTTGACATTTTTACGGCCGAAATAAAAAAAAAGTTGTCAAATCAGGAGCAGATCTCCGAATTACAACAACCCTCGGCTGATTGCAACACTTTTTTCGCCTGTTTTTATTTTGTTGGCATTTATCAATCAGCCGGTGATTGTGTCAATATATTTCATTGAATAATTAAACATTTATAATAGGAAAAATAAGATTTATTGAAGAAATTGCAGAATTTTAAACAAAAAGCACAACCTAAAAGCCTATTTAGAAGGTTTTCCAGCTAAAATTATAATAATCACCCGGGATTTTTGAAGAATTGCGCCAACTATGGAGGACTCTTCCTAGGTTTCAAAAAGGAGAGGATTTTGAGGTACTTCGATCCTTGTTACAACGAGCAATGAACAGACAATTAAGCATAAAAATGCCCACTTTCAGCTGTCTCTACTACTCTTTGAGCACGGTAGACATCTACTAAACTTGTCTACAACTCTTTATGGATTTCATTCATTTCAAGTGCTACCAAGAAGCCATCGAAGTGTGGGCTCATTTTGGAGGGATTCTTCTGCTTTTTCTCTCTTGGCCTATATTTTTAATTTCTTTATATTTCGTCTGGACAAAGAGTCATAAAAATTCAGCGAAAGAATTCAAAATCTTCTATTGTATTCAGATTTCTGTGTGAGTTTTGGCTTCTACTTTTTGAAGGACATTTTAGGGGGATGGTTCTCCATCTCTTTGTTTTATCTATTAATCTATTTCCAATTCCTCCTTATAGAGTTGCCTTTACTTTGATTTGAATAACCGCTCATATTATTCCAAATCACTGGCAATTCCCAATTTGTTACTCTTGGGGCAGATAATGCTTTTTTTTATTACTTGAAGAGTATCCTTTTACATCCTATTTTTCTTTAAAAATATTTTTGATGTTTAGCAAAGATATAAGATGGTATAGAAGGAAAAAATTTATTAAAAAACGAAGTTAAGCAGGGCAATCCCCAATGGCAAAGCAAAACTAACTACAGTTGCAAGATTCTCTATTTTAATATAGATTTTGGGCATTTCTTTGAAAAAAATATCTACTATAATCTAGAAGGGAATTCTACCTTTGACTCTTCGCCAGTGTTGATAAGATATCCGAGTTGACGCTGAGTAGTTGATGAAGCAACTCTTTCTCTATGGTGGGCATATGGACTGTTAGATCATAATCATTTATAGCGGAGCAGGCACAAGTCAGAGCGTAGAGAAGAACGCAGAGTTTCATTGTTAAAGGAGATTTGTTGGGTTCGGATTTATAAAGAGACAATGAGTCAGGATTTGACTTTCAAAGAAATCAGTCACAACTAGACAATTTTCTGGATGACGGTAGTGATGACTGACAATTAAGTTTACGTAAGGAATTGGCTGATTCAATGGGTATCTCATCCTGGTTTAATTACTTGATTTGAATGAGTAAGCAGCTCTCAAGTATTCAGTCAAATTTGACTCATTGTCTCTTTATAAGCAGAGATTTGGATCCAGCAAGCATCCTTCCTCCAACAATGAAGCTCCTCGTCCTCTTCTTCGCCCTGGCTTGTGTCTGCTCTGCTATCATCAGACGTCCTCGTCCATACTACGACCCATACTATCCCCGCTTCCGTAGAGAGGCAGTTGCTCCCCCAACTGCCCAACCTGAACTTGGTCCTCAAATTGACGAAGCTCTGATCAACGCTACCGAAGAGCCGGAGGTAGGAATCCTCTCTAGCTTACAGTAGAGATATTTTGTTTTAGGGAAGCCCCCGATCTCGCTATTGGAGTAGAGAAGCTCGCAGATGGATTGAAACCGGAGCTGGCTTTTGCGGTGTCACCGGGCTTTGTCGTGCATAAGTCTTCAATAAATTTTTTCTTTTCACTTCTTACTAAGCATCTAAATAAAAATATCAAAAAAGGATTGAGGGAAAGTAGGATCTAGTGGCAGTTATTATTAAAATTAGGCCATAGATAATTTATTTCAGGATCAGTGTGTATGAATGTAGCCTTATTATATTATCGCATGGATGCAATGCTCTATCGTCTACATTTCTTGAAAAAACACAATTATAGATTTCTCTTCTATCTGACTACCATATCCTTTGCTATTCTCTGTCTCCCCACTTCTCTCTATCTCAAACATGGACAAGAAGAATCCAAGATGTGGCTGCTCGATAAATTTGGAGTAGTTCCTCCATTCGACTTGAATTCTTCTACAGTAATCGCCCTCCCATTCAACTTCTCCAACTCAACTTCTCAATTAAATCTCTTCTTTGTTATTTTGGCGTTCTTCAGTCCCGTTCTCTTCTGTCTTTGTCTCATCCTCTTTGCAACAAAGGTTTATAAAGAAATGAAGAAAGTCGTCTCAACCAAGACAGCTAATATGCACAAGATGCTCCTAGTCGTGCTGGGAGTTCAATTCTCCGCTCAAATGCTAGCTTTGAGCATACCGAATTCAACAACCATTGTGATGTTCTCTTTAGAAATTCGGGCGCAAGGTAGGTTTCTTTTTAACAGAAAAATCTAAGGCTGTCAGAAGTTTGAAAAAAGCAATTTTCAGCCCTGCTTGTGATCAATTTCTGGTTTCTATATCTTAACGCATTTGGATGCGTGACAGCCATGCTTCTCTCCAATAAAACGTTTAGAAAAGAGCTCATAAAGATGTTCTTCATAACGAATGGTGAGTAAGCAAATTTTCTCGGAATTAAAAAAAGCAGTTGGAGAAAGCAAGGAGAGCCCAGAAAAAAGGAGATCAACAACCACTCTTTCTGTGGATAAGCTTCGAATCAAAACTGCGCATATTGTGATCAAATAAACTTTTTATTTTATCGCAACTGGAATGAATCTTCTCTTATTTCTCCAAAGTTTTGATTTATTCTAGAGCTGGGTCAATTTATAAAGAAAATGCCAAATATCTCCACTAGCGCTCTTCAGTATTGTTTATTAGAAAGAAGAATAGCTGTGGTACATCCAAAAGAATTTAGAAAAGGAGCCAAGCTGCGATAATATAAAGAAATAAAATGATATTATTATTTTAAGCACAAGAGTAAACTTACAGAGAATTCTAATTTCTAAATAAAGAAGAAAAACAATAAAAAGATTTGGTCCAATTATCAATAAGATTTTAACAGTGCATTGAATAATCAATGAGGTGATCAAGCCCATGTGCACGTTGGCAATCTTAATTGATACAATTTCCTTCATTTCTTTATAAATCTTCCAAGTCAAAACCAAGAGAAAACTGAAAATTGTTGTTGGGAAGCATAGTCCAATTATTAAAATTAGGATAGAGAGTGCTACAATCGAATTAGCGAAGGTCATTGGTACGACGATTATGGTACTGTCCGCTAAGTCAAAGGGAGGAGATTGGCCGTAGAGCTGAATCGACCAATTTTTAGCCCACTCTTGATTTCTCTCCATGTGATAGGAATCTGGAAGAATGAACGAATGCTCAAAGAAGAGTAGCAAATAGAAGAAAAGTTTATAATTGCGTTGTTCCAAGTAATGCAGCTTTGGAAGTATGGCATCCATTCGGCAATAGAGGAGACAACCATTTGATGCGGCTACAGCTAAAATTGCTGTTTTGTAGTTTTGGAAGAAAAGGAGGAGATACACACCCACTCCGAGGCTATATCCTATTGAAATTTGCCAAACGGTTGGAATAAAAGCGGAAACAATACCGATAGAAGTTATGGCGATTCGATAGGGAGGGATGATGATTCCATTGATAGAAAATACAAAAAGATGGAAGATTAATCCTCTGAAAAGCCGTGTGGCAGGAAAATTGACGACTCACAATCTGAATACAATAGAGGATTTTGAATTCTTTCGCTGAAAAAGATCCGACTAGATATTTGATAAAGCAGGTGAACATTTTCATTTGTATGATCTTTCAACTGCATAGATTATTCATCTGAAAATGTATTCAACTCCATTTACAAACCTTCATTCATCGCCATCATGCCATCAAGCAAAGCCTTTTTGCGCATTTTCTGGGCAAAGAGCTACAATAATCTTAGCAAGGTATTAGTAGATTTATTCAGAAAAATAGATCAAACAATATTTTAGGAGGGTTGGGGGACAAAAGTAAGCCCCATAGAAAACCAAAACAAATAGAAATAGAATGATTTTAGGTTAATCTCCGCCAAGGAGTACAAAATTGCAGAAAATAGGGAAGCAAGGAAACTGTAGCGAAACTGGCAGTCGGTTGGAATATCCATGCTATAATCTGTTTATAAAAAAGACGACACCCTTCGTATCCAAGAAAAGGGTTATCGCGGCGGGACTCATTTTAGGATAAAAAATTTCTCGAAGCATCAACTGTAGTCTTTTTTTTATGAGCAGACTATAGTTGAGTATTAGTCAAAAAAGTGTGGTTGATTTCCAAAAAAGATACAATCAATTGTGGCTGATCCCAAAGTAACAGACGTAGGCTGAAAGTGGATAAGAGCTACAGTGTCTCCATTGCGCCCCGTATAGGTATATTTTCTTCTGATTTGTGGAGAAAATGCTTGATTGATGGAAAGATTTTCTTCAAACAGCCCCGAATCTTGTCTGAATGAATTAAGGAAGTTCGACTGAACAGATTTGAAAAAGATCCACATTCGACGGAGGTTCTTATCTTGGCGAGTCTAAACTTTTTTTGGTTACTGTAGCCAAGAGCTTTGCCTTCATAAATTCGTAGAAATAAGCAACAGGAGAATCGCTTTGTAAGGAGAAGGTGACCTTTAACGTATCGATTTTTTCAAACCTTCCGTCGAAGATAGACTCCTGGACTTGGGAGTCAGTTAACAGCAAGTTGGCTGTTTTCTAAACCAAGCATTCTGTTTTTATCAACAACAAAAAAATTGAATTTTAATGGGAATATTAGCTCAAATCAAACTAACGATATTTTCAATTCGCTGGACATATTTCCAATAGTCTGGGAGATTGCTCTCCGCAGTGAATGTATCCGGCCGTAAATATGTGAATACTTCTTGAACCGGCAGATGTGAATAAGTCTTGTAGTTCAGACAACCGATTTTATTCTTCCGTAGTATTATGGCGATCTTACTCAGAAGCTCATAATGCTGGAAGTGGATACATTAACCCTTCAATCGGTTTTTTTCCGCTTACAAAATCTTCAGCTTCGTTTGCTTCGTTTTCTCTATTCTTTACATTAATCAAAGCGAACTTGAAGCCGCTATAATTCTCACAAAACCGATCAAAGTGTTGGTGAGTTCCCCCCTCGAAGACGAATCTTTTCCTTCGAATATAAATATCCCATCCATCCTGAAAGAATTACAAAATTAGCAAAAAGAATTACATATTCGCAGATGATTTTGATCTCATTTCGGACAGGAAATTGGTTCAATCTATGTTTGCATTCAAGTAGAGCATTCTTCGCCCATTTGCAGGTCTTAAACAGAGCAACATAGCTTCTAGTGGTGAGCTGAAATCGTGAAGAGAGTCAGCAGCTAAAATTACCTTTCTGAAGATATGGGCTAGCAGATACGATCTAATGCGTCTTGAAGCAAGATAAAATCTTATTACCATTCTTGAGCAACTCAACAAGGGAATAGCACAGACTGAGCCAATCAATAGCCTAATGACCTTCGCTTATAAAGCTCAAGCTGAAAAACAACAAAAACCAAAAACTAAAAAGCGTTTGTTTCTTGTATAGAATTGCTACACAAAAAAGTAAGGAGCTTACAATAGGCCTTGTTAGAATTGAATGAAAATTAGAC
Source organism: Oscheius sp. JU1382 (assembly GCA_932521405.1). Taxonomy (NCBI): domain Eukaryota; kingdom Metazoa; phylum Nematoda; class Chromadorea; order Rhabditida; family Rhabditidae; genus Oscheius; species Oscheius sp. JU1382. The sequence continues at coordinate 784,248 of OW051479.1, forward strand.
AAAGAAGTTAGTAACTGGGAACAAAATTTGCTCAAACTTTTGAATTTCCAGCTGTCCTTGATGAAAGCGCTGCCGGTTATTCTTATTCATATAATTGTATTCTCAACTCGGACTGATGACGAACTACACGACAATTCTGCTCTACCGTTCTTTTTTTAATAAATGGATTCATTATGGGGCAGTGGTTATTTTATTCCTTCCACTGCCTGTCTACCTCATTTCTTTGTATTTTGTTTGGACAAAAGGCAAAAATACATCTCCTCTTGAGTTTAAAACACTATACACTTCTAACTTAATCGTGTGAGTTTCAAAAATAAACTTTGCGCGGGAAATTAGAGAAAAATGAATAAAAAGTGGCTGAAAACTATCGACGAAACTTTTAGATCTATCATCTTCCATGTACTTTCCTTCTCCATTCATCCAGTCATCGTTCCTCCTTATCAAGTTGCCTTCACAACAATAGGCTGGGCGGCTTTCATCTTCGAGCCAGAGTTTCAACTTTCTCTCCTCTACACTCTAGGTTGCCGTAAGGAATGTTATCTTAAGCTAAAAAAACTGAAAATCTAGTTGCCTTCAGTCTAAATATTTGTGTTATGTACTTCCGGATGGATGCAATGCTGCCGAGGGTTCATTTCCTCAAGAAGAATCCTATCCGACTTGGATTTTATTGTTTACTTCTTTTTTTTTGTTTTTAATAGCTTCTTAGCTACTTATTTAGTTGCCACAGTGGATGCAACAATTGTAAGAGACGCAATGACTCAGGTGAGAGCTCGCTCTTAGCAACAGTAGGAACTAATTGTGGATAATTTAAATTACCAGGGGGCAACAGTAATCCTAATTGTTACAAAACACTTATGGAGAGGTAGAGAGAGAGAGTGTCTATAGGAATAAAAAGGGAACAAAAAGAATTATACAGCTGCGTATTAACACATTTTGAGACCCGCACGAGTTACACAAAAAAAGTAACTTTCCATTCCAGGAATATAGAAGCATTCCTCCTTTCAGCCTCTACGATCATTTTGTAACATTCTACGCTTCAACCACTTTTTTTTGTTTTCACTGTTTCATCATCTTTGGTTATCTTTATGCTTCATTTCTTGTCCCTGCGGCAGTATTTTTCTTCATCATTGTCTATACGTTCAAAGTTTATCTAACGATGAAGCAGCATGTCTCTAAAAAGACAGCTGAGATGCACAAAATGCTCATTATAGCTTTGGTCGTTCAGTTCGGCGTCCAGAGCTTAATGATGGTTATTCCTGATGTTTTTGTCCTCGGTTTATTGCAAATTGGCTATCGTAATCATGGTAAATATTGGGAGGATTTTTAAATTTTCAAAACTTAGAAATCTATGTTATTTTTACTTGGATTTTGCTCGGGAATTCAGCTGGAGGAGCGACTGCTATGCTTCTAATCAATCGAACTTATAGGCAAGCGCTGCTGTCGATTTTATTGGTGAAAGAAGTGCGCAGAGGGATTCACTTTATTGAAGACAGAGGAGTTCAACGGAAGAGAGGGATGTCTCTCTCTCTCTCTTCCGATATGATATGAATATTGGCAAGCCTCCTCAGAGGAGACAATCAGCTCCTATCATTTTTTCATTTCTGTCTTGTTTAAGTTTCTATATTTTCGAAATTAATCCATTTCGAACTTTGCTAATCGCCTGTTCTGGAAATTTCATTGATCTAGGGTTAGAAAATAGAAAGAAGTGGACAAATTTTAAAGCGCTTCTCCTTGATTTCTCTTCTGCAAAAGACGAGTTTTTACCAAAGGAAAAGGTTTCATTTTTGGTCATTCGTTAGGCGCTATCGTTCCAAAATGAGAAAAATCTTGAGAAAATGCAGTAAAGATCTTGAGAATAAAATTGATGCAATTATTATTAGATTTATTATTAATTCTGAGATCAAATGAGACCACCCTCTCTCTCCTACCAATTGTCATCGCCAGGTGTTGTATCATATAAATGTCCAACTTTCTCTCCCGGAGCGTTTTGATACTGATGAGAAGGTGGCATCAACGGGGGAGCTTCTTCCACTGATTGATGGGTTGTTCCATAAGAATTATAGCTAGGAGATGTTCCCCAATCAGGTGTTATCGGTTTGTTCTGATAATTAGGAGCCGTTGGGATCCTAAAAAGTCAAATTTCTCTTTAAAAAAAGAAAATCTTACCCAGAAGAAGGGAGTCTAGGATCCCAGGGATCATCTCGTTCCGTTGGAGGTGGAGGAGGTTGGGAGACTGGAGAAGAAGCGGTTTGTTGAGATCTGGGGACATAAGATGGAGGAGATTCGTTGAAAGTTCTCTGTGGAGTTGTACTGAAACTAGCTCAAATTTTTTCCGAATTACCCACAATTTAAACTATTTTAAGGAAGAATAATAGCAAGCCTCACCTGGGGAGATGTTCCTGCCTCAAATAGCTATAAAATTGATAAATAACCACCAGACAAAAGCCATTAATAACGGCGAAAATCAAATAAATGGGGAAATAGACGGCCCCAGCAATTCGAACACTTTTCACACAATCGCTCTCTACCTTCCCCTTTCCATGAATACAATGTTTGTATATGTAGGCATGCTTATTTCCGGGATGGCAGAGACTGATAATCAGATTGATAACCACCGCCAGAAGGAGCACTGTGAAAAGGGCCTGCAATTCATTGGATTTTTTTGACAAAAAAGAGACCTACTTGGTAAACGAATACAAAAATGACTGCGTATGGATTTCTTGTCTTATAGGCAAAACCGAGAGCAACATTGGCGAGAATTATTCCTCCTAGAGCGAAGAACCACCACCTAGAAATAGAATTGTGAAAAGAGATTCTCGACTACTAAAATTAATAAAATAATTCAAATTTTGGTCAATTTCACCCCTTTTCAGACTAAAAACAGATCAAAATCTTGTTTTCTCAGTCCATTTTACCCCAAAAAAACCCACCAAACGTGGTAGCTCAACCACCAAATTGTGACAAACAGCTGAGTGAACAACATTAAAACCGCGACGGCTAGAATAACAAACTGAAATTAGACTATTTTATTTTTAGATGATACTCACTTTGATATGAAACCTCCCGAAATATTCATTTGTATCACTCCTGTAGCCAAGGAAAACCATTCTGCAAAATAAATTATGCGATCCAGGCGAGAAAGAGATCTTATAATTGGAGAAAGAAGAAAAGATAAGATAGAGAAAATATTGAGCTTTTCCTCGTCATTTTCATGTGAATCACTTTAGATATGAGCCTGGGCATCCATAGACAAGACTGATAAAGGTGACAGAGCAGCTACAAACTACGAAATAGTCGGATGGCATGGGGAGGTCCCTTTTTTGCACTAATTGCGACTAAAGCTCGACCATAGTTGGAGTCTATATCTGCTAGAAAAACCTTCTTAGAAACTTAATTTTTGAGGGAACTGTCACTGCTAGAACTAAAATCAACTGAAAAATTCAAATTTTTCGTTTATTTTACCCCTAGATCAGTAAAATCTGTTTGAAATTGGTTGGTAAAATGAGCTGAAAGAATCAAAAATATTTCACGAAGAAGGCAATGAGGGAAATGTAGATAAAAGTGAGGATTCCTTCTAAAAAGATCTTCCTTGAATATGAAGCGAAACTGAAAGCGACGTGAAAAAGCAACTTCTTAACAAAAAGAGACCACAGCTTCGTGAAGGTCGAATGATTCCGTCAACATTTTTGAGAAGAACCATAGCCTCTTGTGTACACACTGACGCGGCTAGGTGCAAATAATCTGCAGTCTTATTCATACATCATGAGACCCAGAGCCCACTATTTTTATTGGTAAAAGTCCAATCGTTCAGCCAAAAAAGATCGAATTCAAGATTTCTTTCTCCTCAAAATGAAGCGATTAGGGCCAAAATTGACTAATTAAAGATCGATGTTTAGTCTTAATGGCCTTCAAGATGGTTTATTGCTGCAAAGGAATGATCGTCAAAATGGTGTGTTGTTGTTTCTTCGGCAAGATCTTCCTCATTTTCTTAAAAACAATCCGATAATAATGCTTATTCGATCCGATAATAATCAAAGCCTCAATTATGCTCCAAGAAGAAAGAGTTATACAAGCCAGATCGGAAACATCTAAACAATGTTTTGAAGAAGAAACAAAACCTCACAAAAATAGCCAAAACTCTCACTATAACATTGATAACCTATTATGGTAAGCGGGGCAATGATTAGAGTATATGGTAGAAATAATTGAAGCATGATTTGGTTCATAAGTCTTCTGGAGAGGCGCTTTGTCACAATAGACATAGCATGGGAGCTGATTTTTCGATATGTTAGAGGAATAATAGCAAAAAGGAGTGTAGAATATATCAAAAAAATTAAAAGAGCCGGCAAAAGTATCGTATACGCTGATGATCTTCCACATAGACAATTCATTGGTTGGAGTAACTCTTTCGACACACAGCTGTAATTCTGAAATATCTATTAGGACGGTCGAATCAGCACTGAATAAAGTATAATCTTGGTTGCGAATTACCGTATTCTTTCCCTTTTGAGGAAATACAGTAACCAATTGGTCTATCTTAGAGAAAGCAATCCAACCTCGAGACTAGATAAATCATCGAGTTCAGTACATCCGAAACCAAATAATAAAATGCCGTAAGCAAGTGTGGATAAATATAAAAGAGCTAATATTATCTTGAATGCAAACGGTAGAGGTCGAGGCCTAATTGCAGCAGAATATCGATAGACAAAGAGATTGACTACCCCCATTCCAGTTATTAATTCAAAGAGCATCGAGGTCGCAAAAATGTATTTACAATGAATAAAGTTGCCAATTCCAAATGAAATTCCAATCGGCAATGGAATTAAAACCAACGGTCTTAAAATAATTAGTAGAAATAGATCAGATGTCATGGCAGCAATCTGTTCGAATAGCAGATGCCAACGGAATAGTTTCATCTGAGGTCGAGAGAGGAAGACGAGACAATAGATGGTAAATAAATTCAGAGGAATATTGATCAAAATTAGGGCGTCAAGCATCCGAAAGACAAGTTCTCGTTGGAATGTTCCTGACAGCGGAAAAGGTGGGCAGTCTATCATTGCTTCTCGAAAGATTTGTACTGAAACAGAATTTTTCTAGTCAAGTAATGAATAAATGATTTTGGACAGCCGGTTATTAGCACATTGACGACCGCGTGACCGAATATGAGCCACGCTTTTTGGTCCACAAGGAACCGTGTGGCTCGTATATGGTCACGCTTTACACAAGTACAAAAGGGCGCAGGTCCCTGAGGCAAAAAAACAAAAAACATGCGCGGTCGTCTATGTGTTAAGCACTTGGGTGATCGTTATTCAATCTTCTAACTCCTGATTTGTGGTCTGTTGTAGCCCAAAATGTGCCATTTTCTCCATTTTTTTTACTTTTTTTCTGTAAAATTGCGCTTGATCTCCTCAACTTTTATGATTGCAGGACATAACAAAATACGAAAATTAAATGAAAAGTCTTCATTAGAAAAGCCTTTTGAAATTGAAAGTTTTAAAGGCGATTTCCGCCGAAATTTAAACGATCTGCGTAAATTTCTCTGAAATAATCAACAGCTCCACCTGTCTAAAGTCAGCCTCAAAATTCAAACTTCAATTCCCCCGAGAGGAGGTTAGAAATGATCGCCTGCCCTTCCTATCCTCTCCCCGGGACATTAGGAGCAAATATCTATTTTGGGATCTTATATTTCTTCACTTTCATCAATCCACCTATCAATTTCTTCACTCTCTATTGTATCATCTTTCGCTCCACTTCTCAAATGAAATCATTCCGATGGCATTTGGCCATTCAACAAAGCTTCGCAATGATAGTTGATCTCAATATGCTTATCGCCTTACGTCCAATCGTCCTTATCCCCTTCATGTGGGTTCTTCCAACCGGCCTTTCCAGCTTTATTCATTGCAAACATCTTGTGGCCGTCTCCTTATTCCTTCATTCTATGGTCGCTAATACGACTGTCGACTTATTCTACTATAGATATGCGGCAGTTAGAGAGCCTCGAACAGTTCCAGTCGTATTTGTCGTCGCCGTTTATTCGCTTTATCCCTGCAGTGTGATCATGCTATTTGCTTGGGATTTTGGCTATTCTGAACAGAGTCACACAGCCAGTTTTAAGGTAAGCAGAAGGGGAAATCAATTTTGGCACTATTTGTTTAAATTTTCGAACCAAAAAGTCCAAAATTATAGTAGTTTTTCCTCGAAGAAAAGGAAGATGACAGGGTACGATAAACGCGTACGTTAGATTGCCTGATGAATAATGTCTAGAACTATTCCTGCATAACTGAACAAGTTCTCCACCTGCCGAATATGTGCTTCTACGATCGGTCGAATATAATGGCAGCTGCTTTTCCCTTCGCCTTCTTCTTGTGCGTAGCTTATACAACGCTGCCTCTTCTGCTAATATTTTTGACTAATTATGAAATTCGGACGAGGGCCATCTCTACTCAGACTAAGAGACTTCAGCGGGTTTTACTTCGACAATTGATCTTTCAAGCTGGACTACCGTATACTTTTATTTTTATTCCTGTTTTGCTTGTCCTCTATCAGATTGTTTTCAAAGTTGTCGGATATGTTTGTAAGTTTTTCTTAGAAATCTCTATTTTTCAACTAACCTCTGGTCAATTTCTTCTTTCAGATGTGAGCAACATTGCGATTTTCGGCCTCTCAACATGGAGTATAAATGAAGCGATTGTGGTCATAGCAACCAACAAGAATTATTATTATATTCTATTGAAACCTTTTCAACGATTTATTAGAAGAAAAATTAAAAAAAATACAGTCACAGTTGCTCCTTCGTTCATCGAATAAATCTTTCTTTCTCATTTGTATTCATATCCCTTCATCTTTTTTTTTCCTCAAAAAGATCAGTCTCTATTGTTCTCTCATGATGATGATGATGTGGCTATTTCTCCTTTTCGTTCGAGTTTCTCCTCAAATTAAATTCGGAAATTCTTTATTCCACCATGAACCTGAGAGCACTGAATATTCTGAAGATTATCACGAAGAGGCGGAGCAAAGCCACTTAGATTATTTCTTCCCCACGTTAAGTCCCGAAGATAAGGCAATTAAACAAGAATGTTGGGAACAGGAGGTTGTCTTCCATAAGATTTTCTACGGATATGTGGCAAATTACTCATTTGCGGGCTATAAAGATGTGAGTTAAACTCGACTTCAAACAGGCTTTTCAGTTTGTTTTCGAGGATGTTCGCTTTCTAATTGACGTCTGGCATCTACAAAAAATGGCTTTTCCAGCAGCCGATTCCCTGGAAATGATTATGAGGAAGATTCACTTCCTCTACGGGATGGTACACTCCCTCGTTTTTTTTCTATCAAGAATCCTAAATTTTAGCCGAAACGTCCACAAGACACAGGAATTGAGCGTTTCACCGACGCCGATGAGATGTACGGCAGCTTCACTCCAGCCACTATCAATCGCTGTATTTGGTACTTTGTGAATGGGCGGAGGATCCTCGTCGATGGGATTTTTGAGCATGACTCGAAAAGTGGAAAATACCTCTACAAGACCATCAAATTTGTGAATAAAAGTGAAGGCAATCGACTCGGAAAGACTTATGTTCGCAGGAAGCCGGGAAATACGCCTACCTATCGAGAATGGTGCCTTTGGTGATTAATTTTGCAATTTATTTTAAAATTAGACTATTTAGATTATTGATTTTCTCCAAGTGATGCATTCAACTATTCCAGTTTCTGAGGATCATTTCAATCGAATGGACTACGTTAATATGGAGACTTGGGTGACGAATGAAAAGTTCAATATCAAGATAGTTTAGATGCTCCACAACACTTTTAAAGGCTTTTGGACGGATAACCAATGAAAAGACTGGCAAATTGGAAACAACCTTTTGAGTACTATTTCTTCCTTTTTTGCGAGAATTGTCCAATACACTGGGCATATCAAGGCAGTTTTTTTAGAAATAAAATTGACGTTAAGATTTAGATGAAGAGCTTTGATCGCTATTCCCTCCAGAACAGCTATCAACAAGTGAATATCCTCTTTGAGAGTTAGAAAACAACAACAGGTGAAAAGAAAGATCTTCGAATGAAAGCTATCCTGACGATTGATGGATGGAGAGTAAGGCTTTCGAAAACAAACTTGTATTCTCCAGGGAAATGCCACATATCCTTGGAGATTCATTTTTATGGATTTCTTTTATGATGAGACAAAGGAAGATGACCAAGATAAGCCTGGATTCAACGATTATTGGGATGAGATAACGTCAAACTAACAAGAGAATTAATAAATTCTGATTAGAATGATTGAAGGAAAAGGAACCAGGCTTATTATAAGAAATTTATTGAATTTATTCCGTTTCGAATCTCCAGCAGCTCTCATCGTCATAATAGAAAAAAAAACTGAGCTTACTTGCTCTTTGAAACAGATAGCCTTCATTCCATCCATATTTCGTTTGGTTGCCTTTCACTTTAAGACTCGCGGCTTTCATCGTTTCTAGAAAATTATTTCAATGTTTGAAGGGGAAGGAAGAACATTATTAATTTCTCAAAAAAAAAACCAAAACAATTGCTCACTAGTCTTCAAAGTCTCACCTGTCTTATAATCATTACACAGAATGTCGACTTTGACGCCGAATATCACCAATCCCTATTTTGATCCAGATCCTGTCTGGCTTTTTATAATTATGAAGGTAATCTGATTCAAACCTCGCTCAAGCCTTCTCCTTCAGATTGAATTTGTGATATCTTGTTTGTCGACAACGTTAGGCTATTATCTCATTATTTATAAATCGCCTAACTATAATACCAAGACGTTTAGACGATTTTTATTGTACCACATAACTGTGTAAGTCAGATGAGAACACGACAAAAATGCTATTTTAGTGGGTTACTTTTCGAAGCAGCTTATTGCGTTTTCTCCGCTGTTCACATCTATCTACCATATCCGTGTGGTCGTCTTTTCGGATTTTTTACTTTTGTCAGGTTGCCAATCGATCTCCAAGCAGCTATTCTTGTCCAATTAACTGTTTGTAAGTCAACATAAAATATTCATCCTCTCCCAGGCGCCATTTAAAAGGACTTTTTGAAATAAAAATTTATGGTAAGGGGAGGGTCCTATTTAGAGAAAATTCGCTTATAAGTTAATTTTCCAGCTGTCAGCACGGCTCTCTGTCCATTATTCTACTACCGGATGGATATAATAATCCCACATGGTCATTTCCTCAAGAAAAAATGGCTCAAATATTGTGTCTATATGTGCGTTTATATTATCTCCTACGTTATTCCAATTCCCATCATCATGTTCACCATAAACTATCGAAATCAATCAATGACAAAAAGACTGCTCTTTGAGAAATTTCACATTTTTATTCAAGATTTCTGGGCGTCCGACGTGTTATGCTACTATCCCTACGACAATCCCTGGACCATCGTTGTAACCACCATTTGTATTCCCGTTATAATTGCTGCCACTGCAGTCATCTTTGGAAGTACTGTGATCATTTATCAAACATTAAAGACGCGAGGAACCTTGTCGATTCAGACAAAACAACACCACAGAATTATGCTAAGGTCTTTGATCTCCCTGGTAAGTTTGTGAGTTTTTTTTCAAAGATTTTCCTCTTCCAGATGCTGGTTCTTTGCAGTGTACTTCTAGTTTTTATACCCTATTTAATGTATTCCCTCCTAGTTGGCCACAGTAGAGCAGGTAATTCCCGTAATTTCTTATTCTTCTTTTAGACGTAGCAAATGTGGCAGAAGTAATCGCTGGTTCTGGATTTCCGCTAGCCATTTGGGCGTATATTTTGACCTACAATCCATATAGAAGAGCTTTGATTCGATTGTTTTGTAAGGAACAGCAATCTACATCGAATTCATTCATTGATTGGGCTAGACAGAAGAGCAGAAGGGTCCATCGATCGCAGTGAATTTCGTTAGAATTTGGAATAAATATTTGCTGTACTTTCTCCAATAATTGGGTTACGTCAATTAAACACTGACTTAAATTGATTTTTAAAAAACACCTATTTGTTCATCTGCTGCACGCCGAATTGTAGATAAGAAGTTATTGTAATTTCCCTCAACAATGAACAACATCAATCCTTTCTTTGATCCAAATCCTGTGTGGTTTTTCATCATATTGAAGGCTGATTGCTTCATTTCTTTGATGATTCTTATATTGGTGTATTATCTAATTATTTATAAGTCGCCTCCTCGCAAATCCAAAACATTTAAGAGATATCTTCTCTATCATATCACTGTGTGAGTATTCCAATTCATTCCCTCATCCTCTAACTTGTTTTTTTTTCAGTGAAATGATATTCGAATTGTATTTTTGCATCCTCTCCCCTCCAGTCTTTTATATGCCATATTCAGTGCTGAGACTTGCTGAATTTTTAAGTTATATTAAAGTTCCGGGAGATGTCCAGACTTCTCTCCTGCTTCAGCTAGCAATGTATAAGAAAAAATGTGGAATTTATTTGAATTTTTAGATGTTTCTACCACCATTTGTCCTTTGTTTTATTATTGAATGGATGCGGTGATCTCTCCTGGCCATCCATTGAAGAAGAAGTGGCTGAAATATTCGATTTATATCTTCTTCTATGTTCTTTCTTTTGTCATTTATTTTCCTCTAATGATGCTAGTCTTCAATTATTATGACCCAAAGACGGCAAAAACACTCCTTTTCGATTAATTTCGAGTGATTTATGACGACTTTTGGAGTCCAGCAATTATTGCCTGTTACTTAAATCCGTGGACTTTTATTCTTGGAGGATGTTGCTTCGTTTTTCAACTGTTCTCAATATTTGTTTTATTTATTTCCCCGTTGGTTATTCACAATACGCTCAAGTCTCATAGCAGTGCAATGTCTGAGCGGACAAAACAGCAACATAGACAGATTCTAAAGGCTTTGATTTCATTGGTAAGGGAGGGAGAATCACTAATCTATCACTCAGATACTTGTGCTCAGCAGTGTGATCCTCGGATTTTATTCATTTATGTATTATTCTTGGTTGTTTGGCCACAATAGAACAGGTATTCTCTATCTCAAAAAATTGAATGGTTTTCCTCAAAGATATCCTAGCAGAGCTGATAGCTGGAGCTGTTTTTCCAGTGGCGCTTTTGACTTACATCTTCACGTACAGCCCTTATAGAAGGAATATTTTCAATTTTTTCTGCAAAAATAAAGAGACCAAAGCAATATCCGCCCATTCTTCAATGGTACTTGAAGAAAATAGAAATAAGAGAATAACCATCTCCGCAATGATCGGCAAATGTGGGAATAGAAGAAGCACGCCTATCCTTATTATGTAATTTCGTAGAAAATAAAAAAATTATCATCAAAAGAGAATTTAAATTTATGACGGAAAATTCCAAGAAAAACAGAAGGCACAATGATTTTTCACCTGCGTTCTCAACGCCTTCGCACCTGTTAGAATGGTTCACCTCCTCCGTCGTGAATTTTACTGATGAACAGCACCAATCCCTACTTTGATCCAAATCCTGTGTGGTTTTTCATCATTTTAAAGGTACTTTTCAGTAGCTGCGAGGCCTATTTTATCCTAGAAAGTAAATTTTAGGATAAATGGGTCTCGCCGCAAAAACTCCTTTCTTGAATACGAAGGATGTCGCCTTTTTTATGAGCAGACTATAGGAAAACCAAATTCCTACAAAGTTTTTGTCCTAAATTTTCTTAAAAACTGTCTAAAACATCAAATTATTTTTTCAAAGCGGTGCAAATCTGCTAGACAAACGAAAATAAGAGCGTACATGGAATGTTCCTTACTAGAAACATGAAGAATTCTCAAATTTGCAGGTGGAATGTTTTATTTCAATTATGATAACTGCTCTAGAATATTATCTAATTATTTATAAATCGCCTCCTCATAAATCTAAAAGATTTAGGATGTATCTGCTCTATCATATCACTGTGTGAGTATAGTCCAATTGATTTTATTCTTCCCGTTTTTTAGTGGAATAATATTCGAATTGTATTTTTGCGTGCTCTCTCCTCCTCTATTTTATATGCCTTATCCAGCATTGAAGCTTATGGGAATCCTCAGCTGCTTCAAGGTGCCAGGAGATATTCAAGCTGCTTTTCTTCTCCAATTAGCCATGTGTACGGTGGAATTTGAAGGAGAGATTTGTTGTTTTAGATGTAGCCACTACAATATGTCCTTTGTTTTATTATCGAATGGATGCAGTGATCTCTCCTGGCCATCTATTGAAGAAGAAGTGGCTGGAATATTCAATCTATATTTTTTTCTATGGCATTTCTTCTATAATTTATTTCCCTCTAATGATGCTAGTCCTCAATTATTATGACCAAAAGACGGCAAAAACACTCCTTTTCGATCAATTTCGAGTGATTTATGACGACTTTTGGAGTCCAGACGTGGTTGCTTACTTCTTCAATCCATGGACTTACGTGATTGTTGGGAGCTGCGTGCTATTTCAGGGAATTTCATCATTCGTTTTATTTATTTCCCCTGTGGTTATTCACAAGACGCTGAATCATAGAAGCGCAATGTCGGAGGTGACGAAGCATCAACATAGACAGATATTGAAGTCGCTAATTTCCTTGGTAAGGAAGTTTTCTGGAAATTTTAAAGCTTGGTTTCTCGCGTGGCAGCCATCATTTTAGCGTTACTTTAGCTCAAAAGGAGCCATTTTTAGTAGCTTTCCGTTCTCACTTTCCATTACAAGCTCAAAGAGCTTAATCTTCTCTACAATTTTGCTCTAAAGTTGATAATTTTTATTGCAGTTAGTCGTCCTTAGCAGTGTGATTTTGGGCTTTTTCAGCTTTATGCTCTATTCTCTATTAGTTGGCCACAAGAGAGCAGGTGATTTCATTTTTTTAAATAATTAAAATCCCTAAAAAATAGATATTCTAAATATAGCAGAACTGATGGCTGGAGCTGCTTTTCCAGTGGCTCTCTTGACATATATTCTCACCTACAGTCCCTATAGAAATACAATTTTTCAAATGTTTCACAAAAATATGAAAGTTCAAAGAATTTCGGCCCCATCTTCGATGGCTGATGAGATCAAAATTAGGAGAAATGAAACTCCGAAGATGCTCACCAACGTTATTCCGTAATAAAAATACATATTATATTTCCTCTTACTTTTCTCATTTGCAGACCAATCAAAATAGCCGGAATATTGGCGAGAAAAATGGGACAGTTTTTTAAAAGATTTATTGGAGGAATTAGAGACAAAGTTTAATCTAGTTAGGCTTAGAGCCATCATCAGCAAAAGATTTTATTGTCCTTGGGAGATACCTATAGTCTTCTGTTCAACTGGAGACTCCAGATTTCTGATTTGCGACGACGAGTTGACAGCTTTCTCGGCTCTTCTTTTCAAGATTTTCTCCTTTATGTGCAAGGCTACAGCCTTGGTGACGCTTTTGTGCTGAAGATGTAGGAGCATGTCGAACTTCTTTTTCTTCTGCTTTTTGCTGGACTCAATAAGTCTTGAATAAGCTAGGCGTAGCAGCTTCTTTTCTTCAGGATTTATAGACATCTTGATTTATGGAGAGTGGATTTAGAAAATTGGAGTTTGAAACTGGTGGGGGAAATGAAAGCGTTTGGGTCATCAAACGCTTTTGAATTTTCATTTCGCTTATGAATTACTACAGTAATTAGAGACAAAGGGAGAACTCGCATCACAATTTTTGTCAAATTTAAGTCAAAGAAGTGCGTCCAATCTTTAATGATCTCTTCAAGTACGATCCGACCTCTCTGCCGAAGGAATTTGAGAACAAAAAACTCTCGGACTTCATTGAAGGATATGCTCTGCCACCAACTTTTGGTGAAGAAATTCTCTCGAAAATGTTCTGTGGATTGTGCTATAATAAGAAAGAGACAATGGTCTCCCCAACTCAGAAGAATATTGCCTTTGTGATTACGGAGATTCTAACTATTAGGATGGTGCAAAAGAAACTGCCGATTTGACGATAAATTTTAAAAAAAAAACATCAAAGCGAGAAATCTTTATTCATCGAAATATTCACCACAAGCATCGATGACTTTCCTTCATCGAACGCGAAGAAACCGAATGCCATCTTCGAAGAACTGGGACTCCTGGGATTCAAAATAGTTGAGCACCCAGTTACGGACCTCATCACCATTCTTGAACTGCTTCTCCTTCAAAAAGTGCTGCATCGAGCGAAATAGGTGATAATCACTTGGGGCCATATCAGGAGAATATGGCGGATGAGGCAGGACTTCCCATTCAAATTCTTCGATTTTCTGCTGTGTGATTTTCGCAATATGCGGCTTAGCATTGTCATGCAAGAGTTTCACCGAAGTCATGTCCGCCCCTGGTGTTCCAATGCTTTGTACACTCTGTCCAGCTGATGAGCATACAAGTCCGCATTGACCGCTTTTCCATGTTCCAGTAGTTCCAAGTATACCAAACCCTTGTTGTTTCACCATACAGACAATAAGATCATCTTCCCGTGGATTTCAGACCTTGGGGTTGGAACAGCACGTTCGCCAGCGCTCAGCCATTGTCGCTTTCGCGTAAAGTCGTCGTATGCAATCCATTTCTCATCCGATGTCACGATAGAATCAAGAAATCCGCTACTCTTTGCACGATTCAGAAGAATGCCAGCGATGGAAATGCGGGATGCGAGGTTAGCATCACTGAGTTGATGAGGAACCCATCTTCCACAGCGACTTTTCTTTCCAATAGCGTGAAGATGGCGTTCGATGGTGACATGATCACAATGGAATATTTTCGCAAGCTCTCGAGAAGATTATCATGGATCGGCTTGAATAACGTCCCTTAGCTTGGCTTCGTCCACGACTTTTGGCCTCGAACCGTGCTCGTGATCTTCCAAAATCTCATCTCCCTCTCTGAATCGTTGAAACCAAGTCTGGTACTGCCTGAGAGACAAACTGTCATCTCCGAAAGCAGCACAGAGAGAACGATGCAATTCGGCAGCGGACTTTCCAATTTTGAAGTTAAACAGTAATGCTGCTCGTAGCACAAACTATTGGTCAACCATGATCTAAATAAAAATACAAGCATTTTTTAAATAAAATAAGCAACAACCAAAAAATTCAAATGTCGAAATAAATAGCAAACAAATATGCGAACAAAACATAAAAAATAATGCCGTTAGCATCGCTCGTTTCTGATAAATGAGAACTGGTATCTATCGGCAGTTTCTTTTGCACCACCCTAATAATATTTCACTAATTATACTCCCTATTTTTATTAAATTGTATATAAATATTTATGACCTTCTTAAATTTCGTTTTGGATCTCCTAACTTTAAAAAAGAAGCGTAGAAAAGCCACATTCACTTGTCAAATCTTGTCAATCCATCCACTCGGATTGTCGCATTGTTCATCATGTCGCCAGCTGTGTCTTCATCCAAATCTCTAATGAAGCCAAGCCGTCGTTTCAAGTACAATCCACTATCGATACCGGCAGAGTTCCAGGAGACGATTTCCTCCGACTTTCTTGAAGGCCTTTCCAAGGTAGGATCTCTTTTAACCATTTGTAATAACATCTTAAGAATGAGAGCCAGCCAATGGATCCAATCAACATCCAACTGCAATTCTTGGAGTCCAAAGTATTGACCAGGATTTGCGAATTCCTCGAGCCAACGGAATTCCTCGATCTCTCGCTGACTTGCTGCTTCCTGCATTGGAGAATCTTCACCTTCTGTCGCTGCTACATCCCGGTGATGAAGATGTCAGTGAAGGATCTTGATCTAGGCAGCAGGGAAGAATTGCTCTTGAAGATTCGACCAAAGTTTATGAAAAAGAGTCCGCGGCATCTCTACTTTGAATGCGTAATTCTGGCGATTACAATCCACGAAGCGACCAGCCGAGATATTTGGTCATATCTGATTAAGAAGATTCTCCCAATTCGAGAGAAAATAGAATGGCTTATTGTGACCATCAAAACTGTCGATTTCAATATGAAAAGTAAGCATTCACCTCTTTGGAATGAGTTCCTGGCAGCAATCAAGGCCAACGGTTTCAAGATGAACGGCGAGGAGTGCCATCCATCCATTCTTGCCGAGCCATTTGCCGGTCGAATGCATTTTATCAGCTTGAAAATAGCTAAGCGTGATCGGTTCGGCTTCAATTTGAACAAAGTCAGCAGATTGAAGCACCCCTTTGGGGTTTATGTTGACTTCCCGACTTGGTTCGTCTTCATCGAGGTGGAGCGCTTCCGCTTTGGGCAATATGTCGACTTTCGCTGCCACAAATTTGTGATAAATCAAAATCCGAAGGTCTTAATCACTCGCCAGCTGGAGGGCGAAGCCCCGGGCTGTCTCGGCTTCAAATGCAAGGACTTGTACATTCGAATTTGTGAGGAGGAGCGGGCTATCTATCTTTGTAGAGGGACGAACAGCCACGCGGAGCTCAACGCCATGGAAAAAGAATTTCTTTATTAATAAATATCTTGTTTTTTATTTGTCATTTTATTCATTTCGAAAGGGAGTGAGGAAGCCTAAAATCGAGCGAATAGCTGAGGCCCTCTGCAGAGAAAAATGGTTCTGCTGTAGCTCGAAGAACAATGAAAATCGCGTTAAAATTTGAAGAGAATGTTTCTGTGAAAAATGCTGCAGAGACTCTTTTGGTTCATCTTGCTCTCCTTTTCAAAATTCAGCATGTGATGTGATTTCCCCCGTCAAGGTCCCGCCCCTTAATTGCTGAATCCCATCCTTCCACATGTTGTGATGGCGCTGGCGCTATATCCATCATCCAACTCATCTCCTCCCAATTGATTTATTCTCTCTCTTCTGAATCTTCCAAATGATGAAAAAAGAGAAGTCTTTCAGATTTTCCTCTAAACTTCTCCATTGTCCCGGGTAGATGCAGATGTTGCTGGTACTGCTGCACAATCTTTTGCATAATATCGCCGCTCAGCAGATGATTTCCAACGGGGAGAAGCCGCGATCTGTAGCGGCTTTTGATTTCGACACCAGGGTTCCGCACTATGAAACCACTGCCACACCCAACAGGTAAGAAGAGTTCTTTCTAAGGCTACTGTAAGCTATATATTTGAGGGACTGGGCGATTTTGAAAACGAATTTTGTAGCTTTAGATCTCCTTTTTAGCTTTATAATTACTCATAACCTTAAAAAGAATAAAAAAGGAAGAGATTTAAAATTGTTTTGAAGCTTGCAGTATACTGTAGGAGTGGTGGAGAAGATCTTTGTGCGTTTTTTAAATGATTTTTTTGATCTCTTTTAAAGATTTAGTCATAGTAAGAGGGCTGATAATTCTTGGGAAGAACTTCCCATCTCGAAAAACAAGGAAACTGCTTTATGGTAATTACTCCCTCGAGATCTCTCTGTTATTGTTACCAAATTAGGGCTTTTAGCCTATTATTCTACTAGTTTTTAATAGGAAAAACCCAATAAAAATGACTCAATTTGAGATACAATAGGCTCATCCGGCTCAATTGGTTACGGTAATTTTGATTTTGATCCCATTTTTTTTCAGAGAAACAACCACTTTTGTGCCTCCAACAAGGCCGGGAGCTTCAGCTAGTCATGAAGAACAAATAGTGGCCTCCATCTTGGATCCAAAAAATGAATCGGATAGGCTGATCTCTCCAACTCCCAGCTATTACCGTATTCCAGCTGAGCCACCCTTCGGCCCAACTAGATCCTCCAATTTTGATCTGGATCTCCTAGAGAAGGCGCTAGAAATCCGTAAGACTTTTAATTTTCCCTCAAGAGTTGAATCTTCTAGGCAGAACGGCAGACAACACAGAAGAAGCTCTCTACCGCAGCTTGTTGGATCCCAGACGGTATGAGAAGGACGTCCGGCCGACGATCCATCACTCAAAGCCGACGAACGTCACATTTGGATTTCTGCTCAATCAAATTGTCGAAATGGTGAGCGCCGCCGCATTGTTTTCATCTCTTTTTTAATTCTCTCGAGAGTTGGGTGTATTAATGTCCGATTTTTGAGAGTACTCCTCCCGCTTTGACTAGCTTTTTAGCTGAGGATTTAATTATTTCAATGGAAAATCATGCTCAACAGTATTGTAGAGCAAACCAAGGGAAAAAGTATAGTTTTGCCCTTCAAACAGACTAAAAGCGGCAGTTTTCCCAAACAAAATTAGATTTTTCTAGCTCTTTTTATAAAACTTTTTTGCTATCTAGTTGAGAAAATCAAGAGCTACAAGATTGTAGAACATTCCAATTAAGAAGTTAAGAAGAAAATGACTAAAATGATAGAAAAAAAAACCTAAATCTAGTTGCTTTATTAAGGAATTTTTTAAAGCATTTTTCGCATTGAAAATGGCAATTTCCAGGATGAGAGAAATCAAGTGCTGACAACTAGAAGCTGGCTGAATATTAATTGGATGGATCAACGACTCCAATGGAATGACACTGAATGGTCCGGAATTAAGACCATCTATGTTCCTCATCAGGTAGGCTCTTTTCTGTCTGAATAAAGTCTTCGATTTGTAGAAGCTCTGGAAGCCGGATATAATCCTCGTGAATAAGTTTGTTTTCTTTTTTTCTCTAAGCGAACACTTCTGCACATTTTTATGCAAATGAAAGCGTGTCGCCGTGTCCAAATTGCTGATTCGATTTGTGGATACTCCTTACTCTGGCGGCCAACAAAGGCTGTCGGGAAAACAGAAAGGGGAGAGACAGAGGTGGAAAACAACTAAATTTTAGAGAGAGATATCCTCACAGAGCTAGATAAATTATTTACGGCGGCGGCTTTAATTACATAGAAATCGTTGAGCGGAGGGAATTCAAGATTTCTCTCACAAAAAGCAGGGATTACCTAAAGTCTAAAGATATAATAGAGCAGTGCTCCCCATTTTTGGATCTTTTTCCAGTCAAATTTGGACTCATTTTATGCAGAATGTTCCACTTATTATGAATATCTCTATGGAAAAGCAAGAAAATTGAATGATTGGACTAAAATCTTCAGGGATTTCTCCTACCTTTAGATTTTTGCTCTTTTGCAGTGCAATTCGAGAATATCATGCATCTCTCGTCTCCACCGACATCATGGCTTCGTCAGACGGCAATGTAACCTGGCTATTTTCAGCCCTTTTTAAGAGCTCTTGTCCAATCCGAGTGAGATATTATCCCTTCGATGATCAGGTTCTCCCCTCCAATATTTCTCTAAAATCTCTATAGCAATGTGATCTGAAATTTGCATCCTGGTCTCACGATGTATCTGAGCTGGATTTGGGACTCAACACCGACAAAGGCGATCTCTCTTCCTACATGAATAACAGCGAATTTGATTTGATGGATATGATCGCTATAAGAGAGGTCGTCGCATTTCCATCGACTAGAAATGCCGATTGGCCAACCATTGTCATCAGGATTAACATGAGGAGAAGACCTCTCTTTTATATCTTTAATCATGTAATTTTTTTAAAGTTTTTAAGACTCAAGATTTCATTTAGATCATCCCTTGTGTTTTAATTTCCTCTATGGCAGTCTTGGGCTTCCTGATGCCTCCAGAAACTGGAGAGAAGATCAACATGATCATCACAACCCTCCTCTCTATGGGAGTCTATCTCCAATCGATAAATGAATCCATCCCGCCGACTTCTGAAGCTGTTCCTCTAATAGGTGAGAGAGATCTCCGTCTCTAGCTTTTTTTAACTATAATCTTTTGAATTATTCAGGGATGTACTATGTCGCCTCGCTTTTCATGGTCTGCCTGGCCACGTGTGTCAATGTCATAACGTTGAATATGCACAGAAATGGGGCTGCCAACCAGGGAAGGCATGTTCCCCACTGGATGGAGAAATATATTTTGGGCTATTTGGCCACTCTGATGAGGATTCAAATCAGAGAGCCGGATAGTATTGCCCTTTTGAAGACCCACCAGGTTGGAATTTTAATTTTATCCAGAAATGGGAGAGGATTCAGAGCAAGCAATCAACCATTCGAAGATCTTCTATCCTTAGGGATCTCAAGAAGATCAAAAATATGGAGAATCTTAATCGAAGTCTTGAGAAGAAGAACGACATCTGCGAGTGTATCATCTCCCCGCCGGTAGGTAGATCTCTTGAAAGAATAAAATTTGCAGATGGAGCCTCCAATTGACAATCTGATACCTCCGCAGAATCAGAATGGCAACGCTCGAACTGGAGAATCTCAATTCTTGGGGGTGAATGTCAGCGAGCAGATAATGAATAGAATGACCACCGCCGATCCGGCTATGCTCTCCGAGTTTGAGAACAGATTTCGGAGGATTTTGAAGCGAATCTATAGGACTCTTCAACAGCATGAAATTCGAGAAGAAGTGCGCAGCTAAATTTTGATGAAAAAAGAAAGAAAGTTTAGATTCTGGACGAACGGGCGAGGATCCAATGGCAATGGCAGCAATTAGCGTCGGTTGTGGATCGCCTCCTGCTGGTTATGTTCTCATTGGCTACGCTTTTTACAATTTCTTTCTTCTTAGTTCTTCCAGTTGGATTTTCGACAGACAGTGCAATTATGACCTCCTTTTGAGAAGTGCCTTCGGTGATAATAAATACGACTTTTTATTATAATTAACAGCCTGTGCACTCAGCTGTTATTGGAAAAACACATCTGGGCTTTTGATCTCTTTGAAACAGTTGAAAAACTCTCTCTCGGAACTCCTGGTTGAGCACTAGGTAGACAAAGAAATTCAAGCCGGAATTCACACTCGAAGCATAGACGCTAGGCTTAGCTATGGCATCTCCTATCTGAATTGAAGTCTGCTTATTTTGTAAGAAAATTCACCGGAATCCAGGCTTTTAATAGAGAGATTGTATTAGGAATAGAGACAAGAAGAGTCGAAATGAGGGAGATTGCAAGGGTATAACGGACTCTGTGGAGGTTTGAAGACCTAAATTTATGATTTTTCTGTGAATTAGTCTGGACTTGACGTTGGTCGTATGAAAGAGCCCTTTTACCTCCGCTATCTAGTCAAATCTAACCTCGCAAACCGTATTTTGAAATTAATTTCATCTTTCTTTTCCCTGGAATTAAAGTCTCAGAATAAAAAAAAGGGGTGGGAATCAAATTTGGACCCTCGGGTTAAAAAGCGTGACGCTTGACGCTGTCTGTGTTATGCTGGACCGCTTTCATGAACCGAAAAAGCTGAACGGGCGGACATTTATTTGAAATTGAAGTTGAATATTCTTTTTGAGAAAGAGAGAAAATATTTGAAACTTACTGAACATCGCTCAGCTTGAAACATTTGATGTAGGCACTCAAGCAGACGACAAATCCAAAAGTATAGCAAAAAATATTCGAAAAATAGATGTATCTCCCATAGAAATCAGAAAAAGCTGCCTTTCTTCCGCAATAATAGGCAACTTTTTGTGATTGATTGTTCCAAGCTTGAACAAATCCAATAGCAATGACTATCCCTACATAGAGGACGCCAAAAAGCATCATAATCATCCTGTTTTGTGGTCAATTTTTGAAAAATTAATTTACCGGAAGAGAAGGCCTTCAATTCTACCGTAAAACCAAGGAAAAAAGACGGCTATTGCTCTTTCTAAGCCGATTAAAACCTGAAATTGGGAGTCCTTTTACAGTATAACCTACTTGAACCATCGGCGGCCAGAGATCTCCAATGCCTCGAAACCAAATCCAAGGCTCAGTTGCGCAATACCACGGATTTCTAATAGGAATAGCCATATTTTCAATGACTTGCGAATAGATTCCAACGCGATTGAGTCCCATCAAGAAGATAGCTAGACAATTGGAGGAATCTGCTAGACACAGAAAAATGAGGACAATATATCGCTGACGGAAGCTCTTAGAACTTATGAGAGTTATGAACAAAGGGAAATTAAATAGTCCAAAAACAATTGCGAAACAACAATTTAATGTGTGGTTCACTACCAATTCTGGTAGAGTCGAGACCAAAGAAAGATTGGTGGCTTCATATCCTGGAGGAATACTGTAATTCAAAGAGGCAATAATGCTTATTCCGGTCTCCATTTATTTCTAGAAAGTGTAGAAGGAAGAAATTGGAGTGAGTATTCCAAACAAACTGGATTATAAATCTCAGACAATCATTCTGGCTTGTGATTTCATTAAGCGGCGAGTAATTTTCAGTTCAACTTCCATTTTCTGGAATCAAAAAGTCAGATCTTTGCTGCTAAAAGCAGGCCCAGACTTTATTATTAGCTTCAGGTAGGGTTCTCAAGGCCCGGCCCAGCCATAAGGGCCCTAAATCTTTAGAAATGTGAATTTCTTGAGAACCCTGGGGCTTTGAGAAGGGTCCGGGTCGGGTCTAGAAGTCTAGAGTTGGGTTAGTTCGACAATTTTTGACGACTTTTTGTGAGATTAAGCTGATTAAGGAAAAAGTGAAATATTCTGATTTTTGTAAATCTTCAGAGCTTGACGATCGATGGAAGGAGAGAACAATCGGCGATTTGGATGTTGGGATTCCTTCTTGACGCACTACTTCTCTCGCGGCTCTTTTCTTCTACATGTGACGGCTTATTGGCTGCTAACCTTGCCGGAACTTTTTCAATATTTCCTATTTTTCAAGGAAATGGCGGCTACTGATGAGGGATTGACTACCGTAGTCTGGACTTGTGGCTTCATCCTCTTCCTGGTGGCGCTCTTCTTTGGAATTTTGACGACTGTTGTGAAGAAAATCTACCAGAATGTGACTTTCTTTGACATTAATTTGATTTTTGATGGATTTTATGTGCTCTATTGTTGTGGTGTTCAGCTTTTGAGCATGACTAAAAGAAGCTTCGAAACCGGGCAGATTGAACCTCCAATGATTGGATGTCTATATCTCATCGGCTATACAATTGCCATCGGAATTAGAGCACATAGGCGAACACCCAAAAGGGGGAGGAATCTACACGAAGGAGTTGGACATCAATTGCGTCGACCGCCGCGAATGATAAAGCAAAATGAGCAGCAGATTGAAAGAGGAATCTTCAACGAGTCGGCAAATACCTCCATCATTATTCAGTAGTTTTGAAAATAAGAGATTCAATGAATATTCATCCAACAAATTATTCTTTGATTTAGAAGAAGATCTTTTAAAGATATTCGCTATGACTTTGGGTTATTGTAACCTTTAGACATCATTTCTCCACAAAAAAACTCATCTTTAATCTTAACAATAATCCCTTTCATTTGAATTTGCCGCCGGAGATGGACCTCGTTGTTTTGACCAGCACAGCTGTGACTCTCTATCTCCTCCTCGGCTGTATGAAAAAGAAAGAACCAGTTCGAAAAGAAAAGACGACGACGATCAGTATGGAGACAACCAAGAAGGAGAAATCAAAGAAGGACAAGAAAAAAGAAGACCATAAGAAAGGCGACAAATTGCATAGTAAGCAAAGGAAAATTAAAAAAGAAGATCGACACGATAAGGATGAAAAGAGAAAAGGCAGTAGGAGAAGTAGAAAAAATGAGAGAAGCTCTAGCAGGAAGAAAGATAAAGATCGTAGTGAGAGAAGCAGAGAGAGAAGGAGGAGGAAGAGGAAGCAGCGAGAGAAGGAGGAAAGATCTAGAAGTCGAAGGCGAAGAGAGAAGAATTTTTATACCAAAACTGGTGTTAAAGATGATGACGACAGTCGAAAGAAGAAGGAAAGAAGTCGAAAAGAGAAAGACAGAAGTGGAAAGCGTCGCGAAAAGTGTGGGAAAAGGAGCAGCAAAGAGAGGAGCTTCTACAAGACAGGAGAGGATAGAAAGAAGAGAGATCGCAGGGATGACCGAAAAGATAAAAGAAGCACTTCCGTCTCTTCTACACAGGAATCCAAAACAGGGAGCATGCACTATGACAACAGTGGAAGAGACTTTAAAAAAGGGAAGAGCAACTACACCAAGACAGCACTTGAAAATGACAGTCGAAAGTCTAAATATAAGACATCTCCTAAGAAAATTAGCGACTACGGCTCAAAAAAGAAGGAGAGAAGTATTCAATGGAGATCTTTCAATAACATAGAGGGCAGTATTTCAAAGCCTAGTTCTCGATCCTCAAAGAAGACGGATGAAAGATCAGACAAGAAGAGTTCATATAAGAAGGATTCGGATAGAAAGAGCTCGTACAAAAACAAGAAAGAGGACGAGAGATCGGGCAAGAAGAGTTCATACAAGAAGTCGGAAAATAAGAAAAAGGACGATAAGGGATCGATTAAGATGAAGAAAGAAGAAAAATCGCCCACAAAGAAGAAGGAAGACGAGAGATCGGGTAAGAAGAGTTCGTATAAGAAGAAGGACATCACATCGGAGAATAAGAGTTTAAATAAGAAAAAGGACGATAAGGGATCGGATAAAGGGAAGAAAAAAGAAGAAAAGTCAGATAAAAAATCGCCTAAAAATAAGAAGGAAGCAAAATCTCCTAAGAAAAAGAAGGAAGAAAAGAAAAAATCAGAGAATAAGAACTCCCCCAAGAAGAAGAAAAAGGACGAAAAAAAGAAGAAGACAAGCGATGGAAAGAAAAATAAATAGAAGCTCGTTTGATCACAAATTAAGACAATTATTTCCCATCGCTTTTCTCCATTTTTCTACAATTTTGCGCTTTCATTTTTTTTCCAATTCTGTGATATGGTGAATAAATGAGCGATTGCTTTGTTGATTAAAAAAGCTGGCCATACATCTTTATTATTAGAAGAGATCCCAACCTGGCAGGAATGTTTAAAAATGATATTATTATTATTATCTTGAGGACCTCTTAGGCCCGGGCAAGATGACGACGTCGGAAGCGAGAATGATCATTCGAATAGCCCAGCTGATCTCCTCCTCCAGCAGAGACTGGTGGATTGGGCTTGGGCTGCGACGACTCCGCTTGATCATAGCCACTATTCACCGGGGTTTTCTGCAATTTTTATTGATAGTAAGATATTGGAAGAAAAATGCTTACGGGATAGTTGGATGGAGGAGAAGATCCTCCAGTTGAATATCCACCTCCTGAGCTTGGAGGACTTGCTGGAGGGGAAGAGCCTCCTCCATAATTGGAGCCACCTCCTCCACCTCCGGGACTGGCTGGAGGGGAAGATGATCCTCCTCCGCTGTAGCTTCCTCCAGACGAAGGAGGTGGATAAGATGATCCTCCAGATGGGTTGGCTGGGGGAGAAGATGGTCTTGAGCCTCCTCCATAAGTTGGTGGACTGGATGGACGAGATCCTCCTCCGCTGTAGCTTCCTCCAGACGAAGGAGGTGGATAAGATGATCCTCCAGGCGGACTGGCTGGAGGGGAAGATCCTCCTCCGTGATGGCCTCCACTGTAGCCTCCCCCTGACGATCCTCCAGGCGGACTGGCTGGAGGGGAAGATCCTCCTCCGTGATGGCCTCCACTGTAGCCTCCTCCAGATGATCCTCCAGGTGGTGGATATGGACCTGAGGATCCACCAGGCGGACTGGCTGGAGGGGAAGATGATCCTCCTCCGTAATTGCTTCCACCTCCTCCGTGATGGCCTCCACTATAGCCTCCGCCTGATGATCCTCCAGGTGAAGAGCCTCCTCCATAGCTAGGTGGATTGCCACTAGGGGGTGTTGCATAAGATGATCCACCTGGTGGACTGGCTGGAGGAGCAGAAGGCCCTGAACCGCCACCATAGGTTGGCGGATGAGATGGAGGATAAGAATTGCCACCTGGAGTGCCAGAAGGGGGACTAGCAGGAGGTGAGCCATGACCGTAATTCGGCTTTCCGCCTCCGCTGGCAGTTGAAGAACCTCCATATTTAGGGGGCGAAGAACCTCCTCCAGAGGGGTAGCTTGGCGGATAAGAGGGAGGGCTTGCAGGCGGTGCAGGGTTGTAGCTAGGACCGCTGGGTGGACTATATGGAGGAGAAGAGCCACTCGCAGGTGGGCTGGAAGGTCTCGATGGGTAGCTGCCTCCACTCGGTGGACTCGATGGTCTTGAACCGCCTCCCCCATGATGACCACCATGGCCTCCGCCTCCAGTTCCCTTAAATTCAATAGTTTCGTTTACTAAAATGAGGTTTACATCGCTGTTGTAGGCTCCTTGATCACTTCCTTGAGCAGATACAGGCGGAGGAGCTGGTTGACTGGCTTCAGCCCCTTCGTAGCCGGATCCTTGGCTGGGACCATAGGCGGAGGATACCAGGCCCACACAGGCCAGTAGATGGAGGAGCATCAGGCTGGCTGTTTTAGGGCGTATCCTAACTCGGATTTTATACTACTTTTTCGGACCATAGTTAGCGTCTTGACCTCGAGAGAGAGCGATCAAGGTTGGAAAACAAAAAACCGGCGAGTTTTATGGTTTGAATCTTCTTCCAGTCCATTAGCGTTCTAATTAGATTATTTCTATCCATTTTCAAGGTTTTCTCTTCCCAACGAGTCGACAAAACGATACAAAATTGACTAAATTCCTACAAAAAGCAGTAGAATCCCCCCCAGATTGCATCATTTGTTTACAAGATTCACGTGAAATAAATGCCCAATAGCCTGCCTTGATCTCTTCAACTCTTTGGCCCAAATTGCAGCGATTCATTTTGTTCTTAAGATCTTTGCTGCATTTTCTCGAGATTTTTTTTTCTCATTTTGATAGCCGAATGATCAAAAATGAACACACTTCCTTTGGTAAAAACCCGTCTTTTGCAAAAGAGAAAAGATCATTCAGGTAACTGTTTTCGATCCAGCGCAAAGGTTTCTTCCATCAACCTTGATAATCTGAAAACTATTCTACCAACAAAAGTGGAAAAAGTCAAATAAAAGTTGGCTATTTTCGAGCCATAGTAGTCCAAGGTTGAATCCCACCCACCAAACTTAAAACTCAATTTTAAGAAGAGAGTAAATATTTATTAATAAATTTTAGAGAATAAATAATTTTTTAAAATAAATATTCAATTAAAAATTAAATATATCCAAAAATCTGACGAACTCCTCATTCTCCCTGGTCTCCAACGGCAGTTGAATTCTTGACTCCTTGATTATCCTCAGCAGCTCTGCAGCACTCCCATGGGTTTCCCTGTCGTACCACCTCCTGTAGATGTAGGGGAATGTGGCCAGATAGCTGAGGAACGGAACGGCTGAGAGAGCCACCTGACAGAGCAGCATTTGATCCTCGGAGCAAATCTTCATGAAGTAGACGATCTGTCCAATAACTTCCAGGAATTGAGCTCTCTCAGGGTCGTTTTCCTAGAAATTTATTTATTTTTAAATGGGATACTTACTCTGAAGACGATGGCCATTCCCCACCTCAGAACTTGGGAGAGATAGGGCACGAAGAGAAGTCGTCCTTCTCCTTCCAATTTGACGAAAAGACTCTCCAGTTGTCTTGGCTGGAAGCAGTCCTCTGTGAGCAAGAAGACTAGCTGAAATTTTTTTTTTAAAGTTGGGTGGTGCCTTTCTTGGGTATTTTAGAAAGAGAACTTACCTCCATAAAGGCCTTGATGACCTGGGGATATGGCAGCTTGTGTCCTCTGCACTCCACTGCAACTGTGAGGAACTGCAGTTTTCGGTGAAGCGCCGATCGAATGGAGAAATCCCCTCCAGCGAGATATTTCAGGAGACGAAGAGCGATTACCTACAAAAAATATTGTTTTCGGGAGGGTGAGGGGGTGAACTTACCTGGAGGCCTGGGTGATTCTTCTTCCTGAGGAGGAATAGGAGGAGTGGCAGCGTTCGGCTATCCTTGACAAACCTTTCTGCATATGTTGGATCCATGATGGTTTGCTCCATTGTGCGGAGACACTG
This sequence comes from Oscheius sp. JU1382, assembly GCA_932521405.1. Classification (NCBI taxonomy): domain Eukaryota; kingdom Metazoa; phylum Nematoda; class Chromadorea; order Rhabditida; family Rhabditidae; genus Oscheius; species Oscheius sp. JU1382. The sequence continues at coordinate 811,852 of OW051479.1, forward strand.
AAGAAGAGCATCCTCGTCTTCTTGGGCGAAGATGGTGATCATTAAGCAAACGTAGATATTCTCCACATCGGTGGCTGAGAAGTTGCAGATTTGCTGGAGGATCTTCTTGGCAGCTAGTGTCTTGAGAGACATTTTGGTCGATGTGATAGAGCGCTGATTCCGAAGAATTTGACTAGATGAGCGGTGGAAAAGCGAAGCAAAATTTCGCTTTAATTTTATCGTTTTAAAATTGTATAACTTCCATTCGAAAGCGAAGTAATTAAAAGGGACCCATATTTATTTACAAGAGATCTAACAATGAGTCGAGAATACCCATAATCTACTTTAGCGACGACGCTTGAAGCGAGGATTTTCGTTGGAATACGCCAATTGATCACTCCCACCAGCAGAAACTGGTCCGGATGAAGATTGAGAAGCTTCTGCTGCTTCATATCCGCTCTGAATTGTATGATTATTAGGAAGACAATGAAAAACTTACAGGAGAATTGCCAGGATTAGCTGGAGGGGAACTAGAGGAAGGAGATTCATAGCCACTAGGAGCAGAGGAAGACGGACTTTCATAGCCAGAAGGTGGAGCAGAGCTTGGCGAAGAGCTGGGAGAGGAAGAAGGGCCAGATTCATAACCGCTCGGAGGGGGTGAACCTGAAAGACTCTCATATCCATATGGGGCAGACGAACTCGAAGATGGTGAAGATGAGCTTGGAGTAGCTGGAGAGGAAGAAGGACCAGACTCGTAGCCAGATGGAGGGCCTGACGATGAGAGATTTTCATAGCCATTTGGAGCGGAAGAAGAACTGGCTGGAGCAGACGATGGGTTTTCATATCCAGAGGGTGGAGAGGAGCTTGAAGAAGAAGCTGAAGGTGAGGAAGAGCTTGAAGAAGCTTGAGTTGTAGATGGTGGAGCGCCGCTAGATGACCCAGGTCCAGACTCATAACCAGATGGAGGGGCAGATGATGAAGGACTTTCATAGCCAGAAGATGGACTCGATCCAGGAGCGGCTGAAGTAGGCGAATTAGTCGGTGGCGTGGCAGAAGGTGGGCCTCTTGATGAGCTGCTTGGTCCATTTCCTTCGTATCCCCCTGTAGTAGGTGGAGGAGTTGGTCCTTCATATCCAGATGGCGATGAGCTTGGAGAAGAAGAAAGACCTCCTTCATATCCACTTGGGGCGGACGATGAAGAACTTGGAGCGGCAGAGCTTTGAGGAGGAGAAGAACTTGGTGACGATGGTTGAGCATTTGAAGATCCAGATTCATAGCCGCTTGGAGGAGGCGAAGAGGCTGGAGTGCTTCCTCCTTCATAGCCAGAGGGTGGTGATGAGCTTTCAGTTGGAGTTGAAGATGAAGAAGAGCTTGAAGAAGTTTGTGTTGAAGATCCAGGGCCAGTAGACTCAGGTGAGGAACTTGGAATGGCTGGAGAAGAAGAAGGTCCGGATTCATAGCCAGATGGGGAAGCAGAAGATGGAGGATTCTCATAGCCACTTGGTGCAGAAGAGCTTGGAGTTAACGACGAACTGCTAGGAGCTGAGCTCGATGAACTTGGAGCTACAGATGACGATGATCCTCCTTCATAGCCGCTTGGTGGAGCTACAGATGACGATCCGCCAGTTTCATATCCAAGAGGGGGACTGGCTCCAGGAGGTCCAGATGTTGAAGACGACGAACTTCCTTCATATCCTACAGAGGCTGAAGAACTTGTACTCAATGCTTCTCCATTACTAGAAGTTGTAGAAACAGACGCCTCGGAGGATGTAGAAACTGGAGGAGACGGACTTGAACTGCCTACTGGGGAGGCTGGTGCACATGGATTAGCAGTTTGTGGAGGTGATTCATATCCACTAGGAGAGGAGGATGAAGGATTGCCAGAGGGAGCAGCAGTTGAACTAGGACCAGATTCATAACCGCTTGGTGGAGGAGACGATGGGTTTTCATATCCAGAGGGTGGAGAGGAGCTTGAAGAAGGAGCTGAAGATGAGGAAGAGCTTGGAGAGGCTTGAGTTGAAGATGGTGGAGAAGAAGAAGAACCGGATTCATAGCCAGATGGAGCCGACGATGAAGGACTTTCATAGCCAGAAGGTGGAAAAGAGCTTGGAGCTGAGCTGGATGTGCTTGGAGTAGCTGGAGAGGAAGAAGGACCAGACTCGTAGCCAGAAGGAGGAGCTACCGATGAGGGATTTTCATAGCCATTTGGAGCGGAAGAAGAAGTAACAGGAACTGGAGATGAAGAACTTGGAGCAGAGGAAGAAGAGGGGCTTTCATAGCCAGAAGGTGGAGCAGAGCTTGGCGAAGAACTGGGCGGAGAAGGAGAGGAAGAAGAACCAGATTCATAGCCACTTGGAGGGGATGAAGAGGCCGGAGAACTTTCTCCTTCGTAGCCAGATGGTGGAGCAGCTTGAGTTGAAGAGCCAGGTGGAGCTGAAGAACTAGAGCTTTCACCATAGACTGGAGGACTAGCTGATGGAGGAGAAGAGCCTCCAGAATATGACCCAGACTCTTGCTGAGTTGGATTACTAGGTGGACTAGCTGGTATTTCTGGTCCTCCTGGATTGATATACCCTCCGGGCCCACTTGGAGGAATAGGAGCTACTGCAAAGAGACGCGATTGAAGTCCATTGGGAAAGTTATAGCCAGTTCTTCTAGACGCAGCTCGAGAGACAATCAGAGCTGGAGCTGGCTCAGCTACTGGCTGAGTAGGACTAGATGCTGGATATCCAGGAATTTCCGAGCCTCCTGGGTTGACATATCCTTCAGGATTAGAAACTGCTAAACGAGGATGACCGATGATTGGAGGAAAAACAGGGCGGACTTTTCCTTGTCCTTTCCTACCAAGCACAGGAGAAGGAGCTCCTAATGGTCCAGATCCCTGGAAAAGTAAAGATTGAGGAAGATTAGTCACTCACATCGCTGTTGTAGGCTCCTTGATCACTTCCTTGAGCAGATACAGGCGCTTGAGAAGGCTGTGATCCTTCAGCTGCCTCATATCCAGAACTTTGACTTGGACCATACGATTGAGCATGGAGGAACAGCTGGAAGGAAAAGAAGAAGAGTCCCAGCCAATGGAGAGGAGGACCCATTGTCTTCACCTGGAAGTGGGAAATAATCGGTTCTCTTCTCAGTTAAATAGCGATTAGTTTCCGTGACACATACCCGGTACGGACAAGGTTGGCTAGTAGGAAGGCATGCCAAGGCCGATAAACAGATTCATTGGCTAGCCTGCTTAATCGACAACAATATGGTGGACTGATTGACGAATATTCAGTTTTAGCGCTCTTTCTGGGTAAAAAGTGAAGCTTTGTGAAAGATTGGACTAATTTGAAGCCAAAAATATGCAGAAATTGAACATAAAATGGCAGATTTTTCATTGATCTTCACCTTGATCTCTGTTTTACACAACAAACTGACCCACTGCTATCGCTGGTCATTAGTAGAAACGATAAATATCCCATTTTTATGGCTTTCCCGCACAAAAATAGACATTCCTAGTTTTTTTCTTTGATCATTTTGAAAGTTCTTCTATTAAATCCTAAGTTTATTGGAGTTGTACATGGAAAAAGAAGCTAAACTCTTGAAAATCGCCTAAACTTGGAGAATTTCTTCACAAGAACGAATCTTAGCGGTGTTCCCTCGTTCGAATATCCCAACTGGTCGCTTCCTTTTGCAGATACATGAGGTGCCGGATGACCAGCCGCCATCTTATCATAATTCGAATTCACCGGGGTCAACTGAAATGTCCTTTTTAAGAAGACAAAAAATTCCAATAACCTTGTAGCCATGACCTGATGTGGGAGGATGAGAAGGTTGAGGTCTCATAGCTTTGGGAGAGGGGTGAGGTGCTGGAGGAGGAGGTAATTGAGGCTTAGCATAACCACTAGATGGAGGAGGTCTATGGACAGCTGGACTTGGATGAGGAGAAGGAGGAGGAGGAAGGAGGATTTGTGGAGGTGGGTTTACATGGATTGGAGGTGGTTGAGGATGGGAAGCATATCCAGGAGCCGCTATCGAGACAGGAATAGGATCTATATGGAAAGGAGGTGGCTGAGGATTAGATGGAGGAGGAGCTGAACAAGGGGGAGGTTGAGCCACTTGTGGAGGAGGTTCTGGTGGATGAACTTGAACTCCGTTTGGTGGAGCTGAATCATCAGGAGCTGGGGAATCGACTCCACTGTTTGGAGCAGTGGCATATTGTCCTTTAGAATTGGATTCCGACGCCTCCGGAACAGGAGGAGGAGGAGGAGGAGGTGGCGGTTGTGGTGGTGGTTGAGCTATTTGGGGAGGAGGCTCTGGCGGATGGACTTCTACTCCCGGTGAAGGGGTAACTGGTGGTTCTTCTGCAGGAGGATTAGCTTGAACATTAGCTGGTGGATGAGGCTCTTCCGGTAGAGATGCTCCCTAAGTTAAAATTAGAGAGAATACTAGACTTGCGTCTGAATTGTAGGCTTGTTGGTCGCTTCCTTTGGCAGAGACAGGGGTAGATAATTTTGGTTGACTAGCTTCTGCCGTTTCATAGCCGGAAGAACGGGTCTCAATCTCTCCGTTGGCTAGGACAAAGAGTCCAAGAAGAAGCCAATGCATGACCCTGAGAAGGTTTCAAAGTGGCTAACCTTGCAAAAGTAGAGTGAGGGAAGTAACTCCCTTTGTCCGCTTCACCTTTTATACTAGCCTCTTATACCTCCCCCTCAATTTCGAGCCTCTTCCCCTTCCCGATGACCTCGACGGAATTTTTAATTGTAAACAAGCAGGAAAGGGCGAGTTCATGCGTTTGCAAAAACTACTGGCCATGAGTGACTTTATCCCCTTCTTGGAAGAAGGGGGCGAGAGCGAGCGTCAAAAAAGTCACGGCTTTTAGGAAATCGATGCCAATCGTCCTTGATTTATTGGCGTCTCTCTCGGCCCCGTTGACTGAAAATAAGAGAAGAAGCAAACCTGTGTGTGTGTGTGTGGGAGATTAGTTTTATTATTTATTGATGTCTCCTTCTCTGTGAAATAAAATGATAACCTCGAGTTATTGAACTGAAACGTGAACTCTTCTCAAAATGATGCCAGACGATGTTTTTAACTGAAATCTAAAGTGAAAGAGAACCTGAATATTATAAAGGTGGAATCAAAAACCTCTAGAAAATTATACTCTTACTCGTCCTTCACGCTGTTACCTCACCAAGGATCATTCAGACCTCTTCTCATCTTTGACCGGGTTACTTTACAGAAAAATACTGTGAGAGGTTAAGGATCACGGGTTGGACAGCTACGCGGAAAAAACTGGCTACTTAGTAGTTAGCAAGTTTTCTTTCTCGTGATTTGCTGCTAATGTGATCAACGCTGAAATTAAAATGGTTTAGTTCTAAAAACAACAAAATCAACAATCAACAAAAAATCTAAAAACAACCTAATGCTAAAATTGATTTGATTATAATTTATCGCTTCTTCTTTTTATTCTTCTCAGCATTCGGATCAATCAGCCCCTGGGCAATTTGCCAATCTCGTAATATGCTATCTTGAGCCTCTTTTGTCGTTGGAGAATATCTGAAAATACCCAAATTTTCGCTGATAAATTAGTCAATTTTATTGACCTATCATTGAGCTTTACACTAAAATAGAATTGTAAACCCTTCGAAGTCTTTCGTCGTCGCCGAACTATGATGGAACGTTTACCCTGTCATGCCTTTTTTATCACACAAACACTCCCCGCTTCACGAAAGTACACCTGCCCATTCCCAAGAATTAGGCTTATTGCTGGTTAGCCAGACACATTCTTATCCCGTGCTAGTCTGTACCAAGCTTTGAGATTAGAGTTCAAGCTCTTTTTCCCAGACTCAGTGGGCAGGGCTAGCCAAGTCTATTGCCTTGGAGACGGCACGACCAGACTCTCGGCTAATTCATAACTTCTCGCGACTGCGAATCAGCTCCTCGTTGAGGTAGGGCTCGATGAAGCGTTATATTGAATACGATTCATGAGTCTTAACTCGCCGATAACTGTTTCCATTTCACCTATGACCTGAAGAAGAAAAAAGGACTACAAACCTAGAATATTCCATAGTAAATTCGCCTTTGCCCTCTGTTAAAGAGCGAAGTAGTGAGGTGTAACCGAACATATCGGAAAGAGGGGCTTCACAAATAATTGTTGTGTAGCCTTCAGTAGAGTCGGTAGACGTGATCAAAGCATTACGCTGAGTTAAGGATGTCACAACATTACCCTAAAATGAAGACAAAACTTTATATTTTAGGGAAAACTAACCTGAAAATCAGAAGGTGTTGTAACTTCGACTTTCATAATCGGTTCCAGAAGAATCCAGCTGGCTTTTTCGAAAGCTAAAAGAAATTATCAATAAGGTTTCTCGATGTTTGATCTTAAGTTTAAAAAGAGAAAACGTACACTCGCGCATCATGTTCATCATAGTATTAATCATAGCGATTTCAGTGGAATCAACGGCATGAGTAGCTCCATCTTGTATTCTTACATTAATTCCAGCAATTCGAGAATGAATCAACGGCCCTTCTGTTACAATTTGGTCCAATCCCTAAAAATTTATTCGAGTTAGTTGAAAAGAGATCACAACCTTTTTAAGAGCGGGGAAGAGATTCTTGGGAATATTGTTACCGAATGTTTCATCAGTGAACTTTACAAGAGTGTTCTCTTCAGCTGAAAGTGGATCAATAACTCCTTCAATCTCTCCAAATTGTCCTTGTCCTCCGGTTTGTTTCTTATGACGGAAGTGGAAGTTATATGGCCCTGAGAGAGATTCCCTATATGCTACAGTTGGCTTTCCGAGTTCTACTGGACAATTAAATTCATTTTTCATGCGTTGGGCATAAATTTCCTGAAATTATTAAGCAAATTTAAAAAATAAGGCATATCTCACCAGATGAAGTTCGCCCATTCCCGAAACAATTGTTTCCTTAGCTTCTTGATTATATTCTCTCCTGAATGTGGGATCCTCTTTGGTAAAGCGTGTGAGCGCTTTAATAAAGTTATCAGCATCTTTTCGATTAATTGGTTTGATGGACATCGAAATAACCGGCTCAGGGATGTGCATCGACTCGCAATGAGGAGAAAGATTTGAATCTGACGAGAAAGTCTCTCCCGAATGACAATCAAGTCCAAAAGTAGCACAAATATCTCCAGCATATGCTGTTTCAATTTCCTAAAAATGTAATTTTCATAAAAATAAATTAATAAAGAGGTTACCTCCATGTCAGCAGCGTGCATTCTAACTAGTCGTTGTACTCTAACTTTTCTACCGTCTCTTGAAGCATAAATAGTGTCTCCTCTATTTAATTGTCCTTGATAAACGCGAAAATAAGTGAGTTGACCATATTTTCCAGCCTGAAACAATAAATTACAGTTAAATGTGGACAAACCTCAAGTTTGAAGGCCAATCCAACGAATGGCTTGGCGTTGGACCGTGTTGGTGACAAAATAATTGTTGATTCTTTCTCATCAGGTCTGGAAAATAATTTTTAATGGAAGCATATAATTTTGTAACAAATAAAACAAAAACTACTTACCCTTTTACATTAGCTTTGTTTACAACTTCACTAGGATTCGGCAAATATTTCACTACACTGTCAATCATTGTCTGAACTCCCTTATTCTTCAAAGCGGAGCCAGATAACACAGGCACGAAGGACCTCTTTATGACAGATCTTCTAATAGCTGCATGAATTTGATCTTCAGATGGCTTTAGATCATTCAAAAACATTTCTCCGAGTTCTTCATCACCATTTGCAAGGAATTCTACAATTTGTGAAGCTAAAATTAGAGAAAAATAATACCAATCATTTCTTGTCTATAATCTTTTGCCATTGCTCTCATGTCGCTTGGAATTTCGTCTCTTCTAATAATCAGACCGTCTTCTCCTTCGTTATATATAGCTTGTTCAGTAATGAGATCAACAATTCCACGGAATCCAGAGTCCTTTCCGATTGGAAGATGAATTAAAGCTGCATTATGATTTAATTTATTCCTCAATCCGTCTAAAGCCTTTAGAGGAGTGGCCCCAGTTCTATCCATTTTATTGACAAAACATATAAAAGGTACATTATATCTGAAATATAAATTGTCGTAATAAAATAATTTACAAAATACCTTGATAATTGTCTATTGACAGTAAAAGTTTGTGATTGAACTCCTCCGACTCCACAAAGGACAAGTACAGCTCCGTCTAGTACTCTCAAGGCTCTTTCTACCTCTACTGTGAAGTCTACGTGACCTAAAGCAAATAATTTAAAACGAAAAATAGGAAAGTAACCAGGAGTATCGATAATATTGATGTTAGTTCCATGCCAGTCGACGTAAGTGGCAGCAGATTGAATAGTAATACCTCGTTGTCTTTCAAGTTCCATAAAATCCATAGTAGCTCCAACATCGTCTTTTCCTTTGACCTAAAAGAAACTTTAAGCTATTGGAAAATGCTCACCTCGTGCATAGAATCAATTCTACCAGCATAAAATAATATCCTCTCCGTTACGGTTGTCTTTCCTGAGTCGATATGAGCCGAAATTCCGATGTTTCGAATCTTCTCAACCGGGCGAACTCCAGGAATTACAACAGATTTTGCTTCAGCTTCGGCACTAAGTAGCCGTTTTATTACATTAATTTTGGCCTGAAAGATAACGATGTACAGAAGATTAAATAATTAGCTAACCTTTTGGCCGACCAGCCGTGCTCTGGTCAAAACCATCCTTAGAAGAGATGGAGGAGGACCCAAGGAGGACTACCTGAAACGTTTCTATTAATATTTTGAAGAAGAAATGCCAATTATCAAAGATCCTTTATGCTTATCAGTCTGACCGCAATTAGTCCAGACGTTTTTTCAAATGGAGCTGGGCGCGAGAGAATTGGCGCGGGCGGGAAGCACAATTCTGGCGCCAAAAGTGAGGACAACGCATACGGACAATGTGCTCGAACGTAGGCATGTCTTCTCTTCCAACTTCAAGTCGATCTCCATCTTTAATAATGCAAACTGGTATGTTTATAGCCAAAAAACATACAGTATCGGGCTATCACGCTTGTTTCTTCTCTTTTTCTATCTAATTTTACATTTTTAAAGGCTTTCTTGCATAAATTAGTGAGAACATTGTTAAAATTCCACAAAAATATAAGTACAGCTTAATTTCTGGCAAGAAAAGAAGGGAAAAGGGCAATGTGTGCTCAGCAGTCCTGTTTTTATGCAGAATTGAAAAAAACTACAACTTTTTGGTATCAATTTGCTCAAAATTACATGCAGAATGCATTAAAATTAGTTTCAAAATACAATAATGAAATTAGATTGATGTTCAGATGGCTTGCATAAGTGAAAATTTCGAGTACGCAAAAGATAAAAAAAGACGCCGCTAGTGACGCACACCACGAACCACCTAGATACTACGGTATATCGGGCCGGCGACATTTTCCCGCCAAAATTCGCTTGTCCGTGTGAAATTCAACCACGTTTTACCGCATTGACCTTTTCTTGTTTTTTTCATCACTTTTTAAAATTGGATACTCACATGCACTTTGACCGTGAGAACTGACCAAATTGAGCTGGGAAGCCGGCTATAGACGCTGTAAAACGCACGCTAACCCACTGTAAACAGCGAAATGCAGGGCCCAATAAATTTTAGGATTCGACTAGAAACTTCGAGGAACTAAAATCACACAAAATTGTTTCAGATTCTGTTGAAATTACTAAATGGATGGAAGTACTAACTGGCAAAATATTCAGAATTACTCTTTCGGAGATCCGGTTAGTTTTCCCACATCATTTTTAGCATAAAAATTGTCGAATTAAAGAATAGACAATAGTATATTTATTGCATAAAAAAGCAGGAATATTGATTACCTTTTAGAAACAAATCAACCTCGCTAACATAGAGAATGGGACTAAATTAAACGGAGGATTCCAGCTGCAGCAAGTTATTAAACAAGAAGTGTAAGTTATTCATCGTAAGAAAAAAAAGAAACTATTACAGACATTCACCAGAGAACCACCCAAAATGGCACATATCTAAAACTCTTTATGATGAACTGAAGCCTATCAAAGTACGTCTTTTTAAAAGTATTTTTCTAAAATTTATAGATTGAGCCGGGAGAAACAGCAGCTAAAAGGAAGTTAGATCTAGCTCGAAATAACATAGTTCCAACTACTTCTTCAAATGTTATTATTGATGGAAGCTTCAGCATCCATGACCCATATGCAGGACTAGAAATAGATCCTCTGCAATTGCTTCGAAGCGTTCAAGAAAATAAGTTGCAACCGAAAAGTGCTGCCACCTTTTTATAAGTTATTACTTCTATGTTTAGATAGAGGGAAGAGAAAGGCTCAAAAAGATGATTGCGACGGTAGTGAGGACATTAAAGGCTCCTCCAGATTGGATAATTCTCTCCTCATGACGACAAGGAAGTTTTTAGCGTTAAGAGATGAAAATGATGTGAGTTTTGTGTCGAAGATGAGAAAGATTTTTGCAGATTTTGAATCTAAATGAAGCTGCAAACTGTCTTAGAGTTCCTAAGCGTCGACTATACGACATAACAAACGTTCTGGAAGGCATCGATTTGGTGGAAAAAGTCGGAAAAAACAGCATTAGATGGAAGTGGGTTGTTTGCCTTTTCTGTCCCTCAAACAAAAATCATAAGCCCTTCACGGGTTGCGTAATCTATGTTGCCTAAAGTGATATGCCCTTCGCGGAATTCCAAGGTCGTTCTTTGTCTCTGCCGCCGTGGCAGCTGCTCCCCGATTCAAATAATAATAATGTCAGGACGCCGGAATGTGACGAGCACGAACTGATGACCCTTCATCGGGAGACCCAGGATGCGATTGAGAGAGAAAGACAACTCGATTTGCTGATTGACGATGTTCAAGCCTGTCTGAAGCTCGTAAAAGATGATCCAATCGACAGACCCTATAGGTATCCTCGTCTGAATAAAGAAACAAACAATTTAGTTATGTCAAATTCTCCGACTTAAGATCAATACGAGACATCGAAGACCAGACTCTAATAGCCGTTAAAGCTTCAGCTGATTCATTTTCCTCAATCGAGGTAGAGGTTTAGATTTTCATGGCACTGAACAAGTAATTTAGGTTGCTGATCCAGTTTCTACAGGGAAATTCCAAATAGTTATCAAAAATGAGCAAAAAGCTCCTCTCACAGCGTTCCTTTGCCCCCCAGTTAATGCCAGTGTTGCTGATGAGATTGAGGTCAATGTAACTGCTACTGGTGATGGTGAGATTTAGAGAAGAAAAAAACAATAAATAAATTCAGGACTCCGACATACAAGCGACTTGTCTGATGCTGCGGTGAACCAGCCGTGCAGCTCGAAGACACTTCATGAACAATATGGACTCCTTCAATCCGACATTGTCCTACCACCAAGAAGAATGACCGAAAATTTTGAGAACCAGATCTCTAGTCCGAGCAGATTCTCCGGTGGATTTATGAGTCCCTTGAAGGTTTGCCTACTCTTTTAGCGAGATATAAAAAAAACCTTACAGATGCTAGCAGCTCCTATCACTAACTGGACACCTAATGCTCCAACTTTAGATCAATTGGAAGCAAATCTACCATTGGATACATTTTTACCGCTTGAACCAGGAACTGGAGTGAGTCATTCTTCATATTTTTTCATAAACTTCCCATTTTCAGCAAGAAGCCTATGGCTTTCCGTTTACTTCAGCCGGTTTGTCGGATCTCTTCACTGGATCTGACTGGGATCTGATTTGATGATCCTATTTCTATAGCATAATCTTCAAAGTCGGACTTATTTTCTACCTCAGTTACTAGTCCACATAAAGTAGAAAATAGTCACAAAATTATAGTGCTTTTATTCCGGTTGACAACATATCTTTGTAAGAGCATTGCTCCTCCATGTCAGCTCATTTATTCATTTATCGTTCTATTTATATACAGCTTCTGGTATGACTTGCCTTGTAAATTAAATATTCACTTGTTCTGTTGCGTAATTATAAATTGTTGCGCATTTAGTTTGCTAAATTCTGTTGGCAAATCACCGTTTTATCGATAGCTATCGACAAAAAATAAACAAGTGATCTGGAAATGGAGCCTATTGGAACTATTTTAACGCTTCAGTATCGTAGTTTAGCTAAAGACGAAGGTTGTTGATCTATCTTGCATCTCTGACTCATCTAAATATCTCATTTTTCAGTATGCTCAGCTTTTTCAAACGGTACACAGTGAAAGTAATAGTTGGAGGATGCGTAGCCATTACAGCTGTTGACATTCTTGGTCATCCGGCTTCAATCTCAGGAGATTCGATGCTGCCAACATTAGAAGGCGCAGATAGCCGGTGGTGGAAAAGAGATATTGTATGGCTTACAAGTTTCGGAGTAACCTGGGGATTAGATAATGGACCAAAAGTAGGAGATATTGTTACGTTTGTGTTAGTTTTTTGCCTTTACTTCTTCTATTTTGTCTTTTAGGTCACCACGAGATCCAAAGAAGGTGTTTATTAAACGTGTAACTGCAGTAGAAGGAGAAATGGTTAGACCAAAATATAATTATGAGATTTTCTATCAATTAATACCAAAAGGAATGTATTGGATGGAGTCCGATAATCCAGTAAACGCAAATGATAGCAATATATTTGGGCCTGTAAGTTGATTTTTCTCGTATGATTCTCTTTAAATTGCAGGTCAGTCATGGATTATTACAAAATAGAGCTACCCACATAATATGGCCTCCACATAGATGGCAGAAATTATAAGAGTATACAGAGTTTACGCTAGATATAAAAAAGTATAAATAAATATTTATTTTTCAGTATTTTTGCATGTTGCACAGTTCCAGGCATTGAGAAAAGGAGCTGAAAGGATAAAACATGCAGTTAGAAACACATAGTATGACAAAGAGTTAGTTTCCAGTTTATTTGTATGCTTTTTCCTTATCAAGTATGTATTTTGCCCCGTTTTTAGCTAAATAGATTGTTGTCTGCGCTGTTTTTCCCACTTGAATGGGCAGTTCGCTGTGAGACTTTAACTAATCTGGCCGACCCGTTTTGAGTCGCGTTTCATTAATTTCTTTTCTTTCACAATTTTCAATGTTTAACGACGAGACAAATCACTATGCAAATAAGATGTGATAAGCGCGAAATGCTCTCAACGCACTTTTCCTTATCGTCTATAGAATAGGCTTAAAATGTACAATGTCACAGGTAATATGTCGGGATTTCTTCGTTCTCTGCTCACTAAGGTCTCAGGAGTCAAACTACCAAAGAATAAGGTTAGCTTCTTTTTATTTATTGCAGGAATTCTAGTAGTCACATGACATATTAACGCAATGACCAAAGTGTAACTTACCCTTTTTCTCTTATCAATTCTCATGAGTATAAATGGTCAAAGTGTAAAATAAGGCAAAGAACGCTAATGAAATATAATCTACAGGTCATTTTAATGCTTATTTGGTTATTTCAGCATCCAGTTCATCATATTGAAGGGGCCGATAATGTAGTAGTCGACTCGTCAGTTTTCTGTTGTCCAATCTGTTATAGCGTTTATTCTTCTGTACGTTTAGTTTACTTTCACTAAATTATTTCATTTAGGTTCCATTAATTCTACAGTGTGGTCATACTTTTTGTTCTTCGTGTATTAGAAACATTTCTATTAGGGAAAATCTCACAATTGTTGTAAACAATGAATGGGTTAGTTTTTTAATTTCAATTTTCAAGTATAAGCAAATTTCAGGCATTCCTCTGTCCACTTTGTCGAGAATCTTGCTCAACTAAAAGAATGGTTAAAAATTATCTCGTTGAAGATCTCCTTTCTCAAATCAGTACGTACTCTCCAGAAGATGAATCTTCTAAAATTGCCGTCTCTACAGTGACCCTCGCTGTATGTTTTCCCCTTTTCAACCATTACTATTCTTCTTTTAGAAACAGCGATTAGAAAATCGGTGCAAAGAGTTGGAACAACAGACAAATAGGATGCACAATGAATTTCAAGAGCATAAGAAACGGGAGATGAAGAATTATATTGCCATTGTGGTGTTTGTTCTTTCGTATATAATATTAAGTACTCTTTCGGGTAACTGAAAATCTCTTCTTAGGCCAATGCATTTTGAAATGATATGATTGATGACGGGTTAGGTTGTAATATAAGCAATGTAAATGATGTGGAAAAAATAAAAGTTGATCTCTTACCTGTTTTCCACTGTCTTTGCCAATTGTCTATGTCACACATTAAGCAATTTATCAAAAATCAACAAAGCGATAACAAAAATGTATGAAAATCAGGCAACCCTCTTGAAAGATTTTTTGATTTCTGGGAAAACGCGACTATATTGCCGTTTTTCGGCAGGAGGCAATTGCGTGGCAAGAAGAGCTGTGCTGAATAACGGTAATTTGTAGGGCTGGAACATAAACTAACCTGTTTTTATCGCTGATACCATGGAGTTTCAGCATTGCGCTTTCAATGTATTTATAACCGATGACTGTTTCTGAGATGATCGTACTAACCACCTGAAACAAATTAGAAATGCATTATAAAAACGAACCCTTGAAAAGTATACTCCGTGTTTACAAATCTGAAAGGCAATTTGCGCACAGCCCATTGATAGGCGTTCTACTTTATCCTCACTAGCTTTCTTAAACTGAGCGAAGAATTGGACTCCTCGGAAATGCTTATTCACTAGATATCTAAACATGAAAATTATCTAATCTATAAAAACAACTTACGAAAAAACGGCGACTTGATCGTTAGTAATTGTAGGATGGGCATGAAGAATACATTTATAAAGAAGCGATTCCATTGCAAGCATATCTTCAGCCGAGAAATTCTGCAAAAAAATAGTGCAAGAGAGAAATAACTAACAATTTCATTGAAAGACGAAGCTATCGCTAAGGCTAGCGTAACTACATGTCGTTCTTCTGGCCTTCTAGAGGCTGCTTTTACAACCTCTGCACAAATTTCCAAAACCATTGGAGACAGTTCACCAACTTCAGTGAATTGCACAAGAATATCTTAAGTCCTCTGTTTAAATAACTGTAGAATCAGTCTACCGGGTAGCCTTGCAATCTCTGGTTCTTTTATTTTGCTTATTAGCAACCGTGCTATTGCGATAACTAAAGCTGGTTCTTTTTTGAATTGTCGTTTCATTTTGAGGAGCAATGCCATGCACTAATATTTTACATATAGTTTAATTTAAAGATAAGCTCTAACCATTTCGGAATTCCGAACATCATCTAATTTTGGAGAATTTCTCTGGTAAAGATTAAGCAACATAGGCCATTTATAAAGTGTAGAAATATCTGTGTCCTCTTCTGAAAAAAATAAAGATTTTACACTAGAGAAAATATAGCCTACCTCCATCTAATTCCATTCCTTCTCCATTAGATTCATTTTCCAGAATTGAGACTAATATTTTAACTTTGGAGATCATTACACGGTTTAGCTAAAGAACTGATATTAAAGCTAACAAAAACTGCATACCTTCTTTTCTCCAATAATTTCTTTGAATAGTTCTACAATTTCTTGTAGATTTAAGGTCAATTGCCTATTATTTACGATAATATCAGTTAGTTCTTGGATATTATCGCCTCCATTGCTTATTCCAAGAGTGTACTTAATTAATTGTAGAAGGATGTTCTTAGCTGTTTCAGAATCCACTCTACTAATAATGGTTGCTAAATGTTGCTTTGCAATCTCAGCAAACTACAAAATAAAATAACAAGTTAAATATCGAAACCTGAGTAAAACAAGATGTTGGATCCTTCGTAGGCTCCTCTTCAAAATCATAAGTAGCTAAAATTGTAGTCGACTTCTCTGGTTCAGAAATTAATACTGATAGTAAAGCGATGACTGGGTTTTTCTTTATACCCTATAATATAAAGGTATTGCCTATAACAGAAAGCAAGAATCAACCTTGATAGCTTCAATTAATTTGTTCCAACAGTGAATAGAATTATCAACGTTATCAAGATAATTTTGTTCTAACAACAAAGTGTAAGCATACAGACGGGCAAGAAATGTAGCAACTCCTAAAATTGATAGATTCTACCGGTTGCGGATCAAAACTAGCCTATGCAAGGCTTTTGCCACATGAAGGCAATTACTTCTATCATTTCAGTACGAATGGCTTCTCGGAGCTTTTTATGGCTAAAAATATCGATGCTATAGAAAAAATACTCAATCATTTGACACATATTCCTATAATCAATGTGTTAGAAAATAAATAGCTGTGAAACTTACTTATAAGCATGTTCATTTATGTCTTTAAGTGACATCATTAGTTCGCTAAATAAAGCCACAGCTGATTCGCTTCCTAATAGAACAATATGCTCATGAAGGAAGGATAAATCGCTTGGAATTAGCGATAAATTTTGGTCTTCTTTGATTAGCTCGAAACAGCATGTAGCAATTTCTTTATCTAACCCTTGTGACTTTAAATCTTTAATAATTCTATCTCTATCTTCTGGTAAACCTGAAAATTAACTTTAAAAGGAAACTAAGATATCAACTTACTATGAAAGGCTTGTTTAATATTTTCTTTTACTTGTTCGCGAGAATAAAGTGGAATAATTCGACGAAGAGTTTTTAAAGAAGTCATTTTTATTGATTCTCTCCTGCTGGCTGCTCGACCGGTGCAATTTGACGATTTGAAGTGGAAATTAAATATGGAAGTTTACCGTGATATTCCGAATAAATCATGTACCGATAAATATATTCCGCTATTTTATCCTAAACAAATTTTATTTTCTTGTTAGGACTAGCTTACCGAAATTGATTTCGGAATTGGGAGGTCAATTACTTTGTTGTAGTCTGGTTCAAGAATGTGACTAATTCTTGCTATGCAAATATCAAGAAGTTTAATTTCTAAAGGATATTTTTTTGTTTCCAATGGATGAACAAACCTGGCCGAGTAATATAAACCTCAGTTCGCGTGACGATTCCAACACCGGGATGAGATGGCCAATAAACCTAAAGAATAACTGATTAATTAGGTTTAAATGTGTAAAGGACTTCAGCTGGAGGACTCAGGACAGGTTTGCCGTCGACACTTTTAACGAGAGACCAGTAATAAACGGCGCCGCTGGGAAAATGCCGAAATACCCAAGGGTGACCCTCAAATGTTTTGATATCCAGAAACTGGCCGACTTTTAGCTGAGCGTAGCGAACCCCTTTTCCCTGCAAGAACATGCTCACACACACTCAACACATAAAAATACCGAACCGTCGATCCAAAGAATATCAACTAGCCCCCCACTGCAATTTTTGAAGCGTACTATCACCTAAAATGATAGCGGTATAACGATACAATACGAGTCAAACCGATTGTGATACTGGATTGTTGACCGAATAAACTTCTTCTCCAACACCCAAGGTACTATTATCAAACTTCGGTCTTATAAATCGAATTGTTTCCGCTGACATAAACGTTGAACCTAATTTAATATGATGTAGTAGGAAAAGGTAGAAAGAGCAGAGAATTAATTAGCAAGGCTTGGGAAAAAGCGCACAGATGTGGGGTAGATCGAAAGCACATGATATTCCTGTCACTCTTCCGCATAAACTTTATTATTTCAAGCTAAAAAAGCTAGCTACTAATTACTAAAGTATCTCACATTTTGCACTGATTATCATGTTGCTTTTAGAAGGCAGATTTCAACAAAATCGCGATGCGCCAGGTAAGGGAAGAGAAGCCTTAAGGTAAGCAGGAATATAGGCTAAATTTATTTGCAATTAATGCTTATTTTTCAGGAAAAGTATGCAAGAGATGGCGTGGGAAGTAATTGTGTCTTTTATCGAGTTGACGAAAACTCGCAAAAGCGTATTTTTGAATGCACGACGATTCTCCTGCCGTTACAGTGAAATTGTTCTTCAAACACTTTCGAATTTTTTGATTTGTTCCTACTTTATATGTTTCAGCCGATTAGGTTAATAACTAGAACTAAAAATAGTATTAGTCAGTTTATAAGCCGTCACTACGCCATGGACTCGAATATTTCTGAAGCAGACGCCGTTAAGAATATTTATAACGAGGTTTGTTGTTTATGAATTTATTAATTTACAAATTTAAGGCCGAAAAATATTGGACAGCGGCTTCAGAAGATGTTGATGGCATGCTTGGTATGTTTATTTGTTTATAAATTGATAATTTCGAGATGGATCAATAAGTTTACATAGTAACATCTCAATTTTAGGAGGTTTTGCCCAACTGCACAGGCCAGATATCAGGCTTTCGCAAGATTTCATCCGCAAGCTTCAGGAAAAAGTAAGAATATTTGTTTATTTATCTTATGCTTTAGAATTTGCTTTTAAAAACTAACTACGCATTGGATTGCGGAGCAGGAATCGGTCGCGTAACTAAGCATCTCCTTGTTCCAATTTTTCAAAAGGTATTTTAAACTTTAGCCTTTATGTTTTTAGGTGGATATGGTTGATGTGGCAGAGAATTTGATTACAAAGAGCGTTGATTATATCGGCAAGGGAGTTTACGAATCCAGAATTGGGGAAAAGTTTGTTGAAGGTTTGCAAACTTTCGCTCCTCCCAAGTCAAGGTTAGTCTTTATTATCTCCTAACCTTCAATAATTCTAGGTACGATATGATTTGGGTTCAATGGGTCTCCGGACACCTTACTGACAATGATTTTGTTAGCTTCTTCGAGAGATGTAAAGAAGGTCTTAACGATGGCGGCATTATTGTCCTCAAAGATAATTTATCATCTCGTATGCTCTTATTTATTTATTTATTATAATTTTATAGAAGAGACATCCGATTTTGATCCAGAAGATCACAGTTGGACGCGTCCTGAAACTCTAATCGATCAGCTTTTCGAAAAAGCTAATTTGAAAGTAGTCAGCAGGAATTTACAGACGAGTTTTCCCAAGGGTATGTACAAAGTCAAAATGTTTGCCTTAAAGCCTGTTTAATTATTAGCCCTTTTTGTTAAAGGTTTCTTATGGTATCGTTTTGACTTACTGCAATTTTCTTTTTTTTTTGTTAAATATATAAGTTGTTGATCTCAGTAAATTTTGCTCAACAATGTTTCTTTATTTTTGTCAAATGTTATTAGCGGTGGTTTTATCCACGTTTTTACTTCATTATTTCATACCTTTTTTTTCAAGAAAATCAGTTGTGAGGATTGTAGATGATTTCCGCTATAAGGAGAAAACTGGGTGGGGACAAGGATGGAGTTCACGTCCAATCACCAGTGGCAGCAATGCCATCAGGTGTTCATCGTGTTGACCAAGAACTCCAGCGAAAATTCGCCAAAGGAGTTCAATACAACAGTTTGTTCCCAACATTAAAGAGAAAACCAATTTCCAGTGAAAATTGTAATTCGTGGTGATCGAAACGTCGGAAAATCTTGTCTCCTTCGTCGATTACAAGGACTCCCTTTCCAAGAAGAATATGTCGCTACAGAAGAGATCCAAGTAGTCAACATCCATTGGAACTATCGAGCCACCGATGATGTAGTAAAAGTTGACGTTTGGGATATCGTTGATCAATCAACTAAAAAACGAGCGAGAAACGATAAACTCAAGCTTTCTAACAAAGCCGTCGAAGCAGAAAGTGATGTTGTGAGTTTTTCCCAATTTTTTGAAAAACTAAAGAAGAAGTTCAGCTAGAAGATGCAGCTTGTGATGCCCGCTTTGTCGATGTTTACAAAGGAGCCCATGGTGTGATTTTAGTCTTCGATTTGACCAAACAATGGACTTGGGAATATGTCCAAAAGGAAGCCGAAAAGGTCCCAAGCAACGTTCCAGTGAGTTTTGTCATTATTTTTTTTAGGTTCATTCAGATTCTGATCTTAGCCAATCGTCGTGATATGGGCCATCATAGGGTGGTAACAGACGAGATGTGCACCAGTTTTGTTGAACAATTCAACAGGTAGAGTGATTTATTCTTTATTTTCGAAAAATAATTATCAAACGGGTACAACCTCTTCCAATTCTGAAATAGGGTTTGGCGTAGCATCTGAGAGAGACCAATAGGTGGATCGTCGACTGGGCAAGCTGCTATTGGTGCTAGAGTCGAGTGATAATATTTCCCCGCAACATTCAAAGATTTTAGCTGTGCCACCGTCTGATATAGCTAATTTTCTAGCGAGATCGGTCTCTTTTCGACAGAAAGGACATTTCACAGTTGGCTTTTGTTCAGTCTGGAAAATATTTTTTCTCAATTGCCTGGCTAACCTTCCACATTTCACCCAAACAGCAGCAGCAAATCAAATGGCCGCATTTTAATTGACGATTTGCCCAGCGCTCCACGCAGATAGAACACTCCTCGCTCTCGTCGGGAAGGGATAAGTCCGTTAATTTTTGAGTCTTGGCTTCTTTTGCTGCCTTCTTTGCAATAGCATTTCGTGCTTTTCGGAGGCTTATTGGTTCGAAGACGAGTCTTCCCAGGACGAAGACTAGGAGGCAAAAAGCAAGTGTTTGATCCACCTAAAGATTGACATTTTATGCTGCTCTAATTAGTTCCCACTGGGAATCAAAATTTTATGGACCCTGCTATAATTTAGTGAATAACAATGTTCTGCAATCTTTAGAGGAAGTCGAGCACTACAATTTTGTAGAACTAAAAGCAAAATAAGACAAAATCAATCATCATTACTTAATGAGTGGTAGGAGTCTCACCTTTAAAAGAATCAAGATGAGGTGCTCCTTTGGATGAGGCTCATCTTCCTTTATGTAAAAATGATTAACAACCATAGCTGATGTAGTTGCTTGGATAATAGTCATAGCCGAAACAGCCAAAGCCAGACTCAAAAGGACTCTATGAGCTCTCCTTGAGGATTTGACGATCCATCCTTTCGCCCTGACCCTTCCCTCTCTCCAAAGGATCTAAAATTAGAGAATTTTTGATGAGAAAATATGACCGACATCTACTCTTCCGGCTGATATAAGATAATGGTAGAGACAGGCACACCAAAAGGCTAGAGTAAATGTAAGAGAAGTAAGACTATAAGCAAATGGTCGGTCCTCTCCAGCCCATTCAGATACGACATGTCCTAAAGTTGAGTTTTGCTTGAATATACGGTACTTTTTGGGCTAAATAATCTACAAACCTGGCCATTGTATCAAGGCGATAATATAGAAAACAACAGCAGAAGCATGACGAGCAATAAAGGACCAAGGAATGTCAGAAAAGGTGTCAACTTGGCAGTAAATTCCGGGTATCATTCTGAAATCGTTCTCTATTTTTTTTTCTCTCTCACAAATAGCCCAAAAAGAGAGGAAAACCCCCCGCAAAATGATGATTTCCCTCGCTTAATCGGATCAACTTGATCAAAAATTGAAATAAATGCTTGTGGATACCGAAGACGGTTTTATCGGCTAGCAGCTTGAATAGCGGATACCATACAATGTGACCGGAATACGATCAGGAGGAGGGAGGGAGAGAGGGACCCTAGAAAAACATAATTTTAGCTAATCTTGGACTGCCATCCTAGCCAAATATTAAGGCAATAGCAATCAATAATAAGCCCCTGGAATCAGATGTCCTCCTCCTGCCTTATCACCAAAAAATATATGGGACCCTTATCATCTGTGGCCTAGAGAGGACAGCCTAGTAACCTACCCTTGCCAGGTCGCGAACATTTGGCCAAAACAGGAAACAACAATTGAGACAGACACAGTGAGGGGAAGACTAGGGCAGAACCGGAATTGACCCAAACAATGTGCCCAAAACTTGAAGGAATGAACAGTTTTGACCAACAAGTGCTGCTTTTTTATTGAGACTTGTCGTAGAAGAAAATTACTATATAATTTAAAGAAAAATGCAGAGCAAAGGGTTTGTTTGAAGATCCTTGTGCTTCAGTAGATTTAACCTCCTTTTTATATGAGTTGAGCTAATTATCTAGAATAATAATGTTCATAAACAAAAATGTAGTAGAAATCAAGTACTACAACTCAGTAATTGACCACAAACTCAGCAAGAATATGACTCATTTTGAGTTACAGCCTAAAAATGGATAACTTTCTTCTTTTTCAGCACACATTCTGCTTATGATGGAGCTCCAGTTATGAGGTGGACAGCTTCTTCAATGAGGAATGCCTTCGGCCTCCGTCTTGTACATCTCTTCTTCAATATTCCATTTCTCTGCCTCCAGGTATGCTTTATTCCTCACTTTCATTAAAATACTGTCAAAATTTAGAGAGAGACGCTGAAAAGACAGTTAGAAAGGAATAGGGAAGAGATTCTCTCGAGTTATACTGAGCTGGATTGCTACCAAGAGACTCCTGAAGCGGATTACGATACTTTCATGGATGTTGTAACTCAACGAAGAAGACAAGCAGCAGAAAGTCAAGGAGCTAGGTATATCCCCCACCCAGGGCAGAAGGTCATGGGAGGAGGGCAGCCCATTCCTGGACAAGTTATTACTCCAGAAAATAGATCGCCTGCCAAAGTGCCAGCCAAATTTGATCCAGATGGAAGACAAATCAAGACAGCAGCTCGTAAGTTACTACAGAAGATCTAAAAAAGAAAGCGTTTCAGAAAGACTGCCATCTGCTGGAGATGATGACACTTTTAACCACTTTTTGGAAGACAATAACTACCACGAAGCACAAAGACCAGCCAGCCTTAAAATTAGGAATAATACCAATAGTGATGAGTACGTTTTAAAATTCTCTGATGGCTCATACATCCATTTTCAGTGAAGCTAACACAATGGTAAAGACTTACGAACAAGACGTTGAATCTGATGATGATCTCCAAACAAAAATGGTCCAGCAAGCAGAAATAAGAAGAAGTTCTGCAATTCCTCCAGCTGTCTCTCCTATCCCAATAGCCACTCCAACCGGTAGTTTTCCTTACATTTTCTCTAAAAAGTCTTGTTCTTAAGCTTTTCGAGTTAAAGTAAATGACCAAGATTCTTCTAACGATGAGTACAATACCCCTGATCCTGAAAGAGAAGAGGACTTTGAAGACGAACCAATTGCTTTCACAGCTGTCTACAAGGAGAGAACTCCTTCCCCTAGACCAAAGGTATGAGGGAATATCAGTTTTTCACACTTTGATGAAAATTTTTAGTAATTAGATTAAAGATAAATGGATATTTTAAGGTTATTGTCACTCCAACTACTGAAGTTGGCTTCTCTACTGAAGATCTCGACGCTTGGCTGGGTCCATCGGATGATCTTCCGTCCTCTCTTCCTGCGAAGAAAATTTCCACTGGTTCAATAGAATCAGAAGAGGAAATTGGCGTTAAATTAGCACCAATTTCGATCGAAAGCAAGCCAATTCCACAAAGAATTACAGAACAACATAGTCCAGTAGAGTTTTCTCCAAATTTAAAGAAAGCACATTCAGGAGTCGGAGAAATCTGAAAAATCGGAGAAAACTAAAAAGAAGAAGAAGAAATCATCGGAGGAAAAGCCAAAAAAAGTGAAAAATCTCGAAGCTGAAGTGGAGAAGCCAAAGAAAAAGACAGTAAAGAGCAAGAAGCCAATGGATTCTCATCAAGCATTGGAAGATTTCCTTGGTCCACCGACTGGATCAAGTTTTTCTAATACAGCTGCCGAATATGACCCTCTTTAGATGAATCTCTCGTCTTTTACCGGTATTCATGCGAATTCGTTGTACTTTCGCTGGATTTTAACCATTCTCGATGGTTTTCTAACAGTTTTTCGTCATTTTTTCTAGCAGGCATGTCTTTTTAGTTTTTTTTAAATTTTAGTAATTTTTATACTAGCCGATGTCAAAAATTTGCCGCTGGAAAGAAAAACGACGAAAAACTAGATAAACTACCATGCAGGCTGCATATCGAACTAAGCCGCCAGCTACAGTAAAGTCAATTAATTTCCTAACATTTTCCAACTCACTTACAACTAACTTGCCATTTTCTTTACATTTATTGTACATATAGAAGTAAATTATTTATTTAATTAATTATCTACTATTTATTTATTTTATATATGCTTTTCCAGATAAAAATGACTGAAAAATGGGTATCAGCTGGAAAGAAATATTGCGAAATATGTAAAGTAAGTTTAATTGCCTATTTAATTTATATTTTTTTAGATTTGGCTTACAGATAATCGAACCTCAATAGAGTTCCACGAAAACGGAAGTTTGCATAAAGACGCTCTTCAAAAAAAGAGCACCTCTTTTCGACCAATCCGACCAAAACCAAGGGAACGTACAGTTAGCCTTAATTACTTTTTGAAAATACTATTTATATAGAAAATTAACATTAACAGAAGAGAACAGAAATCTGTGCCAGATGAGAGATGGCGAATGCCCCCAGTGCAAGTAAAAAAATATGAAGAAGCAGTTATGCCAGAAGATGTTAAAGAAGCGAAACAGCCAGAGTCAAAGGAAGTAAAAGAACTTGAACGAGAATTTGTTAAATGGAAGAATTTTGAAGATGATGGTGGAGTTTGGACAACGGATGACGAAGATACAGATCATGTGGTTATGATTTACATTACGACGGTACTTTAACTACTTTGCCTTTGTTATTACTTTAACTATTTCAGCCAATCAAACGAATACCTAGGCCCTACCGTCATACTAATAGGATTAGTTCATTTCTACATCTCCGCTACACCAAGGGCTCAAATATTTCTGAAGCATATGCCGTTAATAATCTCTATAAAGAGGTTTGTTGTTTATGAATTTATTAATTTACAAATTTAAGGCCGAGAAATATTGGACAGCGGCTTCAGAAGATGTTGATGGCATGCTTGGTATGTTTATTTGTTTATAAATTGATAATTTCGAGATGGATCAATAAGTTTACATAGTAACATCTCAATTTTAGGAGGTTTTGCCCAACTGCACAGGCCAGATATCAGGCTTTCGCAAGATTTCATCCGCAAGCTTCAGGAAAAAGTAAGAATATTTGTTTATTTATCTTATGCTTTAGAATTTGCTTTTAAAAACTAACTACGCATTGGATTGCGGAGCAGGAATCGGTCGCGTAACTAAGCATCTCCTTGTTCCAATTTTTCAAAAGGTATTTTAAACTTTAGCCTTTATGTTTTTAGGTGGATATGGTTGATGTGGCAGAGAATTTGATTACAAAGAGCGTTGATTATATCGGCAAGGGAGTTTACGAATCCAGAATTGGGGAAAAGTTTGTTGAAGGTTTGCAAACTTTCGCTCCTCCCAAGTCAAGGTTAGTCTTTATTATCTCCTAACCTTCAATAATTCTAGGTACGATATGATTTGGGTTCAATGGGTCTCCGGACATCTTACTGACAATGATTTTGTCAGCTTCTTCGAGAGATGTAAAGAAGGTCTTAACGATGGCGGTATTATTGTCCTCAAAGATAATTTATCATCTCGTATGCTTTTTTTTATTATTATTTCCTTTTTTATTATAATTTTATAGAAGAGACATCCGATTTTAATCCAAAAGACCACAGTTGGACGCGTCCTGAAACTCTAATCGATCAGCTTTTCGAAAAAGCTAATTTGAAAGTAGTCAGCAAGAATTTACAGTTGGGTTTCGCCAAGGGTACGTATAAAGTCAAAATGTTCGCCTTAAAGCCTGTTTAATTATTAACCCTTTTTGTTAAAGGTTTCTCATGGTATCGTTTTGACTTACTGCAATTTTCTTTTTTTTTGTTGAATATGTATATTGTTGAGCTTAGTAAATTTTATTCAATAATTTTTTATTTCGTTTTACTTAAAGGAGCTGTCAGTCACACTTTTCACTAACTTTGATTTTATCACCATGGAACCTTATATTCTGACTCTTTGGGTAAAGCTCTAGTCTTTTATTTTTTTTTTCAGAAATAAATTATTTTTGATTACTTTGCTACTCCACTTGATTAATGTATCTTTCTTATTTATATCTATTTATATTCATCACTTGATTATTTTACATCACATTTTCCAGATAAAAAATGGCTGAAAGATGGGTATCAGTTGGAAAAAAGTACTGCGACATATGTAAAGTAAGCTCTTGTCTATGTAAACTTAATTATTTTCCAATTTCAGTGCTGGTTTGCAGACAACCGAGCTTCAATAGAGTTTCACGAACGAGGAGACAAGCACAGAAATGCTCTCGCACAAAAATTGAAGGATGTTGGAAGACAAAGAGAGCTAAAGGAACATGCTGTTAGTTTTATTTCCATTTTAACAAGTTCACTTTAGGAAATTAATATTAAAGGGCAATTAGCAGCCATGCAAGCTGGAGCGATGCTGCAAATGAGAAAATATGGAGAGGAAGTCACAGAAGGGCCATCTTTACCAGGTAAGAGTGCATCATTCACCCTAAAAATGTAACTTTTATAGCTACCGGAATTCAGGGATCCAAATATTTTGATCCTCGTCAAGCAGGGCAAGATGTTAGCGCAATGGCTTCTGAAATGGCTAGATTAGCCGACCAAAGAAAGAATGGAAAGTATAGACTGCCAGAAGCACCAGGTGGTCCAGTTCCAGTAAGAATTAATAAAGAAGCACTGGCAAAAGCACAAAAACATGCTCGATTAGAAGGTAATCTTTTTTTTTTCGTTAAAAATATTTTGAATTGCAGCTGAAAGAAAGGCCAAGAAGAAGGCCAAACTTGAAATAGAAAAGCAAAAAGCTGAAGCTGAAGCTGAAGAAGCGGCTAAAGAGACAGCAAAGGAGACAAAACAATGGGTTCAAGCTGAAACAGAAGAAGGGCAAGTCTATTTTTGGCATATGTACACAGGAGGTAACTTTTTTAAAATAACTAATCTTGACTTTCATTAGATACAATATGGGAAGCTCCAGCTGAATTCTTCACTCAAATCGAATATGAAATTTACTTGGCTACCCTTGAAGCAGAACGAGAAATTGTACATAATTTTGACTTAGCCGAGAGTGAACAACGGGAAATAGCCGAAGGAGAAGTAAATGCACAAGCAGCGGCTGAATACGGCAAGTTAAAGAGCGTTCATATTATTATTTTCTCTTTTCAGAGCAATACTATGGGTCAAATCACCCGGAATCTTCAGAATATCTCTTAGAAATCAAACAGAAAAGAGATAGAGGTGTTAAAAGGCCTCGACATCGCCTTCCAAAAGCACAGCCAGCTCCTCAGCCAGGGACGTTATATGCCCCTGGTGCTATTGGATTCACAAAGCAAGCTATTTCTGGAAGATTAAACGATGTAGAAGATGTAGATTCGATTCCCATGCCACTTTTTGAACCAGGCTAGTAATTATTTTTTCTTTAAAGCTCTACTTAGAGATAATTATGAATCTCTGATTAATTGAATAGTAACATTAAGTATAATTTCAGGAGCAGAGCCTAAAATGGAAATACCTGAGCCAGAAGAAGAACCACAGGTACAAAATTTTGCTCCAAAAGAACCGCAGCCAGAAAGGATAGTTGACACTAATACAGGAATTGGAGGATGGACAAAGGTCGCAAAGAAAGAAGAGTAAGATTATTACTTTTACCCTGTAGTCCAATTTTAGTCCAGAAAAGTTCTTCTCTCCGTTAACGGCTCGGTATAGAGAATTAGAAGAAATGGAAAAGAAAGAAGCAGCCGAAGCTGCTGCAAATCCTACAATCAAGAAAGAAGAAAAAGAAGAGAAAATCGAATTCACAGAAAAAGTGGCAACAATTAAAACTAAAGGAAAAGTCGAATTCAAGAAAAGAGCACCTGCTGGTGGATCGAAGAATGCTCGACAACGAGCCGATTAACACTTTTAGTTGTAATTTAACTTTATATTTTAATAAACCTGTAAGCCTGCTCTAAAATGTCTCTGAAAATTATCAGATCTCCATTTAAGTTGCCTCTGATGCTTGGAGGCTTTATTTTCTTGTTGACTGAAGACTCCAGGAGATAAGAATCCGGAAATTCTCGGTCTCTAGCTTGATTGAAAACGAAGCGATAAGAAGAAAACGAAAGTGGAGCCACTTACTAGAATCAAACTAAATTTCGATTATTTTTGGCGTTTTCAAGTCCCTAGAGATTGGAGCAGTTTGACTGGAATTTTCGCTCCAAAACGAGTTAATTCATCTTTCTCTGTTGGAGATGGGCACCGAGACACGTACTTATCCATCACTTCGGATTCCAACTCTACCCCTCACGTGTTCATCAATTACCTCGTGCATTTAGGTGCTAAATCTCAATTCATCAGGACCTTAGCGGCGTAGACCAGTTTCATGGCTCTACGCAACGAGTGCCTTGACCTAGGCGTTGTCCGACCAAGCTATTCGTAACTGTCACGATTCAAAGAGTAAAAAGCAATTAGATTTTCTAGAGAAAAGAAGTGCTCAACCTATAAGGCACTTACTCTAAAACTTAAAACTTTAAATCTAGCAAGAAGTAAGAAGATGTGGATCAATCAATCCGTTCCACACAAAAGACTTCGTACTTTGTTTTCAGCGCGTTTCTCATCTTTTTTTCTCTAAATGATTGATTGCTTCCTGCCGGTCCCTTAAAATAAATCTCAACATTGTGAGTCTTTGAACCCATTGAGTCCAATGCACATACACTGATAAGTTGTGAGAGATTGCCTTATTTCCTATAGGACCGGGCAAATAAACATCCAGAATGAGAGAGAGATTCGTAGTTTTTTGTTTTGTCAACATTTTTTGAGTTCAGGTAAATGGAACGAGCAGAAGATCAAATGGGACCTCTCTTCCATATCATAAAAAATGGGTCTGCCTGTCCCAGTAGCTCGCCTTTCTTGCGCTACAAGCTTGCTAATTTATAGAAATAATATGAACATTTTATTGCTATTTTAAGTGGTCTATAAAGACTACAAATTATAGATAATAACGCAAACACGATGCTGTTGGTTACAGCTTGGCTTGCAGTCTGGACAAAGCGAAGGGCATTGATATTTCATATTCTTACAATCCTCGTTCTTTTGGCAACGGTTGGGTTTTTTTTTCTGATTTTATTAGAAATATCGAAACTAGTAAACCTTTAGGGCCCCAGTAGCCGTGATTCAATTTTTCTGTTATAAGGAGGGTCGCGAGTTCAATCCCCCTCACTGACTTACATTTTTGCTTTATTAATTCAAGTCTTTTTTCATATTTTTTGACGTTTTGACTCAATGTTACTGCATTATAAGCACATATGCATTGGCATCTCCTCATTATCCAACGGCAAACTCATTTTTTGAGCAATCCTACTGATAAAAAATGCTTGCCTATTGAAAAGTTGGTTCTCTTTAAATAAAAATTCAATTTCTCGACTCAGATCAGCTCGATAAGCCAGAGAATTCCAATGCTACAGAGCAGCTGGAACAGTAAAAGCCCAATTCAGTGTGTTTTATGCGACTGAATTGAGTTAAAATGTCAAAAAATATGAAAAAAAAGACTTGACTTAATAAAGCAAAAATGTAAGTCAGGAAGGGGGATTGAACCCGCGACCCTCCTGACAACACAAAAATTGAATCATGGCTACTGGGGCCCCAAAGGTTTACTAGTTCCGAAATATCTCATGTGTCAATCCTCGTCTACTTCTTGCTTTTCTAGGCTATAGTCCACAAAACTCATACCGACATACTTAATCTGAGCGACAATCCGAGTTAGAGCTGCAAAGCTTGCCAGAGAAAAACCTACAGGCGAAACTTTCACCGATAATGGCCAAAAGAAGGCAGATCTAAATTGTGGGTTAAAAGAAGAAAATTGAAGAATCAAACCAAAAAAATCTGCTTCATTTTGGGGGGAAAGACTAAACACAAATTGGTGAATAAATACCATCCAAGCTCATTTGTATTCTGTCTTCTCGAAGTCTCAACAAAAAAATATTTTGATATCGCATTTTGCAGAGAGAAAGCCAAGGGCTACAACTTTATTAAGAAGAAAATAGCAAGTAAGTAGAGAAAAAAAAAACAGATTTTCCGTATTGAAAACTTAACAACAATCAAAGCATTTGCTTCAAATGAGATTGTTTCTTCAATCGCCCATCATCACAAAAAGCATCAACGAATCATAAGTATCCTGATCATGAACACCCTGAAAATAATAATAATCAGAGACGATTAGAAAGGGAACCCACCTCGGCAAAACATTTAAAAGCCAATCTAAGTCCCTCTCCTATCACAAGATCTTCAGGCAGCCCCGTCCTATTTATCCTCTGTACCATGTCTTGAGTCGTTTCCTCCAAAATCGAATTGAAGAATTCATCGTTCGATAACTGATTGAATCTCAAATAGACCAAATCTTGGAAAGATCCCTTCACCAAAGGACCGATGAGGACCCGATGGTTGACAGATTCTTCCAAGATCTCCAAACTATATAAAATTATTTGGTACAAGTCGTCATTTTTTTTCTAAAATTTAAAATTAATTCAAATATAAAATCGATTCACAAGGTTTTCAGTTCGCCTCCCAAACTTGGTGACTGCAGTTCGAAGAAAAAACGCCATATGTTGAAATATAGGGATCGACTCTTCGCTATTTTTGGATTTAACTACCAATGTTGCCAACTTATCCGCACAGGAAGGTTCCTTTAGCAGGGTAGCTATGAGCTAAATTACTTTTTTTTAAACGAATTCCACCAAAAGCCTATCATGGAGTATCAAGATTCCCGGTCTTTTTATGGTTGCAATACAATACGGAAGATCTGATTTTCACCCCTTCGAGTTCGGGGTCTTTAGGAAGCTGTACACACAGTTCACTCACTTTAAGAAAGGTTATGAAAGCCGCTAAAGCAGGAAATCCATCCTCTTGCACTATAGCTCCACTCGCTAGGAGCTCCAATTTTTTGATGCAAATAGGACGAGTGGAGCTATCTTGTTCAACTAAAGTTTCCAGCACCATTAGGGCATAATTCTGAAAACAACGTCCGCTCTCAACAAGTAACTTACATTTAAAGTACAATCCCGATTGTTCTTCAAAATGGAGAATATATTTGGCAAAGACATTGGATTTTTGAGGAAGAGCTTTCCATATTTGGGATTTTTTACCATTTTACTCAAAGTAAGGACGGATACAGAAAGAGAATAGATATTCTCATCTGCGGTTGACAGGAAAGCAGATAGAACTGAATGAAAGACGACGTCAACGTTTTGACCCTTGTCTTGACCAAGATTTCGATAAATCTTGATACCGGCGAGGGCTTTTAATGACATCTTCAGGATGAAAATAAAATAAAGAATTAAATGAAGTGTCGAGTGAATTGGCGAGGTTACAAGCAGTTTTTCTAACTTGGTTGCTTTTCAATTTTTTTCAGCTTTTAATCGACATAAGCAGCTTATAGTCTGTTTATAAACAAGACGACATCCTTCGTATCCAAGCAAGAGCCTTTTGTGGCGAGACCCATTTTATCCTTAAAAAAGGCCTTTAGTAAATTTTAGGATAAAAATAGGATCCGCCTCGAAAGCCCCTTTCGTGGATACGAAGAATGTCGTTTTGTTTATGAACAGACTATATTATATTAAGTCCTGCAAGGAGAATTTAAATTTTTTGAGTATTTCCATGATTTTTGTAAAAATGATGTTCTGCACTTTTATAGAGGAGATCAAGAGCTACAAGATTGCTGAACATTGCAAGTTCCCTCTCTGGAGCCATTGATCTAATTGTCGCCAATTTTGTTAGTCCCTCTCGATTGCCTGTTTTACAGCTGAGAGCTGCAATGTTGCGATAGAGAGCGGGGAGCCGTCGTTGTCCATGATTAATGGCTGTGGCGAGTGGCGCTGATTGAAATTCAAGCCGCCGTCCGCCCAATCTACCGTACCACCATCCATCATTTCAACTGGAGTCTTTCTTCTCGCCTTTTTTGGTTCAGTGACGATGAGAACAGGCCATTTATCAAAAAAAGCGCTGGCGCCATCATTGTATCACCAGCTGAACAGAGTTTTCGGCAGCGAACGGGCGCAGAAGAACACAATGGGCATGGAATTTAGCCCAGAAAAGTCGTCGATTCTCCCCTTCTCGAGGCGGAGAAAACACCAGAAAAAAAATCAGAACCACATCACATGTTTTTCTCCACTGTTTTTCATCCTTTTCGCCCCCTATTTTTCCTCTAAAATCGGCGACGATTCATCAAAAAATTCAAAACCATCATGGCAGCGAGATAGAAAGAGAGAGAGAGAGAGAGAGAGTTTCCATCGGAGAAACGCCACTTCATCAATATTATTCTTTTGCCCTTCTCTATTCTCATCAGACTTGTAAGCTTGGAACCAAAAAAAGCAACGAATTCTGGCTTTCGCATTTCCTCCAAAAATAAAAGAATTTCAGATATTTTATAGTCTGTTCCAAAAAGATGACAAAATCGCCTATTCGCGTTGCACCAAGACCCACTTTTGGACTAAACTTTACTAAATTTTAGGATAAAGCAAGTTGATGCGCAGTGGTTAATAGTCTGTCGTCTTTTTTGAAACCTTTCGGGTTATTGTATAGTCTATTCAAAAAAAGACGACAGCTGATGCTCTGAGAAAATGTGTTTTTCGCGGCGAATCCATTTTAGCCTAAAAAGGCTCGTTTTTTAAAGTTGTGGAGCCATCATTTTCTTGAATAATGAAGGTCAATGGAGCTGCAAAATGATGAGGAGATGACTCTCCCTTCCTGGGCATACGGTAGAATCCAAATCGGGAACCAATTTCCCAATCCGTTCTCTGACCTAATTTCCTTGCAATGAGTATCACAGATCATTCGCTCGTTTCTTGATATATCAGCTCGCAAGATCTATCTCTCTCTCCATGTTGCGATTGTCTCTTTAATTTCCATCGGAAGTGAAATTTATTGCCCTCCGCTTTCCTACGCTGATCAATAGAAGAGCTGATTGTTTCCCCCTTTCACCAATATAAGAGATGAAAAAGAAGAAAAACCGAACTGTGTTCGCGCCGTCGAGCGGAAAAGTGCGAACGTCAGAAAATGAGCGATGAGGCGGCTTATCGGGTTCGCCTTTGCGCGCAAGAGAGAGAGAGAGATAATACAACAGATCCTAGTCATTTGTCTTCTGGCTTTTAAGCCTTCGGAGAGAAAGAGAGAGACAACAAATGGGATCAGCCTAGATGGGGTGGATTAGGAGGACTTTGAACTTTTAAAGAGTTTCAGAGAACCATTTTGCGCAACTTTTGGGCAATTTTTGACCCAAATTTTAGGCATTTTGACAAAAAATGAAAAATTCAAGCGTTATTCGCTTTTAAAAGGCGCTTTCAGATAATTTAGAATTCAACCAGTAGAGAATCTACCCTCTCATTTCATTAAGAAATGTTAAATTTTGCGATCTATGGCTCCTCTAAATTTTGGTCAAAATGAGTTATTTTTGTTGTAAAATTGGTTTAGCCTTCCACCTAAAAATTAGCCCAAAAGCCTTCAACCTTAGAAAAGTTAGCCCAAAACAATCCTTTCAATGAGATCATCTGCTACTACTGTAATCCTGGTCCTAATTTCCTTCAAAACTGTTCTCAATTTCCTGTTGTCTTTCCCCTTTTCATCTCTACCCATACGTTTGCGATAAAACTGTAGTGCCTCGTCTCCGTCTGCTTCCATTGTCCCCCAGGTGATTCAGGTATTCTTCCCGATTTTCTATTAGTTGGTCCCTTGAGCTGAATTTGTCCCGTCGGCACAGTCTTTGACCTCACTCTCTGTGTTTCTAATTGCCCTCCTCGGCTCGGAGATAATTAAGATCGGCTCTCTCAAAGCAGCCAATAAATTGTGCCGTTAGCTTTATGGTTGGAATCCGACCCGGTCGCCATAAATATATGGTAATGATGTTATTGTTCGGCTCTCCTCTCTCTCCAATCGCTGGGATAATAAATCACCCCCACACGGCTGCGGTTTGTTGCGTAGATAACACATATTTCACCGGCTGTAATTATTCAATTGGATAAACAGAGTTCTCTCCCCCCTAGAAATATTCAATTTCGAATGAACGTGTTGATGAACGCTAAAAAGAGCAGAAGATCAAGCCTTTGTTTTGAGGACACAATTGAAGCCAAGACTCTCTCTCCTGGAATAGGAACGAACTACGGTGGATGATGTTTATGAGGGGCGAAGTTGATCTCTTGGTTGGAGGCAGTCAACTAAATGAGTATACGGTGGTCAGCCAGCTGACTCCACGACTCGTAGTAGTTTGTTTTCACGAAGATGGGAGATCTTATCAACTTTCTGGAAGAATCTTTTTCTCAGACAAAATCCACTCAAAAATCGAGATTTCTGAAACTTTTTTGGTACCTTTTGAGGATATTTTCTACTCTGACTTTGAGCGCCGATTGGGCTGAAATTTAGCAGATTTATTCGCTGCAATCTTGACAACAGTACTTCAAAAATTCATCTAATTTTGTTGATTTGTGCTCGAGAAATGATCATCACAATGCTAAAAACTTATAGAAGATTCAAAGAGATCTTTCAGTTTTTTTCAACCCAACTAAGTTAAAATTGGAGCTTTGAATCGTAATTTTAACTCTTCTTTTTGAATGAATCGTCTCCTCTTTTCTAAATTTATTCCCAGCCATGACTATGCACTCTCTGCTTAAGCAATTTGATCAAAACTACAAGTATTATGCCCTCACCTTTGGTCACGAGCTCTAGATTTTGTACTTTTCTTCCGCCTGATCTCCCCGTTGCTTTCATCGCAGCTTGATGCATGTTTTTTTGGAGGAGATCTTCCGTTCTCTTCACCCTCCAAAAAAGCTGTTTGCCAAGAGAGTCTAATCTGTAAAAGGGCACACTCTTTATTTTCCTCTTGGAGATACTACAAAAAGATGCACCTGGCTGTGAGAATTCGCCGAAATCATCAACAGGATCTACTTTTTCTCATCCGTTTGTCCCTTTGAGCTACCGAAAACATCCTAGATCAGTCAGCCAGCCCTGAAAATTTCAAGAACTGGCCGAGGAAGGTAATTTTGAGGCCCTGAAGAGGTGAGTGAGTGTTTACGTGATCTTCCTCGTTCGAATTGGTTCCCTTATTTCCAGTGATAGACAATTTGATTCTGGAAAAATGTCGACGAAAATAGGCAAATTGCGGGGGAAAACACTGTCATTTTCCAGTGGGAAAATTGCCCTGTATCTCCGCCGCTGGTGGTGAGAAGTCAAAAATCATATTTTTCACACCCGGAAATACCCGCTTTCATCTAAAAGCAATCTATAAATCGTTTTTTCTACAGTAATTTTAAGTCTCAATTATCGTAATCCAAGAGAGCTCCATCTCTAGCTTCCACAATTTAAAAATTTGTCTCTATCATAGTCGTCTACTTTTGAAAATTATTCATTTTTTTAGAGAAAATCAAAGCGAGAAAAATGGATGGCTTAAGTAAGCTTTAAGCCAGCCAAGGTCCCTAAAAGTCAACTTCATTAGGTTTTTTTGCCATACTCTTTTTGCTATCTTATAGAACAAAATTGCTACAAGATTGCTTTCCACTAAGACCTTTAAAAAGAAAGACTTCTGAGGTCCTTTTTCCCTCAAATTATCCCTTCTTTTCCGCTCTTCTTGCGTCCTTTCTACAAAGTTTAAAAGCGAAAAAAAATGTGTTTTGGATCTAAACAGCTTCTTCCTGTGAAAGAGGAGAAGAGCCTTTCCCTTGTTGACTCATAAAAAGTGCTGTAGGAGATGTTAGTCGTCTAGGATTTCAGAGTAGTTGTAAAGTAAAAGAAGTTTCGGAGATCTTTCCTCAAGGAAGTCTCATTTTCTGATCAAAAATCAGTTCCCGCCAGTCCCCGGCGCTCTACTTTTAGAGCTAAAAGTGAAACAATCTCGCCTTGTTTGTTCGACAACTCGACACCACAATCGGCCGGAGTTTACTTGGGGTGCCTTGACGCAAGCTCTGCCAGCGCCTCTCACTCTCCGCTTTTTTCTTCAAAAAAAGTTTGTTTGAAATAAACACAAACACCTCCAGCAAACAAAAACCTCGCTCGAAAGAGAGCCATACAGATCGAAGGCAGACTCGGCCCGCGGTTTCACTTCCAATGTACACAAGTCGTCAGAGCTCAAGAGTGAGAGAAAGAGGAGATCTTTTCGAAAAGTATAGTCATTTTGTAGAGGAAATCAAGATCTACAACTTTGTAGAATATCAAAAACTCGAGAAACAGTTCTAAACTTGAGAAAAATCACAATTCTTGATCTAAAAATCCAGGCTTTCGCTTTGGTAATTTAATTTTTCCACTTCCTGCAGTAATCCCTTCACCCTTTTTGAAGCTATGAAGTCTTATCGAAGAAATCAAGATCTTCTAGCGTTCCTACTGTAGGATTGCAGAAGAGACCAGACTTCTCGCTTTCCTTTAGTCCTTTCATGGAGTTTTACGACCCACGGGAAAGGCGCAATATTAAAGATTGGATGGCGGGAGAGAGATAGCTGTTGATCAAAGAGCAGGCCAATACAGTCAGGAATAATTCGTATTGGCTTTTACAATTTCTGCTTCAAGATCTTTGGCCGCTCAAAATGGTTGGCTCTGTGAAAGAGGAGCTATTTTTAGCCTCGGGGAACGATAGATTCGGCTTGGAAAGGTCATGAGGACAGAAGGAAACTACAGGAGATAACCTTCCAGACGACTAAAAGAGTACAAAAAAGATATTTAAAAGAATTCGAGTCATTTAAGGGAAATTTGGAGGCAATTTTTACCTCAGTTCTTTATGCTTCTACCCTTATTTTTTGTGATTTTTTAACCACGATGATCAAGATCGTTCCTCTCTCTTTGTTGTATTACACGCCTGCGATAGTGAGAAGACATCTAGGCCAACACCACACAACCTATTGCGGCGGTGGAGGGCTTATCAGAGAGCCCCAGAGAGTTTTAGTTTACTCCTTTTCTTCACAGTTGTTTAGTCATCACAATATGATTTTATGATAGAACCCAGGAGGATCTATGCAGGCTGGTAAACTACAAAAATTATGTGCAAAAATGTGCCTTGTACACAGCGGTAAATAGCAAGTTCCTTGGAATTCTGCCGATTTCATTTTTTAGAGAAAATTGGCTAGTAACACTAAAAAATGCTCCACCATTTTAGAAAGAAAGCGAAAGAACATTTGTGCTCCAAATATTTTTAAAAAGCGGCAAAAAGGGGACATTTTTAGGCTACAATATCCCCCGGCTTTTCTGTCTCCTACAGCGATTTTTAGCCTAAACCTTGTGTCTAAATGTTTTGTGAACTGCTTCGACAAGATCTTCTGACATTTTTCTTGGCCCATGGCCAGTAATTATTAAGATTCTACCGAAGGATAACGAGAGAAAAAAAGCCGATTCGTTTCAGCGATAAAATTGTATAAAATGTCGAGGAGAGAGAGAGAGAGACAACTAAATTTCATAAAATTCTCTCTCAATTATTCATAAGAGCCCTTAATCTTTTGCTCCCTCGCTTGTTGATGTGAGTCTCTTCACGTAAACACAAATTTCCTTATCCAGTTCTCTCTCCCACTTCTTTCGCCAAGCCCCTCTCTCTCTCTCTCTCTTTGTTCTTTTCTCTTATCTCGAACGAATTCTACGAATGTCATTATTGGAGACAATCCCTTCAAAGAAAAAGAAACATTCTTCTAAATTAGAGGCCATTTTTAATCTTTCGGGAGAGACTGTGTTTACCACGTCCTCTTGAAAGCGCGGCAAATAATTCGAGGTCGAAATCTTGTGAGTTTCAAATTGGAAGAGAGAGAGATCAACAACCTTTTGGAGGTCGTTTTGTCCTTTTTTGAGCAGACATCACATCGAAAGTTGGCTATTTTAGGCCAAGGTAAGGAGAAGTTTTTGAAATTGTCTCCTCGCCTTTTTAATCAGAAAAATTAAGATCATGCTATTTGAATTAGCTAAGATTACTGTAGAAAAGCAGCCAAGTTCTTCAATTTTGAGCTATAATGACCCAATTTTAACATTTTGTTTAAAAAATTACTGTAAAATTTAGACGAAAAACGCTCTTAAAGTTTCTGAAGAAGCAAGATCGTGGCGAGATCCCACAAATCTCTCAGGGTTAGAGTTCTAAATAGTTTCTAAAATAGGAATTCTTCTACAAGTATTACTACAATAATTTGGAAATTATTCCTAAAAATCCTTTGTCGGTCCCTCTCCATCTTTCTTGCCATCAGCATCTTATCAAAGCCTCGCCAATGATTCAATCATCCAAAGATAATGGCCAATTTTTTGGGAATTTGCAGTTAATTCTAGCCTAGGGATGGATTGAAGTCAAGAGAGATCAATCTCCGTATCTCGTTCCCGTAGATCATAAAAGCCACAGACAGCAATTATATCCACTCGGCCCAAAACTGAGCTGAATGAACTCTTCAGCCGGATGACCATAACCCCTAAAAATGGGAGCCAGTTCACGTGGATAATTCCACATTCATGGGGAGGGCGAGTTGAAATGTGTGGTCCTTTCGAAAACAATGTCGAGTCATATGAGATTTCTAGGACTCGCTTTCTCTCGCAGATTACAGTAGTCTTGAACTTCTGCTATCTTTAGGCAAAGAAGCTTAACTTTCGAGACATAATCTGGCAGCTTTTGATCAACCTCTACAAGGCTGCAAAACATTATTTTTTTAAGGAAAAAGCGCGAATTTTCTCGCTTTTTTACTGTACTCTTCTCTCGAGGCGTCTGTCTTCAAATTTCGCGTCTTTTCCAGCCATTAATTAGCCAACGCTCCCCTTCTCCAAAAAAACTTCTTGAAATTTTGCCAAAAGAAGCTTGCTGGCTGCCAGCCGAGGCCCCAAACGACCCTGAGAACACCGGTTTCGCAAATGAACCATCTCCGCAACACTCTTCGCTCCTCGCTCTCATTAACTTAGATTTCGATGCGATATTTTTAGAACTTAGTGGGATTAGTTCTCCAAATTCTCTAAAATTCAAATAATTCTTCCAACAAAAAGGTCTAGACGTTCGAATAATATCTCCAGTTCCTTATCAATCCACGACTAGTCTAGGCTTCCCTCTAGTTTGAAATTCTCGCATTTTATACAGTAATCCATCCATTTGGTCGTTGGAAAAGGCGCCAAGTTACAGTAACTTGAAAAACAGCTGCTATCTCAGACGAAATCTTGCCAAGCCAAAGTCTTGAACCTCCATCAATGTCATTTCAATTTTGCACTTTGTGTCAGTCAAAAGATCACTTCCCAAAGAAGGCAAGATGTTCTGCAAAGTTGGAGGATAGTTCCCCCTCTATAATCAAAAATAAGTGCGCAGAAAGTTTGAATTTCTGTGCAAGATCAATGGGCTACTATATATAGCTATAAGCTATAGTCTGTTCATTAAAAAAAGACGACAGCTGATGCTGGAGTTTTCGCGACAAGACTCATTTTTATCCTAAAATTTACTAAAGGCCTTTTTAAAAGGATAAAATGGGTCTCGCCGCGATAACTCCTTTTTTGGATACGAAGAATGGCGTCTTTTTTATGAACAGACTATAGCTTTTTTTAAACTTTTTCTTGATTACCTCGTCAATGTTGTTGAGTCTTATTTTTGGAGAGATAATTTTTAAGCCCAGAAAGTGGCGACTTATCATAGAAGATCAATATTTTGTAATTTTGGAATCACTTGCTCTGCAAAATCTGCCAACTCAGCAGAAAAAAACGCTATCAGTCACTCCAGCCTTTTGTAGAGAAGACAACAGAAGCCGCCACCGGGGGGGGCTAGAAGTTTCGGCGCCGCACCATAGTTCAAACCGTTTTTACATCGGAAAAGGAACTGGCTTCTGGCCTCCTGAACAGATCCCCACATAAAGCAAAAAAAGTTTTGAAATTTGTCTCGAACTCAGCCGCCCAATACTTTCTGTATCTCGTCTATAAATCTTGCGGCAGGGTTTGATCCTCCCCGACGGCCATCCATCCTCTCTCACAGCCACACCAACAGGCGGCCGTCACGCGGGACACCTGCACTCCACCTGCACTCAGAATGCACCAAAGACATTTGTCAACCTGAGCGCAGCTTTTTTTGCGACAACTTAGACGGATAGAAGAGTTACTGCCGGGGAGACAGCTGATGGATGGAGAGCTGCTGCTGATTAGCACAGTCAGCAGTGAATGTCGGGATTTTGAATTTTAGCGCGGGAGATCTTTGCAAAAATAATCGCTGAACTTTGAATTAGAACACACTGAGTTACTGTAGCCTCAAAAATGGGCTGCTGTGGCTTTAAAAATTAAAAATTTCGCCAAAAAAAAATTGGAAATTCTTTCATTTTTAGACCTCTGAGCTACTGTAGTTTTTGCCTAAAAGCTTGAGATTACTGTAATTATCCAAAAAAAGTTAGTTTTTGGGTTCGAAACTTTTTTGAAGAATTGACCTATTGAGACTCTAGGCTACTGTAATTCCTTTAAAGTGGTCAAATTTATTTTTATAAATGGGTGAAATTTTGAATTACGATAGCTTGAAAGAGAGCAAGGCTTTGAGGAGACATTAGAGAGGAGAAAATTGGCTGTTTTTTTTTCAATTTGTTGATCCCCAAAGTTTAGCCCAGCTGTTGGCTTTCGTATCCTCTTTTTTGCTCCTATTTTAAACTACTTTCCCTGCTAAACTGCATCGCCTTCAGCTCTCTTTCTTTCCCTCTAAAATATTGCCAACATCTAGGACCATTTGTCAGGAATACACAAAAAGCTTAGATCACAAACAAGTGTTTTCTGGAGAAAGAGTCAAAGACAAAGGACACTGAGTTACACTGGATTTTTGAGCGCTCACTTTCCTCCTCCAAGGGAATCTTTAGGAAAAGAGTTTGAGAGAAAGAAAAAAAGGAGAATATTCCTTCCAAAATGCAGCTTCCCCCCCCCCAAAATATGGTAAAAATTAAGCAAAAAACTGCAAGAAAATCTACTTTTTTATTTTCTCTCCTAGCAGGATTATTAGAGAGATCTTTCCTCAAAACTGACCTAAATTTTAATCAAAAAAGTTCGAGAAAAGTGCAAAAATTCATAGAAATTAAGCGCTTTTTGTTTTGACAAAGCAAATCTTGTCTTTTTAGCTTTTTAGAAGGCTACATGATGTCCAAAATAGCACCTAGGAGAAGACTCTCCCTTCAGAAAAGTTTTGCCTTTCCCCAGAATTATTTTTTCTCATTTTGCCACGTAGCTCTTGCGGATTGTGCCGTCTCTGCTGCTATCAAAGGTGCTCTTTTTGCCTAGTCGTCAGGCCATTGGCATCCGTCCAAGAGCGATGATAACATCTAGCGTCTCGAAAAAGTTGTTTACTTCCCCCCTGGTTGTGTCCTTATCATGGCCAAAATTTCGCTTTCACTTGTAGAGTTTGACAATCCCTGGGCTGGACAGTAAAGAGAGAGAGAGAGAACAGCCTCGGTCAGACAGAGACACCAATTATCGCGCTTCGATTGAAATTTCCCGTGTTTTCAGCAGTGGGGGGCTGTAATAATTGTCGGTGCTGTGCACTCTCTCTCTCTCTGTCACACACAAATGCATATTGTAATTGGCTGTCCGCCGGACAC
The DNA here is from genome assembly GCA_932521405.1 of Oscheius sp. JU1382. Lineage (NCBI taxonomy): Eukaryota > Metazoa > Nematoda > Chromadorea > Rhabditida > Rhabditidae > Oscheius > Oscheius sp. JU1382. The sequence continues at coordinate 853,016 of OW051479.1, forward strand.
GAACTTTCCACAGAGAATAGAGACCCGAACGTAATTGAAAATTGATGATACTTCCTCTTTGGTTTGTTTGTACTTTGAGCTGAGACACAAAACAGTTCGGTAAGTGCTTCTCCTATTATTCGACGGTCAACCTGGAAACAGAATATGTGTACTCAAAACCAGTTTATGGCTAAAATTAGAAACGACAAACGCGACCTACTTTCGACTGAGAATCAAATTTTTGGTTATGATTTTCATTAACTTTTTAAGCTGGAATTTAAAACGAAATAATCTTGGCTTTTTGGAGTCTTTGGGTCCATAAGAAATCAACAATTTCAGCCATTTTTAGTTGATTTTTTTGACCATTTGGAATCTTTAAAACAGCGGCTTAGAATGGCCCCAAGATTTTAAGATTTTCAGCACCTCTGTGACAATTCTTGGTCATTTTAAGTGGATTTTTTAAAGATTTTAATGCCGTTTTTATGTAAGAAAATTCTTCTTCAAAATTAGCTTTTAGTACTGAAATCCCTAGGCTTTTCCCTTGGGAGACCTTTGAAAACCTGCCTCTCCTCTACTTGTAAACCATGTCTCTTTTACGATTGGCCCGATGATGTTAGGTTCGATTTACAGCTCCTTTGAACCCTCTCTCTCTCTTTCTCAGTATTTAGTCAAGACATCAAAAATTGCTGGCGACAACAAATTTCCCCCAACGAGAATTTAAAAGTTGCCTGATCCCGTTGGAAGATAAGAATTCTGCTTCCCCGTTCCCTTCCTCATCTCTCTATACAACTTGACCGAATTCACGTGTTTCCTCTTGAGCATATCGTCTTTACGAGTGCACGTGTTGATTCGCATAGAAAGAGCTGGCGATAAGGAGAACGACGAGAGAGAGAGAGAGAGAAGATCTTCTCCTTCCTAAACAAAGACTCCCTGGGTGGGAAAATAACACTTTTTCATTGTCTAGACTGCAAACTGGAACGCTTTGTAAAGCTACCGATTTGGAACAAAAAAAGACCCCTTTTACTTTGAGAAAAGTGTGAGATAGAGAGAGATCACTCATAGTCCTAGGAGGGGGAGACTTCCTGATGGATAGCCGCCGTCGGCGGTGTAAATGAACTTCGCACCTGGCTGGCAGATCGGGTGGAAAGACCGTTGTAGTCTTTTGAGATGTTTGGCAGAAGGAGAAAAGCCCAGATTTTTTGGTTAAAAAGCGATTTAAATCAAATAATTCAAAAACTACTGATGTCAAAGGGAAGATCGGAATTTTAGACTACATCCAACCTTAATTTTGAGAATTTCTCTTCTAAAAAGACCCACATTTAACCTTTTTTAGGTCTTGTGACGATTTTTACCATAGCCCTTTCTCATTTGGATTTAATCTAAAAGTTCTACAATAATTTCTCACCCAGAAAAGGGCCAAAACCTGTCTTTTTTATCAATTTTTTCACCTAATTGGCGCCAAACCTACCATAATCATGTTGATCTCTTAATAGTGATGACCATCCATCCATCTCTCTTAATTAAACAACCAAAATTTAAAGCCAAATACCGATTTCACCCAATCATCATCTCAAAATTGGCTTTCACCTCTCTCATTTGTTTAGAAATAAACATCTGACCTCACTTAATTGCCAATCTTTCCCTTTCTCTCTTCTAAGAATAGCCGCTCACTTCCTTGATTATTTCTCCAGTTCCAGGTCAACTTCAAACCAGCACTTTGTTGTCTCCAAAACTACCAACTCTCTCCCAAGGTGAGTCAGAGGCCTTTCTTTTTCCGGGTCGGTTAATTCCTTTTTCTAGGAGTAGAGGCTTATAGAACTGATAAGTCTATTAGCTGAGACCAAGAAATCAATTTTTTTAAACTCAGATTCCCCCTCTCTTCTATTCAGAGAAACAACTCCAAAAATCACCCTGTCTACCATCCTTTTTATCAGCGCTTCAGTCTGAAAACACCTCGTGCCGGCAGCTAAAAGACCAAAGAATCAGCAAGTGGGAAGATAAGAAAGTTCTGGAAAAATGCTATTTAAAAAAATATAAGGTCCCTCTTGAATCTTCTAAAAATCGGTTGGGAGTGTGACCGTTCCGCTTGGGTTTTATGGCTGTGTGGAGATGAGATGGCACGATGTAACTTATGATAGGAAGTGAGACGCGTTTTTACCAAAATAGTTGGGGAACAATGCTTTCGTGGCCAAATTGATAGAGATAAAATTTCAAAGAGCGGCGAATTACTGTAGCTTTTTTGCTAAAATCCAATAGCCTAAAGAAATATTCTTGAAGCTGAGCGGGGGCTATTGTAATCCAAGAAAGCGTAATTTATTTAAAAAGTGAGTTTTTTCTTTCCATCACCTCACCTTTTTTCTTGAGGGTTTATTTTCTCCCGTGCTTTGTGTTCTGCCAATTGAATGTGGCCCATTTTTTATGTTGTACAGCTGTTCACCGCAGCCTTCAATCTTAGGCTGTCGAGCTAAGTGGCTCAAAATGTTGCCTTCTACTGTATCTCCACAATTATGACCTCATGACGTCAAAATATTCACCTATAGAGGTCTCAAAAGTTTGTTTTGTGTTATCTTGACCCCTTCTCCCATCTCTGAGAGAGAAAGTGAGTCAGTTGTTCTATTTTTAAATCGTCAGTCCCCTTATATCCCTATGGTTTAGAAGAGAAAGAGACCAAAACAATTTTTTGTTGAAGAAATCTCGCCGGCGACTGCGCAAGAAAAAATCTCGGACTTTGTTTGTTTGCAATTGTCCCTCGATTGTGGACAGATTTTTTCTGTTCTCTAATCCAAACCACCTCCACAATTCGAGAGAGAAAGAGAGAATGATCAAAGTGGACTATTCACCAACAGAGATTATGGCTATTTTATAGCAGAGCTGCCGTTTGCAGACATAATAGTCGCCTTTAAATTTGACGAAATTTTGGGGGAAAACACGCATTTTAACAGCTCAGCTTTAGAAGAATCTTCTAAGAATTTTTGAAAATCTCTTCTGGATCGAGCCCAGTCTATGTTTAAAAAATGGTCAAAAATATTCATTTTTAGTTCACAATTGTTATTTTTTTTGTCTAGAAAAGCCTCTTGAGGTAATTTAGATTATAAAATCGGCCTGTTTTAGGCCAAATGTGACTTGAAATTAATCATCTTCTCGCCCTAGCTAGAGCCCTTACTAGGAGGTCTGTTAGGCCATTAATTCACTAGAAATTAGGAATTCTGACAAGTGGTTTGCCCTTGCAGAGAGAGAGCCCAACAACTTGATGAAATGATCTCCAAAAATAGTTTTTTAGTCTCAATTGCTCTTTGGAATTCTCTCTCTCTGTCAAAATCAAGAATGAACAGCCAGCTGGAAAATTTATTTCCTTCGCCGTTTGCAAGAGATGTTGCATTTTTGATACTTTTTGTACGGAAATCTGGGATCAATCGAGTAATCCTCATCCTCTTTTTGGCTGTGTGTTTTGCTCCCTCAAATTCTCACAAAAAAAAAACTGGAAAGCCAGGCCAAAACTTCTAATGGTTTTGTTTCGCTGGACTCTCTCTCTCTCGCTTTTGCCAAAACAAAGCGGCCGAACAATCCCTCAAGGCTCTTGATCTAGCTATCACTTTTGCGCTCCTAGGCAAATAATATTTTGAAGCGGAGGAGAGGTTAAAACACAAAATATGCGAGGATGAAAGCTCAGTTACTTTTTGTGATCCACTTGTCGCCTAGGCTGTAATGCATAAGCGGAAGTTGAAGACAAATGGATTACTGTATAGTCTGTTTAAAAAAGACGGCCAAACTGCGTATTCACGTTGCCCCGAAACCCATTTTTATCCTAAAATCCATACTACAGGCCAAAAATGGTTCCCAACGCAGAGAACCCAATTCTTGGCGCATTGTGTATACGCAGTTTAGTCATTATTTTTAAATACAAACATTCTCCAAGAGGAGAAATGGATTACTGTAGCTTCCTAGAATTCAAAAGATCTCTAGATTCTCCTCTAAACTGTCCTCCTACTGTAGTTTTTTGGAAATTTTCTCAAAAAAAGCGTCAAAAAGCTGGATGGTTTGGTCCCCAGACACTATTTTCCTCCTTGTCGGCCCCATACAACCGGTAAAGTGACACATTTGCCTAGTTTACGAACTACTTGCTCGCCTTTTACGATCTTTTTATGAGCCCGGTTCGAGGGGGCCAGCCGCGTCGCCGTCGCCGCTGTCTCTCATTTGTTCAGACTCTTTGGCGATAAAATAATTGATCAAACCTCGTTAAAAAGCCTGGTAAAACATCATCTATCTGTCAGACGGGACAGAAACTCACCGAGAAATCAACGATCAGCAGCTAAAGCAACCATAAAGAGGCGAAGGATAACCGCCTGACATTTCAAGCGGGAAAGTCGTCTTTTTATAACCTAAAAAATGACGAATCCACCGTTGGTGACCAGAAATCAGAAGGATTTTTACAGATTCGATCTCAAATAGTATCATCTAGATTAGTCAATAGCCATTTGGGTTAAAATTCAACGAAGAACTCTCAAAATAGACCTCTAAAAAGATCTCAAGAACCAGCTAAAAATCTAAAAGTTGCTCAAATTTGGTAAATTTTGGATTCCTCGGCTTGGATTTTCTCTCCAAAAGAGGACAAAATTCGCCTAGAATTAACCAATAATTGAGAAAATTGTCCTTTTTAAAATTGCTCTTTGCACCCACAATTGGTCATTTTTGCGCCTAAGAAGACCAGAGCTGGGGTCATTAAATTGCTGGGGGAAAATTAGAAATTCTAACATTATCTGGCATCACATTCCTCAGGAGTCGCTGCCTGTTCGGCCTTGCAAAAAAGCTGGCTCCCTCAATCCCAGGACTGACAGACTTTTTGCACCAGAGACCAGGTCTACTTAGTAATTAATTCCCGGGGCATTCTGTGTCCCGTAAGTCGTAATATTTTACCCTTTATATATTGTCGGTTGAGACTTGTCCGGTTCTCCGATTTTACGAGCCAGCTTATTTATGACAAACTCTCTCTCGATGCACTCATTACCGTAGCCGGGAGATATTCCTCTGCAAACAAAGCAACTGTGAGAGATTGGAAAGTAAACTCTTTGAGAGTGAGAGAGATCTGGGAGCAAGGATCATTTTTTCGTTGTCCGACTGCAATCAGCTGTTCGCCTTTCACTTCGCTCACTCTGGGAACAGCTGGAGACCCATATCTTTTGGAAATCGAGAGAGAACATATTGGGAAATTTCTGTTCATTCATCTCTTCATCTATTCAATCATGTCATGTGAATGTACTAAAAAGGCCCCCAATATAAAGGCCGGGAAAAGAGAGAATTTTCCATTTCTGAGCTAGATCTCTCTCTCTCTCTCCCTCTCCCTCTCTCTGCAGAGAAAACCACATCCGATTGGATTGGTAAACTGGTTCAATGAACGCTGGTGGTTCATGACCTATCAATGGCTTTTCGCTGTAGCTTTCAACTGGAAAAGAGAAAAAAATCTCCTTCTTCTAAGAAAGATCTTTATCAGAGACCTTTTTAGACGACTTTTTCTATTTATATCTTCCCCATCTCTATTCTATCACAATTGGCCATTTGGAAATAATGTGCTCGTCCCCTCCCCAGCAGTTCCTTCTCGTCTTACGGTTCGCAAACACATTGCTCAGAGATCTTCTCTTTGCGGTGAATATTGAAAGAGAGATCATAAAGTGCCTATTGCTTTCACGAAACGCGCAGCCCGATCAGAAACGTCTCGTTTATTTATCCAAGAAGTGCTAGGTGGCGTAAGCGGCTTGGTTTTGTTTGCTGGATCAACGATGAAGATGAGAATCTTTCACTTTGGGATTGAAATGTATAGGACAATTAGCCGGAAATTTGAAAAAATTAGGCAGAAAAACGGAGGAAAAATAGGTAATTTTCTCGGTGGTTTGTACTTTAAAAGCGAAAAGAAAATTTCGCTTTTTTAAAATAAAAAAGTTAATTTTGGAAAGCCAGGATTGCTCTCGTTTCTCTTCTTTAACTATCGAATTGATTTGAAAATAGCTGATCAGAAAACTTGTTCCCCTTTTTCTGCTTCTTTTCCAACTTTCAAAGCGCCCTATCACTTCCCCCATTCTGAAAGGTTCGTTGACTTCTGCGCCTGCATGATCAGCTTGCTTAACACGCTCAAAGAGTATACAGAGACCATGATCTTTCCCATAGAAAAAAAAACTTTTAAAAAAGACTGGTGGGGAATTCTCTCTTGTGGCTATTTTTCTGCTCATTTTCTTGTGGGCAATTGCCCCTTCATGGACATTCTTCTCTTTTCTTCCACCCTCAGGGGAGAACTGGTATACCATCCACAAGCAAAGAGACAGACAATAGACGTGTAAGGGTCATAACTTGGCTTGTTTTTATCAGATCTTTCCCCATTAAATTTTCTCTTTCTCTTCACATCAAAAATAGTTTTTTTTTTCAGGTTTCAAGAGCTCGTTCGTGTTCCTTCCATCTCTCCTACGTGTTACGAAGCAAATTTCTGTTGGAACACAGCTTAAGAACGTGAGTCCTGGAGCTAATTTTCTCCGGCAGAGACGGGAGTTGTAAAAAGCGTTTTAGAGGGAAAATATTTACCAGAGAATTCTCGCTCTAAAAATAAACAAATCCCACTCTACAGTACTCTAAATTGCGTCAAACTTACCGTAGATTTTAACTTCAGTTTAGGTAGGTGGAGATTTTGAACCAAATAATAAGCGCGTTTTGGCTTTAAAACTGTTAAATTAGGGGCATAGATTACTATAGAATTTGAAAATTGCGCGGGATTTTTTTTAAACATTTATTTGTTTTTTTAAAGCTGAAAGAAACTGGGAGGTCGATTGACCACCTAGGTAGGCAATTCTCCGCTAAGTTGTCAGCCCACTTCCCCATTTTTTTTTTAGAAAATTTATTGTCCGAACCCCGCGACGAAAAACGAAAAAAAAGTTCAATGAATAGGAATGAACCTGTTAGTGTGTTTATCTGAGCTGCGGCAATATTTCTTCGGCCCATTGTCCCCGGATGCGGGTAATTTTTCCTCCTCCCCTGGCCGTTTTCCAGACACTAGAAGGATTTATGACCTTCGCAACAACGCAGTCTCTCTCTCTCTCTCTTTGTTGCTTGTCCCCTCAAAGAGAAAGAGAGGGATCGTTCCAATCGTAAAATCAAGAGACCCGTAACAACCTTTAATCTTGGGCAGTAAAATCGAGGCCCCGAACTCGTTTTCGGCCGGGGCCAATGGGGCCCTACGATCTCTGATCGTCTAGGATTCCTATATATATATATATATATATTTTCAAAAAGACAGTCCCTCTCTCTCTTTTAATCCTTAGCTGCCAAGTTTAAACTAGGCGGCGGCTAAGCATGACGGGTCGAGACGAGATGTGATAAAAAAAAGAGGAAGTTTTTCTCAAGTCCTCTCCAGTGTGAAAAATGACAGAGGTGTTATGAGTAAGACTAGGTTTTGACGAGGAAGAGGAACCAATCTATCCGTCGAGCAAAATAAAAAATAATTCTGATTGATATAGTTGATCTATTGAACTCTTCTTCACCCACTTCACGTCAAAAATTGCCTGGGTTAGTCTTAGAAAAAGATCTAAAAGGGACTTCCATTCTCAATAAAAGGCATTGGTTGCGTCTAGACAGTAGAACAGGAATTCTACCTCTTGACTTTTATAGCCAGCCATAGAAGACTTCTGTGTTCTTCTCTGCTGGCTCCAACCTTTCGCCTGGATGCAAAAACTCGTCTCTTGCCTGAAATTAACCGGTTCAATTAGCCGCGCTCTGCGACTATTATAACTTTATTTTTCTCCTCTCACAGTACCGGTTAAATTTCGCCGGGAGAAAAAAGGCTTTTCAAAGGAACAGGAAATTTTCCCTCAATTTTAGGTCTCATCCTTGCCAGACAAAAAGAGAGAGAACGACCTCGGAAATACTCGTAGTCACACGGTATCGGCGAGATGGCGGCCGTCTCTCAACCAGCTGATCTTTCTCTCCTTCTCCTTTTCTTAGGCGAAAGCAGCGTTCCCCAGTTGGAAAGACTTTGGTCCAGACCGCACGCGACTTCCAGATGTTGCCAAAGCGTTGCCGGCTGTGTGGATCGTCGTGATCCATTGTGTTGTTTTTCAAGAAGCGAGGCCACTGATCAAGACGAAAGTCATTATTTCGCGGGAGAAAGCAAGTTGGCCCACTGGCGTTGCTCGTTATTTTTTTGTTGCGAAGCGAAAAACGCTCTCTTGTGGCAATTTGCTTCACAAAAATATTGGAAAACAGAAACAGCTGGGGGAAAATAGAAAGCTTTTGAATTTTACTGTAGATTTTAGGCGAATTCTAAATTCCTAAGCCTCTAGAAGACCTCATAGATGAATTCTGCTCTAATTTTTTAGGACCATAAACTTCCCCCCTAGAAGGGCGCATAGGTGGTCTTAGAAAGTCCCAGAGGGATTCAAGAAGGTCTTGAGTTATACATCCTTAAAAACTAACCCCCCTCAGCTTGATGGAACTTGATTCTGGCCAGGAGGTTTTTTGTTTCTAGCTTTGCGTTGAAATAGAAGAAGGAGTTGGTCTTTTGTTGTCTCCAGGATCTTTCTGTCCCTCAATAGTGAAAGAGACTCCTTTGATTCTTAGAGAGTCTTTCGGGTTCCAGAACCTGTGTGCACATTTCTTGGCATCTGCCGTCGCCGAAGACAAACATTTTCAACCGAACTTTTGTCGTTTTCAGGCAGCTCCTGGCATAACAATAGCTCCAGTCAAATATACAGTTCTTCTCTCTCTCTCTCCTCTTTTCTTCTAACTTTACTCCCTCGTTCAAAGTTCAAACAAAGAGGAGAAGCTGACTATCCCCTCGGGGAGCATTAAAACAATGGCAACATTTTTCTTCTCCAACGGCCGTAAGCCCTAAGATTCGTGTCGGCCCCAAGCCTGAGAGAGAGAGAGATCAGACTAAGCCGGCCTGATTGGGCACCCGAAAACGTCTTCTTCTTTGTGTTTTGGAGAGACACAACGAACACCTGACAGAACAGTTTGTCGAGAGAGAGCGTCTGAGTTCAAACAGTAAGCACTTATAACCGGTCATGTTGTCTCGAGGGATTCAGACTAAATATTCACAAAATAGATATCTTTCTCTCTCTCTAGCTGAGCAAAGACGGCGGTGATCTCCTAGAGTTCATCGATATCTATTTCCCCCCATAAATCTCAAGAAAAACCCTCCCTGTTTTCCGGCCACTTCTCGGTCTCCACGTGCACTAAAAACATCTCTTTTTCTTCTTCTTCTCTCAACCCCCGTCTGTGTCCCCCAGCGAAATCAAAATACAAATAGATTTCCTCTCCTTCTTTGAAAATGAATACCTCCCACCTCCCTAAAGAAGAAGAATTATTTGTGGGTCCCCCGCTCAATCTCTCACTCATTTTGAGTTCATCAGCACCCGGGCATAAATTTGTCGACGCAAACGAATCAACGGCTTTGTGGCTGACGATCCGCTCGCAGGCTGGCCCAAACCTTCTCGCGGTCAAACTGTGCTCTCTCTCTCCCTCTCTAGAGCTATCGTCCGCTCGTGGGAAAAGCCAACCCCGAAATTTGAGAGTCACACTGATCGAAGACCACACATTGACAGAGTTGGAAAGAGCTCTGGGTAAAGTGTAAGGTGAGACGATTGAGCTGGGAGAGGGAGAGAGAGAGAGAGAGAGAGCCAAGTTGAAATCCAAGTATCCGGGGGAAAGTGTTCAACATCCTTTGTTGTCCATCTCTCACTCCCTACGTCACAAAAAAGCTTCAATTTTTGAACCTTATAACTCTCCGTTGGAGTGAGAGAGGGAGAAGGACATTAAGTCAATATTTTCTTGGAGAAGAGAGTCATTTTGAGCTTATTATTGGCTATTTCTTTATTCATCTCTAGGTCTTCCCAGAAAATCTAACCGTTTTTACTAGGAAATCAACTAGAAGCTTAGTTGGCTCTATACTGTAGGCTTGATCCTTGGAAAAAACAGTAATCTTTCTAGTAGATTTGTTAGTTTCTGACTTTTGGCCTAAAATAGGATTTCTGGTTGCAGAACTGGCGGCTAACTGATTTCTGCCTGAAGCTAATTCGAAGTTTTAGGAGTTTTGTGTCTTGATCCCTCGTTTTAGTAATCCCAGTTGGTCCAAAATGGCTTCCTCGGAAGAAGAAGATGTTTCCAACGGGCTTATTTTATCTGTTGTTCTTTTCTTGACAAATCAGCTTTCCAGAAAAAAAAGAATACACATCTGGCTCTCTGAGTCCTCATTTTTACCTAGGGTCTCTTAAGAAAAATGCTTTCCTCGCTCTCTCCGGAATCCATCATCCTATTTATTGCCTCCAGATGTACAACACACAAGATGTTTGTCTCCGGGAGTTGTTTTTCTCCCGAAATTGTTCCGTAATCCCATTCCCTACGGGAAGAGAGAAGAGAAGTCCTAGGCCCTCTCTCCGATCTCTCGCCTGTTTATATAGCGTGTCAGTGTATGTAATGACCAGCAAGTCCATTTACGCTCCCGGCTTAAAGGACTACTGACAGAGGCGGAATTTGCCAAATGTCTCTCTTCCCTCCACCAAGACAGACAGCAAAGAACACAGTCGTAGTTAGGGGGAAGTGTCTGTAAGAAAAGTTGCCACGGGAGATGGACAGGAACGAATTCTGAAAAAAAGGCTGCTCAGTGTTCGCTGAGCATTGGAGGAAAAGTTCAAGAGCCCAGCAGGGAAATTCAAATTTAGGATAATTTCTAGATCTCTTTGATGCTCCAAAAGTCATTCATTTAAACCATCTAGGCTTCCTAGAAAAGTTCAGATTCCCTAGGAAAATTCAAATTCTCCCCACCAGCACCGCAAAAATGGCACTGATCATTGGGACCTCGGGCTCAAAAAACCAAAACTCTTTTCTCTCTCTCTCTCTTCCAGAGAGAATTCAAATTCCCATTCATTCTCTCTCCTTTTCTCATTGTTTGAGCAGCCTCCAGCGTTGAAAACGGCGCTCCGGAGGCCAGGGGCAAAAAGTGTTGACACTGGGCGCCGCCGTGTGCGGACCTTTGGCCTTGGCGCTGAGAGAGAAAGAGAGAGAGAGAGGTGAAACGAACGTGTCAGAATTCACACGGAATGGTTTTTTTTCTACGGAGAGAGGCTTTGTAAACCGAGATGGAAGAGGGAGAGGAAAAAGGTCACGGTAAACCTCTCGCCTGCAAAAGGAGGACAATAGTCCAGTCGGAGATCAGTTTTTTGTGTTTCTTTCAACTCTTGGCGAATTTTAAAGATCTGAGACCCAAAGGTGGATAGGAAATAGCCTAGAAGAATTGGACTGTAGCCTCCCTAGAATTTCTAGGAGGTATAGAAATATTTTTATATTTCTAGACGATTTCCTAATTTTTTTTGTTGGATTGATAGGAATTTTTCTAGAAGCTCTTCTAGTCTCTTAGAAGTTAAGGAATTTTTTGAGATCGACGATCCCTAACCCCTCCGACGTTAGCATTTTTTTGACCGATCCCCTCGCTCGCTCGCCGCTGCTCTCGCTCTCTCTTGTGCAAACGCCATAAAAACTGGGAAAAACCCTCACTCTCTCCCTCTTGCGTTGGGGAAAAAAATCGTCAAATTCTTTGGTTTTTGCCCCTGTTTTCTTGCAAAGACAACCCTCGCTCTCTCTCTCTGCTTTCTTGCGCAAGTGGCTGAGCCCATCGATCAGCCGATATTTTTTCTCAACAACACCACGAAAACGCAAAGGAGCTTTTGATCTACGCCTTTCTTCCTCTTATTACAACGCGCCTCCCTAGGAAGAGAGAGAGAGAGAGAGAGAGAGATTTCTCCCAAAAATTCAGGACTGCCAGCCAACCCTCAAACGGGAACTACATAATTGTTCACGGTTGACAGCCCGGCTGCCCCCTGTGCGCACTTGTCAACAAATGGGCTTCCTCATCGCTCACTTTGAGGGTCAAACTTTGGATGATTGTTCCGTGCTACTGTGTTGAACGCGAGAGAGAGAGAAAAAGTATATGGGGATCAATCATGTTCGGGGACCTGAGATTGGCTGTAATGTTAGAAAGACGTGTATTGGGTTACTTCTGTTTTTTTCCACGACGAAAGGTTTTACAAGAGAGAGAAAGATCACAAGTTCTTTTCGTCACACATCGCGAAAGAGAGAAAGGAGAGGGAAAATCAAAAAATATATATGAACAATTAATCTCCCAGCTGGCTGAAAGTTACCCATTTTGCCAAAAAAAAGAGTTCAAAAAATCATAAATTTTAGCCAAAAAAACCAATAATTTTCCTGTCGAGCCAGGCTTATCATAATCCTCTTTGGGCAATCCCAAGATAATACAAAAATTGGGCACTTTTATTGCAAAAATCTAGCCACATTTGAGAATTTTGTTGTTCAATCTCTAAGGAAAAAACAAATTTTAAATTAAAAAACCAGCACACTTTGTCCAAAAGATAACTGTAGTTTCGACTTTTTCCCCCGCGAAAATTCAAAGAAAATGACGAATTTGCGATTTTTGTCCGTTACTCGTCGCTTTCGACCGCAATACGTGGAAGAAGCTAGAGTCTTAGAAGCGAAGGTCGCCCCAAATCTGTCTGCAAAGTGCTAATCCCTCAGAGTCTTATGGCGTTATCAAAGAAGATAGGAGAAGCCTACCGTTTTTGTCTTAGCCCTACTTTTTTCTGGTAGAAAATCAATCCTTTTTGCCATTGGGAGGTTCCCCTCAATTTGCACGGCTCGTCGAGCCCCCGCATAAACATGACAATTCGGGGGAGCTCTGGGTTTCCTCTCTCTCTCTCAGCCAGGAGGGTCCCGATAATTGGGAGCCGAGAGATCAGAAATGTGAAATGAGCACAAAGTACACGAACACTTTACACAGGATGTCCGCCTCAAGCTCAGCATTAGGGCCACCCTGTGAGAGAGAAGGGGATTGCTGTAAAAAAAGGGCTAGCAAATAAGTTTATCAAAATTCTATTGAAAAGAACTAAAAAACCAGTTATTTTTGGGGATTCCTTCCTGGTGGTTAGAAGAGGATTTTTAATTGTTTTCATCTCTCTCACACGTTGACCTTTCTGGATTGAAAATAGGTGGCTGTACTGTACGTCATTTTATGGCTCCTCCTCGTTGTCAGACGAGTTACTCTTTTGATCGGATTTTCACTCAACTATTCCTATTTTTGGCGCTATATTTGTGTATTGTCCTGTTTTCGCTTTTAGGCCGGAGGAACACCTGGGAAACGCGCACACGTTCTTTTATTTTTATTTGATTTTCATTAATTTTAGTTGACTTTTAGGTCCTAAAATTGCCTAAATTACTGTAGAATTTGAGTTCTTGGAACGATTAAGCTTTTAAGGAGGTCTGAGACCACCTGACGATGCAAACTTCCTCCTTCCATCCTTGTTTGTGAACTTGATCTCTTCATTAGCTGCTGATTCAATTTTTCCGCTTCACTTTTTATGAATTCTCCAGGTGAAAAGAAGTAGATAAATAATAAAAAAAAAGTAGATTAAACTTTTTTATTTCTCTTTCTCTCTCACAAACTCATATAATGATTTTTGGAGCGTAGGCTGTCCAAACAGAGACGGAGAGTCTCTCCCAGTCGCTTAGAAAAACGCTTCTCCAATGGACAAACATGAAGATCAATCGATGGGAAACCCCTTCTTAGAAGGACTCCCTCCTTTGCTCATGCAAATGGCTCACAAGCCCGTTTTCGTTGCCCACTCACAGAGAGAGTTGGTCAAAGTTCCTCTCGGGTGGTCCCTTCCCCGTAATTGCTGACTGAGATCGGCGACAGGCGAGAGAAAATGGGACTAATTTGAACAGAGAGAAAGAGAGGGAGAGAGAGAGTCCCCGAGAAAAAGTGGCCAGCTGAGAACAGAATCGTACTTGTTTATCATCAGGTTCGAAGGATAATTTGGGCAGACGTGGGCATTTTTGATCTTCGTCCTGTTTTTTTGAAGCCAGATTTAATGGCTTCTCCGTCTGCCAGAAGAAGAAGAGAGCCTAGATGCCCTCAAATCAACAAAATATCTTTTTAGTTCGCCTAGGAAGTCAAAAAGAGGGATCAAAAGGCAATTTTCTTTAAATTTTGGACGATTTTATGGCTCAAATAATCCAAAATTTGAGAAATCTTGGTCGTTTTTTTGTAATAAAAAAATCCATAATTTTGGTCAGATTTTTGGGTTCAAGAAGCTTATCTTTTGAGATTGTTCGCTCTCTTTTTAATTTCTTTCGATATTCCCTCGTTGAAATAATTTTTCCCCTCGAATGGCCATTGATTCCTTGACATCTCTTATTCCCATTGGGCTCAGCCAAGCCTGAAATTAGATGATCCTCCGCGAAAATTGGATCCACACAGTTTTTTTTCTCTCTCAGTTTTGCAAAGAGAGAAGACAATATTCTGCAGGCCCTCCTCCTCTCTCAATTAGAGGCCATGGCTGGATGGACATTGAGAGAGAAAGAGAAATTGAAATAAAATTCCACTTCGTGTGGGCTGAAAATTACTCCGGTGCTCCTCTCTTTTCCCGTTAGTTCCATTATTAATGAGAAATGGGTGACTGACTCAATTTTCGAGAGCTAAACAACTAAACTACTCGAACACCGCCGATGGAACAAAGGTTGGGCGCCCAAAAATGGACTCTCATCTGATCTCTTGAGAGCTCACAATGAGGCACAGCTGCTTGAAGAAAAGGAGGTCACATCGATTAGGATTCTTCTCTTATTTTTTGGAGATTTCCTGCTGCAGAATTGACTCGATTAGTAAGCGAGGTGTTTGAGAGAGGAGAGGAAGAGGAGGAGAACTAACAAGGTTTTCAGTCTGATAATTTAGGACCTGGAGGTCTCTCTTTTTGTCTATTTTTAGTCGAAAAATTGATAACTAGATCATGAGCATTTTAAGCCAAAAAAATCGAGGAAAATCTCCCTCAAAAATGAGAAAAACCTTCTAGAAATTGCCACCACAAATAGAACAATATTTACGTGTGGAACCATATCCCCCACCGACCAAATTACCAGACTCCAATTCTGCTTCGCAAGAGAAAAGGCGAACCGACCCGTCAAAATATTTCTGTGTGCTTGTGTATGTGTGACGGCTGGTGAGCTTGTTGACATCTGGCTACAAAGCTGACGTATCGAGAGGCTCTTTCTTCTGCCATCTGTTCTCCAAAGGTGGAGTTGCTCCTCGTAGAGAACTTCGAACTTTTGCATTTTTTTTTCTGAGCAAACAATCCATCGGGAGGAAAAGGTGGAGAGAGAATCTCCTGTAGCTTCAATTATAAAAGAAGAAGAAGAGTTGAGATTAGAGGGTCAGAGCTCATTAGGAAAGCTCTCTCGCATTTCCCCCAGGAGAGAGGAGTCCGCTCTTTGGTCTAAGGCTTAGCCCAATAGGCAATTTTAGGGTCATCGATCAGGAGAATTGATGAGCATTTGCAACTGGAGGGCTTCTTTTTTGGAAGAGAGGCCAAGACTTTACAAGAAAAAGTCGATCATTGCCATATTTCTTTTTCTGAAAATGACTATTTTCCCCGTCTCGCAGAGAAAGAGAAGAATCCAGCTGGAAATTAGTTTCGTTGACTTGAGAACTCCCTCTCCCTTTTCTCTGGAGAGAGGGAGAGAGAGTGCCTCCCCCTGTTTTTCCAGACAAAAAAACGTAAACACTTCATTTTGAAAACGGAATCGAAAACTTTTCAAAATTCCCACAAATATTGACAAATCTGATTCATCCTGTGTCCGAAAAGTGCGTTTTCGCTTTCCTCCTCCTGAAAGAAGCAAAAAATTTAAATCCATCAGCTCCAAAAATAGAGTTTCTAAGATTTCTCCCCCCCATTGAAGAGGGGGCCCCCACACAAAATTAGCGTCGATTCGGACTGCCGCTCTCTCTCTCTCTCCTTTCCTCAAAATGGGTACACAGGAAGTGATTTTTAGTTTTGTGTTGTGGTCTTCTCTCTTATCAAAAGCTGGGGGCAGATGAACGTCTAAAATTAAAAACTACGTCAAGACGAAGGAGGAATGTTTTGATAAAGCCACCTCCAAAAAAAACTGGCCAAAAATCAGCCAAAAAAGTCATCTGGAAGCCTAAAAAAATCCAATATTTGAGCTTAGAAAGCCAAAAAAGTCTAAATTAGTCCAATTTTAGGATTTTATTCACCAAAAACCCAAAAATGTGGTGATTTTTTGTGATCAAACTCTCTCCAAAAGCGACGGGTTTATTTGAAGTGGCCACCTGTGTTCTCTCCTCTCCTCTCTCTGTGACTTGGATCCGAAAGAAAACAACAAACACCGCCTCATAAACTGATTCAAGAGAGGTCAACGCCCCATGAATAGGGAATTGGCCGACTCTTTTTCCTGTCTCTGATAAACATAGAAGAGAAAATAAAAAGAAGGTGCCAGCGAGTCTGTGGGTGGTCTTTCGCTCTTCCTCTCTCCTCTTCTCCGTGTTGCGGGGCCCACTCGAAGGTCTCTGCGAGGAGAAGTGCGCTCGATATGTCTTGCCATTGCTCTTTGGTCTGATCTCTTCCCCTCAAAAGTGAGAGAGAATGAGAGAGCCAAGGGAAGGCTAAGGGAACTGGTCGAATTTCTTGTTTATTTGTTCCGTTCCACGGCCGCCCCAATAGTCAACAGGCCGTGTAGTTTACCGCCGAGCGTTCCTAATGGGCCGCAGATTGGAGAGAGAGAGAGAGAGAGAGCTTTTGAAATCCCCCCAGCTGTTTCAGCCTTTCATTTATTTTCACAGGCATTCACTCCACTGCTTGACCGTGCCAGGTACCTATAAATATGGCCAATCAGCTGGGGGATCTGTGTGGAGAACTTTTCTCTACCAGCCAAAACTTGACTGATAACACCGAAAGAGCCAGCTGTACAGGAGCAGTGCCTCTACGAGAAAAAGCCGACTCACCTGACTGAGATAGTGGCCAAAAGCCCAATAAGGAAGGCAACACTAAACTTTGGCGAGGCGCCAGATTTTTGGTGTCAACTCATATCGTAATTTTAATTTTTGCAAAAAGTCTCGAAGCATTTTGAAATTATTCTAGATAAGCCGCCAATTTCATATCAAATCTTAGGCGGAAAGCGATCTGTTTATTTGAAGAAATAACTCATAAATAGATGACGAAATTGGAGAACCAAGATTGGGAAAGGATTTCTGTATTTTTGGGCGAAAAAGAAGGCTAAACCTTGAGAAAAAAATCCTCAAATTGATCACAAAAATGGGTGATTTTAAAAAAAAAATCAAAGCGCTGATTGGGGAAGTGGAAAACTCGATTTGTTGATCAAAAAATGTTGATTTTTAGTCAAATTTTAACCCTCGGAAAACATGGCATTTTTCGGAACAGAAAATCAGCTTATTTTTTTGACTTTCAAAATCAACCATTTTTTGATCCATCGACTTCCTGCTTTTTTTACAATCTACAAGCTGTAATCCAAAGGCACTTTCCCGTCTGATTTTACTGCCCAAACTGTGCGTGTGGACGTGCCATTTTTGCATCATTTCCTATTGTTCTAACGGACCGTAAATCCATCGCTGGCTCGCTAATCCCTCCATTAGCGCCTCTGTTTTAGCACCAAATCCATTGACCTCATCATCATCAGCTGTAGTCATCTTTCATCATAGAGGGGAGGAGGGGGAGAAAGTCAAAAGAAAAATGTTGCAAAAACCAACGTGGGACAACATCGCGCTTTCCTTCAAACCATTTTCGCAATTCGCTTTGCTTCTCTTTCTGCAAAAAAAAAATTGGGAAATTTTTAAGGAACCAGGCTGTCTGGTTCAGATAAAACGAACGCCCCTTGGGGTGGCTACATAAGGCTAAGGCGGGGTTAAGATAAGAGAGACTTGAGCTCTCGTTTCTCCCCCAAATTGCATCATTTTATTCTTGTTTTCCAAAATGACTCACTCACTCTCTTTAATCTTCTCTGAGTTGACTTACAATAATTTTGTAAGGATGGGGGTGAATCATAAGCGCTGGACGGTCTTTTTTCCGCTTTCTCTCTATATCTAAAGTCCGGGATTGTTTGTTTTGGTGGGGGTTTTCGCAATAAATGGGGTTCATTTCAAGCTTCTCTTCTGATTAAAAGCAGCTCTCTTTTTCGAACTATCGTAATCCTTGTCAATCTTTCCACACGTTTTCAGCCTAAGCTTGGCTCCTTAATTCTTGGTTTCTCCTATAAAAATGGCAGCCAATTTAATCGATCATTTCCCAAGCAAATCACCCTATTTTCTTTCGTCTTTACGACTGTTTTTGAGCTCTTTTGATCTCAAAAGAAAGAGACAATTTTCGAATTTGACTTTGAGCTCTCTCTCTCAATCCAAGAATTTTGATTGGATTTCTCTCTAATATTGGGGTAAATTTAGGCAGAGATTTTAAATTTTTAGCTAAGAAATTCAAAAAATGGAGGGAAAACCAAGAAATTGGGGGGATTGTAGCCGAGGGAAAAATAAACTTTGGCGCTTTGAAGTTGAAGCGAAGGGAAGGAAAACGGCTGAGATTTTTTGGATCCTACAGTAGAATTAGTTGAATTTTCATAATTTTTGGTCCATTTTTGATGAGGAATAGTAGATTTCCTGGAAATTTGTAAATAACTTGACTTTTTAGGAAAAAAATGAGACTTTCTGAAATGATTTTCCTCAATTTTTCAGTCGATATTAGCCACTTTTGCGCATCTGATTCGGCCTAGAAGACGGTAAATTCTGAGACTTTCTCCCCATTGAATTTTCCATCTCTCCGTCCCTAGCCACCGCAGCCCCGGAGAGAGCGAAAAGAGAATGACTCTCTGTCGTGTCTGCGCTCTAGCCTGATGCCCAACCCCTCTGCGCGCCCCCCGCCGAACCCCGCCCCTCAGCTCCTCCCCCCGACCAAGGCAGTCGGTCTGGCGGGCCTCACTCCAACACGGGTCCCTCTGTACATACTCCTAGCTCTCCCTCCTTCAAAACTCAGGTAATTTTTTCTCTCTCCCGTTCAATATTTCCCACCCACCGCAGCCCTAAGCCACGCCCCCTAAGGGGTGGGCAGTCTTCGATGGTCCGCCGCTTGGGCCAGTCGCATGGGTCCCCATCCATACCCTCTAGGTGGTGACTATGTCCAGGTGGCCGGGCCTAAGTCTATATCCACCTAAGCCTACTGGTTTATTCCACTCTTGTTGTATTGCCTTCTTCTTTCTTCTACACCTCTCTTTTTCGATCGTTAACCTTGATCGTAGCCCGATAATCTTGTAATCTGATGCGATTTGTTTACCGCCAAGGTGCTGGGTTCCCTCTAATTTTTTCTCGAAACTCTCTCTCTCTTGAATAACCCGAGAGGGCATGAAATATTCATTAAAAAGTGGTCATTTCCCCTAGACTCTAATCTTTTTTTTTTCGGAGCCTGGGCTAATATTGCGGAGCTGTTGGACTTTGTTCGACTTTTTGGCTTTAGTTTGAGCTTAGGCTGCCACTTTTTTTTAGGAAAGAGTTCACATTTGAGTACTGTAGCTTATAACTTTTTAAAAATTAGGCTTAGATTTAAGCAAGATTACTGTAGAACCTCCTAGTTGGATAAAATGGCTTCTAGTTGGGAAATTTAAATAATTTAGGATTACTAGTTTTTTATGGAATTTTGTGGGTAAATTTTGGGTACTGTAGAGACCTCCTAGCTGTCATCTAGGTGGGAAAACCTGACGCCTTTTTTGAAGAAAAAAATGTCGAGAATACTGTAGGGTCTTGAAAATATGGGGAAATTTTCCTTTCCCTCCTCACCCTTTGACTTCAGCCCCCTAAAAATCAAGTGAAATCAGCAAATCGTAAAATTTCAGGTTTTCTGTCCTGTCCGCCGTTCCGTTCCCCGCCAGCCGTTAACCGAATTATTTTGAGAAAACAAAAAGAAATCCAAGAATTATAATGGACACAATGGAGAATTACAATGCCCTTCTACGTCTCTCATGTGCCAAAATTGTCAGCGGACGCCATCGACGTGGCGGCACCAATCTGCACAAGAATCTTCTCGTCCTCACCGTCATCGGCAAGGTTCAAATCGCCAAAAACCGGTTCGTTTTTTACTCTGATTTCTTTGGTTTTCTGGGGTGAAAATTAAGTCTTCCTTCCCGCTCCGCTAAATTTTTCTCGTGGGAATCGATATGTTTGACCAAAGGGGAGGACACGAGAGCTTCTCTCTCAATACAGATCAACGAACAGGCAAAAAAAAAAATTATTTTTATTCTCTCCCTTCGCTCCCAAAAGTAATTCGAAGCCCTTTTGGTCTCCTCTCGAAGTATACGCGAAAGAGCAGAGAATTAAAATAAACATTTTGGTCTCGTGGCTCCAGCTAGCCGGCAAAAACGTAAACAAAAACTATATTTTTAGAATTTAGTGGGGGAAATGATGGAAGAAATAAAAAAGCTAGAGAGAGAGAAGCCAATAAAGGAGCAGAGTTATCTGCAACGGTGGTCGTAGGATTTTCTTTTCAACCCGACGCATTTTTACACTCAAACGGGGGAAAATTAATTCTCCTCCTGGGAGTCCTGGCTCGCTTTTGGCAGCAACCTTTTTAAATCAAATAAGATTTTTCAGACTTGAAGCAATAAAAGCTGAGCCGACTTTTGTGACGATGGAGACTGAAGAGGATTCGACTCCAGAGGAAGAACAAGAGCCAGAAGAGGACGACAACTCCTCTCCTCCACTGGAGTTCACTGTGACTGATGTGGCCGAGGAGGCAGCTGTTCCTGGCGATTCGGTCGCTTTCGCTTCAGAAGCGGTTGAGGAGCAGACAAGCCTTCACGATGAGTCACTCCGCGACCGGAAGCGCAAATCAGACGTCCGTCAGCCAGCCATTCCCCGTTCCAAGTCGCAACGCGTCAGTGGCGAGCGTTGCGTCCCCCTCGGAAAGTCCTACTAAATAAGAATCCGAGGAAAGCTTCCCTTTAATTCCCACACTCCGAGCTTTAGTAGTTTTTTTTATAATTCTTATTCTTTTCATCCTGGTCTCTACACTCTCCCCACCCCAGCCAAGCTTCAGGCTTTCTCGGGTATTTCTTGTTAAGTTTTTTGTTGATCCCAGTTCGCTCCGCTAACCTCTCTCTCTAATCTTCTCTAGTTGAAGCCGAGCCATTTGAAATTTTCGAATAGTCCCGATTTTAAATGGCCTCCTTCTCTACAGAAACCAGAGAACTAGGGTGTTTCTAAGCGTCGAGCATCCTCCTTACTACTAATCTTCGTAGGTTACCTTACAGGTTTTCGTCTGGGTCGATTACTGTACATAATAAGGCGTCTCTCTCTCTAAAAAAAAGCCCCAAAAAATTACAAAAAGCGTAGTTCTTTCTCACTGACTCTCCTTCGCTAGAAAATGTAGAGCGTCTCTCTCCCCCCAACTCTGTCGTGCATTTCTTATCTCTGTGGTTTGAAGCCGGTATTTCCCCCATTCTCCCTACCCCTTTTCCTTTAAAAAAAAACGGGGCTCTTTCTCTCCTCGATTAATTTTTGGAGAAATGAAGCCTGGTGATCGAGCCGGTTCTCCAATTTCTCTGAACTAAGTCAACACCCAATTTGAGGAATATCTAATTTTTCCACAAAACAACCTTCTTACCTCCTTACCCATCCGGGCAAAACGCTTCCTATTTACTCTCTTCTCTCGTTCTCTCTACTGTGAACTGTTCCTCACTTAATTCTGTATCCACAACCAACTATTTAAAACAAGTCGTGTCTGTCAGACCAAAAACAAAACAAAAAAGAATAAAAATTCTTTGAAAATTCTCGTTGTTTTATTGAACTCTCAGTGGTAATGTATGTTCCAATGGTTTATCTCTCAGTCCGATCGGAGACGATGGAGACGACACGAGCGGTTTATTGAGAAGGGTCTAGGCCGCTGGCTGCAGATGGTGAACGAGTTTATTGTGGTTTATTCCCATAAGGGTGGTCCAGATCTCAAGTCTTTTGAGAAGAAAAAAACGCCGCCATCTGTGTTTTGGTCGAGTTTATCTTACAAAGATCCAACAGATCTAGGTCAGCCAAATGCCCGAAGATTCTTTTTCTCTAATTTGGAGCTAAAATTTTTAGAACAAAATGAGAGGAAAATTCTTCCGATTCATCTAGAAGGCCTCCTAGAAATTTGCTTTTATTGGAGAAATTAACTATTTTTAGAAAGGGTTCTTTTGGTTTTTTTTAAAAACCAATTTTAAATAATTCTGATGTTGGAATAATTTTAAAATTGGGATTTTTGATACTGTAGTGACCTCCTAGCCACCATCTAGGTGGACGCCATTTTTGAATTTTAAAAAATATTAGAAAGTCTGTTGGATAGTTTGGAATTGCTTTCTTAGTTCGGAAATATGGGAAATTAATTTAAAAATAGACTTTTTTCCTGGAATTTTTCCCTACCCAGAGTCAATTCTCCCTATGGTTTTTGGCCACAATAATTATATGTGGCTATGTGGGAAAAATGATCCAGTTCTTGATGGTGCCTTGCAATTTTCCTGGCCGGTTGGGGCTCTCCCCCGTGTAATTTGCCCACTAGGTGGTCCAATTATCCCCCTAGCCGGGGCCCTTTTGACCAATGGTGTGGACTCCTTTTGAGAGGGGATAGTGTGTGAGTGAGTTAAAGTTTTTGCAAGAGCCTAGACTAGATTATTATTTTTCGCAGCCATTTTTGACTATTCATGAGCTGTTTTCCCCCGGCATTTCCGCCTTTCAACCAGCCCAAATATTGCAAAGAGAGAGCGAGAGAGAGGGAGAAGGAAAGTGTATTTTGTTTGAGAGGTAGTGGTGGTGGTCGTCCCGGTCGCGCCACCCCGGCCCGAACAGAACTCGCTCTCTTCCCCCTTTTGAATTGCTGGTTGGTTGGCGAGAGGGAAAGCGGGCTCTCGGTCAACAGCGAGAGCGAGAGAGAGAGAACCCCCTCACCAGGCTCTCCCACACCCTCAACAGACCATACATGTCGTTTTTGTGTACATTCGAACAGACACTCAGGAGTCGCCCCTTGGTGTTGTTGAAAGGCTGAAAATCGGTACCAAAAATGAAAAGAGAGGGGCAAAAAGTTAACAAAAATAGTCATTTTGGGATCAATCTACTGACTTTTTAGCTTTAGATTCAAATTATCCCGTCTTTAAATTTTTAAAGCGAAAAATTCAAATTTCGCTCTAGTTTTTCCCTTTCCTTCGTCCGAAAAATCAGTTTTTCCACCCACTCTCTCTCCACCTCTTGGAGCATCATTGATGCGATTAACCAAACGGCTGGGTGAAGTGAAAGTTGATAGAAAATTACAAATTTCTGACCTTGACGCTGCACTTTTTCGACTTGGTGATGATCTCTCGCCGCTCTCTCTCTCTTCCTGTATAAAGTCAGCTGATTGCAGTCTCCCCCTCTCTTCCAAATCAAATTGAAACCAAGCCAAACTTTGTAGAAAATGGGCGCCACGTGAGATCCTTGCAAAGTGCAAAGACAAGATTAATTCGATGGAGCCTCGCTCTCTCTCTCTCTCTCTCTTTCACGAAAGAAAGAAGAACAAGGACCGCGTGGGTCAAGATCGATTCGCAAGGAGAGAGAGAACCCCCTAACAGACACTTGAAATCGATAAAGATAAGAGGGCTTCTTAACGGTTTGGAGGGGAAAACAAGGAGCCGGGGTCAGAACGGGTTCAACTAGAGAAGAGAGATCGAGGGAAAGAGACCAAGTAATGACTTCTGACTAAGCGCTCCTCTTCACTCTTGCGTCGAGGCGGCTCTCTATCGAGAAAATATTGGGGACTGGTAATTCTGGCCAAAAAGATGGTTCAATTTCGCCCAAAATTCTGTTTGTTGGATAAAGAAACCAATTTTTCGAATTTAAAAGAAAGCCATAATTTATGATCACTTCCTGTATTTGTTTTGACAGTCCTCTCTTCACTGCACAGCTTAAGAGCTTTCGCGCATTCCACACTTTTGCAGAAATCACGCTAGGTGGTCTATTTTGGGCACTTTTTTGCCGCGTGAACAGCTACAGTAGCTGTACTCTTTTGGGCGGGAATTCAAATTTTTTTTCGTGGAAATTTCGATCAATTTTTCTGGATTACTGTCCTTTTGTTTGATCTTTCGTCTATTTCCTCTCATCTAATTTCCTGTCCTTTTCTGCCCCATTCAACCCGTCAATCCACATTCTCTCTAAATTGAGTAGACAGCCTCAAAATTAGAGAGACACAGACCCACACACGGGTCGAATTCGTTAGATCAGAGAACACCACCTGGAGTCAAGAAGATGGAGGGAGAGGAGATCTCTGCCATTCGTTATCCTAAGCCTAGACCGTTTATCCCTCAACTCTCAGGTTAATCCGGCTTACTCGAATGGCGATTACCCTCTTACACTCAGTATATTCCCATAGCGCTGTCCATTGACTATAAGGGACTGTGTATTATTGTGGGAGAGAGAGCGTGTGCCCACGCCGTTGTCTTCGGAATTAGCGCCGCCGGTGCGAAATGCAAACATTGGGCGGCTCGGTTCAACAGACGCCACAACCAAAATGAGAGAAATAGAGAGAGTTTTCTTCAAGAAGAAGAAAAAAATCCAATTGATCTCTCTACTCACTTTTGGCGGCCGATCGGGGACAAATGTGCCTGGCCTGCTGTCGGAGGCCAGCAAAAACGTGGGGAAGACTGTAAAAACGTGTGAGCTGCCAGCTGGCCGGACGGGTGCAGGCAGCCCGGTTGAGAGAGGGAGAGAGGAGAAAGAACAGTTGGCTCGAGGCCTTGGCTCCATTGGCTCCACACAGAGGCGAAAGGGATCGAAATATTGCACCTCCAGGAGGACGAAATCGTCTACAATTTTATAGCTTTTGATCTCCTCTACAACTTTTCAGAAGACCACTTCCTGCAAAGATTAGGCTAAACTCATCTAAATGTCGATTTCATGCGGGGCCTTTTAAAGTGAGGGAAAAGTAGTTCAAAAAAGACTAATTTTCTCTATTTTAAAGCTATTTTCCCATTTTATGATGCTCTGCATTTTTGTAGAGGAAATCAAAAGCTCTAAGATTGGAGAACATGAAAAAGCGAAAAATGAACAAAGATCAATCGAAAAATTCGTGAGTTTGATAGGTACAGTCGCACCCGTAGAAAGTCTTGAGCCGGTTCTCGCTCGCTCTGTTTCACGTGGACTCTTGCGCTCTTTTTTGGCATTAAATTCTCAATTAGAAGTGGAGAAAATTGCTCTTCTGGCCTCCTCTCCTTCTCTCTGGCGACAACCTTGAGGAGCACTCAGGGCCTTGGACTTTTACCCGATTATGGATTGTATAGCTGGGTCGACACACGACGGAAATCGCGGCGCGTATCAAGGCGCCAATTATGTTTTATTTCCTGTTCGTCCTCTCCCGTCTCAAATGACGCGAAGGTCACTTCCCAGGTCAGAGAATTGCTGTTGACGGATCCATTGCGTCATCAGCATCAACTCTTTTGGATATCCACTATGCATGGTCGAATAGGCTCTCGGGAGTCCAAAGTTTTGGTGGATGGATTTCTCTGCAAGATTCAGGGAGGGGAGGGGTATAAATAGAGGGGACAGCAGGTGGCTCAAAAGTGATGGAAAGAGGAGATTTTTCGAGGGAAAAAGAGGCCAGATGACCTTTGTTCCAAAGCCAGCAGGAAGGGAGAAACACAAGGGGATCAGCCGCTGACTTTTTAAAATTAATTTTCCTAAAAATTCGAACATTTTGGTATTATTTTTATTGAAAAATCCTCGCCTCGAATTATTCATAATTTTCTCTGTGTCCTTTACGCGATCATCCGCCACCAGAATGCCCTTTTTCATATCGAATCTTGATCAAGATTCGTGTGTGTGCGGCTTTGCATATTCAATTTCGGGAGGAATGGTTAGTTGATCGAACCCGTGGGAGTAGATTTTCTACCTCTAGCAACTATTTATAGGAAAAAAAGGGGGAAAATTGAATCGTTCCTGCAGGAATTATACCAATTTCCGGCGATTGTTCTCTCCAAGCTCAATTTGTTGCGCTTTTTTCGCCGAGTAATTGACTCAGCTTACTGTAACTTTTGGGCTAATTTCTCGATGGGAAGAGGCCTGGATTGCATAAAATTTTTAAAAAAGACTGTAAATTTTGAGCTAGAAGTCAAGGATTTTTCGAATTTAAAGCCTTTCCTTTGTCAGAAAATACAGTATTTTCAGAAGAAAATAGTCCTGTTTTCCTAGAATTACTGTGACTTTTCCGCCTCTGATCGGCTGATTATTTGGCTTTTTGACCAGATGACAAAAGCTCCCGCTGTGTAGAAAGCCCAGGAAACAATGAAACTCTCTACGGCGGCTATGTCAGGTGCTGTGCTCCAGCCGGCCAGGGCCAGCGGAGCGCAGTAATCCTATTAATTATTCGCGTTCCCATTCATTTTCCATATTATTCTTAGCACCTCTCAGTGTTGCCGCCTTCAACGTCATTAATTCCTGAATAAAATGAGCTCCATCAACCGGATTAGAAGAGTTTTGGCCCAAACATCATGCCTGCAAAGATTATCGGCGAGGGGGGACTACTGCAATAATTTTACGACTTTCATCACGAGTGACCAACACTGGGCAACACACGTGAAATTATGATGGATCTCCCGAACACGACGACGAAGGAAAAAAAATGGAGAGAACGAAACCCGCGTGACCTCTCCCCGGGTGCAAAAGAAGTTTCTGAACCCAGAAAATCAATCGCTTCGGAGGGCAAAGTGAAAGTTTTCGGCAGGACCGAACGGCTTACGGCGACAGAAAGAGAGGCCAAAAAACTGTTTTTGATTTCTAGGGACTAGAATTTCTTAAAGCGAAGCCTCTTGATCAACGCTTTTGGTGATTTTTTTCACCAAAGCTGACGTCTAGAAGCGAATTGAGTCAATTTCTATCCTAAATTATCGAAAAGTTGGCAACTATTTGGGCTGGAAATAACCTAAATTCTTCTTCTTAAACCAATTTTGAGAAAATTTCCCCAACAAATCGTGAAAATTGAAGAAAAAGTCCATCTGAAAAGTCGTCTTTGTTGCCATTTTCAGTCGAGTTTTGCCTCAATTTGATCGTTTTTTGTAGTTTCCTCTCCCCAAAAAAACCTGTCCCAACCCCCCTCCAATAACCGCCTGACCACCATCTGTGTCTACCTCCTTTCCCACATTGGAATATAGTTTGAGATCGTCGTGGGGTGCTTATCCGATTAGGCGCCTCTCACACTTTTTGAAAGTTGAGCGGCCTCCTGCCGAGTCAAAGAGTCACGCCACACTATCCTCCAAAGAGGTTTTCACATAGAATGGGCGAAGGACATTTCCTTTTTGATCAAAAAAAGAAGAGGAGATCTTTGATCGATGAGGGAGAGAGAGAGCAGATGGTATTATTTCTTCTTAAAAATAGAGGCAGCTCCTCGAGAGAAAAAGGACAACAGATTATAATTGATTACTAGGGAAGGAGAGAGAGAAGCAGGTGCAAAAATAGCAAAATGTACGCTCAAATTCTGGTTCGAATTTTTCAAGGGGTTTTCTCCAATTTTTGGGTCATTTTATCTCAAAATTACACTGAAAAGTCTAGATTTTCTTCTCCTCGACGTCAGAAATTAATTTCCCCCTGCCTCGTTCTCAAAGTGCCTCCAATTTCAGCCAAAAGATGTGATCATTGGTTTAAGCAGAAGTCACTTCTCTAAAACAGCTGCTTGTCCCAGCTTGACGAAACATCTTGAGATTTTTTTGTTGTTGTTTTCCCTCTCCCCCCTGTTTTTTTCCCGAGGTTAGATCTCTGGAGCCCAATTGTGAAGAACTTTCATTTGAAGGAAAGATCTTCCAGTTCAATAGCGAGTGTCTCGAGAGCGAACGAGAGAGCGCGGTCAAAGAGGTCAGAGACTGAGAGTAGGACTTTTCCACTCTGACTACGGCTCACCCACAGATGCCCAGAGAGGCGGCAGCAACGGCGACCCAAGTAGCGGATTGGGCCGGTGTCAATCAGCCTGATTGAATTGTACTATTTGAGTAGGCTCTGGGAGAGGAGAAGGAGGAAGTTTTTCATTGACTCTGGCTGTCGATGGGGGATGCTGAATTTTTCAGGAGGGATATTTCTCGACAAAATTGGAAAACGATGAGACAAAGAGCTCTAAAAATCGAGGAATTTCTACATAATCCAGGCTTGAATTGCCTTTTTTGCCAAAAAATTCAAATTTTTAGTTGGAATTTCTGTAATTTTAGACTCCAAAAGCTTTATTTGTTGATTGGAGACCCCAACTTTCAGCCATAAAAAAGATCAAAATATCAATAACCTTCTCTCTGCGGGTAAATTTGTTTGTTTTGAGTAACCCTCGGCTCAGATCACTCTCTCTTGTCGTATTTGACATAAACAACTGCGGGGTTCTGATAAACTAAACTGAGGGATTGGGCACAATTATATTTGAAAAATTGGCGATTTTTTGATCTTCGGAAGAAATTTTAGCTGCTTTTCTCTATTGCTTTTAACCTCCAAAGGGCCTCTTTGTCACCTTCGACCTGGGACCATCTGTCAATAAATGAGCAAGGTTCCGAAGGATTGTTGTGTTTTGTGTTGATCAAGAGAATCCGAATTAATATATTTGCAGCTATCCGCCTATCTAGACGGATTTCCTCATTTCTAAGAAGGCCGATTAGACTCCGTCGAAAGGCTCTTACACTTCTGTACTCTCTCGAGACGATCTTTCCACAATAATAATGTATGGGCCAGACACCACACGGCGGCTGATGATGGCCCCAGTAAATGGACACATCTTCGTAAATCCGATTTGGCGAGTCGCAGAACTGCCCTGGGAAGCGAAAGATCACGGTAGTCTTTCTCTCTCTCTCTATCCTCGCTACTCGCAGCAGTCTCTTGGGAGGGATGAACAGATAAGGAGGGAAAGAGATGGCTGGAGATTTGTTTTTGGGAGAGAGAGAAAAATAGCGAGAGAATTTAAGGGGGCCAACCCACTGAATTTTTTATTGAAAAATGTAAAGAAATGACTAGGTTTTTGTTCTCTTTTTACCCCGTATTGTGACAACTTTTTCTTCCGTTCCGGTACACCGATGACCAACCTTCTTTTGCTCCTTTTTTTTGTTATCGTCGTCGCACACCTGGTTTTGAAAGAGACACATTCTCTCACCCGGACAAAAGATCATTACGCTTCCGTTCCCAGGGAGCCATTTAGATATCTACGAGGAGGACTCCTCTCTATTCATCTATCTGGTGTGAATGATCTCCGATCGGGTAGCCATGAAGGACCGAGTCGACAGGTGTGACGGTCGGATTGCAGCATTGTGTGAAGGCTCATATTTGGGCTGGCCGGCTGACCTTCCCTGGCCTCCCTAATTAATGGCGGAACAGTTGGCTCAATTTACAGGATTAGTATGCCGAAAATGGCTGGGAATTACGTTTAATTACTCGGGGAACCGCCCAAAAATGGCCAATTTTCATTTTAAAAAATCATTTGAAATTCCGCTTCTATTTTTTACTCAACTTACTCCAATTTTTGATGCTGAAAACTGCAGGATTCAGAAAAATAACCCCTTCGAGTTAACCTAGGCCAATTTTTCTTTGAATTTTCACTCAATGAATATCTTGTTTTTTTCTTCTCATCAAAAATAGGTCTGACCTGGAGTTCCGGCCATCCTTAGGGACCGGCTCTCGACTGTAAACGACTGGTTACGTGGTGTCTCTCACTCTTCTCTCCGTGTTGTAATTTTCTGTCTCTTCGCCTCAAGAACTTTCTTCAGGGAACTTTGTCAGATTATCAAATTTGGAGTTGCACTTTTGGCTTTAGTTGAAGAGAGCTGTTGATTGCAAAGGACACTTCCGGCTTTGATCATAAGCTTCTTGGACTTTATTGGGAACTTCAGGGGATACACCTCGTCTGGATTAATGTTTGAGCTGATTAGAGATATGCCCATCGGAAATAGAGAGAGTAATAATCTTAAATGTAATCGACACTAAAAGCGGCGGGTCCGATTTGATGTCAAAACGAGGGCTTTCCAGATGAATGGCCGTAAAACTTCCTTAGTCAGAGAATTGTATTAATAACACAAGGAGAAAGTGAAATTCATTGGAGACGTTTAGATTTCTAGGAGTTCATAACTTATCGACAAAACGCTCAAAAAATGGTCAAAATCTCTTCTTTTAGTCGCTTTTTTTGTCAAAAGCCGCCTAAAAAGCTATTTTGTTGAAGCAAAGGAGAGCTCCTTGTCCTTCTCATCGACTTCATGAATATTCAAGACAAAATTTCATCCGTGACCATCCTACTTATGCATTCCTCATTCCTGTCAACCCAGCTGATCAAAGAACTCGCTCGGACAATATGGACCTCTGTGTGGGTTCGTGTGTATGTGTGTGAGACTGACATTTTCATATGCATCAGAGGGGCTGCCCTGCTGCTGCCCTCATTGAATTACAAGGCCGACGAGGTGACAATCGCGTGTCTATTATGCCCATTCGGGGGCACGAAACCTTGCCTCCCAACCGGAATTATCTAAATTCTTTCTTCCAACAGAGAGAGGGGATCTGCAAAATCCTTCAACTTGCACGAAATGTCGGAAGGCTCTTGAATCCAAAAAATGGCGGTTTTTTAAAAGAAAGCGAAGGCCACTCAATTAGGAAGTTTAAAATAAATAAAATGAGAAAAGTCTTGGAAAAAAAACACAAAAAATAACAGAACATTTTTAAAAAAAAAAAGGTCAAACCCTCTTCAGATTTTAGTCTGAACTTTGTCTTTTCCACGTGAACCCAGGTGGAGCCCTCTTCGGCCGAAAAAGTTCTCGGCAAAATGCGATCAGTTTGACCAAAGAATTGACTTTTTGTTGCTCTCTCTCCTCTAAAAGGCCGACAGGTGCCGCCAGTGTTACACCTCGAGGAGAGGTTATTAGCACTTGAGAGTACAATGGGCCGACAAGGAACTCGCGAGTGAGTGAGAGAGACGATAAATTGGACTGGATTTTTTTTCTATAGATAATTTGCCAATTATGGTTTGTGTCTAAGTGGAGATGGGAGAGAAGATGACTAGTGGTAGTACGAAAGCTGAACAAATCTGATGATTGACCAACAGCGTTCGATGAGCATTGTTTGTCTGATCAGATTGATCAGGATCTACAAGAATTGTTGAAATCCTCTGGACAGAGGAGAGAGGCCAAGGTCAACGGGGGACCAACCACTTAGAAAATTAGATCAAAAAATCGTCTAGACAGTTCGAGGGACAACTAGGAGGAACCTAGGGGGTCTCCCCATTTTTCGGCTTTAAGTTTCGCTTTTGCCAATCTTGTAGCCCTTGATTTTCTCTATAAGATTGTAGAACGTAGAAGTTTCTAAAATAGCACGATAAAAGCGAACAAAGACCAAGACTCCAACTACAAAAATGGGGTTTTCTTTACTTTTCTCCTTTCTTCCAGAGTATTGAGCAAACTTCTCACCATTTTTCGAGCCAATATTGACCTTCCGTTCCAGGCAGTTCACTTCCTAATCCCAACCATGCGCCTTATCGCCTTCACCCAAACTTTCAGGGGGCGCCGAGTAGATTGTACAGATAGAACAAGGGGAGCACGAGAGGGGAGAGAGAGTTTTCCGTTTTTGTGACTGTTTACCTTCCGTCTGGGTGGCCGTCTGTCGTATGTACTTAGCGATGAGCCGAAGCGAACAGAGATCTCGAAGAGCATTAAATTTCAACTCTCCTTTCTTTCTCTCTCTTCTAGGGAAGAGAGTGGAGTGGGGGATTCCCCCCGAGGGAGACACAAATGGAATTGGTCCCGGCTGAAGGCAGAGAGGTCATTAATCAAGGAGAATGAGTCAGTCAGCAGAAAGGGTAAACAGCAGAGCCATCCGATACGGGTAATTGAGGTGATCTCTCTCTCTCTCTCAACTGAAATTGGCTTCCGAACACCACAAATTCAATTAATTTCTCGAGGGACTTCGCCTGTTTTTAGTGCAACCAAAGTCACAGACTTTTTACACTCAAAGGCATATTTTTAAAGAGCAACTAGGGTTCAAAAGATCGAAAATATTTTTTTTTTTTTCCATAAATGATAGCCACTTTCTCGGGGGAAAATCACCTGCAATCATTGGTATTATCTTCCTCCGCGCGCTGACTCTAAAAATATAAATTGGCTCTTGTTTTCCAGAAAGAGTGAGGGGAGAGACCGTATGCATCATGAAACTGTCGTAAATCAGTCCCGCCAAGAGGGGACCACCACCTGCCCGGTTGGTCAGTTAGCCAAAACAAGAAGAGGAAAGGTTTCTCTCCTTTGAGGGGCGGGTGCTCATTTGAACTCTCTCTTAAATTTTTCAGTTGCTTTCTCGATTCGGCTGGGAGAAGAAGGTCAGACTAAAAATACAGTTGAATATTTCATTCTATGTGGCCCGCCGACTGGGAGAACCCAGGAAGCAACAGGAAATCCCAGGTGGCGGCGGATCCAATTGCCGTCCCAGCTATCAACCATTGAAATCTTGATTTCTCAAATTGAGTGAGAGAGAGCTGGGAGTATAGCTAATTGTCCAGAGGGAGATAAATTTTAAGAGGAGAGGGACTGAAAAAAAGAGATCTTGAGAGCCATTTTTAGTAATTTTAGAATTGTTTTCTAAAGTTGTTGTGTTCTACAATCTTGTAGAAGAAATTATGGGCTACAACTTTGCAAAACATCAAAAATCTTGAAAATAATTTTAAAGCGTAGAAAATGATGGCTTTTGAGATGTACAGCAATCCAAAAGGTTCCTACAAGAAATCATCAAATTTTAGGATCATTTCAAAACCTTTTTGCGCAATTTTAATAATCTTGTAGAGAAAGCGAAGGCCTACAACTTTGCAGAAGAAATCAAAATTGAAAAATTAGTTTCTCCAGATGGTTGCCCTCTCTCTCTCCTTTTGAGTATCGCTTATAGTTTGTACCCTACTTGACTTGCAAACCACCTGGCCATTAACCAGCTGGACTTCCGCTTCTAATCCGGCTCTCCCAAAATTACGCCAAGAATTTGTTGGGGGGACCGGCAGGGGAATTATTATATAATCTCGGGTAACAATCCTTCCTCTCTGATGATTGGGGAGCTTAATAACAGTCGCCACAGCAGCTGGAGTCAATTTCAAATGTTCGAGGTAATTGGGGCCAAAGGATAGCAGCTAATCTGAGGGATTTGCACATTCTGGAGGGAAATTCTGCTTCCTCAAAGTCGTGAAGAAACTCGTCTTTTTGGCCTCACAATTGGCTCCAAATTTTTTGCCTGTTTGGGAGCTAATTTTCTCCAAAAATGGTCCAATTTTTAATCAAAAAACCAATCCTAAAAATAGAAGAAAAGATATTGACTCCAAGCGCTTAAAATTCCATCAAAATGCAGAATAATTGCCTTTGATAATTGGCTCTAAAATGACCACGAAAGGACTTAATTTCTTCTGCAAATTTTTAATTTTTTTGTACTTTTGGCTGGAGAATTTGGGGCAAAATATCTCACAAATACTATAGAAATTAGGCATTTTTTTTGTGGAAAATCCTTCGAATTTCCCCATGAAAAAGAGCCCAATTGAAATGGGCTTTCTTCCTTGTCGACTCGTTGTCATATCTCCCATCGTATCAGCTGCTCCTCGTTCGCACGTCATCCATTATTAATCCCAGGCCGTGACTGCCACACATCTTCGAGGAGGATCTCTTTCTCCTCTCGCTTTGTACTGGCCGCCACATCGAAATGAGGGGATCGTCTTGCCAAGAGGGAGCTAAACACGCAACGGCCCAGGTTATTGGGACAGGAAGGGTCAATATGTGACAGATGACAGGCTGATTGTTGGGTTATTACACAGATCTCAGCTACATTATGCTCGATCTACGTGAGATTTTGCCAGCTTTTTATGGCCGAGGTCTTGCAGCGCAAAGCGAGGGGGTTTTTCTGTAATTTTGCTCCAAAAAGAGAGAGAGAGAAAGAGAGAAAAATCGCCTTTTCCCACTATTACTCTACAATTTCATCAAAAACCGGCTGTGGAGCCAAGAAAATATGGCGAAAAAAAAAGATTTGCCTCAGATTGATCAAAATAACCTCTAACCCATAGAAAAATGGCTAAAAGGTTCCTTAAATTTGTCAAAAATGTGAAATTATTCTTCAAAACTGAGTCAAAAATTCTCAATATTTGTCAAAAAAAATAACCATTTTATTTTTGGGATTCGAATTTGTGCAAAAATGGATTATTTTTCAACGGATAAGAATCTACCATAAGCCATTTTTCATGAATTTTGGCCAACAAATCTCCTAAGAAATCAAGTTTTTTGTGACATTGTGTGCCTCCACCAGACTGTGAGTACTGACTCTTCCAAAAATATACGCCTCGCACCCTCCTTTCAATTCCCAAATCGGCTTTGAAGATCGAAAAATATTTATCTCTGATGCCATTTTTCCCAGCAATCTCTCTCTCTCTCCTCAGCAAGAGGGACAGATGACTTTCTCCCCAAAATAAGAGAGAGAGAGAGAGAAAAACCTAATAAAAACCATCTGCGGTCCATCTGGCTAGGCATCCAGCCCGGCAGACGGAACTGTAAATCTGCCAAGGCTGTGACGCAACGGACGACACGAGGCTCTTTATTAATCTCGTGTGTGTCCAGGTTGTTACAACCTTCTCCTCTCACAGAAAGTGATGGCTGCAGACGATTTCTCACAGCAGGGGGTTAAGTAGAGATTCGACGGGGAGAGTGGGCTGTAAATCAAAATGTCGACTCTTTGTTTTCTTTTGGCCGGTCTTTTTTTTGTTAGAAGAGTGAGGGACTTTCTGGAAAAAAATCTTGGCTAATTTTCTGGAGGAAAGAAGCCAAAAAAAGTGAAAATTTGAACCAAATTATCCGTTTTCTTGGAAAATCTTTGATTTAAAGTCTAAAAAAGCGAAAAATTCAACATAAAAATAGCAAAAAAAAGGTGGATTATTTCTCTGTTTTATGCAGATTCTGGTAATTTTCTAAGAAAAGTCATTGATTTTTAAGCTTCTCTATTGGTTTAAAGCAAGAAAGAGTTAAATTCTTAACTGAGCAGATTCTTTTAATAAATTTTCCGCCAACAGTTAAAATTTTATCGTTCTCGCTGATCGCTTAAAAATGATACTTTCTCTTCAAATTTAGCAACAAAATGATGTGATTTTGTCCTACAAATCTGAGTTAAAATAGGATTTTCTGATGGGTTTTCCAAGAAATCGTATAACTTTTGACTTAAAATTTCGCTTTTTTCTCGGTTGAACTTCTCCTCTTGTGGCCTGTCAATTAGACGGAAATTGTTATTCCCAAGTTGCCAGAAATTAAGGAAATTCGAAATGATCTGATCGTTTGATTCTCCAACAAATTGTCACAGCGGTTGTTCGTCCGACCGACATTGTTATTCTCTGCCTCCCCCCTCATTAGCATCCAAGAGACGACGGTAACCCACAACCTCAGCCTCATTATAAGCAGCTCTAATAGGCATCACGTCATCGCACAGTCTCTCTTGACGGGGGATGTCCACTCCATATGCTAACGAGGTGATATGTTTGGTCAGGCGTATACAAAGATTGATCTTTTGGCTCTTCGGGCCTTACTGATCAAAAATTATATATAGGTAGGCGAGAGGTTGGAAATAGACTTTAGGGAGGGAGGCAGAATGAATTATTGCTTCGAGAAGCGTGGGACTGGAAGCAGTTTTGGAATTTTTAACTTAAGAAACCAGAGATCTCCAAATTAAGTGGAGAAAAATTGAAAATTTAGGTTTCTAAGAGGAAAATCGTATTTTGAGAGTAAATTTTGGAGAAAGATTCATTTTTCACACGACTTTTGGCTCAAATTTTTTAGAAAATGAAACAGTTATCTTCAAGAAATTGCAGAGCCTTTGCCTCCAATCCAGGTTTTTCTGCGTTGGAAGAAGTCAATCTTTCCCATGGTCTTTGTCCAAAAATTTTTGGCAAGCTAATTTCCCACAGATCTTCCAATATTTGCCTCTATCTTTTGATACTGATCCTTCTGCTCATACACTCCACGTGTCGAGCAAAAAGCTGCGCAATTTTGCAGCCTCCCGCTCCAGATTCTCAAATATTGACAGGAATTCTGACACGTTTCTCGTGTGAAATTTTGCTTCCTCCTCGCCGCTTTAGGGGGATCAACCTTGTTCCATTGCTCAGCCCGTATGTACAAAATTGACCCAAATCTTATTGGACAAAGGCGTCTGGAGTTTGCAGTTCTCGGCCACAGTCTCCTCCAGTCAAATAAGAGAAGACAGGCAGGGGGGAGGGGGGCTGAAGTATTTTGATCCGATGATCATCAAAGGCAGCCAGATGGTCGGCCTTTTGAAGTGCAGTCAGCAATCTTTTGCGTCAGCTGGGGCGTGAAATTTTTCGCTATAATAGTAAATTGACAAGGATGGCAATTTCATAAAGCCCAATACAACGAAAATGGCGAAGCCTGGGGACTTTCTCTCAATTTTTCAGAAAAAATATGAAGAAAAGCGCTAATTTTAATGAAAAAGCTTGAGTTTTCGATGGAATTTCGTCGATTTTTTGGCCAATTTTTCAAGATAAGTGATAATTTTAATGGATTTTAGAGGCTTTCAAGGTCCATTTTTAGCTTAAAAAGTGCCAAGGATTTCCAGTCAATTTGGACCATTTTAGTGAGCAAAATTTAATTTTTGGAGTCAATTTGGCCTGAAAACTGTATTTCTAGGCAAATTCGATCAAAATTTCTCCATTTCCTCCACAAAAAGACTATTTCCCAAAGAAATTTAAGCCAAATTTTAGAGGATTTCCAGGTCTCAAAAGACTAAAATCGCCTCTGATGACTCCGTCGCCCGACTTCTTGAACTTTAGAGGTCTATGTCAAGGACCTGTCCCTCTGTCTCAGAGACAAGTGTTTACCAAAACTCTTTTATGTCGCTCTCTCCCTGCCAAATGATCACTGTTCATCACTTGACAAGATCACTCCAATCTTCGGACTCGGAGGATTCGTAATAAGAGCCACCTTGCTTTACACACGGTTGAGCACGGCGCGCCCGTATGTCTAGCTTACCTTTTCCTCGAAAGATCACAAGATCAAGAGTCTTCTTGAATTACAAAGGACTGTGCTTTCCTCCTGATGGCGATGATGATCAACTAGTACAATTATGCACAGGGTGGTTTGTCCAGCTGTGAAGTCTTTTCCCGAGGCCAGAGGGATTACCACCATCTGGCTGTGGGGGCAGCACTGTTTCATTGATCTAAAAAGCCGTGAGGGAGGGATTGCGATTCAAATTCCGAATGGAGAGCTAATATTTGGCTCGGGAATTGGCAAGTAGGTAAAGAGATCTGGGTGGTAAGGCAATCCCCTTAGGGATCAGAAAAATCACCCGAAAAATGGACAAATTTCGGAGATCTTTTCCCCCAACTGGCTGTCATTTTTCAAGCTCCTTTAATTGAATTCACAAAAAATGAAATTCTACAATTTTTTAGAGGAGAGAAATAGCTACAAAACTGATTTAAAAAGACAAATTACTATAGTCTGTTCATAAAAAAAACGACAGCTGATGCTCCGAGAAAAGGGAGTTTTTGCTGCAAGACCCATTTTTATCCTAAATTTACTAAAGGCCATTTTTAAGGATAAAATGGGTCTCGCCGCGATTCCGCGACCCCTTCTTGGATACGAAGGGTGTCGTCGAAAAATTGAAAGCAAAGTTCCAATAATCTTTAGGTCCTACACAGAAAGCTATCTTTAGAAATCAAAAATCAGCTTTTAATATTTTTAATCTTCAATATTCTTGTAGGGCAGATCAAGAGCTACAAGATTTCAGAACATCAAAATGCAAAAAATTGCTCTAAAAATGAGAAAATTAATGAAAGAATTCTATTTTTTTCGCAGACTTGTCCATTTTTTTCTTCCAATCTTCATCAATTTTCGGAAAATTCTAATTTGCTGATGCTTTTCCAGTTGATTTTGTGTATTTTCCCACCGTCTTTTGAGACCAAAAAATAGTAGATTTCCGCCAAAACTTTGACGCTTTTTGAACTACTGTTGACCAAGCTTGACTTGAATTTATTCAAGAGAAGAGTAAATATTTTGGAATTTGGCCGACTTTGAAGCGAAAGCAGCTGAAAATATCCATTACCATCACCCTCTCTACTCAAATTTCGCCTTGTTGATCGAGAGACAAAGTGACTCTCCCACCAGGCTCAGCTAACACCCTTTCTCTCTCTCCGGTTGTGGCTGTTATTATATAACGCAAGAGGCATACCGCCTGGCCAGGTGTGTTTGGGTGCGACGGCCGGCCTTGTGGGGTCAACAAAGGGGGTACAGGTGGGCAACCGGGGGTCAGGGAGATTGAGACAAAGAACTTTTTGTTCTCTTCCTCTCTAATAAAATATTGGTAGCCAATGGCTCCTTGACTTAAGCGAGGCAGATTTACTCAACAACAATTGAGTATCTTTGGAACAAAAAGAGAACAAACCGTAGGCCCATTTATCTGAAAATAAATCACAATTAGAGCGACAAAAGCTAATTCTACAGTATTAATTGAGAGGGCAATCCTAAAATCCTGAATTTGGGCGGTTTCTTCCTCAATTTTTTGGGGACTATCTTCCATATTTTCATTAATAAATGGCCTTTCCTATGTAAAAAAATGGAAGAATTACGGTTATTTCAATTTCCCAAAAGATAAGAAAGAAAGATTTTTCCGTATTCTTATTCTCAATAGGCTGGAGGAGGAGGACTCCTTTTTGTGCTCCGTTAATCTAATATGGTATTCGTCCGGTAATCCCCCCTTGGCCTTTGCTTTTGTCGCCGCTGCTTTGTCTCTTTTTGGAGGACTGTAATTATCTACGGCAGTTTATGTTTCCTCTCTCTCTCTCTCTCTCTCTCTCTAATGGACAAAGAGAGGTTACTAGGCTTTCGGTTTCCGGGGTGGTTGGAAGACACAAACAGAGAACAACGAATGTTTGTCTTGCTCGAGACAAGAGAGATGAGCAGAAATCGAGGAGGAAGGTGATGCAACATGGTATCTGAACATCAATTCGATGAGAGACAGGAAAGGCGATCGGGGGGACTGGCTGGAGACTTGCTTGGGAGAGTTCGTCTGAAAATCTTGAGTAAATTAGGAAGAAGCTATTGGAAAAAGGATTTAGTGATAAAGATCTTGCAAGCGTATGTGCTGGCGAAAGCTATCGCTTCCTCTGCAGAGATAAACCGAACGAAATCTCTTAATGATTATGGCAGTCAATTCCTCAGCTTTATTCACTTTAAGAATGTATTCACCCACCTTCCCATTCACATCCTTATTTAAAAGCATTGTGACATCTTCTGGTTCTCTAATCATGAATCTATGGCATTGGAAATCAGTGTGTTCTCCAGATTCGAAGCGTCGGATCTCTCTTTTGACGAACCAGACCGGGAAATCGACATAATAGCCATACGGATTGTTTAGCTTGATTTCTTCCAGCTCAGATTCGTTGCTGAATTCAAGTGTAAGATAAACGAAGTCCATTCAGTTGACATAAGGCTGGACGAAAAAGACGAATGGCATCTCGACAAAAACGCAAGATTTCTGGTTTTCGAATAAAAGCTTTCGACTCAGACCGTTTCAAGGAATGCATCCCATCCCAGTATTGCTTCTCGTTTATCCAAATAGTTATTCTCGCAGCGAACCACAATCAATTTGCCAATATTCTTTCAAACCGGCACTAATATTGAGTCTAAACAAGTCCACAAATTGTCACCATCTTTAGAGTAATTGTATGAAAAAGCATTTACGACTAGAATTTCGAAATAATGACACATCAGTAAATCCAGATTTGTGAATAAATTTGAATGACTTTTGTTGTTGTAGTGACTCCGATTCGTTTGAAAAAAATCAGCGTAGAAAGTTCTTGGCTTCCGGATGTAGCAGTGACAGAAAGTAAAGATTCTCAAATGCAGGAAGCGGCAAGTCAACGAGAGGTCGAGAAATTCACAAATCCTAGCGAGAATCCTTATCGTCATAAAGGCTAGATGATTGTGAATCGGCATTATGTTGCTATTTGACTTTGATTGTAACAATTCAGTCCACAAAACATTTTCGAGATTTCGAATCCTTCATTAACAGATGCAGGCTGCTCAAATTCTTCAATGGATTCCGAGAGGTCCTTTTCGTGAAATTCTATCGGCAGATAGGTCGGATCGTAGTCGAAGAGTTGAGATTCATTTCGATTCGATTCATCGTTAGGCGAACTGTCGCTAAACGGCCACATAATTGGAAAAGCGGAATAATGAAAGCCAGCTAATCGAAAAGATTGAGACCAAATTTGACAATAATAACCAACAGCTCAATCCATTGGAATGGGATATTAGATAATAAGTTCTCAGACAAATTAGTCCTAGATGGTATCTCTTCTCTCCGTATGTCTGCGATGTTTAGACCCATATCTCTCTCTCTCTCTCCTTATATAGGGGAGACAAAATTAAAGGGAGAAAAACTTCCTCAAGCGCTAATTGCCATTTTTTCCATTTCATTCCTCTTCTTTGGCCGAGAATTCAACGAGAAAAAAAAAGACTATTTTTGGAGTGGAAAGGGGCAGTGAGCCGTGTTGATGGATAATTCGCAAAGCCCTTGTTGCGGTGAGTTATGAAGGGGAATTCTCATTTGACATGGGCGGTCAAGTGCATTCAAGATGAACTTTTTCTCAAATTTCCACGAATGCATGGATAAGAGAACAATGAATTGAAAGACCTTTAAAGAAGATGTCAGCTGAATGACGAGTACGAATTGGTCAGAATGGGACATCACCCGCACTATTTTTGCAGGGATCTGCCAAGGGCTGAAGAAAAGGGACTAATTAATTTTTCAATTCAAAACTAGGAGCTCATGACCACCAAGAATGTAAATTAATTTCCAAAAAAAAGACGAGGAAATACCCATTTTTCAATCAATCTCATACCATAATTTTTTAACCTTTGGATTCTAAAAATAAACCGTAAACCATAAACAAGACGTCTAATCCTTGCGCGAAAATTAGACTAATATGATCAAAAACCTTCTTCTAAACCGTGATGGAAGGGGTGACCAACCACCAGCCTAAAAAGTCAAACGATCTTTGGCTTAAATCTCGGGATTACGTGAGCACATTCGAAGTATTTTTTTACTCGCCAAAGAGGTGAAAAGAATAATTCGATTCGGACGGATAATCAGAGCCAAACATCTTTTTGAGAGATGATGACTCGGCGATTAGAAAATCTAGTGCTATTTTCGCTTTTTTCTAATCATTTTCCTATGGTTCGTCAGAGATCATTTGCCCAAACTGAGACCGTCGAAATTTCCAGTTGGCCAAGGTTATGACCAGAAAATGAGAAACACAATTTGAGAGGGAGACCCACTCAAATTATGGTCAATGGGACTGGTTTCCTGGAGGGCATGGTTAGGTCAGGCCTTTTTCTTTCTCATCTAATTGAGGGACTTCCATTTCACTCTCTCTCTCTCTCTGGCGCCAATTACCTGATGGCGGAAATGAAAAACGTGCGAGATTGGGACCCGTTTCGATTACACGAGACTAGGTGCTGAGACTAATTCGGAGTGACAGACGACACGAGCGGCCATTTTGATACGAAATGACAGGCCAAACAGACCGTACAAGGAAACTTTCGTTCGGGGGGTCGAGGCTCTTTTATTTCCAACAAAGCAATACAGACAATTCATAAAGAGACTAAAAACAAGTTTATCTTATATATACAAGGTGGGGCTGCGTCATCTTCGGTGGCGGCTATAATCTGAATTTTTACAGGATTTGACAAGGCTTCAGACAGACAGACGGACACAGATCAGCTTTATTTTAAAGTTAGACAAGGTGAATCTGTGCCACCTTCGGCGGCGTTTAATTTTAAGCATTGGGCTTTTCATCTCTTCCCGTTCAAGTTTGAGGCCCCTTTCCCCTCGAATTTTCACCCCCTTCCCCTTAAATTTTTTGTCCCCATTCCCCTCAAGTTTTAGTCACGCATAAAAATAAACCTTGTTCCAGGTTAAAAATACAAAGGTAAAAAGGGAAAATTTCTTTTTTTAAAAGCGACCGCCCGTGGAAAAATTGTAGTCTGAATTCTGACAGGATTTGGCAAGGCTTCAGACGGCAGACGGACGGACAGAAAAACAGGATCAGCTTTATTTTAAAGTTAGATTATAGTTTAAAAAAATGCGCTGATTATGAATTGAAAAATCAAAAAAAGTAAATGTTAAGAGAGAAAAATAAAAACGACATGTAAAAACTTACGTAAGGTGGATATTTTAAGTGTTTATTTCATTTCATAAGTTCATTATAGACCTCCAAATATTCTCCAACAGCTTTTTGAATTTCGTCTGATTGCTCCGTGGCCCAAAGTCCCAAAGCATCAAAATCTCGCTCTTCCAAAAAATCATTCACATCTCTTTCGGGACTCAAAAGAGATGACAATTTATCTAGCTTTGCATGTATTTTTTTGATTAGGTTACTACAAATCCTTGATAATGTCAGAAAAAGAAATACTCACTCTTTGACAGTACTTTCAATTTGCATATAATCCTCAATCAACATGATTTCTTCTTCGGACAGTCTTTTACGGAACTCGTCAGTGTAAATTAGCCGTTTTAAGTCATTTAAAGAGCAAGTTTCTCTTGTCAAAATGACGTCTAATTCTGTCTTAAAAACAGAAAGAACATTAAACGAATGTCCATCAAGGGCCTGCAAATCAGCACAGACCTGTCTAGGATAGACGTAGCGTTTATGTGAAGAAAACTGCAGTTTTTTAAATTTATTTAGAAAGCGGAATTACTCACGACAGCCACATACTTTCCAGGAATAGATGGAATGCAAAAGCTTTCCTTTAGCAAAAGGTGGAACTTTACTTCATAATTTAGGATTATATATACTTCGCTTTCCACATCTTCTTCATAGATTTCACACAATTGCTGAAAATTATTCTTCATCTTTTCTAATTTTTAAAATTCTAAAAATTACGATTTAGACCTAAAAAAAATAGGCTTATTTTTCAAAAATGTGGAACTTTTGGGCAAATTCAAGATTTCTGACTCACAAGCCTGTACAGTTCTTCCTTCAGTGGTAGAGTTGTCCAATTATTACTTCCATATTTACAAATTTGATACGTTTCTTCCTCCATTTGGCTGCTTTCTTCCAATGTTTGGGTTCGCTTAGAAGACATCTGCTCATCTATCGTTTTAGCAAGCTCTTCTTTTTCCGAAGAACTTAATTTCTCAGCATGAGATGGCTGTTTCTTGTCCTCATCCTCTCTTAAATAATTGGGATCAGTTGCCCTTTGGCCGGTCAAAAAGTAGAGTCGGTCAAACAACTTTTTTTTCCCCAAACTTTTCAGTTTTTTAGGCTATAACATCTATCAATTCCTACCATTTTTTGTAATCACGAAATCGAACTGAATTAAACTACATCAGCAGAATTTTGACAACAATGTTTGTATTCCGCGACAAATACACTGTTATCTGTTAGAGCTTTATCTGCTTGATAAGAAGTAGAAATTCTACATGTTTGCTCATAAAAAAGGGATCCTAGTTGCCGTTTAAAAAACCAAAAACTTACTTGAAATCAGGGTTCATCATTTTAGGAAGTTCTTTCTTCTCCTCAACTTGAGATGGCTGCTTTTTATCCTCATCTTTCCTTAAAAAAGAGATCATAGTTACCTGAGGAAACAAAAAAAATTTACTTTAAGTCAATCGTTTTGTCAGAAAGACGGAGCTGGGATATATCCAACTAAAAAAAGATTGTAAGAGAAGAGCGACTTACTGACTCCAAATTGCCTTCTAAAGTTGGCTCTACATCTTGAAGCTCGAGATTCGACACACAATTATTGGCAGAAAGCAACTGACTTGTGGAATCCATTACTAAAAATATATTACTTTTCTAGAAAAGGAGGCAGCAGCAGATATGTGGCAAAAGTGAGCTTCCTTATCTTTTCTCATCATGCCTTTTCTCACCGCGGGCTGACAACCACATGCCAATGTGATGAAATAAAAACATAGGTAAATAGAGACCCTGGCAAGATACGCCAGTGAAAAGAAGAGGAGATAAAGTCAAGTCAGCAGGCTGGGATATCGAAGGCCCCCACTTTTTGGGGGCCTTCGGCTACTCTTGGACTATTTTATGGATTTCTTTCATTTTCTGGCTTGCAAGTTTACCGTCGGGGTCGGGGTCTTCGGCCCGACCAAGCTTGAGGCCTCAAAGGATTTTGACAGGTCCTGAGAGGCTTTACACAGACAGGCAGAGAGATCAAGGCAAGGCAGATCGGCGGGCCTTTGGCCTTAAATGTGGGGGTTATCTAGAGGCCTTCAAGACTACCAATTTAAATTTTTTAATTCTAATATATTCTATTAGGCTGAACTTTTGTACCAGCTTGAAACTCCCAAATTTTGGAAGCGCATAAATATTAATTTATAAATAGATTCTTCCCTGGGATACTCGGCTCCCTTCCCCTTGAATTTTCGCCCTCCTTCCCTTAGAATTTTAGTCCCCTTTGAAGTCTCCTC
Source organism: Oscheius sp. JU1382 (assembly GCA_932521405.1). NCBI lineage: Eukaryota > Metazoa > Nematoda > Chromadorea > Rhabditida > Rhabditidae > Oscheius > Oscheius sp. JU1382. The sequence continues at coordinate 897,312 of OW051479.1, forward strand.
CTTTCCTCGAAGCAGGGCCTTAAACCTAAAAGAATCGTGAGGTTTAGAAAGATGTTGAGAAAAGTTACCAATGCTCTTGGAAATTAAATTCGTCTTCCACGTCTGGGTATATCATTAGCTGTTCCTCATTTTTCACAGAAAAATGGAAGAATAAGAAGACAAAAATAGATCACGAGAGAGTGCGGCAAAGGGGTTGATAAGAGTTACGACTGGAAAGGGAAGAATGTTTTGGATAGAAATTCGAGAGCAGCTGGCTGGAAAGGGTTATTTGACATCAATTTCTCAAAAATTTCTCCGCAAAAATGGTGAGATTTCTCTTAATTTTTTTTTGGAGAAAATTCAGCTTTTCATGTGTTGTTATTGCAGATCTGGAAAAGTTTCCCTTTAGAATTCAAAGAACAAATTCCAGATGTCTTGTGCCCTTTCTGTAAGGCTATTCTTATAAAATCTTTCGGACATTCATTCTCAACTTGAAGATTGCTGAAGAGAACGGGAATGAAATAGTGAGAGAACGGAGGGAAATTCAAATTACACAGTATGAGTAATTTGCGCACTTTCGCTTTCATCTTTCGCAAGATTCAAACAAAAAATCTGATCTTCTCGCTTTTTTTGTTCGCTCAATTTATGGTTTTAAATTTGGTTGATTCGGTGAAGTCTTTCTCACTTTATCGAATCAATAAGCAGTTATCAGCTCTAATGTCGCTGATATCTGACTTCCGAGACATAAGGCACTTTCAAAGCTTGCTGACTCTGCAACAAGATTAGATTGAAAGCGTTTGCTAATATTGGGGGTTATTTCTAGTTATCTATTTGATCATCGAAAATTTCTAGAAACTTAGGAGGCAGACTTCTTGTTTTGAATTGGATAAGAATTCTTAATCATCGAGAACCTGAAATTGGCATAGAATAAAAAACTTTATTTAGCATTCAGATCAAAAAGAAGCAAAAAATTTGTTTTCAATCTCTATGTAGGCAGATTCTTCGACTATTTTTGCCTCTAAAACTGAGACTAAATCGTTGTCTTGTTCAACAAAAAACATCTCTTTTTCGTATTTGCATAATGGTCCGAGGAATTTGAAGAATTTGGCATGAATTAAGTCACGGAAGTCTTGAAATGTAGCGATGAAATCGATATAATATTGAAGTTTTCTTTGAAGATGGTAGCTCGTTGCTGGTCTTTTCATGAATGTCAGTATCACGATTGCTCCTGGACCAGCTCTCTTGAGGCAAATGCCGAATTCACAATGGGTAATAATTTCTTGGGATGGAGAATCTCCCTCGGTTTCTTTTTTAAATATCTTTAAAACTTTTTTGAATGTGAAATTGTCTTCAGTTGGAGGAAAGACTTCCTCAAATACATAAAATTCAGAAGGTTTGATGAAAAATGCGCCAGAAATATGCTTCGAATCAAGATTTCTCCTTTTCATCTGAAAGTCCACTAACTTTGATTCATTTTATCTAATTGTTACCCTTAAAAGTGCTTGCAGTTTATCAGAAAGGCTTGAGTTGCTTTCAAAATCTCCAAAGAGCTTAAGCTTTCCCTTGAAAGTCGAGACACAATCAACAAAATCAAAGTATTCTGCATCTAATGAATCGTCGTCAAACTCAATGCGAATTTTTTTCTGAAAAGCAAATTTCAAAGCTTTTTTTCTTCAGCTTACTAAAGTTGATGGAAATGATGGAATACGAATGGAGTCAAGCTGATACTTATAAATAACTAATTCCCTACTTCGAAATGCTTCAAGTGCCTCAGGAATCAGGGTAGAATAATCACCCATATTCAGAACGTGGTTGAAAATATTTGAACCTCGTAAATGGCGCAAAAGATCCCTCGTCCCAGCAATCTAAAGTATTTAAAAAAATAAAATAAAATCTTACATCATTAAGCCCATACACGAAAGTAATACATGGAAATAAGAAATTATTCCACGAATTAAAATCGTCGCTGACTTCGTACCATGCACGCTGTAAATTCTCAACAATATTGAGACAAATCAACCCACCAGCGCGTTTGTATCAAGCATTTCTAATCTTGTATATTGAATAGCATCCTCATCATCGCTTGGTTCAAAGCTTTTTATAAATGTGCTTCGTTTGTTCTCAATTAGTTCAGAGATCCATTTAGAGGTTTTTTGCATTCGGACAAATTCTACAGTTTCCATCTGTAAAAAAGGAATTTCTCTCATCTCTCTCTTTGCGTTTTCGTTCTTATTGAAAATTTTAGGATAAAAATGGGCCTCGACACTAAACCCCTCAAAAATTGTGGAAAAAAAATTACAAAAATTATGCGGAGAAATGGGCGAGGCTTCAACTAGAAAAAATACTGTATTTCAATAAGTTTGCATAGAATTGGAGAGTTTATATTTTTCTGGTGAAGGTCAAGTCAAAAAGTTGAGGGGATACGGTAAATTACTTAATAAATTACCCTTTTAACAACCTCCAAGACACAATTTAGCGGAAGAATTTCCAGAATAAATTTTCCTTTTTGTAATTGTTTCATCCTGAAACAAAATTTTAAATAAAAATAAACTAAATCTTTACCATTTTCTTCTCGCCTCAATAATATTCTGAAATATTTCGAGAGTAACATCGTCGCTGGGCATTCCCCTTTGTAATGGAGGCAATTTGCTTTGCAAATTTGGATCAAATAATTCTAAAAAATTGTTTTTATAAAAGTAACTCAAGCGAGAAACCTTTATCCAATTGGAAATCATTAGAGCTTTGCTGGAACAAGTGAGTAAAATTCCCTCCTCTTTTAACTTCTTTGATTAACGTTCTGTTGATATCGGAGATCTGGAGATCATCATCGCCATCAGTATTGTCATCTTGTTCTATTTCTTGTCGTGTTTCCGTTTTTAGACACAAAGAATAGGTGATTGGAGGTAAATTTGAAAAATGAATCAGCAGATTAGTAGGAGTTTGGCTAATTTTTCCACAAATTTCGATCATGGATGGATAGAGGATAATGGAATAGTCGAAAAGTTTATTATTTGCAGGTTGTTCCTCAATTGGATACCCGAATATGAAATAAATTTCTTCGAAAGGATCGAACTCCTAAAAAAAGCCTTTAGTAAATTTTAGGATAAAGCAGCGCGGGTAGTCAAATTTAAATTTGCAGCGCAGCGGTTGATACTCAAACATGTCGTCTTTTTTTTAAACAGACTGTAAATCAGTAGATTATTTTGCTTACTTACCCTAATTGCTAGCTCTATTGCCAAAATAAACGATTTAATTACGCCATAGCAATCACATATTGTAGACGTACTCGACAATAAAAAATGAGTACATTTCCTGAGGAAATGGTCCAGATCAGAAGCTACACCGATAATATAATCCTAAAATTTGAATTTATATGTGATCTTTGATCATTTTTGAGACTTGATTCATACTGTTAATTTAAGCCTTTACAACAAGGCTTTGTTAGACAAACGAGTGCAGGGCATAAAAGCCCTAGTTTGCAGAAATTTGCAGCGCAGCGGTTGATACTCAAACATGTCGTCTTTTTTTTAAAGACTATGTAGCTGGTAAAATTATCTCACCAAATTGCTGGAGCGAGAACTGTTATTTTTGCAACAACCAATATTTTTCTTTGTAGAGAAATATTCATATAATTCCAGTAATTCATATAAATCTGCTTCAATAAGTTTAAACAAAAATTTTTCATCGTGTAAGGAAATCAGAGAAGCCGGCTTTAAAATAAATTTATGGCAAGCTAGTAATTCAATTTGAGGCTCAATAGCTGACTCTTCCTCATCATCGGTCAACTGTAATTTTTTCATTAGGTTTTTTATAAATTCATAAATAAAAATACTTCTTCAATTGGTAAATAGACTGTATGACTGCTGAAAATCAAAATTTCTGGTTTATTCTCACTGATCAGGATGTGAAGCCACTTGCAAGTTTGCATTAGTCGAACAAATGAGATGGCGTTTAACTTTAAAAATGATTTTTTGAATCTAAAAAAGATCTTTTACCTTTGTCGCAATCAGAAGAATCGACTTTTCTGGCAGTTCTTGAAGTAGGAATTTTCCTCGAAGAAAAATTTTAATCCTAGAAAAGTTCAGTTCTCAAAAATAGAAAAAGGATAGTACCAATGTTTTTGAAAATTGAATTCATCCTTTAACTTTGAGAATTTTTCAATTTCGTCACACATTTTGGGAGAAGAAAAGGCAAGCGACAGGTGAGGAATTGGAGAGAAATTGTGTTGAATCGATAAAAAGTGTTTACAGATAAGCATTTGCATTGTTAGTCAAAGAAAACTTGTCTCCCCCTAGAGTCCGAAAACAGAAAGAGCTTTTAAAGTTTTTTCGATTTGGATAAACAAAAAAGGTGTTCAAAAAAAGTGCTCGCTTTGTGTACTGTTTTTAGTTCGCAACTTTCCTACTTCTGGGAGTTTCCCTGGAATTTCCTGAAATTTAGGGAAAGAAAACGACCGCTCCCCCAAAAAGAATTAAAAATGAATTCTCGACCTAAAAGGCTTCACGTACATAGACAGACAGAGACGGACGCACTTTAGATAGATAGATTTTTGGGTTTTTGTGCTCATCTACTTTTTGGATAGAATTTTATTTTAAAGAATCAGAACCTTAGAATTAAGAAGAGTATCTCGATGACCTTATAACCTTTATTTGATTAAAAAGGTAGTTTGATTGACTATAAGTTTCAGTTTTTATTAGAAATTTTAGAGAAAGCTACAGCCAGACTGCTGCTAGAAGACCTGAATGCCAATTACATCTTTTCAACAAATAAAATAAACTTTTTTATTGCATAAAATGGCTGCTGGATGGAAAAAGAGGAAGGAGCCTATCATCTTTAGGGTAGAATTTTTTTCAATTTTTAGAATTTCGCTATTTTGCTACTTTTCGCTTGATTTCTTCTACATTGACTTTTCCCTATTTTCATGGACTATTTTGCAGTGGCTATGTTCTATTTTAGTCGCTCGCTTGTTGATTCCTTTTCTCTTTTGTTCTGTAGGTTATCCAAACACTCTCTCTCTCTGCCATCTGAAATGGTGAGTTCGACGGTCAACTAAACGTGTCCATCATTACTCTGGGATAATTGAGGCCCGAGACCAGGCAGCGAACCATCCAACCCCCCGTTTGGCACAATTCGTCAGCCGATCAAAATGCCGATAGGAAGAAATCCAAATTTTATGGAGGTTAGTCCAATTCTGAATAGAGATAGAAGAGTAGGATAGATCCACCTTTTGCACCAGCATCACCATCATTTTGATCATCATCATGATCACCACAATTTGGAGGAGATTCATCCCATTCCCGGGATGCCTATCGGCTTTGAAAAAATTCAAGCGTATGGTGCTTTAGTTCCGGAGGTAAAGATCGCAACAAATTGGTTCGAATTAATGACAAAACGGGAGCTATTAGCCTATATTGAGTAAAGCAAAAGTCATTGCGTTTTAGACTTCACAGATCTTCTACAAAATTATAGCTCTTGATCACTTCTACAATCTTGTAGAACATCGATTTACACAACATTTGTTAGAAGAACCAGAACAATTTGAATTTCCTCCTGCAAAATCCGTTTTTTGCTGCTGCTAATTTTGAGCTACTGTAATCTGAAATGTCCATTTTTCTCAATTTTCCGGATACTTTTAGATTTTACAATGTTTTGCACTCTTTTAGCTATTGATTGCCTCTACAAGATTGTAGAACATGACTTTTAACAAAAATTAGTGGAAGTTTTGGAAAAATCCTGAATTTTTCAAGGAAATCGCTTCTCTTTTTCAATTTTTCCGAGCAGTTTATGGCCATTCAGGCCTCCTTGCCCGACCGTGTTTTCCTAATTTTCTCGAATTTAACAGCCTTATTTACATTTGTTTCTTTTCGACAAGGGCAAAGGCCATGATTAGCATAGGGGAAACAGGCCCCCATAAATTGTTCTTTGTCTCTCAAATTGGCATTTTACTCTTTACGTTTGACCATCGCTCTCAGTTCATCAAATTCCTTTTGTGATCGGCCTCCAGCAATTTGCCTGAAAAAGCGGTGCCGACACACAATGCCTACGGTCAAACAGCGTGTCCTTCACTTTACAGTTCCTTTTGGGCGCCTTCTATTGTCCCCGAGGGCGCCCGAGGCGACCTTGTGTCCTTCGAGCCTGTTCAGTTTGTCTAAATTTTTTTTTCTGTGACTTTCTGATTTTATGTGGGGGAAATGGCTGGGGAAGAATTCTTTGTTTCTCGAAGAAAGTAAACTGGTTGTCTGGAGGGGGTGAGACAGCCGCCCAGGGAGGTGTTTCTCGTACTGACTAGACTTTTTCTGATCAAATTCTCCCTTTTTTGATTAAAAAACTAGGGAATTTATAGCTTAAAAAGATGATATTTGTTCAAATGACTACCCATTTTGATAGTATATTGCCAAAATAGCCTCCATTAATTAGATAATCTTCAGAAACTGTCAATTTTATAGATTTGGCTGCCGATTTTTGTTTCAATTAAACTAATTTTGATAAAAATTTTAGTCAAAATGGCCAGCCTTGGTCGCTATTATGGCTTTCTTATTCATTTTTCGGCTCTCTTGGCTCGCTTGGCCAAGTTTTTTTTTTAACTTTTTGAGCAAAAATGTGCCAAAATTTGATTAAATTAGGAAGCTAGCACTTGATCTTTTTAAAGCAGTAGGCACTTCGAGGAAGAAAAAGGTCTTAAAATTGGCGCCAAGATCCATGAGCTACAGTAGCCCAATTTTCAAATGTATTTCGCTTTTTCTCCCGAAAAAATATTCCTTTCCCTCTCCTTTTCGCGCCGCTTTTTGTCCAAAGAAACAGATAGCAAACACGTAAGCGAGAGAACTGGTAGCAATCCCTCTCCCTCCCCAAGGCAAACTCCCAATTGCGCCATATTCATCAGCTTTTTTTTGTCTCAACCTGTTGCTAAAAAGTACAGCAACTTTTGTACTCTTTTCGGCAAACTGAAAAACGCAAAACAAATGAAAGGAGTTGTACTTGTTGCAAGGGGAGTGTCTTGAGTCTCATTTAGGAACGAGTTTGAGATGCTTTGGCAGCGTGACTTATGGATCTCGGCAGCTAGTGAAAGTCGAGAAAGAAAGAAGAGATCAGCTACCCACATTCCCTGCCTACAGCACTTTCTTGCTTTTCTAATTCTTCCTCCTATTTCTTTTTAGAACTATAGTCTGTTTAAAAATTATTTGACAAAACTGCGTATTCTCGTTGCCCGAGATATGGGAGTTTTTTTGCGGCGGGACCCATTTTTATCCTAAAATTAATTGAGAGGTTTCATAACTCCACTTTTAGACAGTTTTGCATGCTAGGAGCATGATAAAATGCATCAATAAACCCGTATAAACCAACAAATAAATCAAAATCGCTGAATTTATTATTAGAATTTAGGATAAAAATGGGTCCCGCTGCAAAAACTTCCCTATCTCGAGACAATTAGAATATGCAGTTTTGTCTTTTTCTTTTTGAACAGAGTCAAACTGTGAAAGTCATAAGCATCCCCTAATTGGGTTTCCCTCCCTTTCTATTTCTCCGCTAATTTCCTCTGAAGATCACAAAGCCATGGCCTTATATATCTCCACCTTTTGTTGATATATGAGCGAAAATGATTACTGGGTAGACTGATAATTACCCCGAGGGCGGTGTTTCATTGTTCTCTGCTGGAACATTGATTTCGTTGCAAACGTGCAAATACACTATTTTCGTCGAGCCAACTCTTCGCTTCAGATGGAGAACTCCACTTCAATTGATGATCTCCTTCCCATAATATCCATCGATTCAAGTGCTGAAGGGCCCGATGTTTTCAAAAGTTGGAGCTTTTATTTAGTTATTTTTGGAGGAACCTGTCTCTCACTCTTCACAATTCTCGGTAATTTAATGGTAACAACTTTCTTTCTTTCTACTGAAATCTCTTCTTTTAGGTCTTGCTCAGTTTTAAAATGGATAGAGGACTTCAAACAATTAGCAATTATTTTTTAATTTCTCTAGCTTGTGCGGATCTATTCATTGGTGAGGATTGATCCAAAAAGAAGACAATTTTTAGGAGTTATTTCCATCCCCTTTATGACCTATTACACAGCCTTGGGAAGCTGGGAAATTGGCTATACTCTCTGTCAATTTTGGCTGTGTATGGATTATTTGATGTCTAATGCGTCAGTCATGAATCTATTGCTCATCTCATTTGATCGCTTCTTCTCAGTCACAAGGCCTCTCACCTACAGACCAAAGTCAGTTTTTCTAAAGGCCAAAATCCACAAGCTGTGCGGGTCAATTAGGTCAAACTTTAGTGTGTAATTGCAATATTTTCATGCAAATTATTACCATTTTTACGTCATTTAAGCAAATTAAAAAATACTTCAGACGAACTTCGAATAAAGTCATTTTTGCCATAATTGGAACCTTTGTGGTCTCCGCCCTTCTCTGGCCTCCTTGGATCATCGGCTGGCCGTACATCGACGGTTTAGAGAATCTAGTTGTTTGATAAATTTTCTACTTTCCAGGCCAGGTTACTGTCCCTCAAGGGACTTGTTACATCCAATTTTTGGAGACCAGTCCCTTCATTACAGTGCTCACTTCCTTTGCTGCCTTTTGGTGTCCAGTCTCTATCATGATTATTCTATATTGTCGAGTTTATTCAGTCGCCAAATCGAGGAGAAGGATCTTTGCAAAACCTGATAACATGAGTGTAAGAAAGGAAGAGAAAGTATAAGAGATAAAGCTCATTTAGGCTATCAACTACGGATCGAAGAAGAACCAGAGCGCACCGGTTGGTCTCACAAGCGAAGGCAGTATAAACGCAATTACTGAGCGAAGGCTCAAACAGGAGATGAAAAAATCAGAGAACAAAGCAGCCAAGACTTTGCTGGCCATTATGCTGGCTTTCATCATCACCTGGCTTCCCTACGATGGTGGGTTCCTCTAGAATATTTATTGAAAAAAAGCCCTATTTTCCTGTGATTTTGACTCTGCCTACAAGATTTGTCAAGGTATTTGCCGCAATAGTATAGGCAGAGTCGCCAGTTTTTGGAATAATCCAACAGAAAAATCTGGCCGCACTGCAGTCGCTTGCTCTCTTGAGATCGGAACAAAACATTTTGTCACAATACTCCCTGCCATATTGGTAGTCATAGCAGAGGTCGTGGCTACGACAAGCGGCATTTATTTTATCTAAAATTGAAAATAAGTAGCTTTTGACTAAAAACGCACTCATCGCTTCAAAGCAATAAATCCTGACCCATAATTGGCCGATGTTTGTGAATCTCCTCTGGATAAAACTGAAATTGGCTCCACATTCCCACGGCTCATTTGTAGTAGTTGATAACCATTTGACTATTTTAAAGTTTGAAACAAGTGCTACAAAGGAATTCCAAATGTTTGGGAAGGGGAAGAAGCAATCAACTGGAGGTATGGAGATCATGCAAAGAGCCAAAAGAAGTCGTCGATACATCTGAAAAAAGAGTGATAAAAAACGGGAAATGAAGCCAATGAGACGGTCTTTTTGTCACGATTTTGATTATTCATGTTCAAAACAGGGAAACATTTCCTCTTAGTGCAAGCGGGAGTCATCTTTGTTTTACTTTCGTCGCTGTCTGCTCGACTTTCTTAAATATTGTTCTTTTCAATTGAAAAGGGAAACGACGATTTTCTCCCCAGCAGAGCTCTCAAACGGTTAGCCCAGACCGGCCCGGATCTTGGGAGTTTATAAAAAAGTTAGCCGTTTGAAGCTATTTAGAACCCTGCCAGACAGAGAAAAATGAAAGGAATGAGCCCTCTTTCTCTCCTTTCAAACAATGCCTTTTCAATGACGTTTCATTACGTCAATAAGTTGTGAATCAACCAACTCTCCAGACAGACTTTTATTATCCTTTGAACATTAGAAGAAAATTAAAAATGATTATTATAGTAATCGTCTTGTGGGAAATCTTTCGCCCTCACACGACTCCCGGCTGGATGTGGTCGTTTGCCTATGCTCTTTGCTATGTCAACTCGGCACTGAATCCAATCTGCTATGCATTGGGAAATCCACAGTAAGTTATTTTTATATGTTAGCTAGGTTTCTTTCCTATAAACTGCATGCAATTTCCGCTAATTTTGGTTGAAACTTCAAAGAAAATTTTGTATTTTTTTTGGCTATCTTCAGACTGCCTATCGTAGCTCAAAAATTGTTAGAAAATTCTTCCATTTTGAGTGAAATTTCGACCAAAGAAATACATTTTTTCTGTCTTTTAGATATCGAGAAACCTACATTCGGATATTGAAATTGCAGTTTTTTAGGAAGAATTCCTAGGTAAAAGATGTCTTTTTTTTAAATCAAAAAATGGGTTTAGATATCGGCAGACTTATATCAAAATCCTTCGGTGTCAATTCCATCCGGGTACGGCTCTTCTGACAAGACGCTCGACAGTCGAAGACAAGATTTAAGGCGCGTCAATTACTTCACTTTCTGTAAATATCCTTCACTTCAAATTTGCTCAGGAAAATGAAATAAAAATTTATTCTGGAAATGTGATCAAATCGCCGAGTTGGAGCTCCTCTTCTTTGTAATTTATTTGGCGAACATAGATGCCAAAAGTCATCTTCTGCCTGTCCCGTAAGTCTCTCAACGCCACAATGACCTTCGGATCTTTTTCTCCAGTCTTCTGATCCACACAAATCATCTCACATCTTGTGCATTTATCAATCACTTCAAAGTCTGCCCTTCCTATTGAAAATCGACTCAAGCTGTCTTCGATAAACGCCGGGAGGCCTTTTAATACCAAATTTGGGCGAAAACGGATGATCACATCGTCAAGCGAGAGACCAATTTGGGTGGCCATCACTTGGGCGGAGGATTCATTCGCCAGGAGGAAGGGCGCTTGATTTGAAAGCGATTTCTCAGAATCTGGAAGGTTGGCGAGGAATGGATGAGAAAAAGCACCTTCTGTTATTGATTGCAGACGACAATTTGGGATTTCCAGCGATTTCGACAGCCAATTGGCCACCTTTTCTCCACAATCTACTGTTGCTACTCTGAAAAATAGATCTAGTTGAACTCAATTTAAAATAACTCACGATGTGGAGCAGACAATTTTTCCAATTCCATTGAGTTTTGGAGTCAAACCTAGTGGAATGGAAATCTCTCTATTTTGATGTGAAAGAGCCAGAGAATTTCCTTCAATTCTTGTGGAAATCCGACATAATTGTGGAAACTTTTTCTGCGACATTATGACTTCATTATTCACTATCATAAATTGTCTGTCGTGGAGAAGCCCAGATTGTTTCAATAGCGTCCTAGAATAAGAAGATCGAGAGAAATTACAGTAATTCTCACCTGTCTAGGCTTATTCCTCGAAGACTTTTCACCGGATAAACGAGTAATTTTGAAAGAATTGGAGAATAGGAGCTCAGTTTCATGGATAAAGGCAAGATTGGAGCGAATCTCTCCCCCAAAAAGCAATAATCAATCATTTGCTCGAGAGCCCTCACATCTTCAAGACAAGATTGCCGTCCAAATGAGATCCTCACAGCTCCGGTCGGCTTCCCGTTGAGAATATCCTGCTCATCTCCGCACAATTTCCCAAACTGAGGGTATTTTCCTGAATCTTTCTCGAACCACTCAGTGTGAATACCTTGACATTCGATAGAATCTCTTCATCAGTCAATCCAAGATAGATCTGACAAGCTCCGATGTTGCAAAAGCATCCAGTTCTTAGATCAATTCCAAATAAATCAGCCATTTTTGCGACTTCCGCATAACCAAAGAAGGATTCATCTTCTCGGAGGACATTGAAAGCGAGAACTGGGCCTTGGCTCTCCAGTCCTTTTCCCTTTCTATAAATTCGAATAGCCGGCTTTCCATTCCAGTGGAATTTAGCTTCTAACATTTTCTTGGCTTCTTCAGCTACTTGAAACGAATGCTTTTGTATTTGATTAATTCCGCCTGAATTACAAATTGTATATTTGGGTTACTATAGCTCAAAAATGCAAATTTCAGTAACTTTTCTCCAAAAAAATATAGTCTGTTCATAAAAAAGATCGAGAAAAGGGGTTTTCGAGGCGAGACCAATTTTTATTTTAAATTTACTAAAGACCCTTTTTAGGATAAAATGGGTCCCACTGCGATAACTCCTTTCTTGGATACGAAGGATGTCGACTTTTTTTAATAAAAGTCCTACCGAATCTCTCCAAATCATCGAAGCCCTTTTGAAGACTAACAACACCATAATAATTAATGGTTCCATCCTCAAATCTAAACTTTTTATAGAAATTAGAAGTAAACTCACTGCTCTTCCAAGCTCTCCCTATAGCGAACCATAAATTGGCTGGGCAAAATGGCACCAACTGACCCTCCTCCAAAGTAAGATTTCTGAAGTTTTGGGAAGCTTTCTAGGTTAAAATTACTTTTAAAATTAGAAATATTGCTACCTTTTTTGACTAACAAAGCGCCTAGGCCAGTTGGATAGCCGAACATTTTATAGAAAGAGATGGCCACAAAATCTGGTTGAATCTTCGATAAGTCTAGGGGAGAAGAGGAGACAAGAGCAGCAGCATCGAGGCAAACTGACCAGCCTGGAGGATATTTTAAGAGGTGGGGAAAGGGGAAACCTTTCTCTTGGAGGTCTCCAATCAAAGCGAGGTCATATTTAAATCCGCAAAAGTTGCTCATAGCCGTTAGGACGAACAACGACCCATTGGATACAGTAATATTTGAAGGAGGAGCTGATAAACAGGAGATATAATCCACCTAAGTGAGGGAATATTACTAATATTAGATGGAGTTTTTTTACCTTTGATCGGGCAATTTCTCTCATTCCCACTACGCTGTGGTGAGAATCTGCTAAATAAGCTAGGGAGCATTCTAAAAGTTCGATTTGTTTCGCCTTTTCGAAGGAGAAAGAGCTCACCAGACTGAAGAGAATCCACAATCTCACAAGAATTGGCCGCTTTTTGAGGGAAAACATAATTTTCGGCGATTATTTTCAGAGAATGAGTGGTGTTGTAAGTAAAAATTATGGAATAATCATTGGCATTGAAGTAGGAAAGAATTCTGAAGAGGAAATGTCCTCCCACCAAAAATTACTCACCTCTGCCTAGCGTTATCGACAATTTGTTTGGTCGTCGTACTCGTAGAATGATGAGAATGCGGGTTAGACAGCCTCTGTTTAGTCAAAAGTTCCCCAATTTGTTTGAGCTGTTCCTCCGAGGGAAGGGCAGCTCCAGAGTGATCCAAATAAGGCATTTTTTTCTCAAAATTAGGTAGTAAAGGACAGAAAAACAATGAGAGAATAAAAGCGACGAGACTTCTTATCTTATCGCGAGTGCAGGTGTGTGTTGTGCCGATGATGATAATTGCCGCATTGGTCCAGTCGAACACAATAATGAGGTAAATCGACAGGAACTGGTTCTCGAATGAATTGATCAACAGAAGGGTATGTAGTGATAAATTGTGGTTTCAGATGAAGTTCCGTCTTTAAAACCATTTGTGACTTCAAGAAGGTCGATTACTATAGCTAAAAATAGTGGCTATCATACTCCCCATGAAATTTCCTACATTTTGGTATGTCGAATGTCTATTTTGGCTGTATTCCGTGGTCTCTAAAAAGTCGAAAAATGGCTACGGTAGTCTTCCCCTTTTCTGAATAGAATGGATATTGGGCACAAATAGAAATTTATTCAATCGCCAAGGAGTACAAAATTGCAGAAATAGGAAAGCAAAAAAGCTGAGGCGAAACAGGCTCGAAAAGAGACACTCGAATTGGCTAGAGAAAGGTGGATTAATCTTATAGAAAGCGTTTCGCCTTAAATTTAATTAGGCTCAATATTTGTATGACAAGCCAATCTTGGCTATTAAATAATAATAATTCAACCGATATTTGGATAACTCGTAATTGGAGAAAGGAAAAAAGGAGAGGAAGTTAGCGAAGTTTAAAGAAGTATTTTCTTCATCAAGTTTTCAGCACTGAGCCCTAGGTTGCCTCCAATATTTTCTTTGATATAAGCCAGCGACTCGCTTAAATCTCGCACATACGTTGGGCGAATAAAGCAGTGAATAGATAAAATTTTCGAGGTATAACTCAAAATCTGCATGCTGGGCGACAATGCTAGATCTCGTTTATTTTCGTCCTGAATTATTTCCAAAAGTTAGAACGGGCGACTTATAACTATCTCAGTGAAAACTGAAACAAATCGAGCGGAAGTTTATACAAAATCGTATAGTTGATAATCCTTGAAGTCTACCATTATTTTGATGAATTCATTGATGTTAATAGTGTGAGGAGTCCTGCTGGAATTTTCAGCTTGTTTTAGTTATAAGCCGAAAGCTACAGTTTTTTGGTCGAAAAATAAACACAAACACTCACCACATAAATATACAACTGGATGATTACCTCGCCGTTGTGGGACAAAGGAATTCCATCTTTGAGGCACTCCCCAATCACTTTGAGAGCAAGCGTCTGGAGGGAAGACATGGCCCTGAAACGGCTCACGGTCAGCAGATGAAATTGATGTGTATCTCTATAGAAACGCTGCACTCGTCGCAACCGGGCGAATTAAAGCAAAAAGGAGAAAGAAATGATAGAAGCGCTCAGCTATTGGCTTTGAATTTGAGTAGCAAATGACGAATCTCATCTTCTTTTTTCCATTAGGGAATCCCTTTTAACTGGCCATTCTTGTAATCTTCTAGAGACCTCAAGAAAACTCAAAAAGCTTACATTTTGAGTTTTCCACTCAATACATAGCTAGAATAAAGTAAGAAACAATATAAAATGAATTATTCGTTTCATATAGAATTTTAAAAAAACAATCAAGAGATCGAGAATAACAGTGGGCAAGATGGAATGGAAAAATCTCATCGAAATAAATCAATTCTTTGGACGAACAGCTTGGGCAAGAAATAACTAAGATACTTTTAGGGCTGTGATCAAATTAGAAGCTAATTCCCCAAAAAGCGGGGGCAAGTCGTCATTCTCCTCGAACTTTGGCTTTACAAACCTCTTCAGAGTAAGCACAAAGCTCGCGCCGGCATGCGGTGCAGCTAATCGAAGTTCTTGGAAATTTGGAGCTTTTGCAATCAAAATTAATAGCTTGAGTGAACTGATGAGACCCTTTTTGAGGGGATGACTCTCAGGACAAATTAATCCATAGGAGATCAGAAAAACAGATGTATTGACCAATTGGATTTGATCAGCGACGTTGAGGCCATTAAACCAGGTAGGGAATGTCTCTTCGTTGTAGAGCTCCATAATCAGCTGGAAAATTATTACACTTTCTGTGCTATTGGAGGTTTTGAGAAACTCTAAAGAGCTCAAGAGCTAATCAGCTCATCTAACCCTCAAAATTGTGTTTTTTAATTCTTTTTTTTTTTTGGCTAAATTGAAACCTCAAGCGAAGTTAATTTTCCATCTATGAGATCTGAGGCATGAGAATTTCAAGATTTGTTCCTATTAAAGACAAAAAAATCTTACCATAACGCTGATTCTCTTGAGCAGTTGAGAATTGAATTTAGTCAGTTTGGAGAAAATATTCTTCTCCAAAACTTCGTCTTTAATCCTCTGTCCGATTTCTGGCTGATATCTGAGCAAAAGAGCCAAAAATTCGAGGCACTCGGACTAAAAAATCAGAGAATTACAGTTGCCCACAAGGTGAGTTACTATCATCAATAGAGACCACTCAATGTGCCTAATTCTAACTTTGTCAGCTTTCTAGCCTAATTTTACTAACAGAAATCAATTTTTCGTGATATTTTACCATAATTTTCAGTCAAAAATTGAGAAATTAGACTGAGAAGTGAGCTGAAATTGATAATCAGTTGGTATAAAAAGGCTCAAGAGAAGAGCAAAATAAACTCACAGCTATGGACTCATTTTGCTTATTTCTTGTAGACTGAATAAGACGACGGTAGTTAGAAATAGCTTGAGTGATGAATTGGCCACTAGAAAGGGCTGCAGCATTATTTGGATTGGCAGCAGCCTCTTGAAGACACAGCATATACCAGAAGACGTTAGTTTCAGAAGACGTTGGTTCGATTGATGCCAAAATGTGGACAAGATCCTCCTTCGGACTAGTTCTTCGACATTGGAGATTGAGAGTCACTTCTTTGAGCATCAGCGTTTTAAGGGGGAGCATTTTGCTCGAAGGAAGGGGGAGGCGGGGTGTTATTAGCACAAACAAGATCGCTTGGTCTTGCAGCGGAGGCGAAAATCCTTAAAAAGCGCGCGCGATTCAAGCAGATCTCAAGCAAATTTTAAGCTCATTTTCTAGCTAATTTAAAGAGAAAGGATCTAAACTCATTTGAGTAAGATCGGTGTAAAGTTTCGATGAGAGTTCGAAGTTATCTTTAAACATTTTCTTGAAGTCCATTTTCCGAAATTCTCCTGGTGCTTTTGATTTGAAAGAGAATCTCTGAAGCAGAAGCAGCATAAATTTTTAATTTACAAAACGAGATCAGTATTACAAAAGTATCGGTGGCGGCAGACTAGCAAAGTCAGTATCTTCTGAGACATTGAAATGGGCCGTAATGGTTACGCATGCCGCATTATCACTAATATTTTCGCCAGACATCACCAATGACACCACAACACATCGCTGGTCCTCTCGGCTGATCATCATTGAATAATAATGTAAACCCTAAATTTCTGGATTACTGTAATTTAATTATTTGTTACATGAATTCGCAATGAATTTTCTTTAAATTGTTTTTCATCTAAAATGTCTTCCTTGAAGTCAAGTAGATTTGCATAAGCATAAATTATATCTTGTGGCTTAATGATTACAGAAGTTTCTAATACTTCAAGACTTCTGAGCTTATTTTGCATCCACATCTGAATGTCTTTGTCAAGAAAATCCATCAATTTTTTTTAAATTTCTACTAGCTTCCCTTCTCCTAGAAGCTTTGAGAGGAGGTCAAGGGGTAAACTTTTGTAGGAAATTGATGACAAGTTGGGATAAAGTCTAGAAAAAAAGAGAACTCTGACCTGAATTATATTTTTTGCACTCTTGTAGGTGCAATCCTCCGTGATTCCAACTACACGAATATATTTCATTTGCTCAAAAATTGGAAGATATTCAACTGGTTTTATCGCATTACTATAGTGTAGTTTACAAATGCGTTCCTAAATATAAATTATCTCTTCTCCTTAATTTGGAGGCGATTCTCTCCCCACGGATAATTCGCAAAAGACTGTTCGCCACCTCCAATTTTGCGCATTTCTTTTTAAAGGTATAGTCTGGTCATAAAAAAGACGACAGCTGATGCTCCGAGAAAAGAGGGTTTTTGCGGCGAGACCCATTTTTATCCTAAAATTTACTTAAGGCCTTTTTTTAGGATAAAATGGGTCCCGCCGCGATTCCGCGACCCCTTCTTGGATACGAAGGATGTCGTTTTTTTTTATGAGCAGACTATAAATAATCAATACTATTTCAGGAAAAGCCACTTACTGGCAGCTTGTCTGGCATAAATCTAGGAATAACAACGATTGACTCGATTTGTGTTTTCTCCAAGACTTTAAATGGGACAAATCTTTGCAAAAAGAGCGATCCCCATGAAGTAAAAAAATTTCCGTCGGCAATCATTTCATTAAGAACAGATTCCAGCCGTCTATTTAGTTGAGCCTAAAGTTTCGGGTAACATTTTTTAAAAAAGCTTTGGATCGGGGAAGTCTAAAAGAAGCCAGGTGGCTTGGAGACTTACATTTGAATAAACGACAATTTCAAAACAAAAACAGGACAATTCGCTGCTGACTTTGAGCTCCAGATACTTTGCAAGCTCCAGGTGTTTGTAGCATTTCACTTTGATAGAACGCGTGTGGTTTTTACAAAACTCATTGATTGCCTTATTTGCCCGACGAGTCCTCGCAAAATTCTTTAATTCTAACTAAAAGTTATCTCATTTAGTAATTCTGTCCAGAAGATAAACTTACCTTTTCCAAGACCTTGATCAGATTCGAGGAGGAAAGATTTTTCAGCAAAACTGTCATTGTCGAAATTCAAGAGTGAGAACAATAAGAATAATAACCATAAGACCAATAATCAATAGTCAAAATCGCGACACTTTTAGGCTGCTTTTATTAGGAGCAATGGAATTAAGAGAAAACAAGAGTAAAAAGCATCCAGATTGAAATAGAGAGGAATACTGTTACTTTTGGAAAGAACTCCCTTGAGAAGAGAATCTGGACTTCTCACACTCTTTCTAGTTAATTAAACGGTGACATTATACACAACTGGGATAAAGAGACACCTCAAATTGGTTTTCAGATTAGGGAGATGGTGGGAAACGAAGCTGGAGCTAAATATATGCTTGGCGAAAAATTGGCGGATTATTACTGTAGTCTTACAAATGGACAATTGATCCCTAATCATCAAGATTTTTGTTTTAATTTCGGGAGAAATAAAAACCTACAAAAATGTTGGGCAAATCAACATCAAAAAACTACAAAAATGGGAATTCCTAGCGGAAGCTAGATTTCTAAGCAATGTTTGTTGGAAATGATCTACAAAAAAGAAATGGCGAGCTCAGCTATCATTTTCTCTTAGATATCTAGTTTCTCGACGCAATTCGCGTCGCAAATTAACTCGAAAAATAAGGCCTTGGATAAGCCTGACCGGGTTGTATTTAAATTTTCTCATCTTTGTAAAGAAGGAAGGGGAAGGAACTCTAGAAATTTCAAGTATTATCGTTTTTTCAAGGAGCCTACTGCTTCTCCATTATTTTGAGTAGCACAGCGGCATGTCTGGCAGCCAACTTCTTCTTTTCTATAATCTGCTTCAAAGCATTATTCACGAAGTAGTTATCTTCATTAATCATCGCTTTGATTCCATCAATCTCTGTAGCTAGGATCAATAGGCGAAAGACGGCATCCATAAGAGTTTTTTCGTTTGGTCTGCCCTAGACAAAGTAGGCTTCTTTTTAGATGAGAATCGATACTCACAGCGATCATATTTGTCCCATTGAGGCCTGAAGTCCTGGCGACATTGACTAAGTTTTCGACCAATCCTCGTTGGTTTTCTTCGTCAAATGAAGCAACCAAATTTTTGAACTCATCATCATCCAAGAACTTTGCTAAGAGCTGAAAAAATAGCTCAATTTTAGGGGGAATTCCATGTGAAAGCGTTCAGCCAAGTTTTTGGAGAAAGCAACTTACAAAGATCAAGTTAACCAAGAAGACGATGTTGATATCCAAACGGCAAGCGATTGTCAGTATTTCCTGGTTGATGATCTCTTGCTTAACAATCCATTTGACTCGATCAATGCCTTCTTGATCGCAACAAGCTGTGTTAATCAAATCGAGTGATTTGATCTAAAAATTATATATAACACTTGCTGTTTTTTTTTCAAGATTTTCGATCAAAAAGTAGACTTAAAAAACTCACGGCATAATCCTGGTAGCCCCATAGTCGGTATCCCATTTCGACAATCTTTGAGAGATTCATTTTTAGGAAGATGATGGTAGTGTTGATTGAATTATCTCTGAAGAGCTCTTCGCGACCTTCTGGGCTTCTGGAGATGACTTTTAGACTCATGATGTATTGCCCAAAGTCTTCTGGATCAGCGAGGTTGGCTCGACTTAATGTTTGAAGGACTTCTTTAGAGAAGGGAACAACGTCTCTTCCTCTGTTCGCCTTTTGGAGGTAATATCGAATGGCGAGGAGGCAAAACGACTGAAGACGGAGGACATCTCCCATTGTTTGTGCGCGTGGAGCCGAAAAATCGGGTTGTGATGAAGAGTCGTTGCTAGGGAGACACGACGCCTCTAGCCTCTGCGTCTAGGCAGCTAGCTTTTCTCTGATTTGGGAAGAAGGAGAATGGCTAATTGTTGAGAGAGAGGAGAAAAGAGGCAGAGTTGGGATTCAGAAAAGAAGTGGGAGTGGCCTGAACGCTTTGGGATACTGTAATAGGCATCAGAGTGAGAAGGAACCCTTTTTGAATCAGGATTATTCCGTCTTTATTTTTAAAAAAACTGGTGATGAAGGAAAATAATAAAAAGCTCTGGAAGGATAAAACTCCTTTTGGAGAGAAAAAGATATACAAATATGATTGCTTTTCTTCGCTTTGCTTTTAAGTTTGATCCCTAGCTTGAGGCCTAGATCCAAGATATAAAAGAAAAAAGGCTTTTAGTAAATCTTAGGATAAAAATGGGTCTCACCGCGAAAACCCCTTTTCTCGAGGCATAAGCTGTCGCTTTTTTTAAATAAGCAAACGAGTTTTCAAGAAAACTTCTGAGTTTCCCTGTCTGGCTTACAGTAGTTTCTATTCTTCTTGTTTTTTGTAGTTAGCCTTTCGTCCAAAACTAGAAAAACCCAGCTTTTTGACGCCTAAAGATAAAGGCCAAGCTATACGGTAGCTTTTTGTATTTGCCTTTTAGGCTACTGCGTATTCCAAGAAAGGAGAAACTGAATGAATTCTTTGCTCAAGGGATTGCTGTAGGAAATCTTGATGTTTTTTTTCTAAAACAATCAAAACAATTATCAAATTAAAATAATGCGTCTAGACCAATTACAGTAGCTCTTAAAAGCTTCCAGTCTGGCACAAGTTGTAAAACAAAATTGCTGTCTCTGCCTCCGAGAATTGGAATAAATTCCCAGGGTTTTTTTAGGGAGCTGATGGATTCGAGGTCTTGCGGTTGCCTAGCGCTCCCAGGCCGTCGTCTGTTCGTATAATTTCACCGACCCAGTAATCCAGAAGAGAAAGACACCTGCCTATTCCAAGGGGAGATCTAGACCGATTTTGCTGATTTTTTCTGTCAAAAATATGGAAAAAAAAGTTTATTATGCACCAATAGAAAAGAGTTGAATAAAGTTCATACAATCATTAAAATTGGGAGAAATTTTATATCCTATTTGATTGTAAAAAGTAGAAGATGTGAGCCACAAAAATTGCCCATTCTCCGTCTGCTTCCAAGTTTTTTTGACCTCTCCAGGCAATTGGTAGACCGTCTCTTCTTGAAAGAAATATCCACGCATTGCCTCAAAGACCTCGTCCATCTTCTCTTGGAGAACTGACGACTGCGTTCTCAGCGTTAGAGGAAGAGGCAGCTTTTTCTCGAGTTTTAGTCTCCTCTCCCCTGGAATTTTAAGCCCCTTGCCCTTAAGCGTTTGATATTTAAAAAATAGTCAATTTGATCCGAGGAAAAGATAACAATTTCACTGTACTTACTGTTTCCATTCGTATATCCAAGACATTGACTGCATTGAAGACAGTAATCTTCCGAGCTTTCAACTTCATGTTAACCTTTAGATTTCCATCTTCCAGCTGCAAATTTCCAACAGAGCCATTGCCGTTCACAAAACTCCAAAAATAATCCACTATTTTAGTAATAAACTCATTTTTCTCTAATCGTTACTGCCCATTACGATGCTCCTTACCAATCTTTCGATTTTTATTTCAATCCGATCGAAATTGAAGTATTTATTCAGTCCGCGATATGATGTGGGAGGAACATGCTGAAAGCGCTCTGTCCATCTGATCTTTATAGTCTTTTGAGTTCCATTGGCAATGAGACCCATAAATATCCTTTCTTGATTTCTGATCCAATCAGAATCATCCAGCTCTATAATCTTTATGTGGATGACCCGTTTGTCTCGAAAGCGTTCTACGAGATTGTAGACAAATTTGCAAAATCTTAACGCTCGGAAGAATGCCCTCGTTTCTAGCTGAAAAAGGTGGAAAAATCATCTTTTTCGAAGAGAAATTAAACTAACCTTTCTGATGATTTGATGAACATTACAGATTGGAAATTTGTGAAGGTCTTGCCGTTTTTTGCCATTTATTGATGACTTGATTGATGGACAAGCAGGTCGAGTCCTTAAAAGCGTCGACCTCGTCTTAAAAGTTTCTTTCCCTTTGGGATCTACTCGACGTTTTTGACCCGAAATAGAGACTTCCCGATTGAAAGAATCATTCCAGGTGATTGACCAGAAGAGAAAAATAAATATTGTCCTTGAATGAATGAGGTTTATTTATCTTTCAATGCGGGTTTCTAGGACAACCAACGGTCTTTTGATTTATTTTTCTTGGTTACATAACTTTCTTTTTGGAGAATTTTGTAGGCTTTGATCTTCTCTTCAAAAATTCAGAACATAATAAATTGCGAGAAAATTAAACAAATTTAGGATTTCCTCATTGGATCCAAAACGTTCTTTTACAAATTGTCATTTTTCTGCAAGTTTTGCAAGACCCCGAGATTTTCTTTAAAAAGACTTTCAGGGACAGAATATGAATGAGTTTGAAGGGTATAAATTCAAAAAATTTTGTCTTGTCTTTCTCCCCCAAAATGAAGCTGATTTTCATGGTAAATTCCTATTTTCTTACTTTAATTCCTATTTCTAGCTCTGTCTCCTTCTTGCTATCTTCTCTCTTGGAGAAAGTCTATTAATTCTATTTCCAACCAACGATTGTGGTTTTCCTGGGTCTAAGGACAGGATCACTAAAGATGAAACTCCTTGTATCTCTGACGCTGAATGTAGATTCCAGACAATCTTGCCTTTCAGATGCGATACAGAAAAGAAAGTTTGTATATTTATACCATTTAAATAAATAGATTTGATTCCTAGAAATTGAATATCTAATAGGTTCGTTTATAGTTTGTTCATAAAAAAGACGACATCCTTCGTATTCGAGAAAGGGATTTTCGAAGCAAGACCCATTTTATCCTAAAAAAGGCCTTTATAGCTAATTTTAGGATAAAAGAAGGCTTCTTTATTAACAGACTATAAGACTCCTAGTTGGAAAAGTGCATAAAGAGAAAGTATCCTCCTTCAATCAATCATCAGGTCCTAAAAGAGTAGTTGTCACCCCTGACTGCGTCTGCGTTCGGATTGTGTTACGCCACCGATCTGTGAGCCGTTTCCCAATACTATCCTATGCAAATGAGTCTGGCTGATTGGATTGTCGGGTCGACTACTAACTTCAGCCTGAGAGAGAATCTCCCAGCGTGTGTTGTGGCCGCGTGCTCACTCTCCCGCCAGGGCTATCCGATTTCCTACCTGTCGACCATTGTTTGGCCCCGTCAAAAAGGCAGTACAGCCCCCTTACGCCTTTTCTCGCTTTCCTCGGAAGAGAGGGAGACCACCCCCAGGGGAGAAGGCGACGGCAATATTCCCTAATAGGGCAATCCCATATTGGTCCTTCATTATGGACTGTTATTATTAGGAGCCGCTGGGGGAACATGTAATGGCATATTCGAGCATTACATTAGATGCATGAGGACTACTCAAGGAGATAGGATCTTGATTTAGGCCTAAAAAATAGAGTTTTTAAGCTCCAAAAATACCAAAAAATTACGCGAAAATTCAATTTTTCTATGACATAACACGATTTTTGTTGAAAGCAATGTTCTACAACTTTGTAGAGAAGATCAAAATCTATCAGAAAATTTTAAAAAATACAAAAGCTTATTAAAATTTTATAAATGAGGCTCATTTAGAACTACA
Organism: Oscheius sp. JU1382; assembly: GCA_932521405.1. Lineage (NCBI taxonomy): Eukaryota > Metazoa > Nematoda > Chromadorea > Rhabditida > Rhabditidae > Oscheius > Oscheius sp. JU1382. The sequence continues at coordinate 920,688 of OW051479.1, forward strand.
AAAGTAATCAAAAGACATTCAAATATTCGCAACTTCTTGCAACTTTTATACATCAGAATGTAGAGGAAATCAAGCTCTATAAGATTGTAAAACATTCTAAATCATAAAAAGAATAAAAAATGTTTAAAAACGATAAAAATCAAAAATTTAACTTCAAGATTTTGAAAGCCAATGGCCAAAATAAAAACGAATGCCCTCATCTCTCATAATCTGTATCATGCGTACCAGTTTTTATCGCCAGTTCCACCGTTTCCAGTGTCCTCACCGGCTTCTAACCGGCCTTGGTATCATATCTGTTTTTAATCACAGGGCAGGTGTCGATCCCGCCTGTCCCGCTTACCACGCAGAACAGCTAACCACTACGCTATGGTTAGGCAGCCTGGTCTGACCTTGGAGCTGCGTCAGATCTCGACGGGAGGGTAATTAGCCGGGATTGCCGGTTGTTTAGGCTAAAAAGAACAATTTTGAGGGGGAATTGGGTCTTCTAAACACTTTGGTAATGGATGTTTTTTTTTGAACTAGAACAATTAATTTGAGAGATTTTTTGAATAAAAAGCGAGAGAAAGATGACATTTTTACTATTTTCTCTCTCATTTCGGCTTGTTGTCAATTTTCAACCAAAAACAAATATTTTTCGAGCTTTTAGAGGTCAAAAGTTGAAGAAAATGCCTTTTAGTCTCGGTTTTCTCTCGGAATTTCAACAAGAAAGAGAAATTATGAGAGATTCTAGAAGGACCTCCCGGTCTAGATTGCCTCCCAGAAATCCACCTTTCCTCGGTCAATATCCCCTCTCGGACTGTTAGCTGACCGCTTGCCGTGCTGAGTTCTGTCGGCCTCGAGAGGGGGGCGTGGCTAGGAGTGGCCACAGCCGGCTGTCCACACGCAAATAACTCCTAACACTGGATCTCCTTCAAATCATTCTCTTCTATTTATGAAGGCTTCCCCAATTGATGGGAAAATTACCTCTTCTCCTCCTCATGACCTCTTCAAGTCCGGTTCCGAGAACGCTACCGCAATTTTGATCTGCCATTTTCTGCTAGAAAAAAATCCGCTTTTCCTCCTCCTCCTCCTCCTCCTTGTCCATTTTTAAAACATTTCCCCCTCTTGAGAAGTCGCCTCGTCCTCCCTTATTTGCACAGTATCCTCCTCATCGTTTTGGAATTTCAACGGAGGATCTTCTTCTTCTTCTAATTACAGGGAAAGGAGGAGGATGTGTAAGATTGGAGAAAGAAAGGGGGCGGCTTTTCTTTGGTATGCCATTGAGGGAAGCAAGCTTTCTTGGTTCAACTACTCGTTCAAATTTCGACTCAAAATTATTACTTTTTTTTCTTGAAATATCAGCACATCTGATTCAATTTCTTACCAATTTGAGTTACTTCCTTTTCCTGGAGCCTTTCTCAATCGAATTTCTTCAAATTTTGATCCAAAACTTCTCAATTTTGGTGGTTTTTTCTCCGATTTTTATTAAAAGAAATTTCATGATTTTTCTCAAAATCGTCCCCTTTTCAAATTTATCGGTTACTGTGCTCCTATTTTCTTTTAAAGAGACAAGTCTTCATCCTTTCTTTAGCAGTTTCCTTAAAATCTTGTACCTCCAGCTTCCTACTTTTCCCTTGAGAAATTGATTATTTCTTATCAAATTTAACTCAAATTGCCCCCCTTTTTTATGGTTGAATTCCTTTGAAAATGTCTATTGAGATTCAAAATATTTGTAGAGTGGCCCCAGTGCTGGATGGTTATTATCCTAGCACTCACGCTGCTCAACTTGGCAGCAGGATGCCTCCTCGAGAATGGCATGAGCTCAGTCTACCTCAGTGTCTTCGAAGACGCCCCAGTCGGTAAGTCCCGCTAGCTGAGTCCTTGTAATCCGGACCACGGGCCTAGCTGATTAGCTAAATTTTCTCCCACGGACCTGTCCACTCGTGGCCCTGATTGCGCCACATTTACTGGCTGGGGAGGATAGAAACACTCCGGCCCTTCTCCACCAGGGAAGAAATTCAATCGCCATTTGCAGAGTTTTTGTGTCTGTTGGATGCTTGCACACGCTCCTCCACCACGCGCAGCTTGTTTTCACCAAGCGTCCCGGTGATCACTACTCACTTGGGAGAGAGAGCAATCAGATATCGGGGGACCACCCCTTGCAGTCTTTCTTTTAAAAGAAAGAAGGGGGAGATCAAATCGAGGACCGGGCAATTTGACGCGCACCGTTAGGCAATCGTTTTGAGTTCTCATCAAGTTTTCGAGGAAATGGCTATTACACCCTGGAAATCTTAGAAATTCCTTGAAAAATCGAAGAATTCCTTGGATAAAAGATCAATTTAGCCTAGAAATATAATAAATTCGCTCTAAGATTCCCAGCCAAATATTCTGTTAGTTCTTTGAAGAGATAACTTTTCGCTTTTGGTTCCTAAAATTGACATTTTCAGTGGGAAATGGTAGCTTTGGGTTACTTTCGCTTTGAGCTAATGTTGAAAATAAGCTTTTTTTCCAAAGGCCTATTTACTTTTATGAAAAAAAATCACCTTTTTTATCATTTTTAGAGGCGCTTCTATTAAAAATTGAAGATTTTAACTAAAATTAAGGCAAATAGGCTATATTTTTTGGCCTTTTTGGTGCTAGAATTGGCCCAAAATGATACAGTCGAGTTCGATAAACCACTCGAAGTGGGAATTATATTCCAAAAAAAATCTTGGGGTCACCTTCCTTCTCCGATTGTTAGCTGACTCGCATTAACCGACGAAAAGACCCTAGCATTCATGAAAACAACCAATACTTTTTACAGGTTCCGTGGTGGGAAAACTGCCATTAAGGAAGCCAGCCGACGGTGAACAGCTTTCTCTGCGGGTAGTCAAGGGCAATGACTTGGTTGAGGTGGATGAAGACTCCAAGGTTTTGTCTTTGATCAACGGCTTGGATCGCGATGAGGTTTGTCACTTTTCTTTGAGAGAGAGAGATATCAAACTAATAATTTGGGCGTGAGCCTCGGGCACATGAGAGTGTTGACCAGACCGAAGCGCTGGCTAAGTGCTTGCCTTGTAAAACAAAGACAACAAACGCTCGACAACTCGGCGAGAAAGGAAGAAGTTTCGTACGAGAGAGTGGGATTGGGTTAGTTGTCAAAAATGGGCAAATAATGGCTAATTGCTTCGAAAAGATGTAGGCAAAGGGAAGCAAAAAAGAACTCTAATTCCCCAGGTTTTTGTAGCTCAAAGAAATTAATTTCTTTCGACTTTCCCATCACTTTTTGGATCAAAATTACTGATTTTGAATCAGAAATCTCATCTAAATGCTGCATTTTTCAGGGAAATAGCAAATTCGAAGCTGTGGTTGAATGCAAATCCTCGAATGCGGATTCCGACTTCAGTCAGGTTGGTTTCCTTTTTGTCTTCTTCGCGCTCTCCCGTCTAATTGCGCCTTGTAGCCGGAACGCCTCTCCCCGTGATTAAGCTATCAACGGGACATCCTCCCCAATCGCTCAGGAATTGTGTTGTCCAGGGTCGCACAACAATTCCCATGAGCGGATCAGAGAGGGGAGGTGTGAGCATGTGGTTTACCCAAAGGATTGCTGACCTGGATTACGTCAGGGTTTTGCAGATGAATATTTCGGTATTTGTGACTGTTAAAGATGTTAACGATAATGCTCCGGAATTCGATGAAGAGGGATATAATGTCACCATCAGTGAGGAGCTGCCAGTCGGTAGGTCTTTTTCTCTTCCAATATTACTGTTTTTGGCTCCCTCCAGTCTAATTTTAAGGCTCTCTGTTCCTATTTAAAGCCAAGATTAGAGTAATTTTTAGGAACCATCGTTTTTACGGATTTCGAAGCCACCGATCGTGATCAGCCGGGCCCAAATTCATTTGTGCAATATTCCATCGTCCCGGGACCATTCTCTCAACTCCTTGAGATAGCTGATCCCTTTAAGCCTGCAATCTCCATCAAGAATAGGATTGATTTCGAGAAAATTAAGGAGTTCAGTGTAGAGATTGAGGCCAAAGACCAAGGAGAGCCTCCCCAAAGCTCTCGAGTTCCACTTCACGTTGTTATCACAGACGCAAATGATTTGAATCCCTATTTCAAGTATTCCATCTACTCTTGCACCAAAGTCAAGGTATTTCTATTTTTTTCAAAAAACTAAATCTCTCTTCAGAATGGAGAACTTGTTCTCGATCCAGAAGCCTTGGAAGCTGTTGATGGAGATAGTTTAAAAGCGGAGATGACTTATTCCTTAGAAGGAGGTTAGTTTTTCAAATTTGTGGGTAAATATCACTGAAAATTGAATAGAAAGTCTCTAAAAATGAGAAAACTTTAGTTCGGTTTGAAAGTGAAGACATAAATCTGGCAGAAAATCTAGTTGGTATTCATTTTTATAATTACTGTAGCTTAGAAATAACGATTTTTCTCCTTTTTGAGCGGTTTTAAAATTATTTGAAGTTCTACAAAATTGTAGCTCTTGATTTTTTTTCTATGAGATAGCTAATAAAAATAGAGGGCTTCCCCGGTCCCATTTGGCCACGCTAGTTGAGCTAAAAACAGGGCCAATCTCTTATCTCTCAAGGGCTTCTTTGCCGATTCCTCCTTCCCCCAGTTCAGCTTGTTGTGTCCAGCGGCTTTCTACTGTTTGTTCTCTTGAAAGAAGGACCAGAACACTAAGAAAAACTGAATTGAAGGGGGACGTTGCCCCCAAAAAAGAGTGATGATTTTCAGACTTGGCGGAGCAGTTTTCCATCGATTCTCGCGGTACCATTCGTGCTAGGAGTGATCCGCCGCCTCTACGAGCCACACTAATCGTTCGGGTAAGAAGGACGGACCCATAAACGGCGCCACGTCGACGCCCATAATTGCTAATTTGGCTACCGACGATACATGAAAGCACGCGCGGACAATTTGAGTCTGATTGACTGTGAGGAAAGAAGGCGCCCTCCCGTTTAAGAGGATTTCAAATTTACGGCCATTTTCAGGCTGGGGAGAAGAATCATCCGGAGAGAAATGCCACAGCTGTCGTTAAAGTGGATTTAGGAGCTAAGGTTCACTTCAAACATAGGACTTATTCAGCCAAGGTGGGGGTTAAAATCCAAAATCCTCGAGAAATTAAGCTTTTTTTTTGCATTTTTGATCTTCTCCAAGCTTTAAATCCTCTACAATTTGCAAAAAAAGACCTTTCAGCTACCTGCCTCGACCCCAATCGGCTCTCCACTTTTCATAGTTGAAGCCTTTTCGGACAAGGTAAGTAATGCTGCGTTTTGGACTTGAAAGCTCATTTTCCCAGGGAGCTAAGATTAGATATTCGATGAGTGGCGATACTGCCCTTGGAATTGACCAAAAGACTGGAGAAGTCAGCGTTAGAGGTGCTCTAATGGCCGGAGAACATAAGTGGAATGTCTCTGCTACAGCCTCAGGGGAGGTCAGAACTCTCTCTATCTTTCTTAGAAGCCTTTTGTTTAGACTATTAGCACCCCGGTGGTATTGTACATTGATGGATTGCCAGAAAGCCATAAACTGGAATTTGAAAAGTCGGAATATCAGCTCCAAATTGGAGCGCTGCCTATCTTGGGCACGATTCGGGTTCGAGGGGAGGGCAATATTCACTTCAAGTTGATGAATTTGAACAAGTTTGCTTTTTTTTCTCTTTTGGATCAAAGTTTCAGTTACTTTTTGATTGATCCATCTGGCATTGTGAGATTGAAGCCTGGAGCTAAGCCAACTTGTCAGACTTGCGAGTTGGTGGTTGTTGCCACAGATGAAGAAGGTCAGACATCTGTTGCCCGGGTAGGCTTTCTACAAGATTTATATTAATTCCTCTTCAGATTGTGGTGAAAAACACTGCCTACACAGCAGAAATCAGCAATTCGACAGTCCTGACGATAGTCGCCTTGGCTGCCCTTTTTGGAATAGTCGTGCTGATCATTGTCTTCCTGTTGAAGCAAGTCAAATCAGCGTGAGTTTTTCTTAAGGAAGAAATGTTTCTCGCGCGGTGGCTTTCAGCTGTTTGACTAATGGCTGCTAGCTAAATAGAGAAAAAAGAGGTCTTTCGGAAGGGGAGACTCGGTTCCTAGATCTCTGGCGGTTTCCGGCTTTTTGAGGAAGGAATCAAGGAGGGGAACAATCATTTTGACTTCCCTAAAAGATTTAAAAAATTGAATCAAATTCCTCTCCTGAATTGACTTCTTTCCTGCTTTTATTGTCGTTCGCTTTCCTCTTGTCGTAACCATCGTCCGCTTATTGAGCTACCATTCCAGATGGCGATCTCGTCGAGCTCGAAATATCTGCTGGATGAACACCAGCCATGACACAGGAGTCACAATAACCGGCACTCTGCCGACTCCCAGGTAAGTCAGCCAAGCTTTTTTGCAGCTTTTTTAATGGAGAAATTGACTTTAAGATTAGAACAAAAAAAACTTTTTAGTCGATATGTGGTGAATCAGGCAGAGAAGGCGTTTGAAGCAGCCAAATCGCCGGCTCCGAAACGCGCCCAAGGAGCCCAGCTGGTGCCGGTGACTGTTTCGCAGGACGGAGGGCCGCCAACAGTTTATTTCTAAAGACGGGTCTCTCTCTCTCTCTGCCGCCAACCAGCCAAAAAATTCAGAAGAAAACGCTCACAAAAACAAAAAACCATCCCTCGACACACCGGTTAGATCTCGCAACAATTTATTGACCAACCATAATATCTGTATAAAGATTTATTTGACTCTCTCTCTATCTTGAATCACAGTTTTGTTTTTACAAAAAAAAAACAAAAATTATGGTAAGGTTAGGGGATTGTTTTTTGTACACGCAAATATTCTCAAAATAAGGCCCTCTTCCTATTTGATGAATGAGAGCTTCTGGTAGAACTGAGCAAAATAATTGGGCAATTTCGAAGGCACAAGTTAGGCTGAATCAACTAAATTATGCGGTAAGTATGCATTCACGGTTTGTATATACAGACTAGCTATCGACTAGCACGAGGCAAAAAAAACCTAAAAGTAAGCAAAAAAAAATAATAGGAAAATCTTAACTAAAAATGACTGGTCTTTCGCGGCAAATTCGGAGAATCTCATTGGAGTTTTTGGCTTTAGAGTTAGTGGAGGAATTAAGGACGCCAAGCAGGTGGTTCTGCTGGCTCCATTTCTTCTCGATGGTCGCCTCTAAAAATTTTAGTTCTTTCTCAAGTGTTTCTCAGGAGATTGTTTTTCCTCAATTTTTAGGAAAAATGTGGAAATAAAATAGAGAAAACCCTTACCTGAAGGCAACCGTCGTTGTGTAGAGACCCAATCCATTGCCGTTCGTATCGATAGGCCTTGAATAGGTGATTCCTGGAAGATCTGGCAAGACGGTTGTATCAAATAGCGGCCCATCGAAGGCTCCCATTCTGTGAGGTAAGGAGTTGGGTAAAATAGATCCAGAATTAGAACGGCCATGCTGCTCCGCTCCCATGCCGATTAATCCACCAGCTGCTCCAACTCGTCCTTTTCTCTTTCTCTCCTGGATTTTTTGTTTTATCTCCTCCATTCGATGAAAATCCCTAGTTACATCGTCTTCTCTCTCTCGGGAATAATAAAAATCGCCTCTGAAGAATATTTAAATTCAAGATATGGACTCACCGATCCCTCTGGTCCCCAATAATATCGGTATATTTTTCTCTATCGTCGGACAATTCGGCTATCCTCTTGTCCTTTTCTAGCTTCTCTTCTTCTAATCTTTTTATTTTCGCTTCCAAGCCTTCAGTTATTGAGATCATCTGCGAGTTCTTTCGATCGATTTCATCATGCTGTTTCCTGGAAACGATTCCAATTAAGAATCTAGATTTTCAGCTCTAAGTTTTGAATAAAATTGAGCATGGGTTTCCTACCTTTGTAGCTCAGCAATAGTCCTCTCTAATTGTGTTATTCTTTCCTCTTTCGTATGGATTGTTTTCTTTAGCCTCGTCAATGTTTCATCACTACTGTCGGTTGAAAGTCTAACTCCGCTGGTTCTTTTCAAAGATCCGCTCAATGAAGGGTCCTAAATCGTTTATTAATTGCGATTATTCGTAGTCTATTCACTTTGTTTAGCTGCATTTTAAGCATGGTTAGCTCCATCTCCCATTGGGCTCTTTCTGCCGCGTGGTTCTCGTCTCTTGCCTGTTTGTCCATCAATGTTTCGTGGAGTTGTCTTTGCAATATTTTAGCGGATTCAGCCATGTGGGAGAGCTCTTCGCACGCCTGGAAAGGTCTATTTGATTAGCAAAAATCCAATTTTATGGGTTAAAATAGATAAATTTCTGAGAAAAACAACGTTCTACAGTTTTATAGAGGAGATCAAGATCTATTGAAAAGTATAGTACTAGAAATTAATGGATTGAACTCACCCTTTCCCTCTTTACCAGTCTTTCTTGAGCATTGCTCAATGCTTTTTCCAAGACGCCTATGTGATTCCTCTGCTCATCTAATGTAGCAGCTTGGGCGTCTATTTCCATCTTTTGGCGGTCTTTACACGCTTGGAGGTCTTTATCTAAAAGAGAAAAAATAAATCTAAAAGGGAAGTCTACTTTGGGTTATGAGATCTGCTAGGACCATATTCAGCTGGTTGATTTTCTCCAGTGCTTGGGCGTGTTGGTAACTTGCCATGGAGCCGCTGGCTTGTTCTAATCGCTCTTGGAGAGCATCTTTTTCAGTCATTACCCTGAAGGATTTAGCTGAAAATTGTGGAAAAATACCGTTTGAGATGGATTTCCATCTGGGTAAGGGCGGTTTTCTCGAGATTATCTTGGCGTTCCTTCTCTCGCAAGAGGTTATCATAATCGCGTTCTATTTGATTATAAGCCGATTCGATCTGCAACGTTTTTGATTTTGAAAGGTCAGCTAATTTTGAAGAGGGTAGGAATAGAACTAAGTGGATCTTGAGGCATATTTTTTTGTAATCAGTTCCCCCGCAAATTGGCTGTAAAATCTCCCCAGTCGACTCAACTCGAAGACGGCTATAAATTAGAAATAATGGGACCAAATATCTTCCGCGAACGAGTTTTCTCAGTTCCGCTGGGAGAGAGGAATTTCGGGAAGATTTACGAGAGAGAATACAACAAAAATGCCGAGAGAGAGAGAAAACACTTTTTAGCGAGAAGTGTCTAATCTTTGGAACTGGAACGGGGAGAGAGACTGGAAGCGAGACCGAAAATCGAGGAAAAAGGAGCTGGAACTATCAAGAGAGAAATGCCTTATTTGGGAGTCGAAGAGACCAAAAATTAACTCAAATTTCGACCAAAAAAGCGAGCAATTTTCTGCCCAAAAATCAACTTTCCAGCTATTTTCAAATTCTCTCAAGATCCAGAGAGATTTTTAAGCTAAAAAGGTGGCCCATTGATAACTCAAAACTGCTATTTAAAAAATTTAAAAAATTCACCTGCTGTAGTTTCGCTAATTTCTTCCTTGTAATCTCTTGGTCCCGTTTGAGATGTAGATTTTCTTCCCGCAAAGACTGGATAAGTTTTTGATTATTTGGCATCTAAAATTGACTCTTTTTTACTCAATTTTTAGAGAAAGTTCTTCTCCTTTGACTCTTAAAGATGACTATAGATTCTATAAAACTGACCCTTTGGTTGGCTAAGCCATTGGTCGAACTCATTTCTGCTTGTTGCTGTTCCCCAGAGCCGGAAGATCTTCTTTGATATTGATGATTCAACTGCATCGGCTTACTGTAATTTGTTCGTTATTCTTAAGTCTCTTTTTGCAACGAATTCTTTGCTCTTTTAGGGCTGGCGGCTGACACCCTGGCGCCAAGATATTCCTCTTTCTTAAATTGCGGGGAATTAGAGCGAGAGATAAGATAAAAAGAGAACTCACTACTCCGGAGGTCGATCAGTTATAGCGATTAGGCATGGCTGACTATGGCTCATTGTCCTCCCTTGAGGTGCATTTCCCCCACTGCCAACTGATGTCGAATTCCGTTGGACTGTGCTAGCTCTGGAAGAAAAACTGAGAAAAAGGTGTTATCAAAGTGTCTTTTTTCAGCTTTTGGGATAGCCCCTCATTGATAAAGGAGTCTATAAATTTCAGGGACAAAATCACATTGGAATTCGAGTCGAATTTTATTGCACAGCCTATCTCTTTTACACCAGTCTTGTTGACTAGAATGGAGAGAACTTTAAGCCCAAAAATCATTGGAGAACTGGGCTCTTCTTGAGTGAAAGTCAATGAATTTTTTTTAGCTTCAATGTGTTCTTAAAACTGTGGAAATACAATAATCTGTACTATCTAATCTATTGAGTCCGATTAAACCCCACATGTTTTTGAAAGGAGTTCCCTCTCCTCTTCAGCAGAAAAGGTCAAATATTTGCGGCGCTTTATACATGCATTCTGATTCACGCAGAAGGAATGAAAGATAGCTTAACTGTATTGTTTTTGACTCTATTCAATCGAGCAGAATGGAATGGCTTATCAAAGAAGCGGCATTGAAACAAAAAAATGAAAAGAATGGCAATTTGGGCGAAAGAATCGGCTCCTAGACAAACTTCTAAACAACCCAATTTCTTTTGAGATTATTGTATTTCCGTCAATTTACAGTCAAAAAGTGAGCGAATTTGATCCACATATTGTTTAAAAAAGCCTAGGAATCCAAAATTTTCTTTAATCTCTTCCAGATTACGGTTTTTCCTTCCCGAAGAGAGGGTTATGATGAAAGGAAGGAGAAAAATGTTAAATCGTTTGGTCTACAACGGCGGCGAGAAGAGAAAGAAACCTGCGATTGATAGTGCAAGAATGATAGAAAAAGTTAACGGCCTGGAAAAGAAAAAGAAGACTCACACTTTCTCAATCTTGTGGAGATTATTCCTCGAAGATTGCTTCTGCTGTGCCGGGGTTGGGTTCCTCTGTTGTTGAAGTTTGACCTAAATCTTTCTCTCCTTCTTCAAATGACTACAATAGCTACCTGAGATTGATATTTCTCTAACATTTGCTGCAATTTTCTATCATTTTCGTCAACCATCGATCCAGAATTGGTCACTCCTAAAGAAATTCAAATAAGAACTGGAAGATATGATACCTGACATCATCTTCTGCTGATCTGCTAGACTCATAATCGACTGCGAGGAGGCAGCTGCCTGCTGCTGCTGGTGTTCTTTCCACAAGTTTTGAAGCATGGATTCTCCTGGATGATTTATTTGCAAAAAAAAAAATGAGGAGAACCTTGATGCATCGGCTGGACGGCGTTTATCCGTCGCCCATCAAATTCTGCTGATTTTCCTCTGGACTCCCTTGATGGTGCGGGGAGTTCCATGAAACTGAAACTTTTTAAAGCTTAATTTTTGGATTGTTAAGACTAAAAATTGAGGAAATATCTTGGCTCCTTTTCCAGTAATTTCTCCATTTAAACGCCCGCGAAACAGTCAGAAAGTCAGAAACACGGACAAAATGAGTCAGTCGCGAAGAATTTGGCACAAAATGACTGATTGCCAAGTCGTTTTTGTTCCAAATCAACAAGAAATTACTAATATGGCTGGGGATTGTCACAAAATTGTCGAAGAATCTTAGCCTCTTCGAGGGAAAAGCTCAAAATTGTGAGTCTGTCTAGAAAAAAATGTAGTAAAATTGCTCTTTTGGTGGTAATTACCTTTTTAAAGTAGTAAAGTCATAAATTAAGTAAAAAATCGTAAAAAATTACGGCATTTTCTATCACAAATTGAAGAAATTCCATTGGAACCTTGGCTAAGAACCTGTCCTGATGGAGTCGCAACTCCTAATTTTGATTGGAAAACTCAAAAATTGATGAGAAATCGAAAAAAGGAAGTAAATTTCTTGTTAGAAATTCGAATTTTCATTGAAAAAAGGCAGAAATTCCATTGAAAATCGACGCAGATTAGGATCTAGAGACCAAACCGGGGGTTAAAATAGGTCTTGACCATGAATCCATCGACTTTCTGCTTGTTTTGGCGGGAAAATGGGCAGCAATTCGAGCAATTCGCACATTTTCTCAGGAAATTGAATCCAAATCAACTCAAATGTGAGGAATGTGACCCGGAAGGCGACCCAATTCAAAGACTCAATTCCTGGAATACAGTAGCCCCGAGTGGATCTTGCAATGAAATAGAAAAGAAAAATGCTGAAATCCAGCTTAAATACAAATAGGGTGGGAAAAGATAGCCTAAACACCGTTATCAGGTACTAATGTGAAGCAATGCTGGCGCCGGTTGCCACTCGATTTTGACTGATCAACTGATTGCGCGACGGGACCTTGTCTTTCGTCGTTTGAGAGTCTTTCCCAAGAATTTATGGAATTTTTTTCTGTTTCGGGTGAATTTGTCTCATTTTTTAGGAATTTGTTAATCTAAAATGAACGGGTTACTGTAGAATTCGAAAGGAGCCATAATTTTGAGGGAAATCTTTCCGCGAAATTTTGAGGAGAAATGAATTGAAAAAGTAGAAATTTTTTTGAAAATTAGATGTTTTTACAATAAAAAATCAAAATTTCTTGGTATTTCAACTCAAAATGTGTGTACAAAGCATTTCTCGATGAAATAAAAACAAAAAATAGACAGGAATTGAAAATGATCTTTTGATCCCAGACGGATAGCTTATGGTGTGCCTGGAGGCGCATTCCTTACTAAAATTAAGAAGAATTGTCTCACTCTTGATGAAAAAAAGGCAAATAAAGGATTTGCCACTAGAAAAACTTGACGGAACGGCGGAGAGCCACAAAAATACACCCAAATCGACAGGTAGAGTTCCTCTCTCTCTCACCCCCGGTAAAGGCAAACAAAAGAGACCCAACTTACTGTGTACTCGTGAAGTAATCCACATGAACCGCTGGGACAAGAAGATTTTCTCAAAGCGGGAGACACAAAAACTGATCATCGGACGGCTTTAAGGGGGTCAGCTGAGGGGAAAGAACAAAGAAACAACCTGGACAAAGCTGCAAATATCATTAGAGTAGAATCAAAGAAAGTAAAGAACATAGCAAATCGCAAAGAAATCAATTTTTAGGATCTATCTATCTAAAGTGTGTCGGCCTCTGTCTGTGTAAAGCCTCTCAGGATCTATCAAAATCCTCTGAGGCCTCAAGCTTTGTCGGGCCGAAGGCCCCAACGACGACGACGACGACGATAACCTTGTTAATTTAAAACGTTCTGCACAAAATTGTAAAGGATATCAAGCTCTACAACTTTGCAAAGCGTTAAAAAGCTAAAAAAAGCAACTATAAATGTAGAAAAGCGATAGCCCATAACAACCCAAAGATCTGATGCGGAAATATGGAATCCTAAATCACTTGAGTCGTGAAAGAAGTTGACAGAATTGTTGCATAAAACATCGAGAAAAGTGGTAAATGTCCGGGTAGTTGGTTGGTCAAAAAGAGATAAATATTGTCTAGATTTGGAGACCAGCTGCGACCAGAAGAAACTGCGACAGTCTGCCTAAACACCTACTAATTCTCTCCTTCTCTGTCCCCCTTGAAGTGCAAATTAGTGGTAGAAGTATTTATGTTTTCTTTCAATTTATCACAAGGATACTCTGGCTAATTAGCAGCTAGGGAGTCTCACTTTTATCATTCATTTAGGAGACAATTCAAAGAACAAATGAGACAATTTCCCCCACCTCTTTGTTTCACATTGTCTAGTTTATCATAGAAACTCACAATTAGCCTCAATAATCGATGTGTTTGTGCGAATTTCAGCCATCAAAAGGCCAAGGACTCAGACATTTCGCTGCTTCGAACTCATATCAATCTCCCTGAAAATTATAAAATAAACTTATCATCCGATTCTAACAAAATAGGCTTCTCTTTCTTGCAGCGATGTCTGGCAGATGATCTAGACCGCTGACGCATCCTCGTGCCAGCTACACACAACGTCCAGACGCTCTTTTTCCTCTTATTTTGATTCAAATTCTAAAATTATTTACAGGACTCATGATTTTTTTTGCTAGAAAAAAAGAAAACTTCGGCAGATGTAAGGAGAGCTGACTAGCAATCGGCGTTTGGAGCCATAGAAACAACATTTTTGCGATCAAAAACGGCTAATATCTTTTTGAAAAAAAGGCTAGAAATATTCAAATGCTATCTACTTTTAGGTTTAAAAAAACCCTTTTAAATACTAAAACTTTCCAACTCAGCTAGAAAAACTTATTTTTACCGTTTAAAAAATCGAAAAGCTATGTCATCATGTGTTGTTCCCAAGTTTCTGCTCAATTTTGTATTCTCCCAGGTTTTTGGCTTCCCTCTCAAAAGAAGGCAGAAGTGGGAGACTCATCAAGAAAATATTGAGTGAGAGCTGATTCATTTGTCCGCTGGTTCGGCCGTCTCTCTCTCTCTCTCTCTTCATTATTTCCTGTTATTCGCCTTTTCTTCAGAAATAAATGGAACCTGAAGTTCGATTTGTCAGAGCCAAGCTGCCCGATCGTCTTACCAGAAAGAACCCGGAACTAGTAAAAAAAGTCTTTAAAGCGGCTGCTCTTGTCGATTCGAAAGACAAAGCAGTGAATTTTTATGAAGAACTCAGTCTTCTTTGTTTTAATATACTAAACTTGGAGGTTTTGAAGTTTGACGATGGGTTTATTGATCAACTCTTCCAAATTATGAGGACCTACCCTAAACAAGTGGTGTGTTTCTTTTTTTAACAGGAACTGCGATTTTGTAATAAGAGTCGGATATTAGCGCTAAAATTGGACTAGTCTTAGAAAAAAAAATTACAGGCTGGCTCGATCTATTTCATCTACGAAGCAGGAAAGAATAGTCGCACTTTTGCAACTTACAAACTGATGCACAAGACAGCTGAGAATTTCGCTATCTTCGAGGAATTTTTATCCGTTGAATATCTAAAGAAAGCGATTGAGAATCACTTCTCCAATAATGAAAAGACCCAACGGTTTGGCTTCCTTCAAATTGATAATATGTGGAGGACAATGCATGTGAGTTCCAAACGAAGTTCAAAATTGTGATTTCAGCTGTTTTCCCTTGTCCACTTTAATCATGGAATTCGACTTCAAGAGTTTAGAAAAATTCGTCGATTTGTGCAGGACTTGGTTTCTGGGCTGAATAACGAGTTCATCACGGCTGCTCACGAATTGATTGAAAATATTTTAGTCAGACGGAAGCTGACCCAGATGAAATACAATTATGAAATGCTTCTCGAGAATAACTCCTTTTGTAGGATTTTGTGAATCTTCTGAGAGGGAAATAAATTTCTTGAAAACTTTGATTAGATTATGCACATTTTTCTATTCTAGCAGTTCATTACAGATGAGGACAGAGCAACCAGCCAACGGTAGCACCTTTCAGCAGACAGTCGACAAGAGATGAATTGATTCTGTCGATGTGAGGGATCCTCTGCCGGGCCAAAACGACAAATAGACTCTTGGAAACCCGTGAGAAGTCTGATATCTTCCTCTCATCCCAAAAAGGTTTATCAACGATCCTGGCACCAATCGCACTGTTTTTTTGGATAAACAGAACCTATTCCCACTGATGAAATGGATCGATCGCCATAGCGAGGCGATCGCAGCTGAAAATGGCCACGAAATTTCCCACCATTACACGTCTCTCCTTTGTCCCTGGGCTTTAAGAGAGCCGTCTTCATTCTTTCTCTCTCGCACTCTTTTGACGATTTGTACAGCTAGTTGCCACGTTTTCTACTTTTTTGGCTGATTCTCTCGAAATTTTATGGCCCTAGGCTATTCCACAAGAGGGTTCAAGGTTACCGTAGCTTTTAAAACAATCATTCCCACACGGTACCCTGTTTGTAACTAATGTCCAGAGGCTACTGCAGTCTAAGAATCAGACATTTCTGCCTATTTTGAAAGTTCTTATTCACTTCTCGCTAAATCTAAACAATCGAGACCAAAACAGACCACCCGAAACATGAGTCAAATATAGTCTCTCCCTGAAAAATATACTTCCAGTGGAAATGCCCATCATTGACGACTATCCCGATGGTCTTCTGTTCATCCGCATCTTGGATGATGCTGCGACACGTTATCCGCATACTCGCACTGAATTTGGATTCGATGATTGGTTCAAGCTCGTCCTCGCCTCTGTGCAACACGACCTCCATACGCTGGATATTTTAACCAGAGACAAGCCGTTCGCTAAGAATATCTTCAAGATTGTTGAGAAAGAAGGAAAACATTGGGTAGGTTTTTGACAAGAACGTGTTATTCATCTATAGCCATCAATAGAAAGGCCCCTTTTAGGCTCATTTGGCTGAACTTGTCGCGACTTCTCTTAACATTAGCGACACTCAGGACGAGCCATACGCTTTGCAAAAGTTTGCTGGAAAGAATATTGAAACTTTCTCTAACAAGTTTCTTCAGCCTATTCGCTTCGAGAGATGCAGTGAGTTCCTTCCACCTACATCACATTTTTAGTTAATGCGCTCTTTGGTGACGAAGGCGACGATCTTGATATCCAGTCGCCCCGAGCGCCTCGACGAGCTACAAACAAGGTAGTTGCTAGAAAGGCTTTGGAGGATACATTCCATGTCATCAAGGTGGGTTCTTCCCCTTTAGAGCTAACAGTTCAGATATTTACTGAGCTTCACAAGAAAGGAACGCTCAGTTTTGGTGATAAAAATAAACTTCGCATTCATTCATACCATCTTCTGCGTGAAATCGACAAAGTTAAGGTGATTTAATATCGAAAACCTTAAATCTAAATGCAAATAGCGACACTTATGCTAGTTATATCCCAATTTAGGAGCGCAATCTTATCGTCGAAGATCTTCCAATGATAGAAAATCGTCTTCTTGAATTCATCGACGACATCGCCAGCAAGCGTGAACATTGCTGTTGCGTGCAATGACTCAACAGAAAACCCACTAGCCTTGTTCCTTGTGAGCTACTGTTAAAGATCCGTAATAAAGTATAAAAAAAAGCAATTTCCACTCTATGGAAGGCTAATGACAGCCCTGCTGCAATTAACACACAAGAAATAGGTTATAAACAAAATGCTAAGAATTTTAAAACATATATTTATTTGAAGTAATTGGTGCTAACATATGTAGCCCTAAAGAGGGCTGTTGGGTTTTAAAGAGGTATGGAGATGTTAGCCTCCAAATCCGTAGAGTGTGCGTCCTTGACGTTTAAGAGCGTAGACGACATCCATAGCTGTTACGGTTTTACGCTGAAAATAATGAATTAATGAGCGCTTAAAAGCATTTTGAACGATATATAAAGAAAAACTAAGACTCACCTTGGCATGTTCGCAGTATGTTACAGCGTCGCGAATTACATTTTCCAGGAAGACTTTTAGAACTCCACGAGTTTCTTCGTAGATTAGACCGGAAATGCGTTTGACTCCACCACGGCGAGCAAGACGGCGAATTGCTGGCTTTGTAATTCCTTGGATGTTGTCTCGAAGAACTTTGCGATGGCGCTTGGCTCCTCCTTTACCAAGGCCTTTTCCGCCCTGAAAATAAACACAGTTATTGAAATAATTGTTGTTTGTTATCTGTTTAGTTTAATATTTTTGGTTGAAAAATAGTCTTCACATAAAATTATTAAAGTTTAAAATAATTGCAACAAAGTAAAGTAAAACAAACTAACCTTTCCACGTCCAGACATTTTGATATCAGCAAGTTGTGATCAAATTGAGCTAAAAAGGACAAAAGAGATAAGTTTTTGAAAATCGATGCAAGACCCATAACGCGGGGGTATACGATATCTGAATACGCAGTATTCGCTGCTAATGCCTCCCATCTACTAAGGTTTATTCCTAAGTCTTATATTCGCTCTCTTTAACTTTTTGACGTCTGTTTGTCTTCCATTTTTATTTTCTATCTTTTCTTATGTCATATACAATCTCATCTTTTCAGCAATCAAGCTTTCAATAATGGCCCCGACAACTGCAACTAAAGCTCCAAAGGCTGCTATTCCTCGTGTTGCTGGTGAGAAAGCAGATAAGAAGCGCAAGAAGTCTCATAAAGAGAGCTATTCTGTCTACATCCATCGAGTACTCAAGCAGGTTGGTTTGTTTTTTGTTTCTATTTGAATTATTCGTACTGACAAACTGCCTAAAATGTTACATTTTTGCTTCAACTGTGATGGAAATAGATATTACATATAATCCTAAGAGAGTGAAGCAAACTTGTTTATAATAAAAAATCTTAACAACCGCAGCGAACCATTGTATAAATAGCTAATAATTTTTTGCAGGTACACCCTGACTCGGGAATGTCCAACAAAGCCATGAGTATCATGAACTCATTCGTTACCGATGTCTTCGAACGTATCGCTGGAGAAGCAGCTCGTCTTGTTAGTTGTTGCTTTAGCTTTTTTATCTTTCTATTCTCAGGCTCAATACTCTAAGAAGAATACTATCTCTTCCCGCGAAATCCAGACAGCTGTTCGACTCGTCCTTCCTGGAGAACTTGCCAAGCATGCCGTTTCTGAAGGAACCAAAGCTGTGACCAAGTATACCAGCACCCTTGCTGCTACCAAACCTTAAGCCATGAATTGACTTTACTAAAACCCAACAGCCCTCTTTAGGGCTACATATCTCGAACTGTATTAAATAATGATTAGTTACAAGTTTAGGATATATTTTACTATTCAATAATGATCAACTGAGAGGACCAGTGATGTCCGACTCCGAAGATATTAAAACCAATTGGGCATAAGTGGCAATTAGTCCACTTCAGTGTCCCAAAAGGTATTGACTTCGCTAGTCTGCTGCCGTCGCCGAATTTTGTAATCTTAAAAATCATGTGGCTAAGAGATTATTTAGGAGAAATTCCAATTTCCTTTTTCCGAGTGAGATAATTCTTGTTGACTTTTTCGAACAATTGCTACTCCAAGTCAATGTTTGTTCTGTAAGGGTGTGGTGAAGTCGAAAATTCAATGGGCAGCTACTGGTTCTGGAAAGTGATTCAGACACAGGAGGAAAATGTAAGCAACATTCCAAGTCATTTGAACTTTCAAGATGAAGGTAAAATGAACAAATTCTTTATCACTTTCTACCATAAGTTGCGGAGACAGAAAATAAGAGAACCCGTAGGATAAACATATTTCTTTTCAAAGGTAACGCCATTGTTAAAATTATTGCTAGCTGCCTACGCTAAAATTCCTTCGCAAGAAAAAACTGCTTTCTCCAATTAAAAAAGCTGTGAACAGTTCGTCGACCTAGTTTACTCAACCTGTGTACTCAGTGCTGCAGTTGTCACTTTGCCGTTTGCCTTGAGCCAACACAAGTTCACTATAAAGCCTCCGGCGAACTCCCGGAATCCAACAACCATTTCCAATGGCTTCCAAGATGTAAGTCCTCTCTCCAGTTCAGCAGCTATTAATCAATTCAGTGTCCTCCTCTTCGCTATCCTCGCCATCTTCGCTCTCTTCGCTGTCTCTGATGCTCAGTACGGCTATGGCTACGGTAGTTATTACGGCTATCCCTACTCTTCTTACTACGGAGGATACGGAGGATACGGCGGATACGGTGGATATTATGGAGGATATGGAGGATATGGACTCGGATCTTATGGCTACTATGGAAAACGATCTGCTGGCTTTGAGCCCAAAGCCTAAGAACTTTTGAAGGAGTACGGTACAATAAAGATGCTGTATTTTTATTTGATCATAATCTTGGAAAACAGAAAATATGAGTCGAATGGGCTTCACATTTCTTTGAAAATAGCTGGAACAGCAAGTTCTATAAGTATTCACGTGTCTTCAGGAATGCTGTAGTTCAAAAGTAGCCATTTTCAAGCTATTTTTAGATCTTTGAAGTAGAACTTGTTCTCAACTACAGAAAAAGCAGAACATCACATTCCTAGAATTAATGTGATATTTGATCTCAGCAGCACTTGAGTCTCTTCTTTTTTTGGCAAGAAAACTGCCTAGCCTTTTTCCTTCTCGAAAAAGACTTGCACACGCTAGACAGTTACAGTGTTTATCTTCCTCGCCAACTTGCTCTTTTGTGCTCTGATGGAGAGTGCAATTTCCCGGGTTAAATGGGGTCGATTGTCGAGAACTCATAAAGAACCGGTCTTGAAAGCTCTTGGTAACTCGACCCGACTGTTCCCAACAATTCGATTGATAGATCTTATTAAACATCAAGGATTTTAAAAAAGAAATCAATAGACTGACTTGCTTCTCGAGAAGTAGGATAAAATGGACAAGAGAAAACAGGATTTATCCCTTCTTCCAAAACACCGTAAAAGCAGTCATCCCAGCTGAGAAAATCATTTGACAGTGTTCACCATTAGCTGGTCGACTCGAAGAAATGTTGCAATTTCTCATCTACCCTCTGCTCTTCGTCCCGCTTGTCGTCTTCTGTGGAGAGAAGAAGGAAGACTCAAAACCGCCAATGGAAAGTGACGTCTAACTGTAAATAAAGTTCTGGCTTTCGAGAGCAGACTGCTTCAACCATTCTGAGCTTCTTTAGGTTCTAAATTTGAGAAAATCCATCCTCACTTATTTCCCCAGTTCTCGCAAACTTTTGATCGGTATTATTCTTGGAAACCAACGCGCAACTTGCCCATAGTGGCCGTAAATTGTATTATTAGTTTGATTCGCAGAAGATCAACGTCTAAAAAATGTCACATGAGATTATGGCTCAGGTATCCTCGTAAAAATCCAAAATTATACAGACACTTGATTAATTGCAAAGCGAAGTAGACACAAATACTTGTTGACTACTCGAATAATTGCTAATTCAAGGCCAATATCATAGTCGTTAAGGCGCCATAATAACACTTACGTATTGGAATAGTCAGAGGGTTGGGATCGCTGACTCATTTCACCAAAAGCTCCTCGTTTCGGATGGAGGACCTTGAGACTATCTGATTCTGATCGAATTGAATGACTTCTACCTTTCCTGAAATCCATATTTATAGTAAGAAATTGCGCTTCTTGCTACTTTTGTTGCCGCTTTTGATCTTAAGTTTAAATGTTTGCGCCATTGATCAAATCAAAGTGGGAGTAATAGACGAAACTTTATACTCTACTAATGAGATTGCGAAAAGTATTTAAAGCATTTCCCCGCATAAATTTGTTATTTACAATAGTCATGGGGGAATCAATCTTCGCTTATGTTTTTATCAGATTCTTCGCACTTTTTGGTATAATAATCCTCGAAGAGGACTGGGTTCCAAATCCGAATTACAACATCGCTGCGGTTTATTATTACTATCTGCCAACTCTCCTCTCATTTATTGTGGCTGTCCCCATCAATTTGGTCATGATCTACCGTATTCTTCGCAGAGAAGCTGTGATAAACAACTTCCAAAAAGCAATTCTCTTTCAAATAGTGACAATCATCTTGATGTCTTCTTCCGATCAAGGAGCTAAAGTCTTCTATTCCAAGTTTTATTCCAACGAGACACAAAAAATATACGTTGATATTGCTGTCTTCTGTGTGGCTTGGACCTTCACCCTTCGAGACATCGAGCTCTGCGCTATTTGTGCCTTTTCAATCTATTGGAAGAATATTTTTATTCAGTTTGGAGAGACAAAAAGTCAATTAGATAATGAATTCAGACATAAGAAGTTGGAAATCTCTGCTTATATATTTTTAGCGTTGACATTTGCTTATCGAACCTGGGGAAATGCAATGTTTATTATAGGACTTTTTAGCAAAGAATTATGGGACACACTATGGGTAAGTTTAGTGTCTCGGAAGGAAAAGGAAATTTTAAAGACTGATTTTGAGTCCTTTAGAATATTTTTATTTTTAGAATTATGAACTTACATATTTTGGGAGAACCTTTCAAATAGTTCCAATAATATTTCCTCTCGGCGCGTTTATCGTCGCCTTTGCTTGTTTCCTAGTGATCGCTACTCTGCAAACATCAATTTATTCTGCTGAAGTGCTCAAAGCAATAAGGAAAATGTCCTTATCCATCTTACTCAAGGTGAGCGTTCGTCCAGCAGAAACGAGTTTTCTAGTGTGTTTTCGTCTTTTTTGTTCTTGGCAATGAGATTTGGAGCCACATTCCAGATTATTTTCCATCCACCGAGAAAAAATTTCTAACGCCAAAGTTCCAACGAATCGGGAAGATTATCGATAGAGTAAGATTCTACATTTTTGACGTTCCTTTGGACTGTGAAATTGTTTCTTTAAATCAATCTTTTCTATTTAGCTCAATTGGGTTTCTACATCTTTGTATCCAATGTTCCACTCAGCGTTGACATGGTACAGTATCTCTGGTTTGTTGAAGAAACATAACAAAAAAGATAATAAGAAAGGCCAATCGGTTACTCTCACATCCACCTCTACTTCAAACACGAAATTGACTATTGTAGAATAAATTTCAAAGCTCTTTGAGATTGCCAGTCCCCTTTTAATCTCTGAGCCAGTTCATTGAACCCCAAGCAGAAGAAATTCTCTAGCTTGCTCTAATGAAATAAACTCTTTGCCGTAAACAATAGAGAACGCGAAACTTCTAAATAAGATGTTATATAGGGTATACAGGGTGTTCCACATGAAGTGTGACGCAAAAAACTACCCACAAGTTTGCACCAATCAAGCCAAATAAGAAGCAAATTTTTAAATTTAAACCGTCAGAAAATTCTACATAAGAGATTACATATCACATTCAAAATGTCCGCCATCAGCTTCAATACAAGCATCCAATCTCTTCGTGAAATTCTTAAGGATGCGTGCAGTCATTTCCGGCAAGATTTCGTCCCATACTTTCTCTAGAGCTCTCTTTAGTGAATCCAGTGACTTATGCTTGAAAGAGCAGACTTTTGCTCCAAAATCGACCAGACGGCAAAATCCAATGGGTTGAGATCAGGTGAGTTTGATGGCCAAACACCCTTAGTCCAGAAGTCCGGAAGATTCCTCTCACACCACTCCAGTGTCTTCTTTGCACCGTGGGCTGGCGCCCAATCCTGTTGTAAGGTCCAATTGATGTTTTTTGCATATTCGTTAGCCCAAGGAATGATAGCAGCTTCTAGGATTTGCTCTCTATACGTTTCGGCATTGACTTTAACTCCTTTTGGAACAAACACAAGCTTGGTCTTCCCCAGACCAGAAATACCGGCCCACACCATCACGGACTGCGAAAAATGAGTTTTTTCAGCTTTAACAACTCTTGTCGTTCCTTTTGCTAGTAATTCCCGTTGGTTCTGGGCGTTTCGGAGTGGTTCGACGGTGAATATCTTCTCGTCAGTGAAAAGAATTCGGTTGAGCTTGTCACCGCGCGCAAGCACTTTCATCTTTTTGCATTTTGTCAACCTTGAGGCTTTCATTTCATCCGTGAGCCTTTGCCCTTTGGCGAATTTGTAAGGAAGCAATTTGAGATCTTCTCTGATCAGTCTCTGCATGGTAGAATGGCTGACTTCATGCTCTTTCGCCAGTTTTCTGATGCTTCTTTCCGGATTACGACGAAGTTTGTCTTTGACAGCTTTGCGAAGGGCAGAGGTTCTCACAGTTCTTTCTGGTCTTCCTCTTGGGCGGTTTTCAATTCCTCCAGTCTCTTTAAAGCGTTTTATGACTCGGTGTACTTGCTTTCGATGTTGTTTGAGTGCCTGTGAAATCTCCTTAATAAGCAAGCCGCGTTTGTGCATAGCAACTATTGCTGAACGATCGTCATGCGATACCATTTTTACATATAAAAATTCAGACTTTGAGGCCTAGTAGGACTTAGAAAATACGAGAAAAACGAATAACAACACAAAAAGCAAAAAAAAAAAATTACAAATGCCCAAAAATGAATTTTTCTTACTCCGTCACACTTCATGTGGAACACCCTGTATATTGATATTTAATGATTTATTTTGTTGTAAACAGAGGTACAAAATAATACTATAATGTTCAAAATATGAAGAAGCTCTATAAAAAGCTAAACAATTGGCGATTTTGTCTATCAATCACTCTGGAGCAGCCAAGGCGATTACTCCACAGGCAACTCTAGCTCCAGCATTTCCAGTTTTCAATGATTCCTCCTTCTTATCTCCCTGTCCAGTACCTATAAAGCAATATTAGTAAGTAAAAGTACAAATTAACCGAGATCGTCCTGTCCAGCGTGACAAACAAGAGAGCGGCCAATAACGTTTGTGGTTTCCCCATGTAAAGATATAAGTTTGTCGATCATTTCAAATCGAGCAATGCCATCCACTCCGGCTTCTACATTTCCAAGGTCTCCCACGTGTCTATTATCATCCTAAAAGTGAGATTAATTTAACACAAGTATGACAAACTTTTGGTCCTCCATGCGAATTTCCAAACGGATTAAAATGAGGGCCAGCGGAGGTACATCCATTCGTCGAATCTCCATATTGGTGAACATGGAATCCATGCAAGCCGGTACTCAGTCCACGAATCTCTCCTTTAATAGTGACAGGTGCTGACGGCGCAGTCTAAAAGCATATTTTAAAATATAAATAGTAAAAGAGACGTACCTGAGTAAACCAGACAGTTCCTGTTACTTCTGGATTGCCACGTAATACAGCAACAGCACGCATTGCTTGAAAAAAATAGTAAATTAATAACGCTAAAGGGCCTGAAAAAAGAAAGAAAGAAACAAACAACAACTAATAAAAACAGAACGATTAAACATTCTTTTAGGCAAATAAAGTATAAAAATAAACTTCGCCGCTATTTCGGAGCAACGTGCATACGCAGTTTTGTCAACTTTGTTACTTCATTACACTTTACTGTTAGAAGCTTGCAGCCTTTTTGTATCAAAAAATCTTTTTTAAAGGAATTGTTTCCAATTTGTTTCATTAGAATTTTAGCTTAATAAATCTCCACTTTGAACCCCCCAGAATGCTCCCGATAGCAGCCAATGAGCTTCAATTGGAAGAAAAACTCTCTAGTTTGCTAACGAAATCGAACTCGCCGCAAATATGTTATTAACAATCTAATCGCGTCTTTTGATTCTCCACTTGTTCCATTTGTCTTGAGAAAATGGAATCAAGCTTTGCCTACGTTTTTGTCAGATTCTTCGCACTTTTTGGGATAATAATCCTAGAGGAGGACTGGGTTCCATATCCGAATTACAACATCGCAGCGGTTTATTATTACTATCTGCCAACTTTACTATCGTTTATTGTGGCTGTCCCCATCAATTTGGTCATGATCTACCGTATTCTTCGCAGAGAAGCTGTGATAAACAACTTCCAAAAAGCAATTCTCTTTCAAATAGTGACAATCATCTTGATGTCTTCTTCCGATCAAGGAGCTAAAGTCTTCTATTCCAAGTTTTATTCCAACGAGACACAAAAAATATACGTTGATATTGCTGTCTTCTGTGTGGCTTGGACCTTCACCCTTCGAGACATCGAGCTCTGCGCTATTTGTGCCTTTTCAATCTATTGGAAGAATATTTTTATTCAGTTTGGAGAGACAAAAAGTCAATTAGATAATGAATTCAGACATAAAAAGTTGGAAATCTCTGCTTACGTCTTCTTGGCATTTACATTTGTCTATCGTTCATGGGGGAATGGTATGTACATCTTGGAGATTTTTAATCAACCTCTGCGGGAGACTTTCTGGGTAAGTAAGCGAAATTCAAGACCTTTATTTGCACTTTTAGGATTATGAAAAGGCAATTTTTGGAAGAACCGGGACTGAAATAATACCGATAGTATTCCCTCTTGGCTCTTTTTCCATTCCCTTGGCTTGTTTTCTATCAATCGCTACCTTAAAAATCTCTACTTATTCAGCTCAAGTACTCAAAGGTATAAAGAAAATGTCCTTATCCATCTTCCTCAAGGTTTGATTCGTCTTATCTCCAAGATTTTTCAGTGCGTTTTCGTCTTTTTTGTTCTTGCCAATGAGACTTGGATCAACATTCCGGCTTATTTTCCATCCACTGAGGAGAAATTTCAAACGCCGCAGTTCCAACGAATCGGCGATATTATTGACAGAGTAAAAATCCGAATTGAAATCCTAAATTTGTCAGATCAACTGGGTAGCAACTTCTTTGTATCCAATGGTCCACTCAGCGTTGACATGGTACAGTATTTCTGGTCTACTAGAAAACCAGAGCAAGAAAAATAATAAGAAGGAAAAGAAGAAGCAAGTTCATTCAATTACTTCGAGAAATTCCAAACTTACACTGGTAGAATAAAACTTTACCTGCTCTCCTTACTAAAGATGGAAAGTAATCTGTCTGTTAGCTCAATCTTCTCTGCTGCAGAATCTGCAAAGTCCAATTGGTCCTAATACGTTTTTGTTCGCTAAATATGATTTTAGAATTCCTCGAAAAACTAGTAAGTAGCGACTGCAATAGGCGCTGAACAATAATTCTCTATAAGTTTCTAAAGTAGAAATATTAAATTCTAAAAGAAAAGTACAAAGGAAAAAATAAGGCTCCTTCTAAATTTTTATTTAGTTTATATACATGTTTATTTGCACCAAAAGTGAGCAAGTGTGGAAACTTTTTAAAAAAATAACGTGCATCTTGAAAAATAACGTCACCTACACAAAGTAAAAACTTTAGAATCTATTGATTTAACGTTGCATAGCTTTTGCACTTTGCCGAGAGCAAACGGCGACTCAAACTGATATGGAACGGTTGCGTATATCTGGCATTCAAGGTAATCGAATAATGGATACCAAAACTCTCTTCTATGATAATTGTTCGTATTTGATCTCTAAATAAACTAGCATTATTGATATTAGTAAAGAACTTACTCTTAAATCTGGATTGTTTGCAAGTGTATGATAACTCCAGAAAACCCGTGTACAGAGATAGTATGATATAATCACATCGATAGTGTAATGTCCTCTCGAAACAATTAGAAAAAAAGCTCCTGTCCAGCAAGAAATCCAAGACAAATTATGGAGGATATAATTTTCCCGAGGAGAATCTATATTAAAATTAGAAAGTTAAACAAAAAAACACCTACATTCGTTAATAAATAAAGCCGAAATTGTAAGAATTATTGTATGACCTGAATAAATGTAGTCTCCACAAAGAGATGGGGCTTTCTCCTTAACATTTAATCCAAGTCCGAAAATTTGTTTAATACCCCGATGTGTTACATCCCAAAGTGTGCCATCTTCTCCCTAAATATAAATTTAAAACAGGGATTAGAGAACTAACCAGCTTTTCAACGCATCTAAAATTAGTATCGGCTACTGGTACCTGTGTTGCAAGCATTGTGAAGCATCTCATAAAATATAATAAACTTGCAATTGTAACAAGTCGCCGAAATACAATCCATCTGTGCCTGAAATATTTTTTTAAATAATAAAAGCAACTAACCTTTGAAATAAGATCAGACATAGAGTGAAGACGAACAAAGTTACCATAATGAATTCGCAAACTGAAAACAAACTTTGTTTTTTATATTTGCCTGTAGCACAACTTGCTATTTGATATATGAACGGAAATAAAATGAAGTTTAACTCACCTTGTAGCCCTTTTTCAAAGTAGGGAAAAAGGGAAAAGACAATATCTGGCAAAGGAGGTCCTGTCGGTACCTTTTCATGGATAACGGATAGAACGATCGTGTTCATTAAACCGGAAAGTATAAATGTCGCCATCATAGCCTAAAATACTACTTAAAAAGATAAAACTAACCACTGTTTTGACCTTCTCCTTTGGGAAATCTTCTTCTTCGCTCTTTTCTTCAATTAATTCCATAAAAATAGTTGGTCCATGCCTTTCTTGCTCTCTTTTCGCTCTCTTGCTGCCATAGCTATCCATCTAATAAAACCATAAGTCTATTACGAATGAGAGACAACAAGGAATACAAACAAATTGAAAAATCATACGCATAAAATGAAAAATAATCAACTTTTTTGTATGGGTTTTTAGATGTCTAATCTTTATTCAGCATTTATAAAGGTCATAAAGCTAAAAAGAAGAAGACAAAGCAAGCAGAACGCAATAAAACCGAAAGCATACATTATAATTTTATGTGTCAAGTGGAATGAAAGCAGTTTTTTTAAACTTTTATTTTTTTAATAACCCAATTACATAATAATATAGAAAATCAAGACTCCTGAGAATATGAAGCCGTTTCGTAATTGCTCTCATATAAGTCACTGACTTTATGTATCAGAAGAGAATAAGCTCTTCAATTTCAGTGAATCTTCCCATTGATTTCGACTTAGTCAAAAAGAATAAGGACTTCTTATTTATGATTGAGTCGACCTCACGTAGTCCATAAGGAAGTAGCATAAATGTGGAAACAATTAATTTCTCTTCTGCCAGCTTGATCCAATTCTCTTCATTTGTCCTTACAAACGATTCCAATATAGTCAACGAGCAGAAAACTGCATTCTTCCAACACTTGGAATCTGTCTAAAAAGTTAAGTTTTTTTTCCAGGTTGGAGTTTCTTACCTTATAGGAAGTCATTTTCCTTAAAATAATGGTAGCTGAATTGCGGAGAATCTCGAGGGTTTCACCATTCCTCCAATTTGCTGTCTCTTGTGGCCGTTCACACAGACGCATTCATCGGAGAAAAAATCTGATGGGTTTTACGACTTTGAAACGTTTAGCAAAGTTGCAGCACCTGATTTTCACTACAAAAAAAACGGCAACAAAAAATTTGTCTACAGTCTTTTGAGACGAAATACTAAGCAGCTGGAAGGTGATATATTCCACAAATTTTGTCTGATCTTTCTCCTCCGAAATGAAGCCGATTTTCTTGGTAAATCGTTTCGATAACTTTCTCTGAGACCCAATTCTAGGTCTGTCTCTTTGTTGCTCTCTTCTCTGTTGGACAAAGCTTGAACCCATCTATTGTTCCTGAAATAAAACCTCGTCCAATTGAGCGTTGAAAACGCTTCATTCGCCCGCGTCATATTCCATGCAGCACGGATGCTGACTGCGAATTCTGGCTTGTCATGCCTATCTGTATACGAAGACTGTGACTGTAAGTAAATTTGTGATCCGTATTATAACGAATGTTATGCTGGATGTTTTGCAGTTATCAACTACGTAAGTAAGTTTTCTCAAAAGAAACCAAACAAATCTACAGTAATGAAAAAACCGATTTATTGTTCTACCGATGAGGATTGCAAGGAATGTGGTTCAGAATATGAATGTGACAGATGTGATCAAATCTTTGAAGAGCGAGAGTATCGTAAGAGCAGATGGGTTGCTGGATGTGTTGGTATTGCAAAATAAAGCTTAAACCTCTAGAAGATTACTGTATTTCAATAATGATTATTTTTTCCCGTCTTTCCAATCGAAAGAAAGATCCAATCGCCCCTAAAAAAAAGTAGAAAAATTATGCGAGAAATTTATTATTTTAATAATTAAATTTAAACCTTTCCAAGCCGAATACGCGAAGGAAAATTCTAAAGTCTTCCCTATCTAGTATTCCCCGAGGAAACTTCGTTCCCGTTAATATATTTAACAAAACTTCGACAGCATCTCCTTCAATCGATTGACTAATCTTCAGATTGAATGTTCGCTGAAAAGTAGCAGCAAAGGAGAGCTGTGGAATCGAGTTTTGAGCCACTTGGCCAAGGAGATGCGGATCGCGGGAGCAATACTTCATCACTGCTAGAGTTTGGCCAATAATTTCGGCATAAAGCTTACGCTCTTCCTTGTCCTAAAATACAATTATTATTTAGGACGAACTGATGCTCTTACGTCTCTTGTAATTATCCCTGAGCTGCTACGGTATAACAGCCAATTTAGGTGTGGGATTAGAGGCTTCCCATTTTCTAATTTTATGGTAGAGGATTTTCCCAAAATCTCTAAACAAACTGAATCTTCCACTAGAGTGCGAAAAAGCTGAAGGCCTTTTTTATTGTTGTGGGGGAATTCGAAACTTACACTAAGAAAAGCTTTAAGGCGGAGAACCATTAGAGAAGTAGCTCTAACAGTTGCGGTCTCTGCACCTATTGTTAGTAGTTGCAGCTCCCGAGTCAATATTTCCCTAATTGTATTGTCTTCCTTGGCAAGAGCGGCCAAGAGTTGGTATGCAATTATCTTAAAAGGTTTAATTTCTTTCTAATGCATTGTCTTACCTGAAACTCGTGGAATCCTCGTTTTTTCAACAGGGATAAAAAGAAAGGAAGCGTTCTGGAATCCTTCGCAAGTTTCTTTGCATATAAAGGATCAGAGATGATTTGCTCCAAGGTTAGGAGACTTTTGTAGACGGCATCATCTTCATGTTCTTGGTTGAAGACGTTAGCTGTGATGCAGAAGTAGACAGTTTCGATCTGCTGGTTCGAAAACTGCCACACTTGGTTGAGGACTTCGGCTGCTGCTAGACTCTTGAGCGACTGCATCGAGAAATGATACGATAGTGAGTAATAATGAAATGAATATCGATAGCAACGCGATGTCCGATGAAGCGACTTTCAAAGCGGAGTTTTGCTTTTGTTTCAAAATGTAGAAAAAGGTTTCCCTCCTGCAATTTCTATTTAACTAGAATCCTCCTCTTATTTAGCCTACAAATCTTCTCAAAAGAATTTTAAAAAATAAGCTTTCTAATAACCCCAAATGATTCCCTATTTAACAAACAAATTTATAACAAAAAAACATTTATTTTCAACAAATTATGCACGGACCTGCAAATCGCGACGCTTTGCGCGCTCCAATTTGGCCTTCTTAGCTTCGGATCTAGCGGACATAACTCCTCCTCCCCAGTGTTTTCTAATTGTATCAGCACGTTCAAGGAAGTTGTTGTTGACAGTTTCAACAATCTTATTCAAATTGGCACGATCCTCACTGAAATTATCGACTTGTCAAATTTATTTTTTAAAAAACATACGGGTTGACTTCGGTCAAGCACACGCAGGTGGCAGTCTTCTTGCGGACAATCTTTCCAAGAGTGGCCTTTCCCTTGACGATAGCATAAGGAACTTCGAACTTGCGGCACAAAGCAGGCAGGAAGATGACGATCTCAATAGGATCCACATCGTGAGCAATCAAAACTAGTTGAGCCTATTAAAAAAATAGTAGAAAAAAAATTAACGTGCATACTCTGCGTGTCTCGATATGACGAACAACCGAACGAATACCATGTTGAACGACATGAGGACGCTTGGTAACTTCCTCTTCTTTTCCGTAAGCACGGGCTTCGGCTCTAGCTCGAAGACGCTCCTTTTTTTGATGCTTTGTCTCAGGACGATACTTGTCAAACAGCTTGAAGGCTTGATTAGCTAAATACAACTTGTTGTTAAATTATTTCAATTTTTCGACATTTTTTGGTAATTAAACAGCTTCTATATTTTCTACAGTACTTCCCCATTATGTTTGGCAAAGCTTTTGTTGAAAATTTAAATAATAAACTAACCAGATTGCTTGTCCAGAGCAAGACGGAACTGATTAACCGGAGGAGGAACTCTCAAACGGCTCTGGAGAATTCTCTTCTGGCGCTGGATACGGATGTACTTGGGCCACTTGACATTCCGGGTAAGATCTCTTTTAGGCGGGATAGCGAGTCCTAAATGAAAATAAGAAATACACTAAAGAATTACTAACCAATTTTAAAGTCCCTAGGCCTAGATTCGAAAAGAGGGTTCTTAATCTCATTTCTAGTATACGAAATGCCGGCAACAGTACGAAGTTGAGCCGGAACGGAGGCAACCTTTTTCTTCATAATCTTCTTGGTTGGCTGAAAATAGAATTATTAACTCGTACTCGAGCTAAAATGTTTGTTTTCCTCCTTCCTTTATAAAAGTACAAAAGGAAACAAAAAAAAACTCACCATATTGAATTCTGCTCAAGGGAGCTACTGGGATAACCCTAGAAAATTGTATAAAGACTCGCCTAAACTCAAATACTAATTACGGTAATCGCGACAAGGACCATTTTGCGCCGAACAATATTTCTTTTCAAATTTCTCGCTCTATTTCTTTCTCAAATTGCTGCTATAGCTGTTTATCTGTTTGTAGTCAACAATACTATCTATTTTTACGAACACAAATAACACTAAACTTTATAACGTAACGAAAAATCGCAATAAAAGTATAAATAAAGCAATATTTCCATATATGCTAGCTATATTTTAGAATTTTTATAAGTTTGCTCTTTAAATTATGCTCTTTTGCTGATTAGTTCAAGTGCTCAGTGACGAATAACATGATAATATAACAGATTGAAAGATAATTTCGGTCTAAAATCCAGTGTGAATCTAAAGACGATAATCTGTTCATTTGATCGACAGCTCTTTCAATGATGATGTTGCTCTCCATCATCTCAGCTCTCTTCTTCTTGGCAGACTACTCAACGGAAGCAAATAGTGTGAAATATAAAATTTTACCGAAACCCAGATGGGAGGACTTCCCTGTGGTTGTGCCAGCTGTGGGGCGTGAAGGACATTCGTGGAAAATTCCCGTTGATGCCACCGACAGAGCACAGCCTGACTTGGCAATTGCTGTCGCCATTCACAACAACGAGATCCTTTTCTCTTCCTATGACGAAAAGAAGGGTGAAGCCTATTTCTGGTCGCCACACTCGAGTGGCCGTCTCTACACCAAAAATCGCTTCTTCCTGCTCCATCAAGACTTCATGGAACTTGTAATAAAGCCCTTTGAGGATCTCAGCAGCTTCTTGGGAAGTAAGGACTACGCAGGAACGGCAGACAATTCGACATGTTTGGCTGTGGCTTTCAAAGTCGACGATGAAATCTATGTGCCCCTTCTGGATAAACCTGGAAATAGATCCGACAAAAATACAGCCAAAAAGATCGGCACATATCTACCCAACACGGATGTACTCTTCTATTGGAATAAAAAAGAAAATAAGCCATTCATCCACTACGGAGTAAAGGATTGGCTTGGATCGGATAAAAGGAGAAAGCGTGCCGAGTTCTTCTGTCGTAGACGTTATAGGCAATAAAGCTTTTCCGAATAATTTTTTCTTCTATCGGCGAGTAGACAAGAAAGTGTCAACATTTCATAAGTAAAATACTTTATTTGCGATCTTTTTATTTTAATTTTGTTGGTCAGTCAATCCTGTTCTGTTATTTTCCATCGGTCCACCGCTTGACGAAGAGTTTCAACACAATCCGTATGGTTAAAACATTTGGCGTCATCCATGGGAGTCTTCCCGAATCGATCCTTTGGATCTAAATTTAGCCTTAAAAAAGCGTGTCAATGAACTAACCGGGAGTTTCTTTCCACTTAGTGAGGAGAAATTGAAGACAGCCGATGTCCCCTTCACTGGCAGCTATGTGAAGAGCAGTTCTTTCGTCGTAATCCCTCTCGTGGATGTTCATCCCCAGCAAAAGATACCGTCGAATCGTCGAGATATCGCCATTTTTTGCTGCATAATGGAATTTGATGGCGTTCTCTTGGGCCGTCTCGGCCACCGATTTTCTTGGATCGATTTTCTGCTGTTCCGAATAGACGAGACTATCATAATTATGGAAGTTAAACTTCTGAACGAGAGCTTCTGCCAGCTTGACACCGCGAACTGTATTTCCCAGATTGTCCAGGCGAGGCGAGTAGATTGCAATTCCCATCACATTCGGCACGACAATAATCATATCGCCCGACACACCGCTCTTCGCCGGAAGACCACAGCGGAAGCAAAATTGGCCTAGAAATTATTGATTTATTTACTCTTACGGTATGTTTTGAAATCTTGTAGTCCCCTCTACAAAATTTTTAAAAAGCTAGGCTACAGTACTCCAAAATTAGATCCATTTCCCTCCAAAAATATGAAAAATAAACGTACCACTGTAGTCGTACATTCCACAACTGAAAATGGAGACATTATCTGATCAAATTCTAAGAAATCACCTGTACATCAGGGAGAGTGTGTCTCGACAAGCCTGATTATTGATTATCCTCTCGCCATTTAGCGGATTAACTCCTCCGTTGGCCAGTGTTGCTGCCATGACAGACATCGTATCGCAATTCGTCTCAATCGAGCACAATTGAAAATACAAATCCAACGTGTCCTGCAGATTCGTGTCTGGCGGGAAGCAGCCGTGTTCACGCATGTAGTAGGAGAGAGCATAGTTCCGATCGGCTGTCTCTCTTTCGCTCAAAAAGACGGCATTGTTGAATCCGATATAGCCAGTAGCACAGAATCGTCGCATTTGCCTAATTGCAAAGTCGAATCGATCAGAGAGGGATGCTGACGATTTCATTAGAGAAGCCACAATGATGGCGCCGGCATTGATCAACGGATTGTGTGGTCTCTCTGGAAAATTACTGTCTTGAAAAATAAAAATCAAGCTTACTATTGTAGTCAAGACAGATCTCATTGAAAAGCCGCCCGCTCGGCTCCTGACCAATAAAACTGTGCAGCTTTTCAGGTCCAATTTCATCATGAACCAATGCGTAGGAGAAGGGCTTCGAGACTGATTGGAGACAAAACGACTTATAGGCATCTCCCCAGCTCTTTCTCTGTCCATCGATCGTACAAATCGAGACAGCCCACGACTGGGGATTGGCTCGAGCCAATTGGGGAATATACGTGGCCAGCTCGCCGTCGTTGAACTGTCGAGTCTCTTCGAAAATTTCCGTGATGATTTTGGTAAAGCCAGGCCAATCGGGAATGACTAGCTGGCTCTTTAGCGCCTTTCCAATGACTCCAATACTGCTTCCAATACATCTGAAAATTGCCAACGAGTTAGGAGTTGCAATGGTTCTCAGAAACAAACAAAAAAAGTACAAACTTTCTGAAGTTCTCGCGACTCATGAGCATCTTCTCCTCAAGCGTCATCTTGGCGATTATAGTCGAATCATCCGCTCTAAAAAGCACACCACACCATGCGGAAATAACACAAGGGGAAATTCTACCTTTTAAAGGATTCCCTATCCAATGCGAGGTGTTCCTGATCAAAAAGAGCATCCTCCTCTATATGGCCGGTCTCTTTAACTTGTTTCAACATCTGTTCCAATCGAGGATCATCCTTCCTTATTCCCGCTTCGACAAGATCCTATAACATAATTCTCCGTCTTCTAATCTCCCCGCTGCATAATTCCCCCAGCTTTTCTTGGTCACATGGAAAGATTAGACAAACCTTAAAGAATTTTGGAAGGAAGAGACGATCGGTTGCTTCATCCCGATAGAGATCGAAGATGCTGTCCTGCAGCTGGGTACGATAGCGCGCATCGTAGCTCATCGACCGGAATACTGGTACTGACGTCTGGAGGACTGTATTCTCTCTCATCAAGCTGAAAAAAAGATCTATTTTATAAAGTAATTTTACCATAATTCCCCCACCATTTTTCCCCAAACTTAAATCCCAATCATCACAGTAGCACCTATTTGACTGGCCTCATTTTGGAAGAGATATAGCTGAAAGCCCATTGGGCATAGGAGGACCTGTTCTGTTGCTTCTCCTCGGAAGTAGCATTAGTCTCTTGCTTCTCATTTGCAGCCGGCAGCAATTGAGCGGAGACTCTACGCTGCTCGTTGACTTTAGAACAACGAGGAGGTGGCAGCTCCGAGTGACGACGCATCGATGAGACTAATCTCACATCATGGCCAGAGAGGGGGGATGTGCTGTGCTCTTTTTTGATTTCTTCATCCAACCGAGAGAGAAAGTGGCATTTATTAATCCCTTCGCGTCAGTTGACGTCTCAAAAGGGTCAGAGGGGATGATCTAGGGGGTCTAGTCGAGAGCCGTGCAATAAATAACAAAAGTTGATCCTCCTGGGTGATGAATAACCGATGAGATTGGGGTAATTCTTCGAGTTCTGAGTCAAAATAAGCCTAGCTTTCAATTTTCTACAAAATGGATGATTTTGCTTTAAAAAAAGCTGCAAAAATTGGTCCAAAAATGACTGAAATTCGAGGAGTGCCATCAAACTCGGAAGGAAATCCATCCATTCTCGAGCTATATTTGACTTCCTGGGACCTAAAATCCTCAAAAATAGCCAATTCTTCTGCTTTTAGGCGAAAATCTATAGGATTTATTGTGAAAATTAAAGTTTTAGTTAAAGTTCAAAAA
Source organism: Oscheius sp. JU1382 (assembly GCA_932521405.1). Classification (NCBI taxonomy): domain Eukaryota; kingdom Metazoa; phylum Nematoda; class Chromadorea; order Rhabditida; family Rhabditidae; genus Oscheius; species Oscheius sp. JU1382. The sequence continues at coordinate 956,395 of OW051479.1, forward strand.
GAGCTATATTCCTTCAAAATCCTTTCTTTTTAAGATTTTACAGCTAAACCTCAAATTTTCTTCATTTTCTCGCTAAAAAGAAGGCCAATTCCTCCAATATTTCAACCCTTTAATGCCCCCAAAAAACGAGGGGGCCTTTGTCCGCTCCCAGGCCCTTAAAAAGACAATAGAATAGGGGAGTACTTCATCCGAAATTGTCAGGCCTGAATCCACTCGAGAGTATTTTATGTCAACAAAATGAGCAGCCATCGCCACAAATTAATTCTCATTCCATCCCCTCCCTACTAATCCAAAAAAAGTAGAGAAAAAAAGCAGCTCACTGTCTGGGCGGCGGAACGGCCATGATGAAAGACAGAAAGGGAAACAGATTCCAGAGGAGAGAAGTCGCGGGGAGAGGTTCAGGTAAAAGTTGTGAGCGTGAAAGGGGGCGGGCTTTCCCCAGACTCTTGCAAGAGTACACAATGGACAAATAGAGACAGCTTAGGCGGCAGGAAATGGCTCTTTTTCTTCATATCCCGGCCGGCAAAATGAGCACTTTTGGTCATTTTGTTGCATAAAAATGAGCAAGTTTCTTTATTTTTGAACCATTTTGGGTTTTCTATTACGATATTTTTTCAGAAATTTTAAAATTCTGACCATTTTTCTTGCAGCTTCTAGCTTCAAAATGAACAGTTTACTATTTTGACTGAAAAATAGACCAATTTCGTCATTTTTCCTAACTTGTAGGCCATTTTATGGGCACAGGTTAAGATATTTTTCAAGAAATTTAGGCTATTTTGGTCATTTTTTCACTTAAAAAAAGTCAATAACAATAATAAGTTGGCTGTTTTCTAGCTGAAAATAAAGGATTGGTAGTAAAGTAGAGTGCCAAGTCGATGCCTAGCCGCGTGCCCCCCTTCCCCGTAAATTAGAGCAAAGACCAACCTGAGCTTGGTCCATTTGGCGTTGATGGCGGCGGGGAAAACCCTTGGAATTCTTCGAAACATTCAGCTTCTTGTTTGTTCAGTACAAATGGTGAGCTCTTTGTGGTCAGATTTAAGGCTATTAGATTAAAGATTATCCGGAGATATATCCTCAATTTGTCAGCAAGGTGGGGGGTATGAGAGGGCTCTACAAGGACAGTTTCAAAAGACGAGAGAACTATGGTCTGTTCATAAAAAAAACGACATTCTTCGTATCCAAGAAAGGGGCTTTCGAGGCGGGACCCATTTTTATCCTAAAATTTATTAAAGGCCTTTTTTAAAGGATAAAATGGGTCTCGCCACAAAAGGCTCTTGCTTGGATACGAAGGATGTCGTCTTGTTTATGAACAGACTATACAAAAACAGGGAAAAAGAGTGTGATTTCATGGCTACAATAACCTATGGGTCCCACATGGAATCTTTGAGCAGACAGCAGTTGACTCAACACAGACTCATGAGAAAGAGACGTGTCGGCTGAGACAAAAAGAACGAATCATCCTGCCAGATGGGTCTTTTCTTGGTTCTTTGATCTCTCTCAATGCAAAAAAAGGATAATCAATCTTGACAACATTTTTAAAAACAATCGAGCTTTATTAGTGCTGCTGAGGATTGTTAGTTGAAGGCCCAGAGTCGTTAGAAACGACTGAATTTGATTAGTCTTTCGCTGAAACATTTTACATCGAGGTTTGACCACAGAAGCAGATGGTCGGCTCGTAGGCGGCCTTTTATAGATTTTATTCATATGGGATAGCACTCCCAATGATGGCGACAATATTCTCCGTAGACAGCACTTCCCAGTGGAAAAATTGCCAACAAAAGACAGATCTAATGCCTATTTGTTTTAGATAAAGAAGGAAGTTTACGCTCAAATTTGAATAAAAACTGATTTAAATTTTGAATTACAGTATTTCAGGTTCCATCTGGAAATTCAAATTTCTAGATCATGTCATGACTCTTTTCTTTAGGTAAGAAGATCGAGAGGCTCAAATTGATTCAAGAAGGAGAAGCATCGAATTTCTGAATCAATCAAGTCGTAAATATTTTGATTTTTGAGGTCCGGGGTTATTTTCAGTGTTTTGATACCAAATGACTTTTCGGTTTATTGTAACCGTATATGAATTTTTGAATATTATTTTAATTTCTTAATGTTCTAGTGGTTTTTTCTATTTCTTTTGCTTTTTTTAATCTCAAAAAGGTTAAATAATGCTAGAGTAATATATTTGAGAAGATAGACTATAAGAGCAATTATATTTTTATATATTTTCATGTGTAAAAATCATTTATTTAATGCTAACACCTAAAATAAACTAAAAGGACAAGTATTTAGTTTCACATTCTGTTTACTAATCTTCTTATTGCGAATATTCGCTTCTTTTGACCTTTTTTGAGATGAAAATAGTAAAAAGACCACTAAAACATTAAGAAATAAAAATAATAGTATTCAAAAAGACTTCAAGACGTACTCTTCAATTAGAGATAATACGGTAGATTTCTATCTCTTCCTCGACCTATAGTTAGGATTATACATTCGATTATCGACGCAATAAGAACACTCGCACGCATCTGTACCGCATATTTTCTCCAGTTCCTTTATCTCCTCTTCTTTCTTTTCCTTATTTCCACAAAGGACGACTAGCGAAAGAAAAAAAACTGTTTCAATGGGGGGGTTGTGCACAGGCAGAGGCCGTTTGTTTGTTTCATTTTTCGATAGAATCAGCCATTGTAGTAATAGATCAAAACAGCAGAAAATAGGCTAGAAAGATGGTTTTGCCGGGCACTGCTGAATTGAGAATTTAAAATTGTTGAAAAAGTATTTTCTAGCAATTGGTCTCCTCAACAATTTTACAAAGTAAAACGATTTTTTTTCACAAGTTTACTACTGAGCCAATCTCTCAAAAGGATTATCATAATTCTAATTCCTCTATCACTAAAGTGGAAATTTCCTTCCGAGAAAAACTCATCCAAAAACTCGACGTGTAGCCAAACTAAAAGATTTGACTATCAATGAAAATTGCTTATTTATTAACCGCCTGAATTTCCTCCTCTTTTGGTCCATTCCCCTCATGGTTTGTTCTGTTTTTTTTCATTCAAAAATACTTTTCAGACATTCCACAAAGCCAATGTGTTCATATCAATTACCGGCCTAATCGTCTCCTTTTATAAGAAATGCATTCGTCATAGCTTCTCCCTCTACCATGTGCTCACTGGAATCATAGAACTCTCTTGATTGGCTGCGAATCAATATTCTTGGGATGATGAATTCGCCCAAGAATTGATGGCTGATGCTGCGGAGATTGTCCCCATTTTGGATAACTATCTCAAGAGAGTTTCTTTCTTTCAAGAACTTCTAGAAAACACAAGTGTCCCAATTTTTAAAGAATACAATAAGTACATGGCTTCATAGAGAAAGCGCATTTTTTGAAAAAAATCTAATAAAGTCTTTTATCTATTTCGTTGAAAAGCGGAATATAATTAAGCCAAGGGGGTATAAATCTCCCTCGTTTGGCTAACCTCCCCAAAATGAAGCCCATTTTCTTGGTAAAACTCTCCTTTTTTTTAAAAAGAGAGTTTCAGCTCCTTCTTGTTCTCTTCTTCGATTCTGGAGATTCTGCCGCTGATGATGTTTGCAGCAACGACTACCACTGTTGTTCAATGAAGTGTATTCAAGGGCGCTGTGGATGGGAGAGAGATCGTCATCCCAGTAAGCTCTGTGCTAGAGGGCGTAGATGTAAGAAACGAGAATAAAAAGCCAGTTTTTTTAGCTGAGAGTGAATGTAAAGAGAATGAAGACTGCAATTATACGTGCTATGACGTTAGCTGTGAAGCCGGCAAAGTTTGTAAAGAATTCTGCAGCAAAAGCGATAAGTGCTTCCATTCCTTCGTTAGAAATAAATAATTATTTATTCCTTTAATAATTTGGAGTTGGAATAAATCTGATAGGAAAGCTACAATAGCCCTCAAAAAGGTAGAACTTTCCCAGGTAGAGCTTGAAAATTTATTAAAGCTTTCTCAATACCCGTCTTTCTCTCTCTGCTTCCTCTCCTGCTTCAATTTGGTTATCTGCTCGTGGTGGACATTGACGATATCAATTAAAAAGGTCTTTTGGTCTTCGTCCAATTTGCCAAGTTGATTCATTGCATCCAAGCAATAGATGACCCCGTTCCTTGCGTAAGTGTCGTAAGAGGAAGAAGACATCGAGTCCTCACCAATAGTCACACAAAATTCTGGGAAGTTAATATCCAGCTTGAGAATTTCGAGCCAAAACAATTTGGACTTCTTCTCAGATAGACGGCGATCATAAAGATCAAATAAAACCAGAATTCCACCGCCAATTGTTAAAAGAATACTAAAATTGACACCATCGTTCTGGAAAAAAGGCATTATCTTTCATTTTTTTACTCACCATCAACTTGTTGATCGTTACCAATGCCGGGAAGATTCTCTCCTTTAGATTAAATCTAGGCAAAGCCAGCTTGAAATACTTCTTTCGGAGTGAGAAGATCTGACAAAAAAGCTAAAATTTTTAATTCTTCTTTATAAAAAGAGCCCACCGAGAGACTTATATCGACCTGGGAGAGGTAATTATAATAAAAGTTGCCTCCATCATTGGCGCTTCTGGCTAAAAAGGGAAGAATTAAATAAAAACTTCGATGGAAAGAGTACCGGCGATGCGGAAATAGTCAAGATCTAGCAGAAGATATGTAAAGATGTCACAATTGCTGGATAGCTGAGTCAATGCGTTGTCGACAAAGCTTGTCGAATTTTTAGGATTGTTGTAGAGATCTTGGATTCGGCGAGAGAGAATACGATGAATTAGACGGTACATTTCAACCTAGAAATGTCAAAAAAGCTCATTTTAAACAACTTACCACACAGGAAGTCTCATGATGATATTTCACCTGGTTCTCACTCTCTTCTTCCTCCTCCAATGTAATGAGCTTTTTGCTTCGTTGCTTCTTACTCTTTTCTGATACATGGCCTAAAGGCAGCAAAATATGGCCCCTAGTGTGGCTGATTATCAGTTCAAAGAGAGCCTGACTCTTGGTCATCAGAATACAATTCTCATCTATGAGTGCGTAGTGATTGAGGATATCCACAAGCATTTTAAAATTCTTTTCACATTTCACGGATTTTGTCAAAATATCGAGGAAGCGTTTGCAGCCCTTGGGGTAGACGGCCGCAACTTGTTCGCCCAAGGAGCCAACAGCTTGGAGGGAGAGCTCAAACAATGAGGGGATCTCCATTTTCCCTGAAAGATATTAATTCCTAGAAGGCAATCGGACTAAAAAGAATCAATGAAGAAAAAGGGAGATTACTGACTAAAAAGGAGCTCTAATTTTCTTCAATGCAGATGTATTTTGGTATTTTTAGCTAATTGAATATCTAATATTTATGAGGGGGACTTCTTGATTTTAAAACTAGATTTTGAGCTACAAAAAAAACCAAAAATGAGTTCCTCTCCTTAATTTAAAATTTTCTGAGGATTTATCATAATTTTTGATAAAAATAAGGTTTAATTTTTATAGAGGAGATCTACAATATTTTCATTTTATTTTTTGAGTTTGCTGAATTTTTGGCTAAGATTCCTATTAGGCTCAAAAATTAACCAAACAGATTCGAAATTGCTGCCAGTTGTACTTTCTTAGTCTCGCTTTCCATCTTTAGCCCCTCTCATCTCTTCCATCGCATTACGAAACGCTATAGTCATCCTACGGGTCAGTCGATGACGAGGAAAATGCTGACAAATCATAATGCTGACAAATCATAGCGCTGGGAAAGACCGCTGGAGTATAAATAGGACGCCGCTCACCGGGTGGGAAAGGAACGGCCTTTTGGCTTGTTTACTACTTTTTTTTAGCAGCGTTCAGTCTTGAAAAAGGAAGTGATTCTCCTTATTTTTTCTCAAATGTCGGCCAGAAAGAATTACGCCCAAAAAATCGAGAAAGTTCTCAAAATTCAGCTCATTTTTTTCTCCAAAAATGGAAATTCCCCTCCATCTGAAAAAACAAGAAAAAAGCGGCACCTATCCTTTGAATTTCGGACGCAAATCGGCGTCAAAAACTAAAAAAAGGCTACCGCTGCCTCCCTTTGTTTACATCGATTTTTTGTTCCCTGACCAGCTGGTGACACCTCGCTTTTTTTCTCTTCCCTTTTCTCCCTCTTTGATTCAAAGAAGTAATCACCCTCCCTAGCAACAAGGCGGAGCTGAGGTTAAATTGATTGCACCGGGGGAATTCCACCCACCTGCTAGGTCCTTTCCCTTTATTTTAATAGAAAATTAGGCAACAATTCCTCTTTTTTCTTGCGAGAAGTTAAAAAAACTCAAAATACTTCCAGAAAGTTAAAATGGTCAACTACAAGCTCACTTACTTCGCTGGGAGAGGTGCCGGAGAGATAATCCGCCAAGTATTCGCGGTTGCCAAGGTGGATTATGAAGACAAGCGCATTTCTCGGGAGGAGTGGCTAGCCCTGAAATCGACTATGCCATTTGGACAAATCCCTGTACTTGAGGAGGATGGAAAGCAGCTTGCCCAGTCGCAGGCCATTGTCCGCTACTTGTCTCGCAAGTTCGGTAAGAACTTTCTCTTAAAAAATAAAAATGACCAAATGCTCAGGATTGGCTGGAAAGGACGCTTGGGAGGAGGCTCAAGTTGATGCTCTCGCTGATCAATTCAAGGATTTCTTCAATGAAATTCGTCCCTACGCCTTGGTTCTTCTCGGCTTCTCTGAAGGAGATCTCCAAAAGCTCCGAACTGATGTCTTTCTCCCAGGCGTTAGAAAGCATCTCCCCTTCTACGTGGCTGCTTTGAAGAAGTCCGGCTCCGGCTACTTGGTTGGCAATGCTTTGACCTTTGTCGATATCTCTCTCGCTGAATTCATCGCCAATACTGACGAGAAGGAGGCTGAGCTGATTGGTGAGTTCCCAACTCTTCGCGATCACTACAAGAAGATTCACTCCAACCCGGAGTTGAAGAAATGGCGTGAGACTCGTCCCGAGACCAAATTCTAAATCTGTGATCTCAACGAAAAATGATCTGTACACTTTCCTATCATTTTTATGGCTATATTTTCATAAAAATAAATTATTTTCTGGAATAATAAATCACCATTTCCTTTAAAAAACAAAAGCATTTCCGACGAGCCGGATTTGAACCAGCGACCTAAGGATAGCCACAACTACTACAGTCCTCCGCTCTGCCCCTGAGCTATCGTCGGGTCTGGATTTCCTGACCTACTGCATGACTTATAAGCTCATTTTTAAGACGTAAACAAGCTAAAAAGAAGGGTTGGATTATATCTACTTTGCTCTCCTTGCCTTCATCATAATTCCAGGAGAAATAGATTTCAAAATTTGGGATCTTCATACAGTGCGGAGAATCTAATATTTCAACAGGATAATTGCAGCATTCACATCGCGAGGTCAACGATTCAATGGTTAGAGGATCAAGTTATTGAAGTCATGAACTGGCCATCTCTCTCCCCTGACATCAATTCGATTGAAAATGCTTGAGGGAATTCTTGCTCAACGTGTTTATGCTAATGGGCGTCAATTTAATACTGTAGATGAGCTTCAGAAAGTCATTCGGTTCGAGTGGGAAACAATTGACAAAAATTTCTCCAAGCTCTCGTCAAGTCAATACCAGATCGAATTTTCGCCTGTATTCAAAGCAGCGGAGGCGTTACAAAATACTAAAAAGTGTACATCGAAATAAAACAAAGATTTGTTGTGCTTTTTTTAAACGTTTTTCTTCAATGGCTCTACAGTGATGTGCAAAAGTATTGCAATCTTTCAGAAAATCGTCGATTTTTTTAAAAAAATTTTGTAATCTTTTTTTGTATTGACTTTTATACTTTTGCACCCCCTCAACTTAACATGTTTTATAAAAGTCGTTCGTATTTTTGATTCGAGTGGTCTATCGTCGCAAAAGTTGAAATACTAGGGTTTTAAATGTCGCTGAAGACGATAAAAACATTTCCAAGGCTCCGGAACCACCCTGGATGTCTGTATGGCAAAAATTGTGGGTGGCTCTATACTTTTGCTCCGCATTGTAGCTCTTGATCTCCTCTACAAGATTACAAAACATAATTTCTTGATAAAACCGCGTAAAGACCCTAAAAAATTTGAATTAGCTCCTGTTTTCTTTGCTCAAAGACATTTGTTGATGAGAATTTATTCTATTTTAGTGTTTTCAATTATCCCAGTTGAGTCAGAAAGAGTTATTTTTATAAAGTATCCCCTCATCTCTCAGTTTTTGTGTCAACTCTCCCCTCTCTTTCCAAAAATCCAATCCTTTTTTGTCTCTAAATGGAAAACTCTAGAAAGGACACGTTGGTTGTTTTTTATCTCTTGATTATTTCGAATTTCGTGATTTGCGGCGAGAAATACGTCCATTTTGTGACTCGGGAGATAAAAGCAATTAGATAGGGGGTAAATGAGGCATCTCTTGCCATATCCCTGGCTCTTTTTCGCATTTTGAATAGCCTAGAGAAAGAGCCTTTTGCCTTGTTTACTCCGCGTTGATCCTTTGCTCCCTCGTCATTTTCCGCCGTTCGGCCCAGCTGCGACCTTCCACTTTTCTCTTTTTCAGCTGGCTGTCTCTACCCATTCCTGCAAATGCGCCATTGATCTCTGGCCTTGAAAAAACAATCATCCACCTGGGCAAAGAGGCGGAGCAACCGCGAGAGTTCAATTGATTGCACCGGGCATTCGCTCCTCGCGCTGCCCTTGTTCTCCTCCCCTCTCTTCTTTTTCTTCTCTTTCTTCTCTAGAAATGCCTTTCAGCCATGGTCAACTACAAGCTTACCTACTTCAACGGACGTGGGGCTGCTGAGGTCATCCGTCAGGTCTTTGCTGTGGCCAAGGTGGAATACGAGGACAAACGCGTCGAGCGTGAGGATTGGCCAGCTTTGAAGCCCAGCAGTCCATTCGGACAAGTTCCTTTCCTGGAGGAGGATGGCAAGGCTCTTGCTCAATCTATCACCATCGTTCGCTACTTGGCTCGCAAGTTCGGTAAGTATCTTACCTTATTTTTTTATTAGAAAAGCAATTATTTTAACTCAAAAATTCATTTTTCAGGATTGGCTGGAACAAATGCTTGGGATGAGGCTCAGGTTGATGCCCTCGCTGACCAATTCAAGGACTTCTTCAATGAGATTCGCCCCTATGGTGTTGTTCTCTTCGGGTTCGGCGAGGGAGATCTCCAAAAGCTCAAGCAAGAAATCTTCATCCCTGGAGTCAAGAAGCACTTCCCCTTCTTTGTCGCTGCTCTGAAGAAGGCCGGCTCTGGTTATCTCGTTGGCCCTTCTCTCACCTATGTCGATCTGATGGTGGCTGAGTTTGTCGCCAATACTGACGAGAAGGAGGCTGAGCTGATTGGCGAGTTCCCCGAGCTTCGCGATCACTACAAGAAGATTCACTCCAACCCGGAGCTGAAGAAGTGGCGTGAGACTCGTCCCGAGACTAAGTTCTAAGGATCTCATTGTATGATATCCCCCCAAAAAAAATTATTCCTTTCGCTCTCTTCTATTTACCAGTGTGATCTGTCGTTAATAAATCTTTCTTCCAGCTTTTAGCCTTTTAAAAGAGGGAAGAGGGGTCAGACCAGCTCTACCGTCATAAGTTGTCTTCTTGTTGATCGTCTCACCAACTTTCTAGAAGATCATTGGAACCTATATAAAAAACAAATGAAAGGAACCAGTTTGAGCTTCCAATTATGATTTCTATTGGCCAATTATCAAAAGCGGCTGAAATCAACGACCAAAAGAGCCGTCTGGTAGGATGATTGACCCCTTTTTTTGGGACCAATTCATGCCTCATCGATGAGTCTTCACGCCTTTTGGGTCTTGAGTCAGCCGATGAATGGCCAAAGATTGACTCATTTTTCAGAAGTAGGCAAAGTCTGGGAGCTAACAGCGTCTAGTAAGATTGCGAGGGATTCGAGAGAAACAAATTTGATCAAAAGGTACTTCCTTGAAAGCTGGTTATTAAAATTTCGCTTTTCTTTTTGATTTTTATCCAAGTTCTCGAATCTGAGCTCATCAGAAAAAGGCACAACTTTTGCGTCGAATCACAAAGAAGCAGAGAAAAATGAACCGCATTTGTGACTTCATTGGGTTTTCCCCGGCGCTGCCGATTTGAAATTTGTGTCCAACAGTGCGTCCGCTTTGTGACCTATGCTGACAAACAATTGCTGCGCCGCCATACAAAAAGAGATCAAGTTCCGCGATAAATATTTCAAATTCGCTTCTACTCTCCCACTTTTTTGAGTTTTCTTCTCTTAGTATCTCTTTTCCAGAGAATGGTCCACTACAAGCTGATCTATGGAAACGGCCGAGGAGGTGGAGAGAATATCCGACAAATTTTTGCTGTAGCCCAAGTTGAATACGAAGATTTCCGGATTGATATGGCCGAATGGCCCAAATGGAAAGAGACGATGCCCTTCCATCAGGTGCCCGTTCTAGAGGTCGATGGTCAACGACTTCCCCAATCGTTTGCTATCGCTAGATTCTTGGCCAGAAAATTTGGTGGGTTTTATTTCATTTCGTAATAGTAATCCCATATAAATTGAAGTAGATTTGATTTTTAGGAATCGCTGGAAAGACTGCTTGGGAAGAGGCGCAGGTTGACGCATTTGCTGACCAATGGAAGGATTTCTTGGTTGAAATCACCACTTTTTGGAGAACTTATCTCGGCTTTGGAGAGCCTGGAGCTGATTTAGAGAAGCTCAAGAAGGAGATCTTCCTCCCAGCTGTAGATAAGCACTTCGGCCTTTATGTTGCCGCTTTGAAGAAGTCCAAATCTGGCTATCTTGTTGGCAATTCTCTAACTTGGGCTGATCTCCCACTGGCGGAGTTTATTTCCAATTTGGAGGAGAAGGAATCCACTATTGTGGATAAGTTTCCCGAGCTGAGAGCCCATTACAAGAAGGTTCAAACCAACAAAGGACTGGCTGAGTGGAGAAAGAAACGACCCATCACTCCCTATTAATAATGGTTTTAATTCTCAGAGCTTTGCATTCCAATCTCATTTTTATTAGTTTCCTGAATAAAAAAGCAAATTGACACAGGTGTTGACCTTTTCTTCGGGAAAACGATAGCATTAATCAGTGCGAGAGCGAGTTGGAGAAAACAGCAAAAAAACTGAAAATAACGCAAGCTCTAATAAAAAGGTCCATTTTCTGAGCAATAACACAACTTTTATAGAAAATTATGTTCTACAATCTTGTAGAGGAGATCAATCGCTACAAAATGATAGAACAATTCAAAAAGCTACTCTTCTTGATCTTACAGGCTCTTCAAGGTTCGCCCCTTCTCAATCCCCCTCTTCCTCTCGAACTCACAAATCAAGGAACTTTCTCTGGCGTGATTATTCTTTAAAAATAAAACCTCATTAATCTTGATCTACAGATCATGCTGACAATTCTAATATTCCATGAAAGGGAAGTGCTCCCTTGAGGGATCAGCCTGATCTTTAATGCTAATTTCTGACAAATTGACTCCTTTTTAGGCAAACAAGATGGGAAAAGACTAGAAAAATAGATAATTATCTTGATGTCTTAGGAATTGTCATCCTTTCTCACCTATTTGTGCGATTACTCAGCATATGATGATTATGATGTCGCCAACGGAAATGCTGACAATTCGCCGAGGATAAAAGCCGCCGAGCGGAGAGGTCAATCAACCAATTTGGATTAGCTCTTTTCTCTCTCCTCGTTCAAGAAAATGCCCAACTACAAGCTCTACTACTTCCCTGTTAGAGGAGTTGGAGAGACTGCTCGTCAGCTTTTTGCCATTTCTAAGACTCCCTTCGAGGATATTCGTCTCGAGAGGGAAGAATTTCTAGCTAAGTATAAGACCAAGATGCCATTTGGTCAAATGCCCGTCCTGGAGGAGGATGGAAAGCAACTGGCTCAATCTAATGCCATCGCTCGGTACTTGGCTCGCAAATTTGGTGAGTTTTGATCATTTTTTTTAAAAGAGACACTTCGATTTTTCAGGATTTGCCGGGAAAACCGCTTGGGAAGAAGCTCAAGTTGATGCTCTTGCCGATCAGTGGAAGGACTTTACGGCTGAAGTTCGTCCCTACTTCCTCATCACCTATGGCCTCTCTGACGGCGATCTCCAAAAAACCAAGACAGACGTCTTCATCCCCGGAGTCAAGAAGCATCTCCCATTCTACGTGGCTGCTTTGAAGAAGGCCGGCTCCGGCTATTTGGTTGGAAAGTCTCTAACATACATTGATCTCATCGTGGCTGAATATGCTGCCAATTTGGATAAGGATGAGCCAGAATTGGTTGGAGAGTTCCCAACTCTTCGCGATCACTACAAGAAGGTTCACTCCAATCCGGAGCTGAAGAAGTGGCGTGAGACTCGTCCCGAGACCAAGTTCTAAATCTGTGATCTCAACGAAAAACGATCTATACACTTTCCTATCATTTTTACGACTATCTTTTCACGTTAATAATAAATTAATTTCTGGAATCATTATTTCCTTAAACATAGTTGTGATGTGCTGTGGACTCCCTACTTTCCCACGCTGCCTCGCTCCCTCTCACCTATGTGTGCTATATGTCGGCGATGTTGCGTCCCCATGGAAAATGCTGACAATTCGCCGAGGATAAAAGGCCGCAGCGCGGAAACAACAACTACCTTTTTTCTCGCTCTCTCTCTCCTCGTTCAGTAAAATGCCCAGCTACAAGCTTTACTACTTCCCTGGAAGAGGAGTCGGAGAGACTGCTCGTCAGCTTTTTATCATTTCTAAGACTCCCTTCGAGGATATTCGCTACACAATGGAGGAATTCCAAGCTAAGTATAAGACCAAGATGCCATTCGGCCAAATGCCCGTCCTGGAGGAGGATGGAAAGCAACTGGCTCAATCTAATGCCATCGCTCGGTACTTGGCTCGCAAATTTGGTGAGTTTGATCATTTTTTTTTAAAAGAGATACTTCGATTTTTCAGGATTTGCCGGGAAAACCGCTTGGGAAGAAGCTCAAGTTGATGCTCTTACCGATCAGTGGAAGGATTTCATGGCTGAGATTCGTCCCTATTTCGCCATTTTCTATGGATTCGTCCAGGGAGATCTCCAAAAAACCAAGACAGACGTCTTCATCCCCGCCGCCAAGAAGCATCTCCCCTTCTACGTGGCTGCTTTGAAGAAGGCCGGCTCCGGCTATTTGGTTGGCAATTCTTTGACCTTCGTTGACCTTATATTGGCTGAATTCACTGCCAATTTGGATAAGGATGAGCCAGAATTGGTTGGTGAGTTCCCAACTCTTCGCGATCACTACAAGAAGATTCACTCCAACCCGGAGTTGAAGAAATGGCGTGAGACTCGTCCCGAGACCAAATTCTAAATCTGTGATCTCAACGAAAAATGATCTGTACACTTTCCTATCATTTTTATGGCTGTATTTTCATAAAAATAAATTATTTTCTGGAATAATAAATCATTATTTCCTTTAAAAAACAAAAACATTTCCGACGAGCCGGATTTGAACCAGCGACCTAAGGATAGCCACAACCACTACAGTCCTCCGCTCTGCCCCTGAGCTATCGTCGGATCTGGATTTCCTGACCTACTGCATGGTTTATAATTTAAGATCCTGAGGTGCTGCTATAAAAATAAAAAGGGAAGTGAACCTTATTAGAAAAAAACGCAATTCTACAATAAGCTGCCCTCCCCAATCAAAAAAAACCATCTATTTTACGCAAAAATATAGTCAAATGGTCAAATTTTCGTTAGAAACTGCCCAGGATTGCTGGTCTCTGCTGTCACTTTCTGCAAATTTACTCTCCTTCCGAGTTGACCTTGAGACCAGAAGGTATCAAATCAAGAAACCATATTTCTCGTGTTATGATAAATCTCAAGCAGACAAGAGGCTAATAGAATGTGAGGATGACAATTATTTGTGTCCAAATATCTCACAGAGAATGTCATCCTCTGATCGTTGGTCTTCCCCCTTCGCCACAAACTTTTCCTTCCTTTTGTGGAGAATTCGAAAGAACTCAAAAATTGATGATATTTCGAGTCTCTTTTGTGCAAAATAAGTAGTTTTTATAGCCTTATCGCGCTCTAAAATTGTATCCAATGAATGTGGTGTCTTGTGTCCAAAAATGATGACAAATGACTGAACGCAGGAAAAGGCCGCCCTGTGTGACAGATATATAGGCCTTCGACAGGCACCTTGTTTGTCATTCTATTTACAGAAAGACTTTCTCACATTAATTCTCTTCTTGTTAGGGCCATAACTGGCCTCGCCTGGTTGCAGTAAGACTAATTTGGGGCTGTTGTACCCCAAAAATAGCAATTTATCGTCATTTTTTAAATGTTTGAGGCTACTCAGTAGCCTGAGGCACCTCCCAAGATGCCCTAATGCCCTCTTTATCAATTGACGATAACTGATAGTCAGCTAGGTTCTATTATTCACGTTCATTGTTTGGTAATAAACCACAAATTTCAGAAGAATGCCTAGCTATAAACTAACCTATTTCACTGGAAGAGGTGCTGGAGAGATCATTCGTCAGCTCTTTGCCTTGGCTAAGACTCCCTTCGAAGATCAACGATATACATTTGAAGAGTGGCCAAAGCATAAGGATGAGATGCCGTTTGGCCAAATGCCTGTCTTGGAAGAGGATGGAAAGGTTTTGGCACAATCTTGGGCTATTTCTCGATATTTGGCCAGGAAATATGGTAATTTATTGATCATTTTAAAAGATAATTCAATCTAGGATTCGCTGGAAAAACTGCTTGGGAAGAAGCTCAAGTTGATGCCCTGGCTGACCAATGGAAAGACTTCATGACAGAAATTCGTCCCTACGTCCTCGTTCTTGTAGGCTTCGGTCAAGGAGACCTCGAAAAGCTCAAACAAGAAATCTTCCTCCCCGCCATCCGCAAGCACCTTCCCTTCTTCGTCAATGCCCTCAAAGCCTCAAACTCTGGCTATCTTGTCGGCTCTTCCTTGACCTATGTCGATCTCCCTGTAGCGGAATTTATCGCCAATTTGGATGAGAAGATTGCCCAACTGGTTGATCCTTTCCCCGAGCTTAGAGCCCATTACAAGAAGGTTCACTCCAACCCGGAACTCAAGAAATGGAGGGAGACTCGTCCCGCCACTTGCTTTTAATAATTGGAAGATCTCTTGACTTTTGATTGAAATAAACTGATTTTTGCAATTATTTGGTTCCCCGTCTCGTATAATCTTTGGTTTAAATCAACTCCTGTTGGCCGTGAAGGAGAAATGATTCATCCGATGACTTTTTCAACAGTATAGCATCTTCTCCGGTTCCTTTTTGGCTCTTCGTCATTCGCAATGAGAAAGGCCAGCTGGACACTCAAATCAAACGCGGATGCTGATTCTTCGCTTCAAAAAAAGTGATCACGTCCTTCTTCAAAATTGGCCGAGTAGCTAAAGGTCAAGGCAACTTCTTTTTTTACTGGGCAGCGGCTGTTTGTACCAACAAGCGCGCTTTGTGTCGATTTTGACCCCAGTCTTTCCTCCAACCTTGCTGCTTTTATCTAATTTGATTGATTTAAAGCGCTTTCATCTTCTCTCGACCTCGCGTCAGTTTTGTAGTTATCTTCCTCCTCTCTAGTAATCTAAAAGAGTCTATTTTGTTGTTCTTTTGCTGTGTATTGACTCTCCGCCTAACTCTATCCGTTCTCTGGCCGTTTGTCAGCGCGCTGGCAAATAGATAACGTCCCATTCGCGGCCGCTCCAGTTACGAAAGTTTCTCGCCCTTTATATACCTTTGCTTTTCCTTGCAATAATTATCACATTTTTTCCAGCAAAATGGTCCACTACAAGCTCACTTACTTCAACGGAAAAGGATTGGGAGAGATAGTCCGTCTCGTCTTTGCCTTGGCTGGACAGGAATACGACGATGTGAGAGTCGAGTTCGCAGACTGGCCAGCTCTTCAACCAACCACTCCTTTTGGAAAACTGCCTCTTCTTGAGGAGGATGGTAAAGTCTTGGCTCAATCCAACACCATTGCTAGATACTTGGCTCGCAAATTCGGTGAGTTTTTTGTTTTCAAGGTCCTATTGGGCTATTATAGTAGTAAAGTAAGCTAAATTTGTAGGATTTGCTGGCAAATGCGATTGGGAACAAGCCCGGGTTGATGCCTTTGTCGACCAAACTGTGGACCTTCGTACCGAGACCCAGAAATTCTTCTCTGCCGCCTTCGGATTCACTCAGGATGATCTGGTATCCCTCCTGCTCTAGTCACAAATCCAAATATTTTCAGTCAAAACTCAAAGCTGAGGTCCTTGAGCCAGCATTGAAGAAGCATCTCCCCTTCTTCGACAATGCCTTGAAGAAGAATGGAACCGGCTTCATTGTTGGAGATGGAGTCACCTGGGCCGATTTGGCTATTGCCAGTTTCACTGCTGTTCTTCAAGACAAGGCTGCTGATACCTTAGAGGGATTCGATGAGCTCAAGACTCATCAGAAGAAGATCTTCGACATTCCAAATATCAAAGCTTGGATCGAGAAGAGACCTCAGACTCATTTCTAAGCCAGATCGGATTCAAATAAAGTGTTCTGTAATTTCTACTCTTTTTCCAGTTTTTGGAACCAATAATCTCTGCTCTGCAAACACAAAGAAAAGCGATAAGGCCACCCAACTGTTGCGAAACATCTCCTCCTCTTAAAAGCCATAATTTTATCATTCGCTTCCAACGATGGTCCACTACAAGTTCACCTACTTCAACTGCAAAGGATCTGGAGAGATAGTTCGTCTTGTTTTCGCCCTAGCCGGACAGGAATTTGAAGATGTGAGGGTTGAATTCTCAGATTTTCCAGCGATCAAACCAACCACTCCATTTGGAAAATTACCAATTTTGGAGGAAAATGGCGACGTTTTGGGACAACGGGCTAAAGGACATTGCAACACCATGGCGAGGTATTTGGCCAGAAAGTTTGGTGAGTTTGGGTTAATTTTCAAACTTGTAGAGCATCAAATCAAAGAAGAGCTTTTTCCAGGTTTGACTGGGAAAACTGAATGGGAAGAGGCTCAAGGAAATGCAATTGTCGACCAAGTTTATGATGCAGAAATTGAAACTGAAAAATTCTTTACAATCGCTCTCGGCTTTGGAGAAGGAGATCTAGTAATCAACCATAATTTTAAAAAAAACTAATATTTCCAGCCTAAACTAAAAGCCGAAGTTCTTGAGCCAGCACTGAAGAAACATCTTCCCTTCTTGGCCAATGCTTTGAAAAGCAATAGCTACTTCGTTGGAGAAAATGCAACTTGGGCTGATTTAGTTGTTGCTAGTTATGTGGAGATCATCCGAGAACATGCAGAAGATCTTCTCAAGGGATTTCCAACCCTCAAGGAGCACGAAAGGCGGATTTTTTCGATTCCAAATGTGAAAGATTGGGTCGAGAAGAGACCGAAGACTACTTTTTAGGTCTAGAAGAATAAAAGTTTTGTTCATTTTTCTGGATTTCTTAAGCTTTTTGATTCTTCAAGACTCTCTTGAAACTTCTAAGAGTAAAAGCTGAGAGATTGACCCGTGACGTAGGCTACTCACGTGAGGGATTCGGGGGACCCAGTTTAAACTCTGAGCTCTCTCGCTGCCTCCCCAAGAGCCTACCTGCCATCGCCGTGTTTTTCCTCGCTCTATGTAGTTGCCACAAGACTAATGGGCTCTCTCAAGTCTTTCTGCCAGCTGATTTTTTCTAGCCTTTGCCTTTAGTGGAGGAAAGGGGAGGACATAATGACATTCTTGCCATTGAAATACGCGAGCACCTCACGCACTCAATTGAAATTCGAAGCTGCTGTTAGCACTTTATTCAGCTTCGATTTACTCCTCCAATTTGATTTAATTTTGGGTAAAACCCATGAAAAATAGACAGAAATCGTGAAAATTGATAGCTTTCGTGTTCAAAGGATGCAAGCAACTTCTTGGCTTTGGCTTATTGAGTTATTTCCTGCTCGATTTGAGCAAAAAATTTATTTTCTCCACTCTAAAACCCCAAGAAACTTACAACAAATCAACCATTTTGCCGATTTCTTCAGAAATTTAGAGATTTCCCACTTTTTTTGACGAAATTTGAGTCGAGAAATCAAAATTCCCTGTTTATTTTGCCCTAAAATGGTGGCCAAAACAAGTACTGTTTTTTTGCTGTTACCTGTGATTTTGTTTTTCTTTCTCTCCCCGAATAAAACCTGAAACCTTTTCTTTCCTTCCAAATCCGTCATTTCTCCCAGAAAACTGTCAGTTTTTTGACTGCTTCTTGGCACATAAAGATAGGCCACGTGCCTTTCCTCCCACAGTCTTTAGAGAGTAATTCGATTCCTTGTCAAATAGTTTCTTACCTTCTGATCACTGAAGGAGTCCAGGCTGTTTATTCGAAGAAAGAGCTCCTTTCCCAGGAGAAAAAGAATCCAATTAGCTCTTGGTCTAATCAACAGCTTTAAGTTGCCTTAAGCCTACTCTTGTTCATTTAGCTCGCTTCCCGACTGGCCAGTTGCTTTTCCTTATTTAAAAGACTAATTTCAGGTCGAAATGAAACTCCTTCAGCCATCTACCACCTCAGCTATCTTCCAATCTCTTCGAGTCAGTTGTTTGGTCATTTTTCGCCCTCCAGAGATTCTTTACTCAGAATTTAATTCTAAAATCAAATAAATTCAGGGAACTGCGGATCTATTCATTGGAGCTAATGTTCAGTTGAGGAAGGAGCTATCCTCCCAGCAGTTGAGCGGTGTCCGAGTGGCCATTCTGCATGGAAATGCCGGCCGAGCGCTTCTTGTCTCCAAAGTTTTGAAGGACCACGGCGCCACGCTTGAGCACTTCTCCCTGAAGGGTGAAAAATCCGCTCCAAAAGGCGAAAAAGTCCGCGAAATTGATCAAAACGACAAAAGTTATCTGGAAAATGTCCTCCGAAAGACGGATGTTTTTGTGGACGGAGCTGACTGTGAAAAACAGTTTGGAATCAAACCAACCGATTTGGCTAAAAAGAACGCCAAACTTATTGTGGCTACGGTCGATTGCAGTGAGCCATTTGGCGCTATGAATGCCATGAAAGCCATCTGTATTGGGCTTTGGAATCGCGAGAGGCAGCACAGTGGTCAGGTAAATCCTCATTTTTCTCAATAAAATTGCCCAAAATTTCCAGGTAGTCTCCTCCCTGGACTCCCACAACTACGAGAAGGCTCTCCGCAAATACGCAAAGAATTGAAAGCCGAACGACGAAGTGACGGGTTGTAGAAAAAACCTAGTAATTCACTTTCAAAAATAAACAAAAATCCATGATTTTCTGACATTTCCCCCTTCGTTCAAAGACCAAGAAAATTAGCTCCAATCCTCTCTCTCCTTAATTACCAGCGTTTCGCTTGGATTCCTACCTCATTGGCCGCAATTTCATCTTCTCAATTTCGCCGAGAAGGTCGAAAGGTCCCAAAGTTCCTCTCTAGTGTACTTTGGTCCTTGCGGAATGGCTGATAAACACGAGTCGTTTAACAGTTTTCAGCTGTTTCTGCCTTCTTTTTACGCGCTTTTAATCTAATTTTATATGATTTTCTACGAAAAATTCGAGAATTCGATTAACTTCCTTATATCTTGATTAAACTGGCGTATAAAAGTCACAATTCTGAGCTCCAATCAATAAGAAATTCATTTTTTATACTTTATTGACGATTTTGCCTCTTCTTTAGCCACGTTGAACAGGAGGAGGAATAGGTCTGGGTCTCGGACGAACTGCTGGCTTATCCACAGCGGCAGTTAGAGTAGCCAACTAGAAAACTTTTTTCTATTTTTATTAATTCTTACCAAAGCTAGGACGAGAAGAAACAGAGCGTAGAAAAGTTTCATTGCTGCCTATTTTAGTTCTCAACTAGCGACTTTAAATACTCAGATCTTGTGTACCAATTGGGTAAAAACAAATAGTTAGACGGAAGTTTACTTGTTTTCTAAGGGCAAACAGTTATACAGTTAAGATGATTTTGTTTTTTGTACTTTTTGCTTTAAAATTAAACGGTATTCCAGTCATTCAAATCTCTAGATGATGTCTCGGTGAGTTTAGCCGCTTCTAGCTTAGCTTTTGTTGCCTAACTTCCAACCAAAACCATAAATTACAATACTCCTTTTAGGATGAAGGACCTTCTGAAAGGAATTAAAGTCATCGAATTGGCTGGATTAGCTCCTGTTCCTCATTGTGGCCTAGTTCTGGCGGATGCTGGCGCCCATGTGACCTTAGTTGATAGGGTAAGACTTGAGCAGATTTTTCTTAGACTATTTTAGTTCGAAAATACAGTCATTTTTCTGATTCCATTTCTCTATTTTTCCAGGATGATGGCAGTAGTATGGTGGAGCAACGTCTTGATCGAGGAAAGGATGCTCTCTTCATCAACTTGAAGTCCCAAGAAGGGCTAACTCGAGTCAAAAATCTAGTCAAAGGAGCTGATGTCCTACTGGATCCATTCCGACCTGGAACTCTTGAAAAGATGGGTCTAGATCCAGTCAAATTGATGGAGGAAAATAAAGGCCTTGTGGTCTGCCGACTGACAGGATATGGACAAGATGGACCAATGGCCATGGAGGCTGGACACGACATCAACTATGTCGCTCTTTCTGGTCTATTACCGGTTACTGCTGGTCACAATTTGAAGGAAAACCCTTGGCCGCCAGTTAATTTGCTAGCTGATTTTGCTGGCGGTGGATTAACAGCTGCTTTTGGAATTGTAACTGCACTTCTCAATCGAGAGCGCAACGGTTTGATCAATTGTTTGCTTTATCACACCTTCTTCTTCAGGAGGAAATGGCTGTATTATTGATAATTCGATGGTCGAAGGTTTGTCCTATTTGGGCTCATTCGTAAGGGCTTATTATGATCGGGAGGATCTCTGGACAATGCCTTATGCTGCTTTTGGTGGGACTTGCCCAATCTATCGGACTTATGAGACAAAGGATGGGAAGTTTATGGCCGTTGGAGCGTTGGAACCTAAATTTACTTCAAACCTCTTCGAAGGTGGGGGAAACTAGCTGCTAAAAGAACAATAATTACAGTAATGGGCTTAGATTTCTCTGTCTCTGATGTCTACAGCGATGCGGAGGGAGTCACAAAGAAGATGGTTGAAATCTTCAAAACGAAGACTAGAGATGAATGGACGAAGCTGTTCGAAGGGAAAGACGCTTGTACAACGCCTGTTTTGGATCTCCACGAGGCCAAGGACTTCCCAATGCACCAACAGAGAAAGGCGTTTGTGGAGGAGAAGGGAAGGGTTATGCCATCACCCGCTCCTAGGTTCTTTTCCAAAGAAGAATTCAAAAAATTACAAAACAAGCTGTGAAAATGGAGTAATAAATAGTCATTGGAAAAAGTTTATTGATTTATCCGCAAGACGGTCCAGTGAAGCCATACACTTATTGTAGTAGGGCCAGCAGAATTAAAGGCATTGGGCACAGCCACAGTAGTTTTTCTCGTTGGAGTTCCGATAAGGCTTTCCATTCTTAACCATCTCCGAGAATTTGACCGATGTGATGTATGCGGCGTCTCCGATGGCGAAGAAAGCCAAGATGAAAAGAATGGAGATTAGAAAGAAAAGTGGGTACTTTCCTGTTATGCAGACACCACTTTTTGTTGAATTTTTTGACAAATTTTGACAGAAAATTTTGATTTTTTTTAATGGACAAATCGCTCTTTTCTGGTCGAAGTGGAAAACCGCAGTGCAGAAACACTTCTAAATATGATAACAGAAAATGTTGAAATGGGATCGACAATTATTTCCGACTGCTGGCGAGGGTACAAGACAGATGAGCTGGAAAAAGCAGGATTCGAACATCTCAAAGTCAACCATCAATATAACTTTATGGATCCAGACACAGGAGCTCACACTCAGACAATTGAGAGATTATGGGGAACAGCAAAACGGCACAACAAACAACACAGAGGAACAGTTCGACACCATCTCGAGTCATACCTAGCGGAATTCATTTGGCGACAACAAATAAGAGCTTCTAACCCTTTTGAGACACTTTTAGAAGCTCTTAGGGACTACTGGCCTCCTTCATAATAAATATTTCAATTTTACAATTTTCTGTCAAAACTTGTCAAAATTAAAAAAAAATTCAATTAAAAAATAGTATCCGTCTAACAGGAAAGTACCGAAAAGTGGGAAAAATTTGCCAAGAAAGTCGGCTTCATCTTGTGCGAAGAAGGACAGACAAAAATTGAAACATATAAACCCTCTCAGCTTATTCGTATTCCGCCTTCAAAAGTTTCAGAAAAATGTTTTGTATTCCACCCAGTAAATATTTTTCAACGACAATCATCCTCTAAAAGATTACAAAAGAATTGGGGAAGAAAATTAACTAGTTTTGAGCTACAGTAAATAAGTGTAAAGTCCCGAGATACAGTCAACCTTTGTTTTTATTTGTTCTTTGACTAAACTTCCGACGATAACCTTCCTTCCAAGTATCAAAACAAATCAACTTCTTGTATAAAAAGACTCCTCTTGAAAATAAGTCTCAAAGATGAGGCTCTTCTGCATCCTTCTCATTCTCTCAATTGTAAGTTCATCCCGCAATCATCGAGAGTCCTTATTATAGGTGGCAGTAGCTTCGGCTCGTTTCTTTCCTCCTCGTTCTCCTGTCAAACCTCGTCCCGATTGGCGGCCCATTAAACCGATTCCTTCAAAACCTATTCCTAAGACTCAGCCGAGCCCACCGAAACCAGCTGGACCACAAAGACCGTCAAGTCCACCAAATAAGAATGGCTAAAATTGTTCCTTGGCCTTTCTGTTTGAAGTTTTCAATAAATGTTGCCTATTTACTATGAAAACCTCTGATAATTCCCCCCGTTCAAATTAAAAGTTTATCTGGGTTTATGACTTTATTGTTCGCACCATTATTAGCAAAGCGAATTGAGAGAAGCCGGTATGAGATGTCCAAGAGAAAAAGCTGGGAGAATTAAAATGAATAAAACTGCCTTTAGTGTCTTGGAGGGGATCTATAATTATTCAGTAATTACATTTTGGGATATTTAGACTTACGGTGTACGACGGGAACGGCTAGAAGATGAAGTGAATTTCTCGGGATTGTGGTTGGTGACAGAGTAATCGATGCGTACTTTAAATCCATCGATTTTAGCATCTTCCATCTCTGCTTTGGCTTTTTCTGCTTCATGCGTCTCGGAGAAATAAATAAAACCAAAACCACGGCTTCTACCAGATCCACGATCATTGACAATTCGTACCTGAAAAATATCTTTAGATAAAAATTAACACTTAATACTCACGCTTTTGATGTATCCAAACTCCTTGAAGATGCGGAAGAGATCCTTTTCTGTAGTGGAGTGGTTCATTCCAAAAATTCCAAGGCACGGACACGGTTCTGCTTTCTCGCGACCATCTTCGTATCTTTTGACAGTCTCATAGTGACGATTGGAAATTCTAAATTTATTATTTGAAAAAATTTATTATGAAACTACTTGGAAGCTCGGTCGTAATGATTTCCGGAGCTGTAGGAATCAGTTCGCGACCTGCAAGTAGTTGCTAAAGAGCGAAAGGACACGAGATTGCCTTCAAAGTGATGATTCTTTTCGCATAATTCTAATAAAATTCCTATTATCATTGTGTTCTTATTTCAATTTTAGAAAAAATTCATATTCTTTCTCCCTCCACATTCATATAATTTTTCTTACTTTCTATGTCCGCTTCGTGAACTGCTTCCATGATAGTCGCTACTGCGACCACTTCCACGTCGTCCATGAGCAGAATGAGGCGGGGTTCCACTATCCGAACGTAATGGACTGCGAGACCGGGATCGGCTATCGCGTCTAAAATTTGTTTGATTAAAATTAGTACAATTCCTGTTTAGAAATTAGAATCTAAAGCGAAAAAAAGAGAAAATCTTACCGATCCTTGGAGCTCTTTCTGTGGTGGCGACTTGACTTCTTGGATTGTGGAGGAGATACGGAGCGAGAGAGCGAGCGCGTCGGAGGTGTGCGGGGCGACATTCTGAAATTGAAGGTAATTATAATTGTATGTGGAATAGACAAGAGAGGGACATATTGAGAGAGAAAGAGCGGCAATGCATAATATGAAATGAGCAAAGAAACCTCGTGTGGATGCTTGATAACCACTACCAGTGAGAAATTGAAAGAACTTCCACTGATAAAAATTTATAGGTACCCGGCGTTCTATTTTGTATACAGGAGGACTAGAAAAAAGACTAAACGTCTTTGTAGTCTACTTTTTTCTTATTCATTGCCGCCATGGCACTTTCCATAAGATCAAAGGACTGTAACATGGACATGTTCCAGATTTTCACGAATTCGAGGGACTCATCTACAGTATGTCCTCGCGAGTAGTTCAATACCTGAAAATAAGGATGTTATTAAAGTCTAGCGGAAGTTTTTGTGAAATTGCCACGTACTTTTCGCTTATCAATGCAGCTATACACTAACGGAATGTTTCATTGGACAAACACGCCGTTTTGCAACAGGATAACCGAAACAAAGCGCTCGGAAGAAAATTTCACACTAGGAGAATTTTTTTTTTAAAAACTGACTTTTTTAGTGCCCTGTACTCCGATAGGGCTCTTTTCAGCAATCTTTTCTGCCAACTGCAGTGCCCCATCAACACATTCTTCCTTCGTGGCAAATATTCTTGAGATTAATCCGTGTTGAAGTGCCTCATTTGCACCGAAATCTCTAGCTGTGAAGGAAAGTTCCCTTAGCCAACTATCGTTGCCAACAACATGAGGCAAACGGTTCAGTGTCCCGACATCTGCAGCCATTCCGATATCAACTTCCTTAGAAAGTACTTTATAAAAAAAAACAAAAAAACCTTAATATTGAAGATTGTATCCTGTGAGGCATAGCGAATGTCACACGCCGCGATTAAGTCAATTCCAGCTCCGATGCAATGCGAATGAATGGCAGTGATAACAGGCTTGGGGCATTTCTAAAAGGAAGAAAAAAGAGAATGAGATAAAGGGCATTCAACAGCGCCAGTTCATTTTCAGATTTTCTTAATAGTTTTTAAATCATGCTAGCAGTTTTTAGTAAATTTAAAAGCTGCTCTTTGGCTTTTTGTTAACAACATTCACTCTAAAGCTAAGTATTGATTCAAGACTCAAGTATCGATTCCGTAAAATATAGTAACAATCTCTGAAATTATGAAAAGCAAATATAATTACCTCAATACAAGTAAATCCGTCTTGTACTTCTTGAATTATTCGTTCAATATAACGAGCCTTTCTTCCGACATCAAATTCATCATTCATTATCATTTGAACTAGCTTCTAATGTAAAAAGTAAGAAAAATATAATTATAAACTCACTCCCATGCCCATTTGAAGATCAATTCCTGCGCAATAAGATTTGCCATTCGCTGATAAAACAATACTTCTTACTTTTGGGTCGACTGACAATTCATCAAAAGCCTTTTTCATATCTCTAAAATTGAAAATAAAATTTAAAATTATAAAAAATAAAATATACTGCCATAATTCGATAGTGAAAGTATTTCTTCGATCCGGCCTGTTTAATACAACATGGGCTACTTTTCCATGACGAGTGACTTCCAAATCGGCCCGAGCAACCAATGACGTGGAAAACTTACGTGCAAAGGCTCTGCCGATGTTCATCTATAAAATATAAATTAATAAAGAAAGCCACGTGAAAATAGAAGCAAAGAAAATAAAAGGCGGCGCTGGATGTTTTGAAATGGTACAAAGTACGTGCGCTCTACTGCCAATCTGCGAAACTTTTCTTATCAAAATAAATCTTCAAAATGCTCTTTGGCCCCAAATTACACGTATTTCAGCCAATGAATAAAAGATAGAAGAAGAATAATAAAAAAAAATAATAATAAACAGTCGTTAATTTTATTCTATTCTTGTTTTTTGGCTAGCGCTCGCAATAAAATGCCGATAAAATAAGGACATTTGTTCGATGTTGCAGAAAAGAGGAATAACAAAATCAGTCACCTCTTCCACTAAACAAAAAGTCATTGCTTTCTCACTTTTCTTGCTAAAAACTGATGCCATTAGGTGTAATTTAACAAATCTAGCTAAAGAAAAGTGAATAAGGGAAAAGACAAATGATTGAAATAACAAACGAAGCAAGGAAAACTAAACCCAATTATTCAAAAAACATTACAACAAGAGAATTGACTGTAAACTCATTTGATTTGGGCTGTTTCCAGCCATTTGTCTTGCTTAAATAAGCCGCTATTGTATTATCGTTTAATTTAGTAACAATAAACGAACAAAAGCTATTGACATCAGTATTGCAATGAACACAAAAGCTGCAGATAACATTGCAGTTTTTCTAGAAAATTTGGCTAAATTCGTTTCCTTGAAGAACATAAACTATAAACGCTTCTATTGTTTTTAGAAAAAGTAACTTATTGAACCGATTTCACTTTCGTTCTTTCGAAATAGACTATCGCGATGGATCAATTTTCGATATAACAGTGTCGTCAAGTCTTATAGGTCATCCCGGCTGAAGATCCGCTGACTTTTCGGGAGCGCTATCAATCCTATTTCGATCGTCATGCACTCTATTTGGACTGAAATTGTCCTACTATCGTTTAGACGATATTTCTTGAAGGTAATTAGTATTTCCCACAGCTTATAAGCCTAGTCGTCTCTTTTATGTATAAAAGGATCTAAGTGTGACTCTTTCTACGTACTACTGCCCTCTTATTTCGTTGAATGATGCGCCATCAAACTATACTCACCATCTTCGCTTATATTTCTCTATCATTTGGCTGTATACCAACTAGGAGTCGTAAGTTTATATCAAAGAAGCATATAGTGTTAAAAATTAGCGGACGATTTGTTGACAACAACGACAGAATCAACGACTACAGAACTACTTACTACTACTACCACCACCGAATCTACGACAACTACCACCACAACCTCTGGAGGTTTGTTGGGAAATTTCTCCCGATTAAAAAAAAATGGGCCAAAGTTCTTTGAGCTTTGAATCACGAGAATTGATTTATTGCGCCGAAATCTAAGAGAGAAAAAAAACGAGGAAATCAGGAATGTAATAGTATTTGGAAGATTTGAGAGACAATCCTTTAAAGAAAGAGGTGAATTTCAGATTGTATTCTTCCTGGAAATTGTCCAAACATTGAAGGCTGTAATCCATTAGATAGGCCTCCTGGAGCAAGTTGTTTTGCCCCGCCACCAACAATGGTGGTAAAAACTGCAACCGGCTGCGGGTTCACTTTTTGATTTAAAAAATATTTATTAAAATTGTTTAGGCTAACGTCTGACTGTAACGGAGTTTTTGCTGGGCTTACCGCTTGGTATAAGATTCAATCAACGGGTGTATGGGTCAACTATGGATCATCTTTGGTTATGGCAACTTGTGGAGATACTCCTAATAACCAGTGGAAAGATCCTATGGGAAATGTGATTACTATGATTACATGCGCTTTCTAAGTATAAAGTGAATGATAACACAATAACTTGATTTAATTGGGGACAAAACAAACTAGTAATCCGACCAAGCTAGCGCCATTTCTTCCTTATGTTGATTACGCCAGTCTTTTATCTTTTGTCCTCTTTGTCTATAACCCTAATAGAGGGTTGCATCCCCACTAGGAGTCGTAAGTTTTCTATATTTTAACACGTTGACGACAATGTAGTCCACATGTGGACTACACTTTTTGTCCGCGTGGGACCGTGTAGTCCACATATGAGCTGCAGTCGCGTTTTGGAAAAAAAGCGCCGGTCCCTCGCGACTCTTTTTTTCCCAAAACGCGATTGTCGTCAATGGGTTAAAGAACAAAATCGGAGTAACAGCTGACGACTTAACTGTGATAACCGGAGCTGAAACGACTTCTACTACGGTAAATGGAGGCACAACTACAACAGCCACTACAACCGGCTCTTCAACGTCAACTTCTACGACGACCACAACGACTACGACCACTACAACTACACCAAGCAATGCTAGTAAGTGGATTGTGGGGCATCACTATGGGAACTGCGGAAAACCGAGCTATTTTCAATCTAGAACCCCTTGTTGTTTATGATTAAATCTCATTCTCAGTGTGCCAACTCTGTCCGGATATCGAAATGTGTGGTCCTGGAGATCTTCCAATGGGAACAGCATCCTGTCAAATGACAACTACCACAGTGACTAGAGTTGCCAATGGCTGCCAGTATGTCTCCTTATTAAATTTTCTAATTTCTGAGTTAATAGACTTAATATAAACTGTCCGGCGGATCCACTTGGAGGCACTTATACCGGATATTATAAACTTCAATCAACAAATAGTTGGGTTTCATCTGGAGGCTCGACTATCATGGCTACTTGTGGCGATTATCCCAATGATCAATGGAAAGATCCAGGAGGAAATGTAATCACGAAAGTTATTTGTGCAATGTAATGAATTGACCTTTAGTTGTTCTGCTTATGCTTGTACAGATTTTATGCAAAATTGTAGAAAATAATCAAAAAATCCATTGAACAATGGGAGATGAAGAGATCAAGCCACAATTTCTACTTTACTCCACCCAATTTATCATCAATGATTCTACTCTCAATGAGTCTCGCACCGATTTTCAAAAGTTACCACTGCTTTGATACCGCTTTTGCCCTCTTTTGTCCTAATTCTTGATGCCTCAACGATTCGAGGATTTGCTGATAGCTTCTGATAGCAAACGGTTTGGACGAGGAAAAGTTAGTATAGTTTTGCTTTATTTTGCTGGTGATTTGCTTTTTTACGTTGTAATTGTTCTAAATCATAACAATTATATGCAACTACGGAAAAAAAGGACTGCTTCAACCAAAAACATGGAACTAAACGTTAACAAACAAAATTTACTTTAGTAACTTTACTGATATACTTATTTTTAGGGTGGAAAAGGTCTCGATAAAAGGAGCCAAGCGCCAAAGTTTTTCGAGACAACATCCAAGAAATTACAAAGCCTGCAATTCGCCGTCTTGCTCGCTGTGGTGGAGTCAAACGTATTTCCGGTCTAATCTACGAAGAGACTCTTGGAGTTCTAAAAGTCGTCCTAGGAAAAGTAATTCGCGACGCCGTAACATACTGCGAACATGCCAAGGTGAGTCTTAGTTTTTCTTTGCATGCCGTGCATGGGTGGAATCTGTCAATGGCCTCGCTATAAACGCAAGCCAGGAGGAAAATAATAAATATTTCAAGCTCAAGCTGATCATTTTTGTCACATTTATTTCCTATAGAGTTACTCAAATTGCTCGTCAAGGATAAAATTATTTCTCGGTATTTCTGCTGGTGCTTGTCCTGTCACATCATGCCTCTCATTCTCTGAATAGCTATCCGGCTGGACTGGAGTCACAGCAATCTCAGAAGTTCTTCGCATGTACGGCGAAGGAATAGCTGGAGAGAAAGGCTCTTCAACTCCTTCCTCCTTATGTGGAATTGGCAAAGGCGTCGACTCGACTCGAAGCAAAGGACTCCTCTCCTCCCTCCCTTTCTCCGCTTTCACTTGAACCACTGCTTCTCCCTTCTCTGCCAACGATTCAGTGGAGACTCCCTTCGCCTTCACTGGGGTTTTAGCAATCAGCTGCAGCTCAATGGCTGTATCCAAACTATCTCCTTCAATTGTGCTGTAGTCTGCTTTTCTTTTCCTTTTTCGACAAGTGACTAAGCAGCAAATCAAAAGAGCAATCAATAAGATTAAGACCACAACAAAGAGCAGGAGGATATGCAGCCATTCGGAAGTCAGCCACTCCCAGAAGCTCATCTCTTTAGTGACTTTTTGGAGTTCAGTTGTTGTATCAGAAGACCTCGTCACTATTTCAACTGGAGAAATTGATCCGCTAAAAAGAATTGTTTCTTTTCATTCTCTTCTCTAACTTTGTTGTTTCCTCGTCTAATTCAATTGTTTCGCTGCTTATCTTCTCATCCACCTGAATTCTCATTTCTCCGATCTCTCCCTTGTCCAAGTAGGGAAATATCCCATTTGTAGTCGACTCTTCTGTGACACTTTCTTCGAAGCTCCACTCACCACTAGTCTCTGTTGTTTCCATCAAATCTCCTAATATTTATTTAATTGAAAAATACGAATTACCTGATGAAATGTCACCAAATGTTAAGGTCATCTCCTCTCCAGAGAAGTCAATCTCTTCTTCGATTAAAGTTGTCTCCTCTTCTTCTACTGTAGAAGTTGATGTCTCCTCTGCCTGCGTTGTGGAAATTTCTGTGGTTGAATAAAGAGGGGTACGTCGTGGATATCTTTTATTCTCATTCTTTGCCCATCTAGTGATTTGATCTTGCAAAGAGCCGAATTCAAGTACAATTCCCATATCTTCCGACTGAAATATTTCAGTCTCTGGAATTTTATTTTTAGGGCTACTTGAGAAATTGTGAGAAGAAGCTTCTCTATAAAATAAAACTAACTATTAGGGTTGAGATCACTCCAATTGTCTGTAAGCTTCATGTAAAAGCTCTCGGCTGCAGTTGGACCAATGTGAATCTCATCGAATTGAATCGTCTCATTCGGTTGGAAATATTTCTCAAATTCGTGATCCATTCCACAATCGAGGATAACACTCGTATCCAGCAGTGAAATTATCTGCATTGGAGTTCCTTTCTCCTTTTCAATAGCCTTTTTCAGTCTCTCCAAATTGAGGCATCTATAGCTCGTCGTCGAGTCAGCCGAATAGCCAATTATCTTATCTGGGAACTCAAAACTGCTCCAAGATTGTTGGATTTTGATCTAAAGATTGCGGCATTTTTCATAATCAACATAAAAGCAACCTCATCGCCTTTAATTGTTGCAACACTCATCGTCACATTCTCATTATACGGTAAAGCGCATGACATGGCTTTTACTAGAAATTTCCAGCTCTCCATCTAAATGTAAAATTTTCTAGAGAAAAGTGAAAGCAAACCTTCGCCGAATCCATTCCCAAATCGAAGAGAAAGATGTATTTTTTGGCTTGATCAATTGTCTCCACTTTATGCGGTTGGCATATTGGATTGAGAGACGTCACCAAACTAGGAAGTAGAAGAAGAACCAGCCACATTTCTAGCAAAATCTAATTAAAACTGATCTGTGTCCGTCTGTCTGTCTGAAGCCTTTGCCAAATCCTGTCAAACTTCGGATTAAAACTTCGCTTTTTAAAAAAAAAGAATTTTCCCTTTTTATCTTTGTATTTTTAACCTGGAACAAGGTTTATTTTTATGCGCTTCCAAAGCGTTTGGTGCAAAAGTTATTGCTTAGCCTAACAGAGTAGATTAGAATTGAAAAGTTTAAAGTAGGAGCCTTGAAGTCCTCTCGATTATCCTAATCTGCTTTTCGCTGGGCCTAAAACTTGAACGGGAAAAGTTGAAGAACCTAGGGTTTTTTTTCCAGAACCAAAAGCGTCATCAATATATTAATTCTATTCTCAATTCGCAGGAAGTTAAAGTTTACGTTCAATGCTTAAAATTAAACGCCGCCGAAGGTGGCGCAGCCCTACTTTTCAATAAAATAAAGTTTGACATTAAATTCAGATGGCGCAAAAATTTGATAACCCCTCCAATTTAGAAAAATGTACCGAATTCAGAAACCCCAAAATGGCTCGAATTTAAAAGCTAGCTGAGCCCTAGACTAGCTGTCGATCAAGATGATTGTCTTAGCGCCATTTTTTCTTGTTTTATTGGCCAAGTATTCAGGTGAGTCAGTTTTTTAGGGGATGATCTTTAAAAAATCACAGATTTGGGCAAGTTTTGGTTTTAATTATAAAAAGCTAGACTATTTTAGTCAATTTTTCAGCAAAATTTTGATTTTTAGAAAGTTCGAATGAAGAAGATCGACTGCTGAGCGATGTGCTCAAAGGCTACAACAATCTGGTCCAGGTCCGCTAGAAAAAAAAACTCCAAAAACTTTTTAAATTTCATCCGGTCAGGCACCTGAACGAAACACCTCTTATTGTAAAAGTAGCAGTCCAACTGCAGCTGCTGATCAATGTCTTCTCCATTTTTGGGATAAAACTTCTCAAATTGGCATTTTCTGATGGATTTCTGCTTGCAAGCTTCTTCAATAAAATCATCCCTATTCTCTTCTCGTTTTTTATTTCTCTCCCTTTGAATTTGATCATAATCTATCGATTATTAAAACGAGAAGCTGAGCTGAATAACTTTCAAAAATGCATCACCTTCTAATGTGTTATTTATATCATTTTGTCGATTTGTGGCTATGTCTCTCTGGTTTTTCTGGCCAGAAATCGGCAAATTTCAATTGTTTTTCATAATTTTATACTCATATGGAGAGATGGCGATGTCTATGTGATTAGTATGTTGGCTATTTATTGGAAAAGTATCTTCAACAAGCGAGTCGACGCCTGAATTAGAAATAATTGTTAGGAATCGCATTTTTAATATTTGTGTTGTTATTTTCCTGACGCTGGGACTCGTTTATCACATTTTTTTCGTCGATATAATTGTGGCTGCATTCTTAATCAACCACGATTTATTCATGTTTTTATTTGTAAGTATTCAGGGCTACTGTAGCAGCTTATAACCAAGCGCGAATCTTAAATCCTCTGACTTGATTTTCTTCTTTGGGAAGAAAAAACAATAGAAAAAAGTCAACCTTTTTTTCAATTGCCGGCCCCAATGAGACATGCAGGATAAAGCCTTATTATTTCCTAATATAAAAAGAAAAAAATTTATTAATATACAAATATATTAGAATAGCTACAGCAGCAATTGTTTTTCAGTTTTTATTGAAAGAGGAAAAGAAGAAAATATGCCGTGTTTTTCTGGCAATTTAGGTCCTTCTTTCCAGCTGATTCCATCGAATATCTCGACGGAATCTATTCGAGTTTTGACGCTAATTGATCCTCCAAAGACCATAACTCCATTTAATAATTTGACAGCTCCATGCCAGTATCGTCCTTGTTTTAAGCTGGGCATCTTGATCCACTCCTTTTTTGGATCAAAGACGTCTATTTTCCAGACTTCATCTGAGGGCGTTTCATCAGATTTCATTCCTCCGATGATTACTAGATTTGTTCCTTCAACTATTGAACAATGCCTTAATAATTCAAGCGGCATATCACAGAATATTTCCCATTTGTTCTTGGCTGAATCATAGACTTCCACTGATTTTAAAGCTTTCCCATCCCAACCACCAGAAACAAAGATTTGTCCACCAATTATTGAAACAGATGGGGTAACTCGTTTAAAATTGAGATCACTTTCATTTTGTATTTTTTAAAAGACAACTTACGGCATTTTAGTCCAAATATTTGTTTGGGGATTGTATTTTTCCACTGTTTTTAGTGCATCACTCCAATTATATCCACCAATCACCCACATTTCTGAGTCAAAAACAATTATGCTCTGTGAGATGCCAGCTCTCTTCTCGTTCATTTCAGCCATTTTGGTCCATTCACCACTCTCTCCCAACTTGTAGCAGCTTGCTAATGGTTCATTTAGATTATTATTGTGGCCTCCCATAAAATATATTTTGCTGTTTAAGATAGCAGATCCATGTTCTACCACTCCAAAAGGAAGTTTCTGCTTACACTTTCGCCACTTGTTCTCTTTAGAATCGAAAATGCAAATGGAGTCAGTTATATCGTCATGCCATCCTCCAAGAATCAGTGCCTACACCACTTTTTCAAAGGTTTTAGCAGAACCTACGGAAGAGTGGAACCCCAATTGTGAGGAAACATTTTCTAATTGAATTGACATATTTCCCAGCATGTTTTTTGTTTCTAAAAATGCTGGCGTTCTTTAAATTCCAAACAAACCTTCATTTGTTTTTTCAACCAAAGCGGTTTTTTCCAACTGCCCAGCTCTTAGATTTTCAATTTCTCCAGATTGCTTACCAATTCTAAGTTGTAAAGCTTTAATTTAGTCTCAAAGTGCTGTCTGATGTCGCCAATTGTTTCTCCCTTTTCAGCTAATTGAGCTTCTATCTTTCTAACTGAAATTCCATTTAGTCCTTTTGTCTTCAGATTTATTGATTTTTGAAATTTTCTGCGTTGACTCGTTCCTCTCTTTCATCCACAACCAGGGATGCACGGTTTCTGGATTTTTAGTCGGTTC
The DNA here is from genome assembly GCA_932521405.1 of Oscheius sp. JU1382. Taxonomy (NCBI): domain Eukaryota; kingdom Metazoa; phylum Nematoda; class Chromadorea; order Rhabditida; family Rhabditidae; genus Oscheius; species Oscheius sp. JU1382. Next base: position 990,353 of record OW051479.1, read on the forward strand.
GCTTCCGCTTTCGGTTAACCGCAATTTTTCAAATCGATCCGCGGTTATTTTAAAACTACCTGCAATAGCTCGATCCATTCTTTCCCTTATAATTTGATGCCCAACTTCCGCCAGCTGATTTTGGAAATTTCGTTCTAAAAGATTCTCAAATTGATTCGAACATAAAATGCCTGTGGTGGCTCGATCCTCTCTTTCTCTCTCCAGCAGCCGTCTTGCTTCAATTTTGTTTTCTTCGGTTGATTGTTCTTCAAGAGATGTTTTAACTTTTAAAAAAGAACTCACTCATAACCGTCATATTTTCCTGATAGTTCTTTTTATCGAATTTTATTTTATCCTTAATATTACCTATGCTTTCTTTCAAAGTTTTCTCAAATTGTCGCCTCATTTCAGCGAGTTGTTCCTCAAACTTTCTCTCTAGAAATTTGTCGAATTTCTCACCGAAAGATCCCCCTTTCCTACCTGCGGCAGCAACTGCTAGTCTCAATCGGTCTATTTCTTGTCGAGCATTTTCAAGCTCCACTCGCTGTCTATCATTTGATGAATGCGCCATTCTGAACTGATTATTAACAAAAAGACAGAAAAAGAGAGATGATTGAACAAGGAAAATGAAGAACAGATAGGCTTATCACTTGCACCAATGAGACACGTGGTTTCTATTTTCTTTTTATTTATTTAGTTCTCTGGATTATCTAATAAAAATAATCAGCTACGTGTGTCTGTCCATAACGCTTTTTTAGAACCCCGCGCTTTGAAATTTTTGAATTGATGAATTTTAGTGGCGCGACTTTTGACGCGAGGTCGATTTTTGGTTCGATCCCCTTACTCACGCCAAATATCTTTGCTTTTTTTGTTTTCCACTTCCGCGTCTACGAACATCTCACCCAAAATGCCTAAGTCCGCCTAAAATTCGAAGGGAAAACCTTTTTTTTTACAGAAATTCGAGGAAATGGGACTAAAATTTGAGGGGAAACGGAACTAAATTTCGAGGGGAGAAGGGGCCTAAAACTTGAACGGGAAAAGTTGAAGAACCTAGGGTTTTTTTTCCAGAACCAAAAGCGTCATCAATATATTAATTCTATTCTCAATTCGCAGGAAGTTAAAGTTTACGTTCAATGCTTAAAATTAAACGCCGCCGAAGGTGGTGCAGCCCCACCTTGTATAGGAAATGTTACTCGCACATCGTCGAGATTAGAGCTTTACAAATATTGGACAAGTAGTCTAGGAGGGCTCAAGTCTTCAATTTTTACGACTTTTCCCTCAAGGTCAGACTTACAAAAGAGATTTAAAACTTCAAAACAAGAAGATCAGAAAAAAAACAAGTAAAGAAAGGACGAAACAGATATTTTTACTCTTTTACTTTCAGAAACTTCAAAATCTCATTTTTTCCTCAAAGTTTGACCGAAAAATTTATTTATATCTAAAATAATATTTACAATTTGCTCTGTTCAGCTCGAGACTTCATCATCGGTCCAAGATATTTGGTGAAAGTTGAAAGAACCTGCGTCCTGTTGAGTTCGCTCTGCTGGGCCCAAGCGAAGAGATTCTCATAGACATGGCCATCTTGTCTACCCAACACGGAGCGCAGCTCATTATCAGAAAAGTCCCAAGCATCAATTAGGGAGACAGCTTGGGGACGGATTTCACCCAAAAGACGGTACATATCCTCCTTCATCCAGTCTAACTGGTCGGTGGAGACGTAATTATTCTAGATTCTACTATATTTATCATAAGTCGCCCTACCTGGAGGAGATAAGCACCCATTTCGATGAGCTCATAGTTGAAGTGAAGGTGAACCACCTTGAGCATAATTTGCCTTGTGGCCAAATCGACAATCTTATCAACATATTGTTTAAACGATTTAGCAATAAATAGTTTGGTATGAAGTCGAGCAGCTCGTTGAAGTTCCACCGCGTTGGCATTCCAAGCGTCGGCTTTAGAAAATCCATCTTTTTGGAGTTTTTGAAGGCGATCGTAAGCCTTGAAGACTTGATTTCTAGTGATGTGGACAAATGCTCGTAGATGGGCTTCATAATCTAAAAATGAATCCAAAAAAATGATGAAAAGACTGTACTACTGCTACTCACGTGGATCAGAAGAGCGCCCAATTGTCGAAATTTTTTCTCCCGTTTCAAGGAGATAATCAACCAATCCTCCGGTGACCCTTTCTTCCTTCCTAACGCTCTTCGCTTTCTTCATCAAATATCTCGCTGTTTGAAGCAACATAACCATATTCTCTCCTTCATACGTGGCGCCAGCAATGGCCGTTCCTATTTGATTTTTATTTTTACTTTTTTATTCTTTCTTACCATAAACTTGGGGAATTCCACTAGCTCGAGAATAACCATGTCCTCCACAAGACATTCTAGCCTGCTCTATTCCAAAACCAGCCAGATGAGTTACAACAGCCTTCAAGCCAGAAGTGAGCGCATGAAGATCTTCCAATTCTCCAGACTAGATTAGCTATTTTTGGCCAAAAAAGGGGAAAAAACTTACAGAGCGATTCTTGATGTCGCGAAGAACTCGAGCGTAGACCTCTCTTGCAGCATAGCCGGCATAAAGAAAAGCGAAGGATCTAGCCATTTGGGGAAAAAGTCTATGCTGTTGAGACTGGTAGTCAATAACTTTTACTTCTCCAGCTCTATAATTATAAAAATATTAACAATAATAAAACCACCCCCTCCAAACTTATAAAACATTTTTGAAAAAAGATAATTCTACCTACCCTGGAGTAATTTCTCCTTGCCTTCTGATGCAAGAATATCGAATAGCTGTGCACAAAGCGTAAGCCATGAAGATTCCTTGATGTGAAATCATGAGACTTCTCACATGAACCATAGCTGAATATGCCATTTTTGCGTGGCTAGGTGGGATGTATTGCCCTTCCTTTGTGACCTGCAGACTCAATTTTGAAAAAAAAGCTGCCCAATTCTTACTTTGGATTGTCTCATGAGCATGTGTCTCCTTGGAATTCTGACGTGATCAAACTTCAAGAATCCGTTGTCAGTCGCAGAGAATTCCATTTTAGGTCCGATATCTCCGACAGTTATCCCCGGCATGGGCATGTGGCTCTCGCGATCTCTCAATTGAACGAAGAAATTGTGAGGTCCGTAGTTCTTTTCATCGATTATTAGAGTAGCAGTAACAATCGCGTGGTTGGCGCTTTTTCCCAGATTTCCTGGCCACCATTTCATCGCTGTGGTTGTGGGAGAATGGAGCACAAATTCGTCATTTTTTTTGTCCAAAGTGGCAGTCGTTTCTAACTTTCGGAGCATAGTTCCATGGCCCATTTCTATAATCATTTTCTAGAGGAGATCAAGGGCTACAAAATTGCAGAACATTAAAAATCCCGAAAAGCAGTAAAAATTGGACTTTTCAAGGATTCAAGGCTATATCAACTTACCAGTTTGAGCATAAGTTCCAATGATTTCCAAGTTCATAGCCTTCCCCAGCCACCAATCTTGTTGTTCATCATCTGCCTGAAAATATAGAAATAAACTAAAAATAAAATAAATCTCACCTGAGCCATGATGGCTGGGATGAACATAACAGTATGTAGGCCCAACGGGTGGCCATCGGTTCCAATTGCCTCGCTAAAAATAGTCTCTTTGTTACTGTAATTCACCCCCATGAAGAGTTATTTTGATCTCCTCTATTATTTAACAAAAAAAAATCGAGAGCTATGGATCTCAACTCACTTGATAGTGTGGAACATTTCCGACCCATTAGTTGGATCCACTCCAATTTCACCAATTAATCTTTGCAATTCAACAATCTAATTCGTCTTTTTTCATTTGAAAATTGGATAAAAAAACCTTTCTAGCAGCGCTGTCTAGCCTCTCCAGGCGAGTCATGAAAGCATAAGGGAAAGGATCTTGAAACTCCTTAAATTGAGCCACCTTTTTGGTGATTTCACGTCTTCTCAAGGCGAGTTCCTTCGTCTCCCAGAGAGAATATGACAACTCATCGGTAGAAAAGCTAGCCTTTGCTCTTTCTTCAGTAAGTTCTGGGTTGTGACGGGAGTCGACCAGTTTATTCAACATTCTGAAGGAAAGTGAAGTTGAAGTAGAAGAGATAACAGAGGGAGAGAGGCTAGAGTCTGGCTACCGTTTTTAGGAATAGAGTGGAGCCTAAACTTTTATAAATATAAGATAAAAAGTTGATAAGGGAAGACAAATCAACACAAACTCTGATGGAAAACTGAACATACAGTAACGCTTTCAAAAGAACATAAACTAGTTTCTTTTAAACTTTTCGCGATCTCTGTAAAATGTAATGATTCCCAAAATTGTTGAGGAGATCAAGTGCTACAAAAGGGGCTTAGGCCTCGAGGAAGCTTGTATTTGAAGATATACGGTATCTTAAGCGATTACAAAGATAGGAGGTTCTTCTTCTGAATTGAAGGCTCCTTGAAATAAAGAGAGAAACTCTTTTAACTTTATATAGAGAGTAATGAAACGTGAGTCGGTGTTGATAAGCCTCCGGGGTCGGGCATTCTCTGTACCAAACGACAGCAGATCACTGATAAGACCATTATGTTTTGTACTACCAGTTATGAATTCAATTGATGGGTAATTTTAGAATTAAATTCCCCCCACAAAATTAAGAGGTAAAATGACAGGGGAAGAGAATGTAATCAGCATCTGGCCTAGGGAATTGATTTTCGGGCGTTATCACTAGTGTTCTGTCTTCAGTGTTGTCTCTAGTTCCTGGCGGGAGATCGTTTTGGTCATTTTAGTGAGACAGAGAGCTAAAAATGGAGAGTTAGAGATATTTTTTTGATTAAAAAAGTGGGGGGGGGGGGGGGAAGATCCTAATTTTTGGTGTTTTGTGTGGGGGAAGAAATGTCAACAAAAGGTCATTTTTGAAGAAAAACAGCCCAAAAATTGATGAAAAAATGTAATAAAATAACCTAAAAGACCAGCTTTTTTAAAGAGCCTTAAAACTAGAACTTTTACCTCAGTCTAGCCCAGGTTCTTGTCCTTTTCTGTTGACTGCTTTTATGAAGAATTGACACCAAAAAGTTTAAGAAGCGCTCCTTTTCCCCAACAATGCTTTGATTTGGTTTGCTTTAAAAACCAGAAAAATCTAAAGGAAGGGCTAAAAAAGATAGCAAAAGAAATGAATGGACTATTTAAGCCAGTCTAGTCGCAGGTTCGCGCGTATTTTGTACCCAACCAAGGAGAAAGAAAGGCGTGCTGATTATTGCCGCGTGCTATGCGGAAAGTGAATCTTTTGAGTCCCAAAGAAAGTTTATTAGTCCACAGATCATTCCTTATTTACAATTTGAATGGGAATTTCTCTCGGAGGAATAGTCTTAGATGCTTCAATCGTTAGAATTCCTTCTTCGGAAAGAGTCGACTTCAAATGGGCAGCAGAGACATCATCAGGAAGAATCCATGAACGGGAGAATTGACAATCAAACGAATTGGCTTCTGTTCCACGGTGACCTTTGGCAGAAATGAGGAGTTTCTTATCTTCTAGAGAGGCTTGGATCTCTCGGGGATGGAAATTCGAGACGTCGATGGCGATCGCAAACTTCTTTTCATCGTTTACCTGAAAGATTTTGAATTAATTTTGAGATCTAGATCCTAAACTATGGTAGAATTGAAGTCCTACAACTATTAAATTCGAAAAAGCTTCAATTTCCCATATAAATCACCCCAAAGTGAAGAAAAATCAATATTTTCTTAATTTTACTTCTAGAAGCTTTAAAAATGAGCTATTAGAGCTCCTGGAGAAAAAAGAACTCACTTCTTGAAGAACTTTTCCAACATCGACATTCCCCTCCTTCTTCCTCCAATAAGCAGGGAGATTTGGCTCAATTAGAGGAGAGGTGATGATCTCCTCCAATAAATCAGTGAAGGGAACGTTAGAGAATGGCGTGAAGAGCATTGTCGAAAGCAATGATGACTAAAAACCGACTGAGGGGAGGCCATTATATTGCGGCGGCGGGGAACATTCTCGAACATTCGCGAGGGCTGGGAGGTTGGGAAAGGGTTGCGAAGGCTGGAGAATGGTCGAGAAGTCATCCAACCAAGGGGGATATAAACCCAGTCGAAAGCGGAGAATACTATCAGTCATCTCTGCTGACTTTCTCTCCATGCCTCTCTATTTCTATGAAGCCGACCCAATGGACATCTTCTCCCAACTCCATTCCTCTTGCGAAGCGAGGAAGTCTTGTCATTCTCAGAAGTCTCAAGAGAACAAACCGTGGAGTGTTGAAGTCGACACAACTGGATATCTTCCAGACGAGTTGAAGCTCAAACTCGAAGGTCAAGATCTTATTCTTTCTGCTGCGCAAGAAGTCAAAACCGAGGCCACTTCCTTCAATAGGTTGGTTTAAAAAAAACATTTCTTAGCTTTTTCACCTTAAAATAGAGAAATTAGCCAATTTTTAGTAAAATGTAAGCTATTTTATGTCAATTTAGAGCAAAAAATAGCCAATTTTAAGAGAAATCTTGAAAATAGTCAAATCATTTATAGATCCTTCACAAGAAAATGGAGACTCCCCAAGAATCTGGAACTCTCTGAGATGGAAACAAAGCTCGAAGAAGGAAAATTAAAAATCTCCGCTCCTAGAAAGCCTAATTCGGTCGAATTTCCCATCAATTTTGTGCAGAAGAAGCCAGAAAAGGAGACGATGGGTGAGGAGGATCTCGACTAACATTTCCACTAAGTTTTTATGATCAAAAATTTGTAATTATTTCTTGATAATAAAGCTCAAAAAAATGTCAAGATTTTATGGCAAAAATGATTGGGAAATCGCCTAATGGAAACTTCTAGAAGATTCTCTCGCTCTATTAATAATTTTGATACATCCGTAAGTTCGCTAAAATACGCTGTCGAACATGAAATTCTATAATCAACTGATTAATTATCAGCGACACAACATCTCCTAGAAACCAATAGAAAAAACCTAATTCTAGAGTAGTGGGATTACAATAGCCAAAAATGGGTTTAGACATGAGAAAACAGGATTTATTCCTTCTGAAACACTATAAAAGCAGCCATCCCAACTGAGAAATTCATTCTCTTCGACTGTGTTCGTTACTGACTGACTCCAAACATGCTGCAATTCATCATCTGCTCGTCCCGCTAGTCACACTTTGTGGAAATAAGAAAAAGGTGGAGACAAGGAAAAAGAAGGATGAAATGATGATGGAGTGCCCAAAAGACTGTAATTGTAATAGCTGCACATATGATAATCCTTTTGAGAGATTGGCTCAGTAGTAAACTTGTGGAAAAAAAAATCGTTTTACTTTGTAAAATTGTCGAGGAGATCAATTGCTAGAAAATACTTTTTCAACAATTTTAAGTTCTCAATTCAGCAGTGCCCGGCAAAACCATCTTTCTAGCCTATTTTCTGCTGTTTTGATCTATTACTACAATGGCTGATTCTATCGAAAAATGAAACAAACAAACGGCCTCTGCCTGTGCACAACCCCCCATTGAAACAGTTTTTTTCTTTCGTTTTCCCATCATTCCCTAGCTTCTCCATAGGATTTCATACAATGCGTCTGCTCTTCTTGGTGAATTCTTCTTCTATTCGTTTAAATCTTTCCAGTGTATTCTGCTTGTCACCGCTGATTCGGCCATTCTTCGTCCATTCTGGGAGCAAAATCAGCCTCCCTTCGAGAATGAGATCGAAGAGACAACCCGCGCCAAGGTTTTATGCAAGAATGATAAAGACTGTAAAGTCATGTCGCCAGCTTACGCGTGTGAACCAGATCTGGGATTTTGTGTCTTCCTTGAGAAATAAAGATTTTTGATCCTGAAGCTAATCAAAATTTCCTTACAGCTATTCTTTGAGATAATTGATGAGGAGTTCGCCATGTTTTTAGAGACGACGCTTTACTTCCAATTTATGGCTTTTCTTCGAGATAAATTAATAAAGAATAAGATGAATGAGATTTTTGTTGTATTCTTGAAGCTTTTTCACCTTAAAATAGAAAAATAACCATTTTTTAAAGCTAATTTAATGAAATTTAAGCCATTTCTCGTTGATTTAGAGTTAAAAATAGCTAATTTTGAGAGAGAAAACTTAAAAATAATCAAAGAATTTGGAGCTCTCTGAGATAGATGGGTTTTTATCGTATTCTTGAAGATTTTTCCTGGTCTTCTTTGACCCCCAGCTGTGATGCAATGTCTTTGTTTACCACAACCCTTTCCCGAATTGCGAAACATCTAGCGCCGCCTCGATATTTCCAGAATATTCCCAGTTCTTCCTTTATAACTCTGAGTTTTTTGCCTCCTTCTTTCAGAAATGTCTCTCTTCTGGCCTCGACTTATTTCGCCTTTCCGCTCACCCGTCACCTCCCGGGCTATGGAGGAAATGTTTAATGAAATGGCTCAAATGGAGAGGGCCTTCTTCTCTCCGATGAGATTCGCTCGTCCCATTGAACAAGGATCCGAGGTGGATTTGATTCTTATCTTTTGTTAGTTTTTAACTTCAGGTTGTCAATGATCCAAACAAGTTTCAAATGTCGCTAGATGTGGCTCAATTCAAGCCGGAGGAGCTGAAAATCAGTTTGGAGGGGAGAACTCTCACAGTTGAGGGAAACCAAGAGAATAAAGACGATAATGGCTACTCAAAAAGGTAATTTTTGGGATCATTTAATTTAAGATTTCCTCTTCAATCTTGTAGATCGTCATGCTTATCGAAAGTGCTGCAAGACCTAGAAACAATTGAACTCTAGGCGGCAATCATTTTTTATTATTGGGCTATTGTAGCTCCAAATTGATCGATTTTTATTGCCTAGGAGAGATTTTTTGATTTTAAATATTACAAATTCTCGTAGAACTTGATTTAGGGACTACAAGATGCTTGCGGAGAATTTATTTAAATCCTAAAAACCCAGGGAAAGATCTTAAAAATGAAGAATTTTTTTGCAGGTCGTTCTCTCGCCGTTGGATCCTCCCCGAGGATGTAAATATCGAGGATCTCAAATCCTCTCTGACCGAGACAGGACGCCTCTCAATTGAGGCGGCGAAGAAAAATCCGGAAGTGACGAACATCCCCATTCAGAACATCGAGGCGAAAAAAGAATAGATCAATGATCCTTTATCTTTGTTCCATTTTCAGCCAACCAGTACATGTTGTTCCGTATTTTTCTCAAATAAAATGCCATGCAAAAAGACTGTTTTCATTCCCTCGGGGATAATGTGAGAATGAACTTTAATGGGGAAAAGGGAACGGCTAATCATTCAGTGTCTCGTCGCCATGACTGAAGCCGAGGTAAGTCCCTTCCTCTTTTGTTGATTTTTAGTCTAAATAAATAGGGACGAATAGACTCTAGGGACTTCGCCTAATTCAACCCAAAATCTGCTTAGAATAGTCTAAAGAACGACATACTTTTAGCTGAAAATAGCCCTCAAATCTAGTTTTTTTTAAAGAGGCCATAACTTTTTAATAAAATTGGCTTTCAAACTAATTTTAGCACCATTCGATAGCTCTTGATCTCCTCTTTAAGAAAATGTCCATTTTAGGTTGAAATCTCGCAAAAAAAAAAAATTAATTGAAAACGACCTTACAAAAAGATGACTTTCCTTCTACAACTTTGCCGCTTAAAATTGTTTTTTTATGAACCCTAAATATTTGGAATTTGCATCTATGAAGAGAAAAGAAAGCGCTTTAAAATCTGCAGTAAAGCAGAAAAAAAACGTATTTCCTTGAAAAGATAGCAGCGCGATAGATCAATATGATGAGTTGATTTTCTTTGAAATCACGAGTCTAATTAACTCACATCATTCGTGGGAAATACTTCGCCATTTTGTCCTGAGCCTAGATCAATTATATAGCAGAATCGAATTCTAAAAGTATCGCTATGGGAAAACAGCTTTCGACTGCCTTCCAGGGAAAGTAGCCATTAGCCCATTGAATAGCTCAATTTCCAATGAAAAAAGGAGCAAATTTTTTCTTTGTTTATTCTCTAAGAATAAATTATACGAACCCATTCAATTAATAATTTCCAAGCTAACAATGAAAAAAACATTTAAAAAAGTAAAAAAGTTGGAACTGAAATTTTTCCCCAAATTTGGAGAGAAATTGATTAAACAATGAGTAATTAGAGGAGAAAAGGCTAGACTAAATGACCTTTTATCCAATTTTAGATCACTTTGAAGTTAAAAAACACTCGAATTTTCATCCAAAAATAGCGGGAATTTGACCAAGATTGGCCCAAATTATCCACAGGAAGTCATAATTCCTACGGTAGGTGACGCGACTCTCACGTGCTTTCACGTCCGAAAAATTCGATGAGCTTTGGTTGGTAGTCAAATTTTATCTCGTTTAAAGCTGCTCCAACTAGTTCGCTTTTCTTTCTGCTTGCTTTTGAGCCAATCTGAGGTGTGGAGCTCATTTTAGAGCCAGTTTCCCCTCTCATTTTTAAAATAATTCTGACCCCGCCCCGGGACCAAAAAAAAGCTAGCGGGCCCCTCCTTCTCTGCCGGGTGTAATATCGACTCTTTTAATCAAAGTCAGGTGTTTCTCTTCGACAAACCAGGGATAAAAGTAATTTCTCATTTTTGCAGCGAGCTTCGCTCATGGGTGGTCACCGGAGAGACCAAAGCGATAGCCACATTCCACTCAGGCCGGCCTCGGATTTAGGCATGGAGGGCATCGGGTTGCAGGTGAGATTTTTATGACTTTTTTTTAATGTTCAGAATTAAAAATATTCGTCGTCAAGTTGAGAGAAAAGTTTCTCCAATTTTCTCTTTTTTTCCTGTTTTGACAAGGTTTAATAAGCTATTTCCAATTCAAAAATTGATCTTCTTGACTCGCATCCAAAATTTGATAGAAAAACTTTCTGGAAAGATCGAAATCCTTTGCTTTTCTTTCAATTTGGTCGAAAGTCTCCTCAACTTTCTAGCATTTATTTTTTCATAGAGGAATTAAATGCTTTTATTGAAGTAGCTGATATTAGAATTTGCTTTGGGAAGATAAGCTCCAAGAATGACAAATTTCTCTTGAGATTCTTATTAAATGCCGCTCTTACTACTTTCTGACTTAAAGCACCTTTTGAGTTCTCTTTGCTCAAGAGAGGAATCAATCTTACCCAGAATCTAGAAGAAAATTGGTGTCGTTACTTTTTATTGGCGACTCGTACCCCCAATTACCAATCTTATATATTAGTTGCTACGACTTCCTGGCGCCTCGTTCAAATTGCCTCACTCTTGTTTGACTTTTATTAAGAATCCTATACTCAAAAAGTCTATCTGACCACAAATTAATAAAAATTGGTCTTAAAACCTTGGAAAGGTCAATTTTTTAATTTAACAAAAATCTTCTTTAACCAAGATCTGCTACAGATTCGCCTTTCTATAAAAAAACAAAAGGGATTTGGACTGGCATTTCGTGCAAACTTTTTTAGGAAATGACACCATAATCCGTGAATTTTTGGCCCAAAAACAAGAAGATTATGACGCCATTTTGTGAAGGACAATCGAATGAAAACATTTTCTCTCCATTTCGATTCGATGAATCACCATTTGTTGTCAAATGATCGAAATTGTTTTTATTCCCTTGGAATTGTCCCCCTTCTTCTTTCCAGCGAATTTTCTCTAATGTGTTGCTTTTTGATCTCATTTAAACGTAAATATTCAGTAAGTCGGGTTGCATTTTTTTAACGTTGGATTCAAGTTTTTTTAGCATTGATTTTCTCTATAATATTAATATTTAGGTTCGACTCGACGCCTCTGATCAGTCTCTAACTACACCTGAGACGAGATGCAACGGGATAGCCATAAATATGGATCCATTGGATCCAGAACCGACGGCTTGCGCTAGCCCGAAAATTGTGAGTCTTTTACTTCTTTTTTTTTTTTTGCTTTTTCATCCAGAGAATCAGCCTGATAGTCCTAGAGGAGGAAAACATTATTTGTTTTTGAGAACCCAGACTCTTCCTCCTCGTTTTTTGTTCTCCATTTACTTACGCTAGAAGTAAGGCAATTTCCTGCTGGAAGAGTTAAGATAATGAAGCGTGGCGATTGATGGGGAGAATGGGTCAAAAAGAGTGGAATGAAGGGGAATTCTCTGAGCCACAGTGACCCAATCTATCTATCTGGAAAATTAACATTTTCTAGTTCTTTCTGCGATTTTTATCAAAGAATTATGGTAGTTTTGTACAAATGTTTTCCATTTTTTTGTCGAATCTTCTTAAAGTAAAGGCAAATTGACTGTTTTGATTTTCGACTAGACTCCATGTGACCTTTTGATCGCACGTGTTTTGTCTCGAAGCGAAGCGTAAACAGCTCCTGGAGGCCACAATGTCCCATCAATGCCCAAAATTTTCAATAAACTCCTCTGTCTGGATCACCTTCTAGTTAGGACTCTTTGTCATCTTTATGAGAAACTGATATACGGGTTGGTGAGTCTCTTTAATCAATCAAATACTTTTTGAAGAGGAAGAGGTGATTTCACGTGGTCTCCTCTCAAAAAAAAAATTTGATCCCAATTCAATTTCAACACGTTTTTGCCCTTGAAAATCAATCAAATCTCGACGAGTCACCCATAAAAACCGGAAAATTTGGAACAAATTCTGAAATTGGAGGCGAAAAGCTATCGTAATATTGAACTTAGAAGGTCTAAAGCCTCAGATAAACGTGAGAATCCTCCAGATTCTCCTATTTACCATGTCAGATTTTTCAAGTTTCCCACAATTTGTGCTCTGTGCACACATTTTTGAGGCTACAATAATGAAGCCCTTTTCTCCTAAAATTATCGACTCCCCATTCTTTAAATAATAAATCCAGCTTCTAACCGTGCGAAAATCTCAATCGAAATGGTTATTATTTTCCTCTTATTCTTCCATATTTCCCCCTTCCCCCCTCTCTTTTTCCCACCTTTTGTCCCCAGATTCGTCATTTTTAATCCAACTAATGGAAGACGAGCCATCTTCTTCTAGTTGCTAGGTCCAAAACAGCTGCAAGGCCCTTTTAGCCATCCCGGGGAGCTCTCTCACCTCCTTGTTTACCGAGATTATTTCCGTGTTGTTAGTGAGTCAAAGTCGTTCCTCTTTAAGTTTGCTACCTAGAGTAAATACCAGCAGTCGTCGTGTGAAAACAGTCTGATTTATTCACTCGTCGGACAGCCACCCTTTTTGGAAAAAAAATGCTGCCAGTTACTCGGAAAGACACTCAAGTAGGCTTAGTTTTAGAAAAAATGGTAGATTTTTTCTCCCGAAAATTGGTGGAAATAGATATAATCGTGCTTTCAAATTTTTAATTTATTCCCACATTGATTTTTTAGATGGAACACCGCCGGTCTGAAGGCCTCAAGACGGCGATAGCCTTCCTCTGTTTGATGGTCTCAGCTTTTTTAAATTTTTTCCTTCTTACGGTTATACACGACGTCGTGCCTCGCCAGCCTCTACCTGATCTCACCTGGATGGTCATTCCTCAGCAGAAATGGGCTTGGTCCGTCGGGGATGTTTTATCAACTTTGAGGTAAGAGATGAATTTGATGGACTTCTTTTCCTGGCTGCTGAAGAGCTGTTTTTATTAGTTTTCCAACTTGGCTCCTCTCTTATCTCTGCCAGCTGGGTGGAAAACAAACAGACAGGCAAATACCCAAGAAAAAAGCTCATAAGGGATGCGCTTTTTATTCAAAATATTTTTCCTTTGTTCCTTCTCCTGTGTGAATTTTCCCTTTATTTTCAGTTCTGTGATAGCATTTACTGTTGTTCTCCTCCACCACGAGAGATGGGTTGTCCTGCGAAGGATGTTCCTCCTCGGTGCTATTATGTACGGGTTGCGGGCAGTCGTCCTAGGGGTTCGTTTTTCCCTTCTTTTTGTTGCTATATTTCATCCTTCAGGTCACCTTTCTACCGCCGTCTTTCCACAATAGGGACGAGATTTGTATACCTCAAGTCAATAGGACAGCCATGTATGGCATGGAAATCGCCACCAGGTTAGTTCTTCGCAAATTTCTAGGATATTCTAAAGCTATAGTCTATTTCAAAAATACAACATGCTTGACTATCAACCACTGCGCATCAACTCACTTTATCCGAAATTTAGTGGGTCTCAGCACGAAGCCCCAAATCTTGATGCAACACGAATAGGCGTTTCTGAAACAAACTATAAAATTGTAGCCCTTGATTTGCTCTACAAGATTGTAGAACACCAAAAAGACTGAAACCAGTCAAAAAACGCTTAAAAATAAGAGAGAACAAATTCTTCTCTAAATTTAATCGCAATTTTTGCGGAAATCGATGTTCTGCAATTTTGCAGATACCTATTAGAAGAACCCACATTATAAAAATCACAATAACTTCTATAAAAAAAGCTGAATAAAACATAAAAGTTTGGATTTTTTTTTCGACTTTACCGAAGGAATTTATTATCAAAAATTCTCCCCTTTTCAGATTTGTTACCTATGTAGTGACGCTGGGTCTAACCTCCGGCCAGGACAAAATCCTCTGTGGCGACCTGATGTTCTCCGGACATACTGTAGTCCTAACCATTATGTATTTCGTCCAATTACAGTACACTCCAAGAGGATTAGTCCTCCTACGGTATGATTTCATTTGAGTCGGGAAATGGGCTCATTTTATATTTGTAGATATATAGCCGCACCGATTACTTTCCTCGGCATTGCGGCTCTGGTCGTCTCAGGGGGACACTACACGATGGATGTGTTGATCGCCTACTGGTTGACGAGCCACGTCTTCTGGGGATATCATCAAATGTTTGAAATGCGGAAGGAGGACAGACCCCAAGCGCCGATGAGTAGATTATGGTTGGTTTTTTAGGCCACAAAAAGCTACAAAAACCCCGATTTAGGTGGTTTTGGCTGTGCTATTGGTTCGAATCAGATGTCCCTCATGGAATCCTTGAAAATCGTTGGAATTGGCCGCTAGAATCTCCACAATTTATGCACAAATTTATGGATATAGCCAATCGGAAGCTGCAATAACCTCTCCCTCATTTTTCCAATTGAATAGGTCTCTCTGTACAAAAAAAAGAATTCACTGGTCCTCTTGCCCACCCAGAATCTACTGTATATCCCAGGGTAAATTGCGCGTTTTTCTGGTTGATCTCAATTCGGTTGGTGCGAGACTCACAATTTTTCCATAATCTATCTGAATATTGTTGTTGTTGTTGTGCAATGATTGCTCACAAAAAAGGCTGACTATAATCCAAATACTGGTCAAATAGAATAATTTGTTGAATCCGGTTATATTTGAAAAAAAAAATGAATCCCAGTGTCGATAAGTGGCCTTAACGACACCCCCCTAGCACGAACAAATCCAAATCATATATGAAGGAAGAAATCCCCCTTGCCATCTGAGATTTTCGTTTAATTTTTGAATAAATAATTTTATTTGAGATCACCAGGTGGATGAAGAGCTCACAGGAGCTGGGCAATGCTGTTTCCCGCAGAAATCCCAATGATTTGAGATTATCTCCCGAGAGTGGTTGGACAAAGAACGGGAGAGATTGATCTTCAAAATATCGAACGACAAAGGATTGGGAAATGTCGTTGGAGATTCTGAAATGAAGAGGCTGGCTTCTTCGTGAATTTGAATTATATACCTGGCTCAATCTCAGCTCCAGTAAACAACAGCCAGATGAAAGGAATCGACAAGAACATTTATGAACAACTCGTGTCGCCAATCGGGTCAGTCTCTCTCCCCTTGAACAAAAACGGCCGCCGTTTTCACTGCTCCAGTAAATCTTGTCCGCCACCCGGTGACCATTTAAGAAAGAGAAAGTCAAAAATTTTATTTTGGAAGGAAGACATTGTTCAAATTCACTCATATTTTTCTAAATTTTAAGCCAATTTTTGAGATTTTTCACTTAAAATTGAAATAATCAAGACAAAGCTGTTTCTCGATGATTTATTCGTTACGAGCATTGATTGAGGAGATACTCGGCCGGGCGGTGACAGACCTAGCTAAAGAAGTAGCATCGGTGAGGAGAGAGTGAACTCCAAAGAGAGTGTCCTCCTCCTCCGGCCAGCTGGCATCATCCCAAGTTGAGCTCTCATTCTGCCATTTTTTCGCCTTTCTAAGTCGCTTCTGGTCAAATTCCTTCTGTTCTGCAGTTCTTTTCGGCAAAAGGACGAGTCTTCTCGGTGACGATTTTTGTGTCTCATCGGTGGAGAGCAATTCCTCAGCCGTATGGAGACTCTCCTCATTCTTTTCCTCTTTCGGCTGATTTTGCTTATAACTCTCCTCGTATTTTCCTTCTAAATCATTGCTTCAAAAAAGGTGAGAAAAAAGAAGCCAACTTTTCATTAAATGCTTCAGACAAAAGACCATAAATTGGGCAGAGATTAGTGCAACTCCAGTGAGGAAATAAAAAAGATAGCCTACAAGCATTTCAGCAAACAGCCAGTTAGAATGATTCCAATGAATTATCCATTTTTAGCTGATTAAATCTTTATTATGCACAAGTAGTTTTGGTGATCACATTTCCCGCTGGATCCTTCCACTGATTATTGGGATAATCGCCGCAAGTCACCATTATATCGCCAGTCCCACCGTCCACCCACATTCCCGTCGAGGCTAGCTTATACCATCCATCGTAATATCCTCCACCCGCTGTGCAATCGACATTAAGTCTGGAAAAAGAAGAGCTCATAGGAGAGGAAAATAACTCACTGACAACCGCCAGCCACTCGGGTGACAGAACTCGTCGACATGACGCAAGTCCTTCCTGGAGGCTCATCCGCCGGATCGCACATTTCAGGGTTGGGGCAAAGTTGGCAAGCTGAAAAATTAAATAAAAAATTAAGGACTTCAAGACAAAAATCTCGAAAAGATACTGTCAGCGCTAGATACATTCAAATTGTCTGCCTAAAAATATGCAATTTTTGATTGTTTTTCTCTCTCAACTTCGATTAGACGACGAGCCTTTGATTACAAATGGCTCAACCTGAATTATCTGGTGTGGTTGTGGTTGTCGAGCCAGATGTCGTCGTCGAAGTGCTAGTCGTGGTTGTTGTCGTGGTGGTGGTAGATTCCTCCTCAATTATTTCCTCCAAATCTTCAGCTAAATTTTTATTTATTTTTTTCACTCAAAATTTAAAATTACGACTGACGGTGGGAATACAGGAATCAGTTAGTTTGATGGAAAATAAAAGAAGAAGAATGAGCATCAGTGATTAACCAAGTGAAGGAATGAATGGATATTTGTGTCCCAGATAGGTGTGACAGCACAACCAGTTCGAGAAAGTTAGGAACAAAAGCAAAAGATTAGTGACCACAAGCGAGAAAAAGAAGAAGAAGTTATTCTAGAGAAAAAGAGATTGATTTGTATGTCGTTTTATGAGGGTCATACCTCAACCAAGAAATAACCAAATTCCTTGAAATTTTGGAATTTGGCAGGTAAAATAGGAAAGTTTTTGTGTTTAAAATTTCAGCCCAATCGATCGATTCAGCAAAAATTTATGGTCACTCAACAAATTATTGGCCACCCTAATAATATTTATTATTTGCCAGGAGGAGTCCATCCTCCAAACTTGTCGCTGATTTCTTGAGCAACATCGATCAACAACTTCTCGCTCCCTTGATTCGCCATGACTTGAACGCCATCGGGAAGATCGTCAGTAAGCCCCATTGGACATTGCACAGCTGTGACGAGGAGGAGATTGACAATCCCCGTGTAATAGACGCTTGTATGCTTGACGATTGTATCAAAGTGATAGGGAACTTGCGTCGGCCAGCTGGAAATATTCAAAAATATCGAGAATACAGCGGTATTCTACCTGGGGAAAAAGATGACTCCATCATCTCCCAATAGATCATAAATGCGTCGTTTGAATTTCTCTCGTTTAGCTGTTAGATTTTTTACTTTCTTCTCTGAGAATGCGATGTTGTAGGGATGAAGGCCAAGCGCAATAGTGGTCAGGGAATACTCCGATTGACCGAAGAACCACTTGAGGAGTTCCAACTTGCAATTAACTGGCTCTCCAATCGTCTGATTTTTACGTAAAAATTGTCTAATTCTTGAGGAATTACCTCTAAATCAGACATGAATTGTGGAATATTGGGATATTTTCTGTGTAGCTCGAAAATTGACAGCCATTCCATCTCCATGTGCTTCTTTGTTTCCGGCAGAGAGATCGCTTGAGCAGTTACTCCGAATTTCTCTTCAAAATGAGCGATTGCCTGCAAGCATTTTTAGGTCTTATTACGTATTCAAAAGCGGGCTTTTTAGCCTTTAAAATCGAGCTTTTACCTTTTTCATAGCATCCATGGGGATCTTTTGCACTGGTTCGATGATTTTATTATGAGCCAATCCGTCTAAATAGAAAATTTTCAGTTTTTTGAGCTTCGTCTTGGGCACTTGATTGACTTCCCCAGCTGTTAGAACCTAAAGTTTTTTGTTGTAATTTTATCGCGATGAAAATACATCAATTAGGAGAGGAAAATCCTCTGAAAAACGAGTAATTGGCCCAATTTTGGTCATATGAGAAGAGTAGGCTTCATCCAAAAAGCCAGGAATATGTCCTTCTAGTGGAACTTTCTCTGGAAATTTTTACTATAAAAATCGATTGGAAATCCAACTTGGAGTGCATAAGAACCCAAAAACTCCATTACAATAGCTAGGAATTCGAATGCTCCCAGATAAATCGCTGCCAATTCCCATCTAAATCTTTTCTCTTTCTTTGAAGATACGATAGTTCTTACTAGAGAAGCCCCCGCCCCATGGAGAGCTCCTTCTCCCCCACTTGATCCGCCTGCAATCCTTCTAGAGTCGTATGGATTGCAGGTTTTCCCATAAGCTTGAGTATTCGTCTCAATCCAGAGGCAAGTCTCTGGCACAGCTGATATGGCTAGTAGGATGGCACCAGCATCGAACATTCTAAAACTTGTGAATAATTTCGGTAGCATTAGGTTGGTCAGTAAGTTCTGCGCGTAAATTTTAAATCTTTTATTAAATTTCCTTTTCTATCATTTTCTATGTTTTTACGCACTATTTAGCCAAATAAACACTAGTTTGCAATAAAATAAGCATATCATTAACAAAAATAATGTGAATTGCTGTAATACTACTTTAGTACAATTAAATTATAATCATACGTGGATTTTTGCTGTTTTTTTTCTGCTTTCTGGTGTAGTATAGTGTCTATTTGGCTCAATAGCACGTAAACGCATAGAAAAAAGTGATAGACAACGCAAAAAAATAAAATTAATTGAAAGAATTCAAATTTACGCGCAGAGCTTAAGCCTGGTATACTGTATTGGGGTGCCTGCTTGAATTTCTTCCTTCTGGAATCATCTTTTATTGCGTTTTTGATATTATTTTGTTAAAAAGTATAGTAGCCTCACCTCTGAACGCAGATTCCATTTTCTGTCTGCAATTTGGCTTCTTTTTTGCGATAAAGACAGCCAACTGTACACGGCTTTCCTTTGACTTTAATCGAGTCTTTGATGGTAAAAGGAAGTCCAAAAAGTGGCTTTGAGTTAAACAACTCAGCTAGCTCCAAATCTCCCAGAGAGGAGATCAACTCGTCAGAGAGTTCGGCTTGAGAACGGGCTTCTTCGTAGTTTTTTGTGACTACTGCGTTGATTATTGGATTGACTTCTTCAATTCGCTTGATGTAGGACTCGATAATCTCCACGGAAGTTATCTGAAAATGTATTTTGATTGGATGGGAGAGGATGAAACCCCGCCCGCGTTTTGTGTTTTGGGTATTTTGCTTGCATATCTTTGAGTCGAAACAACTTTTTTTAATTCTGAAAAAAGTGTTTTGTAGGCGAAGAGTTCCTCTTCAACTTTGCAAAAGATCACAATTCAGTTAAATCAAGACAGAACCTCAAAAAAATGGTATAGTCTATTCGTAAAATTCCTTCGTATCCAAGAAAGGAGTTATCGCAGCTGGACCCATTTTATCCTAAACAAAAAAGGCTTTTAGTAAATATTAGGATAAAAATGGGCCTCCCCTTTCTTGAATACGAAGGATGTTGTCTTTTTTATGAACAGACTATAATTGTGACCAAAAATCATCCCCTTCTTCCCAAAAATGGATTTTTTTTTTCTATTTTCCTTTATATGTAAGAATCCGTCTTACCTCTCGATTTATTAACAGTTTCTTAAGCTGAGCCACAGATTTATGAAGAATTGGATCCGAAGGGTAGGAGACCACCTTCTTGGTGATGAAGAGATTTACAAACCAAAGCAAGAAGTTCACAAATTTGAGGTAAAAAGGGAACCAAATTCCAGCTACATCGTGTGAAAATAACATCTAAATCCTAATTTATAAAGAAAATTCTCAAACGAAAAGAAAGCAGAAAAAGCGATTCACGACTGCTTTTAACCAAGCTAGTGATCAAAAATGACCAAACTGCGGAACTAAAAAGGAAGCTGAAACCGTAGACTGGAACTCCTCGACCAGACATCGTAGATACAGAACTGTCTGATGTCGATGAAAGGAAATGTATCAGCATAATATTCCAACAGGTTATTGACATTAAAAGTTCATGTGCACGATTTATGTATTTATGAACAATATGCCCTTCGAAGGAAAATCAAAAGGACATTTCATGATATAATTTCTCTCTTCACTTCTCGATGGATTTTGGTTGATTTTTTTTAACATTTTCAGCGCATAAAAGAGTTGAAAATCTCTAGACGTTGGATAGTTTAAAATCAAACTTTAGTCCACCTCGTTAGGTCGAAGGAGAACAATCTTCTCTGCAGAGCAAAGCACTTTTTGTGATAATTGTTTTTAACTTTTTTAAAACAATTACGCGTAAAATTGTTATTTTCTACTGTAAGATAAGATTTTCTCCGCTCTTTTTCCTCGTCAATCTTGCAAATTTTTTATTTTTATAGACTTTTTAAAACAGAAGTGAATACAAATGAAGCAAAGCGCCCCTTTATTAGGCATTTTTTTTGTCACTCCTTCATTCCTCCAAAAATGAAGGCAATTTTCTTAGTAAATGTCCCTTTCTTTTGTAAAACACTATTCCAGACTTGTCTTTTCTTGGCCATTTGCTCAAACAGTTTAGCTGGCCAAGGTAATTGGTAAATTCTCCCTAAATACTCCTATCGATTTTCAGTTATTCCTTTGTGCAAGGAAGATAAAGACTGTAAGTTTCATTGCGTTTGTGAGCCTAGGTATATTGAATGAATCCCATCTTGTTCCATCCTTGGCATGTGCAATAACATCTGTGTTCCTGTCCAACTTGGATTTCCATGGATATTTACTCCCAAGACGAATACAACTGGAAGCAATTCGACGCTCTTAGTTGATCCCACTTTCAAGCCAAAGATTGTCAACTCCACCACTTCTTCAACAAAGATTACTGAAGAGCCATCCATTGCCTCTCACGCTGAAGTATCTACGACCGCTAAAAGCCAATAAAAAGTCTATTTTCTAACCCTTTTTTTGTCTTTAGATGATTGATTAGCTTGAGAGTCAATTTTGGACATTAAAACCATATTTTAAAACAAAACTATGAAAAAGCGGCTTCCAGGTAGCGTCTAGGCTACGTAGTGGCGGATTTGAGCTCACAAGGGAGGGGCAAACTGACAAAAAAGCTGATAAGATGTCGACAAGAAGCAGGATCTGACGTATTATAGATGACCGCTTTCTTCCAATCAAATTTGTAAGAAAAGCTGATTTCCCCCTTGTTTTTCTGACGAAATATGACCAAAAACTATTCAATTCCGGTGTTCTCTATGATCCAAGAGAGCAAATTCGTTATCTTTGCCACCCTTCCCACACTCTAATCTCCGGCTTGGTGCAGAAACTCCTGCTTCTTATCATTTGATTTACGTGTAAAATGCGTGCTCTAGTTTTCCTAAGTTTTATTCTCCAATTTAATTAGCCAAAAAATTGTTGAGATTTATTATTTATTTAAAATTTCCCTAATACCAAGAGAAATAGCACTACAATAACTCAGAAAATGGGTCCTATCCGAAAAAAAAAATCAGCTTTTCTGGATCTTGACTAAAACAATGTTCTACAATTTTGTAGAAGAAATCAAGAGCTATAACTCTTTCAAAAATTGTTTGACTTTTAACGCTCTAATCTCTAGCTTGATGCTTATCTTCCTTGATTTTTGTACAATTAATCGTGACCTTTTCAGTTTTCAGATGCCTTTGAATCGATATATCCAATCCGACGATAATCCAGACCTCACTGAGGAACGACTAAAAGCCACTTTTGATACAGATGAGTTGGCAGCTGTCATCAAATTCGGCAAAAAGGTAGGTCATTGTGTGGCCTAGATTTTTCTTAGAACCTTGAACACTCGAGAAGAATTGTAGCAGAAGTGGAGAAAATACCTGAATTGAAGGATACACTCTCTCCGGGGCATATGTCTCGCCCAGAGAGATACGAAAACGCCATTCAAAAGGTCAGTTTGATCATTGCTGTCTTTTTCACCATTACCCTTGATTTCGATGGTTTTTGGCGCTCGAACAATGGAGACAAAAAGCGGAGATTCTTCTTCTTCTTCTTCTTTCACAATAGATCACACTGTTTAGGAAATAAAGAAAAGAGAAAAATCAGTCATTTCGCCTAAAAATTGAGTCGTTTTTAGATGGTTCAAATGATCCAACTCGCCCCAAAAATCATCGACCCCACGGATGCCGTCGATATGATGAGCTTTGTCAAGTAATTTAATACTCCAAGCCCAGTTGTTTTTCTTTTAGAATTGTGACTGGAGTAGAGGGATATGGAGGAACAATCCACCACATGATGTTCCTTCCAACTATGCAATATCAATTAGATGATGAGCAAACCGCTTGGTGGCTGCAGAAAGTCTTAGATGGAAAGATTATTGGAACCTATGCTCAAACAGAAATGGGCCATGGGACGAATATCAACAACCTGGAAACTACAGCTACATTTGATGAGAGAACCGACGAATTTGTTGTCCATTCTCCTACCACAACATCGCTCAAATGGTGGCCGGGAGGATTGGGAAATACCGTAAATCATGTGTCTCTTGTCGCTAATTTAGTGACAAAAGGCAAAAATTATGGACCTCATCTCTTCTTAATTCAAGTTAGAGACTTTCAAACTCATAAGCCTATGCCAGGTAAAAGTCTAGAGGCGTTTGAACGGATAAACTTCTAGGAATCAGAGTGGGAGATATTGGCGATAAGATGGGACTCCGTGGGGTGGATAATGGCTTCCTTGGATTCACCAACTACCGTATTCCAAGAAGGAATATGCTGATGAAATATGCAAAGGTTTCTCCCATTCTCTTGGATAAAAACTCCCTCTCTCAAAGGTAGAAAAAGATGGAACTTATATCCCCCCGGCGCATCCTCGAATAACTTATACTTCGATGACAATTATCCGATCGGAGTTGGTCATGCTGGCTTCCCTTCATCTTCGCTATGCGGCGATGATCGCCATTAGATATTCCTGCGTTCGGCGACAGGGAGAGATCATTCCTAAGTGAGTTGATTTTTATCTTTTTTTAAAAATGAAAGCCATCTAGGGAGGGAGAAGTGAAACTCTTGGAATATCAGACTCAGCAGAACAGAATCTTTCCTTATCTAGCCAAGATATTTGCATTCCTCTTCGCTGCTGAAGAAATTCGATTGACTACTTATAAAATTCTCGATGAAATTGCTCAAAATAAGGTACTTTTCGTTTTAAAAATTGACTAAACCTACAGTCTCTTGTGGCTTTTAGCAGCACAGCGATTCAAAATATTTATTTCGCTTTTAGATCAACAATACGGCGTTGGCTGACCTCCATGCGGCTTCCTGTTGCCTCAAAGCTTACACAACCCATGAGGGAGTTCTTGGAATTGAGCAGTGCAGAATGGCTTGCGGTGGTCATGGCTATTCAGAGGCCTCATTCCTCCCCACACTCTATGGCTGTGCAATGGCTGGCTGTACCATGGAAGGAGATAATTTGGTCATGTTTTTGGTCACAGCCAGGCATGAACCTTGTGGAAAAAAAGTGAAATATTCTGTATTTCAGATATTTGGTAAAACAAGCAAATGTAGCACGAATGGGTGAGGGGAAACTGGGAGAATCGGTCAAATTCTTGGCGGAAGAATCAAGCAACAATTCAACAATTAAAGAAGGAGACCAAGGAGGTAAAATTTAATTCATTACTGAAACATACAACTCAATTTTCAGATTATTCCCACTACCTCCTTGATTATGAGCACGTAGCTCGTGTCCAAATATTCAAAGCGTATGAAAGACTGCAAGAATTAGTAGCAGATGGCCTCTCTCCAGAACAAGCTTGGACTGATTCTGGAGTCGTTCTAACCAAGGTAAAAATAAATTGTTCATTTTTAAGCTAAGGATTTGTTTTGAGTTTCGCCATTAACTTAAAATGTCCTCTCTTTAAAACAACAATTACTATTTCAGGCGGCTAGGACGTATTCTCGTCTTTTCATCGCCCGCGTTTTCTACAAATACGTCCAATCTGTAGCCGATTTCAAGGCGAAGGAAGTCCTCTCTGATTTATTCCATCTCTATGTCTCGTATGATCAACTCTGCCAGGCGAAATACCTCCTCGAAGGAGGTTACATGTCTCCTGACCAGCTGGAATTCATCAAAAAAGATGTCTACCGTCTTTACAAAAAGATTCGGCCAAATGCTGTCTCAATAATCGATTCATTTGACGTCAGCGACCAAGAATTACGATCAGTTTTGGGCAGAAGAGATGGCCATGTCTATGAGAATTTGTACAAATGGGCTCAAGATTCACCGCTGAATCAACACAAGGAGGGAGTGAATCCAGCATTTGAAAAATATATGAAGGCTATCACAAGCAAATTGTAAATAAAGATACCGTATTTCCTATATTAATGGCATTGTGCTACTATTTTTTCGAGCCAAAATTTGCGCTTTTTTCGTAGCATCTTACGTAAAAAGGCATCGGCGTGATCCTCTTGCATTTCCATTAATTTTTATGATTTATAATTTTTGAAAACCTCTAGAAAACGTTCTCAATATCTCAAATTGTATTCCCCCCAACGAAAAAAAACATTGCAAAATTGTTAATAAATTTTATTTCAAATACTTAACATAAATATACTGTAGCTCCATGTCAGTGATGCCCACAAGATGCGGCGGCACTGTCCGCCTGCGGTAGCCGGCGAATCTGAAATAATTTTTTTAGTTTTTAAATGAAAAATTTACTTACTTCATTACGAAATTCGGCACCTCCATGGGAGTTATCATCCGCGGCGCTGTTGGCTCATAAGGCTACGGGAAGCCTGGAGAGCGCGGAACTTCTGGTGTCCTGAAAGTTTTTTAAAAATTTTCTAAAAGAAATACCTTACCTTTCCGGGGACATTGGCGCAGCAGGGAACACAAACCTGGGAGAGGCTGGCTCCCAGAGCTCAGGGGAACTTCGAGGATCAACCTCATTCCAATTTGGAGTTCTTCTGAATCTGACAAAAAGACAAAGAGAATCGAAGAATAGAACAAATAATATTCAATCAGACTATAGACTTGCACCAGATTGCTTATTTAACACATTCGAGGCTGCGTGCATGATTTTTCATGCAAGCAAAAACTCCTCTTTCTCTCATTCGTGCATGAAAAATCATGTACGCGTGTTTTTTAAAATATTTTTTAAAACATTAACAATTTATTCAACATTATAAACACTTTCTATGATTTTTGGAGAAACATTCATTACAATAGTGCTTATTGCACTTAGAACATCTGGTAACTACTTGTTTGGTTTGTTTACGAGCCAATGTTGCACCCAATTTCTTCGAAATAGATTTATAGCAACCCACGCATCTACGTGATTGTCCTTTAACCTTTTGGAGGTAATGAGAACTTCTAGAATATGGTTTATCCATGAGTAGTTCCCGTACGATATCTTTCTTGAAGTCAATCACTGATGTTCTTGCCCGTCTGTGCTCCTTCATCAGAATCCATGCGTTTGTAACAGCACACTGGCAAATCAAATGGAAGAAGATCCGCATATACCAGCGATATGTCTTTCGCTGGAAGGGACAGTAGCTTCCCATTTGATCAGATAAATCAATAAAAGCCTTGCCATGATTGTAGTCCAAGACAGCTTCTGGCTTACCTGCTGCATTTCTCGAGCTGTCATGCTTAGTAGAAATCATGATTACATCACGTTTGTCGCGCCATTTCATGACCGTGATGTCGTTCTTCTGTTGAGCAACGCATTCTCCTTTCTTAAGTTTCCTTCCCACAACGTCTGATGGATTGTTTTTTCTGTTTCTTCTCAGAGTTCCAACCATATTCGTCGACCGAGCTAATAATGATTCTGCTAAAGACACACTGGAATACCAGTTAACGACGTAAAGCGTCCTACAAGCGTCCAGAAGGCTGTCACACAAAGACATAACTACAGTTTCTGCAACACTGCCTGTCCTCAGGTCATTCTTACCAGTGTAAACTTCTATATTATGAGTGTAGCGACCAGCAGAGCAGAGCTTGAACAGTTTGATTCCATAACGATGCCTTTTTTTGGAATATATTGACGGAATGATAAGCGGCCACGAAATGGAATCAGGCTCTCGTCAATGCATATTTCCTCGCCTGATGTCTTCAGCAGCTGACATCGGTCGACAAAAATTTTCAAAAACCACTCAATATTGTAAAGACGAGATCCAGAATTGTTTTGGTTGTCTTCAAAATGAAGAGACCTGATAATCTGCTCAAACCTTTTCCTAGACATGATGTCCCCAAATATTGAATGGCCTGTCAAAGCAGGATCAGTAGCCCAATAATCATCAAATGTTGACAAGCTGACATAGCCCATCTTTAAAAACATTCCAATAATAGTGCCGATATCTTTTAATGAAATATCTTCAAAGTCTGCATACTTGGCACGACCGTACAAATTGGTTTGTTCTACAATCAATTGAACCATTTCATCGGTAAGGAATAAGTTAAAGTAATCTACTGGTTTTGAGCATGATTCAATTTCATCAAGGTTCAAACGTCCTTCACTTGTAAACGCTGGTCTAGTAGGCTTCATAATATTATAACTCCAGTAAGGATTCTGAGTCAGTTGTTCAACGTAATCGTCGTCTTCTTCACCGTCTTCATATTCATCCAGAACGATTACGTCATCAAAATCCTCTTCTTCATCTGATTCCAATACAAAATCATCAAAATTTCTGTTAAATTTTTCCATTTCGTCATCCATTTCCTACGACAGCTTATTTAGATCAAATAATTGCAAAAAAAGACAAAAAAAATTACTTTAAAATCTTAAACTAACTAAAAAAACGTCAAAAGAAAAAACAGCAAAAATCAAAAAAATTGAAAAACGTGAGTTTTTACGAAATGACCTCGGCCCCGAATGTGTTAATCTCCATTTCGAAAGCGTTGGTACCACCGGTAACATTGGCTCAACGATGGTATATCATCTTTAAATGCTTCTAACAGCATACGATGAGACTCTTCGGCCGTTATTCCGCGTTTGAAGTCGTATAACATACACGTCCGCTCACGATATTTTTGCTCAATCATCTTTAAACAACGATTGTAATAATTGCATCTCGGTTCGCAAAATCAAAGGGACACTGGAAAATCCACCAATTTTCTCTGGTAATTCAGGTCTATCAGTCCATTGTTTTCCCTCATATCTTTCAGTTGTGCTTAGATGACCTGCTTCATGCATTCCTCCAAAGACCATCGTTCCATTTGGGAATCTGACTGCTCCATGATGGGATCGTTTTATTTTCAACTTGGGCATCTGGATCCACTTCTTTTTTGGATCCAAGACGTCTATTTTCCAGACTTGATTCGTAGCTTTCACATTTTCACCATATCCTCCAGTAATGACTAAATTAGTTCCAATTACTGTCGAGCAGTGCTCAGCTAGCATCACTGGCAAATTACAAAATTCTTCCCAGTTGCGCTTGATTGGGTCGTAAACTTCTATTGATTTTAGGCGCTTCTTCCCGTCCCATCCACCAGAAATGTAGATTTTTCCAGCAACTACTGAAGCAGCTCCATCCTCTCTTTTATAGTTAAGATTGCTATAGATTTTTTGTTTAAATTTGAGATGATATACATACTTACGGCATTTTAGTCCAAATATCCATTTGTGGATCATACTTCTCAACTGTGTCCAGAGCACTATTTTCATTCGATCCGCCGATTACCCAAATTTCTGAGCCAAGTATGACTGTGCTGTTTGAGATGCCAGTCCTCTTCTCGTTCATATCAGCCATTTTGGTCCATTCACCATTCTCTCCTAACTTGTAACAGCTCTTATAAATTTCAGACTAAAAATATTATTAATAAATATATTGTGCAAATTATTAATAAAAGCACCTCGCTTCGTGGTCGATTAGGTGGCGCTGTTAGTTGCTGAGGCGGGCGATTAGAAATAAGATCACGCATAGTGTTATCAAGAAATAAAATCTTGGAAAATATCGTTAAACGTTTATATTTTATGGCTGATCTCTCTTGAATCTAAATAGAAATTATCCAAAAAATAAAATCAGTATTACTTGTCCATTATCGCCTCCAAAAAAGTATATATTTCCCTTGATAATAACCGACCCGTGATGTCCCACTTTATATGGAAGTCTTTTTCTACACAGTTGCCAAATATTTTCTCTCGAATTGTAGATGTAAATCGAATCAATAACCGCGTTATTCCATCCGCCAAGAAGAATTACCTGAATTATTCCTTTTTTATCGCCTTATCTATAGGCCTTACTGAAGAGTATAAACTCATCTCCGCACAAATGTTTTCCTGTTGAATCGAAATGTTGCCCATTTCTACTCCAGCATCTGATAAGAGATTGATCTATTGACTTACAAAAATAGAACCTGAATTGTCGCTTTCAAGTAAAGTAATTTTTGACAAATGCTGTCTAATAGTTCCGTTTTGGTCGATCATTTGTTGTTCAAAAGCTGCATTTGTTTCAGCAATTTTCTCTTCTAAACTTCATTCAAAATGTGTTGAAGAAAATTAAAATCACCTAGGATTGTTCGAGTTGCTACTTCTCCTTCCAACTTTTGTCTTAATCTGGCTAGTTCTTCCTCTAAATTTTGCGTTAAAATTCATTGTCACATTGAGCTTCTCACCTGCAACAATTCGAGCCTCTCTTTCTCCTCCCAGCTGCTGCTCGAGTGCAGTAATTCTCTGCCTATTTTCAACCAGTTGAGCTTCAAAATTTTGTTCTAAAATTCTATCATTTTAATAGCTACCTTTGGGAGTAAAAAAGACGAATAAAATCATATTTTTCTAGTTGAAAGTTTATGAAACCTACCGTCAGTGATTCGAGAAGTTTTTTCTATTTCTAGAAGATTCATCAGCTCAATAGTTTTGAATTCAGCTGATTGTTCTAAAAAAAATTATTTTTTAGTTGTTTTTTTTTCGAAAATAATGTACTAGTGTTATTCAGATTTTCTTTATTAGCCTGTTGCTCATTTTAAATTTTATCCTCCAGCTCTTTTCTAACCGCAGCGAGTTGCTCCTCAAATTTTTTCTCTAAAAATGTTGCCCAATTTATCAGGTAATTCTCTCTCTCTCCTACCAGACTCAGTGACAATTTGTTGAAGTTTTAGTTGTGAATTTTCACTTCGCAATCTGTCTATTTCTTTTGTAGCAGCTTCAAGTCTCGATTGATCCATGATCTGATTCAATTCCTTATTAGCGATTATTTAGTTGGAACATTCGAAAAGAGCAAGCAAGTTATTGCAAAAAAAAAAAGAAGACAACATCAAATCGATCGCAAAAGAAGGAGAGCTGTGAAGAGGAAATTGTTATCTGCCGGGCCGATAATCAACTTTATAGATCCGATGAGAATTTGGACAAAGGTCTCTTTAATGAATTTTTTAATACTATTCAATTCGGGATCTGCCATTTAATTTTAAAAAGCATTTATTCAGATCTAACAGGAATATTACCACTATTGAACTCAGTAAACATGGCTTTTTTCTTCAAGATAAACTCTTTGATATTCTTCCTCATATAGGGAATCATCCAAAGGGTTGCATAGCCATGGAATACCTTGTACATCCCCAAGATTGGAGAAGTAAGCATAGAGGAGAGATCAGCCACATCTGGTGGGAGATATTTCCCCTCGTATGTGGCCTTGATGGTGTAGATTGCTGATAAAACAAGTACTGAGGAAGTATCCAATAGGAGGAGCTGAACGTCTCTTTTCGATTTATTCATCTAACAACAAAAACCTTAATAATTGCTCTATGGAGATGTAAAGTAGTCGGAGAGAAGACAACTTTCTCCATACGAAGCAATTTTATCCACATGGCGATCGCAAAAATATGACAAAGCGGCAAGAGATAACTCGAAAATTGGCATATATAGCTGTTCGTTCTGCAATTTAACCATTCGACTAAAAAAACTGCCAGAGAGAACTACAGCTTAAAAGGTTTCTATAGTCCTTGAGATTCTACTGTTCTCAATAATTATTGTTTAGAAATAAGACAAACCTACGTATTCGCATTGCACCGAGATTGAGAGAAGGTTTTCGTGGCGAGATCCATTTTTATCCTAAAATTTACTATAGAGCAAAAATGGATCTCGGAGACCCTAACTCTTTGAATGCGCAGTTTTGCCTTCTTTTTTCGAACAGACTATAAGTAGATCAAATAAACTTGAATCTTGCAGCATTTTGCTTGGAAAATCATTGGACGACTTGAGAATTTCGGACTTTGGTCTTGCTCGCCTATTAGACACAGGGAGCTCCTTAACGACCGGGTATGACCTATTACCGATCCTTTATTATTGGTTCCTTTAGGACTGGAACTATGGCCTACATGGCTCCAGAAATTTTAAACAAAGAGCCTTATAGCAAGCCAGCTGACATTTATTCGTTGGCGATTACAATTTGGGAGATTGTTTCTCGAAGGTGTAGAGAAGCAGAATTATCCAATTGAAATCTTGCAGCAAACCTTATTGCCAATTTTCTGGCTTCGAATGTATTTTGCAAGTTTTGACTGGAAGGAGGCCAGAAATTGTGACGGAAAATTCACTCAAATGGTTCTTTTCTCTAGTTTCTAACGTTGAAAACAGGAAAATTCAAAAATTATTGAACAAGTTTGTTGTCTTTGCTTTTTTGTTAAATACAGGAATGATCTAGAGGATGGGATGGTGATCCAGCAAAGAGACCAATTGCTCGCGATTTTCTTGATTTTTCAAGACAAATGGTAGAAAACTCGATGGGAAATCAACTCGAGGAGTTAGAACATGTCGTCTTTTTTGGACAAACCATAGGACAGAATTCAGAATCCTCAGAATTAGGGTTCCACTCTTCTGTAGGTTCAGCTAAAATCTTTATATAAGCAGTGTAGGCACTGATTCTTGGAGGATTTTATAACAATTTTACTGACTCCATTTTAATTTTCGATTCTAACGAAAACAAATGGCGAACGTGTAAGCAGAAACTTCCTATTAAAGTGGCACTACATGGATCTGCTATCTTAAATGGCAAAATTTATGTTATGGGAGGCCACAATAATAATTCAAAAGAACCATATGCAAGCTGCTACAAGTTGGGAGAGAGTGGTGAATGGACCAAAATGGCTGAAATGAACGAGAAAAGAACTTTCATTTCACAGAGCACAATTGTTTTTGGCTCAGAAATTTGGGTGATTGGTGGATCGAGTGGGAGTGATGCACTAAAAACAGTGGAAAAATACAATCCCCAAACAAATATTTGGACTAAAATGCCGTAAGTTGTCTTTTAGAAAATACAAAATGAAAGTGATCTCAATTTTAAACGGAATTCCTCATCTGCTTCAATAGTTGGTGGAAAAATATTTGTTTCTGGTGGTTGGGATGGGAAAGCTTTAAAATCAGTGGAAGTCTATGATCCAGCCAAGAACAAATGGGAAATATTCTGTTATATGCCGCTTAAATTGGGTTTTCATTGTTCAATAGTTGAAGGAACAAATCTAATAATCATCGGAGGATTGAAATCTGATGAAACGCCCTCAGATGAAGTCTGGAAAATAGACGTCTTTGATCCAAAAAAGGAGTGGATCAAGATGCCCAGCTTAAAACAAGCACGATACTGGCATGGAGCTGTCAAATTATCAAATGGCATTATGGTCTTTGGAGGATCAATTGGCCCCATAACTCGAATAGATTTTGTCGAAATATTCGATGGAATCAGCTGGAAAGAAGGACCTAAATTGCCAGAAAAGCACTGCGTATTTTCTTATATTCCTCTTTCAATAAAAACTGAGAAACAGTTGCTGTTGCAGCTGTGCTAATTTTTCTTTAAAAAAAACTGTACAATATGAGCTGATCTTGTAAGTGATTTTATTCTCGATTGGAAATGCTGTAGCTGAGAGTTATGTTCTTCAATTAATAATTGTATTTGGGTAGTTCAGACTAGTGTTGCTACATGTAGTAGATTAAATAAAAGTAACAAAAATAAATTACATAGAAATCTAAGACTATTAAGTTGATCAAATGTATGTAGTTTATTTGATAAATCAGTCTAACATATCCATTGAAGTAATTGCTCTTCTGTATCTCGTGGTAGTGGAACAAACGAAAAGAAGCCAAATAAATCTCGAATTCTAGTAAATTTTTTTTCTAAAGTCCTTTATTAAATAGTTCAACAGAGTTAATTCGATTATTTCTAGTTTTTCTTCCAAAGACCATAACTCCATTTGATAATTTGACAGCTCCATGCCAGTATCGTCCTTGTTTTAAGCTGGGCATCTTGATCCACTCCTTTTTTGGATCAAAGACGTCTATTTTCCAGACTTCATCTGAGGGCCTTACATCAGATTTCATTCCTCCGATGATTATTAGATTTGTTCCTTCAACTATTGAACAATGCCTTAATAATTCAAACGGCATATCACAGAATATTTCCCATTTGTTTTTGGCTGGATCATAGACTTCCACTGATCTAATGATCATGGGCTCATCCCAACCACCAGAAACATAGATTTTTCCAACTATTACTGAAACAGATGAAGTTTGACGTGCCACTACAGTTTCACTAAATATTTTCTTTAATTACTCTTTCTTATCTCAAAATTACGGCATTTCTATCCATTTATTCAGTGTTGGATTGTATTTCTTCACTGTTTTCAAATAGTTCATCCCATCGAACCTACCAATTGCCCAAATTTCTGAATTAAAAACGACCGAATTTCGTGATACAATACAATACACGTTTTGCAGGTAATTTAAAAAGCCACAATAACTCCAAACCTATCATAAATCCTATAATTGAAGCATTGAGGGTCAAAGCTCTCCCTCTCTCTCTCCTTTCAATAATCCCGAAGCTATGTCAAAATAAACGACTGAGGAATTCTAAGCTTCCCAAATGTTTTCGAAGAGCAGTCAGGACTACATTCAAAGATTCTATATTTCAAGAACATTTGTGAAAAGCATTCCTCTTATTCCAACATCAGGCAAGGCATTCTTCTTCTTAACTTTTAGCAAAATAATTTGTTTTTCTTCTGTTTTTAGCTATTCAAAACCTTGAATTTTACTTGTTTTTGATATGCTCTTTTATTATTTTTCCAACATTTATTTACTGACCATTAGCAATCTTGTATAGAAGATCAAGGGCTATAAAATGGAGTTGAAAAATTGAGAAAAGATTATCTCCTAGCAAAGTTATAAACACTCTAAGTTCGTTGGTCAATTTGGCTTGATTTTTTTGTATTGCTTTCCACTTAAAATAGAATTTTGACTAGTTTGGGTTTTTTGATTGTATTTGTAGCTTTTTGAAGGAAAAGGAATTGAACTCTGATTAGATGGGGAGGGATTACAGCAAAAAATCGGAGGAGTGAGAGAAGAGCCGAGAAATATATCAAAATGACGTCTCACCCACTGGCTTCCCGCGTGTACCTCCCAACCAAACGAATTACACAAAAACACCAGCAGGGAGAGCTCGTTTACGTTTTTGTTTAATCTCTGTGTGTGCAGTGACCGACCCAGGTCATTGGTCCGAAATGTCCCCTCCATCAGCTGCCACAGAAAAGAGTAACCAGCTGCTAATGAGTTTGGCCTAATTTTTCCAGGTTTTAAAAAGAAATTTTTCAGAAAAATATGCTTGCTTGCTCATCTCTTTGATTGTTTTAATTATCCTTTTGACGCTTGCCTTCATATTGGGAATAAGATTCTCCGAGTCGAGGATTACTATAGCTGAAGGTGAAATGTTTTAATTTAAATAAAATTGGATTTTATTTCTTTATTACCTAGCTGAAACAAAATGATAATAATTTGCCTTTATTTCCAGCTAACTCATCCACAACACTCTCTCCTTATGTTTTTGATCCACATTCCAGTTCGGAAGAAGTCAATTCCTCCGAAGAGACGGTTTCTCCTACAATAACCCAAGGCAGAATTGAGATAGAAGGTCCGTTTTCCTTTCTTTTTTCCTTCCAATTTTCTTCCAGAGCCTTGTCCAGAAAGATATCACTATTTTGCCCCAACTAGGTCTTGTTATTTCATCAGTAGAGAGAGAGTCAAAATCTCTGAAGCCAAGTTCTACTGCAGTGTAGACGACGCGAAATTGACTTCGATCCACAGTGATGAGGAGAATCTCTTCTTGGAAGGTCAGTTTGCCCATTTTAAAAGTAATTCTCAGCAGGTATTGAGCGCAAAAAATGGGGAATTGTTGGTATTTGGCTGGGATTGGAGAAGATTCAGGACCAATGGAGGAATCATGATTCGACACCAGTCGATTATTTGAATTTTGATCATGGAACGGAGGAGGGAGACTGCGTTATGGTTGGTTTGCCCAAAAAAGGCAGAAAAAGGGAAAAATTGACTCGTTTTTAAGGCTAGGCGCAGCTAGGATTCCAACTTTTCAGGAAAATTCTCTAATTTTTCTCAAAAATTATGTTTTTTAAGAGTCAATTATTTGTAATTTTTTGGATTTTAACTACCTAATTTAAGCAAGATTTTGACTAATTTTCAATTTACGAAAGTTTTAAAATGGACTTTTAGATGCTGGGAAGGGCCTTCAACGACAGTCAATCGCTTAGAAATTGGTCGAAGAGAGATTGCAACACAGAGAAGCGATTTTCTTGCAAGAAGCCCAGCTACAGGAGGAGTGAGGACGAGAAAATGGTCAAGCTGAAATCGAAAGGAATTGAGCAAGGTGGGTAAATGTCACAAGAATTGATTATCGATAAATTGAATAGACTATTTCCCTTTATTACCTAGGTGAAACAATCACATTTTGTTGTGAAAATAGCCAATTGTTGAGCTATCCCAAGTCAATAAGAGATATTATTTTCCTAATTTTGGAAGAAAATGATGTTCTACCAAAGTTGTAGAAAAGATCAAAGGCTACAATTTCAGGAACATCAGGAAACATTGAGAAAATAAGTATTTTTTAGGTTTATGGAGGAGGAATGAAAGAGACCTTTTCCAAAACAAAAAAATGTTATGATTTTTTTAGTTTCTATCAGCTTTTTTTGAGCTACTCCCAATAAACAGTTGATAATGGAAGAGACATTTTTTCATTTTCAGGATCTTGTGAACGCGGTTGGTATTTCTTCGATAAAACTCACGCCTGCTACAGCATCAAGAAGAATGCCAACTTCTCAAATGCTCAAAAGGGCTGCGAGAAGGAGGATTCCGCGCTAGCCAGCATACATAGCGATGAGGAGAATCAATTTATCCTAGGTTTGGCGCCTTTATACGAAAATAAATTTTTTTAAAAGTTCAGATATAGCAGATTTTAGGAGCTATTATGAATCAAATGAGATTTGGATAGGAGTTAGGAAAAAAGATCGAACTTCTATTAATCTAGATGGCACAGCGGTTGGTTTTTTATTGAAAAAAATTGCATCTCAAATGAAAAAAAGACTGACGGATTTAAGATGGACTATTCGAATTGGGCTTATGAAAATTTCTTCACTTTTGGAGAATGCGCCCAGATTTATGGCCAAACCTATGCTGCTCAGTATGGAGAGTGGAATATGTTCAGCTGCGAGTATCCTCAGCGTTATGTTTGTAAGAAAAGATTTGATTTTTAAATAAATTTTTTTTGTTTTACCCAACATTTTAAAGCAACTTAAAAGTTTTATTATATTTAAAGGTATCTAAACAGCAGGCTTTTGATCTCTAAAAAGATGATTTTTGTACAAGAAAGTGCCAATTTAATGGCATGACTCACAGAGAGAGAGCATTTTCGGCCAGACGGTTGTTGACCTTTCCACCTCTAAATGTAATCGCTGAGCCGTTTTTATTCTCTCAGAATAGGCGATTAATAAACGCCACCCACCGGCGATAACAGTCTATACAGAAAGGCCAGTCGTGATGACCGAGACATTCCCTGGTCTTTTGGGCCTCCTCGGCGATGGATTCTTCTATTATTTCTGTCAATTTGTCACCAATTTATTCTGGTTTATTAATCTTTTCATCGAAAAACGGGTCGTCTCGCCTCCAACCAATCCTATAATTCTCAAATCTGTCAAGGAGTTGGTCAATTTGCTGAAAAGTCGGAAGGTAAGGAATCATAACTTTTTTTGTTAAAATCTTCCCAAAAAAGTTGTTATTTTTAGGATTTTTTAAACTTCTGTATCAAATTCCTGCATACAATCAGAATTTTTTTAAAACAAAAAATACTGTCTCTAGAGTCCTTTTATTCAAATTCAAAAGTAAATATTACTACTATGCCGTTTGTTATCACAATCATTATTATAGTTCTGCCTATCTTTCTTTCAGATAAGCTCATCCGAAATAATAAACGCCTACGTCGAGAGGATAGAGGAGATCAATCCAACCATCAACTGTTTAGCTCATAAAAACTTCTCTGAGGCTCAAGAACAAGCCAATTCTTGTGACAAAACCCTTTCACAGCTATCTGCTCTCCAAATAGAGGAGGTATCCTTCCTTTTTATTTAAATCCTCCCCAATTTGAGTTATTCAAATCCAAACCACTTTTTGGTCTCCCCTTTACAATAAAGGATTCATTCACCGTCAAAGGGAAGCCCTGCACAGTGGGGATTTTATCCAGATGGAGAGAGAACCTCCCTCAAAAGGAGAATGCCATCGTAGTCCAACGGTAGAGGATTTTCTGCAGAAATAACACCAAAAATTTCAGAATGTTTGACGCTGGAGCCATCCTCCTAGCTATTTCAACTGTCCCCGAGGCTGCTATGTGGGTAGAGACGAATACCCTAGCTTATGGGAAAACCTGCAATCCATACGACTCTAGAAGGATTGCAGGCGGATCAAGTGGGGGAGAAGGAGCTCTCCATGGGGCGGGGGCTTCTCTAGTAAGAACTATCGTATCTTCAAAGAAAGAAAAGATTTAGATGGGAATTGGCAGCGACATTTCTGGAAGCATTCGAATTCCTAGCTATTTTAATGGCATTTTTGGACTCCTCCCCTCACCAAGTTAGTTCATTTTTACTGATATGCCTGTACCCTTAGCTTAGGATAAAATGGGTCCCGCCGCGATAACCCTTTTCTTGGATACGAAGGATGTCGTCTTTTTTATAAACAGACTATATAAAATCGTTTTAGAAGCAGTGCCTCTGACTGGCCATATTCGCAGCATAAAAGAAGGTACCTACCCTTCGCTGATGTGCCGTGCTGGTCCTCTCACTCGCTTCTCGGAAGATCTCCCTCTTCTGGCCAAGGTTAGGCCATTTTTCTGTCCCAAATGAGTAGTACAGTAGATGACTCCCCTAAACTCTGCTTTTTTAATCTCGCTCACAATTCAAACTACAGATCTTATCGGGAGAATCAATTAACCAGGAAGAGAAAGTGCCATTGGAGAAGATAAAGCTCTTTTACATGAATGGGGCCACTCATTGCGGCAAGATAGAGCCGATTCAAAAGGAGCCGTTAGAGGCCATGATGACCGTAAATTTTTATTTATTTTTCGGAAAGAAATCGCTGCTTTTGCAGGCTGTTTCATATTTTGAGCAGAAATTCGGACTGGAGGCTCAAGAACTCTTCTTCTATGACACAGACGATCTCATTTTTATGCAAGGAGCCGCGACTTTTGAAGAAGATTCTCCCAGAATGGACTCCATTATGAGGAATATTGAAGTATTTTAGGCGGATTCTCCCAAAAAAAGAAAAAATTTAGTCGCCCGGAGAAGCAGTTGATTGCAGTAAAGAGCTAATAAAGTCACTTTTCGGCAAATCGGAGTACACTCTGCCTCTAATTTTGATGGCGATGAATCCTTTGATCAAACAATTGGACCACGATCAGTACTTGCGATTGGAGAAGAAGAGAGAAAATCTCAAAATTCAGATTTCTGAGATTTTGGGCGAAAATGGAGTCATTTTTTATCCCAGGTAGGGGGGAGATAAGTTATTGGATACGCTGTAGTCAAAAGTCATCGCTTTAAATTTTATCAAAAAAAACGTGGAAATTATTTCTAGCTGGCCGAGCCAAGCTCCATTCCACTGGGAAACAGTCGTGAAAGCGACAACTCCCTGTCATGCCGGCCTAGTGAACATGCTCCTTCTCCCAGCCATCCAGTGTCCAATGGGTTTAACCAATGGTCTTCCAAACGGAGTCCAGGTAGTCTTCTTCTTTAAAATCAAATGACAATTTTAGGTGATATCTAACCGGGAAAATGAGAAACTTTTGATCGATATTGCCCAAGAAATCGAGAGAGGGTTTGGAGGATGGAAGGAGCCCGGCTCTTCTTCTTCTTGAGAGAGAAAAAAAGTATTATTATGCAAAAAAAAATAAATAACATTTTAAAATCTAGTAGAAACAATGGATTCCAACTTCCTCCAAAATTTAAAAAAAATGACCATTCCTTTTAACTTTTTATATCAAAAAATACTGTAGCAATTTGCTTAGATATACAGAATCACCTAGCCTAACGAACAAATAAAAAAAAAGATATGGAGCCAAGATTCTAACGAGACACAACCTTCAACCTGATCTGTGCCGCCTTTTCCCAGTTATCTCGTCTGTTTAAAGAGATTTTTGGTGTCTTAGGCTAGAAAAGTCTATGTTTTATCGACAACTTCTATTACTTCCTCGAGATAAGAAGGGAAAGCCTAGCAGCTTCCTTTTGCTAGAGAATAAAGCGCAAAAACTAGGAAAAAAAAAACGGTAGTAGTGTAGCTGGCTACCCCGTTCGTTATGCAGCCTGTGCACCGGATCGCGTGGCGGGACCCATATATTGTTTTTTTCTCTTCTTTTTATTTTCTTAACAGTTTCCACGGCTTTCACATCTTTTTTTAAAAACTATCATGCAGAATTTGATGTATAGACACAAAGACATAAAAAAC
Organism: Oscheius sp. JU1382; assembly: GCA_932521405.1. NCBI lineage: Eukaryota > Metazoa > Nematoda > Chromadorea > Rhabditida > Rhabditidae > Oscheius > Oscheius sp. JU1382. Next base: position 1,029,457 of record OW051479.1, read on the forward strand.
ACGTTTAAAAGCATCTTGAAAATAAAAAAATATTCGATGCTGCAAGATGCTTTTAGGCGTGTTTTTTATGTCTTTGTGTCTATACATCAAATTCTAATAACAATAGCTAAAGGATAGCTAAATAATAAGTAAAAACAAAGAAAAGATCAGAAAAGTCTAAAAAATTCAAATTTACGCGCAATGCGCAGGGCCTAAAAAAGCTGCAAAACGAACGGGGTAGCCAGCTACACTACTACCGAAGATCCTAACCTTCCAAAAACATTGAAACCTGGAGATGAGATTAAAAAGAGTAAAGATGTTAAAAAGAATGTTGTCAAAAATGAATTGAAAGTGGAAGATTATAAGAAATGTCTCTTTGACAAACCTATTGTCCGAAAAGTACAGTACTGTATTAGATCTGTGAAACATCAGTTATATACACACTGTCAGAATAAAGTTGCTCTAAATAATGATGAGATTTCGACAGAGCATAAACGTTATGTTTAAAAAAATAGTCATAGCACTATGGCTTATGGTAGTGTTCATATCAAACCTGAACTACTGTCATTTTAAGAGTGATAAAATTGTATTTTTAAAGTCATGATTTTGTAACATTTTCAAAACAAGAGGACAGTAATGACCACAACGATGTGTATTGAATTCTTGTATTTGAAATGTTGAGATCTCAATTATTCTACTTTTACCTTTCAAATATCTTTTTAGTTCTTCTGGTGGATCTAAACCGAAAGAATCAAAGTAGTAAAGTTGATCTGACTTTTTGGAATAACAAACCTAATAAGTATCACTGCCTTCGGATAGGTCAAGATTGACAATTCCGACTTCCTCATCTTTTATCTTATCCGGGAGAGTGTCACGCATAAAAACACCGCGAAAGTCTTTAATTTTTAATTCTTTAACGAGTATTATTAATTCGTGGTTGGTTAATGCGGGGATATTTTTTATGAAAGTTTAACATTTAATAATTACCAAAATTTTAAGACTCGTGTAAAATACGCCAACAATTATTTTATTTTCAATTTGTTGGCTTAGTACGATTGTAAAAAACAAAGCACTAGTAAAAACAAAAATGTAGGGCGCACATGGGAGCCGACCTCACGGATTAGCCGCAATGCCCTGTGGTGGCTTACCGACTGCGCCATGGAGGCGTCCTTTTGCTGCGGAAGGTTTCTCCCCTATCTACCCAGCGCGGCCTAGCAGAGACGCAAGAGAAATGTGAGAAAGCCAAACGGTGGGGGTAATATAGAGAGAGTGTGCGTGCTAGTGCAATGATGTTGTGTTGCCCCTCTTCTGCACATACTAGTATATTCCGCTTTTGATCTACGTTGTTCCTTATGAGTTGTTTTTTGGCTGGCAATCCTCGTGTCTCCCTGGCTCAGTGGTAAGAGGTTCGAATGGGAGGCGGAAGGTCTCTGGTTTGACTCCCGGCCGATGATGATTATAGTTACCTGTAGTAATGCTGACAACTGTGATGCAAACTTGCGGAACTCTGGGGTCTTTTTTAACCTGACCTTCATTTTTTTTAATTTTCAGAAATTAATTATTTTTTGTTTAATTAAGCATTGTTTTTGGGATGTAAAAGCATTAAAAAAATGCTCAAAAAGACTAAAAATGAAGAGATGGGCAAAAATATGGTAGATATTTGTAGCGTACTTTGCTAATATTAATTTATTCAAAAAGTAAACTTTTCAGTGGTTGAAATTAATTTTAAAAATGTGACTTCTGGACAAGTGGGCCAAATGGCCTGGCGCAATCTTCTACCCAGATTGCTCAAAAATGACAGTTTTTTGGTGAGTTAAGCAATGTTTTGAGTTTGATAATGTCTAAAAATGACATGAAAATGCTGAAAATGGGCTAAAAGTTGGTCTAGACCCGACCTATTATATACTACTATGGGCTGTTACAAGACTCCTTTAAAGTATGGCTGGATGGTGGCCGTTTGGAAGACGGTGATTATCGTGAAACAATGGACTCAACTCTATTTGAGAATTGGCTTAGAAAAGTTTGCCCCGAGCTGGTTACATCTGCCAATGGAAGAAATGCTGTGTTGATTATGGATAATGCGCCTTATCATTCGCAGTGCATAGAAAAGGGATGCCCTTATGTTTTCTTTGACGATATCACTTTCAGGTTCCTACTGCAAGCTCCAAAAAACAGGAAATAATTGACTACATGGATAAATGTGGTATACAAGTACCAAAAGATCCAGAGAAAAAAGAACTCACTCCATTACTAAATACCTATATTGCAAGTCGAGGAGGAAGAAACAGCGTAAAAAAATACCGAGCAGAACAAATCGCAGCTGACTTGGGCGTTGAGATTCTTCGTTTACCGCCTTACCATTGTATTTTAAATCCGATTGAGCACTTATGGGCGTATTTAAAACAAAAATCTGCTCCACAACAATTTGAAAAGAAAAACTTGAATACTTACGTGACCATTCAATTCGGATCATGTCTGAAATAAGTTCCGAAACGTACAGCAAGTTTTTCCACAACGCAATCAAAGTAGAAGATGATTTTATCCAAAAAGAATCCCTTCCAATTACTCCAATTGTTAATATTGAGGATCTTAGTGTAGACTTTGCTGAATTAGAATTAGAACACTCTTCAGACGACGAATATAACTAATGTAAGTCTAAAATATGTTGAAATTGTTGATTATAAAAGTTAAAAATCTATTAGCAGAAATTATTATAAGAATTTAATAGGAAAAAAAACAAAAGAAAATTCTGGAAATTCAAAAGTAAGATAAGAGCACCGCAAAATTTTAAACCGTCAATTCTGAGTACGGTATTGCTAGAAGGCCATGTCGCCTTTTTTAAAGAGACTATATATGCTACACATAAAAAGCATGCCTGCGCCATGGGTTGCATGTCATTGGTTGCGGGATCGAACGAGAAAGCTTCATCGCAGAATATGATGATTTGATAGTACGCTACGATTCAGGCGGCACTGTGCTAAAGTAGACGAGTTAACAGGGCATAAGGAAACAACCGGCACGGCGTTCCTAGCTCGATAAGTTTGTTCCAGTGCTACCTGAAAACATTAGTCCGATTTTTTAAGATATGGTTCTACCTTAATATCCTCAGCATTATTTAGAGCCTTTAGAGATGGAAGCTCCTTGTTTGGTAGGCTATGCCTTTCCGTGATCCAAGGATGCGTTAAAATCTGTTTGACAGAAAAACGCCTAGAGGCACCAACGGACAATAGTTTTTGAACTAGGTTCTTGGCTGAATCGCTAACACTTTCCCAAGCTTGTAGATCCAGTTTAACTTTTTCTTCTCCCATTCGCTTCAAAATTTCTTCTAGCGGATCGTTTGGGACCACTGAACATAGGGTTTGCCCATAGAGCATTGTATAGAGAACCACACCAAATGGCCAGGCGTAACACGAACGATTATAACCTTGTCGTTTCAGTATTTCTGGGGCCACCTGAAAACGTTAAACTTTCAGATTGACAACTTACAAAGCTTGCAGTATAACACGGCGTCATTAGCAAACCGTTCTCTGCACGCGATTGTTTCGCAAAACCAAAATCAATTATCTTAATGCTGTCCCCTTCATCTCACCAACTTTGTAAAAAAAAAATCTTTCACAAAGTCAGAATGGTGCAACAGAAAGCTAAAAAGGGGAGATTTTGAGACTTTCTCTCACTCATTTGAATAAAAAGCTTTGATTCTGTATGTCCTGCTGCTGACGTTTGGTTTTGCATCTCCAGCCCACATTCCCAGCTCTGCAAAGCCGAAATAAAAGCCCTCGGTTTATATCCCTCCCCGACGAAAACCAGGAAATGTCTCTTCTTCTTTTCCTTCTTCTTTCGCCTCAAATCTTAGCCAGACAGTGCGATGATGGCTGGAGTTATTTCAATTCCCACTGCTACAAGCACATCCTGAGTTGGACCAATCGAGTCGTCTACTCGCAGGCTCAACAACAATGCGTAGATCATGGCGGCTGGGTGACTTCTATTGATTCCGAAGAGGAAATGAATTTTGTTGTCCGTAAGTTTATTAGAAATTTCCCGTTTTGGGCTTAAAAAAAGGTTATTTTTGGACTCCAATCGAAAATTCATTCGTTTCTGAGCCGTAATTTTTATTAAAAATGGGTTTCTCTAAATTTTTAGAGGAAATCAATGGCTACAAGATTGATTGAAAAATGTTCAGAATTGGGAGTTAGGCCAACCAATTGGACTTCAAAAGGAGATGCTCTCACAAACCAGCACATTGCTGAGTCCCTACGAATTGGAGCTGAGACGGGCAATTCGAATTACATGGATTTCCTGCTGGTGGGAGGATATAAAGACGGAAATAAGCAGTGGCATTGGAATCATTCCAAGAATGATTGGTTCAAGTGGTGCCGATATGATGTCGTTGAGCCATCTGGATATCCAAGGGAGGATTGCACAGCGGTAATTTTTTTTTGCTATGAACTAACGAAGTTGAATATTTTACGCTTCAATCTGCTATTTTATTGAAACTTGTAGCGAAAAAGTTATTCCACAATTGATAATTTTGTATATAAATTCCTTAATTTTCTGAGGAACTTTCTTCATTTGCAGATGCAATTGCACAATCCCTGCATCTACGATGTTTATTGCGATGGCGACTGGCGTCCAATCCTGATTTTCAACGGCTTTAGTCATTTCGTCTGCAAGAAAAGAATGAGCTGTTCAAATCCCGGCGCGGAGCTATCTTCCAAGGGAAAATGCGTCTGTAAAGAGGGTTTTATCGACATTACGAAGACCAATATCCCCGAAGCAAGCGCCTACAAAATGGTTTTTGGTCTTAAAAAAGGTGGAAACGATGCTCATTTTTAGGGGGAAAAATGCCTCTCAAAGACGCCTTGCGACGTGGTGGCGAAAAATAAATCTCTTTCAGTTATTTTCATTGTCGATTCGAGTCATTCCATCGGCAAAAAGAATTGGCTTCATGTGGGTTTTACTTAAAATAGGGGGGGCTAGATGAATTTTCGAAATATTAAAAAATCTTAGATAATCAAATTTCTACAAAGCGGAGCGTCTATTTTGAACAATAAGATGAACGTTGGATTTATTAAATTCGCAACAAATTTGACAGCCGCCGTTGGGCTGAAAGCTGGCTGGTCGAGGAGTAAATATCTGGACTCCATCCCCACCGACTACGACGATGGTCAGACCAACACCCCGGAGGCTTTGGACACAGCCACGGAGATGTTCAAACAAGACAAAAGTGACCATAAAATAGCAGTTTTGATCACTGATGGAATGCCTTACGTCGAGGACATTTTGGAGAAAGATGTCGCCATCCCGGTCACCAAGGCTGCAGCTTATAAGGTGATTCTTGAAGGTTTCATTAAGAGAAGTTAAAAGAGAAAAATCATTTTTTCTTGCTTGTGAAATTGTCTGCCAAACGAATCGATTTAGACCAGGGCTTATGGCTACTGGCCGGCCCTAAATAAAAAATCAAATATGTAAGAAAAAATTATTTTGATCGTTTCTAGGGTTTATTGATGCGTTTTATCGCTCTCCTAGCATGTAAAAAAGGCTAGAAGCATGAAAAATAGCTTTATGCAACTCTTTTGGCTATAGTAGTAATTCCTTAATTTTCAGCTAAAAAACTCTGGAGTGGATTTGATCGCGTTGGGATATGGAAGAGAGTTGGTTATTTATTCAAAATATTTGAGGGAACTCCTTTCCGATCCTGAGAATGATTACTTCCAATTCGATAAGGAGGCTTGCGACCTAACTGCCCAGCACATGACGATTCTTTTGAACAAAGTTTGTCGAAGATATTGATCTTTGGAAATAAACATTTTCGCTTTGAGTTTTGATTAAAAGCGGGAATTAGGCGCTGAGAGATATTATTGGTTATATTTCCTTTTAAAAAGACGACATGTTTGACTATCAACCGCTGCGCATCAACTTACTTTATCCTAAAATTTGGTCAATGCCAAATGGGTCTCGGTACGGAAACCCCAAATCTTGATGCAACGTGAATAGTCGTCTTTTTTGAAACAGATTATCCATTTCTATAAAGTTTGGTCATATTTATAGTCAAAATGGGTGCCAGGATCTCGGTTTTGATTAATTCGGGGAGATTTTGGGCGAGAATGGAGTCATTTTTTATTCCAGGTAGGGGGGAGACAAATTATTGGATACGCATGGATACAGGTAGTCTCTTTCTTTAAAATCAAAATGACAATTTTAGGTGATATCTAACCAGGAAAATGAGAAACTTTTGATCAATATTGCTCAAGAAATCGAGAGAGGGTTTGGAGGATAGAAGGAGCCTGGCTCTTCTTCTTCTTGAGAGAGAAAAAAAGCATTATTATGCAAAAAAAAAAAATAACATTTTAAAATCTAATAAGTCAACCATTTTTTTCAATTGCCGGTCCCAATGAGACACGCGGGATAAAGCCTTATTGTTTCCTAATGTAAAGAGAAAAAAAATTTAATATTAAAAAAATATATTAGCACAGCTGCAGCAGCAATTGTTTCTCAGTTTTTATTGAAAGAGGGAAAAAAGAAAAAAAACCGTGTTTTTCTGGCAATTTAGGTCCTTCTTTCCAGCTGATTCCATCGAATATTTCGACAGAATCTATTGGAGTTGTTTTGTTAATTTTTCCTCCAAAGACCATAATTTCATTTGATAATTTGACAGCTCCATGACAGTATCGTCCTTGTTTTAAGCTGGGCAGCTTGATCCACTCCTTTTTTGGATCAAAGACGTCTATTTTCCAGACTTTATCTGAGGAAGTTTCATCATATTTCCTTCCTCCGATGATTATTAGATTTGTTCCTTCAACTATTGAACAATGAGCATCTAATCCATGCGGCATATCACAGAATATTTCCCATTTGTTCTTGGCTGAATCATAGACTTCCACTGGTTTTAAAGCTTTCCCATCCCAACCACCAGAAACAAAGATTTGTCCACCAACTATTGAAGCAGATGAGACAGCTCGTTTAAAATTGAGATCACTTTCATTTTGTATTTTTAAAAAGACAACTTACGGCATTTTAGTCCAAATATTTGTTTGGGGATTGTATTTTTCCACTGTTTTTAGTGCATCACTCCCATTCCATCCACCAATTACCCAAATTTTTGAGTCAAAAACAATTGTGCTCTGTGAGATGCCAGTTCTCTTCTCGTTCATTTCAGCCATTTTGGTCCATTCACCACTCTCTCCCAACTTGTAGCAGCTTGTATATGGTTCTTTTAGATTATTGTGGCCTCCCATAAAATATATTATGCCGTTTAAGATAGCAGATCCATGCAGTTGCACTTCAAAAGGAAGTTTCTGCTTACATTTTCGCCATTTGTTCACTTTGGAATCGAAAATGCAAACGGAGTCAGTTATATTATTATGATATCCTCCAAGAATCAGCGCCTACACCGCTTATTCAAAGATTTTAGCTGAACCTACAGAAGAGTGGAACCCCAATTCTGAGGAAACATTTTCCAAATGAATTGACATGCTTTCCACCATCGTTTTTGTTTCTAAAAATGCTGGCGTTCTTTAAATTCCAAACAAACCTTCATTTGTTTTTTCAATCAAAGCGGCTTTTTCCAGCTGCCCAGCTCTTAGATTTTCAATTTCTTCAGATTGCTCACCAATTCTAATTTGTAAAGTTTCAATTTTAGTTTCAAAGTGCTGTCTGATGTCGCCAATTGTTTCTCCCTTTTCAGCTAATTGAGCTTCGATCTTTCTAACTGAAATTCCATTTAGTCCTTTTGTCTTCAGATTTATTGATTTTTGAAATTTTCTGCGTTGACTCATTCCTCTCTTTCATCCACAACCAGGGATGCACGGTTTCTGGATTTTTAGTCGGTTCGCTTCCGGTTTCGGTTAACCGCGATTTTTCAAATCGACCCGCGGTTTATTTTAAAACTACCTGCAGCAACTCGATCCATTCTCTCCCTTGCCATTTGCTGCCCAACTTCCGCCAGCTGATTTTGGAAATTTCGTTCTAAAAGATTCTCAAATTGATTCGAACATAAAATGCCTGTGGTGGCTCGATCCTCTCTTTCTCTCTCCAGCAGCCGTCTTGCTTCAATTTTGTTTTCTTCGGTTGATTGTTCTTCAAGAGATGTTTTAACTTTTAAAAAAGAACTCACTCATAACCGTCATATTTTCCTGATAGTTCTTTTTATCGAATTTTATTTTATCCTTAATATTACCTATGCTTTCTTTCAAAGTTTTCTCAAATTGTCGCCTCATTTCAGCGAGTTGTTCCTCAAACTTTCTCTCTAGAAATTTGTCGAATTTCTCACCGAAAGATCCCCCTTTCCTACCTGCGGCAGCAACTGCTAGTCTCAATCGGTCTATTTCTTGTCGAGCATTTTCAAGCTCCACTCGCTGTCTATCATTTGATGAATGCGCCATTCTGAACTGATTATTAACAAAAAGACAGAAAAAGAGAGATGATTGAACAAGGAAAATGAAGAACTGATAGGCTTATCACTTGCACCAATGAGACACGTGGTCTCTAGTGTGTCGGAGAGTTGAGAGGAGATTTTGAAGCGCTGAGAAAGATTTGCACCATCCCTTCTAACCTTATCGGAAAGAAAAAGAAGCATCCGATGAAAGACTACGCTTGGATTTTTATGGGAAATTATGCGGGATTCTCGGGATTTTAGCGCTCTTTTCAGAAATAAAAATAGTAAATTCTAGAAGGAAAGATAGATGGACGAAGAAATCAGAAGTTTCTTCCCCAGCGGCTCTCAAAACAAATATATTGGCTTCCTCTCCTTCTCTGACAGCTTGAGAAACACTAAAAATGAGGCGCAAAACATCTTCTTCAACTTGATTAGAATGTGTCCAGCGGGGATATTTTGTTTCTCCCATCTGAGTCGCCATCACTCTCTACCAGTCACAATCGGCTTTTATTTTGGACGAAGATCAACTTCCCATTTGCATGGCTATTGGTGAGAGATTTCACAAGGAACGAAGCCCTGGGAAAGCTTATTTCATCCAGAAATTTATACTTGGAGCACTCGGAGCCGTACATTCCATCCATCAGTAAGGTGAGTCAATATTATTTTTGTACTCCAGGCTGAATGCTCTAATAAGAGGTGTGCAGAACAAAATTTTTTTAATTTAGCAATTCTCTAATTTCGTTATTTCTGCGGGAATATCCTTTTAAAGTTACAGAGTTTCAACTTTAATTCAAAAGACTAGAAGTGAAGTAAGTTGAATTATTTGTGAAGTTTCTTAGGGAAACAATTGGAATAAATTAGCGGCTTGAAAGTTTAGAAAAATATGGAAAGTTTTGATCAGAAATTGTTCAAAATTTGACATTAAATCGAAGTAATTTTAGCTTCATCTGGCCAATTTATTCCATTTTTCTAGCTTACAATACTATACTCTAGGTAAAACTTTCTCTTTGATTGTTCTAACTTTTAAGATATTGGTTTTTGGTTTGAGAGGATTTTTTTCTAACACAATGGATTCAATTTCACCATAAAAATGAGATGAATTCATCTCTAATTTGTGAAATCTCGTCAATTTTGACGCTTACTCTCGCGGATTGAAACTGAAATCTTTCAGAGTGCACCGCCTTCTTTGTTCGTCTTCAGCCTATCTATTAGCTAGCAGATTGGATCAAAATAATATACCGCTTCCTTGAATATAACTCTCGAATTGAATTGAATAAGCACCTCAAAATGGGTGATTTAGAAAAAATAAATTTCGTTTCTCCTCTGTCAATATGGATTAGAAAAATTATCAACTCTTGATTAAAAAAGGGTTCGATAAAACAGATAATTTAATGAATGGATGGATCAATTGGTGATTACTCATTTTTAGGTACGGAGTTTCAAATTTAGTTCAAAAGGCAAAGAAAATAACACTTTTTTTTTCGAATGAAGTGATTGCTACTGTAGCTTTTTAAGATTATGGCAGCTAGGGGCATCACCTTTTTGTCCATCTTATTTAGAGCTGCAGCTGCATTTCAAAAGCCAGGAATGTAATGCAACAATTCTTAGGAAGTTTACTATAGTCTGTTCATAAAAAAGACGAAATCCTTCGTATCCAAGAAAGGGGTTATCGCGGCGAGACCCATTTTATCCTAAAAGCCAAAGCCTTTAGTAAATTTTAGGATAAATGGGTTTCGCCTCGAAAAACCCCTTTTCTCGGAGTATCAGCTGTCATCTTTTTTATGAACAGACTATAGATTTACTCACAAGTTAGTCAGTTCCTAGCTTCCGGTCTCTCTCTCTCTCTCTCCCCTCTAGGGTCTAACGATTCAAAAGATTAAATAAAAACCAGAAGGCCGTAATAAAACTTAATTGTTTATAGCCCAGCTTTGTCTGTGTGAAAAACCAGAAAAATTGCTCCCATCCCCGACCACAACAATGCATTTCCTCTATTCCGCCTTTTTTTAATCACTTTCCCAGCTCAGTTTCTTGGTTCGTGAGTCTGCACTCATTTCTTCATTAAAGGAACGCAGAAGGACATGAACCATATTTTTCACTCGTTCAGTCAGGTGTAAGAACAAAGTTTGCAGAAGACATGTAGGCGTCTGAGAAACATAATTTTGAGTAATTTCTCTGCACTTTCAAATAATTTTTGATCTAAAAGAATAGCCAAATCGTAGTTTTACAGTCAGCCTAGGATCAAATAACTTGAGGAGTTGATTTTTCAAAAATTAATTTTATCAAAATTAACCTAAAATTGGTCATCTTGCTATAAATTTTGTAACAAAAAACCATCAAAATGTAATAATTTGACTAAATGATTTCGATTCAAATGATGGATTTAGGCTGATTTGGGGGGGGGGAAATCAATTTTACCCCAAGATTTGGTCAAACATTGCAATTTTCCATGTAAGCCGTCGCCCAGATTCAACAAGAAGAATACTAAACAAACTCCTTCTCCTCACGCGAGTTAATTTTCATCTTTGGTCGTTCGCCAGTTTGCACCCTTCTTCATTAAACGAACGTGGGCCACGGTCACACACACTTCGAATGTTTTTCATTAGTTCCGGCTGGGAATCTTTTTGAATTATTTAAGTTCCGCTTTTTACCAAATGTAACCTAGGGCACACCATCTCGCCAGAAAAATTTAATTTCTTCCCCTCTCTCTCGAGAACTTGATGTACATTTTTTGTGCTGTCTAGTTTAAAGTTACAATACTATTCTAATGAACAGATTGCGCGGAGAGTGCTTTCAAATTGAAGAATGAGAGAAATAGAATTTTTGCAAATTGATCTATCTGAACCCGAAAGCGTGCCAGTTCTTTGATTCTAGCGCAATCTGGAATATCTGCAAAATATGACGAGAAAACTTCTTCTGTTAGGCAGTGACCCAATCTGAACAAAGTGCCTCTATTTTAAGCATTTTGAAGTTGTCTACAAAGCAATCGTATCGCCACCATTCACCTCACTCCAATCAATTTCAATTTCCATCGAAACATTTCTTTATCTGAATCTGGAAACTGAGCCTTTGCCTTGGTTTCCATTACAGGAAAAAAGCAGCTTTATCCACTTTCCCAAAGCGAAGAACTGCTTTGGATTTCGCAAAAAAAATGTTCTCTACTAGCCTGCTGCGTCTAATATATACATTTCAAGTGGAACCAGTCTGCTTCCTCAAGTAATCAAAGAAGCAAAAACAAAATATTTTTACGGATGAAAAAATCTTATTGAAGTATATACTACTACTAATTTGCTAATAAGCTCGGTTCAAAACACAATTTCATTTCGATTTTAAATTACTTTCGCATCTTTCCAATTGATTCACAGATCGTTTTTAAGATTGCGGAAAAACACAAGCCTCTCAGCTTCGTCAAGTACATTTCAAGGGGAAGTCGCCTTATTCCGTAATAATCAAAGAAGCAGCAAAACAAAAATTTAAACCAAAAAGGGTGCCAATTCATGCATGTTTGACAGAAGAGCGACTAGAAAGATGATAGAGAAGCGTAATACTCAAAGAGTTTCCTTTTTCAGCTAATTATTTGAAATGCACTACCAATATTCTCTACTCTCCCTTTAAGTTTATTATCGAATTGAAGCTTTTTTTCTCTTCTTCTAGGAAATATAGAGAACCAGCTTGTGATCCTCTCTCTCTTTTTTGAAAGTGCTGGCGTTCTCTGACGAAAAGTTCTCCTTTTCTTCTTCAAAACAATCCTTACCACATAGGAAAAAATAGATAATTTATACTTTTTTCCTCCTTCTAGTTAGTTTTACTTCAAATCCCATTCTATTTTGAGAGGAGGTAGAAAAGACTTTAAGCCTCCTCTCTTTTCAAAGACCAAATTATTTTACTTTTTGTTCCTCTTAGCTCTTACCTAGACTTCCAGACAGACAAAATGCTGAGCTTGGCTAGAAAATTACTTTAAGGCAATTGGATTACAAACTTTTACCCCCAACTCATTTTTTGAATCTTATTTGCTAGCTAAAACATTTAAACAAAAAGTTACATTTATAACTACCTTTTTTGTAAAAAAAAAAAAAGTTGTTTTAGTTTTGCTTAAATAGCTTAGCTATGAGGATTGCCTACTTCAGAAAAGATTAATTATATAAAGCACAACTGATAGAACTATTTATTAGAGGTTATTATAGACAATCCTAGGATGATGGAGACTTTAAAAAACTTTCTCTTTTCTTCAAAGTCTGATTTTTCTCTCAATTTTTAGTAGTTGAAACAGAAAACCTCCTCTTCCACTTTTCATCCCTTTTTTCAAATAATTAGAGCATTCAGCCGTGACGAAAAAAGAGGTAGTTTCCTTGAATTGGGTACATGCTTCTAGACTTCCAATCACAGTACATCCAGTCTGATATTGTCAGTGCAGAAAGCCATTGGCTTCTAGGAATGCTGACGCACATTGTCTGTGGGAGTATCGACATAGCGGTGAGTTAGATTGAAATTTTGGAGGCTTTTTTGATGCAAAAGAAGAGATAAAAAAGTATAAAAATGATTTTTAAAAAAGCCCTTTTCAGACTGGAATCCTTGGTTTGGCTGTAAATATTCTGGTTGTGAAGGTTTTTATCTTTCGGGTTTATAACGGAAAAAGCCAATTTGATCGCCTTTGTCTCTCCCGAGCAGCGGCCAACATAATTTGCTCCTCTATTTTCACCTTCTTTGTTGGTCCCCTCATCCTTGGGTAATTATCTCCTTTAGAAGTTGGAAAAAAATATAAATTCAGATGGATTCCGGATAAATTGATCTGGCTGCAGGCAGTTTTTGGAGAAATTTCGGTCTCCCTTTACGGGGTTATTCTCTGCACCCAAGCTGTTTGCGCCATCTTTAGATTTATTGCTGTTTTTGCGCCGTTTTATTACGATCGATTGATCAATTTAACCGCTGTTAAGGTTGTACTGTATTAGCAAAAGAATTCAAATTAAATTCAGATAGCCATTGCGTTTATTTGGGTCTCCTCTTTTGGCTTCTCTCTTCCTAGTGCATATCGTGAGTTTATTCCTAATTTTGTGGTACTTTCTCCTAATTTTTTTTCGTAGCGCAAAATCCATAAATAATTTGGATTGCTTTACTAGAATTCAATAATCATGTTATTAGCGAACTGCTACTTCAACTATAATCTCTACATAATGTCGTGGCTGATCATCTCTGAAGAGACTTGCTCCAAACTCCGCTATCGTGTCCTCAATTCGACTGTTTATGTGAGCACAGCGACTTGTTTTATACTCAATCTGTGTACGTTCTTTCGTCTCTGCATGGGAATCGCCAATCTACGTCAGGAGACAACTTTTGGGCGTTTGAAAAAAAATTTGCGATTTGTTATCCAGGTGGGAAATTTTTAAAAAGCTGAAGACTTGACTTTCTAGACGTTGATCCAGGATTCATTTTATTTGTTTGAAACATTATCCTTCAACTTCTTGCCTTTTGATAAGTCGGCGGCTCCGATTTATTGGTTCTTGGCTCAAAATTGGGTCTGGCAGATGTGTCTTCTCCTAGATGGGTGAGCCTTTGTTTATGCTTTTGAGAGAGAATTTAGGGGAAATAGATCGTAAGAATTAGTACTACCGCAAACCGCTTAATACAACCGTATTCCTTTCATTTGCAGCCAAAAAAAGATTCTTTTAGTCTTTAATTGGCAAATTTAAGATCCAAAATGATTTACATAGTGGTCGTTAGTATTAAAGTTACCGTATTTCAGATTGATTATGTTGGCCTTCAATTGGCGCCCAAAGTTAGGAAAGAAGAAGGAGACCGGCTCGTGGAAGGGACTCAGCAGATCTAGGGAGCAACATCGTTAGCTCAAGATATTCTTTCATGACGGGCTTAAAATAACTAAATGAGATGACATTTTATCAATTTGTTATTACCCATAAAATGACAAACTTCTCACAAAGCAAACCTAATTTCTGGGTTCTTCATGGTTTTCAAACAAAACATTCTGAGAGCTCAATTAGAATAATTACCTTTAAAGAAATTCCTCAGAAATCTAAGGAATTTCCGAAACGGAAAGGAGACTCTGGATGACAGTTTTGTATGAGTTAAGTTAATAAATTTGTCTATGGAATTACCGCCTCTATGAGTTTATTAAAACAGTGGGTCAAAGTCTCTTAGAAATTTTTATTACCCGCTCGGAACCAAAAAAACATTCTCAGACTCGAACAGTCTCCCATTGACCCTGTAACTGACGGAAATAAATCTCCTTGGCTCGTTCAGCTGGCAAATTATCGAGTTGATCATTAGATAATTCGATATGAAGAAGGCGATATAGTGATCTAAATCATTTAATTTACAGCGATATTAATTCAAAGCTACAATAAGTTTTAAAATTCAATTTTTTGGAGTTTTCTCCAATGGCCTGATAGAATTCTCTAATTGACTTACTTTCTGATGCTTGGACAAAAATATGGCAATAAAATCAGCATGAGAAGGCTCAAAACGGGCATCAGAGAGGTCTGATACTCATGAAAATTGCCAAATTTCACGATGGCACTGATAATTCCAGAAGAAAGTGGCTGGTCCGATTGGAAAATCGGCAAATATAAATGATAAATCTGAAAAATTGAATCTCATCACAAGGAGGAAGCTCACAATAATTGAAGAAAAGGTCATCAACGCTACCACAATCATAACCGGGACCATCAATCTCGCCGTATTCACATTCTCCTTGATTTGAAATTTTCGCGATAGCGCATTTAATCCATGATGCTCCTGTAATATTTTGAATTTAGCTAGCCCTTCTGGTTGTCTTTTCTGCTTCATCTGCCATTTAGAAATACGCCTCAAACAGCGCTTGATTGTTCCTATCTAGAATTGATTTTGTTTCTTCGTTTGTTTTTAGATGAAATTCATTTTTATTCCGTTTTGCATTGATAAACGACCTCCCAAACCTAAACTCACTTTGAAAATGAATGAAGAAAAATGAAAAAATTGAATGAATAACTCGAGTTAATGCAATCTGTCGATTGATCAAGAATTCATTTTTAATGGAATTAACTAACTGATATTAATCCTGTAGGAGAGCTATTCATAACAAGAACCTAAGAAAGCAAATAAACAACCCAGGATTCTACCATTTTTCTGCAATCGACAAGACGCGTGGGTTTCAAATGGCTCTTTTATTTGTTTTTTAATTTTCAAAAGCGATTAATTGGAACTTTCAGCAATTTAGAGCAGTTTAATTGAATTTTGCAATCTAAATCCAAAATAAACTGCCCGGGACTATCAGATTGGCTTTAAAATGAATTCTGAAACCCGCGAGATCCTACCTTCCTCCTCCGGTTGACGAGCCAAAGACAGAAGAAAATGGCTAAGGAGATAAAATTGAATGAAAAGAGCATATCTCCAGCGATCCTCGACGTCTCAGGAAAGACTAGATCTTGTAGGCAATAGGGCATGCATTTATGCGGCGGCTCTCCAAACACAGGGAGCAGTCCCACCACCACCTCAAATTTGGTTTTCTTCTATTAATCGCTTCGTGTTACCTGCGCAAAGCAGAGGAGGATTCCTATCCATTTAAGAGGCTGTTTCTCATAGGTTCGAAACTTAATCGTTGCGAGAATTCGCTCCGCAGCGATGCAGAGTGCAGAAATGGCCAGGGCTAGGCCTCCTGTAGCCCACAGCTGTCGAAGTCCTAAAGATCAAAACAATAAAAAAGGGTGGGAAATAATAATTTCTTACTTATCAAAAAAAAAGTTTTAACAATCTTTAGATTTTTAAAAATTTATTTTCAAGCAGAGTTTTTAGCCGAAAGCTGTTCTACAAATTTGTAGAAGGTCAATAGTTGAGAAAATAAGAAATTTATTAATTTAAATTAAGAGATTTCGTGCAAAAAAAGGTCTTTTGAGATTTTTTATTTTCAATTTGGGTTTTTATTTTTTGCTCAAAACTAAAATTTTGCTGGTTGGATGGGTAAAATAGTAGAAACCTACGCAAGCAAATGCTTGGAGTATAGACCAGTAGATTACACTTTTCAGCCGCCGTTGGGACGAAGAAAACAATATAAAGAACATATAAAGCAGTTGCCAGGACTCCTAAAAGCCGATTCCTTGGGTTTTTTTCTTACAAAATTAGGTCTTACCCGTATTGGAAATAACCATAGCGGTCAGCATACAAGTCAATAGGCAGCGGACATTGAAGTGGAGAGCTACTGCTTGAAGGACTGATATGCAGAGAAGAATGAGGCCGATTATAGCTATGGGAGCCATGAAACTCCTCACTAGGATCATGTAGAAAGCGAAGGATTCTTGAGAATAAAGGCCAATGGCGGCTGAGCACATCTCAGCGGAGACAGTGTCGCAAGACATCCTAAACTAGGAGTTTCGGAGGAGGATTGATGATTTCTAGTTATTTTCACTATAAAAAAGCGAATTGAAGCAAAAAAAAAGACGAGAGGATTTCCAAAAACGTTTTGAGTTCAATTTAAAGCAATCTGGTTATTGTTACGTATTCAAATTTTTAATTATAAAACCGGCTGAGAGAGAAATGAGATGAAAAGTTTGAGGGCTTTCGTGAATAAATGGAGCCAAATCGGCGTGAGATCGGAAGTCCTCCGCCTGAATGTTCTAACATATTTCGCCCGCAGTAACTGCCAGCTTTTCAAAATCAAAATAACCTTTTTTTATAACGGAATATTGTCGCCTTCACTGGATTTCTTCAACAGATGAGGGGAAGGAAATACAATTTACTCAAACATAATAAATGTGGAATATATTTGTTTCAAAGAATAGTTAAAATAGCCTGAAAGCCCCTTTTTTCAAATTTTCCGATCGACCTGATCTTGATCACCAATAGGACAGTGTTAAACCATCGTAGTTTGTCTTTTATTGGATTGCTACAACCTAAAGCCGAATCCTTCAGTTAGAAGTCAAAAGGAATTTTATGGGAAAATAGCGAACGCAAAAAGATACATGGACTAGGCAAAATGAATTAATAACGGTCTCATCTTTCTCAAAAAATGATCTCATCATCAATTAAGTGAGATGGCCGACACGTGAAAGAACATTATTTATTCCAGTCGAAAATGAGGGACTTGTGCCCTCCATTTGAGCGGAAAACGACAACAATTTGATCTTTGGAAGGCGAGACCGGGCTCCAAATTAAAAGCAGCCATCGCTAGGTGTCAGGAAAATTTTTAAAATATGCTATTTTCTCAAACTTTTGAAGGCAAACATAAATGACTACATTTTAGTATAATTTAATGTAAACCTAGAGTCTCAAAAAATGATAGATAAACCCATTTTAGAACAAATAAATAATAAAAATTCTGAAATTTAAGCCAGTTTTTTATGCCAATTTTGGTCAAAATTTTTCAGAACAAATTTCTAAAATGTTATCTTCTTCTAAAATAAAGCCGCTCTCCAAGAAATTGGCCATCAAATAAGCTATAAATGACTCAATTTGGTTGAAAAATAGCCAAAATATGAGAATAATGATGTAAGTACAGTAATCTAAAGATTTGAACCAATTTTGAGCAAAAGATGGCACAATTTGACCTTTGAAAGAAGGAGAGGGAAGAAATTAAAACAGAGAGCCAATATTCACGCCCTCTACTTTCTTAATTGATGATTCCCTGGGATGGAGGGAGCAATCCAAGAAGATGAGGGTGAGGCATCCCGGAAACGTCTGGATATTAAAAGGAGAGGTGGAATATTTTTGTGAGGAAGAGGGCTAGATTTCTTGGAAAAAGGCGGATATTCTGCGTTCTAAAAATGAATTATCATTTCTTTCGATTTTTATGTTCTACAGAGCTTTTAACTTCCTGAAAACGGATGGAAAATATTGAGGTGTTGTTAGAGCAAATAAGAGTGGATCTATCAGTCGACTCACTCTCTCTCTCTTTCTCTGCGGAGTGCAAAGAATAACAAATTAGGGCAGAGGGGATGACTGGGTAATGAGGATATTTGCCCAAATCAAGGAAAGAAACAACTCACCAGCTCATAGTTCTCCCACGCTTTTGGGACACTTTGGCTGACTGTTCGTCTCTCCTGAAAATGCGAAGAATAATTAGCCGGTATTGGCGGCAGTCTTCACATGAGAGAGAAAGACAGAAGAGAGATCTCAAGATCACTCGATCTCTTAAAGGGAGATCCAAGAAATAACCCTTTCTAGGAATTTCTTTTATTTACAGGTGGATAATAAAAGACTTGGGAGGGGCTAAGAATAGGAACAGAATAAGGGAGACAACAAACAACAATTTTAAAGAAGAGAAGAATGAATCTCAAAACCATATCTAAGTGAGATAGTAAATTTCTTTTTTCTAATAATTTTGAAAAATAATTTTTGCATATCTTCTAAAACTTGCTCGCTTTTTGAAAAAACCATCAAAAGGGCTTGAAAGAAAGACATAAATATATATTTTATAACACAAGCTAGGTTTATTTCCAATTGGCTAACAATAAGCAGGCGATAAAATAAAAATAGAACTATTCAATGGAGAAATAAAGTGATTTGTGTACCTTGTGACGGCGATTCTTTGAAGGAGACAACAAGCAACAATAGAGAGAAACCCACTCGCTGGGTTATTCAGGGTAATTGGACTTTTGAGAAGTTTGATTTGTTAAGAGTTACGAGTTATAAAAATGCCTTAAAAAAGGATGTAAAAATTCTCGGTTTTTAAAAAACGGAAATAAATTGGATATCTCAAAATTCTCTGCTTGGGAAGCCTAGATTTGGAATAAAAATGGTGATAAAAGCGAAAATCCTGTCGGCATCTTTCTTTTCAAAGTCTAAAGATTCTAACAAGCCATAATTTTGTCTAGAAATTCTAAAGGCTAAACATCTTCCAAGATTAGCTAACTTCATAAATTTTAGTATTTTAAGCCAGGAACAACAAAAATCCAGATACCCAACAAACTTGATCATTCAAGGTATTTTTTTTGTGGACAAACGAATTTGAATTGTGAAGCTCTGACTAATTAAATCTTTTGTAGATCCAGCAGAACAAGAGATGAGAGAACTATTCTCTTTAGTTTTGTCAAATACTTAATGCCATCAGAAAGGTCTAAATTTTTTTAAATCGGAAGTGAAACAAAAAAAGCAAGGAGAATGGCAACTCAGACTGAATGTCAAAAACAGGAATCAAACAAAACGTATATTATCGGCGTCAGCAGCCAGGTAATTGACTGGCTGGAATGTCTTTTATGACAAACATAAAAGCTAGATTTATGCTATTTGGCTGCGTCAGCATTCGAAGCTTAGCAGAGGAATAAAATGAGTTCTTACAGCTTTAGACTGACTGCGATCCGAAACAAAAATAGTTTTCTAATTCAATGCAGAATTCTTTATAAGATAGTCAATTGGATTCTGTATGGGTGATTTAATCAGTAGCCTTTTTGATTAGCAGCCAAGTTATGAAGGACTGTGGAAGGTTAGGCTATTCGATATGAAAGAGGAAAAGTTCCGTAGGGAATTTGCCAACCATTTAACCGCGGTCTAAAGCAAAAAAAACCCGGAAGAAAATATTTGTCAAAAAACTGGTTCAATAACGATTGTCAACATTTCTTATTCTCATAATTAGTACTCAGATCAAAACAAACAGTTATTGAGATGGAGGTTGGCCTATTGGAGAGATCAAAAGGAAACCAATTTGCTCATTTATTAGAAACTCACTGAAAAGTGGATGAAAATGTAAAAATTGAATGCTACTCAATAAGGAAAATTTCTATTTGATTGAATACGGTATTCATGATTTTTATCATTTTTCTAAATAATTTTTGACATTATGCTGCTAGGAGTTATAATTTTGTTGATTGTTAGCAAATTGGATCTAATATTTAAAAATTTGACAAGTATTGTTCTCAATTTAAGTGCAGCCTGAAAAGAAAGAATCTAAAAAAGATTGGAACAACAAATGTATGCTGCGGAGTAAAATGCAATAAAACAAGAATTAATAAAGGAAAGATCAGTCACGTCGACGAAGGAAATCAAACAACATAAATAGAGAGGAAATAGGAATAAGATGAGAGGTGAGACGCCAATTTGAGTGAGTTAACTATAGAAATTGGAAAGCTCTATTCTCTTTTCGAACAACGCGGATCAAAATTGAATAGAAATGGGCAGAAGAGCAAACTACATGTTGGAACAAACCCAATCTCTGATCTGAGCTGTCGGAGAAGCTTATGCTAACTCTCTCAAACTCAAAGCTGTGATTATTTTGCCATCGCGTGTGAATATTTTTTCAGGGGGTCCTGGGAGACTGACTTTTCGAGAAAGAGTTCTCTTATTCAGCAAAAAAGGATCTCTTCATGAATGTTTCAAAGTCCAAAGGTAAAGTTGAGTCGTGCAGATTGCAGGAGGGGGATGTGTGCTCAGAGAAGGGGAAAATTTTTGGCTTTCAAGAAACTTTGCACTATTGACAACGGCTAAATTATTAGAAGAAGTGAGATGGAAAGCAGAACAGCGGAAAAAGTAGGAAGTGACGGCATTTTTTTCTCAGAATAATATGGTGTCCATTTTTTATAATTCTTTTGAACTCGAATAAAACAAGTCCAAAGCAAAAAAAAAAACAGATTGTTTCCGAGTTCTGCAGAAAGGGGCGTAAACTAATCACGCCAGTAATGAAAAAAAAATAAAACGGAGAGAAGTTAGAAATGAAAGGGAGATCCTATAGCTATAACGATGAGAGAAGAAGATATCCTAAGACCTATAATCTTCGACCGGAAATTAGAGTGTCATCAAGTGAGTCTGCGCGGATTCCTTGAGAACTGTTGAAGTAATATGAGACTTCCGAGGGCGCAAGAGGGCTATTGTCTGGTTTCATTTGGCAGAGGTGAAAGTATAAGCTTGAGGAGAGAACAGTGCTTGGATTCTTTGTTTCCCCCAAGGGGGAGGGCCGTTCCTCTACTTGGTACAATACCGGGTCGACCCATGAAATGGAGCTAGCAAGTCAGCTACCACTTTTAATCTCACAAATCGGTTAACTTTGTATACCAGAATACTGATATTATCGAAGGTAAATAATATTTGAACGAATGAAAGCTCTAAGTTTAGTGAAAAAATTGTATTTTAAGACAAAATAACAATAACCGTTATACGGTTAGAAACTTTTCGTAAACATGCTTGGCTAAAAATTCGTTACCGCTAGTTTTGTAAATTAGTGATAGGTTATGGGCAGCAAAAGGTCGTAGATCGTATTTTCCCGCAGCGTTTATTTCTTCGCCTTCTTCTGAGATTGACGTTATTAAAATAGGAGGAGAATTTAAAACCTAGAAAGATAAAATAAAAAAGGATAACTCTCACCTTCTCGTAAAAGTGAATAGCTAATGGAATAATAGCCATTTGATGGAACATGCGGCCAATATTATACCAAACTTCTGACTTACAATCTCGAACCTTTCCATATTTCTTCATAAAGGCTATTCCCTGAAGAATTAAGGTGAATTAAATAGAACGTATAAACTAACTCTTAGAGCTATAATGTGTCTTCCGCTGAGGTCCTTTTTACATGACATATGGGTGAAAGTCAGTGAGAGTAGCAGACACAATAAAGGGTCTTCCTGATTATGATGCCATACTCGAAGATATTCACCTGAAAAATAGTCTACCAAGCATAGAACTTTTTAATAAAACCTAGGGCATGACGATATGTTCCTGTGATAAGTGAATTATTTCCAGATATAGTTTGAAGAGCATGATTTTCAGTTGATTTTGCCAAGGCTCTCATAATAAATCGGTGATAAGAGACGTTCTGAGAATGGCAAAATACAAAATTCATTGCGTTGAAGACTTTCTTGTGCAGTTGAGGGCTTGGCTCCTCTTTCTAATGAAAAATACAAAATGTATTAGAGCAATTACCTTGGCCTGTATTGCTCCATAGAGCCAGCGTATAAATTCGAAAGCTAAGCTCCAGCTGTTGGATTTGATTGCGCAATAATATAAAAGATTTCGGAAAGTATGATTTCTAAATCATTATTTGTAGCTAGTAAATACTCTTACTTTTGAGTTTTAGCCATCCTCGGTTGCAAAAAAGAATAGCAACAGACTACCAATGCATCTTGATATCTTTCCAGCATTAGTAAAGTCTCCAAAAGCTTGAAACTATAGTCATGAAGCTGAAGAGACCTTTTGATGACTGAAATTTAGAAAAAAGGTTACCATTGAAATTTCTATTTGAGTTGTATTTCGTTCTTCATTGGTCGCAACAGCTCCGAGTCTTTTTACGAACTTTTCAAATGGAGTATTTTGGATTATATTCATAGCACAAATTCTCAAATTAGTCGTTAATGCTAAAAACATATGTCTGTTTTAGAAAACTAAACTTACTTAGACCTTGTCGAGACCATCTATTAATCTGATAAGCGGTACTAGCCTTATGAACTTCATAAAAATGTGGTGTTAAAAGCATTTTAACGCACCGAATAAATTGGTCAATCTTCTTCTCTTCGTACAAAACATCAGCTTGACGAATTAGCAGTCGTTCATCCTATTCAAGTTCAATAAAATAACAAAATAAAATTTACCGGCAAACTTGAACAAGTATCCAGATCATAGCCTTGTAATGTTGCGAGAGCCTGATCGGGATTTCCCGCTTTTAGCTGCAGTCCGGCCAAGTTAATACGAGCGTCTACATGATTCGGCATATACTAAAACCATACTGAAAATAAATAGGTCATTACCTTTAAACAACCCTCATAAGACTTTTCTGCTCCGATGCTATCCTTTAAGGCACTTAGAACATTCGCATAGACAAAATAGAACTCTCCATTTTCATTCACATTTCTATGTTGCTTTGCTCTATCAATAAACGCCTAAAATATTTAAAAAGCTAGTACGTTTTCAATTACCTTGCAAGATTTGTAATTTCCAGCAGAAAAATCAGCTTTAGCTACTTCTAGAAGATATGTTTCTAATTCAGAATTCTTCAAGTCGTGTTGCAATAGTTTTTCTGTTAATGGTTCTGCTAGATCTTTTCTATCCATTGCTAAGAAGCAGACAATTAGTCTAGCAAGCATTACAACAGGAAATATATCTTCTACTACGAAAAGAACATTTTCCGGTGGTGGATAAGGGAGAACATAATACGCTCCTCCAATAAAGAAGATCTAAAAAGCAAATAGTTCAAGAGATAAATTGTACTTCTAGAACATCTTCTCCTTGTTTTTCTCCATTTGAATAAACGAGTTTGATACCATCAGTCAAAGCTAGAATAGATCTACTTGCTTCAAAATGGCGTCTTTTTGAAATTAATAGATGTAATAATGTCTCGTGTTGCATGTTGGCTGGCTGACGGAATTCGCGACTACGTGTAATAAAGATTTCCAGGCATCTAATAACTCTTTCTTCATCATTTATACTGTAGAAATAATTAGAAATCTGGAATATTAAAAATAAAAGGAGTAACTAACCAAGCTTATGCAATTCTCAAACCAGCTCCAATCTATTTGGTTATTCGTATGAATTTCTTGCATAGCTTGTAGCCTCGTTTTCATAGCCATTGGACGTGATCCCATGGCGTCTAAGGTGGAAATACGCTTCTCATAGTAAATATAATTACTCATATCTTGCTTAATCGCTAAACAATATAAGTTCAAAGTAAGACTCAACCTCTTCCGTAACATACAGATGCTTCTGCTAATAAGTTCAATTCTGTTGCCAAGTCACCTAGTCTAGACCACGTATCAGCCGGTGTTTTATTACTTGAGTGCGCAGCTAGGAGACCATATCTAAATAAAACATAAAATATAAACTTCTAAACTAACTGTAAACTTTTCTGTTTATCGCCACACTCTGTATACATATCCGATACTTGTTGATAAGCTGCAGCATTTCTATGATCTACTTTAATAACCTATATTAATTGAATTAAATCTAGAATCTGTTCAAACCTCTAGCAGCACTTCCAACGCTTCTTGAATTTTTCCTCTAGCATAGTGCAAATTTGCTTGTCCTAGAAGAGCATCCGTCGTTTTTGTATTCTTTTTATGAGAAGTTTTCATATCTATGCCTTCACACTTATTCTGAACCTCATTATTATTCTCAGCCTCTTGAATCATTTCATCAACGTCCATATCGTCAGTCAGTTTGTCTTCCAGATTCATCATGACGCGGCGCAACTCGCTATCAGAAATAATTGCGTTTACATCTCTGTCAAAAGACTAAACACAATAAGCTGTCAAGCACAAAGGCTTACCTCGAAAGCTTTTCTTAGCTCTTCAGAAATATCTGTCTCATTAGTTCTACGACTAATGAGCTGACAGAAGGCATTAAAGTCTATTGTACCTGTACCTAAAAGTGCAAATAATTTGTAAATACTTTGACTAACCGCTGGAGTTGACTTCACTAAACATATCCCAAATGATATCAGCCTCAGAAGGATTGCAGCCTATGTCACGAATAACGACATCCAAGTCCTGAACGCTGATAAATCCATCCTGATCTTTATCAAAAATGTCGAAAGTTTCTTTGATATCGGCAATATGCTCCCCAGTCATATTATTTTTCTTTCTGGTCGCCATTTCTCTAAAAAATAACAATTTAAAAAAAGAAGGAAAACAAATTAGTCGTAAGCAAAAAAGCAGAACTAAATATCTTAAGAATACCAAAATAACAATTAAAAGATAAAATTTATCATTGTTCTCCAATTACAAAAGTTAGTTGGGATAGTGGTTATTTTCTTGAAATCATAAGAGCGAACTCTAAATTGAAAAAAAATACGTAAAAGAATTAAAAAAAACACTTACCTTCGTAATTGACCTGTCCGTCACTGTCAGTATCAGCCTCTTTGATCATCTCATCGACCTCTTCGTCGGTCAGCTTGTCTCCCAGGTTCATCATGACGTGGCGCAATTCACTGGCAGAAATAAAGCCGTTTCCATCCCTGTCAAAGGTCTGAAAAGAAATAAGCTGCAAATAATGCTTACCTTGAAGGCATTTCTAAGATCTTCAGCAGTGTCTGCCTCATTAGTCCTGTGGCTAACCAGCTGAAGGAAGGCATTGAAGTCAACAGTGCCGGTGCCTAAAACGAAAATAATTTGTAAAATTGTGCTAACCGCTGGAATCGACTTCGTTGATCATAGTTCTGATGTCAGCCTCAGAGGGATTGCATCCAATGGCACGAATAACGGTGCCCAAATCTTGAACATTGATCAATCCGTCATGGTCTTTGTCAAACAAGTCGAATGCCTCCTTAATGTCGGCAATCTGCTCCTCAGTCATCTTATTGTGCTTATCAGCCTCCATTTCCTTAAAAAGAGACATTCCAGCATAAATAATGAAGACAAAGCGCAGGAAAAGCATCGCCAATTAAACGATTGTTGTCAATTTCATTTCTGTCGTATATTTTTCCACATTTTTTCGACAAACACATTAGAAATCACTTTTTGTCTGTACAAAAACAACAAAAATTGAAAAGTAAGAAGCAACAATAACATTTCGTGAGGAGATCAAAGAAAATTTAGGAAAACCGATCACTCCTTTTGTATTCATTTTTGGATTCCTCTTCTGCTTGCGATTTGCACATTGTTTCAAGCTTTTGTTTGTATTTTTCATATTTTATTCGTAGGCAACCAAAAGTTGTGAAAAAAGCATAAAAAAGTGAGGAAAAATGTCAAAAGAAAACACTGGAAACAAGAAAGCTTGAAACATCCCTAGAATCATAAAGATGGAGTTCCATTATTGAAAATTACCCAAGACTCAGACTCTCACTTGTCTTCTTCAACAGTGAAATATAATCTCATCCTCTTCCTTCAGTAGCGTAGCGTAGAGATTCAAATTGTTCTATACAAAATTATGAGATCTGCAACTTCAAGACAAATTGATTTTATTGAGCTAGTGAAACGAACAACGAAAAATTGGTTCCAGTTTTCAGGGGAACAGGTTCCGTCTCTCGTTCTCAGTTAGTAGCTGATTTTTCTCCCTGTAGGTGACCTTCCCCGATATCACACATCGAACGGTCGTCGGGCGACCGGGGCAGAGAGAGACTCTTATCATCGTCCCACTCCAATAGTTTCTACACGGCGGCGGGTTTTCCCTAATTGCATCAGTATTCCAAAATTACTATCAAGAGATCGCTACCATTTTTCCAGCATAAATTTAACAACAATTCTTCTCAACTTATCGCTACAGTATTCACTTTAAAGGACGAGATCGATGTCGTTAGGCTTTTAAGATAAATTTTTCTAATTTCTAGTCTCTCCTCCTCTTATCTATTCCTTTAGGTGGTCTAAAAAACTATCTAGCTATCTTATCGTCTCGGAATAGCTTAGAATATAGAAATAGCCGCACTTTCCTAGGAGCTCCGCCTCTTATAATAGCTTTATGCTGCTTATTTGGCTTTCACTATTACCTTTCCGTCTTCAATCTTAGGCTTAGAAAAGTTATAATTATTGGCATTTCAGATCAATATCTTACAATTCAGATCTCTTTCACTACGTCCTCGAAATATTCCCTTTTGCAGATAATAAAATGGTTGGATTAGCCGACTTCCATCATGTAGAGTTCTCCGTCTCAAATGCCAGTCAATCTGCCTATTGGTTCTGTTGCTCTTTTGGATTTTCCCGTTTCGCCAAGCGAGAAAATGATCAACTCACTTCAATTGCGGTCAGTAACAATCAGGTTTGAGCCATCCTTCCACCAAAATAAACAGACTTCTAGGTCAAATTTGTGTTCACTTCTCGGAAAAAGTACAATAACCCTGAAAGGGAGCACTTCCTTCTTCATGGCGATTGCGTATTAAATGTCGCGTTTAGGGTAGACAATTTGGGTTCAGTTTTACGGGTAATACCTAGAAAAAAAAGCCGGAAATTTTAATTTCTAGGTATTAGAATCTCAAGGAATTGAGCGTGTTTCACCGGGTACAAGTTGTTCCGATCGGTTTGGGGATGTTTTAATCGCCACTATTAAATCAGAGGTGAATTTATTCATTGATACATGTAGAATAATACAAAATGCACCTTTAGGAAACGGATGTCTTGCACAGTCTAATAGAGATTGGAACATATAGTGGATGTTTTTTACCGGATTTTGAGGAGGTAGAAGCTTTTCCCATATCTAAAATGTTGTGAGTTTCGGGAGTGTTTTTTAAAGTTGGGGACTATATTTCGCAGTTTTTAAACTCTATTCTGGCTAGTTTTTTTGTTTTCCAGAGAGCCGCTGTCAATCTCTCGTCTGGATCATGTCGTCCAAAATTACCCAGTCGACTCGATCGAATCCACAGCTGCTTGGTATAATCGAGCTTTAGCTCTGAAACGATTCTGGTATCCCTATTTCCGGATTTTCTAAACAAATCCAGGTCAGCAGATGACCTTGTTGCGAAGACAGAATACACAGCCATCACGGCTTGGCTTCTAGTTAATGAGGATCGAAAAGTACAGTACACCTTGGCAGAGTCGGTGAAAGGACATCCTGGAAGGAGTCAAATCCAAGTAACTTTTTTTCCACCAAAAAGCCCTAGCTTCTAGGAATTTGTAGATTACAATGGTGGCCCTGGAATCCAACATATTGCCCTTCGAGTGGAGGATATTGTAGCAGTAGTGAAGGAGATGAGAAAACGGTATATTTTTAAACTGCTTTGAAGGAAAAAAGACATAAAACCTTCTAGATCCGTTGAATTCCTCACAATCCCGGATGCTTATTACGAAATTTTGAAGGAACGTCTCCAATCTTCAAGATTAGACTTCGAAGGAGACATAGAGCTCCTAAGAAAACACCAAATACTCATGGATTTCGATGACAACGGCTATTTGCTTCAGATTTTTACCAAGCCTGTCCAGGACAAGCCGACCTTATTTTTTGAAATTATTCAAAGAAGCAATTTCGATGTGAGTTTTTTTTTTGTGGGAAGGAGCTCTCATCTCATTCAATCCGGAGGAAATAAGAAATAATTTAGGGATTTGGAGCTGGGAATTTCAAGTCTCTTTTCGAGGCTGTGGAGAGGGAACAGAAGTTGAGAGGCACCTTGTGATCAAAGAGAATAAATTTTAAGGGCAGAACCAAATTTTCCCCTTGTTTCCCTCACTCTCTCGCTGTTGTGAAGTCGGTCTAGACTCTTGGTCACATTTTGAACCGCTCTTATCAGTATTTTGCAAGGCTTTTCTGCTGAAAAGTAGACCAAACAACATTCTTTTTTTCGCCTATAAAAGGCCAAAGAAAAATTCAATCTTTCCTTCCTCTTTAAAAATGGTCTTCACTAACTTTCATCATCTTGAATTTAATGTTGCCTCAGCTAACCAATCCGCCTATTGGTACTGTATTGGTCTAGGATTCACCAAGTTTGCGAAGAAAGAGACAGACAACCTCGTTTCCATCGCTGTCAAGAATAAAGAGGCAAATATATTGTGTTTAATCAAGTCAAGTTCTCTCCAGGTGATACTAATATTCACATCACGAAAAACTTATTCAAACGACGAAAGGGACTTCTACATCTTGCATGGCGATACAGTAGCCGATGTGGCGTTTTTGGTGGATGATTTGGAGGGAATAGTTGAGGTGAGACTTTGAAGAATTTCAAGTTTGAAAGCCAGAGTCTGAACAAGACATGGAAAATTAATTTTCAACGCTTTTTTACTTGCTATCACTACAAGCTATTGTTTAAGGTTTTGAAAGCGAATAAAATAAACATCTTGAAGTCATTAGTCAGCACGGAGGACCAAAATGGAAATATTTTGTTGAAAACAGCTACAATTCGAGCGCAGGTATTTCTTTAGAATCTGGTGAGAAGAATGTTTTTTTTTTAGGAAACTGCCGTTCTCCATACTTTGATTGAACGCCATTCAAATTACTCCTCGTTCCTCCCTGGCTTCGATTTTGTCGAAAATTTCTCAATCTGCTCACTTCTGTAAGCAAAAAATACTAGAGCGTAAAATATAGAATACGTTTATTGAATTTTTTTTTCGAATTGTAGGCCTTTAGAATAATTACTGTAGTCTTTTGAATCTAAATCCCAAAAAGTTTATTGTAGGAACCCGATTTACTTTGAGCGAGTCGACCACGTGGTGCAGGCTTTTCCCATCGACTCGATTGAAACAGCATTCGAGTGGTATAATCGCCATATGGAATTCAAAAAGTTCTGGTCGGTGGATGATTTGATCAGCGAGAAGGAGGGAACTTCTCTTTCTGCTCACATGCTGACCAGTTCGAATGAGAAAATTAAATATTTAGCGGCGGAAAGTACAAAGGACAGAAAGATGAAAAGCCAAATTCAGGTAATTTTATTAGAAATCTGGGAGTTTCTCCTTCTCCATAAGAGTCGTTGAAAAATAGTAATTTTCTATTCAGGAATTTATTGAATTCAACGGCGGCTCTGGGATCCAGCATATGGCCCTTCTTGTCGACGATTTAGCCCAAGCAGTCGTCAAAATGAAGGAACGATCCGTCGAGTTTCTAACTGTTCCCGACTCTTATTACGATTTCCTGAGGGAGAGACTCAAAAACTCCAAGTTGGAATGCAACGAAGATTTGGAGATATTGAAGGAGCACAGGATTCTCATGGATTTTGATGACGACGGCTATCTGCTTCAAATATTCACCAAGCCGCTGCAGGACAGACCGACTATGTTCATCGAACTCATTCAGCGGAGGAATTTTGATGTCAGTTAGGAATCTAAAGGGAAATTCAGTAACCAAGGGGCACTACCAAGACTAAAGGCTTACTTTGCTAGAAAATAATTTTTGGACGACAAAAATAGATTGTAGAAATATTTTTTGCAGGGTTTTGGAGCCGGCAATTTCAAAACTCTGTTTAAGGCATTGGAGAAGGAACAAGAAGCCAGAGGAACTTTGAATTGATCTGTTTTTTTCTTTTATACAGAGAGATTAAATACATTTTTTCTCGTCTTTCTGCTACTACGTCCGTCTGTGAAATAAATCACACGAACTGCTTGTGCTACTCGTATCTATCTTCCTCTCTCCGTCGTGAAAGCAAAAATCACCTTTCCTTGGGCATATTCGCTTTTTTCTTTCAACATCGATTTTAATACCGAAGTGAGTAGGATTAGAATTGTCTAATAGCGATTTGTTGGAATATAAAAACACTCAATTCACAAACATTGGGAAATAAGGATTCGGAATGTCAAGCTTTATTTTTGTTTTTGCTTCGTCTAGTCTAAATACCAGCCATGATCGATGAAAGTATGTACCGGTCGTTGAACAAAATCTTCGATTCAAAAGGAGATCTTCGTTGTCATCGATTCCTCATCGAATTGCTGATTCAAAAAGGGCAGCTCGATGTAGCCAGGGATTCTAAAATAACTTTTTTTTCAACGCATAATAGTTTTTAGTTTCATTATGCCTTAATTAGGACAACTTGACTAAAAAAACAACTCGAAATAAAGCTCAGCCTCTCATCTCAGTTCACTAAATTAGTTAGACTGAGGAAGTTCTACTAGAAAAGATTCCAGGAAATCTTCTTCTATCTGCTACCTTTGCGAATAGTTCGAATTGTTAATCAAAAATTACCTACAATTAGAAAAGGCAAAAGAGAGGGTGGATGAGGGAATGTTCGCGACTTTTGCGAATATTCCGTTACTAGTTTAGGCACTACCTTTCCGAAAACGATATTAAGTTAGAACCGATTAATTGTTAAGAATAGGCTGATAAATTTTTTTTCAGAAAAAGTACTGGCCGTCGCTAAAAGCTAAACCGTTTAGAGTCGATCAGCTAGTGGTGAAAACTGTCGAAGAGAATGATTTTCTCAGCTGGGATGACTGCTTTTATGGGGTTTTTAGAAAAAGGGATAAATCCTGTTTTCTCCTATCGATTTTACTACCGTAATTCTACTTCTCTAGTCTCCTCAATTTAAAAATAAACCAAAAACTCACGCTTCAGTTTCATCAAAAAGCTCATAGTCGACTTCATATTTGCAGCGTTTTTCGTTCAAAAAAACCATATTTTTGAACCGCCTGCCCCAAGAAATCTCATCCGGCAAGAAGGATGTTCTAGCCTGGATTGTGGCTCCAGTCGTCTCGTCAGTCCCCTCGACGCACATAATCAACTCAAAGTCAGAATTCTAATTTAAATAATGAAATTTAATTTGAAAATAAATCCAACCTGAATCTCCTGTTTGGTTTTATCATAAAATGGAGATTTTTGGTCGATAATATGGCGAATGGTGATCGGCCAAAGGAGAAGTACTGGATCATAGCCGACTTTCATCTCTCGAAGACCAAGAAGCTCTCGTTTTCCAGACTGAAAATTTTATTTTATTACTGTGCGAACCTTTTTTAATTAAACGAATTTACATCATAGTATTATTTTTTTGCTCTATGCGGAAAATATAACTTTATTTTGAAGTGTTATTCAATGAGCTCTCAGAATATTCTAAACATAAATTTTTCGCCAATTATTTTTGACTCGAATATTAATTAAGTTTGATTAAAAGAAAAAGCTTGGAACAAACCTCAGTTCTGCAAGTAGCGTAGAAGAGTTTGACATGACTTCCAGCAAAGAATAATTGGTCTTGGATATCAGCTAGTCGAATGGTCATAGCCAATCTGGGATCCTCCTCACTCAAAGGACCAACTATCGCATTCTTCGAGAATCTAATTTCCTTAAAAATGATTTTCTTTATTCTTTTCGGGGGAAAATCAACTTGTTTTCGCTTTTTCGGCCTCAAAATCTTGGCGATTACGAGACCTCCGAGGACAGTTTGAAGCAGTTGGCCGACTACCATTTGAACGACCAAAGTTACGGTAGCTGGAGGACAACGGCCTGTGGGGTAGCGAAAGCCATAGCCAATGGTTGCTTGGCTTTCCAAGCTGAAATACTGTTTTGAGCACTGCAGTGTAATACTTAATCAGCAAATGCATAAATCATTTTTAATTTGATCCTAGAAGTGAAACATTCTTCCCAACCTGTATAAAAGAGCCGAGATGAAGGAATCCACATTGGCCACACAGGTCTGCAGATTGTCTTTGTCTCTCTGAAATTATTCATTTATTTTCCACTCTCCATTTAAATTCAATATTTTTCTTTGGAAAATTAGTGTCTGAATCTTCTTTTTAGTCTGGCATCATTCATTTGAATAGCGCTAAATTTCTTTGAAATACTATATTTGCAGACACTGCGGGTTGCGGGGGATTAGAAGACCAAGACGGTCTTTTCGAGCCATCTGTTGTAAAGAAATTGGTCTCTCGGTGCGAAGGATTGTGGGTGCAATTGGTCAAAGAGCGAAGGAGATAGAGAAGGAAAAGTACAGTAGTATGAAAAGTTTCTCAAATAATGAACCCTAATAGAAACGAAAAAAGGGTTTAAAACTTTGGCTACTGTTGTCCAATTTCCTCGTTATTTTCCAATCGAAATCACAGCTTTTTCTAAGTGGTTGTCATCCTGAAAGCCATTTACCCCTTGAAGGTTTTGCATCTAGCTGAACCTACAGACGACTAGAGGCTGTCTTTCCGTTTGACTGCACACATCAGCACATGCCTGACTGTACCTTTAAAGTCAAAAGTCATCCTTCTTTTTTTCTCCAGACAGCCAGATGTTTTAGTAAGTAAGGATAAAAATAGGAAAGCTTTTGCAACGTTCTAAGCAAATGGGAAGAACAAAGCTTAACTGTTTGGGGCGTATTTATGAATATAAACTAGAAACGAAAAAAAACTAAATTATTCAAAACTACAAAAATGTTTTCTGATTTTTTTTTTGCAGCAAGATGCAATCAAAAGCACAAGGAATTTGCTTGATCTGATAAACTCAATTTTCAATAAAAAGCTAAATCAATGGCTATTTGCCCATAAAGAAGCAGAGGCTTTTACTTGGAAGAAAATGAGGCCAACTATATGGTTTTGGGAGTACTGTATTATACGAATTTTCCCTACCTGATGGATATGGATGACGGTGATGACGTAGTAGATGAGTGCAAAGAGAACCCACGAAACTATGTACCCAGCAAAGAAAATGAGGAGCATCGTTCTCCAGCGACATTCCAATGTGAGCAGAAACCAATTTCTAAAAGATACAACCACTTAGTTATTGTTTGAAAGAAAATAAAGTTAACTTTTAACGGGAGATTGGAAAAAAACGAGGTATATTATTTCTCTTCGAAAATGGGGAAAACTTTCCCATAATTTTTAGACAACTCCCTCTATCTTTTAGAACTTGTGCAACGACAAACCTGCAGAAGCGACTAATTTGGACATTTAAAGTTACCATAGAAACAGTGATTCAAACAAGTTTTTTAACCATTCCTAGTTATAGTAACTTAATGGGGTTCCCCGCAACGAACTCAATTTTCTCGAATCACAGCGCAATTTCAGTGCAAATTGATGACCGCATAGTTGTAGAGGAGATCAAGAGCTATAAGTTCGTAGAGCATCTCATGTCGCGTAAGTAAATATGCAGCTCATGAAGACTGTAAATAAATGCGAGATGATGAGGCTTCCACTTGAGAGGAAAGCGATTAAAATATATGTGTTTTGAGCTTGGTTATGCTATTTTTACAAAAAAAAGCGAAGGAGAAGCAGAAAACCAACCTAGCGTTGACGAGATATTTGGAGTTCATTCGATTTGCAATGAGAGGCTGTCCATCTTTGGCCACAAGTCTCGGCTTTTTGTTGCGCCTCGTCCTATTCCACACTGAAGAGACAGAATCAGAAACTTTCATAGTCTCTCGGAGTCACCCTTGCCAGTGAATCTTTGAGAGTGCCGCCGGCTTACCCGCCCCCCAAGAAAGAGGCAAAAGGAAGAGAGGAGATGAAGGACGTTTTATTGCGGTCCGGACAAATATAGAGCGTGAACTGTGTGCTTGGCCAGAGCGGATAGAGGCTCTTTTTTTGAAAGTTGGAAGTTCTGTATTTCAAAACCAAATATTGGCTGAAGCTGAATCAAAATGTTGCACAAAATTTGTCAATCTCAGGAATTGTTCCAAGCTGACCAAAATACTGTAGCACTCTCCAACTTTTTTGGTTTTTTCTTGAAATTTAATCTGATTTTTAGAATTTTCAATGTTCTGAGACGAGATCAAAACCTGCAACTTTATAGAACATAAAATATTGTGTAAATAATTATTTTTGATCTAAATTGTAGCATTAAAGTAGCGACGAAGAGACAAAAGAAGGGTTGTTTTTCTGCTTCACTAATCCTCATTCTTTCTTCGGTAATCTGATCGAAATGTTGCTTTTCAAATTTCAAATTAACAAGGTTATTGTCGTCGTCGGGGCCAAAGGCCCGACAAAGCTTGAGGCCTCAAAGGATTTTAATAGGTTCTGAGAGTTTACACAGACAGAGAGATTTAGCCAAGACAGATCGGCGGGCCTTCGGCTCTAAACTGTGGGGTAATTGAGAGGTTTTCTAAAGTTTGGAAGCACATAAATGCTAATAGATTCTTCTTTGGGATTTTCGGCCCATTTCCCTCGAATTTTCGCTACTTTCCCTTCCCTAGAGTTTGTCGTCTCCTTCCTCTGGATTTTAGTCCCGTTCGCGCTCAAATTTAGTCCCCTTTCCTTGAAGTTTGGCCCATTTCTTCTGGGTTTGTCAGCCCTTTTTCCTCGAATTGTATCTGGGAGTTTCCCTGGGATTTTCTGGAATTTAGGAGAAAACAAACAACCGTTCCCCCCAAAAAGAATTAAAAATGGATTCTCGACAGGTTTTGACCTGAGAGGTTTCACACACACAGACAGACAGACAGAGACGGACGCACTTTAGATAGATTAATCTTTTAAAAATTGCTCTAAAAATGAACAGGAAAATCATAAATTACGGTAGTTTAAATCGAAAAAACTCCTGATAAAGATTATGTTTTAGCTAGAATTTATAAACAAAAATTTCTTGGGAGGATTTGCTTAACGGTTGTTGGAGATCGTTAATAATTTGGTGGGTTGAAGAAGTGCTTTG
The DNA here is from genome assembly GCA_932521405.1 of Oscheius sp. JU1382. Lineage (NCBI taxonomy): Eukaryota > Metazoa > Nematoda > Chromadorea > Rhabditida > Rhabditidae > Oscheius > Oscheius sp. JU1382. Next base: position 1,064,609 of record OW051479.1, read on the forward strand.
AATTGACTTTATGTTTTGGATAAGAGTTATAAAAACAAATCGAGGCTCTTGGACGATTTAGAGACGGTTAAGTTCTTTAGTCCTTTAGTAAATTTAAGGATTAAAATGGGTCTCGCTGCGAAAACCCCTTTTCTCGGAGCATCAGCTGTTTATGAACAGACTATAGAAAAATAAGATTTCCTTGTTGAACACATTCTGGGTTACTGTAGTTGAAAAGTGCCATTTTCCCCTCTTTTGAAGCAAATTTTAAAGTGCTTATTAAAATTTTTTATTCAATATTCATTATTAATATTTAATTCTTTCATAGAAGCATTTCCTGTAGATTTTATAATTTTCAGTATTTTGGAAAGTTGTAGAGGAAATTAAGCGCTACAACTTGATTGAACATCACAAAATATGGACATTTTAATAAAATGCGGACGACAAAATGTTGAAAGGAATACAGGCGTTTTTAAATGTTTTAAGCAAAATTTTTATTATTTTGCGTTTCTAAATTTCGAATTTAATTATACTAATTTTTATAAATTTCCCCATTTTTTTGTTGGCTTACTTTGTAGAAAAGTGCAGACGAGCAAAGACGGAGACCAGCTCTCCGGGGTACTGTATACCGTAACTCCTCTTTCGCGGCGCATCTCCTCCAAAAAAAGAAAAGAATCGGATCACTCGAAAACTCTTGTGTCGGAGCAGGTGGTGTCTCCCGCAAATAGAAACGGCCTTCCTCGTCATCTTTATGTCTTCCTCCCCTCCTCTATCATTCTGGCGCCTCTACAATAGGCATAAGACGCCCTTTGATCTTGAGAAAGTGGTTTGAGGTGCGATCGTTCTTGTGGTACACGTGCACCGCAGGAGAACGTCAGTTGGCAGTTTGATTTTTGGCTATAAAAGTGATGTCAGAATTTTCTCATAGAAGGAGAGAGCGCCATTTCTCTTCAAAAGTAGACGACTAGTCCAAGCAAATCTTTAAAAAGGAGGATCTCCCGTGGTAGTTCTCAGAATTTAAAGACAAAGTTCTTCTTTTTAATAAAAAATTACCGTATCTTCCATGTTTCCCAGTTTGATCCGTGAGTTGAGCCGCCAGTGCCCACTGAGCTGAGCAAATTTGATTAGAGAGGCAGTAACTAAAGTAGAAATTCCGAACAAACAAGGGTATATCACTCTTGAAAATTTAATCACCTTTTGAAGTCTAATAATCTTAAATTTTTTTTAAATTTCAAAACCCACAGAAAAGGAAAGTCAAAACCAACTTTGTGTGGAAATAAGCTTCTTGAAATTCCTCCAGCCAAAGTAATTCTTCTTCAAGAAAAGTTTACAATTTCCTCTTGATTGTTAACGTCTTCCACAGAAAAAGATTAACAAGACGACATTAACTCAACTAGGCTTCTCTCCTCTAGAAAAAGACATACTGAAACGTAAAATTTATCTTCTTTTTTTGTCAAGCGATGTAAATAATCGTGGCTATTATCTACTTCGATCATCAAATCATTCTTCCCAGGATGGTCTCTTTCAAGCTAGTCGTCGTCCTTTTGACGACAATCAACTTTTGTTTTGCATATAAGCGGGCAAGACGGGTGTTCGCTACGACACCAGTTGTTCAGAACGTCAATATGAGTGAAGAGTTTTATGAGGCTGATAACTGGCTTGGTTTGTTCCTTTCTTCTGCTAATCTTTCAGAATTTCTAATGTTCTACAAAGTATTAAAATTAGCCCTACTAATTTTATCAATTGGTGATTTCAATACTTAGGCCTTTTCAATAGCCTTTTCAAGATTAAAACGTTTGCAAAAACATAAGAAATTGGGATTATGAATGAGAATGATCCCGGAAAATTTGCATATTTTTGGGTTTTACTGTAATGTTTTAAAGCGAAGATGCTCTACAAAATTGCCATATGTCTGTGGTAGTATAGAATTCCAGAAATTGATAATCGATCGGTGGAGACAATGGTATCAGCCTGGCTGGGCATCCTCATCGCGATTATCATCATCGGTACATGCATACTCTACTTCATTCGCCGCCACTATCGCAAACTGACCGAAGTGAAACTGGATGCAATTCGACGAGAATGCGAACGACTACGAGATGCTCAAAACACGATTCCACAAAAAGGTCCCCTGCCTGAAGTCTCTCCAGCCGTCACGGATCAGGTCGTCTATTATCCACTTGGAGAGATGCTCAAGGAAGATGCTCGTGGAGGATTTCTCTAAGACCGTTAAAATTTGAATTTGCTTCCAGGAGTAAATAAAGTGTCTACAGAATCTCAACTAATTTTTGTTTGTTCTCTTCTGCTATTTTTCAGGGCTTCTCACTTCTACAGTTTTTAAAAAAATTTGAACTACTAGTTGAGCCTATTAGCAGAGCGTATAGCAAAAAGAGACTTCACGAATAAATGGCTCTTCTAGAATGAAAAAAAACTTCACAGAGAGAGAGAGAGACAGAGACAGAGATAGAGATCGGTGTGCGACAAAAATATATCCCCTCCCTCGTAGAATTTATTTTATTTACCGATGATTTCATCTTAGCCTCTCACTATCAGCTTCGATCAGAAATACAACAGGACACAGCTTGGTCGGGAGAGTATTTGATCTGCTGGTTATTATAATATCAAAATGGTCAGTACACACAAGGAAAAGAGAGGAGAGCCCAACAAATTTAATGGGCATTGATCTTTGGCGTTTTGTCGCAGCTTTCTTCGTGGAGAATCTCGTCATTTTTATTGGCTTTTATGGTTATTTTTTGTGCTTTTAAATCAACGGAAAAGCGCACAAAACAAGAAAAAAGCAGATATTGAAGTTTAGTTTATTTAGGACTAGATTTGCTAGGAAAAAAGGCAGGATTTTACTCATCACTTGGCGTGATTGAGGACTTTTGAGTGGCATCAGTCTCGACGAGATACATCTTCATTTCAGCTTTTTGTGCCTTCATCTCTTTCGACTCTTCAAACGGAATCGTGTCCTCATCTTTAACCGGGTAGAAAAGCACATGAGGTTGCGGATCTTCATCCAAAGAGTAACCAAATTCAGCTTCATTCGACATCGGCATGATTTTGCTGATATTGATCCGTCTCTTTTGACTTCTTAAAGCAAGAAGCGACGATCACCGACAGCTGGAAATATAGATTTATCTCAAGGAGATAAGCTACTTGGAGAGGAGTTTACTTCTTTCCCTCTCCGTCTCAAGGTTGATGTCGTAGGCTTTTATGCTTTTTCTCAGCAGGGGGGAAAAAAGAAAACAAACCATTGCAATATTCGCGGGGACAAAGAAGCAAAACACCAACCAGAGTCAAATAGAATATTAATGATTCTAGTTGATCCAAAAGGGATTGAGCTTCAACTGGTTAAAAATGACCAAGAAACCCTTAAATTTTTTAACTCTTTCCATATTTTTTGAGAAAAATCAAGTCAGAGAAGACAGAGTTCATATCTTATTTAATTGCAAATACTGCACAATCTGGGAATTATGGCTGTAGAAGGTTATATGAATTAGTTGTTGTTTTCATTCGTGTTAGGAGCTGATTCTTCAATTTCTTTGTTCTCAACTAAAGATAGCTGGGCAAATCCTGTGAGGGAAGTCAAATCCTCTTCCTAAAAAATGTTTTTTTCCACAATTATTAGTTGTTTCAGCGCAGGGAGTCAATCCATTCCTCAATTATAGTAATCCAAAGATACTTCTCATAATATCAGAACTGACCTCGTCCTCCATAATGGATGATTTTAAGGCAAAAATGGAGCCAGGAGCACTTTCATTTCGTTCAACTGCCTTCACGAATTTGCAAATGTTCGTGGCGACAATTAGTTTGTCGCTTGGCTCGATGTAGCCAGAATCAACCAACTCTTGAGAAATACTATTGGGTGTATCGGTCGCTGTCTCAAATGCGAAGCTGATGTCACGAAGACAGCGAGTCTTATCTCGAATGCGGAGGACCTGCCACTCTCTTTCATAGAATATAACCGAAACCCACAAGGTTAATAGAAGAAACTAGCTTTGGAACAGAGGTCTCCCCATCCGAAGAAGAGGCATTCTCTTCATCAGAACTAAATTTCCATCCAGAGCTCTCAGAATTAAATCGCTTATAATTCGGCTATCAAATAATAAAAAAAGAATGTGACAATCAATCCTACCGATTGAGAATCATCAGAAAACTGACGGAAAATATTCGGCACAGATTCGAGGTCTTTGATGAGAGTGGCGACTAGATAAGCATGATCCTTGGCCTTTTTGATGAATGGATGATTCAATAAAGTAGAAGCCGTGGGTCTCAACGTTGGATCTTTCTAAAAATAATCATCCAATTCTACAGTAAAAGCGCGTTTTTTGAATTTCTAGGCTAAGATAAAAACCAATGAATCTAGATTTCTACCATAAATCTCCCACCTGAAGACATAATGCAATAAAATCTCTGAATTTGGCCTTATAGTTGGCGTATTGATTATCCAAAGTAGCGTTGAAGTCGATAGTCGGCGGTGGATTGGACAGAGTCAAGCTGACAGTCTTCATATAAGGAAACTTATAGTAGGGAGCTTTGCCGGTAGCCAATTCGATGGCCAGAATTCCCAAACTCCATATATCTGCTTTTTTGTCGTAGCCCTGCTTGCTCGGATTCATCACTTCCGGCGCCATCCAGCACAATGTTCCCACAAATGTCTGGCGCTGCTTCTGAAATTTGTTCTTTGACCTCTTTTTTTAAATAAAAAAAAGGACATAAAATTAAACGTGAAAATCTCACCTTGCGAGTCAAATCGTGGGAAAAGGCGGCTAATTTGGCAGAAACACCAAAGTCGGCGATTTGAATGGATCCATCCTCATCTAGAAGGATATTTCCAGCCTTGATATCTCGATGAATTAGACCAGAAGAGTGGAAGTATTGTAGACCAAGGAGGACATCTTTCAACACAGTAGCGATGGTCGTTTGGTCCAAAACGCCAAACTTTGATTGTTCTGCGCCAATCACTTTGATTTTTCGCTTGATTACTTCGTGCATGCTTCCTTCCGACAAATTCTTCATAACAATCCACAACTCATTGGCAGAAACCAAGGAAGTATGGTAATTTACTACATTCGGATGGGAACAAGATGCCATCGACTAAAGAGAAATAGAAAACTCGGTAAAATGCCTTACTACTATCTCGTTCTTCAACTCTTGCAAGCTGGCTTCAGACTCGTCGAGATCGATGCGTTTGATCGCACATTCCTCTCCATTTTCTAGACATTTTGCCTGGAAATTCACACTTTTTGCAAGAGAACTGTGCTAAAATGAACATAAAATAGCACATTTTTTCTAACTTTTCTTCAAAATTTCAGAAAAATCTGCCAAGTCACTCATTAAATTTATGAAGGGTAATATCTTCATTTCAACAGAAACTGAAGAATTCGAAAAATTTAACCAAGAAGAGTGTTTTTATATGGAAAAAGGCTGCCCTTTTGGCCCCAAAATCGATAAATTCTCACCAAAGAGGACAAAAAATGAGATTTTATCCCACCTTGTAGATAGAAGCCGACGCTCCTATTCCAATCTTTTTGCCAATTTCATAGGCTTCCGGGTTATTTGGCCAAACAGGCATCACTCTAAATGGATTCATCAACGATTTTATAATTCAAGGAGAGAGAGAAGCGCCGAGTGACCGTCGGCGAGACTGGAGGATCGATGAAATGACTCAGTGACAGGGCGAAAGAGAGAGAGAGAGAGAGCGAAGAGAGATGTCGAAATGATTAGTCAAAAACAGTGCCGTTTTAAATATAGAGAGGCACGACCTTGGCTACAACCATATATGAGGGAATGGGAGGGATCGATGATTTATATTGCCTCGCGGGCGGGGGATTCTGTCTGTGAAAAAGTGAGACGGTTGATGAGGGATTTTTTCAAAGGTTCCAATTCTTTTTTTGAAATCACTTTTTCAGAATCAAAACGCTTGTTTAGCACTTCAATAACAGATTTATTATAATCAACAGTAACAAGCTAATAATTAATAGCATCTCCTTCATTACGGATTAACTGGAAAAGGCGATTTGGCATGCTTCCTGTAAGATTGTTTAGGCATGTTCTATCTACAGTAGCGTCCAAAAGTTTGGAAACTTTTGTTTTTTTGGTGGTTCTCGCTCATTTCTCAGTGCAGCTCTCCCAAATTTTGGCACAAGCTACTAGTATAGGATAGTAATAAGGTGGTTAAAACCGATTTGCAGTAAAAAGGAAAAACAATTTTTTTAAAACTTTATTGAATTTGGGGCGTCCAAAAGTATGAAAACTTTTAAACAAATGAAAAAAAAATGAGAATAACGGTAACAAAAGTGTATGAAATCAGTATTTAGTAGCGTATCCTAAAGCGTTTATGACAACCTGGCAGCGTCTAGGCATAGACTCGATGAGTTTTTCGATTTTGGCTTGAGGAATATCAGACCAACCTTTGGCAAGTACATTAAATTTTTCATCGGCATTTTTGATTCTAATCTTGCTGGTGGCACATTCAAATTTATCACAAAGGTTCTCTATTGGATTAAGATCAGCCGATTGACTTGGCCATTCAAGAACTCGAACTTTTTTTGTCTTAAGGTAGTTTGTAACCAAGCGCGATTTATGCTTTAGGTCATTATCCTGTTGGAACAGAAAGTTTCTTGACATTGACGACCTTGCAAATGGTAGCATTTGTGTCCCCAAAATGTCCTTGTACATTAACGAGTCCATTATTCCATGTATACGATAAAGGCTACCAATGCCAGAACGATTGAAACATCCCCAGACCATCACCGATCCTCCGCCGTGTTTCAATGGGCAATTGGTATTGAGGAAGGAAGCGAGTATTCTCAGAACGTTGCACAAATTGAATTCTATCACTAGCAAATAAGTTGAACTTCGATTCGTCGGAGAAAAGAACTTTTCCCCAGTCAGAGACTGACCATCCGAGATGCTTATTGGCGAACTCAAGGCGGGCTTTTCGGTTCTTTGGACTGATCAACGGTTTCTTTGCTGGACGACATCCAAACAATCCGGCAGATCTCAAACGACGTTTAACAGTATTAACACTTGCTTTAGACCCATAGTATTTTGCAACATTGGCTTGAATTTCAACCGCAGAAGCACGCGGGCTCTGTTTCGCGGTCTTCATTATCATTTTATCTTGACAAAAAGTCGCTACTTTAGGTCTTCCGCTTCGAGGAGTCTTTCTAATAACACCAGAACAATTATATTTTTGAATAATTTTTGTAACGGTGCTCTTGGCAAGTCCAAACTGTTTAGCGATAGCAGTTTTGCTCTTGCCATCATGAAACGACTTGATAATTATCTTTTGAACAATCCAATTGTAAATTTCCTCCTCGATTTCTGCCACGCTTGGCCTTTTGTAACGCCGGGCTCTTTTTGTTGCTGGCATCTCCTCGAGGATACCCCTATCCGCAACTCATTTTCTAATCATTCCTTCAGTCACATTAAAATGAATAGCTGCCGCTAATGTTCCATGCGCATCCCGGTGCTTCACCGCATTAAGCTTGAAAGCCGCCGTATAAGACTTGCGATGTTGCATTATTTCTACAATAAAGAATATAAAGCGTTAGGTTAAAAAACAATAAAAATAAAGAAAAAAAGTAATATCCATAACAAAATATCAGAACAATTTTTTTTTAGTGAAAACCGCTCTTATCTACGGGATTTTAGGGTATACAAAATTTTTTAAAAAATCGACGATTTTCTGAAAGGTTGCAATACTTTTGCACAGGGGTAAAATCGAACTTTGGCCACAATTTTTAAAAAGAGATGTAAAAATTGGCATACTAGGGTTTTTTCGCGCGAAAAATCGATTCCACATGGTCTTAGATCGTGAAAAGTGATATTTAGAGGTTTGCCACCAAAAATATGATGGTTGCAATACTTTTGCACATCACTGTATAGTCTGTTCATAAAAAGGACGACATTCTTCGTATCCAAGAAAGAGGTTATCGCGGTAGAACTCATTTTATTCTATTAAAAAAAGGCGTTTATGGTAAGTTTTAGGATAAAAATGAGTCTCGCTACGAAACACCCCTTTTCTTGGATACGAAGAATCTTATCTTGTTTATAAACAAACTGCTGTAGAGTATACATTTTTTAGTCCTAACGCGAATTGAAAAGCTAACCATATATGAGCTTTCCGCTTTAGTTCATGCTTATTATAGATCTTCCTTATCACTCCGCTTTAAAACTAGGTTATTCCAATTTTTTTAGCGAATGGATCCCCTCGAAAGACGCTTTTTGCACCTTACTAGCCGCAAACGACGGTAAGTTTTACCGTCTCTTTTCCATTAGAACCTCCCCTTCTTTCAGGCATGGCCTTAACCCAGGGGAGAGCCCTGTTTATTTGAAAAAACTTCCCAAAAAATGGGTACTTGATGTGCTTAAAAGGGTTATTTTATTTTTTTAAAACAAATACAATGGATTTTTATAGATGAATACAAGAGAATTTGTAGTTACGCATCGAGCGTGCAAGTGGATTTTCGATTTACTTCGGAAGAAAAGCAAGATGTTTTTGAAGAATTCATCAGCAAAAATTACTCTCGATGCCCTAGAGGTAGGATCTATAAAAGATTTGAATCGTAGAATTCAAAATAAAAGCAAAAAGCAGCCCCCAGGGAGAGTTGAACTCCCGACCTTTGGTTTACAAGACCAACGCTCTGCCTACTGAGCTATAGGGGCTTACGCCACTGGCGGATAGGGCTCCGAGGACAAAATGATGAAAACTATTTTTGCTATCTTCACAGATTTCATTCAGTTCAAAGCAATTATAAACAGACATAATGAATCTATATTTCGTCTGTATTGGATAATCAACAATCCCTGGTTAGACAGGTTTTGACAAAGTGCTCTTTTTCATTTCATTTATCATTTAACATAGCTCGGCGTATGCCTCTATAGCTCAGCGGCAGAGCGTCTGTCTCGTAAACAGAAGGTCTATGGTTCGAATCCGTATAGGGGCAACTTTTTTTTGTCAATTGACTTATCCTGTTTACACATCCTATAGAAGCATATAAACAGGCAGTTCTAGCTGATATCTATGAGCAGGGACAGCCTCGTTAGCCAGATCTGCATACTAGGGAGCTGCTTTCGTTTCAATACTTTGACGATCGCACGCTTCGGTTTTGATGTAAGTCGATTCTATTTGATCCAAAAAAATATTTAGGTTTCATTATTTAACGAGGTAATGCGCTCATTCAAATGGGGAAGGTCTACAATTTGGACGAAAGTGCTGCAAATAACAGGCTGCGTCACTGAGTATACCCTTCCCCATATCCCGCAAATTTTCGACATTTTTATGGCGGAAACAGTCGAAATTAGGGCTGAATCTCTTGGAAATGTTAAATTTCCTCCTTATACGGTAAGATTTCCCCAAAAAATGAGCAGGCAAACTTTTAGAAGCGAGTGGTTTGGTCAACCGATCTAGCGGAGGAAAATGCTGGTAAAACTTTGCTAGCATTGGCAAGAGAGAACATAGAATTAGATGTTCGATGTCGGGGAACTGAGCCAAGTCTACCAAGGGTAGAAACTTTGGTGATTAATTGCGCAAATGTAAGTTTTAGTTCTTCAACTGTAGCTAATTTAGTACTCATTTTAAGAAAGTCATATAGTCTACTCATAAACGACGATATCCTTCGTATTCGAGAAAGGGGAACTGCACGGCGAGACTCATTTTCATTCTAAAATTTACTAAGGGCCTTTTTAAGGATAAAATGGGTCTCGCCTCGAAAACCACTTCCTTGAATACGAAGGATGTCTCGTCTTGTTTATGAACAGAGACAGTATATCATTTTCAAATTAAGATTTTTATATTTTTTAAAAGGGGGTTATATAGCCCTCGAACTTCTCTACAAGATTGTCAGTCTTTTAAGATCTGTTTTTGCTATTTTTCTTAATTTTCTGGCTTTGCAATGTTTTGAAAAGTTGTAGAGATCGACCCCCTCTACAAAAATAGAAAACATTGTAAAATATGAATCCTCTAAAAATGGAGATTACCTTAGATTATTGTTGTTTTGCAGGTGGTTAAAGAAACTCAGCGTAGCCATCTGATTAAAATAGAGTTCTCCCCACAGCCGACACAATTTACCCTCTCGAACTTTCCAAAATCTACCAAAAAAAGAACGTACAGTTTCACTGATAGAGGATGTGGAGTGGATGGCCTTTCTTGGAAAGTCGACTTCATTTTGGAGAAAGTTTGCGAAGCCGGCAGTTTTCTCATCGTCCATGTGCTGTCAGAGTTCGCTGAGCGGTACAATCACCATTTTATTCTGCTAGCCTTTGTCACAACAATGCAGAGCTTCTTGGATATTTGGGAGAATGAGGTCATCTTCAATGGGAGATTACGCCAGAAGGGGAGTCAAATCCTAGATGAGGAGACCACTTCCTATATTGATTATCTTCTCTTTGAAGCATAAATATTTCCTCTTCATTTTTTAGCTGTTTTAATTGTAATTTAACACATTCGAGGCTGCGTGCATGATTTTTCATGCACGCAAAAACTCCTCTTTCTCTCATTCGTGCATGAAAAATCATGCACGCGTGTTTTTTTTTTTATATTAAAAAAAATTACTTTTAAAACTTTAAACTAACTAAAAAAGCGCCAAAAGAAAAAAACAGCAAAAATCAAAAAAATTGAAAAACGTGAGTTTTTGCGAAATAGCCTCGGCCTCGAATGTGTTAATAATTTGTTAAAGCCCTTAATTATTCTAAAAAAACGGCCGAAACATTTACAAAAAATGCGACAATCAACTAAAATTAAAATGTTTGTTCAGTCTTGAGCCTTTTTCGCTTTGTTAGTCGGTGCGGAAACGTCCAATTTGCTTTATTGTAGTGTTGTTATCCCACTGAAGTTCGATGACTTCAAGAATTTCACAGCGATTCATTTCTTGGTTGATTTTGACTCATTTTTCCACAAAAATGAGAATGTTTTTTGTTGCAAATTTCATCAATGTCATAACGTTTTATGAGTTCTGACGATGGTCGATGATCAGTGACGCGCTTGAAACCCTAAGTCTGGACCAAATTCTGCCATTTTAGGGACTGCCTGCCTGCCCTACAGTGATAGAATTCTAAAAAATGCTAACCTGCGGCCCGTTGCTATAAATTTCAAGTCACGCCTGGGCCTGTGGATCGCCGTTAAAGGAAGCTACTGCAAAACCGGATGAATATGTTATAGCCAGAATACTTGCTTTTTGATTTTAGTTAACAGAATTAGTTTTCTAGAGGAAAAAATTTTTTATCTTGATTTTTCGCTATAATGATAAAACCACATTTTGCACAAAAAAAACGGGTTTCTCCACATGAACTTTGATTTGACGCAAGGTTGTGTAATCATTCTCGCGGCGGGTGCTGCTCTCTACATTTTCAGCCATTTTATTCATCTTTCAGCTCACTTTTTTGGCCAGAAGTCGATTTGTGCACAAGTGCAGAAGCTTTTTCTCCCCGAGTCTTTTCCTAAATTTCAAAAGCAGGCTTTAAATTTTGCCGCCGTCAAAATGAGTTTATTTGTTTGTTTACGCTCCACCCAATCTTTCCGAAAGACGCTGATATGTGCCCAACTATGAGTGACTCATAGTCTATTGAAATACTTATCTCCCAAATTTTTCGCTGCCTTTTCCTACATTCCCGCTACACTTTCCTGGAAAAAGAATTTTTAATCAACATCTCCTTCTCTTTAAATCCTCAGGAAAATCGAAGTCACAATTTTAGAGGAGATTCTATTGGAAAAATCACATCTGATTTCTTTTGTTTCTCAAAGAATGGAGGAAGAAATGCGAAAAATTGAGGAGAAATTTTTCTTCCAGGAGAAGTGGTATTTTTCTCCATTTTTCAGCTCAAATTCTAGGATCAAAATCTTCGAACGAGGGAAATTTCTCCTCCAAGAGGTGCCAGAAGTCCTTATTCTTAAAATCGTCGCCAAGGTTTGTGGTCTATTTGGTTGAAAATAAATTAAATTAAGATAAGTGACCGTAATTTTCTAAAATTAGTTGGAAGCTGCAAATAGATTCATCAGCTTTGCTTAAAGGAAGGAGGGGAGAAACGGCTATCCAACAAAGTAAATAATTTTTTCACAGGTTTCCCCTCTAAAGGAAATTTATTTTTATTGTATTAGTGCCAGCTATGTGTATCATGGCGACCAAAAGACGAGCGAAAGATTTTGAAATTCAGCATAACTAGGGCAAACAAACATCGAAGGGGGAAGCAAAAGTTCGGATTTTTATCGCAATTTTGGACAAAAAAGCCCGAAGAAATTCAAATTTACAAAGTCAAGTCTTCTCCTAATTTTCTTCCAGATGACAATTCATTTTGCTCAGCTCTTTGAAGGTTTCTTGGTCTTCAAGGAGTTTTTCTTTGGCGCATAAATGACCTTTTCTAAGCCCTTTATTTCCTCTGATTGGTTGACACTTTTTATAGGCTAAAAGGAATGAATTGCTGGCGAAGACTGGACAAGATGAAAAAGAGCGAGGTATTTTTCTCTCTTCTTTAACAAAAAAGAATTCCCAGAAAAATTGGCGCCTCATAAGCCAAAATGGAAAAAAGACCGAGAAATTGCCCGATTTGCCTCGAAAATTACCAGAAATTCATTCAAACAACTGGCTAATTGAGGCCAAGAAGGTCATCAAAATAAGGAAATTCTGGTAATTTTTTTCTCTAAATTCATACCAAAATAGAATGGGTTTTCTACAAAAGAAAAGTTTATTTTGGAGTTATTGCCTCACAAAAATATTTTGGAAGTGATTCAAAAGGTACGGAGCTACCTTAAAATATCGGAAAATCTTCTCTTTTAGATGAAACTCTCCGAGTCATTGAGTTTTTCCCTAACAACCAGCAAATGGATTTTCGAATTGTTCAATAATTTACATCGACTCGGAATCAAAGCCTCTAATCTATTTTGACTATGAGATTCAAGTAGAATATCTCCCTGACATGGAGGCTTTTTGGGATATTTTGAGAGAAGGATTGGATCCAAAAGACGAGCCAAAGAGTGGATGCAATTGAAGGAAAAAGATGAGACTTTTAAAGCTTTGGATGAAGACTTTTCCACTGATTCAGCTGAATCCCTCCCTTTTATTCATTTCAATGAGAAAAGGAAACTGATGGTTTGGAAGAAGTCAGGAGACGATTCTTTTCATAAAAATATTCAAAATTTTGAGATATTGTAGTTCAAAATGAGCAAATCACGTGTTTTTTAATTAAAAATTTATTTTATTTTTAATTTATAAATCCAGTCTTTTTTGTCTACATATCTTACGTAAAAAGTTATTAAAAAACGAATTCAGTCGATACTGTTTTTAAAACATTGAGTGAGGTTTACATAAAAGCCCAGTGCCAACAAAGTGATTCACTGCCTATTGTTGTGCTTATCTATGAGGACTTTGCTGACGTTTGGTTTTGAATTTCCACTACGTTTGCCTCCAATTGGCTGTAGCCAACTTTTTATTCTTCTAGCCCCTAAAAATGGAGGAAGAAATGCGAAAAATTGAGGAGGAATTTGCCTTCCAGGAGAAGTGGTATTTTTCCATTCCAAAGTTTAAAAAAATATCTAGGATCAAACTCTTCAAGCGAGGCAAATTCATCCTACAAGACGTGTCAGAAAGCTTAATTCTTAAAATAATCACAAAGGTTTGAAATCAATTCACCAGAAAAGCGCATAAAATCAGATAGAAGCGAAAGCCTTCTTCAATCTTCTAAGAACCGGCAAGTGGATGCTGCTTCTTTGCGAAGAAAATCGAGATTCTCTCCTAATCACTTTTAAAATATCAAACTATGACATCAATTATGTGGTACTCTTCTAAATGTTTTTTATAGATCACATTTCAGGGGAAAAGGTCAGAGGTGGTTAAAAAGGAAAGAAATCAAGATATCCAACACTTAAGAAAAATCATTCGATCAAAATATTACTTTTTTTTGCCCGATGCTTGGTATGGAAATCTTATGGTGAGTAATCAGAACTATTTGATATCCACCAAAATGGTTCTTTTGGCCTTTTTCAGGAAGATTTATACTCAACAGAATCCTATCATTTTCGCCGAGAATGCTGGAATACTGAATTTCTTCGAATCAACAAATTTTCAATCAATATGTCCATTTTTAATCACCTACAGCCAGTTAGCATAGAAATATCAATGAATCAAAATGGCCCACTTCCTGAGAATTTTAACATCCCGGCTCGAACAGTAAGCTCTTTTTTGTAAATATAAATGATTAATTTAGAAAGACTTTTTTGTCAAATATGCCAGCATAAGTGATTCTGATTTTTACAAGGAGATCGAACGTTTTGGATCGTTGCCATTGAAGGTATTATTTAGAAGAGATGGCCATCTTGAACTCGATAAATTATTTTCAATTTTGAAGGGAATAACTCAAGTAAGTGGGATGGCCACCCAAAATAAATCGTATTTTTATAGGAAAGACACCTTCATCATCCTCTCCAATTTCTAACTTACAAACGAGAGAGTCGTTCAAATTATGCGATATTTAATTCTTGGCCAATGGACTCCTTTTATCTGTCGAGCGATCTTCAATATAAGTTATTTTACTTCATAATCGTCGCTAAATCGGATGTTGGAGTTAGCGTAATTCACTTATATCGATTCGCAAGACATGGAACCAAACAATCGTATACGCTGCAAATAATGGGAATTAAAAACTTCGATGAATGGAAGAAATTCACCAAGAGGGAAATAGTTGATGGACATTTTAATTTGGAAGCTGGGCAGACTTATGAAAAAAGTGATAAGCAATTAGCTGGGATTTTGGAGGTTTTTAGCGTCCAAATTGCTAGCAAAGTTTTTGAAGGAGGTTGGCAAAATATAGAAAAAAAAAACTAAACTTCCAGCGAAATTAGTCTATCCTCCCTTGACTCCTCCAGAACCAGCTCCAGAGCTAGTGGAATTTCTAAAGACATTTGAGGATTTCGATATCCAACCAGGTATTTTCTCTCTCCTTTAACAAAGAATTCTCAGAAAAATTGGCGCCTCATAAGCCAAAATGGAAAAAGACCGAGAAATTGCCCGATTTGCCTCGAAAATTACCAGAAATTCACTCAAACAACTGGCTAATTGAGGCCAAGGAGGTCATCAAACTCAGGAAATTCTGGTAATTTTTTTCTCTAAATTCATACCGAAATAGGATGGATTTTCTACAAAAAGGAAAGTTCATTTTGGGGCTATTACCTCACAAAAATGTCCTGGATATAGTAAGAAGAGTAAGTCCCAAAGCAAACGATTTAAAAATAGTTTATTAAGATCGAACATAAGCGCTTCCCTCTCCTTTTTTCGTCGACTAAATGGGTAAATGAGTTGATCCAAAATTCTGCTTCGAACTTCCGAATTCATGGAGGACATTCTCAGTTTTCGATTCATAGAGTGACTACATTTTAATCCACAAACAACTTTTGGAACTTCAGATTTATAGTGGCAGCTCAATTTTTAAAGAAGCCTTAAAAACTTTGGAGTTTTATTATCTTAATGAGATCAGCTTCGTGGATTTCAAAGTCGATTTCAAAGTCTTTAAAAAAGGAATTTTAAGCATTTTCTTAGATTAATTACCTCAACGAAGTTCTGCAGTGGGTTAGAGAGCGGAAAATTTTTGTAAGAAGAGTCTCACTCGGCAATAACTGTCCCCTGATCCAAGAACTTTTCGAATCCTTCGTCAGAGGACCTGAATCGCTTCTCATCGCCCAGTTCTCAGTCCTTCCTGTGCCTGTTGAATTCTCTCCGCAACTGGTAGGATAAATTCTTTTTTCTACAAAATGAAGAACTCAGAAAGAAATTAGGGTGGATGTGGAGTGTGTTGAAGAAGATCGATTTAAAGAATTGGTTGAAGGATTTACTGGAATTGAGCAAGCGGTGATTTGGTATTGCTGGGGTGATAGAGATGCAAATAAAATTATCACATATCAGTTAGAGGTAATTTTAAAGACAGATTGCTGAAGACAAATGAGCGAAGTAAAATAAGGAAAAAACCATTTTTAGACATTAAAATCCAAGAAGTGTCGAAGCAATATTTTAATAAGAAATTGGAATGCATTTGATAACTGTCATTACAATGCCCAATTTGACCTCTCTGAAATATCTGAAACAGTCTTTATCTTCCGCTCAATGGCTAGAGGAAGAGGAGGAGTTTGGAATTATTTTATTCGATTGGAAAAAGCTGGATCTGGAGCTGTTGGAGCTGCATATTATCTGGATTCTATTCAAGTTGAGGAGGATAAATTGCATGAAAAATTTAACATTCGCTGTGAATATTTTCCAACAATGGAAAGCTTTTTGGATTGTTTCGAGAGGGAAATTGGATCCAAAAGACGAGCCATAGATTGGATGCAATTGAGAGAAAAGGATGTGACAATTGATCCACGGGGGAAAGACTTCAATGAATTTAATATGCTGGCGCCTTTTATCCATTTCAATGAGCAAAAAGAAGCCGACGATTTTAAAGAAGTCTGGAGACGATTCTTTTCATAAATTTTATGTTTTTCCTATTTCTTTGCTTTTTCCAGTCCTTTTCTGGTCATTTATCTTCCCCTAAATATTTTAGAATTTTTTTGTTTTTTAGATTCAAAAAATGGAAGAAAAAATGCGAAAAATTGAGAAAGAATTCGCCTTCCAGGAGAAGTGGTATTTTTCCATTTTAAAAGTTCATAAAATTTCAGGATCAAAATCTTCAAGCGAGGCAAATTCTTCTTTCAAAATATTCCAGAACATCTCATTCTTAAAATCATCGCCAAGGTTTGAAATCAATTCACCAGAAAAGCACACAAATTCAGATAGAAGCGAAAGCCTTCTTCAATCTTCTAAGAACCGGCAAGTGGATGCATTTGCTTTGCAAAGAAAATCGCGATTCTCTCCTAATCCCTTTTGAAATATCAAATTATGACAACAGTTATATGGTACTCTTCTAAATGTTTTTATAGATCGAATTTCAGGGGAAAAGGTCAGAGGTGGTTAAAAAGGAAAGAAATCAAGATATCCAACAATTAAGAAAAACCATCCGATCAAAATATTACTTTTGTTTGCCCGATGCTTGGTATGGAAATCTTATGGTGAGTAATCAGAACTATCTGATATCAACCAAAATGGTTCTATTGGCATTTCCAGGAAGATTTATACTCAAAAGAAGCCTATCATTTCCGCCGAGAATGCTGGAATATTGAACTTCTTCGAATCAATAAATTTCCAATCAATATCTCCATTATTAATCATCTACAGCCAATTATCCTAGAAATATCAATGGAGCAAAATGGTCCACTTTCTGAGAATTTTAACATCCCGGCTCGAACAGTAAGCTCTTTTTTGTAAATATAAATGATTAATTTAGAAAGACTTTTTTGTCAAATATGCCAGCATAAGTGATTCTGATTTTTACAAGGAGATCGAGCGTTTTGGATCGTTACCATTGAAGGTAACATTTAGTAGAGAAGGCTATCTCGAATTCAATAAATTATTTTCAATTTTGAAGGGAATAACTCAAGTAAGTGGGATGGCTACCCAAAATAAATCACATTTTATAGGAAAGACACCTTCATCATCCTCTCCAATTTCTAACTTACAAACGAGAGAGTCGTTCAAATTATGCGATATTTAATTCTTGGCCGATGGACTCCTTTTTTCCATCGAGTTACTTTTTTTACTTCATAATCGTCGCTAAATCGGATGTTGGAGTTAACGTAATTCATTTATATGGATCCGCAAGACATGAAAGCGAATTGTATACGCTGCAAATAATGGGAATTAAAAACTTCGATGAATGGAAGAAATTCACTGAGTGGGAAATAGTTGATGAACATTCTAACGATTTGGACGCAGAACAGCCTGATGAAAATAGTGAAAAGCAATTAGCTGGGGTTTTGGAGGGTTTTAGCGTCCAAGTTTCTAATAAATTTTTTGAAGGAGGTGGGCTTAGAGAAAGCCAATCTCTTTAGCTTACTGTATATTTCCAGGAAGAGTAATCTATCCTCCCTTGACTCCTCCAGAACCAGCTCCAGAGCTAGTGGAATTTCTAAAGACATTTGAGGATTTCGATATCCAACCAGGTATTTTCTCTCTCCTTTAACAAAGAATTCTCAGAAAAATTGGCGCCTCATAAGCCAAAATGGAAAAAGACCGAGAAATTGCCCGATTTGCCTCGAAAATTACCAGAAATTCACTCAAACAACTGGCTAATTGAGGCCAAGGAGGTCATCAAACTCAGGAAATTCTGGTAATTTTTTTCTCTAAATTCATACCGAAATAGGATGGATTTTCTACAAAAAGGAAAGTTCATTTTGGGGCTATTACCTCACAAAAATGTCCTGGATATAGTAAGAAGAGTAAGTCCCAAAGCAAACGATTTAAAAATAGTTTATTAAGATCGAACATAAGCGCTTCCCTCTCCTTTTTTCGTCGACTAAATGGGTAAATGAGTTGATCCAAAATTCTGCTTCGAACTTCCGAATTCATGGAGGACATTCTCAGTTTTCGATTCATAGAGTGACTACATTTTAATCCACAAACAACTTTTGGAACTTCAGATTTATAGTGGCAGCTCAATTTTTAAAGAAGCCTTAAAAACTTTAGAGTTCTATTATCTTTATTCCATCAACTTCGATGGTTTCAATGCCGATGTAAATTTTAAAAAAGGAATTTTAAGCATTTTCTTAGATTAATTACCTCAAAGAAGTTCTGCAGTGGGTTAGAGAGCGAAACATTTTTGTAAAACGGATCTCACTCAGCTATAATTCCCCCCTGATCCAAGAAGTTTTCGAATCCTTCGCCAGAGGACCCGAATCGCTTTACGTCTTCAATTATGTAACCCTTCCTGCGCCTGTTAAATTCCCTCCGCAACTGGTAGGATCGGTTCTTTTTCTACAAAATGAAGAATTCAGAAAGAAATTGAGGTGAAGGTGACCTGTTATGAACAAAATCGAATTGAAAGAATTAAAGAGTTGATTGAAGGATTGACTGGAATTGAACAAGCGGTGATTTGGGTTTGCTTCAATGATGAAGTTATA
This sequence comes from Oscheius sp. JU1382, assembly GCA_932521405.1. Classification (NCBI taxonomy): domain Eukaryota; kingdom Metazoa; phylum Nematoda; class Chromadorea; order Rhabditida; family Rhabditidae; genus Oscheius; species Oscheius sp. JU1382. The sequence goes on from OW051479.1 coordinate 1,083,573, forward strand.
AATAAAACTATCACACATCTTTTAGAGGTAATTTTAAAGATAGATTGCTGAAGCCAAATGAGCGAAGTAAAATAAGGAAAAACCATTTTTAGACATTAAAATCCAAGAAGTGTCGAAGCAATATTCTAATAAGAAGTTGGCATGCACTTCGTACGCGTATTTTCGATACCCAATTTAATCTTTCTCAAATATCTGAAACAGTCTTTATCTTCCGCTCAATGGCTAGGGGAAGAGGAGGAGTTTGGAATTATTTTATTCAATTGGAAAGTGCTGGATCTGGAGCTGTTGGAATCGCACTCTTTGATGATTCTTTGCACGCTATAGAAGAGAGTGGGTGGGGAATTGACATTCGCTGTGAATATTTTCCAAAAATGGAGAGTTTTTTGGATTATTTCGAGAGGGAAGTTGGATCCAAAAGACGAGCCAGAGATTGGATGCAATTGAGAGAAAAGGATGAGACAATTGAGCCAAGAGAGGAGGACTTCAATGATTATAAAATACGAAGGCCTTATATCCAATTCAATGAGCAGAAAGAAGCCGACGATTTTAAAGAAGTCTGGAGACGATTCTTTTCATAAATTCTATTTTTTTTCTTGTTTCTTCGTTTTTTCCAGTTTTTTTCTGACCATCTATCTTCCTCCAAATATTCTAGGATTTTTTGTTTGTTTTTTAGATTAAAAGAATGGAGGAAGAAATGCGAAAAATTGAAGAGGAATTCGCCTTCCAGGAGAAGTGGTATTTTTCCATTTTAAAAGCTTATAAATGTTTTTTAAAACATTCCAGGATCGAAATCTTCAAGCGAGGCAAATTCTTCTTTCAAAATATTCCAGAACATCTGATTCTTAAAATCATTACCAAGGTTTGAAAAGACAGTTTTCTGACTAAATAAAATAGTTGGAAGCTAAAGATTTCCTGAAAATTCTAATGACCGGAAAATGGATGCTCTTACTTTGTGAGGAAAATCGAGGCCAGCTCCTCATCAGACTGAGCTATAATTATTTTTGCAACGTTGGACCACAGGAGCTACAGTACTCTATCCTATTTATTTTAGCGTACGAGTATATCTCAAAAAGAAAAAGAAGCCCAAATCATCAAAAATGTTAAAAAATTACTAAACTCAAAATATTATTTTTACTTTCAAGATTGGATCAATTTTGACGAACAAATATGCAGCGAAGACATTGATTTTAAGGTAAATTTTAAAGAGCTACTTTATCAAAAAATTTCAGGAAATATTCATTAATCAACTAAGAAAATGCAGTCGAAAATTAGTTGAAAAACGATACTGGAGGACAGCCGTTGTCTCTTGTCCATTCTGTCCAATGGGTACAACAAGCATCGACTTTTTACAGCCAGTCTTTTTGCGGATTGACAAACAAACGGAGCCGATTCCAGAAGAATTTAGCTTAGTCTCAAAGAATGTTGTTAGTTTTTTTATTTAACAAAATTGCCGCCTTCGATAGGAATAGAAAGGAATTACTGTATTCACTTCTTCTAAAGAATGTTCTCATTGATGCCTGCTGAATTCATTTCTTTGGAACCTAGGCTGCAGAAAAATATCAAACTATTATTTATTTCGTTGCCAAAAATGGCATGTCACAAAAAATGAGACTGATGAATTCAAAGCGAGGCGCCTTCCACAAGGCTAATCCAACGCGGGTGCTTTAGCCGCATCCAGCCAATTACGCCACAATTTCCTTGCTTCCCTATTTCTGCTAGATATTGTTGTTTTGTACTCCTTGGCGGAGGCTGACCGGAAATCACATTCGACGCTCTCATCCCAACTAGCGCGTCCACGTCCAGGGGCCCTTTTCCAACTCCTTACCTTGGCAGGTAGACTAATACATCGTGGGGCAATGTTCTTATCATGCCTGCGGAGCAGGTGGTCAAGGTATTTCAGTCTTCTCTTCCTGATAGCCGTTTCAAGCTCCTCGGTCACTTTGTGGCTCAGTTTCCTTCCCGCTAGCCGCGACAAAATATCAAATTTGATCGATAAATTTCAAAAAGGGCTCACAAGATTTCAGAAACGATTGCAAATATTTTTCAACCAAATAAGTGATTCTGATTTCTATCGAACGATTGATCGCTTTGGCCATTCACTGCCTAGAATCGAATTGACAAATGTTGGAGACCATAAAAAAATATTCTCTCTCTTGGCTGAGACGACAAAAGTTCTCCTTTTCCGTAGATAACTATCATTTTTTAATTTTTTAGGAAAGACATTTGAATAAAGAAGTCGAGTATCTAACATTTTTGAGGATCTGGGAAGTTAAGATAATCAATTCTTGGCCGAAGTTTTCATTCCTTTTGGGAAGGATTCGCACTGAACACGATGGAATGGAATATCCAATAAATGAGGATTTCACTTTTTATTGGGTAATTGTATCCAAATCGGAGGTTGGAGTGGAGGCAATATTTATCTCTTGGGACAAATTTGGGCAACTAAATCGCTATACGATCTCCTTGGAGTGGATTAGAAGCCTAGTAGAGTGGAAGCAGTTTAGAGATGGACAGTTCTTTTATTCGCATGATCCAATGGAAAAGCAACTACAGATGGAGTTCAAAAATCAAGTTGCCAATAAATTTTTTGAAAACGGTGGGTTGGAGAAAAGAGAATTTGAGAGGAAAAATAATTCCAGGAAGAGTAATCTATCCACACTTGGCTCCTTCAGAACCAGCTCCAGAATTAGTGGAATTTCTAAAGAAATTTGAGGATTTTGATATCCAACCAGGTATTTTCTCTCTTCTTTGACAAGGAATTCCCAGAAAAATTGGCGCCTCATAAGCCAAAATGGAAAAAGACCGAGAAATTGCCCGATTTGCCTCGAAAATTACCAGAAATTCATTCAAACAACTGGTTAATTGAGGCCAAGGAGGTCATCAAGCTCAGGAAATTCTGGTAATTTTTTTCTCTAAATTCATACCGAAATAGGATGGATTTTCTACAAAATAAAAAGTTCATCTTGGAGCTATTACCTCACAAAAATGTCCTGGATGTTGTCAAAAAAGTAAATTTAATTGAATAAAACAAATATCTAGGTGAACTCCGATGAATTTGGATTCTTATTCCGGTCGTCTAAATGGATTAAGGAGTTGATTGAAACTCGCTCAGGAAATAAATTCAAAATTCGAGGCAAGAAATATATTATTGATATGAGACAGGTTAGTCTAAGTGATGGTTCGAAAGAATCCTGGCTATTTATTGGGAAGACAAGTGAAAAGTTCAACTTTCCAGCTAGCAAAAAATAACTCCGACCTATCAAATCTCAAAGGAAGGCTGGAATCCATAGCTTGGATTTATCCCAAATTCCTCGTGATTAATTCATTTAATGAAAATGTAAGCACTCTGAAGTCAAATCCAAATAGCAATTATTTTTTTTTAGCTCCAACGTCTCAAAGACGTTTTAAAAATGATCGAAGAAAATCAAATTATAACAAAAATCTTAAAAGTTGAGAGAAGTCCTTTGATTCAAGAATATCTTGCCGTTCTCAAGCCGGAGAAATTAATCCTCATGCCGACTATAACCCTCCCAAATCCAGTGGATTTCCCACCAACTTTGGTAAAAAAAAAAGAGCCAATATTGAATTTGGAATTTAAGAAACAAATCGAAGTCGAAGGTGTTTACGATTGGCGGATGGTTGAGCCATTTGTGGACAATTTGATTGGGATTAATGTTCCAGTTAATATTAATATCTCCTCGGTTGGCACTTTACTGCCCGCTATCAACGACTGCTTTGAAGTAGGATATCCTCCCCTTTCTTACAAGATTTCCAGAGATTGAAAACCAAAAAATGTAAGACCAATTTTCTTTTGAAAAGTCGGTGCGGCATTACTGAATCCCTGATTGATTATCACATTAATCTTCCTCCAAACTCTGAAACAGCTTATTCTTTCCGCTCAATGGCTATGGGAAGAGGAGGAGTTTGGAATTATTTTATTCGATTGGAAAAAGCTGATTCTGGAGCAGTTGGAATGGCACATTTTATGGATTCTATTCAAGTTGAGAAAGATAGTTTCACTAAATTTAATATCCAATGCGAATATTTTCCAACAATGGAGAGCTTTTTGGAATATTTCGAGAGAGAAGTTGGATCCAAAAGACGAACCAGAGATTGGATGCAATTGAGAGAAAAGGATGAGACAATTGAGCCAAGGGAGGGCGATTTCAATGATTTAAAAAAATGGAAGCCTTATATCCATTTCAATGAGCAAAAAGAAGCCGACGATTTGAAAGAAGTCCGTAGACGATTCTTTTCATAAATTTTATTTGTTTTTCCTGTTTCTTTGCTTTTTCCAGTCCTTTTCTGGCCATTTATTTTCCTCTAAATATTTTAGAATTTTGTTTTTTAGATTTAAAAAATGGAGGAAGAAATGCGAAAAATTGAGGTGGAATTCGCCTTCCAGGAGAAGCGGTATTTTTCCATTCCAAAGTTTAAAAAAATATCTAGGATCAAACTCTTCAAGCGAGGCAAATTCATCTTACAAGACGTGTCAGAAAGCTTAATTCTTAAAATAATCACAAAGGTTTGCTTGATTTTTTTTTTCTAAAGAATCTCTTCAGATTGAAGCAGCAACCTTCATAAGTTTCCTTCAAACTTGTAAATGGATTTTTATCCTTTGTAGAGAAAATCGTGGAAATATTATTATTCCATTAGAAAGGACGATCAAAAGGGACTTTTATCATGATGTATGGTATTCCCTCAAGCTCAATTATTTCTCTCCAATCAGATCAAAACTTTTTTTTAGGAAATGTATTATTACAAGACTTCGAAGGAATTAGATAAGAAGTATCTTTCACAGTTTCAAACACTCTTAAAATCTAACTTTTACTTTATAACTGACGAGTTTATATACAGTAATCACCTGGTAAGAAAGAAGAAAACTTCCTCTGAAAACTTCTTTTCCAGCAACGGTTCTCACACTATTTTCAAAGACAAACCATAAGATGTAGAACACTTTATACAGAAAATGGTTTTTGTGTCCCCGAAGTAATTCTCTTCTTCAAACCGAAGACAGTCTACCTAAAGGCATTGCTTAAGCCTCTCCCGGATGATTTCATTCTTCCTCATTTTGTGGTAAAAAACGATTAAATCCTATTCGGAAAATGCTCAATTTTTAGAAGGACTTTACAGTCGATTTTTATAGAGTTGATCCTGAAGTCCTTTACTCGACTCTAGAACGCTTTGGCTGGATTTCTGCATCATTTAGGGTTAAAATTACAGAAACAGAACAAATCGATTCTGGGAAATTTCTTCCTATCTTATTGGAAGTCATTAAGGTGAACTAATAAAGCAGCAGATGCATTATGAAAGAATGTTTTTTAGAAGCGAAACGCCTATAATGAGCTAACATTCCTCAGCTATAGGGATATAGAAAATAGAGAATTTTCACTTGATTATCCTTGTGAGGAGATGTTCATTAACTCCTTCGCCAATCGGGCAATTATTGCCTACATCTTTGTGAAATCTATCCTTGGAGTAACTGTCATCAGGGTAAAACGACGAAGTAGACGCAACTTATGTGACTCTGAATCTGTTTCAATCTCGTTTTTCGAGAATGTGCTTGATATCAAAAAGCTATTTAGTATGACTGCGTGAGAAAACCAATACGATCCAAATATAGATTCTTCATGCAATGGAAATAATATTCACGATATCATAGAGATTGCGGAAGAGGTGGATCAGAAGGGACTAGAGGTGATCTCCAGATTCATTTATAATGGTTAGGGAAAAAGGATGCTTTCATTTTGTGTTAATCTAGATTGTGAAGCAGAGAAAGAGAAAGATATGTGTCAGCAAGAAATTGATTTACAATCTTATGCTAATGAAGAATTTGATGAGCAAAAGGTCGCCTTCACAAAACAAGTTTCTAATAAATTTTTTGAAGGAGGTGGGCTTAGAGAGAGCCAATCTCCTTAACTTACTGTATTTTTTCAGGAAAATTAGTCTATCCACACTTGGCTCCTTCAGAACCAGCTCCAGAGCTAGTGGAATTTCTAAAGACATTTGAGGATTTCGATATCCAACCAGGTATTTTCTCTCTCCTTTAACAAAGAATTCTCAGAAAAATTGGCGCCTCATAAGCCAAAATGGAAAAAGACCGAGAAATTGCCCGATTTGCCTCGAAAATTACCAGAAATTCATTCAAACAACTGGCTAATTGAGGCCAAGGAGGTCATCAAACTCAGGAAATTCTGGTAATTTTTTTCTCTAAATTCATACCAAAATAGGATGGATTTTCTACAAAATAAAAAGTTCATCTTGGAGCTATTACCTCACAAAAATGTCCTGGATATAGCCAAAAAAGTAATTTTTATGATAAATTTTAATTCATTTTTAGATCAAAGTCACTCAATTCGCGAGCCTTTTCACTTCTTGTAAATGGATCCACAATTTGATTCAAAAATCTCATTTTAGAATTCACGGTGGCTCGTGGAATATAACTCGACAGATCGTTTGTTTCCTTTCAGTTCAAGGAGATATTTATTTAGTTGGGCTTGAATCCAGCTCTAGAATCACTAAGAACAGAACTGGATCAAATAGAGTATTTCTATCTCCGTCAAATCAGCTTCAACTTCTTTAATAAGGATGTGAGAACCGTTTTCTTCAACAAAAATTTTTTAATTTAGATGGTTTTCTTAAAGGAAATAGTCACCACAATTGGGGAGAAGTGCATTTTTATAAAGAAAATTAAGCTAGTTTGTACGCCTCTCACCCAAGAAATGATTTATATTCTCAAGCCAATCAAGGTACATTTGTATTCTGGAGGCTTTCAGCTAATTTTACCAGATGGCTTGCAATTCCCTCCTAGTTTGGTAAGATTAACTCCTCTTAACTTCCCCAATTTTTAAGAAACACATCTCAGTTAGCAATATTAAAGGCTCAAAAATGAGAGAGTTAATGGCCAGTTTGACTGGACTCCCCATTCAAGTAAAATGGAAAGTATATGATTTCTCGATTTGCGAGGCAGTTGTAGCCTATCTTCAGGTTTTTTTGCTCAATTTTTAAACAAAAATATTTCAGGAATTAAAAGCGAAAAAGAGTCTGAATAGCAATATTTCTATTGTGATTCGGTCCCAATTAAATTATTACGAAAAAGAGTGTGGAGAGATTTTATCCACTGATCAAAACGCTTCTGAAACAGTCTATGTCTTCTCCTCAATGGTAAAAGACCAATGGATTTATTATTTTCGATTGGAAAAGTGTGAAGAATATGGAGGAGCAGTTGGAGTAGCATTTTATGAAGATTGTCAGACGATTGCTGATCAAAAAGCGACGATAAAATGCGAATATTTCCCAAAGATGAAAGATTTTTTGGCTTATTTTGAACGGGAAATTGGATCCAAAAGAAATGCTGGACAATGTGGAAAGAAGTCAAAGAAGGAAGGCCTTGACAATCTAATCTCTGATGCTCAAATAGAAGAAGAAAAACAGTTCGAAGAAGTTCGGAGACGATTTTTTGATTAAACTTAGTTGCCAATTAATTTTTTAAACCAAAAAAAGTATGACAAATTAGGACTTCTGGGGTTAAATTTATTATGGAAATACAAAAGTATTTTTATTGTAAGATTGTGCTATCTTCAGCTGAAATAAGAGAGGAATAATCGGAGGAAGATGAATGGTGATTCGAGTAGCTAAAAAGTGGCCATTTTTTTGAGAAATTGGGCATCAAACTGACTTGCTGGGAAGGGCTAAAAGAATAGTTTTGGCTTTATCTTGAATTGTAGCTTCACTCGATTTAAATTCCAAACTCTTCTTATCAATGTTTTCAAGGACTTCTCTACAAGCCAGATGGATGCTGTCTATAGGGGCTGAAAAGGATTACTGTAGTCACTATAGGACCACTTAAGAAATAAATTGAATTGCCTTACCTAAAAGAAGATCTTTGGTAAGATTAAGCCTTTTCAACGATTCATCGCAATGCACTGCTGGCTTGAAGAAGATGGGAGGTTTGGTCTCAGTCTTAATCGACAGTGACATAGCCAAGAATCGTTTTATTTTTCGATCAAACTGGAAAAATTGTTTTTAATTGGAAAATAATCTCACAGCTTCGGTGACTTCTTGCTTTTTTTCGAGCAACATTAATTTCTTCACTTTCAGATTTAACCATCTTCGTTTGTATTCTTCTCGAAACTGGAAAATTATTTTTTTCTCTACTTTCTGCTGGAAACTTGCAGCCTTTGTCTGAGCGGCCAGTTCTTCATCGACCTTCTTTTCGATTTCCTGGCGGCCTTGGTGACTCTCTTTTGCCTTTTTAAACTCCCTTTGGTGGCTTTGAAGAGTCCCTTGGAGGCTACAAAATAACCGTTTATTTCTTGTAGCTTCGGTTAGCCTCGTAGTGCCAGCCATCTCTTTGATCTTTTCTTTGCGAGAATCGGTTTCAATTGGAGCAAATTCAAAAAGACAGGTGTGCTCCCTTAAAAAACTGTATATTCTGTTAAGAAAATATTACGGGAATTCGTGCGGTGAATTCTAATTAATTGATCCCAAAAATGAGTTAAAAAGACAAAGGGTTACCTCTTCAGCTTGGGTCCATTCTCCTCGCCGTTCTTCCAAGTATTTTGGTTGCACGTTTCTTTCTTCAACTGATGCTTAACACGCCTGATTTTTCTCTCGAGCTTAATCAAATCCGACTTGAAGGACATTTTCACTTCCAGCTATAAAAATAAAGGAGAGATCGAGAGAAATAAGCGAAGAAGTACATTTGAATTTGTTCAATTGATCAATGGAATTTGATCAAAAAGATTTTGATTTTTATTTGGACGGGCATTTTCGGGTGGTTAATAAAATTCCACTCAGACTTTTCTGGATACGACTTCAAATGATTCAGACAGCTAAATCTGGAGGTTGAGTTCGATGACTCAACCGATGATGATATATCCAGACAGTCTATGGAGTAAGAAATGAATCAATTATGCCTCATGATGAGTCAACGCTGCAGCTGCCGAAGTAAAAAAAGGTTCGCATTGACAAAAAGAGAGGAAGAGAGTGATTGATTTTAGGCCTAAATTTAGTTTTTCGAGGCAGGTCAATACATTTTTAAGCAGAACTCTAATTAAACAGTGCTTCAAATTGGGAAAATTGCCTAAATTTGGATTACTAATCCAAAATAAGCAGACATAAGATTTTTCGCGATTCCAAAAATGTTGGAAGATTACTTTAAAAACACTATTTACGATTTGACAGCGAGAATTTGAATCGAAGATAGACTCATTTTCGTCGACTCATGCACTTTGCAGCTGTGGGCTTTTTCTCCAAAAGGAAGCCAGGCCAGAGTATAATTCCGTATCGTTTTCTCCTTCTAGCTCGCGACGAAATAAAATGGACAATAAATCCACAAAAAATTTATTACAAAGCGTCTTTGTTAGCGGCAATTGAGCAGATATTTGGAAAAGAAAGGGGTCGCTGTGAGCAAAATCATTACTCAAACAAATAATTTTGTTCCCTCTCCCGTCATAATAATTGTGGAGAGAGGTCTAAATCCTGGGAAATTTCTCGTTTTATTGCGCACGTGAAAGCCAAGACAGCCGACTGTCTCCAGCTGTTCTTGAAAACTTATAAGTCGATAATTGCTCTCACCTTTTATGTCTTCTAGGATAAAAGACGGCAATTCTTCTCTCCAGGAAATTAAAAGAAAGTGACAGAATCGGAGAAAAAGGCAACCCTTTCTGTTATTTATTGAGGATCAGATGAGACAAACGGCTATTTGAAGGAAGAATATTATTGTGAAATAGTTTATTTCACCTCTGGGGAAATAATACTAGTTGGTAGTCTCGCTCTCCCTAGCAACGTAGTCAATTTGAAATGAGATTCTGAAAGAAGGGGAGAAACGATTTTGCTCCTCTAAAAGCTATGTCTAGATCGAGTCACTGACATCCATTAGATTCTTCCAATCCTCTTCTCTTAATTTCTTTATTGAATGTGCCAATTCACTTAAATCAAAGAATGATGAAATTATATTTGTTAGTCAAAAGTTACAGTAAGAAGGAAGATTTGATTTCAACTTTGGGCGTAACACTTATAGCTATGTTGTCTTCAAAATTATTGTTAAAAATCCAAAAAAACTTAGGATAGATGTTACTTTAATCCTTTCTTCATCGAAAATCCCTTTTAAATTAAACTTCAACTGAACTAAAAATGGTTAGTCGTTTTGTTTCTTCTTTTCCAAATCACCTCATTTCAGCTCCCTGTCTTGATCATCTTGTCGTCGATCTTCCTGGTCTCTCTGTTCCATTGCGGAAAGAAAAAGAAGGAAGAGAGAAAAGCTGAAGAAGCTCGAAAAAACAGCTAGAGGCAACGCGAGAAAAGCCGAAGAAGAACAGAAAAAGGCGAAAGAAGAAGATATAAAAGCAAGAGAAGAAAAGTTTTAAAAAATCCATGGAAGAAGTGAAGGAAAAGACCAAAGAAGGAGAAGAGAAAAATGACAACGAAGTAAATAAGTCAGGTACAAGAATAAACAAACGGAAATACACAAGATCGCCTCTAACCGATGGCCGAAGACTATCCTATCCAACTCTAGAACATTGTTGCAAACATTACAGATCTAAGTGCTTGAAAGAAGAAAAAGCAATTAAGATAACCGATAGAACAAGAGAAATGAGAAAAGATGAAAGATTGCCTAAATCAGAAAGGGTTATCAGAGATATTGAATGAAGTTTATAGAAGACTTGCAAAAGAAAATGGGGAACGATGAAGCCCGTTATAAAGAGTATAAGAAAAAGGTAGATGAAATGTGAAAAAATTAACAGAAGAAATGGAGCTAATAGCTGAATTATTTGAAAAAGATCTCAAGCTGAAAAAAACTGTCGCAGGTCGACTCAATAAATACCGCGGAAAAATCTATTATCTGACAAAGATGTTTTCTCACCTTGAACGTAGGTCCCTAAGAAAAGGGTCGGGCCAGGGCCTGAGGCAGGGCGTTCCCTGAACAAAAAAGTCAAGTAGGCAAAAGCATATTATTAGATAGACCGGCCCGAGTCGTACGAGGTGATATTCGAGCTTTGGTACAATTTATCTAAAAACTGCGAAAACTCGACAAATTTTTTAATCGGCAAAGTCTCTATTTCTTTTTCTTTCCAAATTTTTTCTTAGAAGACGTTTCCTTCGTTTTCTTCTTCTTTTTGGACGAGTTATTCTTATCCGAGTTATTGTATTTTTTCGAGTTTTTGGAGCTTTCCTCCTCCTCCTCTTTTTTGTTCTTCTTGAAAGAATTGGTGTCCTCAACATTTTTGTGATTGGATTTTTTGCTGCTGCTTTCTTGCTTCTTTCTCTTACTACTTCCAGCCTTTTCTTTGATCTTTTTCGACTTCTTTCGACTGTCGTCTTCAGTGCCAATGGCAGCTTTGACGTAGGTGTTCTTCTCCTTTCCTTTCGAGTTCTTAAATTTTCGGCTCTTCTCCAGCTCGACGTCAATGTATTGGCTTTCTTGAAACTGTTTGCTTCTGGAGTCTTGAGTAGGAGATTCGGACAAGATCTTCTTATTCTTCTTGCTTTCAATTTTCTCGTCGACATCGCATATGTCCGTTTTAGTATAGAGACTTTGCTCTTTCTCTCGACGCTTTCTACTATCATCTCTCTTCTTCTGGCTATCGTCGACACTCCCAACGGCAGTTTTCGTGTAAAGGATTTTCTTTTCACTTTTTTCTTCCTTCTCTCGGAGTCTTCGACTTTCAGATCTTTCTTTTCGCCTCCTTCGTTGACTGCTAGTCTCATTACGACCTTTACCGCTTTGATCTCTAGTCCGCTTGCCGCTTCTGTCTCCTTTCTTGTTTTTTCCACTCCTTTCGCTCTTCCTTCCATTCTTTTCGCTTTTGTTCTTCTTGTTGCTTCGGCCACTTCGCTCCTCATTTTTAATTTTCCTTTGCTTGCTTCGCTTTGGGCTTTTAACTTGCTCATCTTTTACGTAGCGCTTTGAAGAATTTTTGTTCTTTTTGCCCTTTTTTGATCTCCAGGAATTGCCTTTCTTTTTATTCCTCATGCTCCTATTTGATCTTTCTTTTCGTTCACGTCTTCCGGTAGTGCAGCTGATTGCAAAGAAGATAGCTACAGCAGCAGTAATTGAAATGAAAACTTCCATCTTTTAGCAGTCAAAAATTCAAATAAAAGGTGGTGATGGAGATTTAGGATAACAAGATTAAACTTTTATACAGTACCCTTTATTTTGACATAATAAATGGCCGCTTGCAAATGCTGATTCCTTGCAACTCACTACACTGGATCATATCCCATTTGCCTGCGCTTTTTCCAAGCAATGTTATCTAAATTTTTCGATCTTATTTCTCAAAAAGCTTACAACAATACAAAACTTTGGATCGTCGAGTTTAGATTGATCGAAATCTGGCAAGAAATTGGTATAATTGAAAGGAGAGCCATCCATCCAGGCTCTTTCTCCTGGCAAATAGCCAAGCCAAGCTGTCGAATAAACTGATCCTTTTGGTGGTATTATAGTTCTCAGAGTTCCTAGAAATTTTAAAGGAGATAGGTCTCTTATAAGAGCTACAATAATCCTAGAGTTGGTTTTCTTCGCGAATTTGAAGCATCCATTAGTTTTTTTAAGCCAAAAACGCTCCCTTAATCAACCTACCGTAGATAAATTCATTATCCCTTTTGTCATGAACTGATGCCAGATACTTATTAATCGTACTTGCACAGCTCGTATTAGCAGTGGAGAAGGTCTCAAGTCCTGAGAGGATACTCTTTAAAACTTTTTTTCTTGTTGAATTTAAAACCTACTGGATAATAGCAGTTCTTGTTTATGATGTCAATATAACTAGAACATTGCGTAATCGGCGGCGAGTAGGTGCACAATATTCCCTGCTTGGATGACTGCGGTTGGGTCCAAGTTTGAGAGGGCCAGTTTAGGACAAGACGAGCAGGAGTGTCTGGAAGTAATTCTCAAAATAGAAGCAACTCCTTCCAACTTGTTCCATTATAAAGCGTAAAATTTGAGGAGAAGCCATCCATCCAGTTGCCATCCTCCCATCCCATCCACCAACTCTCCGGTCTTGTCGGACTCAAATCCTCTAAATTATTCTTATTAAAAAACTAAGAATAAGATAGATTCTAGTTTGTAAATGCCTACGTTGATTTATCCCAACTTTGAGAGCATTCCAATCTGATTTCTTATGAACAATTGGCGGAAATCCTTTATAAAATGAGTGACAGAGTCTTACAGCTTCGTCAAATCTTCCCAAATAATAATTAGCGTAGCATAACGTGCTAAATTGTCTCTAATTTTAGAATAAAAACTCACCTGGTTGGAGTATAATATCCACCATATGGACAAGCTATAAACGCTTGGATAGGAATTATCCAAATTATAGAAGCAAAGAAGAGGACGAACATACGTAGCAACCAAATCTTTCTGAAAGGAACTAGGCTTTAAACGACGAGCTTGGAATAAAACTGCATTAAATTGAAAGACGAAGATAATTGTGAGATAAGGAGCCTTTCTGTAAATAGAATTGGGCTGTCATGTGCAGACTTGGGCGGGTAGTGGTCTTTTTACTACCCTACCCATTTCGGGTTACCCGAAGATGGCTTTTCCAATAAATAAGACATAATCTGTAATTATCAAATATAAAGTTTTGATCGTACTTTGATTTTTGCATCGAAAACAACCTACTGCGATCAATAACTAGAACAGAAACAAAATATAAATTAATATTAAAGCAAGAACATAATAGTAAAGATTGATTGCAAATTAACCGGAGATTTAAATTTAGGTACAGTGATCCGTCTTCTCGTGAAGACCCTTAAAGCTTCGGGTACTAACTACCCGGCCCAATTACCCTACCCGTTTCGGGCTACCCGAAAATTTGGTTTTTGTTACCCTACCCGCTTCGGGTATTACCCGTTAGGGTACGAGTAACCCGCCCAAGTCTGGTCATGTGTATTGAAGAAACGAAGGGAACTTTTATTTCCGCTTTCTTATTCTTCTCTTCATTCTTAGGCTTTTATCATTGCTCTTCTCAAAGTTCCTATATTGACAGACGGTAAATAACTTATCAGAGCAGTCCATCCACGACCATTGGCCGGCATTCTTTCCGTACATAATCATCTGGAAAATCTTTCGTTTTAGTCTACAGTATCGCCTCCTAGAGCAAAACATTAGGTGGCGAGAGGCATAAAAGACTCACGGCAAGACAAGGATCATTTCCTGGTGTCTGGTGACAGTATCGATCTGCAAAGTCTTTACAAAAATTGGTGTATTTCATCTCTTCTCCAGTCATCCAACTCGTCAAATTCTTGGCGTTTAGCCAAACAAATGGAAAAATATGCGATTGTTTGGTGTATTGTCTTACAAACGCTGAAGGGTACCTTTTAATTATTCGAAAATAGCTTCCTACTGTAGATTAGTTCATTTTCTCGATACTTTAGAATGGTAGGAAGGACCATTAGATTATTGTAGCAGATGGCCTGAGACTGGGAGAATGTTATATTTGTTGCTACGAGTTTTGAATACGGATTCTGACGAATTGATTTCTAAACAAAGAGGGAGCTTACATATGCGTAACAGTTTTTATCCAGTAAATCGATGTAGAAAAATCTCACATCATTGACATTTGACTTCATGCTACAAGCGGGTACTAAAATAAATTTGTTTCTACAACTTCTAGCAGCATTTTGCTTGCTTTTGATCTTCTCTACAAGGAAGCAGAGTGCCAAAAAATATGGAAGCCCTACCTGGGAAATAGATATAATCACAAAATGTTTGAGATCTATTGTTTAAAGGCTCCATCCAGGTTCCAATCCCATTTGGGTCTCTTTTCAATACCAATTCCGAATAATTTCCTAATAAAATAAGTCAAAGAAAAGCTAAAAATTACCAGTTTTGTTTAAATTTCCAGTGTAATCGACGCTTGTCCCATCCATCCAGGAGCCATTCTTCCATCCCAACCAGACAGTCGTATCCGAATCTGGATGATCCTTCAGCCATTTGACATAGTCCGTTCCGTAGGTTTTCTTCAAAGTGGCTGACAGCTTTTGCTGATCTCCAGCGCTGTGGAGAACAGGCAATGTTCCGTTCATTGCTGCACAAGCTGTTATTGCCTCCGACAAGGAGCCAAAATACATCTCAACTGTGCAATCTCGGCCACTTTCAAGGACTCCAGCTTGTCCCCCATACGCACAGAAAAGATTGGTGGGAATTGAAAAAGGAAGGAAAAATATAGAGAGAAGAATTGTCGAAACCATTGTGATTGAACAGTCACTGGTTATGCCAGTCTTATCAAAAGAAGAAAAGACTTTCTAACTACTTTGAAACTGGAAATAGCAAACGACTTTATTTGAATCTATGAGCAGGACAACAGTAGCATCGACCACCAGCAGAAGGATGTTCAAAGGAGAAGTGCCCATCCGCTCAGGCCAGGACCTGCAGAATTTGTCCCTCTCTTGCCAGTCGTTGTGGAAGCAGGTTTCTCCTTTATTGTCGAATCAATTGTTGCAATTTATTGCACATCCAATTCCATTTGTAATGTGCGGAGTGGTTTGGCAGGAAATTATCGCGAAGAGAGCAGCCGCTAGGAGAAAGAGGAGAAGATGCATGACTGCTTGGGTTGGTGGAAGGCTGATGAAAGGTCTTTTATACAAGAAAGAGAGTTTAATTTGCACACACTTTTGTAATTTTCTAGGAAAGCACGTCTCTTTGAGACAACTGGCGCTTACAAAAAAAATAAATCCCAGTCCTTATGTTAGTCAGCGTTTTTATTTCCGAAAAGGCTTAGAAAGTTCTCTCCTTCTCCAAAACCTAGGTGGGTTAGCTTATTTGTCTCTAGTTTGGAAGAAAGAAAGATTATGACGTGAATGATACTTTAATGCCTGAGTGAAATATAATAAGCTTTTAAATCTTCCCACTTAATTCAGTTTGATAAGACTGAAAGATAAGGGGATCAAAAAGAGGAAAGCGTGGCACACTGCGTAAATAATGATAGGGCCACCTTCGTTTTGGCGATTTTTGGATGTTTTTGAGGGTTTCAGATCTTTTGGATGTTTTTAATCAATTTTTCAGCGTCGAAAACCCCCGGAAACGAGTTTTTAGGCCAGGCCAATTTAATTTCGCCTCAAGCGATGGTTTTTCCAAAAAGGCCAATTTTCTACTGTAAAATAATGATAGGTCCACTCTCAAAGACTGCTAATAATTATTTATTTTTAGCATCAACTTTAACTAAAAGAAGGCTTAGTAATCGGTCTGGCCACCTTGCTTTTGAACAACTTGAATAAGACGTCTTGGAAGAGAGTTGGCCAATTTTTTGAGCATAGCTAAGTCCAATGACTGCCATTCGTGCTGGATGGCTCTGATGAGTTCCTGAGTGTTGGCATATTTCTTCCCTCCGGCGTTCAATTTCCTCGTTAGCACTCCCCATAAGTTTTCGATGGGGTTGAGGTCTGAGCTGCACGCTGGCCAGTCCAGAACTCTCACGTTAGAAATGGCAAGCCACTGAGTGGTTGATCAGCTAACGTGAACTGAGGCGTTATTGTGCTGAAACACGTAGCCTTGACGACCAGCGGTGTTCAGGAATGGGAGCAACTTTGCGCTGAGGACGCCTTGATATTGAATGGAGCTCATTTTAGGAGTAATGATCTCCAAGGCGGCTTGTCCTTCAGCACAAAATGCACTCCAAACCATGACAGTTCCACCTCCGAAACCCCTCTTCGAGAAAACGAGTGGGTTCTTGCGCAAATCGTAGAAGTAGGAGTTGTACCCACCAGGGCAAAAACGTTTTTCATCCGACCAGATCACCTTTGAAATGCTAAGGTATCATAAAAAAAGACTAACTTTGCTCCAATCGGTTTGTTGGCCGATGTGGCTCTGAGAGAATTGAAGTCGAGCAACCTTATGATGGGCTTGAAGTTGGGGGTCCTTTCTTCATCTGTCTGACGACAATTTTTTCACCACGTTTTAGCTCATTAGAAAGCGTTATCCGACTTACTGGAAGATCGTAGTCCTCTTTTATTTTTCGTAGAGTGACAACTTTGTTGGAAGCAGCTCTGTGGAGGAGACACACTTGACGGTCATTTAGACTCCTTGGTTATCCTGGAGACTTTTTTTGTTCCATGTCCTGCTGGATCTGTGATGAACCTGTTGATCAAGTTGTAACTCCGGCCGAGAAAGGTGGTGATTTCCCGATTTGACTTGCCAGAATGGCTGTAAGCAAGAGTTTTGCCTTTTTCTTGGTCAGTTAGAGCTTTAAATCTACCCATTTTTCTTAGTCTAAAGTGAAAACATTGCCGCTTTCAAGTAAAAATAAAAACATAAAAAAATTATTTAAAAGAAAAATCTAAAAGTACCATTTTTGAGAGTGGACCTATCATTATTTTACAGTAGAAAATTGGCCTGACCTAAAAACTCGCTTTCGGGGGTTTTTGACGTTGAAAAATTGATTAAAAACATCCAAAAGATCTGAAACCCTCAAAAACATCCAAAAATCGCCAAAACGAAGGTGGCCCTATCATTATTTTACGCAGTGTAGTCACTGTTGATTCGCCTAAATAGGATTGTGGAATAGGACCTATTGGAGTTATTTTCGAATTTATTTCTGTACTTATAAAGATGTTTGAGATCACCTATTGCACAACTTTATTACAATGAGATCCTAAAATAATTTCTCTATCTCTTTCAAGTTCATATCATCTTCTTCTAGCTCTCGATGTTTGCCTATATACATCTCATAAGCTCTTAGAAACTCCTCCATCGTTTTGAAAAAGTCACAATGGAGAGAAGAAACCGATTCTTGACTCTCTTCCCAGTAGCAGATTACTCCAACTAGTTCTCCACTTTGTGCATTTTCCAGGCGAATACGGTATTTGGAAATAGTTCCATTCTTCTTTTCCACACAGGAAGTGAAAAAATAAACATTTGGCTGACTTTCTCCATCAAAAATGGTAGTAATATCGAAGGAAAGCGGTCCCAAATCGAAGAAAATATTTCCGGGACGAGAGGTTTTCTTCAAAACCTGGAAACTTTTTGTCTCTAAAATGGGGGGAAGTGTGAATTGAACCTGAATATATGTGTCCACAATTGTGATAAGTTGATTCCTCTTCACATTGTGAAGCTCCCAATTTACTTGGAAATCAGAATTTCCAAGGACTTTAACTGCGTTGGCTAAGTCTCCTCGATAATATCTCATCTCCAATTCTTTCTGAAAAACGAAATAACGTAATTTTGGACTTTTTGAGAGAAAAAAAGTTGCATTTTTTTATCTAGTGCTTACCATTTCCTTGGGGAAAGACATCTGATCCAACTCGCTTCTACAGTAAAATAGAGTTAACTTCTTCTGTCGGAAGATCTTCGAGAATTTCACTGGGAAATCATATCCACAGAAATATAGCTCATCAGCGAAGATGCGCTTCCCCTCGAAGCATTGGACTATCTCCTCAAAGTAGACTCCCTCAAGAAGGGCGCAAATGTTGATTTCAGAAAAGCGGAATCCATCCCTTTGGGCGATAAACTCCCTATATTCTTCTATTTTACTTTGATCCTGGAAATATTTAATTTTTCAAAAAGAAGAAGGCCAAAATAACCTCTAGAGGTTGAATATAAAGGGTGGATTTTACATCTTTCAGGTACTTTTTCCAACACAATTTGACTAGCTCATTTAACCATTTGGTGGACCTCTGGCTTGCAGAAAAAGCTCTTGTTTCCATCTAGAAAAATTATTTAATTTTGAGGATAAGACCCACCTTTTGGACAATTTCAAGCGCTAATCTTTCGGGTAACAACTCTAAGATGATCTTTCCTTGTTGAAGGTATTTCAGCCTGAAAGATTAGGCTTATATATGTTTTAGTTTTGACTCACCATTGTCTCCTAATTTCTAGGCAGTTTCTAGCCTCATCTAGCCACTCTTGAATATTTTCAGAGTCCAGGAGTTGCGGAAGTTTGATGGGGAGAAGAGGAAAAGACCCGTCTGCAGGGAATTCGCAATGGGAATTGAGAAAGAGATCAAGCCTGTAAAATTGAAGAAAAAAAATTGAATTATCTTACCACTCAGATTGGAAGCTGAATTCCATTTCAATCTTGGCGACTTCCTCCATTTTAACTAGAAAGTTGTGTTAAAACAGCTGGCAAACGCCACACAGGAACGGAGTGAACTGATGATCGTATTTCAAGGGCATGTGTTGAGTTCATCGAGCTCAATAGCGAGACAGCGAACCAAAGTGCAATCAACTAGTTCCGGAAAGAAGATAAACGTTTCAAAAGGAAGTTTTTTTCCACAACTTTTGGTTGCCTACGAATAAAATATGAAAAATACAAACAAAAGCTTGAAACAATGTGCAAATCGCAAGCAGAAGAGGAATCCAAAAATGAATACAAAAGGAGTGATCGGTTTTCCTAAATTTTCTTTGATCTCCTCACGAAATGTTATTGTTGCTTCTTACTTTTCAATTTTTGTTGTTTTTGTACAGACAAAAAGTGATTTCTAATCTATTTGTCGAAAAAATGTGGAAAAATATACGACAGAAATGAAATTGACAACAATCGTTTAATTGGCGACGCTTTTCCTGCGCTTTGTCTTCATTATTTATGCAGGAATGTCTCTTTTTAAGGAAATGGAGGCTGATAAGCACAATAAGATGACTGAGGAGCAGATTGCCGACATCAAGGAGGCATTCGACTTGTTCGACAAAGACCATGACGGATTGATCAATGTTCAAGATTTGGGCACCGTTATTCGTGCCATTGGATGCAATCCCTCTGAGGCTGACATCAGAACTATGATCAACGAAGTCGATTCCAGCGGTTAGTACAATTTTACAAATTATTTTAGTTTTAGGCACCGGCACTGTTGACTTCAATGCCTTCCTTCAGCTGGTTAGCCACAGGACTAATGAGGCAGACACTGCTGAAGATCTTAGAAATGCCTTCAAGGTAAGCATTATTTGCAGCTTATTTCTTTTCAGACCTTTGACAGAGATGGAAACGGCTTTATTTCTGCCAGTGAATTGCGCCACGTCATGATGAACCTGGGAGACAAGCTGACCGATGAAGAGGTCGATGAGATGATCAAAGAGGCTGATACTGACAGTGACGGACAAGTCAATTACGAAGGTAAGTGTTTTTTTAAAAATTCTTTTACGTATTTTTTTCAATTTAGAGTTCGTTCTTATGATTTCAAGAAAATAACCACTATCCCAACTAACTTTTGTAATTGGAGTACAAAAATAATAAATTTTTATCTTGAAAGATTATTTCAGAATCTTGAAGTCTCTGCAAGCTTATTTATTACTTTTATTTCTTGAATGAAACGATATTTTTCAATGGTATTAGGAGAGAATGGATCTCACAGCGAATGGACCCTTCTCAGAAATAGATATGCACCTTCGCATTGCTCGATGCATCAAAACCGAAGGTATTTGAATTCTACTTTATTTTTCGCTAAATATTTAAACAATGATGGAAGCATGCAATTGCTTCTTGAGACTTGAGACGTCTTTATGACTCTCTAAAAGCGTTTTAAGCTAAATCGCTTTTGATTGATGGCAAAGTTTCCGACATGAATGAGCGATTTTCAGTAAAAATGGAAGTAGAAGAAGATAGGACTAATCTTGTTCCAATGGCACCAGTTAATAATGAAGATAATGAGTATACCATTGGTGGGACCAATGTAGAAGCGTACTTGCCAGGTATTTCCACCAAAAAACACTCCTACAAATGCAATTTTTGGGTACTTCCAATGAAGCAGATACAGCCTTAAGTCGCTTCGTAAGGAATGAGATAACTTACGATGAATTTATGCGCATAAGTGGAGGACAAACAATTGACGAAGAGTTAGGCGCTGCTGGTAATTTGAAACTTATTTTCTTAGTTGATTTTAGATGGAGTTGACGAAGATGAAGATCTATCAATGATAACTGGACCTTCAGGATCGGTAAAAGCTATTTTCTATCTTTTTTATAGAACTGTTTAATTTAGGATAACGAAATAAAATACTATTTTCAGAACTATGCTTCAAAAGATAACGAGTTACCATTTTTTGTGAAAAATCTTATGAAGGAGGTACGCTAATATTCTTAATTTTCTGTAAATTATGTAGGTTATATCAGAGGAGAATGATATTTCAAAGGCCATTGTAGCAGATGTTCAAGCAAATATATCAGAAGAAGTAGAAGATAGCAAAATTCTAGCAAATCAAGCGGTATTTCATCCACCAGGTCAGGCATCAGATATTTTCCTTTGTAGTAATACATTTTAGATGTGAAAATTCCTCATAAAAAGAATGCAAAAACGATGGATGCTCTTCTAGGACAAGCAAATTTGCACTATGCTAGAGGAAAAATTCAAGAAGCGTTGGAAGTGCTGCTAGAGGTTTGAGCATCATACCGTGTTATTTTGATCAATTTAGGTTATTAAAACAGATCATAGAAATGCTGCAGCCTATCAGCAAGTGTCAGATATGTATACTGAGTGTGGTGATAAGCAAAAAAGTCTACAGTGAGTTGATCGCCGCCAGTTTCTTTATGCTCTCTTTTAAGATATGGTCTCTTAGCTGCCCATTTGAATAACAAAACGCCGGCTGATATGTGGGCTAGATTAGGTGATTTAGCAACGGAATTGGACTTGCTGGCAGAAGCTTCAGCTTGTTACGGAAGAGGTAGAGTCTTTAATTTGTATCATAACATCTATTTTAGCAATTAAACTAGATATGGGAAATTTTATTTATTATGAGAAGAGAATAGCCACCTTAGACGCCATGGGATCACGTCCAATGGCAATGAGAATGCGACTACAAGCAATGCAAGAAATTCATACGAATAACCAAATAGATTGGAGCTGGTTTGAGAATTGCATAAGTTTGGTTTGTCCCTTGTTTTGTTTTTACTGTTTATTTAGGTTTCAAATTATTTCTACAGCGTAAATGACGAAGATAGAGCTATAACATGCTTGGAAATCTTTATTACCCGTGGACGCGAGTTTCAACAACCAGCTAAAATGCAACACGAGACGTTGATAAATCTATTGTTATCCAAGGGACGACATTTTGAAGCTAGTCGGTCGATTCTAGCTTTGGTTGATGGAATTAGAGTAGTTTTTGCGAATGGAGATCAACAGGGAGAAGATGTTCATGAGGTAAGATTTGTTTCAACTACACAAGTTTTCTTTAAGATATTCTTTATTGGGGGAGTCTATTTCGTTCGCCCTTATCCACCACCTGAAAATGTTATTTTTTTGGTAGAAGATATATTTCCTACTGTGATGATTGCTAGACTGATTGTCTGCTTCCTGGCAATGAATAGAAAGGATCTGGCAGATCCATTAAAGGAAATGTTGTTAAAACGCGACTTGGAAGATTCAGAATTGGAACCACACTTACTAGAAGTTGCTAAAGCTTATTTCACTGCCGGTAATTACAAAGGCTGCAAAGTAATTTGCCAGTTTGAGCTTTTTATTTTACTATTTTAGGCGTTTATTGATAGAGCTAGAAAGCATGGGAACGTGGATGAAAATGGAGAGTTCTATTTTGTCTATGCAAATGTTCTAACTGCCTTAAAGGATAGCATCGGAGCAGGAAGGTCATATGAAGATTGCTTGAAGGTATTAGTTTGAATTTTTTTTGAGAGTTTTATTTAGTATATGCCAAATCATGTAGACGCCCGTATTAACTTGGCCGGACTGCAGCTAAAAGCGGGAAATCCCGATCAGGCTCTCGCAACATTACAAGGCTATGATCTGGATACTTGTTCAAGTTTGCCGGTAAATTTTATTTTGTTATTTTATTGAACTTGAATAGGATGAACGACTGCTAATTCGTCAAGCTGATGTTTTGTACGAAGAGAAGAAGATTGACCAATTTATAAGATGCGCAAGGATGCTTTTAACGCCACATTTCTATGAAATTCATAAAAATAGCTCTTCTTATCAAAATAATAGGTGGTCTCGGAAAGGTTTAAGTAAGTTTAGCTTTAAAAATTTCGTTTATTCTTGTTTTTAGCATTAACGACTAATTTGAGAATTTGTGCTATGAATATAATCCAAAATACTCCATTTGAAAAGTTCGTAAAAAGACTCGGAGCTGTTGCGACCAACGAAGAACGAAATACAACTCAAATAGAAATTTCAATGGTAACCTTTTTTCTAAATTTCAGTCATCAAAAGGCCTCTTCAGCTTCATGACTATAGTTTCAAGCTTTTGGAGACTTTACTAATGCTGGAAAGATATCAAGATGCATTGGTAGTCTGTTGCTATTCTTTTTTACAACCGAGGATGGCTAAAACTCAAAAGTAAGAGTATTTACTAGCTACAAATAATGATTTAGAAATCATACTTTCCGAAATCTTTTATATTATTGCGCAATCAAATCCAACAGCTGGAGCCTAGCTTTCGAATTTATACGCTGGCTCTATGGAGCAATACAGGCCAAGGTAATTGCTCTAATACATTTTGTATTTTTCATTAGAAAGAGGAGCCAAGCCCTCAACTGCACAAGAAAGTCTTCAACGCAATGAATTTTGTATTTTGCCATTCTCAGAACGTCTCTTATCACCGATTTATTATGAGAGCCTTGGCAAAATCAACTGAAAATCATGCTCTTCAAACTATATCTGGAAATAATTCACTTATCACAGGAACATATCGTCATGCCCTAGGTTTGCAGCCATTTTTAAACTTAATTAGCCTAATTCCAGGAGAATATCTTCAAGTATGGTATCAAAATCAGAATAATCCACTATTATGTCTTCTACTTGCTCTAACGTTCACTCATATGTCATGTAAAAAGGATCTAAGTAGCAGACATATGATAGCTCTAAGAGTTTGTTCTAGTTTTCAACAGAGTTTATTTATTTCTCCAGGGTATAGCCTTTATGAAAAAATATGAAAAGGCTCGAGCTTGTCAGCCAGAAGTTTGGTATAATATTGGCCGCATGTTCCATCAGATGGCAATTATGCCTTTAGCTATTCATTTTTACGAAAAGGTGAGAATTGCTTCTTTTTTTTAAATTTTCTTTTTCTAGGTTTTGAGTGCTCCTCCTCTTTTTACAACATCGATCTCAGAAGAAGGCGAAGAAATAATTGTTACGGGTAAATATGATCTACGTCCTTTTGCCGCACATAATCTAGCCCTAATTTACAAAACTAGTGGCAACGAATTTTTAGCCAAACAAATTTACGAAAGGTATCTAACCGTCTAATACTAATTGCTATTTTTAAAGTTTGCACTAAATGTACATTTGAATACAATAAACTCGAAAATAATCCTTCCATTTCCCAGAAGAAAAGAATACAAGACAGAAATTAGATAATACAATTCAATAATCTTGAAATATTCCTCCACAAACATAATCGGAGCTCAACAGAATGCCCTCTTTGTCGACGCCCTTGACAGAACTTTCGATTTCATGTAGTCGCGTGCCGAAGCTGCTTTTGAGCCAACACCAGGGCTTATCTTCGAAACTTTTCCTCCACGTGAGGAAGCTGCAGTTTGAATTGACTCGGCAGGCTTCGAAGCAGTCATCCAGGTTTACATGCAAGGTATCAATATCCTGACCAAAAAAGTCGCAGGCGTACATAAATTTGAACACAGGGGCTTTTTCCTCAGATGTCAGTTTCCAGTCCTAAAAATTATGGTCATTTTCTTCCAGAAGAGTTGGAGACCAAAAAAGCTATTAATAAGCTTACCAGGGCAAAAGAAACAGTAGCCAGAGCAAAGAAAGAGAAACAGAAAAGACCTCTCATCATGGTCGCAGCTGTTGACAATATAACTGAGAGTTATCCTGAGATTGCAGTAGCTTCAAAACCTTTATACTGCTAGAGGGACCTAGAAAAAAAGGACACAACAGCCACAGCTGTCCGTTCGTGACTTCAGGAGCTATTTTTCTGGGGAGAATCGTCAACAAAAATGAGTTTAAAAATATTATTTTCTTTCAGGAAATCATAAAATCATCCTGGGGTGAAAGAAGAAGCCAAGAAAAAAGATTGTTTTGTTCAAGAAGTTTATTCAAGATCGATACGGTATCTAAACTCCCATACAGACAGATAATTGGAATGATTTAGTTGGTACATTAAAGAGACTCTAAAACTCTAATAATTGATATTTCCTTCCAAATTTTGATTAAAAAACGACCGACTGAAAGAGCTAGCCAGCTCTGCCCGTTGTAATTCACAGCACAGATGTGTCGCCAAGGCCTGCCAACGAACAGCTCTTCCTACGCACTATTTTTCTATTTTCTATTGTTTCGTCTAAAGAGAAAAGGATAGCAAACTTTCAGGAAATCAAGAGACCAGTAGGAGATCTTATTTTTACCATGAAGGAGGCTGAAATTATTCAAAAAGAATTCGATATTCAATCAGAATGGCTAGTTTTATGCCTAAAAATAATGAAAATAGTTTCTTTTAATTTAGGATTAAGATTCTTCTCCATGGGAAAGTCTTTCTTCCATGTGCTTCCGATAAAAATATCATGGAAATCGCAAAAAAGGTAATTTTATCTCTCCTTTGAAGTTCCCAAATTTTCTATTTTTAGATGTCCACAGCCAGTCAAGAAGAATTTCTAATTTCATGTAAATGGATCTATGGATTATTTCGAGACGATTGGAAAAATATTTCTTCATCTGCCTCCTCTACTGGGAAAATAGCTGCCGATTTGTTGCCAATTTTTTCAATAAGTGGCTAGCTCTCAAAAATAAACTAAATTCCTCTAGAAACTGGAATAAATCGCCAACCAATTTCCCACCTTCTTCCAGTACGAAGAAAAGATGAATGTGAGGAAGAGTGGATCAAACGAGCCAAAGATTGCTTGACAATTCAAAGAAAATGGTAGTTTTTAGAAGTTTTTATTGCCAATTTTTGTAGGATTGAGATCCTTCGCAGAGGAAAAGTCATTCTAGAAGGATTAGAGGACGAAAATTTGAGACAAGTCATCTCCAAGGCAAACCCCATTTTCAAAAAAAAATAATTCGATCCTCTAGATGGATTTAAAGTCGATTTCAAGAACGATGGGGACATCTAAATGGTTGAATGAGTTTATTACAAAGAAGAGACGCACATTTTCAAAACTGATCAGAGCCCACCTGCTGGTTGGAGGTGTTTGCTCAATGCAATTGGTGAATGAAAGTGAATTTGAACGAATCGCTCATTGTCGTCTCTTAACTTTGGGACTCAATGATTTGACCCCCATTGTGAGTTGATATTGTCCTCGAATTTATCCAAATGTTTGTAATTTCCAGGTTTTCAATAAGCTCCTCTTCCTAACTAAAAAATATCACATTACGGTGGAGAAAATAATTGCCGATAATATCACTCTCTCCCAAGAGGTTTTCACCATTCTCAAGCCGCGAGTACTACTAACTAGGGAGATTACCCAATTTGTGGAGAAAATAAACCTCAAAGAAGTGGTGAGTTTCTTTTCTAGTTTCCAAAATAAAAACAAGTTTTAGGAGAAAGTCCACGTGTTGAGCACCTCAAAATTCGAGAAATTTTATAACATTTGGTCTCTGATGAAGTCCTTAGAGGATCAAGATGTCTTCAAGACGATTGATATCAACGACATCAACCCCAAGCAGATGAGAGGATTTATTAAGAAAAATCTCGAGGTGAAAAATTCAGAAAGCAAATTAATTTTTTTTTCCCTAATTTTAGGTTCTTAAAAAGCGAGTTTCTACCACTTCCTCCTTTAAGAACTACAATTTCTCATTTGATCTCGTCAATCTCAATCCGAATTTTGATTTTCTCCCAGGAAATGACGAAGACTCTCACTATGTCATCCACGAGAGAGCTAAAGGCAAAACCAAATATTCCATCTCCTATGCAAAAGTGGAAAAAGCTCGAGAAGGACTGGTCGTCGCGTTCGGCTTATTAAATCGCTATATAGCCAAAACGAAGGAGACAGAATATTGCTCTCTTCAAGTATTCCATTGCGAAAGTATGGAGGACTTCCACGGATTGTATAATCTCTTCGTGGAGGAAGAGAGAGAAGACTGGTTGAAGGGAGATTTTGGCGAGGATGAGGAGGAAAAGAAGGCTGATGTGAAAGGATTCTTTAAAACCAAGGGAGTCATTCGACTGGAGAAAGTCTTCCTCAAAGATTGTGATAAATAAATGTCTCTAGAAATTGGCATTTTCCAGGTGAGGTTCATGGGTTGCTCTTTCATTTTTTTTTACTTCTAGCTATTTCTTGCTTTTTAGGTTCTATAACCATCTAAAAGCAGTGATTTTTGCCTCAATTTTAAGGAAAACAATTCAAAATTACTAATTTTTCTTTGAATTTTTGTCAAATTAGAGCCAATGTTATTTTGATTTTTGGTAAAATGTTGAGAGAAATCGATTTTCGCTCCAGGTGGTCTTCAGATTCCAATTTTTGGTCTCAAGTAAAGCACCGAAGGAGGGAATCAATCAGAAGAAACCCCTCAACAGACTCATTTGGAAGTCCGCTAGTTTAACTGCCAAACTCCTTTCGTTTTCACCTCAAATTCATTAATTCCCCTCTAAAAGCAGCAAGACAGAAAAATAGTCATTGTCCATTGTTTATTCCAGAAAAATTAGGAATCTACTTTTCTTTTTTGGCCTTCCTGCCATTTTTGGGAATTTTCTCGCTTGACTCCTTGTTAGAACAAAGAATCTCTTCCTCATCGCTATCCTGCTTTGACTCCTCTTTCACTCCAAAGCTCAGTAGCGGAAAGCAGCACTTAATGGCTCGCTTCTGCTCAGCAAAAGCCAATGGATTGGTGATACATTCGCGAATATTGGAGAAAGTCTGTCGCAACAGAGGTCCTGAATTCGCAACCAGTGATCCAATCGCACCCCAAGAGGTCTTCGCATTCAATGGATCTACAAAATGAATTTCAGCCAAAAAACTAACCATTGGCTTCCTGACTGGCGTGTCTCTTTTTGATTATCTGAAGGTATTTGACAATCTCGACGAAGGTCTCCTCGATCTCTCGTCCCATCTTGGCAGAGCATTCAAAAAATCGGACAGCGTGAATATCCTGTCTGAGCTTTTTTCCCATCTGCCCAGTTCGTTCATTAGTTTGATCGGCTTTGGTTCGAATGAGAAAGAGCGGCACATGTCCAAAATGCCGATTCACCAGCGAATACCATTTCTCTTTAATCTGCTGGCTAGCAGTGGTCTCATTAGAATCATAGAGCAACAGACAAGCTTGAGCATCATCGGTCCACGAAGGAAGGAGATTATTCGCGAAATCATTGAGATGTAGCTCACCCATTTGGAGACTGATCTTCTCGTCCGGCCAGTAGAGAGTTTTGCGCACAAGATCCTCCCCCCATTCGTCCCAGGGCTCACGAAAGATGCCTTCCTTCATCGTCCGGATCAACGACGTTTTCCCAACTCCTGGCTCACCAACTACAATCAGCTTCACAGGTGTGATGTTCAGCCTAGAAAATTTAATAATTGCATTTTTTTTAAAAATAGAACCAACCCATCAGTAAGGATGAGGGCCATGATAATCAGTCGTCTGGTTGAAAGAAGTAACCAGAAATAAGAGTTCAATCAACGATTATCTTCCCAGCAACATTCTGACCTGTCAAATCTTGGCGAGTTTTGAATTCTTGGCTTCCCAGAATGACTCTTTTAGGTCTTCAAAATCGTTAAAGCTAGAAGCCAATTCCTCTTCGAACCATTTTGAACGTCAAACCAAATATTTTCCTCAATATTTTTTTCCTCTTCCAAGCCTATTTTCTTAATTTTTTAGAGTCAAATAATCTAAAAATCAAGCTCTTTTCTTACCTAAAAACATCTGCAAAGAACTGCAAAAATACGGTGTTTATTATTTTTAAAGGTTAACCCACACGCCTTGAAAATATCTTCAATTTGCGGGGGTCAATTACGCAAAGAAATCGAGCAAAAATTGAGAAATACTCACCCACACTTTTTGAGCTGATCTCTGAACCTATCGACAGGTGCGAATTTTTTCTCATTTGTGAAGAATGTTCTATCAGGATCTTAGTCTCTACGACAAAGTTTGTCTAATTCTAATTGTTATGATGATGTTCGCGCTTGTTTTTATTCTACTCGATCAAGCCTGGAAGCAGCTCGTTCCAAAGAAATACAAGCCTGTCAAAATTGTCGACAGCTATCTCTATACTGAGATTCTCGTCCTTCGCTAATTATTCGATGAAGAGAAATAATAAAAAATACTTATGTATCTCACTTTTTTGGCTTGGATTTTTCAAAATCCGATCAATTTGATGATCAAAACTAAGACAAACTACCTCATGTTCTATTATTATTTTCACTATTAGGCCTACGCTCTTTACTTACTCAGAGTTTGAATAATTAATGCTCGTGGAATTGCAAGAGGTAAAAGGAGAGCAAGTTTTATACTTGCCTCTCGAGGATTAAAAAAAGAACTTTTGAGTCATCTCGACTGATAGTGAACTGAAAGCGAATTGAATTATATTTCAGGCTTTATTGACCTTTGGGCAGTAGCCTTCTCCAGCTCGATGAGCTTCTTGACTCCGTCGTACATCTGGCGAACAGCTTGATACTCAGTGAGGCCGAGACGCTGCTTATTAGAGATATCGTAAGTTCCCTCCTTGCTCTCGGAGTGCTCGCCGTGAATTCCACGAATCTGGAGCTTAAGTCCATCGCAAATCTTCTTGAACTCGTCTTTTTTAGCCGAAATCTTAGGCAGCTTAATGTGGACAGAGGCGCGAACGGTTGTTCCCAAATTCGTCGGGCAGAATGTCAGCCAACCGAGGCGAGGCGATCGAGCGAAGGTATTCCTGAGACCAATGGCATTGATTCCTTTGATCAATCGTCCGAGAACTTCTCCAACATTTCCGCCATTCTGCATACTGATTATACGAAGGTGGTCTTCCTCATTGACCCAGACGAGGAAAGTTTTCTTCTCATTGTGGAAGATTCCTCTGCCAGTCGGCCAGAAGCTGAAAAAAATAATTTTAATTTGAAAAAGGTTTGATCTTAAAGACTAACCGATTGGCATTAGCTGCAGACAGGAAGCGATCGCCTTCCTTGAAGAGGAAATGGTCCTCGATGAGCTTCTTCTTGGTTTCTTCATCCATTCCAGTGAGCGGATAGTATTTTCCTTTGAGCTCCTCATCAGCCATTACCTCCAAGGCGGCTTTCATTCTAGTCTCCATGTTCCTATAGTGTGTCTCGGTGAGGCACGGATTGAATGGATAGCCAGCTAGACTGCGTCCGCACCGGATACGAGTAGAGACGATGAATTTGCCCTCAGGATCGAGATCTGGCAGCTCGGTCAAATTCTTCTCGCCCAAGTCCATCGCCGGTTGAGTGTCAGTAGCTTTGAAGCCGTTATGATATTCCTCGATGACGGGATTGAAGAGATCGCCAAAGGTTGTGTAGGCCTCCGGATCGGGAGCATAGAGTCCCACACCGCTGTCCAAATTCTCGACACCAGACTGGATAACATCCAGGAGAGTGGCTCCCATCCGTGTCTTCTTCGTCTTGAGGCGATCAACCACCGGCTTGGTCAAATGCTTCTTCAGCAGAGATTTGCAGTCAGCAGAAGTCTGCAGCTTGGCGTATCCATCTTCGATTTTCTTGATCGTTTCCGGAGGAATGGCCATTTCCTGTAGAGTCGAACCGTTATGAACGATCAGTTTCAGCTATTTCGGTCTTATATAGGCTCCAGCTTATTGACCGATTTTATCCAGAAAAATTCTGTCAGCAAGGATGAAAATAGAAAAGAAAATTCCTCCTTTTCTGGGCTCAAATCTGAAGTTGCTCTTCTAATCAGAAGAGACTATAAAATTTTAAACGAAAAACGAAAGAGCTAATTTTTACAAAGAAGTCTTCCTTTCTATGATAACTCTTCGATTTAAAAGCTTACAATTTTTTCGATTTTCAAGTTCTCACATAAAAAATCCAGATTTATTGTTGAATCATCAGCATTTATAATGATCTCCTCGGATTCCAATGCCTCAGCCACTTCTACTGAATAGGAATGGATTTTCGTCGAATAAATTTTGGATTCAATTCCAACGAATTGGATGATTTGAAGGAGTTGCCTAGTGTTAGCATTGTTGGAATCGGTCCAAGCATCAGTTTGTTTCGACTTTTTGAAAGCGCAAAAATTCAATTTCTCGGTTGACCAGTACAAAAGGATCATCAATAGAATTAAATTCGTGAAAATGAGATTCATTGCTTTTGAAGAAAACACTAAAGATCGTTCCATCGAGAAAAATCTAAGAATTTATTTCGATAACATCCAACTCAAAAGATTTTTTACAAGAATAGCACAAAAATGTGTGAAAAGTGAAAATACGAAACTCAAAGCGAATCAATGAGCTGTTGATCAAAAATAGCCGATGAAGATTGACCTCTGAGGGAATTTCTTTTTGGGCTACTGTATTGCCCACTAAAATATCTATTTATTATACCAAAACATAAATAAAAATGGAAGAAATGGCAACAATAATTTGAGAAAAACTGGCAGAGTTGCATTTATCTTTCGAGCAACAGCAACGATTATAGTCATTGCCATCCTGCCCTTTGACCTTTTTACATTTTCCATCGCTGATATCCTGAAAGAGAAATCATTCATCATGAAATCTTAAAAATTAGTAACCCGGGATGCACTTTAACTCACAGCTTTTGCGCATGTCCCATAATCACAGCCATACTGAACGACGGTTATTTTATTCTGCTTGTAGCAATAGTAAGTAGTACTGTTGCAAAGAGTGGTGCCAACGGGAGGAGAACCGCCTATGAATGAATCGCCAATAAAGCAAATTCAAGCCGAGGCTGTGGAGAAGAGAAAAACAAGGAGGAAAAATGAACGCATTGGTATGTCGATTGATACGTTGTAAGAGTGATGCTGAGAGGGGATAAGGAATGAATCAGGGAGTTAGAATCAAAAGGAGGTCAATTGTAAGCAAAAATGATGGCCAAGGGCACAAAATGAAACAAAAGCTGAATCAAGCCTTTAGCAAAAAACCAAACTTTTCCAAATGAGACTCATTTTTATGTTTTACTGTAATCAATAGGAATAAAGTCTCCTCCAAAATTAAACAGGTCTATTCAAAAAAATTGCAGTTCTGATAGCTTGAGCTCCTATTGCATTGGAATTCTGCTGAGAAGAGTTGTCCTTCTTCTTTAACATTTGCAATATTGCTCTTCTATATGGCCGATAGGAGAAAATATATGACCAAACAGCTAGAGGGAATCCCGATCCTCCAAAAGTTATCACAATATTCATTATGTCTAAAAAAAATTCTGCTTCATTCATAAACAAATTGGAAATTTTGGCTCTGTTGCACTTTGGGCGGTCAAAAATTTTTTTTCAAACTTTTCAGTTTGTTTAGGCTATAAAATTGTTCAATCCCTACCATTTTTTAAGATTTAAAGTGTCTGGGAATCACGAAATCGAGCTGAATTAAACTACATCAGCCGAATTTTGGCAGCACAACTGTTTTGAGTAAACTTTTATAAGTATGGAAGCACTACAGTAATCCATGTTTTTCTTCAAATTCGGCAATATTTTAATCAAAACAGCCGTGCTGTCAAAATTCAGCTTGATTTCGTGATTTCCAGACACTTTAAATCTCAAAAAATGGTAGGGATTGAGCGAATTTATAGCCTGAAAAGTTTGGAAAAACAAATTTTTTTGACCGCCGATTCTTTCTTTGATCGGCCAAATTGCAACAGAGCCAAAATTTTTAAAATTCTTCTTGCCTTACCAGCTCTGTCATGGCCAATAAAAATAGAGTAAACAATATAGGGAATAATAAAGATGAAAACTCCTCCAAGCACAATCATCTAAGATTTAATTTTTGAATTTAAAAGCAAAGTCCCACTAATGAGAAGAGTGATTTCAACATCGCCATTTGATGGCGCTTAGTTTGAATCGAAAAAGAATTTGTCTGAGTGTCCAGAGTATGGTAGATAGTGTAAGTACATCCAAAAATAACGACACAACAAGCAACTAAAACAGGAGTGATGATAGACGGGATGATGATAGAATAAGGATTGCCATCTCGATAAATTGCGAACAGCTGGTCAGTCCAAAAATCATCCATAAGAACGCGGTATTGACTGAAGAGTAACTCTTTTGTAGCTTTTTGGTCGCGATAATTTAAAAAAAGAAGAATCAACGGAATCGGCAGAAGGTATACAATGAAATAGATGGCTGTGTTAAGACAAATCTTGAGCCAAGTCTTTTTAAGCGGATGGCCGATGGGAATTATTTTATCCATTCGGTAATAGAACAACGGGCTGACGGCTGAAGATGCAGCTGAAAATTAATTTTAATTCCGTATTTTTTAAAATTTGCAACAAATCTGATGCATTTTTTTTCAATAGGAATAAAAGTTGAGCGAACTACCATAAAGTCTCTGACAGTTCCTTTAATTTGTTGGGTTCTATTGTGGATGATTCTTGTCAAATCAGCTTTTAAAATTCGAATAAAGTTGCACTCTCCTACAATAATTTACATTTTGTCCAGAAAATTGGGTCTTGCTGTGAAATCATCTCAGGAATACGCAGTTAGTTCGTTAATTTTTTGAACAGACCATGCTTGTCTAAACTAGGGCCAAAAAATAAGCCCTGCGTTTTCGCGTTGCCCCGAGATAGGGGCATTTTCTTTATGGTGGAACCCATTATTTTCCCTTAGTAAATTTTTAGGCAAAAAATGGGCCAATGGGTAGACTCTAATTCTCGGTATTCCCACGTATACGCAGGATTTTTTCTCCTTCCTAGTTTTTGCCGGTATTTTTTGATTCTGATGAGATTACAGTAGTCAAATCATAAAAATTGGTAGGGTTTCCTTTGATTCTGAGGACTTACAAACAATAAATTGAACGAGAATAGCTGCTTGAATATCTTTTGCAACTCCTATAAATGAAAAATATCCAATAAAGGATACAGCTGGATATGGTAGATGGAAAAGTGGAATAGAGAGCACACAAAGATCTGCTTCAAAAATCATTGCCCTAAAAAATAAATAGAATTTCTACAATCTTTGAGAGACTTACGCCATCCCATGGTATAGTAATAATCTCCTAAAAACGAGCGATTTATGAGCGGGTGATTTATAAATTATGAAATAAGCGAAGCATACCATGGAGAATAGTGAAAAGGCGAATTCGAGCTAAAAGATTTTATTTTATTTTTTCTGAAAAGATTCTTCATTTTATTGGAAAAAAAGTCCAAAAAATTATACCTTTAATATAATTAAAAACCACGTAGGATCAGGATCAAAATAGGAGTTGGTACAGTTCATTCCAATGCATGTGGCGTTAAACGCAGAAAGAAAGAAAGCCTCGGCAGGTGATAATTGACAAGAAATTTATTTGAAATTCATGACTTAATAGATGACATTATATTTGAGAAGGACAAACTCACAACTTTATAAAGCAAAGGTCCACTGATCGATGAGCTCTGCTTATTGTTCCAGCAAAGACTCTAGATTTTGATCACCTCTACAACTTTGCAATCCATAATTTTCTATACAAATTGCAGAAAGCGTGAGAACAATTTAGGTTTCCATGCTTTTAGAATTACTGGAACCCAAAATTAAACGCTTTCTTTCTCAATTCAAAGCTTGCATGCTTTGTATTGCGAGGGAGAGCTGCAAATCTAAAGGCCAAATCGAGTCCGTCAAAAACAGGCAGATGTTTGAAAGTTTTTATTAAGAATCGTTATGTCCTTGCAGCTTTCTTACAAACGTAAGCTCTTAATAGGTAATTTTTTAAATTTTCACTGGGTTGTGCGTACTCGAAATGGAGTGTCGCCAGTGTAGAAATAGAAGCTTCCCCTAATTTTTAAGGCTTTTGATGCCCAGCAAAGTTGTAGAGGAAATCAAGAGCTACAACAAAGTGGAAATTTCCAGGAAATACACGAAAAGTTACACTTTAGGGGAGGTTTCTATTAGAAGAAGAAAAACATTCAGATTTTTAGATTCCTGTGGATCGAAGATATCTGTGAATTCCTTCGATTATTTCGATCACAATTTTGTGAATATTGTACACTTATGTTAATAATATTTATTTTCTTAAAAATATGAATGTTTTTTACAAACAAAGGCTCTAAGTTGGGCTATCGGCTGGCAGACATAGTGACTCCAGCTGTATTTCCAGTTCTGACTCGGTTGAAACGTATTCCCATCCGCAAAAATCTGCAACATAGAAAAAACAGTTCTCTTCTATCGATTAATCTCTTACATAGCAACAAACTTGATCGTAATTTTGAGGGGGTGGTCCATATGGCGACCAAAGACTCGCATAATCAACCGAGGTTCCGTCTGTCCAAAACCAAGTACCATTTATACGCTGATAGCCTATCCAAACTTGTTGAGTGGAGTCGAGATTGAGTCCAGTTGATGCTAGATTCGAGACGAAATTATTCTCCTCTTGGCTATGGATGGAAGTAAGATGGGCTCCAAACAATTAGCAAGTTGATTCTCCAGAAGGAAAACTACTCGCAGTGGTTATCGTCTTATAACAAGAGCTTGTCTTCTCGAAATACGTCCATCCACTATCGCAATAAGCTGAAAAAATAATAAAAAGTTGTCCGCATTTTTGGTAGAAAAGCCCTCCTAAAAAATAAAGTTTACCATGTCTTGGAGGAGCAGTCGGACAAGTTTGATTATCAACAGAGATGTAAACTGGCATCCCACAGATGAATGAAGTAGACACATTACAAGATAAACCATTAAAAATTGTGAATTTTCAATAAAATTCACCTCCATTTACCGGATGTTCCTTCAATCGCCCCACACGGATAGTTCGCCCCTTGATTGATATTCCAATTGCTGTAGTTCATTGGTGTGCCATCTAGCCAACTCCATTTCTCAGAATTGGTGAGTTTATTCAATCCAGTGAAATAGAAGCTATTTGGAGAAAGGAAGCCTCCAATAAAATTATTAACAAAAGCATTCGGAATCGAGATAAGCGAACTCCCATCCAGGCCGCAAATCTGCCATGCTGTGAAGTAATTCTCCGATAAGGAATAGATCTTGTAACACCTTTATACGAATACAATTTTTAGTGGAGAAAGTAGCTTACATGTTGATCGGAGAGTAGAAGAGATATCCTGGACGACATTGGGCCAAAATTCCTGGAATTAGGAGGAAGCAAAACACCGTGTAGGTGATCAGTGATAGCATGGAAGTCTTCTTAGAAGCCAATTCTTATCTTTATTGGCATAAAAATACCAAACTCCAGTGAGCTTTGTAGAAGAGGTAGAGGAAAGAGGAAAAGCTTATTTTCCTTTATAGAGCCTTAAGAGGCGAATTATACCATATTCTCTCAAATAAAAGTGCTAATTCTTTTGATTTTTGTAATTTACAAAGTTTGTAAAACGTTAAAAGCCTTCTCTACATTTTTATAGAAGTTCAAATTCAATCAAATCGCGCCATAGATAAAAAAATTGGACTTTTTGTGAGAGATTAGGCTACTGTAGATTTAAAAAAAATTGATTATTTTGGTCACTGCTAAGGGCTCCCGCTTTTATTCTCAGAAGTATTTTTTTGGAGTTTGTGTTATGGTCAGAGCTTTTTTCTGAATATGGGATGATCATGAAAGATGATGAGTAAACTGGAGTGCAACGTCAAAGGCTTCCAGAACGTAAACAAACTCCGCCATCTGGTTCGTATAATTAGCACGAGACTTGGCAAGAGGCCAGACTCGTGAGAACGAAAAAAAAAACTGCGAAAGTGTTCTGTTGTTCTTAGGAAAAAAAATCTGGAACAAATCATTGTTTTTGAAGGTAGGAGTAGCAGTTACCGTAATTTTGCATTTTTTTCTCTAAAAGAAGTAAAAAATATGGTATTTTTATCCCATTTTAATAATAAAAAAAATGCCCCTCTCTAGTGGAAAAATTAGCTATTTTTAGCAAATCCTATTAAGAATTTTTGATGATCAGATGATGACTTGATCTTTCGTTATCTGAGAACGAACTGACCAGACGTATTTGAGAATAGTCAACGGCAGATAACATCACTTCAAGATATTCTTGTTCCTGATTGATTAAAATAGCAATAAATATAGTTTATTTTGATATATTGTACAAGGGAAGGACTTCAGAAAAGAGACCTTAACGAGCAGAGGAAAGACGAAACTCCACTTTTCGACTTCTTACAGCCAATGGAGGCACAAAGCTGAAAATTAAGGGAATTTAATGGAAGAAAAGGGGCTAAATTTGAATTTTAAGGGAGATTTTAGCTCAAAAAATCAAGTTCTTCAAACAAAAAGAGTTCATTTTTCTATAAAACATTGAAAAAGTTCGATTGTGAAGGAGAAAAGTGTTTTTTAGCAAAAAAAAAATTGGTCAAGAAAGTTGAATTTTACTGGATTTTTAAGCCTCGATTTTGAAAAAACGATGTTCTACAAAGTAGTAGAGAAGATCAAGGGCTACAACTTTGTAGAACATTTAAAATTAGAAATAATACCTGAGTCGAGTCTTTCATCGCAGAGATGAGTTCTTTGTGGAATTCGGGCAGAAACGGCTTGCATTCATTCACTCTCTTTTCCTCCTCGCATTTTTCCTCATACAACTTGGATAGATTCTGCAGCGACTGCGCCATGGAGGAGTACCTCCACTCCTTTTGGCAATCCTCACAAGAGTCGCCGCAAGCATCGCTTTGCCATTTGCCAGCCAGCTTGGCTAGATTGCTGAGGAGTTGGAGGAAGTCGGCTGGGGTTCCAGTGCCGCAGGAGTTGTTGCACTTGCAGAAGAGAGCTTCATCAGCCAGGATTCCAACGGAAATAGTCGCCACCTCGGTTGAATTGTCTTTGGGAAAAAAATCCGAATAATCGTTGATGTTTCGCTTTAGATTTTGAAAGGTGGTTCTGTAGCTTTCTCGGATTTCCTGAAAACTTGAGCTAATTTCTTTCAGAAAAGGAGCCCCATTTTCAGAATTCCTAATCTTCTCTTCAAAAATTACAGTAACTCTTAGAAAATTCAAATCTTTCGCGCGAGATTCCTTAGTTTTGGACTGATTTAATCCCAAAATCTATTGAACATTATAGTATTTTTCAAATAATTTCAAAATTTTGACTAACTTTTTTGCACTTTTCACAACTGTCGACGGTGGTGGAGATGAATAAAGGCATCACCAGCAGGATGAGAGAAAAAAGAAAAAGCCGCATTTCAACGAGAGAACAAATCACTTGGAGAAGTAGATAGTTTGTGACACTCCTAGCAGGAGAAACGGGATGTGTAATGCCGGAGGCGAATGGCAGTTCCTTTCAAGAATAAACAAACGCTTTATGCCATCTGGAGTTTGCGAAATTATCTCTAACCCTGCAAGAATAGCAAATTGCTGGCGGAGTTCCAGATTTTTTTGTTTAAAACATTCCAAAGTCCAGCTAAGTGAGCACTCGAAAACACCTGGAATGCTCTTTGCTTCATATAACTAGCGGAGTTTTCAGACGAGAAACTCGCTATTTTTAGCGAAATCTCCAGAAACTCCCAAAAAATGAGTGGTCTATAATTTCTGGACGCAGTGTAGTATTATGATAGCTTTCTGCTGGCTAAACTCTAATCGAATCGGTGTTCGATTGGGTTGAATCTCCCATCATAATTCTGCAAGGTAAACGAAGTCTCCCCTCTCTTATTCATTTGATGGCGATTTTCAGCTGACAATCAGTGTATCTCTCTCTCTTTGTGGGCGTTCCTCAATCTTCTATCACCAAAAATAAATCTTCATGATGAAACAAAAATCAAAAGTCAAATCTAAAGCTGAAACAATCATCCCCTATAAACAGTATGTCGCCCACCCACCCAGTTATTTTTTTATTTATTTTTTGCTGTTGTGTATCATTCAAAATTCACTACAGAAAACCAGAAACCTGCTGAAGAATAAAAGTTGGAAAAACTCAGCAGATTCTCTCTCTTTATGGGAAAATTAAAAAGGAAATTAATCCCACTTCTAAAAAAGAGGATTGCTGCTACTCTCATCGTCAATACCGATCTGCGACGTCAGACCTCTTCGTCACCGCTGCTCAGACTACTCTTATCGAGACGAGAATGGAGCTGATAACATTATCCGTTAAAAAGGAGCAAACTAGTTGCTCTTTTGCTTCTTCTCTCAAATGGCCAATCGAGTAAGCTTTTGTCTCACTCCTCTTTCAAAAAAATGCTTTTTAGGGACTCCTTGCTTTTTTAATTGTCGCTACTTGCGTCTTTAATCTTCTTGGATCTCTTTTTGATATATTTTTTATCTGTAAGTTAAATTTTTTTACATTTAAATTTTGGAAAACCATAACTTTCTCAATAATTGGCTGGAAAATTATTGAAATTGGGAATTTTTTTGGAAAACCTAAAGACTTTTTATTAAGGCTTCCAAAAGTTTTAGAAAGTTACAGTTGGCGAAATTGCTTGAAAAATATTCGAATAACTCTTTTTTTTCGAAAATAGATGACACATCTTGTTTTTATAGTCGCCTTTCCCCCCTAAAACTCATCTTTATCTTTTACTGAGTACGCTAGTTCAGACGTACAGTGTAGTTGATAAAGGATTTGCTTTTGCTAAAAGATGCTACCGCTTTTTTCCATTGTTAGCAGCATTTCTACTGTTTGATGCTCTACTAAGCTATAGTTCATGATTACTTCATTAACTAATTATCAAAAAAATTGCCCAAAATGGAGAGGAAAAGCACAGAAATTTCCTAAAAATAGCCCACTTTTTCAACATTTCCTAATCGCTAAAACACTTCCTTCCGAATTTCTAGATAGCTCCCTTATCTCAACAAGCCACATCCTATTGATAAAGAGAACAAAGAAAAATAAAAAATAAATAAATTTGCAGGGATTCCTGCTGTAATTGTCTGCATCGTCGCTTGCATAATCGGATTGATAACATGCTATCAAAATACAGCGAAAATGTGGCTTGTGACAATGATTTTAATAGTAAGTCTAAGCTCAAAAAAGGGCTCCATCCTCTATTGGGAAGGGTCTTTTTAATTGAAGTTTTAATTTAAATCAAAAAATCTTCTATCAAAAGAAATCTTCTTTTTAGGCGGTCACCTTTTTCTTCTGTATGTACGGTCTGGGAGTTCTAATCGTTCTGGCTTTTGCCTGCGGCGACTCAAGCAACCTCGATTGTGTTTGGGCATTGGTGATTCCCTTCCTGATCGTTGCAATTCTCTCAATTCCCTTAAATATCGTTCTCATGGTTCTAATCAAAAAACATCGCAACCAAGTGATGCCTGCTCAGCAGCCTCAGCAGATGTAAGCGCTGTGGAACAAACACAATTGTTAAAAAAACATTCTAGATTTTATGCTGGAAATGTCAATGCTAGCTACTACTAATACCTAAAAAGGTTTTTCGCCTTCGCTGTCATCGAAAATTCATCATTTGTCTTGTAAATTTATATGAAAAAGGGGGCTATTTCTCAATAATTTTTAAATAAATTATTCTTCAAAGAAGGATTTTGGGACCAACTTTCTGAATTTGGGCTGAATAAAGAGAGACCGGATTAAAAGAAAGACTAAAGACCAGAAGTTTTTAAAAATTTTTATTGCGATATTCGAATATTCTTTTAAGATTTTTATTCGATTTTTCGGCAAGCTGCTAATGCGTGTCGCTTTTGGATCTCGAACCCGACTCTGCCGGGTCTGTAGTCGGCGCAGTCGTATCGTTCGAACCCTCCGTCGTCGCCCCATCATTCTTCCTACTCTTCGGCTCGCTTTCAATAGAAGAAAAGTTCTTCTCATGTTCATCATAGCTAAGCGTCTGGTCTTCATTCAGAATCACATTGAAAGTTAGCCTTTCATCTTCTGTCAACTCGGCAACAACTGCTACTTCTGTCATGTAGCCTATATGTCCGACGTGTCCCTTGACGCTACTAATCGAGTATAGCCAGCTTCTATCGCATTCTCCAAAGTAGCCAAGACCCGTCTCGAGTGGTATCGTATTGAGAAACATATGCATTCCAGACGGCCTTCTCACTCGTCGCAAGAGCTCTTCTCCAAAATAGTAGCCACCATGTGTATCAATATTATCAGAATAGTCTTTTACCGTGTAATTAGGTAGCGAGAAGAGCTTGATTCAGTTCATTGAGTCCGGCTCGATCGTTTGATCCTCACTCTAGAAGGAAAATCAAGATTCAGGAACTATAGAAGCACTTACTGAATATTTGTTCGACGCCTTACTCAAAGAGGTATCGAACTCAGCCAATCCACCATAGGTACAGTAAACTCTGCGAAGTACCCTACAGTTGAGAGGCATCTTAGCGAAAATATCATTGAAACCATTCCACAGTATACTGCTTTCTTTTTCTTTGGGAAGCGTGCCTCCTTAAATCAATTTCTTTCGTTGAAGTCCTTAAATTCGAATGGCCCTCGAAGCAAGACGAATCGCTCCTTTCCGAATAGATACTGTAGTCCAAAGAGGAGCATAATCGTCTCCAAGCCTTGCGGATGGCCTGCCGAGTTAGTAATTTGCATGGAAACAGCTGGAGTCAAATATTTGGAAATGTAAGTTTTAATTAGATTTATAATTCCTTTTTACTCTTTTGCCATACTGTGGCTCTATTATAAAATCAACGATAGTTGAACCGCTATCAGGGATTTATGGTCAGAAGAAACAAGAAACAGACCTGGAAAAGCTGAAAAAAGCGGGTCAACCTGTAGACCATATCTTAAATGACCTGAATATATGGCCGATTATGAGTCAGACAAATTGAGGCTTCCGCCTGAGTTTTAAGAAGAGTTTGAGATTCATTTAAAGGAGCGAAAAGTGCGGCATGCAGAATTGAAGGAGAATAGGGCGAGGCTCGTAGCGGACAAGAGAAGAAAAGCTGAGAATAAGAGGAAAAAAGCCGGAAATTATAAAGCAGATGAGAAAAGAAATCCTGCTGGAGCAGAGGAAAATCCGGAGCCAGACGAGGAACCGGAGGGAGATGTCGAGGAGAAAGTAGAAGTTGGATCCAAGGAGAAACCAGAAGGGAATCTAATGAACAAACTGATACGAAATCCAAAGAGAAAATGGAAGTAAAATCCACGGAGAAAACAGTAACTAGGTCTAAGGAGAAAACAGAAGTGAAATCAGTTAAGGGCTAATCAACCACTAGACAAGGAACAATTATTAGAACTGTTTATTAAAAGATCATCCAGTAATCCTAAGCGGGAAGTTCTGACAAATTCTAAAACAAACTGCTAATATCTTTTCACTATGCGTCTCTCCCTAACAAAATCTAATGAAAAAGTCGAAGTAAAATCCAAAGAAAAAACAGAAGCCCCCAATATTCTTACAGGTAAGAAGAAAATACCAGAGTAGCCATTGTAGTAATGGGCTTTGAGAAGAGACCCATTCTTATTCTTTCTTCGTTCATTTCTTAGTAGAATATGAGTGGATCTCATCGCGAAAAGTCAATATCGGGGAAACAAGGTTTCTTTGATTTTTTAAAACAAATTACAGGCAAAGTTGAACAAACTAACAAAGAGAAAGAATAACTAGAGAAGATGCGATAAAAAAGCAGGAATTGGAAGTGAAGGTAGAGGAAAAAGAGCCAGATGACGATGTGGCAGGCAATATCTGCCACTAAGCGGCATTTCTTGATGATGACATGGACATCTTATTGCACTTGTTGATGTGGGATGATCCAACTCAAAATTTTGAATTCGGTTGTTCTACTCGTGGTACGGGAGAGACCTACAGTTGGAATGCATCATACCGCTTATTGAGGCTATCGGATAATAAAGGAAAAATGATCATCAGAGGTCACCAGGTTTGAATCCGATTCCTTCAGCTCTTTAAAACTTTAATTATGATTCCTATTGAATTTTAGTGACCCAAAGAAAAGATTAATAACTTAGATTACACTATAACTCATAAACAATAGCTCGAATCTATTTTATTCTAACTGGAGGGGGTGCTCAATTATTTTAATAAATTGTGATTTTCAGGATGTTGGCTATCAAGAATTGAACGATTGTCGAATTGTGACCGTTTTTTGCAGCTATTTCGCCGGATTGACTCTAAAAGAAACGAAAGAGTGGCCCAAATTAACCAAAAATTACGATCCGCGCCGACACAACGGTATACTTTACTTACAGTCTGACGGCACATTTATCAATCTGACACAGAAAATGGATTTGAAAAAGAAAGCGGATCAGGAGAGTACAGAACTTCCAATGAATAAGGGTTGCATGTGCAATTATAAAAGATATGTTAGCGAAATCATTTATCCCGACTACGCAGGTCTAACAGTTTTTGAAAAATTTATTACAAATATGGTGCCAAAGTTAGGGAAGA
Source organism: Oscheius sp. JU1382 (assembly GCA_932521405.1). Taxonomy (NCBI): domain Eukaryota; kingdom Metazoa; phylum Nematoda; class Chromadorea; order Rhabditida; family Rhabditidae; genus Oscheius; species Oscheius sp. JU1382. Next base: position 1,126,708 of record OW051479.1, read on the forward strand.
TAGGAAAAGGTAAAGGGTCGAAAAACTCCAAATCTGGTAGCAGCAAGAGCTCCAAATCTATTAGCCGAAAGAGCTCCAAGCAGTCGAAGAAGAGTGAAAAATCGAAGGTAAAGAAATCAGCAGACAATAGGAAGATGCCAGCCTTTTTAATCAAAATGTCCCTGATCAAATCATAACTCCGCCCAATTCACCCTTTTAGGTTCAGATTTAAAGAAAATCTCAGCAGACCAAGATACGTCAATTTTGATGGCCGAAAAAGAGAGTACTTTTTAAATAGGCATATTGTAACGAAGTTGATAACTGAACTACCCACTTTAGGTGTAAAATACATAAAGAATCGGCATACAGTGAGCCCAGAAGAATGACAACTTCAATCAAGTTATTTTATTCACACTTACTTCTTTTTTACAATTTTATTTAATAAAAAATCAAAGTCTACAATATTTCAGAACACTAAATAACCAGAAATTCAAGTTAAATAAGGAGAAAGAGTTTAATTTTGAGCTAAAGTAACCCAAAACTACATTTACTGCTCTGCAGCTAGGTACTTTCTGATAAAGGCTTGCACGCAATGGCGATTTTGGGCCTCTTGCGAGATAGTATAATTTTTGATTATATAGGAGACGGTCTCCACTGAATCGTTCCTCAGCTTTTCATCAAACTCAGCATCCTGAGATTTGTAATGAACGGCCAAGCAGGCGAGCTGCTCCACCCCTCCGTTAGCCACTTGAGGGATGAGGAAATCGTATCGGATGCATTTCTTCAAAAATGAGGCAAATTGTCCGATTAGTGTTTCGAAGATATCAGATCTCGACTGCAAAAAAGGGTACTTTTTGGAAAAATGCCTACCATGCTGACATTGACCCAACGGAGGAGATTATGCAGATGAGCGAAAAAGAAGATTTGTTCTTTTTGGTCGACTTCCAGCGATTCCAGTTTTTTGGCGCATAAGGGATTCCCTATTAGAGAATGAAGAAGCTGAAGTTTTTTTTAATTTCATACTCAGCGCTTTTTTAATAAAATAACCAAATAAGAAGGAAGATACTGGACTCACTTCGATACGCAGCTTTTATCGTGGCGAGACCCAATTCATATATTTCTAGCTATTTTCTCGGTAGTTTCTAGCTGCTTTTCTTCGTTTTTGTTTTCTAGCAGCATATTTCTAACTTCAATTAGCATAAAAATGCAAAAAAAATCTAACAAAAACATGCCGCATTTTCTCAAACGAATCCTCCCATAAGATGTAAGTTCCAAACCTTTTTAAGATTTCTCGTTTGTTTTAGCATTTTTTAATGTTCTATAAAGTTGTAGAGCTTGATTTCCTTTACAAATTTGCAGAGCATTACAAACGATAAAAATGAATAAATTCTTACAAAATCAAGGCGAGAATTAGCATAGATGGAGGCATCTTTTAAAGCGAATGCGGCATGTCTTCGTTAGATTTTTTTGTTGCATTTTTATGCTAATTGAAGCTAGAAAAAACAAAGAAAAACAGCTAAAAACCACCAAAAATGGCTAGAAATGAAATTGGGTCCCGCCATGATAAAAGCTGCGTATCAAACAAAGTCGCCAGCTATAATACAACAGACAATCCTAACTTTCGGTCTCTAAATTCATGATTTTATATTTTAAACTCCTATGTTATGTCAAAAAGCCGGGAAAGTGAATGATTACCTTTAGCAGGGCGCTAAGCATATATGGGTTGGCATCGGAGAATTCTGTAACTGGTTCAGCTCCAACTTTTAAGATTTTTAGATTTTTGATTAGAATCTTCTCAACTGAACCGCTCACTTTAGTGAGTTGGGTCAAAATTTGGTAGATGGACACCTAAAAATATATAGCTAGGCTAACAAAAAGGAAAATTACTTTCATGTCGATGCTTTTTTTCTTCTTCAGAAGGGAAAGAAGACAGGAAAGAGCTCTTTTATCTTTGGCGAATATTTTAGAAAATTTACGATCAATTATAGTCTCTTCTAGAGACATGATACAGTTGAAAAGGGTTTCTTCATCTGGATTCGAGAAGAGAACTGAAGTGATTCCGTAAAAGACACCTTCTGGGTCGGAATATTTTCTAATGTTCTTCAATACTTTGGTTGAGGAAAGAGATTGAAGATTCATCTTGGGGTTAAAAGAAAGTGATGAGGAAGGAGAAATGCAAATTTAATTTATCGATTTGCTTTTTCTTTTGTGAGGTTTTTGCTTTTGAGATTAAAAATCAATTGTAACGGAAGACGTTGAATTAAGGGCTTTGTTTCGTTTACACGCTGTTACGTTCGAAAGAGCCAGTATTTGTAAATGAAGATGCTATGTCATGCGCTTTTAAGCTTGTACAGTCGCGATGTGCAAAACTGAGAAGTGATCTGCATAAATTGCGAGTTAAGCACGTTAGTTTCGAGAGTAATTCAAACAAATATACGGACTATGCGGTCATCCACGCGGATAGAATTAATGTATTGTTGACGATTTTGGTTCTGGAAAAAAACCTTGAGCTCTTTATCTCTTTCCTCTCATATTTTCGTCATCTTACCCTAGTATTTTAGTTCCTTTCTCCCACGAAAATTTAGTCCCGTTGCCCTCAAATTGTAGGCCCCTTCCCTTGGAATTTTAGGACTCGTTTCACACGAATTTTAGGACCAGCGAAAGGCAGATCGGCGAACCTTTGGCCCTAAATGTGGTGTAATCGAGAAGCCTTTTTAGTCCTGTTTCCCTTCGAATTTTAGATCCCTTTTCCTCTAGTTTTAGGCCTTTTCCCCTTCGATATCTAACCCCTTTTTCCTCTAATTTTAAGCCCCTTTACCCCCAAGTTTTAGTCCCAATTCCTCGAATTTTCAAAAAAGGGAAAATTCTTTTAAAAAAGCGAACGCCCTTGGAAAATCTATAGCTATAATCTGATTTCTGACAGGATTTGGCAAGACTTCAGACAGACGGACGAACACAGATCGCTTCCATTTTATCTTTAGACAAATGGGCATTTCTAGTTTCGATTCTAAATATACTAAATCTAGAATCGTTAGGTTCTATCTAAGTCTTGCTAAATTCAAATCAGCGAAATCTTGTAAAAAAAAAAACAATCACAAACAATTATTAACAATTTATATTTTGGGTCCACCCTCAAAGGGTAAGCCTGATTCTTCTACTGGTGGTCTTTTGGAGGGGATAGAGGAGTCGTTCCGATTTCATTTTCAATAGCTGCAACCTCTTTAAAAATATCGACAGCAACTTCTTTGGGGTCACAAAGCATTAAGTCTTCAAAATCGCTGCCATCTTCAACCTCGCAAAGCTTCTCAATTTTATGTTCCATAAATGATTTGAGCACACTATCCCTCTTCCTACTTTTTATATCATAAAAGGCAAAAGAAAATCAACTGGATTATAGCTTCTAACTCCTTGATTCTGTCGTTGGCAATAGTGAGAGCAGCGTAGCACAGATCCAACTGCCTATCCTTTCTGCTGGTGTTGGCTCTTAGTTGCTTCTTGTAGCTCTTTATACAGGTTCCAGCTACTAGAGGCATGAAGGGTTCCAAATTCTTCATATTTCATCGAATTTAACACTGCCAGCTTGTGGAGGAGGTTTAGAAGCCTTTAAAATGATAAAATTCATTTGAAAATACCAAAAGCTCTTTGATAATATTGTGTATCTCCATAGAGAAGACCTTCTGTAGTGCTGGCGGCTTCAGAAAATAAACCAGATTTAACTTGGATGAAAATAGACTTAGAATGGTTTATTGACAAAATACGATCAAATTGAAATTGGAGTTTGAGATTAGCTGATTGCTCTTTTGTCTACAATGTTCGCAGTTCTTGTGGATCCATTTGCCAACTCCAGTTTGATTTCTTCCATCTTCCTGGCTCTTGACATCGCGACATATAATTGTCCATGTGAAAAGACTTCTTCAATCAGAGAAACCTCAACTTTCTCAAGCGATTGACCCTGGGCTTTATTGATAGTCATCGCGAAGGCCAATTTTAAAGGGAATTGTCGCCTTTTGAGAATGAATGAGATTTCTAAATTATATTGATTCAACGCAAAAGCAGATCTTACCTTTTCCTTTTGTTGACAGAAGATCAATCCGAGGAATGATCACAGGCTGCCCTTTTCTTGCTCCATTTATGAATCCACATTTGATGGCATTATTCCTTGAAAACTGTAGGACCTGTAACCGTGTACCGTTACACAGGCCTTCTTTGACGTTTAAATTCCGAGTTAGCATCACCACTGCTCCAATTTTCAACTCCAGTTGATGAGGCGGAATGCCGGAAGGTGCTAAAGAATTTATTACTTCTATTGGTAATTGAAAGCTTTCATCTTCCGAATCCTTTACAATTAGGTCTGCACTTGCAAATATTTTCTTTTATCAACTCATCCTCTCGAGAAGTTGATTATTCATCTTATCCACATTAGCATTTTTGGCACAAAGAATGGCTCGCTTGCTTGGATGATCCGGATCGTCTAGAAGTCCTTCAAAAACTTCTTGAACCAAATCTCCTTGGCTTAGCATATTTGTGGGGACTTCAATTTTTTCTTCCAAATCATTTGGTATTTTGCCTTCTCCGATATCCAGAAGCAACTTTTTGAAGTCATTGGATTCTCCATCTGCTCTCATATTTTCATTGAGCTCACATTTTTTGAAGTTAGAAAAGAGAGGACATTGTTTCAAGCTGCATAAAAAACCATCCCCATACGGCTTGTCAGGAATAGGCAAAACTTGCCTGAAATCTCCTCCCATCAGGACCCGTGTTTGGCTTCAAACTCCAGGAAGCAAGTTGGCAGCAAAATCCGTCCATGCGACACAGGCTACTTTATTTCCATTTCCACGCATCTAATTAAAAATGCATTCGTAACAGAAAGCCTTTCCTGAGCCTCCTGGCCCGTCAAGAAAGATATACTTTTCTTGTCCAGTGAGCACAGCATCAATCTAAATATCAGTGTTGCGAATTTTTAAATGGCTTAACTTACAGCCACTTTCTGATTCAATTTCATGTACATATCGTTTCCAATGACCAGCTCAATGTCTATCATCGGTTTGGCATATTTGTTGTTTATCAAAATCCCCAGCTTTATGTTTTGCATAGGACTCATCTCAAGTAGCTCATAATAAGCTAATGCTTCGGCTTCAATTGGAGTTCCTCACTTTCTGACAAAATCTTCCGGCATGTTTCCTTTCCATTTCGTCCACATTTCCTGAGCAGATGTTGGTTCGTCAAAAACCAATAGAGCCACGAATACGCATCTTAAGGCATGAGGCATTCTGAAGAAGGCAGCATCTTTCATTGTTTGATCGAAATGGTCAGTAGTCTGGATCAAGCCTCTTTCTTTGGCAGCTTCGAATGCCGAGGGAAATTGCTGGCCGTTAACGGTGCAGAGACTTTGGAAAGAGGTAGCTCCAGTCGCCTCAAAGAGGAGGAGGCGAATACAATATCGTTCGACTTGTTGTACTGTTGCCGAATAGACTCGCCCGATATTATTCGTAGTCTTTCCCTTTTGCTTCCACCTTCTTACTGTTTTTTCATTGGCATCTTTCTAAAAAAAAGTTTCATTTCCGAAAAAAAACTTACTTCGGTTGCAAAGGTAAAGTGTTCTGGGAAACGATGATATGACACCGTTCTTGGATCAATAGGCAACCTTGTTTTTGGATCAATTGGAAGTTCATTCAGTCTATTTTGCTGTTCTAATTCATCTGCCCATTTGTTGAATTTGAAAAAAGCCATGAGTGTAACTTTCATTGACAAAGTGAATAAAGAGAAGGATGGAATACTTCAAAACTTGGTGATATTTTTATTTTAGTCTTGAATGTATTGTGGCACGAGTGTCTCTAATCGGAGAGATCAAAAACAAAATTTTGCAAAAATTTAATAATATACAAATATATTAGAACAGCTGAAGCAGCAATTGTTTTTCAGTTTTTATTGAAAGAGGAAAAGAAGAAAATAAACCGTCGTTTTCTGGCAATTTAGGTCCTTCTTTCCAGCTGATTCCATCGAATATTTCGACAGAATCTATTAGAGTTTGGAAATTAATTGATCCTCCAAAGACCATAATGCCATTTGATAATTTGACAACACCATGCTGATATCTTGTTTGTTTTAAGCTGGGCATCTTGATCCACTTCTTTTTTGGATCAGCGACGTCTATTTTCCAGACTTCATCGGAGAGCGTCCAACCAAGTTTACGTCCTCCGATGATTATTAGATTTGTTCCTTCAACTATTGAACAATGATCATCTAATTCATGCGGCATATCACAGAATATTTCCCATTTGTTCTTGGCTGGATCATAGACTTCCACTGATTTGAAAACTTCTCCACCCCAACCACCAGAAACAAAGATTTTTCCACCAACTATTGAAGCAGATGAGGAATTCCGTTTAAAATTGAGATCGCTTTCATTTTGTATTTTTTAAAAGACAACTTACGGCATTTTAGTCCAAATATTTGTTTGGGGATTGTATTTTTCCACTGTTTTTAGCATATCACTCCCATTCCATCCACCAATCACCCAAATTTCTGAGCCAAAAACAATTGTGCTCTGTGAGATGCCAGTTCTCTTCTCGTTCATATCAGCCATTTTGGTCCATTCACCACACTCTTCCAACTTATAGCAGCTTGCAAATGGTACTATTGGATTTTTTTTGCCTCCCATACAATATATTTTGCCGTTTAAGATAGCAGATCCATGCAGGTGCACTTCAAAAGGAAGTTTCTGCTTACATTTTCGCCATTTGTTCTCTTTGGAATCGAAAATGCAAACGGAGTCAGTTATATTATATTTATGGCATCCTCCAAGAATCAGTGCCTACCCCACTTTTTCAAAGGTTTTAGCTGAACCTACAGAAGAGTTGAACCCCAATTCTGAGAATTCTGAATTCTGTTCTATGGTCTGTTCAAAAGAATCGTCATGCTCTAACTCCTTAACTTGATTTTTCATCGAGTTTTCTACCATTATTTCTGAAACATCGAGAAAATAGCGAGCAATTGGTCTCTTTGCTGGATTGCCATCCCATCCTCTAGATCATTCCTGTATTCAACAGTAAGCAAAGGTAACATACTTGTTTAATAATTTTTGGATTTCCTTGTTTCTGCTTCTCTTGTTTTCAGGAGAAACTAGAGAAAATAACCGTTGGAGTGGATTTTCCGTCACAATTTCTGGCCTCTTTCCGGCCAAAACTGGCGAAATAAATGTGAAGCCAGAAAATTGGCAATAAGGTTTGCTGCAAGATTTCAATTCAACAATTCTGCTTCTCTACACCTTCGATAAACAATCTCCCAAATTGTAATCGCCAACGAATAAATGTCAGCTGGCTTGCTATAAGGCTCTTTGTTTAAAATTTCTGGAGCCATGTAGGCCATAGTTCCAGTCCTAAAGGAATCAATAATAAAGGATCGGTAATAGGTCATACCCGGTCGTTAAGGAACTCCCTGTGTCTAATTGGCGAGCAAGACCGAAGTCCGAAATTCTCAAGTCGTCCAATGATTTTCCAAGCAAAATGCTGCAAGATTCAAGTTTATTTGATCTACTTATAGTCTGTTCGAAAAAAGAAGGCAAAACTGCGCATTCAAAGAGTTAGGGTCTCCGAGATCCATTTTTGCTCTATAGTAAATTTTAGGATAAAAATGGATCTTGCCACGAAAACCCCCTCTCTATCTCGGTGCAATATGAATACGCTGTTTTGTTTTATTTTCTACAGTAAGCAACTTCGGATAAAACTATAGAGCTATGAATCTACAGTAATTCATTATTTTAGAATCAAAACCCTGCCAAAGTTCAACTTTTTTTAAAATAAAAGCTAACTTAGACGGCTTGATATCCCGATGGATGATGCCTTCTTCGTGTAGATAATTGATCCCATTTGAAATGAAATAAATCCAGCGATAAATTTGCTTGCTCTCATATTCTTTTGAGTGATCATGAATTATCAAAAAAACTAATTTTAAAAAAAATCAATCATCCAACCTTTTCCAAACTACCCATTTCCATGAATTCCATGACTATTCCATTACACATCGGCGATGTGGAGAGTCTCGCCATTTGGGGTGTCAGAATCCCAATGATTCGAATTATATGGGGATGCTGGCCTCTCTCAATGAGCAAAAAAGCTTCTCGAAAATCCTCTTTCCTTACATATTTGCTTAATTCTTTTATAGCCACGTCTCTAATTGGCCTCGATTGGTTGAAGTAACCAACTTACCCGAGTTTTTGATGGTTAGCATAAAAAACTATAGAAAAGCCTCCTTCGCCAATTTGACGAGAGTTTGTAAATTCATTTACATCATATTCGGGGAAAGCTGAAAGATTTTTGAACTTTAAAACGCCAAAAAAAATAACTGATAAAAATACGCTTCTGGTCAATATTTAGGGCTACTTGCTTACCTTTTGGTATGATTACATTCGCAGAAGATGTTGATGCCATTTGGAATTATCCACAATAACATAGAAGAGACTAGGAAAGAGATTGCGAAGATAATGTTTCCGCTCCGATAAGATAAGCAATCAATAATAAGAGCGTTTAGCAATAGAGACTCTAATTTCTCAACTCCTTCTTCGCTTTAAATGTGCATTTAATGCAAAAAATCTAAAACGACTACAGAAATAGCTTTTAATTGAAAGCATCGCTTTTCTTCTCCCACCACACTCATTTACTTTCTTCCTTTATCCACACCAAACCTTCCTTCCCCCACCCTTCCCCCACCCTTCCCAACCCTTCCCAACACTTCCCAACACTTCCCAACACTTCCCAACACTTCCCAACACTTCCCAACACTTCCCAACACTTCCCAACACTTCCCAACACTTCCCAACACTTCCCAACACCCAATTTCACAAAAGTTTTTTCAGATACAATAATGCGTCAAGCAACTAACAACACCGCCATCGTCGAAGAAGCCAAAAGAATCGTAAGTTATCCTTTTCCTTTATACAGTAGCAGTCAAAAGTTTATACATTTTTTTGTTTTCGCCATAACTTAGACGTGGATCATCCTACTAGTCAGAACAGAACTCCCGAATTGCTTTTATCGGGGTGAATTCAGTTGAATCTTCCGCAATAAAATGATTCACGACTTACCTCATGAATTTTTTAAAGACGCCTACTGTTTTAAGAAAAAGGCACTGCGACCTAAACAGGAAGTGTGAGCCTTCCAAAAAACGACATGCCCCATCCTCCCCAAGATAAGAAATTCCCAACAAATTTTAAAAAAATCTTTCAGAGTTAAAAGGGCTTCATATACCCCCACCTCTCTCCCCGACCACCCGCTCCTGGAAGCCATCATCCTCAAGGACTGTCCGGCCCTATGTGTTTTGGTCCATTTGGACGTTTCTGAGGTTTTTTGAAGCATTTTTCATTCTAGTAGCATGTAAAAACGTCTAGAAGTGCAAAAAAACAAGGAAATCGCGCATTTACCCTCGGTAGAATCCTTTTTTAATCTGTTAGACTTAATCTCTTCTCCCCAAGTCCTTGGTAATAATTCTTTCTTCTTCTTGCCTTGAAAAAATGTCGTTCTTTTGCCACGTCTATGCCGTCAAGCAGCGCAACAACAAGTCTGTTCTGAAGATGGTTACCTTTCCTCGTTGCTATATCCCCTTGGGTCAATGCATCTCATTCGCGGCTGAAGGAGAACCAGAAGGGAAGATAATGGTAAATGTAAGCAAGTAAATATTCATCCATTTTCGTGGTGCTTTTTATGTCAACCATATCAACTTTGAAAGTTCAGTCTGAGATAAAATAAATAACATTTCAGATTCGTTCAATTCAAACTTTTTTTAAAACTTTTTAGTAGCTTTTCAGAGTTCTTTTGTTAAATTTTTCCTTCTAGATTCTAAACAAGGATGATTTCTTACTCTCTATCTATCCTGAACTCAAAACGCGACATTTTTTGCTTCAAAAGTACTGTGAAAAGTGTTATTTGTCAAAGAAAGGAATCTCTTTTAACAAATCATTCAATTTTGTTTCGCTTCATTTTTCCACAAGCTGCTTGGAGAAATTCTAGCTTCTGCACACCAAAAATAGAAGCAAAATTATGCTCCCAGTAGCCAGGGTGGGATGGCTAGCAACCAAAGACTCGTACTCTATTCCAAGCATTACTATTCATCTCCTTCTAAAATCACTGTTTATTCAAGGCAAATAACTAACGCCTTATCAGAACTATAATCTTTTAGTATTTATTGACAGGAAGAATTAATGCCTCGCCCTTTCGCCAAATCTCTTATGTAAAATTCGCTCAATATTAGGAGTAATTTCAAACCGAAAGTAAGTTTTGATAATAAATTTGAGCCTAAAGTGATCCCCGAGTCTGAGAACAGAAATTTAAATTTATAGGTCTTGCGGCGGATTTTTCTAAAAAGCGATACTCCACCAAGTTGTAGAGAAGATCAAGATCTGCAATTTTTAAAGCCTGCCAGCCTAGCATGAGCTGGTGTTTGTTCAACTGCGCCAAATGAACGTTTATCTCGAACAAGCGCTAATTCGGACGAACATTTTTCAGAATATTCCCTTTTAATGACTCTATTTTTTCGACTATTTGGTCTTTTAGTAGTCATCGCTCTATTTTCTATTTTATCCATCCATCAGAAAAGCAGCACTCCTCAAAATAAAGGTAAAATAAGATCTTTAATTACAGTATTCGCTTCAATCATCTAACTAAATTTTGCGCCTTTTATAAATTAATATTATAATAAATTTCTAATGCTCTCAAAATTGTGAACCCTTGATATCTGAAAATCACCGCATGCCTAAAATTTCTGAGCTAGGGTTGAGGTCAAACTGGTAAACGAGAGCCTAATTAGGCGCTGCGTATACGCGTTGCCCCGGTTTTTGCGGCGAGACCTATTTTTATCCTAAAATTTACTAAAATCCTTTTTTAGGATAAAATGGGTTCTCTTTCTTGGATACAAAGGATGTCGTCTTTTTTTATAAACAGGCTATAGTAAATTTTTAGGAAAAAAATGGTTCCAGGCGCGGAGACCCTAATTCTCGGTGCGCACGTACAGTAGCGTGCAAAAGTTTACGAATTTTTTTTATTTCTACTCAAAAACACAAATTAACGGAATAACAAAAACTCTTATAAAGAAACAACATCAAAAACACATTAAGCGAACTAGTATTTTGTAACATAACCAAAGGCATCAATTACGGCCTTACATCTTCTTGGCATTGACTCGATGAGCTTTTGGATCTTTTCTTGAGAAATTTTAGCCCATTCTTTGCTCAGAACCTCGAATTTTTCATCAGCATTCTTGACATTAATGGTTTGTGTAGCTCTCTGAAGCTCTTCCCATAAGTGCTCAATCGGGTTGAGATCTGGCGATTGACTTGGCCATGCCATAACATTGATCTTTTTAGCCGTGAAGAAATCTTTGACCAGTTTCGCCTTATGCTTTGGATCATTATCCTGCTGGAAAGTCCATTTTCTTGGCATCTGTTGACGGGCAAATGGTAGCATAACGTTTTCGAGAATTTCCTTGTAAACTGGAGCATTCATAATTCCATGAATTCGATGAAGCGGACCAACTCCAGACAAGCTAAAACAGCCCCATACCATAACTCCACCTCCTCCATGCTTTACAGTAGCGATTTGGTACTTTCGATGATTTTTGGTGTTGACTGGACGTCTGATATAGTTCATTTCATCGCTTCCGAATAGACAAAATTTCGATTCATCCGAAAAAATTACTTTTTTCCAGTCGTCTTTATTCCATGTCAAATGCTGTTTAGCAAATGCCAGTCTGACCTTCCTGTTCTTTACACTTATCATTGGCTTCTTACTGGGATGATGCCCAAATAATCTATGGAATCTTAAGCGTCTTTTGACAGTGTCTTTACTGATTACAAGTCCATGAGACTTGACTAAATTCTTGTGTATATCTACAGCTGTCAATCTTGGGTTTGCCCTAGCTGCACGAATAATCAATTTATCTTCACGAATGGTGGTTTTCTTTGGACGACCCGAACGAGGAGCTTTACGAATCATATTCCTAGCTTGGCACCTCTTGATAATATTAGGTTGGCGACTAATTTCTGGGACACTTTTCAATATTTTATTTCTAAGCTGTTTATTCTCTTGCGTTTAGTTTTCAATAACTGACGTACCCTCCGTCGGTATCCACGACACGTTGCCAACGTTCAGGCAATTTGTAGATTCCCTCTCTGTAGAAGCCTGAGGATTTGCGATCAAAGAACGACTAAAGGTCCATTTTGAAGTCATCTTCATCAAGGAAGTGGCGTCCTTCCAGATGATGAGCCAAAGACCGAAAGAGGTGGTAGTCAGACGGGGCAATGTCAGGGCTATACGGTGGATGGGGAAGAGCCGTCCAGCCGAGACTGCGCAGCTTCATATGAGTCAATTTCGCGACATGTGGGCGCGCATTGTCATGCAAGAAGAAGACTTTCCTCTGTATTCCTCTCAGCTTAGCTGCCACTCGATCCAACTGTTCGCAGTATATCTCAGCATTGATAGTGGAACCGTATGGTAGCAGCTCCCAATGGACAACTCCCTTGACATTCCACCAGCAACACAACATGATCTTCTTGGACTCCGGTCGAGGTGTTGGAACTCCCTTCTCTCCTGGCTTGAGCCATTGCCGCTTGCGCGAGTAGTTGACGTAAAAGACCCACTTCTCGTCTCCTGTTACCACATAGTCCAGCCAGTCAGATCCATAATGGGAAGTGAGGAAAGTGTTGCAGATGTCAGACCTCATCCGCAGCTGGTGAACGGTCAGAGCGTGAGGAATCCAGATGGCGTATCTCCAGGCGTATCCAAGCGAATGAAGATGGTTTTCGATAGCCTTGTGGGAGCATTGGAATCCTTCTGCTAAACACCGGGTTGTCTGACGAGGATCTCGTTCAATGGATTCTCTTAGGCGATCTTCATGAAGGTCAATGGAGGTCCGGTATGGGGTTCATCTTCAAGGGAAAAGTTTCCGGATGTGAAGCGTTGGAACCATCTGTGCACCATAGAATTAGAGACTGTTCCACCACCCATTAGCATGTTGATCCTCGTGGCTGCTTCTCTCACAGACGAGCCAAGACGAAACTCGTAAAGAATGATCGATCTCAGGCCTTCACGAGATAGGTAAAACACAGCCAACAGCAGCCATCCTGGGGGGACGGAAGTGGTAGAATATAAAGTACTTGACATATAGATTAATAGTCTACAGTATTGGGCTAACAGGTCAACTAAATAAATTCTTAGAGCTCTATCTCCAAAGTGTCCCAGAAATTAGTCGCCAACCTAATAGTTGATACAGTACTAGGAGATAAGTTGAATTGGTTGACGATATCCTTTGTGCGTTTGCCAACTTTATTTGCTTCAATAATTAGTTTTTGCACTTCGAGATTAATCTCTTTTCCTTTGCCCATCTAATAAACTAATTAAAAAAGCATAATCCTAAAAGAAACAAGAGGTTACACAATAAATAAATTTAAAAAACTGGAAGTACTAGATAAAAAGAAAAATTCGTAAACTTTTGCACGCTACTGTATACGCAGGTTTCCTTTGTTTTCCATCGTTTACCAGTATGGTTGAGGCTACATTGAGGGAATACTGTATTTTTATTATTATTTAGGGGCTAATTTGGTGGCCGAATCTATTACAAATAATACTGTAATAAAAAGTTCAAAATGGATTGTTGTCACCTCAATAAATAGCCCTACAAAGGATGTCAAAGTGAGTTTTTTTTTCAGGCTATTTCAATAAACTTTTCAGAATTTAGCTCAACAAAACGATTGGACTCTAATAGTAGTGGCGGATAAAAAGACTCCAGCTGATTGGTCCTACCCGGGAGTGCATTTTTTGTCGGTTGAGAAGCAGGAAGAATTCTTTGGAAGATTTGCCAAACAAATGCCGTACAATAGCTATACGAGGAAGAATTTGGGATATTTGTATGCAATTATGAATGGAGCTGAGTGGATCTACGATACGGATGATGATAACAAGCCTTTTGGTTAGTTTGTCATTCATTTTTGGGAATTTTATATGATTTTTAGATCTCGGCTTGAAACAATTCGATTATTCTGACCAAATATCTGGCCTTCGCTACATCTCCAACTCAAAAAATGTCTCCGAACAATTATTTAATCCTTATCGCTTCTACGGCTTTGATAATATGTGGCCGAGGGGGTTTCCTCTTGAATATTTGAGAGGCCACTCCAATGGGAACGATAGAATGGTCTCTTGTAAAACCATGCCCGCGCCGGCTGTTCAGCAAGGAATAGTTAGAATAGATCCTGACGTGGATGCAATTTATCGGTAATTTTGATTGAAATTTGCACCAAATTTGAAGATTACTGTATGCCAGTCCGAGGAGTGGCCTCAATGTGACTTTTAATTCAGTCGCTCCACCGATTGTCTTAGAATCGGGGACTTACTCGCCTTGGAATTCACAGAACACTCTCTTCAATTATAGAGCTTTTTTCACTCTCTTTCTTCCAACAACTGTAGAATTTCGGTGGATTATTTTGACAAAAAGAATAAAATCCAAAAGGTTTTAGAGTAACAGACATTTGGAGGTCATATTTCGGTCAAAAGTTGTTGCACTTGATTGGAGAAAATGTCGCCTTTTATCCAGTCAATGCCGAACAATTGAGGAACGCTCACAACTATTTGAAGGACTTTAACGAGGAAAAGTAAGATTTAGAGGAGAATAACTGATTCATTTTTTCTTACAGCGAGGTGTACAAAGACTCTGGAAATATAGTGAAATTCTTGGATAATTTCCGATGCACTTCAGAAAATACGGCTAATTGTGTGCTCGAACTAGCTGATGGATTTGTGTGAGATTAATTTTTCAAAAATAAGCTGATGCCCACCTTTTTTTAGAGCCAACAAATTCTTTGGCCAAGAGGATAAGAATCTAATAGAAGAATGGTTGAATCAGCTAAAGACTCTAAATTATCGATTTCCTCCCCTAGTTGCCGCCAATTTCTCTGAAGAACAAGCCAAAAAGTACAAGCCGACTGGCATAAATTGGGCGAATTGCCGAGAAGCAAACCTAGATTTTGGTACAGCTAGGTATGATTTAGAAGATTTGGTGGGAACTTTAATATAAGCTATAATATTGAGACAAAATTTTAGGATATTTCTTGGGCAACCAGGACACTTGCTGGCTTTGAAGATCTCCAAAATTGGTGCGAATTCGCCCAAAATTTAGCAAATTTGCCATCTCCGAGGAGATTTCTCGAGCTGATGAAGGAGAAAGACAGCATTTTGGATAAGAAAAAGACCGTAAGATTAGAATTTTAAATTCCCACAACTCGTTTTGAAGAATTTCAAAGATCATCTCACATTTCTATACTCTTTTCCAGGCTCTAGTCTTTATCAATAATTATCCTTGGCTGTCGCACAATCTCTCTTCTTCCAATATTGGCATCCTTCAACGCCTCTATGCTCCTTTTTTCAAAACAACCATCTTCTGTGGAACGTGGGATTCAAATTTCGAGCAGAGCAGTAAGCTTTTTTCTTTTATAAAGTCCTTTTAGAAAATCTGCCGGTAGATTTCCCTATCAATTTTATAAACATAACCAAGGAGGAGATGAACAGAGGGAATCAATATGGCTACTGTATCTCTAAAATTAGAGAATTGAGATTGAGAAATGTCATGGGTGGGAAGAAATTGGCTATTAGTTCTAATAATTAGGCTATTATTTTGTGGCGGATGATACGGTATTCAATTTCTGGGAGAAGTTGACTTTGGATAACGTTGGAAATCCTACAAAAATGCAGAATGCGACGACTAAATGGGATAGTTCTCGAATCAAAAAGGCGTATAATCTCATTGAAAATAAGTACAAAAATGATGAGAAGATCCAAGCAAGCTGGAAGAAATATCAAAATCAGGTTTGATTTTTTGCTTTCCTTCACAAAAAGAAGTCAATTTCCTAGTTATTCAAACAATACGGAAATGGTTTAAACTTCACTGCTCATTTTTTGAACATACAACGATGTCTAATCGACGACTGGTATTTGTCCCCATCGAAGACTAGGAAAAACCCTATTTAAGGTTTTATTTATCTTCAAATATAATGGATCTCATGTCTGATCTAATGGATATCTACGCGGAAGCACGGGTCTATGTGGGAGTTGCGATTGGGAAAACCCTCGACGGCTGGGATTACGCCATGTTAGCCAATTAAAAAAACCTCATGTAAAATAAGGGTCTTGCAACGATTGTCTCAAAATCCATGGTTCCTTTGAAATTTCAGTTTTATTTTCCAGGGAAGGAGATTTCCGATATCTTTGGGGAAGCGACAGGAAAAATGTCTACAAAATTTATAATGAAAATTTATTGGGACTCCACCCCTTAAAGCTGACGAGTTTACATAAAAATAAGGAGGAAAGAAAGCAGTAAGACCCTTTTTTTGAATATCAAAAACCTGAAAAAAAATTTAGGTTTTGTTCTACAGTTATCTCAACATTTAGGAGGAAAATCTACGAGCCATAATATTTTTCATAAAAATTGCTTTTCCTTTTTTATTCTGAGAACACTGCTGCTGGTTCAAGAGTGGCGAAAGCGAAGTTGAGATATGAAAAAATATACAAGTCGAGTCTATATATTTATTATTTTTTAAAATCTATTTCACGAGTTGATTGAGAGGAACATCTAAAATGTCCTGCTCTCCTTCGTCATTAACGTCAGCTTAACCCATTTCTACTTCTCGCAAGTGGTGACAGACAAGCCCTCTTAGCGCCTAAATTTAGCATTAATTTTATAACAATTTCTATTTGTTTCCTTAATTTGACTAATAAATAGATAACAAACCGCAACCCGTTCGGCTAGTTGTAGAGCAGCCATTCTTTCATTTCTGATGGCATTTCGACGAACCAACTATAAATTAGCTTTCTTAACACCAAAAGGAAAACTAACCCTAGTTTCTCCTTGCCCTTCACGAGCCGCAACATGCTGTTCTCCTCCAGCCTGCATGGGTGAAGGGGCATCTGCAGCATTTCGAGCAGGTACCTATAAGCCTATGTATGTAATTAATAAAGACAAGTAGAACAAACCTCTGGTTGGGCTTCATCGCCTCCATCTCGCCATAATATATTATTATTATCGAGCAACCCTCGCATGGATGTTCGAGTTGAATCATCTCGTTCGTCCTGATCGAATATTTTCTTATAGCCTGAATTTTTAAATTTATACAATATGCTATGCCTAAAAACTTACAGCAAAAATCAATTGCCTCCAACAGCATCTCGCCATAAGAGATTATTTTTACCATTATTAGTTGCCGAGCAACCATCGCATGGGTTTTTCGATTTGTGGAACTCTTCTGAGAAGAAGAACGCATTTAAAAATGCCACAAATCATAGTATTAGTAGAGTATGAAGGGAGAGTTAAATAAAAACCCTGTAATTTAAAATAATTGCAATAAAAATGGAGACAAAAAATAAAGAGAGGGACGATTTTTAGGCCAGGAGGATGAGGAGAAAATGACGCTAGAAGGTAACTGCGGACAGCTAATTGCTCTATGATACGTCTCTGCTATTTACACGCTCTATGAGCCTATTATAGCCAACAGGATTGAAGAATCTCAGACATCCCATAAACAGCAATCTCTAGGAATGGAATTTGAGATATCGTTTGAATTAATGGCTGAATGGCACCCTCAAATCTTGACTATTTGATTCAGAGAATGATAATTTTTGTCGAGATTTGGTAAAGAAAGGCTAAGAATATCTCTTTCAGTTTGGCTATTCAAGTCACTCTGCGCCAGCTGAATGCCTCGTCGATTGGACCGCGAAAAGGACGTGAAGGAGTACAACTTCGATGGAAAAACAGGACCGATGGATAGCCTCTCCAACATTACGAATGAGCCCCGTCCCATGGATGAGATCTCTATGCTGAAGAGAGGCCTCACCGATAAGCACGGCAATCATCTCCATTCGAAGCGTGGCAAGCCATACGTTGAGACTACAACTCCCATCAATCTGCAGGAGCTAACCACCCGTGGAATGGTGCTCGACAATGGGGAGATCATCTACAGCCTGCCGGGACAGGGCCAGCCACACGAGTTGGAGCTGCCGAATGAGATGGCCAGCGGCTCGACTCTCTCGCCGGTTTCTTCCAAACTCTCCGCAAAGAAGAGCATCTCCGAAGCTATCTCCAATATGACTCTCATCGAGCCGGCCACCAATATGTGCACCTTTCAAGTTGGTCTGCCCACCGAGAACGCATTCCTCACCATGGGAGATACCAAACACGGAAAGAGGTTAGCTTTTCCTTGTAAATCAGAAGATTCTTCTCTATTTTTTAAAGATACGATCTATCCATTGGAAACGACTTCCAGTTCATTCTCATGGACACGGATAAGAGCACATCCATCGTCCTCTTCAATACATAAGATCGCAATAAAACATTCTGTGTATCTATTGTCTCTCCTTAAAATCATTTCCTATTTTATTTTAGTTTTAAGAAAGGCAATTCTCCCATATAATAAATTAGAATAAAAGGAGAAAAAATCCACAATAGAATCCTTAAGAAAGTTACTTATTCTAGTATAATAGAGGCCCTTGAATTGTTCTTTTCCACTAGTTGATTGGAGTTTTTTCTGCTGAAAAATAGAAAGCCAGCTAATATAACTGAAGAAGACATTGAAACTGAGAATGTTCGACTACTATTGACGATTAAAAGCGACAAAGAGAAACTGCAAGAATGCCCCATTTGCACCTACTATGGACAGCTGTTTCCGTTTTATAACAACAATCTCCAGGAATGCTTCAGTTGTATGTAAGTCGTTTTTTTTAAACTTGAGGAAATTCAGAAAATGCCGGAAATTCTTCGACCGATATCGAAGAAAAAGTGGAACGCTGAGATGTCACACAGGTTATGGTGATTGCACCATTGTTCCTCAAATCTCCGGTGTCACTAATTGCAAATATTGCTGGTATCAAGCCTGCTGCCGGCATGGAATGGGTATGTTGCAGTTTTATTTTTTATATTACAGTAACACACAAAGGTTTGACAATTTTTCAAAACAACATTTATTTATGTTTAATATTTGGTTGAATACCCAAGAGAGTCAATAACTGCTTTACAACGTCGTGGCATAGATTCAATCAACTTTTCAATCTTTTCTTTGGGAATTGCCTCCCATTCCCTCGACAAGACGTTGAATTTTTCATCAGCATTTCGCTCTCGGATGTGTCCTACTCGACGACCTCACTCCTCCCACAAATGTTCAATCAAATTCAAATCAGGACTTTGACTCGGCCACTGCATTACACGGACTTTGTTTGATGAGAGAAAACTTTTGAACAATTTCCAAGAAATTGATGAAGAAGAAAACCAAATCCAAGCTGAAGAAAGTTTCTGAAACTAGCACAGTTTGCCCAATTAATTACATAAAAAAGAAGAGACTAACGGTTAAAATAACAAGAAATCTTTTCCAAGAATTGAGGAAATTAACAAAAATTTGAATTTGAATTCAAATGAAATTTCGGTTTTTTTTTTGCTTTTTACCAATGAAAATGGACAATTCTTTAGGAGAAAGTACAAGAAATGCCTATTTCAAGGAAGATTTTCCTCATCCCAGGCTTACGACAACTTCTTTTGCCTACTAGGAGGAGTAAAGAGCCACTCAATCTATCGACTTAGGGATAGATTGGAACCAGGAAATAGCGGCTCCCAAGTTGGAGTAGAAAGTATCCCTTATGATCAAAGAATAATTACCAATTTTAATCGGGCGGAGAGACTTTCCCTTCCTACTCAATTAACCCAGTCAACTCAAAACTTTAGTACTTTCTCCTACCTAGATTCAATCCAAAATCTCTTTAGTAATTCGATAAACCGTCCCAAACCAGGCTATTTCTATCAATAGTTTTCACAACAAACAGTCTTCCATCTGCTCTCGTTTTCCAATCAAATATCAATCGCATTTTCTATTCTTCCAACTAGAGAAACAGCTAATAATCTTAATTTTCCAGAGCAACAATTGGTTTAATTCTTGAATAAATTCTTTCTTTTCCATGAGTTTTCAAACAAAAAGTCTATTATCTCTGTTTTTTCTCCCCACAGCATTAATAATAGAAAAAATTGAACAAAGAAGAAGACAATGAGCGCTGTGAGAAAATTAGCTGTCTTGAATAGAAAGAAATCTCTTCCTCATTTAATTTGTCTCCAATGAACACCAAATCCCATAGAACATGCAGTATCTGTGGCCGATTCACTCACACTCCTTGGCGTCCACTTGACGAAAAAAGTCAAGCCTGCACGTGGGAGAATTCTGCTATTTAAGAGCCTTTCTGCTTTTCAGAATATGTCGCAGATTCTTCAACAATCTAGCCCTAACAAAAAGAAAACTCACCTGCTAGACTGAAGATGATAAATGTGAAATCCAATCCGCTTATAGAAAAAACTGCGAACTCTGCTGGTTCAAGAAGTGTTTCGACATTGGAATGAACCCTTTCAGTAAGTCATTTTCACTGCCATAATCTTAAAATTTCAGGAACCAGGGCAAGAGGCGCTTATGACAAATTCCACTTTGCAAAAGAGAAGTTGGGAGATATAGAAATCTACAAGAAGAAAACAGTCGAACCCATCGAAAAAGAAGATAAACCGCTAAAAGTTGAAAACACCACTGATAAAGTGAAGAAAATAAAAAGAAAGCTAAAGAAACCATCCAAAGCGAAAAAGGAAGACAAAAGCTCTTTCCTTCACTAATATGGCCTCAATCTCCTTATTAAAGCTGAGAAAATTAAAAACCAAATACTTCGCCAAAAATCATCCATCAAATGTGTTTCACCAGCTTCCCGGCTCAGAATTGCCGACAGTGCCCATCCCAGCAATCGCTCAGATTCGCCAGCAACGTTTTACCCATCTCGCTTAAAAGCATCACTTTCCCGTAGTGTCGGAGCCCCTTAATCAACTATATGGAGTTAATTTTGGAGCCATTATTACTCCTAGCGTCGTACCAATAGACAACTTGATTCTGAATCCAATTCCAGTGCCCTCTCATTGTCTTCCTTTGCTTCCAATCGGTGAATCTATTCAAGATGTCTCAATCATTCATTCAATTAATAGTCTTTTAAGGGGTTTGGAATAAATTAGTTTGTTTTGTCATTTCTTCCCTCGAAGCAGCATCTAATTTGGTTGATTATCAAAATTGTCAGGACTTACTTCATAAATATTTTGACCTTCGTTCAAAAGGCCGGCAGAATTCCATTCTATCCGCAAATTGCAGTCGTTACAGATATAAGTTACGAGAGCTGTAGGTCCATAACTTCGAAGGACTCGGTGAACATCTCGTGTTCCGCATTTTGGACAGCCAGAAACTTTGACAAATGCTCGAAGCTGATCGGAACTGAGAAGGAAGAATTCATCTCCTTTTGTGTGGTCGGTGAATTCTCCAAGAGGCACTGTATTTCTTTGATTTACAGAACTTGTAGGCTTCTTTTCACTCGAAAAATTGGTTTCAATCTTGACCCTTTTGACTAATTTCTAAAAAATAGAAAATTACTGTAACTTTTTTAGCTTAATCTCACCGGTTTTGCATTAAAAACAAGTCTGGATTTTCTGCCCCTCTCATCTAGAATAAACATCTTATCGTCGAAATGATCTTGACAGACGAAGATCTTCCAAAGGACTATGTTCCTCTTCAATTCTGCTTTAAATTGCTCCTCCCAGAGCATTCGTTTAGCCCAAACTAGGGCATCTGCCTCATCTTCTGGGAAAGCATAAACCAGGACACGTCTCTTGTGACAAACACTGCACAATCCATACATCTGAAAAGAGGAGAAAATTAAAGAAATACCATCCCTAATGGGAAAGAATCCTAAAAACTGGTGAAGGCTGCACTCATAATTTCAAAGATGAACAAAATGATTTTAAAGAAGTGGACGGGAATAGAGAATGACGAGACGGGAGAAATACGATGATAATGAGTCTTTCTGAAGGGCGATTAAGATAGTCATTTAGGCGGAAAGCCGATTAGGGAGGTGGTGAAAGCAGCAAAAGGGAACACTGGGCTTTCCATCGGCCTAATCGTTTCAATTTATTTTTCTTTTTATAAAAAGAGAAAAATTTCAGAGTTTTTAGATTTTATTTTGTTTTATTTGCCGTTTTATAATTCTGGATGAAACCAATAAATACGCGAGGGATTCAGAGTCCGTTGGGCATTACAATGAATCTCCTTTTAGCTTTCTCTCGATGTTTATAGAACATGGCATTCATTCCGCTCACAGCTGAAACTTCCCCCTTCAAATTATTCAAATTTCTGTGAAACATTTCGCCATGATTATTTCAAGCCTTTTTAGCCACATTTTTAAAAGTATCTCGATGCTTCTGAAATTATTACTGGAGACTTTAAGAAATAGATCTCACAATTGGAATACAAAAACTAACATAGGGGATGCCTTGAGATTCTAAGACGTTAGGATCACCGGGTTGGACTATAGGCTCCGTGAGAGCAACTTGAAGTGAGATATTGTGAAACAAATGGAGTGCCAGACTGCTCAACCTTCTTGCCACCTTCGTCGAGGATCGGACATTTCCCTGTTGGCTAGCATAGGTGGTATGGAATCTCCCATCCGATCCGAAGATAATCAGCGGCTCGTGAACATCCCTTGGTCCCATAGTGCGCCAATTCTTTAGAAAATAGCCATTCAAATAGTTCATAATCAACATCCCATCGCCAGTCATATTGCTGAACGCTGAGCCCAATGTGCCAGTTCAGGCGATTGCCTCATTCGTCTTGTGGTTGACTATTGTGAAAGAGTTGCCGACAATTGGGGAAATTTTCTTTTCTTTGGGATATTGCGAATAGATTTTTGTCATATTGGTAATAAAATCCAGTTTTATTCTAAACATTTTTAACTTCTTCATAATAATTTGCAAATTCTGAGTCATTTTGATAAAAGCCTCCACGATTCTCTTATAGAATGCCGCTCCAATTGTCTTCAATTCTTTTAGCAAAAAGCCTTTGTCTGAAAATGAATAGAAGAGAAACGTTTTTTTTTTAAAACTGAATCCACTATAAAATTGATATTGTAATTCAAATACCTGGATAAACCTGAATATTTCTGGAGCTCCTTTGCGACATAGTAACGTAAATTCCTATTAGTGAGACGATCCGGTAAGCAGATAGTCATCCCATTGCTCAATTTAATCAAGCTCCCATTAACCAGCCTGGTAGTCATGTTCAAATCTTTCATATAATACTCTTCCTCCCACTGCAAATAATTCTTATCTAGACAATAAATTCAACAGCAAAAAAGAGACTGACGATCTTTGTCAAACTTTCGTGTAGCAGCATAGTATGCGTAAGATCCTAGACTAAACATGTTAAAAATCTATTCTAAAATTTAGAAGGTCTGCTTCAGGTAAGAAGATAGGAAACATGGTTACCACTTGATCCTCAACCAACGCGAAGAGTTCGCCTCTTTAAGCGGGGTGTTGGTTGTTGATAGGAGGTATTTGAACGGCTCGGATTCGAACATCGTAGTAATGCTGTTTAGGGCATCGTTGAGACGAGCAGAGACCGGGATGAAGGGTTTGTCCTCTATGAGCTAAAGAAAAATATTTTACTTATTTCTCCTTGATTTTGCTCACCTCTTTATAAAGGGAATTGCTTATATTGTCTAATTTCTTTGTGTCAATCTCATTCGGTGAATAAGTTTCGATTAATTTGAGGATTAGCAAGTGGAAAAAGTACTCTCCAGGCTACCATACTTTTAATTCATTTGATTTAGCGCTAGCTAGATAGCGACGTTTATAGAAATCGCTAAATTCCATTTTATTCTCTTCTAAGCATCTGGAGCGTCAGGTACGGCAACAGAGGCGTTAACCTTCTCATAGTTGTCCTCTTTTTCGTTTCTTCTTTCAGCAGGCTTGGCAGCTGCAGGAGCAGGAGCATCCAAAGCCTTGGAAGCGGCAGCAGTTGGACTTTTAGTCGCAGGTTTTGGAGGCGGAGGAGGTGGAGTTTTCTTGCTAGAAGGAATTGGAACGGAAGCCGACTTCATCATGGAGCCTGCCCGAATGTCAGATTCGGGAGCTTTCTTCTTTCCACAAAGGAGAACCAACGGAGCGAGGAGAAAAGAACCAATAGTAATCAGCATTTTTTTTTAGCGAGAACCAATTAATGTTCAAAGAAATCGCGTTGAATGAATATTCGAATGGCTAAGAGCTGGATTAATAAAATCTCGCACTTTATTTAGTGAGACAGTCATTTAAAATCGAATTTTTATTGAATTACTGAGGCGAGTCCATTGCCGACGCCATTGGCATTTTCATCACCAACAATCAGAACAAGGACCTAAATTTATTCGATTTTGTCCAACTCTTTTGAGATCTTACCCGTCCAATGCCGGAAATAACTTCCATAAAAGGAGAAATTCGACAATTTGTGTCGTTGGTTTCATATTTTTGCTTCCGAATTGGCTCTTTTTCTCCCGTCAGCATCTCCTCATTCATTATGAGATTT
The DNA here is from genome assembly GCA_932521405.1 of Oscheius sp. JU1382. NCBI lineage: Eukaryota > Metazoa > Nematoda > Chromadorea > Rhabditida > Rhabditidae > Oscheius > Oscheius sp. JU1382. The sequence goes on from OW051479.1 coordinate 1,151,114, forward strand.
TGAGCCTCAATTAGGATTCCATAAATAGGAACGATTTCTTCTACAAAATAGAATAATTTAAAAGTGAGAATCAGTTACTTTCATGAAGCTCGATGAGATCTCCTGGAACGAGGTCCTTAGTCATTATTTGGAATGGTTTCCCCTCTCGAATTACGGTAACTTGCGTCTCGAATACATTGTATTTGTTGAAGATCTTTTGGCGTTTTTTCAAATCCTTTAGGTCATTTTTAAGCCTCAACTCGAGGTCAGTCTTCAACAGTTCAGCCAGCCCAGAAATTCCACCAAATTTGTGAGGAATCTCTTTCATTTGCTCACTAAAATTAAATTTTATGGCTATCACGCGGAACGCTATTTCCTAAACAAGCTTGACAACGAAATGAATGGCTTATCTATACTATTTATCTTTACGGCTATATTTCCGTTCTTTTTGGGGTGAGTTTAAAGCAACTCATTGATCTGTAATGCTACGTCTAAATAAAAACCATCCAATTTTCTTAAAAAACAACTCCAAATTGGAAGCAAGTTGCAAAAATCTTTTTCTGAACAAGGACCAGGTGATATTCAAATCGTACTTAATTCTATTAAGATTGGACTCATAAGATATCTTGCAAAGACTAGCACCGTGGAAAAAGATGGTTTTCATAATTTCTAATAATAATATCTATATTTTAGTGGAAATAGTCCCAAAGCTGGCGAAAAATCTTGAAGCGAGGGTAGAAAACCTTAAAAAAGATGGAGAAAGGATCAATTTATTTCAACTGGAAGACCCACGCTTTATACAACTAATTTATGAGGAATTAAATCAAGAAAATGAAAATCTTGAAGCAGTGGACAATGCAATCAACGGTATTGAAGGTAACTACCAATTTAGAGGTAATAGGAATAGTTTCAGAGGAGATAAAAGAATTGACCATCTCTTCGGTAAGCTTTGAATTGAATCCCAACTTTTATAGTCTGTCTAAAAAAGACGATTGACTGCTCGTTTGCAATATCGTATTCAATTTTGATGTTTTCTTTATCTTAAAATTAAATGAGCGATTCTGGTCCATTTGGACTTATGTAGGATAAGGAAAATCGTCAATACACCGTATTGCGAACGAGCATGTCGTCTTTTTTAGACAGACTACAGCCTAATATTCAAATAATTCGAATTCCCTCAATCTTTAGGTAATGATCCTTGGTGGTAGCAGCGAGAGTTACAAACTTAAAAAAGTGTACATCTTTAATTCAGCAAATAAAGACTGGAAGCTTTGTAATTTCTCTCTTCCCTGTTCGAAATCCAGCTTTGGAGCAATAATTCTAAAGGATGAGCTTTACACTTGCGGAATTGATGACAGAGAAATCGAAAAATGCTACAAATTAGGAGAGAATAATGAATGGATTGAGATAGCAAGCATGAACGAAAGGAGAGGATACATTTCTGGGAGTACAATCGTCTTTAATTCGGAGATTTGGGCAATTGGGGGAGATACTGGCAGCGGAGAAATACTCAAATCAGTGGAGAAATACAATCCACAAGATGGTGTTTGGTCTTTTATGCCGTAACTCTTATTTTTTATTGTAAAATGTAAGCACCCAGGGAGCTAAATCATGGAAGATCGCTTTGCGCTGCTTCAATAATTGGTGGAAAAATCTATGTTTCTGGCGGATGGAATGGAAGAAATCATCTAAATTCAATAGAAGTTTTTGATCCAGCCAAAAATAATTGGGAAATCTTCTGCGAACTGCCATTCGGAGTTGGCTGTCATTGTTCAGCCGTCGAAGAAACAAATCTAATAATCATCGGAGGATGGAAATCTACCGGCAAATTATCAAACGAAGTCTGGAAAGTGAATATCCTGGATCCCAATAGGGAATGGATTAGAATGGACAATTTGCTCCAAGAGAGAAGCTATCATGGAGCTGTGAAGCTGACAAACGAGGGATTGATGGTTTTTGGAGGGACAGTTGACTATAGGACCATTTTATCGAAAGTTGAACGATTTGATGGCGAAGCGTGGATAGAAGAGCCTGATTTACCATTATCCATTGGCAGCTTTGCATGGCTGTCGCTTTCCAAGAAAAATGAAGAGCGTTTCCTTCAGCTATATTGTCAATAGTACAACAAAAACAATAGCTAATTTAATTGTTATAATAATAAATTCAATGAAAAATGTAGGGATTTTTAAGGTTATTGCAGCAAGAAAATTGTTGGGGTCCATGTCCCCAAGAGCGTTAAAACTCACATGTAGTCAGTAATGTCCTTTAGATCCTCATTATTAATTTCAAATGCTTGTTTGGTTGAAACACAGCCACACATATTGACGAAGCGGAAGAATCTCACCTAAAGTTAAAATTGTTATCTCACACGGAGATTAATGACTCACTCCTAATCAACGTAGGAGGAAGGTGATTTCAAAATAATAAAAATCTTTTCAAATATGGAATCATTTCTCAGCTTATTGTGGCTAAGATAAATTGAAATTCCAGGAAAAAAGATTATATTTTAAAATCAATCGAACATAAATAATAAAAGATAGGAGGCTTTTCTGATAAGAATTGAGCTAGTGTCATTTCTTTCCAACGTCTTTATGGAATCACTTCCTGAAGAAATTCCCCTCGTTCATAAATTGCCTGCCGAAGGAGAGAAGGAAGAAGTCCCTGAAGATCCTAAAGAAGAAGGAGGATCAAGTATTGAAGAAAAAGCAATTTCTCAACGAGAAGAAATCCCAACAATTAATCAAGAAGATCCCAAGATGGAGACTAAAAATGAGCCAAAGGAAAATAGAAGAATAATTTATATGAATCAACCTGCTGAGTCTGAGCGATCTTTTAAAAATTGCAACTGCCTCTCAGGTTTGTGCCCAAAAAAAATACGGTAGATCATTTTCCAGTGGACTGTTTTATCGATTGCTGCCAATGTGTTTGCTGTTGTTTGGTTTGTATTCTAGAAGTTATGGAGCCAGTATAAAAAATGAATAATTGATAGAGATTTGATTGATCAAACAGTCTTCCATTAAAAGTAAAGATCTTCCCAATTTGAGATTCCCTTTGTTTGGTAGAATTGTAACTTTTTCAACAATTTTTTGCTCTATTTTATCCCAAAATTGGCGAATTTATCAGAAAAGTCCTGTTGCTAGACTGATTGATGAAGAAAATTTGCCCTATCTGGACATCGACAGTAGGAAGAAGTTTGACTATTTGTTGGCAAACAAGCCGTTGAATTTCTCCCCAGTCGCCGCCTGCCTTATCTTTTTTTCCAAAATGCCGTCTCTTCGCCTGGAAGGTATTCCAAATCACCTCAAAGTTAAAATAATCACCAAAGTTAGTCTCACTTTTTATTTTAAAATCATTTTCAGACTCATGTTTTGTCATTCATCAATCTCACCCGAACTTGTTCACTTTTCTTTGAGCTATGTTTTTCTCTGAAAAACGCTATAACTCTCGATAATAGGTTTCAATTTTGTCTGGTAAGGCTACTGGAGAGAGAGAATACGGTTTTTTGTTTCAGAAATCCACAAAAGCCTCCTCTTCTAGTAACAACCAGCCATCAGAATCCGATGACGACATTGGCTTTTATGCTAAAGAGCCATTACCTGATGATTATAGAATCATTTACAAAGCAAGACGACTTCCCTGCTTATACATTGAGGAATACGAAAAATGGAAGGACAGCTTGATTCCTTTCAAGCACTTCTATCGAGAGATCTTCATTTCTAACACAACTCACCTCAAATTTCTAATTAAAATTGCGGAGGAGCTACAAATCCGATGTGAAACTTGCTACTTTTCAACAATAGTTTATCACTCCAACTTGGAAGATATTGGAGCATTGTTTCAGGTTAAATCAATTTTGATAATTAGCCTTGAACTTATTTAGATTGCTCAGCCACTTAAAGTTTCAATGTACAATGTTAAGACAAATAGGGAAGATCTCCCACCGAGCTTCTTTGACAAGGTAGGTTATAGTCTGTTCGAAAAAAAAATAAGACAAAACTGCGTATTCGTGTTGAGATTTAGAGGGTTTTTGCGGCGAGATTATCCTAAAATTTACGAAAGGACAAAAATGGGTCCCGGCGCTGACAAGGGAACCTTTTAACCTTCCCGTGGAAATTCGGAATGAGACCTATACACCATTGGGTAGAGCGCGAAAAATTATATCGAATAAGGCAATTTCCAGCTGCTAACTAGTTAATTCCGGATCACTTTTGGTCTCCTCAAAGTTGAAAAATCGTCTAATTTTCACCAACTGAATACTCTTCAAAAAAATTACCCCCATGAAATGTGAAGCCGTAGTGGGGTGGATAGCACTGTAGTTTACACTCTTAGTTTTCTTGGTTCGGATCCATTTTTGGGTCACTTTTTTGTTTGTTTTTTCTTTAAATCTATTCTTTGAAAATGTTTCAAAAACGTCATAAATACCCGTAAAATTTGTGAGACCAATATTGTGCGTAAATGACGTTCCTGAAATCCCGTCCTGTTTCGAGATTCTTCCGACGATTTTTGCTAAAAGAAAAAAGAAGTTATTTTCAGATTTCAAGCCTTGCACTCGGTCCAGTAAAGGATTACAACGATGAAGATCTGCTCCTTTTTAAACAAGAATATCTCAGTATTGCAGCGACAGAAATATCAAGTAAAGGGATAAATCAACTTCTCAAGGTTAAAAATTCTATATAAAAAAGAAGAGTCTTTTTTAGGAATGGATTCGCGGAGAAAGGACAATCAAAAATATCAAACTCCGCTCTCTTTTAGGTTACGATCCAATCGAAATTTTTGCCGATATTCCCGGTGTCAATCTGCTCTACAACCTGGCAGAATATGAGAATTCAATCCTGAGCAAACTAGACAAATACCTATTGGAATATCAAATCAGAAATTCTTTCTGCTATATCCTGTTGAGACCTGAGAATATTCATCAGCAATTTGCAGTCAGAATTCAAGATTTGCTTGTAGAAATCCTTGAAATTGAGAATCCAGTCAATATTTTGCTGAATTATCTAAATAAGGAGGAGTATTTTGAGCTGACTGGAAAAGAGAAGCCAGATTACTGTAGATTTTGCTATGGAGTGCAATGTAATTGCCTGTAGATTTGGCTATGGAGTGCAATGTAATTGAGAGAAATAAAATCTAACATTTTTTTAAAAAAGTTAAGCCCTACTGTGTAAAATTGGTGAGAAAATGAGATAGGCAGTGTAACAAATAGTGTAACCTCCTCCGACAATCAGCCTATCAGTCTCACTTGCATCAGTTTTCTTCTAAACGATCGCCCTTCTCTTCCTTCACTTTTCTAGTTCCTCCGCTAGATTTTTAAATTAGATTTCAGAAGAATGTCTGGACTTTTAGCGCTTCAAGAAATCATACAAAACGAGAACAAACGTCTACAAGAAGAGCAACTTGCGATGATAGGAGGGAAATTAGAAAAAGGAAGTGTTATACTGGATCAAAAAAATGAACAAAATACAGCAAAACTGCTAATGGGTAGGAAAGTTGGCATTTGTTTTAATTTTAGAAGCACTTGAACAGATTCTGGTTATGTCTTTTAAAATGAAGAGGAATGGACAAATAAAAGGTTTGTTTTAACTGTATTTCCCTGAATAAAAACTACAACTGACTGTTTGACTGAATTTTAAGTAAAAACTATAAGTAATCAGGAGGAAATTTGACAGTTTGTAGGACTGCTTTAGCCACATTTTGAATCAAAAATCATAATTTTAGGCCGACTACAGGAGCAATTAATTGAGTTGGCAAAGCAATGTAGCGCACTAAGAATGGAGAGTTTTGCTCAAATACTGAAACAACTTGGATTAAATGAAGGAGATCAAAATATTGGAAGCCCAATACAACAACAAGAATTGCATCAGGCGGAAAGAATACTTGCCGCAAACGTAGAACAGGAGACAGATTTACGCAGACAAATTGAAGGTATTGTTTTTAGAGAAACTAAGCAACCAAATATTTTAGAACTAAAGCGGCAAATAATGTCTTCGGTAAAAAATAAAAACAAATAGATTATTCCGAGTTCAGGGCATGATTCTTGGTGGAATTGGAAATAATGGCGCTGCCAATGGAATTTACATTTACAGCTCTGAGAGCCAAACATGGAAGCAGAGTTGTGTGTCTCTGCCGGTTATGAGTTTCGATTTTGGAGTTGCTATTCACAAAGACGAATTATACATTTTTGATTGCAATGACTTCACAGGCATTGAAAAAATAGCAAGCTATAAATTAAAAGAAAATAACGAATGGAAAAAATTGGCAAGCATGAATGAAAGAAGAAGATATATCGGAAATAGCACAATTGTTTTTAACGAAGAAATTTGGGTTATTGGTGGATATAATAGAGAACAACGAAGAGCGCTAAGTTCGGTAGAGAAATACAACTCAGTAACCGATACTTGGACTCTGAAGGGGTAATTTAATTTTTTTGGCTCTGTTGCACTTTGGGCGGCCAAAAAATTTTTTTTCAAACTTTTCAGTTTGTTTAGGCTATAAAATTGTTCAATCCCTACCATTTTTTGAGATTTAAAGTGTTTGGGAATCACGAAATCAAGCTAAATTAAACTACATCAGCTGAATTTTGGCAGCACGGGTGTTTTGATTAAAATATTGCCGAATTTGAAGAAAAACATGGATTACTGCAGTGCTTCCATACTTATGAAAATTTAATCAAAACAGCCGTGCTGTAAAAATTCTGCTGATGTAGTTTAACTCAGATTGATTTCGTGATTCCCAAGCACTTTAAATCTCAAAAAATGGTAGGGATTGAACAATTTTATAGCCTAAACAAACTGAAAAGTTTGAAAAAAAAATTTGTTGGCCGCCCAAAGTGCAACAGAGCCATTTTTTTAAACAATCTTAAATTCAAATTATAGAGAACTGAATTACGCAAGGTATAATTGTTCAGCAGCGGTAATTGATGGAAAAATCTATGCTTCTGGTGGTCAGGAAAATAGTGAAAATTGTTTCAAATCAGTGGAAGTCTACGATCCAGTCGAAGACAGATGGGAAATCTTCTGCGATTTGCCATTTGAATTACGTGATCACTGTACTTTAGTCGATGAAACGAAGTTAATAATCATCGGAGGCAAGAAATTTGATGGCCAGGTATCAAAAAAAGTATTTGAAAAGGACATCTCGAACCCCATGAATAGTTGGAAATATTTGCCCGACTTGATTCATGAGCAATCCTACAATGGAGTTGTAAAAATTGAGAAGGAACGGTGGATGGCTTTTAGTGGAGATTTTGCTGAAATATTCGACGGCAATGAGTGGGTAAACGCTCCATTCCTGGCATTACATAAACATATATACGTATTTACTACCATTCAATTATCGAAGCTACAAGAAGAATTATTCCTTCAAAAACTTTGCCAATAAATAAATCATAAAGAATGTCTTTTCTTTGTATTCATAGTCGTTTAAACTTATAGTGTTATAAAAGGAGCATTATCCTTTGATAAACCAGTCTTGCCTTCTCTCTCTTATCTATGGGGTAACCTTCGGGTCATGGGGAACATGGGTCTATAACAATAGATAGCTTCAAAACTGCGGGGAGTTGACTCTTTAGAAAATTTTATCAAAACGTAATTTGGAGAGTTATAGCCAGAATCAGAAAATCTTTGTCTTACAGAATTAAAAAGCGTTTTTCGCATTTTCTCGGGGAAATTGTGACTTTGTGTGTCTTTTTCCTTTACAATCGATAGGACACAGACTACAAACAAACAACCGGTCTATTAAAACAGATAATTTCTCCCGCCAAGCGGTCAAAGACTATCTCCAGTTGGCGCTAAAATGCGTGTGCTGCTTGTATGGAGTCTCTTCTTCTCAGGTAATATCAGCCACTTTGAGGAATTATTATTTTTTTATATAGCGGTTTGGTCTTACCGATTCCTGGTTTATATTCCAATTTTCGGTCATTCTCATGTCACTTTTTTGGGCAATATTGCCGACACATTGACTGACGCTGGCCATGAAGTTGTGAGTTTTTCTTCGAAAATCCAGCCAAATCTAGGTAATAATAAAACATATAATTGATACCACCCTGGTTGCTAAATCTAAATTCAAGTCGAAGCTCATCCACACAATTGAAGTCGATCCTCGAATGGAGATTTACATGGAAATTAGTAGAAACATTATGTTTAAAAATATTTGGACGCTCAGCCCGACTCCAATGTCTCTACTGGAAATGTCGAAGAACATGTCTCAAATGATTGGAGCAGCCTGTGATCGTGAGTTCCAACTCTTCTGTTTTCGGTATTCTGCAAATTTGTCGATTTTGATCTCCTCTACAACTTTGTAGAACTTGACTTTTTATAAAAATCGTGGCAAGGTCTTCAAAATTAAGTTCTTAATTGAGTTACTGTATTTCAAAACCTTTCATTTTTCTCATTTTTTTGGATTTTTAGATGCTTTGAAAAGTAGAAGATCTCTATTTTCTGTAGAAATTCATTTTTTTCAGAGCTAGTCAACCAAGATGCTTTGATATCCAAGCTGAAGAATGAACACTTTGATGTAGCAATTACTGAGGCTTTTAGTTTTTGTGGTTTTGGTGAGAAAAATTAACTTTTTTAAATCTAGAAATCCCAGGACTCTTCGAAAATCTTGGAATCAAAACTACTATTGGAGCCTTTTCTGGGGTTTATTTAGATCTCCTCTCTTATTATACTGGAGAACCGGTGCCTTATTCGTATGTTCCTTCGATCTCTAGTACCAGCGATAAAATGGGAATACTCGGAAAGCTGGTGAACACAATTGGCGGTCTAATTAGCGTCATGATGTTTGACAATGTTGCCAAAACTGAAAGCGAAGTTATGGCCAAAAAATTCGGGAACAGCTTCAGTGGCCATCAAGTGAGTCCTTCATCCTAATTTTGGGCTAATTCAACTAAAAAGTAGTGTGCATTTATTCTAGAAATTAATAGGAGAAGTCTCTTTTTCCTTCGTCAATGCCAATCCCTATCTTGATTTTCCTCGTCCTCTCCTTCACAAGACGATTCAAATCGGAGGAATCTCTGTGGATACCTCAAACCCAGGGAAATTAGACGAAAAGTGGGATCAAATCTTGAACGAGAGGAAGAAAAATGTTTTTATTTCCTTTGGTTCCGTAACTAAGAGCAAGGATATGCCGGAAATTTACAAGTTTCCTCCAATAGTTTTTTGGGTGAAATACTATTTTATAGGAAAAATATCCTCAAAATGATGGAATCAATGCCAAATGTGACGTTTTTGTGGAAATTTGAGGAGGAAACCAGCATGGCTGATCATTTGAAGAACGTCTATTTGAGCTCCTGGGTACCACAAAAGGCTCTTTTAGGTGAGAAATATAGCTTTTAAAAGACGCTTTCGTTTGTTTTTTAATTTTCTTTTCTAGCTGATGAGCGATTGTCGCTTTTTGTGACGCATGGCGGATTGGGCTCGACTGTAGAGCTAGCCTTCCTTGGAAAACCAGCAGTTTTCGTGGGCTTTCTCTCCACTCAAAATCTGGATTTTCCAGATCCCAATCATCGCTGAGCAACCTCGCAACGCTGCTATGCTTGCTAGACACAATTCAGCTATAATCCTAAACAAGGAGGATCTTTCTAATGTTGAGATGATCACCTCCGTGATCAAGACCGTCCTTTCTGATAAAAAATATGCCGAAAATGCTAAAAAACTTGCTGAGACTTTGAGAAATCAGCCGTTTTCGCCTAAAGAATTGGTTGTAAAGCATTGCGAATTTGCTGCTCGATTTGGTCCCTTGAAGCAACTCGAACCTTACGGAAAGAATCTCTCCCTAGCGGAGTATTATCTCCTAGATGTTTTTGCCCTAGTTTTAGGAATTATTGTCGCATTGATCTCAATCCCCACTCTAATTGTTAGAAAATATTGCTGTTCTGGCTCTAAAGTGAAGAAGGACTGATTAATTTTATTAAAAAAATAAATTTTTTATCTCCTCGAGAGCTCTTCTTTGCTTTTCCATTGGAGGCAGATAGATTCTATATTTTTGACCAACTGATTCCATTTCTTCATCTCTCATATTCGCAAATTCCATGGCAAATTCCCGAAAACTCGACTTGTCCTCATTTTTCCAGTAATCAATCCAACTCAAATTCTCACTCCTACCACCGTAATCAATCCACCAAAAGGGTTTATCACCCTTCCTGTTGAAGGGCTTAAAAGTCTTTGATGTAACGAATTCGTGAAAAAAATTCGTGAAATTCTCCATGGAAGAGGCATAAGCACACGCCATTTGATGCAGTCGATGCAAATCCAATCCTTCCCCAGTTGAAATATAAACTTCTATGGCGACCAGCACTCCAGGTGGAGACTTTTGAACCAAGAGATTGTATTTAAATTTATCGCTGACTGATTCCGTCTCAAATTTGAAAGAAAAAGTCTTCAAATTCGGATTGACTAGGTAAAGCACATGATCCGATTGGACATAAATAAATTGGAAGTCGAAAATGATCCTTCCATTTGATTTTAGATTCCCAAGGACCTAAAACTCTCTACTTTTTCAAAGAAAACGATTTAAAATTCGAAGCAACTAAGGCTAATTTTGAGCTAGAGTCTTCCCAAAATTTTTCGAACTCAATGAGCAAAATTAAGAAATCCAAATTCTTCTAATAATAAAATAAGATATCAAACCGACCCTAAGAATCCGAATAAGAGATCTCCTATATGCGTTACTAAAACTCGTAGGTAGATGAATCTCGATATTTCTAGCAAAAAGCTCCACCAATATCCTCACAAGAGCTTGTCTCTTGCAGATCACTGACAGCCCGTCCTGAATTTTATTTTAAAAGAAAATAAGACGAGTTAGGAATTACCAAGGAGAATGATCTCCCTCCTGTGGAACGATATTTATCCAACGATTCGTCGGAAACATTTTTGAGAAAGTCATCTCTATTCGTAAGCTTGCGATTTTCGAGGGAATTTAACCCTCTGTTGATGATTATTGCCTTAGTGAAAATGTGCGCATTATCTAGCACATCAAAGCACATTTTCAATAAATTAGCATCGCTTCTGAGCCCGTGGAGTTCTATCCTCTCAAATAGGAAATATTCCAATCCTTTGATGGCAATCATCCAATTAAAAACACCTTTCTCCTCCAAGTTCTATTAAAAATCAAAATCAAAATTAAAGTTACATTTTCTTCCTCAGCTTTCAAGGGATTTTGATGGTTAAACCAGATCGGCAAATTGTCCCATTTTTTGATAAAACTACTTCTTTTATCTTTTACAATTTCATAAATCCATTTTGAAGATATCAAAGCGTTGATAAAAGAACGAGTCTCCATCTAAAAAAATGTAATTTAGTTAAACAAATTTCCTTTGAGATTCAATTTTTTGGCTAACATGAGCTGCTTTTCTCTACCAGCTATCGTAATCCTCAAAGTTAAATATGCTTACCCGTTTGGCAATATGATACACGCATAGGTCAGGTAGATCTCCCAAATAAAATCCAGATTTAACTCCAATGTGAATAGCACAAGCTTTAGCCATTTTGAGTAGAGAATTTCAGAGAGAAGAGTAAGGAAAGAGGAGAGAGAAACGCACTAGAAATGATAAGAAATGACCAACAATCAGGCTTATATTTGCCTTTCTTATAGTCCATTGCGCCATTTGATCACAACCGTGTGAATAAGCCGCCGCGTGTGGTACTTGAAATAGACTCTTTGCCTTTGATAAGACAAAGCCAACTCCAGTCTAAGCACATCATCATCCTCTAGTAGATCTTCCATTTATGCCAGAATCAGCCAGGTTGAAGAAAAGCGCCTCTACTTCTTGTATAGAAGATGAAAACACGAAGCAAATCGTCATTTACCAGCAGCCTCTAAGAGGGGATGAAACTAGGAGGAAAGGAGATAAAAATGGTTGTCAAGGTAGAGAGAGAGAGAGAGCTTTCATTGTAAAAGCGTCGTTTAAGAGTGTTGCTCAAAATGCTGCTGTTTTTGCTGTCTTTTCTCAAGGGAGTGCTTGATCGTTTGTGCTAATTGCTGTACATTTGCTTGAATAAAACTTTAATTTAAGAAGATTTTCTCAATTGATATCTCAATTGTTGTTTTTAGACAAGAAATCCCTATTTTCGAAGTGTTTTTTACGTCATTCTCTTAGACTTTTTTTGTAAAATTCGCAGAGTTTTTCCAAAATGAGATCGATTCCTTCACCCGATTTGGCACTACAGTCGATAACAAACCACTAAAATTTTAAAAAGTCTCTGATTTTTAGATCAAAACCTCATTTGTTTGAATGCTTTTTAAATCCAATTTCTCTATCAATTTCTCCTTTTGAATCCCATTCTCTAAGTCGATTTTATTGTTCAAAATTAGGATATCCACTTCTAAAAATTTTGAACTTCTTTTCGAATAAATTTACCAGAAAGAATCTCCCTTTCTTCGATTAATTGATGCAATCCTTCTTTTGTTTCTTCTAGAACTTTAATATTTGTTGAGTCAACCACCAAAATTAATAACTTGCAGTCAAAAAAATAATGATTCCAAGTATTTTTCAACGGCAAACTGGATCCAATGTCAAAAAATTGAAAAGCAGCATTATCATTTTCGATGATGACTTTCTCCAAATTGAATCCACTTGTTATTGGGATAGATTCATTGAAAAATCCATCTTTGATTCGATAAAGCAGAGAAGATTTTCCAGAACCAGCTGGACCGACTATTGTCGAGCGAAAGAGTCGAGGAGTGATGAAAGTCTTGCAGAACATGGCGCCCATCTGAAAAGAAAATGTGCTATTTTTTGCCAAGTATTCTGGAAAAGAAATGTAACAAAAAAAGACGAAGAAAAAGTAAACAATGACGCGACTGGTTCTCCCTTGTGTTCTGATAAGGCAGCCGAGGGGGCAACTATTGACTAAACTTTCAAAACAGCCACTACCGCTAAAATGTTTCTAGAACTTCCGAAATTTATAATTCTCGCTATAATAGTCAAGGTATGGCTACCGTAGATTCTCTCCAAGATCCTTTCAGGTCTCACCCGAGGCGTTTGTCCGCCTCATGAAGTCTTGTAAAATAGTCCACGAATTTATTGAACAAAATCGAAGGAAGATAAGAATTCATTCTCAAATTAATTTGTCTATCAATCTTCGAAAGGATTTCGCTCCCTGGCTGGCAGAATCCCAACTCAAACCAGACGAATTAATCATTGTGGGCCGTCAAAAGATATCAACCCTCTTCACACCAAATTGTCTAGAACTCTCTCAGCTTGGCTATTTCAAATTCAACGATATCCAACTGGTGTTTTTTTAGTTTTGAAAAAATTTGTGCTAATTTCAGATTGGACATACTGAGGAGCTATTGGAACAGCTGGAAAAGTTTCCTCCACGATGTGATGGCATATATATGGAGAGATATCAAAACATTAAAAGAACTTTGCGACTTTTTAAGCCAGAAAAAGTTCGAATTTCTTCCTACGCAAGGCCAGAAAAAGAAGCTGATGCACTCCCAGAGATTGAAGATTTGAGAAATATTGTGAGTTTTTATTCTGCCTAATAGATTGGCCAAGAAGATTAGGAAATATGAAGTTTTTGTGTCAAAACTTACCCTTTCAGCCGTTAAAAAATTGGCTAAAAGCTTGAGTAATTTTTTCTAATTTTGAGGCAAAATTTGGACTAAAAATTAGAGAAAATCTTCCAGTTTGGAAATTATTTATTTGATCTCTTTATCGCGTTTTTCTTCCAGAGTCAATTTATCATTTATGATGCTTACAAGCACTTCAATTCTCAAAAAGTGGCCAACTTCTTGGAGCATTCAGCTCTCCATTGCCAATATTTTGAGCTGGATTGTACTACCCATGTTTTTGGAATTCAAAAGAGTATTAGCTATGTGATTGAGGTATTGAAGCATTTCCTCTTTTTTAAATAAATAAATTTAGAGGATGTTGAAAGATCCAAATTGTAGACTGAAGGAATTGATGATAAGACACGGAATGGGTCAACATTTCGATCTCGCTGAATATTTTCCTTTGGCTAAATTGTGCGGCAATTTGGAGGGAATCTGCTTTTGGAGTCTTCAACGAGGAGAAATGATTATTTCGATTGTCCAGAAGAAAGACGACCTCCTATGTACTGTAGTCTCAACTACAGAGGAATTCAAAGCATCATATATTAAGACTTTTTGTCCGGATTGGAAGAAAACCAACGGGACGATGCTGTTTTATTTCTATTCGAAGCACATCGAAATAGTTGGAAAGGTTGCAGAAAAAGCCTTTAGGGACATTGGACAGGTGGATTTAATATCGACTCCTCTGCTTGGAAAAGAAAGATCAAGGAAGAGTGAAGCATTGGATCTCAACTCTGACACAACTTGAAGAACCAAAGTTCCACCCTTCCCAGTAAACTAGTATTAAAGATAGTAACGAATGAATCTCAGAGCTCTTTCAACCTCGAGCGCAGAACCCTTTGAAAAATTAGAGTTTGGAGGAAAATTCACAGAACATCATCTTTTTTTTGACTTTGGGAGAAATCAGACTTTAAGAAGTTTCCAAAGCAATATTTTCTCTCAAAGTGTGTCCACTAGTCACATCATAAAAAGCTCGTCTTATCTCCCGTCTCTTTCTGTGTCTCCTTGGAATCAGCTGAACTTTTCACTCCTCTTCTTCTCCCCAAAATGGAATCGATTGATTCCAAAGCCTCAGTTCATAATACTTTCTACGAAATTATTCCTGATTTCATCTCGTCTGACCCAAATACCCTTCCCTATTCTGAATCCACTAAATCAACCTCAATTTCAAACCAGCCGGATACATCATTCTTGCTGCCTCCAGCAGAGCCGATAGAAGAACCAACAGATTGTTGTAATGGTTGGTATTTTGAAAGAGACGAGAGAGAGAAACTTTCAGAATGTCTTTCTGTTTGTGTCTGCTGTTGTGGAATTATTTGCATATGGTGTGTAGTCAATATCTGGAGAAAAAAAAGCTGCTGTTGTCAGTCAGATAACGCGAATTTCAAATAAAAATAATTGCGAACGCAGGTTTCCTCATTCCGTCAACCTCCTCCGATTAAACTCTTATCTTTTAAAACTTTCCAATAGCCATTATATATATGAGCAAGTGGGCTGCGCCGCCTCTGGCGGCTCTTTGAAGGTTTTCCTATCTTTTTTCACGTTGTGAAACCTTCAATCACCTTTCCCTTTGAATTTCGCGCCCTTCGCCTGGAATATTAGGCCTCTCTAAGTTTATTAGGGACTTCCCCTGGAACTTCCTGAAAATTAGAGAAAAAAACGACCGCTTCCCCAAAAAAATAAAGAATTTGACCGAGTTTTACAAAAAGGCCACGGACGGACAGACAGGATAACACGGAAGCATTTTATTTAAAGTTAGATATAGATTTAGACTACTGGAAAGAGAGGAAAAGAAGAAGGTACTCTGGAAATTAGGTTTTAGAAGATAAGAGGAAGGAGCCAAAAACTAAAATTATCTGGAAAGAAGCGATGATAAGATGAAGCTGCTATTTTAAAGCGAGAGTTATTAATTTTAAAGGCAATTTGAGACCGATTTATTTCAGTATAAATCAGAGTAATCTTTTGCAAAACCATAGTTTTTGTCTAAGCTGTCCCTTCCATTGCACAGAACGATTGTTCGCGTCTCCTCATAGAAAACTATTTCTTTCTCTTTGCTTACAATAAAAGCCACGGGAGTTTTCTCATCAATACAAGGAAATAAGCCCATCAGCCGAGCTATTGGAATGTCATCTTGCTCATCAATCACATATCGATGGCATCGGAAGCCATCATAATTTCCCAAAGCAAATCGTAGAACCTCTCTTTTGACAAACGCAGGCGGGAATCCTACAAATGTACCAAACGGATTGGTCAGCTGAAACTCCTTGAAATCATAATCCTGTAGGCCATGGATCCCTAGCTGGAGGTAAGTCATTCGGCTTACATAAGGCTGCACGAAGAAAGCCGGCATGCATGTGGCCATGCAGTCTCTATGATTTTGAAGAGCTAGTTCGTTTTTTGATTGAAAAGAATCGGCTTTAATGATTCTGAGAAAGTCATTCCAAAGCGAATAGTCCAGCTCATAGTATGCTCGTCGAATTACTGAAATTTTATCGATTTTGTTTCGGAAGGGAATGAGTCTTTTTCCCACTTCTTCTAAAAGCTCTTCTGCTTCATTATCCTCGTGAACAGTGAGAACTACGACATTGAAGCGGAGATGCTTAAATTCATGCGGATTTGCAAAGCCATTGAGCCATTTTGGAAGGATTTCGAGATTCCATTCTTCTCCCACTTCTGTTCCAAGATCTTTGATGGAAATCTTCGTCTTCGAGATGTAGCAGCGACAGAAGGTGAAGATTCTCCAATGGAGGAAGCGACAAGTCAACGAGAAATTTAGAAAGTCTTTTGGAGCGAGAAATGCACAAATTCTAATTAGAATCTCCGTAATCACAAAGGCAATATTCTTCTGAGTTGGGAAGACCATTGTCTCTTTCTTATTATAGCACAATCCACAGAACATTTTCGAGAAAATTTCTTCACCAAACGTTGGTGGCAAAGCATATCCTTCAATAAATTCCGAGAGATTTTTGTTGTGGAATTCCTTCGGCAGAGAGGTCGGATCGTACTTGAAGTGGCGATTGTAGATTTGATGAGTCTCTTTTTTCTCTGGCTCAATAGGTTTGAACTTGAACGGCCACATGATTGCGAATAAATGGAACAAAGATAAACGGAAGGGAATTTATGTGCTAAATTTTGACCAAATTTGACAAAATTGTGATGAGAGTCCTTCCTTTTCTTCTAATTATAGTAGAAATTTATAAGCAAATGAATCTGAAAGTCATTTTTTGCCAACAAAAGCGGGAAAAGTTATTTTCAAGCCACAGTAGCCCAAGGTTGAACCCAACCCACCAAATTCAAAACTCAATTTTAAGAAGAGAGTAAATATTTATTAATAAATTTTAGAGAATAAATAATTTTTTAAAATAAATATCCAATTAACAATTAAATATATCCAAAAATCTGACGAACTCCTCATTCTCCCTGGTCTCCAACGGCAGTTGAATTCTTGACTTCTTGATTATCCTCAGCAGCTCTGCAGCACTCCCATGGGTTTCCCTGTCGTACCACCTCCTGTGGATGTAGGGGAATGTGGCCAGATAGCTGAGGAACGGCACGGCTGAGAGAGCCACCTGACAGAGCAGCATTTGATCCTCGGAGCAAATCTTCATGAAGTAGACGATCTGTCCAATAACTTCCAGGAATTGAGCTCTCTCAGGGTCGTTTTCCTATAAATTTATTTATTTTTAATTGGGATACTTACTCTGAAGACGATGGCCATTCCCCACCTCAGAACTTGGGAGAGATAAGGCACGAAGAGAAGTCGTCCTTCTCCTTCCAATTTGACGAAAAGACTCTCCAGTTGTCTTGGCTGGAAGCAGTCCTCTGTGAGCAAGAAGACTAGCTGAAATTTATTTTTTTTAAGTTGGGTGATGCCTTTCTTGGGTATTTTAGAAAGAGAACTTACCTCCATAAAGGCCTTGATGACCTGGGGATATGGCAGCTTGTGTCCTCTGCATTCCACTGCAACTGTGAGGAACTGCAGTTTTCGGTGAAGCGCCGATCGAATGGAGAAATCTCCTCCAGCGAGATATTTCAGGAGACGAAGAGCGATTACCTACAAAAAATATTGTTTTCGGGAGGGTGAGGGGGTGAACTTACCTGGAGGCCTGGGTGATTCTTCTTCTTGAGGAGGAATAGGAGGAGTGGCAGCGTTCGGCTATCCTTGACAAACCTTTCTGCATATGTTGGATCCATGATGGTTTGCTCCATTGTGTGGAGACACTGAAGAAGAGCATCCTCGTCTTCTTGGGCGAAAATGGTGATGATTAAACAAGCATAGATATTCTCCACATCGGTGGCTGAGAAGTTGCAGATTTGCTGGAAGATCTTCTTGGCGGCTAGTGTCTTGAGAGACATTTTGGTCGGTGTGATAGAGCGCTGATTCCGAAGAATTGGACTAGATGATGGGGTGGAAAAGCGAAGCCAAATTTCGTTTTCATTTCGTTTGCTTCAAAATTTTATAGCTTTCACTCGAAAGCGATAGTGTTTTCGCGGCGACACCCATGTTTATCCTAAAATTTACTAAAGTTCTTTGTTTAGGATAAAATGGATCCCGCCTCAAAATTGAAACTTTTATTTTATTTTCCTCCTTCAACTTGAATATGAAGTGCTGAAGATTACTGGAGAACTATCCGGCTTCTGTTTTCTGATGCCATTAATAATATATTGCCTGTAGGGAGCAGTAAAATAAATAACCGTCAGGCAGTGGATAGTCGAGAAAAATGAGAGAATTGTAAACATTAGGGCGGCTATTTGCATCATTACTTGATCAACTAAAAATTGTTAATTTTCTTTCAAATTAATTTGCCCACTTCTTATGGCCAATTGATCAGCAAAGTAGGGAGCAATTAGACTAACAAAGAGTAATAAAATCTGCGGGAAGGCGAAAAATAATGCGGGGAGAATGACCTCAAAAAATTATTGAGTTGAATTCAGCAGAAAACACACCTGGCAGATTAGAGAAATTAGAAACATTTTATGAGCACGGAGAGTTTGATCACTCAAGTGCTTCACCAGGTACTTAAGTTCTAGTTTGATCTAAAAAAGAAAATATTACGATAATTTATTTGTTTAGACTAATTTCTTACTCGAATTATCGCCTTAAGCATGTAGCTCGAAGTCACAGCTGCCAGGAAGAATGAATAAATCGCGGCAATGCCATAATATTCTCTCTTATCACTTGTGATACAATATATTGCGACGTTTGGATCATACGTAGAATTTATCTAAAATTATCATTTCCTCAATAGTTGAAGCCTTACTAAATCTAAGAAATTGAATACAGTATCTGGATCAGAAAAAGTTTGTGTAAGGAAAGGAAAAAATCCTATAACTACCGACATAACCAAGATGAAATGAGCCACGTGAAGGACTAAATAAAGTGGTTTTTTGCTGAACGATATGAGGGAGTATTCTCTCCAGACGAAGCTGAAAGAAAGAGTGGAGACGATTATAAATAGACTGATCAAAAACATGACCTGGAAAAGACCTATTGGTTTTAAAATATAAATTCCTACTAATAGATTATTGCCATCGCGAGGAAAAAATATCCCCAAAATGCCTCTGAATTGAGTGCCAGGAGCTAGAGGAAGAACAGTTGGACAGAGGAAAACACTGACCAGTAGATCGAATTGATATATTGAGAGCTGAAATTGTTTTCAGAAAATTCGACGTAAAACATCAAAAATTGTCTCACATTAGTTGCAAGAATAACGAATTTATACTTCTTCATATTGACTGTGCTCCTTGTCAAGACAACATAAGACAGAAAAATAGTGCTAATCGTCGAAGGAATTATCATAAAATGAGTCAAAAATTGGAAAGATAACATCTAGAAATCTATTGTGGGAGTTTGCTCGACTCTGAACTCTTCCGCTGATTTGATTGAACGACTGCGTGTTGCTTTTAAATTTGCCGCTGGTTGAAATGGATAGGGTAGGTTCTGAGATTTAATGGAAATTTTATTTCTGAATTGAAATATTATTTGGCGAATGGGGCCCGAGGAGATTTCAGTGCTCATCGGTCACTATAATATCCACAAATCGTTGCGAGTTCACTGCATGATTGAAGATTGTCCGCTTTCTGAAACAGGAATGCGGTAGGATAGGGGCACTTACAAGAAGCGAGCAATAGCGCAGATGGTGAAGAGAAGCGCGACGAGTGTAATAATCCACCAAATCCAGAGCATCGACATTTTGGTGACCATCTCATGCTGGCAATTAATCCCGTGATATCCATAGGAGCAGCTGCAGGAGAACGTCTCGTATGGCTCGTCCTTGTGCTCAATTCGACAGCGCCCATTTTGAGAGAATTTCTGCGGCAGGCCGATGAAATGCCGCGTAAGCTGGGAGAAGTTGAACGGAGCTGTCAGACAATCCGTTATGATTTCTGAGGAAATACGGGCAATCACCACAGCCTTCGAGTTGGAGACAGTTGAGCTCTTGAGAATTCGATCCGCTGTTGAGCTATTTGCGATTCCCGGACAGTCTCGAATGTGGATATTATACTTTCTTATTAAAGCCGATGTCTCAGCTGACCGTTTTATTCCCTTTGGAGGTTTTAAACCTGCATTTTTTTAAAATTATTTATATTAGAAAAAGAGAAATCAAAATACCCGACTGACTGACTATCAACGGCAAATAATAGCACAGAACCAACCAAGTTGGCCACATGTTGAGAATCATAAAAGAGTTTAAGGGAAAATTAATCCGATATTATCTTATATTTAAGCAACGCAAGAGTAAATTTGAATAAACGCGCCAACTGACTTTCCTATTATAAAAATTGAAACAAAAACTCATAAATAAGACGACGAAACTGCGTATTCGAGTTACCCTGAGATAGAGGATTTTGCAGGCGGGACTCATTTTTAATTTTTTTTAAAATGGATATCCGAACCTCTCTCATTTCTTATCCTATTGGATTGTCTTTCAGTAGAATTCTATTTAAGGGAATACGGTAAAAAAAGAGTTTATTCATCAATTTGAGACCAATTTCCTGATTTCAATATCGTCTTCCTCTTCCTCCTCCTCTTTGTCCAAATCCACACATTTCATAGTACACTAAAAATAAATTAGATTGTTTCTTTTTTCAACCAAAAACAAACTTCGTAGATACATGGCCACAGTTTGGGAAGTTATCTTCGTTAACAGATCTTTCCTCACAGCAAGTGGTAGCCCATTGAATTTAGCCAAGAGTTGATCAAACATTTGCTCGGTGATCGTTAGGCCTTCCCTATTCTCGTAGAGATATTGAAAAAGCTGAGTGGTTTGATTAATTTATTATTCAAAACGTAACTTTGCCCTACTTCGCGGATAAACTTCTTGGCCTCTTCGCTTTCCAACTGGTTGAATTGTTCTTTTCCCATCTCATAGTAATCTTTAATTACTGCCAAATGCTCTCCTTTTTGTTCAACAAAATCAAATATTTTTTCTGGATTTTCCAGCCAATTGACTGTTAAAACTGCCTCGCGGATGAGTTTATCTCTGTTTGATTCGCTCGGCAAATCTTTTGGGAATTCTGGAAAATTCGTAATTTTTTCATGAGGGAAAAAGTAAGCATTTTTGGGTTATTGCAGCTTAAAATTGATGTTCCAACTTACCAGAAATATCACCCATTCGGTGAAGCTTCAATAGTTCATTTCTACTCTCCTTTGGAAGTTTTAAGAATTCGCAGCCAAGATCAATAGAGATCTTCAGATATTGATCAAAATTAATGGTTTCCTTAATTTCCGAGATTTTTTCCTCTTTCTCCTTTATCTAAAACTTCAATTTTTATGCTCGATTTTAGATTTATTTCACCTGCTTCAAGAAGGCTTTCGATTCAGCCAGCTCGCACTCAGCCAGCGCATCCATTTGTAAGGGAAGGGCTGGGTCTCTCATCGCTTCAATGGGGAATATGAATAAAATTGTGAGGAGAAGGGGCAGAAAAAAGATCATTTTGATGAATGAAATGAGCTGAAGTAGAGGAGGGCGATTTTACACAAAAACAGCTGTTTTAAAATGAGATTGAATGATGTGAGAATTGGTTAGTTTAATCGAAAAATTTTTTAACAAATCAGTCAAAGCTCGACGACATTTAGATGAGAGAAACGGCAAAAAAACGAGTTTTGAAAGCATCTCAACAATCACTGACTCTCTTATCGATCCAACTTCTTTGCCGACAATCATTCATGTTTGCCCAAAATCTTTTCCCGCGATGGCTAAAGCACAGATTATGGAAATGCAGGGTGGCGAAAAATTACGTGCGCCAAAGAAAACGCTATAACTTAATTTTTTTCTCAAATAACTTATAGCAACATTTATTTTCCTAACAACTAGGGCAATAAGATTTAACAATTACAAGAGGTTTTCGAAGTGGCCCCTGTCAGCTTGTATGCAGGCGGCAAATCGTCTCTTTACGGAATCGATGGTGCGGCGCAGGTAGTTAACGTCTAGATCGTTCCAAATTTTAATTAATTCTCTTCGCAAAGTCACCAGATTTTTTACAGTTCGACTCCTAAGCTGCTCTTCCATAAATCCCCAAACAGAAAAGTCCAATGGATTCAGATCAGGACTGTTCGCAGGCCACAAATCCTTCGTCAAAAAAGAGTTGATTTTGGTCTCCAAGAAATGGATCGTTGTCTTGGCTCCATAGGCTGGAGCCCAGTCTTGTTGAAAGATTAAATTGGGATGTTTTTGCTTTCAGGGCTCCACAGCTTTCTCGAGGATCTCTTCTTGGTAGACTTTTGTATTGATTTTCACGTTTTTATCGATAAAAATCAAAGGAGTCTTGCCCGGGGCACTGATACCACCCCAAACCATTAAGCTTTTAGGAAACAGACTTCTTGTGGCAATTTTTCGCTTGCGATTGTTCTTGAGAGCCGGGCTAAGAAGTTGGCGATGATTCTGAGAGTTTTCAGCCGCTTCAACGGTGAAAACTTTTTCGTCAGACCAGAGGACATTCTCAATTCGCCGCACCTTGAAAAATTTTCGTAATTTATTGCATTTTTTCTTTCGATTTTGCTTTGCTTGGTCGATAAGAGCTTGTCCGTTAAGCAGACGATAACTTCGAAGTCCAAGCTCATTTTTTACTATCATTTGAACTGACTTGCGAGAAATATTGAGCTGTTTGGCCATCTTGTTCAAGCTCAGATCATCTTTTCGGTCAATCCTTCTTTTAATAATCCCACGCATCTGTCGAGTGTTGACAGTCCGTTTTCATCCACTTCTGGGTTTGGTTTGAACGTGCCCTTCCACTTTCCATTGCTTTACAATCTTCTGGACGGTTCTTAGAGGAATTCCGAGCCTCGAAGAAATTACTGAGTTCTTCATCCCACTCTTTGCTAACTGTGCAATCGCGTCATGACTTGGGCAGGTCTTCGCCATAGCTTAGAAAGTAAATTTTTTTCTACAAACCAATAATAAGCAACAAATAAATACATTTAAAAAGAAAAAGCATGCATAAATGCTTTATATGATAATTAAAACGGAGTCAAATATCACACGCACGCAATTTTTGGCCACCCTGTAAACTCAGCACAAGTCGTCATTTTTCACCACCTGCTGAATCTTTCAATTCTTATCAGCGCATCTAGAGGATTCAAAAATTAAAATAAAAGAAAAAAGATCAGTTCTGGATTTCTTCCTCTAGGTGGCCATTCTAATCCTGCAATTGAAGGTGAAGAATAATCGATGTCAATTGACTCAAATGAAAATTGTTTTTTGTTCGGTCAGTGAGGAGGAAAAATGACTGTAAGGAAGTTTTATCCTTTTCTTTGCAGCAATGATTATTTTTTTCATCTCAAGGAATCTTCAAGAAAATTGAATACTCTAGATTTTGAATAAAAAAATTGATCAATTTTCAAGTTGACTTGATCAAAAGGAAAGAAGCGAATTGATCTGTGCGGATTCGAAAGTCGACTCCCTCAATTCATCTATGTCGATCGACATTTCTATATCGAAATAGCTCCTCCGCAAGTGAATTATTAAAATTCGCCTGATTGCTTCGCAAAAAGAAGCCATAAAAAGGCAAACAATCTTTGTTTTATTAAGCAGCCAGGTGATTCATTTTTAATTTCCGTTTTGATGTTTGCCAATTACGATTATATTTATATTTTCTTCTCTGTTGTTAATATTCTCTTATCTGCCCTACTATTTTACTTGGCTTGGAGAAAATCGTCTCCAAAGATGGCATTTTTCAAGCCAATTTTAATGAAGATCGCTATGGCTGATATTATAGTTTCCGGATCTGGTGGATTTTTTTTACTCCCTGTTTATTATAGCCACAAGAGAGCTATATTTTTTGATGGCCTTTCTGTATATCTAGGAGATTTTGGTAAAAGCAGCGTGGTTTGGCTTTTTTTTTGTATAAAAACAATTAATTTAAAGATTGTAATGGCTATCTACGCATTTATTGTAATTGTTACTGCAACGGTCGAGTTGTCCTTTTTACGTCTTCTTAAAGTTTATAATTTTAAGAGGATTTTCCAAATAGAAATAAGAAGGCAAGTATAGTCTGTTTACAAACAAGACGACATTCTTCGTATCCAAGAAAAGACTTTTTGCGCTGAGACCTATTTTTATTCTAAAATTTACTAAAGGCCTTTTTTAAATAAAATGGGTCCCACCGCGATAACTTCTTTCTTGGATACGAAGGGTGTCGTTTTGTTTATGAACAAACTATAGCGAATTGGGTTCTCCATCCCTTTCGAATTTTGGCTGAAAAGGAACTGTCCCAAACGTTTTCTATAGTCTCATAATCGATTTTTCTTATTTCTTAATCCTATTATCGTGCCGGATTGTTCCTTTAACCTAGCGAGTCTATCAGAAAAAGTCGAAACTAAAAAGGAGAAGCCATTTTGAGTCCAAAAACTAGTTGTTTTTTAGCTATTTGCTGATTGAGATTGCTCTAAATGCCTGTTTTTTTATCTGCGTAATACTAATTATACTGCTTCTACTTTACACAAATACTGCAGTTTATGTGGAGAATGATCCTGTCCCAGCATATGGGGACAGCTATATTTTGATTCCAGATTTTAATAATATTTATATTAATTTTGCAGGTTGATGCGCCCTATAGTCTGTCTAAAAATACAACATGCTCGTTCGCAATACCGTATTCAATTTTGGTGATTTTCCTTATCCTAAATTTTGATCCTAAAATTAAATGAGCGATTTCCTTGCTTTTTTGCGCGTTTACATGCTACTAGAACGATAAAATACATTTGACTGACCACATTTGGTTGTACTTTAGCTGGTAACTCGGTTCGATATGCAGCCTGTACACCTGCCGCGTGATTGGTGCGCAGGCTGCATATCGAACCAAGTTACTAAAGTACAACCAGAAATTTAAAAAACCAGAAACGTTCAAATGGACCAAAATTGCTCATTTTACTTTAGGATCAAAATTGAATACGATATTGCAAACGAGCAATCAATCGTCTTTTTTTTAGACAGACTATAAAAACAATACAAACTTCAGGGAAGCTTATATTTGTTGTTGTAATTATCCATCCGCTTTTAATTTATGTGTTCTCTTTTCTAGCAGATAGGAAGGTTAGGAAGGAAATTGGACAAAAGCGATATTTAACTTTTACAATTATGATGATAATCCAAGGAACTCTTCCAATTTTGTTTCTCGATATTCCTTTCGGCTGGTGTCTTTTATCCTTAATT
This sequence comes from Oscheius sp. JU1382, assembly GCA_932521405.1. NCBI lineage: Eukaryota > Metazoa > Nematoda > Chromadorea > Rhabditida > Rhabditidae > Oscheius > Oscheius sp. JU1382. The sequence goes on from OW051479.1 coordinate 1,176,301, forward strand.
AATAGATCTGATTCGGTAGATCTTGCGTTTACGATAACTATTACTTCCGTATTAATCTACCAGCTGATGAATACCATAACGACTATTTTATTAATCAAACCGTATCGCCAATTTGTTTGGAAGAAGATTTTTAGCATTCGGAGGTATCGAATACAAACTGAGAACTTACAATTTCCGCTTGAAATAAAGCCGGCGGAAATTCTGAGAAGCTAATAAATTATTTTGATTAATATGCTTCTTTGGTTTTCTTTCATTTTCTTCCTGATTGACTTTCTCGAATGTCTTCCTAACTTTTTATCCTAGTTTTTATGTTTTTTTATTGTTCTGCAATCTTATAGAGGAGATCAAGGGAATTTGGGGAGAAAAAGTAAAGCAACTGTTTGCATGTTTTCTGCGGAAAGATAAGCAGCAACGGATGAAACATTTTTGAGAAAAGATAAGCAGCATTGCATGTGAAGAGCTCTTTTTAGAATTACCAGCTTTCAAGAAAATTGATTTTCATAGCCTTATTTTTAATTAAATTTTTGTTAATCAGTCTTCTCTCTAACAGGGAGGAGGAGGCTACAGTAATTTGAAAGTGCTCTAGTTGCTTTACTGAATCAATTCATTTTCCCTTGATTAATTTGAAAAATTCAAACCAAAAATCTCGATCAAAATCCTAAATCATAATCCTAAAAACGTAAGCTAACTTATTTTCTCACCGTTCGTCCTTCGGCAGTTCTTATCAATTGAGCTTTCACTTCTATTTGTTCTCTTTGAATTTGTCTTTGACTTTTAAAATAAATAATTAGTTTTAGAATGAGCGACGAGTATGAGCCACTTGTAGAAAATGAACAAGAAGTTGATTCAGTCGATGCTAACGCAGACGAGAATATCGGAAATGATATAACTAATAACACGAAGCCTAGAGAATCAAAGGAATTGAAAGAACGCATAGCTACTTGTGAACAAGAATTGAGACAAGGACTTTACGAGCTTGAAAAGAAATTAAATGACAAGAGTCAAATAGATATTGATCTACTACAGAACAAAATTGCTGCAAATCAACAACAAATTGCTGCAAATCAACAACAAATTGCTGCAAATCAACAACAAATTGTTGCAAATCAACAACAAATTGTTGCAAATCAACCACAAATTGTTGCAAATCAACCACAAATTATTCCAAATCCCTTTACTAATTGGAAATATTTATTGCCGTTAGTAATCATCTTGGTAATTATTTTCACCATAGTAGGTTTCGTTCTTAATTTGTATAAAGAAGATGCTCACAAAAATGACGAGATAGATAATTTTAAACGTCAGATAACAAATCTGACTTGGGAAAAGAATCAACTCTTCAATCAATTGAATGGTTTTAAGCTAATTTGGCGCGAAAATGATCCAATTTTAGAAACAATTCTCGATGTGAAGGACCTCTCAATCAAGGTGGATATTCTCTTTTCTGGGGTGCAGCAATATTCTTCCGTAAGTTTGCCTCAATTTTGATCAGTTTTGGTTAGAAAAATTGATCAATTTTTCCCGTGTTATCATTTCAAAGAGGGCAAAGATAGTAGACGTCGCATATCACTCTGCGAAATCAATTTTCCTACAATTTAGGAGCTAAAAGGTATATAGGGAGATTCCACGGGAGAAGAAGCTTTTTGAATATCTGGGATGAATTTGGCTTTTCTCTCTAAATTTTCCATTAGAATAATAGAATTAGTAAGGCTCGATTGAAATCGGAGAGCTAGCACTTTCAAATTAAGCTTTCAGGTGATGCTTGTTGGTGGATGGAATGCTGCTATCACAGACACGGTGATTGTCTACAATTCGGACATAAAAAACTGGCAGAATTGCCAATTGAAGCTTCCAACTACAATGGCAAGCCATGGAGCAGTTCTTCTCAAAAACGACATATACGTTTTGGGTGGATATGTCGACGCATTGCTACAATCTGTCCAAACTGTCTACAAGCTAGGAAAAAATAATCAATGGACCAACGTAGCTAATATGTCCATTAGAAGGAGTGATATCTCGCAAAGTACTATTGTCTACAACTCCGAAATTTGGGTTATTGGTGGATGGGGTCCTAATTTTGCGCTGAAAGCTGTGGAAAAGTTCAATCCGGAGACAAATACCTGGCAAAAGATGGCGTAAGTTTCGTTGATTTTTAATTAAAGGGTCATATTTTTACTGTGGCTTTTCTAATTAAACAAAAATGCCCGAATTCGACTTTACCTCCAAATTAGATTAAAAATGGACTTTCGAACTGAAATCAGCTTCTCAACTCAATCAACGACAAAAAAAACAACCAAAAAATGTTAAATCTCTCTTTCTCAACAGAATAAAATCCTGTCCAGCCTCAGGCTCCATTTTTCGAGTCCCGAAAACGATCCGCCATAGCACAGTACCAGGCGTCGCGCGAACGGCTGTTATAAATGCTTTAAATTGCAGGTCTATGCATTATACAAGAGCACGTGCTACTGCTACAGTAATCAAAGGAAAAATCTATGTCTCCGGCGGATGGGATGGAACGAAACCCATCAGTTCAGTAGAAGTCTTCGATCCAGCCAAGAACTATTGGGAAATATTCAAAGATCTACCGCAAAAGCCATTATCCGCCCATACTGCACTAACCGACCGTATAAATTTGATAATAATCGGAGGAGAGGGTGCCGATTCTATACCGACTAACGAAGTTTGGAAGATAAATGTCTCAGATCCTAAAGCTGAATGGATCAAGATGGATCCAATGAGCCAAGGACGCTATAATCATGGAGCGGTGAAGCTGAAAGATCAGCTGATGATCATTGGAGGAATGGACTCGAGTAAAAAAAAGCTGAATTCAGTTGAAGAATTTGATGGAACAAATTGGACGGCTGGCACTAAATTGCCAATTGAGCGGGCTGTTTTTGCCACAATTCCTTTAACAAAAAAATACGAAGAAGTGATACTCAATAAATATAAATGTTTTAGTTAGCTAATAAATAAAAATTTTTCTCACCAGAATTATCTCTTAAAATACGATAAAAATCAAATAATTGCCCTTATCAGAAATAGACTATTTGATCACTCCCCCTCAGCTTATCGTCGCCTTTTGTCAGTTCACTCCAAGAGATGTTTGCTCTTTCGTTCTCTCTCTCCAGTTCTTTAAAAAAATAAAAGCTGTAATTACAATTTGATCATGGCTTTTGGGCACTTTTGAATAACTTTCAAAGTCTTAAAAGTTCTTCCAAAAGATCAAGGCTATAAATTTATTTTAACATTTTTTTAGAATGCCCGAGGAGCCAGAAGTTCAAGCCTACCCTACTGGAAATACTACACAACTAATAATTGCCATTCTTGCCATTGCTGTGGCTGTTGCTCTCCTCTGCTTGACTCACACCAAATGGGACTCACAGTCGGAAATAGATAAAGCCTCTGTTGAAATAAGCCATCTCCAAGATGAAATTAAAGGTGGATGAGACTTTTGTATCAAAAAATTAATCAACTAATTACAGAATTATTAGCCCAAAAGATTACTGTAAGTGACTTTAGGCTAAAATAAAATGGATGTTTAGATGAAAGAAAAAAATGAGGATTTTGAGGAAATCAACAAAAAATTAGAACTCCAAAAATTGGAACTTGAAATAGCTGTCAAAAGGGAAATCGATCGACTAGTCGCATCGGCTGACTATCAAACAATTAGAAATCCGCCTCCTCCATTAAATACAGAGAGATCGTTTAGCTGGACAGGAGCGATTATTATAATTCTTTTGATCCTCATATTCTGGAAACTAGGCACTGAGTATAATAGAGCAGAAGATTTACTTGAAATAGTCTGTGGTATTTTGATTAGCTCACAGGAAATTGTAATAATAACCTTTCAGAATTGTCGAAATTTTCCAGTAAAATGGAGAATTTACATCCGGAATTGGTTGAGCACTCCTCGGTGAGTCATTTTCTTCTTGATTCTATTAAAAGATGAAATAATTTTTCTTGATTTAAAACAAATCCAATTGTTTCCAAACCAAAATAATCATTTTTGGATCTTCTTGCCAACCAAATTAAAGCATTCTTGGTTTTCTTGCTGGTCCTCCCACGATTTCTCAATTTTAGGTGCTTCTGCTTGGCGGCTGGAGAGTCGAAATCGAAAAAGATGTGCTTTTTTACGATTCAAAGAGCAAGTTATGGCTCAATTCATTGTTAAAACTTCCCCAGCTTATCCACGGTCATGGGGCTGCTATGCTCAACGGAGAGATTTATATTTTTGGGGGAAATTTTGGATCCGGAGCGTCTATTAATCCAAATCATATAACGTCGAATTGCTATCGATTGGAGAACGATAGAAGCTGGACGAAGATGGTCAACATGAATGAGAAGAGAGCCTTCATCCCAAGGAATTCGATAATTTTTGGAGGCGAAATATGGGCTATTGGTGGAACTAATGGAGTAAATATTCTCAAATCAGTTGAGAAATATAATCCACTAACTAACTCTTGGACTCAAATGGCGTAAGTTTGAGCCAATTTTCTCTTATTTGGGTTAATGTAGTTCAAAAATCTATTAGAAATGTTTAGTTATATTTTAGTGAAATGAATTCTCCAAGAGCCCATGCTGCGGCGTCAATAATTGCTGGAAAAATCTATGTTTCTGGCGGCTGGGATGGTTTTAAGCGGCAAAAATCGATAGAAGTTTATGATCCATCAAAAAACAAATGGAAATTTTTCTGTGAAATGCCACTTGCAGTGGATATTCATTCTTCAGCAGTCGACGGAACAAATCTGATAATCATCGGCGGGAGGACGACCGAAGCCAACGATTGCACAAACGAAGTCTGGAAGATAGATGTCCTCGACCCGAGAAAGGAATGGATCAAAATGCCCAATTTAAATCATGCCCGATATAATCATGGATCACTCAAATTAGAAGACAAACTAATGGTTATTGGAGGAGCAAATAGTCCTTCAGTTCGAGTCAATACGGTTGAAGAATTCAACGGAGAGAATTGGGTAGAACGTATCATGCCTCACTGGTGCACTGCCTACGCTTATATTCCATTGACAAAGAGAGAAGAGAAAATATTCATTTGGAAGCATACTTTTCTCTAATACCACTTTTAGATATTAAAAAAATATCAAAACTTTTTTTGAATTTTTGGATCTAACTAATAAATAAAGCTTATCTATGTCCGTCTGTTTGAAGCCTTGCTAAATCCTGCTAAGATTCGGATTATAGCCGCCGTCGAAGGTGGCACAGCTCCACCTTATTGAAGAAATAGTTCTGTTTGAAAAAAAGAGATAAAACTGTGTATTCACATTGCCCCAAGAAAAGAGGTTTTCGTAGCGATACCCGTTATTATCCTCCTGTAAAGAAAACTTTCGAGTTTTCCTAGGCCTATTAGTAAATTTTAGGATAAAATGGGTCTTGCCGCAAAAACCTCCTTTCTCGGATCATCAACTGTCTTTTTTAATGAATAAAGGGTTTGGATTTTTAGGCCTAGGGTTACGATAAAATTACGGAAACCTACACATTTAAAAAATACACAGCCTATTTGATTTTATACATTTTATTCAGATCTTATGACATCAAGAGTTGCTCTTTCTCAATTTCATTGAGAATGTTTTGAATGTTCAAAAACTCGGATTTTTCCTCAGGTTCCATACAGTCAAAGCCATCTTGACCCCAAAAAAATTGATTTTGTCTAAGCTTGCAGCTTTTCCTATTGCAGAGAACAGTTTCTTCAAAAAGTTTCTTGAATTGCTCTATATTTTGGATCCAGTTGATCTTGAAGTCTTCTTTATTATGCCAAGCACCATTCCTATTGCTATTGCTATCCTTTGGAAGGATTTCGTTCAAATAGTGAATCATACAAATAGCTCCTTTTCCGGCCTTCTCGAGGGTGATCTGATATTTCCAAGAGAAGTCTTTTTCACTATTTTGCCTTCTAAATTTATAGATGGCATCAGTTGGGATTAATATAAATTCCGCTGTTTCTCTGCCCGACAATGGTTGCGACACTATTTGAATGTTATTTTCGCATGGATTGGCTTTCATTTCCTAAAATTTAACTTTTTTTGAAATTTGTGAGAGTGAAAACCTTATGAAGAAGATCCCAAATTAATGAGGTCTCTTCAAATATCACAATGGAAAAATTAAATTCTACAGTTATTTTGGTCCCAAATAGTCTTCTTATAAATGTGATAATATCTTGCCCTTTGAATGTATAGAGAGTTATTTTGGTCTGAAAATTTGCATGATTTAGATCTTCAAAATGACTAAAATGCCCAAATTCGACTGATTGTTCAATTTCGAGTTATCACAACCCAAGGAAAGCTCCTTTTGCTTTAAAAAAGCTTGAAAAATCTGATTTTAAGCAAACTTACCAGACTCTTGGGGAATTCCATAATTGACACATCTAGCTTATTGGGGCCAAAACTGCGTGACGACAGTTCATTTGGTTTGAAGTACTCAAGTAACGGTTTTGTAGCGTCTCTAAAGCAATCTATATCTAATATTCCACAGGAGATTCTGTATTTAATCTTTGTGAGGAAGTTCACGCATGCTTGGACATCTTTCTAGGAATTGAAAGTAAGAAAATAAAAATAGGCTTGTTACAGTTTGGAATTGATAGAGGATAATAGCTGCAAACTTGAAATGATTCCTCTTCTCGGCTTCTTGCTTAAAGCGCTTCAATCCTTCTACAGAATCCTTAAATGGGGTAGCGCAAAAGGATCCTTTTGGTAATCCTATGTTTCGGTAGCAGAAGCTGTAAATCTCCCAGTTATTTTCAATATTCTTCACAAAGTCTTTTCTCTTTTTTATGATCAGATTAGAAACCCATTTTGAGCTCCGATACATCATCAAGAATTCCTTTGTTTTCATCTGAAAAAATCTTTTTTTAAAAAGTCAATTCACCTGCTTGACGATAGCCAGCACGCTGTGGAAAGGAAGATTCATAAAGTATGGAAATTTTGAGCATTTAGCCATCCGCTCAGCCGATTCCTTTTGACTATTAGACAAAATCGCAAGAAGACTTTTTAGATTAGGGATGAGTTCTTGGAAGGAGGTCATTATCAGGGGAGAAATTAAAATTTAGACGGTTCTAGCGATAAAATCAATTATCAAAAGTCGATAATCTAAAGCAAGTAAGAATGCGTTCGCCTTCAACCTAATAAGCGGAAAAATCACATTTGTAAGCATAATCATAAATGGTATAGTCTGCTTAAAAATAATAAGTCAAAACTGCGTATTCTTGTTGCCCCTAGATAGGAGGTTATCATGGCGAGATCATTTTTATCTAAAATTAAATTAATTGTTTCATGGCTTTTTTGCTCTTCTAGACGTTTTTTTGAATGCTAAGAGCACGATAAAGCACACCAATAAACTCGTAGAAGCCAAAATCAGTCATTTATTTTAGGATAAAAATTGGTCCTACCGAGAAAACCGCGAAACGAGAATACGCAGTTTATCATCTTGAACAGACTACAATTTGTGCTGAAATTACAGTAACCTGCGTAAAATTCAAATAATCGCCCACAAAAATTTGCTGAAGTTCCTCCTAATCCGAGCTCATAGCTTGTTCTCCACTTTTAAATTACAATATTCAAAATTTTCAGCTGTTTTCGATAATTGATTACTCGCAGCATTCAATTTAGTCACAGCTGGCCAAAAACAAAGTCAAATCGAATAGCGAGACTTTTCTCTAATGTTCACTCCTAATAACATAGCCTGTATGAGTCTATCTATAATTGATATGCTCTTGATTAGCCTCCTGTTTTATTTAGCTTGGAAGCAATCGACTCCAAGAATGGAAATATTCAAATTCATTTTTATGAAAGTTGCTGCGGCTGATTTGCTTGTTTCATTAATTGGTGGAATTCTCGTTCTCCCCGGTTTTGATAGCCAAAATAGTGCTATTTTCAGTCAAGGACTACTCCAAGTCCAGGGCTATTTTGTGCAATATATTGCGGTTAGTATTTATTCTAAAAATGCTGCAAGATTACTATATTTCCTGTAAGATAAATGCAAGAGGATAGTTGAAGCTTTGAGTGTCTCTCTCTCTCTATTGTGAAAGATACAGTAGCCTTGCATTTTTAGCTTTCCTAATCAAGAATTTAAATATCAGATCTGGATGGTTATGTTTTGTCTTGGAATTATAGTTGTGGCAGCAATCCAGTTATCATTTTTACGATTTATAAAAGTCTTCAATTTTGAACGAATCTACAAGATTATAATGAGATAGTAAATCATAAAGTTGTTTGTATCATTCGATAGAGATCTTCGGGTTGTATTCTAGCTGGCGACTCCGTTCGATACGCAGCCTATCGTGGCGGGATTCAATTCATTTTCGATATATTTTTAGCCTAGAATGCGGCATTTCTTTGTTAGATTTTTTGTAAATTGAAGTCAGAAATATGCTGCTAGAAAAAAAAGTTAGGAACCATCGAAAAATGGCTAGAAACATATCGAAAAAGGAATTGGACCCCGCTACGATAAAAGTTGCGCATCGAACCGAGTCCCCAACTATAATACAACCGATCTTCGACTTTATTTTCCATTTTCTAAAGCGTTGATCAGCTCAAGAAGCTAAAACTCTATCGAATGTTCTAGTCTTGTACAACAAAGGCTTTTTAGTCAAATACTCATCGAACTTAGCATCAGTGTTTATTAATTAATTGGATTCACTATAATAGCGTATCTTGTTATCAAATTAGACGCGTTTATTTATGTGGATAATAATCCAATTTGTAAACATTTTGACTGTTTTATCGTCGATTTGCACAACTTTATGGCGCAATTATACAGTACAACTTCTAAATACTATAATAATATCAACTAAACAGTTAAGGGGTGATTCTTTGTTCCTAAAAATGGATTACTTTAGGAATATTGTCATGAGTGGTTTTTCTATTAGCTTTTGTCATTCCTATAGTAACCATTTTGGATCAAAGCCACCTGATATTCAAGTAGAGCTTGTAGCAAATACTTTTTAGTTTGTATCCTAATCGTTGTTGTTATCGCCCAGCCAATTTTAACTTATTTGTTCTCTCTACTTTCCGATTGGAAAATACGAAACCTAATTGGAGAGAGGAGACACATCGGTTTTACACTGTTAATGCTCGTTCAAGGAACTCTCACCATTGTTTTTTTGGATATCCCCGGCGGATTGGTCGTCTTTTCTCTTGCTTTTGGATTCGGCTCTTCCGACTTTTTTATTGCTTTATCCTTCTTATCAATTTGTATCTATCAGACTATGAGTTCCATTTCAACTATTTTATTTATTAAGCCGTATCGTCGATTTATTGAAAGGATGATCTTAAAAATGTGGAGAATTCGAAGACAAAAAAATGACACAAAAACTGCTTCAGTTGGTGCATATATCTCTTAATTCTTCTCTCGGTCCCTCTTACCCTTTTTCCCAATTTATTGCAAATTGATGTTTAAAGGTTGCAGCTGTGTTTAAAAATAATTACTTATTATTCAATTACTCATAAAAGATTAAAAATTGAGTCGTAGTACGCCTTGAACATTAAAAAAAATTAATTCTTGAGCTCTTTAAAATGAGCTATAATTGAGCGCGTTTCGAATCCAATTCTTTCAATCTTTATTATGAAAAGAGAGAAATTTAGTAAGCAATGGAGATTTTTAAAAGAATCGACGACGGACTTGTTCCAAATGTTGAGCTTCTGTTTGAGAATTGTGCTGGATAAACGGTAAAACGAAAGAGAAAGGGGCCTTGAAATCGAAATCAGTAAACTGATCGTTAGCCTGATCTCCTAGCATTGGAGCCATCACATTAATTTGGTTCCTTCGATTGATAGTACTTTCAAAGAATTCAGTAAATTCTGCGAAAGTCTGCAAATATTTGATGGCACTCGTAGTTCCAAGCTGTCTTCTTGTATCGCTATAAAAAATCATTGCCGCTCCTCCAACATTCGATTTTTGGATGCGCACGCCGTATTTCCATTCTCCTCCTCGTCCTCTGGCCATTCCTCGGAAGAGATAGATTGTCGGAGAGTTTTGAGTTAAATTCATTATTGATAAATCTGTCCATACAGTTGTTTCAAAATGAGCGAGACAAAATTGAATGTTGCTTCGGCACTGCCTCTCGCACAGCAACTGAAAAGAAATTCGGAAATTGGTCTCAGAAGGAAAATAGGACTGAAAGTTGCAAAATTTCAGGCCAAGTGGTCAATCCCCTAGAAAGTTTTGTGCTTTTAAAAACTAACCTGCATGTAGTCGAGTATAAATTGCTCCGTTCGCGGGATCCTACAATCCCAGACATGCCATAAAACTTTAATTCTATGACCAGTAAGATCATCCATAAACTGGGTCCTGCTACTTCTTCTCAAAGTACTCACGCGTATTTCTTCCTAAAATTTTGCTTTGATTAAAAAAAACAAATCTCTCCTACCAATTCTTTTGGAAAGTCAAATCCAGGTATGTATCGAACGACTTTTAAAGGATTGAATCCTAATATTTTCGGTTTTAGAATTGTGAAGATTTCTTTGAGCAGAGGAGTGCTGCGTAAGTTTACTCGTCTGACCATAATTTTATGCTTAGACATGCAGTAAAGAATCATCATTAGGAGAGGAATCTAAAAATTTGAATATCTGGAGTTGGTTTCCCACTCGATTTCTGAATTTTTCTAAGCCTAAATTAGGTTTTAAAAAAATGCATAAATCGACTCTACTGAAGAGTATTGTAACTAACATTTGTATTGAAAGAGATGAAATCAATCTTTTCAAAGTTGAAAAAGCTCAAATAAGGAGCATAGTTTTCAAATTTTGTGAGATATTCCGGATCTTGGCTGATCTATAATTTTGAATTTAATGTTTCTATCAGAGAGAGGACTTACTATGTTCTCTCGAATCTCCCAACATCCGGCATTTTTTCTAAAAGTTAGGCGAATATCGTCAAAAATGCGAGAAATCCATTTGGTAGATAAGTAGAGAAATAGAAAAGGATTGTTTTCTGGCTTTCTCATGAAAACAAAATTATCAAAGCCCTTCTTCCATAAAGTCTGAAAATTATTGATGCTTCTTTCCGATGAGAAGCTACTCACTCTTTTTATGACCTCCTTTATGCAATTTTTTGGAATCAACTCCAAAATGAATTTGCTTCTTTGGAGGAGAACCATCCATTTTCGCCGAATCTCCAAGCAATTTTGAGCTTCTACTAGCCAAATTTCCAAATTTTCTTGCTTTTCCGGTAGCTTCCTTGGCAAAATTGGCATATTTTGTGAGGTGATCCAAGTCTCATCCTCAACAAGCTAGAAGAGATGGAAATATTTTTTAATTTTAAAGTTATATCTACCAAAAAAGTCTCGTCTATCTTGAGGATATCATTAATTTCCCTAAAATATGGACAACTGAGCACACTCTGTCTAGGCAATTCTATTTTGGCGTGAAATTCTCGAAGAACAGCATGAACTCTTTTACATGTTCTCACCAGCTTGCGTCGAGTATCAAAAGTAACCTATGACAATTTTTCTTTAAAAGGAAGAATGGTCTTTCACTCTTTTCGCAATTAAAATTATATTTTTATCGGGTATTTCTTGTAAGAGGAATTTTCCACGAAGTAAAATAGGTATCCTAGGAGAATTTGCGTTCAATCCTGAAAAGAGACTCACCATTTCTCTTGGAAGGCGAATTCTTTCTCAACTTTTTGGAGTTCTTCCTCCATTTTTAAGCAATAAAATCCTAGGAATTAATCTCTTAAAGTTTGAACTAAAATCACAAGGTTATGCAATAAAATATGGCTGATTTAAACCATATTAGTTAAAACTAAATAAAAATAGAGAATTTATTTCACCGAATTTTTAAAAAACGGAGGTATCAACGGGATTTTCAGGAGTTCAATCAAGTTTAGGCCTCAATTATTTTGTAGAATTACTGTATTTCTAGAAGCTTATTATTGGTTAAATTCCAGTTTGATTAAAAAATTAGAGATAGGTCAAAACTAATCAAGCTGAAAGTTGGGGAAAGGCTTTTATAAAGGAAAATATACGGTATTTTGGAATGTCTGACCTTTAATTGAACGCCTTTTTTTTGTTAAAATAAGGGAATTGTGAACTTCGTTAAAGCTTTTACAACTAAAATTGGATTGTATATGACTGCGAAATAGAGAGGAGAATTAATGAATAATTATTTCTTCGGTTTTTATTCCTTCTATTCCTGCTGAGAAGAGGGTACATCGAAGATTTTTTGCTGAAGAACTTGTAGAGTATGAGCCTTTTTGCTTCAACATTATAAACCCAGAAAGGAGGAGGTTCAGGACATTTGTAACTACCACCAGCTCTCGATTGTCTTTGTGCATTGACTTCCGATTCTACTTGAGACCTCTCCTGCACAATGAAGCGATCAAATGCCTCTTTGAATTGTTGGTAAGTCTTATAGTAATCGATTAGACATTTCATGCTATTTTCTTCCATGCTTCCTGAATTGAAGATTTGGATTGCGACTAGCTTCATTAATTATGGTTTTGATACGCTTGCAAGATTGATACATTTTTGGAAATCCTTCTTTCGACCAAGTCTAAATTAATTTTCATTTGGAAATAGAGCCTCTACTTACCCTCTTAATAATTTTCAGGATTAAATGCGGCTGAAGCATCTCCAACCGGAAGCTAGTGCCGTATAGAAAGTCTAGCCATTTGCCCCTAAGTGAGATAATTTCTCTAGCTTCTTGGAGCCAATTCTCCATATTTTCTGATTTCTCTGGCAATTTTGGCGATAGGTCAGGCACCATTTTTGGAAATTCATAGTCATTATCGCCCTCTTCATCCTATGTTTTTTCTTATTTATAAGTGCTAGGGACTAACTACTGGAACCATTTCAACGAAAAAATCAGTGCCTTCAATTGATTTCATAGTAAATTCGCCAGCCATGAACACTCCAATCCTAAAATAATGGGTTCACTCTTTAACAAAGCTCGAATCAAAAGGATTTTTAAGGCTAAAGTAATTCCTTTGGAGGGCTCATAAGAGTAGGAAAACTTGCCATTTCTTCTGGTACAAGAACTCAGCCACGATTTCTTTGCCCTCAATGGAGTCCATGATTTTGAACTTACACCAATCTGAAAATAGACCTTAAAGGAAGAAACACTTTGTTTGGTTAGGCTCTTGGTGTGAGAGAGGTTCGACTCGAATTGTGAAAATAATTTGCATAGAGAAATTATTTTCTCACAGCCTGCGCCCTTTTCCAATCAATTCTTGACTTTACTTTGATTAAAAAGCGTAATAATTGCTCTCACAGTTGGGGTTATCAAAAGAGAGATCAGTTGATAAAAGGCAAGAGAACTTCTTCTAATTAAAAATCGAATCAACTGATAGTCGAGCACTCGTCTGATAAGCCATAAAAGGTACGCAATAATATATGTCTGACCTAAAATCCAACTCGATTCATTTTTACATAAGCGGCTTCTTTTCTCAAAGGAGCATGAATAAATTAGACTCAATTTATTAATTTCCATAATTTTGGGTTTATTTATGGAGGAGAACGCAATTTTTCAGAAAAAATGTGAGGATAAAATGATAGAGAATAAACAAGTAAACAATAGGCGCCACATCTTGTTGTCCGTTTTGAAGCGCAAAAACAATGCTCGTATTTTCTTTACTACGGGTGAGGCGCCAAGAGGGGATTTGTGAGCTCTTTTTCATCAGATTTCTTGGCTCTAACGTTTAAGAAATTGAAAAATACGGTAGCTGATGTTTAATCCCAAAACTTGTTCAATCACCTGTAAGCTGTAGGATAAAGGGAATCTATAAAGAGCTGCTAGCTTTAATTCTATTCATCTACTGAACTACTAGGAGATGGCTGGTACGTCTGAACCGTCTGAGAAGTCGGTGAAGAGCAGCCGCTCGAAGAAGAGCAAAGGTCATGTCTCAGCGAAGAAGAGCAGAAGCCGTGCTTTGTCGAAAAAGAGCCACACCTCGTCGTCGAAGAGCAAAAGCCGTGCTTCCTCGAAGAGTCTCAAAAGTGGAAAGAAAAGAAACGATCTCGCGCGTCTTCGCCGAGAGATGAAAAAGAAGCAGGCACAAAATGCCACTGATATGATTGTCTTCATCCACGGCAATGGTCAACTCTTTGTGAAGGAGTCAAATCTGGTAGCTGTTTCAGCTCTGATGAAGGTTCGACAGACGGAAAATCGCTTGGCTCGTCAGATCGATCTTCGAGAATTCTCCTGGGAATGCCTGCAGCTCTTAGAGACATACATCTCTGCGCGTGTGATCAGAGCTAACGTCTCTTTCTATGTGATCGCCGAACTTCTCAAACTGACTAAAGCTTTTGGCATCGAAGAACTGAATAAGAAGATGGAGGCGGTGCTAATCAGCTCGGCCATGCAGAATGGAGTCAATCTGATGCAAGCCCTCTTGGTGAACAACATCTCCCCGGTGACGAGGGAGACTGAAATGCAATTGCACTATCTGGGAGCTCAAAGATTTTTGGATTTGGTCCGTCAGCCGGATTTCCATAGTCTGCCAGCTCATCAATTCCTTCTCGTCTTCAGCAGCTGTGAACTAAATGTCTCCCATGAGTTGGTTGCTGTCGACGCCGCTCTCTACTACCTTGCTGGTCAGAAGAATCTGGATCAACTCGCTCCGGCTGTCTTTGCTCTGGTTAGTTCTTTTTATCTTCTTACAATTAGTTTATTTTAGGTTCGTTCGACCTATCTTGGCAAGTTGGAGCGTCAGATGATTGTGGAACGCATGCAGGTCTTAAACTTCCCTGGACCTGTTATCCGCATCTCAAAGGCCCTTCTCGAGTCTCGACATAATAACCGTATCTGCCTCAACCCGGATCACATCAAAAACCACTTGGTTCGCTGTGGAGTCTGCGATCTCGCTCTTCAGCCGCACGAGATTACTCTCCCGTTGAGTAGGCCCAGGGACGGACTAATCAGGCCCAAGGAGGACCCCTATTCCAAAAAGAAGAAGAAGAAGTGTCGCTCTGAAAGGAGTGGAAAGAGCTTCAAGACCAGAAGCTCCAAGAGCGAAAGGAGCAGTAAGAGTGGAAAGAGTGGAAAGAGTGGAAGATCGAAGGGTGCTAAGAGTTTCAAAAGTGCCAAAAGTGAAAAGAGCGTAAAGAGTAAAAGAAGCTGCAAGGAAAACTGCAGTAAGAGTCTCAAGTCGGGAAAGTGTGGAAAGTCTTGCAACTCGAAAAGTAAGCCGACGTCCCCCATTGCCTAACAAAGCCCAAGTGAAATAAAATGAATAAAAATGCGGACAGGGCAGGATTCGTTTTCTTTTCTTAGGAAAAATAAGGATCTGAATTAACAACTTTTTTTAAAAAATTTATTAAAAATACTCGTCATCGGCTTTTACTATCCAAGTTTATGGTTACTGGGCCGTCATTCACTATATTTACGCTCATCATAGCTCCAAATCGACCGTCCTATAAAACGTATATAAATAGCTAAAAGAAAGAATGGATCTTGCCTCAATTTTGTCTGGTTTGTACTCCTTCTTCAACTGGTTTAAAAAATCTTGATAAAATTCAGCTGCTTTTCCGTTAGCCATCGAATGGTGGAAGTCTAATTTATTACCCTAGAAAGATTACTATTTTAAAAATAAGCCAGCTAACCTTGAATGAACCGTAGAGGGTAAATTGACTTATGGAAAGTATTTGTAGATCCATGTCTTTGACTGATTTATCCCATCTTTTGCCTTCTTCTGCTTGAAATAACCGTGCATTAAGGATTTTTCTGATTATATATTCCATATCAGTGGCATTGTCGTCTTCATGAAATCCAACGAGCACGCACAATCCACGTCCAATTGAGCCAACCTGAAAACTATACTTTCTGCGTTCAAATTGCTTTCTATCTTCCTTTTCTCCGCTACTTGATTTCATTTTTAGTGTTTTGAGGTATTTTATGTAAATATAGAAATTTAAAAAAGATGTAACTCACTATTTCTCCGCTGACTGTCACCGAAGCCTGGGTAACTCGCTGTATTACTGCTCTCATTATTTCTATTACCCGTAATAGGAGGCCTAAAATATAAATTTTGTACAAGAGATAAGCAAAAAGAGAATAAGCCTATGGAAGCAATTAGGAGATTGGGAACATTTCAGAGGTCAACGAAGGACTGAATAAGCCGTAAACCTGCTCGATTTCTCAGATTTTTAAAATTTCATTTCAACTTTCTTTTTTATTTATTTTCACTCGTTTAACTGCTTTTTGATTACATTTAGACAGAATAGCTCTCAAAGTAGAAAATATAACGGAACTCGTTAGTGTTTTGCTTGGGGAAACAAAACTACGGAAAATAGCTGGCACATCAATCTGGCTCTTAAATAATTTTGTGCGAGCAATGCTCTCGATTCTGCAACAAATTTGTCAAAAAAATATTTCATAACAATTGGAAAAACTTGGCCTGCAACTAGCTAATTGAATTATCGCGACGTGTTTCTCTCTCACCATCTTGAATTGCAGTTTATCAGACAATCTTTCTTTTCAGGGTAAATATGTCGAAAAAGCAGTCCTCACTGCTGAGCTTTTTCAAGTCGTCAGGGACTCCGACCTCATCGCCGAAGACGTCAACCCCAACTCGGGGCAGAGTTAACCAAGAAGGTGATGGTTAGTTTAAAAACTCAACTTTTATCTATAAATTCAACAAAACAATCAACAATATTAAAATCCTTTTTCCATGAGGAAAGCCTCAATATGGGTGCGATCAGCTCCTTTTACTCTAACACGGCCCTTTAGCTCGTCGACATGACTTGCAACGGGATGTCCAAGTCGCTTTTCCAAAAACTCCCTCAAATCTTTATCAAATGCCTAGAAAAAGGTTGTAAATAACAAAAAAAACTTACAAAAACATCTCCATCAACTTTAGTAATAGTTACAAGTTCAACATATTCAAAATCAATAGTTTTCTCATTCAGCTGATCTCTAAATCGAATTGAATAATATAATTTTTGTTTTACAAACCTTCTTCTCTCTAGATATAACGGAAATAGGTGATCGCGACGACGCTTTACAATATAAGTCATATCCTTTGTAATTTCTAGAGGAGAATATGTAAAAATAAAATATCAAATACCTTTTGGTGGCTGCCATCCACTTGGAGTGGGGTATTTTTCATGATTTGGTATTTCCGGAACTGTTTCAATAGGCATTAAGCGCTCAACATACTTCCAATCAACATTTAGCTCTTCTACTCCGGTGTATGTTGCAGCTAAAAAAATAAATACATAAAAAACTCAACATACTTTGCTTTGGCAGAGCATTTTTCCACGGATTTACCCAAGGTTTCTCTGTAGGGCTCGATGAAGATAGCCTTGACGATATTGTGACAACTTTTGGTTGTAAGACCCTACGAAACATGCTTTTTTACCTAAAAAAATAAAATAAAATATAAGAACTAGCTTGAAGAAAGTCAACTAAGATAAATAGCTTGATGGTAGTAAACTTTCTATTCTTCTTCCGCATTTACTAATTATCAATTTGTTTAACATTTGAAAGAGCAGAAAAATAAAAAGACAAGTAAAAAAGTAGATGAAATAGGTGTTAGCGCTCTGGTGTAGAAAGCTGTCCCGTTTACGAAAAAACATGGTGCGGTCACTGTTATTTTAAATTGAAGGGTGCTTTTGCTTATTCTTTTCTATTCTTGTTCCAAAATAAGCAGCATTTTATCATTTTTTTCTTCTAATTGAACATTACAATAATAAAACAAGTTACTAATACTATTTTCTTCAGATTCGCCGTTGAAAGCCCAATGCAACGAGGTGAAAGATATGACGCCGATCAAACAAAGTGGAAAAAGACGGCGAGTTGTTGTTTCATCAGACGAGGAAGGCGAAGAAAATGTGGCTAAAAGGCCATCAATCAAAAATGTAGGTCCATAACAAGTATTTTTCTTACTTTTGTAGGAACCGACAACACCGAAAACTCCAAGAATGACGAGCAAGCATGGCCTTGCTACTCCTAAAACTGAAAGTAGATCTCAAGTCTGCGCGGAAATGGCTGAATCGTTTATTAAGTCCTTTAGATTTGATGATACTATGGTTTGTCATTGAGACTTACATAAATTTTCTTTTAGAACAACACTATGAATGAATCCATGTTAGATACAAGAGAGCTAGGCGTGAAAGAAGATGGACGTTATGCCCATGAAGATATTGAATGGCTAAAGGTATCTTTTAAATCATTCTATCTATCTTTAGCCTGAATTTGTTCGAGATGCCAATAAGAGAAAGCCGAGAGATCCAGACTATGATTCCACTACTCTATTCGTACCTCCCGACTTTCTCAAAATTCAAACACCAGGACATCGCCAATGGTGGCAGTTGAAAGCTGCTAATTATGACGTCATTTTACTTTTCAAAGTCGGAAAGTTTTACGAATTGTATCACATGGATGCTGTTGCAGCTGTTACTTGTCTCGGGCTTACTTATATGAGGGTTTTGTGTTAACCGTATCATACCCTTATCTTATATTTTAGGGTAACTATGCTCATTGTGGCTTTCCGGAAGCGGCTTATGGAAAATATGCAGATCAATTAGTTGTAAGAGGTTATAAAGTTGCTAGAGTAGAGCAAACAGAAACTCCACAGCAACTTGAAGAAAGAAAAAAGAAAGGACAGGCTAAAGATAAAGTCGTTAATAGGTAGATAATAGTTTATGTAAGCAATTATTTTTATTTCAGAGAACTATGTCGTATTACTACCGCCGCTACAAAAACTTACGATGCTATGGATGGCGAATCAGGAGTAGCAGATTCACTTGAACAAGCTTCCAAATATTTGGTTGCAATAAAAGAAAACGTAGCTATTTCTTTAAAATTTCATTAGTATTTCAGAATACTGGAAAGCAGCCTTGTTATGGCATCTGCTTCATTGATACTTCCATTGGAGAGTTCAATATATGCCAATTCGAAGATGATGAGTATCGCTCTTTCCTGCGCACAAATTTGGCTAAATATTCACCTGGACAGGTAAGACTTGCTTTTATTATAATTTAGCTTATTTTACAGCTACTACTTGAAAAAAATAATATTTCTCACCAAACTACAGCCATTCTTAATACTATGCTGGCGTCAGTTCCAAAAGAATACCTGCTAACAAAAAAACAGTTCATCTCAGCAGAAGCTACAGTATCATTGGTTCAGTTTATATTTTAAAATGTTACTAAATATTTCAGCTAGTGAAGGAAAAGTATCTTGATTCTATAGAAAATTGGCCGGAGAGTCTAAAGTCAATGCTGGACGAAAACTCGACTATCCCAAAGCCTGACAAATCATTTGAGCTAGCATGGAGTAGCTTAGGAGCAATTTTGGGGTACTTTTGAATATTTTTGTTGTATCTTTTTGCTTTCAGTTATCTCGAACGGTGCCTAATTGATGTGGATATGGTGACTATGAAAAATTTCAAAAAAATAGACTCATCCCTGGATACATTCAAAAAGACTAAAGAGATTTCATGGAATAATCGTCAAATGGTACTTGATGGAATAACAATTTTCAATTTGAACCTTCTACCATCAAGCGATCATCAGGCGTCAAGCTTATCATTATACAACATAATAAATAGTTGTAGCACAGCTTTTGGTAAGATTATTTTAATTTTAATTTCATTTTTTCAGGACGCCGACTTTTAAGGCAATGGATTTGCTTCCCTACGTGTGATCCACCCACACTTGCAAAGAGACAAAATGCTGTTGAATTTATCGCGTCAGCCTCGGGCAGCTCGCAGGATATGCAAAAAATTATAGAAATTCTCAGAAAACTGCCAGATTTAGAAAGGCTTCTTCAAAAGTATTTATTTACTTGATTTTTAACTCTATTCCTTTTTCAGAATTCACACATGTGGTTTAAAATATAGAGCTAATGAGCACCCAGATAGCCGTGCAAATATCTTTGATGCCGCCAAGTATAATTCACGCAAAATTAAAAATCTAGCACTCACTGTTGATGGTTTCTCGCACTGCCTTAAGATTTTTCAAATGGATACTCACCTTGCTGAGTTGGATAAAAATAAACAATTGTAAGTGTATTATAATTTTTTGAATATCAGAATTTAGTCCGGGATCTTATGAACTAGTAAATGAACTTCTATCAAAGAGGAAACGAGATGAATTAAGTGCAGTCCTATCCAATTTCAAGGTAAGATTTTTATAATTGACATCATAAAATAAATACTTTAGCATAGTGTCGATCTTATTAAAGCTATTGAGTTAGGAAGAATCGAACCAAATGAGGGTGTAGATGACGAATATGATAATGCTTCTCAAAAAGTGGCAGGTTGTATTCAAGAATTAGAAAAATATCGAAAAGAGCAGGAAAAATTGTTAAGATGCGAGGTATATTTTAAATTCAGTTTATTTTATTTGTATTTCCAGATATCTTATTGGGGATTGGGTAAAAATCGTTTCCAAATGGAAGTCCCAGATACGATACACGTTAGTGGAAGTTACGAACTTAAATCCCGAAAAAAAGGATACAGTCGATATCATACGTCCCAGTTGATTAAATTAATTGAAAAACTTGAAGATGCTGAAGCATACAAAGAAAAACAAGTGGATGAATCGGCTAGAAAAGTTTTCGAAACGTTTGACAAAAAGTGAGCAGTTTACCGTTCTTTTATTTGTTTTTCAGAAGATCTTTATGGAGTCAAATTGTCGAAAGCATTGCTACTTTGGATGTCATCTTTTCTCTTGTAAAATATGCACGATCAAGCTCAGTAGAAGTCTGTCGTCCAGAATTTGATTTTACCTCACAAAACCCTTTTATAAGCATTGAGAATGGTTCTCATCCTTGTTTAGTTACCCAAATCGGATCAGGAAATGTTTATATCGGTAAGACAATTTAATCTTAATTGATTTAAACAATATTTAGCAAATGATACCTATCTTGGAGGTGAAAAATCATCAACAATGCTACTTACTGGACCAAACATGGGTGGAAAATCAACTTTAATGAGACAAGTGGCTGTATTAACTGTGCTAGCCCACATGGGATCTCTAGTTCCTGCAAAATCAATGAAGCTTTCGCCGGTAGATAGAATTTTTACCAGAATTGGAGCAAATGATCGTATTATGTGTGGTATGCTTTGCTAAAACCAGTTGTAGAACACCATTTTCAGGACAATCAACATTCCTTGTCGAAATGAACGAGACACAAATTATTATGAGAGATGCGACTGCTCATTCACTCGTGCTTGTTGATGAATTAGGTCGTGGAACAAGGTATTTCTCTAGTATTCGATCTTTCTAAAATATTTTCAGTACATTTGACGGCACAGCTATCGCATCAGCTGTATTGGACGATTTCGCAAATAGGCTCAAGTGCAGAACATTCTTCTCAACGCATTATCATTCATTATGCACATCAGCTGCCACAAACAAAAATATTTCCCAGGCTCATATGGTATTTATTTTAGGAATTTTCAACTAGAGCTTTTTAGGCGTGCATGGTAGAGAATGAAAACGAAGAAGATCCAACAGAAGAATGCGTAACCTTCCTTTATAAGCTAACAGGAGGAGCTTGTCCAAAAAGTTATGGATTCTATGCAGCTAAATTGGCAGGAATTAGAGACGAGGTTTGCGGATTTTGCTTCTCTATTTTAGGTTTTAGGTAATTCGCGAAGCTCATGTAGCTAGCTCACGTATAGCTAAAGCAGGCGTACTTGATGTCGAGACTAGAAAACGCCTTCGCGAAGCAGCTGAATCTGGAGTTAGTATTGAAGAACTCCGTCGAATGGTAGATGCGTTATAGATTGCATATTTTTTCTGCAGAGCGTGATTTTATGCATAAATTGTCTAGTTCCTAAGCAGATTTTATTGTTTTAATTGCAATTTTCAGAAGCAATAGGGAATTTAAGCAAGTTTAGGTTGTACTGACACAATATACAATTACAAGGCTACGAGTAATTAAAGGAAAGATTAATAGTTAATTCAGTAGTTAATTAATATCACTTTTGAGGTTTTTTTATGCTTCCAGTTCAATCGCTTCGACATTTTCTGGCAGACTTATGCGAAACCAACTGAAAATTATTTCTTTTCATTTTCGACAAGAAAACTCACTCGTGCTGTTGGATTTTGCTACATTCCGGCCTACAGTTTATAGCAGGGTTCATCATGGAGGTAATTAGGCTCCAAACGACTGGTGGTGGCTTTATGTCGTTTTTAAATCGAACTCGCATCGTCACAATATTATTCTTCAATTCTTGGATGAATCGGTCGTGGCCGATTTCCTCGGATGTTCTAATACTCAGCAAAAACGGATTGGTATGGTTAAAAAGAGTGAAAAGAATCGCTCCAAGTGACCAAATATCGATCTAAAATTGGATTGGTTTGCCATTTTTTTTTAGAAAGTAACAGTCAAAATGAAAATAATCGTACCTTATGGTTATGATTTCTTTGTTTTATTATCTCTGGAGCCATATATTCGACGGTGGAGACGGTTTTCTTGAACCACTGGCCTGAAATTTTTCATTTTGTTTTTCTAAAACAAGACGAAAAACCTTTCTCAAATTGAGTTGCGTGACCAAAATCTCCAATTTTTATGTTAATCTCAGACATTAGGAAGATATTCTCTGGCTTGAGATCTCGATGACAGATGCCTTTCAAATGAAGAAAGCCAATTCCTTCCAAAATTTGTGAGAAAACTTCACGAATTGTCGACTCCGGCATTCCGGTCTCCTTGAACTTCTCATTGTCCTGATATTCGAAGAGATCTCCCATCGGGCAGTACTCGAAGTAGAGAATATGCTTGATGTAGCGAGAGTAACCGTAGAAGTAGACACAGCGGGGATGATTGCCCAACAAGCTGAGAAGTTCTCCTTCTGACATTCGAAAGCTTTCTTTAACCTCCTTTTCGACCACTTGCGTGCCATCAGGATGGACAAACAGGGAGATCTGAAAGCTAGTAATTTTTAATAAATGATTGTCTACAAAACTGATTAAATCCTAGAAATTTTGAGTTTTTACAAGATATCAATTCGTCTCTTGGGTTGCTGTAACTTTGCAAAAAAAAATTAAGCTAAGGTTTGGCGCAAAGTTGAGCGAGCGTAAAGTTACTGTAGGTTGGGGCTAATAAAAGCCTGCAAAAACTTACTCTAGAGTTTTCTGTATTGAAAAGAGTCTTGACATGTTTGTACTTTCTTATATCGAAGGCGAGATTGATTGTCCCAGCGGGTACTGTAGATGATGCTGTTTTATCAATTGGAGCCATCATTCCCATCGAAATCGCGTCTCTGATCTCTTGCGTTTGGTGAAAAAACCTTAAAAAACAAAATAAAATCCCTTATTCAGCAGCGAAGCGACAGTCAGTGCCCTTGTGTATGACTAAACCGCTTTTGGAGGAGGAGTTTTTCACCCAACCATTCCAGGAAGGGAAGCATCAAGAATCTCAAAATCTCCGGTGAAAAGAAGGAAAAATAAATAATCTTAGAGTTATTTTGATGGCTTTCAGGATTTTCTGACCGACTATTGATGTATTGGTCAGATGTCATAAAAGCCAGTCGCTTTTCAGAATAATAATTCCAATAAAAACTCATAAACAATGGAGGCAAAAAAGTCACCTAGAAGGGACCCAACTCTCTCATGAATTAAACTCTTGCTGGAAAAAGGAATCAAAAGTTTAAAATAAATCCTGAAGAAAAAGGAGAGCTAAAGGTCCCAAATGCAAATGATTGCACAACACTGCGCAAAGCTCACAAGCACAGCCTTTTCGCAATCTACTGCTTTTGAGCCTTCGCTTCTAAAAAGGATCTAGTCTTCAAAATAATTGTACTAAACGTGGAAAATATTTATTTTAAAAATCCTGATACAATGAGCAAAAGCTGGAGGAAGAATAATCCTTGTATCTTCGACTTCTCCTCGATAGAATGAACACTCTTCTCATTGTAAGAACCCAACTCCAGCCCTGGAATTTGTTTTTTGTGGGGAAAGAAGCTAGCCCATAGCTGAAGCTATATGCAATCAGAGCTTCAACACAACCATATTTCAAAGAGTCCACAACCTGCTAGTGTTCTACACATGCCACATATCTTATGTGGCATCAAATTGTTGAGACAAATAAACGAAAGAAGGTAACTCCAGAATCCTCTTCCCAACTTGAAGAGTTTTCCGGCCGGGACAATTCATACCGTTCAATGAGCATAATACCCGTCAACAAGCCAGCCGGTTCCAACTCAGTTAAATTAGATCGAATTTGGAAGACAACGTCAAATTTGAGACCAAACTCCCTATAAAAAGTAGAAATACTCACACATTCTGTCTTAAATCAATCCACTTCATTAAATAGACCCAGTCATAAAAGTTAGTCACCGTCTTTGTTCGCTGAACCAACTAATGATAATCGCTGAAGATGATGAGCCATCCAATTAGTGCACAGAAGGATTCAAAAGATGTACAAGCAGCTACAAGGAAGCCCTGGAGCAAGAACTTAAAATCGCCATCTAAACATCTACTTGGAAATCTAAGAATATTTGATTCGTTCCTTTACATCAATTTTTCATTTGGAAATTATTTCGCCTACGTTGGTATTTCTAAGCTCTTGGAAATTTTGTCACATTGCATGAATTTTTTATTCGGTAATTTCATCAGCTACGTGGAATTTCAACGAACGGAATTGCGATCGTAGATCTAACTTTGGATCTCTGGCTTTTGAGGAAAAACCAAATCAAAACAGAATTCATGTTTATCCTTTTCATTTGAAGGTTTTTGCGTGCTTGCAATCCGTCTCGAACTTCAAGAAACTTATAAAAAACTAGATTTCTTTGTCTTTCTGATTAACTCACCAAAAGCTACAGTAATTTAAATTTCGCGAGAAGGTACGAACAATACAAAGAATCTTGCTGCCCCCCATTGAATATCATACGGTAGGTTGGAAGAACCTTCTTATCCTCAGGTATTGACTATTCCTATCTAGGTCTAGCAGAGAGGAAGAAAATGTCTAAAAAATCTGAGAAATCTCAATAAATATACTTCTTCTTCCCATCTTTCAAAAAGGTTTTTTTTTCTTTTCTGCTGACGGACTCAAAAAGAAGTCAAAGTTTAAAACAATTTATTCTGGATAATCCCTTCAGCCGCAACTGAATTCTCTTATCACTTTGAGCTCATCTGGAGATCAGAGAGAGACGGATCCAGCTTCAGATCCTGGTTCAGCGAGTTCCAACCACAATTCATCCAAAATATAATAAATAGGAACAGGAATAGTAGCCTAGTTGTTTCCAGAAAAAAAGACTAGTAGGTCGAGAAGGAGCGTCGAAAGCCGCGCCTTCTTTCCTCCAATGTTTGTTGTCGCTTCCTATCGAAGCGAGTTTGTTGCCAAAGGTTGTCGTCATCTTCAGGCCAAGAGATGTGGATCATTCTCCAAAGAGAGAGATAATTCAGAAGAAAGACGAACCGAGCAGAGCACAAGTCGAATCAAGGAGTTCTCCTTTTATAGGAGAGGAAGGAAGGCCACGCCCCAAGAAGGGGATCAAGCTGACCTCTCTAAAAGATTAGAAGCTGAAAATTCGACTTAAACACGCTCTTTTCAGACAGAAAACAGCCAGATTCAGACTAGAGAAATTTGTCACTTTTGAAAGAAGATGTTTGCAGGCGGAAGATCCGAGAAAGACTCCGTACTTTTGGGAGGATTGAGTTATTGTGACGGAGCAGCAGGATAAAAGGCTGCTTGTACACACGTTTGTATTATAATTACAGAGAAAGAAAATATGGAAATTGTCTTGTACTTTTCCAAATAATTCTAGAGCTATCATTATTTGAACGTTATTTGCTTCTGACTTTTTGATTTCCTATTTGTTTTCTTTTAGAAAAGATTAAAACCTGCAGCCCTTCAATAAGCGTTAAAATTCAAAACTCGCTCTAAAAATTAGACAATTGAAATTCGCTTGTATCTAGAGCAACCAAAATAGGAAAGCAGAAAACTCAAATTTTCAGGATTTTAGTATAAGTTTTATAGGAAATGATATTCTGAAAAGTTTTAGGGGAGATCAAGGGCTATAACTTTAATAAATAACTTGAGTCTCAAAATGTAAATTTGCGAAGAAATAGAAAAAATCACTGTATTAGAGCTATAATAACCCAAAATTAGTTAGATTCTTTTCGCATCTTTTATATAATTTACTTTTTTGCACAAAAAAAGAGAAAAACTGCGCTATTGTAGCCTATCGAAGTTAAGTCGGAGATCTCAAAAAATTATCTACTATTTTTCACTTTTGAACTTTGAATCCAATTCAAAGCGGAGAGCAAGTCCTCCTGATTTCTGCTGCCAGACCGGGTTAATCACTTTTTTTTTCTGCTTTCGAAGACCCCAAGAACCTTTCTGGTGAAGCCCCGACCTGGATTAAGGTAACTGTTTTGAATTCAACTCGACTGATCATCTTCCCAAAAAAACAAGCAGCTCAGCTAGGAGGTAAACAATCATTCTAGATCCTAGTTTTTGTAATTTCTAGTCCAGTCCGAGGGTGGAGATCTTATTCACGGGTGACAGCTGATTCGTTGAACTGAAAGAAGAGGAAGGATTAAATTCTTTTTTTGCAAAAATAGAATCTGCCCCCTCTGATATAAGGCTAAGCTCAGACTACACTTCAAAAATTGCAAAAATGAATATCAAAACGAACTCTCCTCAATCCTCCTCAAAGTGATCCTTAGAATTATATATTACCATAGCTTTTTTTATAGCAACTAGTAGAGGAAGAAAAATCGGGTAGTAAAAGCATGACAGAATTAGTATATGACAGGTGGTTACAAAAAAGAACGCGAGAATACTATAAAATTATAGAATCAGAAAAGTTAATCAACAAAGTCTGCATAGATTTTCGGAAGAGACCAAAACGCACAAAATAATTATATTTTTTAAAAAAAGGGAAAACTACCGTATTTCTTCTAATAGAAGCCGGTCCAGCGAGAGGGTTGAAAAATAGAAGCCCCGGTTTCTATTGGAAAAAATACGGTAGTCTGTTTCATAATTGCCTGCACCAAGATTTGGGCTTTCTTACCAAGACCCACTTTTGGTCTTTACTACTTACTTTTAAAATAAAGCAATACGCAGTGGCTAGACAGTATGTTTAAAAAAAACAACAAGACTGGCTATCAACCGTTGCTAAATTTGGCTACCCGCGTCGCTTTATCCTAAAATTTTTTAACTAAATTAAAGTTAAATTCAAATCTGCAGCGCAGTGGTTAATAGCCAGTCTTATCGTCTTTCCCTCGGTTTTTTAATTAACTTTAGCAAGCTATCCTAATTTTAAAGTTCTGATATCTTGTAGAGGAGATCAGGTTCAACAAGTCTGCAGGAATCCAGGAATCGCCATGGTTCTTCCATATAAAAAAAGAAGTTCAACAAAGAGATAAAGAAAACAATTAGCTATAAAAGTACACAGCCTTTGCCTCTACTAGATTCTAAAAATGAGGCTAGAAATACACTAAAACAATTTACAACAATTTTACTGATAAATCTAATATTCAATCAAAGATCAATGAATGCGAGTAAAATATCCAATCAGCTGTTAGTTGTCTCATTTTTGCAATTAAAAGTTCAAATCTAGCTAGCTAAAATATAAATATTAGATCCTTTCCTATTTTAAATTATGGCAGCTTCTTTAATTGTCCATCATCTGCTCTGCCTTCTTTCACAAATTGTGTTCTTCTCTTCTAATTTTCAAAAGTTCACGGTTCGAATTTGATTCACCAGCCTCATCCCACTCAGAAGTCAAATTGAACTTTTTGAATAGTAAAGAAATTTGTCTCTCGTACATGAAGTATAAACAGAAAAGGGGAGTGTGAGGGCTTCCTCTAATTGACTTTAATTTCTATTCAAAGGTTGGTCCAAAAATTCAAAAAGCGCGGGTGGACCTTCCTTTTAAATTTTGTGTTAATTTGATCTGTGGATGTACACATTTCTTGATTGTACTCTCGACTTTTTTTCTGCTTGCTGGCTGTGTGAGGGCATGAGATGACTTTTATGGGGAAATGATTTTCTTGGTAATAGTTTCACGGAAAATTAGAGCTGCAGCTGACCTTCCTCGTGACTTTGCCATCAAAAATAATTTTTTTCTTCTTCCTCTTCTGTGGGGATCATTTGATTTCTCCCACCTAAAGTGGGTTCAAATATAATCCCCCGTTAACGAGCATGTTTTGGACTGTTTCCATGCGAACGCCTGTCATCAAGATAATATCGGAAAAGCTGCTCCAACACGTGATTCTTTCCTATGTTTTGTGGTTGAGAGTGGGGGAAGAAGGAGAAAGGAAGTAATTAGGAGAGCAGATGTTTATTTTTGGAGGCAGAAAGAAGAAGAAATACTGTAGATTTCGGCGTTTTGTAAAATATATTAGAGGCCTAAATTTTGGCCGATTAATCAAGAGCTTATCGTAAAAACTATTTTGAGGGATCTGCTTCAATCTTTGAAATGGTATCATTCTGGGGTCAATAGCCTCCATAAAGAAGGTTACATTATATAATGTTTTTCCCTGCAGTCTTCGTATCCAAGAAAGGGGCTATCGCGGCGGGACCCATTTTATCCTAAGCAAAGAACTTTAGTAAATTTTAGGATAAACATGGATGTCGCCGCGAAAACACTATCGCTTTCGAGTGAAAGCTATAACATTTTGAAGCGAACGAAATGAAAACGAAATTTTGCTTCCCTTTTCCACCCCATCATCTAGCCCAATTCTTCGGAATCAGCGCTCTATCACACCGACCAAAATGTCTCTCAAGACACTAGCCGCCAAGAAGATCTTCCAGCAAATCTGCAACTTCTCAGCCGCCGATGTGGAGAATATCTACGCTTGTTTAATCATCACCATCTTCGGCCAAGGAGACGAGGATGCTCTTCTTCAGTGTCTCCGCACAATGGAGCAAACCATCATGGATCCAACATATGCAGAAAGGTTTGTCAAGGATGGCCGAATGCTGCCACTCCTCCTATTCCTCCTCAAGAAGAAGAATCACCCAGGCCTCCAGGTAAGTTCACCCCCTCACCCTCCCGAAAACAATATTTTTTGTAGGTAATCGCTCTTCGTCTCCTGAAATATCTCGCTGGAGGGGATTTCTCCATTCGATCGGCGCTTCACCGAAAACTGCAGTTCCTCACAGTTGCGGTGGAGTGCAGAGGACACAAGCTGCCATATCCCCAGGTCATCAAGGCCTTTATGGAGGTAAGTTCTCTTTCTAAAATACCCAAGAAAGGCATCACCCAACTTTAAAAAAAAATAAATTTCAGTTAGTCTTCTTGCTCACAGAGGACTGCTTCCAGCCAAGACAACTGGAGAGTCTTTTCGTCAAATTGGAAGGAGAAGGACGACTTCTCTTCGTGCCCTATCTCTCCCAAGTTCTGAGGTGGGGAATGGCCATCGTCTTCAGAGTAAGTATCCCATTTAAAAATAAATAAATTTCTAGGAAAACGAGCCTGAGAGAGCTCAATTCCTGGAAGTTATTGGACAGATCGTCTACTTCATGAAGATTTGCTCCGAGGATCAAATGCTGCTCTGCCAGGTAGCTCTCTCAGCCGTGCCGTTCCTCAGCTATCTGGCCACATTCCCCTACATCCACAGGAGGTGGTACGACAGGGAAACCCATGGGAGTGCTGCAGAGCTGCTGAGGATAATCAAGGAGTCAAGAATTCAACTGCCGTTGGAGACCAGGGAGAACGAGGAGTTCGTCAGATTTTTGGATATATTTAATTGTTAATTGGATATTTATTTTAAAAAATTATTTATTCTCTAAAATTTATTAATAAATATTTACTCTCTTCTTAAAATGGAGTTTATTGGGCTGGAACCATCATCAGCAGAAGATTTCTCTTGTCCTTGAAGATTCCTTTACGCCACTATCCAGTTTTCATTTGAAACGTGGCTTGTCGTGTCGGGATCCAATTTTTACGGCATGTCTTTTTTCGCTTTTTAAATTTTCTTTTAGTGCTTTATCTGCATTAGCTGTATCAAGAATATGTTTTTAGAGCAAAAATAAGAAAAAAGGCAGTTAGAAAACATCGATAAATACTAGAAATTAGTCGAAAAGAGTTGAGCTAGATAGATTGTTCTATTTTTTTCGAATTTTATCAAAAAAAGTCTTATTGGGTTAACTTTAAGCCAAAAATCGAGATTTTGACGAGATATTACCAGTTATAAAATTTGAGCTACAGTAACTTCAAAATTTGACAGCGGAAGGGCTTCGCTTCTTTGTATTTTTTACGTAAAAGTCTTCTCTTTTGAAGGACTAACTAGATTTAAAATTTCTATAGAATTTATTGTAGCTTTGAGTTGTGGGGAGAAGGTGCCAATTCAAATTAGCTTCTCTTCTTGACATTTCTACTAGAAATTAATTTTTTTTGCCTAAATTAACATTTGAAAATTGATGAATCCTTTGCATGATGAACAGATTATCCGGCAGATCCTCGGTCTCCTAGTCATCCCATTTCCAAAAATAAGCAGACTCATTTGATAAAAATATTATTTTATTTTTCTTGATTATATTCCAGGGATCGGTTTGAGAGTAGCTGCTGATTTTTAATAGAACACTACTGACTAGAGTTCACAACAGGTGTGAGGTCTTGAGCGATATTATCGATGTAAATGGAAAAATCGTCATTTCTCCCAAGAAATTAGAGCAGAATTATTTACAACTTTTTCAAACTCCTCTAGGAAAATTCAAGATTCCACACCTGCTGCTTTTTTTCTTTAAAAAGTGAAGCTGCTTTTTAATTTTAAAAAACGAGAGCAATAAGCTATATATAACTCTCGTCTACGATTTTTAAAGAAAGGTGAAGGCGTCTTGATGAATGATTAATTATTTACACCAGCCGAGATGAACTTGATGTCAGAAAATTCAGATATACAGCGAAAAAGCTGGAAAAAAGAATGATTTCTCGAACAGGAAAATTTGCTCCTTTGATTTTTGATGAAATAATTCTCATTTTTTTCCAAGGAAACCCATCCCTAGTCCTTCACAAAACAGAAGAAAAACATTAGATTTACAATCTATTTGAAAGAATTAAAATGAAATTCTTATGAGGAATACTCTCTTGGATTCTGGAGGCTGACATTCCTCTTCTATGTCACAAAAGATTAGAAGCAGAATGCTCAATTTTTAGTTGAAAAGCAGAAACTAAACGCTTCCCTCGAGTTGGTTTTATACCTTTTTTGGATCTTCTTTAAGCCGGTGAATTTTAGAAGTATTCCAGGCGCCGTTTTCTCGTTTAAACTTTAGTTCCCCCTTTTTTATCGAACGTAGAATCTAATTTCTTTTTTTTCCTCTTATGATTAGCTACAGCCGAGGGACAAAAAGGAACAGAAAAATGTACGCATTTTTTTTTATTTCTCACGTTCACAATACAAAGAAAATAATATGCGAAAGAGATCGTAGCTGACAACAATCGAGACTGTAGGAGAAGTACCCGTCGTTCCAAGAAATACCAAGAGAGAGAGAGAGAGAGTACAGTAGCCACACGGAATATCATGTTGTAGCTTTTAGAGGCGAAAGCCATTCGTCAAATAGTTGTGAAGGATCGTCGAAAACCACGGCGACGATCAGCCAGAGTCATCTTCTTCAGTCGTTCGATTCGCAGTTTTCTAGCGAGGGAGACTTCTTCGTCCAAGTTGAATGTGATGTGGATCATCTTTTTGGAAGAGAAAAATGGAAGAAAGCGTTGACTATAAAACGGAGAAGCGGAGCCTTTTATAGCTAGCGAGAAGCCTGAAGCTCCGCCTCCAAGAACTGGAGATCAGGCGAGGGTGGCAGATTAACGCTAATGAATAGAACACAAATAGGAAATCAGGAGGGATTCGACCCGGGAGGGAGAAAAAAAAAACAACGGCTGCTATACGAAAATAAATTTTTATTAAAGGAATGAAGAAATTTTTTAATTTCTTTGCGCTTATCTAAAAAAGGAAAGCGCGCAAATATTACTGTAGCTTCTTTAACTTCTTCCTCAAAAGAACTCGATTGCTGTAGACGGTACAAATAATTGCGAATTTTAATCCCAAACTATTTAAAGGCGAGTAGATTAGATACTGTAGATTTGAAAATTTGCGTCAAAATATTGAAGAGATGATACTTTTTTGGCTGCTTTTCTAATCAAATTATGGTAGGTTTTTTTAAAGAGAGAAAATTAATTTTAAAAATGGTTCTATTTTTAATTTATTCCCGAGATCCTCCAGTCAACTGTTTATTTGCACTCTGTTTTGATATTTATTAAGAGCTGGAGGGAGAAACAGTCCATGAATGGCAGTGGCTGGCTCTTTGAAAACCTGATCGCGAGATATTGAAAAGAAGAGAAACACCCTGGTTGTACGAAATGTGGGCGAGAGACAAATAATAGTAGACTTGATTATTATTTTGATGTTTTTAATTATATTTTGTAGAAGATTCTCGAATTGGAAAAGGGAGGAACATTTAGAAATTTAGTTTACAGAGAAAGTCTAATTATGAAAAGGAGGGATTAACTCACATTTCCAAGAGATGGAATCTATTTTTTTAGGATCAAAACACAATTTTCCTCAAAAGACTGTAGTTAGTGCCACGTGGTCGGAATGTTTTTAACCTCTTCCAATCTATGTTTTTCCTTTTCATGCCACAAAGAGTAAAATTACTTCCAAATTTAGCGAAAATTCATAAGCAATAGATATTTTGGAGTGTTTCTATCTAAGAAAATTACAGTTTTTTTTTCTTTCGGAATTTTTTCAATTTTCTTACTTTTTTGGACAAGAATCGTCTGAATATCAGCAAATACGTGAATATTTTGTTCTGTTTTCTCTTATCAACTGAACTTCTCTCTATTTTAAATGACAATGAGATGAACTGTGTACTAAGCTGTGCTGTAGCTCAGCATGATCTGCTCTACAATTTGACATCAAGATTCTAAGAATTGTGGGAGGTTTAAGATCAAAATCAAGCTCAGGGCTACCATACTATGATTTATTTAAACTCTCGTAGCTTTTTAATTTTTCAGAACAAAGAACAATTACTTTTTTTTTGCAGATCGCTTATTAAACATTTATTAAAAACATAGTCATTTTCCGAGAGAAAGAGACATTTCAACCAGCGACAGTTCGTTTTTCAGAGGTCTAGGTACGCTTAGGCGTACACTGGGATGGTTCGAGACTAGTCTAGTCTTCTAATTTTGTGATCTTGAACAGGGAATAGTGCCCTGTACAACTCACTGTTTATTTCAATTCAAGTCTAATTGTCCTCGAGGAAAAATAAATTTTTGATCTTCCTCCTCCTCCTCTTATTCTCTGTCCTTCGGTTCATTTGCACCCGATCTTGTTCGTATTTCCTGGCTATTCACTCCCCACCCTATTTATCCAATGTATAATAAGGGGCTATTGAGAGTCCGAAAGTAAACTGCCGGTGGGTGTGTTGAGAGATTCAAGACAACTACTTTCTCAGCTTGTTTATTACGCCGTTTGTGCTTGAACGATTCGAGGGGCAAAAAGAGATTCAAATGGTCACTCAGGTGCTTCAAGATCAGGCGCAAAAAAAGTTGAAGGCTTCCTCATTTTGAACCCATGGCAAGATAAATACGGCGACGATCTATGGCAAATCTTGTTTGGAAAGAGGAGATGGCGCCAAACTTCTGAGCTAAAGGGCAAAGCTCATAAAGCAAAAGGATTTTCGAGGTCAAGTCGCTGAGCGAAGAAGGCAGTTCAAAAGTCAAACATTGTTTTTTGTTGAAAAAAGTTAGCGCAGAAATTATTTCTTTCTGTCGCATTTTGCTACAAATTTTGAGAAAAAAATTCCAACTTTTTAGGCTAAATTTGATGAGATAGGAGTCTTTCTTTTTAGCCACAGTAACATTTCACTAGATTGAATGCGGAATATTCAAATCCCAGTGAAAATAATTTCAAAAGAGTGGTCCATCTGCAGGACCAATCGCTCTACAATTATTTATTCTTCAAGCCAAATGTTTTGAGCTCAAGTTTCCCCTATTATTAAACTAGAAATACTCAAATTGAGTTAACTTTTTCACGAGCAAAAATTCTTAAAATTGCTGAATGATTTTCGATTCCAAGACATGAATTAGAGGAGAATTGAATTAAAATTTGTTAAAAAGGACAAGGCGTAGAAATCATTGTTTTCAAAGCAAACAAACAAGCATTTGAAATGAAATAATTAATAAAATTTCTGGGAGAAAACGAGGAATTAAAGAAAGAAAAACGCAAAATCCTTTCTGGAAGGCGATCAAAGGAGGAAAGAAATCAACTTTCGAAAGCCAATTGAGCTTTCCCCCGCAAAAAACTGTATTTGAGCGCCAATTTTTAAAACTAAAATTGATTTGATTACTTTTTTAAAATCTTTTCTAATTTTTTCTCCGAAATTCTGTTTTCCTGTTCTTGCACAGTGAAATTCTGCGAATAGGCGGCCAGCTGGCTAATAATTTTAATAGAAATTATGTAAAGGACATTAGATTTTTCTGCTGCTTTATGTTTGACAATTTGATTTGAATAATTCTCATTTTTCATTACCAACCGAGGGAAAAAACAGAAATCATGATATAGAAAAAAAATTCCAGACTATTAATTGTCCTGCGACATCCTTCGTATCAAAGAAAGGGGATTTCGGGGACGAGACCCATTTTTATCTTAAAATTTATTAAAGTTCTTTTTTAGGATAAAAATGGGTCTGGCCACAAAAAGCCTTTTCTTGGATGCGAAGAGTGTCGTCTTTTTTTATAAACAGACTATAGTCAATTTAATTTAATTTCTTGTTCCTCCTGTAAATATTCCAATTTTTAAAATAGCCTTTAAAAAACTGAGAAATTTACGGACTTTATTTCGATCAAAAAATAGCCGTGTTAGTCTATTTTTCTGCTGTCCAACTGCAACTGCTTTAAAGGTGGAGAGGGATTGATTCGGAGGTTATAGAAGTAAAGCAAAATGAGCCAGTTTGTGTTAAAAAGTGGAAACTTTTAAGTTTTATTTGGAGATGGGAGCAACTGAAAAAAGAAACATTGACAAGGAGGCTAAATATTTGTATTCATATTTCGATTGGAGAACATTCGCATATCGAATCTCAGTTCTGGCCTCAGCTAGCTGCACATTGTAACCAGCTGTCAATCTCTGCACTTAGCTCGCTACTACAATTTTCACGAAGGGTTTTCAAATTTTTGCGCCACCTGAATTTAATGCAAAACTTTTGCACTGGACTTTATTTTATTTATAACCCAGAGAACTAAAGAAACAAAAAGAAAGTAGAGACGTGTCTCATCGATTTAATAGATAAGTCTATCAGTTCTTCTTTCTCCTTGTTCAATCACCTGTCTTTTTCTGCCTTTTTGTCAATAATCAGTTCAGAATGGCGCATTCATCAAATGGAAGAAAGAAGGAGGACGATCCACTAATGAAAATGTACGAGGCTCAAGCCATGGTTGTTGAGAAAGAGGAGAAATTACAGCAACAGCGAGTGGAGCTTGAAAATGCTCGACAAGAAATTGACCGATTGAGGCTAGTTAATGAACAGCAGAGATTTGACCAAACAATTGCTGCCATAGGTAGGAAAGGGGAATCTTTCGGTGAGAAATTCGACGAATTTCTAGAGAGAAAGTTTGAAGAGCAACTCGCCGAAATGAGACGACAATTTGAGGAAACTTTGAAAGAAAGCATAGGTAATATTGAGGATAAAATAAAATTCGATAAAAAGAACTATCAGGAAAATATGGCGGTTATGAGTATGTTCTTTTTTAAAAGTTAAAGCATCTCTTGAAGAACAATCAACCGAAGAAAACAAAATTGAAGCAAGACGGCTGCTGGAGAGAGAAAGAGAGGATCGAGTCACCACAGGCATTTTTATGTTCGAATCAATTTGAGAATCTTTTAGAACGAAATTTCCAAAATCAGCTGGCGGAAGTTGGGCAGCAAATGGTAAGGGAAAGAATGGATCGAGTTGCTGCAGGTAGTTTTAAAATAAACCGCGGGTCGATTTGAAAAATTGCGGTTAACAGAAACCGGAAGCGAACCGACTAAAAATCCAGAAACCGTGCATCCCTGATTGTGGATGAAAGAGAGGAACGAGTCAACGCAGAAAATTTCAAAAATCAACAAATCTGAAGACAAAAGAACTAAATGCAATTTCAGTTAGAAACATCGAAGCTCAATTAGCTGAAAAGGGAGAAACAATTAAAACTTTACAAATTAGAATTGGTGAGCAATCTGGAGAAATTGAAAATCTAAGAGCTGGGCAGCTTGAAAAAGCCTCTTTGGTTGAAAAAACAAATGAAGGTTTGTTTGGAATTTAAAGAACGCCGGCAATTTTAGAAACAAAAAAGATGGTTGAAAACATGTCAATTCAATTGGAAAATGTTTCCTCAGAATTGGGGTTCCACTCTTCCGTAGGTTCAGCTAAAACCTTTGAATAAGCGGTGTAGGCGTTGATTCTTGGAGGATGGCATGGCGATATAACTGACTCCATTTACATTTTCGATTCCAAAGAGAACAAATGGCGAAAGTGTAAGCAGAAACTTCCTTTTGGAGTGGTAGAACATGGCTCTGCTATCTTAAACGGCAAAATATATTTTATGGGAGGCCACAATAATAATCCAAATGAACCATATGCAAGCTGCTACAAGTTGGAAGAGAGTGGTGAATGGACCAAAATGGCTGAAATGAACCATAAGAGAACATGCATCTCACAGAGCACAATTGTTTTTGGCTCAGAAATTTGGGTGATTGGTGGATGGAATGGGAGTCGCGCACTAAAAGCAGTGGAAAAATACAATCCCCAAACAAATATTTGGACTAAAATGCCGTAAGTTGTTTTTAAAAAAAATACAAAATGAAAGTGATCTCAATTTTCAACGAGCTACCCCATCTGCTTCAATAGTTGGTGGAAAAATCTTTGTTTCTGGTGGTTGGCATAGGAAATGTTTAAAATCAGTGGAAGTCTATGATCCAGCTAAGAACAAATGGGAAATATTCTGTGATATGCCGCTTGAATTGAGTTGTCATTGTTCAATAGTTGAAGGAACACATCTAATAATCATCGGAGGATTGAAATCTGATTTAACCCCCTCAGATGAAGTCTGGAAAATAGACGTTTTTGATCCAAAAAAGGAGTGGATCAAGATGCCCAGCTTAAAACAAGGACGATACTGGCATGGAGCTGTCAAATTATCAAATGGAATTGTGGTCTTTGGAGGAGAAATTAACAACACAACTCGAATAGATTCTGTCGAAATATTCGATGGAATCAGCTGGACAGAAGGACCTAAATTGCCAGAAAAACACAGCCTATTTTCTTCTTTTCCTCTTTTAATAAAAACTGAAAAACAATTGCTACTGCAATTTTTCTAATATATTTGTATTATTACATTTTGCTTTTGATCTCTCCGATTAGCAGACAACCTGTGCCACAATATATGCAAAACTAAAATAAAAATGTTGCCAAGTTTCGAAGTATTCCATCCCTCTCTTTATCCTACTTTTGCCTCTCTCCTCTTTATTCTCTGCAATAGCGCAGTGAGAAAAGTATCTCGAGTGGAAACAACAGTCTGAGGTGCCGGCTATATTAGAGCAGCGGTCTATGGGTTTGCCCAACTTTTTTCCGAAATCCCAAAAACTACAATTCTAGTATTTTTGTGGCTATCGAGATGGGAATCTTCTTTTTCAACACGGGCGATGAAGTGATAGTCGGGGGAATTTCTAGATTTTTGGCTTAAAAATTCAAAAAAGGAAAAAAGTTTCGCTAGATTTTACTATGGACTCCTTAACTTATAGTCTGTTCATAAAAAAGACGACAGCTGATGCTCCGAGAAATGGGGGTTTTCGCGGCGATTCCCATTTTTATCCTAAAATTTACTAAAGGCTTTTGTTAGGATAAAATGAGTCCCGTCGCAATAACCCATTACTTGGATACGAAGGATGTCGTCTTTTTTATTAACAGACTATAACAAAATCGCGGAAAGATTCAGAAAATTGAGATTTACTGATCCCCTTTTGGTTTATTGGAGCTAGATCTGGTGATTTTCTGTCTTAATTTTGCTCTTTTTTCTTTGCGAAATCCCAACTTTTCTGCAAAATCTGCTGACACTTTACGATTATTATAGAAATTTCCCGTAGATTATAGCCCCTAGACGATATAAAAGAAAGAACCTGGTGATCAGATCTGAACACAGAAAACTTCTTTCCTTAGTACCAGAGATTAATTCTTGATTGTCTTGGCCTACAATCAGTCTTCAAGTATTCTCGAAAAATGGCCGCTATTTTCTGATTATTCACTAATTTAATGATTTAACTCCCGTTTGAAAATGGCCTCCTGCTGTTCAAAGATTACAGTAGCTGAGGATTCACAGTCCGAAGAAAGAAGAGAAGATTCTTGTTTATTTCCCGTCTTTGAATAATCCGCCACCCTCACCGTTTTTTGAGGCAAAGGGCGTGGCTTTCAGCCAGTCAGATATATAGCCAGGCAGCAGCGTTCGCTCTTACTTTTCTCCTCCAATCTCCAGCCATCTATTAATCTTCATCTATTTGATAATGATTCATATTGGCGATATTTATGACGATGAGGAGCTCTCACGAACCATCACCCTTTCTTCTAGACGAAGAAGGCAAA
This sequence comes from Oscheius sp. JU1382, assembly GCA_932521405.1. Lineage (NCBI taxonomy): Eukaryota > Metazoa > Nematoda > Chromadorea > Rhabditida > Rhabditidae > Oscheius > Oscheius sp. JU1382. The sequence continues at coordinate 1,214,763 of OW051479.1, forward strand.
CTTCCCTTCTCAAAGCTCCCAAAGACTGAGAAGATCAGCAAGATCTCTTAAAAGTGCTACATGGCTTTCGGGTGATGGATCAAGATTTCTGGTGCCACTTCTTTCTCCTACTACAGTCACTACGTGTAATATAAGCTGTATGTATTTATTTTTTTGTTGCCTTATTCCTTGTTTTGTACATAAAAGTGGTTATTCATAAAAATTTAAATGCTTATCCTGACTTAGAACGGGGAAGGGAGCTACAGTAGGTCGTTTCCTCAGTCTTCTTGGAATCTGGAAAGAAAAATCAAATTCTGGTATTAATCAGAAAGATTTCTCAATTGATTACGATAGCTCTGCTCTGTGGGACCCATTTATATCCTAATTTTTAATAGGAAATAGGATAAAATTGGGTCTAGCCGTGAAAACCCCTACATCTCTGGGCATTTCGCCAATTTTCTGGACAGGCGATTTTTAAAGAAAAACCATCAATTGATTGTTCGATAGAGCGCTCAATTTCTTGAGAAATACAGAACAAATATAATAATCGTATTATTGTTATAATCTTGGGGAAAAGAATTCCCAAAATTAGCTATTGGTAGCTTTTCCCTTGGAGAAATATCTCGCAATTGTTTTCTTTCTTTTTTTTGAAATTCTGAAAATTGCGAAAATTTTGAACACAATTCCGTACAGCACGTGCTTTTCTTTTGCTTCCCCGTTAGTGAATTTCTCGGAAGCTTTTCGAGAAATTGAGAGATAATTTTTCTGAAAAATAAAAAGAGCAATTAAATTTCCAACTTGAAAGTCAAAATTAATCGCTTGAATTATTCACTCACAAGGTCAATCTTTTCAGGTAATATGTTTTTTAATTTCGAGGGCAAGTAGACATCTAGGGTTATTTCGACCAAATTGAATGAAAGAAACTCGATCTTTTGAGAGAAAAAAAACCATCCACTTTCACAAATTTTTAGAACCTTGCACTCTTAAAAAATTAGTCGAGCAGTTTGTGACTAAATCATTTCTCCCTCTCTCCTACAGACAAAATAATTCATCGCAACATTTTTAAAATTCCAAAAAATTCCTTGGCTAAATAATTAATTAATTGGCCTTCTTCTTTCCTCCTCCATTCTACTCTTGATTTCACATTTGAAAAATATCTTTGAGTCATATCCGTCTAAATATCAGAGTCTGTAAATTATTATCCCACGGTTATTATTTTCTTTGTTTTTTTTCTGAATTAGTTGAGCAACAAAGACGCTTCAGTGTGCTGTCTGGGCGATTGGAACCCTTAAGAAGAGTCAGAGCTTGTTTATCAAAATTACTTTTCTTTCATCCGGTTGGTGTTCTTTGACCTGGGGAGTTGAATGACTTCCGTTCATCTTCTTCAATTTAATCCAATCGAGAGAACCCAACTCATTTGAAAAATATGGCAAACGTGCCAAATAGAAAGTTACTTTTTCTTTCATAGAACTTGTGGGCTTTGCCGTTTTCTCTCTTTTCGGTTTGTACCAGAGAAGCGAAGGCTTAGAGAGCCGAAGTACGAGGAACTTTGATTCACTTATAGAACTCAGTTGGAGAAAATTGAAAACTTGTGATTTCTAAAACAAAACGTGGAAGTTCAACGAGCAAAGAGCCACTGCGCATTTTATAAAAGGGAGAGGGACCAACTCTTTTTGAATTTTTAAAATTTTAAAATTTCTCATAAAGAAAAAGGAGGAAAATTTCTAAATTTATTTTCATATGAGACTCAAATCTCACTCTAAGGTTAGTTTAGCTCAAAAGTGAAATTTTTTTCTCAATTTAGATGAGATTTTATAGTTTTGATGTTCAAACTTTCTTGAAGAACATCAAATTATAAAAAAATCGCACAGAATTTAGATTTTTTTTTCTCTAAATTGGCGACCAATTCAATACTCAAATTGAAGTTCGTTCTGCAAGCACAGCAGCTGTTCATTAAATTTATAAAGTCACCTAATTTTCAAGTCAATAGGTCAATTTTAAATAATTTCAGACAGACTACACCCACCGGATTTTGTAGCTGATAAGGGTATAATTTGATAAGTTTAAGATCAAATATGGTATTTGTAAAGGGGACTAGAATTCCATCATCTTCTAGCTTTGATCTTCTTGAATTTCTCGGGGATTCGTTGATTTCTTTGTGGAGGGATGTTACTATATTATTGAACTAAAAGTTCTTCAAGCTGAAAACTTAATTATTTGTGGATCAAAATGCTACAAAAATAAGTTTTCATCGATCAGTGACGAATATTTTTTCAAAATTATTCCGAGACCTATCCTTTCATCCTTGAACAAACATACTTTCGATTTCCAGCCTTAAAAGATCATAAAAACGTTTCCAACTAAACGGGCACAGACACGGACCAGTGATCAGCCTTCATCTGGAGATATACACTTCACCATCATTAATCTGTTTTCTTCCCGGACCCTTTTTCAGCCTCGAACGTGTTTCTTCTAGCTTTTCAGATAATCTCGGCTGAGGCCTTTTATCTCTAATAAACCTCTCAGAAAAGTCACGGCTTTTAGAGAAACGTCAACAACCTCTAGGCGCCTTCAAGCTGTCTTTATTCAGGAAGATGCCTAATTTAACCGTTTAAGTTGGGAGATTAATGGTGTTTGATGTAAAAAGAACGGAACAGGAATCAAAGAAGGAAATGACAAGAGAAAAAAGTCTCATCATGCGTAATTCATTACATCATCTAAAAGAGAAATGCTGCTAATAGTTGATTTCTCTATTCGGAAATAAGTAATTTGAAAGAGAGAGCGTAGACAAATTGGAAAAAAGTACAACTGACAAGGGAACTTTCTAACCTTCCCGTGAAAATTGTAAGGTTTAGAGTCAATTGCTGCCGAAGGTGGCTAGGTGTATTTTTGGCTACCATAGTCTTTTGAATGAATAGGATTCTGTTTCGACTCTATCTTGGCTACTTGTTTTAAAAAATCGGAAAATCGCCTTTGTTGATCGATCGCTTTTCCCGTGGTTACAATCCTATAATCGGATTTTCATCGCCCCACTGTCCTGCCGCTCTTCCCAAAAGTCGGTCAACTTTGCTTTTTTTCTGCCTCTATTGTTCCTTTTGTTCTCAACGAAAAAGTTTAATTGAGGACGCAGCGGTAAATCTTTTAAGGAATGGACTTGTAGGCAAAGTGGAGCAAGTTTGCACGTAATCGTTCTCCTACATTCGCGTCAATGTTGTTCTCTTTTCTTTTATTTTTCTGATTTAATTTATAATAATGCAATTTTCAGGGAGCATATATCTTCCTTTTTTTGATACCTACTAATGTTTTAGACTTTGAGTCTATTGGCCTATTGAGCCACACCGAAAAAATGGGCCCAAGTCGTCTCTAAAAGACCCTACAGGTCGGAAAATAATTGCGACAGATTGTAAGGAGATTGGAGAAAATCGATCTCACAGTGAAGCGTCTCAGGAAAGGTGAAATTTTTCCAGATTTTCTTGTAAATTCCTGCTTTATAGGTTGATTTCCTCAATGATACTGCATACAATATAACATTCTGCGCCGATGGAGAAGCGATCAGAATCAAACTCTGAAAAATTGAAGAATTCACTAAATAAGATTTCAATTCTCCAAGTGAAAGAATGTCGAAAAGAGAGGAATCAATCCTTTTTTGTAGATTTGCAATAAACTATTTTCCATCTTTTACTCTACTGAGGGGAAAGGGGTTGAGGTAAATATCTCTTCTCGCCCTCTCTTTCTTCATATTCTATTCCACACCTATCGCATCTACGCAAAGCGTCGTAGCGTAGGGTCGCCATTCACACGCGCATTATCATACAAGCTCTCAAATTTTCATTTTTCTCGCTAAATTATCAATTTCCTCTTTTAAAAAAATGTCTATTCAATTACTAACTTTTTTCTAGAGGAAAAGGCAGATAGGATGTCTATTTGGTTAGCAATTCATCCCTCAGCTCAAGAAATGGAGGAATTTTATCTTCAAATTGTTCAAAGCGCTTGGAATAAGCTAATAGAAGATGTAAGAAAAAATTGGAAAGGAAACTCTTCCCCGTAGGTCCATTTTTTAAACTAATTCATCGTATTTCCTCGAAGAATAGAGATCTTCCCAAGATTCATAAAAAAGAAAAACAGCGATTTTAATCTGAGAAAAAGACATTTTTCCCCGTTAAACTAGAGGAATTTAGCCATTTTCAGAGAGAATTATCAGCCGTTGATAATAAAAAGAGTCGAATCAGATGGATTTATAGAAAATTCTAATAATTTGGAGATTGTGGAAATCTTTAAGAAGAAGATTAGAACTTCCAGGTTTTTCTCTGACCATAATTATTAGTAATTTCCTCTTTAGATTCGACTCTTTAATTTCGATTTATGAATCGTTTGGAAGGAGTTTTACCTTGAAAAATTGTGTTTTTTTATTTGGAAAGAATGAAAGCACCAGGAAGAATCAGGATGAATTAGCTTGGGAGCTGGCTCATGAGCTGTGCCATTCAGTGAGTAATATATGTGAAGTCTTCAAGAGAATTTGAATGTTTTTCAGTTTGGAGCTGGTCATTCCTTTGAAGGGATAATGAGCCGTCCTTATTCTCCAGAAGAAAATTTTTGCTTAGATGAACAAACGAGATTGACTATTCAACATATAGCCTTTTTCCCTTCTCGAGATTTGGAAACAATTCGGATGATCCATATTGATTATTTGACCAAGACTGCCATGAAAATTGAAGAAAATGTGAGACTTTTTTGATTTTTGGTTAATTTTTCATCAGAAATTGATCTTAAAAATGGATTGCTTGAGAAGTGGACCAAGGTTTATTTATTTTTTGGATGGAGAGGATAAATATGAGGAAATTGTGGGATATGAACAAGAAGAGAGGAATAGCTTCACTTTGGAAGCTTCGAAGACTGTTAGAAGGCTTATTTTTATATTTTTTGATGGCAATAGAGAATTTATTTCACTTCCAACTGGATAAAAATCATTTTTTTGAAGGAACCTAAATTTTCCACCTTAGAGAGTTCAAAAAGTGGATGATCCTTTTATGGGAAACTATGGAGATCTTGAAAAGAAATGCCCTATTTGAAGTGATCAAGAAGAAATAAAGTTGTTGAAGAAGCTGGGGAGTTTCCGTTCTACCATTGAAATAAAAATAGAACATATCACAATCCGTGGGCTTCATTTCAAAGGTCGGGCAAAAACAATACAGCCTGAAGTTATGCCAATCAAACCTGTTATTAAAACAGTAGAGTTCGCTCCAACAAGGGTAGCAAATAGGTGGATTGGTGGTAGCGAGAGAGTAGAGGATAAGTCTCTAGAAGGAAGAATTTTAGAAAGAGAGGGAACTCATCAATATAAAAAACCAAATCTTCATGTTTTCAAGAGAGAGAGAGAGAGAAGAAAAGACTATATTTTATACGGCTGGAAGGAGAAGGAATACCAATGGGACAAGGGGAAGTAGGGTTGTCAACGGTCCGGACCGGTTCGGTCCGTGGACCGACGGGTTGAACTGAAGAGTAATAGTTCGGCTGGGAACCCATGACTATTCGGATTACTGTAGCCCATTTTTTAAATGGTATTTTTATTTTTAATGTCTAAGTGTCTTTTATTTATATTTTTATTGATTTTTTCTCCTTCTCGAACAAGCACAAATCAAAATAGGGCTACAGTAACCTGAAAAGTTAAGGCTTCTAGCCTAACTACTACTCTTCAGTTCAACCACAGACCGGAGCTTCTGGTTCCGTTCATTTGACAACCCTAAGAGGAAGAGAAGAGATTGTAAACTCTGAAAGCTTCACAGAGAAAATTTTCAAAAAAAATTGCCTCCAGGCGGAATTGAACCACCGACCTTTGGTTTACAAGACCAACGCTCTGCCCCTGAGCTATAGAGGCTTACAGGGGCTAGATTTGATTTAGCACGTTTTGTTCGGAAACTATTGTTTGTACAGCCTATCCATATTGGTGCAAATCCACTCCTTCTAAAGAAGGGATTGAATTTTGTCAGCTGCACACAGGCTCACATATGCCTCTATAGCTCAGTGGCAGAGCGTCTGTCTCGTAAACAGAAGGTCGGGAGTTCAAACCTCTCTGGAGGCATCTTTTTTGAGAATTTGGACCGTAGAATTCAAAATAAAAGCCAAAACAATTTTTAACAAGATCTGATCAACCAAGGAGATGATCTTTGGATAAATGATCTTGCATAGTTCTTCTTTTTTTGCTATAGAAGTTGCTCTAGAGGTCGGTTCGCTTTTCTATCTCAATTTTATCCAAAAAAGATGAAACTTTTCGCTTTGTTTGTTATTATTGCCCTTCTGCCGTTGATTGGAGCCATCGGAGTGGATTCCCTTGAAGAGACGCCGTCTTTTCTCTTTTCCAGTTGGACGAAATTTAAAAACTTGTGGAGTTCAAGCGAAACTGAATGGTCTTGCGGCACTCGGAAGATCATCCTCAGTCAGGATATTGCTCAATTTTTCACTGCAGCTGCCTGTCCTGCTCTTTACGGTTAGTGCTTTCTTCAGATTTCAAAACAATTTGCTTTCGTGGAAAACCAAAAAATTTTCAGCTACTGTGAATAAGGCCTGCCAGCTTCACGATTTGTGCTATGAGAGTCCGGACGAGACGCGAGCCAGCTGTGACGACCAATTCTGTATGAGCATGAGGAGTATGGATGTGGACAATGAGACGAACTGCAAAATTCAAGATACTTTTTGCTATTTGGTCAAAAAATTCGGCCAGATCGCCTACCATAAAAAGTCCGCTGAGCTCGCTAATCGCGAGTTCAACATTTGAAAAATAAAGCCTTTTTTCAGAAGATTTCTCATTTTATAAGTAAAAAAATCATAAATAGAATCATAGGAAATTCGGGCTAGATTGAGACAAACCCCCCCCCCATCTCGTTTAACCAATAAGTGGCTACATTACATGGGAATGTTAAAGCTGGAAGTCGTCTAAAGTCAGCATTTCCTAGCTCTCCAAAAATAAGAGCGTGGGTTGTCATCTGCTTTGCAGTTGATCCCCTTATAAAAGAAGGAGAAAAGTCAAAAATCCAAGATAAGGCTCTTATCTTTAAACTTTTGTTTCCTTGACTCAATATTGCGTCTCTCCATTGTAAATGTTCATCTACAAACCATATTTATTGCCTTTGCGCCGAAATGGGACAATTAGCTTTTTATCTACAAGTCTTTGCAAATTTATTTCCCTGAAAAACTGATTGGATCGTTAAAAAAAATAGACTTAATGTTGAAAATAACCTTCGATAAAATAGATTTTTTGAGTGAAATCGTATAAAAAGTTAGAAAATAGGCTGATTTATTTGTTTGCTTGTCTTAATACTTTCTCGAAAAGCCGCGGGAATGCTAAGGACCCAAAGCTGACTCACCCCACTGTCTGTCTGGTCTTTTGCAGCGCTTATCTAAAGAACAGTCCGCACTAGATTCGTCACCTGCCTTTTACAGCATTTTCTCCGTTTTTTGCACCAAAAATGCAAGAAGAAATTAACAAAATCAAGGATGAATTCGCCTTCCAGGAGAAGTGGTCAGTCTACTTTTTATTTTTTTTAAAAGAATTTTCAGGATCAATGTTTTCAAGAGAGGAACGTTTCTCCTTCAAGCGGTGCCAGAAGAGACAATTCAGAACATTATGATCAAGGTTTCATTTTTAAAACTTTAAAAATTCAAATAGATGAAAGACAAAAGCTTTTTCGGTCTTTTGTGCACTAACAAATGGATGTTCTTGCTTGGGATGGCAAACCGTTCGAAACATTTAATGAAGAGGGAATTTGATTATGAATTTGAGGTAAATTTCAGTTTATTTAACTCAAAAATATTTTCTTTAGCATGAAGAATACGACCATTATGGTTATCGCTATGATGAAGAAGAGATTATCGAAGTAAGGCGAGGACTAGCGAACGTGGTTAAGCAACAAATCCGGACGGGGTTTAATTTCAAGTGTAAAAAAATTGAACTCGACAGTTGGAAGGTAAGATTCAATAGAAAGATTTAAAAAAAAAAAGCCCATTTTTAGGAAAGCTTTTTTTGGAAAAATTATTGCTATTTCCGAAAAATATATTGCACAACAGACTTTTTAAAACTTAATAGATTCAATCCACAAATAGTCACTGCTTTACGCGCTCGGCATCTTTATTACATAGGATTTTTGGGTAAAAAACTCAAAGAGTATAGCTTCCCGAGTCATGTGGTGGGAGGCAACTCTCAAAGGTTTATTCTTTTTTATAGGAAAGCTGCAAGCTAGAATTCTATTCAATCAGCGAAGAGGATTATTTCAATATGGCAAAGCGATTTGGAGCATGCCCATTAGAGATTCAACTAACAAATTGGGAAGTCTCAACAGAATGTGGAAAATTACTTCAATCTGCTATGCAAATTACTCAAGTAAGAATTTGGCTAAATCACGGTGATACTATGCTCACAGGAAAGGCATAATCGCCAGACGCCACTTGATTTTATAACCTATAAGATTTATAATGGCAGATCAGCAGAGACTAGTAAGTTGAAACCCATTTTTAAGAGAGAGAGAGACTCCACAAATCCATTTAGATTACGATAAAACTTCCTTTTAGGTGTGATTTATACCTGGCCAGATGAAGCATCTTTACCACAAAAAGCCGATGAATTAGAAATTTATATCGCAGCCAAATCTGAAGATGGAGTTACAGTAACCAAGATAAAACGAATACTTAGAGGGCTATCTGGACGAGTGAATGTTACTCTTGATTTTGTAACACTTAAAACCTTCAAAGAATGGCTCAAATATGAAAAGAATACAGCGTGTTATAAAACCGATGCTTATTTACATTTTTGTAAGTCGATAGCTGACAAATTTTTCCAAAACGGTGAGTTTCTTGGGCTCATAAAATGGAAGAGAATTTATAGGAAAATTAGTCTATCCACCCTTGCTTCCCCCAGAACCGGCGGAGGAACTCGTGGAATTTTTAAAAGATTTTGAGAATTACGATATCCAACCAGGTTTTTCTCGTTTTTAGAAAAAAAAGAAGAATTTCCAGAAAAATTGGAGCCTCACAAACCAAAATGGAAAAAGACAGGAAAATTACCAGAAATGCCTCGAAAATTACCAGTAATTGGTTCGGATTTAAATCAGTGGCTGATTGAGGCCAAGGAGGTAATCAAACTCCGCAAATTTTGGTAATTTTTGATTCAAAAACAAATGAAGAAAAGCTTAGGATGGATTTTCTACAAAAGAAAAAGTTCATCTTGGAGCTGATACCAGAGAAGAATGTCCTCGATGTAGCTAAAAGGGTGAGTGAACTTCGCAAATTCAAAAAAAAATGAATAAATTTTTAGATTCATAGTCGTTCTTTTGGCAAACTATACCGATCCTCCAAATGGGTTCAGACTATAATAGATAATTCTAATATTAAAATCCACATATATTCAGCGAGAGTCAATTACTCTTTTGTTAGTTTTTCACAATTAAACATTTTTTTTTCTAAAATCTCCAGAGATCAATCGGCTCTCATGGTTCCAACACGAAGAATATGCTATTAACATCAAAATACTTTTATTTCCATAAGTATGAGCTGTCTTTCTACGACACCGTGAGTTTATTTCTGCCAAAAAAAGCTAGATTTTTGTAGGAAGAAGCCCTTATAAAAATGTTGAAGCAGCTTAAAGATCTAAATGTTCAGATCAAATGCCTTTATTTATTTAGGAGTCCTCTCATCCAAGAGGTTTTTTCTTTCCTCAAATGTGGCGAACTCGAAGTTACATCTAAAATAGCATACCCACGATCGATTATTTTTCCACCGGAATTGGTAAGCAAATTGCCATTCTCTCTCTCTCTCTGGAAAAGATTAGTTAGATATGATAGGATAAGTTTCCATAAAATTTCAAATAGAAGCCGCTGTGGAAGAGTAGCTTCTATTCGAAATAATACGATAGTTACTTTGCTCATTTTTGGGGAGATTACCCCTCTACCGTAACTTTTTTTGCAAACAAATTAATTTAAGAAATCGATGGAATTATTTGAGCTTGAAAAAGAAAATGAGAGTGCCCTTCTGCCGGATTTATTCGGCTCTCATGTTGATGTCCTTTGGCGGTCTGACAACGAAAAATCAGCTGGGTTGCTAATGAAGCAATATTTGAAGGTTTATTTGGCACTTAAAAATAGTACTTTTTTCTCAGAAAATGGGGCAAGAAAGATGTCGAAACAATATAAAGCTACAATTGGAATGGTCTTATCAGACGACTTTATTTTCGACTTTGGATAATTCTGAGACGGTTTATGTCTTCCGCTCAACGGCTAGAGGAAGAGGAGGCGTTTGGAAATATTTTATTAGAATGGAAAAGACAGCCAATGGAGCGGTTGGTGCCCTCCTCTTTTGTTTGACCTCGCATGACTTCGGCCATCGGAATTCTAAAGTTCTCTTTGAATATTTCGACACAATGCAGAGCTTTTTGGACTTTTTTGAGGCTCATTGTGGAGAGGAGAGAGCAGCTAGAGATTATATGAAATTAAGCCAAAGAGATGAAACCGTTGAGCCAACGGATTCAGACTTTTGTAGAGGAACGCAGGGCAAGCCATTTATCCATTTTGATGAGCAGAAGGAGACTAAAGATTTTGAAGAAGTTCGCAAACGATGTTTTAATAACCGATTAAATTAGAATTTTTTCAGTTTAAGCTGAAATTAGAAAATAAATGTTTTTATTTAAAAAATTAATTAATTTTTTTAACAGTTCCTTCTCCTGCCTGAACACTTTGATTCAAATATTTCGATCTACCGTAAAAACTGTATTTGAAGTGCATGCATGCGCCAGTATTTTTCATTCGAAACGCGGGCTATCGTGCCGAGATCCCAATTCGTATTTTTTTCAGCAAAAAAAAATGGAAGAAAAATGAGAAAAGAAATTGAAGATGAATTCATCTTTCAAGAGAAATGGTCAGTCTATATTTTTATTCAATGCCAGGATTTAAAAATTTGAAAATTCCGCTTTCGGTTTTTAAGATTACTGTAGCTTAAAAACAGTCATTTTCCACTTTTTTAGCTTTTAGATTTCTTGATTTTTAAAAAAGCAATTTATTTTCGCGTTTCTAAGGAATTTAGCTGGAAGATTACGATATTTTAGGATCAAAATTTTTATGAGAGGAAAATTTATTCTCCAAGAAATACCAGAGGAGACGATCATTAAGATACTCAGAAAGGTTTGAATAATCCCCTTAGCTTGGGGGAAAATACTTAATAGATGGATGTAGATAGCTTTTTTAATGTTTTAATGACTGGAAAGTGGATGTTTTTGCTTTGTTTTGGAATGCGATTGAGATATTTGATTACAGAACGCTTCGATTTTAAATACGTTGTAAAGGGAAGACTTGAATTTTAATTCAAGCATTTTAAAGGAGTTTGATGTTTATGACAAATATGGCGAAGGTTGTTGCAAAGCCAGAGATCAAGACCTAATCGCAAAGTCGAAAATTCATCTATTTTCAAAGTTTTATTATCAGTCTGTTGAGGTGATTGAAATTGACGAATTAAAGGTAAAAGATTGGATGATTTTTCCTCCTTTTTAGGAGAAATTATTCAAAAAGTATTCATATTTACTTCGGCGGAATTATTGCACAACAAATCGTTTAGTAATGACTCGTTTTAATGCAGATTTCATTGAATTTTCCAAGGCCCCTAGGGTTAATACCGGTTTCCAAAAAGGACCACTACCTGACGAATATTGCCTCCCTAAATATGTGGTAAAATTCTAAAATTAATTATAAAAATGAGTTATTCTTTTATTTAGACAAATTTTACTATCCGTTTCAACGGGATTGAAACAGACAATTGCTATAAAATGTTTGAACGATTTGGGCATACAACAAAAGAATTTACGTTTTATTTTGACTTAGGCGATTATTTTGATTTGAAGAAATTGCGTCAAGTTATGAGTAGGATAGATTTTTCATCTCAATTCTCACGTAGGTTAAATAATTTATTTTTGTACAACTCAAATACATTCAAAACCGGATTTAGAAAAATCGGGTCCTAACTTCTTCAAAAAATTCAGCTTCTGCTTGCTCATTATGGGAAACAAAGCAATCACATACATGTATAACATGACATTCTGACGAATCCATCCAATTTCTTGCACTTCGACGAGTTTCAACAGTCTCATCAAAACAATCCTTAAACTCTTGGAAACATCGAAAATATTTGATTTGATGTTCAGAGCTTGCTCCGATTTCGTCTCCTACAGTTGTAATGTCAAAATACGCTATAATTCCCGCTGCGCCAATGGACGCCTTCTCCAAGCGAATGCAATACTTCCATTCTCCAAGCTTTCCTTTGAGCGTTGAACGATAAATGCAGACTGTGCTTGATCTTTCCGAAAATTGCGTCAATCTGCTGTGAAAAATTTGTTGATCGAAGGCCTCCAATTTGAATTTGACGTTGCTGTGGCATCGCTTTAGTATGAGCTGCTGAAATTTATTCAATTTTTGTTTTTCACTCGAAAAGCCAACTCACATTTAAATATTCTTGCAATAAATCAGATAAATTATCATTTTGAAATCTTGTCGGAAAATCGGGAGTTTGAATAGGAAACAAAACAACGTCGAAATGAGATCCTGTTAGGCCTGCCAAAGTTTTAACTATATTTTCTCCTCTTAACTGACGGATGGCAAGTATTTTCTGGAATATGTTAATAAATTGAGGAAAATATCCAGTAAATTGAAGTTTCTTGCTTTTGCCATTTACTGTAGCTCAAGATCTCTCAATTTCCGAGCATTTTCTTCAATTTTGGTGGAACAATGATGTTTTACAAAGTTGTAGAAAAGAAAGCGAACTACAACTTTATAAAACTACACTACAAATCGCCAAAATGATTATAGTCTGTAGAAAAAAGACGGCCAAACTGCGTATACGCGACGCACTGAGAATTGAGGTCTCTGCACCGGGACCCATTTTTTGGCCTTTGAGTAAATTTTAGGATAAAAATTGATACCGTTGCGAAAACCTCTTTTTCATCTTTTTCTTTAGACTTATTTCATCTCGAAAATGAGAAAGATAGATTGTATATACTGTAGCTTCCTTACTAAATTTGGCGGAAAAACCAGTTTCTTGTTGCCGTCTGCGAAAGTTTCCGCATTAAATTCCAAGCAGTTTGGCTTAAAAATATCCAATAACTCTTGAGATAAGGGACTTCTATGAAGAACAAGATCATTGACTATAATTTTTCGACCAGCAAAGTAATACAAAATCCTCTTCAAAAGCATATTCTGAAAAAAATGACTTATTGTGAGCATTGTTATGAACTTACACGTCTGCTAAAATGCATAAATGTAAAGCAATTTATTTTGAAAAATTCAATCGTGTTGGCCATGTTTGTGAAGAATTCTCCAAACGACATATTGCCCATGATTGTGCTATCAAGTTTGCCAGCGTTAATTGTTATGTGATCTAAGTTTTTTCTATAACTTAGACGAGAGCCATCAATCATTTCTGACACCCATTTGCAGGAATTGAAGAGGTTGACAAAATCAGATGAAGATCGAACCTAAAAATGGTCAAGTTCCTTTTTTGATTTCGAGGACTTATTTTATGAAAAATTTAGGATAAAAAATGGGTCTCGGATCGATCGATGGACAACGCGAATACGCAGTTATTTCCAGTTGAAGACTTACCCTTTTAGCCACTTCCACAACACAGAGTGTAGGAGCAAGTTGTAGGACAAATTTTCCTCTTTGGAGGAGAGACAGCCATAATTTCCGAATCTCCACACACTTCCTGGCTTCTTTCAGCCAAACCGCCATATTTCCCGTTTCTTTTAGCAACTCCATTGGCAAATTTGGTGGCCTTTCAGCATTTATCCACTTCTCCTGATGAGGAGGGACAATTTCTAAGAATATTATTCACTAAAAAATTGGGAGGGAAATTACCAGGCTCAGGTTCGTAATCTTCAAAAGTTTGCAGAAATTCTACACAAAATGGCTCCGGTTCAGGAGGTGGGATCTTTTTCAATAAAGAGTATGTTTGATCTTCTGAAAAAATGTGATTTCATAATAAAAGTGAGTCAACTAACTGTCAACATATAATGCCTTAACCTCACTGAGAAAATCAATAGCTAGGTCTGCTGATCCACGAAAAGAGTTCATATTGACTTCACTGCTACTTAGAGAATCGGTATCTGATTCCGTATCGCAGATATCAAAGCCTGTTGTACCCAGTATAGATCTCCACTCTTCATATTTGTTAGCGTTTGTGATAATGATTTTGAATCTTGAAAGGGAACAATATTCTGTCTCCACGAATATTGTAACAATTGTATTCCCAGACTTGGCTACAATACACACCCTTGTGTTTTCTTTTTTATGGGTTGCGAAGGCTTTTGGAGAAGGAAATGCATTACCCATGCTCGCTACTCCTTCTCCATATTCAAATAGAGTAGCGACTTGTGATTTTTCGACAGGGCTTTCAAGCCTCTCCTTAAAAATATCTGGGTGAAATTCTAACCGAGATTTACCTCCATAAATTTCTTTAAAACTGGCAGCAATTTAGCGATGTTGAAACGAATCTTACTTGCAGTTACGTTTCGTTCCAATCCCACAAAATTACAGTAATTACCGAATCGCTCGACGATTTTAGCAAACTTCTGTTCGTTTACATAAAAGCTGAGGAAGATACTCTAAAATTTGCTAGATCAATTCCAATTTAAAAAAAAGCTACCTCATATTCTGAAAAAGAAAGACCATCTGGAATCTCTTCAAGATTCCTAGCTATCAATTTGCTTGGCTGAAAATATTGCAAAATCTCTTTTTGGAATGGAGAATACATAAGTTCAATACTTTTTGCTTGTATATATCCTTTTTGGAAGATTTTAAGACCGTCAGTTAAGTTTTTTTTCTAAAATATTTAATTTTCCTAATAAATAAATCTTCTTTCTACTTACGTTTTTATTAAAATCGAAAAAATAGATTTTTTCTCCTTGATAATAATATTTCGTTCTTAGGATTTTTTTCATCATTTTGATATTATCTGTGTAATTGATGAGAAAGTCCTCCTGAAAAATAATTTTAAATTGCAACCTAAGAATACGGTAGGTCGACCAAAAGACTGCGCAAAAAGTTCTCAAATCGCAAAAGAATTCTGAAAGTCCACAGTCAGCTAGAATTATAGACTGTTCAAGACGAGATCCTGCATATCCAAGAAAGGGGTTTTTGCGGCAAGACCCATTTTTATCCTAAAATTTACTAAAGGCCTTTTTGGAATAAAATGGGTCTCGCCTCGAAAACCTCTTTCTTGGATACGAAGGATCTCGACTTGTTTATGAACAGACTATACCGTTTTTTTAAAATAGAAGCCTCCCTTAGGGTATAAATTCTTTCTGCACTTTTGAAATTTTCGATATGTCAGTGCGTCCGCGTTGCTATGAGAACCGAAGCAGGGCTGAGAGAGAGAGAGAGAGATGTTTCACAATCGGGACAAAAAAAGATTTCTTACATCATCTACCAATATGGGGTGGGTAGGCAGTTCTTCTTCTTCTAGCAAATTTAAGCGCTGACCAAGTAACACTTTAGTTGGAGAAGAGTCCTTGTTCTTCTTCTCAATAACTAATTTCCAATCAAACTTGCAACTTAAAGTATCATCGCGAATTAGGATCTCGCTCCGATTTTCTCGATAAGTTCCATGGATCCATTTACAAGTTCTCATCATTTTAGGAAAAGACTTGGCATCCATCTATAGTTCTTATTTTGTCGTTTTTAGGAAAAAAGAGCGAATACCCTATTGAAAATGGAAATCAAATTATGAGTGGGAACTTTTTGAAGAAGACACGTTCCTCGCAGAAAGAGTCGAAGCCTACAATTTCTGCTTTCTCAAGGATATAAAACTCACCATTTCTCTTGGAATTCATATTCCTCTTTGATTTTATTCTTCTCTTCTTCAAACTTTGATTGCATTTTGGTTTAAAAGCACTAAAATTAAAAAGTCAATTTATCTTTCAAAGAAACAAAAAGATAAAGAGCTGATTATGAAAGTGATACGTTGAAACATGTAGGAATTTGAATGCGCCTGCAGCGCGCCCTGCGCAGCAGCTGACCAGACCTTTAAAGCAGTTGCAGTTGGACAGCAGAAAAATAGACTAACACGGCTATTTTTCGATCGAAATAAAGTCCGTAAATTTCTCAGTTTTTTAAAGGTTGTTTTAAAAATTGGAATATTTACAGGAGGAACAAGAAATTAAATAAAATTGACTATAGCCTGTTCACAAACAAGATGACATCCTTTGTATCCAAGAAAGAGGACTTTTTGTGGCAAGACCCATTTTATCCTAAAAAAGGCCTTTAATAAATTTTAGGATAAAAATGGGAATCGCCGCGAAAACCCCCATTTCTCGGAGCATCAGCTGTCGTCTTTTTTATGAACAGACTATAAGTTAAGGAGTCCATAGTAAAATCTAGCGAAACTTTTTTCCTTTTTTGAATTTTTAAGCCAAAAATCTAGAAATTCCCCCGACTATCACTTCATCGCCCGTGTTGAAAAAGAAGATTCCCATCTCGATAGCCACAAAAATACTAGAATTGTAGTTTTTGGGATTTCGGAAAAAAGTTGGGCAAACCCATAGACCGCTGCTCTAATATAGCCGGCACCTCAGACTGTTGTTTCCACTCGAGATACTTTTCTCACTGCGTTATTGCAGAAAATACAGAGGAGAGAGGCAAAAGCAGGATAAAGAGAGGGATGGAACACTTCGAAACTTGGTAACATTTTTATTTTAGTTTTGCATATATTGTGGCACAGGGTGTCTGCTAATCGGAGAGATCAAAAGCAAAATGTAATAATACAAATATATTAGAAAAATTGCAGTAGCAATTGTTTTTCAGTTTTTATTAAAAGAGGAAAAGAAGAAAATATGCTGTGTTTTTCTGGTAATTTAGGCTCTTCTTTCCAGCTGATTCCATCGAATATTTCGACAGAATCTATTCGAGTTGTCTTGTTAATTGATCCTCCAAAGACCATAATTCCATTTGATAATTTGACAGCTCCATGATAAAATCGTCTTTGTTTTAAGCTGGGCATCTTGATCCACTCCTTTTTTGGATCAAAGACGTCTATTTTCCAAACTTCATCGGAGGGCGTTTCATCAGATTTCAATCCTCCGATGACTATTAGATTTGTTCCCTCAACTATTGAACAATGTTTAGCTAATTCAAGCGGCATATCACAGAATATTTCCCATTGGTTCTTGGCTGGATCATAGACTTCCACTGATTTTAGTCTCTTTGTCCCATCAAAACCACCAGAAACAAAGATTTTTCCACCGGCTATTGAAGCAGATGGGGAATTCCGTTTAAAATTGAGATTACTTTCTTTTTGTATTTTTTAAAAGACAACTTACGGCATTTTAGTCCAAATATTTGTTTGGGGATTGTATTTTTCCACTGTTTTTAGTGCATCACTCCCATTCCATCCACCAATTACCCAAATTGCTGAGCCAAAAATAATTGTGCTCTGTGAGATTGCAGTTCTCTTCTCGTTCATTTCAGCCATTTTGGTCCATTCACCACTCTCTCCCAACTTGTAGCAGCTTGCTAATGGTTCTTTTAGATTATTGTGGCCTCCCATAAAATATATTTTGCCGTTTAAAATAACAGATCCATGTTGTATCACTCCAAAAGGAAGTTTTTGCTTACACTTTCGCCATTTGTTCTCTTTGGAATCAAAAATTAAAATGGAGTCAGTAAAATTGTTATGCCATCCTCCAAGAATCAGCGCCTACACCGTTTATTCAAAGGTTTTAGCTGAACCTACAGAAGAGTGGAACCCCAATTCCGAGGAAACATTTTCCAATTGAATTGACATGTTTTCAACCATCTTTTTTGTTTCTAAAATTGCCGGCGTTCTTTAAATTCCAAACAAACCTTCATTTGTTTTTTCAACCAAAGAGGCTTTTTCAAGCTGCCCAGCTCTTAGATTTTCAATTTCTCCAGATTGCTCACCAATTCTAATTTGTAAAGTTTCAATTTTAGTCTCAAAGTGCTGTCTGATGTCGCCAATTGTTTCTCCCTTTTCAGCTAATTGAGCTTCGATGCTTCTAACTGAAATTGCATTTAGTTCTTTTGTCTTCAGATTTGTTGATTTTTGAAATTTCCTGCGTTGACTCGTTCCTCTCTTCCATCCACAATCAGGGATGCACGGTTTCTGAATTTTTAGTCGGTTCGCTTCCGGTTTTGGTTAACCGCAATTTTTCAAATCGATCCGCGGTTATTTTAAAACTACCTGCAGCAACTCGATCCATTCTTTCCCTTACCATTTGCTGCCCAACTTCCGCCAGCTGATTTTGGAAATTTCGTTCTAAAAGATTCTCAAATTGATTCGAACATAAAAATGCCTGTGGTGACTCGATCCTCTCTTTCTCTCTCCAGCAGCCGTCTTGCTTCAATTTTGTTTTCTTCGGTTGATTGTTCTTCAAGAGATGCTTTAACTTTTAAAAAAGAACATACTCATAACCGCCATATTTTCCTGATAGTTCTTTTTATCGAATTTTATTTTATCCTCAATATTACCTATGCTTTCTTTCAAAGTTTCCTCAAATTGTCGCCTCATTTCGGCGAGTTGTTCCTCAAACTTTCTCTCTGGAAATTCGTCGAATTTCTCACCGAAAGATTCCCCTTGCCCTACCTGTGGCAGCAATTGTTTGGTCAAATCTCTGCTGCTCATTAATCAGTCTCAACCGCTCTATTTCTTGTCGAGCATTTTCAAGTTCCACTCGCTGCTGCCGCAATTCCTCCTCTTTCTCAACAACCATGGCTTGAGCCTCGTACATTTTCATTAGTGGATCGTCCTTCTTCTTTCTACCATTTGATGAATGCGCCATTCTGAACTGATTATTGACAAAAAGAGAGATGATTGAACAAGGAGAAAGAAGAACTGATAGGCTTATCTATTATACCAATGAGACAAGTGGTCTCTATTTTCTTTTTGTTTCTTTAGTTCTCTGGGTTATCAATAAAATAAAGTCCAGTGCAAAAGTTTGGCATTAAATTCAGGTGGCGCAAAAATTTGATAACCCCTGTAAAATTTGTATTAGCGAGCAAAGAGCAGAGATTGACAGCTAGTCATAACGTGCAGCTAGCTGAGTATCTGCACCTGACAAAATCTTCTAGATTTTCGAGTTTTCCAGTTGATCCAAATCTAAATCGTCTACATGAATGACTGAAAATTTCCTTCACCTCCAAATGATTGAATATCTACTGTTGTCTTGGAACTTCCAAATTTCTCATTTTGACGAGCTGCGCATTCTTGATTAAATTATTTCCATGTACAGAAAGGCTCAAACGTGGAGTAACACTTTCTATTAGTTTTGATGCAGTTGTCAAATTAGTCAAGTGTTTGTTGTTCGTTAGCGTGAACGTAATTCCGGTATCTTAATTCTTAATATATATAAAATCCTTTCGTGTCATCCTGTCCGTCCCTCCGTCCGTTCATGGCCTTTTTGTAAATTCGGTCAAATCTTTTATTTTTTGGGGGAGCGGTCGTTTTTTTTCTAATTTTCAGAAAATTCCGGGGGAAGTCCCAGATATAAAATTAGAGAGGAAAGAGGCCTAATATTCCAGGGGAAGGGGGCGAAATTCAAAGGGAAAGGTACTGAAAGTTTCACAATGTGAAAAAAGTGAGAAAACCTTTAAAGAGCCGTCAGAGGCGGCGCAGCCCGCTTGTTTTCTATAAATAGAATCTATAAACAGTGAACAACCTAATTTTATCGGTACCACTAATAAGAAGAGATGTGAGGTTAGACTTTTCAACACGGACACTTGATGCTATCGCCATTTTAGTATTTTGTGAATTGTTCCTTGTGAAAGCAGCGATGAACTCAAATTGAGCCCAGTTGGAGAGATCCAAAATTGGAGAGGCATAAATACATTTGAAAAATCACCTCTTGGCAATCTATAACTCGCCATTCGTCCTGGTAGATCTTTTCCATCGTCGAAAAGAAGTTCAGACAATGTGGCTCCTGGCTAGAAGCTATTGACTGCAGAAAGAAGAACCTGAAGGAATCGTTCTAAACGGACGAAGAATCAAGCTGACCATAACAACAAAGAGCAGCTTTCTGGTGACCATCTTCGAAGCAAAATAATAAAACAACAAGCTCTCTGGCACTTTTATACCCAGCCCTTGGTCAAATCTGGTTGAGAAGATTTTCAGTGATTTGACAGGTTGTTCACCTTTAGTTTTATTTTAAAAAATGTTTTCTCAAATTAACCAGAAAAAAGCGAAAAAGAAATTTGGACCTTTATTCCCTCTAATTCCAGTTTAACGCATTTTCTTTAGTCTGTTCATAAGCCCAGGGTTCATTGCAATAAGCGTCGTAGATACAAGGCTCGTAAATTTACATCTGAAAATGAGGATCAACTTCTTGCATCGTCAATAGATTTATATCCTTACTTTTACCAAAAATAGCTTTAGGCTCGGAAAGACTAACACTAGAGAAACAAAAAAGGTAAAATCATCCAAAAGTCGGAAACGTGTCACCATACATTCTCTAATAGATGCGCACCCCAACAAATTCATTGAAAAATAGATCTATTAGGGAATTTACGGTATATTTGGCAAAAAACAGTGAAAAAGTAAGAAACTAACTTTATTTCTGCGACCCAAAAACGAAAGTAGAGTTATCCATCCCCATGGATGAGGCTTATGTGCTGAAATCAATTCACTATGAGAACCTTATCTCTGTCTCTTTAAAGTCCCCACGATAAGATGAGTCCGAGGTGCTATAAGGGCGTTGAATTAAAAAGTAACAGTTTGATCCAAAGTCTCAACTTTTTATTATTTCCCGTATTGTTCTGTGCAGCAAAATTCCGAAAGAAGGACTTTTAACAAGACCGCGTTCTATTCTTAGTTAGTTCGGTCGGTTATGGGAGAGAACGAGTCTGTATTTCTTCTTTTCAGCGGATTTTCCATTTTTTGAAAAAAGAGCCAAACTTGTTATCTGAATTGAATTATAACTGATATTCCACAGAAGGAAATTTGAATTCTTTTCTATTTTTTGAGCAAAATTGTAGCCTTTATTTCGGTCACAATAGAGGTTAAAATCAAACAATTCTTTGAACTTTCAGCAAAATTAGGTAAATTAAACAATCATTTAAGAACTTAACTTGGAAAAGCACGTACCTTGACACCAAAAGCGTGAATCACTTGATTTCTCAAAAGAGATGAGCTATCTTTTGAAATCCTGAAGAAGGAAGACGAAAGTCAGATTTATGGCCAGCTTGAAGAGCTCAATCGAATAGAATAGTTTCCATCACAATCTTTACAGTATTTCCTAGAAATCGTCCTCAACCTTTTTCTCCTATCTCCCGGAGATTGTAAGTTATTTAAAAATGACGTGTCTTACATTTTTTAGGATTTAGATGTGAAGATCCAAATCATAACTGGTGTTTTTCATCCAAGATGGTCAAAAAAATGCCAGTTAATTGGATAAACAATAAAATAGTAGTTTAACAAGAAAAGCGTACATATAGCGCTGAAAATTATTTTTATACGAGAATGAGGAGAGAAGTGAGAAGCAATCGCCGGCCGTGATAAAAATGCAAATAAGCGCTTAGTCATTCTATAAATGGTACTCTTTTGAGGAGATTTACATGCGATTTTTCGACATAAATTATAATCTAGCTCATGGAATTGCAAGAAGAGGACCGCTGAGGACTGGGATCGATTCAAGTCTACCTATTAGAGGAAAAAAGAAAAAAGGCGATACAAGTGGATTTACATACAGATTTATTTTGCTTTCGAGTCAACTTTCTAGTCTATCTCAATATTGTTTTAAATACAAAATATGATCAAATTGAAGGTGAGCTTGTTATTTAAGCTCGTCAGCTCGGCCACAACAGGAATTTGCGTCACTTGACCTCCATGCCCGACGTGCCCTTTGACGCTGCTGAGCGAGAAGAGGCAACACTCATCGTTTTCTCCGAAAAAGCCAAGACCCTTATCGATCGGCATCGTATTGAAGAACAGATACATCCCAGTCAACGAGTGCATTCGTTCAAAGAGGCTCATCTCCAAAGAGGAAGTTGATCATATGGACGGCGAAAATAATACCCTAAAAAGAAAGATTCTACCTCGAAACAGAGACTTACTTCGTGAAAGAGGTTGAATTTCGCTACCTTTAGGTCTCCTGGCTGCCTCTCAGGCTCTCTATACTGCAAATAGACAAATTTTGGATGCGAATGGAGATCGAAAGGCTGCTCAGCATCCTCGAGACTTGGTAGCAAGTATTGTTACTACAGACAATCGTAACGATTCTCAGGGATTGCAATAGTTTCGTAGACATATAAAGAATTCTTAAGGGATATTGGTAGTTATTGCCCGCCCACAGATTGTCCCCCTATATATACACTCCGTAAAAAAAGTATAGCCTCACCCCATTTTTTGATGGAATTAGATGATTGAAAACTTTCTACAGTCTAAGATCTATTTCATTCAATTTTTCGCCTTATTTTACTCTAGAATACACATTTTCAAGCTGCTAGCTCATGTCCCATAAAAATGGTAAGAGAATTTCAAAAATGGTCCAAAATCCTACTGTAAAAAAATTATAGCCTCACTACAGTTTGAGCAACTAATACGCAGAGGAATTGCCTTATAATGGCATTTTTTTTTCAAGAACGTTTTTTCCTATTACTGCTGTTATCATGCTACGCGGTAAAGAGTTCAATGACTTCGAAAAGGGCAAAATTGATGCCTACCATAATGCCGGAAAATCAAACAGGGAGATCGCTCGTCTCATTAGCCGCTCGCCAAAACTCATCAATAATTACACGAAGAATCCACAAGGATATGGCTCAATTCAACGTTCTGGATGTCCACATACCCTTTCTGATCGAGAAGTTCGCCTAATCCAGCGTCATGCCTCTAATCAAGTCACTTCGCTCGCCAAGATCAAGAAGGATATGAAGCTAACTTGTTCAAGGATGACCATTTCCAACGTTTTGAAGAGAGGAGGGAGGATTATCCATCGAAAAATGAAGAAAAGCCCGGCTCTCACAGCTGCACATCGCCAAAAGCGCCTTAATTTTGCAACACAACACATTACTCAAGGTACTGATTGGAGCAAGGTTAGTCTTTTCGTGGAGTTTTTCTAATTCAGGTCATCTAGTCAGACGAAAAGAAGTTCTGCCTAGACGGCCCAGATGGCTACCGATCGTACTTCCATGATCTACGAAAGGATCCTCTCATTTGTTCGAAAAGGGGTTTTAGGGGCGGAGCCGTCATGGTTTGGGCAGCATTTTGTGCTGATGGACAGGCGGTCTTAGAGTTCACTACCCCAAAAATGAACTCTCTTCAATATCAAGGCGTCCTCGGCACACATCTGCTCCCGTTCCTGAACACCGCTGGCCGACAAGGCTACGCGTTTCAGCACGATAATGCCCCCATTCACGCCAGTCGTTCGACTTCCCAGTGGCTTGGTGCTGGGGGCGTGAGAGTTCTGAACTGGTCAGCGTGTAGTCCAGATTTTAACCTCATCGAGAACATTTGGGGGTTTGGCCAGGAAAATGTATGAAAATGGTCAACACTACTCGACCAAAAATGACCTTATCCAAGCCATTAAGAGGGAATAGGCAAAGCTGGACGTCAACATGCTGAAGAAGGTGGCAACATCGCTCCCAAATCGCTTATTACAAGTTGTTCAGCGTATCGGTGGCACAACAGATTATTAAAATTATTCCAATATCAATAAAATTTGATGAAACCAAAGTGAGACTATAATTTTTTTACAGTAGGATTTTGGACCATTTTTGAAATCCTCTTACCGTTTTTATGAAACATGAGCTAGCAGTTTGAAAATGTGTATTCTAGGGTAAAATATGCCGATAATTGGATGAAATAGGTCCTAGGCTATAGAAATTTTTCAATCATCTCATTCCGTCAAAAAATGGGGTGAGGCTATACTTTTTTTACGGAGTGTATATCGACCCTCTCTGGGCGCGACGCTCAGCTTTTATTCTAATAAACTATAATTTTCAACCTCTTCCTTCGTTACAGTTGGCATCGGAAAAAAAACTTTGAAGGTACGAAGATTAAATCCAAAAAACCCTCCCGGCAACTATAAATACCCACTTTCACAAAATCAGAAGACAACTTTAAACATTAAGAACGACCAAATATCATCTTTTTTGTCTGATTTCATTCAGTACCTTCAACATATCTTAATTATTAAAAAAGTTCGAGTGTTTTGTAGAATACACGTTTGAATATGCATACTTGATTTTGGATCAACTGCGGAGATGTAAAATCCAAAAAAAAACTTTATTGTTTTTCGATGTATTTAAAATTGGCGCATGTGTATATCGAAGGAAAGAGCTCCCCTCAAGTTAGCTCTGTTTTCTGCGACAAAGGAACTGTAGAATTGATCCATCAATATTGCTCCAAGCTGTAATATTATTGACTATAGAAAAGTGGAAAGAAAAGATAATCAAACTCTCAAAGAAATTTAAAAACTTACATTTATATCAGCCGCAGTACTAAGAATTTTCCTGAATCTGCTAATCTTTTCTTCGATTGATAGAGAAGAAAAATTTTCTTCTATTAGTTTCCCCAATGTAGAACAATATGCTATTTTTGCAGAGCTGATAATTTTGGATCCTTCTTCGCTTATATTGCCCACTAAATGTTTTACCATAAAAACGATTTGAGCTGCTTACATGAAGAAAAATACAAATTATTTTTAGCAAAATAAATTCCTGATCTGTAATTTGAATTTCTTCATATGTTGGTCTTATAATTTTGTCGAAAGAATCCATGCTAGATGCGACAAAATCTCGGAATCTAAAACTTATTCGCATAAGAATATTTCAACTTATTCTTTTCTTCTTCTGTCATGTCGAAACGATTCGCTCTACTATCGGCATTGTTATTTCTGAATTTCGCCTTGAATCGTAGGTAGTATATTGAAGTCGTTAGATTCAAGGAGAAAGAATGTTGCGTTAGTTTTATCTAAATTCGATAGGAGAAGATAACAAGCTATTACTTTATCTTCTGGACACAACATGTGAAATTCCGGAATGCTGCTCAGAAAATCGATTAACATCATGGCGAAACGGCAATACGTTTTCTTGAACGAGTATAGCTTGTTTGAGTTAATAGCTGCTCTATTGTCCCAACCAGTCTTAAAAATATATGAATTCCACTTCCAATGAAATCTTACGGATTCTCTACTGGAACAAAGAGATGGATTTATGAGGACATCAATCAAATTTATGTCAATATTAGCTGGACAATCAGTAGAGCTTTTGCCTTCTAAAGTGGCTGACCATCTTCAATTTCTGTTTAGGCGGAAAAACTAAAGACCACTTTTCAAATTGGAACAGCGTTTTTGCGAATGCCTTGGCTGTTGTAGTGTCTTGAAGCCTAGAGATATTTTTCAAGCCAGCTGGAAGTAAATTCAAAGCGAGTTCGAATTTTTGTTGATTATAGTGGAAGGAAGCAACACAGACCTTTCTCTTTTTTCCGATAGCTTGAATTATTTTTTGTATTCCAAGAAAGGATAGAAAACTTACAGTCTGGCTGCATTCCGACTTGAAGACACTTTTTATACCGACAAGCGGAGCAATTTGATCGAGGAACAGACTCTATTTTACAGTCATTCGAAGCTTTACATTCGGGAAGGATAGGTTTTTTGGCTGTTCTAATAAAAAATACCCGACAGCTCCTGAAAAGAATATCGCAAAAAACTATTTCAACAGAATTAACTCACCCACAAATTATACTACCGTAAGTTGTACGTGCCTCTTTCGAGCCACAAATAACACAGCTCATGCCGGCGTCCATATTCCTTGGCCAATAAAAGTAATGCAAGTCAACAACGGCAAGACAGCTGAAATCATTCGGTTCATTCAGCTGTTTATCTTTTTCGTCTGCAATAAGAACTCATGTGACATGAATGCATCGTGGATTAGCTTTATACAGACGAGGCTGAAGTAAAATGGAGAAGCATCATGCTGCTCGCGAATTTGGGTAGCAAATCGCGAAGCTTATTGAAAAAGTGAGGAGACAATTTTTTCGGTTGAAAATATGTTTGCTGCGATGAGTGACACAAAAAAAGTCTATGTCAGCGATACAAAATGGTTATAAACATTTGTTAAAAGAGGAATTGATTTTAGAGAGAAGATAAAGGGCGTTTAGTTTTTGATCCTTTCTTCTAAATATTCAGCATATACTCTGCTAATGAATGTATGTTCATTAGACGGATATGTTTTCAAGTGGGTGTATTATCGATGCTGAGTGGAAGCATCTAAAGTTCGTTCAAGATAATTGCCTTGATTTTTTAAATAATTTATCAGAGAATAATTTTAATCAATGGCAAAACACAAAAACGTACGGGGATTTAAGAATGGCATAAGCTTTAACAGCTCCAGAATCACAACAAGATCAGGATCATACAGATATCGGTGATTTCCTTTGCAGCCATGAAAGAACGTCGGTCTTTTATTAAAAAATATGTAAAACGTACATTGTACTCTTTGTTATTTCGCACGAGTAGCCAACCTGATCTGTGTTTTAAGTTTTGTTGATTAGAAAACAAACTCTGTTTGCACATTAATCATCAATCTTTCAGTCAGGGAACAAAGAACAATTTTATATTCTGTTCACAAACAAGACGACATCCTTTGTATCCAAGAAAGAGAACCCGTTTTATCCTAAAAAAGGACTTTAGTAAATTTTAGGATAAAAATAGGTCTCGCCGCAAAAACCGGGGCAACGCGTATACGCAGCGCCTAATTAGGCTCTCGTTTACCAGTTTGACCTCAACCCTAGCTCATAAATTTTAGGCTTGCGGCGATTTTCAGATATCAAGGGTTCACAATTTTGAGAGCATTAGAAATTGAATATAATATTAATTTATAAAAGATGCAACATTTAGTTAGATGATTGGAGGGAATACTGTAATTAAAAATCTTATTTTACCTTTATTTTGAGGAGTGCTGCTTTTCTGATGAATGGATAGAATAGAAAATAGAGCGATGACTACTAAAGGCCAAATAGTCGAAAAAATAGAGTCATTAAAAGGGATTCGGATATTAGACCAATCTTAAGTCTCAAAGGTAATTAAATTTCGATTTGTTAATTTCTAGAAAGTACGTTAGGATGTGAGCTTTCATGTGACTCCAAAATCAGTCAAGTTATGGAGCCTCAAAATGAATCCAAGCATAGTTCTGACTAGAACTCAAGCTTTCTAAATTCCTACCGTTTCTGGTGGAATATCAAGTTGTCTCATCCCTGAAATAAAAAGAAAAAAAGGTTTGATTCACCATCTTTCTTGGAAATTAAATTGAGTGGTAGTAGGCAGAGTGGCAAAAAAAAACTTTTCATCGGAAAATATGAATTCATTCACAAAAAGAATCGATAACGGATTTCATCAAAATGTTTAGCTTCTTCTCGAGGATCTTGGAGGATGATCATTCCTCTCCTATTTGAGAGCCGATAGTCATCATCAACCGGTGCGATGATCCTATCTCCTTTCTTTAGCTGCATCCAATCTCGAGCGTTTCTCCTCGACCCAACTACTTCCTCAAAGCAAATCAAAAAATCTCGAAAAGTTGAGAAATATTCAATTTTGTTGTATTTTTCAAAAGGAAGATGCTGATCCCATTGGGTATAAAATATAGCTCCACTTGTGCTGGGAATGTGCTCAGATGTTTCCATCCGGACCACATATTTCCATCCTCCTCCTCTTCCCTGAGCCATCCCACGGAAAACATAAACAGATTGAGAATTGGAAGAAATAAATAGAGGATCATTATATTCGTTGTAGCGTCGCAGATCGAAATTGATGTTGCTTTTACACTGTTTTACCCGTAATTGCTGAAAAGTTAGAAAGTTATTAGTCTAGAGAGAGGAAAGGTCTCTTACCTTCAAATATTCTAATATCAAATTCTTGGTATTCGATAAATCTGACCAATCATCGAGTGTCACAGTTGCATTCTTTCCCGTTAAACAAATTGCAATTTCTTCTACAATTTTCATAGTTGATATGTGTATTTCAACCTGTAAAAATAATTTATTCGGGCGTACGGAAATTTTTGCACCACTAGTCATAACTTTTTTATTGGATTGACCGATTGGATGGGCTGAGATTTTAAGCAAAAAAAAACTTGGCAATCTTTTCTGTCAAATTCCAAAACTTTAAAGGATTTGATTGCTTCTTGATATGACTCTTACGAAACAAAATAACAAATCAGCTACCGTATTTTCTCTAACAGAAGTCCCCTCCAATAGAAGTCCACCAAAAAAGAGGGCTTGAAAAATGAGAAAATACGATATTATTCATGGCCCTGTTAGCGATGGATTTTTCGGCTTTTCTGAGATTCTCATATGGATTTTTTTATTCTCTAGCGCGTTGAAACCCCGTAAGAACCCTATAGAAATTGTCTAGAATTCTTACCGTTTCTGCTGGAAGATCAAGTTGTTGAGGGAAGATCTCAAAGGACAGATCGTCTACAATTGCAAGCTTTCTCGGTTTGGTAGCAGTCACAACTTCTTGCAGAAGGGGATTACACGTATGAACTGTATCAATATGAATTTCTGCTTGCGAAAGTAACTTCGCAACTTTTGTCAATTCTGATATCTGTATATTTTAATTTATTTTAAATCGATTTTTTTTCAAAAATCTACCTTAAATAAAGTATAATGTTGAAGGTAGAAATTCTTAAACATAAAGAAATCCAGATCATCCTCCTTTGAGATGTATTTTGTGCTTTTGACATTGTAAGTTGGTATGATTTTGCGAAAAGTATAACGAGCTCTTTCGATAATTTCCGAGATCCATTTACTTGCTCGGTAAAGGCGAGTAAATTCTTTATTGTTAGTCTATAGTTTTTAATTTTATTTTTTAAAGCAAACTAACTCACCTTTGTTGCAATTAGTAACACAAAATCAGTTGGAAGCAACGGCAGGAAGAATTTATTTTTGTCTTTTTTCATTCTAAAGCATCAAGCAGTTGCTATAAAAATAAGGAAATAAATTCAAGAAATTGATGGGCAAGAACCAAGAGGATGGGATGAGAAAAGGATGAGCGGTTAACCAAAACCGGCTTTTTTTGGTAAACCGAAACCGACTTTTCGGTTTTAAAAGATCGAGTAACCGAACCGAAAATCGGATTTTTTTTTCTTCGGTTTTTACAAATTTATTGATATTAAATGAATTACAGAAAAGCTACTGCCAGAAAATCTTAAAATGCTAGTGCTCTTAAACGCCAATTTAAATATGAAGCTTTAAAGCAAAGCTAAACGAAACCGAAACTGCCGGTTTTTGAAAAAAACGGAAACCGCTCATCTTTGGCAAGAATCACCAAAAATTATTTAGTATTCAAACAAAGTAACGAAAGAGAGATGACGGATTTCTTTGAGATTCGATTGGAACGGAAATAAGCTGTTTGGAATTGATAAAGTCAGCGAAATAGTCGTTCATTCTGACTTCTAACCTCCACTAATCAAGGGCTCAAAATGCATCTTGGGACTTAGTTTTTGAGCCAACGAGTCTTATTAATAATTTCAACTAGGCTTGCCAATTAGCTACGCGTATATCATTAAAAGTCTGCAACTACAGTAGCTTGAAGGTTGAAAGGACTGACAGGCTCTATTTGAGATATTCCAGCTCGCCTAATTGTAAAACGTCACGTTCTGCCATAAAATACCCTCTATCTAGGACAAGTGTTTTCACGGGGAGTCTTTTGTGCCAGCTGGAATAACATTTCTCATTGATGATCTTTTATCAAGCAAGGCACAAACAGAATTTGAATGAGAACTTTCTTGAGCTTACTTTTCTTGCCGAAACAAAGAGCGTAGCAACACTAAGGGCTGAGGGTATGAGAATCGATGACCTCAAGAAAAGCCAATCGATCAATCACAATTTTTTTCTGTCGATTTCATGAAAAGTTGATTAAGTTCTTTGCGCTTTGTTTTATATTTTAAGCGAAGAGTTTTTTAATCAAAAAATAAGCATGAAAAAATGTAAAAACAAGAGATAAGTATTGGGGGCAGCCGGCTGGTATTGCCAGTTTTTAAACGAAAAATCAACAGGCGCATTTTCATCACAACGACGGTTGAGATTTTTTGGCTCATTTGAATAGAATTTTGAGCTACTTTTTTGCTGAAAAAAACGTGAATTTTTGGTGTGTCTAGAAATTTTAAAAAAAGAAAGAGAGAATTTAATTTTTTGAGCAGCGGCAGCTTTTCGGGAGGAATTAGGTAGGCCTGACTTTCTTTTAAAAAAAGAGGAACTTTCAAGATGAGGCACAACTTGGTAGTGCATATTCTACAAAAAAGCTGTTGTAAAGCATGTTTTCTTGCTAATCCTACTAGGCTGACGAAAGAATGATGATTAGACTTTTTGGATAGAGAGACAACTGGGGGAGAGAGCTAGGTCAATCGAGAAAGCGGCCCAATAATTATTGTCAATGGAGCAAAGAAAACTAGATTTTCATTGAAAATTCTTGTCTCATTGGTATTCTCCTTCCTCTCGAAAAAGGCTCCCAAAGATTATAAAAAGTCTCGGAGATTCGACTATTCGAGCAGAAGAGTTCGTTTAACAGATTTATTTCTTCTCTTCTTGATCATTACAATATAGGACAGCGCTTCTTTGTGATGTAAGGATTCTCTGTGGCGAGTTTCCCATTAATGAAAGGGTCGTCGTCCTTATGTTCTTTGACGAATTCCAAAATTCTAAAACAAATAAGCAATTTCCGTCTAAATAAAAAGAAAACTCACGTGGTTAAGCATTCGGAGACTAATTTTGGCTGAATGGCGTTCTGCTTCCTCAACTCGGCTACTTTAATTTTCTCTTCTTCGGTCATCTCCTCCAGAGTTTTGGTTTGAACATTTCGAATAGCGAAGGGACGTTGAGTTTCGGGATCCATTTGGCGAGAAGGATTAATAGAAGAATGAGAGGCACCTGATTGGAAAGGGAAATTGCGAGGAACTCAGGTAGTTTCCGTCAATAGGATATACGATCAGAAAGGGCACTACGAGGGGCTGATGATGGGACTGGATCAAAGAGAACAAAATTTAAGGAGTGGGGCTAGTAATTCTCAACTAAGCTATCGATTTTTATCCCAATGATGAATGAATCTTCAAACAATCTTCTTGCCCAGAACTTCTATAGTTGCTGGCTTCGAGTAGCTATTGCTCTTGAATATTGATGACCCAGTATACACAAACCACCGTAACACCAATTGTTTCTCTTGTCTCAGCTCGTTAATTTATAGTGCTGACAGATTGCGACAGGTCACGGTCAATTTATCAGCTTCAACCGAGTAGGTAGGCTCGCTAGGCGCCACTATCGCTTTGAAACTTTATTTTTATTCATCTCATCTCTTTTTATTTTAGAATGCGTGGACTGGAAGATAGAAATAGAGAAGTATTAGAAAGAATTCTCCTCCCAAATGAATATCGTCGACAATCATCGTTATTGTTGTTACAAATAGGACTTCATATTTTATTTATTCTGCTTGCTGCTCTATCAATTTGTCTATTTTTATGGGACAATTCACTTCAAAACACGATTAAACAGCTAAACAAAGAAATGACGGTTTTATATTTGGATATGAAATACACTTCGGTAATGTCGATTAGTTTATTAGTTTTATCAAATTTATAGGTAATGTTGACTGGTGGTTGGATTAGAGGCATGACGGCCTCGACTGTAATTTACAATTCAGTGGAAAAGAATTGGACAACTTGCAAGCTGACTCTTCCACATAAACTCGCAAATCACGGAGCAGTAGTTCTCAACAATGAGATTTACATTTTTGGCGGTTATGCAGACGGAGTGGGAGATAAGCCCTTCAATACTGTATACAAGATGGGAGCTAATAATACATGGGAGGAGATGGCCCCTATGATTGAGAAGAGGGGCTCTATCCCACAGAGTTCTGTTGTTTTCAACTCGGAAATTTGGGTGATTGGTGGATGGAATGGATTAAATGCTATGAAATCAGTGGAGAAATATAATTCAAAAACTAATAGCTGGACCAAAATGCCGTAGTTTTTACATATTTCTATTTTAAAATTTTACATTTTAGAGATCTTTTGGAGGCAAGATATGCCGCAGCTGCTGCGATAATTGACGGAAAAATCTACATTTCTAGTAGCTCGCGTGGACAAAAGAATTCAGTGGAAGTCTACGACCCAGAAAAAAATAAATGGGAAATATTCTCTACTATGCCTCAAGAAATGCCCATTGATATTTTAACTGGAAACCACTCGCAGCTGATAGTTAATGGGGGTAGGGTGAAACATTCTCCAAAAGCGTCACTTTTCCAAAATCAAATAATTGATTTCACTAAGAAGCGCTTTGATTCCAAATTTTAATAATTCGCTGATAATTTGTTTAAGAATGGAAAATGGATGTTTTGGATCCCAAGAGGAAATGGGAAGAAATTCCCAGTCTACAACAAAAGCGAACTAATACTGGTGCTGCCAAAATAACTGACGGGTTGATGGTTTTTGGAGGAGCGATAAGTCACACCCAAAGAATTGATTCTGTGGAGATTTTCGACGGAATCAAATGGAATGAAGGACCCAAATTGCCAGAAATACGTGGTGTTTTTGCCTATTTTCCTCTCACCTGCGCACAAGAGAGACTTTTTCTTAAACGATATTGTTCTTGATTAAAACTAAATAAACTATTAATAAATAAATTCAAGGATGTCTTCGAATAAGCCTCATCAGACTACGTTCTCTTGCAACACCAATTGTTTCTCTTGTCTCAGCTCGTTAATTTATAGTGCTGACAGATCTGGGTCACAATCAATTTATCAACTTCACACCGGCTAGTTAGAACTTTTCGCTGTGAAATTTTATTTTACTCATCTCGTCGCTTTTATCAACCACTTTAATAGAACGAATAGATTCTGCTGAAATTTTTGATGGAATTGCTTGAAAGAATGCACTCCATTTACCAAAACTCCGTGGTTCTCTCACCTGCCCTGAAATACAAGGCTACATTGTATTGTGCTACTTGATCCTTTTGTTTTTGATCTAAAGAGCTTCCTCCTCTTTAGCACCTTATACAACAAGTTTTTTTAATCTCAGAGCAGTTGCCCTCAAAAAGTTCCAGAGTTCATCAGACTGGCAGACATGAGTCTAATAGACTTTTAATTTTTAAAGTTAAAAAAATCCACGAAACTGATTTTTAGCGTACAGCAATCTCTTCTTGAATCAAATGCTTACGCGTTTTGCTCCATTAAAGAAAAGAAAATTCCAGTTAAAAACACAGCTTATGTGGAAACTCTTATCAAGAAAATGAAACAAGACGCCACAAAAGAGCTGCTCAAAGAAACATTCGAGAAGTTCAACTGGTTCACGGAAACTGACCATGCTTTGGAATACATCAAAGAGAAGGATGCTGAATTGGCCATCCTTTTGAAGGTTGCTATTCAAGATCGAAAAGATCACTTCAATAAGCTCGGCAGTCAAGAATTTATTCACCAAAGTTGGTACATTTCCATCTGATCTGGAGCAGAGGTCAATTTTAGCTCAGAATTTATTGATATTCCTTGTTCTTAAATTTAGCAAGCATTTCTTCTTTTTAAAAGTGAAATGACCTCGGTTCAGATCATCCCATAAATTTCATTACAGTATTCCATTTTTTTTTAAACGCGCCATTTTTAAATGAAAATACTAAAATTCTAACATGGTTAATCTAAATTTCAGCTCTTGTCTGCTGCAGTTGCGTTTAGAGGAAAAGAAGTCACAATTGAAGCCTTCGGCTCTGTTCGTGATGAATATTTGAAGCTAACTGCCGAACAGAGGAAGAACCTCATAAGGACTATGTGCTGGTTCTTCATTGACCCTCTTGCCGAATGTTTGTATGTAGTTTTTGAAAATTATGAATAATTTCAGCCATGCAGGATAAGTTCATAAAACTGAAGAAGCAGCACGACAATAGACAGGCTTCAAATGCATGAGAGAGACATTAAATGTTTATCTAACTTGTCAGATTCGGTCTTTTGTCGACCAGCTGGTTGATCTTTAAAAGCCATGAGGAGATGCGCGTAGGTCAGGCGTGTAGTAGAGCAGTTGCGTGGGTAGAGGAACCAGACAAGAGATTTTTTTTTGGCCTGGGTAAACCTTCCACAATGTAAAGCCGATTGATCTTCCTGCCTTCACTAACTTATGACTTTTGGTCTTCAACAAAGCTGTTGATTAAAATCTCAATCAATTAGAAGAGCATTGAAAGTCATAAAAAAATTAGGAGAAGTTTAAAAGAACATTTTGGCCTTACGTTTGATCAATAAAATTGGAGATTTTGCTGGATTTCTCGCCTTGATATTTAGAAATTGAGCTATTTTCTTTGTTTGTTAGTGACAGCAATTAAGTTTTTGAAAAATTCACGATACCAGGATCATTCGATCTTCACGGACGATCTAAATTTCCCAATTAATAACATTGAGCACATTTTTATTAATCAAAAGCAAAAATTTATCAGCAAGGTGACTTCGCTTTGTTTTGTAAGTAAGACTATTGGACCAATCAGACCTAGATCGCGAGACGATCTTATTGTCCATTCGTTTCCATCAAATACCTCGATTTCAGGCTTTCCTCCAATAACTATGATTTTGACGATACTGGACAATTGCGGAGGAGCCTGGAGCTTTTGTAAATCGTATTCTGTCATTTTGGCAGTTGTGGACTTACTCAATAGTGAACAGCTTCTTATCTGTGAACAGAAATCTCTCCCAATTTTGACCTGCGGCTCGCTTAAGAAGTTTTTGGCATCTTTGAAGTCTAACTTTCTTATTTTCTTCAGTAAGCTCTTGAACTTTTTGAAGCTTGTATGGTTTGAGTTTAAGCTCCTTTTTAGCTATACGCCGAACCGTTTTGAGACTGATACCAGTATCACGGCTAATTTTTTTCATTGATGTCCTTAGATTTCGTTCAATTCTTTTTTGATAATTTTTCGATTTGCTGAGTTGTTGACGGTACGTTTTCTTCCCCTGCCTGGATAGTCGCTTTCATTGCTTAACTCCTTGAAACGAAAGATCGTCTTTGAAACGATTTGCTTGGGGACGTTGAGCAGTCGAACAATTTTACTTTGTCGTTTTCCTTTACGAAAACGCTCTAAAATTTAGCTTCTTAATTTGGCCATGCTAAAAAAATAATTAAGCAGATAAGATACGAAAAGCACAAGCATAGTACGCAAAAATATGGAGAATAAAATGGTTAAAGAAATTTTTAGAAAGCATAGAAAACTATTAGAGATAGGATGCAATTAAATTTGTCCACGTTATTTTGGGTCACCCTGTAGTTCTCAGTCATTCTAAAAATGATAATGTTGTTAAGGTGAACGAGCAGCACAACAAAAAATTTGAAAATGAGTAGTTCTTTTTCGCATTTTATAGTTAGGAAGCAACTGGTGACTGCACTAAACATTAGTGTACAATGACTAGCCATTTGTGGTCAGAGTTCCAACAATCGTGGAAATTAATTCTGAGCCTGGGTGTAAATACAATGAGTTATCATGTGGATATCCCATGCAATGGTTTCTATTAGAATAAATACAGTATTTACTTTTTAGCTTCTATATTCTTTTTTTTATTTAAAGGAAGCAAATAAATTTGAAAATAACTTCATTCAGTTCTACAAAATTGTCTAACGAAGCTTTTCTCTTGTTTCCTTGTAATCGGTATAAAAGCAAATTCGCCAAATTTTTCGGGCATCGGAGGACCTTCACTCCAGCTTGTTCCATCGAATATTTCTACAGAATTGAATTGCATTGGGAAATTTAAAAATCCTCCAAAGATCATCAAGCCATCTTCCAGCTTAACAGCTCCGTGATATCGCCGTTCTTGCTTAAAACTGGGCATCTTTTTCCATTCCTTCTCGGGATCCGTTATGTTAATTTTCCAGATGTCATTGGAAAATGTATTATCAGCTCTTTTTCCTCCAATTATCATTAAATTCGTCCCATCGGCTACTGAACAATGATCGGTTAATCCATAAGGTAAAGAGGTAAAATATTCCCATCTGTTCTTGGCTGGATCGTAAATTTCCATTGATTTTAGCCAGGCTTGAGTAGAATCAAATCCACCAGAAACATAGATTTTTCCAGCAATCACCGAAGCAGCTGCAGCATATCTTTTCTCCAGAAGATTTCTAAACTATAAATTTTAGAGGTTAGTAAAACTTACGGCATTTTGGTCCAGCTATTTGTCTTTGGATTATATTTCTCTACAGTATTGAGGGTATGTGTTCCATACCATCCACCAATCACCCAGATTTCCGAGTTGAAAACAATAGAACTCCGACTAATTTCACTTCTCTTCTCATTCATATCAGCCATCCTCTCCCATTTATTGTCAGCTCCCAATTTATATAAGGACTTGAGAGGTTCGTCAGTTTCACCATCACGACCACCAAAAATGTAAATCTCATTGTTAATAATAGCTGCTCCGTGTCTTGCAAGTGTGCTTGGAAGCGTCAACCTACAATTTTTCCAGTTGTTTTCCATTGAATTGTAAATGGTAGTCGAGTTTGTAATGGAGTCATGCCATCCGCCAAGCAGCATAACCTTTAAATTTGAAAGAACTTTTAAAGAACTCCCACTGAAGTGTGCTCATTAATTTTGTTTTTTAGTCGATTTATATCAACGTCGCAACCGGCTATTACCGCCTCCTTCTCACTAATCATCTTCTTTTGTTCATTAATTGTTGTCAACAGTATCTGGAAAAAGGCAATCGACACTTAAAATGCTTGCCGAAGCATTATTTTTTAGTTTATCTATCTCATCATTCGCTTTTTTCACCAAAGCCTGTAGCTTTACAAATCCATTAAAGACCACTTACCGAAGCATTGTTTCTCGCTTCTTCGATGTCAACCGCATGACGACCAATCACCTTCTTTTGTTCAGCAACATTATTTTTTAGTTTGCTTATCTCCTCATTCAGCATTGTCTCGTTTTGAGTTTCCACCTCTCGTGCCTTCAATCCCCTATCTGAGAGTTTCATTACCTGAAGGTAATGAAGGCAAAATAAGAGTGAGAGTGCAGAATTCAGCAGAATTAATAGAATCAGCAATCCGCATTTTATAGAACAAGTAGATTTTTGGGAGTTCTGCTTTTTCCCCTCTTCCGTTTTAACAAGCGGTAGTGTCTCTCCAGGCTCAAACATTTTTTGTTCGCGTTTTTTCACAGCACTGCTCGGCTCTTCATAAGTCTTTCCTTCAGAGCTCCTCAACTGACTAAATATAAATCAATGCTTTTATTTAATGAACTCACCTTCTTGATGTAAAATTTGTGGATTCTCGGTCAACAGCAAGGCAGTCATAATCAATGCTTGAATATGTATTTCCTTGGTCTCTTGTTGAATCCATCTGATAGGACCGACTGACTGCGAGAAGAGACTGCTGGTCGATTGGAGTCAAAATTGCGCAAGTCAGTGGACTTGCTGACTCCCTTTCCAGTAGTCAGCCAGCTGATTTGTTCGTAGAATCAGTGAGAAACTAAAAAGTCGTTTTTTCTTCTTGCAAATGAAATAATAACAAATTCATCAGTTCTTCAATCAACCGGAGACCATAATTCCATCTAATTCCGTCGAAAATTTCCACAGGATCAATTCATAAATTAGTTCCTCCAAAGATCATCAAACAGAAGTTTAATCCTCAAAAACAAAATGGAAATTCATGGAGATATGACTCAAAGAAGACGCTACTTTTGACCGATTTTGAATGGTCTCTCATTTTTTGCTTCCTTTTTTAATAGCCCATTCGAACCTAAAAAAAGAGCTCAACGAATTACGAGAGCATATAAATAAATATTTATTTCTGTATTTGCGCCATCATACCAGATCTTATTCCATCTGGATCGGTGTACATCCCGATTCCATAAGTGCCCATTGCAGGGATGGCTGCGATGGCCAAATAGAAAACATAATCATTTTCCTAAAATTAGTTATTTTGC
This sequence comes from Oscheius sp. JU1382, assembly GCA_932521405.1. Taxonomy (NCBI): domain Eukaryota; kingdom Metazoa; phylum Nematoda; class Chromadorea; order Rhabditida; family Rhabditidae; genus Oscheius; species Oscheius sp. JU1382. The sequence goes on from OW051479.1 coordinate 1,252,644, forward strand.
CTCCCTCTGGGGGAAGCGTTCCAAAATTTGCTTCAACCACTGATTTTCACAGGGTTGGAAGGTATTTAGTACCTCAAACTTGGGTACTTAAACCGACGATTCTGGTCGGTAGCGGGCTATGAGGTTAGCTCGATAATGAGGCTGTACAAGAGCGGCGATGCTTTCTCTAGCTGATAGAGGCTCTTTGATAAAAGCGACGAGAGACTGCAGGACGCATCTCACAGAGAAAGCATCCCCGTTCCCGTAGAGCCTCGTCACTGGGCGAGATGGATAGCCCGCTACCGACCAGAATCGTCGGTTTAATTACCCAAGTTTGAGGTACTAAATGCCTTCCAACCCTGTGAAAATCAGTGGTTGAAGCAAATTTTGGAACGCTTCCCCCAGAGGAGGCAACATAACTGAGTAATTAAAAGAAAGACTTCAGAAAGCTCTGTTGGAAATGGGCTTTTTTATAAGAGATTTGAACTGCCACTCTCTATCTGAGTGCGATATTTACTTGTAAACTAAAAAAGTGCGAGAAATCAAAATCTAAAAGCTTTTTTGACTAATTCAATTAATTTAGGCTGTAGAGCCAATTCATTGTTTTCCTTCCTTCCTGCCCGACCTCGTAGACCTTGCAAGGAAGCGTAAGCTAAGATGGGCAGGTGAGGCAAGAGTTGAGTGATCGTCGTGGCTCGCTGGCAGAATGGTCAGAGTCGTGGATTCGCCTACGTCCACTACAAGAGCACGCACGAGGCCGAGAAGGCCAAGCGAGAGATGTCGTCAGCTGCCATCCACGGCTTCCGAGCGAGGGCTGAGTTCAGCAAGAGAGGCCTCAACAACGCCCGCCACTGACGTTTTTTAATAAACTTATTCTGATTTCTGCTTTTTTCCTAAATCCCAATGGACACATTTATTCAGGAATTTTGACAATACCGTTGGAGGAAAAGTCTCTCTTGAGCGTAAGTGAGAGGAATAGAGGCAAAAAAACTTCGTTTATCCGGTAAGTTGGCTCCGTTCTTCCATTCAACTCCATCAAAAATCTCCACAGAATCAGTACTTAGAAATAAACCTATCAATCCTCCAAAAACCATCAATTCATCGGATATTATGGCAGCGCCAGAAAGATATCGTTGTTGTTTTAGGCTGGGTATCTCTTCCCATTCTCTCTTCGGATCCATAACATCCATTTTTCAGACTTTATTTCTTGGATCATACTTTGACAAATGTTCGCCAATTGCGATTAAATGCGAGTTGTTTCCAATTAAACTATGTGAACCAAGCGCATAAGGCATGCTAGGAGTGAATATCTCCCATTTTCCCTTTTCTGGGTCGTAGACTTCCATTGAATTCTTATATCGTTTATCCCAGCCGCCAGAAACATAAATTTTTCCATCGACTACAGTAGCTGCACCAGATGCTCTCGACTCGGTCAATTCACTGAAAAGTCTGCATAAATCTGACATCAGTCATTTACGGCATTTTGGTCCATTTATTAATTTTTGGATTATATTTCTACACTGATTTCAAAGCATCTTTTCCATTATATCCACCTATTACCCAGATTTCCGAGTTGAAAACAATAGAACTCTGCTTAATATCAAATCTCTCCTCATTCATATCAGCCATCCTCTCCCAATTTATATAAAAACTTGAGAAGTTCTTGAGTTATTCCATCTTCGAAACCACCAAAAATGTAAATCTCATCGTTAAGAGGAACTGCTCCGTGAATTGAAAGTGTGCTTGGTAGCGTCAATTTACAATTTTTTCAGCTCATTTCCGTTGAATTGTAAATCGTAGTCAAGTTTGTAATGTCGTAGCGCCAACCGCCAAGGAACATAACCTTTAAACTTCAAAGAACTCTCACCGAAGTGTGCGCAGGAGCCAGCTCATTAATTTTGTTTTCAAGTCGATTGATATCAGCGCCGCGACTGGCTATTATCGCTTCCTTCTCAATAATAGTCTTCTGTTGGCTGCTAATCGTGAACGGCTAAAAATAGCCGACAAACAGAGAGTTAAGAAACTAGCATATCCCATTGCTACCGAATATCGAATTACTTATTGAAGATTATATGAAGGTAAAAGCCATTGATTTCCCTCAAAAAGTTAGATATTTTTCAGGGATTAGCTCTGCGACAATGCAGCAAGAGCAATATCAACTTTGAAATACCAGACTACAACGAGTATACAGCTAGTCTAATTGATGATTTTGGACTCTACCCAGTATAGATCAACCACTTCCACCAAAAATCGTGGAAATTAATTCTGAGCCTGGGTGTAAATACAATGAGTTATCATGTGGATATCCCATGCAATGGCTTCTATTAGAATAAATACAGTGTTTATTTTTTAGCTTCTATATTCTTTTTTTTATTTAAAGGAAGCAAATAAATTTGAAAATAACTTCATTCAGTTCTACAAAATTGTCTAACGAAGCTTTTCTCTTGTTTCCTTGTAATCGGTATAAAAGCAAATTCGCCAAATTTTTCGGGCATCGGAGGACCTTCACTCCAGCTTGTTCCATCGAATATTTCTACAGAATTGAGTTGCGTTGTGTAATTTCGAATTCCTCCAAAGATCATCAAGCCATCTTTCAGCTTAACAGCTCCGTGATATCGCCTCTTTTGCTTAAAACTGGGCATCTTTTTCCATTTCCTCTCGGGGTCCGTTATATCAATTTTCCAGACTTCGTTGGAAAATGTATCATCGTTTTTCTTTCCTCCAATAATCATTAAATTCATCCCATCGGCTACTGAACAATGATCGGTTAATCCATAAGGTAAAGAGGTAAAATATTCCCATCTGTTCTTGGCTGGATCGTAAATTTCCATTGATTGTCGCCAGGCTTGATCAGCATCAAATCCACCAGAAACATAGATTTTCCCAGCAATCACCGAAGCAGCTGCAGCATATCTTTTCTCCAGAAGATTTCTAAACTATAAATTTTAGAGGTTAGTAAAACTTACGGCATTTTGGTCCAGCTATTTGTCTTTGGATTATATTTCTCTACAGTATTGAGGGTATGTGTTCCATTCCATCCACCAATCACCCAAATTTCTGACTTAAAGACAACAGAATGACCAGCAAATTCAGCTTTTTTCTCATTCATTTCAAGCATCATCTCCCATTGACCATCCTCCTTCAATTTATAGCCTGACGATAGAAGCTCTGAATTCTGTCCTCCAAAAATATAAATCTCATTGTCGAAAACAGTCGCCCCAGATTGGAAAAGTGGTTTAGGCAATTGAAGCTGGCATTTATTCCAACTTTTTCCCGTTACATTGTAAGCAATAATAGAGTTAAAGAAACGATTTCCTTCACCCCTGCCGCCGATTATTAGTACCTAAAAAGGCGAATTGGAGCTATTTGATACGCAGCCTGTCGTGCTGGAACTCAATTCATATTTCGACACATTTCTAGCACTTATCAGCGTGCCTTTTTAAGCTTTTAAAAACTTTTTTAGGGCAGTTGTAGTCAAAAAACAGTTAGAAACCATCTTAAAAAAAGGCTAGAAACGTGTCGAAATATGAAGTGGGTCCCACCATGCCAGGCTGCGTATAAAATATAATATTTATTAGCGCTAGTTATTACGGTATTCAAAGAATGACTTACCAATGAGTAGTTTGAACTCAACGCATTTATTTCATGTTGAAGCTGCTCATTTTTATGAGTCAAATTATCTATTGTTGTTTGCAGATCCTTGTCCCAAAAAAATAAAAATATTGAAAGAATAGCGAGCAGAAAGAATAAAATATAAAGTACAATTTGGAGTATCGTTGCTTGTCGCCATTTTCTATTAGTAGAAAATACAACTTCTTCTAAAATTATTTTATTTTTTTCCTTCAAATACATTCTGAAATTTTTTTTTATTAAAAAAAAAAAACAAAAACACATTTTAAAGGGGTTTATCTGCCCGAAGAGTGCAAAAGAGGGCTGGGAAGATATAAACTGAGCATGGTCACAAACGATTAGAGTGTAATGGCTTGATGAGGAAAAGAGTTCAAACGACGCTTGCGCCACTCATTGTTCAGATTAAACCTACAGAGTGATTTATTGTGTCACCGTTGTTGGATTAATGAGATGAGCAAGCAGACATCACAGCACAGCAGGTGATATCAATATAAAGAGACTAAACTAGAGACAATCTCTCTTACAAGGGAACGTTTTAATTAGAATGTGGCTAATCGATATGAGCCATATACCGTTCAATAGAGCTCGCAAAGTTATATTGATTGTAATAATTTCTAGCTGTCGAAGGCATGCTATCGCCTCATGTCGGTTATCACATCCTACTAAAACATTCCCTCGTTAGTTCTGGTTTGGAATTTATGGCAATCCAAAAATAAAAAAAGAAGATCATCCATAAGCATAGGCGTTGGAAATTATTCCAATCTCATCTGAGATCTAAATCAGACGCAGGTATACGATAGTAGAAATCTTTTTTTATGCATTCAACAGAGAGAAAATTATGCTATAAGTTGGAACTTGGGGTGCGCTTTTATTAGAAAGCTTGACGTAATAAAAATTTATTCATTTTTTTTTTTACAAAACCTCTGATAAAAGACTTTTTCTTGAGCGAATGGGAACGAAATAAAAGCAAATTCGCCACGTATTTCAGGCAGCGGAGGACCTTCACTCCAGCTTGTTCCATCGAATATTTCTACAGAATTCAGTCGTGTTGAATGATTTTGAAATCCTCCAAAGATCATCAAGCCATCTTCCAGCTCAACAGCTCCGGGATATCGCCGCTTTTGCTTAAAACTGGGTATCTTTTTCCATTTCTTCTTGGGATCTTTTATATTAATTTCCCAGACTTCGTTGGATAATGTATGATCATCTTTTTTTCCTCCAATCAGTATTAAATTCGTTCCATCGACTATTGAACAATGATCGGTTAATCCATAAGGCAAAGAGGTAAAATATTCCCATTTATTCTTGGCTGGATCATAGACTTCTACGGTACTTATAAACATATTATCCCAGCCACCAGAAACATAGATTTTCCCATCTATTACAGAACCACTCGAAGCATATCTCTTCTCATTAAGATCTCTAAAATGTTGTAATTAATAGACGATACTGTGCTCCTTTCTATAAGCTGTTCATAAACAAGACGACATCCAAAAGAGGTGTTTTTGCGGTGAGGCCCATTTTCATCTTCAAAAAGGGCCTTAGTAAGTTTGGTAGTAGTGTAGCTGGCTACCCCGTTCGTTATGCAGCCTGCGCACCAGACCGCGCGGCGGGACCCATATATTAATTTTTTCTCTTTTCTTTATTTTCTTACTGGTTTTCATAGCTTTTACATCTTTTTTTAAAACAAATCATATAGAATTTGATATATAAACACAAAGATATTAAAAAAAATGCGTCTAAAAGCATCTTGCAGCATCGGATCTTTTTTTGTTTTCAATATGCTGTTAGTCGTGTTTTTTAATGTCTTTGTGTTTATATATCAAATTCTATATGATTTGTTTTAAAAAAAGATGTAAAAGCTATGAAAACCAGTAAGAAAATAAAGAAAAGAGAAAAAATTAATATATGGGTCCCGCCGCGCGGTCTGGTGCGCAGGCTGCATAACGAACGGGGTAGCCAGCTACACTACTACCGTAAGTTTTAGGATAAAAATGGGTCTCGCAGCGATAACTCCGTTCTTGAATACGAAGGATGTCGTCTTGTTTATGAACAGACTAGAATAGATGCTTTTTTTAAAAAATAATTTTGAGTTTTCCACTCGCTTTTGGAATTTTTCTACAAAATTGCAACCTTTGATCTCTCCTCTACAGATTTGTAGAACTTCAAAATTTAAAAGTTGCGCATTTGAGGGGCATTCTATTTATAAAAGAATACGGTAAATTTACGGCATGTTGGTCCAAGTATCCGTCTTCGGATCGTATTTTTCGACTGTTTTCACAATTTGTGTTCCATTCCATCCACCAAACACCCAAATTTGTGACTCAAAAACGACAGTAGCTTTTGAAATCTCAGCTCTATTCTCATTCATATCAGCCATCTTCTTCCATTCGCCATCTTTCTTCAATTTGTAGACAGACGATAGAACTCCATATGCGGCTATTCCGCCAATAAGATAAATATCATTATTTAGAATAGCTGCTCCATGATGGTGAACTGCTGTAGGCAGTTTAATCTGGCAATTATTCCAGCTCCTTCTAGTTGAGTTGTACATAACAATAGAATCAAGCTCAAAATGTTCTTTTCCGCCTAGGATCATAACCTGAAATTCTATTTAAAATTCGAATGTTTAGCTTCCTACCGAAGTGTCGCTTTCGGAGTTTAAGATTTTTACTTTTCTTTTAAGTTGAGTATTAATAGCATTCAAAAGATCTATTCTATATTCTAGATAATAATCCCATAGAAATATAGCAATTGAAAGTATCGTAAACAAAATGATAGACAAATGAAGGCCAACTTTTACTTTTAAAATGTCTTTACTCTCTTCATTCGGCAGTGGAAACTCTTCTAATAATTCTCTATTTCTATCCTCTAATCTGCTCATTCTAAAATCTTCAATAAAAATTTTTAAAAAAGGGGATGAGAAAAGTTTATTTAATCAAGCGCCTTGGGAAGAAGAGGAAGTGCAGCAATAAAATCAAGCTAGTCAGTGTGCAGTCAAAAGATTGATTCATTCCTCACCGCAGAAAATTTATGAGGTCAGGAATCGAAACAGTTGGCGTGGCATTGGCCTAGAAGAGGGAAGAGGAGATCAAAAGAGTAGATAAGTACAAAGTTTGAGTTTCTAAATATTTTCTTCGAAATTTAAGCCAGGTTATATCTTGTAAGAGAATTTATTTTACACTTGAAAGTGCTATTTTTTAACTAGAATTTCTCAGAGAGGATCTCAGTCAAGGCGATTTTTCCTCGATTACATCCAATCTCGTTTGAGTGTCTGTAAAACTCGTGTAGCAATCGGACTTTCCCAGTTTTCATCTCTTTCGAGCTACAGTTCCATCTGAAGTGAGTCGAACAATTACCATTCTGCCTTCTGCGTCTATTAACAGAGCTGCACCGAGATGTTCAATTGACTCGTCTCCCACCAGGAAATGACAATACTTTGGACTTATTTACAACTTAGAATTGATGAACAATCTGGAGAAATTGAAAATCTAAGAGCTGGGCAGTTGGAAAAAGCCGCTTTGGTTGAAAAAGCAAATGAAGGTTTGTTTGGAATTTAAAGAACGCCAGCAATTTTAGAAATAAAAAAGATGGCTGGAAATATGTCACTTCAATTGGAAAATGTTTCCTCAGAATTGGGGTTCCACTCTTCTGTAGGTTCAGCTAAAACCTTTGAATAAGCGGTGTAGGCGATGATTCTTGGCGGATGGCATAACAATTTTACTGACTCCATTTTAATTTTCGATTCCAAACAGAACAAATGGCGAAAGTGTAAGCAGAAACTTCCTTTTGGAGTGGTAGAACATGGATCTGCTATCTTAAACGGCAAAATATATTTTATGGGAGGCCACAATAATAATCCAAATGAACCATATGCAAGCTGCTACAAGCTGGAAGAGAGTAGTGAATGGACCAAAATGGCTGAAATGAACCAGAAGAGAACATGCATCTCACAGAGCACAATTGTTTTTGGCTCAGAAATTTGGGTAATTGGTGGATGGAATGAGAGTGATAGACTAAAAACAGTGGAAAAATACAATCCCCAAACAAATATTTGGACTAAAATGCCGTAAGTTGTCTTTTTAAAAATACAAAATGAAAGCGATCTCAATTTTAAACGAAGTGTGTCATCTGCCTCAATAGTTGGTGGAAAAATCTTTGTTTCTGGTGGTTGGGATGGGAAAGCTTTAAAATCAGTGGAAGTCTATGATCCAGCCAAGAACCAATGGGAAATATTCTGTGATATGCCGCGTGAATTAGCAAGGCATTGTTCAATAGTTGAAGGAACAAATCTAATAATCATCGGAGGAATGAAATCTAATGGAACGCCCTTAGATGAAGTCTGGAAAATAAACGTCTTTGATCCAAAAAAGGAGTGGATCAAGATGCCCAGCTTAAAACAAGGACGATACCGGCATGAAGCTGTCAAATTATCAAATGGAATTGTGGTCTTTGGAGGAGAGATTAACAACACAACTCGAATAGATTCTGTCGAAATATTCTATGGAATCAGCTGGAAAGAAGGACCTAAATTGCCAGAAAAACACAGCGCATTTTCTTATTTTCCTCTTTCAATAAAAACTGAGAAACACTTGCTGCTGCAATTTTTCTAATATATTTGTATTATTACATTTTGTTTTTGATCTCTCCGATTAGAAGACAACCCGTGCCAGAATATATTGAAGACTAAAATAAAAATGTTGCCAAGTTTTGAAGTATTCCATCCCTCTCTTTATCCTACTTTTGCCTCTCTCCTCTGTATTTTCTGCAATAACGCAGTGAGAAAAGTATCTCGAGTGGAAACAACAGTCTGAGCTGCCGGCTATATTGGAGCAGCGGTCTATAGACTTGTCCCAACTTTTTTTTTTCCGAAATCCCAAAAACCATAATTCTAATATTTTTGTTGAATATTCTGGAGTCTTCTTAAAAGCAAGCGTTTAATATGAATTGCTTTGATAGCCCCAGAACATAAAAATGAAATAGATGTGATTTTTTGCTTCAAGTCTTTGAGTAAAAAATCTAAACTAAATCTGACGACCGTAACCCTAATTAGAGAGGTTGATTAAGAGTTCAAAATTTTTTTTAAAAAGCGCTCTGAATTTTGCAATAACACGATAAATGATTAAATTTAGATGACCAATAATTTTTACACAAATTTCAATTTTGCCGTCCAACGGTCAACGCCAGATGTCCCTGACGTTTCTAAGAATCTACTTCTAGGAATCTTCCAGTTTTTTGGCCACAACTAACCGTTTGAACATATTCTTCCAGTGGATGGAAATACTGTAATAATAAACATATCGAATGGATATAAAGCCAGAAATATTCTAAAAAGAATACTCGCAGCAGCTCCTTTGATTCCTCCCACGTCCAATTCCAACATAAATAGAAAGATTTAGCCACAAATTGATGTTAGAATCCTCATGGCGTTTTGGACAATTATCCATTTTTAGAAGTGACTTGTTTCGGATTCCCTTCTAGCCAATCGACAAATAATGAGGACTTTTATTGGGAGAGAGCTTAGAAAAGGAGTGGCAAATAGCAATAATAAATTTTCCCAGACCATCTTCTTTTATGATAAGCTCTTCTGGAATTTGTATTTCGAATGTGCCAAAAAGAGAGAGGTCATACTCCAGACAGAAAATATTGAAAAAGGGTCTGAACATTTGACCTAACGCAATCACTGCAATTTCCGTAATAATATCTAGGCGGTGATTGCAAACGGAATGAGCGAGAAGGCGAGGTGCGATTCAAGTTTGATCCAAAGGGAGAAGTCCTTCAAGAAAAAATAAATAAAGAATATATAAAAAGCGAACATTCGCCACTGATTTTTTTTAAAAATTTCCGATTAAAACATGAGAAAATCTGAAGAGAAGATCAAAAACTAAAATTATCAACTGAGAAGTTGCTGAGCTTGAGAAAAAGCAGCTACAGCCGTAGAAATAACCAGGAAATCTGGTCCTTCAATCCACAAAACTCTAAAAATTTTGTACCAAATTATTTGTTTAATTGAAAATCCAACTTGGTTTTTTTCTTGAAAAATCAACAAATAAATAAATTAGTAAAATATAGGCAAAGAGAGTACATATGGCTCTGTAAATTTAAAATTCGACCAAAAATTTCTGAAGTAAAGAAGGCAAAAATCAATCGGAGCAGAAAGAGGAGAAAATCAGCCGACTGTTAGTGCTGACAGCGACGACGGTATTTGATAGGCCGTCGGCGCTGTAATAATAGCAATTTCCTACATAAAAATCCTGCAGTTTTTTATTCGTTTTGAATTGATTGTCTGCCTGAGTCCGACGCTTTTGAGCGATATTTTCTTAAATTTCTCAAAGATCCTTACCAGCTCTAAAAACTAAGTAGAGAGATTACGAATATTGGAATACAGTAGCTATTAGGTTGTAACATAATTATTGGGACAAGTGTCATAAATTCGATTTTTTTGTAAGCTGTTGCCAATTTTTTGCACATTCTTGTTAATTAGCATTTGAGCTTCAATTTTTGCTAAAAATATTTTTGATTTTTAGAAAAGGGAGAAAACTAGAGGCATTAGCCGGGAATTGTTGAAATTTGAGTTCGAGCTGGGCCATAGCGAAAAAGAGGCGCTGGAGGACATCAGCCGTGCTAAAGGACATGGAAAAGTGGCCAGAACGACAGTATACAGATGGTTCTCCAAGTTTAGAAACAATCAGATGGATATTGCCGACAAAAAACGAACTGGGCGTCCTCAGGAAATCAACCGAGCCACTGTCGTCAGCGTTGCCAAAGCCCATCCTTCGATGACTACTCGGATGTTGGCTGAAGATTTTCAATGCAGCCACACGGAAATTTCTAGAATAATGCATGCTGCAGGTTAGTCCTTTGCTTTAAGGTGTGGATAGCCTGTTTTTTCAGGAAAAAAGTGGCTAAAAAGTCGCTGGATTCCAAAAGAACTCACAGAAGAACAAAAACGGAAACGAGTGCAAATTGCGTCCAAACTGCTTCGAAGAGCCCGCCGAGCACCATTTTTCGACTTTATTGTGACATGCGATGAGAAATGGATTCCTTTTGTAAACGATGAGCGCCATGGTGAATGGAGATCGCCTGGTCAGAAGCCCGGACAAACGCCCAGGAAAGATTTTCGGACCAAAAAGGCGATGTTGTGTGTGTGTGGTGGGACCGGCGTGGTCCGATATTTTGGGAACTATTGGAGCAAGGAAAGACAGTTAATTCTGAGGTTTATTGTGAGCAGCTCGATCGTGTCCGCCGTGCCCTTCGAAATCGACGAAATCCAGTGGTTTTTCTTGATGACAATGCCAAACCCCACAGATCAAGACAAACGCTTCAAAAGGTTGAAAACCTCGGATGGGAGCCTCTGGACCATGCTCCGTACAGTCCGGACATGATGCCAAGCGATTTCTACTTATTCCGATCGTTGGAACACTGGCTGCGAGGAAAAAAGTTCAATACCATCGAAGAAATGAGCGAATCTCTTGCAGAATTTTTTGATTCAAAGATCCGAGAATAGTACAACCATAGGATCCGCAAACTCGAAGAGCAGTGGCAGAAAGTAATATAAAATAAAAGAGAATACTTTGATTATTAAGTATGTGTTCATTATGCATAATTTGTTTTTGGTTTGCGCAAAAAATTGAATTTATGACACTTGTCCCAATACTTATGTTACAACCTAATAAAAGCTTGCGAAAACGCGAATCGAGTTGAGATCCTAAAATCAAAATACTCACGCAATGCCATGGTACAACAAAAGTCGTCGATTTATAGGAAGGCGATTTATAAATTATCAAATAAATGCCAAGAATAACGCTAGCAATCGAGACCAAACAATCAATCTGAATCAGAACTTTTTAAATTAAAAAGTGGAGCAAACTTTCAATTTAATGAATAACCAAGCGGAATTTGGATCAAAATAGGGGTTGATCTGGCTCATAAAAATGAGAAGACAAAAGCCGTCTAAAAATTGGTCTGAACAGCTGGGAACGAAAGAAAATCCAGCGAAAATCTTATTTATTTTCTTCCGCTCTGTCTGATGTTTATATCGAATAGTTTGTTCCTTCTGCTTTGGCTTCTCAGCACAATTTCCATTTTAAAAGACTAAACAAAGCTTTTAAGAGTTCGAAGGAAGAGGACGAAGAGCTTCGAAGATTAATCAGTGAAATGTTATTGAACTGCGACATGAGAGTGTCGATTATTATGAAAATATAAGAATTAGGAGCTGATGTTTTTGGAATTTTGGTACGAATAAAAAACTCGGAAATAGCCTTTCGATACGGCGTATAGGCAAATATACAAGCCAATACTACAATTGGGAAAACACTTCCTCCAACAACTATTATCACATTTATCACACCTCAACTTAATTTAGTTTAAAAAACATTTAACAAAATAAACTACCTGCTCGCCAGTATGAACCAATAAATAAGCAAAAGAAGAGAGATGGGTAGAAAAAGAAGATCACACTGCAGAGAATAATCATCTAAATCAAACTTTTTGTTTACTTTTGAATCTTCAAGATATAAAATCCGAAAATTTATGGCAAATTTCAGGTTTTTCAGAGAAAATTAGCCAATCACTTCATCACCTACCAATGTAAGAAGCGATCGAAACATGACGAATTGCTGTCGCTTTGTGGCTTCAGATAATGAAGCCCTTTGCTTTTGAAGAAGATAAAAATGCCGAGTGTGCTCCCAAAAGTAGAGTAGATCCCAGAGAGATGATAGCAACAGAATCTACGACTGCCACCCACAGCCAGGGATCATTCACTGTGTGGAGAGCAAAAACCTCCTCGCCCCAATATTTCTCCATAATTGTTTGAAACTTCTCAAAGAGCTTCTCTCTCGCCGTTTGTTGGTCATAATAGTTGGTCAGTAAAGCGGTAATTGGCAGGGGAAAATGTGGCAAAGAATAGAGACAGTTCCATAGTTTAAATCTTCGATTATGTCCTTCTCGAGAAAGTGATTCCTTGGAAGGAGGACATTCAATCGATAATAGAATAGAGGACACAAAGCTGAGGCAGCAACTACAAATTGGAGAATATTTCAAGTAAAACAGCCTACTTGCGGAGATATAAAGATCTGCTCGAACAGATCCATGAAGTCCAACAAATGACCAAAAGCCGTAATATTCTATTAATGGATGTGGGAGATAAACAAGAGCCGATGAGAGGACGGTAAAATTAATTTCAAAAAACGTGCCACTAATCAAATGGTAGATCAATAGATATCGAAACTCTTTCGTCTTATATCGAGGCGATTTAAGCAAAACCAAAGAAGCACCGAGTGCTGTTATGGCCAAGCAAAAGACACATTCAATCTGAAATTGCTTTTGAATATAGTCTGTCCATAAAAACGACGAAGTCCTTGTTCGTAATACCGTACTCAATTTGGACGTTTTTTCCTATCCTAAAATTAAATGAGCGATTTTGGTCAATTCAGACGTTCCTGGAGGTTTGTTGATGCATTCTATCGTTTTAATGGCATCTAGAAACGTCTAGAAGAGCAGAAAAGCAAGGAAATCGCTCATTTAATTTTAGGATCAAAATTTAGGATGAGGAAAAACGTCAAAATTGAATACGCTATCGCGAGTGAGGATGTAGTACAAATTTTAGGATAAAAATGGATCTCGCCGCGAAACCTCCCTTTTCTCGGAGCATCAGATGTTGCCTTTTTTTATGAACAGGCTATATAAAATTGATCAGAACGATAAATGACTTGCAACCAAGCTGTTGATGTGTCATAAAAGCTGAAATCGGCAATTCCTAAAAGTAGATACGTAAACTGGATGGTTTTTGATCATAGTATTCCTTCTGTTGCGGATTTATAAAAGCCGCACTTTTTCACGTTCAGTTGCAAAAAGACTAGGAATGAGTGCCGACCTCATCAAACAAATCGCCCTGTATTTATCTTTTTTAAGTGGCTTCGACCCTAAAAAATTTTCAGTGACTCCGCCCTCCGTCCCTCAAGAATTTGCAGCGACTCCGCCCTCCGTCTTTTCCGTTCGTTGTATGGTCAATTTGTGGAGAATATAAAGGCCAAAATGGCTCTATTTTTTTATTTCTCCCTCTATCGGCATCAAAAGAGAAAATGAGACAATTCCTCGCTCTTCTCAGCTTAGCAATAGCAGCGTTCTCTAGGCCGTTAGAGCAAGAAGGAGTAAGTTCTTTTCTCATCTATCCATAGCAAAAGAATGTGAAATTATACACGCTTCAATCATTTTAAAAGTTCTGTTTCAAGCTTTCAAAGTTTACTTCTCTCTCTCTCTCTGAAACTTGGTTTAACCTATTGAATACAAATTGAGATCAAGCATTGGCAAATTGACCCCAGTTTATGGATAATTGTAGCCAAAACAAGATAAAATCCAATGTTCTACTAATTTGTAGAGGAGACTTAACTCTCCAACTTTGATCAAAAACTGTTTAATGAATGAAAGCATTTGGTTACAATTATCCAGAAAGAGAACTTACTCTAGAAAAACCATTTCTTTAACATTTTCTGGAAAAATATCTTCATCTGTTCCCCTGATAGATCTAAAAACAAACTCTTATTCGTAAAAACGTTTCTAAAGATAGCAGTAAACACTGCGCGGTACACTAGGGGCGGGTAAATTCGTCTTCGCGGAAGATGGCCAAGTAATGATTCAGCCATGATGACGTCTCATGTTCCGGTTGGTCGATTATCGGAACTCGTCTGAGTCAGATCGGTCGATGACTTTCTCACCATTAATGTGTTCCTTAACAAGCCTAGTCACTCCTTTGTCTGTTTTGTTAATTTGGACAAAGGGTTGCATCAGTAATGATCTTTGGGTTGCTTCGCCATATTATTGGGGGAAGGTTATTTGGATTGCGATAATGAATGCGACTTTTTTCAGCAATGGAAGACAAACGACATCAGTGATCTTGGTGTGAAATGGGATTTCAACTGCTCCTTTCGCCATAAAGACATTCCTCCAGTTGAATCTCATTCGTCTGATGATTGTATTCGTTTATGCCATCAAACGCATGGATGCAAGTTCTTCATCTGGATAGCTGCTTCAGATGATCAGAAGAGTATTTGCAAAATGAAGACAAAAATCTACGCACAACATATTCGACACGAATCAGTTTGTGGCGGATGGTTTGATATTAATCAGATTCCGCCAGCCCAGTCCGAATATTGATTGGATCTCATCAAATATCTCAGATTTCGCTCTTTCACTTGGAATTGATCTCAACGACTCAGGCTTCACTTATGCTGCTCATAATAAAAATTAAATTAACCTTTTTTTGTTTGAAAACACAAGCGAGCTGACTAAGAGACTTTCCTCTGATTATTTCGATCCACCGGAGGCAACAATGAATCACAAGGCTTGTCACTACTGACTAAGCTCACACTCCTGGAAGAAAACAGACACAGTGAGTCATATTTTCTGGATATTGCTGCTAATGCTTCGCCTCCTTTCCCTCGTTGAGCTCTAGAAATTGACTCACAGCAGCTGCTGAAGGCTAGATTTAGGGTAACTCAACTCGACTCTATATTAATTGAAAAGGAATACGGAATTCGGGCGATATTCAAATTCATTTGACAAAATTAACAACATAGTTTAGCAAATTTCGTTTAAAAATATCGTTTCTTGTTCTCTATTGAGAGGAACAATGGAAAAACGGCCGCGCTTCTCCGGCAAGCTAGTATCCGCTTTCCAAGAGTGACCATCGAAGACTTCGACAGAAGCAATTTGAGTTTTTTCATTCAGCGTTCCTCCAAAAGCCATCAATCCATCTTCCAACTCAACGACTCCATGATAACATCGCTTGTGGAGCAGATTTGGTAGCTTCTTCCATTTCTTGTTGGGATCCAGGACGTCGATTTCCCAGACTTCGTTTGTCGGCTCATAATTGGCCACATCTCCTCCGATGATAATCAGCTTCGTTCCATTAGAAATTGAGCTATGAGATCCCAATTCATTCGGCAAATAGCCGAAGAACTCCCATTCTCCCTTGGCCGGATCGTAGACTTCTATTGTTTTCTTAGGGTATTGCATGTCCCATCCGCCAGAAACATATATTTTTCCATTAACAATGGTAGCAGAAGAACTCGATCTTCGTTCATTCATTGAGCTAAAAAGTTTTTTTTTTTAAATATACAATTTTCTAAAAATTTACGGCATCATTGTCCAATTATTAGTTTTTGGATTGTATTTCTCCACGGTTTGCCGAACATCTACTCCAGGGATCCCTCCCCATCCACCAAATACCCATAATTCCGAGTTAAATACAAGATAACTGCTGCCAATCGAACTCCTTATTTCATTCATTTCTGCCATTTTCTCCCATTTATCATTCTTTCCCAGTTTATAAACCGATGAAATTCCAATTTTGTTATCACTGCTTTTAGAACCGCCAAAAATGTAGATCTCATCATCCAGAATAACTGATCCATGCTTTAGAACATTAAATGGAAGCTTCAAACGACAATCCACCCAGCTCTTTTCAGTCGAATTGTAAATAAGAGTTGAGCTGGTTATTTCATTCGTATAACCGCCTAGCAAAATCACCTGAAAGTTTGGCTTTAAATTTATTCAATTTCCTACCGAAGTATATTTTTCAACGTTCTGCTTTGGCATAGAGCGATGATAAAAGTAGAGATAAAAGAGGAGAGACAATAAAATCGCAAGAATGAGGAGAAAGAAGAATAATAGGATTAGTAATACACGTTTTAAAAGCGACAACTTGATTCCACAAATTGTAGGAGCTCGAGCCTTTTGTCTTCTATTCCCAGCAGCTTGATTTTCTGCAAGTTGCTCTTGGCGTTGTTATTAAATTGAATACGTCTCGTTTTGAGTGGCATTGAGTTTTCGTTTGAGATTTCATCATTTATTTTAGTTGAAGCAATAAGCAAACTAAAATAAATATTAGGTCTTTTCTTGGAGTTACTTTCTTGGCACAAAGTTTTGATATCCTTGTTCCACTGCGAACTGCTCTTCTATATTTGAATAGGCATTTTCACTCTTTTTCTTTGCACCCATTACTGGAAGATTTGAATTTCACGGAGAATAGGTGATTGAAGTACAATAGAAAACTGTAGAATGAAACGAATTCTAAAAAGGTGCCAAGCTGAGACTTTGGCACCAAATTTGAAAGAAAATTTTTAAAAAAATTAGCGACTAATTTTCGAGCGAAGCTTTGGAAATCTACTCTTTTTAAATGATAGCAAAGGCAAGTCAGCGTACAGTAGGTTGTTTAAATAGTCAGCTATCCTAAAAAGTAGGGAAGTTGATAAATTGATTCCAAAGAGAAAGCTTGAATAGGAAAACCCTTCTCCGGCTAACTGATCTCTCCAATTTGAGTTTTTTAGTCTCATTTCCTCCAAAAGCCATGAATCCATTCTCCAACTCAACGACCCCATGATAACATCGTTTGTAGAGTAGACTTGGCAGTTTCTTGCATTTATTGTTGGGATCCAGGACATCGATTTTCCAGACTTCGTTTGTAGGCTCATAATCGGCCACATCTCCTCCGATGATTACTTGTCTTACTCTTTAGAAGTACAAAAATTTTTTGGCTAATACACTCCGTAAAAAAAGTATAGCCTCACCCCATTTTTTGATGGAATGAGATAATTGAAAAATTTCTACAGCCTAAGACCTATTTTATTCAATTTTTGGCTTATTTTACCCTAGAATACACATTTTTAGGCTGTTAGCTCATGACCCATAAAAATGGTAAAAGAATTTCAAAAATGGTCCAAAATCCTATTTTAAAAAAATTATAGCCTCACTACAGTTTGCGCAATTAATACACAAAGAAATTGCCCCATAATGACAATTTTTCTTGAAAAATTTTTTTCCTATTACTGCTGTTATCATGCCATGCGATAAAGTGCTAAATGACTTTGAAAAGGGCAAAATTAATGCCTACCACGATACTGGAAAATCAAATAGGGAGATCGCTCATCTCATTAGCCGCTTTCCGAAAATTATCAATAATTACGTTCAGAACCCACAAGGATATGGCTCAACTAAACGTTCTGGACGCCCACGTACCCTTTCTGACAGAGAAGTTCGCTTAGTCCAGCGTCATGCCTCCAATCAAGTCACTTCACTCGTCAAGATCAAGAAGGATATGAACCTGACTTGTTCAAGGATGACACTAATAAACGTTCTGAAGCGAAGAAGAACGATTGTCCATCGAAAAATGAAGAAAGGCCCGGCTCTCACAGCTGTACATCGCAAAAAACGCCTCAATTTTGCAATCCAACACACTACCTAAGGTACCGATTGGAGCAAGGTTAGTCTTTTTGTTGAGGTTTTCTAATTCAGGTCATATGGTCGGACTAAAAGAAGTTCTGCCTAGACGGCCTCGATGACTATCGTACTTACTTCCACGATCTACGGAAGGATCCTCTCATTTGTTCGAAAAGGGGTTTTAGGGGCGGAGCCGTCATGGTTTGGGCAGCATTTTGTGCTGATGGACAGGTGGTCTTAGAGTTCACTACCCCAAAAATGAACTCTCTTTAATACCAAGGCGTCCTCGGCACACATCTGCTCCCATTTCTGAACACCGCTGGCCGACAAGGTTACGTGTTTCAGCACGATAATGCCCCCATTCACGCCAGTCGTTCGACTTCCCAGTGGCTTGCTGCTGGGGGCGTGAGAGTTCTGAACTGGCCAACGTGTAGTCCAGATTTCAACCTCATCGAGAACATTTGGGGGTGTTGACTAGGAAAATTTATGAAAATGGTCAACACTACTCGACCAAAAATGACCTTATCCAAGCCATTAAGAGGGAATGGGCAAAGCTGGACGTCAAAATGCTGAAGAAGGTGGCAACATCGCTCCCAAGTCGTTTATTATAAGTCGTTCAGCGCAATGGAGCGCAAACGATTATTAAAATTGTTCCAATATCAATAAAATTTGATGAAACCAAAGTGAGACTATAATTTTTTACAGTAGGATTTTGGATTATTTTTATAGGACATGAGCTAGCAGCCTGAAACTGCGTATTCTAGGGTAAAATAAGCCGAAAAATTGAATGAAATAGGCCTTTAGGCTGTAGAAAATTTTCAATCATCTCATTCCATCAAAAAATGCGGTGAGGCTATACTTTTTTACGGAGTGTAGTTTATTACTAAAACATCAAGAACAATATCGTTTAAGAAAAAGTCTCTCTTGTGCGCAGGTGAGAGGAAAATAGGCAAAAACACCACGTATTTCTGGCAATTTGGGTCCTTCATTCCATTTGATTCCGTCGAAAATCTCCACAGAATCAATTCTTTGGGTGTGACTTATCGCTCCTCCAAAAACCATCAACCCGTCAGCTATTTGAGTAGCACCAGTTTCGCCTCGCTTTTGTTGTAGACTGGGCATTTCTTCCCATTTCCTCTTGGGATCCAAAACATCCATTTTCCATTCTTAAACAAATTATCAGCGAATTATTAAAATTTGGAATCAAAGCGCTTCTTAGTGAAATCAATTATTTGATTTTGGAAAAGTGACGCTTTTGGAAAATGTTTCACCCTACCCCCATTAACTATCAGCTGCGAGTGATTTCCAGTTAAAATATCAATGGGCATTTCTTGAGGCATAGTAGAGAATATTTCCCATTTATTTTTTTCTGGATCGTAGACTTCCACTGAATTCTTTTGTCCACGCGAGCTACTAGAAATGTAGATTTTTCCGTCAATTATAGCAGCTCCAGCGCTTGCTCTTGGCACGACTAACTCACTGAGGAGTTTATTAAATCACATTTAAATGAGGTCTTACGGCATTTTGGTCCATTTCTTAGTTTTTGGATTATATTTCTCCACTGATTTCAAAGAATCTGTTCCATTCCATCCACCAATCACCCAGATTTCCGAGTTGAAAACAACAGAACTCTGTGGGATAGAGCCCCTCTTCTCAATCATAGGAGCCATCTCCTTCCACTTATTATCAGCTCCCATCTTGTATACAGTATTGAAGGGCTTATCCCCCACTCCGTCTGCATAACCGCCAAAAATGTAAATCTCATTGTTGAGAACTGCTGCTCCGTGATTTGCGAGTTCATGTGGAAGAGTCAGCTTGCAAGTTGTCCAGCTCTTCTCCGCTGAATTGTAAATTGCAGTCGAGGTCGTTATGCCTCTACCAGTCCAACCACCAGTCAACATTACCTATAAATTTGAATTAATGTTTAAAGAGTTGCATTACTGAAGTGTGCTTTGGAGCCAGCTCATTAATTTTGTTTTCAAGTCGATTGATATCAGTAGATTGACGAGCTATAGTTCGATTTTGCTGTTCATTAATTTCCAACAATTTCTAAAAATTGCTTTGAAATTAAAAGCCGACTACCGATGAATTATTTTCCAGCTTTATTAAGTCAGCAGCTTGGCGATCCATTTGTTTTGTCTGTTCTTCTATCGTTTGCGATAATTCCTACAATAATAAGCTTCTTTTCTAACGCATAACTTACAGAAACATTGTTTTTCTCTTGCTTTAATTCTGCCACATGACGGTCTATAGTCGCCTCCTTCTCATTAATAGTCTTCTGTTGGTTGCTAATCGTGTCCATCAGAATCTGAAGATTGTTTTGTCATTTGATGTTGATTACTGAAGAATTGACTCCGTGTTTGCTTATTTGATCCACCAGTCGATCTATCGTCGCGTTCTGATCGTTTATAATTCTTTTTTGTTCTTCAACCGCTTGTGTCGAATTCGAAGCATTCGTTTGCAATTTCTCTATCTCTAGATATTGGAAATACAATAAGAGTGCGAGTGCACAAGTCAGCAGAATGAATAGAATTAGCAATCCGTATGTAATTATTGGCACCTTAGTGCAACAAGTTGATTTGCGGAGATTCTGGTTTTCTCCTTTTTCCTTTTTAACAAATAGTTGCATCTCTCCAAGTCCTGTGGCCGTTTTTTGTTCCCTTTTTTTCACAGCACTACTCGGCTCTTCATAAGTATTTCCTTCAGAGCTCCTCAACTGACTAAATATAATAAATGCTTTTATCCAAGGAACTCACCTTCTTGATGTCAAATTTGCGGATTCTTGTTCAACGGCGGGACAATCATAATCAATAGTTGAATATCCATTTTCTTCGCCTCTCGTTGAACCCATCTGGTAGGACCGACTGAAAAGTCAGGGTTTACTGATGACTAAAGTGGTGTTACTAGTTTGAAAAAACTGGCTGCTTATAAAGGAGAGCTAACTGATCTATTGGAATCAAATGTACGCAAGTCAGAGTGTTACGAACTTGCTGACTCACTTCCGGATAGTCAGCCAATTGCAATCACAGTTGATTATTTCATAGAATCAATGAGAAACTAATTCTACTTGCTAAAGCTCAACATTTTCTTTTTAAAACGAGGTCAATCAGGGCATATCGCCTTAGTAAAGTGGTGGAAGTGACGATAAAGGAACAGCTATTCATCTAACTTATTATTCACATTGAGTGAGTCAAAATACGGCTGAAATAAATGAACAACACTGAATCTTTGAAGATTTATGGCAATGGATGGAGGGGATCAAGGAACTCGAAGAATTGCCTTATTTAATGTGCCAGCTGTGGAAATATGATTGTTTCCAGGTTGTCCCTGTCAGCACTTTCTTCCCAATAGTCGACATTTCTTTTCCATTAATTGTTGCCACCATTCTCTAAAGATTGACTTGAAACTGAAGGCCGACTACCGAGGAACAATTTTCCAGCTTTTTTAAGTCAGCAACTTGACGACCAATTTGTTTTTTCTGTTCTTCTATCGTTTGCGATAGTGTCTGTAAGTCTTTGACGAGACATTTAGGATCGCTTACTTTCGCGTTTGTTCCTAGCTTTTTTAGTTCTTCTTCTTTTTGATTTATCTCTCTTTTCTGTTTCTTTATAGACTCATTTAGTCCATCAACAGTCTTAGCATGCTCATTAACTTTCTTCTGCAATGCCTAAAAGATTGTATCGATATTTACTCAAAAAACTTACCGCTGAATTATCTCCTAGCTTTTTTATTTCACCACCTTGGCGATCAATTACCCCTTTCTGTTCGTTTGCTTTTTTGGATAATTCCTGCAATACGAAGGAAGGATAACGATAGTTTTAGATAGGTCAGTTTGAAATCATATCAAAAAGCTTCTCTTCTAACGCATAACTTACTGAAACATTGAACTAGAAACACAGTAGATTCACTCATATAATCAGTGAGAAACTAGAAGCTAGTCATTTTTCTAAAGGATTCATACGCATAATCTTTTTTGCGTTTTTTCTCTTTCTAATATCCTAAAATCTGATAGATAACGCCGTCGATAGATAACGTCGGTGTGAGATGAAAGTTCGCTTTTTGACGATTTGAACAATAATTTTGCCAGCTTTAATGTTTTCAATGATAATTTAGAAATCGAATAAAAATTTTAAAAGAGTTTTTGAGGCTAAAAGATTTTTGAAAATTTTCATTTTTTTGAAGAAAAAAAAGTGGCGTTATCTATCAGACTTTAGGGTAGTTAATTATTGAACTTTTTTATTGTTTCTGCTGATTTGATCCAGGAATGTGCCAGTATTCTCAAATAATTTATTGAATCATACAACATCGTTGAAAAGTTTCTGCTTGTTTTCTTGTAAGTGAGCTAAAAGCAAATTGGCCGAGTTTTTCGGTCAGGGGGGACCTTCATTCCATCGAATTCCATTGACAATTTCTAAAAAATTCAGTCTTGTTGAGTGATTTTGAATTTCCCCAAAGATCATCAAGTCATTTTCCAACTTAGCAGCTCCAAGATACTGTCGCAATTGCTTAAAACTGAGCATCTTTTTCCATTCCTTCTTGAAATCTTTTATATCAATTTTCCAGACTTTGTTGGAAAATGTATCATCGTTTTTCTTTCCTCCAATAATCATTAAATTCGTCCCATCGACTACTGAACAATGATCGGTTAATCCATAAGGCCAATAGGCAAAATATTCCGATCTGTTCTTGGCTGGATCGTAGACTTCAATTGTTTTTAGTCAGCCTTGATTAGCATCAAATCCATCAGAAACACAAATTTTCCCAGCAATCACCGAAGCAGCTGCAGCATATCTTGCCTCCAGAAGATCTCTAA
The DNA here is from genome assembly GCA_932521405.1 of Oscheius sp. JU1382. Classification (NCBI taxonomy): domain Eukaryota; kingdom Metazoa; phylum Nematoda; class Chromadorea; order Rhabditida; family Rhabditidae; genus Oscheius; species Oscheius sp. JU1382. The sequence goes on from OW051479.1 coordinate 1,275,283, forward strand.
AATGTAAAATTTTAAAATAGAAATATGTAAAAACTACGGCATTTGGGTCCAGTTATTAGTTTTTGGATTATATTTCTCCACTGATTTCAAAGCATCTTTTCCATTCCATCCACCGATCACCCAGATTTCCGAGTTGAAAACAACTGAACTCTGCGAAATTGATGTGTTTTATCTTCCAAAAGTTGTTCAAAAGCGTAGATATCGGCTTCTAATTGTGTTGAATTTGTGGCTGAACCAATCAAGGAGAGATATTCCTTCATTTATGGAGTGAGGGAGTCCATTTTCTATTAAAATCTCACTCTTGCAGGAAGTCGCAGCTGTTTTCTACGACGAGGGGAGCTGCTACAAACTACGAATTGAATTGAAAAATAAAGGAAAAGTCGATTTCGAGGAGGAAGTTGAGAAGACCTCTTGGGCCGATTTCGTCAAAGAGCTGGAGGAGGCTATTCGGAGCCTCAAAAAGTGAACGAAGGCTGTACAATTTCTAGTTAATTTTCTATGATTCTTTGTGTAGACTAGCCAAAAAAGGATGACAAGAGAGAGGGAGAGAGGGAGGCCCTCGACAAATCGTGACAGGGTGGGCTGAATAAATGAAGGTAAATCCGACGTGGAGGCATTCTGTCGAAAGCAGCTGTCTGAAGATGGTCGTCAACAGGAATCGCACCGATGAGCCGAAGAGGAAACGTTCTGCTTCCAAATCGCTGTTGTCGTCACCAAAACAATACAGCAGGAATAAAATTCAACGGTCAGTTCTTTCTTAGTCTTCGCGAATAAGACATTTCAAAATCAGTTCGCCGACATCTCGCCGTGAAGAGACCTCGCCTCGTGTCAAATCGTCTGTCCACATCGCCAATCGCCGCTCTCCTGACCGCCGAAATTATCAATTCTAGTCAGTTGGTTTCAGAGTGACGGAGGAAACGATAAAGTGGAAAAGAAATAAACAAAAGGAGTTTCAAATAAAGCATTAGATTGAAGCGATAAAAACAGCTGTGACATTTCCAGCCCGAGAGTCGAGTCTGCCAAGGGACTCCCCTACAAGCTGAGGTGAGTTGTGCTTTCGACTGGCCGACCTGACGAATTGCAGGGAAGATCACAGGAAGTTCAACGTGGAAGGAGCCCCACCCTGTCCCAGCATTTGCATCTTTGGAATTAGTCCTGGCGAGGGAGAGGCGGATCTCTTCAGAATCTTCAAGGAGTTCGGCTACATCAAAAGTGTCAGTTGTCGTCAGTCCTGCAACGTTTGATTGCAGGTCGTCGTGGCTCGCTGGCAGAACGGTCAGAGTCGTGGATTTGCTTACGTCCACTACAAGAGCACGCACGAGGCTGAGAAGGCCAAGCGAGAGATGTCGTCAGCTGCCATCCACGGCTTCCAAGTGAGGGTCGAGTTCAGCAAGAGAAGGCCCGACAACGCCCGCCACTGACGTTTTTTTAATAAACTTATTGTGATTTCTGCTTATTTTCCTAAAAATCGACTCATTTATTCAGGAATTTTGACAATATTGTTGGAGGAAAAGTCTCTCTTGAGCGTAAGTGAGAGGAATAGAGGCAAAACCGTCATGTATTTCTGGCAACGGGGCTCCGTTCTTCCATTCAACTCCATCAAAAATCTCCACAGAATCAATTCTATCTATATTATTGATCGATCGTCCAATAACCATCAATCCATCGGTTATTATGGCAGCGCCAGGCTTATATCGTTTTTGTTTTAGACTGGGCATCTCTTTCCATTCTTTCTTCAGATCCAAAACATCTATTTTCCAGGCTTTAGTTGTTGGTTCTTGACTTGACAAATCTCCACCAATTGCGATTAAATGTGAATGGTTTCCAATTAAAATATGTGAATACACCTCATAAGGCATACTAGGAGTGAAAAGCTCCCATTTTCCCTTTTCTGGATCATAGACTTCCGCTGAATTTTTAGTCCATCCATCCCAGCCGCCAGAAACGTAGATTTTTCCATCGACTACAGTAGCTGCAGCACCTGCTCTCGACTCGTTCAATTCGCTGGGAAGTCTACATAAATCTGGCATCAGTCACTTACGGCATTTTGGTCCATTTATTAGTTTTTGGATTATATTTCTCCACTGATTTCAAAGGATTTGTCTCACTATGTCCACCAATCACCCAGATTTCCGAGTTGAAAACAATAGAACTCTGACTAATTTCTCTTCTCTTCTCATTCATATCAGCCATCCTCTCCCATTTATTGCCTACTCCCAATTTATATAAAAACTTGAGAGGTTTTAGAATTCCACCATCATAACCACCAAAAATATAAATCTCATTGTTGAGAAGAGCTGCTCCGTGACTTGAAAATGTGCTTGGAAGCATCAATTTACAATTTTTCCAGCTTTTTTTCATTGAATTATAAATGGTAGTCGAGGCCGTCATGCCTCTATTAGTCCAACCACCAGTCAACATTACCTATAAATTTGAATTAATGTTTAAAGAGTTACATTACTGAAGTGTGCTCTGGAGTCAGCTCATTAATTTTGTTTTTAAGTCGATTGATATCAGTAGATTGACGAGCTATGGTTTGAGTTTGTTGTTCATTAATTTCCAATAATTTCTAAAAACTGCTTTGAAATTAAAAGCCGACTACCGATGAATTATTTTCCAGCTTTATTAAGTCAGCAGCTTGGCGATCTATTTGTTTGTTCTGTTCTTCTATCGTTTGCAATAATTCCTACAATAATAAGCTTCTTTTCTAACGCATAACTTACAGAAACATTGTTTTTCTCTTGCTTTAATTCTGCCACATGACGGTCTATAGTCGCCTCCTTCTCATTAATAGTCTTCTGTTGGCTGTTAATCGTGTCTATCAGAATCTGAAGATTGTTTTGTCATTTGATGTTGATTACTGAAGAATTGACTCCGTGTTTGCTTATTTGATCCACCAGTCGATCTATCGTCGCGTTCTGATCGTTTATAATTCTTTCTTGTAGCTCAATCGTACTTGCTTCATCTTGTAGCTTTGTTTTGTCGGGCACTTGTCGGCCAATTTCTTCAGATTGAAGAAGTCCATTGACAGCTTGGACTACGGTCTGGCTGTAACGTTGCATTTATATTAAGGTCTACTTACCGAACCATTATGAATCAATGAATTTCTCTCATCATTTAGATATTTTATTGTTGCTTTTTGATCATTAACCTCTTTTTCCAACTCCAACACCCATAGATAAAGCAGGGAAAATAAGATTGCGAGTGTACAAATCAGCAGAATGAATATAATTAGCAATCCCCATTTTATAGCTGACACCTTGGTGCAACGATTAGTTGATTCAACATTCTGGTTTTTCTCCTCCTCCCTGACAAACTGTTCTAGCTCTTCAAAGTCAGTTTTTTCCTGCCTTTTCACGTTTATTCCTTCATTTCTAACAAATCAATGCATTGTCTAACTAAAAATCATTGGACTTACACTCTTGGTGCTAAATTGTGAGCTCTCAGCTTACTAGAATAATCAATTTTTGCATAGTCATCTTCAACTTCTGGTGAATACATCAGCCGTTGCAAGAATTAGAAAATGGCAGAGGCTGGCTAAAATTAGCTGCTATCAAAAGGAGAGACAAGATCATTAGAGGGAGAGTAAAACAAAGTTATAAAGCCAGGCTGCTCTCCGATTTGTTAGCAAATGACTCATTAGTGTGTTGTGAACTTGCTGACACACACTCTCTCTCACACAGTTGTTTAGTTCATAGAATCAATGAGAAATTAATCCTACTTTCTAAAGCTCACTGAGGAGTTTAAATTTCATTTAAATGAGGACTTACGGCATTTACGGCAGAGTATACAAGTCAACAGAATGAATAGAATTAAATCAATTCAAGAATGATTCGGGTGTTAATGTTCCTAAACCTACCGTATCCCCATCTATCGATGATTTTCTCATTTTTTTTAGGCCGAATTTCATTTTTCTGACTCTGTTTTACCTGGCAAAGGCTAGAAAATGAAGTACAGACTGTGCGTATTGAACCATTATGTTTCCAGCGCTGAATTGCGGGAACACTACAATCTTCCTCGATACCTCCCTAAATTGGGTCTTCGGCTCGAGTTGGTATCTCCCTGGAAATTGCACTTGGAACTTTACATTTCATAAGGACACAGTCGTGCACTTCACTCTCTCTGGTAATTTTTCAGAGAGCTTTTTTCTGGTAAAAACATCGACTGGAACTTACGCGTAAGTTTTGGATCCATGTTTAAGGCAAACAATGTTTTAGCAGCCTGAACTCAACTGACAACGTGTTTTATGCCCTTTATCCGAAGGCCCAACTATTCGTCAGCTTGAAAAGTAGTACAACAAAAAGCGTCTATCTCGATTCTATCAGTGCCTACACTGCTCAAAGTATGTTTTTCAAAGTGATGTAGTTCCATTTATTGCCTAGGTCTTTTCACTGACGTAACAAGCAATGTTCTTCCGTTGGATCAAGGACCTTCAAAGAAAAATGTGTTTATCCTCTAGTTCTCATTTGATAGTGACTATCAGCGGGATACTGTAGCTAGCTTCAACACATAAAAATGTAGATTTAAACCCTCAAATGGAACGCTGAATATCACCACAAATAAGATCTTCTTCTATTTGGGACCTTGGGATGGAGTACAGTATATCATCACTCCTTCTGTTGGCAGCAAGGGTGAGTTGTTGGATAAAAACACTAAAAGAGCATCTAATTCTTTCAGAGAATTTATTTGCTGTTGGAAGTTATGTTTTCATTTATGTTTTGATCGCTTACTGATGTTGGAATTACTTTGGGTTCTTCGCTATGTTCTTTCAAATTGTTTTGTTGAATAAAACGGGAAATTTTTTATTTCTCATTTTGATGTTTTTGAAAGCCAAATGGAAAGAGGAAAGTCATCTCATCCACTGTGTAATTACTAGTCTCACGAGCCTCGTGCATCTCCCATTTTTTTGCTAAAAATCCAAGTTTTTTAATCTATCTAAGAGCGAAATTCCTCCTCTCCCTTTGGCTGTTCCTATAAACTCTAACTTTTACTTTTAGAATGGAGATTTATGAGAATGTTGTTGATGATGACCCACTGACAATTGAGTCGTATGCGGCTCAAGCAATGGCAACAAAAAGACAACGAGAATTAGAAGAAGTATCTTGGACTTGGATCATAAAACAAAAACAAATTCAAAAAGAGTAGAAAGAAAGGAAGAAAAACAGCCCTGTTTAAAACTAATTTAGTTTTTGGTCCCGGCACGCAAACTTTCGGTCCCACAACCCTGAAGGCGGCCATAAAAAGGAAAATGAAATTCTGATTAGGAAATAAACTATAGCTACAGCAATCCTACAGTAGCCCTATCATTCATTAGTTTGGTCCCAGAGCCCCTTCACACTTAAAACATTCAAACGGAAACTTACAATATCCAATCAAAACAAAAAAGTCAATTTATGCCGAAAACTTTGAGAAAACGCAAAAAAGATAATTCGATTGTTGAAACAGCAGCACATGCTAAGGAAGATATATCTATTGAGCCCTTTAAATGAGCATTTCTTCTTCTTTTTTATTTAGAAAATAAACAAACCATGAAAACTTTGCCATTATATCCTATTAGGGTGGTGCAAAAGAAACTGCCGATAGATATCAGCTCTCATTTATCAGAAACGAGCGATGCTAACGGCATTATTTTTTATGTTTTGTTCGCATATTTGTTTGTTATTTATTTCGACATTTGAATTTTTTGGTTGTTGTTTATTTTATTTTAAAAATGCTTGTATTTTTTATTTAGATCATGGTTGACCAAAAGTTTGTGCTACGAGCAGCATTACTGTTTAACTTCAAAATTGGAAAGTCCGCTGCCGAATTGCATAGTTCTCTCTGTGCTGTTTTCGGAGATGACAGTTTGTCTCTCAGGCAGTACCAGACTTGGTTTCAACGATTCAGAGAGGGAGATGAGACTTTGGAAGATCACGAGCACGGTTCGAGGCCAAAAGTCGTGAACGAAGCCAAGCTAAGGGACGTTATTCAAGCCGATCCATGCCAATCTTCTCGAAAACTTGCAAAAATATTCCATTGTGATCATGTCACCATCGAACGCCATCTTCACGCTATTAGAAAGAAAAGTCGCTGTGGAAGATGGGTCCCTCATCAACTCAGTGATGCTAACCTCGCATCCCGCATTTCCATCGCTGGCATTCTCCTGAATTGTGCAAAGAGTAGCGAATTTTTTGATTCTATCGTGACATCGGATGAGAAATGGATTGCATACGACAACTTTACGCGAAAGCGACAGTGGCTGAGCGCTGGCGAACGTGCTGTTCCAACCCCAAGGTCTGAAATCCACGGGAAGAAGATCTTATTGTCTGTATGGTGGAACAGCAAGGGTTTGGTGTACTCTGAATTACTGGAACATGGAAAAACTGTCAATGCGGACTTGTATGCTCATCAGCTGGACAGAGTGCACAAAGCATTGGAACACCAGGGTGCGGACATGACTTCGGTGAAGCTCTTGCATGACAATGCTAAGCCGCATATTGTGAAAACCACACAGCAGAAAATCGAAGAATTTGGATGGGAAGTTCTGCCTCACCCGCCATATTCTCCTGATATGGCTCCAAGTGATTATCACCTATTTCGCTCGATGCAACACTTTTTGAAGGAGAAGCAGTTCAAGAATGATGATGAGGTCCGTAACTGGGTGTTCAACTATTTTGAATCCCAGGAGTCCCAGTTCTTCGAAGATGGAATTCAGTTTCTTCGCGTTCGATGGAGGGAAGTCATCGATGCTTGTGGTGAATATTTCGATGAATAAAGAGTTCTCGCTTTGATGTTTTTTTTTAAAAATTTACCGTCAAATCGGCAGTTTCTTTTGCACCATCCTAAAAGATAATCGATTACTTCTTTTAAAAATACAGCTCGCTTTGGAACATTTACAGTAGGATGCAAAAGAAATCCAAAAATTGACGAAAAGATAATGCCAAACACAGCTATTTTCATTTAAAAAAATCTGCTTAAAAGATGCCATTTTTGGAGGAGATTTCTTCCAAACTATATAGAATAATAAAATATCTAATAAATTTGAAGCAATTGAGAGAATAATAGAGGCGTACTCATGGAGAAAGAACATTCAAAAGAAGTTATAAAATTAGCTCGATTGGACTCCGTACGAATCCAAGATTTTAAAACGATTCAACATATCTTATATTAGTAATTATTCAAAAGCTTGACGTAGAAGTTCCTTTTAGCTATGTATTATTTTTTGTTTTACATAGAAAATCTCAAGAACTAGATTAGCCAGTTGGAACGAGTTCCGTAAACTCTTATCGTCTCAGGCTCGTCTAGGCTTGCAAAGTTGTAGTTCTTGATTTCCTCTACAAGATTGTAGAACGTCAAAAGCAATAAAAATTGTGGGAAACTTATGAAAAATTAAGCAAAAAAAATTTAAGTAGCGAGGTGCGCATTTAATTAAACTTAATATCTCAATATGAAGGAAAGAAGTTGACCAAATCATCTGAAGTAGCTCAGCTTTTGGTCGAAATTTATTATTCGAATAACAACAATCAAAAGGAAAGCCCCCTTCGACTTCGCAACAGCAGAGGCTGAGGATATTCTTACTGACAAAAGTCTCTGTACCCTAGAATCTTAAAAATTAAGCGGAAGCGGGTGGTCTTGATCTCCCCTAGTTCCTCATAGCTTCTCGGAGTTGTAATGATCGGTTGACACCTGCCTGATTGTGAACAAAACACGCGCTTTTCATGCATCTTTTCTGGCTACTAATCCTTTCGCCAATTTCAGGTAATTTTTCAATTTTTGGGACAAAATGTTCAGTTTTTGCGCTCAGCATCCCAGAAATTTGCACCCTTTCGGTGCAAAAAGGGCCCTGCAATGAGAATATTCTTCGATTTGGATATGTTTCTTTAATTAAGGAATGCACTCTATTTGTATTTGGAGGTTGTAAGGGAAACGCTAACAAGTTTGAACAAATCTCAATGAGAATTTTTCAGTCTTGAATTGAAAAAATACTGCGAAATCATCTGTTCTGATAGCAAACTGGCAATTCCAGTAGCTAATACTGATCTCCTTCTTATACAGTGCGCCAAAAAATTATGTAACCACCTATTTTTTGGCCGTTTTTTGTGATTTTTGAGGGTCTTCTAAAAAACGGTGAGTGCCATTATTTTTCTCGTCCCAAAAAACCTAGGCATCCTAAATTCCAGTCAATTTGATCAATCCTATCAAAAATTATGGGCAAAAAATCGAAAAACAGCTGCCAAAAAATTATATAACCACTTTGCATTACGAGTCGCCTGGCTCCTGTGGTGAGTAATAAAGTACCGTATCCAATTAAAATGCAATGTAACAGTGTTATCTGAATATCCTAATCAATTATTATCAACAATGCCTTCTGGTAAGCAACTTTCTGCCGACGAAAAGGCTAAAATCATCGCCTACAATGATATTGGCATGCCCTTGCGAGAAATTGGGCGAAGATTAAACCGACATCATGTCGTAATTGGCCGCTACTTAGCCGATCCACAAAATTATGGAACAAGAAACTCAAAGCGAGGAAGACATCCTAAGCTGAGCCCGCGAGACAAGCGCAACATCATCAAAAGAGCCTCCAACGAAGTGATTAGTACTCGCCAGATCAAGGACAATCTCCAGCTCAATGTCAATCGTGAAACTGTTCGCCTGGTTCTCAAAAAGAGCGGAACTATCGTCTCTTCCATGCTGAGAAAGGCTCCGATGCTGACAACTCGACACAAGCACAATCGGATGCAATTTGCCCAACAACACTTGGCAAGTCAGACGGATTTTTCAAAGGTCAGTCTTTTGATTTGCAGCAAATTTTGTTTAAAGATTGTTTGGTCCGATGAGAAAAAGTGGTCATTGGATGGCCCGGATGGAAATCGCCATTACTGGTATGATCTAAGGAAGGAGCCGAGAGTTTTTTCGAGGAGGGGTTTTGGGGGTGGAACCGTTATGGTTTGGGCGGCTTTTTGTGCGGATGGGACAGTCGGTCTGGAGTTTGTAACTTCCAAAATGAATTCTGTTGATTATCAGGCTGTCCTTAATGCCAAATTGCTCCCATTCCTGGCCACCAATGGCCACCAAGGCTATGTGTTCCAACACGATAACGCCCCCATTCACGGGAGTCGCAGTACTAAACAATGGCTTGCGGCGAGGAACGTGAGAGTGATGGACTGGCCAGCATGCAGTCCTGATCTCAACCCCATTGAGAACCTCTGGGGCATTCTGGTTCGTCGTGTCTACGCCAGTGGCCTGCAATTTCCCACTGTTAATGATCTAAAGAATGCCATTCTTCGAGAGTGGAACCTTCTGAATCCCCAGGTGCTCAAGAATCTGTCAGATTCACTTCCACGTCGATTGATCGAAGTTGTCCAGAAGAATGGAGGCCCAACAAGTTATTAACGTTGTTATTTTTTGTTATTTTCGTGTTATAAACGATAATTTTGTTACTGGTTACATAATTTTTTGGCAGCTGTTTTTCGATTTTTTGCCCATAATTTTTGATAGGATTGATCAAGTTAACTGAAATTTAGGGTACCTAGGTTTTTTGGGACGAGAAAAATAATGGCACTCACCGTTTTTTAGAAGACCCTCAAAAATCACAAAAAATAGGTGGTTACATAATTTTTTGGCGCACTGTATTATGATCATTTCTTTTTTAAGATCTTAAAAAAAAAGGGGGGGAGAGAGAGATTCTTCCTTTCTGTCCGATTAGCCTTGTTTTTCTCTCTAGCGGCCTATCTAAGCTACTTTGCGAAATAAAATTACAATTCATTCTCTTAATTATAATGTTTCTTTTCTATAAATACATTATGCGATTAAACTTTGGTTTCCATATCCTCTGGATCATCAGTATATACAATTTTGTACAAGAAGAAAGCATAAATCGCAGTGAAGAACAAGGAAAAAATAACAAAGAATCCAAACAAAAGGGAGAGAAAAGTAATTGAATCCAATAGTTGAGCCTCCAATTGGAAAGGATTGAAAAAATAGTTGCTGATTATTGTTGAAAAGTAAAGGACAATTGCCTGAATGAACCATTTTTTCTCTCAAAAAAGGAAGATTTCTCACAGCGCCGAGGAGGTAGAAACGCTTTGAGAGGTTCTCATCCTCTTTTTCAGTAGACGTCATTTGTAGGGACAGATGGATGTGCAGAATGATATCAGCGACGCGCGAGGGGTTGTCTTCGCTGAACGGATGTTTAGCGAAGAGAAGCGGTTTGTAAACTATTTATAGAGGCGACAATAATACACTCATTTGATGAGTGGCAAAGTTTGTTGACTCGGAATATTTCTCTGAAGGTGAAATTTTGCCAAAATGAAAGGAAGATGCCCTCTAGAAGAAGAGTGAATTGCGTTATTTTCGATTTTAATATCGGAAGTAAGATTTCATTAGCAATTTTGTTTCGATTTGTATCTGAATCACTTTGTCAGCGTTTTGCATCTGTCATTTGCTATCATAAAAGCTTATGGCATATGACTTATGATAAAAAGCGCTCTTTTATTGCATTTTCCTCTCAAATTCTCAGCAAACTTGCAAAGCTTATTTCCCTTTCCGAAGAAAATACCACTGTTTAGCTCTTCTCCGCTCCAAAAATGCTCGACATGCTAAGAAAACAAGGTTGATGATTTCTTATTCTATTTAAATTTTAATTGTTAGAAGAAGGGAAGCGTGAAAAAAGACTTGTTGCCATGGAAAAAGGAATTGTTTCTCTTCAAAGGAAATTTCAATCTGTTTTAGATGTAATGAGGAGAAGATCTCAGAAGGGAGCGGTGAAAAGTTGTTTCCGAAATTTGCAGACGAGAAGACAATGAAATCTCAAAATGTTAGTCTTTTATTACCGTTTTTCTCTGAATTGTCCACTAGCTTTTAACTACGATATTTAGGTTGTTGTGTTGGGTGGAGGCCGTAATTATGATCAACCAAATACCATAATAGAATTGCTTGATTTTAAGCGCAATGCACGTGGAGAAATCGACTTACAAATGCCGATTTGTGTAACCGGCTGTGGCTCAGCTTTCCTCAACGGGGAACTTTCAGTCCTTTCTCAACAATGAGTTGCTTTAAAAACAGGACAAGTTTTTTTTATTTCTTACTGATTCTACAAACATTCAGCAACGCTTTGCTATTTGATGTGGCTGACTACTCGAAAGGGAGTCAGTGAATCCACTGACTTCTGCACTCTCACTCTTATTTTGTCTTCATTACCTGGAGGTAATGAAATTGTCAGATAGGGGATTGAAGGCACGAGAGGTGGAAACTCAAAAGGAGATAATGCTGAATGAGGAGATAAGCAAACTAAAAATAATGCTACAGAGAGCAATTTGAAAGTCTCGATATGCCTTGGAAACATAACCGAAGAAAAGAGTGCTGCTTTAGTAGGAGATCATTAACTTCCTTGGAAAATTGTAGGATCTGCCACATGAAATCAAGAGGTTAAGAGATGAAATAGCTGAGAAGGATGGTCGTCATGCGGCTGACATAATAAAGTTAAAAGATAATTCAACGGTAAATTTCAATTCCCACTTGAATTATGAGAATTCAGGCGCTGCAACGCAAAATTGATGATCAGAAAAAGAAAATGGAACTCCAGGCTGCTGACATAAACAAAACTGACGAATAATTCCTCGGTAGGATTTCTTTAGTAATCAACTTCGAATGACAAAACAATCTTCAGATTCTGATGGACACGATTAGCAGCCAAAAGAAGACGATTAGTGAGAAGGAAGCGATAATAGCCAGCCGCGACGTCGATATAAATCGACTAAAAAACAAAATTAATGAGCTGACTCCTGAGCACACTTCAGTGGGAGTTCTTTCAAATTTATAGGTAATGCTGCTTGGCGGTTGGGAAGTATGGCTTACAAACACGACTGCCATTTACAATTCAACGGAAAAGCGCTGGAAAAATTGTAAATTGACGCTTCCAAGCACACGTGGGAATCACGGAGCAGCTCTTCTCAACAATGAGATTTACATTTTTGGTGGTTTTGAAGATGGAATTCTAAAACCTCTCAAGTTTTTATATAAATTGGGAGTAGGCAATAAATGGGAGAGGATGGCTGATATGAATGAGACGAGGTTTGGAATTAGTCAGAGTTCTATTGTTTTCAACTCGGAAATCTGGGTGATCGGTGGATGTAATGGAACAAATGCTTTGAAATCAGTGGAGAAATATAATCCAAAAACAAATTCTTGGACCCAAATGCCGTAAGTGACTGATGTCAGATTTATGCCGACTTCTCAGTTAATTGACCGAGTCGAGAGCATTTGCTGCAGTTACTGTAGTCGATGGAAAAATTTATGTTTCTGGCGGCTGGGATGGACGGAAAAATAAGAATTCAGTGGAAGTCTACGACCCAGAAAAGGGAAAATGGGAAATATTCACTCCTAGTATGCCTTATGCGGTGTATTCACATATTTTAATTGGAAACCACTCACATTTAATCACAATTGGTAGAGATTTGTCAATTCAACAACCAACAAATAATGTCTGAAAAATTGATGTTTTGGATCTGAAGAAGGCTTGGAAAGAGATGCCCAGTCTAAAACAAAAACGGATTCATGCTGGTAATGCCATAATCTTTGATTAGTTGATAGTTTTTGGAGGATCAATCGCCGATTACGACGAATTAAGTCCGCGGAGATGTTAGATGCAGTTAAATGGAAGAATGGACCAAATTTACCGGAAATGCGAGCATTTTTTGGTTATATTCCTCTAACATACAAAAACGAAAGACACTTCTTTCAGCGATTTTGCCAAGTCCACTGAATATTCTCCCAAACATGTAATAAATCATTAATAAATCGATTCCCAGACTAATTTTTAAGATAGAAAAATCAAAATTTTCAAAAAAGACGCGACTGAAAAAAAGCAAAAATTAATTAAATAACTACAAAAAAATTCTCATTTTACAAGTTTTTTAATTTCTTCAGGATTTCGAGGATCCTCCGCTGCTATCTTTTTCTCTTTTTGTTTTATTTAATTCCCAAAGCTCATTTTTGTTTTCGTTCATTCTCTTATTTGAGACAGCTTCTTGATAAGAACTCACAACGGAATCGGCTTATCTTCGTCTTATCAATAGTTCTATGGCCTTACTGGGTTTGTTTCTCCAAGCATGGGACTCTTGTCCCGCCCCCTTCCGCTCATAACAAACAAATATAAACAAGGGTGAAGGAATGAATTACAAACTTATATTCTTTTTTTCTTCTCAAAAATTGAAACTAACATTTATAATTTATTTGCATCAAACCGAAGAATCTGGATGCTCCTTTCTCTCTTTGGATCTCATTGAATAAAGATCAATCTCTACTTTTAAGATGACTTCATCAAAAACACACGACGAAGCTGAATATCCTGATCAAAATCTTATTTATTTTAACCTGGACCGGCGGCATAAAGCCTCTCTTCTGAGAAAGTAGCCAAAATAAAAAAAAACTTCTATTCAATTTTTTAGGATGCCTGAAGATTCAAATGAAACGAATTCACTTAAAAATTCGCTTACTGTCCAAAGAAAACGAGAACAAAAGAACGTCTGCTTTGGCCCATTGTCAGTCAAATATAGTCGACAACCAACTGGAAAAGTTGAATTGCTAGATAATGCAAGAAAGCAAAAAATCCAACTTCCAATCAACTTTTTTGGGATCAAACTTTTGTATTTCAAACGAGCGTTGCTGCTTCTATCCGCGCTGCTCACCTTGCTAATTATGTCTTTCTTAGTCCAACAAATGCGAGAAGAGAAGACTTTACAAGAAAAGGTTGATGGAGAGAATGGTATAATATATCACCAAGTTGTTCCCATTGACGACACTTCTTCGCAACATACTTCAGTAAGCGATTTAATCTTTTTATTAGATTAAATTACCATACCTCTTCCAATACTTTTAGTTTTAAATAGGCTGATTTTATACTATAGTTACCCACGAATTATCGTAATCTAATTTGCAGGTAATGTTACTCGGTGGTTTGCGAAATAATGGCACAAATTTGGTTACAGTTTACGATTCAAATAAGAAGAGCTGGAAAGATTGTGGCCGCCTAAAACTCCCAAGCACATTTGCCTACCATGGAGGAATAATTCTAAACGATGAGCTTTTTGTTTTTGGTGGCTATGAAAGCCTCGAAAATCAAAAACCGTTCGCATCTTTGTACAAACTAGGAAAGGATAATAAATGGGAAAAGCTGGCTGAAATGAATGAGATGAGAAGCCACATAACTGGAAGCTCTGTTGTTTTTGATTCGGAAATCTGGGTGATTGGTGGATGGAATGGAACCAGGCGCGTGAAATCTGTAGAAAAATATAATCCAAAATTTGATAATTGGACTCTCATGCCGTAAAGAGATCGGTAATTAGTAATTTATGTTTTTAGTGAAATGAATGAGCAAAGATCGAGTGCAGCTGCTACCGTAATAAATGGAAAAATCTATGTTTCTGGAGGATTCGGCGGGATCACTGAGACTCTTAGCTCGGTGGAAGTCTACGATCCAGCCAAGAATAAATGGGAAATATTCTCTGAATTGCCGTACAAATTAGAATTGCATAGTACAATAACCCAAAATTCGAATTTAATCATCATCGGAGGAAGGAAATACGATAAATCACCGTCAAACGAAGTCTGGAAGATGGACGTCCTGAATTCCACAAAAATTTGGAAGAAAATGCCCAACTTAATGCAAAATCGATTTAATTTTGGACTCGCAGAATTGAAAGATGGATTGATGGCCATTGGAGGAGCAACTGAAATAAACTCTGTGGAAGTTTATGATGGAATTAAATGGAAACAAGGCGCCAAGTTGCTAACTATGAATAGTGCTTTTGCTACAATTCGTCTCACAAGCCAAAGTGAAAGAGCATTCCTTCACCAATTTTGTCAAAATTCTTAGCTTCTCAATAATAAATAAAGGTTTTGCATTTACACTTCCCTTCTTTTGGAGGCTTTTCTAAATTGATATTAATTAGAGCAAAACGAGTGATTTATTCAGAAAAAAAATTGCCTAATCACATTCCATTTCGTCATCTTTTTTATTCTCTTCTTTTCCAGTTTCCATTACAAACACCTTTATTTTCTCTTGCATCCAAGCTATTGGCATAGCTTCAAGAATTGTTTTGAGTTGAAATTTTTCTGTTCCAAGCTTTTTTAGTGGATAGGAAAGATCGTCATTATAGCCAAATTTTCCATTCTATAGCATTAACAAAAAAATATAATAAATATTACCTTTGACCTTGTTTTATTAGAATGAATAGCCTCAAATAAAATTATAAAGAGTCGAGATAAGTAACTGAAATGTTTCTTCTAAACACAAATTGATTAAAAAATGTAAGAACTTACGAAATATTCTAATTCACACATAATTTTGCTCAATTCAAATAGGTAAAGTCTGCCTTCATGACCAATTGAAGAGGCAGATTCTTCCCCACTATTGTCTAAGATTAGAAAAGCAAGACTTTTGGTTATAATAACAGCACTGAAAAAGTTTTGTCGACATAAAAAACAAACTTTTTCATTGATGGGCTTACTTCAATATTTTGAGGGCCTTCAGTTGCTCCCAATTGCATAAAATAGAGGTCTTTCTCCAGAATATCCAAGATTATTTCCAATGCATTAAACTGAAAATCTCTATCTTCTTTGGCTTCTGTTTTTCTCAGTTTTGATTCTTTAGTTTGACTTTTCTTTCGCAAATCTTCATGGCAATCTTTAACAGGAAAAGGTCTGAATAAATAATCTAAAAAGTAGCTAAAAACATACGCATTTTTAGAAATACTGTAACTAATAATTTTTGCCAAGTACATAATGTCTGCTCTAGCATCAGGCTCTTCTTCGATTAAATTTCCTTTTGCATTAGTCTTTGGTAGTTTTGTAGGATTCAAGGCCTGTAATAAGTAGCTTGACTTATAAAATAACATACCTGAAGCCAGTATAAACGGCTAACTATATCATAGGGAGGATATTTTCGAATTAATTCCTTAATAAATAAATATGCGATTTCTTCACATCCAAAGTTTTTGCCACCTCCTTGCTTAAATAAAAATAATTTAAGATAGACTTGACAAACTCACTAATATTATTTTATAGAAAATGAAGGAAACAGCTGAAGGATGTGGAAGGAAGTTGCCTTCATTTAATGAGAGCAAAAATGAAAGTGCCGAGTTACATACCATGTCCATAACCTAAATACACAGCTAGCATTATTTAAATGATTCTTACTTCTACTGAATTATTCTGTTCATATTCACTTATTAATGATCGGAATGTATTTATCGAATCCTGTGGTTGCAGAAGAACTTTCTGAAATTAAACTGTTTATTTACATAATGTATTTATATAACTAACCTTATTGTTTTCTTTAAGACTGCTAGTTGCACGCTTTATTTCTGGTTTTGATATTATATAATCGAACCAAGTTTTATAAATAATGGGTTCCTGTTTTAAAAGAGCACCAAAAAGACAAATAACTAATAATTAGCAAGAAAACTACCTATTGTTTTTTGAATGAGCCAATTTTCGTCAACATCCTCTTCTGATGATTGGCTCGAAATCTTTAAATTTAATTGTATTCAATTAACAGTAAAACCTACTTTCAATTTAGTAATCTTATTTATCCCCTTGTTTAGCGACATGTCATATTGCCCCCATTCATTTTGTGATATTGTCATAAGAACATCTCTTTTTACTGCTTCCTTATATCATAAAATTATACTAGATAAAAAAATATACCTTTCTGTCTATGAAATCATATAGATGCTCGTAATATATGACTGGTACTTGGTCCTCTAAAAGGATCTTTATAAGCTGCTTGTTTAGTTTAGTCATATCTGTAGAAAAAACTATTGCCAGACTGATCTAAAAAAAATAAATATTGACAATGTAGAATAAACACCAAGTTTTCATTTTTGCCTTTTAGTTCAATCGTTTTGATGACAATTGGGCTAGCAATTGTAGCTCCAGAGACTTCAAGGATACTAAAAATTGTTTAGTTAATATTTAAAATCACCTTCTAATATCTGTCTCAACTTGATCATTATTGCTAATTAATAGAACTCGTTTAAAAGCGTCGTCTTCAAATAATTTAATTTGTTTGTCATTATATATTTTTGATCTAAAACCTTGAAATAATGTCATAAAAACTTACAGCTCCAAAATATGATGCAGATCAATGTTTTTGTTACTTTTGTTTACTCGAGGTTTTCTAAAGTGCATTACATCCAAGCTATTTTGTTGCCATTGAGTATTTTCTGTTGTATCTAGCCATAGCCATTCTGGTCGAAGAAACCATGCACCTGCAAATCACTTAAAAACGACAAAAAAATAATTACCGGATACAATACCAAAATAAAGCGTTGAACATGGTATATCTTCGATAGGATTAATATTTAGAATGATATGAGTAACATCAAAGGATAACGTTTCTCTATACTCTAGGTTGCTGATCGTTGCCTTTTTTTTATAAGTTTCTATATCCTTTTCATTATAACCAAGAAAATATACAACACGAGTTGATACGCTTTCTAAATAAAATTTAATTACAGATTAAAAAAGCAGTGGAATGAAACTACTACCTTTTCTACGATTCCCTACACCGGGTTCACGAGTCTTGCGTTTTGACATCTCTGAAAAATTGAATATCACACGGTATGATGGCTATTATAGCTATTCAGCATGTACAAATACAGGGATTTAGGAAATATTATAAAGTATTGTGAATGCTACCGGTAACTTTCTAATGAAAACATGTGTCTATTACCCAGAAATAGACTAGAAAGTACGAGCATAGCAAGCGTCAGCCTATATACTTCTCTCTGGCCTGCTGAACACGTTACTAGTCCAAATTTTTACTGGAAAAAAACCGCTAGACTATAAGATTTATATATTACTGGCAAGCTTTATTATTGCCTTAAAACAATTTGGGTCCAAAGGATAAAAAAAAATTAATTAATCAACTTCCTCCATCTCGGCCAAACTAGCGGTAGCTCCTGGAATTTCGGGTGCATTCAACTGGGGCTCAGCCTTTTCGTCCTCAATTTCTTCAACTGTCTCGTCTCCAAGTCCAAGTTCGATCATGCGGAAAATTCGAACAGCATGACCTTGAGGCTTTTCCAAGGTGAATCCAGAGGAGAGCATTGAGGTCTCAAAAAGAAGAGTAATAAGGTCCTTGACAATCTTGTCATCTGGATTTTGTTCGACTCTTTCGCGCAGAAGGCTAAAAGAAAAGGTTAAATCAAGCTAAGCTAGCTAGCAAACTTGATGACTTTACTGTCCGGATTGATTTCAAAATGCTTCTTGGCAGTCATGTATCCCATGGTGTTGGAATCGCGGAGAGCTTGGGCCTTCATGATGCGCTCCATGTTAGCGGACCAGCCATACTCGGAAGTGCAGATGCAACAAGGAGTCTTGACGAGTCGGTTAGAAATACGAACTTTCTCAACCTTCTTCTCAAGCGTATCAGCGATGCTTGTGCACAACTTTTCAAATTTGACCTAAAAATTATATTAAAGGCCAACTTCAAAATTACCTTGTCGATCTCAAACTTGTCCTTCTCTTCGTCACTCATAGGAAGTTCGAGCGACTCTTTCGAAGCGCACACCAGCTTTTTTCCATCATACTCCTTTAGCTGTTGGACGCAATATTCGTCAATCGGATCAACCATAAAAATGACCTATAAAGTATAAGTTATTACCTGATTAACTAACCTCAAATCCACATTTGGTGGCACGCTCAATGAAAGGAGAATTTTCGACCTGCTCTATCGACTCTCCAGTGAGATAGTAAATCTCCTTTTGATTTTCCTTCATGCGGCTAATGTATTCCTTTAGACTAATTGGTTCTTCTGATTTAGAAGTTTTGTATCTAAGGAAATCGGAGAGCTTCTTGCGGTTTGTCGAATCTTCATGAATTCCGAGCTTGATGTTTTTACCGAACTGCTCATAGAACTTCTAAAAACAGTTAAATAAAATAGTTTCAATAATAACTTACAGAAAAATTGTCTTTATCCTCGGCAATTTCGTCAAAGAGCTCAAGGCATTTCTTGATAAGGTTTTTACGAATAACCTTCAGGATTTTGCTTTGTTGAAGCATTTCGCGCTGTTATGTTAATATTAAATAAAAATTTTAAGTGTTACCGAAATGTTAAGCGGAAGATCTTCAGAGTCAACAACTCCTCTCATAAAGTTGAGATATTCCGGAATGAGTTCCTCACAGTTATCCATGATGAAGACACGTCGAACGTAAAGCTTAATGGCATTCCTGGTCTTTTTGTTCTCGAAGAGGTCCATCGGTGCTCTTTGAGGAACGAAAAGAAGGGCACGGAACTCAAGTTGTCCTTCCACAGAGAAGTGCTTAACAGCAAGATTGTTTTCCCAGTCGTTTGTAAGACTCTTGTAGAACTCGCCGTATTCCTCATTGGAGATTTCTTCAGGATTGCGAGTCCAGATGGGCTTGGTCTTATTGAGCTCTTCATCCTCAGTATACTTCTCCTTGATCTTCTTCATCTTTTTGTCCTTACTTTCAGCATCAGCATCTTCGCCAACATTCTCAATGTCACCCTCTTTCTCCTTTTTCTAAAATGTAGATTAAAATTATTATAGAAGAAATACAATTTAAATACCTCTTCCTTTTCTGCCTCAGTATCCTCAACTTCAATTTCGCGCTCACGCTCAATCACAAGCTTAATGGGATATCCAATAAATTGGGAATGCTTCTTCACAATTTCCTTTAGCCGGCGTTCTTCAAGATACTCGACTTGGTCATCCTTGATGTAGAGCTCAATCTTTGTTCCACGCGGAAGGTTAGGATCATTTACCGAACTTTAATTAAAATTGCTTGCTAATAAAAACCATCAGAAATTACCTAATAGCAAAAGATCCGCCAGCACTGGAGGTCCACTGATAGCAATCATCGTCATTGTTCTTAAAAAAAAGTAAATTTAATGGAAAAATGTGATATATACCTTAGAAGTTACAACGACCTTGTCAGCTACAAGGAAGGCCGAATAAAAGCCAACTCCAAATTGTCCAATCATAGAGATGTCAGCACCGGCTTGAAGAGCTTCCATGAAAGCCTTGGTTCCAGACTTTGCAATAGTTCCCAAGTTGTTGATCAGATCAGCCTTGGTCATTCCAACACCCGAGTCCATAATTGTGAGAATCTTTTCTTCACGGTTAGGCGTGATCTTGATGAATAGTTCCTTGCCAGTATCCAACTCAGCAGGTTCAGTGAGAGCCTAAAGATTTAAGTATAAAAAATAATAATAAACAAACCCTATATCTAATTTTATCCAAGGCATCAGAAGAGTTGGAGATAAGCTCACGCAAGAAGACCTCCTTATTAGAATAGAAAGTGTTGATGATTAGAGACATCAACTGAGCGATTTCCGCCTGGAAGGCAAAAGTTTCGGCATGTTCAGCCATTGTTGTTTGCTGAAAAAATCCAGATGAAATAAATAATCGAGCAAAGAAAGATAAATCAGAAAAGAAATAATAGTTATTTTATTTATTAGTTATAGCTTGAGTTAATGAGTTTGGCTCAACCACTTTATTTTTTTAAAGTTGATATAGCAGAACGGAAACAATTAAAAGAACATCAGAGTACACAATAGCAATAGAGAACTAGCGGAAAGCAACCATTCGTTAACGGTGAAAGTAGGAAATGAGGCAAGAAAAGGATTGAACTTCTAGGACTTCCTAGCTAGTTTAAATTTAAGCGTTACAGTATGAATGATCGATTTTTGAACAGTGAACCTACGTTTATTTTGGAAAGCACTGTGAGAGCTCAATAGAATCCATGATGGTTCTTTTAGAAAATCTATTCACTTGTTAGTATTTTTGTATATATAAAAATGAGGCTATACTTCTAACTAGCTAAAAAATGACTACTAGCATTTAACATATAGAAATTCTATGCTATTTTAGATTGTTTTGTTGTACTTTCGTTTTACGAGTAAAACAAGCCAATTTTACAACCGTTTCCTAAGACTTATCTATATTTTATCAGGAGTTGTCACAAGCTCTTTAGCTGTCAGCTCCCGCGTCCACTCAAATAACAGTCAGTAGCTGCTTCTGAACGGCCTTTATTTCTTTCTTTATGGCTCATTTTATTACTCTGTTTTTTTAGAATAGGAGTTCGATAATGAACGAGGAAAGCGTCTACTCGAATATTGATGATTTTTATATCACCGTGGAAACGGGATCTCGAAATCCTTTGATCAGAAGGTTTGTTGAGAGAATTATTCAACAACAAAAATTGCTAGAATGACTGAAAGTTCAGTTGAAGCAAATTGCTATGAAGAGCCGAGGACCGCTGAAAAGAGGAGAGAAATAGAGCGAAGAAATGTTTTGTCGAGAGGTCTCTCGATAAATCAGGCTGGGTTTCAAAGAAATCCAAGAGAAAGGCAACCCATCTATGAAAATGTTAAACAAGAAGCCAATGCTTCTCCAAATTTTGGCGTCATATTTTCACATATTAAAACAGGATTTCTAATCCTACTTACCTTACTCACTGCATTATTTGTTGTCTTATTTATTCAACAAAACCTGAAATTTTCAAATCTACAAGATACAATTAATGACCAAGTGGAAATAATGAATCGTCAAGTTGATGATATACGACAGCTAAAAGACAAGATTATGGAATTGAGCTCCGATCACACGTCGGTAAGAAGACTTGACATTTACAAAAAATGAGAAATCAATTTGGTCATCAACTTTAGGGCATTCTAAGTGATTCCAATCAAAACTTTTTGTAAATAGGTTCTAATCAAAATATACGGGTTAATAGATGGAATATTAGTCACAAAAGGTGACTAATGCTTTCTAAACGTACTGTACTCTTTAATCCCACTGCATAGAGAACCTTTCCGGGTTGATAAAGGAGCCGACCAATCCTTCTAGAATGGGGTTCCCAAAGATCTAGAAAGTGAGCGGTAGGACTGATTCTTTTTGAATATTCGACTTACGACAGGGTTTTTTGAAAGCCTAGTTAAGTCTCAATAAAATGGTTTATTTTTGAGGAAAAATTCACGTAGAATATTTAAGAGTTTTAGATATCAAGCTCATTTTTTTGTTGACTAAAAGAGAATAATATTTCAGGTAATGTTGCTCGGTGGAACGGATGGCTCGCTCACTGACTCAATGATTATTTATAATTCGGCTGACAAAAGCTGGAATGATTGCCAAATAAAACTGCCTAATATACTAGCAGGCCATGGAGCTGTCATTCTCAATGATGAGATTTATATTTTCGGTGGTTATAGTGAATACGACCCTCTTACTTCCTTATATAAATTGGGGGAAGATGGCCACTGGATCAAGCTGGCTGATATGAGCGAAAGAAGGAGCAGCATCAGAAGGAGTTATGTTGTTTTTGATTCGGAAATTTGGGCGATTGGTGGCTGGAGCGGGTTTATTTGGCTGAAAACTGTAGAAAAGTATAATTCTCAAACTAATAGCTGGACAAAGATGCCGTAATTTTAACTTTTTTGAATTATAAACTTAGGTTAAATTCAGGGAACTTAACGAAGGTCGATTGGCTGCTTCAGCTACAGTAATCAATGGAAAAATCTATGTTTCTGGCGGCTGCGATGGAAGAATTATACCTTCGATGGAAGTTTACGATCCAGCCAAAGAAAAATGGGAAATATTCGCTGAATTGCCCGAAGGATTAAGCGATCATAGTTCACTTGCTCAAGGAAACAGCCTACTAATTACAGGAGGAAAGAAACCAGATTATTCATTCTCAAATGAATTCTGGAAAATTGATGTGTTGGATGCCAAGAAGCAATGGAGAAAGCTTCCCAGCATGCAACATAAACGACGCCATCATGGTTTTGTTGAATTAGAGGATGGATTAGTGGTCTTTGGAGGGAATCTAAATGACACAACTCATATCAATTCTGTAGAGATTTTTGATGGAAGTAGATGGAAGAACGGAGCAAATTTGCCCGAAGTGCGTGGCGAATTCGGCCTAATTTCGCTTACAAGAAAACAAGAGAAGCACTTTATTCAACAATTTTGCAAAAATTAGCAAATTGAATTAATAAATTATTTGTAAAACTTGTAGCACCCACCAAAAGATAAAATATCTGCTTGAAATTAATGGCTGTATTGGACACTCCTATTTGCTCGAAGTTGTCGCTTTAAACATGTGCCATAAAAAACAGCTGTCTGAGGGTCAGTTCCCACAAAAAATAAGAAAATTTCCAAGAAACTGACCAATTGTTGCCGAATTCAAGTATTAAAAGGGAATCCCCATGAGACAGCTATTCTCGCCTAACATTGGCTCCTACCTAGGGTCTGATTTTCTAACTCACAAGCTCAACGAGAGTTAAGTCCTGACTGTTTGCTGACTCTCCTTGCTTTCGGAGAATCTGCTGGTCCTATTTAAAGTCATTCATAAAGTTAATATTCTTTTGCAGAGTAAAAAAATCTTTTTTGATGAAATTTATATTAATCAAAAGATTTTCGGGCTGGCTATTCTTTCAGATCCGAGTAAGGGTAGAATTTAAACTAGCCCCCACAACCATACATACAGCCCCTCCCCCCTCACAGAAGTGGGGGTGGAATCGGACGTAGGGGATCCGATCAGAGTGGGCGCTTACTTAAATTTTCTCCCCAAGCAATCTAGAGATTTTACAGACCTTCTTCTTGGTCAAGCCTTAATATTCTAATTATGTTTATCAATTTCCTCTAATTTTGGATTTGATTCCTAATTGCTAAAATAAATTTAGATTTTTCTGAATGGTCTCTAATGCCGCTATAAATATATTCTATCGACTGTTGATTCTATTCATCCTGCTGATTTTTGTAATATCATGCATTATTTCTGCTGAACGAAAAGATAAAGTCAGCTTTTTTTTGTTAAAACAATCTTAACATACAGTTGAACGAGATCATTATGAATTATTGGAGATGTGATACGAGATATGAGCCCATAGACCACAGAGAGGACGAAGTCTATAATAAGTACACATCGGTAGCAAATCAATAAGCACATAAATATTTGAGAATTTCAGGTAATGCTACTCGGTGGAGATGATGGCTATTCTTCTATCAACTCTATTATTATTTACAATTCACTTGAAAAAAAACTTGGGATGTTTGTCAGCCGAGTTTGCCTACAAGGCTTTTCGAGCATGGAGCGGTTATTCTAAACGATGAGATATATATTTTTGGTGGAATAGAAACAACTGAATCCCTATCTTCTGTCTATGAGCTGAGTGAGGATAATAACTGGATCAAGATAGCTGACATGAATGAGGCAAAATGTTGCATGAGGATGAGTTCAGTTGTTCTTGGCTCAGAAATTTGGGTGATCGGTGGATGGGATTGGACAAAAGTTTTAAAATCAGTGGAGAAATATAATCCAAAAACAAATTCTTGGACCCAAATGCCGTAAGTGACTGATGTCAGATTTATGCCGACTTCTCAGTGAATTGAATGAATCAAGAACAAGTCCTGCGGTTACTGTAGTTGATGGAAAAATCTACGTTTCTGGCGGCTGGGGTGGATGGAAATTTAAGAATTCAGTGGAAGTCTTTGATCCAGCCAAGAATAGATGGAAAATATCCATTGATTTGCCGCTTGGCTTGAGCAATCATAGCTCCACAGCTAAAGGCAGAAGTCTGATGCTTGCCGGAGGAAGGAAAAACTTTGATGGATTATCAAATGAGTTGTAGAAAATTAATCTCACAGATCCCAAGAAGGAATGGATTAAGATGCCCAATTTCAAAAAAGAACGACGTCACCATGGTTTTGTTGAATTGGAGGCTGGCTTAATGGTTGTTGGAGGCTTGCAGAATGGCAAAGTTTATATCAATTCTGTGGAAGTTTTTGATGGGATTAAATGGAAGAACGGAGTCAATTTGCCCGAAGATCGCGGAGTGTTTGGCTTTATTCCACTTACAAGAACGCAAGAAGACAAATTCCTTCAGCGATTTTGCAATTTAACTGCAGAGATTCGTGATGAATCTAACTTTAATTCATAGAGAAGAAAGTCACGTTTTTGATGAACATTTTGAAAATCAGCCGATACCTTTTAAAGGATAATAAGTTAGTCTTTTTATTGAACGCCGCCGCAGGTAGGAAAGATAGCATTGAAAATAAAAGGCGAGGCAATGCATTTTTAGAAGAAATATGAAATCAAGAAATTAAAGACTAGAAATTAGTCTCAGAATAGTATTTCTTTAGATTATACAGATACTATAGTTTGCTAAGCAACATCTTGATAACTGAAACCTTTTGTATTCTTATCGTGTGCTTGATATAAAATACGCTTTCGTTCTTTCTTTGCTTTAATCTTTATGCTGCGTCGTTCTTCGAGTCAATTAATCAGAGAAACTTAACTGAGCTGAGTAAACCTAATTCTAAATCAATCGCAGAAGGCTGTCCCGAGTCTTCACAGGGTTACTCAATTTAATACAAAATCTGAGTTAAAAGGTAATACAAACTCTGAAAAAGCGCGAGTCTTGAACTGTTTCAATGAGCCTGCCGATAGTCCCTTTGATTCATGTCAGCCTTCGGTCCCATTCTATTTGCTTTGACTACGACTGTCCTACAAGAGAGGGTTTGCACAATCTTGGTTATACTGTCCAAAAAAGACGACATTCTCGTTCGCAATACCATATTTAATTTTGACGGTTTTCCTCATCCTAAAATTAAATGAGCGATTTCATAGCTTTTTTACACTCTAGAGGTTTTTGATAAAACGCATCAAAACCCCTAAAAAACGTTCAATTGGACCAGAATTGTTTCTGTCGTTTCGAAAGTCTGTTTCAAAAACAAGACGACAAACCTGACTATTAACCGCTGCTTTTCAGATTTGAATTTTAATTTAATTTACCCTAAAGTGTCGTAAATAAGTCCGCTTTGCTTTTTTTTGCGAAAAACGCACGCTTTTTGCTCGTCGGTGGTTTTATAACAATTTTATGACAAGTAACAAACAACAAAATATAATAACAACTGATTTATACAATTTTAGCATCGTCATCTAGGTTTAAAGAATTAAAGCTTATGTCTAAATCCTCAATTTCGTTCTCACTGTCTTCGCAAAGAGCTTTTTCAAAGCTGTGTGTGATCCTATCGTCAGAAATGGCGTCAGAGCTTTTACTTACTAATAATGCTGCTTCATGATAGCTCATTCTTTTTCGGATTTCTGATTTGGTATACTTAGCGTTGGACTCGACCGACATCCATTCTTCCCAACCAATTCGTAAGTTATCCTTAAAAGGCTTGTTTACTCCAACATCTAAGAGCTGCAGAAGCTTTGTAAGACCACCAGGAATTACAGCAACCTTTGTATGTTGTTGGAAAGCTTTCTTCATATCATCAGTTAAATGGCACCGTGCCGAGTCAAAGATCAACAAAGATCTGGAGGGGTCTGGATCATAATGCTCCCTTTTGTTCCAAACTTCTAAAAGCCATTCTTGCATTAATTCCTTTGTCATCCATCCTTTAACGCTGGTTTTCACACCTCCAATTTTGGGTTCTCGTTTGTCCATCTTCTGATCAGCCTGTCTGACACGCTATATTGAATTGCAGCCGCTGATGTTCCATGGTTTCTACCGTAATTTACAGCTTTTAGCTTGAAAGCAGCCGTATATGATTTGCGTCGATTCATACCGGAAAACAAAAAATAAAACAAGTAAAGACCAAAGTCTCTTGTAAAGTATGTATTAAGAAGAGAGTTATTTAACAGGTGTATATACTACAAAAAAAAGTCTAAAAAAGCTCCGCAAACGCAAGCACGCACTATAATATAAAAGCGGACTTATCTACGGCACTTTAGGGTAGTTATAAAATTTTAGGAAAAAACAGCGTGGGTAGTTAAATTTAAATTTGCAGCGCAGCGGTTGATAGTCAAACATGGCGTCTTTTTGAAACAGACTATATGCCATGTTATAGAATCCTCTAATGAGGCACAAATCTTGCAATTTTCTTCTTTTTCCTTTTAAAAATAGAATTAAAATGGTTCAGAATGAGTGATGACAGTCAATATTCAAGTACTGAGCATATTGTCCTAGAAGAGCTAGACCAGGCGAGACAAAGGAATAGTGAACAGAGACGATTTTTCGGAAATAAAGAATACAAAGTCTCGACGAGTTGTCTAATGAAAACTATTCTACTTCTACTTATTTTTCTCATTTTTCTATGTGCAGCTTTCTTTTTACAGAAATTCCGAATAGACCGATGGAGCAATGAATGCACTTCGGTGAGTAAAGCTTTAGATGCTTATCGCTAATAAGCTGCTTATATGCCACAATCCATTTGTACTATTTTGCAGAGCTCGAAGCGTTTTCCGGCTTGATTTTAAGACTTTAAGGACAATTTCAGGTAATGGTGCTGGGGGGAAGACGTGAACCTTCAGAGGCTACAGATTCTATTTATATTTTCAATTCAACGGGAAAAAGTTGGAATAAATGCCAGCTTCGATTGCCTAAACCACTTTTCCAATCTGGGGCGACTGTTTTCGACAATGAGATTTATATTTTTGGAGGACAGAATCCAGAGCTTCTATCGTCAGGCTATAAATTGAAGGAGGATGGTCAATGGGAGATGATGCTTGAAATGAATGAGAAAAAAGCTGAATTTGCTGGTCATTCTGTTGTCTTTAAGTCAGAAATTTGGGTGATTGGTGGATGGAATGGAACACATACCCTCAATACTGTAGAGAAATATAATCCAAAGACAAATAGCTGGACCAAAATGCCGTAAGTTTTACTAACCTCTAAAATTTATAGTTTAGAAATCTTCTGGAGAAAAGATATGCTGCAGCTGCTTCGGTGATTGCTGGAAAAATCTATGTTTCTGGTGGATTTGATTCTACTCAAGCCTGGCTAAAATCAATGGAAATTTACGATCCAGCCAAGAACAGATGGGAATATTTTACCTCTTTACCTTATGGATTAACCGATCATTGTTCAGTAGTCGATGGGACGAATTTAATGATTATTGGAGGAAAGAAAAACGATGATACATTATCCAACGAAATCTGGAAAATCAACATAAAAGAAAGTGATTACAAAAGCGAATGGATTCAAATGGCCAGCTTCAACCAAGAACGGCGATATCATGGAGCTGTTAAGTTGGAAGATGGCTTGATGATTTTTGGAGGAATGATGAGAAATTACACAACACGACTAAATTCTGTAGAAATTTTCGATGGCATTCGATGGAATGAAGGTCCCCCGCTGCCCGAAAAACTCGGCGAATTTGTTTTTATCCCACTTACAAGAAAACATGAGGAAACTTTCCTCGAGCGATTTTGTAAGATTTAATGAATACATGAGATCCAACATATCTTACTACATAATCAATGCGGTAGGCAATCGCTCCCAATGTTTTTTTATCACACTCTGTATCTGTTCAATGATCTCCTTTTTATGTAACTGGCTGATTATTCAAAGAAAGTAACTGACTTGCTCACATTTAAATTTCCACTGAATAATCTCTACTCGAACAGCAGCTAGTTTTTTTTACCTTCTTCCCCAAAATTAATATTATCCATTTGGCAATATTCCACCCAATTTTGAGATGTTTTTCTTTTTCGAATAAATTTTTCAGAATGGATTCAAAAATAGTTGATGATAGTAAATATTCGCGTATCGATTATAACTCAGTGGGACAAGGATTTCTAAGCTTAGCGTCGAGAAAGTACTTACTATTCCTTATAAACCTTAATGTTCTGGAATTTCTAGCAAAACTGTGTTTTTAGTTAGAAGCGAAGGAAATACATACGAAGAGCCGGCTAGGACTATAACAAAATTGGGACAAAGAGAGCTCCCTAAGCTTGGAGAGAGGCGATTATTTGTTGCCAATAGAAGACAAAAACCTCCGACTATTTGCTGTCAAGGTGTCTACTATCAAATGTGGATTGCTAATTGTATTCCTTCTATTAGCTCTGCTACTATTATTCATACTTTTCTATCAATTTCTAAGAACCTTGGATTGTCAGCAAGGGAACTCAATTTTACAACAGAGGGCCTCAAATTTGTCATGAGAGGTTGAAACCAAAAATGGGATAATAAATGAACAAGTTGCTGAACTGATCAAATTAGGAAAAAAATAATTCCGTAAGGGAGAGGTTTAAAATAAGTTTGTTAGTTTTCAGATACTTTTGGCACAGGTTGAACAACAAAAAGAGAAAATAAATGACTAGGCTGTTAAAGCGACCAAACTAGAAAACAATAATTCAGTACGGGTTAGGGGTTTTTAAGATAATTGTGCTAATTTTCAGATTATATTGCAACGGGTTGAACACCAGAAAGAGATAATAGCAAGCCATGTTGGAGATAAAAACAAGAAAGACAATAGTACTTTATTATTAATAGTGAGTATTGGCACATTATAGGGAAATTGTAACCCATTGTTATCCAAAAAAAACAATATACCAATTGGCGTAGTAGTGCCTAGATTTTTGACTGAATCCGGCTTCTCTTACCCGCTTTTGTTCTAAGTTTTTTTAACTTTAAAAGTTGAAACTCGCTCGGATTTTGGATTAGGATAGTTCCAGACTCTGACGCAGAAGCTTGATGAGCAGAAAAGAATAATAGATAGTCAAGTTCTTACCATAAATCGACTAAAAACTACAATTAACAATTCAGAAGAAGTATACACTTCGGTAAGTTAAAAAAAACACCCTAAAAACAATTATGAAAAATGCTTAGATGATGTTATTTGGTGGCTGGCATTATCATATTACTGACACGGCGTCAATCTACAACTCAACGGAGAAAAGTTGGAAGAATTGTCACTTGAAGCTTCCACGTAGCCTAGGAGAACATGGAGCTGTAATTATCCATGATGATATTTATCTTATTGGGGGAGTTAATGACATAAAAAAGCAAAGGCCTTTATCATCTTTGTACAAGTTGGGAAGAAATGATGGCAAGGATTGGATGAGGCTAGAAGATATGAATGAGATGAGAAGTCACATTGATGAAAGTTCTCTGGTTTTTAAGTCAGAAATTTGGGTAATTGGTGGATCTGATGGGTCAAATGCTCTAAAAACACGCGAGAAATATAATCCCCATTTAAAAAGTTGGACTAAAATGCCGTAAGTCTCAAATCATTTTTTGCAATAAAATACTTTTGTAGTTCGATGAAAATGGAAAGGACAAGCGCCGCTGCTACCGTAATTGACGGAAAACTCTATGTTTTTGGAGGATTTGATGGGAATAATACTCTAAGATCAGCAGAAGTCTATGATCCAGATACCCAATCTACTAAAAAATCGCTATAATTTTGGTTCTCTCAAATTAGCTGACGGATTAATGGCCATTGGAGGATCAACCAACAATATAACGAGGCTAGACTCTGTGGAGATTTTTAATAGAATTAGATGGAAGAAAGGAGAAAAGCTGCCGGAAATACGTGGCGCTTTTGCTTCTATTCCTCTCACATACTCAAAAGAAAACTCTTTCTTCAACGATTTTGCTAAACTTCTGATTTTTTCAATGAATATACTTTATGATTCTGATTTGAACATTAACCTCTTGTTCCAACTCCAACACCCATAGATAAAGCAGGGAAAATAAGATTGCGAGTGTACAAATCAGCAGAATGAACATAATTAGCAATCCCCATTTTATAGCTGACACCTTGGTGCAACAATTAGTTGATTCAACATTCAGCTTTTTCTCCTCCTCCCTGACAAACTGTTCTAGCTCTTCAAAGTCAGTTTTGTCAATTCAATTCAGTTGAAGGTTAAAATAAATAAGATTTTGATCAGGATATTCAGCTTTGTTGCGTGTTTTTGATGAAGTCATCTTAAAAGTAGAGATTGATCTTTATTCAATGAGATCCAAAGAGAGAAAGGAACATCCAGATTCTTCGGTTTGATGCAAATAAATTATAAATGTTAGTTTCAATTTTTGAGAAGAAAAAAAGAATATAAGTTTGTAATTCATTCCTTCACCCTTGTTTATATTTGTTTGTTATGAGCGGAAGGGGGCGGGACAAGAGTCCCATGCTTGGAGAAACAAACCCAGTAAGGCCACAGAACTATTGATAAGACGAAGATAAGCCGATTCCGTTGTGAGTTCTTATCAAGAAGCTGTCTCAAATAAGAGAATGAACGAAAACAAAAATGAGCTTTGGGAATTAAATAAAACAAAAAGAGAAAAAGATAGCAGCGGAGGATCCTCGAAATCCTGAAGAAATTAAAAAACTTGTAAAATGAGAATTTTTTTGTAGTTATTTAATTAACTTTTTCTTTTTTTTCAGTCGCGTCTTTTTTGAACATTTTGATTTTTCTATCTTAAAAATTAGTCTGGGAATCGATTTATTAATGACAAGTGGGCTGCGCCGCCTCTGGTGGCTCTTTGAAGATCCTCCCAATTTTTTCGCATTGTAAAACTTCTTTACAAATTTTAGGCCCTTTCTCTTCTAATTTTAGGCTCCCTTCCCCTCGAATTTTATCTAGGACTTTTTTCCCCAAGGACCCATATTCATTGTCGCTAGGACCGGTGATAACTTAAAATCATGCTAATTTTCTCAAGGAAGTCTAAAATTGCGGGGAGAGTGGGGACCCCTATAAACTCAACGATCTATATCTTATGAGCCGATTTAGGTTGCTATTTCAAGAAGAGCAAAAGAATTCCCTAGCTTTTATAGAGTCAGAAAAAAGATTTCACTACTTTTATAAAGTAGTCCGCCCGAACCTAAATACGCTTTTACAGAAAGCTGACGCTTCCAAACCCCATAGCTTATCAGGGAGTCCCTAAGACTTTACCCCTTTTGACCTGACTTTCTACCGAATTTTATCTGGGACCTTCTCTGAAATTTCCTGAAAATTAGAAAAAAAAAATGATCGCTCCCCCAAAAAAATAAAGAAAAAAGGATTTTGACCGGATTTTACAAAAAGGCCACGGACGGACGGACGGACAGGATGACACGAAAGAATTTTATTTAAAGTAAGATAAATTAAGATTGATTACATGTTTGGGAGAATATTCAGTGGACTTGACAAAATCGCTGAAAGAAGAGTCTTTCGTTTTTGCATGTTAGAGGAATAGAACCAAAAAATGCATGCATTTCCGGTAGATTTGCTCCTTTCTTCCATTCAACTCCATCAAAAATCTCAACAGAATAACTTCGCGTGATCTTATTGGTTAATCCTCCAAAAACCATCAATCCATCGGCTATTATGGCAGCACCAGAAAAATATCGTTTTTGTTTTAGTCTGGGCATCTCTTTCCATTCTCTCTTTGGATCCAAAACATCAATTTGCCAGACTTTATTTGTTGGCTCTTGACTTAAAAAATCTCCACCAATTGCGATTAAATGCGAGTTGTTTCCAATTAAAATATGTGAATTCACTCCATAAGGCATGCTAGGAGTGAATATTTCCCATTTTCTCTTTTTTGGATCGTAGACTTCCACTGAATTCTTAGCCCATCTATCCCAGCCGCCAGAAACGTAGATTTTTCCATCGATTACAGTAGCTGCAGCTACTGTTCTCGACTCGCTCAATTCACTGAGAAGTCTGCATAAATCTAGCATCAGTCACTTACGGCATTTGGGTCCAGTTATTAGTTTTTGGATTATATTTTTCCACTGATTTTAAAGCATCTGTTCCATTCCATCCACCGATCACCCAGATTTCCGAGTTGAAAACAACAGAACTCTGCGTAATTCTACTTCTCATCTCGTTCATATCAGCCATCCTCTCCCATGGATTGCCAGCTCCCAATTTATATACTGATTTGAAATATTCTTGAGTTGTTCCATTTTCAAAACCACCAAAAATGTAAATCTCATTGTTGAGAAGAGCTGCTCCGTGATTCCCACGTGTGCTTGGAAGCGTCAATTTACAATTTTTCCAGCTCTTTTCTAGCGAATTATAAATTATAGTAGAGTTTGTAAAGTCGTCCTGCCAACCGCCAAACAGCATTACCTAGAAAGTTGGATTATTTTTTCAATTTTGACTCTCACTGAAGTATATTCTGGCTTTTTTGGTAGATCGATTTCTTTTTGCAACTTTGAGTCTCTTAGCTGTTCTTTGAAAAATAAGAAGGCGAAAACAAGAGTCAACAGGATGAATAGAATTAAAAGTCCGCTTTTTACATTCGACCAATTGATTCGACAAACAGTGGGAAAATAGCTCTTCAGCCTACTAATATTGCCAGCAAATATCTCCTCTTCTTGTATTTGAAATCTAGTTGGTAATTCATATCTATTCCCACTGTTCTCAAATGAATTCATGCTAAAATTAAAAATTAGATGTAAATCAATGCTTTTTTCTTCAAAGTTAATAAACAAAAACAAACTTTATCGGCAATTGGTTTCGAACTCCGCCATCAAAACCAATATAATCATATTCATTGGCTGAATGATTGCTCATTTCCGAGCCCATCCTGGAAATTTATAATTTTTGTAGAATTTGGGAGAGATAATTGTTTGAGAAAAGGAATCCATCTAAATTGCTGAGGTGAATTTTATCAGATTGTCGCTAAATCAACCAACATACGATTTCATAGGATTCTGACCTCTGGTTCATCCAATTGTAAGAGTTTGGAGAGAAAAAACGTGCAAAAATAGGAGAAAAACGAAACCTACTGTCCCGCCTGAGAAGGGTTGCACCCGCCGCCTTAAGTGGCGCTGAGAAGTTAGAAACTTGTTCCAAGAGATTTGGTTTAAAAACAAATGTTTTGCACTTTTGCCTGCTAGAATATTTTGGATTTACCGTATTTTCCAGAAAATTAGCGAGATAACTGCGTATTCATGTTGCTCCGAGATAAAGGGAGAAATTCACTTTTATCCTAAAATTTAAATGGTTCTCGCATACGCAGTTAGGCTCCCCAATCGTTTAGTCAATTGTCTAAATTATTCTTTGCTTGATATTTGGAAATTTTGCTAATCCTTTTATCAATTTCTAATCCTTAGCCTTTCACCCTTTGTATTGTTTTTCACGGAAATTACACTGCCGTCTATTTTCCCTTATCAAGCCTATGATTCACTTTATCGTTGTTTTCTGAGCTTCCTTTCTCCTTGTTTACAATAGATTGTACGATAGAATGCCGTCTAAACGTCTGAAAAGGGAGAAGAAACATACAAAAAATTGAGACAATAAGAATTGGAAACTTCTGCAGCTGTTTTCCTTTTATACGACTAAAGTCTACCAAAATGAAAATTGACTCAACTCAATGAGTTGCCTGATGACTCTCCACAATCAACGGCAAGAGCGATACAATGATTTAATTAATTTATTGATTTTTACAATAAATTTGAAGAAAAAACTTCTTATTTGAACATTTATTCAAATAAAAAGTATAATTACACATTATGGTTTCAAACCACCGAAAAGGAGTAATCTTGGTTTGTGATACTAAACGAGTTGGGATCGGGTTTTAGGTCATCAATCTCCTTTTTAACTGAATGATTATATTCCTCTGGCTTGTTGCTAGCCCTGTCAATTGTGATATCTTTCTCGTCTGGGAGTTAATTACCGCTACTTGTTGTCTAATTATCGATTCTTTTTCACCAATTGTCAGGGTCTTTTGATCAATTTCGTCTACTTGTTGGATATTTTCGCGAGCTTGCTCTTCAAGTTGCTTCTTTTTTATGTCGAGTAGCTTCGCCTGATGGCTAATTTTGCCTGATTGCGCATCAATAATTTCTTTTTGCTTGCGAATGGTCGCTAAATGTCCTTGAATTTGTTGAGATTGTTGCTCAATTTGTTTAAAATTTTGTCCAATTTGTTCCGAATTTTCCGTAATTTTAGCTTCTTGTTCTCTAACCAGCTTTTCCAAGATTTTCCTCTGTTCTTCTGTCTTTTTGCTCAACTCTCCGGATTGTTTGTAAAGATTCCGCTCGTGAGCTCTGGCTATTTCTGTATTTTTGTCAATTTCCTCTACATGTTTTCCTAATTTTTGAGAAAGCACTTCAATCTGCTTTGTCTTGTCGTCAACTATCTTTGACTGTTTTGCAATTTGCTGAAGAAGTTCCTCAATTTTAGTGTTTTGCTCATAAATTTGATAGGTTTTTTTGGTATTTTTGTGGACTTCTTCTACCATCTTGCGATCTAAATTTATGAAAGAATAATTTAAATAAGCAATCTGGTGCCAATCTAGAGTCTGATTGAATATTGTTTGCTTTTGTTCTTCGATTTGCTTTGTCTTTTTGTCAGCTTCAAGAGAAAGATGACCAATTTTCTCAACATTTTCTTTAATTATTCGGGATTGCTCTTCAATTATCTTGGTTTTGTTAGCTAAATCTAGGGATAGTTGGACAATTTCGTCTGATTTTTGCTTAATTAGGTTGGAACAATTCTCTACTTGTCGGGCTAAACTCACAGAAAAACTGAAATTCATCTGACGCAGTTGATTTAATTCCATAGTTTGATTGGCGATTATTTCTTCTTGATGATCAATTGTCGCTGATTGATTGGAAATCTTGCCTTCTAGGATAAAGACTAGTGGAAATTGATAGAAGAAAGCAAATAAGGCAAAGAGAATAATAATAACAGCGAAGAATAAGAGTCCAAAGTTGAGACAGCAATTGTGATAGTTCTTCCTATCTTTGACTTCGTTTCTTATGAGGTCCGTATCTTTCTTTAGAAAATATAATTCTTCTAATTCTCGTTGTCTTTTTGTTGCCATTGCTTGAGCCGCATACGACTCAATTGTCAGTGGGTCATCATCAACAACATTCTCATAAATCTCCATTCTAAAAGTAAAAGTTAGAGTTTATAGGAGCAGCCAAAGGGAGAGGAGGAATTTCGCTCTTAGATCGATTAAAAAACTTGGATTTTTAGCCAAAAAATGGGAGATGCACGAGGCTCGTGAGACTAGTAATTACACAGTGGATGAGATGACTTTCCTCTTTCCATTTGGCTTTCAAAAACATCAAAATGAGAAATAAAAAATTTCCCGTTTTATTCAACAAAACAATTTGAAAGAACATAGCGAAGAACCCAAAGTAATTCCAACATCAATAAGCGATTAACAAATAAATGAAGACATTACTTCCAACAACAAATAAATTCTCTGAAAGAATCAGATGCTCTTTTAATGTTTTGATTCAACAACTCACCCTTGCTGCCAACAGAAGGAGTGATGATATACTGTACTCCATCCCAAGGTCCCAAATAGAAGAAGATCTTATTTGTGGTGATATTCAGCGTTCCATTTGAGGGTTTAAATCTACATTTTTTATGTGTTGAAGCTAGCTACAGTATCCCGCTGATAGTCACTATCAAATGAGAACTAGAGGATCAACAAATTTAAAAATTCAAATATTCGCGCATGAAAATCGGAGGCTACAGTAACCATAAAACTTTTATCCTAATTTTGAACTCAAACCAAGAAATTCTTTTCCCCAAGAAACTCACTCCATGTTAGGCGGGATGTGTTGATAATCGCCAGTTTTCATAGCTTCTTGATACGCTAAATCTTGAGGAGATCCATTCCACCAGATCTCTTCTCCGGCTTCATTCGAATTATCGTAAGCAGTTCGATTCTCTACCTTATTTATTGCTATATTAAAATTTGTATCCGCTATAACCATTTTTAAGACTTTTCATTAAACTTACCAGAAATTTCAACATAATTCAGGTGATTTTCGTCTGGCTCATCCATCACTGAGCGATTATTGTTGTTAAAAACTCCCCAGAGAGCCCAATTGTGAGGAATGGAAGTGACTAAAAGTCAAAAGTTTGTTCCAAAAGATGGAAATTAGATTAATTTTGTAATAGCATTCTACGAAGAAATTGAATCTAGGAAAAATAAGGAGGTGACTAATTTCCTCGTTGCACTTCAAGGAAAGAATGAAAAACTACAAAATTACCTTGAAATCTATCGGTAATATTGAAGATTACGGTGCCTTGATCGACAAAAAACGTCCTAACTTTGCCGCCAAAGAATTCGGGAGCGATGATTTTATTCAAATATCTGAAATTACAGTATTTTTTCTTATTTTTAGGATAAAATTACTGCAATCTCTTCACCAATTTCTGTATTTAGGGTTGCTATTGTTCAAAATAAATGGCACAACTCACGTGTAAGTAGCCAAAGGTTTAAAGCCCTTTCTTGGATAATCAAGAACTCCTGGATAAATTGATAGAGTAGTATTATCGAAGAACTCTGCTCCCAATAGATAGCAAGGAAAATAGGCAAATCCGTAATCTGATTGTCCGCTGAAGACAGTTAGGGCTATTGGTCCTCCCGAGGCATCAAGCGTAATCTCTTTTGTTCCATCCTTCCCCGAACTGAACAGATATTCCCGTTTTGTGAAGGTCTTATTAGCATCTGTGAATAGATAATAAGCAAAGCTTCCAACACACGGCACTGGCTGGAAGAATATCAATTTGCTGCCAGTTATTGGACCATGGAGCAGGGCTGACATGCTAAAATTTTAGAGTATAAATTTTAAAAAAATAAATAGATTACTCTGAAATTGGAATAGCATTCGGGTCAGTGCTATTGAAAACGAAATAACTGTAGGATAAACATCCCCATATTGCGTCGCCTTGAGGAGCAATAACATAAAGTTTCATCTGAAAATTATAACTTTAGGCCAAGTAAATGCCGCAATCTTGTAAAAGTAGTCTTTTAAAAGTTACATTTAGACCTCTTTTCCACATGAGACCCATTTTTAGAAAACTTACTGGTTTTTTATTGGCTGATTCATAAGTGTTAGTGTAAAAAGGCTGATCATGAATATAGCGCAAGATGGGTCCTTGATCCAACGAAAGAACATTGTTTGTTACGCTAGTGAAAAGACCTAGGCAATAAATGGAACTACATCGCTTTGAAAAGCATACTTTGAGCAGTGTAGGCACTGATAGAATCGAGATAGACGCTTTTTGTTGTGCTACTTTTCAAGCTGACGAATAGTTGGGCCTTCGGATAAAGGGCATAAAACACGTTGTCAGTTGAGTTCAGGCTGCTAAAACATTGTTTGCCTTAAACATGGATCCAAAACTTACGCGTAAGTTCCAGTCGATGTTTTTACCAGAAAAAAGCTCTCTGAAAAATTACCAGAGAGAGTGAAGTGCACGACTGTGTCCTTATGAAATGTAAAGTTCCAAGTGCAATTTCCAGGGAGATACCAACTCGAGCCGAAGACCCAATTTAGGGAGGTATCGAGGAAGATTGTAGTGTTCCCGCAATTCAGCGCTGGAAACATAATGGTTCAATACGCACAGTCTGTACTTCATTTTCTAGCCTTTGCCAGGTAAAACAGAGTCAGAAAAATGAAATTCGGCCTAAAAAAAATGAGAAAATCATCGATAGATGGGGATACGGTAGGTTTAGGAACATTAACACCCGAATCATTCTTGAATTGATTTAATTTTGAATTTTTTTAAACATTTTTCCAGCAGGTTTTGTCTTTATTAGAAAAGTTAAGGATCATAGAAAATTATTTTCAAACAAGTTCTCGTTTGATGCGCAGGCTGCGTATCGAACCCAGTTTGAAGGTTGTAGTCCAACTGTATTTTTTAAATTATAAATTTTACCTGAAGCATCATCTGGGCCATTGCTGATAACTTTAGAAAAAAGAGAAAAGAATATAAAATAGCTGGTACGAAGCATGCAACAGAATGAAGGAACGCGAGAGGTGACTTTTATTGAAATCGTGTACGTATGTCATTATCGGGAGAAAATTATCGGGTTCAGAGGCATTTCTACACACAGGTGTTCAACAGAAATTAATTTTGTTAGAATAAATTTTCGATTCAGAGGTGGGGTTAAAAGACTGAAAATCATTGATTGGATGCAAATGGTGAACTCATTTTTTCGAAATCAATTCTTGATTTTTCGAGAAATCTTGCAATTTTCGTCACTTGTGATTCATCTTTCGAGTCGACCTGAAATGAGTCGGTCCAGGTCGGTGACTCATCTTTTTGTTTAGATAAGACTCAACTCCGATATAAAAGAGTCTCTCTCTTTCCCTCCACATCAGCTCCTCCAATATGTCCTACAATCCATATGGCGTTCCTCCACCCGCTTATTATGCCCCTCCACCACCTCCTCCAGTCCATATTGCGCCTCCAGTAGTGATCCCTCCAGTAGTTATCCACGAAGAGCATTGCCATCCTCACCACCATCATCATGGCATTTTTCATCATTTGAATCCCTTCAGGTAATTTTCTTTTTTTAAAAGAATCAAGCTCGAACTTTAGACATCATCATCATTGCTAATGGGAACAAGGAGCTACAACCAAATTGAACGAAAACTCTCAATAAATTGTATTTTCTCTCCCATCAAATAAAAACATTGAAAAAGTATTTAAAAATTTGATTTCAAATTCTTAACATAAATATACTGCGGCTCCAGGTCGGTGATGCCCACAAGATGGGGAGGAACTCTCCGCCTGCGGTAGCCGACGAATCTGAAATAATTTATTTAGTTTTTAAATGAAAAATCTACTTACTTCATTACGAAATCTGGCATCTTCATGGGAGTTATCATCCGCGGCGCTGTTGGCTCATAAGGCTACAGGGAGCCTGGAGAGCGCGGAACTTCTGATGTCCTGAAAGTTTTTTTAAAATTTTCTAAAAGAAATGTCTTACCTTTCCATGGACATTGGCGCAGCGGAGAACACAAACCTGGGAGAGGTTGGCTCACAGTGCTTCAGAGAACCTCGAGGATCAACCTCATCCCAATTTGGAGTTCTTCTGAAAGGTTTTTTTTAGATTTTAAAGGAAGTTTCTTGGGAAGGAAGGGGCATGTCGCTTGTTAGAGGAGGCCTCTTAATCCCTATTGAGGTCGCATTGTAGCCTCCTTTTTCGTGAGCTAGTAGTCATTTCTAAAAATAAAAAAAATTGTCTGGGATTTTCGGCCTTCTTACCCTCTAATTTAATCTAGAACTTTTGTTCCCCTGGAATTACTGAAATTTAAAAAAGACGATTGCTCCCCCAAATTTCTCTATTCTCTATTGCTAAACGCTCTTATTATTGATTGCTTCTCTTATCGGAACGGAAACATTATCTTCGCAGTCTCTTTCTTAGTTTCTTCTATGTTATTGTGGATAATTCCAAATGGCATTAACATCTTCTGCGAATGTAATCATACCAAAATTAGGTAAACAAGTGGCCCTAAATATTAACCAGAAGCGTATTTTTATCAGTTACTTTTTTGGCGTTTTAAAGTTCAAAAATCTTTCAGCTTTCCCCGAATATGATGTAAATGAGTTTACAAACTCTCATCGAATTGGCGAAGGAGGCTTTGCTATCGTTTTACATGCAAATCACCAAAAACTCGGGTAAGTTGGCTACTTCTAACCAATCGAGACCAATTAGAGGTGTGGCTATAAAAGAATTAGGCAAATATGTAAGGAAAGAGAATTTTCGAGAAGCTTTTTTGCTCATTGAGAGAGGCCACCATCCCCATATAATTCGAATCTTTGGGATTCTGACACCCCAAAAGGCGAGACTCTCCACATCGCCGATGTGTAATGGAATAGTCATGGAGTTCATGAAAATGGGTAGTTTGGAAAAGGCTGGATGATTGATTTGTTTAACCCATTGACGACCGTGCGCTTTTTTCGTGTCTGGCACCTGGGACCAAAGCGCTTTCAGGGTATTTTCAAGTGTGGTCCACCGGTGGCCCACACGGTCCCACAAGACTCCATTTTTTATATTATTTGTCCATTTTCGGTAGAAATAGAATTTTTTTGGTAGATCATGATGGATACTGACTGTTCTGATGAATCGGACTTAGATTCAAGTTTTGCAAGACTTCTCTTGGACTCTGATGCAGAAGACGCCGATGCAACAGTGATTGACGACTCGCAGGTTGATGCTTTAGTTCTTCACCCAACAAGTGAATTTGACTCTGACTCTGATTCCTCAAGGACTGTTAGTAGTGATACTAGTGAGGGATGGATAAGTGAAACTGAAGTCAACAATAGATGGCGATTTACTTATGCTTTTGGACCAGATGCTGCAGTGTTGATGTGCAACGAGCCCGTAGAGTTCTATAACCTTTTCCTTGATGGTTCACTCATGGATTTTATTGTGACGGAAACAAATCGCTATGGAAAAACCAAAAATGCTGATTTTATCGAAACTGACGGAAAAGAATTGAAGAAATTCATAGCTTTATGCATCCAAATGGGACTCGTCAAATTACCCAGCCTTCGAGACTATTGGAGTACTCGACCTGCTCTAGGAGGACACTCAATAACAGGAAGAATCATGGCAAGAAACCGATTTGAACAACTGATGAGCTCTCTCCATTTCTGTGATAATTCGAAAGCCGATGGAGATCGATTGTTCAAGATCAAGGAATTTATTGAACTTTTCAATGGAAACTGTGAACGAATGTATCGTCCTGGAAAAGAAATTGCTATTGGCGAATCCCTAGTACCGTTCAGAGGAAGAATTATTTTTAGACAGTACATTCCGTCGAAAAAACACAAGTACGGTATAAAGTTTTTCAAGCTTTGTTCTAAGGGAGGATACACGTGGAGAACAAGAATATATGCTGGGAAGCAGGCATTTCATGATGTACGATTGGCTGATTCGGTAGTTCTTTCACTAATGGATGGACTTTTGGACAATGGCAGACAACTATTTTGTGATAATTGGTATTCATCAGTTGGACTCGCCAAAAAGCTAATCAAAAGGAAGACACACATGATCGCCACAATGAGAAGAAATCGCAAGGAAATCCCCATTTCAATTAAAGATAAAATATTGAAAAGAGGAGAGATATACTCTCAACAGAATAAGGATGGGATACTTGTTTTGAAATGGAAGGACAAAAGAGAACTTCTGATGATCTCAACTTGTCATGATGTAAAAGTCGGAGAATCTAACAAGCCAGTGGTCGTTGAAGATTATAATAAGCTGATGGGGTTCGTGAATCAAAGTGATCAAATGGCTGCGTATTCTCCTTTTGTACGCCGTACCACTAAATGGTATTTACGTATTTTCTTCCACTTAGTTACGCAAACTGCTGTCGTAAATGCCTGGCGGTTATTTTGTGATACGAAAGAAAAAATTCGTCTAAATGAGTTTAAAATTAAAATTGTGAAATCACTATTAGAAAAAAGTCAATACACTCTTTCGCCGAGAATAGGCCACAAACTGGAAGAGGTACGAGGAAGAGAGACAAGGAAGCGATGTACTATCTGTTACAAGAATTTATGCCAAGCAAAAGGTCGATTATGCGCTATGAATCGCATTAGAAAAGTCACAACCCGATGCACTAAATGCTATTCACATTTTTGTCTTAAACGTTTTCAAGGTTACCATAAGAAGTGCGATTAAAAATTTCTATTTTTGTTCTAATTGCTGCTCGAGTTCAAAATAAAGAGTTCCTAGACCATTGGTTGTGTAGCTTTGTTTGGATGTAATTATTCTAATAAATACATAAAAACTGTGAAAGATACAAAAAAAAGGCATAGCCATCAATAATATAAGTGTGGGCCACTGGTGGCCCACACGGTCCCACGCGACCCACAAGGCGTGGGCCACCGGTGGCCCACGCGGTCGTTAATGGGTTAAGTAAACCATTTAACTAATACAAAATTTAGAATAAAAATTAAATGATATGTACCTATGTATTTTCTGCCTACTATTTTCTCAAATCATTAATTTGTCTTTTTTCATTTGCGACATTAATTCCAAGCAATTCTCCCATGCAATAGAATACAATAATTAAAAAACAAATTTCAGATAAAAATACTTTTATTATTCGATAATTTAAACCCGTTCTTCATCTACAAACAATGTTTGGGAGCCAAGTCCTTCTATTTCGGTCTGAATGAGCTTCCTCTTTGTTGGCGGAGGTTTTGGAGAATTTTGCTGCTCGATTCGCAATTGAGCCTAAAAATGTAAATTTAATTTTGCTTTAAAGCGAACTCAACTCTTACCATAAGAGATTCCTCAATACGCACTGCGGGAGATATTATGTTTTTTGGACTGTATGTCGCCGCTTCAGAGATCGCAAGATGTGTAAAACCAAAATCTGGCATACAAGTCACCCCATAATTTATTCCAATAAGTCCGCGGGCGCTCCAACATGCACCACCTAAAATTTTTAAACATTTGATTTAAACTAATAGCAAATATTATACTTACCGGAATCTCCTCTAGAACTTTGTCCAGTTCCCAAATAAAACGGTCCCATGAGTGGAGCTGACGGTCTGTCATTAAGGGAGAAGTAGTATCCTCGAACGGCGTGCACAATTCCATTTAAGTACGCTAATTGCTGGCATCCAGAACTCATATCGCCAAATCCCGCCAGAAGGAAAATCTCGGATTCTTTGGCCCCGACCAATCGTGGCGCTGTCTAGAAATAATTATCGTTAAACAAAAGTACCAACAACAATAAATTACCTGAACAATGGTCTCCTTGCTGCGAAGAAGGATGAAGTCTAACTTTTCATTTATATCAACGACGGTAACGTCACACCCGTTCTCCACATTGGGTTGATCCTCGGCCTTTGCATAAAAAATCTTCATAACACTTCCGACTTGGAGCAGAAGGTGCGTCCCATGACGAAATGTAACGAAGTAACGTGAATGGACACACACCACAGTCGACTTTCTAGCCGAATCAATGGCATAGAACATCCATTTGTCGATGGATTTGGACACTGGAGGCGGTGGTGAAGGAGCTAAAAACTGCTATCATTAAAATACTGAGATCATGAGATGTGCAATATATTTTTTAGTAACAAATTTAGTATTACCTTCGGGATATAGGCTGACGATCGGACGTACATCCATCGGCGTTGCTGGTCGAGAAGGCACCTTATCGGACTCCACAAAAATTGCATAGCTGGCCAACCGTCCGGAAGCTCAAAGCATGGCTCTGGAACAGTTCGAGACCTAAATTAATTGAAATAAATCAGAAATAATTCAAAATATGACTTACTCGCACCCTTTTCGACGACCATCAACTTCATAGCTCAGAGAAATAATCGAATCCGAAGGAAGGAGAAATTGACTTTTGACTGTGCTCTGAGTCAAAATATTGCTCGACAAATCTAATTCAACGTCCTTGTCCATCATCTTGATACGGATCGTTTTAGCCATTTTGAGAGACGAATGAATCTGAAAACAAAGAATTAATTGTTTTTGAATATTTGAAAAATATGAGAGAAAGTGTTTTTAAATGAGCTGTTTGCATATTATTTTCACCCAAAGTTATAAATTTGTATAGATTAAAATTAGAAAAGGTAATAAATAAATACAACCCACATCGATTAAGCTAGTAGTTCATATAAATTAAAGAAATAAAAACAAAAACCGCTCACAAACAATTAGAAAATATTTAACTATGAAGCATTAAAAAAATTTTTTTTTTAAAACCTGAAACATAACGCCAAGAATATGTCAATTTAAATGTATATAGATACATTTGAAAAAATATATATGTACAAAATTGTCCATTTTCTGCTACTTTTTCAAGATTTATAGTTATCTGGGTCTGGGTGGGTGACCCTGGGTGATAGTAAAAAAAGAGGCTAATTTGCTGATTTTTGTGTATATTTTAGTAGACTTTCAGGTAGTACTTTACCTGGCGACCCCATGACAGTATCCCAAAGCTGAGCATCGCGCACCATTTTGAATTTTTTGTAAATTTTGTGTTATCCTTCTGTTTTTCTTGATTTTCTTTCATTCTTTTTATGATTATGCTATATATTTTGTGTTTTTTATGTCTTGTAACAAAAAATAATAGTACTAGACTGACAAAAACACTTCATTAGTTCTATTTTCAATGTTTCTAATATTCTTTTGTGCTGTTATTTTTGTTACAAGACATAAAAAACACAAAATATATAGCATAATCATAAAAAGAATGAAAGAAAATCAAGAAAAACAGAAGGATAACACAAAATTTACAAAAAATTCAAAATGGTGCGCGATGCTCAGCTTTGGGATACTGTCATGGGGTCGCCAGGTAAAGTACTACCTGAAAGTCTACTAAAATATACACAAAAATCAGCAAATTAGCCTCTTTTTTTACTATCACCCAGGGTCACCCAC
Source organism: Oscheius sp. JU1382 (assembly GCA_932521405.1). Taxonomy (NCBI): domain Eukaryota; kingdom Metazoa; phylum Nematoda; class Chromadorea; order Rhabditida; family Rhabditidae; genus Oscheius; species Oscheius sp. JU1382. The sequence goes on from OW051479.1 coordinate 1,320,188, forward strand.
CCAGACCCAGATAACTATAAATCTTGAAAAAGTAGCAGAAAATGGACAATTTTGTACATATATATTTTTTCAAATGTATCTATATACATTTAAATTGACATATTCTTGGCGTTATGTTTCAGGTTTTAAAAAAAAAATTTTTTTAATGCTTCATAGTTAAATATTTTCTAATTGTTTGTGAGCGGTTTTTGTTTTTATTTCTTTAATTTATATGAACTACTAGCTTAATCGATGTGGGTTGTATTTATTTATTACCTTTTCTAATTTTAATCTATACAAATTTATAACTTTGGGTGAAAATAATATGCAAACAGCTCATTTAAAAACACTTTCTCTCATATTTTTCAAATATTCAAAAACAATTAATTCTTTGTTTTCAGATTCATTCGTCTCTCAAAATGGCTAAAACGATCCGTATCAAGATGATGGACAAGGACGTTGAATTAGATTTGTCGAGCAATATTTTGACTCAGAGCACAGTCAAAAGTCAATTTCTCCTTCCTTCGGATTCGATTATTTCTCTGAGCTATGAAGTTGATGGTCGTCGAAAAGGGTGCGAGTAAGTCATATTTTGAATTATTTCTGATTTATTTCAATTAATTTAGGTCTCGAACTGTTCCAGAGCCATGCTTTGAGCTTCCGGACGGTTGGCCAGCTATGCAATTTTTGTGGAGTCCGATAAGGTGCCTTCTCGACCAGCAACGCCGATGGACCAAGCCTTGAATGAACGTCCGATTAGTCCGTATTACCCTGCATGTAAGATTTAACTCAAATTCATATTGAAAATTTATGATCTCTTTTTTAGTGCCGCCAGATCCTGCTCCAACGTCAGAGGCTTTCATCAAGTGGATTTAATTTATTAAATGTATAAGAATTGGACATAATAAAATTTGTTTTTAAGATCATTTGAATTTAGTTAACACATCTTTTTTAATCATATATATATATTTGAGGATCCTACAACATATTTTTTTGGACTCGGTCCAGGAGCAAGATTCTTAGAAGTGCAATTTTTTAAATACTCTTGAAGTTCTAATGGTGGATTTAATCCAAAGGAATCAAAGTAATAGCATTCTTTGTTTTTCTTAGAGTAACAAACCCAATGAGTTCCTTGCCCATCTGAAGAATCTAAATTCACAATACCAACTTCTCTTGGCTGTATTTGAGTAGGTAAAGTGTCTCTCATAAAGATGCCTCGGAAATTCTTGATTTCCAGTACTTCTACAAGCTCTTCGAGATCCAGATTTGTAAGAGGTTTTAGATTTTTCTTTAGAGTATTCATTTATTTACCTTAATTTTTATAATACCACTTTCTTTCTGAAATCGACATCTCACACATTTTAAAAAAGTTTGAAAATGAGATGAAAACATATCATTTAGACATAAAAAGGAAATTAAAAAATGAAATCGACATCTCAACAAAAAATTGATTGAAAATAAGCACTTTTTAGTGCTTTAAAATTCACTCATTTTTTTAAAATTTTTAAAAAAGTGTTGTAAATGAGGTGATTCTCTGACATCAGAGAAGAAAATAGTGTTGAAAATAGGTGAAATGTTAAAATGGTATTATAATCCCTCCATCCTATACTACTATTTAGTTATACAATTTTAGGATAAAGCAGTGCGGGTAACCAAATTTAAATTTGCAGCGCAGCGGTTAATAGTCAGTTTTGTGAAACAGACTATAATTTTGGATCTTTTGACCTTTAAAATTCGCAAAAGACTACAATAACTGCAAGGAATAATGATGGCTTTAAGTATTATCGAATGCTTTGGTTTGTTCCTCCAGAAGTGGTGGCTCCTCTCATCCCATCTTCCCATCAGCAGTACACCACCTATGGTTTTACTACAGCCGACACTTGGCAATGGGCTTTCATGAATTTGATGTTTTTTTCTCCTCATTTCGCTGGAGTTTCTACCCTCATTTTGAGGCAAATCTTGATTTATGTGATTAACAAGCAGAGCCAGCAGATTTCTGCCCACAGTTATAGTATTCATCGGCAATTTGCTTGGGTAATTTATTTTTGTAAAAGTTGAAAAAAAAGAAAAATTTAGATGCTGACTGTTCAGGGAACTGTCCCCTTGATTTTAGCAATCGGGTCGACTGCAACGTTTGCTGTTCGATTTGATAAAGCAGCTCATCCATTTTTGAATGCGCTGAGCTATATTTTGTTTATGATTGGGCCGATATTGGATGCGACTGTGTTGGTCTTCTGTTTGACTCCTTATCGACGAGTCGTTTTGGGATGGATAGTTTGTTTCAAAAGCAAGAAGCAGCCGAAGAAGCAAACGGCCATCACAATCAACACTTCAGAGATTCAATAAGATTTTATGTAATAAATTTGGAATAAAAACTATATTTTTCTAGCCGGAGGTTCAATTAGATTGCTTTCAATAATTGAATTGCTTTCCTGCAGACATAAAATGACACATAAAATACAGCTGGGCAATTTCTTTTCTGCTTCAATCCTTCTTAGAACATTTTTCGCAGCTGCACACTTGTATCGCGAGTTCACTTTTATTCCAATTTTACCAGAAAGGAAATGAATCCTGACGCTGTTTTCTATTTCCGACTCTCTGCTTCTACAGTAGCTTTCCTCACAGTATTCCTAAATGGGACTGTTCTCCTTCTTGTTCTCTTCAAGACCCCAAAAGAGTATCGAAACTTTTCAATTCTTTATGGCACCTATTCTGCATTAGAACTGACCGCTGGCTCAATTGGGTGGACAGTTATTCACGAAGAAGGGCCTGTTTTAAACGGTACCGCTGCTATAATCTCCTATGGAATTTGTGCTAATGTTGGGCCTTATTTTTGCTATTTTATTGATCAATTCACTTTTCCAATGGTTGGATTTCTCATCTTTATGGCGCCTTGCAATATGGCCTATCGGCTGTATGCCTTCATTTTCCAGCCTTTATCCAATAGAAATGTTGGATTGCTTCTTTTGGTTCAGTCAGTTCCTTGGTATTACATCTGCGTAAGTTATTCAATTGGCTAAAAGATCAAATAGAGAATTTAAATTGGTTGCAGTTAGCCCAAAAAACGGAAAAATCGTTTTAATCTAGCTTTCTATGAGGATTGAAAAGAGAAAAAACGGCAAAATTATCGCACTGGACAGGATTCGAACCTATGCGGGCAGAGCCCATTTGATTTCGAGTCAAACTCCTTAACCACTCGGACACCAGTGCACGATTTAGCTGATCTCTGAATGAAAAGTCATCATTCTCTTCATAGCCTTCGTTCTGCAGAGTTTACACAGTTGGATTGCCACCTCTAATAGGATCAAATGCATTAGTGCAAATATTCACAAGCTCAATCAAAACCCTCAATTTTACTTTAAAAATTAATTAATTTACATCTAAAAAAAACACCTTTACAGTACTATCGAATTGGCTTCTACTCGCCGCCGGAGGAAGTTCGTTCCCGTTTGGACCAGAATATTCTCTCAATCGGCTATATTTTCTATGGCCAGCGTCATATAGACACCTGGCAGTGGAAATTCATGAATGATATATTCTTTGCCCCCCACATCTGTTGCGTCATAACGCTATTATTTCGCCAAGTTTTAGTCTACAAAATAAAGAAAGCCAGCAGTTTGATTTCTTCGAAGAATCACGGCCTCCAAAAGCAATTCGCCTGGGTAATTTTAACTTTTTTTCTTTCTTTTTAAAATCGATTGTAGATGCTTACACTTCAAGGAACGATCCCTCTTCTGATCGGAATAGCCACTACAATAATGTTCTTTTTGAGCATTGATCCAATAGCTCATCCATTTTTAAGCATCTCCATTTATATTATATTCATCTCCGCACCAATTTTAGAAGCTATTGTGATTATTTGTTGCCTCTCACCCTATAGAAAATTCATTTTTTCAATACTTTGCAAACGTAAAAAGCACTCAGTGAGTGAAGTTCACAGCAATCTTCACACAAATTCAATTTATTTACATTCATAGTTTTTTTGCCAACAAAAGACAAATAAAAATACTTCTGAGCGGCCCAAAAGAAATGGATTAAAACTCAAGAGGGAGGGAACTAAAACTTCAAGGGGGAAAGTGGCGAAAATTTGAGGGAAAGTTGGCTGAAAATCTTTGAAAAAAGTTCAAATTGAGAGCCTTGAAGGCCTCTCGATTTTCTCAGCATTTTGGGCAGAAAGCCCGCCGATTCTGCTTGTTTATCCATGAAGTTTATAGAATCAAATCAGTAAAAGGTCTTTTCAAAGGAAGAGACTTTCTTCTGTCATTCAATTTGGTTAACTCGTCTCTAAAAATAATCAAAATTTGGCAATTTTCGACCACAATTAGCTGCCTTTATCTGATTATCTGACCTTTGAAATCAATTGTGATGATCAGTTTTTGGAGGCAGTTGGGCTTTCTTTTGTGGAAGAATCTTTTAATCAAATGGAGACAAGTTAGTCGTTTTAAAACTAACCGCTTTTTTCAACAAATTTAGAAGTTTTGGCTCTCGGTGGAGCTTATTCTGCCGTTGGTTCTCTTCATTCTCTTGGCGCTGGTTCGTCTACAAGATTTCACCGAGAAATATCAGCTATGTCATTATGATTCAAAGGCTCTTCCATCGGCAGGAGTTCTTCCCTTCATTGAGTCTCTCTCTTGTACCATCCTCAACGATTGTCGATCCGAACCGAGAGAAAACCTTACGTTTAAAGAAAGCCCATTGCTTGTCGATGTTTTGTATCAGATTGCGAGTCAATTAAGGGAATTTGGAAAAAATACAACTCAAGTGAATGAAGCTATGGATAAATTGGCTGACTCGATCATCTACCTAACTGAGTATAATTACACTGAAGTGGAGTCGATTCCCCTCACTGAGGTTTGCTTCCGCTTTCTAATAAATTTCTAATTTTTAGCTTACTCGATTGACTAAGAGCGAATTGACTGAATTTATCAAATCAATGAATGTCAACCGGAATGCTTCAAAAATCCTCGCTTCCTCCTCTATCAAAACGACATTTTTACTCAAATTGGCTGAGAAGGTGAGCAAAATTTTTTATTTTATTTGAATTTTACGCAGATTATTGTAATTTCAGAAAGAATTTCAGCATCTTAATAATTAAATCTTTTAGATGGATGATGTCAGTAATTTGATTGAATGCACACGGGGAAAGTGCATTGAAAAATTGATGGGACTATGTGAAATTCGGGAATTTGAGCAGCATTTTATAACTTTGAAGAAGATGAGCCAAGAAGACTTGGATTCAATTTGTCAACTCTCCCATCTTACGCCATCTTTCTCCACCTATCATTATTTCAATTTGGCTAAAGGTAGACAATTTGGACCGAGGGTGGCCAACTTTGTGGTTTGTTTTTTTATTGACTTTGAAGAAAAAATGTAGAAAATAACTGAAGTACTCCTTCAATTAAATACTTCGATAAGTTGGGCTCGCAATCAGCCACTGGGTCATCTAGAGAAATGGATAACAAGATTGAATTCGGAAGAAGATCTCAATGATGCTTTGATGTGTGGGAAGGATCCTCAAAAATTAGTCACAGAGGCTATTAAAATTGAAAAGAAAAAAGCTGACACGTTGATGAATCGACTGCTCAAGAACCTCTACAATTTCATCACCACAATTCGAGCCAAGGATAGTCAGACGGTTACTGTCAAAAAGTGCGGCAAATTGACATTTAAAGGTTGGTTTTTGTGCGAAAAAAGAAGGCCACTTGATTCCTCGAAAAAGGCCTAAAAAATTGAGAAAAATCTCCACCATTTTCATCAAATAATAGCCTATTTGTAATGAATTCCAGATAGTACTTGTCCTCTACTAAATGTACCATTATATGGAGAAAAGACGAAGCCATTACTCAAAGGATATATTCTGGTAACACCGGATTCGCCAGCAACCAGACGGTTGGTTAAAAAGCTTGAAGAACCATTCAAACTGATAGAAATTCTGCTCAAATCGATTCCACACTTTGCTGTTGAATTGAAGCATCTCCAAAAGCGTCTTTATGCATCGGAGGCTCGTCAATTGTTATTAAAATTCTTCAAATTGGTCGATGAAAATGTTCTAATTCGTGATAATTTGCCCAAAGAATTTTCAATTTGGCGACCAATTTTAGAGAAAATCTACAGTCAGCCGGATAATTTGACCTCTCCAGCAGCCATTTTTGGTCAATTTGCTGAGAAATTAGCCATCGATGAGGAGTGTTTTACCCTGGATCGTTTTCGATTCGTCGACGATGAGGAAGAACTCGAAAAGACGGCTGTCTGTCTCCAAGATGAACAGCAATATCTCACTGGACTAGTCTTCGAGGTCTGAAATATTTGTTGATAAAATAAATTAGATAATTTTTAGAATGCAACTGGCAATCATTTCGACTCGACGGTCACTTATAAGATCCGGCATGCTGGAAAAATGATTGACGACACTGTCAGCTGGAGGCAAAAACGATGGGATTGGAGGAGACGAGATCAACCTTTCAACGACCTCAAATATCTCACTTTTGGATTTGTCTTCCTTCAAGGTTTGCATTTAGCTTTTTAGCTATTAGATGAAATATTTTTAGAAGCGGTAGATCGAGCAATAATCGAAGAGATGACAGGAAGATCGCCCAGCCTAGGAGTCCACGTTCAACAGCATCCGATTCCATGCTTCCTGGCGGATACCTTCATCGTCGCTAATTTCTATATGCTCTGCGTGATTTTGAGCTATATTGTGCCGTCAGCTTTACTCGTCAAAAATATTGTCTTGGAAAAGGAGCAAAAACTCAAAGAGCAAATGCGCATAATGGGACTCGGTGATTCGGTCCATTTCATCAGCTGGGCTCTGGTCGCAATGGTCGGCTGCTGCGTTACTGTCCTTCTGATCTCTTTTATCTCGCGAACTACCAATGTTCTTGTCACAACTGAAATCGTCATTCTAATCCCCTGGCTGGGCCTTTATGCCTTCAGTTGTATAATGCTCTCGCTCTTTGTTTCGACCTGGTTCACCAATGCCAATAAGGCTGTCGCAATGAGTACCGTCGTCACTTTCGTTTTCATGTGAGTTTCAGTTCATTTCTTTATTACCTTCCATCGCTTGCTTGCAGGTTCCCAGCTATGTTCAGTCAACGATTTGACTCGAAATATTTCACATTGGCTTCACTCGTTTTCCCACAGTCAGCACTCATCTATTCGGGTTGGATTATTTGCTTTGCCGATATGGCGAACGGAGTGAAATTGTCGAATTGGCTCGAGCATGGTGATTACGATAAGGGCATTTTCCTCTGGCAGTGTTTCTTTGCTCTCTTTGTTGATGCCTTTTTCTATTGGGGCTTGGTTAGTTCTTTTTCTGTTGACTTTTTAAAGGAAATTGATGCTCAGGCTTGGTATACGAGTGCCATCTTTCCAGGAACATTTGGCGTCTCCCAGCCGTGGTATTTCCCTTTTACTCGGCATTATTGGTGTAGGACGACTTTTCCTAAATTTGATGCTAATGAGAAGAGCGAATCGGAGGTTGATCTAACACAAAAAGAAGAAGTAGAAAGTGATTTGGATAGATTTGAAAAAGAGACGAGTAGTAGCTCCCGAGCAACGGTTAAAATTGAGACTCTTTCGAAGGAATACGACGATGGGACAATTGCTTTGACTGGATTGAACTTGAATCTCTATGAGAACCAAATCACAGCCATGTTGGGACACAACGGAGCCGGGAAGACGACCAGCATGTCGATGCTTTGTGGACTTTATGAACCAAGCTCAGGAACGGCTGTTGTCTACGGCCGAGATCTTCGTTTGGATATGAGAGGAGTTCGCGAAGTTCTTGGATTCTGTCCTCAGCAAAATGTCCTCTTCCCATTGTTATTTTATTAGTTTATTTTCTTCTAACAAATCCTTTAGATTGACAATCCACGAGCAGCTACGCTTCTTTGCTGCATTAAAAGGAACTCCGATAAATGAGCTCCATCAGGCAGCTGATGAAATCCTAAAGGCAATGAATCTCACAGAAAAAGCTAACAGCCTGGCTGGGAGTTTATCCGGCGGCCAGAAGCGACGCCTCTCCATAGGAATTGCCCTAATTGGCGGCTCAAAATTTGTGATTTTGGATGAGCCAACAGCCGGTGTGGATGTGAACAATCGGAAGGACATTTGGCGCTTATTGCAAGAGAGCAAAAAGGGTCGAACTATTCTCCTCTCAACTCATCACATGAATGAGGCCGATGTGCTGGCAGATCGAGTAGTTGTGTTGAGCGAGGGAAAGCTAGTCAGCTGTGGATCTCCAGTGTTTTTGAAGAAGAATTTCGGCCAAAATATGCAGCTAATCGCCTGTAAAACCGAAAAAGAAGCTGATTATGCGAAGATAATTCGACAAATTGAAGAGGAATCACCACTCGGCGGCAAAATCAAAATGAAAGATTCCAATGATGCTGAAGTCATTTTCTCGATTCCAGTCACAGTTGATTCCCATCAATTAGAGGAATTTTTTGTTTGGTTTGAGGAGAAAGCAGATCAAATGAAATTCGCGGATTACGGCATTACTGAGCCAAGTCTTCAAGATATTTTCATCCGACTCGCGCCTCAAAATGAATATAAAGTAGTCAAACAAGCCCGCTGGTGGCAGAGATGCTTCCTGAGGAAGAAAGAGATGATAATAGAGAATGACGAGAGCTCTCAATCGTCAGTCAAAACCAACTTTGAGTATGAATTCGACCTGCCAGAACAAGTGACAGGCTGGTCTCGATTAGCCACTCATATTCGAGCTCTTCTCTCCGTCAAAACCAAGTACATCCAACGCAATTTCAAAATGGTCTTCTTTCAAGTAGGTTTGCTCCTCTCTACCTTCTTTCTAATCATATCTAGATTATCCTACCACTTTTATTAATCTCATCAGCTGAGCTCTACTCCAAACTGAAGTTAAAAGGACCACTAACATCAGCATATGAAGCTCCACCGCCGCTTCCCCTTTTTACCAGGTTGGCCTCAAGATTTCCGGATTCGTTTATAAGTCAGATGAGAGGAGGAGAAATTCAGGGAGATGTGATGAATCAAATGGTTCAAAGTCAAGGAATGGGAGCGGTTTGTCTCGACAAATTGCCAAAACATTGGTGGTTAGTTTAAGCTTTTTTAATCGAAAAAAGTGGAGAACTTTGGACTAAAATTTGATTTTTAGGGATCATTTATCAGTTGATTTGAACTGTTACAATGACTCGAAGGGAATTTGGAATTGGACGAGACGATTCGATACAGAAAACACAATACCAAGCTGCGCTTGTAGACCGAAAGCGAATTGGAATTGTACGGTTGAAGATTATCCGCTGGCGAGAGAGAATCACCATGTGATATTGAACACCTCAGATCGAGTTTGGGACTTGACTGGGAGGAATTTGAGCGAACTTCTGCTTGTCGCATATTCGTCGTCGTCTGGAAATTCGTCGGCTGTCGAATTTATGGGAGGATTTTCAGCTGCTCAAAATCGGCGAGCATTTACACCAGATGAAATTGAAGAAGCCATTCGTGGATGGCAATGGTTGAGAGAATTCACGGCCAAATGGAATATTTCTGAGCCGGCGGTTGGACAAAATTTCACGGAGGGACTCCACTTCTGGCCGACAACTGAGCGCATTTTCAAGGCACTTGAGACCAAAGACAATCTCCTCATCTGGTTCAACAATCGATTTTTAGCATCCCTCCCAGCTTATCAAAATGTGCTGAGCAATGCTCTGCTGAGAGCAATGAGTCCTAACCAGGAAGTAGCTGGGATTTTGACAGTTCAGCATCCAATGAAGCATGCAGCCAGTGAGCAATTCGATGAGACAAAACAGGCCGTCCTGGTAACGTTTCGGATCCTGCTCATCTTCCTCGTCTTATGCACAATTCCGGCAGGATTCTCCTCTTTTCTAGTGGAAGATCGAGTGAGCGGCAGCTTTCACATGCAGCTGGTATCCGGCTTGACTAAACGAACCTACTGGCTGACGACTTACTTCTTCGATATGTCTCTCTACCTAGCAGGAGCGACAATCCTTCTCCTAATTTATTATCTATTTGGAGTTGGGGAATTCTGTCACACATTTCGGACATTCTTCTCCTTCCTGACTCTTTTCTCCCTCTATGGGTGTTCAGCCATCCTCTGGAGTTATATCATCCAGCGATGGTTTTCAGTCTCCTCTCTGGCTTTTGTTCTCATCTCCGTTGGGACATTCTTCATTGGATCTGTCACTTCTCTGATGATCTTCTTCCTCCAATCGCTCATAGATAAGGTATTTTTTGAATATTCTGATCGATTCTTGAAATTTTAACAGACTCCAACGATGGAAATAGTTCATCAAATCTGCTCAACGGTTTTTCTCATCTTCCCACAATACAATCTGGGAATGGCTGTTATGAAAGGCTCTCTCAGCTATCTTATAGCCTTTCGCGGAGAGAAATTCTTAAGTTAGTTTTTTTTCCAGCCCACACAACTTTAGAATTCAAAAAAGCGCGCTTTACTTTCCTCTAAAAATTAGCTTGAATTTTAGAAGAGACGAATCGAATGGATTTGGTTGATCAATTGCCCATCCCAATTGAATGGGAATTGATGGGAAATCATCTCCTCTATCTGGGGCTACATATTCTCCTAGCGGCGTTGATCTTCTTCCTGTTGGAACATGGAACTTTCTCGTATCTGCAGAAGATTGAACAAATCAAGGCGGCAGCTGAAAAGACTAAAGAGCACCTAGAGGAGGATGAAGACGTGCTGGCTGAAAAGGAACGAGTCTCTAAGCTGGAAGAAGACGAAGAGAGTTGTCCGCTGGTCGTCCAAGGATTATTGAAGCGCTTTAAACGAACCGGGCTGGCAATCAAAGGAGTCACATTTGCTGTTGAAGCTGGCGAATGTTTTGGCCTTTTGGGACTCAATGGAGCTGGAAAAAGTACTTGTTTCAACATTTTGACAGGAAATATCTACGCCAGCGGGGGAACAGTCCGAATCGGCGATGTGCTCGTTGAACAGGGAAGGACTAACGCTTTCAGCCAAGTTGGGTATTGTCCTCAATTTGATGCCCTGAATGTTCATCTGACTACACGAGAGAATTTGACTCTTTTCGCCAGAATTCGTTCTCTTCCTGAATCGTCAATTCAGCCGCTAACTGACCGTCTGCTCAAAGCTCTTCATCTCTATCCGTATGCAAAAACACTGACGGGAGCTCTATCTGGTGGAAACAAGCGGAAATTATCAGTAGCTATTGCTTTGATTAGCCAGCCGTCGCTAATTCTATTAGATGAGCCCAGCGCTGGCATGGATCCCGGCTCTCAGCAATTCCTCTGGAAGGTGATTGAAGAACTCCGCAAATCGGGAAAAGCTGTTGTCATCACGTCGCATTCAATGGAAGAGTGTGAGGTTCTCTGCACCAGGATAGCCATAATGGATCGTGGATATATGCGCTGTTTGGGTAGCAAGCAACATTTGAAGAATAAGTTCGGCGAGGGCTATTCACTCATCCTCAAGTTGGCTTCAAGTGAAAGCTACGAGGAGGATGTAATGGAGATCAATCGATTAGTCCGAGTCGAGTTGCCTCAAGCGACATTAGAAGCCGTTCACTGTATGACCTTCTTCTATAAGATCAAAAAAGGAAAGAATATATCAGTTGGAGCTATTCTCCAAGCCGTCAATAGGATCAAGAAGCAGATTCGACTAGAAGATTTCTCCCTTTCACAGGCTACTCTAGACGATGTCTTCAGTCGACTTGAGAAGAACCAAGACGAATAGATAATTCGAATTATTAATACAATAAAACATTTGCCTTTTTAAAAGAAAAATCTCTACGAAAAGTGATATTCCAAACAATTTCTTTGTTAAAATTGATCTTCTAACACTTATCTAATACTTAATCAGCGATTCAAGTAGGCTAGACTCCGTAGAAATATTTGATGGAACTAGTTGGAAAGACTGAAAGACGCATGGCGTTTTTTCATTTCATTCCTTTATCACCGAAAATTGAAAAAGATTACTTCGATAGTTGTGTTAAAATATATTATGGGTTGAATAAAAAATTATAAATTTTAGTGCTTCTTCGCGCGTATTCCAGCAAGATAGAATTGGTATAGGTTTTATTTAGCTCGGTAAAGGCTATCAAAGCCGAACCAAAACGAACTATTCGTACAGCCCTGCTGGGGACCAGGGACCTAAAACGGATAGTTCATTTTTTCGGATAGTGAATCATATCATCATGATTATTCAATGATATTTTGATGTTTAAAATAAAAAATGTGCGCTAAATTCTGGGCTTTCAGATGGTACCAAAATGAGCAAAAACCGATCCAGAGATATATTCACTATCCGAAAATTATCACCCGCTCACCCCTGATTACTGGGGGTTTAGGTCTTTACTAATTCAGAAAATTTATTTTAGAAAAAGGGATGTAGTATTTGCCTTTTTATGCATAAAGCCACTTATCTTTATGCGTCAATACTTCCTGCTTTTCACCTGTGAAAGCAAGACAATTTTTTTTAGATTAGATTTCTTGCATCATGTTTCTCCCCGAATCTCAGCTCAATTTCCAAGTAGCTATTCTCACTCAGGCTATCTCATCGATCAATCAAAATTCTGTATCATTTTTACTTTCTGGAATAAAAAGCATCCAAATCTAAAGATCGAAACGGAAGTTACCTCTGTTCCCAATTAGTTGCACGTTTTTGACATTCACGACTTCCTGTGGAAAAGGACACTTTTAATTAGTATAAAAAGGTATGAGAAAGAAGAAAAGTTGTCTGTCGTTTATCCTTAGACTTTGAAAAAGATGGTGTCGTCTTCATCAGGTACTTCCAAGAAATTATTTCTTACTCGCTCTTTTCCGTCTTTTTCAAGTGCCAGCTGCTTCATCCTTTACATTATGATTCATTCAGTCTCATTCTCTCTAATTCGATATGCTGACTACGGATAAATCTCATTTTTGCGGAAGAGGTAATTCTCTTGCCACTCTGCAAGGTGTTTTTCTACCTTGTTCTCATTAAGCTTTAATAATTTTTCAATAAAAAGCTGATTGTTGCCACGTTTTTAGTTGGATTTTTAATGTTCTTTTTTCAAAGTTGTAGAGAAGATCAAAGGCTACAATTTTGTAAGAGATCAGTAAAGTCAGAAAATTACGGTAGGCGACAGGAAAATAGCAATTTGGCTCAAAAGCTCTCTTGTTTACCTCATTTTCTTCCGCCTTTTCTTTCCCATTCAATTCCCTACCGTATGAGATTTTCAAACGTTTGACTTTTTATCCCTTTTATCTTTAAAAGAGAGATCAAAAAGGTCAGTTTTTATCTCCATTATAATTTTCACGAAAAATTCAAAAAATAGTTCTTTGACTTGAATTAAAAATTGAATTTTCGTATCTTTTCAAAAGCAACATTTTTCATTTTTCTTGCTCTTTCAGTGATTTTCTTAGGCTCAAACAAGAGAGAACTAAAAAGGTTGAAAAATTTTATTTCCCTGTCTGGAGTTCCAACTCGTTTTCTTAGAAAGAAAAGCGAAAATAATTCCTCTCGTCTTAACCTTCTTTTTGCTTTCAATTCTTCAGAAAATTGCCAAAATTTTTTTCAGAAAATGGACGCGGAAGGGATATTCTACTTTCGGGTAGCCGCAACAACCATTATCTCGTTGGCTCTACCACTTAATGCCATCGTAGTTTTCCTTGTCATCTTCAAGACCCCAAAGGAATATCGCCATTTCTCTATCGTCTACGGCACATTTTGTGCAGTCCAAGCGATTTGGAGTACTATCGGCTTCGTGGTGATCCACGAAAATGGCGCTCCAATTAACAGCACCATTCCTGTCGTCTCCTATGGTCTTTGTGCCAATATCGGACCTTATTTTTGCCATATTGCTGATCAATTCACCTTCCCGATGATAGAATACTCGCTCTATTTGACTCCCTTCAGTATGCTCTATCGACTGTATTGCTTCATGCATCGGCCGCTGAAAAATGGAGGAGTCGTCCTCTATCTGGTCATCCTCGCCATCCCTTGGATCTATTGTGGAGTGAGTTTGGAGAGAAAGAGATTGAAACAAAAGTGGAAAAACTAATAATAATAATAATTTTAGTTGCGTTGTTCATTGAGGGGGATTTTGAATCTGCACGAGGTAAACCACCTGCAGGGTATATTATTTAATGAGTGATTCGAGATGTAAGCATACACGAGAGAAAAACGAACTGCGCACATTTTTCCACAAATTCGCGTCAGTTTTCTATATTTAGATTCTCAAAAGCGTAATCTCTCTCAATTTTTCTACACTGCATCCAGAAATTATAGAGCTACCTCAAAATTGGCGTTAATCTTGGCCGGATGAGATTCTTTTGGGCTGAAATAACTTTTATCTAATTCTCTGGCATTTTGGCCTTCTCATTTTCCTCCATAAACGAGTCAGACAAGTTTGTTGAGTTAAAAATGATGGTCTCATCTCCAAAAGTGGCGTTTCCGAAATTTTAAAAACCCGAGCTATTAAAATTTGGTTAATGAAGTTCGATTCAGCTCGATTTCGTGATTCCAAAACGCTTTAAATCTAAACAAAGTTGGAAATTCGTAGAAATGTGACTCAAAGAAGACGTCATTTTTCACGAGCTTCAGTTAAAAAAGCGCGTTTTTTTAAATTTCGCGCTTTTTGATCACAATTCACAACTTCTTTGAGTCATATTTCCACGAATCTTAAAGTAGCCTTAATCTATCCCGTTTTGAAAAGATTTTCACAGCTAGATTTTTTTAATTTTCATTCGATATTTAGTGAAAAACTTATGCTAGTTTGCAACAAAGATCATCGCCCGATATTATTTTATTTTCTCTTTTAATTTTAACAAAGCAAGACCACAATGTACTTTCAAACCTAAAAGAATCAATTACAGTATTACCGAGCACTCTGGTATGTGGAGCCATCGATCGTTGCTCAGTATATCCCCCCACAAAGCAAAGGCCATGTCTATTTTGGATTCGACCAACCGACCACCTTTATGTGGTGGTTTATGGATGCCCAATACTTCTCTCCCCATTTCGCCTGTGTTGTGACGATGATTATCCGTCAAATTTTAATGTACAAAATAACGAAGGCCAGTAGAACTATCTCCAATCGAAACTACACTGTTCATCGGCAATTCGCTTGGGTAGTTTGGGTCCCATTTTACTTGCAATTAAATTAATTCAGATGTTGACTATACAAGGATTGATTCCATTGATTTCTGCGATCGCTGCCACTGCGACATTCGCAGTGAGATATGACCACACGGCTCATCCGCTTCTTTCAACTTCGAGCTATGTAATTTTCGTCTGCTCGCCGATCTTGGACGCAATTGTGATTATCACTTGCATCTCTCCATACAGAAAATTTGTGGTTGGGGCTTTGTGCTTATGGAAAAAGAAGACCAAACGATTAGGGCCAGACAGTCGCAGTCAAGCGCATCAAACAACTGCTTCAATCGTTGGTTGAACCAGATTTTTGGCTTTTTTTTCTTGTAAAAACAATAAAAATTTCTATTCTCTCTTGTTTTTACGCATTTCTGGGTTCAGGAGAAGGGAGCAAATCGCTCTACAAGCTGATGAAAACGTTCAGTCGGAGAATTTCTAATAGTGACTCAGTAAGCAAGAAATATTTTAATTTTTTCATGCGTATAGTTTATTCCCCTTTTGATTTATTTTAGCGAAAGTACTCACTACCTGTTTTAAAGGTTAGAATCTTTATTCAAACATCAAAACCAAACCTCAAGAATCAATAGACTAAATCTTGCTTATATTTCTTTTTTAAAACCATCGGTTTTGCTGTGGATGGCTAATATTACAAATCCTTATTTTGATCCATATCCTGCGTGGTATTTTCTTGTTTTGAAGGTGACATTTTTAATAGAAGTGGACCCAGATTTTTTTTGATCTTGGTCGTGGAAATTTTTTTTTATAGCCTGTTCATAAAAAAAGGCAACATCTGATGCTCCGAGAAAAGGGGGGTTTCGCGGCGAGATCCATTTTTATCCTAAAATTTGTACTACATCCTCACTCGCGATAGCGTATTCAATTTTGACGTTTTTCCTCATCCTAAATTTTGATCCTAAAATTAAATGAGCGATTTCCTTGCTTTTCTGCTCTTCTAGACGTTTCTAGATGCCATTAAAACGATAGAATGCATCAACAAACCTCCAGGAACGTCTGAATTGATCAAAATCGCTCATTTAATTTTAGGATAGGAAAAAACGTCCAAATTGAGTACGGTATTACGAACAAGGATTTCGTCTTTTTTTAGACGACCATAAATGCCTTTTTTAGGATAAAATGGGTCTCGCCGCGATAACCTCTTTTTTGGATACGAAGGGCATCGTCTTTTTTATGGACAGACTATATTCAAAAGCAATTTCAGATTGAATGTGTCTTTTGCTTGGCCATAATAGCACTCGGTGCTTCTTTGGTTTTGCTTAAATCGCCTCGATATAAGGCGAAAGAGTTTCGATATCTATTGATCTACCATTTGATTAGTGGCACGCTTTTTGAAATTAATTTTACCGTCCTCTCACCAGCTCTTGTTTATCTCCCCTATCCATTAATAGAATATTACGGCTTTTGGTCATTTGTTGGACTTCATGGATCTGTTCGAGCAGGTCTTTATATCTCCACCATTCCAAGTAGGCGGTTTTACTTGAAATATTCTCCAATTTGTAGTTGCTGCCTCAGCTTTGTGTCCTCTATTCTATTATCGATTGAATGTCCTCCTTCCAAGGGATCACTTTCTCGAGAAGGACATAATCGAATATTTAAACTATGGAACTGTTTCTATTCTTTGCCACATTTTCCCCTGCCAATTACCGCTTTACTGACCAACTATTATGACCAACAAACGGCGAAAGAGAAGCTCTTTGAGAAGTTTCAAACAATTATGGAGAAATATTGGGACGAGGAGGTTTTTGCTTTCTACACAGTGAATGATCCCTGGCTGTGGGTGGCAGTCGTAGATTCTGCTGCTATCATCTCTCTGGGATCTACTCTAACTTTTGGGAGCACATTCGCCATTTTTATCTTCTTCAAAAGCAAAGGGCTTCATTATCTGAAGCCACAAAGCGACAGCAATTCGTCATGTTTCGATCGCTTCTTACATTGGTAGGTGATGAAGTGATTGGCTAATTTTCTCTGAAAAACCTGAAATTTGCCATAAATTTTTGGATTTTATATCTTGAAGATTCAAAAGTAAACAAAAAGTTTGATTTAGATGATTATTCTCTGCAGTGTGATCTTCTTTTTCTACCCATCTCTCTTCTTTTGCTTATTTATTGGTCCATACTGGCGAGCAGGTAGTTTATTTTGTTAAATGTTTTTTAAACTAAATTAAGTTGAGGTGTGATAAATGTGATAATAGTTGTTGGAGGAAGTGTTTTCCCAATTGTAGTATTGGCTTGTATATTTGCCTATACGCCGTGTCGAAAGGCTATTTTCGAGTTTTTTATTCGTATCAAAATTCCAAAAACGTCAGCTCCTAATTCTTATATTTTCATAATAATCGACACTCTCATGTCGCAGTTCAATAACATTTCACTGATTAATCTTCGAAGCTCTTCGTCCTCTTCCTTCGAACTCTGCAAAAGCGTTGTTTAGTCTTTTAAAATGGAAATTGTGCTGAGAAGCCAAAGCACAAGGAACAAACTATTCGATATAAACATCAGACAGAGCGGAAGAAAATAAATAAGATTTTCTTTCGTTCTCAGCTGAAAAGTGAGCTAAACATGAATGTATCGCGCTGGACAATAAACAGAACAATCAATAACTCAAGTTTTATTGTGAGACAGAAGATGCTAGCCGCCCCTGCGCTCAATAATTGCCATAAAGCTGCTCGTCTTGAATTCGCTCGAATCAACATGAATAGAGATTGGACCGCTGTTATATTTAGTGACGAAAAAAAATGGAACCTAGATGGTCCAGACGGCTGCCATGACTATTGGAGAGATCTACGGAAGGAACCGGCCTTTTTTTCGACTAGGAGCTTCGGCGGTAGCTCGATGATGACCTGGGCTGCCTTTTGCTCCGGTGACCAAGTCGACCTTGTTTTCACGTCAAGCCGTCTCAATTTTGCTGACTACCAGAAAGTATTGGCAGACTCTCTTCTACCCTTTTTGAATTTGAACCGACACCGCCCTCTGATCTATCAGCAGCATAACGCAAGTATCCACGTCAGTTGTTTAACTAATGAGTGGTTAGCAGCCAACAGTGTGACAGTTTTACCATGGCCTGCTCGATCTCCTGACCTAAACTGCATCGAAAATCTCTGGGGAGCCATGGTGAGACAAGTCTATGCAAATGGAAAGCAATACGATATAATCAATGAGCTCAAGGAGGCGATAAAGCGAGTTTGGTGGAACCTCAATCCAAATCTGATGAAGCAACTTGTGGATTCGATGCCCAATAGAATTTTCGAGGTTATTTCAAAGCACGGATCTTCCACTATCTACTAAAGCTGTTTAAACTTTTTTTGAAATAAAAATCTCTCATAAATTACCGTTTTCCATGACTGCCTTTATCTTTTTGCACCAACAGAATTTGACAATTTTCCTCTTTTGGTTTGGTTACCCTCTTGGAAATAAATAAACCGGGCTAATTTTTTGGATACTAGAGTAAAAAAGGCCGCTGAAAACGATGGCGGAATCAGTTTTCCAAAATAAGCCTTATATGTCTCTAGGCAGGCGAAAAATGGGGTGCCTTTATCTTTTTGCACTGCACTGTATTACTCTTTTGGTCCCGGGTTTGACCCCCGAGATTTTTTTCCTTTTATTTTTTTTTCCACTTTTTTGTGTATGCTAAAGAGGTACATTATTTATTAAAGCTAATAAGACAACCGTAACAATAATAATCATTTTTGGGGGCATTTCGTGCTATGCACTTCTTCAACAGCAAGGTCTTTGCCGTCGAAGTCTTGGAGAAGTTGACGGAGTGACAGAGCAAACTTCTTCTCTCGTGGAATGAGGACGGGAAGGGAAGGAAGAGCAAAGCTTTGAGCAAGGAAGACGACGACCTTGGAAGCAGACATGGCAAGTTGAAATAGAAATTTTGTCTCAGTAAACACTAGCGAAAAACACAAGCGAAAACTCGCTTTTTTCAATATTGACATATCTACAAGTCTAACATACGCAAAAAAAGTGGAAAAAAATCTCGGGGGTAGAACCCGGGACCAAAGGAGTAATAGTCTAGTACATCTACCACTAGACCAGGACTTCACTTGTTGTTGGCAGTCTGGCGCGACCTTATCCCCAGACTCGTTGCGAAACCAAACTTTGAAGGGCTGTTATTTAGCCTGGTTGACCTCGTTTTAAAAAGAAAATGTTGAGCTTTAGCAAGTAGAATTAGTTTCTCATTGATTCTATTAAATAATCAACTGTGATTGCAATTGGCTGACTATCCGGAAGTGAGTCAGCAAGTTCATAACACTCTGACTTGCGTACATTTGATTCCAATAGATCAGTTAGCTCTCCTTTATAAGCAGCCAGTTTTTTCAAACTAGTAACACCACTTTAGTCATCAGTAAACCCTGACTTTTCAGTTGGTTCCACTTCTGATGGGTTCAACGAGAGGCGAAGAAAATGGATATTCAACTATTGATTATGATTGTCTCGCCGTTGAACAACAATCCGCAAATTTGACATCAAGAAGGTGAGTTCAGCAGATGACATTAATTAACGTCGATCTAGTCAGTTGAGGAGCTCTGAAGGAAATACTTATGAAGAGCCGAGTAGTGCTGTGAAAAAGCGAGAGGAAAAAACAGCCAAAGAACTTGGGGAGATGCAACCATTTGGTAAAAAGGAAAAAGGAGAAAACCAGAATCTCCGCAAATCAACTTGTTGCACTAAGGTGCCAATAATTACATACGGATTGCTAATTCTATTCATTCTGCTGACTTGTGCACTCTCACTCTTATTGTACTGCCAATATCTAAAGATAGAGAAATTGCAAACGAATACTTTGAATTCGACACAACCGGTTGAAGAACAAGAAAGAATTATAAACGATCAGAACGCGACGATAGATCGACTAGTGGATCAAATAAGCAAATACGGAGCTAATTCTTCAGTAATCAACTGCGAATGACAAAACAATCTTCAGATTCTGATGGACACAATTAGCAGCCAACAGAAGACTATTAATGAGAAGGAGACGACTATAGACCGTCATGTGGCAGACTTAACACAATTTAAAAGTAATGCTTCAGTGAGTTTTTGAGAACAGTTGAATTTCAATAAAATCCTTCAGTCACTGCTCAAGAAGACTAATGACGATGCGAAGACTATTGCTGAACAAAAGAAGGTGATTGACCGTCATGTGGCTGACATCGGAGAAGCGAGAAACAATGCTTCGGTAAGTGGTCCTTAATGGCTTTGCAAAGTTGCAGGCCCTGATGAAAATGGTTGATCTCCAAAGAAAGACAATAGAGCAGCTGAATGAAGAAATAACTAAGCTAAAAAATAATGCTACAGTAAGCACTCTAAAGCTGTCGCTTGCTTTTTCAGTTAGATTTGGTGATGAATAACAAACAGAAAGAATTGATAAATCTTCAAATTGGGAACATAATCAAAGAAAGGAATACTGCTTTGGTAGGGGAGTATTAACTTTCTTGAAGAATTCCAGGGGCTGTCCCAAAAAAACAACGAATTAACAAAGGAAATAGGTGAGAAGCATGCTACGATTGGTCGTCATGCGGCTGAGATAACAAAGCTAAAAGAGAATTCAACGGCAAGTAAATTGAAATGTTTTTAAATGTAAGCAAGTGCAGGCGCTGCACCGCATGATTGAACTACAAGAACGAACTATAAACGATCAGAAAAAGAAAATGGAACTCCAGACTGCTGACATAAACAAACTGACGAATAATGCCTCGGTAGAATTTCTTCAGTAAATTACCTAGATTTAGTCGCTTCAACAAAGTGTTAATGAGCAGTTGAAGCTCATTGATGAGAAACGAGCGACGATAGATCGACTAGTGAATCAAATAAGCAAACACGGAGCCAATTCTTCAGTAATCAACATCAAATGACAAAGCAATCTTCAGGTTCTGATGGAAATAATTAACAGCCAAAAGAAGACTATTAATGAGAAGGAGGCGACTATAGACCGTCATGTGGCAGACTTAACACAATTTAAAAGTAATGCTTCAGTGAGTTTTTGAGAACAGTTGAATTTCAATAAAATCCTTCAGTCACTGCTCAAGAAGACTAATGACGATGCGAAGACTATTGCTGAACAAAAGAAGGTGATTGACCGTCATGTGGCTGACATCGGAGAAGCGAGAAACAATGCTTCGGTAGGTGGTCTTTAATGGGTTTTTGAATAAATACAGACTCCAATGAGGAAATTGGATGAGTAGAATGATGAGATAGATAAACTTCCCACTTGAATTATGAGAATTCAGGCGCTGCAACGCAAAATTGATGATCAGAAAAAGAAAATGGAACTCCAGGCTGCTGAAATCAACAAACTGACGAATAACGCTTCGGTAGGATTTCTCCAGTAAATTACCTAGATTTAGTCGCTTCAACAAAGAGCTAATGAGCAGGTGAAGCTCATTGGTGAGAAACGAGCGACGATAGATCGACTAGTGGATCAAATAAACAGCCAAAAGAAGACTATTAGTGAGAAGGAAGAGGCAATTCAACGTCATCTAGCGGACATAACTAAATTGAAAAACAATGTTTCAGTAAGTTATGCGTTAGAAGAGAAGCTTTTTGATATGATTTCAAACTGACCTATCTAAAACTATCGTTATCCTTCCTTCGTATTGCAGGAATTATCCAAAAAAGTCAACGAACAGAAAGGGGTAATTGATCGCCAAGGTGGTGAAATAAAAAAGCTAGGAGATAATTCAGCAGTAAGTTTTTTGAGTAAATATCGATACAATCTTTTAGGCGCTGCAGAAGAAAGTCAATGAGCATGCCAAGACTGTTGATGGACTAAATGAGTCTATAAAGAAACAGAAAAGAGAGATAAATCAAAAAGAAGAAGAACTAAAAAAGCTAGGAACAAATGCGAAAGTAGGCGATCCTAAATGTCTCGTCAAAGACTTACAGACACTATCGCAAACGATAGAAGAACAGAAAAAACAAATTGGTCGTCAAGCTGCTGACTTAAAAAAGCTGGAAAATTGTTCCTCGGTAGTCGGCCTTCAGTTTCAAATCAATCTTTAGAGAAGGGTGGTAAGAATTAATGGAAAAGAAATGTCGACTAATGGGAACAATGTGATTATTGATGGCAATAATGTGATTATTAATGGGAAGAAAGTGCTGACAGGGACAACCTGGAAACAATCATATTCCCACAGCTGGCACACTAAATAAGGCAATTCTTCGAGTTCCCTGATCCCCTCCATCCATTGCCATAAATCTTCAAAGATTCAGCGTTGTTCATTTATTTCAGCCGTATTTTGACTCACTCAATGTGAATAATAAGTTAGATGAATAGCTGTTCCTTTATCGTCACTTCCACCACTTTATTAAGGCGATATGCCCTGATTGGCCTCGTTTTAAAAAGAAAACAAGTCGCTTTTATCACCAGTGCCGAGCGCTATCTACTTATCAGGAATTGTCACAAGCTCTTCTAGCAGTAACAATTGAATCCGCTGCTATTTATACACTTTTTTCTTTCTATTTCTTTTTAAATCTTTCAGGATGATTGGAAAATCAAAACAGAATGAAGAAAATGCCTACACGGATATTGATAATTCCTATATCACAGTAGATGAGGGACGTCAAAGTCCGTTGATCAAAAGGTTGGTTGAGAGAAATTCTCCAGTAGCTATCATATTTTCTTAAACTCTCCCAATTTTTTTAGAATGCCTGGAAATTTAACGGTTGAAAAAAATGCCCAAGAAGAATCCAAAACCGCTGAAATAAGAAGAGAAAGAGAACAAAGACATATTTTGCTAAAAAATCTTATGTCAGGTTCACCGGAATTTCAAAAAATTCTCAGAGAAAAGCAGCAGTCTTTTACCAGGAATGGTAGTCAAAAAATAGTCAAAGTTTCCACTATTTTCGACGATCACATTTTTTCCTATATAAAAACTGGACTTCTCTTTCTATTCATTCTACTCTTCACATTATTTTTATTTCTATTTGCACAAAAATTGCTGAAAAGTTCGAATTTAAAGAGGACGGCGGATAATCAAATAGAAATAATTTCTCAACAAGCATTTGAGATCAGCCGATTGAAAGCGAAAGTAGAGAATTTGGATCCCAAGCATACTTCGGTAAGAAATTTCTGGGCTAAATTATTTAAAATTTTGATACAGCAGCCCAAAATTAAACGAATAGGAAAAGATGAAAGAATTTTAGGTGATTTTGCTAGGCGGTTATACGAATGAAATAACCAGCTCAACTCTTATTTACAATTCGACTGGAAAGAGCTGGGTGGATTGTCGTTTGAAGCTTCCATTTAATGTTCTAAAGCATGGATCAGTTATTCTGGATGGTGAGACCTACATTTTTGGCGGTTCTAAAAGCAGTGATAACAACATTGGAATTTCATCGGTTTATAAACTGGGAAAGAATGATAAATGGGAGAAAATGGCAGAAATGAATGAAATAAGGAGTTCGATTGGCAGCAGTTATCTTGTATTTAACTCGGAATTATGGGTATTTGGTGGATGGGGAGGGATCCCTGGAGTGGATGTTCGGCAAACCGTGGAGAAATACAATCCAAAAACTAATAATTGGACAATGATGCCGTAAATTTTTAGAAAATTGTATATTAAAAAAAAAAGCTTTTTAGCTCAATGAATGAACGAAGATCGAGTTCTTCTGCTACCATTGTTAATGGAAAAATATATGTTTCTGGCGGATGGGACATGCAATACCCTAAGAAAACAATAGAAGTCTACGATCCGGCCAAGGGAGAATGGGAGTTCTTCGGCTATTTGCCGAATGAATTGGGATCTCACAGCTCAATTTCTAATGGAACGAAGCTGATTATCATCGGAGGAGATGTGGCCAATTATGAGCCGACAAACGAAGTCTGGGAAATCGACGTCCTGGATTCCAACAAGAAATGGAAGAAGCTACCAAGTCTACTCTACAAGCGGTGTTATCATGGAGTTGTCAAATTGAAGGATGGATTGATGGCTTTTGGAGGAACGCTGAATGAAAAAACTCAAATTGATTCTGTCGAAGTCTTCGACGGTCACTCTTGGAAAGCGGATACTAGCTTGCCGGAGAAGCGCGGCCGTTTTTCCATTGTTCCTCTCAATAGAGAACAAGAAACGATATTTTTAAACGAAATTTGCTAAACTATGTTGTTAATTTTGTCAAATGAATTTGAATATCGCCCGAATTCCGTATTCCTTTTCAATTAATATAGAGTCGAGTTGAGTTACCCTAAATCTAGCCTTCAGCAGCTGCTGTGAGTCAATTTCTAGAGCTCAACGAGGGAAAGGAGGCGAAGCATTAGCAGCAATATCCAGAAAAATATGACTCACTGTGTCTGTTTTCTTCCAGGAGTGTGAGCTTAGTCAGTAGTGACAAGCCTTGTGATTCATTGTTGCCTCCGGTGGATCGAAATAATCAGAGGAAAGTCTCTTAGTCAGCTCGCTTGTGTTTTCAAACAAAAAAAGGTTAATTTAATTTTTATTATGAGCAGCATAAGTGAAGCCTGAGTCGTTGAGATCAATTCCAAGTGAAAGAGCGAAATCTGAGATATTTGATGAGATCCAATCAATATTCGGACTGGGCTGGCGGAATCTGATTAATATCAAACCATCCGCCACAAACTGATTCGTGTCGAATATGTTGTGCGTAGATTTTTGTCTTCATTTTGCAAATACTCTTCTGATCATCTGAAGCAGCTATCCAGATGAAGAACTTGCATCCATGCGTTTGATGGCATAAACGAATACAATCATCAGACGAATGAGATTCAACTGGAGGAATGTCTTTATGGCGAAAGGAGCAGTTGAAATCCCATTTCACACCAAGATCACTGATGTCGTTTGTCTTCCATTGCTGAAAAAAGTCGCATTCATTATCGCAATCCAAATAACCTTCCCCCCAATAATATGGCGAAGCAACCCAAAGATCATTACTGATGCAACCCTTTGTCCAAATTAACAAAACAGACAAAGGAGTGACTAGGCTTGTTAAGGAACACATTAATGGTGAGAAAGTCATCGACCGATCTGACTCAGACGAGTTCCGATAATCGACCAACCGGAACATGAGACGTCATCATGGCTGAATCATTACTTGGCCATCTTCCGTGAAGACGAATTTACCCGCCCCTAGTGTACCGCGCAGTGTTTACTGCTATCTTTAGAAACGTTTTTACGAATAAGAGTTTGTTTTTAGATCTATCAGGGGAACAGATGAAGATATTTTTCCAGAAAATGTTAAAGAAATGGTTTTTCTAGAGTAAGTTCTCTTTCTGGATAATTGTAACCAAATGCTTTCATTCATTAAACAGTTTTTGATCAAAGTTGGAGAGTTAAGTCTCCACTACAAATTAGTAGAACATTGGATTTTATCTTGTTTTGGCTACAATTATCCATAAACTGGGGTCAATTTGCCAATGCTTGATCTCAACTTGTATTCAATAGGTTAAGCCAAGTTTCAGAGAGAGAGAGAGAAGTAAACTTTGAAAGCTTGAAACAGAACTTTTAAAATGATTGAAACGTGTACAATTTCACATTCTTTTGCTATGGATAGATGAGAAAAGAACTTACTCCTTCTTGCTCTAACGGCCTAGAGAACGCTGCTATTGCTAAGCTGAGAAGAGTGAGGAATTGTCTCATTTTCTCTTTTGATGCCGATAGAGGGAGAAATAAAAACATAGAGCCATTTTGGCCTTTATATTCTCCACAAATTGACCATACAACGAACGGAAAAGACGGAGGGCGGACGGGGCAAAGGGCGGAGTCACTGTAAGTTCTCGGAGGGCGGACGGGGCAAAGGGCGGAGTCACTGCAAGTTCTCGGAGGGCGGACGGGGCAAAGGGCGGAGTCACTGCAAGTAGTATAGAAACTGTTGACGCTGGACCACCTTTTGGCCCATTTCCCATTTTTTGACATTTTCTTGTCATTTTCAGACATTCACAAACACAAAACAATGCTTAACTCACTCAAAATCCATCATTTTTGAAAAAAAGGCTTTTGGTCTAAGTGGGCAAAAATGGGCTGGACCACCGTTTTGCCCACTTGTCTGGGAATCACATTTTTTAAAATAATTTATTTTACTTGAACAATTGACAACAAAAATATAAAAGAAAACGAAGTGGGGGCAGTCCTTGGTTCTTTTGACACAAAAAAAG
Source organism: Oscheius sp. JU1382 (assembly GCA_932521405.1). Classification (NCBI taxonomy): domain Eukaryota; kingdom Metazoa; phylum Nematoda; class Chromadorea; order Rhabditida; family Rhabditidae; genus Oscheius; species Oscheius sp. JU1382. The sequence goes on from OW051479.1 coordinate 1,346,388, forward strand.
GAACGAATGGGAAAACAGTTTATAGACGCTAAGGAGTTTGAGGAATATATACAGGGTGGGCCAAAATTACGTGGACAAGAGTAATTGACCATTTCTAGCTAATGACGGTTTAAAATGAAAAACCAGCGTTTAAACAACATTTATTGAACATTATGGAACAATAATCAACATTACTTTTCGAATCTTCCACCATCGGCTTCGAGGCAGGCTCTCAGGCGCTTAGGAAAGGCATCGATCGTGGCGAGCAGATAGGCTTGATCTAGTTCATCCCAAGCTTTCTGCAAAGCTGCTTTCAGGCTATCCAGGTTTTTGTGGTTTTTTGAGCAGGCTTTACCTTCTAGTACAGACCAAACAGAGAAATCCATAGGGTTAAGATCTGGAGAGCTAGGTGGCCACTCATTGAATGAGATGAAAGAAGGAAACTTGGAGCGACACCAACTTTGAACTTTTTTGGCCTTGTGAGCTGGAGCTCCGTCTTGTTGAAAGCAGAACTTACGCCTTTTGAAATGGCCTTTGGCCCAAGGAAAAACTTCTTTCTTCAAAAGATCGAGATAGTTGTCTGTATTCACCTTGACTCCCTGTGGCACGAAGATAAGAGGAGTTTTGCCCGTGGAGGTGATTCCAGCCCAAACCATCACCGATTTAGGATGAGAAGCACGCGAAACAGTTGCGTTTGGTTGACTCTTCGAATAGATTCGATCATTTTGCTTATTTAATATGGCTTCGACAGTGAAAATTTTCTCATCGGTGAAAATTATGTCACGATGCTTATGACCGGCGAAGCGCTTAAGCAACTGTTTGCACCGCTCCTTACGCTTGATTTTTGTGGCTTCAGAGAGAAGCTGTGACTTATTTTTTTTTGTAGGCCTTCAGATTTAAATTATCTTTCACAATTCGGCGCAAAGTTGTGCGAGAAATAGCCAATTGAGTTGCCATTGAGCGAATGGAGCGATTTCCATTGATTCGAAAACGGTCACGTACCTTCTTGATAATGGCTGGGTTGGTGACAGATCGAGTTCTTCCACGTCCAGAACGGTCTAACTCGCTTCCCAGTTCGTTGAAGCGTTTGATAGTACTATAGACAAGGCTTCTACAGACCCCTAGACGTTTCTGGATCTCGCTCGCCGAGTAGCCCTGTTTATGAAAGCTAATGATTGATCTTCGATGGGGAGACGACTTTGTCATTCTATAAACATATAAAGTTAAGCGTTTTTTAAGTAGAGAAATATCCAGAAAAAAAGATAAAACAAACAAAAACACAAAAGAAAAAAACCTAGTCGAAAAATTCCATGTTTATCTCAGACAAGTGTTGTCCACGTAATTTTGGCCCACCCTGTATATAAAATATAAAAGAAAACGAAAAAAGGAAACAAGAAAAAATATTAAGACAACAAAGAGAAAGATTTTCAAATTCCTCATCCGCTGATAATTCTGATACTTCCAATAGAACAAAAAGAGAATTGTGGCAACCTTTGCCATTACCCAGCTACGTTGAATACTTAAAAATTAAGCATAATTGTGATGTTCTACCAAGTTATGATGAGTTTGTAAAAATTAGAGAGAATTGTGATACTTTCCCAAGTTACACGGATTTCATAAATCGAATTGTTAAATATGAAATTGAGAAAAGACAATCTGAAAGTGCTCTCGACCAGGACCAAAAGGGAAGTATAACCAATAGGACCAAAAGGGAATTGTACTCAGATTTCCAAGCAGCAGGAGAATTTCAATACTTAGAAAACAAATCAAATAATTTACTTCGTCACACAACTGAAGTAATGTGTAGCATTTTTAATGAGCAAAACGAAGTCCTTGAAAGTCTGATAAGGGAAAATCCTAGAAGATACATACAGAAACAACTGAATCATTCAGCAATAAGAGTGAAAGTTATTTCCGAAGGAGAATTGCATTTTAATACAATGGGAATCGTACAAGTAACATTTTGTAAAGAAATCGATGAAGAAGAAATTGAATTTGTTGATCTCACTCATTTCGATGGATACAAATTCAGTTTAGCACTCACACAAGGACAAATTCCTATCAAGATAAAAAATTTGGTATTACAAAAATGGAATCATTTCAAGCAATTTACAACTTCACCCTATGATTGATTCACGAAGTAATGTCACCGATTTCAAGAGTTTTGAAGAATTCAATCTAAGTTTTCTAGATGATAAAGTAATCTTTCATGAACACATCCTCTTAGATATGAAAACTAATATCGAAGAACAGCTCATTAATGAAATGCGAGAGAAATCTGATGTCTCTATTGAATTGCATGCTAATAATCAAGATTCTATGATTCCTCACGAAATATTAGATGAGGTAGAAAGCATATTCAAGAAGTATTACATTAAAATTTGGAGAGTTTACGTAACTATAGGTGTCACGTTAATTTACATCTTTATAGCCAGATCTTTTTGGATGCTTCTTTCTCCAAAAACATTCTTCGATAGAAAATTCAGAAATAATACTAATCAAAAAAGAATGAACCATAAAGACTATGTTGGTTTAGAACTACAAGAAATGACTCGTCATCCATCACATAGATCTCTTGTTGTTGATTGATCTTCATTCGATGGATTCAATCCATTGTAATTTTTTTATTTTGAAATAAGTATTCCTTAATAAATAAGGATCTTCCTACATTGTTGAATTTTACGAATGAGATTCTTTAATTCTGGTAATAGTAATACTTCGAGTTATATTATTGTAAGTCCAAAAGAAAAAGATAAAATACCGTTGGTAGAATTCATATCAAGTGTAAACACCATAGATTCTAACGAAGTAAAAACTGTGGAACAAATTATTCCAAAAGAAGAAAAGAAAAGTGGCGGTCAATTAAAATTTTCAAAAAAGACTCCAAAACTTTCTAAAGAAAATAATAACTTCTTAAAAGCTTTGAAGAGTGGATCTGGTTTTAAAAGAATTTAAGAAGTTATTATTATTTTACGTGTAATTCTATATGAAGATCACATTTGTTGAAATCAATAAGATTATTCTTCTCATCCACTAACTTCAAGGTTATCACATTACAATTATTAACAGTTTTGTGATAAATTAAATTAATTGGTTCAAACGTTATTTTTTTATCTTTAGGATTTGCATTAAACTTACAAATTATATTACTTTGCCTTTCATCAATGAAAGTATCACAAATAAGATTGCATGATAGATAAACAAAAGGACTAATTGAATTCATTTCATTCATATCTAATATCCCATCAATTTTCACTACAGCAATGGAAAGGTTATTATTATTAGTGAAATTTTGTGGAAGATCAAATTGAAATGTTTTCTCATTTGTGCGATATAGATTAAGAAAAAGATTTGTCATTCTTAATTTATTAATATTCATTTAAATAAATGACTTTTGAAAAAGGCGAATTCACTGATTATTCCGTTAAAAATTATTATTCCAAGAGGAACAACAATCAACTATTGCCTCAGTCAATTAGAGCCTGTATTATTGGAAAATCAGGATGTGGTAAAACTAATTTACTTATGAATTTGTTACTGGACCAATTTAAAGGAGAAGATTACCTTGATTACAACAACCTTTATATCTTTTCTACAACTCTTTTCCAACCCTGTTATCAAGCTCTTATAAATGGTTTCAAAAATGGTTTGACCAAACGTGAAATTAGAGAATGTTTCCTTCGTCAGAATTTTATCATCGAAGAAAAGGAAAATGCTAAACCAATCATAAATGTTGCAAGTAGTGACTCTTTAGATAATATTCCAGATCCTAGTTCAATTGATCCAGATAAAAAAACTCTTATAATTTTTGATGATCTAATGCTTGAGAAACAAAATAAAATAGAACAATATTACACCCGAGGTCGTCATAATAATATAGATTGTTTTTACATCAGCCAGAATTATATAAAGCTTCCAAAGAATACAATTAGAGAGAATGCTAATCTTTTCATAATATTTCCTCAAGATAAACTGAATTTAGATTATATTTATCGTGATCATTGTGGAGAAATTGATAAACCAGAATTTCTTGAAATGATTTCATTGATTTGGAAGGAGAAGTACAATTTTTTAACAATTGACAAAACTAATGACTTTAATAATGGTAAATTCAGGAAGCAATTGAAATATTTTTACTTGTTTGCATAGCAAAACCTTGAAACTTTGTTTTGACGTCTTCTATTGAAGCCTAGGAAATCTTCGATTTATGTTTATTTTTTAATAATAATATTCTTAGGTTCATCAGTTTGGCCTAAGGTTTTAGCATATACATGAGTAACACCATTTAAATTTGCTCCAGTCTTACTTTTCACATCTTCCAACTTCAATCGAGTATTCTCTCGACCGGTATCACCTATATCTCCTCGAAGTAGTGCTAGTCTGTCTTCTTTTGATAATCTTGAAGTATGAACAGTTATTTGATTTAAATTAAATGTAACTTCTTTCTTCGGTTCTACTTCAAGGTTATACTGTTTTTGTAATTTTGTAAATTTTTCATGAACATCGCTATAATTTTTCTGGGATTCTTCATAAGCTTTTTTATATTCTCTGGCTTCTCTGTTTTTATCAGAAGCAGTATTCAAAGCACATTCGGATTCAGTTTCTTTTGGAACTGTGAAAGAAAGGATATACTTTGCGGCATCTGAAATTCCTTTAGGTAATTTTGCTTTATCTACCATCACATCAATTTCATTAATACTACTCAATGCATTCTCAATGGTAAGTTTATTTTGTTCCGAGTCAAGTTCTTTAAGTTTCTTCACAATATCTTTACTATCTGGACAAATTTGTTTAATCGTATTAGCTAGAGTTTGAAGAGATAGAGTTTGACTCATTTAATGTAGAAATAAATTTCGATTATTTTGTACTCATTTAATAATTTAAATTTTTCTCTAAGATTTTCCATTTGTCATCTTTTGATTTTTCAACCTTCAGTTGTGCTTTTGTCTGGTGGATGTTTTTACTCAACAAATCCAATTTCTTTATTGAATTAATTTCCTCATTACATTTCGACTTTTCAAATCTACCATTTTCTCCAAAATTCTTTCCTTTTTTATCAATATATCTACTGATATCCATCTCTTTTCCTAATTCATGTAAACCTTCATACAAAGTTTGTGTAGAATAATTATGTTGTTTGACCCAATTTCGTTTATTAATTCTGAGAGGTGTTTTGTCTTGATCATTGATGAACATTCTAGCTAGTATAACTTTTTGATCCATTTATTTAAGTCAAAAAAATATAAGCATGTATTAGATCATGTCAGATTGTGTAAGATCATGTACAGATGTATCATAAAGTATCAAAAAGTATATTTTATGAGAAATACTATGGTTCATGATTTTTTATTATACTCCTATTATCATGTTGGACTATAGTCCAATATTCAAGTAAATACAAGGTAGATCTTTCTTTTTTATCTTCTTCTGACGGAGTAATTCATCCAAAATAGCATGAATTTTGTTAAATTCTGATTTATTTCCATCTTGATAAGAACCTATTGATAATCTTAAAGAATTAATAAGAGAATCAACATTAGAAGGTAGGAAGTCTATTGAACTCCCTGTAGAAGTATCCTGTGATTGACTTTGACCTTGCTGCTTTGCAGCAAAATAATTACTCTTAATGAATTTCCATTTATCACTTGCATCAGCATTATACCTCTTACTGGTATTATCAAAACCTTGATATAAGGCATTCGAACAAAATAAAATTTCTCGATAATTTTGTTTGTCGGATTGTGTTAATTTACTCAAATTTGGAGATTTCTTTATTAATAATTCCAACAATCCCGGTGTAGCAACGTACTCCGAGTCATCAATCTTAATGATATTGCTGTCAAAGGAGATGTCTTTATTACCTATTGTATACTTCTTCTTTCGAGTATCAAACCTGAGTGAGTATCCTGCATTACTTTTGTCTGAATTGTCTTGTAGATATGATGCTATTAAATTACTTACTACTATATCAGTTCGAGAGGGTGTCAAATTTTTTGGTGAAGGAGTATTTTGGATGGCTTTAGGTTGAATTGCTGGACTGAGCCCAACGGTTGGTTTGAATTGGTTCAATGTCTCAACTATTTTATTTTTTTCATCAATTATTTCCTCTTGTAGCTTTTTGTTTGATTCTAAGATTGGTTTGAATACTTCTATTCGATGATCTTCTACGTTTTCTAAATCATTACGCTCTTGAAAGTTCTTGACTTTGTGTTCTTTTCTATTTTGTAAATAATTTTGGATGATTTCATTTCTCTTTTTGGGATTATAGATTTCTACAAATCCGGAGGATCCAGGAATCTTTGATTTTACGACTGAAGGCATTTTTTGAAAAAGTAAAACTATTTATAAAAATATTTGTATTTAAATAAAACTAATTTTTTGAGAGAAATTCTGATACTCTTTTGTTTTATTCCGAATGTATGCTCTCTTGAAGTATTCTGAAAATGAAGACATCAAGAGTATTGAAGAAATCAAGAAAATGAGTCGTGATGAAGTTCGTAAAGAAGTTTTCAATATTAACAATAAATTGAGATCTATGATTCTACAGGCGCGTGAAGTTCAATGTATGAAGAAAAAAGAAATGATTGACTTTATTGTTTTAGTAAGAAGTTTTATGAATTCTGAAAATTGAAAAAATATTGAAAATTGTAAAAATTGAAATTCATTGATAAAATTTTTTTCTAATAAATTGGAAACATTGTAGCCAACAAACTTTTCTGAAAAAGTAATATTTCTCAGAAAAATGAATCATTTCAATTCAATGTCAAGAGATGATCTACGTAAGGAAGTCAACAGAATTCTTGATGTATTATCTAATAAAGTGAAAAGTAAACGAATTCTTGATTCACAGCAAGTTAAAGCAATGAGTAAACCTAAACTTCTAACTTTCATTAGAAATAATTTACAAATTAATTTAGCTAGCAAAGACCCTGAAGTATATTTAAAAGATGTATTTCCTTTCGATGATCTAGTATTCAGTGATTACAAAGAGACTAAAAAAGGAGTAGTAAGAACTACGACTTATAATAATAAAGGTAAAGGAATCAACTTTGATAAGTATTATGACGTTTTTGATAAAAGAGGAATCGATTATTACATGAAAATCATTACAAAAGTTATAAATTCTTTCTTCGAAAAGAACAAAAATTTTTTAATCAATGACATTCGGAATGATACATCAGTCAAAGTTAGTCTTAAATTAGAATTTAAACAGAAAAAAAATGACCATGAGGAAACTTTTGCTGTGAGATCTGAAAGTAAAGAGTTATGTATAGGTGAAGATCGAAATGAATTTTATCAAAATGCATGTCAAGAATTGATTAGTAATATGGAAAATTTGGAAGCTCGAGGATCAGGTTTTACGATATCAGGAATTAATTATCTTGAAATGAATCAAACTATTTGTAATTCTCCAAGAGGAGCTTCTTACATAGATTTACCTAAATGGATCAAAGATAAAAAAGCGGTTATAAATATTCAAAATAATGATGATAAGTGTTTCATGTGGTGCATTTTAGCTCATCTTCATCCAGCTGACGATCATGTTGAACGAGTTTCCAAGTACAAACAATATGAGAATGAATTGAAATTTGATGGTTTAGAATTTCCAATGAAAATCAAAGACATTGATAAATTTGAGAAGATGAATGATTTAGTAGTTAACGTCTTCGAATGTCCTAAAACTAGAAATATCAACCGTTTACGTCCTTCACGAAGAATCACTTCAGATAGTAGTAAAGTCATCAATCTATTCTATCATGAAGACGATAAAGGGAACTCTCATTATTCTCTCATTAAAAATCTTAACAAGTTACTCAACAAACGAGGAGATCATCAAAAATTATTTTGTGTGCGATGTCATTGCTATTATAATGATAAGTCAAAATATGATAGACACATCGAAGATTGTGGTAGAAACAAGCCTGTAGAACACAAATTATCCAACAAAAAATTCATTAAATTCAAAAACATTAGCAATACCCAGAAACATCGTTATGTTATATATGCAGACTTTGAAAGCATAATTGAGAAGTACTGCAGAGCTTTTGACGATCCAACTAAATCATGGACCACTGATGTTGGAAAACATGTTCCTTCCGGGTTTTGTGTCATTGTAGTAGATTCTTATACTAAAAAGTTACATAGCATCAAGTCTTATATAGGATATAACACTGCTTTAGAATTTAATAAGTATATTGTTCAAATCTCTCGACAAATTATGAGTCTTCCTGATATGAAAATGAGAAAATTGACTCAAGAAGAATGGAAAAACTTTGATGAAAATGATAAATGCCCAAATTGTGATATAAAATACAACTCTAAGGATATGAAAACAACTAAAGTAAAAGATCATGATCATTGGACTGGTGAATACCGTGGAGTTCTTTGTGGGGCGTGTAATATAATGAAAAGAAAGAATAACTTCATTCCTGTATTCTTCCACAATCTAAAAGGCTATGACTCTCATCTCATTGTTGGGTGTCTTGATAGTACTAAGTTCTTAAAAGAAAAAAAAATTGATATTAAAAACATTTCTAGTAATACGGAAAAATTCATTAGTTTTAGTTATATTGTACCACTATTCGAAGGAGAAAAAGCTGAACAAAATGAAATGTTCGAAATTAGATTCCTTGATTCTTTCTCTTTCATGCCATCTTCATTAGATAAACTTGCTGAAAACATGAGTAGTGATCTTTTGCATATTAGTAAAAACTATTATATGGATAATGATATCTTTGGTACAATGCGGAAGAAAGGTATCTATCCTTATGAATATATGGATTCCTTCAAAAGATTTAATAAAACAAGACTCCCGAGTATTGAGAAATTTTATGATAAGCTTAGTGGAAAAGAATGCACAACTGAAAAATATTTGTATGCCAAGTTAGTTTGGAATAAAATGAAATGTGAAAATATGAGAGATTACACTAGTATTTATATGATTAATGATGTACTTCTCTTAGCTGATGTTTTTGAAAACTTCAGAAATTTAAGCGTGGACGTTTATGAGCTTGATCCTTGTTGGTACTACACCAGTCCAGGTTTAGCTTGGGATGCTATGTTGAAAAAGACTAGAGTAGAATTAGAAGTGCTTAATGATGTTGAAAAATATTTGATGATTGAGAAAGGAATAAGAGGTGGGATTGTGAACGCTGTTAAAAGATATGCTAAAGCCAACAATAAATACATAGAAGACTTCGATTCAGAAAAACCATCAAACTTTTTAGTGTACTTGGATGCTAATAACCTTTATGGTTGGGCAATGTGTCAAAAGTTGCCTACTGGAGACTTCCAGTTAGAAAATACTACTACAATTGATAGTTTAAATAATAAGGAAAGTTGTCTCGGGAATTATATTGGAAATCTGAAAAAAATTGGTAACGGCTGCATCTTAGAAGTAGATCTAGAATATCCTAAAGAACTACACATCCTTCATAATGATTTTCCCTTGTGTCCAGAAAATGTTAAAATTGATAAACAAACAGTTAAAAAGTTGTGTAATACTCTTTTTGATAAGGAAAAATATGTAATCCATTATGAAAACCTATTGCAATGTTTACAACTCGGACTTAAGTTAAAGAAAATTCATAGAATAATTACCTTTGAAGAGAGTAACTGGTTAGCTCCTTATATTGAACTTAATACTAATCTCAGGAAAAAAGCTACAAATGATTTTGAGAAAGATTTCTTCAAATTGATGGAATAATTCTGTATTCGGAAAAACTATGGAAAATGTGAGAGAAAGAGTTGATGTTAGACTCATTACTGATGAAGATCGAGTAGTCAAATTAGCATCTAAACCAAACTTTAAAAGAACTATAATGTATAACAAAGAGTTAGTAGCCGTAGAAATGGAGAAGACTAATATTATTCTTGATAAACCTATTTATGTTGGTTTTGCTATTCTGGAATTAAGTAAGTGGTTGATGTATGATTTTCATTACAATATCATACAAAAGAAGTATGGATTTGAAAATGTTGAGCTGTGCTATCAAGATACTGACAGTCTCATATATGACATCAAAACTGAGGACGTCTACAGAGACATGGAAGAAGATATCTCTTTTCGAAGACACTTCGATTTCAGTGAATATCCAAAAGACCATGTACTTCATAGTGATGAGAATAAGAAAGTTGTTGGAAAATTTAAAGATGAACTTAATGGATTGATAATGCAAGAAATTGTTGCATTAAAACCTAAACAATATGCCTATATCATTCAAAGTGTTGGGGAGGTAAAAAAGAGTAAAGGAATTAAAAAGAATGTTGTTAAGAATGAATTGACAATTAATGATTATAAAAATTGTCTATTCAATAAAATAGTTATAAGAAAAAAGCAGTATACCATTAGATCTGTGAAACATCAGGTGTATACACAGTGTCAGAATAAAGTGGCTTTGAACAATGATGAAATTTCAACTGAGCATAAACGTTATGTCATTAGAGATTGTCATAACCCTATGGCATTTGGTAGTATTCATATCAAGCCTGATCTTCTATAACCGAAGTCAGGCTTCGATCAAGAAGACGTTCTTAAGAGAGATAAAATAGTGTTTTTGAAATCACTTCTTTCTAGTAATTTCAAAAGAAGAAGACAGTAATAACCACAGTGATGTGTGTTAAATTTTTGTATTTTGAATGATGAGAGTTCGATTATTTTATTTTTATCTTTTCCTTTCAAATAACTAATAATTTCTTCTGGTGGATTTAAACCGAATGAATCGAAGTAATGAAGATTATTTTTATTTTTTGAATAACAGACCCAATGAGTACCAATACCATTACTCGAGTCAAGATTCACAATTCCGACTTCTCTATCTTTTGGATTATTTGGAAGGTTATCACGCATGAAAACACCTCGGAAATGTTTTATCTTCAATGATTTGACTAGATCTTCGAGGTCGTGGTTGGTCAACGCTGGGAGGTCTTTGTGGAAGCCAAGATTGCTCATTTAATAACTTTGAAATTATTTTAAAAAATGTGATTCCCAGACAAGTGGGCAAAACGGTGGTCCAGCCCATTTTTGCCCACTTAGACCAAAAGCCTTTTTTTCAAAAATGATGGATTTTGAGTGAGTTAAGCATTGTTTTGTGTTTGTGAATGTCTGAAAATGACAAGAAAATGTCAAAAAATGGGAAATGGGCCAAAAGGCGGTCCAGCGTCAACAGTTTCTATACTACTACTGCAAATTCTCGGACGGGCAAAGGGCGGAGTCACTGCAAATTCTTGAGGGACGCAGCCACTCAATCAAGATAAATACAGGGCGATTTATTTGATGAGGTCGGCACTCATTCTTAGTCTTTCTGCTTCTGAAAGCGAAAAAGTACGGCTTCTATAGATCCGCAAAAAAAGGCATAATACGATCAAAAATCATCCAGTTTACGTATCTGCTTTTAGGAATTGCCGATTTCAGCTATTGTGAAATATCAACAGCTTGCTTGCAAGTCATTTATCGTTCTGATCAATGTTATATAGTCTGTTCATAAAAGAAACGGCTGATACACCGAGAAAGGAGGTTTTCGCGGCCCATTTTTACCCTAAAATTAGCTAAAGACCTTTTTTTTAAGATAAAATGAGTCCCGCCGCGATAACCCCTTTCTTGGATACGAAGGATGTCGTTTTTTTATGAAGACAATTTTAAGAATTTGTTTAAAAAGTACAGATTTTTTTCTTTCTTGTATTAACTTTATTAAGCAGAGAATCACACTTGTAGAATTAGCAAAAATCAATGACTGGAATTGTGCAAGTAAATATGAAAAGACATGGTTAATTATAAAAAGAATCGACGACGAACTTTTTCAAAATGTTCTGCCTCTTCTTGATGGTAATTGTGAAGAATGAAACGTGAGTCATAAGCCCCAACGTCCAAATTAGAGCGGCGGTAGTCCTCGTCAGTCGCTTCAACCGTCCTTCTATCTTCATCTATGTATTGAGTATCTTCTTCTAGAAATCTCGTCCACTCCTGACTAATTCTCTTGGATTCAACCATCTCTTCAAAACATTCCAAAAATTGTTGAAAAGTTTTAAAGTATTGGAAGTGATTAGTCGCCTTGGAAGAGGCTTGCTGATAGAAAATGGCCCCAACTGCTCCTTGAGTGCAAGATTTGTCAAGTCTAACAAGATATTTCCATCCTCCTTTTCTTCCTCGAGCCATTCCACGGAAAATATAAACAGTTTGGGAGATTTCAGAGAGAGCAAATAGAGGCTCATCGAATTCATTGTAATACTTCAAGTCGAATTGAATATTGTTCTTGCATTCTTTGATTTTCAATTGCTAAATTAATTGTCAAACTATTTCTAAAAATTACACTTTTTTACCTCAAAATATTGGGCCAATAATTCGTTGACATCCAACCGATTTATAATACCCATTGGATCATGGGCAGCCTTCCATTTCACCGAGACATTTCTTCCCAACAGACTTTTGAAATCAATCGGCATATTAATTCCATTGAAACCTAGCTGATTAACTTCAATTTCAGCCTAAAATTGGGATTTTGAGAAATAAAAGGAATATTTTTTTCTCTGATTTGCTGATTTTTATCTACAAGCAATAGGATCGCCGACGAGATTACTACAGAATACTTCTCTTACCAACTCATCTGGTAGAATAATATAGCCAGTGTGTGATTCAATAAATCCAGAGAATTTTAACTTTTTTGGCTTAATCGAAGACAGTATTTTCTGCAATAAATATGCATTTTCAAGTGATACTGTATCTGCCAAGATTTTCATCCTTTCAAGCATTAAACTCAAGACTATTTCACAATTTTGAGGCTGTAATTATTTCATTAGAATAATTAAAAAATGCCTTACGACGATGCCTTTATTGAAGAACTTGATGCTTTCAAAACGAAAAAATGCCTTATCTGATAGCCATTTTTCAAATTGTTTTATGTCCAAGATGGCTCTCCTTATGTATTGATTAATATCCCAGGAGGCTACAGTTTTTCGGAAAGTTAAGTGACCTCCATTGATTATTTGCGCGACCCATTTACACGATTTATAAAGATGAATAAATTCTTTAGTTTTTACCTAGATAAATTGTTATTAAAAGTAGCTAGACCAATTCAAAATTATGTAAAATTTGTTAACCCCGGCTAGCATCAATTGTGAGTTCAACCCCGAGGCTAATGAATGGATAAGAGTTATATAAGTTCGAACTGTGAATCTAGGGTTCATAAAGATCGCATCGAACCCTAGATGTTTTCGACCTATTCTGTCTAGCCTCGGGGGTTAGCATTGAACCCATGAATGATGCTAACTGCGCTCAACGATCGGGCTATTGTTATTTTTATCTGTTCTATCCCCCTTTAGGGAATGCCAGACTTACTCTTTTTGCCACTTCCAATATTAAATTTGATGATAGCAGTTCAAAAATGAATTTTCCTCTTTGAAGAAGAGCCATCCATTTTCGTCGAGCCTCTACACATTTCTTGGCTTCTTTGATCCAAATCGTCATATTTTCTTGTTTTTCTGGTAGCTCCCTTGGTAAATTTGCTATCTTTTTAGCATTATTCCATTTCTTTTTATAGAAGCGGGTAATTTCTAGATTAATCAGCTTGCGGTGAATTTTTACAGGAAATTCACTCCTTTTTTTGAAATATTCTCTCCATTTATCATAGCTTGTATGGGTAGCAAAGGAACATAAGTACAAATCAGGGAATTGGCCAGGCCAGCCATCAGAGATCATCTTGTGTAAGGTACAAGTGACGACTTTAGCTTTAGTCTTTGCGATTATGAAAATCTTGCATTTGTAGCCAAAGTTCCTAGTGTTAACTGCTCGCCTTCTCATAAATACAAAATCTTCGTTGGGATAAGAATAAATCAAACGCTGATTTAGTTCCTCGTTGTTTTCTTCCTCAATTTTTAGAGAAATAATCTTGGCTGGCTTATAGCAGCAGCGTGCCTGAAGCCAATTAGATCACATTAGATACATAAAAAGCCATTGGAGAAAAAAGAAAAATAAACCTCCTCATACCTCTATCACTTTCTTGCAAATAGATAGAATTTTTCCGAAATCAAAATCCAGGTATCTAATGAAAATATCTTCATAATTATCAGCTCCATACAGCTCAATTGAGTGAAAAAATTCATCTTCTTTTTCATCAAAATATGACCTGTGCGTCCATCTGCATTTCTGGAATTTCGAAAGCGCTACTCTAGCTATAATCTGTCTAAAAAAAGACGACATCCTCGTTTGCAATACCGTACTCAATTTTGACATTTTTCTTATCCTAAAATTAAATGAGGGATTTCCTTGCTTTTCTGCTCTTTTAGACGTTTCTAGATGTTATTAGAACGATAAAACAGATAAAAAACCCAGAAACGTCGAAATTTATTAAAATCGCTCATTTAATTTTAGGATCAAAATTTAGGATAAGGAAAAACGTCAAAATTGAGTACGGCATTGCGAACGAGCATATCGTCTTTGTCGGAATTTGAAAAATTTCCTTGAAAGGTAATTTGTCTACCCTCTGAAGAAAATTGCCCGCACAGTTCAAATAGATCATCCTTTTTTGATCCCTTTTCCAAAGACTACATCTCTTTCACTCTATTTAAAAATTATTTATGGCTCTGTGTTTTTAATTTTCCTAAAAAAGGTAAATTAATACTCACTTGATTCCCAATCAGTTGAAAAGATCTATTAAAAAAATAGTGTCTCGTCGTGAAAAAATGTTTTATCGCTTTAAATCTTCCTGTGTGCCATCTCGGCTTCTAAAATAATTGTTTTAAATTTAAAACATTCATAAGCAGTTTCACAAAGAAAAGGAAGTTAGAAGTGAATTTAATTGCAGCTTCATTTGCTCCAAAAAGGATATGCAGCCATTTACAAGAGCGTAACAGTTTTGCAAATTCTTCTATTTTCATCTAAATATTAAAATTCTAATTTGCAATGAATTGGTTTACCTTATTGATGATTTCAATAATAAGATTTTCGGGAATCTCTTGGAGAAAGAATTTGCCTCTTTGAAATAGTTTAATCCTAGATTTTTTCATTCAAAGAGGTGGGCAAATGACTCACCATTTCTCTTGGAAAACAAATTCGTCCTCGATTTTTCTGAGCTCTTCTTCCATTTTTGCTTCGGCCATTCTCTAGAAAACTAACAAGATAGAGATAATGAAAACTTCTTGAGAGTAAAATAATTGTTTGCACTAGACTGGCAAGGCAATGTTTTGGTTCAAAACCTGTCCTTCCGTTCCACAAAGCCTTTCGAAATCGAGGGGTGGTTAGAGTCTGATCTCTGTATATCGAAAGTAAGCAAGAGAAGTTAGAAATTCGGGAAGATTTACTTATTTGGAAATTTCTAGGGACTTTTGATGCGTTTTAGCATATTTCTTGCATTTAATTTTAGGATCAAAATTTAGGATAATGAAAACGTTAAAATACGGTATCGCGTCGTCTTTTTAGACAGACTATAAGGAGAGTTCATCTCCTATGTTAGAATTGAGCTTCCACTACTCTCCAAAGAGATGAAAAAGCAACTGACATCGATGAGAGTTAGCCAGCGCGCTGACTATAAATAGTACTCGGAACTTAACGGCTGTTCGTTGAAATGAACGGCACTCAAACTAGAGATAGTCACTTTTCTGATGAAGGTCTTCCATCAACTTTTGAAAATTGCTATAGAAGGTAGAATATTACTGGGATTATTTTAAAGATTATAGCTTTATTCATTACTGATGGCTGTCTCGTCTCTTCTTGCATTGCTTACTGCACTCTTTCCCACTTCAAGTGAGATTCTTCATTTTGTCAATTATTGAAACAGAAGCGATATCCTACCATGGAATAGTTTATCCAGACGATGCTAAATATCTCATGGAATGCGCAATAACCATCACAACCCTAAGCTCAAGCAATTTTAGTATCTCCTGGGGTCAGGATTTATTCGGCTGTGCGAATGATGGCTGCCAGTGGAGTAAAGACTACATTTATTGGTATTTGTATTTATGCCATTTTTTAAAAATTAATTTTCAGCTGTTGCAAAACCGATTGGTGTAATATTGTGAGTAACGCCATCCTGGGAATCCAAGGTCCAATTCCTTATTACAAAAACTGGGGAGTACTTCTCTGCCTCTCTATAGTCCTCCTTCAAATGGTTTTTTTTGAGTATAGCTAATTCGAAAGCAAAGCGCTTTCAGATAATCTCGTATGTTATCTACTTTGGAAAAATGCGCCTGAATGAGGATATTTTATCATCTTATCACCACATCGACTTCAGCTGCTTCGAAGTACAAGCTAATCATAATGAAGGTGAATTAGAGAATATTCAAAGAGTGCCAGAAGAGGAAGGAAAACTTTTTGATATCAAGGGCGTTTCAATCAAAGCTGTTGTGAGCTTCTCTTGTGACACTGAGGAGCCTATACAGCATGAAAAATCTCCAATCGACTGGTGGACTACAATGTCGATAATAGCTCAACTTTTGAAGAAATTTTTGCGACCATTTTGCAGGTAAAGCCCTCTTTTTTTTCTCTAAATTTCAGCTCTTAGATTGGTCCACAAGAGGTTGCCTACAATCAAGATGTTGTAATGAAGATCTTAAAAAAGGAAAGAGAAGTCTTTTGCAGATATCCCAACATAGTCAGAGTCAATACGCCGATTGCAATTTACGGTGATATGCACGGACAATACACAGATTTGTGGAGATTGTTTTATCTCAATGGCTGGCCAACTGAGATAAGATCTCTCTTCTTGAGCGACTATGTTGATCGAGGACCGCATGGGGTAGAGGTAAATTAC
Organism: Oscheius sp. JU1382; assembly: GCA_932521405.1. Lineage (NCBI taxonomy): Eukaryota > Metazoa > Nematoda > Chromadorea > Rhabditida > Rhabditidae > Oscheius > Oscheius sp. JU1382. The sequence continues at coordinate 1,363,109 of OW051479.1, forward strand.
TGGATTTATTTCAAATGTTCCACCACAAAAAGTTTCAAAAGCTGAAAAGAATACGGTATAATTTGTAGGTTTTTGTCCTCCTGGTATTGCTAAAAATGCTCTATCCTGTCAATATGTTTTTATGTCGAGACAACCACAAGGATGGACAGGTCAATCAAAATTATTCGTTCTATGACGAATGCATAAATCGCTTTTTGCCACAGGGAGTGGATGTCTTTTAATGCTTTTGAGCGACTCTTTGCTGCGATGCCTATGTGCACTCAGGTTGGAGAGAAGATCTTCTGCATGCATGACAGTCTGACGCCGCTGCTTCCAACTCTAGTTGACATTGATTCTGTTCGCCGGTCGACCAATCTGATCACTAGAAAGGAGGATGATTTTATTGGAATTTTGTGGTCCGATCCGAAGAACGTCAAAACGTTCAAGCAGAATGTGGAGAGAGATGAGGGAGATCGAAGAATTGGGTATTTATTTGGTGATAAGCAGATTCGCACATTCTCTCAGAAGAATAAACTTCAGATGCTTGTTCGTGGCCATCAAGTCCCAATGCATGTAAGTTTGTTTTTTAAACCCTAGCTAATTTTGTCCAATTTTTACAGTAATCTTGGGCCATTTTTCTATGCTTTTTCCCAAGAATAATAATAATAGCTTTAGGGATACGAATTCTTTTCGACTCGACTAGTCACCTTATTTCTCTGCTTCCCGCCTCACTTTTTCACAGGCAGAATCTCCCACCCGCGAGACACCCAGACCTTTGATAAGAAATAAACTGTATTTTTTTTTTACTCTAGGAATAGTCTAGCGGTGAAAAGAGCCGGCTGGGGACTTCCCGTATCGAAAATTGCCTTGAAAAACAGGCCAGACTTGCTGATCAAAGCGCTTCGAGAAGTCCTTCGTGGCCAAAAGTATGTTTATTTGAGAAACAAGCCAGTTTTAGATATAAAGACAACGCTAGAAGAATAGCCAATTTGATCAGAATGAAGCCAACTAATGGAACTACGAGGTTACTCCAAAATACTGAGTTTGCCATTGCAAATGGAGGGATGAAAGAGCTGCTGACGGACGGGCGTCACTACGGCGCCATCAAATATTTTAATTTGGATATTTTGTTGGTAACTTTTGTCATTTATTGGATTCTCAAACAAGGCATAAGGCTGGCCGTTTGGTTGACAAATAACCAGCAAGATGTAGAAAAGGAGAAAATTCAATAAATCTATTTCATTTTCATGTCCTGGGGCTATCAATTCAGATGAAACGCTGGCTTTCAAGAAGACTCCAGAATACTCAACAACAATATTAGAATTGTGGTTTTTAGGATTTCGGAAAAAGTTGGGGCAAACCCATAGACCGCTGCTCCAATATAGCCGGCAGCTCAGACTGTTGTTTCCACTCGAGATACTTTTCTCACTGCGTTATTAAAGAAAATACAGAGAGAGAGGCAAAAGTAGGATAAAGAGAGGGATGGAATACTTCGAAACTTGGCAACATTTTTATTTTAGTTTTGAATATATTGTGGAACAGGTTATCTGCTAATCGGTGAGATCAAAAACAAAATTTATTAATACAAATATATTAGCACATCTGCAGCAGCAATTGTTTCTCAGTTTTTATTGAAAGAAGGAAATAAGAAAATGCGCTGTATTTTTCTGGCAATTTAGGTCCTTCTGTCCAGCTGATTCCATCGAATATTTCGACAGAATCTATTCGAATTGTATCGTCAATTGATCCTCCAAAGGCCATAATTCCATCTGATAATTTGACAGCTCCATGGTCGTATCATCCTTGTTTTAAGCTGGGCATCTTGATCCACTCTTTTTTGGATCAAAAACGTCTATTTTCCAGACTTCATCTGAGGGCGTTTCATCAGATTTATCTCCTCCGATGATTATTAGATTTGTTCCTTCAACTATTGAACAATGCCTTAATAATTCAAGCGGCATATCACAGAATATTTCCCATTTGTTCTTAACTGGATCATAGACTTCCACTGATTTTAGCTGCTTTGTTCCATCCCAACCACCAAAAACAAAGATTTTTCCACCAACTATTGAAGTAGATGAGACAGCTCGTTTAAAATTGAGATCACTTTCATTTTGTATTTTTAAAAAGACAACTTACGGCATTTTAGTCCAAATATTTATTTGGGGATTATATTTTTCCACTGTTTTTAGTATATCAATCCCATTCCATCCACCAGTCACCCAAATTTCTGAGTCAAAAACAATTGTGCTCTGTGAGATACCAGTTCTCTTCTCGTTCATTTCAGCCATTTTGGTCCATTCACCACTCTCTCCCAACTTGTAGCAGCTTGCTAATGGCTCTCTTGGATTCTTTTTGTGGCCTCCCATAACATAAATTTTGCCGTTTAAGATAGCAGATCCGTGATGTGCCACTTTAAAAGGAAGTTTCTGCTTACACATCCGCAATTTGTTCTCTTTGGAATCGAAAATGCAAATGGAGCCAGTTACCAGATAGTTATGCCAAAAAATATAATTATGCTAAAAACAGTGGCAAACTCCTCTTCAATTTTGTTTCATCTCTCTTGTTATAGACCCATGATCCCCATGACCGTAAGGTCTCCCCAAAGATAAGAGAGAGAGAGAAGGCAAGACTGGTTTATCAAAGAATCACGCTCCTTTTATAACAATTTGGCTTATTTTATTTTTCCAATTGGCTGATTTTAGATGGCAGTCATTGGCACAAATGTTGTATTTTTCATCCCACACAATATTTACGCCATCCTTGCTGGCTATGAACGAGCAGACATCATCAATATAGTCATGGTGTTTGGAGGAATGTCATTTCCTTCAGCTATTTGGGCCTACATCCTTACTTATGCACCTTATCGGAAGATTTTATTCCAATTTTTGTCAAAAGCTACAGGAGAACAACAATATCAGCTATATAACTTTATATTACCCGCGCTTCTCCTAGAGCGTGTTGATACGTAGCCTCTACCAAATATACTTGTTCCTTTTTAATTTGTTCCTACAGTTAGTTTTTTGCATACTTCGCGTGTATGCACTAGCTGAAAAATTGTTGTTTCGTTCTTTCTGAACATTGTGTTGTTCTTTTAAATAAATTTAAATAAACGAGTTACTTTTACTCCAAACTTTGATCATGCAATGCTATAGAGAAGATTGAAGGAGTCACATACTCCGGCATTTATTACTCGGCCTAACTCGACGCAGAATAATTAAGTTATTGCAAGCGATCAGTAATGCAGTTCAAATAAAGATTTCTAGCATTCTGTCGAACCGATCAAAAGCGAACCTCAAAAGAAAAAAAAAGCTCTCCAATCTCGGTCGATAGCAAGGAGAGAAAGTAAATGAAATTCCTTTTTGTAACTACCTCTTTATTCGATTAATCCAATTTTCAAGGAGCATAGGAACAGAACGTAACATTGAAAACATTATTGACATAAGTTTCGTAGCACATATCGATGTAGATATACGTGACTTCGTCAGCGCTTCCTCCCTTTATCGTACTACAGCAGAAATTATTTTGAGGGGACCAGACCTAAATTTTATTTTATTGATTTATCCATCCAACTTACCGACCAGAAGGAGCCATTATATCTCACGAATATTTCAGTCGGAGAGGATAGCAGATCCAATTGCATTGAGCACTCCGTTTTATTGCTCCATGTTCCAATGTAAACGTACCTGTTCTATTTTGTGACTTTAAATTCCGCCACCAACAAAAAAACTTACAAATGTAGTCAAATCGCTGTTAACAAAAATCATAAAAATTGGATTTTTATTTGTGTCCCCAAAGGTCCAGCACAAACTCGGCTGTTGAAGGACCGTTGAGATGGTATCATTTACCCCCATCTTCACCGGAATTTCAGGCGTATTGACCGTTTTAAGTCCAGCTTGTTGAATGAGATTCAACACATAATTTGACTGTCCATTAATTAGGCAAATCTTTTAGATTTAGGATAAGAAAATAAATTTGTTGGAACTTACCAGAGATAAAAAGTAAAGCATCGGTAGTTAGGGGCAGCTATGCTCAATTAGCTGAACCTCTCTTGTGACATGTCAGCTTTGATTTTGACTAATTTGGGAAGAGATTGATTTACGAGCATTTTGGTGGCATCTCTAATTCTGGTGCAGCCATCGAAAGACTTTAGAAGAATCGCTTGATAATACAGCTCGACTAAAATTCACCGAAAAAAGAGCTATTAAACCAGCTGGAGAGAAAAACCTAAAGGCCTATAAATTACAAGAAAAATGGACATTTAAAAAAATAAAATCTGAAAAAAATTGACTAAGGAAAATACAAAACAATCTGGGCGTTTCAAAGCCTATCGTAGCTTTGCTGAACATTAAGATAATCAGTCACTCGCAAAAAAAAAATGAAATGGTGGGATGAAAACACACCAAAATCTGTAGATGTTTGCAGAGAGAAAAGCGCCCTTCGTTCTCCTGATCTACGCTTTGCAAACGGCTGGCTGTGCAGATCACCATGGTCAGTCTCAATCTCCCCGTTCGTTTCTCACACAGCCAGTCTCTGCCACCGGTTTGCATCTAATTCAAGCGGCTTTGGCACTAGCAACACGGAAGTTCGTTGTTCCTTTGCAATTTTATCTCGTCATTCCATCCACTAACGAATATATTTTTTTTGCAAAGCTTCTAGAAAAAGCGGAATCTTTCACTTCAGCATTAAACCTCTAAAAGTGGGGAACCAAGACACGAAACATATTTGTCTCCTATTATATGCAATACGATTGAATCCATCTCCCTTGTGAAATATATAGGCGAAATCTGTCCTTCATATGCAGAGACAGACCCCTGATGTGTTTTGGTCAGCCCATTCCCGAAAGGCAATCCAGATATATGAAATCCCGTGTCTCGCTTTGGATCTCCTTTTGCGCTCGTCTCACCTTCGAAAATCTTATCAGCCAATCGCAGTTAAACGAGTTCTTCTCAAAACATTAATTGTATTTTTTGGGAGACTGTATATCTCGCTTAGTATCTCTATGGTCAGGTGCATAACACACGATGCAGACGAAGAAGGTCGCGATTTCTTGAGATCTCTTGAAGGCCGGTATGGTAATGCGCCGTCTGGACATAGGAGATAAGGTCACATGGTCACCTGGGTACCTACAATCGGTGTGTTTTAATCCCGTGTTCAGTCGAGGGATCTATTGTAAGTTCCAAGCTAAAAGTAATCAATGCATTGGCACTTCAATTAATTCAAAATGTACTTTTAAGAGTTCTCGTCTATTTTGATCAAAAGCATTTTTTTAAATTGTTTAGACTAATCGCACAAATAATTGTGTTTGTAATGTTTAGAAAAATTGTAGCCATTGATTTTGTCTACAATTTTATAGAACATAACAAAGCTTGAAGATCGTTGTAATATCTAGAAAAAAAGTCAATTTCGCGATAGGACCTTTTCTTCCCTTCTAATGCAAATGTAATTTGCTGACCTTGTTCTTTTGAGACGAGGCAAGTGTATATCCCTTTATGGATTCAACAGTGTTTATAGAATATTATTTTGCTCACAAATTGCGGCAAGTCTTGTTAGAAAAATTAAAATTTTCACGTGAAATATAAGCAACATGACTATTAATTCTTGGGTTGTAGCTCAAAAATTTCGCCTATCTTTCTCAAGATTGGAACAAGATTCACAGTCCTATAAGAGTGATCTAAACTTCTTTAGGATTTTAAAATAAAAAAAGAAGGGCAAAGTACGTGAGGTTTCAGTGAAGAATACGGTAGCCTTGTTTCTTGGTCTCTAACTTCTCTCAAGAGATTAATGACCATCCACTGTAACTTCTTCAATCTCATCATTTCCTATTGCTCCACCTTTTAAACCAGAAAATCGGAACAGATCTAGGATCAGATAAGTTCAATTTTATTGACAAGGGAGGTTTAATATTTTGGTCACCTTTTGGACTCCACCGCGATTTCCTCTTTTGGTCATTTCTAAAGCGAATTTTGATCCTCTCAATCCTTGCCAGATCGCTCCTAATTCCGAAGCGTTGAAAGCCAGATGAAGCAGCAACACAGTTGAGATTTGGTTCAGTCAATCTAGTTTGTTCTTCTGTTTAAATTCTTCAAAAATCATTTGTTATTTGAGCTGTCGGAAGTTTCTCTAATCTGTTGAGAAGAAGGCTACAAAAGCGCTTTTCATTCGTCATTTTTCATTGATTGTGGCCAACGGTAGCCCAAATCAGGTTTCACCTAATTTTATTAGCTTCATACTTACTAATTTGCTACTGTTTCGTATGTACATCCGATCCGATTAGTAACAAATCACTTTTGAATTAGTCTCTTTCTCCATTTGGAGACTAAGCACGTAGGATTTTCATTCAAGACGTCAAATAATATAGAAGTATCTCTTTCAAGAGATACTTATAGAATTTAAAGCCAAGAAGAGTTACAAAAAATTGCTGAAAAGCTAGTAAAGAAGCTACAGTAACTCTAAAGGTCTTGTATGGAATTTCTATACCTAAATCCCAATTTTTCTATATAATTGTCATGAATCGAATAGAAATAATCACCTTCAGCGGTTATCAAAACTCACACGCAACCTACCGTAGTATCTCATCTAATAGAGGAGCGCCTCGCTAGCCTAGCCATCGAAAGACATCTTGATACCCTGAGAAAAGGGGTTATCGCTGCGAGACCCATTTTTTATCCTAAAATTGACTAAAGGCCTTTTTTAGGATAAAAATGGGCCTCGCCGCAAAACCCTCTTTTCTCGGAGGATCAGCTGTCGTCTTTTTTTTAATGAATAAACTATACAGTATCTCTCGCTTTCCAAGAGACTGGTCGCTTGCAAGTTTTTATTCAAAGTCATTTGACTAATTTATTTAAATTTAGACGTGGAGTACAAGCCCCTTCTTCTCTCAGATGATCACCCATAACAAGATTATTTAGCCTCAGAGTTTAGTCACTGATACGGTGTGAATTGAAACTAATTCGCCATTAATCGCGAACGCGTTTGACTTCAAACATCTCTCGGGATTAGCAGGTTTCTGAATCTTGCTTCCAAGCTTACGGTAGTGCTGCTATTTCATTATCAGATCAGCATCACCACTCGCTTTCTTTACAAAATTCCTGTCTTGACGGTCAAGGTCTTTGATCATCTTCTCTGCCTTTTTGTGTTGAGAGAGAGAGAGAAGCTGAATGACTTTTTTTGGAATTTTTTATGAAATTGATAGGGGAAGGAAGTGAACCAAAGTTACAACCCGAGGACGTCTTTTCTTTTCCGAAATGGTAGAGAAAGAGAGAGAGAGAGACGAAGGTTGGTGATACGATCCTTTCACAGATCGACAGGGTGCCCGTAGCTGATCAAAAATGACTCGACTTCTCTCCCGCAAATTACTTCCTGTTTCCTTGCAGCAATTTTCGGGCACCTTCAAACCTGCACTTTCTACAAATTTATGGGGTCAACTTGGGCTGGCATTTTGGGCCATCAGAGAGCCATATTTTTTCAGCCAAAATTATATAACTCTTACGAAAAAAAAATGCGAGAAAATGAGGTCAAGAAGAAGGGTTCAAAGACCAAGATGGTGGACGAAACTTGTTGATCAGATGACGGTACCTTTTTTTCTGTTCTGTTTTGGCACGAAGCACAATTTTTAGAAGGAAAATGCGGCTCCGCTTTTGCTTCAGCTTTTTAATGATTTCCCGCGCAATCGTGTCACCGACGGGCCGATTCTTCGCCTCACCTTCAACAAACGCTTTTTTGATACTGTATTTGACCTCGATCACTAAAGAAATTTCATCATTTTGCACGAAGTTATGATTCAATCTCTGAACAAAAGAAGAGCCCTTTCTACTGCCAAATTAATGACAAAAATGACTTGGAAATTTCTCATCATTTTGGGCGTTTTCAGTCTGGTTTATCAGCGAAAACTAGAAAAAAAAATTGATTTTAAAAAATAAAGCCTTAGGTTAATTTTAATACTCAATTTAGCTCCAGGAGGAGCTCTTATTTTCGTCCAATTTTGATAGATTTATCCCCCAAAATTCAGCAGAATTAGACGCCTTTTCCCCATTAAAAGTGCGAGATTTTTTGAAGATAAGCTATGCGATGACGACGCATCAAGGACACGAAAGATTTTTGTGCTAGATGTGCCTGAAATTGATACCAAAATTCTATTTTTTTTTTCAAGCAATTATCGCACTAACTTTAGCTCGAAAAGTGAAATATTCATATAGCTTTTGACATAATTAACAGGTACGTCGAAATGAATTCAAAAGGTGATTTTCAATTTCCTTTTTAATTAATAATAAATTAAATCGAAGGTCTAACTTAATTGTATAAATTTTAGCTGAAAAAAGTTTGAATTTAAAATTCCCAATTGAAATTCTTTTTGCTTTTAAAAGAAGATTTTAGTTGAAAGAGACAAAGAGATTTTTTAGCCAAATTAGTCTAGAAATTTGTTTAAAAGCCATCCGCTTTTTATGAACCTCTCACTCTAAAATTACTGTTTTTTATCGCTTTTTTTTTTTGAAATAATACGTAGATCAAGGAAGATTCAATTTTTTATTCTAATCTAGACTCTAGAGATAAAATCATAAGCTTATTTTCTTTTTCTAAAAGTAGCTACAAAAGTGTATTAATGAAGCCAGCCTTAATAAAAAAGAAAAGCATTTGGGCTCAAAAAGTTATTCCTTCTGTTTCTTGCTTTTATTTTAGAAGAGTTAAAGACAAATGGTTGCCAATATGATAAAACTAAAACTCTTTTCTTTTAGAAAATCAAGAATTCTACTACACTGTATTTTTTATTTAAAAAGCGGTTTCAGGTCAAGTCTCACTTAAATTTGACTAAAAAAAGTGCCCGATATTTTAGTTTTTTTTCCTCTCCATTTTTAGGCAATCGTCTACACGAGAGTTCATCTCAAGGCTGTTTTGCGAAATCCACTTTCTTTCTGCCGATTTCTATTTTTCTACAGATTTAAGTTCAAAATTAACCAAACAAGCGACCTTTAGCATGGCCTTTTCCTAAATTTTTGAGATAAAAATCACCGTTATTAGAGAAGGATAAGATCAATTCTTTGACCTTAAAGACTTGCACTCTGCCCCCACCATTGGGCCAAAATTATTAATTTTATAGCTTAGATTATTTCCTACTTCAGTTCTTTGAAATAACCAGGGCAAAGTTATCTAAGGATCGAAATATCCTATGCTTTAATATAATTCCAACTGGTTTATAGACCAATTTTCTTTGCTTTTTCACTCTCTGCCCTTGTTCTCTCGCCTTACCGTAATTTTTTTTGTCCTCGAACTTTATTCTCAAAACTTGATTTGCCATCATCTGTATCTAAACATCAAGATCTTTTGTTCCTTTTTATTGGATTTAGACTTATCCGGTTCTCCAATCCCATATGTCTTTCTTCTCTGAGATATCGGCTTTATCACTATTCCCCTTGATTTTTAGAGTATCGCTTGAATCTCTCAATGATTAGTGGAAATATTGGAGACATCGGACCGCGAGGAGGTCGCCTCAGACGGTGGAGGAAAACCCAGCCGTTGGATTGTAAAGTCTGTGGTGATTTGGCTTCCGGCTTCCATTTTGAGGTAAGATTTTGCTTTTGTTTTCTAGCTGAAATGTACAGCTAGGATAGTTGGCGAAAGCCGCAAATCTTAGAGCCTGTTTCGGGGTTTGGATTTGGCCGAGAGAGTGCGCTGCACGCCGAGGAGATGAGAAAGATCAACCTTTGATCTTTTCCGGCTATTTCTTGGAAAGTTTAGGGGCATACTTGAGTTCTTTGTTGATCTTTCGTTGAAGTCCAAAAATCAGAAATCAGTGTAATTTCTCTAAATGATCCAAAACAAAAGTTCAATTCATTTTTGTTCTTCGCTTTACTTTAGAAAAAAGTTTCTCTTCTCTTCTAAAAGACTTTTTTGGAATAAAGAGAGCCAAATGATAGATAAAGATTTCTTTTTTTATTGACTGTTTCGATGAACTTCCCGAGACCAGCACGCACTTTTTTCGCTTTTCTCGAGTTGTTTCGAAAATTTGTGTCCTTCAGGTACCCTCATGCAACGGTTGTCAGCAATTTTTTCGAAGAACTTTGCTCGAAGCGAGACGCTACAAGTGCAGATGGAATTATAAGTGTAAACTTGAGAAAGGTAAGAGCGGTCGCGGTCGTCTCTATTTCCTTATTTTTGAAGGACCTCACTAAACTTATAAATATTTTGACAAAATCAAAGTTTTGACAAGAAAATCGACACTTTTTATGGTAAAATCCTACAAAAATCATCAAAGAATCTAAGAAAATTTTCGATTTTTACTAGAATTCATCCAATCCAATTCATTTTCACTCTGAAATTTGGTTTTTCTGATACTCAAACCGGTTTTTTTAAATCTTGTGTGGCGTCGTGCAGGTGTGGGGTGTAGCAGAGATCGAAATCTGCAAAATTTGCAGAACACTCCAAAACATAAAGTTTCGCAAAACTTGATGAAGTTTTTCCTAGGAAGTTGAAGCTAAAAGATCCTTCTACGAAATCTTTTTTACATACAAATTCCATGGTTTAATGATGTTCTGCAAAATTGTAGCAGAGATTGAAATCTATAAGTTTAAGAACAATGAAAGTTTGTGAAAATTGAGGGCAAATAAAACGAGATAAGTGGCAGAATACGGTGCTTTTTCAACTCCTTTTGTCTCGCTTTAGAAATTGAAAATTTACAGGAACACGCTGTGCCTGCAGAGCCTGTCGATACAAAAAGTGTCTCGATGTTGGGATGAATTCCAGTACGATGCGTGTTCTTCCTGTTGGTCCAGAGATGGTCGACTTGACAAAAAGCACCGAATCCTTGGCGCTAATCTCCAACTCTGAAGCAAATAGTCTAGATGTTCCTTCTACCTCCAGCTCTGCTCCACTCTTAAAACCAACTCCTTATATTCCTCCAGTTTCTGCTCCAGCTTTTCTTGAGCCAAGGTCCCAAGTTTCTTGGATTGCTGTATTGGATGAGCCTTCTTACCAAGGAGTCTTGAATACACTCCTGGCGATCGAAGAGAAAGTAGAACTTCTCCGGCTGTGTTCTGTCCATCCGCCGACTTTATTCCTCGACGTGCTGACGAGTCCATCTCCCTTCTCGGAGGGGATGCCACCGCTGATGTCTCTTTCCAAAATGGGAGCTCCTTCAATCAATAGAGAAATATATTCGCTGTTGGAATATGCGAAATGCTTCAAATGGTTTTGTGTCCTAACTTTCCCGGATAAATGCACCCTCCTGGGGGAGCGCCTCCCAGCTTTGTTGGCTCTCCGACTGGCTTGGAATCAAAGCGAATTGGTACAGTCAATGCCATACAGGTGGGTTAAACGGGAGAAGATTTTTGATTCTTTAACCCATTGACGACAATGTGAGTCACCCGTAACTCACGCGTAAAAATGCTCTTAGTCCCTGATGGTTAATTGGTCAAAACTTCCATTGTTGTCAATGGGTTAAAAACGGCGAGAGAAAGAGGAAGTTTTGCGTGGCTAATAGGTTCGTGAGAAGTTAATGACCAAAAGAAAGAATAATACAATTCTATCGTATCTCTTAAAGAAGGCAAGATTACGCTTTTTTTCTTGCCATTCAGGCCCCCCATAAAAATGAGTTTTAATCAGGACAGGCTACTGTAGTCGCGAAAGGCCACCAAAAAAGAGCTAAATTTTGAGCAAATCTTAGGAAAAAATTTAAATTTCCAGCCTTCTCCTTGCCCCATTGATCGCAATGGTACAGAAGATAGTGGTTGACAAGAAGTCCATCAGTCTGCTGAGTATACTACTCTTCACAGATACTGCGAATATTCCTCTCAGTCCAGCAGCCCAAGAGGAGCAATTGAGACAACACAATTTTTATGCTTCCTGTTTTTCTACCCATCTAATGCGACGGTAAGTACTGTAGTCTTCTAGTTGAAACGCAGTCGCATCAGCTTAAATTCATTTAGTTTCATTAATTAATTAATGTTGTGCAAAGTTTTAGCTCGTGACTCTCTCTATAATTTTGTAGAACATCTCAAAGTTAAGGAAGTGACGTAGAATTTCGAAAGCGCGATGATCATTGAACGTTGTGGGAACTTTCAACCTCCTAAAACGATCATTTTTTTGGGTTTTAGAATAATTTTATGATTTTACGATTTGATTCCAAAGTTTTTGCCCTTGATTTTTGCTACAATTTTGTAAAGCATCGCAAAATTGAAGAAAATCAATGGGTCCTGCTGTCCTAAATTGAAATTTAAGAAACCCTTGAACTTTTTTTTTAGGTATGGAGCCATGGAGGCTGAAAATACCGCTAAACACTACGCCATCCTATCAGCCGCTTTGAACATCGGCCAGGCGATGAAGGTCTACCTCAGAGAGCTTGAGCCAGAGAATAGTTTATCCAAACAAGTTGTCGATTTGGTCATGACCCGGAAGTAAAGTACACGTGACTGTGAAGACACGTTTGGCGAAGTTGTCAATCAAAGAATGGGGTCAAAGATCGTGGCCTCGGAAGGGCGGATTGCGTGACTTTTTGCAGCGATTTTCGATCAGAAGGGAAATCGGGGGGAGAAATGCCAAAAAAGATTGCCAACATTAACTCCCAGTTTTCTAAACACAATTGCAAGCAGTTTCAAAAAGAGCAGCTAGTTTCCTAAGCAACTTCCTTACATTAGTCTATTTAGGCCGTCTAGATTTAATCATCAATTAGTCAAGGCCAAATCTTACCGTTCTTGCGTATTACGAAGCTATTCGCGACTTATTAACTCCAGTCACGGAATAAGCCAAAGAAGCTCTTAAATCGATCGCGATGCTAGCTGAAAAGCAAGACCAAATTTCGCTCAAAAATCGGCAAAATGATGGTAATTTTATATAATCAAAAACGTCATTTTCTTGCGTTTTTAAGCCTCCAAAAGACGTCTTTTTTGGACATCATAGACAGTTGGAAAAGAAACGACTGTAAAAAAATTAATAAGACACAAAGGAGAAAACACTGCTGCACAGCAGGTGCAAAAAATCCTTCCACTTGTGCAAAAGAGTTGAGAGAAAAAAATTCCACTCTCACTTTTAAAATAAAATAGTATTTAAACTGTAAGTGCTGAAAAGAAGTGAGCAAATTGAAGCAGCTGTAATTTATTTCCTTTCGATGTACTATCTGATCTATTCCCTACGTATTACAATGGAAAAAGACTGAGAACATTATTCCTGCATAAATAAATACATAAAGTCTGCAATTGACAGAACAGGTGTTTTTGGATATTAATTTCCACATCACAGTATAATGCGTTCTGTCCACGATAAGTCTGTATTTTTCTCTCGATTGTTGACATTCTTCTGGCATCTTTAGTTTTCTACTTGGCTTGGAAGAAATCTCCTCCAAAAATGGGATATTTCAAACCGATTTTTATGAAAGTCGTCGTGGCTGATATTCTTCTCTCCACTTCCGGAGGTTTGTTCATGCTTCCCAAGATTAGCAGCATGAAAAGAGCACTCTTTTACAAATGGACTGGCTGAAAACCAAGGCTTTTATGTTTATTTGCTTATGGTTTGTATAATCTTTTAAAAGAATCTAAAACTCTAAATTTAAGGGAGCAATGACTGATGCTTCTATAGCGATAATGGGCATTTCGACATTCGAATTGGCACTTTTACGTTTTCTAAAAGTTTATAATTTCAATTGGATTTTTCAACTTAAAAGTAGAAGGTAAGTGGCTGTTTTGAACTGAGCTGATTGGAATAACTTATCGTAATAGAAATTGACTATTGAAGGTGATTTGCTTACTCTAAAAAGTCTTCATTTTTTTAAATTCAAGCCGAGATAGGCGGCCTTATTGGCTCTTGACACCTCGGGCCAATAATAAAAACTGAATTATTTATTTAAAGTACAGAAAGAGTGAGATAATGCACTCGTGTTTGAACTTGGCTACCGTAATATTTATCCGACAGTTATGTCTTTTTACTTAATTTTCTTAAATTTCCTACGATTTTTATGACTTGTAATGTTTTGTAATCTTGGAGAGGAGATCAAGAACTATAACTTTGTAGAACATCAAAGATTATGAAAATTGGTGGAAAGAGTTCAAATGAATCAAACTAGAAGACTGCGCGTTTATTCAGTAGAGTTGGTTGATTTCAGCTATTGGCTAATTGAGATAGCAATAAATGGCTCCTTTTTCCTTGGAAGTCTAATATTAGGCTTCTATGTGCTAAATACTGGAATGATGATTTTTGTGGAAAATGGTCCAACTCCTGGCTATGCAGACAGTTACTTTCAGCTAGGGAAGTTTTCAGAGGATTTAGCTTCCGCTCTTTACAGTAAGATCTTGGATGAATTATGATCAAACATTTATTAGTGAGCTGTATCATTATCATCGTAATCGGCCAGCCTTTCTTCATTTATTTCCTATCTTTTTTGTCAGAATGTCAAATTCGGAAGCAAGCCAGTGAGAAAATATATGGCAATTTCACCATCTTGCTGATAATTTAAGGAACTCTTCCCATTTTGTTTTATGGCATTCCTGATGGATTGGTTGTGATTTCAATTTATTTTGGCTATGATGTTGCTGAATTTGCGATTTCCTTAGTCTCAATTTCATTATTAATCTATCAGCTGACAAACTCTTTTTCAACTATGTTAGTGATCAAACCCTATCGTCAATTCGTTTGGAAAATTCTTTTAAGAATTTCGTCTCGATCTAACAATTTTCGTATTTGTGAATTATAATTTTATAAAAGAGAATCCATCGAACTCGTGCAATAAAGAATTTTTTTTAAATTAGAAAATCAAACTAGATTTTGTGAATAATTATTGTTTATTCGGTAAAGGTTGTTCCTAATTTTTGAAAGAAGAATGAGAATTAAAAGGTAAAACTGAGAGGCAGCTCTATTCTAGGAAGATTGCTTTCATAAAGTAATAGCCAATTCGAAGCGAAAGCAGGCACAGAGTCTATGAGATTTTTCCATAAGGTATTGAGGAAGTAATTTCTCGTGGCTTACTCAAACTCTTTCTTTCAATTGTCAATGGAGAAGTATCTTCACACTGTGCCCCGAGAAGCCACGCCCCTCGATCTCGTTTATATATATAGCCAGTGAGAAATTCGGCTGGTCTTGACCGCAGAGTCATTGCCCAGTAGCTATGTCATTGTCTTTGCTCTCCTTAGAAGATACACTAGTTGCCGAATCTAATGTCGCCTTGTATTCTATCCTAACCCAAGGGTCGCATGTGTAACTCAGTTCATAGTCCATCTTACTAGGTCTCTACTCTCGTACCACCCGTCTTGAAACCAAGAACATATTATAATAATCAGTTTAGAATGGCGCATTCATCAAATGGTAGAAAGAAGAAAGACGATCCAGTAATGGAAATGTACGAGGCTCAAGCCATAGTTGTTGAGAAAGTGCAGGAACTGGACCAGAAAGATAGAGAATTACAGCAACAGCGAGTGAAGCTTGATAATGCTCTACAAGAAATAGAGCGGTTGAGACAAATTAATGAGCAGCAGAGATTTGACCAAACAATTGCTTCCACAGGTAGGGCAAGGGGAATCTTTCAGTGAGAAATTCGACGAATTTCTAGAGAGAAAGTTTGAAGAACAACTTGCCGAAATAAGGCGACAATTTGAGGAAACTTTGAAAGAAAGTATAGGTAATATTGAGGATAAAATAAAATTCGATAAAAAGAACTATCAGGAAAATATGACGGTTATGAGTGAGTTCTTTTTTAAAAGTTAAAACATCTCTTGAAGAACAATCAACCGAAGAAAACAAAATTGAAGCAAGACGGCTGCTGGAGAGAGAAAGAGAGGATCGAGCCACCACAGGCATTTTTATATTCGAAGAGATTTGAGAATCTTTTAGAACGAAATTTCCAAAATCAGCTGGCGGAAGTTGGGCAGCAAATGGCAAGGGAAAGAATGGATCGAGTTGCTGCAGGTAATTTTAAAATAAATTAGTGTGAATTGAGAATATTGTGGATGAAAGGGAGGAATGAGTCAACGCAGAAAATTTCAAAAATCAACAAATCTGAAGACAAAAGAACTAAATGCAATTTCAGTTAGAAAGATCGAAGCTCAATTAGCTGAAAAGGGAGAAACAATAAAAACTTTACAAATTAGAATTGATGAGCAATCTGGAGAAATTGAAAATCTAAGAGCCGGGCAGTTGGAAAAAGCCGCTTTGGTTGAAAAAGCAAATGAAGGTTTGTTTGGAATTTAAAGAACACCAGCAATTTTAGAAACAAAAAAGATGGTAGGAAATATGTCAATTCATTTGGGAAATGTTTCCTCAGAATTGGGGTCCCACTCTTCTGTAGGTTCAGCTAAAACCTCTGAATAAGCGGTGTAGGCGCTGATTCTTGGAGGAAGGCATGACGATATAACTGACTCCATTTGCATTTTCGATTCCAAAGAGAACAAATGGCGAAAGTGTAAGCAGAAACTTCCTTTTGAAGTGATACAACTTGGATCTGCTATCTTAAACGGCAAAATTTATGTTATGGGAGGCCACAATAATAATCCATATAAACCATATGCAAGCTGCTACAAGTTGGGAGAGAGTGGTAAATGGCCCAAAATGGCTGAAATGAACGAGAAGAGAGCTGGCATCTCACAGAGCACAATTTTTTTGGCTCAGAAATTTGGGTGATTGGTGGATCAAATGAGAGTGATTCACTAAAAACAGTGGAAAAATACAATCTCCAAACAAATATTTGGACTAAAATGGCGCAAGTTATCTTTTTAAAAATACAAAATGAAAGTAATCTCAATTTTAAACGGAATTCCCCATCTGCTTCAATAGTTGGTGGAAAAATCTTTGTTTCTGGTGGTTGGGATGGAGAAATTTTAAAATCAGTGGAAGTCTATGATCCAGCCAAGGATAAATGGGAAATATTCTGTGATATGCCGCTTGAATTATTAAGGCATTGTTCAATAGTTGAAGGAACAAATCTAATAATCATCGGAGGAAGGAAATCTGATGAAACGCCCTCAGATGAAGTCTGGAAAATAGACGTCTTTGATGCAAAAAAGGAGTGGATCAAGATGCTCAGCTTAAAACAAGGAAGATACGACCATGGAGCTGTCAAACCATCAAATGGAATCATGGTCTTTGGAGGATCAATTGGCCCCATAACTCGAATAGATTTTGTCGAAATATTCGATGGAATCAGCTGGAAAGAAGGACCTAATTTGTCAGAAAAACATGGCGTATTTTCTTCTTTTCCTCTTTCAATAAAAACTGAAAAACAATTGCTGCTGCAACTCTGCTAATATATTTTTTCATAATAAAAATTTTTTTATAAGAACATTTTTTCTCTCTCTACATTAAGAGACAATAACGGCTTTATCCCGCCTGTCTCATTTGGGCCGGCAATTGAAAAAAAATGGTTTTTTTTCTTCTCAAAGAAGAAAATCAAGTCAAAGGAGTAAGATTCGCGCTTGGTTATAGGCTGCTACAGTAACCCTGAACACTTGAAAGAACCTTTCTCTCCTCGGAAGAAATCTCTTTAAGGATCAGCGAGCTCTAGTCTTAGTATCTGTCTGATTGTTAAGAATGCCTGAGGGGTTTATTGTTCAGCAATAAGAATTTGATATAATGGAAGCGAGTGAGTAATGGTTGCCTAGGCGCTGCCTTGCCCCTAGATAACCAAGCTCGTGTAACCGCAATTGAAAGGAATGCCGATTTGAAAAGATTTTTATCCAAAAAATTGAGAATATTGCACTCGAATTTGAGTTAAGCAAATTAGTTAAGAGAGTTAAAAAAAGCGGAAATATACACTGCTCCACATAATCATTGCGCCACCCACGATTTTTGGGGAAAAACCTGATTTTTAAGGTTTTCTCAAAAGCTGTGATATAGGAAAGGTGTGTTGAGACATTATTGAATTGTCAGCTAAGTTAAACTAGAATTCGAAATAAGCAAAAAAAAATTTCCCACTTTCATGAAAAATGCGTTTTGACGAATCCACATAATCATTGCGCCACTTCATTTTTTTCAAATTTTATTGTGTTTTTTCAGTTTTTTGTACTCGTTCTGTTATTTTTAGTTTCGTTCTTTTGTTTCCAGGTAATGAGAGCTGGAAGACCGCTTTCTAGCTACGAAAAGGGGCAAATCAATGCCAAGCATGCCTTGGGTATGTCAAATCGCCAAATTGCTAGAGAACTTGATCGCCATCATCGAATTATTGGCTCATACCTTAACAATCCGGCAACATATGGTACTAAGAAGAGCCCTGGCCGGTCTCCAGTAATTACCCAACGAGAAAAACGCCGAATTCTCCGCGAGGCTTCAAATAACTGTACGACATGCAGGAAGGTCAAGGCTGATCTACGCTTAAAAGTCTCGGCGAAAACAGTTAGACGCGTAATTTCGAAGAGCAATTTCATAAAATGACAGAAAATTAAAAAAGCTCTACAATTAGAAAGCCATCACAAAAAAGCCCGTGTTGCTTTTGCTAAGAAAAATTAGCGAACTGACTGGCAATCGGTAAGCGCTTAAATTTTGGCATTTTCTTTTTTAGATTGTCTTTTAGGATGAAAAGAAATTCAATTGTGATGGCCCAGATGGTTGCAAGTCATACTGGCATGATCTCCGAGAATAAAAACTGCGTTTTTCGAGACGAAACTTCAAGTGAGGTGGCCTTATGGTTTGGGCAGCTATCTCGTCGACAGGACGTGTGAAGTTATGCTTTGTTTCGAAGAAAATGAGTGGAGCTGACTATCGCATAGTCTTACGCCGTGGTGTTCTTCCATTTTGGCGCCGAAATCGTAACAAGAACTTCACTTTTATGCACGATGGAGCCCCAATACACCGAGCCCGTGCAACACTAACTTGGCTCCAGCGCAAGAGAATCTCGTTATTAGAGTGGCCAGCATGCTCCCCTGATTTGAATATCATAGAGAACATATGGAGCTTCATGGTTCATAAAAATCTATGATGGAAACAAGACTTATAGCGACGTTCAGCAGCTTAAAATGGCCATAATTGACGCTTGGCACAAAGTCGACCAAACTTTGCTTGACTCGCTCTATCAGAGCCTTGATGACCGCCTATTTCAAGTAATTCAGCGTAACGGGGCTGCCACTGATTACTGAGTCATTTTCTAGTCTTTTTCATTGTTATTTCGTTAGTTACTAAAGATATTTTCGAAGTGACGCAATGATTATGCGGATTCGCCAAAACGTATTTTTTCATAAAAGTAGGAAATTTTTTTTGCTTATTTCGAATTTCAGTTTAACTTAGCTGACAATTCAATAATGTCTCAACACACCTTTCCTATATCACAGCTTTTGAGAAAACCTTAAAAATCAGGTTTTTCCCCAAAAATCGTGGGTGGCGCAATGATTATGTGGAGCAGTGTATTTAGGATCAAAGAGTTCATTTTTCTAGGAAATAAATTATTCAACAAAATGTGGGGGGAGTTGGATAGAAACTTTTTAAAAATTTATTGACTTCTTCTTGTACTTTGTATTGGTCGCTTATTTGGAAACAGGAAGTGCATTTCTCTCTCTTTGTGGCTTCTAAACAATTTTCGGAATAATCTCCCAAACTGCTTGACGATAAGGCTTGACCAATAAAATAATCGAAAGAGAATTCAGCATATGGTAGAATAGAACACAAAGTACATAAAATTCTGCTAGATCGTAGCCTAAATAAATAGAAGTGGCTGCCACTGCACCAGCAATATCAAAAAATAGAATGGGGAGAGATCCTTGGATAAAGAACATGCTGGCAAATCTTAAATTTTCTCCTTCAGAGTGCTTTGAGACTTTAAATTCTGATAATAGAGCATTGAAATAGATGAACAAAGGCTGACAAACTCCAAAAATGATAAAAAGGCTGGCTGAAACTGACTTCTCCTATAAAGAACCTCTCTTACCACCGACAATTATTGAAAATTTGGAGTCTCGAAGCAACAAATAACTGTCTCCATATCCAGAAATTGGGTCGTTTTCTACAAAAATTGCGGCTTTTGTTTGGAGAAGGTAGATGGCAAATAGAGTTCCTCCTACAAATACACCGCCGGTCATACAAATCTCGAAAAACCACCAACTGAAAAACTCTGTTAGTCTTTCCCATAGCTTGAATTCAAAAATAGCAGAAGAAGCAAAAAAAAAGCCCCGATTTTCAATTTATATTTCATTGCTTCTGGAGTCTAGCAAATTGATCACATAACTGCGCATTCGCGCTGCCTCGAGATAGACTTTTTGCAGCGAGAAATTGAAATTTGGTCTCAAAAGAATTTAGAATAAAATGAGTCTCGATCAGTGTATTACGCAGGAATCCCGAAAATTCTCGAAACGAGTAATGAGTATGAGATTCCGGGGTAGAACCTGGTGCCATTCGGGATTCCCGCACAACATTGGTCTCGAAGCAATGCGAATACGCAGTTTTATGCTTTTGTAGATGTAAATTTTCTGGACAGTCTATAAAATAACTTACAATTTAGTTTGCACCTGAAAAATCCAATTAAATTCAAAAACTTTGAGAAAACGTAAAAAAGATAATTCCATAAGTGAAATGGCAATGCATACCAAGCAGACAACACAAATTACGCTCTAAAATGTTTTCAAAAATAAATATTGAACAAACCAAGGGAGTAATAGCAAAAAGACCATAATTTCCAACAAGACCTTTGAAAAATATCGCTGTTTTTCCTTTAAATATAGGGATAGGCCGTAAAAGAAATCCAGTAATAGCAGATAAACCAATGCCATAAACAGCGATTTTCGTAAAAATCGGCTTGAAGATTATCATTTTTGGAGGAGATTTCTTCCGAGCCAGATAGAAGACTAAACTCGCCAATGAAATGTCAATAATTGAGAGGAAAGTTATGATAAAATCGCATAAAGTAGCCATCTGATTAGAAATTACTGCTCGAAACACCTGACAGCTAGCCAGAAAATTCGCTTCTAAGAAAAGCGGGGAATATTACTAACAAGAAAAAGGGCATTGAATGTATTATAAGAATTTCGACGTCTAGATTCTCAATCTTCTTGTTATCTCTCTCCTACTGTTAAGCTTCCATGTGGAGGAAATTATTCTCAAAACGAATTGCCAATATGGCTTGATTAGTAAATAGTCGAAATAGAATTAAACATCTGATAGAATAATATGGAAAGCACAAGCAAAGAAAAAATCAAATTGGCTGATTCGTGATTAAAAAAAATTGCAATGATCGCCCAGCCGAAAGAAATATCGACGAATATAATGGGCAAAGTTCCTTGGGTGATCATCATTATAGTAAAGCTCAAAAGCCTTTTTTCTCCAGCTTGCTTCCTCACTTTCCAATTCGATAGAAATGAAAAATGTAGATAAAAATCGGCTGGCTGGTTGCTAAAATAGTAGTAGCAACAGCTGAAAATTCGTTTTGTTTGATATTACAGACTACCGGTAAGAGTAAGCCGAATACTTTTAGAGTCTAAAATAAATACGTAAGTATCCCCATATTCAAAAACTGACTCATTTTCCACAAAGAGTATGGCCTTAGTCTGTTGCAGAATAAATAAGCCTATAGTTATGAGAATAAATAAGACAAAAATATGAACAATTTTCAAGCATCCAATAGCTAAAAATGGAGCTTTTGAATCCAGAAGCCATCCTGCGTTATTCTTTTTAATTAAAAAACCCATTTAACATTAAATACATTAAGCCGACGTAAGAATGCTAATTCACCAGTAGCCACATTAATTATTGTAAAGCAAGAGAGAAGTGTTATGCACTTAAAAGTATACATATTTACCACAGATTTGAATTTAAGCTTAATTTAGCTATAAAATTTAGGATAAAGCAGCGCGGGTAGCCAAATTTAAATTTGCAGCGCAGCGGTTGATACTCAAACATGTCGTCTTTTTTTGAAACAGGCTATAATAGAGATTGAACATTTTGCGTATTTTTAGCAAGAAAGTATAAAAAACTGGTTTTTTTTTTTTGGCAAAGCGGGTTCTTTTTTTCGACGAAGAAAGCTTCGATCTTTCCTTTTTGATGTTGGTTATTGTTAAAAAGTCAGTGAAATCAGTTTTTTTTAATTTAAATAAAAGCTCTCCTTTGCTCAAAATATAGTTTTTTAATCTTTTAAAGGAACAAAGTGTACACAAACCATTCCATTTTTAGCAAAAAAATCTCATATATACAAGCAGTCCATGAAAAATAGAGCTTTCTTCTCGTTGTAAAAAGCAGGAAGAGCGAAAAACCCACCTATAGAGGAGACAAAAATGTCAAATAAGGCGATTTTCAGAAAAATCGGCTTGAAATATGACATTTTTGGAGAACATTTTGTCCAAACCAGGTAGAAAAGAAGAGTAGCCAATAAAATATCGACAATAGAAAAAAATGCAGAAATAGTCAATTAAAAAAGTTTTAACAGTCCAAATAAACAACTTTATTTTATTTTTGGCCAAAAAAACACCTGTTCCGAGCTAAGATAACTCGAAAATCAACCTCTGCTTTATTAATTATTTCAAATATACAATCCTGCCTACTGATCAACTTTGATACCAAAAGTGTCTTGGTATTTGCCGCTTCTAGCCGTAAAGTCTTTCAGCTGAAAAGAACGATTATCTCGCCAGCACTAAATACTACTCTAGTCTTATTTCCAATTCGATTGGACTCTGTCCTACGAAGAAGCCCGTCATGCCTCGCATCTCTCCTTCCGACCAAAAGAAGCTCGTCAGAAAAGATCGTCTGACCACTACGATCACTTCTTCAGAAGACTGTGTCTGGATCTTCAAAGAACGGCTATGCGTATGGATATGTGACTGGCAAGGAGGAGGGAGATGGCTCCGAAGATGACTACGAGTTCTTGCTGATCATTGAGCACAACTGTGGAGGGCCTCCACTGGAGGCAGTAACAACAAGCAGGAATACGAATTAAAGAAGAAATGTTTCGTCGGTCAGTGGCATTGCTGTTATGCTGTCAACATTGAGCTCACTCGGAATTAATAAAGTGCACTCTATCTTTCACTTGTTAAGTCTTATGTCTTCCTTCTCTTTTTCGGATTACAAAATTATTGTGGCAACTTGTTTGCTTTTTTTTTCAAAGAAATTGCTAAAAGATGTTTCAAATAAGAGGTCAGATGAATCTCGTCTTACTAGGCTTCCAGAGCCGACGATTTCTATTGAATGGAGTAGAATTCGTCTTAAACGTCTTAGGTACCTTGCAAAATTGTTTTGAAATTCAGTTTGCTCAAATCAGATAAGAAATCGTTCTTATCAGTGCACACACAGTTCACATATCGATTGAGAGCACTTTTCTCTCCTTACTTCCCATAAATTCTATTTTATTTGTTAAATATAATAAATTATTCATTGAGCAAAATGTATGCACTTCCAATTACATTGCTCGAGAACGAATTAGATCAGAAACGTGAAGAACTTGAAACAGCTCGCTTAGAAATTCAACGATTGAATGCGGTCTTGCGGGGACAAGGTAGTACGACTTCTTTTAAATATATCAAAAAAGGTTTTAGTTCAATCAAATGAAGAAAAAAAAATGCAATGGTTGGAAAAAGAAAAAGAGATCCAAGCAGCTGCAGGTCAGTTAATTTTTTTGTTCAATTATCGTGTTCTCTTGCTGGGGCCAACTCGAAAAAGTTCTGCCTAGGGGAAGCTTCAATTAGCCTATAATACAGTGTGTCAAGAAAGTTTGGATACACCCCAAATTTCTTAGGTTGAGCCATCGCGTGAACTTTTTTCTATCAGACCTTACTAAACGAAAAAGCAGTATCTAAAACCTGTAATTAGATTGATCTTTTTTCCCAATCGAAAATCTTACTCGATCTGGTAGACAATCCTTAAAAAACCGGTGTCAAGAAAGTTTGGATACACTTTAGAATTTAACAATTTTTTTATTCATGAAACAAAATTTAGGAATCTCTAGTAATTACAAGCTGCACCATTTTTCTGGAGTACATCACAAAGGCGTTTTGGAATTGAATCATATAATCTGGCGAGGTAATTTTGGTCAAGGGAGGACCAAGCCCTTAAAATTCCTTGTTTCAACTCATCTACATTACTATACTGCTTCCCATTAGCATACACTTTTCTAGCAAGATAGCCCCATACATTCTCTACAATATTTAAATCAGGAGAGCGAGCTGGCCATTTTAAAATGGGGATATTTTTGGATGAGAGAAATGAAATGGTAGCTCTAAAAGTATGGATTGCGGCTCCGTCTTGTTGATAAATTAAATTTCGTCGCTGGTTCATGGCAAAGAAGGGAACTAACTCATTTTCTAACGTTGAAATGTACTCCTGAGAGTTCATTCGCGAGGTTGTGAAGCAGAGACCAACAGTTCCAAAGCTAGAAATTGCACACCAGGTCATACAAGATCCTCCTCCAAAGTTGCGAGTGGTGCGAAATAAGTTTTCCTTTCTGAGGTCATGCCAATAAAAGGCGAAATTGTCAGGTCCATCTAAATTCCATTTTTTCTCGTCACTAAATACGACCTAAAGCAAAAACTTTACAAAAAAACTGAAAACTAACTCTATTCCAATCTGTAGTACAGTTTGTTTTACAAAAAGTAATCCTCCATTCTTTGTGACGTTGAGTTAGGGCAGGAGCATGCAGCTTTTTTTGATATTGGATATTTCTGGCATCATTTAATGTCTTTCTTACTGTTTCGTGTGAGACATTCAAGTTGAGCATTCCTGGAGCCTTTCGAAGCGAAGACATTGTATTCGAAAAGTGATTGACAACCTTTCGAGCGTCTCTTCTTGTCAGCTTTGGCGGTCTTCCGGTTGACTTATTTTTGTAATTAGATCAGGGTTTAATGACATACTGAATACAGCTTCTTGATCTTCCCATTTTCTTAGCAATTTCGGCCAGAGAAAGGCCTGCATTACGGTAGGCTTTAATGGCACCAGTCTCAATGTCCGTCAAACGTTTAGTCAATGGCATCTTAAGATAGAACAAATATGCATGATCAAAAATAACTGGAAAAATAATAATAACACAAAAATTTTTTAAAAAATAAGTAAAAGCAATGCTGTATTCTTAAAATAAACAGCTGTATCCAAACTTTCTTGACACCGGTTTTTTAAGGATTGTCTACCAGATCGAGTAAGATTTTCGATTGGGAAAAAAGATCAATCTAATTACAGGTTTTAGATACTGCTTTTTCGTTTAGTAAGGTCTGATAGGAGAAAAAAGTTCACGCGATGGCTCAACCTAAGAAATTTGGGGTGTATCCAAACTTTCTTGACACACTGTATATTTAATAAAAACCTTTTAGAAACAAAATTTAAATATCAAATAATAACAAATGAGCGGATAATTGATGAACTAAAGTATCAATTGGAAAAAGAAAAAGCGAGTAGGCTCTCCACAGGTTTTGTCTACTTCGAACAATTTTTGTAATTATTTTTTAGAGCAAGATTTTAAAAATCAACTAAAACAAAAAGAATATGAAACAAATCAGATTATCGAGGAAAAGAGTCGACAAATAGAAATAGAAAGAAAAGCTCGACTTTTTACAGAACAAAAAATTATTGAAATGGAGAAAAAAGAAAGAGAAATCAAAGCTGGTAAACAATAATTTGCAGTAGAGTTGAGATCATAGATTTTAGAGAAAAATACTGCAGATGAAGAGTTAATTGGCGATCTGATGAAGCTATTAGATGTGGAAAGAGTGAGTAGAAATTCTGCAGGTAGATTCGTCTCGTAGACTCTAGAAGAAACTCACTCTTTCAGAACAATTAGCTGAACAAAATGAAAATAAAATTCAGCAGCTAAAAAGAGAAATGATGCTGCGAACTACTGCTGGTAAGATCTGTAAAATGACTTAACCACTCGGCGGGAAACATAGTGGCCTAATCAGGCTACAACGAGTATACGCAGCAGGGCTGCACGAATATTAGTTTTTTTTCGGTGAACCGAATACGAGGTGAACCAGCTTTTGAAAATCTTAGACAAAGTGAATACAAAGCTATTTGTTTTCGTTCCGCAATTCGCTTCTAAAAAGGATTTTTTAGTTTTTTTAAACTTCGTTATTTTGAGAAACAAATAAAATCTCAAAGGTTATTTTTCTGCTCTATAGCTGGAACAAATAGGCAAAAACTTTCTAGTTTTTAATCGGAATTCAGAAGAGCGAAGAGTTAAAACTCCAGTGGAACGAGGAATAGCTGAAAGAATGAATTTGGCCGAATTTGGCAATCAAAATATTCTGTGCTCTTCAGTAAGTGCATTTGGAGAGTAATCAATTGGACAAATCGATTCAGGTCTTGATGCTAAAAAGCAATAACAACCGCAATAGCAATTCGATTTATATTTATAATTCCAATAAAGTTTCGTGGCAAGCCTGTAGACAAAAGCTTCCTTCATATCTATATTCATATGGAGTAGCAATTCTAAACGGAAAGATTTATATTTTCGGCGGCGAAAATAAAAAAAATAATACATTATATTTTTGTTATAAGCTGGAAGAAAATGGAGAATGGACCAAGTTGGCTAATATGAACAAGGAAAGATCTGGAATCTCACGAAGTTCGGTCATTTTTAATTCAGAAATTTGGGCAATTGGTGGATACGATGGGGTAAACTATTTGAAAACAGTGGAGAAATACAATCCAACACTGAATAAATGGATAGAAATGCCGTAATTTTGAGATAAGAAAGAGTAATTAAAGAAAATATTTAGTGAAACTGTAGTGGCACGTCAAACTTCATGTGTTTCAGTAATAGCTGGAAAAATCTATGCTTCCGGTGGTTGGGATGAGTATGGGATCATTAGATCAGTGGAAGTCTTCGATCCAGTCAAGAACATATGGGAAATATTCTGTGATATGCCGCTTGACTTGACTCTACATTGCTCAGTAGTTGATGGAACAAATCTAATAATCATAGGAGGAATGAAATTTGATAGAACGCCCTCAGATGAAGTCTGGAAAATAGACGTCTTGGATCCAAAAAAGGAGTGGATCCAGATGCCGAGCTTAAAACAAGGACGATATAATCTTGGAGCTGCCAGAGTATTAAATGGAATTGTAGTCTTTGGAGGAAAAACGGCTAGCAATCAAATTAACTCTGTTGAATTATTTAATGAAGGACTTTGGAAAGAAGTTACTAGAATTCCAGATTTATCTGGCTTCTTTTTGTTTGTTCCACTACCACGGGATACAGAAGAGCAATTACTTCAATGGATGTGTTAGACCGATTTATCAAATAAAAACTACACATATTTTATCAACTTAATAGTCTTAGATTTCTATGTAAGAATTTTTTAATTACCTTTATTTAATCTACTACATGTATCAACACTAGTAGGCAGAACTACCCAGATACAATTATTAATTGAAGAACATAACTCTCAGCTACAGTATTTCTAATCGAGAATAAAATTACTTACAAGATCAGCTCATATTATACAGTTTAATTTTTTAAATTAGCACAGTTGCAGCAGCAATTGTTTTTCAGTTTTTATTGAAAGAGGATAAGAAGAAAATGCACCATGTTTTTCTGGCAATTTAGGTCCTTCTTTCCAGCCAGTTCCATCGAATATTTCAACGGAATCTATTCGAGTTTGGAAATCAATTACTCCTCCAAAGACCATAATTCCATTTGATAATTTAACAGCTCCATAATGATATCTTCCTTGTTTTAAGCTGAGCATCTTGATCCACTCCTTTTTTGCATCAAAGACGTCTATTTTCCAGACTTCATCTGAGGGCGTTTCATCAGATTTCCTTCCTCCGATGATTATTAGATTTGTTCCTTCAACTATTGAACAATGCCTTAATAATTCAAGCGGCATATCACAGAATATTTCCCATTTATCCTTGGCTGGATCATAGACTTCCACTGATTTTAAAATTTCTCCATCCCAACCACCAGAAACAAAGATTTTTCCACCAACTATTGAAGCAGATGGGGAATTCCGTTTAAAATTGAGATTACTTTCATTTTGTATTTTTAAAAAGATAACTTGCGCCATTTTAGTCCAAATATTTGTTTGGAGATTGTATTTTTCCACTGTTTTTAGTGAATCACTCTCATTTGATCCACCAATCACCCAAATTTCTGAGCCAAAAAAATTGTGCTCTGTGAGATGCCAGCTCTCTTCTCGTTCATTTCAGCCATTTTGGGCCATTTACCACTCTCTCCCAACTTATAGCAGCTTGCAAATGGTTCATTTGGATTGTTATTGTGGCCTCCCATAGCATAAGTTTTGCCGTTTAACAAGGGAACTTTGTAACCTTGCCGTGGAAATTTGGAATGAGACCTATACCATTGGGTAGAGCGCGAAAAATTGTGTCGAATAAGGCAATTTCCAGCTGCTACCTAATTAATTTCGGACCACTTTTGGCCTCCTCAAAGTTGAAAAATCGTCTAATTTTCACCAACTAAATACTCTTTAAAGAAATTACCCCCTTGAAATCTGAAGCTGTAGTAGAGTGGATAGCATTATAGTTTACACTCTTAGTCTTCTTGGTTCGGATCCATTTTCGGGTCACTTTTTTCTTTTCTTTAAATCTATTCCCTGAAAATGTTTCAAAAACGTTATAAATACCCTTAAAATTGTAATGGTCATGGCTTTCAACATCGTTGCTCTCCTGTCTGCTTCGCGCCTTCCGAGTTCAACGTCGAACTTCGAAGTACTCTAACTCTTGCAAGAAGCTCTTGATAGAGGCGTAGAGCTTCTTTTCCTTGGGTGAAAGAACAGCAGCAGAAGATCCATTAGGAAAGTCGACAGACAGAAGAGCAATGATGTTGGAAGCCATGACCATTACAATTTTAAGGGTATTTATAACGTTTTTGAAACATTTTCAGGGAATAGATTTAAAGAAAAGAAAAAAGTGACCCGAAAATGGATCCAAACCAAGAAGACTAAGAGTGTAAACTATAATGCTATCCACTCTACTACGGCTTCAGATTTCAAGGGAGTAATTTCTTTAAAGAGTATTCAGTTGGTGAAAATTAGACGATTTTTCAACTTTGAGGAGGCCAAAAGTGGTCCGAAATTAATTAGGTAGCAGCTGGAAATTGCCTTATTCGACACAATTTTTCGCGCTCTATCCAATGGTATAGGTCTCATTCCAAATTTCCACGGCAAGGTTACAAAGGTTCCCTTGTTAGGCCTAGAATTAAGGCCCCAGAATAAACAAAAGCAAAAAATTGGGAGTCAAGCCTGGCTACTCGGATTATGAAGCACGACGCTTGATACTGTGCTATGGCGGATCGCTTTCGATACTCGACTGCGACTAGACAGACTTTGAAAATTTATTAATTTATTTGAAATTGCGCTTGTCTAAATCTGATGGGAGGAAGTGTTATTTCTTCTCTTCTGTGAGAATTCCATATTTTGGAAATAATCTTCCAAATGGCTTGTCGATATGGCTTAAGCAATAGAATAGTTGCAATTGAATTAGCCAACTGATTGAGAATTAGGCATATTTCAAAAAAATCAATTGAAAATTCCGTATAGACGGATCCAGAATAAATATAAGCGATGGCCACTCCACCGGGGATGACAATAAACAGAATGGGAAAAGTTCCTTGGAGTAGCATGAGGGTGGTTAAAGATTCATATCTTTCTTTTCCTATCAGCTTTCGAACTTGACAATCTGCCAATAGAGAGATTAAATAGATGAAAAGCATCTGGCAGATTCCAAGAAGAAGCAGTAAACAGACTGAAAAAAATCGAATTTCTAAATAAATTCGCAACAGAGCTCACAAACATCCGAAGAAGCGGCCTAAACTTCGATTGGAAATCAACATTTTCTCCCAAAATGCAATTGTTACTTACTGTAGCGTGCAAAAAAGTTTCAATAGAGCCATCAAAATTATTTAACTAATGTAGTTTGATTTCTTGATCTCAAAACACTTTAAACGACAAGATTTAGTTGAAAAAGAATGGAGTTACGACTCAAAGAAGGCGACCGAATTTAAGCAAAAAATGTTTTTTTAACCAAAGTTTCCAACTTCTTAAAAGCCGTAACTTGCTCAGCCATTTTTCGAGGCTTAAAGAGACTGTCAGGAGTCAATGTTTGACTTTTTCTTATAAAATAGTATTCGATACGCTAATATCGAAAAAAAGGAGATAAAAAAGCATAATATTAAAAGTTAAGAGAGAAATTTTAAAAACAAAAAATCGAGTTTGATTCCAAATTTGGGACCAAACTGACTTTTTTCGGCAAAAATACGGATTAAATTGAATAAAATTGCGTGGATTACCGTTATTCTACCGTAACCCAAAGCAAAAAAAATCCAGTCCCTGACTGTCCCTTTAAGTGTTTTAGAATTTTTGTTTTAGACATCAATTTTGACCGAGTTTGAGCCGAAAATCGTAAAAAAAGAACACTTTTTCAGTCAACATTTTCAACTTATGCAAGTCATAACTCGCTAATTTTCAGCTTAAAGTGTTTTAAAATGCTGTAGATCTCTAATCTCAAATGATCCACTTACTAAAAGTAATAGCGCAAGATTTGCTATTATCAACAAATATGAAATAGTTTTCTCCAAATCCAGGGATTGGCTCATTTTCGACGTAATGCACAGCACCGCTGATTTTCAAAAAAAGGCTGAATATTAAGACCATAAGAAGTGGTAGACATCCTAGAGAAATTTCAATGATCCAAAAGCTTGAATCGATTGAAGCTCAAAGTGACAACTTGCCTACTTCTTTTAATGTTAAACACCCATTCGAAGTTGAAAACTTGAAAAAATCGTAAAAGAGATAATTGAAGCATTGAGAGGGAAATAATTCCCAGTGAGGTCATGGCTATAGTAATCTAGAAAATTAGATTAAAATGCGAAAAAAAAATCCAAAACAAACACCAAATAAGGAAGTAAAAAGTCCTCCATTTTCGAGAATTCCTTTGAAAAGTACAGCTCTTTTCTCGTAATTAACCTTGGGAAGCAATAGGAATCCATCAAAAAAAGAAAAAATCATATCAGTTGTGGCGATTTTCATAAAAATTGGTCTAAAAATGGCCATATTTGGAGGAGATTTCTGCCAAGCCAAATAGAATACTAGACTAGCCAATAAAATATCGATAATCGAGAGATAAATGAAGACTTTTTCACTATCAGATAGCATTGTACGTGGATTGAAAGAACCAATTTCAATATATCACCTGCTGCTACGTTTCTCAGTCTAGCCCATACATATCTTGTACTTCAGCGAGACTTTAAAAAAAAAATAATGGTAGTACTTTAGCTGGCAACTCGGTTCGATATGCAGCCTGTGCACCGGATCGCGCGGCGGGGCCCATATACTAATTTTTATCTTCTTTTTATTTTCTTAACGGTTTTTCATGGTTTTTACATCTTTTTTTTTAAAACAAATCATATAGAATTTGATATATAGAGACAAAGAAACATTTAAAAAACGTCTAAAAGCACCTTGACAACAAAAAAAGCAAAAAAGATCCGATGTTGTAAGATGTTTTTAGACGTTTTTTAAATGTTTCTTTGTCTCTATATATCAAATTCTATATGATTTGTTTTTTAAAAAAAAAGATGTAAAAACCATGGAAACCGTTAAGAAAATAAAAAGAAGATAAAAATTAGTATATGGGCCCCGCCGCGCGATCCGGTGCACAGGCTGCATATCGAACCGAGTTGCCAGCTAAAGTACTACCAACTAAGAAATTCCAATTATTATGATTTTTTTTTCTTCTATTTGCAAGCTGATTCTAGTGGTTGAATAAAGAATTAAAAGTATTCGAGAAAGGGGACTCAAGACGATTGAAGAAGGAGAACTTTGACTTGTTTTCCAGATAATTCTACATCTGGTAACTTCCTCATTGCTCTTTTGCAAGCTATCCATCTCCTTATCATCAAATCACTTTACTAACAAGTGTACTTCCTCGTCTTTCTTATCTCCAAGCATCAAGAAACAGCAGCCCAGCGTAATATGTCGCTCGTCTCTCAAGCAAGTAATCCTTTTCCTTCATTTACCAAACTTAAAAACTTTTATAGATTTCGATTTCGAGTTCACACAGCGACTTGCCTATTCTTCCGCCATTGGTAACTAAGTTATTTTTCTTTCAAAAATGGAAATATTTACTCTAGGAGGATTAATAGCTTCCACATTAGCAATTCTTCTAGTTTTATTTGTCTATTCTGTATTTCAATCCTGGCAGCAATGCAAAAGAAGAAGAGAATACAAGATTCTGGAAGGTAACGAAGAAATTCGACTAAATCTCATGGCATAAATCTCACAAGGAAAATAATTTTTTGATTTAAAAATTGGTTTTTTTATGTGTCTGCGCTTATTTTTGATTTATGTTTTGCTCAGTTGGTCGACTTATCTTTAAGAGACGGGCTGAGCAAATTCTTGCCTGTGGAACTATTTTTATGCAAAGAGACTTTCAAGCCTTTTTCGGATTCTACGGGCGTTCTTATTTAAAAAAATCATATCAAAGATCATATATCACTTCCTTAAAATACACTTTCTCTCTGTACTTGAATTCTCTCGACCCCAGATCATCACGTTAATCACGACAGGTTTTACGAGGCCGAGGCGCAATCAATGGACACAAACTCTTTCAAGACAAATTTATTCTATAGATAGCCATCATTCTCTAACTACTCGACTTTTTCCTCCAAGTGAGACCATGAGTTGCTTCTTTCTCTCCGATTCTTGATATTCTTCTAGTTGTTTTCTTTTCTTTTTCATTTCTCGATTCTTGGCCTTTCTCTCGAAAAACCAGTAAATAAAGCACATAGGAATCAAGGCCAATGCACCAAGAGGACCGATACTCTTCGCCTAAAGATTAATAGTTTTTTTAAGAGTGGAATAATTACCCGATTGTTGTAGAAAGAATAGGTCTTCTCGGTCTCTAATTCTTCACAAAATTGCCCTTGGTAGGGAGGATCACAGGCACAGCCTGTCCCCCAGGAATCGATCTTTCCATGCTGGCAGATTATTTCCTCACAGAAGGGGCCAGTAAAACCTTCTACGCAAGGCGAACATCTGAAAAAGCGGCTTCTATCCAAATTTTAGGCTATTTCTGCCGAGTTTCAGACTTTTATTTTTCTTTTTTAAGGGAACCTTCTAAAAAGTTGCAAAGAAGGTCAAATTCTACAAATTTTGCAGGACTTTCAAAGCGGGAAAAGGGAACTTTTTAGGTTGCATTAATCCCAAAAATGAAACCAAAAAATCCAAAAGTAAAAGGTAGATATTAAATTGGTATTATTATTTAAATTGAAAATTTATAAATCGGCATTAAGGACCAAACATCGCTTAAAAATTGAGTATAATGGCTAGTCTTATGCTTAGAAGCGAGCGCATCTCTAGAAAGGGTCTACAGTTCTGTAGAACATCAAAAATTTAATTAAAAAGTGACAAGTTTGGTCTTAAAAACAGTTGAAAAACGTACGCTCCGTCGGAACTCCTCTCCCAAGTGTCACAACGCATCTGCTTCTCGCAATATTTCCCTACAAAATCAACATTACAACGGCATTCTCCCTCGATGATTTCGCCATTTACACACCTAAAAGCCTTCTTTTGCCCATTACTGGGTGAACGAATGAACTGACACGATATTGCCCCGTGAGATCCGGCTCTTATGTGAACCGCGATAGTCCAAATACGAAGTGACAGGCGATAGAAGGAAGAAAAGGGCAAAGATTGGCAACAGCAAAGTCATTAGTGGCTGTGGGTACTAAGGACGGCCGACAAGTAATGGGAACAGTCGGTGCGTGGTGATCAATTTGGCGAGACTTTTTCAAGAGGTTTCAAGTGAGAGAACGCATTTTCCGGCCGCCTGATTGGCGCCTTACCGGGGCAGTAAAAGGAGAAGAATTCGATGCCTTTTTCGCTTAAATTCTCGAACTATTTTGGGATCGAATCAGGCTTATTTCCATTAAAAAAAGGTTTTCTTCCAAAAAAAAAGTCAATAATTGAGGAAATTTAATCTCTCACAGATGATTTTTACAAAAAACTCCTCAGCCCGGCCAGATCGATCCGTTTCAGGCCCATTTCATTAATTCAATAAGGCAGTTTGAAATTGGACGTGCGAACTCGAACTTTTCATTTTTTTGTTGGCATTTTATTAGGAGCTTTTCTTGAAATTCAAAAGTCTTTTCGCTTCACCTGCTTGCTTGATCAAAGCGGGTTCATTGAGCAACATGATCGCAAAAAGTTGAAACATTTGAGACTTCCGGGCTAATTTTCCTATCACTTTTTTACCCATTTGGGAGTCATTTTATTGTGAAAAAGAAGTGAAATCAGAAAATTTATTGATTACCATCTTCGATTGTCGTATTACCTTGAAATTATGGAGATAACTCTGCTATTCATTTGTTCCTTCAGTCCAAAAATATTTAAAACCATCTCCAAAACAAATCAGCGATAAGGCCTGATCAACAGAATAGTCGAAATTGAGTTTAAAATCTGGCAAATTAGAACAGAAATAACGAATAAAGGAACAATAATTTCAGCTGTATTTTGATTTAAATAGACAGAAACAAGAACTACCATCCCAGGAAGGTCGAAAAATAAAATGGGCAGCGTTCCTTGGACAATCAGCATAACAGAAAAGCTCAAATGTCTCTTCTCTCTGGCTTCTTTACGAACTTTCCAATCTGATAAGAATGAAAATGAATAAATTAATAAAGGCTGACAAATTAGAAAAATTCGACAAACTGAAACGAGAATTTTAATTTCGCTATTTCCAATCAAGCCTACTATATAAAATAGGCCAGGAGCCTGCAGAACTTAAAATTACAATATAATTCCTCCCACAATTTGACTGTGAATCATTTTCAACAAAAATAAAATAATCAATAAAAGTAAAATAAGAAATAAACAGAACTATTAGAATAAGCAGGGCGCCATTTAGTGCGATTTAAATGAGCCCATAGCTGAAAAAAGATCATTTTTGAAGCAAAATTCTAACGAGCTTTCTTCTTTTTTGTCGAAAAATCCACTTAAAATTGTAGACTTTGGGAAAACGGAACAGGGACAATTCAACCGTTGAAATACCTATGATTGCAAATGTCCAATAATAGCCTATTATCTGAAAAGTAATTCATCTCGAGTTAAAAATCGGTCATGTCGAACTCCTTTTTTAAAGGAACAAGCGTTCTTTAAGAAAGAAATAGAGCCCAAACGTTAACTTTTAAAGATAAATGAATACTAATCGTAAGCATAGCAAGTAAAGAGCTACGATCTTTAAGGAGCCCGTGAAAGTAAAAGATTCTATTTTCTGCATTATAATTTGGAAGCATTATAAATCCTTCAAATAAAGAGACATAAATATCAGCTATTGCTACTTTCATGAAAATTGACTTAAAGATTGCTATTTGTAAGGATGATTTCTTTCAAGCTAGATAGAAGAGGAGACTAGCCAATGATATGTCCGTGATGGAGGTAATGATGCAGATAATATCGTGGAGGGAAGGCTCTGAGAGCATTGAAAAAATAATACATTTATGTGAATCAGCTGCAACTTCTGAAACTTTTAGATTAGTATGTTAACTATTCAGCGAAGCAGGCAGCAAACATCTGACGTTTATGTATAGTTTCTCAATATATTATTAGAGAGTACATCAGCTTTAATAGCCTTTGCCTGAGCTAAATAAAATCTACACCAATTTTGTCTTGCTGGAAGACGCGACCAGCATTGACGATCTCGTCGATGGAAACATTGGTCAACTCTTAAACTCTCTTTCAAAACAAAAATTTTTTAAATTTTTATTCTTGAAATTACACAATCAAGAGAGATATGAAGATGTACTATTTATTCAGCATCGGTCTTCTTCCTTTGAATCGGCTTTGATCTCCAGTTGGCCAAGTTCTTCATCTCCATTTTCTATGGATTCTTCTTGTTTTTCGCTTAAACTTGGGACAATCGCATCTTCATCCTTTGCTTCTGGCCCATCCAGCTTTAGCATATTGAGAGTTTGGGAGAAGGGCTTTCTGCAGGATTCGAATGCACCCAGCTTGTCGACAACCGCTTGGCGATCTTCTTTCGAGTAAGACTCGTCGGACAAAATTTCATCTTTCAATCTGTCAAAGGCCTCTTTTGGAGTCATCTTCCCATAGAGATGCTTCAGCTTCTGAGTCGTCTCGTAGACTTTTCTCGTGGCGACTTCAGCTGCCCAAATGACTGGCTGGCAGACATGAGGAATTTTCAAAGGATTCTCCATGAATCGGCCACCGTAGAGAGTGATTCGGACTTCTTTGGATGATTTGTTCTGCTTGCAGCCGGAACAGATATAAACCGAGGTACGATTCTTGTTCGCCCTCTTGAACATGAAGGAATAACATTTGTCCCCAAAGTGGTACACCATCGCATCGTTTTTACCGCAAAACGCTTTGAAAGCTTCAGCCGGGTAAGTCACCTCAGGGATTTGGAAAGACGCTTTTCTTGGATTGGGAGTAATCTAAAAATTTTGTTTTATTTTGCTGAACATGGCAAAAAGCTATAAATTAGAGGGGAAAGGGCAAGCTTTTAGAGAGGAAAGATAGACCCATTGTCCTCCCAAAAAGAAATTAAAACTCACCGGCACAGGTTGATCCTCCATTAGTTCTTCTTTTGCTGGAGCTCTGTTGCTCAAGTCTCCTTCAAGGATGGTCTCGATGTAAGCCAAGAGCATTTCGGTATTGGTCATAGAATCAGCCATCTTCGGTTGAAATAAGAAATTAAATGAAATGGGAAGGGAAGTAAAGCGATGGGTGGAACACAAGCTTACGAAATCGCTTTAATGAAAATGCTTTTAAAACATGCTTTTAAAAAATGCTTTAAACTGGAATAAATCCGCATTTCTTTTTCGAGTTTGTCTTTTCTCAAGATATTAGTACTCAAATTTCTCTTGATCTTTTCGTCTACTTTTTCGTTTCAAAGAAATAGCACTAAAATGTATAATGATTTATTCAACCCATAATATATTTTAGCACAGCTGTCGAAGCAATCGTTTTTCAATTTTCGATGATAAAGGAACGATTGAAAAAACGCCATGCGCTTTTATCAAACTTGTAGAGTCTTTCCAACTCGTTCCATCAAATATTTCTACAGAATCTAGCCTATTTGAATCGCTGATTGATCCACCAAATACAGCAATTCCATTTATTAAAGCAACAGCTCCATGATTATATCGCTTCTGTCGTAGATTGGGCATCTTGATCCACTCTTTTTTTGGATCCAAGACGTCTATTTTCCAGACTTCATCTGAGACAGTTTTATCGGATTTCATGCCTCCAATGATGAATAGGTTTGTCCCTTCTGCTACAATACAATGGCAATTCAACTCAAGCGGCATATCACAGAATATTTCCCATTTGTTTTTAACTGGATTGTAGACTTCAATTGAGCTTAGGCGTTTCTTTCCATCCCATCCACCAGCGGCATATAATTTTCCTGCGATTACTGAGGCAGCTAAGTTATTTCTTTGAAAATTAAGATTCCTAGAATTGATTTTAAACAAAAGAATTTTTGACAAAATTACGGCATTTTGGTCCAAAGATTCGTCTGTGGATCGTATTTTTCTACAGATTTGAGTATTTTATCTCCAGTCCAGCCGCCAATAACCCAAATTGATGAGCCATAAGCAATTACACTTTTTGGAATGCTAGTTCTCTTCTCATTCATATCAGCCAATTTGATCCATTTTCCATCTTCCCCCAGTTTGTGACAGCTATGAAAAGGCTCCTTTTCGTTTTCACTATCGCCACCAATAACATAAATCTTCCCATTGAGAATAGTCGATCCATGGCCTTGTAATTTATAAGGGATTTCCACTTTGCATTTTTGCCATTTAGACTTTTCCGAATTGAGGATATAAATAGTGTCAGTTATGGTGTTATTCCATCCACCAATAAGCAACACCTAAATTCTTATTTTGCATCTTTTACTGTCCAATTCATCCAAGAAAATTGGGCAAAATTTAATGGCGTTTTAACATCTTTCTAGCTGATAAATTAGCCATGAGGAATATAGTCTGTTTAAAAAAAGATGATATAATTGTCTACATACTGATAAACTTGGGCCGAAAAAAGCCGTGCGTATACGCGTTGCCCTGAGATCGGAGGTTTTTGAGACGAGACCCATTTTTTTCCTTCAGTTAATTTTTAGGATAAAATGGATCCAGATGCGGAGGCTCTTGGTAAATTTTCTCCACATATACGCAGGGCGTTATTCGGTCCTAGTTTTCCAGCATGACTGCCTATTCGCGGTACACCAAGATTTGGGGCTTTCGCATCGAGACCCACTTTTGACCTTCACTAAATTTTAGGATAAAGAAAGTTGATGCGCAGTAATTGATAGTCAAACATGTCGTCTTTTTTTGAAGCGGACTAGCATTTTTTCAAGTTTCATTTCATCAAAGTTTTGGAGATTAAAAATGGTCATTTTTTCAGAGTTTTAATGGGAAAAATTAGGTAAAAGCTCACAGAGGAGGATTCATTCGTAACTGTTTCCAATTGAACCGAAAGTGCCGCCAAATTTGATTCCAATACTAAATAAAACAACGTTTTAGGCTTTCGAATTATAAAACAAACGTTCGTATTTGCTTTTGTAGTTGGCTAATCGCCGTCTGAAGAGCTTTTCGCTTTCATTGGTTAGAAAAATGATAGGATAGCAGGCATGCTCTTCTGGCAATTCGATTCCCTCCGTAAGCTTCCATTGCTTTCCATCAAATATTTCGATATCTTTTCTTCGATTATTATCAGCAATTGACCCTCCAATTACCATAATCCCTTGCGGTAAATTGACAGCTCCATGATTATAGCGTTTTTCTATTAAATTTGGTAACTTTTTCCATTGCTTTTTAGGATCACATATATCTATTTGCCAGACTTCGTTTGTTGCCACTTTTTTGGCTTTTTGTCCTCCAATAATTGTGAGCTTTGTCTCTTCAACTATTGAAAAGTGATTGGTTAATTCTGACGGCATTTCGCAAAATATTTCCCATTTGTTTGAGACTGGATCATAGATTTCTACTGTTGTTAACGGCTGGCGTCCATTCCATCCGCCAGAGACATATATTTTTCCAGATATCACTGTCGCTGAAGCATTTGATCTCTCTTGATTCATTTGCCTGCAGAAAAAAGGGTAATAATCAAAAATTTAGAGAAATTTACGCCATTTGAGTCCAACTGTTAGTGTTTGGATTATATTTCTCCGTTGATTTGAGAATCTCCTTCCCATTCCAGCCACCAATCACCCAAATTTCAGAGTTAAAAACAACAGAACTTTTCAATATGCTAGTCCTCTTCTCATTCATGTCAGCTATCTTGATCCATTCATTATTCTCACCCAATTTATAGCAAAAACCCAATGATTCATTAGCTTTGCTATTATTTCCTCCAATAATATAAATATCATTCTTGAATAGAACCGCTCCATGATAAGCAAGCGCCTGCGGAAGTTTTACGCAACACTCTTGCCATAAATTTAGCTTCGAATTGTAGATCGTCACCATATTAGAAAGCTCAGTCTGCCAACCGCCAAGCAGCAAAGCCTAAATTGCTTCTATTTTAGATCAATTCATCCAATTTCATTTTTGTTTGAGTGATGAGTCTAAAAATTCGCCACCAAGAATTCAAAAAAGTCAGCAACTTTTTTTTTTAGTTAGTTAGACATCTAGGAGATTTCTCATCGCCTTTTTGTGCAGCCAATCTTGCATTTGATAAGGATACTTAAAGATAAGAAAGAAGATTTTTTTTGGAGTGAATGCTGCAAATCAAGAGGAAATTCTTGAATTTGACAGCTACAGCAGCAATCTTGAATACAGTAGTAGCTAATCGAATTAATCCGTTTTGGAGAAATGCTTTTTTGAGACCCCAGGTGACATGTAAAAACATACCGAAGTGTGGGGATTCATTTCCAGACAAACATTTTCGATTTGTGTTGTAACTTCTCTCGCTATTGTTGTAGTCATTTCTGATAATTGTGAAATAGCCCAAATTAAAAGAGTCCAAACCTTCATTTTTCTTATTAATAATTTGATTTATTTTTGACAATGGGAGGTCTCCTCCATGTTCTACAATCATTTCGCTTTGGCCATTTTTCAAGTTCTCTATTTCTTTAGATTGTTCCTCTATTTTCCTTTGCAAATTGGAATTAACTCGAGAAAGTTCTTCAAATCGTTCCTTAAATTCTATTTTTATTATATTTGTATTCTGGGTGAGCGTATCAGTAAATTTTTTCTCTAAAATAGAATGAAAAGGTTGCGATTGATCTTACCTGCTGCAGCGACCAGCTGATCGAATTTTATTCGCTCGCTGTGGGCTAATCGCAAGCGTTCTAGCTCTTTCTGAGCTTCTTGTAATTCACTCTCTCGTTCTATTAGTATCGCTTGCGCTTCATACATTTGCATTTTAAAATCGTCAGACATTCTGAAACGAAGGCTGAGAAAAAGAATCAAAATGAATGGAAATAGAATTATCCAGACGGGCAAGCTAGTTGGCAACAAATGATAACGTCGATCAATAAATGAAAGTGAGAAAGTCATCGTTCAATTGTTGTGCCGTAGGTCTCTCTAGGATTGAGGAGACTGGATGGAGATGGAGTAATTAAGGGAATACAATACAAATAGAAGACATTTAGAATTCTCATTTTCGACTCGCTCATTTTGGATTCTTTTAGAATATTTTTTTGAATCCTCTTTGTTTTTTATCCCCAAGTTCCCCCAAACCCTTCGTTGCTCAAAGTTTATTATTATCAAGAAGATAATACAGCTTCTTAGAAGATACAGAGGAGAAAGTCGGGGACGATAGTGAAAAGGAGAACCTTGACAGGGAATGATTACTCAAAATGTTACACCCCATGTGTGACACAAAAGCAATGGCATGAAATATGCAATTTCTCTACTAAAAATAGAATTTTTAACAAATTTTATTGAATTTCAATGGTTACAAGCATGAAAATAATCTCAGCTTGTTATAGTCTGTTCATAAAAAAGATGGCATCCTCCGTATCTAAAAAAGAGGTTATCGCGGCGGAACCCATTTTATCTTTAAAAAAAACCTTTAATAAATTTTAGGATAAAACTAGGTCTCGCCGCAAAAAACCTCTTTTTGACGCATCAGCTGTCGCCTTTTTATGAACAGACTATAGGAAGTCAGCATAGAAATTTAAGAAGTTGCTTTTCGGTTTTATGCGGAAGAGAAATGAAGGAAAAAGAGCCGGACATTTGAGGTAATTTGGGTCCTTCTTCCCAGGTGATTTCATCAAATATCTCCACTGAATCAAGTCGCTCTTTGGGGTTGATTGATCCTCCAAAAAGCATAATTCCACTCGAGAGCTTTAAAGCTCCGTGTAAACAGCGTTTTTGTTTAAAATTAGGCATTTTGATCCATTCCTTATTGGGATCTAAGATGTCAATTTTCCAGATTTCATTCGTAGGCTTTCCGTCGGCTTTCCAACCTCCAACGATAAACAAATTTGTTCCATCAACTAGCGAGCAATGCTTCTCTACTTCGCTAGGCATTTCACAGAATATTTCCCATTTGTTCTTGGCTGGATCGAAGACTTCAACTGATTTCAGACGTCTTTTTCCACTCCAACCGCCAGAAATGTATATTTTCCCGTTAATTATCGAAGCTGCTGAGTCATCTCGTTCAAAATTAAGATCGCTATAGGAATAAAGTTTAATTTTTTTTGGGTTGGACTTACGGCATTTGGCTCCAAGCGTCCTTCTCTGGATCATATTTTTCAACAGTTTTTAGAGCTTCTTTTCCATTCGATCCACCAATTACCCAAATTTCTGAGCCCAAAGCAACAGAACTTTTTGAGATGTTAGTTCTCTTCTCATTCATATCAGCCATCTTCTTCCATTCTCCATCCTCTCCCAGCGAAAAGCACCTTTCCAATGAATCTGCTTGGTTGCCACCATCTCCTCCAAAAATATAAATCTTCTGATCGAGGATTGCCGATCCCAGGCGGGTTAGTTCAAAAGGCAGCTTTATTTTGCACTCAGCCCATTTATTTGCCTTAGAATTGTAAAGACATAGTCCATCGAAGGTCTGCCCATCCTGAGATCCTCCAAAAATCAAAACCTAAATCATTTTTTTTTTTGGTCTATTAGAAAAAACCTACCGATGAGTCTTGATCTTTCCAGCTATTTTTCATCCGAATTAGCATATTCATTGTCATTGCGATTGGCGAAAACGCTAAAAATTTATTTCGTAGAAAAGAGCTTCATACTTTTCTTCTTTTTTTTCTTTTCTTGTTGGCTCATATTTCCCATAAGCCTTTCTAGATCTTCTATTTTTCGACGTAAATCGATGCATTGCTGCTTTGCTTCATTAATCGTTGGGTCTAAAGCATTGGAAGAAGAGTAGCTTCCAGTTTCTGGAATTCTTTTCTTCTTTTTTTGTTCATCCAATTGAATCCTCGTATATTTGTTTATAAAGTATTTCCTCATCACAGACAGCTGGTATTCAAATTCTTTCAATCTTGGATCAACGTCCATTCTAGAGAAAAATATTATAGAAATAAAGAGTTTAGGTAATTTTTAAAAAAACAAGCAGGACAAAAACGACTCAAGTATTTTGAATTTAAGCAAAAAAATCAATAAAGGATGCTTAAAGCTGATCCTTTGTTCTCTCTGTTTTACAAGTTAATAAATACAATTCTGGCTTTTATTAGAAGAAATGCGGACGCTTTGATCTTTAGACTTTCAGCTCGAGAAAATGATAGAAGAAGGAGAATAAAGA
This sequence comes from Oscheius sp. JU1382, assembly GCA_932521405.1. Lineage (NCBI taxonomy): Eukaryota > Metazoa > Nematoda > Chromadorea > Rhabditida > Rhabditidae > Oscheius > Oscheius sp. JU1382. The sequence continues at coordinate 1,405,642 of OW051479.1, forward strand.
GCGAGTCGTCGACGAAGGTTTTCAGCAAAACGGAATCGAGGAATCAGCTAGCAAGTCGCTGACAAGATCGAAGTCCGAGATTAAGGCGCAGACTAACAAGTAAAACAGTCTGAAAAAAAACTATCTAACAAAAAAAGCTCTGTGTTATTTTCTTTTTTCTGGAGTATTCTTGAAAACAAACGTTGAATCTACTGGGTGGAAGAATAAAAAAAGTATTCTTAGGGCGTAGTTCGATATTTTGAAATCTGGAATCTTTGCCCAGTTTCAACATTATTATCATCTTGAAAGAGTAGAAGGAACCTTATCAGCCCACACTTGTTGTCTGCCGATTGCTGTTTCCGATCAGCTCACCATGATTCCCCGTTCCCCTCTCTATTTTCTTTCTCAACCCACTCATTATTTTAGAATGCTCGACGATCCAGTTCTAAGAATGTATGAAGCTCAGGCGATGCTTATCGAAAAAGACCAAATATTAAAGGAGCAAAAGGCAGAACTCGATCAAGCCAGGAAGGAGATCGAAAAATTGAAGTTAGCAAATGAGGAGCACAAAATTCAACAAGCCGTCTCTACAGCTGGTAGAGACTTTAAAATAGTGTTCAATAGAGCTTTTTAGAGCGAAATTTTGAAGAATTTAGGCGTGATGAACGGGAAAGAGTCGATCAGTCAATCGAGAAGATACAACGGGTATTAAATGCAAAATGTATTGAAATTGAACAACTCAAAATTGATAATGCAGGTACGATCTTTTACTAATCAAATTAGCTTAACAAAGTTGGGGGAGAATTTAGAGGATTTATTGAGAGAAATCCTTCCTTCAAAATAAAATGTTCTCAGAAAAATCATTATTTCTTTTTTTGAGGATTTTTCTCAGGGTTTCCAAAGCAAAATAAAATTATTTTTTCTAGCTCCATGGGGTTCTTGGGAAGAAATAGAAACTTTTTTGCCCTCAAAGCATAAAAATCCATCCCCTAATGTAATATTTGTTCAGTTACGATGACTAAATTGGCCTCAATTTCAAAGCAATTGGACTCTATTTCGTCAGGTCAAAGTCAATATTCGTCAGTTAGTCTATATCCACCTTTATTTTAGCAAAAATTAGGTGATGATTTTTGGTGGCTGGCAAGACAAAGCAATCGACTCTATTTGCATCTACAATTCAAAAAGGAGAATTTGGCAGAATTGTGAGCTGACTCTTCCTGTAAAATTAGCCAATCATGGAGCGGCTATTCTCAACAATGAAATCTATGTTTTTGGCGGAAGGAATGGGAGTCCAAATGAGCCGCTGAGACATTGCTACAAGCTGGGTGGAGATGGTGAATGGATCAAATTGCCTGACATGAATGAGAAGAAGAATTTCATTTCGAAAATTTCTATAACTTTTGGTTCAGCTATTTGGGTAATTGGTGGATGGAATGGGAAAGATATTCTCAAAACTGTAGAAAAATTTGATCCTGAGATGAATAGTTGGATCAAAATGCCGTAATTATTTCCTAAAATTTATAATTGAATTTACAGATCAATGAATCAGGCTAGATCAAATGCAGCTGCTTCAATAATTAATGGAAAAATCTATGTTTCGGGCGGATGGGATGGAACCAATTTACTAAAGACAATCGAATTCTACGATCCAACCAAGAATAAATGGGAAATATTCTGTGAAATGCCAGCTGAATTGAGCAATCATTGCTCTCTAGTCGAAGGATCGAATTTAATAATCATCGGCGGTTGGGATTCAAACAGCCGGGCAACCAATCAAATCTGGAAGCTCGACATCTTAGATTCAAAAAAGGAATGGAAAGAGATGCCCTGTTTAAGACAGAAGCGATATAACCATGGAGCAATTAAACTATCAACTGGAATTATGGTCTTCGGAGGGGCTGTTAATAAAACGAGAAGATTAGTCGACATAGAAGTTTTTGAGGACCACATTTGGACAGAAGGAAGCAGGATGAATGAGCAAAGGGGTGAAATAGTGTTTATTCCTCTTACTCATAAAGAAGAGGAACTATTTTTGAAGCGGTTTTGTAAAAATCCGATGAATAAATCGTAAATATTAAAGGAGGCAACGATAGCAATTAGATTTCTAATTCCCTTGATTTTTTAAATAATTTTTTTAACAGGAGGATTTTTAAATGTCTTTTGAGAAAAAAGACGAAAATCTCTTCGTGGTTCGCCTCTGATAGAAAGAACTTGAAAAAATAAAACGACTCGACCTATCAAATCTACTTAATCTTCTACCATATTTCTTGTAAAAGCTTGAGTCAATTTTGCGGCAAATCTTTCCCATTTCGCTTGCAGCAGACAATATAATCGTTCATTTACATACAAATAACACAGATAGAGGGAGATCAAATTCACCGAAACGGCGTATTTGTGTTCGGATTACATGGATCATCATCGTGAAAAAGCTCTGTGAGACTACATTGAAAAGATTTGCTCATAAACTGGCAATCTTTGTCAGTAAGTGGCGGGCTGACAGACCTCATAGATGTTTTTAATTGCCTTACAGCTGAAATAATTGATAAAATTAAATTCTAAAATAAACTCACGGCGAAGAATATTTGGCCTGGGTCTGCTCGTCTGCGGCGAATCCTCAAGATTTCCTCTTCTCTATAAATTGCTAGATTTAAAAAGAGGTAAAGAGACGTACAGCAAAGGATTTGCCTCGAATCGCGATAGCCCTTTTATCTTCTTGGGTTAATAGATAGGTCGTCAATGGCCCACATGGGCTATTTAATCGCAGTTGGTAACGAGTTTCATAGCCGTGATAAACCTAAAGAATCATTAAGTTTTAATTCAAACTCGATTTCTCTCAAAATTATGAGAGATTTCTCAATTTTTAAGACAAAAAAGTAATCTTACCTTTGGCCTTGGGACTTCTACACGAGTGCCAGGAAGAGCTGCAAAGGCGAAAATAGTTGAATCAGGGAAGACTTTGTGGACATCTTTTTGAAAAACATAAGAATATTTTTGATTTTCCATGGTGCTCATCATATTCCGCAAGCTCTGAAGAGAATAATGAATTGATTTTTATTGAATGAACGGTTTACCTGTTTAGCCCATTTAATTTTCTGATCGAGATCATATTCTTTATCGCTCAGATTGGCAATTTCCTCCTTGAATTTATTCATTGTATTCTCTTCTGGAGATGAGACGCCTTTAGCTGACTTAAAAAATTCTCCTCCCCTAAAATTGATTCAACTCTTTTGAGGGGATATCCTCCTCCTTACTTCCATTCGACCATACTCTTTGATTGTTTCTCTATTAATCCAATGCCTTCCAAAACATTCGTAATGTCATATATTCGACGTTTTTGCTTAACTACGAGTATATTGGCTGCCTGGAGTAGGATTGAAAATGGATAGATGAGAAAACTGACAACATTTAGATCAAAATATTTTTCCTTTGAAAATTGTAGCAAATGGATGAATTTCTTGGTGAGGAGGCCTAGAGACTTATCAGCACGGGTTCCCATAGGCGGTTGTTCAATGTCATCATCATCGTAATCTTCAAATATATCTGAAAAAGAGCAAGATTATGAGATAAATCATCTAGACTTGAAAAGTTATCGTTCAAAAAGAATTAAATTTTACCTGCAAACTGATCGATTCCGTCGTCTTCCTCCATTTCGATTTCTTGTACATTTCCTGAGAAGCTGGGTCCATTCGCACTAGCCAACATAGCTGCGACTGCTTCCCTATTTTCAGCGGTTAATCCATCATTGTAGCTTTTTGGTTTATCTGCAGCCTCAGGTTTAGATTCACTTCTCAGCGATGTTAACAGCGAAGACATTAATTCTTGTGCTTGTTGAGATTGGGAAGCCATTGCTGTTAAAATAAAAGAGATCTGGAATTGAAAAAAAAACTAATAACTCCAAGGGGTAGAAATAAAATTGGAAGGCGCTTTTTTCCTCAATCTTATAAATTCCAACGATAAGGAGGCAAAAACATCCAAACTTCGACTTTTAATGGGTTCTTTGAAGAAATATTGAGGAAAGGCAACTTGAAAGAATAATTCTTTGGCAAAGTTTAAAGAAAAACGGTATTTCTAAGACTAAACCAGTTTAAAATTACCTTGCGTGTAGAAGAAAACGCACAGTCAATAGGCACCGGCGTCGCTTAGAAAATCCAGAATTTAATAGGAGATTCTTAGAAAAATTGCATCTATTTCCCGTTCTTTGGATTGAAAAGCGAAGAATATTCATAGTCAACAATTCTACATAATACATAACAAATATCGGCTCCTCATGTTTCCGCTAGTTTTTTGATTCTCCATTTGAATTCCAAACTAGTTTCATTTACGTAAATTTTGAATAATTTATTCAAACCGAGTATAACACTTAGATTTTGCAAGAAACGATAAAGAATTTAATCAAACTGTCAAGACTGAATGAATCAAAGAACAGTCCATCGAGAGGAAAGGAGAACCCAGAAATGAGGCTGAAAATTATCTTCTACCGTATTTCTTTTAAAAGCTTGAGTCAATTTTGCAGCGGAATTTAAATAAGAAGAGGATAGATTTATGAATCTCTGGACGTTAGATCATTAACTATTCATCAACTACCATAAAACTTCTTCAGTTTTTAACCATCCTTCCTCTTCTACAGGCTTTCTTTGAAGGTTTACGGTATTTCTTGGTCTTTGTTTTTAGATTTTTCTTCAGATATTCACTGATTATTTACTAGTTACTAACTGAGAATTTAATCACCCCAAAAGGAGAGAAGTCTTGTCATAGAGCCTATAAGAGTCTGAGGCATTGCCTAGAGAATCGCAAATCTACCGAGGAAATTATAGATGAAACTTATAAATAACTAATAGCGTCCTACTCTATTTGAAATGCCCGTACATCAATAAAAAATTCAATTAAATCACCAAATTTATAATAGAGATCGCTTTACTTTTGAGCACAAAGGAATGAAGATGAATCTAATTTTGAGAAATTGACGGTTTATAAATAATACGGTATTGCTGCTGGCATTGAACTTCTAGTGGGAATAAATACTTCGATGATTCCGAGTTTGAATCGTTTAGAATGCGGATGTAAGAATGAAAATTCAAGAACGGGCGAACTTTCTATACTTGATCTATTGTGCTATTTAAAAGCAGGTGAATAGGCATAGCTTTCTCGATCACTAATGCTCACTCTCCGTGACTATGGTTGCGTCTTTTTGTCGATTATTGACATCACATTGGCTGTTTTACTCTTCTATTTGGCTTGGAAGAAGTCGTCTCAGCAGATGGCTATATTTAGGCCATTTTTCATGAAAGTAGCTGTCTGCGATATTTTTGTATCCTCATTCGCGGGATTCCTTCTTTTACCTGGATTTTCGAATGAAATGAATGGCTTCGTTTTTAAAGGATTTTTGAGGAATCAAGGACTTTTTGTCTACTCTTTTAGCGTTAGTTCAACTGAAAATTAGCACAATTTTTTAGATTTTATTGGCCATATTTTTCCTAACAGCCATCGGCTATTCAGTTATTGAATTATCCATCCTACGGTTTCTCAAAGTTTTCGGCTTTAAATGGGTTTTCCAATTGAAAAAGCGAACGCAAGTGTGATTTTCAACCAAAAAAATAATGGCTTTTCAGCTATTGGCTGTTTGAAATTGCTCTTAATGTGATCACATTCATTAGCTTCCTATACGTAGGGATATTTCTCATTCAAACTGGAGCTCTGATTTATGTCGAAGAAGAGACAACCCCTGGTGTTGTTGAGGGCTGCTTGGTGATTATCAATATAAATAATCCTTGGTTCACTACGACAGGTGGATGAATTTCCATTTTTTAGGATAGATTGTTAGTCTTTCCTCACCCAAAAAGTACAGTATCTCGCTTGAATTAGCGGAAAATTCAAATCCAAATGCGATGAGAAGTCCCTCTTAAAAAAGAAAATAGGGGACTTCTGATTTCTTCGATATTGTCTTCTAATTAAGAAAGGAAATGGTGATTTTTCCACCCGAGCTTTTCCTAATTTTGGTGGGATTCCTGCGAAAATTCGGTTGAAATGTGAGAATTTGAAAAAGTCGAGAAAGAAAAGCCTATTCGTTAGGAAATTCTCTAGGGGATTTCCAAAATGTTTTTTAATGTTAATTTTTTCAGAAGGTAGTATCTTCTTTTTCGCAATCTTCCAGCCAGCCTCAATTTATTCATTTTCACTGCTTGCCGATTGGAAAGTGAGGAAACAAACTGGAGTCAACAGATATCTAAGCTTTACCGTAATGATGATCGCTCAGGGAACTCTCCCCGTGATTTTTATCGACTTTCCTGTCTCTCTTATGGTCTATTCAATTGTTGCAGAAGTTGGCGATACGTCAATTTTCTATACTGGATGGCTATTCTCTGTATTGACCTATCAGCTGTTGAATTCTCTTTTGACTCTTTTCTTAATTAAGCCCTATCGCAAATTTATTTGGAGGCTCATTTTAAGGCTGTTCTGCATCAAGATTCAAGTAGAAAGTAGAGTTACATCTGTAGTTTCGAGGCAGCTTGAAATTCGCAGATTTTGATGAATAAAAATGTGCATTTTTGAACAATTTTCAAGAAATAAAAAATGTTCTATCTAAATTCTTTAATGTGAATTTCGTAGGGCAGAAGTCCAGCCATTCCGCTATGATCATTGAAGACCATTTCCCGATAAAAATAATTAGTAAATCCAGTAAAATTTTTGATTACTAATCCAGATTCTAATACCATTCTCAATCTCTTCAATTGATCAGTTCGATTCAATTCTGGCCGAGTATTTCGAATATATTCAGACAGCTTCAGGGAATAAGCCTCCTTTGCGAAGAGCACTATTTTCAATCCATTTTGGGAGAGACCACAAGCTGAAAAAGAACTTCTCCTCAACTCTAAAAAATAAGATCTTACGTGCACTGAAGATTGTTATCACGAGTGAAGCAATAAATTCCAATTCGTCCATTTCTATGAAATTCCCTCCTATTTTACCTATCATAATATTCCACATCTCCATTCTTTTGTATAGTCTTCAAAGAAGTTTTGAATTTTTGGGGGAAAAGGTTACAATTCAGACATTCTTTCATCCGGCTTGAAGCGGTGACTATGTTTATTCCATTTTTGGTTTGATTCTCCACATTTTAGTCGATCCCAGAGGCCGATAAAAGTTAAATAATTAGGTGCATTATGTTGAACCATCTTGATCTAAAAGTTGACCTAATCTATCGACTAAAAATCTTAACATTTTAGCCGAGAATCAATCTGCTTTTGCTCGTTTTAGAAAAAAAAAGTACCTGATCAATAAGGGGCAATTGCCTGAAGAAATGGGTTGAATCCAATAAATCAATGAAAGATGTAATCCATCGGCAATAGGATCGAATATAACTGTAATGAACTTGAGAATTCTTCCTTACTGTATGAATATTGTCAATGCAAGCCTGAAACATTGGATTTTTCTTAATTTTAGGAAGAATCTAAGAAAGAACAAAGACTATAGTTGCCAGAAGAAGCGATCAACAGAGAAGCGCGCAAATAGCTATCATATTTCTCGAATAGGAACAACGCTAGTGGTAAGATGGGTCTTTGGAATTCATGAGATCAAAATCCTTGGAAAGATCTTTGATTTTAGAGCGCTATTCCCATAATTATTGGACAAAAAGAAAGCTCACCGTCTCTCTGGAAGAACATCTACTTTGGTCTTTTAGCAATTCTTCTATGGATATATTATGACAGCTATGAGTAGTATAAGTTGGACTAATGGAAAACATATTTAATGATAGCCTAAATCATTAGAAACTGGAATAAAAAGACAAAAGTGATTATTACCTTTGGCACATTTCAATGGTCTCTAATGAGCCTGGAACATTAACTGGATTTCTTGCCACCATTAGGGGGTGAAAAAGTTGCTGGAATTTATACTTTTTTGTTTCTAAAAGACTACCATTGCTTCAGCCTTCTGAGAGGGAAACATTTCGCTCACTTTATTTTTATACCCTCGACGGCAAACTTCTAAATTAATTCAGGCATGAACGAACAGAATGAACAATGAGCTCACCATTTCTGTCCATATTTACGTGAAGACATCGTTTAAATCTACAAGCTGGGCAATTTCCTCGTTTAACTGAAAAAAAAAGAGTTCTATTTGCATGATTTGATAGATTTTGCCTGTTTCTGAGACTTCTTAAGGGTTTACAGTAGGATTACGGCAACTGCGCACCTTTTTTAAAACATCGTTTTTAAGAAAATCATTTTAAGCTTAGAAAATAAAGATTCTAAGCCCAATTTGAAAAAGAAATTTATCTATTTTAGTCCAACTTCGTATCGAAAACCAACAGACTATTGACCAGTTATTGTAGGCAATAAAGAAAATTATGAATAATATGAAAATTTGAGTCGAATAATAAACAAATTAGGCTTGAAAATTGCCAAGAATAGGAGAAATTGAGTTCGCGCAGCTTTTAATCTCCAACACGGGCTACAGCTTAATGCCGACGTATTAAAGATCAACTTAAAATTTGATTTCTCACCATCAGTAATTTCACATTTTCCAATGTATTGACATGCGGGTGGCTCTTCGAATTTAATGCATCTGTAGAAGAAGACTCTACATCGGCTAAAAACAATTGAAAATGATTAGAAATTAAAAGAAAATTACTTGCATACAAGGGCGCCATAATTCTGATTGGCTTGTGGACAGCCGCAGACATCACAGCTTGGCATTTGAGACGTTCTCTCCTCAGTCTCTTACATAACTGAAATGAAATCTAATTGGATAATCAGAACAAGAAAGCACATAGTGTACGTGGTAGCCGGGGCTCACTATGACGTAAAGAACTCCAAACAGACTAACTTTCAACAACAATAAAAGTTGCTATTTATCATCTAAATAAAATTGGCTAATAAATAAAAAAAATTTTCAACGTAGGAATTTCTAACAAAAGGAGATTTAATTTCCCAGCTTTTTCAGAGAAAAATGGACAGATTGCTAAAGCCGATGATTGAATAATCTTTTTCATTCATATGTGCTTTATGTTTTTCCAGCAATTATTATGAGAGAAACAAAGACAACTTTTTGACGCAACTTCATAGAGGCGGGGTAGTAACAGAACTGCCGAATTTAGAAGCAATGTATTTCAACGCTTCCATTAAATTCTAATTGTTCTAACCTAAATTAATAATAATTTTTTTGGAGTGATTCTCAAAAGGCGGATTTGCAGCTTCGATATTCACAAAGAAAATGTATTTGAAAAAAGAAAGAAACCTCGCTGTTAAATGAGTTATTTCCACCTGCATATCATAATAATGTTCAACCTTCTCACTCTCTCTTTCTCAACGAGGAATCAATAACAAATAAGCAGGACCAAGTCCACCAATCCAGGAGAGAAGCTTCCTGATTTTCTTTCCAAAGAATAGTGGACTTCTAAACGAACCACTGACTCATCTTAATTTAAATAAAATTCTTCCGTGTCATTCTGCCCGTCCGTGGACTTTTTGTAAATCCGGTCAAATCCTTTATTATTATTTTTTGGGAGGAGGGGGTCGTTTTTTTTCCTAATTTTAAGGAAATTACGGGGGAAACCCCAGATAAACTTACCAGGGAACCTTTGTAACCTTCCTGTGGAAATTTGGAATGAGACCTATACCATTGGATAGAGCGCGAAAAATTGTGTCGAATAAGGCAATTTCCAGCTGCTACCTAATTAATTTCGGACCACTTTTGGCCTCCTCAAAGTTGAAAAATCGTCTAATTTTCACCAACTGAATACTCTTTAAAGAAATTACCCCCTTGAAATCTGAAGCCGTAGTAGAGTGGAAGCACTATAGTTTACACTCTTAGTCTTCTTGGTTCGGATCCATTTTCGGGTCACTTTTTTTTTCTTTAAATCTATTCCCTGAAAATGTTTCAAAAACGTTATAAATACCCTTAAAATTGTAATGGTCATGGCTTCCAACATCATTGCTCTTCTGTCTGCTTCGCGCCTTCTGAGTTCAACGTCGAACTTCGGAGTACTCTTGTTATAAACCCATGGTCCCCACGACCCGAGGGTCACCCCCTATAGATAAGAGAGAGAAGGCAGGATCCACTGGATTTTCAAAGAGAAAGCAACAAATCTGAAGTTTATAAACTCTAAAATTTGAAGACTAGACTGATAGGGATTAGACTGCGCATGACTGCTAAATGAAGTTTCAGGATATAAAAGGTATGTCGCATTGTATTGACATTTAGAACGAGGCAATTATAATTTTGTTGACTTCACATTAATCCTCACGAATGTACGTTCATCGTTGAGAGGTTTGTACTTTCCTCTGAAAGTTATAATCACAAAGCACAACGGCTTGAAATATAGGGAAAATATCTTTCTCTGCAGGTCAGAACACAAGCCTCCAGGGACACTAATGATCTTGTTTTGGCCAAGAATTCGTTTTGTTCGCTTATCTATACTTTGAACATTAGTGAGGTGATTATAAATATCACAAACGACATCTTTTCCACAGGACATTTAAAAGAGAGAAAAAAAAGTCGTATTTGTTAGGGACAGACGCGAATTTTAATCGGCTGAATCCACGTTTTTTTTAACCCAAAGCTCGAGCACTTCATGTAGTTGGAGGACAAAGGACATTCAGAAATGCAAGACTGAATCAATTATTTTAACGGAAAATGAGATTCAAACTTTGTGACGAATTTCTACTAGAATAAAAGCCCCAAGGAATGTCATACTAATCATTCGAAATGACGTGAATTATGAAAGCCATCAAAGGAGGTTCAATCAAATCATGTGAAACTTTAGATTTAGGCAAAAGATAAAAATCACTCTAGCAAAACGAGTTTTGTGGTATAACATTCAGATAGAAAATTATTGCTTGTAGTAGTTGTTTTCCTTGACAATTTTTCTAGGAAAGGTACGTTCAAGCTGATTCAAACCAAGAGAAGTCAACTCTTTGTTCCAGAATTTTCTTCATTTTTTAGTTTCTTTTTTGTTTTAGGCTGAAGCCTAAACATAAGAAATAAGACAAATAAAAGCATGAAAATAAAAAAAACAAAAAAGAAACTAAAACATGAAAATTCTGGAAATTCAAAAGTAGAATAAGAGCACCGCAAAATTTGAAACCATAAATTCTGAATACGGTATTACTTGGAAGCTATGTCGCCTTTTTTTAGCAGACTATAAATCGATGAAATAAAAGCGCACAAAATAAAAGAGAGCCAAGCCAAAAAAAAGACGGGGCTTCATCTACCCAGCTCCCAGTTATCTTCTTTACACTTTTGGATCCATTTGTCATGGGAACTGCGACTAGAGTTAGCCATTTTATTACTCTTTTCTCATCCTCAGAATTCAGAAAACTTTATAGGCATGATCCCAGAGGAACAATGAAGTGCGGAGCAGTTAAATCTAAACGACCTGTGACTGAAAACAAATATCTTATATGTCTCCCTTTACAGTAAAAGAGAAGGTAAGTGTCTCTTCCACACAATTGTTCAGTCTTACCAATGCCTTTGTTTTCAAATATCTCCATCTGTCGGCTCCGAACCGGATCTTTCGGCCCAAAATTGGGATTAGCTGGTCGGATCAAAATAGCTCTAAAATATTTGAATGATTTTCCTTTTTTTCCACAAAAATTATTAGAATTCTTGATTTTTCAATCAATTTCCCCTGCCTTTTTTTAGAAAAAAAAATCTTAGGAAAAGCCATAGATCTCTATTCAATAGGTGGGTGGAAGACAGCTGCCTGCTGGTTTTTCCACTGTGTTTTTTTTCAAATTGGATCCTTTCCAAATTCTTTACGCCCCAAGAAGACGCTGACGATCGAGCCCCCATGCGCCCCCTACGAGCAAATAGAGGAATGTATCTATTCTAAGGACTTCCTTAGGCTCAAGAATAAGGAGTTGAAAGAACTCAACAAGGAGGGCAATGAGTAAGTCTTGCTTACTTAAAAAAGTAAGTCAGTTTTAGTCATTACCGCTGTAAGGAGAGTGACATTAACTGCAGCGGTGGCTGTGAACTACGCGCTATGTCGCGAGAATGTCGTCGCAGTTGTCCTGTGCCCAAATGTAGGAATCAACGAATTAACCGGGTAATTTACTCCAAACAAAGAATAATTTTCAATTGATTTTAGAGGCAAAATTCCAAAATTGCCTCTTCTACACTGGCAAGAAGAGAGGGCACGGCGTTAAGGCTGCTGAGAAGATCCGAAAGTAAGTGCTTTATAATACAATTTATTTATATTTTAGGAATAAGTTCATCGTTGAATTTGTCGGAGAAGCCCAAACTTTCACTCAGTTTCTGAAGAAGCAGAATAAGTGAGTTAAAATCGAGAAGTTTTAGTTTTTTTGGTCTAAAATCTGCTAGACGATTTCCGAAAAAGGAAGAAGAAATAACCATAAATTATGAGAACTCTCTTTTCGAGTAAGCTCCTCCAAAAACTTTGGCAATTTTTTCAGGGAAGGGATGAAATGCTGCTGCATGCAAGGGGTAAATCAAGTAGAGAGCAGGGAGGAGGATCATAATAAGAAGAGGCAGGTAGAGATAGTCATATCATACCGACGTGTTGTAAATATATAGCTATCAATTGTCATAAAAATAAAGATTCTTTTTTCATTTTTAGAGGAGTATAGGAGCTTCAAAAATGCTAGAAATTCGCCACTTGTAAAAAAATTAATTGACATTTATTAAAGCAGTTTTAGAAGCAGCGCTTCTTCAGTTTTTGGGGTTAAAGGGATACAAGAAAAAGCGCTATATTTCTCAGGCAGTGTAGGTCCTTCTTTCCAGCTGATTCCATCAAAAACCTCAGTGGAATCTAGTCGATTGATGAAGTCACTCGCTCCACCGAAGACCATTATCCCGTTTTCTAATTGAAGAGTCCCGTGGAGATATCGTTTTTGTTTTAAGATGGGCATCGGGATCCATTCCTTTTTTGTATCCAATACGTCAATTTTCCAGACTTCGTCGGAAGGAATTCCAGAAGAATTCAAGCCTCCAGTAATTATTAGATTCGTTCCTTCCACTATTGAACAATGTCCAGCCAAATCGAGTGGCATTTGACAGAACATTTCCCATTGGTTCTTGGCTGGATCAAAGACTTCTACTGATCCAACGATTTCATTCTCATTCCAACCGCCAGAAACATAAATTTTTCCGTCAATAATCGAAGCAGCTGAGTATCTTCGAGAAACATTAAGAGGTCTGAAATTTAAAAAAATAAATAAAAATAAATTTTATCAAATTTACGGTTGGTTGTCCCAAGCATGTTTCGATGGACTAAACTTCTCCACAGAACTAAGAATTTCATCGCCATTCGATCCACCAATCACCCATATTGAGTTGTCAAAAACAATCGTACTATTTGTGATTCCAGTTCTCCTCTCATGCATATCTTCAACCTTCAACCAGCTGTTGTGAAATCCCAATTTATAGCAATTTTTAAGTGGCGCATCAATATTGCCACTATCTCCTCCAACAAAATATATCTGTCCACCGAGGTAAGCCGATCCATGATTTTGGAGAACATAAGGAAGACTTAATCCAAAATCCTGCCATCTTTTTTCCTTAGAATTGTGGAGAGAAATTGACTTATTTACGCCGGCTTTCCAGCCTCCAAGAAGCAAAACCTAAATAAATTTGGTAATTATTAGGGCGATCAATAAGATCTGGGACAACTTTTTTGAGCGGCTAACTTTTTGCTGGATTTATCGATTTGGCTGAAATTTTAAAAACAAGAAATTTCCTATTTTGCCTACCAAATTCTAAAATTTCAAAGGGGTTTGATGGTTCTTGGCTGAGATATGACCCTCAGTGGTTGATTACGACTTATAGAAACTCATATTGATTTTTTTATTCTCTAGCATGTTGAAAACCTCCAGAAAAGTTTTCAGAGCATGAGAATTATCTAAAATAATTTTAGGCCACTTTTTCTCCCTAACGTCCCTATTTTGGTCGGAAATTTTGGAATTTTGTAGACCAGATAGCACAGTTCTTGTTTATAAAATTTCAGCCAAGTCGGTCAATCCAACAAAAAAGCTAGAAAAGTTGAGCCTCAGAACTTATTGGCCACTCTAACAAAAAGGGAGTGTCTTCTAAAATCAGTGAATCTAGGGGTATTTAATGTCAAAAATTGAATGGAATAGGTCTCAGGTCGTGAAACTTTTTAGATCGGCTTAATCAGCCCAAAAATGGGGTAAAACTAATTCTTTTACGGGGTGTTTGGTCCAGTTGGCTCTCAAAAACTGGAGAAACATTACAATTCTCTATTGAAACTTTGCTGGTTACTCATAATCAATAAGAATTACATTAGAATTAACTTACTGAAGGAATATTCTCCGCTTTACTTGAATTACATTCGATCTCATTTTCTAAAATTTAGAATAGAAAGCATCTAAAGCATGACAAACCTTTATTTTTCTTATCAGGCTGATTCTGCGTTGCTTCCTTGCTACCTGATTGTTCAATCGTTCCCTGTTCAGTCTTCACTTCTCCATTATTCTCAGCTATTTCTTCTTAAAAATAAAAATCATCAAAGTTTTAGACTTTTTTAAACTTACCCGTTTGTGTTTTATCTCTTTGACTCTTATCTTCAATAAGCTCTGATAATCTGCTTTCGAAATCTAGTTTTAGTTGAGCCAAAGTATCTTCGAATTTTTTCTCTGAATTTGGTCTTCTTTCTCAACAGGGAAAGCGCTACCTGCTTGATAAAATTTTTGTTCCATTTGGCTGATGTCCTTCTTGGCTTCTTCTAATTCTTTTTCTTTTTCGAGCAGCTTAGCTTCAGCCTCACTCAATTTTGCTTCTGAGTTGTCAGTCATTCTAAAAAAGATGATTTAACAAAGAGAAATGTTAGATGAATATATGAGACAAAGAAGATTGCAATTGACGCATTGCTCTCAACTGATAAGAAGAATCAATTTTGATAATGGTGAGAAAATCAACAACTTTTTTGAATTCCCCACTGCCAGTCATAAAACAAATAAGGTGTCGGGTTTTTGGACCGAAATTTGATTATTTTGGTTCTGTATGATTCCTTTGACGAGACAGTGAATCTCTCATGTATCACTGGAGTTTTCCTTGTGACAAGGTGTGATTTCGCTATATTTTTCTCGAATGAGAAGTTGCACTTTGATCAGTTCTAATAGTTCTTAACTGAACTTAGCAAAATTTTCTGATTTTTACTTCTTAGTTTATGGACGTTGAGTCCTTCAATAGAATTATCAGCAACCTAAGACAAATCCGTAGAACACTCGCTCTAATATAGCCGCACCCCAAACTGTTTCCCATCGAGATACTTTATTGAAAAAAATACAAAGACGAGGAGTGGAGTGGAATGAACCATGTTTCGGGATGATGCATTGGATGACATAATACATGGCCGAGAGAATGGAAGATGAGGATGACTCACAGCAAACTATACACTCCCCGATTAGCCATATCTATAAATATCATTCCACGAACAAACTATTTGTCGACCCAGTCAACCTAATGAATCTTTGCCAAAGTGAATAAAGAGAAGGATGGAATACTTCGAAACTTGGAAATAATTTCATTTTAAAGTCTTGAATGTATTGTGACACTGGTTGTCTGCTAATCGGAGAGATAAAAAATAAAACTTCCAAAAATTTAATAATATACAAAAATATCAGAACAGCTGAAGCAGCAATTGTTTTTCAGCATTTATTGAAAGAGGAAAAGAAGAAAATAAACCGTGTTTTTCTGGCAATTTAAGTCCTTCTTTCCAGCTGATTCCATCGAATATTTCGACGAAATCTATTCGAGTTTCGTTATTAACTGCTCCTCCAAAGACCATGATTCCATTTGATAATTTGACAGCTCCATGATGATATCTTCCTTGTTTTAAGCTGGGCATCTTGATCCACTCCTTTTTTGGATCAAAGACGTCTATTTTCCAAACTTCATCGGAGGGCGCCCTATCAGGTTTCTTTCCTCCGATGATTATTAGATTTGTTCCTTCAACTATCGAACAATGTGCAACTAATTCAAGCGGCATATCACAGAATATTTCCCATTTTTTCTTGGCTGGATCATAGACTTCCACTGATTTTAGCTGCTTTGTCTCATCAAAACCACCAGAAACAAAGATTTTTCCACCAACTATTGAAGCAGATGAGGCACTTCGTTTAAAATTGAGATCACTTTCATTTTGTATTTTTAAAAAGACAACTTACGGCATTTTAGTCCAAATATTTGTTTGGGGATTGTATTTGCCCACTGTTTTTAGTGCATCACTCCCATTCCATCCACCAATTACCCACATTTCTGAGCCAAAAACAATTGTGCTCTGTGAGATGCAAGTTCTCTTCTCGTTCATTTCAGCCATTTTGGTCCATTCACCACTCTCTCCCAACTTGTAGCAGCTTGCAAATGGTTCATTTGGATTGTGGCAGCCTCCCATAAAATATATTTTGCCATTTAAGATAGCAGATCCATGTAGTTTCACTTTAAAAGGAAGTTTCTGCTTACACGTCCGCCATTTGTTTTCGTTGGAATCGAAAATTAAAATGGAGTCAGTAAAATTGTTATCAAATCCTCCAAGAATCAGCGCCTACACCGCTTATTTAAAGGTTTTAGCTGAACCTACAGAAAAGTGGAACCCCAATTCTGAGGAAACATTTTCCAACTGAACTGACATATTTCCCAGCATGTTTTTTGTTTCTAAAAATGCTGGCGTTCTTTAAATTTCAAACAAACCTTCATTTATTTCTTCAACCAAAGCGGATTTTTCCAAGTGCCCGGCTCTTAGATTTTCAATTTCTTCAGATTGCTCATCAATTCTAATTTGTAAAGTTTTAATTGTTTCTCCCTTTTCAGCTAATTGAGCTTCGATCTTTCTAACTGAAATTCCATTTAGCCCTTTTGTCTTCAGATTTGTTCATTTTTGAAATTTTCTGCGTTGACTCGTTCCTCTCTTTCGTCCACAATCAAGGATGCACGATTTATGGATTTTTTGTCGGTTCGGTTTCTGAGTCTTCAAACCGACTTCGGTTCCAGTTTTCGGTTAACCACAATTTTTCAAATCGACCCGCGGTTTATTTTAAAACTACCTGCAGTAACTCGATCCTCTCTTTCTCTCTCCAGGAGCCATCTTGCTTCAATTTTGTTTTCTTCGGTCAAAGTTTCAAATTGTCGCCTTATTTCGGCGAGTTGTTCTTCAAACTTTCTCTCTAGAAATTCGTCGAATTTCTCACTGAAAGATTCCCCTTGCCCTACCTGTGGAAGCAATTGTTTGGTCAAATCTCTGCTGCTCATTAATTTGTCTCAATCGCTCTATTTCTTGTAGAGCATTATCAAGCTTCACTCGCTGTTGCTGTAATTCTCTATATTTCTGGTTCAGTTCTTGCTCTTTCTCAACAACCATGGCTTGAGCCTCGTACATTTGCATTACTGGATCGTCCTCCTCCTTTCTACCATTTGATGAATGCACCATTCTAAAAAGGAAGCTGTTGATTTTTGTCAGCAACAACACGTAAGAAAAAGATATTCGATTAATTGCTGAGGAGAGAAGGATCACTCTTTCAAGCGAAAAGGCGTTAAAATAGTAGAAATATGGCGATAAAATTGTAGAAATAGTGTTTGTCAACTGATTGAGACTAAGGAAGTCGTAAAATGAGTAATGTTTAGCTAAAACCAGCACCAGGAATATCATAAAAAATTTAGAGCGTCATCCGGTCTAAAAAAAGCTTGAAATTTTATTGAAAAGTTCTAATAAGAGAGCAATTAGAGACAACGGTATTGTTTGATGTTGAAAAGAGGAAATGAATCGACCATTTACGACGTGATACGCGAATGATACGCTGAGCAGACTCATCCTCTTAAACGTACTCCATTTCCGAATATCAAATAAATGGTGCAGACATTACAAACTTTTTAAAAATCTAATTCAATCTTTTGCTATTTTCTTCAGAAATGAAAGCAATCGTTTTTGGTCGAGGAAAGCCATTGAAGGGAGAGAGGCAGGAGGCGGAATAAGCTCCCATGTTTTCATAAATCAAGTAGTCGTTCATCTTCAAAGAAGATAGCATTCTATTTTTCTAAAAAAGAATTTGAAATTGGAGGAAAACAAACCTCAATTAGATCGGTCGAATCACAAGTCGGTCCAAAAAGAGTAGAAGGAATCAGCTCTCCGGGATGATCCTAAAAAGAGTTCAAAAAGAAAGAAAAGGTCCCGTTTGAATAAAATTGAGCATAAAATTCTCACAAGAAGAGGACGACAAGACATCTCTGGTCAATCTTCCCTGATGCAATAAAGACTCCCATAAACTCCATCAGACAAATAATACATTCTCTCTGCTGCTTTCATTAATTGAAAGATAGTCAATCTTACCTTTCGTAAGTTCCTTCACTCCAACGATGTTCAACACGAGGGAGAATGGAGTGGCTGACATGAATCTTCCCGGTTCTCCAAATATTTCCACTTCCATCCCATTGAATTCTTCTCTCAAGGAGCTTCTAATCACTCTGGACTCTAATCACATCCGCCACCTATATCTAGAGCCTTCATTTGAAATCTTACAAGGATGAGCGAAGTTTATTCTGTCAGAAGCGAGACCAAGATCTAAAATCTAAAAATCTAGTTAGACCTTTCCATTTCCGATGGAATTTTGGTTACTGGCTTCGCTTCAGGAAAAGGCACTCAATATCTGATAAGACAGAATGGATCATAAATTCTAAAAAATGCGATTGAATTAAGATTTTAAAAATGCGCTAGCCATATTGATTTCGCTTTGACTGGCATAGTCAAATCCTGTACCCAGCGATGCCAAAACGTCAAGAAGCACAGGCTCTGGATTGCACTTCATTGCATACATCAATTCGACCATTGGCAGTTTCGCCTTCCATAGATCGTAGAGGAAAACGATCTGATCTAGGTTGAGAAGAAGGAATGGCTCCACATGCTTAATTTTATTTGAAATTGGAGAGAGATGTTACCGTTTTAGTCTTCTCTTGAGCGATTATTCTGGCAGACGCTAGGGAGTCGTATTTTTTTGGGAAAATCTGGAACGTTTTGATTCGCGACCGAGGAAAATTTAGCCTGAAATTGGAATTTTTAAAAAATTCCTGATGGCTTGGCCTGAAGAGCTGGGAAAGAAGCGTAAAATCTGATGGAAAGTCGAAGAAAAATCCTCGAAATTAAGCAATATCGACTGCTTTGGATCATTAGCCTTTTTGCTAGTCAGTGATCAGCTATTTGGTTTCCACCGGACGGGGGAAGTGCCACTTTTTTTGAGGTTTCTAATAAGATAGTGCGAAAAGATAACTGGAAATTGAGACGGAAGATGGAGTTCAGGCTCCTTGCGAGCTGCAGAAGAAAGCGATTTACAAAAAATTGACGCAGTGATTGGCATTTGCTGCCCCCAGGTGGGCTTTCAGTTCCGCGTGGCAATCCTTTTCAAGGCTAAAGGCTTTTGTCCAGATGTTTGATTTTCGTCTAGAGAAATTGAAACAATTGCGGCGAAAAGGAAAACAGGAAGCGCGAACGATCTCTAAAATTTACTCTCTACGAAGAGAATATTCTTCAAAAGCTACCCAGGATTTTCATAAAAGTATTAGAATTCTTGTTTTTTGAGATTTCGGGATAAAGTCGAGTTTCTCGAGAAGAACTGGGAGGGAAAGGATTGAAATTTAAAAGGAAATTTAGCCTAGGTAGGAGTCTGGATTCCATTTATCCAATGCTTACTTTCAAGAAGGCTTCAGAAGAAACTAAAAAAGAAAAATAACAAGGATTTTTCTATTTTTTTCCGCTTGTTTTTTTAGTGTCACTTTGACCCTATTTGTGACATTCAGCAAGTTCCAATTCCTGCTGCTCCTCCTACAATTCGAGCTGCATCTTTGCTTTCTCTTTAGCTTTAAGCGGAGCATTATTCCACAGCTTGTGCGCATGATGCTGCCTTCATTCAAATTGACTCGGGCGGCTCGTATGATTTTGCTCGAGAATGACTTGCTCGTAGCCACCCGACTTGATGGTTGTTTCGTCCTGATTTATCTGTCCTTCGCTTTTTCTTCTTCTCAACCTTCTTCCAGAACGACTTCAGCTTTCGACTGCATTTATTCAGGCCGGCGAAGAAGAGAACTCCGATAAGGATGGCTCCAACACCAATAGAATATGCAATTACGGGAGAGAGCACTGTAATTTGAGGATTATTCAGGAAAAAGGGAAAAAACAAATTTACAACGTTTTCCTTCCTCTTATTTTTAATGTCGATCCTCTCGTTGTTTGCAAGCATTTCGGGCGACATTGTCACATCCAATGGAACCAATTCGACATTCATTCGATTTGGGATTTTGTTGGCGATTGTATCCCATCTGGCTCCTTCATTCACGGTGAAGCGAAGACTATCGCAAAACTCTACGGTCAAAGCGAGGCCCGTCGCACCTCTCATCTCGATCCTGTTGAGCTTCGCAATGTCAAAATGCGTCAAGTTCGGATTCTTCACCAGATGGGCTGCGTGTTCGACTGAAAACAAGACTTTTCTCTCAAATATCAAACTAACTCGAGCCGACTACAACAACAAAGAAAGCAGCCTTCTGGTGACCATTTTCGAAGCAAAATAATAAAACAAGAAGCTCTCTGGTCCTTTTATACTCAGTCCTTGGTTAGATCTGGTCGAGAAGATTTTCAGTGATTTGAGTTTTTTCGCGTTAAAGTTTTATTTTAAAATGTTCCCTCAAATCTATCTAAAGTGCGTCCGTCTCTGTATGCGTGTATGAAGCCTCTCAAGACCTGTCGAAAACCCATTTTTAATTCTTTTTGGGGGGAGCGGTCGTTTTTTTTTTCCTAAATTTCAGGAAATCCCAGGAAAACTCTCAGAAGTAGGGAAGTTGCGAACTAAAAACAGTACACAAAACTAGCATTGGCGCGAAGCAGCATTCAAATTAGAAGAAAGAGGAATATTCTAGAAGAGGCAATTCGAATAGCGGCTGTTTAGCGTTGAGTCATAAATGACAAGTGAGGACGTCCTTTAACGCCTTTTTATTTTATAACTCAGTGTGGGATAGTCTCCATTTTGTTTTAAAAAATGGCAAAAAAGAAAGAGGAAAAGAAGCCGGAGACAATCAATCTCTGCACAGAGCGCTGTCTTTGGCCGCCTTTTTTTATCGATTAGCTCACACATTTGACAAGATATCCCCCCGAAAAAAGAGAGAGATGAAAAATTGAGAGATTTATTATCCGACAGAGTAGAGATCAATCTTCTTTTTCATCTTCTGCGACTTCCATTCCCATTACTATCTGATTGAAGAGTGAGAGATAAAAATTGTTGTTGAGGACTTGATGGCGGACGGACTTCTGCACAATAGGTGACTCCTGCTTGAAGGTGGCCAGATTTAGGAGCTTGAGAGCCGGGGAAGCAGTTGGATCCTTAGGCCAAAACGACATAGCGACACAGGGTTGAATGAAGTAATTCTTGGAACTTTAGGAGGATGGAAAGAATCAAAAGCGATGTCGCTTTAAAAGAAAAAGCGCAGATGGCTTACTATAATGAAAGCGTATGATCGCTTTAATTTCTTGTTCCAGCCCTTGCCCTCCTAATAGATTCGTTTATTTTGACTCTCCTCGGAATATTAATCGCGAAAAGGCAATCTCTCCCCTCTCTAATTCGAACTCCTAATAATTGCTGTATCGACTTTTCATCTCGTGACTAATCCTCTACTTCATTTCATAGCAACCAGTTTTACTATTAATCGCTTTAGCCTTCAATGTCTTTTCCATCTGTGAAGCGTAGGAATGTTCGACTTCCAAAGGATTCCCTCTACGAGAAGATAATTTCCCCTTTTTTGTTCATAAAAGGCCTTCTATGGAACTCGACGATCCACTCGTCCAAAAATGAAGAAATATTCTGATGAGTTTGGGAGAATGAGAAGAGAAGTCAAGAAGAAGAGACATCCAGCAGTCCAAGGAATCAGAGTAGAACTACCTCAAAAAGTGAAGAGACCAATTGTTTATCCTAAAACTCGCAAGGATTTATTGAATCCTCCCAAATCTATGGAAGTACAAAATGTGCAATAAAAATTATTTTCTTATCTAGGCTTGAGCAGGAGGAATTTTGAGAAAGCAGAGAAGCACCCCAGTTTTTATTTTCCCTGAATTCGAAGACGCCAAGAAGCTGGTGGTTCCCTTAAAGGATTCCCATCTCTTTACAGTATTCCTTGAAGAATAGGAAAAGCGCATTGAGTCGCTTTCCCGCCAATCTCCCTCACTCGTTCTCCTCCCCTCCAAGTATTTTACTACTTCTAGCTCAGCGATATTACCTACTTCCTATATCAATCCAGAGCTCAATCTACTAGCTCTAGTCAAACAAAAGCTCAATGCAGTCATCACGAAGAAGAATCGCCGAGAAATGAATTACCTCCATTTTGAGCTCAACAGAAATCTAGTTCATACAATAGCCAAATATTTGAGAAAGAGGCTAAGCCATCCAACCTTTGAAGGAAATTAAAGAATGCTAGAAAATAGCCATTTTTAAGGATTGCCAATTTTGTAAGTTTCCGTTTGAATGTGTTAAGTGTGAAGGGACCCTAGGACCAAACTAATGAATGATAGGGTTACTGTAGTATTGCTGTAGCTATAGCTTATTTCCTAATCAGAATTCCATTTTCCTTTTTATGGCCGTCTCCAGGGATGCGGACAGACCGGACATTTTCCTTATAAACTTTTTCACACCAGTATACATTCCCATCATAGCTTTCAGAGGGATATCCACTTTATTTCCATTTGTGGAAACCGGAAATAAAGTGAAGAAGCTGCATTTTTTCAGAGCTTCATTGAAGATTCTGACTGACCATCTAGAGCCAGCCATCTTTCGCTATAGTCTGGCCTCTAGAAAACATGAAAGAGTAAATGTTCTAAGAGTGGGGTTTTCGCGGCAAGAACCATTTATAAAAAAAGGTCTTTAGTAAATTTCAAGATTTTCTCCGGAGCCCTGCTCCTTTAAATAAAAAGAATTCTCTTTTTCAGCTATTGTATATGGGTTACTGTAAATGTTGTGATATTTATCTTTATATCGTCTATAGGCCTCTTTCTGTTACAAAGTAAAGCTCTAACTTATGTGGAAAATGACCCCATGTCAGAATATGGGGACAGCTATTTAGTTATTAGCGATTATAATAACGTTTGGTTTACTTTTCTCAATAGGATTGAATGAGTTAAATCGAAAGAAAAGTTTAGTGTTTTCTGCATTCGCTTGCACACTTATTCAGCCGCTTTCAATATATTTGTTTTCTTTCCTATCGGATTGGAAAGTGAGGGAAGAAGGCGGTGCAAAACGATATTTGAGCTTTACGATTATGATGATAACCCAGGGAACTCTCCCCATTTTGTTTCTCGATATTCCAATTGGCTAAATGATCATTGCGATTACTTCTAAACAAGAATCTACAGATGCTATCGCTCTATCCACTGCCTCTATTTTATTCTACCAGATTTTGAATTCTCTTTCAACTATTTTAATAATCAAGCCGTATCGTCAATTTATTTTGAAGAAGATAGGTTGTAGGCGAACTCAACAGCTAACAATGGTTCAGTCGTGTTGAGACCGATGGAAATACGCAAGAGTCGATGAATATTTCTTTTTTGAATGAACTAGATATGTTGGTTCCTATTTTTGAAAAAAAAGAGAGTTAAAAAGCAAAACTGATTAAATGAGAGGGAGCTCCGTTCTAGGAAGATTGCTTTCATAAAGTAATAGCCAACTCGAAGCGAAAGCAAGCACAAAGTAGTAAATGGTATATTCTAAAATTGATTCTTTTAACTACTAGATTTTTTGAAATATTGAAAACAATTGAAAGAGCTTTAAAGAAATTATAGTCTGTTTAAAAAAGACTACATGGCTAGCAATACCGTACTCAGAATTGACGGTTTCAAATTTTGCGGTGCTCTTATCCTTCTTTTGAATTTCCAGAATTTTCTTCGTGTTTTAGTTTCTTATTTGTTTTTTTTTATTTTCATGCTTTTATTTGTCGAATTTCTTATGTTTAGGCAACTAGTACATAAGTATGAAAATTAAAAAAACAAATAAAAACTAAGACATGAAGAAAATTCTGGAAATTCAAAAGAAGAATAAGAGCACCGCAAAATTTGAAACCGTCAATTCTGAGTACGGTATTGCTAGCCATGTAGTCTTTTTTTAAACAGACTATAAGAAGCACTTGTCTCATTGATACAAGATAGTCTTATTAGTTCTTTCTCTCTGAGTGCCTCAATCGTGTAAAAGCAGTCTATTAAAGCTAAATTTAGTCCTATTTTTCACATGAGACCCATTTTTAGATAACTTACTGGTTTTTTATTGACTGATTCATAAGTACTAGTGTAAAAAGGCTGATCATGAATATAACTCTCAACAGCCAAATTGAACAAAAACTTTCTCAATAAGTTGTATTTTCTCCGCCCTCCTTCCAAATAAAAACATTGAAAAATTGCTAATAAATTTGATTTCAAATTCTTAACATAAATATACTGTGACTCCAGGTCGGTGATGCCCACAAGATGCGGCGGTACTGTCTGCCTGCGGTAGCCAACGAATCTAAAATAATTTATTTAGTTTTTAAATGAAAAATCTACTTACTTCATTACGAAATCTGGCACCTCCATGGGAGTTATCATCCGCGGCGCTGTTGGCTCATAGGGCTTAGCGGCACTCGGAGACGCTGGGGGAGTTTATAGGACATTTGGTGTTCTAATTGGTCTGAAAGTTTTTTTTTGTTTTTCTAAAAGAAAAGAGTATTACCTTTCCGGGGACAGCAGCACATAGGGCCGGACAGATGGATCCTTGGGGATGATGGCTCCCAGTAGCAGGTGGTCAAGGAGGGAGGTGAAGGTATATGAAGCCCTCCTAACTCGGAAAGTTTTTTTAAATTTATTAGAAGGGAATTTCTTACCTTGGGGAGGATGGGGCATGTCGTTTTTTGGAAGGCTCACACTCCCTGTTTAGGTCGCAGTGCCTTTTTCTTAAAACAATAGGCGTCTCTAAAAAAATTCGTGAGGTAAGTCGTGAATCATTTTATTGCGGAAGATTCAACTGAATTCACCCCGATAAAGGCAATTCGGAAGTTCTGTTCTGACTAGTAGGATGATCCACGTCTAAGTTATGGCGAAAACAAAAAAATTTATAAACTTTTGACTGCTACTGTATAAAGGAAAAGGATAACTTACGACTCTTTTGACTTTTTCGACGATAGCGGCGTTGTTAATTGCTTGACGCATTATTGTATCTGAAAAAACTTTTGTGAAATTGGGTGTTGGGAAGGGTGGGGAAAAAATCTAGTGGGGGAAGGAAGGTTTGGTGTGGATAAAGGAAGAAAGTAAATGAGTGTGGTGGGAGAAGAAAAGCGACGATTTCAATTAAAAGCTATTTCTCTAGTCGTTTTAGAATTTTCGCACTAAATGCGCATTTAAAGCGAAGAAGGAGTTGAAAAATTACAATCTCTATTGCTAAACGCTCTTATTATTGATTGCTTCTCTTATCAGAGCGGAAATGTTATCTTCGCAATCTATTTCCTAGTTTCCTCTAGGTTATTGTGAATAATTCCAAATGGCATCAACATCTTCTGCGAATGTAATCATACCAAAATTAGGTAAGCAAGTAGCCCTAAATATTGACCAGAAGCGTATTTTTATCAGTTACTTTTTTGGCGTTTTGAAGTTCAAAAATCTTTCAGCTTTCCCCGAATATGGTGTAAACGAATTTAAAAACTCTCATCAAATTGGCGAAGGAGGCTTTTCTATAGTTTTTCATGCAAATCACCAAAAACTCGGGTAAGTTGGTTACTTCAACCAATCGAAACCAATTAGAGGTGTGGCTATAAAAGAATTAGGCAAATATGTAAGGAAAGAGAATTTTCGAGAAGCTTTTTTGCTCATTGAGAGAGGCCACCATCCCCATATAATTCGAATCTTTGGGATTCTGACATCCCAAATGGCGAGACTCTCCACATCGCCGATGTGTAATGGAATAGTCATGGAGTTCATGGAAATGGGTAGTTTGGAAAAGGTTGGATGATTGATTTGTTTAAAAGCAAAATTAGCTTTTTTGGTAATTCATGATCACTCAAAAGAATATGAGAGCAAGCAGATTTATCGCTGGATTTATTTCATTTCAAATGGACTCAATTATCTACACAAAGAAGGCATCATCCATCGGGATATCAAGCCGTCTAAGTTAGCTTTTATTTTTAAAAAAGTTGAACTTTGGCGGGGTTTTGATTCTAAAATAATGAATTACTGTAGATTCATAGCTCTATAGTTTTATCCGAAGTTGCTTACTGTAGAAAATAAAACAAAACAGCGTATTCATATTGCACCGAGATGGAGAGAGGGTTTTCGTGGCAAGATCCATTTTTATCCTAAAATTTACCAAAGGGCAAAAATGGATCTCGGAGACCCCAACTCTTGGAATACGCAGTTTTGCCTTCTTTTTTTTCGAACAGACTATAAGTAGACCAAATAAACTTGAATCTTGCAGCATTTTGCTTGGAAAATCATTGGACGACTTGAGAATTTCGGACTTCGGTCTTGCTCGCCTATTAGACACAGGGAGCTCCTTATCGACCGGGTATGACCTATTACCGATCCTTTATTATTGGTTCCTTTAGGACTGGGACTACGGTCTACATGGCTCCAGAAATTTTAAAAAGACAGCCATATGGCAAGCCAGCTGACATTTATTCGTTGGTGATTACAATTTGGGAGATTGCTTATCGAAGGTGTAGATAAGCAGAATTATCCAATTGAAATCTTGCAGCAAACCTTATTGCCAATTTTCTGGCTTAGAATTTATTGGGCCAGTTTTAACCGGAAAGAGGCCAGAAATTGTGACGGAAAATTCACTCAAATGGTTCTTTTCTCTAGTTTCTAACGTTGAAAACAGGAAAATTCAAAAATTATTAAACAAGTTTGTTGTCTTTGCTTTTTTGTTAAATACAGGAATGATCTAGAGGATGGGATGACGATCCAGCAAATAGACCAAATGCTCGCGCTTTTCTCGATTTTTCAAGAAGAATGGTAGAAAACTCGATGGGAAATCAACTCGAGGAGTTAGAGCATATCGTCTTTTTTGGACAGACCATAGGACAAGGAGAATATTTTCTAAGAGCTGATCAGTTAGGAAGAGCCGCTTTGATTGAAAAAACAAATGAAGGTTTGTTTGGAATTTAAAGAACGCCGGCAATTTTAGAAACAGAAACGATGGTAGAAAATATGTCAATTCCATTGGAAAATGTTTCCTCAGAATTGGGGTTTTACTCTTCTGTAGGTTCAGCTAAAATCTTTGAATAAGCGGTGTAGGCGCTGATTCTTGGAGGATATCATGACGATATGACTGACTCCATTTGCATTTTCGATTCCAAAGAAAACAAATGGCGAAAGTGTAAGCAGAAACTTCCTTTTGAAGTGGCATACCACGGATCTGCCATCTTAAATGGCAAAATATACGTTATGGGAGGCCACAATAAATATCTAAATGGACCATTAGTAAGCTGCTACAAGTTGGGAGAGAATGGTGAATGGATCAAAATGGCTGAAATGAACGAGAAGAGAACTGCAATCTCACAGAGCACAATTGTTTTTGGCTCAGAAATTTGGGTAATTGGCGGATGGCGTGGGAGTGATATGCTAAAAACAGTGGAAAAATACAATCCCCAAACAAATATTTGGACTAAAATGCCGTAAGTTGTCTTTTAAAAAGTACAAAATGAAAGTGATCTCAATTTTAAACGGAGTATCCCATCTTCTTCAATAATTGGTGGAAAAATCTTTGTTTCTGGTGGTTGGGATGGGAAAGCTTTAAAATCAGTGGAAGTCTATGATCCAGCCAAGAAAAAATGGGAAATATTCTGTGATATGCCGCTTGAATTAGCTGGACATTATTCGATAGTTGAAGGAACAAATCTAATAATCATCGGAGGATCTAAATCTGATGGAACGCCCTCAGATGAAGTCTGGAAAATAGACGTCTTTGATCCAAAAAAGGGGTGGATCAAGATACCTAGGTTAAACCAAAGGCGATTTCATCATGGAGCTGTCAAATTATCAAATGGAATTATGGTCTTTGGAGGAGTAATTGACGACACAACTCGAATAGATTCCGTCGAAATATTCGATGGAATCAACTGGAAAGAAGGACCGAAATTAGTAGAAGCATGCAGTCATTTTTCTTCTTTTCCTTTTTCAGGAAAAATTGAGAAACAATTACTAAATCAGCTGTTCTAATTCAATAAAAATAAACTATACAAGACAAGTTTTATGATTTACCTAGAAAGTAGCAGTGACTTTGTTCGGGAAAAGAGTATTACATATAAAGAAGCCATATTCAACACTCTCCACCATATTTTTTGCTTTCTGCAACAGACATATTAATCATGAAAACAAGCGGAATTGGCAACAGAAAGATCAGCAGCTGTATTTCTTCAATTACTGAGTTATTGCTTAAAAAGCCAGACAAGCGCTGCTAATGGAGACAGCAACCATTGACCCTTTTTTTGACTCAAATATTTCCACCTCATTAAGTCAATCGCCTCGAGCTCCTGTCACCAGAATGTTGCCGTTCTTCGATGTCGCTGCTCACATAGTCCCTCTCACTCTTTGGCTCCCATCGACTATTATTACAATCCTAGCTGTTTATATAATTTACACGAAGAGTCCGAAGTCGATGAAATATTACAAAATTATTCTAATTGTTCAAACTATTATCACTTATAATGGCGATATTGCATTTACTTTCAGCATAGCCCCTAAGCCATTACCCGGCGCTATTGGAACTCAGAACACTGGATTTATTCCGCTGTGGGATCCATCTGGTGGAACGTGGCAAATGGTTTGTCAATAAAATAAGCATTGCGCATTTACCACCTGTCTGGAATTTGTGAATAGTTTTTGAACCGATTTCTGAATTGAATTTCAAATTGACGGTTTAGATTATTGTAGCTCAAAAGCCTAAAAAAGAATTTGAATTTTCTCAAGTTTTTTGTGCCTTTCTTGAAGAGATTAAACTATTCTTGTAGCAAAAAAAAGAGATCAGAATCTCCATCAAATAAGGAATAAGATGATTTTTTTTTTCAAAAATTTTCTGGGTAAACCCCTAAATAATTAATTACTTTGTCTGTTCATTTCTAAAGCTAACAATGACGCGAAGAATGATGTTTGACAAATGAATTGAGTTATAACCCCGTTCTTTTCCACTTTGTTCCCATGGCAAAATCGAAAAATGGAATCCAAGATTAAATTTTCGTTGAGCAGCCACGTTTCTATTATTTTAATAGAAAAATTAGTTTTCTGGATCTCACAGCAATTTTTATTTTTGTTTATAAGCATAGCCACGAAATTTAAATTACGGTTGTTTTTTGAAAGAATCAAAATAAATTTAGGATAATTTTGCACATTTGTGATCCTCCTTTTCAGCTTTACATATTCGAATCATTGATGGTTCTTTTGGTGACTTACGTCTTCTGTTTTTCATTTCGTGAATATACTGTCCTCAAAAGTGTAGAGAACTTTTGGGGACTCTATCGAATCTTCCAAATGACTCTCTACCTCATCGCTCTATTCGCCGCCATCGTTGGCTTTTTCAATACAGCTACTCCTGAAGCTGAGGCTAGGAATTTTTTGCTCTTGGTTTGAATCTTCCCAAGGTGGTTAGAATTTTTTTTTAGAAAAATATTTCATATTGTGTGGAGTGCTCCATTTTTGTGGTTACCAAGACTGACTCGCTGAATCTATCGGGCGGAATTGTAGCCATTACTTTAATTTTTCTGGGCAGTTTTACTTTTATTTCGATTCATCGGGTATAAACACCTTTTTTAGAGTTTAATTAAATAAAATTCTCTTTAAGATTAGACGATATTTAGACGCTCAAGCAACTATAAGTATGAACACAATCAAAGTTCAAACTATGCTTTTACGAGCTCTCATCTGGCAGGTTTGTCGTAGGGAAATACCCAGGCGGATGATGACTTTATCTCTCATTTTTAGATCGAGCGCGATACAGTATATTTCAGCTCAAGCCCCATTTTTCAGACAATAATTCCTGTTGTTTTGATCGCCTCGCCGTTAATATTGGTCGCCACCATAGTCATATTTTTACCCATATTCTCTGATAAATTTGATAGAAATTCCCCAAACTTTTCGCCGATTGCTCAAGAAGTTGCAGAAGATATAACAGCAATATCTATAATCGTCCCGGCCTTCTTCTCAATGAGTCATATTTTTTCGATGTTTTATTTTACCAAGCCGTACAAAGTTTTTCTTATTGGCTTAATTTTAAGAAAGACTAAAAGTATGCGAAGAGATCAACGAATTAAATCCATTTTCAGTTCAAAACATCGATGCTATGAAAAATAGAAAATTCAACCAAGAAATTACCCCAACAAGGCGTAATAAATCAATTTTTTGACAGTTTTTTCCCCTTTTATCTCTCTACAAGGTAAAAATGAGAAGTTTTTTTTCTTCAAAATCAATGTCGTTGATTGTGGAGAGCCAACAAGCCCATTGAATTGAGTTATCTTTCATTCAACTTGACTCAACACAGCAGAAATCTCAGGCTACAGCCGTTTTCAAACTCTCATAGCCTGCTCCTCCTCTCTTCTTCTTTCAAACTTCTATATTTATTGACTAAATCTCTTGGAACGCGTTACAAATTTCTCAACGTCACTGGGTTCACTCATTCTTATTAATTTAGTGTTTGTTGAATCAGCAACAATTAGATGGAATTCGTCTCAGTTATTTAAAAATGAATCAAATTCTTCTCTTCCTTTCTCAAACAAACCAAGTATTTATTCTTCAAAATTTATAAATTTCTAGGATGGGCAAGAACACAAATTCAAATAACGAATATGGTTATATTGATGCCGAATTGCCGCAGAAGTTTGTTTTTGATTATTAACTTTGGAAAAAGCATTGATTTACATCTAATTTTTAATTTTAGCATGAACAGTGAGAATAGATATGAATTACCAACCAGATCCCAAAGACAACAAGAGGAGCTATTTGCTGGCAATATTAGTTAGCAGAAGAGCCATTTTCCCACTATTTGTCGAATCAATTGGTCGAATATAAAAAGCGGACTTTTAATTCTATTCATCCTGTTGACTCTTGTTTTCGCCTTCTTATTTTTCAAAGAACAGCTAAGAGACTCAAAGCTGCAAAAAGAAATTGATCTACCAAAAAAGCCAGAATATACTTCAGTGAGAGTCAAAATTGAAAAAATAATCCAACTTTCTAGGTAATGCTGTTTGGCGGTTGGCAGGACGACTTTACAAACTCTACTATAATTTATAATTCGCTAGAAAAGAGCTGGAAACATTGTAAATTGACGCTTCCAAGCACACGTGGAAATCACGGAGCAGCTCTTCTCAACAATGAGATTTACATTTTTGGTGGTTTTGAAAATGGAACAACTCAAGAATATTTCAAATCAGTATATAAATTGGGAACTGGCAATCAATGGGAGAGGATGGCTGATATGAATGAGAAGAGAGTTTCAATTAGTCAGAATTCAGTTGTTTCAACTCGGAAATCTGGGTGATCGGTGGATGGAATGGGACAAATCCTTTGAATTCAGTGGAGAAATATAACCCAAAAACTAATAAATGGACCAAAATGCTGTAAGTGACTGATACCAGATTTATGCTGACTTTCCAGTGAATTGAACGAATCGAGAACATTTGCTGCAGCTACTGTAGTCGATGGACAAATCTACGTTTCTGCTGGTTGGGGTGGGTGGATAACTAAGAATTCCATAGAAGTCTATGATCCAGCAAATGGAAAATGGGAACTTTTCACTCCTAGTTTGCCTTATGCAATGTATTCACATATTTTAATTGGAAACCGTTCACATTTAATCGCAATTGGTGGACACGCGCCAAAGCATGAGCCAACAAACAATGCCTGGAAAATGGATGTTTTGGATTCAAAGAGGAAATGGAAAGAGATGCCCAGCCTACAGCAAAACGATATCACTCTGGCGCTGCCATAATAGCTGATAGATTGATAATTTTTGGAGGATCAATCAATAATATCACGCGAATTGATTATGTTGAGATTTTTGATGAAATTGAATGAAAGAACGGAGCCAACTTGCTAGACGTTCGTACCGGTTTTGCCTCTATTCCTCTCACTTGCACGCA
The DNA here is from genome assembly GCA_932521405.1 of Oscheius sp. JU1382. Lineage (NCBI taxonomy): Eukaryota > Metazoa > Nematoda > Chromadorea > Rhabditida > Rhabditidae > Oscheius > Oscheius sp. JU1382. Next base: position 1,437,709 of record OW051479.1, read on the forward strand.
AAAGACACTTTTTCTTAAATGAATTTCTCGAAATTCCTAATTTTAGTGAATAAATGAATGAAAAGTGAATTTATTTGGGGATATTGATAATATCTAAAGCTTCAAGAAAAGCTCGATGGCAAGACAAAACTGAGGATTTCAAAGAGGAATTGAAATGAAGTCGGCAGAAAGATCTAAATTATTTGATAAACGTCAAAAATATAAAAACAAAAAACTCACATCATTATTTCCAATGAAACTGGACAACCCATAGAAGATTTTTCGCGTTAAATTAACAAGCTAAATTGGGTCTCTTTAGATTGAAAAAAAGTTACATAGAAATAGGTTTTAAAAATGGCTGGCTCCCTGATTCCCGTATAGCAGGAGGCTAAAATATTATTGGCGATGATCCTGCCATTCGTTGTGAAAGGAGCATAAAGCCCCGCTTGTCTAAAAGAGATCTTAGCGATTATTGGCTCCAATCTCCAGCCATTCTAAATAATTTAATTTTAGTTTTAAAACTGGGAGAAAATTGCCTCATCGTGAATGTAGAGACAGTCTTCTAGATTGAGATCTTTTACATAAATTTCGTTTTTTTCTGGGAGAAAAGCGATGGGAGAAGGCTTATTTTTACAATCTAAAAGTAGATTTAATTTGTTGTTTAGACCTAAATCGCTTATTTCTATCCAATTTTTAAAAAAACTTCTCATCCTCACCTTGTTTTTCTTCTCTGTAGATCAAATGATGTGGAGTGAGTTGTAGACTCTTCCCAGAAATGGTCCTAACCTCCACAAAATCTACAATAGTTTTCGCTTCCCTATGTAACCACATTGAAATTTCTGCAAAATATTCCTAAATTATTTATTTTTAGTCATTCTCCCATGAAAACATACATCTTCTCCATTAGCTGTCAAGACAAAATCACCCAATTTGAGATCTTCAATCTGTTTTTCTCCTTCCAATGTTGTGACAACAGTATTTTTTGAGAAACAACCGCCTGCTCCTAGGCCTAATGCTTGGAGAAGAGGATTGGGTTGAAGAGCTGCTGCTAGTCCAGACAGACCGGCAAGTCCAGCCAACCCAGCGTTTTCTTGGCCATTGTTTGGTTGTGGGGCTTGTTGAACTTGTTGTTGAGAGTTGGCATTGGAATTGGAATTACTATTTGAATTTGAGTTCGAATTGGAGTTGGAGTTGGAATTCGAATTGGAATTACTATTCGAATTTGAATTGCTGTTGGAGTTGGAGTTGCTATTAGAATTCGAGTTTGAATTGGAGTTGGAGTTCGCGTTAGAATTTGAATTACTATTAGCATTGGAGTTCGAATTACTATTTGAATTGCTATTTGAATTGGAGTTTGAATTCGAGTTTGAATTGGAGTTTGAGTTACTGTTAGAATTTGAGTTTGAGTTAGAATTCTGAGCATTTTGCTGAGCTAATTGCTGTGCCATTTGTTGTTCCAAAAAGTCTGGAGGCCTCTCAGCTTCCACAGAAACATCTAGATCTTCCAGCTCTGTCAGGGGATGAGGTAGTAGATCCGTTTGAAAGATGAGAGCATGATATTGGAAGAGATCCAATTTGCAAGTGGTCGTCTTGTTTCTTGGGGAGGTTGTCTTCCAGTGGAAGTTGCCGCGAGACACGAATGTCTCAACCCTTGCGTTGAATTGATGTTGAGAAGCTTTTTGAAGGGCCTACAAATTGAAATCAGCTACGGTAATCAATGAAAATTCAGAGGTCTAGATTTGCAATAATCCAATTTTTAGGCAAAATCCATCCGCGCAGTTTACATACTCACTTTAGTAACTCTAATCGTATCGGAATCGGAAAAATCCAAATTCGAAGACTCGTGCAACGTCTTGGTTATGGTATATCGCAGAGTTTTATTGCAGCAAGTTGTCCCTAAAATGCAGTATTTCTCCCACTTTTAAAAGAAGCTCTTCCACCTTCATGGACGCTAGTATTCCCAGCACATCCCAAGAAGGAAGTATGACCGTTATCAGCGAATTGGTCGTGTCCGATTGCATAATCTCCTGGTGTTCTCCAAGCCATAATATGATATTGGTCAGCTTTGAATTTGCAAACGCAGTCGCCAGCATGATTAGAAGCGACTTCAAACTTCGACTCAGAGATTATCATCTCAAGTGGCTGGTTGATAGCTATTTCAGCAGCTGCTCTCATTTTCTAAAGGATTTGATTCGCTTTAGAAGAGAAAGGGGAACTCACATGGGCGATTGTTCTTCGATCAACCGTCTCGAAACTTTCATCTGATTTGAGATCATTCACGCTGTTGTGCATCGACTGGAAGAGCTCCATATGGCAGCATTTTGATCCTGAAATCCAAAAAATGCTTCTTATAGTTTGTTCGAGAAAACAAATAAGACAAAACTACGTATTCGCATTGTACCGAGATAGAGGGCTTTCATTGCAAGATCCATTTTTATCCTAAAAGTCTACTAAAGAACAAAAAATGGATCCCTCGGTACGCCACGAATATGCAGTTTTTCTCTTATTTTTTTTCAAACAGACTATACCTCCTTTTCTCTCGTGGTCACAGTGAGATCCTTTCGGGAAGCCAATCCTATAGCCATCGGTTTCTAACTCAATCCCTTTTGTTAGTTTGAACTGTCCCGGGAGGGAGACCCAATCAGTTCCGAGTGGTTCGTCATTTGAAAGATCTCCAAAAATTGCCTCCTCTTCTTTATTATACGGATGATACTGTAATTTTGTTGTTGTTCTAATAAATTTATTTTTAAAAAATTACTCCAGATTGATGAGGAGCCTCGTAGGCCATCATGAAGAAGCCCTTCAATTGGAATTTGCAGGTAAAATCGCCGATGAGGTAGGTAGCTTGGGCGAAGTCTTTCTTCGAGACGATTACTTCAAAAATCCTGGCATAACGCTGTTGAACTCTTTTTTTGATTACCTAAAAAAAGCGTTAATTTTCCTAGTTTAAATAAATTTTACATTGGCTAGAACTCCAGCTGTTTCTCTGCTTGAATTAAAAAGTGGACTGGTTGAGACCTCTACGACTATATTCTTCATGAGATAGAATATCTCCCGACTGCAGCACTTATTCCCGTCGCGACGATCTCTTTTACAATGAGTTCCTCCCAATAAATCAGCCAGCTCGTCTTCTCGAACATCCGCCCATTCTTCCCGATCAACGTTGAGAGTTCCACCCATTGGCTCTTGACTATCAATAGAAGAGAACCATTTCTCTCGGGCAAAATCCGTCGAATTGTATTTGTTCTGAAAAAGAAAGAAATAAGTCGCTTCTGGTTACAAATTATTCTACAAGCAAACCGAATCAAAAATTTAAAAACCACCATAGCTTTCAGCTAAATTTAGAGAAAAATTAGGTCACAGGTCGGGGCGAATAATTTTTGGTTGACCGTTTGATTTTTCGAGAATCGCTTGCAACTTAAGTCCAATCGAAAGCTACAACAATCAGCAAGAAGTTAAACCAACCCTTCCAGGAGTCTGATAAGCCAAAATGTGATATCCAGCCGTTTGGATTTTACAGATCTTCAACCCAGTGTAATGACTTGAGACGATGAAATCCTTCTTGCTCATTATGACCTCAAATGTGTGGTTTTTTAATAATTGAATCCTTCTTTGAATTCTCTGAAAAATCCTCTTGATTCTGATAATAACCCTTCCAAAAACCTTGGCAATGTTTCCGACCTTTGTTTTGGAGTCTTTCTTCGCCACATGGAGAAGTTTCTCAATCTGAGAGTTGCAGCAAAATTCCCCGGTTACATGGATGGAGGAATTTCCTGAAAATGTGATAGTTTGCTGTCTAGAGAGATAAACGTGTTTTCGCGGAAGCCATAAACGTCGATTGAGACATTGGCCGAGAGCGCGAATAGCCGTCTGGAAGGCAAGAACTGTATCTTTTTGTGCAAATAAAGTTTGTTCAATTTTTGGAAGGAATTCTAAACTACAAGGAGATTTCTATGTGACTTAAAAAAATTAGAAGAATCAAAATTTTGTTCTAAATTTTGGGACTTTTTCCATTTAATGAGCGAAAATTAACTCAAAAAATTTTTTTTTCGCAAGGTTTCACATTGTTCTGAAAAGAATTACCATTCTCTGGATCTCAAAAGAATTTTTAGGATATTATTCGAAGAAAAAAATTATTTTAAAAAATTGATTCAATAAGGCACCATTTTTTCTAGGAGGGAGAAGATCCAAACACAAAATTGAATTTCTCACTCAGATCCCTTTTTACAGGCTATTTTGTCTCTAAGATCAGAGTCTCTATTAAAAGTAGATCCCCTTCTCAAAACATCAGAAACCACAAGATCAATCGAAAATATTAGTTCCTCATTGTCAAGATCCAATTATCCTTTCACTCGTTGTCTCTGCGACGTCAACGGGATTTGCATAGACCCCGAACAGCTGTCTCCTCAAGCCTATCAAAGATCAATTTCATTGTTCCTGGTCGATAAAATTTCACGAGAGACTTTTTATTTTGGAAAAGTGCCAAGAAGAGAAAAGTTTACAGTAGCACACAAAAGTTTGGAAATTTTTTGTTTAATCCTATTTTACTGTTCATATGTGTTCCATTATTGGTTTCTTTGTGTTCATCATGGGTAGTGGCAAAGAAATTCCACTTCCTATTCAAGAAGCTATCATCCGCGAGATTCCAAAAGGTCGACGCAAAAAGGATTTGGCTACGCAGTATAGTCTGGCACCGAGCACAATAACGAAGATTCACAAGCGATTTCTCATTGGAAAATGCGTCAGAAAGACTCCACGAAGCGACCGACCCAAGAAGACCACAAATCGCCAGGACAAGTTGATTATTCGTGCCTCAAAGAAGGATCCACACCTCACCTCCGCTGACATTCATAAGAATCTCGTCAAATTTCATGGCCTTACAGCTAGTCGAGAGACGGTTCGTCGTAGATTAGTTGCTGCCGAACTGTTTGGACGCCGTCCCTGCAAGAAACCCCTCGTCTCTGTTAAGAATCGGAAGGCCCGACTTGAATTTGCTAAGAAGCACGTGAATTGAACTGAAGACCAGTGGAAGAAGGTTCTATTCAGTGACGAATCAAAGTTCAATCTCTTTGGAAGTGACGGAAATCAATATGTGCGTCGCTCTATCAACTCCCGCTTCTCGCCTAAATATCAAAAACCAACAGTTAAGCACGGAAGAGGAAGTGTCATGCTGTGGGGCAGTTTTAGTTTCTCTGGTGTAGGACCATTGCATCAGATCACTGGGAATATGGATGCTCAAATGTATAAGGAGATTTTGGAGACCCAAATGCTGCCATTTATTCGACAAAAGATGTCAAGAAGTTGGATTTTCCAGCAGGATAACGATCCGAAGCATACGTCCAAGCTAGTGAAAAATTATCTGGCACAGAAGAAGATCCGCGTCTTACAGTGGCCAAGCCAGAGCCCGGATCTTAACCCTATAGAGCACCTGTGGGAAGAGCTAGGACGCGCTGTCGCTAAGATTCGAGTCAGAAATGCCCAGGAGAAATATGCCGTTCTGAAGAGGGAATGGGAGTCAATTCCACAAGAAAAGATTGAGAAACTTATTAATTCTATGCCAAAGCGTTGTAAAGCGGTTATTGATGCCTTTGGTTATCCAACCAAATATTAAAATAATTGTTTCATTGTTAATAAATTCGTTTTTTAAAAAAATTTCCAAACTTTTGTGGAGGCAAAAATAGCTCTTTGGCCCAAAAAAATGTTCCTCCAGAATTTGCCAAAAAACACTTTTTAATCTTATTATAGAGACTCTAAGCAACCTTTTGCAAAAAAAAATTTAGAAAATTTAAATGTGTTTTGACACTTTTATGCCCAAATTTAAAAAATTTCCCAACTTTTGTGTGCTACTGTAACAATACAGACATCGCTTTGCAGAATGTCATCAAAAGACCATCTGTTCAGATCACTTATCATGATCAGCGACGCGGATGGATCAATTTTTATCATCAGTTTGGGAATCCACTGCAACAGATGAAAGGTCTTGGAATAGCAGGCGCAATAGATTCGTTTTAACTGCCTTAAAGAAACAGTTCAGCATCTAATACAGAGTTACTGTAGATTACTGTGGCACCACAGTAATCGCGGCGAGACCAAAACGCGACATAAACTAGAATGTGAATGAAATATAAAATGTGCGGGCGAGCATTCACACTGGGTTACGGTCGTGCACACTTTTTTCGTTTTGTTTTATTAATTTTTTTCTTAACATTTCGTTTCATACAATTTCATGTGTATTTCCGAAATCAGCGCATCATTTTACATCGAATAAAAGAGTGTATCCTGAAAAAAGGGATCTTTGCCTGTGTTTCTTTGAAGTTGTTTTTCATTCTTTTCTAATAAAATTTGAATTTCAACTGGTTTGAAAAATCATAGAGGGATCTTATGCTACAACTTTACTTTTAGTAATTAAAGTAACAACCGCTACAAGACCCAAAAGATAGACTAGGAGATCGGAAAACGGGTCTCGTTGCGGAAATTTAATTTTATTTCAAAAACAATTTTTATATTTTCCAATGTTTTAGAAAGTTGTGCAAAAAATCAAAGGCTATAAATTTAAAATGCTTGAAACTTTAGAAATCTCATGGATATTGTTCAGTTTGAGCCAAAACTAACCTGGACTTGTAGTGTACCGATCGCATTTAACAATCTTCCTGCTCTCTCTCCTCTCTCGGGTAGTAGAATTAGAAGCATTTGAATAGAGGAGCAAAGGAAAAATAAATAAGATTCTATTCATTTTGGACTATAGACCACCTGCTAGAGGAATGCAACCTTTGACTGTGATTTAATCCGCCCATACGGCGTATAGTTCGCTTATCGTCTTCTACAGGATTCTTCCGTAAATCGTATGTCTTATGATTTTTCGGATGATTTTTATGGCTAAAGAAGAGGCTTTTTTCCTTATGATTAATACAAAAGTAGAAGAAAGCTATGTTTCAAACATTTTCTCGCCACTCCACAACTGGTCTTCTTATCAGTCGCGTGTGCATTGCTTATTGCACTTGAAAAATACAATCCCCGAACAAATATTTGGACTAAAATGCCGTAAGTTGTCTTTTTAAAAATACAAAATGAAAGTGATCTCAATTTTAAACGAAGTGCCTCATCTGCTTCAATAGTTGGTGGAAAAATCTTTGTTTCTGGTGGTTTTGATGAGACAAAGCAGCTAAAATCAGTGGAAGTCTATGATCCAGCCAAGAAAAAATGGGAAATATTCTGTGATATGCCGCTTGAATTAGTTGCACATTGTTCGATAGTTGAAGGAACAAATCTAATAATCATCGGAGGAAAGAAACCTGATAGGGCGCCCTCCGATGAAGTTTGGAAAATAGACGTCTTTGATCCAAAAAAGGAGTGGATCAAGATGCCCAGCTTAAAACAAGGAAGATATCATCATGGAGCTGTCAAATTATCAAATGGAATCATGGTCTTTGGAGGAGCAGTTAATAACGAAACTCGAATAGATTTCGTCGAAATATTCGATGGAATCAGCTGGAAAGAAGGACTTAAATTGCCAGAAAAACACGGTTTATTTTCTTCTTTTCCTCTTTCAATAAATGCTGAAAAACAATTGCTGCTTCAGCTGTTCTGATATTTTTGTATATTATTAAATTTTTGGAAGTTTTATTTTTTATCTCTCCGATTAGCAGACAACCAGTGTCACAATACATTCAAGACTTTAAAATGAAATTATTTCCAAGTTTCGAAGTATTCCATCCTTCTTTTTATTCACTTTGTCAATGAAAGATTCATTAGGTTGACTGTGTCAGCAAACTGTTTGCTCGTGGAATGATATATATTTATAGATATGATTGATCAGGGAGTGTACAGTTTTTTTTGTAAGTCATCCTCATCTTCCATTCTCTCGGCCATGTCTTGTTGTGTTGCAATGAAAGATTCGTTAGGTTAAAGGGACTGTCCGGCACCTTTTATTAGGTATAATTTTATGCGCTAATTACGATTTTGCACATAACAAAGCGTAAAAATTAATGTTAAGAAAGAAAAAACAAAAAGAATGTAAAAAGTATGCACATTTATGGAAAAATTATTCGTTTGGAATTTGTACTTCTTCTGATGGTTGAGCAAAGAACTTTTTTTCAATTTCCGAATAGACAAATCCATCAATAATTTCAACTTCTTGAATGACCACCGGATTTCCTTCCAATTCGATTGTAATCGGATTGCAAAACTTCAAAATCCGTTGGATGAAAGTCTCCCAAATCAGCTCATAAACGCCCTTCATGTTGGTAGCAAAATCACAAGAGAAGTTACTCTGCCAACTGTTATTTTGAATAGATCTCGTGGAAAGAGCCAAAGCTATGATGACTCCCTGCTTGCTAACTCTTTGGACAAAAATGCCATAATCGAAGATTCTCGCAATTTGATCCATCTTATTGAAGCATTTGATGGTCTTTTGGAAGAGGAAATTCTCCTCTGAAAAGGGGAAGAGTTCTTTGAAGGAATAGCTTGAATTTCGGTCAAATATATCCAATCCCATGGTGATTAGGCGGGAACTAGGATTCCTCTTCTTCATCTGCAAGCTTGCTATTTTTGAAGCGCTAGAATAGTAAACGTTTCAATTTGCTTTAGTTGGAAACTAGCGGAGTTATGGCTCAAATAAGATAGTCTGTTCATAAAAAAGACGACAGCTGATGCTCCGATAAAAGGGGCTTTTTGCGGCGAGACCCATTTCTATCCTAAAATTTACTTAAGGCCTTTTTTAGTATAAAATGGGTCCCGCCGCGGTGACCCCTTTCTTGGATACGCAGGATATCGCCTTGTTTATGAACAGACTATATCAATTTGACCTGATGTTGGCTTTAAAAAACCGTGAAAATTCTCATTTTTGACCAAAATTCGCAGCTTGTTCAAGCCATAACTCCGTTAATTTACAACCGTTTTTTGAGGTTTAAAGTGTTGCGACATCATAAAAAGAAGCTGAGTTAGATTCAGCATCAGCCAACTTTTAATAGCATGATAGGCTTCGGCTTTGCGTCATAATTATAGGCAACTCCCAGTTTTTTAGGCGGAAGATGAAATTTTTTTGGTGGAGTCAGATAAAAACGGTCCCAAGACTGCTAAAAAGGCTTGGATTTACCTATTTTTATGATTTTGGACAAAAACGCTATTATTCTAGCTCTGAATTCAGTGGAATTCGTTCCTTTTTAAGCCAATTTTTAGCATTTTGAGAATTGCCCAAATCAGATGTGATGAAAAATACATACCATTAAAATTGATCTTATCTCTTCTACCAATTCAGCAATGTCATCGAAGCCTAAGTTGTTAAGTACCAAGATGCCCTTGAAGTCTTTAATATTGTCTATGAAATCGCAGAATGATTCTAAATCTGCGTCTGTAAAGTCTGCTTCAATTTCTTTCTGAAACAATTGTTGAAGATAAAATAGAAAAAATCAAACTCACCAGCGAGCGAGGAAACGAATCAACTTGCATCAATCCTTGCTCGTGCTGCCAAACATTTAAAGTCTTGATTTGGAAAATTTCAAATAATTCATTAACTATTGGAGAATATCCAATATTGACTCGATCCACCAAAATACTAGCTCCTCTAAAGCATTCCAACACTTGCTTGAGTACTTCTGCCTGGAATTTATAATTCTCTATCTAAAAATTCCGCAAAATTCGAGAAATACGGTACTCACACTATCGAAGAAGCTGAAATTAATCTGTCGAAAATAGAAGCCTCTCCTTGGCCTAATAAACGTCGAACGGAACCTTTCGGGATCAAACGGATTGAACTAAAAACATTTTTTTTTTAAATTTCAAGACTTAAAATTCAATTTACATCACTGCCGGAAACACTGAGAGAATATGGTTCTTCTTCTTCATCAATAAATCTATACTCCCGATCTTTCGATCTAGAAGGAACATGCTTAATAAAAGTGTGTCTTCCTGCTTCGATTAGTTCTTCAACCCATTTAGCTGACCTATGCATTCGAATGAGTTCTCTTACTGGCATCTTAAAATATAAAAATAATAAAAGAAAGGAGAAACCTACCTTTTTAATTACTTCTAGGAGGTAAGCAGCCGGCAATTCTTCTAAAATAAATTTCCCTCGTTGGAGAACTTTCAGCCTAAAATGATGTTTTATTCATTATTTTGTTTTTAAATTTTTGAATCGATTACAACCCTTTTTATTGCCATTCACTGCTTATCAAAAACTATAGAGAGCCTCTCTTTTTAGTTTAGTTTTACTTGAGGGTTTGAAAGAGATTTGGCTGATTTATTAGATTCAGCACGGTTAAAAACCTTTAGAAAAAGGCTAAAAATCTCATTAGCTGAACAACTCAAAAATGGGAAAAAATAGTCGGAATCTCTCTATTATCGCTCAGTTTCGCTTTGACTCGCAATGTAGTAGAGAGAGTACGCCATGCTTTTGATAATTTAATTTAGCCTATTACCCTTTAAAAGCTCTAAAACCCACCATATCCTCCTATCTTTCACTCGCTCTAGAAGTTTCTCAACGTATGTGACGTTGGTATCAAAGGGAAGGAATTGTTGTGGCATAGTTCTATAGAATTTTGGTAAGCGGGTAGTATTTCTAAGATTATTTTCAAAGCTCACTATAACAATTTGATCAGAAGAATTGATAGAAAATACCTGGAGTTGGAAAAAACGCCACAAATTCTTTTGGGAAGATGACCTTCGAATCACAAGTAATCAATTGAAGACCTTTATTGCCAAGCAATTTTTCTTTAAACATTTTAACGCTTATGTTGATATCATTCGTGGGCTCATTTCGAAAGTTTTGTATGGTCGTCGTGAAGTCTTCTAGCGCTTGCAGTGTGGGAATCATTGAAGCATTCATTAAATATATTAAGCGAGGAAAATTTCCGAATAAAATCGGCCGCACATAGCCGTGGATTCCAACCATCGCCGGGAAAATGAAGATAGAAAATTCAATGGCTTGTCTATTTTGAATAAATTCGTCGTTGCTGTGAGCTGGCAAGAGAAAATTGTTCAAAACATGGCGTTCGTCAGCTATTCCCATTTCGAAATACAACTCAAACGAGGGAAAAAAATATTCCGAGAGATTGAAGGTTTTCTGCTTTTGATGTTTAAATAAGAATTATTTAATTGAACCTCAATATATTGGCGAACTATTGCAATGAATGGAACAATATGCTGCTCAGTTTCGATAATCGCAGAGGTATGGCTTCTTATAAATGTTCTAAATTTATTCAAAAAAGTTGTTGTGCTGCCAGCAATTCCAACGATATGACGCTGAAATTTGACCTTCTTTTTCTCGATTTTCTTCCATATTTTTTGCTTGTTAGTCGCTTTCTTTTTTGAGCGGCTACTTCCATATTCCCACGCCTTTCTATTTTTCCCCTGGAAGTCTGGCCGAATATAAAACGCCTGTAGAACCCGGGAAAGATCATCTCCTTTACCAATGCCCTGAGGAGGAGTGACGACAATAGAAGAGAGTGAGAGCGATAAAGCGAGATGTGCTCTTTTCTTCAAAAATTAGTGCCGATAAGAAAATTTTATAAAACACTACAGGGTGGCTGGTAAGTATTGGCGCTAGCAAAATTGGTATAAAGCGAAAACTATGCATTGTGGGAATGATTTTATTGATCGAAAACATCGACAATAATACAAACAACAATATTTATAAAAACTGTTCGAAGTGTCCTCCCTTAGCTTCGGTACAGGCTTGCAAACGTTCTGTGACAGAATCGGCCGTGAGCCGCAGGTAATTTATGTCTATATCGTCCCATATTTTTATAAGTTCTTTGCGAAGGCAGTCCAAATTAGGTATTTTCTTATTCTTAAGTTTATCTTCCATCACGCTCCACACCGAAAAATCTAGTGGGTTTAAGTCCGGGCTGTTTGGAGGGCAATGATTTTTGTCCAGGAATCCTGGAAAATTCTGCTCCAAATAAGCTAGCGTAGTTTTTGCTTCATGGGCCGGAGCCCAATCCTGTTGGAAGATTATATTGGGGTTTTTCTGCTTCCACTGCATCACAGCATTCTTCAGAATCTCATCTTGATAGACTTGAGCATTGATTTTCACATTTTTCTCTATGAAGACAAGTGGCGTCTTGCTTGTAGCTGATATTCCAGCCCACATCATGACTCCTTTTGGAAATAACGTTTTAGTGGACATTCTTCTTTTACGAGAATTCTTCAGAAACGAATTGATTAGTTGGCGATCATTTTGGGAGTTGTGAGCCTTCTCAATAATGAACATTTTCTCGTCCGACCATAGGATATCAGAGATGCGGCGCATCTTCAGAAGTTCGAGCATTTTCTTACAATTCTTGAGTCTTTTCTGCTTGGCCGAGTCCGATAGATATTGTCCCTTGTAGAAACGATAACTACGAAGACCTAGCGAGTTCTTGGTGATGTTTTGGACACTCCAGCGGAAAATGTCAAGACTTTTTGCAATGAAATTCATGCTTACGCCGTCATTTCTTGAGATCCTCTTTTTGATGATGGAACGAATCCTGCGTGTATTTACAGAAGAAGGTCGACCGAGTGGCTTTTTCACATCAACATTTCCATTAGCTTTCCATTGCTTGACAACCCTCTGGACGGTTCTTAGAGGGATTTTTAGCTTGCGAGATATGCTTGTACAAGTCTCGCTAGCCTCCGATAATCTTGCAATATCTTGTCGCTGAATGCAAGACTTCATGGCTTCTGAAGGCAAACACTATTAGAAAGTAGAGAAAAAGGGTTACAAAATGACATATAACAATAGAGAAGAAATACACAAAAATATAGGAAAATCACAATAAAAAGGGCGCGCCAATACTTACCAGCCACCCTGTAGAAGCTCTCAACATATAAAGATTAGCCTTGGTTTTAACCGAATTGGAAACAAGATATCAAAAAATATAGCCAAAATATCTAGCCTGCAAAGAGCTCTTAAAAATCTTACCGGTTGTTCCTTCACTGATGGTCCAATATTTTCATCGCATCTATAGGTGGTTTTATTGCAATTATTCATAAAGTTTCGAGAACCCCATGTTTCCAGAAAATGGAGATCAATTCCCTCTTTGTTTCCGATAATCTGAGATAGATCACTCTTCAAAATGAATTGATAAGCGGTCACAATATTTACACTTTTCTATAAAAATATTAAATAAAATTCTTCAAAGCTACCTTTTCTCCATTTTGAAATGCAGCAGACAAGATATTATTGAATATGGTCATTTTCGGTCTTTTTTCTCTAATCAGGTCGTAGAGCCACTTACAAGTTTGAATTAATAGAACAAAGGAGCGAACATTTAGCTGAACACTCAAACTATTTTTGGTTAAAGTAATCTACAATTTGTTTGCTTTTTTCCCCCTAATTTTGAAGTTAAATACAGTATCCAAGAAACAATGAGGAGATTTTTGTTGAAAAGTTTGGGGTGCTTAAAACTTGTCTTCCATGGTTAAAATTCTAAATACCATATTTTAAGCCGGGGGTTTCTATTTTTCAGCCCCCTCGTTAGACCGACTTCTATTAGAAGAAATACGGTATCTAAAATTCTTCGCTTTTTTTTCTCTTTTCACGCACAAATTTAAAAGAAACCTTTTTTTCCAGGGTTACTGTATTTTTTATTGTCTTAGCAGTCACTAACCTTGGAGACAATTAAAATAATCGACTCATCTGGAAGACTTTGAATTAGGAATTTTCCTCGAAGCAGGATCTTAAACCTAAAAGAGTCGTGAGGTTTAGAAAGATATTGAGAAAAGTTACCAATACTCTTGGAAAATAAATTCGTCTTCCAGGTCTGGGTATACCATTAGTTTGTTCCTCATTTTTCACAGACAAATGGAAAAATAAGAAGATAAAAACAGATCACGAGAGAGTGCGGCAAAGGGGTTGATAAGAGTTACGACTGCAAGGGAAGGAATGTTTTGGATAAAAATTCGAGAACAGCTGGCTGGAAAGGTTCATTTGACATCAATTTCTCAACAATTTCTCAAAAATTTCTTAAAAATGGTGAGATTTCTCTTAATTTTTTTTTTGGAGAAAATTCAGCTTTTCATGTGTTGTTATTGCAGATCTGGAGAGTTTTATCTTTAGAATTCAAAGAACAAATTCCAGGTGACTTGTGATCTCTCTGCAAGGCTATTCTTATCAAATCTTTCGACATTCATTCTCTACTTGAAGATTGCGAAAAGAGAACGGGAATGAAATGGTGAGAGAACGGAGGGAAATTCAAATTACACAGTATGAGTAATTTGCGCACTTTCATTTTCATCTTTCGCAAGATTCAAACAAAAAATCTGATCTTCTCGCTTTTTTTGTTCGCTCAATTTATGGTTTTAAATTTGATTGACTCGGTGAAGTCTTTCTCACTTTACCGAATCAATAAGCAGTTATCAGCTCTAATATCGCTGATGTCTAACTTTCGAGACATAAGGCACTTTCAAAGCTTGCTGACTCTGCAACAAGATTAGATTGAAAGCGTTTGCTAATATTGGGGGTTATTTCTAGTTATCTATTTGATCATCGAAAATATCTAGAAACTTAGGAGGCAGACTTCTTGTTTTGAATTGAATAAGAATTCTTAATTATCGAGAACCTGAAATTGGCATAGAATAAAAAATTTTATTTAGCATTCAGATCAAAAAGGAGCAAAAAATTTGTTTTCAATCTCTATGTAGGCATCGACTATTGTTGCCTCTAAAACTGAGACTAAATCGTTGTCTTGTTCAACAAAAAACATCTCTTTTTTATGTTCCCATAATGGTCCGATGAATTTCTTGAAGAATTTGGCATGAATTAAGTCGCGGAAGTCTTGAAATGTAGCGATGAAATCGATATAATATCGAAGTCTTCTTTGAAGAGGGCAGCTCGTTGCTGGTATTTTCATGAATGTCAGTATCACGATTGCTCCTGGACCAACTCTCTTGAGGCAAATGCCGAATTCACAATGGATAATAATTTCTTGGGATGGAGAATCTCCCCCGGTTTCTTTTTTTAATATCTTTAAAACTTTTTTGAATGCGAAATTGTCTTCAGTTGGAGGAAAGACTTCCTCAAATACATAAAATTGAGAAGGTTTGATGAAAAATACGCCAGAAATATGCTGCGAATCAAGATTTCTTCTTTTCATCTGAAAGTCCACTAACTTTGATTCATTTTATCTAAATGTTACCCTTAAAAGTGCTTGCAGTTTATCAGAAAGGCTTGAGTTGCTTTCAAAATCTCCACAGAGCTTAAGCTTTCCTTTGAAAGTCGAGACACAATCAATAAAATCAAAGTATTCTGCATCTAATGAATCGTCATCAAACTTAATGCGAATTTTTTTCTGAAAAGCAAATTTCAAAGCTTTTTTTTCTTCAGCTTACTAAAGTTGATGGAAATGATGGAATACGAATGGAATCAAGCTGATACTTATAAATAACTAATTTCCTACTTCGAAATGCTTCAAGCGCCTCAGGAATCAGGGTAGAAGAATCACCCATATCCAGAACGTGGCTGAAAATATTTGAACCTCGTAAATGGCGCAAAAGATCCCTCGTCCCAGCAATCTAAAGTATTTAAAAAAATAAAATAAAATCTTACATCATTAAGCCCATACACGAAAGTAATACATGGAAATAAGAAATTATTCCACGAATTAAAATCGTCGCTGACTTCGTACCATGCACGCTGTAAATTCTCAACAATATTGAGACAAATCAACCCACCAGCGCGTTTGTATCAAGCATTTCTAATCTTGTATATTGAATAGCATCCTCATCATCGCTTGGTTCAAAGCTTTTTATAAATGTGCTTCGTTTGTTCTCAATTAGTTCAGAGATCCATTTAGAGGTTCTTTGCATTCGGACAAATTCTACAGTTTCCATCTGTAAAAAAGGAATTTCTCTCATCTCTCTCTTTGCGTTTTCGTTCTTATTGAAAATTTTAGGATAAAAATGGGCCTCGACACTAAACCCCTCAAAAATTGTGAAAAAAAAATTACAAAAATTATGCGGAGAAATGGGCGAGGCTTCAACTAGAAAAAATACTGTATTTCAATAAGTTTGCATAGAATTGGAGAGTTTAGATTTTTCTGGTGAAGGTCAAGTCAAAAAGTTGAGGGAATACGGTAAATTACTTAATAAATTACCCTTTTAACAACCTCCAAGACACAATTTAGCGGAAGAATTTCCAGAATAAATTTTCCTTTTTGTAATTGTTTCATCCTGAAACAAAATTGTAAATAAAAATAAACTAAATCTTTACCATTTTCTTCTCGCCTCAATAATATTCTGAAATATTTCGAGAGTAACATCGCCGCTGGGCATTTCCCTTTGTAATGGAGGCAATTTGCTTTGCAAATTTGGATCAAATAATTCTAAAAAATTGTTTTTATAAAAGTAACTCAAGCGAGAAACCTTTATCCAATTGGAAATCATTAGAGCTTTGCTGGAACAAGTGAGTAAAATTCCCTCCCCTTTTAACTTCTTTGATTAACGTTCTGTTGATATCGGAGATCTGGAGACCATCATCGCCATCAGTATTGTCATCTTGTTCTATTTCTTGTCGTGTTTCCGTTTTTAGACACAAAGAATAGGTGATTGGAGGTAGGTTTGAAAAATGAATCAGCAGTTTAGTAGGAGTTTGGCTAATTTTTCCACAAATTTCGATCATGGATGGATAGAGGATAATGGAATAGTTGAAAAGTTTATTATTTGCAGGCTGTTCCTCAATTGGATACCCGAATATGAAATAAATTTCTTCGAAAGGATCGAACTCCTAAAAAAGCCTTTAGTAAATTTGAGGATAAAGCAGCGCGGGTAGTCAAATTTAAATTTGCAGCGCAGCGGTTGATACTCAAACATGTTGTCTTTTTTTAAAACAGACTGTAAATCAGTAGATTATTTTGCTTACTTACCCTAATTGCTAACTCTATTGCCAAAATAAACGAGTTAATTACGCCATAGCAATTACATATTGTAGACGTATTCGACAATAAAAAATGAGTACATTTCCTGAGGAAATGGTCCAGATCAGAAGCTACACCGATAATATAATCCTAAAATTTGAATTTATATGTGATCTTTGATCATTTTTGAGACTTGATTCATACTGTTAATTTAAGCCTTTACAACAAGGCTTTGTTAGACAAACGAGTGCAGGGCATAAAAGCCCTAGTTTGCAGAAATTTGCAGCGCAGCGGTTGATACTCAAACATGTCGTCTTTTTTTTAAAGACTATGTAGCTGGTAAAATTATCTCACCAAATTGCTGGAGCGAGAACTGTTATTTTTGCAACAACCAATATTTTTTTTTGTAGAGAAATAATCATATAATTTCAGTAATTCATATAAATCTGCTCCAATAAGTTTAAACAAACATTTTTCATCGTGTAAGGAAATCAGAGAAGCCGGCTTTAAAATAAATTTATGGCAAGCTAGTAATTCAATTTGAGGCTCAATAGCTGACTCTTCCTCATCATCGGTCAACTGTAATTTTTTCATTAGGTTTTTTATAAATTCATAAATAAAAATACTTCTTCAATTGGTAAATAGACTTTATGACTGCTGAAAATCAAAATTTCTGGTTTATTCTCACTGATCAGGATGTGAAGCCACTTGCAAGTTTGCATTAGTCGAACAAATGATATAGCGTTTAACTTTAAAAATAATTTTTTGGATCTAAAAAAGATTTCTTTTACCCTTGTCACAATCAGAAGAATCGACTGTTCTGGCAGTTCTTGAAGTAGGAATTTTCCTCGAAGAAAAACTTTAATCCTAGAAAAGTTCAGTTCTCAAAAATAGAAAAAGGATAGTACCAATGTTTTTGGAAATTGAATTCATCCTTTAACTTTGAGAATTTTTCAATTTCGTCACACATTTTGGGAGAAGAAAAGGCAAACGACAGGTAAGGAATTGGAGAGAAATTGTGTTGAATCGATAAAAAGTGTTTACAGATAAGCATTTGCATTGTTAGTCAAAGACAACTTGTCTCCCTCTAGAGTCCGAAAACAGAAAGAGCTTTTGAAGTTCTTTCGATTTGGATAAACAAAAAAGGTAAAATGAGTAAACTTTTATCATTTAAATACTTCCGATTTTAATGTTTTTGTGCAAAAGATTGTACTAGAGATATAAGCCTTCTTTTTCTTCTTCAATAGTCCAGAAATGCAATACAGAGTGAGGAAAGTGTCCATGGCTGGATGAATACAGTAAGACAGCATCATTATCTAAAATTTAAAAAATCTAGATGAGAATAACAAACAATTTTCGACTTTGGCCGATCAAAAATTTTTTTCCAAACTTTTCAGTTTTTTCATGCTATAAAATCGTTCAATCCCTACCATTTTTTGAGATTTAAAGTGTTTTGAAATCATGAAATCAAGCTGAATTAAACTAAATTAGCCGAATTTTGACAACACAGCTGTTTTGATTAAAGAAATTGCTGAATTTGAAGGAAAATATGGATTACTGTAGTGCCTCCATACTTATGAAAATTTAATCAAAACAGCTGAATTGTCAAAATTCGGCTGATGTAGTTTAATTCAACTTGATTTCATGATTCAAAAACACTTTAAATCTCAAAAAATGGTAGGATTTGAGGGATTTAATAGTATGAAAAACTGAAAAGCTTAGGAAAAAATTCTTTGACCGCCCAAAGTGGAACAGAGTCAAATTTGCCTTTCTTACCTTACTAAGAATGATATAAAATTAGTAAGAGCTAGTACTGTAGCTTCTTCCATAACGCAGGTCAACAGGAGATTGCAAAGAAGCCGCAATAAGGAATAATAACAATTATAACCTGAGAGCTCAATGATTCGAAATTAATTTTCTACGTTGAGAAGAAGTCCAATAGACATTTTCTTTATAGCCTGGATGACTGCCCCCGAATAGGCAGATGTTCTTATTTTTGAAGGACATAAAAGCAAAAGAAGTTGATTAGGAGATATTCCTCTAAATTTATTCATTAGAGCAAAGTGCTCCAGAAACTGAAGCAGATGCTTAGGTGGGATGAAATCTTACTGCATGTCGTTTGTATCTTTTTGGATTGAGAACTGCAGCAATATTAATTGATTCTTGGATCGCAATGGCTCGTTTGGATTGGAAAACTCAAAAATGCGAAGGATCAAAAGGTTCAAACCAATACTGCGATATGCCGCGTGAATTAGCAAGGCATTGTTCAATAGTTGAAGGAACAAATCTAATAATCATCGGAGGAGATAAATCTGATGAAACGCCCTCAGATGAAGTCTGGAAAATAGACGTCTTTAATCCAAAAAAGGAGTGGATCAAGATGCCCAGCTTAAAACAAGGACGATGTGAACATGGAGCTGTCAAATCATCAAATGGAATCATGATCTTTGGAGGAGCAATTGACAAAACAACTCGAATAGATTCTGCCAAAATATTCGATGGAATCAGCTGGAAAGAAGGACCTAAATTGCCAGAAAAATACGGCGCATTTTCTTCTTTTCCTCTTTCAATAAAAACTGAGAAACAATTGCTGCTGCAGATGTGCTAATATATTTGTATTATTAAATTTTGCTTTTGATCTCTCCGATTAGCAGACAACCTGTGCCAGAAAATATTGAAAAAGGGTCTGAACATTTGACCTAACGCAATCACTGCAATTTCCGTAATAATATCTAGGCGGTGATTGCAAACGGAATGAGCAAGAGGGCAAGATGTAATTCAAGTTTGATCCAGAGGGAGAAGTTCTTCAAGAAAAAAATAAATAAAGAATATATAAAAAGCGAACATTCGCCGCTGATTTTTTGTTTTTTAAATTTCCGATTAAAACATGAGGAAATCTGAAGAGAAGATCAAAAACTAAAATTATCAACTGAGAAGTTGAAGACGCTTTTCCAATCTCTATGTTTTATTTATTTTCTAAGAGACTTCAAAGATTTGGAATCAACTCGCCAATACAATTAGATTTTTATCAGAACATTGGAATGACAATTACATTAATCTTTTCCGAAAGCGGAAACTCAAAAAAGCCGGTTACTTCCGCTTTCAGAGAAAGAAACTTTCTCATCCATTTGCTGAATGCTCAAAATTGTGGAAATCATCTCTCTCTCTCTCTCTCTCGAAAGTTGTCTTCAAGTCAAAATCAAGAACTCTTTTGAGCTATTGAGTTGGTTTCTAATGTTTGAACTTTTTAAAGAAATCTATCAAATCAATGTTTTACTAGAGATCAATCCCAAAGTCTCTGATGTTTAATGAAATTAATCGCCAGTTTCTAAGTCAATTTTCAGTCTTGTTTTCCTCAGCTTTATTATCAAAAAGTCTTACACTCGAATGGAATTGGTTTGAATTTGACTAGTCACTACTCTATTTGGACGAATCCTCCATCTACAGAAAATATGTGAAATTGCTGATCTATAGGGAGAAAGACAGTAAATAACGACAACAGCCTCTAAAATAGGAGCGGATACAAAAATAATATAACTGGAAGCGCTGAGCAAAGGATGAGATCCTGAATCAATTTTGAGGTAGAAGGTAATGGAAGCGGCTATCGCTGTCAGAAGAGGGATAGTTCCTTGAAGGGTCAACATCTAAACAATGAAATTTAAAAGATTTAGAGAGTAAACTAACCCAAGCGAATTGCTTTTGAAGGTCATAATTTCTTGTAGAAATCATGCTACTGGCTTTTTTAATTTTATAGACGAGAATTTGACGAAGTAATATGGTTACGCTGCAACACAAGTAGGGCGAGAGTGACGTTAAATTCATAAAATGCCACTGCCAGGTGTCCGCTTGACGTTGGCCATAGAAAATATAGCCAATTAAGAGGGTGGAAGAGTCGATACGGTAGGAAACTTCTTCAGCAGGAGTATAGAAACCAAGGCGATAATACTGCAATATTCGATTTTCATTTTTGTGGGCGAAATTTGTTTTTAGAAAAAAAGTTAAATTTCCTCACTTACCCAAATGTAATACCAAGGGAATGACTGAATCAAAAGAAGCAATCCAACACCTTCATTAGACAAAGGCTTAAAAATGAAGGAATACAGCCGATAAGCCATGCTGCAAGGTGCCAAAAACATGAGAAAATCAACCATTGGAAAAGTGAATTGATCAATAAAATAACAAAAATAAGGCCCAACATTAGCACAAATTCCATAGGAAATCACAGGAATTGTGTTATTTATCATTGGTCCTTCTTCGTGAATGACTGACCATCCAATTGTCCCAGCGATTAGCTCAGTAGCAGAATAAGCTCCATAAAGAATTGAAAAGTTTCGATACTCTTTTGGGGTCTTGAAGAGAACAAGAAGGAGAACAGTTCCATTTAAAAGGATAGTAAGAAAGGCTACTGTAGTAGCAGAAAGACGAAAATAGAAAACGGCAGCGGGGTTCATTCAACTAATTTTGTCAAAGTCTCACAGCTGCTTTAGCGCAAATTGTTTAAAAAGTTCCGAGTTGAGGAAATAAACATTAATTTTCTGTTGAACTTCACAAAAAGTCTAGGCTTTTTTTCTTCAAAATTGAATATTTTTCTGATTTTTCCGGTGCTTTTTTGCCTCCAAAATTTCAAGCAGAATAATCCATTGAGCTAGATTCGAGGCCGCTTTGAACATTAAGCACAGAAATTTAAAAGGATTTGCTCAGTTTTCTAGGAGGACAGATCAACACAAATCGCTCTTCTTAATTGATACAATGTTATTGTCGTCGTTAGGGCCTTCGACCCGACAAAGCTTGAGGCCTCAAAGGATTTTGATAGATCCTAAGAATTTACACAGACAGAGAGATTAACGCAAGACAGATCGGCCCTAAACTGTGGGGTAATCGAGAGGTTTTCTAAAGTTTGGAAGCACATAAATGTTAATAGATTCTTCTCTGGGATTTTCGGCCCATTCCCCTCGAATTTTCGCTACTTCCCCTTCCCCAGAGTTTGTCATCTCCTTTTCCCTCGAATTTTATCTGGGAGTTTCCCTGGAATTTCCTGAAATTTAGGAAAAAAAACGACCGTTCCCCCCAAAATGAATTAAAAAAGGGTTCTCGACAGGTCTTGACCTGAGAGGCTTCACACACACACACAGACAGACAGAGACGGACGCACTTTAGATAGATTAATTAACATTATTAACTTCTTAATATCCGTTTGAATTAATTTATTTGGCAAATAAAACAATAAAGAGCTAAATTTATAATCAGAATTAGACTAGCACTTGATTCAAGTGGAAGAGTATTAAAATCGATCCATAATGGACCATCTGCGGCATAAATATCCATTACGATAGAAGTAGCTTTAAAGCTGGCTGTGAGATTGCTTGTATTTCCAACAGTCGATAATCTAAAACTTCTGACTGGTTTTCCAGCAGTTTCCTTACAGATAGTACCAGCCATCGTCAGTGAGAGTGGTTGTATTGATGAGAACAAAGAAATATTTGGAGAAATTGACTTTGCTGTTTATTGAAATATTCCACGGGAAGTTTTCATCCGGGAAAGCTGAAAAAAAAGTCTTCTCTTTAAAGAAAAAGAATTACTTCCACCAGATTCGTAGTGATAATAATTTCTCGGATTCAAACTATCAGGAGCAAGGTAGATGAATCCCGTGCGATTTAGTCGAGCCTCCTCCCATTTTGAATCTATTTTTATTATATATTTTGGAAGAAAAACATACAGATGGTGTATTCAGTAGAAATACAGACTTGACCCGCTTCTAAAACAAAAGTCTTCACATTTCCAAATAAATTCTGTGGAAGCGAATCAGAGCCAGACGCTGGGCTAAAAAGCACTGTTTTTATGGAAACTTCTTTGAAATGAAGCTTTTTAAAGAATTTCGATGGATGTGATCAAATTTTACAAGTTTGCTTTTTACTGGGGATCAAAAGCCACTCGATTTAAAAAGTAGACCAAAACTCTCTTACTCAAGAGTACAGTACTCCTTCATTGTAGTCTTTGGGAAGTCGCTATAGACTTTGATTATACCCGGTGATTTCTGAAAAAAAATTTCACTTTTTTTCAAGTCACTTCCAACTAACCATTTTTGTATAACTGGTTACTATAAGATCACCATAAGCGAAATCAAAATATTTAGGATAAAGTTCTGAATGAACGAGGGTAGTAAAAGCAGCTGGTCCCCTGGTGGCATCCAAGCAAATAGTGGGCCCGCTGAAGGAATCAACAATTCCGAAGCTGGCATCCCAACTTGTAAATTTTTTTGAATCTATTATTTAGTTTGGAAGGTGGTGAAGAGGCACCTCACTTGCATTATTAACAGCTACAGCGAATGCCAAAGCTGTAACTGACTGGGAGATGAAGACGCCGATTTTTGTGTAGTTTTTGCCTTGCCAAACAGATGGAGCAAACATTCTAAAATGATATACCAAATTTCTTGAATAAAAAAATCCCCAAAGAAGATTTTACAGTAACCAGTTCCCATAAATTGGGGGTAAAGAAGCCTATAATTTGGGATATTGTAGGCTACAATCCACCTTATAGATGTATCCTCTACTTACAGAACATTTTATCTAAATTTTTTTAGATATTCTTGTGGCCTCAAATTGAGGAGTTCTTGATACTTTTCGGCAACAAAAAATACTAATAAAACTCACGTTCCAATACAGTGGAAGCTACTGACATCGAAGGAATAAACATGAGCTCCCATTAGTTTCCAATCATCATAAGCCTTAGAAATATTGGCAAATAATGATAACAAACTAATCTAAATTATTCATCAACCTCCCTTTTTAATTTTTTATACAAACATTTCCCTTATGAGTGGTGAAGATGATAGAAGATTCGGTTGTCAGGTTTCCTAGATACACCATTGGAGGGTTATTGTCAATCTCGGCATAATAAAGCTCTGCGTTATCAAAGGGATGATCTAAAGAACGAAATAAAAAGTTGATTTCTCTCTTACGAAGGACACTTTTGACATAGAGGTGATCAATTTGAGGAAGAGCATCCTTCCCTTTTAGAGAAATTTCGATAGAAATTGTTGGTCCAGGGAGGCTTACTGTAATATTATCAAAGCCCAAGCCAATATTTCTAAAAAAAAAATTTTTTTTGAAAGATTTGTTATCAGATTTTGATTCATCCGGTTTTTAGGATTTCTGTAGCTCAAAAATAGTGATTTCCCTCCAAATTTAAGCAATTTTCTGGTTTTTTTATTATTCAATTTACTTACTTTATAATTGAGCCATAGCCATCAGAAATAAGAAAACTATGTCCTCCTTTGAAATAATTTGCTGTAAAATTAACCAAAAAGCTGTTGTTTTTATTTGATACATTGAACTTTCGTATTGTTTCTGACTTTTTTAAAATGAATTTTACCGTAAAAAGACAATTAGAAGTTTTTTGAAAGACTGTATTAGTTAAGAACCAAGTGACCCTGGAAAAAGGGCCAGCGAAATAAGGAGCCAATGTGATATTTTGATCGATGCATTCTGAAAAGAGGAGAAGCAATTGGGAGGAAACTTACTAATTGGCGCTGGATCTCCCTGGCTGATTATTGAGGGAATAAAAAGGTAGAGTATAAATGGGAGAAGCATATACGAGGAAGCCAGCGGAGAACAATTGGGATTTATGATATTGAATTGGCAGCTCGCTGACGTCGATAATTGCCATTAGCATTTTTTTAATGAACAACGAATATTATTAATTTTTATGCGAATTTATTCAAAAAATATAAGAGAAATTTTAAAAAATATAGAGGTAGCATGGACGTTATTCTAATAATTTATGCCCTTTTGTTCAGCATAAAATATATTAGAAAAGTTGCAGCAGCAATTGTTTTTCAGTTTTTATTGAAAGAGGAAAAGAAGAAAATGCGCTATGTTTTTCTGGCAATTTAGGTCCTTCTTTCCAGCTGATTCCATCGAATATTTCGACAGAATCTAGTCGAGTTGAGTCGTCAATTGTTCCTCCAAAGACCATAATTTCATTTGATAATTTGACAGCTCCGTGAAAATATCTTCCTTGTTTTAAGCTGGGAATCTTGATCCACTCCTTTTTTGGATCAAAGACGTCTATTTTCCAGACTTCATCTGAGGGCGTTTCATCAGATTTATCTCCTCCGATGATTATTAGATTTGTTCCTTCAACTATTGAGCAATGTTCATCTAATTCAAGCAGCATATCACAGAATATTTCCCATTTTTTCTTGGCTGGATCATAGACTTCCACTGATTTTAAACATTTCCCATCCCAACCACCAGAAACAAAGATTTTTCCACCAACTATTGAAGCAGATTGGGAACTCCGTTTAAAATTGAGATCACTTTCATTTTGTATTTTTTAAAAGACAACTTACGGCATTTTAGTCCAAATATTTGTTTGGGGATTGTATTTTTCCACTGTTTTTAGTGTAACATTCCCATTCCATCCACCAATCACCCAAATTTCTGAGTCAAAAACAATTGTGCTCTGTGAGATGGTAGTTCTCTTCTCGTTCATTTCAGCCATTTTGGTCCATTCACCACTCTCTTCCAACTTGTAGCAGCTTGCTAATGGTTCTTTTAGATTGTGGCAGCCTCCCATAAAATATATTTTGCCATTTAAGATAGCAGATCCATGATGTTTCACTTTAAAAGGAAGTTTCTGCTTACACTTTCGCCATTTGTTTTCTTTGGAATCGAAAATGCAAATGGAGTCAGTTATTGAGCCATGCCATCCTCCAAAAATCAGTGCCTACACCGCTTATTCAAAGGTTTTAGCTGAACCTACAGAAGAGTGGAGCCCCAATTCTGAGGAAACATTTTCCAATTGAATTGATATATTTGCCACCATCCTTTTCGTTTCTAAAATTGCTGGCGTTCTTTAAATTCCAAACAAACCTTCATTTGCTTTTTCAACCAAAGCGGCATTTTCTAACTGACCAGCTCTTAGATTTTCAATTTCTTCAGATTGCTCATCAATTCTAATTTTTAAAGTTTCAATTTTAGTTTCGAAGTGCTGTCTGATTTCGTCAATTATTTCTTCCTTTTCTGCTAATTGAGCTTCGATCTTTCTAACTGAAATTCCATTTAGTCCTTTTCTCTTCAGATTTCAGGTTGATTTTTGAAATTATCTACATTGATTCGTTCCTCTCTTTCATCCACAATCAGGGATGCACGATTTCTGGATTTTTTGTCGGTTCGGTTTCTGAGTTTTCAAACCAACTTCGGTTCCGATTTCGGTTAACCGCAATTTTTCAAATCGACCCGCGGTTATTTTAAAACTACCTGCAGCAACTCGATCCATTCTTTCCCTTGCCATTTGCTGTCCAAGTTCCGCCAGGTGATTTTGAAAATTTCGCTCTAAAAGATTCGCAAATTTATTCCAATACCTAAATGCCTGTGGTGGCTCGATCCTCTCTTTCTCTCTCCAGCAGCTGTCTTGCTTCAAATTTGTTTTCTTCAGTTGATTGCTCTTCAAGAGATGCTTTAACTATTAAAAAAGAACGTACTCATAACCGCCATATTTTCCTGATAGTTCTTTTTATCGATTTTTATTTTATCCTCAATATTACCTATGCTTTCTTTCAAAGTAGTAGTTACTCCAGTCAGAGTTTCAAATTGTCGCCTCATTTCGACGAGTTGTTCCTCAAACTTTCTTTCTAGAATTTGTCGAATTTCTCACCAAAAGATTCCCCTTGCCCTACCTGTGGCAGCAATTGCCTGATCGATTCTTTGCTGTGCATTGTCTAATCGCAGCTGTTGATTTTCCCTCCGAGCTTCTTCTAATTCCCTCTCTCTTTCTATTAGCATCGCTTGCGCTTCGTACATTTGCATTTTCGAATCATCAGCCATTATGCAAAAGTAAGTAGAAAAGACGAAGAAAAGTGCCAGCAAGTGCAATAAGCAATGCACACACGGCTATAAGAAGATCAATTGAGGACTGGTGAGATCATATGCCGTTTTTTTATAAATTTCTGAAAGAAACCGATAGAATTCAAACAAAACAGCTGCGGGTCTCCGCACCCTGTGTTCAAACGATAGTTTTATTTATTTGTGTTTTAACACAACGATTTAAATAATTGCTTTCCTTCACAATATAGGGGGATTGAAGAAAAATGACCGCATGCTTCTACTAATTTCGATCCATCTTTCCAGTCAGTTCCATCGAATATTTCGACGGAATCTATTCGAGTTTCGTTATTAACTGCTCCTCCAAAGGCCATAATTCCATCTGATAATTTGACAGCTCCATGATGAAATCGTCCTTGTTTTAAGCTGGGCATCTTGATCCACTCCTTTTTTGGATCAAAGACGTCTATTTTCCAGACTTCATCTGAGGGTGTTCCATTAGATTTCCTTCCTCCGATGATTATTAGATTTGTTCCTTCAACTATTGAACAATGGCCATTTAAAGCTACTGGCATATCACAGAATATTTCCCATTTGTTTTTGGCTGGATCATAGACTTCCATTGATTTTAGCTCCATTTTCCAATCCCAACCACCAGAAACATAGATTTTTCCATTGATTTTTGAAATAGCTGAGCTATTTCTTTGGACATTGAGCTCTCTATAACATTTTTTTTAAATGTTTGCTTAGAATTTACGGCATTTTTGTCCAAGAATCTGCTTGATGATCATATTTTTCAACGGTTTTCAGATTTTCTTTACCATTCCATCCACCAATCACCCAGATTTCTGAGCCAAAAGCAATAGTACTTCTCGAGATGTTCATTCTTTTCTCATTCATATCGGCCATTTTGATCCATTCACCATTCTCTTCTAACTTATAGCAACTGTTCGATGGATCACCAATGTTCCCAAGAGTGTTGCCTCCCATCAAATATAATTTACTGTTGAGAATAGCTGATCCATGACCTTTTAGTTTACAAGGAAGCCTCTTCTTGCAAATTCTCCATTTCTTTTCCATTGAATTGAACATATAAATGGAGTCAGTAAATTCATTCTTCCATCCGCCAATGATCACTAAATGCATCGTTTGCTTAGGTCCAGCAATGGATTGTTTCTGAAATTTCTCAGCTTTCTCCACAATTCAACGTCCTTATTAATTTTTGTAAATATCCCACAATTTATATATTTGTTCCAGCCCATCAATCAAGGGTTAGAATACTGATCAAATGACTAAGAGGGCTTATCACCCTCAGTCGGTTGGCGGGGTGTTCAACTTGTTGCTGGTGTTCCTCCGCTCCTTGGCCACACCTCTCTTTTTCCCTGCCCCTTTTTATTGTAAGAAAGTGACCACTAAAAATAGTTATCTGAGCAACTGGTGTTACTAATTTTAGGGAAGCAGGATTAGGGCATTTCAGATTCATCCCCTTCCCCATATTAAACAAGAGGACCAGCGAGAAGTGAAACCCTTTCTAGAACCTAGTCTCCTCCGGGAGTGCATGCCATCTTCTACCCCCTTCTCAGTCATGGCCTCTTAGATACACCCCTCCGTTTAAACAATACTTTTGATGTTTCAAAATCTTTAAACTACAATCAATCTTTCTACAAGTAGAAATGATCGCTTGAATTTTCTAAATAAATATATCCTACCATTTCGTTTTTCGATTTTTGATAATCAAATATAGATTGTACTTTTTTAACATTAGAATCATAAGAAGGCCATAAGTAGCTTAAGATTCCTGGTGCGGTTGACTGCAGCTCTGATAATTCAAGGTTCAACGATTTTTTTTAGGGAAAAAAAACCTTCGTTCTTCTTCCAAACAAGGTCCGTTCTTGGCAATCCGTTTGATGTTTCTGTTCTCCGAGGGCGTTCAATCATTTGCCCTTCTAACCTATTATTTTTGTGAGCTTGCTTAGTCCTAAGTTCTTCGATTTCTTCCGATAGACTATTTATACTTCGATGTAAAATTGTCATTGAATCATCAAATGTTATAGCTTGCTCAGTTATTCGTTCTCTGAGTGATTGCTCTATTAATTTTCCCATTTATTTCCGCGGAAAATACCTATTCTTAATGAAATTTGATACTTTTCCTCTTGTTCTTTCACTTTCAATTCGTATGCTTCTCGCATTTTAGCCAATTCTTCACGAAATTTTTCTTCTAAATTATGCATTTTCTCTTGGTTAAATGCTGAATTTACCTGATTTTTTGATGGCTAAATCAGTTTTCTGCTGGCTAATACTGAGCGATAATATAAGAGCAACAATCCCCGCCCCAGTAGCAGCTTGCTGGATTCTCTCTTGTTCACTTTTTCCCCTTTCAGAGAGTCTGTTTTCAAGTTCAACCAATCGATCTTCAATTGTTTTCTCTATAAATATACAACTTCTCAAAGCAACTCTTTCC
Organism: Oscheius sp. JU1382; assembly: GCA_932521405.1. Lineage (NCBI taxonomy): Eukaryota > Metazoa > Nematoda > Chromadorea > Rhabditida > Rhabditidae > Oscheius > Oscheius sp. JU1382. Next base: position 1,466,802 of record OW051479.1, read on the forward strand.
AACCTGTGGCAGAAGAACGAATCTGATGATTTCGCTGCTGGTCGACAGTAAGTTGTAATAGTAGTTCTTTTTCTCTTCGCAAGCATTCATTTTCTCTTAAAACTTCTTGTATTTTCTGTTGTTCTTCTATTAGCATCGCTTGCGCTTCGTACATTTTCATTGTCGAATCGTCAGACATTCTGAAAAATTCGTATCATATTTTTAGAAAAATCAGCAGGGAAGGATGCAAGAAGTAGCGGCCCAAATGATAAGGCGGGCTGATTGATCGATGGGAAAATCATACGCTCCTTTCATGTTTGATTCCGAACCCGTTGCATAACTTTTGTTGAAAACAAGATCTGTCAAATTTCCAATGGAAATAAAAAATTCTATTCAAAATTTATTCTAATTTTTTGAAGGCTTATTGCTCACTGTAATGACATTCTTCTGCATGTGGAAGACTTTTCCTCGAATTGTTCTGAATTTTTGTTTATTTTAGGAAATTTATTTAAAATTGGATGTACTTGTTACAAATAATAAGGAGAAGACTCGTCCAATAATAAGCCATTCCCCAAGTCACCGATCTAAAGATATCCAAGCCTTGGGAATTCAACGAATCCATATAATCTCCTGGAAATTTTTTTAGAAGGCGGGTAATTTTCTCTTCATTTCTCTGAGATTTGAGAAGAGAACAGCTGATTCTTCAATTTTTTTGCCAAAATTAGAGAGAAATCAAGTCTTTTAGGCTACTTTTTGGATGAAAATTTTACCAAGATTGTGCCAATCCATGATAAGGAAGACATAAAAGACAGTGATGAATGTGCTTTGGAGGAACAAAATCCATTCCTGTTTGGCATGTCCCGAGTCTGAGAAGCTTTTTCGCTTCTAAATTGGATTTGGAGCTTTTTTCTGGAACAATCCGACTTACAACATAAATCAAAGCTATTAAGATTAAATAAGCGAGATAGGTGATCACCGCAATTGGGATACAAAACCAAACTTCGAGTTTATCCAAAATGTCGGCATAGGTGTCCTTTTCATCATAATTCCAATCAACTCCATCAAATTTCATTGATTCATTGATGTAGACAGGCAGTGAGAAGCCGAGAATAGCCACAGCACAAATTACTTCACAAATCTTAATTTTGTTTTTAAACAAATTGGCAAATTTTTTGTGAACTTCTTCGCGTTTTTCAAATCTTTGTTTAAAAATTTGTAAAAAAAAAAAAGACAAAACTGCATATTTGCGTTGCCACAAGATAGTGGGTTTCACGGCGAGACCCTTTTTTATCCTAAAACTTACTAAAGGGCAAAAATAGATCCCGGTCCGAGGATGCCAATTCTCGGTGCGCCATGTATACGCAGTTTTGTCTTATTTTTTTCGAATAGACTATATAGTAACCCAATTTATTGAATTCCATTTAAATTTTCGCAAAGATTTTCAGATTTTTAGAGGAAATCAGTATCTGCACATTTGTAAAGTTTTGAAACTTATAGTCTGTGGGAAAAAAATAAGACAAAACTGCGCAGAATTGGGTCCCCGCTCCGGAATCCATTTTTGCCCACTAGTAACTTTTTAGGATAAAAATGTGCCCCGCCGTGGAAAAGTTATCCACTATCTCGGGGCAATGCGAATACGCAGTTTCCTTTCCAGCTTTGGACTTTTTCTCACCGCTTGACTTACAATCATTATTTTGGGCAAACCATCCGTTGAGCATTTCTTTGTTACAACCAATATTCGAAAAATGGAGAGCTCATACATCAGCACAAATCCCATAACGAAGAATGTACTCAACAGGACGGAACTTCCCTATAATTTAGACTTTCATCTTTTTTAAATTAAGTCAAACCCTTCTTAGGAATTCAATGCCAATCATACTTGGAAAAAGAGTGAACAGTGACGTAGTTACTAGCGCGATGGTTTGAATCAATTCGAGTAAAATTATTCTTAAAAGGAGACGATACGAGGCGTTATTCCAAAGATCAGAGTGGAAGAAAATTGTCTGATAAAATTAATAGATTTTTTAAGAAGTTACCCAGAGAACCAGCAGCTGAACAGGAATTATAACTGCACTGACAATTCCACCAATAATTGCAGTTGCTCTATCTTTCTCTTCAATATAGATATTCATATTGCCGATATAATATTCCATAAACTGAAAATGAAGAGATGAGAGATTACATCAAAGTATTTACGAAGGTGAAACAAGAAAAATAATTAATTTAATCAGTCTCGCGGGAGTGACGTGTTAGCCATTTCAAAATTCGATCCAAGCGAAAAAAAAACGGCAAAATGAACACGGATAGTTAAAAAAGTGAAACAAAAGGTTAAAGATGAGCTGGGATCTCAAAGCCCAGACCGAGCTCATTTAAAAGTTTCCAAGGCCCGGCCCTAAGAGTTTGAGTGTGTTGTGCCCGGGTGAGAGGTTTTATGGTTGTTTCATGATTCTAGCCGTTTTTACATGCTAGAAGAACGATAAAACGCATTGCTAAACCCCAGCCGGGCCTCCTTTAAAAAATATCGACGCAATTAGCAAAAGAAAGATCTAAAAGTGAAGATACTTTTGATATCTTCTTGGTTTCTTTTCTGCCAGAGTTAGAGAACGTTCAAGGAGTACAGTAGCTAAGAGAGATTCTAACGATCTTCATTTTAAAAACAGCTAATGGAAGATCTGATTCAGTTGAGGAGGCTCAATTTATGATTTCAAAGGGTGACAAATTATAGGAAAAGAAGATATCACAATATAGATAAAGATCTTTCAAAAAGCGAAGTTAACCTAGAGAGAATGTGAGAGAAAGAGGAGGACTAAAAAGTCTGCGTTCTGAATTCAATTGATGTTGATTGCCATTACATTTCGCCGAACAGAATTACTTGGATAACAGCACAGACGGAGAGAACAAATCCAAATGCTCATATAATGTCCCCGTTTGTATCTAGAATGGTGTTGAAGAAAGCTAAAAAGCCTCTTCTTTGCGAAGGAAGAGGACATCTCGCTTCTGATTCATCCTCCAATAAAAAAGTCTCTAGCAGTCTAATTTATTTAAGATATGGGCTGACAACAAATAATAGATATTTATGAGTAAAATGAGCGCCGATTAAAATATAGAATTCCTGATCGCATTATAAAAATATTGCTCCTTTTCGATGGCTTCTAGGAGAACAAAGAGCTCAACATCTTCTCGGAAACTCCACAATTCTTGCTGGAAAAAAGTTTAATTAGAGCTAACTTTCCATCTGAAGTCTCAAAACGCGACTAAATTCGGTAAAAATAGGGAAAAATTGAGTCAATGTTGTGCTATAGTAGCCGTATTTCGAGTGAAAGATTTAAATTTTCTAGGTCTTATTCTAATTTTTTGAGAAAATGATCTTCTACTATTTTGAAGAGAAGATCAAGGGCCACAACTAATAAATGAAATAGACTAGGAGTGAAATCGAGTAGCTTTCGCCTCCATTTTAAACTCACAATGGTTACGCTTTGAAGAGATGTCAGCTCGCCCAATCTTATGGCATATTCAACATTCAAAACAGAATTATTTCTATAAAAATTGGATTCAAATTTTAGCTGAAAAACTCACGTGTAGTATTGATGAATTTGCTGAAAAATTACATTCCTCATTTTTTTACTCAAATTTTCGATGTTTTGAGTGGTTGCTTCGAATCCTAAACATCATTTTTTTTAGAAAATATATGGTTTTTTTAAAATTACTGGGAGACCAAAGCATAAGTCCGAGAAGAGCGACGAATTCTTCTTCTTGGATATTCATTAAATGCATGGCTCTTTTCATTTTTTGCTTCGAGTTGGAGAGACGGGATTCGATTATTCTGAAAAGTGGATTGTACTGTAATTCTTTTGGGAAAACTGTCTCGTTTTTTGGGTTAGCTTTTCTTTTAAAAATTATTTCTCACTTGGCGACATCTTCTTTCCCAGCTGGAGCACTTCCAGCCAAAAATACATTGAATTCTCTCTTGTCCAAGTAGTAAGTTTCAGTCATTAGGCTTCTAAAATTTATTTGTTTTTTTTTTATTTCCAGAAGAAAGAAACTCACATAGTTTCATACAATTCTGGAGTAACTAACTTATAAGTTCGATAGGAGTTCCCCAACCCCCAGATTATTAGCTTAAACGAGCTGAGGACTAAGTTCTGTAGTTTATTTTGAAGCTTGAAAGCAGGGGAACTCACCCTTTCGGCTGAAGAGAGAGTGGAATATTCTGGGAAACTGCAAACTATGAACTCTTCGACGCTGGGAATACAACATTGGAAAGCAGAGTTGATTTCTCGAATTGAGGCGAGGCGAAAGCCCTGCAAAATAAGGAGTTAGAGAGAATACAATAATTTTCAACAAAAGGTTAATCCCTTTGACTGGTCAAATGTCTAATTTTATTGAATTTTCTCTCAAAAAATAGCTGCTCATTTCGACCAACTACATCCCTGTGAAGAGGCTCAATGCAATTGCTGGTGCTTGTCCTTCTACTTCTGGCGACAGTCCACAGCAGCAGCAAATGTCAGTTTTTTCTTAGGGTCAGAGGCTGATTTATTAAATTTTTGGGGAAATCTGCAGACAAAAAAAAACGAATCAAAAAGACTTTATTGGGCCTGGAAAATGAAAGATTTGACTTATTTTTTTGAGTGAGAATTTTTAGACTCTTGGCCGAGTGTATGCGAGGAGCATAACTTATCGTCAGGAAATGGATCAACCACGACTGAGGATGATGAAAAAGGAGCCAAATGCACGATCTACTTCACTCAATACACGTCTGAAGAAGAGAGGCCATCCTTCTGTCGAGCGATGTTTCCAGACTTCTATGAATCATCCAAATGGGACATAAAATCAGAGAGGACTGTCTGTAACTACAGGAGATATTACCAATGCAATCCAGACCAATTTCTCATCAAGGATAAATGCTACAGATTGTACGACGAAAAGGATGTCAAAGGATGGAAGGGTGTTGAAAATTTTTGTAAAAAGGATGGAGCAACGGCGGCAGAGAACTTCAAATCCGAACTCAACTACATTATATGGCGTTAGTTTTTGCTTTTTTAAATTCAAAAAGACCGGAAAATAATGAATTCTTTGATGAGAATCCCTATAATAAATTGAATTTTATTTAGTATACAATCCAATGGCATCTGGCCTGAAATCGGTCTGGTACAACAGCACCTCGCAAGTGACTCTCTATCGTGGCATCAATAGCGAAGGAAGACTAGAAATACCTGGAGAAATGAAAAAACTCCATCAACCAGATGCTACCAGCATGCCATTCTACTGTACGTCAGAGGCGCGTCATCTCCGTTCTTGGTATTACCATACGTGTCGCATTATGCACGGCACACTTCGATTGGATGCTCATTATGAGGATGGAAGATGCTTCTTCGCCTCGCCCTCTGTTTACGTGGCTTCCAAGCACAATGAAGACGACAAAAAGGCAATTCAACATTTGATCGACGGATGCAAGGTAAGGGGGGCTTTTTGGTCAAATAAATAAATCATTTCAGTGGTTCTCGGATGATGACGAAGTTACAGCTCCCAATATGGAGCTTAAATTGAATGGAATGGTTAAGCTTCGAGAGCAATCGCCATCGAAGATGACAACGAACGCCTATCTCTTAACGCCCAGCATGCACGACGGCAAGACATATAAATACTATTTCTCCTTGGCGAATATCTACGAGCCCTTCGCGAATCATAACCAAAGATGGTGTAAAGGCCATCCTCAGACTGGAAGTGCTCTAACTGCTAATAACGATTGGCAGCATTTGCGTCTTGATTCACTCGTTATGGGACTTAAATCGGATTTCGATAATCGAATGCTCGCAATGCCTGGCTATTTCCGTGGTCATCAAGTTTGCACCAAGGGATTGACGCACTCAGATATTCCCTTCGAAAACTGTAAAGCAGTATTTGGAAGCGAGTGGGAAGATGCTCTGCGAGATGACGGCACCGTAATGTGCATCAAATTGGAGACTAAAGTTCCGGGTTGCTCCTATGGTGGCATGGTGAAAGCTTGTCAGAAATATGGAGCAACTGTTGCTCCCATTGCTAGTCAAGAAGAGCAAAATGCCATCATGAGAATTCTTGATAGTCTTTCCACCACTACCGTAACTAGTTTTGGAATTTGGATTGGTAAGTGACTGATCTTGGTTATTTTAGTCTCTAAATGAGCTCTATTATTTGCAGGAGCCCAGAAGATGGAGCCATATAGTGCTTCTGGCAATGCTGCCAGATACCGCTGGGATTACGATGGAAAGGAAGTGTACTTCTTCAATTGGGACAATAAAGGTTTAGAGCCGAATAATGTCCAGCACTATGAGCCTGAGGCAAACAATGTTAAAGATGAAAAGTGCATCTATGTCAATAGGAATGGCACCTGGTGGGATAATCACTGTGAGGGAAGTAAATCAGGCGGCGGCTACTTCTGCCACGGAACGACTGATGGTTTCTGTGCCAAGCCGCTCAAGAAAACGACTAAACTTAAGCCATAATAAACAATTCTGTTTGGCAATTTATTTAATTTTGATTTAATTTGCATTTAAGAACGTTAACTTCTTTTTAACTTTCTTTAGCAGCAATTTTTCTGTTAAGAAATCTAATTCTTTTATAATTCCCGATTACTTCTATTTAGTTTAAAGTGGAGCTGAGTGGTCCGAAAGAAAGGATGGAGGGAAAGTATTCTCCAATTACGGCTTTTAACATATCTTATCATTCATCTTATGAAATTATACAATTTAAAAAAAGATAAGACCACGTGTCTCATTGGTACAAGAGATAAGCCTATCAGTTCTTCTTTCTCCTTGTTCAATCATCTCTCTTTTTCTGCTTTTTTGTTAATAATCGATTCAGAATGGCGCATTCATCAAATGGTAGAAAGGAGGAGGACGATCCAGTAATGAAAATGTACGAGGCTCAAGCCATGGTTGTTGAGAAAGAGGACGAACTGGATCAAAAAGATAGAGAATTACAGCAACAGCGACTGGAGCCTGCAAACACTCGACAAGAAATAGAGCGGCTGAGACAAATTAATGAGCAGCAGAGATTTGACCAAGCAATTGCTACCACAGGTAGGAAAGGGGGAATCTTTCGGTGAGAAATTCGGCAAATTTCTAGAGAGAAAGTTTGAAGAACAACTCGTCGAAATGAGGCGACAATTTGAGGAAACTTTGAAAGAAAGCATAGGTAATATTGAGGATAAAATAAAAATCGATAAAAAGAACTATCAGGAAAATATGGCGGTTATGAGTGAGTTCTTTTTTAAAAGTTAAAACATCTCTTGAAGAATAATCAACCGAAGAAAACAAAATTGAAGCAAGACGGCTGCTGGAGAGAGAAAGAGAGGATCGAGTCACCACAGGCATTTTTATATTCGAATCAATTTGAGAATCTTTTAGAACGAAGTTTCCAAAATCAGCTGGCGGAAGTTGGGCAGCAAATGGCAAGGGAAAGAATGGATGCAGGTAGTTTTAAAATAAATACCGTATTTCTTCTAATAAAAGTCCTTCTATTGTTCAACTCCCTTACTGAGGGGCCTCATTAGAAGGGAGGCTTCTATTAGAAGAAATACGGTAAATGTACATTGAGTAGAATGCAATATTGAGCAAGCACAGGCGGAATTGAATGGAGCGAAAGAGAGGAGCTGCAGATAGTTTCAGAAAATCAAAAACCTGAAGACAAGATTTAATGAGATTTAGAGGGAAATATCGAAGGTCAATTAGCTGAAAAAGAAGAGACAATTGATGGCATCATGCGACTTTTTGAAACTAAAATTGAGGAAATTGCAAGGATTAAGGCAAATTTGCAACATAGAATCTATGAGCAATCTGGAGAAATTGAAAAACTAAGAGCTGAGCAGCTGGAAAAAGCCAACTTGATTTTTAAAGCGGATAACGGTTTGTTAGGAATTTAAAGAACACCAGCATTTTAGAAACAAAAAAGATGGTGGGAAATATGGCACTTCAATTGGAAAATGTTTCCTCAGAATTGGGGTTCCACTCTTCTGTAGGTTCAGCTAAAAGCTTTGAATAAGCGGTATAGGCGCTGATTCTTGGAGGAGGTCATGACACAGTGACTGACTCCATTTTAATTTTCGATTCCAACGAAAACAAATGGCGGACGTGTAAGCAGAAACTTCCTTTAAAAGTGGCACACCACGGATCTGCTATCTTAAATGGCCAAATTTATGTTATGGGAGGCTACATTAATAAGTCAAATGAACAAGTAGCAAGCAGCTACAAGTTGGGAGAGAGTGGTGAATGGACCAAAATGGCTGAAATGAACAAGAAGAGAGCTGGCATCTCACAGAGCACAATTGTTTTTGGTTCAGAAATTTGGGTGATTGGTGGATCGAATGAGAGTAGTAGATTAAAAACAGTGGAAAAATACAGTCCCCAAACAAATATTTGGACTAAAATGCCGTAAGTTGTCTTTTTAAAAATACAAAATGAAAGTGATCTCAATTTTAAACGAAGTGCCTCATCTGCTTCTATAGTTGGTGGAAAAATCTTTGTTTCTGGTGGTTGGGATGAGAAGGCTTTAAAATCAGTGGAAGTCTATGATCCAGCCAAGGACAAATGGGAAATATTCTGTGATATGCCGCTTGAATTATTAAGGCATTGTTCAATAGTTGAAGGAACAAATCTAATAATTATCGGAGGATTTAAACCTGACGGAACGCCCTCAGATGAAGTCTGGAAAATAGACGTCTTTGATCCAAAAAAGGAGTGGATCAAGATGCCCTGCTTAAAACAAGGACGATACTGTCATGGAGCTGTCAAATTATCAAATGGAATCATGGTCTTTGGAGGAGAAATTAACTACACAACTCGAATAGATTCTGTCGAAATATTCGATGGAATCAGCTGGAAAGAAGGGCCTAAATTGCCAGAAAAACATGGCGTATTTTCTTCTTTTCCTCTTTCAATAGAAACTGAAAAACAATGCTGCTGCTGCAACTGTGTTAATATATTTTTATAATAATAAATGTTTACAAATTTTATTTTTAAACTATCCAATTAGGACATAACCAGTGCTTTATGCTGAATTCGATTGAAATCTGCTTCTAATTGGAATTTTCTAAAATCCGTTGGATGAATGCATCCGAAATCCTCGCCATTTTGGTAGCGAATTTAAAAAAAAACATGAACCAAACGACGATGAAAAAATAAGAAAGCGCAAAAAAATTTAAAAAGAATGATGAGAGGATATTGTTTCAAATAAAGCAGAGAACGGTATAGCCATACTTGATCAACAGTCAAATGGATTGGATTCTTGTTTAAAAAATCAAGTGAAAGCCTACCTTCATCTTCCCCGAAGTGATCAGCTTTTGTTTGTATGGATTCGGCAAATTGTCTTCAATGGCCTTCCTTACTTTACAAAGATGCCTGCAAATGGAATAAGAATAGAAAATCGACTTACCTATAATTTTGCTTCAATTTTTCTAACAAGCTAGGACAATTCAAAGATAATTCAGAGGCTCGTTTCTTCAACAAAAATTGTGAATTGCCACAAAGATAATCCATAGAAGTTGAGGCAGCCAGGCTACCTCTTTTGGGCTGGACTTCTAAAAATTTGCGATAATTTTATTGAAAAAAAAAGAATCTTTGCCTTCAGATTTCATTCCTATCAGCTTACATTTTTGAAGACGACAACTTTTGCACATTGCTTTTATGCCTGAAGATTATTGGTTGATTGGTTCTGATAGAAAGCTTGGTTTGGAAGGAAAAAACTTACTGGGATTGATCTGACAATTATGTCGATTAGTTTTACAGAAAAAAGACTTCTGGTTAGCGATGGATCGTCGAAAGAAGGCGGCACAAGCTCGACAACTCAGCACACCAAAGTGGATTCCCTCTCCTCGATCTCCACAGATTTTACATTCCAAGACAATTTTAGGCATATTCGAGAATGAGAACGTGTTTGTTGTGAGAAGAGAATGATGAAAATGATGATATCAGAATTGGAACAGGTTTCCGCCAGAGGTCAAGCTACACTTTTGATTGGCGATAAGCTTTGACAGATAGCACGGAGGGTGATTGGCATAGCGAAATCGTGTAGCGAGAACGCTTGGACTGATGATGGGCATCAAGTAGACGCTGCCTTCGATAGAAAGAAAGGAAAGAAAAGATCAAACAATAGAACTAGGAATCAGCAACAACTTTTTTAATATTTTTATTTTGATATTCGCGTTTTGTTCGAACATCCTAGTGGACTTCTCTTCACAACAAGTTCGTATTACTTTTGGATTTCGAATTTGTTGTCGTGGCAGTCGTATCGTTCGAAGGTGTCCTATTCTCCGTGAGTTCCAAAGAATAAAATAGCTGCTTTTGTTCAGAATAGTCAAGTGACTGATCTTCATCCAAAATTATATTGAAAGTTAGTCTTTTATCACTAGCTGTCAACTCGGCCACAACTGCTGCTTTCGTTGTCTGTTATCCATGTCCTTTAAGCTTCTTAACGCTGCTAATCGAGAAGAGCCAGCTTCTATTACATTCTCCAAAAAAGCCAAGTCCCGGTTCGAGTGGAATTGTAGTGAAGAAAATATTCATTCCGGCCGTCCTTATCACTTGTCGCAAGAGCTCTTCTCCAAAATAATAGCCACCATGTGTATCAATATTATCGGAATAGTCTTTTACCGTGTAATTAGGTAGTTAGAAGAGCTTGATCTAGTTCATTGAGTCCGGCTCGATTGTTTGATCCTCACTCTAGAAGGCAAATCAAGATTCAGAAACTATAGAAGCAATTACCGAATATTTGCTCGCAGCTTTATCCAAGGAAGTATCGAACTCCGATAATCCACCATAGCTGCAGTAGGCTCTGCGAAGTACCCTACAATTGAGAGGCATCTTAGCGAAAGTATCGTTGAAACCATTCCACAGTATACTGCTATCTTTTTTCTTTGGGAAGCGTTTCAAAAGCAAATCCTGGAATCCATTGGCCTCATTGAACTCCTTAAATTCAAATGGCCCTCTAAGCAAGACGAATCGCTCCATTCCGAATAGATACTGTAGTCTAAAGAGAAACATAATCGTCTACAAGCATTGGGGATGGCCAGACGCATAATTTCTCATAAAAACCCAAGCGTAGTCTTTCATCGGATGCTTCTTTTTCTTTTAGGCAAGGTTAGAAGGGACGTTGAGAATCTTTCTCAGCACTTCGAAATCTCCTCTCAACTCTCCGACACACTAGAGACCACGTGTCTCATTGGTACAAGAGATAAGCCTATCAGTTCTTCTTTCTCCTTGTTCAATCATCTCTCTTTTTCTGCTTTTTTGTTAATAATCGATTCAGAATGGCGCATTCATCAAATGGTAGAAAGGAGGAGGACGATCCACTAATGAAAATGTACGAGGCTCAAGCTATGGTTGTTGAGAAAGACGACGAACTGGATCAAAAAGATAGAGAATTACAGCAACAGCGACTGGAGCCTGCAAACACTCGACAAGAAATAGAGCGGTTGAGACAAATTAATGAACATCAGAGATTTGACCAAGCAATTGCTGCCACAGGTAGGGCAAGAGGAATCTTTCGGTGAGAAATTCGGCAAATTTCTAGAGAGAAAGTTTGAAGAACAACTCGCTGAAATGAGGCGACAATTTGAAACTCTGACCGAAGAAAACAAAATTGAAGCAAAACGGCAGCTGGAGAGAGAAAGAGAGGATCGAGTTACTGCAGGTAGTTTTAAAATAACCGCAAACCACGGGTTGATTTAAAAAATGCGATTAACCGAAATCGGGACCGAACCGACTAAAAATCCAGAAACCGTGCATCCCTCGCTGTGGACGAAAAAGAGGAACGATTCAACGCAGAAAATTTCAAAAATCAACAAATCTGAAGACAAAAGGACTAAATGGAATTTCAGTTAGAAAGATCGAAGCTCAGTTAGCTGAAAAGGGAGAAACAATTAAAACTTTACAAATTAGAATTGATGAGCAATCTGGAGAAATTAAAATTCTAAGAGCTGATCAGTTAGGAAGAGCCTCTTTGGCTGACAAAGCAAATAAAGGTTTGTTTGGAATTTAAAGAACGCCAGCAACTTCAGAAACAAAAAAGATGGTGGGAAATATGTCACTTCAATTGGAAAACGTTTCCTCAGAATTGGGGTTCCACTCTTCTGTAGGTTCAGCTAAAAGCTTTGAATGAGCGGTATAGGCGCTGATTCTTGGAGGAATGCATGACGACATAACTGACTCCATTTGCATTTTCGATTCCAAAGAGAGCAAATGGCGAAAGTGTAAGCATAAACTTCCTTTTGGAGTGATACAACTTGGATCTGCTATCTTAAACGGCAAAATTTATGTTATGGGAGGCTACAATAATCCAAAAGAACCATTTGCAAGCTGCTACAAGTTGGGAGAGAATGGTGAATGGATCAAAATGGCTGAAATGAACGAGAAGAGAACTACCATCTCACAGAGCACAATTGTTTTTGACTCAGAAATTTGGGTGATTGGTGGATCGAATGTGAAAATTATACTAAAAACAGTGGAGAAATACAATCCCCAAACAAATATTTGGACTAAAATGGCGTAAGTTGTCTTTTTTAAAATACAAAATGAAAGTGATCTCAATTTTAACCGGAGTTCCTCATCTGCTTCAATAGCTGGTGGAAAAATCTTTGTTTCTGGTGGTTGGGATGAGAAGGCTTTAAAATCAGTGGAAGTCTATGATCCAGCCAAGGACAAATGGGAAATATTCTGTGATATGCCGCTTGAATTATTAAGGCATTGTTCAATAGTTGAAGGAACAAATCTAATAATTATCGGAGGATTTAAACCTGACGGAACGCCCTCAGATGAAGTCTGGAAAATAGACGTCTTTGATCCAAAAAAGGAGTGGATCAAGATGCCCTGCTTAAAACAAGGACGATACTGTCATGGAGCTGTCAAATTATCAAATGGAATCATGGTCTTTGGAGGAGAAATTAACTACACAACTCGAATAGATTCTGTCGAAATATTCGATGGAATCAGCTGGACAGAAGGACCTAAATTGCCAGAAAAACATGGTGTATTTTCTTCTTTTCCTCTTTCAATAAAAACTGAAAAACAATTGTTGCTGCAACTTTGCTAATATATTTTTTCATAATAAAATTTTTTTATAAGAATACATTTTTTTTTCTCTATATTATGAGGCAACAAACGGGCTGCGCCGCCTCTGGCGGCTCTTTGAAAGTTTTCCCATTTGTTTTTTCACTTTGTAAAACTTTCAGTCACCTTTCCCTGGAATATTAGGCCTTTCCTCTCTAATTTTATCTGGGACTTCCCCCGAAATTTCCTGAAAATTAGAAGAAAAAGCGACCGCTCCCCCAAAAAAATAAAGAAAAAAGGATTTTATATATATTAAGATAACGGCTTTATCCCGCGTGTCTTATTTGGGCCGGCAATTGAAAAAAAAAATGGTTTTTCTATTGTTTTTTTCTTCTCAAAGAAGAAAATCAAGTCAAAGGAGTAAGATTCGCGCTTGGTTATAGGCTGCTACAGTATCCCTGAACACTTGAAAGAACCTTTCTCTCCTCGGAAGAAGTCTCTCTAGGATTAGCGAGCTCTAGTCTTAGCATCTGCCTGATTGTTAAGATAAGTATTAAGAACGCCTGAAGGGTTTATTGTTCAGCAATAAGAATATGATATAATGAAAGGAGTGATGAATGATTGCCTAGTCGCAGCCTGCCCCTAGGAAGTTTTTTATCCAAAATATGGAGAATATTGCACTCGAAATTGAGAGAAACGTTGTTCGATAAAACCTTCTATAAAGAAACGCAAGGAAATCGAATATTAATGTTTATAATTGCAAATGTCAAAATAGTAAACTCCAATCTTAAAAAGGCTTCACTTTATGTGACGAGCAATTCAGGCAAGCTTCTGTTTAATTTAAAAAGTACAATTTTAGCCGGTACTAACTTGAAATTTACCATCAAGAACAATAATCACTTGGAATATCTTCAAGTTTTTAATGAAAAGATCGATTCAAATGGAACAATATCAAATTTAAAATTGGAAGTTCGTGGGAACCAATTCATCAAGAGCGGAGTGCTTTCCCTATTGAAGAAATTGCCCAGTATTACCAGCACAAAAAAAGTAAATATCCAAGATTTTGGAGGTTTGTCCTTTGAAGCCAATGAAATATTTCTTTCAGAGTGTGATTTTGAAAATAAACCAGTTGGAAATATGAATGATCTCTCCAGCTGTCAATACGTTGCTGGAAACCTCAAAATCGACAGCAATATCAAGATTTCAACGAAATTGGGTGTTGCTACAATCAGGAGAGTCGACGGATGCCTAGAGATTTCGGATTCAAATCTGTCGGAGATCGATTTCTTGGATGCGTTAGAGAAGAATTCAGGCTCAAAGTGCAACAAAATCGAGAAGAACAAAAAGCTCTGCCAATTCGATAAAAAATTGAAGAGGCTTAAGAGCAAGATTGACGACGAAATCAAAGACAATTTGGATTGTGGTTGGTTTGCTTTTTTTGTGGGAAATAATTATTTTAGATCACGAGTGTTCTAAAGTTGAGGCAGAAATGAAAAATTCTGGCGACAAATGGAATGTCGTTTTAGGAAATTTCGACCTGAATGTCACAACAGACTTGGCCAAGTTCAATAAGGATTGGAAGAAAGCAAAAGGGAAGTCCAAAGATAAAAAGGAAGTGAAATCCAAAGAGAAAACAGAAAAAGCTCCCCAGAATATTGCAGGTAAGAAGAAAATGTTGGAGCTGCCATTATGAAAAGGGGATGCGTTTCTTTGAGAAGAGACCCGTTTTTATCCTATTAAGGAATGGGCAGATCGTGGATTTTTTGGATCTTTTATTGATTTCATCTAGGTTGCTCCTAGTTTAGAGACCTTTAAAACTTTCATAAATGTTTATTTCTTAATAGAATATGAGTAGATCTCGATCATTGAGAAAAAGCCCATATCGGCGAAACAAGGTGTCTTCAATTTGTTTAAAACAAATTTTATAGACCCACTTTGTCTAAATCGAAATAGTAAAGATTATGTCGAGCAGAAGCCAGAAAAAGAAGAATCTTCCTTTATACAAAACTGTGTTTGACCCTAATGATAAGGACATCATGTTGTATTTGTTGACCTGGGATAATCCAGTCCAAAGTTTTGAATTCGGCTGCTCCAATCGCGGAATGGGAAAGACCTTCAATTGGAATACAATACGCCGCTTTTTATATGAAGCGAACATCTATTAGAAAGGAAAAATGATAATCAGAGGCCATCAGGTTTGAATCCGCTTCCTTAATTCCACTAAAATCTTTGCGATCCCTTAGAATTTTAAAGAGTTTTGTAGAAAAGATTAATAACTTGAGACTGTAGAATTTTGAAATGGTTTAATATTCTAAGGACTGGAGGGGTGTTCAATTTTTAGTAACAAAAAATGCAAATTTCAGGATGTTGGCTATCAAGAATTGGATGATTGTCGAATTGTGACAGTTTTTTCCAACTACGAAACCTGCGTGTCTTCTCGATTATCAATATTTGGCGAATGGACTTCACTCCAAAAGTTGAAACTAAATCCTTACCGATACACCGGCTACTTTTACCTAAAAGTTAACGGCTCATTCATCAATCTGAGACAGAGAATAGATTTTAAAAAGGAAGAGAACCAGGAGAGAACAGGGCTTCTACTGGTGAATGGTGAAATAATGAATTAAGATCTCGATAAACACCATTTTGGTGACTATTCTAAAGGAAAAAGCTCTTTTATGAACCTGAGGATGAAAGAAAAGGGCAAAGAGTTGCACAGTTCCAGGTCTACTAGGAGTTCCATGCACCCAAGGAGCAGAAGATCGAAGAGTTCCAGGCATTCAAAGAGTGGAAAATCGAAGAGTTCCAAGTACTCAAGGAGCAGCAGATCGAAGGCTGAGAAGAAGTCACAGCAGACGCCAGCCAAGTCGCCTGGAAGTCTAGAAGCTGGCAAATGGTTCGACTAAGTATAAATAAATAAAGATAAATACATCAATATCACTATTTAATGATAAAAAAACTGGAAATTCAGCAAATAAATGCCGAAAATTCTTGCCTGGGTTGCAAATATTTTGACTCTATTTCCTGCAGTATTCTACTAATTCTTTTGAAGATCGTTAGACCAAACATCGAGGTTCTTTCTCCCCACTAATTTCGTTCTCCTTGGCGCTGAAACTGCAAGAAAGTTCAGACAAGGAGACAAACATTTAAAAAAGACAATTGCGGGGTTGTAAACGCTCCCATAGGAAGGACAGCGATCTTCTTTGTTCCTTCCGCTGCCTCCCACTTAGGACATTGTAACAGCGCCGAGATTCCTCTCAGCGAGATTCTTAGTCAACACAAACTAGGAAAAAAGACGAGTTTATTTTGAAATCTTTGGATTGAAGTT
Organism: Oscheius sp. JU1382; assembly: GCA_932521405.1. NCBI lineage: Eukaryota > Metazoa > Nematoda > Chromadorea > Rhabditida > Rhabditidae > Oscheius > Oscheius sp. JU1382. The sequence goes on from OW051479.1 coordinate 1,483,128, forward strand.
TGTACGCGTAAGGAGGGAATCGGCTGGAGAAAGTCAGAGCTATTTGTCGTTGATTGTGAAGACTAGACCGCAGAGGATGACGAAGGAGATGAGCAGAGTCACCCAGGTGATGCTTACAACCCAGAAAGCTGAGATATAGCACAGTTGGCTACAATAATTCTCGTGCTTTCCTTTCACGGGATCGTATTGAACCTTCGTGTGGACTTGGTAAACCCAAAACATTCCAAAGAGCAGCCTGAATGATTCTCTATTCAATTGACGATCAATCAACATTTCTTTTTAGGAGAAAAAAAATAAGAGACCGCATAAGCATTGGAAATTAAATTTCATAGCAAGAGCCCTTTTTTAAACAAAAAATGGCCATTTTCTAGATTTCACAGAAATTTTTGAAATTTAGAATGTTTTGCAAAGTTGTAGTTCTTAATTTCCTCTATAATTTTGTTAAACTTGGTGTTTTTATAAAAAGCGTAGTAAGGCTAAAAAAATTTGAACTTTCCATGCAAGACCATGAGCTTACTGTAGCTTATTCTCTCCGAAATCTCTATTTTCTTGAAGTTTGAGCTAATTTCAGCCTTTTGAAATCTTGTACAGATTGGTTTTTACTATTACTTGCTGAAGATTTAAAATTTTAGAGCAGCGAGAGTCTCCTACAAACCAGGAAATCAATTAAACCAGCACAGCAAGAAACTCGACCCATTTTCTCGACTCACGGGGCTTTTGAACCAGGAAATGATTCTCTCTCAACTTCCCGTTTTTCTATTTTCCATAACGAGAGAAAAATGTGGTATGATCTCTGATTTTTATTATTTTTAGATTGGATCAAAGCGATACAAATAGAAAGGACTGATCTGAACAGTTCTTCTATCAGAATCTAGGATAAACAATGACAAAGTGGATGACTTTTGCTGGCCTATTTTTGTGGCTAATTTCTGGTCGAAATAATTCTCTCTTACTCTTAGTGGCAGAAACAAACAAATCAAAGTTCTAATGGGGACGAAAGATCGATTAATTTTTGGCTTTTTTTCAATAGGGGCAAGGGGCAAGGGTCAAGGTTTCTTCGTTTACTTTTTGTTTTTTAAAGCTGTTGGCTAAAATTCGGAGAGTATTAGCCTTCTAAAAGTTGCTAAAAATGAAGAAAAATGGCTTGTTTTTAGCTACAGTAGCCAAAAATTGAGTCCCAAATGGAAAGCGCCCTTTTTCTGGGCCCTAGTTTAATTTTTGTGGGGAACGATGTCCTACAAATTTGTAGAGGAGGTCAAGAGCTACAACTTTGTAGAACATTGAAAAGTATAAAAATTTTAAAAAGACTTGAATTTTTACGGTAGAACTCACATGAGTACATTCAGGATAGTCAGGACAATTTCGATGGTATTGATGTGCTCCGTCATTTTTTCCTAAAAAATTTCAATTTATTAATAAATGAACCTGAAAATTACCAATTTAGATTTGAATGCCTTGAGCAAGGACAAAGAAATAAAGCCAATCGCTCCGACAATCATCCAAATTGGAATTTTTCTGTTGACCGGGCATTCGCCAATACTTATAAAGCCGATGACTATATTCCACACGGAGATTATATTCAGAAAGGCTAGGACGACAAGAAAGACTTCTAAAAGTGCTGGTTTGGAGTGAAAAAAATGGCAATTACTTCCACCCGAATAGCTGTTATAAGTCTTCCAGATGAAGTTGGCAGCTCCAGAAGCAGAGGGCTCAGCTTCACTAATCTGGCGCCTCAAACGGCCAGCTCTAGGATCTAGAATCGATCGAAATTATTTTAGTTCAAATTTTTTGAATTTTTATGATATTTTTGGAGGCATTTGTGTTAAGTTTAATTGAGAAATCACACCTTTTAGGGAAAATTAAATTCGAAAAATTGATTTTTGTTAATAGATTTTCATTAAAAAAATAAGGAGAAATTGCTCAAATTGATGACTTGAAGTGAAAAACTTTAAATCTCTTTTTATTGCGTTTGAATCCAAAAAAGCACAAAATCATTGAAAAGAAATTTTCTCTCGTGACGACTCAATTTTTCGTTTAAAAATTTAAAAAACTTACTCCTCATGGCGTTTTTGTTAGCTCCAGCCTCTGGATCCGCCATTTTTCTGCTCTTTTCCCCCTAAAAATTGCCAAAAAAATTCTGATAAAAATCGATGAGAAAGAGTGGAGGAAGAACGGAGAGACAAAATGGGTTTACCCCTCACGGTTTGGGGTTGAAAGCAAGTCGAAAAAAGTTCCGCCCTTTTCATGTCTCACGAAAAGACAAGGAATCTGTCAATGATAACGCCTTTCAACTGCTTTCTTTTTCTTGCATTCCCCGTCAGGAAATGTTCCTCTTTTTATTTTGAAAAAGAGAAATTTATTAGGCGTAATGTGGTGAGAGAAACAGACGGGGGAAGCATATGACAAGACTAGAGAAGGTGAAACAAAGTCAGTAGTGATTGGTCTTTTCAGTTCAAGGTCTTGCCAGTTTCTCTCGTTCCGCGGTTGATAGCAAAGATGATGAGTGACGGGGGAGACGCGTATTTTCTGATTGGAGAATGCGCTAGAAATTTGATCAAAAAGGTCTCTCGTGACATTTCCGGGCATTGTATTGCCACCCCCGATTTACTTCGAACAGAACGGGTGTACTTTTAGAAAAATTTCGGTGACAAGAATTCCAGAAAACTGGAGTTTTTTGAATCTTGCACTTGTTTCTTCCAGACTGTCCAATGTCTAGAAATTGGAAGAGGCTGGAATTGGAGGAGAGGGAAAGATCTCTTGTTTTGAAATGAAAATTGATCACAGTCTAAAAGCGAAGATCAAAGCTACAGGGTGGCTGGTAAGTATTGGCGCTAGCAAAATTGGTATAAAGCGAAAACTATGCATTGTGCGAATGATTTTATTGATCGAAAACATCGACAATAATACAAACAACAATATTTATAAAAACTGTTCGAAGTGTCCTCCCTTAGCTTTGATACAGGCTTGCAAACGTACTGTAACAGAATCGACCGTGAGCCGCAGGTAATTTATGTCGATATCGTTCCATATTTTATAAGTTCTTTGCGAAGGCAGTCCAAATTAGGTATTTCTTATTCTTAAGTTTATCTTTCATCACGCTCCACACCGAAAAATCTAGTGGGTTTAAGTCAGGGCCATTTGGTGGCCAATGATTCTTGTCCAGGAATTCTGAAAAATTCTGCTCCAAATAAGCTAGCGTAGTTTTTGCTTCATAGGCCGGAGCCCAATTCTGTTGGAAGATTATATTGAAGTTTTTCTACTTCCACTGCATCACAGCATTCTTCAGAATCTCATCTTGATAGACTTGAGCATTGATTTTCACATTTTTCTCTATGAAGACAAGTGGCGTCTTGCTTGTAGCTGATATTCCAGCCCACACCATGACTCCTTTTGGAAATAACGTTTTAGTGGACATTCTTCTTTTACGAGAATTCTTCAGAAACGAATTGATCAGTTGGCGATCATTTTGGGAGTTGTGAGCCTTCTCAATAGTGAACATTTTCTCGTCCGACCATAGGATATCAGAGATGCGGCGCATCTTCAGAAGTTCGAGCATTTTCTTACAATTCTTGAGTCTTTTCTGCTTGGCCGAGTCCGATAGATATTGTCCCTTGTAGAAACGATAACTACGAAGACCTAGCGAGTTCTTGGTGATGTTTTGGACACTCCAGCGGAAAATGTCAAGACTTTTTGCAATGAAATTCATGCTTACGCCGTCATTTCTTGAGATCCACTAATGAAAATGTACGAGGCTCAAGCTATGGTTGTTGAGAAAGACGACGAACTGGATCAAAAAGATAGAGAATTACAGCAACAGCGACTGGAGCCTGCAAACACTCGACAAGAAATAGAGCGGTTGAGACAAATTAATGAACATCAGAGATTTGACCAAGCAATTGCTGCCACAAGTAGGAAAGGGGGAATCTTTAGGTGAGAAATTCGGCAAATTTCTAGAGAGAAAGTTTGAAGAACAACTCGCCGAAATGAGGCGACAATTTGAGGAAACTTTGAAAGAAAGCATAGGTAATATTGAGGATAAAATAAAAATCGATAAAAAGAACTATCAGGAAAATATGGCGGTTATGAGTGAGTTCTTTTTTAAAAGTTAAAACATCTCTTGAAGAACAATCAACCGAAGAAAACAAAATTGAAGCAAGACGGCTGCTGGAGAGAGAAAGAGAGGAACGATTCAACGCAGAAAATTTCAAAAATCAACAAATCTGAAGACAAAAGGACTAAATGGAATTTCAGTTAGAAAGATCGAAGCTCAGTTAGCTGAAAAGGGAGAAACAATTAAAACTTTACAAATTAGAATTGATGAGCAATCTGGAGAAATTAAAATTCTAAGAGCTGATCAGTTAGGAAGAGCCTCTTTGGCTGACAAAGCAAATAAAGGTTTGTTTGGAATTTAAAGAACATCAGCAATTTTAGAAACAAAAAAGATGGTTGAAAATATGTCACTTCAATTGGAAAATGTTTGGTAGTACTTTAGCTGGCGACTCGATTCGATTTGCAATCTGCGCACTGGATCGCGCGGCGGGACCCATATATTAACTTTTTTCTTTTCTTCTGAGCCCTCTTGATTCTATTATCCTCTTCATTTTCTAGTCAGCGAAATGGACATTTGTTCATCCAGAGGATGCAATAAAGAATATTTCAATCTCTCCCACTTTTCGACTTTAAAGCACTCGTACTACCAATTTGTCTTACGTTACGCTTTTATGACAGCAGTAAGCCGGAATCTTAGAATAATTTTATTTTCTGATCAAATTGGGTACAATTTTATTTTGCTTTTATTTTATCTTTCATTAAATAAAAAGACTCGGCTTACAACATTTACCAACACCAGCGAGTCTTTTAAATCTGATAACGGATTACACTTCTTTTAGATATCAGCTGAGAACGATGAAGAACTTGCCAGGGCTTTACAAGCAGAATTTGACAAAGTATTTTTGGAATGCTCATTTTAACAGTTTCAGGAAGAAGAGTTGCTCAATAGACTTGAACAGGATAAACAACAAGGCTCTGTCTCGGTTTATATTACTCCGAAAAAGTACTGAAAAGGAGTCTTCGTTATGATGAGAGCTTTGATTGTTGGCTGGAGATATTGCGATTCTAAGAGAGATAATGAGTCGGTCTATTTGTTAAAAGGAGTAATTCTGTGAGTGTTTCTGTCGTGGCCGCGTCGTTTGGACAAACAACCGTCACGTCCACTGTGATGCTGCTGCTGCTGCTCCTCTCGCTCCTTGAATCACTTGCCTTAACTCACGAGCTCGGAGATTTCATTTCCCTCGAAAAATTACTTTTTTCCTTCAGGAATTCTCTGTCGTCTTTCGAAAGGCATTGGCTATATCATTTCGACGCCGATATTGGTAATTTATTTACTTTTTGGAGAAAATTTGATTCAGGCGAATGCATCGAGTTTCTATTCGGAGGATGTGGAGGAAATCAAAATCGATTCCAATCCAAGGAGGAATGCGAAGCTGGCTCCTAGGCGAATCCAATCTTCGGCTGGTACAATCGGAAGACGATGTCAGTCAAAGTCCCTACCGTCTTTGGACTTCTTGTCTCCTGTTTTGGTAGGAGACTCAGCTTCGGGACAGTATCAGAGTATTCCAGGTCAATTTCTCTACGCCTTGCTGCCTCTCTTCGCTTCCAATCAGAAATGGATTATGGTTAGCTCGAGACTCATCATTGGATTTGGAACGGGAGCCATTTTTGTCCTCCGAGGCTACACAGCTATGGCGTCGGTTCCAAAGGATAGACTTTCGGCTATTTCCTACTCGACAGCTGGCTGTGTGCTTGGATTATCACTTGGCCCCGCCATTCAGGTTTGGAGACAAGAGAAAGGGAATCTTTTCAGTTAGTCAGCGTTTACTCCGATTGGGGAAGGATGGCTCGTTGGAGGCTACAAACTCGATCTCTACACTTTGCCGCCTTACTTCATGGTCGCCGTGAATATCTCCTCCTCTCTCATCATGTGGTTCTTCTTCAAGGAGACCTACGCTGGATCAACAAAAGATCTACAAGGATTCCGGCGTATTCTTCTTGGAAGAAAATCCACATGTAAAAACACGAGAGGAGGGTAATTGTAAGCATGAAGAAGGCTGGCAAAGTGTACAAATCGAATTAAAGTCGGCCAATGTAGAAGCCATTTTCGACCGGGGTGAAGAGGGCTTAGATTGCTGGCCCAAACGAGACTCCCAAAACCCAGCCACGTTTGCCATCACCTACCCATTGACCGGGTATAGCAGAATTGAACTACTGCATCTCTCGCATTCCCTGCAAGGGCAAAGCTACCGATCGAATCAACCCGAAATTTTATTACAGTCAGAATAGTAATGCACCTACAGTATCCTCGACGATGTGTTTTGTCAATTCTAAATTAGAAGAAGTTACAAAGAAGGAATTCTTTTATTGGATCTCATATCTCGTTAGGACTTATCGGAACTGAACGGTACATTGTGAAGAAACCACTTATAAATTTAATGCGAATCGAATACAAATCGTTGGAATGGCGACCTTCAATATTCCTTTCCCACAAACAAGGTAACGGAAGCAGTAGCCCAAAACCCAGCTCAGTTGCAAATCTCTCAACGTTTTGGTGTGTATAGTCAGGGGAATATAATTTCAAAAAAGGTATTAAATGTGTTGAGCGAGAAAGACAGTTCTGAAAAGTCGTTTCCTGTTGAGTAGGAGTGCTTACCCGAATGTAGCCAAAAAGAAAATCTAAAGTCACAGAGCAAACAGTGTTTGTTGACAGTCGTGTAATCTTGCGGTCAATTAGCTTTTGGAGAATGATGTCATCTAGTCCCATGGACACTTTACTTTCAAATGGAATTTTAAAACCAAATGTTAATTTTCCGCTCTAAATTGATTTATGATTTGTCCAAAGCGCCTACCATCTGAACACACGGAAGACTCCAGAGATCCATCGCTCCTTCAAATTCTGGATCTCCAAAGAAATTAAAAGAACTAACAACTAAACATTTGGTTTTTATTATTTCCCATTTCGCGAAACCCACCATTTATGTTCATCAAAAAATCCCATTCTGCATCATTTAGCTTTGTTCCTATTGGCTTAAAGTGAAATTGATTTTGTATAAAGGTTTTGGGATTCACTGGATATATGCTCCGGTAGAATTTCTCTGGTAGACGGCTCTAAACAATTTCTTGGATGGACTCGCGGCAGGGAGAAATCATTAGAACAAACTTACAAGACATATCATTTTAAATCTAAAACGGCGCATGAGTTTTCGATAAATATGAGCAGCAAATTCCACTATCTTTCCAGGTTCGACTCCTTTCCAAAACTGGTATTTACGCAATGCCCGTTCCATCCTTTCCTCCACGTGTCCATTTGGCCACATAAAGATATCATTTAGAAAGACATCTTTGCTTGCTTCATCATAATTCATCATCATTATAAAGTCATAGTACTTCTGTGCTTTGTAATCAAAAATAGAAAAACGCCAATGTGGCTGCAAAATTTCTGTTCAGAGAGTAAAATCAGATGAGGGGTCAAATTTGCTTTTCTTTCGAAGAACGTCTGCCCCCTTTCAAAATAGGATGTCGACCTGCGAGGCTTCACACACAGACAAGAGGTCGAACTTTAGAAAGTAGAATATTACAGAAACTTACTTTTCCGCACATTATAAGGGAACTCATGAAAGGCTTTTCATAAGGAAGTTCATAAAACTGGGAAGATAAAGACTCAAAACGGATGGCTTCATTCCACGGAAGAACGTTGAGGATATTGGTGAGGACCTCTCGCGGAAGGAATTGCATCGAAACTAAAAATCAGCACTCGCAAAACTGTTGCAAACAATCGAAGCATCAGGCTGCTTTTGATCTCAAATTGCTTTTAATTTCAAATTCCAGAAATAAAGGGTCTCTTTTATTTCATCGAAAGCACTCCCTCATTTCAACCCTGTAATTGATAGTTTTTCTTCCAGAATGGTCTCCATCCAAAGCTTCATCTTGGAAAATTAATGAGCTCCGAAAAAATGTATTGAGATCACGTGGAGACAACCCGATATACCTTGACAGTCATAAGCGAATCATGAAGGATCCTTGTCTTTGTTGGCTGTTTAAAATTTTACTAATCGAAGCGAAGCGAATTACACATTTTATCAACTACAAAATATCAAAATCACCCTAGAACTTTCCTTCAAACTCTTCACCACGCTTGTCTTCATAAGCTAGAAAAAATTAAAATTAAAACAAAATTAAGCTTACCTGCTAATGCAGTGGTGATTTGGGAAGTTAATTCCTCAAGGGCGTTCAAGACACCGCTGTAGTTCTGATACAGCATGTAGGCGTTTTTTAACAGTACAAAAGCAGTTTGAAGCTTAAGAACGTTAACAATCTCTATCTAAAAATTACATGGTTTACTTAATAAATTATAAACAACTTACTTTTTGATTTTCATTTTCTTCTTTACGAATATCGATACAAATGGACTTTGGTAAGTGTACATGTTTTGAAATTGTTTCCGTTTCAGTAAAGAGTTTGAGATTTTTTGCCAAAGACTCCAGGAGCATTTGTAGGAAAGTAAGCTGAACGTATTCAGCATCAATTTGATTATCCATGTTCTTGACTTCAATTTGTTTCAGCTCCTGTACGATCTCTTCAAAATTGTTGAAGATGTTAATGATCTGCAAATTAGAAATTTATAAAAGCATTACAAAAAATAAACCTTTAGATGCTGTTCCTAATCTTCTTCTTCCTTTTCCATAATAGATTCTCCTGCTTTGGCATCCTCCTCCATTATCCTAAACAATAGTAATTTCAAATTGTTAGTGAGTAAAGAAACAAAAGAAAAGCAAAATCAACAAATACAAGTATACAATAATAGTAAGGTCCAAGAGTTTAGAACCGTTTTTAGACCTCATTTACCTAATTTTAGATCGCTATTTTAATACGTAGGAGAGTCAGAGCATAGAAAGAGCGTTAAATTCAAAATTTCTTTCTAAAATTCCTATCTCAAGTGACAATTATCTTAGCTTTGGACAATATTCCACATTTTGCTAAAAAGGAAGCCGAAAAGAAAACAATTGATTTTTGGATGAAATACGGCAGCTAAATGAAATTTTGGGTAGTAGTGTAGCTGGCTACCCCGTTCGTTATGCAGCCTGCGCACCAGACCGCGCGGCGGGATCCATATATTAATTTTTTCTTTTCTTTATTTTCTTACTGGTTTTCATAGCTTTTACATCCTTTTTAAAACAAATCATATAGAATTTGATATATAAACACAAAGACATTAAAAAACACGACTAACAGCATCTTGCAGCATCGGATCTTTTTTTATTTTCAATATGCTGTTAGTCGTGTTTTTTAAATGTTTCTTTGTCTCTATATATCAAATTCTATATGATTTGTTTTAAAAAAAGATGCAAAAACCATGGAAACCGTTAAAACATTTTTTATATTTTGTTGTTAAGTTGCACATTTTAGCACAAGCCCTCAATCGCACCTGTGGAAGAGTCGGAGCCATTCACATTAGCCGGATTTGGGAACGATACGGGATGTCTTTCATATTTGCCAGGCTCAATTCATTCTGTTCGCCGTCATTATTTTTCCGGATTGGGTCCATTTATTTTGGGAACAAGTCGAAGTTCGTGTGGCGATTCAGGTAAACATTATCTTTTTTGGTCAATTAAATTCAAATTAAAGCTTTTAGGCGCCGGAGTTTGGGGTTCAAGAGGTCTCATCGGAATGAATTACGGATGCACGATGATGCCATGGAAGAATCACCAGGAAGCTATATCCGAAGCTGCAATTTTCAGCCCGAAAAATATCATTTCTCCGGCTGTTGAATTTGAGAAGGCTTATATGGTATGTCAATTTACTACTGCTAATACAAATTTATCTAATAACATTTCGTTTAGGAGGAACTCGAAATAGAGAGAAAAGAAACAAAATCGCCTCCAAATAAGAAATCATGTCTTGTGACCGTCGTTGATGGATGCACATTATATGGAGCTTTTGTTTAGTAACTCTTTGTAATGTACCTTAATTTATTAAATGTTTACGAATCGGACATAATAAACTTTGTTTTTTATTTAAATTCTGTTAGCGCAATTTATGGCTATGTGTAAAAATTCGTGATAATTGAAGGTTTTTGACTTGTTAAAGCGTCGAAAAACGTTAAAAATGGCGAAAAATGAAAAACACCCTGTTATGGGTGGTTGGTGCGTCAGACTTTTGGTCTCGAAATTCACCCAAATTGAAAAAACCTTTGAAATCATGCTTAAATTGTTAAAACTTGGTCACTTTTGTTGAAAAAACTCACTTTTTGTTGAAAAAAACACCATTTTTGGAAAATGGGTGAAAGGGTGCGTTAGCTAGACCCATTATACTACTACTACTGCTCTTCCTTCCCTTCCCGCCCTCACCCCACAAGAGAAGAAGTTTGCCTGTCCCTTCGTCAACTTCTTCAAGACTTTGACGACAAAGGCCTTACTGTAGAAGAAGAGACAGAGCAGCATCTCGACATCGATGAGTACAGCGTGGATGAGGAACTTGTCGATGTCATCGCAAAGGATTACAAAAGTGCTTCTGGAAAGGTTATCAGGTTAGTCCCTAATCAAAAGAAATATTTTTTTTTAGATTTTCCGAAGACTTCGTTCCTATCGGAAAAGTAGAGGAAGCTGTCCGCTACTTTCGTGCACCAAAATCGAGACGCAGAACTTTGGCGTCTATGAATAAACAGTTCAGATTCGTCAAAGCTCCAAAGGATATAACAATTCTTGTACAGGCAGATGCTCATGGTAAGAAAATACTTTTCTGGAATACAGATTATTATAGGTCTTGATTCTGTTCTCCATAGAAATGTAGGTATTCGAACAATTGGTGAAAAGCTGTACGAATGGGTAGCCGAAAAGTTTAGCGAAGGTAAGATTCTTTACGATAACGATCTTCAGGCCAAGGCTCTCTCTATCAACCAACAAGAGCAACTAGTTCCAGGCTTCAAAGCTTCTCAGGACTGGATCACAAAGTGGAAACGGGCCCATGCAATCAGCTCAAGAGGAATCACCAAGTTTATAACCAAAACTGTGCTTCGAGACAAAGGTGCTACTCTGGCTAAGGCAAAACAATTCGTCCAAGAGGTCAAGGCTACTATCCTCACCAAGGCTATATCTCTTTCAGCTGTCTTCAACACGGATCAAAGCGGGTTTAAGATGGAAATGTACGGAGCTAGGAGCCTCGCAATCACTGGCTCAAAGACGGTAGAGAAAGTTGTTGGAAATATTGAAGCAACAACTAATTCTTACACTATAATGCCAGTTTTATTTACTGATGGCCATCTTTACCCCAAGCTCTTTGTGATCCTCCAAGAGAAAAATGGTCTGTTACCCCAGAAATACTACCGAGCAAACAACCTCATAATCAAGGCCCACACAAGTCACATAATGACTAAACGTAAGTTAGCCAAATAGTATTAAAGTTTTTTTTAGAATTAATGAGAGAATGGGTTCAAGAAGTCATTGCACCAATGCCACAGAGTCAACTGCTAATGGTCTGCGATTCGTGGAGTTCTTTCAAGGATCATGAGACGATCAAGGAAAATGTTCCAGTAAGTATGAATTTAATAGTAATGAACATTCCTGCAAAATCCACTGCTGACGTTCAGCCCCTCGACGTCTATTTCTTCCGCTTTATGAAAGGCTTTGTCAAGAAGATCACGGAGTACAGCCAGCTGCACAAAGAAGATTTTTTGCCCCATAGGCGAGACAACATTCTAAAGGTAAGAATCTACTTTTATCTATGTTTATAAGTCCTTTCCGAAGTTTACTGGCAGTTCTGTAACAAGCAATTCAAGGATTTCCTTCGCCATGCATGGGTCAAATCTGGTTATCTAGCCCCTCTTCCTCCCGGTCCTCGTTTCCAAACCCCCCAAGAAATTTGTTTCCCCTCTATTAGTCCCCAACCCTGTTTCGAAAATGCCTGCACCAATACCCATTTTGCATGTTGTTCCTATTGCAAAAATTATCTTTGTTTTTCGCACTTTATTGAAGAAACGCATAGCACGAAATGCCCCAAAAAATGGTTATTGTTGTTACTGTTACGGTTGTCTTATTAGCTTTAATAAATAATGTACCTCTTTAACATACACAAAAAAGAAGAAAAAATAAAAATAAAAGGGAAAAAGTCTCGGGAGGGTCGAACCCGGGATCAAAAGAGCAATAGCCTAGCATACTTACCACTAGACGATGACTTCACTTATTACTGATAGGGTGGCGCGGCCTTATGTTCAGACTCATCACGAAATTAAACTTTGGAGGGCTGTTACTCGACCAAGTTGGTCTTTCAGCAGCTAATTTTTGTCGAAAACGACTTTGAATTTAATTCTCTATCGAATGATACCAAAGATTTTGCGAAACGCTTGGACCAACTAAAAGTGTTCCCTTGTAAGAGACTTTCCTCTGATTATTTCGATCCACCGGAGGCAACAATGAATCACAAGGCTTGTCACTACTGACTAAGTGCACACTCCTGGAAGAAAACAGATACAGTGAGTCATATTTTCTGGATATTGCTGCTAATGCTTCGCCTCCTTTCCCTCGTTGAGCTCTAGAAATTGACTCACAGCAGCTGCTGAAGGCTAGATTTAGGGTAACTCAACTCGACTCTATATTAATTGAAATGGAATACGGAATTCGGGCGATATTCAAATTCATTTGACAAAATTAACAACATAGTTTAGCAAATTTCGTTTAAAAATATCGTTTCTTGTTCTCTATTGAGAGGAACAATGAAAAAACGGCCGTACTTCTCCGGCAAGCTAGTATCCGCTTTCCAAGAGTGACCGTCAAAGACTTCGACAGAATCAATTTGAGTTGTTTCATTCAGCGTTCCTCCAAAAGCCATCAATCCATCTTCCAGCTCAACGACCCCATGATAACATCGCTGGTCAACAAGGCTACATGTTTCAGCACAATAATGCCCCATTCACGCCAGTCGTTCGGCTTACCAGTGGCTTGCTGCTGGGGGCGCGAGAGTTCTGGACTGGCCAACGTGTAGTTAAGATCTCAACCCTATTGAGAACATTTGGGGGTGTTGGCCAGGAAAATCTATGCAAATGGGCAGCATTATGACACAAAAAATGAGCTTATTCAAGCCATTAAGAGGGAATGAGCAAAGCTGGATGTCAACATGCTGAAGAAGGTGGCAACATCTCTCCCAAGTCGTTCAGCGCAATGGAGCACAAACGATTATTAAAATTGTTCCAATATCAATAAAATTTGATGAAACCAAAGTGAGACTATAATTTTTTTACAGTAGGATTTGGACTATTTTTATAGGACATGAGCTAGCAACCAGAAAATGCGTATTCTGGGGTAAAATAAGCCGAAAAATTGAATGAAATAGGTCTTTAGGCTGTAGAAAATTTTCAATCATCTCATTCCATCAAAAAATGCGATGAGGCTATACTTTTTTACGGAGTGTAGTTTATTACTGAAAAATCAAGAACAATATTGTTTAAGAAAAAGTCTCTCTTGTGCGCAGGTGAGAGGAAAATAGGCAAAAACACCACGTTTTTCTAGCAATTTGGGTCCTTCATTCCATTTGATTCCGTCGAAAATCTCCACAGAATCAATTCTTTGGCTGTGACTTATCGCTCCTCCAAAAACCATCAACCGGTCAGTTATTTTGGCAGCACCAGTATTAGTTCGCTTTTGTTGTAGACTGGGCATTTCTTCCCATTTCCTCTTGGGATCCAAAACATCCATTTTCCATTCTTAAACAAATTATCAGCGAATTATTAAAATTTGGAATCAAAGCGCTTCTTAGTGAAATCAATTATTTGATTTTGGAAAATGTTTCACCCTACCTCCATTAACTATCAACTGCGAGTGGTTTCCAGTTAAAGTATGAATGTGCATTTCTTGAGGCATAGTAGAGAATATTTCCCATGTATTTTTTTCAGGATCGTAGACTTCCACTGAATTCTTTTGTCCACGCGAGCTGCTAGAAATGTAGATTTTTCCGTCAATTACAGCAGCTCCAGCGCTTGCTCTTGGCACGACTAACTCACTGAGGAGTTTATTAAATCACATTTAAATGAGGACTTACGGCATTTTGGTCCAGCTATCAGTTTTTGGATTATATTTCTCGACTGATTTCAAAGCATCTTTTCCATTCCATCCACCAATCACCCAGATTTCCGAGTTGAAAACAACAGAACTCCGTGGGATAGAGCCCCTCTTCTCAATCATAGGGGCCATCTCCTCCCATGTATTATTAGCTCCCATCTTGTATACAGTATTGAAGGGATTATCCCCCACTCCATCTGCATAACCGCCAAGAATGTAAATCTCATTGTTGAGAACTGCTGCTCCGTGATTTGCGAGCTTATGTGGAAGAGTCAGCTTGCAAGTTGTCCAGTTCTTCTCCGCTGAATTGTAAATTGCAGTCGAGGTCGTTATGCCTCTACCAATCCAACCACCAGTCAACATTACCTATAAATTTGAATTAATGTTTAAAGAGTTGCATTACTGAAGTGTGCTCTGGAGCCAGCTCATTAATTTTGTTTTTAAGTCGATTGATATCAGTAGATTGACGAGCTATGGTTTGAGTTTGTTGTTCATTAATTTCCAATAATTTCTAAAAACTGCTTTGAAATTAAAAGCCGACTACCGATGAATTATTTTCCAGCTTTCTTAAGTCAGCAGCTTGGTGACCTATTTGTTTTTTCTGTTCTTCTATCGTTTGCAATAATTCCTACCATAATAAGCTTCTTTTCTAACGCATAACTTACAGAAACATTGTTTTTCTCTTGCTTTAATTCCGCCAGATGACGTTGAATTGCCTCTTCCTTCTCACTAATCGTCTTATTTTGGTTGCTAATCGTGTCCATCAGAATCTGAAGATTGTTTTGTCATGTGATGTTGATTACTGAAGAATTGACTCCGTGTTTGCTTATTTGATCCACTAGTCGATCTATCGTCGCGTTCTGATCGTTTATAATTCTTTCTTGTTCTTCAACCGGTTGTGTCGAATTCGAAGTATTCGTTTGAAATTTCTCTAGCTCTAGATATTGGAAGTACAATAAGAGTGCGAGTGCACAAGTCAGCAGAATGAATAGAATTAGCAATCCGTATGTAATTATTGACACCTTAGTGCAACAAGTTGATTTGCGGAGATTCTGGTTTTCTCCTTTTTCCTTTTTAACAAATGGTTGCATCTCTCCAAGTTCTTTGGCTGTTTTTTCCTCCCGCTTTTTCACAGCACTACTCGGCTCTTCATAAGTATTTCCTTCAGAGCTCCTCAACTGACTAAATATAAATAAATGCTTTTATCCAAGGAACTCACCTTCTTGATGTCAAATTTGCAGATTCTTGTTCAACGGCGGGACAATCATAATCAATAGTTGAATATCCATTTTCTTCGCCTCTCGTTGAACCCATCAGAAGTGGAACCAACTGAAAAGTCAGGGTTTACTGATGACTAAAGTGGTGTTACTAGTTTGAAAAAACTGGCTGCTTATAAAGGAGAGCTAACTGATCTATTGGAATCAAATGTACGCAAGTCAGAGTGTTACGAACTTGCTGACTCACTTCCGGATAGTCAGCCAATTGCAATCACAGTTGATTATTTCATAGAATCAATGAGAAACTAATTCTACTCGCTAAAGCTCAACATTTTCTTTTTAAAACGAGGTCAACCAGGCTAAGTAACAACCCTTCAAAGTTTGGTTTCGCAACGAGTCTGGGGATAAGGTCGCGCCAGACTGCCAACAACAAGTGAAGTCCTGGTCTAGTGGTAGATGTACTAGACTATTACTCCTTTGGTCCCGGGTTCTACCCCCGAGATTTTTTTCCACTTTTTTTGCGTATGTTAGACTTGTAGATATGTCAATATTGAAAAAAAGCGAGTTTTCGCTTGTGTTTTTCGCTAGTGTTTACTGAGACAAAATTTCCATTTCAACTGACCATGTCTGCTTCCAAGATCGTCGCCTTCCTTGCTCAGAGCTTTGCTCTTCCTTCCCTTCCCGCCCTCACCCCCACAAGAGAAGAAGTTTACCCTGTCACTCCGTCAATTTCTCCAAGACTTTGACAGCAAAGACCTTGCTGTTGAAGAAGTGCATAGCACGAAATGCCCTCAAAAATGATTATTATTGTTACGGTTGTCTTATTAGCTTTAATAAATAATGTACCTCTTTAACATACACAAAAAGTGGAAAAAAAAATAAAAGGAAAAAAATCTCGGGGGTTGAACCCGGGACCAAAAGGGTAGTAGCCTAGCACACTTACCACTAGACGATGACTTCACTTATTACTGATAGGGTGGCGCGGCCTTATGTTCAGACTCATCACGAAATTAAACTTTGGAGGGCTGTTACTCGACCAAGTTGGTCTTTCAGCAGCTAATTTTTCTCGAAAACGACTTAGAATTTAATTCTCTATCGAACGATACCAAAGATTTTGCGAAACGCTAGAACCAACTAAAAGTGTTCCCTTGTCAGGACCTATCAAAATCCTTTGAGGCTTCAGGCTTTATCGGACCGAAGGCTCCAACGACAAACTTGTATTATGGATTGAATAACAACTAGGATATCAGTTTGAACCAGAGATGGTATCTCTACTGTGTCTGTCCATGGGGCGGACGGATAATTTTGAGTTTCCGACATTGGATATTTCTTCGGATCTACTCGACCGTTTGTGATGATCTTGGTGCCATATGAAAGTCCAGAATCTAGCACACATTGCTACATCTAACACCAATCTTCGATTACCTATAGTTTCTCGGCTTTCGCGAGAGGTTATCAACTTTTTGCGCCACCTGAATTTAATGTCAAACTTTTGCACTGGACTTTATTTTATTGATAACCCAGAGAACTAAAGAAATTTTAAAAAATGTAGAGACCACGTGCCTCATTGGTACAAGAGATAAGCCTATCAGTTCTTCTTTCTCCATATTTAATCATCTCTCTTTTTCTGCCTTTTTGTTAATAATCGGTTCAGAATGGCGCATTCATCAAATGGTAGAAAGGAGGAGGACGATCCAGTAATGCAAATGTACGAGGCTCAAGCCATGGTTGTTGAGAAAGAGCAGGAACTGGATCAAAAAGATAGAAAATTGCAGCAACAGCGAGTGAAGCTTGATAATGCTCTACAAGAAATAGAGCGATTGAGACAAATTAATGAGCAGCAAAGATTTGACCAAGCAATTGCTGCCACAGGTAGGGCAAGGGGAATCTTTCAGTGAGAAATTCGACGAATTTCTAGAGAGAGGGCTCGAGGAACAACCCGCCGAAATGAGGCAACAATTTGAAACTCTGACCGAAGAAAACAAAATTGAAGCAAGACAGCCGCTGGAAAGAGAAAAAGAGGATCAAGTCACTGCAGGTAGTTTTAAAATAAATTAGTGTGTATTGAGAATATTGTGGAAGCACAAGCGGAACTGAATGAAGCTATTGTGAACAGGGATGCACGATTAATCGAAACCAAAAAGTGCCGATTTGGGTTTAAAATAGGTATTCGGTTCGATTTTTTTTTAAAAATGCGGTTAACCGAAAACTAGAACCGAAGTCGGTTTGAAAACTCAGAAACCGAACCCATTAAAAAATCCAGAAACCGTGCATCCCTGATTGTGGATGAAAGAGAGGAACGAGTCAACGCAGAAAATTTCAAAAATCAACAAATCTGAAGACAAGACTTAATGAAATTTAGAGGGAAATATCGAAGCTCAATTAGCTGAAAATGGAGAAACAATCGACGGCATCAGACAGCACTTAGAAACTCAAATTGAGGCTTTACAACGTAGAATTAATGAGCAATCTGGAGAAATTGAAAATCTAAGAGCCGGGCAGTTGGAAAAAGCCGCTTTGGTTGAAAAAACAAATGAAGGTTTGTTTGGAATTTAAAGAACGCCAGCATTTTAGAAACAAAAAAGATGGTGGAAAATATGTCAATTCATTTGGGAAATGTTTCCTCAGAATTGAGACTCCACTCTTCTGTAGGTTCAGCTAAAACCTTTGAATAAATGGTGTAGGCGCTGATTCTTGGAGGATTTCATGACGATATAACTGACTCCATGTATATTTTTGATTTCACAGAGAACAAATGGCGGACGTGTAAGCAGAAACTTCCCTTTGAAATGATAGAACATGGATCTGCCATCTTAAACGGCACAATTTATGTTATAGGAGGTCACAAAAATAATCCAAATGAACCATTAGCAAACTGCTACAAGTTGGGAGAGAATGGTGAATGGACCAAAATGGCTGAAATGAACGAGAAGAGAACTGGCATCTCACAGAGTACAATTGTTTTTAACTCAGAAATTTGGGTAATTGGTGGATGGAATGGGAGTGATATACTAACAACAGTGGAAAAATACAATCCCCAAACAAATATTTGGACTAAAATGCCGTAAGTTGTCTTTTAAAAAATACAAAATGAAAGTGATCTCAATTTTAAACGGAGTTCCTCATCTGCTTCAATAGTTGGTGGAAAAATCTTTGTTTTTGGTGGTTGGGATGGGACAAGGCTACCAAAACCAGTGGAAGTCTATGATCCAGCCAAGAACAAATGGGAAACATTCTGTGATATGCCGCTTGAATTAGCTAAACATTGTTCGATATTTGAAGGAAATAATCTAATAATCATCGGAGGAATGAAATATGATGGAACTGTCTCAGATAAAGTCTGGAAAATAGACATCTTTGATCCAAAAAAGGAGTGGATCGAGATGCCCAGCTTAAAACAAGGACGATTTTATCATGGAGCTGTCAAATCATCAAATGGAATCATGGTCTTTGGAGGAACAATTGACTATAAAACTCGAATAAATTCCGTTGAAATATTCAATGGAACTAAGTGGAAAGATGGACCTAAATTGCCAGAAAAACCTGGCGTATTTGCTTTTATTCCAATAAAAACAATTATTGTTTTTACTTTTGTAATATATTTTGCGCTGAAAAAAAGGACATAAATTATTAGAATCGCGTTTGTTAGTCATCTCTTTCAGCTTTTGGTACGTTAAAGACTTTACTTGAAATCTTCGAATATTCGATGAATATGAATATAATATAAGTCCAAATATTCGAATCGACGAGGCTAGTTTTTTTAAACTTATTCTCCTCTTGGTTTTAAATTAGAAGTATCCTCCTCCCTCTCCTCCTTCCGTAACCTGTAGTTGTTGTATACCAGTGCGTCAATTTAAATTTATGTTTTCTGCACCCCCAGCCAGCTCGATTTCCCTTCAGCGGGTTTAATACCCGGCCTGGCCTTCATCAATTCTGCAAGTGGAGAAGGCTGCTCTCTCAAAGAGCTCTACGCCTTCGTTGCGTAAGTTTTCTTCCATTAATTGTACCTCATTTTTCGAGAAAACTTCACCGGATTCGATGGATCTGAGAACAAGTGGAAGAGCAGCTTCTGCACCACTGTGTCCAAGGATGCTGAGATGTACATGAAGGACCAAAGAGTGGGCAACTACAAATTCAACGGCAAACGGACCTTCTACTGGAAATTGAAGGCTTTTTGTCGCAAAAGGCTATGGCCTCAAAGATGCAGATAAGCTTTCTCTATTTGAAGAAATAATCATTTTTAGCCTTCTGGCAATGCATAATTAACGGAGTTCGCGGGATTTCAGAAGTCAAAAAGCCCAAGAAAAAAGCGTCCCAGTCGCCTCTCCAGCAGCCAGTTCAACCAATGGTCCCGATGTATCAGCCACGGCCAGTAGTTGCTTTGTCATACCATCATCACCACTATCCACCGCAGGCAATCTTCCATCCTATGGCTTGTTTTTATCGGAATTTTGATCAAATCTTAATTTTAGGGGCAGCAACATCGTCAGCCAATGCCAACCAATGCCTCTCAAGGATACTTCGTCTATCCACAAATGGTGGTGGAGGATCGAAGCTTTAATGGAGGGCCTTCTTCCCAGCCAAGGACAGAACACGGAGAATGAGCAATTTGTCCAAAGAAATGGAAACCAAGAAATGGTGGAGGAGAAAGGAATCTTCGATGGAGATCTCAAAGAAGTCAAATTCTCAGAGGAGGGCCACTATCCTCAAGAAGAAGAATAAGACGATATCTGAGAAGAAATGGCGGAGGAAGGAGAACTTGAGCCCCAAGAAAGCCACATTATTGGATACCGGGAGCAAAGGGCGCCTAGGAAGCCTGGATTCTACCATGAATTTCTTCCTGGCTCTTCCTAGCTCAGAAGAAGAAGATGTCAAAGTTGTGGAGGAGTGGGGTAGATGATTCGATCGATGATCAGGTAGCTCTTTTTTAATTTATTAATTTTTCGCTTGTATTTTTTAAAAATTGTGATTTTATTTGTAGTCGTTAATAAATATTTGTTTAAACGTTTTTTAAATTCATTTTGGGGAAATGGGGATTTTTCAGAACTGATTGAAGGAAGGAAACATTGATGGGAAATCTCTCTTTTGCAGTGGAAACATCTAGTTGAATGTCTAATTGCCAAAGCAGTGGAAATCTCTTCGACCTTCATAGAAGCGAAATATGAAAGCGAAGTTAGGAGAGAGTTTCTTCTCACAATCCGTAGAAAATTATAAAAATCATGATCAGATTTTCCCAGAAAGGTTCTTCATCACTAGAGAGAATGGAGGAAAAACAATCAAAGGGTATTTATTCTGATTTTTGCCACCAAATATTTCCATTTCTGTAGCGCTTTTTACGGCAAACTGCCACTCTTGACAAATTCATACATCCAGGATCGATCATCCTTATAAAAATCCATAATATACAATATCTCCTTGAATTCCTTCATCATCGAAATGTATTGCTGAAAAAAAAGGAATTATATTTTTTTAAATTAATTTATTTGCCAAAAATATTAAGAGAGAAATCGCTCTGTTTTACAAAATTATAAATGAAGGGATCCTTTTCATAGATATCCAAAATGTATAGAATTTCCTTAGCTTCTCTCATCATTGAGACGAATTGCTGAAAAAGACGAGTTTTACATTTTTTTTGAGAGAGAAGCCAATGAAAATTAGGGTAACTATAGCCTAAAATCAGCGAATTTTTAAAAAGTTTAGCTCTTAATTTTCTCTTCTACAAATTTATAGCTGAAGGTTTTGAAAGCTGTTGGTTTCCTAAATCTTGCAGAGTCCGTCTTCACTGAGTATTTAAGAAGTTGAGATAATTCCCCTTATTTCCCAAATTGGCTGACCGTTTCGAAAGGCTTTGAAAGCGAATTGGTCAAATTTCAGAGTGGGGAGACTCCTATTTGAGAGATTAGTTTGTAAATTAAGAATTGGATAAATTTATTTCTCTGATAAGAATATTTTTCACAACAAATTATTGGCCAAATGTCTCGGCAAAACTCCTCTGTCGCATAAAATTGCAGACAAAGGGATCCATCCCCTGGTGGACATCCAAAACATACAGAATTTCCTTGGCCTCGCGCATCATCGAAACGTATTGCTGAAATTATTTTGTCCTAATTTATATCAATTATAAGCTGCTTCTTCTTCCCAGGGGTCCCAATTTTTTGGGGGAGAAAACGAAAAATAACTTAATAATTTATATGGATCTCTCTTTCTCTATTGAAATTTTCTCAAAATTTAAATTGCAGAATATCGTTGAGAAATGAGGTATGGCTGATCGCGTCCAGCACTTTCATCAGCTCTAGATTCTCCCTCATGCGCGTTAGGGATTGCTGAAATTTTTAGCTTTGTTACAGGAAGAAATAGGGAAAACGAATATTTTATCCAAAAAAAAGCTTCAATAATCCCTACGCCTCTCAAAAGCATGCAAAAATAGTAAATTAACTGATTTTCTCTAATAAAAAGGGACATTCCCATTCCTCTTTTTCAATTTTTTTTTAAATTTGAAAGTTTTGCAAAAATATAGAGAAAATCAACTTGGCTAAAGATCAAAAAGCAGAAAACTGCCTCAAAATGGAGAAAAATGATCAATTGCTTGGTCAACCCGTAAAACCAAAATAAACTAGGTCCTGCAGCGAAAATTAAAGTGGAGTCTTGTCAACGAAAAACTATGTTCTACAAGGTTTTAGAAGAGATAATTCTCAAAACTTAGCGAAACACAAAAATAAAGCGATAAATTTAAAAACTAATGGCTTTTTTTTTTCCAATAAAGAGACTAACTGTAACTCACCAATATGGCACTGTAAAGACACATCAGCTCTCCCAACCTCTGAGAATAATTAACCATGTTGTTCATTCTAAATTATTTTGTACATATTTCTGGAAGCTAAGGAATCGAAATTACATGTAAAGGTGATGAAGTTGCTCAAAAATCTTGGCTCTCATCTGCTTAGAGAGATTTTCCATCTTATCCGTTCCTTTCTCGATATCTGCAAAAAAAATTCTCCTATTTTTAGGCTAGATCAAGGACTAAAAGTTTACAGAAAATTCTGCGCAAAATCTTACTGTAGTTGTCCTAAAAAATGATTCTATTTTCCGTCATCTTTTTCTCCGAATTCTCCCACTTGATCTCTTTCTCCCTGCAACCCCCTCAAAAAAGAACTCTTTTCTCGACCTGATCCCATTGCGTAGATTGAAAAGTGGCTTCCGTAGTTTGAGCTAAACCCGGGGGACAATACAATAGCAAATACATCTTTCACGGACAGCGTCACATGTCTCGTTTTACCACCCCTCCTCGTATGTACATATTATTGCTCAATCAACTTTATCACGTCATTTTCTTGGAGAAAATAGTACTCACTTTGGTTCCAGAGCATCAATCCAAGGAGGGCAGCATATTCCTCATCTGTTATCTGCATCTCATACATCATCCAGACCATCTTTTGACGAGGTCTCCCCATACATTGGGTTAAAAGTCTACAATTTAGGCATTACTTTTAGGGTAAAAGGATATAATATTTCTAAAAAGAACTTGGATCTTTCAGTTTTGGTTCAAAATTAAGTGATTCTTCTCTCTAAAATCTACCCTTTTTGATCGATTTTAAGGAAAAATTATTTTTTTTATCCTAAAATCATCGAAATTTATCCATTTCCTTACCTGATTAGATCATCTTTTGGTAGCTTTGAATCCCCTGGCGTTTCTGATAAAAAATCTGCGAGATTGTTCATGTCCAAATAAGTAGTTTCTGTCAAAATTGTTCTAAAAGTCTCCTCTTTTATTCAAAACTCACTAAAAGTTGACTCACATTGAGGTGAATTGCTCAGGTGGTATCCTCTTATAAGTACGGTAGGAGCTCTCCATTCCCCACATGATGACCACAAAAGATTGGAATAGCAGCCATTTCTCTTCTTGGTCTAATTGGCTGAATTCTTCAAATGTGTTGCCAGCAAAGTCTCCTATTGCAGGGAGATGTGCTCGATAGAAATTTGACAATTTTGTACAAGTTGTGGGGGAGAGACCCTAAAATTGAAGGTTTTATCTAGAGATCTTAAATTAAAAATATTTTTAATACAAATTATTGTATAAACTCTTTAAATTTTAGAGAAAAACTCACAGCCATTGGGCCAGCATTGCTGAACATTGATTTCAAGGTGCTCGTATCCATCGACATTTCAGTCGCTTTTCTGACAGCACAGAGTTGCCTAAAAGTTACAAAATTACTCCCATTTTTTAAAATAAACTCACTTATATTGACTCATAATTTTGTACAAAAGGTTTGGAGTCTCTACCGGCCGAGGTATTTCCTGTTGGATATATTGAACCGGGCTGGACTCTCCGACCGCTGTGAAGGCTGAGTTTGGACTTTGGAGAATTTTCCCATCTAGCATAGGGACTGATCCAGTTCCTGAGCTGGATGGACTTTTATCGGGAACTTCTCTCTTATTTTGGACATCTAAAATTGAGAAATGCAATAAGAATGAATATGAGAACTCACTTTCTGGGAGCATTCCTGCCTCAAGACACTTTCTGAGACGGCATTTTCTGCACATACATCTGATGGCTGAAAATTGAATTCTAATAAAATAAGGTTGTTGAGCCACTCTCGCATGGAAATTCAAAGAAGAAGGAATGGCTCACATTTATTGATCTCGCAATCGTTGCCCCCTTGTCTGCAGACGTATTTCTTGCTGGTGACCACGGATCGCCTGAAGAAGGCGGCACACGCTCTACAGGAATCGATGCCGAAGTGTGCTCCATCACTGCGGTCTGAGCAAACTCGGCACAGACGATCATCCGGTGATCTGTAATCTTTCTCTTTCTTCTTTGTGATTTAAATGATAGCTATTTTACATCAAATTTCACTAAAAATTGATATATTTTCAAAGAAATAAGTTGTCTATCAAAAATTCTATCATAGAAATTAAATTTTGCAGGCTTATGTGCACTCACTTGCGTATATACCAGTTCAAAAATTGTCCAATTTACGTCAAATTTTGATTTCTTGCTCGAAAGTTTGGACATTTTTTGGTCAGACCTTGATTTTTGAAAGGAAAATGTCCAAAAAAATTCAGATTTGGAAATTTTTTAAGAGAAAAGAAGAAAATTTTGTGGAAAAATCGCTTTTTTATTACGGCTTTTAGGATCTTTAGATGAAAAATAGCCAGTTTTCTTCATAAAAACTCACAATTTTGGAACATTTGCCGATGAGCATTCTTCTGAACAATCTGTTGGAGACATTATCAATTGATTTTCTAGTTACACTCGCGTCTCAAAAGCATGACCAGCAGAAGACCTTGGTCAACAACTAAAAAGGGTTCGAGATTGATTGACGTTGAGAGATAGAGAAAACGAGAGAGTTGGCTGGGACAGGTTCCCCCCTGACGGCCGTGTAAAATAAGCGCGAGAACCACGAACAAATACTCCGATTGGGGCCTCACACAGACTGCCAGTCAATAAAGGAACACAGGAGGGGAGAAGGAATACAAAGGTCAAGGTACAAGATAACCATCCTGACCGCACTCCTCTACTCGGCTTATCTCGTTAAAAAGTAATTGGTTGATTGGATCATTAATCTTTTCCTCAAAGGAATAGCCAAAAAATAGTGAAAAGATTGGGCCCAGCTCACGCAATCAGTTGAGAGATCTTATGAAATGATGACTGATAAAAGGGTACCAAATCACACAGAATCGGTCAATGTGACCGACTGCATTGAATTTTATTTTACGCTCGTTGGATACATGTCTTTTGGTTTAAACAGGATGTAAAAAAGAGAAACATTTTGAACAAGATGAGGATCGCCTATCGCTTTTGTGAAGAAGGAAAGTGCCGCGAAAATCGCATTTTTATTGGTTTTCTGGCTAATCTAGTATTTTTCAATGTTCATTCAGAATCTGCAATATTATAGAGGAGATTAAACGCTGCAAGCATGCAGCATGGAAAAGTCTACGGGTAAAAAAATCTTCGATCAAAAATCAAAAGAAAAGCCAGAATTGTACATGCTCTCATGAGATATTCTCCTACCAATTAGAATGAGAAATTAATTTGTTGCAGCAAAACTAAAAAGCTTAGGCGTTTAATTGAGCATTATATACCGTAAAAATGAAAAATGGGGAAATGCGATTCGATTGACCTCACCGCAGGTGCATCCAATGGTTTTCACGTGTCAAATGTGGGCTTCAAAACTACTTTTTTCACTAATTTTTCTGAAAAAAGTTTTAAAAAATTTGATTTTCCAAAAACTTTGAAAGAAAAATTAGAAAATCGCTCACAAAAAGAGGCCGTACGACCTGTGCCAGCTGGATGTTTTTCTCATTTTTTACACTTTTCAGGCAGAAAAGACGAATACAAATATGAGAGGAAGAATGACAGAAAACCTAAAGCTAAAGGTTATGCTAGTGGACGATGATAATGCAAACTATAGCTCCAGGAAGTGTCCTCTTTCAATGTCAATAAAGATTTTTGGAACTGATGTGTATTGCCCGTGGTGGAGAGGTAGATTCAAGTGGCAATAATTGTCTATTTATAGAACCTATATAGGATTTAAATAGCTACAAATATATACGTCATTTTTTAAATTGCCCATTTAAAGAAGTCACAAAAGTGATTCAAAATCTCTTCTTTTCTGACCCAATCTAGAAGATTAAAGGAACATTTAGAGCGAACTTTCACGATTAAATATAAAAATCAGAATCCAAGAGCGTTCAATTTCAAACTTAACTGATCAAAAAACGAAAATTTCGCCTGGAGACCAATAATTAAAGCGCATGAGAAAAAAACTAGATAAATAACCATTTTTCAAAGGGAAAGAGAGAAAAGGCTATAATAGTTGGGCCTAAGAGCATAAAACGAGGGAATTTTCTTTAGATTTTTCACTATTTTTCAAGGATTTATGATAAATTCAGTTATTTTTTAGGCTAGAAAAGAAGAGTTTTCCAAATGAAATGGTTAAAAGAGAAAATTAGACGGATGGAAAATTGATAAAAGAAAGGAAGCTGAGGGTGAGACCAGAGTGAACAAAGATTCAACAACCCGAACAAAATGTGACGAGCAAAAGGTCGCAAAGCGGCTGTATCCAGGGGGACGGAGTGCAAACAAGCCAGCACCCGAGTCTCCTCCCCACATTCGACAATTATAGCCGTAAGTGAGAGAATTGACGGAGGAAACATATACTCTGCTCAGGTTAATCCGTGAGAATTGTTCATTAGTCAATCCTCTGGAGAACGGATATTATAAGCCGTTTATTGCTGGGAAAATGCGGAGAGAGAGGAGGTTATGTACATGGAGGAGGCGGAGGGAAGAAGGAGAACAGAGATCACACTATCTTATCCTCTTTGAAGGGGCAAAAGGTCAAAACAGACCATCAAAACACCAACGAAATTTAAAAAGAGCCTAAACAACTAGACAACAGTAATCTCAGGTCTCCACCTTCTCCAGGTTTCAAGCAGTTTACCAAAATATGAATGAATCCTATTGAACTTGAAATTTGACCATTGAAAATCGTGACGAAATCCAGAAATTTGGATTAAATGTACATGAATTATATTGACAAGAGGCTAGATTTGATTGGATTTCCTAGCCGAAAATAAATCTTTGTAACAGGATGATTCTGGGGGAGAAAATATTGGTTTAAATGTACAGATAATTTGAATTTTTCTACTCCGAATCTCATCTAGGATTATTGTAGTCCATTCTGATTTGGCCTAGAAATTTATTGACTTGGGAAGATCAGAGAGAATCATCTTTATTCAATGATTCTGAAGTCGTTTCCATCAACTTCATATGTTAATTTTTTGTACCCGTAGGATCTAGCAATTCGCTCCACTTTCAAACTTTGCATCATCCGCTTAATGAGCTAAAATTATTCCTATTTTTTGAGCTAGAAAAGGTTCCTACATCTATATTCTTCTTTGGAGGAAAGCCGCCCATCTCTGCTAGCTCTTTCAAATAATCGAATTGAATATCCCTAATGTCATTGAAGCTGCTCAACGGACTGCCTTTCTCTTCGAGGTATTTTATTCTCTCATTGTTCCACTTTTCCATGTCTTCGTAAGGTGGTAGTATTAGACGAGCAGAAATGAGAGCCAACGCAAATTTGACTTGAATTTCGAAGGAGAAAAAAGTCAAAGAGTCATTTAATCCTTAAAAAAGGTGATGTATAACTTGGACTAACCTATGAAGAAAAGGGTTGGATAGTTCATATGAACAATTAGCCTCCAAACTGGCATAAGGACCTTTTCATTGTGTACAATTTGAACCAAGTCCTCTCCCAAAAAAGGGAACGATAGTTTATATCCAGTACAGTCGATTACTGTATCAAATGGCCCTATTCTTTCTCCCGAATCTAGTAGAAGTTCTGTTGAACTCATTCCTAAAATAGAATTGTTTTTTGTTTCTCTCCCACAAATTACCTATAACATGTCCTTTGCAGTAGATAATGGCTTCATTTAGGTCTGGATATGATGTGTTGCCAATAAAATATACCTGAAACTGTCATGTTTTCTTTTTTGATTGATTTCTCTGCCTGTTTAGCTGCACCAACTAGAAGGGTGGCTATATCGATGCCAGAAAAAGAGGTGCCTACAATGGCGACAACCTGATTGGTAAAGTCGGAAGCTTTGCGATAACCATGGCTATGGATGAATCTTCCTAAAACTTTCATTGTTTATTAATTGTACAACAACAACAAAAAACTGACCTTGATAAGCAGAATGGTCGAAAAGGCCCCTGCCTTCGCGAAAATGTCCGCTACAGACGAAGACAACATCGAAGAATTGATCCTTGGTCTTTTTATCAGAGTCTCGGATTGTTATCTAAAAATAATTAGCGAAAAAAAGCCTTTTCATGGTTAAAATGTTACCTTCCATGAGCTATTTTCTTTTATTCTTTCTACTTTAAGCACTTTTGTATTGAAAAGGATCTTAATTCCCTCTGCATACTTCCTTAAATACGGTAGAATGCAGTCAGCAGAAGGAAAGGTTGGTGTCTCTTTTGGAAAGGAGTAATCTTCATATTCCATCAGTTCTTTCGGTTGGTTGACTGTCATTCCCTCGTAAATTGGCGAATGAGCTTCTGGATCCTCGGAATATAGCCAGGTTCCACCCAGATCTGATTCTTGTTCGTAGACTGTTACTTGATGTCCTTCAGCTAAGCTGAATTTTGAAGCGGCTAATCCTGAAGCACCGGCACCAATTACAGCTATTTGCTTCATTAGCTAAAATTAGTGGAATGAAGAGAAGAAATTTAACCAACGATTGTTCAAATCAATGAACAGGAAGAGATACACAACACGACAAAAGATAGCGACAGAGAGAGCGACAGGAAGTGAAAGTGTATGGAACTATCTATGCTTTAGTCTCGCGAAAAGTAAATAAAATTGTTGGTGGGCGAGCACTGTTTAAAATAAGTAGTTTCACATCTCTTTGAACATTTTTCTGTCGAAAAAATAACTCACTTTGCTCATTTTCTTTCTTATCCGCCTTTGGTCTCCATGGAAACGATCAGATGCTGGCCTGGCTTAAAAGGTAGAAGCAAAAACAAACATTAAAAATAAAATTCATTAAAAGAAAAATTACTCGTGCATTGAGATTTTAGAGTTTTTAGATTGTAATAATAAACATAGATTATTAAAGAATTAGACAACAATGTCTTCAATACCTTTAGTAATATTGTTGAGGAGGATTTCTTCAGCGTGGCGGTCAATTTCAATATTTTGTGGCCGGATTTTAGCCTAAAAATTATAATGGAATATAAATAGTTTTGCAACCTCATTTCCAATGCGGTATATCTCCTCACGGTCATAGGAAAAGTTTGGCGGAAGCTCATAAATTATAAGATCTCCCCTTTTAGCCAATGATTTAGCCAAATTGGTATCTATAAGGAATTAACAGTAAAGAAGTAACCTTACTTGAATTGCCTTCCAAGTGAATCATGTTAGTACTACCCACAAAATACTCTAGCTGTGCAGTCAGGAAACCTTCAGAGTCACACCATTTTTTAACTATCTTTAAAAGGAGCTTGTCAAATACTGGAACGATTAATATCTAACCTGGCGAACGCTCTTAAAGAGTTCATAGCTTGGCTTCTTCCACTCTATTCGAGCAAGAGAACAGGTAATCACTAGAGTTGGCAATATAGCAAACTTTTGCAGCATTCTGAAGAGCTTTCCAGTTACAATGCGTTCTTCTCTTCCCATGTCGACCAAGTAAATTGTATCAATTTTGTTTTGAATTGCTCTATAGGCAACTTCATCTCGATAGAAGATTACAGGCGTTCCAATCTAAACACATTTAATATTTATTTTAAATTTATACCTCTACTGAGCCACTGGCATTTTCATAATTATGGCAATGAGTATTCATATCCTGCTGCAGTTCAGTATAAGCTTCAGGAAGGCATTTTGTTGTATTAAGAAGGTGGAATATAAGTCCTTCTTTTTCATTCGAGGGAAATGGTGATGGCACAATTCGTACCTAAAGAATGAAAAAATATATCCTTAAAAATATCTTACCTTTACATCAATCTTAAGAGGAAGATCCGAATTGGAATAAACAATCTTCTGGGGCTTTGGACTACTGGCTTCATTTGAGCGACGATTATTTTGATATCCATTTCTATTGGATTGATAGTTTCGGCTAAAATCGAAATTTATAGAAGAAATGAAAAAAATACCCATTAACTTTTTTAAGATTTCCCTCAGTGCGAGCGTCATTAATGCGAAGAGTGGTGTTTCCAACGACTAGTTTACCGTTACTTAATGCAGCGCGTACATTGGACGCTCCTTCGAAGTTTATCATTGAAACAAAGCTGAAACGAATAAAATGTAATTATTAATAAAACACATACCAAAATCGGGAATCCGGTCGTTGATTGGGTGGGAAGCGAAGGTTTTCAACAAGTCCAAACCTTTTAAAAATGTGGAAAATTCCCCACTAAATTATCATTAAAATAAATTATAACAAAACTTACATCACTAACATCAGCAGGAATATCGCGTACACAGAATTCACGATCCTTCTCATAGTCATAGTCTCCGTAATCTTCATCAAAATGAGCCATTCTGTAAAAAAAAAGTGAACTATCTACACGATACATAAATAGTAAAGGAAAAAATATTGAAGTCGTACACATAAGACGGCAAAAATTCAGCATATAACCGCAGAGAAAAGTAGGACAGCACGATCGGCCCCAAAATTGTAATTCAAATGAGCGGGAATGGACTACGCAACTGTTTACAGTACTACAAAAATAATGTCTTTTGATGGGCTGCGTAGAATCTAGAGTAAAACAAATAGAGATGTAAAAATATCTTCCCTTATTAATGTATTTTGAACAAAAGTCTATTATTATACCGAAATAAATCTAAAATTTTGGGCTTTTACTTTTCTACAAGTAAAATTTAAAATAAGAGATGGTGAACCTTTGAAATAACTGAGTAAAATATTTAAGAAACTTTATTCTAGCAATATTTAATTACTCGATTTCTTGGTCGCAAAAGCCTTATTATCGATATGTCCGGTTTTACATCAAGAATTTCAGTTGAAGTTTGTGCAACCGACTCATTCCCTTCGCCAGTAAAATTTTCGTTAATATCTTTTTTCTTTTTAGCGGGACTTTTGTTTGGACTTCTTCTTTTATGCTCGTGATTACCGTTTTTGCTAGCCGATTTTTGTTTAGTTGCCGTCATCTTCCTATTAGAGCGTTTACCGTTCCTAGTCATACTTTCTTTAATCAAAATTTTATTGTAAATAGTTGTATTACCTTCATTTTTTTGCATATTTTCACTAATTGTTTTCCTTCGTTCACTACGCAAAAGCTCTCTATTACGTTTCCTGTGATAATCATCTAAGTCTCTAAAAGGAAAATTACTTAATGGACAGCACTCTTTACTTTTCCGTGACTTCTAAGAGATCCAAAAGGATGTTCATATCAATTTCATTATTGACTCTGTAAATCATGGAAGCTTCCTTGATGTTTTTGGAAATTAGATCAATTTCTTCTTTTGTTAACTTGCTTCTCTAAATGTATGATGCTTAGTAAAAAAATAAAACAGCTTACTTTAGTCCTTTTAGATTCGCCGCAAACAGCGACAACGTCTTGAATCATTTCTTGAAGTCGAGCTTGATTCATTTGTGTTCCAAGAAAGTAGTCATTTACTTTAGCAAATAGCTGAAAAAGAAATAAATTAAGATATGTTTTCCGAGTGCTTACTGCTTTTTCGTAGCTTTCTCCACTTGCTTCAACCATTGATCTATTTCCCCTAGAAGAGTTTGCATTATGTTTAACAAAACTATCAGCCATCTGAGTTATGTAAATGTACATAAAATTTTAGGAAAATTACTTTGATTTTAGCGTGAAGAAGATATGCATGCCTATTCCGAACAGAATCACCACTTCTATTTTCAAAGAAGTGTCTGCATTTACCCCAAAAGCCTGTAAATTAAACAATTACATGATATGATAATGCAACAAAACGCTAAACCTCGTCCAATAATTCTTATGAGCAGAATAAGTGTTTCATCTTCTTCAATTGTCCATTTTCTTTGCATATTCTTTTCAACTTCTACAATATAAGTCCATCTTTCACGACATTGACAATTGTTACGATTTGGGACACATTTTGCAATTCGATCCCAT
The DNA here is from genome assembly GCA_932521405.1 of Oscheius sp. JU1382. Classification (NCBI taxonomy): domain Eukaryota; kingdom Metazoa; phylum Nematoda; class Chromadorea; order Rhabditida; family Rhabditidae; genus Oscheius; species Oscheius sp. JU1382. Next base: position 1,515,071 of record OW051479.1, read on the forward strand.
TTACCACTCCCCCATTTGCCTACTGCTGAAATGAGAAGCAAATCTTCATCGGCTGTCCAAGCTCCTCGTTTTAGCGAAGCATTAAGGGTCCTTCTATAACGTTCCTTGCATTCTGCTAAGGTTCTACCGGGCATATAGAAGACAACTGGAATAAAGTGTTAGAGAAAGATACGAAACAAGCCTTTAGGCCAATGAACTCCATCAGCTGTTTTACACATATTGGAAATTGTCATAAGTTTTTCATCCTCTTCAGTAGTCCATACTCTAAAAAAAAATAGCAGCTCGATATTTTAAGGTAAAAAATTACCTTTTATTTACTTGCAATTTGCTTTTATACCGCTCAAAGCATTGCCAAGGAGTTCTTCCCGATTTAAGCTCTTCAGCAGTAGATGCCCACGAAATAAATGAACCGCCCTGAAAGATTCATGATTACTCATTTCTTATTAAATTCAGGCCTCGACTAAATCTTTTAATCGTCGATCTTCTTCAACTGTCCATTTTTCTTTACTCCAACGAGGTGAGATTTCATTCAACCATTTCAAACGTAATGAAATGGGCGTTCTTCTATTTTTGAACTAAAAACACAGTATGTCTAATTAAAAATATGTAATTACGTCAATAAAAGACATCTTTATCCAGTCTAGATCGTTAGCATTAACGCGTCTATCAAGATCTTCCAATGATGATTTTCTGAAATTTACTAAAAGTTAGCAAAAGATCAACTTTTCATAAGCAATTTCTTTAGAAAGTTCAGCGATTTCTCGTCTCCACTGACATGCTTGTTTTTGCGAAGTTTCTACACCGAAATTTTTATGCTTTTCAGTAAGAATTTCAAGTCTACAGAAGAAATTATTTTAAATGTTTACAAAGAAATTACTTTTGGCACAATGGGGAGCAAATTTTCTCGACCATTGCCTGCCGGACGCTTTCTTTTAATAAAGTTATATCTGTTTTATTCCCTGAAATGCCAATTGATTTTTAATTTGAAATAAATTAATGCTTACATTCAGCTTCTTGTCTTTCTAGAGGGTTAAAGTTGCAATTTTCAAGCTTATGTTTTGCTTCTTTATTCATTGGTGCCGTCTATAACAGAAAAATGGACATGATTTAGAAATCTACCATATTGTATTCATCCTTAAAGTACGGAGGATGGTACATACTAATTTCAATTTTGGCTTTTTCAGATTTTTTCTTTTCTTCCCACGAAAGATGTTGGAAATTGAGTGTTATCTAGATATTCTTGCAAAAACATTAATTTTACCTGTTTCTCTTTATTTTTAACTTTAGCAGTTTGAACTTTTTCTATTAAATTATTGATTAGATATGTTTCAACTTCATTCAATGTCAATGCTGCTTCGATATCGTTTGCTCCATAATTAAAATCTTCTGGTAAAGCTACATTTGAATATATGTCTTTCATCTCCTAAATAAGTAAATAAGCAAATTTTGTAAAATCACTTACGTCGCTAATTTCAAATTGGGACATGTCGCATATTGCACGACTCTTCGATTCTTCATAATCAAGGTTTTCAATAATCTGACAGTCATCATCATAGTCTTCAATTATTTGACAATCGTTATTGTCAATCATGCTAAAAGATCAATCGTAATGCAAAATGAGCGAATCGGGCACCCAAATCTGCCTATTAGAGTATCACCAAAAACATTTACATTACAAATATAATATAATTACTGAAACTCTACAGTAATTAAAAATTAGATGTAGAAAGGGTAATAAAGTGATTTATTTCAGGTACAAATTTAGTTTGATTACCAGCTAAAACACTGAAGATTTGATCTAAAAATAGGTAACATATTAATAAGATATATAAGCATACCTTTATTATAGGTTTCTGATTAACGAAGCTTTTGCTTGCTTGATTAATTGCTCAATGTCTACTGGTTCATCATTTAAACTTTGCTCTTCTTTAGTTTTTGAAGTATCGATCTATAAGTAAATAATAAAAAAGTTATATTAACAATAATGCCTTCATTCCATGTTTCTGATTAATCAACTTTTTAGCTTGCTTGATAAATCGGTTAATATTCACTGGTTCCGCAACTGTAACTAGCTCTTCTTTAATTTTTAAAACATTGATCTAGTAATTATTTTTAAATAGGTTGCATTCATAAACGTACCTTGTTTCCAGATTTCTGACTAACCAGCTTTTTTGCATGCTTAATTGTTTGTTTAATATTCGATTGTTTTTCGTTTGTAGATTGATATTCTTTAGTTTTTGAAGCATCAATCTATAAATACTTTTTTTAAAATTAACTATAATAAAAACATACTTTCGTACCAGGTTTCTGGTTAATCAACTTTTTTGCTTGATCAATCAAATCCTTAATATCTACTTGTTTTTCAAAAGCAAATTGCATTTTTTTAGTTTTTGAGGCATTAATCTGAAACAAAAAGTTCTTAGATAAACTGCACCTAGGGACATGCCTTTATGAGAGGTTTCTGACTAACCAGCTTTTTTGCTTGCTTGATATTTATTGGTTCTTCATCTGTAGGTTGTTTTTCTTTAGTTTTTGAAGCATCAATCTATAAATAATTTTTTTCTAGATAAACTGCACTTAGAAATATGCCTTTATTAGAGGTTGCTGATTGATCAGCTTTTTTGCTTGCTTGATAAATTGCTTGATATTTATTGGTTTTTCATCGGTAACTTGCACTTCTTTAATTGGTGAATCATTGATCTGTAATTTTTTAAAATTAGCTGCATAAGTTTTTTGAAACATGCCTTTATTTCAGATTTATGGCTAATCATATCAATTTTTGCATGCTCAATTTGTTGTTTAAAATTTTCTGGTTTTTTATTAATAACTTGCTCTTCTTTAGTTGTTGAATTATTAATCTACAAATAAATTTTTGTTAAACTTAATATGAAATATACCTTCATTCTATGTTCATGATTAAGCAATATTTCTTCTTGCTCGATTATTAGTTTTTTTGCAATTACTGACTCTTTATCTGTAACTTGCTCTTTATTAGTTTTTGAATCAATAAATTGGAAATAATCTTCAGCAATATTGTTGAAGATTTGTATTTCAGCGTAACAATTAGTACGTTGTGGTAGGTTGTTAGGCTAAAATTCAAATTGAGTATTTTTAAAATTTTACCTTATTTCCAATACGTATCATTTCATCACGGTGATAAACAAATTTTATCGGGATCTCATAACTTGTAAGGTCGCCCCTTTTAGCCAATGATTTAGCCAAATTGGTATCTATAAGGAATTAACAGTAAAAAAGTAACCTTACTTGAATTGCCTTCCAAGTGAATCATGTTAGTACTACCCACAAAATACTCTAGCTGTGCAGTCAGGAAACCTTCGGAGTCACACCATTTTTGAACTATCTTGAGAAAAAAGCTTATCAAAAGTTGGAATGACTAATATCTAACCTCACGAATTTTATTAAAAAGCTCGCAACTTGGTTTTTTCCACTCTACTCGGGCAAGAGAACAGGTAGCCACTAAAGTTGGCAATATAGCAAACTTCTGCAGCATTCTGAAGAGCTTTCCAGTTACAATGCGTTCTTCTCTTCCCATGTCGACCAAGTAAATTGTATCAATTTTGTTTTGGATTGCTCTATAGGCAACTTCATCTCGATAGAAGATTACAGGCATTCCAATCTAAACACATTTAATATTTATTTTAAATTTATACCTCTACTGAGCCACTGGCATTTTCATAATTATGGCAATGAGTATTCATGTCCTGTACAAGTTCTGCGTAGGTTGCGAGGAGACAATTTGTTGTGTCGATAAGATGAAATGTAAGTCCTTCTTTTTCATTTGAGGGAAATGGCGATGGTACAATTTGTACCTAGGAAAGTAAAAGCTATTTTTAAAGTTAACTAACCTTAACAAGAATATTAGTAGGAAGGTCATAACTGGAATAGGTAATCTTCTGGGGCTGTGATCTGCAGGGATCAGTTGAGCTAAAATAGAAGTCGATAATGGAAATGGAGTAATACCTATTTTGTTTATTAAAATTTTCTTTAATGCGAGCGTCGATAACGCGCAGAACGGTATTCCCAACGACTAACTTTGCCTTGCTGCTTAATGCAGCACGCACATTGGACGCTCCTTTGGAGTTTACCATTGAAACAAAGCTGAAACGTGTAAAATTTAATTATTACTAAAACATATACCAAAATCGGGAATCCGGTCGTTGATTGGGTGGGAAGTGAAGGTTTTCAACAAGTCCAAACCTTTTAAAAATGTGGAAAATTTCCCACTAAATTATCATTAAAATAAATTATAACAAAACTTACATCACTAACATCAGCAGGAATATCGCGTACACAGAATTCACGATCCTTCTCATTTTCATAGACTACAAAGTCTTTATCAAAGTGGTCCATTCTGTAAATTAAAAATGATTGAGGAATATAAATAATATAAGAAAGAACATTAATCATTTTATACATTAATTAGTTGTTTTATGCAATAAATTATAGCAGAAAAGCTTCGTAACCAACAAATGAAGCAAGTGTGCAAAATAAGGAATACAAAACGTATTTATTTTTTTGTCCTCGTAATAAGTATACATTATCCCCTTGAAAATAAGCAATTTGCCATAGGATTAGCATTTTAGTAAAACGTTTCAAACAAAAATTGTTTATAAAATATTTGCATCAATTGTGGGTCTCTTTTTTGATCTTTTGACGGATAAAGAGTAAGAAACTCATTTTCAGCGAATTGCCTTGCGTATTCTACTCTTCGCTGAAAATTTGTTCATTGTTCAATCTTCGCTTCTGCTGACAGCGCTCAACCGTTCCAAGTCGGTGTTTTCTTCAAACTTTTCACTGACAGAGACCTACTTTTTCCAACCCCCCAAGGCTTCGCCCTGTCTTCACTTTCATATCAATGTTTGGTCCATTCTTGGCGCTCCTTTTGCTACTTTTAGTGGAAGGGAAGGTTCCTTCCAATTATCAGAAGATTTGTGGCTTCTCGGAAGTGCCTATTGACGGAAATGAAGGACAGATTTTATCGCCACTTTTCCGATTGCGAGGGATCAATCTTATTTATAGGCATGGTCAAAGGTTTGTCTTTTTCAATACAATTTGCTTTACAAAATTGAATATCTTGTTTGATTGTTTTCATCAGATTGAATTGGGAAACTTTTTTTGAAGAACTGTTTGCATAAAATAGTGCGAGCTCCTTTATTTTCTCTTCCAAAACCCGAAAAATGAATTGTTTTCTGAATTCAAACTGGTACAAGTAAGATTAGACTGTTTTTCCGTATCAAATTTTGATATTTACACCACCTCGAGGCGATCAGTAAGAGACCAATCCAGTCAAAAACCATTTTGTTTGGTTCGCCATGCGATCAAAAAGAATCGAAAGGAGCGCCTTCCATTTCGGCAATTGGAAGCCTTAACAGGGGAAAGGTCATTTTTGAGAATGTTCTCTGATCTTTCAGATTTGATACCATCCGAATGCCAAAAGCTTTGGAGGAGAATCCTAAAAGTTGTGAGCCTTTCCTCCAAATAGATAAGGACCGTTTCTCCCAATTCGAGAGGACGGTAACCTCAGAAGAGTTTACTTCCTTCTTGGATCTTTCGCCATCAAAATTAGGGAAATACACTACCTCTCCTGATAGGTAGGCTTTCTTTTTGAAGAATTGATTTAAAGCATAAATTAAGATCTCAATGTGGAACTGGTCAATTACTCCCCGAAGGAGCTCTTCAGCTAGAAAAACTTGGACACTTTATGAGAAATCGCTACCTTGAATTACTAAATTCCAGTAAGATCTTTCATTAATCTAAAAATAAAACTCCTTTAGAGACTCAAATCACCATAAGAACAACCAATTATAATCGAACTGTTCAGTCAGCTGTCGCCTTTAGCAATGGATTTCTTTATCCAAGGAGGAACCATCTTTCCGAACTCAAATTTGCAGTAACTTGGTTATTTGTTTTCTACTAAAGGGTACAATTTAGATAAGTGATAATGATATGCTTTGCTTCGATGATGAGTGCAGCTGTCCGTATGCTCAAAAATTATGGGCAAAGGAACAAGAAGAAGTCAGTTTTTTTGTTTAAAAAGGTGAACTTGATGCAAAAAAATGGGAATTTTAGTCTAGAATTTCCATGGCTGTCAAACCGCTTAATTTGGATTTATAAAATAATTTCCAGATGAGAGAAACATTCCACGAGATGGCAGATCCAAAAACCTTCAAATTGTGGACAAAAGCTCGAAAGATACCCATCTTCATCGAGTGCTATGATCCTCAGCGTGTTTTAGACACCGCCCTCACTCGGTAACTGGCTATCTGATTATTCTAAATTTTTAGATTTGTATGTCGCAGGCGAGACCTTCCTTGCAAGGGAGAAGCATGTCTCACTTACAGAGATTTGGATCAAATAAGAAATTTCACATCGAATCGAGGAATCTATTGGTACAACCAAGGTGATAGATTCATGCGATCTAGCATAGACCATCTTCGAGCCTATAATTTTCTTAAACTCTTCTTCTCTGAAAATCAGCAGAATACTCCCTTTATCCAGGTTTTTTTTCTCTTTTTCAAGACTAAAATCAATAAATCTAGATCTTCTCTGCTCATGATGTAGTCCTGGGAGGAATTCTCCACAGCATGGGGGTTTCATTCTCTGATCCACCGAGATATGCTTCAAGGATATTGATCGAGGTAATTTGCAAATTAAAGCTATAAAAAAGTTTTTTTTTCTAGACATATGAAAACGAAGAGAAGAAGGGCTACTTCAGGCTATTGTATAACGGCTTAGATCTCACTAGAAGCCTAGGTTTTTGCCAAGAATTAGAGGAAGGACTTTGCTCTCTAGAAGACTTAAAGGAGCTTTATCACAAACTATCTGATCTCAGCGAGAAAACGAGAGAAAAGTGTCATGACGAATAAAATTTTAATGTTTTTTTAATCATCCAAAGCTAGGAGTCTACAGTAGGGCGGAGCATGGCTTCTAAAGAATGTATGATTGCAAGATTGGCAGCGTATCTAGTTGGCCCTCTTTTAGAACTGAAAAAATTTTTAAAGGGCTGGAGCTTTTAACTTACTCTAGAGACAACGAATAAGTCAGGAGAGCTTTTGAAAATTTATTTTTTGTCGCGTTCAATCGATTCCTTTCCTTTCTTGGGAAGTTCAAGAGTATCTGGAAATTTATAAATTTTCGAGAAAAAATAACCTGTATTACACAACAGTAGAGCCTCCAAGATGATATACTCCTTCTTATCCGTTTGATTCCTAATCATTGGCTCGATTACTTGATTCTTCATTCGATTTACGAGAGAACTAAGTCTAAAAGCTTTAATTTCTTTTCTTCTCTAAGCGGAATTACTTGAGATTCTCTTTGGTAAAACTCTTCTCACTACAATAATAAGCTTGAGTCAGATGGAAGCAGAAAAGAACTTCAATTTTTGTGATCACTTTCTTGTCTTCTTGCGTCAACTCACGGAAAAAAGTAAAAGCCATGGCGTAATTTAAAGTAGAAAGGAGGCTTGCCAAAGTTCAAGAGTCACTAACTTCATGGAAAAATATAGAGAATACAATACCTTAATTTTTGAAAAGGTTCCAACATCTTTTCAAGCGTTTCATAGCAGCACATTTCGACTTCTCCTTGCTGGCAAATTCTAGGCCAAAGGTCTTTCCATTTGGATTCTTCTTCTTTCTTCTCATGAGTTAGTTCAATATAAAGAAGCTCATCTATCAAGTTTTATAATTCTTTATCCATTGAAAGGACCATAGCGCCCTGAAAAAAAGGCAGTGAAACAGAGTTTTCCTACTGAAGCCATAAAATGCCTAAACTATCTCCGAACTCACGTCCATATTGGCGGTTTCAGACTGTTTTTTGATCACTTTCTGCATTGTACGATTTACTTGGATATCTCTTCTCAAGACCACAATACCTATTGGATTCATTCCAATTGAGATACATTTCTCGAATCTACAGAACTTACAGAACAGGCAATAATCTGAAATGAATTCAATTTTCAAAGCAACTTTTCTAACTTCTTGGTAGCTCAATGAAACAGTTTTGATTTCTTGAGCAAGTATATTTGAATTGGTGGATTAGTGTTCGACGGAAGAAGGATTTACATCCATTGCATGAAGGAACCTAGAAAAGAGTGGATTTGGTGTCAACTGGAGTAAACTTCTAAGATATTACCGTAGTCCAATCACCTGCTTACGTTATAATGATAGCCAATGGCGGCTTTTCTGCAAATCAGACAGACTTGGGGACAAGTGAAGCGATCAACCTCCTGGCTAGCATCCATCCCACTGGGTAATAAGACTGATTTGGGATGTTTACAGGGTAGCAGCCAGAGGCGTCTGATTGAGAACCCGTTTGACTGAAATGAGAAAAGGATACGAACAGATATCAGGACTGTGAGATCTTGAACACATTAGAGATTTAATAGGAAGCTCCAACTATTCGAAATTTTAAAGATCTTCCACAATTTTGGGGGAACTCTCGCTTACACTCCTCAGAACTGTAATTACTCTAATCAGAGCCATAAATCGTCGGATTAGAAAGCAATTGCAGTTCAAAAGTAGGCGCTAGAGTGAGTTTAACTTGAGGGCTTATTTATATGGAGTCCACTGTTTTTTTTACTAATCGTGGTTGAATCTACCAATTTTTAATTGAGAATTTCAACCTAGAAGCCCAGTCTTTGTAATTGAAATTTAAAAATTAGCATGTTTTATTTGTGATTAAGATTTACTCTCATGAATTAGTGATATACTTGAAAGGATAGTAAGAGTCGAATAAGAGGACAAACTAGATAGCACTTTGGACTGGCTTTATCTAGCCGAAAGGGTTGGTGGTATTCGAATTGACTATACAATGCAATAAAAATCGAGAAGCGAGCTGATCCAGTTTTCGAATAATCTTGAAACTACACCTTGAAAGTGAAAGTTGTTTTGTTGGTTGGGACGTCTTTCTGTTCTAAGAGCTAGTTAAAAAGCTTGTTGTAAAAACTTACAAACGAGGTTTAAACTACAAAACTTAAGGTAGAAAATTATAAAATGCTATCCCTTATAGACATAAAGATGAGCTTTTTCTTGTAGAAAAGACTTGGCGGAAGGAGCAATTTATATGGGAGACTTGACCTTTGCTAATCTTTATGTTAATGAAATCGAACTGAAATTGGATCAACATGTCGCATTTTCTCCTTTTTGTAAACAAGTTGGTAATTATTTACCCTGGTGTACTTCCTCGGACAAGTAATTGACATTCGGAAATTACGAGAACCTTGGTGTTGATTGAATTGAAATTTATTGAAATGTGACCAAATAGTGGAGGAGAAAAAAACAACAAATAATATTCACAGAAAGTAACAAATAACCAGCAGTTAAAGCAACATTGCTAAAGAGCTGTATATATTGATTGAGGACTGACTACTAGACTCTAAAGCTAATTCTTCAATAGAAATTCTAATCGTCCATTAGGCACTCTGATGTTCTGCTCCTCCATCGATTCAGAGAGCTTTGTCAACTGAAAACAAAAACCATATATTTCTTCGAAAAACAACTTTAGTTCCGCTTTATCTTGGCTGAGCTAGCCCTATCCATCGAATAACCCTAAACTTTGAGAAAAAGGAATTTAACTTTCTTTCTCTTTTTTCCACTATTGGGCGATTAAAAAGCAGAGCAAATGGGAGAACTAGCACGACTTGGTCATAAACACGACCAGTCAATAAAGATCTTCTTATGTGGGCGATAATTTCCTTGAATCATCTCTCAACAAAAGTTTCATTCAACCCCAGTTTAGCGGACGATTTTTCTATTTGGCGAACTGCTACTAAAAAGACATTCCATTTAATAGATTTTTTGTTTCCTAACTGGGGAGAGGCATTTCAAAATTAGCTCAAACTTTAAGATTCTTAGGAGTAAGAGGCTAATGGATTCTCTTTCCAGTTAGCTATTTGAATTCGTATCCAAATTATATCGAAATTGACCTCTCGTTTCTTTGCATTTCTCTCAAAATACCAGTAAATAAAGCTCATAGGAATAATAGACAAAGCTCCAAGAGGGCCTATTTGTAGTATCTAAATTATTCGTTTCTTAAAGAAAAAGGCAATACTTACTTTGTTATTATAAAAAGAATAAGTCTTCTCAGTTGTGAGCTCATCACAAAATCGTCCTTGATAGGGTGGATTGCAGATGCATCCAGTTCCCCAGTCGTCTACTGTTCCTCGAATACAAGTAATCTCGTCGCAATGGGCCCCAGAATAGCCATCTACACATCCAGCAGTACAGCTAGAAAATAAATACTATTTTAGTAGCTTCAAAATGAAATGCAAGCGACTTTAAGCCCTACGGTATCCCCAAAAATTAACCGTTTATGCTTTAAAAATTATGGAAAGAATCCAGAAAATCAACTCACGATCCATCCTTCTTCCGTTCGAATGTATTGCAATGCATTTCTCGTTCGCAATGCTTCCCGACAAAATCAAAGTGGCATTTACATTTTCCATCAACAATTTCGCCATTGACACAACTGAAAAATGTCTATCCAATTATTATTTTCACACCCTATTGTCTTCAATATCTGCGTCAAATTCCCCCACTGACCAGGGCAAAGAAACCAGTCGACAATTCGAGAAGAAGAAAGGTGAGAGACTTTAAATTTAAAACTAGCAGGTTGGGAAGACCTCTCTCTCTCTCTCTCTTCTATCCCATGGACAGGACAAATTGAATTACAGTTTTAATTCGATTCGAGGAATTCGATGTGACGTCCAGGTCATCCGCACAACTGTCAGTGGAAATTAAGTTCTACCGGTGATAGTAAATCGAACGCGGAGATCGAGTGCTCACAGTTTGCCGTCAGCAGAAAAGCTTTTGTAGTCTACTGTATCTCAAAGAGTTTGCTTTTAACAGTTAATTTTTAGTAATTTATGATTGCTTTTTCAAGCTTTCGTTGCTCTATAAAGCTGAATTTCTCTATCTCTTCTTAAAATTTGCAGAACACCATTTTTGGTCAAAATTGTGATAAAGCCCAGAAAATTGAAATTTCCATCAACTTTTTGGATCCCAAAAATGAACATTTTTCCGAAAGGTTTGAAGAAATTTTCGTCCTTATAATGTAATAGAAATTTGTCGATCTTGATGTTCTCTACAGCAATACATAAATCATAATTCAAAAAAGTCAAAGATCTTGCCGCTATGAAGAAAAAGTAGGCGAAACCCCTTCTTCTCAAAGGTCTCTCTAATGACCAGCCATCATCAGTTGGAACGATTTGTTTCCCGCTAGTCCCAGACCTTTTTTGCGACTCGTAAAAGTCTCACCGATCGTTAAAAAAGTGCAGTCTTTATGTGACTAGTGCTGATTGTAACACCATCCAAATGACACTACATCGATTACGGTTCATTACTACAGCTGGCGTCTTCTTTGGTTTCAATGATTTTCGGTCAAAAATTAGAATTAAAGCTTTACTTGATTTAAAAAGAGCTGCTTGAACCGAGGTAGTAAGATTCAAAATATTAAAAGGATAGGTTCTAAAGTAAATTCATGCCAAATTGCTGCGAAGAGGAATAAATTTTCAAGAATTTCACAAGTTCATGCTTGATTGAAATCGAGCGAGATCTTCAAGATTTATCGTCTAAAATAAGAACGAGCTCGTCTTAATTTTTCATGGGAAAGTTGATCAAAGCTGGTTTAAAATAGGCGGGATTTTAAGGAAAGTATTGCCAACTTCAAGAAATTATAATTTTAGACTGAAAAATTACCGTAAATAGAATAACTTACACAGATCCAGATTGAGAGACAGTTCCCCCAGCTGCCCGATTGAAGGAAACTCCTCCATCTCGCCCTCTAAACTCTGGGAGGATGATGCGAGCAGCTGCTGGGAAGAGAGTCAGCAATAAAACCCACAAAGAGGGGAACATCTAAAGCTTAAAAGAGTAGAGGTTCTCTGTGACAAAGTGATTGACTGAACTGGGGTGCGGGCACTGGCCAAATTGACGAGCTTCGTCTTTCACGAAACTTTCAAGGCCAATCACGTGGACAGTCCACGGGCCAGTCATTCCATTCTCATCTCCATTGCCTCCATTTATTCAATCTATTTTTTTATTCACTTTAAGTTCCTCTCCTTAAAATCCTAGTTTTTTAAATTTTACAATTGGAATTTTAATTTTCCGATTTCTTCTGCTGTTGGTTTATCGTCTATCTACATCTTGATTGATAAGGCGACTGGCTTCAATTCATGGTCATTCACTGAAGTGTCTAAATTGATTATAAAATTGAGAAAAAAGAAACGATTCTATTATTTTGCTCGCTCCCGTCAAAATTTTAGAAATTCCAACACCCGTTTTTAATGTAAAATTGTAAAGTTTGTAATACTTTTATTCGGCTACAAATAAAAAGACAAAAAAATGTGATTATCGTGAGTAATACCTAATTCTTCTTTCAAGTGATCTACCGATATTGCGAGATGTTGACAATGGCTTCTACTGCATTATTTCGTATGTTTTCTTCGACTTCTGCACGGGAAGTAAGATTATAAGCAACAATATGGCACAGCTGATCATAGCCATGTTCGATCATTTGGATGGCCAGAGTGGAATCTTTTGAAGACTCTTTCATTAAGGAAACAATTTGTCCAGTCAGAATAAGATATAGGTTGCCATCATGTATATTAGACTAAATTAAATTGTACTAAAAAAATACACTGCATCACAATTATGAAGCCACCATCAAAATTGGCGTATCTTGGCCGGGTGAGATTCTTTTGTGCTGAAATAACTTTTATCTAATTCTCTGGTATTTTTGGCCTTATTTTCCTCTATGATCTAGCCAAGCAAGTTTGTTGAGTAAAAAATGATAGCGTCATCTCCAAAAGTGGCGTTTCCCGAAATCTCAAAAACCCGAGCTATCAAAATTTGGCTAATGCAGTTCGATTTCGTGATTCTAAAAAACTTTAAATCTAAAAAAAAGATGGAAAGAAGCCGAGTTAGTTTTAAAAAGATGCAACTTTTGGTCCAAAAAACGTGCTTTTTTAATCTAAAACTTGTGAAAATTGACGTCTTCTTTTAATCATATTGCCACGAATTTCCAATCTTTTTTTGAGATTTAAAGCTTTTTAGAATCACGAAATCGAGCTGAATCGAACTGCATCAACCAAATTTTGATAGCTCGGGTTTTTGAGATTTAAGGAAACATTTTTTATTCAACAAACTTGCTTGGCTAGATTATGGAGGAAAATAAGGCCAAAATGCAAGAGAACTAGATAAAAGTTATTTCAGCCCAAAAGAATCTTCAAATTACGCCAAATTTTGATGGTGGCTCTATAGTTGTGAGACGCAGTGTAAAGATCTTACAGTGTTCATTCCAAGAGCAGCCCATTCAACGAAAGATCCAATATATGGGACAATAAGCATCGATTGACCATCTTCAGTTATAATAGTTAGATTTTCCAATTGATTAAAGCAGAAATGGCTCTCAACAAGAGGGAGTAGAAGCTGAAATCGCTTTTTCGCTACTACAAGTACCTATTGAGTCTCATATTGATTGATTATAGTAGCCAAAAGAGAATCAAAGTCTTACTAAAAGTGTTCAAAAATGTCTCTTTTTATTTTTAAAATTGCCCAAAAATTTCAATTTAATCTAAAATTTACGTCAAGAAAGGCGCTTAAGACAGAAGGTGAAGGAAAGCCCTCATTGCTTTCAGCTCCTACTTTCAGCAGCTGTAATTTCTCGATAAGTTGCACACCAAAGAAATAGTCTCTTCTGAGAATAAACGTCAAAATTTGATAGATAACAACCTGAAATTAGGTTTATTTTCCAATAAATAAATTCACCTACTTGGATTGGCTTGTTGTCTCTCTTCACTGTTAGGAGCAACAGAAGGTATGAGGTGTTCCTTTTATCAAAATAAAACAGTCTCACACACTTCCAGTATGATTGTATCAATTGTTGCAGAGAAAGGAGACAATTGAGGAGAATTGTATCGTCCTCGGGGTTTGAGAACAAAGTCTCGGTGATAGCATGATAAATTGTCTCGAACTCTTTTTCGGGATAACTCCTAATTGATTTCAAGATTTTAGAAACAGCAATCGAACGGAGATTCATTCAGCAGTGAGTTTCTATCAAGGAAAGGAAAGAGCAAAACAAATCGATTAATTGATTAGATTATAGTGCACCCAAACCTTTAATATTTTTTGTCTAGCACTTTTATTGCAAAATATTCATTTGAACTGGTCAACCTAAATAACTGAGAACAAAATAGATATGACTGATATGATTTTTTTTTGACAAAAAATATCATGATGGATCAGAGATTTTCTGCTTCAAGAAGTCTTGAAAATCGTCCTCTCAATTGCAGCAGCTCTTCTGGAGTACCGCTTTCTACCACAGTACCCTTGTGGATAACAAATATCCTGAAATTTAACCCTTTTTTGACCTTGATGAGATGATTTACCTGTCGCAACTTTGAACGGAACTGATTTTTCTCGCGATTGTTATGCTAGTTTTTTCGAGTCTTGAATCAGTCCAGGCTTTTTGGAGACTCTCCTCATCATCAGTTTCTCTCGGCTGCTCGAATATTATTATCTTTGACTGTTTGATCAAAGCTCGAGCTATTGCCAATCTCTGCTTTTGAGAATTTGTCAACCGAGAGCCATTCTCTCCAACATTTGTCTCATATCCCTACAAAAAAAAGTTGCTCTTTTTTTGGAGAAAACAAATAACCTGGGGAAATGACTCAATAAACTTGATAGCGTTGGCCTGTTTACAAGCATTTGTCACTTTTTTCATGGAGATTCCATCAGCTCCCATGGTGAGATTCTCCAAAATTGTGCCCTTGAAGAGCACCGGATCCTTGGGCACCAAAGCAACATTACTGTGGAGATGGCGGATATTCATATTTCTCACGTTGCTTTTATCAATCAGCTAGAAAAAAAAATAGGAAAAGCTAGAGGAAAAACTCACAATTTGGCCCCAATCAGCAATGTAAAACCTCTCCAACAATGGAATAATAGCACTTTTTCCAGAGCCAGGAACTCCCACAAGAGCTACATTCTCTCCATTTTTAATGGCTAAACTTAATTCCCTTGCAATCTTGATATCTGGCCTTGAAGGATGGGCAAAATCTACATGAGTTAGTGTCACTTCTCCCACAATATCCTAGAATATTTCCTATCTATTCTTAAAAGAAAACATACCGGCTTATCTCCTCTGAATATCATTGTGTGGATATCGTCTTCATCGTCAATCAGCTTCGATAATTGACGAGCAGAAGTCCTAGCCAGGAATATATTCGGTAAATATGGAGCCATTTGCATCACACTCATAGCCGCCACGACTGTTCCCAAGTAAGCGAAGATGATTGTTTCCAATGGGAGTTTAGCTTTGACGACCAAATACGTATTCAAGCAATGGGAGAGAACAGCAGAGAAGGAAAAGAAACTCGCTGCTAGGGCTATATTCACCGAATGGATGAAGCTGGCCTATAATATTGATTTGGTCAGAAAAATTCAGCGAGAAAGTCTACCTCCTTAACTAATTCTGTACTGTAATGGAGCTCTAGTAAGTAGCGTTTTTTGAAGAAATGTTCGGCTGTTAGGGTTTGAATGTCCTTGGAATGTTCAACAATCTCAGCTTGGTACTAAAAACAAAAGATAATAATTAGCTCATTTTTAAATAATCGCAAACCTACCGGCTTGGAAAAGTCCTCTTCTTCTCTTCTCTTCCTAGTCTCATTGCTCATTTTGATATTGAGAACAGTGATCATAAATTGAATAAAGCAGAGGCCATAACCTAGAAGACCCATCTCCCATCGAAAAAAGAAGGCCATAGCCAAGCCGACTATCACTCCCGTCAAGTTGACTAAAGTAATGGCCATGTGGTGATCAAATGCCTATAAAACTGCCTTTTTTCTTAAAAAAAAACTCACAAAAGCACAATTGGGGACATGATTTTTGAGCTTATTCAAGCAGACAGTTGGAGAAGATTGAGGCTTGTCGAAGCTGGTGAAAGGGCGATTCAAAAGCGATCGGAAGGCAGCGATTTTCAGCTTGGATAGCATTTTATCGGTGGTTAAACCCGTAAAATAATAAATTCCTGTGGTTGAAATTAGACAAATCAATCCACAAATCAAACAAAGCGTTAGAATATTCTGCGACATTTCCATGTAGCGATCCTTGTTCTCCTAAAAATTGGTCAATTTTCTCGTCACAAATCTTACGGAAAGAAATGTCTTAAAAACCAGACTGAGTTGAACACCAATCAAAGGGAGCTCCAATCCTCGGAAGATGATAAAAGTCCCAGCTAGAGCTAGTTTTATATAATTTCCAGCCAGATTCAAATAGAGGAAGCTGAGGCCATTCGTCCCTTTCTCTTTGGTCTCAATGTGATCTTCTTTCTCTTCTGGGAGATCTTTATCAAAAGAAACCGATTTTTTGTTTTTCCTAAAATTCTCTGATTTCCTGGAGGATTCGCTCACTTCATTGTCCTATTCCTTTTAGCTGCTAATGAAGGAAGAGCCTTCTCCACATCTTCCTGATTTTGTAGTTCTTCAATTTTAACCATTCTAGCAAAGCTCTTTCCCATTTCAATCAACTCCAAATAATTTCCTAAAAATTAATCTCAAATTCTTAAATTAAGAGGAGCTCACCTGATTCAATAACCTCCCCATTTTCGAAGAGATAAATTCTGTCTACTTCCTTTAAGCTACAGACTTGTTGGGTGATGAGAATGCTAGTTCTTTCTTTCGCCATTTGATTTAATATTATCTTAAGATTAGGAACGTAATTATGGAAAGAGGGGAAAAACCTGAATTATTTTCTCATTTTCCGCGTCTAGATTGGCTGTGGGTTCGTCTAGAATAAAAATCTTTGGATCGTTTGCCAAAGCTCTTGCTATGGCTATTCTCTGCTTTTGGCCAACCGAAAGCGCTACTCCTCCAACTCCAAAAACTGTGCGATAGTCCTAAAAAAATATACTTTTATGTGGGAACTAGCCCTCCTATTTTTAGAAATTATCTTACGCTTGCATTACAATAGAATTGGTGAAGTTATTCCCAAAAATTAGGATACAAACCTTCGGAAATTTGGTGATAAATTCATCTGCCCTAGCAATTTTGGCTGCCAATTTAGCCTCCTCTGAGCTGATTCCCTTACGACCAAGGACAATATTCTCCAAGATGGTTCCATTGAACAATTTGGGCACTTGGTCGACAATTCCAATGACCTGAAAATCAAAAAACCTGCGTGTTTTAACCTTCGCAAAAGAGTGCACTTCCTACCTGACGTAGAGAGTGCACATCCATCTTCTCTAGTGATAAACCGTCAACCTTTATTTGTCCACAATTCGGAGAAATCTGTCGGACTAGAAGATCAATCTAAGACTTTTTTTTCCTGGTCTTTGACTTGACTCACAACATCCTTTCCTACTGCATTCAACCCAACAAAAGCTACAGTTTGACCAGGGAGAATATCCATAGAAACGTCCTAAAAAGGAGCTAAGTTAATCAGAATCAAAAGAGGTAGAGAGTTAGGGACAAAAAAGCATTATTTAAACCAAGGAGACTGACTAACTCACACCTTTAGGATTATTTTATCAGTTTCAGGGTCTTTTAGAGTTACATTATCCAGCTCAATCTTTCCTTCCACATCTTTTAGAGGAATTTCTTCAACAACAGGAGAAAATGATTTCTGTAAAATAGGGTAGAATTAAGCCCATTTGCTATAGTTTTTTGCCTGGGTCTTTCGTTTTTTTTTTAAAAATCCCACAAATGGCGCTATTTTTGATCTACAATAATCTTACAAGCGAAAAAAAAAGAAAATTAGTTGAAATTTTGGATTGCAGCAGTTAAAATAATCGAAATCAGCTCCTCTCTCTGTTCTCTTCTAGCTCTTACCGTATCTAGGAGCTCGTAGACTGAAGAGATGGCGACTCTTGCTCTCAAAATAGCATGAAAATGTTGCCCCAATTGGCTGAGATAATATCCAGTCAAAGCCATAACATTAACTATGAGGATGACATCTCCACCTCGTTTGACCCATCCGTGGTAGAAGCCGTAAATACCTGCACTAAAATCTCGTCTCATTTATAGAGCAATAAAATTGTCTTCTTACACGAAGGTTACACCAGCAATGGCATGACTTTCCAGCAGGGTCAGACCGTTGAAGAATCCTAGCCAGAAGTTATATCTCCTAGTGGTTCTTGAGCTCGAATTAATGATTTTTGTTAATTTCTTCTCCATGTGATCCTGGGCATTGCAGGCCACAACAGTCCTCAAATTCATTATCGACTCTTCCAGAACATAATCAGCCGATTCCGAAGCTCCCTCGATCTTTGTTATAAACGGTTTTAAGACCTAAAAATAGGCATTGCGAACTTTCTCCCCAAAACAGAAAAAACTAGCGAGATTTTAGAAATGGAAATAATCACAAAGGCGCCAAGTTCAAAGTAAAATTGTCGAGTGAGCGTTGATGACGACTTTTGTTGTTCATTTCTTATGATAGTTCAAGTACAGTTTAGAAAATCAAAAGAACAGTTTGGTCAAATCCAATTTATAGATTTAATCAACGAGTTCCAAAATCAAAAGCCATTTTTTTCTTGCTTTAATGGTTGGCATATATAGTCTATATAAAAATAAGACAAAGTTGCGTATTCGCATTGCCCCTAGATCGGGTGGTTTTCGCGGCGAGAACCATTTTTATCCTAAAATTTACTAAAGGACAAAAATGGTTCCTGTCACGGAGATCTTAATTCTCGGCATGTTGCGAATGATACGCAGTTTTGTCGTATTTTTGAAGCGAAAAAATAAAAATTTATTGGCACACTGCAAGAGCTGGCGAGCTCAACTTGAGTCTTACAAGGAATTATTTTCTCTAAGCCTTCAATCGATTATTATATTTTCCAATTAAAAGAAGAGACTAACCAATCCTACGATCCCTAGAGTCCAAGCTGTCACCGGTCCCATTGCCAGCGCAGTCAGGCTGATTTTCCAATTGATACGGAAACAAACAGCCACCGCTGTTATCAACAAAGAAATAGCTCGTGTGAACGCTCCCAATCGTTTGGTGACAGCCTCTTCGATAATTTCAATATTTCTGGAATTTAGCTCCTTTCTTCAGTTTTGGAGGTTCCCCTGGAGGAAAAAAGTATTTACTTCCTTCATCGGACTCTTTAACCCTCATGTTGGGCCATCAATCACCGTGTTCCCTACATTTGGTCACAGTTCAGGCGCTGTCACAATCCTTGGCAAGGCAGAGACAGGTTCCAGAGTTCCCCCGTTCAACCTTTATGACTGATCTTTTCCAGCTCAATCTCATCAAATTAGCAAAAAAGGAGAGGAAAGAAATTGGCCGAATTGCACTTTTCTCTCGTAGAGAAGAAGGAACCAGTAATCACCAACTCGCTGACGTCTCCCGCCAATAAAATTAGCAATGATCATCTTCAACTCACATGTTCAGCTTTGAATTGCCCTCAGAACAAATCCATGGATTGACGGAGGAAAGATCCTTCTCTTTCAGCATTGAGGAAATAAAATTCCTCCGAAGGCGTTTTACAAGGTTACAGCTGGCCCGCTGCAGGAACCAAGTCTGAAAATCAAATTCCCTTTACCGTATACTTCCTGCAATAAAAAGTTCATCTCTGTTGCCAAATGAATCCACTTTTTGGACTATCTACGTCTAATTTTAAACGTTTTGATGTTCAGCAAAGAAAAAGAAGTTTTAGAGCAGATCAAGGGCTGCAATTTTGCAATAGATCAATTAGCTTAAAATTCCTTCAAAAGCGACAAAACTTAATCACTAATTGCCAAACCAGTAAAATAGTGGGAGATCGAAAGGGTCTGGCTTTCCTGGGAAATTTTATTCTGATGAGCTAAAAAAAGTGCTTTAAAATTTGACCATAAATAGGTCAATTATGCTTAGAAATTCGAAGGGAGGACCCGAAAGAAGGCTTTTTTTGGGTTGCCTAACCATAAAATGTCAACTTTTTTGAGCTAAAACCTACTTTCTGACTTTGAAATCTATTGCAAAGTTGCAGAATTTGATCTTCTCTACAACTTTTATAAGCATAGAAAATTGTAAATATTGAAGAAAATAACCGAAAATTAAACTTTTTTTCCTATTCCCACCTGAAAGAATGTCGCAACCATTTGAATGATTCCAATAATGCCGCAATAAATTAAAAATATTCTAACATCGTGGAAAAGTGTTGATCGTTGTTTTTCCTTAAAAAGTTGCTACTTTTTCTTGGGCAATAAATTCTCTCATACGTGAGCCAAATAAGTGGATAAAATCAGCCCATCGACTACAAAAATCATCGGCTGGGCGGCTCCTCCAACGGCTGCCGATAAACAACCAAATAAAATAAATAATCTGTCCTTGAGACTCGCATATCGGAACTGAAATTTTAATTTTTTTTTCTCCATTCATAATTGAAAATATACCAGTTCATTGAAGGAAACCGGTTGCGTCTCCTCTTCTGCCAAATATTCTGGACTTTTCTCCAAATTTCCTCTAAAAATTTTTTTTTTCCAAACTCTAAAAGTGATCTCAATTTTACGAGATAGCAAAAAGAAAGCAAATTTCTATCTTTTGATTCGCTTTCTTTGAAAAAGTCTTCCCATTCCGCCAGCCTCTTGAAGACGCGATCAAAGAACTTTGGTGACTTGGATCAAATCGTAGAATTTGGCGAATTGAGGTAAGTTTTTTGGGATTACGCGTTTGAAATTACGTTTGGCCGACAATGCCGAGAGATAGAGCGAAATTTTGAAAGATCAACATCACTTTTGAAGAAAAAAAGACTAAAAAGTTCGGGTTCAAGGCTAATTCAGTTCTATATCAGAGGCTTCTCTTCTAAAAGAAATACGATATGTTGTAAGTCTCGGAATCCTCCAGATTCTTAGAAATTCTACCATATTCCCCAAAAAAAAGTAAATCTAAAGATCTAAGGATTCAATTTTTCTCATTTTATTCCGCTTTTAGATTTTAGAATGTTCTACAAAGCTGTAGAGCCGATTATTGCCTACAAGATGTTAAAACATCGAATTGAAAAATAGTTAAAAGAGCTCAATATCAAGGGGCAAATTGAATTCCTAGGGGAAGTTGGTCCTTTCACTGGGTGGGTAGTTCGATGTTCTGAACTTTACAACCAGTTTTCTTTAATTATCGGCTAAATTGTTATGTTCTATTTTTAAAACCAAAGCGGTCAGTTTTTTGATTCTTTGATCTGACCGATTATGAAATTAAACGAATAGGTCTGGACCGAATTCTTAGCAGGCTTGTCATCAATTTGTGTGGAGAAATTGTTTCGTCGAAAAAAGCGAAAGTCGTAAATTTTTGATCATTTTCGAAGCATTTTTTTCTTCTAACAACAACCAAAGCTGCTGTACAATTTTGTGATTGGAATTCAACCTGCCCGTATCAATCAGTCCTAGCACTAATTAAATCTGATCACACTACGCATAGATTACTCTCTTTCTCTCTCAGTATTTGACACGAGTCACAGGGCAGCGGCGCAACTTCCCCGTTCCAAGAAATATTTCTTGATTTCTTTCTCGGGGGTTATCTCGTTCACAAAAAATGATTGACATCTATTGACACATACACCCACGAGCTGCGGTAACAATTTTTGTCGTCGGCTTTCGGGAGATTCAGAGAACATTTCGGCCAAGGTTAAAAGAGAGAGAAGACTTACCGACACAAAAGCACATCCAGGAGACAGTTCCACGCTCGTCGGAAGCAGCTAACCCGTCGTTCTTTCATCACTGTAATTTATTTTTGAACTACGAAGGAGGGTTGGAGTCTAAAAGCTAAAAAGAAGCCAATTAGCTAAGTTATGGAAGATGAAAATAGAAGAAAAAAACGTTAGATTCTTAGATTTCTAGAAGAACGAAAAGAGGCAGAGAAGTCTAAAATTTGCGCTTCAAATAAGAATTAAAGCTGATTGAGCTAAAGCTAACTGATCAGCTTTTAAGAAATGAAGATAGGCGACTTTGGATGAGAAAAATTAACTCTCAAAGAGCCTACTTCAAGAGAAATAGGTAGTTCTGACCGGTTTGAACCGTCAGAGCGCGTAAAAATTTTACCGAGAGAAGATTCTTGACCTCTAGAGAATGATGGTCACCCATTAAAAGTTCCGCATTGTTTTATTTGGTTGCTCTCGGCTTCTCTGGAAAAAAGGGGAGAAAAATAAACGCCTTTCAGTGTGTTGTGGCTGCGTCTTTCACCGTAAATTCTAAACACATGGGAATATATCAATCGGGCGAAAAGGGACGTAAACATGCTGGTCAGGAAAAAAAAGCCTATACAGGGAAAAGGGAGAAAACAAGTGATTTTTGTGATCAGCTCTTTCTCTATCTATCACCGCCGGAAAGATGATAATCTTCGCGGGTCGGACAGTTTTGCAATGTGACCGTCAGGGCGGCGGCAACTCAACTCATTTAACGCAGCTGCCGTCAAGATCACGGACCAGTTTGCGGAAGAAAAGACTGTGCGAAGTGCCCATCAGCTGTTGTGTTTTGTCCCGCTTAAATCCAGCAAGTGAGAGTGAAATCACTGGCTGCAATTCGCCAATAAATGTGCGCCGCTCTGGGCAGCTAAAGAATAAAAGTCAACCTAATTTGCTAATTCTCGCTTTCTCCAATTCTCTCGCAATTTTAACCATTTCTCTCATTTCAAATTTTCAGTCAAGTTTTACGATCTTGACCTCCTCTTCAGCTTTCTAAAAATAAGAAAAATGCAGAGAAAAATTGAATTATCTAGGTAAGGTTACGGTAAAAGTGAACTTCTGGTACTCCAATTGCAGCGCGTTACCCATTTTGAATAATTTTATTAGCATTTCGTTTACACAGGGGGCATTTATTCGTGTTTTGCAGTTTTGAACTTCTCTAGACTTTGCCTGACAGAGCATAAAAATCCAAAAATTGATGTAAAAATGAACAAAAAGAAGCTTGATTTTGATTTAAAATGGCAAAAATCTGTTACAAGAAGACTCATAGATCAGAAAAATGCCCCTGAATGAACTAATTTTCTAAAAATTAAAAAAAAAGATGAAAACGTCGAGTCAAACAAGACAAGGTTTCTTCTATAGATAGTGACCTTCCGCTCCTTTTCTCGCTACCCTCCCTGCTGACCCCTTCGCTGTAAAGCGCCCCCTCGAAAATGATAACTGGCTGGGTAGGAATGAATAAACCCCAAGATGCTGCAGCTTCCCTCAAGGTAGGGAGGTTCACTGATCTTTTTCCTACAATTTGTATCAAAATATAGGCAGAACTCCGTCAATTTGAAAGTCAGATGGGATCCAAGGTTATTCTCGCCCTTTCTTTTGGATATAGCGATCAGTTAAAAAGTCGTAGGAAATTAGCCAAATATTGGAATCCTTCGTCTTTCTATCCCGCGATAAACTCAGTTTATTGAACTATCATTTCAAGATAAAAAAGGAACTCTGATTTATTATGATATCACTGAGAAGCCGCGTAGTCTCCCTGCCAGACATTTGTACCTTTTACTTTGGTTGAAAATACTACTTTAAGATTACTCGTACTTGATTCAAAAATCCCAACTTTACTGAATGAATCTAATCTGAAAATCACTTTTTTAGTTTGAAAGAACAAAAGAAATCTTACACTTAGAAAGAATGTTGACTTTCAAAACTGTTGTAGAGGGCGAAAGTACTGTTCGAATCAAGTCTCAATTAAGTGAAGAAGATTTGAGCAAAAGAGCCGCTGTGTTCTGCTATCAAGTAGGTGCAGTCATTGGCAGCTGAAGGGAGTGGATAGCCGGAAGAGTAGATCTAAACAGTTTGAATAACAAGCTCTGGATCTACTAACAGTGTCAAAACGCTCCAAGTTTGGAGGGGAATCACAATTGACTGGGGCGAGTGTGGTTATCAGACTTGACGGCGTCGTTTTTGGACTTTTTGGCTTGAATTCACAAATAAAATAAGCCAGAAAGCTCTGGCAGTTGGCACTGTACCATTTTCCTGATCTCGCATCGAGGAGAACATAAGATCCAGCTTTGGTATCAGGACTTCCTGAAAAATGACTTGGATTATTGAGCTATTTTTCTGTAGTTTTCCAACAATTATAAGGAAGTGAAAATTACTTTACACTGCGAATCAATAGCCAATTGACCAAAAAAGGTGCGAAATTGGTCTAGTCTCGACTTGCAATCAAGTTCTCTCTTTGTAAAGAAAAGTTTTTACTATTTCCTATGGCTGTGCTTATGGCCAAAACATCAATAAAACAATTCCATTAAAAAGAAGTCAAACATCTTTTCTTCCCAAACTTTGGTCCATCCCATCTGACAACCGAAAAAGATCATGACGCAGCTTACCGGTTTTAAAGTTCGTGTAACTTTTCTGAGTCAAAGTGCGACCGCCATCCCAAGCGCATAATGAAAAACCGAGTTGGAGAGACAAGCCATTCCAAATCACATTTCACCATTCTTCTGCTTAAAGCTCGAGGTGGGTGTTCTCAAAAGCGTTGGAGATATCAACTAGGAAAGCTCCATCTTGGGCACAAGTCGCTTTTGCTACAGAATAGGACATTTTTGACTGGAGGAGACCTAAATAGGAAAATAGCTATTTTTACGGTAAAAAGTGAGTAGAAAACTAAAATTTCCTCAAGAAATTATCTACTTTAATGAAGTAGTTTCCTTCAAGACCATCTTCATAGTTGGAGGGACAGAGAGCAGTCACAACTGAATTTCTTCGTTAATATCTTCCTTTTCAAAACTTACCATAAGCTGCCAAGGAGAGAAAAAGAAGTACAGTCTTTATCGTCTCGTGACTGGAATTACAATTGAGATAACGCCTTCTGTACTGTTTATAAAGAACAGAGTGATAATGGATCCAAGATAGGGAGAGAGGGAGGTCCTTTTGTTTGTCAAAAAGCGTTTCTTGGACGGGGAAGTAGATAAGAATTCAGGGAGCCATTTGGGATAAGAGGGTAGAGCAAAAATGATGAAAATTAGTTTCCAAAAAAAATAACATCCGCATAGGACATTTTGTTATTTTTTGGGGTATTGTAGTTTAATAATTTTGCTTTTATCTTATACAAAGCTTGACCTTCTCTGCCTTGAAGCAAGTTGAGGAAGAATCTTCTTTTCAGCTCTACAATAATTCCAAAAAAGCTGAAACTTTGCAAATAAAGCATGTAGTATTTTGCCTACTCATTCATTATTTTGAGCATTAGCTTGTCCTCTTTTATGTTCTGTTCATTTTTCTGATATTGTCTGGTCAACACACAAAGCCATTTCTTTGACAACTAAAGATAGCAGATAAAGCTTTTTTCAAGTCGGTGGTCTGTCTGCAATCTCTTCCTTGTTGGACTTCACGTGAATCCTCGAAAATTATCAAGTTAAAGATCTAGAGAAGAAATATAGTTTTATTCTTAAAGTTTCTAACTATTTTTTAAACATTTATTTTCCAGTCCCGGCTGGAATAAGTCCCATAACTCCTTGAAGTTGCGATAATTGTGGAAGTCCTCCTGGTAGTTGAGGTGTTGCTGGAACCGCCTTAGCTCCTCCACCTGCGGGCGCTGCTGCTCCTTTAAAACTACCAATCAAAGATCCAATTTGATCAAAGGGGATTTGAGGAGCCTGTGAGAAGACGACAACCAACAAGGAAAGAAGTATGACAAAAAGTTTCATTTTCTAAAAAATATTTTTTTCTTAAAAATGGAAGAGAAAGCAAAAATTTGATGCGAGAAAGAAGCGGTTTAAAGTGTTGATGACATAGCGTCTTTATATAGTCGAGGAGGTGGACACTGGAACCAAAGAGTAGTTCAGCAACTTGCGGTGTGTATCAAACGGTGAAAGGTCAACATTTCCCTGTAGGAAAAAGGAGATATTGATTTCAGAAAAAGTAGCCAAGGCTGGAGGCTATATTCGATATCAAGCAGAAAAATTCAAATTCAATCTTTAAATTAGTTCCGCTTGTTTGTTTTCCCTCATCTTAGGCATTCAAATGTTTTTCAATTCTAATCAAGAGCTCTCATCAAATTCTGAATCCTCAACAATCAATTATAGTCTGTCTAAAAAAAGACGACATGCTCGTTTGCAATACCGTATTCAGTTTTGACGTTTTTCCTTATCCTAATTTTGGATCCTAAAATTAAATGAGCGATTTCATGGCTTTTTTTGCACTTTTATAGTCTGTTTCAAAAAAAAGACGACATGTTTGACTATCAACCGCTACTTAAATTTGGCTACCCGCGCTGCTTTATTCTAAAAGTTTATAGCTGAATTGAATTTAAATCTGCAGCGCAGTGGTTAATAGGCAGTTTTGTCGTCTTTTTTTGAAACAGACTATAGACTTTTTTACACGCTATTAGAACGATAGAATGTATAAAAAAACTCCAGAAACGTCCAAATGGACCAGAATCGTTTATCATTCAGGCTGGAGAAAAATCTGACTAGTCCACACATAATTTTAAAAAACCTTTTCTTTTCTGGAAAATTGGTTCTGCTTCTTCAGCTTTGAATAAAGGGCAAAGCTGTTTGTTGCTTTCACCTCTTTTGTGATAATAAGAAAACGTGGGAAAGTTAGTTAAAGTTATTGAATAAACTAGGAACTAAAAAAGACGGCAGACTATAAATCTAATTAGACTGCGACATTTTAAAAGTTTTCCGTCTATGATCAGAGCCATCAGCGTAAATTTGCCGTTATTTAATAATAAATTTCTCATAGTTTGACGCTGCGAGTTCTAATCTACCTCACATGAGATCTCAATGGTCCAGCAATTCTTCGCCTTCCAAAGCGTTACTTATTTTATGATCATTCCTTCTACTCTTTTGACTCTTCTCCTAAACTATGTGGCGTTCAGCGCCAGCCCTCACTCCATGAAATTATATAAATACGTCATCGTGGCAACCAGTGTAAGGAGATTTGTTGTCTAAACTCAACTGATTTTCAGCTCTTTGTATATCAATTCGACTTTGTGGATAGTATTCTCCTCTGCCCAGTCAATTTGTATAAAAGCATTGGACTCCAATTTTATGGATATTTGGGAAAATTCTGTAGGCCATTCAATGCTACTGGAAGTAGAATTGGACTCGGTCCAGTGCCAGAAACAATTGATAATATACCAACAGATGGATTTTATTTAGCTGTAAGTAGACAATTTTAACAAGCGTATTCTAATTTTTCTAATAAAGCTCCTGGCTTAGAGAAAAATCTGGAATTTTTCTGTAAAAACTCCTCTTTTAAAGGAAACCTATTGCATCAGTTTATCCACCATGGCGGGATCAATAATTTTCTCCTTCATTTGGCGAGAATATGCTTTGATCCCGTTCAAAGTGTCAGCTTTTTCTGTCGTAACAACTGGCCTTCATTTTCTAAGCCTATTTGTTCTAATAATTGCCTATTTCCCTTTCTTCCAAACCCTCAAAGCTTATGATTCCCTTACCGTGGAATTTCTTCTCAATTGGGTTTGATCTCCCTAAACAATGAACGAAAAAGTTTAGAGGCCAGAATATTACAGCGTTAAATATGCTATCTTCATTATTCAAGAATGGAATGTTCACGCTTTCGCCAATTTTGGAATCTATCTTTTTGTCCTAATTGTCATTGGATTCAGCTTCGTTGTAAAAGCCATTTACCGAGTATTTCCATCACTTCTATCCAACTATTCGTTTGTTTCAGATCATGAGGGCGTTCGATAATGTGCAATTAAGCGCTTACACAATTAGTATACATCGGATGCTGTTGAAATGTCTCATTATCCAAGTGAGTTTCAGTGGTCAAAAATTGAACGTTCGCTTGTTCGAATTCCACTAGAAGATAGAAAGATTTGACTATAAAAATAGCTGAAGATTAAAGCCGAAAAAAGGCAATGAGTTGAGAAGAGATTGCACCCATTGAGCTTATGATCTATTCTACCCTTTGATTTTTGCGCACAGGGAACTGATAGAACTTATCAAACTAATTTACAATGCCGTAAATGAGTTATTTTCTGTAATTATGATCAACTCAAGTCTACGCTTCAAACCAACAAAACTGATTTTTACACACGGGTGCACTGGAAGACTTTTCAGACTGATTTACAGCCCTGTAATAGAGAATTATCTACTCTAGCCCAATCATTTTAAAGTTTAAAAAAACTTCCCGGGAATTAATTTGATGCGAATTTTTCAGCTAACAGCTCCAATAGCCATGTTCATTATCCCGATCCTCTCTTTGATAATCGTCGCCTACCTCAACAATATATTGAATTTATTTCCAATCGAATTTGTCGATAAACCAGCTGCTCAAATTGGGGCAGTTCTTATCACAATTCCTTCCTTCTTCTCGACAGTCCATGTCTCTACTGTCATTTATTATACCACTCCTTATCGAGCTTTTATCAAAAAGAAGCTCGGAATGAATGTTGCTATTCGAGTAAGTGAATGTTTATATTTTTATAGAATAAAAATCCTAGGGTCATGTCAGCAGTGCCGCTCAATCAAGCACTTAATCTTTTTTTTATTCCATATCTAAAGATAATAAATATTAATCAAACAGATAGAGCAATTCTGAAACAAAAAATCTCGAGTTTCAAGTATTTTCAGTAAGAGCATCTCCTCTTCTTTGTCTCTTATTGAACTCTTCAAACTCTTTCAAATATTTGAAACATCTCCAAATGATCAAACACTGATGGTAGAAGAAGAAAATTACAAAACCACAAAAGAAGACTTGAATCGAGCTGCGGAATCTAACACCTGAAAATAGAATTATGATTTAGAAGAAAACATTAAGAATTTTGAGCTGCAGAAATCCCAAAGGACGGCAAAATTATCGCACTGGACAGGATTCGAACCTATGCGGGCAGAGCCCATTTGATTTCGAGTCAAACTCCTTAACCACTCGGACACCAGTGCATATTTTCTGCTCCTCCCTGTGGCAAATCCCTTCCCAAATTCAGTTTGCACAGTCGGATTAGCGCCTTTATTTGGTCTAGATGGGAGCAGGCAAAAAACTTTTATTCCAACTCACTGTGCCAGAAGTCGTCTCCCTTCTTAAACGTGGCATATTTCTGTAAATTTTGTAATTTTTTTCTTTGATTTAACAAGCCTGCATGAAATCGCCTGCCCACGTGTCTGGGAAGATAACTGCATAAAATGAAATGAGGCCCAATCCAAACCAGACAGGAAAATAAAGAATAAAAATGAAAAGTGTTACGATGAGTAGCCATTTTTTAGAGGATTTTGCTCCAGCAAGTAGGAAAAATCCTCCAATTGTGATGGGAAAGAAGTAAATTGACTTTAA
Organism: Oscheius sp. JU1382; assembly: GCA_932521405.1. Classification (NCBI taxonomy): domain Eukaryota; kingdom Metazoa; phylum Nematoda; class Chromadorea; order Rhabditida; family Rhabditidae; genus Oscheius; species Oscheius sp. JU1382. The sequence goes on from OW051479.1 coordinate 1,544,258, forward strand.
AAAAAGTTCGATTTTTGGGGAAAAAAAATACCCATGGATGAAGATTTTCCAAGAACCAAGCCAAAACCACGAAGAACACCGTTCCGAGGCTATAATCCCAGCCGAGGGATTCACAAACTTCCTGGAAGAAGACCAGAAAAGAAAGAGAAAAATCCTAACTTTTACGTGCTGATTTTTGCAGAAAAATGTGCACTGATAGCGTAGGTCATCATGATTAAAATGATTGACCATTAGCTGGCGAGAAAGTGGAACTAAAAGTGAGAACAACCTGTTGGCCAAGGCCAATCAATCGAAGGGTTCGAAAACATGTGCCATCGACACGGCAGAGCACTTTTCGGAAGATTTTTCGATTTTCTAAATGCTAGATGAATGAAGGATAGCTTTTCTCCGATGCTGCAATGGAAAACCTGAATTTCCCAATCTTTGAATAATGGAGAAAATTGAAATTAGTGTGGCTTCTTTTACTCGTTAGATAATTGTATAAACTGTTTTTGCGGTGAGAGCCTTTATTATAAAATTTGGCACCTCCCATCTATATCCGAATTTCCCAAATTCGGATATGGATTTTCAAAAGATGGATCCTAAGCCAAGAAAAAAGGTTTTCTCAATCAGAAAATATGAAAATTGTATTTCTTTTGCAATCTAAGGCTTAGGGTTAGCCAATGCAGGCTTAGCGCTGCGAAATAAGCGTTTTATCCAAAAGAATGATCATTAACCATCAATTTTTCTTTCTTTTCGCCCTTGGAAATCTATACCCGAATTTATAAATTTATATCCGAATTTCTCAAACTAGGATATAGATGGGAGGTACCAGAAAATTTACTATAGTCTGTTCATAAAAAAAGGCGACATCCTTCGTATTCAAGAAAGGGGTTATCGTGGCGGGACCCATTTTATCCTTAAAAAGGCCTTAAGTAAGTTTTAGGAAAAAATGGGTCTCACCGCGAAAACGCCCTTTTCTCGGAGCATCAGCTGTCGTCTTGTTTATGAACAGACTATAAGTTAAGGAGCCCGTAGTGAAATCTAGCGAAACCTTTTCCTTTTTGAATTTTTAAGCCAAAACCCTAGAAATTCCCCGACTATCACTTTATCGCCCGTGCCGAAAAGGAAGATTCCCATGCTCGACAGCTAGCTAAAAATGCCTCAAATCTCCACGTCTTTTCATGGATTCCCCAGCCAGCTGTTCTCCGCCATCCTCGTCTAAAAGCATTCATCACCCATGCCGGCTATAACAGTCTGATGGAGACAGCCCGAAGCGGTGTTCCTATCATCCCAATTCCGATCATGCTCGATCAGCCTAAGTATGGTGATCTTTGATAAGAAATAAGCTGTTTTTTCTAGGAATAGTCTAGCGGTGAAAAGAGCCGGCTGGGGACTTCCCGTATCGAAAATTGCCTTGAAAAACAGGCCAGACTTGCTGATCAAAGCGCTTCGAGAAGTCCTTCGTGGCCAAAAGTATTTTTATTTGAGAAACAAGCCAGTTTTAGATATAAAGACAACGCTAGAAGAATAGCCAATTTGATCAGAATGAAGCCAACTAGTGGAACTACGAGGTTACTCCAAAACACTGAGTTTGCCATTGCAAATGGAGGGATGAAAGAGCTGCTGACGGACGGGCGTCACTACGGCGCCATCAAATATTTTAATTTGGATATTTTGTTGGCAACTTTTGTCATTTATTGGGTTCTCAAACGGGGCATAAGGCTGGTCGTTTGGTTGACAAATAACCAGCAAGATGTAGAAAAGGAGAAAATTCAATAAAACTATTTCATTTTCATGTTCTGGGGCTATCAATTCAGATGAAACGCTGGCTTTCAAGAAGACTCCAGAATATTCAACAACAATATTAGAATTGTGGTTTTTGGGATTTCGGAAAAAGTTGGGGCAAATTCATAGACCGCTGCTCCAATATAGCCGGCACCTCAGACTGTTGTTTCCACTCAAGATACTTTTCTCATTGCGTTATTGAAGAAAATACAGAGAGAGGGGCAAACGTAGGATAAAAACAGGAATGGAATACTTCGAAACTTGGCAACATTTTTATTTTAGTCTTCAATATATTCTGGCACAGGTTGTCTGCTAATCGGAGAGATCAAAAACAAAATTTATTAATATAAATATATTAGAAAAGTTGCAGCAGCAGGTGTTTCTCAGTTTTTATTGAAAGAGGAAAAGAAGAAAATATGCCGTGTTTTTCTGGCAATTTAGGTCTTTCTTTCCAGCTGATTCCATCGAATATTTCGACGGAATCTATTCGAGTTGTTTTGTTAATTTCTCCTCCAAAGACCATGATTCCATTTGATAATTTGACAGCTCCATGACAGTATCGTCCTTGTTTTAAGCAGGGCATCTTGATCCACTCCTTTTTTGGATCAAAGACGTCTATTTTCCAGACTTCATCTGAGGGCGTTTCATCAGATTTATCTCCTCCAATGATTATTAGATTTGTTCCTTCAACTATTGAACAATGCCTTAATAATTCAAGCGGCATATCACAGAATATTTCCCATTTGTTCTTAGCTGGATCATAGACTTCCACTGATTTTAAAGCTTTCCCATCCCAACCACCAGAAACAAAGATTTTTCCACCAATTGTTGAAGCAGATGAGGCAACTCGTTCAAAATTGAGATCACTTTCATTTTGCATTTTTAAAAAGACAACTTACGGCATTTTAGTCCAAATATTTGTTTGGGGATTGTATTTTTCCACTGTTGTTAGTACATCACTCCCATTCCATCCACCAATTACCCAAATTTCTGAGCCAAAAACAATTGTGCTCTGTGAGATGCCAGTTCTCTTCTCGTTCATTTCAGCCATTTTGGTCCATTCACCATTCTCTCCCAACTTGTAGCAGTTTGCATATGGTTCATATGTATTATTTTTGTAACCTCCCATAACATAAATTTTACCGTTTAAGATGACAGATCCATGTTCTATCACTCCAAATGGAAGTTTCTTCTTACACTTTCGCCATTTGTTCTCTTTGGAATCGAAAATGCAAATGGAGTCAGTCACTGTGTCATGAAATCCTCCAAGAATCAACGTCTACACCGCTTATTCAAAGGTTTTAGCTGAACCTACAGAAGAGTGGAACCCCAATTCTGAGGAAACATTTTTCAATTGAATTGGCATATTTCCTACCATCTTTTTTGTTTCTAAAATGCTGGCGTTCTGTAAATTCCAAACAAACCTTCATTTGTTTTTTCAACCAAAGCGGCTTTTTCCAAGTGCCCGGCTCTTAGATTTTTAATTTCTCCAGATTGCTTATCAATTATTATTTGTAAAGTTTCAAAGTTCTGTCTGATGTCGCCCATTGTTTCTTCCTTTTCAGCTAATTGAGCTTCGATCTTTCTAACTGAAATTCCATTTAGTCCTTTTGTCTTCAGATTTTTTGATTTTTGAAATTTTCTGCGTTGACTCGCTCCTCTCTTTCATCCACAATCAGGGATGCACGGTTTCTGGATTTTTTAGTCGGTTCGGTTCCGATTTCGGTTAACCGCAATTTTTCAAATCGACCCGCGGTTTATTTTAAAACTACCTGCAGCAACTCGATCCATTCTTTCCCTTGCCATTTGCTGCCCAACTTCCGCCAGCTGATTTTGAAAATTTCGTTCTAAAAGATTCTCAAATAGATTCGAATATAAAAATGCCTGTGGTGGCTCGATCCTCTCTTTCTCCCTCCAGCAGCCGTCTTGCTTCAATTTTGTTTTCTTCGGTTGATTGTTCTTCAAGAGATGTTTTAACTTTTAAAAAAGAACTCACTCATAACCGCCATATTTTCCTGATAGTTCTTTTTATCGATTTTTATTTTATCCTCAATATTACCTATGCTTTCTTTCAAAGTTTCCTCAAATTGTCGCCTCATTTCGGCGAGTTGTTCCTCAAACTTTCTCTCTAGAAATTCATCGAATTTCTCACCGAAAGATTCCCCTTTCCTACCTGTGGCAGCAATTGCTAGTCTCAATCGGTCTATTTCTTGTCGAGCATTTTCAAGCTCCACTCGCTGTTGCTGTAATTCTCTATCTTCTTGATTCAGTTCCTCCTCTTTCTCAACAACCATGGCTTGAGCCTCGTACATTTTAATTAGTGGATCGCTCTCCTCCTTTCTACCATTTGATGAATGCGCCATTCTAAAAGACTATTATTTACAACAGCAAGACAAAAGGAAGTCGATAGTGTTTGTCAACTGATTGAGACTAAGGAAGTCGTAAAATGAGTAATGTTTAGCTAAAACCAGCACCAGGAATATCATAAAAAATTTAGAGCGTCATCCGGTCTAAAAAAAAACTTGAAATTTTATTGAAAAGTTCTAATAAGAGAGCAATTAGAGACAAAGGTATTGTTTGATGTCGAAAAGAGGAAATGAATCGACCATTTACGACGTGATACGCGATGATGCGATGCAGACTCATCCTCTTAAACGTACTCCATTTCCGAATATCAAATAAATGGTGCAGACATTACAAACTTTTTAAAAATCTAATTCAATCTTTTGCTATTTTCTTCAGAAATGAAAGCAATCGTTTTTGGTCGAGGAAAGCCATTGAAGGGAGAGGCTCAGGAGGCGGAATAAGCACCCATGTTTTCATAAATGAAGTAGTCGTTCATCTTCAAAGAAGGTGGCATTTTATTTTTCTAAAAAAGAATTTGAAATTGGAGGAAAACAAACCTCAATTAGATCGGTCGAATCACAAGTCGGTCCAAAAAGAGTAGAAGGAATCAGCTCTCCGGGATGATCCTAAAAAGAGTTCAAAAAGAAAGAAACTGGCTATTAACCACTGCTTTGCAGATTTGAATTTGAATTTAATTGAGTTATAAAATTTTAGGATAAAGCAGCGCGGGTATCCAAATTTAAATTTGCAGCGCAGCGGTTAATACTCAAGCATGTCATATTTTTTTGAAATAGACTATAATTTAGCTTGTTAGATGAGACTTTTGATCATTGAGTGCACCAAAGGTCTCTCACTCTCTTTCATAGACTGAAACCCGAGATACCCTTAATTTCGGGCTGTTGACTCTGGATTATATGCTTTCTAACGTATCCTTCCTTTGACCATTTTCTCAGCTTTTAAAATTATTTTCTCAGCAAATTTATGGCTTTAGGCTTTCAAATGCTGCTGTATCTTTTCTATTCTTGCTTTCTTCGCCAATATTTGGTTGCATCAGAAAGCTTGGAAGAATACCTCGAACAAGAAAATAAATTGCTGCAGACGATCTTTAGAAACTATTCAGCAGATTTACCAGCCACTTATACTAGAGGTTTGGTTAGCTTTTTATAACCAGGAAGTAACTAATTTAGGGAGATCTGATCCTTTTGCTCCGCCGATGCTTCAAAATGTCAACATTACCCTTATGTATACTAATCTATTGAACATTGTGAGTCATTCCAGACGGCGATGAGGGTCTAATCTTTGTCTTCTCTAGGCGATTTCAAAGTGGAGAGAATCGGTAGTTTGGATACTGTAACTGTCCCTCAAAATCGATTTATTTTTAAAAAATTTTATTCAAAAGCTTCATTCAGGATGAACCGCAGGAGACAATCTACCTCTTAATTGACATTTACATGGAGTGGAGAGATTATCGCTTGAAATGGAACCCAGAAAATTTCAGTAAAATTGATGTTGTTATGGCTGGTAGAGCACGAGTTTGGGTTCCTGATGTTGTCCCTTATGACGTGTAACTCGTTTTAAATTTTAAAAAATGAGAACTAACAAAATAGAGCCGCATTCGCTTGGGGAGTTCCGCCCGAAAGACAGCAAGTTGTCATCTTCTCCAATGGCACTATAGCTCTTTTGACGTCAATTAATGTCGGTTATAATTGTGAATTAGACGTAAGAATTCTGACTTATTAAAATGATATATTCAGATAACCAATTTGCCATTCGATGAGCAGTTTTGTGCTGCTAAATTCTCTTGTTACCACAGTACTAACAAAGAATTAGTTCTGAGTCCATTCTTTGCGCCGGAATTTGATGAGAAAATTATGGTAAGAGCTCTCCAATCTCTTTTCTGCAAATTCCTGGCTTTATTTTTTCACAAACCGGGCAATGTGAGAAATTTTGAAATTTGCAAGTCAAATAAAGTCCTGGGGAGGAGCTTCTATTAAAATAAATACGGTAATAACAAAATCAAAATAGTGATTTCAGGATAGCAATTCGTGGACTGCTCTCGGCAAGGACATTGTCCACCGTACTTTCGAAGATAAACTTCATGGTTGGAATTATTCGGAGGTTTTAAAGTCTCTGACAATCTTTTAAAGCGAATTGCAGGTGAATTTTGTGTTCAAATTGAGAAGAAGTGCCACTTATTATGTCGTTTTGATCATAATTCCATCCTACGTCTTGGCATTTCTATGCCTCTGCGGCTTGTTTTGGTCGCGAATTACACATAACACTTATATGGAGAAGGTTGTTTTTTAGTCTTTTCATTGCTATAAAATAATAAATTCAGTTGAATCTGGGATATGCAGGCATTTTGGCGATGGTTTTGATCCTTCAAATGACAACCCAAGAAATGGTGAAGACATCAACCCTCCCTATTCTGTGTAACTTTCCCTGTGTCTCCATACAATTTTCCAGCTCTTTACACCCTCATGAATCTGTCTTCTATCAGTGTAGCAAGCCTGGTTGTGTTAATTACTGGGAAAGCTGAAGGAAAGCTGTGTAAAAATAGAAAATCCGAGTAAGAAAGTGTCTCAATGTTAATTGTTTTTTAGAAAGTGCTGGACTCTTCGAATTTTCAGGAGAATTCACATCTTTTTTCTACTTTTATTTATTACTATTATCACTATTAATTTGATAATGCTGCTATCAAAAAAATGGGAAGTTAGAAATGGAGATAAAATTAAATAAACTGATCTCTATGAGTGGGGTTATTGCTAATTTTTTCTCCAAAATCAATCCCTAATATATCGCCTAGAGCATCTAAATTTGATTAAGAAGACGCCGTGTTTCCAACAGGAGAAGCCTCCTACACTTTTAAAGCTCTTTGGCCTTCTTTTTTCCCCCAAGAACTTCATTTATTTTAATCAAATCAAATATTTTAAAGCGTGGTCACATCTTGGACATTATTCGGTGAATTATTTAAAACTTTTTTCTTCTTCAACAGCTCAGATATACAGTACCATGTAAGAACTGCATTAATAGCTGGATGGCAACTTCTTGCCATCATTTCGAGCTGTAATTAACTCACTGCTTGCTTAAAATCACTCCACTCACATCTATAGATAAATTGCAAATTCTTGCAAATCCATCGGAATATAAGAAGTTATGGAAGGAATCTGGCAGCATCGGATAGCTATTCAAACAAATCTAATTAAATAGCTGAACAATAACAATGAGACTCTGGAAATGTAATAGAATTCCTCAAAAATGGTTCAACAAACTTTGAGAAAAAGACCCAAGGACATTTTCTTGATCCCCATCACTACAGTTGATGAATAAGTCGTTGTTTCCAAACTCGTAATCATCAGATAACAAACCAAAGTAACAGAAAAGATGGTTATACTGTAAAGGAGAGGATCAACCCAGTAAAACTGCCCAATCAGACTCATTATCTGAAAATAGTCATAATAAATCTGTCTGTTGCTGACGCCTCTATTCTGTACATACTCAGGCAAATTTTAAAATACAAGGTAGCTCGTGCCCTACAGTGGAGACAATAATTATACTCGAGTAGAGATTGAATTATCTCCGATAGCTGACCAGCCATAGGCACCTCCGACTCAAGCTAGAATTAAGATTGCTCCCGCAGCCGTCACACATGGTTGCTTAGATCTCAAAGTGATTCTTTGGGAGTAGGGAGTCGTTTCAATCTGCCTGGTAAACTAGACGACTAATTATGCCCTGCGTATATGCGATGCACTGAGAATTAGGGCCGCCGCGCTGGGACCATTTTTATCCTAAAATTTACTAAAGGCCTTTTTTAAGGATAAAAATGGGTCTCCTTTGAAAACCGTGAAAACCCCCTTTTCTCGTAGCATCAGCTGTCGTCTTTTTTTAATAAACAAGCTATAACAAGGGTCCAGCGATGAGTCATGCGAGAGTTTTAGCTTTTGTTTCCTAGAAACCAAGAATGCTCTTATTTTTATTTTTTTAAAGCGTCGTCACATTGGAAGCATTTGAAGGCGAAGGACTAATTTTTGCTGATTTTTTCTTTAATAATCCAGAGATGCAGTACCAAGTTAGAGCAGAATTAATGGCTGGATGGAGTGAAGCAGCAAATGTATCGAGCTAAAATCAAATTTAAATCTAGTTGGCTCTCTTACCACAATAATCACATAGCCAATCTGAAGTAAGATCCCAGAGTTGAAGGCACTTGCCATGCTGGCCGGAAGAAAGCTCCATGGAAGTTCCGAATAGAGCACATTAGTTAACGGAATAAGGATAATAATTGTCTAAAAAATGGTATAAATCTGGAAAAATATTTAAAATAAACTTTGAAAAAAAGTCCTTTGGACATTTTCTTAATTCCTCTAATGACAATCGGAGAATAATTTATGGTTTTTAATCTAACTATCGAAATATAACAAGACAGAGTTGCTGTAAAACTTCCCAATTCATATAAGTTTGGAATCAACCATCCAGGCCAAATTAAATTGCTTGCGATATTCTGGAAAAATGTTATCATACAGATAAAAATTTTTTTGATTAAGATATCGCTGAATTTGTAATTTCTTATCAATCTACCACTTCAACGTCAATCTCCACTGGATTCAGATATCGTGTGAAAACGAAGGTTATCAGCATGGCAGAAATCTACCGTACTGTTGCAGTTTTATTCAGCTCGATTTTATGATTCCAAAACACTTTAAACCTCAAAATATGGCTGGAAATTCGTAGAATTATGGCCTGAAAAAGTTGGAATTTTAGTTTAAAAAACACGTTTTTTTTTGTTGCGATTTTTGACTAAATTGGCATCTTTTTTGAATCATAACTCAGCCAATTTTTAACCAAATTGCGCCATTTAAAGTCTTGGAATCACGAAATCGAGCCGAATAAAACCGCATCAGCCGAATTTTGATAAAATGGCTTGTTTGGTCTTGACTCAAAGCTGAAATCGAATAGATTTCTGCCATGCAGATGACCTTCTTTCTCACACGACCTCTGAATCCAGCGGAATAAGATAAAGAAATGATTTTTTATAAATTCGAGCCATATTGGGGCTTCTGAATAGATACATTTTTCTAAATTGGAGGGGTTATCAAATTTTTGCGCCACCCGAATTTAATGCCAAACTTTTGTATTGGACTTGATTTTATTGATAACCCAGAGAACTAAAGAAACAAAAAGAAAATAGAGACCACTTGTCTCATTGGTACAAGAGATAAGCCTATCAGTTCTTCTTTCTCCTTGTTCAATCACCTCTCTTTTCTGCCTTTTTGTCAATAATCAGTTCAGAATGGCGCATTCATCAAATGATAGACAGCAAGTGGAGCTTGAAAATGCTCGACAAGAAATAGACCGATTGAGACTAGCAATTCCTGCCACAGGTAGGAAAGGGGAATCTTTCGGTGAGAAATTCGATGAATTTCTAGAGAGAAAGTTTGAGGAACAACTCGCCGAAATGAGGCGACAATTTGAGGAAACTTTGAAAGAAAGCATAGGTAATATTGAGGATAAAATAAAATTCGATAAAAAGAACTATCAGGAAAATATGGCGGTTATGAGTGAGTTCTTTTTTAAAAGTTAAAACATCTCTTGAAGAATAATCAACCGAAGAAAACAAAATTGAAGCAAGACGGCTGCTGGAGAGAGAAAGAGAGGATCGAGCCACCACAGGCATTTTTATGTTCGAATCAATTTGAGAATCTTTTAGAACGAAATTTCCAAAATCAGTTGGCGGAAGTTGGGCAGCAAATGACAAGGGAAAGAATGGATCGAGTTGCTGCAGGTAATTTTAAAATAAACCGCGGGTCGATTTGAAAAATGGCGGTTAACCGAAATCGGAACCGAACCGACTAAAAAACCCAGAAACCGTACGTCCCTGATTGTGGATGAAAGAGAGGAACGAATCAACGTAGATAATTTAAAAAATCAACCTGAAATCTGAAGAGCAAAGGACTAAATGGAATTTCAGTTAGAAAGATCGAAGCTCAATTAGCTGAAAAGGAAGAAAGAATTGAAACTTTACAAATTAGAATTGATGAGCAATCTGGAGAAATTGAAAATCTAAGAGCCGGGCAGTTGGAAAAAGCCGCTTTGGTTGAAAAAGCAAATGAAGGTTTGTTTGGAATTTACAGAACGCCAGCATTTTAGAAACAAAAAAGATGGTAGGAAATATGCCAATTCAATTGAAAAATGTTTCCTCAGAATTGGGGTTCCACTCTTCTGTAGGTTCAGCTAAAACCTTTGAATAAGCGGTGTAGACGTTGATTCTTGGAGGATTTCATGACACAGTGACTGACTCCATTTGCATTTTCGATTCCAAAGAGAACAAATGGCGAAAGTGTAAGAAGAAACTTTCATTTGGAGTGATACAACTTGGATCTGCTATTTTAAATGACAAAATTTATGTTATGGGAGGCCACAAAAATAATGCATATGAACCATACGCAAACTGCTACAAGTTGGGAGAGAATGGTGAATGGACCAAAATGGCTGAAATGAACGAGAAGACAGCTGGCATCTCACAGAGCACAATTGTTTTTAACTCAGAAATTTGGGTAAGTGGTGGATGGAATGGGATTGATATACTAAAAACAGTGGAAAAATACAATCCCCATACAAATATTTGGACTAAAATGCCGTAAGTTGTCTTTTAAAAAATACAAAATGAAAGTGATCTCAATTTTAAACGGAATTCCCCATCTGCTTCAATAGTTGGTGGAAAAATCTTTGTTTCTGGTGGTTGGGATGGAGAAATTTTAAAATCAGTGGAAGTCTATGATCCAGCCAAGGATAAATGGGAAATATTCTGTGATATGCCGCTTGAATTATTAAGGCATTGTTCAATAGTTGAAGGAACAAATCTAATAATCATCGGAGGATTGAAATCTGATTTAACCCCCTCAGATGAAGTCTGGAAAATAGACGTCTTTGATCCAAAAAAGGAGTGGATCAAGATGCCCTGCTTAAAACAAGGACGATACTGTCATGGAGCTGTCAAATTATCAAATGGAATCATGGTCTTTGGAGGAGAAATTAACAAAACAACTCGAATAGATTCCGTCGAAATATTCGATGGAATCAGCTGGAAAAAAGGACCTAAATTGCCAGAAAAACATGACCTATTTTCTTCTTTTCCTCTTTCAATAAAAACTGAAAAACAATTGCTGCTGTAGCTGTTCTAATATATTTGTATATTAATACATTTTTTTCTTTTTATATTAGGAAATAATAAGGCTTTATCCTGCATGTCTCATTGGGGCCGGCAATTGAAAAAAAGGTTGACTTTTTTCTATTGTTTTTTCTTCCCAAAGAAGAAAATCAAGTCAGCGGATTTAAGATTCGCGCTTGGTTATAAGCTGCTACAGTAACCCTGAATACTTACAAATAAAAACATGAATAAATCGTGGTTGATTAAGAATGCAGCCACAATTATATCGACGAAAAAAATGTGATAAACGAGTCCCAGCGTCAGGAAAATAACAGCACAAATATTAAAAATTCGATTCCTAACAATTCTTTCTAATTCAGGCGTCGACTCACTTGTTGAAGATACTCTTCCAATAAATAGCAAACATACTTATCACATAGACATCGACATCCCTCCATATGAATATGAAACTGTGAAAAACAATTGAAATTTGCCGATTTCTGGCCAGAAAAACCAGAGAGACATAGCCACAAATCGACAAAATGATATAAATAACACATTGGAAGATGATGCATTTTTGAAAGTTATTCAGCTCAGCTTCTCGTTTTAATAATCGATAGATTATGACCAAATTCAAAGGGAGTGAAATAAAAAACGAGAGGAGAATAGGGATGACTTCAGTGAAGAAACTTGGAAGCAGAAATCCATCAGAAAATGCCGATTTGGGAAGTTTTATCCCAAAAATGGAGAATATTTTACTCGAAATTGAGATAAACTTTGGAGAGAAACCAGTCATTTCCGTCTGAAATTGACCAAAGTGATGAATCCTAATGATATTCAAAAAGAGAACTAACCCAGAATTGACATTTTGTTTGGAGCTAGCAATGATCTGAGAAGAGGAAAAAATGAAGAATTATGGTATTTCTGTGGGAGCAAGTGTGAACCCGCACATTCACATTTATTCCAATAATTTCATTCATAAAATAAAAAATAGAATGAAAGTGTTTGTCGCGCTTTTGGGTCCCGCAGCGGTTCAGAACAAATTAGTCTGTTCATAAACAAGACGACATCCTTTGTATCCAAGAAAGGAGTTTTTATGGCGAGACACATTTTATCCTAAAATTTATTAAAAGCCTTTTTTAGGATAAAAATGAGTCTCGCTGCGAAAACCCTCTTTTACTGTATAGGCTGATTCAAAAAAAGGAGACAAGACCGACTATAATCAGCCACTGCGTTGTAGATTTACCTTTAGTTTAGTTAAAAACTTTTTAGGATAATGCAACATGTGTAACCAAATTTAAAATTACAGCGCAGTAGTTGATACTCAATCATGTCTTTTTTTAATAGACTATAGCTACAGTAACCCTGTAATAATAGGTGTAGGACTGTTTTTGGATTGGAAAAATCCTTAGGTTTTCTTTCTTTCGATTCAAGCAGAAAAGGAAGCAATCAAAGCGAGAATTATAGAGTGTACTCTTAATTGAATAAAACTAGTAGACTTTTTCTCTGTTCGCTTGATAGTAGATCCGTTGTAGACTAATCTCATCAAGGAAAAATTAATTTTTGACCTGGATGGATAATCATTGTTCCGCAAAACTTAGTTACCTCCCCTAGGTCAAAAAATTAATAGAGAAACAATTCAACGCCTCCTGCAAATATTCATTCTCTAGTGGAAAAAATAGAATTTATAATTGTTAATAATTTTACAAAACGGCAGCTTTAATATGATTTAATAGCGAAATATAGCTATCCTAATTGTCTGGAATATAAAAATAGCGATATTTAGCGCCTTTGTGATAATAAAAATGCAAAATTCTAATCCAAAAGCAAAGAAAATGAATGCCCAAAATAATAAGAAACAAATTATTATGAAGAAGAATGGAGCGGAAAGGGGACCTTTTTGAGCTTCGACAGGAATGACATTCTCCTTGTGAGTTTGACTCTTCGTGATTGGCTCTTGTTTTTCGACTATTATTTCATTGGAATGTTTGCTATTCTCAGCTGTTCTCTTGATCAGCGATCTGATAAACGCCCTGTGAAGGGCTTTATGCCGGAGATTGTTTTTTATCGCTTTTGAGCGCATTTTTTTCGTAGCCAACGCCATCCATGACTTGACTTGACTTACTTGGCTCGTAACAACTGTTTGAACTTTGTTAAGCGGAACAGCTATAGGAGAAGGTTCTTCCTTAGAGGATGATGGAAGTGGAACTGAGATAGGAGGTGAAACCATAAATGCGATCAGATTGAAAGCCGTAATGGACTAATCGATTCAAAATGTTTGAAAGCGCTTTCATTCCTTGCAAGACCATTCAGCTTCAATGAGTCTCATCTTCTTGGTTTAAGAAACTGGAAGATGAAAAACAAAAAGAATATTATTTATGTCCTCTTTTTACACTATTTTCTGTTGGGTGATTAATGCCGAAAAACGAGTGGATCGCTTTAATCGTGATTATACAATAGGAGGTTGATTGGTTCTCTATTTCGCTGCAAATTTTGGACTACGGTAGAGGCTAGATTAGTCTCTTAATCCCTTTACTGCCAAGATAATCAGAATTTGAGCTCATTCTCGACTTTCATTTCTACTAGAAAAATGCTACCCAAAGAAAAAGTCGAACAGGTTTCTTTTCTTTGTTTTTAATGACCATCAGGATTCTAGGAGCAGAGAAAAATCCCAAAGATAGCACCAAATGAGAAATTGAAGAAGTATTCCAGGCAGAAGGCAGATGACCTGTCATTGCCGAAGAACCTTCAACCATCGTTTACAGGAGAAATAACAACGGAGAATTCCAAGGAGAAAGTAAAATTAAAGAAAAATTCAAGGATTCTATCAAAGGAAAACCCAACAAGGGGATCAAAAGTCAAAAATGCAAGACGGCTGAAGTCTAGAAGTCCGACAGATATTCCAGAAGATTCAACTGAGGAGGAAAATTCCCAAAAGATGACTAAAACAGAGGAAAAAAGCGACGAAATGCCTCAAAAGAAAGGCTATCCCTATTCGACCAAGAAGAATGGCTATTCAGGGAAGAAGCTCATCTATCTCGGCGATGGGAATATAATCAACAGAAAGACCAAATGGGGAGCTATTCAATATTTCATTCTGTCAGTTTTTATCATTTTTTTTACCGAAAGAGATTTCCAGAAAGTATATGAGCTTTGTCCAAGTCGTCCTAGGACTCTTGATTTTTTGTAGTGTTTGTTGTATTATCGCCATCATCTTCCGCGGGTTGGGCTATAAAATGTACAAAGTTAGTCGAATTGCCCGATAAGTCCTTGCTTTCAAAACTTGAATTTTCAAATTTTCAAAAATTGCGAAAAAGAGAACCTCCGGTAATCTGGAATTTTTTCAGACAGTCAATTGGAAGCTCTCTCCAACGCCAATCTACCATTCATTCGATGATATCTCTGTTTCGAGCTCCAGCGAATTTTGCAATGAATTCGCCCGAATGGCGATCCAAGAAGACCATACGCCTTTCATCGGTTTGGCTTATTTGATGACAGCCTGTCTGGCGTTAGCTGAGCCACATGCCAGCGGTCCTGGCGGCGATTCGGTTCTCCTCTATTCCAGGAATGGCAGTTGTGAGCAGATTGATGGCACCAATTGGTTTTCAATCTATGTAGATCCACCATATAATGACTTCTATATCCGTCGGCAGAGACAGCACTCCGGCTCGCGGTCAGCAGCCGAAGCGGGAATACGCATGCCAGGATATACTCAGACTCAACTCGGGATCAGCGAGCTGCTCTTCAAATATTCAAATAATGACATGTCTCCCAAAAAAATGGGAAATTTCACTCTAGCTATGTACCAAGAGGTAAAATTTCATTAAATCTTAGAAATCCATACGCAAAATTCAAATGCTTTCTCCTTCTTTAGATACAGTATCAAAAACCTGATTAACATTGAGCTTGCAGTTGATTCGATTCGATCTACACATCCCGATTTCTGCTCGCGTTGGTGATGCTCTGAACGAAGTCTCCTCGATGTTGGGATCGGAGTCTTTCAAACGTTTTCATACTTTGACGAATACTTTGCGTCAGGAAGGTGATCTCCTCAAAGTGGATCCAAAAATTGCATCCTTCTTTCCACTCTTTGTCGACTCAATTTTTATTAATAATAGAACAGGAATGCAGTCTCTCATAAAAGACTCCAATCGTCTTTATGACCTCATCTTTAACACATTGGAAGAAGATCGTAATTTATTCTAAAGTTTTTAACAACAAAATTTAGACGCATTTTTTTTGAAACTCCATAGGCAAAGTCTAACGGAACATATGACTCGATTAATAAACACCGACAAGACGACAAAAAATATAGCGACAACCACATTGAAGAACGGTATGACCGTCTGTGCGCCACGAGAACTTAGAAATGATAACACCTCACCACACATCGCGCATGCACTCAAGAACTACACAGGCTTGTCTATTTTTTTAATTAAAAATAAGAAGGGAAAAAGATTCACTAGGGGGTTTTTTGCCAAAAGCTCACGCGTTTTGGTGGCTTTGGGTTATTCTTGAACTACTTTATCAATTTTTTTAATTTTTTGACTTGTTTTTGTGCTTTTTTATTATTATTATTATTCGCTTCACAAGAGCTTATAAGGGTCTTCCTTTAGTTCTATGGAGCCCAAGTAATTAGGGCGGATGATAACCAGAAGAAGCAGAAAGAAAAATAGACCAAAAAGCAAGAAAGATCCAATATAAACTATAGAACATAAAAATAATTTAAATTTGCATAAGAAGTGAAGCGAATAATAATAAAAACACAAAAAACAAGCCAGAAAATAAAGAAAATTGGTAAAATAGTTCAAGGGTAAACACGGAGGCTTTGGGATATTCAGCCAGAAACAAAGTAGGAATAAAGTCAGAGAATCTGAAAAAGAAATTACTAAACTTATAGTCTATTTAAAACAAGGCGACATGACCTCCTAGCAATACCGTACTCAAATTTTGCGGTGCTCTTATTCTACTTTTGAATTTCCAGAATTTTCTTTATGTTTTAGTTTCTTTTTTGCTTGTTTTTTTTTATTTGTCTTATTTCTTATGTTTAGGCAACTAGTACAAAAGTATGCAAATAAAAAAAAAGCAAAAAAGAAACTAAAACATGAAGAAAATTCTGGAAATTCAAAAGTAGTATAAGAGAACCGCAAAATTTGAAAGCATCAATTCTGAGTACAGTTATTGCTAGGAGGCCATGTCGTCTTTTTTAAACAGACTATATGTTGATTATGTAGGTTCCAACCGTAATTCTCTTCTAATACAAGCCTTTCCGAAAGCGAAAGTGCAACTTCTCATGATTAGATATTTTTTTGAGATTTTCTTGTGAAATTGATTCAATTTTAGGAGAAAAGCTCCCGGCGAAAGGAAAAAAAGCAATTGGATTGGAATTCTATAGGCAAATTGTGAAAACTTTTGTCGGAATGATTGAAGATATGCGAAAACCATTTAAGCACTTATTTTATGACTCGAACATGTTGGCGGCGTTGACAAAAACGTATTTGCAAAATTCGCAGCAAGATGAGGTCTCCTCAATGAATGGTAATTCTTTCACGATTGTCAACCACAAGACAAATGAGGCCATCGCCTGGGTCGGCACATTGGGCTCGTCGTTCGGCAGTAAGATCGGCGATAAGAATATATTTTTGAATAATTTGAATGACGACTACATGAAGGATTGGAAGAATGTTGGAGCGACGAAGGACCTCATCGAGCCGATGATTATCAATCGACCGGATGGAAGCGTCCATCTGGCCTATGCTGGCTTGCCGGGAAATATGAAAGTCTCAGCAGAGATGGGACGCAAACTAACCAGCCTAGCACTTCATTTGTATCACAATGTCTCTCTTGAAGTTGCTCTTACGGCTCCGCTCATCCAGGCGGATGACCCTAAAATCTTAAAAACTAGAGGCATCCCTTACGTTAGTTTTTTTTCGATTAAAAATTAAAGTTTTGTTTTAAGAATCATTACTCTCAACTGGTAGACGCTACAAGAGAGGCTTGGAAACACCATGGGAAGATAATGAGCAGCGATATAGAGAAATTGAATGAAGAAGTTTCAGCTGTAAGCAAAAAGGAGGCCATGTTCTATAGGCACCAGGATGAAAAGGTTGAGCGGAGATTCGTCGTGATGCCAAATGGGCTCTAATCTTCGGCTAGAATTGATTCTTCATAGACTGCTAAAACCAAATAAAAAATGACGAAAGATTGGAGAATGATTCCCCCCAACAAAAATGCTTCTCTTCTCGATCTATAAACTTTCCATCCTAAATAAAAGCATCTGATGATCTGTCAATCTTCCATTAGCTTTTATAATTTCTTTTTATAAAATTGTAGCCCTTGGTCTCCTCTACAAGATTTCTGAACATTGCAAGCTATAAAAACTAGGCTAAATGTCGAAAAACCATTATTGTGGAGTACTTCAAATCGAGGAGATATGGTAACTTTTTGAAGTTGGATGGTTTCTTTTAGAAAAAAAGAGATAAGTAAGTGAATTTTTATTACTCGACCCTTTTTCCAGTTAATTATTACTGGGCATTATCGTTAGCTGCTTTATAAATAGCCTGTAGACGTTCAATGACCTGCTTCTGATTGACATTTGAAAAGATTGTAGGAGCGGAGAGAAGAATTCCACAGGTGCCTCCCAACGTCACAGCGAAAAATAACTATTTTTAAACATTTTTTTGCATATGAATGGACTTACAAATAACATAAGACGATCGATAATTATGGCTACAAATTTCCAGTCTTCTTTCAACTGAAATTGTTATTTTTGTTTTGTAGAAAAACTAACAATTTTATATTCCTCGTCTTCTCTGATATGTTCTGTTATGTACTCGATTGCTTCTAGGGCTTTTAAAGCTTCCGGACTCAACGGATAAAAGGCAGATGTGGTTGGGTCTCTTACAGTATCGCTAGGCGAAAGTAGACCTCTACTCGTGACATTTCTGAAGATATTTTAAGGAGATGAGAATCAATATTACCGTTCATCGGCAGATGGACAAAGTGGATGATGACCAGAGCGATTGAGAGCGAATTCTCCTAATCCTGGCAAGTTTGTGAAGGTTTTCTTGGTTCTCGCCTGGAAAAAAAATGTACAAAAATAGATTAGACTTCTCGCTTGATCAAACGAGGACTTATAAATCCCATGTTTGATTGTCAAATTTTTAGAAGGAAAACTCACTTTTTGCAACCGTCTGGACTCTGATTTTGGGCCAGACATACATAAAAACCAAGGCAATTTCTGCAAAAAAAAGAGTTTTTCTAATTAATTCTGAGTTTCTAACCTCTAGAAAAATATATCTAACCCATTTGGGCATTCGATGAGTTGTTGGCCCTCGATGGTAGATGTTAATAATTATTACAGTAGCCAGAATTGTGATTATGTTCAAAACAAAGGTTAGAAGAAGGTATCTGAAAATAGGAATTTCCTTTTGAATTAGAGATTAGGCTCTTACTTGGCCATTAAAGGGATTGTGGAAGAGGTTGGTGGGAGGATTTTAGAGACGAGGAGGAGGAAAACTACAATTGAAAGTAGAACCGAGATGGTGAGAGTAATCTTTTCTGTTGAGTCTGTCGGCAAAAAAAGTACAGACATGGATAGGAAAGACATCAAAATGGTTGGAATTATCAGGATTACGGTATAGAAGAGGGTTTTTCTTCTAAAAAAAAGCATTCACATTAAAAGAAGATAAATACCGTATCCTAATTTGGAACTCGATTTGACTCCTTTTGTTGACTAAAGAGGCTGGGGCGTCCATTAGATCCCAAATTGAAGACTCGGAATAGACAGAAAGATCGATTAGCTCAGCAGCAACGAATTCTAGTTGAATTTCATCGGAATTATACTGAAAGTTAATAGTTTTTAATTGGAAAAATCAAGATTATTTCACGGTTTGTAGAGCGTTCAAAATTGAAATAAAACTTACTGTCCATGAGCCGAAGACCAAACTGCAGATCTGCTCGTCAAATGGGAAAAATTCTACATCTAAAATGGAGTTCATCTTGTGGCACGGGAGAGATAAAACTGACCTATGATGCAGCTGCTTTTAAAAATAGCTGGAGGAACCCAGAGCATGTTGCCTTGATAGCCGATGACCACATTACACATGAAAGAGACTTCAAAATTCCCGTCAGCACTGGAAGAATTTGGAATTTTAAAAATGCCACCAACTTGTTGAAAAGAACAAGATCTGGAAGCCAGACCTTATCGGGAGAGACTCGAATCTCCTTGATTTCTCCATAGTTCACCGGATTCCATATCATTTGATGGTCGAACCATTTCTAAACATTAATTTCTCCTATGAGTGGGAAGCTCACGAGAGTTAGCCAGACGTTGGTTTGCATGACTTGGTCCTTCTCGTCGACATTGATCAGCAGCTGCAGTTGGAGTGCTACTTTTACAATGAGAGGTGTTTCGTTCAGGTGTCTGACCGGCTGAAATTTGAGCAGTTTTTGGAGTTTTTTTCAAGCGGACCTGGACCAGATTGTTGTAGCCTTTGAAAACATCGCTCATCAGTCGCTCTTCTTCATCCGAACTTTCAACTAAATATCAAAATTTTGTTGAAAAGTTGACTAAAATAGCCCAACTTTTTATAATTAAAACCAAAACTTGCCCAAATTTGTGATTTTTTAAAGCTCATCCCCTAAAAAAGCTGACTCACCTGAATAATTAGCCAATAAAACAAGAAAAAGTGGCGCTAAAATAATCATCTTGACCGACAGCTAGTCGAAAAAGAAAAATGGCCGAGAGCGGCCAGCATCCACACAGCCTGAAAGAAAAAAAAATACAAATCATATGTACTTATTCAAAAAGACTAGCAGAATTTGGGAGTTTTTGGTCGCAAAAAGGAGCTCAATTCAAAAAGTGTTGAGATTACGCGGAGGGATTACCATTGCCCTTCATTTTTTGAGGAAGAGGAGGAAGCTAAATTTGCTTTTGATTTATGGGAGAAGAGGGTTGGATTTTAGCATTTTTGAGGCTCAAATTCATTCAAAAATTGATTAAAATAAACAAAAAAAGTCTTGATTTTTAAAGGCCGAAGAGTCTAAATTCCATTTTTCCAAGATCAAATACTTACAAATTAAAGAATTTTGATGCAAAAAGAGTAAATTCTATTAGAAAATTGATCAAATTCACTAAAGTTTGAGCAAAAAGTGCATAATTTTTTGTTAAAATTTAATGCCGTTCGTTAAAAAGTCTTAATTTTCGATAAAAATTAGTTCAAACCTGCAAAATTTCTATAAAATCTCAATGAAAAGAGCCAAAAATACCTGCTGAGTTTGTTTAAACCCCCGAAAAAAATAACTAAGATAATGGAGTGGAGGGAAACGTCTTGAGATTGATGCCAGGAGACACTTTAAAACAAGAGAGAGACTGCCCCGCAAGTGAGCCCCGGGAGCAAGTGCAAAAGCTCTCCATTCAACGCGGAAGCATTGTAATCAAGTCAGCTGGTTGGAAGGAGCGAACTGAAGCGACCCACTATTATTAGGGTTATAAATCATAGCCGGTGGCTTTCTGCCTCTCGGAGAATTATTTTGATCTTCTGGGCGGTCAGAACGCTTCAGCGAAAAAATTTCAAATCGTGGCAAGAAATAACGCAAAATCATGTGGTATTTGGTATCAATCGACGCAGACAATTTTGCCAAATTCAAAGCCAAACAAATTTATTCAAATCGTTGTAACGTTAGTAGCTTTGGAAGGAATTGATTTCTTTTCGAGTTCCTTCTTCTTTGGGTTCTTCAATAGCCCTGAAATGGAATACCAAGTTAACGCAGAATGTATTAATGGGTAAGTATACAATAAAAAAGAATCTATTTGAACGCTTTTTTTAAAAATAGCTTTTTACTCTTCCTAAAGCAGTATCAATAAATTTGGCGATTGGACTTAAAGTAAACATTTTTAGAGAATTATTGGATAACAAATGTCTCGGCAGATAGAAAAACGCCTTATCAATCAGTGGTAATATCGAAACCAGACACTAAAATTCTTCATTTGAAGCTTAAAAAACAAACTTTGAGGAATAATCCCCAAGACATCTTCTTAATCCCCTTCATTACAATAGGCGAGTAAGTTGTTTTTTTCAATGTTGCTATAGAAATATAACAACTGAGACTAATACCAGTAATAGCAGTGTTGAATAGCGTTGGACCAATCCAATACAATTCAGGGATAAAAGCGTCTATTTCCTTTAAAGACCTATCGTTAGAAGCAACGCAATTCCCACTCAATTTCAAGCTTACATCTCTTAAGATTTTACTAATTTTTATGTTTTTCAATGGTTAGCCTATATTGGGTAAGCAGCAAGGCAATGCTAGGCTCAATGCAAAAGAGCGGCGCCAAACTGTGCCAAATCCTAGAAGCAAGGACTGTCGTCAACCAGTTTCACAATTCAGTGATAATAATTATGACAGCCATCGCAAGCAATTCCTGCTCGACGAAGGTGAGCGAATCTCCCGAATGATCGCCGGATGCGCTGGAATTAGCTAAAGAAGCAAGCAGAAAAGTCTGAGCCATGTCAGGCAACATTAAAATTCACATAGCTTCAAGATGAAAGAGTAAGTTATACACCAAAAGCTGAAATAAAATCAGCAGCTTTCAGAGTTGTATGCCTCTACTTATCGGACGGGCAGTCTAGTTTGACTGACAGACAAAGGGACTGAGAATTAAGATTGAAGTTTTCAGCTATGAATCTTTCAATTTAACTTACTTACAACTTACAGTTAAAGTATCAATAAGTTTGAAGCCCAACGTATTGACTATCATCAAAAAATGTCCCCATAGGATGTGCAAAAGGGTTAGAGTCAAAAAAACATAAGAACCAATATTAAAAATTCGATTTCTATAATTTGTTTCTCTTCTTATTTTCCTATATTATTATGCTTACTTTTTAAAGATATTCCTCCAATACATTGCAAAAATACAAATAATATAGAGATCTATATTGCGAAACATGGGACAAACGATACTAATCGGATTGCTGATATATTCTGTAGAAATGTGAGAATAGAGGACGGCATCAATATAGCCCATAATAGCATGTAGAATGACCAAAATACATTGGAAGATGATTCCTTTTTGAAAGTTGTTCATCTCTGCTTTTCGTTTTAATAATCAATAGATTAGAACAAAATTGATTAGAAGAGTAATTAAGGGGGAGAGAACTTGTGGCAAAATGTAGATGAAAAAATCACAAATAATAAATTTTTTTGTACTGAAGTCAGCTTTAGTTATATTTATTCCAATTTTTGAAAAAATTCCACTAGCAATTTGAAAAAGATTATCAGATTGAGGCATGAGACTAGCTGGTTTTAAGAAAGAAGATTGAGGTTGATTTGCAATCTTTCGTACTTATTGTACTGATTAGATTGGCGAGATTACCAAACTAGAATCGCTTCGTCATTCCCCAGACTTTTTAAACAAAAAACATCCAAAATAGTAATTATTTTTCGAAATTGGAAGATATAGTCCAACTAACTTAAATAAATAAAGCTATGTCCGTGTCCGTCTGTCCCGCCACCCTGTTTTGTGCCCTGCCCTTTAATTAAATAGTCAGGCTTTTTGCAACCCGCATCTTTTTCCAAGCGGATCTACAGAGCGTAAATAATATAGTAAAATATTTTTAAATTAAAAGTTAGTATAGATTCTAGATATATTAGGGGCTGGGGTTATTTTCTCCTTGGGATCGGCTTCACTTCCAGTTCTTTCTTCATAGATACCTTGGGTCGCTGGTCATCTTCTTTAGATACGCTTGATAATATTCCTCATCAGCAGATTCTTGCTGGATAACTTGGAACCAAAAATTTTTCTCAGCAAGTACAGGCCTCTGATAGGGGCTAAGAGTATTGGAGGGCTTATTGAGACGCTAAAATTTATTTTTTAAGAATCACCTAATAATATTCGAGTAAAACTATAGTTTGTTCATAAACAAGACGATATCCTGCGTATCCGAGAAAGAGTTTTTTTAACGACGAGACCTATTTTTATCCTAAAACTTACTTAAGGCCTTTTTTAGGAGAAATGAGTCTCGCCGCGATAACCTCTTTCTTAGATACGAAGAATGTCGTCTTTTTTGAAACAGACTATAATTGGGTAATAAACTCACTTGAGAAGCCGGGATAAATCGAGGAGCATTAGGATTAAAGTTAAAAGTTTTCGGCTTTGCGAATCCCACATCAACGCCATGAATCCCGAAGAAGGAATACTCATGGATATCAGCTTCAAATGGGGTCTTGGAGAGCTTTTTAAGAAACTAAAGAAATTTTTTTTTTGAATTGCCTAATAGCAGTTGAGTATAACTAATTGGGATTCGGGAATAAACTCACATGTGAAGGCGGAGTAAATCGAGTAGCATAAGGATTAAAGGTGACATTCTTCATAATGATCAGCGAGTGATTTGCTTGATTGAAGTAGATAGAATGAAGATGTAGGTCCGACTAAAATACTTGGTAAAAGCGGACTCCTACGGTTTGAAGAATTTGGCTTTAAAGAATACAATTTCGCTTCTAAAGAGAAAATTTGAGCTTGTGAACAACTGATTCCCCCTCCACAATTTGCTTTTTTTCAGGATCTCTTCTCTCCCCGCCATTTGTCCCACTTTGAGAGCAAAGGCCGTCTCTCCCTTTATGTCATCAATTCCTTCGTTGGTCATGAGGGAATAGAATTTTTCTCCTTCATAAAGGAGAAGAAAGCCCTTCTCCGTCGTCGAAAACTATTGAAACAGACGGCTCACCAAAACTTTCTGCAAAAGCGAAACCCTAGGGGCGCTTTTAAAAAAAAAAATTCTTAGCTTTCTAGATTTTAATTTTTGTTTTGATTTTGTCTGATTTCAGGACAGCGTTCCATCTTTTGTTTCCCGGAACATATTTTTTTGAAAAAACTTTCTGTTTTTCAAAGCTGAGGCTTATTTTTACTGCTTCGTGCAGATTGCATCTTTATTATCCGCTCTAGACAATAAAAGTTTCTTATTAAAGTTGTGTCTTTTGTTTTCCTTGTGGATTGATCGCGGCGTACTGGATGATGCAGTCTCAAGGCCCAATAGGCACACTATTTTGTAAAAATTGGCTCCCGACGATCCAAAAGTCACCAGAGAATGCTCTTGGATTGTTTTTAAAATTTTTTTCCATCTCCAGCCCTATTTGGGCACAAATCAACTATCTTTTATTCGAACTATGATCTTTCCAAAAGACACTTGTGATTAGCGCCTTGATTCACAATCAACTTGTACTCTATTTGCTGTTTTCTAACCTAATAAATTAGCGATGATTCATTGAGTTAATTCCTCACGAAGACCGAAAGATATCATTCACAAGTTGAGATAATGAATCGGATAGTGGCCTCAGTAATTTCTTTAATTTTTATGCTCTTCGGAATTTCGTCAGACGATTTGTTGAATAATCTCTCTGCTGAATTAATTTATTTTAACTTGCCTTTTCTCATCTCTTTTCTTGTCACTTTGCCGGTCAGTTTTGTGATAATTTATCGACTTTTGAGAAGAGAATCGGAGTTGAATAACTTTCAAAAAGTCGTTATTTTCCAAAGTCTCATGGCTATTGTAGCAGCGTCTTGTGGATATTTATATCTGGTCCCATCGAGGATAAAAGAATTGGGAATCAATATCTCCGATGTTTATGAAGCCATCAACTTCCTTTGGTATGATGCGGGTTTGTATATTATTTGTGTTTTTTTTTCCATTTATTGGAAGAATATTTTTCACAGAAGGTGAGATACCCCCACCTTTTCAAAAACTTAAATTGAAATTACAGTAATCGTCTATTAGAGCTATTTCTTTACCTCTTAGTCACACTGATCTTCTCTTATATCATGCAAAGCAAATTATCACGGTAATAATTGCAGCCGACCAAGGTTGAGAGTTTGCTTTTTCTCTCACAATAACTTTTACTCTTTTAGGAAATTGGATTTCTTGATGCGATCTACAACTTCAAGTGGTTCTTTTATATCGACATTTTATACGATTCAAGCGTCTTTCTGATTACATCAGCTTGCTTTATCTCTATAAGAGCTTTGAACACTACCGCTTATTCACCAACTGTCGTGAAAGGAATTAAGAAAATGTCATTTGGGCTCTTTTTAAAAGTTAGATACAGTATTCTCTCTCTAAAAAAAAAGTTTCCTCTTGCCGAGGAGTTTTAGAATTTTGCGCATTTTTTGAATCTTCTGCAAACTTTTAGAAGGAATAAAGAATGAAGGAAAAAAGCGAGTGGAAAATTTTATAAATTCACGGCAAATGAACCCCAGCTTCTATTAGAGAGACGGCATTTATGTATTTTCAGGCTGTTCTTGTCTTTTTGCCATTAATCAATGGCATTTATCTCAGAATAGCTCTAATATTTGCAAGTGGAGAAGTCGCTAAAGCTATGCTTTTATATGGTAGCCCACTGGTTACAGTAGAATTTACTGAAAGCGCGTGAAGATGATTTGATAATTTAGATAGAAGCGATAGCCGCAGCTGGCCATCCAGCTATTCATTCGATCATCACTTGGTATTGTATTTTTGGGTTGTTAAAGAAGAAGCAAGAAGATAAACAAAAGAAATCATTCCTTTCTGATTCAACAAAGACAACTAAAATACCAAAAGAAAATTGAAATTTATTTCAACTTGATGTAACTTTCGAAAACCGAGAAGAACTTAAAACAAGCGACTTTTTAATTAGCTTCTTTTTCTTCTTCTTCCACAGACTTGAAATGGAATACCAAGTAAGCACAGCGTGTATAATCGGGTGGGCGAACATAATGAATGCTGTGATCTAAAGAGAATAAACGTTAAAGAATGCATTGATTACCGTATCTAGTATTTGCTCTATATATAACATCGTTGGACTAGAATCAAAATTTTCTGCTACTTGACTTGATAAAGCGTATCTTGGGATGTATCCATAGGCTGTGCTTAAAAATGGAAAGATTGGAAGTAATCCCTAAATGATAGTTTAAGAAAATGAGGCACAACTTGCTTTGATAAAAAGACCCCAAGCCATTTTACGGATTCCTATCGCTACAGATGGGGAGTATTTTGTTGTCTTTAGTGTTGCGATGGAAATAAAACAAAAGATTGAAGTGACGGTCATTCCAGCGTCAAATAGAGTCGGAATCACCCAAAAAGCACATCCAAATTTGCTATCGATGCTCTAAAAATTGGTTAATCGATAGGCAAAAGACACTTTTTATCGCATTCCCTCAAAGATCCAGTCTTTCCACTGATTTTCCTAATATTTTGATTGTTCCATAAAAGTGAAGACCTTGATCAAGATTGCAGGACAGTCTATAGTCTGTTCATAAGCAAGACGACATCCTTCGTATCCAAGAAGGGGGTTATTGCGGCGAGACCTATTTTATCCTAAAATTTATTAAAGGTCTTTTTTTAGGATAAAATGGGTCTCGCCGCGAAAACCCCCTTTTCTCGGAGCATCAGTTGTCGCCTTGTTTATGAATAGACCATAATTCTAAAATTCATAAACAAGCTGGGTCTTTGAGGGAATTCTTCTGCTCTAGGAAATACAATAATCACAACTGGATAATAATCCAGCTCTTCCTCGAGAAAAAATCGACTAACCATCATGGTATCATGTAATTTTGTGTCGATAGCCTCCGCAAATTGTATGCTCTGTCCCCATATTCTATGCAAAAGTGTGAAGGTCATAAAAATATAAGCAATGATATCAACATTTCGATGTCTATAATTTGCTTAAATTCTCTAAATTCTTCGCTCCTTACTTCCTGAATATGTTTCTCCAATAGATAGCAAAAATACAATTGAGATATAAGTTTATATTGTGGAGCATAAAGCAGGCAGTTGTTAATTGCTGGGCGATGTAGGCTGTCTCATTGTAGGAATAGAAGAAGAGAACTAAATAGCCAGTAATAGCTGCGATTATAATCAAAATTGATTGGAAGATGACTCCTTTTTGGAAATGATTTATCTCGGCTTCTCTTCTTATTAGACAATAGATAATGAAGAAATTGGCAGGAATTGCAATGAGAAAAGAAAGAAATGGTGGTAGATCGAAGGTGTAGAAGATTGGAATAAAATCTTTTGATTTAAATTCGCTTGGAAATATTTTGATCCAAAAAAGAGAGAAGAGTCTAATCGAAAATGTGACAAATATAGACTGCGGCATTTTTTTATATTCAGTTGAGAACGAGTCGACTATATAATCTCCTTCGAGTTTATTGAATTGCCATTGGGTTCAGACTCTAAAATGTCCACACACTCCCACATATTTGTCGCGGAGTATTTCTGCAAAACAATCTAAGTGATGTGATCAAATACAGAGTGGCTGAGAAGTTCAGGGAATTTTTTGAAATTTGTTGGTAGCGCAAAAAAATGAGATAAGTTAAGGAATATCCACAATTAACTAAATATTAACTAACTTTTACGTAACATAAGTTTATTTCAACAAAAAACTTTACAATAAATGCTCGAAATTGCCACCATTTGCCTCAATATATTCTCTAAGCCGCTTCTTAAAATTACCTACGATGGTCGCACATTGTTCTACCGTAATTTCGTTTTATGCCAGAGTAAGAGCTTGTTTGAGTGCTTCAACTGTATCATATCTTTTAGCCGAAATTTTCTGCTCCAGTATTGACCAGACTGAATAGTCCAAAGGATTTAGATCTGGGCTGTTTGGCGGCTAAATATATTTTCACCAAAAGTTCGGAAACAATTTTTCGCAGGTGGCAATTGTTGATTTTGCTGAACGAGAAGGAGCCCAGTCTTGTTGGAGTACAAATCCCTCGCGGTCGAAATGATTTGTTGCTCACGGCTTGAGTACATCACAAAGAACTAATTTTTGATAGGTGGCAGCATTGATTTTAACATTTTTATCAAGAAAAATCAGTGGTGTTTTTCCTGAGGCACAGATTCCTGGCCAGACCATGACTTAGACCGAGAAATGACTGCGTCCTATTGTTATAGACCCATGTTCCCCATGACCCGAAGGTCACCCCTATAGATAAGAGAGAGAAGGCAAGACTGATTTATCAAAGGAAAACGCTCATTTTATAACACTATTGTTTTTGCTGAAGTACTCTTCTGCTGTCCTTTCTTGAGTAATTGACGGCAATTCTGGCGGTTATGTAATGGTTCAACAGTGAAAATCTTTCATCAGTGAAAAGAACTCTGTTCAAGCGACCAGAGCCGACCAACCTAAGCATCTTTCGAGATTTTTCCAATCTTTTCATCTTCATAGCATCTTTGAGAAAGTGGACGCGGGCTATTTTGTAACTGTGAAGCCCCAACTTGATTTTGACAATGTTTTGAATACGTTCTCTGCTGATTCCAAGCTCTGAGGCCATTTTGTTCATTGAAACTCCCGCATTTCGACAAATTCGACAACGAACTTTATTGATGTTTTCTGGAGTGATTACAGAAGGAGGACGGCCACTTCGATGATGATCAGATGTTACTCCAGTTTCTCTATAACGTTTTATGATGTTATAGACAGTTCGCATCTTGTAGCCGGTCGTTCTAACAATGTCAGATGTCTTCATTCCTGACTTGTGCAATTCAGCTACCGTACTTCGCTGATCTTCATGAGCCATTTTTTATATGTCACTCAAAAAAATTAAATAGTTACATTTTTCTGAGAAGGAATTAAACACGGATTTTATAAAACATTTTTAAAACCATGTTAAAAACACAATGAAAATTTTAAAAAACGAAAAAATAAAATTACCTGAACTTTTCAGTCACCCTGTAATTGCACACCAACGAGTGACCTAATCGATCAAAACTGCAATAAATAGGCTTCGCTGCTTCTCACAGACTGCGAAAACTCTCTTCTTTCCTTCAGCTTCTAGAAGTCTTAAGCAACGAGCATATAGTTTGTTTAAAAAGAGACGACATGGTTGACTATCAACTTGCGATTAATCCTCCAAGACCAAAAGTGGGTTTCGGTGCGGAAACCCAAAATCTTGATAGGCTGATATAACTTTTGTATTTTTTGAAACAGAATATAGCATGAGGCTTTCAAATAAAGTCTTTGACGTACCAAAAACTGAAAGAGATGACTAACAGGCGCGATTCTAATAATTTATGCCCTTTTGTCCAGCATAAAATATATTAGAAAAGTTGCAGCAGCAATTGTTTTTCAGTTTTTATTGAAAGAGGAAAAGAAGAAAATGCGCCATGTTTTTCTGGCAACTTAGGTCCTTCTGTCCAGCCAGTTCCATCGAATATTTCGACAGAATCTATTCGAGTTGTTTTGTTAATTTCTCCTCCAAAGACCATAATTCCATTTGATAATTTGACAGCTCCATGCCAGTATCGTCCTTGTTTTAAGCTGGGCATCTTGATCCACTCCTTTTTTGGATCAAAGACGTCTATTTTCCAGACTTCATCTGAGGGCGTTTCATTAGATTTATCTCCTCCGATGGTTATTAGATTTGTTCCTTCAACTATTGAACAATGAAAACTCAATTCAAGTGGCATATCGCAGAATATTTCCCATTTGTTCTTGGCTGAATCATAGACTTCCACTGATTTTAAAGCTTTCCCATTCCAACCACCAGAAACAAAGATTTTTCCACCAACTATTGAAGCAGATGAGCCACCTCGCTTAAAATTGAGGTCACTTTCATTTGGTACTTTTTAAAAGACAACTTACGGCAATTCTGTCCAAATATTTGTTTGGGGATTGTATTTTTCCACTGTTTTTAGTTTATCACTCCCATTATATCCACCAATCACCCAAATTTCTGAGTTAAAAACAATTGTGCTCTGTGGGATGCCAGTTCTCTTCTCGTTCATTTCAGCCATTTTGGTCCATTCACCATTCTCTCCAAACTTGTAGCAGCTTGCAAATGGTTCTTTTGGATTATTGTGGCCTCCCATAACATAAATTTTGCCGTTTAAGATGGCAGATCCATGTTCTATCACTCCAAAAGGAAGTTTCTGCTTACACTTTCGCCATTTGTTCTCTTTGGAATCGAAAATGCAAATGGAGTCAGTCGCTGTGTCATGACCTCCTCCAAGAACCAGCACCTACACTACATATTTAAAGATTTTAACTCAACTTACAGAAGAGTGGAACCCCAATTCTGAGGAAACATTTTCCAATTGAATTGACATATTTCCCACCATCTTTTTTGTTTCTAAAATTGCTGATGTTCTTTAAATTCCAAGCAAACCTTCATTTGTTTTTTCAACCAAAGCGGCTTTTTCCAACTGCCCAGCTCTTAGATTTTCAATTTCTCCAGATTGCTCATCAATTCTAATTTGTAAAGTTTCAATTATTTCTCCCTTTTCTGCTAATTGAGCTTCGATGTTTCTAACTGAAATTCCATTTAGTCCTTTTGCCTTCAGATTTGTTGATTTTTGAAATTTTCTGCGTTGACTCGTTCCTCTCTTTCATCCACAACCAGGGATGCACGATTTATGGATTTTTTGTCGGTTCGGTTTCCGAGTTTTCAAACCGACTTAGACTCCAGTTTTCGGTTAACCGCAATTTTTCAAATCGATCCGCGGTTTATTTTAAAACTACCTGCAGCAACTCGATCCTCTCTTTCTCTCTCCAGGAGCCATCTTGCTTCAATTTTGTTTTCTTCGGTTGATTGTTCTTCAAGAGATGTTTTAACTTTTAAAAAAGAACTCACTCATAACCGCCATATTTTCCTGATAGTTCTTTTTATCGAATTTTATTTTATCCTCAATATTACCTATGCTTTCTTTCAAAGTTTCCTCAAATTGTCGCCTCATTTCGGCGAGTTGTTCCTCAAACTTTCTCTCTGGAAATTCGTCGAATTTCTCACCGAAAGATTCCCCTTGCCCTACCTGTGGCAGCAATTGCTAGTCTCAATCGGTCTATTTCTTGTCGAGCATTATCAAGCTTCACTCGCTGTTGCTGTAATTCTCTATCTTCTTGATTCAGTTCCTCCTCTTTCTCAACAACCATGGCTTGAGCCTCGTACATTTTCATTACTGGATCGTCCTTATTCTTTCTACCATTTGATGAATACGCCATTCTAAACTGATTATTGACAAAAAGAGAGATGATTGAATATGGAGAAAGAAGAACTGATAGTCTTATCTATTAAATCGATGAGACACGTGGTCTCTATTTTCTTTTGATTTCTTTAGTTCTCTGGGTTATCAATAAAATAAAGTCCAGTGCAAAAGTTTGACGTTAAATTCAGGTGGTGCAAAAAGTTGATAACCTCTCGCGAAAGCCAAGAAACTATAGGTAATCGAAGATTGGTGTTAGATGTAGCAATGTGTGCTAGATTCTGGACTTTCATATGGCACCAAGATTATCATAAAAGGTCGATTAGATTAGAAGAAATATCCACCCCATGGCTAGACACAGTAAGCATACTATCTCTGGTTCTCACTGATATCCTAGTTATTATTCAATCCGTAACATTTTAAACTCCTTAGAGAAAAGTCCAGAAGTCAAGTATAATTAAAGCATGAAAAAATACTAAAAGAATTGCTATGAAAGTGTGCTTCTATTTTTCGTCTAACCATTTTTGGTGTGCTTCTATTCTAGGATTCTTGCATTCGGGGTAATACGGTACTAGCATTTTCTTCAACAGAGATCAACTTGGGTTTTTAAAAATTAAATCGGAAAATGATTACGATGAAGCTAAAAGTGGCTAATAAACGAACGCATATTGCCTTCGTAAGAGAATTACTTCGGCATTTTTTCTCGCTCTATTCACTGAGACTGACAAAACATGCCAGCTATATCGATTTTCATCAGAATTCTTGCTCTTTTCCGTTTGAACATCCCACTAAATATTAGCTTCAATGCATCTGGAATTCTCTTCGATTATATCTTTATGTATCTTCCCTTTTTATTTTGTTCTCTCGTCGCTCCACCAATCAATATTATCATCATTTATCGACTAATAAAACGAGATTCCGAGTTGAATCACTTCCAAAGAATCGTCATTTTTCAATGCATTATGGCCATTCTAGCAGCCTTTTCTGGGTATCTCTTAATGCACTTGATTACCATTGGAACAGCAAGATTCATTTTGTGGTATATTTGCAAGATCCTCTACGATTTGGACATCTTTATCATCGTCATATTTGCCATTTATTGGAGGAATATTTTTAAAAAGTATGGGGGAAAACCAAAATTATTAATTTATTATAGATTCCCTCGTTTGGATAAATTTTGCTATATTTTTCTGATTTTGCTTTTTATTTATTCTTCATATGATGACTTTCTAGGTCTTTTATCGCCAGTAGCAAATGACAAATTATTCGGAATATTAAATGTGAGATCTTTCTTATTGAAGTCTTTGTAAGGACTCAAAAGGAATAGACTAGAATGGCTTAATTCGAAGCCATCTTCCGACGTCTGCTGATAGATACCGTATTTTCTTGAATATTTATTATTATTTCTTTTATTCACTGCCCGCAAAGGCAAATTTCAAAAAATAGAGACTAATGAATGATCACGGTAGGCTTCTTGAGATCATCTCGACCTATTTGTTCTTGTCGCTCGCCAGCTTCTTCGCTGCCATCCGCCAATCGCTCCAGATCTTTCTCTTCGTCCTGCTGGAAAAAGACTCGGGTTCCGAGATAATTTTGAACTCTCTCTCTCTCTCTCTACGAGCACACTCCAATTCGGGAAATTTGAATATTAGCCTTTGGCGTTTATTTTTCGCCCAATTTTCCTGGCTTCTATTAAAGGGAATCGCTTATTCAAGGAAATACGGTAGTTTTGAGCAGGAAAAATTGGCCTATGTTGATGATAAAATCAAAGGTTG
Source organism: Oscheius sp. JU1382 (assembly GCA_932521405.1). Classification (NCBI taxonomy): domain Eukaryota; kingdom Metazoa; phylum Nematoda; class Chromadorea; order Rhabditida; family Rhabditidae; genus Oscheius; species Oscheius sp. JU1382. Next base: position 1,577,248 of record OW051479.1, read on the forward strand.
TCACGATTTTCCTGGCGTTCATCATTTTTTATTGTTCTGCAAAGTTATAGCTTTTAATTTCGTTTAAGGCTTTTAAAATGTTCAAATTATGAAAGCTGGCGCAAATTTTCAAAAATTTGATTTGCAAAGAGGGTGGAAACTACAGTCATATAATTCTAATTGATTCTAGGTAACTCGGTCGAATGGCTTCCTTGCTCGGACTCTTGTACTTGTATATGATGCCTCTGTTTTTGTGATAACTTTACTTTGCTATATCTCTATAACAGCTCTAAAAACCACAACTTTCTCTAAAATTGTAGTCAAAGGAATCAGAAAAATGTCTTGGGGACTTTTTCTCAAAGTTTGAGAGGATCTTTAAACTTTGTTACTATTTTTCAGAGTATTGTTGTTCTAATTCCATTATGTGATCAATTAATATTTTCAATTTTACCGCTTGTAATCCTAGGAAGTGCAGAACAAATTTTAAAATATGGCCCTATAGTCCTAGATATTGATTTAGTAATTAGGAATGTAAGGCAGTTGTTCTGTAATAAACTAAAATTGAAATTTAGATAGCATTATTGGCAACAACTCTTCATCCGTTCATTCATACGGTCCTCACTTGGTACTGTATTTCTGGTCTTTTGAAGACAAAGAACAAGACAAGCTCCTCGTCCTCCAATTCGCAAGTAACACTGACTTAAGAAATAAAGTGTTTACTTCGAAAATAAAAAGAGAACTCGATCTGTTTCCCGCAAATCTATTAGACACATTCTTTGAACTGGCGTAGAGAAGGGCAGCTGGCCAATAGGAATAAGACAGAGATTAGAAGTGAAAGGAAAAATTGGATTCTATAAACGATTTGAGTCGTTCGCTATTAAATTCTTTGGCTATTTTGGCATTATTATTCCCAAGTATGACTTTGAGGGGAATGATGTATTTCCTATATTTTTTAATTACGATCTACCATTTGTAATATCTTTCTTGGTTACTTTGCCGCTGAATTTTGTGATAATCGATCAATTAATCAAACGAGAATCCGTCATGAATAATTTCCAAAAAGGAATTATCTTTCAATGCGCTATGCTTTGCTTGGCAGCTAGTTGCGGCCTTCTTTTTTCTAACAAGAGAAGTGAAACATGACTTTCATGGGAAGTAAACCAACTTTTTATAACTATTTTCTTTCGGTTTGATTTGTATATGATATGCATTTCTGCTATCTATTGGAAGAATATATTCTCAAAAGTTGTACAATTACGGAGTTTTTTTGTTCTCCGTAAATGCGATTTGTTCAATTTTTGAATCAAAATGCCGCGATGGAAAAGTTGCTTAGGATCTTTAGAGCTTGGTCGTCCTATAAAACGACAACAAAGACAAATATTTTTTGATGAAAAACATCAGAAAAGAGCGTTGGTGTCAACGATTTTTGAAATGTGGTTTGTGCATAAGCACCAGTAAATTTTATCTCATTTTTCCAGTCAGAATTGTCGTCCTCATCGTCTGCTTTCTTCTCGCTTGCTTAATCGTTAAAAAAGAATAAAATTGTATGGATTCTAATTGAAGTAAAACATCCCAATTTATATAAAGATTTCTGATTTTCCTCTAACTACGTCTAATAAAAAATGACTAATTTATTCTTTATTTAGAAGCCATATTTGGAAAAGTGTCAAAGAAGGATTTTCTTTAGCTTTTTTAGGAGCAAAGTCAAATATTAACGATGAATCTCTATAGTTGAGTTGCAAAATCGCTGAAGGAATTTTTCTTCTTGCGTTCTTGTAAGTGGAATAAAGCCAAACACTCCGCGACCTTCGGGCAAATTGCTTCCGTTCTTCCAATTAATTCCATCAAAAACTTCCACAGAATTGATATAAACTTTGCCATTCTGCAATCCTCCAACAACCATTAAGCCTTCCTCCAATTCAACAAAACCATGGTGATGTCGTTCTTTTTTGAAATTGGGCATCTTAATCCATTCCTTGTTGGGATCTGTGATATTAATTTTCCACAATTCATTTGATAATTCATCAAAGTTTTTCCTTCCTCCGGCAATCATCAGACTTCTGTCTTTAGTTGTGGAGCTATGGTTGCTCAAGCCAAGTGGCAAATCAATGAATTTTTCCCATATATCCTTGGCTGGATCAAAGACTTCCACTGAATTCGTCAAGTTTTTGCCAGAATATCCGCCAGAAACATAGATTTTCCCATCGATTACTGTAGCAGAAGCGCCTTGTCGGGCCGAATTAAGTCTTCTAAAAAAGGCTTGAATCACTAAAAGAACTTTACGGCATTTGGGTCCATTTATCAGTTATTGGATTATATTTCTCCACTGATTTCAAAGCATCTTTTCCATTCCATCCACCGATCACCCAGATTTCTGAGTCAAAAACAACAGAACTCATCCTCATGCAACATTTCGCCTCATTCATGTCAGCCATCTTGATCCAGTTCTTATCCTCACTCAGCTTATAGACAGAAGATAGGGATTCGGTTGTCTCCATTCCACCAAAAACATAAATCTCATCGTTTAGAACAGCCGCTCCATGCTCGAAAAGCCTTGTAGGCAAACTCGGCTGACAAACATCCCAAGTTTGTTTCGGTGAATTGTACATAATAGTAGAATTGATAGAAGAGTAACCATCTTCTCCTCCGAGCAGCATTACCTGAATTTCTAATATTTATGCGACACTAAAGATACCGAGGTGTACTCCACATTACTTATCTTATCCACTACCGTTGTTTGGTTCTTATCAAGCAACTGAAATCTTGACTATTTTGAATGATTTTCAAATTAATTAAATTTTTTTTATCCAACGCGACTTTATTGAAGCCAAATGGATGGCTCCCCTCCTATTTCTCTAGTTTATAACTTACCGAGGTATCAATTTCCGACATCAAGAAACTTATCTCCTTTTTACATTTTTCAATCTCATCCCTTTGCTCATCAATTGTATTTTGAAGGTGAATGTCGTATAAAAATAAAAAAATAGAAAGAGCAACAAGAGAAACGAATAAAATATGAACTCCAACTTTAATAAAATTAAAGAAATTCCGATCTTCTTCCATCGGAAGTTGAAGTTCTCTCAATAGTCTCCTATTCTTTCCATCCATTTAAAAAATAGAAAAGCGAATGTCGATGAGATAAAAGGTTGGAACTCCAAACAACGAATGTGTCGCTGACTCAGCCGGCTTCCTCAATTTAGAGGAATCGAAGCAACTGTTGGCTGCTCGGGGAAGAACTCCCTCTTCGAATTCGATTTTTTACACTTTCTACCACACTTGGAACGACAATTTATTCAATAAAAATTCATGAATTTTAGTAAAACAAGGTTATTGTCGTCGTTGGGGCCTTCGACCCGACAAAGCTTGAGGCCTCAAAGGATTTTCGGCCCATTCCCCTCGAATTTTCGCTACTTCCCCTTCCCCTGGATTTTAGTCCCGCTCGCGCTCAAATTTAGTCCACTTTCCCCTGAAATTTCGGCCCATTTCTTCTGGGTTTGTCAACCCTTTTCCCTCGAATTTTATCTAGGAGTTTCCCAGGAATTTCCTGAAATTTAGTAAAAAAAAACGACCACTCCCCTGTTGGGTCCCTTGGGACCAAGAGATATTGATTAAATGATCGCTTTCGAGGTAATCTAAGACCTATAGCTTTTATGTTTATTGTTAGGTACTTTGACGGGTACCGAGACTTTTTCCGCTCTCGGATATACTTTGTTGCGTCATTGTATTAACGAAAATAGAATAAACTTCATAGTCCATTTTTGATCAATAAAACGATTGCGCAACCACAACATTCCCCCAAAAAGAATTAAAAAAGATTCTCGACAGGTCTTGACCAGAAAGGCTTCACACAGACAGAGACGGACGCACTTTAGATAAATTAATTGTATGAAGAAAAAGTCCACGTGAATTTCCTTTCCTCTTCTTGACAATTGGGTAGACTCGAGCTTTGTCTTTCGACGATAAGCGATTGTTCACTTCACCAATTACATTCTTTTTTCTTCCCTGAAGATCAACTAGCTGCCCCTATCAATCAGATGTGGAGGCCAGCGGACAAGGAAGGTCTTCGAAGCCGATGTCCCCCTCTTCTTCGCCAAATGTCACGAAAAAACCAACAAAAAATGGAAAACATACGAAGGAATTTTTGTCTAGTTTGGTCGATCATTCGGTTGAAATTTGATCGTTTTGAACGCAGTTATCGCCGGCTGCCATAAAATGTAACAAATTCCTATCAGGGGCGGCTACTCAGATTTGCAAAAAAAGAAGACAGAATTTGTAGATTGTGTCGCCAAGGGTGGGATGTGAAGTTGCTTGAAGTTCAGACAATCATTGAGACCGGCACAGCCAATGTTCAAGGAAACTAATCGGAATATCTGTTTCTTTTTGTGTCGAAATTCTTTTGGACATTAATTGGGTTTCTGGAGGAAAAAAATGTCTTGAGCTACAATGAGCTACAGGAATAGGATTACAAGAAAGAAAATTGGGTATTTTATACGAAAATTCAAATTTTGTAGGTTGTTTTTTCTTATTTTTCTTTTAGAAATCGGTCAAATTGCTACTCTTTTTGATATCTAAGAGAAGAGTTCTTTTTTCTCTATTTTCTGCCCAAAAATAGCAAAAGATCTTCCCAAAATTGTACAAAAATTCCGAAGATAGCTTATCTCTCCCATTTGATCCTTGGAAGAGAATCTTCTCCCTGAACTTGAGATGAAAAGTTCAAAAAGAGTCCTCAAAAGATCAAAATGCCCCCTGATGAAGATGTTCTGTTCTTTCGAATTTCTGAAGTAGAGTCGCGTGTGATTCACTCGGAAAACAATGTCGTCCCGCTAATTGATGATTGACAGTTGATCGTCCGGTAAGCGGCAAAAACGCGTTTACAACTGCAGAAAGGAGCAGGATCTTGGGTCGTTGTTTAGTTAAAATTTGGATTCAAATCGCTCGGCAAACGGCGATTACTTTTTGGTTGAAAAAGCTCTCAAATGCAATGTTTTGCAACTTTTAGCTTTTAATTTTCTTTACAACTTTGTAGAACATCTTATTCGACCAAAATCAATGGAAGAACCACAAAATTCGAATCCTTTTTCATCTTTAGAGCTGCTGTCGTATAAAAAATATTCATAATTTTGGAGTAACGTTTGCATACTTAATGTTCTATAAAGCAGTTCATTTTGATCTTCTCTACAACTTTTCCCGTTTCTTAGAAAAATACTATTAGGATCAAGGCATTTGAATTTCCATGCGACACCTTCCTAGTCTCTTCCTTTCTGTAGAAACTTTCGCGAGTCTTTTATCCTAAAAAAGCGATCACAAACATCTCTCTCTTGAGTCTCCATTCTGAACCGAATAGTCTCTTCTCCCCCGAAATCTACTTTTTTTCTCTCTTTCAATGAAACCATTCACGTGAGAGAAGCAGCCGATTCTGGAATGATGGCTGATCAAAATGTGATTAGAGAGACGCTCCCTAGAGTCGGGTAGAGTACATAACGCCGAGCCATGCAGGAGACACCCAGTTGGGGGCGTGTGCTGTCACCTGAGAGAGATGGCCTGGCCTACAGTAGGTTCGACCAATTCGCCAACAAGACCAAATGTTTAGATTTTCTACCTAGCTTTGACTATAAATCTAGCCTCTTCCTATAAGATCCTCGTATTCGCGCCAACAATCTCAAGATCTCATTTGATTGCCAACGCGAGGATTGCCAACGAACTCTCAAAAGCTGGACATGAAGTGGTCCTCTTCGAGCCAGATTTCACCAATCTACTGGATAGTATCACTCAGCCCACCAAGTTGGCAAGGCAATTCACTTTGAAAGGATTCTCCAATGACCTAGGAAATATGCTGTCAGGTAGGATAATGAAAAACTTAGATTTATTTAATCCTTATTATTGAGCAAAAAAAATAACGAAAACCTTATAGAAAAACCCTCATTTATACTGGTAAATTAGGGCAACGGGAACTATTTTTATCCTAAAAAATTTACTTAAAAAAGGGTCTCGCCGCGAAAACCCTCATCTCGGGGCAACGCGAATACGCAAGGCTTTTTCGACCTAGTTTATCCTCATTTTGGCGCAAAAAGGGTGCCATTTTCCTTCCCTTTTGTTGTCGTAATCCAGAATCAATCTTATCTGTAAGGGAAGAATCCTTTTTATAGACGACGAAATAAGAAAAAGAGAAAGATAGAAAACTACCTTGCAAGTGCTTTTTTCCTTGGGAGAAAGCGGATGAAAGCGAGGGTAGTTTTCTATAAAATTGAAAGGATTTATTCTTAGCTTAGATGAGAAGATTCTACGCTTATTTTATGAATAGATAGCAGAAAAAGGATTGTTTTATTGATGCAATGGGCACTTCCTTGTCCCTTCGTTGTTTTAGCCAGCCGTTGAAAACCTGTGAGAAGTGACAAATTGGATCTCACATGTCACGATTTTCCTGTTGTCTTTCTATTCTTGACAGACTATGGAGACGCTTGTTTTTGTGATTTAATCGGGGGGATTTGCAACTTTTGTCTTCTATTGGACCCTTTGGATCAAAACTTTTTGGAGAAACCTAGGCACAGTTGGAGATCGCCGCTTACCATCTCCAGCTCAAATCCATTTTCAGCGAAAGACCAATCTGAACCAAATTGATAAGGTAGGCGCATTGAACTTCAGGACAGCGCCAATCACGCAGAAACGGATAGAAAGCGGTCAATTTGATACAGAAAGTTTTGCTGCTTTTGGCGGGGGTTTCCTATCGTCTAGACAGCTGGCTATTAGATATGGCAAGTTTTAATCGAAGAGATAGAAATTCTAAAAGATTCTGATCTTAATCCTTCTAATTTGCTATCAGAAATGACAATAATACCCGGGGATTTGAATTTACAGGGAATCTCGAGTCATTTTTAGAGCTACTGTAACACATGTTTCTATCATTTTTGATATCAGATCGATCAATTTTTCATTCAAATTCACTCCAAAATTCATGAAAATTTGAATTTTTCGCAAATTTATTAACCTCTTTTGGACTACTGTAGTCCAAAATTTACCCTTTTCCTGTTATTTTGAGCGTATTTTAAAATGTTATTTTTAAGAAAACCTTTTAAAATTATGCGAAAAGAAGAACTACCGTACTCTTGGTATTTTCTTGGCTTCTCCTGACCTCGTCACGTTTCATTTTTCTTTCCTTTTCGCGAACAAATTCTCCAATAAATTTGGCCATCAAAATCCAGAGTGAAGGCAAGATTCTAGTTCTCGATGAAACCTTCGCGAAATTTCGGTCGCGCCACATTCTGCACCCTTTTCTGTCTAATTCAATGATTGATAGATGAACTTCAGGCCAGCCTGAGAGATACCGGAAGAGGCGTCGTTGACAAATAAAAATCAAAAATCTTCAGAGTGGAGTGAGCATGTTTTTGATGAAGAAACGGTCTTCGATTATAACGTCGGTTACTCCTATTGGCAGTACTTTTACATCAATAATTGCAAGCAGCTGATTGAAGACAAGGAAGTCATGAGGAAGTTGAAGGAAGAAAACTTTGATGCCTACATTGGAGAACAAATCAATCTCTGCGGCCATGGAATTGCTTACCTATTGGGAATAAAAGTCAAAATTATGGTCTCCAGGTAAGATTTAGGAATTTAGAGCGATAAAAAATTGAAATAAAATCAATTTTTGAAAATTGGAACTACCGTAGGCAACTGCGTATGCGCAACCCACCGAGAATTGGGGTCTCCGTGCCGGGACCCATTTTTGCCCTTTAGTTAACCTTTAGGATCAAAATGGGTGCCGTCGCGATCTCACTGCAACGCGAATACTCAGTTTTGTCTTATTTTATTTAAATAGACTATACTTGGAAGGAAGATTACGATATATGTGGATTTCAAACGCAATTAATTTTTCTAAAAAGGAGAATTTTAAATCTCTCATTTTCTCTCCTTCAGCTGTCCTGTCTTTGAGACTCTCTCCTCGACTCTCGGCTATCCAACTCCCCTCTCGTATGTCCCAGTGATGGGAATGGATATAAATCCATTGGAGTCTTATTGGTCGAGAGCTAGGAATTTCTTCTACGCTCTTATCAACACCTATTATTATGATAATTTCCATCTAGAGACGACCAAGATTTTTAAGGAAAAATATGGGTAACTTTTGTTTCTTTTTCTTCTCAAACTCAACAATAATTTTAGCGAAAATTTCCCGGAAGTTGATAAACTGGCGGCTGAATCGGATATGATTTTGGTGAATACGGATGAATTTTTGGATATTCCTCGACCAGTTGCGCCAAATATGGTCAACGTTGGAGGCCTAGGCGCTGGAGAATATGAAAATATGCCACTTGGAAAGGAATTCGAAAAAGAGATGGAGAAAGGAGTCAATGGAGTGATTTATTTCTCACTGGGAACTGTGGTCAATGTCACGATTCTTCCTTCAATCTATGAGTCGGTGGCTGTTCTTGCCAAGGTTCTGTACTTTTAAATTATCTCCTCTACAACTTTGCAAAACCTTTTTTTTCCAAAAATCATCCTTAAACTGAGAAAATTTGAATGCCCGGGCAGAAATCCTTTATTTGGGCTATTGCAGCTCCTCCAAAATTGAAACAGAACCTAAAAAAATTGTCAAGTAAAAAGTTTTCAGACCTTCCCCACCTATCATTTCATAGCCCGTGCTGAAAAGGAAGACTACCACTCGCGAAGGATAGCCAATGAGATTCCAAATCTCAGTGTTCACCATTGGATTCCCCAGCCAGCCGTCTTACGCCATCCAAGATTGAGAACTTTCATCACCCACGGAGGCTACAACAGTCTAATGGAGGCTGGCTGGAGTGGAGTCCCGGTCGTCGCTGTTCCTTTCTTTTTGGACCAATTCAAGTAGGGCTTCTTTCTTCTTCATCCATAATTCAAAAAATACGCGCTCTCTATGGCTTGCTGTAATTAGAAGCGATTTTTTCAGCTTCTTTATAAACCACAAATCCAATTTCCAGAAATAGTAGAGCAGCTGTGCTGAATGGCTGGGCAGTTCAAGTCTCTAAGTTTTCTCTAAAAGGCCAGCCAGGTCTGTTAGTCGAAGGAGTCAAAAAAATCTTGGAGGATGAAAATTACCCCAAAAATGCTAAACGAATCTCCAAATTGATAAGAGAAAAGCCAATGAATGCATCTGCCCGACTGGTGAAATCAGTCGAATTTACGATTGCCAATGGAGGCTTAAAGGAGTTGCTGATGGAAGGAAGACATCACTCGTTTATACAGTATCACAATTTGGATATTATTTTGCCCTCTTTGTTGGTCTTTTTCATCGCTTTATTATTTATTATTAGAGTTCTATTGATGCTTTTGAGGATAATTAGAGGGGGGAAACAAAAATTGGCATAATTTATTCAATAAATAATAAAATAATTTCTAATCTTTTGTGGAGGTTTTAGGCAAATATTGACGCGAATCAATCCTGGAGAAGATCAGAAAAAGAGGACAAATATGTCGCAAATCCTTCGGGAATAATGATGGAAGAGTGGTAAGCTCTTTGTTCTCTAAATCCTGGGCCAATAATCCACTCTTTTCCATTAAAAACTTCTGAACCCGATCCTCCAATAGTAGCTAGCATATCTCCCACTGAAACTGCCGCAAAAGCCGTACGCTCATTATTAAATGGTGGCATTTCTTCCCACTTTGCGTTCCCTTCTTCTACATTGATTCGCCAAACTGTTTTGGTAGAAACATTCCCTTCTCCTATTTTATGACTCCCGCCTAGGAGATATAAATAAGAGCCGTGGCCTACAACAGCTGTTAAGGAACGCTCTTCAGGCATTTCAGCGAAAATTCTCCAAGAGTTTGTCATCGGATCGAAGGATTCGATTGTCTTTGAGTCTTCTCCTCCACAAACGAAGATTGTGCTATTAACAACAGCGACTCCTGGATACTTGCGGAATTCAATCATCTCTCTAGAATATTCTAGTTGAGCTTAGGGTTGTTCTACTAACGGCATATCAATCCAAACATCGACTTTCGGCTCATATTTGAGAAGGGACTTTCCCTCTCCTTCGACAACCCAGATGCATCCGTCCAAGACAACACTGGTGAAAGAAATATGAGAGCAGTGGAAACTCCATCTCATGCTGGCCAGCTTTTTCCATTTGAAGTCGTGAGTCAATTTGTAGAGATGATTCAAAGCGAATGAGCCATTCGATCCGCCGAAGAGATAAACTTCTCCATTGAGGAATGCCGCTCCCTGGGAGATTGTTGGATACGGCGTTTTTAGGGCAATTTTTCTAGAGATTTTCCTATTTAAATCGAAGAGGTAAATATCCGATGAGGGCTTCCAACTATACCCGCCGCCAAATACAGCAACCTGAATGAAATATTAAAGAATTAAAAAAAACTTACATTCTCAGATTTTTCTGAATCATTCATCGATAAATTCGAAAAGGGCCTAGCTTCATGATTTCCTAAAAATCTGATCTTATTTTATAAGGAATGGCAAATATTTACCCGAATGCAAATTTCCTTCAAGTTTTCTTATTCTCTGATCCAAAGAATCCAACTTTTCTTCAACTAATTTACCTAAAAAAATCGTTGGCTAGAAAAAAAGAATTAAAATTAACCTAAATTTTGTAGTCCTTTTTCAAGGCTATTTGGCGAAGAAACAGGGATCATTTTCAGATGGAAATATTTAGCTAGGCGGTGAGAATAATCAGGAAACAACTGATAAGAAGGCCAGGAACTAGTCAGCGGAAGGACAGTCACTTTGATTTAAAGTGAGTGAGTCGTTTCTTACAAACTGCTGGTAAGTTTCAAATCAGAAAATTTTTTGGACTCATCTCACCCCTCAAACATTATTTCTTTCAACATTTCTCAATTTAAAAGTTCCAGGAAACTGAAATAGTTTAGCCATATTGGAGGCAATTTTTAGAAACCTTGATAACTTTTAAGCATGGATGCAATAAAAATGATCAAACACGAAAGTGCCAACACCCAGTAGTTGCTGATAAGGAATTTTAATTGCCATAACTGGATCAAGCTATGTGGAATTTTCGAGAAAAGGGAAAGAATTCCTTAGCGATTTGGAACCTCGAGAAGTTTTGATTTTGACTCTCTCTTTTAAAAAAAGTAGTCAAACCACTTTATTTTTTAGTAAGGACTTTCGTAGTTGAAGTACTTCCCAGCTGGAAGATGAGCATAAATTCGAGTGGCGAGTTTTTCTGGAATGAGAGTCGCAGAAATGTGACACTTTGCCCAAGCTTCCAGAGGGCCAATGAACCACTTCTTTCCATCAAACACTTCCACATTCTTATCGACTGACAATTCCAATCCTCCCAATATGGCCATCTCTCCTCCTAGATTAACTGCCTTGGAGAAGACGCGACCCTGTTCCATTTCTGGCAATTCCTCCCAAGTCGCATTATTCTCCTCAGCGTTAATTTTCCAGACTGATTTTGTGATTGTGTTGTCTTCGCTTTCATTCTCCAACTGGGGACGTCTTCCTCCAAAAATGTATAGCTCAGATCCTATGCCTAGAGCAGAAGAGCCGAAACGAACATCAGGAAGAGAAGTGAAAAATTGCCAGGAATTAGTTTTTGAATCAAAGAATTCGACAGTTTTTGATTCTTTTCCTCCACAAACGAAGATTTTTCCATTAACAGCCGCTACAGTTGGATAGATTCGGTATTCTTGCATCGATCTTAAAGAGAAAACATTTTAATAAAATTGTGATAAAGCTATAGATAAATTAAAATTTTTGCAATTTTCTTCGAAAAAAAAATGATAAAACTCACGGCATTTCAATCCATTTATCCTCCTTTGGGTCATACTTGATCATGTCTTTGCCCTTTCCCTCCACAACCCAAATACAGTCATCCAAGACAGCACTCGTATTGGCAATAATCGAAGAGGAGAAGCTCCATCTCATACAAGCCAACTCCTTCCATTTACAATCCTTCGCTATGAACTTGTAGAGGTTGCAAAGGGTTGATTTGGCATCCGATCCACCGAAGATATAAAGCTCTCCATTGAGGAAAACAGAGCCAACTGCTAGACCAGGGAAGGGCATCACTAAATAGGCCTTCCTCACAATAGATCTCTTAAAATCGAAGAGCCAAATGTTGTCAGAAGCTGGTCGAAAAATGCTGTCCTTCTCCGTCCAATAATACAATCCTCCCATCATTATGACCTAAAAATGGATTCAAATTCATTCACTTTTTAATTTAAAATCACCATATGCGAGTCATCCGTTCCAAATTGAATTTGATTCAAAGGGGAGATTTCCTTATTCCCTAGGATATCCCTTTTTTGTTAAAATTGGTCGCCTCACCTTCAAGTTTTTGGAACTTTTTCTCGATGGTTACTAGTTTTTCGATGAACGAATTTCCGATCTTACGGATATCTTCTTCAAATTCTTGGTTGATTGAAGCCATTTTTCAAATTTTGAAAATAATCTGATTTTACAAAATAGAAGTTAAATCATCAGAGGGTTAGATGCCAAAGTGAAAGAAAGATGCCCTCTAGAAGAAGAGCTTGAATTAAATAGATTAATCACTCCATGATAAGGCAGTTTGCTTATGTTTGCACACATTTATTATCGATGACATGCCCTTTCCTACGTAAGGCGTCATTGTTGTCGTCAGCTACATTGCGTTGCTTCCGATTTTAATATCGGAAGTAAGACTTCATTAGCAATTTTGTTTCCACTGACTCTCTTACTATAGTCTGTCCAAAAAAGACGACATGCCCGTGCGCAATATCGTATTCAATTTTGACGTTTTTCTTTATCCTAAATTGTGATCCTACATTAAATGAGCGATTTTGGTCCATTTGGATGTTTCTGGAGGTTTTTAATGCGCTTTATCGTTATATATCATATCATTTAAAAACGCCTAAAAGTAAGCTAGATAAACAAAAAAAAACAGTTTAATATCACCAAAAAATTGCTAAAAATGAATTGAGTCCCGCCACGATAAACTGCGTATCGAATCGAGTCGTCAGCTAAAGTACAACTGAAAATTTGATTGAAAAAATACGAAACTATAGGCAATTTTTGTGGACGCACAAAAAGCGATGCAGGAAGTTGATCCTCATTTTCGGATGCAAATTTACAAGCTCTGTATCTACGACGTTTATTGCAATGGAGCCTGGGCTTTTATAAGCAGACTAGCTGGAATAAGGGGGAGTAAAGGTCCGAATTTCTTTTTCGCTTCTTTTTGACTAATTTGAGGAAACATTTTTTAAATAAAACTTTAACGTGAAAGCCTGTCAAATCATTGAAAATCTTCTCAACCAGATTTGACCAAGGGCTGGGTATAAAAGGGCCAGAGAGCTTGTTGTTTTATTATTTTGCTTCGAAGATGGTCACCAGAAAGCTGCTCTCTGTTGTTGTGATCAGCTTGATTTTTCATCCGTTTGGAACTTCCTTCAGGTTCTTCCTTCTGCAGCCAATGGCTTCTAGCCAAGAGCCATATTGTCTGAACTTCTTTTCGACGATGGAAAAGACCTACCAAGACGAATGGCGAGTTATATATTGCCAAGAGGTGATTTTTTCAAATTTATTTATGCCTCTCCAATTTTGGATCTCTCCAACTGGACTCAATTTGAGTTCATTGCTGCTTTCACAAGGAACAATTCACAAAATACTAAAATGGCGATAGCATCAAGTGTTCGTGTTGAAAATTCTAACCTCACATCTCTTCTTATTAGTGGTACCGATAAAAGTAGGTTGTTCGTCAAAATGAGAAATTTGGAAGTTCCAAGATAACAGTAGATATTCAATCATTTGGAGGTGAAGGAAATTTTCAGTCATTCATATAGACGATTTAGATTTGGATCAAGTGGGAAACTCGAAAATCTAGAAGATTTTGTCAGGTGCAGATACTCAGCTAGCTGCACATTATGACTAGCTGTCAATCTCTGCTCTTTGCTCGCTAATACAAATTTTACAGGGGTTATCAAATTGTTGCGCCACCTGAATTTAATGCAAAACTTTTGCACCGGACTTTATTTTATTGGTAGCCCAGAGAACTAAAGAAACAAAAAGAAAGTAGAGACGTATCTCATTGATTTAATATATAAGCCTATCAGTTCTTTTTTCTCCTTGTTCAATCTCTTTTTCTGCCTTTTTGTTAATAATCGGTTCAGAATGGCGCATTCATCAAATGGAAGAAAGAAGAAGGACGATCCAGTAATGAAAATGTACGAGGCTCAAGCCATGGTTGTTGAGAAAGAGGAGGAACTGGATCAAAAAGATAGAGAATTACAGCAACAGCGCGTGAAGCTTGATAATGCTCTACAAGAAATAGAGCGGTTGAAACTGATTAATGAGCAGCAGAGATTTGACCAAGCAATTGCTGCCACAGGTAGGGCAAGAGGAATCTTTCGGTGAGAAATTCGGCAAATTTCTAGAGAGAAAGTTTGAAGAACAACTCGCCGAAATGAGGCGACAATTTGAAACTCTGGCTGGAGTAGCTACCACTTTGAAAGAAAGTATAGGTAATATTGAGGATAAAATAAAAATCGATAAAAAGAACTATCAGGAAAATATGGCGGTTATGAGTGAGTTCTTTTTTAAAAGTTAAAACATCTCTTGAAGAACAATCAACCGAAGAAAACAAAATTGAAGCAAGACGGCTGCTGGAGAGAGAAAGAGAAGAGCGAGTCACCACAGGCATTTTTATATTCGAAGAGATTTGAGAATCTTTTAGAACGAAATTTCCAAAATCAGCTGGCGGAAGTTGGGCAGCAAATGGCAAGGGAAAGAGAGGATGCAGGTAGTTTTAAAATAAACCGCGGGTCGATTTGAAAAATTGCGGTTAACCGAAATCGGAACCGAACCGACTAAAAATACAGAAACCGTGCATCCCTGGTTGTGGATGAAAGAGAGGAACGAGTCAACGCAGGAAATTTCAAAAATCAACAAATCTGAAGACAAAAGAATTAAATGGAATTTCAGTTAGAAGCATCGAAGCTCAATTAGCAGAAAAGGGAGAAATAATTGAAACTTTACAAATTAGAATTGATGAGCAATCTGGAGAAATTGAAAATCTAAGAGCTGAGCAGCTGGAAAAAGCCGCTTCGGTTGAAAAAACAAATGAAGGTTTGTTTGGAATTTAAAGAATGCCGGCAATTTTAGAAACAAAAAAGATGGTAGGAAATATGTCAATTCAATTGGAAAATGTTTCCTCAGAATTGGGGTTCCACTCTTCTGTAGGTTCAGCTAAAACCTTTGAATAAGCGGTGTAGGCGCTGATTCTTGGAGGATTTCATAACACAGTGACTGACTCCATTTGCATTTTCGATTCCAAAGAGAACAAATGGCAAAAGTGTAAGAAGAAACTTTCATTTGAAGTGATAGAACATGGATCTGCCATCTTAAACGGCAACATTTATGTTATGGGAGGCCACAATAATCCAAAAGAACCATTTGCAAGCTGCTACAAGTTGGGAGAGAGTGGTGAATGGACCAAAATGGCTGAAATGAATGAGAAGAGAACTGGCATCTCATAGAGCACAATTGTTTTTAACTCAGAAATTTGGGTGATTGGTGGATCGAATGGGAAAGTTATACTGAAAACAGTGGAAAAATACAATCCCCAAATAAATATTTGGACTAAAATGTCGTAAGTTGTCTTTTAAAAAAATACAAAATGAAAGTGATCTCAATTTTAAACGGATGAACCTATCTGCTTCAATAATTGATGGAAGAATCTTTGTTTCTGGTGGTTGGGATGCGAAAGCTTTAAAATCAATGGAAGTCTATGATCCAGCCAAGAACAAATGGGAAATATTCTGCGATATGCCACTTGAATTGAGTTGTCATTGTTCGATAGTTGAAGGAACAAATCTAATAATCATCGGAGGACAGAAATCTGATTTAACCCCCTCAGATGAAGTCTGGAAAATAGACGTCTTTGATCCAAAAAAGGAGTGGATCAAGATGCCCAGCTTAAAACAAAGACGATTTTATCATGGAGCTGTCAAATTATCAAATGGAATTATGGTCTTTGGAGGATCAATTAACAAGACAACTCGAATAGATTCCGTCGAGATATTCGATGGAATCAGCTGGAAAGAAGGACCTAAATTGCCAGAAAAACACGGCGTATTTTCTTCTTTTCCTCTTTCAATAAAAACTGAGAAACAATTGCTCCTGCAACTTTTCTAATATATTTGTAAATTTTGTTTTTGATCTCTCCGATTAGCAGATAACCTGTTCCACAATATATTCAAAACTAAAATAAAAATGTTGCCAAGTTTCGAAGTATTCCATTCCTGTTTTTATCCTACGTTTGCCCCTCTCTCTGTATTTTCTTCAATAACGCAGTGAGAAAAGTATCTCGAGTGGAAACAACAGTCTGAGGTGCCGGCTATATTGGAGCAGCGGTCTATGGGTTTGTCCCAACTTTGTTTCGAAATCCCAAAAACCACAATTCTAATATTGTTGTTGAGTATTCTGGAGTCTTCTTGAAAGCCAGCGTTTCTTCTGAATTGATAGCCCCAGGACATGAAAATGAAATAGATTTATTGAATTTTCTCCTTTTCTACATCTTGCTGGTTATTTGTCAACCAAACGACCAGCCTTATGCCTCGTTTGAGAACCCAATAAATGACAAAAGTTGCCAACAAAATATCCAAATTAAAATATTTGATGGCGCCGTAGTGACGCCCGTCCGTCAGCAGCTCTTTCATCCCTCCATTTGCAATGGCAAACTCAGTGTTTTGGAGTAACCTCGTAGTTCCATTAGTTGGCTTCATTCTGATCAAATTGGCTATTCTTCTAGCGTTGTCTTTATATCTAAAACTGGCTTGTTTCTCAAATAAACATACTTTTGGCCACGAAGGACTTCTCGAAGCGCTTTGATCAGCAAGTCTGGCCTGTTTTTCAAGGCAATTTTCGATACGGGAAGTCCCCAGCCGGCTCTTTTCACCGCTAGACTATTCCTAGAAAAAACAGCTTATTTCTTATCAAAGATCACCATACTTGGGCTGATCGAGCATAATCGGAATTGGGATGATAGGAACACCGCTTCGGGCTGTCTCCATCAGACTGTTATAGCCGGCATGGGTGATGAATGCTTTTAGACGAGGATGGCGGAGAACAGCTGGCTGGGGAATCCATGAAAAGACGTGGAGATTTGAGGCATTTTTAGCTAGCTGTCGAGCATGGGAATCTTCCTTTTCGGCACGGGCGATAAAGTGATAGTCGGGGAATTTCTAGGTTTTTGGCTTAAAAATTCAAAAAGGAAAAGGTTTCGCTAGATTTCACTATGGGCTCCTTAGCTTATAGTCTGTTCATAAACAAGACGACAGCTGATGCTCCGAGAAAAGGGTGTTATCGCGGTGAGACCCATTTTATCCTAAAACTTACTTAAGGCCTTTTTAAGGATAAAATGGGTCCCGCCACGATAACCCACTTTCTTGAATACGAAGGATGTCGCCTTTTTTATGAACAGACTATACAGTAGCCCTAAAATAGAGGTTTCAAATAAAACTTACCCTGGCTACAACAGTCAACGACTCAAAGACGGAGGGCAGAATTGTTACATTGACTACGGTACCCAGAGAAAAGTAGATTACTCCTTTCTTTCCTTTCTCCATCTCCCTCTCAAATTCCTAAATATTCCTCCAATTTTAACCAAAAAAAGAATAATTTTCACCTCTTCAAGTGGCATATTGTCGTAGTCGCCAGCTCCAATGCCACCAATGTGAATCATATTGGGTAGAAGTGGTCGGGGAATGTCCACAAATTCATCAGTTGAAATGAAAGTCATATCGGTATTGGCTATCAGCTCATGAAGATCTGGGAAATTTGGTCTAAAATTGACTTTCTTCACTCAAATAAGGTACAGAAAATTACCCATATTTGTCTCTAAAAGTCTCAGTTGTTCCTCTCAGAATGAGCCATTCAAAGCCGAGAGAAACAAAAGAATAATAAAAGTTGTGAATCCTGTCCCAGAGCGAGTTGACTGGATCCAGTTGCATGCCATGGACGGGGATGAAGGAATAAGGCGTCGAATATCCCAAAGCATAGGAAACTGTCTCAAACATTGGGCAGCTGGAAACTTCTTTCTTTAAATTTAGGGTGAAATAATTTGTGGATTTTAGTTTTAAAGTCCGCGCAAGGTTACGGTCTATCTCTTCTCTCTTTCTCAAAAAGAATAAAAGTCCGTCTGTCCAGCCTCAGGCTCCATTTTTCGAATCCAACAAGCGATCCAGTACAAAGCGTCGCGCTTTCAAAGGGTCAACGGCAAGTTTAGATTATAGTCTGTTCATAAAAAAGGCGACGTACTTCATATCCAAGAAAGAGTTTATCGCGGCGAGACCCATTTTTATCCTAAAATTTACTAAAGGTCTCAGACTATAGTCTATTAAATTCGCTTTCTTACCTGGAAACCATAAATTTGACTTTTATTCCCAAAGCGTGAGCCAGCCCATGTCCGCAGAAAACAATCTGTCCAGTGAAAATGGCATCAAAATTTTCGGATTTCAATTTCTCCATAACTTCCTCGTCATCAAGAACTTTTCTGCACATCTTATCGGCGATTTTATTCCAATCATAGAGATTCTTATTGAATTCAAAGATCGATTTCTCCTCCAGAACATTGTCGCTCCAAGCTGGAAAAAAGAGACAATTTTTTCAGTTTCTAGTGCTCTACTGTAGCCGAAAATTAAGCACTTTTTATCTGATTTTGTGGGTAATTCTTTGATCTCTTCTACCCCTATAGCTATCACTAGCTTTCCCTTTTTTGTACCTACAAAAGATAAGAAAGAGACTGTCGATTTTACAGCTGGGAGACTTACATGAAAGAGCCTCTGATAACTCTTCGCCAAAGTTCCCCAATGGAAAACGTCTAGCAACTTTGGCTGTTTCTTTGACCAATCCTCGGACATTTGAAAAGTCTGGCTCAAAAATAACAACTTCATGACCGGCTTTGGCTAACTCGTCTGCCAGGCGATTGTCGGCTATCATGATAGATCGTCCCACGGTTGGGGCGAAGACGAGAATTTTGTAGGCTTGGGACCATTGGAAGAAGAGGAGGAGGACGAGCTGAAAAGAGATTGGAAGCAGAGGGAGAGACGACTTACGAGGAACCTCATAACGAGTCAAAGTCTTTGATCTTATCTTATAAGGGCGGACGGCAGCGGCCTCTCTTAGATAAAACAAGTTTCTTCTTTTCGTATATAAACAAAATGTTTTTGAGTTTAAAAAAAAAGAAGACAACATTTTGATTGAAATATGAGATTAATTCCAGAAAATACGTCATAATTTAAGAGCATGTTGTGTTTCTTACAAAAATTGAACTGAAAAGGCTCCTAGGCTCAAACCATGTTTTCAAGTTTTTTCAATCAAACAAAGCTGAAGTCATTGACCTCTACAATTTCCATGTGGCAATCTGACAAAAAATAATAAATGCACTGGGCCCAGAGAGGCTTCTTATCATTTGAAGTCATTTTCGACCTCCTGTAAATAAATAACAGCCATCATTTTCAATATTCCCTTGATTTTCCAACACATTCAATCCAAAATAAATGAAGCTAGAAATGTTGAAGTAGCCAGAAAATTCAAACAAAATCTGTTTCAAGGCTACTACTGTAAGCTCACTCAAGTATTTTTGCCCCCTCCTTCATGATTTTCAATGTATTTTGTATACAATTTTAAGTGTGGCACAAGCTATACGCATAGAGAAAAGAGAAAGTCGCCGCTGGATCAAATGGCAGAAGATCTAAGATGAGATTTGTCGTTTTTCTGGTGACTTTCACTCCCAGTTGAAACAGGCTTGGCCAAGATCTTGCGCAAGAAGAGGATATCGCATTGACTCTCTCTCTCTCTCTCTTTTACAAAAAAAATAATATTGTAATCCTTCTTGGTTTTGCCATTATTTGGTCGCAACAATTGATAGAATTAGCTTTTATTCTCATTGAATTAAGATCGCGTCAATGTCTAGACTCTTAAAGATCTTCGCAGAAACAATTTACGAGGGCAATACAACTGGGACTCGACTTCCCCTCGAACATAGCAATAATTCTCGGCGAATTTCCTTATTACTATGGAGGATAAAAACAGTCGGAATCACTCCAGACATCATCTCAGCCTGAAAATAACAAAAATCAGTCCAGGATTTTAATATTTAGCGACTATTTTACATCATATTTGCTCCTTCTTGGAAAGATTCCCTTCCACAATTCGATCTCTGGTCAAAATTAAGAGAACTCTCATTGGAACGAACTCTCAAAAATTGAGGCAATTCACGACAAATGGTTCACCTTGGGAATATGGTATTTCCCCCGAATTCGATTATCCCAAAACTCACTATGAGAGTAATTTTCCTGAAGAGAAAAACAGCCCCCAATGTGAGCTCCATATTAATGGTCAGAGTCCAAGTGATAATTGAGACTTGTTCCGAAATAAAAATCAAAATCCCCTGGTTGACAATCGACTTCTCGTGATATGTCGATCCAGTTCTTTTCTTCATTCGAAACAATTTGATTCCAATTGCCAGATAAAATAATAAATTGATAATTGCAAATGAAAATCGCTGAGTCATCAATATAAAAAGCAATAAATTTGAAAAAGCTATTCGAGAACTCGAAGGAAATTCCAAAGGAGGATTCTTATCTGATTGATAATTTTGGCAAATAAATTGCAAATTAAATATTCGAACGAAGGACAGTTCTTTAATCCCTTCCATTGATGGAGGACTCGTGAAAATACAATCCCAATTGTGTAGACAAGTAGAGAAGGCAATAGAAATTAGCCATAGACAAATCACCAGAATAAATGTCATTCCTCTGAAAAATGTGAACCTATAGTCTATTTCAAAAAAAGACTACATGTTTGAGTATCAACCGCTGCGCTGCAAATTAAAATTTGGCTACCCGCGCTGCTTTATCCTAAAATGTTATAACTAAATTAAATTTAAATTCAAATTTGCAGTGATTAATAGTCAGCTTTATCATCTTTTTTGAAACAGACTATATTTTGTGAGGGGATTTCCGCGATTCTTGCCGATTCTGCGTATATTTGGCCTTTATCTTTGGCTTAGCCATTTAAGTCTATTGGAACCCTCCAAAAACCAGAAGCCAGATGTTTAAAAAATAATGAAAGCCTTTATTTCAAATTAGGATAAAAATGAATCTCGTGAAAATTCCTTGGACAAGAAAATATGCAGTTTAGTCATCTTTTTAACAGGCTATGGCAATTTTAGGATATTAATCCCACCCTTTCTTTCTCTGACTTTCAAAAAGTGGATCCTACTGTACCAAATAGTCTTGCCAAAAAATTCCTCAGAACTATACTTCTACAAAGATTATCAAAACTCACACATTGTAGAACTTCTCCAGCCTATTGGAAAATAAAATTACCCAAAATCTCTGAAGAGACATGAATAAGATGAGCCATTGAATCGACTGATTGTAAAGTTTGTCGACTCCAGAAAAGATATAAAACAGCCTGCTGGAGACATAGCTTTGAAATAATTCCTTTGGAATGAAGGTTGAAGTCGCTATGTCACAGACTAGATTGGATAAGAGACTTAACACATTTGATATCTCGATTTGGGCAAGGACAATAAAAAATGGGTTCTAAAAAAAAAACAGCTGAAACTAAGGGAGATAGCTTTCTTATCTTGATAAATTTATTTCTTCCTGACAAAAGCGCCAAAATGATATTTGAATGAGCCAAGAAGGAGATAAAAAAGGTCAGAAAATAGATGCATAAAATACTGTAATAAATAAAATCCTTCGTTACGAATATATCAGAGATCTGGAATAGAAAATCCAATAAATTTAGGTACAACTTACCGGTAAGAACTCAGCCGCCTGATTTGGCGGCTTAGTAGCAAACAAATTCTGAGAATAGTAAGATGTTACATTTTCTACTGGACGTGGCATTCGAAATAAAAACTGAGAAATCGATTCTAGCCTAGAATAAATTAAATTCTGCGGCGGAGAGTAATAGTAAAAAAAATTTTCTCAAGAGTGGGGCATGTCTTACCTTTATTGGAAGAATTTATGACCTTGGGTAGAATAGAAAAAAGACAAGAGAAATAGCTAATTTTATTTATTTTTTCTTTAAAAATCAATCAGTTTTCAACCAACCAGTCATTATTTTGAGTTCTGGTGAGCTTCTTCGATTAAATTTCTTTTAATTTTTGGAGTGACTGGACTAGGTTTAATTGGGAATCTCAAAGCGAGGCGAAGTTCGGGAATCACGGGACGAAAGCGGTTGTTCGAACAAAAACAATTCCCGAACAAGCTTGGACTGGACTAGGCTTGATTGGGGATCCTAAAGTGAGGCGGGGTTTCCGCTTTCGTCCAGTGATTCCCGAATAAAAAGTTAGCCCGAAACGGGACGAACAAAAGCCATTTCTGAACAAGCTTTTGGACTGGACTTGAGGTATCGTCCCGACCCATATCCACTTCTTGGAGAGAATCCTTCCCACTCACAAAGAAAGAATCTATTTCATATCATCACTATCATTCACTTAAAATTCAATTTTTATTACTTTAAAAGCTAAACTCTTCAATAAGGAGGTCTAATTGGAGGCCGTCTGCCCGGTCCTGTCCATTGATATCTTCGAATTTCTTTATTCGTATACATTATGAATAAAATAGGCGCCGCTCCTGCCAACATATCAGCCTGGAAATATTCCCTTCTCTCATTTAAAAACAAAGGCGTTACCATCAACATTATTTTGCGGAAATTATATACCGTACCGCGAGTGAGTGGCATAATCGCTGTTATATAGTACAAAGCGATTGAAATTTGAGTCAAAAGAAACATGACCAATCCTTGTTGGACAATCGACTTTTCTTGGTAAGATCGCCCCGTAATTTTACGAGCCTGGTAGAGTTTGAAGCCAAGAAAGACATAAGAAATCAGATTTAAAGAAGAAAATCCAAATTTTTCGATGAAATATATCTGAAAAAAGCTGCTTTAAAAAAAAACAGTCTTACAACCAATATGGTGGGTGTCCTTGAAATTTCTTCTACCTTCGTAAAAGCACAGTTGAATTCCAATTGAACTGGCTCAGTCATAAAGGCAATACTATTAGGGTCTAAACCGGGAGTGTTGCTTGGAGGGATCTTAAAGGAGCAATTGTAGGTAATCAAATAAGCAGAAAAGAATATCATTAACAACCAAACTAGTAGAAAAATCAGCATAAAAAAATGCCTTAATTTGTATTTTTAAAATAGGATTGATCTCCTTAATGCTACAGTATTTTCAGGAACAATTTCATAATTTTTTGTTTAGAGCTTCAAAGGATTTGTGTGATGCAGGGATGAGAATAAAAGTATTGAATGTTTAAAATCCGCGGATTACAATAATTTCCTCCCCCCAAAGAGTTATTTCCCCACTTACAATGACAAAAATCGATCGGAGAAGTGAGGACAACTCATAACTAAAACTCGATACAGTGTCATCATCAGGATAAACCATTGAACGGAATGCTCGTAAAAGATCTCCATCCCAGTAACAAACGAATAAAAATCTACAAAAATAGTTTTGAGCTCTTTAGTCTGTCTAAAAAAAGACGACATTCTCGTTCGCAATACCGTATTCAGTTTTGACGTTTTTCATTATCCTAAATTAAATGAGCGATCTTGATCAATTTGGACGTCTCTGGGGGGTTTTGATGCGTTTTATCGTTCTAATAGCATCTAAAAATGTCTAGAAGTGCAAAAAAGCAAGGGAACCGCTGGTTTAATTTTAGGATAAGGAAAAACGTCACAATTGAATACGGTATTGTGAACGAGTATGTCGTCTTTTTTTAGACAGACTATATCTGTCTTGAATTACTTGTTCCAATATATGTCTTGGCTTGCTCTTGATTCAACAAAATAACCATAGGAGTGTCGCCCAAAATGATGGAAAAAGTGCAAATCATATTAATCATTCCGACTTGAAGAAGAATAAAATAGAAAGGGATCTAAATATTTCTAATTTAATGGAAAAATCTCTAAATAAATTTCTACAAAAATTGTTGGAATTTGAGCGCTAAAAATTTTTAAAAATTGAGAACCTACAGCAGCAACCCTGGAGGTGTTTTGCAGCGCAGTGGTGATAGTCAGTAATATCCTACCTTAAGTAAAACCTTTCTGCCTCTAAACAAAGCAATTAGAAGATTGATATTGGCAGCAAATGAGATGAACAATAAACCGAAATAAATAAAGATAATACAATAATATGTAGCATTTTTCATGGGATTTATGGCTGCATCCTAAACTTTTAAATCTGGCTTTAATGGTTTCAAAACAAACTGACAATCTCAATTCCTGCGCTAGGAAGCGCAGGTGTAGTAAAAGTAGGCTGGTAGGGCATAGTTTCAGTGGTTGGACGCATTCTCCCAGACGGAAAATTAGAATAGGCTGAGTACGGAGTTGCACGCGTAATACTATTACCACACTGCTATTAGTTTGATCAATTACACACGTAAAACAATCTTTTAGATGATTTTTTTCTTAAATACGTATTGGAACGGGAGAAATGAAGCCAATTTTATCAAGAGTTCAACAAAATCAAGGAAGCTTTTCAAAAAAAATTATTTGGAGGGATTGGAAGCATCAAATCGAGTAGAAAACAGATCGAAGATGACTCAAAATTCAGGGAAAAGAGCACTGATTGATTGATTTTAGTCGAAATCAAATCTTCAACGAGTAAGAGGAATACTGTAAAAGGCAAGACTTGAAGAAGAGTCCTAGCTCTTGAGAATGAACTAAAACTAGTTGTTAGAACTAATGGACTTGGATTCTAAACAAGATTTATTCAATATTAATATTATGGTTAACTAGTTGTTTGGACTTCCATTGAAAAAGCCGTTCACAACAAAAACATGAGGGCGTTTTATTTAATGATATCAAGGCAATTTGGCGCTAGCAACTAGTAGTTCAGCCATCACCCACGTGTTTATGCTGTACAAATCAATTATTATTTGCGCTTTTTCGAAGCTAAAGGTCCAAAAAACAAGCGAAGGACGGTCAAGTCTGGTCGCCCGAATAAGGAATAGAACTGCTCAGAGAAAGCAAGATATAAGATTTATTTTGAGAAATTAGCTTGGGCTATTAGTTGTACCTCGTCGATAATCTATTACAATCCATTTAAATCGATTAATTTCTTTATTTGTAGCGAGTATGAAGTAGATTGGAATCACTCCAGCCAGCATATCCGCCTGAAGCTTCTTCTTATTTCCTTCTATTATCCCTACCATTTGCACAATTTTACGGAAGTAAAAAACCGTATTGTATTGTATTTCGACTGTCCAAGAGATATAAAAAACAAAAATAGTGAGTTGGGCCAGAAGGAAAACAGTCAATCCTTGTTGGACAATCGCCTTTTCTTTGTATGATTGGCCAGTTATTTTATGGATTTGAGCGAGTTTAAAGCCAATAATCAGATAGCAGATCAAGGTTAGGAGAGAAAATCCACACTTTTCAATGAAAATCATCTGAAAATTTACCGTTCAAATGTCCATGGGCTGCACTTTGTTTCTACTCGAAAAGGCTTTTATTCGAGGTTTTACGGTAGTCGATTCAAAAAGACGATAAGGTCCTGCGCTATACCATACTCGTAAACAAACAAATTTCAATTTTCTCGTTATCCTAAATTGAGAAAAGAGAGTTTAAAGTCTTTTTTAACAGACAATACCGTAATTTGACGGTAAAAGTACTCAGAAACGCGATTATTCTATTCGAAAAATCTCCATCCCAATCTCTAACAGAAATTTGAGATGCATTTTTCGATTTTTTTTTAAACTAATAATTCACTTACAATAAGAAGAATTAAGATCAAATTGCTGTGAGGATCCTTAATCGTCTCATTGAAAAAGTTCTTAGTATCTTGACTATTCGTAACAGTCGCACAATAAAATTGAAGTCGTACAATCGACTCAAGCTTAACGTCCTCCTCTCCTAGCAAAACTACATTGATTGAGCAATGATTCACAGTCAGATAATAAGAATAATATACTAATGAAAACCAAAGGAGCACAAATAAAATCGAAAAGAAGCGTCTAAAAGAGCGATTTTTTCAAAATTTCTTCAATGCTTTACGTTGTCAAAAAGTGCTCGGCAATTATCGGCCAACAAATAATAATAAATCGATGTAAGGCCATAACCAGCGCAAACCATTGAATAGCATGCTCATAAATGTTATCAAAAATTGTGAAAAATTCAAATATCGCTGAAAATTAATTGATTTCCACCAGGGCTGGGCAGATAGTGGTTATATCTTTGAATCTACTCGGCGGTCTTTGCTTATCCTTGTATCATCTGAAAGTCCAGAATCTAGCGCAAATTTTCGATTTTAAAAGTCAAAATATTATTCGGATAGCCACGACGATATCCGAAAAATGAACTATCCGTTTTGGGTTCCTGCAACGAACACGGATAATGGCAGTTTTCTTCACGACTGTTCAATGAAAATGGTGGCATTTGATGTCAAAATTTGCGCTAGATTCTAGGCTTTCAGATGGTTCTAAGATGAGCAAAAATGGTCAAGTAGATCCGAAGATATAGCTACCTATCCTAAAATCATCCTTTCAGTCCTGATTCTCACTGCTTTTGCTATATACAAAGCATAAAAATCTGCTTTTTTACCTGAATGGATGTAACTCTCAACAGCGCTGTCGCTTAATAAAATCGCTGGAGGTACATCTCCTAGTAGAAGAGCCAAATCGAACAAAATATTGGCAATTAATAATTGAAAAAGAATCAAATAAAAAGGCTTCTTTAGCAATATTCTCCGGCCTCTGATCAACAAAACGAAGAGATTTAAATTCAACGAAAATGAGACAAATATCAGGAGGATATAGACAAAGAAAATGAAATAAAAAAGGCCATCTTTTTCTGCTCCATGACTCTACAAATTTAATTAATTTAGAGAATTCTGCTTTAAGCCTACAATCATATAATCACTTGGATTTGTAGTGGCAGGAAGTGGAGAAGAAAAATTAGCAAGAGTGGGGTCAGTCGGCCGAGGCATGCTCCAAACAAAGTTGAGAATATTGACTTCTTAAAGGAAAGCTATTAAATGGCCCGAAGAATTAAAAATCTTGCGAGGTTGATAACTATCTACTGGATTAACCGATTGAGCTGAAAGTTGGTAGCCATTTTGACTAACAGATTCTAAAATTTCAGCTTTGAATTTGGATAAAAAATGTTCCTAGGGTTATATCTCATCCAAATGTTGAATAAGAATAAGACTAACAACGCTAAATTTCAGCTCAATTGATTAATCCAGCGGAAAGCTATAGAATTCATAAGTACTTTGGCGAGCCAACCTAATAATTACGACGTCAAGTGATTAAAGTAACAACATTTTGAGAGAAAAGGTCACTCGTTGCGTAATGAAAAAAAGCAATTTCTCGTATTTATTTTGTCGCTTTTAAAGGAAACATAGGTGAAAATTTTTTTGAAATAGGGGGGAAATCCTTTGCTTCCTCCTTGCAAAAAGGAAGTCCAAAATGGGTCTAGTTCGTCCCCGAGAGAGAGTACCGGGACATTTCCTCTTCTTCCGATGGACTGTTCTCTAATAGATCGTTGCGCCTTTCGTCATAACCCTTTCTGGGAGAAGATGGAGATAACGAGCGAAAGCAGGAGCATAAATCAGATTGTCCTTTTTCTCTCGCGTCCACAGAAAGAAGCCTCCACGAAGATCTGGTGACAGTGAGCGGAGGGGCTGGTCAGCGCAGCTAATGTTTCCAGTTGAAATCCCACGCTCCAATAGGTCAATCTCGTCTGTCCTAACCCGCGTGGATTCCTTCCGACGGACTGTCCCCCGCTCGTCCACAACGCCCGCCGTCTAAGAGTGCACAGCACAGTGCCTAGCCCTCTATAATGAGGCATGTTTTTATTTTTATTTTTGTTTTTTATTGTCGACTCGCAGCGGCTGAGCAAGAAATGGAGAAGGAACGCCACGAAAGTCGGAGAATCCTCAAGTGTGCGAGGCAGTTTGCCCAAGGTAAGTTCTTTTCTCTTTGATCTTTTCGTCTTCCTTCACGTTCTCTCTCTAATCCAGCTTTTGTTCCTTCTTCTCTTTCGCAAACAAACCTAATTCCTTTAATTTATCGCCCAATTTTTGCTTCTTCCAAGCAAATTACTGTAATTTTCTCGCTTTCTTTCCAACAAGCCCTTATTTTCCACGAATATCAATTATTTGTTGCAAGAAAATATCATAATTTTTTGAAGATTCCCGCAGAATAGATCTTGTTTTTTTTTTTGCAGAATTGCACGCTATTTTCTTCGCAATTTTAAAGCAAATTCTCTTCGCAAAATTGTCCATTTTGCCCAAAAAATATCGTAATTTTCAATTTTGCAACGCTTTCTTAGTTTTCCTTGATTTATCGTTCTTAAAATTAAGTTTTAATCGCTGTGGGACCTAAGAATATCTCAAAAACTAAGTGGTCTATGCATGGCTACTGTAGCTATCTATTTTTAATCGATTCTCTAAAATGTTCCCACAAATTTTATCTTCTTTTTCTATTTGAAAAACCAGACGCTCGGCTAATCTCCGATCATTACCCTTGAATTTCTGTTGAATTTAATTCGAATCAACAGAACACTGGATGAAAAAACGAAGCGAACAGTTTCAATTTTCAATGATCCGCCTGGGGTTAGAACTCGAAACGCGTATTCTCATACAGAACTCAATTTATTACTTCATAACATTGAAGTTCTTCTTCCAAGCAAATCATTGAACGTTCAAACAGATAGAAAAAGAAGATAGTCAACATAGCGATAGGTCAGCTGCACGTCCAAGGGAAAGTGGAAAAATGTAGATCAGCCGCTGGTTAAAATCTACCCTTTTCTGAGATGAAAAAAAAGACTTCAATGAATTTTGGATGGAAGAGAAGACAAAAATGAGAGATTTTCCAAGAATAAAAATAAATCATCCAAATAACCCTTGATTCTACAAATTTAAATCTATTTTGCCTTCTAAGCCAAGAAAAAGGGTTTCTTCAACCAAATTTTATTTCTATTGCAATCTAAGGCTTAGCCAATACTGGCTTAACGCTGTGAGTTAAGTGTTTCATTCAAAAGAATGACCATTACCCATCAATTTTTCTTTTTTTTCGTTCTTGGAAATGAGAGGTGAGAGGTGCCATTTAGCTTATAAATCGCTGTTTGTAGTAGGCCAAAATATGCAGAAGAAGCTCCCTTTTCGATTGAAGAATGATGAGATCATTTGAATTTTATGTCTCTCGCTCTCGGGAATCGGTTTTCGCTAGAATTTCGGGTCTTTGTGAAAATCTTAGGTTCAAACATCGCTGTGTCCATATTATTAGTTGGAAGACTATTAAAAGTTCAAAGTAACATCGTTCAGATGACTTCCATAAGTCAAAGTCTATCATCCCGAAAAATTTTCTCGAATTTGATCGAATTCACCGAGATAAGATCTGATCTTATCGGTTGAAAGAAAAAGACAGCGGCCACGTTTAATTGAATTAAGTTACCGAGAAACGGACATCTTCTTGCCCATCTGTTGGAGTTGAAGATTTTGGCTGTAACCTGCTAGATCTCTCTTTCCCGAAACAAGGAACCGCGTTTTTGATGGATGAGGTCGCAAGCTGCAGATAAGGTCCAACACGCTGCCAAGGAGACATCAAAGTTCCAAAATCAATTAATGATTCTAGCCCACTCTCGTATAAAAATTCTCTCATTCCTTTTTGTTAGATCAACTGATTAAAATTTTCTTTTATCAATCATCCTGATTACCGAGAAGCCAAAATATCTATTTATTAGGAACTCTTTTTTTAGTAAAATTGGAAAAGAAGACATTTATTCACAACTTTTACCGAAGAAAAGCGAATTTCAAGATGTTAAAAGAGCTGATCCAGCCGATGATCGATTACTCTAAAAGGTTGAAAGTTTGGGCTTCGATGAATAATTGAATTTTGCTAACAATGAATCCTAGGAAGTTCTAAATTGCTATTTGGCTAGAGAATTATAGCTCTGATTGATCAATTTTGGTTACTATCCAGTCCAAATTATTTTCATTTTTCCCCAATAATTGTGAAAGCGGCTTTCTAGTTTTGTGTTTTGCTTCCAAGACTTGATTTCCTCTATATCTTTCCAAAAATAAATAAGGGATTTCCTAAAATTGAGCTTAGCTTCGGATGAAATACAGCGTGCAACAGAGAATTTTGAGGCTTTTGATTCACGAAGATCTTTAACTATTCTCCTTTGATCCTCCGCTCGGAGATCTTAATCTTTCCTCTAATCCATTGTGGAAATTACCGCGCGAGATCTTTATATCTTTATCCCATTCTTCACGAGATGTTGGGTGCAAAAATCAAAGCGATCTCAAAGGGCTAGAAAACTGATAATTTTTTTTTGTTGAGTGCCACATCCGTCCATCCTTGCTATTTTGCATTAAGCGAAGCTATCAATTGAGAGAGAGGATACACTCGATCTATTGGGTATCAAAAATCGTCAAGGGTCAAGTTCTTCGAGGTCCGGAATTCGGAGAAATTTACGGAGAAAATTCAAACAGATCTTTGGTCACATTTTTAGGGAAAAAAACTGATCTCTATTAGGAAATTTTGAGCACTTAGGCAAATAAAATTCATAAAACAAAGAAGAAACGTGAAATTTCCACACAAGACTGTCACTTTTTTTGGGTTACAGTAGCTAAAATTTAGTACAAATCTGAAATAAAATTGCAGCCATATAGCATTTCAGAGCGCTACAATTTCCAAAGCTAATTAAAAGAGACTCA
The DNA here is from genome assembly GCA_932521405.1 of Oscheius sp. JU1382. Lineage (NCBI taxonomy): Eukaryota > Metazoa > Nematoda > Chromadorea > Rhabditida > Rhabditidae > Oscheius > Oscheius sp. JU1382. The sequence goes on from OW051479.1 coordinate 1,607,885, forward strand.
AAAATGAAGAAAAAGAGCTTCCTCTAAAGAGGATTTCTGTAATTTGTCCATTTTTATTTCAATAAACTCCAAAAGTAACTAGCTATTTTCAGCAAATGAATCGGTCCACGTTGAAGGAGAACTCTGCTGTGACCGAGAGCTGGACATCCTCCTTCGCCAAGTTCGAAAGAACTCTAAAAGTAAACTAGGAGATATAGCTAGAGTTAGTTCTTTCTTCTCTTTTATCGCCATTTTTCGATATTTTCAGAGAATTCAGCGTCGATCCCAATGGCTTCATAACCATGCTTTTGAAATAATAATAAGTGAACATGATTTCGTTGTGAGCAGTTACTACCATGGACAGCATATTTGTAAAATCAAGACGGGTGGCTTTAATATTTTGGCATATCAGACTCCCAGGGTGAGTGCGCTTTTTAGTCAAAATGGACCAAAATTTTTTATTTAAAAAACGCAATTTTTTTTCAAAGTTTACTGTAACTTTTTAATTTCCAGGGAAGATATAATCTATCGGATACGGATCAAGAGAAATGGCTGGCATCGATTGATAGCCAAGAACCATTGGGATCAACCCTCCACATTGAGCGAGAAGAATGGCCGGATATTCGAGAAGACGAGTTGGCTGATTTATTGGCGGGAACACATTGTAAAAGAGATCGAAGAGATGGTCAAAAATGCTGTAGTCGCGAAATATTTTATTTGATGAAAAATGTCGTCGAAGAGGCAGCTACCAGCCCTGTTTTTAATTCCAGCGATGAAGCTCCAGGCGTCGTCGCAAATGTAGGCTATTTCACTGTAACATTCGCTTCATATATCAATTATTTCTTTGAAATCTTCGACAAATTTGTAGATAGGCTCTCGATCTCCTCTACAACTTTCTAAAAGATTATTTTTCATCAAAATTATGGAAAACAGTTTCAAATTTAGCTTTTTTTCTATTGAAGATTCTGATCGTTTCCAAAAAATTGCCATTTTTAGGATTACTTTAGGCAGAAAATCAGCGCTTTTTTTCAATTTAGATTCAAAATTTTATGGTACTTTTAAAAAAAGTACAGTAATTTTGCCTTTTTTAGGTGATTCGAAAGAGGGTTCAACAGCGCTTTGCTCGTATTTTTGAAGTAGTCGTCAGTAAGGACGATTTCGTCCAGGCGACTTATACAATCGGCGATTTTACTTGTAAATTTGCTAAGCATGGTCTCTACATGTTGGCGTTTGAAACGCCCCATCAAACTGGAGTGAGTTGGATCCGATTTCTTATCAAAAACAGATTACAGTATCATCCTTATGACAAAGTGGAAGCTGCTCATTATGCTGGAATCTCTGATCCGGAGCCACTTGGGACTCCAAACTATACCCTCCCTGGTCAGATTGATTTAAACAAAGGAATCGAGTTGGAAACTGACGGATATCGGATCGGTTTTCCCCGCGATTCGCATTGCGACCATGAGCGAAAAGGAGGTTTATTTTTCATCTGGGGAAAAGTGAAAGAATGAGAATTCAGGCTCCAAGTGTTGTCACATGGATCTTTTTATGTCAATGCACGACTCCGTTATGGACATGAAGGCCGAAGACACCTTTAATGTTGTCGATCGAAGAACCATCGCTCAGGTGATTTTTTTAATTTTTGAAAGATTTATGGAAAAAACGGCTCAAGTTGTCCAAAAATAGTCTCTATCTATTCCAATCAATCTTGTAATTTATCTTGAATTTTTGGAATTTCCCACTTACTTTCATCATTTTTGATGTTTTACAAATTTGTAGAGGAAATCAAGAGCTAAAACTTTGCAGAACTTTGAAAAGCAAAAAATTCGTTTAAACCAAAATAAGAGAGAAAGAGAGACTACAGTACTCCTGTAAAAAGTGGCAACTATCTTACCCCCTTAAATCCGAAAAAAAAATTCAGTTATTTTTATGGTTTTTATTTTAAAAAATCAAAATAATTTGCAGAAAATGAGGAAACAAGCAGAAGAAGCGATTGGAGAGCCCCTTGAGATGATCATAGCCGATGGAGATTTTGTGGTTTCTTCCCAAATAGACAAGGATAAAGGAGATTGCATTTGTAAATTCAAAGCCGACCAATATCATATTATGGCTTGGAGAACCCCGGGAAATTATGCTATTGGGCACGATCAATTCGCAGACAACGGCCATACCTCGTTTGTTGGTTGCAAAAAGAACACAACGCAATTGGATGGTCAGTTTTGTCTTAAAATTCATCTACATCAAGGACATTTCGCTTTTTTTTGAGTTATAGCGCCAATTCTTGAGAAAAGTCCTCCGATTTGTGATGGGAAGGAAAAGTAATTTTAATTCGCCAAGCAGTCGGGCAGTTACAGTAGCTCCCCCCAGTTCGAGATTCGTCAGATTTCCTACAGAAGTTTGACGAATTGATCTTTTGTCCTTTTTATGGAATTATTGGACATGAGTCGAAACGAATCGCAAGATCGACCGGTGATAAACCCACAACCCGGACAGTCGCAGCGGGAAACGTGTCAGCATCAATCACTACGCGAAGGGCGATAGCCGCTGAACGAAGAAATGAACAAAAAGCGCATTCGATTTCATTATGGATCTTAGAAATTGGGGACTGGTTGGGGAAAAGGCAGATTTTTAAGAGGAAAAAAAAAGAAGTCAATGGAGGTATTGGAGGGACAAAAAGGCGTCCAAAGTTGAATTTTAAGCAGTCATAACTTAAACTGTAGAAGAGCTTTTTCGCCTTTTCAAAGTGCATTTTGTAGCTTAAAATCTGCTCTATAATTTTGTAAGTAATTGCAATTTCTGAAATCCACAAAAACATGAATTGAAAAAGAAGATTCTTGGCCTCAAAAATTATCTGAATTTGATTAATAATTGAGCTTCCTAAAATTGAAATAAAATTCCGTAATTTCAATGCTTTTTCAGGTGCTACTTGTTGCAATCAAACGCTCCGATACACCATCACTAAGACTCTGCATGAATCATCAAAATTGGATTTCACTTCGATGGACACAATGGATGTGACTCGGGTAGGGGGGATCGTCCAAGGCTGTAATCAACCCTCTAGGCTCTTCAAAAAGCAGCTCAAGGGCAATTCAACGCAAGGGTGGAGACGGTCGTTTCGAGGGGAAACTTTATTTGGAATTCGCCTATGAAGCGAATGATGAAGTCTACTTGTAAATTGGATCTTTTCCAATATCACGCTCTCATCTTCCAAACTGATGTGGTACGTGGGATTTTCTGGTTTGAAATTGAGATAAATATTGTGACAGAAATATCTACTTTTTTCCAGCATCCGCATGCCTTACTGCCGGATGAAGAAGAAGGCTTTGAGGAGTTTGAAAGGCCGCTAGATTTCAAGCCAGGAGGAGGTGGAGGTGGTGGAGGAACTGGGGGAGGTGCTGGCGATGGCGGAGCTGGAAATGGCCAAGGACAGGGAGGCTCAAACTCTAATGGTAAAAAGGGAGGACGAGAATTAACTAATTTTTAGGAAATGGAAATGGAAATGGGAATTCGAACGCCAACTCGAATTCCAATGCGAACGCGAATTCGAACGCCAACTCGAATTCCAACACAGGAGGATCTCAATCGGGCGATCGCAACGCCGCAGCCGCTGCCATAGTCGAAAGCCAAGTCCAACAGGCATTGGCAGCCAATCCAGCCTTCCAGCAAGCCGTCGCAACTGGTAATCAAGCTGCGGCACAGCAAATTGCCGAAGCGGCTAGGGCTGCAGCCACTGCTGGACAGGGAGCTGGAGCAATGGTTCCTCCGCTCTTTGGAGGCGGCTTTTCTTGTTTTACCGAGGAGGTGACAGTAATGACTCCAGATGGAGAAAAAACTATGAAAGAGCTACAAATTGGAGAATACATTCTCACAGCCAACGGACCTGAGGTTGGATTATTTTCAGACTTTTTTCTTTTCAGCGAAAAAATTTGGATGAAAGGGCAAAAATGTGAATGGGCATTTACTGGATTCTAGATAGATTCAATATTAATGAAAAGCCTTCTTGGAAGAGCTCCTAGTTGGAAAAAAAGCCTGAATTTAATCCAGAAAGCGAATTTCTATGAGACTTTATATTAAACTTGCAAAGGAGATCAAAAGCTACAGCATTCTGAACAAAAAATATCATAAAGTTGATCGAATTTTGCAAAAAAATTTGAAAGAATTTACATTTTTGTAATCTTGATTACTGTAGTTTGTGATATAAATGTCTGGGTGCTGCAATACTTAGGCGTTGAAAAGCATCTGGGATAGACTTTTTCTTGAAGAAACAATTCATCAATCTCAAGGCAAAAACAGAAACCATTACTGACAAATAATTGGAAGTTTTGTAGGTTTTCTGCAGCCAAAATGGATTTCAAGCGCAAATATTTTTGAAATAATTTGACCTTGTAGAGAAAAAGCAAGAAGATCGATTAATATGAAAAGTAATTACAACGTTTGGAGATTGAGAAACAATTTGAGAACTATACAGTAATTCCAAGGCGAAAAATAGAGGATGTAGAGAATTCAAATAATAGGCTTTCCCAGGATTTTTTGTTATAAAAAGTTGTATTTCTTACTGTAGTTTGTAATGGCAGTTTGCAGTGGCCTCGAACTGAACAAAAAAATCGAAAATATCCCATTTCATTGAACGATTATCCAAGACGATACTAATTACCGTAAATTTATAGGTCTACTTCGCTCCAGTAACGACCTGGCTGCACAAAGATCTCAACGATGAAACTGGTTACCATCACATCGCAACAGAAACAGGAAGGAAGTTGGTCATCTCTCCAAAACATTTAATCTATCGGACGCAATGTAATGGTAAGCAAAAGTTAGAGAGAGAGAGAGGTCAAAAGATTAGGAGGCGAGAATCTTCCTAAGAAGGAAGTGGACTGGAAGAGAGGTGGGGGGAGGTCCGGAACTGGGCCAAAAGGGTGGACGTGAGAATTTGGAAGACAAAGATCTGAAAAATTAGAAGCGGGGGGACGGGTAGAGAGGGAAAGTTCAGACGGCTACTTTTGGAAGCAAGCTGAGCGAGAATTCAGGAAATAATTCCGATATAATCACCCGCATTCCGGATTCTGGAGAAATCTACGCCTACATGATAGCCAAGGGAGATTGCTTCTACATCTACGAAGAGGCAAGTTAGAAGACGCTTTTATCACAATTTTCATTATTTCTAATCATTTGCAAAGTTGTAGAGCAGATCCAAAGCTATAGCTTTGCTTAAGGCCAAAACCTGAGAAAAATGATTGTGCTTGCCTACTTTGGGTTACAATTGTCAATGGGTCCCATCTGGAAATCAACCAAGTTTTATAGTTTTAGAAGCGATTTAAAAGCCGCAACTTCTAGAAATTGCTGTAGTTTGTGTTGCTTTGCAGACTAAAGACCTTGATCTTCTTTGTAAAAGAGACCCAGACAAGTCACTTTTTTGGCGGCAAAGTTCTCTGAACTTCTTAGCTTTTTAGGCTGACAGCCAAAAGATTTTTCTCGTTTTACGATTTAAACCAAATTTATGGTGAATTTCTTCTCTGCAAAACACTGAAAATTACAATGTCGACTAAAAATGAGTCAAAAGCGGGATTACTGAGGGATATTGGATTTCACAAGGATGGAGAGAAAATTGCAGAAAACTTGGAAAGTTGAGAAGGTAGTTATCACTCAGTTGATTCGACGCAAAGGAGCGTATGCTCCTCTAACCCCAAATGGACGACTCTTCGTCAATGGGATCTTAGCCTCTTGCTACAGTGTTCATAATGAGCAGACGATTATCAACACATACATGGAGGTGGGCCTATGCTGCTAGAGAATTTTAAAACAATTTTACAGGTGATAGCTAATTTGCAGAATAATTTCCATTGGCTTTTTGACTGGTTCAGTTCAAATCAGGTAATTGGATAATCGAGAAAAAAAAGGAAAATTTCAGCACGGGTTACCGTATTTTTTGAGTCTATATGACGAGCTTCTACACATGGTTATACCAAATACATTCTACTATAAGTAATAATAATTTGTTTTTTTTCTTAATAAAAGGGTTCAACTTCATTTTCTGTAGAAAAAAATTGCGACTTTTAAAATCTTTTTTGGAAAATTGAGCTCCAGTAAAGGCAAATCTAGATGAATATCGCATCCAATTTCAGAAATCGAATTCTTCCCTTCAATAGATTTTTCCACTGCTGAAGAGAGATTTTCCATCTTCCTCCAATTAGTTCTGAAAAATACCGCATTTGCCTAAAAATGAATAAGAGATCTTTTGGAATTTTAATATTTATTAGACGATTACAAGTGGATTACAACGTGAAAATACAAAGTTAATAAAACAATGATAAATTAAAAATAATTAGGAATAACCTGATCGTCGTCGTCTTCTTCTTCTTCTTGAGAATAGTGACCCTCCTCCGAGAAGCGAAATATGAAGCGAAGTCAGGAGAGAGTTTCTTCTCACAATCCGTAGAAAATTATAAAAATCATCAGATTCTTCCAGAAAGGCTCTTCATCACTAGAGAGAATGGAGGAAAATGTAGAGACAAAAATAAGCAAAGTCGTTCACTTTCTCATCGATTAGAGCAAAAACGCATAATCGAAGATAATGTGGACTCCTTGTCTCACCTGAAATCACACATAATTCCACAATTCGAACAGAAATTTAGGATCCAGCAAGGGCTTTGATCATTTACGTCTATCCAGCAAACGAATGGTTTTTGATCTAAACGTGAATTCCCGTAATGGGAACAGGACACCCTAGCGTCCTTTTCGGGAAGAAAGCAGAAAAAATCCTTATGTCAAGCTTATAAATCAACAAATAGATGATTTTTCTTTTAATATTTGCAAAGAGGCAGCTGGGAACTTCTGTTCTCCATTGAAAACTACTCGTTTTGAAATCAAATAAAGAAGACTTATTACCTACGTAGATTAGGAAGATCTTCATCTCATCGTCAGAACGACGAATTTTTTTTGAATAATGGATAGATGCAAATAAGAAGAACAATAGCTCTAAGATAATGAAGAATACTTAAAAGTGTTGACAGCGGTCTCCAAGAAAAAGGATGAAGAGTGTATTCCCTCCAGACGAAGCTTATAAGCAGTGTGATTCAAATCATCCCCAGACTGTTCATGTAAAGGAGCTACAACAACAGTGGTTAGTCTATTTTTTTTATTTTAAAGATCAGAAAGAAAAGTTCAATGAGAAAAAACATAAACTAATCTAATCGCCTTGATAGCCAATAGACCTTTATGTTTCAAGTTCATTTTTGCGTCGCAGGTTCAATTGTCTTGATTAGATGAAACTTGAAAAAGCCAGAAAAGTCTTGTAACCCAAAATGGGTCTTAAGAGGAAATTTACCATTCCGTAGAAGCCCTCTTGTGGGTATTTATATCCAAGAATACCATAAAATTGCATTCCAAATACGCGATAAATATTCACTGGTGTTAGGAGAATACTATCGACGAAATCGAATTGATAGACGGTTAGCTGAAAATTGTCTATGTTTTAACTTGTAGCCCTCTCTTTCTAGCCACTTTTCTGGGGTTTCCACCCGAGAAAATGGACTTTTAAGTAAAAACTTACACTAGTGGCCATAATAAGATATTTATATTTCCTCATAGTGATTGGACTCGTCTTCAATGCGATATAATTCAAAGAGAGAGTGAAAATAGTCGAAGGAATGAATATAAATTGAGTAACTTTTTGAAAACTGATCATAGACATGCCGACACAGAGATTGACTCTGTGAAGCCACTGGAGGAAGGAATGTCATCTCGTGGTAATAATTCCCTCGCTAATGTGTGATTAATCTTAAAGGTGATTACGTAGCATAGATGCAAAGATAACTAAATGTTTCACTTTTATGTACACCGATAAAAAGTCTAATCGAACTTGGATCTAAATTACGCTTCGTAAAGGAGTTTTAACAAATCTAAAAGTCTAACTTCTCCTACATTTTTTGAAGCTTTCACTTAATTTGATAAATTTCGATGTTCTACAAAGTTGTAGCTCTTGATCTCCTCTACAACTTTGCAGAATATCGAAAATCTTCAAAATCATAAAAAAAGTGATATATGGGAGGCATCTACCATTAGAAGAAATGTGATAATTTGCCCACAGATTCACCGCTAATCAAGCTAACATAATGGCTAACCGAAGTCAGTTTAAAAGCCAAGTAGATGTGATCATATCTCCCACAGCAAGGTCGAGAGTCTCGAGACCAAGTTAGATTCAAAGATACTTATGTATTTTCCCTTAATTTTAAGTTTCAAAAGTTAAAATTCTCTATTTCTATCCAGCTTCACCTTGATTGATTTAATTCCAACAAAGCTAGGTAAAATCTTTACTTTCCCTGATAAAATAACGCTTTTATGACAAAAAAAAATAATTCCAATGAGAGAGCTTATTCACGGAGCTCCTGATGAATTTTCATTTCGAACTGGCTGGACAGAACTCTGCGGTGCCGTCTAGACTCAATTTGATTAGGAATAAAGATCTTTCTTACTAGAATGGTCGTATTATATCCGAATATCTTCCTCACATATTGTCTATAAGGAGAAGTGATTAAAATGATAGAAACTGTATGGAAAGTAGAGAAGAAAGAAGGAATCGTAACGAGGACCGCGCCCACTTGAGCTCCACCAAAGTTGATAACTTCGCTTGGGATGAAGTTGAATAAGCTTTGAAAATAGCCCATTATAACGGATATTACAAGAGGAAAAATGAAGAGGAGAACAGGCACAATGATCTGGAAAATTTAGGATCACTACTCCAGGGTTAAAGTCTGCATTTGAAATTAAAAAAAGAAGCCCTACCTGAAAAATCAAAGCTCTTAGCAGCATTTTGTGAAGTTTAATTGTCGTAGAACTAGCTTTAGATGGATCCAGTCCTGTATAAATCTAAAACGGAAGCTTTTCTTTACTTTCTTTGACTTACTCTATAGACGGCTTTGCCCACAAATGTAAAGAAATACAGAAGAATAACCAAGACGTATAGACAAAAATAAGCAAATTCTCTTATCTTTCTGTCCAATATTGTAAAAATTGCATAATTTAAATCGACCTTTACTCCCTCTCTCTAGACAGATTCTATTAGAAAATAGGAATTTCTTTGAAAACTCATTTCTAATTGGCCGATTGATTTGAAACTTTGAAAGCGAATAGTGGAAATGGAGAAGAATCTTGGCATAAAATTTCAAAACAATCGGTTAATTGATCAGAAAATTATGGACAATTCTAGACTCACGTAGGCTATAAAAAAAGCATAAAGCTCATCATAAGTATATTGCAATTGCTTATAAATAGGATATAAAAAAATTAGAAGAAGCACAGCTCCTGTGAAATGAAGTGTGTGGAGAAAAGTAGCAATTGGACTCCAAGAAAATGGAAAGAGAGTAAATTCTCTCCAAACGAAGCAAACAGTCAAACTGATTCCAATCACAGACAAGCTGGCTATATAGATTAGCTGGAAGAAGATATAAAAAGTGAGAGAAAGAGATTGATCACCATTAGGTAGAACCCATCTCGGGGATAGTTATATCCAAGAATGCCATAAAATTGCAAGCCCAGGGCTCGATAAATATTCACTGGAGTTAGGAGAACACTATCGACGAAATCGAATTGATAGACGGTTAGCTGAAAAGAAAGAGCTGCTATTTAAGCTAATATAGTCTGTTCATAAAAAAGACTACATCCTTCGTATCCAAGAAAGGAGTTATCATGCCCATTTTATCCTAAAAAAGGTCTTTAGTTAATTTTAGGATAAAAATGGGTCTCGCTGCAAAAATCCCTTTTTCTAGGAGTATTAGTTGTCGTCTTTTTTATGAACAGGCTATGGAGCTTTTCCGCTTTGCAACAAATTAATTGGTAAAGTTGAGGCTACAATAAGCCTTCAAAATAGAGTGAATTTCGTGAAAAGTTATAAATTATTCTTTTTTTAGCGTCTTCTATCTGCGCCTCTTTTAGAAATCAGAAAAAAATTTGCAGAAAATTTTATTGTATGCTGGAAATTGCGACCACAAGCTACTCCCAGGTTTTTTTTAAAAATTAATCGACGAATCAACTCTCTCGTAGCCAAGGTTTGTCCTAGCCGCCTAGTCAAAGATTATGCGCGTATTCAATTGAACTCCTTGGTTTTTATGGTTCAATATTGTCTCACTTTGTTGATTTTTTAGCTAAAGAGAGTTCAATTAGAGAGTACGGTACAGTGGGCTTTTCGAGAAGAAATGATAAAAATAATCAAAAACTTACACTCGTGGCCATAATTAAATATTTATACTTCCTCATAGCATTTGGACTCGACTTATAGGCAATATAATTCAATGCGATTGTGAAAAAAGTCGAAGGGATGAACATAAACTGAGTGACTTTTTGAAAAGTGACCATAGACATGGCTCTCTACACGAAGTTTGATTTCTCTCCGAGAAAAGGCGAAGAAACTTACATTTTAAATGCTAATTCCCCCGATAATACCGATTACTCAGAGTAAAATATCAACCCCTACGTAATAGCCAGCTGTCTAGACGATAGGAAACCCCCGCCAAAAGCAGCAAAACTTTCTGTATCAAATTGACCGCTTTCTATCCGTTTCTGCGTGATTGGCGCTGTCCTGAAGTTCAATGTGGCCTATTTGGAGCACAATTCCCCAGGATTTCTCGATAAAAATCATTGACCTCCCAACCACCGCCCACAGCCCAAACTTAAATCCACTCGATTTTTCTGTATGGAGTGTGATAGAAGATAAACTTAGGAGCTCAAAACTGGCTTGTCTTTTTCCGCTTTCTGGAGACGGCTGTGGATACTGTTGATCACAAGAGTCTAGCCAAAAATGGCCGTTTTCTCCAATTTTAAGAGACTTTTTTTCAATTTTGATGTCCTACAAAGTTGTAGAGGATATCAAGAGCTACATCTTTGTAAGACAATGCAAATGATGAAAACAACTCAGAATTGGATTCTTTTCGGCTACAGTAAGAAAACAATGGGTCTCGCCTGGAAACCCAATTTTTGAGCTGTAGTAGCGTTTGTTCAGAGAGCGATGGCCTAGTTCAGGGAGAAGATTCTCTTCCAAGGATCGTAATCAAATGGGAGAGAAAGCTATCTTCGGAATTTTTGTATAATTTTAGGAAGATCTTTTGCTATTTTTGGGGCAAAAAATGGAGAGAAAAATCTCTTCTTTTAGATATAGAAAAGAGTAACAATTTGACCGATTTTTAAAAGAGAAAAAACATAGAAAATTTGAATTTTCGTATAAAATACCCAATTTTCTTTCTTGTAATCCTATTCCTGTAGCTCATTGTAGCTCAAGACATTTTTTTCCTCCAGAAACCCAATTAATTTCCAAAAGAATTTCGACACAAAAAGAAACAGATATTCCGATTAGTTTCCTTGAACATTGGCCGTGTCGGTCTCAATGATTGTCTGAACTTCAAGCAACTTCACATCCCACCCTTGGCGACACAATCTACAAATTCTGTCTTCTTTTTTTTTGCAAATCTGAGTAGTCGCCCCTGATAGGAATTTGTTACATTTTATGGCAGCCGGCGATAACTGCGTTCAAAACGATCAAATTTCAACCGAATGATCGACCAAACTAGACAAAAATTCCTTCGTATGTTTTCCATTTTTTGTTGGTTTTTTCGTGACATTTGGCGAAGAAGAGGGGGACATCGGCTTCGAAGACCTTCCTTGTCCGCTGGCCTCCACATCTGATTGATAGGGGCAGCTAGTTGATCTTCAGGGAAGAAAAAAGAATGTAATTGGTGAAGTGAACAATCGCTTATCGTCGAAAGACAAAGCTCGAGTCTACCCAATTGTCAAGAAGAGGAAAGGAAATTCACGTGGACTTTTACTTCTAGGCCATTAGCCATTTTTTTCATACAATTTTGCTAAAATTCATGAGCTATTATCGAATAAATTGTTGTTCCAAGTATGATAGAAAGAGTTAAAAAATCGAATTCAATGGCCTCTGAAGAGAAACAAGAGGGAGTTCTTCTCCGAGCAACCAATAGTTGCTTCGATTCCTCTAAATTGAGGAAGCCGGCTGAGTCAGCGGCACATTCGTTGTTTGGAGTTCCTACCTTTTTATCTCATCGACATTTCCGTTTTCTATATTTTTCAAAATGGAAGAAAAGAACAGGAGACTATTGAGGGAATTTCCACTTCTGATGGAAGAAGAGGGAAATTTGTTTATTTTTATTAATGTTGGACTTCATATTTTGTTTATTCTTCTTGCTGCTCTTTCTATTTTTCTCTTTTTATACGACAATTGTCTTCAAAATGCAATTGAAGATCAGAGAGTTGAACTCGAAAAATATAGAAAAGAGATTAGAATTTTGAAATCAGAAGTTAATGCCTCGGTGAGTTATAAATTCGAGGAATTGGAGACGAACAAGAAGAAAGTTCTAAGCGCGAAGAGGTAACTTTTCTGAAAAATTGTCAATTTGTTGAAGACAATTCTAATTTATAGGTTATGCTGCTTGGTGGTTGGGAATTATGGCTTACAAACTCGACTACCACTTACAATTCAATGGAAAAAAGATGGAAAAATTGTAAATTGACGCTTCCAAGCACACTTGGAGGTCATGGAGCAGCTATTATCAACAATGAGATTTACATTTTTGGTGGTCATGAAAATGAAACAACTAAAGAACCTCTCAAGTCTTTATATAAATTGGGACCTGGCAATAAATGGGAGAGGATGGCTGATATGAATGAAAAAAGAGGTTCAATTTCGCAGAGTTCTGTTGTTTTCAACTCGGAAATCTGGGTGATCGGTGGATGGAATGGGGCAAATGAATTGAAATCAATGGAGAAGTATAATCCAAAAACTAATAACTGGACCGAAATGCCGTAAGTGACTGATGCCAGATTTATGCCGACTTCTCAGTGAATTGAATGAGTCGAGAGTAGGTGCTGCAGCTACTGTAGCCGATGGAAAAATTTACGTTTCTGGCGGTAGTTGAGCTAAGAATTCAGTGGAAGTCTACGATCCAGAAAAGGGAAAATGGAAAATATTCATCCTAGTATGCCTTATGGAGTGCGGTCACATACTTTACTTGGAAACAACTCACAGTTAATCGCTATTGGTGGAGATTTGTCATTCCTAGAGCCAATAAATCAAGTTTGAAAAATCGATGTTTCGGATCAGAAGAGGAAATGGAAAGAGATGCCTTATCTACGACAAAAACGATTTCATCCTGGCGCTGCCATCATAGCAGATGAATTGATGGTTTTTGGAGGATCGATCAATTACACAAAGAGAATTGATTCTGTTGAGATTTTTGATGGAGTTGAATGGAAGAAAGGAGCCAACTTGCCAGAAGTTCGTGGCGGTTTTGCCTTTATTCCCCTTTCTTACAGAAATGAAAGACATTTTTTCCAGCGATTTTGCTAAAATTCATGAACTATTATTGAATAAATTGTTGTTCTAAGTTGGTAGAAATTCAATGACCTCAGAAGAGAAACAAGAGGGAGCTCTTCCCCCCAACAGTTACTTCGATTCCTCTAAATTGAGGAAGCCGGCTGAGTCAGCTGCACATTCGTTGTTTGGAGTTCCTACCTTTTCTCTCATCGACATTCTTCTTTTTTCAAAATGGAAGAAAAGAAGCCACCTGGCTTCGGTAAAGTCTGAATTTTAAATTTTTTTTGGGTCTTATCATGATTTTTGAAGAAAAAGATGTTCAGCAAAGTTGTAGAAGAAATAAAGGGCTACAACTTTGCAAAACTTTACAAAATTTTAAATTTAGTGAAACTATCTTAAAATTCTATTATTAATTATTTCCCAGTTATTCACTAAATTAGAATAACGTTTAAATTTAAAAAAAGTGGATGATAAATCGAATGGCGTCGGTTTGGTCTGCGCCTGATCTCACAAGACTGTGAGAACTCCTTCCGATCTCTTCGACTCCACAATCTTTAGAGTAAAGTCGTCGGACTCTCTGTCGCCTCTCCCTGAATTCTTCGATTTGAACAAAGTTCTTTCTTCTTCCCTTCCTTTCCCACGACTATTCATCAAGCATCCAAGCGTCGATAAATTGAAATGAAAGTGGCTGCAGAGTTCTCACTTTTTGTTCCTCTTTTGCTCTCCTTCTGTACTCTTGTTCAAACAAACGAGGTGGGCATTTTACTATATTGCACGTCCTTAAGGAATTGTCACGATTTTTAGCTGAATTTTGATTCCCGGGATGTTTAAATTGATAAATTGCTTCTAAAAATGGAAGAAAATTGACCAACCTTTAGATCTCAAGTAACCTAACCAAACTAAAATTGGATCCCATCTGGAAAATTTAATCTTTCTAATAAATTAGGTGAATTTCAGTGTTTGATTGATCAACTCGCTCCAAGTGAAATCTCAACGGATCCATACGCTCTTCACACGGTCAAGGGGCCCTTCAATCGGGCTCAAATGTTCAATCTAAACATTACGAGCAACGACGATCGAGATATCAGCTACCAATTGACAACAACTGCTCAAAATAGACTCAAACTGAGCCAAGAAAGTGGAATAATTCCACCTAGAAGTAGTCAAATTGTTGAGATAATAGTCGAATCATTCGATGATTCCAGCAAAACGAACGCAGATCTAATTTCCATTGAATACACGCTAGTTCCTGTTGCTTCTCCGCCCAGCCATTGTCTTCAAGTTGTCGTTTATAAGGGCAGAAAAATTATTCGAATCGAATATTCTCCCTAATAAATTTTTTTGATCCTTATTCCTCTTAATCGGAAAAAAAAACTGGAGCGAAAGTCAGACTTTGGAGAAAAAAAGATATTTTAGCTTATTTTGTTGGCCTTTGTTATTTTGAATGTTCTGCAAAGTTGTAGCCCTTGATATCCTTCACAATTTTGATGAAATTAGAGAAAGGAAATTGGCGTGGGACACAGAAAATTCAATATCCGTAGCGAGACCTACTATATTAAATTTTGTTCTACTGCAATTAATATGTAGACTTTCAATTTCCTGAGCAGTTTTGAGATTTGTCCAACGAAGCTTTTAGAACTTTATTTAAGCATTATATTTCTTTAGGTAAATTATAGTAATCCAGCGAAAATTTGAATTTAAAATGTAGTTTAAAATTAAAAACATTTCCCTCTCTATTTTATCGCATTGTTTTCAAGTTAATAGCTAGAAAGTATTATTCTTTTTTTATCGAAGCCTAAAATGCATTTTCTACGCAATTTGTCTTCCACCTGCTTTCACGAAACAAACAAAATGTTCTCGATTGTTGTTTCAGATTGCCATTAATCAGTTTTTTTTTTCAGCTGCTCGCCCCTTTCGTTTTCTAGGTCTTTAAATGTCAACGACGATTTATGATTGCCCGCAGAGTGACCTCTTAACCTTTTTGGATACAAGAGGAGCGTACAATTTGGCTCAAAATGTGGTCCTCGCTTTTAACATTTTGGTCAACAGCTTTGTTATGTATTGTATTGTCTTCCGATCGACTAGGGAGATGTCTAGCTACAGATGGTATTTGCTCATTCATCAAGTCACAGCATTTTCGGCTGACATTTTTGTGAGTTTTAGGATCACACTTGCAAGAAAGATGTCTTCCCTGGAGTGTTACTGTAGCTTTAATTGAGGGGTCTCACACCAGTTTGCATTTAGATAATTGCTTCCAGATGTCAGTCTTCGCTCGTCAAGTGGTAGCCGTCCCTTTTCCAATAATCTTTTCCGACGGTTTGCTCTATCACCTCGTCCATTGTCGATACGTATTCTTCTTCGAGACCTTTGTTGTCAATATGAGCGTCTCAACAATGGGAGTCCTCGTCGTCTATCGCTACTGCATGGCTAAAGGCTATAAAAAAATCGTTTTGAAGTATAAAATCTTGCTTATTTTAACCTTTCTCTGTGCTGTTATTCAACCCATTTTGACGCAATTCGCTTTTAGTGGAGACAAAGAAATGGGTGTGTTTTTTTTCTTCTTAAATTCTAAAAGCCAATTATTTCTCCAGACTTCTACAAAAATAATTATTCATGTGTAGCTAAAAGCTTTGAGAATATCACCAACGCTTGCGCCTATAAAACCGACACATTTTTGACGTATTGTGGCTTCCCGATATGTCTAGCTTCAACCATATTTGTTGCTGTTTTCATCTTATCTGTTATACATTCCTATCGGGCTATCAATATTCGAGTGCTTTCTCATCAGCTGAAGCACGCCCAGAAGCTATATATGCTCCAACTATGTCTTCAATTCGCCATCCCTTTCTCTTTATTCAGCATTCCTCTGATTGGAATTGCGACTGATGTCGTCAGGCAGAGGCATCAATCACAAAGTAGGATATTTCTACAGTCTATAGGAGACTACTTCCTCCAGAAAAATTGAAAATTCTGAAAAGCGTCCCGCCAAGAAAACTCTTTGAATACGCAATCAAACTGAGAAAACTGTAATTTCCTATTTTCTTCGTTGGTTTTCTGATCTTTAATGTTCTGCAAAGTTGTAGTCGTTGATCTTTTATACAACTTTGCAAAACATTAAAAACCATCAAACCAAGCGGAAATAATCAAAAATTGCTGAAAGTTGGCATAAACATCCACTCTTTCTGTCTTTTAGAACAATTTTTAGATTTTTTGAAATTTTGCAAAATTGTAGAGGAGATCAAGGACTACGACTTTGCAAAAAAAAAATCATTGAAAATTTCAATTATTTCAGCGATTTATGACGCCTGTTTAACGATTTTTTCGACATTCAGTCTAACTGGAGGAATTGTTCTGGTGATAATGAATAAAAGCTATTACACCTGGCTCTATAAAAAGCGCCGATTGAATGCTGTCCTCATCAGTCATCCTGGTCAAAGCGGGCAGTCAAAGACAGCAGTAGTTCTTGGAAGTACGGTAGATTTTATACTCCTTCAATTGGAAATGTTTCAGGCTCCTCCTCAAATTATTCAATCTTCTAAACGAAAACGATAAGATTGTTGATTTTTATTATAAATATGATTGAGGAATAAATATGTCTGAGGCTGAATCAAAGCTTGCGGGTTATGAGGGAATAGACAGGAGGCTCTATGTTGATTATCATTCCTTCGCTCTCAGTCGTTGCCATCCCGTTGAATTTCAGAGCTTGGAGAGTGTCGTGATAGTCATGCGGCATGCATTGGTAGTCGATTTTTCCAACTCGATAAAAGGACTCCTTCATCATTCCAGCCAGAACCTGAAGGGTTACTGTAGACTAGAAATAGTCATTTTTAGGCTATTTTTTTGCTTTATTAGCTGTTGGCCATGTCAGGTTGTAAAAGAATTGAAGAAAATATTCTTACCAAATAGCCGCCGTCTTCAACCAATGAAACAGTATTTTTGATGGCTTGGAGGAATCCTTCCGGTGTTTGGGAGACATTGGTGACGCAAAAGTTGGAAATCACTACTTGGAACTTTTTTGGAATAATTTGCTGACCAGAACGCTTCCAGAAAATGTCGGTAAGAACCTTGTCGTTGTAGATATCGGCCTGGAAATGAAGGGCTTTAGTAACTCTAGAAGTTTTGAAGAGGAGATCACAATATACAACTTTGGAGAACCACTGGTTTTGGTTCTATGGCATAAGCTATGAAAAAAATCAAACTACCCAATGATCTGACCTTCAAAACCGCGCGAACTTTCTCCCTAGCCGCGGCTTGAATCTCCTCTGGCGTCTCGGTAGACCCTTCCAGTTTGGTCAAAACAGCACATTGCTTGTCCCAATTGTATTCTGACTTCGAGAGGAGCCAATCCACTACCGCTTGGTTGTTGGTTGGAGCATAATCGGACACAAATATATTCTCAGCTCGATTTCTCAGGACCAAAGACATTCTCACAGACGGTCCTGGAAGTTTCCCATTTTTAAGCAAAAAAAACCTTAGATTTTAATATTGAATTGAAAATTTGGTCTAAAAGTTACGAGAAAGTAGGATCTTTGGGATGCTTCTACGGTATTAGATTCAATTTCCCCCAAAGGTATGACTTACCAGCTCCTAGATCCAGTACATTGGTTACTGCAGCTGGAAGATACTTCAATGCCTTCATCTCGATACCCAAATCCATGGCAGACATGATCTCATTTGTATAATATGAAGTCAAGAAAGCTTGAGGATCGAAGATTTCGTACACAGACTGGGCTGTTTCAGCAGTGGTCATTTTTGACGAGTTCAAACGCTCAAAAAAAGCAACGGAGTTCACACTTCTCTCCAAGGTGTAAGGCTTTTATATACCCGGGGTGGACTGGTTTATCTCTGATGATTTTACCTTTCGAGAGAATGAATGAGAACAGAGGTCAGAACCGAAGGGGTCAACGCAAAGACACAATAGATTCGTCAACCAATTTCAGACAAAAGGAATGTGAGACTCAGTGAAAGTGCAACAAAGAAATGTTGTGTTAAATAAGATATAAGGTTTCTACCATAGTTCCACCAAATTTTGGCCGCTTATTCTATTTTTCCGACTTATTTTCCAATTTGTTGAACCTTTGACCTGAAGAAAAGTTGTAGCTTTTGATCTCTCCTACATCTAAAATGTTCTAGACAATAACTGTGCCACAAAAGAATAAAAAATGAAGACTCGTTGAAAGTCTAATAGATCAAACTTCTTTCATTTTCTGACACCTTTGGTCTTAATGAATGATCCCAACACGCGTCGCTCTCTCCAATCACATGGCAACTTAACTTTCAATAAAAAAGATGGATAGTGTGCCAAGCCGTGGCGCATGGTACCCGTAGTCGTCGAACATTGATGGAAAAGGAATCGAAAATCTTCTGGTATGGTCTTCTATTTAGTCTAAGATGGCTGGAAGTTTTGAAAACATAAATTTAAATTGTCGCGCTGGGTGGGGAAGGAGGAGAGATAATTCAAAATCAAGAGGGAAAAGTATTTTTTAAAAAACCCAACTTGGTACAACTCCCGCAGCAGGACTGGCGTGTTCCGACTGAAACTTTCGGCTGAAGATCTAAATTGATTGACTAATTTTTGGATGGTGGTGAGAGAAGTAAACTCGACTTTTAATGAGAATCTTTTAACTCGAGCTTTTGAAAGCTAAAAGCCTAAATGGGAAAATATATTTTAAATTAATAAGACGAACTGTGTGTTCGCGTTGTCCTGAGGTTTTTATGGTTTTTACATCTTTTTTTTAAAACAAATCATATAGAATTTAATATCTAGAGACAAAGAAACAAAAAATACGTCTAAAAACACCTTGACAACAAAAAAAGCAAAAAAGATCCGATGCTGCAAGATGCTTTTAGCCATGTTTTTTTTTGTTTCTTTGTCTCTATATATCAAATTCTATATGATTTGTTTTAAAAAAAGATGTAAAAACCATGGAAAACCGTTAAGAAAATAAAAAGAAGATTAAGAATTAATATATGGGTCCCGCCGCACGATCCGGTGCACAGGCTGCATATCGAACCGAGTTGCCAGCTAAAGTACTACCAAAATTTTGATGCTGTTTTTATTTGACATTGGCATTGACAAAGAAAACAGCACAGAAAAGATAAAATGAAGAAAAAGAATTCTTTAAAAGTACCGTATTTCTTCTAATATAAGCCGGTCCATCAGGGGGCTTCTATTAGAAGAAATACGGTAATTTAAGTATCATGTCAAAAGTCATTTAGAATGATAGTATTTTATGGAGTTCTATATTTAATAACTTTTTTATTTTATATAAATCTACTCAATTAAGAGATGCTTCATAATAGAGCTAACTACAATGGTAAAAGGAGAGACATTGAGACAAGAGGCGAGAACCGTATGCGAAATCAATTAGCTAAGCAATATGTAAGTGGTAACAACTTTCATAGAATTTTATCAAATAGATGGATATTTAATATACCATTGTTTTAGATGGACACTGGTGATAGAATAGCAGGAGAAACGGTCGAAGATCGTATACGGGTACAGGCTCTTCAATACATTGAAGCTAACCTCAGTGCGTCCGAACCAATAAACTTCAAAGCCGAGTATACTAATTTTTATAGTTATTAACTTTTCAGAACTGATCCAGATGAGCCTCATATGGTTTTCAATGGAGTTCTAATGGATAAGAAAACTAGCTTACATGAAGAAATTGAGGTAGCTTTTTTTAAAAGATTTATTCTTGTTTAGCAAATAGGCAAAAATATATTAACAGTCATCAATAAAACTATGAACGAAGACGAAGATATGGAAGATATAGCAAAGTGTTTTGAACAAATGGAAATTGGTAAACTAATTATATTATAAAAATATTCCTTTAGACGCCTCAAAGCTTCTAAAAAGAATTGACAATGAGACCAAAAAAAAATATCGGAATGCAGCCGCTAAGTATGAGGAGCAATATACTCTACACTATAATCTTCGAAAAAATGCTTTCAAATCATTAGAGACAAATCCGTTGTCCGAATGCGAAAGGAGAAAACTTGTAATTATCATTAACATTTCTAATAATCATTTAGCTCGCCACGCGAATTTGTCCTTATCCCAAAGATGTAAAAGAGCTAAGCGAAGCGCAACTAGAAGAAATATTTGAATTTTTCCCTGTTTATAAATATATCGAAAATGCTGAAATGGATAATATAGAGGCATTTTTGGCCGATAATTGCGATTATTTTAACTGTTGTTATGAGGAAGATACACGTTGCGATTTTCGAACAGAGGTTTGCTAAGCTATTTATCAAATACTTACTAGTTTTATTTAGTCTTGCAGTTGTCTTGAGGCCACATTTCTGAGCAATCCGAACATATCAAATGTCTGGCATCCAATCATTTTTGCAGTAGTGAATAATCATCACCTAGTCAGTTTTTCTTATACCATTCAATGTTTTAGTTCTTGAAAAAGTTTGCGGAGTTGGCTAGTCGGAATTTCCATGTTCAGCATTTAATTGAACTCTATCTAGGAATATCGAACAAATCATTCATCGAGCAAGCATTACTTAGCGGTTTTATTTACTATTAACCTTGATAAATGTTTAGAGCCACCTGACAACAAAAGTCTTCGCACTCTACTTAGCAACAAATACATCTATAGCAATTATATTCCGTATTACCAGGAATTCGTAAACATTTATACCGGTCATGAAGAACAATTTATTCTACCTATATATGAAACAAGTATCTCTCCAGGAGATTATCTAGCTAGTACTGCTAGCTATAATGTAAGTCAGATTATATAAAACAAATAATTGTTATATTTTAGGAAAAATTTTTGCCAGTTTGTATTGCACACGGCCATAAACAATTATTTCTAGATATTTTTTCTGGCATAAAGAGTAATCTAGTCGATTCGCCAATAATAAGGCAGGATATCCCACGAATATTAGTGGAAAGCATACAGACAAGTAAAAGCAATTTTTTTTTCATTTTTAGATGATCTTGAATTTATCAATAATTTTGTGACAGACCTGCTGATACCATTTCTTGAATTTTATTACGGAAACAAGACAATTGATCTCAAAAACGTATTGTTTCATTCGTCTTGGGCTGAAAAAATGTCACAAGCTGATTCGTTTGTGCATGTAGCAGTACGAAGCCTAAATCTGAATTTAGTAAGTGAAAATTACGAAATTGAAAAATACGTTTTCAGTTGCGTGCAGCTCTAAACATAATTAAAAACATTTATAAACGACTGAAAAAGATAGATCCCAACGTAAAACAATTGAAATTTGATGAAGTTATAAATGTTGATTTGCTAACTCCTATTGAATTAGCAGTTGAATTAAACAATGAGGTAGATTCTTTAGTTTTTAGCTTTCAACTACCTTAGGAAATGCTAAACATGTTTAAGCAATATGGATATGAGGTAAAAGATAACACTAAATTGAAAATGTATAGCTCCATAGTTAACAATGATCGGTGAGTTATTTTACGCTACTTTATAAATTACACATCTTTCCCTAGATTGATTTATAATCGTATTTTAGATCAGCTGATGAATTTGTAACAGAAATATGCTCAAAACCAGATTTGCCTGCAAAAATGTCCCTTCTTTCATTGCTGATAACAACATATAGTGATGAATTAGCCTTTAAAGTTTTAGAATTGTATGACAAGCAAGTAAGCTTGTTGAAGTCATTAATTGAAAAAAAAAACATTTCAGGGATTTAATGAGAAACAAATAGATGATCTTAATCATGCTTTATTATGTGCTCTTTATCCTGATCGCCTTGCTATTGAAGTTGCTCGCATTAAGAACAATAAAGCAGCAAAAATACAACAAATAATGGATCGTATTGGAATGCTATTGATGGCTGGAGCTAAATTAGAGGTATTTCACCTTTTTGTTAAATTTAAATATGTTTTTAGGGGTTATTTTCTATTAGCAATATATCTGAAAGAGTACCAGAAGTTGTTATAAAGTTTGTGAAAGATGTCCACACGGTTTGTTGAATTAATATTTACATTAGAAACATTTTAGAATCGGCAGAATAAAAAATATCAGATTGTGATCTGCCCTCCTAAACAGTGTTTTGATAGAATGTTCACATTCTTCGATCTAATAGGCGATGATTACGACATTTGGTCTTGCTTTTAATGTTAATATTTACTTTTAAAAAACATCATTCTAGGATGTATATAACTGAAATAAAATGTACATCTCTTACTCATATTATCTATATAAATGGTAGCCTTTCCCTTTCTCTATCAGTATCAAAGGTGTGCATCGAAGAAATCGGTTCCTCTTCTGCGGTTAGTCGACGAATTCGCACGTATTGACTCTAATTTGATACGAAATTCAAAAAAGCAAAACATTTAATCCAAAAATGGAATAGAATCGAAGAAGAAGGAGCTAATTCCCACTTAGAAGCCCCACCCTTGATGATTTCTTGTCTCTCTATCCATGGATGTCAATTTCTCTGTGAAGGTCAAGAGATGAAACAAATCAACAGTTCTCTCTCCGATACGGGGCATCAGTCACGGGTTGTAACTTTCTAGTGACAGTATATAGGGGCTAGGAGAGGTGAACGAGCTATAACCTTGAAAAGATCCTTGCCAACAATGGCTTCTCTCACTTTTCCGTCTATTACAATCTTTTTACTAGTCGCTACAGTAACATGGTCAGTCCTTGATTTTTATCCGCAAAAAAAAATTGAATTTTAGCGCTCCAATTTTGTCGAAAATCGCTGAAAAACGAGGAGATCAGCTGAAAATTGGAGAAACAACCATGTTCGATACAGATTTAGCTACAGTAAGTTGAACCCTTTCCATCTTTTTTGGGCAACTTGCGCTGGGTTTTATGATTTACAATGTTTAGCAAAGTTTCAACCTTTGATCTTTACTACATCTTTGTGGAACATTGAGAGGAGCAAAAAAGGATAGGCCCTCATAAAAATCCACTTTTTTGATCTTTTCATGTCCCACAAATTTTTAGTTTTTAATTTTCTTTGCAAATTTTCAAAAAATTACAAAAGTTATTGAAAATTGTTATCTACGGTGTACTGTACTCTCACTTGCCAGATTTTGAGTCTACGAATTGATCCAGATGAGACTGGTTGTATGTATCTGATTGGGAAACGAGTCTCTGATGGAAAGAAGATTGAAGTCGTCATCGAACCAGAGGATATTGTAGGCATTTATCAATAAAACAATCCTGAATCGTATTCTACTTCCCACTCTGTCCTTCGAGAGAGAATTTATGGCCAGATTCTCAGTGCCCGATTCAAATTTAGCCATAAAATATAGCGAGAGATCTCTTTTTATGTGAGCTTTCACATGCCTGTTATGAGAGATGGGCGGGACCGACGTGTCCAGTCCTGCCCGTTCCTGTTTTCTCTCGCTCTTTCTCAGCGGAAATGGAAGAACAATTGAAGCAGGAGGAACGTCGTATAAAGAATAGAATCGCCTCTGCTAATTGTAGGCAAAGGAAGGTCGATCAAGCAAAAGCCCTCAAAGCGGTGAGTGCTTTTTTCTGGTCGCTCTTTCAATCGGTAATAGTACTATAATGATAAAAAGTCCATCAAGATTCAATTTTTCTTCACTTTAGCTATCAAATAGCAAATTAAATTGAAATTGGGTTGTATCCTTTTCATAAAGAAAAGATGTAAACATTAACAACTATTTTGGTTTAAAAAAAACCCTTCTAGATCCTGTTTTCATACTCCTTTGCCACAAACATCACAGTTTTCTTGTTTTCCTTGGTTTTAGCTATAGAAGTTCTAGTGGAGAATCTAGGAAGGTATACGAGCCCGAAAAGAAAGAATTTTATAACTTCTAGATAAAGCAATATTTCGAATTTTGTGGAAATTTAAATTTACTTTTAAATGAAGTTCTAGGCAGTGATTGAGCTGGAACATAAAGTTACTTTGAAGAAAATCTCTATTATGTACCTGGAGAAGCAGGTGGGTCGCAATGTTTTTTTTTCAGGGAAAGAAGACATTTCAGATTGAAGAATATGCCAACCGCTTGGAAATGGACCGAAGCTATCTATCAACCAATGATAAATGGAGGATAATAGAACTAATTGGTTCTTCTTCTCCTTTTGCTCAACTTCTTCTCAAAGAAATGAGGGAGATTACAGTCAATGCGACTGATTTGGAAACAACACCCGAAGAGGCGACGAATGAATCTCCAGGTACTATTTTCCATTAAAGATATAATGAATTTTTAAGATAGAATTGCGCTAAAAAAGAAAAAAAAAGCTGCAGATGACAAGGAAAGCATCGCTCTGATGACATTCTCCAATAATCAGAAGTTCGTGCTTCCTTTCAAATAAAATTATGCTCCTGCACATCGTGTCATAGAGTACAGTAGCGATAAGGCAATTAAATTTTCTGTAATATTTTTTAGTAAAAAGTTACAGAAATTTATTGACTCTGAAATAGTTACAGACACGTAAAAATTAGACCTCTGACCATTAAAAATAAATACAAAAAGAAAAGGCTGTAAAAAAAACTACATACCGGAATATTTCGGCCCTTCGGCACCTTCAGGTGTTACCCAGTTAATATTTTGAGTAGGATCTTTGATATCACATGTCTTACAATGGATACAATTTTGAGCGTTGATTTGTAGTCGCTTCTGGGAAGGATCATCTTCTCGTGAAACGAATTCATAAACTCCTATAATTATGGTTTATAATTAAGACCAAAACAACTAACCAGCAGGACAGAATCTGCCCTCGGGACCATCATAAAGTTTTAGATTTACATCAACTGGCGTCTCATCATTTTTCAACGTCAGATGAGCAGGTTGGTTCTCTTCATGATTTGTACCGGTAAGAGAAACAGACGTAAGAAGGTCAAATGTGATTTGATTATCAGGTTTCGGATATTCAATTGGCTAATAAATAAAAATAGACAATTAATATGAGATTGCTAACCTTGCATTCCTCTTTCTTTTTTAGCTGTTCATTATCTGGCTTTCCGTGGTGAAGAGTCCATGGCTCAAGGCCTCTCCCCATAACATAGAACAATCCAGTATATGCTACACCTCCAAGCCAGCCTAAAAAGTGAAAAAAATAGTCAAATAGCTGAGAACTAACCAAGGGATGAATTAAAGGAAGGGCGAACATTTCTTGTGGCTTTTAGTTCCTTCATGACAAACGAGTTTTCTAGGTTTTGAGGATACGCATTGGGTGTTATACCTATAAATAAATATGTAATAAGAAAATATGCAAACTAGTTGATTCTGGAGTATGTTCCTTGAAAATGGCTTCTGCAGCAAGAATTCCAGACTTCATTGCGTTATGCGTGCCCTTCAGTTTAGCTACATTGAGGAAACCAGCTGTACAACCAATCAAACAGCCTCCTAAAGTGAAGAAAATAAATTTTAAAAGCTTTTGTTGCAAACCTGGAAAAACCAGCTTTGGAATTGACTGATATCCTCCTTCGTTTAACGCTCTTGCTCCATATCCGATTCTCTTTCCACCTTCCAATTGTTTCCTAATAGATGGGTGCGTTTTATACTTTTGGAATTCCTAGAAGAAAGAATTTGACCACTTCATTTTAAAGAAAACCTGATAAGGGTTCATGTAGGGATTCTTGTAATCCAGAGCAACGACAAATCCAACTGAAACTAGTGGTTGTCCATTGTCTTCAATATGGTAAAGGAACGATCCACCATATTGTTCTTTTGGCTTAAGTACGTGAATAAAATTAAATAAATAGCTTACCAAGGGCCATCCCATTGTATGCTCCACATATCCAGGCCGATGCTTTTTAGGGTCAATTTCCCAAAGTTCTTTCAATCCAATTCCATAAGTCATCGGTGAGTTGCGTAGATTAAATTTATCGAGTACCTTTAGATAATGTTTATTAATGAATAAAAACTGTCTAACCTGCTTTGTAAGATGTCCGCGACATCCTTCAGCAAAAATTGTGCATTTTCCATGCAGTTCCATACCACGAGCAAAGCCATCCTAAAATATATTGTAAATAAACGAAGATAGTTCAGTGAAAATGTAAAAATGATAAAATGCGATACCTTAGGAGCACCGTCTTTTCCTATTCCCACATCATTTGTTGCAATTCCTTTGACACTTCCATCTTCGTTGTACAAAACTTCCGATGCAGCAATTCCTGGCCAAATTTCTACCCCAGCAGCTTCTGCTTGCTCTCCTAGCCATTTTACTACGTGTCCAAGCCTGACAATATAATTTCCATGATTATAGAGTGGCACTCCGGGAAAAACAGGCACAGGGATACGGCCTGTCTCCGTTAAAACAGCTATAGACTCTGCCTAAAAATAAAATAAATAGATCTTTACAATACTTACAGTAACTTGCTGATGAATTGGAGCTCCAAGATTTTTCCAATCGGGAAGAAGTTCATCTAGTGCTCTAGTTTCAATTACTGCGCCTGATAATGTATGTGCTCCAATTTCAGGAGCTTTTTCAACGACACAAACACGAATTTCTGAAAAATATTAATATTAAACAAGAGAGCAAGCAAACCTTTTCCCTCCTTTTCGGCAAGCTGGCGAAGACGAATAGCTGCAGACAACCCACCCGGTCCTCCTCCAACAATTACTACATCATATTGATCACTTTCCCGTGACATATCAACTTCCTTCCATCTTGAATCTTTAGATCTATCCTATAATGATCATTAATTTTTTTTTTAATTTTTAAATTATCGTACCTTTACAGTGTAATGTGTCGTTGTCCATTTGCCATTGACGACATTTCGAACATTCGTCGACAATCTCATCAATTGAGGCAGTGTCGCCCTCATTCTTTCTGAAAATAAAATAGTGGATGAATAATAAGATAATGAATAGAAAAGTTAGAGCCACACGGAGGAACTTTGAGATGGGCAAAGGACAAACAATGCGCCAGAGCGATCAAAGAACCGTCAATGTCCGAAGTCGACGAAGAAGATATTATATTTTTCTCAAAGCATTACTTTATATCTGCTTATTCTTTTAACATTTATTTTAATAAAATGAACGAACATGTAGCATGGTAAGGAAAACAACTCTCCACCACTAGTGGGACTATAAAAGAAACGGTAAACAACGCATGTTTACTGCAACGAGCACTGGACCCAAGGCCAGTTTCTCAAAAACAACTTCTTGCTATCTGTATTCTCTCGAATCTGATTAAAAAAATAATTTTTAAGATATTAGCCTAAACAATGGCGTCAAAGAAATTTTATTCATCACAAAATAAGCTATCAATGAGGAATATGTGCCGGACCGGCAGATATTCTTTTTGGAGCTCTTAACTCCATTTCTTTTAGTGAACCCTAAAAAAATGATAATTTGCTTTTTAAAAAAATGAAACTGACGCCGTAAAGCCGAGGAGTTTCTTCAATAACCCCTTCGATGGCATATGTCAAAAGAGATGCTGACATTCCCACATTACAATTCGTAACTGTTGGCTGTCCTTTCTGATATCCATTGGATTCAAGAACTGAATGAATAAAATAATGAAAAGATGATATAAAGACCTACATTTTATTATCTCTTTGTCATCCTTTATCAAGCCTTCTTTGGTAAGAAGTTCATTTGCTGGACAATTTTTGAATCCGGGTATTCTAGTGGCACTTACGCCTAAAATATAGTGTATATTTATACGTATCTACTACGTTCTGGGTTTAATCCGGTATCTTCAATTCCTTCAAACTGTCCACGGCCGCGAGAGTCAAGGAAATTTATCTCATCAGTTTTTTCAATGAGAGCTTTTTCATTGCCATCCTTTTCTTCAAGTTCTTCAAATTGAATGGAATGAGTTTTTCTTCTATCATCTGCCTTCCAATTTCCACGTGGCAGAATAATATTATCAAAAGAAATATCGTAACCACCGTCTAGCCATTGCTTCCAACCACCGTCTAGTACAGAGACTGAATCATGACCATATTCCTTAAATCGACTTTAATGGATCGAATAAAATATACTTTGAAAAGCCAGGCGCAGCGAGCAGCAAACATCATTCCAGCCAATGGGCCTCTTGAATAAAGAATCAAATGTTCTTTTTTGTTCATACCGAGAAGCTAAATAAATTATATACATTTGATAGTAGCTTACCTGAATAAATTCTTCGAACACCTCAGGTGGATACATGGTAAATCTTTCATATTGTGAAGGATAAACTGCTGCATCTAGATTCATATGCACTGCTTCAGGAATATGTCCAGAAAGATAAAGTTTAATCGCTCTATATTAGCTTGCACAACAATATTATAACTCACGGCGTAGGGTTTTTATGGAGAAGCTCAAATTTTCCATACAGCTCCTGCTTGAAAAGCTTCCAGTCTAGTTTTTGAGGAATGACATAGGAACAGTCTAGGATTCGTATCCCTTCCCTAAAACCGATAAACAACTAATTATGAAGAGTGACTTACTTATTTACAAATCCTCTCCGTATGAGATCGTTGACAGTCGAAGCCGAGACGAACTTCTTTAGCGCCATTCTGAAAATAAATAAAATTGAGTATAGAAATAAAATAAGAAATGAGTTTTTTAATTTGTTTCTTGTTTACTCAGGCGTTCTTGAAAGAGGTAGAAAATACGAAACGCAGAGAAACTTGTCAAGCCTTGTCGAATCTTGTTAAATCTGTGTTAACAATCCTTGACCAAAAAATGGTATAAAAGCCTAAGCTCTGAGAGAGAGCTCATTCTAAATTGTTCAACTACTGAACTATGCGAACAACAACGATTCTTCTTGCTTTGGTTTCTCTGGCCATCTGTGAGGTCTTCTTCAAGGAAGAGTTCAAGGACGCCTCCTGGGAGAAGAATTGGATCCAATCCAAACACAAGAGCGACTATGGAGAGTTCAAGGTCTCAGCTGGTAAATTCTACGACGATGCCGAGAAGGATCAAGGGCTCCAAACGACTCAAGATTCGCACTTCTATGCTCTAACTGCCAAGTTCCCGAAGAACTTCTCAAACAAGGACAAGTTGCTCGTGCTCCAGTTCACCGTCAAATACGAACAAGGCATCGACTGTGGTGGAGGCTACGTCAAGCTGCTCAAGTCTGACGTCGATCTGATTGACTTCCATGGCGAGACTCCGTACGAGGTGATGTTCGGTCCTGATATCTGCGGTCAGAAGAAGGTCCACGTCATTCTCGGCTACGAGGGCAAGAACTATGAATTGAAGAAGCACATCCGAGCCAAAGACGACGAGCTCACTCATCTCTACACTCTGCTCTTGAAGTCGAACAACACTTATGAGGTTCACATTGATGGAGAGAGGGTCGAGAGCGGCGACTTGGAGACGGATTGGGATATCCTTCCTCCCAAGAAGATCAAGGATCCTGAAGTTACGAAGCCGGAAGATTGGGATGATCGTAGGATGATTGCCGATCCTTCGGATTCCAAGGTTAGTTTTCATTACTTTTTCGCTTTCAGTGGACCAAATTTTCAGCCTGAAGACTGGGACAAGCCGGAACAGATTCCTGATGAGAAAGCCGAGAAGCCCGAATCATGGGATGATGACATTGACGGTGAATGGGAGCGTCCGATGATCCCCAACCCCGACTACAAGGGCGAATGGAAGGCCAAGCAGATCGAGAATCCCAATTACAAGGGCAAATGGGTTCATCCAATGATCGAAAATCCCGACTATGCTTCCGATTCGAAGCTCTACCTTCACGAGGACTTGGGAGCTATTGGATTCGACTTGTGGCAGGTCAAATCTGGTACCATCTTTGACAACATCCTCGTCGCTGACTCTCTTGAAGACGCCAAGGTTCATGCTGCGGAGACGTTTGATAGGCTGAAGACGGTTGAGAAGGAGAAGAAGGAGAAGGCTGATGAGGAGGAGCGCAAGAAGCGCGACGAAGAGCACAAGAAGAAGACTGACGAAAAAGAAGAGGAAGAAGACGCGCCCAGCCATGAGGAGCTCTAAACTAAAGGAGCTTTTTTATTACTTTTATTTCGGTTTTATTGATTTGCTCCCCCTGGGAGCTTTTTTTTCAAATAAAGTGTTGTTAAATAAACAACTGTTGAATCATTTTCTTTGGGTTCTTTTGGGGACACCTTTTGAACAAACCTTCTTCTTTAACTTTTTACAACAAAAAAGTTGAGTAATTTCACGGAAAATTCAAACAAGCAAATATTTCTTCTTTCTATATATTACATCGAAAAATCTTTTCCACTAACGTACTTTAATACTTTTTTTTTCTTCAGAAAATGGATTCTAAAGCCATCATACAGCTGATGAACAGTACATTGGACTTCGACCTCACTTTGGACGATTTTAATAAACCTGTGGTAGGTATATTTGCTACTTTACCAAAGCTTATTTCAGCCGGCACGAGTACAACTGATATGCCAGGCTTTTATTATGTACGTTTTTGAAGTGCCCGAATCTTCGATGTCTCATTTACCGCTAGCTGCATTAAGTCCAGATGATGACTCGGAACATTTGCAGAGAGCTGCACCACTTATTGTTCTATATGCAACAATGTATGTTAATTTTTTTTAATTGTAAAACTCTGATCAGGAACCAATTTATTCAAGATATGGCGTTAGATCACCAATTCGGAATGTGCGACTTGATTTCACCTGAACCAAGAAGATTCCGTCGATTAATCTCTCTACTTGCTAATTATCTGAAATTTCATACTGTTAGTTTCTGGTAATTTTAAGTTACTAATCTCTTAGACAATGATGCCCCATTGGAATAAGACCGTTGATAGTTTTCAACAGCAACGCGATACTTTGGTAGAGCTACAACGTGAAGCAGAGGAAGCAAAATCTACAAAAGCAGTACTTGATGCTGAGGCTGAAGTTCGAAAACAAAAAGAAAACGAGGTTTTTTTTGTTTTATGTTAATTGTTGCCTTATCGAGTTCGTTTAGCTGCTTACAATACTTGCCAAGAAACAATCAGAATTGCAAGAACATTATATGCGTAGCTCAGAGCTAGAAGTTATAGTCGAAAAGCATAAAAGAGAAACAGCTGAACAGGGTGACATTCAAGAAGATCTTATTATGGAGCGTGATAGCCTCCACCTTCAAGTTGACCAGCTGTCGTTGCAAATTCTCGGATCACCGGAACGAATTTTAAAAGATGTTGATCAATTGAAAGAAGAAGTTGTTATATCTCGGGAAAATTGTGACAAACAGAGGTTTGAGCATTTGTTAAATAACTTGTAAGTTTCATTAGGAGAGTTAATGAAGAAACAAAAAATCAACTCAAAATTGCTGGAGATATTTCTCAAATGATTGACAACCTGGGAAAGCATTTAGAAGATAAGATGCTAAAAGAAAAAGTGAATCTAGATTGGCAAAGAGCTAACATGGAAGAAGTTGAAGAAAGGAAGCGTGAAATAGAAGCTGAGCTAACGAATTATTTAAATGACATTAAGGTTTGCGTATTCATCCCATTTTATCTACGTTCTTCAGAAAGCTGAATCAGAATTGCAAGAAGTTGAAGTCAATTTCAATAAAGAGAGAGCTATGCATGCCGAAAGATTGCAAGAGCTTGCAGAAGAGAAAGAAAAACTTGAAATGTAAAATATGTTTAGCTTTAACATTTCCTTTCAGAGAGTTGGACGAATTAAAGATAAATAATGTTACTCCCACTGCCGAAATAGCTCTTCAAAAAAAGATAACAGCCATCCGACAGGAAAAAAGTGAAGTTAATAGAATTTTATTATCAGATATTTCTCGGGCAAGCGAGGAATATAGAGCAAGAGTGAAAAATGTAAGCATTTTTTCTTTCAATCATAACACATTTTCAGTTGGAAGAAGTACGAATGTCAGTCTGTAAACAACTCGATGAAGCTAGTAAAGTTTTACACACAATTAGAGCAGTTTTTAGTAAGTGATGTTTTCCTTAACTTTAAAAGAAAATTTAGATGAAAAATCGGTCGAAAAGAATGCCAATGAAACCTTAAATGAATCTATGCTATAAATAAATAGTCTATTTTTGTTCTAAAATTAAGGTCAGTTAATAGCTTTAGGATACGTTACTAACTAGTAAACGAAAGAAGGAAAATTTTATTGGCTCTTTTACTTGTCTCTATTTCTGCTTCTCTGCCTGGCTCGCTTTTTGCTATTCGTCACGAAACTTTTGCCTCTTGTCTCGGTCGATGTTGTTGTTGTAGGAGTTAGATATTGTGTCCTGGCAGAAGTGACTTGGCCAGCCTCAGCTTGACAAGCATAACACTGTCCGTTCATCTCCTCCAGACAATGCTTACAAAATGTAGCCGGGCATTTTGAGCAAAATTTCAGCGTCGCAGGGCGTCTATAGCTTTGACAGAGGAGACACTGCCCCGTTTTGAAGAGTCGATCCAAGACTTTTAGTTTAAACCAAGAAGGCGAGTCTTTCTCCTCATCACGTTGGATTGACCATCGCTGCGCCAAAAACCTCATTCGAGCTCTCGATTCTTGGCGGTCCTTGTGCCGAAGAAATTGGATCTAAAAGTAAGTCAATTTGTTAAACGGTCAGATGATTTTGACCTTATTATACAAATAAACAAGACGAACACGGTCGCGCTTTGGAAACATGAATGGCAAAAAGAAATTGACCACAACTCTCTTGATAAAATACGAGAAAAGGACCTATAATATTTAGTTTTATGTTGAAAGGGAAAACCTGAATGAGGAAAGAGAAAATTAACGGCAGAATGATCCAATACACATAATGTTCAATATCCGGCCGTCTGGGATGCGAGAGACAGTGCGCGTTTGTCAACTGCTCATCTTGTTCCGTTGTCTGGTTGACTTTGATCATATCGTTGATAAAATCAGCGACAATTCCCTTACCCAGGACGACAACTTGAGCACTATTTCTAACCTCCATTTTGATGCTTTTTTCCGATGAAGAGACCAACTGATCAAGGAAGACATAAATATACCAATCGACAAGAATAAGGGTCACGGTGAAAAATGCCAACATCATCCAAATGAAGAACGGCCGACGAGCTTCACAGAGCTCAAGTTTTGTTGGCTTGCTGAAGACCTTCCTCAATTTCCACTTCTTCCATTCGCTTTTTTCCAGTCTTAAGAGAGCCACTTGTCCTACCTTTTGTCGAAATTGATCAATCAACCAGAAAGGGCTAAAAACTCCTGTCCCTTTAAAGAATTGGCTTACTTTCCAATGAAGCAATTATTAAAGTCCACATTGGTGTTGTACTTCTCAATCATTGTCACAGCTTGACTGAATAGCTTATAGATGGTGTAAATGAGAAGAGCCATGATGATCTGTTTGACGGACTTGAGAATCGACTTGACATAAGTAACGCTAGCTTTTATCATCAATAGCAGATCTTGCAAGCTATATTCCATCTCAACTCGTGGCGATTCTATTGCTACCATGTGGAGCTATAATTCGTCCAGACATTTCAACAAAACAATGGGAACAACTTACGCTGACTTTAAGTTCTTCATCCATTTCGCGAGTCATATTGGAGACATCTTTTAGATCTTGTTCCATGGATTGGCTCAAAATTGGCGATCCTTTGGTCTTTTTACAAGCTGAGAGCTGATTGCGACGCCTGTCAACATCCTGACAGGAGCCTTCCATGCTGAATGGCTTGCAGACGAACCAATTAATGATAACCGGCAGGGTATCGTAGCATTTCCTTTGCACACTGGCAAAAATTTCCCGACACTTGTCGACTCCTTTTGAGAAGATATCATTACATCTTTCTGTCATGCGTTCAGCTATTTTCAGTCCCTCCTTGGTCTTGAAGCGTGTCCAGCCGGGACGAATCTGTGTCATATTTGCCATTTCTGAATCGGTCATCTCATCCTCCTCCGGTGTGTCTCCAGCTCCTAAAGCTTTTCTCTGCGCCAGAATTTTCAGCTGCTGCTCGGATTTGTCCATCACCACATCTTCGCTTGTCTTCTCTGGACGAATCTCCGACAAAAATGGAGCAATCAGCTGGCGCACATAGCTAGTTGCCTTTTTCAATAGGCGCAGTCCTTTGTCTAAAAATCTTTCTATTATAGCTTATTATCAAAATTCCCACTCAATTGTCGTTCAAGCAGCTTTTCGATAGGTCCAGTAAACATTGCAACGCGATTAGAAATAATCTAAATCAATGTTAGGAACTTTTCTTCTAACTTTTGCTTGCAGCTGAAGATGACAGATAACGATATCGGCCGTCAATTTATAGTTATCAATAATGTTTTCAATGGGTCCATCGCTTAGATTATTCATTATTAGGAGAGTCAGCGGTGCTTGTCCATTTTTGCCGAGAGCACCGATAAGAACGATGATCAGAGCACAGCGGAAGTTCTAAAACGTTTCTCTTATAAATGAAGACTTGCCGAACTCCAGGTGAATGTGATCGTCGTGAGGAAGATCACAAACCATTTAACGGCAATTCCATAGGAGTAATCAAAGTCGCCGAAGTTGATTCTTTTCCATCCAAGGTAGTAAAGCGAGGCGCAAAGAAGAAGTCCTACGAGTCCGTTGATTATAAGACGTAACTTCCGATAGTCTGCTACTTCGCTGAATTGATTGGAGTCCAAGCAGATGAGGTTTTAGGAGAACCTGTGAAAGAAATAGTCGATCCAAAAGCCGACTTCTTTCTTTTGTCGAACTCTTTTTCGTTTTTCAGAGTCGAAGTATTCCAACACGCCCATTTTATACAAATTAAGCGACTAATTTTCGATAATCTAATGCTCTTTTTCGACACGTTAATGAAGGCAAACAAAAAATTCTGTTGGATGCTGTGTGGCAGCAAAGTATTGTAAAATTGTGTGAGTAAACGATTATAAAAAATAAACTTTATTGTACCTAAAGACTAGAAAAATATTATACCAAATTTGCCAAGGCCTGTGTGCAACGAAAACAATGAGAATTGTCTGGACTCCTATTTAGCTTCCTACAACGTTCACAATGCCTTCCTGGGCTCGGCACAATTTGAAGATGAAAATCTGATCCAGAGGAAAGAGTAACATGTGAAACTCCAAGTAATTCACATAATTGAGAATCAAATGAACCTGTCGTTTCTTGAACTGCCTCCAAAACTTCCTTATCTTCAGGAAGAAGATGTATATCAAGGGCCTACAAATCTAGATAAAATTAGATAATGCTTCTTACCAGTTTGTTAAGTTCTGCTTTTGGCCCAGCTGCCTCAGCAAATTTCATTCTTAACATCATAACAATATTCATTATTTTATCAAGTTGAGGATGAAATTGGAGCGATTCTAACACTTTAGTCGACAAAGGAGTACGCAGGATCTAGAACTGAATGTTTCAAGCAAAGACGAACCTTTTTGTCGTCTTGTGAATGCGGCAAATGCTGAAAGATTTCTATAGCTAAATGAGGTAATATTGGAGATATTAAATTTGCTAATTGAGTAGCTATTCTAAATTAAATTTAACTAGATAAATAAATTAGCGAGTTTACCTATGTAAAGTATATTGAGCTGAAACATGCTCCTGAGACCCTAATGTTGAGCAATATAATCTATCCCGTACAAAATTCTAAGCAAACTTATATTGGCAAAGCTCTCTTACCACATAGTTCGCACTAAGCTCTCTTTGAGAAAACTGAAGAATTTCGTTCATAACTGTACGAAATTTAAACTGTTCAAGCGATACTATGGAGCGTTTAGCGAGTGAGGTCACCTCTTTCAATATATACTGAAATATCCCGTTTTAAATTTTTTTTTAAACTGACCTGATCTAGTATGGGCAAATTTTCCGGAATTTTGTCTTCATAGCCATGACAGCCACCGAGAAGGAATCGAAGAGAATTTCTTATCATGATTATCTGAATCAAAGGTTAGAAAAAAGAAAGATCACACCTTTTTATCAATATCTGCGAGAACTTTTTCTCCTATTCTAGATTCGGCCGCACTTTCTGCTCCAGCTAATGCTACCCAGAGTCTTAACCCATCAGCTCCCAAAGCTTTCTGACGAAGAGATCCATCCGTAACCAATTCAGGATCTACTACATTTCCAATTGATTTGCTCATCTTTTTGTTATTATCATCAACGCAAAATCCATGAACTAATACTCGATTATAAGGTATTGAATCCTATAAGAGAATTGGAAAAAATTGGAAAGACTTACATTAACTGCACATGATGTTAGCAACAGAGATTGAAACCAACCACGAAATTGGTCAACACCTTCAAGAATAACATCAGCTGGTTTCTGAAAAGAAAAATATTTTATATTAGATATTCTAGCTTACATTTACATCGGCATTATCATAGTCTTTTTTTGCACAATGCCAAGCCATTCCGCTATCAATCCATACATCCAAAATTTCATTTCCTTTAGTCAATCCATCTGATTTTTGTATTCTTAAGGACTCCATCACTTTGGGTGTAAGCAGCTCTTCTACACTACAGGTCCACCAGTAATCAGTGCCTTTCTTTTCAACTAATTCGGCAACTCTGCATGCAAGATCTTCAGAAAAATACGCTTCACCTGATCAATAAGATTAATTCCAATTTTATCTATCTAACGAATTTACCTTTGCTACCAAAAATCGCTGGAATAGGAGTTCCCCATGCTCTTTGTCTTGAAATACACCATGAAGGTCTAGTGGTGATCATATTTTCTAAATTAGAAGAAAAATCTGATTGTCCACTGCCTATTTGCACATTCTTTAATAATGATGAAGCCGTTTGTGCTATTTTACCGACATCAATAAACCACTGCGCACTACTTCTGATTATTATGGGCTAACAGTAAATCAATAAGAAAAACTAAAACAACCTTACTTGTTTAGTCCTCCAATCGTATGGGTATGAGTGCACATATTTTTCACTGTGAATAATGTCCTTCTTCAAGAGACTAAAAGAATGTATGAGGCTAGAAAATATCGTACTTTAAAACTTCTTTCTGTCCACTTCCCAAAACAGGCTTTCCATCAAGATCATGTCCCATATGTCGAGTATAGCAGCCATTCTCATCAACATAACTTTGCACTTTATCTCCTCTTTCAACGGCTAATGAATAGTCCTTATGTCCATGAGCATAGCTTGTGTGTACAAGGCCTGTTCCTTTACTCATTGTAACATGTTCAGATGCAATTATTGGCAAGGCTAGCTCATTGTACCTGTGTAAATCAGCAAAATTATAATAAATACATACCAGCAATTTTGATAAAATTTACCAATAATATTATTGCTTTTAAAGTGGCCTATAATTTTGACTCGTCTTTTAGTAACATCCTCAAAGGATTTTACGAGTTCTCGAGCTACTACATATAGTTCCACGACAGGATTTCTAAAGAAATTTTTTATACAATTTTTTCTTACTTCTGTTCATCTTCAAATTGAATTGCTGCATATTCAGCGTCAGCAGAAACGGCTATTGCGTTATTCATGGGAAGAGTCCACGGTGTTGTTGTCCAACTCTGAAAAGTCAGTGTCAAAATTGTCTCTTTTTACCGTCAGATAAACAAGTAATGGTCTCCCTTTTGGATCAGGCGGGACGTTTAGATCTGCTGGCAAAATATTGATCCCCTAAAAATAGCTCATTAGTGTACAATTCAGAATATTTTCACCTTAAATCTGTAATAGACAGCAATACTCTTATGTTTTTCATTATATTCTAACTCAGATTCAGCGAGAGCTGATCGGGAACTGGCAGACCAAAATACAGGCTTAAATGAGCGATACACGAGTCCCTTTGATATAAGTCGACCAAATAGTCGCAATTCTTCAGCTACATATTTTTTGTCCATTGTTAAATAAGGATTTGACCAATCAGCAGTTACTCCCCATCTTCTGGAAACAAGATAAACTTTTTATGACTGATAAAGCTAGCTCACTTAAAATCATGCATTTGTTTTCCAATAGCCTCGTTTGCAACCTCTCTTGACAATTGGCGTATTTCAACAGGCGATTTTCCCTGGAATCAGTGTAGGTCAAAACGATAACAGCAAACCTCCACTTTCTTTGTGATTT
Source organism: Oscheius sp. JU1382 (assembly GCA_932521405.1). NCBI lineage: Eukaryota > Metazoa > Nematoda > Chromadorea > Rhabditida > Rhabditidae > Oscheius > Oscheius sp. JU1382. The sequence goes on from OW051479.1 coordinate 1,646,036, forward strand.
TTAACTCTATAGGCAAGCCATGACAGTCCCATCCAGGTCGGAATCGTACCCTATAAATATAAGAAATTCAGCTCTCTTTACTTACTTGTAGCCTAATGCGATTCGGCTTTTTACAATAAAATCTTTTAGAATCTTGTTTATAGCATGCCCGGTATGAGGAACACCATTTGCGAAAGGTGGACCATCCAGAAGCTCGAAGACATTACGTTGTTGCTTATTTTGCCATTCGTACAATTCGTTCAAGCCGCCAGCTATGGCTAGTTGTTGATCAAGAAGTGCTCTTTCTGTAGACTTTATATGATTTTGAAAATCTGTTTTCGGCAAGAACACAGTTTTCTTTCTTGCCGACTTTTCAGAAGAGAGTTTTCTGCGGCAAAGCGTTATTCTATAATGAAATCTTGGAAGTCTGTTAATGGTTTACCTTAAATACGGATTCCAACTTGGAAATGGCAGCAGTGATATGTTCGATTTTGAGAGCATCGATTTCAAATCCTAAAGTACGATGCTATGAGTAGTTTTATCAGATTACTTACCGATATTCACAATAAGCTTAGAACACCTTCTTTTGGAAGCCAAGGCGATTACTAAGCGCCGAACAAATAGATCAGATTGAGCGCACTGAATAGATAGAATATATTTCTGAAAAAAATTGCACTAACCTCGTCTGAACCAAGCAGAACCTTTGTCTCGTATTCTATACGGGAGTGGTTGGCTAAAGCTTCTGCTATTATTTCCTCCGGGAATACTACTTCGATCACCTGTCCTACTCGGCCAATAGAGCTAAATACCTAAAATTAGAAGGAACTACTATTGAAAAGGTGAATCAAACCACAAAATCAATATTGTCGTGTTGAGTAATCGAAAAATGGATAGAAACGTTGTTTAGCTGGAAGGAGAGATCGAAGTATGCCGGTTTAGGCATTCAACTGAAATTGTTCAAGAAGACTAATCCAAAACAACGTGGAGCTGCAGGAGGTCAACATTATCGTAGGAATTAATTGACATAAGCTAGTAGCAATAAAAAATTAAAGAGAAATAACAGAAATTTATTGGCAAAGTAACAATGAAATAACAAACTAATCGTCTAGAGCAAAACGTTTGGGAGGAGGCTGAGGTAAGAAGCGTTGATCCAAGGATTTCTCGGCAGCAATTCTAAAGGGATAACCGTTTACTTAAAAATAAAGACATACTTTCGCTCCTTTCCCTCTTTTGGAGAAAGAAAACGTCCAATACCAGTTTGCTCATCGACAGTCCATAAAAGCATATCATTAAGAGTATAGCCAACAGCTTTCCAACCAACAAAAAATAAGACAAAAGAAATGAGTAGACGCCTACGAGACCACTAAAATGAAAACAACTTATGGATATAAAATACAAATAATAAAAAATTAAAATACAAACCTGTTGATAAGTCAAAGTGGAATTTCCCGCCATAGAACGCATTTTCTGACGAAAAATACGGCGCCACTCCCAGAATAACATGATAAAAGCGGTGTTAACAAACAAGTCTAAAACGCCAACTAGTGTATATTATTTTAAATACCTAATAAACTTGTTTGGCCTGCTGAGTGGGAAGAAGGCCGAAGCGCTGCTTGATTGTAACACGGTACTTGGATTTGGCGTCTTCGGGGGAGAATCGAGCCGGATGGGCTGATTTAGTCTCTTCTTCGTTAGGCGATGTCTTCTGCAAATTAAACAATAACGTTTGCATTTTTTTTGTAAAATACCTTCAGTGTATAGACTCGTTTGTTATCTACCATATAGTATCTGAGATACATTTGGAAGGCTGCTTCACAAAAACGCTGAAAGAATGCGTTGTATATATGAATAAAAATTCTATCGTCAAAAGAATGCATGTTATACTTTTCCACAAACAAATAAAAAAAAACTCAAGTTAGGAGTTCAAGTTTAAAAGTTCTGCTAGGAAAAAAATTATTCGTTATAAATAGGAGTTTGTAGACAGAAAGAAGAAGTATAGATTGGTTAGTAGGTAACAGAGGAAGAAACTAAAATTTAGGTAAGCTCACCAAAATTCATTTGAGACTTTACGCTCTGAGTTAGATGCGCAGGAATTGAAACCCCGTTAGAGGAAAAATAATGCCGCAAGGGTTGAAAATTTCTTGTTTTTTGAAATGAAAACGTTTTGTGTAAGCAAAAAAACATAATGTGAAGCATGCTTGTTGGTTACGACAAAAGCGACAATAAGGCTAAAGGACACAGCGAAACTGTCCCTTTATAGTATGTAAGGAGGATAGCTCCTACCTCATGGAGACAGCATTGGAAACTGGAAAGCCAGCTAATGGAGTTAGCGAAGGAAGTGAAAATATTGAGAATGGATGTTATTATAATGCTACAAGTTGGAGAAATAACCCGAAATAAATCTGGAAAACAAAAAATCGAGTCAGCTCAAATATCAATTATTTATGCGCACGATATTTGTATATGAACAAATTGCTTTTGAAAATAGAACCCGTGCTGGCCTATTCGTACTCTCAAAAGTTTTTTAGATACTGGATTTTGACAACCTTCGCTAATATAATGGACGTCGCTATCGGTCTACTATGTTATTGCCGCCACTTCTCTTCATATTTTCTCTATTAATTTGTATCAAATGTTATATTTTGCTCTTTTTCAATTGTGAATAATCTCACTTATAAGACGAAATGTACTACAGCTATAAGTATTCTGATTATTTTTAGCTATATTCTTGAATTGACTATAAATTTAAAAAAATAACAGTGCTCCTTTCAGAAGATGACTCAATTAGTTGATGTATCAGATGATCTTGAATATCACGACAATTTCGATGATGAAGAGCAATATTTGGACTTTCTAAAGGATACTAATATGTCTATAGATATTCCAAGTTTGCTAGCGAGTAGTGGTCTGGTTAGTATGTTTTGAGTTAATTTATTTTCAATACTAGCTTAACGTATTACCGGAAAAAGAATATAGTAATAAGTTTGGATGTCCAGAGCCTATACAAATGTTTACAAGTGACGTTGAAGTAAGATTTCTTTAGGCATTTATAAAGATCCAGGCCGATATACAAGCCATTATTATTGGAGTAATGATGGCGAAAGGAGAAAAGTTAGATAATGGTATAACTGCAGATGAATTTGATCAAACTCTCCAGTTAGTTATTTTAATAGTAGTATAAATTGATGTGTAGATCAATTACAGGAAAAACAACTTCAAATAAACACGACTTTATATCAATGATGGGATTGGCTTATTTTATGAAAATGAGTGCAGCAGAAATTGATAAATATAACAAGAACAAAGGCAATCTTCTATTCCATAAAATTTTCGAAGACTTAATTCACTATGACCATGTACTGAAAACTTTCAAGTTAGCTTTCTTAACCATTATCTTGAATTTATAGGCTGAAAATTCCTATCTTTTTGGAAGCTATTCATAATGATATAAGGGTCAGCTCAACATGCCGAGCCGTTAGGAAAATAACAGAGGAGCGCGTAAAACTTCAAAAATTAGCCAATCCAATTAACAGAATGAAATATATGCTGGTAATTGCTTCAAATAGATTTTTAAAATTGTTATAGAGTAACAACTTTCTGGTAGAAATGATAATATCTGTTTGCAATAAAAAGTGCATAGAAGAGGTCATTTTTTTAAACTCGATAATTCCTAAATACAGGTTCCATGGGTTGCAATACAACAATATTACTGCGATATAATGCTAAAAGAAAATGAGCTGTTCAAAAAATACGATGAAGCCCTCCAATTATCCAAATTACGTGATACTAAAGGAAATCAACTCAACGAAAATGTAAGCGAATTTATAACTGTTTGGAGATTTTTAGTCATGCAGAGAGCTCTTTGGCAGAGGGACAATATCGAAAGCATTATCTGACGAAATTTATAACAAAATAAAATTCATTAACTCTCCAAAGGGACTTATTTTGCGATTAGATGGCGACTTTAGAAAACAGGCAGCAAATTTTAGTGGGTTTTAAAATTAAATTATAAATTAATATTTCAGCTTATGGCAAAGACGATTTTGTCAAAATGACAAAGACCATTCAAGAATACGAGACAATGAAAAAAAAAAAAGTTGTTCAAAAAAAGAGAGTATTACACCATTCATTAACTAAGCAAGAACGAGAGGAGAGAGAACTATTCAATAGAAGAGATTCATATGAACCAATCAAACTCAACATCGAGGATTTCTTTTGTTCTAGGGTGAGCAAAAGAGGAACTTTTTTTTCTCAGAAGATTCAATAGTCCTAAAACGTAGATAATCAATTATTTTTAGGAGCCATTGAAAACACAGAAAGACTATATAAATGAGAGGTTTGCAATCGAAAGTGCTGCTCATAAATACTCTGATAATGAGGAATCAGTTGTTAGAAAAACTAAGGTAACCATAGTAATGTTTCGGTGTAGAAAGTTAGAAATAAAAATCGCAAGAAATCTTTCGTTAATTTTCAATTGCTTTTAGGCATAAATGTATTTGATCGAATTTGTTCTAAAAGCAAAAGACAAAAGTTACACAGAAAAAATTTTTTTTCAGTCTATAAGCCAATCAGCGAGACAGGCTAGCAGAATGGATTCGTCAATAGAAGAAACGTTTCAAACTGCAAAGGTTCGTACTAATTTAGTATAATATCTCATTTTTTAGAAGTCTAATGGAATGAACATTTTTGGCGATAATATTTTTGACAGTAATTGTAGCAGTCTTTCTGGTGTATCTGAGCAAAGTCGTGATCTTGGACAGCTTTACACAGATGAAGAGATAGAGATAAAGCCGAAAAAATCACCGAAAGTAAAAAAGGCAGAAGCCACCCCTGAAAAGTTAGTACAATTTTACACCAATTATTATTGCGCTTTTCAGAGACAACATTATATATCTGAATCCAACTCATTTTCTATCTGATACAAAGCTGAGAAAGAAAAATGGAAGTTTTGGACTTGCTGAAAAAATAGTTCACAACAAAATGGTAGTATTCTTCTTTGGTGCATATTGGAGCTCATCCTCTCGAGAAGTTACCCAACTACTTAGAGAGGTTCACTCGACACTAAAAGTGTGCAAAGAGCCTTTTGAAATAATTTATGTTAGCTACGATAACTCAGTTACCGAATATGATAGATACATCAAAGAATATCATGGAGATTGGGCATCCATTGAATTTGAATCAAAAAAAGAAGAATTGATAAAAGGGATGTTCCCAAAAATTTGTGTTCCCGGCTTGGTGGTTGTACGAGCAGAAGGAACTATAATAACTACGCGCGGTCTTGAAGACTTAATGATTTACAGCAAAAAGCCAAGCAGCTTATATAAATTGTGGAAAGAACGGTAAGTTTTTTATTAGGTATTTACTAGATTGTTTCAATGCAGAAATTTATATAAGCGCCCTGTTGATCAAAAAGGAGCAAGTAAATTTGTAAGTGAAGCTACAAGAAAAGTTGGCCATTTAGAGCAAATGGTATGTTAGTCGATAATAGCCTTTTTGAAAATTAAACTAATCATATTTTCTATCATCTTCTAGACAAATGACAAAGACCAAGTAAGTATCAAAAACTTGGAAGCAAAACAATTCATAACAAAAAAGAAAGAGGTTTGCGTTTACCGGTTCAATTTCAAATACTCTTAAGGATAAAGGTCCACAAAACCAAGTTCCGCTTGAAAGAAATATAAATACAGGAAGTTATGGAGATTTCGGAATTCCTTCTCGAAGAATCATCACAAATAATTCTAAACGCAATGAAGAAGCTCCAAGAAATATTGTTAACTCAACTACAATCTTTATTAATGACACTGCTAAAAAATACAACCAATCGAACCTGAGCGAGGTATTTTTTAATTAAATATTTAATATAAGAACTAGGATATTGAGGCACTTCCTATGAAGGATCTATTTATGCAGTTTATAAAATATCACGTCTTTCTACATCGTAGTATAGAGGGAGCTTCGAAGCGCTATGTAAGCAATTATTTCAAGCATGGCAAAGAAATTTTTAGTGGTCACGCATGCAACAGGGGCTCGAGCCACCATTTAACTTGCCTCATGTAATCATTGGAAACAATTGGACTGAAATGTTAGTAGAAAAAGTTCCCTGTCTTCAAGTAACCAAAACACACAGTGGCGATTTGTTTTTCGATTGGTTAAATCGCAATTAAAATACATGGGTATACAATGCAGGCAAAGCTGATTAATTTCTCATTTTGGCGAATCTGTACTGTTCAATTAAACGTTTATCGTATATCTTTGGCAGTCATATCGCTTTACGATTAAAAATATCTAAATATTCTGGGCAATTTTTTTTTCAAGAAACTCGCAAGTTTTAGAAAGACATGAACAGAGACGCCTTGAGTAAGCTAGTTAAATGTACCGCTGAGATGATGCGTTCTGTTGAGTATTGGGATGAAGTAAATGATTTTGAAGTAAGTTATTTAGCACTTTGTGAACTCTACTTCAGGGCGAAATTGTTGAGAAGAATATAAAAGGAACAGTCAAATTCTATTCGGACAATAAAAAATTTGGCTTCATTAGGCGTGATGATGGGAAAGGTGACATCCTTGCTCTCAAGGTTTTAGCAATACTTTTTTCTCAATATTAATCAAAATTTTAGAGGCATCTGAACAATCCCAATTTAATTTTAAATTCTGGTCAGAGAGTAATCTTTCATATCAAACAACAACATAATAAGAAAACGGCTATCGAGATAAACTTGCTCGAATGATGCTAATCATTTTATATTTCTAGGTAACTATTGTTACATTTAAAGTTGATTGTCACTTGTGAATAAAACTATTTACCGGATTTCTCATTGTCTCTATTCTATGAAGCAAAAAAGGCTAAATTGCAAAAACCATCTAACATAGCATCTAGATTTGCGATATTTTAGACCAAATCCCTAAAAAAAATGAATCGCTTTGAAAAAAAAAGGTAATTCAAAAAAAGTGCGTTGAAAGGAATGGACAGGTACATACGAAGTACTACAGTAATTATGTTAACAGTCTACATATGAATAAATCTCGGCCTAAAACATCCTGTGTTGACTTCATCACTCTTCCTCTTTAGTCTTTCCTTTTGATATGCTAATTTTATTATTTTAGCTTTGCAGCTTACACAGTCATGACTGAAGTAGCAGCTCCCATTGAGAACTTGCTAGAGAAGGAACTTGACAACTTGGACATTGGTGAAAAGGATGTACAGGAAAAGGAGCTAAACACTAGTGGAAAGGGTGATGGAAAACCCAAGTTTTCTAGTCGCCGATTCCGTAGGAGAGATGTAAGTTTTAAAGTTATTTATAAATATTTGTACCAGCCTCGTACTGAGGAGGAGCGCTATCGTGAATGGTCGGAGAAGCAAAAGAGCAAGGAAATTGTTGACACTAAACTCAATGGAACAGTTAAGTATGCGTGTATGTTTTCTATACTAATATACTAATAGGTGGTTTTCACTTCGTGGACACTACGGCTTTATTGAACGTTCTGATGGCAAGGGAGATATCTTCGTCCACCAGGTTTGTAAAATCACAGCTATTAACTAACCTGTTAAAAAGAGCGCAATTACTAAAAGCCACATTGAGAAGCGATTCCTTCGTTCGCTAGCCGAAGACCAGAACGTCGAGTTTGACCTTGTCAAAGGCGAAAAAGGTCTTGAAGCTGCTAATGTCTGCGGTCCTGATGGTACAGCTGTAAAGGAAATCAAGCCCTTTCGCTATCCCTACCGTCCCAGAAACAAGAACTACCAACGCCATCGCAATAGCAAACGTGAAAACGAAGAGAAAAGCGTCGAATCGAGTATTTTTTATATTAATTCCAGTAATATCTCATTTAAGAGGGAGATGGTGAGTCTAATGGACAAGAAGGCAAGCCGGAGAAAACTCGTCGCGCTCGCAACTACCGTCGCAAGCCTAAGAATAGTGGAGAGGTATTTTAATTGTTATGTATACTATTTATTTAGAAGTCTGATGGTGACGAAAAGGTCAAGCATGATCGCCGCCGCCGTCGTGACAAGTCTGCAACCTCCGATTCTCCCAAAGATACGGACAAGGATGTCGATGATTGCATCAAGGAAGCCCCTCAGGCTTAAATCTTTTTGTTTCGTTAATTGTTAAGCATGTATAGCAGAAAACCTAGTATTCACTACATACTTGATAACTAGTTCTCTGTTCATTGTATTTTTGTTATTACTTTTGTTGTACAGTAAATTAACTGTAACTAAACAAATGTTCAATTTCCGGTTAAAGCCGTCAAAAGGGTATCGAAATGAAAAAAAAAATTTTTTCATAATTTACAGAGCTGGCAATGGTGAAGGATTTAATTGATTTGAAAGACGTTAGTGATGACTTTAATAACAATTCTCCTAGACAAATCGGAAGATATAGGGTAGGTACGAACAGTTTAGGCGTTCACCATTTTAGATTGTTGATGAAACTGACGTTCATGAAGAGTTAAATGAACTCATTTTCTTTTGCCAAGTTAATACAGTTTTTTACCGCCAATTAATCTTTCGCCTTTAGAGAAAGTATAGTAGAGAAATGTGGGCAATCATCCCTACAATGCTTCGCCAGTGTAAATGGAGTGAAGAAAGTCTACGAGAAAAGTTACACATTTTGTTTAAAATACACGTTTTTAGAGTAAATCAATTTGTCAGCATCATGAAGGCTAATCAAGCCACTATTGAAAGAGCTATCGAAGCAATAGTTGGAATGGTTATTGATACATCGCCAGAATCTTTAACATTACATACATTTCGCGGAACATGCAGTGAATGCAACAGACAAACAGATATACATTGTCTAAAATGCAGACATGGAATCTGCATTGAATGCTGGAACCAGTATATTTACTATTATGTGGGTTTAACTTTATGAGATTAATTCATTATTCAGGTGTCACATGAAGAGGAACTTGATATACCATGCTCCCATGAAGGTTGCCCAGTTTATATGTCTTACAATCAAATAATACATATCACTAATGGATCTACCAGAAATGACTACAATCGTCTACATTATAAAGATTATTTGGCAAACGCAAATGTTAAAGGAGTCTATAAATGTAGAAATACCAACTGTACTCGAATGCTTTTAGTATTACTTTAGTAAGACAATTTCATACTAAAGTTTTAGGTTGAAAACAATAATTTCAATGAATTAACTGGTCTATTTTGTTTATGTGGGCACAGCCTATGTCCAATTATTTCATGTGGAGAGGAAGCTCACCCTCTTGTCCATTGTAAAACGATGCACGTATGTAATTTATGTTGTTTTTATGCCGTTTCAGCAATGGTATAAAATAACTGAGCAGTACTGTGAGTCACTTTTGTCTAAACAATCATGTCCTGAATGCAAAGTAAGCAGTAAAGACCAGTATATTTTACTCATAAAGATAGGTGTCTATAGATGCAGCTGATCCAGAAGAACAATTTCTTGGATGTCATGCATGTGGTTTACTGTATTGTTGGGGATGCCGCTCAGAGATTCAAGACAAAGAGTACCATGATTGCAACGTGTAATTTTGCTCTTTTAGTGAGTAATGAATGTATATCTTTAGACTTGAATATTATATTGAAACAACTTCTGATTGTTATCGCCGTTTTCTTTTGTGCTTGCAAAATTGGATGAACATGCATTTTAAGGAGCTTGAGTCCCAGGAGGTAATAACTACATATGTCTACTAATTTATTGTCTTTTTAGCTTTTTCGAAAGTTTCGAATTATACTTCAAGAAACTGAATGTAGCACAGAAACTACTCAGAATGTTCTTTCTTCGTTTGCATTACTTATTGAATGTAGAAGGACATTGTGTTCGGCTTGGGTGATATTATTCTTTATAACAGATAAAAAATCTCTGAATAGCTGGATGCAACATATAAAGGCAAATTTTTATCTATTTTAAACCGTTCTTGTAGGAACTTATAATAGCTACAGATAGATTTGCTAAGGAATGTAATATTGACATGGAAAGTGGAAAAGACTGGAGAATTCCTTTAAAGCAGACTTTCATTGCTGCAAAGGTTAGATATAATCAACTTAAACTAGTTTCTCCAGAAAGCTTATGACAAGGCAAGATTTGAAATTGAGGCAAGAATTAATAGATCATCAATTAGAAGGGACGAAGAGTACATTAATAAGATTACAGGGCAGTTGGCTCGATTTTCTCTGCGCGGTTTCTAATTCATTTGTTATTTTGTTTACTTAGTAAAAATGTTTGTATGATAACAGCATTACTGTAGTATCAAATTGGGGTATAATAAAAAGAAAAAAAGGGAGCAGAAATGAAGGTATTTTCTTATTGGGCTTACTGTGCTTCAATTATTTTATAATTTTTTCCTTCTTATATTATTAAGAAAAAAAACATCAGCGCCGTTTGAATGAACCATCATTTTTTGCTCCCTTTTTAGATAGACAATACTTGATGTGGTGTTCTTCATTTGAAAGCATTCTAAATAAGTGCGCTCTAAAGCAAAGTTTTTCTGCATGCTTTTAGAATGAATACGCTTTTCCTGCAAGTATTAATATTTCTCATAACTGTTTTTGTTTGTTAATTAATTCTTCAGAAAATGAGTCGAGTTCATGGTAATCAAGGTATGATTCGTTGTTTATTTTTGTTGTGGTGTTTTTCATGTACCTGCCTTGTAAAGTTTGAGGTTTTCAAGACAAGGGTACTTGCTTTTTCATTCATTTTTTTGAAAATTGTTTATAAAAATCCACTAATTTCAAAATTCAAATGGACTAAAAGCAGTAAAACTGCTTTGTTTTGCTTTCAAAGTTAAGGCTCGCAGACAATTTTTACGATTTGGCAATTCATATGCCGTATTACTTCTGGCAGAAGTCTCTAAATTAATTTTACAGCTTTAAAGAGCAGAAAAATAGCTCACAATCATGATCAGTATCATAATTGTTATATAGAGGAGGCTTTTACTAGAAGAAATATACGGTAAATATCTAATTCTCTCTCATCTATTCATTTGGACTTATTTCTTCAATATACCAGTATCATTTTAGTCTAAAAGTGAAAGCGCTCTCAATACTCTAAAAGCGAAAGCGTTCGCAATACTCTAAAAGCAGTATTCTTCGATTGCTTTTGCATTAGCTAGCTTAGCACATAACTGTTTATTCCCGAAAGAGTTTTATATATATTTTAAACGAAGAACCTCATTGACTGAAGTCAAAAATGATCCTGACAGTCCCTAGAAGGAGCAGAGAGAAAGAGAACTTTTCTTCCACTCAAGAATTATCTTGTTTTCCTCCCATATTTCCAATACCCGCATGATCTCCAATAAAGCACGCAAGAATTTGTGCTGTTACTTTACTTCTTTCATATGCCATTCTTTGTCTTTTAAAGTTTTCGCATTTTAGAAATGGTGAACCGATGCTCAACTTACAAACTCGCTCAAATTTTGGAGCGAATGACCTCCACCGATAAAGTTGGTTTTTCTTTATTAAAAAAATATTTTTTTTAAATATAGGATCTGCGATATATGGCAATTAGCGATCTGATGGGAGACACAGAGAAAAATGAAATTATTTTTGATGATGATGGGGAGAGAAAGGTAAAAGCCAAAACTTTGAAGAAAATAGTTTAAGGTTGTCCGACATGTGCTAAAGTTACTCGATGATAAATCATCCGAAGTTCAAAACATTGTCATTAAATGTCTAGGCGTCCTTGCTCCAAAGCTCAACAAAACAGACATGGTGAGTTCATTATTACCAGACGACATACCCACCTAAAGCTTTTTAAAGTTCACTTTGTAATTTTAAAAAATACCCCACCATGAAATGTTTCAGCTATCATTCCTCCTCAATAATCTCATCGAAATGGCGTCTGGAAAAACCGGAGAAATCTATTGTACGGCTGCCAAGACAGTCTACAATTCGTTGAGTCCCACAAGATCATCAGATGGCGTAAGCGCTGCTGTTGTCCAAAGTTACCCAAAGCTTATCCAAAAGCTAGGTAAATCTTCCACATTTCATTACAAAAAGTGTAGAATCTACTGAGGAAGTTCATGCCAGCGAACTGATGGATATAGTATCGGATTTGTTGATTCGGTATGGAAGCAAGCTAGCGCCATATCATGATATTGTTAGTATTTAGTATAGTTGTGACTAAAACTTTTTAGACATTGATGGCCATTGTTCTCTGGATCAATCGAGGCAGATCAATGATTAGAAAGAGAGCGACACAAGCTCTTGGAAGTCTCACTACCTGCGCTTCGAATGAACTCTTTAATGCAGCGTTTGATCAAATCAGCGACTGGTAAGTTTGAAAAAAGTTAGAAAAAGTAATATTTTCAGGTTGAACTCAAAGCCCTCTGATCAAAGCAAAATGCGTAATTACGTCATGGCGGCTAATTATGTCTGCAGATCGAAGGGAAGTCAATTCGTGCTTCGTCTCGGAGAGGTAAAGCGATATTTTAAAAGAAAACTACAATAACATCTAGATCTTGCCACAAATGAAAGCCACTTGCATCAATGTCGATGATGAAGACATCCGCGAGGCAGTCCTAACCACTCTTGACACCTTCATCTACTTCTGCTCTGGGGGGATTGAACCCTACGAGGCTGACATTCAAAAGATACTTCTTCAGTATATTTCACATGATCCGAATTATTGTGGAGGGGATGGAGATGACGAGGAAATGCCATCACAAGGTTTGTTTGGTTCCTGGGAAAGGGAATGAAATTACAAAAAAATTGAAAATTAAGGTAGTTTTGGCAAGCTCCCTTTTTCAGCCTCAGATGATGAATATGATGATGATGAGGATGCACAATATTCGGATACTGACGATGATCTCAGTTGGAAAGTCAGAAGATCTTGTGCCAAGGCTCTTGGGACCGAAGTCAAGTATTTGGACAACAAAGGAGCCAAGCTTATCAACTGGATGAAGACAGTCTCTCCAGTGCTAGTAGATCGGCTGAAGGATCGAGAAGACCATGTCCTCATTGAGATTGTCAACGCTTTGAAGGAAATGGTCATCCAGATTCGTAGATTCCTTCCAGAAGAGGGAAGTGAAAATGTAATTATTTTATTTTGTGAGCATACAATTTTCTTTATTTAGGTGGATTCGTTTGGAGATGTCTCCGGCGAATTGGAAGCATCTTGTGATCAAATCACAGTTCGTCAGCTTTTGGAAGAAATTCATCCAAAGATGATCGGAGGATTGGCTAAGATCGTGGGGAAAAAGACGACCATCACTCGAAATGTGGTCTTCGAACTTTTGATTGAACTAACCAGGACTCTTCCCAACAAACTCACTGGAGAATTTGTCTACAATGTGGCCAAGTCTGGATTTGAGGATAAGAGCGGAGGATCTCAAATCAAGATGATTACTCTTGCCTTCATTACTGCTGCTTTGAAGACCAATGAGCCGGAGACTTTTCTCGGATTTGTGCCACAACTCACCGAAGCTTTGGTCAAGGCAGTCGACGACAACTTCTACAAGATTGTGAGCGAGGCGGTTGCTGTGCTCAGCCGTTTTTCGACTGTCCTCAAGAAGGCTAAAGAGATTGATCCCAGCAGAACGGCAGAAGTCAATTCAGTCTACAACCTTCTAGAAAAACTCCTTAATAAAATCCACGGAGATCAGGTAGAGTTTCCCTAATATCTCTCATTTTCTATCCTTTAGGAAGTTCTTTACCGCGCTATTACTGCGACTGGTACCTATTTGGCTACTCTTGGGGATGGAACGAACCCTAAAGAAGGAGATCTTTTGCTTCTTCTCACAGCGCATGCTGAAAAGGCAGCAGTGGATCAGACTTGCACTGTCTCGGCTCTTCGCGCCTTGAAGGCTATCGCAGAGAATACCAACATTAAGGCTGTATTCAAAGTCCAATTGGAAAGAATTCTCAGCAATCTGGCGAATTTGATCGAGAAAAATGGAGCTGCCGCTCCAACAAAGACTCGCGATTCCGTTACAGATATTCAAGTAAGTTGGGGAAAATTTCCAAGTATATTTTCAACTACAGAATGCTATCCTCGAATTGACAGCAACAATTCTCTCTTTCCAAGACGCCAGTAGAGATAGTGATGGTCTCAAGCGTTTGGTATTAGCTCTTCCAGCTCTATTAAGAGAGGCGGAGCTTGTGGTTTCTTTCAAGGCATTGACCTGCATGCACAGTGAGTCCATCCTTCTAAATAAAAAAAACCTAATCCTTTTTAGGAGCTCTTGAAATGGGTCTTTATGATGCGTCCTTCGCCCCAGCTATTGTCAAACTTTTCGAGAGTCATCTCCTCACTGGAGTTATTTTGGATACGGCCATCAGCACCAACACAGCTTTGGCTAAGGAGCTCATGAAAGGAGGAACTAATTATGAAACTATTTTGGATGCACTCACTGCTCCCGTTTATGACCGAGGCCAGTTGTCGAAACAGGCATACAGATCCATTGCTATGGCCACAGCTGATATTGCTGCAGCTACTGGAAACAAAGAAGGAGTAAGTCTTTCTTATGACCCTATTGCGACTACTGTGAAAATGCGAATAAATGTTCCATTTTTAGGCTGTAAAACTTGCTGCTCAATTGATTGGCCATCTTCGAACGAATAAACCCCATGAACGTCTCTTCTCCATCCTAGCGCTCGGAGAATTGGGTCGTGCCTTCCCTGATGTTTACAATGGAGGAGATCTCAAGCCGGAGCAACTTCTCTTCGAGATTTTCTCCAATCAAACTGATGAGCTGCGTCCCGATGCCGCTCAAGCTCTTGGAGGATTGGCTGCTGGCAATCCATCCAGATTCTTGCCCTTCATTTTATCCCATCTGAAAAGAGCTACAACAGCTCAACTTCCTCTCTTGAATGCAATCAAGGAGGTCTTGAACACTTCGAAACATCTAGAACCAAGTCATTTGGATCAAATTTGGCCAGTATTGGTTGATCATACAGATGTTCAAGAAGAGAGCGTTCGCTCAGTTGTAGCTGATTGTATTGGAAAGCTTTGCAACGACAACCCAGTCGTCGGCCTCGAAGCTCTTCAGGTATTCATCTTTCTTTTTACTTTTAACCAATTTCAGAAACTACTTACCGACTCTCGTGTAAATGTTCGTTACACTGCAGTTACAGCCTTCAAGGTGATTGTATTCGATGGGTATAACGTAAAGAACAAGATGCTATCTCCCTATCTAGGTAAGTCTAAAAGAGAAAGGAACACAACTATTGTATGATTACAGTAATCCCCATTAACAAAATATTTTCAGAGTCAATTGGAGATGCGGTCAGGTACACACAGGATCACCGAGTTCGTCGCATTGGTCTGATTGTATTGAACGCCCTCTTCAGAAAAAGAACTCAATTGGTAATAGAATCTTTTATAAAGGAGGACATTTTCAGATGCGCATTCATGTTTCTGCCATTATGCCATCCATTTATAAGGAATCGAAAATCCTTAAGGAACTTATTCGCGAAGTTGAAATGGGACCCTTCAAGCACCAAGTTGACGATGGAGTTGATCTGAGAAAAGCCGCCTATGAATGGTATTTCTCCCTTTGATTCTAAAAAAATAAATAAATTACAGTATGCATACCATTATGGAGAAATGTTCCACTGAGCTGAATATGGAAGAGTTTATTAAGAATTTGGAGGATGGGCTCAAGGTTTGTTGCTTCTAAATTAAAATGAATAACACTACAGGATTCAAATCATGACATTAAACTCCAAACAGCGATGATCCTCTGTAGACTTTGCACCCTAGCTCCGGCTACTCTTCTTCAAGCCATTCCTAGCTTCAGCGAGCACATCAAGTGTATGCTCCAGGCTAAGCCAAAGCAGAACGCTGTTCGTCAGGAAGTTGAAAAGATTGAGGAGATGAAGAAAGCCCTCATTAGAGTCGTTAAATCTATGGAGGTACGTATGGAGACTAATCACCTGATGAATTAGGAAAGATTGGGGAGTAAAACTTCCTCCTAAAACTTACAAAAAATATTTTCTTAACCATATGTTCTTCTAGAAAATCCCTGATGCTGATCGCCAACTTGCCGAAATTCTCAACTACATCCAATTCCAAAACGATCTAAAGCAACTTGCTGAACAAGTCGAGAAGGACGACAGAGAAGGAGCAGGTGCCATGGAGATGTAAAGACCATAATATGCTACCGAGTGAATTTTATCCATATTTTTCTTTTATTTTCGTGTAATTCTTCCTGTACGTGTTGTTGTTTTCTTCTAAAGGGAGTGTCGATCTCTCTGCCATCCTCCTAACCTTTTTCTGAAGCCGTCCATCCCTTGTACGGTTATTAGTCTCCATCTATATTATAATGTCTTGTGTTTTTACGCTTCAGACAATAAACTAATTAACCATAATGTTGGATATTTAATTTCCGCTGTTTGATGCATAAGAAAGGAATAATAATCAGAAATTGTGTTTCAGATCGACAAACAACAACGAAAAATTTGAAAAATTCGCTATGGGTCTCATATCGATTAATACCCAACAACTTTTAGCTTTTTTTTACCTTCTTCACGCTTTCGTGTTATCCTACGGTTATTCAGCCTTTTTGCGCTAAAGCGGAGATGTCTGAAGCTGCTACAGTCTCTGCTCCTGAAGCAATTCCTACGATGAATTCTCAAGATGTTCTGCCTGCCGTAGTACCTGCTCCTATGGTACAAGCAAAATCGAAGAAGACAGAGGCCGTTTCGAAGAAGAATGACGCTCCATCGAAGACCAAAGTCAAAAGCCATCCTTCTTACCTTGAAATGATCGTAGAGGCTGTCAAGAAGTTGCAGGAGCCTACTGGCAGCTCTCGTCAAGCTATCAATAAGTATCTCAAAGAAACTTACAAAATTGATGACAAGGTTAGTTCTAGCTTCTCTTTATTATTTTTTCTAGAAAAATAAGAATTTCATCAACAAGACTTTGACAAAAGCCGTTTCGAGCGGAGCTTTAAAACAAATAAAGGGATCCTACAAAGTTGTAGAAAAAGTGAAGGTACTTTCGTGTTTATGTGTTTATTGTGACATCTAGCCTGAAAAAAAGAAGACAACTCCTAAGAAGAACGTTGGTGGGGAAAAGACTACAAAGTCTACCAAATCAAAAACCGCAAAGGGTGTCGAGGAGAAGAAGGCAACACCGAAAAAGGACACACCAAAGAAAGTCGCCACGACTTCAAAATCGCCTAAAGCTGCTGCAAAGACAACGAAAGCTTTAATCAAAAGTCCTAAAGCTACTGCAAAATCAACAAAAACAGTTGGCAAGAAGGCTACTCCTGCAAAGGTGGTTAGTTTTTTTTTATTCGTAGAAACTATCTTATTTTGTTTTGCAGCTTATTGGCTAATTACTTTTTTTAGAAGATTCCTACTCCTAAGAAGACGGCCGCTCCCCGTACTGCTGCTTCTCCCAAGGAGAAAACTGTTAAAACCAAGAAGCCCGCTGTTTCCAAGAAGGCTACCGCTGCCCGTTAAAACTTAATTCGTGTAAATACAATTGTTGTGTTACATTCTAATTTGCAGTATAAAGCAATACTAATAAGAGTGTAGTCAGTTGTGGGAGAGTAGAGGCTTGTAACGGCCAAAAGAAAGGTATTCACAAGTTTTTTTAAAAGAGGGATTGAGCTGCATCAGAGATATGAGCTGTAGGAATCTCTCATCTTAGACTGCTTAGTATCCCATAAAGCCATTTCGTCTGTGATATTTATCAAACGATTTATGATGATACGGCTCTCATTGCCTATTTTCAACGAGTCGAGCGAAACCATCCTTTTCCTTCATAAAGACTCCAAAAGCACATTATCGACGGGATTTTGTGTGTATATGAAGAAGTCTACTCTATTTTCAACTGTTGTATTGATAAAGCGAAATCGAACTAGTTAAATTTTATTTTATTGAAATTAGGCAAAACGCTAACCTTTTTGCTTCGTTTATTAAGCAGTCGTCCAACTTTTTTCTCAATTCTTACAGGGACTGCAAAGTAAAATAAGCGATTAAGCTCGTAAAATTTGATTTATCCCCTCATTCCAGTAGCTTCTCTATGCTTTTCAAGCAGTTGAGTCAAAGTAAATGGGACATCCTCATTCTCTTTCATAATACCCTCTACTATTTCAACAAATTTCTGAAATTACGAAATAGTAGAGAAAAATATCAAACCTAGGTTCGTTGATCAATAGGATTTCCATTAGATACTTTAGCCATCTCATCAGTAATGTTGGACAACACTGAGTGTTCAGCAGGGAACCATTTAAAATGATACAGATAGTAATGTTCTACTTTATCTTCTTTGCATTCTCTCTTAATTAATACGAAGTTCAATCTAGGCTGCTTATTCCTTAGACTTTCATTACTGTAATGAAGATAGAAGTCTATTCCATCAAACATAGATTTTGATGCATTTATCAAACGGAACCGGACAATCTATGTTATTTGTATTTATAAAAGCAAGGGCCGAATATACTAACGTGTAAATCAAAATTATTCAACCATTTGCCAATTTGCGTTGTAAGGGCTATTTGCATTTAGTATTTGACTCATTCATTTTGTTTATTCCATAGTCTGTACCGTTTTCGTCGATAATTTGTCTCAACTCTCTTTCATTTAGCCGTTTTTGATGTCTCATTGTTTGCTTATAATTGTCAAGAATTTGTTTCAAAGTAAGCGGCGAGTCCTCCCTTTCTTTAAGAAATTCCCAAGTAACATTTTGAAACGACTAAAACTTGTAGTTTTTGTACAGGCAGCCTGAAAAAGCATACCCTTTGGTTGGTGTTATAGCTTGAAGTATGAGCAGATTCTTGATTGTATGATGGCACATTGTAATTGTAGTTGTAATGAAGTGATTGATTATTATTAAAATAATAAGGGGTAGACTCCTGAAATGTTATCAGTTTTAAGAATGGAAAGGAACAATACTTGGGAATCAGTCCATAGCGGATCATTTGGGAATCGAATAGGAGGACATATCAGAATTGTTAGAATATTGGTAGCTGTCCACACTGAGACTTGAATGGATTCTCTTTGTCTAGGAGTAAATGGGAACAATAGGGCTGGTTTTATTCACCTTTTTTGACGAAACAAAAGGCTAAACAATTTTGCTGAATGGGTTGAAAATGTTATTTAAATAGGCCAAAAAGAAAGTAATTTTAGCAGAAAAAATTCAAATGTAGATTTTGAAGTTCGGAAAGTCGGATTTGAACGCCGGGCGGGTGCTTTATCATGCTCACTGTAATCTAGTATTGCTACTTTTTTGATTGTAATCCTACACTTTTCCAACTTTTCATTTGTGAGAAGTATAGTTGGTGCTCTACCTTAAGTAACTACTTTTTTCATATTGATGATAAAACACGCTTCATTATTTTTATTCTCAAAATATGAAGATTACTATTTTGACATTTTTCAAAATTAATGTTAGAAATGTATTTTTCCAAGCACTTTAAAAATTATTATATTCTCTCCTTGGTTTCTTCAACTAAATATTTATTTTAGGAAGCTTTTTCTCACACTAGCTTAATAGCAAATGGCTTCAGTTCCAACGTAGGCTAAACTGTTTCAATTGTTCAGCAATGCAATTTTCAGGAAGAAAGACGAAAAGGAAAAGAAGAATGAAAAATTGGCTACAGCCATTCTCGACAACAAGAAAGACAAGCCCAATAGACTTCTAGTGGATCAATCCGAAAATGGCGATAATTCTGTCATCCACCTGTCTCAAGTCAAAATGGAAGAGCTCCATCTTTTTCGCGGAGATACCGTCCTTTTAAAGGTATACTACTTGTCACTAATTCGTTAATACGTTTTCTAGGGCAAAAAGAAGAAAGAGACTGTAGGAATTGTTCTTCCTGATGATTCTTGCCCCAACGATAAAATTCGAATTAATCGTGTCATTCGTCACAATCTTCGAGTTAGACTCGGTGACGTTATCAGCATCACGGCTGCTCCAAACCTTATTTACGGAAAGAGAGTTCATGTTCTCCCTATTGATGATACTATTGAGGGGCTAACTGGGTAAGCAATTGCTTTTTAAAAGTACATTTCCTTTAGCAATCTGTTTGAGGTTTTTATAAAGCCTTACTTTGTTGAAGCTTATCGTCCTTTGCACAAAGGTGACACATTTACCGTAAAAGCTGCCATGAGAACGGTTGAGTTTAAGGTATATTTATTTGTAGGGATTTATCGATACATTTTTAAGGTTGTCGAAACAGATCCATCTCCTGCCTGCATTGTTGCTCCGGATACGTTTATTCATTATGAAGGAGCGCCAGTAAAGCGCGAAGATGAAGAAGAAAATATTAATGACATTGGATATGATGATATTGGCGGAGTAAGCTTAGTCTTAGTTCTGATTAGCCTTAATTCAGGTGCGTAAACAGCTTGCACAGATCAAGGAAATGGTTGAGCTTCCCTTGCGCCATCCACAATTATTCAAAGCTATTGGTATCAAGCCTCCACGAGGAATTCTTCTCTTCGGACCTCCTGGAACTGGAAAAACTCTTGTAGCCAGAGCAGTTGCCAATGAAACTGGCGCCTTCTTCTTCTTGATTAACGGTTTTCTTTTCTTCAAAATGCTAAAAATAATTTAGGCCCTGAAATCATGTCAAAAATGGCTGGAGAGTCGGAATCCAATCTACGAAAAGCCTTCGAAGAATGTGAAAAGAATTCTCCCGCTATTCTCTTCATTGATGAGATTGACGCCATTGCGCCTAAGAGAGAAAAGGCCCATGGAGAAGTTGAACGGCGAATCGTTTCCCAGCTGCTAACACTTATGGATGGATTAAAACAGCGCACTCATGTCGTTGTTATAGCCGCTACTAACCGTCCAAATTCAATCGATGGGGCCCTTCGTCGATTTGGACGCTTCGACAGGTTTAAATTTCTCTTCCTTTCCTTGAACTCATTAAATCTTTAGAGAAATTGACATAGGAATCCCCGATGCTGTTGGTCGATTGGAGATTCTTCGTATCCACACTAAAAATATGAAGCTGGGTGATGATGTCGACTTAGAACAGATAGCTAATGAATGTCATGGCTATGTTGGCGCAGATCTTGCTTCGCTCTGTTCTGAAGCAGCTCTTCAACAAATTCGTGAAAAGATGGATGTCATTGATCTTGAAGATGATACTATCGACGCAGAAGTTCTTAGCTCCCTTGCTGTTTCAATGGAAAACTTCAAAGTTAGTCTTTAATAGTTTTAACAACTTTTTTTAAAGTTTGCAATGGGCAAATCTTCTCCCTCTGCTCTTAGAGAAACTGCCGTCGAGACTCCTAATGTCACCTGGGATGATATTGGTGGATTGCAAAGCGTTAAGAGAGAACTCCAAGAACTTGTTCAATATCCCGTCGAACATCCAGAAAAGTATCTTAAATTCGGCATGCAGCCTTCTCGTGGAGTGCTCTTTTATGGACCTCCTGGATGTGGTAAAACATTACTTGCCAAAGCTATTGCTCGCGAATGTCAAGCTAATTTCATCTCGATTAAGGTATGCTGATTTAATCAATTTATTTTATCAATTATTTTCAGGGACCTGAACTTCTTACAATGTGGTTTGGCGAGTCGGAAGCAAATGTTCGCGATGTCTTCGATAAAGCACGTGCTGCTGCACCATGTGTTCTCTTCTTTGACGAGTTGGATTCTGTAGCTAAGTCCCGCGGTGGATCGGTTGGAGATGGTGGAGGTGCTTCTGATCGCGTTATCAATCAGATTCTCACTGAAATGGACGGAATGAATTCAAAAAAGAATGTTTTTATTATCGGAGCAACCAACAGGTTTTTTTCATTTTCTAAAACGAGTTTTATAAATATTTAGGCCTGATATCATTGACTCGGCTGTTTTGCGACCTGGTCGTCTTGATCAACTTATTTACATTCCTTTGCCTGATGAGGCTTCCCGTCTTCAAATTTTCAAAGCTAATCTTCGCAAGACACCTACTGCAAAGGATGTAGACCTAATCTTCTTGGCACAGAGTACTAACGGATTTTCCGGAGCTGATATCACTGAAATCTGTCAGAGGTACAGTTGTTTATAGCCACTCATAATAAAATTCAGGGCTTGCAAATTGGCTATTCGTGAAAATATTGAAAAAGAAATTCGTATAGAAAAGGAGCGTGTGGAACGTCGTGCAAAGGGTGAAGAACTAATGGATGATGGAATACTCGATCCTGTTCCTGAAATTACTCGCAAACACTTCGAGGAGGCTATGAAATTTGCCCGTCGTTCGGTTTCTGATACAGACATCAGAAGGTAAATTATCTTTTTTAAAGTTTTTGATATTTAGATATGAAATGTTCGCAACAACTCTGCAACAGCAGCGCGGTTTTGGCAATGATTTTCGTTTCCCAGCTCAAAATGCTTCAATCCCCGCTGGTGCCAAGGATGATGATGATCTATATTCGTAAACCAGTTTTATTCTTGTCCATTCCTATCGGTTGTTTCTTATACCGGTGTATATAAATCGTTTTTTGAATTGACTTGGTGAGTGAACTAATTTATCTTCAGGTAGTATAAATCGCACTTTTTGATGACTCATTTGGTGATTTATCTGTCTATCGTCTTGTATATATACGATCATCGTTTTAACTTTCCCGATTTGGTCGGTATATTATTCTTTAGTCTATAGGAGAGAAACCGAAAAGTTCACCATAAAACCGTTCGATCCGGTTGTTGGTCTTCGAACATAACCAGGCGGAAAACGGATGGGTCCAGTTAGTTAGTATAGGCTCTTTTTCGTTCACTCACCCTTTTGAAGTGGTTTGCTTTTCTAGTGAAAGAGCCATTCGTCTTTGATTGAATGACCTTTTATCCACGACTCGAGTAAACATTTCGTGCAATAGATGGGACAAAAACTTAAAGTAAACATGCCGTGCAGAACAAGATCATTTTGTTTTTTGTATTAGGGTGAGTACAAAGTTTTGCACCAACAATTTTTAACAGCTCATAACTCTGTGCCCAGCTGACCGCTTGAGTTGAATTTTTAAAAAACTGAAAACTTTGTCATCTTGTCTACCAAAATCCAAAATTTCAAAGGATTTGGTTGTTTCTTGACTGAGATATGACCCTCAGGAAACGACATACAAAATTAACCCTCATCTATAGTCCTGCAAGCGGTCGATTACGACTTTTTAGGTGTTCTCATATGGATTTTTTGTTCTCTAGCATGTTGAAAACCACCAGAAAAATGTTTAAAGCATGGGAATTGTCCAAACAATTTTTAGGCCACTTTTCCTCTCTGAGGTTATTTTCCATGTCAAATTGACTTCGAAAGATTACTCGAAACGTGTTTGGATCCATTTGAAAGAGCCTTTTAAACAATCCAAGAATGTATTCTCAATAATATTCACGAGTCCCTCTTGCTCGAGAAAAGTTGGATGGGAACCTCAAAGGTTCCAAGTTCGCTAATCTGGAGGATTAGGGCGAATGGGTGAAGGTGAATACACCCCGTAAAATAATGATAGGTCCACCCCCTAAATTGGCGAATCTTGGCCGGGCTAGATTATTTTGGGCCGAAATAACTTTTATCTAATTCTCTGGCATTTTGGCCTAATTCTCCTCCATAATCTAGCCAGGCAAGCTTGTTGAGTAAAAAATGATAGCCTCATCTCCAAAAGTAGCGTTTTCCGAAATTTTTAAAACCCGAGCTATCAAAATTTGGCTGATGCAGTTCGATTCAGCTCGATTTCTTGATTCCAAAACACTTTAAATCCCAAAAAAAGGTTGGAAATTCATGGAAATATGACTCAAAGAAAACGTTAATTTTCACCTGTTTTAGGATAAAAAGTGCATTTTTTCTCAAATTACGCGTTTTTTGGACCAAAAGTCATATCATATTTAAGTCATAACTCGGCTCATTTCCAACCTTTTTTTGGGATTTAAAGTGTTTTGGAATCAAGAAATCGAGCTGAATCGAACTGCATCAGCCAAATTTTGATAGCTCGGGTTTTAAAAATTTCGGAAAACGCTACTTTTGGAGATGAGGCTATCATTTTTTACTCAACAAGCTTGCCTGGCTAGATTATGGAGGAGAATTAGGCCAAAATGCCAGAGAATTAGATAAAAGTTATTTCGGCCCAAAATAATCTCACTCGGCCAAGATACGCCAATTTAGGGGGTGGACCTATCATTATTTTACGGGGTATAGGAGTTCCAATCAAACTTTTTTTCACGCGGAAAAATCTTCATTAGAAAAGAGAAACATATTTTTAATAGCTCGTCGAGCTCTTTCAATTGATATTGGATTCTTTCTAAATGATCAAGAAGTGTGGTAAACATTTCTGACCAAAAAAGGGACTTTAGAGAGAAAAAGAGGCATAACTTTTTCCGATAAAATTCCGTAAAAAGTGGACTGAGACTTCTTTACTCAAAGAGGAATAAAATGATCCATTTGCGAGACTTTGGGGATCTCTTATGAGCATTCGACGAGTCTTTGAACAGATGAGGATTTTGAGGGTCATCTTGGTAGAGCGAGATCTCGAACGCGATTATGGCAACTGGCTTGAAATTTTGGATTTTGGTAGACAAAATGACAAAGTTTTCAATTTAAACAAATTCAACTCAAACGATCAACTGGGCACAGAGTTATGAGCTGTTAACATTTTTGGTGCAAAACTTTTTACTCACCCTAATAGTTTGTTATCCTCTCCCTTACTTGAAGGAAAGTTAACGCTTTTTTGCCTAGAAATCTCTTTAACTTTCTTGCTATACACTATTCTCTCTCACTGTCTCCTAAAATGAGGTATACTATGCAGAAACTAATGTATGTGATTAGGTGTAGTAATAGCGGGAAGGGAGCAAAATATTATGCCAATTTGTGGAACAATTTCATTTTTCAGCGGAAAAGATCTTATTTTTTGATGATTTGAAAGTGTCACACTATCCATTATCTTTCCCTTTCTTCACAGTAGTTAATCAACGTTCATATATTGATCACGATTTCTCGATAATACAGCTAAAGATAGAGAATACACAAAAATTTGCCGTGTTTTACGAGCGGTTGATAGAGGCTCAAAATGTTATTGTTTACAGCCAACCAGTCTCCTCTTCCCAAGGAAGTCAATTTTTTATTCAGCAACATCCTATGTACGGCTTTATTCTCTTCTTGGTTTTTGCAGTATCATTGGCACTACAAAATAAAGGTAATTGCCCCAGTAATTACGACGTTTTTTTAGTCTTTTATTGCAACGATTTAAAAATAGCTGATTGTCCAAACAATTATACATCTTGTAGTGAAGCAGAAGTGGAATATTCGTAAGTTCTCGCTAGTCTCCATAAAAGAATCTAGGTCAACTAAGGCTTATGTTTACCGAGTTCTAAAGCTAAAATGTCCACAAAACTCAACTCTTCTTATAGAAAATTCAAGCAATAACTCTGTAAGTACAAAAACTACAAAATGAAAGGTCTATTCAGATTGAGGCTGTAGTTTCTGCAAATGAGCAAAAGTGGTTGGATTGTGCTGAAAACGGGTGGCTCTTCAGGGACTCAAATAGAGATCTTTTCTTTGATTCTGTTCTTTGTGGGAGTCAATAAAAGAGTCAAAAAATTGGTCTAATTGTCCAGAAGTGGACGGATTTTGATGTAGTTTCAAAATTTCGTACAATTTTCTCCGCTCGAACCTGCCCAATACTTTTTAGCCATTCGTCAGTCACATCGACAGTCACCAGGGAATTTATTGCTCTAAATTAGAAATCTTCTTTGTAATCAGTCTTTTTCAGTGAATGGTCTTTTTTGTTTACTTTTGAGATAGACAAGTTTTTTATTGACTTTTATTGCGTTCACACATAGATAATAAGAACAACAAAAATCGACTAAATGAATATGTATATAACAGTAGAACTTGTTTGTCTTTTCAGTTAGACCACTTTTTATAACCTAGTTTCTACTTTTTTTTGTTCAAAAGTGATTTTCAGGATGAATATTCGATGTGCACGTATTGAAGACCTTGTAAGCATGCAACATGCAAATCTGATATGTCTTCCCGTAAGCTATAGGATGAACTATTATTATGGCAATACAGTGACGTGGCCGCAGCTTACTTATATTGCTGAAGATTATAAAGTAAGACAAGACCATTTCTCTGCAACTAGAATTAATAATTTCAATAGTTTAGCATCTATTTAGGGCAATGTTGTCGGTTACGTATTAGCTAAAATTGATGAAGAAGCTAATGGAGAAACACATGGCCATATTACATCAATAGCTGTTACACGACCTTATAGGCGCTCTGGTACTTTTTTCTTTCTTATATTTATGAAAAGTATTTAGGATTGGCACAAAAACTAATGGATCAAACAGCCAGGGCAATGATCGAAGCTTTTAATGCTCCATACGTTTCTTTAAATGTCAGTGTACTCAATCGAAATGCCATAGCCTTGTATCAAAATGCACTAAAATTTACTATTGCTAGAGTTCGACCGAAGTAAGTTTGCGTTTGATTGTTAATTATTTCTACATTTTTAGCTATTACTCAAAAGGAGAAGATGCTTATTTTATGACAAAAGATCTCATTCAATATGCTAAAGAAAATGATATTGAGCCTGCTGATCGTGAATCTTTTTTTAGCTTTGTGCCAAAAGAACCTATAGAAGAATCTTTATCTGAACAGTAGGCAGGCGTTCAGCTTCCTGGATTTTGTTGTTTTCTCGTATATTTTTAGGATAGTAAACACTAATTATTTTTAGATATTTTTTGTATTAAACCATTCTTAGTTAAAAGTGTTGCAGATATTTTTATAAGTTTAGAAGAAAGTGCTTAAGATAGAAGCAAAGAATAAACCACCTGTCATCCAGCTGAACATTGCTTATCCTGTATTCCTTGAACCGCGATAGGACTTTGAGCCAATGTTGCCATATTATTGCACTGTCTTGTCTTTCGCCAGTAAAATGATAAGGTCGCCAAGAGCAAGAGCGATATCAAGGAACACTACTTAACAAAAACACTTGATTCTACTTTTCCAAGAAAAGTTTTTATCCAAGTAGAAGAAGCATTTTTGACTCTTTTGTTTGCCCATCCTGATACAAGCAAGTAAAGCTTCAATTTTGCTGATAAGGAAGGTTTATCTCGGGGAGAAGCATCACTTTTCTGGTCGAAATTAGTTTCGAAGGAGTTGAGAGGTTAGTATTTTTTCTATGAAGTCTTGTTCTAAACTACGAAAGCTGGTTGAAGTGTAGTCTTCTGCTGGTCTCTTGTTTCCGTAAATGTTGATAAGATTGTGACACGTTGGTGATTAGAATCAGCTCCCTATTTATGGGCTGCGGGTTTAGGGCATTCCGCTCTTGCCCTTAGCGTTGTCTTATTTTATTCTTTCTATGGTTGAAACAACTTTTTTTAAGGTTAAAATGGGAGCTGAAAATCACTATCTCGCTCATGATGAGCTGACCGCACATCATAAGGAGAAAATAGCTGAACTAAGAGCCCGTTGTGCCGATGACTTGAAGAATTATCCGGAATATGGCAACGATTTCCAACTTCTTCGTTGGCTCATGGGATGGGATTACAAAATTGGTACTTTTTATTAAATTTTTCTCAATAAAAACCGTAAAATTTTAGACGTAATCGTACCAAAAATCCAAGAAACTATTCGAACCGCAGTAATGCTCGGAATGGCTGATCATTCTCTTCTAGAACCAAGTGAAATCAACGCCCTTGGAAGAGAACTCTGCAATGTGGCTGAACACTACCCTGGGGGTCTAATGGGAACAGATGATGAAGGAAATGTGATCTTTATGCAGCCATTAGCTCAAGTTCATCCCAAAAGTCTAGCCAAGTCTGGCTGTGTGAGTGAGCTCTTCCGTCTCAGTATGATGGAATCTGAATTCGTCGCCAAATTGATTTACCGAGCGGAAGCTAAGACAGGAAGAAAACTAGGAGCAAAAATGGTCATTGACTTGGAAGGATTCAGTATGGATTTACTCTACATGCCGACTCTTTTGATCTACAAGGAATTGCTCACTCTTCTTCAGGTAAAATCCCGGCTCTTATGATAAATAGTAGTCAATTTTAGGAACATTTCCCCGATACAGCGAGAAAAATCTATGTTGTGAATTGCCCAATGATGATCAAAACAGCCTATGCTTTGATCCAACCCGTCTTGGCGAAACAGACACGCGAGAAGGTGGAATTCCTTGGCTCAAATTGGAAAGAAGTCTTGGTTAAGGATGTCAGTTTCTTCACTTTCCCCCAAAAACAATCTGTTGTTTCAGTTTGGAGCACACAATATTTACCAGAAATGGGGAGGCACCAAGCCGAGCGACCTGCCATGCGGAGATATTAGAATGGGAGGAAAAGTGCCCGAGAAAATGTGGTGGGGAGATAAGAACCCAATGGAAGAGGGTCTAACCAAAATTAATGTTCCAGCAAGGAACAAAACAGAGGTAATTTAGGCTCAAAAATTTCAAATTCTCCAGGTGAAAGTCCGCTGCGAGGCTGGAAAGGATCTCAACTGGCTGTGGAAAGTAAACAGCGGTGATTTGGATTACTCCATTTTCCACAATGGCAAACAGCTCTACCCAACACTCAGACTTTCAACAGAGTTCCACCCAGAAGTTGGAAAATTGCCGATAAAAGAGAGCGGCGAATATATCCTCGTTTTTGATAACTCCCACGGCACAGTTTGGTCCAAAGATGTTAAATACAAGACATGGCAGTAATCAAATAAATGTTTATTCATTTTTAGAAGGTTGAAAAATCAAAAACCTTGGAGTCTTCTATGCTGAATAAACTGATAAGGGGCTGATCATTCATCCTAGCGAAGAGATCACTTAGAGTAGTGATTTCTGGTTGAATTGACAAGAAGAAGTTTTGGTGAGGTGCGATGAAATCACAGACGAGAAAAGGCTACACAACAGAGCGTTGGTAACAGGAAAAAAACTACTTTTTCGACTCGGTCAAGAAGGATTAAAATCTTTCCAAAAAACTGTTAAAAGTCCAGAAGGAGGTTAAAAACCTATGCTAGTATCTCAAAAGCAAATGTTTGACCTTTCCTCTCTTATATTTGGAAGACTCTTCGAGCCATCTGCAGCTTAGTCATCAGTTTCCGAGCTTCTTTGTTCTTGCCAGATGTCCCGAAATTAGTCGCATGATCTGTTTTTTCAAGAAACTCCCTATTTGTTTCTAGACCAAATTCAAAAACAAAATTGTTTGTTTGAAGAGAGGATGTTCAACCCCGAACTCAAGACATTCAATTCGCTAAAACGATTAAACTATGGTTCTGGGAGGAAGAAGACCAATCCAGTAAGTTCATTATGATTCTTCTAGATTTGGCAATTTTTTTTAAATAATCAAAAAATTTTGAGCTATAAAATCTACAAATTTGGAGAAAAGTCAGTCAAAAAGCGACTTTCCTTCCAAAAAATAGTATATCCATAAAAGTTGATTTTTGCAAGGACTTTTGTCTGAGAAAATCACAAGTTGGCTCAAATTTATAGTAAAAGTTGCCATAGGTTTGGGAATTCTTCACCGATTTGCGTTCCTTCGGCTTTTCTGGTGTCAGATGTCGTTTCTGCAGCTGGCAGATAAATGACCGATCTCCAACCACCCTTATAAGTCATCTAAGAGGAAAACACAACGACGGTGAGATCGTCCAATAAAACAAAAAATAACTCAGGACCCGGGAGTTTGTTTGCTCTTTTGGATGAGAAGGAGCGCTCATATATGGCTGACTATGCTGTGATTCAGGTGGGAAAAATGTCATAGGAGAAAAGCACAAAATATTTAGGATCAGAATAGAGTAAGAAAGGAGAATTTGGCAGCCATAAGAGAGTTTAAAAAAAGGAAGGATGATTTAGCATTCCAAGCTATTCTTTCCCTCATTTCTATTAATTCCCCAGCTCCACAAGATACGATTAAAACTCAAGTCAACTATGGTAATTATTTATTTTTAGTTGGCTCGATGTTTAGCTAAAATATCCAATGAAATCGACTCCAATTGGGAGTTATCTGCTTAGAAGGAAAACTTTCAGGTGCAGAGGAGACTCCACCAGTTTTGAGTCATTTTAGCTCTCCTCAAATGATCCTTGAGGCTGGCAGCCAATCCGAGAAAGCCATGAAAGAGTCGAAACAGCCTTCCTTTGAATTCAATAATTTCACTGAAATGGAACCATTCAAGATGAGAAATAAATTCTTGGAATTGGCTGAGGTATTTTTTCTTCCAAAAGTTGTTCAAAAGCGTAGATATCGGTTTCTAATTGTGTTGAATTTGTGGCTGAACCAATCAAGGAGAGATATTCCTTCATTTATGGAGTGAGGGAGTTCATTTTCTATTAAAATCTCACTCTTGCAGGAAGTCGCAGCTGTTTTCTACGACGAGGGGAGCTGCTACAAACTACGAATTGAATTGAAAAATAAAGGAAAAGTCGATTTCGAGGAGGAAGTTGAGAAGACCTCTTGGACCGATTTCGTCAAAGAGCTGGAGGAGACTATTCAGAGCCTCAAAAAGTGAACGAAGGCTGTACAATTTCTAATTAATTTTCTATGATTTTTGTGTAGACTAGCCAAAAAAGGCTGACAAGAGAGAGAGGGAGGCCCTCGACAAGTCGTGACAAGGTGTGTTATAGACGTGCTATAAAAGGAGCATTATCCTTTGATAAATCAGTCTTGCCTTCACTCTCTTATCTATAGGGAGTGACCCTCGGATCGTGGGGATTATGGGTCTATAACAGGTGGGCAGAATAAGCAAAGGTAAATCCGGCATGGAGGCATTCTGTCGAAAGCCACCCTGTCCCAGCATTTGCATCTTTGGAATTGGTCCTGGCGAGGGAGAGACGGATCTCTTCAGAATCTTCAGGGAGTTTGGCTACATCACAAGTGTCAGTTGCCGTCAGTCCTGCAACGTTTGATTGCAGGTCGTCGTGGATCGCCTACGTCCACTACAAGAGCACGCACGAGGCTGAGAAGACCAAGCGAGAGATGTCGTCATCTGCCATCCACGGCTTCCGAGTGAGGGTCGAGTTCAACATGGAAGGAGCCCCACCCTGTCCCGCCATTGACGTTTTTTTAATAAAATTATTCTGATTTCTGCTTTTTTCGTAAAAATGGACTTATTTATTCAGGAATTTTGACAATATCGTTTGAGGAAAAGTTTCTCTTGAGCGTAAGTGAGAGAAATATAGGCAAAAACGCCACGTATTTCTGGCAACGGGACTCCATTCTTCCATGCAACTCCATCAAAAATCTCAACAGAATCAATTCGCGTGATATTATTAAGCGATCCTCCAAAAACCATCAATCCATCAGCTATTATGGCAGCGCCAAAACGATATCGTTTTTGTTTTAGACTGGGCATCTCTTTCCATTCTCTCTTCGGATCCAAAACATTAATTTTGCAGGTTCTATTTGTTGGCTCTGGACTTAACAAATTTCCACCAATTGCGATTAAATGTGAGTGGTTTCCAATTAAAATATGTGAATGCACCGCATAAGGCATGCTAGGAGTGAATATCTTCCATTTTCCCTTTTCTGGATCGTAGACTTCCATTGAATTCTTAGTTATCCATCCACCCCAACCAGCAGAAACGTAGATTTTTCCATCGACTACAGTAGCTGCAGCACCTGCTCTCGACTCATTCAATTCACTGAGAAGTCGGCATAAATCTGTCATCAGTCACCTACGGCATTTCGGTCCAGTTATTAGCTTTTGGATTATATTTCTCCACTGATTTCAATTCGTTTGCCCCATTCCATCCACCGATCACCCAGATTTCCGAGTTGAAAACAACAGAACTCTGACTAATTCCAAACCTCGTCTCATTCATATCAGCCATCCTCTCCCATTTATTGCCAGCTCCCCATTTATATAAAGACTTGAGAGGTTCTTTAGTTGTTACATTTTCAAAACCACCAAAAATGTAAATTTCGTTGTTGATAATAGCTGCTCCGTGACCTCCAAGTGTGCTTGGAAGCGTCAATTTACAATTTTTCCATTTCTTTTCCATTGAATTGTAAATGGTAGTCGAGTTTGTAATGTAGTTATGCCAACCGCCAAGCAGCATAACCTATAAATTAGAATTGTCTCCAACAAATTGGCAACTTTTCAGAAGATTTACCTCCTCGCGCTCTTTCTCGTAAAATTCGGATGGCTTCTCTCCAATTCCCCGAATTGATAACTCACCGAGGTATTAACTTCTGACTTCAAAATTCTAATCTCTTTTCTATATTCTTCGAGTTCAACTCTCTGATCATCAATTGCATTTTGAAGGCGATTGTCGTATAAAAAGAGAAAAATAGAAAGAGCAGCCAGAAGAATAAACAAAATATGAAGTCCAGCATTAATAAAAATAAACAAATTTCCCTCTTCTTCTATCGGAAGTGGAAATTCTCTCAATAGTCTCCTATTCTTTCCTTCCATTTAAAAAGAAAAGCGAATATCGATGGGATAAAAGGTAGGAACTCCAAACAACGAATGTGCCGCTGACTCAGCCGGCTTCCTCAATTTAGAGGAATCAAAGCAACTGTTGGTTGCTCGAGAAAAAACTCCCTTTTTGACTTCGATTTTTTAACTTTCTACCACACTTGGAACATCAATTTATTCAATAAAAATTCATGAATTTTAGTAAAATTGTATGAAGAAAAAATCTACATAAATTTCCTTTCCTCTTCTTGACAATTGGGTAGACTCAAGCTTCGTCCTTCGACGATAAGCGATTGTTCACTTCACCAATTACATTCTTTTTCCTTCCCTGAGGATCAACTAGCTGCCCCTATCAATCAGATGTGGAGGTCAGCGGACAAGGAAGGTCTTCGAAGCCATTTTTCCCTTCTTCTTCGCCAAATTTCACGAAAAAACCAACAAAAAATGGAAAACAAAGGGAGGAATTTTATCTAGTTTGGTCGATCATTCGGTTGAAATTTGATCGTTTTGAACGCAGTTATCGGTGGATATAATGGGGCAAATCGAATTGAATGACCTCAGAAGAGAAACAAGAGGGAGTTGTTCCCCAACAGTTGCTTTGATTCCTCTAAATTGGGGAAGCCGGCTGAGTCAGCGGCACATTCGTTGTTTGGAGTTCCAACCTTTTATCTCATCGACATTCGCTTTTTTTTTTAATGGAAGAAAAGAACAGGAGACTATTGAGGAAATTTCCACTTCCGATGGAAGAAGAGGGAAATTTGTTTATTTTTATTAATGCTGGACTTCATATTTTGTTTATTCTTCTGGCTGCTCTTTCTATTTTTCTCTTTTTATACGACAATCGCCTTCAAAATGCAATTGAAGATCAGAGAGTTAAACTCGAAAAATATAGAAAAGAGATTAGAATTTTGAAGTCAGAAGTTAATACCTCGGTGAGTTATCAATTCGAGGAGTAGGAGAGAAGCCATCCGAATTTTACGAGAAAAAGCGCGAGGAGGCAAATTTCTTGAAAAGTTGTCAATTTGTTGGAGACAATTCTAATTTATAGGTTATGCTGCTTGGCGGTTGGCATGACGACATTACAAACTCGACTACCATTTACAATTCAATGGAAAAGAGATGGAAAAATTGTAAATTGACGCTTCCAAGCACACTTGGAGTTCACGGAGCAGCTATTATCAACAATGAGATTTATATTTTTGGTGGTTATGGAAATGGAACTAAAGAACCTCGAAAATCTTTATATAAATTGGGAGCTGGCAATAAATGGGAGAGGATGGCTGATATGAATGAAAAGAGGAAAGCAATTTGGCAGAGTTCAGTTGTTTTCAACTCGGAAATCTGGGTGATTGGTGGATATAATGGAACAAAAGTTTTAAAATCAGTGGAGAAATATAATCCAAAAACTAATAAATGGACCAAAATGCCGTAAGCGACTGATGACAGATTTATGCCGACTTCTCAGTGAATTGAACGAGCCGAGAACAGTTGCTGCAGCTACTGTAGTCGATGGAAAAATCTACGTTTCTGCTGGTTGGGATGGACGGAAAACTAAGAATTCAGTGGAAGTCTATGACGCAAAAAGTGGAAAATGGGAGATATTCACTTCTAGCATGCCTTATGCGGTGCATTCACATATTTTAATTGGAAACCACTCACATTTAATCGCAA
Source organism: Oscheius sp. JU1382 (assembly GCA_932521405.1). Taxonomy (NCBI): domain Eukaryota; kingdom Metazoa; phylum Nematoda; class Chromadorea; order Rhabditida; family Rhabditidae; genus Oscheius; species Oscheius sp. JU1382. The sequence goes on from OW051479.1 coordinate 1,679,932, forward strand.
TTGGTGGAGATTTGTCAAGTCAACAACCAACAAATGGAGTCTGGAAAATGGATGTTTTGGATCCGAAGAGAGAATGGAAAGAGATGCGCAGCCTAAAACAAATACGATATAATTCTGGCGCTGCCATAATAGCCGATAGATTGATGGTTTTTGGAGGATCGATAAGTCTCGCCCAAAGAATTGATTCTGTTGAGATTTTTGATGGGGTTGAATGGAAGAACGAAGCCCCGTTGTCAGAAATACGTGGCAATTTTGCCTACATTCCTCTCACTTACGCTCAAGAGAGACTTTTCCTCAAACGATATTGTCAAAATTCCTGAATAAATGTGTGCATTGGGATTTAGGAAAAAAGCAGAAATCAGAATAATTTTATTAAAAAACGTCAATGGCGGGACAGGATGGGGCTCCTTCCATGTTGAACTTCCTGTGATCTTCCCTACAATTCATCAGGTCGGACAATCGAAAGCACAACTCACCTGAACTGGTAGAGGGGAGTTCCTTGGCAGACTCGACTCTCGGCCTGGAAATGGCACAGCTGTTTTTATCGCTTCAATCTAATGCACTATTTGAAACTCCTTTTGTTTATTTCTTTTCCACTATATCGTTTCCTCCGTCGCTCTGAAACCAACTGACTTGAATTGATAATTCCGGCCGTCAGGAGAGCGGCGATCGGCGATGTGGACAGACGATTTGACACGAGGCGAGGTCTCTCCACGGCGAGATGTCGGTGAACTGATTCTGAAATCCCTCATTCGTGAAGACTAAGAAAGAACTGACTGTTGAATTTTATTCCTGCTGTATTGTTTTGGTGACGACAACAACGATTTGGAAGCAGAACGTTTCCTCTTCGGCTCATCGGTGCGATTCCTGTTGACGACCATCTTCAGACAGCTGCTTTCGGCAGAACGCCTCCACGCTGGATTTACCTTCGCTTATTCAGCCCACTCTGTCAAGACTTGTCGAGGGTCTCCCTCTCTCTCTTGTCAGCCTTTTTTGGCTAATTTTGATTCTCTTTTCCAAGTGATTAATTCGAAAAAGCAGCATTTATTCGTCACAATAAGCCGTTTTACAAAAAAAGCAAATTTACATCTGCTCGTTCCATTCGTCGAAGAGAGCCTCCGGGTTGCCGCCCTTCTCGTCGACTTCAGTTCGAGCATCCTCGGAAATAACAGTTCCGTCAGTCTTGATGACAATCAACGTGGGAATGCCCTGCACACCATACTTCTCTCCAATCTCTTCGATCTTCTCATTTCCGAACGGGATGATAGCCCAATTGCCGTGATGATCTTTATAATATTCCCAAAAGGCGTCCTCTTCGGAATCCGATGATAGAAAGACAATCTCGAATGGCTTGCCCGCCTCCTTCAGTTTGTTAAACATCTCCTGAGAGTTGAGTAGAGAGTTTGAGGGGAGAAAAACCTTGAGAATGGGAGTAAAATGACGACAAGGCGGACACCAACTTGCTGAGAAGTAGAGAGCAACCACCTTATCTTTGAGAAACTCTTCTCCATCAACCTTACTTCCATCTTGAAGTTGGAGTTCAACGCCAGAGAAAAGTTCAGCCATTTCCTGAAGAAAAAAAATCAATTTTTTAGAGGGAAATCGATACGAAGTGAGAGAAGAACAGAGACTTTTTTGCTTCCAAGCGGGTAAAATATTCAGGTGTTGTTCATTCATTTCAAATTTGTAGGCCTTGATTTTTTCTACAACTTTGTTGAACATAATTTTCCATAAAAATTCTGCGAATGCCCAAAAAACTTGCATTTCCACTTGAAACTTATTTTTCCTTTGGGTTTTATACTATCTCGAAAATCTGAGTTTTTATTGCAACGTTTAGAATTTGTAATTTCTAGGAGATTGATAATTTCGAAGCTCAAAAATTTCGTCTCTGCGCAGCAAAGAAAAGAGGAAACTTGCTGCAGGAAGGAATGGACCAGGAAGAGGACTGAATGGTTTGTGAGTGTGGTTTCGCCTTATGAAAGGTCTCTCAAGTTGTCAAAGGAAACGGCCAAAAATCAATTGGGCGCCGAAAATAACTGCTGCCCGAAAAATGGAAGAGGGCAATTTGAACTCGCCACCTCCAAGCCGGCCTCGGTCCAAGCCCTTATAAAATAAAAGGGGCAGGTGATGTCGATCAGACGAAAGGGGGAATGGAGAGAAGAAAAAAAGTAAGATTTCTCAAGAAGGCGCAAAAAAACGGAATGAGTCAGTTTCGAAAGAATGGATTCTTTTATTTTTGTTGTTTAAAAGCCCGTTGAGGGAGAAGGGCGGGAGACTAGACGTCATGCGAACACTCTTTTGAAAAAAGAGCTGGCCGGCTAACCTTGTGAAACAAACAACCGGGAAGTGGAGCCATTCGTGTCGCTTTCTCACAGCATGTTAGATGAGGATTTCGAAAGAGAGAAGTGCAGCTGAATAAACTTTGATTGCAAATCATGATTGAATGAAGGGAATTAGGAACGGAAATTGAGTGACAAAGCAGAGAACCGAGACGAAAGTACCCCACTTTGTCTTGGGGAAAAAATGTGAACAAAGTTTGTCGGGGTGGAAAGGGAACATTTCAAAATGAAGCGCAATCTTTTCAAATGAGAAAAACATCATTAGAAGGAGCTGAAAAAAAGAGACATTTCACAGTTTTACAGTAGATAGAAGGAATTGAAGAAAAAGTTCAGATAAATACCGTATTTTTTCGAATAGGAAGGTTTGTAGCAGCGAATTGAACAGGAGGATTCGACAAACAGCCACTGTTTTTATTTGGATTGATCTTTGGCCTCTTTTTAGAAATTGCAAAGATTGGAGACTTTTTATTCGCTTTTAAGAGTTATTAGCTTTTTGGTCGCTTCTTCCCTCTCCCAAGAGTTTTTTGAACCAGGAAATTTCCATATAAATAGCTCCCAGTTTGGCTGTAATGCCTCAAAGATTAACATTTGAATTTCTCGGAGGAGACAATTCTCAAGTCTATCCTAATCTTAAAAACAAAAGAAATGCCATACTCTTTCCATCTCGAAACTGCCAATTTTGTTTTCAACTTCTCCCGTTGTTTATGCACTTTGGCAGGTGGCTTTGAGGAGAAAAATCTTCGAGATAATCTATTTTCAGAGCCCTTAGACTAGAAAAAAAGCAAAATATAGGATCCCTGGAATGAAAATCCGCCTATTATTCCAATTTCGTTTGTCACCTATTTTATCTAATGAAATGCCAAAGATCATAGCGTTTTCTGTCGATCGATTAGAAGGGAAAGACAATGGGATCTAACAGTATCTAATAGTGAGTAAAAAAAGAACAAACCGATTGGGGGTTAGAGAATGTAATTTCAGGTGATTTTTTTTAATTTCCAGCTGTTTTTAATTGGAAGAACAGAAGGAACCAAAGGACAAGGTGGGAAAGTAGCTGAGAAAGGGGGTCAGTTCATTGAGAGGTCTCTCTTTTTAATTCCTCTCTTCGAGGAGACCTTGTTCAACTGAGGCTTTTGCACATATTATTCTCACGCAATATCTCCATAGTCTGGCGTTTTCCTTCTCGGGAAGAAATTCAAGTATTTGGTGAAAGAGGCTAGACAGTCGTCCTTTTTCCTCTAACTTTACAACAATTTAATTCTAATTATTTCTAGGAATTTTTCCAATTTGTCCAGAAGTTTTTGATTTTTTGTCTCTAATGACTTCTCAAATTCAAAAATACTTCACGAATTCTTCTTTAAACGAATCTCACCGTTTCTAGTTTGATTGGAGGAATTGATTGAATTGACAGAGAAGCAATATCGGGAAAATGTTTTTCTCCGTCGACTCTTTAAAATGGCAGGCCTCCATTTTGAATTGTAGTTATCTGAAAAAACAATAAGACCTATGATCTACCGTAACTTCTAATTCAAATAGAAGCACAACTTCTAGCATGATTTTCTTTATTTTTCCACAATCTTCTTTTTGAAATTTCATAGGTTCTTTTTATAAATTTCCCTCTCTTCAATGTATTGGCAATAGGTTCGCCCCTTCTTTTCTCCTTCACGTGCTTCGGGGAAAATAGGACCCCTCCCCTTTCATTTGAAAGCTCTGATTCATCTAATATTTCCATTTTATTTCAGAATGATTCTAATTCTCTTACTTTTCTTCCTTGGAATGTCAGAACAGGCTGGGAACACTTTTACTCAAGAACAAAAAGAACTCCTCAACAAGGCTGCTGAACTCTACAATTCCAATCAATTCGATAAACTGTTGGGTGACATTTTCACCTCTGATGCTATAATCGCCGATATGTATAATCAATTCGATTACAGTGGAGGAAATGGTCAGATCGGTCCAAAATGATTGTAAGCAATTTAGAAATCCTGGAAGCGGCTAATAAGCTCAAAGCTAAGGGCTACGTTTCGGTAGAATTTGTCGAGAGAGATTTTGGACTTGCCGTTGCTATTTTCAATTTCAAGGACTCTGCGGGACAACACGCTTTCACTTATCAATTTAGAGTCACATTCACTTCGGTAAGAGGACTCCTTCTTACAGAATTTATTATGATTTCAGACAACCAACGGCTTGAGGATCCAGAAGGCTGAACGAGTTGTCATCTTGGATGAATAAAGTCCTCAATAAATGTTCTACTCTTATACGAATTAACCCCAAGTGGGGAGATGCTTTGCTTTCAAATTGATTTTATTCCCCCTTGACTACATTCGCTATCTTGGCAGCAATCCTTGAGTTTCCCGAAATCAGAATTCTAAAAAAATAAATGTAAGAGGAGAAGGGGGCTGAAAAGAGACGATTTCTCTTTCTTCTGATTTTCTTTAATTTCCCCCTTGGAGGAGGGCCGTTCCCGGCTCTGGTGCAACGCCGAGCCGGCCCACGAAGTGGAGCTAGCAAGCCAGCTGCCACTTCTGGTCTCAAAAACCGGTTAACCTTGTATACCAGAATACTGGTATTATCGAAGGTTAATTCGATAAGAACGATTACTACACTTTGATCTTAGCCATAGGCCGAGAAGCGATGCTGTCAGGGGGATACGCTGGCTAGTCGACTGCACTCAGCGCCTAGCCCATACAGGTGCAACTTGGCCAAGCTATATGCTAATGGCTTTATCAATCTTCTCTTTCTTTCTCCTATTGGTTATTTTCATTCTTATTTCCCCCTAAAAAGTCAAAACTTCCCATATTTTTTCTCTCAGAACCGATTGTAAAAGGCTATAAAACCATCCTTCTCTTTTCCTTCCCTCAGTCATACAGATCTTCCTCTTCCCCCTCCTGTTCTTTGTTTCTTCTTTGTCGGCTTCTCCAGGGCAGATTTTCTCAAAAAAGCTGTTGAATTATACAATTCGAATAAACTCAACGCATTGGCCAAGGAGATCTTCTTCCCTTTGACCACTTTCACAGCTAGAGATGAGAGATTTAATTATTTCAATGGGACAGGTGGGAGTCTAGGATCCTATTAGAGAAAAAAGTTTAGAGATCGCAATTCGAGCCAAAGATTTGAAGGAGAAAGGATACGCTACTGTAAGATACGACAATCAGAATCAGGACCAGCTATTTGATTTCTACAATGGAGAGGGACACTACGAGACTTCTTATCGCTTCCGTGTCAATTTCACACAGGTAAATTTCAATTTTATTTGAAAATCGCTTGAGGATCCAAGAATTTTGAAAATTTAGGTTGATGGTAAACTTCGAGTGAGTGACGTCGTTGAGCTTCAGCCGAAAATAATCCAAGAAAATTAGAAAAATAAATATTCTACAGGGTGATCCAAAAGTTCCTGCACAACTTCTTTGAGCCATAGAATGTTTCATAGATAAGAAAACATTCATTAAACTACAAAAATTTATTGATGAAAATGTGTTCTACAACTAACAACAATCAAATTTCAAATATGCCTCCTTTATTTTTGATACAAGCCCTGAGCCGCTTGGGAAAGGCCTCCACTGCGGCACGCACATGTTCTGGGTCGAGATCAGTCCAGGCTTTTTCTAGAGCTTCTTTCAGAGATTCGAAGTTGGGATGGCGGATAGCGCATGCTTTGCTCTTCATTATCAATTAGACAGAATAATCGAGCGGGTTGAGATCAGGCGAATTTGGAGGCCATTCTGATGAAGTGATAAAACCCGGAAAATTGGTCTTGCACCATTCTTGAACAACTAGAGCTTTATGAGCGGGAACGGATTCTTGTTGGTTCGTCCAATTGCTTCCATTAAAGTGAGAATTTGCCCACGGTACTACTTCCTTCTTCAGAACATCAGTTAGATAATTTTGGCTATTAATTTTAACTCCTTGGTCGATTAAAACAAGGGGCATTTTGCCGTCGGCAGTTATTGCACCAAAAACCATAATTGCTTGCGGATGAGCAGTTTGAGATGCAATTCTTCCATTACTTGAAGCCTTTTCAATGTCTTGGGCAAGAATCCGATCATTTTGATGGTTTAAAAACTGTTCCACGGTGAACAAACACTCATCAGTAAAGAGAATGGAAGAAGCCCGTGCCTGGGTGTTGAAACGCTTGAGCAACTCTTTGCAGCGATTCAATCGCATCATTTTCATGCGTTCTGTTAGCCCGTGAGCTTTCTGTATCTTGTACGGATATTTTTGAAGATTTTTACGTACAATTCTCCACATGGAACCATATCCAACGCTTTCTTCTCTAGCCATCTGTCGAATTGACCGTTTTGGGTTCCTACGGATCTTCTTTCGGATTTTTTTTCACAATTCGAGATGTTGAAGTTGTTTTTGGTCTGCCAGTGCGTTTCCATCGTTAGCAGATCCAGTTAGACGAATTCTTTTCAAGCACGCATAGACTGTTCGAATGAAAACTTTAAGCTCCTGTGAAATTTCTTTTGCTCGAATTCCCTGTTGAGCAAGTCTTTCAATTGCTGGCCGCATATCACGCGAATTGGTCATCCTAATTACAAAATTTAAACTAGAAATGACAAATAAATGATAATGCAAAAAATAACCTTAAAAAAATCACATTTTTGGCAGCTAAAAAAGGATCAAAAATTTGTGCAGGAACTTTTGGATCACCCTGTATTATTTAAATGCCTGAGTCTGTATGATAAGGCCCTCTCCCCGGGCAGAATCGATGTATCAGTTGCGCTCTCTGTGTTTAAACAGCGCACACTTTCTCTGCTGTTGCTTCGTCTTGTTTTATTCTCCCCAAAAGAAACTCGATGGGGGATGATCTTTCAATGAAAATGTATGAGCTTCACGCGGATTTGATAGAGAAAAAGGTGGCTTATTCGGCCCTAGAAAAGGAGTTCGATAGATCAAAAGAGCAGACAGAAAAGGAGCGAAAAAAAGAACAAGGTTTGTCTACTTTTCAACAAAAAAATCCATTTCAGCGGAATTGATGGAACTAAAAGTCGAATTAATGACATTAAAACGGGAAAATAGTCAACTGAGAGAGAAATTAGACGAAGAGAGAAAGAAATTCAACGGTAACTTTTACTTTTTTATAGCGATTGACTTATTTTTACGAGTTGGAATGTTTTGCAAAGTCGTAGGTCTCGATCTCCTCTACCATTTTTCTGAACATCATTTTTCGTAAAAACTGCAAAAAAGCCCGAAAAATGATGATTTCCATTTAAAGTTTAGGATTGCTGTAGGTTACAAAATTCACTATTTTTCAGATGAAAGAATCGAGCAGCAAAATAGTCGGTTTGAGCAGTTGGAAAAGTGAGTTTTTTTCCCAAAAACTGATTCCAATAATTTGATTTAGAACGACTCAAACATTTATAGAAAAAATGGAAGAAACTAAAAAGTCTGAGAGTGAGATCTCCTTTAAATATTGATTTTTTTTGTTTTTAGACGATGAGATGAAAGAATTAGCCAAAAAGTTGGAGGCTTTAAGTAAGAGGGTAAGTTCCTTGGAAGTAGAAAATTCATCAAAAAGTGGAGAAAAATCAGACAGTCAGGAGATTACCTACGCTGTTTCTGAGATCGCTGATCGACCCTGGCTAATGGACCCCAAGGGTTATGGTAGCTTTTTAACCATAATTATTTGCAAAATCAAAATTATAGAAGTAAAGTGCGTTTGGAATAATTGTACCAAGATGATACCGCTTAGTCTCAAGGGGAAGGACACCATCTTTTGTGTCCATTGCACCAATGTGACGCCAATAGCTCAAGCGCCTGAGGGCAAACGCTGGATATTCTTCAATGGATGTGCTCACGTGGCTTGTATCTTGAAGGACGAATCTCCGACTAATTGTCTGACTTGTCAAAAAGAGAAAACATTTCAAGTTTCCAATTTTAGAACTCCCACAAAGAAAGAATAAAGAGAGTATTGTAATGAATCCAGTTTTTCTAAGTTTGGGTTGCTGAGAAAAAGAGAAAGGGCTGATTTTTGAGCTACAATAACCCTAACGTGGGTTTCGCCGCGGAAAGAGACAAATTTAGAGAACAATTTTCTTTTAAAATGGAGATAAATCCTTTGCTCATAGTATCCAATTATTGGATAAGCGATTAGCAAAGGCAGTAGCTTTCTACAGGGAGAGAAAAGCGAATAACTTCAACTTTTAAAACTATTTAAGTAGCTCATTTTTATTCAAAGCAAATAGCTTGTTAGTTTTTACTCCTAACTCAACAAGACTTCTATCCTATTTTTAAATTTTAGTTTAGTTATGTCTAATTCACTTTCCGATATTTCGACTGAGGAGGCTGATAAGAATGCTGTTGTTGCTTCTTTAATTGAGCAACTTGACACGGTTGAGAAGATCGAACAAGTTGGTTCTTTTTTCTATTTGTTTATCTTACAAAGAGGCTGCTTAAAAGCCAATGAGATTCAAATTTGGATACTTGAGCCTTTTTATTGATTATTTGAAAAGTGAATTTATTTTTCTTCTAGAACCCTCAAATACACCTCACTCCTATGGCTGATCGTACAATGATGCCACCTCCCTCTGCACCTCAAACAATCCTTCAAATAGCCCCTCCACCTCAGCAGATGGTTCCCCAGCCAATGGTCCAACTTGCTCCTCAAACTCCTCCCCAGATGGATGCCAACAACATTGGAATCAATGTTGATTATTCAGGGTTGATTCAACAGATTTTGGCATATGCCGTCGCCAATCAGCAACAACCCATTCAGGTAAGAAGCCCCTTTTTTGGAAAGAAAAGAACTCTTTAGGAGACTCCCAAATCCTCCGGACAGCGTGGTCCCTACAAGCCGAAAGCCATCCAAATGCCGGATGAAACTTATCAGGCAGTGAAAGTTCCTGCTCTTTGTGGTGTCCATCCAGCGCTCCTTTATCGTTGCAAGGAGAAGGTTTACTCGTTTATGTTCAAAAGACAGAACAAAAATGGAGTGGCTATCTATGTCTGCTCTCCTTGCAAGCGGCAGTTCAATAAGGAGATCAAAATTAAGGTAAAAGATGACCAATTCCTGGAGGATCCCACCAAAATTCTTCATCAATGTCAACCCCAAAAATGGTCGACCGAAGTTGCCAAGAGGAAGATCTACGCCACAACGCAGAAGCTAAAAACAGAATCTGTCCACATAACACCCAAGGAGGCTTTTGAGAAGATGAAGGCTGAGATCTTGAATGATCCCAATATTAATAGCGAAGAAAAGGATGATGTTTGTGCCGATATTGGGAATTTGAAGAAGCATCGCAGAGCTTTCTCCAGGGCAATCAATGTCATCCGTCCAAAACAGAAGAAAGATGAAGAATCGGATCTCCAAGGAGAGAAAGACGAAAATAAAGAGACTGAGTCAGCTCTCAAAGGAGAGAACGAAGCTCAAAGTCCTGAGTCAGATCTCTCCAGTGAGATTGCCTCAGCTCCAACCACACCAACCAATCACCATAACAATTCTGAAGAAGATGCTTCATCTGGACCTCACACTATCTAACTAATACAATTGTTTAAAAAGTAACCCGGTGATCTAGTCTTTTATTTAAAAATTGTCTTTCTCTCTGTAAAGACTGTGATCAATAAATACTCTGGTGATATTTTTGTCTTTTCTTGTTGTCATAGCTTGAGGAATAAATTTCCGGAACTAGTAAACCTTTGGGGCCCCAGTAGCCATGGTTCAATTTTTGAATTGTCAGGAGGGTCGCGGGTTCAATCTCCCTTCCTGACTTACATTTTGCTTTATTAATTCAAGTTTTTTTCATATTTTTTGATGTTTTGACTCAATTCAGCGCATAAAGCACACTGAATTGGCCTTTTACTGTTCCAGCTGCTCTGTAGCATTGGAATTCATTGGCTTATCGAGCTGTTAAGCTGGTTTGAGTCGAGAAATTGGATTTTTTATTTAAAGAGAATCAGCTTTTCAATAGCCAAGCATATTTTATCAATAGGATTGCTCAAAAAATGAGTTTGCCGTTAGATAATGAGGAGATGCCAATGTATATGTGCTTATAATGTAATAAAATTGAGTCAAAACATAAAAAAATATACAAAAAAGACTTAAATTAATAAAGCAAAAATGTAAGTCAGGAAGGGAGATTGAACCCGCGACCCTCCTGGCAACTCAAAAATTGAGCCATGGCTACTGGGGCCCCAAAGGTTTACCAGTTACAAATTTCCTACTGTATTTCAATAGAAGGAGTTGGTTCATCCAAATTTCGTCCCTCCGAAGAGTTTGGAATTAATCGATTCCATTAAACTTTATAAAAGGAGGCGAGAATTGGGAGAATATCAAGTCAAATGATTGAGAAGTTCTTCCAGCTATTGAAAACAAAAAAAGGCTTGTGAGAGCCGTATAGCTTTTGTATATTTCAAATAACTTTTCAATTGGAAAAATGAAGAAATGCCTATCTGTAAAAAAAATTCAAAAATAAGTTGTGGTGACCTTCTACCGGAGCAATTTGGGTTCAAACTCCAGACAAGAGCATAGGAGATTACAGTAGGGTCCAAAAGTTTGGAATCACCCTGCGGTTTCCATGGTTTTATACCCTTTTGTAAACAAATCATATAGAATTTGATATATAGACACAAAAGTATAAAAAGAACATCTAAAAGCATTTAAAACAAAAAAAAGATCCGATGCTGCTTTTATGCCTTTGTGTCTATATATCAAATTCTACATGATTTGTTTAAAAAAGATGTAACAAGCATGGAAACCGTTAAGAAAATAAAAATAAGAGAAAAATGATGCAGGCACCGGTGCGCAGGCTGCATATCGAACCGAGTTGGCAGCTAAAGTACAACCAGTTTCCGTTTTATGCGTTTATTTTAAGCGTATTTAAGGATGCTTCTCCCGTAATGGCGTTGGTTCATTAACTCAAATTCAAGGAGCATTGAATGCCGAAGGATATGAAGATATTCTAAACCAACACATGCTGCCACTTGGCCAAAATACTCTTGGAAATAGTTACATCTTCATGCACGGCAGTGATCCAAAACATATGTCTCGTCGAGTCAAAGTCTTTCTCCAACAACATAGTGTTCAACTGCTTCCTTGGCATGCACTTGAGAGATCTTTTGAAAAGATCTGCCTCTGGAGAAGCTGACAGAGAAGAAACAATGAACAGGAGGGGGAAGAGGAAGATCTGTTGAATAAATGTTGTTCCAAGTGTGGTAGAAAGTGTTAAAAAATAGAAGTCAAAGTGGGAGTTCTTCCCCCAACAGTTGCTTTGATTCCTCTAAATTGAGGAAGCCGGCTGAGTCAGCGGCACATTCGTTGTTTGGAGTTCCTACCTTTTATCCCATCGATATTCGCTTTTCTTTTTAAATGGAAGGAAAGAATAGGAGACTATTGAGAGAATTTCCACTTCCGATAGAAGAAGAGGGAAATTTGTTTATTTTTATTAATGCTGGACTTCATATTTTGTTTATTCTTCTGGCTGCTCTTTCTATTTTTCTCTTTTTATACGACAATCGCCTTCAAAATGCAATTGAAGATCAGAGAGTTAAACTCGAAAAATATAGAAAAGAGATTAGAATTTTGAAGTCAGAAGTTAATACCTCGGTGAGTTAGAAATTCGGAGAATTGGAGAGAAGCCATCCGAATTTTACGAGAAAAAGCGCGAGGAGGCAAATTTCTTGAAAAGTTGTCAATTTGTTGGAGACAATTCTAATTTATAGGTTATGCTGCTTGGCGGTTGGCATAACTACATTACAAACTCGACTACCATTTACAATTCAATGGAAAAGAAATGGAAAAATTGTAAATTGACGCTTCCAAGCACACTTGGAGTTCACGGAGCAGCTATTATCAACAATGAGATTTATATTTTTGGTGGTTATGGAAATGGAACTAAAGAACCTCGAAAATCTTTATATAAATTGGGAGCTGGCAATAAATGGGAGAGGATGGCTGATATGAATGAGATGAGGTTTGGAATTAGTCAGAGTTCAGTTGTTTTCAACTCGGAAATCTGGGTGATTGGTGGATATAATGCGCCCAAAGCTTTGAAATCAGTGGAGAAATATAATCCAAAAATTAATAAATGGACCAAAATGCCGTAAGTGACTGATGCTAGATTTATGCAGACTTCTCAGTGAATTGACTGAGTCAAGAGCATTTGCTGCAGCTACTGTAGTCGATGGAAAAATCTACGTTACTGCTGGTTGGGATGGACGGAAAAATAGGAATTCAGTGGAAGTCTACGATCCAGAAAAGGAAAAATGGGAGATATTCACTCCTAGCATGCCTTATGCGGTGCATCCACATATTTTAATTAAAAATCACTCACATTTAATCGCAATTGGTGGAGATTTGTCAAGTCAACAACCAACAAATGGAGTCTGGAAAATGGATATTTTGGATCCGAAAAGAGAATGGAAAGAGATGCCCAGCCTAAAACAAAAACGATATAAATCTGGCGCTGCCATAACAGCTGATGGATTGATGGTTTTTGGAGGATCGATAAATCTCAACCAAAGAATTGATTCTGTGGAGATTTTTGATGGAGTTGCATGGAAGAATGGAGTCCCGTTGCCAGAAATACGTGGCAATTTTGCCTATATTCCTCTCACTTACGCTCAAGAGAGACTTTTCCTCAAACGATATTGTCAAAATTCCTGAATAAATGTGTGCATTGGGATTTAGGAAAAAAGCAGAAATCAGAATAATTTTATTAAAAAACGTCAATGGCGGGACAGGATGGGGCTCCTTCCATGTTGAACTTCCTGTGATCTTCCCTACAATTCATCAGGTCGGACAATCGAAAACACAACTCACCTGAGCTGGTAGGGGAGTCCCTTGGCAGACTCGACTCTCGGCCTGGAAATGGCATAGCTGTTTTTATCACTTCAATCTAATACATTATTTGAAACCCCTTTTGTTTATTTCATGCCATCTGGAAGGGGTAGACCGTAGCCTCAAAACCTGTCCAACAAAAGTCGTCAGTGCCAGGCATCGTCCGGCCCTCTCGTGTGCAAAGGGTTTCGAAATATCACTGTTCTCGTGGGTTATTTGGTTTTAAACTTGATATTAAGAGTAAAAAGGAAGAAAGAAGCCAAAATCTGCGAGAAAAACACCAGTCACCACCTCTAGCTTGTGTCATAGAATCCTTTCTTGGAAAATTCTCGAATCTAAGCTGACTATGAAACGGGTCCTGTTTGGCTAATTTTAATTTTCTAAGCCTTGAAAAGATTAGAAATTTAGAAAGCCAAAATATAAGCGCTTTTAGATTCAACATTTCAGCCCGGTCGGTCAATAGATTCTTGAAGTTGAATCAAAATTCAGAAACGTATTAAAACTTTTATTTATGAATTTCCCAAGTCATGATGACAAAGAGGACAGAATTTAACTCGCACCATGCACTCTTCGAAGGCTCGATGATGGCAGCAAGGGCAGAGCCAGAACTGATAGTCGATTAATGGACGCCCAGAGGCTACACAGATTGGAAACTGAAATAATCTATTCTTTTAATTTCTAGGAGCGAGTTCTACCTTGATATCACATTCCGGACAGAATTGCGAATAGTCGGGAATCATTTTCTCACAATGGATGCAAGAAGTATTCTGGGGATAGGTGTTCACAGGGGGAAATCTGAATAGAGGAAGAATACAGCAGGAAGATAGAGATTACTTGCTAAAGAGTTGGATGGCCAGATTCTTGAATTCATCCTTGGAAGCGGTTTCCATTTTTTCTAACTTTAAAAAGGCTCTGCTGCAGATAGCAAACTGTCGGTTAGCACAGCTAGAAACCGCTAAAATCTCTTTCTTTTAGGGCAGCTTTTAGAGCAAAAAAACCTAGAAGAGTATAAATTTCCATTGGATCCAGCAAATCCTCGTATTCAAGGAGATGGAGAGCTGTTTTCATCGCTTCATCAATGTGTCCTAAAGTAATTAAAAGATGATGAATGATTCGAATAGAAGAGAAACCATCGTAGAGTTGTTTTTGAGCCATCATGAAGAAATGATAGGCGAGAGCTCCTCTCCAAGCTGTATCGATCATTCGACTATCATCTATTGATACTCCTTCATCTTCGTGGAGCAGACCGGAAAGAGCAACCGCCGCCTGGAAATGGATAACTCTACTGTAGTTCCAGACTCACATCTGTATCTTTTTTGCCTTTTTCCTCTGCTAGTTTAGTCCTTTTATGGGCGTGGAATTGTTCGACTAGCAGTGCACCCATAACATATAGTTTTTTGAGGCGTAAACATTCAGCCATTTTGAGTCGCTCATCATTAGCTACAGCGAAGACAAGCTTAGCTGCTTCGAGGAACTTTCCAGCCCTTTTGTAGAGTTGAACAGCTGATAAACTTCTCTCGCTGTTGCCAGCCAATTGGGCCGTATGTCTCTCAAACAATCCTTCAACATCTTGGAAATTGTATTGATTTGAGAGGGAAATTGCCTAAAATATGATATCCATTGCGATATTAGAACTTACTCTTTCCCATTGATTGACTTGGATGCAAACATCTATAGCTTCCTTGAGCTTATCGCATCGCAAGTAGCAATTTACAGATTCTTCACAGAGGCCACATTCTCCAAAAATGAAGCCGAGTTCCTAAAAAAAGTATTTGAACGCTGGAAGGAAGAAGGGAAAACAGTATATTTTGAATTTAAGTCAGCAGGTAAGAATTTATCTGATCTTTTAATCTTAAATGAGTTCATTTTTATTGACTAATTTACTCGGAAAAGGTTGGATTTGTAATTTCTCCATTAAAAATAAGAAATTAAGATGGGCTGTAAGATGAGCAAAGCAACTCGTCCAAATAGATCAGAAAAAGCGATTGCGCACTTTGAGATGCTCAACAGTTGTCGAAGTAGAAGCGAGAAGAAGGAGAAGGAAGAGCTGCTTACTCTTGACGCTCCGGATGCAAAGAGAAGAATTAAGTATCGAATTGATGAGAAAAGAAAGAAGAATCGTGAAATGTTTCAGCCGGATGACAGTACTCTTTTCGAGGTTTCTACTCGCATCAGGGAGCAAAATTATGAGATCTGAGCCAATCCAATAATTCACAATAAAGTGAGATTCTGACTATTAAATTTCAAGCTGATTTTTTCTCTTGTTTGATCCCAAAGTTTTTAATTTAAACCACCCAAAGCCTTTGAGAAAAACAAGAAGATTCTACACTTACCTTGAGAGTTGGATGTCCTTCTGGAAGCTTCCTAGCCAATGCTCGCATTGCATCAAAGTCGGTCAATTTGATATAGCAATAAATTAGATTGCTTAGATTCGTTCCAGATATTTCGAAGTTCTCTCTAGCTTCCTTCCTAGATCCTCCTTTTATTGAATATAAACTTGGTTATTTACCATTTCTGGCGCTCGAAATAAAATTCCCCAACTTTTTGGTGAACCTGCTGTCTCAACGTGTCGGCATTGTTTAAGCCGTGGACTCCTTGTTTTAAAAGTTGGAGAACTTTCACGTAATTCATTGTCTTCTTGTACATTTCAATGGCCAAATCTCTAAAAAAAAAAGGAGAATAAGAAAAAGAGGCAAGTTGTTGCCTTCGATCGCATTCAAGATATAACTTTTCGGCATCCTCCATCTGACCGAGATACGCGCAGACATCAGCTCTTTTTACACGGTCGTTTTGGACATTCGCCAGCTTTTTGCAGAACTGGAGGCCGCAATAATCGCCCACTTTGATCTAAAAATAATTGTTTTTTTAGGAAGAGAATGGGGAATTACATATGCATGCTCAGCTTTTTCTATGTCCAGGCGTCTTAGAGCGACTTCAGCCAGGAGATTCCTATAAAATTGATTTTTTTCGTCTTTTTACACAATTCCTACCACAGTTTGGGATGAGGATTTTTCTCAATGAATTCCATTGCCTGTTGAAGGTTAGAAGAGCCAGTTAAAAAGGATTTGGCATCTCGAAGCGACTGGAAAAGATTGCTGTAGGTGGAAGATTCCTCTTACTTTGACTTCGATATCCATGACGCTCAATCCTTGAGGATGATCGGGTTGCAAGAGGAATCGATCCAACGCGACTGTTCTTACTGAAAGATTCCGGAAGGAGCAGATATATCTGAAGATGGAGATGTTGAAGAAAGAAGAAGGGGAAATACCCCATGTTGCTGACTCCTTCCTCGAGGATAGCTCCTCCCATGACGATCATCTTGCCCTTTTCGTTGTAAGCAATGCAGTTATCTCTATCCTGAGAATATTTTTTTAGACTTCTTTGGGTTACTCACAGCATCCCATTTAAAGCTCCAGACGTCTTTTTTATCCATTGGCTGGGGAGTCTTTGCAGCTTTTGCGTTCTCATCTAATGGCATCCAAACGACCTTTTCCAATGTATTCTCTTTCAAATCGAAGAATTGCAATGTATTTGTATTGTCTAAGCAGTTCTATTAGGATGAATAGAGCTGGAACTCACCCAGGGCGGCGATTCGCTTGTAGGTGCAATTCAATCCCATCTTGACGATTCCTCCTGGCATCGTGTATCGCTGCTGTGTTTTGGCATCTAATCCAATTCGATACAGAATCCCAGTCTCGGTCACCTAAAATCTCAGGATATTTTTTGCGCGAAATTCTATCCAAAACTACAGAATCCCGGTTCTTTTGAAAGAATGCTGACAATTGCTAGAACTCGGAACAGGAAGTTCACAGGTTTCCTTGGTCGTCTCTTCTTATCTTTAATTCGCTTATCATCTCACCCTAGGCAACATTTTTCACTCGTCAGTCGTCAAAATGGAATCACCCAATATTTACAAGCCAGCTGATTTCAAAGGCCTTTCCGTCCAAGTCAGATTCAATCTCTCGTCCAAATAAAAGAAATTACAGCTTGGAACATTAATGAGCGGTTGGCTTTTGTTGGGAACAGGCTCAGTCGCTTATTTCATATCCTTTCTGATTCCCTACCATGGAGTAGCCATGCTTGGCTTTCTTTTTCTCATAATGTCAGCTGTGACAGTCAAAATGCAAGGCTGCCTAGAATTGGCTATTTTTGCCGTCAGTGTGGTAAAGAATTTTCCCCAGTTTTTTTTTCTAAAACGCCATAGAATGTCTTCAGTTTTTGCGTTCTTTTCACGCAAATCGCTGGGATTACTGAAATCTTCGCTAGATTTAAGAATAATTGTGCTGTTGGAGATAGCAATTGCCACGAATTGGAACGCACTCCTGGCAGTAGGTTGTTATGATTTGTTAGAGAAAGTTGCGACTTGTGTCTACCATTTTGACTCAAAGAGTCACCTTGAGTAGAATAACTTCTCGCCTTTCTATAGGCTAAAAGAATAAAAATTGCAGCTATAACTTATCTGATAGCCTATGCTACTCTAGCATTTGCCATTGTTGTTCAAATTCCTTGTTTCTTCTTCTTTTGCTCTCAACTAGCCTATCATCGATGGCAATTTAGAAAGTTTGTTCCTTTTTCTATAGATAATGAAAAAATTTCAGCATTCCACTGATTTCTAAGCTTCCTGCGATCGCTTCTAGGTCGATTGCCACCCAAACTATTAATAAATATGACCAATTGGAAGAGGAAAAGTCATCATTTGTGCTAAAAAGCGAAGAAGAAACGAGCCAATATTACAATTAGCTTTCAAGTTTCAAGGAAATTCATTAGAAATTGTGGATTAAAGGAGTTAGGAGAGCTTCGGCTAATCGAATTCCAAAAATTACGGTAAGAAATGGTAAATTAAAAAAAAATTACAGTAGGAAGCCAAAATTCTGCAGATGAAGCGATTTTTAAGGAATAAACCTATTCAAATTAGAAAGATTATGGTAAGTTTTGAGCCCAAAATTTCGTTAAAAGAAGATTTTAGTTATCTTCCCATTCGATCTCAATGAAAGTCTTTCAAAACTTACGACCAAAAAGAAATCATCCGCTATACAAACAGCACTGATTGGATCTCCGCCTCTCTGAAATGTCTTTATTCCTCATTAATTTATGCCATTGTTATACCCTCTTCCTGCCAATATAATCGGAGGGATTTATATCCAAAACGTGGACTTCGCCATTTTTACCAACATGTCTGCTAGCTGGAATGGGAACAGTCGACCTTTTTGGGAGATTAAAGTGCCAAATGAGGAAGTTCTCATTTCCAGCCACCACAGCCGCTTTGTCGTTCATTGCTATGCAATGTGGTTCGGCGTCTACAAGCTAAATTCATAGAAACTTTGTGGGAAATCAAAATAAAAAATTACTATAGAATCGATCGCCGTCCCAATGCTGTTGCAGAGTTGAAGACAAAACTGAAAATATGGTATTTTCTCAAGTAGCGGAGGCTACAATACCCTTCCATCATCTAGTTTCTCTTTAATTTTGGATTCATACGCCAAAACACAGCAGTTTTCATATGTCGCTATCTGAAATTTGTGCTAATATCTCACTAAAAAAATTTGCATTACTTGGCACAAATTTGGAATAGTCTTCGTATAAACTTCATCCAGCTTTGTTTCATAGAAGACAATCTTAAAATCCATTCGATCTTTCCTTTCGTAGCAATAAATCACAGTTTGGCCACAATATCCCCACTGAAATTTCATTTTTTTAAAACTAAAATTCCTTTGAAAGTCCACCTTATAATGCGGGCGGATGTTACTCAACAAAATGGCGCTGTCAACAGTCAAAGCTAGACGAACACCGATGGGATCCCAAGAGACTCCGGTAAGACTCCGGCCGGGGACTCGAAGTTGAGCTAATTTCTGAAAAAAAAAAGATTTTTTTTCTCCTAAAAAAAGTGAGGATACATACCGCGCCACGGCCAGAAATGATGTGAACGCAACATCTCTCTTGGACACTGACGTCGTTCAAAAATCCAGAAACGGCTATGAACGATCCGTTGGGCGACCATCTTGCACAGGTTATTGTGAATTGGTTGAAGAAGCACATCGCCGGAGCTGGAAATTACAGTACATTTTGAGAGAAGATACTCAGGGAAGAATAAGAGCTAATTGGACAAAATTAAGACTCGCCTGGATCACTCTCATCACACATTAGCTGGATAACACCATGGGAATAAGCTATCAGAATCTGAGGCTTCCGTTCGACTTCTTCCCCCGCCTTAACATAAATATAATCCAACGATAAGTTTTTTGTTAATCGAATTCGTTGACCATCGACATCTGCTTGAACTGCTGTGGTATTTGCGTCGAGCAGTTTGCTTCTATGCTTAGGATGATACCATTTCAATGAGACGATTTGATCCCGACGAAGGTCTTCTAAAGATTGCTAAAGATTTCGTACAAAATGGAAATACTTTGTAATGCTGTTTCTAATTCGACATTATCCAAAGCGGGGACATTGACTTTTTGCTGGAAAAATTATCTTTTTTCCTAGGAGGGAACTCACTATGAAGACTCCTTGATCATCATAGAGGTGAACTTCTCCGTCTTGGAGACCAAACAAGAGCATATCTCCTCCAGGTGACCACTGGAAGATAAAATAGACTCAAAAAAGAAAGATTGATTGTCTTTGAAGTTCTGACCAATCTTCGTTTTAAACCAATTTTTTTTCTCTTAATCTTACCTCTGTGTAGGCCAAATTTTGCGGAAGATCCTTATTCCAAATTCTGTTGCCATCGCTTGTTCCAACAATAACTTGTCCTAAATATTATATTTTCCATCGCTTTTTCCCCCAAAAACAGACCGTCGTGATAAGCGATGACAATCTTGCTTCCATCTGCACACCAAGACATCCCAACAACATGACTTTTGTTCCTAAAATGGACTCTCTTTCTCTCTCAGCTCATCCCACCTGTTATTGATCATTTCCTCATACCAGCTGTCGTGATGTAGAGACCAGACGGTAATCAATCCATTCTGGTCACTAGATGTTAATTTTTGATGGACTTCATTCCAAGTCAAGCAGTTTACAGTGCCTAAAGGCTTTTTCTACCCAAAAGTCATATAAAACAAACCATTGTGACCTTCTAGTGTCTGATTTACTTGAAGATTTGACATAGGTTTGCCACCATCACCTAAAAATAAAAAATAGGAGAGATAAATTGACAAAAACATACGAATCAAACCATTATCCGCAAGTTTTATCATTTTTAGAACGCCGTTTGTCCCTCCAATTGCTATATAATTCGTATTGTGATTCCATTCAACGACTGTCAACTCAGTTTGGGTTGGAACATTCACCTAAACGACATTTCAAATAAAAAAAGATAGTTACTCGTTTTGCTAGATGAATACCAATGCCGTCGACCGTCTTCTCGTTGAAATTTACCATCGTTTGAAGGATTTGATAATTCCTCTTCTTTTTGCTGGTCGACATAGCGCTATTTTCGGGCTTCTTTGGTCCTAGAAAATATTGAGTTTTCTCTTTGATTCTTTATTTTATCATAGATTAGGATAGCTAATAAAAATAAATAAATTTTAAAGGGGGAGAAGGGCTCCGAAAAGGGATAAATACGGTTTCCATAGTAACAGGGGCAGGCAAAGGAGAACGAGCGTCAGGTCGGGCAGGTGGACGAATGACACATAAATGTATTTCGAGTACTTTGTCGTTTGTAATTGTAATAAAGGCCTGCTTGGGCTGTTCCAGTTGGCATGATGGTTTTAACAGCCAGGAAATCGTTTTCAAGGCTTGATATCTCAAAAGACGTCGAACACTTGAACTACCTAGACACTGACTCTAAGTCACTAGATCCACGAGCATACTTATCTTCCAACTTCCTGTGTTTCAGAAATAGCGACGAAACCATATGATAAAACTGAAGTATTAATGCATTTTCTATTTTAACTTTAAAAATATGGGAATAATTTACTGTGGGATTTAAAAAGAAAACAGGAATATAAAAGAAACCGATTGACGATTAGCTGTCCCAGATTACTTTTTACTGTTGCATCTGCTCGGGTTGATCTTGTCTTCCACCGCCACCATTCTAAATAAACTTTTTATGAATTATTAGTAAAAACATACTGGATCGGGCTGAGCAGTTGTCCTACCGGTAGCAGCAATGGCATTTAGATAGAACTGATTCTCAGCCTCACTTAGAATCGTGAACTTTTGTCCTTCGCCAACAACTGCAATAGAAGTGTTCTGAAAAGAAAATGTCTATCAATTGTTGCAGCACCTCTTTAAGCAGGTTTTCCTCAGCGGGTAATGTATCACGAAGAGCAATAAGAGCGTGTTTAATCAGTTCTTCAGGGCGAGCTGAAATCGAATAAGTGACAATAGATTTAAAGTAATCTACCATTTTCAAAGGTATCTACATTTCTCTCCAAATAGGTTCTGGCACTTTGAGATCGAGCACCAATTGATGCAGCTATCATTTCGACAACTTCGGCTGATGGATCAGTTTGAACGATATGCGGTCCATCTTGCTAAAAAAATAAAGTTATTGGTTGATAATGTAGGTAAATACATCATATCCAGCTATAAGAAGTCCAACTCCGAAGGGACGTCTTCCGTAATACTGTGTGTTGGCTTGAAGTTCTGCAATTTAAAAATTTAGTTACAGCTTCAGTTTTTTAAAGCCTGTAAAATTTGTGATAAAAAAAACTTACTGAGCTGAACGCTGTCAGACAAAGCTGTAATAGGAATAGGGTCATTGTAATCCCATCGCCACGAAGAGCATTCAGTTTGAAGATATCTGAAAAATATTAATTAATTTACATTTTAAAAAATGTCTACCGTGCAAGAATACGACCATCAGACAGGAGACCAGCAATAGAAACACCCGAATGGTCATCAATTTCATAAATTTTCTTCTGATGAGAACAAAGTTCATTTTGAGCGCGCTGAAAGAGAAATAATAAGAATCAAATATTGAATTACTTACCATAAGAGCTACAAGAACAGCATGAGTTTGTGATTTAATTCCTACAGTTGCAGATCCTTGTTTCATAGCTTCGACGGCATAGTCGACTTGATGGAGCCGTCCTTGAGGGCTCCACACCGTAACATCACTGTCATACTGATTGCGGAACATTTCCTGACAATATTTTCATAAAAATGCAAAATTAAGTAGAAAAGATAGCATATAGAGAAGAATAACATTACTTTATAGCTAATGCATTGAGTTATCGCTTATTTTAGTCAATTTGCTTGAACAAAAACAAGAAAAGTATTGAAAATCTTAAGACAAAACTGAATCAGCATCGCTTCTACAGAAAAATCATCATTTGGAATTTGAAAGTGCTAACAGAGAAAATAGTGACCACCGTACTTTCGGTTCACTTTCGCGTCGAGACTAGTGACCAGGTCTCACTAGCGCCCAAATATTTGCTCAAATATTTTATATCCCATTCCTTTATATTGAGGTAAACTTTGATTGAGTGCGGTTCACTTAAACAGTGAAGTTTGAACCATCCACCATCAAAGTTCAAAGGGATAGGATATAAAATATTTGAGCAAATATTTGAACGCTAATAAAATCTGGGCATTAAAAATTCTCAGGTCTATAAGGAATTGAAATCTTATTGGGAATTAGCTCTACCTAATCAAAAAAATTATTTTATTTTTTATTTCCACGCTTTCAAGCAGTTTTTCAAGAACTATTCTATCGAATTTTTATTGTCTTTCTATATTCACTAAGAATGTTTTTAAAACTAATTTAATTACAGGTAGGCTGAAAATGACTGCTATTGAAACTGAGCAACAACCCGTTGAGGAGAGAAAGGACTTTGTCTCGATTCCTGATACTGTTGTTAGTAGCTATTTTTCTTATTTTTAAAAGTCTGTTTTAGGAACATAGGCTCCACCCGCTAAAAAACAAGTGGACTTTCTGGTATTTGAACGATCAGAGAACGCTTGATTGGGAAGAGCGTCTAAAGCCCATCTGCACTTTCACCACAGTTGAAGAATTCTGGGCGTAAGTTTATTTTAAAGCAATATAGACAAGTTTTTAGTTTGTACAATAATATCAGACCACCCAGTGGATTGGGTTCGGCCTGCGATTATAACGTTTTCAAACATGGAATTCAACCTATGTGGGAAGTTCCCGAAAACTCTAAAGGAGGTCGTTGGCTTATCAACGTAAGCCCTTCTATAAAAATGTATTTAAAGTAAGCTTTATAGATTGATAAAGGACGTTCTGGTGATCTTATGGATTTGATGTGGCTTGAAATTATTATCGCCACTATTGGCGAGCAATTTGGACAAGACATGGACCTCATCTGTGGGATTGTCTGCAATGTTCGAAGCAAGGGATCCAAGATTAGCATTTGGACTCGAGATTTTACGGCTGAAGATGGAAATCTGCGCATTGGGTATGTTGTTTCTTTTTAAAAGCGAAATCATTTTTACAGAAATGTGCTGAGAGCAAAATTGTTAGCAGCGAGTGCAGATGCACCGAAAAGCCTTCCAAATCCTCTTTTCGATGTTCTTCGCTACGAAGATCATGACAGCTGTCAGAAGAAAAGTGGATCTATGGTCAAGGTTTGTATTTTTATTAACAGGCTTGCCTCGTAATCAAAGTTCAATTCATTAATTTTAAAAAATTAGCGTTTAAAACTTGTGAATTTTCAGTCTCGTCTCCAAATCAATGCTGTCGAGAAAATGGATCGAGCCGAATAAATAATTCAAAATACATTATGCTATCTGAACGAACTTTATTAATTTTTCGAACGAAATTATTTAAACTACCGTGCTTCGGGTCCCAGTTTCACGTCTCTTGTTTAGTTTTTAATGTCATTATGTACAAGCATCATGATTTCGTTGTTATGAACTTGCTTTTTTTTCAAAATAAACGGTTGAAAATTTAGTACACTACGCTATCTTGGACATTGCTCGATTGATAACAGGCTACAGCGGGCGCCGTTCTTATCGATTTTATCCTCACTTGGGCAGGTTTTTGCGCTTTCTTTTTTGTCTCATTTAGCTCTCGAAACTTTTAGATGAGTGCCACGTGGGAGTTTATCAAAAGACACAGAGGAAAGATCATTACCGGAGGGATTATCGTCGGCGGAGCTGTTGCCTATGTTATTCAAGCTAACGAAATTAATTCTAAATCTAGCTCCTGGGCGCAACCAATCTTCGAGAATGATGAGTTAAAATCCCAGGTTTTTTTCCTTGCTTTAAAACATAAATTTTAGGCACGAAAACATTATGTTTTTGATACAAATCATCGTTCTTGTGACCAGTCTATCGTTGACCTAATTCCTTCGATCAAACAACTACTTCAGGTATTAGCAAAGTTCGCTTTAGAAGCAGTATTTCAACACCAAACGACAGTCCCAGATTTACTATTTACAGGCTAGATTTGATGTTGATTCGCTTGTCCGTAGGATTCAAACTGAGCAACTAACTTCTGCTGAGAAGATTGAAACATGGCAGAAAGTCAAGGTTTCCCCGTTCTATTTAGAATATTCTCGAAAATTTAGATTACAAGTTTCTCTCGTCTGATCAGTCAAGCCTACTCATATTCCATTCTTACAGTTACGCTAAAAGCTCAAATTTCTATTTTAGCCGCTGAAATTTGTGCGCAATTTGAACCAAATAAATCAAAGGGCTCATCTTGGTTTGTTTTAGACTCCCAGTGAAAACAAACTTTTTTAGGCTACCCAAATCCCTCGCGAGTTGGTTCTCAACTCCTTCTATTTCTAAAGCAAGCGAGTCAATTGACAACGGAAGCAGGCAAATCTTCCTTCAATGCATTCAATTCTTCACTACAAAAGGAATTTGTTTTCTTTTTGATCTTATAGAAGAAGCCGTAACGGAAGAGCTGTCCGACGTCTCACTTAAAGATAAAGTGGACAAACAGACAATGAGACTTTTCCTGCAGCGCGTAGAAAGCAAAATCGAAGCCACCTTTTCTAAAGCGGTCGTTGAAATGGTTGCTCCTATCACTGCACAAGATGTAAATATTGCATAAAACACATACAAAAGAGAGCAAATATTGTAGGGAGACCCGTCAGATGGAATCTACAAGCTTCTCAGACGACTCATCACTGTTCTCGAAAGCCCTTGGTGTCTGGCAACGGTTTCCTCACTTGTCGACTTCTATTTTGCAGCAGCTTGTCATGTAAGTTAAAGTTTTCTCACTTAAAGAAGTGAAAAAATACATCAATCTTCGATTTGCAAGCAGTTTACAAAGCATACAGTCGTTGTTTTTTTTAAATAGTTTTTCTGAAAATTATTAGAGAACTCTAGCCTTTTTAGAATAAAAAAATAAATTTAGAGACTGCCTGATGAACCAACTCCTTTGGCAACAATTCTGCCAGCATTCGCTGATAGTTTTGAGTTTGTCTCCTCGAATACTTTTGATAGTCCCCTCCAAAATTCGCTTTGCTGCTCAGATGTGCATTCCTATGCCAATCGAGTATTCAAAATGCCTAGATAATCCACTAATTTTGAGAAAATATGAGAAAATCCAGGGTGATGAAATGTGTTTTCAACTTGTACTTGCCATCCTAACCCATATTTTGCCATATTTCCAACTCATTTTGTCTAATTTGCCAGCAAAAATAAATTTATTGCTTTTATTCTCTTCTTCTTCTCCTTTTGTTGTTCTTCACAAGATGGTATCTTTTAGAAGCTCCTTTTGCTTATAAATCATACAGGCTGTTATGCCTAACGAGCGTCGATTGCTCAAATTTGCTGGATTTATTGCACAGTGTACTCCAGAGGTTTGATTTTTTTTTAATCGCATGGTGTTTATTCTTACCTTTGCTTCCATTGACAATAATCTATAAAATTGAATTATTTTAGGCTGCTGCGTACGGCACCTGCGTTTCTAGTCAGGCAGAACGAATTACAAAAGGTGCTTGTGAGAAGGAATTTGATAAATTAATCACTTGCTTCAGAGAAAAGGTTAGTTTCT
The DNA here is from genome assembly GCA_932521405.1 of Oscheius sp. JU1382. Taxonomy (NCBI): domain Eukaryota; kingdom Metazoa; phylum Nematoda; class Chromadorea; order Rhabditida; family Rhabditidae; genus Oscheius; species Oscheius sp. JU1382. Next base: position 1,705,961 of record OW051479.1, read on the forward strand.
TTTGATTTTTCGATGATTTCATTATTTTAGCAACGTAAAGCAAAATGAAGATCAAAAGATATAAGAATTCATATAAAACACTCACTTTCTTTAAGCACCACTATAATATTGTTGCACCGTATAGGTAAGCTTTCTTTTTAAAAAAACATTTCTTTTTTTCAGAATTCTAGTAGATGGCTCTTTTTGTTGGGCAGCTCTTCAAAATCAATTAAATATTACTGAGCAAATTAAAAAGTATTTGGATGCTGATGTTGAAGTCGTTACGACAAAATGTGTCTTAAATGAATTAGGTTAGTTTTTTTCTTTAATTGCATAAAAGTAAATCAGAAACAATTGGTAGCAGTGTTCACGGAGCTAAAGTAGTTTGCCAGAAGTTCCATGCTGATAGCTGTCCTCATAAACAGCCAGTTCCAGCGAGAGAATGCATGATTCGGTTAGCTAAAAAAGCTCTAAAAGGAGATGGGAACAAATATATTATAGCTACACAGGTTTATTTTTCAGTTCATTAAGTTATTTGTAAATTTAGGATGATATTTTGAAAGAAAAACTAAGAAAATTACATGGTATTCCTATACTATTTATTGCTTTCAAGACTATTTTATTCGATAAACTAACAGAGGTAAGACTGAGTTTTTCAAATATAATCAAATAATAGGAGGCTAAACAAGCCGTAGATCCTCAAAATGCAGAGCTGGAGAAAATTAAAGAGTTAAAGAAGGAGCTATTAGGAGAAACTGAAGTGATGAAGAAAAAGAAAAAAAGAGTCAAAGTAGTAACCCTTTATTTTAAATTTCTAATTGTTTTAGGGAAAGAATCCACTCTCTTGTAAGAAGAAGATAATGAAAAATGCTCCCCAGAAATCAGGAGAAAAAACAGCTGCTGGAAAAAGACGCCGAAAGAAGAAATCTTCAGCATTAACGGAAAATTCAGTTGAGGTTTAATTGTTGATGTTGGTTGTTAAAATGAAATTATTGTTTTTTACAACAAAAAATGTTCAAAAATGGTGAAGAATTTTTCCAATTAACTACCGTAGCCCTCGATTCCTAACCTGGAGTAATGTGATTTCAGAGAACACTCATACGGGTCCTTGTCCATAATATATCATGAAATATCTAACCAATAATACTGAAGGGTTCCACCCTCATGAAGTGAATTCAGGTTCTATGCCTGGCACAAAAATCGTGCCCGATGAGTATCTTGCCTTACATTCTACCGAAGTAATTAGTTCGATTATCGTCACTCCACGCGCTCCGCATCATCCCTGGCTGATTGTTGGCACAAATACCGGCGATGTGTGTTATTTTCCTAAGCATTTTAAAGTTCTCCTCCATTTTAGATTCTTTTCTATCTAGCAGATGTAAATCACACAGACGAAACTCGAACAATCGTTCGACAAAAAGCACACGATATTAGCCCAAGTCCCATTGAAGCAATTGCTTGTGGCAATCTCACTGGAGCTTTTTCGTAAGCCTTCAAGATTTTAAGAAGAAAAAATAAATAAAATTCCAGGACAGAAATAGTTACAGTTTGTGCCGATGGTCAATTAACTACTTTCACCCCACCCATAAATGATGGTGATCATCCATACGTGAATCATACACAGCTAATCCAAGCAAATGTGAAAGCAGCTCATGTTATGGATGTTGATGGCGATGGGATTCAAGAGCTCGTAGTCATTCTAACCGACAGAGTTGTTCGCACATATCGCTTCTCTCACAGCCCAGAAAATCGTCTACTTCCTATTAATAAATGGGAAGTTCCTTGTCAAATAACCGGCTATGCGATCTCTCCTCTCAATCCACTAACATCGTGAGTTTCTCTTACCAAAATCATGAAGAATGGAAAGGAAAGGCATTTTAGATCAGCAGATCTCGTCCTTTCTCAAATGGGCAACTCTTATTATATAAATGTTCCACTATCTGGCGGAGATAAAGTCGATCTCAACTATCAAATAAACAGCAAACTCCCCGCCATAATGATGCTCCCTCAAAAGATCCGTTTCGCCGGTATTATGGGTTCAATGATGGAATATTTAGCCCTTCGCGGTTTGTTTTTGCTTCAAAAATAAAATTTTTTAAAGGAAAACCAACAGATCCTAGAGATAGACAATTTGAAAACACTGGCTTTCCTCTAATTACGGTTTGTGCTTGTATAGCTAATGATGGAATGGAACTCGTCGCTACTATTGATATCAGAGGAATGGTTTTGCTGTATGCTTCGCCTGGGAAAATACAAGAAGAGACCACACTTATAGCCAATAAGGTAGGCTTTAGGTTTCCAACAAAAGTCCCTTTTTTTCAGAGTCAAGCAGATATTGAAGCTGTTGCTTATTTCGAGACGGACGAGAGCTGTGAATACACGGTGATGACAGTAGTCGACGATAACACTGTCATGATGTCAGTGGCGAATATCTTCCGTCATCTATTCCTCTATAAACTCAACCTGACTGAGATCCAATCAGCTGTGAAACAGCGCCAATTTAAACGATAGCTCATCTTCCGGGTAAAAATAGAAGTTCAAATGTAAATAAATGCTGAATATCCTTCAACTGAAACGAATGACCTTTGAGATTGGCAGGAAACAGCTGGCAGCAGCAGGAGCCTGTATAGGAGATAAGATCTGCCTTACAACTGTCTCACACCGGTTATAACCCTTGACATAGCCCAAAACATCACCACTTTCTCATCTTGATTTGTTGACTTTTAGCATCTGAAAATATCCTGTGAGCCGAAAAGATCAACAGCCAGCTCCAGCGGATCTACTTTTTCATTGACTTTCTTCTATTTTTAGCATCCAATGGCTCGAGAATAGCCAACTTTTTGTCCATTTTTCACCTTTATCTTACGAAAAACAACTATGTTCCTCACATTTGAGGCAGCTTCTTGATTCTTTGATCTCTATCAGACTGTAGCCATTGATTTCGCCTACAAGTTTGAAGAAGGTCATTTTCTTGGAAAGCCATCCACTAAGCTATAAAACTGCACATCACCTGCAGGTTTTTTGTCACTCAAACGGCCTATTTTCGTTGCTTATCAATGACCTTTGCCCCTGTCTAGTCCTCCTCTTTCCTTTTCATTCAATAAAAATCAGGGAAAAATGGACAAATTGCCACCAGAGATTGATTACGAAATCGCTGAAATTTGTGACTTTCCATCGCTGGTTCATCTCTTATCGGTTAGTTCCTTTAGACCACAAAGTGAATCTCTTCAGGTCAGCCGTAAGTGGCGAAGAACGGCTCGTTACACTCTATTTCGAAAGGATTCCCTCGATTTTGGGAAGGAATTGCTAGAAGTCTTCAGCATCGAGCCGCTAGAAAGTCATGCAAATCGCGTAGAGGATTTCCTCCTTTTTCTCTACCAATTCGGTCATTCCATCAAAAAAGTCAAAATAAACAATCCAAATCTCAAAATGAGCTGCAGCGACTTCATTCTGGTAGGTTGGTCAGGATTAAAACAACTCGCTTAGATGGCTAGAGCTCTCCCGCTTCTGGAAGAAATTGAAATTGAACAAAGCGATCTCCCACAAGTCTCCTACGACGCTTTATATTCTCTTTGTTTCTTTAAAAATCTCAAGCATTTAGGATTGAAAGGCTGGAATCAATTCAATTGTGCTGGGAGGGGTTAGTTCCTTCTTACAGTATGCTACATCAAAATTTCGAAAAAAAAAGCCTTAAAAATGAGGAAACGGTTTATTTTTAATCCTAAAATGAATCCTTTAGGTTCCTCCTATCGATCGACTCTTCCCTATGGCCATTTTCTCTCTCTAGAATCTCTCACAATTCATGGCACTTCGACTGTCCTTGATTTTCTTGTAAACATAGCCTCTTTTACGAGCAAAATGGACAAATTAACATCCATAGAAGTGAGCCATTTTTAGGCTTTTTTGCTAACGAAAGTCGTCTAGTTTATTTTCACGGAGGAGTCTGACAAATCGACTCAACTCCTTTCTCAATTTTTGATAATCCATGAAGATTTGAGCTCTATTGTATTGGAAAATCTACGCTTCAAATTGCCTACCCAAGTTGAATCATTTCTACGGTATTTTGGTCCCAAAAATGAACCAACGCTTTAGATTATTTTGTCATATGAAGGATCTCAAAGAGTTAGAGATGAATAGCTTCGAATTTCCACTTGAATTGGATTCGATAATTGTCGACAAATTTGTGTAAGTTTATTTCTGAAGAAAGGGAAAAGCGAAAATTATATTTTAGGGAAAGGATGGGCAAGAAGAAAGTATTTCTCCAAGTACGGTAGCCGCACAACGATCTCCAGACTTAATTCAATTATTTCAATAAAACGTTTGATAATTCTTGCTGGATACAGTAGCTTTAAGAGAAATCGCTTTAGGATCTAAACATTCAATTAGTCTTTATCCCAAATGATCTCTAGTCAGTTTAGTCGAGCAGAAAACTGTCCCGCTGGTGGTCATATGTCAACGACGGTTGCTTCAACAACAGACTCAGTAGGAGACACTATCAGTTTAATTTTTAATCGATGATTTGAATTATAGACGGATACTCGAAATGTTGCATTTGAGGAGAATAGTTCGAAAACACAGACGACGGAGACGACTTCTCAAAAGGCGACTACTCCAAGGAGACGACGACGGATTGTTCGAGGAATGGTTCAAGCTGAAGACATTGGTAGGCTTTTTTATGGTAAAAGATCAAAAATTGCAGTGGTTACTCGGATGATCTCCCTCTCATTCAACCTGATTCCAATTATAATGATCACACTGGGAATTACCTACATCGACGATTGCCCCAAAGAGCCAATGCTCCCTATCTGGCTAATAGTCTTAGGACTTCTCTATTTGTTCATAACGTTTTTGGATCTCCTCGTCTGTTTTCGAGATGACTACGATCGTCCAATAGCGATACGAATCCTCGATCATCTAATCATTTCTCTGATGTTGGGCTGGCTCATTCTTGGCTCAGTTTGGCTCTATTCTCCAAGTGGAGGAAGTGATGAGCAGTGTCAACCAGCCATCTACAATTTCTCGATGCTTCTCATCACTGGCACCTATGTTTTTATTATTTTTATCTCAATTATTCTACTAATCATCGGAGGAACCGTCGCTGTATTTGGGTGAAATGAGGCTCATCTGTAACATCTTTTTATTTCTTCTATTTTAATGAACATTTTGTTGAAATTGTCCCTAGAAGTGATTTGTGGACCTCGCCCAGAATAATTGCTAGGTCTTTTTTTTTGCTAAAAATAATGCTCCAAGAAAGTTGTTGAAAAGAAATAAAAGCAGAGGAAATTATTAGTCATAGATGAAAGACTGCCACCCTAAACGGCCATTAAATGAGGAGTAACATTTATTGTTTATGACTGTACTAAACTTCAAAAAGAAGCCTCCCCGAAAGCAAGTGTAGTACTCTGGTTATGAAGAAAGTCAGCTCCGGAAATCTCAAACTACAGCTCGTTCCTTATAGTCAGCTGACTTGAATCCTCTTTCTCTTTCTCTGTTATCAGTTGCCTTAGTCGGTCACTGTTTTCCTAAAACTGTCCTCTAGGAACAGTATTTTCCCCCAAAAATGGACCAAAATTTTGCTACTTCTTTACTTCGAAGTGTGGAAGCTGAATTGGAAAGGAAGGATGAAGAACTCGAAGAATTGAAAGGCGACATGGCCGAGTTGAGGAAGCACAATGAGCAGCTCAGAAATCGCCTGCTAGAGTATGCCATGCAGCCCAACACTGCTCCTCCTCAATACTCAGAAGCATCTAGCTCAACCGATGGTAAGATTTAAAAATAAATAAATAAAATTTTTAGTTTATTCGGCATTTCGAGATGTAAATTCGCGGTTTAATACTCTAATTTCAACTTATGGTCCTGAAAAGAAAAAAGAAAAGCAACCTATTTCAAAACAGGAAGAAGCGATGGATAGACCAGGTAAGGGTGTTGCGTTATCTGCGGTCAAATAATGAAACATAGCATGGGATAACGTCATCGCGGCTGCTCTCGATCGCGAGGAGGATAGTGCCAATCTTCAGCTCACTTCGTATACGGTATCTTTTTTATCCCTCTCGACTTCTTTTCAAAGCATCATTTTGTTCCAAAATCGTTGTAGAACCCATAAAATTCGATATTTTTGTAATAGCCACGTAGCACTGTAGCTAAAATCAAACAAATTTGGGATTTTTTGTTCAAAGAAGAGCAGCGAGACTCCTCAAAATTTAGATTCTAATCCTCGGTGGCTATGCAAATGGCCGTGAAACTGGCGAAATGTACCTCTTGGGCACGAGAGCCTCCTCTTGGATGAAATTAAAAATGTCGTTGCCCTATGTGACCGCCTACCATGGAACTCTTTTTCTCAGCGGGGAGCTTTATGTCTTTGGCGGTTGCAAGAATTTGACATACAAGCTGAGTCCAAAGAAAAAGTGGAAGCGAATGGCTGATATGATGGAGAAGAGAAGTGGAATAACCAACAGCTCGGTGGAGTTTGATGGCGGCATTTGGGTCATGGGAGGGACTGGATTACAAGCCTCAAATACCGTTGAACGATATGATCCTTATGAGAATAGGTGGAGCTACATGGCGTGAGTGTAAAAATTGCTTATTAACCCAGATTCCAGAAATATGAGAGAAGCCCGTTCTGGAGCTGCAGCCGCTGTTTCTAACTCCAAAATCTATGTCTGTGGCGGTTGGAACGGCGAGAGAGCTTTAGCCTCCGTTGAATTTTATGAACCTCTACGTCGCTTTTGGACTCTAATCTCCCCCATGCCTGTTGCATCCTATGGTCTTTCTGCGGTCTTCGATGGGCCTCATCTTCTCGCTATTTCGAGTAACAAAGGAATTTGGTCGTTGAACGCTTTGGAGATAAATTCTCATTGGATGGATGTGACTCCTCTAAAGAGCTCAAGACAATATGGCACTGTAACGAAGAAAGGGAATGAAATTGTGGCTGTTGGAGGAAAGAATGCAAAGGAATCGCTTTTATCGATTGAGATTTATGATGGATTCAATTGGAACAAAGGACCCTCACTTCCCAAGGCATTTTATGGCCATAGTTCGGTTGTTCTTTCCGAAGAAACTATGAAATATTTAAAATAAAGTGTTTCTTGCGTTCTTCGGTCGCTCTCTCCAAATCATGAAATTACATTATCAGATTAGGCTGGAAAAAGTGAGAATTTTTCAGCTATTTTGCCTCCCTCTGGGGGAAGCATTCCAAAATTTGCTTTAACCTCTAGGAATCCTAGGGTCGGAAGGCAGTTACCGTATTTTCTCTAATATAAGCTCCCTCAAATAGAAGTCCACCAAAATGGGAGGTTTGAAAAGTAGAAGCCCAGGGCTTTTATTAGGATGGTGCAAAAGAAACTGCAGATTTGACGGTAAATTTTAAAAAAAACATCAAAGCGAGAAATCTTTATTCATCGAAATATTCACCACAAGCATCGATGACTTTCCTTCATCGAACGCGAAGAAACTGAATGCCATCTTCGAAGAACTGGGACTCCTGGGATTCAAAATAGTTGAGCACCCAGTTATGGACCTCATCATCATTCTTGAACTGCTTCTCCTTCAAAAAGTGCTGCATCGAGCGAAATAGGTGATAATCACTTGGAGCCATATCAGGAGAATATGGCGGACGAGGCAGGACTTCCCATTCAAATTCTTCGATTTTCTGCTGTGTGATTTTCGCAATATGCGGCTTAGCATTGTCATGCAAGAGCTTCACCGAAGTCATGTCCGCCCCTGGTGTTCCAATGCTTTGTACACTCTGTCCAGCTGATGAGCATACAAGTCCGCATTGACCGTTTTTCCATGTTCCAGTAATTCAGAGTACACCAAACCCTTGTTGTTCCACCATACAGACAATAAGATCTTCTTCCCGTGGATTTCAGACCTTGGGGTTGGAACAGCACGTTCGCCAGCGCTCAGCTACTGTCGCTTTCGCGTAAAGTTGTCTTATGCAATCCATTTCTCATCCGATGTCACGATAGAATCAAAAAATTCGCTACTCTTTGCACAATTCAGGAGAATGCCAGCGATGGAAATGCGGGATGCGAGGTTAGCATCACTGAGTTGATGAGGGACCCATCTTCCACAGCGACTTTTCTTTCCAATAGCGTGAAGATGGCGTTCGATGGTGACATGATCACAATGGAATATTTTCGCAAGTTCTCGAGAAGATTGGCATGGATCGGCTTGAATAACGTCCCTTAGCTTGGCTTCGTCCACGACTTCTGGCCTCGAACCGTGCTCGTGATCTTCCAATGTCTCATCTCCCTCTTTGAATCGTTGAAACCAAGTCTGGCACTGCCTGAGAGACAAACTGCCATCTCCGAAAGCAGCACAGAGAGAACGATGCGATTCGGCAGCGGACTTTCCAATTTTGAAGTTAAACAGTAATGCTGCTCATAGCACAAACTTTTGGTCAACCATGATCTAAATAAAAAATACAAGCACTTTTTAAATAAAATAAGCAACAACCAAAAAATTCAAATGTCGAAATAAATAACAAACAAATATGCGAACAAAACATAAAAAATAATGCCGTTAGCATCGCTCGTTTCTGATAAATGAGAGCTGATATCTATCGGCAGTTTCTTTTGCACCACCCTAATATTAGAGAAAATACGGTAGTCTGTTTCAAAAAAAAAGACGATAAAACTGACTATTAACCACTGCGCTGCAAATTTAAATTTAATTTAGTTAGAAAATCATCGTCGGTTTAATTACCCAACATCAGGCTACTAAAAACGAAAAAGTTTCGAGTTTTTTTGGGCACACTGCATCCCAATTTTATAGCTTTTTGAGTTATTGAGAAGTTTGCTTTTGTCTCCACAAGAAGTTGCAAATAGTTCGCAAACAAAAGATGATTCAGTGAGTTGATTTTCCCCCTTTTTATCTTATCTATCCATCATTTGCGCCGTTGCTTTCCATCAAAGCTTCGAATTTCTACTATGTCATCATTATATGGAAATGATCCAACATTCCAAATGTATGAAGCTCAGGCGAAAGTCATCGAAAAAAATGAAGAAATTCAAAAGCTTACAGAAGAATTAAAAGCAGAGAAAAAGAAAACTCAGCTAGCTAGTCTTTCCAATAGTTCTGCATCAGAAATTAAATCAGCCGTACTCGCCATAGCAGGAAAAATGGATGCATTTGAACGGAAGCTAGATAAACTTTATGATCAAGGTTGGTTTCTCTTTTAATCATTCAATCAATTTAAAATCTTGATATACCGTAGTCTGGCTAAAAAAGACAACATGCTCATTCACAATACCGTATTCAATTTTGATGGTTTTCTCTATCCTACATTTTGATCCTAAAATTAAATGAGCGATTTTCTTGCTTTTTTGCACTTCTAGAGGTTTTTACATGCTATTAGAACGATAAACGCATTAAAAAACCCTCAGAAATGTTCAAATGAACCAGAGCTAGCTCATTTAATTTTAGGATAAGAAAAAAAGCCAAAATTGAATACGATATTGCGTACGAGCATGTCGTCTTTTTTTAGACAGACTATATCTCGATTAATAATATTAGTCTTGTCCTAAACAAATAAAACTTTGTCACTATAGCTTCTCGATTTGCAGAAACATTTCCAAAAAATCCTAAATTTTCATACAATTTTTCTCACTTGCTTTCATAAAAGTGAGAAAAAAAAACGATGACTCATTTGAACTGCACAGACAATTTGCTGGTTAGAAATCTGGATAAAGAAATATGAATCATTTTAGGACTTATTACAATAACCCTTTAGGATAAGAATATTGCCCGTACAGTTCGAATGAATCATCATCGCTTTTATTCTCTGTTTTCGATTTCCTATTTGCGATAAAAAGCTGCTAAACTTCCTCCCAATCGCATTTAATTCAGATGAGATTCTTCGATAAGAGAGAATTTCAGTAAAAAAAAACTTACAAGGTGTTAATTTGTATTCAAATAGCCCTAAAAATGATCCAATCTGATTAATAAACACCGGAAGATTGTATTTAAGAAAATATAGTATTTTCCCCTGTAAAAACCACATCTAAAAATTGAGATAAAAGAAGATACCGTATTTCTTCTAATAGAAACCGGGTGCTTCTATTTTTCGACGCCCCTGATGGACCGGCTATGCCGAGTAATTTGTGGAATTATTTCAGTGGATCAGCTACAGTATAACCAAGTTCAATCCTCTTCAGAACTTAGTGAGCAATTGAAGACATTGTCTACACAAACTTCTAATTTGTTGAAAAACCAATTAGGAGGAGGAGGAAATCCAAATACAAAACGAAATGATACAAGGCCGAATCCAAAGCCGCAGCCAGTTACGAAAGACAGTATACTCATCTTAGGAGGAACCAATTCTAATAAAATATTTATTTTCAATACAATTGAATCAACATGGAAGGAGCTTTTAGTGAACCTTCCAAATAACCTCAGTTTCCATGGAAGTGCAGTGCTCAATGGGGAAATTCACATAATTGGTGGCTACAAAAATGGAGGTTTGGCTTTTTTTCTATTTCATTTTTTGATCATTCAGCATCGTGTTGTGAACATTACAAACTGAATAACAACCTACACTGGGAGCAATTGCCAAATTTACCTCAGAATCTATCAAAAATTGGAAATAGTACGGTTGTTTTTGAAAATTCTATCTGGGTGATTGGTGGAGAAGTAAGCAGTATGATGCTATATCAAGGTCGATATCAATTGACTCCAATAAATACTAGCAATATCCCGTACAGATATTGCCCCCAGACAAAAAGTTGGACCAATATGGCGTAAGTATTTTTATTTTTTCTTACCTAATGGTTTACCGTAGTTGGTTTCTCCTTAAGTTTTGATATCAAAGGAGTCGATTGAAACCAGTGTTATGTGGGAATCCCGAAAATTCCGGGGTAGGACCTGGCACGGAGGTTCGGATTCTCGGCGCATTCTCGCATACTCAGTCCCGTTTCGAGATTCTCGCACAACACTGATTGAAACTCTACACTATACTGGTAAACTAACAAACTAGGCCGAAAAAGCTCTGCGTGATGGTGGTGCACCGAGAATTCAAGTCTCTGCACCACGACTCATTTTTATCTTAAAAATTTACTAAAGGAAAAAAGGCGGCGCATATACATAGCACGAATAGTGATTTTTTTTCGGCGAATCGGCTTCCCAAATTTTTCGATGGGGCGAATCAGCTTTTGAAAATTTTAGGCGAAGTGAAAATACATCGACGCCCATTTTTATTCTAAAATTACTACAGGCTGTATAGCCTGTTCATAAAAAAGACGACAGCTGGCGCTCCGAGAAAAGGTTTTTTCGCGGCGAGACCCATTTTTATCCTAAAATTTACAAAGAGGCCTCTTTTTTTTGGATAAAATGGGTCCCGCTGCGATAACCCCTTTCTCGATGAAGTACGACATCCTTTTTATGAACAGACTGTAATAAGGAAATCGACATCTTTTTTTTTCAGCCCTTTGGCACATAATCGCTTGGAATGCAGTGCAGTAGTTCATGACGGCAAAATCTATGTGGCTGGTGGACATGGCAACAGCAATATGCCATATCCAATAGAAGTTTATAATTCGTTAGTAAACCAGTGGACTTGTCTAGACGTGGAATATAATATTTATCCACGTGTTGGGATGTCTCTCGTCATTACTGCAAACTTTATTTACATGTTTGGTGGAAAGGATATCAATGGCCCGATCAGAAACAATCAAAAGATTAAAAAAGCCACAAAGATATCAGAAAATATTCCCCCAACGGCATTAACTTACGAATATTGTCAAGCCTTTGCAGTTGCAAATGAATTTTGGCTGTTGGGAGGATGGGAAGAAAGCATTCCATCTTCTAAGTACACTCAACGCCAAAAACACTACAAATGTGAGATTTATAATGGATCAAATTGGAGAAAAATCACTGCTCCTCCGGTAGAAAATTTCTGCGCTATCAGTGTGCCGCTTGATCTTGCTCGAAAATTGTATACAAAAATTGTATGATGAAGATTAAATGTTCTTTCTTTGGATTTTTTCCAACAACTTTATTGGTCCCAGAACCACATATCCTAGAAGCACATCTCCTCTCTTCTCCCCACAAAGCTTATGTACAAAACGAAAGGGGTCGAATCAGTGCAAAAGGAAAGATGACCTCATCTGGATTTTTCTTATAACCATTTTTTATCACTAGATCTATTCGATGCCTTTTTTTTTTAGGAATTTACTTTTGATAATCCTTTGGTGGCTCTTCCTTCGTCTTTTCCATTAAAATTGTAGTAGCAATCTCACAAAAGGGGGCCGTATCCACAACAACTCTTTACATTTTGATTTGGGCGACTTTCGGCTAAAAATCGCCTATTTATTTATCATAATCTCCTGCTTCTCTAACAATTGTAAGGAATGTTATGATCTTCTTTGAATGGCGGTTTTTTTTTGCTCGATTTTTTTAGTTGGACAAGCGGGCCGCTTTAGATTTATCAGAATTTGGACATTTTTCCCAGCTACTATTCATAAAGTTTATAAAATTAAATGTTAACCCTTTCTCTTATTTTTTAAAATGAATTTCCCTTTCCTTTTCTTAATTGTATTCATAAAATTATGTAGAAATAGCCCCAATATCTAAAGATTTGGGCTTGCCCTACGTGTACGCAAATGCGTCATAGCAGCGCTTTTGGCGTCGTTCGCTTTGGCGCCTTTTGCCGTTCTAATTATTGATCGCTTTCACTGCACCTCATTGCCCTTTCTAGTTTTTAGGCGAGCCGTTTTCAATTCGAGAAGTAGTTGTTCTTTTTAATAACTGCGATTTCGAAATAAAATGGGTAAGAATTTTTCCCTTCCAAATGACGAATATCATCATTTCAGCATACAACGCTTCCTATGCAGGAAATGGTTCAGCTGGTGCTGATTATGGAGCAGCTAATCCAGTAGGAGTTTTTTTATTATTAAAATTAGTTTTTTTTAAGAATAAGGATAGTCAAGATTCGCAAGCCGCTTGGGCTCAATATTATGCCCAAAATCAAGGCCAACAGCCGCATCAATACGCCCAACAGCAAGGAGGAGGCGCTGGGGCCGCTATTCCCCCACCACCGCCGGGAACAGGAGCTCCAGCTGCTGATGTTAGTTATTTTTTTATTATTATTTTTATTCTCTTCGTTTTTTATAGGTAGCTTATTCTGCCTACTATGGCCAGCAACAACAAAATAATCCTGCTGCCTATCCTCCGGCCCAAAAGCCTTACGATAATAATGGCAGGGATCAACATTCCCAGGGACAAGACTACAATAGAGATCGCTATGGCAGCACTGGAGGAGGAAATTATGGTAGCGATCGTGGAGCTGCTGGAGGCGGCAATTATGGCGATCGAGGAGCCATTGATTCTCATGCTTATGGTGCCGGAGGAGATCAAGGCGGATATGGTGGAGATCGTCGAGGAGGCTATGGAGATCGAGGAGGAAGAGGCGGCGGCTATGGTGGTGGAAGCCGAGGTGGCGGCGGAGATCGAGGCAGTGATCGTGGCTATGGAGACCGAGGAGGTGATCGCGGTTATGGCGATCGAGGAGGAGATCGCGGTGGAGACCGAGGTTATGATCGAGGCGGAGATCGTGGTTATGACCGCGGAGGACGTGGAGGTTTCAACCATTTCCCAATTTAAAATCTTCATTTTTAGGAGATCACGGTGGCGGAAGAGGCGGAAGCTACGGAGGAGGAGGAGGAGGAGGTCGAGACCGCGGCTATGAAGATCGTGGAAGCGATCGTGGCTATGGAGGAGGACGCGGTGGTTATGGAGGAGACCGCGGAGGAGATAGCTACGGAGATCGTGGAGGCGGAGAAAGACGAAGCAGATGGTCAGACGAAGGTGGACGAGGAGGCTTCCGTGGCGGGTAAGCTTCCTTTTTTAAATTTAAACTCTATTTCTAATAGAAAAGGTGAAAGAGAAAGTAAGTTTTTTTAAAATTGAGCTTGAATCAATAGGCTATTTATTTCCCTCATTGGTACTTTCCTGATAAAGGTTGCACATTTTTACCATTAGAGCCTTAACAAAAATTTTCTGTTAAAAATTGCCAATTGAGAACCAAGACTGCCTTTCATAACGACTTCTTGGGTATTCCCATCGGAGAGATTAGATTGAGTCGAGCTGCTTAAAAATCAGGGTTCTCAAAGGCTGGACTGATAAGCCTATTCTTAATTCCTAATCACTTAGTTTTTCACAAATATTTGCTATTCCTTCTTCCTGCCTTCGGTATTTCCAGAGAATTCAAGTTCCCATAGCTCACCCAAAAATGCTACTTTTTCGTCACAATGGGACTCTTCATTTTGGTTTAAAAGTCCACGAGATTCTACCTCTTCTCACAGACTGGAAATAAAGGAGTAAAATGGGTCCGGCGACTTTAAAAAAGGAAAATGCCTGGGGATGGACTTCACCCCAAGGAGGGGACAAATAAATCAAAAAGAATGTGTTGCTCCCCTATCAGGAAAGTACCCTTTGATTGGTTAATTGGGAGAAGTGGTGAAATTTGTTGTCTAAAACTCAAAAAGTCACAGGTTCTGAGTCTTCTTACTAATCGAGTCTCAAAAAAGTAAATAAATGAAACCACCAATCTTATATATCCTAACAAAGGGAATTTTATACAAAATTGAGAACAAATAAAAAGCGCTCTTAGGAGTGCAATTTTCACCAAAATAAAATGTTTAGCCATATCGAGTCAGCAACAAGAAATGAGTAGGCAAATCTACGAGTCCTCAAGAGTCAACTGGTTCTCTGAGAAAACTTGCGTTTCATTTTAAAACTTTGAGTAAAACTACCATAATCTCTCTTCTCACATTTTCAGTCAATTTTCACCTCATTTTTGATCCTCAAAAAGGGTTGATTTTCACTATAATTTTGTCAAGAAACTTAGCAAATTTAAACAAAAGTTGGAGGAGAAGATTACAGTCAGATTTAAAATAAAAGTGAAATGCAAGTTTGCGCGAATCAAACGCGTCAGAAGAGCTGTGTACAGAAGTAATTTTCAGACCGGGTGGAGGCCCCGGTGGAAGAGGAGGTTTTCAAGGTATAACCATTGTATTCGAGTCAAATAATTCTTCAGAAAAGCTAAAACTGCTTTTAGACCAAATCCTAATAATCTCCTTTTTCAGATAGAGGAGGTGGCGGCGATTGGCCTCGTGGAGATGATCGCGTCGAGCTAAAAGAGACCGTCTTCGTCCAGGGAATTCCCACTAGGTTTGGAATCTTTTCTCAATTTTGAAGCGGCGCATTTCCAGTGCAAATGAGACTTACATAGCTGATGTCTTCGCAACTGTTGGGGAAATAGCCAAGAACGATAAGACCGGTCAATATCGTATCAAAATCTACACTGATCGAGGAACCGGCGAGCCGAAGGTAGGCTTTTATCCTCCAATTTGAGGTTCTTATTCTTTTTTTTCCAGGGAGAATGTATGATCACCTTCGTCCAGGCTGAAACAGCTCAACGCTGCATTGATATGTATAATGGCCAGCCATTCCCAGGAGCGGAAAAGCAGATGTCCATCTCGTTGGCTAAATTCAAAGCTGATGCTGGAGGCGGCTTTGGCGGTCGAGGAGGCGGCCGAGGTGGAGGATTTGGCGGCCGAGGTGGCGGCGGCGGCGGATTTGGTGGACGAGGTGGTGGAGGTTTGTCTCGCTTTGATTCTTTGATCATTCTTGTTTTTTTAGGTGGATTCAGAGGTGGCCGTGGCGGAGGAAATCAAGAGCAACGAGCCAACGATTGGATTTGCTCTGGCTGCAATAACAATAATTTCTCCTTCAGACAGGTTAGTCCATCTCTTCCCTTTAAAATATTATTATTTATTTATAGCAATGTAATCAATGCGGAGCCCCGAAAGGAGGAGGAGGAGGAGGAGGAGGCGGTGGAGGAGGAGATAATGGCGGAGGAGCTATGCGTGGACATGGAGGTCCTCCAGGTGGAGGCGATCGTCATCGCCCATATTGATTGTCCAATTTCGATTATTTTTCCATCCATTGTTAACATTTTCTTCTTCTTTGTATCAAAACTTTTATTTATTTTTCGGTACAATCATCAATAAATGTAGTCAAGCTTAATTCAATTCTCTTTTCTATCTTGTGCAAGATGGATGTCTCAGGGATTTATGGTTTGGAGAAACGAGAAAGCGAGATCTTCAACAAATTCAAATCCAAATGAGCGGTGATAAAGACGATCTCCCTTGGGAATTTACGAATTACTGGTGAGTCTTCCTTTCATTTGTTTTTTACAGGAAGCTTTTGGCTACAGAAAAACCTAAAAAAGGGAAGTGTTGGTCTTTCTATATGGAGAAATCTCAATTTAGGACCAATTTTCTTGCCACAAAATTCAAAAGGAGGACTCTTTTAAAAAGTACTGTAAGTTTTGAAATTGAGAGATATCTAGGTAATCAAATCGATGGAGAAAAATCTCGTATTCTGGATATTTTCATCGCGTGGGCAGAATTACAGGACTTGGCTCAATTGCCTGGAAAGATTTAAATTATGCAGGCGGTGGAAACGGTAAGCTTCTCAGATTAGATTTTTAGGTCTGCCTCTTCCATTCTCATGATTATTTCCTCTTTTTCTGCACCATAAATGTCTCACGTTTTGTGTAGTTTTCCGGGTTTTTGAGACCGGAGTCAAGCGGTTTCATATTTCTCCCTCTGCTCTTCACGCTCGGATTACCTTGCACGGATTTGGAGATCGAAGCAACCAAAATGGGAGCTATTTGCAGCCCACTCTCACACCTATTTGGGCCATCTTATCGTGGATTCTTGCAGCATTTGGAGGCGAATGAAGGATGGCTTACAACCGACGATTCGTCTTACCGAAAGAAGCTCATTTCTCATTTTGTTGGAGACGAACAGAATGCCATTTTTCACTTGTAATCCCCCCCATTCGCGTTGAGTTATTTATTGTCGCGCCCTCGCTTAGTCGCCTCGAGAATTGGCCCTGAAGGCAAGGAGCCATAAGCTGCACATTACCGGCTCTTCTCATCGGAAGCGCTGCACAGCCCTTGTTATTTATTGGGACAAATGCGCACCTCCTCCTGGCCGCCAGACGGGCCCAGTAGGTACCACCTGACCTGGACTTCTAATAGCTTGACCCTCCATTCCACAGCTGTTCGTCTCACCTTCGAGTTTGTTCGCAACTTTTTAGCCAGAAAACATTCGCTCATTCAACTCCTTGCTTTACACTTGTCTCTCACCGGGTTCAATTGATCTTATTCACTACATTTTTAGCTCTGAAACGTTTATTTTTTCTTTCAATTTTGTGGACAAATTATCTTTCAAATCAACAACAGAAAAATTAGTTGCTTTGTCCTTCCAATAGATTCATTTCTGAGCTTTTTAAGAGACTTTTTCAAGAAATTTTCCAAGAATAATTAGCTAAAAAGCCAACTAAAGATCATAATTTACAGAAGCGAATTAAAATTTTCTTATCAGTTGGTTTCTTTGCAAAGAAATTAGAAAAGTTTGCTTCCAAATTTATGATCATTTCAATCAAAAATCATTATTATTTTGGAAAGAAATATAGTCTGTTTGAAAAAAAGACGACATATTTGAGTATCAACCGCTGCGTTGCAAATTTAAATTGGGGTATCCGCGCTGCTTTATCTTAAAATTGTATAGCCAAATTAAATTTAAATTCAAATCTGCAGCGCAGCGGTTTTTTTAAAAACAGACTATAGCTCTTTTTTCCCTCTCAGACTCAACCTTTCCTCTAAAATGATACCTTTTCGGTCAATAAGATGTGGCCAGTTAGAAAGGTCGCTTTTGATCTCTTTTCTTCTCTCTTACAAATTGCCTCTAATTTGGGCCTTTTTCCTCTCCTCTCTCTGGGAAATGAACGAACGAAACTGGAACTGTCCTTTTCCATCTCGGCTTTTCTCTTATTCTCGCATTTCAAGCGGAAGAGCTTCACAGCAGGAAATCGCCATGCGCGAGAGCGGAATGGATCCCGCTGTGAGGATCAGTTTTCTCTTATTCTTATCCTCACAAAAGCAGAATAATGTTTTTGACAGATGGCTGTGGAAGCCCGTTCCCGCGTTCTTTTGCTCTTTTCTCAAGCTGACTACCCTTATTTCTCTCCTCAACTCGACAGTACCACCGCGAAATTCAAATTTGCTGCAATTTTAGAGAGGTATAATCTTCAACAACTTTGTAGAACAGAGCTCTTGGCTATAAGTTAGAAGAATATCAGAAAGCCTTTGCCCATAGAATGGACATAAATTCTCAGTACTTCCTTCCTATTTTATTGGCCATTTTCCTCCAGAATTATGGGTCAGCCAGGTCGCAGAGAAAGTCATTACTTTCGCCTACTTTCCCCATAATAATTGGACTTTTTGTCAGATCCTCCTCCGCAATTCAACAAGAGACAAAAAACTCGAATTGCGTTCCTCATCCGGCTGAACAAATCTGCCCCTTTGATCTTTTTTTCAACTGCATCGGAACCCCTTGGCCTGTCACAGCTGGCGAATCACAAAAAAGCTCTCTCTCCTCCAGCAGATGCACTGCACTCTCCTGTCAGTCCTCCCCGTAATTGGTGGAGAAGCCTTCCCAGCCCATATGTTTCAATTTTGCGGGAAGAGAAGCTGACGAATCCCGAGAGGATTTTTACGATAAAATGGTTATTTTATCGGGGGAGAGGCTCTCAATTTTTTGGGCCTTTCCGTACTTTTTTGAACTTTTGGCAAGAAAAAAATCCGATTTTTTTAGCCATTATTGCCAATTTTTAAAGAAAATGGTTGAAAGCCCACAGCTAGTAGGTCTTGCTTATCCAATTTAGAAAGAAACCTAGAAATCAATTGAAAAAATGGTTAATAATTTGAAAAAAAAAAGGAATTTGAGATCACATTTTTTGACGTTGACTGTCAAAAGAATCAATTAAATTGGATTCTATTTGAAGTTTACGGTATTCAATTCTAATGCGATTGTTTTCTATTTATAAATAGCGTTTTCCTATAATCTAGCTTATTCCAGTTTCCTGTATATTCGTGGTTTTTTCCCCAAGATTATAGAGTGTCTTTTCCAAAGTTTTACTCGAAAATCCCTCTTCTCTTTCCAATTCAAGCCTAATCTCACAAGAAGATTCTCACAAATCGCCTAATCAATCATAAACGGCTGTTTAGTCGAGAGAGATGATCGTTTTTCTCCTTCCTCCCTACTATCCGAGAAGGATTCTTTTCTCCTAGAAAAGTCTCTTTCCTCCCCCCAAAGAGTTGAACTCTTATTTACCTCGCTCTCCATTGATAGTCGGATCAGAAGAAAGTCCTTCGCGCCGACAATGTGTCCGAGTGCAAATGTAATTAGCGGGCGGTGGTCATTCTACCAAATTGAACGGCCCAAAACTGAATTAGGGTGTCATGTTTCTCATCTGCTTTGTGTGTTCTCCTGGATCCGTTGAGTGTACCTGGCCTGTCTCTATACTTTTTTCTCGTTTTGAGAGCAGCCGTTTGAATGATTTATGACACATTTTCCGAGAGACAAAATAAGCATCTTCAGGGTGGGGCGTTCTTTTTGTCAACAAGGCTTCCTCCTTTTCCTTTCTCACTCATATTATTATTATTATTATTATTACAGTACATGTTGCCGCGATGAGACTTGGGCCAAATCTTACGACGATTATCACTCTACTGGTCGTTTCTTTCACTTTTGCTGAGGTTCCACGATTAGACAGAGAAGATGATAAAGTCCCAAATGCTCAAGAAATTGAAAAAGTGAGCCTCTTTAGTTTTATAGAAGAAAAAGCTCTACTTTTAGGATTTGATATACGAGTTCGAGAGAGATGGTGACATCCGAACCCGAGATGAGATGATCAAAACCATTGGTCCCTTTGTGGATCCCTTCGAGATTCGCCATATGAATTACACCGTTATGGTTGATTATCTAGAGGTTTGCACCTTTTTTTGGTTTGAATTTCCATCTGGAATCCACTTTTCAAAGCTTTTAGTCAAAACGATGATTATTATTAGGGTAGTTTTTTTGTTGTTGAAAAATCATAGTTGATGCGTAGTTTGCTGCGTATTTAATATATATTTTCTTTCAGGATTTGGTGCTGCAATTTCCCAATTTTACCAAGCTCTACTCTATAGGTCGATCAGTATTGGGCAGAGAGATGTGGGTGCTAATTGTCTCCAAATATCCAGAAGCCCATCAGACCGGGATTCCAGAATTTAAATATGTTGCAAATATGCACGGGAATGAGGTATTTTCCAAGAAGCAAAACAATAATTCTTTTTTGTAGGTCTCAGGCCGAGTAATTTTACTTTCGTTAGCCTGGACTCTTCTGAATAATTACGAGACTAATCCATGGATGAGAAAATTAGTAGACACTACTCGGATACATATGCTCCTTTCGATGAATCCAGATGGGTTGGTTGATCCAATAGACAAAATAGACAAAAAAATT
The DNA here is from genome assembly GCA_932521405.1 of Oscheius sp. JU1382. NCBI lineage: Eukaryota > Metazoa > Nematoda > Chromadorea > Rhabditida > Rhabditidae > Oscheius > Oscheius sp. JU1382. The sequence continues at coordinate 1,726,298 of OW051479.1, forward strand.
AGATATGAGATGTCGATCGAGGGAGATGATGCCGGAATCCGAGGGAGAAGCAACGCTAACGGCAAAGACTTAAATAGGAATTTCCCAAGCAGGTAGAGCCTAGGGAGTGAAGAGATTTGTTTATACATCTAGATATCCCAATTTCTTCCCATCAAGTGAGCTCCAACCAGAGACTATTGCTGTAATGGAATGGAGTAAAAAGGTTCCCTTCGTTTTGTCCGCCAACCTTCATGGTGGAACTACTCTAGGTGAGGGAGGAGATTATTTTTTTTCTAAACAATACTCGCCCCTGAATTTGCAATAATTTTTCTCCTAAATCCCCTTATTTTTCAGTGAATTATCCATACGATGATTATCCCACTCGGACCAGAGAAAGACGGTATTCTCCTTCTCCAGACAATTCTCTTTTCGTCCGACTAGCTTATTCCTACGCTAGGACTCACGAAAGAATGTGGAAGAAGGTGGCTCCCCTTAATTTTAACTCAAAGATAAAACTTTTAGGGACCAAGATGCATAAAAGATGAGCATAATATCGCGACAGATCCCCAACAAGGAATAGTCAATGGCGCTGATTGGTATATTGTTCCCGGTGGGATGCAGGATTGGATTTATTTGAATACTTTAGCTTTTGAGGTGAAATAAAATAGAATAAAAATCAAGGGAGAGTTCAGGTTACGGTAGAAATCAGTTGTGTGAAGTTCCCGGTTTCTCGAGAGATGCGTTGGCTTTGGAATGAAAACAAATACTCCATTCTACATTTCATCGACCAAGTTCACAAGTAAGCCATCATTCGTGAAATAAGAGAATAAGTTTAGTGCAATCTATGGAAGAATAATTGATTCCCAAACAGGGGAAGGAATCATCAACGCGACAGTTGGCCTCGACTCTGGGAAGATTGTCGTCTCCTACGGGGATGGCGAGTTCTGGAGATTGGCCAATCTAGGCGTTTATGAGGTTAGCTGAGAAAAAACGAAGAGAAAAAGAGGAAATTTAAACACTCTTCGGGTTGGACCGTGATATTTCTAATCTCCTTCTTTTCTCAAATCAAAAAAGAATAATTTTTAGGTAACCTTCGATCACCCGGATTACATCCCCAGAACGATGAGAATCTATCTGACCAGACAGAAAAGATCAGCCGAAGTTTTGGTCTCTCTCCAAAGGATAAAACCTCTCCCCACAACTACTCAGGAAAATGTTTGTTTTCTTTTTTTAAATTTGAAATAAAACAATTTCAGAGAAGACCAACGTTTGTCCCAAGAGGAGCTCCCGAAGAACCGAAGCCAACTACTGACTCCAGCTCACCGCAGAGACACTTTCACTTGATTCTGGTCTTTATTATTTCACTTATTTTGATGATTATTTGAACCCCGTGAACCTCACCTTTTTGACACATAGAGGGTGCCTTCTTTTCTTGCCATAATGCTTCAAGAGATTTATTTTTTTGGGAAAAAATTAAAACAAAGAGTCTTATCTTGGCTCCACATGAATTTTTATTAATCCAAGAGTGAAAAAGAGGAAAAAAGAGACAAAAAGATTCAACAAATTTAAATAGATGCATCCAACATTTAATCTCGATTTTTTCTCACGTTGTTGACATTCTTCTTAACCCGGGAGGAGGCTCTCGACTGGACTACTGTATTACTCTTCAGCTTCGCTTTTAGACTTTTTCGAAGCGATTCGTGTTTAGTTGCTGATTGAGGCGCCCTGACTTTTGCTTCTTCCAGCAGCTGCCTCTCTTTGCTCTCTTTATCCAATTTCTGCTTCAAGAAGTGCCGATTTTGTAGATAGTTCCTTACAAAGGCGTTTAACTTTTGCAAGGCCCAAAGCGCGTTCTTTCGCTTAGCTGGATTGTGTTCAAGCAGCCCTTCGAACATCTCTTTCAAGAGTGGAGGTGCAGTATTTGGAATGCGTAGGCAGAATTCTGGCTCATTGATTCGTCGTTTAACCGTGGCGTTATCAAATCCATCGAATGGCTGTTTTCCATCCATCAGAATCTCGTAGAAGATGATGCCCATTGAATAGGCATCCGATTCTCGAGTAAAAACACCGGTTCGAATTGCTTCTGGAGCCATCCAGCGAATGGGCGCTTTTTCAGTCGGCGCAATGCGGTATTCCTCCGTCTTTTTGCTCATTCCAAAATCAGAAATTTTGACTACTTTCTTGGTTAGATCAATAAGACAATTTCGAGCAGCCAAATCGCGATGAATCATCCGTCTTTCGTGTAAGAAGTGGACTCCAGCAGAACTGAAAATATTCCAATTTCTGATGTTTTCCAATCTGAAAAAAAGACAAAACTGCGTATTCGCGTTGCCCCGAGATAGGAATTTTCACGGCGAAACTCATTTTTATCCTAAATTTACTATAGTTTGCATAAAAAGACGACAGCTGATGTTCCAAGTAAAGAGTTTTTTGCGTCGAGACCTATTGTATTCTAAAAAAGGTCTTTAACAAATTTTAAATTTATTTTTTCAAATTTTCTCGGGATATCAAGTTGTCGTCTTTTTATGTTTGACTATCAACCGCTGCGCATCAACTTGCTTTATCCTAAAATTCAGCAAAAGGTATAATTGGGTCTTGGCGTGGAGAACCCAATTCTCGCCGTTTGTATACGTAATTATTGGGTTGGAACGTAATTAATGTCGCATTTTTGAAATAATTAGAACTTTGTTAGTTTACAACGAATTTATTCCAAATATTCACCATTACTATGGACTACTTGTGCCCACTTAATGGGCAACTGCCTGATCCCTCTCTCATAGAAAACACGAGGCTTTGAGGCAAAGAAGTTGACAAGCCACTGTTTCACATCTTCGTCATTATCGAAGTGCTTTCCTGTCAGTTCATTGTTCATCGACCGGAAGAGATAAAAGTCAGAAAGGGCAAGGTCTGGAGAGTACTCTGGCTGAGCAAGAAGTTCCCAATTCAGTTCTTTTATTTTGGAACGAGTGAGCTTTGCAGTATGAGGGCGAGCGTTGTCATGAAGAAGGATGACTTTTTGGAGTCTCGGTCTCTTTTCTATGATTGCAGCTATTACTCTATTCAATTGCTGGGTGTAAATAGTAGCAGTTAAACTCGTCTTACTATCCCGAAGCTCCCAGTACATCACGCCCTCGATATCCCACCAAACACACAACATAAACTTCTTCTGATGTGGATCCGACTTCACATCAGGTCTTGGTGTTTCTCCGGGACCCACCCATTGGTGCTTCTTCCGAAAGTTCACGGTTAATATCCACTTTTCATCGCCTGTTATTAGACGGGGAAGAAAAGATTTCCGCTCATATCTGGAAAGGTGAGCGGCAGCAATGGACATTCATTGTCATTTGTGAGCCTCGGTCAGGGTATGGGGCAACCAACGACCCAGTTTTTTCGAGTAACCCAATCTCTTGAAATGTCTATCTATTGTTATGTGAGAGACACTTAAAGCCTCTGTCAGATCACGGGTTGACTGGGTATTATCTTGGTTTACAATGGCGAGAAGTTGGCTTTCTTCGAGCTCCAAGGGGCGACCCTGACCAGAGACTCTTTCAAGCGAGCGATCTCCAGAACGAAACTTTTCAAACCAAAGTTGACAGCTCCGTGCAGTAATAGACCCTTCCCCATAATATTCGTTTATGTTAGAGGCCGTTTGGTGAGCGCTTGTTCCTCGGGTGAACTCATAAAGAATGACATGGTGCAGATGCCCAGGTGGTAGATCAGTGATACTTACGACAAAAGCAACCAGCGTAGAAAGAATAAGAAAGCTACTCATTGTTGTTATGGTGGGGTGAGAAGAGGGTTATGTGAGTAAGATAAAACACCCATCAGTCAGTCACATGAAAACAAAACAACAAGATAGCAAGCATGAAAAACAATGCGACATTAATTATGTGCCAACCCAATACATATTATTTTTTGCTACAGAAGAGATCAATCAATACAGCTTCTTTAGAAAAGTAGCGGCGCTTAAAAAAAACTTACATGTCTGCACAATATTTGCACTTTTGAGCGTTGGCAAGCGGCTTTCCTTCTTTAGCCATCTTTTGGAGGTATTTGTCCAAACTGCCACCATCTATCAACTCCATCACTATCATTACCTCCTTGCCGTCGTTGATAATTCCTAGGAAGCGTACCACATTGACGTGGATTAATCGTCTCATGAGACGGGCTTCACTCAACATCTCTTGCATTATGGCGTTGTTCTCTTCTGTCACTTTGGTCACTTTGATGGCTACCATAATTGGTGGCTTTTTGCTGTCTCTTAGACTGCCTTTATAGACGAATCCAAAAACTCCACTTCCAATAATTTGCTCCAAGTCTAGATTCTCTCGTTTGAGCTGCCAATTGGGGCGACTGATTGCTCGAACGAGGAGAGTTCCACGATCATCAACAGCTATTTTCTTTATAAGATGTTCATGTAAAAGCTCAACCAATCCGACACTGCTGGTCACTTCTCCTGTCAATGAGGCCACTCTTTTGCCGTCTTTCCCATCGAAGAATCGAAAGGTGATTGGGATGAGCTTCCTCTGCATGACGACGACTTGAATAACCCATCTGTCGTTTTCATTCAGCAATCGGATGCAGAAATCTCCATCGCGTGTCAAAACTTCGTGCAGGTCGTCTAGCTCCGTGGGACCATAGTAGAAATTCTGTTTTGTTATTTCATTAGTCGCCTGCTCATCAAATTCAGGTCCTGCCGAATCGTTAGTAGAAGGAGCAACGATGAGCGCGTGAGTACCCTCTTGTATATCCATATCTGCTTCGGGAGATATGTCCTTTTCATCGTATGGCACGGCTACTGTGTTTGCAACTTCCGGCCTAATCTTCTGGCTCTTAGACTTTTTAGACTTCAACTTTTGTGGCTGCCTATCTAGACGAAAGAGTAAAAGAAAAGAAGGAAACTAACTCGACGACATCTTTGCTCAAAAAAAGGTAAAATAATAATTCTAAGCGGATTTACCAGTTTTATTCTCTCTTAGAATTTAACATGTATTAGCAGGATATTTTTACTCATCCCATGGGACCAATTTGGGTTCATTTTTCTAGTCACTATCGATTGTTTTTTGAGAGAAACTACACTGCGTCTCATAATTATGGAGCCAGATGCAAATTGTGCATGCTTCCTGCCAAGAAAACGGATATGAAGCGGCGAAAGGCTAAGAATTGACAACAGTGAAGCAGTTTGAATTCTAAACCTCAGTTAGAACAAAAAATGCCTTCTGGAAAACAGTTATCTGAAGAAGAAAAGGACAAAATTCAAGCTTTCAGTGAGATTGGCCTCTTACATCGCGAAATCGGACGAAGAATTGGCCGAAGTCACAAAGTTATCGACTCTTTTCTTTCCAATTCAACTGGCTATGGGACTAGAAACAAGCAGAGAAGGAGGAAGAAGAAATTGACCCCAAGAGAAGAAAGACTCGTCGTCAGGAAGGCCTCCAATGAAATGATCAGCCTGAAGAATATCCAAGAAGATCTCCAACTTGATGTCTCGACGGAAACGATTCAGTGTACTTTGAAAAGAAGCGGAACGATTATCTCGTCGAAGCTGAAGAAATCTCCTCGCCTAACGCCTCAACACAAGACAAATCGGCTGGCCTTCGCTCAAAAGCACCTAACATAGCAGACCGATTGAAGCAAAGTTAGTGACTTTTATTTTATTTTAGGTGGTATTTTCTGACGAGAAGCGATGGACACTGGATAGTCCCGACGGAAATTTGCACTACTGGCATGACTTGAGAAGAGACGAGAGAGTGTTCTCGAAGAGGGGTTATGGGGGTGGAGGCGTCATGGTATGGGCGGCTTTTTGCGCGGACGGCACCGTCGGAATTGAGCTGGATCTCACATCCAGAATGAATTCTGTGAATTATCAGGCAGTGCTAAATGCCAAATTGCTTCCCTACTTGAACACCGCTGACATCGGCTACGTGTTTCAGCACGACAACGCCCCCATTCACGGGAGCGCTTCCACTTCTCAGTGGCTTGCTGCGAGGAACGTGAGAGTGATGGACTGGCCGGCATGCAGTCCTGATCTCAACCCCATCGAGAACCTCTGGGGCCTTTTAGTTCGTCGAGTCTATTCTCAAGGACGCCAGTTTGCATCCGTCGCCAACTTGAAGGTGGCTATCCTTCAAGAATGGAACAATCTGGATCGCTCCACACTGGGAAACCTCTTTGCCTCAATGCCACGTCGTTTAGTAGAAGTAATCGTCAAAAAAGGCGAAAAAACGCGTTATTGAATTGTTGATAAACAATAAACAAATTTGTTAACAAGTGGCTCCATAATTTTGAGACACCTGATTTTTCGTGTTTTTGGTCTAGCATCATAAAGACTCATTGGAATCTGGTAAAAAATTGGAACTAGGGGGGTTTTTTTGGGAGAGAAAAATAATGGCACTCACCGTTTTAGGTAAAAGGTTCAAAAACTATTGGAAACCTTGAAAAATGGGATGGCTCCATAATTGTGAGACGCAGTGTAGATCGAAAATGGAGTATACTGTATTTCCTATATTAATGCCACTATGGTACTACTTTTTCGAGTCAAAATTTGCGCTTTTTTCGTAACATCTCACGCAAAGGCATCGGCATGATCCTCTTGCATTTCCATCAATTTAAAATATAATAGCTGCTCCGTGCTCTACAAGTGTGCTTGGAAGCGTCAATTTACAATTTTTCCAGCTCTTTTCCATTGAATCGTAAATGGTAGTCGAGTTTGTAATGAAGTCATGCCACACGCCAAGCAGCATAACCTATAAATTAGAATTGTCTCCAACAAATTGACAACTTTTCAGAAGATTTACCTCCTCGCGCTCTTTCTCGTAAAAGTCGGATGGCTCTCCAATTCCTCGAATTGATAACTCACCGAGGTATTAACTTCTGACTTCAAAATTCTAATCTCTTTTCTATATTTTTCGAGTTCAACTCTCTGATCTTCAATTGCATTTTGAAGACGGTTGTCGTATAAAAAGAGAAAAATAGAAAGAGCAGCAAGAAAAATAAATAAAGTATGAAGTCCAGCATTAATAAAATTAAACAAATTTCCCTCTTCTTCCATCGGAAGTGGAAGTTCTCTCAATAATCTCCTATTCTTTTCTTCCATTTCAAAAAGAAAAGCGAATGTCGATGAGATAAAAGATAGGAACCAAACAACGAATGTGCTGCTGACTCAGCCGGCTTCCTCAGTTTAGAGGAATCGAAGCAACTGTTGGGAGAAGAACTCCCTCTTGTTTCTCTTCAGAGGTCATTCAATTCGATTTGTCTCATTCGATCCATCGACCACCCAGATTTCCGAGTTGAAAACAATAGAACTCTGTAAAATTAAAGTTCTCTTTTCAGTCATATCAGCCATCCTCTCTCATTTATTCCCAGCTCCAAAATTTATTTCACCGCAATTTCCGTGTCTCCTACTGTAAAATAATGATGGCTCCACCCTAAAGCTGCTAAGGATGGCTTAAAACAATTTAAACAGTTAATCTATCATTTGCACGGTGAAAAACTGATTAGAGAAACACAAAAAAGTAAAAAAATCTCAAAAAAATATTCGAAAATCGTCAAAAAAAAAAAAACGAAAAAGGATAAAGCTGTGTGAAAAAACGATACGATCCGTTGCATCTGCATTTTTGTTGGTGCAACGCTTCCAATGTTTAGGCTTGGACCTGGAACTGACGTCAGATAAGATAAAATCGATTTCTTCACTAGATGAAATCCAGAGGAAAGAGAAAATTTCTGTAGTAGTTTCTGATCTCGTCAGATGGGCCTCAATGGAGCAGTCACGTTGGAAAGGACCAGCCTTCTATCTCCTCTTTAAATTTATACAAGTGGCTTTTCTTTTTTAGGACTTCACATTATGATATCTCAATTCAATACGGACTTGGATTTTCAACGTGAGCACTAGTTGAGCTGCTTATTTCTCATTTAACAGATTCTTCGCCGACTTTGGAAAGGAGAGTCGCCTGTTCATCAGCTTGTATTCTATTCGAAGACAGTTTTTTTTTTGCGCATGGGAAAGAAAAGACATGGCTAGCCATAAGTCAATGATGAGGTATTACGAGATCACTTTTCTCGCCTTCTGGTACGTGATTAGATCTTTAAGCGAAAATCCCCAACTGTCTTCCAAATTGTAATGGAAATGGTTGATCTTATAAGAGACCTCTTGTATTTTTTGGGCTTTGGAGTCCACGGGATTCGAGCGAAATTGCTATTGGTGAGATCCGAAATCCAAGTTAGAAACTTCATGAGGGTTCTCGGTCCAGGTAAGTCTTCTATTTCAGCTTCGCTTCTATTTAAGATTACCGACTCCTACTGGCATCAGTTGCCTTGCAGGAAGATGGGCTGGAGGAATTCAAGAAGATCTCACTGACCGTGTTCGAGGCCATGGTCAAGAAAAATAATAAGCAGAGACTTACGAGGGACGAGAAATTCCTCGCAAGTATCAGCCTACTGAAGACTGCTGAATAGGCTCTAAGCTCCTCATTTTGAACTCGTTATCATTGTCATAATAAATAATCATAAATATACATATGTTGTTGTTGGGTGATAATCAGAAAACACAGAAAGAAAATGAACCAAAAAGTAAGAGAAACCTAATAGAAACTATAAAACATAGAGTAACAAGATATTTCAGATTTACAGAAAAAAGCGAAGCAAGACCAATGGGGCTTTCGGCTACTCAGCCTCCCAAATCATTCTCATTTTACCACATGCTGTTTGTCCATTGAGATTTAGGAAAAAATCAGAAATCAGAATAACTTGATTAAAAGGTTTTTGCATCCTCTACGTCTAATATCGTATAATGTCGTACGTTTATATGCGAATAATGAGTCTACCCAATTGTCAAGAAGAGGAAAGGAAATTCACGTGGACTTTTCCTTCAAGGCCATTAGTCATTTTTTTTCATGCAATTTTACTAAAATCCATGAACTATTATTGAATAAATTGTTGTTCCAAGTTGGTAGAAATTCAATGACCTCTGAAGAGAAACAAGAGGGAGTTCTTCCCCGAGCAACCAACAGTTGCTTCGATTCCTCTAAATTGAGGAAGCCGGCTGAGTCAGCGGCACATTCGTTGTTTGGTTCCTATCTTTTATCTCATCGACATTCGCTTTTCTTTTTGAAATGGAAGAAAAGAATAGGAGATTATTGAGAGAACTTCCACTTCCGATGGAAGAAGAGGGAAATTTGTTTAATTTTATTAATGCTGGACTTCATACTTTATTTATTTTTCTTGCTGCTCTTTCTATTTTTCTCTTTTTATACGACAACCGTCTTCAAAATGCAATTGAAGATCAGAGAGTTGAACTCGAAAAATATAGAAAAGAGATTAGAATTTTGAAGTCAGAAGTTAATACCTCGGTGAGTTATCAATTCGAGGAATTGGAGAGCCATCCGACTTTTACGAGAAAGAGCGCGAGGAGGTAAATCTTCTGAAAAGTTGTCAATTTGTTGGAGACAATTCTAATTTATAGGTTATGCTGCTTGGCGGTTGGCATGACAACATTACAAACTCGACTGCCATTTACAATTCAACGGAAAAGAGCTGGAAAAATTGCAAACTGACGCTTCCAAGCACACTTGCAACTCACGGAGCAGCTATCATCAACAACGAGATTTACATTTTTGGTGGTTATAAAAATGGAACAACTGGAGAATCTCTCAAGTCTTTATATAAATTGGGAGCTGGCAATAAATGGGAGAGGATGGCTGATATGAATGAAAAGAGGAAATCAATTTCGCAGAGTTCTGTTGTTTTCAACTCGGAAATCTGGGTGATCGGTGGATGGAATGGGACAGATGGTTTGAAATCTGTGGGGAAATATAATCCAAAAACTAATAAATGGACCGAAATGCCGTAAGTGACTGATGCCAGATTTATGCCGACTTCTCAGTGAATTGAACGAGTCAAGAGCATTTGCTGCAGCTACTGTAGTCGATGGAAAAATCTACATTTCTGGCGGCTGGGATGGACGGGAAACTAAGAATTCAGTGGAAGTCTACGATCCAGAAAAGGGAAAATGGGAGAAATTCACTCCTAGCATGCCTCATGCAGTCGATTCACATATTTTAATTGGAAACAACTCGCATTTAATCGCAATTGGCGGAGATTTGTCAAACCAAGAGCCAACAAATAAAGTCTGGAAAATCAATCTTTTGGATCCGAAGAGAGAATGGAAAGAGATGCCTCATCTACAACAAAAACGAAGGATTGCTGGCGCTGGCATAATAGCCGATGAATTGATGGTTTTTGGAGGATCGGTCAATAATAGCATGCGAATTGATTCTGTTGAGATTTTTAATGGAGTTGAATGGAAGAACGGAGCCTCGTTGCCAGAAGTTCGTGGCGCTTTTGCCTCTATTCCACTTTCTTACAGAAATGAAAGACATTTTTTTCAGCGATTTTGCTAAAATCCATGAACTATTATTGAATAAATTGTTGTTCCAAGTGTGGTAGAAAGAGTTAAAAAATCGAATTCCTCTGAAGAGAAACAAGAGGGAGTTCTTCCCCGAGCAACCAACAGTTGCTTCAATTCCTCTAAATTGAGGAAGCCGGCTGAGTCAGCGGCACAATCGTTGTTTGGAGCTCCTACCTTTTTATCTCATCGACATTTCCGTTTTCTATATTTTTCAAAATGGAAGAAAAGAACAGGAGACTATTGAGGAAATTTCCACTTCCGATGGAAGAAGAGCAAAATTTGCTTAATTTTATTAATGCTGGACTTCATATTTTGTTTATTCTTCTGGCTGCTCTTTCTATTTTTCTATTTTTATACGACAACCGTCTTCAAAATGCAATTGAAGATCAGAGAGTTGAACTCGGAAAATATAGAAAAGAGATTAGAATTTTGAAGTCAGAAGTTAATACCTCGGTGAGTTATAAACCAGAGAAATAGGAGAGAAGCCATCCACCTGGCTTCGGTAAAGTGCTGGATAGAAAAACTTGAATTAATTTGAAAATCCTTCAAAATAGTCAAGATTTTAGTTGCTTCTGCAAAGGGCTTGTCTTGAGCGATCATAGCTCCGCAGCTAAAGACAGAAGTCTGATGATTGCCGGAGGAAAGAAAAACTTTGATGAATTATCAAATGAATTGTGGAAAATTAATATCACAGATCCCAAGAAGGAATGGATTAAGTTGCCCAATTTCAAGAGAGAACAACATCACCATGGTTTTGTTGGATTGGAGGATTGCAAAATGGTAAAGTTTATATCAATTCTGTGAAAGTTTTTGATGGAATTAATTGGAAGAATGGAGTCAATTTTCCCGAAGATTGCGGAGTGTTTGGCTTTATTCCACTTACAAGAACACAAGAAGACAAATTCCTTCAGCGATTTTGCAACTCAACTACAGAGATTCATCGTTAATATTTGACTTTGCTCCTAAAAAAGCAAAAGAAATTTTTCTTTGATACTTTTGTGAATAAATTAGTCATTTTTTATTAGACGTAGCTAGAGGAAAATCAGAAATCTTTATACAAATTGGAATGTTTTACTTCAATTAGAATCCATACAATTTTATTCTTTTTTAACGATTAAGCAAGCGAGAATAAAGCAGACGATGAGGATGAAAATTCCGACTGAAAAATGAATAAAACTTACTGGCGCTTATGCACAAACCACATTTCAAAAATCGTTGACACCAACGCTCTTTTCTGATGTTTTTCATCCAAAAACATTAGACTATTTAAGCTAAAATATAGGAAAAACTCACAAACTTTTGGATTTGATACTCCTTGAAAGCATCCTTTCTAGATTCTTCTTCTTGAATAGAGGGAGAGTTGTCCATCATAGCGAAGAGTGGCCGCGAATGGACAAACAGCTGCGCAAGGTGTGAGGGAAAATAAACACAGGTGGCTAGCCCAAACCAGAGAGTGAAAGAGGTTTTGAACCTCTCGAATAGGTTGAAGACGAACAATATTTATTTGTGAATATAGCAAAAACAACACATTGGAACTAGTAAACCTCTGGGCCCCAAAGGTTTACTACAGTGCGTTTCATAAATATAGGTTCACCCCCTAAATTGCCGGTATCTCGTCCAGATGTCATTTTCTGGCCTTGGCAGTACTCCAGTCAAATTTTTAGCGCCAAAAAACCCCTGGATACTAATTTTCAGCCAAATTCTTAAATCTGTAACTTCTAAGCAGCCAAAACATCAATTTTGGACCGTTTCATAAATATAGGTTCACTACAGTATCTCAGTGATTTTTCTTCAATTTTCCCAATTTTTTTATTGGAACGCTTTATTACGTTGTAGCACCTCCGAATTGTCTCTATTCACCATGTTCGGTGAAATGTTGTCTAACTTTTTCGACTCCTTTTGGCTGACTATTTGGCTCAAATTCTGCCTATTTCTATATCAGTTGCTTAGATGGCAGACGTGCTATAGAAATTCGGCTGATGCAGTTCGATTCAGCTTGATTTCGTGATTCCAAAACACTTTAAATCTAAAAAAAGATTGGAAATTCGTGGAAATATGACTCAAAGAAGAAGTCAATTTTCACCTGTTTTAGGATAAAAAAGCACACCTTTTCTCGAATTGCGCGTTTTTTGGACTAAAAGTCTCATCGTTTTTAAGTCATAACTCGGTTCATTTCCAATCTTTTTTTTAGATTTAAAGTGTTTTGGAATCACAAAATCAAGCTGAATCGAACTGCACTAGCCAAACTTTCTATAGCTCGGGTTTTTGGGATTTGAGAACGCCACTTTTGGAGATGAGACCATAATTTTCTACTCAACAAACTTCTCTGGCTAGATTATGAAGGAAAAGAAGGCCAAAATGTCAGAGAATTAGATAAAAGTTATTTCAGCCCAAAAGAATCTCACTCGACCAAGATACGCCAATTTAGAGGATGAACCTATATTTATGAAACGCACTGTAGTTCCCAATTTTTAAATAAAGTTGTAGCTCTTGTTCTCTTCTATAAGACTGCAAAACACCATAAAGGGATAAAATTTGTACGATCGGAACTAAAATTTTTCTAAAAACTTTTTATATCATGTCAGCGCACTTCATTGGATAAGCCTGAGCCACAGAGAAAAGTCTCCTCTACCAGAAAATATCATTTTATTTCTCTTTTTCAACCTAGCAAGGCTTAGGCTTAGTAAATGCGGGCAAAGAGCTCCAAAGAAAGTTCTAGTTCTGAGCTAATGAAAATTGTGGTTTGGGGAATTAGCGGTGGTAATCCTGGAATCAATTGGAGGCTAGTGTTTTTAAATTTTTAGTCTAATCTTCAAATCCTATATACCTTTTAACACATTGACGACAATGCAGCCCACCCGTGGGTCGTACACAAAAAATTGAAAATAGTGCGTTGGTTCCAGATGCGCAAAAATGTAAAACACGCGCGGTCGTCAATGCCTTAATCATAGAGATACAGTAGCGGTTAAAAGTTTATAAATTTTTTTGTTTTCGCCATAATTTAGCCGGGGATTGTCCAAATTCTCTATAATTTGGCCAGTAGATATCTATAACGATCTTAAACAATATGGCGAAAACATTTTTGAAAACTAAAAAATTTCATGACTACTAGTCAAAATACCGCGTTCAAAAGTTTATAAATTTTTAAAGGTTTCTTTTCATTTTTTAGTATTGGTTTTTTAAATTTGTTTATGTAGTATAATCATTATTGGATTTATTTTAAGATAGACAAAAGCAAAGAAATAAGTCTTCAACTTCAGGAACTTATTGTAAATGCACGTATTGTTGGTCAGAGAAATAAGGACGTAGCTGCTCAATTTTCTTTCTCCGAATGTACAATTTCTTCTATCTATCGACGTTTTAAAACTAAAAAGATGCTTATGAAAGCTCCAAGGTCAGGAAGACCTAGGAAAACTTCGTTACGATACGACAAATCAATTATTAGAATTTCGAAATCTAATCCGACTTTGACTGCTGTAGGTATAAATCAAGATCTTTCCACCTATCAAGGACTAAACATAAGTGTCTCTACTGTCAAAAGAAGACTTCGTGACTATGGACTATTTGGTAGAAGACCAGTCAAAAAACCCTTCATCAGTCCAAAAAATAGAAGAGCCAGAATTCAATTTGCCAAAGAGCATTTACATTGGACAAAAGACGACTGGAAAAGGTGTTGTTTTCGGATGAGTCTAAGTTTGTCTCTTTGGTAGTGACGGAATCAAATATGTCCGAAGGCCAACCAATAAAAGATTCAATCAACAGTACCAATTGCCAACAGTCAAATATGGAGGCGGGAGAGTGATGGTCTGGGGATGCTTTAGCGGTTTTAGTACAGGTCCTCTTTTCTCTATAAAGGGTAATATGGACGCAATTAAGTACAAGGAAATCCTCGAGAATACTATGATCCCATACGCAAAAAGAAATATGCCAAAGCATTGGGTATTTCAGCGTGATAGTGATGTAAAACATCGTTCAAAGCTAGTTTCTCAATATCTTACTTCAAAGAAAATAACTGTTCTAAATTGGCCAAGCCAATCCCCAGATATTTCGCCAATAGAGAATCTCTGGGAAGAACTTGAAAGATCAACCAAAGGAAAAAAAGCTTCAAATATAGACGACAAGTTTGCCATTTTAAAGACTGCTTGGGGTGAGATACCACAAGAGAAAATTGAACATTTGATAGAGTCGATGCCGAAACGTCTTCATGCTGTCATTAATTCATTTGGTTATCCGACGAAATATTGACTACTTCGTAGTATTTTGATTGTTGTTCTCTTTTAAATTCTTTCAAAAGGTTGTTATCCTGGTAACAATTAAAAAATGTATAAACTTTTAACCGCTACTGTAGTAGGTGAAATTCTATAAATTAATATCTGATCCATCTTTATATATTTTCACTTACAAATCTAAATCCTGGTTGTAAGCTTCTTTCAATATCCCATCATCAATTTTAGGATGAAGTCAATTCAAAACGCTGTTCATTATCTCACCATTGGAATAACCAGCATACGGATTTCTAAATTATTATTTGAATCCTCTGAATCTATTACCTCCGAAAAATAATCTCCCAAATGGTAATGGAAAGCGAATAAATATCGGCTGGCATGCTGTAATTCTCTTGTCGCATATTTTCAGGTGCCATGTAGGGATCAGATCCAACGTTGATAATCTATTTGGTTAAAAAATGGAAATAAATACCCCCGTGTAAGCTTATTAGAATCAGATGGAATTTTCTTTGCGACTCCAAGATCGGCAATTCGTAGATCATCAAATGAGATTCCCAGGAGAATGCTATAACAACAATTTCATTAGCTTTCTTAATTTTGGTAGCAGTTTTGGGCTCTGTTGTACTTTGGCCGATCAAAGAAAATATAGGCGGCCAAAAAAAATTTAATTTTCTAAACGTTTCAGTTTTTTCAGGCTATAAAATCGCTCAATCCCTACCATTTTTTGAGATTTAAAGTGTTTTGGAATGAAGCTGAATTAAGCTGTATCAGCCGAATTTTGACAGCACGGATGTTTTTGTTGAAAAATTGCCGAATTTGAAGAAAAAACATGGATTACTGTAGTGCTTATATATTTATGAAAATTTAATCAAAGAGCTGTGCTGTTAGAATTCAGATGATGTAGTTTAATTCAGCTTGATTTCGTGATTTTAAAACACTTTAAATCTCAATGGTAGGGATTGAACAATTTTATAGCCTGAACAAACTTGTTTGGAAAACCAAATTTCTTTGACCGGCCAAAGTGCAACAGAGCCCATTTTAGCTGGTAGCCTAGAAGTTTCCGACTATCAAAAGCGAAGCAAAAAAGCTGAACAAATTGCGAAAACTGATCTCAGTGAAACCCGCTCTCTAAAAGCGTCCGATTTTGCCTTTATTTTCTATTCATGGCCTAGGAATTAACTTATTTTTAGAGGTACCTGAGGTGGGCAATTCGTTTTGAAAACGTCTAAAAAAAGATTTAAAACAAACTTTAATGGCTTGATATTCCTGTCGATGACGTTCTCGTCGTGTAGATAATTGAGTCCATTTGAAATAAAGTAAATCCAGCGATAAGTTTGATCAAAATCATAGCTGATAGATAGATCATGAATCACTAAAATCTTATATTTTTTCATCAATAGGGCCTGGGCTGCCTCTGTCTAAGCTTCCATTTGCCATGTATTTCATAATTCAAGTGGGAATTGAAATTTACCGTTGAGTTATCACTTAGCTTTGTTATGTCAGCCGCATGACGACCGTCCTTCTCAGATATTTCATCTCTTAACTTCTTGATTTCATGCGACAAATCCTGCAATTTCTCAAGGAAGCTAATGGTCTCCTACTAAAGCAGCGCTCTTTTCTTTGGTTATGTTTCCAAGGCATATCGACACTTTTAAATTGCTCCCTGTAGCATTCTTTTTTAGTTTATCTATCTCATCATTCTGCTCATTCAATTTCATCATCAGAGCTTACAAATCCATTAATGATCACTTACTGCAGCATTGTTTTTTATTTTACGTATCTCTTCATTCAGCATTGTCTCCTTTTGAGTTTCCACCTCTCGTGTCTTCAATCCCCTATCTGGCAATTTCACTACCTCCAGGTAATGAAGGCAAAATAAGAGTGTGAGTGCAGAAGTCAGCATAATGAATAGAATCAGCAATCCGCGTTTTATAAAACAAATAGTTGATTCGTGAGACTTTTGATGTTTCTTCTCTTTATTTTTAACAAGAGGTAGTGTCTCTCCAGGTTCAAACATTTTTTGTTCACGTTTTTTCACAGCACTGCTCGACTCTACATAAGTATTTCCTTCAGAACTCCTTAACTGACTAAATCAACATTAATTAATGTCATCTGCTGAAATCACCTTTTTGATGTTAAGTTTGTGGTTTTTTGTTCAACGACGAGGTAATCATATTCAATACTTGAATATTCATTTTCTTCGTCTCTTGTTGAACCCATCTGGTAGGACCGACTGACTGCGAGAAGAGACTGCTGGTCTATTGGAGTCAAAATTGCACAAGTCAGTGGACTCGCTGATTAACTTTTGTGTAGTCAGCCACATCAAATAACAAAGCGTTGCTGATTAGTTTGTAGAATCAGTGAGAAACTAAAGTTTTTTTTTCGTTTTGAAAAAGGTCAAAGGCGGGCCGAAATATGGACGCGCTTGGTAGATTTAAAGCTTTGAGATTACAGTCTGTCTCTTCTAGATACATCCACTAAGTGGAAAAATAAGACAGATTCAATCAAGTTCATATCTCTCCTATGGCATTTGATAATCACAATAGTTAGGCGTTGAGACCGCCAGCTACTTCCAGAGTTGTTCCCGTCACATACGACGACATGTCAGAGGCTAAAAAGACGACAGCATTCGCAATTTCCTCTCCTTCTCCCATTCGACCCATCGGAATTCCAGTAGCAATATCAGTGAGTACCTGTAATTGAATTTGGTACTTTTGGATGAATTGTGGCCGTTATAATCTAGACAAATCAATTGGAATGAAAGTCAATTTTTGATTCTCTCGGGTTCTCTAGGGCTCCGGTCATCAAAATGTGTGGAAGATGGAAATTTCTCAGAAAGATTGAGGAATAGCCACTTTTAAATCAGCTAGGATAGCAGGACAAATCAATAAATAAATCTACCTTTGGAGGCATGGCTTCAGTCATCGGAGTTTTAATAAATCCTGGGAGAACGGCATTCACTCTGATTCCCTTTTTGGCCAATTCTCGAGCAGCGCTTTTCGTAAATCCAATGACTCCAGCCTTTGTAGCCGCATAGTTCGTCTGTCCAAAATTGCCGGTCTAAACTCTCTTTGAAATCAACTCAAAAATAGAGACTTACTTTTCCAACAATCGAAGAAAAATTAACAATTGAGAGCTTGTTTTGATTCTCGACGGCCGCTTTGCAAAAAACTTGATTGACTAGATGAGTTCCTTTGAGATTTACAGCGATAACTTTATCGAATTTTTCTTCTGTCATTTTGAGCAAAGTGCTGTCTTGAGTAATTCCAGCGCAATGCACCACAACTGAGACTTCTTTATATTGGCTCAAGGCGAAATCTTTCAGGGCTGTTACTTGATCTGACTGGAGGAAATACGGCGGATAAACGAGTAAAATTACCTTGCTGACATCGCAGGCGAAGGAGGAGTGGCCATTGCCGAGCTCATTTGCTGTATTTTTGGCGGCTTCTTTTTGTACATCAACGACGATTACTTTTGATCCCTGCTCGGCGAATTTTTTACAAACTGCCCGTCCTATTCCAGATGCTCCGCCTGTGATAACAGCTATTTTACCCGCTAACAATGAAGCCATTTTAGACTGAAATTTGAGGGTTATTAGAGAGGGAAAAGAATGTCAAAAGGAGTGCACGCTGGCGAGTATTACACTCATCGCAAGTCCGGTCAGAGGCGGGATTTCTCTACAAATATTCTACTTTTTATTTTTTAAAATTCCTGAATAGAATGGTTTTTGATAAGGAGAGGAAGAGAAGTGAGAGAGAGTGAGAGGGAGAGAGTATTCTAATAGGAGGTAAGCGGATGATGGTTCGACTTCGGTTATCTTTTAGACATCCCCTGATAAACAAAGATCATACCGCACAGATCATCGAGCAGGCAGCATGACTGGAGCAAAGAATTTTAAAGCTTTTAGCTTTAAGCGGGGAAGATTCAATTGATCTATTCTAGTCTCTCCTAATGCACATTTCTAGTCTTCTAATTGTCAAATTCTTCCAAATCTCCAGTACAAAGTAGTCCTCCAAAAAGAATTTTAGGCTTCACCCATAGTAAAGAGGGAAATTTTTTAAAAAAGATTTTTATCTCCAGAAGTAAACGAAAGCGACATCTAAATACTTTACTAAAGAAGCGACCTGTTGCTATAAATAAATTAGAGCGCGTATACCGAATTGGATAAGAAACTGTATAATCAGAGCTGCTCTGGAGCTCTGAGACTCCTCTTCAAGAAGGTACAACTCAACTTTGAAGAGAAAACTGAAAATTTCGAGCAGAAAGGTCTATGGACTTTTATTTTTTAATCGCTTTATTTGAAACAGCGGCTGCTAGTAAAAGGTTTTCTGGTAGATGAATTGTTCGAGGAGAAGATGAGAAACAAGAATTTATTCAACAATTTAAACTTTAAGATTAATAAAACAACGCGAGGCAAGCATAAAAAAAGGAATGGATAACTGATTGAACAAAAAATTTGTCCATAAGGCACGCTTTTGATTCAGGAGCTAATAGCTTGGGAAAATTATAAGATCAGCCTTGAAGATTTCTAACAAATTCCCTGTTAGGTTTTCAACTTCCCCAATAAAACAAAAACCAAAGAAAAATGATAAGTGAGTGAGATTAGCTGAGCTAAATTGCCCCGTTAGGAGAACTTCGATAAAAATTAGAAAGAAATCAACAAGATTTGGGCCCCCGAGTTAATAGAAATATAAGCAATTTACAATGAGATGAAAAGGTTGAGCAGAGAGATAAAATTTTGCTTCTAAAGGAGCTAAAAAGTTTTTCTTCCAGAGATTGGTAGAGATCGAAATTGTTAGTCAAAGCACTTCTCCATCCAAGACTGTAAATCGTCTTTATAGGCGGCCTCATTCAGAACAACGGGAGTACTCTCGTAGTGATGCTTATTCCGCATATGAAAAGTGACCTTATTTTCTTCCATATGGCCGAATGAACAGAATTTACAAAAGAACGTTTTCAGCCTCATGTGTGTCGTTAAAATATGAACTTTTCGATCTAAAAAATAAAACTTTTAAATGGACATTTTTACCTCGCTGCTGATTGAATAGCTCCCTATTACAGACTTTACAAAACTGCTTGACGAATGCCACTTTTCTCCTAACTTTCCTGCAATTCTATTTTTTGTTTTGATCGCTTCAGCGCTTTGAATATAAGAGATGGGCTCGGACTAAAAGAGCGGCAGGAATCCACCTGTCTTGTAGCCAAAAATAAGGCAATTTGTACTCATTTTGATAATTTGTTCTCCAAGGTTATAGCCCTTGATCTCTGCTACAACTTTGTGAAGCATTAAAAATCATTATAACTTCTCATTTTTAGATAGGAAAAATTACAGTAATGGTTGAGACCAGGGTTGGAGCGATTAATCGAAATTTTAAGCGTTTTTTCGATTAATTAAGCGAGTTGAAAGTCTCGATTAATCGCGCCTAAATCAAAATCGACAATTACCAATTAATCGAATAGTCGAGTTAATTTAATCGTTCTCCAACCCTGGTTGACTTTGTTTCTGCACGCACCTTATTCCAAAGCAGACGTTTTGCCATTCGGAATAAGCAGCCTCGTAGCTTTCTCTAAGAGAATGAACTACACCATGGCCTCCATGGGATGATTGAATATGTGTCTGAACGTCAGCCCGTTGAAATCCCGTATATGAACAAGCCGAACAAGTATAAAACGGTCGTTTCATATGATCATGAGTGATGTGATATTCCTTATCTAAATGTTTTTTTTTGCTCTAATAAAGAGAAAGGAGATTTACCAAGAGATGGATTGTACCATTGGTTGGATTTGCAAACATTGCAGTAATAAATTAAATCCCAATTTAAAGGGTAAGTCTCTTCTTTTTTCTTTCTTTCAGCCGCTAGGCGACAACTGTCCAAGCGCTCCTTCGTCTTTGCGAATCTTCTCTGGGTTTCTTCTCTGAAAATCCTTCGCTTTCAAATAAAGCCTAGAAAAGCTACCTCAACTTGATTTCTTCCTCCGTCATGGGCAAATCTTCTCCAAAAGACTTGAACATCCATTCTCTCAAGAGTCGTCTATGCCTTCTAATATTGCTGTTGATTACTGCTCTAGTCTCATGATTGTTTCTGGTGTGTTCCGCCGCTTCAACAATACTATTAAACGAGCGAGTACAAACGGAACAATAATAGAGAAATATTTTCAAGTGTTCCTTTGAAACGTGCTCCAATTTATCTGAATTCAATTCATTTTTTAGAAGAAGAGGGGATTCCTACCACTGCTATTTTCTATCCATTTGTCTGATTTGCACAGCTTGCAAACGAAGTTAGGAGAGAGATCATCCTCATTTCTATAAGCCAAAATGTAATCGAATTTGGATAGAATGGATAAGCAGTCTGCACACCACTCTACTTTCTATTCTATTTTCTACTTTCAAGCATCGAATCAGTTGGGAAAAAGCTCACACGACCTCACAAAACATAATAATATACCGTTTGATCGAGTTTGAGAAAAGAACCAAGAAATATTTTCTGAATTTAAACTCTTTTCAAAGCGACAGATATGATAAGTAAAATTGGATAAAATTAGGGAACTATCCCTGCAAAAGAAAAAAAATAGAAAGTCTCATACCTGTTCGAGGCAACGAATGCCATAGTGTTTCCTCCTTGTTCAGTTAGTGGAATGTTATGCAATTTTTGAATCCTAAATTGACTTGCCTTTTATTCCAAACTGAGAGTTCCCCCTCGATTTCAGCCTAATCAGAGAATCTCTGGTTCGAACTAAGCCCTTAGTGTTGCCGAAAGCCTTTAACCAATAGCCCTAACTTACTCATATTGCTCAGTCGATGTAGTCATAATTTCAGAATCATCTGTTGGCTCTAGGCAAGCTCTGAAACGAAATGATTGAAAGAAACTGCCAAACCTTTTAGCTGGAGCTCCTTCCTCTTCTCCTTCTTGTTGTTCAGCCATGTTGCTCATCTCTTCAGTCCTATAATTAGAGTATATTTGGCTGATTAAAAGTCACAAACCATTCTTCTGAGCCCAGCCATGGCTTCTTAAAGCACGCTTGCCACCATTCGTCCAGTTCTATTGCGTAATCCTCGGTCTTGTCGATACCTTTTGCTAGTCGTTTATTTTTATGAGTCTTCTTTATGTGATGGAACATATCGATTGAATTGTTCCGTTCCGCTGGGCAATGAGGACACCAAAAGATTGCTTTCTTCATGTGCGCCTTGAAGATGTGCTCCTTTTTCTCTGAAAGCTTTTCACTCAGATTCTCTTTCTCAATTTTATCGATTTTAAGAGAACCCTTTAATAGACTCCAGGAGAGGACAGAAAAGATTGAACTAAAAACCCACGTGGACAATACAATGACCAGATGGTTGACTTGCAAACGTGGCAAAACATCGGATCGTTTGGATCTTTCTCTCTTTCGACAACAGATGGAAAACGATGACGTCGTTTAATGCCACTCTCAGCTAGTCGATTCTTTTTACAAGCTTTTATATGCTCAGCACGCGATCGACCCTTGTAGAGGCATCTCTCCCTGAAAGATAAATTCTGTCAGTTCATTCCGTTAGTCTTTCAAGGGAGAAATGAACTTCAAATTTTCTGTTAAAAAAGCAGAACACAAGTTGAATCAAAACTTACCACATATCTTTGTCATATTCCCATTCTTTAGTCCCAAAGCAGGATAGCCACCATTTTTTTATTTCTTCTTCATGCTCAGCCGTTCTATCGATGATGCACACTTTTGAATTAAACGAGTGCTCATGTTTGATGTGATGATACAAATCGACCGAATTGCTGGCTCCTTTGTTACAATAAGCACAAAAAATCGCGATTTTCTTCATGTGCAGCTTGAAAATGTGCTCCTTTTTGTCTAAAATGTGCCATCAGAGAGAGTGATTTTGATTGAAAGAGAACTCACCAATGCAATAAGTGACCCAATCGTTTGATTTGCAAAGTCTGCAATAGTTTGGATCAGCTGGATTTTGCTTTGCTGTGTTTGATGTTGGATTTACGGGAGAAATGGGAGCTGGCAATTTCTTGACGACTTTTTTCTTTCGCTCGCTGCTCTTGTTATCAATCCTTAGATCTTCTTTTTTAGAATTATCATTGGAATTTGCATTTTGATCGAGTTCTGGAGTCAACTCGCGATCAATATCATATTCTGGTCGATTGATGTCGAGAGAAATATCAGCTGGATTGATATAGGTGTTGCTTGAGGAATGCAGAGGGATGCCTTTATTTTGGGCTGCGAAGGCTTCTTGAATCATTCCCTCAAACTCCTCGAAGTTGAGAATGGTCTCATGGAAGTCGTTGAAATCTAGATTCTCATCTTCGTCATCCAACTCAAAGATATCTTCGTCAAACCCGATGATCTCATCGAATGCACCTTCATAATCAGGCTCCTCGGAGAGTTCTTGAATTGCTCTGAAAGATGCCCATTAGATTCCAATTTTAGAGTTGGTTTTTGTTGGATTTTTTAAAATTGAAAACTCTTACTCGACTGTTGAGAATAAGGTGAATCCTCCTTCTGGTTGTTGGAACACTTGGGGCTGCTGCTGTGGCTGAACTTCAAAGCATTTTTTGGTCCACTCCGCGATCAAATTGGCTTCTTCTCCTTCTCTGGTTATGATAGTTGCCATATTCTGATGTGCGGAATGATTATGCTTTTTAGCCTCAGCAAGAGTCCATTGCTCTTGGCCACAAGAAGAGCAGCAATAGAATAGCTGAGGAGGTACATGAACGTCCAATATGTGTTGAGCTTTGACTGAAATAAATTATTTGATTCTCTAAAATAAATGCAAATTTTCAGAGCTTTTGATCCCTGGTGTAAATCACGTCCCTTCTATGTCTCCGGTTTGTTTTTTCAGAGTTCTGTCCCGTGCCTTTAAAAACATAGCATGTGACGCCTCTCTTTCCAGGTGCTATCATCGTCACCTTGACAACCATTCTCAGGCCAGATGCCTGGCCGATCAATTGAGTCGCCTAATCTGCATGCTCTCCATCGATTCCAGAGGATGTGAAAAAGGCCTGGGAATTGGCTAGACTCTCTAGAAATCCCATCAAAAGGCCAAGGGTGAGAGAGAGAGAGCAAAATCGGATCAAAATAGCTCCTCCAATTGAGTATACACATCAAAAACGATAGAATTATTGGATTTGGACCACGAAGCAATGAATAAACCAAAAGAGGCGAAGAAAAATCTAGAACCCCTTGGAAGTACCAGTTTATCGGGAGTCTGCAAACCCTGGATGGTTTTCTTGGGTTTGCGACTTTAAAAAAAACTAGGGAAAGGTTAGGGGAAAAATAGCCAAAATGACATCAAAAGGCAGGAATTTTGCCCTTTAAATTGACCTCTTCTACTGATTTTAGGCTAAAAGTATAGTTCAAAGTTGTAATTTCGAATCAATTCGATCATCCATATTGAGGACTTAAGGAACAACTAAAAAGAAGGAACATAAAAAAGGGAAAGTGACCTTGAAGATCGACACAACCTGCAGTCTCGATTTTACACAGACAAAAGGGAAAAGACTAAAATCAACTCACAATCAGCGGCAGCATTCCAGAACGATTCGTTGCATTCATTACAAAAATATTCAACTAGTGGAGGAGAATCAGCCATGTTTGGCAAGGCGCACGACTCGACAGCCGCTTCGTCACTTCGCCTATAACACAAAAGGCCGATTCAAATCAATGGCTTCACTACCTTTGCTAGTTGGTCGCCATTTGTTGGAGTCGAAAATCAACGAAAATTGAAGCTCGACGAAGACTAAGCGAAGATCGGTTGTTGATAGGGGGCAATTTTAAAAGAGGGAATGTTACCGCATTGTACGCAATTGCGGCAAATCGTTGCGTCCTAAATAAAAATTCTAAGGGTAAGTCCAATCTTGCTTTTCGAGTTCAAAAATGACGCCAATCACGTGAAAATCCCATTGGGGATTCTATTCCAATCTAAGTCCTCCAGTAGTTTAGCTCAGCTTGGGCATCTTTTAGAACAACTAGAAAGGCTTCCTCTTTAAACATCTTGGATAAAGGCGAAATTTTTCTTATTTTTGTACGTTTTTTCCTGCTTTTTAGGTCATTGTAAACGAAATTAAGCTAACTAAGGATTAGAGAAAAATAAGAGAAAGAATTTTGGTGATTAGAAGCGAAAAATGGATGATATTGATAAATGTTAGAGAGAAAAGTCAAAAAGTGAATAGAGTTTTTTGATAATGAGCTCTAATTTGAATATCAGAGAATTGTCAAATTAATACAAACGGCCTAAGCTTAACAACGACAGACAATAAGAGTGTTAGTCATTCCCCACAGAATGGATCCCATCTTTGTTTCTGTAAACTTTAAAGCGACCCCTTCTTTCATTCAAACATCCAAGGGACCGAATCTGTACTGAAAGGAGAAAGATTTATCACGCTCTTCGGCCTGATCTTTGTGTAAAAGACTAGCCTAACTAGCGTTGGGTTCAGTCAGGATGAGAATTCGTAGAGAAAGAAAGAAACAAAAAAATTGGCTTCTTTAATAAAGCAAAATTATCCTTTAGACTCGTCGATTGAGCCAAGGAAATTATCGAATTTCAATCTTACGTGGCTCTCTTCAGTGAGAAAATCAAGCCAATACCCTTGCTCTAAAAGAATACTACTGTTATTTGGATTTAAAAGTTCATTTCTCTCTGGCTCCTTTTCTTTTTCATCTTTCCTCGAGTTCTAAGATGCTTCCCAGCCGATTACAATGATACACTATATAAATCTTTATTAGAATTTGTACTGGCTGTTCTTCCAATTGCGTAGAAGATTCACCTTCTTATTTCAATGCCAATATCAACTGTTAAATTTGGATGTTTAGGCCTCTAGGGTGTGGATGTCTGAAAAATTGACTAATAAGACCAAAAATGGTTTTACCAAGAATGTTTGTCGTCTTTGTCGAGAAACTGTGCTCAGAGGTAATATTTTGGCGAATATCTCTCTACTTTTTCAGATAAAAAACGTCATATTTTTAAATACCATCTCAAACTGAGGTCCTTCACTTGCCCGCACTGTATGAAAACGAGTGGCTATCTGTTTGACATCAAGAAGCATATCAATTTGTGCCATAAAGGAGAAGGAGAGCCTATTGATGCTCGAGGCGCTTATGATGACGAGTATCAACAGCTGAGAGAACGGTGTTTTGGAGTGCCCCAGATTAAATACAAGTATTTTTTTATTTTTTAAAAGGGAGGAATTGATAATTTTAGGGAAGAGAGGCCACAAAAAGTTGACAAGAAAATCGAAATTAGCGGCTATTTTTATTGCACTCTTTGTAGAACATCTGCTTGGAGGAAACATCAAGAAGGTAGAAAAGATACTCTTTCAGCCTTGGAGTTGATTCTTTTAGATCGGATTGATCATGTAATCAACACCCACATCAAAAATTTGATTTATTATTGTCCCCATTGTTCAAACGCCAATTTGAATAGTGAAATCATCAGACGACATATTTACTCAGCCCATGGAGGAGAGGGAGATCCTACGGTAAATACAACTGTTTATGAGAAGGAGATCGACGATTGGACGAAGAAGTGCTTCGGCGGATTGAGACTTCAAAAACCTAATGAGGCAACCAACAGGTAAAGAGTTAATTTTGTAATTTACTATATCAAGAAGCATTTTCAATTATTTCCAAAAGCTTTCCCATTCTATTTCTCTTGAAAGCACATTCATCATTCGCCGCTAACGTCACTAGGCAACGTCGATTATACAAATACGCTTCAGCCCGTTGTTACATGTCGATTAGAAAGACTCGCGATGCTTTGTAGAATCGAGCAAAGAAAGGAATTTTCGTATAGACTGAAGCAAAAAAGACAAATAGACTTGTGTGTGACGATTTTGAGTCTATTCTCTCTCAACTTTTCAAGCCAGGAGAGTCATTATTGAGATTAAAATGAGATTTTTCCATAAGAATCTATAGTTTAGTGAATTCCTCCTATTTTCAGTGACCAGAAGACGGAACCTGATGTGACGCTGACTGGATTATCAGCGCTTCGTTCACGTAATAACCATGTAAAAACTTTTTGCTTCCTGTGTAAAAAAAATGTCTTTAAAGGTAGAAATTCTCGAATTTTCTTATTATTTTTTTTAGACAAAAACCGCCACGTATATGAGTTTCACATCAAAAAGCCGTCGTATGGCTGCTCATTGTGTCCATCATATGTAAAAGTCTATAAGTATAAAGTCGCAACTCATATCCAAGCGGCTCATGGAGGAAAAGGAGAGATTCGTGACATAAGATCCGAGTTTAGAGCGGAATTCAATGAATGGGTCATTAGGTGCTTTGGAAGAAATGATCCAATAAGCAGGTAAGGCCGAAAGATTGACCAAGAAGCGGCTACTGTCATTGCGAGACTCAAAATTTATTGTTGTCGGGGTAAAAGTCGAAAGCCTAATAATTTTCAGCCAAAAAGAGGATGAAGCTGCAGTGGCAGATCTAGTTAGAGCGGAGAATAGCGCTCAACAAAAAGAAAATGATTACTGTAATATCTGCCAGACTTGCGATTGGGCTGATCGCGGTAAGAATCTCCCCTATTTTAAGAGATATTTTCAGACAAAACGGTCCACTTACTCGACACCCACATCAAAAATTTGATTTATTATTGTCCCCATTGTTCGAACGCCAATTTGTGCAGCAAAGTCATCAGGCGACATATCATCTCAGTCCATTGGGGAGAAGGAGAGCCGTGCGTCAATGAGGCCGAATATCATGAGCAGGTCACCGAATGGATGGACAAATGTTTTGGAGGAGAGAAGAGGCCATATTCCGAGGAGTATGCGGCATAAAAAATACTTGTACATTATGGATCGATCTCTCTAGGTCTAATCTCTAGTCGAAAGAACTTATATATGTAGATATCTTTGATTATCGAAATCTGTTTACCTATTGGTCTCATATCGATCTCTGTTTATCTTGCCAAACTAGAAATCAATTTCTTTCTCTTATGAGAGACAGCTTTATTTTTCTTTGATATATCTAGAATATATTGGGTTGGAACATAATTAATTTCGCATTTTTGAAATAATTAGAACTTTGTTAGTTTACAACGAATTTATTCCAAATATTCACCATTATTATGGACTACTTGTGCCCACTTAATGGGCAACTGCCTGATCCCTCTCTCATAGAAAACACAAGGCTTTGAGGCAAAGAAGTTGACAAGCCACTGTTTCACATCTTCGTCATTATCGAAGTGATTTCCTGCCAGTTCATTGTTCATCGACCGGAAGAGATAAAAGTCAGAAGGAGTAAGGTCTGGAGAGTACGCTGGATGAGCAAGAAGTTCCCAATTCAGTTCTTTTATTTTGGAACGAGTGAGCTTTGCAGTATGAGGGCGAGCGTTGTCATGAAGAAGGATGACTTTTTGGAGTCTCGGTCTCTTTTCTATGATTGCAGCTATTACTCTATTCAATTGCTGGGTGTAAATAGTAGCAGTTAAAGTCGTCTTACTATCCAGAAGCTCCCAGTATATCACGCCCTCGATATCCCACCAAACACACAGCATAAACTTCTTCTGATGTGGATCCGACTTCACATCAGGTCTTGGTGTTTCTCCGGGACCCACCCATTGGCGCTTCCTCCGAAAGTTCACGGTTAACATCCACTGTTCATCGCCTGTTATTAGACGGGGAAGAAAAGACTCCCGCTCATATCTGGAAAGGTGAGCGGCAGCAATGGACATTCGTTGCCATTTGTGAGCCTCGGTCAGGGTATGGGGCAACCAACGACCCAGTTTTTTCGAGTAACCCAATCTCTTGAAATGTCTATCTATTGTTATGTGAGAGACACTTAAAGCCTCTGTCAGATCACGGGTTGACTGGGTATTATCTTGGTTTACAATGGCGAGAAGTTGGCTTTCTTCGAGCTCCAAGGGGCGACCCTGACCAGAGACTCTTTCAAGCGAGCGATCTCCAGAACGAAACTTTTCAAACCAAAGTTGACAGCTCCGTGCAGTAATAGACCCTTCCCCATAATATTCGTTTATGTTAGAGGCCGTTTGGTGAGCGCTTGTTCCTCGGGTGAACTCATAAAGAATGACATGGTGCAGATGCCCAGGTGGTAGATCAGTGACACTTACGACAAAAGCAACCAGCGTAGAAAGAATAAGAAAGCTACTCATTGTTGTTATGGTGGGATGAAAAGAGGATTATGTGAGTAAGATAAAACACCCATCAGTCAGTCACATGAAAACAAAACAACAAGATAGCAAGAATGAAAAACAATGCGAAATTAATTATGTTCCAACCCAATAGTTTATCTTCTTAGTCAACAAGTTGAATTCTCAACAAAAATTGCCTCTATACGGAATCGAACCGTAGACCTAGGTTTGCAAGACCAACGCTCTGCCTACTGGGCTATCGAGGCTTGAAATCACAGCAGAGGTCATAAAAATTCTGCTGAATAACTTCACTTCTCTCTTGGATTTTCGCCCAATTCGACTGATCCAATAGGTATCGGAACTACTCCGCCCTAGGGCCCCAGTGATCATGCCTCAAATTTTAGCGATAAAACGTCATGCCAGAGGTCGTGGGTTCAATCCACCACCAAGACAAAATTTTTTGCTTTTTTATTTTTACCATATTTCTTAAGATTTTCAACGTTTTATTCAATTCTAACATAACAAATTTAACAGTTGCAAAGCAATGGCAAGGAAAAACTATTGAACCGGGTAGAGGCGGCTTATCTGATCCCACAGCTCGTAAAAGATCATGTCGGGCGAGCCGAATTCCCTACGCCATGTTAGAATTGAATTAAAAGTATTACAAAATTGAAAACCTTAAGAAATATGGTAAAAATAAAAAAGCAAAAAATTTTGTCTGGATGGTAGATTGAACCCGCGACCTCTGGCATGACGTTTTATCGCTAAAATTTGAGGCATGATCACTGGGGCCCTAGGAGCGGAATAGTTCCTAGGTATCAAATAGTCGAATCAACATCCATTTCTAGCCTCTACAGCTCTCAGTAGGCAAGCCGCTGTATCTCCACTTGTCCGTCATTTTTAGGCTACAGTGTGACACATAAATATAGATATGCCCCGCGATTAGAGGTTTCTCTATGTAGACGTACTCCAGGCATTTTGGCTCCCTCATAAATCGATAAAGCGTATCTGAAAACCCTAGAAACAATGGTTCCCCGACAGATTTACGAAGATACAGGGTGCGGCAAAAGTATTGACCGCCTGATTTACACACGTGTAAAAGTTTTTTTTTTCAAGATTTTCTAATTTATTTTTGTGTATTTTAGTTCTTCTATATGTTAACTTTAATTGGAAGATGATCATTGCTTTAGATCAAAATGGTAGCCCCGCACCCAAAGCGCGCTTCTATTGTGGATTTACACCGTTCAGGCCTTTCAACAAAGGACATTGCAAAAGCTCTCTCGGTTCCGCCAAGATCTGTTCGGCGAGCTGTTCAGTTGTTCAGAAGTACTGGAGGAACAGTCGATCGACCTCGTAGTGGACGCCCGGTCACAGCAACAACAAGGAGTAACGTAAAGAAGATCCAAAAACGAATTCAAAGAAACCCAAGGCGTTCCATGAGAAAGATGGCCAAGGAAATCGGAATCAGTGAAAGAAGTACCAGAAGAATTGTGAAAAACAAGCTAAAGATCACGCCTTACAAGATCTACAAATCTGCTAGCCTTACGGATAAGAATAAAATTATGAGACTCAAGCGATGCAGAGAACTTCTGAAGAGGGCCACCAATGGACGCCATCGTCACTTCGTCTTCAGCGACGAGAAAATTTTTACCATCGAAGCTGTCGTCAATCATCAAAACGATAGAATTTTGTCAAAGGATAGAAAAACAGCAAATTCTATTGGTGGAATCGTTTCCAGAAGTGCACATCCAGCAAGTGTCATGGTCTTTGGTTGCATTACCAGTGACGGCAAATGTCCGCTTGTTTTTGTTGATGATGGAGTCAAAATCAATCAGCAAATTTATTTAGAAGATGTCCTAAAGAAGCACGTTCAACCTTGGATTAAAGCACAATTTGGAACTAGACCTTATGTCTTTCAACAAGACTCCGCTCCTGCGCACAAAGCAAAAACAGTTCAGCAGTGGTGTCAGAACAATCTTCATGATTTCATTTCTTCATCTCAATGGCCGCCTAACAGTCCTGATATCAATCCTCTCGATTACTCCGTATGGGCTGTTTTGGAGAAAAAGGCGTGCTCTACTCCACATAAATCATTGGACTCTCTAAAAGCAGCTCTAAAAAAGCCTGGGCCGAATTGGACGACGACTACCTCCGGGCAACAGTTGACTCATTTCCTCGCCGTCTTCGCCTCTGTGTTCGTGCCAAAGGAGGTCGAATCGAATTTGACTGCTAAAATAGTATTTCTAGCTTAGTTGTTGTTATGACAAAATAAAAATTCAGTTGATTTTCCTTTTATCTTTAGCAGTGCGACATTTTTTAAAGCGGTCAATACTTTTGCCGCACCCTGTACTTAAAAACTGCAAAGAGATATTGCCGGCGGGGGTGACACATATATATAGATACGATAGCTTGTTAACATTTTATTATAGCCGTTAGTACGAACAAGCACTACCATTTCCCTGCAGAACATCACAGAGTCTATTAGGGATAGAACTATACAATTTTGACAGGTAATTATTGTCAATATTGGTCCATTCTTTGAGAATACCGGCTTGCAGGTCCGCTACGGTAGCGTACTGCTTACCATTCTCATATACCCGACGAACAAGGTATCCCCATACATTTTCGACAATGTTAAAGTCTGGAGAGCGTGCAGGCCAACTTAATACCGGTATATTATTACCAGAAAGGTGGTTAACAGTAGCTGTGGAGGTGTGGATAGAGGCATTATCGTGTTGGTAAACGAGACGACGACGATAAT
The DNA here is from genome assembly GCA_932521405.1 of Oscheius sp. JU1382. Taxonomy (NCBI): domain Eukaryota; kingdom Metazoa; phylum Nematoda; class Chromadorea; order Rhabditida; family Rhabditidae; genus Oscheius; species Oscheius sp. JU1382. Next base: position 1,757,752 of record OW051479.1, read on the forward strand.
TCCTACGAAAATAAGGTAGAATAGACCTATCTAGAATATCCACATAGTCCTGTGAGCTCATTCTGCACGTGGTGATCACTAGATCAACTGTTCCGAAAGAAGAGATGGCTGCCCACGTCATAACACTTCCACCACCGAAATTGCGCGTGGTATGGGTTAGTGGATTCTTCCTGAGATCATGCCAATAATAGGCGAATGTATCAGGACCATCCAAATTCCATTTCTTTTTGTCGCTAAACACCACCTAAGCAAAAAACTAAGAAAATTTAAAATAATTCTTACTTTGGACCAGTCTCTCGTAATGCTGGCTCGGCAGAAGAAAATTCGTGCCTCTTTATGTTTCTTCTGAAGAGCAGGAGACGTCTTCTTCTTGCTATATTGGAGTACTCCGCTCTTCTTCACAGTTCTACGAACTGTTTCACGTGAAACACCAAGTCCTAGAGCTGCCGAAGCTTTTCGTACGGACTCCATACTGTTGGAGAGATGTTTGACCACGCGGCGCTGGTCCCTTTCGGTAAGCTTTGAGCGACGTCCACAGCGTTTCTTCTTGTAATAATTGTGGTTGGGGCTGACCACGTGCTGTACAGCACTTTTAGACCTTCCAAGCCTCCTCGCAATTTCAGCCAGAGGCATCTCAACCTCGTGAAAGGCGAGAATTCGGGCTTTCTTGCTATCGGACAATTCTTTACCGCGGGGCATTCTAAAAAAAGCAAAAAATAAAAAACAAATAATATATAAAACAAAAAAAGAAAACCAAAAAATCTGAAGTTATTCATCTTATTCGCGCAGTGATACATACCGTATCTATATATATGTGTCACCCCGCCGGCAATATCTCTTTGCAGTTTTTAAGTATCTTCGTAAATCTGTCGAGAAACCATTGTTTCTAGGGTTTTCAGATACGCTTTATCGATTTATGAGGGAGCCAAAATGCCTGGAGTACGTCTACATAGAGAAACCTCTAATCGCGGGGCGTATCTATATTTATGTGTCACACTGTATTTCTCCTAATTTTTAAAGTTTCCTTTGTTTTACAATCTTGTGGAAAAGATTAAAATCTCCAACTTTGTAGAACATCACAAAAGCGAGAAAAAAACCTAAAAGCGTTGAAAGAACCTCTATTTTTTGGGATTTTCTCGAATCTTTGAGAGAAACTACGCTCTTGCAGAGCTGAAAAGTTGTAGATCCACTTCATCAAAGCAATGAAGATGATTAAAAGATCCAAAAAGTTGAAGTAATTTGCGAAAATATTAGGCTGAAAGAATTTATTTGCCTTTTTAAGTGAAAATCAGTCCTGGTCTTGGAAAATAGTAGTGATTCTTGAAGAGAATGATTCCATTTGGTTGTTTTACCAATCGATAGATGCCGTGATTAGCGATCCAAGCTTCATTCTCTTTGTCGCTACAAAACTGCTTCGAGTTAGGTGTAGTAGCATCGAAGAAGATGAATTCATTCCCATTATCATCCTCATAAAAGATCTTGAATTTATTGAATCGGAATGGATAGTTTTTAAAGTTCTTCGGCGGGCTGCCTTCAAAAATGCCAGTATATTTTTCAAGTGGACCTGATCCATAGTAGATTGGATTGTCAAAGCCGTTCGAGGAGCTATTTCCTGAGGCAATCACATTCATCAAAATCTCGTAGTCGTATTTGCTGTTGTCAGTTGGCACATTTATTGGAATCTTTTCGTAGTTCATTCTCCCTCCCTTGAAATCACTCAACACTCCAGAGTTGACAAGCTCCAAGAGTTGACTTTTCTCAACTCGACGGGTTCCCTTTTCAATGGCCACTATTTGCAGCAAATACGGGACAAGATGATTTATATCAGGTATCCAATCGGTACAAGCACTGCTATCGATGATTAGCGCAAATCCGGCGGCAGTGCTGCCAAGTGAGAAGAAACTGGCGAGTGAAAACAGACGAAGAAGCCACATGACAGACGGTTTCTGAATAGACCAAGGACGATCGAGTGAAGCCTAATTTTGACAAGAATTATCTAATTCGAAGAGCTAAAAGTTGACTCTTTTTAAGCTTTGTTTTTCAAAAGAAATTATGAAAAGAATAGAATAGACTGCGTATTTCGTGGTCCCGAGATAGAGAGAGTCCCATCTAAAAGTTTAGGATAATAATCAACGTTAGAACTAGGAGGTTTTCAGCTTTTGACTAATTTTTTCCCATCTTTATTTTCAGAGTATAGGTTTCAAGTGGAACCTCAGGCCTCTCTTTTTTCTCCTGACGTTCATTGATCTGATGGCGCTTAGGCCACGCAGCTTTGTGGCTTTTTAAATCGTTTCATCTTCTTTCTCTTAGAATTTGTTGATTTCTCAACAAAAAAAATTGAAACAAATTTTCACGTAAATTAGCAGCTAGTTAGAGCACTTCTAGCGGAAATGGCGGATTGTGAACGTAAGATTCTTTCAAAAATTCGAGAAAACAAAGATTTAATTTTAGTGCCAGATATTATTCTACCAACTACCACTCGAGCTGTTGTAAATACCGCTCCTCCTCCAAGAGTTCCACTTCATGCTGAACAAGCTCGACGATTAGTCCAAAACGGATTCCACCTGAATCTACCTTCAAATAATCCACTGTGAAAGGCTGATCCGTTAGACGAAATCAGAATTGTTAAGGAGGTTTCCAAGAAGAATGTCAAAGGTAGTTTTTTTTTTGAAAATCATCTCTAACGAGGAAATATTGAAAAAATTACAACGACATAAAAATTGCAGTGGTAGCCCTTCTGCTGGAGAATGGAACTCTCGCTCGTGCGCCAGCTTCTCTGGCCTCTTACGACGCCAACCAACTTCTCACGCCGAGAATGATCGCCCAAGAAATTCGGTTTGTATATTAACCTTTTTAAAAGTTAATGGATTCTTTCAGAAAGTCGCAAAAGGAAGCCAAAGAAGTCGGCGATCGTGGCGAGCCACAAAACGCCTTGACTCCGAAAGGCGTCCCTCGAGCTGGCAAGTTTGACTAAAAAGAATTAAATTAGATCATAATTTTAAGGGCCGATTACGCGCTCAGCTAGCAAGAGACTGCCTCAAGGAGTTATTGAAGCTGGTCTGCCAGCTACGAAAAAGAGGCAACCGGCTGCAAGAAAAGGTATAATTTCTGATAAACAGACTATGCTGCATTAATTAGGCGCCGAAAAAAAGGAAGACGAGGCTGAAGACGCCATCACTCTTAATTAGAAGACAAAGTAAGTTTTCCTTTTGATCTTTTTCAGAATAGACGAATAGAAAAATAAAAAAACAACTATTTAGCTCTAGCATTCTAAAAAAGTTGACCAAATTCTCAAAGGACTCTGATCTTTTTGTTTTGAAATCAGTGGAGAAATATAATCCAAAAATTAATAACTGGACCGAAATGCCGTAAGTGACTGATGCAAGATAATCTAAACTTTTCAGTGAATTGAGCGAGTTGAGAGCAGTTGCTGCAGCTACTGTAGTCGATGGAAAAATTTACGTTTCTGGCGGCTGGGGTAGATGGAAAACTAAGAATTCAGTGGAAGTCTACGATCCAGAAAAGGAAAAATGGGAGAAATTCACTCCTAGCATGCCTTATGGAGTGAATTCACATATTTTAATTGGAAACAACTCGCATTTAATCGCAATTGGTGGAGATTTGTCACAGCAAGAGCCAACAAATCAAGTCTGGAAAATCGATGTTTTGGATCCGAACAGGGAATGGAAAGAGATGTCTTATCTACGACAAAAACGATATCATTCTGGCGCTGCCATAATAGCCGATGAGTTGATGGTTTTTGGAGGATCAATCAATGATACAGACAGAATTGACTCTGTTGAGATTTTTGATGGAGTTGCATGGAAGAATGAAGCCCCGTTGCCAGAAATACGTGGCAATTTTGCCTCTATTCCTCTCACCTACGCACAAGAAAGACTTTTCTCAAACGGTATTGTCAAAATTCCTGATTATTAGTGAATAAATTGGTTCTTGTTTTTATCTAATAATTGTACTACAGGGTATAACGGATGTAATCTGGAAGAGACAGACTGTAGCCTCAAAATCTGTCTACCCGATTTAAAATTGAAGTGCCGAATTTCTCACCGAAAGATTCCCCCTTTCCTACCTGTGGCAGCAATTGCTTGGTCAAATCTCTGCTGCTCATTAATTTGTCTCAACCGCTCTATTTCTTGTAGAGCATTTTCAAACTCCACTCGCTGTTGCTGTAATTCTCTATCTTTTTGATTCAGTTCCTCCTCTTTCTCAACAACCATGGCTTGAGCCTTGTACATTTTCACTAGTGGATCTCAAGAAATGACGGCGTAAGCATGAATTCCATTGCAAAAAGTCTTGACATTTCCCGCTGGAGTGTCCAAAACATCACCAAGAACTCGCTAGGTCTTCGTAGTTATCGTTTCTACAAGGAGCAATATCTATTGGACTCGGCCAAGCAGAAAAGACTCAAGAATTGTAAGAAAATGCTCGAACTTCTGAAGATGCGCCGCATCTCTGATATCCTATGGTCGGACGAGAAAATGTTCATTATTGAGAAGGCTCACAACTCCCAAAATGATCGCCAACTAATCAATTCGTTTCTGAAGAATTCTCGTAAAAGAAGAATGTCCACTAAAACGTTATTTCCAAAAGGAGTCATGATGTGGGCTGGAATATCAGCTACAAGCAAGACGCCACTTGTCTTCATAGAGAAAAATGTGAAAATCAATGCTCAAGTCTATCAAGATGAGATTCTGAAGAATGCTGTGATGCAGTGGAAGCAGAAAAACCCCAATATAATCTTCCAACAGGATTGGGCTCCGGCCCATGAAGCAAAAACTACGCTAGCTTATTTGGAGCAGAATTTTCCAGGATTCGTGGACAAGAATCATTGCCCTCCAAACAGCCCGGACTTAAACCCACTAGATTTTTCGGTGTGGAGCGTGATGGAAGATAAACTTAAGAATAAGAAATACCTAATTTGGACTGCCTTCGCAAAGAACTTATACAAATATGGGACGATATAGACATAAATTACCTGCGGCTCACGGTCGATTCTGTCACAGAACGTTTGCAAGCCTGTACCAAAGCTAAGGGAGGACACTTCGAACAGTTTTTATAAATATTGTTGTTTGCATTATTGTCGATGTTTTCGATCAATAAAATCATTCCCACAATGATAGTTTTCATTTTATGTCGATTTTGCTAGCGCCAATACTTACTAGCCACCCTGTATTAAGTGCAGGCAGGAAGTCGAAAAATTGAAAGCTGATCAAAAATTAATTTCCTTGAAAAACGTTATTATTCCCAATTCAGGTAATCCAATCAGGTATCCTATTATATACTTGAGCATCTCGTTGCTTTGACGCATTAAGTCATTAATTCTGAAGAATCAGAACCGTGCGTTTATCCGTCGAAGTAACTAAAAATTATTGCATCCTCTTGATATTTCTTGGTCCTGATGCTTCAAACTTTTACCCATAAAATAGATGAGAACAAAAACAAAAAATAGGCTAGAAAATTAAAGAAATTCGTAACAATATAGTCCAAGAGTAGCCCAAGGCTCCCAAGAGTCCCCAAAACGGGGGATCTTCTGCATCCCATTGTAGTCTCAAAACCGAATTGAAATCGGAATGTCCCATTAACTGCGTCTATCGGAGTCATTAAAGCGGTATTACTCATCTCAGTTTTTTTTGTCATTAAATCTGCCAAGCTCTATTTGCTGATCACATTTCGACTGCGGCCTACCTGCTGTCCTTTCTTTCTTTCGCCAATTAGAGATACTTTTAGGATGTCATATTATCTCGATTTAACACATTGACGACAATGCGACCCACCCGTGGGTCGTACACAAAAAATTGAAAAAAGTGCGTTGGCCCCAGATGCGCAAAAATGTAAAACACGCGCGGTCGTCAATGTGTTAAAGGCACAGGAATGCAAATATGATGTAGCCAGGATGAAAGCTGAGCAAAAATTAAATTCCATAAGAAACGCTATTATTCCCAAAGGAGGTAAAATCCGTACTTTTGATTTTTCCTATTATTCCAAAATCTCCCAAAAATATTTTTTTAATCGTTTTTTACTTGAATAGTTTAATATTCAAATTTCCACATTAGGGTTTTCACAGCCATTAGTTTATCTCCTGGAATTATTAGTTTAGTTTACCCAGAATACGACGTTGAAGAATTCTCAAACACGAAGGAAATTGGAAAAGGAGCTTTTTCCAAAGTAATATATGGCTATCATAAAAAGTTGGGGTATTTTGAAGCTAATTTCATATCTATCTATCTATTTTTTTTAGATATGCCACCATTAAAGAACTATTTTCGTTGAAGGACAAACATGACTTCCAAGAGGAGCATTTGATCCTTGAAAATCAATACCATCAGAATATTATTCGAATATTTGGAATTCTTACGCCCAGTCATGCGAGACTATCAACTTCTCAAGTCTATTCAGGAATTATTATGAAATACATGGCAAAAGGAAGCTTATACAGAGGCAGCCCAGGCCCTATTGATGAAAAAATATAAGATTTTAGTGCTTCATGATCTATCTATCAGCTATGATTTTGATCAAATTTATCGCTGGATTTACTTTATTTAAAATGGAATCAATTATCTACACGACGAGAACGTCATCCACAGGGATATCAAGCCATTAAAGTTTGTTTTAAATCTTTTTTAGACGTTTTCAAAACGAATTGCCCACCTCAGGTACCTCTAAAAAAGTTAATTCCTAGGCCATGAATAGAAAATAAAGGCAAAATCGGATGCTTTTAGAGAGCAGATTTCACTGAGATCAGTTTTCACAATTTGTTCAGCTTTTTTGCTTCGCTTTTGATAGTCGGAAACTTCTAGGTTACCAGCTAAAATGGGCTCTGTTGCATTTTGGCCGGTCAAAGAAATTTAGTTTTCCAAACAAGTTTTTTCAGGCTATAAAATTGTTCAATCCCTATCATTGAGATTTAAAGTGTTTTGACATCACGAAATCAAGCTGAATTAAACTACATCAGCTGAATTCTAACAGCACAGCTCTTTGATTAAATTTTCATAAGTACACTGCGTCCATAAATTATGGATCCACCCCTTTTTTCGACGGTTCAGGTGATTTTTGAAGCTTTCAAGAAAAATGGTGAGTGCCATTGTTTTTCTCGCCCGAAAAAACCCCCAGGGCCAAATTATTATCAATTCCCAATCAGTCCTTATGAGGTTAGGACGAAAACACGAAAAAACAGGTGTCCAGAAATTATGGATCCACATAGAAAAATAGCATTTATTGTAACTCAAAAATGTTCAATAGTGGGTTTTTGAACCCTGGTTGGTAACAACTTCTATCAGCCGACGAGGAAGTGAGTCGGTGAGGTTTCTGAGCAGGCTTCTGTCCAAGTTGTTCCATTCCTGGAGGATGGCATTCTTCAAGTCATTGAGGGAAGCAAATTGTTGTCCCTGAGAATAGACACGACGCACCAGGACTCCCCAAAGGTTCTCGATGGGGTTCAGATCTGGACTGTTAGCAGGCCAGTCCAGAACTGTCACGTTCATCGCAGCAAGCCATCGAGTGGTGGATGTGCTCGCGTGAATGGGGGCGTTGTCGTGCTGAAACACATAGCCATTACCAGTGGTGTTCAGGTAGGATAACAATTTGGCATCCAGCACTGCCTGATAATCAGTTGAATTCATTTTGGGCTTAAGTCCCAATTCAATTCCGACAGTGCCGTCCGCACAAAAGGCCGCCCATACCATGACGCCTCTTCGAGAACACTCTCTCTTCCTTTCGCAAGTCATGCCAATAGTGCAAATTCCCATCAGGGCCATCGAGAGTCCAACGTTTCTCATCAGAGAATATGATCTAAAGCAAAATGACGCTGAAAAAAATACTAACCTTGCTCCAATCTGTCTGCTGAATAAGATGCCTTTGTGCAAAGTTCATCTTGTTCGCCTTGTGTTGAGATGTCAGCTTTGGGGATTTCTTCAGCTTGGCAGAGACGATCTTCCCACTCCTCTTTAAAGTCTGACGTATTGTCTCCCTACAAACGTTCAGCTGAAAATCATCTCGGACTGTTTTGAGGCTGATTATCTCGTTGGAGGCCTTGCGCACAACAATTCTTTCCTCTCTTGGAGTCAGTTTCTTTTGTCTGCCACGCTGGTTGTTCTTGGTTCCATAAGCAGTAGGATCTATCAGGAAAGAGTTGATCACTTTGTGGCTTCGACTAATTCTTCTTCCGATTTCTCGGTTCGAGAGTTCCATTTGATTGTACGCAATGATTTTGCCTTTCTCGCCGGGAGAAAGTTGTTCACCAGAGGGCATGGCAATTTCAATTGAAGATTTAGGCCCCAGGCGACATCATAGACGTTTTCCCTACTGCATATTAACTTTTCTTGACAAGAAACGTTCATACCTTCATGTGGATCCATAATTTCTGGACACCTGTTTTTTCGTGTTTTCGTCTTAACCTCATAAGGACTGATTGGGAATTGATAATAATTTGACCCTGGGGGTTTTTTCGGGCGAGAAAAACAATGGCACTCACCATTTTTCTTGAAAGCTTCAAAAATCGCCTGAACCGTCGAAAAAAGGGGTGGATCCATAATTTATGGACGCAGTGTATGTCAAATTCTATATGATTTGTTTAAAAAAAGATGTAAAAACGATGGAAAACAGTTAAGAAAATAAAAATAAGAGAAAAATTAATATATGGGTCCCGCCGCGCGATTCGGTGCGCAGGCTGCATATTGAATTGAGTTGCCAGCTAAAGTACTACCGAGGACTTCTCTATCTACATTAGTAGTTTATTTATTCAGTTTATATATGAAATGTCAACTTTTTTCGTTATTCTGGCTTGCTACTTATCAATGCTGGCACTAAAAACTACAGCTTACTCTCCGGTTGTTGTGAAAGGAATCAAGAAAATGTCTATTGGCCTCTTTATCAAAGTTCGCTTTTTTAGGATATTTTTCAATTAGCCCAAGTGCCTCAAATGCATCCAATGTGACTACTTTCTAATAATAAATAATGATTTATAAAACAAAACAATAATGTTCTTTGTATGTAATTTTATCAAATTAATGTTCGCAAGCTTGGCCTACATTCTCAAAAGTTTTACAATTCTGGAGTTGTTTTGTTCTCCGTAAATGCGATTTGTTCAATTTTTGAATCAAAATGCCGCGATGGAAAAGTTGCTTAGGATCTTTAGAGCTTGGTCTTCCTATAAAACAACAACAAAGACAAATATTTTTTGATGAAAAACATCAGAAAAGAGCGTTGGTGTCAACGATTTTTGAAATATGGTTTGTGCATAAGCGCCAGTAAATGTTATCTCATTTTTCCAGTCAGAATTTTCGTCCTCATCATCTGCTTTATTCTCGTTTGCTTAATTGTTAAAAAAGAATAAAATTGTATGGATTCTAATTGAAGTAAAACATCCCAATTTATATAAAGATTTCTGATTTTCCTCTAGCTACGTCTACTAAAAAATGACTAATTTATTCTTTATTTAGAAGCCATATTTGGAAAAGTGTCAAAGAAAGATTTTCTTTTGCTTTTTTAGGAGCAAAGTCAAATATTAACGATGAATCTCTATAGTTGAGTAGCAAAATCGCTGAAGGAATTTGCCTTCTTGCTTTCTTGTAAGTGGAATAAAGCCAAACACTCCGCGATCTTCGGGCAAATGGACTCCGTTCTTCCAATTAATTCCATCAAAAACTTCCACAGAATTGATATAAACTTTGCCATTCTGCAATCCTCCAACAACCATTAAGCCTTCCTCCAATCCAACAAAACCATGGTGACGTCGTTCTTTTTTGAAATTGGGCATCTTAATCCATTCCTTCTTGGGATCTGTGATATTAATTTTCCACAATTCATTTGATAATTTATCAAAGTTTTTCCTTCCTCCGGCAATCATCAGACTTCTGTCTTTAGCTGTGGAGCTATGATCGCTCAAGCCAAGCCCTTTGCAGAAGCAACTAAAATCTTGACTATTTTGAAGGATTTTCAAATTAATTCTAGTTTTTCTATCCAATGCGACTTTACCGAAGTCAGGTGGGTGGCTCCTCTCCTATTTCTCTCATTTATAACTCACCGAGGTATTAATTTTCGACAGCAAGAAATTTATCTCCTTTTGACATTTTTCAATCTCAAGTCTTTGCCCATCAATTGTAATTTAAAGGCGAATGTCGTATAAAAATAGAAAAATAGAAAGAGCAGCTAGAAAAATAAACAAAATACGAAGTCCAGCATTAATAAAACTAAAGAAATTTCGATCTTCTTCCATCGGAAGTTGAAGTTCTCTCAATAGTCTCCTATTCTTTTCTTCCATTTTGAAAAAAAAGAAGAATGTCGATGAGAGAAAAAGGTAGGAACTCCAAACGACGAATGTGCCGCTGACTCAGCCGGCTTCCTCAATTTAGAGGAATCGAAGCAACTGTTGGTTGCTCGGGGAAGAACTCCCTTTTGTTTCTCTTCGAGGTAACACTTTCTACCAACCTGGAACAACACTTTATTCAATAATAGCTCATGAATTTTAGCAAAATCGCTGGAAAAAATGTCTTTCATTTCTATAAGAAAGTGGAATAGAGGCAAAAGCGCCATGTATTTTTGGCAACGAGGCTCTGTTCTTCCATTCGACTCCATCAAAAATCTCAACAGAATCAATTCGCGTGATATTATTGATCGATCCTCCAAAAACCATCAAGTCATCGTCTATGATGGCAGCGCCAGAGTAATATCGTTTTTGTTGTAGAAAAGGCATCTCTTTCCACTCCCTGTTCGGATCCAAAACATCGATTTTCCAGACTTGATTTGTTAACTCTTGCATTGACAAATCTCCACCAATTGCGATTAAATGCGAGTTGTTTCCAATTAAAATATGTGAATCGACTGCATGAGGCATGCTAGGAGTGAATTTCTCCCATTTTCCCTTTTCTGGATCGTAGACTTCCACTGAATTCTTAGTTTCCCGTCCATCCCAGCCGCCAGAAATGTAGATTTTTCCATCGACTACAGTAGCTGCAGCAAATGTTCTTGACTCGTTCAATTCACTGAGAAGTCGGCATAAATCTGGCATCAGTCACTTACGGCATTTTGGTCCAGTTGTCAGTTTTTGGATTATATTTCTCCACTGATTTCAAAGGATTTGTCCCATTCGATCCACCGATCACCCAGATTTCCGAGTTGAAAACAACAGAACTCTGCGAAATTGTAACTCTCTTTTCAGTCATATTAGTCATCCTCTCCCATTTATTGCCAGCTCCCAATTTATATAAACACTTGAGAGGTTCTTTAGTTGTTCCATTTCCATAACCACCAAAAATGTAAATCTCATTGTTGAGAAGAGCTGCTCCGTGAGTTGCAAGTGTGCTTGGAAGCGTCAATTTACACCTTTTCCAGCTCTTTTCCGTTGAATTGTAAATGGCAGTCGAGTTTGTAATATCGTCATCCCAACCGCCAAGCAGCATAGCCTATAAATTAGAATTGTCTTCAACAAATTGGCAACTTTTCAGAAGATTTGCCTCCTCGCGCTCTTCCTCGTAAAAGTCTTCTCTCCTACTCCTCGAATTTATAACTCACCGAGGTACTAACTCCTGACTTCAACATTCTTATCTCTTTTCTATATTCTTCGAGTTTAACTCTCTGATCTTCAATTGCATTTTGAAGGCGATTGTCGTATAAAAATAGAAAAATAGAAAGAGCAGCCAGAAAAATAAATAAAATATGAAGTCCAGCATTAATAAAATTAAACAAATTTCGCTCTTCTTCCATCGGAAGTGGAAGTTCTCTCAATAATCTCCTATTCTTTTCTTCCATTTTGAAAAATAGAAAAATGTCGATGAAATAAAGGTAGGAACTCCAAACAACGAATGTGCCGCTGACTCAGCCGGCTTCCTCAATTTAGAGGAATCGAAGCAACTGTTGGTTGCTCGGGGAAGAACTCCCTTTTGTTTCTCTTCAGAGGTCATTGAATTTCTACCAACTTGGAACAACAATTTATTCAATAATAGCCCATGAATTTTAGCAAATTCGCTGAAAAAAACGTCTTTCATTTCTATAAGAAAGTGGAAAAGAAGGAAAAGCGCCACGTATTTCTGGCAGCGAGGCTCCGTTCTTCCATTCAACTCCATCAAAAATCTCAACAGAATCAATTCTATCTGTACTATTGATCACTCCTCCAAAAACCATCAATTCATCGGCTATTATGGCAGTACCAGAACGAAATCGTCTTTGTTGTAGAAAAGGCATCTCTTTCCATTCTCTCTTCGGATCCAAAAGATTGATTTTCCAGACTTTATTTGTTGGCTCTTGGTTTGACAAATCTCCGCCAATTGCGATTAAATGCGAGTTGTTTCCAATTAAAATATGTGAATCGACTGCATGAGGCATGCTAGGAGTGAATTTCTCCCATTTTCCCTTTTCTGGATCGTAGACTTCCACTGAATTCTTAGTTTCCCGTCCATCCCAGCCGCCAGAAATGTAGATTTTTCCATCGACTACAGTAGCTGCAGCAAATGCTCTTGACTCGTTCAATTCACTGAGAAGTCGGCATAAATCTGGCATCAGTCACTTACGGCATTTCGGTCCATTTATTAGTTTTTGCATTATATTTCTCCACTGATTTCAAAGTATTTGTCCCATTCCATCCACCGATCACCCAGATTTCCGAGTTGAAAACAACAGAACTCTGACTAATTGCTATCCTCTTTTCATTCATATCAGCCATCCTCTCCCATTTATTCCCAGCTCCCCATTTATATAAAGATTTGAGAGGTTCTCGAGTTGTTCCATTTTCATGACCACCAAAAATGTAAATCTCATTGTTGAGAAGAGCTGCTCCGTGCTCTGCAAGTGTGCTTGGAAGCGTCAATTTACACTTTTTCCATCTCTTTTCCATTGAATTGTAAATGGTAGTCGAGTTTGTAATATCGTCATCCCAACCACCAAGCAGCATAACCTATAAATTAGAATTGTCTCCAACAAATTGACAACTTTTCAGAAGATTTACCTCCTCGCGCTCTTTGTCGTAAAAGTCTGATGACTTCTCTCCAATTCCTCGAATTTATAACTCACCGAGGTATTAACTTCTGACTTCAAAATTCTAATCTCTTTTTTATATTCTTCAAGTTTAACTCTCTGATCATCAATTGTATTTTGAAGGCGGTTGTCGTATAAAAACAGAAAAATAGAAAGAGCAGCAAGAAGAATAAACAAAATATGAAGTCCAGCATTAATAAAATTAAACAAATTTCGATCTTCTTCCATCGGAAGATGAAGCTCTCTCAAAAGTCTCCTATTCTTTCCTTCCATTTTGAAAAATATAGAAAACGGAAATGTCGATGAGATAAAAAGGTGGGAACTCCAAACAACGAATGTGCCGCTGACTCAGCCGACTTCCTCAATTTAGAGGAATCGAAGCAACTGTTGGTTGCTCGGAGAAGAACTCCCACTTTGACTTCGATTTTTTAACACTTTCTACCACACTTGGAACATCAATTTATTCAATAAAAATTCATGAATTTTAGTAAAATTGTATGAAGAAAAAGTCCACATGAATTTCTTTTCCTCTTCTTGACAACTGGGAAGACTCAAGCTTTGTCTTTCGACGATAAGCGATAGTACTTTTCATGCGTTTAAAAAGACAAGCTCGTATTAAAGCTACTGCTTGTCTCATCACCAATTATACAAAAAAATCCAGTGCGCCCAGAAATTCTTCGAAAAATTGGTGAGTTCCATTCTCGAGTGATAGTGGCTCTTAGGTCATTAGTGTTGGTAAACTGGCATCCATTGGTATAAACACGTCTCACCCCCAAAGGTTCTCGATGGAGTTGAGATCAGGACTGCACGCAGGCATCACTTTCGCCTTCATTGCAGCTAACCACTGAGAAGTGGAAGTGTGAATGGGGGAGTTGTCGTGCTGGAAAATGTAGCCAACGCCAGAGGACAGCCTGGTAGAATTCATTCTTGAAGTTAGAAACTGCAGTCCGACTGTCCCGTCTGCACAAAAAGCTTCCCAAACTATGACGCTTCCACTCCCAAAACCCCTCCTCGAGAAGGCTCTGGGTTTCTTACGAAGATCGTGCCAATATTGTCAATTCCCATCTGGCCCAGACTTGGGCGGGTTACCCGTACCCTAGCGGGTAATACCCGGAACGGGTAGGGTAGTAAAAAGACTACTACCCGCCCAAGTCTGATCACGGCTACTGGGGCCCCCAAAGGTTTACTAGTTCCGATATTTGTATTTCCCTTTATTTATTTATGCTTAACCGAATCATTTGCCAATTTTAGGAAGTTTTTTTGTTATTTTTGGGCAAAAAATTGAGAGAAAAATCTCTTCTCTTAGATATCGAAAAGAGTAGCAATTTAACCGATTTTTAAAAGAAAAAAAAACATAGAAAATTTGAATTTTCGCATAAACTATACCCAATTTTCTTTCTTGCAATCCTATTACTGTAGTTTTTTGGTCATTTTCTTTTCCTCCAGAAACCCAATTAATTTCCAAAAGAATTTCGACACAAAAAGAAGCAGATATTCCGATTAGTTTCCTTGAACATTGGCCGTGACGGTCTCAATGATTTTCTGAACTTCAGGCAACTTCACACCCTTGGCGACACAATCTACAAATTCGGTCTTCTTTTTTGCAAATCCGAGTAGCCGCCCCTGATAGGAATTTGTTACATTTTATGACAGCCGGCGATAACTGCGTTCGAAACTATCAAATTTCAACCGAATGATCGGCCAAACTAGACAAAATTCCTCCCTTTGTTTTCCATTTTTTATTGGTTTTTTCGTGAAATTTGGCGAAGAAGTGGGGGAAATCGGCTTCGAAGACCTTCCTTGTCCGCTGGCCTCCACATCTGATTAATAGGGGCAGTTAGTTGATCCTCAGGGAAGGAAAAAGAATGTAATTGGTGAAGTGAACAATCGCTTATCGTCGAAGGACGAAGTTTGAGTCAACCTAATTGTCAAGAAGAGGAAAGGAAATTCACGTGGACTTTTTCTTCATACAATTTTACTAAAATTCATGAATTTTTATTGAATAAATTGATGTTCCAAGTGTGGTAGAAAGTGTTAAAAAATCGAAGTCAAAGTGGGAGTTCTTCTCCGAGCAACCAACAGTTGCTTCGATTCCTCTAAATTGAGGAAGTCGGCTGAGTCAGCGGCACATTCGTTGTTTGGAGTTCCCACCTTTTTATCTCATCGACATTTCCGTTTTCTATATTTTTCAAAATGGAAGGAAAGAATAGGAGACTTTTGAGAGAGCTTCATCTTCCGATGGAAGAAGATCGAAATTTGTTTAATTTTATTAATGCTGGACTTCATATTTTGTTTATTCTTCTTGCTGCTCTTTCTATTTTTCTATTTTTATACGACAATCGCCTTCAAAATGCAATTGAAGATCAGAGAGTTAAACTCGAAGAATATAGAAAAGAGATAAGAATGTTGAAGTCAGAAGTTAATACCTCGGTGAGTTATAAATTCGAGGAGTAGGAGAGAAGACTTTTACGAGGAAGAGCGCGAGGAGGCAAATCTTCTGAAAAGTTGCCAATTTGTTGAAGACAATTCTAATTTATAGGCTATGCTGCTTGGCGGTTGGGATGACGATATTACAAACTCGACTGCCATTTACAATTCAACGGAAAAGAGCTGGAAAAGGTGTAAATTGACGCTTCCAAGCACACTTGGAGTTCACGGAGCAGCTATTATCAACAATGAGATTTGCATTTTTGGTGGTTATGGAAATGGAACAACTAAAGAACCTCTCAAGACTTTATATAAATTGGGAGCTGGCAATAAATGGGAGAGGATGGCTGATATGAATGAGACGAGGTTTGGAATTAGTCAGAGTTCTGTTGTTTTCAACTCGGAAATCTGGGTGATCGGTGGATCGAATGGGACAAATCCTTTGAAATCAGTGGAGAAATATAATCCAAAAACTGATAACTGGACCAAAATGCCGTAAGTGACTGATACCAGATTTATGCCGACTTCTCAGTGAATTGAACGAGTCGAGAGAAGCTGCTGCAGCTACTGTAGTCGATGGAAAAATCTACATTTCTGGCGGCTGGGATGGACGGGAAACTAAGAATTCAGTGGAAGTTTACGATCCAGAAAAGGGAAAATGGGAAATATTCACTCCTAGCATGCCTCATGCAGTCGATTCACATATTTTAATTGGAAGCAGCTCGCATTTAATCGCAATTGGTGGAGATTTGTCAATGCAAGAGTTAACAAATAAAGTCTGGAAAATCAATGCTTTGGATCCGAAGAGAGAATGGAAAGAAATGCCTTATCTACGACAAAGACGATGTCATTCTGGCGCTGCCATAATAGCTGATGAATTGACGGTTTTTGGAGGATTGATCACTAATACAAATAGAATTGATTCTATTGAAATTTTTGATGGAGTTGAATGGAAGAACGGAGCCCCGTTGCCAGAAATACGTGGCGGTTTTGCCTCTATTCCACTTTCTTATAGAAATGAAAGACATTTTTTCCAGCGATTTTGCTAAAATTCATGAGCTATTATTGAATAAAGTGTTGTTCTAGGTTGGTAGAAATTCAATGACCTCTGAAGAGAAACAAGAGGGAGTTCTTCCCCGAGCAACCAACAGTTGCTTCGATTCCTCTAAATTGAGGAAGCCGGCTGAGTCAGCGGCACATTCGTTGTTTGGTTCCTATCTTTTATCTCATCGACATTCTTCTTTTTTTTCAAAATGGAAGAAAAGAATAGGAGACTATTGAGAGAACTTCAACTTCCGATGGAAGAAGATCGAAATTTCTTTAGTTTTATTAATGCTGGACTTCGTATTTTGTTTATTCTTCTTGCTGCACTTTCTATTTTTCTATTTTTATATGACATTCGCCTTCAAATTACAATTGATGAGCAAAGACTTGAAATTGAAAAATGTCAAAAGGAGATAAATTTCTTGCTGTCGGAAGTTAATACCTCGGTGAGTTATAAATCAGAGAAATAGGAGAGGAGCCATCCACCTGGCTTCGGTAAAGTGCTGGATAGAAAAACTTTAATTAATTTGCAAATCTTTCACAATAGTCAAGATTGCAGTTGCTTTTGTAAAGCATTGAGGGACAGTCATCGATCATTGATGAGAAACAAACAATGGTAGTGGATGAAATAAGTAATGTGGAGTACACCTCGGTATCTTTAGTGTCGCACAAATATAAGAAATTCAGGTAATGCTACTCGGTGGAGATGATGGTTATTCTTCTATCAATTCTACTATTATGTACAGTTCACTGGAAAAAACTTGGGATATTTGTCAGCCGAGTTTGCCTACAAGGCTTTTCGAGCATGGAGCGGCTGTTCTAAACGATGAGATTTATATTTTTGGTGGAATGGATACAACCGAATCCCTATCTTCTGTCTATATGCTGAGTGAGGATAAGAACTGAATCAAGATGGCTGACATTAAAGAGGCGAAATGTTGCATGAGGATGAGTTCAGTTGTTTTTGGCTCAGAAATTTGGGTGATTGGCGGATGAAATGGCGACAGAGTATTAAAAACTGTGGAGAAATACAATCCACAGATGGATCGCTGGATTAAAATGGCGTAAGTTTAAAAAAATTTAAATTCTAATAATCAATCCTAAATCAGTGATTTGAACTATGAGAGAGAGGGAGCTGCTGCTGTAGAAATCGGCGGAAAAATTTACGTAACTGGTGGATGGAATGGAATAAATCTCCTAAAAACAATAGAAGCCTACGATCCGGCCAAATGAAATTGGGAGATTTTTGATCATTTGCCATCCGGATTGGATAGACATTGTGTTCTCGCAGATGGCTCTTTTTTAATTGTCATCGGTGGCAGTAACTGTCCAATCGATTTGGGCAATTGTTGGATCATGTCTCGACATGTCCATCGGACATGTGGCCTAATCCCCATTGGGATTAGACAGTTAATTGTGATATAGAGATAGAATAAAGTGATAGTTTTTCTCCCTCTCTCTACTCTAATACACAACAGCAATAATCGAGTTTGGAGAATAGATATCACCGATCCCTCGCAGACATGGAATCAAATGCTCTCTCTCCCAGTGGATTTGTATAATCACGGAGCTGTGGTTTTATCGAATCGATTGACAGTTATTGGAGGAGCGAACAATCCAAATAATCGATATGATCTTGTTTGGACGTTGAATGAACACACATGGATGCAAGGGAATAATCTCCCCAACCCTGGAGGACTTTTTCCTTTGATTCCGCTTTCAGCCGAGAGTGAGGCTATGTTCTACAGAAGAAGTGGCTTTATTCAAAAAATAGAACCAATAAATCATCGAAAAATAGCTCTTCCTCCTCTTTTTTTTAAAAAGTTACAGTGCAAAATACCAAAAGATTATAAACAAATTGGCTTTTAAACCCTTCGATATCCAACAGTTTTGACAGAAGAAGTCCAAAGGCTGAAAATTGATGTCTCCGTTCAAGCTGTCAAGATTTTAATCATCTATATGCTCAGTTATACGTTCTCAGCTTCTCCTAGCTTGAACCCAAATATCATGATAGAAATGGCTTTGTAGGAAAATCTCCCAAAGCATTCCGTCATTGTCGTCTGCTTTTGAGCATGAAGCGGATCGATCTTGTTCAGCTTCAAGGTTATCTCCTCTCTTTGGCACTTCTTCACATGACGATTAGCTGCGTCCAAGCTTTGAAAGGTAGCTCTATCTGTTGGAGGACAAGAGGGACAAGTATAGGAGCATTTGAGATGGACTTCTCTCAAACGGTCCCAAAAGCATCGGCTGCATCCTAAGAACATTTCTTCTAAAAAAATTTATAGATTTGGGAGTGAAACTTCATTTTTTTCTACAGTAATTTGTTCAAGAAAGTCACCGAATTTTTCTTTCAAAAGCAGTCTTGAAGAAAGACGAATAAACTGCATATTAATTGACCCCGAGATAGGAGGGTATTTTCGCACTGAGACCCAATAGAAATGATTGAAATCTCAAGTCGCCGACCCTTAATTCCCCCTATAGTCTCACCGTTAAATTTCTCCTTAAGGATTAAGACCTTGTCTTCCAGCGTAAGCGGTTTATTATTTACGTAATAAGATCTCTTGGAGATTTTATGAGCACATTCCCAGTGATCAGCAAGACTTGAGAGTTTCTCTGTTTTAAACTGTCTTCAGCATCCTTCGCCGCGGACCAAGCTATCCGTAGCGCATGTGTAGACAATTCGCTGGTGAAACTCCTCTATATGTTGGAGGAGATCGGAAACAACAGATTGGGTTGTAATAGACCAATTTACTTTGCTTCATCGCTAGATACAGATTGGATTGCTTGCAAAATGTAGGTTTTTGCAATTTTGGTAGATAGTCATGATCCTCGATAAAGGAAGAATAATCAACATCACTCATCTCTTTGACTAATCGACTAAAAACTCAGAAAAAAGGAGAGATAAAAGAAGAGAGAATGAGTTTATGAGGGCTTGACTAGATGAACCATCTGAGAGAGGGCAATGCATTCAAATCGACGGCGGCTATTTTTACCTAATGAGACGGCCAAAAAGATTTAAGAATGTTGATAGCCGCCATAATTTCTACAATAGCCTAAGATTTTCAAAAGTAAAGTCAAAAATCAAGTCGAGCCATAGGATCTGAGGAGAAGATCGCTTTTAAATTCGATGATAACGCTGACTAAAAGTATAAAAAGCAAAAACAACCGCCCTTCACACTGAATTAATCGCTGCAGAGAAGTGGCCCATAAAAACTGACGAAATGTGTTGTATTTTTGAATCTAGATTTGGCTGATTATGGCCAAGAGAGCTGATGGCAAATCCTTTTCTTCATCACTCCCACATTTATTGTGCAAACATAGACTTAAGATTTACACGGACTACCTCTTTCTGTCAAAACGACAAAAAACGAGTGAGAGGGAGAGAGAGATTGTCGAAAATAAGACGAGCTGTCTGGCGGGATAGCTGATTCACATGGTGGGCTGCTGATGGGAGGACAGTGTTTTGCTGCACGTTTGGGGAGAAAAGTCGTGAGAAAAAATTTTTAGCGAGATTTTTATTGACTAATCGATAGGAGATCTTCTGTCTGGGAAATTGATATTCTGGAAAGTCGTTGAGCGAACCTGAAAAGGCTTTATTATGTAAACCAGGGCTGTGCTGGATATCAAATTATTTTCGGATAGTGACCGGATAGCAAAAAACCTGGGACCGGATTTTCGGATATTTGAAAATATACGCTTTTCCACTTGCTAAGGCTATTCAAACACTATTTTAGCCAATAAAATAGTATCTATAATAACATTTACCGCGAAAACCCCCTTTTCTCAAAGCATGTCGTCTTATTTATAAACACCAAACTATAGGCTTAGGCTTTTTTCGACCCTAGTTTACCAGTATGACCAAAAAGAAGTTGTTAATTTTATTATTTCGGCCAAGTTTTCTTCTAAATTCTCGATTTAGGAGATCAATCTCGTTGAAAATTAAAATTTCAAAGTCTGGAGTTGAGAAAGCCTATTACTGTAAAATTTAGAGAGTATCCCTTTAAAAAGCCCTCAAATCGGTCAACTATGTTTATTTGTCGAAGTATACAGCAATAGTGTTTCCTAGAGATCATAGTAATGCCCGTTTTTATTTAAAAATACAATCGGATCAAGAGCCGAATGACTTTGAATCAAATCCTCTTCCGAAGACAAATACCAACTTCTTATTGTTTATAATAGTAACTCTTCTTGGACTCGGAACCGGAGAGTTCCAAATTTGTGGAGGAATTTCCATCTAAAGATCATCAATCAACGACCAAATTTTACCTTAAATCTCGTTGTGGAAGAAGCCGGCACAGATACGGAATAAAACTTTCGAATCACCACAAACCCACTGATATCCAGCGTAGCCATCCAGAAAATGCTTTCCCCCGGTAAACGCAGCACTTTAGCATCTACAAATTGATGTAAATTTTCTCAGAAAAGAGTAAAAACTGACCGATAACCTTATGCGTATGATAGTTGTCAATATGAAAGTAAGTATAATTTCCTTGATCATAAAGAGTAAGGATGCATTGGCCGGAATGATTCCCAGTTACTGTAGCTACTCCCGTCTCATCAAAGTTATACTCGGAGTAGTAGCTTAATCGATGACTCTGAAAGGATAAGGCAATCAACATGCACAATCAAAATCCTGCCATTTCGGATAAATTTTGTTGTCCTCTTATCAGCTCAGCCTTCCTCAGAACGTCGTCCTTCCCGAGGACGATGATATTATATTTTCCTGCACTAGCTTGCATAACACACTAAAATATTTTTCATTTTTAGAATAACGGCTCAAACTTACAGATTTTATTCTGGTTGGAAAACGAGCAACTAGCCGTTAGTTGGTTATATCAATTGAGTTGTTAGCAAAAGGTCTTTCAATGTCGACTTTCCTAAAGTTTTTTTTCAGCGCAGAATTTAATAGATAATTTCTTATGTTCTACAAATTTGTAGAGGACTCGAAAAACGGAGACAAATTTGTAGAAAATTGAAGATCAACCAAATCTGTCTTTCTCAAAAAGAATAAATGTCGGTTCAGCCTCAGGCTCAGTTTTTCGATTCCCAAAAGCGATCCACTATAGCGCAGTATCAAGCGGAGCTCTGGTGAAAGGGACTTACTGTATTTCTTCTAATAGAAACCGGCCCAGCGAGGGGCTGAAAAATAGAAACCGGGGGCTTCTATTAGAAGAAATACGGTAAATCCCAAGGAAAAGAAGCCAGCAGGGATAAAAATGCCCAATACGTATACGTTAAAATAGTAAAAACGAGCTTATCAAATAGAGCCATCAGAAAGACAAAGAAGAGCATGTACATGAGATTTTACCTGACCCTGTGTCACTTTCATAAAGACTGTTTTATCTATTTTGTTTTCAAATTTGAAAGGAATTCTAGCTATAAGTTCCGCTGCAACTTCGCTTATTCTGCATGTTGTTATCTCTCCTTCCGAAGTTGTAACCATAAAACCTCGATCAATATCTACAATGTCAGTAATGGCTCCGTTCAGTTTCCAATGTTGTACCTGATCTAAATAAAAGTAAATATAACAAAAGATGATCTTCTCCCTACGGTATTTAGTTTTTTGAACCAGCCAAGGGCACAGATTTCCCTCAGAATCACCCGAAATAAAGCAAGTCACCACTTCATTGGGTAACATGCCAGGAACATTCACAAGCCTTCCGCTATGGTTAGTGATAATTCCTGTATGCTGAACTGGCATACTAATAAAAGTCGAATGAAGAAGATAAGTGCCCTGGGTGATTTTATCTGCCTGTAATGAAGAAAGTTTTCAAAGTTTGGAGAAGGAAACTTACGCCGGGATCACGGTAAATAACCGATACGTTGTACTCATCAAATCTTTTAATGACAATTGGAGACTTTGCTCCTCTGGTGGCTACCGAAATAGCCTGACCTATCCATTCAGGACTTTCAGCAATGATACATCCAACTAGTCTTTTCTAAAACTTTTGTAAGTTAAAGGTATAGCTTGATTTCGCTTTTTAGGGGTTGATATTGCTATCTGGCTTGGGATTCATTTCAACTTTGCATTCTTGTTTTTTGTGCCAGTTTGCTCTCGTTTTAGAGCTGATTACCGAACTTTTAATATAAATCAAGTGGAGAGAAAAAGTTAAGAGATTCTGCTTTGTCGCGAAATAATTGCATGCATGATGATCATACACGATAGCGCTTCCTCATTCAAAATCCTTTTCAACAAGAGTTCTCAAAGCTCGGGCCGGCCCTAAAGATCCTTGTAATAATAATAATAGGCAAAAAATCATTCCTTTGCCTATGTGAATTTTTTTTAGGCCCCTGAAGCTAAAAGCCCGGCCTCAGGCCTAAGAAAAGGGTTGGGCCCGGGCTTTTAGCTTCGAGAACCCTCTTTCCAACTCAAATCTCAGCTTGGATTCAATTTGTCACTAAAAGTTTCACGGTACGCCATGCTTAGCTCTCTTTTTTTAAATCATACTTGTATAAATCCATAAGCAATAATTTGATTTTTTTGAAGCTCGAGAATAGAATGCCCTCTTTTAAAATATCTTCTCAAACAGACTTCACTATCCATACTTGCACGAATCGATTTGTCTGAATTCAAGCTAAGCTTATTCAATAATAATCGCCTTACCTTCTAAATTCGCAATCGACACTAATCTAAACAACCTTCCATTGGATGCCAGCATAAAGGCGTAGCAGAAGAAATGGGAATTTTGATTTTGGATGCTTGAATCTATTGGAGAATCGAGCATTGAAACGGCATATCCGTCCCTCAAATTGAAGGCGGTTCTACAGCTGATTAAATCAAATTGTCGAGGTTTATATTGCTGAGCAAAATAAAATTCAAACCCTCCATCGAGAAGCCCAATACCTAGGGAGAACTTGCGAATTTCCTTTTGAATTCTTCTATAATATTGGCAAAAAAAAATAAACAAAACATTGTCGTTTATTCCACTAATGGCGGCAGCAGTAATTCGCTTACCGGTATCCACTTCAAATTCCACTAATTTCCAAGAACTTTTCATTTCTAATTTAAATAATTCCTAAATTGGTCTGATTTTAAAAAAGACAGTCCCACTTACAACTCGACGCTCCTTATATTGAACGAGTACAGTTCGAGGCATCAGAACTATTTGAATGATTGTCAATTTTTTGTCCACATTTATTTGTATTTTCTCGACTTTTTTAGTATCTGCAAGTATAAACGAGAACTGAATGAGATTTTACTAATTCTCTCTGAAATGAATAGAATTCAAATTGTAAACCTGGCTGGTAGACAACAAGGCTTGTTGTCGTGTACATGCAAAAGAAGGTTTCATTTCTCCAAATGAGGCTTTTAACCTAAAAATTTTAGTAGTTTTTTTTAAAGTTTGGAAATCAAATCTCCAAAGATTTTTATCAAAAATGCTTTCAAAACGGAAATAAATTTTAACCTCTTTCGGCCAACTTTGATGGCTCTCTTTCTAGCCTAAATGCTGAGAAATTCCACGGGGTTTGACC
Organism: Oscheius sp. JU1382; assembly: GCA_932521405.1. NCBI lineage: Eukaryota > Metazoa > Nematoda > Chromadorea > Rhabditida > Rhabditidae > Oscheius > Oscheius sp. JU1382. Next base: position 1,781,680 of record OW051479.1, read on the forward strand.
TATTTTTTTAATCAAATCTCCGAAATAGTTGAAATAAAACAAACTTACTCGTAACCTTTTTCCAGAACTGTTATTAGCTTCTAGCAAGATGGCACTAAAATTGTTTTTTTAAAACTCAGATGAAAATTACAGTAGTTCATCCTTCTTACAAAGAGCTTTTGCATCCAGATTTTTTAAAAAATGACGTAAATTGTAGACATCATTCAATCCTGCATTAGACACTTTGTTCCACAGATTGTGAAGATAAAATCCATTATTTAAGAAGTCTATTTCTCCACAGCTAGTTCCATAAATCTAGAATGTTTTTGGCTTTTGACTCAAACTTCTAGTAGCAACTATTTTGTTGGTTTTAAGTCTAAGATTTTTAAGTATTGTATACCGCATTCTCCTTCTAATAGAAGTCTTCCTAGGGCTTAATATACCGCCGCAATTTTTTATTAAAAATTATTCACAAATTTGCTTCAAGGGGTTTTTGCGGCGAGACCGCTGGTTTAAAACACTTACGATTGTTTGTTGGTTAGAGGAGTTTATAAAGGAGATTCTACTCTGATTCAGCAAAGTATGCTTATTAAGTATTACTAATTTATTTTCATTGGTAATTTTGAAAGCATAAATATTTCCATCCTGAAATTTTGTCTATTGTTGGCTTAAAAACAACCTACTCTATTGCCGGCTAAAATCATTTCAAAATGTAATGGCTTTTTTGCGATTGTAAAAGTATTTATGGAAAGTGTAGTAAAACGGCCCTTGAGCACTTCGCTGAAACATAGTTGAAACAAAAAAGTACAAAAAGTATAGAAATAATAGTTTTTTTTTAAATTGTAACGGGCGTCATTTCCAAGAAATTTTGGCTCTGTTGGAGGTGCATTTTGTAATTTCTCTTAAAGTAGCAAATCGATTAAGGCGCCTGGCAACACCTACAGGAAAATCTTACTCATCATTTTCTTTCTGATTAGTTGGAGTTACACTCTTCATCATAAGTGTTCCATTCTGGAAAATAATTAAATTTTGTCTTTCGGCGGCTAGAGTAATTTGTAGGATTGGTGAATTGCTAAAAAAAAGCTAAATTTAGAAATTATCGAATTCAACGATTTACATTTTTGTATTGATGATACTGTTCGATCCACAAAAATTAACACTTGCGTGGATATCTCTCTTGGAAGTTCCCAAACATATAACCGGGGCTCGGTACAAAAAAAATGTAAACTAAAAACTTGACGAAGAAAAGTTTTGCCTACTTTTTCTCCTTGTTTGAGATAGAATTTGTTTTCTCTCGAAGCAACTTGTAGATCCACACCTACTGGTTTAATTTTTAGAATGTTTTCCGTTACAACACCATCGGCTGAAATATTCTGTCTATGGATGGTCGCTACCGACTTTTCAATACTTTAATCTGGTTTTTATAATTTGGCATGTTTTGCAATATTATAGAAGAAATCAAGGGCTACAATTTTGTAGAAGACGAATTTTTTGGAAAATTAACAAGAGCTGTCCAAAATTGTCTGCGCGATGATACCGTATTCACCTAAACGGATTCCCTAGTTTTCATAACTTTCAATATTCTGCAAAATTGTAGTCCTTGATCTGCTCTACAGTTTTGCAGAACATTGAATGTTATGAAAATTAGGCAATAATCAACTGATATGTGGTTCTAGGACTCAACTTTTCCTTACCGTTTTTGAATTTTTTTTCTTTCTAGAATAAAAATACCAATTACTCGAGTGACAGTTGAAATAATAGTGTTTGCGCTGACTCTTTCTCCATTTTGAATGAGTTTTAAATTAATAAATGCAAGATGATTATTGCTGACAGCTACGGCGTATCCTGCAAAGAGGTATAATTTCTGCCTCGAATTACCGTATTTTTCGATTGGGAATACATCGCGAATGAGATCTCCCGTTGCTATGAAAACCTCAATCAGTTTGAAGTAGGATCATAAGTCTCTTCGATCATATAGTGGTAGGGACCGCGAGCGAACATCAAAATCCGCTTTGGATTGTGTACAAATTGTCGGACGATTGACCATTCTAGCTGACGGCAGCCTAGAGTAGCCTAAATTTTAGAATAGAAATCATAATATTCAACGCGAAGATACCATTCTTCTGGACTATTTATTGCAACAATCAAGACTATCATCCAATTTTCTTTGAAAACACTTGAAACAATTCGAAGACTAAATTAATAAAAAGAAAATCTGCTATAAAAATAAGATATAGAGATCAATTTCGATGATTTTAACGTCGAACAAATGAACATTGCTGACAGCGTTAAGTAAAATTGAAATTTAATTCGGTGAAGTTATATATCCCAGCTGAGTCTTTTTAAAAAAATCTCACTGCATTGAGGAATTAGGCCTAGATTTTAATACATTTTTCATTGACTTTCATCAAAAGTTGTAAAAAATAACAAAATTATAGAAAAATTTAGAAAGCGTCAAAAGCGGGTCGGAAAGCCCAACTCTTGGCGCAACGCGAATAGGCATTGTGATGCGTTGGAATTCTAGGCTAAAATTCCTATTGTCTCCCAGCCAGGAAACTAAAAATGAGCTCGATACAATGATTTTATATATTAATCGTGGAATACTTCAGTATCTTCGAAAATAATCTGCCATTTGTTGCCGTCCTTCTTGAGGATTTGTTTCTGCACTCCCCTTTCTGATCCTTTTGGCAGAGAGAGCCTCAAGTTGGCAACAGAGAGTAGCTCATCTCCTACGTACATTGCCTTTTGATTCCAGATGTGAATCTTTTGAACTCCACGTGCTTTCTCCTGCTGAAGGAATTTTCCAATCTCTGTAAAATATCGAAGTAATTTTTTTTTATCAAAAAAGGACAACAAACTCTACCATTTTGACTGTTGAGATTAATCTTCTTTCCATCAGCTCCACAGAAAAGCATAGTGCAGTTTTGAGCGTAGAAGTCCAGAGCATTACCAGCTTCGAATCGAGAATCCTTCGGGACTAGACTCCAATCCTGATTGAACAAATTCGCATAAGCCTCATCGAATTTTTGAGCGAGATCCTTGGCATTTCCATCGGTGATTTCGTAGCAACACCCAAAGGCAGCGACAGCCAGAAGGAGGGAAACCAACATGACAATGAGGGCTTTAGCCAAGAGGTGGACGAATTTATAGGCGTTTGCCTTTTTCTCTGCATAAATGAGAGAGAGAGACTTGAGATACTTTTTATACTGTCTGGGGTGTCTAGAGTCCCCTTTTCAATGAAATTCAACCAAATTGAAAGGCTTCTTTTAAAACAATTTTATGACACCATTGCAACTAATGATAAGCAATAGAAATCACATATAATTCTTCGTCTCTGTCTCTCTCTGTTCGATTCATGAAGATCACCAATTCACGAAGTCATAATTCTGCTAAAATGTTTTCCTTATTCCAAAAAAAATAAATAAAACACTACCAATCGGGGGCTCTCTCTGAAGCAATTCTCCCAAGTGTTCACAAAATCCCTCAAAAATTGCTGCCTCATATTGAGCGAAGAGCCTGGACATTTCTTAATATGAGCCATAACAGTTGTCAGCAGAGAAGAAGAAAAGCGACATGTCGAGCAAGCAAAGAATTCCTGCTCAAAATGGTTCTCAACGTGGAACAGTTTCGAGTCTACAAAAAAATTGATCAATTATATCAAAAATAAAAGTACCTTTATTCTTTCTTTTACACTGAAAGCAGTAGTTTCTAGAAGAAGTAGTGGCCGAACTATAAAATAAGACAAAAAGTACAATGAGACAAAAATTTACCTGTGGTTGATTGGAGAAGGGAAAAACTCTTTTGGGTTATTAAAGCACAGATATAGCTGGTCTTGGATTTGCCATTCAATTCTCGTGTCGATTCTATTCATGTGGTAATTGAGAACGTGCAGCCGATGCTCCAATTGCTCATCTAAATTATCAAAATTCTGAGTTTTTTTCTCCAAAAGAATGGTAAAAGCGATAGAAAACTGACTGCTCGTCCAGCCGATTTCGGCTTCGCAACTAGTGCATTCCTCGACTTTTTTGACGATCACAGATCCATTCTCCTCAATGACCAATTGCTTCTCTCTAGAAGAAGATAATTTTACTTGAAGTAGGATTGATCACCTCAACTTGTAGTTATGGAAGCAGTCATATTTCCAAACTTTTTCTATGCCTTTATATTCTTCATCTGACAAAAGGCGCATCGGTTCTCCATCGACCAAACCATGGATCTCCCTCAAATGAGTTTGGATATTATCCTTATACTTTGAGGCTTCATCACAGAGGCAGCATTTAAACAGATTCTGTTTAACGTGGCAATTGAGGATATGGAGCTCCGAAGCTGACGGAGCAAAATAAAAAGAATAAAAATGAGAACTAACTTGCTCCACTTGCAGTAAGCGAACTGCAAGAAAAGCAATAAAACCTTAAGCTGAATGGCTTTCTTTGCGAGTAATATTCTTGTGAGAGGACTCTTGAAATCTGTGTGACTATTTGTAGATCACCGGGAAGTGGATTATCATTTATCGGAAATAAATGATAAACTCCTTTCCCTTTGCAATCCACGAATTTTGTGTATCTAATTCACTTTTTCTAGAAATCAATAAGACCCATTACCCATAAGTGTAGCCAAGTTTCGCATAGTGGAGACGAGCTGGTGATTGGAGAAACTCCTCCACGCTGGTGATAGCAATCCTTTAAAAAAGATGCTTAAAAGTAGAGAAAAAGAAAACTTACGGCAAATCTTTGGGCAGATTTGACTGAGCAGAGCTATTATTCCAATGTGAATCCATTTGCCTTCAAAATTTGGGATACAAATGAGTGAAAAATAAAGCCAAGAAGAGGATAGTCAAATGCAAATTGATTTCACTATTCCTTGAAGGTAAAAACCCCAAAGATCCAATTTTTCGAGAAGATAGCCCGAGCTAGAGGCGGAGAAAAAAATGCGTCATATATGACAAGGCGTCTAGACTCCAGCAAAAGGTCAGGAAGAGGATAAATCAGCGCTCTTTCCAATCAAACGCAATGGTACTTCGATACAACTCTTGCAATCTAGCTATCAGGATTTATGTGGGAGTTGATTCAACACTTTTTGGCGAAAACGCAGGCAAATAGAGGTTAGGCTTGTTGTTTTAGACATTTGGAGAAAGCCACCTGGCGGCGGGAAATATAAAAGAGAACAGCTCATCGCCTTTTTTGACTCGAGTAGTGATGAATTCGAGAGGTCAGCATTGCCCTGTCAGCAAAGAATTAGCTAGATGCGTAATCAACTGACTAATTGTCATTTTTTCGTAAATCAATCGTCACATTTGTTGGTCAGAGTGAGAAAGAGAAAGAGAGAGAGCATTTTTTTGACCAACCGAAAACCACAAGAGAAGAAGACAAAGGTTTCTTGGGTACCTTCTTCGAAGGCAGAATAGTGATAATCCCCTTTATCAAGAAGCTGAAGATCCCGGTGGCCTTAGATGCCAAGTTGGAAGGAGCTCGTGGAGAAGAACATTAGGATTGTCACAGAATTTTAAGGACTCTTACTAACAGAAACAGGCTATTATGAGAGGACATAGAGCAACTGGTTGGAGACAGCAAACCTACCGGCAAACGATAGTCAAGTCGGCCGAGGCGATTTCGAGGCATCATATCATACCATTTTTCATCAATTTCTGTCTATTGAGATTGGCCATTGGCAGTGAAATAAATATGCATAATATGGATTTATAGTTTTTAATTTTTACAATGAGATCAAGAGTAAAAAGATGTTTAAAATAAGGAGGAAGTTGGAGAAAATATCCAATGGAGATGTGAAGCTATTTCGCTGTTTTGAGGATGAAAATCAGCTGGCTCTGAAATGTTTCTTTGTCCAAAAAGAGAATAAAAAAGCTTACGAGGCTGACGCTTTCTAAGAAGCAGTTTTCCCATACTTTTCCAAGGACGACAATTTTTTCTTCTTCTGTTTTTGGACGAGCTCCTTTTTGCCGACACTCGCGAATGTTTCTAATGTGTTCCACCACATTGGAATATTTTTCGGAGTTGAAGCAACAGCCACCACAAGCGAAGGGCTTGAGTTTTGAATGTCTGAAGACGTGATCCACCTTGGAGGCTAAACAGCAACTTTTTAAGATTTAGAGATAGAAAACCCACAAGAAAAATGGCTCAAACACAAGTAGCAATAGGACTTCGGCTTGGACTTCGAATGTAATTGCTCCACATGATCCTGATAGGTATCGTATACCTTATAAGGATCGAAGCAATCTTCCAGAGTTTTGTTTATTTTTTCCGTAAGCCAATAGCTTTGTACAGAATTGGTCCAATCCTCATCTTTTCCCCAACTTCTCATCTCAGCTCGAATCTGCTTCAATGCGTGGTGGATGTGGTAATCAGTGAAGTCTAAACTAAATTTGAAGAAAAAAATCTTTCTGCTTGCATTCGCGAGCAAAAAGTCGCATTTCATACATTTAAAATTCATTAAAACCACTACGGAATTGTCGCGACTGGGATCGAGAAAAGCCCTCTGGCTGCCTCTGAAAATAGTAAGGAGTTTGATAGTCCGTGTAAAAACTGCGTAAATTTTAGAATAAAAATGAGTTCCGCCACGAATATTATCCATTATCTCGGGGCAACGCGTATACGTAGTTTCGTCGTCTTCATAGTAAAATTGTAGAGAAAGGGGAGAAGTAACTTACTTTTAGGAATTAGCGAAGCAATGCATAATCTTCAGGGCTATTTCTCTCTCAAAGCTCTTCTTTATAATTGCCATAGTGGGGGGAGGGGAAGGAAGGGGAACGAAAGCCAACATGAAAGTTTGAGTGTCGTTTAATCGGCTCCCAATCATAGCAAATGGTCGAGCATTTGGCGAACATGTACTTATAAAGAGGTCGATTGACGAGGAGAAACCCTCAAAGTCGGATGGTTTTCGGGTGTAAGTTGTAGGCTCCTGTTCTTTGAAAATTAATCTTTCTTTCAGTTTTTTCATACCCCTCCTCTGTTTCTTCCATCAAACTTAATTGCTAAATCAGTTCCGTTTTCTTTTACGGTTTTGATCGCCATTTTATCGTCCTTATTATTCAATATATTAACATTCAGATCCTATTGGCCTTTTTGAATAGCCAAACGCTTCAAATTTTCGAAAGTCGCGATAAAATAAAGCGATCAGACCTTATAGGCGAATCTCGCTTGTCCCCAGATTCGCTCTCCCCCCAACAAAAACAGCAGATGGGCAATAAGAACTTGTGCATTTTTTAAAAAGCGTGAATGACTCACTGTCTTTTGGTAATGTTTGTTGAGCATTCCATAGCAGTCTAACTTCTTGGGATCATCATGAAGATGAATTGGTCCTCCGCCTTCAAACAAGGGGATCCTAAAATTTTTTCTCATTTTTAGGTATGAAAACTAACTGGTTTTGTGGATTTTCGATAGCGTTAGGCTTCTGCGAATATGTGTGGTCCATTGACGTGATGTCCGTAAACTGTCTGAAAAGGGGAAGTAGGAAATCGATTTCTGGGAGGGGTCCTAAGCGCGGAGATGCCTCCGAACGGTTTCGAAGATCTCGCCCAATTTAGCCGTGTGCATCACAACAAAGAGCTATCGACAGCTGCGGGCTTGGTGTGCCTCCAAACACGAGGATTTTTCACGGATAATTTCAAGCAAAAAGACCGAGAGAAAAGAGCAATTTTCGATAAAATCTCTTACAAATACAATGAAATAGTCTGAATTAAAATTGAATTTCAAGAGACCGCACCAGACTCGAGGTTTTAGACTTGAGCAAACAGTCGTCTTTTAGGCTCAAAAAAACAGGCCACTCATTCACGCACGTCTGACCCGCATATTCCAAAAGCCAGCTCTTACTAACGCAGGCAATTTGATTCCTTATTTCAAAAAGGATGGAAAAGATCAATTCATATAGAAAAAAGACCAGAGGAAACTTATTAAAACTTAGGCCGCCTATATTTTTTGCAAATCTATATATTGCTATTTTGATTTTAAAGGATTCTTTTCTTAGATTATAACTTTATTTAAACTAGATAATTAGTTAGAAAATCATTCTGATTCTGAAAGTGTCGAGATTTCCTGGTCCTTAGGGACTTCTTGGTTGGTCTCCTCGACTTTTACATCCAAATTCACTCGGCATTTCAAGGCATTTTCCATGATAGACTTCAAAAATGGACATTCTTTCTCCTCAATTTCGACTTTAACCATATGATGATTGGTTTCATCTTCGTCCGAATGAGAATTTTCTGATGGGAGGGGAGGAGAATTTCTCTCAGCCACTTGAGCTTCGAAAACTGAAATGTCGTCAGCTTCATCAGTAGAGCGAGTTCCAAAGCATCTGACGGTCCATCGAGTTTCTTCTACTGAATCCTTCGGCATAGAGACGGTCTTCCCCAATCCGGCATGGTTTTTCCTTATGTGGGCTGTGACATTTGCCTTGTCGTAATTGCTGCTGTATGGACAGAAGGAGCAGACATACATTGGCACTTTTAAGTGGTACTGGAGGACATGGCGACGGGCTCCTGGAAAAATCGGTTAATTGGAATTATTGATTTTTAGCTGGAGAAGAGAACAATGAAGAAAATTCCTATGGGTGATCAAAATGATCTATTTTAACGGTTCTTTGGGGGGAGAATTAGAGTCTCTACGGCCTCTTTGTAGAAATATGAGGAATGTGGAGAAAATTGTCTTACCATTAGACTTTTCGCCTTCCTTTCCAATCGAGACCTTGCAAATTTTGCAAAACTTCTTATTCAGCGGTCCTCCTCTTGACACTCTCTGGCTGGGGGTTGTTGGAGTTTCAGGTTTTTGGAGTTGCTCCATCAATTTCGTGGCTTCTTCAGTTTTCATTATTTGCTCCATTGACAGGTTCGATTGAGCTCCTTGGACAATTAGCATACACAGAGCCGACATGGATGGATTTTCCATTTGGGGCAATGGATTTTGAGGCTAAAAGTCCGTTTTTATCGAAGAATAAATTGCTGGATATACCTGATTGGAAGGCGAAGAACGGATTACTCTCACCGATTTGGTGGAATTTCCAATTCCCTGGAGGAAGGAAGAAGTCGAGAAATTTCTTGTATTTTCCATTTCCGTCTGGAATTAATGCTTAATTGTGAAATTTTATATAAAAAAAGAGAGAGAGGGCAGATTAAAAGCGAGGTAGAAGCACTTCCAGAGGCAAAAATCCGTTTTGAGGGACAAAAGCGATAAAAGGATCAAAGGTACCGATCGAATTAGCTTGGAGCGCGGAAATAATTTGAAAATCAATAATTTAAATATTAAAAATTTAGGTTAAAAATGATCTAAGCGGGACATATCATAATAAGGAATGTTGGATTAAATCTACTGTATTTTTAGAAAAAAAAACATGGGATCAAATCATCCAGGACCCGTATTCATAGTCGCTAGAACCGGTGATAACTTAGAACCGGGCTAACTTGTTTAGGGAAGTCTAGAATCTCAGAGAAGTTTGAGATCAAAAATTCCAGTACCATTCGAAAGAGCATTAAAAGATCTACAGAATGACATAATTTTAGCCGTTAATGAGTTGATCTCAAACCTCTTTCGATTCAAATAGATTAGCACGGTTCTAAGTTATAAAGCGACTATAAATACGGGTCCAGGTAGCTATGATCGAGAGTAAAATAGGACGGCGGATGGAGTTGCAAGTGATTTCCAGACAAAGTGCAAAAGCGTGTCTAGACACTACAGGCGACTCACCGGTAAAAAGGTAAAGAAAATGATCAAAAGGGGGTGGCGACTAACCAGTTAAAAGCTAATTGATATTTGCTTTTATAGAACCATGGGAATTGATTAAAAGCCTCAAGGTCAAATCTTCGAAAATTGATGAAAATATTTAGATCATTTTCAAGATATTTATTTCCGTCTGTTCATAAACAAGACGACATTCTTGATTTTCTGACATCCTTCGTATCTAAAAAAGGGGTTTTGAGTGCGAGACCCATTTTTAAAATTTACTAAAGGCCTTTTTAGAATAAAATGGGCCCCGCCGCGATAACCCCTTTCTTGGATACGAAGGATGTTGTCTTTTTTATGAACAGACTAGAGCCTGTTTGGGACGACCATATCCAAGAAGACGAATTGATTCTTCTGAAGCTTCCGAAAATAAAGAATCCCTAAAACCAACCAAAATCGATTGTATCAATCTATTTTTCAAATTCGCGCTCATTTTTCGCATGCAGGCGTTCGCGTTGTTTACTCACAAGCATAGCTGGACCATCTGGGCAGAGCCAAACCGCGATTAGCTCGTAAAAGACGATCACTTTTATTGTCAGTTAGGTCTCTTTTGTCTCCAATCGATTCTTCAATCGTCTCTGCTTGATGAATCAACTTCATCACAGGTGGATGATGTCATTTAGCCATCTGCGCTCTCTCTCTCTTTCTCTGTCTACCACAACAGCCTTTGTTCTTCTTCTGCATCTTATTTGAAAAAGAGGATATGATATGGCTAGGTTTTCGAAAATCTGTATATCAGGAGAGCGCCGGTGACCTTGGGCAATTTTCCAAGATACCCGGATGTTTTTGTCTAAATGATCCTGCTCGCACCTCCAGGTTGTCTCTCCGTAATCGAAATTTCTAGAGAGGCTGTCAATTGATTTTTGTTGAAGAAATCATTCCCACGGCTCATCAAAGGAATTTTTTTCTCTTGAATTCAACTTTTTGACTCACAGTCAATTCTGTCTGAAATTCTCCAGACTATTATCTTCTTCACTTTTTCAAAATTTGAAGTTTCGGTGGCAATTTTCGCAGGGTTTATTATATTTCTGAAGGGCGTCTCTCGCCAGACAGCTATTTTTACGAATCTTTTTCACTATTTGAATCTTTGCACTTTGATGCAAAGTGTCCGTTTTTGGGCTAAAAAAGTAAATCGTTGAATGAAGTACCAATCAAAAGGGCATTTTGTTGTCCTTTTTTCAACAAACTTTTATTCTCCAATTAGTCCCCCTTTTCTACCCGCTTGGAGTCAACTTCTTGTGATGAAGTTTGGAAAATATACATTGACTTTCGTTTTTTGCCAAGGCGCATTGCCGACCGATGACACGAATGAGTCAAAATCACTCAACGCATTAATCACCATACTGGGTGCCGTCTCTCTACTCCCACTCTATAGCTCATTCGAAATACTTTTGTGTCCGACTTTTTTTGCACTTCTCTTATTCAATTTGTATTCATTCTGAATTTGTATGGCTTCTGGCTGTTTTATATCCATTAGAATTCGAATGCCTTGAAATTTTCAGGGAAATGGCTGAGCGTCGAAGGAGGATGAAGATAAAAAACGAAGAACCAATCTTTGTGGAGGAAACACCTATTGAAAAACGTACGCTAAATTTCTTATTTTTGGAGAAAACTAACCGCCTCGCTCTGCAAAATCATTCGATGAAACGGCAGGCCAGTTGATTCCCAATCTCACCTAGTTTTTTTTTCCTAAAAAGTCATCTCTCTCTCTCTCGAAAAGAAATAGATGGGGAGCTATAAAAAATTCTAGAACCCAATTAGTTTCTTTTTTTCCAGCTTATGAAAGCGACTACTATTGGGTTTGTACCGGTTGCCTTTATCAACACAAGAACCTTGAAAATATTAGCCAACATGTACGAACTGCCCATATTCTAAAGCCAGGAAAAGCTGAGCTGATTAACAGGGCAGAGCTCAACAAATGGAATGAAGTCTTCTTACGCGAAGCTAAGAAGAGAGGAGGTGAAAGGGAGAAAGTGGTAGAACTTTGATCTCTTTATCTCTAAATTTATTGTTTAGGTCGTGAATTACCTGGATTGGATTCATGATCCGATTCCAAGAAAGCCTAAGCGTTCGGAATCTCCTAAGAGAAAAGCTCCACCTCCTCCTCTATCTTATGCAGTTTCTAAAGAACAGGCTATGGAACTAATCAAAATCTTGAAGGGAGAGGTGAGATTTTTAAAAGAAAAAAAATGCACAATTTCAGTCAAATCCCGTTCTTCAAGCCGAAGCTCCTCTTCCTCTTGAGGCTCTTCTCCTACTTGGAAGTCAGGTCAGTGAATTAAAGATACTGTATACGACTAGATTTTGAATTTATAAAGAAATAATTTAAATTTCCAGGAGACAAAGTCCGTTGAGAAGGTTGGTACTGTCGCCCGTTTTGAGTCTATCCAGGTAGCGAACTATTTCCATTTTTATGAGAATTAATTTGAGAATTGTGAGGATGAAGATGATCTCGAGTTCGATGAGAAAACATACTATGAAGAAGAAGGCTATACTGATGTTGAAGAGGAGTTCGGTGAGTCGGAGGATGATGAAAAGGAGACGGCTCTATAAAAGAAGCTGAGAACTTCACGGAGTATTTGACTTCAACAATTCCTGCTTTCACTTTGGTGAATAAATTTTTTGCTTTTTTTTTGTTGTTATTTTTATGGTATTTCCTGTAGCTTTTACAGTACTTACATTTACCGCAGCTATTTGTGATTAGATTAGGCTTATCCTTCTAGGTTTCTTTAATGGCTAATGGCTAAAGTTGCTCTCCCCAACTATTCTGAAGGCAGAAAAGTTAGTTTTTTGCTGTGAAAGAGTTTAAAACAATAGAAAGATGATGATGAAAGCTTTTCAGATGGAGAAAGATCCCAACCCTTCGACAGAAGAACATCTCAGTCAAGATCTCAATGCAAACGTTCAAGAAAGAATGGTAAGTCAATTTTTTGTCATAAAAAAGCTTTTGAAGAGGGCAGACCAAAAGCGAGGGAGAAACGCTTCCAGAGGCAATAATCTATTTTAGGGTTGAGGGACAAAACGATAAGAATCAAAGATACTGACGGGATAATAAAGATAGCTATGATCCGTGGACTTCAAGAAGGAATTCAAATTTCGTAGAGCTAATAACAATTTCTCTGAAAAACGATGTTCTACAAAGTTGTAGAGGAAGTCAAGATCGGTAAAATTGGTAGAACATTCAAAACATTCTGAAAATTAATTCTAACTGGTTAAAAAATATCTATTTCAGGCGGATGGAAGTACTGAAGAGAATTATTCCCTGCAGATAAGAGATCAACAAATTGATGGTGAGATTTCGATCCAAAACTGTTTTAACATAGGCTTCTAGCTATTCACCATTGCCGCTTTATCGATCAACAAACTGGCCTCTTTTGCAGCTATAAATTCCTTACATCCGACGAATTAAACTTTCATCGGATCCTTTTTCATCAAGATTTCTTGGTGACAACTGGTGGAGAAACGTAATTCCATTTGTTTATTTATAATTGAGAAACCATTCCAGCATAGCCAAGGGATACGACATGGTTCCCAGGCCTGGCCGAGATTTTGCCGTTAGTTTTTTTTCTTTTTCTACTAGAGATCTAGGATGTTCCATTGGAGCTGGCACTCAAATCAAAAGCGATCGAAACAACTATGGATAAAATGAGGTTCCAGCCCCATAATACTATCCTTACTCATCACAAATGGCTCAAAAAGAAAATGATGAAAAAGAAGAACCCAAATTGCACTAAGGATTTCGCTTCTAATATCAATTGGTCCAAAAAAGTGACTCCAATGCCGGCAAGTTCCCTCCCAAAATGAAAAAAAAACAAAAAATTCCAGCTCATTCCGACAGCTTTCATTCCGACTTTTGAAGAATTGATTGAGAAGGATCTACTCGAGGTATAGAACAATGAATTACGAAAAGAGCATCATCTTTCCAGGGAATCCTCTCCGATGGCTGAATACTGGATAATAGAGCAAAAGTCTATTATGATCTTGTAACCTTTGTACAAAATCGTAGATTTTTATCTTAAATCTAGATAGAATATGTTGTAAAATCTGCAAATAAAGTGGAGAATTGAGGACCTGAATAGGAAAAATTGACTAGAAAAGGTTGAAGTAACCCTGGCAGATCTTGACAGATTTTTAGTTTTGATTTACGGTAATCCGAAGAGAAATTCATTCAAACTGAGTCTCACTGAGCTGATATGACTGATCAGGCGAAGGAACTTTCATCGGAGGAATATTACCATGGTTAGTAGTCGAATCCTCGTTTATTCCTCGTTTTAGGTCTGCTGCCTCGTGAAGATATGATCTCGCTTCTTCGACGCAACGGCGACTTTTTGGTTCGCTTCTCGGAGGCCAGAAAGGGGCAGGAGAAGTCCTTCATTGTGTCCGTGATGGTCATTGAGACACAAGAACATGGTGCTGGCATCAAGCACTACATCATCAAAAAGACTGGCGGCAGCAAGTTTATGATCGAGAAGTTTGCCTTCCCTTCCATCAAAGCTATGATTAATCACCACGTGACCAGGAAGGATTCTCTCCTCAAGGTTAGTCAAGAGAGAGAGAAATCCAGGTTTAGGTGGAGTCGAGTGAGGATGGCTAATTTGAGTTCCGGTTTGTACGACCGGAACTCAAATTTGTCTAAGAACTTTTGATATTATGTCAGCGCAGAATTATTTAGCCCGCATTGGATAAGCCTAAGCCACAGAGAAAAGTCTCCTCTACCAGAAAATATACATTTTAGTTCTCTTTATTGTCTGATTTGTCAAAATCTCAACAAAATTAGGCTTCCGATTCGGCGATGCTCACGAACCCGATCAAGCGCCAGGACTGGGAGCATCAGCACGAGGACATCACGCTGACGAAGAAGATTGGAGAAGGAGCTTTCGGCGAGGTGCATCTCGGCAAGTTGAAGTTAGTCCGTGGAAAAGACGCCGGAAGGACGGTCGATGTGGCTGTCAAGTTGGCCAAACTCGAAGTTCTGACCAAGGACCAGATCAAGGAGATCATGTCGGAGGCTCGTCTCATGCGTCGCTTCGATCATCCCAACGTCGTCAAATTCTATGGCGTTGCTGCGCTGCAGGAGCCTCTCATGGTCATCATGGAACTCGCCACGAATGGAGCTCTCGACTCGTATCTCCAGAAGAACAAACTGCCGATGGCTAAGCTCGACGAGATGGTCATGCAGGCTGCCTTGGGAATCAACTACATCCACAGCAAGAAAATCCTGCATCGTGACATCGCCGCCAGGAACTGCCTCTACGGCGACGGAAATGTCAAGATCGCCGACTTCGGCCTCAGTCGTGAAGGCGACTGTTTCCAAATGAGTCCGGTCAGTTTCTTAGTTGTTCAGAATGATCTTTCAGCATCAACGAGTGCCAATCCGCTGGCTGGCCCCGGAAGTGCTGACCACCTCCTTCTTCACTGTCAAGACCGACGTCTGGGCGTTTGGCATTTTAAGTTGGGAGATCTATCACGACGGACAGGAGCCCTACCCCGGAATGATGGTGGTTGATGTTGCCAACGGCCTGCGGAATACGGAGCTTCGTATGGACTTCAATCCGAATGTTCGACCGGAGATCGCCTCCTTCATCAAGAAAACTGTCTGGAGTGACGCAAATAGCCGTCCCATCATGTCTGAAGTCGTCAGGCAGCTGCAGAGCATTATGAACATATCAGTCATGTCCAAGTTCAAATAAATGGATAAATAAAGACAAAGTCGAACTCTCCTTTTTTAGCACTCCTATATTATCTTTAGGCTCAAAAAGCTGAGCCATATTGTTCTTACATTAAAGACTTTCCAGCTTATACAACATTGAAATGGCATTTTCCGTTTAATTGGCATGCCATTGGCGCCAGCGTGAGTGCGAAACATCATCAAATCCCAATTTCTTATCAGTACCAACTGCTTATTTTCGTGCCACCTTGATTGAGTCAATGCCATTCTCTTGCTGAAATACTTCAATTGAAGGTGATTCCAAACTGGAGGAAAAGTGGACAAAGAAATTTGAGGAACAAGGTTTGGTTTTATTTTTATTTTGGAATCCTTTTTAGAAAAGACAATTGAGAAATTGAAAGCGATGGTTGAGAAGTTGACCGACAGGACGAAATCTCTAAAAAAATTCGCTTCAAAGTGTAATGGCTCAATTCAAAACAGAACAGGAGGAAACGAAGAAATGGATAAAAAAAATCAAAGAGAAAGGTAGGCGCATCTCTTCCTGACAATTTCCTCTTAAATTCCCTTTAAGAGTCAATTGTAACTCGAGAAAGCTGTGAATTTGTCAAAGGATTCATTGAAGAAGTCATCTACAAACTAATCGAGAGACTATCACTCACTCGGGACTTAGATGACCTCTCAGCTGTTATTATCTCCAACCCTAAAAAAGAAGTTGTTTTCAGCCATCAAAGCACAGACTTCACTTCACACAAATGGTACGGTAATTTAGTTATTTTATTAGAAAAATTAGATCATTTTTCAGCGGAGTTTGGGATTATGGTGTCATCCTACTAGAAAAGAGGGTAAATCAATTTGTTGTCTATGATTTCTACACATCTCTTCCCTTTCCTTGTTCGGCGAGAAATTATTTTGAGAAGACATTTGGATATAAAAGTGAAAATAGGTAAGGCGCCTGGATCTCCTCCAATTGCCATGGGATGTTTGAAGCCCTCTCTCAGTCAAATTCATCCTTCAGGCTTATTTGAAATAGCAAAAAGTAACTTTTTGAACAAAGAAATTTTAGTTTTATTAAAAGTTCCTTCCTCTCCTATAAAAACCATTGGGCTCTACAAAAATCAACAAATTTTCAGATACTTTCGCCATATGAAGGCGAATATCTACTTGAAAAAGCTCTCAAGTGATCGTTCTTCAATGAAGGTTAACGGACAATTCATCACTCCTCCGCCTATCTGGCCGTCTATTTGGAAAGGCGAGGATACTCTTCAGAAAATGATCATCATGATCCCTGATGAGTTGGGTGATTGCTCAAAAATCTATACAGAATCTGGATTTGAAAATGAATTTTGCAAAAATATTTGAATAAAAATTAGCTCTTTTTTTGGCTAACTTGACCGCCTCTGTCGATGGAATGGAAGCATTTTATGGCGGGTGGGGAGCCCATCCATTCCTTATCGCTTTATGCCGCTAGGAAAGCGCCTTAAAAGCTCCCACGAAACGGCCAGCTTCCCATTTGATTGTCACCAGATGATCAGCCAAGATCCATCGCTATCTATTCCTGAATTCGATTCCGAGGAGGATGCCCTAGAGCCGATGGGGGAGAAACATCCTCCAATTCCATTTGCAAGAAAGTTTTCGAGGCTGCGATTAACTAAGAGAATACCGCGCCAAACTCCAATGAGAAGTGACAGAAGAAGTGAGTTAAATTATCGAATTATTTTGTGGCTTTTAAAATTCCCAAAAGAAATCACAGAAAAGCTCTAATTTAGAGATCAAAAGCTTGAAGAAAAAAAGATTGTGTTGAGCATAAAAGTCAAAAAATTCTGACCAAATAAATCCTTTCCGTTTCCAGGAGAAAGTACCATTTCTGAAGATGATAAATATGAAAATTTATGTCGAATAGTGATGGAACTCAAATTGAAAGTAGCCAATCTTGAACGCAAAATAGAAGATTTAACAAATTATCTTGACGAACCGGAAACTTCCAATAGAATAATACCGAGTCCCTTGGGAAATCAAGCGATCCTAGTCCCAACTGATTATCAAAATACGGGTCAAATACCAACCAGCCCATGTCCTCCTCCACCGAAAAATCGAAACAACCAAAAGAGTCGATTACCAAGCAGTCCATGTCCATCTCAACCTCCGCCTTTTCAATTTTCTAGTAGTCCGTCTAACGACTATTTGGCGCCAAATAGACAGATCAGTCATTTAAATATCAGCTCCGAGTCTTTGTTCAGCACAAGTCATAGTAGAGAAAACAGTTGGGACTCCACTCTAGGATACGATACTATAAATCTCGAGCAGAGCGACTTCTCAACAGTAAGTTTACTTTTAAAAATGGAGTAACAAATCTACCATAATCTCGGTGAATCGTCTACCTAAAAGGCATTTTCACTAAGTTTTTAACGTTCTTTAAAGCTGAAAAAGAGAGCAAAAACCTTTCCAAACCCTAGGGAAATCCATTCAATAAAACCTGAAGACAGTTTATTTGTTTCTATGAGAAGTGCTGACGAAAGTTGTTTGAGCCGCCCAAGGAAGCTCGTAATCTTTGGAGAGTTCTCAATATTCGGTCGATAAGCATTTCCTGCTGCCAGCTAGCTGATAAATAATCTGTTTCTAGATTATTGTCTTGGGAGGAGTGACAACTGATGCTTTAAAGCCTATCACAAATGATGCCTATATTCTCAAATTTTATTCGTGGCAGGATTTTCCCATCTCTCTTCCCTATGCGGCCTCAAATCATGGTGCAGCTCTATTGAATGATCAAATTTATTTGATTGGAGGAGAGATGGGAGTAACTGGTAATTATATCAATCGGAACTTTTTCAAATTGGAGACCAATGGAGGGGCTTGGTTCAAATTGCAAGAGGTTTTTATTCATGAAACCACATAGAAATTGAGAATTGATAGATGAGAGCTAGAAGGAGTGGATTGAATGGGAATTGCTTAGAGTTGAATGGCTTGATTTGGGTCGTCGGAGGATACAACGAAAGCGATTATTTGAATCTCGTCGAGACTTATAACCCAAAAACGAATCTTTGGACTCTTGAAGAGTGAGTTTAGGGTTCAAAAGTGGAGCAAAATTTTAAATCTACCATTCTCAAAATCCCTTCAATTATGGCTGACAATTTGAGGCTTTCTCCTTGTTAAAAAAAAAATCATCCAAGACGCATAGAAATAAGCCTAAAATTACTGTATCGATCAGGGATGCCCGAATAATTTGTTTTGGTTCGAAATGAAGCGAATCGCGGAACGAAAACTATTAGCTCGTTTTGTATTCATTTCGTCTAAAATTTTCAAAAGTCGATTCGCCTCGTATTCGGTTTTCCGAAAAAAAAAATTCACTATTCGCCCCTTTAAACTCGAAAATTCAGGTCAATGCTACACAAGAGACTGGGATCTGCTTCTGTTGTAATCGACGGCAAAATCTACGTCACCGGCGGATGGAACAAAAACGGTTTCGTAGACAATGTCGAGGTCTATGACCCAGTGAGCCGCTCGTGGTCCGAATTCTGTAAGATGCCCTATTCGTGTTCTCGCCATTGTGCCATAGCGGATGGCTCGAATCTTATCCTAATAGGAGGAAGGAGTAATCTTCAATCGTCTTCAACTGTATGGAAGCTGGATGTAACAGATTCAATGAGGATTTGGAAAAAGTTGGAGCCGCTTCTCCAGCCAAGATGCAACTTCTGTGTGGCGAAGATTGAAAATAAAATTGTTGTTCTCGGCGGAATGGTGAATAAGAAGGATCCTGTGAATAGCATCGAAATTTACGATGGAGTTAGTTGGAAATTCGGACCGCCGCTGCCCAAACCAATTGGAAATTTCGCATGTGTGGCATTGACTCAACAAGCTGAGGAGACCTTTACTCATAAATATTACGCATGCAACGAGGTAGTTCATCTCCCGCTTCAGAAATTAACATCCTCTTGGCGAGATCATCCATACATTCCGTACATTCCTGTAAATAATAGATTTCCTTTTTCTACAAAAGATGATACTTACCATATCCCATCATAGGATATCCCATACCGTAGCCGCCCATGCCGTAGCCCATACCTGGAGTAGCAAAATTGTTTAAAAATAGACCAAAGAGCTAACCATATCCGCCCATACCGTAGCCACCATAGCCACCCATTCCATAACCACCCATGCCATAGCCGCCCATTCCTCCCCAATGGTGATGTCGCTTTACTCGAAGAGAAGAACTAAATATTATTTTTATTTAGATTTATATCTAGGAAATAATGGATGCGCAGTCGCTCGAGATAGAAGGTTTTCGCGACAAGACCCACTTTTATCCTAAAATTAAACGAAAGGTGTCATGGCTTTTTGTACTTTTTTCATGCTAGGAACACGATAAAATGCACCAACAAGACCATAGAAAATCAATAAATGAACCAAAATTCTTTCATTTGATTTTAGGATATAAATGGGTCTTGCCGTGAAAAACCTCTATCTCGGGGTAATGCGAATACGCAGTTTTGTCTTATTATTTTTGAACAGACTATAAATTTGAATATCATACAAAAACTGGTCTTAAAATGGCCAGTAAAAATTTACCTAGAAACAGAGACGAGAAGAACCAAAAAGAAGGAAAGAAGACAGAGCGTTCGAGACATGATTGATCTGCCAATGACCCTGTCTGGTCACTTTTATACGCGAAAATGACCCATAGTTCGCTGTCTTCGACGTCATTCGGGAACAAATTGACCAAGAGTTGAGTCGCGCCTGTCACTAGATTCAGGTTTGAAGATGTTGATCTCTACGTAATTTGTGAGAGAAAAAACCTGACGACACACGAGGAGTGATTAATCTCTTCATTTTATGGAATTCCATAGAACTATGGAGACAAATATTTTTTTCTTGTTTTTCTTTGGCGAAGACACTTTTTTAGCGGAATTCTAAGGCTGATTCACCTCTGAGATGAGAAAAAAGTAAGAGAATGAAAGCGAAAGAACATTTTATGTCCCTATCGAAAGCCCTGAAAATCTATTCTTCTGGATTCAGAGTTTCATCCTGCTCCTTCTTCCTCTCGTATCGACTCCTCCCGCCTCCACCCGATTTTTCACTGCGGTTCGGCTTATCGGTCTTGATTGGATCGGTATTAGGCTTATCCTCTTCAACTTTCGTCAGACCAGAGTAGGCCTCCATCCACTGTCGGATATATTGCATGTTAGACCGTTTGCACGGATCCTTATCCCACATCTTTTCTTTGACATAAGCTATCAGTTTAGCCGGAGTATTCTCCGGGAACTCATTCCATTTGTCTTTGTTGATTCTTTCACGGCTCTCCGTATTGCTCAAGCCATCATACGACTCCTTACAGGCAAAGATCTCATAGATTAAAACGCCCAGACTGTAGACATCCGTCTTTTGAGAGAAAATGAAGCTATTGATCGATTCGGGGCTCATCCATTTGATAGGCATTCGCTTAGCTTTCTTCATCACATACATCGTGCCCTGGCGAGAGAGTCCAAAGTCACTAATTTTGACATTTTTGTTCTCATCGTAGAGACAATTTCGACTGGCGACATCCCGATGCAGAATCAACTTGCTGTGAAGATATTCGAGTCCCCACACGGCTCCCATCACCATTTGTAGTTTCTCATCTCTAAAAGATAATTATTCCCCCAAAAATTTTTTAAAAAGAAACCTGTCTAAAATAGAAGCATGGGTCTTGAGGTAAGAATCGAGAGAGCCTCCTCTAACAAATTCAAGCAAAATATAGATGGGCTGTTCGCAGAGGGCGACTCCATAAATCTGAACGACATTCGAATGGGAAAGGTCTCTCATCAAACGAGCTTCTCTCATCATTTCATTATTTTGCTCCTTTGTGGCAGCCGTCGTCTTCAGGGATTTGATAGCAACAGTCGTCTCTTTGCCGCTTTTCCTCTTTAAAATTCCCTTATGGACTTCGCCAAAAGCTCCACTGCCGAGAACTTTTCCCAGCGATATGTTTTGATGTAGGAATTCCCATCGCATTAGGCGAACAGCTCGATTCAAAGTCACTATGGAGTTGTTCATTCGAAGTGGGACATTGGAATAATGGCGAATCAACATGCCGACGCTATCAAAACGGAATCCTGCTTCGATAGTGAATCGCCCATTGACTCGATTGATGATCACATGCTTGATCTAATAATATCAAATTTAAGAAACAACGCGGAACTAACCATGCTATCCTTGATTTCGAAATCGATCGTTTTTCCCATACTTTTGCCATCCGGGTCGATTAGAACAGCCAAGATGAGTTCTTTCTTCCTTTTTGCGGCTGGGCTATCTAATGACAATTCTGTTATTCGCAGGACATAATCTCCGTTTTGATCGAGAATATAGGGAAGATCTTCACGCGGCAGATAACCGTGATATGCCGGCTCAGCAGCCACTTCTTTCTCCCAGTTCAGATCATCGACAGACATTTTTTAAATCTAAATATTCTTCCTCTCCTGTTGAAAACCTGCTTAGATTTGACTATTAGCAATTGAACCGACCTAGTTCTGTGGTAGCAAAATCAAGAACTAACAAATCCTTAAGGCTTTTTAAAGATAAAAATAAATTTGGCAGGATTAAAATTGCAAAAAAGAAACCAAGGAAAGATAATTTAAAATTCGACTGACATGGGAGAAGACAGCCCCACTGTTTAGAGCAACCAGAGCAATCTACCGGAAAAAAAACTTTCAAGACTGAAGAAGACGAGCTTACCACCAAGGGCGATTAAAAATGCGAAGAAAGGTACGTCTGACATACCACCGGTAAATCAAGAGGTGATCAAACACGAGAGTTGTTTAAAATTCAAGAAAACTTCCTCGCAGCATTCGAACGAGCAAGAAGTCGGAAGTAATCATCAAAAGGAGGAGAAGAAGCATAGGAAGAGTCGCTCAAAAGTGGATAAGAAGGACAACGAGCGATTCACGCCGGAAGTGGAAGCACTCAACCGATCGGCCTGCTATCTGGCCATCGATGCTTGTATTGCTCGTCTCCTGCGGGGACACAAGACTCGCGCTGTCGAGATCATCCAAGAAGTGAGGAGGCAGCGGCACAACGCTCTGAACATCGAGACGCTCTACTACCACGTGGTCCAAGTCGTCCTCGACTATATCAGGACCAAGTCCAACAAGGCGCTCGACGGTCTTGACTGCCTTCAATTCTGAGCTCAATCGGCTTTAGAAGACGCTAAAGCGAGCAAAAACAAGGCTACTATTTTTCTTCTTTCTTTTCAAATAACTTTTTAGTGTACCATTCCCTTTTTCCATCATGCTTATTATTCAATCCATTCATCAGAATTGTTTAGCCTTTTGTTTCGTCAAAAAAAGGCGAATAAAACTAGCCCTATTGTGCCCATTTACTCCTAGACAAAGAGAATCCGTTCAAGTCTCAGTATGGACAGCTACCAATATTTTAACAATTTTGATATGTCCTCCTATTCGATTCCCAAATGATCCGCTATGGACTAATTCCCAAGTATTGTTCCTTTCCATTCTTAACACATTCGCGACAATGTCCGCACATATGTGCGGACACACGCGGCACGTCAGAAAAAGTATCCGGCTGTCGCGCGATTTTTTCGCAAAACGTTATCGTCGTGAATGTGTTAAAAACTGATAACATTTCAGAAGTATCCACAATTCCAGGAGTCTACCCCTTATTATTTTAATAATAATCAATCACTTCATTACAACTATAATTACAATGTGCCATCATATAATCAAGAATCTGCTCATACTTCAAGCTATAACACCAACTAAAAGGTATGCTTTTTCAGGCTGCCTGCGCAAAATCTACAAGTTTTAGACGTTTTAAAACGTTACTAGGGATTTTCTTAGAGAAAGAGAGGATTCACCATTTACTTTGAGATAAATTCTTGAAAATTATAAGCAAACAATGAAACATCAAAAGCGGCTAACTATAAAAGAATTGCATAGAATTATCTATAGAAAAAAATTGTTCATTGGACGAAACAATACGTTTGGCCATACTAAGGACAGATATTTAATTGCAATAAAACTTGCCATATATCTACGACATTTTGATTCAAACATTAGTTCGCTAGGCCTCCTACAGATAAAAATCAAATAGATTGTCCGGTTTCGCTTGATAAAGTCAGTAAAAAATTTATTTGATGGATTAGAATTCTTTGCTTATTGTAGAAGCTGGCGGAAAAGATTTTATTTAATCAAGTGAGAGAGCGCAAAAGAGATATGGTGGAATATTGCTATCTGGAGCATTTTAAATAGTATCCTGTTCAACATGAAGTATTGGACAATATTACTGATGAGATAACTAGAGGTGCTAATGAAAACCCATTTGAAATTGATAAACGATTATTGGTTCGTTATGCTTACTATTTCAAAATACTATTCCAGGAATTTGTGGAAATAGTAGAAGAATTTATGAAAGAAAATGAGAATGTCCCATTTACTTTGGCTCAATTGCTTGAAAAACATAGAGAAGCTACTGGAATGGAAAATCCATTCAATTTTCATGAGCTTTATCGTCTTTTTTATAAAGATAGTTCACGAATTGAGAAAAAAAATTGGACGATTTTTTAATAATCGAAACGAAAAGGGAAGCTTTCCCTCTCTCCACAATTGAAGTGAAATCACGTTTATAGATAGTTCGATTCACGTTATCAATACAACAGCTGGAAATAAAGTCGACTTCTTCACATAAACAGAGAATCCCGATGATAAACTGTTTTGTGGAATCTTTATGAGAGAAAGGTATGCTTTTGTTCGACTCGTTGGAAATGGGCGATGGGAGCCGTATTTCCACCACTCGTTTGATTATATCACAATCGAGATATCTTTATGGAATAATGAGCGGCCAGCTGGCCATTCTTTAAGCAATAATATTCCTCAAGTCACATGGAATGACTCCGATGCAACTCTATTTATCCCTTTTTTTGGATGTTTTACATTTTTTGGTGTTGTCATTTTATTTCATGCGTTTAAATCTTAGACAAATAAAATGAGCTCACTTTTTTAATGCGAAGAAGCAGGTGTAGATTTTGGCTGCTCCTGAACTCCATACGACCGTAGTGCAGGAATTTTCTCCTTGAGCCAGCGGGCATAGAACAGCTCCTGACGTTGATCTGGAGAGACTAGCGACGGATTGTCCTGAATCCTGTAGTAAGCATAGTGCATCGTGACGATAAGAGCTGAGAAAAATCCCCATTCTTTCACTGTACGGGAGGATATCATTCTGAAAATTAAATAAAAATTAGTTGTTATGGGAAAAAAGATGAAGAAAAGATTTGATCAATGGGGAAATAATAATCTTCTTTTTGTTCTCTCTTTTTTGTGTTTTACATTTATGGAAAAAAATGACAATTCTGCATTGAAAATTAGAGCATTTAGACAAAAACAAATAAAGAAGTCAAGCAATACAGTGTGATGCAAAATGATATAGGCACCCCTCATTTTGCTTGTCCTGGGCGATAGACGAATTCTTTAAAAAAAACTGACTCCGTAGTCATTTTTAGCGCTCTTTCAAACCCCAGTATCTGGAAATTCAGCGCACTTTCTTTGTTCCCAGAGCGAGTAACAATCCGAGAGAGAAAATCTGTCAAATTTTGTTGGTGCAAAATGATATAGGCAGAGAGGAAAAACGACGATATTTAATATTTTTTATTATTAACAATTAGCAATAACACGTCCTAATATTTCGTCACGCCGCCTCCTTTAGCAATTACTTCATAGATTCGATTCGGCATACTTCCAACGAGGTTTTGAAGCAAGTTGGAATCGAGGGAATTCCAGGCTTCTTTGATACCATCTTTCAGTTCGGCAACACTGTCGTACTTCTTCCCGTTTTGGTAGACCTTTCGAACCATACATCCCCAGAGATTATCGATCGGATTGAGATCAGGGGATCGAGCAGGCCAAGGCAAAACAGTGACATTGTTAGCTGTGAACCATTTCTTTGTCGATCGACTACCATGGATACTGGCATTGTCCTGCTGAAAGACAAGTGGTCGATGGCGGTTGAGACGCAGAAATGGAAGCAGAGACTCGGTCAAGATGTCTTGGTAGTCCTTGGAGTTCATGCGACTTGACGTGAAGGCCAAATCAACAATTCTTCCAGCACAGAATGAGGCCCAGGTTATCACTGAGCCGCCACCGAAATTTCTTGTGGAAAAATAGGCTGGCTCTTTGCGAAGATCCCTCCAGTAGTTGTTATTTCCATCTGGACCATCGAAATTCCACTTCTTCTCATCGGAGAATAAGATAGTCGTCCAATCTCTGGTCATGTTAGCTCTGGCAAACTCTAGACGAGCAGTTTTGTGGTAATCTTTGAGTGCTGGGGCCGAGATAATCTTCTGACGAACTATGAAACTGGAATTATTGAGTGCGCGATTCACAGCCCATCGAGAAACATCAAGATGAAGATCATTTTTTATCTGAGAGCAGCTCAAAGTTGTGTTCGAAGCCTTTCGGACGATAAGTCTTTTATCTCTTGAAGTCAATTTTTTTGGTCTCCCGGTAGATTTTGCTCTGCCGTAGGATGCCTTGAGCTTGACATAATTATCGATAACACCAGCAGAGCACCCGATAGCTTTTGAGATCTCCCGATGACTCTTCTTTTCGCAGAGGAGGACATCAATCTTTCCCTTTTCGACATCAGTCAAAGGAGTTTCTTTTCCCATAGTTTCGCGTGAAGATTGACGTAGACAATTAGATTAAAGTTGTCACAAACAGTTCCTTTATAAAAACAGCCATGAAACATGCTGATTTCGTCGTTTTTCCTCTCTGCCTATATTATTTTGCACCAACAAAATTTGACAGATTTTCTCTCTCGGATTGTTACTCGCTCTGGGAACAAAGAAAGTGCGCTGAATTTTCAGATACTGGGGTTTGAAAGAGCGCTAAAAATGACTACGGAGTCAGTTTTTTTTAAAGAATTCGTCTATCGCCCAGGACAAGCAAAATGAGGGGTGCCTATATCATTTTGCACCACACTGTATACCAATAGGCTATTGACTTTTAGATCGGTCGCTCTATTGCACTCCATCCATCTATCTTTTCAAATTAAAATTGCAGATACAGTTTTTTCGTTTTTTTAACGAAACAAACGCCGCTAGAAAAGCCAATAACTATGATCCCATTAGAGATCAACCAAGGAATGCGAAAATCGCTGAGAAGCACGGCATATTCCGCCAACAAAAAGGCCAACTAATCCAGGTAATTTCTCAATTCTTTCCATTCAATGAAGATCACTGGCGGCCACAATTTGACGAAATAATGGAGAATAAGTAGGACAACGCGATGATTGATGGTTTTTGGAGGAACGATCAATAATACAGATAGAATTGATTCTGTTGAGATTTTTGATGGAGTTGAATGGAAGAACGAAGCTAATTTACCAGAAAAATGTGCGCTTTTGCCTCTATTCCACTTTCTTACAGAAATGAAAGACAATTTTTTCAGCGATTTTGCTGAAATCCATGAACTATTATTGAATAAAGTGTTGTTCCAAGTTGGTAGAAATTCAATGACCTCTGAAGAGAAACAAGAGGGAGTTCTTCTCCGAGCAACCAACAGTTGCTTCGATTCCTCTAAATTGAGGAAGCCGGCTGAGTCAGCGGCACATTCGTTGTTTAGAGTTCCTACCTTTTTATCTCATCGACATTTTTCTATTTTTCAAAATGGAAGAAAAGAACAGGAGACTATTGAGAGAACTTCCACTTCCGATGGAAGAAGAGGAAAATTTATTTATTTTTATTAATGCTGGACTTCATATTTTGTTTATTCTTCTTGCTGCTCTTTCTATTTTTCTCTTTTTATACGACAATCGCCTTCAAAATGCAATTGCTGGCCAGAGAGTTAAACTCGAAGAATATAGAAAAGAAATAAGAATTTTGAAGTCAGAAGTTAATACCTCGGTGAGTTATAAATTCGAGAAGTAGGAGAGAAGACTTTTACGAAGAAGAGCGCGAGGAGATAAATCTTCTGAAAAGTTGTCAATTTGTTGAAGACAATTCTAATTTATAGGTTATGCTGCTTGGCGGTTGGCATAACTACATTACAAACTCGACTACCATTTACAATTCAATGGAAAAGAGCTGGAAACATTGTAAGTTGACGCTTCCAAGCAAACTCGCAAGTCACGGAGCAGCTCTTCTCAACAATGAGATTTACATTTTTGGTGGTTATAAAAATGGAACAACTAAAGAACCTCTCAAGTTTTTATATAAATTGGGAGCTGGCAATAAATGGAAGAGGATGGCTGATATGAATAAGAAGAGGGGTGAAATTAGTCAGAGTTCTATTGTTTTCAACTCGGAAATTTGGGTGATCGGTGGATGGAATGGGACAAAAGTTTTAAAATCAGTGGAGAAATATAATCCAAAAACTAATAAATGGACCGAAATGCCGTAAGTGATTGATGCCAGATTTATGCAGACTTTCCAGTGAATTGAGCGAGTCGAGAGCATTTGGTGCAGCTACTGTAGTCGATGGAAAAGTCTACGTTTCTGGCGGCTTTGGATCTAAGAATTCAGTGGAGGTCTACGACCCAGAAAAGGAAAAATGGGAGATATTCACTCCTAACATGCCTTATGCAGTACATTTACATATTTTAATTGGAAACAACTCGCATTTAATCGCAATTGGTGGATATTTGTCAAACCAAGAGCCAACAGATGAAGTCTGGAAAATCGATGTTTTGGATCCGAACAGGAAGTGGAAAAAGATGCCTTATCTACGAAAAAAACAAACGAATGCTGGCGCTGCCATCATAGACGATGACTTGATGGTTTTTGGAGGATCGATCAATAATACAGATAGAATTGATTCTGTTGAGATTTTTGATGGAGTTGAATGGAAGAACGGAGCCTCGTTGCCAGAAGTTCGTGGCGGTTTTGCCTCTATTCCACTTTCTTACAGAAATGAAAGACGTTTTTTTCAGCGAATTTGCTAAAATTCATGGGCTATTATTGAATAAATTGTTGTTCCAAGTTGGTAGAAATTCAATGACCTCTGAAGAGAAACAAAAGGGAGTTCTTCCCCGAGCAACCAACAGTTGCTTCGATTTCTCTAAATTGAGGAAGCCGGCTGAGTCAGCGGCACATTCGTTGTTTGGTTCCAATCTTTATCTCATCGACATTCTTCTTTTTTTCAAAATGGAAGAAAAGAACAGGAGACTATTGAGAGAACTTCCACTTCCGATGGAAGAAGAGGAAAATTTATGTATTTTTATTAATGCTGGACTTCATATTTTGTTTATTCTTCTGGCTGCTCTTTCTATTTTTCTCCTTTTATACGACAACCGCCTTCAAAACACAATTGATGATCAGAGAGTTGAACTCGAAGAATATAGAAAAGAGATAAGAATGTTGAAGTCAGAAGTTAATACCTCGGTGAGTTATAAATTCGGGGAATTGGAGAGAAGCCATCCGACTTTTACGAGAAAGAGCGCGAGGAGGTAAATCTTCTGAAAAGTTGTCAATTTGTTGGAGACAATTCTAATTTATAGGTAATGCTGCTTGGCGGTTGGGATACATGGCTTACAAACTCGATTACTATTTACAATTCAATAGAAAAGAGCTGGGAACATTGTAAATTGACGCTTCCAAGCACACTTTCAAGTCACGGTGCAGCTATTATCAACAATGAGATTTACATTTTTGGTGGTCATGAAAATGGAACAACTCGAGAACCTCTCAAGTCTTTATATAAATGGGGAGCTGGCAATAAATGGAAGAGGATGGCTGATATGAATGAGACCAGGCTTGGAATTAGTCAGAGTTCTGTTGTTTTCAACTCGGAAATCTGGGTGATCGGTGGATCGAATGGGACAAATCCTTTGAAATCAGTGGAGAAATATAATCCAAAAACTGATAACTGGACCAAAATGCCGTAAGTGACTGATACCAGATTTATGCCGACTTCTCAGTGAATTGAACGAGTCGAGAGAAGCTGCTGCAGCTACTGTAGTCGATGGAAAAATCTACATTTCTGGCGGCTGGGATGGACGGGAAACTAAGAATTCAGTGGAAGTTTACGATCCAGAAAAGGGAAAATGGGAAATATTCACTCCTAGCATGCCTTATGCGGTTGATTCACATATTTTAATTGGAAACAACTCGCATTTAATCGCAATTGGTGGGGATTTGTCAGAGCAAGAGCCAACAAATAAAGTCTGGAAAATCAATCTTTTGGATCCGAAGAGAGAATGGAAAGAGATGCCTT
Organism: Oscheius sp. JU1382; assembly: GCA_932521405.1. Taxonomy (NCBI): domain Eukaryota; kingdom Metazoa; phylum Nematoda; class Chromadorea; order Rhabditida; family Rhabditidae; genus Oscheius; species Oscheius sp. JU1382. The sequence continues at coordinate 1,811,247 of OW051479.1, forward strand.
TTCTACAACAAAAACGAAGGATTGCTGGCGCTGCCATAATAGCCGATGAATTGATGGTTTTTGGAGGAGTGTTCAATAATAGCACGCGAATTGATTCTGTTGAGATTTTTGATGGAGTTGAATGGAAGGACGGAGCCTCGTTGCTAGAAAAACGTGGCGCTTTTCCTTCTTTTCCACTTTCTTACAGAAATGAAAGACATTTTTTTCAGCGATTTTGCTGAAATCCATGAACTATTATTGAATAAAGTGTTGTTCCAAGTTGGTAGAAAGTGTTACCTCGAAGAGAAACAAAAGGGAGTCCTTCCCCGAGCAGCCAACAGTTGCTTCGATTCCTCTAAATTGAGGAAGCCGGCTGAGTCAGCGGCACATTCGTTGTTTGGAGTTCCTACCTTTTCTCTCATCGACATTCTTCTTTTTTTCAAAATGGAAGGAAAGAATAGGAGACTATTGAGGGAATTTCCACTTTCGATGGAAGAAGATCGGAGTTTCTTTAATTTTATTAAAGTTGGAGTTCATATTTTATTCGTTTCTCTTGTTGCTCTTTCTATTTTTTTATTTTTATACGACATTCGTCTTTAAATTACAATTGATGGGCAAAGACTTGAGATTAAAAAATGTCAAAAGGAGATAAATTTCTTGCTGTCGGAAATTAATACCTCGGCGAGTTATAAATCAGAGAAATAGGAGAGGAACCATCCACCTGGCTTCGGTAAAGTCGCGCTGGATAGAAAAATTTGAATTAATTTGAAAATCGTTCAAAATAGTCAAGATTGCAGTTGATTCTGCAAAGGGCTTGGCTTGAGCGATCATAGCTCCACAGCTAAAGACAGAAGTCTGATGATTGCCGGAGGAAGGAAAAGCTTTGATGAATTATCAAATGAATTGTGGAAAACTAATATCACAGATCCCAAGAAGGAATGGATTAAGATGCCCAATTTCAAAAAAGAACGACGTCACCATGGTTTTGTTGGATTGGAGGAAGGCTTAATGGTTGTTGGAGGATTGCAGAATGGCAAAGTTTATATCAATTCTGTGGAAGTTTTTGATGGAATTAATTGGAAGAACGGAGTCAATTTGCCCGAAGATCGCGGAGTGTTTGGCTTTATTCCACTTACAAGAACGCAAGAAGACAAATTCCTTCAGCGATTTTGCAACTCAACTACAGAGATTCGTCGTTAATTTGACTTTGCTCCTAAAAAAGCTAAAGAAAATCAGAGATCTTTATATAAATTGGGATGTTTTACTTCAATTAGAATCCATACAATTTTATTCTTTTTTAACGATTAAGCAAGCGAGAATAAAGCAGACGATGAGGATGATAATTGCTGAAAATTCTGACTGAAAAAGGAATAAAACTTACTGGCGCTTATGCACAAACCACATTTCAAAAATCGTTGACACCAACGCTCTTTTCTGATGTTTTTCATCCAAAAATATTAGATTATTTAAGTTAAAATATAGGAAAAACTCACAAACTTTTGGATTTGATACTCCTTGGAGGCATCCTTACTAGACTCTTCTTCTTGAATAGAGGGAGAGTTGTCCATCATAGCGAAGAGTGGCCGCGGATGGACAAACACCTGCGCAAGGTGTGGGGGAAAATAAGCACAGGTGGCTAGCCCAAACCAGACAGAGAGAGCGGTTTTGAATCTCTCGAATAGGTTGAAGACGAACAATATTTATTTGTGGATAGAACAAAAATCAAATGGAAGCCTTTTTGGATCAATGTAGCGCCCGCGCGGGTCTTAACATGTTGCGTTGATACGCAGCTTTATAACTCTTTTTGTTCTCTTTTATTCTTACACCTCAGGCCATCCTCCCAAACTGTGATTTTCTGATTTTCCCAAAGCCTGATTTCAGCCAATCTAGAACTTCCTATTCCTTTCATGAAACTTCTAAGCTAATACCTAGATTTCCGAGCTATTTACTGTCTTTGTTGTCGTTTTATAAGAAGACCAAGCTCTAAAAATCAAAGCAACTTTCCCATCGCGGCATTTTGATTAAAAATTGGACTAATCGCATTTACGGAGAACAAAACAACTCCAGAATTGTACAACTTTTGAGAATGTAGGCCAAACTTGTGAACATTAATTTGATAAAGTTACATACAAAGAACATTGCTGTTTTGTTTTATAAATCATTATTTATTATTAAAATATAGTCACATTGGATGCATTTGAGGCACTTGGACTAATTGAAATATGCTTCCTACTTAATAGGCTAGAAATACAGTATCAAGTCAGGAGAGAATGAATGAGTGGATGGAGATGAATAAAAAACGAGGCGAACTAAATAAATAATTTGCTTTAAATTCAGCTTACTATGCCATAATATTCTGAAAAGTATCCAGACATACCGTCAGAAAGGACAATAACTAAATCGCCAGATATATGGGTTGGAACATCCGACTGAAGAATTTTAAACGTTAGAATAAATGCAAACGTGCTTTGAGGGAATTAATTGAAAAATATCCTAAAAAAGCGAACTTTGATAAAGAGGCCAAGAGACATTTTCTCGATTCCTTTCACAACAACCGGAGAGTAAGCTGTAATTTTTAGTGTCAGCATTGATAGGTAGCAAGCCAGAATAATGAAAAAAGTTGATATTTCATATACACTCCGTAAAAAAAGTATAGCCTCACCCCATTTTTTGACGGAATGAGATGATTGAAAAATTTCTATAGCCTAGGACCTATTTCATTCAATTTTCGACTTATTTTACCCTAGAATGCACATTTTCAAGCTGCTAGCTCATGTCCCATAAAAACGGTAAGAGGATTTCAAAAATGGTCCAAAATCCTACTGTAAAAAATTATAGCCTCACTTTGGTTTCATCAAATTTTATTGATATTGGAACAATTTTAATAATCTGTTGTGCCACCGATACGCTGAACAACTTGTAATAAGCGATTTGGGAGAAAGATTGCAACTTTCTTGAGCATGTTGACGTCCAGCTTTGCCCATTCCCTCTTAATGGCTTGGATAAGGTCATTTTTTGGTCGAGTAGTGCTGACCATTTTCATACATTTTCCTGGACAGCACCCCCAAATGTTCTCGATGGGGTTGAGATTTGGACTACACGCTGACCAGTCCAGAACTCTCACGTCCCCAGCAGCAAGCCACTGGGAAGTCGAACGACTGGCGTGAATGGGGCATTATCGTGCTGAAACACGTAGCCTTGTCGGCCAGCGGTGTTCAGGAATGGGAGGAAATGTGTGCCGAGAACGCCTTGATATTGAATTGAGTTCATTTTTGGTGTAATTAACTCTAAGGCCATCTGTCCATCGGCACAAAATGCCGCCCAAACCATGACGGTTCCACCCCCAAAACCCCTCTTCGAACAAATGAGAGGATCCCTTCGTAGATCGTGAAAGTACGATCGGTAGCCATCTGGGCCGTCTAGGCAGAACTTCTTTTCATCCGACCAGGTGACCTGAATTAGAAAAACTCAACGAAAAGACGAAAAGACTAACCTTGCTCCAATCGGTACCTTGAGCAATGTGTTGGGTTGCAATATTGAGGCGTTTTTGGCGATGTACAGCTGTGAGAGCCGGGCCTTTCTTCATTTTTCGATGGATAATCATTCCTCCTCGCCTCAGAACGTTTGATAGTGTCATCCTTGAACAAGTCAGCTTCATATTCTTCTTGATCTTGGCGAGTGAAGTGACTTGATTGGAGGCATGACGCTGGACTAGGCGAACTTCTCGATCAGAAAGGGTACGTGAACGTCCAGAACGTTGAGTTGAGCTATATCCTTGTGGATTCTTCGTGTAATTATTGATGAGTTTTGGAGAGCGGTTAATGAGACGAGCGATCTCCCTGTGTGATTTTCCGGCATCATGGTAAGCATCAATTTTGCCCTTTTCGAAGTCATTGAGCTCTTTACCGCTTGGCATGATAACAACAGTAATAGGAAAAACATTCTTCAAGAAAAATTGCCATTATAAGGCAATTCCTCTGCGTATTAATTGCTCAAACTGTAGTGAGGCTATAATTTTTTTACAGTAGGATTTTGGACCATTTTTGAAATTCTCTTACCATTTTTATGGGACATGAGCTAGAAGTCTGAAAATGTGTATTCTAGAGTAAAATAAGCCGAAAAATTGAATGAAATAGGTCTTAGGCTGTAGAAATTTTTCAATCATCTCATTCCATCAAAAAAATGGGGTGAGGCTATACTTTTTTTACGGAGTGTATAAACTGAATAAACAAACTCAATGTAGATAGAGAAGTCTTCCTATAAAAGTTTATTGTAGGGTCCTCTGCTGAAAATAGTCTGTTTCAAAAACAAGAAGACAAAACTGACTATTAACCGTTGCGCTGCAAATTTGAATTTAATTTAGTTATAAAATTTTAGGATAAAGCAACGTGGGTAGCCAAATTTAAATTTGCAGCGCAGCGGTTGATAGTCAAACATGTAGTCTTGTTTGAGAACAGACTATATAAATCAAACTAAACTTACCGTTATCTGAATATTGAAATCTAATACATAAATAACATTAGCCTGGTAGAAGAAAAGATACTTAATGTTACTGACCAGAAAATAAACGAGCGGCCAAGTCATAGAAAAATAGGCAAAGATTTCTAATTTTCGATTTCTAAATTACTTCCTTTTTTAACTTTTTAATAATGGGGAAAGGCCACATCTTCAAGGTGAGATAAGTCATTTTGCCAAACTAATAACTCGCTTTTTTTTTGACAAATTTTCCAGCTTGTTCAGGCTATGACTTTGCTCAATTTCTACCATTCTTGTGAGGGTTAAGGTGTTTTGGAATCACGGTTTTCTTTTAAAATTATAAGGGGTTGTCGAAACCGTAGAAACGTTCAAACCGAAATTTTCGGTTTGTAAATACAGTAGCCGCTCATCCCTGATTCCAGTCATTGAAAAAAAGAAATTAAAATTTAATATAGAGGTCCAGCTGAGCCTTTTAGTATTCATTTCAAATGGCCACCTCGATAAGGACTCGCCCCTCTAGCTTACCGTTTGAATATATTCCTCCAATAGATAGCAGAAATGCATATCATATACAAGTCAAACCGAAAGAAAATAGTTATAAAAAGTTGGTTTACTTCCCATGAAAGTCATGTTTCACTTCTCTTGTTAGGAAAAAGAAGGCCGCAACTAGCTGCCAAGCAAAGCATAGGGCATTGAAAGATAATTCCTTTTTGGAAATTATTCATGACGGATTCTCGTTTGATTAATCGATAGATTATCACAAAGTTCAGCGGCAAAGTAACCAAGAAAGATATTACAAATGGTAGATCGTAATTTTAAAAAATAGGAAACACATCACTCCGTTCAAAGTCATACTTGGGAATAATAATGCCAAAATAGCCAAAGAATTTAATAGCAAACGACTCAAATCGTTTATAGAATCCCATTTGAAAGGACAGACAATGCTCGTGAAAATGGATAACTCGTTTTGCACTCTGATTAGCTATTAATCTCAGGTGTAATAGTAGAAGTCTATTGTTTGTAGCAGCCAGGTGTCAGGCTGTGTACCCCAAAGAAATTTAAATCTAGTCTCAACCATAGTTATTGGTCAGTTGTGGCAAATATCCCAGAAGCTTGATGATGTCAGGCTAAAAGAACGAAAGATCTCAGATATACTGGAATCTTGGCGACCAAATTCATGGATGTGAAGGAGTCATCTCGAAAAGAGATCCATATCTGACTTGGAATATGGAGAGGTTCGTGGATTTGATCCGACCTTGGGTTTTGAAACTAAACATATTAGGATATTTGACAGACCTCGAGCGATAACCATCCAAATTTCATTAAAAAAGACAAAAGTCAAGGATCTAACCAAATTTAAAAAATCTCAAATAAACCTATCTCTCTTTTTTTTAGAATATTTCCACTAAGCCGGCTTTTCTTCATTTTACTAGTCAGGAGGAGTCCAATTTTTCCTTTCACTTCTAATCTCTGTTTTATTCCTATTGGTCAGCTGTCCTTCTCTACGCCAGTTCAAAGAATGTGTCTAATAGATTTGCGGGGAACAGATCGAGTTCTCTTTTTATTTTCAAATTAAACACTTTATTTCTTAAGTCAGTGTTACTTGCGAATTGGAGGATGAGGAGCTTGTCTTGTTCTTTGTCTTCAAAAGACCAGAAATGCAGTACCAAGTGAGGACCGTATGGATGAACGGATGAAGAGTTGTTGCCAATAATGCTATCTAAATTTCAATTTTAGTTTATTAAGTTTATTACAGAACAACTGCCTTACATTTCTAATTACTAAATCAATATCTAGGACTATAGGGCCATATTTTAAAATTTGTTCTGCACTTCCTAGGATTACAAGCGGTAAAATTGAAAATATTAATTGATCACATAATGGAATTAGAACAACAATACTCTGAAAAATAGTAACAAAGTTTAAAGATCCTCTCAAACTTTGAGAAAAAGTCCCCAAGACATTTTTCTGATTCCTTTGACTACAATTTTAGAGAAAGTTGTAGTTTTTAGAGCTGTTATAGAGATATAGCAAAGTAAAGTTATCACAAAGATAGAGGCATCATATACAAGTACAAGAGTCCGAGCAAGGAAGCCATTCGATCGAGTTACCTAGAATCAATTAGAATTATATGACTGTAGTTTCCACCATCCTTACAAATCAAATTTTTGAGAATTTGCGCTAGCTTTCATAATTTGAACATTTTAAAAGCCTTAAACGAAATTAAAAGCTATAACTTTGCAAAACAATAAAAAATGATGAACGCCAGGAAAATCGTGGCAACCTTTGATTTTATCATCAACATAGGCCAATTTTTCCTGCTCAAAACTATCGTATTTCCTTGAATAAGCGATTCCCTTTAATAGAAGCCAGGAAAATTGGGCGAAAAATAAACGCCAAAGGCTAATATTCAAATTTCCCGAATTGGAGTGTGCTCGTAGAGAGAGAGAAAGTTCAAAATTATCTCGGAACCCGAGTCTTTTTCCAGCAGGACGAAGAGAAAAATCTGGAGCGATTGGCGGATAGCAGCGAAGAAGCTGGCGAGCGACAGGAACAAATAGGCCGAGGTGATCTCGAGAAACCTACCGTGATCATTCATTAGTCTCTATTTTTTAAGGTTTGCCTTTGCGGGCAACTACTAGATTTATTGAAAAGAAAATTTAAGAGCTCTAAAGAAATTAAGAAGCACCCGTCTCATTTATACAAGATAGTCTTATCAGTTCTTTCTCTCCTCAACTATCGACTTTCTTTTTCTTCTGTTGTTGTTGACAACAATTGCCTTTTTAGAATGGCGCATTCATCAAATGATGGAAAGGACGATTCACTAATGAAAGTGTACGAAGCTCAAGCCATGGTTGTTGAGAAAGATAGAGAATTACAGCAACAGCAAGCGAAGCTAAATAATGCTCGACAAGAAATAGAACGATTGAGACTGGCTAATGAGCAGCTGAGATTTAACCAAGCAATTGCTGCCACAGGTAGGGCAAGGGGAATCTTTCGGTGAGAAATTCGGTAAATTTCTAGAGAGAAAGTTTGAGGAACAACTCGTTGAAATGAGGCGACAATTTGAAACTCTGACCGAAGAAAACAAAATTGAAGCAAAACGGCAGCTGGAGAGAGAAAGAAAGGATCGAGTTTCTGCAGGTAGTTTTAAAATAACCGTAAACCGCAGGTCGATTTGAAAAATTTTTGTTAACCGAAGTCGGTTTGAAAACTCAGAAACCGTGCATCCCTGATTGTGGATGAAAGAGAGTCAACGCAGATAATTTCAAAAATAAACAAATCTGAAGACAAAAGAACTAAATGGAATTTCAGTTAGAAAGATCGAAGCTCAATTAGCTGAAAAGGAAGAAAGAATTGAAACTTTACAAATTAGAATTGATGAGCAATCTGGAGAAATTAAAATTCTAAGAGCTGATCAGTTAGGAAGAGCCTCTTTGGCTGAAAAAGCGAATGAAGGTTTGTTTGGAATTTAAAGAATGCCGGCATTTTTAGAAACAAAAAGGATGGTGGAAAATATGTCAATTCATTTGGAAAATGTTTCCTCAGAATTGGCATTCCACTCTTCTGTAGGTTCAGCTAAAACCTTTGAATAAGCAGTGTAGACGCTGGTTCTTGGAGGATTTCATGACTATATAACTGACTCCGTTTGCATTTTCGATTCCAAAGAAAGCAAATGGCGGATGTGTAAGCAGAAACATCCTTTTAAAGTGACATACCACGGATTTACTATCTTAAATGGCAAAATATATTTTATGGGAGGCAAAAATGATCTAAATGAACCATTAGCAAGCTGCTACAAGTTGGAAGAGAATGGTGAATGGACCAAAATGGCTGAAATGAACGAGAAGAGATCTAGCATCTCACAGAGCACAATTGTTTTTGACTCAGAAATTTGGGTGATTGGTGGATGGAATGGGAAAGTTATACTAAAAACAGTGGAAAAATACAATCCCCAAACAAATATTTGGACTAAAATGCCGTAAGTTGTCTTTTAAAAAGTAAAAAATGAAAGTGATCTCAATTTTAACCGATGTAACCTATCTGCTTCAATAATTGATGGAAAAATCTTTGTTTCTGGTGGTTGGGATGGGAGAAAGCCACTAAAATCAGTGGATGTCTATGATCCAGCCAAGAACAAATGGGAAATATTCTGTGATATGCCGCTTGAATTAAATGCTCATTGTTCAATAGTTGAAGGAACAAATCTAATAATCATCGGAGGAGATAAATCTGATGAAACGCCCTCAGATGAAGTCTGGAAAATAGACGTCTTTGATCCAGAAAAGGAGTGGATCAAGATGCCCAGCTTAAAACAAAGACGATATAATCACGGAGCTGTCAAATTATCAAATGGAATCATGGTCTTTGGAGGAGAAATTGACAGCAAAACTCGAATAGATTCCGTTGAAATATTCGATGGAATCAGCTGGACAGAAGGATCTAAATTGCCAGAAAAACCTGACGTATTTGCTTTGATTCCAATAAAAACAATTGTTGCTGTTTCTTTAGCATATTTTGCGCTGAAAAAATGGATATAAATTATTAGAATCACGTTTGTTAGTCATCTCCTTCAGCTTTTGATACGGCAAAAACTGTATTTGAAAGCCTCATGCAATATTCTGTTTCAAAAAAATACAATAACGGCTTTATCCCACGTGTCTAATTGGGGCCGACAATTGAAAAAAAAAATGATTGGCTTTTCTCTATTGCTTTTTCTTCTCAAAGAAGACAGATTTCGTACAGACTGATTATTAGCGGAATAACAACCAGAGAAACCTGAAGCAAATCCCCAAAAGCGAATGAAACTCGAACTTTGAATAGAAGGCCTCTAGACATTTTCTTGACTCCTTGAAGAACAGCCGGTGAGTAAGAGGAGGTATTTAACGTCTTCAATGAGAAATAACAAGCCACATTGATTATCAACAGGCACAGATAGTAGGCCACATCAAAGAAGGGCAACATTAAGTCGTCGTAAAATGACAATTTGGCGAGAAATTCAAAAATAGCTATTTTCTGGAAATAACAAGCGAAATTTAAATTTCTTTTTATTGCTTTTTTAAAATTAGGGTGAGTTCTGGGACAACTTTTTGAGCGACCATAACTTTTTGTTGAATTGAGCGATTGGGCTGAAATTTTAAACACAATTCCTTTGAATTTTTGGAATTTGGCAAAAAATTGTCCCAAAATTTCTGATAGTTTCTATTTCTTCAATTAATTTTAGGCTTTATTGTGTCGAATATGGAAGTGGAATCTTTAATTTATTTCTCCAGGAAAGGTACAATGCTTCAATTTTAAGTCGAACGACTCGTTTTGATTGGAAAACTCAAAAAAGCAAAGGGTCAAAAGGTTCAAACTAGTGTTGTACGGTAATGGGATATTTGAATCTTTCTTCCCAAATCGCGACGAATTCTCGTCTTGGCATTCCCGCACAACACTGGTTCAAATAGTTCTACAGTAATCCCGATGAGTTGCGGTAAAAATTGCCACAAAAATGGATTAACTTTGCGTTATTTTCATTGGATTGTCATGGTATCCTTCTCAATCAATGGTGATTTTTATTTTAGCGCTTACAGTATTTCCATAAAGCATACCATTAACGCTCGCTTAAAATTTATGTCCAACTCCACTAAATCAGAAAATATTCTCGCAGAAATCTAATTAATCCTGTCTATCTAACCTATCTATCTAACATTAAATAAAACCTTCCGGCCTTCCGCCTCATCAACTGGAGTTGAAAATTGGAGCAGTGGTGATGCTAACTCGGAATTTAAACGTCAAAGAAGGCCTATGTAACGGTACACGGTTACAGGTCCTAGAGTTTCCAAGGAATAATACTATCAAATGTGGATTCATAAATGGAGCAAGAAAAGGACAGCCAATGATCATTCCTCGGATTGATCTTCTATCAACAAAAGAAAAGGGTAAGATCTGTCTTTAAATTGAATCGACATCATTTAGGGATCTCATTTACTCTTAAAAGGCGACAATTTCCTTTAAAACTTGCCTTCGTGATGACGATCAATAAATCCCAGGGTCAATCGCCTAAGAAAGTTGGGGTTCTCTGATTGAAGAAGTCTTTTCACATGGACAATTGTATGTCATGATGTCAAGAGCCAGGAAGATGGAAGGAATCAAACTGAAGTTGGCAAATGGATCCACAAGGATTGCGAACATTGTAGACAAAAGAGCAATCAGCTTTTCAGCAGGCAAGCATCTTTTATCAATAGGATTGCTCAAAAAATGAGTTTGGATAATGAGGAGATAGCAATGCATATGTGCTTATCACGCAATACAATTGAGTCAAAACGTCAAAAAATATGAAAAAAGACTTGAATTAATAAAGCAAAATGTAAGTCAGGGAGGGGGATTGAACCCGCGACCCTCCTGACAACGCAAAAATTGGTTTATGACTACTGGGGCCCAAAGGTTTACTAGTTCCGTCTATTTTCATCCAAGTTAAATCTGATTTATTCTCTGAAACCGCCAGCACTACGGAAGGTCTTCTCTATGGAGCTGCAGAATATTATCAAAGAGCTTTTGGTATTTTCAAATGAATTTTTATCATTTTCTACTAAGGTTTCTAAACCTCCTTCACCAGCTGGCAGCGTTAAATTCGATGAAATAATGAAGAATTTGGAACCCTTCACGCCTCTAGTAGTGAATAAAAAACTCACAATATTCTTTAACTCGAATGAAACGCAATTTTGGAAAGGAGATTTTTTCCAAGGTTATTCTGGTTATCCATAATTCATTTTCCTCAAAGTATTCAACTATTCCCATCCATTTTTTGAACTTCTCTTGCAGGCTGCTATCGATTTTCAAATCAAAAGTCTGGTTTCTATCAAGCACATGGGTGCATCCTTTTGTGAGAATTTTTTTTGCATTATAGCTCTTATCAATAATGCATTCCACTTTGCCAGAGACGTAGAGAGGACAGCTGAGGAGAAGCGCCAGCCAGAGTATCAATACAGAAGACTAAAGAATTCTGTTTGGATGAATTTCTATTGAATTCTGCGCGTTTTTCCCCCTCGAGAGCCTCTTGACGGTCGTATAAGATAATCCTTCTATCTACTATATAAGGGATATCCTTCGCTGCTCCTCATTCAATGGTTCAACCAAACAGAATGACAACTCTCTGGACGTTTACTCCGATGCTCTCGCTGGCGCTTCTTCTTGCCTGGTCTCCCTACGGCTTTGTCGCTCTCTTCAATATGGATGGTGGATGGAATTTCTTCTTTCGCTAAACACCAATTTTAGATTGTTCTCCACCGGATATTGTGAAGAATTGTGGGCGAAACCGTGAAATCATCAGCGGAAGCCATCTCCCAAACTACTTCTTCCCGACTGCTCTCGTGATTGGCTTTCTTGTTGCTGTGTTGGTGATCATTGGAAAGATCTTCGCTTTGCAAAAGAATGGTCTGAAGCTATGTCGTCCATCCAATCTCTTTATGGGTCAGTTTTTTTAGCTTTTTAACTGAGATCTCTTACAGTTTACTTCTTCCTTCTGATGTCGTTCTCAACTGCAAAGTCCAGCAGCAGTTCGTGCAATGCTTCTAATCCTTGCCGACTGGTGTGCTTGAATATGAAGGAGATGGACACCAAGCAGTGCACTGTATTGGATTTCGATCTGGTTATTGGAAATATGACTCGAATCAATGCTTCAACCTTGGCTAATATAAGAGAAATTACGGGCGAATTGAGAATCGAAAGAACGCGTTCGGAGTTCATTCGATTCCCCAATTTGACGACTATCGGATCGCTCACTGTCACTGGAAATCGGCTGATGAAGAGCATCCAGTTGCCCAAATTGAAGTATTTTAGCTCAGCGAAGATGGAGAAGGTCTATATCAAAAACAACGGATTTGCATGGAACACGAAGGAAGTAAACAACTTTTTGAATAAGACCGACCTTTACATTTGCAATGTTCGCTTCGACGCCTTTAATATTGCTCGTCCACTGAATGCTCGTAAGCTGTTTCATTCTTTCCTGGGAAGGGGGCCAATTAGATTGGATGGGCTGAGAGGAAGAAGCAATACATGATAGTTGTAAATTAAACTTGGGTGTATAACTCTATTTCCGCGAAACAAAAAAAGGAAATAGAATTGTACAGCCATTTAAACTCGCTCATTTTGTAAATAACCTCCAATCAGGCCTGCTGGGACTCATTTGGTTCATGCCCCTTGACGGCTTCATTATCCTCGTCACGATCGCTGCTGGATGCTACTATTGCCCCCGCTGTATCTTTGCAAAAATTAAAGAACGTGGCACAAAGAGCATGTTCCGCTGCCTGCGATTTTTGGTCCTCAAGGACGTTTATGAGAAGAAAGTCGAGCAGCTGGAAAAAGAAGAAAGGAAGCTGAGGTCCAAAATGTCTCCGGGCGATAAGGAGCGCCATTGGCAGAAGAGTAAGGCCTACAATGGAATGCCCTACTTTGGTTCTCTTATTCCAAAACAAGATTAACAAAATAAATATATTTTTTATGTTGTTTTCTGTTCTTTTTTGGTTCATTTTGCCGACTTTTTTAGTTTTTCTTCTTGAAATGTCTTCTTTTTAGCCTTTATTTCAGAGATAGTCTATTCAAAAAAAGATGACATGGCCTCCTAGCAATACCGTATTCGGAATTAACATTTTCACATTTTGCGGTGCTCTTATCATACTTTTGAATTTCCAGAATATTCTTCATATTTTAGTTTCTTTTTTGTTTTTTTAATTTGAAATACGGATACTAGTTGCCTAAACATAAGAAATGAGACAAATAAAAGCATGAAAATAAAAAAAGAAACTAAACATGAAGAAAATTCTGGAAATTCAAAAGTATGATAAGAGCACCGCAAAATGTGAAAATGTTAATTCCGAATACGGTATTGCTAGGAGGCCATGTCGTCTTTTTTTACCAGACTATACTTCGTCTAAATTGAAGAGGTAGCAAATGAATCCTATACCGAAAGATACAGTAATATGCACTAGATCTACTCAAAATGGTGCTTTATCCTAAATTTTTCTCTTTGCTATAATTTTGTACTTTTCATCTCTTTTTTGTTGAAAAGAAGTCTAGTTTTTAGTCTTGCTACTTTTCTTTATAAAACTAAAGCTCAGTTTTCAGGTTCGACTCAAGGCTTGACCGCCAAAAGCAGAACAGGGTTCTCAAAGCCTAAATAAAATGTACAAAGTTGTTTTTTATTCGATACCGCATCCCGTTTATTGAAAAGTGGAAAGAGCAAGTGAAGTGATCTTCTCAATGGATGGTATCATTTCCAAAACCGGCGGATCTCTTCCCCAAAGCGTAGAAGTGGTTACAATTCGAAGTGAAACAACAGCAGCGGTCGAATTTAACCAGACTGCGAGGTGGTGGACTCTCCTGGCACTTATCCTAAAATTTTGCTAGAACTTTCCTCTAGTAGCCTGGCTAACCACATTGCGACATTCACTGTGATAAGCACAATAGTAAACATTCCTCTGAACTCCATCCCCATGCATCCAGACGCAGGCATTAGTTGGACAAGGCTTTGAAGGGGCGACATCATTCCGACCATAGGTTATTCCTAGGGTTTTGAAAGGAATTTGTCATGCCTAACCCTCATGACAGAAGAATTGAATTCCAAAGACGGAAAATATCAGAATGGACAAGAGGAAGAGAAGTTTCATCGTTAGGAACGAAAATGGCTTGTGGAGAGTAGAGATAGTTTATTGAAAGAGCGACTTGTTTATAACAGGCGAGACGGCAAAAAGAGAAGGATGGAGAATACCAAGTGGATTGTTTTTATTTCTTTGAGTGCTTTCATTTTTAAAAAAAAGCTGCAATTCTTTTTGACTCTCAAACTTTCAAAATGAAAGGAGATGGATTACGGTAGATTTTCCTCCCCAGACAAATCGCCCGAAAAGTTTATTTCCTATAATATTCTATTTCTTCTTGAGCATTCCTGTCCTTTTCTGCATTTTCTTCATCTCATCATCAGTCATAAAAACTTCAAAAATTAGAGTATCTTCCACAACTTCAGGCTCTCGAGTGATTAACCCCTCGCTTAAATCAATCCTCGTTAGAAAAATTAGAACAAACAAACCTGTGAAGGTAGGGAATAATTGGAGAGGAGGGCTTTAATCGCAGTTTTCGGGGTCTACAATTCATTGTAGTGAGCACTTTCTGGAAATTTTCTGAAATTTAAAAAAGAAGAGAGTTTCGCACCAAATCGATCAGTTTGATTAATTCTTCTACTCCTTGTCCAGATTTGCAAGAGATACCAATTGAATCACTATTTTCTTCATAATTTGAACATTGATCTATCTGCAGATCTACTGTAAGTCATCGATAGAACGTTTAATTCAAACCTTATTGTCTACAGTAACCACCTTCTTGAAGTCTTCTTCGACCAGACCAACTGAATTCAAAGTTTTGAGGACATCTTCCGATTGAGATGCCCAATGAGGATGAGAGACATCTCTCAAGTGGATGATCATATCCTGGAATTATCCTTCAAGAGAGAATAAACAATATACTCACAGCGTATTTGACATGAGCTAGGGTTGTTTCAAAGGCGGCAAATAGTTGAGTTGGAAGATCGCTTAAAAATCCGACAGTATCCACAAAGGCAGCAGATCGACCGGAGGGGAGTTTAGCCGTATGGCTGGTGCTATCCAAAGTGGCAAAGAGACGATCCTTCGGTTTGAGGACTTCCGATCCCGTTAGCCTTTTGACTAAACTTGTCTTCCCGGCATTTGTATATCCAACGACGGCGATTTGAGGAGAAGTTCTCGCAACTGTTGTAAGCTCCGCCTTTCGTTCCTCAACTACCTCTCGCAATCTTTTGCGAAGGGTTTGTTCTCGAAGCCGAAGATTTTCAGTAATGTCCACCCTGGAAATAGGATTTAGTTTTTTGAGTAGAAAAATGCCACCAACTTTGTCTCAAAATAGAAAGATAAAAAATTCAAAAAGCAAGGTCGAGTTGGTGTGATTGGGAAGGGTGGGATTGCTCCCGGTTGCGAAAGGACGAGCCTTTCACAGAATCTGGTAACCCAACCACTCCGGACCTAACTGAACTAACTGGCGGGGGCCGCGTATATATAGGCGCCCCTCGCTCTACTGCCGAGGCTGTATGTGTGTTCGTGTAACTACACAGCGAAAACTTTCAGCTGAAAGAGAAAAAACGTGCGGCGTTTGGCGAAATCATTTCAAAACAGAGCAGAAACTCTTATCTTTGGCCTCTCTACTTGAGAGTTCTGAAATTGGCCTGAGCACAATCTCGGCAATAAAACGAGAGGCGCTTATATCAGCCCGGCAGTCG
This sequence comes from Oscheius sp. JU1382, assembly GCA_932521405.1. Taxonomy (NCBI): domain Eukaryota; kingdom Metazoa; phylum Nematoda; class Chromadorea; order Rhabditida; family Rhabditidae; genus Oscheius; species Oscheius sp. JU1382. Next base: position 1,826,986 of record OW051479.1, read on the forward strand.
CCAGTCCTTTCGGCTGGTCCGGAGTGATTGGGTTATCGATAAAACCACCAACAAACATTCACAAACAACAAAAATAACAAAAAACGACATATGAACCCAATCACATACACCTCGACCCGCCTTTTTGCCTTACCTTCTTCCAGTCTTAAAGGAGCGCAAGGAAAGTCCAAAATTGTTTTTAAACGGATAATTTCAAGTGCGAAAACTTCCCAGTTATTTTTGATTTTTAAGGCAAACTTTTTGCTTCCTCTTGCGCCCATTCAAGACTAGAAGAAGGAAAGGCAAAAAGACTGGTCGAGGTTATGTGTTTGGGTTTTTTATTTGCATTTCGTGGGGTTGATTGTGATTTTTTAAAATTTTTTTGCGCTGCGATTTTTTTTTCTTTTCCCTTTTTTTTGGTAACCCAATCATTCCGGACCTAGTCGATAGAACTAGCGACGGCCGGGCTTATATAAGCACCTCTCGTTTTATTGCCGAGAATGTACACAACTTGTGATACTCTCAAGTGGAGAGGCAAAAGAAAATCATTTCCATTCTGATTGTGAAACAATTTTAGTCAGCTCTTTTCTCTCCACTTTGAGATTTTTCCAGGAAGATTGCTATTTTAGGGGGAATTTAAATTTTAGTCTTACCCGCTTGGTATTTCCTCGTGCTCAATGTGTAAAACGGCTGCATTTGTGGTTGACTTATTCAAAAAGTTCAATCTCTGCTTGAAATAAGGGATTTCTGCCAATTGAATTTGTAAATAAGCTTCTTCCGTAGTTGCATAATTCTTGAAGATATTTAGGATAACATTATATCGATCGTAGATGGGAATTCGAAAAATATTGTGTAATTCTCTCTGAAAAAATGGGAAAAATATTGAAGAAAAAAATACCTGCTGCATAGGTGAGAGCATCTCCACATTGATCATGAGAGCAGTAAATCCTTTTTCCTCTTTCTCTTGCAGCAATTCCTTTATTTTTCCATTCCCCCAAATTGTCTTCCGTTTGGTTGAATAATCAACGGGAATTACGCTACTTCTAGAGGCAATTCAAATTAAAAAATGAATTTTTACCCAACAACTTTGAAGCCAGGAAGAGTTCCAACTAAAGAAACAGCTTCTTGTAGCTGAAGTTGAGGATCTTTTAGAACTGAACAAGAGGCAGAACCCCATCTGATCTAGAGAAAGAAAAAAATAAGAGGAAGATTGTTATCACCTTTGGATGAAGGACCATCACATCGTAGAAATTTGAAGTCGAGGCTTGAAAAAGATCATCCTCGCAGTTTAATATCTCCCTGAAATTTTACATAGAATTTTATACCATCTTTTTCCGCAGAAAATTGGACTTTTGTTTCTGATCGAAGGACTCAACAAACTAAATAGGAATGCGGCTGAAGCGAGAAACTAACGCAAAGAAACTAACCTTCCCAATTTATTAACTTCTATACTTGAAAATCGTCTAACAGAGCTAGAAATTAGGAGTCCTATCCTCGTTGGAATCAGCATTTCTGAAAAGAAACTTGTGAAAACTCTAGAACAACAAGAAATTCTTGGAATATAAAGATAAAAACCAGCAAAATTAACGACGGGAATAATAAATAGATTTTATTAGCAGAATCTATGTACATCTATCAACCCGTAGCGATGATTATGAGAGGGAGAAAAAGCGCCACAACCTTTGAAAATCATTAGGAAAAAAGCGGGGGGAATGACCTAAAATTGCACCAAAATGAAAAAGAATGTAGTAAAAAAAGACTAATAGACTGGCTTATATTTCTTCAGCTCAACCATGATGTGATGGATATTTACCATATCATTCTTCGTCTGATTCTCTCGGAAGACCTCATGGGCAACAATTTTTGAAAATCGCTGAACATATTGAACCAATTGGGTGAATGCTGCCTAAAAAGCACCCAGTTGTAATTCAAAAAAATCAAATTACCTGAAGAATATTGGTCCCATTTTTAAAGTCAGTAAACGATTTGACTATTTCTCCATTGATTGCATCTATAGACTTCTTCCATCCAGCAGTGAAGGAATTCACCACACATGTTAGTTTATCTAAAATCCTTTATATTAAAAGTTTACGGTTTCTGTGTAAAGCCATAAAACCAAGTTCAGGAAATTCTAAGGGAACAATAGTCCCAAAGATAAAATTAGAGCGAAAAGGGATGACAAACCCAGGAGAAATGGGTTAAAATTCCAGGGGAAAGCTTCAAGAGGAAAGTGGCAAAAATCCCAGGGAAAAACGTATTTTAAAAATTTTATATTCGGAGTCTTGAAGGCCTCTCGATTGCTCCCACATAGGGTCGAAGGCCCCGTCGATCTGATTGTATTCTCTATCTTCCCATTAGAAATGCTGTATGACATAAATTAATGAATGTAAAGTGGAAAGTCTGCCTCCATTCTCCTTCTGTTTTAGCGCTCTTTGGACAAAACACGCGTAAATTCAAACCGGCCCATCCTCCTATAAAAGGTTGTGTACCAGCCCTGACATCTGATGTCATAGCCACCATTCTTTCCAATTTTAATTATAAATTTTCAGAAATGTTCAAATTTTGCATTTTCTTCCTCATCTTTTCTTCAATTTTCCTAATCGCCAGCGCACAATTCCTCTCTCCGTGGGGAACCAATGGAAATAGCTACAATTCTATGGGCAATGTCTATATGGGAGGAGAGAACGCCGGTATTTATCTCTTATGCAATGGAATAGGCTGTCCAGCTCGTGGATGATCAATCCCTTCTTTTTTGTACTTATTTTCTCTTAAATAAATGGAAATAACTGACCATTGTAGCGAACCAATAGATGTGTATGACCTTGTTGAACCAGGGGTTCGCATTCTTGGACAAAGTTCGTCAACTGGGAGAAGTGCGGCGACAGTGTGACCTGTGAATGATAACATCAGCATCAAATGGTGAGATCAAAAAGTACCTCGACAAATTCGCCAATTGATTTCTGTTCCAGCTCGTGGATTATTGAATGGATTCGATTGTCTTGAACTACTCTCTCCTGGAAATTTATATTTTTTTTCGAGGGGATTTTTTTAAATTCTAGATAGACTCACATCGATTATATTCAGAATCATGTGGTAGTTGTTAATCAAAAAGATGAGTCTCTCCTTTCGTTGTGGCATAGTCTGTGACATTCGATTGATCAACTGTTCCACTGTATCCTCATTCGTCTCCAAACTCGCCAACAGTTTGCTTCCAACTTCTCGGCCACTAGTTTCTGTGATGACTAGCAGAGCACATGTCAGTTCAGCATATCGACGAATTATCTTTAAACAAAAGGGAAATATAAAGAGAGACAGATGAGTTACATAATGAGGCCTGGTATCAACTGCCGGCTGCATTTTCTTGACGTCTAGGACTTTGACACTTTCGTTGTGCATCGACATGACTTGGTCTAGGCGAATCCAAAGTAGATTCGAGACGGCTTCCCAATATCTGAATTATTTTGATTCTTTTTGAAGAAATACTTACCCGCTCATTGAAGGAATCTCTCGTTCTACCAGCAATTGCTGGAATTTTTCACAGAGACAAACGCACAAATAGAGAGAAATTGCATCAAAATTGAAAGCTATTCTCTCGTCTAAAGAACGAACTAGGAGAGCAATAGCTCTTCCCATCACCTAAGAAGACATTTTTTTAAAATGCAAATAAAATCTCACCTTTTGATGTACATCCACGGCTGTTGCCTTGGGAAGCATGAAGAAATCAGTCAAGAAGAGAAACTCATGGCTACAATGGTCAACAAATGCCATGTGGACCGATCGAAAAAGGGATTCGAATTGGAACTGTAAAAGTAATTTGTGTTTTCATTTTCTTCTAGAAGTTCACCTTAATTCCAGCTTCTTTAGCTGTGTGAGGAACAATCAAAGGAGACATGAAATCATGAGTTAGGAGGATTTGCCTCGATCCCAGGGAGAATACAGTAGCCCTATTTCTAACCTAAAATTGAATTTTGAAAGCAAATTGTGGGAGAACCTGTGGCTTAGTATTGAAAAACATTCCAGAAATTCCGACTGCCTTGACAGTGTCTTCAACTCCCAATAGATCATCTTTTGTAGCCGAGTCGGTCATCTGATTCCATAGCTCATAGCTAATTTTGAATAAACTAACCAATAATTTGAAGAGTCTCGATACGTAAGCCTTAAAATAGGAGAAAAACATCTTACTAATGGTATCTATGTACTCCTCTTGAACCTAAATCACTCTCCTTTTAATTAAATTCCAGGGTCTCTACCTCTTTGGCAACTTCTCTCGCATTTGCCAACAAAAACTCATAGAAAAAACGATATTTTAAGAGTTGATGTTGAGGCACTTGATAGTTTGACATCGGCTTTCTGAACATATAAATTTTGTTCAAAACCCATTCTCGGATTTTCTCTATTGCCTGGAAAAATTAAGTTTTATCAAAAGTCTATTGCTACCTTCAGCTTCAAGTTCTCTAAGACTCCAATCACATCGTTGACGGGTTTAGCTTCTTTAAATTCTTGAGTTCTGATAAATTGAAGCTTCCTTTGGAGTTCGTGAAGCTGTTCAAGGAATTCTTGTTCATTAGCTTCAATTTCCATTATAACTCTGGGAGAATAGGCTATATTTTAAAGATCAAAAGGCTTACTTAATCATTATGGGAGGCACAACAATATCATCCACAAATTGACTCAATTCATTTCTCACTAGCTGGCGGTTCTCTAGTTCCTGAAAGAGAGAAATATCTTGATAGGAGACAAGCAGCCAACAAACCTGATGAATCGAGATAGATGATCCTTGCAACCGTTTCATATCGTCACTAATAGTTCCTAGATCATTTTGGAAGCCGAGTAGCATCTTTTCCAATCTCTTTAAAACAAAAAAATAAGCTTAAAGCAGTAGTTTTACCTCAAAGACCTGATCACAAGCCAAAATTTGAGTGTGAAGAGAGGTGAGTTGATCAGCATTGGCTATACATTCTTGGACAGCGTCTTTATGAGCTTCTGTTAGTTCGTCTTTAACTTGCGCTGAAATTGTTTCCTTTTATGAGGAATAGAAAAGAAAAACCTGAAAATCCTCTCAAATCATGGCTGGAATTCAATGTATTCCGGACTACATCCTCATCAGCCAAAGCAAACTCTCTTAAACTATCTTCGATTGATTTTTCTCTTCTAGACGTAAAATTCGATGTCATTTATACCCTGCAAATCAATATGGGAAGGGGAATTCTTGATGAAATTGGATGATAGAAGGGAAAAATTGAATCGAGGAATAGTTTTTGTTTTATCTCTCATTTACAAATCAAAAGAAGCAAAGGAGGGAGATAAATAAAGAAGAAGCTTAAATAATATGGATATTTTCCAGTAAGATTTGGTACGTAAAACGGCGTCAATTGCCTTCTGACAAGCTTTTAGCTTGATGGAGTGGCTTAACAAAGAGATAACTTTTTTCTATTAGAATCTTCCTCCAATGAGAGAGTTCCTCCTTCTTTTTGGTTCCTTTGGTCTTTTCTCATAGTCAAGAAGATAGCCAGAAAGTTGAATTAACTATAAATAATATTGGTGGAAAGCATCCAGTATACGCTTTTTTTCTCTAAGTATAAGCAAAATGTACAAAGTTACTGAAAATTCTACTTTAAAAGAGGTCATTAGGTCTAAACTTAAAGGGACTGTCCGGTACTCTCCAATAGGCTTGGCGCGCGCCGAGACCCAAATTTGAAGGGGGGCTGTTTTACATGTTGTGTAATTTCATGCTCTGATTATGATTTATATACAAAAAAGTATAAAAACTAAGAAATAAAAGAAAGCGAAATGTGCATGAAAAAGTCGTGACCACTCATGCGCATTTTTGAATTGGACACAACCGTATAGCCCGCGTGCCCACTTTTTGCTTTCTTTTTGTTTTTTCTTTCTTAACATTAATTTTTACGCTTTTTTATGTGCAAAATCGTAATCAGCGCATAAAATTACATCTAATAAAAGCAACTTCAAAAAGGTGCTGGACAGTCCCTTTAAGAGATCTCAATGTATCACACTCGATAAACGGCTACGTTGGGATCTTCTTCTCCTTCAGCAACATTGGGTAGATTTGCCCTTTCTTGCTCCTTTTTATTCCTTTCCTCTTGTTCTTTGGCTTCAATTTTTGCCTCAACTTCCTCTTTGATCTTCTTCGATTGCTTCGGTTCAGCCTCTCGCCAGTATTCAATGCATTCGTCGGCGAGCTTCCTCATCTCTCTATGGAATTGTTTGGTGGCGTAGAACATTTCCAAGGCTTCTCGAGCTCCAGGCAAATGGCGATAATCTTGAGCCAAATGGGGACCAATAAAGCCGGGTCTTTTCTCGTCAAAGAGAGCTTCCTCGAAGGCTTTTTGATCATCTGGATCAGTTGAGAGAGCCTTTTCCTTCATCCATTTTTCCATATAGATTAAGGCTTCCGAATGCTGAAAATAGAGAAATATTGTGGAATTAAATTCTACGGTATAAACCTAAAAGAGATATATACCTGGTCTCGAGTAACAAATTGATACGAATTTTCTGGTCGATGAGGTTTCGGATAGTCGTCTATACAATTTATCAAAAAATCGAGCCAATTCTTGTCTTTCCGAACGAAGACCATTCCCATTTTGATAATCTCTTGCTCGCCAAGCGCTTGAGCTACTTCTAGGTATCTTGCCTAAAAATGTCAATTTTATTTTCGCTTTGTTGAATAAACGCTTACACATTGCTTGTCCTCTTGAGCTATCTGTCCTTCGGTCATAGTTGCCGCCATTCTCGCTCTGCGCGTTTCTTCAGACTTCGATTTTGGCTGAAAAATTGTTTAATTTTTGGATGAAACTCACCGGATCCCTTGGTTGTTGGATGATAAATGTATCCTCTTCTCGAATCTTCTGTGCCCAAACTCCCAGCCAATATTTCATCTGCTTGCATTTGATAGTTTGAATTGCCTTTGTATATTCAGGCTTCAGCAGAGTGCGAATACAATCTTCAGAAGAATTGCCCGTATCGTATCTCATTTGGCAATAATTTCGAGTCAAATCCCGATGAATCCAATACCTTTCTTCCTCTGTCAAGTAGCTACTGCAATCCTCCACAGAAGGGATAGCTGGATATGGGAGAATCTGCTTCTGATCAAAGGCAGCGTGGACTTCAGCTCGAGTCAATCGAGTAAGAGGAGTTGGTCCACTCCATAACCAATCAACAAATCGATCAGGAAGAAACCGTAATCGGAAAAGAACACCAGTAAGGAGTAATTCCATAGTCGGAGAGTAAGTGATCATTCCCTGGACTACTGTAAATACACAAACGAGAAGAGACAATGCAATACAAAGGAAATCAAGATCTCCCTTGTAGAAGAAAAAACAGTAGCTTGTGTACCAGACGGAACAATTCAACAAGAGCGGAACGAATCTACATCCCAAGATGGATCTCTTCGCTTTTAACATTCTGTCCATATTCATCCCTCGCAGATAAGGATGAGGTGTGAACTCCTCCTTATGGATTATCTCCATATAGCGATACTTCTCACCCTGACTGGTAGCTGCGATTCCCGCCCTGGTTGAATGGAGATAACAGAAGATAGCCAGCATGGTTGAGTTGAAGCCAACATAAAAGCCCAGCAAGTTGGTCTCCTCCTCCCACAAGCCAAGAGTCGTCCAGTTGGAGGCGATTCCATTCCACTCAGTAATCATGGCGACCGACAGTGTGAACAAAAAGTAGAAAATCGAAAGGACTATCACTCCGAATTTGTTGTATCTCCAGTTCCGTTTTCCATCGCTTTGGACATTCCACTGATTTCTGTTTTTACCAAGGCAGACGTCCATTACGAAAATCGACTCCATGAAGTACATAAAGAGTGCTGAAATTGTATTTTTTGAAAGAGTGAGGGAGTTTGCTCATTTTTGAAATTTAAGAGAACTGTAGAAGAAGCGAACGAACCCATTAGGAAGAGAAATAGGGTCTCTAGGGAGATAACTCGTCCGGAGAACATAGTGATCCCCATGACGGATGGTCTTCCATATACAGCGATGGAGAGTGAGCCGAGGAGAATGAAAAGATCCCTCATGTGCTGGCAAACGTCAATCGGATCTTTTGCTGATTCAAATGACCAGGATAAGGCAGCTAAGTATTTGATGAAAAGACTCAACAAGCTTCCAGTTGCTGTTATTCCAGCAGATACAGACCCGTGGAAGATGATAGGCACCTTAATTCTCTAGAAAACAGATAAGACAAAATTACTGTTGTATTTGAGCCAAAGACGGTAACATTGGCTATCTGGATTTGGCACTGTTTGCCTTTCCATCGTTTGCTGCAGGAACAAGTAAAGTTCTAGATTTTGAAGTAACAAAAGAAAAGGAAACTTCTTACAAAAGCATCGCCATCATCGATTGGGAAAGATTTGCAAGTTCCTCGGCCTAGACAGCTATTCTTTCGGCAGATGTTGAGAGCCGTATAGCATGTGAAATCCTAAAATTTACATTCTCGAATGATAGAATTCAGTCGTTAAGTGATTGCAAAAGTAATCTCCGTAACTCACCGACCATCCCGGCTTGCAGTTGCAGGAATAGCCTCCGACTGTTTCTGTGCAATTGGTCGTGCCTTGCCAGTAGCATTCGGTGCAGCTCTTCCTCACTGGTCCATTACTTGGAATGGGCTTCTCTTGTCTTCGAAGAGACTCATCTGAATCATCTTTGAAAGATCTAATTTAATTTATGTACCAGCCGGCTTGCAAGCTCGAACAAGGTTGTACAGGTGTGGAGTCCATTCTCCATTATTCTGGCAGGTAATCTTGGCGGAGCTGCTGGTCAACAGGCAATTTTGGAGGAAATCTGTGCCAGGAGGGAATTCGTCCGGAATGTCGGCTGGTCTTTCTATCAAAAGGTAACCGATCTCCTCATAAATCAAACTCGTCTTGCAGGTCCAAGGAGAACAATTTTCTGAAAATTCTCCCCTCAATCTCTTCTCTTCCATTTCTTTCAATTTTCCTATTTCTTCCCTGCTATAATTTTCTTATTTTATTATCACAATTTCCCAGGAATATTATCGCATTTTTGCCTAATTTCCTCACGAATAGCGAAAATCCTGTCTGATAGAAAAAAAAACCCACTTGTGGCTTTGCAAATTGCATTGCTCTTTTGAACCATCGAGGTTAGAGAGACGGACCAGGTATCCAAATGATATTCAGTTGAGTTAAAAATCGAAATCATCTTGACAGATTTGGTTGCCCACATTGTCGCAGATTGATATCCATTCATCCAAAACGCATCCAGAGTCGTGTCGTTACTGGAAAATATAAAAGATAATTTGAAAACTTACTACATCTCACGGAATAGTTTCAAGTTACTATCGTCTTGGAAGTCGTCCGGCCCAACCAAACTCGTAATGATATTCCTTTTGCAGTAGGAGTACGCATGTAGATAAGACTAAAATGCTATTTCATAATTTTGTGTAAAAAATACGTAGGCTTGATAGACAGATGAAGAGACAAAATAGTAGCAGAAGGAAGTTCCTTCGAAATAGCCATCCGGGCATGTTTTACTGCAGTCTGCAACTTAAGCTTTAAAAAATAAATAAAAGCGAACTCACTTCGCCAGGGACTAGTCGTAGTCGAAGTAGAAATTTGACTACTTGATCTGATCGTAGTGGATTTCCTTGTAGTCCCGGCTCCAACAGTAGATTCAGTCAATGATCTTGTAGTATCCAAAGTTCTTGACCTTGAATCTGTTCCAGTGCTGCTTGTGGATCCAGTTGGGGTGCTTACAGTATTTTCAGAAGTCCCATTTGATGTCGATAGAACAGCCGTCGATACTGTCGACGAGGATCTAGTTGAAGTACTAGAAGAGCTAATAACGCTGGTAGATTGTGTGGTGCTTGTCGTTTGGCCATTTGATCTAATCGTTCCAGAGCGCGTCGAGGAATGAGCTCCAGTGAAACTAAAGTCTTTCGTGATGTTTAATATGTCGATAATAACTGGCTCGGTTACTTCAGTAGTCGAATCTTCTGTGCTTCCTTTGCTTGAGCTTCTAACATTAGACGAAGAACTGGTGGGAGTAGATTCCGCAGTCTGCTTAGAGGTACTCCCAATGGTTCCACTACTTGAAGAAGAATCTCTAATGATTTGAGTAGTCAAAGGACGATTTTCCGTTGTTGATTGATCAAGAATCTTTTCGGTTGAAGTAGTTTGAACATTAGAGGTCATAGAAGTGGAAACAGCTTTAGATGTTCCAGATTCCCTAGTTGTTTCCATTGTCCAAATATCAGCAGAAGATGTTCTGCTATCTTCAGTCGAAATAGTAACCGGAGAAGAACTGCTAGTCTCAATTATTGTGCTGCTAGAATCCGATGGGGAGCCAGTAGTTGTAGAGCTTCTAGCACTGGACTCATCAGAAGTAGGTGATTCAATGGAGGTACCAGCTGTAGTAGAATCAGGGAGGCTGGTGGTAGAATCGGAGACAATGGGAGCTTCCGTTAAAGAACTGGAGGTTCCTTTAGTAGTAACAGTGAGACCAGAATCCTCTGTAGTAGTGATCGTTGTGCTGACTCCAGTGGTGAGCGAATCATTTGTAACAGTCGGAGCTAAGCTAAGCGAAGCAGTTGATCCAACAGAAATCCCAGCGGAAGAGCTTCCATTTTGAGTCCAATCAGTGGTAGTCATTTTCGACGTAGAAGTTTTTGCTCCCAAAGAAGTGACTAAATCAATGAAGGTAGATGCTATACTTGTAGACTGTAGAGTCGAACTACTCGTTGAAGAAGATTGAGCCCCCGTGGTGATTGAAGTAGTCGTTTTCTTGGTAGATGGCGGATAACTAGTAAAAGTAGATGGAATATTCGATTCGCTAGTTGTATCTATTGCCCTTGTTGTAGAAGTGACTGCATCAGAGGTCGTTGTTGAGTCCTTTGTAGTTCCAATACTAGGCACTTTCTCCGTAGTCGCAATTGAGCTACTTGGCGTCATTCTGACTGTTTCAATCACAATCGAAGTGGTGCTATCTGTGCTAGTAGTGGCTGTAGTAGAACTGTTTGTTCCATTTGTCGAGATTTTTGTGATGCTAGACGGAACAATAGTCACGGTTGACTCCAGTTTGGTCGATTCAATAGTACCGCTTGTCGAAGAGATGTTTATGCTTCCAGTAGACTCTATTGATGGCTTGGAAAAAGAACTTGTCTGACTGTGTGACGTGGATCCTATTGTAGTAGAGCTCAAAGTGATGGGAGCTCCAGAACTGCTAGATGAAAAGACTTCCTTAGTAGATTTAGTCACACTGGTTGGTTTTGATTCAGTCAAAGAAGTACTTCCAATAGGTTCTGTTGACTGACTGGTAAATGAACTCGTAGGATTGCTTGCTGAAGTAGAGACAGTTGTTGTGACATTTTGGAAATCCGTTGAAGTAGTATTGGTAACAGTGCTGCTAGAGGGGATAACTTTCTCAGAGGTCGAAGTCACGCTGGTTGACTTTGTTTCAGTTCCAGTTGAATAAGTAGCAGCTGTAGTTCTAGAGATTTCAGTGGACTCTGTTGACGGATTGCTAGAGGAACTTGGAGAGATTGACAAGTCCTGTTCAGTGATGCTAGATGCAATTCTCGTGATTGACCCAGTCGAAGAAATTTCACTTGTGCTTCCAGTAGACGGGCTGGTAGAGACATTCGATTGGCCAATGGTAGATGTGCCAGTTGTTTCTGCAGTAGAACTGGTTGTTCTTGATGTAGTCTGGCCATCGGATCCATTTTGAGTATTTCCAATATCTGGATGTAACGTGGAATCAGCATTTGTTCCAGTTTCGGTTGAAGAATGTCCTTCCTTAGTCTGTCCTTGACCCTCATCTGAAATTGTATAATTAGTTAGCCTCTATTTTTAGTTGGATTTACGAATTTTAGCAATTGAAAAACTTACTTGATGCTGTTGCGAATGTTGTAGAATCCGTCTCAGTGCTTTGGGTATTAGATGAAGTCGTAGCTACAGTGCTGGTTGGAGATGTAGGTTCTGTTGTGGAAGCAGACGAGCCTTCAAAAGATGTAGACGGGTATGTCGTTGATGATTTAACTGTAGTTGACTGTTGATCCGAGGTCGTTGATTGAGAACTAGTAGTTTTATTAAAAACTCTTGAAGCAAAATCTTCGAAAGAAGTAGATTGATTCGATCCTTGCGTAGAAGACTTGACAGTAGATTCCTGACTCGTCGTAGATAGGTGCGTTGAGCCAGTAGTATAATCAATTCCCATAGTGATATTAAAATCAGTACTTCTATCAGTGATTACAGCTTCCTCAGGGCGAGTTATAGAAGAAGGAGAAGACGAAGAAGTTGAATTAGGCCCAGCTGTTGACTCTTTCGAAATTTTAGATGGGTACGTTGAGCTTGCAGTAGAATCTGTTGTAACAGTGACCGTAGATGTGATATTCAAGTCAGTAGATCCACCAGTGGTTACAGTCTCATCAAATCCAGTTGTAAAAGGAGAAGAAGTCGAGCCAACTGTTGAATTTTCAGAAATAGTTGAAGTTGCAGCAGTAGAAGTGGTCGAAGTCCCATTAGAAGTTACTGTACTTTGACTAGTAGTTCCATCAGATGATGAAGTTATAGTTTCATTGGAAGTTGTTGTACTCTGACTAGATCCATCTGACGAAGTCGCTTCCAAACTTGATGTAGATAAAGGAATTGTGGTAGTATTGGCATCCATTGGTGGGGTAGTTCTTTTATCCGGTTTGCCAGTTCTATTGGGCATCCGATTGAATCTATCCGGAAGCAACGTAGTTTCAGCAGTTGTTATATGCTTGTCGGTTCCGCTAGATGTCTCAGGTGAAGATGAGGATGTGGTAGATTGAGTCGAATTGGAATCAGAGCTTGTGGTTGAAACAGACGTTTGAGAACTTCTTGTTGACGGCTCTTTAGTTCCAGAAGATGAACTGGTGGTGATTCTTCGCGGCCATTGTGGATATAAAGAAGTAGTTGATTGAGACAAATTAATCGAAATGTCATTTGTCGATGAGGTTTCAGTCGATGAAAAAGTAGAGTTATTTTCATCAGCCCAAGTTGTTTCCGTCGTTAGCAAGGAAGTAGTGGATTTGCTCTTCCCAACCGTTTTAGTTTGATTATCAGCGACTTCTGAAAAGAGAATTAAAATCTTAATTTCGAAGCAATCACCTTGTGTAATAATCAAATCAAACGACGAATCAATCATCCCGGTGCAGCTTAAATCTTTGTTTAATTGCTAATTGTTCTAACAAACCGGTATTTTCCCAAGGTAATCAAGCCTTCCTCAACAAATTTCAAATCAGCGGGAAGTACAATAGCAAAATTTGAAATTCTGAGTGTTATTCCAGTTTTAATAGTTAGTTCGTTCAACTGAAGTCCACAGCTCTTCTTCATAGAAAAGTCACAGTTGTAGTAAATGGAAAATGGGGTCAAAAATGGCGTTAAAGAGAGGTTTCCTTGTCGATTGGGACACTTATTATTAGCCGAAGGAAGTATTGAAGTAACATTCCATAGATTGTCGACTAAATACAATAAAGGAAAGAAAACTGGTTACTCGATTTAACAGCTGAAGAAACATTTTCTCCAAGAGAATTAGTTATCCAACAAAAGAAAAAAAGACAAAGCAACTCCTTCATTCTAAAAGCTTTTTATTTTTTTAAAAGTGAAGGATGGAATTGGCCATCATCTATGGCAGAGTTACTATAGCTATACAGCAATTTGTTTGAACCGCTACCTAAACAGTATCTTTAATTTACTACTCTAACTACTTGAATGTCCCTCTGCTATTTTTCTTGCGTCTTGTTAGTTAAAATAATGATTTTCCACCGTTTAATTACAAATCCAATTTATCTTTTTTACGCTATATGAGCAATATAAGCCAACAGCAGGTGGTAAAACGCTTGATATAATGAAAAGACTAATAATATTTTGTTTTCTCAGCCAAATTGGACATTGCTGCACTTCTGGTATTTTCTATGCAATTTATAACTAAAGTCCGATAGAGGACAAAAACGTTTATCCAGATCAGCATGTCTTGGATAACAAATGCAGCATCCAACTTCCTATTTCCCCGAATTCTAGTTGTCTTATTGTTGCAGTTTAGCTTCATCCATTCCCCCGTGCGGTTATTCGGATTGCTTCTCTCCCATCGTAGAAACCCTGGCCGGAGCGATGGTAGCCAAGATACGCTGGTCAACTGGATGCGCTACTATGATACCACTAAAAACGCCACATCGTCAGAAAAACCTTGTCAGAGAGGATGCTTGTTCTCCCCACAAACGACTGCGCTTAAAAATTGAAAGTCAAGCCTTGGTTTTGGTGCTATTGTCTCCAGATGAGCCGACAACTGTTCTCTCTGATTACGCTTCCTTTGACTACGCGCCACCAGTGATAAAGCACTGACATGGGAAATAAATATATAAATATAAATATATTGGTGGCTATGGACCTCCCGATTATTAGACCATTTAAGCTAAAGGATCAGCCCGGCATCCTTTATTAGGTACTTTAACTACAGTAATTATTTGAATCGCGACGGAATTCGCCTAACTAATTTGAAATACTTTTAGTATTTCGGAAAAAAACACCGAAAGTCATCTGCGAATGTCCAAAAGTCGACGCAAAGTACAGAAGTCCTTGCGTCCTTGTGTATGGAGATCTTGGTCCAGATTTTTTTGAAAGCGTTGCAGTAAATCAATTTTCTTTAGATCGGATAAGTGTACTTTCAAGCTTATTCTGTTGTTGTACGCTACATTAATGGCAATACAACAAGTCAGCTGTCATATTGTTGGAATTGCCTCTCTGGTTCCAGATGGCGACTGGATAATTTTGTTTTTGGGTATAGACTTTTTGCTAAAGCTGTCCAATGCACCAATTATTTAAGTGGTAATGGACGCTAACAGTTTTTTCCTTTGCAATTCTTAATAAAAAATCTTTGGAATTCGTATTTCAAAAAAAGTGTTGCTTGATAGGAGACTTTAAAACTATTGCTTCTCCTGCCATGTATCCCGAAAGGACTCACCTGAAGACTTGTTTCAAGCCGGCCGAAAAAGCTGGAATCGAGTCTATGAATGAGGACCCTCTGTCCCTCGAGCTCTAACTCCGCCCCCGTAACCTAAGTTACAAGGCTTTCTCTTTCCCAGAGGATGACAAAACAAGAACATAAATCCTGGATTTTAATTAAATTTTTGGTAATTAAACTTCAGGACGGACAGTTATTTGAAAAATTCAATTTAGATTTTAAATGTACGACTAGCCAGGAGACGAAAGCTCGCAAAAGAGACTAGCTGACACGAAAGAGGAAGTTTAAAACTACTGAATTACAGTCTTTTTTGTATAAAAAATTGTCCAAAATCGAGAAAAAAATTGGTTATTTGAATTGATTTTTTGAATTTCTCAGTTGAAAAATTGTCAAAATTGGAATTCGACCTTTAAGAAAAGACTAAAGAAAAGTTTAAAACTACAGTTAAATAATTTAAAATACACATTATAAGTGTTTATTTGGCATCAGATATTTTTTTCGGCTTTCAACCACATATTTTAACTCTTGACCTAAACACATTGATGGATGCATGAAGGTTCTTGTTGATGATCAGCACAGCAGCGTAGTTGTCACTTTGTCCACAATAGTTCGGTGCAGAGAAGATTGTGACGAGCTTGCGATCAGCAAAGAATTCATAGCCATCCTGGACGCATTGATGAGCTCTTGCTACCAGATCCAGGCCGTGGAGCTGACAAAAATCTTTGAGAGCTTTCGGCCCAAAAATGTGGGCAGCTCCTCGAGGCGAATCCTGATATCCTTCGACAGTTGCATCCGGATCGGACCAAGTCAGATCGGCAATTATTCCGACGTCTGGTATATCGAACGGACGGATCAGATTATCCAATTTGCTAAAGTCGGTCAGATATTCGCTGATTCCCCCGTGCATGCAGAAGATCTTCTTGGAGACGAGAGCACACAACGGCATACAGTAGAAGACATGCTGGAAGAGCTCATAGGTAGGCATGGTGTATCTCCTGCGAACTTCATGCGCAAATCCATAGGTGCTATTGACTGCTCTTGACTCATGGTTTCCACGGAGAAGAGTAACATGGTCGGGATAGATGAGCTTATAGGCGAAGAGAAAACACAACGTTTCTATAGAGAAGGGTCCTCGATCCACATAATCTCCGAGGAAAAGATAGGGATTCGTCTCAGAAGGCAGCTCATTCATTGAGACAAGAGCTAGGAGATCATCAAATTGGCCGTGAATATCGCCGCAGATTTTGACGGGAGCATCCAATTCGATCATTATCGGCTGACCCCAGAAGATCTCTCGAACACGATAACAGAGCTCTTGAATGTCTATTTCTGAGATCCAGTCTTGAGCATTGATAGGCGCCCAATACGTCAACAGTCTCTTGATTATTTTTCTAGCAAATTTGACGACATGCTCTTGTGTTTTTTTCTCATCTCTCTTCTTCATCTTTATTTTCCATGCTTTCTCTGCTAGCCTTTTCTCCCTCTGATCTTCTGTTTCATTGGGGGGAGGCTTTCCGTCATCTCCAGGCTGGTCAGGCGGGGGCCGATAGGTTAAGTTTTCCATGTAGGCCAAATTAGCCGTAGCCATCCTAGTAAAGTCGGAAAACCGAATGAAGAAAAAACAATTGGATTTATTTTAGAGTTTTTTGGTCAAATCTTGTCGAAATTGACATTTTATCGTAATCATCCAAGTGAATTTTGGCCTAATTTTGAATTTTCTACAAAACAGGTTAACTGTCGGCCTTTTCAATTAGCCAATTTCAAAGAACAGATATCAATTGAGTTTCTCTACATATTTAAATGAATAGCATAAAATGAAAAAATTCGCTTTCGAAAAGCGATCTCATCTAGGCTATTCTCTCCAATTACCCATATTTTTTTTGCGCTTTGATCCCTCCACGAGCCTCTCCGAGCTAATCCCTTCTACCCAAAGATCTAATTTTCCACTTACCTGACTCATTCTTATATTCAGATAAAACTGATCTCATTTATTTGCCCAAACCCTAAATGGCTGACTTCTTGAAAAAGAATGAGATCGAATTTCATTCATAGCATGTTTTTTCAATCTCTCTGCTCGATCTTCCTATTCTTTGGCTCTTGTTTCTCATATTCGAGGGAGAAAATTGATCAAGTTTCTGGTATTTTTCTTGGCTTTTTTTGAAGGAAAGATTTTTCAAGATTATAATGTGACAAAGAAGGAGAAACTTCAATCATATTTTAATGAAAGAAATCGACTCCAACACTTTCTTCTCTCCGAATACGACCGCCAAATTCCAGGAGTTTTTCTCGGAGGTTTTTTTATAATATTATTTGGGGGAAAATATTCAGATCGATATGGTGAAGAACCAGAACAATTGGACTGCAACGTCACTTTAATGTATGCCAATCTTCTCTCCATAGTAAGTTTCACACGATTTTACACAAACGATGCTTAAAAAACTGTAGAGAAGCTCAATTTGTGGACTTAAGGCTCCGCTATTTAAATCCAAAATTCTGTATTTTAGGAAGAACGGAAGCAGAGTGCATTGATGATCGTCGACTTGTCCTATGTATGCTTTTTTTCTACTTCAATTTCAAGGTAAAATGTTCAAGGATTGGATCGACTATCGCCTGACTTGGAATGCCTCCGATTTCGGTGGAATTCAACAGATTGCAATCGTAAAAAAAGATACTCTATGGATTCCTGATGTTATGCCATTCGATGTGTTTGTTTCCTTTCAATTTTGTAAATTTTTTTAGACTCTCTTTTAACGAAATTCTACCAGAAGATCGATTAAATATCGTGGTGAGTTGACTTATTTTAAAGAAAAATGAATAGATTTCCTCCACTGGTCATTTGAGTATGTACACCTCAAATGTCGTCGAGTTTGTTTGTCACGTTGATGTGAGTTTTTCTTCTTAAAATTTAAAATAATTATTCCAGCTGAAAAATTTCCCGTTTGATCAGCAAAAATGCACACTTTATTTAACATCAAATTTCGCTAATATGGAAGAACTTTATCTCACTGGGAAAGTCGTAAAACATATTACTCAACAATCGGTAGGCTCTTTTTGAGGACTCAATACCGTCATTTTCTCTAAACAAGTTTCTTTCATCGGGGACTTCGGTCCTAAAAAGGTTTTCGACAGACTTGAGAGAGGCTTCACACAGACAGACAGAAGCAGATACAATTTAGATCGAAGCAGATCAGCAGGCCATCGACCCTAAATGTGGGGTAATCGAGAGATCTTCAAGACTCCCAATTTATTCTATTAGGCTGAGCAATAACTTTTACACCAAGTACTTTGGAAGCGCATAAAAATGAAGCTAAAATAGATTCTTCCCCGGGATTTTCGGCCCTTTCCCCTCAAACTTTAGTCCCCTTTCGCTTTGGAGTTTCGTCCCTTCACCAGGACTCGTTTTGTGTAGATCATATTTTTAAAATTAAATTTTAGGGAAATGGCGAGTGGGAATATGCCAATATGACAGTTTCCACGGTGGCGATGAACTATCCCGATTATGAATATCAAATAATCGAATATGAGTTTATCTTCATTCGGACGACTATATATTATATTATGCTGATAATTATTCCCTCCTTCATCCTAACGGTTCTCTGCCTAACTGGCCTCCTATGGGAATGTCCCACTCAAGGAAATTACATGGAAGCTGTAAGAATCTTTCTCCAGATTTACGGCTCTTTTCAGTTGAATTTGGGATTTGCTGCTATTCAAGCAATGATTTTTATTCTGACCTTAACGACCCAAGATATTCCACGAATCAATCAAGTCGATAAACTTTGTAATTTTAGTATTTAAAAATTGGAAGAAAAAATCAATTTCCAGCCCAATATTCTATGATCAATTTGGGACTCATAGCTGTGGCGAGTATTACTGTAATGTGTCTTGGAAAGATCTCATCAATTAGCTACAAAAATAAGAAGGCTATTCTTCGGTAAGTCTGGTTTTAAAACCAACTCTCTTCTGTAACTTCCAAAAATTTTTTTTAATTTAAGCAAATCGTGAAATCCTTGAAAGTCCCTTTTATTTGAAAACTTTCAGTTGGTTCGATAAATCTCCTGGAAAATACCTCCATCTGCTACTATTGGTCATCTTTGTCGGAGCAGCAGTGGCAAATCTGCTGGTATTGGCAATTTAAAACCCAGTCAAATATTTTATTCAACTCGAACAAATTCCAATAAAGGTTTTACAAACAGATTCCCATTCATTTTTGGTTAAATTGACCGTTATCGTATCGTCCAAAAATTTCTCATAAAGGGAGAAATTCTGAAAAATGATTAATATAACACGTCTTCACTTACTTCCTCGATTAGATGCTGGATGTCATAAATCAAACCACTGAATAAAATGATCCATCGAGTGAAGATTTTATTATATTCTACTATCGATGCTGAAGAGAAAACATTCTAAAAATAGTAGTTGGCTCTAGCCGTTGAGCTTCACTCACGCCATCGACGATACTTCTGGTATCTACCTATAAATAAACTTTATCGAAAACTCTCTAAGATTCGATTCGCTACTTGGCTTTTAAAAAACATGCAATAAATACGGTTGCTCAAAATGTCTCAAATCAGCCAGAATCCAGCTCGGATTCTCTCCGATTTTTTCTACGCGAACTCGAGCCGAATCGCATGGCCGACCTGATCAAAGACCGGCTTTTGAAACCACCCGAGATCAGATTTGACAAACTTTTAAAAATTTAAAGCTGCGTATTAACTCAAATAAAAATCGATTTAAAAACAAACCGAAAGTAAGCTGAGGGAAGTGTTGATGAAGGATCCCTCAGTCAATAAAGTGAATCTCGTTTGAGCGAAGAAGTCAACTTTTTTTCCAGGGACTTTATGCCAATTAGCTACTGTATTCTGCAATTCAATAAATAATTCGATTGTCAACAATAAAAACCTCGAATATGCTAGTAGAGTTCATTGTGTAAACCGGGCCGAAATCTAAAAACGGTACTGTATATTTTTTGTTTGCAGAAAACCACGACATCCCATTGACTGTATTATGGCTGATTTGATTTATAGAGCACTGAAATTATTTATTAAGCTTCTATGGGAATGCGCTTAGATTATAGAATTTACAGTATTCCATTCATTTTGAACGAAAAATCAGATTTCCAGTTGGCCTTCTCGGATTAAAAAATCCTCGAAAAAACCATGGGAAAAAAAAATTTTCCTGTAAAAGCCTACTTTTCCAATTGGTTTTGGTAGTTTAGAAACAGGCAACAGGCGAGTTATAGTTTCTAGAAGACAAATAGAAAATAAAAGAGAACTTACTAACGTATTTTATCCTATCAATTACCCAAGGTAAATAGAGATTTTGTATGCAACTTAGACTTGCACAAGCATTTCGCATGGAAACAGCATTGAGATCTTCTTTTTCGAAAATTTTCTTCCGACAAGACTCCAAATTGTTTGAAAAAGTTATCATTTTATACAATAAAAAAAAACAAACATACTAGAAATGACTCCAAATGTTTTCTCAATGTTTTCGTGTTTATTATCCAATTCCTTCCGGTAGTCTCCTACAGTTTTTTCTACTGCGGCTATCAGTGCTTTTGTATTTTTGAAGCCAGTTTTACAGCTTTCATCGCCCAGGGATAATTTTACAGAGCAGTTAGTCAAATCCTCTGAAATTTGTTTAGAAAAAAGTGGATTTTAATCGGAAAGTTCAACTGGGTGTGAGTAGATACGAACGATGAAAATGGCAGAGGATTTTGCCACTTTGGCCCTTTTCTCCTCTTTATACCGTAAAATAAAAATTGAAATTGAATAGGAAAGTCATCAATCTCAGAATTAGTTCTAACTTATTCGAGTTTTTCTGCCATTTTCCTAGCTTCTGGCATTTATTGTAAATCCTCGAATAGACGCCGCGAAAATGGGGCTTTCGAAAAATAAAAGCGCTTCTACTCGAGAATTTACCTGGGACTCTCCTAATTAAATTTAGATCCTTACTTTTGATTTTATTAATTGTATTATCCGTCTCCGTCTGCTTCTTCAGTAGATCAGCGAGCTGAGTTTCAATTTTCGATTCGGAAAGTTTCAATTCGACATTTTCCATTCGGACATAAATATTTTGACCTTCTTCTTCAACTTCTTCTTGATAAGTTTCGTTATTTTGAGCAAGCTGGTCCAGACAATAGCCCAAATCATCTAGAGAAATTCAGATTTTATTCAACTCAGTCAGACCATAAATTTTAGTGAATTTCTTCTCTGCAGCCGCTTGTTTTTTGAATAAATCTGACAGTTGGTTTTGAATTTTTGTGTCCTTTTTTGCTTGAAGTGTATTTGCAAGTTGGCCCGTCTTGATCTGATCTTCTTTAGTTTTAGTCAAATTATTTCGAATATTTTCAATCGATTGACTCTGTTTATCTAAAATTTTAAATAATTGAAGAAAGATCTAAAAGATCTGCCTATTATTTTTTGAAGACCTTTGACTTGCTCCTTTAAAATTTCCCTCTCCCTTTTACATGTAGCAACATCTCGAAGTAATTGCTCATTATTTTGTTTATCTTTTTCTTCTTTCTTCGATTGTTCCTCTTTTAGAACAATCATCTCCACTCCTAAATCAGCCTAATACTGTAATGACTAATAAAGGCGCATAATCTTCTCGTTTGACCTTCATCTCTTTCGCAAATTTTTGAATTTAAAAACTTCGAAGTACATTAAAAACCACGAGGAGTTCAAGAGATTCAAGCTAGAAGTTAGATTAAACTGACTCTGAAATTGTAGAGCATCCTCCATGGTAGAAAATCTCTTAGACCACTGCTCATCAAAAGTCTTCAGCAACTCTTCAAAGAATTTAAAATCCGTCGAAACGACAATTGACTCGTTATTTAGAGGAGTATTATTAACTTTCGAATCCAATTTCCTCTCTTTCGCTGTTAACTCCTTCAATCTCTCTTGAGTTTCAATTATTTCTGCTTGCAGCTCATACAGTTTCATCTTCTCATCCTCCGCCATTTTTAGATAATATAGTAGCTATAAGCTAGGCAAATATAGTCTGATTAAAAAAGACGACAAAACTGCGTATTCGAGTTGCCCCGAGATAGGGTTTTTTTTCAAGGCGGGACCCATTTTTATAATAAAATTTACTAAAAGGTCCCTGTGTGGAAACCCCAATTCTCGGTGCGCAGAGCCGTATACGCAGTTTGGTTGCCTTTTTTTATACAGATTATAGAAAATAGGGAGCCAGTCTTAGTGGAATTAGGACTAGCTATATGAGGGAGAGAAATCAATTGAATGTGATAAGAGAGTGATTCATTGCTCTCTCTCTCTCTCGCTGCATCCGGTGATAAGTTCTCTCAACTCCGCTCGACTAATTTTTTCAAACTGAGACTTTTAGTGAAACTTCAATCAGCTGGGCATTGTTTTGCAGCAGAAGGGACAAATCTATTCATCATTGAAGGCATGAAATCCGATAAAACTGTCTCAGATGAAGTCTGAAAAATGGACGTCTTGGATCCAAAAAAGAGTGAATCAAAATGCTCAATCTACGACAGAAGCGATATAATTATGGAGCTGTTGCTTTAATAAATGGAATTGCTGTATTTGGTGGATCAATCAGCGATTCAAATAGGCTAGATTCTGTAGAAATATTTGATGGAACGAGTTGGAAAGACTCTACAAGTTTGATAAAAGCGCATGGCGTTTTTTCAATCATTCCTTTATCATCGAAAATTGAAAAACGATTGCTTCGACAGCTGTGCTAAAATATATTATGGGTTGAATAAATAATTATACATTTTAGTGCTATTTCTTTGAAACAAAAAGGTAGAAGAAAAGATCAAGAGGAATTTGAGAATTAATAGCTTGAGAAAAGACAAACTCGAAAAAGAAAGGCGGATTTATTCTAGTTTAAAGCATTTTCATTAAAGCGATTTGGTAAGCTTGTGTTCCACCCATCGCTTTACTTTCCTTCCCATTTCATTTAATTTCTTATTTCAACCGAAGATGGCTGATTCTATGACCAATACCGAAATGCTCTTGGCTTACATCGAGACCATCCTTGAAGGAGACTTGAGCAACAGAGCTCCAGCAAAAGAAGAACTAATGGAGGATCAACCTGTGCCGGTGAGTTTTAATTTCTTTTTGGGAGGACAATGGGTCTATCTTTCCTCTCTAAAAGTTTGCCCTTTCCCCTCTAATTTATAGCTTTTTGCCATGTTCAGCAGAATAAAACGAACTTTTTAGATTACTCCCAATTCAAGAAAGCGCAAGGCGCCTTCCCAAACCCCAGAGATGACCTATCCGGCTGAAGCGCTTATGGCCTACATCAAGGTCCTCCTTGAAGAAGAATTGAGCAACAGAGCTCAAAAAGCAGAAGAACTGGTGGAACAAATAATGAAGAAGAGTCAGCAGCAAATGGAGGTTCAGCCGGCGAGTTTTATTTCTTTTTTTGGAGCACAATGAGGTGAAGAGTGTCTATCTTTCCCTCTAAAAGCTTGCCCTTTCCCCTCTAATTTCTAGTTTCTTGCCATGAATAAGTCAAAATGTTTAGATCACTCCCAATTCAAGAAACGCGTCTTTCCAAATCCCTGAGGTGACTTACCCGGCTGAAGCTTTCAAAGCGCTTTGCGGTAAAAATGATGCGATGGTGTACCACTTTGAGGACAAATGCTATTCCTTCATGTTCAAGAGGGCGAACAAGAATCGCACCTCGGTTTATGTCTGTTCCGGCTGCAAGCAGAACAAATCATCCAAAGAAGTCCGAGTCACTCTCTACGGTGGCCGATTCATGGAGAATCCTTTGGAAATTCTTCATATCTGCCAACCGATCAATTGGGCAGCTGAAGTCGCCAAGAGAAAAGTCTACGAGACGACTCAGAAGCTGAAGCATCTCTATGGGAAGACGACTCCAAAAGAGGCCTACGACGAATTGAAAGATGAAATTTTGTCCGACGAGTCTTACTCGAAAGAAGATCGCCAAGCGGTTGTTGACAAGCTGGGCGCATTCGAATCCCACAGAAGGGCCTTCTCTCGAGCCCTCAATATGCTAAAGCCGGATGGGCCTGAAGCAAAAAAGAGGAACACCAGTTTATTGGAGTTGGAGAAGCAAATTCTCGCGACGATCTCGACGCAGGTCCAAGAAATCACGGGAAATGGAGTTGAGGAGGTCGAATCAAAGGAAGAAGACGCGATTGTTCCAGATTTGAACGGAAGACAAAAAGAGCCGAAGATAGAAACCAAACCAATAGAAGACAGCGGTGCTGAATAAATCGAATATATTACGTATCTTCATCTCTCTCTTGATTGTGTAATTTCAAGAATAAAAATGATAGAATTTTTGTTTTGATAGAGAGATCGCTCTAAATGGCGCCCTGCTTATTCTAATAGTTCTGATTATTACTTATTTTATTCCTATTGATGCTTAGATTTTTGTTGAAAATGATTCGCAGTCAAATTATGGGAGGAATTATATTGTACTTTTAAGTTCTGCAAGCTTCTGATCTATTTTATATAGTGGGCTTGATTGGAGAAAGCGAAATTAAAATTCTCGTTTCAGTTTGTCTAATTTGTCAGCCTTTATTTCGTTTTCATTCTTGTCAGATTGTAAAGTTTATAAAAAAGCCAGAGAGAAGAGGCATTTAAGCTTTTCTGTTATGATGATTGTTCAAGGAACGCTGCCCATTTTATTTTTCAACCTTTCTGGGTTTCTACTTCTTTTTGCTCTTTATTTAAACTAAAATACGGCTGAAATTATTACTTTTTGACGAGACTTGATTAGTGAAACTTCAACCAGCTGGGCAATTTGATCAAATTTTCAGGCTTGATAAATAGCAAAGCAAAATTAGATAAAGTGGCAATGATGAACAAAATCAACAAAATACTATGGATCATTCGAATCGATCGCTGATGGATCTTATGCCCACAGAGACCTTCTATCTTCGCAACCACGACCACTGTAACACAAGCTAGTGTGATGAGCCCCAGATTGACCATCGAATACTTTGCTGAAATAGTTTTATTTTTTGAAATATTTGGGGCAAAAAACTTACACAACTTGTCGATTTGATTGATTCGCGGCATATCCTGAAATAAGAAAGATAAATAACATTCAAACAATTCGCGGAAGACTATTGGCATCTACAATAACTCGTCTTGAGAGGAAAGAAATGGAACAAAAAAGGTTTTCCACTCCTTCTAGAAGTGCAAGAACTTGCCTGAGTCGCCATCTGAAAGATCTTAGTTGCAAACAAAATTAGAATTGTACCTGCAGGACGAACATCATTGCTAAGATTGCAGCGAAGCCGAGATTCAACTGAAAATCTCTTTATTTTGTAGGCAAAAGAAGAATTTTTTACCGTTTCCATACTGGAAGCACCGATGATTGCTCCCCAATAGAGGCCGGAGACACTTAGGAATGTGAGAATGAAGGATGGAATGATAATAATTGAAATATAGTAGGTGGTAGTTCTCGCGAAAAGGAAGTGGAACTTCACAATCCAATAAGTCAAGCCACCTCCCCAGTCGTCCATAAATCTATCGCTCGACATATTCACATAGGTCCATTCGCCATTTCCCTGTAAGCTTAATTTTTCAAGGCGAAGGAGGACGGACTCACACCCACCATGTCCATATGATCGGCTATTTTTGCTGTAACTTCAAGCTCGTTGGCCAGCGCTACAAAGGAACAGAGCTTCAATGTACAGGACTGGCTATCGAAGGGGAAATTGGCCAACTAAAAATAGTAGTTGAATAAAAAAAACATACATCCATGTGACAAACAAAATCGACCACAGCAGATTGATACATGTTCAAAGCACCTTCGTGAGTGATCTAGAAAATTGAAATGATTCTCTTTTCTTGGGGGCCTTCTCACCACAACTGATCTCTGCTCCTCAGGAAGTGTATCAGCATAGGAAAATCTATTATTTTGCTTTATTATTTTTTTTAGCTCAATCCCACATATCATAGGGGAGAACATCGGGAGTCCATACAAGTCCTTTTATCATGACGACGATGCTCTGAATTCCTCCGTACTCTTCAGGATTCCAGCTGAGACGAACATCCGTCCAATCCTTCAATTTTTAGTTATAATTAGCTCAAATTAACCACCAATAATGGGCTACAAAATAGGCTTTTGTGGAATTTTAGCAGAGAATTTATGGCATTTTGATCTTACCTGAGAATGAAAATTTTAAAAAGACCATTTTTTAAAAAGTTATGAGAAAGTGACTCACATACATAATGTCGATAATCATTTTAGACGTTTGCTGCGGTTCATCCTATAAATTTATTTGAAAAAAAAAGCTGAAAAATGACTGACAATGCTCAATAAATTTGCGTAAACCAAGGACAGATTGCAGAATACTGGAATGGGTTCTTTTCCATTCCTTCCTTCGAGATAGATTGATGGAATTTCTCGACGATACTCCCGGAAGAGATCCTCTTGCAATCGGAAACGATCTTTGTGGTATTCTTTGAACACATGCTGGTCGGCTAAAATACCCACTCCTGAAATTATCGTTAGATTAGATGAACCAAGAACTTGCCCAGCGCCAGACCGAGAAGTAGAACTGTCCTCATAGCCTAAACAAATTGACGTGTGGCGATTGTCTATGCATTGACTGTGGGCGAGAGAATGCAAGATAAAAGAGGAGTGGACAGAGAGACTCAATTTGTCTAAAATGTAATGGATCGGCGAGATTTGATTGCAGCCGTAAAAAGAGCGAAGTCACTCGAAGAGATGAACGTTTGTTCTCGAAGGTAAGCTCTCTCTCTCTCTCTCGATTCGGCGAGGATTTTTGGACGGCCGAAAAAAGGAATTTATGGGCCAGACGCGGAGAGAAAAAAAACTAGAGACAAAATTATGCAAAAAATTAATTTAGCTCCTTTGGTGGCTTTGGCTGGATGGCTAAAATTCAAATGGAGCGGGGAAAATTGCCCTGTTTTTAAGAAATTACCGTAGTTTTTGAGCGGATAAACAAGGAAATTACTGGCCAGAAATTAGCTAATTTGATTCTCTGCGACTGACTCCTCGAAAATGACCACATCCCTCCCACTGGTGGTTTAATGCCTTCCGACAAAAAAAGCTGACATATTTCGCCTTTGACGAGGCCGAGATTTATGGCTGGTCATGCATAGCAGCAGTACTGGTCATTTGTTGCAAAAGAGACTGGATAAGGAAGGAAAAAGTCCCAATTTGAACGTTAATTTTCTCCCTCCGGCTGATGTTAATTATGGTCTCCTGAGAGGGGCAAAAAGGAGCGGCGAAGATCTCGAAAACCACCATGAAATGACCACAACTTTTGAAGGGGATTTTCTCGCTCTTTTTTAAAATTGGAAGCGTAGTGATTAGCATTGAACGCAAGCATGGAAGTTTGACAAAAATCTCAAGTTTTGGCTTCAAAATGGGCTAATCTTGAGGAAAAAAACACACGTTCATTTTGTAGTTTATGCACAATTTAGCTGTTCGATCTGCTTCTAATCACAATAAAACTAAAAGTGCAAAGATGAAAGAGCAGTTAGATTGCTGAATAAGATTGGAGAGTAGCATCACGAGGTCAACTATACTACTACTAAAGGAAATGAGAGCCCAATAAAGGGGAGCAAAATGGTACTAATCACCTAAAATAGAAAGGTTTCATAAAAATTAAACCTTTCCAGTAAAAAATTCTGAAAGCCTCAAGCGAATTTTGGGTTGAATTGTAACGACAATCAAATGAAATTAGCTTTGGAATATCAAAATGAAAGAGTTCGTCGCCAAATTTTTCAACATTTCTAATCCAGACAACTACAAAAAAGCCAAAAAGTCTGTCCAAAAATTGTAAATTTAAACCTAATGAGAGACTAAAATGTAGTGAAATAGACCCGGAAGGACATAAACGGTTGAATAACATTCCCCCACCAACACATTTGGGTGATTGGATTCTACTCGGAAAATGAATTGAACTTCTAAAGAGCACTTCTCCCGGGAATTCTTGGTCATTCAACTTTTTTCGTCTAATTTCACTTAAAAATATTTATTTTTGAAAGAAAGTCAAGACACATCGAGATCAAAGAATTTACAATCTATTTTGAATACACTGAACAAATGACTAAGGAGACAGTCTTGCTTCTTCAGTTCGGCAACTCTCTGAAAAAATCTCGTATTTCGGTCTGATCCGATAACTCACATCAAGCAGCGTTAGGAGAATATGAAGCTTCCAAATCCTGGGAGCTGGATTCTCCAACTTCCTTTCGTATTTGTAGTAATATTGTAGTTCTTCTCCAAGTCGGTCTAGGACAGCTTGACAAGCTTTCTCAGCTTCTGGAGAGATTCCACCTATCACTGAAAATTAAGGCGCACTTTTTATTGTTAATTAGCAAAGATATCTTGTCAGGAATTCTACAGATTTGGGACTTCTTATAGAGATAGCGTAACCAAAATATCAAAACCAAGGAATTCCTAAGGATCAGAAGGAATTTGTTGCGAGATCGGCTCTCTCAGCCTCAGTCTCCTAAAACTACGGCTCTCTCACCTCTAGTATCGAATAAAGTTGACATGGCCAGATAGAGAAATTCGAATCGATCAGGCTTGGTTGTTTTGAATGGCTTGGTGAAATTGCTCTCAAAAGATTCATTGGCGCTGTTCATTAATCTAAAAATTATCACAATAAAATAAAGACAAGCAGACTTTTTGATATCTGCTTCATTTATAGTCGTGATAAGAGTGCCCTCTAAATCGAGATCCATTTCGCGTTTATTCCATATTTTTCCATCAAGAGACAAGACTCGGAGATCATCTCTATCGTCTCCCAATAGCCTTAAGCCAACAAAAGTTCTATCCAATTGGACAAATTTTCCAATAAATTCTTTATATATTGGAACCTAGCAGATTCATATATCTCTTTTTCTCTTTGGATCAAACCTTATCTCTAAAAGGAAGACGGGCAAATGGCTTAATTTTCGAGCAAGCTTCCGCTAGAATAAGGAATTCTCTATAGAAGGAGAGCTGCATCCCTCTCATATTCAACGCTCTCTCTTCGATTATCTAAAATCCTGCAATTCATAAAAGCCAGCAGTGGAAAAAAACGCAAAACTTAAAGAAGCTTACTGTATCTCTAGTGCAAGGCCATTGCTTCTCATGGTATTTATAAGCAAGATCTGCTTGTTTTACTACAAAGATGTCACATGAATCGGCTATTTCATCCTAAACATTTTAGGGGAATTAGAGAGACTCACTTTACATAGAGCTGAAAAGACTTTGTGTTTTAAGTGCTTGAAAAACTTCTCGGGATTGTTGAAGACATTATCGATGGTGAAGAACGTATTCTTGTCCATTGTCAAAGGGATCTGGAAGTTTTCGAGTCAACAACTTTCAAAAAGGGTATTGATTTCCCAAATTTAATGTAAATTCGAGAAAAAATTGGCCGATCATCGAATTTACCTTGAAAGCGATGTTCAACTCGTGGAGAAAGTCTGGATCTGTCTCTTCTGGAGGAATCATTCCAACTTCTAGACATTTTTTCAATCTGCACTGCTTACAAAATAGTCTGTTGCCTATAAAAAGTCAAATAAAACTTAGAAGTAAACCTTCTAAAATTTCGCATCTGCCATTGTGCTGGCATTTATATTTCATTTTTAGGAGGAATGTTCTCCTGAAGAAGGAGGCGCATGCTCGACAAGTTGTTATTTTATAGTGGAAGCCACTTGCTGGACTGGAACAGACGAGACAATTCATAGAATTTGATTGGGAAAGAGGAGACCCATGCGATGACGGGAGAAATCGATAAATGCAACGGCAAGAGAGAGGTGTTTACTCCCGTTGATACGGAAAAGTGCGCGCTAAACAGATATTTTCAACGGGGATACCCTCTTGTCATTTTTTTAATGAGTTATTTTGCCTCCCACTGGGGGAGGAATTCCAAAATTTGCTTCAACCTCTAGGAATCCTAGGGTTGGAAGGCATTTAGTACCTCAAACTTGGGTAATTAAACCGACGACTCTGATCGCTAGCGGGCTATGAGGCTGGCTCTCTGATGAGGCTGTACGAGAGCGGCGATGCTTTCTCTGTGAGATGAGTCTTGCAGTCTCTCATCGCTTTTATCAAAGAGAAATCTATCAGCTAGAGAAAGCATCGCTGTTCTCGTACAGCCTCATCAGAGAGCCAGCCTCATAGCCCGTTAGACGACCAGAGTCGTCGGTTTAATTACCCAAGTTTGAGGTACTAAATGCCTTCCGATCCTAGGATTCCTAGAGGTTGAAGCAAATTTTGGAATGCTTCCCCCAGTGGGAGGCTGAATAAAACAATTTTAATAACATAGAAAAACTGATGATGATTCTTCTCATACTTCGTTTATCATCTTCCATAAGAATTTCTTCTATGAATTCAAAAAATCTAGCGGATAAAATGTTGATCGGTTTTCTATTTCAGTCAGCTGTTTCTCCCGTACCAGCGAACAAATAATTGTGGTCGAACACTCCCTCGTGTCGTTATCGATCGTGTGTCTTGGCCTTTCGGTCGAGCGACAGTTATTTCACTTTTGATGCAAAAATGGATTGCCGCGTTTGCTCCAGTCCAGCCAGCGGATTCCATTATAAAATAACTACCTGTAGGGCATGTGCTGCCTTCTTCCGACGGACTTTACAGCTAAAGCTGAGGTATTACTGCCAAGAAAATGGCAACTGCTACATTTCTGAAGGTTTTTCTCTATTTAAATTCGAATTAATTTCTAGATTGTCGATTCAATTGCAAGCAATGCAGACTAAAAAAATGTCTAGCGGTGGGAATGACCGCTCCAGAAGGGGAGGATCTCGAATTTCTTGAGAGTTGCATCAACGATCCACAGGTCTCATTTTTATCCTTTTTCCCCTCCAATTTTTATAATAATTAGCGATGAGACGACTTTAGAGAGAACAAAGCATAAATCATCATTTTTGGAAATTGCGAAATTATTCAAGATTCATATAATTTTGTGATGACTGATTTTATCAAAAAAATCTCTGGCTTTTGAAGAAGATGACTACTGAAGATTAATGGAATAATAAAATTCCTCACTTGAAAACCTTTTCAGACCTCATTCTACACAGAAGAAGACTTCTTCTCCCCGGAATATGTCTTCAACAATGACAAATTCTCCAGACAATTGAAGAAAAAAGCTTTCCTCCTCCTAAATCGAGTAAGTCTTCCCTCTTACTCTTTTAAAAAGTTCCAAATTTAGAGGCAAATCCAAGATTCTTGTGATATTTTCATTACAAAACAAGCTGACGCGGCTTACAAATTCCATGAGAAGCAGTATCCTTATCTAATGGATACTGTAAGCTTTGCTTTTAGCTTCTCACTTATGGGCTTAATTTTCAGCTGGTTCATGCAAAAACCCTCGATCTCTGTCAAAAAATGATCTCATTTTATAAAGAACTCCTAATTTTAGCAGAGTTTTGCTCAAGAATTCGACCTTTTTCTCGACTTCAACTCGATCAGAAGGTAGGAATAATTGAGCTCATCTTTTATAGTTTTTCGATCAAATATCTAGGCTTTTTAGGCAATAATTTTCAAGGACTATTTGATCAAATTTATCAACCTGGATCGCTCCTTTGTCGGCGTCAAGTTCTTAGGGAATGATCGAAACGATATGAGAATAGTAACTCTCTGTGGAAAGATTTGGGACATCAGGGATCGTATGTCCAACCTTCAAGTCATCACCGATTTAGCTGAGCCAGATTTGAAGCGGTATCTCTTTTCTTAAATGTTAAATGTTAGTTCTAGACTCCTAGCTGAATCAGAAACTGCCTATGTTGAACGATTTCATAAGCCTTTCAAAGTGGTAAAACCTGATAGATTTGAATTGCTTTATCTCCTAATGTATACTCTTTTTGATACTCGAGGTGGGATCAATCCATTCTAAAAGAAACAAAGAGAAATCTAGAGTTAACTGGAATAACGCCAGAAACGAAGAATATTTGCGAAGGAATCCTTGAAAAACTGGGAGATGAGCTTCAATTTTATTATAAAAACGAAGTCAAATTGGAAAACTCTGCCAGGAGAATCTATAAACTTCATGGCTTGCTGTCACTATTGGATGTGGGTTATTGCAAAATTAAAAAAAGAAATACCAATTTTAGAGGCTAGCGGAAACGAGGAAGAAGGATTATCATCTTTCGAGAACTTTCGAGATTTTTAAGATGGAGATTCATTGGAATGACTTCGACTTATCAACTGAGGCAGTTTGATGGAAAAAAAGAGAAAATAAATATTTCTTTTTTAAACTTATGGATGGATTGAAGCAGAAGTAACCCTTGCTAGATTCTCTAGAGTTGAAAAGCGCATTTTGTCTCGAATTTGCCAGAAATTTTATTTTCTTTCAAAGCAAAAAGGAAAAAAGTGGCTTGGCGAAAAAAAGACTTCGAAATTGAAAACGATAATTTTAAATTTCACCTATTAGAAAGCAAAAATTGGCTGGCCGAGTGCAGTTAGTGTGCAAGAAGCACGGGAGCCCGCAAAGGGAACCTTAAAATCCGACCGTTCTCGTACCAGCCGATAGCATTGGCGCCTCTCGCACTTATATAACCGCCCCTTGTTCCCCTGCTGAGATTAGTCATAGATAAATTTCAAAACTCTCAATCAGAGAGGGAAAAGAAGTTATGAAACAAATTGTTATCATTGAAACAGCAGCTTCTTTTTTCTCTCCGCAAGAGGGTTTACCCCATATCTGGCTACACATACAGTCTCAGCAGAGGAACGAAGGGCGGTTATATAAGCACGAGAGTCACCAATGCTATCGGCTGGTACGAGTGCGGTCGGATTTTGAGTTTCCCTTTGCGGCTCCCGTGCTTCTTGCATACTAACTGCACTCGGCCAGCCAATTTTTACTTTATAATAAGTGAAATTTAAAATTGTCGCTTTCAACTTTTTTACTGGAAAATATAACTTCTTCTATTTTATCTGCACTGACTGGAGTTTTATCCAATTTGGCGGGTAGAAATCTCCAGGATTCATCTCAAGAAGCACCTAAAGCTCGATATTTCTCTCTGTTTCTTTCGTTTATACTCGATCTGAAGTTTCGTTAATATCTCTATAATATATTTGAGCCTCCGATTTTGCTAAGTAAGCCAGCCACCAGCCAAAAGTAGAAGAAGGAGCTAAAGGAATCTATTGGAAGTGAGAGTCTTCAAACCTGTAAGAAGGACAACATCGCAGAATTTGTTTGAAAAGGCGAGATCAATTTCTGGCGCTAATGTTGGAGTAATAACTACTCGATAGTCAAGATTGGTAGATTCATTTCTAGGAATATCGAATCCGTGCACGCTTGCTACAACATCTAAAACTATCATTCTTCTTACGAATGCTGTAAAGAACTTTGGACAAACCATGGAAAACAGCTTGCGCCCATAATGGAGAATTTCCTAAAACGACTACAGTAATTGGGAGATTCGAAGTCGCATTAGAATCTAAAAATAAAGAATGATTTGGTTGAGCTCTCTTTGATTGAATTTCTCTCTACCTCTACTTACATTTTCGAACTAAATATTCTGTAGCTTGTCTAGTAAAATTGGGATCAGATGCATCTGAAGAGATCTGGATTTGTTTTTTGCGAAAACCTTACCGTGAACTCCATCGTCAGTGAAATCGCCTCTTCGAATATGCGTACAAATTCTAAAATTCATATCTGTTGTTAGCTTTAAAGTGACCATACATTTTATCGTTTATGTAAGCTTCTGAGAGATGTTCCTTAGCTTTTCTAGTAGAGGATCTTAAAGGAGATAACCATCGTCTGATATCTGATCGGAAATGATCAAAGTATTTAAAGCTCTGAATTTTCTTATCATTTTAGAAGGGCGAATCTACCTGAAAGTAATAGCCATCTAGAAGCAGCAGTGGCATTTTATCGTGATAAGCAAGAAGACTGACATTCTCATATTTACAGCATTCTCGTTGATTGAATGGAATAGCAAAATAGGGAGAAGGTTCCACTATTTTAACGACGAATTGCTCTATTAAGAGTGGGAATTTCCTCATTATTTTATTAGAAATTCCACTAATTAAGGTTGCATCAGTAGCCGCTAGCAATGGAACTCGTCCCAGCTATAAATTAGACTTGAAATTCTCTCGAATAACTTACAGAATAACTTATTCCAATAATCGAAATCAATTCAAATAATTGATTGCCTATTCCAGCTCCCACTTTGACAGTATGAAATCCAACCGTTAAATAATAATTTCTACGAGGAAAAGAACCCTAAAATTCTAGATTTATTAGACTAAAAGCTAATGTACCTTTGAGGGTTGATGGCATATAAGATCAGATTTTTCTAAATATTCTACTTTAATCTCCCTAAAATTCTGAGCAGAAATTATTTTGCTCAATTCATGTTTAAGCGAAAATAGAAGGAGGATACTCGAAGCAATTCCTAAAATCAACAAAACTTAGGATACAATTAGAATACCTATTAATATTAAAAATCTATCGAATAAGAGGCAGTTGGCTCTCGCCATATAAACCGGTTGCTTTAGGTAGTCAATGGGTGTTGTGGTTGATCATTTGTTTGTCGAAGGATTAAAAGTATTCGCCATTAATAGGTTAAATGGGGCCAATTGAAAGATCCACAGCATCATGATCGTAATCAATTGGAATTTAGTACAATGCAGTGCAAAAAGATAAAGGCACCTCATTTTTTGCCTGCCTAGGCAGAGAGGATACTTGCTCTCCCCAAAAACGACTGCGCTTAAAAAATTGAAAGTCAAGCCTCGGTTTTTGTGCTATTGTCTCCAGTTGAGCTGACGACGGTTCTTTCTACTCTGGTTACGCTTCCTTTAGACTACACACCCTCAGTGAAAAAGTCACTGACACGGGAAATAAATGTAAATGTAAATGAGTTGAATCAAAGATTAAGGAGATTTTTTCTGAACGTTTGATCAATTAACTAGCCACACTTGCCTCCCACTTGATTAGGACCCCTAGCTGGCTATTTATCTTCTCCTTTCATAAAGCAATTGCCAGCCCTTTTCCGCTACACCGCCCGTGGAAGTCCAATCTGCATGCGAAAGGTCTCTGCCTTTTTTAGTTCCTCTCACAATGGCATCCACCCTCTTTATTTTTTCGAGTGTCATCGCCGAGTCAAAACACCGTTGTCTGAATGTTGTTTGAAATCGGAAGCTGGGCTATCAGCCATCGACGAAAACAATCAGGATCATGGAGACTTTAAACAATCCGCTCTAGAAACAGGTGATTTTCTGGCCTTTTCTCTATTCCATTTCACCGTCATTTTTCATTATTTTTGATATTTTTTATTATGCACAGCCAATATATTATTTATTTATTTATAGATAAAGGAAATGACGAAGAAATCCATCTGTCCGCCAATAATTACCGTATAAAAACCCTCCAACTTGTAACAAACTTCCACTAGTTTTCATACTTTTGAATCTTTTGCAAAATTGTAGAGGAGAGCTTAATTAGGACAAAACTGCATATTTCGAGTCTCGAGATAGGGGGTTTTTGCGGCGAGATCCATTTTTATCCTAAAATTAAACGAGAGATTTCATGGCTTTTTTACACTTTTAGACGTTTGTGCATGCTAGGAAGATGATAAAATGCACCATAGAAAACCAATAAATGAACCGAAATCATTCATTTGATTTTTTTTAGGATAAAACGAATCTTGCTGCGAAAAACCTCTATCTCGGGCGATGGGAATGCGCAGTTTTTTGTCTTATTATTCTTGAACAGACAATACAATTTTGTAGAACATTCAAAATTATAAAAGTCAGCGGAAAAGGAACAAAAGCTTCTTAAGTGAGTACGAGATCTGGTGCATTTTTTCCTTCAAGAAGTACATTTTCCTTTCAAAACTTCCTTGTCGAGGACATTTTATTTTTAGAAGTTTAGATCTCTTTATATTCCCCTGACTCGTACGCCAATTTCCATATTTGTCGGGGAGTCCACCTCCTCAGCGTAGTAACAACCAAATAGAATTGGCGACTATCAAGAAGAGAGAAGAAATGTTTTGAAGTAGTCTCGATGGTCTGTTTACCAAGTCAAGAGATCCTTGGAGCATTTTTTTTGTTGTTCGTTTCTGTTCTTCCCCGCTTTTAGTGGCTCTTTCCATCTCCTTCTCAGTCATCACAGATCGCGCTCCATAATTTTGTTTATTCTTCTTCTTTCTCTCAATCTTGAAAGTTTATCCTAGGAACACGTGTCAGGGGCTTATTTCTCCAGTTCTAATTAGAGAAGCCACTCGCTTTCTTTCTTTAAATTAGTCCCCAGAAAGCAAAAGCTAATCATTTTTAAATAGCGATACTTCACGAATGCGGATAATCTTAGAGACAAGAAACTCCTAGAAAAACGACTGACTAGACTGTAACCCGTTACCGCAATCCTTCATTTTTTGAAGAATTATAATCCTAAAAATTTACTTAGAACTGCCCCTTAGCGTGTTTTTCAAATCTAACACCTTACCTTTTCACAAGCAGTAGATGAGCCGATACAATAGCCCAAAATAGGGACCTAGATTGGGCTTTTTGGGGAGGATTCGGCTTTGAAATTTATTTTATTCGAGACAGTTTTTGGGTTTTTTTTCGAGTCCTATAGCTGAAACATTCCCTTGAAAGAGAAGCTTTATAAGTACTGTCTTTCGTTTAAAAACCCACAAATCTCAAGCAAAATGCGCTCAAATTTTGTCGTCCGATGCCAATGAAAGTTGAACTTTAAGCCGACTACAACTACGCTGGTTGGAATTCTCATTTTTCTTGGCTGCGCCCTCTAATCAGGGAAATTGTTTTTCTCCCGGACTAACTTTCAGAATAATAGCCCAACCCCGGTCATAAATGACTGCCAGAATGGACGCAGCTTTCATGGGCCGCTATTTTCCCCCCTTTTCCGGCCGGACACTTCAAAGATCAGACGGCGAGTTCGTCTTTGTCTTGGCTCTGATCGACACCCTTTTGTTTTTATTTCTTGGAAAGAATTTGCAATGCCATTTACATGTAGAGACAGAGGAAGTCTTAGGTTGGGAAATATAGTCAAAGAATTCTTCTATTCTGGGACCAGCATTTCCTCAATTTTGAGACAAAAGGGCTATTTCTGGAACGGATTATCAAAAAACAGCAAATGGGTCCATTCGAGTATTTATAAGCTTGCTCTGTCAGTTTTTTGAACAAAAAAGGGGATCCAAAGTAGCTACCATATTCCTTTTAAAACCCATAATATTGGAAGCGAGATTTATTTTGTTCTAAAAAGTTGCAGCCCTTGATCTTGTCTGCAATTTAATGTCAAAAGTCTCCAAGAAAATTTTTTAAAAAAAGCCCCAGAAGATTTGAATTTTCGCGCAGGATCCATAGCATCCTTCTTTGGCTACTGTAAAGAACTTTTCTCGATGAGTTTGTGAGAATTCTGTCAATTTTAGATCTGAAATGTTCTGCAATCTTATAGTATTTGATCTCCTCTACAAATTTGCAGAACATCATTTTTTTTAGGAAATTCGCTTTTGAGCTTAAAAAAATTTGGTTTTAAAGGATCAAATTTTGGCTTCTGTAGCAAAAAGAAAAATCTAGTATTTTCCTCAAATTAGAATCAATGCCTTAAAGTCTAACATTTTGCAAAGTTGTAGTCCTTTCCTTCTTCTACAAGTTTGTGCCAAAAATGCATAATAATCAACGCCCTCGTCTTCTCTGTAGCAAACAACAGAGGTACCTCGCGAAGAAACTTAATTAGATGTTGTTATTTGAGCTCTCTCCAGGCTTTTTTTGTCTTTATTAGATATAAGAGTAATCGATTTTAGTCAAAAACTATTAGAATTTCGTTTTGCCCTTTTATAACTTCCGGAACTTCTGTTCTCCTCAGCTCAAAGGACTCGAACATATAGAGTCACACAGCTGGTTCTTTTTTTATAAAGGCTCGCACTTCGGCCAGGTGTTCGAATCCGCCAATTTCGATACAGATTACCTCCGAATTGTACAATTTATTCTTATTTTTCTGGAAATTTCGATGATATAAATTGTGACAAAAAAATTGAGCTGATTTTCTCCATTTTGGACTACTGTAAGCAATAAATCTGACATTTTCTCGCATTTAGGCTCGCTTTTTGAATTTCTGAACTTTTACAAACTTATAGCTCTGATCTTTCTCTACAACTTTGCAGAATCTTGAAAATCTGTGAAATTAAAACTAACTCAGTTATATAGACAAAATTTAAAAAAGAATCGCAGCTCACAATAATCTAAAACTCTCTTTAAAAGCGACTTTCATGGATAAAAATATAAGGCGTTGCACCGAAAAAAGAGAGAAATGCGTTTAGTGACGACAAAGCGAATCTCTTTTTGGCCTTCTCTTCTGAGCCACCTGCGGTGACTGCGAGCCATGGCCCGGGATTGTAATCTATTCTCGAGCCGCTAACGGAATTTCCTCAGCCTCGTTGGCTGCTACACCCCATCACACAATTTCAAGAGGGCTCTCCTCTATCTTTTTTTTCTTCTTCACTCTTGCAATAAGTTTAAATAATCCCTAGGGGATGGTAAATAAGAGAACAGGGAGAGAACTTCATTAAAATGTTAATAAACTGAGCGCGAAGTGTTCATTTAAACATTCTGCAGGGAGGTCTTGCAATTTCTGCAGGCTCTAATCTTCTCCATGAGCCTTTCGCCACAAAAAATATGGACTTTTGATTAAGAAGATCACCAACTTCCTTCTTAAAATCCATTGACTTTCAGTATATCCCCAATCCCTCAAAAGGTTTAATTCTCTGATCTTTAGAATGCCGTCTTCCTAATTTTTGAAGTTTCAGCCTTCGATTATCA
The DNA here is from genome assembly GCA_932521405.1 of Oscheius sp. JU1382. Taxonomy (NCBI): domain Eukaryota; kingdom Metazoa; phylum Nematoda; class Chromadorea; order Rhabditida; family Rhabditidae; genus Oscheius; species Oscheius sp. JU1382. The sequence goes on from OW051479.1 coordinate 1,865,646, forward strand.
AGTAAAATTGTTAGATTTTCAATTAATTCAAAAGGTTCGATTTTTATTTAAACCATCCAGAAGTTTATTAATTCGTGAAAAACGCACTTGGATTCTTCATGTTTAAGGCTTTCTTCTCCCTTATTGAAGCTTTTTCTGGAATTTGATGATGAGTGAGTTGTAGGATTTCTTCATTTTAAGATCTAAAAGATTGGGAAAATCAAAGATCTCGCTCCCTTAGAACAAATAAAAGTTGAAATGGGATGAGCTGAAATCGGATTTTGTGGGACTTTTTGATGTTGACCGAGCCGAAAATATCAGCTGTTTCTCCCATTATTGTCGCATGTCACGACTTCTCCCACGATTCTCCCCATCTCCTCACTCTTTCTCGGGTTTCTCTTTCAGACTGACACGCAACCCGCAACAGACTCTCACTAGGAGGAAAAGGATTTTTGATTCGGATTCGTCAGGCTGATGAATGCTTGAAACAGACGTAGGCGTTCGTCGGGTTTTGTCTCTTTCCGCCTCGATGGACGGCCCTTTAGCCTAGCCAGGCTGGGAGGGGGGACGACTTCTTCTGTTCTTTGCTTCTCTTTCCTGTCTAAATGAGCATTCAGAGGTTTATGATTTTCCTCTTGGGAGATCGCCAAGGTCATTTCTTTTCCTCTCTTTTACAGCAATTCCTCTATAAAACGAATATGATCAAATCCTCTCTTAGGTTCATCTCGTTGGTCCAATAATTTTTCTCCAAAAATTGCACTTTTTGGATCTTGAATTTTTCATTTTCTATGCACTTCCCGGTCTCTCAAAAGTTGACCAATCGTTCAAAGTAAAATGAACTTTTTTTTGTAAAAGTCACGTCCCAAAGCGAGATATTAATCAGACTGAAAAGCGGATTAATAGCTTTTGAATAATTTAGCCTCAATTAATTTTCCGAGCTAAAAATGTTTTTAGACTCGAATTATTGAGATCATTTCCTTCCATTTGTTTATTTTGGTAAAACGACTGTTCTTTTTCTATCAGAATTCTCCCTTTTCTTGAAAATTTTTCAGATTTTAGATTTGATTTATGAATCAATCTCGATTTGACCTACTGAGCTAGAATCTCTCCCTCTCTCCTCCAAAATTCCTATAATTAGCTCCATTTTCTGCAACAAGAGGAACTCCAGCTTCCAATTTAGTATAAACAAAAAGTGAGCTGCCAAACTCCGTTCAGCCAGAGCAGAGTGTCCAATTTTTTGGAGATACGCGAGCGCTAATTTAAAAACAAACAAGAGAGGAGAGAGAGATAGGATGATCCCTGGAACTTTTCAAAAATATGAATAATGTAGATGAACACAACACATTACCTATGTCCGCCTAGCTCTTTTTTCTCTTTTTTGTCCATTTTTTAGTTTTTCGATTTGTTCTGCTCAAAGCCGAGTATGATTCGAAGAAAGGAAGGTTCTTGAAGGTTGAATTTTATGAGCAGGAGGTTTTGAAACTTAAAAACTGAAAACAACAAGGAATGAAGGCAGTTAACGGGCTCACCATGTGGCTCGACGAGCTAGTAGCGAGCACTTTACAAGCTATTGGCTGATCAATTCTCGTTATTTTATTTTGTCTCTTTTCCTCGAATCGCAGTGCCATTTTGCTGAAGACCTTAAGCCCCAAAAATCTGAGCTTCTGCTTTCAAAATGATTCATTTTTTCACCATTTTCTTTGTCATTTGAAGCGCAAAAAATTAATTCGTTCTGTCTGATTGGCAATGTCCGTTCTTCCTCTCTCTCTCTCTCTCTTCCTCTTCCCATTTTCGTTTTTTCTGATTTTTCAATTTCCAGAAACGAACATAATGAGACAAGAAAGCAACCTCTAAACTCGACAATGGGCTGTTGCGTCTCATCAGAAAACGACTTCCATGAGGAGCGAAAACGACGGCAATCGTGAGTTCGTCCTCGTCCGATTTCCGGATTAAATTTCCTCTTTCAACTCTCTTTCCCTCCAATTTTCTCTTCTCGTTTCAGGGAGCAGCGAATATATAAACCGTAAGTTTTAAAAAGCACGGCTCGAAATACTTTTTCTGTTGGTCTCAATTTGGTTGTTCTCTTGGGAGCTCAAATTTCTCCCTTTTTCAATTTGGAATGCGGAAATACAATGTATGAATGAAACAAATATAGCAAAAATCTGTTCAAAGTTGGGAGAAAAATGACATAAATTCCTTGGTTGTTAAGAATTTTCGAAGCAAAAAAATAGGAGAAATTATAGGGAAGAGTACTACTATAAAACGTGAGTCGTAGATCTATTTCAAGCCTGCTCTTTCTTTAAGAGAAACTAGAGACTCTTTAGCTGCTTCTAATAGATTACTTTATTAGAAATTTGAAACAAAAAGAAGGCTTCTCAATTGAACAAGAGATCCTAGACAGATAGGAATTACCGTAAAATCTCTTAACCTTCTCTCAATTTTTATTATTTTTGATGTTTTGCAATCTTATAGAAGAGATCAGGGGGCAGCAACTTTGTAAAACATCAAAATTCTAAAAATTATGGTAAGTTCAAGAAAAATAAGCAAGAAGTTGAGTCATGGAGATTTTACGGATTTTTATTGAAAAATTATAACGTTTTTCGCTTCTCCAGTAGAAATGAATCTATTCTTTCCCCAGAAAAACAAAGAATTTCCAGCTATAATTTCTATCACGATCCTTATTATACGTAAGTTAGGAACTACTACTATCTAGTTGCCTATTCTATCTCCACAGCTTCTTTTTTTTGTTTTGAATGCTAAGAAAGCTGCCTGCTTTATATTTATTCTCTTAGAAAGACATAATCATTACAGACGTTCCTTTGATCCGCTAATCAAGCCGGAATCCAGAAAATGGTGAACAGATTTCTGTGTCTAACCGTATTCTTCTCTCAAATAGAATCTCACTTTGGTTTTGATTTTTGTGGATTTCAATGTTCTACAAAGTTGTAGAGGAGATCATAAGCTACAACTTTGTAGAACATCAGACACAGTAAAACTCGCATAAAATGGTGAGATTCTATTGGAGATTGCGATATTCTATTTTTTAAAAAAAAGAAGAAACTAATGCACGTTGAGCCCGATTAACACACTTTTTCATCCCTTTTCCAACATTTAAAAAACCATGGTGGTCTGCAAAATAACAAGAATGCCAACACCTCACTACACAAACAGCATCAAAATTGGCCACTCTTGCTGATGAGAGAAAGACATTGGATTTCAGGTCGATGGGTGTTGGAATGGGAGTCGCCATGATGATGCAGCAAGCTGGCGCGATTGTAGGCGCCGCAGCTCCTCCAATTGATCGCAATGCCATTCAGGCACAAATCAGGAAGGCCAAGGTGAGGTCCAATCCGTCCAAATATGTCCGTCTTGAGGCTGAATTCCTCAAGGAAAATCCGTTAATCTCTTTCACCCAGATTCTTGTAGCTTTACTAACTCAATTTTATTAGCTGTTAAAAAGAAATTATCCTTTTTAGGCAATTTTCACCACAAACTCTCAGAAAAAAAACGAGTTGGATGGTTTAAAAAACAGCAAAAGAGATCTCCACAGTAACCCATAAGCCTATTTTATGTCGCTCTTAAACCACAATTGACTGAAAATTTTTTTTAAATTCAGGCAGAAGGCCGAACCGTGACGTTGGTGAACGGCTGCTTGTATTTCGATTATCAGCTCGTCGTCGCCAGGATACCTCCCAACTACGATATTCGTGTTTGAATCCTTTCCAAAAAATTGTTCAGTGTGATGTCTTCTCATCTTTTTTCTTCTATGTCTACTCATATAATCCCTTAATTTTCGCGTAGTTTTAAACGCAAAATAAACATGTACAAATTCGGATTTTTCACTATATGTCAGGCTCTAAAAAGAGCCCGTCTTTATAGTTTACAGTAGGGTCTAAAAGTTTGGAATCACCCTATAGTGCGTGACTAATATGGCTTGGAAACGTATGACCCTGAGCGGAATACGCCACCGAGTAGTTGCTCTTATCCCATTTTTTGTATATATTCCGATTTTATAGGTCGTTTTCGTGCTACAGTTACGTATCTTTTTATGTTGTGGCTTTTCTGAAATCGCCCCTTTTTTGAGGAGTCCAAAAAGTTTGGAATCACCCTGCGGTTTCCATGGTTTTTACATCTTTTTTAAGCAAATCATATAGAATTTGATATATAGACACAAAGGCATAAAAGCAGCATCAGCAGCATCGGATTGGTCCTGGTGAGGGAGAGGCGGATCTCTTCAGAATCTTCAAGGAGTTCGGCTACATCAAAAGTGTCAGTTGCCGTCAGTCCTGGAACGTTTGATTGCAGGTCGTCGTGGCTCGCTGGCAGAACGGTCAGAGTCGTGGATTCGCCTACGTTCACTACGAGAGCACGCACGAGGCTGAGAAGGCCAAGCGAGAGATGTCGTCGGCTGCCATCCACGGCTTCCGAGTGAGGGTCGAGTTCAGCAAGAGAGCGCCCGACAATGCCCGCCACTGACGCTTTTTAATCAAGTTATTCTGATTTCTGCTTTTTCCTAAATCTCGATGAACACATTTATTCAGGCATTTTGACAATATCGTTTGAGGAAAAGTCTCTCTTGAGCGTAAGTGAGAGGAATATAGGCAAAATCGCTAGCTATTTCTGGCAAAGGGGCTCCGGTCTTCCATTCAACTCCATCAAAAATCTCAACAAAATCAATTCTTTTTGTACCATTGATTGATCCTCCAAAAGCCATCAATCCATCCACTATTATGGCAGCGCCAGAATAATATCGTCTTTGTTGTAGATGAGGCATCTCTTTCCATTTCCTCTTCGGATCCAAAACATCCACTTTCCAGACTCTATTTGTTGGCTCTTGCTCTGACAAATCCCCACCAATTGCGATTAAATGTGAGTGATTTCCAATTAAAATATGTGAATCAACCGCATAAGGCATGCTAGGAGTGAATATCTCCCATTTTTCCTTTTCTGGATCGTAGACTTCCACTAAATTCTTAGTCCATCTATCCCAGCCGCCAGACACGTAGATTTTTCCATCAACTACAGTAGCTGCAGCATCTGCTTTTGACTCGTTCAATTCACTGAGAAGTCGGCATAAATCTGACATCAGTCACTTACGGCATTTGAGCCCATTTATTAGTTTTTGGATTATATTTCTCCACTGATTTTAAAAGTTTTGTCCCATCCCATCCACCGATCACCCAGATTTCCGAGTTGAAAACAATAGAACTCTGCCTAATACCAATTCTCTTTTCATTCATTTCAGCCACCCTCTCCCATTTATTGCCAACTCCCAATTTATATAAAGACTTGAGAGGTTTTCTAGTTGTTCCATTTTGATAACCACCAAAAATGTAAATCGCATTGTTAATAATAGCTGCTCCATGACCTCCAAGTGTGGTTGGAAGTGTCAATTTACAATTTTTCCAGCTGTTTTTCATTGAATTGTAAATTACAGTTGAGTTTGTAATGAAGTCATGCCACCCGCCAAGCAGCATAACCTTTAAATTTGAAAGAACTTTTAAAGAACTCCCACTGAAGTGTGCTCATTAATTTTGTTTTTTAGTTGATTTATATCAACGTCGCAACCGGCTATTACCGCCTCCTTCTCACTAATCATCTTCTTTTGCTCATTAATTGTTGTCAACAGAATCTGGAAAAAGGCAATCGATACTTAAAATGCTTACCGAAGCATTGTTTCTCGCTTCTCCGATGTCGGCCGCATGACGATCAATCGCCTTCTTTTGTTCAGCAACATTATTTTTTAGTTTGCTTATCTCCTCATTCAGCATTATCTCCTTTTGAGTTTCCACCTCTCGTGCCTTCAATCCCCTATCTGGCGATTTCACTACCTCCAGGTAATGAAGGCAAAATAAGAGTGAGAGTGCAGAAGTCAGCAGAATGAATAGAATCAGCAATCCGCATTTTATTGAACAAACAGTTGATTCTTGGTTGAGCCTATTTGCACTCCTTTTCCCCTCTTCCTTTTTAACGAGAGGTAGTGTCTCTCCAGCAGCTTTTTGTTCGCGTTTTTTCACAGCACTACTCGGCTCTTCATAAGTATTTCCTTCAGAGCTCCTCAACTGGCTCAATATAAATCAATGCTTTTATCTAATGAACTCACCTTCTTGATGTCAAATTTGTGGCTTCTCGGTCAACATCGAGGCTTTTATAATCAATGCTTGAATATTCATTTTCTTCATCTCTTGTTGAATCCATCTGGTAAGACCTACTGGCTGCAAAGAGAGATTGCTGGTCGATTGGAGTCAAATTGCACAAGTCAGTGGACTCGCTGATTAACTTTTGTGTAGTAAGCCAGCTGATAGAGACCCTTTGATAAAAGCGACGAGAGACTGCAGGACTCATCTCACAGAGAAAGCATCGCCGCTCTCGTACAGCCTCATCAGCGAGTCAGCCTCATAGCCCGTTAGAGACCAGAGTCATCGGTTTAATTACCCAAGTTTGAGGTACTAAATGCCTTCCGACCCTAGGATTCCTAGAGGTTGAAGCAAATTTTGGAACGCCTCTCCCAGTGGGAGGCAAAATAAAACAATTTTAATAACATAGAAAAACTGATGATGATTCTTCTCATACTCGTTTATCATCTTCCATAAGAATTTCTTCTATAAATTAAAAAAAATCTTTTATCTAATGAACTCACCTTCTTGATGTCAGATTTGTGGCTTCTCGATCAACATCGAGGCAGCTATAATTAATGATTGAATATTCATTTTCTTCGTCTCTTGCTGAATCACCTCTGATGCTATAATCGCCGATATGTAAAATCAATTCGATTACAGCGGAGGGAATGGTCAGATCGGTCCAAAATGATTGTAAGCAATTTAGAAATCCTGGAAGCGGCTAATAAGCTCAAAGCTAAGAGCTACGTTTCGGTAGAATTTGTCGAGAGAGATTTCGGACTTGCCGTTGCTATTTTCAATTTCAAGGACTCTGCGGGACAACACGCTTTCACTTATCAATTTAGAGCCACATTCGCTTCGGTAAGAGGATTCCTTCTTACAGACTTTATTGTGATTTCAGACAACCAACGGCTTGAGGATCCAGAAGGCTGAACGAGTTGTCATCTTGGATGAATAAAGTCCTCAATAAATGTTCTACTCTTATACGAATTAACCCCAAGTGGGGAGATGCTTTGCTTTCAAATTGATTTTATTCCCCCTTGACTACATTCGCTATCTTGGCAGCAATCCTTGAGTTTCCCGAAATCAGAATTCTAAAAAAATAAATGTAAGAGGAGAAGGGGGCTGAAAAGAGACGATTTCTCTTTCTTCTGATTTTCTTTAATTTCCCCCTTGGAGGAGGGCCGTTCCCGGCTCTGGTGCAACGCCGAGTCGACCCACGAAGTGGGGCTAGCAAGCCAGCTGCCACTTCTGGTCTCAAAAACCGGTTAACCTTGTATACCAGAATACTGGTATTATCGAAGGTTAATTCGATAAGAACGATTACTACACTTTGATCTTAGCCATAGGCCGAGAAGCGATGCTGTCAGGGGGATACGCTGGCTAGTCGACTGCACTCAGCGCCTAGCCCATACAGGTGCAACTTGGCCAAGCTATATGCTAATGGCTTTATCAATCTTCTCTTTCTTTCTCCTATTGGTTATTTTCATTCTTATTTCCCCCTAAAATGTCAAAACTTCCCACATTTTTTTCTCTCAAAACCGGCTGTAAAAGTCGAGCTGATCGTCAGGATTCCTAACTACGATATTCGTGTTTGAATCCTTTCCAAAAAAATTGTTCAGTGTGATGTCTTCTCATCTTTTTTCTTCTATGTCTACTCATATAATCCTTAATTTTCGCATAGTTTTAAACGCAAAATAAACATGTACAAATTCGGATTTTTCACTATATTTCAGGCTCTAAAAAGAGCCCGTCTTTATAGTTTAGATCTACTTAAATCGTGGGACCAATGTTGATAGCAGCTTTCGTTTTGAATTTCATGACTGTTCCAAAAAGCTGCGGAAAAAATCTCATAGCCAACTTTCATCATCCGGTTTTCTAAAGAAACGAAAAATAGAGGAGTGCCCCTTCCAAAGAATTTCAAGTTCTAACCTTGTTTTGCAGTCCTTCACGCCGTCTGCCAGTCGCTAACAAAACAAAATTCAAGTTTTGTTGTATTCTCCAGCACAGTATAAAAGTCATTTCGTTTTTCAGCCTATTCAACAAAAAAAATATGAAAATCTTCTTTCTCCTCTTCGCCCTCTTTGTCAGTGTCAGCGCCGTCTGCAAAGCCATGTAAGTCAATCTATTCTTCTCTCTGACTCGCGTTAAGTGATGGCCGTCTGATGTGCACCGTTGCCAAAAGAGAAGCCGAAGAAAAACCTCTTGCCCGTCTTGAGACAATCCTCGGAACAGCTGATGCTCACACGCCTCATCATAAGTGAAAATGAGTAATTAAAACATTTGAAATCGGCAGGAATAAAATCGCATTCTCTTCACTTTCATACCGTATGATAGCCTAGAATTGCACAAATTTGTTTCAACTTTGAAAGAACTTAAAAGATTCAATTTTTCCAAAGGGCTACCGTAGATCTTGCTCTATTCTTTCTGAACTTTCAGCTGAAAGAAAAAAAGCGTGCGGCGTTTGGCGAAATCATTTCAAAACAGAGCAGAAACTCTTATCTTTGGCCTCTCTACTTGAGAGTTCTGAAATTGGCCTGTGCACAATCTCGGCAATAAAACGAGAGGCGCTTATATCAGCCCGGCAGTCGCCAGTCCTTTCGGCTGGTCCGGAGTGATTGGGTTATCGATACAACCACCCACACAAACACTCACAAACGACAAAAAAATGACATACGAACCCAATCACATACACTTCGACCCGCCTTTTTGCCTTACCTTCTTCCAGTCTTAAAGGAACGCAAGGAAAGTCCAAAATTGTTTTTAAACGGATAATTTCAAGTGCGAAAGCTTCCCAGTTATTTTTGATTTTTAAGGCAAACTTTTTGCTTCCTCTTGCGCTCATTCAAGACTAGAAGAAGGAAAGGCAAAAAGCCAAAAACAACATCTTGAAAGCGAGACAAGCAACTCTCAGCAATAAGACATCTCTCCTTCATAAAAAATAGTTGCCAATCGAGATTAACCTTGTAACTGACCCACACATAAACGGCCTTTTTATCTCGTTCTTGTCGCCCCCAGTGCGCGAGAACGGCGTTGTCCATGACCTCTTTACTCAATTGATCCACCATACCCAGGAGTCATCCTCTCTCTCTCATCCCATCCAATTATTTTTATCCCCCACTTTTATCATTTCTTTATCAAGTCTCTGAGAAAAGTCACGTAGAGGGGTTCAAACTTTCTGATGAAATTGAACTGTCTACGTGAGAAGTGGCAAAATCGGCGAGAGAGGATGATTGCTCCTCCAAGTATATAAGTTCATAAAATTAGAGTCAATTTCGACTGTCCTTTACCTTTTTCCAAAGGAATTATCTAGCGGAAAAGAACTATATAAAAGCCTCCATTTCTGCCCAATAAATTTCTAAATTTTACTCTTTTTATGAGACTCTTTGACTTCTCTCTCATTGGAATGACCTCACATCCACGGGGGATAAATTATCATTTGACCTTGAGAGAAGTGTGACTCGATCTCTGGAATTAAGACGAGAACTTTCCCGAAAATGTATCAGATCGCTACCTCGTTTTCTTATATTTTGTGCGTTAAAGATGGCGTTTGAGATTGAATTGATGTGCAGTGGCGGAATTTTAAATAGAAAAGGTCGGCGCGTAGCATAAATCTGTCCGCCAAACGGCCAGGAAAGAAAGAAGTGAGGAGAGCCCTATACTATTCGATAGAGATGGAAAAATACTATAACTCAGTATATTTTTTTATATGCCTCAAGTGAGCAAACAAATACTGAGATAACAAGTATTGAAAAATGGCAACGAATTTAAATAGAAAAATTTGACGTTCTCAATAAGAAGTAGCCATACCTTTGTTTTTTATGACTTCTAAGGATCTTCTCTTCATAGAATATACTACACTGCGTCTCACAATTATGGAGTTATCCCATTTTTCGAGGTTTCCAATCGTTTTTGAAACTTTTACCTAAAACGGTGAGTGCCATTATTTTTCTCGCCCAAAAAAAACCCCCAGTTTTTTTACCAGATTCCAATGAGTCTTTGTGATGCTAGGTCAAAAACACAAAAAATCAGATGTCTCAAAATTATGGAGCCAGATGCAAATTGTGCATGCTTCCTGCCAAGAAAACGGATACGAAGCGGCGAACGGCTAAGAATCGACAACTGTGAAGCAGTTTGAATCCTAAGCCTCAGTTAGAACAAAAAATGTCTTCTGGAAAACAGTTATCTGAAGAAGAAAAGGGCACAATTCAAGCTTTCAGTGAGATTGGCTTCTTACATCGCGAAATCGGACGAAGAATTGGCCGAAGTCACAAAGTTATCTATTCTTTTCTTTCCAACTCAACTGGCTATGAGACTAGAAACAAGCAGAGAGGGAGGAAAAAGAAATTGGCCTCAAAAGAAGAAAGAATCGTCGTCAGGAAGACCTCCAATGAAATGATCAGCCTGAAGAATATCCAAGAAGATCTCCAACTTGATGTTTCGAGGGAAACGATTCGGCGAACTTTGAAAAGAAGTGGCTCCATAGTTTTGAGACACCTGATTTTTCGTGTTTTTGGCCTAGCATCACAAAGACTCATTGGAATCTGGTAAAAAACTGGGGGTTTTTTTGGGCGAGAAAAATAATGGCACTCACCGTTTTAGGTAAAAGTTTCAAAAACTATTGGAAACCTCGAAAAATGGGATAACTCCATAATTGTGAGACGCAGTGTAAGCGTTCACATCGTTCTTTTGGGATACTCATCCAAGCTCTTTTGATAATCTCGAATAGTTCATCTTTGCTATTTGGTTTCTTTTCTTTTATTGCCTTGTCTACATCAATCCAGAGCATTTCGATGGGATTCAAATCAGGGCTCTGAGCTGGCCAATCTAATACAATCCAATCTCTTGCAGAAATGTAGCTTTTAGCCTTTTTTGAAACGTGTTTTGGGTCGTTGTCTGCCTAAAGAAAAACTACTATTGTAACCAGTACTTAAAAACAAAATACTCGCCTGGAAATCCAGCCAGAACCGAAGTTCTTCGAAGTTGAGATAAAAAGCTTCTTGCGAGCAATTCTTCCCATTAGTCCGAACTCATTTAGCCACTTCTGGACGGTCCTAACAGATATGGGAACCGAAAGTAGTGGGAGAATCTCTTTATGAATATCTACTTCTGTTTTATGCCACTGTAGTTTTTAAAGGGAATTTCGCTGTCAAAACACAATTATCTATTAAGATTAAAGAAACTCCCTCAAAATGTTGTCCTTTTTTATAAAATTGAATATTTGAGCTATTAGAAAGTAAAGCTTATTAATGGTATTTCCTCGAATAGCAACTTGAGTCTTTAATTTTATTCTATAATTCAGAAAATATAGTATCACATTCCTCTAGTTTATAAGATCTTGCTACCACCTTTTTGAGATTTCAAGAGCAATAGACACATTCTAAATGTTGACCTTCTCTAGTTTTTTACACAGTAAAGAGGTGACTTTGCTTTCCATCCATAGCTGACTCAATGACACTCCTCATTGGACGACTAGACTTATTTCAATCGTCCTTATATTTGTTTAATTATGCTTAGCAAAATAATCAAAAGGGCTCATTCACGTTTGGCCTTTTAATTGGCAAAAGTAAGTCTAGGCAATAGGGAAATACCCCCACTGTAAGGCGCTTACCTTCTTCCCATGTCACCCCACCCCACATCACCTTCCTTATTCCACTATCAGTTTAATTTTTATTGACACTACGCATAATGTCCGGCTGATTCCTTAGATGGTCTGAGAGCCAAGAGGCCCAAGGGGGATCTTTCGATATCGTTCGAGTCGCTCGGACGGGTATATGGCCAGCTGGCCACGTGCCACGGCTACGCGCTCTACCGCTAGGTTCACGTGATCCAAGCATGTTTACCCCTGCCTATTAAAAGTGACCATTCCGTTCGGAGATGAACATCTCATCTACTTTGCTTCTTTTTACGATTTTTCTTTGAAAATCAACAAGAAAAGATTAAAAATAATGTTAATAACCGTGAGAGAACACCCACTACTCCACAAAGTGACCATCTGCTACCCAGAAAAGCAACGAATCCTCTTGAAATTTCTTATTTCTTTAGCTTTTCCAGCAAAAAATTGATCTAAATGTTAATAAATTGGATCAAGAGGATTAGAAAAAGACTGGAAGTTTATCCGGAATGGCCATATGATATTTGAAAAATTGTTTTCTTCTCATTTTGCTTCAAGATTTTAGTCTAAAAATGTTCAAAAAGTGGACTAATCGCCGGAGACAAATAGTGCCATTAACCCTTCCTCGACCTCGATGAGAGAAGAGAACACAGCGGCCAGGTGGTGTCCACTTGTTTGTCCATTGTTTTTTGACGGCCCCTTCGAGTCTGCATCCTCTATTGATTTCCACTTTTCCCACGTGTATTCCTCTCTTTTTTAAAATTCAATTAGTCCCATACAAAACGAATAAAATGGAACTGATCTGAACGCCAAGAGTCTTGCCAGCTGGTTTGTTTGTTCCCAGCTTGTGAATAAGCCCCCCTCTCCACTATTGGTGCTTTCTTCATTTATTTTTCTTCTATTTTTGGAGGGTAAACTTTTTGCAATTGTTATTCTTAATGCAAGATTATCAGCTATTTGCAGCTGATAGCCGCCTATCAAAGAGGCGACTAGGGGTCGTTCGAACCCTTTCTGAGCCGGCTAGAATGGGTCCATTTTTATTTCCTCTTTTGGAGATCAACATTGAATTTTTGTTTAAAAAAGAGAAAAGAATTTCTCTAAGAATTAGTTTAAAATCTCTTCAAAAATTGGCATTAGAGCGAGTTTTTAGTTGATTTGGCTGTCCTCAATGGGTCAACAAGCCACATTTCCCACAATTTTGAGTGCTTTCTCATAGAATTTGTTGACTTTTTTTTTTCTGAAAAATTGACTTTAAAAGTGAGAAAATTCTAGAGGAAAAAACAAAAAAATGAGCTAAGTTTATCCATTTTTTAATGAAATTTAGTGACTACATTTTTTCCCTTTTTTTCGTAGGCTTTGCTTCTAATTTTCTGATTTTGTTAATAAAATTTAAGAAATTGTTGATTTACGTGAAAGATTCGCGAAGTAAACAACGCGCGACGTGGCTGGCGATTGGCATTGTTAGCTGGCTTTCAAAATCCGCAAGTGACTGATGCAATTTGAGAAGGCGGAAGCGGCTCGCTTTATATTTTTCTCTTCTCTTTCTCTCTTCTTCGCTGTCTATCCATCCGACCTGAAGATGGTATCAGACCACCCTCGGGTAAAAGTGACCTTCTGTTGTTCTTTGCTCCGCCCTAGCCTTATCTCCCACATTGAAAGCCCTCATTTTTCAGAGCTGAATTGGCCGAATAAGTTGGGTTCTTCGTCTTCTTTTTGCCTTGTTTATGCTTCCAGCCGTCTCCTTCACGCACATTCCCAAGGGGGAATTTGATTCGACGTGGCTCGTGGGCTCCGCGCGCTCACCGAACCAGCAAAACGAATTTCACGTAACCTTGTTCTCTTCCTTGGGACTAAAGACCTACCTATTATTCGTATTTGGTCTACAGTTGGGCAAAGAATCATTTTCGCAGGCTGAAATATTCAACAAAGTTGAAGTTTTTTGATCTCCTCTACAACATTGCTGAACATAATTTGCCACCAAAATACAGTAAAATCCATAATAAACGGAATTTAGGAACCATTTTCGCTTTGGGTGGCTATTATAGCCAAAAAGGACCAATTTTTCGCTTTTAAAGCTCTTTTCCGACTTTTTGATCTTCTGCAAAGTTGCAGCTTTAGATTTCTTTTATAAGTCTGCAAAACATAACTTTTTATAAAAACGCGATACAAACCATAAAAATTTGATTTTTTTAAGTGAGATCCAAAACAATTTGTTTCTTTCTCGTGGGACTTTCTTTAATTTTTCACAAGGATGTAACGCTTTTTTTTTTTTAGAAATTTCTAGAAGAATAAAATATGAAGTAATTGCAAAAAAAAATTCGGAGGATGACCACAGCTGTCGGTTAAAATCAATCCTTGACGGGTCAGTGTCGCGTCACTCATGGTCATTGCCCAATTCATCAGCGGCAATCGTCTCCCCCTGTTTAGTCAATCTGTCGGCTTTTTTTGCCATTCTTCCCCTCCTGCGCATTTCCTCCGAAGTGCAAGAAACGTCACCAAGATTTTAAAATTCAAGTTTTTTTCCCTCCGAACGCTCCTCCTCGCGAGGAATTTTTGATTCGTCTCTCCGAAAATCGAATTCTCCTCCACAACCTTCCTCCAATTTCAGAAGAGAAAATGTCTGCTAAAGCAGTCAGCGAACTGTCGGGCAAGGAGGTCCTCTACAGACAATTGGCGGCATCAGGTCTGGTCGACGCTCCCATCGCTGTTCGACTCACAGAAAAAGATAACTTCGATGAGATCGTCAAGAAAAGTGAATGGCTCTCAAGAGGCAATGTGAGTTCTTTTTCTAACTTTTTTTTTTGGAAAATCTTTGGAGCCAGCAATCCTCTTTAGAAAGCTGTCATCAAGCCAGACCAATTGATCAAACGACGAGGAAAGCATGGTCTCGTCAAGTGCGGAAACCTCCCGGAAATCAAGCACTGGTTTGCAGAAAAGGCTGGAACTTACGCGACCGTTCGTTTTTCCATTTTATTGCTTCAAATTGCCTTTTTTAGATTGGCAAAACCACCGGCAGATTGCACACTTTCATCGTTGAGCCATTCTGCGCCCATTCAGATGCTGATGAGCTCTATGTGGCAATTTTCAGTCAAAGAGATGAGGATGTAATTCTTTTTTATGAACAGGTTTGATTTTATAACTTTTTTTTGGCGAGATTCAATTCTAGGGAGGAGTCGAAATCGGAGATGTTGACGAGAAGGCACGTCAGTTGAGGATCCCTGTTTCATTGGATGAAACCATTATGACTCCAAGCGACGAGCAATTGACTAAACTCATCGGAGATTTGGGAAAAAGAACAGAGTCAGTTTATTTTTGGGCCTATCTGGGTTACGATAATGGGAATCAAGTTGATGCTCGGCGACTTCGCATTTATTTGTTAAAACTTCCTTTCAGAACTGTGAAGACCTTCGTCGCTCTGCTCTATTCTGTCTATAAGAATCTTCACTTCACTTATCTCGAAATAAATCCCCTCGTTGTCCTCAACAACAAAGTTTATATCCTGGACCTAGCCGCGAAATTGGACGAAACTGCCAATTTCCTTTGCTCCGAGCTGTGGAAGACAAGAGGTGGAGAAGTTGTCGAATTCCCCGCTCCGTTTGGTCGCGATTTGACTAAAGAAGAACAATACATTGCGGATTTGGATGCCAAGACAGGAGCTTCTCTCAAGCTAACAATTTTGAATAGAAAGGGACGGATTTGGACCATGGTGGCTGGAGGAGGCGCGTCGGTCGTTTTCACAGATACCGTTTGTGACTTGGGAGGAGCCAACGAGTTGGCCAATTATGGAGAATACTCTGGAGATCCGTCAGAGACTCAAACCTACGAATATGCCAAGACTATTCTTAGCGTTATGACTGAGGGAGAGCCTCGTCCAGATGGAAAAGTAAGTAGTTAAATCCCCCTTTAGCTCTTCAATTTTTAGGTTCTAATTATTGGAGGATCGATCGCCAACTTCACAAACGTAGCTAAGACTTTTGGAGGAATCTACCGTGCCTTTGAAGAATACTCGGAGCATCTCAAAATCCATCATGTTACAGTTTATGTGAGAAGAGGAGGACCAAATTATCAAGAGGGATTGAGAAGAATCAAGGATGCTGCCAGTAAATTGGAGCTTCCAATTAATGTCTTCGGTCCTGAGACTCACATGACTGCCATTGTTGGAGCCGCTCTAGGCGTTAGGCCTCTACCAGCCGTTCCTAAGGAGCCTCAAACTACTGGACAATTCTTGTTGAGTCCTGAGAGACATGTGAGTTTAAATTAAAAAGCAAAGAAATTAATTTTTAGACAGCTGGAACCAGTCGAGAGAGTTCTCGTCAAGGATCGGATGAGATGGGAACTAATGCAAAGCAAAAGGGTCCTCTCGCTACTCCCAGTATTATCAAAGCTGAATTGGCTGACAAAATCTATAATTCTCTTTTTGAAAACAACACAAAAGCCATCATCTGGGGTCAACAGCAGAAGGCCATTCAAGGGATGCTCGACTTTGATTTCGTTTGCCGAAGAGATCACCCATCAGTTGTTGCTTCCACCTATCCCTTCACTGGCGATAACAAGCAAAAATATTACTTCGGACACAAGGAGATCCTCATCCCATCCTATAAATCAATGGCAAAGGCGTTCGCCACCCATCCTGAAGCATCAGTCCTCGTCACTTTCGCCTCTCTTCGATCCGTTTACGAGACAGTTATGGAGGCTCTAGAATTCCCTCAACTCCGAGTTATCGCCATCATAGCTGAAGGAGTTCCAGAGAATCAGACTAGAAAACTCTTGAAGAGAGCCCACGAACAAGGAGTAACATTGATTGGACCAGCTACCGTCGGAGGAATCAAGCCTGGCTGCTTTAAAATTGGAAACACCGGAGGAATGATGGATAACATCTTGGCCTCCAAGCTCTACCGACCGGGAAGGTGAGTTACTTGAAATCTTGAGGAAGATTGATATTTTCAGTGTGGCTTATGTTTCCCGCTCAGGAGGAATGTCCAACGAGTTGAACAACATTATCTCCCAAAATACTGACGGAGTCTTTGAAGGAGTAGCCATCGGAGGAGATCGTTATCCAGGATCAACTTATACCGACCATGTGATAAGATATCAAGAGGATGACAGGTTTTTTCCTTAATTTACTTTTCTTATCCCAATTCCAGAGTCAAAATGATTGTTCTGTTGGGAGAAGTTGGCGGAGTTGAGGAGTATAAGATTGTCGAAGCGTTAAAGAACAAAAAAATTACAAAACCTTTAGTCGCCTGGTGCATTGGAACTTGTGCTGATCACATTACCTCCGAGGTAAGTCAACGTTTATTTATTTTTTTAGAAACGATTTTAGGTTCAATTTGGCCATGCTGGAGCTTCAGCCAATGCTCAGGGAGAGACAGCCGCTGCCAAAAATGCTTCTCTCAAGGCTGCTGGAGCTCTTGTTCCTGGATCTTTTGACGATTTGGGTAAGGCTTTTTGGATGCAAAATTAGCTAATTTTTAGGAAATGTGATCAGAGAAACCTATCAAGAACTTGTATCCAATGGATTGATTGTTCCCCAGCCGGAAGTTCCTCCTCCAGCTGTTCCAATGGACTACGCTTGGGCTAGGGTGAGTCGAGTTTCTATGAAAAAATATAATGTTTTTTAGGAGCTGGGATTGATCCGTAAGCCAGCCTCGTTTATGACCTCAATTTGTGACGAAAGAGGAGAGGAATTAATCTATGCTGGTGTTCCAATCACCAAAGTTTTGGAGCAAGATATTGGCATTGGAGGAGTCCTCGGCCTCCTTTGGTTCCAGAAAAATCTCCCTGCTTATGCCAACAAATTCATTGAAATCTGCCTCATGTTGACGGCAGATCACGGCCCAGCTGTTTCCGGAGCTCACAACACTATTGTCTGTGCTCGTGCCGGAAAGGACTTGATCTCATCCCTTGTATCCGGTCTTTTGACTATTGTAAGTCAAAATCAAAGAAAGAGCTGATTTTAACTGTTTAGGGCGACAGATTTGGAGGCGCGTTAGATGGAGCAGCTAGACAATTCTCCGAGGCGGTTGATAAAGGTCTCAGTCCAATGCAATTTGTCAATGAGATGAGGAAACAAGGCAAGCACATCATGGGCATTGGTCACA
The DNA here is from genome assembly GCA_932521405.1 of Oscheius sp. JU1382. Classification (NCBI taxonomy): domain Eukaryota; kingdom Metazoa; phylum Nematoda; class Chromadorea; order Rhabditida; family Rhabditidae; genus Oscheius; species Oscheius sp. JU1382. The sequence goes on from OW051479.1 coordinate 1,883,459, forward strand.
GAGTTAAATCGGTTTGTTTTTAAATATTACGCCTGGATTATTGTAGCCATATGAGTCTCATTTCTTCTATTAATTTTCAGATCAATAACCCAGACAAACGAGTGGAAATTTTGAAGAAATTCGCCCTGGATCGCGATGAATTCAAACAAGACACACCACTTCTTCACTTTGCTCTAGAAGTTGAAAAGATCACAACAGCCAAGAAGCCAAATCTTATTCTCAATGTGGACGGAGCGATTGGTGTCATTTTTGTGGATATTCTTCGCCAATCGGGAATGTTCACTCCAGCAGAAGCTACTGAAACCATTGAGATTGGAGCCCTTAATGGTCTCTTCGTCTTAGGCCGTAGTCTAGGATTTATTGGTTCGTTTTAGCTGAATTTTTTAAATTAGAAATATCTCTAGGACATTACCTTGACCAGCGTAGATTGAAGCAAGGACTCTACCGTCATCCATGGGATGATATTAGCTATATTATGCCGGAAAGGGAAATTCTGGCAAGTTTTGAGAAGGGAAAGAAATAAGAGCTAAAATTTACAGTAAAGCTGAGGCAACAAGAAGAAAAAGAAGCATTATACGAGTAGAAGTCTCGCATTTTCCCTCTCCCCAGTGTTCTCCTCTCCAAAAAAAATCTTTACGCGTTGTGCTTATTTATTGGGACTCATCTTTTAGTGGCAATTATTCAACAGAGTATTAAATTATTTCTTTGAAGAATCGGCTATCCTATTGAGCTCTTTTTTAAAGACAGTCCTTCCGAAAATCATTTATTCAATTTGCTTTGCCGCGTCAAACCGACATCGAATTATTGAGGGATTCTAGGAGCCACTGGATTAGGATGATATTCGAATGGCTGAAAGAGGAAAAAGATTTTCTGAGCATATTATTCATTTTGTCAAGTTCCCCCCACCCAAAAAAAATTGGAAAAATTTTATAAAATTTATTTCTTAATATACACAAACTGCGGCTCCAAATTGGTAATCCCAATAAGGTGTACGGTACTGTCCGTCTTCAATATCCAACGAATCTGAAATAGTTTATTTAGTTTTTAAATGAAAGTCTACTAACCTCATTTCGAACTCCGGCACCTCCATCGGAGTGATAATCCGGGGGGAAGCTGGCTCGTAGGTTCGCGGCGCTCGGAGACCCTGGCGGAGTTCTTAGAACATCTGGTGTTCTAGTTGGTCTGAAGGTTTTTTTTATTTTTCTAAAAGAAAGAGTCTTACCTTTCAGGGGACAACGGCACATAGGGCCGGACAGTCCTTGGGGAGGAGGGCTCCCAGGAGCGGGTGATCAGGGATGGAGGTGGTGAGGCGAGCCACACAATCTTCGGTGAAGATTGGTGTATGAAGCCCTTTTAACTCTGAAAGCTTTTTAAATTTGTTAGAGGGAATTTCTTACCTTGGGGAGGATGGGGCATGTCGCTTGCTGGAGGGTTCAGACTCCTTTTTGGGACTGCATTGCCTTTTTCTTAAAACAGTAGGGTTCTCTAAAAAAAATTTGTGGGGTAAGTCGTGATTCATTTTATTACGGAAGATTCAACTGAATTCTTCCCAATGGAACATGGACTAATAACATGGAACAGTCCAACAGAATCCCCATTCCAACAATCAGTATCCTCCCACTGTCTTTCCTGGTTATCCCTTCCCTGATCCATCTCATCCCTCTCCATTTCCACCCCAATTTGTTCCTCACCCTCCTGTTCAAATACCATTCGCTTTTATTGCTAGCCTCCATGAAGCACCGACTTCTTATGAAAGCCAAGACGTCTTACAATTTCCAATGACTCACTTGTACGTCAGAGACGCAGAAGATGGTCAAAATGGAGGCGAACACTTGCCCCAGATTGGTGATTTTCCTCCAGCTGTTTTAACGTCACGGGTACTCATACTGTATTACATTTTATACATGTACACGTGTCGTTTAAAATACATTTGTCAATGTTTCTTATATTACAAAAATAATAAAAAATTTTCACTGTTTTTTGGGGTGGGGGAACTTGACAAAATGGATAATGCTCAGGAAATCTTTTTCCTCTTTCAGTCATTCGAATACCTTCCTAATCCAATGGCCCTTAGAATTCCTCAAAAATACGATGTCCGTTTAGAAGAATTATGGACACAAAGATGGTTTTATTGATCTGTCATCTCTGTTAAATCGATGGAACTATGTACACTTTTTAAACAATATTATAGGAAATGAACTCATTCCTCATCCGCTGCTCTCATTTCTTCGAGAGTAAACGACAGCTCAGCGCATAGCTCCAACGCTATACAGTACTAAAAAGTTGAACTTTTAGTCTATTTCAAGAGAAAAAATACCTTTTTGATATTTTTGAGACTCTTCTTGAGCTCTTTATAAGTGGCATGGAAGATGCTGTCAGAAAATTCGTTGCAAAACTTCTCTTCCTCGCAAAAAGACGTAGCCAGATTCATTATCATTTCGTAAATTCGGACTTCTTGGCTAAAGATGATTTCCTTCAAATAAGATGCATAGGCAAGGCAGAAATGACAGGTGATCTTACTTTGCTAAAAAAAAAAGAATATCATAACCCTCACTCATAAGCTCACTTGAATATTGAACTTCTTCATAAAAGTACGAGAGCTGATCTTCAAAAGCGCTTCGAAAGCCGACGAAGGACATCGGGGGCACATTGTGTAAAGACTGCAGACCATTTCTGCTCGATGCGGAGTGTTGATCGCCTGGATGTATTCGACCACTCCTTGGGCCAAACTCTTACACATCTTGGGACTCAATTTCAAGGAAAAATAACACAAATGAGTGAAAAGATATTCCAAATTGTACTCCGAAATATAATCAAGTGAGCTCAGAATGATCTACAATTTTTTTTTCTAAAAAAGATGCTAACAAACCGAAGTGCAGTTATTACAAGGCAGAAAGTAGGGACTGGCTCGTAGTTGTTCATAAGTGGCTCGATCTTCCAGACTCATATGTCGCGGCGAGATGAGTTGATGCGGCGAAATTACGCCCAAAATAAGCAAAAATACGAAGAATTTCATGAAAACTTCTAAAAAAAAAAATTAGAGATAGAAGGACGAGTATAAAAGGAGGGCGCGCAAGATAGCGCTGTAAACATATGTCTCTATAAAGATGAGTTTTTCAGCACATGACTTGTCCTGGTAGTTCACCACGGATGATTTATTGTCTCGTGAAGAAGCTTAGTAGCTCTTTTAGAAATATCTAAAAATGGCCTTAACTATTCTATTTTGGGCCTAATTCGCGGAAAGAAAAGTACATTGTGTCCAGATATTATAGAGCCGCCTATTTTTTGGGGATTTCTGGAGTTTTCGCTGAAAATGGTGAGTTCCATTGCTTTTCTCGCCTGAAAAAAAAACCCTCACAATTGCACCTTTTACTCACTGGGAGTTTGGGGAGAAGCTCGAAAAGGTGGAAAAACAGGTGACGCAGTGTAGAAGCCCACGTGAAAACCTAGCAATCTGAACTTGGAAATAAATTCTTTGTGAATAATGTAGAATTTGTGAAGAGACGCCAGAAAAGTCAATACTTGTACTACCCTACCTTACCCAGCTCAAACAAAGACGCACAGCTGCACAAGGTCGAATGACGCCTCAGGCTTTTGTTGAAACATATTAGACCTCTAAGAAAGTTTGATTCGGCTCGGTTAACAGTCGAAATTCGTTCGCGTATGTCTACAGTAATTTGAAATTATGAGGTTCCAATTCCTAAAATGATTAAATTCGTCATTTGCAAAACTATCCAATGACATCATTCCAGACCCCCATCCCAGTTTTCTGCAGTTTTGTTTCGTGATTTTCTCTTTTATTGTTGACCAACTCATCAACGAAAACTGAGTAATGTTGTTCCACATGTGGTCGTGTTGGCTATTTAAGAATGACGATTTTAGTTTTCCTTCTAAATGATGAGAGCTATTTTCATCGTTTTCACCATCTTCGTGGCAGCTACTCAGTCTGAAGAAGCTACCGTTTCGAAAAAACTTGTGGAAGATAATGCTATAGTCCAAAAAATATGGATTATGTCTATGGAGGAGACGATTACACATGGGGACATCGCCCAGTTTGGATGCCAGCAAGGGCTTTTCGTTATCTCTCTCCTTACTTTCAAAACCTGTTTGCTCGCGGACATTTAAGAGCTGTAATCATTGGGTCAGTTAATATCTACTGATCCTCGAAATAAACATTTCAATACAGTTTTTATTGACTTTTTTGGTGAAGAAATAAGCTTATCTTTCACGAGTAGGCGTGTCGTTAAAAACTTGTAGCTATGAATTGTTTTGGCATGATTTCCTGAAAAAAATGATTTCTAGAGCAGATCAAGGACATTTCAATTTGCTCTGTAAGAGCGAGAAAATGTACGAAGGGTTTTTTCTAAAAAAAAAAATGAGTGAACTTCACTATTTTATCTAAACGTTTCGGTAAAAACGAAGCCCATCTACGATCCAAAATAATTTTAAAAGGATAATTCTATATCTAATTAGGTCCACTTGCTTGTTGAGATGACGGTTCAGTATTCTTTAACAGCCGCTACAGCTTCTTGTAAGTTGTTTTCTCTCATTTTTAAACTCACATTTTCTTCCAGTTTGCAAGTTTTTGAAGCTCCTTCTGAGATGGAAAGGCTCTGTCTGGAAGTTGGTTCTCTTCGAAGTTTCTGTTTGGCTCGCTTTGACAACTCTTTGGATTGTGACTTATACCGTCGGCTCGAGGTATAGTGAAAACTTCAATGAGGCTTGTGATCGGATGATTCTTCGTCTATTTAGCGGCGATAGATTTAATGTAATTTTTTCTTTGTGTAAAATTTATTTAAAATTCAGGATTTTGTAACTCTTTTGGTCGGCTTCACAACCAACCTTGTTCTAACGCGATGGTTGGACATATACCGTCTCCTTGTCTGGCCGGATAATCTCTGTCAAATGTTCAATGCTTTCTGCATGGATTCAGCCCTAAAACCGAATGAATCAGCTCTCCTAAGAAAGAATTTCATCCGCTATCTAACCCTAAGCTATGTCCTCATTATGCGTGACATTTCGCCCGTAATTCGAACCAAATATCCGACCTTCGATGAGCTTGTTAACGCCCAGTTGGCTACCAAAGAAGACGTAGCTCACCTGAGGAGCAGCGGATTGAATCACGAAATGTGCCACTTTTGGGTTCCATTGCTTTGGATTGTAACGCAGATCAAGAAGCACTACCGACCAGGGACGAGGAATCTCACAGAGAGCGGAGATCCCGTATCAATCATGTCGGAGATGCACTTTCAAGCATTCGTTTCGGAGACTATCCGCGTCAGAGGATGGCTAGGAGACCTTTTGAGTTACGACTGGGTACCCATTCCTCTCGCCATCTTTCACGTCAGTTTTTTTTTGTTCAAATATTGAGTAGACTTCTTCTTTCTCAAAGAGACAGCTAATTTTCAGCTAAATCAGATTTGTTGCTACGTGGCCCTGGTACACAATGTGTTCATTGTGACTGCGCCGATCGCCCGAGAGAGCAATCCAGCCTTCCAAGGAATCGGCGTCGGAGTGACTCTGCTTGTCACCCTCGCTCGGATCATTTTCTACGTTGGATGGCTGAAGTGCATGGGCGTTGTGTTGAATCCATTCGGGAGAGATGATGACGACTTTGAGGTGAGAGGACTGTCCTTCATTTTTAGAAAATTCCATCTTCAGCTGGCTTTTTACCTCTGGCGACATGGGGAAATCATTAAAAACTTGCTCGAATCTCCAATTGAGAGACTCCCCGACGGTGCACCGCAGAACATCAAAATGGGAAATTATCTCACTCACACCCTGGCCTCCGCGATTACTGCCGTCACCACGTGAGCCATTTTATTTTAGATTTAAAAAAAGATTGTCTCAGAATACCGGAGAAGCACTTAACCGTTCAGAATTCGACGAGAAACCGCAACAAGAGCAAAACGAGGAAACCAGCTCCGCCACAGGAGTGAGAACTCTACTCTCAAAATACTAGATAAATAGTAAACCTTACAGGCTCTCTTGTTTTCTTCTTAGCCTTAAAGCGCTTTTTTCAGCCTAATTTTTACGATCTGATGAGAAAAGAACCAAGATACTCCTCTCAAAATTTCTTCTTTCCAACAAAAATATCGAGTTCATCGAGCATTTTCAGGATTGGCAACTAATTTGCGAGAAAAACGTAAATTTATGACGATGTAATTGGTATCCTTGGTATAATTTTAAAAACTGCTATTTGCAGACAGATTGCTTTTAAAAGGGCAAGTGAGCCACAAGACTCGCTAACCTTGAGAAAGTGCTTTTTATTTGCGAAATGGCATGCTTATGATTAATCTTGTGGCTACCATTATAGCAAGATTTAACGTTTTGCAATTTTTGCAAAGACTCGGAACTTCTTGGATAATTAATAAAGGAAAAGTATGTTTGAGCTATTGAAAGATTATGAATTTCTACAAAAGGTTGTCCATAAGAGCTGGTAATTATTAGAATAGCCAGTAAGTGCCGCCTCCAGTAGATTTTTCTCGCGATTTTTTCGACAAAAGACAGTCAAGAGTCTCCCAGTAGTCGATCGATAGGCTAGAGGCCGCTCAAGGCACAAGTCTATATATACAGCGAATTAGAAAGTTAGTGGGGTGTTGATGTAGGGGTTATAACGCGTTTAACTTGCAGTCGAAAGACCTGGGTTCGAATCCCGGATACTCCATAACTTTTTACTGGAGTCATTAAAAATCGCGATTTTTGTGGATGATTTTGCTCGTAAAGACGCATCGAATGAGCCATAAAAGAGCTCAAAACGACCACTCATTGCCGACTAATGGGTGATTCCCTAGAAAGGTCACGGTTCTCTTTCTCAACTTTTTGGACAATTTTCATAATTTTCAGAAGTTAGATTTTTCTATCAATGTATAGATTTTGATCTTCTATACAACTTTCCAAAACATCAATAATTGAAAAAATCGCTGAGAGACCTAACAAGATGCAGATGTCCTTATGATTCGAGTCCTCTTCCTGTCCCTCAATCAGGGTCCTCTATTTTCTGGATTTTACTGTAACTTTTTTATCTTCGTCTCAAAAGCTTTGTAGTATTTGATCTTCCCAATACTTTTTGGAGATAGAGGTGGAAAATTGCACTGAATTCAAGGTTTTCGATGACCCAAGTCCATCCCGTTGCTTGCGATGCAACCCGAAACAAGTCGGTGTTCTTTATAGTTGCTGTCTGCACGCTTTCTCTCAACAGTTCAGCTCTTTTGAGCTGCTAGTCTCATTGTTTTCCTCCAGTTGAATACATTCTCGCTTTCCTAAATTACCAACCATCGCTTTTAATTCCTGAAGTCGTCTAGTTCAAAATCTACTTGATATTTATTGCTTTCTTTGCTCCGAAAAGCCCACATTGAAATCACAAATAAATATTTTTTAACAGTAAGATTCTCAAAATGACACAAAAGGCCCGGATAAAGCTGAATGGCTTAAAGAGTGCCAAGAGAGAGAAAGAGAGATTATGAGAGCAACCGGAACTACACTACATCATTTCACATTCCTGCAGCAAAGAGCAATACTAGAATTAAATTATTAAAAAAAGAAAGAACAAAAAATTACCTCAAAACTATCGATGAGACTGGCTTTAATGGCCCCAAAGATGGGAATTAAATAATCCATCATTTCAAGACAGGCTTCGTCGTCGCTACAACGCTGGATGCCGATGTGGACCAATTCCTCAACTGCATAAAAGTTTGTGTTGATTTTCTGGATGAACGAGAGGCAATCATAACAATCGTCGAACATCTGAAACATTTTTCGAACTGATGGTTCCAGTGGAAAATCAAATTCTCTAAATTTTAGAGCATTTTTCTAGAAATATTCTATATTCTTCTAAAAGTTGGAGAGGCTATCTTGATCTACTTATATTCAAATGAGATCGTAAAAGCTGGCATAAATTCGCTTAATTATTGAGCAAACAAAAACATCGTCTATCGATCTTTGTGCGTCGCATTTTGACAGCTGATGAATCGATGCAAACCTTTGTTGTCTTGTTCTTGTAGAAAAAAACTCCCAACAGTTTGGACATTTCTCCAAAGGCTTCAGTCCTATTCTCGGTGCAATATCCACCCAATTGACAGATCCACTTGGCTCCTCCATGTTGTAGAAGAAAAATGGCAAAGCGATGGAAATCCGAGCGGAAGGAGTCACAGTTTGGGAGGCTCAGGAAGTCAGTACAAGCTCGGCTGATTATATTCTCGTAATGAAAGCGATAAGGAGAATTGTAATCAGAAAATTCAAGGATTTTGTTCAAAGTGATCTGAGAGAAATTACAAAGAAAACTTTAGGGAGAACTCACGATTTGACAATAGTGGCAATTATTCTTCTCAGCCATGATGGGCTCAAAAGATTCATCTGTGAAGCTGAATAAGAGGAGAACAAGAAGGGGAGGTAGAGTTCTCATTTCTGAAAATTTTTTAAAATCGCAAAGTTCCTTTGTAAAAGTTCAGAAATCTACAAAAAGAGCCATTTTAAGGTTACGATAGGCCCAAAAACCTAAGGAATCGCAAGAGTTTATGGTGGCTATGATGCAATGAAAATGGATTCCTCTATTATTTTGGGCTTTATGATCAAGTTTTCTTTTAAAATTTTTAAAAATTTGATCAAGATTTCCAAGATTTGAGCAGAAAAATAGAGAATTTGATTGAAAATGGATAAAATTGAATCATTCTGAATACAAATTTAGCCGATTTTCATCGTAAAATCACGAAATTTCTCATTCGAATTCTCATTTTCAAGCCATAAAAGTAGGACTTCTTTAATGTCCGAGGAAGCGAATGCCCAAAGCATAAAACAGCGGAATATTTATAGCTTATTTGAAGGACGAAACCAATGGGTTAATCATTTTTTGGGATCACACATGCTGTCATTGTGTCGATATTTTCAGCTCGAAAGGAAAAAGAATCAATTCGAAAAAAGATGGATCAATGCGAAAAAGGACACAAACAAAAGAGAAAGAGAGAGAGCCGGATTCGTCTGCAAATGTCTGCAGACTCTTTGCAACATCTGGTAGGCAAGACTGTCAGCTGTGAGAATTGCGAAAGCTTTATGATAGGATGACATAAATATATCGAGGAAGGGAGGGGGGAGAACGGTTGATTCATTCCGAGGCATTAGCTGGCGCGAAGATGGTCACACACACTAGTAGGCTGTGTCAGCGGCAGAGACAATGCCACAAACGACAAAAAGTTTATTAGTCAGTGGGGAGGTTTCTCCTGATTCACAGCTCCGCTTGCAGTCGCGAGCTCAAGGTCATTGTCTCCGTACAGATTCTCAGCTGGCAGCAGAACTGCACATTTTATTTTATTTTTACTTCAAAATTTAATAGAATCCTGATTGCTTTTTTTAGATACAGTATCTAGGCGGCAATCAAATCAAATCGAATAATCGTCTAGACCAAAGAAAATACTGTAGAATTACGCGTGGTTTGAACGTGTGAAAGGTTTTATCTTTATCGGCTCCGCACAAGAATTAGATTTTTGCAAGATGCAATAAATTGCCTGAAAATGATGAAAAGGTCAAGGCCTAGACATAGCAAAAGGTGGATCCTACCTTGCTCTGATTTTGCATGACAGCCTTGAGATCCAAATAAAATGGAGCGATGAGTCCTTTCAATACATTCAGAGAGAAGGTATATTGCCTTTCGTCGTAGCCAGGCAGATTCGGGCGATTTCCTGGATCAGAGAAGGATCAAAGCCTTGAACTCCCTAAGAAAAGTTATAAAATAAGTAATCCAAAAAAAAAAATCCCCATTATCTAGAAGAAGCTCTTTTCTAAATTTTAAAGCTAAATGCCTTGAGTTAAGAAGAAAGAATCCCTCACCTCTTGGCAGATCTTGCAATTGCCAACCACCCTTTTCGTCGTCAACATCCGCCACTTCGATGACACATTGTCCTCCCAAAAAGAAAAAAAAGTAATAGAGAATTGCATGAAATTTATTCTTGTTCCAAGCAAAATGTAGTGATTGAATGGCGGGAATGAATCACTGTCGATGGATGGTGAAGCCTCGGAAATAACAGTTTTACTTTTCCTCTTTAAAAATGCCTTTATTTCTTGGTGATCAGCTTGTTTAGACGGCCTTTTAATGATCAATCGACTACATTTTCAAAATAGTGTTCTAGCTGTCTTTTCAATAAAGAAAAATGAGAAAAAAGTTTATTAATTAATTAAGTCAGGTTTAGAACCGTTTTGAAGATTGAAGAAAGCGCCGATGAATGAAGGCAAAAAGCGACTAGTAGTTAGAGCTCTGATTGGAATCAACTAATCGTCACTATCTCCCTACAGAACTTTAAAAAATAACAGAACTGAAAGTTGATTACTTTCCACCAACAATTAAGAATCACTCACCTGCATGGGGCTCTCTAAAACTAATTTGATTTGTTTATAGAACGGACAAAGAATAGCGCTGAAGATATCTAGAAAGAAGCAACCTTGATCATCCTCTCTGAATTCGAGGCCGTATGTTGGACATCGCTTCTTGGCAACTGGCTCAAAGGAGTTGAAGAATGTCAAAAGGAGGCGCGAATGAGATTAACATTCTTCACAATAAAGAGTGAGAAACTGAAAAAAATAAAAATACGGTAAAAACGGCTTCAATTTGTCTGACTTTGGATTACTAAAGTCTTGGGGTCAACTGGTTTAAATTTCCTTTTTCTCTTTCTCAAAAAGAATAAATATCTGTCTGTTCAGCCTCAGGCTCCGTTTTTCGAGACCCAAAAGCGATAGAACAGCAACAAGCGTCGCTCTTCATAATCCGACTCCCACTTTCCAAAGTTGTTTTTCTTTGGTTATTATATTCTGGGACTTTAATTCCAGGGAAGGGGAGACGAAAATCTCCGAGGTAAGGGACTTAAATTTCAAGGAAAAGTGGTGAAAAAACCCAGAGGAAAAAAAGATGGAACTCATTTCAAAATTCGCGAGATTAGGCGAGCCTTACCTTGGCATATAGATAATTCCCTGTCTAATTGAAAACTGCAGATATTCTTCGTCTATTACTTTTCCACAAAATTCTTGTGTTTGACAAATGTTTTCAGCAATTTTTTCTTCCTCCGCCAGCCATTTTGAAATTCCAGGATTTGTTGTCGCAATTCTTCGCACAAATGAGATCTGATCGATTTGAGACAAATCTTTTTGGCTACTTCAGAAAGAGACGGCGTTTTAGACTCTTCAAAGGGCGGTCATTCAGAGAAGAATTTTCTCACAGACTGGGAAATCAAATAAAACTGAAGACGCTAAAAATAACTTACAAATTGGCATAGATCACATGAGAGAACATCCACCACATCTTTAACTTCAATTCCAGCAATTTCGCCCAATCCTTTTGCGAATGCGAAAGAAGAATGGAAGAAGAAAATAAGAATTTGTTCTACCCGCATTTATCTATCAAAATAGCTTCAACTTTTTGCGGAAGAAGAACGGTCCCCTCCAGCGAGATGTTCAAGCCGGAAAGCAGAAATCGATAGTGCAGAGAGAAAGAGAGAGAGAGAAAAGAGGCTACACAAATAAATTTATTCAATAGTCAACTATAGGAGAATCAATTGTGAAACGAGATAGGAGAGAAAAACAATAAAAATCTAACAATCGCTTTGTCAGAATTTTGCTGACTTCGAAGACTTCGGCTTGCAGAATCCCATCCATCGGCAGTGCTTAAAAGATTTTTTTTAAGAGAAGAGGATCAAATTGTTGACGTTTTTCTTCAATAAAATACGGTAATCGTCTAGATAATATCTATTTTAAGCATCGCACGTTGAATTTTTAATCCTAACCACGTCAAAACGCAATTGTAGTCGTACAGCTATAACTATTGTGGACGTCATAAGCCATAAAAATAGAGTATGCGTTGACCATAAATTACAAAGTAGACCTCCATCTTACCTCCTTGGGTTTGGCCATAGAGACCTTGAGATCCATATAATAGGAGAACAAAGCGCTGACAGTTTGATCATCAATCTCCAAAACATCTGCAACTCCTTCGACAAGCATTTCCATCTCGCCCAGGGAATTTCTCATCAATTTGGTAATTGTCACACAAGTCAGGCAGTTTGTCTCGGGATACTGCAATAATTGGCGTCTTTTTTGAGAGAAAAATAGATGGTTTTACTCTCTCTTTGAAGAATGCTCCCAGGAGATCCAAAGTGAAATCGAAGAAAAGCTTCTTGTCGTCGAGACAATATCCCTGCGATTTGCACATGTACTGAGCCATTTTGTGTTCCTCCAGGATCACATGGCTCAAGAAGTCGATAGTCTCGTTGCCTAGGCGAACGCAAAATGACTGCATAATGGCTTTATAGCACTGGAAGCTGATCATCTCAGTTAAGATTGGGTTCTGCTTCTGGGCGACGAGAACATTCACAAAGGCGTTCAACAATCCCTGGAAATGCTAAATTAATAACTTTAGAAGGGAGAAAAACTCACAACTTGACAGACTTCACAACTCTGGAGCTCCATATATTCGGCTTGGAGGGCAGACGAACTCGTGAGGAGGATAAGATAAAAGAATCTCATCATTCCCTTGAGAAAAATATGATTTTTCTGGAAAAAGGGCACAGAAAAGTTTCACAACATAGTGGATTATAGGGAGCTCCTAGAAAATTTCGTTTAACAATCAAGGATATGTTTTGCTCCTTTAGTAGCTTGGAAGAGAAGAAAGAGTTCCCAAAGGATCGGGGACATTTTTTTTTAAAAGCCGCGGGTCAGAGACATATTTTTACAATCAAAAAACTAACTTCAGTCTAGAGTCGCTTTCAAGAATCTTGCGAGTGGCTTTTTCAAAGGTTGTGAGTTGGAAATGCCATCTGCGAAATAACACAGGTTTTGTCTTGGGAAATAGCAAAAAAAGACATCGATACTCAATTCAGCCTCTTGGTTTGAAACATTCTACTCCTTATGGAATTTCAATTTCGATTATTAAAGAGGCCTCGACCAATTTGACGAGGGGGAGGATGAGTTGTTCAAACTGACGCAAACGTACAACGCTTTTTCTCTGTAAAAATTGGTGGACTACTCTATGAGATCCGAATTGTAGACGCTCTAAAAAGAAAGGAGACGAGAGAAAAAGAGAGCGCACCTGCGCCCAGTTCACAGACATAAACTGAGATCGAGACAAAAAGGTGAATTGAAGCAGGGTAATTCTCTCACAAACAGCTCAGCCAATCGAAATAGAAATCTCTGATTAGTTTCTCCGCTACAAATATCCACATCTGGTCGAGAGTCATCTTGCCCTTTTAGGACAACTTTATTTCGAAACAAAAAAACACAAATGACAAAGACTTCCGCTGAGACTACTGCTTCAACACCAGGTCGCAATGGTACAGACTCACACAACTGAAACATATTTTTTTTAAATGAGAGAGAGACCAACCGTTACTGGATCCTTCATAGAATTCGAAATATTTCGATAGAGTGACGTGAAAATAGTCTCAGTAATATTGATACTCTTTACAGTATTCCACATTGGCACTTCCACTCGAAATACCCATTGAAACATTGCATCATCGCCCATGTATTTATCCATCTCTTCTATGTATTTGTTCATAAATTGTGTGACTAGAAGGCACTTCCTGCAGATCTTATTGGGATGCTGCAAAGAGTCTGTCAGCAAGAAAAATAGATTTTTGGAACGAAAAAAAAGGATTCACACAGCTCTCATCTTGGTTTGGAAATACGAGCCAACCCTCTGTAATACTTTTTCAAAGGTTTGCTTGTAAAAACGGCTGCCGCAAAAAAACTGGGAAGCACAGATGAAGAAGATGATGCCCTTTTCTTGCACGAACCAATCAACCAAATCAACGACTTTCATTCCAAATCTTGAGCACTCAGCAGGGGCTCCGAGCCGATTTGTACAAATCAGCTCGTATACGTCTTATAGCTGAGATGAGTTAATTAGAAATCGGAATTGGTTGACCAACTAGAAATAATTTCAAACTGAGAAATGAATTGCCCTTACCGTTTGACAAGTTTCGCAATTAATCGGGAATTGAGGAAATCTTACGCGGATTTCTAAACTGCCATGAATAAGGATGAACAAGAAGAAAAGAGTCTTCATTGCCTATTAAAATGTGAAATTCAAAAGGTGAAAAGAGAAAGTATTTCGAATCAGACAAACCAAGGCCGGGGATCAGACAGACTGAGTTCGCTGTCATCGGCTGACTCATCTGGCTAGGTCAAGCTCTAAAAAGTAGGCACATAACTCTCTTAACTCTCTTTATTGGTCGATTTGAATGGAAAATGATGAAATTCACTTTATAATTGAGAAAAATAGTCAGCGGACGAAACTACAATCGTCATTTTCTCTCCATAAAGTAGTGGTCGTCTCGAGTCGAAACAACCGTAGCCCTCTCGAGATTTTTCTGTAAGTTTCGCAAAGCTAATCACAATTATTACATTTCCAATTCAATTCTCTTTGTTTTTTAGTCTGAGATTTCAATTTTTTCATTTCCAGTGCTCTAATTTGGTCTTTTTTACTATATGAGGATTAGACAACTGCGTATCGAAAGTACCCGATAATTCGATCCCTCCGTAATACTCCCATTTTAATATCATGTTTTTTGGCACATTTTCTCTAGCTGAATTGACTTTATTCGAAGAGAAACATAATAAGGATCCAGAAATCACAGGGAGGATGCACGAGATTCAACGGCGACCGGCTTGCAAGACCCAGCGAGGGTGCAAAGCTATAAAATAATTGTATTTTTTTTTCTTATATTCCCTTGCGTACCGTGTAGATGTTAGTTAATTCGTCTTCGAAAATTTCGAAGAATTCGAGAACAGTGATGTAACATTCTTGAGAGACGCCGCACATTCTGAGAAGAAATCCACGCAAATGCCAGAGCATTGTTCCAAAAACTTCCATCTCCTTGGGATTTTGGTAGTTGGCGTAGCAATCAACGCAAGACAATGCATTCTAAAAGAATAAATTATTATTTCAATCTTACAGGGTCAGTTGAGCGAATTTCTCCTATCTTGGCGATCCACTTCCGGATGGCTGGCCTTCGATCATCGCCACAAAGTCCCAAACAAGTGCAGAGGAGAGTCGAGTCAGAGATGGCGACCTCAGTCACCTCCATCAAATTATCCAATCCAGTAGAGCAATTCTCAATCGATTCATACTTTGTACAAAGTTTGAAGTAAGTCTTCCTCAGGCGTTCTTGAACCTCGCGTGTGTACAAATTTCCTTGTACGACGAGGACCGACTGGAAAAATAATAAGATTACATTACTCCAATTTAAAAAGTGTGCGTTTCTTACTGTAAATCCAAAACCAACCTCTTGACAAAACGAGCATTTTTCATTCTCATCTTCGTAGCTATAATTATAGCTCAATCCTATTAGGATAGCAAGGAGAAGCAAATGCTTCATTTCCTCTCCTAAAAAATATAATTAGATTTGAAGAAGTAAGCAAAGTGCAAGAAAACTCTTTTTTTGGGGGCGAGTTTAATCATCCACGTATGACGCCGAATTGAATGAGTTATAGAGCAATCATCATGCTACAGGAGATTGTTATTGGGAAATATTTTTTGGCTTTGGCGAGATATTGAAATGGAGTCTAGCTGCTCTTATTGTTCTCAGAAGAAAGTAGGCCAATGACTCTTTTTGTCGCAAAGCCTCGTTTGTCAAAAAGAACGAGCTGTGAAATAAAAGGGTCATATTTCATAAGAATGTCTGGCTCTTTCCACTTCAAAAGGTCAGACAAAACTTTTTCTTCTTCTAATCTTTCAAAGGTGCAAATCCGAGTAATGAGTTCAGACTTGGGGAATGCAGGAGAGAGAAAGAGGCAGACAGGGCATAAATCGCGTCTGCTTGCCGTATCTAGGGAACATCGGAAATAATCTAGCGAGGAGTGTGTGATTGGTTACAAAAAAAAGCATGGATTCAGATTAACGCTGATTATCTCTTTCTCTCCGACTGGAGAGGCTAGTGAGAGAGAGAGAGAGAGAAGCGAGGGGCCCCAGGGCGGGGTCTAGGGTACCAGGGAAACAGGGCGCACTTATTTTTGGAGTTTAATTGAGGGGAAAATAGTCAGATTTTACGTCTCATCTCGCTAATTCAATAGTTTAAAGCGTCTCCAAAATTGGAGAACCCTGAAACGATTCAGAAGCGCAAAACCTAATGAAATAATTTTTGAAAAATTGTGAGAAAGCGCCTATTCTTTAAAGATTGCGATAGTCACAACTCTAAAGACACAAAGAATTCGAGAAAAAAAGAAATCAGATGCAGCCGATTATTTCACGAAAAATGTGGACAAAACGATGGTCCCGAGGTACATCTAATTAGCGCTAATCCCTCTAAAAATGCCAATTCCTGTCTCCCCGAATTTTGAATTGAATCCAATTCTTAGACAACTAAAAATTTTTTAAAAGTTGTATTTTGTGGGAGAAAACATCTTCCCGGATATATCGAATGTTTCTGTGTTTTTCTGAATATTTTGACAAAAAAAAACAGTGAGATTCCTTTATTAGACAACACACAACAAAGTAAGCAAACGATCAAGATGAAGTTGTATGCGATTCGGATGGACTCGGCTGGCACAATCCGATCAGGATGCACGTCTAGAAATCGACTTAATTTTAATTTGTTTTGTTTACCTCTTTTTTTGTTAAGAGTGGCTTGTATATTTTCCAAAAGAGTGAGATTCAATGTGCTGTCATCGACGTATATGGCCCATTCTCGAAGGTTGTCATAGGTGTTTTGGATAGCCGAGATGACGTAGGGCAGTTCGATAATGTATCCACAGAAGAAGCAGCTATATTTTTTTTCTGAAATTTTCATTTAGTCATTTTTATTGAGATGGATTGCCTGCTCCGGTGGATGGGTGGAAATGATCTTTCTAGCGATTCTAGTCAGCTTCTTGATGGATCCATCAAGATAAGCTCCACAAGCTTTAGCACAGGAGCAGAAGAGATCTGGATGGGAGACGATGGCTTTAAAGGTCTCCATAATTCGTTTCTTTTCCGTTTGACAGGCATAGAATTCATCAACACTTTGGTAGTAGTAGGATAATTCCTGTTCCAATTTCTTATGAGCACCAGGGTGGTCGAATATCTCACGGATGGATTGAACTTTCTTAAGAAAAAAAATAGGTTAAGTTTGGAGGAATACCTTTTTGCATTTATCACATGAGATTTCGGGAGAATTGGGGGTGCAATTTGCTGATAGAATGAAGATTACTGCGATCAGGAGAAGAGCCTTCATAGTTAGACTATTCTCTAAATGGGAGTGGTGGAATGAACCCGGGGCGGATTTTTTCTAATTTGCGCAAGAAGATGAACATACCAAAGGAGAAGATTCGCCATCCTTTCATCATCAAATGCCCGCGAGTAGTTGACTCAAACGGATCTACCATGGCGCAAGGTCGTAAACATCTGCAAAATTTGAAGCCATCTGGCCGGATTGCCGACAAGAAAAGAGACGGGTCGAGTTGCGGTTGATTTATGTCTGGGTTTTATGGAGTTTGCAGGATAGAGCTGTCATTAAAATAGGCCTATTGTAGGCGAGAAAGAATGCTGTTTGGTCTACTCGTAAGCAGAAAAAACTTACAAACTGATGATAAAAGGGATTCAAAATGTGACTGAGAGTCAGAGGAAAGGAGAGAGCAAGGAAAACAAGAAAGTATATTCAACTCTCCCATTGCCTTTATCATTTTTATTGATTTGTTTTGATAGAACATGGTCTCTTCTCTCATAGCCATAGCCAAAAGCGAAAGTTTTCTTCAGCGGCTTTGTCAATAAAACATTAGATGTGATCCTGATAAAAATACGGAAGAATTTATCCTCCCTGGTCATAAGCTGCCCCTCACAAGCTTCCGCAGCCTCGAAAAGAGACTTTCCAGCTCCAAATACCTTGCTCATTTAATAGGAGAAGGAAATACTGGCTTGTCTGTCGGTATCCTAGAAACAAGATCGAGACAAGGTCCGAGATCTATACAGATCTGAAATTCTCTGTGATCCTATAAGGAGACCTTGAAGCAACTTGCTTGATTAGGGTCGTTGAGTTCAAGTCTTACTTTGCAGTACTAAAATATAATTTATTTTTCAAATTCAAGCCAAAATGGTCGTAAAATAGGCTAATGAGTGCGATAGTTTTATAAAATTGCCCTCCCGCCAAGTACGCAACGCTGCGTTTGGCGAAAGACTTTCCTTTTAAATTTTGGGCACTCGCTTCTCCTTCTTCTCTCTTTCTCTAAAATTAATTTTAAAATGTCTCCAACCCTCACCTGAAACGCAAAAACAAGTGATTTCCTCTGCCGCCTTCTGGCTCAGCTGAGATTTGCATAAGCGGCTTGTTTTCAGATCATCGCCAGCACCAAGTATTTAGGCTGAATTGACGTCGTAAAATGCGATGGATCTAGCTCCAGAAAATTGTACAAATCCACCTCCGTCTCCCAAAAAGGTATCGCTTTTATTTAATTAGATTTTGAATGGATGACATCTCATTTTAGCGTTCAATAACCGACTCGAGCAATGTTCCTTTGGATAATAATATCCCAACTGGAAATTCTGGATTTATTACTGTAAGCCTCTTGTGGATATTAATTTTGAGAGATTTTTTTTTTCAGAGCCCTGTGAAGAAAAGAGTAAAAATAGATGAAACCGAGGCTGGACCGTCTCAATTATTAAAAGTAGGCGAAAGTTTACTCTTTTGGTTACAATAATCCAGGTCGCACCGGTTCAATTTCAATGGTTTTTGTCTTTATTTTAACAGGCCTAAAATTTGTTTAGATTTAGCGTATGCAAAAACCCTGAGAAAATGAGTTCAAAATTATGTTGCACATGCTGCATATCGAGCAGAGAGTAGTCAATAAGAAAATAATTTTTCAGAATGAATCCTTCCGAAGAGTGATAGCCCAGTCTCAATTTGACTGTCCCATCCCCCATCGAAAAGAAGGAATCGCAGAATCTGGCCACATTCCCATTTACAAGAAAATCTCCTTTCCTGAGAGTCCAGCTCGAGATGATCCATATGCCATTACAGTCACCCCAGAACGTCCAAGGAAGCTGGTTCGAGCCAAGGTATCTGAGCCTTTCCTCATTTAAATCAAATCCTAGGCGAGTACCAATTTGTTAGGAAATCTCAAAAAAGAGATCCCATTGGATAGAACTCCAGAAATGAAACCGGTGTTGAAATCAACAAGTAGGCTGCCGAGCTCTCCTCATCCGGGGAAGGATGTCTTCAATCGAATGAAGGTTTGCTTATCATCTTATTTTCCCTTTTCCTTGAGGCTTATCACCAGCTGGCTACATTTTCACAGGTTTGCCGTGCCAAGTCGAAGCTTGATACGCAATTTCAAAAGATAAATTTCAAGCGTCTTTTAAAAAAAGCCGTATTCTTGTCGGCTTTGGTCTCAATTTTTGGTATCTTCTTAATTTTTTAGAAGAAATTAATCCTAAAATTCACATTTCTCACTTTGAAAGTGAAGAAATAGATTTTAGATTGAAAGATTGCACTGTAATTCGCTTTATTTTTTCAGGAAGAAGCGCCTTATTCCCCTTTGTCTCGCTTAAAAACGTCTTCCCAAAGTTTTGCCGCCCTGCCGTCTACCCCCACCACTGTTTGTACCTATATTTAGACTGGTAATCTGTACATTTTTCAGCCGATGAGAACACCATCGAGAAGTAATCTCAAAGCGTCAGGGATTTCCACATCAGCGCTTAGAATGCGCCAACCGATTACGGTAGCTTATGAGGATCAGGTAAATTCTCGCAAAATTATTATTTTAAGACATTTTTTAAAATTTAGATTAATAAGGGAAGACTGGAGGTACTAAAGGAGTCGCCGAGAATGTCTCGCAGACAGCGCAGTATCAGTTCTAGCTCTCTAACGCAGGTAATGTACCTGTTTTGATATGTTTTGTTTCGCTCCCCTTCCCGCTTTTACACATTTGGTGGGGCAAAGGGAATTCGCCAACTTTCATCCCAAATCAGCGCGCTCACTGATTTTAGAACTGACAAAAGGTTCAAAAAATTCTCTTTCTTCCATCCTCTCTTTATAGCAATAATGACTTCCATAATTTTCAATTTTTTGTAAACTTATAAAAGAAATCAAGAGCTACAAGATTTTAAACATCAAAAAGTCTGAAAAGTGCTTCAGATTCGAGAAAAATGATTTTTTTGGCTACAGTAACACTAAAACTGAAATGTGGGCTCCACGATAAGCCAGCGTTTATCGCGATTTTCCTAAAAAGTAAACTTTTGCAAAGTTGTAGAACACAACTTTGCAAAACATTGCAACTCATGATAATTCGTTCTTTTAGCTCTGGTAAACAAACCAATGAACATTTCGTTCCTTCTAGTCAGGAGTGAGGACTTTTCACATAAATCAGACTTTCCTTTTGATTTGAAATAGACTTCTGTCTTTTTATTTGTTAAAAACTTGTAGAGGAGATCAAGATTTTTAAATTTTAAGAAAATCAACTATTTTCTGAGTGAATGAGGGATATCTCGAGTTGGTGCGCAGTAGCTGAGTATCTATTTTATTATTTTAAAGACAGATTCGATTCTGTTTGAAAGAAGTAAAGTTTTGATGTTTCAGCTCTTCGACTCTGACGACGCCCCGTCACGAAATCTTCGAAAAACACCGGAAAGGAGTCAAAGTTTAGAGAGAAGTAGGAGCCTCGACCGATTGGTTCGTCTTTTTTTCACTTTATGATTAAAGGCCAAAGAATTAGAGCCAATTCGGTCTTTCGCTCTCTATAACGGATAGATAATGACCGTGTCTGTCGCTGGAAAATTGCCTGGTTTAGTCTCTTTCTCTCTCTCACTTTCGTCACGTGACAATCGGGGGACAGAACACCATTGAAAATTAGAAGTAGCCGGGGGAATGACCTTCGTTTTTTCTCTTCCATTTCTGTATCAACTGACTCCTCTCGGCCGTCTAAAAGATTTTTACGATTCTTGGCGCCGATCAGTTGAATTAAACTTTTATTGGCAGCCATCAAACAATTTCCTTTAGGTCGACAATAATTTTGGGATGAATCTTCGTAACACTCCAGAAAGGCGGCGAAGTAGAGAATCATCTCAGGTAGCTTTTCTTCCCCTTCTTTTTTAAATTAGTTCCCAGGAAAAATCGCTCCCGCCATTGAGGAAAGCATCCTCTACAATAACCCTGGTGGAATCAATCCAGCCAGTCAAATCTCTCCAAGAATCTTCCAGAGTAAGCGTCTTTTTTATTTTTTTATTTTGACTAGATTGTGTCAAAATGGCAATTTTGTGGATATTTGTCACATGCCATAATTGCTATTCCAAATTGATATTTGTTCTCCAGACTGGGCAGAGGCCAAATCCCCCACACGCTGATCACATTTCATGACAATTTTTGGCTCGAGAGTCGGCTAGACTAGCCATTTTTAAACTACTTTCGAACTAGTCTTTCTACGAATAAATGTAGAGGCTACCATTTTGTCTGATAATTTTTAGAAAACTATCTCTCTCGAGAAAACTGTTGAAAATGTCTTTGCTTGATGAAAGAATCGCATTTTCTCATCGCTTTTAATAGTAGAGAATTGCTCAAAATCACGAATCAATAAAAACTAAATTTCAGGCAGTTTCCGCTAGTTCTCTTCAGTCTCCTAGAAAATTCAAAAAATTTGAAGTATCTCTAGTGACTGGAGTAGATAAACTGCGAGTCTCTACGCTTCCCAATTCGATGTTGACCAAATGCCCGTCGGACTACTTTACAGCTCCGAACACACCTGTCGCCAGGGAGGAAGTGAGCTCGTTTACATATTTTGAATTCCTTCTCAGATCATTCCTAAAACTTGTTCGACTCCTCTCCAAGCTCCGACACAATCGAAACGAGTAGAGATGGTCCAGCAAACTCCTGAGAAATTCTTCACTCCAGAAAGGAAAATAACTCCCAGGAAGAGTGCGCTAAGGTAAGAAGAAATTATTCAATCCTCTATTGGGACTTTTAGGACTGGGAAATTGGAAAAAAGCGATAGGAAGATCTCTTTCGGGAAGCTGAATGTTTACTATTTTGGGAGGGATCAAGGCTTTGAAGTCGTCCCAAGAGAAGGAGAGGTAGCACTAGGTTTGTGATTTCTCAGTGTGAAAAGTTGAAAATTCACCTCTTTTAGGTATGGAATATGCGCATTTTGACGAGAGACAATTCACTATAATGGAAACAAGACGACCAAAAATAGACATAGACGACGTAAGTTGGAAATAATCCCTCCTTACTCAAGTTTTTATCAAAGATCTTTAGCTAGAAATATCGACCAAGCATAACATTTTCAGTCTTCTGATTCTGAATTGTCTGAAGATGAGGATCCAGGCTATAGTGAGAGCTGTTTTGGAGAGAAGCACAACCACGAAAGAGTCAAGATTTTAGAAGCTGCTGGAGTAGTTATCGACAAGGTAAGCAACTCAAAATAATCTTAAATGTACTTTTCAGCCGAAGAAGTTGAATCTAATCAGACAGTCTCGCAAACAGTGTGGCTGTTCATGTAGAGGAGGAGTGTGCAAGCCAGCCATTTGTGAATGCATCCGGTTTGGAATTAAATGCCAAGTGGATGGTCCTTCTGACAATGGGAGCACCTATCCCTGTACTTGTTATAACGCTAGTTTATGTTCAAATGAGAATGGTTAGTTTTTTTGGTTGAGAAAAATTTCACTTTTTTCAGGGAGAGATGAGTATAATTATGATAGGATTGTAGCCATTCGAAGGTCTACAATCCAACGATGGAAAGATAGTCAAAAAACCGTAAGAGATTCTGCCCCAATCTTGAAGAAATTTCCTCCATTTTCAGGGTTTAATTATGAGTCCAATTGTAACTAAATTCACTGATGAGGGAGAGACAATCAGCTCTTCAATCCCATCAACACCTACTCAGGAAGAACCTGACTTGTCTGGGCCGAAATTTCCCGTAACACCGATTTTCTCAAAAGTTGATGCAAAAGGCCCATTTGCACATCTATTTTCGGGTCCGCTCGTATAATAAACATCACCCATTCCCTTATTTTTAGTTCTTTTTAGCCGGCCAGATAGCTTCTGGCTGGTGTAACAGCAAGTAAGCAAGGACAATCCCTAAAAACGTTCCTTATCGGCTTTTTTTCGCTTCAAAGTTTCACTTTTTCATCATATTTCCTACTTCTTAATTATGATCTCTTTTTGAACTTTTCCCCCTCTCTCAAAAAGTCTCGACCTGTCAAAGCGAGGCTAGGATAAGCCGGGAAAAGAAGGCAGAGTAATCGAGAGATATCATTGGAGAGATGGTGGTCTCGGAGAACAACTCGGACAATGGGCCAGTCTCGTTCACGGACACCAATGCAGAGACGGGAATGACGGGAAAGGGAGCCGGCAACTCGTCGAATATGATGGATTTGGTCAACCAACTGAAGAAGAAGAAGAAGAAGGAAGAGACGCAGCAGAGCTGCGGCAAGTCGCACGACGACGGCGGGACGAAGAGCAAGCGAGGCAAGAAGAAAAACAAGAAGAAGATGGGCAAGAAGGACAAAATCAAATACAAGAGGAGGCATGATCGCTACGAGCCGGAGAACTATCTTCTGAGAATTGAGGGGAGCATCTGCTGTGGAGCTCTCATCTCCACCGTCCTCTTCTGTCTCTACAATGCTCTCGTTCTCCTCATCATCATCATCTGGACCGAGGGAGATATGAATCATCTCCACAACAAGGAACAGATCTAGAAATAAAGTCTCCCACTAGACTTTTACTTATTTTATTAAACTCAAAATCGTAAGATTTATTGAAAAGCAACAATAAGAGATCAATATATTGATCATCTAGGCGATCAGGCGCAGATTCGCAGATCTTTGCAGACCTAAATTGAATTATTTTTAGAAAAATCAACAGCAAACCAACCTTCTTGCCATCGCCGAATCCCTTCACGATATCAGCGAGGATATCGTTGTAGAATCCGTCGATAAAGTCCTGGCAATCGGAGCTGTATCCCTTACAGAGAGAATATTTGGCGAATACAAGGGTCTTCTTGCCGACTTCCTTGATCTTTGGAAGGTTCTTCTTGACCCGATCGCCAGCAGCGACACACTCAGCGCAGGTCGGAAGAGATCCTTTGTAGGATTCCTTGACGTATTTAGTCAGAAGGAGGCGGACAGTTTCCATGGCTCTGCGGCGATCGTCTCCGCAAAAGCCGACATATTTGCATGGGAGCTGGGGATCTCTCTCAATTTCGGCAACAATTTGAGGCAGAAATTCAACCGTCCGGTTGATATATTGCTCAAATTCGGAGTCGAAATCCTTGGCGAATTTGAGAGCCAACATCCTCAGACTCTCAACCTGGGTCTTGTCCTTCAAAACCTTTTGCATCTCGGTGATATACTGCAATTTTTTTGTTTGAGTAAAAAGGGATAAAAGAACTGACCTCTTCACAATCGGAGCATTTGATGTCAAACGGCTTCAGCTCCATATGCGGCTTGGGTGAACCCTTTTTTGGCAGAGCAGAGCCAAGCGCAAGGAAGCCAAGAAGGAAGAGAGAAGTGGAAAGGAGCAACTTCATTGTAAGTGGTGAAACGAATTAAATGAGGTGATGGAGACGGTGAAAGCGATGTGAAGAAACAAATCAATTTTTGGTTGTATTTTAGCTTTTGGAATCAATTTTTGGTGGAAAAGCGAAGCAATTTATTGTTAAAAGCGAATGTGAGCTGTAGTAAATTTTCAAAAATGGTAGAATAATTAATTCAAAGCTTTAAACTTTATTCCAAATAATAATTATTATTACAGAATTTTCCTCTTTTATACAATACACTTCTGAAAAATTTTAAAAATTTCTGGAATGATTTTAATCGAAGCATGGAAGGCTTTCTTCTCCGGAAGGAAGGCTTTCTTACTCCATGAGATCCCATCGAAAACTTCGACTGTAGTGCTTGGACGACGTAAGTTATCCAGCCCTCCGAAGACAACAATTTCTTCTTCAAATTTGTGAGCGGTGAAATCGGTGCGTTGTCCCACCATATCTGGGAGCTCTTCCACATCCGGAGATTCTTCTGCTAAGTCCAACTTCCAACAATTTGAGACGCCAGAACGGCCATCCCAACCGCCGAGGATCAACAGATTTGTGAAGGAGATAATTGGCACCAAGCCTTGACGCTGCTTTGGAAAAGGACAGAACAAAGTCCAAACGGCGGAAGTTGGATCCATGACTTCTACATAGTCGGGAAAATGTGTTCCACTATATCCACCAAAGGAATAGATTTTGCCCTTAAAAATAGCCGACGAACCACTGACTTTTCCAGCGTTCATGCTCCTAAAAAAGATGGTCATTTTTGAAAAATTATACGAAAGAACTCACGGCATTAGAGTCCATTTGCCTGTTGAAGGGTCGTATTTCTCAACGCTTTTGAGGCCTTCACTTCCACTCCAACCTCCAATCGCCCATAAGCAGCCATCAAATACCACTGAGCTACAAGTAATTCCATATCTCTTTTGATTCATATCGGCTAGCTTCTCCCATTCCATTGTTTGGCTATTCAGTTTGTATGTACAATTGAAGTGAATGTTATCCTTGCTTCCGCCGAAGACATAGATTTCCTCATTTAGGAGGAGCATAGCATGGCCGTGAGTTTCATAAGGAAGGCGAAGGAAGAGCTCCATCCAGCTGTTATTTTTGTAGTCGAAGATAAACATAACATCCATTGAGCCATCACCTCCGGATATTAAAACCTAGAAGAAAAAAATATTATTTTTGGGCTCTCTTTTTCGACTCACTAGGGAATCATGGTCGATTAGATTAGCTTCTTCTTTTGTTAGTTTTCTTGGTTTAGCTTCTCTTCCCAATCTGATCATCTTATTGTCGTCTGCATTTTGGAACTCCTGATGGGCAAATGAAATAAATTCTGATAATTCTGGTCGAAGTTTTGGACT
This sequence comes from Oscheius sp. JU1382, assembly GCA_932521405.1. Classification (NCBI taxonomy): domain Eukaryota; kingdom Metazoa; phylum Nematoda; class Chromadorea; order Rhabditida; family Rhabditidae; genus Oscheius; species Oscheius sp. JU1382. The sequence continues at coordinate 1,909,291 of OW051479.1, forward strand.
TCTAGCCCATCCTCTAAAAATTATTCCTGAAGATTGAGGCTCACCTACCGTTTCATCAAGGATTTTAGAGGAGAATTTCCGATAATTAGTGGCCTCTCATCCTTTTGAACGATCTGTTGCATACGAAAAAAGTTCGAGGAGTTAGATATGTGTTCATAAGGCTTTTCACGATTGGCCATCTCCCAGATGGAGATCGTGAGAGCATAAATGTCGGATGGAAAGCTGTATCGCTGGGAGTCAATCAGCTCGGGAGACATGTAGTCAGTTGTTCCGATTCTAAAAGGGTTTTCTTCTATAAGTTAAATTCAAGAGTATGGTATAGTCTGCTTCAAAAAAAAGACGACAAAATTGACTATAAACTGCTGCGCTGCAAATTTGACTTTAAATTTAATTTAGCTATAAAATTTTAGGATAAACCAGCGCGGGTAGCCAAAATTAAATTTTCAACACAGCGGTTGATACTCAAACATATCGTCTTTTTTCAAGCAGACTATAGCTCCAAATAATGAAGGGACCAACCCTCTTGTGATGGAAGTTGAATCGTTAAAGGTTTTAGCCAAGCCGAAGTCGGAAATCTTCAAATCGTCGAGAGATTTCCCAAGCAAAAAGCTAGAACACAATTATTTTTTATAAATCAGTTCAACCAACTTTGCAGGCTTTACATCGCGATGAATTATTCCCGAATTATGGAGATGTTTCAATCCAATTGAAGCTTGCCTAATCCAGGAGATAACCTGCTTCATACTGTACGCCACATTGGGATCATGGATTGCTAAACATTTCTTTTAAAATAAAAAAATGTAAAGCAAACTTCGAGCAAGACTGCCAAAATCCATATAATCCATAATGTAGCCAAGAAATCGAGAGAAATATGGCTTATCCGAGATCAATAGTCCATAAACTTGGACAATTTTTGGATGGCGAGAATGCTAAAAAATTATTATTTTGAATTTATTTTTTTTTTAAAACTCACCTTGATTAATATCTCCGCCTCATGGAGATCTTCTTCTAGGCTGGAGGAAGTTCCAGGCGTGAGAGTTCTCTGCCGTTTGTGCATTTTGATAGCCACATCTCTGCAAGAGTTTACTGCCTTTCTCTGGCTTCAGCTTTAATTTCGTGAAATAGAAAATACTAAGAAAATTAATCGATTTAGGATCTTTTTTTGTTCAGGAAAAAAACGATAGGAATTTTAATTTTCTATGAATTTTCATCAAAGAAGATAAAAATAATAAGAAACTGACCCGTAATCGCCATGAAAACTCTTGACTACAACAGCTTCAAAACCTTCGCCAATTATTTCTTGGTTGGGAAAATCAGATTCTTTAAATTCGGGAATGACTGAAGAACCAATAATTTTGAGAATTAGAGCAAATTACCTGACTGAATAACGACATTTCTGTTGATATCCATGTAACGAGTTCTTTAAATCGATTCAATCGAGTGTAAAGGGTAGAGACTAAGGGAGACAACAACTAGCAATGATTTAAAAACCTGTCGAGGGTGATTACTTATGTTGGAAAGAGTTTGCAGAGGGCAAATAAGACAACAGTTGCTACAACCGCGCGGGGGCGATGCTCGAGACTGACCCACGCGTTTTGCTTACGTTTGTTGGTGCATTTTTGCGCAGCTTTATTAAGATCTGTAGGAGATGAGAGTCTGATTCATCATTTGGACTAAAATAAATCAAAACAGTTGGAAAACTTGACCTTGAGACTGCGAATTCAGTACTTTCCGAGACAATCTTGTGATATTTTAGTTCTAAAATCTTCCCGGAAGATCGATTGACTTTATTAAAGAAATATCCACGATTTAGAAAAAAAGAAATTCCAGATTCAATGTGCTCCTAATATCGAGTTCAATAGGCTTTTTTTACATGGTTTGCTCCACGACATTGGCAGCTTCTTGTAGAGCTGTGATGAATTTTCGACAGTCGACATAATTGTTGTAGAGATGAACTGGAGTGACGCGAATCACGTAGGGATATCGCTTATCCACCTAAATTATATTTTTTGTTGTTTTTTTTCTTTGATCAAAGAATTTGTTAGAATCACATGCACACAGCAGATCACTTTTACCTCTTTGGAACAGCTGTCAATGTTACAATCCACCTTTAATTTCAAGTTATTTTATTTGGAAAAAAGAAAAAGTGAGGGAAATGAACTTACAGCGACTCCTCTTTTAACCAACTCCTTGTACATCACATCGACGGGAACGTTGAACTTAACTGAGAGCTGGCAGCCTCTCTCGCAGAAATTGGCTGGAGTTATGATTTTGCAAGAGAGTTTTGAGGTTCTGGCTGGAGAATCTTCTCCGAAGAAGTGATGAATGAGGAACTCGAGATAACCAGTCAAGTAGCAGCTTCGACTGCGAAGATCTTCCAAATTCACTGAGTTGAATACCTAGAAATTTGAGGATGGGAAAGGGTAATTCCAACCTCGAGAATTCCCATGATTGGAACCATCAGATGAATTGGAGGATTGCTGATACGATAACCAGAGGCTCCATCTTCCAAATCCAATACTAAAAATGATTTCTCTTCTCAAATTCTTAATCAAACCATTATCCATATTGAACCGAGTGCTCATTTTGTGACTCCACCATCCCAGCATCCTCTCCCTTTTGTCTGTTTTGAATCGTTCGTGGACAAAAAGACCAGCCATTCCTCCGGCTCCAGTACAGCCGTACTTATAGGAGCACCAACAGGCAAAGTCCACATCCCACCAGTGTAAATGGACAGGGACATTGGCAAAAGCGTGGGCCAAGTCGAATCCAACCAAACAGCCTTTTCTATGGCCAGCTTCGGTGATTGCCTTCATGTCGAAGAGCTGTCCAGTATAATATTGGATCCCCGGGAAAAAGACGATAGAAACCTGTACTGACTTCATTAAAAATTCATTAAAAAGACACTCCACCTCGTCTCCATTTTTCTCAATAAAATCCAAAATATCTTCAGTCCTGAGGAGTTCTTCCCCTTCTCTTGGCGACATACAAATCATACTCTCCTCCACCGTTCTTCCATGAAGACGAAGTTGAGACTCAATTGCATAATGATCAGATGGGAAGGCCTTTGATTCCAAAAGAATCTTGTGACGAGTCTCAGTCGGTTTGTAGAATGCAGTCTAGGTTTTTACCGCTATACTCAAATTAGTAAGAAGATACTAATAGCACGTGGATGTTGACTGTAAGTCCATTACAGAGAGCAATTTCTTCCTTCGTGGCTCCGACAAGACGGGCCACTCCTTCCAATCCAGCTTCGTCGCAATACGCCCATGGTAGATCTCCATTCAGATGGCCAAAAACTCCCCTAAAATTCTTTGAAAATTCTCAAAAGAACTCACATCCTGGCCCATTTGTCTAATTGTTCTTTCATAATTCTCTCAGTTGCTTTGGGCATCAATCCGAGCGAATTTCCACACAGATAGATAGAATCCGATTCTGGGTCACATAGCAATGCATCAACTGAAATCTCTTAGACTAAACTTGAGCTCCCACCATCTGGAAGTGTTCCACATTTGGGATAATAAAATTTCTCTCTGACGTGCTTGAGACCATCCGATTCGGAGAGATATTCAGCTAAAGCGGGATCCGTCAAATCGGAGATTCCAGAGGCTTCTGACATCTTTTGAAGGAACTCCATCACTTTTCCCTGGGTGCAAACATTAGGAGCTGGTGGTTCAGCCATTTTCTGGAAAAATTTCTGAATTTTTTAGTCAATAAAAACCCCTCAAAAATGGCCATAGAAAGGAACAAATATGGGATTTTTTTAAAAGTAAAAGTCGATTTAATTAGCAAGAGAGTTTTGATGAAAAATTATCAGAAATTCAGATTCATTCTAGAAAAGATGGAAATCTTTCAAAATCGAGAAAAAACCGACTAAAAGTCAAAGAAAACAAGTGGAGTGAGACCTCGCCGAATGGCTCGACTGCAGTAATGTAGCTCATAAACCGACAACAAAAACACAAGCAGCCGGGGCAAATGGCCCTCCTCTCGGCTGCCGAGAATAGATAAGATTTCCTTCTTGTTTCCAGAGAGATAGGAATAATAAGCAAAGGATCGATTGTCAATGGAACGAAAAGAGCGAGAGAGATGGTCATCGTGTCCATGACGGGCTGTTGTAAAAGTTGACCAGATGATTTATTGTCTCTCCACTTGTCGTCGCTGCTGAGAGCGGAGAGTTTGAAAGCGATTTTTTAAATATTTGTTTTTCTTTTGATTAACTTGAATAATTGATATAAAAATAAAATAATTTCAGGTCGTTGTGGCCCACGTTCAGAGTCGTAGATTCACCTATGTCTAGCACGGCTTCCGAGTAAGAACTAAGTTTAGAAAGAGAAGGCATGGGTTTTTTAGTTCTTCCTCGACAATGGCATTGCTTTTAAAATAGGACTAGTTTTTTTAAAATTGAATTCTCATTGATTCTTCGGAATGCTCTACTGACTGCTCGAAAGATAGTCAGCGAGTTCACTGACTCGCACAAAATTTAGCTCCAATCAACAGCAATCTCTCCTAAAGTTTTTGTAAATTCAGTTTCCAACCTTCTTTTTAAAAGTTATTGCCCCTTTACTAAACCCAGCAGATGGATTCAACAAGAGACGAAGAAAATGAATATTCAAGTATTGAATATGATTACCTCGTCGTTGAACAAAAAACCACAAACTTAACATCAAAAAGGTGATTTCAGCAGATGACATTAATTAATGTTGATTTAGTCAGTTAAGGAATTCTGAAGGAAATACTTATGTAGAGCCGAGCAGTGCTGTGAAAAAACGTGAACAAAAAATGTTTGAGCCTGGAGTGGCACTACCTCTTGTTAAAAATAAAGAGAAGAAGCATCAAAAGTCTTACGAATCAATTATTTGTTTTACAAAACGCGGATTGCTGATTCTATTCATCCTGCTGACTTCTGCACTCTCACTCTTAATTTGCCTTCATTACCTGGAAGTAGTGAAATTGCCAGATAGGGGATTGAAGGCACGAGAGGTGGAAACTCAAAAGGAGATAATGCTGAATGAGGAGATAAGCAAACTACAAAATAATACTGCAGTAAGCAATTTTAAGTGTTGATTGCCTTTTCCCAGATTCTGTTGGCAACAATTAACAAACAAAAGAAGATTATTAGTGAGAAGGAGGCGGTAATAGCCGGTTGCGACGTTGATATAAATCAACTAAAAAACAAAATTAATGAGCACACTTCAGTGGGAGTTCTTTAAAAGTTCTTTCAAATTTAAAGGTTATGCTGCTTGGCGGGTGGCATGACTTCATTACAAACTCGACTGCCATTTACAATTCAATGGAAAAGAGCTGGAAAAATTGTAAATTGACGCTTCCAAGCACACTTAGAGGTCACGGAGCGGCTATTATCAACAATGAAATTTATATTTTTGGTGGTTATGAAAATGGGACAACTTACGAACCTCGCAAATTTTTATATAAATTGGGAGCTGGCAATAAATGGGAGAGGATGGCTGATATGAATGAAAAGAGGAAAGCAATTTGGCAGAGTTCAGTTGTTTTCAACTCGGAAATCTGGGTGATTGATGGATATAATGGAACAAAAGTTTTAAAATCAGTGGAGAAATATAATCCAAAAACTAATAAATGGACCAAAATGCCGTAAGTGGCTGATGCCAGATTTATGTCGACTTCTCAGCGAATTGAGCGAGTCCAGAACAGATGCTGCAGCTACTGTAGTCGATGGAAAAATCTACGTTTCTGGCGGCTGGGTAGCTCTGAATTCAGTGGAAGTCTACGATCCAGAAAAGGGAAAATGGGAGATATTCACTCCTAAGATGCCTTATGCGGTTGATTCACATATTTTAATTGGAAACCATTCACATTTAATCGCAATTGGTGGAGATTTGTCAAGTTCAGAACCAACAAATAATGTCTGGAAAATTGATATTTTGGATCCGAAGAGAGAATGGAAAGAGATGCCTCATCTGCAACAAAAACGATATTTTTTTGGCGCTGCAATAATAACCGATGGGTTGATGGTCTTTGGAGGATCGATCAATAATACAAAAAGAATTGATTCTGTGGAGAGTTTTGATGGAGTTGAATGGAAGAACGGAGCCCTGTTGCCAAAAATACGTGGTGCTTTTGCTTCTATTCCTCTCACTTACGTTCAAGAGAGACTTTTCCTCAAACGATATTGTCAAAAGTCTTGATTTTCTTTCATCACATAATGAATTTCCTTTAAGAGTTTCCAGGCTATTTGCTATCATAATTTTAAATTTAACCTTTTGAGACATCACTGATTCGACTTCATTGGTCCGATTTCTGGTTTTGCAAGGACTGACCTAACCTTGAAAAGCAGTTGATTTTTCCGATAGAACCACTAAACTATTGAATTGTTTTTTAAATGAAAAACAGAGCTTCTGAGCTTGAAGTCAGCAAAATATCGTATGCGATCCCCCACTTTTCTGGCCGGTCTCACCCGACCCGATGCTTCTTTTTTCTTGGAGAAAGGAGTTTGTTTTCGTGATCGAGCCTTCTTCCGGTTTCTTACGCCCTTTCCGCAAATTCCTTTGCACTTTATACTAAAATAAATCTTAGACTAATCAGCAGCCGCCTGCACTTAACAGAAGACGGCCAAGACACAAAAGTTTCGTGAGATAAGAAGGCTGTTTGTTTCAATAATGGCGACCCCCCTCAGACCCAAAGAACAATCCAATATTATATTTAGCTCTTTATTTGGATTTGATCGGATCACTTTATCTCCTTGGCTTGCCCTTGGGAATTTTAAATAGAGACTCGGTTGAGGAGCTGCTAGATTGACTGTTTGAGAGACTTCTTTGGACAATTTTGGGGCGAACTTCCGGCTTGAAGGAAGGCCTAATTTCGGTGAGCTTAATCGCAGCACGGAAGATATCATCCAAAGAAAGGGGAGGAGAAGTCGAAGTGGGTAGATCTCCGGTCAGTTGTCTCATCGCAATACAAGGAGGTGCTGAAAAAGGAGGATTAGAGAAACAGAAATGCTAATCCGAGATCAGGCTATTGTAGTTGCCAAAAAAGGCACCTTCTGTTCAAAAAATCTTAAAAATAACCCAAAGCTGATTCTTAAATAAGCTAAACTTCTTTTGAAAGGGTTACGATGCTGAAGATTCATCTCCCAACTCAAATATTTTGTAGATTTTGGCTCGTGAAAAAACGAAGTTAGATTGATTTTACCTGGGCAATCGGCATTCGTACAGTATTGGGAATGGCCCATGCTGATCCGCATATCCTGACAGCCGGGTACGGTACAAGAGCTCTGCAAAAAAATTTCTGTGCTTTTGATTTATCTCATGTCGCAGGCTAATAGCTACCGTAAGTGAAGCCTAAGTACATTGGGGGGGCAGGTGGTTTTTTCGACTAACATTTCGCCGCTATTTGTTGCAATTGTTCCGTGAGAATAGCGAACTTTTCGTTATGTTTTGCAGAGCGGGGGTGAAAAGAGCCTTGAACTCGTTCAATTTTCAGCGAGGAGATAGAAATTGGTAATAAAAATCTCCACGAGGTATTTTAGGACTTTAATTTCTGGTCCGCTATTCTCTTTCCTTATTCTTTTGAAAGAAATAAACTCACTCCTTCTAAGCAGCACATAGAGTGCCTCAAAACGGAGAGTGGATCGCTTTGTCGAACTTCTTCGCCATTTTCTGCTGTCATTTCTGAAAGACGAATCTTAGAGGAGAAAGTGGGTGAAAGCACTGATGTCAAACAACAGTACACATCAGAGAAATGCAAACAGCAGAACAGAACTGATAGGGCAGCAAGTGCAAGAGGCGTACAGAATTTTGATCTTTAAGTAGGCGTTTTTGGCTACGCGATCGTGTGTTTTGGTTACAGTAACCCATAAAACTTTTTGCCTTTCTTTGCAGAAGTCTGCACTTTGTCTTTCTGATGTTTTCCAAAGTTCAATAGTCTTACAACTTTCTAAAAGATAGAAGAAACTGTTAAGAAACGGCTATTTAGATTACAGCAACCTGGAAAGTCAAGCAAAATAGAGCAACGACTGATCCTATATAATCCTAGAAAGTAGAGCAATCTCTCGGAAATCTGCTGTTTAGCAAAGTTGTATGAAAGATCAAGGGCTGCTAGTTTGCAATAGATCGAAAAACCAAAAGTATCTCTTCGAATTGATGAAAAAAGGACCGGGCCGGGAACTTTGAGAACTCTGCTTTTAATGGCGTTTTTTTGATCGATTTGAAATCAGCTTTTGTTCAAAAATGCTCTCGGCCCAGCCCGGCCCGAGCTTTGAGAACCCTGTGTTAAGGGGCTACACTATCTCAGTAGGAAATGATTTTTTGAAATTTAAATAAAAATTCTGGCCTTTCGAGGTCTAAAATTGAAGAATTGATCAACAGCTTCAATTTTACAAGAATTTAGAAGAAAAACTAAAACTATGAGAACAATAAGCCTCGACAAAATGAGATTTTTTTGGAGAATATTTGGTACAAAGAGAGAATCCCACGTGTGGGGTAAACAGATTACGGTATCTCTACGTAATTGACTTAGAATCGTGAATAATCCCCCTTCCCTGCCATTGAAAATAATTCTATTAAAAGCCACGTATTACAGCCGATTTTCGCTCTCGAACCTTCACTTTCTCAAGAAGCTCTTCCTCAGATGTTTTCACAACAAAGCACAGATCATATGACCCGTTCAAATTTGATTGACGCGACACAGACCACAACCCCGTTCGCCTTTGGCTTGTAAACACAGAATGATATGTGCTAAGGAGATATGAGAGTGCCTCCTTTCGGCCGGCCCGACTCCATGTCAACAACTTTTCTTTGTCCAAAGCTCAGATCAAAGGCTAACGATTGACGGAGGGGGGGGGGGATTTGAGATCAATTGGATCAACTCTTTTTTTGTGAACAAAAGTACAAAATGGATACGAAATCGGGAGAGGAAGTAATACACTTTAGATGACTTTTGTTTCAAAGTGGAGAAAAAAAGAAGCAATTTGTTGATCTTCCTTCGCTCTGAATAATCAATGGAAACAGCTGAAATCAGCTCTTTTGGTACATTTTACCTGGAGAGAATCAAAGCTCAGCGATTTACAACCAACTCTTAGCGAAAAATATCTCCCCCTCTCTCTTTCTGCAGAGATCTCTTCCTCCTCTGCAATAAAAAAAGAAGTTTGATAGCTGCTGTGGGGCAATGGGTTTCGTGTTTTGTGGGAGAAACGCGAACTCTGTCTGCTCTTATCGGAAGCATTGTGTTGTCCGCGGGTTCGGCGAGGAATTTTTCAGGTTTTGGCGCTCATATAATTAACGGAATTCTCTCCCCAAAGCTGATCGAGAAATGAAAGAAGGTTGAAAAGAAAATTGGGAAACGTGGGGAGATCAGACAGCAGAGAAAAAAAAGATAAGAGGAAAGAGTCGTTTTCATTTGGGGCAAGTGGTCAGCGCTGAGCTGAATTGACTGATTTGAATGAACTGGCTGTGAGGATGGATAGTACGTGGGAGAGACGGCCGTCTATGACGTTGCTTGTCGACCGGGTACGCCCTATTTCGGGAGAGAGAAGCGATTGGTAGAGCGAGATCAGTGGATAGCAGAGACTGGCAGATATATTTAGAGAATGGTCAAGGCTGAGTGATGACCTTGGATCCCTGCCTTGGAGCAGAGAACAATCCCCTCAGTTTGATTGAGTAGAGCGACTGCTACTATTTTAAAGTTTGGCAAACACGTTTCTTTTAGAAGATCCTTTTGAGCAGAGATCTCGTACGCATCGATTCGAAGGAAAAAAGTTAATTGACCCTGTAAATAGAACTCATTGGAACACTGATAGCCCGTTCAAAAATAGGACAAAAACTATGGTCTTTGAGACTTCCTTTGGGAAATTCCAATGAAAGAAACTAGGCATCCATTTTTATAGAGATAAGCATCTTTTACACCTAATCTCAAGGCCAAAGTGAGAAATCAGTTGGAAAAATTCGCCAAATTACAGTAGCAATTATTGTTTCGAAACTGACATTTGGTTGAAAAAGATCATTTTTTCTGATCGTTTATTTGATATTTTGCTCGCTATTCGCATGCGATTGCAATCTATAAATGTAGATGACCATCTTCTTGGAATGCATCTCACGAAAAAAAAAGATCGACAACGTTTAAAAAAAATGTGCTTACTTTTAATTTGAAGCCACCGTATTCTTCAAATAGAGGCTATTACTTTTTCAATCAGTTTTAAAATTTTCAATGTTGTAGTTTTGATTTTTTCTACAATTTTTCAGAAAAATAAAATCCAGAATAATTATATTTGAGCAGTTGGTAGAAGCGCGAACGCTTAAAATACTTTTTTTGTAAATTCCACATTGGTCGTTGGAACTTTGATTGAAGGCATTGTTTTGTGAAAGGAAAGAGATCAAAAACTCCCTCAGGCTTGTGGTATCTTTAGAAGATAATTCTTGCTAGATTAGGGAACACGAGTCTTTGTTGGTGGTGCAAAGTTTACCACGACACATGGCGAGAGACGAAGAGAGGCAAAATCGGCCGATCTCTTCCGTATCTCCTAGCCGGAAATGCTACCTACTTGAGTTTTCTTTGAACTTTTTCTTAATCGAATGTTCATAAACACAGCTGGCGAGAAAAGGAAAAAGTTGTGGGAAAAATGTTCTGGTCATTTTTATGAGTAAAGTTCAAAGCTAAAAATGAGAGAAGTTTCACCATTTGGTGAGAGAGAATAGCGCCCGGAATATTTCCTCAGGTGAATAAACAAACGTCTCTCAATCTGATCTTTGGCCTCCCCTTTGAGTCGGTAAACACTTCCTAAAATTTCCTTCCCTCTACGGTAGCTGGATAAACAATAAACGTGCCGTACTTTATCTTTCTTCTCTATTCGTTGTCCAACAGGGGGAAGTCACTTTATTGTCTCTTTCCCAGAGCTCAAATGAATATTTCAAATTGTTTTTAGCTTGACGTTTGATCCTTATACTCAGAGGGCTAGGTCAAACACAAAAAATACTGACAAATTTGTTCCTCGAGCTCTGTCCTAACTCAAAATAGGCAGAGCTTCATGAATATCAAAAAAAAAAGTCCTACAGAGCGTAGAATTCTCTCCAAAATGATAAAAAGAGTGCCTCGAAAGAATCAGACTTGGGTTGTTTTAGTCCCCAGTCTGTTTCTGTAGGAAACCCGATTCAACCAAAAAGGAAGTCGAAGTGAAACAAAACGTCACACAAAATCCACTCTGGTCTAGTAGATACTAGGTTCTTTCGCTCATGTTTTAGTTAGAAAAGAGCAAAATACCAGTTCTCTTTCTCGAACCAGTGAGGGTATACTTTTAATCCAATTTCTTACTCACACAAGTGAATAAAGCAAAAACAATAGAAGAGAGCATCACGTATTTGGTTCGACGTATATTCCCTATGAATAATGAATGAACAAGTTGAATAACAGAAGATGGGATTATTTGGTTGGAAAATGCGCCCAAATTTCGAAAGAGATACAAAAAATTGAAAAAGCGAAAGCTCAAGATTCCTCACATTTTCGAGGCATTTTTAGAGATGTTGAAGAGGCTTTTCCTTTTTGTTTTTTTAAGTCAAAATTTGTTTTGAAAAAAGCTAGACAAATTTTAAAAGCTCGGCTGTTTTTAACTGATAAAATATAGCCGAAGAAATTACTTCTTATAATCTGGGAGTAAGTCTGAAGAGAAAAAGCAATCTCTCACTCGGAACGGAACAAATAAGATCAGCTGTTTTGATCTCCCCTCCTCTGGTTGCACTTCTCATGCGATTTTTACACCAATTTGAAAAACGTCTTGTCCTCTCATCCGCCTCAGCCAAAGATCTTAACACGGAAACAAAGAGAAGGACAGGTTGATTCGAAACTACCAAAGAGAGAGAGAGAGAGACAAAGCGCGTTAAAACAATTTCTGCGATTGAGTCAAAAGGAGAGAGGATGAAAAAGGGATTATACTAGGCGCCAGGTGGGAGAACGACTAAATGCTTTGTACGGTTGATTATTAGTGGAAGAGACATATGGCGAAGGATTTCTCGTTTCTGGTAGACGGATCATTATGTGATCCTAATCTCATTGTTGTCTCTCCTTTAGTCTGCTTTAAATTACTTTCGCCTAAAGATTCAACACAAACATTCGATCTAATCTTTGAATTTGCACAACTGCTTTCAAAATTGAAGCTAAAACTACTGTAAAATTATGGAATAAGCGCATAAAATCGAAACAGCTTAATCTTTTCCCACTTCGACTAGTTTTTATGGTTTGTGATCATCTGCAATTTTGCTGATCTAAATCTTCTCTATGGGTTTGCAGAAAATTACAAATTAGGAAGGGCAATAGGATTAGGAAATTCAACATAAAATTTTATATTCAGCCTCAAAAAGTCCTAAGCATTCTTTATTTAAAAAAGGAATCAACTAAATTTATCTAAAAGTTCAACAATTGAGTTCTTTTTGTGGCGATTGCACATTCAAAATAATTTAAAGTACATCTAAAATACATTTTCATTTATTCTCGACGATGAGATGAAATTTGATGGAATTCTTTGATTTTTGTTTAGTTATTCAAGAGGTTCAAAAAGCTCAAGGAAGTTTTAAAAAATTAGACGAAAATGGTCAAGTCGAACCCTTTTTATAATAGGTCTCTCTAAATTTATAGGGGGAGGAGACTCGATGGTGCCAAAACAGTTTCAAAAGAGCCGAAAGTTTATTGAAAGCCCCGCCCACAATAAACCCATCCTGTTTTTTCAGAGTAGAGTCTCCAGATGAATTTTCAATCAACTCAAAGATCACTTTAAATTTAGCCTCATTCACTCTGGGAATTGACCAAAGATTTTAAGATTTTCCTGTAGATTAGATTTTTAAAAAAAGATGATCATTTAAGAAGAGGCTAAACGAATCAAGGTCTTTTCAAGATTGTGAGAATTAGTTTTAGCTGAGGAAAAGCTCTACAAAAAAGGGGAAAAACTGGAATTATAGGCAAAAACAAGAATACCACGCTGCCCCATAGCGATACTTTTCCTTGTATAGGAATGGAACTGGAATTCTTCCAAGGAACTTAGGAATATTTTGATAATTTGTGATAAACTCTATCGGAGAAAACAGCTCAAGTTGAAGGCTGACTGCTAAAATTAAAAAAAAATTCTTTTAAAGAAGCTTTTAGAAATATTTTTGGCCAAAAAAGTCTATTTTTCGTGAAAAGCAGGTAAAAAATAGGCAAAGTTGCTTTTTCCGGATTTCATTTCCTCTTTAAGGACAGGTCTCAAAATAGAGAAACATCGAAGAATTGATGGCGGTTAGGGACTTCTCAATGAGCTAGGAGAAAAAGCTGAGATTAGTAGTTAGAAAACCGCCTAGGATTTGCTTTTTCCGGTCTCAAAAAAAGGACTTCCTTGGCATCTAAATGACCAGGAAAACATAGATGAAATAGTCCGTCCTGACTCAATCTGTCTTAATCAACCTTGAAAGGTTTATCTGGCAATCGGGTTTTCCCGTGGAGGGGATGCGGAAGAATTTCCTGCAAAATTAAGGGCAACAGTGGATCAAAAATGAATCCCACAGTGATAATTTTGAGTTTTCTCTCTCTCTCTCTCTCTGTTTGTCTCTTTTGGTGGCCAATCGCAAGATTAAATGTTCCAATTTTTTTTTAACAAAAAAAGGGGAACATTTTGGCTTTTGACAAATGAGAAGCGTTGATCTTTCCAGAAAATCGAATAACAATCCGCTTTTTTTGCATTCAACTGGATTTATCTTCATTCCCGATGTCATCAGAAGATCCCAGAATTTTTTCTGTTCTGATTTGATACGATCAGTGACGAAATGACCTCTCTCTCTCTCTCTCTCACTTTGTGACAAATCAATGCGATACGGGTGGCATGACTGGCACACCCAGGCTGGGGTCAAAGCTATCACATTTGGCAATTAATTTATCGCCTTTCGGCACCTTTTCACAGCGACACATTCCAGCGAAAAATGGTGGCAAAATAGAAATTCTTGCGTAAATATGATCACAAAACCACGTTTACGGTAAGCCAAACGGGCAAATAAAATTGGCAGAAAAGCTTCCTTTTGTTTTCAGCGCCTTTCTCCCAGGCGAGCGGTAAGAATCCAACCATTGAGTGAGGTCAATTTTTTAAACTTATTTCTCTATTTTCCTCCACTATTTTAAAATCAAAGTTATTTTTAGGAAATCTTACTCTCAAAAATCTACAAGAACGACCATTGGATTATAGTATCTTTTGCGTTAAGGGAGACATCTCTTGGGAACGGAATACGGTAGCTCCCTTGAAACCCATTGGTCTTTTTTAGCAAATAAAAAGCTTCCAGAAGAGCTTTAGGAAGTCTGTGATTATTGATCAGACATTTTTCAGCCAAACGAATGAAACAAAAGAAGAACAGTTCGTCTGGCTAACAGGGGAGCCCAAAACCTTGACCTTTTCGGGTTGTAATTCTCAACTGCGCTATGGTTGCACTTTTCCATATTTCGGACAGAATCCAACAAAAAATATTGGTCCAACTGTCTTCCAGATATGTCCTTTTGAATCAATTACTACTCTAATTGTCATCAGAATACGATCAGAGTTTTGTACGAATTTCCTATAAAAACGGTGAATTTTTGAATCAAATAAAATCCATTTTTAGGAGAAAAAAACTGAGACGATTTGAAAATGATTGAAAGCGTTTTTAAACAACAAAAAACAGTTTGAATCCATTAGCTTCAACTTCAGTTAAATGCGAATTAAGAAAATCGAGAAATTAAGGTAAAGTAAGAATGGAGAATCGAAATGAGACTTTTATTCTTTTTCATTAGAAAGAACTGCATAAAAACAATAACTTCTGGATGATATGGGCTGATCTCGGCCTTCAAAAAGGCTCTCAAGTTGGTTGGAATGTCTAAAATTACCCCAGAGACTCAAATCGAACTCGTTGAATTGAATCTCCGCTTCATTTTTTAAGACGAGTCAGCTAAATTGGAGCAAATTCTATCCGCTCAGATGAATTATACGGAAAATTCAGCTAATTTGTTTTGAAAGTGAGCCAGTTTATTCAGGTTGTTGGCTACCGTAACCAGCCGTCTTGATCGAATTACCAAAGAATCACAATTACACTTTGTTAACCCAACTAAGCAGAAGAAGTGATAAGGAAAGAACTGAAAAACAAGCCAAACCACGTGTGTCTCCTTGACCGGAGTACCATATGATAAGGCTTTGGCGGATAGCCAAGGCCGCCGGCTACTTTCCCCCAAGGGGGTGCGGCCGGGGGGAGAAATGTGACCAAAACATGCTTGGGGCGAGGGTCTAGACAAGAGAGATGTCGAAAACACAGAACAGCGCAGTATGAGTGCCATAAACAAAAAGGTTAATCGTCCCATTGACCCGGAGAATCTCCTCGGAACTTTTTTAAAAGAATCTCTCTCTCTCTCTCTCTTAAAGGGACTGTCAGGGCTAATTTTTGATCCTTTCTTATAAAATAGTATTCGAAATAAAAATGCGTGGATTATCATAATTCTACCGTAACCCAAAGCTAAAAAAATCCAGTCCCTTTAAGTCAACATCGGATTCAGCAGGAACACGAGGAAGCTTAATCCAGCAGAACAGCAACTGTTCAGGGGTTTAAAAATGACGAGCGAGTGTTTTCTTTTCTCTAGAATTCATGATTATTAATCAGGGGGAAAAAATGTTCAAAGCTAGAGACAAATTAATCTCTGAACTAAGATCGAGGAGGAAATAATATCCTAATCTTTGGATAGAAAAAAGATAAAAAATCAAAAGCGGAAGCGTTTTTATTTATCACAACACACAGCCAAGCTGAAAATAATTCGAAATCTAAAAGTCAATGAAGGTTTTGATTTAGGGTAGGGATATTTGGATCAAAGTTTTTGATTACAAATTAATGAAAATCAAAAATTATCCGAAAGAAATTTAATCTGAATACTTGAGCAAGCGAAAGTATAACTTGAAAAACAAAGGAAGCGTTAGTACTTTTAGTTTTTCATCGAAAGTTATTGGTTTGTAAAAACATTGGCTCTGCAATTTTCTAACTGTCAAAAGCACGACGGTGTCCTTCTCTTGCAACAGCAACCGTAAATAATTTTTGCAAGAAAAAGAGTGTTTTGACAAGGCCTAACTAAAGAGAAAGGGGGACCTACAGCGACCCAGAAATTCATGGAGAACCAAAGTCTTCACAATCGTTGGGCTCACCTAATTAAATTTTTGGCTAACAGTGACAAAATTGAAGAAATTACAAGTTGCCGAAATAAAGAGAAAAGTCCTTAAACACTCAAAGAAGAGAATTCCTCTCGATTTATATGGAAGAATTTCCAGCTTATCTGATATTCTCGGAAAATTGAACAAAAGGTTAAAAAATAATTCAGCTGTTAAGTTCGAACGCGGTATGTTCGTTCGAGAACATGAGCATTTTTTCTCTAGAACGGAGCAAAGAACCACTCAATGTGTAGGACATTTCAATTCTATTATTATTCTATTAATAACCAGCCGTGAGTCTGAACGGGTTTGCATCCAATACGACCGACGCAAATAGAATAATTGCACCTTTTGACTGCACAGGGTTCGATCGATCAAAGGAAAAAATGTTGATAAAAGTACCTATACGTTTTCCAAAAATAGAGGTCTTGTTTTTAGCGTAAGCATAAGGCGCTCAACTTTTTGTAGAATCTATTATTCCTTTAATGGAAATTCAATTATTCAACGAAAGGAGGAGAAAACAGACAAAAACAGGAAAAGAAAAGAAAGAGAGAACACATTTGAGAGAATTAATTTTGTTTGAGAAAATAGCTTGAAGAACCAAAGGATCAAACATTTTCGTCATATTTTCCTGCCTTAGAGGGGGAAGTATTTGAGCCGGATATACGGACGTTTCATGACACCAAAAGAAAAGCAATATTTTTTCAAGCAAAACAAGACGAAACTGAGATCTCATTTTCAATTTGCTCTGCGAGGATGATGAATCGAAATCACCATCTCTTTACAATCTTTAGCAAAGAGAGGGGCTTTTGCTATAAAAATTGAAGTTTTAGGTTAATTTGAAGGTTATTAATGTATTGAAAAATTCAAATTTTTGAAATACGGTCCCCTTTTTTGGCTGACTAACCCATGAAAATATGCCTCATCAGCTCCAATCCATCAAATTTCAGAGCTATTTTGACTTCTTCGAACTATAACTTCGCGAGGAAGTGCAGGTATTTTTAGCCAAAAAAGATAGCAAAAGCTTCTGTTAGAATGAACTATAAAACGTCGCTTTTCATTTGGAAATAATGATTTAAAAAATTCCAGGGTTTGTATAACCTCTACGACAATCATTTCGATCAAATTTTGAGGCTTCGCTATTTTTGGAAAAGAGAGACAATTTTTGAATATTTTCCGGATCTTTGGTATATTTTTTCCGACAATTAGCCCCCACTTGCATCAGGCTTAGTCTACACTCTTTGACTATCAGCTCCAAAGTTCCAAGTTCTTGAAATCTTAGGATCCAAAGCATAATATGAGATGCAAAAAATGGGAACAGTATATGTGCCTTAATGGATTCCAGAAGAGCTTGCTGTTCACATACGCATATATGTATCGTGTAATCGACGTACGTACAATTGTATTGCGAAGATTGGAAGTATAGACGGAAATATGATTTTGGTTAGACCAACTCGCCGGGTGATTACGGTGACCAGCGACCCGCATTAATTGGCTCAGTTCACAAACAAATTAGCTGCTCCTTCTGTTTCAATTATTGAGTCGGAAAGAGATTCTTCATAATAATCAAAAATAAAGTCTTTGGTGGCAAGATTGGAAATGCGAGAAAAAATGAGGAGAGAGAGAGAGCCTATATTGATGCAAAACTGTCTTTTTTGACATAGCTTCATTTTTAAAAAGCCTAGACCCATTGGAATCTATGATGAGACAGCTTTCTCTCTTTAAAACCTATATTGAGATTTATTTACCGAATATCCACTTTTATCCAACTTATTAGTTAGAAGAAGACGACGAAATTCTATTGAGGTCTCTCCTGAGATTATAATGGAATGAAGCTCCAACCTTCACTCTCCAATTATCTTTGAAAGGTTAAGAAGAAATCCTAGTTAGGTTCTGAAAAACGTCGAAAATCCAAAAAAACTACCAGAAAATCTCTCTAGAAGTATTAGGGCGAGTAAAAAGTTTTGCACCAAAAATGTTAACAGCTCATAACTCTGTGCCCAGTTGATCGTTTGAGTTGAATTTGTTTAAATTGAAAACTTTGTCATCTTGTCTACCAAAATCCAAAATTTCAAGCCAGTTGCCATAATCACGTTTGAGATCTCGCTCTACCAAGGTGACCCTCAAAATCCTCATTTGTTCAAAGACTCGTCAAATGCTCATAAGAGATCCCCAAAGTCTCGCAAATGGATCATTTTATTCCTCTTTGAGTAAAGAAGTCTCAGTCCAATTTTTACGGAATTTTATCGGAAAAAGTTATGCCTCTTTTTCTCTCTAAAGTCCCTTTTTTGGTCAGAAATGTTTACCACACTTCTTGATCATTTAGAAAGAATCCAATATCAATTGAAAGAGCTCGACGAGCTATTAAAAATATGTTTCTCTTTTCTAATGAAGATTTTTCCGCGTGAAAAAAAGTTTGATTGAAACTCCTATTCACCTTCACCCATTCGCCCTAATCCTCCAGATTAGCGAACTTGGAACCTTTGAAGTTCCCATTCAACTTTTCTCGAGCAAGAGGGACTCGTGAATATTATTGAGAATACATTCTTGGATTGTTTAAAAGGCTCTTTCAAATGGATCCAAACACGTTTCGAGTAATCTTTCGAAGTCAATTTGACATGGAAAATAACCTCAGAGAGGAAAAGTGGCCTAAAAATTGTTTGGACAATTCCCATGCTTTAAACATTTTTCTGGTGGTTTTCAACATGCTAGAGAACAAAAATTCATATGAGAACACCTAAAAAGTCGTAATCGACCGCTTGCAGGACTATAGATGAGGGTTAATTTTGTATGTCATTTCGTGAGGGTCATATCTCAGTCAAGAAACAACCAAATCCTTTGAAATTTTGGATTTTGGTAGACAAGATGACAAAGTTTTCAGTTTTAAAAAAAATTCAACTCAAACGGTCAACTGCGCACAGAGTTACGAGCTGTTAACATTTTTGGTGCAAAACTTTTTACTCACCCTAATATCTCATCTTGACTATGAGCTCAAATGCTGCTATAAATTTGGCATAAGAAATTGGAGAATTTTCTAAATTCTTGAAGTTTTTCTACCTTTTGAACGATCAATTTTATAAGAATTCTCGATGACATTTCTATCTTGATTTTTATACTTTACAAGGTGATACCAAATGGGTCAACTTTTTTGTTAATGATATTGCTTATTTGTTTAGGAAAGAAGACACAAAATAAAGCTGGTCCTATAAAGGAAAAAGGGTATCTATTTTGACAAGAGAGATTGTTGAAGAAACAGGAACCTATTGAAATATAGCCACAAATTGGGCTATTTAATACTACTTTTATTCTTCTTTGAGCGTTTAAGGACTTTTCTCTTTATTTCAACAACTTGGAATTTCTTCAATTTTGTCACTGTTAGCCAAAAAGCTACAAATTGGGCTTTGAGGCGTATTTGATTCAAAAGAAAAGATCCGCTGGATGTGAAATTGAGACGAAATCATTCATCTCGCTTCAATTCACCAACAAAATTCTTTGATATTTGATCAAGTTCTTCTTTGCTAAAGGATTGCGGTTTTGAATCATCGCATAGTTTCTGATAGAGCGAAAAATTCTATAAATTTTAAATAGTCTGTTTCAAGATCTGGCGACCAAACTGACTATCACTCTGCGCTGCAGATTTGAATTTAGGCTGGCCGCACTGGCTTTATCCTAAATTGTTAAATTTAATACTACTTTTATTTTTTATTGTTTTTAATCGATTTCTTGTGTTTTAAATTAGTATATGTATAAAATCAGTTACGGTATTAAAAAGAAACAAAAACATTAAAAAAACAATAAACAAATAAAAGTAGTATTAAATTTAAAAAATTTAGGATAAAGCCAGTGCGGCCAGCCTAAATTCAAATCTGCAGCGCAGTGTGATAGTCAATTTGGTCGCCAGATCTTGAAACAGACTATAAGCGAAATTACCTCGTGTACAAGATGTCGAATGTCGTAAATAATTCCTCCAAAAAATATTACCCATTTGACTGAATTCGCATTGTACATCTCAACTGCTGTCGATTTATAAAAATTTAGTTTCTACACAGAATTTAGATAAATTATTCACTCGCGGAAAAACCATTTTTGTTTCAGTCGAATTCTCCGTATTGTCAATATAATTGCATGGAAACCAGTGATTCTTTTTGTCATATTTTTGACGGGAAGAAAAGACCAAAGGAACTTCAGCTGGCTGGTGCCACGACTTCACTTGTTCCTTTCGTTTCTGGAGAAAAAAAATCATGGTGAAGGGCAAAAATCTTACATCTGAAGCTCCGTTGAGATCATAAACTGGACCGCGATTCTTGAATGGATGAAAATATGTTTGCGCAACTGTTTCCTCTTTATTTTCAGTAGTTTCTTTGTTATTTTCGCTCTCAATTCGGGCTAAAGAAATAACGCCTCGGGACTGAAAAATCAGGTTAAAATGACTGTTTCTATTTTAAAATTACTATATTCCTTTCAATAACCTATTTTTTAGGCATCTTCCACTTTCTTTCGAAACAAGATGAGGCTGCGTTACCTTCGGTGACGCTTAATTTTAGCATTGCACCTAAACTTTACCTTCCTGCGATTTGCAAATAGAATTAATATATTAATGATGATTTTGATTCGGGAAAAAAATCCTGGGATCTTCATCTCTTCCCATTCAAGTTTTAGGCCCCTTCCCCTCTCAAAATTTAGTCCCGTTTCCCCTCGAATTTTTTGTTCCCTTTCCCCTCAAGTTTTAGTTCCAATTCCTCGAATTTCCATAAAAAGGTTTTTCTTTCGAATTTTAAGCGGACTTAGGCATTTTGCGTGAGATGGAATCGCGGAAGTGGAAAACAAAAAAAGCAAAAATATTTGGCGTAAGTGAGGGTCGAACCCTCAACTGAGCAGATCGAACCAAAAATCAACCTCGCGTCTAAAGTCTAAAATTTATCAATTCAAAAATTTCAAAGCGCGGGGTTCTACAAAAGCGTGACGGACAGACACCGTAGCCGATTATTTTAATTAGATTGGCGATGTTTTTTTTTAATAAAGTTGCAGCCCTTGATCTCTTCTACAACTTTGTACAACATTCAAAAATATAAAACCCCTCTAAAATTCCAAAAAAACAGTAAAAAAGCTACGCCTTTCGATTGAAGAAAATACAATAGCTTTGGCTTTTTCTAGTTCCAAATATCTATAATTTCAAAATAAAAGCTTACATTTTCAAATTCGCGAGAAGGCTCCGGGTCTTTGGATAAATACAATTGTGTCAAATTGCTGATAGAATTATCAATTAGCGCCAGCTCTGGCTTTAAATCCGAGACAGTTTGATCAACAAGTTTGATATTATTTTTAACCTTTTCCTCCATACTATCAACTGGAAAAAAGAAAATAAAAAATGAATGTGTCCTAGCTATACTTTTAGCCTTTAAATTCTCTATATCAATGTAAAGTCTCGCCAGTTTTCTATCCAAATCTTTGTTGATTTCTTCCTGAAAGCCGGCAAGTAAAGTAGCTAAAAATATTTCTTAAACGAAAAAATTTCAATAACTCACCCATATTTTCCCACAACGGGCTAGACGAGTGTAGTAAAAGATTATTTAATTTTTTAATTTCTTCCTGGCTTTCTATTTGCATCGCCTGGAGCTCGTATATTTTAATTTTTAAGTCGTCCTCTTCAGTCGTACTCGTCCCCTTTTTTGAAACATTTCCATTTTTCTTTTTTGCAGTATCCATTTTGAAGAAGAGGAACCTGAAAAAGAGAAAGATGGAGGCGACTGATAGGAATTTGAATCATAAAGTAAACACTTGCTTCCGGTTGCGAAATTAAAAGCTCGATTATTCTGGATGAAGAAAACTTAGGGAAATTCGTAAAAAGCTGCCAGCTCAGCCAACTATAGTAGAAGATAAGAGCTGCCGTTGACAACAAATTTCCCAATTTCTCACTATATTTCTCTATGTGTGTGTGTGTGTGTTTGCCCGCCGCAGTGGCGGAGGCTGATAAACGCGGAGAAATTGTCGCAGGAGGATGGAGAAATTTTCTTGACATTTTCATTTCATCCCGGAAAAAAATGCGAGCTAGTGCGGTGGGGAAGACAGCTGATAACGAATAAAACCGAACTGATAAGGTTTTTATCAGCTAACTTTCTTTGGATATTCCTATTGCAGCCCACAATAGAGGCAAGCGCGTTGGCACCAACATTTGCTTTATTCATGGTTGTCTGTCCCACAGGGTGCACATATACCCCCAGCTGAGACATTTTACGCTGGTATTCTGTTGTTTCCATTGCTGATTCCGAAGTCGGCTGATGTGTTGGTTTTCTTTTCATTTTCGCTTCGAAATTAGTTTTTTTTCTCTTCTAATTCCTCAGCAATATTGATTGAATTTCTTCTCCTGCTCTTGTTCTTCTGTTCCTTTACAAAATTTTCATTCAAAGGTCAGATAGATCATCCTAATTTCTCAACCAGGTTTGCTAGAACAAGAGATAGCCGTAGTACGTTAAAAATCGGACAACTTTATTTCAACCGGCATAGATGAAAACAGTCCTTCAAAAAGGGGCGAATTATATAACTGTCTGGGACACATAATCAATGCTTCAATTAATCACAAAGAAAAAACAAAAATCACATAGAAATGACGATGAATCTATCTCAAATCAGGGAAGAAGTTCCATGGAATTGGTTCCAAAATCGAAAATATGCGTGGCAAAGGCTTTACCAAATAAATTTCTTCAGTTAAAGTACGATAAATAGCTGAAGTGGAATACTCGACGATGATTCCATTCAGACTGTCGTAGCTCTTCCCCTCAAAGCGATACTGCGGTCGCTTGGGTTTATCGTCTTTTACTTTGACGACAACTCGCTTGTGGGCCTAAATCAACGTACAGTTTATGCTAAATGGAATAGAATCCGAACCACAAAATGGCGGACTTTATATCGACATCTGACGGAGATAAAGTAAGTTCGTTCTTTGTCCAAACTCTTCCAGACCATATAATTTCCGACGAGACCGTTGGCCAAAAGAGCTTCCGCTTGTCCTTGATTCATATAGCCAAACCACCACGGCTCTACAGGATTCAAGAAGGTTTCAATCTGAATTTTCTAGATTCTGTTATATAATGTAGAAAACGAACTCTTTTTTCGCTGATAGTTCCACAACTAATTGGCACAAATGTAGAATAGGGGACGATATTGATATACCCGGGGACAAATGCCTGAACAAATTCAAATTCCTCCTGCAATAAATAATTTCAAAACCTAAATTTAATTTGAAAAAAAATCGAGAAAATCGTCTCCAGCAACTTTGGGCTGTAGCTTAAGCTAATACTCTCAGTTTTTTGTTCCAATTTTAGCACTCATAAAAAGCATTTAAAAACCATAAAAATCAGCCCACCTGAGGCTTGTATTCCACTATTCTATTCAGACACTTGGAATTGTCGCAAATTTTTGTCTCCCCTGATAATTTCTTGTAAATTCTCTCCATTATGATGTATTTGTCCTCGACGCATTCCACTATAATCGGTTGATATTTTCCCCCCATTTTGAAATACCACACCTCTATTCTCATCGATCAAAGGCTTAGTAAGACGGATGTTCTCAACTGACGATGAATGGAGTGGCGTCGCGACGTGATAGATCAGAAGGGCGTTGATGTTTGGGAAGCAATTTTGGCCGATATACACTTTTCCACATTTGAATTCCACCTGAAAGTTTGATTTGGTTGGGAGAGACTTGGTGGCTATAACCTTGATGCTTTTAACTCGCCAGAAGGATTTGACTAAAAGGTAATCAGTTGTTCCTAGGAGGAGTAAAAACTCTCCATCTGTTGCGTTTTGAAGGAGTTTAGCAGCTTCTTCTTTTTCCATTCCAGAATAGACCCAAGGCTGTCTTTCCAGCGGAACGAATTTCTCAATCTAAAAGCTTTTTCTAAAATTATTCTTCGAGCTTTTTTCGCGTTAAATTAAATTTTTTTCTCACCAGCCAATAGACAAACTCACGTGACTGGTTGGAACGAGACCTTCCTCTCCTAATGCATTGCGGCAATAAGCCGAGGTGGCGAAAGGCTCATCCAAAATGGTTAAAATTTCTCCGGCAACCAGTGAGAGCTCGTCGTCTTTTCCTTTTTTGAAGAAACAAATCACAGAGGCAAATTGAACCAATTTTGGTAGAAGGAAGGTCGACTTGGGATCTTCTTCAACTTCTGGAGTTTTCTCAGGTTTTTTAAAATTTTTAATTGGTTCTTCTTTTGTCTTTTGAGGGCAAGTCTGAGCGAATTCTAAACGAGACACTGAAATTAATCAGATTGTTGAATGAATCATTTTGGGGAAAAAATAACCTCGTTTTTGCAATTCATCGAATGAATAAGCATATCGACTCATCACCTCATCCAGTGCTTTTTGCAGTTTCTTTATCTTCTTCTCTTGGTCCATCAGCACAGTTGCTTGGTCTGAAAGTGTAAATTTTAAAATTAATCGAGACTTCGATCTTACCCTTTTTCCTTTCAAATTCAGTTAGTTTCCTCGTAATATCCGCATTTTGTTCCTTCAGTTGAGTAATTTGCTCATCTTTTTGAGTCAGTTTTTCTTCGTATAACTTTATGACCGAGTCTTCTTTCTTGAAAAATGAAGAGAAACGAGAAGAAATGGAACAAAATAGTTCTCCAAGAGTGATGAGCAACCAACAAGGAAAGTTGATGAAACCATCCAGAAATTGGAAAGTTTCTTTTTCCTTCTTTTTTTTGCCCATGTCCTGATAATCAAATCCAAAGTAGTCGACAGGTGCGAACAAAAAAACTGCTGAAAATGATCTGGTAGAGAACAAAGAATCAAAGAGGCATGGATAAATAGCGGGCGGAGAATGAAGTCTGTGAAATAATTACCGGAGAGACTAAGGATCATTTCGAAGAGGAAATGTTTTCAACTAATTTTGTACATTCCGTGGTTCGAGAGAGATACTCCGTGCGGATCTAGAGAAAGAAAAAAAACGAATGATATTCGTTGTTTTCGACTAAAGATGGGGGGTTTAATTATCACACCGTGCGAGATAGGATTAAATTAAAAGAAGGAGATTCAAGGGAGCCTCAAACGATTACTGTAAATTGAACCCAAATAGGCTGCTCTTTGAAAGAAAGAAGGAAGGACCTTAAACTGTATGCTGAAATCAATCAACAAATCTGGTTGGCCTTGAATGGAAGGGAACAAAGAGGTCCCAAACAGCTTGGACTGCCTTTGGGTAACGAGGGCGAATGGGATCTAAATTGACATCTACTAGACACCGAGCAATTTTTTAAACAAAAACGATCATCTGGCTTATCATTCGGCAAAGCGAAAAAGGAATGAAACATGAGAGGAGCCGCATGAAATTTACTGATTCATCCATTGATTGAATAAGCTATTTTTCGTCAAATGAGTAATTGAAAACTGCTATAAAGAGAAGGATTTATTTTTGTCTGAGGAATGAAAGCGATGACACATTATTATTCATCTTGCTTCAGTTGTTTTTCTAAAAAAAAAGGTGCCGGATATTTGAGAGGACAAAGAAGAAAAAAATGATCATTTGATCATCCTCGAACCAGTCTGGAGAGCCAACCGAAATAGCATTCTTGGCTTTTTTTTCTACTTCCTATGAGTTGGACTAACAGCTGTAAAACGGCTGGTCGTCATTACGTTTTGAGGAGGCTACATTTTTGGTTTTTATGGGGTCGGGAGGATGGAAATAGCCAATGGCCGAGCTTAAGAATTTGCGGAAGCAATGATCTCGAGATTAAAGGAACCTTCCTGAGATCAGTGGAGTGAGAGTGAGTCTAGGCTGAAAAATAATGATCTCAAAGTCCTTCTCAAAAGTGATTAGTTTAAGAAAGTCCCCGGAGATAGTTCTTGAAGAAGTTTTCGAGACGAATCTAACTGAAAAATGAGATCGAATAGGCTGCCCATTAGCCGGGTTGTGATTTATAGAGGTTGCGGGGGTTGTTTGGGTACAAAATCATAATTCAAATTAATTAAAGTGCAGACTATAAATTAGAAATCTCGAAGCAATGGGGCAATAAACTCTCAAAAGAAATAGTTTTGGATTAAAGTTGAACTTCGAGGCAGCTTTCAGCACTATACGAATTCCAGATTTAGCTCTGACAAAAGATGAAATCATGCCTCGAAATGTCCAAGACGGATTTCTCATACAAAACAAGAGAAAAGGTGTAAAAGCTTGAACAAAACTACAGTTGAAATGCAAAAAATAACGACTTTTGTAAGATTTTATTAATTTTTGGCTTAGTTCTTCAAAATTTTGGGCAAAATTAGCCAAATTAAGGTAGAAATATGATAAAATTGGTATAAAAGTAAGTTCTAATAATTAATTTTGAGCTTTTTTACTGAAAAAATCTCTCAACTTCTATGAAAATTATTGGCTTTCGAAATGGAGCGGGTTTTTGCTCAGAGAGAAAGAGAGAGTGAGAGGCAGGTGGTGGTAATGGCTTTGGCGCCCAATTCGGCAGGGATTCACCGAAAGTCAGCTGTGAAATGGACAATTGATCTTCACAGAAAGAGTCGTTGGTCAACCTGAAATCTAAACCATTTACAATTGGCAGATTGAATGAGTAGACGCAACATCCGGGGGAAAATAAACAAATCCGCTCGACGTGTTTAGACTCTCCTCCCAGTAAAATGAGACGGTAATTGTTTTCCTGGAAAAATAACTGCGGAACTCTTGCTAGACTGGAATTACACTCCTTATGCACTCAGCACCTCCTTCTCTCATCTCAGACATCATGTGATTTAGAACCTCATGAGATTTATCGGACGGTGAACGCATTACCTTTATGTCCTTTTTTGTCCACCTGGAGGACGATTCTTTCAAAGGATAACGCTCATTTAAATGTTGTGTTAACTCTATCTTATCTGCTAAAAACGTTGAAAATTTGTCGTCAGTCGGCTAGATCAAAGCCAAGAGGAATAATCAAAAAACTACCGTCCGTTTCTCATTTTTCGATTGTTATTGCTTATTTTTATGACGTTCAGCTGTCTTTTAAACTTTTAGATTTGATCAAAAATATTCCTCTTAATTTTGGAAGTCTTTTTTAATTTTATACTTTCTCGGGGTTTAGTTGATTTTTATTTATTGGCTTGCCTGAAACTATAATAATTTATTAGTTTTATCGAATAAATTTTTTTAAATTTTCAACAATCTGTGGAGTGACTTGGATCGCCGCGTAAAATGCCTTATTTTGTGGAAGAGAGGCTCTTCTACTCCAAGACTTTCCGTCAAAAACGTCGACTAATTTCATCGGCTTATGGTAGCCGTTGCATCCTCCAAATACCACAATCTCTTCTCCAATTTTAAACCCAGTAAAATCTGTCCTTCTCTCTTCCATGTCGGGAAGTTCTTCTGCTTTAGGACCATTTTCAGCCAGATTCAATTTCCAACTGTTCCTTTCGCAATAATCGCCATTCCACCCGCCAAAGATGATCAAATCTGTTCCATCAATGACAGGGGCAATGCCTTGTCGTTTTTTAGGAAAGGCACAAAAGGGAGTCCAAACTCCTGATGAAGGATCCAAAACCTCGACGAGAGTTGGGAAATTAACTCCAGAGAATCCACCAAAAGCATAGATTTTGTTGTTGAAAACAACGGCCGATCCACTGATTCTCCCTTCGCTCATAGTTCTTACAAAAGTAATTTATAAAAAATATTGAAAAAAGCCTACGAATTGATTGTCCACTTGCCAGTTCTCGGATCATATTTCTCCACACTTTTGAGGGCCTGTCTTCCATCCCAACCTCCCATCACCCATAGACAACCATCAAATACCACGGAGCTATTCGTAATTCCATATCTTCTTTGATTCATATCTTCGACTCTCTCCCAATCCATCAAATTACTCAATTTGTATGTATACTTCCAAATTTCGCTAGCCTCATCAGAAAAAGTTGCCTCTCCACCAATGACATAAATCTCGCCGTTTAGGAGGAGAGCAGCATGCCCATGTAGCTTACAGGGAAGGCGGAGGGAGAGATCAATCCAGGCGTTATTCTTGTAGCTGAATAAGAACAAAGTGTCTTCAGGTTCATCTTCGGTTGTTTTTCCTCCAATTATTAGAATCTAAAAATAAAAGAAAATCTAACCAATTTTTAGACCCACCAAACTCTCAGCATCTAGTAGATCAACATCCTTTAGATTTAATTTTCTAGTCATTGGGCAGTCGCCTCCAATGCTAATCATCTTGGTATCATCGGCTGTTTCTATTTCCTTTAGAGCGAACTCAATAAATTCGGGCAATGCAGGTCTCAAATTTGGGCTCCAATCCCATCCTCTATATTTTAATCTCTTTTTTTTCTTTAAAAACCTCACCGTTTTAACAACGAATATAGCGGAGAATTTTCCCCCAGTAGTGGTCTTTCATCATCGAAGGCAATTCTCCCAATGACCCAAAATCCTGACTCTTCTAAATGCTCATAAGGACTTCTACGATTAGCCATTTCCCAAATAGAAATAGCTAGAGCGTAAATATCAGCCGGGAAGCCGTATCGCTGATATTCTATCAGCTCCGGTGACATATAGTGAGTTGTACCGAGGCTAATTTCATCATCATTGCGAGAATGGGAAGAAACTAACCCTCGGGTTATTTTGGTAGTATCTTTAGTGAGCGGCTTAGCCAGGCC
Organism: Oscheius sp. JU1382; assembly: GCA_932521405.1. Taxonomy (NCBI): domain Eukaryota; kingdom Metazoa; phylum Nematoda; class Chromadorea; order Rhabditida; family Rhabditidae; genus Oscheius; species Oscheius sp. JU1382. Next base: position 1,938,058 of record OW051479.1, read on the forward strand.
AAAGTCGGAAATCTTCAAATCGTCTAGGGATTTTCCAAGAAGAAAACTGAAAAAGAGTCTCCAGCGTCAATATAATGGCTTTTTTAAAGTTTTTTTTGGATGGATTTCGATTGCTTTTATATAACAAATATTCACAAACTTTCCAGGCTTAACATCTCGATGGATTATTTGCGCATCGTGGAGATACTTCAAACCAAGGGCAGCTTGTCTAATCCAGGAAAAAACCTGCTTCATACTGTAGTTTATGGCAGGGTTGTGGATGGCTAAAACATATTTTGAATCTTCTTCTAAAAATAAATCTGGGGTGGTACGGTATTTCCTTCCCTTTCGAAAAACAAAAATAACACACCTCTATCGAGACTTCCAAGCTCCATGTATTCCATAATGAAGCCGAGGTCTTTATTGAAAACACTCTGATCAGCAATCAATAGGCCATAGACTTGGACAATGTTGGGATGTCGCGAGTGCTGAAGCAGATATAAATCGTAAAATCAAAATAGCAACTTTGATCAGTAAATTAACTTCTTGAAGCTCTAGTTCCTTGTTCAATAAGAGCTTTTGATTTATTTTCAACGCAACAGTTCTAAGAATGATTTTTTGGTCAAAAACAAAACGATTCCAACCCAAAACTATAATGAAAAGCCTTGTAGACGATACCAAAAGCGCCTTGCCCGATTTCGATTACATTTGTAAACTCCGATTCTTTGTATTTGGGGATCGCTGAAAAGAATATTGCCAATCTGATGATTAGAAATTAACCAATTGATTCAATAATAAGATTTTGATTGAAATTCATGGAGAGGAAGCTTGTGTATTCTGGAGATTACGAGTAGAGTGATAAGAAGAAACATACGAAACCGCAAACACAAAAGTTGCAATCAATTAGCGTCAGTCAAGATAATTTGAGAGAGGAAAGTCATTTGTGTCTTGTCTTGCGACAATCAAAGTTATCGTGAAAAAAGAGTCATTGAAGAACGAGGAACTAAAATTTGATTGTCATTTTAAGGACTAGAACTTAATTGAAAAAAGCTTCGGAAACGGTCTCCTTGCAGTGTGCATCGCATTTTGAAAGCTCTGGGTAAAAAAGGATTCGAGAGAATACGGTCGAAGTTTGTAATAATAATTTTATTTATTCTTTTCGAATTAGCTTTCTGCTCATTTTGATACTCCTATTCCTATCGAATGCAGCTGCTCATCTAGTAAGTCTCTTCTTCTATTTTTGAGGTTCTCTCTTCCAGCATTCAAGTCCTTCTCCTCTCTGGAGTTGTAGCTGGAGAAACCTCGGATCCCAATCTTCCATCCAATCGTATGTTCTTCGCAATTTTCACTACTCCCTTTATTTGTAGCTTGTGAAGTTCTGAACAATATGATCCAACTTTCACAATGTGCTGCAGCAATGCGAAGCGGAGCTGTCAAAGTTGTGTCTGGTAATAGTCCGTCAAAAGTACATCTTGGATCAACCAATGAGACCATTGGAAATCAGATTTTATTAGCGGAGGAATTGGATTTGGATGGAGTTTCGATCAAAAGCTATAATAACAATAATGCCCTATTTTGGACGAAAATTCACATCAAAGCCAAGAAAATCCGCAATCCTAGTAATTATCCACCAGGTTTTTCATAATTTGCCTCATTTTTTAGAGAAGTTTGAACTCGTGATTGAGGATCAACCATTGCTGAAGACGATTGTCTTCGACCATCCGCAAGTATTCGCCTCATCTATCATCAAAGTCTTGAATTGCCCTCAACTCAAATCAATGCCGCATTCTACAAACAAATACAGTATTATCCCAAGGCTGCAAAGTAAGAGTTTGCCCGTCTTCTGAACTCTCGACATTTAGCGTGTAAATTCACCGATGTTACTGAAATGATGAAGTTGAATGAAAAAGTATGTCGCTGGTGGAGTGGAGAAGTGATTTTTCGAGGAAACAATACGTTAGAGTTGCCGACTGGACGAATTCAATTGGACGAGAGAGCCTGCTTACTCATTTCTGGCACGCATCTCGTATCGATCAGTCAGATCAGATTCCCCGATAAAAAACAAAAACTACCGACATATAAGAAGCCACGTTGCAATTCGAGTTATAAGATCGAAGACAATAACGATCTCTGCCTCTCTCAGGTTGTATTAGACGATCTAAAGACGCATTACGGCTGGAAGCATTTGACGAAGAATAATGGAAAGCACTGCGACAAGCGTTAGTTTTTTTGAAGAGGGCTGCTTCTATTAGAAACGTTTTCAGATAAATGTGATGCTGGTGATTTTATGATGGGAAAGACTGGAAAAAAGGTCTGTCAAATTCTCGAAGGAGACGTGGTGTTGGATGGCGATTCAGATGGAAATAAAGCCAATTTTTCTAAAATTCTTGAGATTCGAGGAAAGCTGGTCATCGCCAATACTTCGGCAGTTGACTATTGGAAGACATTTTCGTCTCTAATGTATATCGAAGGCAACTCCAATAAGACTCAAAATCAATCTGCATTGGAGTTTGTGAACACGACGATTAGCAACTTCGCAATTGGAACATTTTCTCGGGCTAATGGCTACATTTTGTTTGAGAAGAATAGCCATTTTGATGAGAAAGCGTTTGGTCTTTGGAATCAGACTTTCCCGGGAAGAATTCTTTGGAAAGAACAGCCCCACCCACTACCTTCAGATTTGGAAGCAGCGTCAGCAACTGAATATCCACACTTCATTATTCAGTCTTTATTGAATCGAACGCAGTCCGAAAAGGGACAGCAATGGTGGATATTTGGATCGATTGGGCTAGGCGGACTGCTTATTGTTTTGATCTGTCTGGTGGCATATTTGATTCGTAGGAAGCAAAAGAAGAGATTCTTCCTGCCGCCGATTGCAGTTCTTTCGTTGCCAAAGAGGAAATTGCTCTGCGAATTGGCTGAAGAGATCTTTGAGATGAATCCACTCGAATGGAGGATGTCCATTCAGCAAGAAGTCACAGCTCGTTGGTTTTTTGGCAACTTTTTGAAAACAAATCCTTTTTTGCAGCAAAAACTTTATTGGAAAAGGAGAGCGCGCTGAAGACCGTGCGAGTGAAGCAGACGAGGTTCTTGGATATGGTTCAAAATCATGTCGCCTTCGATGTTCGACCGCCACCAGACACGATCGCTTACGACCTCTTTAAGCAGCTGAAAAAATACTATGAGAATACGAAAGCCCGAGGACCTCTAATCCTTTTGAGTCGAGCAAGAGATCCTGAGCTCTCGATTCCAATCTTCGCTATGCAAGTCGGCCAATTGCGTGGTCTTGCTGGCGGCCTCTCTATCACCACAAAGGTGTCGCTTACACCGAAGAAATCAACCACCGAAATGGGGAAGCCTACCTTCGAGCTTACATCAATCTTGAAATCGAAGAAGGAATACAACCCAAATATTGTTTTATACACATACAGGATTGATATGAAGGAGATGACGAATGGAATCCCAAATTGGAGCGCGATATTCACTCTCGAGCTGGTTCACCATCACAACTGGTCGGAAGCTAACGAGGATTATACGACGCTGCTGAGACTCATCGAATATGGGAGGCTTAGAACATATCGCAACCAGCCAGTCAGTCCTTATTTCCGTTGGATTTCGACTCAAATTGCAGGTATTTGTGGCGGGCACTAGCAGTCAAGCGTTTGCCACGATGATGCTGTCGGCGGTGGTTTATCACATGCTGGACAAGTCGATGCCGGAAATCTCGCTGAAGGAGTTGAAGTCGTTGATCGCTGAGCTGACGAATTGTCCTTATCCGGATCCCGTTTGGTTCATTTATTCGCTGATGGTGACTGTCAAATGGGCTGAGCGAGAGAATTGCATTCTGTCGGGACGTCGTCAAGCACACGCAGATTTCGTTCACATTTATGAGAGGATGACTGAATATTTGAAGAATAATCCAGATTCCTATCTGCTCAACGCGAGAGATTTGAATCTCGATGCGGATGTCTTAAAACGAGTGGAGGCCAGCCCGATTTTGGAGGGACTCATCAAGGCCGAAGCTGCAGTTCCCTTGGCAGCTCAGACGACAATTGAGCCGACACTCGGTGCGAGTGTTAGGGGAAGGAGAGCCACCAGACAAGAGCCACCAGCTAGCGATTCAAAAATACCGCCGCCAAGTGATTCAACCTCACGATCCAAGGAAACCTGACAGGAGTCCAGTTTTGATCACAAAAGCTCCAACTCTCGTCACCAGCGATAAAAGCTCTTCTAATCTTCTGGACGATTGATGAGAAATAAAATTGTCTCTTTGCTGTTTTTAGCTCCTTTTAACCATCTGACAGCACTGTTGAATGAACCGTCTGCCACTAAAAAATAACTCCAACCTCCAGCCCGATTGTTGTATAGAAAAAGACGGAAGTATCGACTTAGCTCCTCGCTATCTCAAGTATAAAGAGGGTGCCACCTTGAATAGACTTTTTATCAGAAACACGGTTGTAGCAAATGATACTGCCGCTCTTTTTATTAGTCGGAATTGGTCAGCTTTTAGAACTTCGCTTTTTAATTTACGAGTTTTTTAGATTCTGTTTTTTCTATTGTTTGTACTAAAGGCCAAGACTATTTCAATTCGGGGGATTGTCTCGAAGTAAGTTTTTGATTAAAATATACTGTTGTTGCGCGAAAATTCAAATTTTCTAGCTAGAAGAGTAAAAGTCTAATTCTGAAGCCGCGATTATTTCGAATTTTGATCGAAAATTAGCAGTTTATTTTAATTTTAAAAAGTACAGATTTTCAGCCAATTTCAACTTTGAAAGATCGACTGTCTGCTGAGAGACATTGCCGAGACAATGGAGGAATTCTCTACTATCCTTATAATAAATACATCGAGGGTCAGATAGTCGAACTAGCTACAGATAAATTCCCTGGACAGGCATCAGTTTGGATAGGAATTACTTGTACCGACAAGACGACTTGTTACAACGATAAGGGACAAAAGCTGACGATAACTAGAAGCTCTGCGGACTATTCGAATTTCCTTGATCTGCCTGTGAAAGAACCCTGCAGCTATTTGAATAGAACTAGTGGATTTTGGTTTGGAGGTTCCTGTCGAGGAGTTCTTAAGCGACCTTCCATCTGCTGGTACTCCCAAAATAAGAGTCAGTGTTGTTGCAAAAATGTGCCAAGATTTGCTGATAAAATGACTGGCGCTGATAACGATGAAAGTAAATAATAGCTTTTCAGCTGATCCCACTTGTCTTCCTGGACAATTCTTCTACAAAAATCGGTGTTACGCCCTTCATGGGTCGGCTGATCCTCAAGTTGTTAGCGATCATTGTCACGACGAAGGAGGAGAATTGGTTTCCATTCACTCTGATATTGTAAGCAGTATTTTTACTCTTCTTAGTTGTAATTTTGCCTCTCACTGGGAGAAGCGTTCCAAAATTGACTTCAACCACTAGGAATCCTAGGGTCGGAAGGCATTTAGTACCTCAAACTTGGGTAATTAAACCGACGACTCTGGTCGTTAGCGGGCTATGAGGCTGGTTCGCTGATGAGACTGTACGGGAACGGCGATGCTTTCTCCGTGAGATGAGTCTTGCAGTCTCTCGTCGCTTTTATCAAAGGGCCTCTATCAGCTAGAGAAAGCATCGCCGTTCCCGTAGTGCCTCGTCACTGGGCGAGATAGATAACCGGCCGACGAGCCAACTCGTCGGTTTAATTACCCAAGTTTGAGGTACTAAATGCCTTCCGACCCTATGCAAGTAGTGGTTGAAGCAAATTTTGGAACGCCTCCCCCAGAGGGAGGCAAAATAACTAATTCCAGGAAAATGATTATGTTTTCTATTTGGCGTCCGCAGCCGTCCCTGCAACGGAGACTTATGGAATCGGGATGTACATCGATCCAGATGGAAATAAGATCTGGTATGATCGCTCAAATACAGCGTATACTCACTTTGGAATCCCGGATCCTGCTCCAGCTGACGGTGGTCCTTATCCGTCAGCCAATAGCTCCGTCTTTGTGAATGCTACGACAAAATTTTGGTACGGCGATTCTGTAAGAAAAGTCATTCCTCAAATATGCACTTGGCGTGAGACTTTTTAAAAAAAATACTTTAAATTGAGATTTAGCTGCTTGGACAAAAGACATAAAAGAAGAACTAACCTCCTATCCAAACTATTGCGCAGCTGGCAAATTGCCTCTAAATTCTATTGTAAGAATATTGGCGGGGAAGACAACACAACTTTTAGATTTATTCCCCTAGCTATCCGGATTATAGTTACGCCGCTAATTGTACGCTCGTCTATTCTGGAGGCTTTGCTGGACAGATTATTGAAATTGTCTTTAGTGAATTGTACATTGGAACGAGGACTCAAATTCTCATTTATGATAACCCTCAAAATAATAATCCACAAATGTAAGTTATACTATTTTTGAAGCAATCACAACCACAAGTATCATAGCTGTTGTACTGTATTTTCTCTAATAGAAGCCCTGGACTTCTATTGGAGGGGCTTCTAATAGAGAAAATACGGTAGTACAAATCTCCATCAAATGATAGCCTTCAGAATAAGCTATAATTCGCCGATAACGAAGGCTTATTACACGCTGACTGGATACATGAAGCTCCAATTGAATACTCCAAACTACTCTGGAGGAGACTTTAACTATTGGATAGCAACTACGAGCATCCAAGGAGGTCGACTTTTCCGTAAACTTTTAGCTTTTTCCCTTCCTTTGACACACAAATTCTAGCTCTCGCATTCCCGAAGCCGTCTGTTTGTGATCCTACGACGGTTTTGAGTCTCCCGGCGAGTGCCACTTCCAGCCAATTTCAATCCAAAAATTATGGTGGAAGTGGGATGTTCGATGAGTGTCAGATCAGAATTTTAGCTGCTTCGGCTGATAATACGTATTTTCGTATTTTTGAGGTTTTTAACCAAGAGATTTAGAGTGTCGGTCTCTTTCTATGATTTTTATATCAGTGAGACAGACAAAGTTATTGTAATCGATGGAGAATTGGACAAAGATGAACCGCCGATGATGATGTAGTTTTCCTAAATTTTGAAAAAAATAAGGAGAATTTCAGATTGAGTGGACGCCAACCAGGAAGGAGGATAGAAAGCACTGGCCAAGTTTTGAGCTTCAGAATCACCGGCATCACAGCGAATTATAGGGGCGTCTGGGCTGATTTTACCAGCAATTGAAATAAAGAATACAACTCGGTTCGATATGCAGTCTGCGCACCGGCGTCTGCATACTTTTTCTCTTCTTTTTATTTTCTTAACGGTTTCCATGCTTTTTACATCTTTTTTAAACAAATCATATAGAATTTGATATGCTTTTAGACGTGTTTTTATGCCTTTGTGTCTTTATATCAAATTCTATGTAATTTGTTTAAAAAAAGATATAAAAACCATGGAAACCGCAGGGTGATTCCAAACTTTTGGACCCTACTGTAATCTCCTAGTTTTGTCTGGAGTTTGAGCCCAAATTGCTCCGGTAGAAGGCCACCACAACTTATTTTTGAATTTTTTTTGCAAATAGGTATTTCTTCATTTCTCCGATTGAAAATTCTATTTGAAATACACAAGCTATACGGCTCTCACAAGCCTTTTTTGTTTTCAATAGCGGGAAGAGCTTCTCAATCTTTTGGCTTGATATTCTCCCAATTCTCGTCTCCTTTTATAAAGTTTAATGGAATCGATTCATTCCAAATTCTCTTCGGAGGGACAAAATTTGAATGAACCAACCCCTTCTATTGAAATGTCGTGTCAAATCGTCGATCGCTTCGGCTACATCAAAAGCGTCAGTTGCCGTCAGTCCTGCAACGTTTGATTGCAGGTCGTCGTGGCTCGCTGGCAGAACAGTCAGAGTCGTGGATTCGCCTACGTCCACTACGAGAGCACGCACGAGGCTGAGAAGGCCAAGCGAGAGATGTCGTCGGCTGCCATCCACGGCTTCCGAGTGAGGGTCGAGTTCAGCAAGAGAGCGCCCGACAACGCCCGCCACTGACGCTTTTTAATCAAGTTATTCTGATTTCTGCTTTTTTCCTAAAAGTCGACTCATTTATTCAAGCATTTTGACAATATCGTTTGAGGAAAAGTCTCTCTTGAGCGTAAGTGAGAGGAATAGAGGCAAAACCGCGATGTATTTCTGGCAACGGGGCTCCGTTCTTCCATTCAACTCCATCAAAAATCTCCACAGAATCAGTTTTTTTTGTACTATTGATCGATCCTCCAAAGACCATCAACCCATCGGTTATTATGGCAGCGCCAGAATAATATCTTCTTTGTTTTAGGCTGGGCATCTCTTCCCATTTCCTCTTCGGATCCAAAACATCAATTTTCCAGACATTATTTGTTGATTCTGATCTTAACAAATCTCCACCAATTGCGATTAAATGTGAAGAATTTTCAATTAAAATATGTGAATCAACCGCATAAGGCATCTTAGGAGTGAATATCTCCCATTTTCCCTTTTCTGGATCGTAGACTTCCACTGAATTCTTAGCTACCCAGCCGCCAGAAATGTAGATTTTTCCATCGACTACAGTAGCTGCAGCAGCTGTTCTCGCTTCGTTCAATTCGCTGGAAAGTCGGCATAAATCTGGCATCAGCCACTTACGGAATTTTGGTCCATTTGTTAGTTTTTGGATTATATTTCTCCACTGATTTTAAACGGTCTGTCCCACAGGGTGCACATATACCCACAGCTGAGACATTTTACGCTGGTATTCTGTTGTTTCCATTGCTGATTCCGAAGTCGGCTGATGTGCTAGCTTTCTTTTCATTTTCGTTTCGAAATTGGTTTTTTCCTCTTCTAATTCCTCAGCAATATTGATTGAATTTCTTCTCCTGCTCTTGTTCTTCTGTTCCTTTACAAAATTTTCATTCAAAGGTCAGTCAAATTAGTTCCTCCAAAGGTCATCAAACCAGAAAACCTTCAAAAAATGGTTGGGAATTCATGGAGATTTGACTCAAAGAAGACGTCACTTTTGACCGATTTGGAATGATCTCTCATTTGTTGCCTCCTATTTGAATAGCCCATTCGAATCTTAAAAGAGAGCTTAACGAATTACGAGAGCGTATAAATAAATATTTATTTCTCTGTGGATAGAGTAGATATCGGTGATAAAACCGGTTAGAAAGGATAAGGCTCACATCATGGAATTAGGGATCACCGTAGCCGGGCTACGCTAGTTTTTAATGCACAATTGGACAATGGGAAATTGGCATTTTATGCCTCTGGCTGGAGGGAGAGTCCTTGTCGTAATAAATTTTCCCACAATGTGAACAAATGTAGAAGACTCTTCCAGCAATTAGAACATTATCTGGGATCTGAAAGTTTCTTTTCTTTTTCTCCTAGGAAACACACATTGTTGATGCTGGTTCGAACAGTCTTCTCCGTCCCTAACACCTCGTTAGAGAGGATATCAATTCGTCCGTTCTTTATGCGAACTCTGAAGGATTCATCTTCCTCTTCCACTAAACAAATCATATCTCCATACTCTTCCAGACTTAATCCTTTTAGTTTGTCTTTCCAAACTGAAATATTTTTTCCTTTTAAAACAAAATAAAATAAACCTTTTACATCGAATATTTCGTCTGAGTAGATATCTGATAAAAAGACGACATGACGGCGATGAAGCGCCTGGATTACTGGCATTGGGGCCATCAAGAAACCGACTTGGTTGCACTCCTGAAAGGGAAATGTTCATCCTTTTGATGTCAAGGTTGCTACTGTAGGAAAGAAATTCAAATTAAAACGTCCTTCTACAGTATTTCAAAGACTTTTGTCCTATTTGAACTAAAAATTACTGTAGCCTCAAGGAGCTAAATATTTGAATTTTCCGGTTTATCCAAAAGGAGCTAAGCTCGAATCCTTGATGTGGCTCTCAACTGACCATGCATCTGGTGAAGATATCCTCCTTATTGAGCTTAACTTTGGCCCTCTGAATGGCATTTTTGGTTAGAAGAACAAAGTCGAGCGTGGTTCCAAATTCCCATACTCTCTTAGGGTATTTTGTACTCATTTGGTTGACTGTCTTCCCAGAGCAGCACAATAGTCTTGTCTTCTCACTTTCAGCCACTTTATCCAGCGAAGGCATCCCGTGAGAACAAAGTATCACATCGAAGCCACATCGTCTTGAATTAGTTGAACTCTTTAAAAGAAAATGAACAAAAAAGTACCGTAGGTTTTTTCCTAGAAGATCAAGATGTTGAGCCGTGGCGAATTTGAAATCTTGCGGACGAGAGGTGAATTCAGTCATGTCGAGTTCGGGGCCATTGAGAGTGTCTACAATCTCAGACCAGGACATCTCTTCGATTTTCTTTTTTTTCATCTTTTCGTTTTTGATTGAGCCAATCATCGACATGGCTTCAAAAGGCGCCAAATCGATGTTCTTTTCTCTACAAGTTGTTTGCTGTAAATAAAAAAGTATACTCACAAAGCTTTGGCCTTGATCCCCTCGTAGAGTTGGATGAGAATGTCTGCGTCAATAGCGGCGTATTTGATCTGTTTTTTCATCAGCGGTCTGGCAGCCCAGTTGGACTGTTGCATGGATTTGTCCAGTGGTTGTCCAAGAATTCTTTCACTCGCATCATTCAAAGATTGGGCTTTCATCACCTCTTCCTCCGACATTTCTCCAAGAAAATCGGGGTGTTTTTCCAAGATCTGAACCAGTCGATTGATACTGAAATTGCCTCACATGTTGGATGAGATCCTTCAAGTCCAAGCAATTCTTATTCTGCTCTCTATACTTCGTTTGGTATTTCTGCGAGATGCTGAGAAGATCATTTCCAAAGTCGAATCCCAATTTGAGTCCATCTCCCTGTATCAACTTCTGGAAGAAAGCTTCTCTCAAGCTCTCATTGATCCTTGAATCCAACAAGATAAAATCAAAAATGAAAATCCTGTCATCCACCGCCAGCTGGAAAAGGACCATCTTCTTTTGGTAAAATATCTCATCAACTGTTCTAAAAATTAATTTTGTTTTTTAGTTTTAAAAATCAGACTTACTCAACATCAATTCCGAAAAGATTCTTGATGGGCAATATTTCTCGCATAAAGTAGATGAGATCCTTCTCACTATCTACTATACAGACTTGCTTATTGCAAACTACAAGAGCTCTCAAATCATCTCGAGGACAAATTCTAAAAGAAAATCCAACTGTTTTCGTTCAAGAAGCTATCGTAACCCAGTCAAGTTCACCCGTCTTTGAGACTTTGAAAGTTCACTAAGTTTCGTAATTTACAAGCTTCTACAAAGTTGTAGAGGAGATCAAGAGCGACAAATTTGTAGAACATAAAAAGTATGAAAATAGGTGGATAATTCAAAAAATACTTATTTTGGGTGGGAAAAATATGGTACTTTTCTATAAATATTGGAAGAACTCACTCAACAGCCGCCCTATGATAGGATTCTCTAGTTTGAGGTGTTTTATTCAATTCTTTGAGCATACTCTCAGGGATATCGTTATCATCCAGACCGTAAATCATCATCCAAATGAATGCTTGATCCATTTCCTTTTGCTTAGAGCTTTGCCATAATTTAGCGACATATTCCTCGACATATCTCTGGTCGGCTCCTTTAAAACACATCATAGTCTTGGTGATATACGAATAATAGTCCAATTTTTCGTCATAGAAATGTCTATTCTTAACATAATTCAGCATCTCATCTCGAATATGCCACCAATAATCTGGGGCCAATTGCTTCTCCAATTTCTCTAGATCAAACGTATAAATCAGATTTTTGAGATACTTTTTGACTGTTTTTTCTGAAATAGGTAGAAATAATTGAAAAATTAAAGAAAAACTAACTATCTAGACGCTTATAGCCTTCTTGGACAAAGTCGTCATCATATCGGACTGACATATAGTTGTGCAAACCATTGAAATATTCCCCTTCTTTGAGGATTAATGCATTCAACGCTTGGACTATTTCCTTCTGAAAAATTGGAAATCAAATTTTGAAGAAAAAAGCTGTAAATATTCAGATTCTTCTGGATTACTGTGAGCTCCAAATAAGAACACCGAAAGCCTCAGAAGTTTTAGAATTCCTTCGCAGAGTTCTACAGTATTCCAAATCCACAGAAAACTAATAAATTATGATTTTTTACCTAGGGGATCCAACCTAAAATTTTTAAAAACAAAAAGTTACCTGATGTTTACTGAAGACTTCGCAGTACTTTTTCACATCTTCAAATCCATCTTGTTCTAGCAGCCTCGGCAATAAGAAAACATCTGTGGGCATCGGGACCCTAGCTCTTAGAGAATATTCCAATGCTAACGCGTATTTCTTCTGTTTAGCGTATTCCTAAATCAAAATTGAATTTAAAAAAGCAAATAAAATACTTCAATCCGAGGAACGGCTATCGCCTTGATTTGAGATAGAGGGAAATTAAAAGCGCCATTAGCTGCAGCCAGGTGAAAGGTATGATAGGTCATTAGCATTTTGAGAGCACTTTCCATGATTGAGTCGGTCCTGTACAAATGGCAGATTCTCCTCTCTTTTTGGGCTTCTTTCATCGTCCAATCGGTAAATTTTTGGAGGAAAATGGCTGAAAAAAGAGGGGGGATAGTAATGAAAATAGGTATTTTAGCTTACCTGAGAGAGTAGTATCACTAGGCTTGGCTATATCGGGAAAGCCTTTATAATAGTCCATCACTCCTTCATAAGGATTATCCATTTCATCGAATAAATTCTCACATTCTTCCGTTAATCGATCGTCACACTCCTTATCTGGTGGACCCACTCTATTTCGAAAAATTGTCTAAAATATCTTCTTTTTTTGCTAGAAAATCGAGGTTTTACCTGAATATGAATTCTTTTTGGCTTAAGATTGTCTTCGACGTCATTTTTTATGGTAAGTTCAACGGGGCAGGCGCCTCCTCCACCTGTGTAGAGCAACTTTTTTATATCTTTTTTCTCTTTTCCGGAATAGTTAGCCAAAAGGGTTTTTTTCTCTTCTTCAGTTAGTGTTCCTATCTGGAGTTTGAGCGCAAATTGCTCCGGTAGAAGATCCATTTCTAATAGTTTTTCTAGAATTTTTTTAATTAAGGCAAGACTATTATTTTTGGGAGTAATAGGCTTGAAAATAGAAGATTCAGATGATCAAGATGGGTTTAAAAAAATAAAAATTCTTGTTATAAAACAAATAAAAGCGATTCGCCTTATAAAAGCTAGATGTGGAGGGAAGAAGGTGGAGATTTTGTGATAATTTTGATCTACTGAAAATAACTTTATTTTTATTTAGAAAAGTGGAAGAGAAAGAAAGGGAAAAGAGTGGTGAAATAATCTTTGAAATTATGGCATTTTGGCGGTTTTTGCGCTCTACGTCATCCACAACTTATTTTTGAATTTTTTTTTACAGATAGGTATTTCTCCGATTGAAAATTCTATTTGAAATATACAAAAGCTATACGGCTCTCACAAGCCTTTTTTTTCAATAGCTGGAAGAGCTTCTCAATCATTTGGCTTGATATTCTCCCAATTCTCGCCTCCTTTTATAAAGTTTAATGGAATCGATTCATTCCAAATTCTCTTCGGAGGGACAAAATTTGAATGAACCAACCCCTTCTATTGAAATGTCGTGTCAAATCGTCGATCGCTTCGGCTACATCAAAAGCGTCAGTTGCCGTCAGTCCTGCAACGTTTGATTGCAGGTCGTCGTGGCTCGCTGGCAGAACAGTCAGAGTCGTGGATTCGCCTACGTCCACTACGAGAGCACGCACGAGGCTGAGAAGGCCAAGCGAGAGATGTCGTCGGCTGCCATCCACGGCTTCCGAGTGAGGGTCGAGTTCAGCAAGAGAGCGCCCGACAACGCCCGCCACTGACGCTTTTTAATCAAGTTATTCTGATTTCTGCTTTTTTCCTAAAAGTCGACTCATTTATTCAAGCATTTTGACAATATCGTTTGAGGAAAAGTCTCTCTTGAGCGTAAGTGAGAGGAATAGAGGCAAAACCGCGATGTATTTCTGGCAACGGGGCTCCGTTCTTCCATTCAACTCCATCAAAAATCTCCACAGAATCAGTTTTTTTTGTACTATTGATCGATCCTCCAAAGACCATCAACCCATCGGTTATTATGGCAGCGCCAGAATAATATCTTCTTTGTTTTAGGCTGGGCATCTCTTCCCATTTCCTCTTCGGATCCAAAACATCAATTTTCCAGACATTATTTGTTGATTCTGATCTTAACAAATCTCCACCAATTGCGATTAAATGTGAAGAATTTTCAATTAAAATATGTGAATCAACCGCATAAGGCATCTTAGGAGTGAATATCTCCCATTTTCCCTTTTCTGGATCGTAGACTTCCACTGAATTCTTAGCTACCCAGCCGCCAGAAATGTAGATTTTTCCATCGACTACAGTAGCTGCAGCAGCTGTTCTCGCTTCGTTCAATTCGCTGGAAAGTCGGCATAAATCTGGCATCAGCCACTTACGGAATTTTGGTCCATTTGTTAGTTTTTGGATTATATTTCTCCACTGATTTTAAAACTTTTATTCCATTATATCCACCGATCACCCAGATTTCCGAGTTGAAAACAACAGAACTCTGCGAAATGAAATCTCTCTTTTCAGTCATATCAGCCATCCTCTCCCATTTATTGCCAGCTTCCAATTTATATAAAGACTTGAGAGGTTCTAGAGTTGTTCTATTTTGATAACCACCAAAAATGTAAATCTCATTGTTGAGAAGAGCTGCTCCGTGACCTCCAAGTGTTCTTGGAAGCGTCAATTTACAATTTTTCCAGCTGTTTTCCATTGAATTGTAAATGGCAGTCGAGTTTGTAATTTTCCCATCCCAACCACCAAGCAGCATAACCTTTAAATTTGAAAGAACTTTTAAAGAACTCCCACTGAAGTGTACTCATTAATTTTGTTTTTTAGTTGATTTATATCAACGTCGCAACCGGCTATTACCGCCTCCTTCTCACTAATCATCTTCTTTTGTTTGTTAATTGTTGCCAACAGAATCTGGGAAAAGGCAATCAACACTTAAGATTGCTTACTGCAGTATTATTTTGTAGTTTGCTTATCTCCTCCTTCAGCATTATCTCCTTTTGAGTTTCCACCTCTCGTGCCTTCAATCCCCTATCTGGCAATTTCACTACCTCCAGGTAATGAAGGCAAAATAAGAGTGAGAGTGCAGAAGTCAGCAGGATGAATAGAATCAGCAATCCGCGTTTTGTAAAACAAATAATTGATTCGTAAGACTTTTGATGCTTCTTCTCTTTATTTTTAACAAGAGGTAGTGTCTCTCCAACAGCTTTTTGTTCCCTTTTTTTCACAGCACTACTCGGCTCTTCATAAGTATTTCCTTCAGAACTCCTCAACTGACTCAATATAAATCAATGCTTTTACCTAATGAACTCACCTTCTTGATATCAAATTTGTGGCTTCTCGATCAACATCGAGGCAGCTATAATTAATGATTGAATACTCATTTTCTTTGTCTCTTGTTGAATCCATCTGATAGGAGCGACTGACTGCGAGGAGAGACTGCTGGTCGATTGGAGTCAAATTGCGCACGTCAGTCAGTAGACTCGCTGATTAACTTTTGTGAGTAAGCCAGCTGATAGAGGCCCTTTGATAACAGCGACGAGAGACTGCAGGACTCATCTCACAGAGAAAGCATCGCCGTTCCCGTACAGTCTCATCAGCGAGCCAGCCTCATAACCCGCTAGCGACCAGAATTATCGGTTTAATTACCCAAGTTTGAGGTACTAAATGCCTTCCGACCCTAGGATTCCTAGAGGTTGAAGCAAATTTTGGAACGCCTCCCCCAGTGGGAGGCAGAATAAAACAGTTTTAATAACAAATAAAAAGACTGATGATGATTCTTCTCATACTTCATTTATCATCTTCCATAAGAATTTCTTCTATGAATTCAAAAAATCTTTTGTCTAATGAACTTACCTTCTTGATGTAAAATTTGTGGACTCTCGGTCAACAACGAGGCGGCTATAATCAATGCTTGAATATTCATTTTCTTCGTCTTTTGTTGAATCACCTCTGATGCTATAATCACCGATATGTGTAATCAATTCGATTACAGCGGAGGGAATAGTCAGATCGGTCCAAAATGATTGTAAGCAATTTAGAAATCCTGGAAGCGGCTAATAAGCTCAAAGCTAAGGGCTACGTTTCGGTAGAATTTGTCGAGAGAGATTTCGGACTTGCCGTTGCTATTTTCAATTTCAAGGACTCTGCGGGACAACACGCTTTCACTTATCAATTTAGAGTCACATTCACTTCGGTAAGAGGACTCCTTCTTACAGACTTTATTGTGATTTCAGACAACCAACGGGTTGAGGATCCAGAAGGCTGAACGAGTTGTCATCTTGGATGAATAAAGTCCTCAATGAATGTTCTACTCTTATACGAATTAACCCCAAGCGGGAGATGCTTTGCTTTCAAATTGATTTTATTCCCCCCTTGGCTACATTCGCTATCTCGCCAGCAGTCCTTGAGTTTCCCGAAATCAGAATCCTAAAAAAATAAATGTAAGAGTGGAAGGGGCCTGAAAAGAGACGATTTCTCTTTCTTCTGATTTTTTTTATTTCCCCCTTGGAGGAGGGCCGTTCCCGGCTCTGGTGCAACGCCGAGTCGACCCACGAAGTGGAGCTAGCAAGCCAGCTGCCACTTCTGGTCTCAAAAATCGGTTAACCTTGTATACCAGAATACTGGTATTATCGAAGGTTAATTCGATAAGAACGATTACTACACTTTGATCTTAGCCATAGGCCGAGAAGCGATGCTGTCAGGGGGCTACGCTGGATAGTCGACTGCACTCAGCGCTTAGCCCATACAGGTGCAACTTGGCCGAGAAATTAGCTTTCTTTTCTATTTTTACCTTTCGCCTTCTTTCTTTAGTTGAATTTTAATTCAAAAATTTATTTATGCTATAATTTTTTTCAAAGTTGCCATAATTTGGGGAGTAATTTGGACAGAAGAATGAAAGGCTTTGTTTTCTGGAAGAGAGGCCCTAATCTTCCAAGATTTTCCATCAAACGACTCTACAGTATTAGTCGGCTCGTGGAATTTTTTACATCCTCCAATTGCAACAACTTCGTTTCCAATTATGTGGGCAGTAAAGTCAGTTCGAGCATCAATCATATCGGGAAGCTCTTCTGCTTTTGGCTGGTTTTCGGATAAATTCATTTGCCAGCTGTTTGTACTGCATCCTTTGCCACTCCAACCGCCAAAAATCATCAAATTATCAGAGTTCATCACATGGCTCAAGCCCTGTCGGATCTTGGGAAATGGACAAATAGTGACCCAAACTTCCGTGACAGGGTCCATCACTTCAAGATCCAGAGATTTACTGCCACCAAAAGCGTAGATTTTTCCTTTAAATTCAACTGCTGAGCCACTCACCCGTCCAATGCTCATTCCGCCTCTAAATCCATTAAATTACCGTAATTCTAATGCCCTAACTCACGGGAGAAGAGTCCATTTATCTGCTATTGGATCATATCTCTCAACACTTTTGAGAATATCAAAGCTATTCCATCCACCAATCACCCATAGGCATCCATTCAAAACCACAGAACTACACATGATACCGTATCGTTTATGGACCATCTTTCCAGCCTCCTTCCATTCCGCCGTATTTCCATCCAATTTGTATGTCTCCCTAATGGCTTCATCTTCATTACTTCCGCCAAAAACATAAAGCTCTCCGTTTAGAATTTGCATAGCATGGCCATGAGTTTTATAAGGAAGTCGGGTGGAAAGCTCGAGCCAAGAGTTGTTTTTATAGTCAAGTATGAAGATAGAATTCTCACTGGCAGAATCAGTCACCTTTCCACCGGCTATTAAAATCTATAAAAGAGGAATCTTTTTCTCATTCTCAACCAACTCACCAAGTGTTCTGAATCGTCCAAATTAATTTCCTCTTTGGTTAATTTCTTAGGTGGTGGATGGTCTGGGGCTATACCACCAATATAAATCATCTCGGTGTCATCTGCTTCGTCATAACCTCTTTGGGAAATGTCCAAAAATTCATATAATTCTGGCCTCTTCTTAGGCTCTTTATCCCATCCTCTAAAATTTGATTTGATTAAAAAAATCGCTTAACTCTACCGTATTCCCTTAAATAGTCCCCTAATTATCCAACTTGCTTATGAATTTTAAAAAGATTGGAGGAGATTCCAAAATCACAAGAAAATTAGACTTTTTTGGGGCGGTCTTCTATTCGAAGGAATTACGGTATTTGTATTTCTTACTTTAAAAGCAGTGTATTTAGAGGGGAGACAGTCTTGATTTTTGGCCTCTCGCCATTGTTTTTAATAAGAGTGGTAATCTCACTGGGATGTTCTTTAGACAAATGATGATAAGGCTTTTGACGATTAGCCATTTCCCAAATAGAAATGGTGAGAGCGTAAATATCCGCTGGGTAGCTGTATATTTGAGAGGACAGCAGCTCCGGCGACATGTAGTTACACGTTCCAACTCTGACAAGCTCTTCTAATTTTTGGGGAAACTAACTCTTGGGTTAAGCTAGTCATAGCTTCTTCATCTAGTGGTCTAGCTAAGCCAAAATCAGAAATCTTCAAGTCGTCAATCGTATTTCCAAGTAGGAAACTAAAACTTTCTTTGATAAGCATAGAGTCTAAAAGCGAAACAAACTTTGCAGGCTTAACATCTCGATGAATTATCTTTAACTCATGAAGATATTTCAAACCACGGGCAGCCTGCTTAATCCAAGAAAAAACCTGCTTCATACTGTAGTCTATTTTTGGGTCATGGATTACTGTAAAACAGGGCCTATTGAAATTATTAGGACATCAATTACAAAGCTTGGTGAGAAATTAGAGTTTAATTTTACTCCAGGTTTTGGTATCCACATTTAAGCGCCAATTTCTCACCAAATTCCTTGCTTTTCAAATCCACATGCAAACCTCCTACTCCCTCGAATAAAAGTATTTTTAGTCGGTGGAAAAAAGTTTGAGAGTTATAGTCTGTTCATAAACAAGACGACATCCTTCGTATCCAAGAATGGGGTTATCGAGACGAGACCCATTTTTATCCTAAAATTTACTTTACGATAACCCCTTTCTTAGACACAAAGGATGTCGTCTTTTTTATGAATAGACTATAGGAGAGGATAGATTGGTTTATTTGATTGGAATACGGTATAAACTAACTCAACAAACCTTTATATAAACTACCCCATTCCATAAAAGCCATTATGTAGCCGATATATTTCGAGAAGTAGGCCTTTTCTGCAATCAATAGGCCATAAACTTCGACAATATTTTTATGTCGCGAATGCTAAAACGATTGAGTTTCGTCTTTGATAATTGATGAGCACCTTGAATAATAAGTCAGCTTCTAGGAGATCGTTTACCAAATTTGAGGAAGCCCCTGACTTAAGTATTTTTCGAGCGAAGTACACTTTTATAGCTACTTCTCTGCAAAAAATAAAGAATTAGAAGAAAAAGTTCATTTTACCCGAGCGTTTGGTGGACACCTTTACAGACTATTGCCTCTCCGCCGACCGCGAGTATTTGATTTCTAAACTTGGGAAATTCAGCTTCCGAATATTCTTTAATTTCTGAAAAAAGATTTTTTTATGAATAGAATCAACCAACTTGTTTCAATTGACACCACATTCTGATTTTGATCATCTTTTCCCATATTTTTTTTTTCGAAATGAAGATAATAGAAGGGGCTATTCCATTTTTTAGAAGTTTCTTCTAACAGCGAGAGGAGAAAGCGAGAAAAAGAGCATCCGCGTAGAGGGGCGTGATTAATGGCTCATGGATGCGCCACTCGGCCAGATATATTTTGGCCTTAGGCTGGTGTAACAGCAAGTAAGCAAGGACAATTCCTAAAAACGTTCCTTATCGGCTTTTTTTCGCTTCAAAGTTTCACTTTTTCATCATATTTCCTACTTCTCAATTATGATCTCTTTTTGAACTTTTCCCCCTCTCTCAAAAAGTCTCGACCTGTCAAAGCGAGGCTAAGATAAGCCGGGAAAAGAAGGCAGAGTAATCGAGAGATATCATTGGAGAGATGGTGGTCTCGGAGAACAACTCGGACAATGAGCCAGTCTCGTTCACGGACACCAATGCAGAGACGGGAATGACGGGAAAGGGAGCCGGCAACTCGTCGAATATGATGGATTTGGTCAACCAACTGAAGAAGAAGAAGAAGAAGGAAGAGACGCAGCAGAGCTGCGGCAAGTCGCACAACGACGGCGGGACGAAGAGCAAGCGAGGCAAGAAGAAAAACAAGAAGAAGATGGGCAAGAAGGACAAAATCAAATACAAGAGGAGGCATGATCGCTACGAGCCGGAGAACTATCTTCTGAGAATTGAGGGGAGCATCTGCTGTGGAGCTCTCATCTCCACCGTCCTCTTCTGTCTCTACAATGCTCTCGTTCTCCTCATCATCATCATCTGGACCGAGGGAGATATGAATCATCTCCACAACAAGGAACAGATCTAGAAATAAAGTCTCCCAACTGCTCTTCAAAACTCATTCAATTCAACTTCCTCAGTTAATTTCTTTTTTTCTCACATGTTGAGATACCAAATATCATTGGTAAAAGGCATATTTATAGTGACTCCACCCACTGTCACAGAGACATTGGTGGATAATATTACAAGAATTCACTGGGAAAAGACAAAACGAGATATAAGTATAGTCCTGATCAATATAGCCAGGCCTCACAAAACCGAATAGAATCTTTCCATTATCCACGTTGATCTATTTTTTTAATAAAAGCAATTCAAACAACTTACTTGAGTAGCCAAATCAGCGTAAGTAATTATCGTCTTTTGCCAAACATTCGTAGTATACAGGGTGTTCCACATGAAGTGTGACGCAAAAAACTACCCACAACTTTGCACCAATCAAGCCAAATAAGAAGCAAATTTTTAAATTTAAGCCGTCAGAAAATTCTACATAAGAGATTACATATCACATTCAAAATGTCCGCCATCAGCTTCAATATAAACATCCAATCTCTTCGTGAAATTCTTAAGGATGCGTGCAGTCATTTCCGGCGAGATTTCGTCCCATGCTTTCTCTAGAGCTCTCTTTAGTGAATCCAGTGACTTATGCTTGAAAGAGCAGACTTTTTGCTCCAAAATCGACCAGATGGCAAAATCCAATGGGCTGAGATCAGGTGAGTTTGATGGCCAAACACCCTTAGTCCAGAAGTCCGGAAGATTCCTCTCACACCACTCCAGTGTCTTCTTTGCACCGTGGGCTGGCGCCCAATTCTGTTGTAAGGTCCAATTGATGTTTTTTGCATATTCGTTAGCCCAAGGAATGATAGCAGCTTCTAAGATTTGCTCTCTATACGTTTCGGCATTGACTTTAACTCCTTTTGGAACAAACACAAGCTTGGTCTTCCCCAGACCAGAAATACCGGTCCACATCATCACGGACTGCGGAAAATGAGTTTTTTCAGCTTTAACAACTCTTGTCGTTCCTTTTGCTAATAATTCCCGTTGGTTCTGGGCGTTTCAGAGTGGTTTGACGGTGAATATCTTCTCGTCAGTGAAAAGAATTCGGTTGAGCTTGTCACCGCGCGCAAGCACTTTCATCTTTTTGTACTTTGTCAACCTTGAGGCTTTCATTTCATCCGTGAGCCTTTGCCCTTTGGCAAATTTGTAAGGAAACAATTTGAGATCTTCTCTGATCAGTCTCTGCATGGTAGAATGGCTGACTTCATGCTCTTTCGCCAGTTTTCTGATGCTTCTTTCCGGATTACGACGAAGTTTGTCTTTGACAGCTTTGCGAAGGGCAGAGGTTCTCACAGTTCTTTCTGGTCTTCCTCTTGAGCGGTTTTCAATTCCTCCAGTCTCTTTAAAGCGTTTTATGACTCGGTGTACTTGCTTTCGATGTTGTTTGAGTGCCTGTGAAATCTCCTTAATGAGCAAGCCGCGTTTGTGCATAGCAACTATTGCTGAACGATCGTCATGCGATACCATTTTTACATATAAACATTCAGACTTTGAGGCTTAGTAGGACTTAGAAAATACGAGAAAAACGAATAACAACACAAAAAGCAAAAAAAAAAAATTACAAATGCCCAAAAATGAATTTTTCTTACTCCGTCACACTTCATGTGGAACACCCTGTATATACAGTTTGCTCGTCGTTCATCATTAATAAGTCCCCGCCAAGACCAGTCAGTTCCATGATTTGAGTTTAACGCACATTAAAACTGATGTAATAACTTTGCCTAGTGAGGCTGACTTACAAATCCTTCAGTTACTCTCACACTTTGATGAAAAATGATTTGATAACGTGCAGATAGGAAATTAACAGACCACCAACTGGTAATGTATTGCCGTGGAAGATACGACTAGAATGTGACCGAATTGCCGATTTTAAGAGGCCATTTGGGATTTTGCCTACGTAATAGTAATTATCGTCATAGTTATTGTTAAATATTGTATGGCGGATTGTATTAATAGCGGGCGTAGTTGTTGTTGGAGCTGAAGTCTAAATAAGAATATTTTTGGTAATAAATTGAAACTCACTTTGCCAAAGCTGAGACACCCTTTGTCGAATTCTTTATGTTCTCTGGCACAAATGTAACCGTGCCTTAATTTATTAATTTTTTTGCTATAATGCTGCATTAAAACTTTTTTCCGATCAACTCTAGGATTTAGCCATTTTTTTGTGGCGAAAAAAGCTCATTGACCAATCTAGCCAAATCATGGTCATTATCAGGCACGTAAATTACTCCACCCATCCGTTTGGATTCCTTAACAGCATTATTGAAATTCGCTTCTGAAATATACTGTATATAATGGATGAACGAGTTACGAAAATGCTCTAGTCTAGTTCAAGATTAGAAATAGAAAAGTCGAGTCAGAATACCAGTTTCTCACCTTCGTTGACAATCTCAAAACAGAGGTCATCAGAATGTTTGATTATTTTTCTCCCACAATATCCATCAAAAGCTGTAAATTGGGAATTTTATTCGAGCTTTTAAATCGCTTAGAGACAATCAAGAACTTACAGATGTGGCGAAGTTGATCCGATTTCTTTTTTGTAAACAAATCATAGTAGTCGACTTCTTTGGCTTCTAAATCTTCATTAAAACAATAATCAGAGCAATTATTGCCGTCCATATAGACAGTACAAGTCAGCTAAAACAGTAAAAAAAGGAGGCCTAAGGCTACCGATTTGTTAGATTCCTTCGATTTAAAGCTGTAGCGTTCGTAGTTTTTTATTTCATCTAGATAATCAAATGAACTTAAATTCGTCATTAAAATTACCATAAGAAACGGAATGAACAAAGCTGGCAAAGACTGAGAAGCCAAATAGAAGACAAATAAATAGCATTTGACCAATGCCGTTCGCATTGGGATAGAATTTATAGAAAATCAAATAGTCAGTCTGCAGTTATTCTTGAGAAATGTGGGATGTTTATGACTCCAATGATCTTTTAAGAGTCTAGGCACTGGTGCAAGTTTTGGAAATTTTAAAGCAAATTGAAAAGGGCTTCTTTAGGGTAGCAAAGAGAACTCGATGGCTAAGAAGGCTTCCGAAAATTAAATTTTCCATATTCTGATAAGAGAGTTATTGATGAGGAAAGCTTTATTATGGCTTTTATATAAAATCTGATATGTGTGGTTAACTCGTAAAAAATCCACCAAACTTTAGGATTCAATAGCTTAACAATGATGGTGGTGATGATGATGATGTCCGTGGTGGTGGTGATGATGGTGAGGATGGAATAGCCTTAAAATTATACGATTTATAAACTTTCTATTTTTTATTTACCTATGAAGAAGGCCGTGATGATGGTGGTGATGACCATGGTGATGAGTAACCACGACAGGAGCTGGTTGAACCACAACTGGAGGGGCAACTACCCGAGGAGGGGCGTAAACTGGAGGAGGAACGCCGTAAGGATTGTAAGACATTATTTTAGAAGAGAGAGAAACTCAACTGATGACTGGGACAAGAACAAGGCCCGTTTTATATCGGAGAGTGAGTCTTATCTAAACAGAAAGCGCGTCACTGGTCATGATCTCTGAGGCAATCCCATCGAATGACATCGAAAGCGGAGGCTGTTCCGAAAATAAAGGAGAACATCTATGAATCATACAAAGAGAGAGAGAGAGACTCATTTCAACTCCAGATTCAGAGGTCACAAACTTTGAGTTTCAAATCCTCACTTCAGGTTGGCCTAAAAGGAAAAGTTGTTGAGAGAGATAGCAGGACATCGCCAAAAAAGGAGAGTTCGACTTTGTCTTTATTTATCCATTTATTTGGACTTGGATATGACTGATATGTTCATAATGCTCTGCAGCTGTCTGACGACTTCAGACATGATGGGACGGCTGTTTGCGTCACTCCAGACAGTTTTCTTGATGAAGGAGGCGATCTCCGGTCGAACATTCGGATTGAAGTCCATACGAAGCTCCGTATTCCGCAGGCCGTTGGCAACATCAACCACCATCATTCCGGGGTAGGGCTCCTGTCCGTCGTGATAGATCTCCCAACTTAAAATGCCAAACGCCCAGACGTCGGTCTTGACAGTGAAGAAGGAGGTGGTCAGCACTTCCGGGGCCAGCCAGCGGATTGGCACTCGTTGATGCTGAAAGATCATTCTGAACAACTGAGAAACTGACCGGACTCATTTGGAAACAGTCGCCTTCACGACTGAGGCCGAAGTCAGCAATCTTGACATTGCCGTCGCCGTAGAGACAGTTCCTGGCGGCGATGTCACGATGCAGGATTTTCTTGCTGTGGATGTAGTTGATTCCCAAGGCAGCCTGCATGACCATCTCGTCGAGCTTAGTCATCGGCAGTTTGTTCTTCTGGAGATACGAGTCGAGAGCTCCATTCGTGGCGAGTTCCATGATGACCATAAGAGGCTCCTGCAGCGCAGCAACGCCATAGAATTTGACGACGTTGGGATGATCGAAGCGACGCATGAGACGAGCCTCCGACATGATCTCCTTGATCTGGTCCTTGGTCAGAACTTCGAGTTTGGCCAACTTGACAGCCACATCGACCGTCCTTCCGGCGTCTTTTCCACGGACTAACTTCAACTTGCCGAGATGCACCTCGCCGAAAGCTCCTTCTCCAATCTTCTTCGTCAGCGTGATGTCCTCGTGCTGATGCTCCCAGTCCTGGCGCTTGATCGGGTTCGTGAGCATCGCCGAATCGGAAGCCTAATTTTGTTGAGATTTTGACAAATCAGACAATAAAGAGAACTAAAATGTATATTTTCTGGTAGAGGAGACTTTTCTCTGTGGCTTAGGCTTATCCAATGCGGGCTAAATAATTCTGCGCTGACATAATATCAAAAGTTCTTAGACAAATTTGAGTTTCGGTCGTACAAACCGGAACTAAAATTAGCCACCCTCACTCGATTCCACCTAAACCTTGATTTCTCTCTCTCTTGACTAACCTTGAGGAGAGAATCCTTCCTGGTCACGTGGTGATTAATCATAGCTTTGATGGAAGGGAAGGCAAACTTCTCGATCATAAACTTGCTGCCGCCAGTCTTTTTGATGATGTAGTGCTTGATGCCAGCACCATGTTCTTGTGTCTCAATGACCATCACGGACACAATGAAGGACTTCTCCTGTCCCTTTCTGGCCTCTGAGAAGCGAACCAAAAAGTCGCCGTTGCGTCGAAGAAGCGAAATCATATCTTCACGAGGCAGCAGACCTAAAACGAGGAATAAACGAGGATTCGACTACTAACCATGGTAATATTCCTCCGATGAAAGTTCCTTCGCCTGATCAGTCATGTCAGCTCAGTGAGACTCAGTTTGAATGAATTTCTCTTCGGATTACCGTAAATCAAAACTAAAAATCTGTCAAGATCTGCCAGGGTTGTTCGCTTGATAACAAAAATTTCAAACAAGTTCTCTCTTATTTTGACTAGTTTTTCAAATTAGAAAATTACCGTAAAATGAGGTCCAAAGGGCCAATTTTTCATTTACTAGCAAGCTTGAGAAGAAGCTTCTTCACCAGCGATTTTGATATAAATAATAAAGTTTTCCTCAAAGAAACGCCTAAATACATTGTCTTCTTTTATTTTTCTCGTTCTAGATCAAGGAGGTAACATCTTTTTTAGATTATCGTGCTCTCTAAAAAATTATTTCTATTTGTGTACAAATTATGTATCGGAGGGACTGAACTGTTCTTCTATGATTTCCTTCAATTCTTCTATCTTCTTTTCGTATCGAGATAAAGCATCTTGAACGCTTGGAGTCTTATCTCGAACAAATTCGCCAATCTCACCAACAAAAGTCTTCGTCATCATTTTGATTTCTTCTTTTGTGAAACATTGGGGTTTACTATCTTCAGAGAGTTTCAAATAGAGAGGAAAGTTCTAAAAAAATTTGTGAATGGCTCTCGCTTGATAAAAAAAAATAACCTCATCGATAAGGTGAGAGATGTCGAAAATTACACCACCAAAGAGGACAATCCATCTGACAAAATTGCAATTAAAATCAGCGACATCTTTGGGATTAAAGATGGCAACTTGCTGAAAGAGCTGAGGATTACTGTACTGCTTTTTGAGAGTCAATTTTGATGCAAAATCGAGATTATTCCTCACCGCATTGCTTGTTAAACAATTCCAAATCTTCGAAAGCCACGAAGTAGTTTCAGCTATAGTAGGAGCGTTATAAAAATAATATTCGGGTTTGATTCGCTTCTTGTGAATTGTCTTCGTCGAGAAAATTAATTTCTCATTTGGACTAACATAATCAAATCCATCTTTTAGGACCTAAAATCAAATATTGTTCTTCCACTTTAAAAAAAATATCCTACTTGGGATTCAAAAACTGGTCCTTTATCGACTAGAGGAATCTTTTTTCCAACGAGAGATCCATGTCTTCTTACATCTTCGATAGTTTCTGGATGAATGAAAGATCGACGCTAAAAAAAGTCGTAGAGAAAAAAGGAAAAATACCTCGGTAGTGATATAAGTTGGAGGTGGTCGCCTACCGGTTGCATAGATAAGTTCTTGAGTTTCTAAATAAATGCTTTGAACCTTGGGAATAAAGTTGATTCTACTCAATAATACGAGCGTTCTTGCGTTTAAAAATGTCCTATGGAATACTCACTGCGAGTTCCCTCCTCGATGATAGCCAATTTCGAAAGAACCAAATCATCTTCACTATCAGCCGTAGATACCGTCTCTGTCCTCGTAGACAGCTGATTTTCGATAAAATTTACTGAAATTTATTATATTTCTTGGATCGCCGTCGAATTTTTCAATTGGAGTCAAATTCAAACGAGGGGAAAATTTTTTTTTAAAAATTACCTACCGCATCCCCTAGAAAGTCATTTTAGGTCAAAGATGTTAATTAAATTGGAGGAAATACAGTAGCTTTTTGCAGAATCATCCTACCTTTTTGAAGTAATAATTCAAAATTTGCTCCCATTGCTATAAATTTCATTCCGAAGACGTTCATACTCTCCTGGATGTTATCGATCTTTTCTGGAAAAAAGGCATCTTCAATAAAGAAAACTCTGACTAACTCAAAAGATCAGCCAATGAAATACTTGTGCAACTATCAATAGGAACTCTTGTAGATTGTTTCATATCCAAAAACTCTAAAATGTCATACTTTTTTGGTATAAAATAGGTCATTTAACCGTTTAGTAGCCTCCTAGTTGACTCTAGTTCACTCACTAAAGCATCTTTTTCCTTACTGAGGGAGTCATTTTTATTGACTAGCTGATACGTTTTGTCGTTGACCTCTTTCTCGATCAATTCTGCCATTGTAGAATACAACTCATAATTTTCGTCATTTTGATCCGGCATTCTGCAAAAAGAGGTAGGATTTTCTCGTGACCTTAGGACAATCGATTGGGAAAGAGTAATAAGAAATTAGTAAATAAAGACGAAGTCTTATAGATTTTGATCTCCATTGCAATTTTGTGAAAGATTGTTTGAAATTCGAGGAAAGTTCGAATTCCATTTGGACTATTTTGCATTAAATTTAAGGTTCGGAAGATTTTATACAGGGAAAGCGAAGATTTTGGCTTTAAAATGTCTGCAAATAGCCAGAGCTAGCAGAAAAAAAAAATAGAATTTGGATGTAAATCTTTGAAAAAAGAATCGAAAAATTAGGTGAAAAGTCTCTAAAAATTGCGAAAGGGCTGCAATATCAATTTCTCACTGCAGTCGCAAATCAAAACACTGGCCCCGCTCGCGGTCTGGACTGACCTTTCCTCTCAAATCATTCAGTTTTCTCTCCCTTTTAATTCATAATCTTCTATAATTTCAGAAATGTCAGTAGAAGAAAATTTAACAATGAAAATCTATGAAGTCGAGGCAGCTTTAGTGGAGTTGAAAACGGAAAAAGAAGAATTTCAAATGATGAAGGCTCGAATTCAAGCACTCATAGAAGAATTATTAACAAGTAAAATTGGTAAATTGCATTCTCTCTTTGGCCAAAAGTCGTCTCTCAGAAACTCTGCAGAAATTAGCTTTTTCCAAAGAAGAACAATCCAAAAATATGGAGCAAATAATACAACGAATAGCCATGGTTGAACAGAAAGTAGAAGAGAAATCAAATTCTTTTCCAATCAGTAAAGCTCCACCAATTGAATTGTTTACCGTAGAGCAGATCAGACAAAGACCCTGGTTAGCCGTCCCAGAAGATTTCGGTATCTTCTCCCCCAAAGCAATATTTTCCAAAATCTTCCAGATGTCAAATGCATTTGGTCCCGTTGTGAAAAGACTTTTTCTCCGTTTATTTATCGCCAAGGGCTGGTGTCGTGTCCTCATTGTGGTAGAGATACTCCAGTTGAAAAGCCACAAGATGGAAAAAAGTAGGTTCTTGGGGTCTTCGCCTTACAAGAGAAAAGCAACTGACTGACGTTTTCAGGTGGCTTTATTTCTGGAACTGCTGGCACATTCACTGTGTGGCGGCTGATAAAAAAGCTGAAACTTGCTGGAAATGCGGTGGAGAAGGAGAAATTCGAGGTTTCCCCTTTCCTTTTCTGATAATTTGCCTCATTTTAGAGTCAAATGTTCGAACTCCATTGAAGAAGAAATAATAAATATTTTAACTGAAATTGAAAATCTAACCAGAAATGAAGATCTAAAAAATTATTTTCTTCCTTTGGAAAGAATCTTGTTGATATTTCAGCGAAGCTTTTTTTAAATAATTTCGTATTGCCTGATAAGAATCGATCTTTTCATATCTCCGCTCGAATGAAAACTCGAGTTATTTGAGATCTTACTTGACAAGTTGAGGATCAAATTGATTCAGTATAAAAGCTTCTAGCCACTCTGCTGATTCATTCTATCTAACTTAGCGTCTGGAAGAAGGTCATGCCACCCAAGACGAAAGGACACAACAAGCCTGCCAAAAGTCAGCCACAACGTGAGCCGCCAAAGAAGAAAGTCGCCGAACCTCAAAAACAAGTAGTTACTCAGCCCAAGCAACAGCCAGCTGCTGGGAAAGCAAAAGTCGCCTAGGCGAGAACTATGTCATTCAATCAAGTTGCTGATGTTCTTACAGCGAGTATCCCAATTGAGACTGTGGATGCGAAGATCACCAGCCAGGAAGCTAAAAAGGTAGCCTTCAGCATCCAGAACGACCTCCAATATCTCTACGTTCATCGTGTGATGCTGGCCTACTTCCTCGAGAAGCACAAGAAGCGTCAGCAGTTCATTCTGGCCGAGAATGACAACGAAGTCAAATACGCCAAATTCATCGCAGAATACAAAGCTGCGACTGGAACTAACAACTGATCGAAAGAAATAAATTCATTTCGATGTATTATTTGTTTCCTCTAGGTGGTTTTTTCGAAGATTTATTTTGTCTTCAAAATTGAGTGAAAATTATTAAAAATTTAGGTTGTTTTTAAACAAATATGTACATTGATTGATTTTAATAACATTCGTTCCTCTTCTTCAAAAAATATTCACAAAATGCCAACCCAAATTAAAAATACACTGGCTATTGAAGGCAGAAGTCGAGTTTTAAAGTTGCAGGGAAGTTCTCCCTAAATCTCTTTTCTAGAGTAGCTTTCTTTACCTGTTTATTATAAAAGCATTGAACAGCCTCGTATTTAATTGCTGGGCTGCTGTGCGAGGAGCCTTCAAATTTGGCCTCTTTGAAGAGCTTATTGTAGGAGCACTCTCGAGAGACTATTTTGATCTTCTCAGGGTAGTGAATGAGCCCCGGAATCGTCTGAAAATGCTTCTGTTATTTTAAGGACATAAATTTTGGTGCTAATCTCCCAGATAGAAAAAGAAATATACCTGGTAGCTGACTCGACAACCAACAGGCTTGATGATCTTGTTCTTGATACTTTTGTTGGGACACGTCTAGAAGCTATTTGAGCCCAATACTGATTGGTCCAAACCTGATTAAAATAACTGAGATGTTCTCCACTTTTCGCGCAAGTTGAGTTCACAAGAGAGTTGCAGACAATACAATTGAGCAGAGGTCTAAATCTTTGGTTGTCTGGTCGACAAAAATTTGAGTTTAAAAGCCCAATTTCATCGATTGAATTCTATTGCCAACTGGGAATTTTTCTACCAAAAAGGCCAAAATAAAAAGGAAGAGAAAAAAAACCCACCGATAATGTTTAGAAGTGCTGTGAGAGGCTTCTACGAGGAGAGGTAGTAGACTAAAAAATAAAAGGACGATCATTTTTCGGGTTTTCCGAAAAGAACAAGTAATATGGCGTTCTATTCATTCGAGACGGCCTCTCATCTTTTTGTTTTGTATTCTTCCAGCTGTCGGATGATTCACATTCCGCTTGTCTAAGAAAAACTATGCGAAGAAGAAGAATGAAAGAATTTATTAAGCAAATTCTTAAAATTAGAATAAAATCTCAGGGGAAATGTCTCAAATTAAGTGATTCTCTCTCGCTTTCCAAAAAAAAAAATAAACTCAACAGACCAAAAAAATAAGGGAAAATACCTAACTTCGGGGGGCAGTTTTGAGTATCGAAAAACTATCGATAAAAATGGGGGAGGGGGGCTTTTAGAAGAAGAAGACGGTGGCCAAGATGGCCAGAGTCGAGAAGAAAAGTTTCGACGGGGAGCCGTTGCAAGGCTCGTCATCCTGTAAACAAAAATTTGTAAACATTTCCTCTCCTCCTTGGCTCAGAGAGATGGATTGAAAGGCAAATTTTCAGAAGAAAAAAAATGATAGAACTCACTTTATCATTATTGCACTGGTAGTAGGTCTTGGAAACAGCCCAATTACCCGACTTCTTCAAGCCACTAACGGGTTCTCCGGTGTAAGCACACTCTCTGATGATAGTAATAGGATCCTCCTCTACTTTCTAAGCCAAAAAATGTTCAAAACCTAAAGCAACAAAAAAACCTGAACGACCTTCCTGCAACCGATGGCGGCTTGGCTCTTGTAGGTTCCGTCTGGAAGGGGCTTGCATTCCTTTTTGTAGGGAGTCAGAAGTTTGATTTCGCTGCCATCGCAGTTCTCATCCACAGTTGAGACACACTGGTAACAGTTCAGAGCTGAGCTACAGGCGAATAGGGCTGCCAGGAGGACGAGGGAATAGGTGTTCATACCTGCAATTGCAATTTTTGTTCTTTGCGAGAAAGATTGCGGAGGCATTAGCGATGAAAGGCAATAAAAAAGACAATAATTTATGAGAATTTGAAGGGAAACTGAAGAAAACCCTTTAGTCTTTTTTTTAATGTAAGAAATTGCCGTAATTTGGCATTGGATTATATCAATTGTATCTTCTTATTTGGGCAGTTTTCATCAATTTAGGGACTTACAATATTCTAGAGACTTCTGGCGATTTTTCTACAAGTTTGCTGAAAGCCAAAAAATCGATGAAAATGCCAGAAAAATGGATTTCTTATCATTTTATACTCATATTTTTCAGATAGAACCTCAAAATCCATAGAGCATTAAAAATTGCAAAAATTGAAGAAAAGAGATCTAAAAATTGGAAGTTCTTTGAGAAAATTGATTATCTTAGCCAGTCAATAGCAGAAATTTAAATTAAAATGCCGAAAAAATGTCCCAAAGCTGAGTAATTAGAAGCTAATTGCCAGCTAAAATGCTCACCAACCGTCAGACAAGGAAAACGAAAAAGTTCGGCAGAGCAAAGTCAAAGACAGAAGCGCCCTAAGATAAAGCCATCGATCGGTCAGAGTGAATGGATAGAGTAAGCCAGGCGGGGAGGAACAGAGCAAACAGACACACACACGGTCTGCCGACCTCCGACTGCCGAGAGTGGTGGCTCAGAAGAAGCGCAAGCCGACTCGGAAAATGAACAAATAGATGAGCGAGTCCAACTTAAAAAAAGAGATTCTTTTCACTCTATTCGGTCAGATTTTAACAAATTTTGAAGGTTAGGGAGGAAAAAGAAAGAAAAGCCTACAACTCCAAAATCTCTAAATATCCAATCTCTTGTGCAGAAATGTATTGCAAAAAAAAGACTAAAAACCCTGCAGAACAATAAGCCTAGAGGCAATAAAAGACTGAACGAATGAGACTGATAGCTCACCAGGAAAAACATTAAATGCCCCGATAAGACGCCTCCTTGACGCACGGAGTATAAATAGAAGAAGCTCTGATGATTGACCGCTCAATTTTTGGGAGAGGAAGCGGCTAGCGAGTGGAAACAGATCAATTTGCACTGAAAGATCATCCGAACAGCCCCCATCAGCTGTAAAGAACGCGAGGAGAGAGTGATGTGAGATCAAAGGAAAATATCTGCTAACTTGATGAAGAAGTCATTGAGATGATGAGCATGGGAGAGCTCTGAAAATGGCAGGAGGTGAGGCGAAGAGAAGGAGTTTCTCTAGTTCATTTTTGATACAATTTATTGTGGATAGGGCTAGGATAGTTGGGCTTATCGCAGAAATTTTAGGACAAGAATCCTCTAACTTATAATTGAATCTTCAAAGTTAAAAGAAAAAATAAAACTCAAATGGGCAATTTGTGGCCGAAATTTCTAAAATTAACCTTCAAAATTCCAGAGAAAAGAGATACTAACTGAGCTGACTAGCGAATAGCTCAATGCACTGATAATTCAATTCCGAGCTTTCTATGGCTAGATTTCGGAAGCATAATTTATCATTTTCTAAAGACTGTAATTATCTTTTTTTCTCTCTCTTCCATTCAAAGCATTCTGAGATTTCATTGGGTTTTTCTTAATTTAGAGAGATTTTTTCGACTAATAAGTTTAGGCCAAAGAGGCTCTCCTCTACCAGAAAATATGCATTTTATTTCGTTGTTTTTATTCTACGCTTTGTTAAAGGGAACTTGACTTTCAAGCGAAATCCCGTTTTCATCTTAACGCAATTTTTTAAATTCAAAAGCGAGAGATGTGGAAGCCTACATGACGCTTTCAATTCCGATATTCTATTCCTGTATTTTTTCTTTCCCCCAAAATGGATCAAGAGATCCATCCACTCGCTGAAAAATCTAAATTCAATAGGTATTTTTGATTTATTTATTTTTTTCTAAAATATTTTCAGCTTCGCTCAGTTTGAAAAGGTTTTTGAGGAGTGGAAAGCCCTACATGGCCATAATTTTCGAATCAGCTCCTCTGATCTTCTCAGAGGGGAAGATGAAGCTATTTTCAAATATAAATATGTCGTCTATCATTGTGTCCATTACGGAGAGCCGAGAATAAGAGGTTGGTTTGTGCTTGAAAATTCGACCGATAATCTAACCAAAAATAATCAATTATTTTTTTTCTAGGGGTGGGAAAACGCCCAAATCAATCGTACCTTTCTTGTGGATGTAAAGCCTCTCTACGGCTGGTCTATAATCCTACGGAAAATTCCTTGAAGCTAGTCAAGCTGTATGACGTACACACTGGGCATTCAGTAGCCGTCGAAAGAAAATGTAATCTTTTTTTAAAATTTTGGATCTCAATCAATTTTTAGTTGTCCCTTTGCGTCAATCTCGTTTCAGTATGGGAGAAGGACCATACGATGAAATTTATCAAATTCAATATGAGGTAAAAAAAAAGTTTTTTTCTGAGAAGAGGGGGCTTGATGACTTGAAGATGAGATCAGAGGCAAAAGTTACTTTAAAAACCTTGAAAAAACGCCGATTTTTGGCTAAAATTCATTAGTTTTTCACACAAAAATCTATTTTTAGAAGGTACTTCGTTTGAAAAAGGATCGAGAAGAAATGCTTAAAAACTACCATAAGCAGCTCAAAGAAGCTGGATTGAAAAAGATTGACTTCGATCCTCCGCCAATCAACAAGGATACATTGTCTTTCTACAAAAAGGCCTTGGATAGAGGCACTCCGTTTGATGATCAACAACACAAGGAACTTGCTGAGTTGACAAAGAAATTACTCGAGAAGAAGAAGAAATCTATGCAACTCGAATAAATGAATTACTCTGTAAAAACAAGAGTTTTTATTTTTTTTGCCAGTTAATAGGCATGACTTAAATCCCATTGCTGCTTCAATTGGACGAAATAGACTTGGCCAGCGTCGATTTGAGTGACAGTTGTTCTTCCGCAAAATATGGAACGAACTAGGTTGAACGAGTAATCGCTGAATGCCACACAACCAACCACAAAAAGGGGCCCATTCCTGAAAGAAGAGAGGTGGTAAACTACTGTAATCTCTGTTCTCTTGAGAAAAAGGTGGAGACCTTCTCTCAGGTTTAGAGAAATTTCATCGATTTTATATAGTCTGTTCATAAAAAAGACGACATCCTGCGCATCCAAGAAAGGCGTTTTCTATGCGAGACCCATTTTTAAAAAAGGACTTGAGTAAATTTTACAATAAAAATGGGTCTCGCCGCAAAAACTCCTTTTTTGAATACGAAAGATGTCGTCTTTTTTATGAACAGACAGGTATAGGAAAAGGTAAAGGAAAATAAAATCCTAGAAGGTTACAATAGCCGTAGATTTACCCCTCTTCCTAGAAAGTAAACTTACGCAGCTAGGAGAACATTATAGAGAACGTCGAGAAATTCAATTGTATCTTGATTGAAGCATTTTTTGAACATATCCATTGAAGCGACTAAAAACGCAGAAAAAGTTGTAACATTTACGAGTCCTAGACTAATAAATCCATTTCGGATCAGCTGAAAACCTTTTTTCTTCAAAATAGGAAGAAAGCGACATGCCTTGGCGCACCAGAGATTCTCCTGAAGCTGGAATTTTAAACTAAGCGAGTATTTGTGCTTCATTTTTGGCCGAAAACTGTCTATGTCCTCCAATATTCTCTTGGTCAACTGATAACTTCGAAAATACAGCTGAAAATGAATAATAAATTTATCGGTCCCCATACATAGAAGCCAATCAGCGTGAGAAGTATAATGAAACCAGCCAGAATAAACGAGGGAATTAATTCTAAATATTCGATTTTTTTTTCAGCTGAAAAGGGGTACCGTAGGTGTAGAAAAAAGCTATTAGAATGGAGGTTACTGTAGAAATAACCATTAAAAAAAGAGAAATCCAAAGACGTGGATTACTCTCATAGTCTTTGATATAATACATGGCGAATTGCCTTTCCAATGCGAACCAAAACATTCTGAAATCACAATTAGCTCTGCCAGAGGCCGCTCAAAAAAGTTGTCCCAGAACTTATTGGCTACCATAATAGATTTCAGAGAAGTACAAATTTGCATTAATCAACCTTGAATTACAGCAATTCTTCAAAGAAATGGGGAGCTCTTCTAGATTGCTGTAGCCACTTAAAAGCAGTGCTTTATTTTCTCAAAAAACTTTTCTCCTGAAGTCTACAAAATTGTAAAAGTCTGAAGAAGAATCAGATCTTTTAAATTCTAGAAAAACGCTCACATTTCAAACATCGTGACCTCAAGCTTTTATTTTCTCAATAAATATCCAAATCTTATTCTCGGCTTTAATGCGAAATCCACCGGAAAATGGCGTAGCTTTCTTTATGTACATGGCTTTATTTATTTATTCCTGACTAAAGATTATTCTCTGAACAGTAGCGGCATGTTCTTAGCTCATTTCCTATAAAAGGACGACAAAAAGGGTGATGTTCTTAACCAGGATATTCATCGAAACTCCCAACAAAACATAATTTGGTCCATTCAAATCTTAATTCTCAAACGCGAGAAAATCGCCTGATTTTTGAAGTCATTTCAGGGAGATTGTTTACCTCATAAAATATGGGATGAAAGAGCATAAATTATAGTAATTTCCCCTGTGATGTTTTCTTCAAAAATGAGTACATAATATTGTACGAAAAACATGATGATCTGAACCAAGCGATCTAGGAAACTAATGGCTATATCCCCTGAGCTTAGTTGTTCACTTTCACTTCTCAGAACGATGTGCAAATTTGTTTCAAAAGGTGAGTAGCTTAATTAACCGAAGAAAGGAGATCTCAAAAATCGCCACAGACATCTGCTTACATCACTTGTTCAGACTTTGAAAGAAAATAATTGGAGGAGCAGGAAGTGAAAATCGCTATGACATTCAAAAAAAGTCAGAAAATTTCGTTTATAGAGAGCCCTGTTAGCTTTGAGAACTTTAAAATAGGATTTTGCTATAGTTTATTCATAAAAAGACGACAACTGATGCTTCGAGAAAAGGGGGTTTTCGAGGCGAGACCCATTTTTATCCTAAAACGTACTAAAGGCCTTTTTTTGGATACGAAGGATGTCGCCTTTTTTTATTAGCAGACTATAATATCAATAAGATTATTCTATCCAGACGTTCTCTCAAATAGCGTCTAGAGATCGCGTCACATTTTTTATAAATAATTTAGACAAGAGTCTGATAGTGTACAATGAAATACGTGGGCTTTATCAAATGCTTATTTAAACGTTCGATTCGATTAATTGAAGCTTGAATTAGCCTGGAAAAGCCATATGGCATATGGTCGCTTTTTGATCCGACCGAACGACGAATTTTTTTAAGAAAAAAAAGAGAATTTGTTGCCAAAACTTCTCAGATTATGGCAGCTTTTTAAACTATTTAAAATGAAGTAGATATTCAAAAAAACTAACGAAGCGAATGCCATAGATAGAAAATAAATCCTAAACCAGGAGCAGAATATAATTGTAGAATTGTCCGCTGCAGTTCCTGTAATTTATTGGTGGTAGAGCTGAATTTAAGCTACTGTACCTGATTGGATTGTCCCACTTTCATATGCAATGATGATTAATCTTCCAACAATGCAAGGGAAATATTGGGCAATTACAAAAACACTCAAAATCTGTAAATTTGAGATCTAAAGTTATTGAACTTGATCTGTTCTCTACAGCTTTTTTGAACATTTCCAGAATTTTAAAACTCCTACAAATAAATGGCCAACCTTAATATTTAGATGAGCTTTGACTTTGCCACAATAGACGATAAACCCAAGAAACATTAGGATAGTAATGACCAAGAGAACGACCTCTAATCCAAACCAAAACAATAAACGATTTGGTTTTTGAAGTTGGATATAAAAGAGATTCATGGAAGAAGAAGAATTTTGTTGAGAAATCTGAAAAAAAGAAGGGAGGGGCGATTAGAAGCAGGTGGGGAGCATAGCTAATAGCGTCATTTGTTCTCAGCTGGTAAGTCTTGTTTTTTGCGCTTCGATGAATTGGAGACGGATGGAACAACTTCATTTCAGGCTTCGATAACTTCCATTGTGGACAAGAAATTGATTGGATGTACCTCACAAGCAAGAAGGAGCTTTGTAGAGGAAAATGTGCGATCAGTGAATCTAACATCAATAAAAATTCTCATTCAAAGTCAGTAACTCTAGATTGAATTTAATTAGCTCAAAGACTGACAAAAATACTGTATTTCTTTGAACATTTGGAGGAATTTTGGTAGTTAATTAAATTTGAATCAATGAGTTGACAAGCATTCAG
Organism: Oscheius sp. JU1382; assembly: GCA_932521405.1. Classification (NCBI taxonomy): domain Eukaryota; kingdom Metazoa; phylum Nematoda; class Chromadorea; order Rhabditida; family Rhabditidae; genus Oscheius; species Oscheius sp. JU1382. Next base: position 1,975,775 of record OW051479.1, read on the forward strand.
ATCAATTATATAATATAAAAAGAGGCTGGCTATTCAATGTGACATAGCACGAAGCAATTGCAACAATTTTCTATTAAAATCTTCGTCTTCATCAATACCGTTTCCTGCTTCCTTCATTTTATCCATCATTTTTGTAGTAACAACCACCGCTCGTAGTCCAGCAATAGAAATTGGAAGCTTATTGTATTGGAACCAGATTCCTTGATGGAAGATTTCAACTGAATCCAATTCTTTTCCATTCCATCCACCGATTGCAAATAGGTTTTTTCCAAAGCGTACGCTAGCAAAGTTCGAACGAGCCTGGCAGAGATTATCAGCCTGACATCTTTGAGCTACTCCAAGAGCAAGATTGATAGTATATTTAACGCTAGTAGGATATACAAGTAAAATGCCGTCTCTTCCTCCATAAGCATAGATACTATTGTTGAATTGAATCATTGAATGCCCACTTGTCATAAGTGGTAAGTTGAGTCTAAGACCAAACCAAACATTGCTTCCAGGATCATAAAACTCAAAAGTGGTTAGTCTGCGCTGATTTTGATCGAAACCACCGCTGACTAATATTTTCTCATTTTGGACAACAGCTGCGACAGAGGCACGTGCTTCATTCATTTGTCTGAAAGGAGAGTCATTTAGAAGTCAAGGAATCTAAAATGTTACCTGATAAAAGTCCAATTATTTGTATTGGGATCATAGCATTCAACGCTGGCATAAACAGTAGACCCAGACACTCCTCCAATTGCATAAATTTTGCCATCCAACTTGACACAAGCGGCATGAAATCGAGCACTATTTAAATCTTTCAAACGTTCCCAGGAGGCTTCATCTGTCAGTTTGTATAAAAAACTGCATGCTTGTTCGTTTTCATCCATTCCTCCAAAGAGATAGACTTCGCCATGTAGGTTGACTACACAATGATTAGCCACTTTATATGGTAGTTTAATTGGCAGCTGTATCCATCTTTTCTTTGTCTCATCTTGACGATAATTTAACCAAAAAATTCGATCGGTTTGATCACCATTTATTGTTCCACCCATAACGATAACCTAAAAAAACTTTGTAAGCCTATGCTTATAAAACAAAAAGTTCCAGATTTCTAATAAATAACACAGTAATTTACTCATTTTAGAAGGAAAAAACTCACTTCGATTGAGTTTGTTGGAAGATCTTCCACATCTATTAAAGGCCTAAGTCTAACTTTTGGAATGACAGTCTCCTGTTGAGTTTGTATATTTCTTTTAGGAATTGGTTGTGGCTTTTTTTCGATAGGTTTTTGAGGAGTAAATGATTCTTTTTTGTGATGATCTTGGACCTTAGGATATGGTAGTGTGGTCCTTCTATTAATGACTGTCGCTGGTGCATTAAACTCTTCTTCATCTTGAGTTGGCAAATTTTGTTGACTGACAACTTTTCGGAGATTCTCTTGAGCTGGCCTCTTTTTCCGGGAAAATTCAATAAATTCCGAGATTTTCGGTCTACTTTCTGGGTCGTTGTCCCAGCCGCTGGAAGTTATTTTATTCTATTTTTGACTTTACTTTACTATTTTCAATCCTACTGTACCTCACAAAGCCTCAATTTTTTAAATTCCAAGTGAAAATGATCAACTACCGAATCAATAAGGCCGAAATCTCTGGCTCCTTTTCAACCTTTGGTCGATCTCCTTTTAAAATCCGACAAATTTGTTCAAACGGTGATACTTGTCCCATGTAGCCATATGGTCTTCTAAATTCAACTTTTAATTTGAAAAAATTTCACTAACTTTCGGTGAATAATCTCCCAAAAAGTAATAGTCAGCGAATAGATATCCGCCGGTTTGCCATATTGGCTCTGATGAAGTTCCGGAGCCATGTAATCTACTGTTCCAATTCTTTTACAACTCGTTTAATCAAAAGCCACACTCACCCACCAGTGTGAGAAGCAATTGTCTGTAGCTCAACCACTTTAGCCAATCCAAAGTCGGAAATCCTCAAGTCGTCTAAGGATTTCCCAAGTAGAATACTGTAATTTGCTCGAAAGTTTAGGAAGAGGGGAATGCCTCACTTTTGAGGCTTGATATCTCGATGCATTATGCCTTCTTTGTGGAGATATTGCAGACCACTTGAAGCCATTTCAATCCACGAATAAACTTGTTCCATATCGTATTTTACTGAGGTATTATGAATCACTGGAAATGGCGTTATAATGCAAAAGAAATTTCTCGACTAGAAAAGTAGCTAAGTTAACTTCTTTTTCACAGTTCTAATCGATGATCATTTTCAAATAATATTTTACGAACTAGCGTCTGATAAAGTTCCGCCCGTTTGTCCTGTATCGGCAGAAAAATGCCGACTTTATGCACATGAATCACAATCTCATCTCACAATTCAAACAGTAAAAATTCACTCAATAGACAAAAAGATCGAACAAACCGTCAAATAGGCTCCCTTTCTCCATATACTCCATGATGTAGCCAATGCAGAAAGATCTGTTATTAGGTGAATAGCCTTTTTCTGGAGTCAAAAGACCAAAAAGACGGATGATATTCGGGTGATTGGAATGCTATTTGGAGAATTATTGTAATATTAACAAATGAAACTAACCTTCGCTAGGAGGATAACTTCACTCATTTCTATTTTATTGACCGGTCTATATAGTCTCTTGAAAGCTACTTTTCTGCAAATTGATCTCTCTATTTTAATTTTTAGTCAAACTTTCATAAACTGGTCAAATTGCTTACCCCAGTTGATCATTGTAGCCGCGAAAGACTTCTCCCTCGCCTCCACTTCCTATCCGTTCTTTCTCTGTGAAATCGTTAAGACTAAACTCGGAAATAACTAAAAAAGCATTGATTGTTAGGGTAGATTTACCAGAATTAACTACTAGACTTTTTTCTGAAGGAAGAAGGCCACTCATCAAGATGGCAAATGGACAAACCAGGCGTTAGACTTCTATTGATTCAGCCGTTATTTGCCTTATCGTGATAAGGCGGTTTAGTTTTTATTTCAAAAATGTGAGTTGTCTTTTGAGAAAGAGGACGACTATTTCTCAGTTCCATTATGATTACTGGATTAATCTCAATAAAATGTCTACTATGTTGTAGCTAGCAGCTGTGTTCATAATTCTTCGATAACTTCTTATTTTTCCGAGCTCTTGTCGGATATTTTCAGAGCCAAAGGCTAGTTCCAAGTATGGTTTTATTAATTCGCTTTTAAAAATTAACAAATTGACTGGATTCAACTGTAAAAATTGAGAGGGAGCTTGTCAGAAGTCTGGAGAGATTGCAGAGGGGCATGGAGAAAACTTGGAGAGCTTGATTGGCAGATATTTTCCTAGGATCAGACCAAAAAGCTGGATGATATTTGGGTGATTGGAATGCTATTTTGAAAATTATTGTAATATTACCAAATAAAACCAATCTCCGCTAGGAGGATAGCTTCACTCATTTCTGTTTTATTGACCGGCCTATTAAGTCTCTTGACAGCTACTTTTCTGCAAATGGATCTCTCTATTTTAATTTTAGTCAGACTTTCACAAACTGGTAAAACTGCTTACCCCAGTCGACCATTGTAGCCGTGGAAGACTTCTCCCTCGCTTCCTTTTCCTATCTGTTCTATCTCTGTGAAATCGTTGAGGCTAAACTTGGAGATAACTAAAGAAGCATAGATTGTTAGGGTAGATTCACCAGAATTAACTACTAGACGTTTTTTGAGGGAAGAAGGTCACTCATTAAGATGGCGAATAGGCACCCAGCGTTAGACTTCTATTGATTCGGCCATTGCTTGTCTTGATAAGGCGGTTTAGTCTTTATTTCGAGAATATGAATGTCATTTTAGAGTGATTGTGATCTGAAGAATAAGCAGAAAGAGGGGAAGAGCTTAGGTTTTTGGTCGGTTTTTGAATTATGGTTATTTTATCCGAGCTCTAATCTGTCTCAAAGCTACCCATGTACCGGAGATTCTGTTCAAGAATTTGACCAATATGGTTCTGGATACTCGCTCGTCCATCCCTGCTGAGGGTTCATACAAGCTAATTCGAATAGTTTTACTCGTATAATAAAAATCTCGAAGGTAAAATTCTTCCTTTTTTGGAGGAAATCTGCTCCTCTTATTTTACTATTCTACAGGGTGATCCAAAAGTTCCTGCACAAATTTTCGATCCTTTTTTAACTGCCAAAAATGTGGTTTTTTAAGGTTATTTTTTACATTATGATTTATTTGTCATTTGTAGTTTAAATTTTGTCATTAGGATGACCAATTCGCGAGATATGCGGCCAGCAATTGAAAGACTTGCTCAACAGGGAATTCGAGCAAAAGAAATTTCACAGAAGCTTAAAGTTTCCATTCGAACAGTCTATGCGTGCTTGGAAAGAATTCGTCTAACTGGATCTGCTAACGATGGAAAACACTCTGGCAGACCAAAAACCGTTTCAACATCTCGCATTGTGAAAAAAATCCGAGAGAAGGTCCGTAGGAACCCAAAACGGTCGATTCGGCAGATGGCTAGAAAATAAAATGTTGGATGTAGTTTCATGTGGAGAATCGTACGTAAAAATCTTCAAAAATATCCGTACAAGATATAGAAACCTCATGGGCTAACAGAACGAATGAAGATGATGCAATTGGTTCGACTCAAAGAGTTGCTCAAGCGTTTCAGCACGAAAGCATGGACTTCTTCCATTCTCTTTTCTGATGAGTGTTTGTTCACCGTTGAACAGTTTTTGAATCATCAAAATGATCGCTTTCTTTCCCAAGACATTGAAAAGGCTTCAAACAATGGAAGAATTGCATCTCAAACTGCTCATCCGCAAGCAATTATGGTTTTTGGTGCAATAACTGCCGACGGCAAAATGCCCCTCGTTTTTATCGACCAAGGAGTTAAAATTAATAGCCAAAATTATCTAACTGACGTTCTGAAGAAGGAAGTAGTACCGTGGGCAAATTCTCACTTTAATGGAAGCAATTGGACGAACCAACAAGACTCCGCTCCCGCTCATAAAGCTCTAGTTGTTCAAGAATGATGCAAGACCAATTTTCCGGGTTTTATCACTTCATCAGAATGGCCTCCAAATTCGCCTGACCTTAACCCGCTCGGTTATTCCGTCTGGTCGATAATGACAAGCAAAGCATGCGCTATCCGCCATCCAAACTTAGAGTCTCTGAAGCGAGCTCTAGAAAAAGTCTGGGCTGATCTCGACCCAGAGCATGTGCGTGCCGCAGTGGAGGCATTTACTAAGCGGCTCAGTGCTTTTATCAAAAATAAAGGAGGCCTATTTGAAATTGTATTGTTGTTAGTTGTAAAGCACATTTTCATCAATAAATTTTTGTAGTTTAATGAATGTTTTCTTATCTATGAAAGATTCTATGGCTCAAATAAGTTGTGTAGGAACTTTTGGATCACCCTGTATTCATCAATTTTTTACACGAATTGATGGCGAAATTTTCACATCTAGATCTGTTTCTAAAGAGATTATTTCAAACTTAAGACAAAGGCCTTCCAAACATCCAGTGAAGGAGCATAACAAGCAAATAGTTTGAATCTATTTTTCTGAAACTCCTTCTCCACATAATCTTTAATTAATACTATTTTCGCGTGGATATAATATCCAGCACGAATCACTTCTAAAAAAATCCATCAAGCAAAATACCTTCATTGATCAGGCACAATAGCTTTGAGTCGAAAGCAGACAATTCGATCGGTTATATTTTTAATTTCTAGAATGGCAGTGAAGTGTTCTTCGAGAAATGGATCTAAAATTCTTTTTTTATGTTTACTTTTAAAAATTAATAAGGAGACTTCGCCACAATTCGGCGGCGTTTATATTTTTTAAATAAACGTATATTTATCCTCAGTGGGGGTCAGAGTTGTGGCCCGGATTAACTTTTAAGGAATTTTGGCTCACTTGACCGATTATGAAATCGGAATCGTTCGAGGGAGCATATATCCTAATGGGTATTTCTAGCATCTATATTTCTTTGAAAAGCAATGAAGTAATATACCCAGTCCGGGTAAAACTTTTTAGATATAGGACGAATTTCGAGGGTCATATAAAATCGAAGTTAGATGCTAGAAATGTGCGCTAACTATTTAATTAAGGCTTTGCCGTTTTTACTTTAAAATATTGTTAGCAAATCCCTGAAGAGTCGCACATCGAAAGCGGGAGGATTGTCTGAACTGACTGAACAAGTCCTACAATCGTCTAAAGGAGGTCCACTCGATGCAGCCGAAGAATGGGGAGATCCTCTGTAATCTAGCCTCTACGACTGGTCGTCTGGCTGAGGAGAGCGACTTCCGGACGAAGATCCGCCTAGACTTCGAGTTCAAGAGCTACCATCTGGCCATCTTTTTCGCCACCATTCTGGGCGTCATCCCGAGCTTCGGGTTGGACGACGCGCTGAAGGACCTCTGCAAGACGCAGAGCCTCCATCCCGACATGGCCGAGAACGAGCTCTTCCTCGCCAAGTGCCTCATCCTCAAGGGCGACGTCCAGATTACCGTTAAATGCCTGCGAGGTCGAATACACCATCGAGAACGACTACATCTATTCTCGTTTCTCGATTTCATTGACCAGCCGTGTGTCCTTTAGTGATTCCTCGTCTTTGTTGGCACTTTATCAATCTGTTATCTTGTAAAAGGAGCACATCAACCAAGAGGATTACACGTTCCTCCAAACTATCTCTTTCTCTCCTATGTGCCCCCGGATTTAATGAAAGAACTTAAGGATTTGTTTTACATTTATGGAGAGAAGCTTTAAAATTAAAATAATCAGCTAAAATCGCAAATTTTCAAGAAAGATATTGATGGCAGGTATCGGGTTCTGCGACATTTTAACAATAATTTTCCTTTAATCTTGCTTTTAAATTGGATATAAAACAATCGAGAAATTAATCATGTTATCGCTCAAATGTCAGCCTTTTTTTGCCCTAGTTGGGCATCCAAAAAAATGATTAATGAGTCTCGAGAGAGGCCCAATTAGATATGTTATTAGAATTTATTCTAAAATTCTTCTTCCAGCCTGACCGCTTTCTCTAATAGCAGATGCCATAAAGGTGCGACTTTGAGAGAGAAACAAAAGCGCTTTTTCAAGGAATTTTCGTTGGTGTTGCAGCTCTTGATCTCAAAATTAGGAAAATAATTAGAACATTTGAGATCTTTAAGACCTTCTTTTCACTAGGGTTTCTTTAGCTTAAAAAGACCATTTTTTTGTTCATCTTATATTCTTATTTTTAGCATTGTTGGGCCTTAGAAAGCGATGCATCGAACACCACAGGGAAATATAACCACTCTCTCCCGTCTCACATATTTTAGATAAGCTAGAGTGTAACTGTTCTATGGGCTTGTAAAAGGGATCAGTTCGTAAAGAGAACAGCTTTGAGTAAAGCACTGACAATCTTCAAAACAAAGATTGGGACTAAATCGCATTTTTAGACTATAATAGCTAGAGAAACTGCAAAAGTTCTAAACTTTCGACTAAGCAAATCGAAATATGTGAATCTTCGTAAATCATCAGACGTTTGACTTTTGAGGCTTAAAAAGAATGGCTAGAGAAACAAAAATAAATAAATGAAACTCTTATTTTTCTCCAAAGACTTTGAAGAGCTTTTTGAATGAAATCAGGAGAAGCTTTTTTTTTGCTTTTGATAGAAAAATAGTTGTTGTATCCAAATAGTGGTGCTCTGCTGTGTTCGTAATTTCAACAATTCCCGTACAAATATGATACCATTTTACTGCCCTCTCGTTTTCCATTGGTTCGGGGAGCATGTTTGCCAGCTTTTCAGAGCAAGAAATAGGTCTTTGATACTTTCATCCAAAATTAATTGCTAAAAATAATTTTTCAGGAAATGGCTGATGAGGGCCGCAGCGAGAAGATGGGCCTCCTCGGCTGTATTTCCTACATCATTGGGAACATCGTCGGTAGTGGAATCTTCATCACTCCAACCGGCATTTTGACTCAAGTCAACTCTGTGAGTTTCTTCCTCTTAATTACTGTATCATCTCACCAATTTCGGCACTTTAAATTGAATTAGCGCGCTACAGTAAGCCTAAAAGTGGGTCTCGTCGTGGAAAAATCCCGATTATTAGGCAACTCACCACAATTTCTATAAGCTATTATGTTTTACAATCTTATAGAGGAGGTTAAGATCTACAATTTTGTAGAACATTACAAATCACGAAGACCAAAGTAAACTGCTGAAAAAGCTCTTTATACTTTCCTCCGAATAATCCCCTTATCAATTGTAATAATCATCAGAATTTTTGAAAAGCAAGCAAGCGAAAGTCATCCTCGGTAGCAGCTCCCGCGACATAAAAAGGCCTTTATCAGAGGGGTGTAAAAGAGGTGGCGTTACGAATCTAAAATAGCCGGAAATTGCGGGCAAATGGTCTCTTTTATCAGGAGAGCTAAGTAAAAATAATAGAGGGAAACGCATTGGTAGCAAGAATTGGGAATTGAATTTTACAGGTTATTTGAAACACAGATTAGATAGTTTGCCAGGTAGCTTAGAAAAAGGATTCCTCTTCTTTTTTAGGTTGGAATGTCTTTGATCATTTGGATAGCAGCTGCGTTGGTTTCTATGTTGGGATCCTTCTGCTACGTCGAGCTCGGCACAAGTATCCGCATGTCTGGAGGGGATTTCGCCTACATGTGCTTCATGGAATGGTATCCAGTCGCCTTCGCCTTCATGTGTATTGGCTGTACCATCAACTACCCAGCTACTCTTGCCATCCAATCGCAAACATTTGCTGAATATGTCTTCATAGTCTGACTCTCTTTCTAGCTTAAATTCTCCAACAATCTAGGGATTCAGCGTTTCGATGGATTCAACTTCTGAATTTTGGGCTAAAAAACTGCTCGGATTTGCTCTTATTTGGCTGCTAATGTTTTTAAATTTCTTCTCTTTGAAGACTTTCGTCTCCCGGTTCCAAATAATCGCTTCGTTGGCTAAAATTGCAGCTACTGGGCTGGTAATCGGGATTGGATTCTACTGGCTAGCTATTAAAGGTAAGACCATCTGCTTCTTTTAACCCAGACGGGACTCATTTCAAGGCTAATATTTTATCAGCAATAGGCATAAACTATCTGGCGTATTAGAGAAAAAAAAAATGAGATATCTTATTAATCTTGCAGGTAAAACGGAAAATTTGAAGCACCCATTCAATGGAACCGACTTGAATCCGGGAAAGATAGTGCAGGCCATGTTCGCCGGGCTGTATTCCTACGACGGCTGGGATATACTCAACTTCGGCGCTGGGGAACTCGAAAATCCTCGGAGAAACATGCCCTTAGCTATTATCATCGGCATGACCACCATTGCCATCCTCTATATCTGCGTCAATATCTCATATTTTACTGTTCTCTCCGTCTCGGCGCTTGAATCCTCTTCAGCTGTTGCGATGACCTTTGCCACAACAGCTATCCCCCAAGCGTTTTGGATTATGCCCATTTTTGTTGCTCTCCTCCTCATTGGATCACTAAATTCGACTATGTTCTCAGCCAGTCGGTAAGCATTTCCTCTTTTTTAAAAGTAAATCAATAGATACCTCCAAGCCGTTTCTAAGCAGCGACAAATCCCATCAGCTATCAGCGGAATCAATCCGATCAGCGACTCACCTAGGGTAGCTCTTTTTGTCCATGTTCTCATCGCAATGGCTATTTCTTTTGCCGGCGATCTGGACAATTTAATCAATGTGAGTGATTTTATCCAGAAAATGCATGGGAAAATTTTCGCAAATTAGGTAAATTAACGAGTTTCCAAAAAAATAAATTGCTTCTATCCCAGTATGATTACTTACCCAAACAAAATCTACTTTTTCCCCTTTTTAAAGCAAACTACAGTCTTTTACAGTATGTAGCCTTTGCCCAATGGTCTCAGAGAGCAGTGACAATGATCGCTCTGATGTGGATCCGTTATAGGAGGATCCCTGTGCATCCAGAGAAGATGAGGATGCCGATTGTTATGCCATTCCTCTTCTTTTTAGTCTGTGCCACCCTTGTTATTGTCAATATTGTGACGGATATCAAATCAGCAGGTGTCGGACTGGGTTTGTTTCTTCTCTTTTTGAGCAACAAACAACTCCTTCTTTCTAGGCATTTTGGGCGGAGGATTGGTCATTTTCACTATCTTTGTTTGGGATTCGGCCCTCCCTCGCTTCCCCAGCTATATCAAAGGAACTTTTGCTATTAATCGTATGAGATTTCTTGAGTCTCTTTGAGAAGAACAAAATTTAGAAATGACAACCAAATGGGCACAAATTGTCTTCAATGTGATGCCTGAATATTCTTCAGATTTGGGAATGGCTGCTACAATTGGAATGGATAAAGTCAGTCCAGAAGAGGAGAAAGAAGAGACGAAAGAAGCCTGGCTAGAAGAGAATGATGAAGAGGAAAAGTTATCAGAGACCTTGAGAATGTGAATTATTTATGTCTGTACATACTGGAAGAAAAATATTTTGCTAATTTTTGTGCTGATAGATGGAATTTGGTTTCAATTAATTAGAGCGACATTGTTGAATATATTTGCTTTGGTATAACAAGTTTGCTTCGTCGTTGTAGCGAGTTATATTTTCTCTAGAAAAACTTCGTCCCTTTCCCCGGGGATCATCCCTTTTCTGCGTCGGAAGCGCAGGAAGGTCAAAAACATTGAAAAAACACCGGAAAAGTTTTTTTAAAAAAAGTATGGAATGATGTCGGCTTCTCTTGATCAAACCTACTCTAAAGAGCCGACTGTGCGCACTCTCCTCTAATCCTCTCAATCCAAACAAAGCTCAACGAAAGAGAACAATGACATAGGCCTATTACTCTGTGTTAATTGTGCTAAAAAGCTTTATTCTACTACTGGAGTTGAGTCAGCAGCTTCTCAGGCTTATGCAACATTCAACTTGGGCTTTTTTTGCAGAGAATGAGAGAAAAAGGAGTGAAATTTAAAAAGGGCGTGAATCATACAAGGGTCAGAACTTTCCCAGGCTGTTGTACAAAGGAAGGTTCCGCTATGAGAACAAGACCATCTTGCAAAAGAAAAGTGTAAGGAAAGAGAGGAGTAGGAGGACGAAATGTTTTCTTTACTAACTCTTCTTTACTTAACAAAACTCTAAAAAGCTTTATACAATGCGTCTATAAATTATATAATTACCCATTTTTTTGGACTTTTTTCCCAATTTGTTTATGTTTAAACTGGCATCCATTGGCATAAACATGTTTCACTAAGATCACCCAGAGAAACTCAATGGTGTTGAGATCAGGACTGTACACAGGTCAGTCCATCACTCTCATGTTCATTGCAGCTAGCCACTGAGAAGTGGGAGCGCTCGAATGAATGGAAGCGTTGTCGTGCTGGAAAACGTAGCCAACGCCAGAGGTTGCCAAGAATGTGAGCAGTTTAGCATGTAAAACCAATCCGATTGTCCCGTCTGCACAAAAAGTCTTCCAAACCATAACGCTTCCAGCCCCAAAACTCCTCGAGAAGACTCTGGGCTCCTTACGAAGATCGATTGAATGTGCGTTAGCGTAAGTCTCGGTGCCTTCTTCATCTTCATCGAAACATGTTCCATTATTTGATACGATGGATATTATGGGATTTATCATCTCCAAAAGTCTTAATTTTCATTTTTGCTTGGTTACAGTATTTTAAAATGATGTCTCGGAGCCATGGCGGTACATGTTTAAAAGTGGTTACATAATTTCTGGACACCTGTTTTTGGGGGCTTTTGGCCATAAGCAAGATGACATCCTTCGTATCCAAGAAAGTGGTTTTTGCGGCGAGGCCCATTTTTATCCTAAAAAAGGCCTTTAGTAAATTTGGTAGATTATTTATATAATAAGGTACACTGCGCATCATAATTATAGGCAACCCCCCCCCCCCCCCCATTTTTAGCAGTTTGAGGGCTTTGTTGGCATTTTCCTTTCTTAGGACCTATTTTATTCGATTCAGCGACTCTACAAATCTCACTCCCCGAATTTCCTAGCACCAAAATGGTAAAAAGTGACCGCGTTTTACCGTTCTATACACCTGAAAATAGATTATTTTCTAAGTTAATCCTAATTCCTATTTTCGTACCGTAAAATGCCGCGCAGTACATTTTTCACTCCAGAAGAAAGGGCAAAGGCAGAAGCACTCTGTCAAGCTGGCAAGAATTACTCTGAGATAGCTCGCTATCTTAGCCGTTCCGTCAACGCCGTTCGTCAATTCTTTATTAGAGGATGCTCCGAAGGATCTTTTAGCTCTGGACGGCCAAGAAGTTTATCAAGTCGCGATGAAAATATGATTAGGCGCCTTGTTTCTAATAGCCTTATGTCTGCAGTTGAAGTCCAATCTGAAATTGGAGGCTATGTTTCGACATCTACAGTACTGAGATCCATTCGGCGAAATAATAATATTATTCGTGAAAAAATGAAATTGGCTCCGCGACTTTTAGGGATACACAAAGAAGCACGCATCGAGTTCGCAAGGAAGAACATTGACCGCGATTGGAACGAGATTAGTTAAATTATTCTTCATCATTTTTCTTCAGCTTATCCACTCAGATGAAAAGAAATTCAACTATAATGGACCAGATGGTTTTTCACATTACTGGCGAGACTTAAGAAAAGATCCAAAAAATATTTTCTCGACGAAATTTTGGCGGAGGTTCGCTTATGGTTTTTGCTGCTTTTTGCAGTCTTGGAACCTTGGAGTTAGCATTTGTCTCTTGTCGTATGAATTCTAAAGCGTATCAAACGGTGCTGGAAAAACATCTCATTTCGTTTCTAAATGTTTATCCCGGCAGAAATCTTGCATACTAGCAAAATAATGCTGCTACTCATGTGAGCAAGTCTACTGTTGATTGATTTCGTACAAAGAAGATCGATCTCCTTGAATGGCCAACTAGCTTGCCTAACCTCAGCCTAATGGAAAATATGGGGAGTGTTGTTGCAAGAAATGTCTACAAAAATGCCAAACAATATACAAGCACAGAAGAACTTATAAAAGCTATCCTCGAAGCATGAAATCGAATCCCTCAAAGGACTCTACAAAACCTTGTGGATTCTATGTTGAGACGTTTGTTAGACGTAATTGGAGCAAAGGGAGGAGCAATAAAGTATTAACTGTTATTTCTTGTTGTTTTCATTGTCAATAAATGTAGTTCTTTATCAAAAAATTAAAAATACGGTAATTTACCTATAATTTTGACGCAGTAAATGTTTACCATTTTGGTGCTAGGAAATTCGGGAGTGAGATTTTTTTTCATTGAATCCTTTTTCTGGGGGGTTTTTAGGGTCGCTGAATCAAATAAAATAGGTCCCAAGAAAGGAAAATGCCAGCAAAGTCCTCAAAACTGCTAAAAATGGGGGGTTGCCTATAATTATGATGCGCAGTGTATTGTTGCTAAATAAATCTCAAAAATTGAAAGAAATCTCACCGTTGTTTTGTTGATTTATCTCCTCTAAAAGACGCTTCAACTCACTATTTTCCAGTTTTACTTTCTCTAATTCTTCTTTCATCACGATTAAATTGTCTTAAGCTTCGTAGGTAATAGGTCTAGTTTTGTGCACATCTATTGTTGTGATGTTCTAAAAGCTTATAGAGAGGCTCAAGAGCTTTAAAATTGCAGAAGATTGTGAATCTCAAAAGTTAGAAAAATCTTCTCGCTTTGAAACTTATTCTAAGCTTCCTTCTAAAAGTTCTTAGCTTTCTAGTCACATTTTAAACAATTTGTAGGGTATGGGGAAGGAGCCTGCTGTGGAGGATAGCCTCCTTAATGAGATAGATTCCAAGCCGTCAAAATTACCTAAAGATGGCCTTCGACCCAACCCAGAAGCCAACGCCAATTGGTTTTCTCGAATCACTTTCATGTAAGTCCATTCTTCTCTCCTATGTATTTGTTCATCCAGGTTTATGATTCCTTTCTTCTATCGCGGGTTTAGTCGTCCTCTCGAGGTTAATGATATGTACCAACCATTAGATCAACACGACTCAAAACGGGCTACCATAAAAATGAGCAAGTGAGTGTCCACAAAAGAATTTTTTGATTTTTTAGAGCATGGGAAAATGAAAAGAAAATAGCTAGATTGTCTAATCGGCCGGCTTCTCTTGAAAGTGCAATTGTTCGAGAATACTGGCCTCAGATCGCCAAATGGGGAATTCTACTTCTAATCGAGGTGAGTTCTTTAAAGCTACTTCCAACATTTGACCAAATAGAGTAAAAATCGTTGAAAATTTACCATATGGAATCTATTTTAGAGATACTGTAGCCCAAATATTGATAGCTTTCTTAGGTTTAAAGCTATTTTTCTATATTTTAATTTTTCAGGAAGCTGTGAAGCTCTCTCAACCAGTCTGCATGGGTAGATTGATTCGCTTTTTCAGCTACGATGTCTCAATGACTATACAAGATGCCTACATAGGTAGGGATTTTTCCTACTGCTGCTCAAAACCTCTTTTTAGCTGCTGCTGGAGTGGGGATCTCCGCCGCTCTGACTGCTATGATCTTTCATCCTTATTGCTATGGTCTCCAAAAAACTGGAATGGAAATAAGAGTTGGAGCGTCCGGGCTAATTGTTGAGAAAGGAGTTCGTCTCTCCAGTGCGGCTCTTCGAAAGGCTACCGTAGGTCAAATGATCAATATTATTAACAATGATATCAGCAAATTCGATATGGTAAGGCTCTTCGTTCATTTGATACAAAATACTAAAATAGGGTTTCATCTTCGTTCATTATATCTGGATCGCTCCACTAATTCTCGCTTCATATGGAGCACTTCTTTGGCAAGAAATCGGGGTAGCAACTTTGCCTGGACTCATCGCAATAATCTTGCTCATTCCCTTTCAGCGCTACTGTAGTCGACAAACTGGAAGCTGCCGGTAATTTTTCTCCCCTTTTATCCCTATCTTCCTTAATTTCTAGACGAGAAATTGCAGTCCGAGCAGATAAGCGAATTTCTGTAATGAACGAGATTTTGAATGGCATTCGAGTCATCAAAATGTATGCCTGGGAAGGAGCTTTCTCCAAAGTTATTGGAAACTTGAGAAGGTAAGATCGTTGTTGTCTTATTTTTGGAAGAAATAATTTCAGTTTTGAGGTAGAAATCGTCAGAAAGCATGCAATTTTCCAATCTCTCACTTTGGGCTTATTCTGGGCTTCTGGAAAGTTGATCATCCTCTTCGCTGCCGCCTGTTTTGTAGCATTGGGAAATGATCTTACAGTTGAGAGAATCTTTGTAGCGGTGAGTTACAATATCCGTTTATAGAGAGGAACTTCTTTATTTTTAGAACGCTCTGTACAATGCATGTCGTCTGCCAGTCACTCTTTTCCTTCCCACGTCTTTCAACAACATCAAGGAAATGCGAGTTTCAATTGAAAGAATTCAAGCTTTCATCGAGTTAGAAAATTTTCAACGTGTCCAAGCTCCCTCCAGCCAAAATAAAAAGACAAAAGAAAAGAAAGAGAATGGAACAGCTAAAGAAGAGGGAAATTTTTTTTCCCATTTCTCCAATAAAGTCCTCTTTTTAGACTCCCTTAAATGAGAATGAAATCCTCGCTAGTGGATCTCAAGCTGTGGTGAATGTCATCACTCTCCCAGATCCTAAGAATGCCCACATTGAAATGAACGCCTTTTCAACATCTTGGTCGACAGCGGATGTAAGTCTTTCCCATCTTTTAAAGAACAAAAAGAGCACATGGTCAGGCCTATTTCACCATGTTTGAACGTCACAATTGCTCTGATCGTTAATCGTGTCTAACTGCCGTCGCCCTGTCACCCAAAGTGCGCTGTTTGTCGAGTTTTGGAAATATTTGCCGAACTTTCGGGGAGGGAATGAACGAGCAGAGTAGTGGCCAGGCCGGGTGTGAAAATTGTTGTAAAAGCGGTAAATAGAGAGAAAAAAAGACGGATATTTATAGACTTTTACTCATTTTGCATACTTTAGCTAAATTTATTGAAGAAATGTTTCAGGATGAGGGAGAAGAGATCACAGCCATCAAAAATGTGACATTCTCAGCCAAGCAAGGCGAACTTGTAGCTGTTGTTGGTCCAGTCGGTTCAGGAAAGGTATTTTCCAAGCTCATACTTTTCTTATTTTTAGTCTTCGCTACTTTACTCACTTTTGGGAGAAGCGCGATCCATCTCTGGTAAATTGTCTATGTCTGGGACGGTCGCCTATTGTGCCCAAGACTCGTGGATTTTCTCAGGATCTGTCCAAGAAAATGTCATCTTTGGACAAGAATTCAACGAGTCCAGATACAAATCTGCCTTGGAAGTGTCGGCTCTTTTAAACGACGTTTCACAGTTTCCGCAAGGAGATCAGACGATGGTTGGTGATCGAGGAACTTCCCTTTCTGGCGGTCAAAAGGCTCGAGTTGCTCTAGCCAGAGCCATCTATTCCAATGCTGATATTTATCTCCTCGACGATCCTCTCTCAGCTGTTGATGCCGCCGTTGGACGCTACCTCTTCGACAAGTTCGTTATTTGCTTCATAGAGACAATCACTCTTTTCAGATGTATCTGCGGCCATTTGAAGGACAAAGTAGTGATTCTCGTGACCCATCAGGTGCAATTCCTGGATAAAGCAGACACAGTTCTTTTGATGAAAGGAGGCCAAATTGTTGCTGCTGGTACACCGGGAGAGATGAAAACAACTTATGCCGAGGAGTTTGCTTCACTGATCCAAGAAACTCAAAAGACTTATTCCCGTTCGAACTCGGAGAGCCATTCTCCTCGCTCCAGAACCACTTCTGGAGAGAGTGAAAACAGTGATGTGGGTAAGTCTTTAGTCTAAATCTAGAGGATTGATGTTGTGAATGGTGGAAGACTCCAAGATGTTTATATAATTTTTTTCTAGATGCAGAGATCATCTCGATTGATCGCCAAGTATCAGCTCGAAGTGCTCACAGTGAGTTCATCGATGAGCCCAAAGGAAAGGCGGAACACGTCCAGCCTGTTCAAGAGGAGGAAAGAGCTGATGGAGCTGTCGCATGGAGAATCTATTGGGTTTATATCAGGACGATGTGCGGTCATTGGTACTCCGTTATTCCTCTCATGGCTTTCGTCATTTTTGTCCAATTGGTTAGCAACACTGGAGATTACTGGCTCAATAAATGGTACGATTTTTTAAATTCTTTCAGATTTTAATTTCAAATGCACTTGGGCCCAAAAATCTTATTTCTTTCAGGGCGGATGCTTCCGAAAGAGCTGTTGGAATGAGAAGAAATGGGACAAATTTCACAGGAGATACTTACCCAATCCTTGGAACAGTCGATCTCGTCCAATACGAACTCATCTTCACATTTTTGGCTCTATTCCTTCTCGTTGTTGCAGTTGTTAGGTAGCTAGACTTTTCACAACGAAGAATTTTTTTTAGATGTTTCTGGTTCCGACTCCGCCAAACCACAGCGTCGGTTCTTCTTCACGAGAAGATGTTCAACGCTATAGTCAATGCCAACACTCATTTCTTTGATTCGAATCCAATTGGAAGAATCTTGAATCGATTCATGAAAGATATTGGAATAATGGATGACCAACTCTCCTTTGTTTTCTTTGAATTCGTAATGGTAAGTGGAGCATTATCTTGATATTCTTCCAGGGAGCATTGAACATCTTCTTCCTGGTTTGTGTGATTGTCATCCTCAATCCTTTGGTCTTCCTCCCAACACTGCCGCTCATATTCTTTTTCATTTTCCTTCGTGTGGTCTACCTTCGTTCCTCAAGAGATGTCAAGCGGTTAGAAGCAACCTGTAAGTTCAGCTTTTGATTTCTCTTAAAATCAGCAATTTCAGCTCGAAGTCCTCTCACCTCACACATTATGGCTACAATGCAAGGACTCATTACTGTGAGAGCCTTCTCCCGCCAAGACCAAATCATCGATCGTTATCATCAAGTTCAAAATGTGAACAGTGCCGCCACCAGCCTCACTCTTACTACCGCTCGTTGGTTCGCTGTATCCATTGACTGGGTGGTTGCTCTCTTCATTTCCTTCGTTGCTTTCTTCTCAGTTTTTGAAGGATCGGGTGGACACAGCTCAGGAGAAGTAGCTTTGATGCTCGTCTACGCTGTCCAATTGACTGGATTCTTCTCTTGGATCTTGAGACAATCAGCTGAGCTCCAAACTGGAGTAAGTATTTTATTAAAGTTGCTTATGCCCGGCTATTTCAGATGGTTTCGGTTGAAAGAATCGTAAATTATGCTGAACTTCCATCGGAACATATCAAAGGAGCCAATACAAACGTTGGAGAGAATTGGCCATCGGCTGGTCATATCAAGATGAACAATTTGTATTTGAAATATGACGAAGAGGGTGATTTCATTCTGAAGAATGTCAACCTGGATATTAAGCCAAAAGAAAAGGTAAAGATTTGTTCAAAGAAGCGTCTACTTTTCAGATTGGAATTGTTGGTCGAACAGGAGCTGGAAAGTCGTCTCTCCTTCGAGCCCTCTTCCGTCTAACTGTGCCCAGTACTGGCTCAGTCTTCATCGACGATGTCAACACTGCTTCCATTCCTCTGAGTCGTCTGCGCAAGAGCATCGCCATCATTCCTCAAGAACCTGTCCTATTCATTGGCTCTCTTCGCCACAACTTGGATCCCTTCGACGATTATTCCGACGACGATATTTGGGATGTCTTAGAACAAGTCGAACTCAAACAAGCCGTTACCGAAATGACTGGCGGATTGGAGGCTTCGATGCAGGAAGGAGGATCCAATTTCTCAGTCGGACAACGACAATTAGTCTGCTTAGCTCGAGCTCTCCTCCGCCATGCTAAAGTCCTTGTAATTGATGAAGCAACAGCCAATGTCGATCAAATGTAAGTCCATCTATCCAATAGAGCTCTTACCTCTTTTCAGGACTGACGCGTTGATTCAAAAGACATTGAGAAAGCGATTTGCTGACTCGACTGTGCTGACAATCGCCCACCGATTGAATACAATCATGGACAGTACTCGCGTCCTGGTTCTCAAGGATGGAGAGGTTGCTGAATTCGCTCCAGCCTATGCTCTTCTTCAAAATAAAAACAGTATTTTATCTTCATTAGTCGAAGAAACTGGTAAAGCTAATGCTGCCCTTCTTCGTAAGGTAAGTCTAGCTATCCCTTTACGGGAGATCAGAGGGTTTACTCAAAGCTGACTTTTCAGATGGCAAAAGAAGCTTATGACAAGAATCCGCAATACGCTTAATTTTGTTGCTGAAATTGCTTTTGATATATTTCCATTTAGCTTTGTTGTAATCCGAGTGATCAACCATATCGCGGACCGAGCGGTGTCATTCTGCTCCTTAGAAGTGATATTAATTCCCAACTTTTTTCAATTTGAATCCAAATTTCACAATCTGTTTTATTCTTTTCAATCCAGCATAATAAATTTTATTGAAAGCTAGCCGCCCTCCAACGGGTGAAAATTGAAGAAGATCCACAAAAAGAAACAACACCGATTCGGGCGTGATGGAGAGGAAATGAGTTAAGTAGGCAATACAAAAGACACGCAAAAATACAGAAATGTGAAATTAAACGCCCAACGACCTGCGTATTCTGAAGTGAAGTCCCTGGGAAACTCGGTTTTGGAGAATTTCAGCTTATTAACCGCTTAACTTCTAAAAAAGATGAAGATCGTCCACGTTGCTACTCATTCGGTTCCCTTCATCAAGAGAAAAATTTATTGTTTTTGCATAACATTCTTATATTTAGTATCTAAATTAACTGGCATCATCTTGTTTACTTTCTGTTCACCAGGCTTATTGGTCGCTCCTCCAGGTACTACGACGATTCCATAGCAGGCTGGAGGCTCCAAGGTTTTTGGCATAGACACTCCTTTCTCCCAGATATTCTTCCCCTCATTATATATATCCAAGACTGGAGTTGTCTGTCCTCCCGCTCCCAGCCCACCAATGACTAGAATCTCCTTTCCAATTGAGACGGCTGAACAACCAGCGTGGATTTGCTTCATTGAAGGAAGGATGATCCATTGTCCAAACTTCACATCTACATTAATTTTCCAGACTGTTGCATGCCAATTTGATTCTTCATGACCGCCGAAGACATAAAGATCCTGGCCATTACCCAGGGCTGTGAAGCATTCTCGAGGCGAGGGCATGCTGATGAATTGAGTCGAGACGCCGGTTTTTGGATCGTAGACTTCTGTTGAATCAAGATAATTGGTTCCACTATGTCCACCGCAAATGTAGATTCGTCCTTTCACGACGGCTGCAGCGCCAGCAGCTCGTGGTTCCTTCATCGGTCTGAAAGTTTTTCTTTAGGAAGCCAACTTTATTTAAGACTCACCCCATTTGGGTCCAGAAATTAGTCTTTGGGCTATATTTTTCCACAGTGTTGAGCACTTTAGAGTCATTGCAGCCTCCCAAAACCCAGATCTCATCGTTCACCACTACACTGCTGCTGTTTATCCCTCTTCTTTTCTCCAACATATTTGCGAGTCTCATCCATTTTGAGCCATTTTTCATGAAAAATAAGAGGTCCAGCGAATTCTCGTTGGCATCCTTTCCTCCAAAGACATAAATCGACTCTCCAATCGAGACTGTTCCATGGAAGGAGGCCTTATAGGGTAGGGAGTAGCTCATTTTTTGCCAATTTTTTCTGGTAATATCAAAAGAATAAATGTCATCAGTTGCTTTGGCAGATTTTGTGAGTCCTCCCATAACCAAAATCTGGAGAAAAAAAATAGATTTTTTTGTGAGAAGGAATAAAAAATATCTCAAAGCAACCAACCTTTGGTCCAAACTGTTTTGGAACTTGTTCTGCCCTTTTTCCTCCCATTCCTTGGACCTCTGTAATTAGCTTTTTCTTTCTTTCTTTCAACACTTGTTACCATTAAGTTTTTTCTCCATTACACCCTGCTTAGCCACAACTGAATCTAATGTCGCTTTCATGCTCACGAGCCCTTGAAGGTTGTGGTAAATCTTAACGAGATTATCAATCTTCAACGTGTTGTTATTCAGCAGTTTTTCCATCGAATCAACTAGAAAGATCTTTTTTTTAAACCTTAAATGAACCTACTTCGATTGGTTAATTGAACAATTTCATTGTGCAGATTCAGTTGTGGTTGAGGTTGAAGATTGAAACTAGAGGAAGGCGTTTGGACAAAAGAGATCTTCGGTCCTTGGTCGCGTTCTTTCAACTGTATTTCTAAGTACTTTTTATCTAATTGCAGATTTTCCATTTGCTTTTTCATGTTGAACAATTCAGCCTGAGCAGAAAGGAGAAGATTCGTTATATCTGCCATATTATCTGTAAATTATACTCGGTATTCTCTCGTTAAAAAAGCTAGATAAGAGACTCATTGATTTGGGGATAAAACGTCAAGGAGAAGTTAAAGATGTGAAGCATTGATAAGAATGCTCAACTCCAACATATGAATTTATGCAAGAAAAATGGGAGCTAAACACTGCAAACGATTGATATAGCCATGAAGGAGAGTACTTCCGACTGTTTGAAGGTGATAAGAAACCGAGGAAAGGGGAGAAGTGAATCATAACAGAGATAAACAAGGCGCAGGGGACGAACCACCCCCCACATCAAATCACGAGTAGATTGGTCATAGCTGTAGATATATTTTGGTCTCTGTACTTGGACGCTCTTCTAATTAGAGGATGTAAAATCCAATCAATTGGATTCGGCACCAGTTTTTCGCAACGAACTTGATCCGTTTCGACAATTTTTGGTTGGTTGTTTGAAATCGTAATAGCTTCAATAGGAAGGAGTCCTCTTACCGAAGTGAATGTGACTCTAAATTGATAAGTGAAAGCGTGTTGTCCCGCAGAGTCCTTGAAATTGAAAATAGCAACGGCAAGTCCGAAATCTCTCTCGACAAATTCTACCGAAACGTAGCTCTTAGCTTTGAGCTTATTAGCCGCTTCCAGGATTTCTAAATTGCTTACAATCATTTTGGACCGATCTGACCATTCCCTCCGCTGTAATCGAATTGATTATACATATCGGCGATTATAGCATCAGAGGTGATTCAGCAAGAGACGAAGAAAATGATTATTCGAGAATTGATTATGACTACCTCGTTATTGACCGAGAAGCCACAAATTTGACATCAAGAAGGTAAGTTCATTAGACAAAAGATTTTTTAATTTATAGAAGAAATTCTTATGGAAGATGATAAACGAAGTATGAGAAGAATCATCATCAGTTTTTCTATGTTATTAAAATTGTTTTATTTTGCCTCCCACTGGGGGAGGCGTTCCAAAATTTGCTTCAACCACTAGGAATCCTAGGGTCGGAAGGCATTTAGTACCTCAAACTTGGGTAATTAAACCGACGACTCTGATCGCTAGCGGGCTATGAGGCTGGCTCGCTGATGAGGCTGTACGAGAGCGGCGATGTTTTCTCTGTGAGATGAGTCCTGCAGTCTCTCATCGCTTTTATCAAAGGGTCTCTAATCAGCTGGCTGACTATATAAAAGGTGATCAGCAAGTCCACTGACTTGGGCAATTTGACTCCAATCGACCAGCAGTCTCTCCTCGCAGTTAGTCGCTCCTATCAGATGGATTCAACAAGAGACGAAGAAAATGAATATTCAAGCATTAATTATAACTGCCTCGATGTTGATCGAGAAGCCACAAATCTGACATCAAGAAGGTGAGTTCATTAGATAAAAGCATTGATTTATATTGAGTCAGTTGAGGAGCTCTGAAGGAAATACTTATGAAGAGCCGAGTAGTGCTGTGAAAAAACGCGAACAAAAAATGTTTGAGCCTGAAGAGACACTACCGCTTGTTAAAAAGGAAGAGGGGATAAAGAATGCCAATTGGCTCAACCAAGTTTCAACTATTTGTTTTATAAAACGCGGATTGCTGATTCTATTCATCCTGCTGACTTCTGCACTCTCACTCTTATTTTGCCTTCATTACCTGGAGGTAGTGAAATTGCCAGATAGGGGATTGAAGGCACGAGAGGTGGAAACTCAAAAGGAGATAATGCTGAAGGAGGAGATAAGCAAACTACAAAATAATACTGCAGTAAGCAATCTTAAGTGTTGATTGCCTTTTCCCAGATTCTGTTGGCAACAATTAACAAACAAAAGAAGATTATTAGTGAGAAGGAAGCGGTAATAGTCAGTCACGACGTTGAAATAAATCGACCAAAAAACAAAATTAATGAGCACATTTCAGTGGGAGTTCTTTAAAAGTTCTTTCAAGTTTAAAGATTATGCTGCTTGGCGGGTGGGATGACTTCATTACAAACTCGACTACCATTTACAATTCAATGGAAAACAGCTGGAAAAATTGTAAACTGACGCTCCCAAGCACACTTGTAAGTCACGGAGCAGCTCTTCTCAACAACGAGATTTACATTTTTGGTGGTCATGAAAATGGAACAATTCAAGAACTTAAATCTTTATATAAATTGGGAGCTGGGAATAAATGGGAGAGGATGGCTGATATGACTGAAAAGAGAGATTTCATTTCGCAGAGTTCTGTTGTTTTCAACTCGGAAATCTGGGTGATCGGTGGATATAATGGGACAAACCGTTTAAAATCAGTGGAGAAATATAATCCAAAAACTAACAAATGGACCAAAATGCCGTAAGTGACTGATGCCAGATTTATGCCGGCTTTCCAGTGAATTGAACGAAGCGAGAACAGCTGCTGCAGCTACTGTAGTCGATGGAAAAATCTACATTTCTGGCGGCTGGGTAGCTAAGAATTCAGTGGAAGTCTACGATCCAGAAAAGGGAAAATGGGAGATATTCACTCCTAAGATGCCTTATGCGGTTGATTCACATATTTTAATTGAAAATTCTTCACATTTAATCGCAATTGGTGGAGATTTGTCAAGTTCAGAACCAACAAATAATGTCTGGAAAATTGATATTTTGGATCCGAAGAGAGAATGGAAAGAGATGCCTCATCTACAACAAAAACGATATTTTTTTGGCGCTGCAATAATAACCGATGGGTTGATGGTTTTTGGAGGATCGATCAATAGTACAAAAAGAATTGATTCTGTGGAGATTTTTGATGGAGTTGAATGGAAGAACGGAGCCCCGTTGCCAGAAATACATGGCGGTTTTGCCTCTATTCCTCTCACTTACGCTCAAGAGAGACTTTTCCTCAAACGATATTGTCAAAATTCCTGAATAAATGTGTTCATCGAGATTTAGGAAAAAGCAGAAATCAGAATAACTTGATTAAAAAGCGTCAGTGGCGGGCGTTGTCAGGCGCTCTCTTGCTGAACTCGACCCTCACTCGGAAGCCGTGGATGGCAGCCGACGACATCTCTCGCTTGGCCTTCTCAGCCTCGTGCGTGCTCTCGTAGTGAACGTAGGCGAATCCACGACTCTGACCGTTCTGCCAGCGAGCCACGACGACCTGCAATCAAACATTCCAGGACTGGCGGTAACTGACACTTTTGATGTAGCCGAACTCCTTGAAGGTTCTGAAGAGATCCGCCTTTTCCTCGCCAGGACCAATTCCAAAGATGCAAACGCTGGGGCAGGGTGGGACTCTTTCCACGTTGAACTTCCTGTGATCTTCCCTGCAATTCATCAGGTCGGACATTCGAAAGCACAACTCACCTCAGCTGGTACGGGAGTCTTTTGGCAGACTTGACTCTCGGCCTGGAAATGCCACAGCTGTTTTTATCGCTTCAATCTAATGCATTATTTGTGTAAAAATAGAAAAGAAAGCTAATTTCTCGGCCAAGTTGCACCTGTATGGGCTAGGCGCTGAGTGCAGTCGACTATCCAGCGTAGCCCCCTGACAGCATCGCTTCTCGGCCTATGGCTAAGATCAAAGTGTAGTAATCGTTCTTATCGAATTAACCTTCGATAATACCAGTATTCTGGTATACAAGGTTAACCGATTTTTGAGAGCAGAAGTGGCAGCTGGCTTGCTAGCTCCACTTCGTGGGTCGACTCGGCGTTGCACCAGAGCCGGGAACGGCCCTCCTCCAAGGGGGAAATTAAAGAAAATCAGAAGAAAGAGAAAGCGTCTCTTTTCAGGCCCCTTCTCCTCTTACATAAATTATTTTAGGATTCTGATTTCGGGAAACTCAAGGATTGCTGCCGAGATAGCGAATGTAGCCAAGGGGAGAATAAAATCAATTTGAAAGCAAAGCATCTCCCCACTTGGGGTTAATTCGTATAAGAGTAGAACATTCATTGAGGACTTTATTCATCCAAGATGACAACTCGTTCAGCCTTCTGGATCCTCAATCCGCTGGTTGTCTGAAATCACAATAAAGTCTGTAAGAAGGAGTCTAAAAAGGCTTTTTGTAAATTTTGGTAGCGCATAAATATTAATTTATAAATAGATTCTCGGCCCCTTCCCCTTGAATTTTAGTCCCCATTGGAGTCCTCTCCGCAGTACTCGTTTTGTGTACTCTTTATTTCGCAACTTCCCTACTTCTGAAAATTCACCTTGACTTTCTTGAAATTTAGGAAGAAAAAACGACCGCTCCCCCCAAAAAGAATTAAAAATGGACTCTCGACATGTCCAGACCTGAGAGGCTTCACACAAACAGTCAGAGACGGACACACTTTAGATGGATAGTTCCTCCATTCGTCCTGCTGAACGATAGTATTCAGTCTTTAGTAATCCTTTTAATTATTTCCAACTAAATACTTGTGACAGATAGTTGGTTCATTTATTTTTTTAATCTCGTTGAAAACTTTAGATGGCTGAGACTGATGAGTTGACGACCTTTAAGTCGTATGTTGAGGAGACGAGAGATCATTTGATGAGAGATCTCTTCACTTGGAAGGAGAGCTCAACCAACATTGGACTCACCCCTGAGGAGCATCTTATGTCATTGGAAATTGAATTAGATCTACTCAAGAATGTAGTCGATGTGCAAACAGAGCTGCTTGACAATATTCAAGAAAAGATCTTCCAGCTGAAGACTGCCAAAACCGTCGGGATCAAAAGGAACAACGTCAAGGCACTAATCGGTCGCTTTAATAAACAAAAAAGTAGTTCTAACTTATTTTGTTATGATATTATGAAAATTGCTGAAATAATAGTCGCCTAGAGATAAAAATTTTATCAAAAATCTAAAAAATGTACAGAAATATAAATAACTAAAAATCGAAGAATTCACAAGACTTACTGCGATAGTCCTTCTAATAATTGTGAGAGTGACATTATTTTTCTGATAATTGGTATTGATAGTCCTCCACTAAAGAATTCCGTTTCTAGTAATAAGTCAAGTCGTTGTATTTGCTTGGATGCGTTGTTGAGCCGTTCTGCACCTTCTTTTTTTAAAAAACTATCATTCGACGACTTGATTTTCTGAAAAAAAAGACAAAAATCATTTTAAATAAGCTAAAAGTCTCACATTGGCCTCGTCTGCTGTCCATCCAATCATTTGAACCATACAACTATTATCGATGAAGCAAAGAAGTGCTGATTCTGAACTCGTATCTATCACTTCTACTTGCATGGTCCACATTCCTTGCACAATTCTTAGCATTTGTGTTACATTTGTTACAATACCCTTAAAAATGGAAACAACTAGCTTGAAGTCCTACCTGGATAGTAAATCGTTTAGACCCCATTATAAAACGAGCTTTCTTTAGAGCCTCCCTGATACTGATAACCTTTAATGACTTATAACTTTTAACGACAGGATCATCACTCTCCAATGGTATTGATATCGAGCTCTATAAAAGCATAAAGTATAAAAATGATCTACCATCTCGTTAAAACTCGTTGTTGGCGTTTGAGGAAAATTCACAAATTGATTAACGGCACTTAGATTATCTGGAGGTTTTTCAGTGTAAAAAAGTGGAGCTTTTTGTATAATAGATGTGGACTCTTTTACAGGCAAAGCTATGTTAATCTTAGAAATGTCTGGTTTAATATCAATTTCATCGTCTGAAAGTTCAATAACTTCCATTTTAACTGGCTTCTAAATAAATTTATATAAATGAAAGAATCAGACTAACTAATTGTGGGGCAGGTGCTGTAACTGGCTGTTTTACTGGTGCAGTATCAAAATAGCGATGAAGGCTAGTAGATTTAGCTCTCGTTGTTTGCGCTGATGAAGACTGTGGAACTATTCTATTGTTAGTGGTTTGCTCTGAATCAGTTCAATTAAAATATAAAGTAAAATTACCTGTTATTTTGCTTGATTTTAAGGCTTGCGCTATCGAAGGCCTAGATTGTCCTATATGAATCATATCACTTTCATTGTCACTAGTTGCAAAAGGATTATTTGCTGGTTTCTTTTCACTCTTTCTATGAAAAACGGGCCGAGGTGGACTTTTCTGCGTATATTGTTCACCTGAATATCCACATTTAAAACGTATATATTTACTTCCAAGTGCTTTTGCTATTAAAGATTTCGGCTTCTCTCTAGAATCTCTCGTAAAGTTTAAGAATCCATCATTATTCTATAATAAAGTCTAGATCAAAAATTTTGAAAGAGCTCACATCTTCTAATATGTTTTCGAAGAAATTTGGTGGAGATTGCAATTTACTCGGATTTCTAATTGGATCAACAGCTTTTCGTTTTAATGAAGCAGGTTTTAGTACA
This sequence comes from Oscheius sp. JU1382, assembly GCA_932521405.1. Classification (NCBI taxonomy): domain Eukaryota; kingdom Metazoa; phylum Nematoda; class Chromadorea; order Rhabditida; family Rhabditidae; genus Oscheius; species Oscheius sp. JU1382. The sequence goes on from OW051479.1 coordinate 2,003,214, forward strand.
ATATCCTGAACAATAGTAATACAATATTAAGAATAATTAAGGCAATCATTATACTTACTTCAACATTAAACTCCTGCGTCTTTATAGGAGACAAAACAATTGCTGGAGGCGCTTCAAAAAAGCTGAAAACATTTTTTTAGTTTTAGTCAAAATTACTTACTTGTCATCATAGTTTACTTCAAAATCATTTACGTTAGATGAACTCGAAGTATTAACAAATCTGAATGGTTGAATAGAATTCCTATATTTACTTACTCGTCTTCCATCTTTGAAAAATCTGTTACTACTTTATTTAAGACGCTGCTTCTTTTCCGCGAACGCAACATAATTTCATCTTCTGAATCAGTTTCTTCAATTGTTTGAGCTTCTGTTATAAGTTGGTTTATACCTGAAAATAAAATCAATCGAAAAAAGAATAGATATTACATACCATCTTGAAAAGAGTCACAAGTGTCAAAGTCATCTTCATGCAAAATATCTCGAGAGATCATAGAACGATTATAATCACGATTGACTCTATAAATATTTGTTTCAAACTATTAAAGCCAAAAACTTTTCTATAGACCTTTCTGGCTGATTTCTAGGTGGATTAGGTGATGAAGACTTTATAACTGGTGCTTGAATAGTGAATAGTGGTTTTCTTGGGGAATTTTGTCTCGCTGGCGGGTCACTAAATGTCTGAGATTGCTGTCTAACAGTATCCGCAGTTGCAACAGAAGGGGCTTGATTTATTTTCTGAGTAGGTGCAGGTGCACAGGCAGCTGAGGAATCTCTTTTTTTTTTTTTCTTTTCATCTATTCCTAACTTTTTGGACATTATTTTTATAGGATTATATTGTTCCATATACGAATCGAGATCACCTCCTTAAGCCGCAATTAAATAAATAAATTTGAACTTACACTTACCTAGAAGTTGGAAATTCCATGATTCTAATAAAAATTTTCCACGTCTACATTTCATTTTTGGGAGGAAGAGTACCTGTACTTGGCAAATAAACTTAGCCCATTTATATTTCTTTTACCTTTGAGCCTGGTCTTGTTAAAAGTGATAGCTCCTTAATAGGTTTGAATTCAATTGCTTTAAAATCTCTAGTGCCATTTGTTAATAAGAATGTTAGTGTTCTCTGAGGTTTCTAAAATTGATACTATCAAATAATTGAGAAAAGAACATACCGCTACTTGAACTGATTCTTTTTCATTCTCCGTCAAAGCTTCAAATCCGGAGTTATCAATGAAATCGTTTGTAAATGCTTTGACTTGTGAATAATATGACGAACTGATATCAATAATGCATTTAATCTAGAATATAAGTAACATTTAGTAAATGCTTACTTGCAAAATAACTGGAAACTGTAAAGTAGCAAGTTTGTCGTTGAAATTAATATCTTCTCCTGTAGGTTCCATGCTTTTAGTAATATCGGAATAGAGCCATTGTTCATAGACAAGATTAGACAAAGCATCAGTATTTTCCTTTAAAAATTCTTTAAAAAAGCAAAACAACTAACCATGCTTATTCTGTTTTCTCTTAAAAAGCGTAGAACTGAATCCAGCCACTCATCTCTTAAAAGGATATGCCGCTGCAGAAAAAAATGTACTACGGCTTCACGAGCTCTATTCATTCTGAAAAGATAATCAGTTTATTGTTATAGCTGAAAAAAGAGCAAAGTTTTTAAAAAATAATTTAAATCTCCTCGCGCTTTTGGAGCATGATTACTGCATTTCGTTTGATAAACTGTGTAAAAAGGTCATCGGTTTGTTTTTTCGAGAACTTGCAAAAAAAAGCCGATAGAAATCTTGTTCAAGACCGTATAATTGGTTAAAGCGGACAATAAACAAGTAAAGAACGAAATCCACAGGAGTGCTGCCACTTAGTCACATATGAGAAAACAAAAGAAACTTTGGCAATTATAAAAGTTTATAAAACTGGCACAATTTGTATATAACTTTATTTAATTAATATCCTCCTGGACTAATGTTATCAATTATTAGGGAAAAATTACTATTTTTTGCTTTCTTAATTAACTGTGATCTTTTACTACGTAATATTTCTGATTCTTTACTATATGGCAGAGGCGAGGTTTGAATTTTTATCCGCATAGTCTTAATGAACTTCACGCTTCTTTCACTGCAACAAATTGCTGAGCTGTGATCTTTTTTAGGACAAAATACGCATGAACGCATTGGACATTCTCCGGGATGACTGTATTTGCCACATCTAAATATAAAAAATTGCGACATACTTGCCAAACCTGAAGCATACTCCTTTGGTCTTATATAATTTGAATCTGTCTTGGGGCGAAGATACTAAAATTTTAAATAAGTTCTATTGAAACTAACCTGAACAACAATGCATATCCAGATGAGCACCATTGCAAAAGATACATTGACTTTGAACTAGTGGATCGCAGCAATGTTTATACTCACAAACGTGAGTTTCACTATATACTCTAGCATATATTTTTAAAGAAAAAAATAACAAAAACTAACCGCTTGTATGCAGAATTACGAAATTTCTCTATTGTTTTAGAAAAATGACTTGGTAGAAAGGCAGTAATTCTGCTATCTTCTTGTGTTGTTATTATTCTAAATATTAGCCTATTTAATTTTTAAAGAAATCTGCAATAAGAACAAAAATAATGCAACGTACCCTGGTGAAGATGGGGCATATTTGTTTGGTGAAGATGGAACGTATGTTTTTGGTGAAGATGGAGTATACTTTTTTGGTGAAGATGGAGTATAATTTTTTGGTGAAGATGGTGTATACTTTTTTGGTAAAGATTTGGCATGCTTTCTTGGTGAAGATGGGAAATATTTTGTTTGTGGTGAGGATGGGATATACGCTTGCGTAGTAGACTTACGCATAACTTGTGGAGATGATGGTGAATATAGTGCTTCCTCTTTTGAACTTGAAAGTTCACCATCTTCAAGATCACTTCTTTTTTCTATAGTTGCTTCAATTTCTACAGTAATTAATTATTAATTTACAATGATTATTCTTACCAAAATTAGATCGTTTACTAAAGGGTTCAATATTCTTAAAATTCTTCCGCTTTCTATTTTCCTTTGTAATGATAATTTCTATAAAAAAAATAACAGCAATTATAAGATATAGTTGGTAACTTGTTTCTATAAAAATTATGCAAGCAGTTAGATACTAGCATTTTCTCAGAAATGTGAAGTAGTGCCGCCATTTTTTCAAAGGGACGGTCAGGGACTAAAAACAAGTTTATCTTGTATTATAGTAAAAAAAATGCGCTAGTTATGAATTGAAAAGGCAAATAAAAGTAAATGTTAAGAGAGAAAAGATAAAAACGACATGCAAAAACTTAGGTAAGGTGAACATATTGCCAATTTTTTATGTTTTTATCTCATTATTTTTACCTTTTCTACTTTGCTTTTGCTTGTTATTTTTGTTTTTATTATTATTAACATTATAATATTTGTGTACTAGTAACAAAAAAAAATGCTGTCAATAGCCCTTTTACTCTACAGAGCAAAGTAAATACAGTAACCCGCGCTAAAATTCAAACTTTCCACCGTAACTTAGTGACCAGGTCCTGACAGTCCCTTAAATCATAGATTAACTAACCATTGCTATTGTTTTCTTTATCGATGGAAATCTCGTCGCTGTCAAACATTACGTTCATAAAATTTTGAACCTTCTTTTCTACTTTATTCTCAATATACTGATTAATTGATTGATGTACTAAGTCATCAATTTCTTCATATTTTTGTAGTGTATTATTTTTTATGCTTACCGTCTACAAATAAATTATGCTAAAATAGTGACGATACCTGTGGAGCAATCGTTGTTTTATTATGAAATTTTTTTAAATGGTGCAAATAGCGATGAAATGAGGCATAAATATTGGTGCAATTTTCTACGGGGCACCGAAACATATGGAATTTTCCTGCAAAAGAGGAATTAAAATTAAAAATAAACTAGCCTTTGTGAAACAGTGCTATGTGATTTTTCAACTCATCAAGAGTCATTTTATTATCTTGATTGCAGTTTTTGACAGTGCACTGCAGGTATTTCGTCATTTTGTCAACCATTGGCTGGAAGATGATACAAAAGTTATAAACCATAGAAACAAAGAAAATATAGTATATAATTCAAAGAATATAGATGTCTAAAAAATCCATTACCCTGTTATGAGGCCTAAATAAGAAAAAGATAAGTATTCCAAATGTTACTGTTGCGTATTGAGAAATAGCACACAGCGGGAGAAGAGTTGATTATAAAACATATCATCTTGATCGGTTAGACGTGTGAGAGCTTTTATTCGCCGCAAGAGTTCATCAAGCGTATCAATTTTACTGTTTTATGAAAAAGTCGGTAACGGCTGTTTGGGAGAATCACGTTCTTACTACTGCTTTCACATCAGTGATTTTTCAGCTCGTCTAGAGTCTGCAGAATTTTCATTTGGTTCTTCTAAAAGAGACTTGCTATTTCAACAACTGATCTGTTATGATATTTTGTGGGAAAATAGTGTTTACCCGATTAAAAAGTACGTAAAGACGGTTGAAAAATAGAAGCCTCCCTTTTATTCGAAGCCTCCTCTCTCAAAGTAGCCTAGGTTTCTTTCATGCATCTGGTAATCATACGCTCAATAATTACAGACTATTTTTCTTCTTCTATCTTTTGTCTTCAAACTTTTTTTAAAGATAAAATAGTAACTGACAAAAGCACAATGTCTACTGCTATTTGTAAAGTTCCGAGCGGAGAGAAAAATGCTATTTCAACGAAAAGTTGTAGGTTCACTTTGTAGTTTTAAATTCTTTGTTTCAGTTAAAGTAGAAAGCGAAGAAGATAAAACTGCTTCTGCACTTGTTCCAATAGTACCTGAAGGAGATAAGAATTCGATTGCTATTGGTAAAGCATTGGCACAGTTACAAGGAATTGAAGCTGCTTTGAAGTGTCGAGTTGTGCAGGTAATATGAGATTCTTCTTTGTTTAAGATTTTTAGGATGCTGAAAATCGTAAATTCAAGCAAATGTGGCTAGCTGTTCAGAGTCTTGTCGAATCGGTTGAACATGGCAAAAAAGCAGCCTGCTGCATGGAAGGAAGAAGACTCCCACTAGGACCACAGATCAAGGTAACTATGATTATGTAGATAATTACAGACCTTAGACGCTGAAAGCTTGCGCAGGGGAAGATAGTTTCATGAATACTGTAATTTCTTCCATGCCTAAAACGACACTTGTTAAAGGAGAATATACTCGAGAAGACTTAAAAACACGCTTTGAAAAGGTAGGTCTGCTTTTTCTATAACGCTAATGGCTCAAGGTATATCGGGTTGGTAGTCGAGTAGCTTCTATGGATGTTAACGGAGGCGGAATTTCTGCCCATCTGTTTTCTTGGGCCAAGAGCTTGGTCACTTTCCGTATAAATTCATTGGATCCAAAGCAGTATAAAGCGGTAAAACTATTTTATTAAATGTTCAGAATTGATCCAAAAACGGCAACTAATCAGGAATTGCTAGATGGAGCTTATAAGTATATGGAAAAAGGCGATATGCAGCAGGCTGTAAAGTTTTTAAGTTTGACATATGGTCCAACACGAAGGTATTCATACTTCTTGAATTATATATATGGTATAGCGTTGCAAATGATTTCATTGAAGATGCTCGTAGATTTGAAGAATCTATGCTTTTGTCTCGTGTGCTACTTGCTCGATCCGCAGCTGTATCTATCAGATCTACATATTAAAGATGTATACTACTGAAATAAATTATTCTAAAACAACTTGTAGGTAAAAGGCTAATTGGATAAAAACCTTTTTTTTTCATATTGGGCGTATTTGCGCTCCAATGCGAATTACATTCGTTCGTAAAAATACCGAACATTTCGTGTTTTTTTTTAATATTTCGTGTTTTTTTTAAATATTTCGTGTTTTTTTTAAATATTTCGTATTCACAATTTTAATTTAATTTATTATCTTAGGATGAAAATCAAGAAGGCTAAATCTGCTGGCAGTCGAGCTTCTCGACACACTAAAAAATACTGGCGAAAAGGAATAGATGTTAGCAATATGGAAAATGTTTTATGTGAGTAGATTTTTATTCCAACATTCATAATTTTAGCTGATGCAAATGCACCGATTGGATCAGTTGATGCAACTCCTGCTGAGGATCTTTTTGTAATTGATCGAAATCCAGATGTAACCAGCCCGCCAAAGAAGTATACAAAAAGGCAACAAGCTAAACTAGACAGGATCAGCCGAAATGCCGTGTAAGCTTTTTTTAAACAGCAAGACTCTAGATGAATGCAATTTATATCAATATATGTAACGCCATATTAACCAATTTTTCAGCGACCTAGATGATGAAAGGGATGGTCTTCCGGCACCAACGTTTCCATCTAAGCGAGATAAAAAGCGCCTGCGTGAGCCTGTAGAACGAAAAGAACCTACTATAGCTAAAAAGCGAAAAACCGCGACAAATTACGATCTATGGGATACAGGTAATCACGAAATACTTATTTATAATCATTTTATTACAGAATTTGTTCCAAAAACAACTTTGGAAAATAACACAGCAACTGAGCACATCTTGAGAGATACAAGGAAAAAGCTGCCAAATAAGCCAAAAAGTCTCTTTATGAAGCCGTCTCTCCTTCCTTCTGTTGCTCTTCCTGCAGCTGGGGCTTCCTACAATCCCACTGACAGCGACTATCAAGACTATATTGGAAAAGTAGTTAAAGATGAGCTGGCTTATTTGAAGAAAGAAGAACGAACTGCTCGCAATTTGAAGCCACAAGTAGAATTGTTTGTTACACACGTATGTCCTTTCATTTATCGCATGCCTTATTTTTTTAAGGAAGAAAGACATCTTGAAGAAACAGAGGGTCTTGTAATTGATCCCAGATATGGAAAAGATGATGGCGAGATAGAAGAACAAGAAGAAAAGACCGCTGAGACAGGTAGATTCTAAATTTTAGTTGTAATTTAAGTATTTCAGCTGAAAAGGATAGAGAACCTGTTAGAAAAACCAAGAAGCAGCGTGCCAAAGAGGCCAAGGTTAAAAAGGAACTAATAAAGAGTCAGAAAAAGAAGGCCCGCAAACTGAATGAAAATGAAGTATTCAAGTAAGTAATAATATTTTCGCAATATTAATGCTTTCAGAGCTAAATCGATCAATAAAGCTCTAGAAAAAGAGCAAAAGGAGCAAGAAAAAATTGCAGCTGAAAGACGCACGAAAAAACTCGTAGCCAAAATGACAAAACGTCAAAAACTAGGCCGTGGTAAATTTGAAGAGGAGGATACTCCATTTTTACTGGAAGTAAGTTGATATTTTTGGTCTTTATTGTCTTTTTTTTTAGGATGAATTGACCGGATCGCTTAGAAGCTTGAAGCCTCAAGGAAATATTCTCGCTGACCGTCTAAAGAGCATGCAGAAAAGGAATCTGTTACCGATTGGAGGAGATCGTTCTAAAGCAAAGAAGACCAAATTGCGCAAGAAGTTTGTGGAGAAAAGAAGCGTCAAAGAGGTTAAAAAAGGTTCGGCTGTTATTTGATTTCTCGTTATTCCAAATTGTTATTGTTGGCTGTTTGTTATAAAATTCTAAGGCAAATCCATTCCTATCAATTCAGGCAAATAGAAAACGGAAGTTTAGTTTTATTCCCACTGCTTCTTTAGATCTTGGAAGTATTTTTCACTATTCATGACGTGGACAGTATTCTTTTTCTGATCAGGGAAGATTGAATCACTTTTCGTGATCAACCAAAGCCCAAAGAAGAGTCTCCTAACGGCAGAGTTCTAAAATGTTTTATTATTATTTTTGCAGATTTTATCAGAAAACCAAGTCATAGGCGTGACTAATATGGCCTGTATCTGAACCAAGCGGCTTGTCCGTAAATACTACAGAATAGAAAATAAGACCAGCAAGTATTAACTGAAAGTGTAGAAATTTTAAAAAAGCACCGGTTACCCGTAAAAAGAAGTCAAAAATAGCTACTGGAATTATATATTTGGTAGCTCGAATATTCTCATTTACTTGATATCTCTCACTCAATGCGAGATTATTACTATGTCGGTCATTATAGCTTCTCTTATTGTAGTGAAGAAGATAATATAACGCCTGGAATAGTCAAAGGTTAGTGCTTGTTTAATTTCCAGGTTTTTGCTCAAGCTCTTTGTCTTTCACACGTTAAAAGCAAGCTCTTACAGCATTTGCACATGAGAAACTTACAATTGCTGTGGATATATCGATGAAGAACTCGGATCCCATCAAAATATACTCAAAAAGTTCACCTACAAGATATGTTTTTTTTCTTTCTTTTTTGTAGTACCTAATTTTAAAAGATTTAGGACACTAATTAGTATTGCAGGAGTTATCTGAAATATATATTTTTGATTAGAAATGCGATAATTTACCCCCAAGACGCCAATTAATATAGTTTCGAACCAGGATTTACATTTCTTTTCGTAAATATCGCATTTCCAAGTGGCATAAACTCTCTCCATTACTAGGCCGAACCAAGAGCCTGTGAATAAATACGCACCAAAGAGTAATACATAAGTCAGTGACAGCTGAAAAAGTGGTGATTATGATCAATGAGGAAGGAGTTACTACCGCAAATGGTGTATTCTCATTCCCAATGCAGCACAGGCGTTGAACTACAAGAATAGATCGCTGTAGATCAGATATAAGGTATCCCGTATTGGCTAATTGTAGCAATATTCTAAAACAAATATCATTTTCCATGGATTTTTGTGCACAAATGCCTAAAATTGATGTGAAGAGTCCTCTGAACAATGCAAATATAAGTAATTACTGGATAAGCCAATGCAAAGCAGACATTTAATACGAGCTCCAAACTGAAGAAAATATAATTCCAGGTATCTAGAGTCATAGATTGTGGAGTAGACATTAAATTTGCAAAGATTGGACTGGAACAATAAGCAATTAAAAGTACGAATTGAACAAGCAGGAAAAATGAGGAGAAAGTGGTCGGAGATCGTGAGAAAATAGTGGGCTGATCTCACACAGAGCAAAAAATTATTGAAGTCTAGTCAGTTTCTAAGAAAGAAGAAGACTTTTTGTTTTCACTTCCAGTTAATTTTTAAGATTCTCAGGTAAAAATAGAAGGAGAGACCAGAAAGCTGTTGCGATGTTGATGAATTTATAAGAAACAATTTCTACTCACAAGATATCACCAACAATCTGGAATAGCCAGCACATTCAACGGCAATTCAATTACTCGAGTAGCTGAGACAGAACGGGCTATGATTCGAAATTACTTGATCAATTGTACTACGCGAAGAGAAATAAGTCTGACTGCAAAGTCACAGTGAGTAGTTTGGATAAGAATTGGTCTAATTTAGAAGAGAAGATTGACTTTTTTCTTGAAATGAAGATTCAATACGAACGCGTGTACATAAAGGAACGACTGCCAGCCTTTCAATGGTACTAATCAACGTTGGAGCTTCTTGGTGAACTTTTCGTTGAACTAAATCGTAAAGTTGAGCTCGCTTTTTCGCCAAATAATGGACAACCGATGTTGGAGAATCCCAATTTTAACTCTAGGAGTCTCATTCGCAACGTAATTTTTGATTTCCAAGATAAATTGGCTGTTTTTGAATTCCTTGTAAAGGCGATAAGTTTGCCTGGAGATAAAACGGGATGTTTTCAATTTTTTAGGTCTGCTTATAGCTTTGTCAGCCTCTTTAGCTTTTTCATTAAAAATTGAGAAAAATGCCTTCACTTCCATAAGAGATATTTCAAGAGAAAATAAGCCATAATCAGAACCCTTGGACTAGTCCGAGCAATTATGAACGTGGGGAGACACGCGGCTGTTAATCGTGATTTGTGGCAAATAAATAAAACTTTATTATGTTAGCTCCGCTAAGGGGTGTGGTCAAGCTAGAAATTGATAAACTATAGGAAATACAGCAGTTCTTCAGACTAATAAGGAAAAAGTCGACTTCTTCGGATGTAGACTGATTCATTTGGGAAACTTTGGTATTTTGGAGGACAAATTCCGTTTTCATGACGTTTTTATAACTCTAGAAGATCTAGAAATCAAAAGTAAATTACAATTGCAACTCATTTTCGGAGCATTTTGCCGGAGCTGGTTCTTGAGAGTTCGAGTCGGGTAACCAGCAGCTGCAGAGAGTTGCAATCTTGGGAAAGCCAGACTTTAATTCAATTTTTTGGTTTTTTTTTCAGCTGAGAGAAGGAGACAAAGAGAGGGAAAAACAGAGGTGAGGGCGGAGTTTAGCCCGGCAGTGTCTATTTCCTTCCTTGTGAGTTCAGTGGCCAACCATCCCTCTCTCCTCTCATCAAATGGGCGGAGAAAAATACCTAATTTTGAGCTACAGTCGCCTTAGAAGATGAATCTTCTTTAGAAATTTAAATTTTTATGGTTTTTTCCACTTTTTTTGCGAAAAGTTATGTTTATGAGGAGATCAGTCTCCATGAATCTCTAACAGACTGAAAAATAGCCTCGGAGAAAATTCAGATGATTGTTCAATCTGGAAATTAGCCTCCGAATCTGTTTCCTGCCGATATCCTATTTTCCAACCTTTTTTAAACCGTAAAATCCAAAAATACGGTTGTTTACGCCATCCGCTGAGATGACACAGCAGCCTATGATTTACCAAAAGAGAGAGAGAGACGTCCAAAGGCGCCGCTGCTTATCAGCCAACCGTCTCCCTAATTTGAATTCGAACGACCCTCCAGCTAATGGCGGCTGATAAAGGGGCGGCACTTTTTACAGGCTCAGCCACCCACGCTTTTGTAATCTTTCTTTGCTTTTTTGACAGTTTTACCACGGACCAGGGTGTAAATCGTCGGAAGTTCTCTCTATTTTTCTATTCTCATTATTTGCAACCAAATTGTAAGATCTGCATGGCGTTTGATTGATTTTATTTCCGCCAAAAATCGTAATAAGTCACGTAAATTTTAAGCCATTTTTTGGAGTTACTGTAACCTGTATTCAGTCAGTTTGCTCGTTTTTATTGCGGTTTTTTGAATTTTGCGACCTTCTGCATATTTATAGCTCATAAAAAATTCTCCACGACTTTTCGTAACAACAAAACCTATAAAATCAAACAAAATGACCCTGAGAAACTAAGTCGCTCTCTTAAACTACAATATCTCGTACGGACCTTTGTTTTCCTGCCCATCCCTGTGATCGGATTCAAATTCTTTAAAGCACCGACCGCCGCTATCAGCTGCCCCGTAAATGTTGAATTCAAATGTTGCCACTGCTGCTTATCGTCACTCCGAACGGGAGCCTTATCTGTCGGAAGGAAATTGTTCAAATTTGAATTTTTTCCTGTCTCCTTGGGGAAAAAAAATGCAGAATTTCAGATGCCACTGATTTTGACGTCAACTGAAACGATTCCAACCAAATTACCCAGCTGGGTAAAAGTCAAAAATTTTAGTCCTTCTTCAGAATTTCTGGTTACTTCCACTGTCAGAGATCCCTACTACCGGGTAACTCAGCGTGTCGACTATTCCACCAATCCATAGGTTTTTAGAAAGCTGTCTCCTTGGGAATTCCAATCCTTCAACCATCCTTCCTTGAGGGTTTGCTGCATTTATCCAATGAAAATGAAGCCAGAGAGGAGGTACTTTTTCAAAAACCTCGGAATCAATCTTGGTTCCAATTGACTTTTTGAATTTACGGTAACTCTTTTCAGGCGAAAGACCACATTTTGCCTCGATTTGCCGGTCTGACTGTCTACTTCAATGGCAATTTTGATGGTCGACTACCCATAATTATTGGAGAATATGGTGGAGCTATTGTGCAGAGTTCATCGGCAGCTACTCACATTGTCACTTCTCCTGATTCTGAGCCGATTTCCAGTTCAAATCAGAGACAAATGGTTGTAACAGCTGGGGTAAGTTGAGGGATTCTCACGGCCTTTTTTGCAATACTGACACATTCGGACAGATGAATCAGCGCGACCGGCGGTCTGGCTGCCAGGGCCTCTTTTTTTGCATCTTTCTCTTCAAAGTGCATCTGTACCTCTGTTCCATATAGTCCTTTTCCAGTGGATTCGAGAGAGTATGGATCTTGGTTGGATGGCAAATGAAGCGAGTTTTGAAGTCCGATCCAAAACCAATCGCCTTCGTCGCCGATCAGCTCGTATTTTGCCAAGAAAATCGAGCAAAAAGAACGACTTGTAGGTTCTCTTTTCCTTATCAGTCCAAAATTTGAAATTCCAGACCTCCTTTAGACATCGCCGGCGCCCAAAAGTATAAGCGCTATCAGCTTTGTCGAGAGCTTTACGTCTCCGAGATTAATTGTCTCAAAGCCATAGATTTTTTGATTCGGGTGAATTGTGAATCTCATCTTCTTTTCAATCAAAATTTAGATAAGTTTCGAAGAAAATTTCCTATCTTCTGGACAAATCGACGTAATTTTTGGCTCTTTCCACGACCAGAAGAAAGTCCACTCCGAGCTGGTCGCCAAATTAGGGAAAGTTCTCGACGGCTGGAATGATTACAGTCAGATTGGCAGTGTCAGCAACTCTTTTAAATTGTCTAAAAGTTATAAAATCCTTTAGATTTTCGTCGAATTAGCCACCCAGTTGGAAGAAGTTTATGCACCCTACTTTCAAGGTTTAACAGCAGCGTTAGAACTGTTCAAAGAGTGCAAAAGGAAAAACGCCAAATTCAGGAATTACGTTAAGGTTGGACTCCTTTCGAGAGTAGCCATTTTTGTTTTGCAGGAAAAGGAGAAAGATCGTAGTATTGATAAGCAAAAAGTCGAATATTTGTTGAATGCCCCCATGCAGCAGTTAACCAGCCGTATTGGTGTAACTCTCAAAGGTAAAATAGCTTCCTCTTCACTTGACAAAATATTCAGAAATCTTGGGAAGGACAGACGCCTCCCTGGCTGATCATGTCTTCATTAGAGCTGCAATTGATGTCGTTGATGATGTCCTACGGTACTTTTTACTCTTTTATTATTCAAATTGTCCTAGAAAATGTAACAATTTCAAGAAAGAATCAAGTGAAAGCGAACTAATCTACCGACAAGTCAAAAACATCCCGGTTTGTTGGCTCTCCTCTCCGAAAGAAATTTCACAAAATAGGCTCGAATTCTTTGCTCCAGTCGCCGTTTCCTTTCAAGATGTCGTTTCATTTGTATCCAATCTCCTTCATTGAATCTGATAGTGGCCGTGGAATTACTTCTTTTCGAGGATGTTCTCATGATAACTAGACGTAACCAAGAAGCCCAAGTCTCTTGTGCTACTCTCAACCAGAAATCTAAAAGAGCCAAATTTGTGGATGTCTATCCAATGGCTGCAATAAGAGAAGTAGGCCTCTTTTTAGCTAAGAAAAATCTTTAGATCCAACTCCTTTCTCGACTCGGAGAACCTCCTTTGGTTGAGCTGACATTGCGACGGCCACAAGGTGATAGCGACTGGCAGTTGGAACTCCATCAAGAAATTGATGAAACGATGAAGTTCTTAAATCAAGTTGTTGAACAGGTGGAGAAAGTTTCTTCTAGGACAATCCTTATAAGGACGATTCCTTCCAGCTTTTGTCCTAAAACACCGGATCCAAAAACTACTCCTAGGTTTGTTTCTGCCTGCCCTAACAAAAAATATCTAGTGGTTTCGTCCGAAGTTTGTCCTCCAGTTCGGCTGTAAAGAGCATTCGTTCTTATTCACAACGACTCCGTCTTCGAAGAAATGTTAGTGCTGATGTGGCTATTTCAAATCCAATAGCTACTCCACCAACTCAAGCTGTGACTCCTAGAAGACCACCTCCACCTGTAAAGAATAACAAAAAATTTTAAGTATTATTTTTAGGTTATAATGAGATCAACCCCATCTCACGAATCAAATAAGCCACAGATGTATAGGCATAGTTGTATTGATACGTCAAGAGAGACGTATAGCGAGAGATCAGTGGATATACCACCTCCTAGACCGCAAACTCCTCCAAGAGTGGGTCTCCCTAAAAACTGGAACTCCACTCCAACAATCCAAGAGGTTAGAAGGCTTAAAATAACGATATTTCAAACGTACAGGTAGAATCAGAAGAGGAACTTGTTAATCCATATGAAAATGTAAAGTTCTTCTCGCCTTTAAAGAATCTTCATAATTTACGGTATCCTTCAATAATGGACGAGTGCTGCTAATAATTGAACATACAAATAAACATTTTTCTACTAGGATGGTGCAAAAGAAACTGCCAATTTGACGGTAAATTTTTTTAAAAAATAACATCAAAGCGAGAAATCTTTATTCATCGAAATATTCACTACAAGCATCGATGACTTTCCTTCATCGAACGCGAAGAAACCGAATGCCATCTTCGAAGAACTGGGACTCCTGGGATTCAAAATAGTTGAGCACCTAGTTACGGACCTCATCATCATTCTTGAACTGCTTCTCCTTCAAAAAGTGCTGCATCGAGCGAAATAGGTGATAATCACTTGGGGCCATATCAGGAGAATATGGCGGATGAGGCAGGACTTCCCATTCAAATTCTTCGATTTTCTGCTGTGTGATTTTCGCAATATGCGGCTTAGCATTGTCATGCAAGAGCTTCACCGAAGTCATGTCCGCCCCTGGTGTTCCAATGCTTTGTACACTCTGTCCAGCTGATGAGCATACAAGTCCGCATTGACCGTTTTTCCATGTTCCAGTAATTCAGAGTACACCAAACCCTTGTTGTTCCACCATACAGACAATAAGATCTTCTTCCCGTGGATTTCAGACCTTGGGGTTGGAACAGCACGTTCGCCAGCGCTCAGCTACTGTCGCTTTCGCGTAAAGTTGTCGTATGCAATCCATTTCTCATCCGATGTCACGATAGAATCAAAAAATTCGCTACTCTTTGCACAATTCAGGAGAATGCCAGCGATGGAAATGCGGGATGCGAGGTTAGCATCACTGAGTTGATGAGGGACCCATCTTCCACAACGACTTTTCTTTCCAATAGCGTGAAGATGGCGTTCGATGGTGACATGATCACAATGGAATATTTTCGCAAGTTCTCGAGAAGATTGGCATGGATCGGCTTGAATAACGTCCCTTAGCTTGGCTTCGTTCACGACTTCTGGCCTCGAACCGTGCTCGCGATCTTCCAAAGTCTCATCTCCCTCTCTGAATCGTTGAAACCAAGTCTGGTACTGCCTGAGAGACAAACTGTCATCTCCGAAAGCAGCACAGAGAGAACGATGCAATTCGGCAGCGGACTTTCCAATTTTGAAGTTAAACAGTAATGCTGCTCTTAGCACAAACTTTTGGTCAACCATGATCTAAATAAACAACAACCAAAAAATTCAAATGTCGAAATAAATAGCAAACAAATATGCGGACAAAACATTAAAAAAATAATGCCGTTGGCATCGCTCGTTTCTGATAAATGAGAGCTGATATCTATCGGCAGTTTCTTTTGCACCACCCTAATATATTCAATTATTTTTTATCTGAAATCTACCTGAAAAAAAATGGGCAATTCATTACTTTATAACAATTTTAACAAAAACAATAACAACCAGGAATAAAATTAAAGTATGGTTGAATTAAAAATCACTCGCCTAGCAGGCGCTGGCGTTCTCCTTCTTTTCTTCCTTTTGCACATCGGGCCGCATAGCTGGGAATAGAAGCACTTCCTTGATGTTATTGTTGTCGGTCAGTAACATTGTCAATCTATCAATTCCCATTCCCCATCCGGCAGTAGGAGGAAGTCCATACTCGAGTGCTGTACAAAAGTTCTCATCAATTAATTGAGCTTCGTCATCACCAGCATCCTTGTCCTGAAAATATCAGAGTCAAATAGATTTAGAACTCATTACCTTAGCTTGAAGTTCGAACATCTTTCTTTGGGTAATTGCATCATTCAACTCTGTATAAGCGTTGGCGATTTCTCTAGTAACGGCAAATAGCTCAAATCTTTCGGTAAGACCTGGCGTGCTTCTGTAAATAAAATTGCTGATAGAACTAATTAAAAATTAGTTCACCTGTGCCACTTAGCGAGAGGAGACATAATTTGTGGGTGTCCAATCAGATATGTTGGGTTGATAAATGTACTTTCCAAGAATTCTCCAACGAGCTTATCCAAAAGTCTAGCAGTTGTCCTTGGGGCTGAGCAATCAACGTTGTTCTCCCGACAGACACGGTCAAAGACTTGTCGAGCTTCTAAATAAGTAACTTTCATGATAAATAATAAAACTAGCCTTCAGTGTGTAGAGTATCAGGAGCAGGCAGCTTTGTTTTTAGTGCCTGTTCTAATCCTTCATACATATGCACTCGCTTGAACGGAGGAGTGAAATCAACTTCGTAAACTGGCTCAGTATCAGGACCATTTGGATGATAAGGGATCTTGTACTTTCCGTGAATAAACATTACCATTTCTGAAAAATAAATTAGAAATTAAAAGGCAACTTACGACTAAGGAGATCTTCTGTAAGTTTCATGAGATCTTCATAATCAGCATAAGCCATATAAAATTCACATGTTGTGAATTCAGGGTTATGAGTGAGATCGATGCCTTCATTGCGGAAAAGTCTTCCTATTTCATAGACCCGGTCAATACCACCAACTACCAGCATCTGTAATATAAAATAATTTAAAAAAGAAAGTTCTACCTTTAGATATAATTCAGGAGCAACACGGAGGAACAAATCCATATCCAATTCATTGTGATGTGTGACAAAAGGCTTAGCTGTGGCTCCTCCAGCAATCTGGTTCATAAGAGGCGTTTCTACCTTTAAAAAAAGTAAAATGATTTTAAAGATAAAATACCTCCAAAAATCCCATACTATCGAAGTAACGGCGCATAAATGAAATAATCTTGCTTCTGACTACGAAATTATTCTTGACCTCTGGATTCATAATGAGATCGAGGTAGCGCCGACGGAAGCTAAAAACTCATTTAAAATGGAATGTTGATTTACTTACCGAAGTTCCTTATCCTTTACTCCATAATGGGCAGCAGGAAGCATGTGTAGACAAGGAGTAAGTTGGACTACTTCTGTTGGAACAATAGAAAGTTCACCAGTCTTGGTTCTAGTAGGATATCCTTTGAAACCGACAATATCTCCTCTCTTTACGCGGTCATGAACTTCAGTAAAAGCCTCTTGTCCGGCAACGTGAAATTTGACATTTGCCATAACCTAAACAGTATAATTTATACGTTAAAATAGTATCAAATGAATACCTGTAGCCTAGCTCCCTCGGAATGAACATCATAGAAGACTAGCTTAGCTCCGGATTCGCGCTTGGAGAATACTCTGCCGGCAATGCTGACCTCTTCCTTGTCGAGAATTTCTTCATTTTTGAGATGCTCATACTTCTTAATAAAGGCTGCGAGAGAAATGCTCACATGGAACTGAATTAGGGTTAATAATAATTTTATTAACAATTCTTACCTTGTGAGGGAAGGGATTGAGTCCTTCAGCTCGACGGCCTTCAATCATGCGTACTCTCATGTTGAAATATTCTTGAGGATCACTGGGTTCAGCCTCCTTGACCTGTTATCGAACAAATTATTGGAAAATAGAAAACAAACTGACAAGTTTGGGAGCAACACCTTCTGCAACAGCAACTTCGGCCTTCTTGGCATCTTTCTCAGCCTTTTCTTTCTCCTTCTGGGCTTGCTTTTGCAGTCTCTTCTGCTCGCTGAAATCAATTATTTTTGCTAATTCTAATATCTTTCTGACCTGCTGCGGGCTGAAAAAGCTCTGACTGCAACAGGCCGAGCCCGCAGGGCAAGTCGCATGAAACTGTTAGATAGCATAACTTACTTTTTAGAAAGTTTCTTCTCTCCTTCGTCAGCCATGAATGAACACTAACGATGCTCTGTAACAATAAAGTTATTAAAGAGATAAGACAGATAACGAGAAAAAGAGATCCTAACAGAATTCTATTACAACTTGAAGAGCTCTCTCTTTGCGAATCGCTACGAAACCCGGCCTCACAGTCCTTTAGCTTTGATCTAAAGTGTTATTTTCCTGCAAAATTTGGCTAGTTTTCTGTGAAATGGCGATTCTATAGAGATAAAAACGATTATATAGGTTACTTCTGAAATAGATTTAATGAAATATAGTTGAAGTCTAATGATATTTTAGTAAGAAAACGTGGTAAATGTTGAATAATAATCTAACTGTATAAGAACTGTCCTTGCTAACCAAAAAAGAGCTTATATAAAAGAAAGATATAGCAGAGGAAAGTAAAATTGCATAACGTAGATGCAATAAAAACCCTCCCCCTCGGTCATATTGCATCACTTTCACGGCCTCAAGCGATGAGACAATAACATCACCTCGCTCAATTTATTAGGTGAAATAGCCACGTGGCCACAGCTGCCAACGACGAGTTGATTCTTTTTCTACTGACAGCTGCTGATAAAAGCCAAATGGTGCGATTTATTGTAGGAAACACTGCTTATTTCGTGTACATGGTTTGAAATTCGAGTGGATTTATGTGAAAAGAGCAAGCAGGCAGTTGGTGCAATTGAAAAAATTACGAAAAAGCAGTGAGAAAAAGAAACTGCAATTTTAGGCCAGTTGGTGAATATTTTGCAGTTCGCTGAATAACCTTGAATTCGACGAGTCGTGTTTTTCAACGCGGAACTCATTATTTTTCCGATCAGTTTCAGTTACTTTTCACCCAAAATGGAATATAATAGCTAAATACAAAATTTAAAATTAAAAAAAACTAATACATAGCAAACGCAGGAAGTGGCAAAATATTGGGAATAGCAGCAATACGGCTAGACAAACAACAGAAAGTACCAGCTCTGTGCTGCACCCATTTTGTTCTTTTCCGCCGAGTTGACTGCAAACATTCCAATTTCTACAGTAAAAAAATATTAGGTAAACCAAACAATAAAGAAAACAGCTTGGCTATCGTTTATTTGAACTAGAATTCGCGTTGTTATGTATAAAATGTCAATTTTTCTAGTATCAATTGCTTGACTAGACATAGGACGAGAAAACAAGAATAAAATGACTGGTTACTGTTGATTAGGACTATAGATTTGGCTTGTTTTATGCAAATATCTACATAGCTCTTGCGAATGCGCGCCTTTCGGCGGATTCTTCTTCAATTTCCTCCTTTTTTCCATTTCTGGAAGAGTTTTTCTCCAACAAAAAAACTAACGGAAACAAACAAAGGAAAAGACATTTATTTCCATTTTTGTACAAACAAACAAAAATAAACGAGAGAAAGTGCAGCTTTTACGCATTTTCAGCACTTGTGGAAGCGAATTGACTCTCCAATCTGAATGGCTGCCTTTGTTTTGAGATATGATTTTGACAAAAAGAAGTTATTGTCTAATAAGCGAGTTGTGAGCGTAATTTTGTGCAAGGGATAAAGGGGTAAGTGAGAATGCAGATTAGAAATTACAATTCTTGGTTGCGGAGATCGCGAGGAAGAGCCTTATCTCCAGTAGCTCTCGAACGATTTGTCGCAGCTTCCACAGCGTCCATCAAAATTCCCTAAAAAGCTCTCTTTGATATGGAAATTTTCAAGCAATACGCACTTTTAATCCACCCGATTCTAATTTATGCATTCCATAGACAGAAGACCCGGCGGGACTCTGGACATCATCCTTCAATTGAGCGGGATGAGCACCTAAATATCTCTTTTTTGAAATTTAGGTTTCATTTTACCAGTTTCTAGGACCATTTTGGCAGCTCCTAGAAGTGTGTGAGCAGCCAATTTGAGAGCTAAATCGCGAGGAAGACCAACCTTCACTCCGCCATCAGCTAGACCTTCAATCGCTGCAAACATCTACAGTAATTTTATCCTGAGAAAACTAAAAAGTCTTACATAACTTGGTCCAGAACCAGAAAGTCCTGTCACAGGATCGATATGAACTTCAGGAACCTCAACAGCAAATCCAACTGTGCTCAGCATATCCTTGACTATTTCTCCATCTCCATCTCTGAAAAGCCAAGCTTTTTTTGGTGGGAAAGAGCAAGAAAATACCGACAGGCTGATCCCATGGCATATGCAGAAGCTCCAGCTCGAACTACAGCCGGAGTATTGGGCATGACACGGACCACTCGGGACTTGGTGGGCAGCAGCTGAAACTTTTTTAGAGGGAACGGAGAGAAACTGACTGATTCGATATTTCTGATGGTGATACCCAAAGCAATTGAGATGAGGAGCTGTTCTCTTGTGAAAATTGGAGCAATTTCAGAGGTAACCTATGGAAGTTTAGACAATAAACGGGAGATTTTAACCTTAGAGACGTGAAGAGGCTTCACTGCAAGAAATATCACATCACTTTTGTGTACAACTTCTGTATTGTCGTGGGTAGTTCCGAGTCCAAGAGCCTGAAAAAAAAGGACATTTGTATGCTAATAGTAGTAATCCGAAAGATCCTAAACATGGGGAGAAGAGTTATGTCTTTGCACCTTGCATTGATCCAAGAAGACTACATCTTGCTTGGGACAGCTAGCAATAATATTTTCGGGAGTTATTCTTCCTAAAAACCAAATATTTGTTTCTCTCCTTCAAAGATAGCGAATTTACCAGAGTTGATGAGTCCTCTTGCTAGCGCCTGAGCCATTTTACCTGCTCCAATGAAACCAATTCTCATTTTCGAAAGAAGTTCTGGAAATTGTATGATGATTTTCTAGATTTAAAAAAAAACGAGAAAAATCTACTGCATAAATGGATAATGACTGTCTTTTATGGGAGAAATATCACAAGGGTGGGTATCTATTGTGCAATGTTGGAGGATCTTGACACAGTGTGAGACAGGTTCTTTTGGAAGGATCAGAAGGAGTTCAGGAATCTGTTAGAGAGAAATTTCCAAGAAGCTAGGAAGTTTTGGTTCATTTTGAGATAACGAAGGCGAGAATTTATTGTAAGGAGCTACTTTGGAAGAAAGAATCTGAAATCTGAAAAGCCTCGAGTGGCTTTATAGTCGAGAATTTTAGAGAATATAGACAAGTAAGTAAGAAAAATCTGAAGTTTTCCAGAGAATCTCAGATGAGCTAAAGTAACCGAAAAAGAGACGAGAGAGAGAGAGGATAGATGGTTCGAGTAGAGAAAGTCAGACAGACTCCAGACGCTCAAAAAAGCCTGGAACCAAGGTCGGAGAATGTCCCACCCAACCAGGGCGACGAAATCAATGAAATTTACAGAAAAACTGAAAACCGAGAACCGGCGTCGTGGATGTAGAAGAACTTTTGTAGCCGGTTGGGGAAGCGCGACGCGCACTGCGCCTCCCCAGATAGACCGCTATTTTCGGGGGAATCTTATCAGGGGTCAAGCGACTACGGCTATCAGCCAGTCCCGCCACTGACCACGCGCGCCAGAGCCCATAAGGTGGATATTTTGAACGGGAAATATTTTATTACTCTACATTTTGGTGCAACATTCCGAGAAATTATTGACCCTGAAGGACTATGAAATTCAAACAAAGAATAAAAAAAACTCCAACAGTCCTACCCCACACAGTTCGGGCGCACTCTACTCCCGTTATCGAAAACTAAACTCTTCCGTGATAATAAATATTTTTCTACTCTCTCGGTTCAAAGTTCCTTCCAATGGGTGATCGTATCTGTTCATAAATAGCTCACAAAGTAGTCAAAGCTGAGCTTTTTTCATTAATGGAACATTTTGTCTTTTCAGAGTTAAAAACGAAAAAAATTTTACCCAAAAAACCATCTTTTTAGGCGTTTTTGTCAATAAATTGGGAACCTGTCATTTTAACCATGCCAGCTTTAAATAAAACTACTATATTTATGATTTCTACAGTATTCATTTCATTTCACATTTTACAAACCCAGTCCATTGGAACCGTACAGTCTATATCGTTCCACGTTCCGACTATCTGTCCAAACGAAAGATTGTCAGTGAATATCTGAAATAGGGATTTCTCTTCTCTTCTTCTGGGAGAATCACCTGGACACAGGCTTCAGGTATCCCGCCTCCTCCATTATCCGGTTGACCAGCTATCCAATTCGTATAGTCAAACTGGAAATTAATGCATTTTCAGTATTTTTGACTGGATTGATAGGATAAAAGGGAATCTGTCGTACCGATTGAATTAAAACATGGCTTTGAGCGGTGAAACAATCAAACATCAAGAATAACAGTCAAAGGATATACAGGGTGGCTGAAAAGTTCAGGCAATTTTTTGGAATTTGTTGGTAGCGCAAAAAATTAGATAAGTTAAGAAATCTCCACAATTAACCAAATATTAACTTTTACGCAACATAAGTTTATTCCAACAAAAAACTTTTCAATAAATGTTCAAAATTGCCACCATTTGCCTCAATACATTCTCTAAGTCGCTTCTTAAAATTGCCTACGATGGTCGCACATTGCTCTACCGTAATTTCGTTTTATGCCAGAGTAAGAGCTTGCTTGAGTGCTTCAACTGTACCATATCTTTTAGCCGAAATTTTCTGCTTCAGTATTGGCCAGACTGAATAGTCCAAAGGATTCAGATCTGGGCTGTTTGGCGGTCAACTATTTTGTCCCAAAAGTTCGGAAGCAATTTTTCGCAGGTGGCAACTGTTGATTTTGCTGAACGAGAAGAAGCCCAGCCCTGTTGGTGGACAAAGCTCTCACGGCCGAAGTAATTTGTTGCCCACGGCTTAAGTACATCACAAAGAATTATTTTTTGATAGGTGGCGGCATTGATTTTAACATTTCTATCCATGAAAGTCAGTGATGTTTTTCCTGAGGCACAGATACCTGCCCAGACCATGACTGAGGCCGGGAAACGACTGCGACCTATTGTTTTGCTGAAGTACTCTTCTGCTATCCTTTCTTGAGTAATTAACGACAATTCTGGAGGTTATATAATGGTTCAACAGTGAAAATCTTTTCATTTGATTACGATAGAGCAATGTACGACCGTCGTAGGTAATTTTAAGAAGCGACTTAGAAAATATATTGAGGCAAATGGTGGCAATTTCGAGCATTTATTCCAAAGATTTTTTGTTGGAATAAACTTATGTTGCGTAAAAGTTAGCTAATATTTGGTTAATTGTGGAGATTTCTTAACTTATCTAATTTTTTGCGCTACCAACAAATTCCAAAAAATTGCCTGAACTTTTCAGCCACCTTGTATGCATTTACCGTACTTCTTCTAATCGAAGCCCGTCCAACGAGGGGATTAAAAATAGAATCCGTGAGCTTCGATTAGAAGAAATACAGTATATGCATATTTTGAAGAAATTTCCCATGTTTTTCCTCATTTTTGTGATTAGGCGTATATTATTACTTCTATTCAATTGGTGAAAACCAAAATGCTACTTTTAGACTTTATTAGGCATACGGTATATGGTATTAAGCAGCAGGTTTTTTCAAAAAGATATAGAAAACTCACTGGGGTTCCATCAGTATTGACAAAGTTATAAGGAGGAGGAAGAGTAGATGGTCGCATGGCTCCAATTGCTACCAGCCCATTGGGATAAATTTGGGTCGTCCCTGTCGTGAGCTGCATCACGATGAAATTACTCTCAGCTGCGCTGTGTACAGAAGCTAAATGAGCGCCCATTCCAACACAGTTGCTCTCTGCCTGGGCCCAAGGCGTTTTTGTAGTGCTGAAGAAGTAGCAGAAATCATTGAAAAGAAGCCAATTTGTTGGACAAATTCCTTACAAAATGATTAATAGCTGGGGATATTCTTACGAATTGTAGTAGAGCTCGTAGTTGATTCAGCTGCAAAGAGTTTCTCTAATTATCCAGTAAAATTGGCTCACGTGAAACAGAAGGAATACAAGCAGAGACAGATGATGACCAGACTAGAAGGATGATAAACATTCTTTGATCGACTATGAGGAGGAAATTCGAGGACTGGTTTCAACCGTTAATAGTCGAGAAAATTTCGGACAACTTGAGGCACCGTGTCTTTCTTTTGATCTTTTGAATAAGAAGAAAACAGAAATTTCTATTAGCGAATTTGGACTCGAACAAGGCTCAAAGAACTGAAAAGTAGATGGAAAATGACGAAGTAGGAAGTCTTCGAAAAATCGAAAGCGATACGTTGAAGCTTTAAAATTTCGCTTTCCTCGTTTCGCCGGAGCCAACTTTACGAGTTCTCCTCACTCCTTAACCGTTCTCAATGTCTCCCATCTCCGAAGCTCAACTGCTGACCCTCGCTGCGAGCAAATTGAAGGATGAGAAGAAAAAGACGAAGCAAAACCTGGGCCGCGAGCTACTCCACACCGGTATCGTCGACCAACTGACCAAGAGACTGGCAGAGAAGATCGTCAAGAAGAAGGCTGTGCTGACACAGAGGATCACCGAAAGACGTCAATCCACTCAAGGACCACCAGCCAAAATTTCTAGGAGCTAGAAGCTAGGACCTTTCTCTCACTCTCTCTCTCTTCTATTACATCTGTATATGCAACATTAAATAAATTATTATTAACCCCCATTTTGTTGTTTTCAACTCACCAAAAGAAAAATAGTGCAGGCTTTTTATTTTATTTCGTTGCCTTGTTTTTGCTCGCTTTGACGTCTTCTAGAGCCGATTGAGCTCAGAATTGAAGGCAGTCAGACCGTCGAGCGCCTTGTTGGACTTGGTTCTGATGTAGTCGAGGACGACTTGGACCACGTGGTAGTAGAGCGTCTCGATGTTCAGAGCGTTGTGCCGCTGCTTCCTCACTTCTTGGATGATCTCGACAGCGCGAGTCTTGTGTCCCCGCAGGAGACGAGCAATACAAGCATCGATGGCCAGATAGCAGGCCGATCGGTTGAGTCCTTCACTCCCGACGATCGTCTGCACTTTGACATTTTCTTCGTTCTGACGACGGATTGTATGACGAGCGCGAAGAATTAATTTGCCCACATCAGGGGGCTGGCCAATCTTCCATTGAGAGCAGTGGTAGAGCGTTGTGATCAGCGAATTCGAGCAGCCGTCTGGCAGCACTTCGAGAGTATAGACGTGGAGGACATCTCTGTTCAGCTCAGTCTAGAGTTTATTTGGGGAAGAAAAAACAAAAAAACTGACCTTCTTGTTGTTGATGAACATCTTGCCGTAGTATTTGTATTCGCCAGTGCCCATCGGCCAGAACTGTTCGCTGGACTCGTGTCCCTCCTCGTAGAAGCTGCACATGACAACAATACTAGTCGATGCTTCCTGGAAGATCATCCTCCAAAAGTCCTCAAGCGTGTTGGCCATAGGTGCTTGTGCCAGAATGTATTCCCGATCAACCTTATCGATTTGAATCTTATTCGCGTGGTAGAAGTCGCCTCCGCCAAAATCCGTTCTGAGAACGACTCGACTAGCATCCAAACAAGGGTTCTCTCCACGGCAGCGATCCTTATTCTGCATCCATTTGCCTTTAATCTCTCCTTTTTGTTCAGTCACATTATTACATTCCTGCTGGAGAGCTTCGAAGCTATTCGTCTCACAAAAGTCCTTCATCGCTGCTTCCGCTTCCGGCGTGAATCGCTCATTATCCTTCTTATCCACCTTCGTGCAGTTTTCAGTGCGGTTCTTCTTCCGCTTCTTCTCATCTTTTTGATGATTACTTGTGGGTTCTTGATCGCTCGAATGCTTGGTCGAAGGTTTGGTCCTGGCTCTTGGAGCGACCTCTTGCTTATTCGACAGCTGCTCTTGATTTTCTGGATCAGATGAAGCCGCCGTCATTGTCGCGTTTGTTGAGCACTTTCTCCTTGCCCCAAAGTTACTCTTCCGCAATGTTTTCTTCAGTTGTCCCATGGCTGTTGGATATCAAAATGATTTAGTTTTCGCCTCTCATTTAAATACACTTTAATCTTGCCAGGTCTTGTCGAGTTCTTTTTGAGTACTTTTCAGATAGTTTCCTCTTCAAAATCCTGTTTACTCCTCGATTTTGCTTCGCCTATTATGGCCTGATAAGCTATCAGACTGACCCATTCGCAGTCTCTGACCACCATGAGGACTCCTCTCCTTCTATTAGTCTCAATTTCTGTATCGTTTTCCATCAAATATGAGGTATTTCTACTACTTTTCTATACTAGAAATCCAGCCAAATTGGCAATCAATCGACTCGCGTCCCTTACCCGCCTGGTATGATGACGTCAAATTTGGAATTTTCTGTCATTGGGGGCTGTATAGTGTCCCCGCTTTTCGGTAATCAGTAGTTATAAGCGGAAAATGAGAGTCTAGTAGCGAATGGTTCTGGTGGTATTGGCAAGGAGACAAGCCTGATCCAGCTGTGGTCGACTATATGAAGCGAAATTACAAGCCTGGAACGACCTATGCCGATTTTGCCAAAGATGTGGATTTATTTGGGCAATTTCGATAGAATAAATTTCCAGTTTACGGCAGAACTCTTCGATCCGAATGAATTCGTAAGCGTGGTGAAATCCTCCGGAGCGAAATACTTCGTTTTGACAAGTAAGCACCATGAAGGTTACACAATGTGGCCCAGTCGACATAGTTGGAATTGGAATAGTGTGGATACCGGTCCGAAGAGGGATCTAGTCGGTTAATTTCTTTCCTTTTTAAACTAATTTTTCCCTTTAGGAGAGCTAAAACAAGCCTTCAGCAAGTCGGATGTTCATTTTGGACTCTATTTCTCACAATTTGAATGGTTCAATCCTCTCTTTCTTCGAGATGGAACAACCAATTCTACTGAATATGTCGATGTGGGCTCATTTTTAGAGTCAGAAAATATTAAATTAGATGGTCTCTTATCCACAAATGATCGATATTGTTCAAAATTATAAGCCAGATGTGATTTGGAGCGATGGAGATTGGGGAAAATCTGACAATTATTGGAAGAGCAAGGAGTTCCTCACTTGGCTCTATAATGAGAGGTATAGGGCTACTGCATTTATTTGCCTCAATTTTTGATTAGGTTTTATTATTTTTCAGCCCGGTGAAGGATGTAGTCGTTGTGAATGACCGATGGGGAGGAGATACAATGGGAAAACATGGCGGCTTCCTCACTTATGAAGATCATTACGATCCTGGAAAGCTCTTAGAAAGAAAATGGGAAAACTGCATGACGTTGGATAGAAATTCCTGGGGAAATAGGCGTAACATGTTGGTAAGTTGTGTCTATTTCTTACTACCCACAAGAGCAAAATATTGTAGTTGCTCCTTTCAGTTGGGAGATATTCTCCCAGTTCACGAATTGATCGAGCAATTGGCTAGAACTGTCTCGTGTGGTGGGAATATGCTCCTAAATGTTGGACCAGATAACCACGGAAGGATTCCTCTAATATTCCAGGATAGACTCAAAGAATTGGGAAAGTAAGTTTCCCTCCAAAAAAACAGCAAGAATAGTTCAGTTTCTTGGGAAAAGTGTCAGAGGCTCTTTATGGAACAAAACCCTGGATTCATCAAAATGATACGAATAATGTCTGGTAAAAAGGGCCATTTCTCCTACATAATTGAGATGTTAAAGGTACACCTCGAGGTATAGAAAAATGTCACATGAAGGGAAAATTCATCTAAACCAATACAACGAAGAGACGATCATCTACGCTTGGATTTTGAATGTCGATGGGAAGGATATTATTCTCCACAATGTGAAAACAACAGACCAGGTGAATTTAGCTTAAAAAGTTCTTACCCTTTCAATTTCCAGACAAAAGTGACCATCTTGGGAACAAATTATGCCTTCACCAGCATCACAACAGCTAACTCTTTGATTTTCCCAGCTTCTCATATCCCATGGAGGACCATCCCCAGGGATGATGTTTTAGTTTTAAAAATAGAAAATGCCCAGACTCAGAAGGTATTATTATTAAATTTAGTTTCTCACAAGGAGAATATCTTCCAGAGTCCTGCAGAGTTGGCCAAGAATCTGCGTAAACAGGCTGAAACAAATAGATACAACTTAGCTTCTTTTGTAGAGACATTGCCTCAGAAGCTTATCGATGCTCTCTGATTTTCGTGGAATTTTTAGGAAGCTAACATTGTATATTTTTGATGTAAATAAAAAAAATTGGAGAGAATCCATCTCTATACACTCTGTCAAGAAAGTATGGATACACCCCCTGATTTCAGCGTTTCTGACGAATATCGTATCTTTTTCTGTCTAAGTCCTTTTTTATCTGACAGAGCACCTTCTAAAACCCCGGAACCAGACTCTAATCGTGAGTTTGTAATCGTCTACAAAACTGAGGGCAAAGCCCTTGAAAACTAGGTGTCAACAAAGTATAGATACTCTTTATTTATTAACTGAAAATCAGCAATTTCTAACATAGGCTATTTCTAATATCGGGTATATCCTCCGTTAGCCTGAATTACATCACAAATCCGATTTTGGATATAATCGTAAAGCTTTTCTGACTGCTTTGTGAGAGACATTCAATCCTAACTCTCCAGGAGCTTTGCGAAGAGAAGACATTCTATTAGATAAGTGATTGATAACATGACGAGCTGCTCTTGAATTAAGTTTTAGAGGCCGTCCTGCACAATATTTCCTGTAAGATTGACTTTTCGGCGAAATAACATGTTGAATTGAAGATTTTGAGCGCTGAACTTTCTTGGCAATTTCGGAATAACTCAATCCGGCATCGTGAAAGGCTTTAATTCTAATCTTTTCTATCTCACTAAGTTCCTTGCCCTTAGCCATCTGAGATAAATCCAATTATACTAATAAGTGACGGAAAAGTCAAAAACCAAATCAAATAACACAAACAACAACAAAAAAATGACTCTAATAAATAAAATAAGGCATTTTCTTGTAAGTATCTATACTTTGTTTACACCTAGTTTTCAAGGGCTTTGCCCTCAGTTTTGTAGATAATTACAACTCACGATTAGAGCCTGATTCCGGAGGTTTTAGAAGGTGTTCTGCCAGATAAAACAGGACTTAGACAGAAAAAGATATGATATTCGTCAGAAACGCTGAAATCAGCGGGTGTATCTATACTTTCTTGACAGAGTGTACTCTAAGTGAGATGAATTTCTTCAGTTTTTGGGCCAATTTTCCAGACCAACAACTCAGAGAAATGAAGACAAAACTCTCCCTCAGGAAGAGAGAAACAAAGTAGACAGTCAACAAGCCGAGTAGTAATTGGTAGCCACTTCGAAGCCGGTCGTTATTGCCTTCTGGCGGTTTGTTCCTACAATCTCACGTAATAACTACCTTATTTTCCTTTCGCTCGCAGTTAATCTAAACTTTCCTTCTTTCTGCCAATACCAGTCGGCTTGATAAAATCTCCCAAATCCGTAATTATGGCCAGTTCTAGTTGGCTTTTTGATAGCGATCTCTCGAAACTTTTCCTGACTTCTTTCCTCCTCAAATTTTTGAGCTGCACAGTATTCCAAAATAATTCAAATTATGACTAGAATTTAGTAAATTTTATGGGTTTTTTTTCCAACCCCCAAATGAAAATGTTATTGTTCTCGCCTTTTATTGTTTCCCTTTCGGCCTTGAACTGTATTTCCCTAGTCGACAGGAACAACAAAGGCCATAATTTTTTTTCGAGGTTGAAGGAGAGTGTAAAGAACTTTTAATTTCAGCAATCTCTTGAAGAATTTCGCTGGAACCGGGTCCCCGAGGGCAGTTGAAATCCCCAATCGGTCAGCCGCCTGTCGCTTTCTGTGATTAGCTAATCGACCTGTTGCCAAACAGGTGTGGCTATAGTTAGCCGGATGGGATGCATGTCACGTCCGGCTTTTGTTTATTTTTCGCCTTCTTTCCTTCAAAATTGGCTATACGGTGCCATCTAGACGCCTCCAGGATGTGATTCAATCCTCTTGCCTTACTTATCCCCTATCTTTGCAGCAGAATCTTCTCAAATCTACAGTGTATTCCACAAAATTTGCAGTAAAGACTATGAGCTATATTTTTTCTGCAAAACATTACGATTCGCTAAATCAAAAACCTCTATGCGCCGATCAAGAGCCCAATAGATTGAGTTTTATCAGAGCTCAAACTATCTTTTCCATTCTCTATTGTAAGCATCATCACTTTTCTAAAGATTGGTGAAAATGACGAGATCATATTTATTATCATAATTATTAATTTGTACTCTTTTTGCAGACAAAAGCCCTCTGATTCAGCTCACAATCCCAGCTATTCCAAGTTGTCTCGAGACCAATTATCCCACCTTGATATGGGTCGGAGAAGAGCTGGAAACCTCTTTTAGTCTTTTGAGTTAGGAATAGTTCCAGTAATTTGACTGGGTTACGATGTTTCTTTGATAAACTAACTTGGATGCAGTCGTCATTCCCCGAGTCTGGAATGCCTGGTCCCCAGTTAAAATAATCCACGGGAGTTCCATCTACATTTGTCCAACTGTTTCCAACTTTTGTGATTCCAATCCAGACTTGATCTTCAATTGGCTGGGGAACTCCACTCTGACTAATGCCTAAATTTGTATTTCTTATTTTCAATAAATTTCCCACTGGCGACGAAGTCATTCTCCTCCAAGCTGTGGATTGAAGTGAGATGGCCGAAACTGCTCCGGCAGACTTGTTCCGCCTGGAACCAGCCCTCATTGAAAAATGTTTTGTAGCAGTAGCCAGTTTTGGAGAAATACGTCCAGCCGGAATCGCATTGTCCCACTGGGATTATGCTCGTTGGAGCCATGTAGTTTTGCGGAACAGCGCTGCAGAGAAAAGGAGCTGCTAGTTGATTCGCATTAGCTGTCGTGCTGAAAAAAAGTCACTGTACTTTTCTCTTTTTCATCTACTTTAAAAGCTTGAAATCTTCTTAAAAACGTAAAAAATAAAGCGTGAAACTTGCTCAAAAATGAGAAAATTAGTCCCAATTCTAATAGATAAATACGATAAAACTCACTGCCAGTTGCCATTTCCATCCAATTGAGCATAAAAATTATTAAAATTTGGTTCTCCCACATTCCAAGATGTATATCCTACGGTAGTTCCATCAATCCAATGGAATAATTTATCCGGAAGGCTTTGAGCCAACCCAATAAATGGAGAAATATTCCCTCCTTGTTTAAACGCCAGACCTGGAGATATCTTCGCTTTTAGTCGCTTTTTGTCCTACTTGTGGCGAAATTATTTTCAAAGGCATTAGAAATACTAGCTAGTGTCCCTCCAGACAAAGTGCAATTCTTCTGAGCGTCAGTGAAGTGAACTATAGAACTTGAAAAATAAAAGCATCTACAATTTTTAATTCAATCTCCCTCTCTCCCGGGAAATTACTTTGTATTTGAGAATTTAGTATAAGCTGGCGGACACTGTAGATCAGCGGAGATGAGAGCAGGAAAAAATAAAATAAGTTGGAGAGAAGAAAACATTTCGTGAGAAGGACCCCTGTTATCAGCTGTGGGTTGGGCTTTCCACGATGACGTTTACATCATTTTTCTAATGTCATCTAATTCAACCACAAAATACGCTTTTAGAAAAGTTGTCTAGACGAATTTATTTGTTTGTATAAGGTTGTAGAATTGACGAGCAGACAAAGTATTGACCAAAAATTACGCCAGACTTCTCGCTGCTGGAAAAATCAATAAATTATTGAAGTAATATTCTTTCAAATTTTTGACTTTTTTGACCTTTCGAAGCATAAAGTTGTTTAACAAAAGAGCTGCAAAAATAAATAAAAGACAGAAAATCGAAGAAAAAATCATAAATTTTCATGGAATCTATTCTGTGGGTTACTGTAGTCTTGTGTCTACTCTTTCAATTTAGGAAACAGTAATCTTTCAAGGCTTTTAAATTACAGTCTGTTTAAAAAAAACTTCAAAAAAGACGATATGTTTGGCTATCAATCGCTGCGCATCAACTTGCTTTATCCTAAAAATTTCGTGAAGGCCAAAAGTGGGTCTCGGTGCGGAAACCCAACACAAATAAGCAGTTATGTTGCCTTTTTTAAAGCTGATTTTAGCAAAAAATCAGAATTTTAAAATGAAAATTCTTGAAGTTGTTTTTCTCTGCAAAATAATGTCCCAGATAATAGAGAATTCAGTAATAACTTACTACCAATTGGCCGTGTTGGGATTGTAGACAGCAAAAGGATATTCTTTTTCTTTTTCATCTAAAAATAGTTGGAACTTTCTCTCTTAGGATCTCACTTGGTTTCCATTTGTTGAAACTCATCTCAGATCCGTCAGTCCAAGTCCATCCAGCATCTCCAATTTGTGCCAGTCCTAGCCAATAGCCTCTACTTTCTGTGGAAGTTAACTCTAAACTTTATTTGATTTGGTTGATATTTGATATTTTTGTTACGATTTACGCAATCATTCTGTCCATTGCTTGTGATAGAAGCGAGAGTTCCTCCAGTCTGGGCGCAATATTTCAACGCCGCTGGCCAGGTTTTGTTTTGTCTGACAGCCATGAAACATTTAAATTCCCCGCATTCGGTGTAACCCTCAGGACAGTTGGCAGAAAGTGCTGGGATGGCGAAGCAGAGAAGAAGCAAATAATGCCACATTCTTATATCTTTGGGGCTACTATTCCCCTGAATTTAAATTTTAAAAAAGAAGAAATTTTTAAGAGAGAAAGCAAGCTCTTCGAGCAAAAGAATAGGGAGCAACTGGCCTCTCAGGAAGCGGCTCCCGTGACACTCGGGAATCAAGCCCCGCCCTGGGATTAGCCAGCAAAATAAACAACAAATGAGTCAGAGCAAAATATCTGAAAATATAGCTCTGAGTCACTTAATTTACGATAGAAATTTATTTTTTTTCTAGTGAGTAGCCGGTTTTTTACAAACAAAAGCTCTCAGAATCGTCTCGCAGTCGATGTCGTTCCACTTTGTCTCGTAGTCCTTGTTAGTTGAATCGGGATCAGCAAACAACTAGAAATTATTTTCTCTCTCAATTTGTTTCCCCCAAACCTCTGCGCAATTTTGATTTGCCGCCGTTGCATTTGGATGTCCAGGGATGAAATTCACATAATCCGCCTGAAAAATATTCTTTTTTTTGGTGAGAGGCTGAAATCCACCTTAGATCCGTCATTATTCACCCAGTAGAGTCCTACCCTCCTGATTCCAATCCAGACTTGGTTGGTATAAGATTGAGCCAATCCAGTACTTGCCAATTCTAAAATTATATGTTCTATGGCTTAAAATCTCACTGGAGACAAATATATCTTCTTGAGTACTGTGAATTGAAGCCAAATGAGCTCCAGCCAGCTCACATTCATTCTCAGCTTGGATAAAGTTCTGCTTGAACATAAGTGTGTAGCAAGAATGTGTGAACTCGTAATAAGTCCATCCACTAGGACATTGGTCTAAACATTTTTTTCTAATTTGATGAAGATTGTAGTCAATTTTGAGCAATTTTGCATATAAAAGTCAGGAGCTAAACTCACTGGTACAAGTTGAAGGAACTTGAGTTTGAGAGATTGTAACCTGTCCTGAACTCTGTGTTGGACAGAGCTGATTCATGGGAAGTGCAGTACACAAAAAGGGTCCACTCAGATCAATGCACGGCTCTGAACTTGACTTCTCTTTGGATTCAGCCACTAAAAGGACTTACTACCAGACCCCGGTGGGTGGATCAATCATCGCACAAGTATCATTTTGTCCAGGAAAGCTTGGCGCCCAGTTTTTGTAGGCTAATGGCGTTCCGTCCAGCCATGTCCAGCCAAATGCTCCCATATTTGCGAGACCCATCCAGTAGGCATAAACTCCCGTCATTAAAGCTAAAAATGTGAGCTTTCGTATTCTCTTTTTCGCTTCTCTCTGGAATTTCCCCCTGCTTTTTACAATTTGTAATAGTAACTATATAATGGATTAATGGCTATAACTTTGAACAAAGGATCCAAGTAATCTCGTACTTTGAGCAAATGTATTTTCAAAGGCATTCTCAATTGTAGCTAGCGCTCCTCCAGTAGCACTGCAATTCCTCTGCGCCTCCATGAAACTAAAGCTTGAGTCAGATACTGCCATGAAACATCTAAAAAAATAACTTTTTTAAATGTTTGCTTACTTATATTTCCCTGGGTTTAGGATATATCCAGGAGGGCATTGTGCCCAAAGAGCCGGAAGAAAAATGGCAAAGAGGAGAAATCGCATGTCGCTCACTCTAATGCCCAATTATCAGCGAAAATCTACAGCTGATAATCGTTATCTTCGCAGTGCGTAGGCTTGTTTTTGGAAGTGAAAAAAGGCAAAAGCCATTCATGGCTCTTCTACTCAAATTTTAGCCCTCTTTCCTTCGAATTTTTCTGTGAAAAAAAAGAGAAAATTATCGACAGGGCAGAATGACACCATACGTTGAGTCTAGTTTTCCAGATAAAAAGACGAAAACGTTTAGCATAAATCCTTGGAAACTCGTACAATCAGCTGTTACAGCGATTGACAGGTGGTTTCTATCGTTAACTACCAAGGACAAGGAGAGGTTTAAAGCACTTTAGAGGAGTAATTGCGACCAGTTGCGGAAGTTCTCGCCTTACTGGCCACCCCACCATCCTCTCCTCCGCTTTTCTCCCCAGAAATCTTCAGCCGTTCGACCAGCCAGTGTTAAGATGATTGAAGAAGTGACCCGGCTAATGGTCGCTATCAATCTGCCACTCATTTTGTCTGAAGGTCGGCGCCCGTGACACTTTCAGTTTTTTTCTCTCCAACTTTGGCAGCTGACCTCCTGATGCTCTCGGTTCGGCCTTCGGAGGGGTCACAAATATTTTTACACAAAAACGGCGATGGCTTCTGATAAAAAAAAGATTGTACAGCTCAGTGGGCGAACGCCATTCCGGCGAAAGGTCAACTCTCTATAAATACTTCTTTTTCTTAATTTTTTGAATTCTCGACGTTCTGCAAAAATGTACAGGAGGAGGCCAAAAGCGAAAAGCATGAAGAACATCATTTTCCAAGAAAGTTTACTCTACCTTTCGAAAAGTTTGGATTATTGGATCCCAAAAAAATCATTTTAGGAAACTACAGTACTCTTTTTTTGAAGGGAATTCGATTCGAAATTAATTACTCCCAGTTCTAAATAGCAAATGATTCCATTCCATTCTTTACTGCCCCACCCAATTGCCCTGTTTTTTAAGCATAAGTTCTATGAAACCTGCTTTTTCAACTTTACAATCATTTGCCCATATTTCTCCTAAATTTCCTACTCTTCTCTTTCTTACTTTCAGATGCTTTTTCTCCTGCTTTTCACAACCGCCTTCGCTGTTATTATAGACGAGAGTAAGATAAAAGAATTTAAATGGAGAGGACGTCAGTTTTTTAATGGGATTTTTCTTAGAAAATGAAGTTGCAGCCCCAGTCATAGATGAAACAATTTTTACAAATCCGAACTCTTTTGATTATGACTTCAACGATGATCTCTCCAAGCCGGCCGATATGTCAGACATTTATGACCAAAATTTGGGCCAACTTCCCAATTTTAATCTCTTCAAATTGGGGAAGAATGAAGGAGTCACTCGGGTTTGTTGATTTTTAATAGGAAATAAGTGCATCCAGCTACCTATTGTTACCAGAAGATGGCAGACTTGGAGTACTGTAGCTAATACAAGAGGGCCGCTGGATTTCTTTGCCACACCTTCAACACCAGTTTCGCCAGTTTTTGTCAGCACTGAGGAGCCACTGACCACCAAGAAGATGCAAACAACCACTTCTGCGCCAATTGCCGTATTTTTTGTGAATATTCGGGCAGTTTTATAGTTTAGACTAAGAGAACTACCACAACAACAATGGCTACAACTACCAGTGAAGCTACTACTCAGCCTCCTGCGACTACAACAACTGAAGAAACCACAACTACACAGAAGATAATTCTCTTCCAACGGGAGAAAATGTAAGGAAATCTTTTTGAAAATCAATAGCTGATTGAATCTTTTCTAGTGTTGCTCAGCCTCCTTCAGTTTTCAAATCAGGCCGAGGACCGATTTGGAGAAAAGGCGGAAGGATTGAATTTGAAGAGCCAGTCACCACTCTTCAGCCGACTTCAACCTCGCAGTCGAGGAATACTTTCATCTCTTTCACCAGAAGGCCGCTAACCATCCCTGGGTGAGTTGGATTCTAAAATTTGGATTTTGTTCTGGGAAGAGGAGGAATCCCTTCGAACTGCACTCATTTCATTGGTTTTTTGCACTCACATTTCAATTTTGAGTAGATAAAAGAGATGAAAACGTTTTCAGATTTGTCAGAGGCTTTGGAAACCGACACTCATTCAGGAATAGGGATAGATTGGAGACAACCACGGCGGGGTGAATGAATCATAGAAAAGGAAATACTTTTCAGAGCTATTCATTTCACCGAGTCACCTCATACAACGACTGTTCCATTGAGGGCAATCCAAAGGCAACACAATGTCTTCAATCATCAAGCTGCACCCAAACCGGTCATTATTCATCATGGAGCGACGCGCTATAGGGGTCAGTTCAGTTGGTTTTTAATGCTTTAATTATGGCAAAAGCGACAGGTAACTAACTAATCTTGGGAGTGTCTACCAATTGTAAACGAATAAAATTTCAGGACCTACTTATAATTGCCGAGTGATGAATCCTTTCGAGGATGGAGTAGCCTCGCCTGAGCACAATCCAAATTGTAAAATGCTCTATCCAGGAATGTCAGCTGACGGAGAATGTCGTTGTTTCTACAAGGCGAGTCTTCTATAGAACTATCTAAAATATTGCAGGTCTCAGGAAGAAATGAACACGGCTGTGCGACTGGCTTCTTCTATGCTTGTAAACCAATCTACCTCCACAGTGTCGTCGTTTAATTTGGCTTTTTTTCACTCGATATCACTCTCCTCACCGGTGCTTAATGCTCATTTCTTGTTCAATGAATTTTATAAAACAAAAATATCCATTTAGACCCAAAAACTGCATAGGAGTGAAAGAAAAGAGGCCTATTATCAGCTGTATGTAGAATTGTCGCTGACATCAGTGTAGACTATAAAGTTGAAAGATTAGCAATGACCTGGCACTCTTTTATTCACACATTTTGGAATGCTATCACATCTGATAGGACGGCTTTAAAAGGGAGGACTTCTTTATGCTTACATTATCTGGAAGGAAATGTTACCGCTCTTTGTTGTATTTTCCCTGTTGAGTTTAGTTTTGGCTCAATGTCCAGCTGGCTATCAGTTCTATGGAGGAACCAACAAATGCTTCAAGTTTGTGAACGACCAGCAATTGTCGTGGCAAAACGCCCAGTTGGCTTGTAAACAATCTGGAGGAAATTTGGCTTCGATTGAGAATGAAGAAGAAGACCAATATGTTTCTGGTAGTTTACTGGTAAATTTTAAATAGGAAAAATTCCAGATATTTTTGCGGCATTCGATAACGATCCCAAATTCCCTTTTATTGGATTGACTCGTCCTCCTCCAAATGCTACGACTCCATTAGATGCTAACTGGTATTGGGTGGATGGAAGTAAAAGTACCTACAGGAAATTCGCTAGCGATTGTGAGTCTATCATAATCCTCTTATATATCTAAATATTTTGCTTCCAATTCATTCTAAAAAGTCTATTTCCAGATGCCTACCAAAATGCCACTTTTGTCGTCCTGGAATATGATGAAGTTGAATGGAACACGTGAGTTTTTGATCCAAAAAAAATTTTCAAAAATATTTCAGCATTTGGGAAATACCGAAGATGGCTCAGACGTATATCTGCAGCGCTTCTCCTTCTTTTGGCAACTGTACTGCCAAGACTCATTGCGAAACTGGATGGACTTATTTCTCTGAAACGAATTCTTGCTTTAAGACCTTCTTTGGCCAAGATTTCTATGGAGCTGAATCTGTCTGTCAGCAGCATGGAGGACACTTGGCTTCTATCACCTCCGATATGGAGAACTATGTTGTTGGAAGTAGGCTTTACTTAAAATTGAAAGGCAATCTTTAGGCTTGGCGATGACTGGAGTTAGACAACAAGAAACAAGACAGGTCTGGATTGGACTCCAAAAAGTCAATGGAACTTGGGTGAATGTCGACGGAACGCCGAATTATTACACGAATTTTGGTCCTGGCTTCCCCGATAACTTTGGAGGAAATGAGAATTGTATGGAGGTGAGTCACATGCCGCTTTTGGGAAAAAAATAGGAAAATTCAGATGTTCGCTGACGATTGGACCCAGGCAAATGGCTATCAGTACACTTGGAATGATCTCAACTGCCAACTGGGACTTCGAGCCTTTGTCTGCAAAGTCAAAGCAAAATAATTCAGTTAGAATAAAGTAGATTTTTCGGAAAACTAGGCAAAAAGGCTGGTCAAATTGTATGATTGGAGTCAGATTTTTGGGATTTTTAAGTATTAAAAAAAATTTTGTGGAATTTCTCCCAATTTTGAAATGAAAGAAGTAGAAGGTAACCCAACCATTTCGGACCTAGCCGATCTAGTTGTCGACGACCGCGTTGATATAGGCGCCTCTCGTTGTACTGCCGAAATTGTTTGTGAAATCATCAAAGTGATGGAACCCTAGTCTGGAGAGAGAAAAGAAATCAGCGAACTTTCGGATAGCTTCGCAAATTTCAAGAGTTTTGAAATATGTTTTCGGCACGACAAGCGACATCATGATCTTCGCTTTGAGCCTGGAATTTAATGCCAAAATTTAATTCAATAAGTAATCAGGAAGTCTCAAGAATCTCTCAAAATCATAGCCACCTTCAAAGAGAATTTATTTACAGGGTGCGGCAAAAGTATTGACCGCCTGTTTTACACATGTGTAAAAGTTTTTTTTTCAAGATTTTCTAATTTATGCTTGTGTATTTTAGTTCTTCTATATGTTAACTTTAATTGGAAGGTGATCATTGCTTTAAATCAAAATGGTAGCCCCGCACCCAAAGCGCGCTTCTATTGTGGATTTACACCGTTCAGGCCTTTCAACAAAGGACATTGCAAAAGTTCTCTCGGTTCCGCCAAGATCTGTTCGACGAGCTGTTCAGTTGTTCAGAAGTACTGGAGGAACAGTCGATCGACCTCGTAGTGGACGCCCCGTCACAGCAACAACAAGGAGTAACGTAAAGAAGATCCAAAAACGAATTCAAAGAAACCCAAGGCGTTCCATGAGAAAGATGGCCAAGGAAATCGGAATCAGTGAAAGGAGTACCAGAAGAATTGTTAAAAACAAGCTAAAGATCACGCCTCACAAGATCTACAAATCTGCTGGCCTTACGGATAAGAATAAGATTATGAGACTCAAGCGATGCAGAGAACTCCTGAAGAGGGCCACCAATGGACGCCATTGTCACTTCGTCTTCAGCGACGAGAAAATTTTTACCATCTAAGCTGTCGTCAACCATCAAAACGATAGAATTTTGTCAAAGGATAGAAAAACAGCAACTTCTAACGACTACCTCCGAGCAACAGTTGACTCATTTCCTCGCCGTCTTCCCCTCTGTGTTCGTGCCAAAGAAGGTCGAATCGAATTTGAGTGTTAAAATAGTATTTATAGCTTATTTGTTGTTATGACAAAATAAAAATGTAGGTGATTTTCCTTTTATCTTTAGTAGTGCGACATTTTTTAAAGCAGTCAATACTTTTTCCGCACTCTGTATTTTCTACAGTATATACAAAGAATTATTTAGCTTTGACTTTGCAAACAAATGCTCTAAGTGCCAGTTTACAGTTGAGATCATTCCAAGTGTATTGATAGCCATTTGCCTGGGTCCAATCGTCGGCGAACATCTAAATTATTTGATTTGTTTTGGGTACAAGATACCTGAATACAGTTTTCATTTCCTCCAAAATTGTCCGGGAAGCCACGACCAAAGTTATAATAGTCGATTTGTTGTCCATCATCCACACTAACCCATGTATTGTTTTGTCGTTTAATTCCAACCCAGATTTGTTGTGTCTCTTGCTGTCTAATTCCAGTCGTTCCCAAGCCTAGAAGTCACATTTCAATTGAGATTTTAGAGCAATCTTACTTCCAACAACATAATTCTCCATATCATCGTGGAGAGAAGCCAAATGCCCTCCATGCTGCTGACAAATTGCCTCCCCTCCATCGAAAGTTTGATTGAAGAATGTCTTAAAGCAAGAGCCAGTCTCTGCATAATAAGTCCACCCAGTCTCACAAGGATTTCTGCCAGTACAATTTCCAAAAGAAGGAGAAGCACTGCAGATATAAGACTGCAACAAGAAGGGCGAATTCCACAACCTAAAAACCTCTAATCCTTCTTGAAAACAAAACTAACGCATTCCAATCGACGTCATCAAATTCCACAACAACTACCGTAGCATTTTGGAACGAATCTGAAAATTATATCATAGACTGATTCCCCCATAAAACTAACACTCATCGTCAGAAAATTTTCTATAAGTGCTCTGACTTCCATCCACCCAATGCCAATTGGCATGTAAAGGAGTTGTGGCATTTGGAGTTGGTCGAGTCAACCCAATAAAAGGGAAATAAGCATTATCGAAATCTGCGAAGATACCTAAATGGCCAGTGTTCAATCAAAAAAAGTGACTAGTAATTACTGGAAACATATTGGTCTTCTTCTTCATTTTCGATTGAAGCCAAATTTCCTCCAGATTTTTGGCAAGCAGTCTGTGCATTTTGCCAAGTCAGCCGTGGACTAGTCACAAATTGAAAACATTTATTTGTCCCTGCATAGAAGCGGTAGCCAGCTGGACATTGAGCTTGAATCAAAGATAAGATCGTAAGAACCAGCAGAAAAACGAGCATAGCGCTTATAGACGATACACCGGCTGTCTCTTTTAAATAGTCTTTATCAGATGATATCACGAAATGTGAATTTAAGGGTCTGACAGCTCACCGCTAATCTTTCAAATGGGAGACTTTATCACTTTAGAATATGCTCGTTTGGCTTGGCTTGTTTATGAAAAGGGGAGGGAAGCAGTTCGCCCAAATTGAAAACAAAAAGAAAGAAAGATTTGAGAACTTCTTCACAAAAGCCTTGCACCTAGCAGAGAAGATAGCCAATATCCTCTAGGATCAAGATCAAAACAATTCAGTCCTATTCAATAAACTACTGACTCATATAATCTTTAACACATTGACGACATTGTAGGGCACATATGCCCTACATTTTTGAAAATTAAAAAAGTGCGCTGGTCCCACGCGGTTCAATATCTAAAAATACCCATTGTTGTCAATGTGTTAATTTATCGCTGAAACAGATATGAGAAATTTTTTAAAAAACAACTATTCAATTGAATTTATTCGCCCTCTTTGCATGCTTTTGACTGTACAATTCTATTGGCATTTATTCCGCTGGTTAGTCAGCTACTTTCATTCAGCTTTGTTGCCTTAAAAGAAGGAGGAATAAAACCTTTGCTCAACCTTTTCTCTCCAATTTTTTCAGATTCCAAACCGGTATGGATCGAGTTCTCTATGGGATTTTTCAGTCGGAAGCATAGGAAAAGTTCTACTTGTGAGCTTTGGAAGTAATAAAATCGTAGAATTCTAGGCTGCATTTAAAATATAAATTTAAAGATCGATTTGAGCTTTCGAAGCTTTTGACAAGACTTTGCCCCACACGTCTCAAATAATTTGAGGCAGAGCAAACATTGGATAAATTGGTTGTCAACGTCAAAAGGATCTATTCCCCTCTCTTTTAAAAAGTCTTTGAGACGAACGCTTTTTCTGTTTTATGATGTGGAAATGAGTGGCGAATAGCTAACTAGATGCGCAAATTGACACTTCGAGGTATTACATCTCGTCATTTGATTACACGACCTAGCTGTTTTCCCGTCTTTCCAGAACACAAAGAGCCAAGTGCCTTTCAGCCATTGTCGGCATACATTCTTCGGGAATGACGAATATTTTCTCTAAATGATGTGGCAAGAAACTATCACGCTATTTTGGTAGGCATTTGTAGCTTTTTCGCTGTTTTTGCGATAGTCACATTTCCTCTGATTAATGCATTTTTGTGCCTTGAATTGGAGCCATATAATAGATATTATTTCTCCGATTTTTGGTGGATTTCTTTAGAAAATAAACTGAATTTCTCATAAATCAGAAGACTATTTTTCAATAAAATAATGGCTTGAAATTTCTTTAGTCTCTCCTCTACAGTTCTAATTTGAAAACCTAAGAAGCTGTGAGTGATCTTCCTTTTATTTTAAATTTTCAAGAGATTCTTCCTTTGATCGGTTTTAGATTCAAGAAACTCTCCCATCGTTATTGCTTGAGATCAGGCGGAGGCGTCACCAATGTCGTGGGAAGGTTTGTCCACTTCTCCATATTCTCTAATTCTTTTAGGAGCTTCTCCCCCTTCGCCTCTAAAAAGCACTAATAAAGTTGGAAGCGAAATCAGCACTAAAGGTTTTTCTTTCCTTTCTTTTTCGAATCAATTTAAATTACAGGAAAAGAGGAGAGATCCCAATGGGAGAATCAAATACAATTTATATTCAGTGCTATTGGATTAGCGGTTGGACTTGGAAATATCTGGCGCTTTCCATCGGTTGCTTATGAAAATGGAGGAGCGGCTTTTCTCATTCCATACTTATGTTGTGGAATTTTCTTCGGACTTCCAATGGTTTATGCCGAGTTCATGATGGGACAATACTCAAGAAGTGGACCAGGACTCGTCACTGGGAGATATGCAGCGGGTCTTCGAGGTAACTTTGAAAAAACCTAACTTTGAATAAATCAAGGAGTGGGATGGAGCATGACAGTGAATGCCATCTCTGTGGCGATCTTCTACTGTGTTCTAATCGCTTGGGCTGTCGTCTATTTGAGTTGGATTTTCTCTGGTCAAAGTCATCTTTGGACTGAATGTGGCAACAAATGGAATACTCCGAACTGTGTTTCTCAATCAAATGTTACTCACTGTAAAAGCCTCGGCTTCAGCTATTATTCCAATGGGATTTGTTCCGCAACTCAGCCAGCTCATCCAGTCTCTCCTTCTGAGGAATTTTTCATGTAGTTTCCTATTTGAAACTTAAACAAAAAAAATTATAGAAATTATATGACCTCTCGCTCTGCCGGAATCGGCGATTTTCAAGGATTCAATTGGCCAGTTCTAGGAGCTCTTTTAGGCGTTTGGATCCTAACTTGTACCATTATGATCAAAGGAATCGAATACATGGGATATGTCTCTTATGTGATCGTGCCTTTTCCATACATCATCGTCTGTATTCTTTTCTTCCGTGGAATCACCTTGGAAGGAGCTTTTGAAGGCATCAAATATTACCTACTTGAACCAGACTTCTCGAAATTGAGAAATCCAAACACTTGGGCAGCTGCTTTGAAGCAATTAATGTTTTCAATGAGCATCGGCTACGGTGGATTGATCTCTCTCAGCAGCTACAGTAAACGGGATAATAATTTCTTCCGAGTGGGAGTCTCTCCATTTCAAAAAAAGGATTCAATTATAGGATTCGTTGATTGTCATCTTTGGAGATACACTGATGAGTCTGATTGGCGGAGTTGCTGTCTTTTCAGTTCTTGGATATCTCTCCAAAATGACTGGTAAAAAAGTACAAGAGATTGTTCAATCTGGCTCAACACTGGCGTTCATTGTTTATCCTGAAGCTATTTCAACTATGAGATGGCCTTGGCTATGGAATGCTTTGTTCTTTTTAATGCTATTCTTCCTGGGAATCACTAGTGAAATTGGTCAGTATCCTCTCTCTTTCTGAGAGAAATCAACCATCATTTTTCAGCTTTTGTGGAGACCTTCACTGGTCTCATCTTCGATTGCTTCCCAGCTACAAAGAAACGAAAATGGATTATAACCCTAGCCACTTGCGGGAGCTGTCAACTGGTTGCTCTTCTAATGGTTACCCATGTAAGAGTAGAACCTTTATCTTAAATATTTAGTAAATGCTCTAGGCTGGGTGGTATTGGTTCAATTTATTCGATGAGTTTATTGGAAGTACTTGTGCCTGCGTAGTTGCAGCTGTTGAGGTCCTGATCCTTTCCTATTATGGCTGGGAACAGGTTGAACAAGATTGGAAGGCAATGAGAGGAGAGGCCAATTTGTCTGGGTGGAGGAGGTGGATAAGTCCGAGGAGTCCACTCTTCGGAATATTTTGGGCAACACTTTGTCCACTTTTGGCCTTGGTTTGGCTGTTTTTTTTAATCAGCAAAATGGATGTTTAGATAATTGCTGGAATTCAGCTAAATCGAAAAATTCCATTCAAAATACCAATGGGATCAATAACTCCAGAATATATCTATCCAATCTGGGCTGAAGTTATCGGATGGACCATGAATCTGGGATCGCTCCTGCCAATCCCACTTTTCTTCATTTACAAATTCATTCAATATGAAAAGAGGCAAATCGTTTGTTTACTTTTTAGACTGAAAAGATTTGATTTTTCTAAGAATTGGAAATATCTCTTCCGTCCATCTAAAGGAC
Source organism: Oscheius sp. JU1382 (assembly GCA_932521405.1). NCBI lineage: Eukaryota > Metazoa > Nematoda > Chromadorea > Rhabditida > Rhabditidae > Oscheius > Oscheius sp. JU1382. Next base: position 2,047,254 of record OW051479.1, read on the forward strand.
TTCCTTCTTTTCATCGATATTACGAACAGAAGGGAATTCGTGAACCGGAAGCTGCTGGAGAAAGAGAGCGGGTTGTTGTCAATCAAATTCCAGCTTCTCCTTATCCACGTCGTCGATTTTAAATTAATTGGCAAATTTATATACTCGTTTAAAGATAAAATAATGTTGGAAACTTTATTTTTAGACTTGACAAGATTTGATAGAATTAAAATGGGCAGTAAATCGATCATTTGATAGATCCAACAGCCATGCCAGATCCTACACCAGTAAAGAAAAAGAATCTGCGTAATATACCTTTTCGAGGGATTTGCAAGAAAAGCAGTTCGAGGCCAATTAACCCGGCTTTCGAGCCGACATCAGAAAATCAAGAGCAGCTGTCGAATAAGCAAGAGGTTGCTCCAAGAGCCAGGACCAAACCTTCGACCAAGCATTCGAGCGATCAAGAACCCACAAGTAATCATCAAAAAGATGAGAAGAAGCGGAAGAAGAACCGCACTGAAAACTGCACGAAGGTGGATAAGAAGGACAATGAGCGATTCACGCCGGAAGCGGAAGCAGCGATGAAGGACTTTTGTGAGACGAATAGCTTCGAAGCTCTCCAGCAGGAATGTAATAATGTGACTGAACAAAAAGGAGAAATTAAAGGCAAATGGATGCAGAATAAGGATCGCTGCCGTGGAGAGAACCCTTGTTTGGACGCTAGTCGAGTCGTTCTCAGAACGGATTTTGGCGGAGGCGACTTCTACCACGCGAATAAGATTCAAATCGATAAGGTTGATCGGGAATACATTCTGGCACAAGCACCTATGGCCAACACGCTTGAGGACTTTTGGAGGATGATCTTCCAGGAAGCATCGACTAGTATTGTTGTCATGTGCAGCTTCTACGAGGAGGGACACGAGTCCTGTGTCAGTAGAAGCAACACCGCATCTACTGACGCAGACGGTGTTTCTTTTTATACTATACTGAGAAGTGCTTTAAGAAGCCTCCTGGTTAGAGAACTGTATAGGCAGGTTTTGTCTTTGAAAGTAGCCCTCTGTTTAAAAATCTGGGAGTTTCTTAAATTTGGAGCAGAGATGGAAAACGATCTGATAAAGCCACAGGCAAACAGGAATTTCTGAAGGAGCACGTCTAATTGAGAAACTAATCCCAAACAGTGAATGAATGAAAACACAAAAAAGTTTAAAAAAATAATCAAAAAACGATGAAAAAGATGGCAAAACATCAAAAAAAAAAAAACTTAGGAAAGGATATTGTATCTGTACATTGTTAGCCAATGGGGAAGCCCTTCTTCGTTTTCCATCTACTTTTCAGTTCTTCGAGTCAAAATTCGTTAACTTATGCAGATACATAGTGGAGCGCCATTTTAGTTAAAAGCTTAAGCTTGTAAAAACGCTTTCACCTTTTTTGATTTCATCTATTTATAGGCCGTTAATCAATAACCGTAATTTCAGTTGCTTAATCTATTCACTTCCGAGATCATGTCTAGTAAAGCAACAGCTAAAATCTCTTTCGGCCCAGAAAAGGCAAAAATAAATGCAAATCAGATCCGTGAATGGGTAAGCCTTTTTCTATTTTTTTTTTAAATTTAATTTTAGACCACTCTGGATTATCAACATGAGTGCGGAGCAGCTGTCAAATCGATTTGCGATGCTTCAGTTAATGAAGACGATGACTATTTTCAATATCATGAACTCACTTCACAACACTTTGGGTTCCATGAAGATGCACAAATCAGATTGCAAAGCCCACAGTTGCATTATCCTTATAACTCCAGACATCTTTCTTCGTATGAAAACTTAGTTATAGGAGGGACTCACCAGCCTACACGTTTTGTGATGGGTAAAAGTTTATTCAATTATTACAAATTATTATTTCTAGAAGAAACACAAATGCAACAACAAAATGAATTGTTGAATACCAGAGTACGAGAAGTGCCAATAAAACAAGAGCTGGAATTGGTCATGCAGGTGAGTTTTTTAGAGGTTCATAAAATTCATGACTCTCTATTTCAATCCCACTGTTATTTTTAAATTCCAGGAGCAACAAGTACCACAGGAAGACACCGTTTTTGTCCGTTCTCCTTCTCGACAACACCTCGTGTCTGAAAGACTCAACAAGAAAGCGGTAAGTTTCTTTTATTTTTCTCTTCAACAGTTCCAAGACCTATTCTGACCAGATCCAAAGCGATCAATTCTACCAGCCGGACTCACGCGCAGATGAACTTAAAAAAGAAAAGGAAGTTGGAGACTATATTGATCGGGTTATTGCTGCGGAAACTGTTAAGCTACGAAATGAGTCGGCCGATAAGATGGTCAGAGGAAGGCCCAAAGGAAGTCGAAACAAGTCCGTGTCGAAAATCTCAATTGCTCATCAACACGGACTTAACCAAGAAGATTATGGACACATCCAAGAATCAAACAGTATCATCCAGCAGCAGCATCCAGCTCTCTGCCGTGCACTGGGGAAGCCTCGCAAGCTCAGACAACAGAGCGACAGAGCAAATGTTCCCTACTTGATCATAGCTGGTTTAGCTCTCCACAATGCCAAGATTCCTCTTCCCAGCAAAGAGATCTATCGTTTTGCCAGGTACGTGCATACAGTTTAAAGTTTTATTTTAGAAAGCAAACGTTATTATAAGTTTGCGCATGCAAACGCCCATAATTCCAAATTATTTGGATTTAGATTAGAGCGCGTATTTTCTGGCAATTTGAGCCTCAAGTAATCAAATAGAACTATCAAAATAATTCGCTCTGAAACACTACAAAACCAACTGACTTCTTGTTTATTCCAGTAAGGAATACACAGCGAGTCGGAAAGTATGCAAAGAATTAACAAAATAAGTGTATTATGCGAGATTACCTTGGAGTCTTTCTTAAAATTTGCTCGTCTGACTTGATTTGCACCTTTTTGACAAAAATTACGTCAAATGTACGCCTATGGGAGCTCAACGAACCACCTTCAAAGGGCCTTCCTATGATCGCGATTTTGAAACGGCCGATCCTTTTTAGTATTCAGCATATATTTTGACAGCTTTTTATTCCAGGTTTGGTATGTTGAAGGTTGCTCACATAGATTTTTTGTGTGCTGGAATTATATAAGTTAGTACAAAAGTATCTGTTAAAGAAGCGCTCAAAACAGAAATATGATTAAGTATAGTGGCAATAATTGGATTTTAGGTACTATTTTCCACGATGTGTGATCTCTTCATTTTGGAAAAACAGTCTGCGAAACAGCCTTTGCAAAAATAATGTTTTCAAACAAGACGGCGTCACTGAAGGCAATGCTTACTTATGGTCTATCGCTAATATCAACGAACTTTGGGATGCTATTAACACTTTTATAGCAGGTAACCCAGATCCGGACACTTATGGCATGACTGATCCAAGTAAGCTGTTTATCAAAATTTAAACGAGCCTCTTTCTAGGTTTGTGGGAAAAGTTACTCGAAGGAAGTATGGGAGTTTTGGATGACGCAATCAAATTCAATCCTGACAATTCTGATGGACCTCCAAGGGTTCCCAAAAAGCGGACGAATCAGCGTGAAGTAAGATTTTTTGTCAAATTTTATACAGATTGACTTTAGGGCGATATGACACCACCGAAGCAAAGCTGCTACGTTAGACAACAGTCCGCCCCGATTCTTCAAAACTACCAGCACATTTCTCACTTCGTACATCCTTATTTTCAAATGGCTAGCAATGGATGCGACGAATACGGCTATCAGCAAATGGCAAGTTCTCTTTATTGTTAACTTCTTTATTTTCAGGAAAATGGACATAACTCTCATCTTGATGGATCTGGATTTTATCTTCCGCAGCAAAATATGCATTTCCCCGCACTTCATTCCAATTACAATCAGCACATGCAGATGCCAACACATGATAACAATCAGTCTATCTTTCCTGGTTATCCCTTCCCTGATCCATCTCTATTTGTTCCCAGCCTTCCTGGTCAAATGCCATTCCCTCCTATGACTAGCTTCCATGGAACACCAACTTCTCCTGAAAGTCGAGACAGCTTACAATCTCCAATGGCTCACTTGTATGTCGGAAACGCAGAAGATGGTCAAAGTGGAGGCGAACACTTGCCCCAGATTGACGTTTTAACGTCACAGTTACCCATGCTGCATCCAATGCAGTATAGAGAGTAAATCTCAAAAATCTTTTATATTTTTAATTTAAAGTAAGAAATATCGCTCATTTTTATATTTTGTACATTTTAATAAAGTTGTTAATGGGTTTCTTTGGATCATGTCTTACCCATTATTGTTGTATAGTATTTGTTACATTGTATATAGTGAGTTAGAATAAAGTGATATAATACATCGCTCTCCTATAACTTTCATATACAACAGTTTCTCATATTTCCAGGTTTTATTAAAACGACTGCTTTAAACGCGTCTCGTATGAGGGGCGTCATAAGCAATCAATTGGGGCATTTTTAAGCTTAAAATAGCAGAAAGAATGCTTTAACCACAGAGCTGCTTCTTTGCGAAAATGAAGCCAGTAGATTGGAGACAGCCATAGCAATCCGTCCGTCGAAGACTATCTATTCTGGAATGTTTTGAGGATCTCTGACTCTTTCTGGAATTTTATCTAGTGGATAAATATCCGAGAAGTGTTTGACTCGGAATATTCCACGGAAATTTCGCTTTAAATGGGCATAAAATGCGAAAAAGTTAAAGCGACTAGAGAAATAGCTTTTAGTTGCAACCATCGCTTCTCTTCTCTCAGCATACTCATATACTTCTTCCTTTACTCTCAAAGCACCTTCTCCAACCTTCCTTCCCCCCCCACTTTTCTCATTATCCCCACCAACTTCTCCCAATTTTACAAAATTATTTTCAGATAATACTGTACCGCAAGCGTTCAAATTATCGCTTCTAATTGCCTTAGTATAACCAACTACATTCAATAATTATTATAACATTCTTTACAGAAGATGATGCAACAACGTAGCTTTCGTCAATCCGTCGCTCCACAGGACCAACGTATTCCCCTGCGAGAACAGCAAGTGTGGCGATAGCCTACAGAATAAGGTAAGCTTTTTTATTACAAAGTAACGCATAACTCTGTTTGTATTTAAACTATCAACACCATTATACATCTTCGAAGTCTAGCGAGTTTCTGTATATCCGTAATTCCAAAGAAAGAATGGTAGAGTAAACACAATAATCAGAGTCAAGTAGAATTGCTTCTCCCACTATAAACCCTTGTAACTATGCCACTGTTCTTTTTCTATGGTGGCTAAAACCTCTTATAAATCAATAATTTACTGTAGCTACTAGCTACCCAGTAGCCCAGCGCATCAATTCCAATTTATGCTCTCAGAATGTGTTGCAATCATCGACCCAAATTCCATCTCTCTACGATGATTACGATTACTGTAATGGAGTTACACATCTTCCCAATTCTTAAAATACAGCGTCAACAAATATCAACACGTGTTGAAAGTTATCTTTTTTCTTTCCTCCTTGTTTTTCTCCATAGACGACTGTTTACACAACGATGATGTCGTTTCTTACAGTTGAAACATGTGAACTTTGAAATGCATTCTTTTGAACGGTGTCCATGCTTCAAGCAGTGTAGCAAGCTTTCTTCGATTGTACGCTTTTGGTTTTCTACCGGTTTGTTCTTGTTCCCTTCTTTCATCCTCTTGTCGGTAAACGGAGAATTTATAGCATAATTCTTCTTAATATTTAGTTGTATCTGCAATTGCTTCTCTATTTCTCCAAGAAGAATGTCTGTTGTTAATGTGACATTTTTCAATTGCCTGAAGACCATTGTGACTATATATTTTGGAAATTTTGTAGATATTATTTGAGAATATACCAGACTGTCCACGTCTTCTCCCATGTGCTTCAATTGATGGTACAACTGTAATATTTCTAAATATGATCCCTGCAGTTCTTCTGTTGTCGTTGCTTGTATCTTGTACGACAAAAACTTGACTCTAAGATTTTGTTTGATCATATCCGGATTCCCAAATGTTTCTTCCAATCTCCTCCGAGCAAGAGTATAATTTACCAGCAAGATGTCCAAATCAGCTATTGTTGTCAGAGCTACGCCAGACAGACACTTCTTCAGCCGCTGCAGTTTTACGACGTATTCCCACGGTTGATGATCCACCAGCGCGTCGAAAATTGCTTTGAACGACGATCATTTCTCCATTGAACATCTCAATTTTCAATGACTCCGTATAAGATTGAAAGAGAGGATAGTGGTTAATTGAAATAACAGGTGTAACTTGAATTTTCGAAGAAGATTCCGGGGTCAATTTCCGATTCTTGTTAATGAACTTTTCGTTATTCATTCTCCTCAGTTTGTCATCCACGTAGAGTTCATCTATAAATGCCTGTTTTCCACGTGATGAGGCTGACTTTTTACTCCCAGATGAGTTTCCACGTTTGGACACTTCTCGAGCATAGTTACGATGAGTTTCACTCATCTTTTCCAGCAAGTCACGTCCATCTTCGTATGTGTCCATGTGATTACCGAATTTGTTGATGTATTCTGCGTAGATCGTCGCTTCTCCGACATCTCCCCTGATGAGGGTGCTCCACTCAGCTTCGTACTTTTGGATCCTATCCATATGGGTCACAATTCCCTCTTTGAAATATTTTATATCCTCCAGAGTCTCTTCCAACTCTTCTTCGGAATACTTCTTCAGTTTGTTTGGTTTGAGCAATTTCAAAAAATTCTCGGTTTTTGAAATCCACTCCGAAAGACGCTTTTTGGTCCTTCCCAGTTGAGTCCGAATTGTTCCAGATTGGAACACTCCTGTTGACATTGCTTCAAAATAGTCACGATGAGCTCAGGCTCAGTTTCCTGTGGTCGTCATGTAATGAAGGAAGAGATTGGAGAATATAGTTTATTAGAATAAAAGCTGAAACTCGTATTCAGAGAGGGCTGATATATATATATATAGGGGGGGGGGGGGGGGGTAATAACTACCAATATCCCTTGGGAATCTTTTATATGTCTACGAAACTATTGCCATCCCTGAGAATAGACTTCGCCATGTAGGTTGACTACACAATGATTGGCCACTTTATATGAGTTTAGTTGGCAGCTGTATCCATCTTTTCTTTGTCTCATCTTGAGGATAATTTAACCAAAAAATTCGATCGGTTTGATCACCGTTTATTGTTCCACCCATAACGATAACCTAAAAATTCAATTAAATTTGCTTTTCCACTCAATTTTTCATTTGCTTGCGATACATTATTATCTGAAAGATTTTTGTAAAATTGGTGGGCAAAAGGAAAAAAAGTAGGGGAGGGAAGGTGCGGAGAAGGGTAAAGAAATATGAATGTGGTGAAGAAGCGATGATTGCAACTAAAAGCTATTTTTCTAGTCGCTTTATCTTTTTCGCATTTAAAGTAAAAAAGGAGCCTTACAAGCTTTGAACGGACTTGTTTGGTGAGGCAAAAAAGCTTCTCAGAAGGAAGTGGGAACGCTTAGACGACATGTCCCTTTCTGTGGCTGTCGTTGTCTGCGTCTGATCTGTATGCGGACTATCGATGTGTCTGCTGCTGGCCTTGGTAGATCTCCTTGCATTTTTATTTATTGATAAAATCAAGAAGCAATTCTTGATAACAGGATATTTGGATCAGCATCAGAGACGACATTTAATCACTGAAGAAAAGATAAAAAAACAAAGATGGTTTTATTGATTTGACGTTGTAAATTGATGGAAATATGAACACTATTTAACAGACGAGAGCATAGGTTTTTTGCGGATATTTGTATCATCTGCGCTCAGAGATTCCTTCTTGGCAAAGTCGATAAATTTCGATAAACTTGGTCTTGAACCTGGATCCTCACTCCATCCTCTAATTATTTTAAACTTTTATAGCCGGCATAAGCCTTACCTCTTTAAAAGAGAATTTAACGGAGAATCATCCACTGTTTCAGGTCTTTCTTGCTTTTCAGCAATATATTGCCACATCGAAAAAAGAGATTTTTCTCCAAGATGATCAAAAGGTTTTCTACGGGTAGCCATTTCCCAGATAGAAATAGCCAGAGCATACACATCAGAAGGACTGCTATAATTGTTGTTTTCATTCATTAACTCCGGCGCCAAGTAGAAGACAGTGCCAGTCCTTGATAAACTGATATATTTTAGTAGAAAGTCAAACCCTTGAGTTATGTCTATATTTGAAGCCAATCCAAAATCAGAAATTTTCAAATCATCCAATGAACTTCCAAGGAGAAAGCTGTATTTTTAAAATTTGATGCATAAAAACAAACTTGGCGGGTTTGACATCTCGATGCACCACTTTTAAGTTGTGGAGGTATTGTAGCCCAAGGGAAGCTTTCTCCACCCATATGAGGACTTGTTTCATGTTGTATTCTTTTTCTGGGTTGTGTATCACTGAAAGTCTCAAAAAGAGATACTCAGGAATTGACAGATCCTAGTTTTTTTTTTATCGAACTCATCCACCCCAATACCGTATTATCTTAAAATAAGTTTTTATTTTTCGACCACCCTTTTGGTGTTTCTATTCAAAATGTGCTTGTATTCGAAGTAATACGGTATTTTCCCCCTGACTTGCAGGAACAAATTTAAAAGTTCTTTGTTCTGCTAAAATTCTCTTTTATCCATTCTTACTTCTTTCTATTTTCACACGTGAAAAATTAAAACAAACCATCAAATAGACTTCCAAGTTTCATGAATTCCATAAAGTAACCAGCATATCTCTTGTTTCCATCAATGACATTAACCAGAAGGCCGAGAACTTGGACGATATTCGGATGCCTCGAATGCTAAACGGATCGTCTTTTTCGAAAAATAAATTATCAACATTGATGTGTAGTCTGGCTTCTTGAAGGTCTTCTTCTATATTATCAAAGGCTTTTCTATTCATTTTTAGTGCAACATGTCTGAATAAAGTTTCGAAAAACCTAAAGTTGCTACCTGTATTTCTCGTGATAAGCCTCGTGGACATTTGCAAAACCGCCGTAACCAATTAATCCAGATTTAGTAAATTCCGATTCATCATGCTCAGGTATGCCTGAGAATAAATTTTGAAAATTAATGAAAAAAGAAAACCCAATCCGATGAGCTTTCGGGCTAAGTCTACCTGCCAAACATTTCTGTTCGATAAGCTTTTAGCTGCTGAATCTTCTAATCGAATAATATCGGAATCATCGGCTGTTTTATAAGCCTCAGAGGCAAATTCCAAAAACTCGGAAATGGTGGGTCTCAAATTGGGGTCTCCATCCCATCCACTAAAAGGTTTCATTTTTAAAATGGTAAACTACTTACCGAATCAGCAGGGAATTTAGAGACGAGCTTTTCTTAATTTCAGGCCTCATATTTTCATTAGCAATTTTCTTTAAAAATGTGTATGAACTATTGTGTAATAATCCCTCATATGGAGCTGTGCGATGTATTAATTCCCAAAGTGAAATAGATAGAGAGTAGATATCTATTGAAAAACTATATTCATTATAATTTATCATTTCAGGTGCCATATATATTGTTGTTCCGATCCTACAACAAATTTTTGTAAAAGTTAAAATAAACTAACTCCATAGTCAAAGGCTCGCCACTATTGTTAATAGGTCTAGCCAGCCCAAAGCCGGAAATCTTCAGATCATCTAGAGATTTTCCGAGAAGTATGCTTAACCCATTATTAATAATAAAAAGGTAACATACTTCGCTGGTTTAATATCTCGATGCATGATACTCATCTTATGTATATGATTCAAGCCTAAAGCAATCTGCATAGACCAGGAATACACCTGCTTCATGCTATATTCTATTTGCGGATTTCGCGTAACTGCAGAGTTAAATAAAACCCAACAATTTTATTTACCAGTACGAAGATCACCCAATTCCATAAACTCCATAACTTGCCCACAATACAGATCATCATGAGCAATAATGCCGAAAGTTTGTACAATATTTGGATGTCTTGTGTGCTGAAATAGGCTATTAGAGTCAGCAGAATATCATAATGTTTAGCCAATATTTTCCTAAAACTCTTCTCTTCCTCTTTGGCAACCCTCTTGAGGTCAACTGAATAATTATTTACTAAAAAAGCTTACTTTGAGCAGCAAATTAGCTATTTCTTGTTCATTATCATCTGGCCTATATGGCCTCGCATATTGCTTCACAGCGACATAACTGCAAGTGGAAATGAGCCAAGAGAATTAGCCAATTTTACCCAAAAGAGGGATGAAACGCTTTGAATATGCTGGAAAATGCTTCTCTACCAATTAATTCAATACCCTCGAACTCCGATCTGTCATATTCGGACATATCTAAAAGAAAAATGATCAAAAGCAGCCGTAAAACGTGGCTATTTGTTTCTTCGGGGTATTCAGATCGTCCAATACATGTGAATATTAATTCCATTTTACCAAAAGAATAAACAAAAAGAACAAATCCCCACATGCCTGTTAAAAATACCTGGAATGGAAAGAGGCGTATGATGTGATGTAGCTATTTGAGTTAACTCTGGAATGGATCCTCCGGTTAAAATTACCCGTCTAGCTGAAATTCTTGTGTCACATAGAACAAGAGACAAACGGTCTATTGCCAGCTGCTGATGGGCCTGCCTATCGGAACTCGAACTTGGCACTAGGGAGTCATGTTCTATTGAACTGTCTGATTGACAGATTCGTTTGGGATATTCGCTCGGCAGTCGCCTTTCTAAATAAGAAACGACGTCGCTCATTCGCTCAAAGACCGTCTGTTGACTGGCAGTTGGCAGTCTCCTAAAACGATATTTCTCATTCGAACAGCCTCTTTACCTTGTGATTGAGTCTCCTAGATGGTTTAAAATTTCTTCTGCCGAAGGATTCTTTCTTTTTTGGGTTTTGCCTAATCTGAAAAGACTAAGTAGTAAGAAAAAAAAGTGATTTGGTGACCGTTTCAAGCTTTCTTGGACCAATTGAGCAAAAAGTTGGATGTCTTGCCAAATATCAAAATTATTCGCTTCTTTGGATATTTCTTCAGGTCGAACTACAACTGGATGTTCCAATTTCGCTTGACTTCCATTTATCAAAACTCTTAAGGACCTCTTTTGCTACAGTAATCCATACCTCTTCAGCGAAAGATCCCTATAGGCTATTTTCTTCATATGAAGATAGCTCAATCCTCGAGCAATATCTAAGGCAAAATTATACAATTTGTCTGCATAAATATCCTGAATATCCAAGTCTAAATTCTTATAATTTCTCCAAAAATAAGTCAAACATTGATCTAAGCTGATGGTTTCATCGCTTTCTTCCGAAAGTGAGCAAGCTTCCAAAAGGAGGAAATTTTTCTGTTGAATTTTCGCGATTCCAATAAGAGAAATGATATTTGAATGGAAAATATCTAGCAATTTGTGGCCAGAATAAGGAAAAGTTCTGAGTCCCCTAAAGTCAAATTATTATTTGTTGGGGGCTTCAAACCCCAAAAGAAGAGAGATATTATTCGAAGGAACATCCACTTCTAAATTGATTTCATTCTTCAATTCTAATTCCTCTTCCTTGTAGACATCAAGTGGAACAAAGTCTCCTTTGCCTAAAGGACTTTAAACGGGAGAAATGGAAATAGTTTACTTTTGAACTGAGTGACAGCGGTGTTCGCTTCTATAAGCTCCTCTTTGAGTAAGATGGTTTCTTCTCTAGCGAAGTCTTGAAGCAGTTCGGGTTTCAAGACTTCAGTGGCCTTCTCATTTCCATGTTCATCTGTCAATTCGACGCCTGGTCTATACATTAAAGGCTGTGTTCTTGTAATCGATTTTGAGGTTCCTTGTGGCGTTTCTTTCTCATATAGTTGTGTTTTTTGCTTCGATTCTCTCATCCTCTCATCTTGTTGTTCTGCCTTTATCCCATAGCCATATTCATCGTGGCCTTTAACAGCTCCTTTTAATCTATACACTTCAGCATTTAATCGTTCTTCCTCATTTGTACGAAGTCGCAGTTCTTCTTGCAATTTCTTTAATTTTTCTTGCAAAGTTGCTGGAAAATCTGATTTTAAAGTTGTAAATTTCAAAACTTACAATTTGAATCACCAGCCGAACTACTCATTTTTTTTCTTCCAAATTTTGCGTAAAATCAATTACAAAATAAAAGTCTATAATGGAATTTAGAAAAATCACGAATTAAAAGTAGACAATCGCTTGAACAAATTCTGGTAAAAAATTTAAAAAACTTAAATTTCATTGTCCAATTTTCTTACGCAAAAATCAGCCTTTGGTCTGTCTTGAGGATATCCCCAGCAGTCCCGTATTAGAGCTGTGACAGTCCGAGACATGTCAGTCCTAAATTTAGCTTTTCTCTTATCATTTGGTGGATCTCTGAATTGTCTTTTAACTGGAGAAATCTATTGTCTTACGAGGCGTGATAAAATCTATATAGAATACCTCCAACCGAATACATATCGCATTCTAATGTTGGATATGCGATCTTACTAAAAATCCTCAATTCACCTGCTGTGTAAGTGATTTTTCTGAAATGCTCCTATTGAAAAATTAAGGGAGGCCCGTTAAGCCCGTCAACGCCGGCTTCAATTTGAAGAAATGCAGTAATCAAAACCAGAGGTTTTTGAAGAGTTAATCGTTAAAAAAATTGAGGAATATCCGAATTCAAAATCAGGCTTAAAAATGCTTATTTCCGTGCAAGACCACTGGTTTTGTGAAGGAAATTAAGCAAACAAACCTATCCGTTTTGAAGTAGGGCTCTGGAGCTAGAAATATTTTTATTTTATTAGCTGAATCGAAGTGGATGCTGAATTTATCCTGTTTAATTAATTATTTTCGACTCACAAATATGGCTGAAGTTTCCCGTGAATAAGATTTCTTTGATGGAGGAAATTAATGCCTTTTATGAATTGTCTTGAAAATCTGATGGATTGCTGTCGATTGGGGTAAGTTTCAGGAAGAAGATCACCATAAACTATAAAATTGGAGGAATCCTACAAAACGACTCACTTGTTTCTAAAGTCTTGGACGATCGTTCAGAGATCAAACCAACAATATATGAAGACTGTTCTAATAGGCAAATATGCTTTAAAAACAAAGGAATTCGATTCGAAATCTACAAAAAATATTTTGTCTCCAAATGGTATCTTTCCTACCAAAAAGACACAGTTATTCCTTTCAGAAGGAGGCCGTTCTTTTTTTGGTGCACGAATCTTTCTTGTTATTTTGGTATAAAGAACCGACCTGAGAGAGGATTTGCTTGAAAAGAGACAAGACTCACCCATAATGAGAAGCAATCAATCCAAAAGGATCCATATTTACGATGGAACTCTGAAAGTTGCCTGAAATTTGTCCTCTAATGCAACCATGGGAACGGATGGGAACGTCTTTATTGGTTATTCTCAATAGATTAGCTGAATTTCTCTTTCTGCAACATTTCAAAATAGACCAACGAGAGTTGCCTATCTGTTGAACTGCTTGTTGCGTCGAGGAGCCGGAAGCAGAACCATCTGGCACTTGCTGGTTTGCTTCTGGTTCATCTTCCGAGCTAGATGACATACTAACTACTTCTAGCTATATTAGTTTATTCTAAACTTTTAATTGAATTTCTCAAAAAAATAGGGACAAACTTGAAGTTTTGGATAGAGGGGTGAAATCGATTGCTTCTTATCACGGGCCTGATAAGACATCTAATAGTTACGCTCAAAGCATGTGATGAGTTTTTTTGTGGAAATTAGAGTGTGAAATTTAAAAAAGAAGAGACTTTTCTATCGCATGGTTCGGTCAATAGACGGGAAAGAAACCAAACAAGGGAGAAATTGAACTAACAGCTGGTTTGGCTAGTATGTGGTGATTCGCGAAAAGCACCAGTTGGTTTCTGATAACTTCAGAAAAATCCAACCATTTCAAGTTTTTTCTGGAATTGTTGGGCAAAGATGAATGAAAATGTTTATTTTGGAAAACAAATCAAGGAGATGATGGCACCTGCTTCACACACCATTCGCCCTGAATCCTTCTTTATCTCCCAGTAGATCTAACCTTAAAAACACCGAACTTATTGACATCATCTCGACTCAAAACATTGACCATATCGGTCAATCCAGTCTTGCAACTGCAGCCATTTTCAGGGAGGACAGTCGATGTGGCTCTCGGACAATTTCTCTTCTTGCAAATGTAGGCAGTCGATGTCGAAGTGCAGTTGACTTGAGCCATTTGTTTAATGGCGAACGTCGAATTTGCATCAGTTGGAGTGTCCGCTAAGAGCTAAACTCTTTTATAAATCAAAGGAAAGATCTTCCACCTTTCCACAGAGCCCATTTTGTAGGATAATATCGCCTTCAGCGAAGGTAATTCCTCTGTAAAATTGAGGCCAAAGAAGAAAATAAAACCTACGGATGCTCTCGAATGTAGGAAATATTTCCGGCATCAGAATGAAAAGGCTGATGAGAAAATCATCATGAATCTATAAAATGAAAAAAAAGAATTGATAAGAAATTTATTTAAAAAAAAAAAAACGAGAGAAGGCTATAAACAATTTAATAGAAGAATCAAGCTCAACATAAATGGTCGTTCAAATATCCGTAAATGTGAGTAGCACTTGGACGAAAATCTGTATCAACCGGTCGTCCCTGGTTGCTCCTTCGCTCGGATCTCCAGCATGTCGTAATGATTTCTCTCAAGATATCGTCGAGATTAGCCCTAACTTGTGGGCGATTTCCATTCAAAAGATGTTCTTTGAAATCACCCTTCCTATTAACTAATCTCCTTTCAAAAATATGCCTAAAAAGTGTTTTTTTAAGGTCAATTTGGGGATTAGACTAACTCTCCATTCGTTGAGACTTCATGGGACATATAATACATAACCATTCCAAAACTCCAGATATCAGCTGAACGACCATAAAAGGCCATTCGAATAGCGGTATTGTCAGAAATGGTTTCTGGGGCAGCGAATTCGCGATATTTGTCATGTCTGAAAGAGAGATAAAACCAAAAAAGAACAAGCCTCACCCTTCGGTCATGCCATATGCTGCGGTTCTCGCTAAGGAGAGTCCTCCCAGTTTAACGACGATTCCATCATTGCATCGGTACATAAAGACACTAAAGAAGAAGCTAATCGGAATGGGGAGTCGCCTACTTGATTGGGCTGATTGCCCTATGCACGATCCCCCAAACTTCATGGCAATACTTGATAGCCGAGATGAGTTGATGCCCCCACTTCAGAACTTGAATATCGTCGATAACTTTGCCGATCAAATCTGGAAGTATATTTTTCAAAGGGAAATAGAGCGCAGCTCACAGTTTTTGAGATTTCCTTCGTCGGGACACAAATAGAGGATTTTGGAGACTTGATTCAGATTGTGATTGTCGCGCAAAAAGAAGACTGGCTTCATGAGAAAATCCTGGCAAAACTAAAAATGTTTCTTTCTTTAAAATTTCGCTGCTATCACCTCATGCACGAGGGAATAGGTGGGACGCGAAACCCTTCCTTCCTCTTCGGCTTGTTCCGCCACCTCTTCGTAGCTAGTTTTTGCTCTTTCGACGTTCTCAACATGTCCAGGATGATGCTCCTCGTAGTATTTGCGGGAGGGGGGTACCACATCCATCTTAAGGAATTTTCTAGAAATTCCTTCAATAGAAGCTGGAATGGCCGACTCACCCATTGCCCAAAAAGGGAGAGGTTACGATAATATAGTCATCATCAATAACTTCTTCTTCAAAGTTGTATTCTTGAGGCGAAATAATTTGAATTGGAGGATTGTATTGCTCTATAAATGTGGAGTCTATTGGAAATGGTGATACCTATTTGCCGCGTGTCTGGACTATTTGACTGGGTAATATCGAGCACAGTTTGATCATCGGACATCACCAGGTTCAACGAGGAGATCTGGAAGAAGTCGATTAGAAAGGGAGAGAGGGTATTGCTAACGGGTAATAAATCTTCGTTTTTTAGTTCATTTTTGGAAGATTCAATAGCATTCAAATAAGCACTCAAATCATAACTTATTCCATAAGGTTCTCTTGGAATAAGTTCTTCTAATAAAATAATAATTCCATCCAAAATTATATTGCTAGTTTGTGCAAAATATTCCCTACAATCGAGGTTTTTTTTTTGTTGCGAAAAACAAACATTTGTGCAAACTCTTTCAAAAAATCTAAGAGCATTTCGTAACAGAATTCCTCTTTAGTTCTTTTGGGAGATTGCCTGGGAAAGTTCCTAAAGATATTTGTATTCTTTAACTTAAGAAATCTGCCTCGATAATTCCTCAAAGAAGATAGAGCAAAACTATTGGATATCCCTCCAAGTGTCTTGATTAGTAGCAATTTGATGGATTTCATTTGGGGCTCATTTACAGGGTGCAGCAAAAGTATTGACCGCTTTAAAAAATGTCGCACTGATAAAGATAAAAGGAAAATCAACTGAATTTTTATTTTGTCATAACAACAACTAAGCTGGAAATATTATTTTAACAGTCAAATTCGATTCGACCTCCTTTGGCACGAACACAGGCGAAGACGGCGAGGAAATGAGTCAACTGTTGCTCGGAGGTAGTCGTCGTCCAATTCGGCCCAGGCTTTTTTAAAGCTGCTTTTAGAGAGTCCAATGATTTGTGTGGAGTAGAGCACGCCTTTTTCTCCAAAACAGCCCATACGGAGTAATCGAGAGGATTGATATCAGGACCGTTAGGCGGCCATTGAGAAGAAGAAATGAAATCGTAAAGATTGTTCTGACACCACTGTTGAACTGCTTTTGCTTTGTGCGCAGGAGCGGAGTCTTGTTGAAAGACATATGGTCTAGTTCCAAAGTGTGCTTTAATCCAAGGTTGAACGTGCTTCTTTAGGACATCTTCTAAATAAATTTGCTGATTAATTTTGACTTCATCATCAACAAAAACAAGCGGACACTTGCTGTCACTGGTAATGCAACCAAAGACCATGACACTTACTGGATGTGCACTTCTGGAAGCGATTCCACCAATAGAATTTGCTGTTTTTCTATCCTTTGACAAAATTCTATCGTTTTGATGGTTGACGACAGCTTAGATGGTAAAAATTTTCTCGTCGCTGAAGACGAAGTGACAATGGCGTCCATTGGTGGCCCTCTTCAGGAGTTCTCTGCATCGCTTGAGTCTCATAATCTTATTCTTATCCGTAAGGCCAGCAGATTTGTAGATCTTGTGAGGCGTGATCTTTAGCTTGTTTTTAACAATTCTTCTGGTACTCCTTTCACTGATTCCGATTTCCTTGGCCATCTTTCTCATGGAACGCCTTGGGTTTCTTTGAATTCGTTTTTGGATCTTCTTTACGTTACTCCTTGTTGTTGCTGTGACGGGGCGTCCACTACGAGGTCGATCGACTGTTCCTCCAGTACTTCTGAACAACTGAACAGCTCGTCGAACAGATCTTGGCGGAACCGAGAGAACTTTTGCAATGTCCTTTGTTGAAAGGCCTGAACGGTGTAAATCCACAATAGAAGCGCGCTTTGGGTGCGGGGCTACCATTTTGATCTAAAGCAATGATCACCTTCCAATTAAAGTTAACATATAGAAGAACTAAAATACACAAGCATAAATTAGAAAATCTTGAAAAAAAAAAACTTTTGCACATGTGTAAAACAGGCGGTCAATACTTTTGCCGCACCCTGTATAAATCATTGAGTTTATCTTATGAATTCGTTGCCAAACTATCGCATTTCTTTTAATCGAAATACATCTCTTTTTGAGGTAAATCTTACACTACGCTCGCTCAGTGTCAAGACCCGACCTCTCTCCGGTTTGTATTTGAGAGTCCTTGAGTTTACTACGTTGGCTCAAACATAGAGTTATGATCAAGGATCTTTATCTAATGAGCCGATTTAGGTCGTCATTTCGAGAAGAGCAAAAGAATTTCCCAGCTTTTATAATGTCAGAAAAAGGATTTCACTACTTTTTTAAAGTTTGTCCGAACCTAAATACCCTTTTACAGAAACCAGATAGTTTCAACTTTTCCAATAGATTTCTATACTTTTATAGTTGCTCGAAGAGGCAAAAGACCAAAATCATAAGAAGTGTTTAAAAATTGCTTAAATGGTACTGTGGCTCATAACTTCAAAGATAGAAATTGCTCAGGCAGATCTTCCACCCACACTCTCTTGGAAGAAAATCTTTGTAATCTTCAAAAACATAGGAACACAAACTTGAACAAGGAAACTTGAAGTTTTGGGTGGAGGGGTGAAATTGATCGCTTCTTATCACGGGCTTGATAAGACAGCTAATAGTTACGCTCAAAGCATGTGATGAGTTTTTTTGTGGAAATTAGAGTGTGAAATTTAAAAAAGAAGAGACTTTTCTATCGCATGGTTCGGTCAATAGACGGGAGAGAAACCAAACAAGTGAGAAATTGAACTAACAGCTGGTTTGGCTAGTATGTGGTGATTCGCGAAAAGCACCAGTTGGTTTCTGATAACTTCAGAAAAATCCAACCATTTCAAGTTTTTTCTGGAATTGTTGGGCAAAGATGAATGAAAATGTTTATTTTGGAAAACAAATCAAGGAGATGATGGCACCTGCTTCACACACCATTCGCCCTGAATCCTTCTTTATCTCCCAGTAGATCTAACCTTAAAAACACCGAACTTATTGACATCATCTCGACTCAAAACATTGACCATATCGGTCAATCCAGTCTTGCAACTGCAGCCATTTTCAGGGAGGACAGTCGATGTGGCTCTCGGACAATTTCTCTTCTTGCAAATGTAGGCAGTCGATGTCGAAGTGCAGTTGACTTGAGCCATTTGTTTAATGGCGAACGTCGAATTTGCATCAGTTGGAGTGTCCGCTAAGAGCTAAACTCTATCATAAATCAAAGGAAAGATCTTCCACCTTTCCACAGAGCCCATTTTGTAGGATAATATCGCCCTCAGCGAAGGTAATTCCTCTGTAAAATTGAGGCTAAAGAAGAAAAAAACCTACGGATGCTCTCGAATGTAGGAAATATTTCCGGCATCAGAATGAAAAGGCTGATGAAAAACCATCATGAATCTACAAAATGAAAAAAAGAATTGATAAGAAATTTATTTTAAAAAAACGAGAGAAGGTTAGAAAGTATGGTGAGAATTTGGATGTATTTGTCAACTGTTTGAGCACCAAACATCGGGTTTTCTCTTGGTAGCTAGGCTAGAATGGAAGCAATTTTCTCCCTTCTTTACTTTATCTTGAAACTCTTATTGGCAGCAAAACTTTATGTTGAAACGAGGGATAATAATTACGTTAATTTCTTCCCACCGCTATTCTGGAAAAAGAGAGATCTTATAAAAGCTTTTAATAGAAGAATCAAGCTCAACATGAATAGTGGTTCAAATATCTGCGAAGTAGAGTAGCACTTGGACGACAATCTAAATCAATCAGTTGTCTCTGGCCGTCCCTTCGCTCAGATCTCCAACATGTCATAATGATTTCTCTCAATTTATCGTTGAGATCAGCCCTAACTTGTGGACGATTTCCATTCAAAAGATGTTGTTTGAAAAGACCCTTTCTATTGGTTAGTCTTTTTTTCAAACATACGCCTAAAGAGCTTTTTAGTTCATTTTTGGAAGATTCAATAGCATTCAAATAAGCACTCAAATCATAACTTATTCCATAAGGTTCTCTTGGAATAAGTTCTTCTAATAAAATAATAATTCCATCCAAAATTATATTGCTAGTTTGTACAAAATATTCCCTACAATCGAGGTTTTTTTGTATGAAAAACAAACATTTGTGCAAACTCTTTCAAAAAATCTAAGAGCATTTCGTAACAGAATTCCTCTTTAGTTCTTTTGGGAGATTGCCTGGGAAAGTTCCTAAAGATATTTGTATTCTTTAACTTAAGAAATCTGCCTCGATAATTCCTCAAAGAAGATAGAGCAAAACTATTGGATATCCCTCCAAGTGTCTTGATTAGTAGCAATTTGATGGATTTCACTCGGAGCGATAATTGCAGGATGTTCTAATTTTGCTTGATTTTCATTGATCAAAATCCTAAAACATTTATTGTCTACAGTATCATCCGCTTCTACCTCTCTAGGGTAAGATTCCTATAGGCGATGTTCTTCAAGTGGAGATATCTTAATGCTCGGGCGATGCCCAAACCAAATTTTAACATCTTTTCTCTTTCCAGTTGACCAACGACGTCTTTATCTAAAGCTCAAATATTATTTCATTAAAAGAACCAACAAGTTTTTAGCGTCACTTCTTTGTAAATCTCTACCGAAAAATACAAGCTTTCTGTGATGAGCAAAGACTTTCCTTGGATGTTAGTTATCCCAACATGAGACATAGCATTATCGTGGAGGATTTTTGGCAATTTGCTCTCAGAATACGAAAAGAGTCTAATTTCTCTATAATTTTTTTTTTATTTTCTCTAAAAACTCCGAACCCTAGAAGCCGAGAAAAGTTCATGGCTCCATCTGATCCAATTTCGTCTTTCAATTGTAGCTCTTTTTTTGTGTAGATCTTTTTCTAATTTTTTGCTGAAGATCTACGAACCAGCTCCTTGTTTTCCATTTGTCTATTTTATTATATAAAACCCAAGAATCTCACCTACTGAGAAAAACAGAGACTCTCGATAGAAGAGACACTGCTGCACCATTTTATAATCTACATTTTGTTTTTTTAATTGTTATTTTTCAAATTTTTTAATAGCAAAAACATTAAAAAATAAAACAAGTTATGCTAAAACAGATATATTTATAATTATAAAAATTGTTTAAAACCATACTCTTTTAATTTTTTTATCGTGCAAATGATTTATTTTTAGGCTACGATGAGTGAGAACAACTCAATTGATTCCATTTTGATTGAGCAGGATAATAAAGAGATTAAGATGCTATTTAAAGAAGCAAAGATCATATTAGATGAAAGCAGCATTGCCAGTGATATCTCTTCTATCTCTGACACTTCATTTGATGCTATTAAAGTAAGTGCGTTTATAAAATTTTACTTTAACACGTACTGAGCAGGAATTCAACTCAGATCATCCAATTATATTAAACGTTCTGCCAGATTCCAATAATACAAACAGTGAAGATAAAAATAAGCAATGTGAAAAAGCAAAGATTACAGTAAACAATAGCATAGAGAGTGAGATCAGCTCCATCTCTGACTCTTCATTTGATACTTGTGAGGTGTGTTTAAACATTTTATTATTTTCATTTTGTGTAATTATGCTATTTCAGCCACAGATCGAGTTAGACCGTCCAATCGTTTTTGAAGATCCGCCAGGTCCTGAAAATCCAAAAGACAATAATAGTAATAAAGAAGGAAAACAAGAAGCAAAAACCACACTGGATGATAGTATGGAAAGTGAAATTGGCTCCTTCTCTAATTGTTCGCTCGATCCTAGTAAGGTATGTTCGACATGAGTTTAATGCTTTGACTTTAGACACAGCTCGATTCAGATTGTCCAATTGGATTGGAATATCCACCAGGTTTTGAAAATACTAAAGACGATGATAGTGATTTTGCTGATGAAATTATTGATCTGCGAAAGAAATTCTCTAGAAGGTGCCTTGAAACTGACTGGGAAACAGTAACTGGTCAAATTATACCTCCATCTCCTTTCGCTGTATCACAACAAGCCGAAAGTCTCGGCATCATGACAGATATTGAGGTATATTACCATTTTTTTTCGTATTTATCGATTCCTTTTTAAGACTACTGATGAAGAGCACTCGAATGAAATAGAAAGCCGCGAGCTTCTTAGTGCTGCAGGTGACAGTCCTGATAGTCCCATCGGACAAGCAAATAAATTCATAGCAATGTAAGTGTTATTAGAATTTTTAAATGGTTTTTAGCCAAGACCTCGTTGACTTAGTTATTCCAATGCTTAATGAAAATAGCCATAAGTGTGTTGTGCACAGCTCTATTAGCTTAATTTTATTTGTAAAGGTTCGTTTAGACTGAGAAATAATTTTTTTAAAATAATTTCAGAGTCAACTTTTATCCTCTGGACAGGAAAACGTTGCAAATATGGTGGAAAATATCAATGAAGTTGTCCAGCACCTCCGTGAGCGCATCTAACTGTTACCAAAAAGAATGCACGGACATTGATTCTATTCTTTTATAATTAAACTCTTTGAATATTTAAATGGAACAATCTACTTCTTACGCTTAGAAATTCTCAACTAAAGCAAGGCGATCATGGTACCATCTGCTTCCGTAATAAATGAAGATCCATGCCTATCATAGGTATGAAGAGCAATTTGACCAGTGTACCCGTTGAAGGTTTGATTAAAGTCCGGAACAAACGGCTGCGGCTGTTGGTAATATGCTTCTTCTAAAATTGTTATAGGTTCTAAATGAACTCACGAGGAATAGGTTGAAAAGGTTGTTCAACTTGAGTGGGCTCAATTGGTTGAAAGTATACCATTTGCTGCTGCTGCTGATAACCCATGATGTCATAACTCGGCTGGAACTGCTGACTGTATTTAAGCATAGGCATTTGTATTTTTTGAGGAGGAAAGTTGACCATTTCATTCGCTTGCTCAAACGGCGGATATGTAGGATAGTTTTCAATCTAAAAGCGATATTCACAATCGGACACAAACAAACCATTTGTGGATTGAAGCCGGGGACATTCGAATAAATGCCTGGAACAGTGCCAACTTCTTTAACTATCATATTATTTGGATAGTTATTTTCGTTGGAAGCTTTTGCATTCTTTCGACTGCAAGCAAATCTTACAAAAATATATTTTATAGGCTCTACCGTTTTTTAAGAGTAGTTGGTATTGTTTTCTTCTCTTTGGCTCTTTTATTTTGAAACCAGACCTTGATTTGATACTCGCTGAGAGCCAACTGATCAGCTAATGCCTTACGACGTTCCAGATCCGTGTACATATCATTTCTATATTCCTTTTCCAGGCCAGTTATCTGATCATGAGTGTAAACAGATCGCTTCCGATTGCTTTTCATTCGAGGCGGAATATGCCTAATTCGCTTTTTGAAGGAAAACGTTTGGCTGGGAATCCTATGATCTACTTTCTGTCTACATCTATATTGCATCATAGACTCTCCGGCTATGCTAATAATTATCAAAATGGCTTACTTTACTGGCGGAGTCGAGTAATTGGGATGTTCTTCAATCGGTCGTAACAGGCTACCGAACGACTGCATCAAGTAGGTGTTGGCCATTGAATTGACCTAGAAATAAGCATTATTGGAAGAACTGTATATATAATAACCATTTGAAACATACCTTGAAGAAATAAAAGCTCCCAACCGTCGATTGGAGGAGGAGGGGAGAATGAGGATCGAATAAAAAAATCGGCCGACGTGGCTGCTGGGCGAGTCATGGGAAACAGTAGCGATTTCAATTAGGGGAGCCGATGGCGATATCATTTTCGGGATTTCGTATAATATCGTGGGGATTTTAGATGAAGATCGCGAGCTTCTTCTGCTTCAAATAATGAACATTGAATAGAGACAAATTATGGAGAAAAATGATGAACAAGAAGAGAGACATTGCCGTGGGAGAAACACAGAGTAATCAGACTGTTAGACAATTGTTCCAATCTCATTGTCTTTCGTTGGGCCGTTTTTTCTTGGTATTTAGTTTTTATTTATTCTGATGGGTTTTAGCTGCTATTTTTGAAGGAAAAAGTACAGGATTTCGATATTTTTCCTCGATTTTTCTTCAACTTTCCAAGAGTTTTATTTAACTTTGTTAGTTTTTGTCACTTTACAGAATAATCGGCTAAAAACGGATTTTAATCAAGCCAGCTCTTTGATCATCAGCTTGTTGGCTCTTCATGGATTTGCAGAAGGATTTTGAAGTCGATAATATTATCTCCAAGATTCTTAACGTGGGCACGCCTGGATGTAGTCTGATCAAAACTGTACGTGAAAGCGAAATCTTCAAGCTATGCGAAATCGTCACGAAGATCTTTAAAGAAGGGACGACAATGGTTGAGATTGGACCGCCAGTTCGCATTTGCGGTGATACGCATGGCCAATTTTCTGATGTTTTACGTCTTTTAGATCGAGGTGGCTTCCCCCCATATTCGAATTATCTCTTTCTGGGCGATTATGTTGATCGTGGGCAGCAGAGTTTGGAAGTTATTTTACTTTTTCTAGCTTTCAAGGTAGATTCATTCTTTAGAAATGATTTAGATTTTTTTCATAGGTGAAATTTCCTCACAATTTCTTCATTCTGCGTGGAAATCACGAATGCTCGGCTATTAATCGCGCCTATGGATTTTATGAAGAGTGCATTCGACGCTATAATTCACCGAAGATTTGGCTGACATTCCAGGTTTTAGCTAGTTTTTATTGAAATAGATAGATTTGTAGACTGCTTTCACTCAAATGCCGCTTGTTGGTCTTGTTGGTGGTCGGATTCTCTGCATGCATGGCGGTTTGTCGCAGGAGCTTAAGACCTTGACGAAGCTGAGGGAATTGAAGCGAGTAATCGATCCTGAGCCCGGATCGCTCGAATCAGATCTGCTCTGGGCGGATCCAGATGCGACTGCAGCAGGGTTCCGACCGAACACAAGAGGAGTCAGCTCAGTTTTCGGACCTGACGTCGTTCGTAAAGCACTGAAGAAGCACAATCTGGATCTTGTTGTTAGAGCTCATCAAGTCGTTCAAGACGGCTACGAATTCTTCGCCAACAAAAAGCTCGTCACCATCTTCTCTGCTCCCCACTATTGTGGCCAGTTCGACAACGCCGGCGCAATGATGGTTGTCGACGAGAGGATGGTTTGCTCCTTCCATGTGATTCGTCCGACTCCAATGAAGGTGGTTAAAGCCAAATAAAAGAAGAAGATAGATTAGCTATTACAAACAATTCCTCAGAATAAATCTTCTCGTCTATTTCCTAGATTTTTTTATCTATCTAAAGTGCGTCCGTCTCTGTCCGTCTATGTAAAATCTCTCCAGGACCTATCAAAATCCTTCCCAAAAGCCCCGACGACGATAACCTTGTTTATTCAAAAAGAGCACGGAGCAAAGGAGATACGAAGAACTTTTAGCCTCATTCTAATGAGTCTCTTCTCCTAGATTTTTTAGCTACAACTTCATTCACCAAAGTTCTCAAGTCGCTCTTTAGTTTGTTTGTCACTTCTTCAGCTTCCCACCACTGATAGCTGGACCAAATGACTGGTCACACTTCTCTTCTCGTTAAAAAAGTAGTTGATGAACCAAACGTATCACACACTCTGTTCCATAGAAAGGACAACAAAGGAGTGATGTGATTTTGGCGATTTGGTTCATCGGAAATTGTCTCAAATGGACAATTAGAGACAGAGAGAGAGAAAGATCGAATTGGAACAGATCCGAGGCTGGCGTCAAAGCTGACGCGATCGAGAATGAAGTATGATTTGTTCATTGTTCAACAGAAATACCAACTTCTATTTGTAAAATTAGCGGGAATTCTTGCTTGCTCAAATAAAAAAAAAATTGAGCTACTTTTACGAGGAATTTTAAAGAAACTTATAGATTTTGATCTTCTCCACAACTTGTAGAAAAACGCTTTCTAGGAAAGCTATTGAAAATTAGAAAAACATTCAATTTCCGAGTAGCACTAGGATCACTTTTAGCCTCTTTCAACTCTTTGAGTTACTTACTTTAAGAAAGAATTTGCATTTTTTGTCATTAGATTTATCCAAACCTCATTGAATTTCGTTTAAAAATTGCAGGAAATTGAGCCTTCTTTTGACTATTTGTCTGAGAAAGTTAGGTCAAAAAAGTGCGTAAATGAAATTTCAAATTGGGAGATTAGTGGAAGAATCAGCTAATTGGAACAGATCCTGCGGCTGATGCGTTCAGGAGTATCCGATCCGAGCTGAAGGCTATCTGATCAATCATCTTTTTTGGTCAGCTTCCAGTTCGAGAAACTTTTTTTCCTTCAGAGCCATTTTGCACAGAGAAGCGGTCAGGTGTTGCCTATAAGGAGACATCCCACTCCACACACCTAATTAATGACCCTTTCGAGTGAGACTGTGTGTAGAGAGAGACTTGAATAGCCACGACAAATTAGGGACCGAGTTGCCAAATTCCTTATTGCGGGTGGAACCTAACGACGTCTCGCGAGCGACCGCCGCTGGTTCCAACGTTTTTCAGCCGCGCGGGGCCTTTCTTCCGCGGTTTTCGGCTCGCGCAAACCGTAACCGCCTGTTCTATTTAAGCTGGACTATGAAGCTGCCAAGACGACAACAGTCGGCCTCTCGCCTTCCCAGTCGACAGGTACGAAGCGTCATCCATTGTTCTTGTCTTATTGCCAAAATGAGCAAAAAGGGTGATCAATTGGGACAACTTTTACGGCTGTTAGAAGCAATTTTCTACATTTGTTTAAAAGTCTGCGATTGGCAGTGTAGTCGTCTGGCTGCTTCAGATTTAACTTCTTGATCTAAAAATCTAAATATTTTGATTTTTTAGAGATCTGTTTCATAGTTGTAGCTCTGCAACATTGCTAGGAATTGTTGTGACATCTAGAACATTTTAACCTCCCTTTAGAATCCTATATTTTGCTTAGGGCTTCATGACCTCTAGAAATTTCGCTTCACCAATTATGAATACAGAATAAGCTTTTTAGTAAAATTGCAATAAGAAAATTTCACATTTCTGCTTTCGAATGCCATCTTATTTTTGATATTTGACAACTTGCGGCAATCATCTCCTTTTCCTAACCAATCTCTGAAAATTGGATCATTTTTATTTGAACTCTTCTAGAAGTTGCCCTCTCTCTCACAAACTAGTCCCATCTCTACTGAAATTAGAAATGAGTCACGGAATTCCCCAAAGAAGAGACTTCAATTTTGAGAGAAAATGAGAAATGTTCCTGATCTTCTAGAGCTGAAGAGAGACAAGAAACCGCGAGAGAAAACTCTCCAAAAAAGGACCCTTTTTCAAATTTCTGAATTATTTTCCAATTTTGGTGGGGATCTCTAATAAAAAAAATTAAAGTTCAGTTCAAAACAGCTATACAAATGTGAAGAATGCCAGAGAAAATAGCAAATTGCTTTGTTTAGTCTTTTCGGCAATTACATTCCGCTCACTTTTTTTAGCCGAAAGCGACCAATTTGCTTGAGAAGTTGAGTGGCTTTAAAACTGCCAACTGGAGTTGCTTTGTTTTCTCATAAAACGAAACATTTCAAGAATTTCTCTACAACTTTTCGGCAATTTACTGTACTTTCGCGCCCACAGCTGCCCAGTGTCTATTCTCGGTCGGCCAAAACTGAAAAAGAGGCGCTTGAACTGGAAAATGGTGGTGAGAGAATCGAAAATGACTTTTTTGAGCAGCCTCGCGCACCTTTGTCGCGTATCATCTCATCAATTTGGCAATTGGGAGTGATTAATGAATCAGTTCGACAGTTTACAGGATGGAGAAGACTGACAACGCTGCCGTTAAGAGGTACGCCTTCTTTGGGATCACCACAGCCACCGTAGCCACATTGACAGCAATCGTGGCTGTCCCGATGTTGTGTCTCTACCTCCAAGGCATTCAGTCTTCCCTTCAAGATGAGGTCAGCTTTAGATTCTTGCCGTAACTGTGCTGCTTTGGGATTTTTTGTCCTCCAAAGGGGCTTTTTTTACTTGAGAATTATACCATTTATTCCAGGTGACATTCTGCCGTAATCGAGCTTCCTCCCTCCAAGGACAATTCGTCCGTCTTGAAGCCACTCGCTCTCCACGTAAGGCCCGCTCAGCTGGCCAGTGTTGCAGTTGTGGCCAAGGAGCTGCTGGACCTGTTGGATCTCCAGGAGACGATGGAAAGCCAGGAAAGGACGGAAACCCTGGAGTCCAAGGAGAACCTGGAACTGATGGAGATAACGATAAGGGAGGACCGACTCCTGATGACTTCTGCTTTGAGTGTGCTCCAGCTGAGGCTGGAAAGCCTGGAACACCCGGACCACCTGGACCAGATGGAAATCCTGGAGCCCCTGGAAATGACGGAGCTGCTGGAAAGCCTGGAAAGAGAGGACCGGCTGGACCTCCAGGAGCTCCTGGAGACAATGGAAAGGATGGAGAATCTGGTCGACCCGGACAGTCTGGAAGCACAAGGACCGTTCCATCTCCTTCGGGAGAATCTGGCGAGTCTGGAGCTCCTGGACCAGTTGGACCTCCTGGACCCGATGGAAGACCTGGACACGATGGACGACCTGGAGCTCCTGGACCCAAGGGAGATGATGGATCTGACGGACAGCCCGGAGAGAATGGAAAGGACGGAGAACCCGGAGCTCCTGGAAAGGCTGGAGAGAAGGGTGCTTGTGATCACTGCCCCACTCCTCGTACTGCTCCTGGCTATTAATTTCTCAGGCTTTACCAAATAAACAATTGTTTTTTTTTTAAATTTCTTGTTGATCTAGACGATAAAGCCCAACTTTTTCCTATAAAAATGAATCTAAAATCTAAAAAATTTAATTCGTATCAGACAAAATATCAAGATTCTTCTTGAGTTTAGGCTCTTATAATGGACGACGAAAGAAATCTGAAAAACTTTATATCGGCATTCCACGGCTCGGCTTTTGGTCGAAGAGATTTAAGAAAGAAAACCATGTTTTTCAATTATATTTTAGAGAAATGTGTAATGACTATGGCAGAGATAGGATATATGCCTATAATCAGGTACAGTCGTCAGAGAAAACGAGCAAAATTTCTAGGGTTGCAAAATTGAAATTAACTTCGTTGAGCTAAAAAATAGAGAAATTTGATACTTCAGGGAAGGGAGAACTTGCATAGGGTGGTAAGAAAAACCAGAGCCGATTAAATGTTTAGATGTCAAAAAGCGTACAAGTTAGCTTAATTGTCGTGGAAAATAGGGAAAAACTTCTGCTGCAAATATACTACGATTGGAAAATGTTGGAAGAAGTATGACATTGGATTTGTCTAGTCTAGTGGAAAGAGGATTCCTAGAGGCTCCTTAGGAAGAAGCTATCACTCTTTTCAAAGAAATTGCCAGTTCTTATGTCTCAAATTCCAAGCTTTAATCAATCTGATGTTCTCTTTGTACCGAGTTCTTTCCTCCTAGCATTGCCTTTCTTCGGTATTCACAATTGATTAGGAATCACTCCCTACCTCTTTCCCTGCAGCAAGTAAGAGCAAAGCTGTCTTCACGAGTGAAATCCGCGATTGACTGCTGTATGTCCAATCTGGATGGTCGAAACATCGCTAACTGTGTTATTCCGAGATAAATCGCCTCCAGTTGCGCCGACCATTCTGCTATTTGAAGTCTCCATTGGGATTAACCTCGAATAATTATTATTTAAGGTTACGGCCGGCTTTTTTTTAATTTCAGGAAATTAGAATTAAAATTTTTAAATTACGAGTCTTGAAAGCCTCTCGATTTTCGATTCGATTTCCTTCACATTAACCCCAGAAGAATTCTTTTGAAAAATATAATTTTCTTCTATTAGAGATTTTAGGATCTACGATAATGAGATGTGTCGTCGTGGCTCACTGGCAGAACGGTCAGAGTCGTGGATTCGCCTACGTCCACTACGAGAGCACGCACGAGGCTGAGAAGGCTAAGCGAGAGATGTCGTCGGCTGCCATCCACGGCTTCCGAGTGAGGGTCGAGTTCAGCAAGACAACGCCCACCACTGACGCTTTTTAATCAAGTTATTCTGATTTCTGCTTTTTTCCTAAATCTCGATGAACACATTTATTCAGGAATTTTGACAATATCGTTTGAGGAAAAGCCTCTCTTGAGCGTAAGTGAGAGGAATATAGGCAAAAAGACCTCGTTTACCCAGTAAGTTGACTCCGTTCTTCCATTCAACTCCATCAAAAATCTCAACAGAATCAATTCTATTTGTACTATTGATCGATCCTCCAAAAGCCATCAATCCATCGGCTGTTTTAGCAGCGCCAGAATAATATCGTCCTTGTTGTAGATGAGGCATCTCTTTCCATTCTCTCTTCGGATCCAAAACATCAATTTTCCAGACTCTATTTGCTGGCTCATGCTTTGACAAATCTCCACCAATTGCGATTAAATGCGAGTTGTTTCCAATTAAAATATGTGAACTCACTCCATAAAGCATGCTAGGAGTGAATTTCTCCCATTTTCCCTTTTCTGGGTCGTAGACTTCCATTGAATTCTTAGCTTTCCATCCATCCCAGCCGCCAGAAACGTAGATTTTTCCATCGACTACAGTAGCTGCAGCATCTGTTCTCGACTCGTTCAATTCACTGAGAAGTTGACATAAATCTGGCATCAGTCACTTACGGCATTTCGATCCATTTATTAGTTTTTGGATTATATTTCTCCACTGATTTTAAAACTTTTGTCCCATTATATCCACCGATCACCCAGATTTCCGAGTTGAAAACAACTGAACTCTGCGAAATTGATTTCCTCTTTTCAGTCATATCAGCCATCCTCTCCCATTTATTGCCAGCTTCCAATTTATATAAAAATTTAAGTTCTTGAGCTGTTCCATTTTCGTAACCACCAAAAATGTAAATCTCATTGTTGAGAAGAGCTGCTCCGTGCTCTCCAAGTGTGCTTGGAAGCGTCAATTTACAATTTTTCCAGCTCTTTTCCATTGAATTGTAAATGGCAGTCGAGTTTGTAATTTTCCCATCCCAACCACCAAGTAGCATAACCTATAAATTAGAATTGTCTCCAACAAATTGACAACTTTTCAAAAGATTTACCTCCTCGCGCTCTTTCTCGTAAAATTCGGATGGCTTCTCTCCTAGAATTTCTAACTTACCGAGGTATTAACTTCTGACTTCGAAATTTTAATCTCTTTTCTATATTTTTCAAGTTCAACTCTCTGACCATTAATTGTATTTTTAAGGCGATTGTCGTATAAAAATAGAAAAATAGAAAGAGCAGCAAGAAGAATAAACGAAATATGAAGTCCAGTATTAATAAAAATAAACAAATTTTCCTCTTCTTCCATCGGAAGTGGAAATTCCCTCAATAGTCTCCTGTTCTTTTCTTCCATTTTGAAAAATATAGAAAACGGAAATGTCGATGAGATAAAAAGGTAGGAACTCCAAACAACGAATGTGCAGCTGACTCAGCCGGCTTCCTCAATTTAGAGGAATCGAAGCAACTGTTGGTTGCTCGGAGAAGAACTCTCTCTTATTTCTCTTCAGAGGTCATTGAATTTCTACCAACTTGGAACAACACTTTATTCAATAATAGTTCATGGATTTTAGCAAAATCGCTGAAAAAAATGTCTTTCATTTCTGTAAGAAAGTGGAAAAGAAGGAAAAGCGCCACGCTTTTCTGGCAACGAGGCTCCGGTCTTCCATTCAACTCCATCAAAAATCTCAACAGAATCAATTCTTTGGTTGAGACTTATCGATCCTCCAAAAACCATCAATTCATCGGCTATTATGGCAGCGCCAGCATTCCTTCGTTCTTGTCGTAGAAAAGGCATCTCTTTCCACTCCCTGTTCGGATCCAACACATCGATTTTCCAGACTTTATTTGTTAGCTGTTGGATTGACCAATCTCCACCAATTGCGATTAAATGCGAGTTGTTTCCAATTAAAATATGTGACTGCACTGCATAAGGCATGTTAGGAGTGAATATTTCCCATTTTCCCTTTTCTGGGTCGTAGACTTCCATTGAATTCTTAGCTTTCCATCCATCCCAGCCGCCAGAAACGTAGATTTTCCCGTCGACTACAGTAGCTGCAGCACCTGTTCTCGACTCCTTCAATTTACTGGAAAGTTTAGTTTATCTTGCGTCAGTCACTTACGGCATTTCAGTCCATTTATTAGTTTTTGGACTAAGCTTCTCCACTGATTTCAAAAGATTTGTCCCATTCCATCCACCGATCACCCAGATTTCCGAGTTGAAAACAATAGAACTTTGACTAATTTCACTCCTCTTCTCATTCATATCAGCCATCCTCTCCCATTTATTGCCAGCTCCCCATTTATATAAAGATTTGAGAGCTTTGGAAGCTGTCCCATTTTCATAACCACCAAAAATGTAAATCTCATTGTTGAGAAGAGCTGCTCCGTGATATCCAAGTGCGCCTGGAAGCATCAATTTACAATGTTCCCAGCTCTTTTCCGTTGAATTGTAAATGGCAGTCGAGTTTGTAACGTCGTCATGCCAACCGCCAAGCAGCATAACCTATAAATTAGAATTATCTCCAACAAATTGACAACTTTTCAAGAAATTTACCTCCTCGCGCTCTTCCTCGTAAAAGTCTTCTCTCCTATTCCTCGAATCTATAACTCACCGAGGTATTAACTCCTGACTTCAACATTCTTATCTCTTTTCTATATTCGTTGAGTTTAACTCTCTGATCATCAATTGTGTTTTGAAGACGGTTGTCGTATAAAAATAGAAAAATAGAAAGAGCAGCAAGAAGAATAAACAAAATATGAAGTCCAGCATTAATAAAATTAAACAAATTTTCTTCCTTTTCTTCCATCGGAAGTGGAAATTCTCTCAATAGTCTCCTATTCTTTTCTTCCATTTTGAAAAATATAGAAAACGGAAATGTCGATGAGATAAAAGGTTGGAACTCCAAACAACGAATGTGCCGCTAACTCAGCCGGCTTCCTCAATTTAGAGGAATCGAAGCAACTGTTGGGGGAAGAACTCCCTCTTGTTTCTCTTCAGAGGTCACTCAATTCGATTTTTTAACACTTTCTACCACACTTGGAACAACAACTTATTCAATAGTAGTTAATAATCTCATTACTTCCCTAGCTTCTTTCTGAATAGTTTATTTCCATTGTCCCTACCAATATTCTTGAAGTGTTTTTTGCTGTTCATTGGCTCTTTGAGGTTTATCTTCTTCGAGGACAACTCTCCCCTCCAAACACGAATTTACGACCACTTTCGGAAAGAAGGATGACTTCAAGGTATTTACTTTTCAAACAATCGGCGTCCCCATTTTCTCGCCCTGCTCAAAAAATATTGCGTCTCCACACGTTCTTTGGTTTCAAGTCACGGATACTTGGTTTTATTGTTTTCCGTCACCCAGCTATGTCTGCTAGGTATTAAATATTGTCGGCTGTTCAAAGGTTAAGAATAGAGGCATGGCTGAACAGTCGAGAAACCAACAAATAATCCTTGAGATTCAATTGTTTTCATTCATTAGACAATAGCGTGTGTTGAAAATAGCAAACAAGTGGCCAAGGATGGACTTCTTTCTCACTCATAACTAGGGTTGTCAAATAGGCCGCCCAGGACCGGGCCGAAATTTCGCGGGCTCAGACCGGACCAGAAGTCCGGTCCGCGGTCCGATTCGTCCAGTCCGTGATTGAACTGAAGAGTAATAGTTTGACTGGAAGCCATGACTTTTCAGGTTACTGTAGCCCCATTTTGATTTGTACTTGTTCGATAATCAATAGAAATAGAAATAAAAGACACGTAGACATTAAAAATAAAAGTAGCATTTAAAAAATGGGCTACAGTAATCCGAATAGAAATCATGGGTTCCTAACCGAACTACTACTCTTCAGTTTAACCCGCCGGTCCACGGACCGGACCAGGACAGGACTGAAGAAATTTTGGCGTGACCCGGTCCGGTCCGTTGACAACCCTACTCATAACGGCCCCAAACAGCCCGTTTTGAATAGATGAATACAGTAAACTTGAAAGCTCCAAATCCCATTTCAAAGGAGATCAAGACATGAAAATGGTCTCAAATTCCTTTGTGTCCCTAAGTACACTGAAAAAGGGTGGTTACTAATCAAGCAATGACTAGCAGCCACCCCCGCCCACTCCGCTAGACAGTCCGAGTGAGCGTCCCGTCTCCCCAGTTAATACTATCTATTTCTTCATCCAATAAAGGATTAGTTTAAAGGTGAGTCCTTTTTTGGAGGGGAACATCCTTTGTCTTTCGGCTGTTTGTGTCAAAACAAAAAAATTGAGGAAAACTTTTGAGTTCGAACATAATTTATGCACAAAAAGATCATTTGACACCATAAACAAGGCAACAAGCTTTGACATTTTCTCTCGTGAATGAGTTTTGAGTTAGTCGAAGTGAGAGTGAGCCACGTTGTTCAATTTTTTGCATTCCCTGTCTGAAAAAACAGAAATTTACTCCCAAATATAGTAGTCTAATCATCATTCTTTTCCCTCTGACTTGACTTATGCTCTCCTGGAAATAGAAATCAAATGCAACATCTGTCATTCTCGAGAAAGTCATTTCCATTTGATGGCTTTGTGTGTGTCGGGGGTTTATATTTCCTCCAATTGCTTTCCACTTTCTTGGGGTCTCTTTAACTCGTGGCGAGAACTTTTTCCAATTCCCAAAAGCCTCCAAAAACAGGGTGTATATCTTCCTCGATCTCTCCTAATTATCTCCCCTCCTCCTCGCACTTACGTAAACAATTCCCCGCTGTCTTTTGAGTCTCTCATTCCCATGCACTTTTTTGCTTCTTTGAACTGGGAGTTTCTGACCTCATATCTGTCAAATTGAATATGAATGCGACTTGATATTTTTGGGCTGATTTTGGGACGAAGAATAGTTTATTGGGGGCAAGGGCAGGAAGGGAATTAAGAGACATCTAGTTGTCTTTGCTCCCGGATGTTCCTCATAAACTTTCAACTCATAAACCAATAAAGACATCCTTCCTTTTCTTGTTCCTTTTTGAAAGAGGAGAACTCTCGTTTTGAAAAAGAATGACGCATTTTGCTTTTCATTCTCACCTCAACCAGCAATCGAACGACTAATCGCTCTGGCTGTTATCCTCTTTTTGAATTTGATACTTTTCGAGTCTATTTTCGCCACGTGTTATAACATGCGCACTCTTTGTAGAGTCCTTTATTCTAAAAAGTTATATTCTTATTGTTCTGATTGAAGGTAGATAAATTCTAGGAGAATTTCTCAACAAAAAAAGAACTCCTGACTTCTTCTTTCTTCTCTCGCGCTCCTTTTCCCGCCTCGTATTCGGCTTATCGCGCGAATAAAGAAACAAAGGCGTATTGATGGGGTCATGCGTTCACATCTTGCCTGTTAAATTGTAGGATTTTCTTTGAGATGAACCGTTCTAGGTGCCACAAAGTGTTTCATCTTTTTAGATAATGATGTGAAAAGAAAGGAAAATGAGAGTTTTTTAGTTGGTTCATCTCTGTTCAAAAATCTTAATTTATCGTTATTGGTTTACTTATTTCAAAGGGATTGGGTCCAATTTGCGGAGGTTTATTTGCTTTCTACCCTTTTTTGATCTCCCTCTTCTTCACTTCTTCCAAGGCCCTTTATGGACCCCATTTGACCTCCCAATTATGGCTCCTTCGCTTCACAATTTTCCCAACATAAAATATTCCAAAATTCCCAACTCAGTTGTTTGTTTTAGGAGTAAGGTAAGATGCCACGCCCGCCGGACCACCTGGGAACGATTCCGCCGCCAGTTGAGGCTGGAGATATGCTTACTTCGCCTATTGTGAGTTCTTTTTTCTATTCGCATCGAGTCGAGGGATTAATGGCCTAGCGCATTCTAAAACGAACAAGTATTCAAATATCCCTCGTCGGCTTTGGAAGGCAAAAATAGAATTCTAGCAATAAATTTTGCCCCTGATTTAATGAATTACGGTAAATTGTGTGGGAGAGGGAAGTAAATAAAAATTCTGAGCCCTCTTGGGCAACTGTAGCTCCTAAAATATTCCTTTGTCAGACTCCTTCGACATGGCACGCATGGCCTCTGACTCAAGGATTGGAAAAGGATTCCATTTTAACTTACTACTTCGATGTGAAAATAGCCGACACCGTTGCTGGAGATTCCCAACTCAAGGCTGTTATGGAGATAACTAAGAGCAAGATTCCATCTGCCGAGGCGAAGCTCAAACCAAAAAATATGAAGGAGCTCTACGTAGAAGTTTGTCTCGACTGGATGGCAGCCACCTCTTTCCGCTTCCCAGATCTGGTCTCTCTTGAGAATTTGGAAAAAGAACTGGGTCCTATTCTCAGAATGTGCATGTTCAATCGGGTAGGTCTTTCAACAAAAAAATATAGGAAATAAGGCAATTTTTAGTTTCTTTTGAAGCTTTCTTTCGTCCGTTTACCTACAAGTATCTCTTTCCTGAACATCGAAGCAATAGAAACTCTAGAAGGTGAGTCTCATGGCCCAAAATTTAAAGGAAATTGGCTAAGATGATCCCAAAATTTCCATTTTTAGGGTTGAAAGGGAGAGTTTATTCGACAACTACTTCAATAGCTAAACATGAAGTAAGAAAAAAACTAAGCTCATTGGAAATTGATCATCATTTAGGGAAGCACAATTTCAATCTCGGACTGCTTTCGCATAACGGAGAAGGGCTGTTACTCTTCCTCTACGCAATGGAAATTTGTGTTTGAGATCCAGCTGACCAAGGAGACAGCTCTTCGAATAATGCCCAAAACAGCTGCTTGGGGTCTGCTCATCTTTGATATCGCAGCTGCTCTTTATGACAAAAATGAGGAAATAAAAAAGCAGGCGAAATATTATCAAATCTACTTGGACTCCAACGAATTGGGTACATACAATTTCGGCTGTAGCATCGATCAAATGCAAATCGAAAAGATAATGGAATGCCACAACTTGAGAAAGGTAAAGAAGATTTGCTAAAAAAGGAAAAGAAGAATTCCAGATGACAGTTAAGATCATTTTTTACCCAAAGAATGGCCCTGAAAAGGAGGAGGAAGATATTCAATACTTGATTGAAAATTTAGCCCAAATGCAGAGACTTTTCGGTATTTCCTTCGGCGATAGTTATGAAGATCAATTCAAGAGTTTACTAAAAATTAGAATTCCTGAAGAGGTAGGATCTTGCCTTAAATTACCGATAGATTTGATGATTTTCAGATCCCTATGTCACTCTCTTGCCCATCTTATTCTTGCCAGGAAAGTTCGAGAGAAACATGGTCTCGCCATATAATTAGCCGCACTTTCTCGATCAATCTCAGCCAAAGTAGTCCGAAAAGCTATACCGCGATTGTCGTCGACCTGGCGAAGAAGCAATATCCTAGGATGCTGGCTCTGCTTGGCCAGCAGATGTTAGTTGGATTTAAATTGAGCTGCGGCAAGGTGGAACAGCACATCGATTTCATTGAACACGAGCATTTAACGGAGAAACATATTACATCGCCTGGAGCTTTCAAACCAATGAGAATCTTCCAAGTGCAATTCGTCTTCACCAATCCTATGTTGACAAGAACTGAGAGGCTCATCGACGGTAAATATTCACTTTTTAAAAAAGAAATTTTTACATAATTTCCTAAATTGGAGCCCTGAATTTCAAAATATTTATAGAAGTTGTTCGTCTACGAAAGAAATCCCCTGATTCAAATGGAAATCTCTCTCCAGTGGAAGATTCTGCGACTCAACAAGATCGTCAAAACAATAATCAGCCAGGCGAGTTGTATTCAAAGTAGATAGATGATCATTTTTCAGGCAAATTGAAGCCACTAAATGGCAACTTGAAAAGTCCTTCTGCTCCAGAGAATCTCAGCGCTATGATGGCGTCATTACAAACAAAAAAATGATCTGTACAGCCTTGAAAGTCACTCATTTAATCACTTGTTTTACACGGTTAATCAAATAAATCTAACAACTTGAACAAAAAAAAAACGCTTATAGAAAGATGGTCTAATATGGGACAAACTAGAGACGGAATGCTGGAGAGAGAAAAGTATTGGTTGAACGTTGGACTTCAAAATTATAAACAAGAAGATCGAACAAATGCGCACATATAATTTTAAATAAAATATCAGAAAAGCAGCTGAAATTTCAGTCACTCTTAACCATAGCTCAAACTGCCAGGAAATTTCCAATCTTTCAATCTGTAAGCACATTTTATACAAATATTTAGGGCAGAAGCGCTTAAACGGTCATGCCAAATCCAAAAATGTGTGATAAAATACCTACAGTTTCCTTGCGGAAGGCCGAGACAATTCATTTAGGCGTTTCGCTTAGCTTTGGGGGCCTCGCTTGAAAGCGAGTTCTGTACTCGAACTTTATGAGAAAATACGAACAATACAATTTCAAATTCTTGGGATTTTTTTTATTCTTCCTTTGAATAAAATGCATGCACTGATAGTTGTACTTTTAAGAGTAGATGAACAGCCCGAACAAAATTCACTGTGACTAGCACCACCCTCTCTCTATTGTAATTCCCTCGAGCAGAATCTTATTATTTTGAATTGAGCAAGAAGGCTGTCTGTGCTCTTCTCCCTTGTGTTGAATGAGCAGAGTACAAACATTTGTCTATTTTTGAGGCAATTTGTATAATGTGTCATTTTCATTATGGTTACTTCAAAATATATTGGAGGCAATAACATGCGGGAAATTTCATGAACTTCCTTGCTGTTCTTAGCTTTTGTCTTATCTAATCCTATTTGTTCTATGGTTTGCCTACCGTTCTCGCATAAGGAGGTTTTCTCCACATTTTTTAATTTTTAATAAGTCGAAAAAATACGCAATTCTCTTCATTTCCTCTTTAATTAGACCGTCAGGAAATTAGTTCTATCCCAGGTCTAATACAACTCAAAATGACATCGGAAAACACGACGATTCGTCTGGAGGATCCCGTTTTTTTTCGAAATCTCCTTCTTCCATCCGTTTTTGCTCTCAACATCATCGCTGTGATTGGATTTTATGGGCATATTTCGCTCATTTGGTCGACTTTCAAGTACAGGTGGATTTTAGCTTATGAAATTCTCAGAAAAAAAACGGAGATCTTTTAGATTCCTGCAGAACCCTTGTAATATTCTGATCGCCCTTCTAGCGCTTGGAGATTTTGGCCATCAGCTGGCACATCCAATTTATGGGATTACAGTACTCTCCGGGAATATTTTCATCAGACAAGAGTGAGTTATTGAAAGCGCTCAAATTATTGTTTATAAAAAAGACAACATCCTTCGTATCCAAGAAAGGGATTTTGCGGCGAGACCCATTTTATCCAAAGGCGTTTAGTAAATTTTAGGATAAAAATAGGTCTCGCTGAGAAAACCTCCTTTTCTCGGAGCATCAGCGTTCGTCTTTTTATGAACAGACTATAGCTTTCTTCCCTTCAAAAAGTCTTACAAAAGTAAATTTCAGGACTTGCTACTGGCTTCAATTCATTCCTTGCATCTTCATGCTTCATTCAATCATCATGATTGCAAACCTTGGAATTGATCGACTCTTCTGCGTCATTTCTCCACATTTGTAGGCTATTTGGCCCTTCAGAATAATCCCTCGAATTCAGATATATGTGGACCGGCTCATCGAAAATTACTTACCTCTTCCTTCACAACATCCTCGCTATTTCTTATTCCACCCTTGTCTCTGCCTATTCCTACAGGGAGATGAAGAAAAATCCCGACAAGTTGATTCCCTATTTTTTTAAAAGAAAAAAGACTAACAAATTTAGAGACACTTTGTGTTTGATTGTTGGCTTCTTCGCTGGAAATTCGCAAGATCTTTGGGCTCTTTCAAGCGTCGGAGTGTCGGGAATTACCGTAATTTTATATGTTTTCATTTGGAGGCAAGTCAAGAAAACCACCGGTAATTGTTTTGCCCCCCATCAAAGATCTAAATTAAAACAGAGATCACTGCAGTTGCAAAAGACACCTTGAAACCGTTGACCATCATAATTGTGCTCTATGTTTGCGGTTGGTTCGCCGGCATGACCGTCGTTACAATCCTCAACAAATTGGATCTTCCCGGTACTGTAATATTTCAAACTGAATTCAGTTAGATAATTCAATCAGCCCATTAGTTTAAACCATATTTCATCGTTGGAGCTGTTCAGTTATTATAAAATCCTATTCATTCGAAAATATTATTCCTTATGGAGTTTCAGGGGAATTTTAATACATTATTGAGGCTCGCTCTCTAATAAAAGCTTTTGAGAAAAATATCACACCATGCCATAAAATTTAAAATATCCATGGGCTTTTATTGCGAGCCAAGTACCATTCCATGGCGACTTCTTTTCGTTGTGGTTTCCACTTCCATGAGGGAGCTTCTATTCGATGTTTCGACTTTAGAATAACTGCAGTAGCCCAATTGGCCTATATGATATGGTTGCTGCTCACAAAAATTAGCTAAAATTTCAGTTGTATACTCTTTTCTCAAAAGAGTCAAGGCAATAGAGGGGATCCCTTTTGTCCCCACGAAAATGTCAAAAACGGTAGACGAAATTGTGGCTAATGGTAGCCAAGAAGGAACCAAATTCCTTGAAATTTAGGAGGCAATATAGCAAAGTTCTTGTTTTTAAAATTTCAACCCAATCGGTCAATCAACAAAAATTTGTCCCAGAACTTATTGGCCACCCAATACTATCTTGAGAAGAGACGTAATTTTGAAATTTTTAGATTACATGCTGATCGGACTGACTTCTTACGTTGGTCTGTTTATCAACTCGACAATCAGTGCGAACTATTTCGTCTATAAATATTTTGGGTAATTCGCTTTTAATAAAAAAGTTCAAAATGATTTCAGATCGGACTATCGAAAAGCCTTCAAACATCTGTGGAAGCCAGGGACGTCGATTTCAGATTATTCGGAAAGGGCGACGAGCAGAGGCCTTTCCAACTGATCATGCAATTTGCTTGATAAATTATTTGGGGTTAACCTTCTTTGTTTTATGTCGAGGAGGTGTTTGAGCAGACTTGACTCATCTCGAAAATTCAGAAACTGGCTTGTATTTCGGTTCAGATTTAAAGAATAATCCCACGTAATTTCCGGATTCTAGGATTATTTCTCAGAGTTCTCAAATTAAAATTGAAATACCAATTAGAGTATTGTTTCTACTCCCTAGACAATCTGATCATGGACAATATGTCTGCTAATTCAACTTTGCGGAATGACCCAGAATTCGTGAGAAATTTAGTCCTTCCATGTGCCACAACTCTTAATATCATTGCTATTATTGGCTACTACGGGCATTCTTCAATCTTTTACTCCACTTATAAATTCCAGTTTGGGCTTTGTTTTTTTTTTTAAAAATCAAATGAGTAGTAATCTCCAACATGCATGCAATCTTCTCATTGCCCTTTTGGCTCTTGGAGACTTTGGGCATCAATTATCGCATCCAATCTACATTTTCACTCTTCTCAGTGGCATTATTTTTCTGCCACAAAAGTAAGTTCAACCATTTTCTCAAAAACTTTTGGCCAATTGTAAAGACAATGCAATTGCCCTCAATCTTCCCCTCCCCTCGAGATTGTCTTTGGTACATGATAATGCCGATAACGGATAGACACAACAAGTACTTTCTTGGGCACTCTGCTACTTATTTTGTACGAACCATTTAGAAAATTTACATCGTTTTGAAATTCTGAGAGAACTTGGCTATTTATAGTAAAAAAGGGGCTCTGGGGACACTCAAATATTGGAATGCAGGGAAGAAGAAAAGTTTCAATTTCCTTTCAGGATTTTAGGATATAGCAAATTGATGCACAATGGTTGATAGTAGACAGGCTATAATTGTTCGAATTGTGGATCCAAAAACGCGGCATATGAAAAGCCGAGCCTTTCGGCTAAATTACAATTTGATAATGTTATTAGGAGTGAATGTGAGAGATAATGATCAAGACGTATGAGTATTCTCTGATCACTAGCTTATCGTACGAGATAGCAGCGAGAAATCATTTAGCAGTGCATTCTTTTCAGAACATGCTTCTGGCTGCAGTTGGTCCAAGCTCTCTCCTTACTCCATTCGATTATAATGATTTTGAGCTTGGGAATTGATCGCTTTTTCTGCGTTGCTTTCCCATTCCGGTAGAATTTTCACTATAGCCTCAGTCATAATGACTACAATTCAGATATAATCGAGTGAATAAAACCATCTACAACAAATTGATTTATCTCGCTCTGCACAACATTCTTCCCGTTGCTTATACCGTCTGGATTGGATATGTCGCCCACCAGGAGATGTCTTCAGATCCTGAAAAGTAGACTATTTTTCTGAGATTTAACAAAAAAATCTTAGGAAGACATTGTGTGCGATCGTTGGATTTTTCGCAGGATCATCGCAAGAACTTTGGGTCCAGACGTCTATTGGCATTTCCGGCTTGAGTGTGCTCGTCTACTGCGCCATCTGGATTATTATGTTCAAAAAAACGAGTGATTACAAGCACGAACTAAATTAAAGAAAAGTTTAGATGTTTCGGTTGCGACTAGAAGTTCAATCAAGCCGCTAACAGTAATCCTTTTGTTGTACATTTTTGGTAAATTTTTATTTACACTTTATGGATTATACATTTTTCTAGGATTGTTTCTCAGAATTCTCCAATTAAAATTGAAATATAAATCAGAATATTTTTAGGCTGGTTTATTGGAATGATCATCGTCCAAGTTCTCAATAAAATGAAGCTTCCAGGTACTCAAAAAACGCTTGTAAAACGGTGAAAAAATTGAATTATTTTTTTTGAGGAATTTGGAATCGCCGTAAAATACCGTATTCCTTATAGTCTGCTTCCAAAAAAGACGACATAACTGCCTATTCGTGTTGGGGTTTCCGCTCCGAGACCCACGTTTGCCCTTCATTAAATTGACATACTGCTTGACATTGAGATTGACATACATACATGACCAGCATATCCAATTTATTTTATGAAAGTATCGAAATCCGTTTCTTTCATTTTTAATTCTGAGTCGACTGCGAGATAGACATAATGTCCTGCGCCCCATGCGTGTGTTTCCATTCCATTCTTGCTATTTCGACTAATATTCTCTTGAGTCTGATCAACTTTGAATTTTTTGGAGGATTTGTTTAAATTGCAACGAGCCTCCCGCTTAGTTTAAACGAATCCCCACCTACTCTTTTTTTGAAACAGACTATAATAAAAGCCTCTGGATCGGTTTAGATTGCTGTGAAATTTTTAAAATTTTCGTTTGATTTCAATCTTCTGTAAAAATATAGCTTTTGATCTCCTCTACAATCTTGTAGAACATTTAAATGATAGAAATCAGAATTTTTCTGCAAATTTTTATTTTTATTTTTTGAAGCCCTAGAAAAACCCTAGGTTTTCCACGAAATTCTATCCCTATCAGTCACTTTTATCAAACAAAAGTAAAGATGATTTCCTCCTCCCAATAAGTCCTATAAACAGCCAACTCCAGAAAATGTCTACCTTGGGCTGAGCACCTACGTGGGGATTGGAATAAATGCCGCCATTTCTGCCAACTATTTCGTTTATAAACGATTTGGGTAACGACATATTTCTCGAAACAGAGATCGTTTTTTTTCAGCTCGGAATATCAAAAAGCTTTTGCTCAAATCTGGTTCAGAACAGCAAGGATCACTCCACAAGCAACGTCCTACATTTCTCCGTCTTCGTTTTAATTTCTCCTAGAAGAGCTTTCATCCTATTTTCTCACTAAAGATAAAGATACGATAAGGGAGTATTCTTTTATTTGCTCTCTGACCCATCCGTCAATCTTTGTTACTTAATTTTGTCAATCAAAACAATTTCAAAAGAATTCTTTGGGTTTAAAGGATTGTATGCTATTGAAGCGCAAGGAGGGCTCTTATCTACCGTATGTGACTATCTGCGAATGTTCTTTGATTGCCTCTAGAAAATTCACACAAAATTGATGAAAAATTACTAAAAACTTCAAATTTTAGGAGAGTAAAGTCCCGAAAGAATCAAGAAACTCGTGAAATAAGTCTTCTTTCTTTTTGAGAGCTAATTACCTATTTGTATTACTGTAGGTCCTGAGAGACTCCCCTTTGAATGGCCTTTCTTATTCGTGGAATTGTCCTCCATTCATGTGATCCTAGTCGTGTGGATCTTCTTTTGTAGCCACTCTACTATCTATGATGCAAGTCGCAATCTCTCGAAACGATGTACAGTGCGTTTCATAAATATGGGTTCACCCCCTAAATTGTCCATATCTAGATCGGGTGATGCTTTCATGACCTGAGAGTGGTTATATTGTGTTTTCTCGCATAAAAATACCACCGGAAAATAATTTTCAGCCTGTTGCAGCTTGTTGGTAAATTTTGACGGACCAAACATAGATTTTGACTCGTTTCATAAATATGGGTTCACTACAGTAACCCAGTGGTTTTTCTTCAATTTTCCCAATTTTTTTATTGGAACGCTTCATTACGTTGTATCACTTCCGAATTGTCTCTATTCATCATGTTCGGGAAAACTTTTCTTGACTTTTTCGACTTCTTTTGGTTGACTATTTAGCTCAAATTCTGCCTTTTTCAATATCAGTTGCTTTGATGGCAGACGTGCTATAGAAATTCGGCTGATACACTTCGATTTCGTGATTCCAAAACACTTTAAATATAAAAAAAAGGTTGAAAATGAGCCGAGTTATGACTTAAAAACGATGAGACTTTTGGTCCAAAAAACGCGCAATTCGAGAAAAAATGCGCTTTTTTATCCTAAAACTGGCGAAAATTGACGTCTTCTTCGAGTCATATTTCCACGAAATTTCAACCTTTTTTTGAGATTTAAAGTGTTTTGGAATTACGAAATCGAGCTGAATCGAACTGTATCAGCCGAATTTCTATAGCACGTCTGCCATCAAAGCAACTGATATTGAAAAAGGCAGAATTTGAGCTAAATAGTCAACCAAAAGAAGTCGAAAAAGTCAAGAAAAGTTTTCCCGAACATGATGAATAGAGACAATTCGGAAGTGATACAACGTAATGAAGCGTTCCAATAAAAAAATTGGGAAAATTGAAAAAAAAACCACTGGGTTACTGTAGTGAACCCATATTTATAAAACGCACTGTATGCTTACGGTTTTTTTGTT
Source organism: Oscheius sp. JU1382 (assembly GCA_932521405.1). Lineage (NCBI taxonomy): Eukaryota > Metazoa > Nematoda > Chromadorea > Rhabditida > Rhabditidae > Oscheius > Oscheius sp. JU1382. Next base: position 2,091,803 of record OW051479.1, read on the forward strand.
GTTGATAGAACCTGGGTTTTTCTACTGGTTTTTCCAGGTCAGTTGATAAGATCTGATGAAAAAGGCCGAAGACCTGGTTTCAGCTAGGTCGAACAAAAGAGTTAGACCTGTGAGTTTCTCTTCATGAAGTCCATTTTATACATTTAGGAACAACTTAATGTGACCGCTATGCCGAGCCAGGCAACGTCTGACTTGGGAGAAGAGGTCAGTTAGGTGGTTATTATCTTTACCTAGTCGATTTTTACAGGCTGGGATGGAAGTCTATTCCCGATTATTAAGAAAATCGCCTAATTTAAAAGTCCAAGGAAAATTATTTTTATAATTTTTAAATCTTTCAGAGACTCGTTAAGGAACTTCGCCTTAACTTCCTACAGAATTACCGAATTGACTCGGTTATTCTGGTCTTATTGGTCCTTATAAAATATTTGTTTCGCTCAGAAACAGATCAAGAAAATGCCCACAAATTTATGGAGTCAAAGTTTCCGGAAGAAATGGACCTTTTTACGGCTTTCAAGTCATGGCTGCAAACGGTATTAACTTGAAGCTCTGCATTAGAATTTAGAGATGCGAGGCCCATACATTGGAAAGGAGAGCGTATGGCAAAAGGAAGAGCAACGAGCAAGAGGCTCTTGTACCAACTTCTGCGTCATCCTCGAGATCGGTAGCTATTCCCCCCAAAATTAAAGATTTTTATTTCAGGATTCTCCTCAATCCGTTGTTGGTCAGATCCTTTCGATAGACTTTTCGAAATCGATTATTTATTGGCTATATTCTAAAAAAGTTCTTTATGATGTTAGTGAACAACACCTACCTGATCCTCTTCATCGAATGCATGCCATCTTTCGTTCATTGGACGATAGTGTTTCTCTGGCTTTAGATCCTACGCAAGTTGATCAACTGTTCGATGCATTAAATAGTAAGAATTTAAACATTAGAGCTTCCCTATTGCGATTCAGTCAGTAAACTAGAGGAGCAATCTCCTGAGAAATTTGCTGAAGATCTCCTCATAGAAATGCCTCACTCGATTCAACAAAAGTTTGAATTCATCACTGTCGTCATCGAAAAATGCCAAACTCCTGGATGCAGAAGTGTGGTAGGGCGTATGTGAAAATTACAATTCTATTCCAATTTGTAGCCAGATATTAAAAACCCCAAGCTACATCGAATTCATAAGGTTTCAAATCCTTATTTAACTAATGATGGAATGTGGAATTTGGTGAAACTCATTAAACTGCAAGGTGTTTATAAAAAACCCTCGAATACACTCTGCCATGAATGTAACAAAAACATTCAAAAGACTAAGAAAATGCTCTTCGTTACTCCTCATAAACATCTGCTGATGAAGTTCCCGTCAAACTTCAATGTGCAAACACTTCAATTAGAAAACCACATCAGCGTAGCTGGTTTTTAAAAAAATATATAAAATTGTATGATTATTTTTAAGGAAACACTTTCCAAGTTACTGGTTTGGTCCAGGAAACCGTTCCAAGAACCTACTCATTTTGGCTGCGAAACGGAGACAGATTTCAGCAGATTGTCGGAGGTCACCTCAAAGACACCCCGTTTCCCCAAATGGTAGAAAATCTAACCATGGTTATGCTCTCCAAAGTATCGGCTTCATAAATTATTTACCTAATAAATCATCTCATCTTTCGAAATTTTGATAGCAACTTCCCTCTGTAAGCTGTGCCTATCTGGCTCCAAGCTGTCCAGCTGATAGAAAAGAATATGGTCCGATGAGAAAAGCAAAGCTTTCAATGAAATGGAAAAGATTGGGGACTTATAAAAAAGGAAAAGAATTTAAAATGTTTTTCACGTGTCCAATTGAATAAAAGAACTGGCATTCTTTCTCAAAAGTTGGGATGAAATTATTTTTTCACTGAGCTGCACGGGAAATCCACCGCGAAGCAAAGTTCACTCTTTTTTTATGATGAAAAGAACGCTTATCTTCTCCACTCTCTCGATTTCTTCCTCTTGCACTTCCTTTCCACACACCCTCATTTTCTCATTCGATCAGTTGAGTTCTTATCCATATCTTATGGTGTATTTCTCGATCGTAAAAGCTGATAGCAGTATAAATTTATTATCGTTCTGACTTTTTCAAAATTCTGTGCCTAAAAAGCCTTTACTAAAAATTATTTTGTAGATATGTATACCGTCAGAAAGCTAGACTCTGGCTATATTTCTGATGACAGTGACGATTCTTCGAATAGCAGCAGCTCTGAGTATGATTATGACTCATCTTCTTCTGCACACTCGGTTCTTTCTACCATTCTCCAAGATGCACTTCTTCCTAAAAACACCGATAAAGTAAGTTGATTTCTATTTTTCCAATAAATGTTTATTCAATTAAAGGGCATTGAAAATTTAATATTACGTCTTCATTTGTTTGTGAGAGATAAAGTTAGAAAACAAGTTTATTCTTCAATGACTATAGATGAAAAGCTCTCATTTTGTAGTGAATATTTCAATCCGAGGGAGCTATTATTATTGGAAACATATCTCAAAGAAATTGACTCAGAAAATAGAAGAGAGGAAGTTAAACTAAAAAATGAAGAGAATAAAAAATTAGAGAAATCTGCAAGCCAGAGAAGAGGTCTGTTTCGTTTGAATTTTGAACGTGATTTTTGTAATAGAAGTGGTTTCTAGGTTAATTTATTGTGATTTTTCCGCCTTGTGATGTTCTGGAAAGTTGTAAAGGAGATCAAAATCTATAAGTTTGTAGAACATCACAAGTCATGAAAGTCAACAATAAGCTCCTAAAAATTGATGGCACGACGCTTCTATTATAGAAATTAGTGTAACGTTTTTAGCGAGACGGAGGAATTTAATTTTTGGATTTTTTATTTTTTTGAACATGGCATTTGCTGTAACGGCTATTAGAATATCTAACGAAGCATCAGCTTCTCTGAATACCAATATGGAACTATTGAAGCAAGCTAATGAAAAACTAAACCAAATATTCTACCAGAGTCTTAACAAAAAACCTCTTTCTCTAGATTTTATCCCCACAAAAGCTGTAGAAGATTTCGATCCTTCCAAGGTATATCTATTCAATGAAATGACAGGAGAATGGACTGAGAAACTTATTATTTTGGACAAAATGGTCTTCAATGCTACTTTTTCAAGAAAAATTGAAAAGAAGCTAAAAATGATTTCCAACGAACTCGAAAGAGCTATTCTCCTTCTGTTTGATCAAGGAAATAAAATCGAAAAAATCGAGTCTCTTTTGAAGAAAGAATCGGCTGAGCCAAGTCCAGTTGACTCAAAAAATGCTCCACTAGGAATAGAAGAAGCCTACTCTTGGTTTCCCTGGGAAAAATTAACAGTAACAGCTCAAAAGCAAAGTAAAGCAACACAGGAAAATATGGTAGATATATATTCTTTTCAAAACTTTGAAAACATTACACTTGGCATTTTCTGTAATAGGAACTCAAGAACTCTTTTAACTTTTAAAAGTTAGAGGAAGTTCGAGTTTCTATTAGAGAAGAGATTAGCCGTTTCTCATGCGACTTTCTATATTTGAAGTCGTCCTCCCATTCAAGAGAAAAATCAACCGGAGGTCGCTAAAATAGCTAGAAATACGTTACAAATAACTGTCGTCTTTTTTATGAACAGACTATATCAAATTGATTTTTTTAGGGAAAATGCAAAAATAACAATTTTCTTTCACAAAAAGAAATACTAAATTAACTAGCTAAGAGGAATCTATATTAAAATTAAATACTGATAGGAGCTTGAAACCAAATGAAGCAACATAAGACTAACAAATCAACCTAAACAACTATTGCTTCTTCAAAATAGAATAGCCATTTGTACATTAAATAAAAAGTGTTAGAGTAATTTTGTTATGCTGTTTATGATGCTTGCCAAGCATCATTTCTGAAATATTCATTCATAAATCAAGTAGATTCGAATCCATCATGTATTTCCATTAAACAAGTCGTTCGCGGAGGATATAGAAGTTGTTTTTTGTCGTTTTTGTATCCATTATTGTAGCAATTTATCATTATTTTTGTGGTTGTTTCTGACCAAAAAACAGTCGGTTTGTTCCATTCCAGATTTCCTCGTTTTAGAAGGAAGCAACACCATTTGCCATTTTTGCAGCTGTGAACAAAATTTGTTCAAGCAAATGCAAATTCTAATAGTTTTAATAGATTAATTTGAATGAACTCCTACTCTTGCTGTGGTACTATCAAATGGCGAATGTCTCACTTTTTTCGTTCAGCTATAAACATTATTAGTCATAATCCTACAGACTCCTTTATGCCCCCGCAAACCTAAATTTCAACATCATAGATCGATGAATTGACATTTAGAGATGCTTTAAATTCAAATCCAAGCCCAGCTCTCTCCGTCGGCAATGAATTCTACTGATTCAACCGCTTTTTATCGGAAAGTCTTCTTTCCTTCGGCTTCGATTCTACTAACCTTAGCATTCATCGGTATCTATGGTCATACTTCTCTTATGTGGGCGACCATTCGATTCAAGTAAGAAACGACTCTTTTTGGAGAAATTATTTGTAGGTATCTTCAAAGCCCATGTAATATCCTAATAGCTCTACTTGCCCTTGGAGATCTTGGACACCAATTGGGACAATTCCCCTATGCTTATTTAATTTTCAGCGGAATTACTTTCGTCAGCTTACGGTAACTTTGAATTTTTCACAGCTAACAATAGAGGAAATCAAGAGATTTCATTGAAGATTTCATTAGCCATACCTTTTCCCCGAAATTAAAAAAAAACTTCAGAACTTGCTTTTGGCTCCAGCTGATTCCAGCTCTTTGCATGCAACACTCAATTATCAATATAATCTGCCTAGGAATGGATCGCTTCTACTGTATCACCTGTCCTTTCGGGTAAAAACTCTCCATCATTTAATCAATCTTTGCAGATACCGCAATATTTGTTCCACTCGAAGTCGTCAAGTCCTCTATCTAACTTTGATCAACGTAGCTCCAGTTATTTTTACATTAAGTTTAGCAGTCTTCGCTTACATAGAAATGGAAAAAGACCCAGAAAAGTCGACTCAAATTCTATTGTTTTGAGTAAAAAACTTTAGAGAAACATTATGTCTGATTGCTGCCTTTTTTACTGGCGAATCGGAAGCAATTTGGGCTTTTTCTACAGTCAGTCTGACCGGTGTTGCTGTTCTGATCTACCTTGTGATTTGGATTATTGTATGGAAAAAAGCTCGTAATTTTATTCTCAAAATAAGAAATACAAAACTTGTAGATGTTGTCAACAATGTGAGGAATACGCTGAAACCGCTGACAATAATTCTCTGTCTGACAATCTTCGGCTGGTTCATCGGAATGACCATAGTTACAGTAATCTCGAATAGAACTGACTGGCCGGGTTGGACTCTCCACTTACGAGGAAACAAACGAATTTCAGTTAATCTCCGTGTCGGCTACATTTCCTATGCAGGGATTAGTATTAACGCTTCTATCGCTGCTAATTATTTTGTTTACAGATACTTTGGGTAGAGATGGCTGCCTCGCGAACATTTATGATATTTCAGATCGGATTATAAAAAAGCATTTAAGAATTTGTGGAAGCCGAAGAATGAAATCTCTATCACCAGAGGCATCACAAGCAATTCCGCCAATATTTCTTCACACAATTGAAGCAAAAATAAACTATGTTGTTCTTCACAATTTTAGCGCATTAAAAGCGAATTCAAAAAAGACGACAAGCCGTTGTCCTCTCCCTCTCAAAAAAACATTGGAGAAATTTTAAACTATTTATTTCCTAACATAAATAAACTGCGGCTCCAAAACGGTAATCCCAATAAGATGTACGGTACTGTCCGTCTTCGATATCCAACGAATCTGAAATAGTTTATTTAGTTTTTAAATGAAAGTCTACTAACCTCATTTCGAACTCCGGCACCTCCATCGGAGTGATAATCCGGGGGAAGTTGGCTCGTAGGTTCGCGGCGCTCGGAGACCCTGGGGGAGTTCTTAGAACATCTGGTGTTCTAGTTGGTCTGAAAGTTTTTTTTATTTTTCTAAAAGAAAGAGTCTTACCTTTCAGGGGACAGCGGCACATAGGGCCGGACAGTCCTTGGGGAGGAGGGCTCCCAAGAGCGGGTGATCGGGAATGGAGGTGGTGAAGCGAGCTGCACAATCTTCGGCGAAGATTGGTGTATGAAGTCCTTTTAACTCTGAAAGCTTTTTAAATTTGTTAGAGGGAATTTCTTACCTTGGGGAGGATGGGGTATGTCGCTTGCTGGAGGGTTCAGACTCCTTTTTGAGACTGCATTGCCTTTTTCTTAAAACAGTAGGGTTCTCTAAAAAAAATTCGCGAGGTAAGTCGTGACTAAAAAATTCAACGGAATTCCCAATCCAACAGATTAGATTAGATTTATTCGCAGCCGTTTAAAAAGTGACTAATCACAAAATGTTGAGACTAGCGACTTCAGAGTGGGCGCCCGTTCATCACAAGGTTTCAACTGTCCTGGTTAGCAGCTATTAGCCTAGCCACGTCCAGCCATTTTATCCATTTCCTCCTTTCTTCTCTATTCCTGCCCGCCAACACCATTTTATATTCCTTGTTGGTGACGGCTCAAAAGTCCTTCTCGACCAATTCGTTCCATGATGGACGGCCCCTGCCATGTGGCCTTCTCTATTCGGCCCTGCTAGGTAAACTGATGCAGTGGGGTGCGAGGTCTTCCTTACTCCTATGAAGTAGGTGGCCGAGATAAGTTAGTCTTTTCCTTCTGATCGTAGAGACTATGTCCTTCCATCCAGCTAATTCCTTTGGTTTGAACTTATTCCTTCAGCCAGCAATTCGTGCCAGAAAGCGGTTCTCCACGATTCTGAGAGGCTCTAAGGTAGTGAGAGGAGCTGCCCAGCCTTCAGCTTCGTATGTGAGGATTGGTCTGATAATTGCTGAATAGACTTGAAGCTTGGTGCTGCGATCGACTTTCCTAGAGTTGGAGAATTTCTTGAGACCGTAGAAAGCCTCGTTAGAATTGGTTCTCCTTGCTTGGATTTCCTTTCGTAAGAGCCGTCTATCGTAACAAAGCTGCCGAGGTATTTGAATTCCTGAACGATTTCGATCTTGGCACTGGATATCGTAGCTCCACTGGCGTTAGGGTCGTTAAGGCACATCTGTTTGGATTTCTCTGATTTGAGACGTAGATCATAGGCCGATGCGACTTCAGCTGTGAGGTCAACGATGTCCTGGATCTCCTTCTCAGAGCTTGAGAAAACCACAATATCGTCGGTGTAGTCGACATCCATCAGGGACTTCCCAGAGTCCTTGATGAGAATCTTTCCAAGGAACCGGACGCTGACCCGTCTCATGATGTCGTCAATGATGAAGTTGAAGAGAAAGGGGCCGAGCACGGACCCTTGATGAACGCCAGTTGAGACAATAAAGGACTTGGAGATACCATCGGCAGTCTTGACTCGAGCTGAAGTGTTGTGCAATAGATCCTTGATCAGGTAGATAAATAGCTGTGGGACCCCATTCGCCTGGAGTACAGTCAACATTCTATCTCTGTCAGGAGAATCGAATGCCGACGCGAAATCCAGTAAGACGATGTGCAGAGGGATCCGGTACCGGTTGTAGAGCTCTATAGCTCTTCGAACCACAAAAATCGCATCGAAGGTGGCTTTCTGAGGTCGGAAACCATGCTGTTCAGGACAGGTCCGGGAATCTCTAGCCTTCAGAAGCCTTTTTAGTATTAAATTCTCGAGAAATTTATAGCCTACGGGGAGTAGTGAGATGCCACGGTGGTCAGCTAGAGCATACGCGCCCCTTTTTTTGGGATTGGAATTATCGTTACGACACGCCAGGAGTCAGGGATAGAACCATCACTCCAGCATTTTCGAATCGACTCAGAGAAGTCGGCTTGGACATAGTTGATAGCGTGAAGGAACAGTTTTTTGGATAAGCCATCGACTCCCAGACTTCTATTGTTTTTTAGCTTGCCAATCGTCGAAAGGATCTCATCGTAGGAAGGGAGAGAGACATCGACGTCGTATACGGGCATTTGAAAATGTTATAGTGGAGGTCTCAGAGGAGGAGGGACATTGAGAAGCCCGTCGAAATAGCCGCGCTACAGTTCGGTGGCCACCCTACCGCAAGCCAGGGATCCGTCGTTCCTTCTAATCGTCTTACCAAGTTTCGCTCTTTTGCCACTAATTTCGCGTATGATCCTGTAGGCCTCTCTCGCATCATGCCTTCTCCAAGCAGTTTCGATGCAGGCTATCTTATCCAGCCATTGTTTTTTCACTTCCTTCTTCTTTTGCCTCTGCATTTTCCTTCTCAGCCTTCTTGTTGGATTGCCTTGACTCTGAGCCAATACGATTTGCTTAAAGATGCCCCAGACTATCGGTGATATCTTTTTTCTTGGTCGTTGAGGCAATGACGAGATCTTCTCTCTCATAGAAGTCAAGTAATCTTACGCCATTATCCGATGTTTTATCAGCTGTCGCAAACCATTTTCCAAGCATTTCCGATTTTTCTTCCTTGTCGAATTTTGCGTTGACATCTATTTCCACTATTAGAAAGTCTTTCTTAGGGATTTTGGAGAGTTCTATCCCCAACTCTCCGAAAAACGTCTCCTTCTAGACATCAGGAGCGGCGTCCGTAGGCGAGTGAGCCGAGATGAACCATGTAGCGGCATCCAACTTCAGTTCCAAGATAGTCAGTCACTGCGAAACAAACTTGACCGAGAGGACGTCCTTGACGAGGCAGTTAATTAAGAACTCCAAAGCCGCACCTTACATTGCCTTTCACGGTTCCACTGCAGTAGAAAGTATAACCATTCGAGCTAAACGACGTCTCCTTCGAAAAGCGGATCTCCTGAAGCGCACAGGTAGAAATTTTTAACGACTGAAGCATCTTGGATATTGCATCCTGTTGGGCAGGTTGACGCAATGTGAGGCAGTTGAAATTAGCGGTAGTGAGTCCCAACAGTCATTGTAAACAGCTTTAAATATCTTGGAAGCATCATATCCTCGGATGGCACATATGACGAGGAGAGTGAACGCCTCTGCTGCCTTTTACAATCTTCGATTCAAAGAAGGTTGACCGCCGAGCCAAAGTGCAGCCGTCAGGCCCATTCTCACTTACAGAACTGAATGTTGGACGGCTCCCCTGACCGCTCTCTCGACTCTTAGGCATACAGAAATCGATTCCTGTCGCGGATAGCGGGGAAGGAAACTGAGCCACAAAGTGACCGCTGGTCTAAAGGATGCAACGACTATCAAGAAGAGAACTGAAATACCTTGGCCACTTGCTCCGAGGGCATGATAGGGATATCGTCCCACGTTGTATTAATCTACCTGTTAATGTCAGTTGGAAAAGGGCCTCTGGACGTGGACGCGTCAGTTGGAGTTAGATCGTCGAATGCGATTCAGCCTTCGCCAAGGAGTACAAAACAGCATTAGCTGGCAGAATATAGGGAGGTATGGAAATTGTGGCGTAACTGGCTGGATGCGGCTAAAGCACTCGCGTTGGACAGGGGTGGTTGGATCAGTCTTGTGGAAGGTGCCTCGCTTTGAATTCATCAGCCTCATCTTTTTTTGACATGCAATTTTTGGGGGATAACTCACGTTTTTTTATATCTCCTTTGGGGTTGATGGCTCTCAGTAGACTGCTTGGGATACATTTTATCTGAAAGAATTTTGTAAAATTGGGAAAAGAAGTTAGTGGGCAAAAGGAAAAAGTATGGGATGGAAGGTCGGAGAGGTTCAGGGAGGACAATGAAGTGGAGGAAGAGAAGCGATTTTTGCAACTAAAAACTATGCTTTCTCTATTCGCTTTAGGTTTTTAAAAACGAAGAAGCAGTTAAGAAATTACAGTAGTCTCTATTTACTTGGATGTAGAAGGGGAAGGTGCGGAGAAGGGTAAAGAAATATGAGTGTGGTCGGAAAGAGAAGCGATTTTTGCAACAAAAAGCTATTTTTCTAGTCGCTTATCTTTTATTTGAGTCTAGCTTTTCGCAGCCAGACTATCTGGTTGTAAAAAGTGAATCGGTTATACGAGTCTCTCTCATCTGGCGGTCATTCCTCTAGACAGCTAATATTCATCTATGATCAACACCAGATTATCTATGAGAATCACACATTACAATATAATCCTCATTTCTGCGCCCATTGTTCTACCTTGTTTACCAAAGGTTCCAAATGTAGCCGAGGTGTATTTTTAACGAGATCTTGCGTACGGCGCCATTTCCATAGTTCAACTGAATATTGTCTTTTTTCTTTTTTTTTAATACGAATTCTCTGTTCAAAAACATTTTTATCAGAGTCTTTTAATTTTTGAAAGTGCAATTTGACTATATCTTCAATAGCAATTGTTTACAATTTGGCGCCTAATCAAGTTATTGACAGCCTAAACTTCGTATTTTGTTGAACTCTATAGGACCTTATAAAAATGCTCGAAATTGCCACAATCGATCTCAACACATTTGGAAGTCTCCACAAAAAATGTCCAAAGCTATTTGCGTATAGTTTTATCACGCCAAGTTCATTTCATAGATGAGAAGATTTTCACTATAGAAACACTCTGAGTCGCCGCCAATTTCTCGATTTGGCTTGCTCAATCGCAGCTCTTTAATGGAGGGAATGTCATCGAGAAAAATATCTTATAATTTTCTTTTAAAAGGGTCCTATTTGAGTTACTGTATTAGTTCACCTTTCTCTTGCCCGATCTTTTTGAAAAAATTCTTTTAACCCAATCTTATTCATTATTCTTTTGAAATATGCCATAAATTTGCAGATCAAGCGCCAAGTCGTTATCGGTTTGTCTCTTTTTATCATTCAAGATGACTCCACCTTCGAAGTTTTGTAATATTTGTTTAGCTCAAGTCAAGTTAGTTTCCCTTCCATTTTTGACTCTTTCCTCTTTCAGCAATTCACATCTGTCCCATGTTCGCAGTCGTCACATAAAAACGAACATTTTTAATTGTTCAAAATGTGAATACGGTCACCCCGTCTCAGATGAGAGTGTAATGAAGCACATCAACAGCGTTCATAGGAGAAATGGCCGAGTGATTTTTATCAACAATCAAGCCGAAGAAGATAAATGGCTGGATGTGTGCTTCCCATTTCTGAAAGTAGCAATAGCCAAAAGGCAAGACAAAGCCAAAAAATTTGTCCCAAAGTCTCTAAGTCCTGAGCCGCAACCGTCTGAGCCGAATTCCACTTCAGCTCACCAAATTTGCAAGCTCTGCAACGCTCGAGTCGAAGCAAAACGAAGTAAATTATACTCTGTTCATAAAAAAGACGATGTCCTTCGTATTTAAGAAAAGGGTTTTCGCGGCGAGACACATTTTATCCTAAAATTTACTCAAGGCCTTTTTTTTAGGATAAAAATTGGTCTCACCGCAAAAACCACTTTCTTGAATACGAAGGATGCCGAACCTCATCCCTAACTGTGACTCAAAAAAATATTTTTCAGTGACAATATGGAGACATGTCCGCAAAATTCACATGAAGAAGCCTTTGCATTCTTGTTCCGAATGCGAATATTCTACATTAGATTGTCGAGTCAGCGTGAAAGCACATATACAATCGGTTCATCTGGGAAAAGGTGAAGTGATAACAAACGAGAATCGTGAAGAATATTATATGTGGCGTCAAAAATGTTTTAATGAAGACTCTTGTGAAACGTTTCAAGTCTCCTTGGATCTTCCTGAAAAGCCGTTTGAGGATTCGATGCCGGAATTTGATAAAAAATTTTGCCAACTCTGCAAGTTGGAAGTCAAAAGTTAGTAGGACTTTCCTTTCTTTTTGAGAGACACTTTCAGCTCATCTGAGTCTTCACATTCGAATGGAGCACATGAAAAAGCCAATGTATTCATGCTCACAGTGTAGCTACCAAGCAATGGTCAACAAACAAAATGTATATAAACATGCAAAAGTTGTACACGGGGGTTCATTTCAATTAATAGTAACTCCGAACAAAGAGGAGTTCCTCATGTGGAAGGAGAAATGCTTCGGGCCGGTCAAGGCCATTCAGAAAAAGGAGAGAAATCTTGACAATTTTTTTTGCTTGATTTGTCAAAGAAATTTATTCGGTGAGTTTTAATTAACTTTTGTGGAGTTCAGCAAAGTTAAGGAAGAAATAATTGGGCATCTTTAGGCAGGAAGCACCTCCACATCCGCCGAGTTCACCACAAAAAGCCATATTATTCTTGCTCGGTATGTGGCCATCATTCCCTTGACAACAAGACTCTAATTAAAAACCACATCAAGACAATGCACGTGGGAGTTGGCAAGATAATCATCTCTCCACATTATACTGAAATCAAACACTGGGCTGAAAAATGCTTTGGAGAAGGAGAAGCAGAAGCAGATGAAACTTTGAAAGCAATAGCTGGACTTGAAGAATACGAGGAGGAAGTGACTCCAGACGAACCATCAGAGAACGTTAGACACGAAAAGCTTGATGAAGATTTTGATAAGATTTGGGGAGAAAATTCCCTTCTGCCGTGCCAAGTCTGTAAAATGGAAGTCCCAAGCGGTAAGTCTTTGCTGAAATGAATTACCGTAGTCGCACACCAACTTGCCGCTTAATTTTCTTAAACTTCCCACAATTTTTATAACTTTTGATGTTCTGTAAGTTTGTAGGGGAGATCAAGGACTACAATTTTGTAGAGCATCGAAAATTTAGAAAAGTGCTCTATCTATTAGAAAAATAGCTTTTTTGGAGTTACCTATAACCTAAAAAGTTGGCTAATTTTCAGATGAAAAGGACACTCATATCAGAAAATATCATATCCAAGAGCCGTTATATTTGTGTCCATCTTGTGATTATTATTCGCCTTGTAATCGGGAAACTGTAGTCAACCATATTCAGAGGAATCATGGTACAAATTTAAATGTTATCGAGAAAGATGATTCTGAAGTATTAGCTGAATGGAAGGAGGAATGTTTTGGAGAAGAAAAGATTGAATCTAGGTATTTTTTCGATTTTGTCAATAAGTTAAATTATAGAAAGGAAAATATGTACGATCCTTTCGAAGATCCAGCTTCGATCTCATTGTGGTAAGACTTCGATCTCAAAGTACGAGTTTGGACGACTTTTCTGTTATCCGATCCTAGATCTCTTTTAAAGTTGCAATTGTTTTCCAAAGATCTTGCTGACTTCGAGCATATTATTGTTGACCAAATAAATTTATTTGACTCTACCTTCCTAGACCAATATTCAAAGCTCAAGGGAGAGACTGTTTATTATCGAAATTCCAATAGTCAAAGATAAATTAGCAAAACAACAATAGCTGATATTTAATAGTGGGTATATTTTATCTCTCCATTTCTTCATTATTTTACTTTTTGGGAAGTAGGCAGACAGTTTCTATTCGTTTTCTTCTACCACTTCTTTCTTTGGTTCTCTCATTTCAAATGAGATATCCTCCGTCTTCACTCTTAAAAGATTATTCCAAAAAGTAGAAAATAAATCAAACCTCCTTTCAACCACTTTTCTCCCTTTGCGTTTAGAGAAAGACTTCCCAGTTTTGCTTGATCGTTCCACCACTTTTAATTCATCAGGAATTCTGAAAAAATATTTTCTAAATTAAGTTTCTCCCTTACTCAGCATTCAAATCACCATCTCCAAAGCATAAATTCAACCAAAAGTTCTTGGCTAATGGGTTGATTTCTCTCTTGATTTCACTCCCTTTCCCCTTGTGATTCGACTTCTGATGTTTTTTTAAGGCTGCCGGCAAACGGGTCTGATAATCGCACAGAGAACATTGGAGCCGATTCCAATTGTAATGAGTCAGTAGAGCGTGATCTCTATAACCTAAAGATGAAAAATGAAAATTAGAAAGGAAAAAGAGCCGGCTGACCCTTCACATTCTTTTTACAAATTCGGCAGCAATACGAGCCGTCAGAATTCTGCTCCAGTTTGTCTTCAAATTTGATCAAAGTAGAGTATTTTTCTTCGGGTGGAGAATCATCATCCTCCAATTCCATTTTTATATTAAAGCAAACCGCCTTCGATCCCAAAGTGAGTGGCATATTAGGCTTGATCATGAAGCACTTTCTCATTAGCTCATTCTCTTCGTTCAAATAGGTATCTCTGGGAAGTTGATTGACTTCGCCCTTTCCTCTATGCTTATTCTTTATGTGCGTCCTTACTAAGCTTATGTTCGTATAGCTACCGTAGTCACAATGAGGGCAAAGGTAAAATTTTTTTTTTAAGTGGACATTCCTCACATGTGAGCGAGCTGAAAAAATCATTTGCTTAATCAAAAAAGAAGTCTTACCATTTATTCCAGCGTTTTTGTTACAAATAAGGCAGAAATGGACTGCACTTTCGACCGCAAAGGGCTTCTTTTCTTCATTGGATTTAATCGAGACTTTTCTAAAAATTATTTTAAAAAATTAGACTAAAGTCTCTCACTTTTCAATTAGATTAGAGTCGCCAAAGCAGCGATTCACCCAATCTTCCTCCTCATTTGCATAGTCTTCTTCAGTCTTTGTTCTTATTCCTGCCTGATTGTCATGGAAGGATTTGATGTGGAAACGAAGAAATTGCTTATTTCCGCAGCTACTTGGACATTCTGAACAGAAATATCGAGCAACTGGTTGATGGATTTTCTTCACATGTGAGATTGGTCCTAAATTTAGCTCTGAAGAAAAGAAGAAAAGGAAATTATCTACCTTTTTCCCATTTGATCTCCTCATCGCATTCCTTACAAAAAAATGTCTTATTGTCGTTCTTTTTGATAAAAACAATGCCATTCCTATATTCGCAGGGAAAAGTTCCAGGCTCTATTAGCCTTCCCTCTCCAAAGCACTTAGTCTTCCATTCATCGAATTCCTTTTCAAGTTCTTCTTCTGAAGAAACAACGCTTCCAAGTCCTCCATGTTTGCTGCGAATATGTTTCACCACATTTTCTTTGTTATTTGTGGAAGAATATTTACAATTTGAACAAGAGAATAAGCTCTTTTTGATGTGGAAGATATAAATGTGATCTCGTTTATCTAAAAAGATATTCTATTAAAAGATTCGTTTTCGTCGCTTACTGGAGACATCCATTTGACAGAGTTTACAAGCATTCTTCGAGAGTGGTTTTTTCTCAACAATCTGAGGGAGATTCTCTTCTCCAAAACATTTCCTACTCCATTCTCTCAATTCTTCTTGGCTTTCTGTCGTAAAAACTTTCGCCTTTCCTTTGTGCTTCGCCTTGATGTGATTCTTCACTCTGACAATCGAAACAGTAGTGGAATATTCACACGAATTACAGGAGTGCAATGGCTCTCCCATATGCGTTCGACGAATGTGAGTATTTTTTTGAACTGAATGATTATTTTTCCACATTTAAAGAAAGAAACTACTTGTGATTTGAGCCTCACAGATCTTACAAAATGGGAGTTTTTTAGACTCCGACTGAGGGAAGCACTTCTCAATCCATTCAGCATATTCTCCTCCAAGGTCGGCCTCAATCACTTCGCCATTTTTTCCATGTTGTTGGCGAATATGCTTAGCTACTCGACTTTTCGCCGAATTGTCGGAAAAAGAACACTCCGAGCAATTGTAAAGAACCTGTTTCAAATGACTCAGCCGAATGTGATATTTTTGCTTTCTATAAATTTTGTTTAATTCTAATTGGTGAAGAAACTTACCCAAAGTGGACTTTAATGCTGCATAGATTACAGTGAAGAGAACGGTCGGAAACCTTCATCGCTTGCTATAGATGAAAAATAATGAAATTAATGTGCTTGGGATGTTTGAAGCGATAACAGAATCAATTCAGAAATTGAAAGCTGATTCGGTGAGCTTGTAGCGGGATCAAGAAAGCTCGATTTCGCTTTCGTAACGGAGGAGATTTAAAAAAATGGGTGACTTTAAACTGTAAAAATAGTTCAATTTTTAAATTTATCGCGCGACGGGACCCATATATTAAGTTTTCTCTTCTTCTTGCAGCATCGGATCTTCTTTCAAAGAGACGGGTGAACTTGACTGGGTTACGATAGCTTCTTGAACGAAAACAGTTGGATTTTCTTTTAGAATTTGTCCTCGAGATGATTTGACACGACATTTCAATAGAAGGGGTTGGTTCATTCAAATTTCGTCCCTCCGAAGAGAGTTTGGAATGAATCGATTCCATTAAACTTTATAAAAGGAGACGAGAATTGGGAGAATATCAAGCCAAAAGATTGAGAAGCTCTTCCCGCTATTGAAAACAAAAAGGCTTGTGAGAGCCGTATAGCTTGTGTATTTCAAATAGAATTTTCAATCGGAGAAATGAAGAAATACCTATTTGCAAAAAAAATTCAAAAATAAGTTGTGATGACCTTCTACCGGAGCAATTTGGGCTCAAACTCCAGACAAAACTAAGAGATTACAGTAGGGTCCAAAAGTTTGGAATCACCCTGCGGTTTCCATGGTTTTTATATCTTTTTTTAAACAAATTACATAGAATTTGATATAAAGACACAAAGGCATAAAACACGTCTAAAAGCATATCAAATTCTATATGATTTGTTTAAAAAAGCATAGAAACCGTTAGGAAAATAAAAAGAAGAGAAAAAGTATGCAGACGCCGGTGCGCAGAGTGCATATCGAACCGAGTTGTATTCTTTATTTCAATTGCTGGTAAAATCAGCCCAGACGCCCCTGTAATTCGCTGTGACGCCGGTGATTCTGAAGCTCAAAACTTGGCCAGTGCTTTCTATCCTCCTTCCTGGTTGGCGTCCACTCAATCTGAAATTCTCCTTATTTTCTTCAAAATTTAGGAAAACTACATCATCATCGGCGGTTCATCTTTGTCCAATTCTCCATCGATTACAATAACTTTGTCTGTCTCACTGATATAAAAATCATAGAAAGAAACCGACACTCTAAATCTCTTGGTTAAAAACCTCAAAAATACGAAAATACGTATTATCAGCCGAAGCAGCTGAAATTCTGATCTGACACTCATCGAACATCCCACTTCCACCATAATTTTTGGATTGAAATTGGCTGGAAGTGGCACTCGCCGGGAGACTCAAAACCGTCGTAGGATCACAAACAGACGGCTTCGGGAATGCGAGAGCTAGAATTTGTGTGTCAAAGGAAGGGAAAAAGCTAAAAGTTTACGGAAAAGTCGACCTCCTTGGATGCTCGTAGTTGCTATCCAATAGTTAAAGTCTCCTCCAGGGGAGTTTGGAGTATTCAATTGGAGCTTCATGTATCCAGTCAGCGTGTAATAAGCCTCCGTTATCGGCGAATTATAGCTTATTCTGAAGGCTATCATTTAATGGAGATTTGTACTACCGTATTTTCTCTATTAGAAGCCCCTCCAATAGAAGCCCAGGGCTTCTATTAGAGAAAATAGAGTACAACAGCTATGGTGCTTGTGGTTGTGATTGCTTCAAAAATAGTGTAACTTACATTTGTGGATTATTATTTTGAGGGTTATCATAAATGAGAATTTGAGTCCTCGTTCCAATGTACAATTCACTAAAGACAATTTCAATAATCTGTCCAGCAAAGCCTCCAGAATAGACGAGCGTACAATTAGCGGCGTAACTATAATCCGGATAGCTAGGGGAATAAATCTAAAAGTTTTGTTGTCTTCCCCGCCAATATTCTTACAATAGAATTTAGAGGCAATTTGCCAGCTGCGCAATAGTTTGGATAGACGGTTAGTTCTTTTGTTATGTCTTTTGTCCAAGCAGCTAAATCTCAATTTAAAGTTTTTTTTTTTAAAAGTCTCACGCCAAGTGCATATTTGAGGAATGGCGTTTCTTTTAGAATCGCCGTCCCAAACTTTTGTCGCAGCATTCACAAAGACAGAGCTATTGGCTGGCGGATAAGGACCATCGTCAGCTGGAGCAGGATCCGGGATTCCAAAGTGAGTATACGCTGTATTTGAGCCATCATACCAGATCTTATTTCCATCTGGATCGATGTACATCCCGATTCCATAAGTCTCCGTTGCAGGGACGGCTGCGGACGCCAAATAGAAAACATAATCATTTTCCTGGAATTAGTTATTTTGCCTCCCTCTGGGGGAAGCGTTCCAAAATTTGCTTCAACCACTACTTGCATAGGGTTGGAAGGCATTTAGTACCTCAAACTTGGGTAATTAAACCGACGATTTTGGTCGGTAGCGGGCTATGAGGTTGGCTCGCTGATGAGACTGTACGGGAACGGCGATGCTTTCTCCGTGAGATGAGTCTTGCAGTCTTTCGTCGCTTTTATCAAAGGGGCTCTATCAGCTAGAGAAAGCATCGCCGCTCTTGTACAGCCTCATCATCGAGCCAACCTCATAGCCCGCTACCGACCAAAATCGTCGGTTTAATTACCCAAGTTTGAGGTACTAAATGCCTTCCGACCCTAGGATTCCTAGTGGTTGAAGTCAATTTTGGAACGCTTCTCCCAGTGAGAGGCAAAATTACAACTAAGAAGAGTGAAAATACTGCTTACAATATCAGAGTGAATGGAAACCAATTCTCCTCCTTCGTCGTGACAATGATCGCTAACAACTTGAGGATCAGCCGACCCATGAAGGGCGTAACACCGATTTTTGTAGAAGAATTGTCCAGGAAGACAAACGGGATCAGCTGAAAAGCTATTATTTACTTTCATCATTATCAGCGCCAGTCATTTTATCAGCAAATCTTGGCACATTTTTGCAACAACACTGACTCTTATTTTGGGTGTACCAGCAGATGGAAGGTCGCTTAAGAACTCCTCGACAGGGATCTCCAAACCAAAATCTACTAGCTAGATCCAAATAGCTGCAGGGTTCTTTCACAGGCAGATCAAAGAAATTCGAATAGTCCGCAGAGCTTCTAGTTATCGTCAGCTTTTGTCCCTTATCGTTGTAACAAGTCGTCTTGTCGGTACAAGTAATTCCTATCCAAACTGATGCCTGTCCAGGGAATTTATCTGTAGCTAGTTCGACTATCTGATTCTCGATGAATTTATTATAAGGATAGTAGAGAATTCCTCCATTGTTTCGGCAATGTCTCTCAGCAGACAGTCGATCTTTCAAAGTTGAAATTGGCTGAAAATCTGTACTTTTTAAAATTAAAATAAACTGCTAATTTTCGATCAAAATTCGAAATAATCGCGGCTTCAGAATTAGATTTTTACTCTTCTAGCTAGAAAATTTGAATTTTCGCGCAACAACAGTATATTTTAATCAAAAACTTACTTCGAGACAATCCCCCGAATTGAAATAGTCTTGGCCTTTAGTACAAACAATAGAAAAAACAGAATCTAAAAAACTCGTAAATTAAAAAGCGAAGTTCTAAAAGCTGACCAATTCCGACTAATAAAAAGAGCGGCAGTATCATTTGCTACAGCCGTGTTTCTGATAAAAAGTCTATTCAAGGTGACACCCTCTTTATACTTGAGATAGCGAGGAGCTAAGTCGATACTTCCGTCTTTTTCTATACAACAATCGGGTTGTGGGGCTGAAGGTTGGAGTTATTTTTTAGTGGCAGACGGTTCATTCAGCAGTGCTGTTAGATGATTAAAATGAGCTAAAAACAGCAAAGAGACAATTTTATTTCTCGTCAATCGTCCAAAAGATTAGAAGAGCTTTTATCGCTGGTGACGAGAGTTGGAGCTTTTGTGATCAAAACTGGACTCCTGTCAGGTTTCCTTGGATCGTGAGGTTGAATCACTTGGCGGCGGTATTTTTGAATCGCTAGCTGGTGGCTCTTGTCTGGTGGCTCTCCTTCCCCTAACACTCGCACCGAGTGTCGGCTCAATTGTCGTCTGAGCTGCCAAGGGAACTGCAGCTTCGGCCTTGATGAGTCCCTCCAAAATCGGGCTGGCCTCCACTCGTTTTAAGACATCCGCATCGAGATTCAAATCTCTCGCGTTGAGCAGATAGGAATCTGGATTATTCTTCAAATATTCAGTCATCCTCTCATAAATGTGAACGAAATCTGCGTGTGCTTGACGACGTCCCGACAGAATGCAATTCTCTCGCTCAGCCCATTTGACAGTCACCATCAGCGAATAAATGAACCAAACGGGATCCGGATAAGGACAATTCGTCAGCTCAGCGATCAACGACTTCAACTCCTTCAGCGAGATTTCCGGCATCGACTTGTCCAGCATGTGATAAACCACCGCCGACAGCATCATCGTGGCAAACGCTTGACTGCTAGTGCCCGCCACAAATACCTGCAATTTGAGTCGAAATCCAACGGAAATAAGGACTGACTGGCTGGTTGCGATATGTTCTAAGCCTCCCATATTCGATGAGTCTCAGCAGCGTCGTATAATCCTCGTTAGCTTCCGACCAGTTGTGATGGTGAACCAGCTCGAGAGTGAATATCGCGCTCCAATTTGGGATTCCATTCGTCATCTCCTTCATATCAATCCTGTATGTGTATAAAACAATATTTGGGTTGTATTCCTTCTTCGATTTCAAGATTGATGTAAGCTCGAAGGTAGGCTTCCCCATTTCGGTGGCTGATTTCTTTGGTGTAAGCGACACCTTTGTGGTGATAGAGAGGCCGCCAGCAAGACCACGCAATTGACCGACTTGCATAGCGAAGATTGGAATCGAGAGCTCAGGATCTCTTGCTCGACTCAAAAGGATTAGAGGTCCTCGGGCTTTCGTATTCTCATAGTATTTTTTCAGCTGCTTAAAGAGATCGTAAGCGATCGTGTCTGGCGGCGGTCGAACATCGAAGGCGACATGATTTTGAACCATATCCAAGAACTTCGTCTGCTTCACTCGCACGGTCTTCAGCGCGCTCTCCTTTTCCAATAAGGTTTTTGCTGCAAAAAAGGATTTGTTTTCAAAAAGTTGTCAAAAACCAACGAGCTGTGACTTCTTGCTGAATGGACATCCTCCATTCGAGTGGATTCATCTCAAAGATCTCTTCAGCCAATTCGCAGAGCAATTTCCTCTTTGGCAACGAAAGAACTGCAATCGGCGGCAGGAAGAATCTCTTCTTTTGCTTCCTACGAATCAAATATGCCACCAGACAGATCAAAACAATAAGCAGTCCGCCTAGCCCAATCGATCCAAATATCCACCATTGCTGTCCCTTTTCGGACTGCGTTTGACTCAATAAAGGCTGAATAATGGAGTGTGGATATTCAGTTGCTGACACTGCTTCCAAATCTGAAGGTAGTGGGTGGGGCTGTTCTTTCCAAAGAATTCTTCCCGGGAAAGTCTGATTCCAAAGACCAAATGCTTTCTCATCAAAATGGCTATTCTTCTCAAACAAAATGTAGCCATTAGCCCGAGAAAATGTCCCAATTGCGAAGTTGCTAATCGTCGTGTTCACAAACTCCAATGCAGATTGATTTTGAGTCTTATTGGAGTTGCCTTCGATATACATTAGAGACGAAAATGTCTTCCAATAGTCAACTGCCGAAGTATTGGCGATGACCAGCTTTCCTCGAATCTCAAGAATTTTAGAAAAATTGGCTTTATTTCCATCTGAATCGCCATCCAACACCACGTCTCCCTCAAGAATTTGACAGACCTTGTTTTCAATCTTTCCCATCATAAAATCACCAGCATCACATTTATCTGAAAACGTCTCTAATAGAAGCAGCCCTCTTCAAAAAACTAACGCTTGTCGCAGTGCTTTCCATTATTCTTCGTCAAATGCTTCCAGCCGTAATGCGTCTTTAGATCGTCTAATACAACCTGAGAGAGGCAGAGATCGTTATTGTCTTCGATCTTATAACTCGAATTGCAACGTGGCTTCTTATATGTCGGTAGTTTTTGTTTTTTATCGGGGAATCTGATCTGACTGATCGATACGAGATGCGTGCCAGAAATGAGTAAGCAGGCTCTCTCGTCCAATTGAATTCGTCCAGTCGGCAACTCTAACGTATTGTTTCCTCGAAAAATCACTTCTCCACTCCACCAGCGACATACTTTTTCATTCAACTTCATCATTTCAGTAACATCGGTGAATTTACACGCTAAATGTCGAGAGTTCAGAAGGCGGGCAAACTCTTACTTTGCAGCCTTGGGATAATACTGTATTTGTTTGTAGAATGCGGCATTGATTTGAGTTGAGGGCAATTCAAGACTTTGATGATAGATGAGGCGAATACTTGCGGATGGTCGAAGACAATCGTCTTCAGCAATGGTTGATCCTCAATCACGAGTTCAAACTTCTCTAAAAAATGAGGCAAATTATGAAAAACCTGGTGGATAATTACTAGGATTGCGGATTTTCTTGGCTTTGATGTGAATTTTCGTCCAAAATAGGGCATTGTTGTTATTATAGCTCTTGATCGAAACTCCATCCAAATCCAATTCCTCCGCTAATAAAATCTGATTTCCAATGGTCTCGTTGGTTGATCCAAGATGTACTTTTGACGGACTATTACCAGACACAACTTTGACAGCTCCGCTTCGCATTGCTGCAGCACATTGTGAAAGTTGGATCATATTGTTCAGAACTTCACAAGCTACAAATAAGGGGAGTAGTGAAAATTGCGAAGAACATACGATTGGATGGAAGATTGGGATCCGAGGTTTCTCCAGCTACAACTCCAGAGAGGAGAAGGACTTGAATGCTGGAAGAGAGGACCTCAAGCATAGAAGAAGAGACTTACTAGATGAGCAGCTGCATTCGATAGGAATAGGAGTATCAAAATGAGCAGAAAGCTAATTCGAAAAGAATAAATACAATTATTATTACAAACTTCGACCGTATTCTCTCGAATCCTTTTTTACCCAGAGCTTTCAAAATGCGATGCACACTGCAAGGAGACCGTTTCCGAAGCTTTTTTTAATTAAGTTCTAGTCCTTAAAATGACAATCGAATTTTAGTTCCTCGTTCTTCAATGACTCTTTTTTCGCGATAACTTTGATTGTCGCAAGACAAGACACTGGGAAGACCCAGATAAGAGATCAGAATGTTCCTTTGCTTGGTTATTTTTTCTTAAACGACTTGAACTAAAAGCATATTGTAGAATTGATTCCTAAAGTTCTATCGCTTTTAACCTCAGGGTATTTCATTTTCCTTGGTTAGCGGGTAGAGATGTCAAGATAAAGATCAAATTGTCTTCTTTACACGTAATGAAACTGAAACGAGATTTCCCTTATCAGTTGGATAGTCATGAAAAAAACTGATTTGGCAACAGAACACATAGTCCAATGCTGTCCCTTTATTTTATCTTCTTCCTATTCGCCATTTTTCTTGTTCAAATTGCTGGAATTCTTTTGAGTTCTTTCTTCTCTCTGGTTCCAGAGCCAATCGATCTCCTATTCAACGTCTCCTACCATTCCCATTATGGGAGCTATTTGGGCGCAACTGGGTATTCAGCCCGCCTTCTTTCAATTAAAAATAAACCTAGAAATGCAACATTGTGGTCTTTTACTACATTTTCAACAGAAGTCGGTATAATTCTAGCTTTATTATTTATGAGATTGATGGATTTAAAGGGAAGGAAATTTGTCCTCGTCTGGATTGGGTAAGCTTTTAAACTTTTAGCAGAATCAAGGATTGTTTGCCCACCGCATCTTTCTGAAAAGCACGGGTTAACTCGATTTTTAATATGCTGCAGCTTCATTTTTTCAAATTATAGTCTCTTCAAAAAAAGACGACGGCTGATGCTCCGAGAAAAGGAGGTTTTTGCGGCGAGACCCATTTTTATCCTAAAATTTACTCAAGGCCTTTTTTAGGATAAAATGGGTCCTGCCGCGATAACTCTTTTCTTGGATACGAAGGATGTCGTCTTTTTTTATGAACAGACTATAGCTTCTTTTTCAGGTTTGGGGTGAATTTTTCCTTAGCTTTCTTCTTCTTCCTTTCATTCTATTTACCGAGTTTTGAAAGTTTTCTCCTCCAACAGGGCCTAGGAGGAATGGCTATGCAACTGAGATGGAGTGTTGTTCCTATTTTTATTAGTGAAAGTGCTCCAGATAATTTGAGAGGTAGATCGAATTACTTTTTGTGTTTTAAAAAGACCTAGGTCTGGCTGTAATGCTATTTTCTCTTGGAGATTCAGTAAGTAGCATGACTGCTTCAGTTCTGCTTCGTCCCAGCATTTTTGGAAATTCTGAAGCTGTATATTCTGTCGTTTTAGTAGCAATGGGTCTTTTTATTTTGGCATTTTTCTATCTGGTTTGGGTGCCAGATTCTCCAAAATATCTGATCGAAAAGAAGCAATTCCTTAGGGCGGAAAAATCCATCCAATTCTTTCAAGGGAAGAGAGCTGATTCAGGTTTTTGTCTCCTCTAAAAAGCCATTTTTTAAAAGAAAAATTCATCCACGACACCCTCTTGGAGCAGGGCAAAAGGAGTGAGGAAATCTCGATCAAATATAAAGAACTTTGGACTAACCCCTCTCTGAGAAAAATTTTTATTCTTTGCTTTTGTCTCTTCAATTTCTACGACGTTTCAACTATCACAATCGACTTGTTTTTTTTCACAAAAGTCAATGACATCCTTGGCTTAACAGCTGAAACTGTAAGTTAAATGAGAGAATCAGTAGATCCTAGGCACTAACAATCAGCACTATTTGCAAGCTCCTCCATCTGCCGCTTTTCTTGTTCCCAGCGATTGGAGTCGAAAAATTAGGACGACGGAAACTAATCGTTGCTGGATTTACTCTAATGTAAGTTTTTTTTAATTCCATTATTTCCTCGAGTCTACCAGAGCTTTAGGTTCTTCAAAATAGTGATGATGATAATTGGAATGTCGATTGTCACATTTTCTGGAACTTCAATGATCACCCAAGGCATTGGTATTTTGTTTTTCTTTTTATTTCCAACCCATTTATTTAGCTATCTTTGACCAGATCTCCAATATGATTATCACTGCGATTTCTCCTCAACAACTCGTTCCTTTGATCTGCTGTGAATTGACTTCTCCTCAAGCCAGAGTTACTGTAATTCAGGTTCGATTGGTAGCTTCACTTTCCTGACAGCAATCTTCAGACAGTCACTTTCATTTCCACAATAGCTGGAACACTTTTTACAACTCTTTTACCGTATGCCTTTAATTTACTTCCATCCTCTCCTTACATCTTTCTGGGCATCTATCAGCCTTTTTTAATGTACTACATCTATCGGTAGAAGATATTTTTTATTTTTAAAATGGCTCAGAAATTTACCCGAAACATCTGGTCGGACCGTTTATCAAATTGTAGTAGATTTTGATGAAGCAGTGAGATCAAGAGTGAGTTTAAGGAAGTACAATACAGAAAAGTTGCAGGCTCCTACAAGTAGAACAAATACGCTAATCAGCGAAGAAAAGATCGCATTATTGTGAAAGTGAAATAAAAATTTAATTTCTTATATATATATATATATTGCCAGATCTATCATGAGGACTTTGGTCAGTCTGATTTCCCCCAAACTGACTTTTTGCCACTCATCACAATCTACAAACGGCATTTCCTTGAAATGGTGATGAGCAAAGAAACAAGAGCTGTCCTATCCCCCTTATCAAAAAAGCCAGTTAAAAAATGTCTTCGCAACAAGCCGGGGTACTTTCTCGAAACTATCTCATCTTTCTATCCTTCCTGTGTTTATCCCAACTGGCTAGTCAACTTTTGAGCTCTTTTTTCACGTTTGTCCCCGAGCCAATTGATCATCTTTTCAATGCTTCTTTTCATTCTCATTATGGTAGCTATTTGAGTTCATCTGGGTCTGTTTCCCCTTTATTCTCTTTGAATAAAAACACTTTTTTAGAAGTGCCACAATATGGTCAGCTACTACATTTTTAGGCCAATTTGGCACCTTGTTGGCTCCGCTGTTCCTCGGTTTATTAGATAGGAAGGGCAGGAAATTTGTGATAATCTGGCTCGGGTTGGAGTATCGCTTTTAGATAGATTTTTAGAGTTTTCAGGTTTTTGTTGAATTTTATAATCGTCATTCTCTTC
The DNA here is from genome assembly GCA_932521405.1 of Oscheius sp. JU1382. Lineage (NCBI taxonomy): Eukaryota > Metazoa > Nematoda > Chromadorea > Rhabditida > Rhabditidae > Oscheius > Oscheius sp. JU1382. Next base: position 2,117,591 of record OW051479.1, read on the forward strand.
ATTCTTTCATTTTATTTACCAAGTTTTGAGACTTTTATTATTCAACAAGGTCTTGGAGGCATCTTTTTCCAACTCAAATACACCTCGATTCCCATCTATATTAGCGAAAGTGCTCCTGATAATATGAGAGGTATTTTTAAATTCTGTCTTTTTGGTAATAATCTACTGGCCTTCTTTAAATTTATGGGCCTAAACCCAGTTCTTTACAAAACTGCGTATTCACGTTGCTCTGAGAGAGTGAGAGGTTTTTTCGTGGCAAGATCCACTTTTATCCAAAAATAAATGAGCTAATTTGGCTCATTTATGGTGCATTTTATCGTGTTCCTAGCATGTAAAAGCGTCTAAAAGTGTAAAAAAGTCCTGAAACCTCTCATTTAATTTTAGGATAAAGTGGGTCTCATTGTGAAAAACTCCCTATCTCAGAGCGAATATGCAGTTTTGTCTTATTATTTTTAAACAAACTATAGTTAAATTTAATTACTGTAGTTCGATGAAGGATCTAGCATGGCTAAGAGGAGACTTGATTTTTTTTTAAATGTTGACTTTTAGGATTCGCTATGATGATAATGTTTCTTGGGACATCAATAAGCGATCTAATCAATTCAATTCTATTGCGTCCCGACATTTTTGGGAACATCGAATCGGTCCATATTATTGCTATCGTTTCCACATGTTTATTGCTTATTTCTCTTTTGTATTTGGCTTGGGTACCGGAGTCGCCTAAATATCTGATTGAAAAGAAAAAATTCTTAAAAGCTGAAAAGTCTGTGAACTTCTTTCACGGAAAAGAAGCTGATCCAGGTCTTTTATTTCTCATTTTATCTAGTCTTTTTTTAATAGAAAAGTTCATCCACGATGCACTTTTGGAGCAAGGAAGACGGCGAGGAGAAATCTCGATCAAATTCAAGGAACTTTGGACTGATGACTCACTTCGAAAAGTCTTTATTCTTTGTTTTTTTCTCGATAATTATCTCTCCATTTCTTCAATTACAATAGATATGCTCTTCTTTACAAGAGTAAATCTTCTACTCGGATTGGCTCCAGAAATCGTATCTTTTATACAAATATGAGAAGTCCTTTTTAAGGCTTTGGCTATCAATTCGATTTGCAAAATGCTACACATCCCACTTTTTTTAATTCCAGCAATTGGAGTTGAAAAATTGGGGCGAAGGAAGCTTCTAATTATTGGATTCTGTCTAATGTAAGTTCCAACTAATAATTTGTTTTTGTTCGCAATCTATGCAATTTCAATAAGAATCTGGAAATAAAAGCAGGAGATTTCTCTATCGCGCTATCTTATTCCAACTTTGCTCAGGAAGATCAAAAGTCCTAAAGTGCGAAGGTTTTATTCAACTTTGAAATATCTCTGGATTCTTGGCGGCGTCGCCTTCCGCACTAAAATAAATGGCGAAGAGCGTCGGTCCCTCCCTGGATTCTTTTATAATTATGGATGGATCCAGCTCTGTAGAAATAAAAAGGAAATAGCAGCGGGGCCACTAGAATTAGCTAATTTTTGGCTTCTAAAAATAGCTTTTAGGCTCGTCAAAATCCTCTTGTTGATCGTTGGAATGACTTTATCTACTTTCTCTGGAACTTCGATAATCACTCAAAGCATTGGTAAGATTTCACTAATGAATCTAGCCGTGAAATAGCCATTTTTAATCAAATCTCCACTATGATCATCACTGTGCTTGCTCCTCAACAGCTTATTTCTCTTATTTGTTGTGAATTGACGTCCCCTCAAGCCAGGGTAACTGTATTACAGGTGGGATTTACTCCAGCTTTTTGTTTAATTAATTTTCAGTCAGTTAGTTTCATTTCTACCGTTTCTGGGACTATTTTTAATTCGTTACTTCCCTATGCTTTTAACTTCCTTCCTCCATTACCGTATTTATTCTTAGCGATTCATCAGCCATTTTTAATGTATTACATCTATCAGTAGGGTTGATTATTCCAAAAAAACAATTTATTTAGAAATTTGCCGGAAACATCAGGCCGAGCTGTTTATCAAATTGTAGAAGATTTTGAAGAAGCAGTGAGATCAAGAGTGAGTTTTTGAGCCCAAAAAATGGAGAGATAAGGTTTATAGGCTCCGACAAGAAGAACAACAACTCTTATCAGTCAAGAAAAAGCTCCTTTATTATGAGAGTAAAATGATCCAAGCGTTCTTTTGACCAAAAAACAGTGCGGGAAGGAGATAAAAAAACTTTTAGATGGACACTCTTTATCAATCAAAGTCAGATTCTGATATTTTAGAGGCTAAAAATCAAAGAATCAGTTTTTTGTTCTCAAAGATAGTCGCTCTTCTGATTTCGGGCAGACTGGTTTTTCTTGCGTAGGATTTTACAATTTCAATTGAAACTTTAATTTTTTGGAATCTAGGAAAGGACTTTAGCTTTTAAAAAAAGTTAAATTAGGAGAAATTTTCTAGCTTGAGGGATATAGGCTGTATTGAATCTTAATTTAAAGATCAGCCTGAAAAAGTTCGTAAACAAGAGTGGCCTTGTCTTCGGACTTTTTATCAAAGAAATGCCAGGTTCATGGCTAGGGTACGCACCCCCTGCACCGCTTTAAAAATGAGATAAGGCGAGTCCATGAAGATGCTACCCACAAAATATCTTCTTTTCTTATTCTTCATTACCCTCACAAACTCGGCTCAACACCTCCTCTTTCTGATTTTTCCCTCCATTCCTGGGCCGCTGGATGATCTCTTCAATTCTTCTTTCCACAGTCACTATGGCAGCTACATGGATTCTACAGGGTTTGTCCATTAAATTTCTGCTAGCTGTTGAGAATTTTTATTAAATTTTAGAGATAAGAGCAAGCAGATAAAGGCAAAATAATTGCGCGAAAATTGGCAGTCAAAGTTCGATTTTTTCTCTTATTTCATTGGGAAATTTTGGGCATGGAAAATTATTATTTCGACGTAAAATTGCCACAGAAATCGTAAGAATTTGAGAATTTTCCTGTAATTACTGTATTTGCTGAAGAACTTTGTCGATTTTTAGCCATTGATTTGGAACAGAATCAGCAGATTTTTCTGCGTGAGATAACCACATTTTACACTGATTTTTCAATGAAATTACAGTTAGATTTTAGGATTGCTACAGTCTGGTCGATCAGCACTTTTGCCGAGAAGGGAGGCGAGATTTTTGGACTGCTTGTACTCTTGAGAATGGTCGATACCAAGGGCAGGAAATTTGGTGTCATTTGGCTGGGGTAGACTGGGTATTTTAAGGAAATTAATCATCAATTTAGATTTATTGTCAGTTTCTCGCTGGGAATCTTATATTTTTTCACTTATTTCATCCCCAGCTTTGAAGCGTTCATAGTTGGAGCGGCATTCGACGGAGCCACAATGCAGCTGCGCTGGTTCGCATTGTCTATTCTTATCAGCGAAAGTGCCCCGGATGGAGCACGAGGTCAGCATTTTGAAATATTGAGAGCTTCGCGAGGTGCCTTTCTATTCAAAAGATTACAGTAACCAATTGAGGAAATGTGAATTTTCCTGATCCTATCGTGTCTCCAGTTAAAAATGAAGTTCTATGAAGTAGTAAAAAAAATCAAGGGCTTTGTAGTGTTCGTGCGCGATATCGTATTCAATTTTGACGTTTTTCTTTATCCTAAATTTTGATAAGCGATTTTCTTGCAAAATGTTGTGGAATTTTCTTAAAAAATCAAAACTTTTAGGCTTCTCCATGATGATGATGGCTTTTGGTGATTCAATCGCAACATTTATTGGAACGGCCATTCTGAGTCCAAGCCTTTTGGGAAATTCTCAACTTTGGATTGTTGTCCCAGGAATTTCTCTTCTAATCCTCCTTATCTCCATTCTTTACCTCGCTTGGGTTCCGGAATCTCCCAATTTTTTGATCGAGAAGAAGAAATACTTGGAAGCTGAAGAAGCCATCAAATTCTATAATGGAAAAAACGCTGATACAGGTTTTTCTCCTCCTTATCTGAACGAAGAAAAGGACAACAATTTAGAGAGAATCCTCCAGCGTGGCATTTTAGAACAAGGTAAACGGAGTGAGGAGATAATCGGCTTCAAAGAGCTCTGGACTGATGAGTCTTTGAGGAAGGTTTTTGTGCTTTTTTGTTGAAAAAAATTGGCCTGTTTTTCAGGTAGTGATATTAGTATTTTGCTTGAATAACTTCTTCGATATTTCCGCTATGTCCGTCGAATATCTCTTCTTCACTAAAATTCAAATTCTTCTGGGATTCAACGCGCAAACGGTAGGCCATGTTTCCCACTCAAATCTAGCGGATTTATTCTATTATTTGGGAAATTATCTTCAAATTGATTTTAGGCGATGACAATCGGATCAATTGGAAAAATCACGACGATTCCGCTCTTCCTAATTTCCTCTGTTCTTATCGAAAAATGGGGAAGAAGACCTCTAATTTTAGGAGGGCTTTCAGTCGAGTAATTAGTTGTTCATTCTTCCTTATGACTCCTCAGATATTTCAAAGTAATTTTGATGCTAATTGGAATGTCTTTGGCCTATTTTTCTGGGACTTCTTTGGTCACAAAAGGGATTGGTAACTTTTTTTGCTTTAAAGTTAACTAAACATCTACAGCTATTTTATCGGAGACGATTAATGTCCTCCTTCAAGCAATTGGTCCACTCCAGATTCTTTCTCTTCTCTGCTGTGAGCTATCTCCAATCCAGGCGAGAGTCCACATTTTACAGGTAGATTAGCCAAATCTATAAATCTTCCAATAAGTTTACAGACAGTTAGTCTTTTCTCAACTATAATTGGTCTCATTTTCTCTACTCTCATACCCTATGCGTTCAATTTTATGCCACAATTACCGTATCTTTTCTTGGCTATTTATCAACCATTTCTTATTTATCACATTTATAGGTAAGTTGTCTCTTATTTAACAACTGATTTGATAGAAATTTACCGGAAACTACTGGAAGGAGGCTTTATGATATTGTTGAAGATTTCACAGAAGCAGTTAGATCCAGGGTAAACTCTATCTTTATTGACTAAAAGGTAATTTATAGGCGCCGACAAGGAGGATAAGTCTTATTGAAGAAGAAAGGCTACCGCTACTCAAATGAAATAAATACATTTTAAATAAAGATCTTATCGGACTGATACTAGCAAATACTATTAAAGACCTTCTTCATTTCTTTCATAAAATCCGTAGATATTATAAAATGTTTACTTTTCAAGCTATTTTGCCTCCCTCTGGGGGAAGCGTTCCAAAATTGACTTCAACCACTAGGAATCCCAGGGTCGGAAGGCATTTAGTACCTCAAACTTGGGTAATTAAACCGACGATTTTGGTCGGTAGCGGGCTATGAGGTTGGCTCGATGATGAGGCTGTACAAGAGCGGCGATGCTTTCTCTAGCTGATAGAGCCCCTTTGATAAAAGCGACGAAAGACTGCAAGACTCATCTCACGGAGAAAGCATCGCCGTTCCCGTACAGTCTCATCAGCGAGCCAACCTCATAGCCCGCTACCGACCAAAATCGTCGGTTTAATTACCCAAGTTTGAGGTACTAAATGCCTTCCAACCCTAGGATTCCTAGTGGTTGAAGTCAATTTTGGAACGCTTCCCCCAGAGGGAGGCAAAATAACTGTGTAACTAAAAGAAACAATTCAGAAAGCTCCCTGTTGAAAATGGGCCTTTTTATAAGAGATTTGAACTGCCACTCTCTATCTGATTGCGATATTTACTTGTAAACTAAAAAAGTGCGAGAAATCAAAATCTAAAAGCTTTTTTGACTAATTCAATTAATTTAAGCTGTAGAGCCAATTCATTATTTTCCTTCCTTCCTGCTCGACGATGTCCTCTGCCCGTCATGTCCATCGACTGAAGGCGAACTTTTCTACTAGAAAAAGGGCCTCTATAGTGCAAAAATCTACACAATTTTGAAGGCGAAAATGAAAATTTTTGAATTCAATTTTGAGCAAATCATTATTAAAAATTTCTTGGGAACTTTGATTAATTGTTGGCTGACCGATCTGGCGGGGTTTCAATAACTCAGAAACATTCGCCATATATAAAAAGTCAAAGGGCGCGACCTTTCGACGTAGAATAAGAAGTAATAAAGCACAGATGCTACACCTGCCTTCAATTAATTGTTAGACTTCTCTCTCCGCCTTCTATTATTCACAGACAGACGAATTCCTTCCAAATGAACTACACAAATCCATATTACGCTGAAAGGCCATTTGTATCAGGTTATCTTGCCAAAATAAATGGCATTTTGACCCTTTTTTTCGGGGGTTTATTGATTTATTGCTCAATGCTGAAATCATCAAAAGGAGTTTCCCCAACTATTAGAGGTTTTATAATCTACCACGCAGTGATGTGAGTTTTGCAGTATTTTTAAGACTTCAATCTTTTCTTAGAGTTAGTATGTCTACCAATTATTTAGCCTTTTTTGCTTACCCAGTCTTACTGCTGCCTTATAAAGCGATTTACTGCTTGGGGCTTCTTTCAGACTTTGGCGTTTCTCAAGTTTTACAAGCCGGCTTCGTAATGACCTTTGCTTTTGGTGAGTTTGATGGAGTCTATTGTGCTCAATTTGAGACAACAAGCAGAGCAATCTTTTGGTAAAAATTCCCTTTTAATTTTAATGCTAATTGGCTCAGAAGATTTAAAATTCTGGCTGAAATTTGCTTCCGATTTTTAACACCGAAAGTACAGTAGGAAGACGGAATAAATTAGTCTTTTATTAACTATCACCTGTACACTAAGTAACTCTGCAAATTGCGGGAAAACTTCACAAATCGATTAAAACAAATTATAAATATTGTGAGAAGTTTAAGAAAATTAAGCAAGAAGGTGGGATTTGGATGTGCGTCTTTTAGAATGATTACGGTGCCTCTTGTCTAAAGTCCTAGAATGAAGCGGAGAAATAGATCTTATATTTTCCTCTTCTATTCGCTTAAAATTTTTTTGAACAAGTTCCAATCTGGCTTGTTGAATCGCCTCCTCTCTAATAGAAGTTTTCTAGGTAATGTCTGCGTGATGTCTGTTATCTTTTATTTCCGAATGATTACAATGCTATCTCCACGGCATATTCTAAACAGCCAGTCGGCGATTATAATCTTCTACATTTGGAACTATCTCATCCCGACGTTTATGAATGTCCCATTGTCCTTTTTTGTAAACGATAATTCCATCTCCGCCAAGCTGCAATATTTTCAAGAATTTCGTGTGACTTATCCTGATCTTTTTACGCAGGAGGTCTTCATGTATAGACCAACTCTAAGCAACACCCACTTTGCCATTTTTATATCTATTTGTTCCATCTATGTGATTAATTTTATACTATCAATTATTTTAACGACCATAGTGACTATCAGCATAATTTGGAAAAGTGAGAAAAACGTTAGTGGAGGGAAGAGAGCTGCCCAACATAGTGCCGTAAAGCAATTGTATTGTCTGGTAATTACGACATTAGTTCTAAATTAATTTATAGATTGGTGTCCTTTTGCTTCTATTCTCAGTTGCGTTGTTTCCTATGTTTTATCTTCTTGTATTTGAAGCGTGGAGATCTGATTTATACGCGATTGGACTCTATAATGCATCAACTATAATTCTTGTGTTTATGGCTTCGATGTTATATTTTATCAAGCCTTTTCGATTGACACTTCTCTCTTTGCTTGGGTTTAAACGAGGTAACACTATTAAAATTGCTCAAGCAACTGCTAGCAAATAAATGACACTTTTTCTAATAAAGATATTGATCAGACCTCCAATTTTAAGTTCTTCTGCTTTTAGAACACTGGGGAACAAAAAGAGATTTGGCAGATGAAAAATTGGTCTAATTTTCAACAAATAAGTTGTGAAATTCTTCTTCAAATCCCTTATGAAAGGGCCCAGTTTTCAACAGGCTTTTGAAATCCTTTATAAAACGGAATTGTTTCTTTTAGTTACTCAGTTATTTTGCCTCTCACTGGGAGAAGCGTTCCAAAATTTGCTTCAACCACTACTTGCATAGGGTCGGAAGGCATTTAGTACCTCAAACTTGGGTAATTAAACCGACGAGTTGGCTCGTCGGCCGGTTATTATCTCGCCCAGTGACGAGGCTCTATGGGAACGGCGATGCTTTCTCTAGCTGATAGAGACCCTTTGATAAAAGCGACGAGAGACTGCAAGACTCATCTCACGGAGAAAGCATCGCCGTTCCCGTACAGTCTCATCAGCGAACCAGCCTCATAGCCCGCTAACGACCAGAGTCGTCGGTTTAATTACCCAAGTTTGAGGTACTAAATGCGTTCCGACCCTGGGCTTCCTAGTGGTTGAAGCAAATTTTGGAATGCTTCCCCCAGAGGGAAGCAAAATAGCTTTAAAATAGAATCAGAAAGAACAGAAGTTTTTATTTGTATGTTCATTATTTAATTTGAAACAAAATCTCCCCAGAAGCCTCTATAGTTTTCAGAGATTCCACTTGTTTTCAATAATAAATATTGTCCAGTTGATTCAATTACAAATCCTGGTTGAGCGCCCGACAAACTGAAACTCATCTATTTTTCCTTCAATCATACCTAGCAATTTCAGTGGCATTACTATACTGTCCATCATAAAAAGTGACAAAATCGTCAGGTCCAATATAAAAGTCAATGAAGCTAACAACCACGCTAAAATCTAATTGCAGTTTCCTTCCTTTTCTCACGTTTTAGTTTCATCTTTAGCCATTAATAGGATAGAACAAGGCGTACTAGAAGAGCTCAAAGTGCCGTAGTCGATTGATTTAAACTGAAAACTGCAATTCGCAAAGGAAACTCTAGCCTCTGGTTATAGAATAGACTAAAACTCGCCTGTCCTCCTGCAATAATTGTTCCACAATTAGTCAAAAACTCAGGAGCGTTTAGATCTAAATTTTTTTCTTTATATTTCCAAGATGGATTCAAACCAAGTTTGGTAAAAGAGGTAACCCCTCTAAATCGATAGAACCCCTTGTTGCTATTCTCTCCATAAAATTCGATTTTAAATTCGCCAGAATCTACAGAATAAACTCTCGATGAGTTCGAGTTATAAGTTATGCTAAAGACAGTCCAAATTTGTGATAAAAATAATTACTTGGCAAAAGACGTTTTCGAAACGATAGTGTTGTAAAGATAGATCCAGTCTCCTTCAGCCAAATACAACTCGGGAAATTGAATATACAAAGTCGGCTGGATGGAGATATCCCAGGTGAGTTCTCGATTGCATTGAGCGCTCGTGTAGCTGTGTGGATAATTTGGAGACCAAAACTAGAAAACGAATGACTAAAAATCAAAGAAAAGAATTACCGTTCCATCGAGAGATAATGACAAGTGAGTTGAAGATGAATCACATAGAAAGTCGAGGCGATTTAATGGAGGAGAAAGCACTTGAGCTCCTAAAAAATGTCTTTCTCCAAGCAAATCAAACCTTTTTTGCAAACACTCGGTGCTGAGACATTACATTCCGTAGCAAACCATTTCCCTTTCTGAACAAAGCTGCCATCAATTGAAACAGCAATGCAGAGTCGATTCATCAACGGGGCTTCTACATCTCTTTTGAGAGGTTCTGACGTTCAAAGGTTCTTACGAGAATTATTAAAATTGAAGGAAGAATGATCGCTCCAGATGTAGCTGCCGTTTGGAGCTTGAATCAACCCAATCCTGAAGTACTCTTCGCTATTTCCAACGGAGTTATAAACCAAATCTGTGATGAAATTATTTTCCTAAATTTAGACTTTCTTTGGACGGGATGAAACCCACCCCGAGGCTATGAATTGAAGCTAGATGGCCATCAAAACTGGCGCAGATCTCCTCTGATTGATAGGAGTAAGCAGAGCTATGGACACTATAACAATGGCCATTAAAGAGCCAACTCCCTTGGTCACAAACTTCCGCTAAATTTATTCGATTTAGATGGGTAGATTCGATAAATTACGATCAATATTGTCAGTGTATTTGCAAACAAATGGTGCTTTATAGTTGCAAGAAAAATCCTGCCAGGTTCCTGTATTCGAATTCGTGTCTAATATGACGCAAGCTCCATTGATATTTGCTCTGCCTAGAAAAAATTCATAAAAGATTTAAGGCTTTTACCGTTTTGAAAATTTGAATAATCAACTGGTTGTCCCTCATCTGTATAGCAGGAAGTTGGAAGCGAATTAACACAAGTCAATCCAGTCCAAACGAATCGAGTCTTGTCTAAGGCTATTCTCTTCAAGTTTTCATTGTCCTAAATTGTCATTTTTATCGATGAGATGTTATAATTTTACCGTATTATTCAAGATTGGATATAGGATTGCTCCATCTTTTTGGCATCTTTTCAACGCCTCAAAACGCGTTGACGGAGTTGAGTAGAATTTATAACAATCTCCCGTCACTTTATTTTGAATATAATCAGCTGGACAGGGAAAGGCCTCATGAACTGGAAAATCGCACATGTTTGATTGAATGAATTTGACTATTTTTGAAAGAAACCAATCCAGCTACTATAGAATTTGGAATTGAATTTAGTCTGTTCATAAACAAGACGACATCCTTCGTATCCAGAAAAGGGTTTTTGCGGCGAGACCCATTTTTATCCTAAAAAAGGGCTTTAGTAAATTTTAGGATAAAAATGGGTCTCACCGGTCTCGTCTTATTTATGAACAGACTATAACTAAGCAATTGTCCCGGTCCTTCCACAGATTTACTGAAGGTAAATACGTAAACTCAAATATGCACTTATGGTCCCGTAGGTTTGAATTGAATGGCTTTTTTGAATTGTATAGCGCCTCTTCCCATTAGATGGTCTTTACAATTCATAAAAAAAAGATGAAACTCACAATAAAAAGAAATAAATAAAGCTATCAGGAAGAACATTTAGGCGATGACAACTTCTAAAATGTGCCTATTATTCATTCAGAAAAGAGATAAGAGGCATCTGTGTGACTGTGTCGCGAACAGTAAGTCTGATAAGAAAGCTAATATTCTCTCTCCATAAATAAAGATACCAAGAATTTATTATTATTATCTCATTTAATTACTGTAGAAGTCACCCCAGAATCCTCTATATCCTTGGCTCTTTTGGCTGACAACTATCGTCATATATTGGCCAGTCGATTCCACAGCTAATCCCGGTTGGGCTCCAGAGACTCTGAATTTAGATCTGCCATTGAATTTGATTCCTTCTTACATAGCCAATTTGTTTCCACTCGTTGGGAATCCATCATAGAATGTGACCACATCGCCAGGGCCCATGTAGAAATCATAGAAAGTCACTGCCACTCTATAAAAATGCCTTAAAAGTCTTTTTAGTAGATATACGTGTTCTGGGAGCTTTTAGATCTAAAAGTGATCTGACAGCCATTTAGATAATTAACAAAGCCACCTCCATAGTTTAATGTCCGGAACTAAAACGTAATTTTTAAATTAAATTAATGTTTGTACTGTACCTGACCGTATCCATTAATTTGTGTATTATTACCGGAACAATAATTCATGCCAGAAGGGAAGGCAGTATTTGGCTCTGAAAATTTAAAGGAGGTCAACAAATTTTTCCAACTTTTAGTTTTTTTTCAAACTATAAAATCGCTCAATCTCTACCAATTTTTAAGATTTAAAGTGTATTGGAATCACGAAATCAAGCAGAATTAAACTACATCAGCCGCATTTTAACAACATGGCTGTTTTGATTAAAAAATAGGCGAATTTGAAGAAAAACAATATAGATTATTGTAGCGCCTCCATACTTATGAAAATTTAATCAAAGAGCCATGCTGTCAAATTTGGCTGATGTAGTTTAATTCAGCTTGATTTCATGATTTCAAAACACGTTAAATTTCAAAAAATGGTAGGGATTGAGCGATTTTATAGCCTGAAAAAACTTTTAAAAAATTTTTTGACCGGCGACACTATCTTTGACCGCCCAAAGTGCAACAGAGCCGAATTTTCCTCGATGAAAATTTGAACCCTTGGTGGAAATAAAGCGACTAACGGATGGGAGTGAGAGAAAGTAGTCCCCTCCATCGATAATTATGCCTTTGGTTGTTGTTTCCAATAAATTCGATTTTAGCCGATCCAGTGGTAAAAGTATAAATTTGGAATGGATCGGAAGAGTAGGTGATCCTGGAAGGAATCGTCTTGATAATTCGAAAACCAACGTGGCTAGAGGATTCGTACTGATTACATCATTGTAAATATTTATAACATCACCCTCTCCAAGATAAATCTCTGGAAATTGGAGGCGCAAATAAATGCCGAAGGTATTATCCCAGATGATTACGTTGTTGCAATTCTCGTCGGCATAAGGAAGAGGATAGTTGGGTGACCAGAACTGTAAATTTCTCTTAATTTTTGACAAATTCTGATCTCTTGAGCATTAGAAACATAAACAATTCAATCTGGATTCCACTATAACTTACAGTCCCATTGGGTGGCATCATTCCCCCGACGGAGCAAAGAGTCGAGGTGTGAGTCACAGGTGGTCCGACACTTATTGCCATCTTTTTACAAATACTTCCTGAAGTCGGTTGGCCACAATCCGCTGAAACCCATTTAGTTCTTGGAGCTCCAACGCTCTGCATCGAAATGTCTGTACATTGTTTGTTTGGAATTTGTAGTCCTAAAAAATAAGAACAACTTTGTTCGACCCTTTACCCCAAGTGGAATAATCATAACTGGTGTCATCACTCCATTGGAAAACAGTTGAATAAGGGTGGTACAAGCCAATCCGGGCGAATTGTGCCTGATCGAAGGAGTTGTAAAACACGGAGAAGAGGAAATTATTCTCTCCAACCGAGTGAACAGACGCTAGATGACCGTCATAGTTTCCACATGATTCTTCTGTGATTAGAGCGTCGTTTGGAGAACGAAGATTGTAGCAATAATTGTTGAACAACCAACTGCCAGGTTCGCACGTTTCCACATCTGGAAATGCCGTAATTCTTGAATTCAGATCCCAAAGATCTTGAATAAAAGTCAAAAGCTTTCTTAATTTCTAAAGTTATCGTAGCCAACGTAAGACGATTTTCTTAATCTCTAAAGCAAATAGCTTTCAGATTCCGTCTAAAGTGCAATCTTCAAAAGATCAAACTAGTATCTAAAAGCTGTTTACCCCACAGTCTTATCAATTTTATCAGAATTTAGCTTTTTCACCTAAGTTAGCAAATAAAAACTTACTGATATGGCCGGTATATCTGCAAACAAAATGAGCCACGTAGGCAGCACATTCCTGGCTATACCAATATCCGTTAAAAGTCTGCATTGCGACGCAAGCTCCTCCGTTGTTTCCATTCACTTCTCCTAGAATTTTCTTAATTTCTGAGAAACTAACAAAATTTACCGATGAAATTGGAATAAGGATTGGGAGTTCCTTCATCATTGATGCAGGAGGTATCCGAACCGTTGACGCAAGTCACTCCAACCCATACGGTGGCTCCGATTTGGGCGCCATATCCAATGAGACGATTGTTTTCCTATAAACAACGGAGAGAGAAATTGCATATTAAAATAGAAATACAGCCTGATTGACTGGGGCGTAGATAGTTGCTCCATCTTTTTGGCATTGTCTTAGCGCTTGGAAGCGACTCAGAGCATTACCACCATATAACTGGAAATAAATAAATTTTTGATTTGCGAGCTAAACGCCTAAACCTTGTAGCAATCCCCAGAAGAGTCTACAGTATAACTGGAAGGACAGGAAAGAGCGGATGAGACTAAAAGGCTATGAATTGGAAATGAAGGGAAGAACCTCACCTAGAAGAAGAATGAAGCAGATGGCTCTCATTTTGTCGGAAAATGAGATCTTCTTGCGGTGAGCGAAATAAATAGATAACCAAACGAACAGTCACAAACTCATAGTCAGCAGCGGACTAAGAAACTGATAATGGAAGGAGGAAGAATTTGAGACAAAGTCCGGCAAGAAAACGCAACAATATCGAAATTTCATTCAATCTATATCTTCGAAATCTAATGCAATTTTGAAAGGAAGATGGAATGATTTATTTACAACGCCATTGTTAGAGGACTCTTCGCCCATTTGGATATAAAATCTTGCGCATCCATCAATTGATCAGATTGACTCGTCTTCACAATAATCAAGAATCGGTTCAACTCTTCGCGATCAGCAAGGAGATCTCCAACCTGTATCGAATTGGTCACAATTGGATAACCTAAATTCGTTTTTTATGGGAGCTGAGAGTCTAACCAGAAATAATACAGGGATCGTACTGTCGTCCGCTCGAATCCTCCAATGACGCTTCAAATGTTCCTCTCTTATCCAAGAGGAGTTCTCGCTGAGCTGCATCATCGACTGATGTTGCGAGGACCCATTCTTTAATATCTTCGTGCTCCGCCGGCTATACGTGCAGTCACTTATTGAGTTTTACATTTGAAACCAACCTCTGTCCACTGGTGATCGGGTAGTTCGATTTCTGTCGGGATGTCTGTCCCTTCGAAGACTGCATAGTCCACAAGCTCAGCATTTCCTAGATTTTTAAAAATTAGATCGATCTACAACACGATTGGCTGCTTGAACTGGCGAGGAATTGCGTATTTTCTATCAAAAGATTATTCAAACCTTCGTCGATGGCATCCACCAGATCCAGATAGTGATTGAGCAGAACAAATGCCGTATTCTCATAGCCTTGTCCATATTCTTTGGCAGCCACCCCAGCTTGATAGAAAATCCTATCTACCGGCAAAATGTCGGTATATCGAAGAAGAGACAACGATTGTTTGAGCTGGAGACGAGAGGCGTCAGAAGAATCGGAGAGCTTAAGATTTTGATATTCGGCATGAAAAAAGACAAACCTCAAGAGCACATCGTAAAGCAAGGAGATTGAGAGCATGGACAAAGCGCTCAAAGGCTGGGAGATATTGGGAATCATCGCGACGCATTGATTCGACAATATTGAGGAAAAGATTCCGAACTGGGGCAACTCTCTCATATTCTTGGGCTGGGGTGTCTCTTTTGTGTTGAACTGCCTTAAAAATTCCATTTTTTGAACTCAAAGAGACTTCCCTACCTGTTCGAGAATAGCTCTGTAGAGATTAAAATTAGCTGGATTTGAAGAGGCTCCATATTTCTCGAAGACCTTGATCAACTTCGCAAAGTCTCCTTGTGGAAGAATCTCAGCAGCATATTGAGCAACATATTTATCCAGCAAAGGTCCATGTTTCGTCTGTTTCGCAGTATCCAAAGCCTTATCCCAATGGCCCCGTTCTATTAGGAGATCAATCGCTGCTATCACATCCACATCGATCAGCTCTCCTAATCTCCCTTCATTTCTCAAGCTTTCTTTATAAGCTTGTTCTATTTCTGGGATGAGGGATGGTTGATATTCGGCGGCGATCTGAAATACATCTTGCTGGATATATTCAATCAATTACCTGCTTAGCTTTAGACCATTGTTGAGCCTTACAGAGAGCCACCACAGCTCGAGGAGTGTTGCCCATTGTTAGGAGCAATTCAGCCAATTTTTCGTATTGCTCAATTTCGGTGAGACGAGTGATGACTTGTTCCAATTGCGCCTGATCTCCTCCAACTAGGAAGCGAATCGTTATGTCAGCCGCTTTGAGAGCACATTGTTTAACCAATTCCATATTTTCAGTAGATTCCGATGAAACCTAGAAGTTTATTTGAAAAAAAAGCTGCTTAAAATCGAGCCTTAAGATATGTCTGAACAGCTCTAGTCCAGTCTGATTGTCCTTCAAAGTCCTTAGCTTGTTGAATATAAGAATCGACTCCTCTGGCTCCACTACGCAACTCAGCTTTGTCATATTCCTCTTGTAATTGAGGCAGCTGATTGGGAAGGAATTCCTTAGCTATTCGGAGAACGTCAGGCCACATTCCTTGGTCTTTGAAGTATCTAGAAAATAAGAATTACAGTAGCCCAATTTAAATTACTTCAAAATAATATCTGGTCGATTGGCTCTCAATAAGAATGTCTCTGCCCTAGAATGATCTCCCTCCTTCAACGCCAACAAAGCTTGAGCTTCGTAGACTTTCTTCAAAGAATCGGTTGAATGCTCCCTAAAGGTTGATTACCTAATGAAATTTAACAAAAATACTTTGCTATCTTCTCAGCCTCAGCGAAATCTTCAATATGAAGATACATCTCGACGGCTTCATTGGGGAATCCTCCTTCGATATAATGTCTCGCTGCTTCATCCAATTTCCCGGCATCTTCGAGCTGATGAGCCATATTTTTGTGAACTTCCGGTAGACGTTCTTTAGCTCCTAGCTTGGCTAGATCAAAGGCAAAATCATGGGCTCCTCTCTCAATCGCTAAATCAATCGCCGTTTGCAACATTCCATGCTTATTGAGCAATTTAACAGCCGCCTCTCCTCCCAGGCTATTCGCCCAAAGGAAGATTACCTAAAATTTTCTTTTTTGTTTTATTTCAACTTCAATTGGTTACCTGCTTCTGTGAGTTTTCATTTCCCTCACTCTTGGCCAAACGAAAAGCATCATTCCACATATCCTGCGATCGGTACATATTGATAGCCGCCTGCCAATCCTCCGCCTTCAAATATTCCTCCTCTGCCGCCTTATAATCTCCCCTTTCTTCGTGCTCCATTCCTAATCGCTTATGTGTCTCCTAAATGTATATTCTCGACTTCAAATTTTAAAAATACTTGAATATGATCGCCATGATATCGTTCCACCAGTCGCACGACATCCTCATTTCTCGTAGCGGCCATATACATTTGAACGGCTTTTTCTGATTGTCCAATGGAAATATATAACTGCTCGGCTTCAGCTAGACGGCCTTGCTCTTCTAGTTCAGCTGCTTTTCGCTCATAAATGCCATGAGTTTCTTCCTTCCCTAGGAATTCAACAGAAAGCTGAAAGAATTTGAAGATTTCTCGACGACTATAGACTACAAAATTATCAATTTTTGTGAGATTTTCTTCGCTATTTTGGCCAAATCCCTCTCCCCATTTCCTTACCCGATAAGCATCCGCCCATTTGTGATTTTTCAAATACATTGTGATGGCATCATTGGGTAGATCAGCCTCAATAAAGAGTCTCTCAGCTCTCTAAAACTCAAAATTATTACTTTTTTAAACCCAAAAAATAACCTCAAAGTCTCCAATTGAAGCATAGTGATCGGCAATTTTACCGTAATAATCTCGACTGGTGCTTTGATCCTGGAAAAAGGAAAGGAAGCTTTTTTATTAAAGTAGGCTTTCATCTTACCTGAATTACGTCGACAATTTGAACAGCTTTGTTCCATTCTTTTCCTCGGATGGCGGCATCTACCGCTTTGAGAGTTTTATTCGATTCCAAAAAGTGGTTAATCGCAGCGTCGTCTTGTCCCTCTAAGACCAAACTATCTCCCCATTCTTCGTGGAGTTCAACGACTTGTTCAGGAAAAGCAAATCGAGCCAACTTTAAACAATCGCTTTCAGTTTTAACAAAAAAAAAGAGTTCACCTCAACAGCTTTGGCGAAAGATTTGCCCTTTTTGTAGCATTCCAACGCTTTGTCGAAGTCCTTCATCCGTTCAAATAAATCGCCAGCCTTATCATAAACATGGCCTTTGAGCAAAGCTTGAGCAATATTCTGCATCAGCGCCTGGTCGCTTGCCAAATTCGGATCGGCAAGAGCTGCAGCAAGAGCCTTGGCTGGCTGATTTCCTTTCAAATAGAGTTGAACAGCTCCTTGAGCATCTCCATCAGCGATTTTGAGCTCCGCTGCTTTAGCTTCCTGTCCTGTATCAAAGAGAGCTCGATAATAGGTTGCCTTTAGATTCTCATAGCCAGGATAGTTAGTAGCTTTAGCCAGCTCGAGAGCCTCATCCCACTTGTGAAGCGTTTGATACATCTCAATAGCTTCTTCCACCGAATTCTGCTGCATGTAGATCCTCTCAGCTTCTTTGAATTTCTTTGCCATTCTAGCTAGATTGGCTCTGACTTTGTAGTGTTGTGTGCCATCTCCTCCCAATTCTTGAGCAGCTCTCGAAGCAATTTCTACCGTATCCTGAATTAATCTAAATTAACCTATTTTGGAAGAAACTCACATGGAGGAGATTAACACGAGCTACGTCATTTATAGCAGCGAAGCACCTCTGCGCCACTAGAAGTTTCCCTTGTTCCAAAGCTAAGTCGGCTACTCGTTTCCACATTGTATACCTAGAAGGTCATATAGAAAAGAAGAGAACGGCTCTCACGTATCCATGTTTCCGGCGTTATTTTCCAGGAATGAGATGGCTCTTTCAAAGTCTCGTTGCTCCAAAGCTGTTCCAAATTCTATTTGGGTATTGTCCAATTCATATGCAATTTTTGAATTTGATTCCTACAAGATCATTTTTAGAAGACAAAAAGAGAAAAAACCTGAACAATCACTTCAGTCCTATCAGCATCCCTCAAGACATCCTCAACATCTCCTCTTATTTGAATGGTGGTCACTTGCTCTGGCAGATCTGGATTATACCTACAAATTTAATGTCGAGGAAGAAAAGAGGAATCCTACCAGATGTGGAGAGTCTCACCCGATTGAGCCACAACTACATCGCTCAAAGGAACCCATTGGACATAAGAGCAGAAAGAAAGGAGGTTGGTTCTTCGTTCAGAATCGAGATCAATCAAAGTTACCCGAGATCTCTTATCTCTGAAGAGGAGTTTTGTAGCCGATTCGTTGAGCTAAGCAAATTGAATGAGCTATGCATAAGAATCAAACCTCAAGCCAATCGATGGGGGCAGTATGACTCGTTGTTGCTTCCTGATCGCCGTTAATAAAATTCTCTGACATTTTTATAGGAAACTTTAGTCGAAACTTACGAATTGCTATGGTTGTTGGATCCGGAAGATAGGCTATTTTCTTCGTGACTGGTCCTCCATTCTCTTTGACAACAATTCGAACACTAAAATTGTTATTAATTCTTCCATAAATGAACAGCTAATTCACCTGAGAAGATGAGGATTCGTGAGTTCTGTCCTTACCCAACCTAAAGGACCATCGATTCCATATTCAACTATGGTAATCTCTCCAGCATTGATGAGGAGACACACATGGGCGAATTCAAAATAATACCTAAGAATTTAAGAAGAAAGGAAAAAAGGAATACTTTTCATTTCCACCCGAATGCCAATCAATTTCTGAAGATTTTCCAGTCTCTGTATCAGCTAGAATTAAAGTGCTGGATGTATTGGCCACAACGAAACGGTCTTTCCCCATCATCTGAGAGAGAGAGAGTCTTAAAAAGAGGAGACAATATCTTACCTTGATGTCATCAATTGAGAGTCCTTTATTGGAAATGACGTCAGTTCGACTGTCGCTATTCACATCCTTTACGATTACGTGAGAAGGAGCCACGTAAGTTGTCTCAAATCGACTCTTTAACATCCCTCTTCGCAAACAACAGTCGATGGAAATCACTCCTCCACACAATGTCCCCTACAATATCTTAGATTTACACTAGGATTATCATAGAGTACACTGTAGATAGTTGAGCCATCTCCCTTCCAGCCCAGAGCGGTGACTGCATAGAGGTTTTTAATCTCGAGAGGAGCGCCCTCATCCCAGGCTCCTCGTCGAGACGACCAGGAAAATAGCCGTAATCTAGAAATCAGAGAAATTCAAGAAGAATATACCGATCATAGCTGGCTATGACGGCGTTTTGGCCAGTTGGATCGACTGCACAAGCAGAGAATTCCTTCTCGTTCTGGTCGGTGTAGTCAAATTGCTGCTGGACTACGCCTGTTTCTGTATAGGAAAGAATTCGACGATCTGCTCCGCCAATTAGAAGCCCATGGGCAGTAAAAGCCAAGCAATAGGGGGCGAGCTGTAGATTCAGAATTTTAGACTAAAAAGTTTTCGACTCTTCTCTCAAAAAATACCTGCGATTTTGTGCTAAAATTGTAAAGAATAATAGATCCATCCTGATGGCCACTCACAAAGGCTGTCCGTTTTGAACTAAAGCTACAATAAGGCAACATAGAAATGGTGTTACTTTGATTGCATGGAAACCACAGCTTGGTCAGTCTTATAAAGCGAAGAGCATTTATTTGATTTGATCAATCCAACACGAACTTTTCCATCCAGCAAACCTATCTAAATTCTCTTTTTTAGGTAGCCCAAAAGCGGGTATATTTACCAGAAGCTTGTCATCAAAAGGCCAATCAAGTGCGGTGACTGCAGATGTTTGCATTAATTTGTTCACAATCACCTTTTTCTCATTCCTAAAATGGATTTAAATTAGAAAAGGCTGGAAATCAGAGACCAGGATGTTCCAATTTTGTAGACAAAAACAACGTTGTCGGTTTGACCAACAGCGATTTTTGAGCCATCTGGCGAAAACGCCACACATTTGACGATGTAGGACTTCTTCCCAAACTGGATTTATTCGCTTTTAGTTTTCAAAAATGTTCCAACCTTGGATTCGATTGGCTTTGTCGCAAATTTGTCCCTCTGCTCGCCTTTGTCATCAAGAAGAAGGATCGAACGATCAGAGCCAACGATGGCTGTTTTGAGGCCGTTGGGAGAACAAGAAATCCCGCAAATTCGAGTAGCTCCCTCCTATTTTGGATAATAATTTACAAGGGGAAATAATTGAAAAACCTGTTGAGGAAGAATCCCCGATAAATAGCGGAGCTTCATTGACGAATGCCCTTAAGGGGGCGGCGATAATGGCGACAGGCGTTTTGGTTGCTATGACGACGCGTTCCAACTGCGGCGATTAAACTATTATGACGGAGAAAAGGTGTTTAAACTGCGAAAGAAGAACATCTAATTCTTGGGTTCTTGCTTTTAAAAAAAACAGGGAGCTAAAAGAAAATTTATTTATCGGTTTTCAGTTCATTCTTCTATCCGTATTTTCCAGTGATTTTTTCAACTTCGGTGATTTGCGGTTAGAATTTCTCTCGACGGAGGATTTCCTCTCAACAGATGATCTCTTTTTGTCGACATCCTTCGAATTTCTCGCCTGTTCTTTTGAAAACTTCATCAACACAACAGATTTTCTTTCAGATTCTTGTGTTGGACAACTTCGAACATCTCTCCCAGTCGGATCAAACGTTAAAATCTGGCACTTCAAATTCTGATCAACCGTCAGCATTCCAGCCACATTATCTGTTTGTCCACAATAGTAAGGAGCTGAGAAAATGGTCAAACATAGACGTCCAGCGAAGAATTCATAGCCATCTTTGACGCATTGATGAGCTCGACAGATCAAATCCAAATCAAATCGAGCGCAAAATTCTTTACAAGCCTGTCTTCCAAAGACTTGCGAGATTTGTCGAGGACTACAAGTGATAAACGAAAGAACAAAGAAAGCGAAACCTGTCAGCAAAGAATTCGGTAGCTTTTGAAGGATCCGACCAGATGAGATCAGCCAAAAGACCCATATCGCAGATATCCGTTGGTCGTTCAATTATTTTGAATTGATTGAAATGCCTCAAATTTTGGGAGATTCCCCCATGAACGCAGAAGATTCGCCGGGAGATCAAAGCAGCAACTGGGAGACAATTGAAAACATGCTGGAAAAGAGACCACAACTCGACTCCTTTCTCATACTTCCGCTTGCATTCATCCATAAACCCGTATTGATAGTTGATCACTCGAGTTTCATGATTTCCCCGAAGAAGGAAAATTGACTGCGGATAGCGGAGTTTGTAGGCCAAAAGAAGAGAAATGGTTTCTACGCTAAACTCTC
Organism: Oscheius sp. JU1382; assembly: GCA_932521405.1. Taxonomy (NCBI): domain Eukaryota; kingdom Metazoa; phylum Nematoda; class Chromadorea; order Rhabditida; family Rhabditidae; genus Oscheius; species Oscheius sp. JU1382. Next base: position 2,139,185 of record OW051479.1, read on the forward strand.
CTCGATCCACATAATCTCCAAGGAAGAGATATCTCGTTTTGGGAGGAGATCCACACGCTTGGATCATCTTCTTCAAATCCAATAATTGGCCATGGAGATCCCCAAAAATTGTTAAAGGAGGTTTTAATCTGTGAGAGATTTGATTATTTTTTTAAAAAAAGAAACTAACTCCAAAAGAGTCTCTTCTTTCAGGAAAAGGATTCGACAGCGAAGACACAACTCGCGAAGTTCTTCAAAGTTTAAAACAATAGACGAACGCGACTCTTTTATGCTGCCAATTCGTTGAATTATACTATCCAACGCGGCATGGATTTGTTCTCTTTTCTAAAAAAAAAATTGGCTTTGAAAATGGAAGAAAGTCTCACATCGAGGGTGATAGCCGATCTAACGGATTTAATGGAAGTCACCTTCTTCTCAGTAGAAATTCGACGTTCTCCTTCCATTTTCTCATCAACTGATTCTAATAGATTAACTAGTCGGATCACCAATCGTCAACTAATAATCCAAAACTCGGGTTTTTGTAAAATTCTTCTCTTCTATAATTTTGAAGTCGAAAAATGGAGCTACGGTAATCCTGCGGATTCGGGACGACTCCTTTAAAAGTCGTCGACGCAGAAGAGGGACTTTTTTCATCAAAACTAGTTGAAAATAAAATCTTTATAGTCTCAAAAATATTGAAAAAAATCTACCAAAAAGCAAAAATATCACATTTGAGCTGACGCATAGAGGAGGGATATACACGAAAGTGTTTCTGGGGAGGAAAGGAGAGTTAATTTCGAAAAAAAAAAAGAGAGAAAGGCCATCTCCGATATATTTTCTGAGATCTGAAATTCATTCGAAAAAAGGAAAAGGGAAAATAAAATTAGAAAAAGAGCATCGGATCCGAATTGGAGTGCTTGTGGCTCAACGGGCTTGTCGGTCCATTTCCAGTGCCGCCTTTTCCCACCGAGATATCGTCCAAATATTGAGCATACTGTAGCGTTTTATTTAGTTTTTCCTAGCTAAAAAACTGACTAAATGAGGACCAACATTATCCTCAATCCATCTCATCAAATGGACATTACACGGCACATACGGCTGTCTCAGCAAATGCTCTTGAACTTCCAAAAATCGCTTTAAATCTTCCAATGTGATACGATCCTTGCTCGGTCTAAAATATTCCCTTTCATATTCTTTTTAAAAAAAAGCTAATTGCCTTGTCTTCTTGAGGGCAGCAATTATTCGCATAGCTTCCCGGATATCATCACTCATATTGGCAAATCCACGACGAGCTCCTCGAATCTTTCGGCCGAAATAGTGCAGTTTGGTGAAAGTTCTCTGCAAAAATTACTTATTATTTTAAAATAAATTGATCAAACCTTCAATGTGGAGGAGCATAAATCCAACGAAGCCGTGATAACAGCCAATCCAATGATGACATAGACAACGACCAGCTGAAAAATGTCTTTTCCAATGAGGAACCAACCGCTAGATAAAAATGACTGATGACATAGATATTGCCCAGGCCGATAGTTGTAATTGTGTTGAAGGAGAAGAACAATCCGTGAATGAAAGACCTACATTTTTTTGTTGAAAAAAAAAATGAGGAATTTCCCACCAAATTGGGCCCTTTTCGAAGGTGTTGAAGAGTAAACTTCCAATACAACAATATCCTATAATTAGAGCGAAATATGAGGCGATGGGGAGTTGAAGTCGATCCTCATCTTCGTCGGATGTCTCCTCGTCGGAATCTCGTCTCTTTTTTCGCTTTTTTAGTTCTCTAAAAGCGAAAAACATAAAATAAATAAATATGGTAGCTAACAAAGAGTCGATAGAATCCACATCGCCGTCGAATAGATTAGTCCTAACTGATTCAATAAATGACGCTATTAAATGCCATAATTCTAAGAGTTTCGCATAGGATCTAAATATTAATTTTCTTCGCCAAAAAAGGGAAATTATACCGGATGACTATTTCCGAAAGAAATTTTCCTATGTCAGCGGCTGTGATGAACATCAGCGGAATGCCGATCAACCCAAAAAATACTGTAAAAATCCGTCCAGGATCTGTCGTTGGCGTCACATGATCGTAACCTAAACTCGATTCATTTAAAAAGAAAGGAAATGGCAATCACCCGTAGAAGTGATCACAGTTAGAGCGTAGAGAACAGCCGCGGCAAAGGACCATCTAGGAAATTCAAATTATTACCATACTCTCTCTCTCTCTCATTTTTAGGCACTTTCATAAAAGAGGAATCTCACCAAGAAAAATGTATTTGATAGTCTGTCTAAAAAAAGAAGATATGCTCGTGCGCGATACCGTATTCAATTTTAATAGTTTTCGCTTATCCTAAATTTTGATCCTAAAATTAAATGAGCCGCCTTGTTTTTTCTACAAAAGTTTTTGCATGCTAGGATGGCGATAAAACGCATAAAAATCCTCAGAAACGTCCAAATTGACCAGAATCGCTCATTTAATTTTAGGATAAGGAAAAGCATCACATTTGAATACGGTATTACGAACGAGCATATCTTCTTTTTTAGATAGACTATTTTTTTCGATTTTTGATGTTCAGCGAAAAATGACAAATCAGACTAACCTAGTGCTCAACCGATCCGGCTCATCGTCCCACAATTGACCCGTTTCCGTGAATCTGTCATCATACTCGTGAGTGCGCGATAATTTCTTCAGAAGAGGTAACAATCGTTCACTAATCTGAAGATTCCTCTTTTGAGAGAACAATAGTAGTTTTTTTACCTGACTAGTATTAGCAATAGCTCCACCCGTACAAATCGACTGAGACTCGTTTAAAATTGCCTTATACATCGCGTGTATGCTTTGAAGTTTTTTCTGGAATTTCTTACTTGGGAGGTGAGAGAGGGATGACTCACTGTCCGAGATTCCAACTCGTTGTCGGCCTCAAGCCACATAAAAACGACGGCTCCCATGGCGATGTAGGAGAGAAGAAGAATGTTGAGACCCACATGTGGAAGAAGGATTTTTAAGAGCTGAAAAAAAGAAAAAGTTTTGATTCAACGGAGGATATGGGGGAACCTTCAGCGCTCTTTTCCATAGTGGAATCGGCGGGGTCTGCTCCTCCTCGACTGCTTCTTCGGCCCCATCGCGTCGAAATTCGTCCCATTTCACTCGGCCGATATTTTCTGCAAAATATTCTCGATTATTTTCATGGATAGATGAATTCACCTCCTGTGATTTTTATCAACTTTTGAAAAAAAAAACAAAACTACCGAATTAAACCTAACTTTTTTACCTATTTTTGAGTCAAGTGAAATGATTTTAGAAGGCTCATTGCTCAAATTTGATCCCCTGCTTTCTCTCAACTTTGAACTAATATACATTTTTACTTTACTTTCTCCAAGTCCTACCATAACATATCTAGATTACTGGAGAACTACAGCTTTAAAAAGAAAGATATTGAAGGAGCTGGTAGAAATGGCCAGAGATAAGTTAAGATAGAACTTGCCGATTCCAGGATGAAGCAGAGGGAGAGTTTCTCGAACAGTTTTAGCAAGAAAGGCCATTTTTAAGAGACTTTTGGGTTGTTCAAACTCCTCTGCGTGTTCATCAAGACCCACGGAATATGAAAAGTCCCGGAAATTCTATTTGACCCGGAGGATGGAGGGAGAGAGAGTAATAGAGTTTCCCGGAATAAAATACCTCGAAACGCTTGGGGCAAATATTCTTCTGGAAGAGAGGAGACAAAAGCGAGATCGCTGAAGGGAAGCCCTAATTTCGGCTTTTGGACTACTTGGAAGATTCGACCGACGCCGAGAGAGCCCATCGGAAGGAGGGGAGAATATGACCATAGAGAGGGGGCCCCTCGAAATTCGACACCTTTAGCTCCAGAGATTTCGCACTTCTGAACGGCGATAGGGGTAGAGGGAGGGAAAAGGAGAAGCTAACACAACACGATATGTCTGTCTTATTCTCGTGCAATTTTTAGTCTTTAGACTGGAAAAAAACAAAATGACTGCTTGAGACTCTATTTTCTCAAATATTTTGGTCGAGGGAAAGTCCTAGGAGTTCCTCAAAATTCCTTCGAGAAATTCGATTTCCGGCATCAATAAAGCCAAAAAAACCAAGAGGAAGTAGACAAAACAAAAAGCTTGGAAGCTCAATCGGCTGATTTTTGTCGCATTCTGAGAGAACGATTTTTTCATTTTTCTCCAAAAAAAAATCTGCTCAATTGTACATTTTGATAGCGGCGTTCTTTCCTGCCATGTTGCCGTCGGGCAATCCATCTTTCAATCGGCTCACACCTGCGCCACCTGATTTGAACGCAATGTGGGTGGAATCTCGGTGTTCTTACACACTTCTTTTTGGTCGAAATAATCCTCAAACTCACCAAAAAATGAATGCTGTCGAATTAGGTTATCCGATCGAGCTGTGTTATGCCTCGAGAGAGTATGAATACTAGGCGGCTTCGAGGGAGGACGAGAGGGCGGTCGAGACGGCGGTTTACGGTAATAATACAAGGGAGGCAACAACTGCGCCGTGTCCTAAGCTATCTTTGGATTCAAATAGAATAGAATTCAGCTCAAAAATGGCTTCCCGTTTTTCAACATTTTAGATCTATTTGGTGGGTCAAATCTTCGCTTGGAGTAAAGATTTTTCAACATTTTTTGCGTATAAAATCAACAAATTTAATTAAAGGTTAAGCCAAATGCTACAAAATATATTTTAAAAGTTTAAAAAAGCTGCCTATTAGCAAAGATATGACCTATTCAAAGTAGCTAAAAATAATTGAAAAAGTAGGATTGAATTCTCCTCATTTGAAAACTGATTTACCGCAGAGGTAATGCTGGGTCTCGGCTCGAATGAGCATTGCGTAGAAACAGCGCAGGAGCTCTTCCTTCTGGAGCCCTGATACGGTAATTGGCCCAAAGTCATTCGCCTCGACCAGACTACGGCCGCAGTTGTACCCATGATCTTCAAGCAATTTGAGAGAGAGACTCTCGAATAAAATAGTAGTCGAATCGGGTGGGAGCCAATCAATTATAAAGAAAGTCTGCTGGCGCATCGGTCATTTCGGCGCCGGCGGTGGAGGCTGTCCTGGAGATTTGAGTGACGAGTGTATAGGTGCGGGAGGGAGATGTTTTGTTGAGCCATTCTTCACTACACTACAGGCTCTTTCACTCTCATATACTTGTTGCCTATAGCTGTGGCCAGGCATATGGGAGAAATGCTCTTCTAGTCTCAAACGTGCAAAGTAGCTTGGACCCTTTTTTCCAAAGCTACGTTCTGCTAGAAAAGGGGAAGCAGAAGTGCAGTAGAGTTCACTAATAAGTCCACATGAAGGATATTCAGTAATTTTGGACCTAAATCTACAGTATAAAGATCCTCTCATAGATTTTTTTGTGAAATTTTCAAACCCAGGAGCTGTTTTTCTTTTAAAATTAGGATCCTAGAGTCTATTTGCTACCCAAATTGATAGCTCAGTTCAGTCCATCTAGCTACAGTAATCTAGGGTCGAAATAACTTTTTAAAAAAAATAGTTTTGTCTCTGAATTTATTAGAATTCTCTGCCCTTAAACAGCCCAAGACGACCAAATGATAGAATCTACGACAAGTAGCGTTCTGTTTTTACAGAGACATTACACAGTCAGTTGAAAGAAAGCGTGAAAAGCCCTTGCCACTTTTCAATTAGCACTCTTGGTTGTAACAATGAGGGCCATTCGTCATGTTGGCTGCTCATTTCGCACGACAGCCGGATGACAACTACAGGTGGTCTGGGCTGGAGTCAGGCAAAATAGACAACAAAAGTTTTAGCGGTGTCAATAAACAAAACACTCCTGGAATTTCAAGATTTCTGATCTTTTAGAAGCAAGGAATTTAGCTAGATAGGAGACAGGTACTGTAGTGATCAGATATCTCAAAGATTTTGAGGCCAATTTGAATTGACTTCAAATAAATTGGAAAAATAGTTGAAGCTCAATCAAGGCTACAGTAATTCTGGCTCAAACCCCCCTAATTTTTTGATTCATTTTTCAAAGTTTCAAGCATGAAAATCCTTAGATTCTCCTGAGATTTCCCAAAACGGTCAAGCAAGAGACAATTGGTAAAAGAAGTCTGGAAGATGAGGGAAAAACTTACTGTTGGTGAAGAGAGGCAGAAGAGCTAAGTCGACAGGACCAAGGCCGGGAATCTGTGCGTGAGTGAGACGAGCCCATTTAGTGAACATTCCTGTGGTAACCTATAGAGGAGCTTATTCGTCTCCGTCACCGAGGAAAAGGAAACAATAAAAAAGACGGCTTTGTTTTTGATTCTGACTGGAGAGGGAGAGGGAGAGAAGTAAAACATTCATATGCTGGGACGACAGCTTTTCATGGTCTCTCCACACAAAAAACACATTCTCACTTCAGAATTAATTGCTTATTGGTATGTGATGTTGTCTGCTTATGGGGAGCCAACCTAATTGCCCAACCACTAATTTTGGAATGTTTTTCAGGGAAAATGACCGAATTCTGATGGAAGAATGCAGCCGGGGGGCAGAGGAAAATAGCCAGAAGATTGCTCTTCTGCAATTTTTATTTAAAAACCAACTAGAAGCACTAATATATCTCAATTTTTGGGACCAAAACAGTAACTTTGATAAAAGTCAGGTTTTTCTCTAATTTTGAAGATTTTTAGGCTGAAAGTAGTAAATTTTGGTACAAACTGCACCCAAAGTAATTGTAATTTTTTTCAGCCATCAAATTCAAAAATTATTCTACAAATTTGAAAAAGCTTAGAATCAGAAAATGTCCCTCGTCAAGGAAAAGAACATCTAAGAAAAAGGCTTGACTTCCGCAAGAAGTAAACGGATTTGAGGACGGGTTGGTGGAGCTAATCAAGGATTATGCAAAAGTGACGCCTTCATTTGATTTCCGAAAAGAAGAGAAAGAACCTCTCCACCACACATATTTATATGGTAAAGAGAGAAGAAGAATCTCATCGTGTCGCATCGGCATAAAGGAGCATAATGTCCCCAAAGGGCGCATATTAGCTGAAACATCGGTCGTCTCGAATCTCCGTCTAAGCGGCCTGACAAACGGGCCAATCTTCTCTACGGCGTCACAAAAAAGTCTGTCTCCGACTCCCTCTCTGACTGCGTGGATGTCAAAAATTGCCCCAATATGACAAGGTCTGGTCAAAATGGCGAGAAGTCTCTAGTCTCACTCCAAGTCGTCTCCCTCTGGACCTCATTCTACGATTTCTCTCTTCTATAACAGAGACCACTTTTTAGGATCTTCTTGGTCTCTACAAATCAAGTGGCACAATAGCTTTAGACCTCTATGAGATTGCACTATGGACTACGGTAGCTTTTCACCAATTCAAAAATTGTGTAATATTCAGCATTAAAGATACACAAAATGAGAAGAATACGGTAGTTGCCTTATCTAGGCCTAAAATAAGGCAAATTCAAAGAAGTAATTTTCAACTGAACGCAACAAAACAAAGAGAATTGAAGACTACAAAGAGATCCCAAAAGTCCAGAGCTCCTTCCGTCCAAACAAACAGCCGTTCCTCCCAGAAGCTAACTTACTCTTACTCTGATAGACTGGAAGAAGAGCCACATGAGCTGGTCCAAGTTCGACTATCTGTGCGTGAGCGTATTTTGCCCATTGAGTGAACATATCAGGCTGAAGGAAGGAATTATTTTGAAGCGAAACCAAGGGGGGAAGATAATAGCCTTCGTGTTGTCCATTAACGGTCAGATTGTTTTCTAGACCAAAATTAATGGAAGAGAAGAGAAGGAAAATGACTTTTATCCTCTCTCTCTCGTCATTCGAGGACATCTAGAAAAATAGGAGGACAAGGGGAGAAAATATGAGGGAAGGGGGACGTTTTCAATTCGAACTGGGATTTATCGTCGTAACGCTTTCGAAGAGACATCTCAGACCCACCAGATGGCGGAAAATCGCCGACTAAATGACTATTTGATAATTTTTTTCTTATAGTTTTGACGATTACGTTATCTCTCACGACGAAAACTTGATAGATATTTCAAATAAAATAAAATGAAACATCAAAGGAAACGACATGAGGCTTTTGGCGTTGGAATTTCGCGCGGAAAGCGATCGCTAGTGCTACTAGGAGATTGTCATATTTTTCAGATAATAAAATCCATCAAAAGCTGCCTATTTTTGGGTATTTTTAGGCCACTTTTTAGTCGATTTCAAGGAGTTTTGCTCTTTAAAAAGTTGTCAATCTGAAGCTCTTTGCAGACAGATCTAAAATTATAGGAAATGAAGAGCATAAATGCCAAAAAAAGGATGAAGCTGAGAAAGTTACGGTAATGGAAGAAGGTCCCAGCTGATGCGCATAAGCTGCGTATCAAAGTTGCTATTTTTAAGACAATATTTGCCCGAATTGATGACTGCTGGATGGGAGAGGATTGAGTTGTTGAAAAAAAAAGTGAAAAAGTGACACCATGAGGCCAGACAGCATAGATAATGAGAGTAATTGGCGGAAGAACCGCGAAGGATTCACTTGTTTACGGCGCGAATCGGGAGAGGCAGAAAGGGTGATATTTGAAAGAGAAACCCAAAAGGCACATTAGGGGGAAACAATAAACTCGAAGAGAGGGGAGTTCTTTTGAACTTTGATGTTGATTTCTTGCGGGGAGGTCCCCCAGTCGTTTGTTTCTGGTATTTTTGAAAGTCACCGACGATTTTTCGCAGTTAGGAAGCTTGACTTCCGAAGCGAGTACGCATGGCTTCCGGGGCTGCCTCACAAGAAAGAACGGCGATTATTTCAAGTGTCCAGTCGGATTGGCTTTCAACGAATTCAAAGAACGAAAGAGAGATCTATACTTTTCTGGGAGAGAGAGAGAGAGAAAGATCCCAAAAGAATGAATGAAAGAAGAATAAATTCGATTATTCCGGGACCATCATTCTCTAAGGATGCACTTTATTTCTCTTCTCTTGCTCTCAGGAAGAAAAAAAAAGCTGAAAGAATGGATTTTTAGGAATCAAAAATTGCCTCCAAAAGGAGAACTTTTTGCAAGTAAATACCATCGAAAATGCTGGCGAAATCCACCAGAATTGAAGATTAATTTGCAGAGCAAAGTGAATTTTTGGGTAGCGGAAGTCGCAAGCAAAATATGGAGGTCAAAATTGGTACAATTAGACTGTAAAGGTTCCTTTGTTGTTTCAACAATAAAAAAATTCTGGAAGTTTAGCTGCTAGGGATCTCTCTTCTTTAGAAAGTAAGCATATAAGGCCCCTATAGGCAGATATGGAATATTTTCCTTCTGATTCTGATAAATATTCTATTTCTTCGACTTTCATTCAATAAATAAGTCTAGGAAATATCCTAAGAAAATTGGTTTCTTCTAAGAATTCTTAAAGCGACTTCCTCAATAATAACTTCAAAAAGGAAATTTGCATTTCCTGTTTCCATCTTTAAAAATTAGTAGATAAATAGAGAAGGAATTATTTACTTTTCTAACTAAATTTTGGACTAGGGATGATGGGACTTTCGCATGGTCACCAAGAAGAGAGCTTGAATATCGCGTGAGTCTTCTTCAGATGTTTTTTGACTCGGAATCTCGCACATAATCTAAGACTAAAGACGGCTGGATAAAGCCAAAGGAGCCGCTAATTGAGGTTTTGAAAATGAGAGACTCATCGGCTCCTTTGATCCGTTCAATTTTCCCAGGAAAACACTGACAGTGTCAAACGGAAATTGTTTGCCTCAATTTTAAAAATATTTTGCGTTAATTTATGATGTTTTACAACGAAAATTATTGACTTACCGTGGCAGCGAAAGCGACTGAAAACCGACGCGGAGGAGATCCACGGCATATTGAGAAGATTCAGATTAGCGAGTTTCACTCTAACTTCTCGGAAAACAATTAGCAAATGCCGGCTATTGTTGAGAACTCAACCAGCCACCTAGCCAAGAGGATAGAACAAACCTTGGAAATAGAGAAACATTCGCTCATCGGGGACTCATTGGAAGTCGTTTTAAAGGGGCTAAATTCTCAGATCGGGACGAGTGATAATGGGATTGGTGAAAGGAGGACAGACTCTCCTGGGAGGGTAAGAGTACATCCAGGAAACTTTTTTTATTTCCTCTTTTTGGGTTATTTTTGCAAAAAGTTTCAAAAAAAAATTTTCCAAGTTCTTTCTAAATTCATTGGAGGAAAGCTGGTTAAAATAATTGACTGATCGTGGCTGTGAGCTGATTAAATTTCAAAAACAGGAGAGGCTGATTTTCAAATCAAACCGGAATTTCAAACATTGGATTACACAGTAATCTTAACCAATCAAATTGGTTCAAAAGTTCACCCGTTAGGAATAATACGGTAGTTTTGATGAGACTGATTTTGAGATTCAAATAGAAAAATAAAGTTTAAAACTCACCGCTCTCCTCGGTTCTTTCGCTGCGATCGGTGTTGATTCGTCTCTTCTCGGAGAGTGGATGTATCGACGGTGTCCTGATCAGTGGATGGATCGACGGCGTGCGGATCAGCTGGCCGTAAGCATGAAATGTGGCCGAGGCCGCCGTCGACCCCATCTAGACTGAAATTTCCTCTTTCTTCCAAAGGCGAGGGTGGCGGGACAAGAGGAAATCCTCTTGTGTTATGGGCGCGATTATTGCGGCTGCTGCTTTTCCGGTAAGGCTCCCCGAAAATGACTCGGATGACTCTCTTAGAATATATGGATCAAAAGAGAGAAAGGAGGCGGCAAAGCCTTTCATTTTCTAGCCATTCTGATTCTCATTTATGATGCTGGTCGTAAAAATTCAAATTGGCACCTAAGTATACTACGGTAGCGATCTCTGAAAATTATGGGTTTTGCCGCTGAAATATGACGCCAAAAATCGTCTCAAAACTCCCGTAGATTGCGGGGGCTTACTGTAGCCTAAAAAGGTAGGAAAAAAAGATAAAAATAGAGAGAAAGCACGAGGATGATGCTGCTCTCTGAGACTTTGGGAAAGAAGACCGGGGGAGGACCCAGCTGGTCCTCGACACGACTCGGCTTTGTATTGTGTAAGTGGCCCCAATTGCTTACCAACTGAACGAAGACAAATTAAGACGAGGCCGACGCCTGCCACATAGAAGAAGAAGGGGCCAGCCTGCAATGCTCACTGATTTGTGGGAATGACAGTCGGGGGAGACTGGTGGGTGAGGGTGGAGTCAAGAACGAAGAAGCAGATGACTTTTTGGGGAGAGAGAAACTCGCGTGTTCAAACACCATTCCCGGCTCAGATTGGAACAACATGACGAGACAAAAGACGAGCACATTTAACAGCACTTTACGTCCTCTTCCTTGTCTCTTTTTTCAATCATTTCTCACTAAACAATTTAACAGAGAGACACAAAAGTACAAACATTCCTATGCTTTGATCTCCGAGGATAAATATTTGAAAAGAAATATGAAAAAGAGCAGCGATTTCCAGAGAGTGTAAATGAAAGAAAAAAAAGCTGTGAAGAGATAAGAAGGATAAAAAAGAACAATTCGCGAGAGCAGACGGAAACAAAAATGGCTGAAATAAATCTTCTTGCAAAAGACGTGTGAAACTCAAGATGGGCGAGAGAGGGCGACTCAAAAGTAAAGGTTCGGGGAAGCTCCTCTTCCTTTCGGAAAAAAAGATCTCTAATTTTTATAAAGGATTTTATAATTTGAAAAGCGTAGAAAAAATAAAACTAACTTTCTGATGATCATTTAGTCCAAAATCTGGAAAGAGAGGAGAGAAATCTTCTTTTTTTGAAAGTGAGAGCTCAAAAAGCTAGCTGAAGGTTTTTTGGCTTTACTGTATACCTATTGGATAGAAAGGAAAACGATCTAAACAAAAGGACTTTGAGGTAGAGCGCCTCCCATTCACCCACCGTAATCCTAGGTGTGTCTTCAGCCGCCCACCATTGCCCCCCGATGAAAAGAAAACAAGAAGTTGATTTGTCCCGAAGTGAATCTGTTTGGTTCAATGGAATGCTGAGTCCCTCTCTCTCCCTCGAGAATGCCACCTGATGCCCGCCGATGGTCGTGTCGGGGTCGACACCCATTATGGTCCGTGGGGACGAGGTCCCCTAAAAGGGGACAAAAGATGCGACACGCCATTGATCCCTTCTCGAGGGTCTAATGCCGACAATTCGACAATTAGATGAAGAGTCACTCTGATTTATTCAAATAGCCCAGCTGTTTCAATAACATCCATTAGGAACTCTTCTTTCGCTCGCTAAGCAAAGGGTTCCTCCACATTTTGCTCCTGGTTACTGTATTCCAGGTAATATTTTCTCAGCTCAAAAGAAAGGACATCAAAAATACAGTAACCTAACTACAGTCTGAAATTATTTCTACAGTACTTTCTGTGTAAAAAAAAATCAGAGAACGACGGGTTTTTCTAGAGATTGAAAAGTGGCTCACAAAAAATGATAAATTCCGAATCTAAGACTATTTTTTGATTTATAATCGTCAAATAAATTGCAGAGGAGACCAAGCTCTACAACTTTTTAAAACATCGCAAAAAATAAAAATTAATTTAGGTAGGAAATTAGAGAGAGAGAGAGAGAGAGTGAATACAGTAAAAGGTACTGTATGATTGGCTAAAGTTGAAAAAAGGAGAAATTAAAGATTACGTTGGTGGTGTAATCTCATAAGAAAAGCACTTAAAATGATAGTATTTGAGCAGTTGAATCGTGAGGGCACATTGGAATGATTTATGTCCCTTAAATTATGGCCATCCTAGGAGGCAATGATCACTCGGGCTCGTAATCGCAAACGGAAGGAAGATTCCTCAGCCTTCCTTTCTTTTCGATCTTTCTTTATTTTTCTAATAAAAAATGTCCAAAATAAATAAGAAAAGGTGCTAGTGTCTAGAGTAGAGATAATCCCTCTGGGGCTCATTAGACTCCGAAGCTCAGAGTGGACCAATTAGCTATTGGTGAAGGTGCGAGCAGTTAGTTGGTCAAAACATCTCTGGAGCCAATCACCAGCAAGGAGAATATGATAAATGGATGTCACCCAGGTAGCGAAATTAGTAAACAAATCAGCAATGCAATGGAAATTCTATGAGCCAGATGGGGGGAGGGCCATTTCTCATTTTTGGGCCACCCTTTTGTTTTTTGGAATTGCTTTTGGTTAGCTCAATTGGTTGGCTGTCGAAAGCCATCCGCAAAAGAAGCGAAAAATAACTGTGAGAGGGATGAGCTGAAAGAGCCTCATTTCGGCTTATTTTTACGACCAATATAGACCTCTTTATATGTCTAATTTACCTAATTTTTTGACTTTAAATGCCAACATTAGACCAAGATCTCTTCGTCTAAATGAATCGACAAATCTCTCACTATCAATTCAGAGATCTAACGCTCTTTCCATAACCTAATCTAGAAAGGGGGAAAATAATTTTTAGAAATTCTTTATTTCTATTAATTTTGGCACCAACTCTTCTCAGAATTTTGGTAGGAAAATGGACAATTTTGAAAAGAAAAAATTGGACAAGAAGAAGGGGAGTTCTCTTTTTCCCAAGCTTCTTGAATAATTCTCAAAAGTAAACAAGTCGTTGGACTTTTCCATGTCGCCAGCCCTCTTAAAGATGCTGAAGAGAGAGTTGTCCTTTAAAGTAAACTGAGAGTAGAATTAGGATGGTGATGTTTCTCTAGGAGCTGAAGCACCTTGCAAGTCTGTACTGAGGTGGGAGTCAGAGAGTCAAGTTGAACCCGGCAGTTGGGGGAGTTTTTGAAATTCTTGCGGGCAGTATACGTAGTCTTCACACCTGAATATTCTAAATTTCGGGGACGGCGCTTCTTCTACCTCACAGTTAGAGGAGAGAGGAGGAGAGGAGATAAAAGAAAAAAGACAGCTCGCAAGGCAAAACTTCCTAATCGGATCGGGTGGAAGGGGAGGGGAGAGAGGTCAGAAGAAGTCTCGTTTTGAGACAACTCTCCTCTATGAAATGGGGCGGATCTCAAGGCGACATTCACAAAAAAACAATGGAGACGCCGAAGTTCCGGGAGTGAGTCTCGGTTATCTCTCCACAGCCAAGCCAAGGCCGTGGGAATTTATTCCTCTCTCGAGAAGGGCGCCCGACCTCCCGCCTCCTTGTCGCATCATCTCTTCTCTTCAAAACAAACGAGGGAAACCCTGATTCTTCAGAAGAGCTCTGCAAAAAAGACAACTCGAAGGTCAACTTGAATAGCTGAATTGCAAGAGATTGAAGAAAAGAATATTTCTGTAGATGAAGGAGGCTTTTTTCTCTCCTAAAACGTCATCAGAGAGATCTCCTTTGTTTGTTAATTAAATCGTCTCCAATCAAGTTTATTCCAGCCAGTGTGCAGCAAAAAAGGAGGAAGTTTCCCAAGAAAACGAGGTCTAGTCGAAAAAAGATCGGCTGATTGTAGAAACGAGGCGCCGTAAATCACTCTTCACGTACGTCAGAAACGAGCTACACATCTGGGAGCCTCCTCTCGTGGCTAACAACCCCAGATCATAATGGCTAGTTGTGTAAAGTGATTAGAGTTTTGGGAAGCCGGGATTCTGAGGGGAGAGTTCGTCAAAAGGAAGTGGCTTTTCTCCGGCTCTAGCCTCCCATGGACTCTGCAAAAATTTCATCGTTGCATAATTATTCCAACCCGGCTTTTCCTCTCCAGCACCCACTCACTTAATCTCATCGGGCTGTACAAATGAATATTATAGAATCTCGTGTTTTGACGGAGCTACCATTGTACGATCAACAATTTATGATTAAATACTGTCGTTCATCCAAATAATAAATTAATCTTCTCCGGGACTAACACCAATTCAATGCGGGTCATTTATGTTTATGAAGAAAGAACAGGCCGCTAAGCTGCCTTGGTTTACTAGATTGCCGCCGTAAATGGGCAAGACTTTTTCTGCAAATTATGATCTGAAATTATTTTCTAGTCGCATCAGCAAATTATTTTCTAAAGTCTGCAATTCTGAATAAACTAAATTCTCTACATTAATGGAATAATTAAAGATTTTTTTCAAAATCAGAAAGGCTATTTTACAAAATTACAGATTTTTAAGACGTGAGATCAAATATATTACATATTGTTAAATTATTCACCGTCGATGCTGCTGAGTTCTGACTCCTCACTGATTTCAACTAGTTTCTGTTTTTTATTTCGAGTTGCTCTTGTAGCACCTCCACCACGTGTACGACCTCTTCCACTTCTGGGAGTTCTTAATTGATTTCTTGTTGGTCTTATTAGCTCGTCTCCATTTAATCCTCTTGAAAAGATAGCATCTATTTGAACAAGAAAATCTTCGGCATCGGTCTTCAAGATTAGCATTATAAAAAGTTTACAAAACAATACCTTTAAATCTACTGACTTCGTAGATTTAATCAGTTTTTCTAACGGTATTTTGAAATCTTCATACACCTGCTGATCTTCCATAAATGTCGCAAAGTTATTTAAATTGTCTCTCATCTTAAATTTTCAGTTATCTTTCAGATATAAAACACAAACCTTATTAAATGCCTTTTCTGATAAATTGATTTGAGAGATGCAATAACTATAATAATGGGCAATTTTGGAATTTTTAGACGTTGCGTGATCCCTAAATCATTGCTTAGATGTGATTCAATAGAAAACTAACGTCTTAATGAATGAAAAGCGTGCACACAGTTTTTCTACAAGACTGTCCATCTGCTTATCTTTGTTAATTTGTTGTAAGAGGAAGGCCATAATAATTTTGAATTGCTGCAATGAAACCTCACGAGAGCTTCTTGATAACCGTGAAATGAAATCAGGCATAAGGTTGTAAATCGTTTCGCGTGATCCCTATAAATATTTGCCTAAAAAATAGTAACTAACCTTCGTTCCCAATTCAACGAAAAATTCTTTGGTTAAAGTACTGATTTCAATGGCCGGATCAGTAATTAACCTAAAATATTATTTTAAATAACAAAATAGCCTACTTGGCAACATCTGCTAGCGATCCTCGTTGCTTTAATATTTGGTTCGTTAATAAGTGAGTAAGAACAAGAAGCGACGTTTCTCGAACCATTGTTTCTGGATCTTTTGTCCTAAAATTGGATCATCTAACGTAATAACAGTAATTACATTGAATATAGATTATTACTGTATAACTCAACAAGGTTCGGCATTCTAAAACATAAATCTCCGGCAGCAATAACAAGATTATGTCGAAGCACAGGGTTCTGGCTATTGTTCAGAAGCATAAAGAAAGTAGGAGCTGCTTTTGTGCTCAGCTCTTTGCTGAAATGTTTCTTTTATATATGAAAATTCGCCAGCTTACCTAACGAGCATGAATTTAGAAAATGCTACTGCTGCAGCATCTCTTATGTTAGGTGGCGATAAATCAGCACGTAAAGCGTACATTATAAATGGCAACATTCTTGAGAAGAGTTTGTTATTGCGGAAAAGACGGTAGTTCATCATATTGTCCGCCATTGCTCTTAAGCGTTCTTCATCGGCGTGGGTAGCACCTATGGTACAATATACTACGAACTTTAACTAGATACCTGCAGCATTTGTATCGTCTCTTGTTGCATAATTAAAAACGCCTTTGTGCATCGCCGCTCGGAATTCCCAATCTTTTAATACTCTAATGGGTGCGATTGGAGTTGTGCTAGCGCCCTAAATTGTCTTTGCTCATTATTTTACAGTAACTTACACTTCGAGTATCTGCAACAACTTCTGGAAGTTTTTTCATTTCCTTGAGCCAGGCAACGTCTATATGAATAACCGTTCTTAAAGCAATATCTCCGCATAATTTAAGCAGCCGCTCCAAGAAGTAGTTGCACATAAACGTATATTTAGTTTTGAATTGCAGATTTGTTTCTTGAAGGTCTGGATCCGGGTTTGAATTATATTCTTCAGTATAATATTCGGCAATTCCTGTTAGTCTATGAGCAATGGAAAATAGCTAAAAAAAATAATGTTGAGGATAATTAGTGGAATTACCTTTGCTGCAAGGTGTGATACTACAGCATTTGTATCCTTGCCTATATCGTAATAAATTGTAAGAGCACTTTGCATTACTTCAAACCAGGCACCATCTTCATGGTTCGGAGGTTTCAAAAATTCTAGAACAGATTGACTGAAAATTTTTAAAAAAAAGAAACCTTCTTCAACAAATGTCTCAACATAATGGAATAATGAGTCACTGGCTGGTATTCTGAATGCTTTATCACGAGGTGAGCTTTCTTTGACCTGCAATAATTGTCCGTCATTACTAAAAAAAATCATACTGCATCTTTCATGTTAGAAATTGCTAATAAAGCTTCAGCTCTAACTTTAGCAGGAATACTCTTGTTATTAAGCATAGTTTGTAATGGTCGTAGATATTTTCTTAGGCTTTTATCATTTTTTATGAAGATGCTTATTAATTGAAGTGCAACTTTTCTCTTTTTCTTGTCGGTTTTACAAATCTGCAGAGGAATATTAAAATAAAGAAAAGATGATATATTACATTCCAGACATGCTTAGCTGTCCCTTTAGGAAAATCTTTTTGAGGCATGTTGCTAATAACTTCTTCTACACATGATCTTTCTTCGTCTTTCATTCCATCAAGGACACTAAACAAATTATCAACCGTAGATTTAAGCTTTATAGTCTCGTTTCTAAATATTTATGGAAAGTTACGAATGAAACTTACTTATTTTCACTAACAAATAATTGAACAGCAATACCCAAAATTGAATTTTTTAGGTCTTCACTGTGCCGCCAAATAAGTGAGCACATCTGACGAACTGCACGATTTGCACCACTGAAAATATTCAATATAAATTACTAGTGATTTTACTAACACAATATTGAAGCGTTTACATTCAACAATAAAGGCCATTGCGTCGGCTATTTCTCCTTTTTCTCCTTCTAGAACTGCTCTTACTGCATTTGGAATGCAAGATGACAGCTCCTTGGCTACAATAGTTTTCTCCTTAAGATTATTTGTTATGCTGAGATTAAAATTATCTACCATCAACGCGAGAATAGCTTCGTCTTTCTGTTTTAATGCTTCTTCATAGTCGTGAATAGACTCTTCTAATTGAAATTGTACTTCATTGTCCTAAAAAAATGTAGTACTTCCGCATGTATAACACTTACAACTTCTTCACGAATTTTCTTTTCAGCGATATAAAACTGAATTGCATAGCTTATGCATTTGTCGACTGATTCGTCTAATGATCTTAAGCTTCAATTGATATATTTTGTTAAAAGAACATACTCCTCTTCCAGATTAAGGCCCGGGATATCTCCTCTTATTGCTAGGACGGCTAAAGCTGTTATAGCACTACCAGGTAAAACGATAAGTTGAGATCCAATGGCACCGAGCAATCTAGAGAATCAAATCTACTTGACGCTTTAAAACGTACATTTCTTTCGGAACACCGCCAGTAGCATCAAGAATAGGTTTGGTGCCGTTTAAATGCTCTTCAAATTTCTTTTTTAAAAGTTTTTCAGCACTATCTCGAACAGGCTCATATTCATCATAAACTTTCATCATAGCCTCACTTCCTGAAGAAAAAATACTTGATAGCAAAAATCCTACTTGGATCCTTTCTTCTTAAATCACGTCTTTCTCTAAGGCACTTATTAAGCATTGCTGTATTTTGCAAGTAATCAAACTAAATTTGAATTAAGGACAATAATATTTTTGTATACGTCATGTCCGTGAGGTTGATACTTAAGAAACTTGCTCAAGAATGAAAAGGCAGCTTTTCTGACTGTAACACTTTTGTCGAGCAGGCGTTCCCCGATTGCCGAAATAAGAGCTCTTTTCATGTGCTCTCTTGGAATTGCTTTAGCTTCAGCCAAAGTGGTCCATACTGATAATGCTTTTGTTCGTACAAATGAAGAACTATCCCGTAAATGATCCTGAAAATGCAAATATAATACTGTGTTAAAATGAGTAACTCTGCAATAATCCAGCATCTTCTTACGCAGTTTGAAAAGGCGGGAAAACTGCAGGCAATTTGGTTCAGACATTTTTTTCGACACCAACAAATGTGAAAAACACTGCAGTACTGCGCTTCGAAATTGAGGAATCTATAAATTTTCAAAAACAAAATCAGTAGTCCTCACTTCGCTTTGTAAATATGGTAGCACTGAGGACAGTTGTTTAATCATAATCTCCGGGGCAATCTCAGCCATTGTATACATTATTAAAGAATAAGGTTTAGTTGAAGTTGACGCAAAATCTGAATTAACTAAATCTCCAAGATGATGGATCATATGTGATAGAAGGATCTCCATGTCATCTAAAAGAAAAACCATTTGTATTTTGGAAAAATGACTACCATTTTTGGAGACTTTTATTATTGGCATAATAAACGGATATTTAGTAGTTGTAGCCTCGCGAAGGTATTCCAAATTAACGGTCTTTTCAACTATAGCAACTGCCATTCGAGAAGAGTAATCAAAGTGAATACAAATGGCTCGAACAAGATTGAAAAGCATTTCAACCCATCTCGCAGAATCAGCATATCTACTACTTGGGTTGTCCAGAAACTTGAAAATAGTTTCAATAAATGTTCTAAAAGTATAGGTTTATCGAATTAATATAAAACTTACTTTATCATTCCCTTATTGGCTTCTGGCGGTCGCCAGAGATATTTAATAGCTCCAGTGCGCTTATTTCCAGAATAATCTGTTACCGTAAACTCACACAATGAAGTGTAGTTTAGAATTAACTTCAATTCGAAATAATGTGAGACTATTAAAGATACTAACCATTCCACGCAAAACTACCCAACTTTCCATTTGCGCATCAAGCTCAACTTTTCTAGCTCCTTTTTTCTTTTCAGCTGCTAATAACCTTTTGATATTCTCGCTTTCTAAGTGAAATGATAGTCTCGAAAAGAGATAAATATACATCAA
Source organism: Oscheius sp. JU1382 (assembly GCA_932521405.1). Lineage (NCBI taxonomy): Eukaryota > Metazoa > Nematoda > Chromadorea > Rhabditida > Rhabditidae > Oscheius > Oscheius sp. JU1382. Next base: position 2,158,981 of record OW051479.1, read on the forward strand.
CAGATAATTCGCGACGTCACTTGCTTCTTTAGCATCCTGAATTTTTTATTTATACACTTTACTCTTAAAAATACCTTTTCTGCTGGTTGTCCCGGTGTATTCATTATATTTGTTAACGCTCTATTGAGAGGACTTGCGTTTGGTGCAATAAATGGAATAAATCCTAAAATATATTTGATAAAATCTAATTCAATTAACAGCAAACCTTTCTGCAGACTTTTGAATGCTTTTAACCAGAGTTCTACATTTTTTATTTTTGAATTAATTCTTGCGAGACTAAAGAATGCATCAAAATAATTTTTGATTTGTTTGTATCCAACTCCTTGTTCCTGCACTAGTGAATTAAATTCTATTAAAAAAAATTGTGTGTAACTTTTTACTAACCTTTGATTTTTGCTGCAATTTGTTCTTCATCTTGATCATCATTTGCAACAACATGGAATGCTTGTTCGTCATCAACTGTGAGATAGTCATCACTTGTAGGAATTTCGAATCTGTAATTACCATAAGTGTTTTGCCATTGCATTATCTTAGACTTTGATTTAATAAGTGAAAAATCAAAATTTATATGGAACTAACCGAAGGAAACCATTTATTTCACGCGGAACTTCTACAGGCTCGTCAGGCTCTTCGGAACTTTCGCTGCCACTTCCATTGGAATATTCCAGCTCAAGTGGCTCTTCACTAGATCCTCTTGAGCTCATCTATAAAAAAAATTAATTAACTCTATCAAAGTAGTAGTTATATGCTAGAAAGCCGAGCCTGATAAAAAGTATCAACCGAAAACAATCGTAATTAAAATTATCGTGAGAATGTATTAGTAGTTTTATTTATATTCAACAAATTTTTAAATAAAATATGTGAGATTAACAATGGCAGAAACCGGTATTTATTTACAACTATAATAGATATGATTCAACTTTGAGGGTTGATGGACTGTCAAGTGTGGAGAATATGTGCTTCACCTTGCCACGTGTTTTATAGGCAATAGGAAATACCGGTGTATTATGAAAAATAAGTAGTTCCGATGATTCTGCTTCCTATATAAATTAAAGTGTGAATTAAAATAAACCCTGACCTGAAGCATTACTATACCACCGCCAAGAATGTGACTTCGGGGAATATCGTCAAGGTAGCTTGAAAATAAAAATTCCGATCGAAACCATTCATCGATGATTTGTGCTGGAACAACATCATCTTTTCTTCTGAAATTATTGTCTAGCTTGATAAATGATTGATAGTACTACCTATTGAAAATCGCATTGGCCAGACTTCGACAGAAATCAGTTCTAACTAGAGCTTCCCCACATCCGCTGGATGATACTGCAATTAAGATATCTCCCCTTTTTTCTGCCCATGTTCCAGCGCCTAAATGAGTGCTATGGCCTAGTCTGCCAGGTCTTTTATAAACTATCCCACCGCTTGAAACGCAAGCTTCGCAAATTCCATCCTAAATGGAAATGAAATTTTTTCAAAATGCTCACGTTAATGGCAACTCCTCCCACTGTATCCATCGTGTTTAGACTAATGTTTTCAATAGCATTGCACTCAGAATACGTTCGAGATCGTTGAATTGACTCATACATTCTATCCCACTGTTTATGAGCCTGTGGCGTTTCAAATATTTCAGGCTCGCACATTTCAAATCCTGCAAAAATTTTATAAATATTGTTTTCTTAAAACGTCATACCCTTCTCTAATGCCCATTGTTCAGCGCCTTGTGCAACCAAAACCTGTGGCTTTATAAGTCCCGGTATCCCAGTATCAATAGCGAGTCCTTTAGCTACAAGAACAGGATTTTTCACCCTTGAAACACTGCCTATAGCTCCAAACCTATAAACGGATGTTTTATTAATTTGAAGGATACCGGACATGATTCGTTGTCATATAAGCAGCTTCACATTCTATTGTTTTATCTGAAGTCAAATTTGAGCCAATACCACAATTAAAATATGAGTGATTTTCGAGATTCTAAATAAGATTTGACTGCGTTTTTAACTAAAATCACTTTTACAGCAAAAGCAACATCATCGGTGCCTTTAATAGCATCCGCGCAGTACGTCGAAGTCTTTGCAGGCATTTGAATGCCGACACCTAAAAATAAATTTAATGGAAATAAAAACTAGTACCTCCATGTACAGCTAGCATATTTCGTCCTGTCTAGAAGCTAGATGCCGTCTAAAGAGGATAGGACTAAATCTGTGTTTGCAAACTACTTCTTCGTTTGCTACTAGAACAGGAACGTCGTGCTTGTACTTCTAAAAAATATGTATCAGATTTTAATGTTAAAGTTAGGTAGACAGCAATGCTAATAATGCAATGCAATTGATTACTACTTACATCGAAAATCTCCTCACCGCACTCGGTAATGTCACGAATTTCGATATTCAAATTGATGGCGTTCTTTTTAATAAAGCTGTCTAATTGGTGCTTGAAGCGGACACACAATGAACAATCCTCGCTTGTATACAGGACAACCTTTTGAGCCTTGCGATTAAAGTTGCGTAAGGAACGAGTGATCAAAGGAATGGTATTGCCAAAAACGAGACGACCTCGCATCAACTCCCCCTATAAAACAATAATTAAATTATATTCATGAAAAGTGAATAGTAGAAGCAAATGGATTAGGCATGGATGAAATGAGATAGCGTGGGCAAGGTCTGCAAGCTTACATTGATTATGGCAGGATAAAGAAGCAGAAATCTCAATTATCAAATGCTTTTTCAAATGGAGCCTTCCACTTGAGACCTAGTCTAGGCTGTGCTAAAGACCGGACAAAATTCAAATGCATCTTTTCGAAATTTACTTTCGCCCTTTGGCTTTGCTTTGCTCACCAATTCTTCAGCAATAGTTTACACAATAAAATGAAAGAGAAATATCAAACACCATAAAAGATTTCTAAAAATTTATTGTTTAGCTCCATATCAAGGTGCCTAAAACAAAGTACCTCGTAAAAAAGTTTGCTGATTTTCTTCATTCTTGTCTAAATTATTTTAAATAAGCAAGTATTTTCAGGACTGAATAATGCCGGACAGTGATGTGAATATCAGCGAAATTTCAACAAGTACAAAAGACATAACAGAAGAACTTAAAAAAGCTACAATTGCTTTTGTAAGTTTTTGTAGTTATCTGCGATGCAGATTTTTTTTTAGGAAGATGACGATATTCCATATGAGGAGGATATATTAAAAAATCCAACGTCTCTTAGAAGTTGGCAAAGATACATAGACCATAAAAAGAAGACCAAAGCTCATTGGAAACAAACATGTCAAGTAAGATTTGATTTTTTCTTCATGATATTTTCAGGTCTATGAAAGAGCCTTAAAAATCTTTGAACGAAGTTATAAGCTGTGGTATCAGTATCTTCGATTTAGGCGCCGTTTGATCCAACATAAATCCCCAACAGATGTTGCTTGGCAATATCTCTGTGATGCATATGAGCGTGCTCTTGCCCAACTCCATAAGGTACATTTTATGATTCTAAAAATTAGTATTCCTATTGTATTTAAGATGCCTCGCATTTGGATGGATTATTGTGAAATAATGACAAAACGGCGTTTAATTACTGAAAGCCGTCGTGTTTTTGACCGAAGCTTAAGGGCGCTGCCAGTCACTCAGCACATGAGAATTTGGCCACTCTACATCGAATTTGTAACAGGACACGACATACCTGAGACAGCAATTCGTGTTTTCAGAAGGTAAATTGCTTTCTATCTGTTTAATATGCTGTTTTTAGATATTTGAAATTGAACCCACGTGCTAGAGAAGATTTCGTCGAATATTTATTAAAAATAGACATGCTAGACGAAGCAGCTAAAAATCTTGTTATATTGGTAAACGAAGACAAACCTGTGAGTGAGAAAGGAAAGACCGTTCATCAGCTTTGGGCTGATTTATGCAACCTGATCTCACAAAACCCAACAAAAATTCACTCAATTGATGTAAAGTCTGTAATGAGGCAAGGCATTCAAAAATACACAGATCAGGTAAGCCTTCCATTTAAAACGTTTTAGATAAAGTGCTTACAGGTCGGAGTTCTCTGGTGCTCATTCGCAGAATATTATATTAGAGCAGGACAGTTTGGAGACGCTCGTGACGTTTATGAAGAAGCAATGGCTTGCGTCAAAACAGTTCGCGATTTCACTCAAATCTTTGATGCGTATGCCAAGTTCCAAGAAAGAGAATGTGCCGCCAGGTTATTTAAGTAGTTTCTTGATATTCTTTGTTTCTTCAGAATGGATGACTTAGATAATGACGATGAGGAAGGTAAAATAGAACTAGAGCACATCTTTGCCATGTACGAAGAATTAATGAAAAGAAGACCAATTCTCCTTAACAGTGTCCTTTTACGTCAAAATCCTCACAATGCTCACGAATGGCTGAACAGAGTTAAGCTATTTGAAGGAGAACCGGCAAAGGTATCAGCAATTTAGAAATAATTAATGGCAAATTTTAAGCAAATTGAAACGTTCGTGGAAGCTGTAAAAATTATTGATCCTAAGCAGCAAGTTGGCAAATTAAGCCAAGTCTGGGTTGAATTTGCAAAATTTTACGAATCTGGTGGCCAAATTGAAGATGTAAAATTATATCAAATGCTTTTTTATAATTTTTCTTTTAGGCAAGAAGTATTTTTGAAAAAGCCACACAAGCAAATTTGGCTAAGGTTGATGAATTGGCAATCGTTTGGTGCGAATATGCAGAACTTGAGCTGCGAGTCAAGTAATCTATTATTTTTCTTTAATATAAACTTGTCTAGACAACCGGAAAAGGCAATTGCATTGATGAAAAGAGCATGTGCTCCACCTCCTCGAAAAACTCATTTCTTCGATGAAACAGAGACAGTCCAAAATCGCGTATACAAAAGTCTGCGTGTTTGGTCACTTTATGCCGATTTAGAAGAAAGCTTTGGAACAGTAAGAATATTTTGTTTAATTTCACTGAAAAAAATTTAGGTCGAATCAACAAAAGCAGTTTATGAAAGAATTCTAGATCTTAAAATTGCTACTCCACAAATTGTTATTAATTATTCCATGTTCTTAGAAGATCATGATTATTACGAGTATGCATTCAAGGTAGTTTATTTATTTTTCCATCTTTGATTTTTTTTAAATATAGGCATACGAGCGTGGGATTTCTCTGTTTAAATGGCCCAATGTCTTTGATATTTGGAATGCTTACCTCAAAAAGTTTATTGATCGCTATGGTGGAAAAAAATTAGAACGAGCTCGAGATCTTTTTGAGCAGTGCCTTGAGCATTGTCCTCCCAAGTATACTAAAAGTATGTTTACATTATTACGTTTTGCATTAATTTTTTGTTAGATATTTTCCTTCTTTATGCAAAATTAGAAGAAAATTATGGTTTGGCAAGACATGCTATGTCAATTTATAACCGAGCAACACAAGCAGTCGAAAAAGATGAAATGTATGATGTAAGTTTCTTCTTTATTTTTTAGTTAGCTAAAACTTAGATGTTTAACATCTACATCAAAAAGGCCAGTCAACAATATGGTCTTCCACATACAAGACCAATTTACGAACATGCTATCAATCTGCTTCCTGAAGGAAAATCAAGGTTCGATTATTTTATTTTTTTCAAAAAAAAATTTGTTTCCAGAGATATGAGTCTGAGATATGCTGAAATGGAACGCGCGCTTGGTGAAATTGATCGAGCACGCGCTGTTTATGCCCATTGCTCCGAAATTTGCGATCCAAGGGTTTGTATTTTATTTAGTTATTCATGTTTCCTTCAGGTTCATGGTCAATTTTGGGAAATATGGCGTGATTTCGAGGTAAAACATGGAAATGAGGATACTGTTCGTGAAATGCTACGCATTAAGAGATCCGTACAAGCCACATATAACACCAACGTGAACTATATGTCAGCACAAATGATAGCGGCAGCTGGAGCTGCTAAACTGCCAGGAGAAGGCGTTACTGCTTCTGACTCTATGGCAGTTCTTGAAGCAAAAGCTCAATTGGTAAATTTATTTTCAATTCATTTCAATAATATAATAATTTTTTTCAGGTGGCCGAGCAGCAGAAAACTGGTGGGAACATTGCATTCATCCGAGGAGCAAGCAAAACAGTTCAACAAAGCACTGCTGAAAATCCAGATGAAATTGATATCGATGACGAAGATGAGGAGGAAGAAGATAATACTGAAGTTGAAACACAAGCTGTGCCAGCTGCCGTTTTTGGCAATTTAGCAAGAGAAGAATGATCTCCTTACAGTTTGTTGAATTTGTTTTATATTGCTAAATTAAATTAAAATGCAACTTTCTAGAAATGTTGAGTTTGAACAGGACATTATTTGTATTTGCAAGTGACCACACCATGACTCATGTCAATTATGTTTCTGCGTTGCCGTGGGTCACGCATGTCGAAATACGAATTCGCGAAGAAGAGACGCAGAGTATGGGCGTTGCCACTACTTGTTATGTAACGGGTTGAGCTGATTCATTCGCTTCGGAATGGGTCACTCTGTTCTGTTCAACTTCTAAAATTGCTTGCAATATTTGCTAGCTTCTTGTTTTCTCCTCCGAACAACTGCGTAAACACAGCTGTTATTCTCCGTCTTTTCTTTGAAAGAATTGATTATTATTCGTTTTCCTTTTCAGATGTTCAAGTTCTTTTCTACCGTTCCCGATACAGCACAAGCTGATGCTATTTTTGCGGAAGCGTATGCCTGCCTCGAGCAGGGTCTCTGCGATGACGAAGCTAATGATTATGTAAGTTATTTGGCGCTTTTGAAAACAGGTTTTTGCAGAAAAATACGATCGATATGTACGAAAGAGGACTTAATTTGATAGCTGAAGGAGAAAAGCAGAAAAATGCTAAGAAATCTGAGCTCTATCAGGCAATGATGGAGGCAAAACCAAGTGTTAAAAACAGGTGAGTGCACTTTCTTGTTGAAAAGGTTTCGCAATAATGAGATTTTTAGGCTGAAGATGTTGAAAGAAGAGGGACCTAAGCAAGAGAAAGAAGAATTGAAAACATCTATCCGCGACCAGCTGGACAATGTTGGTTCCGAAGAAGCCGATCTCATTTTCTTTATCCCCGATGGAGTTCAACTTTTCACAATTGAGGTAATCTAATCAAATTTTTGAAATAAAAAATTGTATTTATTTAGGGAGCAGAGACAACAGCTCCAACATATCCTACATCTCTCCAAATCTTAAAATTCAACACCAAAATCAGAGATTCGGATTCCTTTACTAGTGAATTGAATGAACCTTCCGCCTTTATCCAGGTATTTATCACTATCAGTAGTTTTTTCAAGAAATGTAAATTTAGGTCGGACCATGGGTATACCCTCTAATGAAAGAAAGAACTCCTATACTGAGGAACGAATATGGAGGATATGTTGTACATAACCCGACTCCAGAGCATCCGAGTAAGTATGTTTTATATGTACAATTTCTGTTTTTAGATATGATGGTGGCAATATTACTTCCTTCGGATGTTGAAAAGCGAATTCATGAAGAATTCCAGCAAGTTTTGAGAGAGTACGCAGTCCTACGTGAACAAGAAGTACAGAAGGAACTAACACCTGAAGAAAACTCTAGGCTCAGTAAAAGAATAGCAGAGCTTCTCATTTCCGGTTAGTTATTCAAGTAAACTCCAAAAACTATGCATTTTCAGGTGGAGAGAAGATCGCATGGGGTGTTCAAACTGTCTCCGTGAAGGTTTCCAGTAAAATCGAGGACCATGGTGAAAGGTAATTGAATTTAGCTTATTTTTCCTACAAAGCCATCTAGATATCGCTCCACATTGAGTCCAACAGAAGCTCCTTGGAATATTAACCCAGCTATAAAGGGCAGCGTTCTCTACATGCACAAAGGAAGTAAAGTAGTCGCAAAATGTACTCGTTATCTTCGTAAGTCTTCCTTCAAAATTCTTCACTAAATAGTTTATTTTTAGTTGATAAAATTGGAGATATGGGAGTCTCCGTTGGAAAAATGGTAGCGTCCGGAGCTAATAAGACATTTGGAGGTGGAAAAACTGGAGGAGTTGTTTCTGGAACAATTAGTAAGTCCTTTTCGTCTAAAAAGTAGAAAATTTTTCAGCTGTAATTGGAGGTGGTATTGTTGGAGTTAGTTCAGTTTGGATAGCTCTAGAAGAAGGCAGTAAAACTCTTTGTAGAAGCATTGCCAACCAAACTGTCCAAAATGTCAAGATAAAGTAAGCAAGATTGCTTCCATTAAAACTATAGAGATTTCAGGTATGGAGACGATGCATCTCAAACGACCCATCATGCATTACATGCTGCTGGACATAGTGGCCTAGCAGCTGCTCAATTATGGGATCTTGGACCTCGTAGTATCGCTGGCAGGGTAGCCAAAAAAGCGGGAATCCAAATGGTTACGGATCTACATCGCAGTAGAATGGGAGAGCCTCTTCCTTTGAAGGATAGACGTGCTGTTCCAAAATGAACTTCACGAATATAGCAATTCTCTGTGAATTTAGTATAATTGGAGATTAATTATGTACAAAAATTATTCCCTCGGTGATTGTTTTCAGTGTCTTGCCTAATAAATCGTGTAATTGTGTAAGTACTTATCTACTTTATGTTTTAACTTTGTTATACTTGGTTTATAATTAAATCATTGTAATTTGCTAAGACATTATGTTGCAGAAATGGATGAAGAAGATTTTCTCGAAGAAGAATCTAGCATTGGCCAAGAAGTAGAAGAAGATGAAATAGAAGATCCTGAGAAGGTCGAAAAAAAGACTGGAGTTAGTTTATTTTCTAATGGTCACGTTTGCTTTCAGGTGCTTTATTTTTCTTCAATTCCTCCTAAGTTTACTCCAGCACGGCTGCAGACCTATTTTGAACGCTTAGCTCCTGGAATGATTGGTCGTGTTTATTTAGAGGTTGAGTTAGCAATCGTTACTAAATGTTTCATTTTTAGAAAAATAAATATACAAAATCGATGAAGGACCGTTTTAAAGAAGGATGGCTGGAAATAAAAAGAAAGAAAGTAGCTAAAAAATTAGTAAACATGGCAGATAATACTCCAGTTGGCGGAAAGAAACGGGATCCTACAAGCGGAATTTTATGGAACATTAAATATCTCAGCGGGTAAGATTCCTTATAGTCTGATATTTATTATTCTCAGATTTAAATGGGTTCATTTAGTAGAACAATTAGATTATGAGAAAACAGCAAGAATGAACAAAAGAATGGCTGTTGAAGTAAGTTTTTTCCCCCAATTTTCTCTACTTTTCTTATTTTTCAGGTTAGCCAAGCTAGAAGAATAGCAGCTCATTTTGAAGAGCAAGTTGAAAAGGGAGAAAATCTTCGTAAATTGGAAAAGAAAATCCTAAAACAAGGAGGAAATTGGGAAAAATTCCAACGGCAGATAACGCAGAAGCAGACAATCAAGAAGAAGAAAAAGAAGACCACTCCAGCAAAGCCAAAGAAAGACGACTTGATGAAAATGATTTTTGCCGAATAAAAGTCAGTTACGTTGAAAAATTCTCTTTGATTTTCTACGTTGTTGATCGAATCAATAAACTAAGCCAGCTTGAGATCAAAAAAGAACGGAAACAGATAGGGACTTATATGATTGAAATAAGTGGATCAATAGGTTAAGAATTTTGCTAGCGAGCTTGAGTTGCTAATAGTTTATTTTCGAATAATTGAGATAGTATATGAAATAACTACCAGGATTACCGTCCAACTCCCCTGAATAAGCCATACGCCGGAGCAGTAAATCTTTCTGCAGTTGGTGCTATAACTCGTAAATATCTAGAAACAATGGTAGCTGATTTAAGGAAAATACTAACCTTATTTTAGTATCAACTCCACGATGATAATTTTCAATCACTTCAAACTTTAATGCGAAAGTGGAAATGATCTTTGTAAATGGCTTTGTTGAGTCGTAATCTTTTTCTCCATCAAATCTTAAGAAATGCCAGCCAAAGCCGTTTATTTTATAGGTTATGCTTTGGTCTAGATGTCCTTCACTTACTCCCCACGAAACTCTTAATCTAAACGAGTCAACTGAAATTAAAATAGAAAAAAACCAACTTCTTAGGGCAAAATGTCTCATCTTGGTCAAAGCAGGTACAAAGAGCTATACAACCTATGTGCTGTATTTTATTATATTCGATTAAAATTGAGTGCGGCAAAGTACCATCCGAAAGCCAGTATCTTTCAGGCGAAGGATATAAAAGAGCGTGAATTCCCATTGAAAATGGTAACATTCTATCATCGGCTGAATGAATAGCTTTCAGAAAAAAACTAATTCTTACGTATTTTAGCTGATGAAAGATACCAATTTCCTCTGTCGGTTATGTCCAACCAGGTTGCAGGAGGGGCAATAAACTAAAAAGGTTATGATGAAAGGAATAAACTAAAAATCTAACTTTAGTCATATAAAGTTCAAACCAATGCTTTCCTGTGGCAAAAGTTCGATTATAACCACCTTTATCGTTATCATTGTCGTCTAATGTTAAATAGAAAGAACTGGGCCCTGCTCCTCCAGAATATCGAAAGCTCATTCCTAAAAAATAAAATTACAAACCAAATAAAAGAATAGGTAAACTTAGCACGAGATAGGATGAGAACAAAGAAGCTATACAATTATGGGATAGTTTACTTTTTATCAGTTTTATGCGGGAATGGGGTGTTTGAAATCCCTGTTTTGGGAATCTCGCTCAACACTGCTTTTTATCTGTCAGGCTTGGATAAAACGCAATTGACTTGCGGATATGATGAATCCTCACCTCCGAGGATACTGTAATCCGATAATTCAACTTGTATCCCTGTGTCAATTGTCTTTCTTATTTTATTTCGTCTATCTTCCCTGTAGAATTTTATATTTTGACATGTGACAAAAGCAATTTCAAATTAAAATTATAATACGTTTACAGGCTACTGTAGAGCTGGAACTATTTCTTTCTCGAAACCTTATCTCGATACTGGTTGATCGGCTAGACTATTTTGCTAGAGCCAGCTGTTTTTTGTTGCCATGGCTAGGTCAGGCTTTGAAGTCAGAGAAATTTCTTGTAGTCTGGTAAGCGGCTATGCACTCTTCATTCTTTGATTTTCGAAATCTGCAAGTTTTCACAAAGCACATATCCTGACAATGCGTCATTGCGGGGGACATGTTGACCGAGACTGAAAGAAATAAAACTTGCCAAGTGTCACTGGAATTTCAACAATTTTTGAAAACAAAGCAAACTGACACCAATCGTCAAAAATCATTTTTTCTGCAAAAAAAATGAAATTCCCCAAAAATATGACTCGAAGTCTGCCCTTGGGATGCCAATAAATGATCTGGTCATTGGCTGTTTGTAGCGCCTCGGATCTTCCTCTCTCTCTCTCTCTCCCGAGGGGGCGGTCTTCGGCTTTACACTTGAGTCCGTCCGTCGGCCGCTATGGACTCCTACACCGAGGCAAGTCTATTGATTATTTACAGGGCTTTTTCATTGGCAATTATCGCCAGGGGGTTCACAATCTGGTTCGAATCAAAAATTTCAGTCGAGAAAGACTCGCGACGATGACTTCGAAGAGCTCATGGCAGCCTGCAACACAGCAAAAGATGCGGCTAAAAATGGAAAAGTATTCTATTTTTATTTCTTTATTTTGTAATAATTTCAGCCTGCTGAGCCAGCCAAACACGAAGACGAAGAAACCTCCCTAAGCAAATTGAGCATTTCAGTAAGTTTATAGATTTTTACACTCTCTAACTGACTCAACGAGCCCGCCAAGGACACATGGACTTTTAGATATCCTCGAGATTTTTTTGATTTCTGCTTTAATTAAATTAGTCACCCAAATGACTGGCTTCATTTATGTCCTTTTTCAAAAAATTCCTCTATAATCAGTCAGTAGAAAACAAAAGCCAAACCACTTTCGGCTTTTCCTTTTCCTTCAAGATAACTTAAAGCTAATAAATTTTGAAGCAAATTTCATGTCCTACGAGTCGTTATAAGGTCTCTTAAGGAGAAAATCTTAACTTTCAATAAATAGCGATTACAAACTGGAAAAATGTTTCATTTTACCAAAAAAAACCAAAACTTCAAAATGTTGTGAAAAGTTCTCGAACTTGAGGACTATTAGACTGTCAAATATCCTTGCGAATTGCTGCAGCGGTGAAAATGTGTTTGATTAAATCTCGTCGAAAGAAATTTAAACAAGATTCAAATAGATTTTTTCTATAAACCATTTGTAGGACCCTCCTCCTCGTTCACAAACGCCTAAAATTACGGTGGAAAAGATGACGGAATCTCGCGACCAGGATAATTTGGTGAGTCATTTCTCCTCCTTTTTACGGTAATCTAGTTTTTCAAAACGCCAAGGCTGTTTGTGGTATAAAATTAGCGTTTTTAGCCTGTGGTAGAAGTGACGTGTTGTGTGCAACTCGTGGGAAAAGAACACAAAGCGGGCTGTTAGTCTCCCTCTCTCTCTCCTCCAAAAAAGCCAAAAAAGATCCTCTCCCTCTCTCACTTCCAAAACAAATTTCTTGTTTTTTTTTTCTCGATTAACTGATAAATATTTTCCCACGATTTGTATCACTTCCTACTCTGAGAGTTTGGTTTAAACTCGCTTTTGAAACACTTGCGGTTTGTGGAAACATCTGTCCGCCGCCAGGATCCGCTTTCCACTAGTAGCTTTTTGCAGAGAAGAAGTCAAAGCCAGCGAAACTCGACCTCCAACGATTCTGAGCCAGTCACAGTTGTGGAGAAAGACGACAACGGATTCGTCTATTACAAATGTCGTTTCTGTGGACATACCTTTAATTACATGAATACTCTTCGAGCCCATGAGAGGATCCACGATGTGGCTAGGGTAAGGGATTCTGGGAAGAACATTGATAAAATGCGATAGAAGGATTCCAAATTTGGATCCAGAAAAGTTCTAATTTTCGAACAAACCAGAGTTTAGAAAACAGTACTCCTAAAAATGTATCTCATGCGGAAATTCAAAATAGCCAAGCCTACTCAATTTTTTTAGCCATTCGTTTGCGGAAAGTGCGGAGAGTCCTTCGAGTTCTCCTGTCAGCTGGAATATCACACTCAACAGCACGGAAGTAAGCTAATGTTTCACCAAAAAGTTCCTTATCTTTCCAGATATCAGTGGATATAAGTGTGAATGTGGAAGAACATTCTATTCATATACTGAAATGCTCTATCATAAACATCCTGAGGACATAGCGGCCGAAAAGGAAAAGGAGAAGGTTTGGTATCTTTAGCCAATTTCAAAGCTCTACTTCAGTTGTATGGAGCTCCCATGCTGGCGACAACTTCCAACACAAATCCATTATCACTTTCTGATCTCCCAATCCCAGACTTCGCGGAGAAAGGTTTCGAGCCAAAACATCCAATGAAAGTCTACAATGACGTTCGTTCCAAGCCTTACATCTGCGAATATTGTAGCAAGAGCTATGCGGATAGTCGCGGTCTAGCCTATCACATGTATAGTCATAGAGGTTGTTTTAATCTTTAATTGGAAACGACAAACATTTCAGGAGAGAAGATTTTCAATCCTCGAGCTTCGAGATATCTCATGGGAAGACAGGGAGTCGGCTATACAGACAGGTGAGAGAATTCTTTCTTTTGATTACTGGAACTCAACTTTCTCTTTAAAAAAAATAAAAATTTCAGATCTTCATACCACCTCTTCCCCAGAACCAGCGGCTACACGCCTCCCCTGTATTAAACGCCCCTATTTGCCGACTTTCCTTCTGTTCTTTCCTTTCTGTAGTTCTTGCCGAATAGCCCCCTTTTCTACAGGTCAATATCTAGCATTATTTCACTGTCTCTATGTCCAAATATTTTGTAAAAAAAGTTTATTTTTATTATACAAAAATTGGTCAAAGTTTTGAAGGTGGTGGGATCTTCTTCTCGATGAATTTCTGAGCGCCAGCTACAGCTTGAGGAACTACGGAAAAACTCTCTAATTCCTTCAGCATAGCCTGATCGAAGCTGTGATCCAATGAGAAATACATGGATTCGCGATCTGCCAGCATGCAGCCATAAGGATGAGAAATGATTTCTTTGGCAAGCTGAATGGCGTAGGAAACTGCTTGACCATCTTCCACTACTCGATTGACCAAGCCCCATTGGTGAGCTTCTTGGGCAGAGACAGCTCGACCAGTTAGAATCATATCCAAAGCTCTGGAGGGAAAATTACACTTTCTTTTGGATAAAATAACCTTCCTGTTCCAATAATCCTCGGCAATCGGACAGTTCCACCATCGATGAGGGGGACGCCCACTCGGCGACAAAACACTCCAAAGTTGGCTGACGAGCCTGCCACTCTCATATCAGCTAGAATTTCATGGTTCTTTTTACAACTCTTTTGATTTTTACCAAGTAAAGACATTTCCAATCCACCGGCCACAGCAAACCCTTCAACAGCTGCTATCAGAGGCTTCTTTAGTTTCATAGCTGTCGGCCCCATGTAGCGATATTTTGGAAGGAAATCCTCTGCGATTTGGAAATTTCCCTTCGAGACTTCCGACAAATCATAGCCGGCGCAGAAGACTCCCCCTGGAAATGAGCTTATCTTGCCAATTGGGCAAACAAGGGTTCAAAAAATGGCTACAATTTGACTATTCCTCTATCAAAATTCTACAACTAAGGGGTAAAAATGCTCTATTTGTGATCAAATTTATAAATCTGATTGGAAAATTGACATTTTTTTGCCCATTTATAGAAAAAATTGACTGGAAAATAGGCAAAAATGAGAAAAATTGACCGACCTTCGCCGTAGAGAACCGCAATTTTGGCGTTTTCATCATTTTCAAAATTTTCAAACGCTCGGATGAGCTGAAGAGCCGTCTCATGGTTGATACAATTCTTCTTGGCTGCTCGATTGATTCCGATCAGCTGAACTCCATCTTGGAGCGAGGTTTTGACTAAAAATTGAGTGAAATTGAAAGGAAAAACAGACCCAAAGTGGCCATTCCGCGGCGTGCCTGACTGGGTCTAAAGAACATCGGCAAGGCGATAAGACGCAAACAGGGCAGATGGTCAAAATGTAATTGCGAATCGAATACAAAAGCGATCCTCTTTCAGCTTTCTAGCAAATTGGGGATTGGGAAAGATTAACAATTTCAATCTGACCGATCAAAAAGAGAGCGCAATTTTGAAGAAATTAGACAACAAGCGTCTCTTTTTGAAAGACTAACAAAATAGTGCTAAGAATCTGGCTCTAGTCCAAAAAATTTCTGAATCATCAATTTACCTGAACCGTTTGGATATATTGATCGAATATTTATTCCAGAAAGAGTCAGATATCCTCAAAATCTTCCAGAAATTTCTGTCGAAAATGGTCAAAATCAAAACCAAAAGAGATCAAGGTCTAACTATCTACTGCCTCCCGAGGCAGTTCTTCTTTTGACGTTCGCTGCTTTGAAGAGTACAACTAGATTTCAGATGACGACAGTTGGCGAACGCTATGTGGAACAGCTCTCGACGACGGCTGAGACTCTTCGTCGTCGCTTCGTCTCCTATTATGACGGACTGTGGATTGTTGGCCAGCGAATTGGACGTGCCTCCGAGCGAATTGTTGAGATTGCTGAGCCGGCCAGTTTGGATCTCAAAGACTACGTGAAATCGGTTCTTGAACAGACGGAACCCATTGCTAGACTCTCCAAGGATTGGCGCAATACTCTCGTCGAAACTTATCTCGGAATCAGCATTCTCATGATGGGACTCGCCTATGGTCAACTCGCTGGCGTCTATTCTCTTGCCTCCATCATGAATAGAATCTTCGACGGATACATCGAATTCGGATTGCTCTGGCTGCTTCCAATCTATTGCTGGCTTCATATTCGCAAAGAAGCAGCTCTGGATGACATGGAGCGCCGTACTGCCCTCTTCGGCCTGGGGCTATCGATGGGAGCCATTGCCGGTCATTTGTGGCCATCGGCAATCAGCTTGGCTCCGGTTATTCACTTCATTCCTCCGCTTGTCTTCGCTCTTCTGATTGACAATGAGATCATCAGGACGCCGCTGGTCGAACTGGATCGCATTCAATTCTTCGCGCTGGGATCAGCTGCAGTCACGACTATCTCCATTCTGGCGGGACTCATCCCTCTCGGCTATATTTCGCCGACTATCCTTCTCTCGACTATCGTCCACACGGCCTTCTTTGTTCTACACTTCCAGTTAACCTGTCAGACCGAGAAGACGTTTGCAGTGGGAGAGGCTCAATTCGCATATATTGTGGTCATCTTCGCCATTCAGATGCACTTCACCGTTTTCTTTGGAGCCAATCCCCTCACTCCTCAAGTAGCCATTCATCCCTCGCGAATCTAGATTCTCTCCAATATTACTAATAAATTGTCATAAAAATTCCTTTTTAAAGCGTTGATAAGCTATTCTATATTTTAACATTAGTCTTTTTTTCATATTTTTTGACGTTTTGACTCAATTCAGCCGCACAAAGTACACTGAATTGGCCTTTTACTGTTCCAGCTGCACTGTAGCATTGGAATTCTCAGGCTTATCGAGCTGTTAAGCTAGTCTGAATCGAGAAATTGGATTTTGCATATTGTATCAATAGGATTGCTCAAAAAATGAGCTTGCCGTTGAATAGTGAGGAGATGCCAATGCATGTGTGCTTATAATGCAATAAAATTGAGTCAGAACATCAAAAAATATGAAAAAAAAGACTTGAATTAATAAAGCAAAAATGTAAGTCAGGGAGGAGGACTGAACCCGCGACCCTCCTGACAACACAAAAATCGAATCATGGCTACTGAGGTCCCAAAGGTTTACTAGTTCCGGTAAACGTTATTATAACTTAGCGCATGCAAACCTCTAGTTGCAATAATTGAATTTTAGCCATTATTTCCCTCAACGTGTAATCACTCAAACTTGGAAAAAGAGTCTGAGATGCAGCCTGAACTGGCATGTTGAATACTTCTATCACAACAAAACTAAAGGCACTTCTCACTTATGGGAACTTAATAATATCGACGGATTTAAGAGTCTTACTAAGACTTTTGCAGCAGCTAATCCTGATCCCAACATGTATGACATGACTGATTCAAGTAAGCTATTTATCCTAAATTAAACGAGTCTCTTTCTAGAGTTGTGGAAAAAGTTGTTCAGTGGGCAAATGGGAGTTGTGAATGCAAAAACACAAGTCAATGTTGGCAATCTTAATAGACCTCCAAAGTCTCCCAAGAAACGGTCGGACACAACACAAATATAAACGGATGAGAGTAAGACAAAAAAGAATACGATTCTAATAATTTACCTAGCACTTCTGTTACATCTATTCAACATACAAAATATCATAATGCTCCGGTCTCCACAGGAGGAAGACCGAATAAATAGCGTTTTCATCATCATACGGTAGCAGATAGTAGGATCCCTTCTGGCTCATCGGATGATTATCGTGAGTCACATATTCAATTCGAATGTTCAGATCTGAAATGGAAGAATATTCGAAAAATTGACTCAAAGGTCTGTTCCTTTCGAAAGTCTTACGAAAAATTCCTTTAGTTTTATGAAAAGAAGTCCTACCAAAGGCTCTGGCACTAGCAGTGATAGCGATGTCATCGGCCGGAGCTTCGAAGACTTGGATCCTGGGATCGATGTATTCCTTTAAAGTGTTGAATCCCTCCGCGATCGCGTTCATCTCGTATTCCTCTGCATGTTCTAGGATATATCCGACCGTGATAAACCTTTAAAAAAAGTTGTATATTCTACAAGGAGCTCACTTGAGAGCGGAGACATAATACATGTGGTAACTCTGATCCTCAATCGTCTTGAAGATCTCCTCAGTTTTGTTGTCCAGAATTTTATCAATCGCCTCTTGGAGAGCAGAGATGAAGTCTTCAACCGTGAGGTGCTCATATCCCAATTCGACCAGCTTCTTCAGATAATACTCACAGATTTCTTTCACTCTGAATGGTAGATTTTTTTATTTGAATAAATGAGACTCACTTATGGCAATAAGTGGGTTCAGCGGCACACTTCTCGATGATCGAAATCATCAAACAACGCCAATAGCAGGCTCCATCTCCTCGAGTTCTTCTAATCTTCTTGTATCGTTGGGCAATATTCTAAATGAGATTTTGATAGTACTTTAGCTGGCGACTCGATTTGCAGCCTGCGCACCGGATCGCGCGGCGGGACCCATATATTAACTTTTTCTTATTTTTATTTTCTTAACGGTTTTCCATGGTTTTTACATCTTTTTTTAAAAACAAATCTTATAGAATTTAATATATAGAGACAAAGAAACATTAAAAAGCGCGTCTAAAAACATCTTGCAGCATCAGTAACATCGGATCTTTTTTTGTTTTCAAGGTGCTTTTAGACGTGTTTCTTAATGTTTCTTTATCTATATCTCTATATATCAAATTCTGCATTATTTGCTTTAAAAAAATGTAAAAACCATGGAAAACTGTTAAGCAAATAAAAATAAGAGAAAAATTAATACAGTGCGTTTCAAAAAGATAGGTCCACCCCATTTCTTGAAGACATCGAGTTCAGATCAAGGTCCCACTGCTCGAGACCCACTCCAATCGAATTTTCAGCCCAAAAAACCCCTACACCACCCCCCACTTCTCAGATTTCCCCTACCTATGCCCTAACCACAGCAGGGGTTAGTTTTTGGGTGTTTCAAAATGGTAGGTCCACTTCTGAAATTATCGTGTTGCACCCGCACAAACTTGGCAATCTTACCGGAAAACACCCAAAAAGCAATGCTTATGGCGCCATTAATTCCAATATTAATCATGGGACGCTCAACTATACTCTCAAATAATGAAAAACTACAAATTACTGCTCTCAATGCTGCCGGTCATTCAAACCGAAAAATTGCTCAACTCCTTGGGAGATCTCATAACGTAATCAATAATTTCTTGAAGAACACGGCTCTGACTGAATTAGTCAGTTATACCTCTCCTTATACCAAAAGTTGCAAAATGATCTTTAGGCCTTTTACGCAGATCAGCTCTTTGTCCCGTACATCCAAATTAAGAAGATATTGACTTATAAAAGAATTCTATTAGGGTATCTAAATCAGACCCAATTAAGCAAAAGGAGAGCTGCTGAGGCTTTCCTATTGCATTATTTGGAGAACACACCATTCTCTGGCTCTGTGACGCAATCTTTTTATGGTGAGATCGACAGATTTTGCATAGTTTGTAAATTAATAACTAAGGTATAGAATCAGTTTGAAGTCCTAAAAATAATTTTTCAGTGGATTGGTATATCAAACGCTATTCTGACCAGTCGAGCAGGCAGAAAAGGCCTTCTTACTGTTCGCATCGAACAAAAGCATTGCAATAACGTAAGCTACGAAGTCTCAATATATTTCTGGAAAGATCAGCTGGATTTCCTGATTCCGACAAAAAAATATCTAGAGAAAGATAGCGACGGAATCAAAGTTCCTAGACTTCAAGTTTATAAAAAGGGGATGTGTACTGATTGGGCTGAAATTAATAAGGAAGTGTTTTGGTAGTAATAAAGTTTGCTCTACCGCCTACTCTCACACAGACCATAATATGCGAGCACATAGATTCAAATAGAGAGGAGTAGCTGTCGGAACAAATCTTTGACTAGAAATTTCCGATTGTCTGTAAAGAGCTAGAGAATAGCAGCGACGATTGCGCTTAAGTGTTCAAAATGTTGTGTTTCTCCTCTTGTCCGCCGTCTGTCAGATTCGTTTTTGTTTCCTTATCGCCACTATAATCGGCTACTTTCAGCCAACCAAAGTAGAGAATGAATTGAGTGGAAGTCATAAATGGAAAAATTAGATCAATCTGGACTATTTTTGGAGGAGAGGAGTGAATAAACCTGATCAGCTTCAATCACAGAGCCGTCAACATATTGCCGAGCAATGAGACAAACAAGGAAATACATATGGACTGCTAGACAGACGATTGATGGATAAATTATCGGCAAAGGGACCCAATCTTTACTTTTGTTTATTTCATTTAGTGGCCTTCTTACCGTAGTTACAAAGCCATGCGAGATCTGTTCGAAACTTTTTGACTTCCTATAAAATCTTGGATTGAGTCCATTGAAAGTGCTTCCCGGGAGAGGAACATTACTTGGCAACATGCCGCAGTGGGTTGTCGCGGTGCGTGAGGATCTGCCTCGTGCGGGTTCGATTCCGTGCGTTTGCTTGAAAAAAGCCTAGGATGAATTCTCATGCACCACGCAGAGGTATAATGTTGAAAGAAACGAGTTTCGAGAAACTGAGGCTATTTTTGCCAAATTTTCAGAATTAACTTATCCACCCATCTAATAATGTTGTATAAGTACCAAAATCTGGTAAGAACTCCCGCGACGAAGAATCCCAACATTAGATCAAGTGGAATATAGTTCAATCTAGAGTTGATAAAATCAACCATCGTCACAAAAGTTCTATTTCTTTGGTTAGTTTTAAACAAAAGAAAATTCTATACTCTTGCTGATTTTCTGTTAGCAAAAATCGATAGATCAAAGAAACGAGGAAGAAGAGAATAATCCAGACGGCATATTGAAAACAGACTGCTTTCCAAACTGAACCCCTCCATCTAAAAAGATAATTTGAAGTAGAAATACGAAAGAAAACCTTAAGAGAAGTTTAATAAATGTCTACGGATGGGAAGTTGAAACGGAGAGATTGTAACTGACCGTCATGGGCAGAAACGGCACATCTAAAACAGAAGAGGAAAGGGAGATCATCATAAAAACGCCGACAGTTATAATCCCTCTGGGTCGAGTCAAACTAGGTCGAGAGTGCATCAGAATGCCTGATTCTCTTCTGACAATCTTAGAAAAGTAACAAAGGTTTATTGGAAATCAAATGCAATATAGCAAAGATTTATATGGAAATGCGTGAGAATAGAAAGAGGGTTTACTTGCTATTAGCCGGATTTATCATATTCCTGGCGAGTGAGCGACCTCCATCAATGATAATGCATTGCCCAATGATATATTCACTCTTTGAAGTGTCAGCCAAGAAGAGAATCAATTCAGCCACCTCACTTGGCTGAGCAGCTCGACCGATTGGAATCTGCTGTCGATTGACGGTTTCCTTGGCTTCGAAGGCATCAATCTGCTCCCTCTTCATTCCCAATTTTTCCATAATTGCAGTTAAAGTCCATCCGGGACTGAAAGCTATTTCTTTTAGAAAAAAAGACACTCACTTGACGGCGTTGACACGAACTCCTTTTTCGATATAAGAAAGAGCCAAGGATTGAGTCAGTCGATCAATAGCTGCCTTGCTCATCGCATAATAGGGGAAATTCGTGCTCTAAAATATTCTAGTTGAATTAAACTAAAACTAACGGCCAAATTGGAAGCAATGCTGGAGACCATGACGACACTTCCCTTGGTCTTTATTAAATAGGGAAGGGCAAGCTTGGTCAATGCGACGACCCTACAATTTTATTGTTTTGAAGGCTCTCAAACTCACGATCGGACGTTGAGATTCATGGTGTAGTCGTAATCGTCCAATCCAGTCAAGCCGGCATTCTGAGAATTGTCCTTATTCAAGCTGCCAGCATTGTTGATCTAATCTTCATTTTAGACTAAAAATTCCCTCACCAAGACATCAATCTTCCCGAATTTATTGACAGTATCCTCGATAATTTTGGTATAAACAGCTTCTTCCTGGATGTTTCCAATCACACTGACAATATCTTCCGGCTTGGCCCCGGCAGAAGTCATCAAACTCTTTGTCTCATTGAGAGCTTGTTCATTTCTTCCGGTGATTGTCACCTTAGCTCCAAGAGAAGCCAACATCTTGGCTGTGGCCCTGCCAATTCCTTGACTGGATCCAGTCACAATAGCTACTTTTCCAGCGAAATAGGAAGAAGCCATTTCTGGAAGATTTGGGATTCTACAGTGATTGTATGAATAAGAAAAACAAGAAGCAGGGCTTGTCGGAGTTTTGTGATTGCTAGGACGCTGCTTGGTTGGTTGCCAAAGATGAGAGCTAGAAGAAAAAGACGTGGAGATTAGTCCAGCTGATCGCTTTATATACAATTATTTTCGCAACGCTGCTGATAAATATTTCCCGCGGATTGAACTATGGTGACCGAAAGCAAAAATCACACTCTCAGAATGTGTTTTATAGCGGGCGGCTTGCAGAAACAAACACAGAGATTGCGAAATTTATGATCGGATCTGATGGCGAGTCTTCTCCTGGATGTCTTTTCGGAATCTCTGGTAGTTCGGGAATCTTGTGAGAACAGCATCACAGATCTAAGAATAGCCTATTAACTACTGTAACATCAAAGTCAACCTCAAGACAATCAAAAAGCCTTTTCAATTTAAAGTGAATAAAAGCCAATTTGTATCCAATTCCAGGATTCCTTCGACCACCATGATCCCAAGCTAAATAATAAATTTCTGCAGCATCCACATAGCCTAAAATCCCGTAGATAAGAGCGGTTTTTACTTTAAAAAAATTGTTCTGATATTTTGTTATGGATATTACTTGTTTTCTTTATTTTTATTGTTTTTTAACCTTACGCTTTATACTCTTTATTGTAGAAATAATGCAACGTCGCAAGTCTTATATGGCGGCTTTCAAGCTTAATGCGGTGAAGCACCGGGATGCGCATGGAACATTAGCGGCAGCTATTCATTTTAATGTAACTGAAGGAATGATTAGAAAATGGGTTGCGTATAGGGATATCCTCGAGAAGATGTCAGCAACAAAAAGAGCCCGGCGTTATAAAAGGCCAAGCGTGGCAGAAATTGAGGAGGAAATTTACAATTGAATTGTTCAAAAGAGAGACCGTAATAGAGCAGTCAAAATAAATGAAATAAGAGTCAGGGCAAAAAAGTTGGCAGAAGAGCACGGTTATCATGAGTTTAAGGTATCCCCGCAGTGGTGCAGCCGATTCATGATACGAAAAAAATTGTCAATGCGAAGAAGAACAAATGTAGGACAACCACTGCCATATGATCATCAGCAAAAATGTTCTTCTTTCCGGAAGTTTGTCGCAGCTGAAGCCTTAAACATTTATCTTCACAACTTAGGGAATGTTGATGACGTTCCGGTTCCCTTTGATGTCGTGTATGAACGGACTGGGGATGTCAAGGGGAGAGACAATATAAAAATTGATTCCACTGGTCATGAGAAATAAAATTTTACAGTTGTACTTGGTGTAACTGCTGCTGGTGAAAAACCCAAGCTGATGCTCATTTTTAAGAAGAAGTTGATGCCAAAAGGCAAATTCCCCGCAAATGTCATTATCAAAACGAATGAAAAAGGTTGGATGAATCAAGAGCTGATGAAAGAATGGATCACTGAAGTATGGAATCAGAGGCAACATTGCAATTTAGACCCTGATCGATCCTTATTAATTTTCGACTCTGCTCGTTGTCATATAACTGACGAAGTAAAGCAATTCTGCCAACAATACAGTAAAATCGCTGTAATACCAGGTGGTATGACCAAAATTCTGCAGTCGTTAGACGTAGGTATCAACAAACCATTTAAGGACAAATTGAAGGATGACTGGGAAAAGTGGATGGCAAATGAAGCCAATACAAAGTATACAAAAAGCGGAATCAGAAAAAGAATGAGCTACCAAGAAGCAGCATTTTTGGTCAGTGAAAGTTTTTGTTTTCATCTCTTCTGACACTATCGTACATAGCTTCGAAAAAGCATTGTGATGTTGAAAATCTCAAAAACGACTTTTCCTGTATGGATGTAAACGCTGGTGACGTTGTAGGAATTGAAAATATTAGTTAAATAAATTGTTGTTGTTGTTTGATTTTATAATAAATTAAAATATTCAAAAAAATTTGCAAAAGCTAAACCGCTCTTGTCTATGGGATTTTAGGGTAGTCCTAATTGTATGATAATGTTGTGGATATCTCACCAGATACATTCTGAATAAGTCCATGTGGCCACAAAAATAATGTATTTCCCATATAACATTCATTCCATTCACTAGATTTCTAGAAAACTTTGTCGAATTGGCTGCTGAAAGTAGTTGTTATTCTTGAACGTGATGGAGAATTGCAACGAGAGTGAGCAATCATCTGTTGTCGTGTGATTATCTTTTAATCGTCTGAGACCACCACGAAATATTATGCAATGTTACACCTGGATATTTGAATGAGTCAGACTGACACTGAATATAAATTATCTCTTTCGGGAATTCCCATCGGAGCGCCGCAGATCAGGGTCAATCTCGCATACTGTTGTTCGCCTCAATTACGATGATTCAGCGGCTGGAAAGGACACAAATTTCTTTATTTTGTCATTTTCAAACCAAAGAACTAAATTTCTCAGCAGAATACCCAAGTTCCTATTGCGTTGAAATTCAAGGAAACAATCAGCTACTCCAACAGTTTTTGAGCATTTCCACTCCTCTCTGGCCAAAATATCAAACCTCCTTGAGAGTTTTATTGTATGGTGGTAATGAGGTGGTCCTTATTTTATGGGAACTATCCTTTTCTTTTGTCATTGATCTCTTCTTATGACATCTCTTATCTTTGGAAAACAAAGCAAGATAATTTTAAAAGATTGGATTTCTTGTGTTGTTGTATCCCTTTTGAAAAGAAAGAACGAGCTTTGGGAGTCATTTTCCCATAAACTTATGCTCAATTGGAAATGAGATCAAAATCCAAAATTGCTTAAAATATTGCTCCAGATGATTCTTCGAACCCGAAGCCACTCCTGGCGCCATGATTCCCTCTTATAAACAGACTCTCAAATTTCTAAGTAGCAATTCTATAATTTGTGTGCTTCATTAGTCATAACAGTATAAACTAACGTATATCCCGTTATATTATTTTGTACAAATTCTGGAGACTCTTCCCCCTTGTTTTCATCGAAGTTTTTGTATTTTGGGAGGTACGTGAACCTCCTCTCTCTTTCCGGTAACTCATAAGAAGAACTCTGCAGAAGTTCTTGGCGAGTACTTGTTCTTATACTCTATAGACATACTTCGTAATTTATGTCTCAGAACAAAAATCAGCTGCTTTATCATATTGCATTAGACTTGAAGAGGGTTTTATTATTCGAAAGCCAATTTTTAAGGAAAAATGTCAAAAAGCTAGATGAATCATCTTCATTTATTCGCATCAGAGATCCAATGAAACTCATCTTCAAAACTCTTACACATTTATAGTCCCTTTCCCCTTTATTAACAAACATCATTTATTCTTGAAAATAGAAAATGGCGTTTTCTGATAGAACTCAGTTTCACTTATTAGGCTTGTTTTTGTCCATAATTGATTATTTTTCTCAAGCTTTGCTTCTTTTCAAAGTACCAAAACTGAATAGAAAACTGATTTTTAACAGAAAAATTCAGCCATTTTTTTTGGGGGAATAGCTACATCCCATCTATAAAAAGTTATCTTAAAAATAAGTGATTCCCCCATAATTTTGACGATTTTTTTTGGCTCGATTTCCTCTTCAAATCTACTTGATTTTTGCTGCAGAAATTTTCCAATTTGTTACATTAGAAGCCATGTACATTCGAATTCCTGTCTTACACGTATTATTCATTGGAGCCTGTCTACTCCAGTCGTCAGGGGTCTTGTGAAAAATTACAATTAATATAATCGGAATATAACTAAAGCAAGACGAAAATAAGGAACCCTTGAGAATTTCTGCTTCATTTGCCCTCAAAGAACGAATCAAAACCAACTCATAGGTGGTCTCTGGCCATTTTCCCCCGTCAATTTCCGTTGATCTTCAGATCCCTCTTCATTCACAGCTGCCGTTGTCAATTTGTAAGCAAAGATCACGGCCGTTTTCGAATAGCCGTTGCGCTAGTTTTCGCAATACCTCCTCCCCTCCCTGCGCAATAGACAACATTTGATCTCGAAGCAGAGGCTGCGCTACTCTCTCGTCTCGATTAGTTTCGAAATTGTGAAAAAGTCCACTCAGTTCACTTTCAGTACCAGAAGATGAAATGATCTTTCTACGCGGCGGGTAAATTATTTAATCAAAACTCGCGTACACCTGCTTTTTCCTCGGCAATAGTATGCATTACGAATTTCTAATTGCAGTCTTTTTTAGTCATTTCTATTGTTTTTGACACTTTTCATTCTAAAATAGAAGAAAGTCTCTAAAATAGATTTTTATTTTCTCTATATTTTAGCAGACTATCACAAGATTTTTAAAAAACTGGAATAAAGAGCCAAAAAAGGAGTCATTCCAGACGAATATTCGCATTTAGTCATAATAAAATATCACTTTTTGGCTTCTCGTATCAATTTTCTGAATTTGTGATCTTTTGCTAATTTGAAGCACTCGATTTCCTGCACCAAATTGCAAAAATATACGTAAAAACGCCAGGAAAAGGAAGTATTTGGGAGCAAAGAACCTGATAAAGTTTATAAATGTTGAATTGATGTACATGACTCTATGTTGACAACAGTCTGGTGTACCAATCAAACCAAATCCTTCTTTCATCAAAGGAGAAACAGCAGTAGAGCACAATATGGTGAGCTGATGCCATCGGACAGTCATGTTGCTTAGTTCGAGGGAAAATTGGGTACATGACCTTGCACTGATCTTTCTGTCGACTATGACGCAAAATTGTGCGGCAGAACAGCATCCTCTCTTTTTTGGTCGCACGGCGCTTTATCATAGAGCATCCACAATTAGGCTCTTATCTGACTTTTTTCCTTATCTTTCCCATCAAAATGAGATATTTTTGTCAAACTTTTTTTTTCATTTTTAGGGAGAAAATTTAGGACTTTTTTTTCTCAACTTTTGCTCTGCTTATTTAGTCTTTTTCTTCTTCAAAAATATGGGAAATTTTCTATTTTTAGCTTATTTCGAACCAAAACAATCCTAAAAGCTAGGATTTTAAAGCTCACGAGCTCTTTTATTGACCCAAATTTGCACTTTATTTGATCTTTTTCCTTATCTTTTCACAGAAATTTGAGACATTTTCCTTCATTTTAGTAATTTCAGGCAAAAACTTTCGCTTTAATCCTTGGAAAATAAGTCTTTGACGGGCAATAGGTGTTTTAAGGCTCACGGCTGCTCTTTAGACTCTAAAAATTAATCTGTCGTCAAGTTTTGTAATAACTTCGCTTCCCTCCTTTATTTTTGAGTCAGGAACGTCTAAATTTGGAAAATTTAGTCAAAATATTTGTCGACTTTTTGGCTAAAAATAGAGGAGAGAGAAGATTTCTCAATTTCATCACTTGTCTTGAGGTTTTAATGATTGAAACATCCGAGAAGTAATTTTAAAATTTGAATCATTTCGACTTTTCCAGTTAAATGTCCATCGTTTTCGAGCCAGAATAAGAAGATAATTGGCCTCCTGCGCCGGTTAATCTCTGCCATTTCGTGAGCAAAGAAAAATTAGATTTGTAAAATATCACATCCAAATTAGTCTAAAAAACATTTTGAAGCAAAATTTCTATAAAATTACCCGTTTGAATCGTTCTTCTCTAGAATTTTCAAAACATTATGGACCCGTTGAACCATCCCCTACCATAACAAATACTCCAAACACCTGGCAAGGCCGTTCTATTTTGGAATGAAATCCGCTGTTTGAGAAAAGTACGCTGAGAGCCATCGATCATTTCGCTTTTTAGCTTAAAAGGCAGAAAATACCACAATTCGGTGAGAGCATACTAGTTTTCTCTTCAAACTTCTAAAAAGGCCAACTTTCTTAGAGTTTTGAGACAAAAAGCTGCAGATTTCATCAATATTCTGGGAAGAATAGAATGTTTGCTCTTCTTTATCCTCAAAATCTTAAGATTATTTTGAGAGAATTTGCATCCAACATTAAGGAAATTGGAATGGAGGGAATAAATGTTTCACTTGTTGAAGAAATTCCTTAGCTGCATCAATTTCCCCCAAATTGCTTCCACAAGTGGCTCCAAACGAATTCATCTTCATTTCTTCATCTTGTGTTTTGTGTCAAAGTAAACTGACTGGTGTTTGTCTAATGCCCTTGCTTATGATTCATGGATCCTGGGCACCAAAAACTTTATCATCATCGTCTTCCGTTTTTGTGGTGGCTTTCGTCTTGCTGTCATCATTTTTGGGGAATCCTTCCGTCAGTTATTTTGCTCTCTTTGTTTCGAATTTCTTCGGACTTAAAAAAAGTACAAAAATCACGCCACCCTTTTTGACCTTTTCAACGCCCGAACGTTTCTACGAAATGGTCAATAGACGCGTCAATTTCCACGAGTTTTCCTGTTTCGAAAAAAAATTGCTTCGTGGCCTCATCTATCATCTTTAAAGAGCGTCCAAATTCCAGACAGCAAAGTAACAATTATAAATCTCTATAATAAAACCCATTTTCATTCATTTTTTGTTCTATACCCAGTAAAAGCGTTTGCCGCTTCTCCGTTGTAATTCACAAATTCTCTTGATCAGAGAAACCGCGAGGATCCCCATTCTAGCTGGCTAGGAAATTCCCTCTGCGAGTGGCTAATCCGACCAAAATCTATTAGCTTGATTCTCGAACTAATCAGTTGAATGAGCGGCGAGAGGGAGGGAGACAACACTTGTAGCTATTTTTGATTTTTTGGTTTCTTGTTTTGTATTTCTCTCTCGTCGGAATTGAGGAAATTCGTCCGGGAAATATAATTGTTTTTCAGGAAAAAATGTACCAAAAATGAAGCTATGCTCATTGATTCTAGAGCAGGGGACAGTTGGCAACAAGTGTAATTTAACCGGCCAGCTTGCATACTTTCATTTAACTTTTTCGCTCTTTTGTTTCTTATTTTTGGTTTTCTCTCTTATTATATTTTATGCTTTGTGATGTTCTAAAAATTATAGAAAGGCTCAAAAACTTTAAAATTACAGAAATACCAAAGATTGTGAATCTCAAAAGTTAGACAAATCCTCTCTCTCTTTGAAACTTATTCTAAGCTTCCTTCTTCTTCTCAAATTTTAAACAACTTGCAGGGTATGGGGAAGGAGCCCGCTGTGGAGGATCCCCTCCTCAATGGGATGGATTCCAAGCCTTCAAAATTACCCAAAGATGGCCTTCGACCCAACCCAGAAGCCAACGCCAATTGGTTTTCTCGAGTCACTTTTATGTAAGTCCATTCTTCTCTCCTATCTATTTGTTCATCCAGGTTTATGATTCCTTTCTTCTATCGCGGGTTTAGTCGTCCTCTCGAGGTTAATGATATGTACCAGCCATTAGATCAACATGACTCGAAACGAGCTACCAAAAGAATGAGCAAGTGAGTGTCCACAAAAGAATTTTTTGATTTTTTAGAGCATGGGAAAATGAAAAGAAAATAGCTAGATTGTCTAATCGGCCAGCTTCTCTTCTAAGAGCAATCATTCGAGAATACTGGCCTCAGATCGCCAAATGGGGAATTCTACTTCTAATCGAGGTGAGTTCTTTAAAGCTACTTCCAACATTTGACCAAATATTGATATCTTTCTCAGATTTAAAACTATTTTTCTATGTTTTAATTTTTCAGGAAGCTGTGAAGCTCTCTCAGCCAGTTTTCATGGGTAGATTAATTCGTTTCTTCAGCTACGATGCTCCAATGACTATACAAGATGCCTACATAGGTAAGGATTTTTCCTACTGCTGCTCAAAACCTCCTTTTAGCTGCTGCTGGAGTGGCGATCTCCGCCGCTCTGACTGCTATGATCCATCATCCCTACTTCTATGGTCTCCAAAAAACTGGAATGGAATTAAAAGTTGGAGCCTCTGGGCTAATTGTTGAGAAAGGAGTTCGTCTCTCCAGTGCGGCCCTTCAAAAAGCTACTGTAGGTCATATGGTCAATATTCTTTCAACTGATATCAGCAAATTCGATATGGTAAGGCTTTTTCTTTCTTTTTATACTTAATACTAAATAGGGTTTCATCTTCGTTCATTATATCTGGATCGCTCCACTAATTCTCGTTTCATATGGAGCACTTCTTTGGCAAGAAATCGGAGTAGCAACGTTGGCTGGATTCTTCGCTATAATTTTGCTCATCCCCTTCCAGGGCTATTGTAGTCGACAAATGGGAAGCTGCCGGTAATTTTTCTCCATTTTCATCCCATATCTCCTTTAATTTTCAGACGAGAAATCGCCGTCAGAGCAGATAAGCGAATTTCTGTAATGAACGAGATTTTGAATGGCATTCGAGTCATCAAAATGTACGCCTGGGAAGGAGCTTTCTCCAAAGTTATTGGAAACTTGAGAAGGTAAGATCGTTGTTGTCTTATTTTTGGAAGAAATAATTTCAGTTTTGAGGTAGAAATCGTCAGAAAGAATGCAATTTTCCAATCCCTCGTTATGGGCTTATTCTGGGCTTCTGGAAAGTTGATCATCCTCTTCGCTGCCGCCTGTTTTGTAGCCTTGGGAAATGATCTTACAGCTGAGAGAATCTTTGTAGCGGTGAGTTACAATATCCGTTTATAGAGAGGAACTTCTTTATTTTCAGAACGCTCTGTACAATGCATGTCGTCTGCCAGTCACTCTTTTTTTGCCCTTCTCTATCCAATTCATCTGTGAAATGCGAGTTTCAATCGGAAGAATCCAAGCTTTCATCGAGTTGGAAGATTTCCAACGTGTCCAAGCATCCTCTAGCCAAAATAAGAAGACAAAAGAAAAGAAAGAGAACGGAACAGCTGAAGAAGAGGTAGACTTTTTCCGATTTTTCCAATAAATTCCTCTTTTTAGACTCCCTTAAATGAGAATGAAATCCTCGCTAGTGGATCTCAAGCTGTGGTGAATGTCATCACTCTCCCAGATCCTAAGAATGCCCACATTGAAATGAACGCCTTTTCAACATCTTGGTCAACAGCGGATGTAAGTCTTTCCCATCTTTTAAAGAACAAAAGACCACATGGTCAGGGCTATTTCACCATGTTTGAACGTCACAATCGCTCTGATCGTTAATCGTGTCTAACTGCCGTCGCCCGGTCACCCAAAGTGCGCTGTTTGTCGAGTTTTGGAAATATTTGCCGAACTTTCGGGGAGGGAATGAACGAGCAGAGTAGTGGCCAGGCCGGGTGTGAAAATTGTTGTAAAAGTGGTAAATAGAGAGAAAGAAGACGGATATTTATAGACTTTTACTCATTTTGCGTACTTTAGCTAAATTTATTAAAGAAATGTTTCAGGATGAGGGAGAAGAGATCACAGCCATCAAAAATGTGACATTCTCAGCCAAGCAAGGCGAACTTGTAGCTGTTGTTGGTCCAGTCGGTTCAGGAAAGGTATTTCCCAAGCTCATACTTTTCTTATTTTTAGTCTTCGCTACTTTACTCACTTTTGGGAGAAGCGCGATCCATCTCTGGTAAATTGTCTATGTCTGGGACGGTCGCCTATTGTGCCCAAGACTCGTGGATTTTCTCAGGATCTGTCCAAGAAAATGTCATCTTTGGACAAGAATTCAACGAGTCCAGATACAAATCTGCCTTGGAAGTGTCGGCTCTTTTAAACGACGTCTCACAGTTTCCACAAGGAGATCAGACGATGGTTGGTGATCGAGGAACTTCCCTTTCTGGCGGTCAAAAGGCTCGAGTTGCTCTAGCCAGAGCCATCTATTCCAATGCTGATATTTATCTCCTCGACGATCCTCTCTCAGCTGTTGATGCTGCCGTTGGACGCTACCTCTTCGACAAGTTCGTTATTTGCTTCATAGAGACAATCACTCTTTTCAGATGTATCTGCGGTCATTTGAAGAACAAAGTAGTGATTCTCGTGACCCATCAGGTGCAATTCCTGGATAAAGCAGACACAGTTCTTTTGATGAAAGGAGGCCAAATTGTTGCTGCTGGTACACCGGGAGAGATGAAAACAACTTATGCCGAGGAGTTTGCTTCACTGATCCAAGAAACTCAAAAGACTTATTCCCGTTTGAACTCGGAGACCCATTCTCCTCGCTCCAGAACCACTTCTCGAGAAAGTGAAGACAGTGATTTAGGTAGGTCTTTAATCTAAATCTAAAGAGTTGATGTTGTGAATGGTAGAAGAATCAAAGATTTTAATTTTATTTTCTCAGATTTCGATTCAGAGATCATCTCGATTGATCGCCAAGTATCAGCTCGAAGTGCTCACAGTGAATTCATCGATGAGCCCAAAGGAAAGGCGGAACATGTCCAGCCTGTTCAAGAGGAGGAAAGAGCTGATGGAGCTGTCGCATGGAGAATCTATTGGGTTTATATCAGGACGATGTGCGGCCATTGGTACTCCGTTATTCCTCTCATGGCTTTCGTCATTTTTGTCCAATTGGTTAGCAACACTGGAGATTACTGGCTCAATAAATGGTACGATTTTTTAAATTCTTTCGGATTTTAATTTCAAATGCACTTGGGCCCAAAAATCTTATTTCTTTCAGGGCGGATGCTTCCGAAAGAGCTGTTGGAATGAGAAGAAATGGGACAAATTTCACAGGAGATACTTACCCAATCCTTGGAACAGTCGATCTCGTCCAATACGAACTCATCTTTGCATTTTTGACTCTCTTCCTCCTCGTTGTTGCAGTCGTCAGGTAGCTAGATTTTTCACAATAAGGAATTCCTCTAGATGTGTCTGGTTCCGACTCCGCCAAACCACAGCGTCGGTTCTTCTTCACGAGAAGATGTTCAACGCTATAGTCAATGCCAACATTCATTTCTTTGATTCGAATCCAATTGGAAGAATCTTGAATCGATTCGCGAAAGATGTTGGAACAATGGATGATCAACTCTCCTTCGTTTTCTTCGAATTTTTAATGGTAAGCTGAGAATTAATTATCTTTATTACGGTATTCTTCCAGGGAGCATTGAACATCTTATTCCTGGTTTGTGTGATTGTTATCCTCAACCCTTTGGTCTTCCTCCCAACACTGCCGCTCATATTCTTTTTCATTTTCCTTCGTGTGGTCTACCTTCGTTCCTCAAGAGATGTCAAGCGGTTAGAAGCAACCTGTAAGTTTAGCTTTTGATTTCTCTTAAAATCAGCAATTTCAGCTCGAAGTCCTCTATACTCACACATTTCGGCTACAATGCAAGGACTCATTACTGTGAGAGCCTTCTCCCGCCAAGACCAAATCATCGATCGTTATCATCAAGTTCAAAATGTGAACAGTGCCGCCTTCAGTCTCTCCCTTACTACCTCTCGTTGGTTCGCTGTCTCCATCGACTGGGTGGTTGCTCTCTTCGTTTCTTTCGTTGCTTTCTTCTCAGTTTTTGGAGGATCGGGTGGACGCAGCTCAGGAGAAGTGGCTTTGATGCTCGTCTACGCTGTCCAGTTGACTGGATTCTTCTCCTGGATCATGAGGCAATCAGCTGAGCTTCAAAATGGAGTAAGTATTTTATTAAAGTTGCTTATGCCCGGCTATTTCAGATGGTTTCGGTTGAAAGAATCGTAAATTATGCTGAACTTCCATCGGAACATATTAAAGGAGCCAATACAAACGTTGGAGAGAATTGGCCATCGGCTGGTCATATCAAGATGAACAATTTGTATTTGAAATATGACGAAGAGGGTGATTTCATTCTGAAGAATGTCAACCTGGATATTAAGCCAAAAGAAAAGGTAAAGATTTGTTCAAAGAAGCGTCTACTTTTCAGATTGGAATTGTTGGTCGAACAGGAGCTGGAAAGTCGTCTCTCCTTCGAGCCCTCTTCCGTCTAACTGTGCCCAGTACTGGCTCAGTCTTCATCGACGATGTCAACACTGCTTCCATTCCTCTGAGTCGTCTGCGCAAGAGCATCGCCATCATTCCTCAAGAACCTGTCCTATTCATTGGCTCTCTACGCCACAATTTGGATCCCTTCGACGATTATTCCGATGATGCTATTTGGGATGTCTTAGAACAAGTCGAACTCAAACAAGCCGTTACTGAAATGACTGGCGGATTGGAGGCTTCGATGCAGGAAGGAGGATCTAATTTCTCAGTCGGACAAAGACAATTAGTCTGCTTAGCTCGAGCTCTCCTCCGCCATGCTAAAGTCCTTGTAATTGATGAAGCAACAGCCAATGTCGATCAAATGTAAGTCCATCTATCCAATAGAGCTCTTACCTCTTTTCAGGACTGACGCGTTGATTCAAAAGACATTGAGAAAGCGATTTGCTGACTCGACTGTGCTGACAATCGCCCACCGATTGAATACAATCATGGACAGTACTCGCGTCCTGGTTCTCAAGGATGGAGAGGTTGCTGAATTCGCTCCAGCCTATGCTCTTCTTCAAAATAAAAACAGTATTTTATCTTCATTAGTCGAAGAAACTGGTAAAGCTAATGCTGCCCTTCTTCGTAAGGTAAGTCTAGCTATCCCTTTACGGGAGATCAGAGGGTTTACTCAAAGCTGAATTTCCAGATAGCAAAAGAAGCTTATGACAAGAATCCGCAATACGCCTAATTTTGTAGTTGAAATTATTGTTGTATAGGCCAATTATTGTTGTGTAGGCCAATTATTGTTCACTTTTCTGTGATCTCTTTCGAGGTGATTTATTTCCATTTTGTTTTGTTGCAATTCGAGTGCTCACCCATATCGCGAACCGAACGGTGTCATTCTGCTCCTTAAAAGTTATATTAATCCCCAATTTTCACAATCGGCTTTATTCTTTTCAATCCAGCATAATAAATTCTATTGAAATTATAAAAATAGGGGCTAAAGGCATTTTGATAGATTTCCCCTAGCTATCAGATCAAGAAAAGGCGATTTGATCATGGGCTTCAAATAGAAGCCGCAAACTGTCAATAGCTAGCCGCCCTTCAACGGGTGGAAATTGAAGAAGATCCACAAAAGAAACAACACCGATTCGAGAGCTTCGGCCCTCTTGAGGCTAAGAGAAAACAGACCCTCTGGGGGTCAGAAGGGGTGAGTGACTCAAGACACACGTCGGGACAAAACTCAATGAGCTTGATCGCTGTTGTTTGGGAGGAAAACACGCACCGCCAAGAGGCAAACTTGAACTTTTTTCTAGATCAAACGGATAACTTGACAAGGCTACTTCAGGTTTTAAGATGAAGAACATGGTAATTACTAGGAGAAAATTCGAAGATCGATTGGGAATAACATCAGAGCTGCCCTTTCCCCATCTCCTTCTTCCTTTCTTCGCTATTGACCGTATGGTTTTTAGTTGTCTGCGAGCTTCTTCCGGGGCGGATCTCTCTTTGTCTCGACATTTGACCGACTTTTTGCCAGAGCAGGCAACAAGGCTAAAGAAATAGAGGACCAAACGGGAGAAAATGCTACATTCAATCTCTCTTTCTCAAAAAGAATAAAAAATGTCTCTTTGTTCAGCCTCAGAGGTCTTGACTCTCACTTCCAAACTTTTTATTCTAGGATTTCAATTCCAGGGAAGAGGGGGCAAAAACCCAGGACCCCACTACAGTAATCCAAATTAAACAAAGTTTCTCATGTGGAAAGTCAAAAAGTACTGGTGTTTAACGTGATTTTCCTAAAGGATGATGCTTTGAAAAATTGTAAGGATTGAGAGCTATAAATTTCATTAAAAATGAAAGAAATTCGTTGGTTTTGTTTCAAAGGCTGAATTTCTTTTGGCTCTCGGCCTCTCCGAAAACGGCAATGGGTGTCCAGTTTCGATTTCCTTATTCCCATTCTTCCTTTCTTTTTTTTATCTCCGAAAACTGTCACCTCAAGCGTTGGCAGCTCGTTTGGCTCGATGTCCAGTTGTACGCGTCCAGCTTTTTGCGTGTGTTTGTTGGCTCTGGCTCTGCGCAGAGTCTGAATACCTCAGCGCGACGAGTGTTTTCGCACACTCTTGGCGCCTACTCCCTTTCAGTTTTGTATACACGTCTTTTTGGAACTCAGAAAGTCACCACAAAAAACACATTACCTTGTTCGGGGAGAGAGGGATGACTAAAAGAGTTCGAGAAGGGGGAGAGCTCTTGAACTCTGGCGGGATGTTTTTGACCGTTTTGGTATTTTGCTCTTCTCTCACGCTCCCCTCTTCCTCTAAGCCTAAGCTCCAATTCTCGTCCTAAACCCAGACTTTTCGCTCGTAAAAACGCTCAAAAATAGGCTCTTCATAGCTCTTTTCTTATCAGTCCTCTTTCTCATCATTTTCTTGTTTTATGCTATTTCCACTGAATTTTATTTTTTTCAATCTTCAGCAAAGTTATAGATTTTGATCTGCTTTACAACTTTGTAGAACATTACAAATTTAAAAATCCACTCCAAAGCTTCAAAAATTCATTTTCTCTGGCGAGTTTTACTTTTTGATCGTTAGAAGATCAAATTGTTCATTTTTGGCTTCTTTCCAATAATTTCATCAATTAAAGGCTATTATTTTGAAAATTTGAAACTTTTTAAGTTTAAGAACGCTAAAATAACCAGCTAAGATGGCAAAAAAGTTATTAAATAGGATCCCATCACGAATTTTAACCAGAGTTACAGTAAGCCAGAGGTAGAATATATGAAATCCATTCAAAAATAAGAGGAATTTGGAGGAAAAACACGGTTTTCCCAACTGGCTCTCTCTTACGCAGGGAATGCCTTCCCGTGTATAATGTGCCAACAAGAGCAGACAACGGACAAGCCTCTCTCCCTTGAACAAGAAAGTTGCTGCACATCCCAGTTTTTCGCGCGAGCCAGTGGCCCTTCCAGCTGATTTCCCCCCTCTCTCGACTAATCACAACGATAAATATTCTCTTCTTCCAATTGTTTGACCGTTGAGTCCAAGTTGAATCATTTGGGGCTAAATTTTGTAGCTATCGTTTTGATTATAAAAAGGGGATGATTGAATTCCGTTTTGGCAGAGGGGCGTGATACCGCGAAGAGGCTCTCCAGAGACCGACTACAAAAGCACCGATTTGCGACCACTCTTGGCTCCTTCAATCGTTCTCACTTTCTATTTTTGTCTTCGATTCGATTTGATTCTTTATATTTCAGGAAGAATGAAAACGAAATTATTTGCCATAGCCCTACTGCCCCTAGTCTCTCCCTTCATTCCCTCCTATCTTCGACCCGGCCCTCCCCAATTCGAACAGTTTTCTCCTCAATTCGATCAGGTATTTTTCTATAATTTTTCATTAAGAATTTCTAAAGATTCCTCCCCATCTTCGACCACAAAAACAACAACCAATGCACAGCTATTCAGTCCAAGACAGTCTAGACAATGGTCAGTTGTTTTTCGCACTTTTTCTTTAACTTTTAGTGTTCAATAAGGGCTTGTAGAGGAGATCTCAAAGAACTCTTTCAGGAGTCCTTCAGTCTTATTTGAATTCCCCCTATTTGGAACAAGAAGACGATGAAGTAGAGGACTGTACTCCTATGCCAAACAATACTAAACATCAGCCAGCCTTCTTCCAATGTAATGACGGCAAGTGAATGAGAGAAGAGTCAATAATAGATAATCTTCAGATACAATTTTCACATTGCATGGAGGGGCTGTAACTAATCTAACAGGCGATGATAGCTATCCCATCTCATTCGCTTCTCCTATTCGAGTATTTCTCGATGTTTCAAGTGAAGCTAAGCGACGGTGAGAGATTGCTTGTTGATTAGCGCTTTTACTGGCAGCCAGTTTCAGTCGAGAGATGCAGCAAAATTGTTGATTTTTCCCCTAAAATGAGAACAATCTAAATCAAAACTACGATAGTTTGCAGATATGACAACATTGGAGTTGATGTTTCGCTTTATAAACGATCAACTGGCTGGTTTGGCTGCGGTTGGATGTTTTTGCCCAACTTTGGGACTTTGTAAGTCTTTGAAGAGACTGAGAACCAAATTTTAGGAGCAATCCTGACATGTGCTATGACAATCCTTCCTGTCCTCTTTCGCCCGGAAGACAAGTCATCGAATTTTCGATTGATCCCTCGAGGATGTTTACGAGACTCTTCCGAATGATCCACTACGATTTGGTGAGATTTTTATCGATATTTTTTTTTCAAGGATTCTATTTAAGTCAGCCTATCAATTGGTTATTCGCCTGAAGGATAATAATGACCCGTTCCGTGACCTGCTCTGTACGACGATTCAATTGAGAATCCATCTCTAGAAGCTAATAGAAGGTGTCCTTTTGGTCGGACGGGTAAACGTTCGGACTCCGCTCCTCCACGAAGCCGAGATTACGACAGTATTACTGTATCAGAGATTATTTGCTTTGTTCAAATAAATATACGCTTTGATCTCTTTTCTCTCTTACTGTAACTCAGATCAAAGGCCTTTTCTTCATATTTTTGGGTGTCTGTAGTCCAAAATTGGGCTTTTTTCAAATATTTTAGAATATTCAAATAAATAAAAATAAAGACTTTTTCGATTTTTAGATGCCGGAAGTAAAAAAGGAAGCGATAAATCTGCCAGAGTTGTCCGAAAACGTGATGTCCGACTAGCCCTCTGGTTCTCATTGCTCTTGGCGACCACGACGACGCGACACACCTAAGCCTCCCCGACTTTACGACAAAGTTGATAAAAACGCAGGGAATTGCTGGCCATTCACAATGCCGGCAGATGAGTTTCTCGTCTCTCTCTCTCTGAGGCTCAGTGGGGGCAGTTGTTCTTTTTTTTGCCTCCTTTTGAACCGAAGACCAATTATGTGGTGCTTTCAGTGTTCATTTCCGGTGAACGTAATGCTAAAGAAAAGAGCCAAATAAATTGCTGATTTCCGGAAACTTTGGACTGTTTTTTCGGGGGAATTTGAGCTTTATTTCCATTGGCACAACATCAACTAGTCTTTCTTCTTCAATTTAAAAATAGGAGGTAACTTTATTTTAAATTTTAGGAGGTTTTCTTTGATTTTATGAACTTTTACGTTTTACAAGCTTAGAGAGAAAATCAAGAGCCACATTTCAGCAGAAATTACAAAGCGAGAAAGCGCAGCTTCACTTTGTTCAATAGTAAGAATTTCAAAATAAATCCGACTGGAAAAGTATGATGAGTCTAGAAAGTCAGTTTGAAAATTACAATTTTTGGTAGCATTCCAGTTTTGATTTTGGATAGTTTTGTTGTGTAAAAAATGGTGTTTTTGCCCTCAATCAGCCACTACTCCTCTATCCCGGAGAAGGCAGTTTGCAGATGTTTTCTGAACCGTGGAGGCCATAATTATGGGGAGAGAGTCCATTCCGAAGAGGTTCGTCACCATTTCCCGTCAATTTTTCACCTCCCAGATTGCTCTCATCCTCCAAGATTTTTGACTTCTTTTCCTTTTCTCTTCTTTCCCCAAAAAGGCCAAAGTCTGCCAAAACAGAAGAATAATATTACGTTCTCTCTCTCCCCCAGCCCGAACATCCCATTCTGCCGCAAAATTGGGAAGAGAGAGAAGACCCTTCCTGGAACATTTATCAATTTCTCGCTCGGAGTCTTAAAAGATTCTCTTCCTCATCTCTTCAAAACCAACGACAAATAATGAACCTTTTGTAGGAAATCTTAATCCAATTCTCCTCACTCTCTGCAGCCATCCGTTGCCCTTTTTGTCCCTCTCAGCGCCCCCCAAAACAAGCATTTTTCACATCTGCTATTAATTTCTGACCCTGATGGCGTTTGCTGACTCTGCAGTTCCGACTCTTGATCTAGATATCTCCGGCTAGAAGTCAAACGAAGAATCCTATTCTCCTACCGTAATTATATAAATTTGAAAAAGTGCAGCCAATTTCACAGATTTGTGGCTCCTTCAAAAGAAATTTTAAACAAAAGTGACGAACCCCATCAGAAGGTTAGACTTGATTTGAGCTGAAGGCGTCCAGACTGGCTGTCGTGTCTAGCAAATTAGAAATAAATCAGTTGGTTGTTGTTCAATTCTGATGATGGTAGGTCATTTTTTTGAGATTTTTGGTCGCTAGGTCTGCTAAATTCTAACAAATGAGAGTCAATTGGCTTGGCTTAACCTAACGAAACACAATTTTAAGCGTTAACTTTGACAAAATTCTCTACTTTTTCGAGGCTTTTGACCATAAAGTTACAAAAAAAACCAAAGGTAAACTTCGAAAAGAATAGCCGTCTATCAGAAAAAATGCTTCTCCCTCTTTTTGAGATAGCTGCTTGAGATTAGCTGTGACCTTGATTTGTGACCAAAAATAGAAGAATCCTTTTGAATTTCCAGAGAGGATTGTTGATTGGGGGGCTCAGGTTCCTAAGGAATAAAATTATTCCGCTTCGCTTGGGATGCACAAGCCATTCAGGGTTCTCGAATCTTTTCCTTCTTCTTAGCCGTGAGAGAGGTCAATAAACAAAAAAAACGGAAGGGACTTTTGTGCTTCCTCCTGTTAGGGAATGAGGGCGATCCTTTTTGTCATCGTTTTCGGAAAACGAAAGCCAATCTCATATTTTGGAGACGGCGTTGAAATGAGGAGACAATCAGAGATGTCAATCTCCTTTTCTGACCAAAACCTCTTTCTATTCCAAATCTCTGTTTTTATTTATGTTTGGTCATGGAGTTCTCAACAATTTCCGTAGTTTCCCCACTCTACGCACCGCTTCTATAGCCTTACTACTTTCACCTTCGTTGTTTTACCTTTCCCTTTCATGCTCACAAAAGATTCGGCTATTTTTACTCTTTAAAAGCGAAGAGAAAAGCGATAAAAATTGTTTAGTAAAGAAGTTTTTTTTTTTCAAAAAAAAAAGTAATATTTTCTCACTCCTTCAAGTCTCAACAATTTCTCAAAGCAGCAGAAATTCAAAAATCCACAAATCATTCCAGTCGAGACATTTGCTTTCAATTTCTAGTGAAAATTCTCAATTTTTCATAGCCTAGACTACGGCTTTCCAACTTTGATTCCAATTGATTTTCTCAGCAAGATATGTCAAGCCATAGAACGGCCCTTAAGAATTAAATTTATTCCAAAAAATACGGTAGCTTTAAATGATGCGCTAGATATTAACGAGTGTGATAATTATCTAAATTCGAATTGTGACTGTTTTCTGAAATTTTCAAAGCTGACAGAAAACAACAGGCACTGTCTCGCCTAGTTAGAGCCCCTGAACCTAAAAGCAAAAAATCAGCCCTTTGGGGAACCTCGTTATGGCTGAACTGAACACTGGCCTCTATCAAGAGCCGACAAAAAAACATCTCCTTCTCATCGCTCATTTTACCTATTTTTTCCACTCTAAAAGCTCAGCCTAAAAATTGAGAGAGAAATTACGGTAATTATGACTCCCCCACGTGCGGGGGGAATCCCCTCTCGTGACAATTTCCTCGAGTCATCGCTAATTTCCCCCCGATTATACCTGGCCTACCCCATCAGCCGCAGTCAGTTCCTGTCAGGTAGGTTCTCTCTCCTCTATGCATGAGATCGCAAGCGGCGCTGTGTTTCCAGACGACTTTTTATTCCTGGAATAGCTCTCTTTCTCCGGCCAGACTTCATTGTTTTTGGTCAAAAATGGGTTCAGAGAGTCTCTCTTGACCCTGGTTGTCTCTCTCTCTTCTTTATTTAGGCTAATGAATCGCGTGGCTCTGTAACTCGATTATTTCTCTTCTTCTTTTCTTGTTTACCATTCGAACAGCAAAATTGTGAACCTCCTGGATCCTCTAAATTCATTTTGTCAATTATCTCCCCACAATGGTGGGCTTTTTTTGTAAGTCTTAAGATAATATTGAGATATTATATATATTCCATTTTTTTCTCACTAATTTCTAGTAGAAAGTTTAAAGCGAAATTATAAAAAAGCAGATCTTTCCTTTAGCTTCAGTATGGCCTGAAAGATAATAAAACTTCGGAATAAAAGAGTGTAAAATCCAACAGAGGAAAATAATGAAAAGCTCTCCTTTCAAAAGGAAAAATCCCAAGTTTCCTTTGTTCTCCTTTCTTTTACAAAAATTCAATCTTTTAATATTCGCTTCAAACATCAAAATTAGTAATTTTTCAGTCTATCTTATGCATGAAATGCTTCAAATAACCTATTATTTTTCAATTTCAATAAGGAATCCGTACAAAACCTGCCATGTTCAGTCTTTTCCGAAGATCTGATTCGAAAGAGCCAAAAAACTGTGCCGAACAAGACAATTTTTTCCAGAAAAGTTACCATAAAACCACTTTGAAATCTCTCAAAGTCCGCAAGATCACGAAGCTAAAATCAACTCAAAAAATACAGTAGAGATTAGGCTCTTGTCGAGTTATTTTTCGCCAATAATCTTCCAAGATTTGATAATTTCTCGAAGAAAAAGTACATCTTTCCTTTGAACCCAATCGGCCCACATGTTCATCAATTCCTTTTTGACTCATCCAGTTTTTCTGAGACTTTTCTTTCGTCAATTTGCCATTGAATAGAAGTAATTCATTTCTATGAAAGTCGCCTGTTTTTGAGGCTTCTTCTCTTTTTCCAGACGGAAGTAATTGGCAAAGGACTTATTGTTATTGTGGTCGATGTTTCTGCCCTCCTCTTCTGCTAACCTTATCTATGATACAAATTCCCCTGCAAAAGTAGTCGTCGCTGTCCTTTAGGGGAACGCCGGATATGTCAACAAATTCCTCTCGGCACGTAAGGCTAGCTTGATCCCTCTCCTGGGCAGCAACAGACATAATAAATCAAAGAAGGAAATGTTTTCTGCGAATATAGCAAGTATAATATAATTACTGTAATTAAGTTGACCGATGACATCACAAATCAGTGAAAAATCTAAATTTGTCAATTTCCGTCTATAAAATAATTCTTTTCGTCACATCATAGAGAATATTCCTTTGACTTTTACGATCATAGAATCAGAAAAAAAGGCCTAAAAATAAAGAAAATGGCTTAAAATTTGTGCTACTGTAACTCAAAGAGCATTGTTTGAAAGATCTTTCTCAAGATATCTCAATTTCCTGGAGGCCAACCGCACTTTTTTTCTACAAACTTGATTTCTTGAGCTAGTCCTAAAAACCTCAGAAAATTCAACTTTTTTTTCTTTTTAAAAATAAGTTATTTTGATTAAAAGATCGAAGAATTTGTTTCCTTTTCCCTAAATGAACATCCTTTCTCTCTCTCCTTCAAATATTTCCAGTCTATTTCATCTCGTTCATACTAGAGTCTTCCTGTTTCTTCCCCGAACTCGGCTCAAGGTCTGGGCCTCTTATTTACCCACCTCAGTCCCTAATTACTCACAACCACGATGCTTAAATATTTTATCGGGGTTCACCACAAAGAGGGAGGAAGGAAAGAGGATCCCTCTTTCTCTCTCCTTCCAGCCGTTTTTCTATGTTTATTTAAATCCAAGTTGGAGAATCCCTTTGTTTTGTCAAATTCACGAATGACATTGTCTCCTTTTTATCCACTTTGCTTCCTTGTTTTTTCTGTCTTCGACGTCATGTTTTTGGGACCATTTGTTGTTTGAGTTCATTCGTTTCGAAGGGAAATTGCATAGCT
Source organism: Oscheius sp. JU1382 (assembly GCA_932521405.1). Lineage (NCBI taxonomy): Eukaryota > Metazoa > Nematoda > Chromadorea > Rhabditida > Rhabditidae > Oscheius > Oscheius sp. JU1382. The sequence continues at coordinate 2,202,079 of OW051479.1, forward strand.
TTATATCAATATTTTCGTCCTTTTGGGTCAAATATTAAAACTAAAGAGTTCAATCTTTTGCTAAGAAATGGAGAGCCGCAGGTTTAAAATTTGAAAAAACAAATCTCGCTCAGCCACTTAGAATTTATTAGAGATTGTGGACTGGGAAGATATATCCGATGGTCTTCCTCTCTCTCTCTCTTATGGCTTTTCAATTTTTGACGGCGGCGGAGTAGGTGGAACAGTATAATCGGCGTTTGAAGGAGGAAGACGACGAGTTGGAGTAGGTGTCGGCCTGCGTGGTTCTTTAGCCGTCTTGGTGCTATTTTCCGAAGGAGATGGACTGCTGCTGCTCGAGGCATTCAAAGCTGAATTCAATCTCTTCTTCTTGTCTCTCTTCCTCTTCTTTCGTTTCTTCAGGTGTGCAGGACGATCAGTCGGCCCGTCGAACGACTCTCCCAAACTCTTCTGTAACCATTATACAATAAGTCAACTTGAATCAGATCTCTCCTCCATCTCAATCTGCTTTCTCTAGGATTTATCCAAAAGAATCTCTCTTCTCTTCCTGACTTCCTATTCATTGTGAAAATGGATATGTTTGATGACCTCCAATGGGCGTGGAAGAATAGGAGAGAATTCTTCTAAAACGACACAAAAAGACTGACCTTTGTGTAGAAGTAGTAGTAGGCCAATCCGATGAAGACAGCTCCACCAATGACAGCCGCAGTTAGTGCTCTTCGATTGAAGTGCGACAGAGGACAAACCATGCTGGGAGAGTCACTGCTTCAATTTGTCTCCTTCCAATTTATCCCCCAATTTTTAATCCCCCCAAAAAAGACAAAACTAAACCGAGAATTTTTTTATCCAAAACCCGTGAGGAAATCTAGTTTCTGATGGTAGTCTCATTATAATCGTTGACGAGAGTCTTCTCATCCCAATCCCTTTGAACTCGGGCCATTGTATCATCCGGCTGGAGTGTTGTCTCATCCAAGCTTTGATGCTGATTTTGTGGCATTATCTAAATTCCTATGTGATTTCTACAAGAGATCTCTCCTACTCGAATGACATGCCGTTGAACACTCCCCTCAAAGACAGAAATATCCGATCGATTCAGTAGATAGTCGGACTTCTCGCGGAAAATCCGTTGACCTTTAAATTCGTCTTTTAGTGAGAATGCATGGTTATTTGCGAATTGTTCTTTTGCCTTCTTTAGAAACTCAAAGGATCTTTGTCTATAGATCTCTTCTCCCCAAAGAAGAACAATCTCAAGCCCATCGTAGACAGAACATTGCTGGAAAAAAGTAATATTCTACCATAATCCATAACTCACCGATGAAATGGAACGAAGAGATTGTATAGACTCTCGTCGAGCATCCATTCGAGTGACCTGTGGAGAAATGGTGATATTAAAATCAGCTGCTTGTTTTGTCTTCAAAACTACGCAAGAACTCGGCTCGATTTTAGCTTCAACAGGCTGTCCACCATAAAGCACAAGGGCTTTACAATAAGCTCTGAAGAGATTCTTCAATTTTATAAGGAAAACTCACATAATTCCATCATTTACAATTCGAATTTGATGAGTTTGGATATAGGATTGGGCTGACATCAAATAGGGGCCTGTACTTGAGCGTTCAATCGCAGAAGTCTTTTCAAGTCGGACAACAGCTTTGCCGCCAATCCCTCTCAAATAAATCTAGAAAGAGGAGATTAATCGAAGCAAGTTGGCCAAAATCCTACCGCATATTCAGTTATAAAATTTGTTTTAATTTTGAGCATCGAATTGTAGCGATATTCCTCAGAAGGTTGGAACTGAATCCTCAAAGTTGTGCTCTCCTTCGGCGACAATTGCATACAATTCCCATCGAGGATCTATAAGATTCCCTGTATTTTCTAATAGAAGCTAGAAATAGCTCGCCTGATAGCCTTTATCCTTTGTCAATTGGGCTTCAATTGAGATGGTTGTCTCAGAAATATTGGTCAATTGTAATTCCTTCACGAATCGATTGTTCAGCGCAACACATCCAAAAATTAGAAATTTTTCCGATACTCCTTGAATCCTCAATAAGCTAAAAGAAATCTCTTTGATTTTCAATCAAATAGACTTACTTAATTTTGCTCGATGCTGAGCTCATCTGAGTGCCTGGCCGACACACAGAAGCACTGGAAGAAGCCCGGGACAATGTCTCTTGTTGGGGCTGACAAGGAGGAAGAAATTCTTCTTGGATATTTCTTGAGCTGAAATATTTTCTCTTTTGGTTGAGGAAAAAATAGTACCTGTTTTGTTGAAAATACGACGTTTTGACGTTGGAATCGAACGAAACTGACTTGTTTTGCTTCTTTTCCTCAAAATTCTCGACAGATTTTAATGGCTTGCGGCGTTCTTCCAGGCTCTGCTGAGTGCTTTTGGTCACAATATGATCTTTTGAGATTCCCTTCCTCTGGCCAAAACTGCTAATAAAAACAGATCTTTCCTTCTCTCGTTGCTTTTGCTTGTTCAATTTGTCCAGTCGAATTCTCTCCAAAACTGCCATGACTTCATGCGGAGTCGCATTGGGTGGCAGTTGCTGGAAGCTTTTGATTAGCCTTTGCCAAAATACTAATGTTGTCTACTACAGGCTACAAAAATGCTGCCTTACTTTCATTTCTGTTATGACGTTGTTTGCCACAATATTTGAGGTCTCATCTGGAAAAAGCGATAGCTGCGAGTTGAAGAAATTATCTCCAGGATTTCCTATGGCTGAGACTTGAAATTCTGGTGGTTCTGCTAGAAGACGGGGTTTATTGAAGAAAGTAGGAAAAAAACTGACAGCCTTCTCGTTTTGGAGTACTTTGAAGAGTGGTGTGACCGGAGAGTCTTGCAGTTAAATTCCTCGGTCGCGAAGGGGTTGTTTGAGCATCGAAGGAAGCCACTTTTAGTGGAGAAATCAGCTCAGTTTTTATTACTGGCGGCTGGGAAGTTGTCGGGATTTCTGGCTCTCTTGGTAGTTGACTGCTTGGACGAGTCTCCGACTCGGAAGGACTCCTGCCAATCGGCTCAGGATTCCTAAAAGAGAATAATTTTCTCTGACGCGCTCTCATTGACTGCGTATTCTCAAAAAAAGGGGAGCAAAATCTTACTGTAAATTCCATATGTGAGGTCCCTTATCCCAACTGGACTCTTGATTTGAATAATTATACGTTTTTGGATCGAAATTTGGCGGTAAATCTAGTCGTCTCCCAGAGCTATCCAATGCCTTTTGTTCCTGTTCCATCAGGTGAACATTCTTCGAAGCTGAAAGAATCCCTCAGAAATAAGCAAAAGAGTAACAAAACCGTCTCCACAAAATTCAGCGGAATCGAAGAGATTTTGATTCTGACCATTGAGAGGACTCGATCTGAGCCCTTCTCCAAAAGTTGAGCCATTCCTGGGAGTCGTATAGGTTGTCTCCTGATGAGGATCCACTTGGATTGGTCTTCTATTTGGAGAAGATGGTCCTCTAGTTTTAAACTCCTGGGATCCTATAAGGGATAGAAAAAGATAAAAAACTCAAAAAAGGAAGCCAACCTATTCGAGACTCCTCGGTCACCGGCGTTAGATCACACCTCCATTGGGGATTTCTGACAGATATTACGGGAATATCTCCTATATTTTCTAAATTCTTTCTAAATTCGTTATTCTCTAAATCTTCTTATTTATTTTACAAAAAAGACAGCCTTCACCTGCTTCTTGCAGTTCATCTTGTATTTCCCAATCCACGCTTTCATTTCCTTTATTTTCTTCTTCGAAGTCACCTCCCTCTGAATAGATACTTTGATCGGCCATCTGAAAGGAATTCTACCAGCTCTTTCGGATTTTAAAAGGCAGTTTCGCCAAGTTTTTCAAGGAGGAAGGTCACAAGCGACCAAATGAGGAAATTTTAAATTGGAGAAGAGAAATTAAAATTTATTGAATTTTTCGTCCACTTTTATTCCAAAAATAAGTTCAAAAATGGGAAGCTTTCGCAATTCAAAAAGGGAAAAAAGACTCCAAGTTTAAAGGCAACTCGTTGGCGGCAAAATGATTAAATCAAGTGCGCTCCATTTCGAAAGAGGGAAGAGAGATAAAAGACTCTTCCCATCAATTTCCGGGCTAAAAATCTCTAGAAAAAAAGAGTCGACGAGATAACAATTTTTGCAAAAATAAAAGGAGCAAACCAATCGATTTTCGACTTAAAAGCGTAAGCTAAATAATTTGAGAATAATTTGGAGAAATTGTTAGACCAAAACAAGCCAAAAAAATGAGATAATTTCAGGAAAATAGAGAGCTAAATTATTTTGCATTTTTATTGCTGTTTTTGTTCTCAAAGTCATAACGTAGGCCGTAAAACGTAAAGCAACTGATCGGCAACATCTATTTCACCGATGCTTTTACTTTTTTTTTCTAATTTCCGGTTATTTTCCGTAGAAAGAAGATCCTCGGGGATCCTTCTGTGGCTTAGAATCTACAAGGTATTTTTTGAGCCTTATGCCGAAAAGTTGGACTATCGTATTTGTCTTCTAATAGGAGCCTTCGCTTGTCCACGATTTTCCGATAAATTTTACTTATTTTTATCTTTTGTAATGTTTTACCAAGTTGTAGAGGAGATCAAGAGCTACAACTTTGCAGAACATCGCAAGTGGAAAATTTTAAAATTGACTCAAATTTTACACCTTGGGGAGGCTCCTATCAGTCAAAAATACGGTTTCCCAACGATTTATCCACTTTTAATATCATCTTGGCTAGGATTTTTTGACGGCTGAAAATCTGTAGAAGAGACTAAAATGTCTGGGGGCCTTGTTCTTTTGGACCCTTTTGACAGAAACTCGTCATTGGAATTAAAAGACATGTTTTTTCTCGGGCAATTTGAAAATTAGTCGGTAAGGTACACAGAAAGCAATTAATGGAATTGATCTTCGAGGCTTTCGGAACATCAGAGACTACTCTGAAATGGCCAATTACCATGGCGAGATGAAAGAGATTTGCGTTGCTACATCCCAGAGAGTATATTCTCGTCATTCTCAAAGGTCAAGAGGAAAGACTGAGTTCCTTGTTTTCTCGCCACCGCAATATCCTAATATTGGGCTTACATGCAATAAACTTTGGGAGGATGCACGAGAGGCACGTAAACAGAAAGAGAGAGAGTGTGGAGGATCATTCCCTCTTACCCGTCAGTCAGCTTGGTCGAGATCAGAAGGTCTCTTTGGTCCCCTTTTTCTCTTTATTGGCCTCGCTGGCTCAAAACAGTTCATTTTGTTCAAAAAATAAACGCCTTTCAATCTCTTCCTTTCTTTAAACTACCGTATTCTCTAATAGAGCTACTCTTTTATCCTCCATTTTAGCCTTAATTTTTGAGTTCTACAAGCTTATAAAAATATTAATTTACTCTACAATTTGAAAAAAGAGAAGAAAACTCCAAGAACTTCAATTTTCAGGGGATTTCTTGGGATCTTTGATCCAATATGACCTCTTACTCCTTTTTTGAACTTTAGAGTGTAATTTCCGTGACTTGACATGTTTTAAAAAACTTGACCTCCTCAAGAATTATAACATCGGAATATCACGAATCCATCAAAAAAGTAAACTTTTCAGTTTGACTTTCAAAAAGCTCGTGGCTACAATTACCCACTTATAAAAAGACGACATCTCGATACCCCGAGAAAATATAAAAAAGAGATTTTTGAGGCGAGACCCATTTTTATCCTAAAATTTAGGTCTCGCCGCGAAAAAACCCCATCAGCTGTCGTCTTTTTTATGAACAAACTATAGCAGTTCTCAACTTTTTTATCTTCGCTGTCCTAAAATGCCTCGAATCTTATAGATTTTGATCTTCTTTATGATTTCCAACTCGTTTTAAAAATTCAGAAAATCTAATTTTCCAGCCAGATTCTGACCCCTGTTCAACTCTTACAGTAATCTGAAAGAGAAATGTTTCTGCTCTGAATAATTGGTTGTCCTTCCACGAAAAACAACGAAATTAATTACGTAGCTGGGTGGCAGGCTATATTCAAAATGTTTACCTTCCCTTCAAATTTTCATAAAGGAGGGCAAGTGGGATTGAGAAAATATTCTTCCTTCCTTCTCTCCGAGGGGAGACTTGAGATACCGTGGAAGTGGCCATTTTCCATGTGTAATTATAAGCCCATTCATGCATTTCCAAATAGGCTTTTTTACGTTTTATTTTGCAGTCTGATCTGAGATTTTTGAAAGCGTTAGCTCCCAAAGACAATGGCATAAATTCACCGATACTAATGCGCTATTTCCCGTCCTCGATGAACATCCTCTCCTTCTCTTCGCCCACCTCTCTCCCTCTTTTATGAACTAGATCATAAACAAAATTTCAATATCTTTTCTCCTTTTTCTCCCCTCCGGGCAGCCATAATAAACAAAATTTTGAGACCAAATGGAGGTCAATTCTCGGCTTATCTTCTTTCTTCCATCGGATACTCTCCCAGCCGACTTTGTCATCTGAGAACATCTTGAGCAGCCTATTGGAAAGTTGTGAAAGTCGTGGAGAACTGTCTCCGTTTTATTACACACACTCAGCCTCGTCTCTCCTCAGTTAATATCCTTCGGAAGGACGATTCCCCCACTGATTTTTGGTCTCTCCTTTGTTAAAAATAGCGACTGACAACTCATCAATTCACCTTATTTTCGCTTATTTTTTTAAAGTAATTTTTCATCTTTAGAAAGCTGCCAGAGGAGATCAACTTCTGTAAAATAAAGGGCTTAAAGCCACTGGGGAAAATTCCATTTTTGAAGAAAGTTCCCACAAAAATGAATTTTTCTGGCTCCTTGAATTATTTTGAGTATTTTAGATGTTCCACAAAGTTGTAGGGAAGATCAGGATCTATAAGATTGAAATTCAAAAAATGTAGAAAACAATTCTTTGAGCTCAAAAAATGGCCCGTCTTTTCACGACTTCAATCTTAAATTATGTTTTTCCATTCAAGACCACCATTTTCAAATGCCCAAAAGACCACTTTCTCTTTTGTTCGTTTTCTCTCCTTTTTTTGGTTCTCTTGATAAATAGGACATGATGGAGACAGGAAGTGGCCCTCCATCGGCCCTAAACGTTTATCTTGACGAGGTCTTTCGGTACAATTGTGACAGCTTCTCCTCCTCCGCTGTTCATTGTGTTCTGTGTCCCACTGGGACTGAAGGGCCCGAAAAGGCCAATTATCTCCACGAAATGCCTCTTATCTTCTTGGTTCTGAAATATTTTGATCTATAAGGGCTCTTCTTTGAAGGAGGATCTTTTTTAAAAAAAATTATCTCCAACTTGCCCTTTTTTTTATATCTTGGCTCTTCCTTGTGAGAGATCAACATGAAGATTTTTCAGATTCAAAAATATTTAGATTTCATTCAATTTCGCTTCTTCTCTATTTTCAAAGAAAGCTAAAAGCGCAAAAAAGTGAGGATTACAGTAGAATTGAAGGGAGGGAGTAAAGTTTAACGCGTTTGTGTCTGCTTTTTGCTCATAAACTTGATATTTTGCACCAGACTCCCTCCGTTTTTGAAATGCTCATTTTTCGATGCATACGAAGAATTAGTTACCAATTCTCGGGCTGAGGGTTCTCTGAATCTTTGCTTTTCAGCCAATTTTCTAGGAAAAAGCCCCTTAGAAGTTTACTAGAAATTTTGTTTTCAATCTAGCCCTTAAGCTCGAAAAATGAGTCAATATTTTGGAATTAATAAACTGATCAGAGATCTCTATCTCACAGCAGTCAGGTAGAAGAAATATTTTCAAAAAATTCGCTAATATTCAAAGGGAAAAGTCCCACTAGATTCTACAGTCGTCAAGTCAGAAAAAATGAATTTTCTGCATAAATGTTCTTTATTTCAATTGTACCATTTGGTATCATTCAATTCAGGAAGATTTTTTCTATCGGTTGATATGCAAATCAACGATAAATATTCAGCTGGGATTCTTAGAATCATCCGGGAAAAAGACCGTATTACAATTTATCTTCAAGGCCGTTTTGTCCTAAAAATGGAGAAATTATTCCCTCGTTTTGTATTTTTAAGAAAGCATTCCACTCGACTTTCAAGTGTAGAGAATTTGTAGGAGTTTTGGCCTTATTTGATGGCTATTTTTAACTGAATTTTTTAGTTCTAAAAATCCCCTAAAAAGTGGAAATTCGATTGGGTAAAAACATTCTCTCCTACAACTACCCATTTTTACTATCACAACCCTCTCTCTCCGCCACAACCAGACACAACATCTCTTCAATTAATTGCGAACTTTGTCCCCGCTGCTGGTCTCCAATTGCACAACGGCTCTCATCACTTGCGATTTTATTTGGCCAGGGGTCAGTTTTTCTCGGTCCCCAGCTGCTAATTGAAGCCGTCTTTCTATGTTGAAACTCTTTGTTTTCCCAAAGAGGACAATCATGCATATTTCGAGCTGTTTTAGATGATGTAGTAGGTAGAAACAGTTGCCCAAAACAATTTTCCATTTCTCCTTCTTTTCTCTCTTTGGACTCTTTGAACTCTCTTCCTCTCAATTCACAATTATTAACCATTTTCCAGCAAATGATAACCTCAGTTCCCTGAATTTCTCCACATACACAATGCTTCAAATTTTCGGGTGAGTTTGAAAATCATCGTAGGTACAAGATATTAGAATTCGGAACTAGTAAAGACCTGGGGTCCCAGTGACCAGGGGTGAGCGGATAATTTCGGACAAAGACTATATCTTCGGATCGACTCGACGGTTTTTGCTCATTTTGGTACCATCTTAAAGCCCAGAATATAGCATGCATTTTTGATTTTAAAAGTCAAAATATCATTGGATAATCATGATGATATGACCCACTATATCCGAAAAATGAACTATCCGTTTTGGGTTCCCGCACTGAACGCGGATAGTAACAATTTTCTTCATGATTATTCAGCAATCATCAATCAAATGATTTTTTGATTAATGTCAAAATGTGTGCTAGATTCTGGGCTTTCAGATGGTACCAAAATGAGCAAAAAACCGTCGAATAGATCCGAAGATATAGCCTTTGTTCGAAATTATTCGCTCACCCCGGGGCTCCAGGTCTTTACTAGTTCTCAGAATTCCTTAGATTTCCGCTAAAAAAAATTTGATAAAAAGAGATCAAATCCCATCTAAATATTGACTCCAAGATTCCTAGATTCTCTCAAATATTTCAGATTCTTATTTTTGCATTTAATCCCGGCGAATGGTTTCAACAACATCGATGAGCTCCTCTCCTATCGAACCAAGATTATGCCGCCAACACACAACCATTCGCTGGATGTCAAACTCGGAATGTATTTGGAAAGCATAGGAAACTTTCGATCGACTGAGATGGTACTTCTGAGAGAGAGAGAAAATTGCAAACAAACAATTTAGTCATTCGATGTGGATTTGTATGTTTATATGTCTTGGAGAGACGAGCGTCTATCTCACAACGAGAGCGACTATGTTCTCATAAATGATGATGAGATTCGAAAAAAATTGTGGTATTTTTTATTTGAAATTGAAGAGGAAAAAATAATAAAAATGCAGGGTGCCGGATATTTATTTCGCGAATGCCAGACAAGCCTCATTTCAAGATGTCACAGTTCCGAATTTCAATATGTTCGTAGCGCCGGATGGAACCGTCGCTTATTCTTGTAGATGCACTCTTACTGTAGCTTGCAGTCTCGACTTGAGGTAAGTTTTTGCCATTTGATCCTTCAATCAACTGTCGCTTTATCTTAACCTCTAACTTCTAGGTTCTATCCTATGGACAATCAAGTCTGTTCGATCCGAGTGGTCAGCTGTGAGTTCTTCTCTCCTTTTTAAATTCTCTCCTTCAGATGCCTACATCGCCCGTCAAATGAATGTAACCTGGTTTGATCAGAATCCCATCCGCCATAATCCTGAAATCGGTCTCCCTGAATTCCAAATAACTGCTGTTTCGAGGGGCTACTGCAATGGAACTTATCGATATGCCATGATGGCTGACAGCCACAAACTTGGTATCATTTGGGATCAATCCTCTGGAAGAATATTGTTTAGATGATTTCTCATGTCTAGCTGGATTGCTCTATCTCTCGAGGTCGATTGGCTACAATTTGGTTCAATCTTACATTCCAACTGGACTCATCGTTATGATCTCTTGGGTCTCTTTTTGGATTGATCGGAGAGGTCAGAGAGAAAATAAAACTTTTTCCCAATAAGCAAATTCAGCTGTCCCGGCAAGAGTGACTCTCAGTTTCACCACGCTAGTCTCTCTCACGACTCTAGGAAATGGCTTACGCTTTGGTCTTCCTCAAGTCAGTTATGCCAAAGCGATTGACCTCTGGTATGGCGGTGAGTGTCTTCCTTCACTTAGTTTATCTTTTCAGTTTGTATGTTGTTTGTCTTCTTGGCTCTGCTAGAGTTCGCTATTGTGAATAGCTATATGAGAAAGTCGGAAAAATTTGAACAAATGGCGAAGAAGTTGCAACTAGGAATCATTAAGAAGAGTTTGTTTCCGAGTTGATTCCAATAAGAATGAAAGTAGGGACTGAGTTCGAACATGAAAGATTGCCGGATCGAGTGGAGACAATGCCCTTGGCTAATGGCAACTTAAATCATCATCATCCCGAGAAGAAAGCTGCTTTTCGATATATCGACGACACTAACAGAACAACCATTCCAACTCCTATCTTTATGAGTAAGTCTTCCCCTCCTTTTTATGATAAAGATAACCTTAGCAGTGAAACATGCCACCCCTCCGAGGTTAAACAAATTCCCGGATAAAATCAAATACGAAGAGTTGACTCCAGATCGATTTGTTAACGAGAATGATGAAAGCAAAGGTCAGTTGGAGAAGAAAGAAAAATGAATGATTTAGGCTTTGGACACAATGTGGACTCACAGTCGAATTCCATCTACGATAATGTGTCGTCTCCTTGGAGGGATTTCAAACTCTCTTTATTAACTGATGATTCTAGCAAGGGTTCAGGTAAATTTCATTTTTAATTGAGGAAAAAAATTACGTGGGTAATATCATAATCCTATTAGAGGTAGAGGTGTAAATCAAAAAGAATTTTCTTTTAAATTCCATTCAATTTGCAGATGATGAGCTTTGGGGAGACTTGAACAGGAACAAGCCGAAAGTGATCTACGATTTGAATGGCAAAACAGCTACAACGAGGGACAGCATCTCCGTCGCTGGCTACTTACATGTCAGTTGTCTCTTTATACTTTTTTACTTCAATCTATACTGTAATCTCCAAGATGATGCCTAAAGAAAAATAGATTTCTCATCAAAATTATTTCAGTTGTCGAAGGTCTATTCGCGGAATGCTCTATTCATCGATAAGATTTGCCGCTACGGGTTTCCACTAATCTTTTTCTTTTGGAATGTCTGGTACTGGTGGTACTACCTGGTAGTCAACGGGGACGTCTCTCATGCCGAGGAGGAGTGATCTCATCCATCAAAAGATGATCTTTTTGTGATTTTTTATGGGTAAAAAAATAAAAAATTTATTTTATTTTTTTGAAAGAAAAACCGATAAAATAAATAGGAATATTCGAAAAAGAGATGGGAAGGGAGAGAGATCATTTGATGATTATTTCGGGAGGGGAATGGCCAGGGGATGAGATCAACTTGGTTGAAATGAAAAAAGGGGGGAAGGATAGGACTAGACATTGTCTAGAAGACGTTCTTCGTTGGGGAATTCCGTCACCATCATTCGACTTTGGGCAGAAGTTGTTCGAGTTCGACAGGAGATTCGATTCCCAGTCCAGGAGGTCGTAGAAGGCGAACGGGCGCTCTGTAAACAACCCTTTCATATTCAGATAATAAATAGATAGATTCTTTCGATTTTTGGAGGCCAGGTCTTTGGAATTCTTGGCTAACAAAAGCGGGTAAATTGTATTTCCATCTTTTAACTGTTTTAACCACCTTTTTTTCGATGTTGTTCACCTTGCGATGAGCTTCCACAGCAGCACAAAGAGAGCCGCTTCTCATCTCGCTCAAAACCATATTAAACGCCCGAGTCAGGTTGTCGTGGACTTCCATTTTGGTGTAAGGAGCGGGTTGGAGACTGAAATTTTTCGTTTCTTCTTGAATTTACTCTTTATTCTATACCAGAGAGTGTGTTTGACGATGATGTCGACGACCTTGGTTCGGATGTCTTTCCATTGCTCTGGGGTGAAATGAAGACTACGATGAAAGTTCTCTTCACCAAGGCGACGACCCAATTCTCGGAGTTTTTCTCCTCGACTTGAGGAGGCGAACCATTTCAAAGTTTGTTCCAAAAAGCTGCCGACCTTCTCTCCGTCCGCTTTCTCTCTCGAAATGGCTAGTCTCAACTCTGGGTATTCCTCAAACAGCTACAAATTTGTTGTTTTTTTAAACTTCTGGTTGAAAAGAGAACTTACGACTTTGAGGACATTATCTCCCACAACTGCTCGATTCGAAGCAATTCTTCGATGAACAAACTCGGCGACTTCAGGCTTAACCGTGTGGCCTTTGAAAGAATTGCTCATTGATAAAGTCGAAAAGCCATTTCCGCTCTAAAAAAATAAATGTTCTCCCTTCTATATACAGTAATCACTTGTCCAAAGTTGGGAAATTGGAAGAAAAGGAGCCAATTGGTGGCGCTGTGAACGACTAGGAGTAAATTTGAGGCATCCGTCAAATAATACGAATTAATATAACGATCCACATTGGCTTCAGTCTCACTTGAAAATTTAAAAAAATTGAAAGAAAAGGAAAAAAACTCTTACTCGGTGACGCTGTCTCCATAGCCGATCAATTCCAGGAGGATTGTATTGAACATGTAGAGAGTATTGGAGATCACGAATTTGAAATTAAGGAGCTGAAATTTCCAATCAATCTGTCCATTTTATTAGAAGAGAACTTACAGAAAGGCGGAGTGGAATATTCCTTCTGGGGTTGGCGTTGATTTGAAGATGTCCAACTGTTCGTTGATTGCAGACCTGCTGAGATTAGATTTTGGAGGAGAAGAAAGAGCTTACCTGTATGGTTCGAACCGTAAGATATCCGATGATTATGATGGGGCAAGGAGCGCGAAAAACGAAATCCGGGAAGAAGTGGACAACTAAAGAGGAAATTTTTCTCCAAAAAAATTTGTTTAAAAACTGACTGAATCGGTAGAGCCGTTGGGGAGTCTCTTCATAAGGCTTGAGCAGAGTGTGGAAAGTGAATCCACCTCCCTCTTCGGCGAAAGAGAAACAATCAACGAGATGTCGTTCGAAGGGAACCGGCACCAGATTGATGACGAAGGCTCCAAACGCAATCGCAAAACAAATCCACCAAACTCCAAATTTAGCCTTTCGAGTTCTTTGCTCCAACGGCTTTGTCACAGCATAATATCTACAATTATTCGTTTTTGTTTTCGCCTCAAAAAAGTGAATAAAACCTCTCAATTGAGATGGCCACAACCTGCCAAATGGTGCAAGAGACACAAAACGAAGCGAATGGCTGGAGGACGAAGAGAACATACGATAGACGGCCATAACTAGGCACCATTCCGTAGATCAACGAGGGAATACTGTAAGTTGCTGAAGGGGGATTTTAGAAGCGAAAAAACGAGAAACAGTTACCTAAACAACTCAATAAATAGAGTGAGTCATAGACGCAAATCATTCCCAAATGGACCGCGAGTCTCTTCGAAAAGTGGTGAGAAGTTCGAATCTGAAAATGATTTTGACTTTCAACCTTTCTCTTACAAAAATGACGCCAATTAGACATTTTAAATTAGCTAAAACGCCCTGAGTTTATAAGCTTTTTGGCTTTTTCTTTTTAAATTTTCAAATCATTTTATGGGATAGTTTGGATCCACAATACACTTAAATTTTTCAAAATTATAAATCTCCCTATGAAAACAATCAAATTACAGATTATCCCCTACTCAAAAGATGGAAATAAGACTGACCTGGAAGAGCATAGCTGTGCTGCCGATGAGTCCCAAGATGGCGAGAACGATGGTCAAAACGCCATTATATTTGTAGCTAAAATTGCGGTAGTCCTTGAATTGTTTGATGAGTGCCGTGGAGGAGGCCGAAGTTGAGCTGGTGTAGTACAACTCGATGTCCAAACACCAGTCGATTTCGGGGAACTTCATCGTTGGCATGGTCTCGTTGTCCAGCAGCCCGTTTCTGTTTGTCTCGTTGTCCATTTCTCTGCAATAATTGCCGGCAAATATGGGTCTAACAGAATGAGACGCAAAAACAATGAGTAAGAAATGTCGGATGGGATATATTTGGAAAATAGGAAGAGAGAGAGAGAGAGAGAGAGAGAGAGTTGGTTCCTCTCTTTAAAGCAAAAAAGTAGTTCTAAAAGAGACAAAACTGTAAAAGTGCCAGCCGACCAAAAGAGGTAAATAATTTTCCAGCTGGCCAAGGAAAGCCAAAAACAAATCTCTTGAACTTCTCTCCTCCAACGAATGTCCTTCGAAAAAAAGGAAGAAATATTCCAAGGAATATGATTAAATAATTAGAAAAAGGAAGGGGAAATTTTTGCCCGAATTTCGAGAATTCAGGCTGTCGCTGTCACATGGATGTTTACTGCCACTCATGGGAATCGTCATCTCCGAGAGGAGAAAGGAGTCAACCCTATTTATTTATTAGCATCCCCTCTATGCTGCCTATCCCCTTTATACTTTCCAGAGGTCTCAAAAAGTCAAAAAAATCCAAGTTGGGTGAATATTAATTTGAGCCACACAAGGAAGGTTTCAATTTTCCTATTTCCACAAATTTGCCGAAAAGAAGATATCACTAGATATTAAAGCTCAAAGGAGATGCTAGAGCTGGCAACAATGCCGGCTAGACCAGCGATGTTTTAGTCCTTTCAGCCTTTTCTATTTATTGGTTTGATCAATGCCGCTGATCTTTTTCGATCTCTGGATGCAAAACTTCTCCAAACTATCGCAATAATACGGAAATAGGAAGTGGCTTTCCTAGACTCCACCTAGTTGATCATTCCTTGTACTAGAAAGGGGAATTTGCTAATTATAGTGCATATTACCCGAGATTGAAATCGATCAAGTTTTTTTGAAAATCTGGGTGGAGAGTTGAGCCGATACAGTAAACCAAAATAGGATCCCTAACTGTTCATTTTTAGGCGAGTTTCAGTTCAAATATCTTATTATTCTTGATATTCTTCTTAACTTGCGTCAAGTAGTTTTAAAATTTCTTCCGCCTTGAGTTATTATTTTCTTTTCGCTTGAAAATGTGTCAAAAAAATCCCCCTTTTTGGCAAGCAGCCTCTCTAAAAATTAATAAATTGTTTTAGTTGAATCGCTTGTAAAAATAAATTTGGTTGAACTGTTTTTAAGCGCCAAAAGCCATTAAAACTAAAGAAATTGGCAGAAAAGTGAGAGGAAAGAACATATTTGAAAGTTGAAAAATAGGAACAAAGTATTGTGGCACTTTTGTGATATTGATGAAGTGACGGGAAATTGCTTGGATAATTACCGACTGATAAATAGACTGTGAAGGGAGTCATTATGGATGAAGGTGAAAAATCTGCAAAGGAGAGGGGGAAGTAGCCGATAAATAAGTTAGAGAGAAGTCCTTCTGACGTCCTTGATCTCTGTTTCTGGAGCCATGGGAGGGGAGAGGATCACCGGTATTTTTGAGAAATTAGGAAAGAAGAAGAAGGATTCAACTTCTCGTCTAGACTTCTCCTTCTTTTTACACTAATAAGGACAGGAAATTGAGTTTTTTCGAGAAGAGTTTGTTTTTGGCACTTGTCGCCAAGTTCCTTATTTTTCAGATCCTTGCTTTTTTCCCAAGTACTCAAGAGCATACTCTTTTTTATTTGAAGACTAGGGTTTTCTAAAAGTCCAATTTAAGAATTTTCTGTGGTTTTCAATCTTCCCGGCTTCTTTAGCTCATTTTTATCGCGAATAAAAGTGAAAACCTTCCTGGGAAGGCTCAAAAATGCTGTGAAAGTTCGAAAACCACTAGGAGCGGGGCAGACCATCCTAAGAGTTGAGAAATTTCTTTCTTTTTGGAGTCAATTTGAGTTTTTCATTTAAAATTTCGAGGTGAATTCCTTCATTTCTACAACAAAAAAACTTCCTTCGCTAAAAGTTGGATTTCTATTTCAAAATCAACAATTGGGAACTGGAGACAATTAGAAACTTAAAGCTAGTTATCAAGGTGTTGATGAGGAGTTTGCAAGCAATAAATTGTTTTTGTTAACTCTTTAAAAGCAATCTTCACGCAAAGTTATGACCCTCGCAAAGGCTCTTGAAAATTACACTTTTGGCTGCTGGAACAATCAAAGATGACTCAATTTTTCGAGTACATATGCGGATGCTTTCAGCAGAATTTTGGAGGGAATAATAACCGAGTGGATCTCTCGGAAAGAGAAGGCATTTCGAAAAAATTCTCTCTATAACGTTGCCACAACGGAGAGTAATGGCCGCCGGTTAATAGGCCAAAAGGCTGGGAGTCACTTTCAAAAATTGTTGGAAACCTGGCGACGCGTTTTCTCAACTACGGTAGTTGTTGATCTTGGTCTCTAAAAACTAGCGAAATTAAATTTTGTCAACACTTTGAATGCTCTGGGAAAAACGTCCCCCGTGCGGTGCTCTCCAAGATACTCCCCTTCATATCAATGTCAGTCGGCGTAAATCAGAGAATGGAATGAGAGAGGAGAGAACGTTATTCTGAAAGGATTACACAAAGAGTCTTTTGGTCAGTCGATAAGCCAAGAAATTGGAGGGAGCCAGGAGGCCGACGAGCAGTAAATGCTCTTGTAAACGGGCGTTTTCCTCCAGCTTTTAGGGGTGGTCTCGAGAGGGAGAGAAACGGAACCTGTTTACAGATTTTTAGTCATTCCCAAGCTCTAAAGAAAAATTATAGATCTCAATCTCCTTTACAACTTTTCAAAACATTCAAACAAAAAAAGCTCTCCACAGAAAGAAATTTTAAAAAAAAACTGGATTCAAACAAACCAGCGGAAGGAACGTGAATCCTCTATGAGCACGAGTAGTCTTTAAAATTCAGGACAGGAACACGAACAAACTCTGGCATGCAATCAACTGACATCAGAGAGTTCTTTTTGGGCTACAAACTATGAAAAATTCCTTCGTCTGCTAGATTTATGGAAGTAGGAATTGATGGACAAAGAGCTTCAGAGCAACCTCTAAAGTTTGCTCTTTTTTCAAAATAAATTCCAGCAAGTCTTGGGGTCTCAATGGCTACGGTAGAATGGCTCCTCTTCCCCTCTTCTTTGTCTCCTAAAGACTTATCCTAAATACTTCAAGGGTTGTTCGATTTTTGACTTGACAAGTTGAGGGAGTAACGTGATTCCCCTGACTAAGTCGTGAAAACAGCGTCAATAAATCATATGGTCTAGAATAAAATGTTAATTTTGAGTTGATAGACAACCAGGAGATGATAAACTAAAGTTCAAAATAATAATAATAAGTTTTTTTGAAAGTGAGGTCAGACGCTGGGAAGAGAAAGTCCAAGCCTGGGTTCAATTATTTTTACGGGGGGAGCTTTCGAATTAAAAAAAAAAACCATTAAAGTTTTTGGGAAATCAGCTAACAAGATCCTATGGAAGAAAGGTCAAGTAGATTTAATACTTCGAAAGCAGAGAAAGAGGCTGACCATTTGCCGACTCTCTTTGAGAAAAGGATGTTTATTTGGACGAAATTTTGCCGAAGAAAAACAGGGATAAATAGAACTGTTTGAATCTGTATGATTGAATCACACAATAAGGCAATCACTCCACTCCTATTATTAGACGCCATCTGGTCTCGGCTTCAAAAGGCCAAGAAGAGTGGGAGATCTCCCCTCCCCGGATATAATTGGTCCTCTGATTTTCCCACTGGCACCCGAGGGGAGAAGACAAAACCCCGGTCTCACGGTCACACGAGAATCGTCATCTTTCAAAGTTGCGGAACTTTTCTTTTGAGACAGATTGGAGAAATTGGTGAAGTTGATGAGTCGCGAGAGACTGAGGTCCAATTTGTCTCCACGAAAATCCAACAGAAAACCGAACTATGAGCAAATTGGATTCACGCCGGCCACTGATCGCTCAGTTCATTGCCAACGTCTTCTCTCTTTTCTAATTTACAAAATACGAACGGAGAAAGGAAGAAAAAGACTACTCACGAAAGAAAAGAGCGAGTCATCACGAGGAGGGGGAAAATGAAAGAGATTCCTGGGTGGTCCCTCCGTGTCTCGTAGACAAATGAAAGGAACGAGAAAAAGTTACTCAGATGATTGACTAGAGGAGGAAAAAAACGTCTAGGAAGGGAGGCCAAAAACAGGGAAGAAGCAATAAATAGTCTGAAAAATACTATATTTCTTCCTTTAAGGAACTCTCCCAACTTTTTAAAATTTATTCACTTAATTTCATATTTCCAATTGAAGGTTACGATAGTCTAAAGGGAAATTGGCAATTTTCAGTAGGCATCTAAATATTTTGAGAGTTAAAGAGAGAGACCGATAAATTTGCTAAGTTGATCGATAATTATGAATATTGTGAGGTTGGATTTTTGAACTTTCTCTACGTCTTTTACCCATCTTTGTCAAATTGTTCAAACGAGTTTGAAGACCACAAGAAATAGGGTTAAGCAATTACCCGGTCACTTTTGGAAACTTTAGCTCGGTAAAAATCAGTTAGAAAGGAGAGAGAAAGGAACATTTTGGCGGGAGAGCGAATTCTCTTTTATGCGAAAAATGAGAGATTCTTTGAATAACTTCTCAAGTCGAATTTTATTCGAAACTATAGATCAAGCTTAATACTGAGAGCCGGGAATCTGAGGATGAGCTCATTTTATTTGAGTCATTTTACTCATCGGATGACGCGAGAGGACACAACCCAAAGGGCTTGAAAACACGGCATGAGGAGGGGAACTAAAGTAAAAAGCAGCTGGGTCAGACCCGCCAGTTGTGACCAGTTTATAAAACCGGGATTGGTATGGAAAGCATTCGGGAATGATGTCGTTTTTGGAACAGAATTTTAATTTATCTAAAGCATCAAAAAACCAGGAATTCGCTTTTCTCATCCATTTGCTGTCTCTCAATTTAAAAAAATATAAAAAACAAATACAAATTAAGTTGGAAATTTTAGAGCTGAAAATGAAGAGGATAATTATCGTTGGAATCTCCTAGAAACCCGCAGCTTTTTTTATGTTGTTGTTAGAGATTTTGAGGAAGAAGAAGAATTCGAATCTGCACCGCTGTTTCCTAACCCAATTGTGCTCTTTTTACACTCCTCGGCCAAATGGACTTGGTCTCAGAGAATGTGAACGCAGCCTTCTCCTCTGGTGGCTTCAAGAGACAGCAAAACAGGCGACATTTGATTTAGGAGAAGTGTTTACTATTTCTGGGGGAGAAAGGGTATTTTCAAGGGTGATTCGATATGAGACTTTCAGGAAGTTTTTTTTGTTGAAAAAAGCAGGTTTGTCTGCTTTTGATTCCAGAGAATTGAGGTCGTCGCTTTTAAACATGCGAATAAATCAGTCAAAATTTAAAGTTGTTTTTTTGAATTTCAGAGGAAAACAATAGTCGAGATTTATAGATAAAAAACCACCAATGATTAATCAGAAGCCTCTGGAACTATTTTTTGAGGGGAAAGATAACAGGTTTGCAGTGGTCTACATTTTTGATCATAGCAGTTCGAACTCTTTGTGGAAATAGATAAAAAACAATTGGTGAACTAGATCTATAGAGAAATAATAAAGGAATCTGAAATTTCTAAACTAGAAATACGGCTAGCTCAGAGCCATGAGTTCAGGCTCACCAAGTTTTTGATCATTCAAAAGTCCTTCTATAAATCATTCTGGGAAACTAGTGGCCTTTGGCTACGGGCTGGGCAGGGCGCACTTTTTAAACTGAATGGGAGGTCGTGGAAAAAAGCTGGGGAAAAATGAGCCTTTTACTATTTTTGAAAATATAACTATTTTAATTAATTTTTGAAAAATATTTAAACTTTTTCTTAACATAAGGATGGATCCAGCTTCCTGGTGGGGAGATTCGGCGAGGCAGAAATTTTAATTTTTGGAATGATGAGACGGCCAAGACGAGGCAGGAAAACAGCTTTGATTTGTTGCCTCCTCCAATTGAATAAATAAAAAAATCCAGCGATCTTTTGATACAAAACCCGCTCAGCTCTAGACAATTGTCCTGGCCAGCTGTGCAAAAAGTTTAGGTCAGAGAGGTTTAGTTTTTCAGAAATTTGAGGAGCTATCTTGTTTTCTTCTAGTTCATTAGGCTGACTCAATTTTTCTATTCAAATTGACTGGAAAAATCAAATGGTAAAATGCCCTAAAAATTGAAGAGGAAACAACCCGAAAACAAGAGTTAAATTGGTCAGAACAGGGCAATTTAAGTAAATCAGCAGAGAGAGAGAAAGGGAGTAAATAGTCCGCAGTGAGAATCTGACCGAAAGAGTTTATTTGTCCTTCGCTATTTGGATTAGATTTATGATCTTTTGTTTATCCAAAATAGAAGAACTTTAGCTTTGGCTACAGGCTAACTCTAAGGCGGAAAACGAGAGTGAAAAGCGCAATGTCCTAAGTAGAAAATATGATTTTTCTTTGAATTTGCCAAAAAAAAAATGATGTTCTGTAAAGTTGCAGAAGAGATCGCGTTATATAAGATTAGAAAACATAAAAAGTTACAAGAAAGCTTGTGAAATAGTGCTCAAAGAGTTGGTTTGTTGGCCTTTGATCGAGAAGATCTCGCGTCCTTCTGTGGATCAGACCTGTGACCTTTTTGTTTCGCTTTTCAAAATGAGAAGGCAAAAGAGAGAGGCTATTTTTAATGTTTCTTTCCGCGATAAGTCTCGGGAAATTGTTTGTTGACGGCTAAAAGCCAACAACGGGAATAAAGATCCTCTCATACTGGGAGGAATTTGTCAATATGAATGGTTTTTCGGCCACACTGTCCGGGCATGTGTGTGTGGTCTCCAAAATTAGGCAAATCTCTGATGGCAACTGAATTATGGGGGCGACGGGCCGTGAATAGAATGAGAGGCGTGGGAATCAGATATTTTAGGTTCTGATACACACGCGAAAGCCGTCATGGCTTCAGGCTGAACCTCGACCAGCCAGCAACTTTCTTTGATTTTTTGATTCCATTCGCTTGGAAAAATTGCGCAGATTTAAAAGGTCGCAAAAAATCTGAAAATTTTAGACAAAGTTGGGTTACTAAAAGGTAGATTACTGTAGGAGGAGCACAACTTTTTCCTAGAAAATCAGTTTTATTTTTGTAAACTTTGATCCTAAATTTTCAAAAAAAAAATCGCGAGAAGAAAATAGGCGGACTACAGTATCTTTTTGATTTTAGCTTGTTGAGCGGTTTCTGAATATTTTAGGATTTTTACATTTTTCTAATAAAGAAAATCGAGATCTAAAAGATTGCAGAACATCTTAAATTGTGAAATCCTGCGAAAATGTGTTAAAAAGCGAAAAAAAATATATGGCTGAGGTAAAAGCCTTGACCCCGCCTGGAAGGAGATGAATGTCTTTTTTGGATTCTTCTATTCTGGAAGGTAAAGGGAGATGACCTCTGGAATAACATAAGGACATTTAGCATTTTGGTTAGAAATTGAGCCTAATGAGGGAGAGTGAGAGATGTTGACTCGGCCGGGGGAAAGCTGATTATTTGAAGGAGTGCAAAACAGAGAGCTACCTCTGGAGATAGAAAGGAAATTATTCCCTTCTGATTGTGGGCTGGAAAGGAAGCTACTAATCTTGTGGGTGAATGATGGGTCTGAAAATCGCTTGAGATCTCTCCTTCTAATAATAGAGGGAGCATTATAGTTACCGTACTCCCCCATAAAAGTCTCTCTCCTTTCATTTTTTTGATTTAGATTTTTGTCATTTTTTTGGACTTCTCCCATAAAGGTTGGAGAAAAAAATCAACAGCTTTGATTCAACTCATTTGACTCATAAAATTAATCTAGGATTTAGAAGTATGAAGAGAATAGAGTCTCCTGAGATCTCTCGAGAGATTGGAAATTAGCTTTTTTAGACTAAAAGCGATTTGAAGTTTTCCAAAGTTGTAGAGAAAATCAAGCAAAATCTGGAAAAAGATGCGACTCTAAACTGTGAAGGTCTAGACAAAGTTTTTGGGCTATTTCCCATCGGCGTAGGCGGCTATAGAAAATAGGCAGAATTTCCCATAAAATTAAGCAAAATAGCGGCGGATTTAAGGCTTTAAAAGGTCAAAATATTTTCTGCAAAATATTGCCAGTCTGAGTCTGAGGATTTTAAGAACTACAAAAAAAGAGAGAATTCGTTGAATTGAGAGGCTGAAAAAGTGTCTAGTCTGATGATTCGAGAGAGAAAAAAGAGCTAAAGGATGATGCTCTCTGATTCAATTTCGGGGTATTCTCAGAATGATTTTCACCTCTCACATAATCTTCCCATGAGATTGTGTGGGGGCTAGAGATAGATGAAGGAAGGCTCAGCCAGCTGTTCTCTCGTTTTTTTTTGCTCAGCTTCTTGTTAAATGCTCAGAACTTATGTTCGTTGAGTTGAGACAAATTGAGCTCGCGGGAGGGAGGATTTTTCGGCGGAAAACATTTCCAAAAGATAAGGAAGTCTTGTTTTTTGACACGTAACAAGCTGCCAAGAGAGAGAGAGAGAGAGCCAAAATAAAAGCAAAAATCACTTCAGGAGGCGAGGCTCTCTGATCTCCCTTAGAGAACTTCAACAGAACTCTAAAAAGAGAATCCACCTGGGAATAGTATCTGAACCTTGGGAGAGTAAAGTACATTCCCCCCGTCATGTCCCCAGCAATTACCGGCAGATGCCTCCCCCATCCTTTTTCCACAACTCACCGAGAATATCAGGAAATTGTTCTCTCTCTCCTCCTCTCCAAGCTGATCGTCCTACGTCAAATGGGACAGGTGACCTGAGGGCGAATCTATCAGCCGACCGACCTCAGACTGACGGCCGGAAATTACGAGAAGAGGGAGAGGAGACTACGGTAGAGAGCCATTCGTCAAAGAAAATGGGCTTGGGAAGAGCTCTCCCCCCTCCCAACCGTCACGCAATGATGGGATTTTATGGGGCAGGATTTGACGGACAAATCGTCGCTCAGTGGTTGAGATTCAAATTATGGGAAAGTGACTCGAGCTAGAGGCTAGAAATGAAGACTGAACAACTAGACTTTTGACTTGAGGTGTTTTTATTCTGAATATGGGAATAAAATAACTAATTAATTATTCAGAAACATTTCTGCAAAACCTAGTCTGACGCGTGGAAAAATCCGAGAGAGAGAGACTGCTCCCAGCATCATCCCCGCTCAATCATGGGAAAAAGCTCTAGTCCAATTTATAAAAGTCTAACGTATTTTTTTTCTAGGGAAAGCTCATTTTACTTTTCAAATTTGTTCAACAATTCCGCTTAAAAACTTTCCAAACTGTTTTACAGAAGATTACAGGAGTTCAAAGAAATTTACTCCACAAATGGTAGATTCCTAGCTCAATGCTTCAAAAATTCTAATTGCGCTGATTATGTGAAATGAGATATATAGATGTAGACGAGTCTATTGAAAGAGATTCGAGAAAGCCACCGGGACTTCCACAAATAGTAATCGAGAACAAACAACCTGGTTGTTGAACCGGTTATCGCGGAGGGAAGCACAGCTGTATTCCCTATTTGTCCAAAAATCCTAAACAAAGGAAAACATGTGATATATGAGAAGACGATAATAAAAATCGGTTGATACTGCAGAATCGTTGGATGGAAAACCTTGGAAGGTTAGGCCCTCTCTTCCAGAAACCGAAGCTTTTCATTCTTCTACCTGAATCACTCCCCAAATAAAGGTTTTTTGGTTGGCTTTTCTTCCTCCAAAATTTGACAAAAAGTAAAGTTTTCCTTTCATTTATGACACACAGAGAGAACACGAAGAGAAGGTTGGTAATACTATATTAAAAGCCAAGTATTCTCAGCCGAGTCGCACCTGTACAATCTCGGAGTCGAATGCGCTTGTCGAGCCAGCCTCGGTTCCCGACAGTATCGCTTCTCGGCCTATGGCTAAGATCAAAGTGTAGTAATCGTTCTTATCGAATTAACCTTCGATAATACCAGTATTCTGGTATATAAGGTTAACCGATTTTTGAGACCAGAAGTGGCAGCTGGCTTGCTAGCTCCACTTCGTGGGTCGACTCGGCGTTGCACCGGAGCCGGGAACGGCCCTCCTCCAAGGGGGAAATTAACTATTTTCATTACAATAAGGTCTATCTTTCGATGATAAAGACGCAGAAGAAGGTCGAAATGTCTTCCAACGCCTTCAAAACATAGCCGACCTTGGATATGATTCATCGACCTCTATAGAACTCTTAACAAACGAGAAGAATAAGGTAAGGGGAGCGCGATGTTTTTGAATTTGTTACACTTTGAATCCTCTGGAGAGACAAGGGCAGTCGACAGATTCATTAAAGCCAAATAGAAAAACAAGAGTTTGAAACACTTTCGAATGGCTCTGAGCATATCCAATTAGTGCGCGAAAAGAGCGACAAAACGTGCCCTCATTTGCATAAGGAAAGAGGATTATTTCGACCGACAGGAGATAATTGCAAAAAATTCGTGACTTCAGGCATTCTTCTCGAAGGATCAGAGATTACGGTAGTTGTGAGAAGAAGCCAGGAAAATCCAATAAAATGGCCTCTAAGGCATTCCTCCCCATATAATCCTTTCTAATCTCGTAAAACACTCTTTTGGAATCGTCTGACTCCCAGCTAAATTTAGCTTTTCACAATAGATAATTGGAGGAAGAATGAAGTCGCGGAAGTTGAATCCAAAAGCACAAATGGGTTAGGTTAAAATACTAGTTCATAGGTCTACATTCAAAGAGAAGTCAATCAACTCGAGAGAATCCCTAAAAAGGAGCCTTTTTAACAGACATGGTTGATTGAAGGTGATTTCTTGAGACTATGAACTCTTGTTTTACAGATTCTTCTCAGCAGCTTTTGCCAATTTATGCTATTAGCCATGTTTATCAAATTGTTGTTGGTTTTGTCCTCAAAACTGTACTTCAGTCTATGAAACTGACAGCCAGACAAAGAGATTTGCAATAAGTTAATCAGTGGAATTATGAAGAATTCCAAATGTAATGAGAATTTTAAGATCAAGTTGATCAAAAGAAAGATTCAATAGAAGCCTCCTCTCTAATACGAAGATAGAATTACAAAAAAAGTGCTTTAAAGAATTCAGTAAAATTGCACTTTATTGATCAGTTTTCTCTTTTTTTAGTTGTTTTTAGCTGTGACATATAGCCAGGAAGATGTAGAAAAAGAGAACATTGAATAAATCTATTTAATTTTTATGTTCTGGGGCTATCAAGGCAATTCAGATTAAACGCTTGCTTTCAAGAAGACTACAGAATATTTTACAAAAATATTAGAATTGTGGTTTTTGGGATTTCGGAAAAAAGTTGGGACAAACCCATAGACCGCTGCTCTAATATAGCCGGTACCTCAGACTGTTGTTTCCACTCGAGATACTTTTCTCACTACTTATTGAAGAAAATACAGAGGAGAGGGGCAAAAGTAGGATAAGAGAAGGATGGAATACTTCGAAACTTGGCAACATTTTTATTTTAGTCTTCAATATATTCTGGCACAGGTTGTCTGCTAATCGGAAAGATCAAAAACAAAATTTAATAATACAAATATATTAGCACATCTGCAGTAGCAATTGTTTCTCAGTTTTTATTGAAAGAGGAAAAGAAGAAAATAGATCATGTTTTTCTGGCAATTTAGGTCCTTCTATCCAGCTGATTCCATCGAATATTTCGACAGAATCTATTTGAGTTATGATGTCAATTTCTCCTCCAAAGACCATAATTCCATTTGATAATTTGACAGCTCCATGACAGTATCGTCCTTGTTTTAAGCTGGGCATCTTGATCCACTCCTTTTTTGGATCAAAGACGTCTATTTTCCAGACTTCATCTGAGAGCGTTTCATTTGAGAGCATTTCATCTGAGAGCGTTTCATCTGAGAGCGTTTCATTTGAGAGCATTTCATCTGAGAGCGTTTCATCTGAGAACGTTTCATCTGAGAGCGTTTCATCTGAGAGCGTTTCATTTGAGAGCATTTCATCTGAGAGCGTTTCATCTGAGAACGTTTCATCTGAGAGCGTTTCATCTGAGAGCGTTTCATTTGAGAGCATTTCATCTGAGAGCATTTCATCTGAGAGCATTTCATCTGAGAGCGTTTCATCTGAGAACGTTTCATCTGAGAGCGTTTCATCAGATTTCAATCCTCCGATGATTATTAGATTTGTTCCTTCAACTATCGAACAATGTCCAGCTAATTCAAACGGCATATCATAGAATATTTCCCATTTGCTCTTGGCTGAATCATAGACTTCAACTGATTTTAGTGGCTTTGCCCCATCAAAACCACCAGAAACAAAGATTTTTCCACCAATTACTGAAGCAGATGAGGAACTCCGTTTAAAATTGAGATCACTTATTTTGTATTTTTAAAAAGACGACTTACGCCATTTTAGTCCAAATATTTGTTTGGGGATTGTATTTTTCCACTGTTTTTAGTCTATCACTCCCATTCAATCCACCAATCACCCAAATTTCTGAGCCAAAAACAATTGTGCTCTGTGAGATGCAAGCTCTCTTCTCGTTCATTTCAGCCATTTTGGTCCATTCACCACTCTCTCCCAACTTGTAGCAACTTGTATATGGTTCTTTTATATTGTTATTGTGGCCTCCCATAACATAAATTTTGCCGTTTAAGATAGCAGATCCAAATTGTATCACTCCAAAAGGAAGTTTCTGCTTACACTTTCGCCATTTGTTCTCTTTGGAATCGAAAATGCAAATGGAGTCAGTTATGTCGTCATGTATTCCTCCAAGAATCAGCGCCTACACCGCCTATTCAAAGGTTTTAGCTGAACCTACAGAAGAGTGGAACCCCAATTCTGAGGAAATATTTTCCAATTGAATTGGCATATTTCCTACCATCTTTTTTGTTTCTAAAATTGCCGACGTTCTGTAAATTCCAAACAAACCTTCACTTGCTTTTTCAACCAAAGCGGCTTTTTCCAACTGCCCGGCTCTTAGATTTTCAATTTCTCCAGATTGCTCATCAATTCTAATTTGCAAAGTTTTAATTGTTTCTCCCTTTTCAGCTAATTGAGCTTCGATCTTTCTAACTGAAATTCCATTTAGTCCTTTTGTCTTCAGATTTGTTGATTTTTGAAATTTTCTGCGTTGATTCGTTCCTCTCTTTCATCCACAATCAGGGATACACGGTTTCTGAGTTTTCAAACCGACTTCGGTTAACAAAAATTTTTCAAATCGATCTGCGGTTTACGGTTATTTTAAAGCTACCTGCAGCAACTCGATCCTTTCTTTCTCTCTTCAGCAGCCGTTTTGCTTCAATCTTGTTTTCTTCAGTTGATTGTTCTTCAAGAGATGTTTTAACTTTTAAAAAAGAACGTACTCATAACCGTCATATTTTCCTGATAGTTCTTTTTATCGATTTTTATTTTATCCTCAATATTACCTATGCTTTCTTTCAAAGTGGTAGCTACTCCAGCCAGAGTTTCAAATTGTCGCCTAATTTTAGCGAGTTGCTCTTCAAACTTTCTCTCTAGAAATTCGTCTAATCTCTCATCAAAAGATTCCCCTTGTCCTACCTGTGGCAGCAATGGCCTGATCGATTCTTTGCTGCTCATTAACCAGTCTCAACCGCTCTATTTCTTGTCGAGCATTTTCAAGCTGTTGCTGTAATTCTCTACCATTTGATGAATGCGCCATTCTGAACTGATTATTATTAACAACAAGACAGAAAATGAGAGGTAATTTAACAAGGAGAAAGAAGAACTGATAGGCTTATCTATTAAATCGATGAGACACGTCTATACTTTCTTTTTGTTCCTTTAGTTCTCTGGGTTATCAATAAAATAAATTCCAGTGCAAAAGTTTGGGATTAAATTCAGGTAGCACAAAAATTTGATAGGCCCTCATGAAAATTGTATTAGCGAGCAAAGAGCAGAGATTGACAGCTAGTTATAATGTGCAGCTAGCTGAGCCCAGAACTGAGATTCGATATGGGAGTCTTCTTCGGCAGAAATATGGATACAAATTTTTAGTCTTCTTTCAGTGTGTGGCCCTCAGCTTGAGTCCAGTTTGAGAGATCCAAAATTGGAGAGGCATCAATAAATTTTTTAAAATCATCTCTTGGCAATCTACAACTCGCCATTCATTTTGGTAGATCTTTTCCATCGTCGAAAAGAAGTTCAGACAATGTGGCTCCTGGCTAGAAGCTATTGGCTGCAGAAGGAAGAACCTGAAGGAATAGTTCCAAACGGACGAAGAATCAAGCTGACCACAACAACAAAGAGCAGCTTTCTGTTGACCATCTTCGAAGCAAAATAATAAAACAACAAACTCTCTGACCTTTTTATACCCAGCCCTTGGTCAAATCTGATTGAGAAGATTTTCAGTGATTTGACAGGTTTTTCACTTTTAGTTTTATTTAAAAAGTGTTTCCTCAAATTAGCCAGAAAAAAAGCAAAAAAGAAATTTGGACTTTTATTCCCTCTAATTCCAGTTTAACGCATTTTCTTTATAGTCTGTTCATAAACCCAGGCTTCATTGCAATAAGCGTCGTAGATACAGGGCTTGTAAATTTACATCTGAAAATGAGGATCAACTTCTTGCATCGCTTTTTGTGTATCCATACAAATTGCCTACAGTTTCGTTTTCTCTTTTCAATCAAATTTTCGGTTGTACTTTAACTGGCAACTCGGTTCGATACACAGCTTATCGTGGCGGGACCCAATTCATTTTTAGCAATTTTTCGGTGGTTTTAAAATTTTTTTCTTTGTTTATCTAGCTTACTTTTAGACGTTTTTACATTATATGATATATAACGATAAAGCGCATTAGAAAACCTCCAGAAACATCCAAATGAACCAAAATCGCTCATTTAATTTATGACCAAAATTTAGGATAAAGAAAAACCTTTTCAAAACTGTACTTCAGTCTATGAAACTGACAGCCAGACAAAGAGATTTGCAATAAGTTAATCAGTGGAATTATGAAGAATTCCAAATGTAGTGAGAATTTTAAAATCAAGTTGATCAAAAGAAAGATTCAATAGAAGCCTCCTCTCTAATATGAAGATAGAATTACAAAAAAAGTGCTTTAAAGAATTCAGTAAAATTGCACTTTATTGATCAGTTTTTTTCTTTTTTAGTTGTCGACAAGAAAGGTTTCTCTTTCAAGGCGGGCGAGATTCCGAGAAGCCATGCGCTCTTACAGATTTCCTTGCAAGTGAGTCGCTGTCCTGGCAGTGGATGTAGGATATCCGTGAGCAGCTTCTTGACATCAGATGAGAGCTCAATAGACCGTGGGAATCGGAGCGCATGCGCCACCTGCTTTTGCAACATCTTTTTGGGATCTCTATCATCGAAAGGCATCAATCCGGAGATCATCACGAAGAGAACAACCCCAGCACTCCAAATGTCAGTCACATTGCCGGTATATGGAGTTGCAGACAGAATCTCCGGAGCCACATATGCTCTACTGCCGCAGTAGGTGGACGATTGAAAATCCTAAAACTCTTTATTTCTCCTATTTCGATTATTTTGTTAATTAAAATTGCCGATTCGATATTAGAAACTAACTGGATAGAGGATGCGAGAGAATCCGAAGTCTCCCAGTTTGATGTTGTCGTTTTGATCGAGAAAGATATTCTCACACTTGAGGTCTCGATGAATAACGTTCAAGTTGTCGAGATATTCGAGAGCGGCAACCAGCTGGCGGAACATGATCTTGGCCATTTCTTCAGGAATTCGTGTCATCGTCAGAATTCTTTGCAACAAATCGCCACCTTCGCACAGCTCGGAGACGAATGTCACAAACGGCCCCTCTTCCATAATCGACCAGACGCGAACTATGTTTGGATGGTGGAGATCGCGAACAAGGTCTTTTTCTCGTGGCAAGAAGCGACGTACGTAATCGCCCTCATCACGCGTATCGATGATCTTCAATGCGACTGGATAATGATTTTGATAGGCGGCTCGAAGGACGATGCTGAATGTGCCAGCACCGAGACGTGTTCCTATCGTGATTCCCGATTGTGCCAAGAGTTTCTTCTTCAGCTTGTTGAAGTCGGGATCCTCCGAGTTGAAGCGAGTAGTCACCGCACTCCACTGTCCTACAATAGAAGCTCTTGCTACCCTTCCACAAGTAGCTTTTAACAAAAAAAAAGATGCTAACCTTCTCTGACACGAGAAGAGGAAGACGGTTGCGGAGACATAACCTTTCCGAAGTCAGTCAGTAGAGTCAAATGGCTCAGATTATTCTTTTAATCAATTTATTTTATCCTTTTTTGGCATAAATTCAACATATAACGCATATCAATTGAATTCATCAGTTAATTTTTGTTATTTACTCCTGGCTCCCTCTTAAAATATTCAAAAAGTTGTTTCCTGATGTCTTCTTTCTTGAGCCGTGTTTCAACTCTTAGCTCGTGGATTAAATTTTCTGGGTCATCTGTTATGATGACTTCTCCTCCAGCGCTATAGCCACTGACGTAAATCAATGCAAATTCCTCTTTGGCATTAAAAAAGCGAGATAATAGCCATATCGTCAAGGAGCAAGTAACTTCCTGAAATAATTCTCATTCGATAAGGGGAGGGAGTTTACAAATGGATCAACTCCAGTGAAGAATGGCTTCTTTTGGATGAAGTTTTGCGTGAACTACGTCTCAGTTGAACTCAATATTTCCGCTTCTTCAAAAAAAATCCATTGATTCTTGCCTAGGTCAAAACCAGCCTCCCACTTCTGAAAGACTTTTTTTCGTATATTTACCTACTCTTACCTGAAATATATTGCTAATTTCAATTATTTCGTTCATATTGCAATGCCTTATGAGGATATTTTCAATGTTTCGAATTGTGTGCAGCATCAACAAATCGATTTCAGTGTTTGTTTTGTCTTTTCTCAGGTCCACTTCTTTTACAAACTAAGTTTAAAATAAATTTAAAAAAAAATAACACCTGGATAACTGGATTGGAAAATGTGTTAACATTTTCGACACTACAGAGCGATAACAATTTAGGCTTTGCTTTAGCAACTAGTTCCTCTAATTGCTCTCCTGTTAATTTATTACAAATTATTTTTATGCAAAAGCTTTTCCAGCCAGCTTCTCTGATTAATCTTATGAATTCATCATTTGCATTCTAAAAATAAAAATAATTAAGAAGTCTTGCTTACTGTTTTTAATCGAAAAATATCAAAAGAGAAATATTTGATCCAGTAAATCTCCTTCTCCAAATCAAACTCTGCTGTTTGATTTGAAACAATAATTCTTGATATCTAAAAGAAGCAATAAAAGGATAAATTAAATTTAGACTTACTAGACTGTCATTTGATTTTTCAACTATTATTGTTGAAAAAGGAATAGACTGCTTAAAGTAGCCTATTTCTTCTAGAAAAATGTTAAAATCAGTGCATGTTTGATGAAATCGGAAAAAAGTGGCATAGTCAACCCAGCTGATGGTACTATACTTTTCAGATGGCTTTACCTTCTTTATAATAGAGAGCTTCAGATTGTCAGTGATCCGATCCCATTCTATTGGAGACATTTAGGAAAGTGGAAGAGTTAAATAGCCGGACATACTATTCAAGGAAAGGATTAGTCAATAGTATATATAAGCCACGTTCGTTCCAAGTACAACTACTCCCTTGAGAGATATATCATCCTTATTTGAACTATTTTATTATGCTTGCTTCTACCCAGAAGTAAAACAAAACACTAATGAATAGTAGACTTCATTATTGTATGGCCTTTTGTGACGTAACGGAAGAGGAAGACCTTAAGACATAACCAAGATGGAGAACAATATAAAACCCTTCTATATATGGGAAAGATATACATCTCACTCTGTACAACAAAATCGAAATAGTAGAAAAATAGTAGGAATAGTATAAACGGAGGTTTGCAATTAGAAAAGAGAATAATGAGTCGCTTTTCAACAGAAAAAATAAATCAAGGGGTACGGCGAGGTGGGAGCCCTGAGTGACCTTGCAAAATACAACAAATAAAGTCAAGTAATTTGTACCACCTCAATGGTTTAGCGGGCTAGAATCGGAGGTACTAATTGAAAGATAAACTTTAAGATACTCACCTAATCAAAACTTAAATTTTGAGTGCTTTCGTGGCGAAGGAGAGAAGCTTGTTGGGGGCGTTATGAAGAGAGGTGACTTGGCAGCTTGGATTGCACACGAAGGAGACGGTGGACCACGCACATATGCCTGAAAATAGTCTACAATTGTTCAGAATAAAAGCTAACCTCAACTACAGTATTTTTAATTCCCAAATGTCTTTGATAATCCGTAAGCTGATTCATAAAATGAAAATTCGGAGCAATAGATGCATTACGGCGAAGTACAAAGTCATATGCATCATCAAGACAGTACCTAAAACCTAAAAATAGCAATAGAAACATACTTTTTAGTTGACATAATGTATGCCAAACAAACTGTAACACTTCGCGAAATTCCAGCAACGCAATGGACTAAACAAGCATCTCCTTTGTTTCTAGCCTCGGAAATAAACTTTATTGCAGCTAAAAATTCAGTTTAAACTTAATAAAAAGACTAACCTGGGAAGAAATCAGCAAGATTATGGGAGCTGTTGTCATCGACAGATATACGAAGGTAGCTAAAGCGCGAATTCTCCTCGTAAGCATTAGGTAAATTTGAAGTGACGTTAATTATGTGATGAATGCCGTAGCTAAAATTAAAATTACTTTGAAAAGACTAACGCTAAAAAACTAACCTTTCGAGGAGTTCTAAGTTACGTGCAGTTTCAGCGTTCCCTAAGTATAAATGAGGAAGAATCTGGACCGGAAAGGTTTGAACTCGACGCGGCTCTGACTCAATGCGCATTGAACTAAATAAAACGAATTATATTGAAAAGAAAATGACTTACGTAAGGTTAAGGCATTTTGGTCGGACACGTTGAGGCCGGCCATTGCCGTTCGAATTCGATACCATACCTGAAAAAAAGAGTATTTTAAACTAAGAAACATGTAAGTAATAAAATAGAGCAAGAAGATATTCAACAAACTAGCAAAAAGTATTTAGGATTGCAAAAGATGGCAAGAGAGATCTGCTTTCTACAAATTAAAAAAACTCTACTATATTTTACTGTCTAAAAATTTCGGTTGATTGTCCTTTCGGAAGTAAATCTATATTTTTCCGAAATCTCGAAGAAGATTCATTCTAGTAAAGCCACAAGTCTCCGAAAGCAGAATCCGTCATTTGTGCTTTTGTTTCATCAAAAAACCTGTACAATGCCGGAAATTAAAAACAATTCCAGCGAATTTGATTATTTTCTTTGCATTTGGTATTTGATTTCATTCTCTGATGTAGGATATCAACTTTGGGAAGAAACAGGTACTAAAAAATATATCAACTTCGCCATGTGCTATTGATAATTCAAGGGACCCGTTTTGTTTGATGAAATTCTTAGGAAGTTAGACGTAGGTACTGTTTATCGGCTATAATATTAGTAAATTTGCTACTTATTTTATCTCATCCAAGCGTGACGGAATCTCTAATCGTCCTATAGTGGTAGGAGGAATAAAAAAGGCATTCTCGAGCAAATCTGGTTACGCCACTTGCCCACTTTTTAAATAAGAAATGTCTATATTTGGAATGCATGTAATTTGCTATATAAAATATTTTCTAAAGCTCAGCGGAACCAAAGAAATGAAATATTTATGATGTCGTTTGAAAATGCTTTTGATAGTTTCAAGAAAGGTTGAAGCTTGCTTCATTACTTTATGCTCTTTCTATTCGATTATTTATGTATTTTCTTTGCTATTATCGATATTGCATTGAGTATTCTGCTTTTCTACCTCGTTTGGACACAATCTCCCCCAAAAATGTCGTCCGATTTTTTTAAAAGTCGCCATAGCTGATATCTTGGTCTTCTTTCTAGACGGATTTTTCTATCTTCCTGTTTATTATAGCGATAAGAAAGCTTTATTTTTCCACGAATTTGTGGGATACATGGGATTTCCTGCTAAAGCCGCAATAGCTTGTTTAAATTTTAATGAATCGGGGACATTTTATTATAATTTTTATGGAAATTTTGCTATAGATTGGATTGCAGACAATACTTCTTTACTCTTGCTTTTTTGTTATTATTGTGGGGACCGTCGAATTAGCCTTATTGCGTCTTCTTCGAGTATTTAATGTTAAATGGATTTTTCAATTAAAAAGGAGAACGTGGGCAGCCATCTAGACTCAAAAGCTTTTAGCTATTGGATACTTGAAATCCTTCATATTTCTGGAATAATTATTGCTCTATTTCTAGGCGTCATTTTTCTGCTATATACTAAAACAATAGTTTATGTTGAAAATGATTCGGTCCCTGGCTATGGGGATGCTTATGTAATGGTGGTAGAATCGCTTAGCATTTGGGTTCTTCTTGTTGGTAGTCTTAAAGTTGAAACGAATTTTAAGCTTGTGTTGTTATTAGTCTAGCAATCGGACAGCCGGTTTTCATCTACCTGTTTTCCTTTCTTTCAGACTGGAAAGTGAGGAAAGAAGCTGGAGAAAAACGGTATCTGAGCTTCACCATCATGATGATCACCCAAGGAACTCTGCCAATCTTATTTATCAATATTCCTCTTGTTTGGGTGTCTATTGCGATTCCTTCTAACCATGAATCCTCCAATTTGGTCTTTTAGTTCGGCACGCTTTCTGTATTATTCTATCAGATGCTTAATTCCATTTCAACCATTTTACTGATCAAACCATATCGCCAATTCGTTTGGAGATTTATCTCTTTATGGAAGCTGCAAAGCAGAATAGAAAGAAGATTGAACATCGGACGTCTGCGGATCCAGCTGGCTCAATAGTCTAGCAATATTCAAACTTATTTTTATGGACTTGGACATTGCTTCTGGCCTATTAGTTATTTCAAATTTTAAAATGATTCTTTCTTATGGTTTGGTTGTTAAAAGTACAATTATATGTATGAATTTCTTTTCAAAATCGAATTGTCCATGACCGATCGTTGAACTCTTATTACGAGTAGCCATTCATCGCTCACAATATGTATTTCACCTGTCTCCCCGTTTACACTGCCTTGTTCTCTTGACTCCTAAATGGCCACTAACCCTTATTTCAATCCAGAACCTTATTTCTATCTTCTAGGTTTAAAGGTGAATTTACTTTTCCCCCAAGAATTTCAACGATTCAGATCCTTGGAGTAATCGGCTGTTTTGTTGGTATTTTCGGCCTTTATATTATCATTTTTCAATCTCCTAAAAGAGCAACAAAATTCTTTAAAGCCCTCATCATCTACCATGTTATTATGTAAGCTAAGCCTTACCTCCAATCACACAAAACTTCCAGAGGAGTACTCTTTCAATTGACGATAACTATCCTAGCACCGCCGAGGACCTATCTACCATATATGGCCCTCGACTTTCCGGGAATCTACTCCATCCTGGGAATTAGTCCTGAGATTCAGTTGGAGCTCCTTTTCAGCTCAATTGTCGGTATGTTTGCTAAACTACCATAACCCTATCAGTCAAAATATGTTTACCTCTCAAGTATTATGTACATTGCGCTATTTAAAATATTAATGGAGCTCAATTTCTAAGGGAAAAAAAATAAAATCAGAAATTCACAGCCTGTCTAGTCGAAATATTTATAATTTTGGGCTTGGAAGCTAGAAAAACTACTCATTTCTTAATATTTTGAAGAAAAGTAAATTCTTCCAATCAATCTGATGGATTCTAGATTTGAAGTCTGAAGCAAAGTTGTAAAGTTCTATCTCCTCTACAAATCGGCAGAAGACAGTAAATCAAAAAGCTAATGAAAATCCTTTGGAGAGACTTGATTAACAAAAACAATTCACAGTATTTGCACACTTATTACGCAATTAATTCTCACGTGGAGCGATTTTCTTACATTTTAGTCCTTACAAATTCTCTCGAAGACGTACGAGTAAATGAGCTTTTTTTTCAGCTGCAGCCTCAATAACAATTCCTTTATTTTATTACCGAATGGATAATATAATTCCAAAAGGTCACTTCCTCAGCAAAATCTACATTCGAGCTATCTTCTATCTTTCTGTCTATCTGGGTCTCCCATTGATTCCAATTTTCCTCATCGCAATGAGTGTTCAAGACCAAACGGCTACAAAAGAATACCTCATCTCGACATTTCAAATAGAATATAGTGGATTCGAATCGAAAGATATTATTGCCTTCCGATTCGACTTATCCAATGTGTGGGTTCTCGCCCTTGGAATTATCTTCATCATTGGAACTATTATCGCCAATTCTTTAGTCATCGTCTGCAGCGTCATCATCTACAGAACATTTATCAAAAAGACCGAGGGAGCTCTTTCCGCTCACGCTAGTAAACAGAAGAAATCGCTCCGTATTTCTCTCTTAGCTTCGGTAGGAATTACTGTAGCTATCTCTGTCATTTACCCTAATTTCTAATGCTAAAGTTAGGAAATTAAATTTATAAAATTGAAAAACATTGCAAAACCAGAGAATCACAGAAATTTTGGTATCTTTATTAATTACAGTAGGGGGATCCAGTTGAGGTATAGTCTATTCATAAAAAAGACGGCAGTTGATGCTCCGAGAAAAGGGGGTTTTTGCGGCGAGACCCTTATCACCTTATCCTAAAATTTACTAAAGGCCTTTTTAGGATAAAAGGCCTCGCCGCGATAACCCCTTTCTTAGATATGAAAGATGTCGTCTTTTTATGAACAGATTACCGTAGTTCTTCTAATAGAAGCCGATCCATCAGGGGGGTTGAAAAATAGAAGCCGGGGGCTTCTATTAGAAGAAATACAGTATATTGAATTTTTCGAGGAACTAGACAAATTTTCTGGATTTGTAATGTTTTGCAATATTGTAGAGGATCTGTGATTTTATCGAACAATTTTACAAATCATCAAAGCCTAAAATAATAAAAGAACAGCTGCAATAATCAGAAAGTTACAGTAATATCAACCCATTTCAGATTCTTGTGATAGTCGCAATTATCGCATTTATTATTCCAACAGCTGGCTTCCTATTGATGACAAATTCTTATCGAGCAGACATAATGAATATAACAATCTTCTTGGGAGCATGTGCTTTCCCCTTCGCTGTTCTCACTTTCTACACTACCTATGCTCCCTATCGAAGGATTATAATTCGTCTGTTATGGAGGAGAAAGGAGATAATGAAAAGGGGGAGAGATACCAGCGTCATTTTTATAACAACTCGGCTTAATTCGCCCTTCCTTGATAAATTTAGAACTTACAAATAAATTGTTCCGAAAAGCTATTACGACACAGAAAAAGAAAGCGAAAATTGCCTGATGTTTTTCGAGCTAATTTTCAAGAAATTATTTTATTATATAACCTCGTTTGTTTAAGAAAACCCAGGAATGAGATCTGATGTGTGACCCGTAGAAATTAGGCGGGAATGAGACGTTGTTTTTCAAGTTGCTCCAACTGAGCAGTCTTCTCGTAATCCCAATTGGCTTTGTCCTCTTCGGGACTTCGGCAATCCGGTTTCTTTTTTGGCAAGACGGTGATCGATCGTTCTCGAGAGAGTCTGAGTCTGAAAAAAGTAGTTGGAGAGTTAATTTGAGCCAAAAAGAACTTACTCATTCTGCTCCCTTCTAGTCGACCGATTCTCACTACCATAAATTTTGGTGGTGTTCTGCATTGTAGTGAAGGAAGAGGGATTGCAAAAGCTGAGTTCCTGAAAAATTAATTCATTATTTTGGATTCGATTTTAATTGATTTCGCCTAAAATAAAAAGTTCAATTAAATTGTGATTCTACGGCCCAGTTTTGAAACAAAATAACGTACTGGATCTGATCCAAAATGAGCCATTTTGTAGAGATGAATGCCGATTTGATTAGAAAGAAGGACGTGTCGACATGAGCGACGGAATCTCTTTCCCCAGATGATGAAAACCCAGAAGTTTGAGGAGCAATTCATCACAATCAAGAAGTTGCTCAAATCTACAGCCAAAGATGCCAATGGGCTGTGCATAAACTCTGTATTTCCGACGATCTGAAAAGGTTTTATTTTTTTCTTCTAAATTGGTAGAAATTACATGTTCTAAGACGTCGATGACAGTCGGAAGAATGTCAGAAATTAAGAATTTGGCAATAACCAGGACCAGCATGATATTCGATTTGTGTTCCTTTCTACTTGTCGTACATTTTTTATTCCGAGCATCTATTTCCGAATTCGGGGCGCAGAGAGACTTCCTGAATTAAATATCCAAGTATTATAGGGAAAAGTGGACAAAAACCGTTTGGCTATGGCATTCCTTAAGGCCAAAGAAATGGTCAGCGTTAGGGCGAAGAGCAACAGGCAGGGACATAAAGTCACAAAGAGCATCGCCAAGATTATGTGATAAATCGTCCAATACAATCGGTTCTGAAAATTTTCGATTAGAAATCTTGCATAAAATCTTGAAAAGTGACTTTTCCAACG
The DNA here is from genome assembly GCA_932521405.1 of Oscheius sp. JU1382. NCBI lineage: Eukaryota > Metazoa > Nematoda > Chromadorea > Rhabditida > Rhabditidae > Oscheius > Oscheius sp. JU1382. The sequence goes on from OW051479.1 coordinate 2,240,506, forward strand.
AAAGATCCAAGTGAGGCTACCTGCTTTCTACCCATTTTGGAGATATTTTCCCTATTGTCGTTATTTATTTTGTTTGATTAACTTATAGATCTTTGCTTTGATTCTCACAAAATGACAGACTATTAAAAAATCAAAAAGTCACCATAAGACCCAGAAAATTTAATTACCGCGCTAAAAAGCCGCTTTCTGGGTCCAATGATCTCTTTTTAATCTTGTGGTCTAAATAAAAATTGTGCTTTTTAAAAATAAAAATGTGTCCCTAATAGAAGCCAAGACAGCTCTTTCCTTGTTTTGAACTTTCTCCCAAGGGGGAGTCCCTTATCTAACCCAGCCAATAAATCCAAGTCCGATTTATTGGTCTCCTCCTTTTTAAGTAAACTCACATCGAATAGCTGAGTCCTATCGATTGTAGGAATACATGCATTGCCTTCGCACCATTGGATTACATGGACTTCGAAGAATCTTGGAAGGGAGAAGAGCACCGCAAGGACCGAGACTATCACCATCAGTCTCTTTACTCTTCTACAATTTTACAACCTTCTCTCAATTTATTATAAAATTACCGCTTCTTTCCGATTGCTCTATGCTTCAACGGCTGACAAAGAGCCAAATAGCGATCGATTGTCAACGTAAGGACAATCCAAACCGTCCCCGTGTGGGTCGTATTCGCAAAAGTATAGACATACGGATAGATGTGGACATAATTCCCTGAAAAAGGTGATGATCTTTGTAAGAAGAGAGTAGAGAGCAAAGATTTTAGACTCTTGGGGAAATGTCGCAGTAAATTGGGGCTTACCGCTAGAGACGAGATGTCCAAAGACGAGATGGGGAAGAGAGTAGAGCAGGAAGGCATTCGCCAACAAAGCTGTTTGCCACATCGTCAATGTCACCTGGAGAAGGATAAGTTTTATATAGAAATGAAATATTTTTGAGGCTACTGTAATCCTGTAAGAGAAAGAGCGCACAAAACAGAAACAGTCAGTAGTCAAAAAATGCCCATTTTTCTCATTTTTGAAGTTGTTTACTGGCATTGCAATCAACTATAAGCTTGTAGAGTGTAAAAGCGCGAGCAAGTATACCTTAAACTTTGAGTTTTTCCCCCTACAAATTAAAAAAAATTATTGCGAAGCTGAATGAATGAAAAAAGGCTGGAAAGTTAAAAGAAGAAAAACAAACCAGATAGTATTGGATGGCGGGCGTTCCTCCACGTTCACATCTCAAAAAAATGAAGATGCTGAATACATTGAGAAAAATGCCAGTGACGACGAAAAAGGCCGTAAGATAGCCGTTGAGAATGTGGGAGAGCATGAATAAGAGCAAATGGAAGAAGCTCTCTTCCTCAGTGGATGAGGGGGCAGCCATTGCTGCTGCCCGTTTGCTTCTCGACCTGAAAGAATTCTCTTAGATTTATTATTACCGACTATCTCTCTTTTTGACGTAAGCGAGAGAGGAGAGGGCTTAGATCAAAAACGAAAGCCAACTGATTGGTCCTCCAGAGCAAATAGTTTCCCCCCGAAACATCTAATAATTTATTTGAAGAGGGCGGTCCCGATGGGGGATTCGGTTTCACTTAATTTTTTTTGGAGGAACTGAAGCAAAAGAGAAGGAGGGGAGACACACTGTTTTTCCAATGCCTCATTTATTATGCCAAGTTGAATTGTTTTTTCTTCGATGAAACAGAAGTGAAAAACGGAGGCAAAAAGGGATCACTCTCTTCTTCCTTTTTTAGTAGAATTATGACTTTGATCCTTGGTCGTTTTATATCAGCTCAACTGGGGAGTTTTACCGTAATATTTTGACAAAAGAGCCTTCAAAAATTGGGTACAGTAGCCCAGAAATGTAGCCAGACAGACAATAAACTAGAAAATATATTTTTGGAGTCAATTCCTCGTTCAAAAATGGAAAACTAGACCGGAGAATGATTGAAATTTCACGCTCTTTGACCTCATGCTCGATGAACTAGAAGGTGTCCAAGAAGGTTTTCTCACAAAAATAGACAAATCTCCTCCTCTTCCTCGGCCCGATTCGCGTGTAAGTTTCTAATTTGGGAATTGACTCACTGAGTGAGCAGAAAGACAAAAACAACACCTTTACTATGCTAATAGATGACCAAGATGGATGGGTGGGAGGGAGACTCAACTCAACTCTCCAAAAAAGATCTCTGGACCGTTGGAGTCGGATAGCGTGGGGAGACGAAGAGCAATTGTTTTTTACGTCAGAAGGTGGGAAATTATTGTCAAAAAAAGAAGAAGCAACATCAATTTGCACTTTTCAAATCCCACTCAAAAACTACAGTAAATTCTGGGAGATTCTCTAAGAGAAATCAGATCTCTCTCATCATGCGGAAGATTTAAAGAAGCCAGTCCATTAAAATTTTGATAAACTCTCAAATTATTCGCTTGTAATTTGAATGCCTTAGCCTAGACTAAGACCTACAGTAGTTCTTGATGAAATTTAATCCTAGAAAAACTCAACATTTAATGGACTTTCATCTTGACAGATGAATGAAAGTGCTAGACATTTTAAAATATTTACTTCCTAAAAATAATAAAATCGCGAGTAGTCCTCGAATATTAAAAAAGGTCAACAGCAAAACAGAGAACTGGATGAGTTCAAAAATGAATACTTTCTTTCTTAATATTTGGCTACAGTACCCCAAACATAATTAGAACTCAAGGAAGTAGCATTCAAAAATGAAAAACCAACTTTTAATTTGAGTTGATTACTGTAGATTGCGGGCTCTCGTCACCCTTTTAGAAATAAAATTGGTCTCGGAAATTAAACGTTATTTGGAGAGTAAAAATTCCTTCCAAAATGCCATATGCTTGTTCAAGATTATTTAAAAAAATGGTAATCGAATTAATCGGAAGGAAAAATCTGTCCCGAATGAAATTATACAATTCGCCCCTCCCCCTATTCCCTGAGGAGTTTTTCATTTTTTGCTCAAATTGGAGAAACATTGAAAGTTCATTTCAAAGATCTTCAAGAAATTCGTCAAGAAGACCTAGGAGGGAAGTATTAAAATGTTTAATGTGTTTATGGAGAGGAGTAAAGAAGGCGGAACGAATTTTTTGGAGTACACACAACCACTCAACTCTCTCTCTCTCTATCTCTCAGCGTGGGGCAAAGGACATTGCCACTTTTGATGGGAAATTGGCCAGGCGGTAAATAAGAGTAGAAGAAGAAGGAGAGAGAGGTTCCGTCCTAGACTTCGGTCTGGTTTGAGCCCCTTGTTAGAAAATAGAACTCAGTTAAACAAAGCCATTTTTGGAACAAAAACACTCGTGGTGCGCATAAATCATTCGGGTTCAACAGCCAGTTTAGGAATAGAGCTTAAGGCTGCAGAAGAGGGCCTGATTATTCTAATTTTAAGCGTGTTAGTAGACTTTTGAGACAAGGGCAATTCCTTATGTCCTAAAACTCTCCAATTTTCAAGTGTTTTTATGAGAAATTATGTTCTATTAACTTATAGAACTCGATCTCTTCCACAACTTTGCAGAACTTCAGAAAATTGGAAAAATACTCTAAATTTCATTCCAATAGAGAACCCAAAAAGTAGTCCATTTCCTTGGAAAAATCAAAATTCATTGGGAAAGAAACCAAAAAGAGAAAAATATTTTCTATTCCCAAGCCTCCTTCTCCCCAGGACCGGTCATCAGCTCCATAAATCATCCTGTTAGAACGTTGATCTCATCGACCAAAAATGCATCCTTGATTTTTGAGACGAAGATTGGCCCAATTAGTTGGAAGATAATTAGATTTCTTGCTCAAACAATCTGCGAAACCCTTGATCTTCCAAAAAAAAAATGATTCGAAGCCAATCCTTTTATGAGATCTTCGCTTCAAAAAGTTTCCAATCAAGAAACAAATAAATAGAAAAGCGTTGAGAGAGAAGCCACTAATTCTCATTAATTTCTTCGGATATCTGATAAATTCTAGGGGTCCAGAGGTCTAGACTTGACATATTTTCGGCAGTAAATTGCGTCAACAAAATCCAGAAATAGATAAAAGAGTTTTATCCATCGGGGTTTAATAGATAAGAGGTCTTTTCTGATAAGCCGGAGACCATGGTTCATTCTTTTAGTGCGTCAGTATTTTTTGCCTATTTATTTGGCTAATATTTAAGGTTTCTACGTCATTTGGAGAGGAAGACAGGACGCCAAAGTAAGAGTTCTGATCGCTAATAATTGTCGGAATTAGTTAATTCTTGAAGTCTGCAGCCGGTAGAGCGAGTGTTGGGGTGAAAAGTCAATTGGTAGCCTTTTCACATCATCGACGTAAAAATTAGCCGAAGAATTGAATTAACCAAAGCTTCCGTAAGATACGGTGAATGCAGCCAAAGAGAGAGACTGAATTGAAGTCATCAGATTCAATTAAATGGGGGTGTCCCCCCTTCTAATTTTAGTAAAGAGCCATTTCTGACCAGTTCAGCTCTCTCTTCAACCAAAAGAGCAGCTCAGGTTTCAACCAAACAACCACTTCTAGGAATTAGGGAGGCCCAGACTCTGAACCTTTTTGCAGAGAGAGAGAATGAGATCATTTGCTCAGATAAAAAGAGCCATTCGAACGTTCGAAGATGGGTTTGTTAATGACCCGAAGAGAAATTTCGAATTTGAGGATTTCAACCAAAACTTTAGGCTTCAATAAACTTTCGAGAAATTTCTAGGAATTCTCTTCAAATTTAACCCTGTAAATCTGTTTAAATAGGAGCAAAGCATTTCAACGGCACAGAGATGAAATTTTTTCAGATGATCAGGTGGAAAATGGTCGAAATGCACATTAAACTTGATCAAAAACCAATAGATCTGGCTTTAAAGCGCCTATAAATAGTATTAAAAGTTGGGAATTAATGCTTATTCCTAGATTTTTTATTTGAGAATTATGTCAAAATATTAGACAATTCTGTGCAAAAAAAAGTTGAAAAGCAAAATCATCTTTGAACCAGAAATAGAAATAAACTTGGAGAGGGAGGACGAGAAAGGACATTTTCTACAACAGATCATGGAACAATTTGTCCCCTGACGTGCAGATATTGGGCTAATTTCCACCCAATTTCGATGTTGTGATGGCTTCTCGCCCTCTCAGAGGATCATATTGTTTCAGCTGACTGTACAGCCCGCAATTTGGAAACCAAGGGCATAACTAACCGCAAGAGAGAGAGAGAGGAGGTGATAAATGGGTCCCAAACATCGAGAAATTATGTTTTGATGTGAGGAAAGAGGATGAAAATAAGTCTTTCTGAGACTCTTTTGAGGGGAAATCTGCAGATTCAGTCATGAGAAAAGATTTGGGAACGGACTGGCACGGATTTGTTCAAAATGTCTCTGAGATTTTAATTAGATTGCTGTAGTTTTTATTTTTGGAGCGTAATGCCCGGAAGAGGATATCTTCTTGTTTTCCTGTTTATTAGGATCTCTTTGCCTTGATTTCAACCAATTTGGAGGACAAAAACTGGGATAATTTCCCGGGTGATGGACTCAAAATAGGAGGACACAGACTGTCAAAGGGGAAATGAGAAGCGGAAGTTCAGATTTGACAAAAAAAAAAAAGAAAATATTTTTCTCCTCCCATAAATTCTAGAGATTTTTCCATTCAAGGACAGAAATTATCGCAGAAGAGATCGGGGAAGTCCCTCGAACATCCCCCTCATAACAAAAAGTTCGACGAGTCTGGGAAGGACCTGCTTATTTTGCAGAAAAGGTTCATCTCGAATAGACCAAACAAAGAAAAAAAGCCTCTTCGCTTTCAGTACCACTAGATCTTGGAGAAAAAGATCAATCATCCTGTAAGCGCTAGACTCAAAGAAAAGAAATCTAGTCTGAAACCTAGGAGAAGTCAAAACAACCTAAGAAGATAGAGAGTCGAACAAAGATCACTGTCTACTCGAGGAAATTGCCTTGTACAAGCTATAAATCGCTTTTGATAAGTATAGTTTGAAACCTGCTGCTTTTTTTAAGATGATGCCAGAAACGAAGAATTAGCCAAACAAGGCGAAGTTTTAAGAATAATTCTAGTCTTTTTTCTCTCCCCGAAAGCAACAATATGTTAAACTTTCGGAGAACAAAGGTACATCAGACTACTGTAATCCCTAGCTCAGATTTGAAAGCTTTAGTACAGAATTTAGTCTAGACCTTTAGCTTATTTTGCTGAAGAGACTGGTTCGACTCAAATAGACCAAACACACGCGTGGGAGGAGGAAGAAAACTGGAAGGATAACGGCTTACTGTGTTTTCTATTCGTTGAAAATTAAAAGAAGAAAGTCTAGTTTGAGCGTTCTTTGAAACAAAAAATCCTAAATTCATTCAGGAAATTCTTGATTAACCCAGTCAGATGTATGAAGCTTTCCTCTTTTTTTTTGAGAATTCGTTCCCGAACAGACTTCAAAAGAGACTAGACTCATTGATCATCAGAGAGAGAGACTTTTGAAATAAAAAGATATATCTATGGGTGAAAGAGCACGTGGGTTGAAACTACACTCTAACTGGCCGGGTAATCGAGTTAGAGTGCACTAAATTGTGGTTCTAAATTTTGGGTAGGAGGCGGGCACCGTAATCCTCAATCATTTTTAAGAGAATTCAGCTGAGCTTCTTGACTTGAGATGTTCTACACTTTTCTCTAGCTCTTGATCTTTTCTGCAACTTTGCGGAATATTGTTTTTTAAATGAAAATTGTGATGGGACGCAGAAAAATTGAATTTCTTTGTAGGAAAAGCCTGACTACTGTAGCCGGGAGATTATAACGAAATTAGAAAAACATAAACTGTCCTGATAGAAGAGATGTTTTCGACTCTTCTAAGCGTAAACGAACATCAAAATGAGCTGGATCAGAGCTCAATGAGTTTAGATCCCTTCACAACTGACCACTATTACGAGCCCCGGGGCGCGTCCAGGATGAAAAAACAAAATTGCAATTTGGTCCGGCGAAAGAGAGAGCGAGAGAGCTCAGATTCCGCTACTAGTAATTAGCTCTCACTTCCGGAAGGGTCAGCCTCTCCCTTATTTCCTCAAAGAAGTCGGGGGGAGAGACTACTCAAAATAGAATCGTCTTCTTCTCAACTTCAAATTCTCTCAAATTGGAAACTTTTTTGTCGTTTGATTGGCTAAATTTATCCAAAAATTGGATGCAAAAATATAAAAATAAGAAGATGTTTCCTCTATTTTTGAAACTCGACGAGCTCCCAGAAAATGAAAATATTGTTTATTTGAAGCAGCAATAATTGAAGGGAAACATGTGGGAGAATTGGAAAGGAATTAACGTCATGGTTTTTCCTCCACCTGGCTTCTCTTTTTGGATGCTTGAACAAAAATATTCTTACAAAAAACCAGGAAAAAGCTATTTTCAACTCTCTCTTTGACTGAAAGAACGGGTCGGGTTGTGCTAATGCAATTTCCGTTGAGATTAGTTCCAGAGGGGGTGAAATTAGCGTCGTTTAGATGAACATCAAAGGAGACAACTATGTGTGTAGCTACACGTGGGAAGAAGGAATAATCTTTGGAGTTTCTGACAAAAGAAGATAGAGAGAAAGGCTGTGTCATGTACATGCGCAGCCTTTTTGCCTATTTTTCATGGCTTCTGTCTCGAACTTGTTTGAGCATCTCGAAGCGTCCACAAGCCGGAAGCTTCACAAATCTTTCGTGAAGTAGCAGGAAACCTGAGATCTTTGTCAAGTAGACTTTTAGGGAAAGTCTAGCTATCCTTTTCGCTTTTTAAGCTAGAGTTAAGTCGTATTTTACACAAAAGAGGTAAAACGTTTTCTGAAAATGGGAAATTCTCCTTTTTGAAAAATAGAACAATTTCAGCCAATTTTTGTGTTTTTGATAGCTTCCAGAGCCAAACTTTATGCTATTTAAGAGCCTCAAAAACAGCTAGAAGTGTTCATTTTGATCTGGGAGAAGATCCTCTCAAGATTTACAAACAAGAGAAAAATTAGAAGAGATTACAGTACCTCTTTTGAGGAGAGAAATAGCTAGGAAAAGACTACTGTATTCCCCACTTCTCGTTTAAAAATAACTACACTAGTAGAAATAGGAAGGCTTAGAAGACGGCTTCACCAAAAATCTGCCTTCATACAGGAAGTTTAGTTCCATCCATGTGAAAAGAAACGTCCATTTCACAGATCAGTACATTTCTCAGAAAATGAGGACGAAAAAAGTGATCGGAGAAGGACTCTAGCTGAGCATTTCGTCAGAAAATTTAAAAAAAGTTATGTATGTTCACATTCTTACAGGAAACCTGAAATCTTTGCTAAGTGGACTTTTAGGGAAAGTCTAGCTATCCACTAAGCTATTCTTGTGTACCTTCTGGTCTTTTGTTCTCAATTTCTCAAAGCAAAAACAAAGTCAAAATAGAAGCCTCATGTATCCATTACTGTACTTTTGAGGTTCTAAACCAAAAGATGTGCTCTTTATCCAAAAAGTGATCTAGAAGGTGGAAAAGAGGTTCATCAAAATGTGGGAAAACGTAAAGATACAGTAGCCTATATTAATAAATAGGGTTTACTGTAGATTTTTGGTTGAATTTGCTAAGAACTAGGGCAAATTAGTGTGGGAATTACTGTACTTTCTGAGATCAAGGGATAAACGAGCGAATGAATTGAATATTCTAGAGGATCAGAGTGTGAACTTTTTCTAATTTCTACCGAAAAAAAAACTTTTTAGAAATTCCGGAAATTAGAAAATTTCGCGAAAACAGTTGTTTGAACAGACAAAAGAGAGAGAGAGAGCCTCCTTCTCCCAGTCGTCTCGCTAATTTGGAGAGAAAGGTTTCACGGGGGCAGCCTCACCAGCCTGGCATGTAATATGCCTCAGTGGCTGTTAGTGACAGCTCCGATGGATCCCCACATAATAACAGCTTCATTTAGTTGGAGCAGAGAGTCTCCTACTTCAAAATCTGGAGTTACTTTTGTTCCGAAATGTGAGGTTCTCTCCTGCAGAGAGAAAGAGAGAAGGAAATATTTGGCAAACAGAAGGTCAACGTCTTGTACTGGACATTATTAGCAATTTGACACATTTGTTGGAATGTTTTTAGGAAGAAACAAGATTTTTGAGAAGTTTAATTCGATTAGCTTTTATAATTCGCATGAGTGAAGGGTAAATTACTGTACTTTGTCAAAAGCGACATCTCTAATTAGCTTCGTAGAGTCAGAGTGCTTTTGCTTTTTGGATTTTTGATGCTCAAAAAATATAGAAGAGCTACAAGTTTGTGAAATATTGGAGTAAAATAGCTTCAGCATTGATTAAAGTTGCAACTACAGTTACCCTAAACCCTACAAGGAAATTGACTTTTTCTGAGTCTTGCCATTACTTTAGTGAAGCGAAATGTTCTACAAAGTTGTAAAGAAGAAAAAGGGCTATGATTTCATAGATGATTACAATTTATGAAGATGAGTCTTCTTTGAGCTATGAAGCAAACAATGGAGTAGGTTTGAATTCGAGGAAAAGCAGCGATGGTTAATTGTTGCTGCGTATTCTTATATCATTTTCACATAATTAGTAGATTATTTTGTAAATAGGGAAGGATCAAAAAAGCATCAAAAATGGCCAGCGAGATGATAATTAACAGGAGTCATTTTTCAACTCCGACCCCCGCACCAACAAGTGTCTTTTGGAGGCAAAGAAGGGAACGTTGTGAATAATCAATAGAAGTGGAAAGAGTTCGAAGAATCCGTGACATCTCCCTCGGAAGTTCAAGACTTTTCCAAGAACGTCAAAGGTTCTCCTCTCACTAATTGCAACACTTCCTGAAGATGGAGAAAAATACTATTCAGAATGATTCGTCCTTAAAAAACGACTCAAAAGAGACTCTGATCTGAGATCAAGAGTCTTAAACTTTCATTTTAACGTCTAGTAGGGGGTCTACTTCTATTTGCAAGGTTAATTAATTCGACACAAATAGGACTTGTACTTTCTTTTTTCCGACAGGTGGGTCAAGAAATTATCGTCTAAATGTCAACCCTTGAAGATTAAAGTTGAATTCTATGATGTATGCATTACACCCAAGGCACAACAATTCTAATTCAGAGACAAAACTGGAATCGAACCGCTCTTTTCTAATGACCAAAAGAACTATCTTTTAGCTCTTGTTCCTAGGCATAGAAACCAAACCAATTATAGAAGGAATATGGTAGCGTTTGAAAGGGCGATCAGACTACAAATGGACCAAATTGAGGCACATGATTTATAAGAAAATCCGGCGAATTTGTGGCTAAATGCAGTGCTACCGGATTTAGGTCAGATTGGATCATAATTTGAACCAAAACAAGACAAATGAGGCCCAGCTAGTAGCACATTTTTTCTCTTAGAATTTCTATTTTTTGGCCTACTTTTTATAAAAATATCTATTAGTGGATGAAATGATTCTCTTTTGATGAGAAGGAATTCTGAATTTGCTGGAAAAATCCTGAAATCTAAAGGAACGACTAAAAGATCAAAAATAAGGAGAGGATAATTGACTTTTCGTGGTTTCTGGAGACAACAAGGAGTCCTCCTTTGATCTGGCGCCTCCCCCTCAAAAACTGGACACAAAGAAAGAGAGCTCCATCATTATAAATATCTCTCACTCGAAACATAGATGGAACGGGGCGCTCGTTTCAACATTTCCTTATAATGTGATGGCTCTCTCGGGGACACACACACACAAGTCTCTCATCCAAGTGTATCTGTCAACGGCAGTTCAGCAGGGACAAGTTGACAGGGGGAGAGAATGTTCCCGGAACTTGGAGGAGAGAGAGGCAAACTTCGCTCTCTCTCCCTCTATTTCCAAAAATGTGGTCTCGTCACCTTTTGCCGTGTCGGTGCTCAATCATTTACGGGTGGCTTCCGCGAGGGAGGGCAAATTTCAGCCCAAAAAGGGTGAAAGTCAAAAAGGGGAGTTTTAAAAAAGAGAAGAGGAATGGACTTTTAATGATCACATAGCAGTCTGACGACTATTACCGAATCGCTTTTGAATAGACTCTTTTCTATTCGCTTCATAACTTCAAAAGTACTCATCTTCATAATTTTTGGCGTTCTACAAGTTTGTAGCACTTATTCGAATCTATAACTTTGCAAAACATCTTCTTAATCAAAAATAATGGTAAAAGTTTAAAAAGTAGGGCTTTTCAGTTTTCCCTCTTGGGTTACTGTCGCTCGAAAATAGAGACGCTTTGAGTGATTTTTTGGGTTTTAGTGGTTGGTTTTTTTTCCCTACAAGTTGAAGAATATCAACAATCCGTAAAGGTAAAGTTGGAAGCTTTTTTAGGAGGTGAGAAAAAAGCGAATATATTACGGTAGGATTTAAAATATCTGCGCATGGCCGAGTAGACATGTGATCTATGGAGAAGACATAAGGACTTTACGAGCACGTGTAGAGACAATTTATCTCGTTGTTCAGATTGTCCTCATTGAATCATAATGAGCCAATGAATAATCTTACCGGAAATGCACGTATTCTTTAGGTCTGCTGGATACGTTTGAAAAAATGACTGAAATCGCCCCGGGAAGGTCAAAAAACGAAGGAAAAAAGCTTGATATTTTGATTCATTAATAATAAAGAGAAGTATCTTTCGCCCCAATGGAGAGGGACGTCTATTGTCTTATTCGCGCTGGACTGGTTCTCGATAATCAGACCGACAATTGTGATGCTCATCTAATGTGATCCTTCTCTCTTTTTTTTCTGGGTAAACAATCAAGGATTCAAAGATTTTCCTCACCCTTCTGACGGCCTTATAAAGGCTGTTGGTTGGGGAAGTGAAGAGACTCACCGTGGAGGAAATCATTTTGAATGAAGTTCGTTGAGAAGAAAAGAAGGAGACGATGTGGCCTGAAAGATTGTTTTGAGAACTTAGGGGGAAAGAGAAGAGAAGAGAAAAGATAATTTGACGCACGGATCGTTCAGAGCAATTTATGAAAGAGAGCTTTAACTACAGTAAAAAGAGTACCGTAAACTGCGATTTTGACCAGCTTTTGTAGAAATTTTTTGCCAAACAATTGTAAAAAGTTCAATTTTTGTAGCGAGATCTCCACTACAGTAAAATTGTCATTTTTGAGACACTTCACTCCTCAATCAAGTGTTCTAATTTTTTTGAAAATGAGTCTAGGTACGAGAAAGTATTCAAAAATAGCCTGTCGTAATCATCTTTTGCACCTGAGAGCAGGCGGGAGAGGAGAGGGACGGGTGTTCTCCAGTCAAAAGATTGTTTTGAACCTCCTTTGCAATTTAACCTGCCAAAACATTATTCCTTTCATGGAACCTGGGAAAGTACAACAAAAAGATGACGGAAATACTCCTTCCAAATGAGTCATGGGAATATCGGATACAGCCAGTACCAGGGAGGAAATACGTAAGAGAGCCTGGGAGAATGTTATTACTCTCTTCAGAGCAGTTTTTCCACAAAAAATCAAAATTAGAAAGCGAGGTTTAATTTCGCTTCCAAGGTTATTGTAGCTCGAAAAGACAAGCGATTTTTAAACTTTTCGATTTAATAACAAAAAAGGGAAGAGCATCGGGGAGAAAAGGAAGTTTGTTGTGTGGGAGAGCTGTGACCAAGCGCTCCCACCAGAGGAAGTGCTATTTCAATACTTCGAATTGATTAATCACTCCTTGAAAATCTCACGATTTATAAGTACGAAAGGTGATGTTTGCCATATGCGGCGTGTTTGATCGAATCGTCCTGAAGTTAATTCAATTCCCTCGTGGTCACTACTTGACAATTTGGTTATTTTTCCAGCAATATTTTTGTCAAAACTCAGGTCAGAGCTCAACATTTTTCTTTTTGGGAAAATGACGAGATCTTATTTTTCGATGAAAACAGTGGAAAAATGAACAGATTATTTATCTCTGAAAGACCCAAAAATAATTGCTTCGGCGTCATTGGCTAATAACATCTTGAGAAAAATTGAAAAAAAGTACCGTATAATCTAGGAGGCCAAGCTTGAGGTTCTCAAAAATGAATGATTTTCAGCTTTCAAAATTAGGAATTTGGTCTAAAATCGAGAAAACTGCCTAATTTGAGGTAGCAATCTTAAAAAAATGAAATCGGTCCTATTAGGAAAGGAATTTGAAAAGAGTTTAGGCGGAGAAAGGAATCTCATTAGATTACGGTAGGAGGTTTTTAAAAGGCGGAAAATGTTTTTAAAAAATTAGCGTTTTTTTTCTCCTAAATAAAGTAGTAAGAGAGCAATATGAAGAGGCATATTGTGTGTAGGAGGCGTGAATTTTTTGCGCTTGGGGAGTACTTATTTCCCCCTGTATAATCTCCCTCCACTCGCTCTGCATAATCCTCTCACAGCTGAGGACAACGGTCGGGTTTTTTTTATGGAAAAATGTTGACTTTCCTCTCAACAAAAAAACTGAAGGAACTCATCCTGTTTGAAGGAATTTAGACAGGCTCCAGACGGGTCTCCTTCCTCTTGGGATTTTCTCCCCTAAATTCCTTGTTTTTCATTTTCTGGGATAAAGAGCCCAGAATGGAGGATAAACATTTGACCGAAACGTGCCCCCTTCACGATTTGCATATACGCTCGTGTTAGAGGAAATGAGAAGAGAATGTTCAGCAGACTGAACGAAAATTCTTACGCTCTTTTAAACATAAAAAGATTACAATTTATAGGAATTCAAAAATGAAAGAGAGCGAGAGACTGCGAAGTGATGTCTACGCATCGACCAAAATAAATTCGCATCATTTAGGACTTTTGACTCTTTCGCAATTTGATAGACTAGAACGAATTAGGCAAAAATCACGCGCTACAAATTTATAATTGAGCTACAATAACCCAAATGCAGTCTATTTAGAAATTCAAATGGTAAAAATCAATTTGCCTCGTCTATATGAGGCAAATAAGAGGTAGAGCCGCTCTTCTAGAAATTACCGGTGAATTGTAAGCTAATCTCCTGGTGAATGGCAGAAGGGTGAAAAACGAAAAGAAAATGAGTATTCCTCTTCAGAGAAAATCAAGAAATGAGGAACTAAGAAAAGACTGGACAGGATGTGACTCCGGAAGAGGATCTGTGAGAGATGAGTCTGAAGCCGGATGAAGATTTTGAACACGCAGACGTCTCGAGGCGTCGATTTGAGAGAAATAATTGAGGATACCGAAGGAGAATAGAGAAAGAGATTTTGTCAGTATTTACGGGGGAAGTCCGAGGAAACGAAACGAAACCAATTAACGAAGTGAAACGCCTTCCCAACTCAATAAGCTCACCCGGAAACGGATCACAATTTGAGAGAAAAACCGGGAGAAGGTTGTTTTTGCTTTTATTACTAGCCCACACAGATTAATTTATTTTTTCAAAGATCCTCGCTAAATTTTTGGTAGTTTTCCACCCTCCCCAAAAGTCAAATTCCAACCTTCCGCTTGATTATCAAATTTTCAGCCGTCGTAATAATAAATTTGACGTTTCAGGGTACAAATCAAGTGTGCTTGTGGGTTGAAATGTTTTCTTCCTCTCACACATTTGTTTTCTCAAGGATTTGTAACCTAAGTTTTGGATCATCTGAATTTCAGCTCAGGTCAACAGAATTTGACATATAAGTCTTCTCAAATCAGACGTAGCTGAATTTTCTCTAGGATTATTTAGAAGAAAAAAAAATTCGTGTAGGATAGGCTTATGGAATGTGTCAGGCTGATCAATTTTTTTCTTGGTTCGTTTTCAACAACATTTGGCAGCTTGTGAGAAAAATGTAAATCTTGGAGGATATCAATATGAAAAGATTAGACATATTTCGTATTTCCTTGGAACGAAGCTTCTACTAATTTTTATGGTTTGTGGAGAAGACAAGCAATGGAGGGAACGTTTTCTATTCAAGAAAATACGGTAGATCGAAAACTCGAAGCATGCATTCCTCCTTAACTCCAAAGATTTCTATGAAATTTAGACTATAAAAACTTGAAGAAAAGATGAGAAAATGGACTGTTTGGATAGAAGAAGAGGTGCATTGAAGCCAGAAATAGAGATGGACTGGAATATTACAAGGGCTCAGAGATCTAGTTGACCTACTTCATCGGAGATTATCCTAATTTGGATGTTTTTACCAAGAAGAGGAGCCCTCCTCGGTCAAAAAGGGTAGCTCAAAGAATCTCTGAGAAGTCGGGAAGTCGCCGTTGACGTGGTTTGGGGAGTAATCATGCTTCCCGGGGGGCCGTAGAAGGAACCGCAATCAAGGGACTCTAAACAATGGGCTGCGGTCTGGTCCGTATTTCCGGTTGAAAGTTTTTTTTTCTTCGAAAAAAAAAGAGTTGGATGAGAAGGAGGAGGAGGAAAGACAAAACCAATCGCCGAGGAGGAACATTAGAACAAATTGTGGATGGCAGATTCCTCCGATTCGGACGGAGACTCGAGGGAGTTACTACCTTCTTCTCTCGGTTAATCTACCAACGGCTTTTACTTACTCCGCGGCTCAAAAAATGAGAACTTTCAAAGATCTTTCGCTTTTTAAACTCTTTGAAGAACAGAAATGATATGAATGAGGCGAAAATTTGCAGAAAGGTCGAATAACCGTAATCCATTTGTCTTAAACGTGTCACAATTGAAATTTTGCTGATTTTAAAATTTTCTAAAAAAAATCCAACAAATTACAATTAATTTTAGAAAAAAAGCGACAGAAAGACGTAAACAAGAGGGTCTATCCTGGAATATCCAGTTTTTTAAAATTCTTTTAATGATCCTCCTATTTGTATGTTCTATGGTTTTGCAGAGGAGTTCAAGATCTACAAATTCATAGAACATTTCAATCCTTTAAGTTCAGAGAAAATAGCCTAAAAATGAGGAACTAAGCAATCAAGGTACTGTAGCCCTTTTTGAGTCCTAAAACAAAAGCATCAAAGCGCAATTTTTTTTGAAATTTTGATGTTCTGTAAAATTGTAAAGCAAATTAAACTTTATATTTTTAGTTTTTCTTCACAACTTCAAACACCTAGTGGAAATAGTCTAAAATGACGAGATGATTTTCCATCTATCGCGAAAATGAATGATTACGCCGAAATTGTCGACCAAAATTCAGCCAGAAGAGGAAATTTGGTAGCTTTCGTTCTCATCAAATTAGTGGAGATTAATCGTGTTGTTTATAAAGAACGGCGACTGGCCAATATGTCATTGAAATTGCCCTCGTTGCCCTCTAAAGATTCGCCGGCCTCATTTGCATGCATTAGAGACTTAGAGAGGAGATTACTTGCAAGTTAAGAAGCCTCTCTCTTGTTCGTTGCTCTTGGAAGATACAAAGTAATTCTTCCAATCGGAGAGATGCTGCCATCCACATCAGGCTATTTTTAGAGTCTTGAGGAGGGAAGTTTATATCTCGTCATTGAGAGCCAATTTCAGCTATTCACGAGAGAAGTTTTTGAGAAGGAGGAGGAAGTGGTGGAAGACGACCTGGCTGGATCCATTCAAGCAGAGACTAATCATTGGATCAAATAAACTCACGCCGAGTAAACAACAAGAGGGGGATCTTCAGAGGGGAAGAGACGTGTGAGTGGGAGAGATAGACTTCATGAGGCTTCTAATCATAATTTTGAGAACTTCACAAAAATGAATTTATATTTAGATGGAAGCCAGTTGAGATTTAAATAGAATGGGGGCGGAAATACTCAAACGCACATGTTTACAACAACTATAACCGTGAAAACAGGAGTCAAGCTATCGTAATCTGATATGCTCGACTACCTTCTTTTAGGTTGAAATATATATTTTAGAACCAAACATTTCTTTTAAAAATGATTAGAAAGTGAAGTTACAGCATAGTTTTTTCATAAAAAAAAGACGACATCCTTCTTATCCAAAAAAGGGTTTTTGCGGCGAGACCCATTTTTATCCTAAAAAAGGCCTTTAGTAAATTTTATTAAGTAAAGGATGTCGTCTTTTTTATGAACAGACTATAATCTGATCATCTCGAAAATTCTCGGGAACCATTTTAAGGGATACTGCAAGGCATCAATACTTATTTTGAAGGCGAGTTGCGTAAGTTTAAATGTTCTCTTGATTTCATCAATAAGTTGGAAATGCTCAAGTTGAATCTAGAAGGGAAGGAAGTAAGGAGTTTAGAAGGAAATACTGAAAACAACCTTTTCTTCCATTGAATTTAAGATCTTTTCAGCAATTTCCGGCTCTTTTTAGGACCAAAAATAAGCAAAAAACAAGAAGCAGAGAGACCAAAGTTGAAAATTGTTCTCACCGAGTACGGTAATCGAGTTATTTGCTCATTCCCCGAGTAGACTTTGAGCATTAAAGTGACCGGAAAACAGGTGGTAAATGGTATTATACAAAATTAACAATTTTTCTACGCAATTGTGTTGGTCTTTTCTCCCCGGGGTGGTAAACCAATTCCGATCATTGGCTAATCGTAATGGAAAACTAATGAGGAAAACCGGAAATGTGGATTCTCCTTCGAGTCTCTCAAAGTGTGATTGTTTTGGTTCCGAGAGTTCTTGATTGTCGGAGACAAATTGGGAAGTCCCGGGCTGTGTGCGAGCGATGCGTCAGAGCAATGAAATTAGCCGACGAAGCATGCTGAGAAATACAAGACGGCAACCGAATACGTGAGAAAAGTTGAATTTTCCATCCAATATTCTCATTTGAAGCTTTCTCCATTTCCAAAAATAGCCAGTTTTCTACTAATTTTTAATTTTGCATTCAATTGTAGCGAAATTTCCCTCCTTTAATGAATGGAGAGAGAAGATCTCGACCAAAAGATTGATTCAGGCAGTTTGAATGAATAAACAAATATCAAGGAAGCGGAGAAAGCGTCACAAGATCCAATCGGGATAGTTTGAACACTTTTCTTTCTCGTTTTCCAGAAGTAAGGCTAATGAACCAGGCTTGAACATTTGATCAATTCAACCTCTAAAATATCTATATTTTATTCACAAATTCTTTAAAAGGAGATCAAGTGGTTAAAAATTGTTGGAAAAAGTGTCAATTTTTCCTATTCTATAGATCACTTTGCCTTAATATGATTTGCGCTGTACTATAAGATTTTGGAAAGAGGTCAAAAGCTAGAACTTTTAAAGAAGCAAAAAGTTTAAATACGATTAGTGAATATTGAATAGTGGGAATTGTGCTCTAATCTTCCAAAACAATAGAAAAAGCCTCTAGAAAGCGAAGAACAGTTAGAGAGTCAATATCATCACGAGGCGCTTTAGTAGGTCCACAAAGATTAGGCCAGAGTGATGGACGATCCTTCAACAGGGATTGCTTTTCGTCCTACGCACACTCAAAAAAGGGACAGGCATGGCTTTATTTCGCCCTCAACTCGCACGAAGAATTAATCTAGCTGAGGGATCTTTGTTACTCCAAAAATTACCTTTTGAATAGTCGAAAATGATCTCAAAAGGTAGCTGTTTCTACCGCAATCCATCCAAAGAAATATGTTTTCCTCTTAAAAATGGTTTCAGAATGCTTGTCTCGAAAGCCTCTCGTTGACCAAAAAAGATAAATGTTCTTTTTTTGGCCGAACGGCGACCAACAAATCTCAGTGCTGTCGGAAAAACGAGGGCTACAAATCATTTATGATGGAGTTGGGGCGATTAGAAGAAGTCATAAACAGAGTTCAACTGGGTCCGGCTGAGGGAGAGGAAGTTTCTTGCTTGGATTCTAATTGTTATAAATTCCTAATAAAATTGAGTCGCTCCCATATTCGGAGTTTTTTATTTATTCGTTCAGTCTGTTTCTTTGTGTCTATCACATACATTTCTCACAAATATAGTTTATCTCTTCACCTTTACTGATTTGTTCTTTAAAAATTGTCAAACCTTCAAATTTTTCATTCCTTTTTTGGAAAGTTCTCTTGATTTCCTCAGCAGGCTTGCAGAAGATCTAAAAAATATGAACGTGTAGGGCAAAATTTCAAAAATTCGTGGCAAATTTACTGTAGGAAGATTTTTGTTTCCTTTGCCTTCCATTTTTATGAAAATTTCTATGATATTTTAGCAAAAAAAAGAGTATAAAATTGTAGAAGAGAATAGCTCGTGGGATTACCGTAGTTGTCTAGGACTTGCGGAGATCAAAAGGAAGTAGAAAATTTGTTTACAAAAACCTGCTGAAAAGCACTGAAAAATATCAAATTTCCTGTCTCAAGTCGAGCAGAATGTATGTCCATGAAAAGACACCCTGCCTCTGCATAATTGCCGAGTTTTTCAGTCGACGACCTTCCGGCAATTTTACAATCGAGCAAAATGGCCAAAGATGGGGATTCCGGGAGATGACGCGTCGTTTCTTTAGAAGAGAGGTTAAAAATTTGATCAAGGAGCACATCTATTATCCAATAAAGTCAACAGGTGGTAAAAAAGTAATTGGTGTTCAGATGGAAAATTGAATTGATAATTATTGGAATATGTTTCAAAGAGAGGCGAGACAACTTTTGGGCAATATTTCTTTGGGATTATTCGTCCACGAGGGGCAGTTTAAAAGAGGAAGAAAAACAGACCATTTATCAGAATTGGAGTATGTTTAGGCCATTTTTAGGCCGAATGCGGAACTAATTTTGGCCAGTAACAACCATGAAAATGATCACGAAAAGAAAGACTCGTCCAATTATGCCAAAGGGTAAAAAATCACGGTAAAACAAAAAAAAAGAAAAGCAAATTTTAAAACCCATCTATGAGATTTCGTTTGTACAGAGAGGTCTACAGTCGTCTCAAAAGGTAAACTAAAGTCCTCTTTTAGACAAGAAAAGGCTACTTTGAATGTAACAAAGTCAACTTCAGTCGTCTAGTTTGAACACAATGGGTCCGCTAGTTAGAGGGACCAAGGTCGGAAATCAAAAAGCTCTAAAAATGCTCATAAAAAACACCATATTTCACTTTGATTTGTTATCGTAATTTCATCAAAGGTTTCAGATCTTTCGTATTCTTTGAAGCAAGGAGCCTTTCATAATAAATGAAAATAAAAATCTAATCTAACTCTCATAGACATCAGTAGGTGGGCGAAAACTCATCGGAATGTCGCAGCAACTGACACTTGTCTCGATGATCGCTGACAATGTCAGTCAAAGAAAACATGACTAAAAGTTGGAAGTCTCTTCCTGCTTGTTGTTCCAAGAGAAGTGAAAGAGGAAAGCCAAAGAAATAGGTTTATTTCTTGATGTACCGATGAAAGTTTATATCTCAAACAGGACTCGAGGCTGTTGTCTCTTCTTCTTCTTCCTCCTCCTCTTCGTCATCATGTTTAGTGCCTTTGATGTGTAGAGAAGGAAGATTCTTAAACAAATCAACAAGTCCTCTATCAGTTCGACTGAATCGCCACCAATTGTAGAAGAAGAAAATTGGCAAAGCGAGAAGAGGGCCAAGCGTTGAGAGCCATCCCAGCCATTCCGCCCACTTCGGAAAGATATATTCTTTTCCATTAATCGACGGTGCAAATGGCATATCATCGAAGAAGCCTCGTGCTTGAATAAAAGTAATCACCAACGCACAGATCGGACAGATGGCAGTCCAACTGAAGAGCCAAAGAGGCGATTGCCTGCCAATCCATCGTCTAACAGAGCTCAAAGGCTTCGGCTCTCCCCACATCCTAGCCAGATCGTGTCGAAGTTGAGGGAAGCCGTAGATCCAGGTGCAAACAATAAACTGTAGGCCAAGGATAGTCGTCAGCCCAACCGTTCCCGTATAATTGTCGCTTAAAAGGAACCAATACCAGCCAGCCTAAACGCTTTCTTCTTATTCTTTCTCAAAATCTTCCTTTCTCCATAAAAATAGCAACAAAAAACTCACATCAGTGCACATGACGAGTCCGAGTGAGAAGAAAAGGAAGCAAGTGCCAACCACAGGAATCCACTTGTGGCGACCGAAGAAGGCAAATTGATCTGAGAGACAAGTCGATATGGTCTGGACCATGACAGTTTCCGTAGAAAAGCCGAGCAAAAGAAACATGAGGAAGAATAAAAATTCCCAAATATAGTGAGTTGGCATGAGATTCATCGCCTCCGGATAGAGGACAAACGCCAATGAGGTTCCCGATTCGACTAGTTGTTCGACGGGCTTTCCAGTCTCTTTGCTCATATAGCCGAGAACAGAAAATATACCCACTCCGCCAATCACACTCATTAACGTGTCTCCAACAACCACAATCAAAGCATCCTGTAACATTTGCTTTTTTCCCTCAATTTTCAGCCATTGCCAGCTAGAGAGAAGCTAAAAATGTACCCTGAAGCAGTTATTCCGTTGCTTATTGTAGGAGGCCATAGTGACGAGAGCACCAGTTCCGATGGTTAATGAAAAAGCCATTTGCTGTAAGGCAGCCGCCCAGACACTCGGATCGAGGATTTTTTCGAATCTTGGCTCCAAAAAGAAGCTTACTCCCTCCCAAGCGTTATCCAGGGTGATTCCTCTACCAAAGAGAATCAGCACAATCACATAAGGCAATGTAGCTGTCACATAGCTGAGATATCCAAGAATTTTGACTCCTTTAATTAAAGCCAATCCTATTAACGCCCACATGATGAAGAGAGCCAATGCGACGAACCAATAGAGCTCATTGATATCCAAAATATCACTCGATCTTCTTGTGATAAAGCGCTCGAAAAATTCCATGGTCGAGCTAGCAGTCGTGTTGACTGGGAAGATTGTGCAATTGCCAGCTACTGGGTCATAATAAGGCATTGTTGCATTGATTTCTCGACAGTTTCTTAATTGTGATACTGTGACACAATCTGAAAAGATTTTTATTTAAAAGGAAATATAATACTTTCTGTATTCCACGAGTTGCCACATTGATTCCAGAGGTAGCTATTTCCACTAATCACAAAAGCAATGTAAACAGCGCTGGAAGTCTTTTAAAATACTAATGAAAAACTAAACCTCCATGTCAAAATGACAGTATAATAGGTGCTGATGAAGATCTCCTGTATAACCATAGCCCAACCAAGTCCTGGAAATTATTTTTTCCTCGAATAAATGTGTTGATAAACCTTGAAATGCAGGTGCATATCGCTTGAAGGCCTTAACAGCAGCCACTCCGCAGTATTGTCCGATAACAAATTCGCCATAAACTACGGGTAATCCGAAGAGCAAGCCACACGTAAGGTATGGAATCAGAAAAACTGAGCCGCCATTTTCGTATGCCTTCGATGGAAATCGCCAGATGTTGCCAAGGCCGACGGCAGCTCCAAGACACGTTAGAATAAATTGCAAACTGTGTCCCCAGCCACCGCGTTCATTTTCTCCAGAAGTAAACTAAAGAATCTCAGATTTAATATACCTTTTTGAGATGGATCCTTCTTCTCCGATTGTTCAGTTTCGGTAATTTCGTTGGTACTCTTCCTCGTGTGATCGCTTCGTTGAACGTTCGACAGACTCGACCCAGAATCTGATACGACAGCCATCAAACCAGACAAACAGTAAAAACATTTGAATTCTTCAAAAGCTTTTGACAACTTCCAACAAGTTGAAAGAAAACCCTTGACAATGCATTTTCTGACGCTGACTAACACCTTTGTTTGACGTGAACTGAATGAGAAATCGCAATAATTTATATAGGTCTAATCTAAAACATGGATAAATTCACAAGTGCAGGATGGCAAGTGTCTAAAGTACGACATAATAATGAAGACTTTTCAAGTCTTCTAAGCACATATTATGTATTTTAGCAAACATTTCACGTTCCCTCTTATCAATCTCGATCTAAATTATTTGAGATAGATAGAAAAAACTTTTTTCTTTACCTCCTCAAGCCATTCGTCAAAAAAGTCATCATTGAAACCGAGGTGTGCAGTTACGGACTTAATATCGGGATTATGGATTAGCTTGGTCCCTCGACGCATAGTTGTTTTCAGATGAACCCAGCATTCCCTCTAAAAGAGATTGCAAAAACTCGAAAACTAACCTGTTCAGTCTCATTCATGAAGAAAGTAAAAACGTTATTCATGACAATTAAATTGGCACTAGAGATACTCTCCGTTTGGCTTCTAACATCGCCATCGATAGGTGTGATATTCTGTAAAGCAATTACCTTATTAAACTAATAAACTACGTCTAGCATGAACCAAATTATAATTTCTTGCTGTAAATTAACGTAACCACGATTAAGCTCAATTCCAGCAACTTGGCACTTTCCTTCTCTAAAGATAGTTAAACTATAAAATATAAAAGGAATACCCAAATAGGGAAGCAGCAAAAAGAACGGAACCCAATCGCGATCCAATGTCTAAAACTTTAAATCCTCGTGCTTGATTTTTTAAAGGAACTATGCGGGTAAACATAAATTCGAGCTGAAATAACTCATTATTGATGTCCAATTTAGATCAAACCTGATCAATAGACAAACTATGACTAATAATCTTCAGTGGTTTAACGCTGTCACTTGACTTGCAATTCTCGCAATATCCTTCTTTAAACTCGCCAGTTTTAACCATTTTACGGAAAGTTTGATCGTCATACAGAAAGCAGTCAAGATGAGTCTGGAAACATATATAAAAATAGATAAATTCCTACTGTATTATCAGCATTGCAGTCAGAATCTCGGCCATTCAGCGGATATTTAACGTTATCGGATGGTAGCTGTCCCTTTACAAGAAGATTAGACTATAAAAATTGAAAAGTTAGTAGAAGATTACTTACTCTTCTTAGTCTTTTACCGATTTCCTCTAACGTTATAATATTCTTTACCGTATCATTTGTTCTTTTAAACATATATTCATCATTCACCCAGCCCATAAGCTCAAGAAAATCACTTTCGCTCATGCTTAAAAATGAATATATATTGAAAATTAGAAAACTAACTTATTGACCATGTACCTGATTTGATCTTTAGCAGCAGCAAGTCTATCTGGATCTGGTTCAGGGACGACTAGATCAACCATTCCTTGATTTGCTGCAGCCATCTTGTATCTGATAGTTTTAATCGAAATTGTCCTTTAAACTATCGTGTAAACACTAAAAAGTAGCAAATAAATTTAAGCAGTTGAAGAAAACCGGTATTTGAAGCTAATGGATGACAGTTGAAATTCTGTAAAAAATCTTTCTGAAAATTTAATAATTTATTTTTAAATATTATTAACGTGACGTAATTAATAACCCATAAAATTGATCACAGAAACTGACTGACTATAGTGGATTTAAAGTAAAACTAGCAATTTCTGAAAGATAGTCATTCAAAGTGCGGACGCTGTTTTTCAATTTTTCTAGGACTGTAGACTTTTTCAGCCGTCGTCCAGGAAGACCAGTAAAATGGAACGAAGCAGATTAAGGCAAGGATGACGCCGCCTATACATTTTTTTAGTAAAATAAAATGCATTAGAGCTAAACCTAGAACATCAGTTGGGTGATGCCAACAATCCGTTATTCTCGAGACAGCTGTAAGCGCTGACCAAATAGTAATGATTGGTACGATAACATTCCTTACTGTTTTAATTTCTGGTATCCTTGTTGCATTATAAATCCTAAATATATTTGTATTGTTTGCCTCAATATCAAGGCGGCTAAATTTGTTTGAAATTTTGTCTACAAAGCCTATTTAGTATTTTTGCCTATTATCTGCTAAAGCCGAAGGTTTGATACTTGCACTTACCTTATTAGATAAAGACTGTAAAAAAGCCAGACAAAAATTGCTGCAGCAGTATGACCTGATGGAAAAGAAGTCCGAGCCACTCGTACTCTATGCAGATCAGGATTTAGGCAAACTACTTCGGAGGCTGGTATAATATTGTTTGGATCTGTAGTACAGTCCATTTTGCTCCAGTCGGGCTGACAGGCAGCAACGAAGTGCGGACGTAATCGTCCAAAATAACACTGTTTCGAATAATAAACTAAATAAACCAGAGCTTACTTTGAAAAATTCCATAGAAAAGGTGCAAAGAGCATATAACAATAAGAACTTTAAGTAGACTAATGTTGAAGTAGTGAAGTATTTGGCTAATCGATTAGCTCCCTAAATAAGTAAGAAATATGTTCGCCTTTTGCTTACTTCTGCAAAATAAAAAACAACGCCTTCCACTAGAAGGATAACAAAAAACGGGCTTCCTAATGAAATTGCAAGCAGATGCTTCAATCCAACTGTATTTGGTAGAAATGGCTTTCGAATATTATTATCAGCACAATCGAAATCATTCTCATACGGAGCAACGGCACTTCTGAAAAATTTCACTTGCTTACTTTGAAAAACGTCAACATACTTGACAAACGTATAGAAAAGTGAGATTGCAACAGCAAGAGTAACAACAATATCCAGAAACATATAAAGAAGTCCCTTTCCTATGATAATTCTTTGTTCTGTCCCATTGTTGTGATCTCCTAACCTCCCGCTAAATGTTATCCTCCGTAAAGAGGGCATTCTGAAAAGAAAAATGAATACGAACACATGACAACGAAGAGATAAAAGAATGTGATAAATATCACAAAGTTTATGACCATATCAGGACACATGCGTATTGCAGAACGATTTTCAGCGAAACGTATTTTCCTAAGCTTCAAATCTTCGAAACGTGCTGACAGTTGATTGAGAGTTTTTACACGTAAATAAGCATTGCAATAATCACTCTTTTGACTAAATCTGTATTTTTTCAATTTGCAAAACATTAGCAAGCAAAATTGGATGGGTCTTACAATACAAATTACCAAATTGAAGTATTCAAATAGGATAGAAAGTTGCTCAAAAAGCTTTTTGGTTTGGAAAAGAAAATTCCGCGGGAAAAATACTAACGCCGTCGGCGCTGCGTATCGTTTTTTCCTGTTTTTAGATTTTTTTCTTTTCCTTTTCTGCATTCGCTCGTTCTCATATGTTCAGCGGTTGATGTATCCCTTCCGAAATGATTCTGTCTCTGGATAATTTCAATAGGATGATTAGCTTGAAATAGCTAATTGGAGTGTTGATTCAATGGAAGATGAAGCCAATGAATAATAACGATGATCGGAATGTGGCACGAAAGATATGAAGATAATGCGGAGTGCTATTCAGAGCAAAATCTCTTGTTTCCTTTTAGAACTGCGAGTAAAATTGCATCAATTTCATGCTTAGAAATCTTCTTACTCAACCTTTATATATCATAACTAATCATTTATTTGTCTCATTCATTCTTATATTATATTTTTCCTATTATTCGAAGAGATTGAATTAAGCGCAAAACTTCACATAATTCGTTTTTCATAATTCATATTAATCGCAACTTTCAGTATGCCTCAATGCTGGGAAAATCTAAGATCGATATTTTCATCATTATTGGAAGGAACCCTACTTCAAAACTTGGATAAGTTCACAGATGAACAACTAAAACCGTTTCTGCCTCTTCTAGTACAGATTTCATTCGGATCTCCCTCCTCTCCAGAAGTTGTGAGCTTATATTCGTTCTATTTTTATAAACAAATTCTTCCAGGAGAAGGTTACGTCGAGAGTGGTGGCGTTTCCTGATGGTAATAGAATCCTTCAACTGCTGCAAACCCCAAACGAGGCTTTGAGTGGAATAGAGGTCGACCTTAAAACTAATAAACCGTTTCCTGGTCCATTCCGCAGCTATAACGATTGGACAAAGATTCAATGCCTTTTACATTCCCTAATATATCCAGGTACTAGATGCTTCTTACAAACTCAAACAAAAATCCTTTAAGATCAAAGAGAAGATAAAGTATTAGCTGATGCTGTATCCAGTGATCATCTAGAGGAAGCAATCTTACTCCTCCAAATCGCTTACCTCAGGCTGCCTCACCTATTTAATCTGGAAAAGATAATAGTTAAAGTAATAACAATAGAAAATGCCTACAATTTGGTGGTCGGAGTAAGTATTTTCGAAGCTCTAGATACTATTTAGCTTGTTTCCACCGCACCAGAATTGTTTGAGCCGGTACTGTCATTGGTTAAGGCAATACAAGTAAGCGACGAATGTGCCCGTGGCCGACAACGTTCAGGATTATTAGATTTAGTTAGTGGCTATATAAGTTTTGAGTCGAGACATAAATTTAGCTCTTTACGTTATGCCCAAATATTGTATGGCCAGTTATTGAAGATATGGCCACCAGCAGAAGAGACTGTATGCTTGCAGGTTAGTTACGTTTTCGGCTTTTAAATTTGATTTAGTTCGATTAGCTGCGGTTCATATAAGATCTGATCAAATGTTCCTCTCATTTTTGTGTTCCCAGTTAATTCATAGAGACTCGGATACTGTGGCCTCCCAGACAATAACAAAACAGTCATCAAGATCGACGTTAAACATTATTTACGATCGCCTCATTAGAATTGGAAAACAAACCTTAAAATCGTAAGTTTACATCAACTTATCTTTAAATGCGCTTTTACAGAAATCCTGAAAATCATCAGACCGATGTTATACGTTTAATGGTATTTCTGCAGCAACATTGCCAAGCAAAGCTAAATGCTGATCAATTGAGTCTTTTTACACCATTACTTTGCCGAACTGTCGGAGATCATTCGCATATTCTTTATACGGTTTCAGTGATAATGTCACTCCAATATCTCACAGTGTAGGCTGTTCTATATATATATTTTCTATGAATGCTTCAGAGCACAAACGCAAGCAGGTGTAATGGCCTCAATTGACGAAAAAATTCCACAATATTTCAAATGGCTAAGAGAAATCGTGCAGGAAAGAACACACACGTCATTAATACCACCTCTAATGTACATTGCTGCCTGCGTTTATTCAAACAAAAAGGAGCTATTAAATTCAATGTTTTCGGAGTTGTTACGGATAAAGGTAAAAAAAACTATCTTTAAAGACAATTTTTTAGATTTCCATACAACAACGGCATCTAGATGTTCTAGCATCATTAATGCAAGAAAATTTCTTTAAATCGGAAGAAATTGCTCAGCAATGTGTCAATTTACCTATTACAAGAAGTCTCAACGCTAACTCTGGATCCCGGCTACCAATTGATACAATTTATCATTGTTTCGTTAAACATGGAATTGATATTACGGTAAAATTGCCAGGATCTAGTCATATAAGCAATATTTTCAGTTGTGGCTGGAAAATCAAATTCAATCATGCACATATCCTATTCATGGTTTATTGCCTGAGCTAATTGAGAGATTTGCTGCCATGGCTACATCCAGGAGTTTACCAGGACTGTCTAAGCAGTTTGTTAATGTAAGTTCTTTATTTAGCTGCTTCACATTTGCAGGCTGCTTTTGATGGAGAAATTTTGGATGAGAAAGCCATACCAGTACGGATATTAACATTTTTATTTCTGCTGTCCTATCGGTCAAACCTAGATCAACTTGGCTCAAAAGCAATTGTGGTATGTATTTACAAGATAGATTTTCATATGATTCAGGTCCATGGATCAGACACTTTTACAAAACTTCCGGCAAGGTACTTGCTTAGTATTGTAATGAGCAGAACAAAGGATTTCGAACCAATACAAGCACCCTTAGTAAGAATAGGTCAAATAATAATATTATTTTACTTTCTAGACAAGACTAGCTACAGATATTTGCCCATATATGCTTCCAACGGTAGATAGCGTTATTGCCGTAAAAAGAAAATCTAAAGCAGTGCTAGTACCAACAAAGCAAGAGGAACTATTGCATAAACTGAAGACAACTAACCAGATAGAAAATGTTGTAAACATCCTTCACAGCATTCCAGTTTCAGATAAGGTGGATATATTTCTGCTAATTTTTTTTAACCTATGAAATTTTGATTAAATCCCAAACATTTACAGGTAAATTGTATAAAGGTGACCGTACAGTGCTTTATTGCTTCCTTGGATAACAAAACAGATACCAACGTGATCGAATCCATCGTAGCTCTATACAAGGAACTTCAAAACTTCGTCCCAAGGATTTTAGTCGAGGCAATTTTAATTCTAGCTTTTATTATTGGAATACTAATTTTAGACTTCGGTCATGGAATGGCTCGGTGGATCAAAAGCAACATTGTTATTGTCCGATATATATGAATACCCTGCTCTTCTTTTCCGGTGTGACCGAAGAATTTTATCCTCTCCGCAACACTTTCAATGTTTCATTGATGTGCTAGATTTCTTTATTCAGGCTAGCAAAAACAATCTACACAGAAAAATTCATGCGGCAAATGTGCTGACTAAAAAGTACTCATATTTTAATTCAAAATCGTCTATTTTAGTGATATTGATCGCGTTGATAGAGAAAATCTTTCGGCGGTGTTTGATAATACACAGATCTCATTCGTTATTCAGTTGCTAATTGAGATTTCAGACGAAACTAAAATGAAAGACGGTTTGCTTCTTTAACATAGCTTATCATATGCTTTTTAGACTTCAGTGACGGCTCAGCTCTTTTGAAGAGACGGAGAATACGAGAACTTGCATGCGCCTATATCCACCAAATGCTAATTGGCGATCCTCTAATCCTCAAATTGGTTCTTTTTCAGGTAATTTCTATTCAATTCTATATGTAATTTCTTATTCTAGGGACTACCACTTCACATGATTAATAACCTTGTGAACGAAATTCCCTCGATGTTCGTTGCTATTGATCATATGCAAGATCTTTTGACGCATCCTGATATGAATAGAAGAGTATGTGCTGTTAACCTTATGGTTGCCCTTTCGCGTAAATATCGAATTATAACGTCTTTCAATATGACCGACTTTATTCTAAATATACTGAACACACTTTTCAGGTAACTTTCTTATCACTTTTAGCTAAAAGAACATAGGTATGCTGAAAGCTTTATAAATATTAAATTATTCGTGAGGATTGTCCCTAAGCTTGCCGAAATAATTTCCGTAAGTTTAGGTTTGTATTAGCCAAACTGCTTATAGATTTTTCCCCAGCTATCAGGAGATGTAACAGCGCTATTACTAAAAGTCTCAGCAATGGCCAAGTCACGACTCGCATTACAACCTTTAGTTTGTTGGAGAGAAGAACGCATATAAAAATTATTTTAGATCATTCGACCAAATTGTGAGGAGCAAAGACTGATGAACCTCGTCGCTAAATCTCTTTCGGAACAAACTGAACTACAAGAATGGTAGAAAATAATCTCATGAATCAAAACGGTTTTATTCCAAATACGGGTGCCACAAATTTGTGATAAATCGATAAATTATCTGTTAAAATTTCCCGTCAATTTTTCTACCTCCACATAACCTAACCTTGGTTGTTTGGACAAACTGAACCAAAAAAAAAACTCAACGCGTATCCTAGAAACTGCCAGGCATTCCATGGAAATGCTCTCTGTCAACACAGCCCTTCTCTTCCTAACATTTTTACCATGTAAATCCGAATAATTTCTTTCTTTTGTTGAAACAAAATAATTTAGCTATTTCTGGACAAAGCACCCACTGCTATTCATGTTTAGCACCAAAAGATGCTGTCGATTTGAGGAAGTAAGTGGTAGATAATAGCCAAAAAAATGCATCAAGATACTGCACTGATGATAATTATTGTACCGGGACGTATTGTTTTAAAGGCCCTGATACTACGTGTAAGTCGTGTTTTCCTCTAATTATCTCTTTCCTCTAGCTACCGGAATCGTCTACGGTTGTGTTAATTCTCCTCCAATTGATGGCAGCACAGCGGGCGGTAGGATTGAAAAGGTTAATCAAATTTGTCTCAAATTTAGTCTGTAAATTGTATGAAGGGACTCAGCTGAAGGAGAATTGCTACTGTAAGAATATTGACTACTGTAATTTTTCCATTTATTTGCCCCTCGCCATCCTTTTGCTTATTCCTATATTTATTGCACTATAAAATGGGAAGAAATCACACAAGCAGAGCTGGCAGACTCTCCAAAAATCCAGGCATTTGGACTGGTCGATCACGAAATGTTTTTCTATTTTCCATTGCTATTCTAAAGAAAGCGTTCTTTTCAAGTTTTTTTTGTTAGACAAACCGCGCTTTTTCTCGTCTATCCAGGATCAATTTAATAGCTAAAAAGGCAAATATCGGATAGCTGATGACTGCAATTAAATCGCAGATGGCAATTATGACCAAAATGATTATTACTGTAATGTTGTTGAGCCTTTTGTTGGAAGTTTGACTTACTTCCAGCGCTTAGATGAGTATCATTACATTGTATTTGCTCATTAAACGAACCAAACAAACGAGCAGCGCTATCTGAAGAGAATATAGATTAGAAAAAAAAGACAATCTCTCTTCACTCTGACAGCTGGGCGCTCTGATTATTTCGAGATACCAAAAAAAGTAATCAAATGATTGAATAACCACCAAAATGACGAAAATAAGCTGAAATTTAGCTATTTTTATTATTTAGCTATTGATTTACATGAGAAAATAAGAAAATGTAGACATCATGATTGGCTTCCAACTTTCTTGTAGCCATAGAAACCCTAAACTTTTTTTAACCATTTGGTTAAAACCCCACGTTCCAAAGACAGTTGACGCTATTTTCATGATTGATTTTGTAGTTAAAACATACAGAAAAATGTAGACTAGAGTACAAGATCCAGCCAGAATAAGAGCCGTAAGGCCGGTAGCTCTCTATAGATCGTCAAATAGCCAATATCAGAAGAATAAAAACCTGAACAGAGAAACCAAACACCTTGGGCTCATTTCTAGTTTCTTTCATTTGAAAAAGACAGCATCGAGGTGTGAAGAAGTCGAGTAGATAGGGAAGAAAGTGATAAGAGACTAGCAAATTCTGAAAGTTAGATGACTTCTTCCGGAATGGGGAGAGTCTAGTCGAGAAGACCAAACTACTACAGGTGACAATCATCTTTAAAAATATGATGAGCCCATCTCGAACAAAAAGAAAGCGAAACTTGAAATCATAGCACTCTTTAAAGTTGATTGAACCCAGGCTATTGTTTGTCAAATTTTGACTGCTTGTGGCCTGACGTAGTTGTCCCTAGTGATGCAAGGTTACTTAATGAAATCTCATTTTTAGGTTTTTCTAAAAAAAAAGCGGGGATTCTTCACCACTAAGCAGAAGAACTTGCAGGGAAGGATCTATCGATGGTGAATAAAGAGCTAAACTTGAGAAAATTCTTCGAGATCAAGCAATTACTTAAGCCTTTTCGTATCCCTGGAAAAGTCAAATCCAGAAAAATTGGTGGGAGGCATGATCCTGTTTTGAAATAAAAAGCGCCTGATCTGTCACAAAACATCCATAGTGCTTCAGTTCTCTCAAAGAACGCATAGCCTCTCGCAATCATTTTGTACCGTCACAATCAGCTTATTTTGAGGCAGCTGATATTGTGAAATGAGATTCAGCGATTAACGAAACTATAAAGCTCCATTCTCCTCTCTATTTACAGAGTGTAGTAAGTAAATCCCCCGCCAATCTCCTTTGCTATCAATACCTTTGTTAAAATCTTCTTATCGGAGAGAACTTCTCGCACATGCCCAGGCACACTCTTCACGCCAATTCGACAATATGCGGTCACAAAATCATGGCAATTTTCCACCTAATTCTCTCTCTAGAACTCCTTTTTAGGTCGTTACTGGAACTATAACAGTCCTCCTTCTAGTAAGTTCTACTCTATCCTTCGTTGCCATCAATATCCTCACAACCAGCCCTCTAAATGTAGCTGCCCTTCTTCTAGGAATGTAAGCGAATATAGAAGTTAAAAGCAAAAAAACAATCTCAGGTTTTGTGTTGCTACCAGAGGCCTCGAAGCAAATCATGATGTAGCTATGTTCCTTTCCTCAGCTGTGAGTTTCTTTCCCCAGTAAACAGATGAATTTTTAGCTTTTATTTTCTGCAATTATTGTGATTCAGTCTTTCATCAATCTCTTTCACTATCAATCTCTAGCAAAATTACCCAGATGTCAAGGAGGTAAGAATCCCTCTCTACCGTATCTCCTCAAATAAAATAAAATTTTAGCCAACAGTGGGTCTGATACAGATTGTAGTGATTTCGAATGGAGTGGTGGGAGTGAGTCCTTTCCACAGATCTCTTTCAAACACTTCCAGGTAGTGATATTTTTCTTTGCTGTCATCTTCCTGGGAGATACTATAGCTGTCATATTCTTTCCATTCTTCGCCTTTCTTGTCATCAAAATCGTCCTAGACAAAAGGGCATCCAAAGTGTTAGTTGGCTAAGTTTGATGATCCTCACAAAAGCCATTTCAGTCATCAACCTCGAGTCAGAGTGGCGACTACACGAGTCACTCCGCGATTTTTCGAAAATCTTCCAGCTCTAATTGTCTAAAAATCAAAATAAATATCGGATTCGTAATAGTTTCTCCTTATTTCACTCCTTTTCGGGATTACTGTAGCTTTTAGCTTTTAAAGTAAAGCAAACGATTAGTCGTTTACGATTAGTATTACGTCGCTTTAAATCGTTGCGTTCAAAAATTATATACTTTTATTTATAATTATAGCATTCCTAATATCACTTTTAAAATGAGCTATAAATGCAAAACTAATCTGTTCAAAGACGAGGAGTCAACAGTAGAGGAGGTAGGGGTACATCCAGCGACAAATGCCGGAGGAGATAAAAGACAAGCCTCGACCTTGAGCGAGGAGGATCGAAAACTGGTTAGTTCATTTCTGTCATTCTATCTCATATTTTCAGCTGGTGGAATCAGTTCAGAATGCGTTGAAAAGAAAGGATATAGTAGAGATGAGAAATCTTGAAACGTTTATTAAAAAATTCCAAACATTGCGAATGAAACTGAGATTGAACCAATCGGAAGTGGCAGCGGCTCTAACTCAGCGATTTGGTCGCGAGTTTTCCCAGACGTCAATTTCTCGCTTTGAAAATAAGATTTTGGATTTCAAGGCGTCAATCGACATAAAGAATCAGCTGGTCATTTGGCTGAATGAGCTCCAATCTGGTTCTGCGCCCGTTCAGTCCTTCATTCCTTCTTGTCCAACTCGTCCAACTCGTCGTCGAAAGGCGAGGGCAAATTTCACGAAGGCTGAAAAAGATGCATTGGAAACATATTTCAGCGAGAATAAAAATCCAACAATTCTAGATCTTCAAAAAATTTCTCAGGAAATCAATCTGGAATATCGGGTAAGCGCTTTTTCCTTTAATCCTTTGAAGGCGCAAAATTTTTAGGTCGTAATAAATTGGTTTCGAAATAAACGACAAAAAGAAAGGGGAAATGAGAGAAACTCCTCTAGCTCTCCTCCTTCTTTCAATGGCTTAAATTACGATGAAGACATTCTATAAATAACGAGAAAAGCTGTAACGGAGCGACAATGACGAACGTGATGAATAGACCAAACAATCTACACAACAATAAAAGATACCACATTTTTTTCTTAAATTAAAGCTAGCGATCTGCTTGCTTTTTTGTCGATCTCAGGTTCGAAACCTGCGTCGGTAAGCTTTAAACAAATTTGATACTGTAACAAAAAAAAAATATTTTAACATCCGGAGAGGTCAAACTTTATTTTTTTGGAAGAAATCATCCGAATTTTCCTTATATTTCTCACAATCAATTCAATTTTAGATCTTTTATTTTTAAAAATATTTATTTTCTAAATTTTAGCCCTTCTAGCAGCCATAACAGCCTCAAATCCACACTCGTCGATTCCTTGAATAATCTTGGAAAATCCATTGTCTCTAAAGCTTCGTCACCATAAGTTGGCAGCTAAAAGATGAAACCTATCTGAAGCAATTCAAAACTGACCTAGCCAATAGGGAGTTCCGTCCTGGTTGCCCCAACCAATAGGCAAAGCCTAGAGAAGCATTCGATGGATGAGTCAATAAAGAGAACTCCAGGATTCTTTACTTCCTGATCAATTTTTTTCTAGCTAGTTTAATTTTATTCATCCCCAAGAAGTGTAGAATCTGATCTTCCAAAAGTCGTTTTATCTACGAAAGACGTACGACAACAAAAATAACAAGATCTCATCGAAATACCTCTGGCTAGGCTAATTATAATTGAACGTACGAGTTAAAAACGAATTTATCCTAAATAAAAACTACAAAGACCTGTTTGATTTGTTCACCAACACAAAAGTAATGTATTATTTATTGAAAATGCGTACGTACAATTAAAAAACAACTGTGTGCAAAAATATTACTGCGCAGACAAGATCGCACAAGCTCAAATAGCAAATTGCTTGTCTGAAAAGCTAGTCTTTGAGTTGGAGATTTGTCTTGAATAAGTTAGCATCAGCTGGGGCTCCACTGAAAATTCTCGTTATCTCCTTCGGATTTGTTTGTTAATTAATTGAATCAAGACGAAATAAATTAAAACTGACCAGTCATTCCACTCCGGAGTTGGTTCTCTCGAGCTTCTTCCTTCCTTTCAGCTTCAGCACGCTCCAATCTCTCCAAACGACTATGGTTATCTCTCATGACTTGGACCATATAGGGCATGGCAAAATCGTTGATCTTATGTTTCCATGCCAATTCGAGGATTACATCCGGATGGAGGAGCTCGTAACAGTGGTAGAGAGCAGCAGCAAAGCATTCGTAGAGTCTCTCATTGAGGAAGAAAGAGACCAATTCCTCTGCCAATTCGCCAAACTTTGATTCTGCCGCGTATTCCATAGAGTCCTAAATTTTTATCCAAAAGAAAGAAATCCAAAAACCTTGTCCTTTTTGCAAAGTTCAATGGATTGTTTTCAGCGGTTATTGCTCTTGAAGAGATAAACTGAAGTTTGAAAGACTTACCTTAGCGGAGATGCCGATTATTACTAGCCATTTTGATTCAAAATCAGCTATATAGCTGATGATTTGTGTGTCATCCAGCGACTGATGGTGATCGAATATCTTCTGAGGAGCTGAGTCACCTTCACTTTAATTGATTAGACTCATAAATGGAGGATCAAACCATCCATGGACCGATGGTAGACGGCGGTGTTGCTGACGAGAGCGATCGTTTTCTCGCTGATCCATCGCCAGAAAATACTTCTTCCACATTTTTATGGGCTTTACCTTGGCTTCCTTCTCAATATCGAAGATTTGGAGTGTTATTTGAGCTGAAAATTCTCATTTGTTTGCGTATAGCCACATCAGCCCAGATAGGAGAGAAAAACGAATAGTAGGAGAAGACTGCAATTTTGTTTTCTTTTGTTGAGTTTGGATAAACTAGGAAGTCTCCGAGAGTGAAAAAGAAGAATCGGATGAAGACACAAGGAGCCAGCTGATTCCTTCTTTTCCAATCAAAAACACTTCGAGTTCCTGCCTCGAATCCAGAAATCCAATTGTTCCAGAAGTTGCTACCCCACAAATAAATGTCTATTTTTAGCTTGACTGAGCCGATTTCTGGGGAATGACGGGCGCTGTCAGAGAAAAAGGACGAGAAGACGAGGCCCACTTCCGAGGAGACGACACAGCTGACTGATAAGCCAGACGGTCTCGAGTACTTTTTGTTTCAGCAGCTGATAAAGTTTCTTTCTCTCAAAATGCACAATCTCATTGTGGCTGTCGCATCGATTCCCATCCTGATCGTTGCTAGATATTTCGCTTTAGCTGTTCCCTACACTGATCAGGTAATTCATCCTCTTTCTACAGGTTTTTCGAAGAAAAAAGCCAAGCATTTAATTGAATAAAATATATTTATTTTTTAACTTGCTCCATTTTAAACTTGTCAATTTCTAATACCTCACAGAAACTATTACATATATGACTGCTGAAGAAGTTCTTCATTCCCCCCTCTCCGTGATTCATAACTCCAAACCTTGTCAGATCTGTACAGTGGATGGCTGGATCAGTTAGGAGAATTTGTGTCTCTCCAGTCTCGGCAGGACACAAAACTCCTTCCAAATCTACGACCATCAAGTAGCCATTCGTCTTCTGAAAGCGGCTTAAAGTGAGGTCAAAGCTGTATTCTCTAATAGAGGAAAGCTCCTCTGATCTCAAAATTACAATCCCGCAATCCTACAGAAATCTGGTTACCATATTTCTTCTAATAAAAGCCTCCCCCAAAAAATGTTAATAAGTTTGAAATAAATTCGCTGATTTGCAAAATTGTAGAGAAAATCAATGACTACAACTTAGTAAAATATCAAAAATAGAGTGAAAACAGTTGGAAAATTCCAAAATTGAGAGAAAAATCACCGCCTTGAGGGGAGGCCTGAAGAAATACGGCAGCTGCAAGACATTAAGGAGACTCAAGAGAGAAAACAAGAGAAACTCGCCTTGAACGTCCAATGAGAGAATGCCACAACCATTTCAATAAAGGCTTTTTGTATGCCCAGCGCCAAGGCCTTATTCTCAAGCATCTCGTAAGTGGTGTTGTTGGTGAATCGAACGAACTTCGACTCGCTTCCAAAGCACCGTTCACACGAGAAGTAGCGCTCCTGTTCATCTATTTTAAATGTTCTAATTTTTAGGAATTTGATGTTTTCAGCGTAACCCGTCCTGCTTCTGACCACTTCGCTAAACTCTTGAGCCAAGTAGGCAGTGATTGTTTGAAGCTGATTGGAGAGTTCGAAGCGTCGATAAGAGTTGGCTCCTCGGCCTTCGTGAAGATATTCCTTTAGGACGATTTTCTTATTTTTTGTGGGGATCGTGGGAACGGTAGAGAACGAAAGCAGACTGATGTCGTCTTCGATTTTGGATGGAGAGACGTCAACCCCGTAGTAGGCCATTCGTTCCGCTCCGTGGGCAAATGGATTCTTGGCCATTATCAACTCAGCTTTATTGGGATTCCTCCTGACTAAGGGCTTATTGGTTATGATTTCTTCAATATTCTGGGGCAAATCGTAAGTCATGAAAAGGCCTTTGATTATTGGCAGATCATCCCAATTGGGCTCGTTTTTGTCGATTTTGAAGACTTTGACTTTTCGACCTCTGGGTCCTTTGCTGGCTTGGATTGATTCATCGATTGAATCACTTACAGCCCGGATGACGGAATCGTGAATGTTTTTGATCTCGCTGATATCGAAGGCGACAATCGGCTCTCCGTAGGCCTCGCTGAATTTGAAGATCATCCGGTTTGTTGAGTAATTGATTTTCCCAAAATGATATTGAATTTCTCTTTCGCGAATCAAAGAGAAGAGTTTGATGTGACTTCGACCTTTGGGATCTCCATCCGGATAGAAGTCGCCCGCATGGCCTTCGTGAAATTCCTTCCCATGACAGGGAGCATCACAAATATGGAAAATCACCTTGGTCCCAGCCTCATCTGACCAATTCAAATCTATCGCGTTCTCCAGCCCACCGAAGACATCTTCAGCTGAGTCATCACCTCCTACGGCTTTCAATTTGCCGCAAAATGTCTTGAAATCGTCGATTGACTTCGAAAAAGAGAATATCTCAAACTGGTTCTTGTCTTTGTGGTCGCGATAAGCCACAAAAGCGAGCTTCATCTCCTGGGCAACGAAGCTAACTTTACTCTTCGAAGGGGCCGTCGAAGTGTCCGTCAATTTGCTCACAATGTCGTAGATTGTGTTCTTCACCTCGTCTATATGGCGCTGCATACTTCCCGTCGCGTCGACGAGGAAGCAAAGCTCGACATTTCTTGACAAACGTATTCTTCTAAACACAGCGGCGATGCTCTTTTTACGAAATTCAGTTGCCGTCTAGAATTATAGGATTATTACAGTAATAGAGCGGGAGTTTTTAGTCTTTTTTTGGGTAAAAAAATATTGAAATAATGTTGATTTTTGAGGTCAAATAACAGAATAATAGAACTGTTTAAATTTGGTTTTAGTCTAGCCTAGAATGAGAAAAAAAACCCTCATTTGTTCTCTTAAAAACTAGCAAAAAAATTTGGTGAGAAATTATAAAAAAAAGTCGACCTTTGTCCTCCTCTCAAGCTCTTCCTCATCAGAAGTATCTTCTCCGTAGTCAAGCTCCTCGTCGTCGTAAATTGTCCTTAAGGTTTTGTTTTTTTCCCTAGTTTTCCTCTAAAAAATATCTAATTATCACAAAAAATAAAGCAAACCTTTTGCTCACGAGTTCGAGTCCATTCAGATTCGCGTTCCACCGCTGGTATATCAGTAGCCCAAGAGTTAGTAGAACCAATCTCCTCCATCTTGGAAAAAACGTGCGGATAGATAAAAAGGCTGGACGAACTGTTTCGCTTATCAACCCCCCTTTTCGTGAAATTCTCATCACTTAGCATGGCAGAAGAGAGATTGGACAAATTGATTGGTCAAAATAATCTAAATCTAAAGATAAATATCTAATTTACTGTATTTCCTTTTCGTTTTGAATCATCAAAGAAGAAATACATGTTTTTCTCAACTTGTCCAACCCTTTTGTCAACATCGCTGATGCTTGTCGAGTACACAGTCAAACCATTCTGCCATCCACTGCACTGTTAGAATTCAATTTCTTCTTACAATTCTCTTACTATTATCCTTGATGTGCATTCCACTTCAAAATGAAGCTTTCAAATAAAAAAGTCGCTCAATGACCCGCTGTTTTTCACTCGCAAGGAGATCTAAAACCCAACTTTCACTTCAAATTGACTTTAATGAATCAGACTGTTTGAATTTAAAAAGTCAAATCCAATACAAAACGAGCAATTTCACTACAATCTTGTCTTCAAAATTCTATATTCTTTTCTGAAAAATAACCTTGAAAGCCAAGTAATTTCGTAAGCTTCCAATCGAAATTCCGCCGCGTTGACTAAAATATCTTATCAGCTTGCGAGAACTATTTGTTGTCCTTCTCTCTTCCTAATTCTCAGATTTAGTTCTCAGATATCGAAGAGAATGCTTTTTCATTGTATATACCTAATAACCGCTATCATTGGCTTCGCCACTTGCTACTACATCATCATGAGTTGAAGTTCCTTCGGACAATTGTTTGATTACGAAATAAATGCATTGTCTCCGCTTGGTATTATTAATTGAGTAGGCGTCTTCCAGCCAGTTGAGAGCATGTCTACAAATCTGACTCTCCTGGCTGCTTCAATCGAAGACACCACTCTGGGTACTTGTTACCCAAATGATAATCTACTTGACAGCTACTTGAATATCCATGTGGATCGAGTCTTCTATAGATTTGTACTCATCACTCCTTCAGTTTTGTATGCACGTTTTGGATTTGATTTTTTTATAAAAATTCTTTGGCCATTTGTTACTACAAAAGGGCCAGGTAAGACCATTTTTAAAGAAAAAAACGGATCCAGGGATGGTTTGGCTCCAAATTTCGAATATTTTTGCTTTGTTTTTGACTCTTTTCGTCACTTTCTTCTTCCACAAAGAACGAAATCTCCGCTTTTATGTGGGAATTATCTGCTTGACTGGAGTGATTTATCCCGCTTTTGAAGTATTTTGGCTTGTCTTCGAGTTTCCTATTTATTCTGCATATTTTGCGTGAGACCTCATTCTACCGTAAACGCAAAGATTTAGCGACAAGGCAGCTCAAGATTCGGCTCAAAAAGTCGCCAAATTTTCCCTTCTTGTATTGTATTTCCAAAGTTGTATTAACTGCGTGGAGTGGATCATCAAATTGAGGACTAAATGCTCCTCTGAGCATCTCTT
Organism: Oscheius sp. JU1382; assembly: GCA_932521405.1. NCBI lineage: Eukaryota > Metazoa > Nematoda > Chromadorea > Rhabditida > Rhabditidae > Oscheius > Oscheius sp. JU1382. The sequence continues at coordinate 2,280,716 of OW051479.1, forward strand.
CTTCCTCCATCTTCTTCCAACTCTCATCGGAGCCATCTTTTCTTTGAGTGGGGCACCAGTTCCAAATGCCTTTTTGTTACTTCTTCCAGGCTCTGCTCTCCTAGTAAGTTGTGGATTCAAATTGACTGTGGGAAAGTCTGAAATTCAACTCCACTTTTCCAGTGTCTGTTTTCTTTTTGTTGGAAGATTAACAGAAACCATCCGGATACAGTACCTTTTGCCAAACACTTGGCATATTTGATCGCTTTTTGGTCGCTGATTTATCTCCTCAAATTGAATGACTATCGCCTCTTTGGTCAGCCGATTAGACCATTTGATCCTCTAGGTTCTTTTTTGACAAAACTTGAATGCTTTTTGATGATCTTTCTCCCCGGAATTTGGACAATTTGGTCTATTTTTACTTGTTCTTTTGTGGCGTTGGATCTCCATTTTTCAAGGAAGAGTACGGTAAGTGAAAGTTGCTTATGGAAGGAGGAGATTTCAAGGTTCAGAAGACTCTGCTTACGTATAATCAGCTTCAATTTTTGACCAAGTTCCAGTTCTTTCCATGAAGCTATTCACAGAAGATGTTTGAACTATGTTCATCTTGTAATTTAAATCTCAAGAGGAAAATTATTAGTTTTTGATACCCTAAAAGCTACTTGTAGATTAGCTGATTTTCTTCAAATAAATCTAATTGTTTATTGCAAGAAGTTTGTTACCTCATCGGTCCCTCGCCAGCTGTGCTTCGCGGCGCCAATCCAATCAACTTTTTTTTTCGCTGGTGACAATTCGGTCGCCTCGGCAACCGTTTTATCCGCCTGACTACATCGCTTCCCATGTGAACGAATTTTTATTGTAGAAATGTCGGATTCGAACTGTGAAACGATCGGTTGGACTTGTAATTATCAGAACTGGAGACCTTTTGATTTCAATTTCGAGCCAAAATACCTATGGAGTAAGAATGCTGCCTAGTGGTTAGAAAAACATTTTAAAAATTTCAGGCAATTTGGTCTTTTATGTTTTGAATCTGGCCTCCCTATTGGCTCTTTTCATCCTTTCTCACAAAATAAAATCAACAGATTTCATCAAAAGTTACGTGATTACGGTCATGTATGCTCCAGCTTGTCTCATCACTTTCGCCATCTTTTTTGATCTCAATCGACTTCTTGACGCCATTTACATCAGCCAGTGAGTCATTTCTCAATTCTAAGTGCTAGATCAAGCAAGGATTAGGCACAAATTTAAGAAACTACATCGAACTTTTCCATTTTAATTGTAGCTAACTCCATGCTTCTAACGCCGCCAACTAAATGAATTATTTTCAGTTATTTATCTGAGGCAGTTCTAAAAATTTTCAATGGAATAGCCAAAACTACGTTCCTCATTTCGAGCGGAGTTGTTCTAATTCTAGCCATGTGGACTGCCCATTTCAGAAAGCCTTTGAGTAGAGCTTGGTGTTGGTTTGTTTTCTTGAAATTTTAGACCAAACTTGTAGTACTCCCTTCTGTCTCGTCATTGTCTTTGCCATCAATTGGCTTTTTTTCTTTGCCAACCGTCTTCATTATTATTTCTGGTGGGCTGATATGATCCTCATTGGAATGGTAAGATCTGAGAAGCGACAAGATATTATTTTAGGCTGCTTTTGTATTTCTTTGTTGTTCGAGCTTCCGTTTTGGATTAGAAGTAGATCCAGTGATTGGAGAAGCTCGCTCTCGGCTGATCTGGCTTTGTGTCTTTATCTTCTGCTGGCTTTGTTATTATGGCTGGTTCGAGATCTTCTATTTCTACGCGTCCAGCAACAGCTATTACCATGTGCTGCGAGGATTTGAATTTGTTGCCTTCGGTCTCGGATTGCTGGTTCTTCTTCCTCCATATCGACTCCAAGTCTTCCAATGTCAAGAACAGCCAAATGCTTCCGGCGCAACTCAGAATGATAGTGGATATATGAGAACGCCGGAACCAATGCCTCCTCCAAGTGCGCCCGCTCCTGAATATTCTCCTTCGACCGTTTCTACAAGCTCTCTTTATCCAATTCTTCCATCCCAACAGCCGTCGTATTATCTTCCTCCGCAATATCCCATGATGGTAGGTTTTGGGGAATTCCACCTTTTTGGACACGATCCCAATAAATTTCCATTACAGATGCACCCAGCAAACACGACGATAATACGATATTCCTCGTCTCCAATGCTCCACCATGGGATGATCATCCAGCAGAATCGAAGTTACCCCCAGATGCAGCATCAGGCATCCACCAGCAATTTCTATTTCGTTTCGCAATAAATCTTCTTTGTTGTTCTTCGACACTTGCGGGGTTAATTGCCGGTGTGAATGAGAGAAAGGCTGTTTCTCGGGAAACGGGTGAAGATCATCAGAGACTCTCATTGACGCGAGAAACATCCTCTGAACTCGCATTTTGTCAGCCAAGAAGAAGTCCAAATTGCTACAGTAATCTGTCTTCTTATCCCACGCTTCATGTTTAGCAAATTAGAGGATGATGGGCAATTAACAGAGCTGTTTTGAACCCCAAAGGACAAGCTTTGAACATTATCGTAGTTCAATTTGAACCCGCAACTTCAAGATGAATTCTATATTTTCTGATAAAAACTTGCTAATTTTTGCGTCTGTTCAAAAAAATAAGACAAAACTGTGTATTCGCTAAGCATCAAGAATAGGACCCATTTTTTACTCTTTAATAAAGTTTAGGATAAAAATGGGTTCCACCGCGAAAACCCCCTTTTTCTCGGGGCAATATGAATACATAGTTTTGTCTTATTTTTTTGAACAGCACCCAGGTTATTATAGCTTTCCTTTTCGGTTGTGGCTACTTCGGGTAAATTTAAATTTGTAGGCGATGACGCGCATTAACTGCGTATTTTGATGAAATCTCCTGCCAAATTTACCAACTTCTAATCAAAGAATAACACAAAAAACGTGTTTATTTAATTGAATTTCCCTGAAAAATGCGCCAAGTTCTAGAATTGAATTAGCTTTCGAAGGCTGATTAACTTCTTTCACAGAGAGTTTGATTTTTTCCTCCTTTGTGAATCTAGCCTGCTTCCCAAATGATCTCCATTTAATCACGTTTCACTGTCTCTTCACATTTCCCAGAAGTTGATGGGAAACTGATTTCCTCTCTCTCTTCCTTTCTCACCGCCCCTCTTTCTAGTTCAAAGCCTGTGCTCGAACCTTCGCTTTCACCTCTTTCTCTCTACTTCGCTCAATCGGAAATAGCACTTCCCCTATCTCACAAGAATAAAAAATTTAAAAGACGGTAGAAGCTGTCTTCGTTGTCTCTTCCTACCGTTCTCTCTTTAAACCAAATGCGCCAAGAGTCGAACATTTTGAATTTCCACAAGAGACCGTAGTCGCAAATAGATAGATTCGCCGCTTTTTCTTCTTCTTCATTTATCGAATAAAAATATGAATTTTCAGCCCACAATGGGCCAAACTATCTGCCGGATAAGATATAGCAGCCAGATCGGCAGTTGGGGAAAAACCACTCAACGTCCTTACTATGAATGTGTTTTTGAGGAATCTCCCTGGTTTTCGGACATCTTTAAAGGACCCTCATCTACCTCCTGTAAGTCCCTTCTTCCTGCTCATATAAAAACTCACAGACAAAACGGCATTCGACATCGCTGGTTTGGTCTCTCTCGCCCTTTTGTGGCTCCTCACCGGCATGATCAAACACTCGGATTTCTCTCAAAGCTTCGTTATTTCCAATCTGCTCACCTTCTCTGCATTCGCCATTTTTCGCTTCGCTTTGGATTTCAAAGACTTCTTCGGGCCAGTCTCGATGGATATTAAAAGTGGCTTTGATCGCGCGGGAAATATCATCTACAACACTTTGGTCTTCAGCTTCCTGATTACTCTCATCATCTTCATGGTTCAAAACCTGAGAGCTGCGAGGGTTCGTCAGCCATGCAAGCTAAGCAGAGGGTATGTTTTCTACCGTATTCTCTTCACTTTTCGCTTCACATATCATAAGTTTTTTGAATTTTATTCTGAACTCTTTGAGCTCAAAACTTTTTAAAAAAATGGGCAAAAAGATTCAGCAGTAGCCTAATAGGAATTTCGAATGTAAACGTCGTATTTTTTTCCTACTCTGTAGAAAATTTTAAAAAACTGCTGGAGGATTTCAGTGAAGCAAGAAATTTAGTTTACGATGACGCTATTTCCAGGCTTTATTTGTTGTTGCCTCTGCTCATTTTGGCTCTGATCTCTCTCTTTACCTTCCTGCCAATTGTTAGCCCTTATGATCTACAAAAATACTGTGGAAGCATCTTCCAAGGACTTTTATCTGTCGTCGGGATCATTGAGATAATTGTAATGGCTCTTTTTGGTTTTGACTGATTCTTTCTTTTTTTAGTGCCTCTGTGCGCTTTGTTGCTGCTCTGATGCTCGAATTGGACAATCAGCTGAGCCGAGTGTAGCCAACGCTAAAGCTCGTATGGGATGGAGTCTTCTCTTCTCCATTTTCGCCATTCTTCCATTCTCCTTGACTATCAACTTAAATTACATTTATAGAAACTTTTACTGGATGAATCTCGGCTATTCGAGTGATCTAATCGTACTTATCATTCACATCAGCTCCCTCACTAATTACCTGGCTGCTCCCATCTTCGCAGTCTCGGTTATTCTCTTCCTCCCGGCTTATCGTTCTGTTCTCTTCTGCTCGCAAGGATACTACACTCGGAAAATCGCTGATGTCGAAGCCACTCGTGTCGAACTCATTCCACCGAAGAAGCCACAAGCTTTCCCATCCGCTCCAATTGCTCCTTCTGCTCCACTCCAGGTGCATCACTCATCTCTTTCTAACTCGAGATATTCTAGACTTTGGCTATTCCAACAAACAACCAGCCGTCTTCTCCTTTCTTGAGCTATCAAGGAAGCCAAGACTTTGGAGCTATTTTGACCAATCCGCCGAATGCTGTGAGCTGTTCTTTTGGAGTGAATAGAGGAATAATTCAGACGCCTTACAATCCAATCCAGCTGTCAGCTCCCCTGGCTTCTGTCAACCAGCAATGCCCTTGTCCCCATGGAAATTCTCTCCAGCCGATCTATGTTGCTTCACCAAATCCAGTCGAACAATTCCAACTGGTTCAACATCATCCTGTGATTGCAGCACATCCACAAAACATCACTCATGTGGTAATAGGGTCATACTGTAGATTAAAACGCATTTTTCAGAGCCAAGGACCTATTGTCCGCTTTGCCTCCCAACCGAATTTGGCCACGGTGGGAACTCTTCAGCCGGCTGTCAGCATGCCGCATATGATTCAGCCTTCTCCCTTCTACATCGCAAACTGAATCGATCGTTGAATAAACCCTTGTTAACAAAATAATGAGTCAGAAAGCGTTGAACACTTTGGGGCTTTTTCAGGGTTTTCACCTTCGATCATGAGACGAGTTCTTCTTCGGCCGGTAATTAGAGATTTCTGAACTCGTCAGCCTATTCACGTCAAAAGGAGGTTAGAATAACTCTGACGCAGGATGCTTCCTCTTTTCATCGTCAGCAGATCCCCTGGGGAAAGGGCGACTACCTTGGGTCAAAACTACAAAAGAGGCCGCTCCCTCTTAAAGTGCATACTTTTTCTTGAGCCCAGGCCTTTTATACAGAAAAAAAAGTTGTAGTAAGCCAGACAGATTTTTCTCTGCTACCGTAGTCCATGAGGCTAAAAGCATCGCTCGACTGCATGCTCAAGAAGCCATAAATCACCCTTAATTTTCTATCAACAAGACCCTCGAGAAACACATAATTACTGTAAAATTCTCAGTCTTCGTGGATAATAGCAGCCAGAAATTGATTTTTTAAAGAGATCCTCTCATCTGGAAGAATTGAGATCTTTTCTTTAATTCTAAGCCAATTTTGACTTTATTAAACATTCTAGAGGAGATCAAAGTACAGTTTGAAATGACCCTGAAATATTCAATTTTTCAGCTGAATCAAACCATTAGATTACAAAAAATCTTTTTAATAGTAGTTCAGCTGATATTTGCTCAGGGAATTTTCCTCGAATAATTTACATTCCCGCTTTCTCACCGCTCGCCAAAGTTATTTCTCAATTTTGATCAATTCAGTAGGAAGTATTTTTTCAAACCTGTAAAATTAAATTATTGTAGCTGAAATCACAAGTCCTATCCTATCAAAACAAAGCGAAGAAAGAGTCCCAGTTGCGTCCTTTTGTACGCAATCGCTTCCGCTACAAAAAGGCCTGTTTATCTCCTTCTCTCAAACCCCAGAGGCCGAATTAAAATGCCATCATCGAAATTAACTGAAATTCGCTTTTATTCAACTCGCTGTGTATCGCAGAGTAAATATTTCTCGTGTTGACTAGAAGAAGTCGTCCCAGGTGTCATCAATAATTATTCAAGTAATTAGTCGACTATTATTTCTCTCCCCCACCCGGTGACGTCTCTCTCCTTCTGAGAAAAGCTCCTTCTCCTCCCCGAACTTTGAACAAATAGACGATTTGTATTTTCCCGCCTTTCTTTTGACCTACTTCTCACCCCCTATATAAGTTGTCCCGTGCATTTTACCGTAGTCATTCTGAGTGCAACTAGCTCTCAAAGCTCTCCCATTCCTCTTCCTTTCGTCTAATTTTCAGTTTTACTCTTCTCTAAAGATCGGAGGTTATAATTATGACTGACAAGAGGCGTTCTAGGACCACCAAAATACAACTTTTTTAAACCAGGAGACGGGTTGGGATTGAATTTTTATGGATTTAAGCCAGTTTTTGGAATTTATAGTATTCTACAAAATCAAAAGTTACAACTTCAAGATTTTAGGATAGAAGCCTGAAATATATTTTGGTCCTAGCTGGAAAATGAATTTCTCTTTCCCTACATATTTTACAAACTTTTAGAAGAGATCAAGATATCATATTTTTATAGAACACGCCTTAATTCTCTATGAAATCCAGTCCAAAATAGAGAAATTCTCATATTTTCCTACATCCTCATTGCCTTAATAAGTAACCTATTTGCAGAAAATTGTGGCACTGGAACCCAACGGCTTTAAGGACCTATTCATAGGTCCTAATGGAGCCTTTAGTAAGCTAAACTCTTCTTTTTAAACATTTTATTCGCTTTCCAGACAGGATAATTGTCTACAGCATCTCTGCTGGCTGTCTCATCGCGACTTTATTACTTGCGTTCTTTATTCGATTCAAAGACTTCACTCGATCCTATGTCACCGCCTGTCTTATTCCATTCTTCCTCAGTATTATTAGTCTCCTTACTCCTGAGATTATATCGAGTCTCTCAACAAGTTGGTTCTTCTCGGCACTTAAAGTAGTTATGGCTCACACTCTTCGACTAATTCTCCCAGTTAATATGTTCATCTTCATGATTCAAACCTGGTATACGGCTAAATATCGCCTTCTGATCACAAGGGAATGGTTCGTTCGAATAGGAAAAAGTGGTCAAATAAGATCCATCTTAGGATTCATTATATTCCAACATTCTTCTTCTGTTCACTCTTTGTGGGACTTTGTCTCGGATCAAAGTGGAGTCCCAGGATTGATTCCAGTTTCATCAATATGGTCACTCTTCGCATTTATCAATCCGAATTGGTCTTCTTGGCTATTGCTTTTGTTCTTGTAAGTTCAAGAATTACTGTAGAAGTTATATAGGTTAAATAGCTTTTTTTCAGTGCCTAGGCGAGAGAAAAAGTGAATTTTTATGCGAGAGTCCCCACCAGCTTTTGTAGTTTTGACCTGGTGCCTTTTTGCGGTGGGCCGAGGGTTGCGCTAGCTGCACTTTTCCATAGAAACTGCAGATAATAAAAGCCCAAGGGACTCTCTGATTGTAGAATGAATTCTTCTGGGCTTATGATAAAATTTTCAGTTGGGATTCGCAATTTGGTCGGACTCGGTCTTCAGCGAGAACAACTGGCTAGCCGAGCCGGCAGAAAACGAGCCGGCCATACCTTGTCTGAATAATTCTCGATCCAGAGTGTTTTGGACCACACTCTATGCTGTCTTCTCTTTCCTCCCGAATCTAATTTGGGTTTTCGCCAAGACAAATGAGGACTTGACTCCAGAATATTCCGCTCATTTGGTCATTTTCTCTGAATGGATAAATCCAATCTACTTCTCCTTCTGTACCATCTTCTTTCTTCCCGCTATGCGATCCACTTTGTTTTGTTCCCAAGGCGACACGAAGGTTCATCCAGCTGTGGAGAATCTTGAGTCTCCTCGATTTGAATCCACTCCTCCGGTATTTTCTTATCCCAGGTGAAAAGAACAAAACAACTTTAGAGTCAGCCGCCTCCCATTGTTGCTGGTCATATTGTTGATTTTGGCGATGTTCTCACAAATCCCCCCAATGTGGTAAGATTTGGCTACAATAATATACCACATCGCTCCTTTTAGACGCATTACAACCCGATCTCGCCAGTTCATTTCCATTCTCCCAATCCGATCCTTCCGCCAACTCCAATGCCACACGAGGTTATCTTTATCTTCCACTTTTTAATATTCCATTTTTTAGACTCAAAAGGCAGAGAAAGCTGAGATTCAGCCTGCGTTTGAAGTCAAATCAGAGGATATTGCTAAATCAGTAAGGAATGATCAATGTGTCAACGCAAAATCATTCAGAATGCCAAAAAAATGTCACATTGTGCATCGAATCCTAGTCTCTCAGCCAGGAAGAGGCAGTGGAGTTTCCACAGCTATGACACTGCCTAGAATTGAATGCTCTTCAACCATTTGTTACAGTAACCCCTTCCTTATCATCTGAAAGAATTATTTGATATTTATGGTCACTTATTATTATCTGCACCTATTGATATCGCCACCTTGAGTAATTGTATCATTGAAGTATCTCAAAATCTCTTTGGAATAAAAGCAATTTTGTATTCCAGTCAGATGAGTGACGACTGTGACTATCAGAGACTGGTCATTTTAGAAATTGCAGTACGACTAGACATCTAAGCTTAGATGGCATAATCAAACTCTCCCTCCCTCTCAAGAAAAGTTAATAAGGATTATTTGTCGACGTACAAATACTCGAGCTCAGCTTCGGTTCCAATAAGATGCGGAGCTACTGTTCGTCTCCGGACTCACACAATTCTGAAATAACTTATTTAATTTTAAATGAAAATTCTACTTGCATTGTCTCAAATTGCAGAGACTCCATGGGTGTTAGAATCCGTGGAGAGGTGGGCTCATAGGGCTCCGGGTCGCTTAGATGAGCGAGGCGGAGTTCGAGGAGTTTCCGGTGTTCTGAAAATATTTTTAATTTGCTAAAGGAAATTCTTACCTTGGAGAAGAAGGGACATATCGTTTGTTGGAGGGCTCACACTCCTTTTTGAGGTCACTTTGCCTCCGTTTTCTCGAGCTAGTCTAAACAAGTAAAAAGTCAGTTAATCAACTTGGATGAATCTGTTCTGCAGTTGGTAGTTAATCTCAATTTCCTTTTGTGACTTTTTGCGGCAGTTTAAATTGACTTTTGTTCATCGACCGAACCCCGAAAATGTCTCTTTTGAACTGCTGCATTGGATTGCGCTGGATGGATCAAGACATTTTGGGACCTTCGGCGCTATTTTAGATTGGGGTTGATCACAAAAAGTGACCAAGACGTGTCTGGGGGTTTTTATACCAATTTGTAGAGCTCGATTCGCTGATTACGAATTCATTGAGAAAAAGGATGGCTATCTGCTATTTTCCGAGAAAAAGAAACGAGTTGTGAATTAACTCACGACTAGTTACCTCCTTTGACGAAGGCAGTTGAATTGCTGGACACATAATGCTATCCGAAAAGAATTTTATTCAATTGGGTGTTGGGGAAGAAGTTGGTGGGCAAAAGGAAAACAGTAGGGGAGGACAAAGGAAGTGGAGGAAGAGAAGCGATGACTAAAAGCTATTTCTTTTATTTTAGTCTAGCTTTTTCGCATTTTATGCCCATTCAAAGCGAAATCCCCGTGGAAAATTCCGAATCGAAGACTTCTTGGATACCAAGTTTGTAGAACTTCGCCAAGGAATGCCCCAGATGATTGCCTATGACGCCCCAGATGATTGCCTATGACGCCCCGAATACGAGACGCGTTTATAGCAGCCGTTTTAATAAAACCTGGAAACGTGAGAAACATTGCTACAATAACAATTTTATTTTAAACGGCTCGTATACAAAATATAAAACTGAATGATATATAATTATCTAAATTACAAAAAAATATATAAGGAATTTGCTCTTTAATACTGTATTGCATACATGTGTACCCATGACGTTAAAACAGCTGGGGGCCGAAAAGTCTGGGAGAACCATCAATCTGGGGCATATTCGCCTCCAGTTTGATCATCTTCTGCGTCTCTGACATCCAAATGAGCCATTGGAGACTGTAAGCCGTCTTGGCTTTCAGGAGAAGTTGATTCTTCATGAAAGCTTCTCATAAGAGGAAATGACATTTGAACAGGAAGGTTGGGAACAAATAGGGTTGGAAATGGAGAGGAATGTGACGGATCAGGGAAGGGGTAACCAGGAAAGATAGACTGATTGTTACCATGGGTTGGCATCTGCATGTGCTGATTGTAATAGGGATGAGACGCGGGAAAATACATATTTTGCTGCGGAGGATAACATCCAGATCCATCACGATGAGAATGGTGTCCATTTGTCTGAAAATAAAGAAATTAAAAATAAAGCAAACTTGCCATTTGTTTTTGAAGCGGGTAGCCGTATTCATCGCATTCACTGCTAGCCATTTGATAATAAAGATGTGCGAAGTGAGGATTGTGCTGGTAGTTTTGAAGAATCGGAGTGGACTGTTGTCTACCATAGCAACGTTGTTTCTCTGGCGTTATATCACCCTAAAGTCAATTTGTATACAATTTTACGAAAAATCTTACTTCATTCCGTTCTTGACTTGCCCGTTTTTTGGGGGACTTTATAGGCCTACTAAGATCGCCAATATTAACTTGGATTTCTTCATCCAAAATTCCCATACTTCCTTCAAGTAACTTTCCCCACAAACCTAGAAAAAAAACTCGTTTCAACTAGAGCCAAAGCCTCCTCCAGATACGAAGCCAGAAGATTGTGCACTACCTTCAAATTTTGAAACAGAATCATCTGATCCGAATCCTATAGATGGCGAATCAGAACCGAAATTAGAAGATTGTACACCAGAGAGTTGAAAGTTTCTTTAAAATTGACATAAATTTGTATTAATTGTTTACGTACTCAAGTGGCTGAACTGGACGAGGCTGCGGATTCACTCCAGTGGTGACGGATGCAGAAGCCAAAAAGAAACGGTCAAACATTACTCCTTGCGAGACTGAATGTCCAAATAGATCATTTTCAGACTCATCTGCCGGAACAAAAGTGGATGCAGGTTTGGATCCATCTAAAAGTAGCATTTGCAAAGATCTCGCCAAGATAATACCTTCACGAGGCTTTGGCGGTTCAGGACAATTTCTAGAACCATGTCCTTCTACTCCGCAGTTATAGCACGTTAAGGGTGCGTGCTCTCCTCGTCAACCGTCGTCTGACATCTATAAAATAGCTTTTAACAATCACACCAATAAACACATTGCACGACAATTTTTTAGTTTAGTAAATAATATCTTTGTCGATATTAACAACAACAAGAGTGAGTGAGCTTGAGTTGCTAATAGTTTATTTTCGAATAATTGAGATAGTATATGAAATAACTACCAGGATTACCGTCCAACTCCCCTGAATAAGCCATACGCCGGAGCAGTAAATCTTTCTGCAGTTGGTGCTATAACTCGTAAATATCTAGAAACAATGGTAGCTGATTTAAGGAAAATACTAACCTTATTTTAGTATCAACTCCACGATGATAATTTTCAATCACTTCAAATTTTAATGCGAAAGTGGAAATGATCTTTGTAAATGGCTTTGTTGAGTCGTAATCTTTTTCTCCATCAAATCTTAAGAAATGCCAGCCAAAGCCGTTTATTTTATAGGTTATGCTTTGGTCTAGATGTCCTTCACTTACTCCCCACGAAACTCTTAATCTAAACGAGTCAACTGAAATTAAAACAGAAAAAAACCAACTTCTTAGGGCAAAATGTCTCATCTTGGTCAAAGCAGGTACAAAGAGCTATACAACCTATGTGTTGTATTTTATTATATTCGATTAAAATTGAGTGCGGCAAAGTACCATCCGAAAGCCAGTATCTTTCAGGCGAAGGATATAAAAGAGCGTGAATTCCCATTGAAAATGGTAACATTCTATCATCGGCTGAATGAATAGCTTTCAGAAAAAAACTAATTCTTACGTATTTTAGCTGATGAAAGATACCAATTTCCTCTGTCGGTTATGTCCAACCAGGTTGCAGGAGGGGCAATAAACTAAAAAGGTTATGATGAAAGGAATAAACTAAAAATCTAACTTTAGTCATATAAAGTTCAAACCAATGCTTTCCTGTTGCAAAAGTTCGATTATAACCACCTTTATCGTTATCATTGTCGTCTAATGTTAAATAGAAAGAACTGGGCCCAGCTCCTCCAGAATATCGAAAGCTCATTCCTAAAAAATAAAATTACAAACCTAATAAAAGAATAGGTAAACTTAGCACGAGATAGGGTGAGAACAAAGAAGCTATACAATTATGGGATAGTTGACTTTTTATCAGTTTTATGCGGGAATGGGGTGTTGTTAACTGTGAGAATTTAGTCGATTCCGCCCCTCCAGACGCTCTTTTCCTCACCATGAGGTTTGTCGCACTCTTTTTCTCCCTTAAACTCATCTCGGCCGACATTGTCTGCTACAAAGGAGATATTCTCCACAAAGGAGTTGTCGAAATGCCTAATATTGAAGAAACTACAGCATGCCGCATACACTTCGAAATGATGGACTCTGCTTGCAGCATCGATAAAGTCGACATAACAGCTTCTCGCTCAGGAACAGTGAGCTACTTTTCTTATTTATAATACCTAATTCAGGCTTCAAACAATACTTTGGATTGCGAACTACTTCCCGGCGACAAAATGGTGGAATGCGAATGCACTAGCGAAAGGTGTAACACTCCTAACTTTGCCATTAAGGTTCGTTTTTTAAAAAAGCTCCCCCTCGCTCTCTCGTCCGACTTTTTTCCTCGTCCCGGTAGCCTATTTCCAATTCCGTTCGTGTCTTAAGGTATTAAGATAGGAGCTATTCCTATTGATGGAAAAAGTATTATCTCATAAAGTCCAACGATGTTTGGCTCACAAGTTGAGTCATCCCAACGAGGGATGGTCAAATCTGTCTAACATTGGTCGTTTGAGAAGGTCATCTAGCAGTTTGTCTTTGAAGAAATTCTACCCTTTTAGATTTGAAAAAATTATTTCAGGAAGCCATTACTTCACTCAACAGTTCTAATGACCAAGAGAAAGCCATTTTGGATTGCTTTATCAAGATTCTTGAGTCCAAATTTGATTTGAGTAAGTATGACGACAAGTAGACAACCACTTTCTAGCCACAACTACCAAAACTACAGTTGTGCCAACCACTAATGCTGCCACAACGAAGGAACCAACAACAACTAGTGGAAATGAGACAACAGCCACTCCAGATTCTTCCAACTCCTTCTGGTTTGTTTTTTCCCCTTCTAATCAATCGTCTTATTGCAGGATTTTGGCAATTGTCGTCGCGACTGTTCTATTTGCCTTTTGAAGATTGCCGTGTGACATTTTTTGTTTCTGGATAAAAAGCAGCTTTCAATAACGAAAAAAGAAAATCAATTTAGGACTAGCTCTCTTCACCTTCTTGATCCTGTTGGTCATCATTCTTACGGATCCCTTCAGAGCAGACGGTGCTAGTGGACGGACTGACCAGATCGAGGTGTCCCAGAGACAAAGCTCACTGCGATGGAATTGCTCTCTTGCGTCCGAGGATGTAAGCAGTGAATTGTAGTCCACTGCTCAGCCGGGATTGAACGCACAGGAACGATTGTGGCCATCGAATACATCATGAAACGTCTGGCAGTCGGGGAGGAATGTATAGCCATGAATGAGCTGTTGAAGACGCTTCGCGACCAGAGGGCCTTCAGCATCCAGAGCGCTATAAATATAGTCACTTTTGGTTTTTTAAATTGTATTTTTTTAAATTCTATTTTCAATTTTGATCATATAGAGTGGTTTTTGGTTGACCATATTGTTTATTTAATAAAAGCTTTTTCGCATTTTATGCCCATTTAAAACGAAGAAAGAGTTGGGGCGGGAAAATAAAATGTAGTGGGACCGTGAAGTCGTGATGATTCGAGAACTTTCTAAGGAGACAACAAGAAAATATATCTAGTATCTTCCCGAGGTGGTTCTCCAACCATCCATATGGCTTGTCTTGCCAATCCCTTCAAAAGATGAAAAACTTCAATTTTCTCTATCAGCTGGCTCATTCGCCACGTCAGTAGTAATCAACTCGCCGCCACCACCATGACAACCACAATTTACGTCTTTTTTCTCCCTTCGTATTTCATAATATGGGACAGACACTCTGTCATTTCGAAGGCGCTGGCAACAAAAAGGAGTATATCTGTCAGTTTAAAGAATGGTGGATTATTTCTGAAATTTTCTCAGAAGATCGTGGAAATTGGAGTAAGTTCTTGTCTTTTTTTCTAAACTACTCCTAGTTCCATTCTGCCTGCATTCTCTCGCAATAATTTTAATCTGCTTCATTTGGATTTTGGCATATCTCCCGAGAAATCGAGATTTCACACGGTCTTTCATCATTTCTCTTCTGATTCCACTATCAATTACAACTCTTTGCCGATGGATTCATGCGCTCAATCAAAAGCTCAATTTCATTTGTCAAGTTTATAGGTAAAATACTGGATTTATTTGAAAATTCAAAGAAAATTCTAGATGCATAGAGGAGAATAATATAGTTTTGGGGTATCTTCAATTGGCTTATGCAACCACTGAGAGTGTCCTTCGAAGAACTTCTCATTTGCTGTTCACTTCAAATGCAATGATCTTTCTTTTTATGGTTGCTATGATGGGCAAATCAAAAGAGCTTAAAAGTGGGAAGAAGGCCTGGTAAGTTGGAGAAAAAGGAGGACAAACTTTGCAATTTCTTAAGGGCGCCGTTTCTGCTTGTTCTTGTTGCTTCAATACTCCTCGGAGTTATTTTCCAATGCTTCCCATCTTTGAATCCAACAATTCATAGTGTTGAGATAAATCTACCAAAGGCGCTTTATTTGATTATCTTCAATTCACTAGTTCTTCTAATTATTGTAGGCTTTTTTTCTGGATTAAAAATTAAGAAAAGTTTAGATTTTCTGCCAACGATTTTCTTGTTTTTCAACCTCGCAATTGGACGAAGAAGCCGAAGGAATCACATATCTGACGCAATACAAACGCTCCTTGAGACTTGGCTCCATCGTTTTTGGATTGATCTTCCATTTTCCGATTCTTCTGTCCATTCTCGTTGTAGATCTTTTCGGGAATTTGGGAAAATTTAACGGAACCAAATCAGAATGGCTAGAGCACACCTTGACTCTATTTGAATGGATTATGCCCTTCTTTTTCACTCTCTCAACCATTTTTTGCATTCCAAGATTTAGGATTTGTTGCTCGGATAGAAGGCAATTTTATGTTGCAAAAGAAGAAATAGCTGAATAAAACTGACTTCTAACTGGACTTTTTTTCAAAATAACCTTATCAAACTAGATAGCATATCCAGAGAAACTCAACAAAAATATGGCGTTCAGCTTTGTTTGAATTTTTAGTCGAAAAAAAGTGGCAAACGCTTTGATCTGATCCTGAATAAGCAATTATTTATAACTTGCATGACCCTAAATAGACAAATCTAAAAAGAAGCAAAACATCAGTGTTGTACCTCGTTAACGGTTTTTCATCTGAATCATTTCGAACCTCGTGTACATCTCTCTCCTACTCAGAAACCGAGCAATCTAGTCGCTTCTCCTCACAAAATTTAGCTATCATAACTTCTATTGAATCCACTACGTTTTACTCGAACTGATCGAGTGGTCGGTTCTTGATCGGCTGAGTGAACAACAGCTCTTTTTGAACGGCTCCTTTTCATGAAATATCGAAAAGTGGAGATACATTAGATGTTCTCTCCCCGAAATATTTAGAGATTTACAATTTCTAGCTAATAGAAACAAGAGGAGGTTGTCTGAGACCATTAGGGTCATTTCTTTTGTGACGTGATTAACAATTCATTTAGAAATGTCCTATAAACTTATATAAGTATTCTATTTCCAATTGGCTAATTCTAATCAACAACTCCATTGGAGCAAAAGGCGAATTGATGTTGACGTCTCTTGTCAACTAGTTCAAGAGGATTTCGGTTCATTGAGTCTCCCTCTCTTGCGAGTAGGCGTCATTTCCATAATTATTCATTATTGAAGTCACAGCAGTTTTTGGTTTCTCCCTCGAACACAGAGTTTAGATGTCAACGCCTCCTCCTCCTCCGCTCTCCATAGATTGGCGATCCGTTTTTGTTGTCATCGACACCGCCGTCGGATTTGTTGGAATCGCCCTAAATTTGCTCCTCCTCTATCTGATTCTCACTCAGAGTCCGGCTAAAATCAAAGTTTATCGACTGCTTCTAATGAACACAGCTATAAACGATATGGTTTCCAGTCTGATGATGATCCTCCTCGTACCCAGGTAGAAAAGAGCTTCATCTTTAGATTTTTAGTTAATTAATCATGACTCCTAATTTTTTTTACAAAGTTGTAGTTCTTGATCTCCTCTACAACTTTACAAAACATTGCAAAAAGTAAAAACCAACGAAAAATCCTAAAATTGAAGATAAAGTCAAACAAATTTAGAGTGATTGCAACGGACTGGATTCTTATTTTTGGTTCGAGAGGAGTTTGCAAATCGTTTGAAAGAGAGTTCTGCTTTGTTGGGTGAGTTTTCCTTCCACCTAAAAATCTAAGAATTTTTAGGATTTCGATACTTTTCGCGACTTTCTCTCATTTTTTGTTTACTCTTCCCATCTCTTTTGCCTATCGTTATTATGTGATCAAAAATAATCCTCCTAGCAGCTCGACTCTTTTAATTATCATTTTTATTGTCTCTATTCCTTCGTTTCTAATTATTGCTTTTACAGTAAGTTTTTTTGTACTAAATTACGGTTGTGTCGCTCCTCTCAGATAGCTAAAATCCCATCAGCTGAGCCAGAATTTCAATTAATTGAAGCAATTTCTCAGTTTTATTCGGAATTTGAGCTTAAAGGTAAGCTATAGCTTTCTACCTTTTTTGAAGAAAAAATCAACAGATGAAGTGATTTATGGGTTTTTGGATATTAGAGACTGGAGATTCTCTTACACCATTTGGCTAATGGGAGGATCTGCTATCCCCCTATATTTAATCGTTTTTTTAATTAGAAGGAGGATTTTGACTTATTTGAGAGGACAAGCGGTCTCTCAGAAAGGAATCAAAACTCAAAGAGAAATCCTCAAGGTACCATACTTTTTCTAATATTGAGAAGCATAGTTGCGAAGAATTTTTAAAAAATATTTTGACAAAAAACACGTGAAGGTTAAAGAGCGTAGTTCCCAGGCACTTTTAACAAAAGGTTCCTATCAGTCAGAAAAATGTTAAAATTTGTTCAAAAAAGTATAATTCTCACTAGAGAATGACCTATTTAAAATCAAGAAGAAATAAAAATACATTTGTTTTTCCAGGTTTTATCTTGGCAGGCAGCTCTTCCTTTTCTATTCCTAATTACTATAGCTCTTTATATTTGGAATCAGGTGACAACTTGGACAAATCCCGGATTGGAGTGTACGATTTTTTTATTTGTTTCATTCATTCCCATCCTCTCGCCGATCATATCAATTCTCTTTGTGAAGCCTTATCGTTTTTGGATAATTTGGCATTTTGGCAATTTGTTTAGCAGCACCCATGTGACTCCAATCATCCAGCGGAGTTCAGAATAAATATATTTATTAACATTTCAACAATTCGATCAGCTTTCTGATGGATTTATGTCCAAAAAAGACATGTTCCGAATCACCCGCAATTTCGTTGAGAACATTTCTTTAAAAAATGAAATTTTTGGTTCAAAAGAGTGAACGAATTACCTGACTATTGGGAAATAATCACCCGTAACGTAGAGATCAGTCGGGGCCGAGTCTCTGAACTCTTCTTTCACTTCAAACAACCATGAAAGCTACCGTAATTTCTCGGCTGTTTCCTCTACATCATCGAAGGAAAATCCATCGGTCAAGAGGACTATCGAAGACTTATTTCCAGTCGTCTCTTTGGCCACAAAGCGTAAAACAGCTCCAGTGGCTGTTACTCCTCCAAGGAATCTGGCTTCTAGAAGAGTTTTTTTGTTATTTAGCCATTATTTTATTATTAATCTTCTCATGTTGGCGAGTTTTAGATGACGTGCGTGGATAAGTTTTTTATCAAAGTTATTTAAAAAAAATTAAAATCCATGAGGCTTCAAAATATGATAAAACCACGGGATATTTGCCAAAAAGGGAAAGTACAGTAGACTCTACTTTTCAAAAAGTTGACAAACCCCCGTTTTCTAGACAAAAGGCTGTTTTTTGCTTCACGCCTCCCTTAGTTCTACTTTGTACTTAATCAAGACTTTTTGAGAAATCAAGGCAAGAGGCCAAAAGTCGACTGAAGAAAAAAGAGAATGGAGAGGAAATTATTTTTTTTTTCTTCAAAAATTAGGAAGAAAACAGACTTTTGAGCTTTTTGAGGTACTGCTCCCTGGTGACATTGTGTCTGGGATTGATATTCCAGCGCTGTTTTCGTCGACTGGCGTAGGTGATGAGACCCATCTGAAAAAAATCGGTTTGTTTTTTGATCCACCAGCTTGAAGGAAACTTGAACGGTTGGCGAGAAAAAGTGAGCGCTTTTTAGCGGATGGATCAGTGTTGCCGAACGAAGAAAACTGACCCTTCGCTTTTGGGAGGATTGGCCAAGGGAAAGGAGAATGAAGCGGACCAATTCCTTCTGTTTTTCATATTGGCTGACTACATTTCCACTTGAATCAATCACGAAAATTAGATCTGAGCACTCTGAAATATTTACTTTTTTTTTCTGATTTTCAGCAATCTTGAAATCAAATTTGTTTGAGATGAGAAAAGAAGAATACCTTTCTTGTCCTTCTTCTTCTCAATTCCTCCTTCTCCTCTTGTTTTTGCCTTCTCTGTAACATCAAAAAGATCATCTTCCCCACTGAAAGGCTTCTTCTCCCTCTTTTCTGTTTGTAACTCGGCGCTAGTCGATCTCATTGTGGTGGAAGGAGTTGTCGATGGCTCCTTTGTTGTGGAAGTAGCTTCCAAAGCAGTTCGAACTTCAACAATTTCTTCTAACCCTGAGCCTTCGAGAAGCGGTTTTTCAGTGTCAATGATGATCTCTTCGCTGATTCTTTTAGTTGTGTCATTAGTTGATGAGTTCACTTGTAAATCGAGGTTCATTTTTGTGGTTTTTTCTGGCTTCTCCGTCACTTCATC
The DNA here is from genome assembly GCA_932521405.1 of Oscheius sp. JU1382. Classification (NCBI taxonomy): domain Eukaryota; kingdom Metazoa; phylum Nematoda; class Chromadorea; order Rhabditida; family Rhabditidae; genus Oscheius; species Oscheius sp. JU1382. The sequence goes on from OW051479.1 coordinate 2,300,101, forward strand.
CATAGGCGAGGTCACTGAATTATCAGCCAAAATTTCTTGGGTTCTGAACTTGTTGATATCGACTCCCGGTTGTTTCCAAGGTGGGAGAACTGTAGGAAGATTACTTGGATACCAAGATTCGGCTACAAAGCTAGTTGGAGGGATCATTCCAGGTGGCCCTCGTGCTGAAATGAAGATGGATCGAGGAGGCTTTAGGCAAAGAAGAAATAGTCACACAGTTCTAATAACTATAAAAAAGTTTGAATTCTACTGTGAGACTGTATTTCCAAGAAATGTTTACTTTGGATACCTAGGACTGGTGGTAGAAGGAGTAGGAAGAGGAACATTTGATCTCGATTTCTGACTTTTGGATTCGAATTTTGTTGTTGAACCTGAAAATAGGGAATGTAATTAGAAATTAGAACGGTTGGTTGAGCGGAAGAACTTTTTGAATCTCTCTCTTGGTCTAATCAAGATCAAGCAGGAAGATAGAAACCCACACAGGTGGCGCGTAATAAGTGTGAATCAGATCCCCCAATTTGAACTTCTCTCTCTCTCTAAAGGCGGAAACATGACATCTGCTGAGATTGCATCGAAACTGGCCTGAGGATTGGCAAAACACAGCTGGAAGAAAGGCGCTGTGCCTGCCCCGAACGTGAGAACAGAGATCTGGCAATTTACATTCGAGGAGGTGGATTGGTTGGTCGAGACGACGCTACACAAGTTAATGATAGGGGAGGAGGACCGGGTTTAAGGGTGGCGAGTTTAGGACAAATTAGACATCGAATTCGGTTGGAAGAAACTCATAAATTCGCCTCATTTTGTCACTTTTTCGTAGAATTATACTGTAAAATGGGAGGAAAAGGTTTACTTTTGGACAGAATTTCTCCGAGTTGAAGGCCAAATTATCAATTTTTTAACCCAAATTTCAGTCAAAAGAAGAGGTTCTTTCAGGGCAAATAAGAAAATAAAGCAGGAGAAATTTGAAAAGGCATGAGAAAATAGACGCTTTCTGTCTGAAAAGGAAGGAAAATAATTTTTTTGTTGACAAAAACGAGCTAATTTTATCGAAAAAATTGAGAGAAAATGGGAATATCAGCACTTTTCCAGAGAGAGAGAAAGAGACAAAAAGAGACAGAACTTGATTCTCGCTACCTGTGGTGGTCATTCAACTCTGCCTAGAGACAAGAATGGCCCAAAATGAGACTTTCCCCGATTTTTTAAAGGAAAAAGATCGAAAAATGAGAGAAAACCAGCAGTCTGAATCACACACATATCGTCTGCCTAACAGAACTGCCTAATTCCATTGGCATCATGTCACTGGAAGCTGGTTCTCTTGTCCCCTATGAACTTTCCCTTGGCTGCCTTTTCCTCTTTTAGCACTTTGAATAGAGGAGGGAGGTGGGGGGAGGAAAAACAGAAATATTGGAAAACTTTCCTGTTCTGGGTGGATCTCTCAAGTTGCAAAACTGTCACTATGGCAGGGCGATTAGCTTGAACGGAGAGCAATTAAACTGTCAAGGATTGGTTTAGTAATATGAGGTGGGGAATGTTTTCAGAAATTTCTCTACAAATCTCTTGTAAGACATCATTTTATGGGGAAAATGAGAGCTAAGACATTTGAATTTTGCGATTGTTTTCTGCTAGGATTATTGTAATAAGATTTTCAGAAAAATTCTGGAGGATCAATTGGAGTAAGTTTTAAAAAAGCAGGGGAAAGGAAAGGGAATGCCTGGAAAAACTGCCAAACCGACCGGTGGCCGAGGCGCCAAAGACAAAGGCAGCGGAACAGCCCAAGGGGCTGGATCGAATTCAACCCACAGATTTGGAGACAGTTACAGGTCAAGGAGAGAGCTTTCTTTGTTCAACCAAAAGGCAAACATTTTCCAGACAATTAAGCATGAAGACGAGAACAAGGAACTGTCCAGTTACTACTGTTTACGCCGTTAATATGCGCCATTAGTTTCCCACAAGTGCAAGACCAAGAAAAACAAAAGCCCTCGACTTTTCGCTTTATAGCCAAAAGGGCTTTCACTTATTTGAAATGCAAAGTTCTATAAACTTGTGGAGAAGATCAAGGTCTATAATTTTATGAGAAATCACATACACAAAAATGTCTGACTATGAACGGAATAAGCTTGCATAGCCAAAGATCAAAGCTATCGTGTAGCCTGCAAGTTGTAGAATAATCCTTCGCCTCGCTTCTTCCTCTCAGCTTCTTCTTGAACCAAAGAAGCCAACGACCGTTTTATTCATCCAGATAAATCTCGGGCCAGTTCTCTGCTAGCCATAAAAAGATGTTTATCTTGATGATCCCCCAGCAGCAACAACATCGAAATAAAAATCTTTGTTCTCTTTCTATGCACTGTACTAGTCGAGGATTAGAGATAGATATGAAAGTTAATTATGATGTGTAACGGAGATCAGAAGGAAGAGGTGGCAAGACGAAGGATAAAGAAATCACAAGAAGTGGAAAAATAATTCGAAAATCCTAAAAGAAAGAGATGTCGGGATATTTTTTGGAGATTTCCATAGTGAAAGGATGTGGATGCATCAGATCGAAGGTTTCAATTGTTGCTAATGTTTCCCTTTTGAAAGCTGCCACTTTCTAAAAAAAAAAAGAATAGTAAAAAGAGATTACTGTACCTGAATGTTGCCTATTCTGAGTAGGATTGAAGCAAATCTCGAGGAGACCTCATTTGCATCGGAATAATGCTAAAAATCCTCTCTGTTCTCTGGAATGATCATCACTCACGTGTTCCAAATGCCTTCTCAGTGAGTCTAGTAGTCTTTTTCTTTTAGCAGAGATCAGTTGAACGGCGTGGGTTGAAAGAGAAAGACATTCTGAACATTTTTAATTTCAAATAAAAGAAGGAATCCAACCGGGATCATAAAAGATGATAGCTTGGAGGAGGAGATACTCTATTTTAGTCATTTTCATCCGTCTGATGGGGACCAAGATGTTGTTTATCACTCCTACAACAGTTGGAATCAAACCACTCCGCTCCTTGAGAATATTGGCCGACAGATTGCGGAACCTAGAGAGAGAGAAATTATTTGTTCTTGGGGGCAAAGCCTTACCCAGATAGTCCATCAGGAAAGACTATTCGATCGGTATATTTTGGCGGAGTGTTGAAGGCTTCAGCTAGGACAAGATTCGAGAAAACCGTATGGACAACCAAACGCTCTTGATCTTCTCGATTGAGTCGAGAGAAAACCTGCAAATTTCCACGCTGCTGTAGGAAAAGTAGCCAGGAAGCCTTGATCTTTTTGAGTTAGAAACAAAACAAAAGTAACACAGTAATACTCAGAGTAATGGAACAAACCTCAAAGCTCTTTGCCCATTCCACTAGCACAGAAAGGATTTTCGCCCTCCAATAAGAGAAGTTAGTTGGCGTCCCAGGAGTCATCGGAGTTGTTGTGAATTTGGTGAACGCTTCGTCAAATAATCGAGAGCAATTCAATGCTTCCTCTAAAGACTGATGAATTGGCATAACTGATGATGTCAAAAGGGCTTGGTATCTGAAAATATCGATAAAGATCATCTAAAAAATGGCCCTACCTGTTTTCCTTATCAATAAGGAGCTCTATCAAAGGATCGCTAATGTCTACTTCCGATATGTCATCAATTCCGTTGTTTTTCTTACTAGCCTTCCGTTTTCGTCGTCTTTCCATATTCAACTCTAAAGGAATATTTTTGGATTATCCGATTTGACTTACCATCTTTATCCATTCCTACAGTAATACATTTTTTGAATCGACAATGTCGACAACTGCACCTCTGATTCTTGTCGATCACACAGTCTCCATTGTTTTTACAGGAATAAGTCCGATTCTAAAAAGAGAAGAGTTTTGATTTTTTTAAAATAGAGAGACTCGCCTCTAGGATGACACGACGAAAGAAGGTTTTACAGCCATTACAAGCCGGGACCTGGAAGAATTTGATAAAATTTGGTCCAAAATTAAGAGTCTCTGTAAATGCTCTCCCTCTCTCTTGACTAATTGCCCTACAAATGATCAAAATCTGAAAGATGATAGAACATTTTATTCCGCGAAAATCAATTGACCTTGTTCCAGCGACGGGAATAAAGGTCGAGACTAGATCCCCTGTGAGATAACTTACAGAATAGTGGATTCCCGATGCTGCATCGCCACAGACTACACAAGGCTCCCCTGAAATAAAAGACTAAAAGGTGAAAGGAGAGATCTAACCGGGAGTGAAGGTCTGCATGGCTTCTTGCCGTTGTCGAGCCTTCTGCTGGGCAGCTGCTTCGTATTTGGCCGTTGGCAGGAGAACATCGTCGTCATCCTCCCCCAGGTGCATGATCCTATAAATATCTGATTTTTAGAGAACAATCACAATCTGATCAGAGATCTAATTGAAATCTATTCTTGGAGGATTAGCTATTAGCCGGCGTTACAATGATCACAATTTGATATAAAGGAGGAGGGAGGGAGGGAGAGAGAGAAAGAAAGAGAGAGAGAGAGAAATAATCTCTGAGCCAGACGCGTATATCCGACGGCGCCGACTGATTTCGCGAGTGTACAGAGGGGGAATTAGCAGAACTTTAATCGCATCAAAGCATGGTCTCGCCGCCGGCTGCAGGGAACTCTCGGCGCTTATCGCGATGGGACCTGTCAATTGTATTTTTTGAATTTTGTTTCAAAACAATCGAGCCGTTTCCTACTCGTGACTGCAGACAAACCTGTTTATTTTATTGTTATTGAATTTTCCGATGATTTTCCTTCAAAAAAGGAGACACCAGAAAGCCAAAGCGGAGCTGAACTAATATTTTGTCCACTTTGTTTCATTTTACAGAGCCGTTTGAACGATTCTTTACTTTTAATATCAATGTGGAATGAAGAATCAGTATATGAAATGATTTAACAGAGTTTAAGGATATCGATTTGAGAGCACTTGGGAAGGAATCTTCTTGAAGCAGCCTGCGCTTTTGCGTCAAGAATAATACTGCATGGGGGAAACACGGTGGAGAAAAAGTAAAGAATTAGTAGTTTCTAGTTTTGAGAGGATTAGATTTTTCTTTCGGCTTTGGAATTGAGAGTTGACTTGCTGCTTTGGATGTGAGTGGTGAATATGAAGACTGTTGGATTTTGTGAAATTACAAGAATTTAAAAGGTTCTCCTAACGGTTTTGAGAACACCGATTATCCAATTTTCACTTCTGGGCTGCTGAATCATCTTGTTAAACTTGAAGAGATTCCACGCCTTACAATTTATTACAAAACTGTAGACCTTGAACTCCTCTAATTTAGCTGAAAATCACAACTGATGAACGCCGTTCCATTTGACTCTGGTAGAAGAATCAATTTGAGTAGTTTTGAAGAACTTCTTTAGCTATTTATCTACTTTTTTTCTACTGACTGTCTCTATCAAAATTGAGTCAGGTCATCGAACCGTTCTAAGAAAACCGAAAAGGCTGGCACGAAGTGTGATGCGCCTCGAGGTTTTCAAGCAGCTGTTCTCCACCTTGGCGCCAGTTCCTTTGTTCCGTACCGGCCACACAAGACCCAATAGGAGACAGAGAGAGAGAGTTAGTAGGTCGGAAGTTTTCCTTCTTTCCGACATCTTTTTCTTTATTTTTGTCGTCTTTCTTCCCAGAAATTTAGCCAAAACAGAAATGTGATCAGTGATTTTGAGAAAGTCTTATCGTCTAAAAGTAGGTGACTGTTTGAGGGCTTTCAATGACTACAAGGAGGCAACTTTCGCATCAGTAGCTGACTCTTTTGAACCTAGGACATGTGATTTGCACGACTCTCATAGGCCTCATGTGATCAGGAGAGTAGGACTCGATAGAAATCCTTCTCCCCGTTATACTTTTCGCTTTTTCAACTACTCTCTTTGTGATCGTCGCAACTTTTTCGATTTACTCAAGTTTCGCCAACTTCCGCCCTCCGTCCTCTCTTCAAAGTTTGTTTGTTTTGCCAAGCGGTCAACTACCATTTTTTCGCTGCACTTTTGCAAATTTCTCGAAATGTTCTACTTTTTGACCGGAAGTTGTTGAAAACTTTGGGAATGTGAAGGACATTACACTAATGGCACGTCAGCGATAAATTTACCATGATAAGTTTTTAGAAAAGTTGTGCACATTCTTGGTCTTTACTACTAATTTGCTTATAAAATAACAATTTTAGTTCTTTTTCATGTATTTTTCTATTTTAGCGTTGCTTCTAGGCATATATTTGCTGAAAAGTGGGACAAGTTGTCTATTTGCCATCCATTTTCGTGTAGAATTTACAGTATCCAGTATGTACTATATATATTGTCAATTCCGTGTCTAATAACTGATTTCTATACGTATTTTAGCAATCAAAACGTATGACAACAAAGAAAAGCTGGATAAACAATAAAAAAGAAGCAGCAATGACAAAAATTGACTTTCTTCTTTATTTTTCATCTCAAAATGAGTTAATAATCTATATTCAGCGATTATTCAAAATGAACTGATATGAGTTTGTTGAGAGAACAAACTAAAATCGCAAATTGTATAGTGATTGAAGTCACTTCCGGACGGCTATAAATCAATATGCTCTCGAAACAGCCGTTCCCGCCACCCATCGGTCGTTCACTTGCACTTTTTACGCACTCGCGAGGGCTGTCTGCTCGCTGCCAAGCAAAAAAGAAGCAGACCGGCTGCCTAAAAATCGCGACCGCATCGCGTTGGCCTTGCGTAGCGGTCGGGTGGTGCGCGTCAACTGAACACGTGTGTAAAAGTGCAGGTGGATACGAAAGCCTCCTGGCGACACCACGGCAATTTTTGGCTCTAGTTCAAAACTTTTTCTTCCGTCTACGTCATTACTAATGATGGCGTATGATAACGAGAGATCTTTTTACTACTTTCTGAATTCTCTGCCCTTTCAGTGATCCCTGACTTGTCCTTTTCTATCTGTCTCTCCCTTCAAGACCCAAGACTCCGTTTCAAGTTTTATTTTAATATAAAATTCATATTTATCTTTTCAGCTGCTTAAATCATAAGACGAACAAGCGATAGAATTAGTATAAGGCGGTTTTTAATCAATTTGGTTTGTGTAGACACTACAGAAAAAAATATTCTAAACGGCTGAAATTACTTTTAAAAAGATCTTTACTAATTTTATAGCTTAAACTATTCTAAAAAGGAGGAATCACTTTTTTATTGTCACTCTTTTTATGTACTTTACTCTTCATATTATTATTCTTACCTAGCGTTATTGTTTTCAGAGCTCGTTGTACATAGTTTTGTACATACAACAATGGCAGAATGGCAAACCAAAGGTACAGGTGGTGGAGGTGGTTGGAAAAGTGAGTTAAAATTGCTTAGCCTTAATTCATTTGATTGTAGATCATCCTGTTTCGCAGCCAATTAATATGACTTCAAGTGTAGCAAGCTTAGCCCAATCTCCTCAGTCTGAGTCAGTAGGTGGAGCTGCTGTTCTAAAGATGGTGGTAGATAATGTTTTCTCGGGAGGATCTCCTTCTTCTATAACTGTCAACAAATATGTAAGTGAGAGTTCATCCTCGGATTAGTTTGTGTTTTTAGATGCCACCAAGTACTGAGTTGAATGATTCTAACCAACAGTTGAATGATAGCAAAGAGTGAGTTTAATTTAGTTTTCATTTCAGTATCTAAATGTTGCAAATCTAGAATACTTTAGTATCTAAGAACAACAAATCGTCTAATTGCTTGTAGTTCCTATTTCAGCGATGATGCTAATCTAGCCGGAGTAGCTACAACAGTCTCATCTGCTCCCATTTCAGTTCCTGGCCATGCACCAATCTATCCAGACGGTGTTACAGGAACACCTGACTTTCAGGTATCTCTTTGCTTTTAATTTTTATTACTTCTTTTTGCAGTTCACTCCCTATGTACTACAAGGAGGTAGAATTGCTTGTGGAGCACAAAACCTTAGTTCTACGCCAAGCGTTCCTAATGGTTATGGATTCGGCTCATGGAGTGCCGTATATAATGGAATGCCTCCTCAATTGCATAATATTAACGGTGAAAATGGTCCCATAATGCAAGGTTTGAATGGTTATTTACTTTATTAAGCTTACATAGGTTATTCTGCTGAAAACGGCGGTCAAGTTGGCCCTCCGCCTATGTTTTCTTGTTCACCGCCCATGGTTCCCAGCATAATTGGATTAACTAATAGTTTTAACGGTCTTGCTCTAGGAGGACCAAATAATCCGAATGCAAATCATCAACGCTTGGATCAGGCTTATATGAACAATCTTCCTTCAATTCCAGGTATGTACAAAACCGAAGGTACGATCCAAATATCATTTCTTACTTTTTTCATCTGCAATTTTAGCATCAAATGGATACCATCAGCCACAGCTTATGTATATGGGCATGCAGTTCTCAAATCAGCCGACGCCACCCCCTGCATCACTTGCTAGCAGTCCGAATTTCTTTGGTAAGGCAATAAATTACATTTGATTATTTAATATTGTAGGCCAAGCCTTTCCCAACATGAATCAAATGCAAATGCCAAATATTAATCCCTCATATTCAACTAGAAGTTCTCATTCGGTATATAATGCCAGCTCATCAAATTCTACGATCAATAGTCAATATGGTGGAAGCAATGGTCTTGGAAACAGACAAAGAAGGAATCTTGAAGAAAAGTACGATTTTGAGAGGCCATATCTTACTAGCAATTACAGTCGCTCCTCAAACAGAAGTCATCTTCTTGATGACTTCCGTAGTAATCGAGCTAATACACTGCAGCTAAGTGAGTTGGGAACTCATGTCGTTGAGTTTGCTAAAGATCAGCATGGTTCGAGGTACATATCTTTGTTAATATGTAGCATTTGTTTAATTTAGATTCATCCAGCAAAAGCTAGAAAAAGCATCGGCAAAAGAGAAGCAAATAATTTTCGATGAGGTTATCGTAAACGCTCAGACTCTCATGACTGACGTATTTGGAAATTATGTTATCCAGAAATTCTTCGAACATGGCACTGAACCTCAAAAGATTCAACTTGCTAATGCCGTCCGTGGAAATGTTATGACTCTCGCCCTCCAGATGTATGGATGCAGAGTAATCCAGAAGGCTCTCGAATCTATTGACGAGCAAGGCCAGATGGATCTTTTGAGAGAAATGGACGGCAGAGTAGGATATTTTTATGCCTCGTTTTCATTTTTTTCTTTAGGTATTGCAATGTGTAAAGGATCAAAATGGCAACCATGTTGTTCAGAAGATCATTGAAAAAGTCAAGCCTGAGAAGTTGCAGTTTATCATTGACGCTTTCCTTGCTAAACCCGACACAGTAAGATTCAATAGCTTTCTTCAAAAGACATTTTAGGTTTACGAATTATCCATTCATCCGTACGGTTGTCGTGTGATCCAGCGCGTGTTGGAACATTGCTCTGAAGAACAGAAAAGACCTGTGCTCGAATCTCTTCACAAGAATTTGGGAAAACTTGTCATTGACCAGTATGGAAACTACGTTGTCCAGCACGTTGTAGAACATGGTAGTGAAAGTGATAAGGATCGAATTGTTAAAGAGGTAAGCAGTAGCTTTAAGCTAATTTTAATTATTTAGATCTTGGAGAATGTTCTCACTTTTGCTAAGCATAAGTTTGCTTCAAATGTTATTGAAAAATGTCTCACTAATGCTGGTCCTCACCATAAAAACAAACTAATTGCTACTGTTTGTGGAGCTTCGAATGAGTGAGTTTTTCATCTTACTTTCGTCTAACTGTATGTTCTATGCCAATTTTCATTTTTTAGAGATGATATGATACTATGCTCAAATCCACCTTTGCTAGAGATGATGAAAGATCAATACGCTAATTACGTCGTACAAAAGATGCTGGATGTTGCTGATTCTCAGCACAGAAGAAAGATTATGTACGCCATCAGACCTCATATCAACACTTTGAGAAAGTACAACTATGGCAAGCACATAATAAGTGAGTCATTTTTATGTTGAATCTTGTAGTGCAATTTATATCTTATTTTAATGCGAGGTTTATTTGCAGAATCAATTATGAACCTTTCAGCCAAATTGGAGAAGTATTTCCAAAAGCAATCGAACAATAACAGCAATATGCTCCAAAATACTTCGATCCACGGTATTCAATACGACCATATGAATCCGGTTCATCCGGCTCTGATAAATCAACACCCTCCGCCTCATGCCTACTAGCTAGATAACCAACACCACCGTGCCCTCTGTACAGGTAGCTAATTTGTTTAGTTTGCTCCAAATCTGCCTTAAATTTTTGTTATTCATTGTTACGTCTCCCTCTTCCAAATTCTTTCTGTATAGCTGCTCACGGCGGTTTGCCACAATTACTCTGCCCTTTGCATTTTTGGCCTATGGCCTATTGTGTTGTAGGTATGTGTATATGCGCTTCTTTATTCTTTCCAATTACCCATGCTCACCAACGTTGATAGAAATATGCACTTGAGCTAGCATTCGTCTTTGACGATATTGTTTTTGTTAGCCCTGTATAGTCTTTGTACATCTTGTTGTTGGTCGGCCATTGCTTTATGAAAGTCCTTTTTGTTTCATAAGTGTGTGCCGTGTTGTTGCTGCCTATGACCAGGGCTGGCCCTAACCAGCCTTGTGTTTTTTTTGCTCATTGCTCAGGATAGATCCCTTCTCTACCTTATATAATGGCTTTCAAAATCTATCCTCATCTTTGTACCCTTAGGTTAGAAAAACTAACTTTTTGAGATTATATCTCTTGCTCTTACTTTGTCATTTTCGTTTTCCCCACCAATTATATCGTGTATATTGTGGTTAAATACAGATTTGTTTATCGTTAGATATATAAAAATCAGATGTCTTTTATATTATGTTCTGATATTTGTTCACGATATCGTCAAATACCGGTAAATTTGACTGGGGGAGGGAAGAGTCTTTAAAGCTATATTTTAATGGTCTTCCGAGATAAGCCACTGCAAAATTGTTGATGCAACAAGACTGATAGTCGTCTTTTTGAACACATTAGTGAGCTCTAGACGTTAGAAAAATACTGAGTCCTAACCTCACAGATTTATCCGCTACACTTGCATCAGGTGTTTCAGTCTAGACGCCATTTTCGTGTCAGATTGCACGTGTTCAAATGATCAAGCGTTTAATCTCTCCTTTTTATAAATTTAAATTACTGTATTTAGATGTTCAATTTGGGTAGAACAGCCGTAAGAGCAACATCGTTAGCTGGGCTGTTTTGGGCAACAAAAGTAGAAGAAAAACCATCAGCAGGAGCTGCAACTTGTCCCATTCAAGTGACCTATCCAGAACAATTTAAGGGGGATGTTCTTCTCAGCAGAAAAGTTAGCATTTTATTTTTTTTAAAAATAGGTTTATAGATTATAAATCATTTGGATAAGAGTGCTCTACATCTTCGACTTTATCAATATGAAACTTGTCCATTTTGTTGCAAGGTAAAATATTCACCTTATTTTATATTATTTTTTTCAGGTCAGAGCCTTTCTTGATTACTACGGGTTTTCGTATGAAGTTGTGGAAGTGAATCCTGTTACTAGGAAACAAATAAACTTCAGTATAGACTACAAGAAAGTGCCAATTGTTCGTGTTAATAATGAAAAATCACTAACAGAATCTTCTCTTCTTATTTCGCAGGTAAGATATTTTATTAAATTTTTATAAATTGTTTATTTTATAGCTCGCCACTTATGTAGCTAGACCAGACCGTTCATTAGAACAAATCGAAGAAATGTATCCTGCCGTTGATTCTATAAATGAAAAGGTATACCATTTTGTTTTAATTATTTATAACTTTTATTTAGGGAGCACCGATAAAGACACACCCAAATAAGTATTTTATCATGCTGGAAAAAGTTCCATCAGAACAAAGTATGGCTGCAGCAAAGTAAATTTGCATTTTAAGATGTATTCATATTTTTACAGAGAGGAGCGTGAGTGGCGAGAGTGGGTAGATGATCATTTTATCCATCTAATCTCTCCAAACGTATACCGTACCTGGGAAGAATCTTTAGAGACTTTCAGATGGTTTGATCAGGCAAGTTTATACCTCTTTCATTATTGTTTTTTCTAGGTTGGAGACTGGCATCGTACTTTCCCATCCTGGGAGCGTTGTCTGGCTGTATACATCGGTGCTTTGGCCATGTTTGGACTAAGCAAGCGATTAAAGAAAAGGTAATAAACATTTTATTATTTTAAATTAATATTTTCAGACATAATATTGATGATGAACGACAAGCTTTAAAGGATGCATGTAATAAATGGACAGAAGCTATCGGACCAAGCAGACAATTTTTGGGAGGAGACAAACCGAATTTAGCCGATCTAGTAAGTTGTTTATAGCCAAGAAATGGCTATTTAATAAGTTGCATATATAAAATTGTAGGCATTATATGGCTCTATGAATTCTTTCTACGGAACTCGGGCATTTAAAGAAATAATCGCCAATGGAGGAAGAATTGCAGAATGGTATGCTGCTGTGCATAAACTAGTCACAGAACATCAAGGAAGAACAGACTTAGAAAAACGGTTTAAATAATTTATGACTGTTGTTACTGTAGAAATTGAGTAGGTCCATACAGTTTGTTTGCTTTTCTTGTTAATGTTTATTTAGGTAAAATAAATTTTAGCCCTTATTGGTGTTACCGCGGCGCTCAGATGGATAATTACGTCTGTCCCAACCAATTAGTGCTTTGTTGTGGGTTCTCGGTGTCGACCTTGCATTTATATTTGGCGAAAGAGTGCGAATCGATGAGCCACGCCCTATTATGGCCCGGCTGCCCTCCGGACAGCTGCCAGCAGTCGTCTCTAACGGCTTAATTAACTCGTTTCTCTCTAAATTCGTCTGTTTTCTACTGCCATCTGACTGCTAATTATAGTATTGATCAGGCAGCATCACGAGATAACTTGCCAACTTCAATTCGCTTCACTTTTTCATCGTCTTTCTTGTTTAGAGTTGGCAGCATCGTGCCACATGTTTCCTTATCAAATTAATTCGGTCAAGTAGACCCATAAGAAGCTATATAATGACCCAGAGGCCAGGATAAGAGCCATAACCTCATTAATTTCTTTTTCCTTTAAGATGCTCTTTCCTCCTAGGAATTCAATTAAAACAAGAAGTTTGTGCGATTCTCCTGCACTTTTTGTCTTTTAATCTCCGGAACAAATAGGTTTTGTTGAATTAGTGATGATCCTCGCAGTTGAAATAGCCAAAAGAGGGAAAGTAAAAAGAGCCAAAGTCAATATTTGACATGTCGGTCTCACAAGTAAACTGAGATTTCAAGCCGCCTTTTTCTCCTTTGACACGAACCATTGGCTTGAGGAAAAAGCGTCTCTCTCCATTGAGTCAGCCTCTCTCCTTGAACTAAATAGCCCAATCTATTGCAGAAATGGAAATCGCCTACGACCTCTCCCAAATCTTTCCAGATCATCCCATTCAGAAGTTGGACAGAAGCGCCTTGATCCGATTGAATCCCAGAAAATTCTGGGCAGTTCAAAAGGTCATCGATACAATGGGCGAGAGATCCACTCTGGTGAGTCATTTTTTCATCCCTTTTTCATGCATTCGAAAGTAAGGAGCGTCTTCAGCTCCAAAAACAAAGAAATTGCTTCGTTTTCAGGCACAAGGGCTCAAGAGAGTTCTGACTTCTTATCAGAAATTGGTAGATAATGACGAGGAGCAACGTATATATCTTCTCTGGAACAAGCATCCATCAAAAGAGTAAGCTATTTCTTCTTTTTAAAGACAATCAAATGATCGTGTTCTTTTTTTTCTAAAAGCCTGAACAAAAAAAATTAGAGACCATACGCCACGCTTCAAATGAAAGGTGAATTAGGATAAGACATATAGGCTAACAAATGAAAGGTGAATTAGGATAAGACATATAGGCTAACAAATACTTTTTCGTATCAAGTCGCTGTAGGACCCCATTATTTTTCAAATTCTTCGACTTTTGGCCATTTTCAACACGTTCTCTTACAGAAATGCCAGTCTCGTCCTGGGAATTCTAAAAGTTGGCCCAAAAAAACTTTATCTCCTCGATGCTGCAGGGAAAAAACAATATGAAGAAAAACCCCTTTGCATATTGGATTTCTACGTTCATGAAGACGTCCAAAGACAGGGAAACGGCCACAGATTGTATGATTTCATGTTGAGTGTGAGTTATTCCAGCAGAAAACGAAGAAAATAGATTTTTAGACAGAAAATGTGACACCAGCATCTGTAGCTATTGACAGACCATCTGGGGCATTTCTCCAGTTCTTGGAGAAGTTCTACAAGCAAAAAGTGCCAGGTGACTAGTTCCTTTTTTCCAAAGAAAAGAGAACTTTCAGTATGGCAAAACACAAATTTCGTGGTTTTCCCTCAATTCTTCGAGGATAAAAATACTGTAACCAAGGAGGAAAGTGATGGATTCAAGAGGACAGCAAGAAGTGAGAAACTCGCCAATTTCCCAGCTCAGAATTCTCCTGTGAGTTAGAATTCGTTTACTCCAAATACTCTTTTTCCCCCAAACAAAAATTTTTCAGAGATCTCCCCGTAGCGCTCCACGGAATGATTCCTCAGCAGCTGGAATAATCCACGGAACAGCCAAGGCTCCAGAACGCCGAGTCGCCGAGCCAGACACCCCTTTGGGCAGGAAGAATACTCGCGATTTTGGACATCAAAGCATCTGGTAATCATCGTCTAGAGCTTATCTTACTGTAGTCCTGCTTCCATTCCACATTTTGTACTGCCAAAGCTTGTTGTGATCTTTTTATCGAATGCTGTGTTTATTCCCAAGAACGATCTCCACCAATCCAGGAAATTAATAAAACCCTTTTATATCACTGTGCAGGAGCAACCTCTCAAGGGATCTATCACTTTTTTGTGAGCCTTTAGTAGGGGGTCATAGGTTTTTGCTGATCGTCTAATTATTTTTTTATTCCATCTGGATCAACTCCTACAAAAAACGGCTCTCTAATAATGATGAAGGTGAGCAAATACCGATAAGGAGTTGGCATAACCAAAGTGGCGCCTCCAAGAGAAAGAATATTCACTTTGAGTCTTTCAGAGAGCTCGACAGTTCTTTTCTCAAATTGTGGAAAACAGAGCTCCAATGATGGTGAAGATGAGTACAAAAATCTTCGAGTCGACCTGAAATGAGCTCCCTCACCCCAAACTGCAGTACGACTAGACATCTAAGCTTAGATGGTAGAATCAAACTCTCCCTCCCTCTCAAAAAAAGTTAATAAGGATTATTTGTCGACGTACAAATACTCGAGTTCAGCTTCGGTTTCAATAAGATGCGGAGCTACTGCTCGTCTCCGGACTCACACAATTCTGAAATAACTTATTTAATTTTAAATGAAAATTCTACTTACATTGTCTCAAATTGCAGAGACTCCATGGGTGCTAGAATCCGTGGAGAGGTGGGCTCATAGGGCTCCGGATCGCTTAGATGAGCGAGGCGGAGTTCGAGGAGCTTCCGGTGTTCTGAAAATATTTTTAATTTGCTAAAGGAAATTCTTACCTTGGAGAAGAAGGGACATATCGTTTGTTGGAGGGCTCACACTCCTTTTTGAGGTCACTTTGCCTCCGTTTTCTCGAGCTAGTCTAAACAAGTAAAAAATCAGTTAATCAACTTGGATGAATCTGTTCTGCAGTTGATAGTTAATCTCAATTTCCTTTTGTGACTTTTTGCGGCAGTTTAAATTGACTTTTGTTCATCGACCGAACCCCGAAAATGTCTCTTTTGAACTGCTGCATTGGATTGCGCTGGATGGATCAAGACATTTTGGGACCTTCGGCGCTATTTTAGATTGGGGTTGATCACAAAAAGTGACCAAGACGTGTCTGGGGGTTTTTATACCAATTTGTAGAGCTCGATTCGCTGATTACGAATTCATTGAGAAAAAGGATGGCTATCTGCTATTTTCCGAGAAAAAGAAACGAGTTGTGAATTAACTCACGACTAGTTACCTCCTTTGACGAAGGCAGTTGAATTGCTGGACACATAATGCTATCCGAAAAGAATTTTATTCAATTGGGTGTTGGGGAAGAAGTTGGTGGGCAAAAGGAAAACAGTAGGGGAGGACAAAGGAAGTGGAGGAAGAGAAGCGATGACTAAAAGCTATTTCTTTTATTTTAGTCTAGCTTTTTCGCATTTTATGCCCATTCAAAGCGAAATCCCCGTGGAAAATTCCGAATCGAAGACTTCTTGGATACCAAGTTTGTAGAACTTCGCCAAGGAATGCCCCAGATGATTGCCTATGACGCCCCAGATGATTGCCTATGACGCCCCGAATACGAGACGCGTTTATAGCAGCCGTTTTAATAAAACCTGGAAACGTGAGAAACATTGCTACAATAACAATTTTATTTTAAACGGCTCGTATACAAAATATAAAACTGAATGATATATAATTATCTAAATTACAAAAAAATATATAAGGAATTTGCTCTTTAATACTGTATTGCATACATGTGTACCCATGACGTTAAAACAGCTGGGGGCCGAAAAGTCTGGGAGAACCATCAATCTGGGGCATATTCGCCTCCAGTTTGATCATCTTCTGCGTCTCTGACATCCAAATGAGCCATTGGAGACTGTAAGCCGTCTTGGCTTTCAGGAGAAGTTGATTCTTCATGAAAGCTTCTCATAAGAGGAAATGACATTTGAACAGGAAGGTTGGGAACAAATAGGGTTGGAAATGGAGAGGAATGTGACGGATCAGGGAAGGGGTAACCAGGAAAGATAGACTGATTGTTACCATGGGTTGGCATCTGCATGTGCTGATTGTAATAGGGATGAGACGCGGGAAAATACATATTTTGCTGCGGAGGATAACATCCAGATCCATCACGATGAGAATGGTGTCCATTTGTCTGAAAATAAAGAAATTAAAAATAAAGCAAACTTGCCATTTGTTTTTGAAGCGGGTAGCCGTATTCATCGCATTCACTGCTAGCCATTTGATAATAAAGATGTGCGAAGTGAGGATTGTGCTGGTAGTTTTGAAGAATCGGAGTGGACTGTTGTCTACCATAGCAACGTTGTTTCTCTGGCGTTATATCACCCTAAAGTCAATTTGTATACAATTTTACGAAAAATCTTACTTCATTCCGTTCTTGACTTGCCCGTTTTTTGGGGGACTTTATAGGCCTACTAAGATCGCCAATATTAACTTGGATTTCTTCATCCAAAATTCCCATACTTCCTTCGAGTAACTTTCCCCACAAACCTAGAAAAAAAACTCGTTTCAACTAGAACAAATAGCTTACTTGGATCAGTCATGCCGTAAGTGCTCGAATCTCGGTTACCTGTTACGAAAGTTGCAATATATTTCCAAAGTGTGCCGATTTTAGCATAATCAATGGCCCATAAGGAAGCATTGCCTCCAGTGAGCCCGTCTTGTTTTTGAAACAATTCATTTGTGCAAAGAATGTGTCGCAGACTGTTTTTCCAAGATGAAGAAATCATACATTGAGGAAAATAGTATCTAAAATCCAATTATTGCCACTATACTTAATCATATTTCTGTTTTGAGCGCTTCTTTAAAAGATACTTTTGTACTAACTTATATAATTCCAGCACACAAAAAATATATGTGAGCAACCTTCAACATACCAAACCTGGAATAAAAAGTTGTCAAAATATGTGCTGAATACTAAAAAAGGATCGGCCGTTTCAAAATCGCGATCATAGGAAGGCCCTTTGAAGGTGGTTCGTTGAGCTCCCATAGGCGTACATTTGACGCAATTTTGTCAAAAAGGTGCAAATCAAGTCAGACGAGCAAGTTTTAAGAAAGACTCCAAGGTAATCTCGCATAATACACTTATTTTGTTAACTCTTTGCATACTTTCCGACTCGCTGTGTATTCCTTACTGGAATAAACAAGAAGTCAGTTGGTTTTGTAGTGTTTCAGAGCGAATTATTTTGATAGTTCTATTTGATTACTTGAGGCTCGAATTGCCAGAAAATACGCGCTCTAATCTAAATCCAAATAATTTGGAATTATGGGCGTTTGCATGCGCAAACTTATAATAACGTTTGCTTTCTAAATAAGACTTTAAATTGTATGCACGTACCTGGCAAAACGATAGATCTCTTTGCTGGGAAGAGGAATCTTGGCATTGTGGAGAGCTAAACCGGCTATGATAAAATACGGAACATTTGCTCTGCCGCTCAGTTGTCTGGGCTTGCGAGGCTTCCTCAGCTCACGAAAGATAGCTGGATATTGCTGCTGGATGATGCTGTTTGATTCTTGGATGTGTCCATAATCTTCTTGGTTAAATTCGTATTGATGAGCAATTGAGATTTTCGACACGGACTTGTTTCGCCTTCCTTTTGATTTTCCTCTATCCTTCTTCTCGGTCGACTCATTTCGCAGCTTGATAGTTTCCGCAGCAATAATCCGATCAATATAGTCTCCAACTTCCTTTTCTTTTTTAAGTTCATCTGCACGTAAGTCTGGCTGGTATAATTTATCGCTTTGGGTCTGGTCAGAATTTGTCTTGGAGCTATTCAGAAGATCGGATGAACCCTGGAAGGTTAGCTTGGAAAATAAAATGTCTTACTGCTGTTATTGCTTTGAGATTTATATCCGCCGGATTTACCAATCTCGCGCTAGATGAAAGTTGCTCAGCCTGAAAAAGGCTGATAATGAACTGAAAAAAAACTTACCGCTTTATTTTCGAGTCTTTCAGGCACAATCTGTTGTCGAGAAGGAGGACGGGCAAAAGCAGTGTCTTCCTGTGGTACCTGCTGCTCCTGAAAATTAAAAATAACAGTGGGATTGAAATAGAGAGTCATGAACTTTATGAACCTCTAAAAAAACTCACCTGCATGACCGATTCCGGCTTACGTTCCATTATGTCAGCAATGACGTTGTTCATACAAGTCTGCATGCCTGGTTCCAACTTTGGCACTCTTCCTAACCAATTAATCGTTTCGGATTTTTCTTCTTTACGAATTCCTGGCTTTTCTTGTAGAACTTCATTCAACGGTACTTCTTGTACTCTGGTATTCAACAATTCATTTTGTTGTTGCATTTGTGTTTCTTCTAGAAATAATAATTTGTAATAATTGAATCAACTTTTACCCATCACAAAACGCGTAGGCTGGTGAGCCCCTCCTATAACTAAGTTTTCATACGAAGAAAGATGTCTGGAGTTATAAGGATAATGCAACTGTGGACTTTGCAATCTGGTTTGTGCATCTTCATGGAACCCAAAGTGTTGTGAAGTGAGTTCATGATATTGAAAATAGTCATCGTCTTCATCAACTGAAGCATCGCAAATCGACTGGACAGCTGCTTCACTCTCACGTTGATAATCCAGAGTGGTCTAAAATTAAATTTTTTAAAAATAGAAAAAGACTTACCCATTTACCGATCTGATTTAACTTTGTTTGATTCCAAGCCTTTTTTTGAACCGAAAGATGTTTCAGCTTCTGTTCACGAGGCATCTAAAGAACGATAAATTAAATGACGAGTAATGGCCTATAGATAGGTGAAATGAAAGCGATTTTGCTAGCTTTCAACTAATGAAAGCGATTTTGCTAGCTTTTAACTAATGAAAGCGGGGTTCTACAGTAGCGGAATTTTAAATAGAAAGGGTTGGCGCATAAATTTGGCCAGTTCGAAAGAACCACCTAAAGGAAACAAATAACAATAATAATACATCAAAATGATGTTGTTGCGGGATTAGTTGTTAGTTCCAGTTGCAGCTTTGTACTCTGCGATGAATTTAGCGTATTTTGCTTCGTTGTCATTCTCGGCCAGAATAAACTGTTGACGCTCCTTGTGCTTCTCGAGGAAGTAGGCCAGCATCACACGATGAACGTAGAGATATTGGAGGTCGTTCTGGATGCTGAAGGCTACCTTTTTAGCTTCCTGGCTGGTGATCTTCGCATCCACAGTCTCAATTGGGATACTCGCTGTAAGAACATCAGCAACTTGATTGAATGACATAGTTCTCGCCTAGGCGGCTTTTGCTTTCCCAGCAGCTGGCTGTTGCTTGAGCTGAGTAACTACTTGTTTTTGAGGTTCGGCGACTTTCTTCTTTGGCGGCTCACGTTGTGGCTGACTTTTGGCAGGCTTGTTGTGTCCTTTCGTCTTGGGTGGCATGACCTTCTTCCAGACGCTAAGTTAGATAGAATGAATCAGCAGAGTGGCTAGAAGCTTTTATACTGAATCAATTTGATCCTCAACTTGCCAAGTAAGATCTCAAATAACTCGAGTTTTCATTCGAGCGGAGATATGAAAAGATCGATTCTTATCAGGCAATACGGAATTATTTAAAAAAAAGCTTCGCTAAAATATCAACAAGATTCTTTCTGTTCCGAAAGTTGTTTTCTCATCATTAACTTATAATCGGCTAAAGTCAAAACACATAATTTGACTTCTCATTTGGGTATAGTGGCAACTTCTTTCCCTCCCCTTCCCTCTAACAACCAGAGACGTTTCATCTCTATCACATTCGCTATTTTCCTGTGGTTGATAGAATGTATTATTTCGAAAATTATAATCATTTTTAATTTTATTTTTTAGCCAGTACCAGGAATATTTGGCACGTGTGGATACATACAACTCTTGTATCTAAAGATTGGTCTCATTAAATGCGCTTCTGTGTTGAATCGACATTCTTTGTAGAATGGCCAGGAGGAACAAGAGCCAATTTGAGTTGCGTCGCATCGTATCTTTCCATCATAGGAACAAGTGCTTTTGACTTTTAAATAGAGTTCATGACTCATTCCGAGTTGGAAAGTCTCATCTCGGGCTTTAATTTGACCTTTGATCTCATGGTATTGGCCATTGAAGAAACTATCTGCCTGGTATGATCCATAAAGATCATCGTCGTTCCAATAATCTTCCTGGAAAATAGCTATTAGGACAAAGGAAATTAAAGTTTGGGATTGTTTCCAACAGCTGAGTTTTAAGAAAAAGAAGGACTAACATCGTAAAGTTCGACGAGGCCGGTAAATGGTTTGTCACAAAAGAAACGGAAATTAGCTTCCATATAACTAGCCAAGCTAGGGGAGAAAAAGAAAAATAGAAAGATCTGAAATTGAAAATTTTTCTCAAAAAAGCAGGGAAACTTACGAGTCGATGAGACATCATCCCCCGAACGGAAAAACGAAGACGAATGAATGGAAATACTGTCTTTATGGAAGAGAAGTGGAATACCAATCAATTACAATAGGCACAAAAATGTATAAAAAGCCTGCGTAACTATTTCCTCCAAAAAGAGGTAAAAAAGCATCTGCCATTAAAATAATCCGATAGATTTATTATTCTTTATGTTGGCAACTGTTGCGGTCTTCTTCTTGCTCTCTTCTCTCCTAGACTTCTCGACTACAGCCCAAAGATTCAATGTACCGATTGAGGAAGAAAGATTGATTGATATAATCATTTACGAGAAAGCAAAGAAGAAAGATCATGCGTCCTTTGAAATCGAAGGTATTTTCCCCTTTTTATGGTAGTTTTTTTTCTTAGAAGAAATAATCAAATGGACGACGATTGGGCTACTGATTTTGACGATTTTGGCACTCATTGCCTTGGGATTTTTCGAAGTGAAGGAATGTAGAGAAAATGCCAAAATAGGATTCAAATTGAGCAAGAAAAGCTCTCTTTTGATGTCCTTTGAGCCATCTTTAAAACTCACTTCCATGAAATCAAATGATCAAGGGTCCCGTGAGAGGACCCTCAATTCCAAATACTGTTCAGCTGAGACATTGGATTCGAAAACATTAAATTCAAAGACACTGGATTCCAAGAATTTAGGCTCGAAAACATTGGATTCGAAGACAAAAACGTCTGGATCAAATGAGAAATCAACCGAAAAGAACTCCATTCAGGCATAATTCGAGTCAATTCCGAAGAAATTAAACCTTTTGCTTTTACAGGGTGCGCCATAAATATGGTCACTTTTTTGCGCGTCATTTTTGGAGCTTTTTGTGTTTTTTTAAACTTTACTTTCAATTTTGATCATATAGAGTGATTTTTGGTTGACCATATTGCTTATTTAAGAAATGGTGAAGCTTAGCAGTCAAAGAAGTGCTATTATGAATTTTAGAGACTCCGGCCATTCTGCTCCCGACATCGCTCGAATTCTCAAGATGCACAATAAGACTGTCTATCGTATTCTCAATCATAACACAATCTTTGATCGTCCTAGATCTGGGCGTCCGGTGATCGTGGCAACAGGTCGCCTTCGAAAAATTGTAAAACAGAATAAATCGAAACCCCTGCCGCAGCATAAGAAAGATGGCAGCTGAGCTCAATGTATCGGCGATAACACTAAGGAGAGTTATCCGGGAAGACATTGGACTAACACCTTACAAATTCCGTCAATTGCATGGGTTAACAGAAAAGCAAAAAAAAAGATAGAAGACGAAAATGCCTTGGGCTTCTCGACCGGACCGACCATTTAACGACACTTTTTACCGATGAGAAACTTTTTTCAATTAAACAAACTTTCAATAGACAAAATACGCGATTATTAGCGCAAAGTGCTAAAGATGCAGATATGAAAGGAGGAATAGTTCAAAGGAACTCTCATCCACCTTCTGTGATGGTTTGGGCCGGAGTTTGTTCAACAGGTCGTACATTGTTAGTTTTTGTCGAAAAAATGTCAAGATAAACGCAGATGTCTATCTCAATGATATTCTCATAAAGCACATGCTTCCTTGGAGTAAAAAACATTTCAAACAAAATCCGTGGACCTTACTTCAAGATTCCGCCCCAGCTCACAAAGCAAAAAAGACACAGGAATGGTGCTCAAAAAATCTTCCCGATTTTATTCCAACTGCTGCCTGGCCTGCAAACTCTCCAGACCTCAACGTCATGGATTATTGTGTTTGGTTTATTCTTGAGGAGAAGGCTTGCGCTAAACGACACACTACAATTCAAAGCCTAAAAAGCTCACTAGAAAAGGCATGGCAAGAAATATCGCAAGAAATCCTGCGGTCCGCAATAGAGTCCTACCCAAAGCGACTGAAGGCTGTTATTTGTGCTAAGGGAGGCCACATTGAATGATTTCCGATTTTTCTTGTAGTTAAAATCATAAATAAACTATAATTAAAGTTTGGTTGTTTTCTGATAAATTTGTCAGAAGTTATGAACATTTTATCGAGTGACCATATTTATGGCGCACTCTGTATTTTGGCTCGAATACGAACTGATAACTAGTCTCTTTTATCAAAAATTCTTCCGTTTTTAACTATTTGTTACTTTTAAAGCCTCGAATAGGTCGAGCTGTCTTGGAGATTTTTGCAAGAAAATAGTAAGATTTCGAAAAACACGTTCATCAGAAAGGATCAAAACTAAAACAATTCTTCCAAGTCTAATTCAAAATCTCTATTTCCCGAGCACTCAGATGTGGTCTGTATCCAACACGTTGATTGTATTGAAGTAGCACTCGTCGTATAAGGGCCAAGCTGGACATTCTCCAATATAAAGTTCTTAACAAACGGTTCCATATTTGATAGTGCAACTGCTTGTAATCTGTAGGAGAAGTTCGTATTTAAGTCGCCAATCGAATTCGTCATATTCCTTGTTGATCTTCCCAGCGATCTCATGGTATTGTCCGTTGAAAGTGCTTTTTCCCTTGTAGCTTCCAAGCAAATCATTCTCAGTTAAATAGTCCCTCTAAAAGAGCTGCTTTTTTTAAAATAAAAGAATGGAACTAACCTCGACTAGTTGCACCTTGGCTGTAAATGGTTTGTTGCAGTAGAAATGGAATTCTGACTACAAATAGCTGGCCAGAATGGGAGAGACGAGTGCGAAGACTAGGAAGAACTAAAAGATAAAAGGTTTTTTTAAAGAAAAGAATGGAATAAATAAGTCGAGAAGATCACATTCTTTGAATGAAACGCGACCAGACTGACAAATAGGAAACCTTTTATCCAAGTGCTTTCAGGAAGGAATCTAATAGACAATAGTATTCCAGACAGATTGGAAGATTAAAGCTGTTGCAGACAAAAATGTCATTTTTTGATTTTTCTTTTCTCTTCTCAAATTTGAAATTAGCGAAAGAAATATTTGTAGAAGGTGGAGGGAATGGCAGTATACTTTGTCATTCAAGAGATTGATTTTTGGTTCTTCTCAAATAAGAATCATAGCTTTATTAGTTAGAAATATTTTTCGCATTTCCTCGAGCCTTCTGGCTTCCTCAGGTTGATGGTATCGACGAATATGCATTCCCTGTAGGCTGGCCAGGAGGAACACAACCCAATTGGAATTGCAAAACAACTCGCACAAGTGCCTTTGATCTTCAGAAAGAGTTCATGTTTGGATCTCCAATCGAAGAAATCATGTTTCGCGATGATCTTTACAGCCATTTCGTAATGTTTTTCATTGAATTTGCTCTAATTCCAATAGCTTCCAAGCAGTTCATTTGGAGAAAAGTAGTTTTTCTAGACTTTTTTTATAGAAAAAAGTGGAAAAAATTTACACCAAATAGCTCCACTTGGGCTAAGAAGTTGTTGTTATAGATGAGACGAAACTGAGACTCTATATAGTTCGTCAAAATGGGAGAGGAAAGGCTCAATAGGAGAGTGAACTGTAATGGCTTTCAGAAAAAAAAAGTATAGAGAAACTCACCAGTCGAAAAGATTGATTCTCGAAGAAAATCATTCTTCCTATCGAATGAAGCTAATTGAAATTACTTTATATGGTTTACAGCGAGAAGAAAATACAAATAAGCTACTCGCATTCAAAAAGGAAGCTACTCTAAGCAAAAGCGATAGAGGAGATTAGTCTGTTTAAAAATGGTGTAGAAGTTTATTGAAAATCATCTGCAAATCACTCCGGAGGCTGCCATTCCCTTGCTTCACGTCTTGACTCGCAACTTGAATATTTGGGAGCGAAGTTTCTCACATAGGCGAGTTTGATAGTGCCCTTGAAAAACATTCGCTATAGAATGGCCAAAAGAAACACGTCCCAATTCTCCAATTATCGCATATTCATCTCCCATCGCCACTACAGGCATGGATGATGTTCAAATAAGGAGTGTAGTCAATGAAAACAGTAAAAAAAAAAACTATCCCTTGTGCTGATCTGTCCAGTTATTTCACACCAATCTCCATTTCGTCGTGGACTAAGAGAGTTGAATTTGCCATAAAGATCGTCTTCACTCAAGGTGTCAGCCTAGTTTTATATCTTTTAAACGGAATAGAAACTCACATCATACATCTTGACAAAGCTTTGAAGGGCTTTTGGCATTGGAGAACAAAATTCGATTCCATATAGCTGGCGACAACTGGTAAGGAAAGGAGAGAAAAAAGAAAGAACTATAAGATAGAGGTGTGTTCAGAGAGAACTTATGAATCGTGGATCCAACATCTTTCTAAGATAAAGAAATCTTTTTCTTTTATACAGTCTTGAGAAAGAAACGAATACTAATGAATCGGAGGAAAGCCAACTGAAGGTATCAAAGACGTTTCTTTTTTTTATTTGTGAAAAGGAATTTCAACAAGATAGCCACTGTCTACGGGAGTTTGAAAAGTAGCCAATTCCAATGAGCCACCCAGATTGAGGACTTCTCCCTGACTTGTTGCGTTCGATGGGATTCCCAATGTCAAATATTTCCATTCCTTGAGAGTTTTCTAAAGATTTTATTAAGACTTCAAATAAATCCATCCGTACCTCATGGCATTTGTGATAGAGCCTTAGGACTAGGTTGGGATTCAGTGTTATATTTGTTTGGATAATCAATTCTCTCAATTTGTCGCCTTCTCCTTGAGAAATTCCATCTTTTAGAAGGTTATTTTTGGCTAAATTTGTTGTGTCGTGAGAGTGTGCAGAGAATTATTACAGGGGACTTCTTGAAAAAGTTGATAAATAACGAAGGATTTGACTTTCCACTCCCCTCGACAGGTAAGATTCGTTCGAATGTGGACTTCATTCTGAACCATTTTTCTGACTTTCTGCTTGAAGAAAACGAACCCACTCTTGACTGAAAGTCCCAATTGTTAGGAAGAAGAGAAGAAAGAGCATCGAAAGAGTGTCTTGATTTATGTCCTCATGTGAGCAGACTTCATGAAAAAAGGCGACCAGCTGCTGACAGTTGGCTCGTGGAATTTTCTCGAGACATTTTTTTGACCAGTTCAATTAAAAGACTGGCCATTTGAAATTTACGAAAAGAGAGCAATTATAAGAAAGAGAAAATATGATATTTTTTCCGAAATTCATTCCCCTCCCCCCAAAAAAAACGAGTAAGAAACCAATCACCATTTAATATTTTAATTAATTTATAAAAGTTATACTTAATATTAAAAAGACTTTGCCAAACTTAAGGCTAGCCATATCACTTTCATAGCGACAAATTGATCGGAAACCTCCTAATCGACTAGTTCATCATCAATGGCAGCGGCCGCATCGAGGAAGTTGGCTTCTTCTTCATGTGGATAATGAAATTGCTCCTCCTCCTGATATTCAAAAGTCTCGAATTCGTTACTTGGAGCATTTTGATTGTGCTGAGGAATTTGGTGAAGAAAGTGAGAGTCATCCGAGTAGTGAGCAATTTGTCCATTTCTCATTCTATTATTTTGGATGTCTCCTTCGTTACGGTGAGTTTCTTCGTTGTTGTCTTCCTCCACCATTTCTTGACGCCCACCATATTCTTGAGGCGGGTATCCAACATATTCGACGATTTGGCAATTATCCTCCGAATAAGAGTATCCTCCTTGGTTGGTGAAAGGTTTTTCATTGAAGTTTCCTTCCACAATCATTTCTGAATGAACGTTATTCCCTTGCGACGCATATTGTTGAGGATGCTGATATACCTAAATTGCTATTTAATTTAAAATTCTGATAAAAACAAGCCATTGGAAAATATAAGCTCTGTTGTGGATCGTAGACCATGGCAACTCCAGGCCACGGCATAGGAGGAGAAAGGAGCATTTGTTGAACTGGAGGTTGAGTCTGTTTGGGCGCTATTTTCTTGACATTGGATTTTTTGGCCGGAACTGTTGGAATTCCACGAGTTCCGTTCATTATAGCTGGCCAGGTGGCTAAAAAGTTCACTTTTAGGTCAAAATGGAAAAGTCATTTTCAAATTAATAATCAAAAAGGCCATTTCTTTGTGTTGATAGGAAAAAAAGCTTACCAATATTTATAAGACCGTATTTGTTGATATCCGGATTTTTACGACAGAAAGTCTCAAGTCTTAGAAAGAAAGCACGTTTATCGTTGAATCTATAGTTGCCACTTCCTTTATCCTTCATATACATTATTTCTTCTTTACATAAAACATTACGAATGCTATTCTTCCATTTTGCAACATTTAAGTCCAATCCAAGAAAATTTTCTCTAAAAAGGGAGTTCAATTCAATCGAAGAACACTTACCCAAGAAAGGCGTAAATCTCTTTGAGAGCGCTACTTTCTCCACTGGAGGAGCTAATGAAGGCTAGGCCAGGCATGAGATAGATTGGAACGGTTTTGTGTTCTCTCTTAAAGATGGATATTTCATTTCAAAGAAATTAAACTTACGAATTTCTTCTTGGCATAGGCCCTTTTGCCATTACTTTGGTGTGACTTTTTTTTATATGTGTTGATATTTGTTGACGTTGTATTTGAAGAATTGGGACGATGTGTAACTCCATCACAGTAATCATAGTCATAATCATCGTCATCGTAGAGAGAGATATAATTTGGGTCGGTGATTGCAGAGCATTCTGAGAGCATAAATTTGAATTGGCGCGCTGAGCTACTGGGTAGCTAGTAGCTACAGTAAATTACTGATTTGAACTTCATAAAAGGTTTTAAGCCACCATAGAAAAAGAACAGTGGCATAGTTACAAGAGTTTATAGTGGGAGAAGCAATTCTACTTGACTCTGATTATTGTGTTTACTCTATCATTCTTTCTTTAGAATTACGGATATATAGGAAATCGCTAGGTTTCGAAGATATATAATGGTGTTGATAGTTTAAATACAAACAGAGTTATGCGCTACTTTGTAATAAAAAAAAGCTTACCTTGTTCTGTAGACTGTCGCCACACTTGCTGTTCTCGCAGGGGAACACGTTGGTACTGTGAGGCGACGGATTGACGAGAGCTACGTGGTTGCACCATCTCCTGTAAAGAATGTTATAATAATTATTGAATGTAGCTGGTTAGTCTAAGGCAATTGCGATAATTTAAACGCTTGCGGTACAATATTATCTGAAAGTAATTTTGTAAAATTGGTGGGGAAAAGGAGAAAATGTGGGGGAAGGAAGGTTGTAGAAGGGGCTGTGAGGGTAAAGGAAGAAGTATATAAGTGTGCTGAGAAAAGAGAAGCGACGATTACAACTAAAAGCTATTTCTCTAGTCGCTTTAACTTTTTCGCATTTTACGTCCATTTAAAGCGAAGAAGAAGTTGAGAAATTACAATAGTCTCTATTGACTCGAATGGTCCGTAGAAATGGAATCAAGATGTCTCTGATGAAGCAAGCAGACTCTGCCTTTGATAATTCCCACCATTATAGAAAATTGGGATAAATAAATAGAAACTTCATTTGAGGATCACACTATTGGCATCCCTGAACCTTGATACGGTAGTCACATCCACCAGAGACTCCATCGAAGACCATGCCGGCCATGCAATTCTGGGTGAAAAGGACTCCATTTGAACACTTCCAATACCTGCCATTCTCTCTTCTTTAGCAAAAAAGGAAACTCACTGAGTAGCACAAGTAGCCCCATAGATGCCATCAAGCTTTCCGTCACAGCTGAAGGCAGCAGGAGGAGATTGAGGAAGAGTCTGTCCAGAATAAGGCGCCTGAGTGGGAAGGGGGGCCTGATTCTGGGGATAGGGAGAGATAGCCGGCTGATCCTGTTGAGGAGCAATCGACTGGACCGGAGTCAAAGGCTGCTGGGGAAGAGTCTGAACAGGCATGGGCTGGATTGGCTGCGAAGTGGAAGCAACATAGTCAGGACAGCCAGAGACTTGCATCCTAAAGGAAGATTTAGCTAGACTATCCCTTAAATACTTACGGGAAATCGCAGTAGAGATTGTCCTTGCTGAAGATCAAACCGGCGGGACATTTGTAAGGGAAATCGAGGTTGTTGGAGCACTTGATGAAGTCTCCAGAGCATTCGGAAGTCGGATAGAAGCCATTAGTCTTGGAAGAACAGAAGGAAGATCCTTGGTCGCGAGCCGGGAGAGTGGCAGGGAGAGTCATCGGCGCTTGGGTAGTGGTTGCGGCCAAAGGAACTCCTCCGCAGTTGACAATGTTGGAAGGATAGTCGCAGGCGCGAACGACTTCGTTGAACTTGAGGCCAAGACCGCAGGCATGGACGTAGGAGTTTCCGTTAGAGCAGTGGGCATAATGGGCGCCGCATTTGAAGAGCGAATAGAGGCCATCTTCCTTGCCCTCGCAGGTGAATGGAGGAAGAGGACGGGTCTTAAATCCACCAATAGCTGGGACTGGGGTGGTCAAAGCAGGAAGCAGTTGGTCAGCAGCTGGGGAAGCACCGCAGATCTTCACTTGATCGGGGAAGTCGCAAACGGTTCTCTCCTCATCGAAGCGCAGATTGGCTTGGCATTTGTGCTGGAATTCTTCTATTCATTCTTGATCTTAATAACTCACAGCAATCAAATTTCCAGATTGACAGCTGTAATAACGGTGGGAGCAGCCATCAGCGTAATAATTGTCAGCCTTTCCAGAGCAGGAGGCATCTGAAAATGTAGAATCATCGTAACTATTTTTTGTTTTCTCCGCTTCATAGAACCAAATTTAGTCAATTTTTTGACTTTTAGATTCAACATTTTCTAGGCTCTACAATAATTTATTTGAGAGGTTAAGCTTGTTTTTTCTATAGCTTTTCAAAAAAACAATTAGAATTTCTAAGTTTGATCCTATGAAGCGAAAGGGTGAGAAGTGACGCTAGAGGCATTCAACAGAAAAGAGCCCTAGAAAAGCCCTCTAATTCTATGTGCGAACTGACGCAAAATTTCAAAAGGAGAGCAGAAATTCTTCAAAAATAACATAGCAGTAAAAGATGCACACGATGCCATATAGGGCAGCAGGACGAGTGTCCTGACAAAGTATGGAGCTACCGCTTGGCTCCTTTTAGAGAAGAACCACATTCTTCTCTGGCGATCTTTTTTTCCCATTTTTGTCTCCAATTCTACAATTCAAAACTCACCGAAAGGAGTATCAGCGGAGACTTGAATGGCTGGATAGGGACGAGCTGTGGCAGGAGATTGAGCTACTGGAGGAACTTGGGTTGTGGTTGTCGTAGCGATGACGGTACTTCCTCCACAAGCTGGAACACGTTCCTGATAGTCGCACATGCCATTATCCAAATTGAAGAAGAGTCCTTTCTGACACTTGTTCTGGACAGTGGCTCCATTGAAGCACTGGATGAAGATCTCAGAGCAGATGTTATTCGGAGAATAGAGACCATCAGCCTGACCAGAGCAGTCAAAGATTGGCTTGGATGGAGGAGCTTGAGGAAGAGGCTGAACAGGCTGAACAGGCTGAATGGACTGATATCCGGGAAGGGAGGCAGGGCTCTGAGGAAGAGTCTGGCTGGCTTGGCAGTTGGGGACATTCTCGCGACGATGGCAGGTCTGCTTCTTGGCGTTATAGAAAGTTCCAGCTGGGCAGTTCAGCTAAAAAAACTCTAGTTTAAAGGAATTTTTACTGAGCTTCACAATTTGTAATGTTCTACAAAGTTGTAGAGGAGATCAAAATCTACAACTTTGCAGAAAATCACAAATTCAGAGAATTTAAAAATGGCTCCAAAAAACTGACTCTCTGGGTCTCTCCATTGCGACAGTAATAGAAGTAGGAGTTGCACCCGTCGGCATAATATCCATCGGCCAATCGTTCGCAGAAAGGCTGGATTGGTCCAACAGGGGTATCCGAGGCGGCTCCTCCATCAATTACGGGCTGGATGGAGATGATTGGCTCAGGGGTGGTAGTCAAAGGAGTTCCTCCACAAGCTGGGACGCGTTCCTTCCATTCACACTTCTTGTTGTCGTCGTTGAAGAAAGTTCCAACGGGACAGTTGAATTTGAAGGTTCCGCCAGCGACGCAAGCATAGCCGAAAGTGTGACAGCCGATTCCATAATAGCCGGTCTCCTTTCCAACGCAGAAGGTATCTTCTCCAGTCTGTTGAGAGACGGGAGCCAGGGTTGGGGCAGCAGTGACATCCAGCGACAGGTCGTTGCCTCCACAAGCTGGGATTTGTTCAGGAGAAGCGCAGAGGTGCTTGGCGATGTTGTAATACATTCCAGGAGCGCATTGGACTCGCTCAATTCGGCCGAGTTGACAACGGAAGTAGAAAGTGTTGCATCCAGAGTTGGAGACACTTCTCTCAGTGCATTGGTTGCCAACGATTTGAGATTCATCCTGGGAAATGCCATAGCCGGAAGAAAGAACGGGCTGGTCGTTTCCAATGGCATTTGGAAGAGGAGCCAATGGAGCGAGAGTGGTAGCGGGAGCCATTCCTCCACAAGCTGGAATGACAGCCTTCATATCGCAGTTCTCCTTATCCTTATTGAAAAAGAGCCCAACAGGGCAGCGCATTTTGAGAGCTCGTCCATGGACACAATTGAAGAAGTGATCGCTACAGCCATCAGCGTAGAGTCCATCAGGCAAGTGACTGCAACGCTTCAACTCGCTGGAGGAATCCTGGGCAGGAAGGGGCTGAGGCTGATAGGGAGGAATGGCCGGAGGAGATGATCCGCCGGTGGGAAGAATCTGAGGAGGAGACTGGGCAGCACCTCCATTGCATTCAGGAATCTACAATTTCACTTTTATCAAAGAAGAAAAACTCACGGAAGCGCTGAAATCGCAGTACTTCTTGTATGGATTAAAGATGAGTCCACTTGGGCAGCTCCTAGCAGTGGCTTGTCCAGCCCAGCAGGAGACATAGTTGGGAGAGCAGACACCAGCGGCGTTGTCTCCATTCTCCAATCCAGCGCAACTCATTTGTGCTCTAAATCTTTTTTTTTTGTATATAAAAGAGATGGAAAACTGACTGAGCTGGAGCCCGAGGAGGGAGAGTTGGTGGAGGGATAGGAGCATTAGTGGCAGTTGCACGAGGAGGCTGAGGCTGAACCTGTTGGGAGTAGGGATTGGCTGGCATGTCCTGAGGAGGGAGAGGAGCTTGGGTGGTAGATGGACTGAAATTGAGACAATTCTTCAAAGAGAAAGAGATCTTACTTGAGACAGTTAGACTCGAAGTTGCATTGCTCTCCATCGAAGACCAAAGGTGAGTGGCATTTCTGAAGTCGAGCCAACCCATGGACACAAGTAGCATAGGCATTCTTGCACTTGCCCATCATGTAAGAGCCATCAGCTTTTCCAGTACAATCAAAGTTGACAGGAGGCTGAGTGGCGTCAGCTTGGATGATGTTGTTCAACTCGGCTGGAGGAGGAGGAGTTGTTGTGACTCGATCCTTCCTGAAAATACGGGAAATTTTATTGAAAATAAAGAAATTACGAGCAGGCAAAAGGATAGTCGCAGTATTTGACACGGAGGTCATAGACGAGGCCGGCGTTGCACTCCTGCCGTCTGGGCGTTCCGGCGAGACAAGTGTAGAAGGTCTTGGAGCAGGACTCCTTCTGATAGATGCCGTCCTCTTTTCCAGTGCAATCGAAGTCGATTGGGGTTGGATCGAAAGCGGGAGGGGCGATGGTGACGCTGTTTTGATTTGAGGGGAGGAGGAGAAGAACTTACTGTCGGACTCCTCCACAGACGGGGATGTTCTCCTTCATATCGCAGGCGTTGACCTCAGGATCGTAGAAGAGGACCTGGATTTTCCGAGTAAAGAAACTCCTCGAAGAATTTACATTGGGACACTGGTATTTGAAGATTCTCGCGTTGGCGCATTTCCAGAAGAAATTCACACATTGATGCTTAGAGTCGGCGAAGACACCATCCTCTTTGCAGTCCGGAGGGCCATCATCTTCCGAGATGAAGGTAAGAACTTGGTGTCCGCCATTGATTTTGACTGGAGGAGGAATGGGAGTTGTTGACTGAATCAGAGGCTGGTCCTGGGCTGGGAGAGGAGCTGGCTGAGCGGGGTAAGCTCCACTGAATTTATTTTAAACATTAAAAGAGTGAGGATCCTTTTTTAGACCGGGAGAACTTTGATTTTTGAGAGAACTGTCAGAATTTGATTCATAAATGAGTCCCGAAGAGAAATCATTTTCTTTTCCGGGTGATTTCAAAAAGTCCCACCTGATCTTGATTCCCTTGCAGGCGTTGACGCGTCCTCGGTAGTCACAGCGGTTGCCTCGGACGTCGAAGTATTGCTGATAGCCGCAACTAGAAATCTTCCTTTTTATCTTTTAAAATTTGACAAGACTCACGCAGCTCGCATGACATTTCCAGAGACACAGACGTAGTAGCTCTTATCGCAGGGGATGCTGGGATGAGAGTAGAAGCCGTCGGTGCGATTGACACAAGTGAATTCTGGAGGAGAGGCGAAGATCTGATTCTCGACAGCTCGAGGATTCTTGCACTCGTTGATCTCAGCTTTGTCCTCACATCGAGCCAATCGAGAGCTGAAGAAGAGATGAACTGGACACCACTTGTGGTAGGCAGTTCCCTGGAATCTTATTTTAAGAAAAAGATTAGAGACTCACGTCATGACATTGGGTGAAGTTCTGGTTACATCCAGTCACATAGAAACCGTCGCTCCTTCCGGTGCAATCGATTCCCTTGGGAGTAGTCGAGGGAGCAGCGGTTGTCTTCTCGTTGGTCGAAGAGTTCACTACCTGGGGTCCTAGGAGAGAATCTCTGAAAGGAGAAGACCACCTACCTGCTAGGATCGCTGGAATAGCAAGAATTATCCAAGCCAGCCGTAGCATGGCTGAAAAGGAATTGAAGAGGAGTTTGAGAAGAGACTAGAGAAGACTCTGGATTGGGGAGGGGCGGAGCACAGTAGGCTTGTGATCAGATTCAAAGATCAACGAGATCAGAGATGGTTACTTTTGAGAATTTAGTGGGGGGAGGAGGAGGAGTCATAAAACAAACTTTTGAAACAGGAATGTTCTTCCCCGGCGAGAGTCAGAGATGGACACACCGAAAAAAGAAAACAAGCGGTTGCAATTTTGAGATTAGTCGCGGTAAATCGGGAAGGAAAGTACGAGACAAACATCAACATTTAACTATTTGGAGAAAGAGAGAGTTTCACCCAAAGAAGCTTCTAGAATTTCAGGAGGAAGCGAAAAAAAGAGAATTTCATAGCTTTTGAAAAAGATAAAAAACATTTTGAAGGAAAATCGGAGTAAAGAAGGAAGCACAGTCGTCGAAATGGACTGGGACATCGGTCGGGGAATCTTTTATAGGGGCCTCAATCCAACTGTAACACGCGTCATTTGGAGGCGGGACTCTCCCACACAGGGCTACCGGGAGGGGATTAGACCACATTTATCATAGAAGAGAAGTCAGACCAATCGAATCACCAAGTACCAAAGTACGAATCTTCTGAAGCTTCTAGAAACAAAAATCTTTGGAGTGAATGGAACCAAAATAAAAAAGTACTGTAATATCTCGTAGAATCTATCTAGAAAGATATATAGTTTTTTCTTGGAATGCAATTGATCTCACAATGACTTTTCAATGAGATCTCCTAGATTACTGAATTTACTCTAGATTATTCCTACTTTTCGAGTTGAGACAATTTCGCTCATTATTTCTAGGTTTTAAATCTTACTTTTTTAGGTTACATTTTAAAGAGATTCCTCTATATTTTGTTCCATTTTTAACACCAAAGAGGACTTTGATTTTTAGGTGTCTCTGTCAGATTTGAATCATGGAGTGAATCTTTAAACGAAGTCATTTCTCTCTTTCCGGCTGATTAAGAGATCACCTGATCTCTTACCTAAAAACCCAAAATTAGGATCTCTTCTTTCGGTTGAGATTCTTCCCCGTCTGAGTCTCTCATTTCCCAGATGTTGCAATGTCCGATGGGCTGAGACCAGCTGTCAGATCAAAGAAGTAGAAAAGAAGAGAAAAGAAAATGACCGAGTGTTCACATTTCCAAGGAATTCTCGGCAACAGCTGGTCCGCTGGAAAAAGAACTCGGCTCGCAACATTCACAAAGTAGAACAAAAGGCTCCAAGGGACAATTCATTGGAAACAGTTAGTAAAACAGGCGAAACAAGATGTTGGAGGAGGACTGGCGACTTCCTCATCTTTGAAATTGATTTGATTCAAATAAACGGAACGTCTTCCACCAACGAGGAATATTTCTGGAGCCTGGAAGAGATTTTCAAACGAATCTCTCCCTTCCTCACCTCGCCGACTCGTCCTGCTCTCACATTTTGAACCATCATACCAATCCTTCCGATCTTAGTCTCTATTGCTTCATAGTCTCCTAGAGTTAAGTTGTCATCCAAAATTTCATCTAAAAGGTACTTTTTTTTGTTTTTAACTGTAAATATAAACTTACCGTAAACGAGACGCATTGAATTGTCGAATCCCTCACTTTTTGCAATAGCCTCTCGAACTTTTTTGACCTCTGCTGTCGCCGGGATGTGATAGTCATAATTATCAACACTGGTAAAAGAGACCAGTCGAATGTGCAAAAGCCACTAAAAGGAAGGGATTATTATAAGAAATACTGCCTACTGTGGTTCGAAGACTAAATTCGAGTATTTCTTCGAGATCTTTAGAGCAAAGGATAGACAAGGGACCGGAATAAACTTGACGCCCTGGAAAGTTTTAGTTTTATTTTTTATTAGGGGAGCGCAAACCTTTGAACATAAGTCTTTGTTTTGAGATTTCAATGTTAGTTTCTTTCTCAATTTCTTGTTTCAAATGCTCAACAGTTGCTTTTAAAGGAATAATAAAAGTGCATATTTCCTTTGGAGAGTGCAATGCTACTTGAACTTTTAACATGTTTGGGTCATAGTCCTGTATTTTGTATCAAATTCAAAAAAATAAAAACTCACATTAGCACATGTTAGCCGCTCTACAATCCAAAGAGATGCATTTTCCTTTAGTCCGATCTCATGAAGACTCTTTTCATCATCTAAACTCTTCCCTAAAAAGCAAGAAGTAATGATTATTGAAAAAAAACAAAATAAAACACCTGAATATATCAATCTTTGTCGTTTGGGATGAATTTTATGTTTTTCAGCAACAATTTCATGAATCTTTTGCTTCAGCTGAATGATTGTAGCCATTGGATCCGTTTCGATGTTATAAGATGCATGTCTTCCTGTTATAATCACAACGATTTGCATTCTAATAAGTAAAGTGTTGAGAAAAGTTATTAAATG
Organism: Oscheius sp. JU1382; assembly: GCA_932521405.1. NCBI lineage: Eukaryota > Metazoa > Nematoda > Chromadorea > Rhabditida > Rhabditidae > Oscheius > Oscheius sp. JU1382. The sequence continues at coordinate 2,336,253 of OW051479.1, forward strand.
TCGTCTAGTCATAAAAATGAATGCGCTATTATTTAGCTTTCAAATAGTAAAGCAAAACTTCCTTATAAATCTTGTTTTGACTTACTCATTAAAAGTTACTTACTTTGAACCAGCATGATCAATATCGTTGGTTGAGTGTATAAAAAGCAATAAGACAAATTAAATTTATCTAAAACATGCTTTAGACAACAGTTAATAACCAAAACTAGAAGTCTAGTAATAAATTAAACACTCTTCAAGTAGTCACGAATATATTTGGCCACATCTGTATGAGAAATTAGGCATTGGTTGTAAAAACTGGGATATTCCCTCACCAAGCTTTTCAATTTTTGGAATCTCGGACAACTATTTATACACAGTCCACCGTCTGTACAAAGCATGTGATGAGAAATTCTATCTACTATTTGCATTGTCTGAAAATTATTTTAAAAATAAAGTTAAGATTACGCTAATAATGTCATAATATGGTTGTGTACCAATGTTTGTAAAGATTGGCAATGGAACGTCTTCAGGAGGATCAAAAACGTCGTTGTCATATGTTAGGTTAGGGTAATATTCCCGACGTCTAAAAAAATAATGTGAATTTAAAGGACCTACCTGTCATCTCCTAAATCCAAATAGTGCTCAACATTAAGATTGTGATCCGAAATAATTGGTATTGCAGGAGGCGGAGGTGGCTTTTTGGGCGTCGAATGATTTACTTAATTACTTTATTTTGAAAATTACCAATACAACTTACCTGGCTGCACATTGGAAAGCGGAGTAGAGGGACGTTCAAAATTGAAGAAATTGTTTTCCTCGGTTATAATTTGTATATTTGGCCTGCTCCGTATGGTATGAAGATCATTGTTAAGAAACATTTGGACATCTGTTTCTAGTACAGGTGACCTCAAAAAATCTTTAAAACGTATTTTAAAAAAAGGCAAAAAATACTTGTATCGATTGTCCTGTCCAAATTTTCCGCACGGGAAGTACTTTCATTTCTATTCGGTTCTCTATGACTTAACAGAGTCATTGTACTAATTGTTTGAGAAGCATTGAAGATATTAGAATCAAGTGGCGGACTTTGAACGCTTGGTAGCGTGTCTTTAAATTTTGTGCTGTCAGACAAATACTTACCCGTTTCTATAGATGGAAGGCGCACAAAACCGCTGTTGCTTCTGTTAGAAGTTTCTGACACGCCGCTTAGAGTTTGTTGATCATGTTTAATTACTAGTGGTATCTCAGAGAGTCCTAAAACAATTGTATTGCCTATAAAATTACCTCTATTAGAATAATTTTTCACTGCGACATTGACCCAATGATGAATTTTTCTTAAGTCTTCGGTTTGAACATCAATTAGCTGGAGAGACGTTCCTATTTGTTTTACATATGGGCACTTATCCAAATGGCGATGTGCACGATAAGTACTAGAGAATTTTTCTCTACATCCTGTGCATGCGTATGTAGCAAAATTTTCTTAATATATTATTATTCCACATAAAAAAGCTTACGTAGATGATAGCTTCCTAGATGTTCCTCCAAAGAAGACGTATCAAAACGCTCGTTTAAATGAGGACACTCTGGGCATGAGAGAACATGATATTTAGTAGTCTTACTTGACATTCTTCTTGTTTAAAATTATAAAACTTAATAAGCTATAACGAGACATTACAATTGTTATGCAGCTATACGAATTCAAGCCTACTAATTGTCAAACAAACATTTATTATTCTGTTTTCAGACTTTAAGAATAATAACAAAAAGTAAAGCTAAAATAACAGTTTTTACCACTCTTCCTCAGCTTGACCGGCTTGAGTGGTTTGATCAGACGATCCAAAGCATGTATTGTAGCCACCATTATTGCAGGCTTCTTCTGTCAACCATTCAGGAACGACCTATATACATTTTAAGACAAAAAATAAGCCTAAGAAAACCTGTCCTGCCTGTTGAAGACACTTGACTAGTCCTTCGGCTAATTTACTATCCTTGGAAGGAATATAAAATGAAATGGCCTGACCAGCATTTCCAAGACGACCAGTTCTTCCGATTCTGTGGACATATTGATCAACGTCATCCGGAAGGTCGTAATTAATTACCTAAAGAAAAAATGCTGATTTCAGAAAAGTCAAACCAGATCTACTCCTTTAATGTCTAAGCCTCGCTCCATTACGGCTGTTGCGATCATTATAGCTTTCTTTCCATAAATAAAATCTCTGATGGCCTCGCTTCGCTCTAAAGAATCTAATTGTTCTTTCTAACTTATGCAAACCATTTTGCAATCTATCTGCATGAATAGTAGTCGAAGGAATACCACAGTGGGAAATCATTGAAGCTAAAGTGTCAGCAAAGCCTTTTTTAGAAACGAATATCAGGATTTTCTTTTCGAATACATTAGAATCTAAAGAATAATATTTAAAAAATTAGGCTAACTAGGATTAAGAGCATAGGTTTCCTTACTGATGTCAAGGATTTCCAAAAGTTTATCTTTCTTTTCGGTTTGTTCCACTTTACAGAAATCTTGATTGATGCATTGATTAGCGGCTCCAATTTCTCCAATCGTAACAACAAGATAACTCGGTTTCAGTAGATTGGCGGCTTGCTCTTGTACTCCTGTTGGGAAGGTAGCTGAGAACATAACACCTTGTACGTATTGCTACATAATCTGATTATTTAAAGCGTGTTTAATCTACCTTTTCAGGAATTTTTGCATGTATCATCTTAATAATATCTCCGCCATCCTGCTCTAACAATCTATCAACTTCATCTAATACAAAAAATCGAACTTTATCTAGAATGATCGTTCCATCATCAACAAAATGCTTAAGGCGACCCAACGTTGCTGCAACAATAGTAGCGCCCTAAAGCAAATTTTAGTTAAAATATTAATTGTTCTCGCCTTTTGCAATTCTTCTTTTTGGTAGGCAACCGAAGTTCCTCCATATACAGGCTTGCACGTAAGAACTGTTCCAAAGGCATACTTTCTAGTTTCATTATAAACTTGAACCGCTAGTTCACGAGTGGGAACAATTACAATAGCTCTAAACAAATAGCAATACGTGTACATTATTGCAACTGACCTAGGATGACATCCAATTTCTCCACTATGGCTAAAATCTCTCCATTCATGTATTTTCGATAAGATAGGAAGAAGGTATGCGGCAGTTTTTCCAGAGCCAGTTTGTGCGATTCCAACCATATCTTCTCCTATATATAAACAAGGTGATTAGAATGTTTTAGCAAACCTTGCATAATAAGAGGCATACTTAATCTCTGTACAGGCGTAGGCTTTTCATATTGGCAGAGTTCCAAATTTTTCATAAATCTATCGCCAAGACTGAGTTGTTGAAAGTTTCTTTAAAATTGACATAAATTTGTATTAATTGTTTACGTACTCAAGTGGCTGAACTGGACGAGGCTGCGGATTCACTCCAGTGGTGACGGATGCAGAAGCCAAAAAGAAACGGTCAAACATTACTCCTTGCGAGACTGAATGTCCAAATAGATCATTTTCAGACTCATCTGCCGGAACAAAAGTGGATGCAGGTTTGGCTCCATCTAAAAGTAGCATTTGCAACGATCTCGCCAAGATAATACCTTCACGAGGCTTTGGCGGTTCAGGACAATTTCTAGAACCATGCCCTTCTACTCCGCAATTATAGCACGTTAAGGGTGCACACTCTTTTCTTGGTTTTGGGCATTCAGGTGACTTATGATTCTGGGCACCACAGTTGTAACATCCTCTGACTGAAGATTAATATAAATGAAATACTTTTGCGCTTACGAGATTCAGGACATTCTGAACTTCTATGACCGTCTTTTCTGCAGTTATGACACTTAATAGATGCACTGTTTCCACCAAAAGAACTAAAACCGCCACCGCCAAATACATTTCCACCTAAAATATGTTAATCAAATTTCTAAAATAAATAACTCATACCAGCTTCGTTAGGACATTCATTTTTCCAATGCCCGGCTTGATTACATTTTAGACAAGGAGTAGTGGGTGGAGCACGTTCTTCTCTGTGCTTTTTAGGTTCGGGACAGTTAGCAGATCGATGTCCTTCCTTATTGCAATTATAGCAAGCTCTCCCAGCTATAATGAAATTCATCGTTAACTAATAAGTATGAAACTTACTTCCTCCAGAATCCCCAAAGACTGTACCTCCAGTTGTACTTCCAAATCCTCCGCCCGAGCCAAAGCCTCCTCCAGATCCGAAGCCAGTAGATTGTGCACCACCTTCAAATTTTGAAGTAGAACCATCTGATCCGAATCCTGTAGATGGCGAACCAGAACCGAAATTAAAAGATTGTACGCCTGATTGAAAATTTGTAACAGGAGCACTAAATCCTGTAAAAAAAGCCATACTAATAATAAAAAATAGCCTACTAGATTGTTGGGTTATTTGGCTAAAGTTGCTTCCGAAGCCAGACGGATTTGCATTTTTTGGCGACTTTGACCAACCATCGTCTGACATCTTCTATAAAATAACTTTTAGCAATCACAAAAGTATTAAAAACATCACTTTCATAACAAAACAGAATAGGAATTACGTATGGGAAGTTCATCATCAGTACGGTACGCGCTACTATGAAGTCTCATATGAACGAAATTTAAAATCGTTCGCCCTTTTGCCGCTTTCAATTCTCTTTTCGTACAATTCAGTTCAGCTCTTTTCATATCGCTCGCCCTATTGTGGTTATGGGCCGATTCGGGGCGATGGTTAACTGTGAGAATTTGGTCGATTCCGCCCCTCCAGACGCTCTTTTCCTCACTATGAGGTTTGTCGCACTCTTTTTCTCCCTTAAACTCATCTCGGCCGACATTGTCTGCTACAAAGGAGATATTCTCCACAAAGGAGTTGTCGAAACGCCTAATACTGAAGAAACTACAGCATGCCGCATACACTTCGAAATGATGGACTCTGCTTGCAGCATCGATAAAGTCGACATAACAGCTTCTCGCTCAGGAACAGTGAGCTACTTTTCTTATTTATAATACCTAATTCAGGCTTCAAACAATACTTTGGATTGCGAACTACTTCCCGGCGACAAAATGGTGGAATGCGAATGCACTAGCGAAAGGTGTAACACTCCTAACTTTGCCATTAAGGTTCGTTTTTTAAAAAAGCTCCCCCTCGCTCTCTCGTCCGACTTTTTTTCTCGTCCCGGTAGCCTATTTCCAATTCCGTTCGTGTCTTAAGGCATTAAGATAGGAGCTATTCCTATTGATGGAAAAAGTATTATCCCATAAAGTCCAACGATGTTTGGCTCACAAGTTGAGTCATCCCAACGAGGGATGGTCAAATCTGTCTAACATTGGTCGTTTGAGAAGGTCATCTAGCAGTTTGTCTTTGAAGAAATTCTACCGTTTTAGATTTTAAAAAATTATTCCAGGAAGCTATTACTTCACTCAACAGTTCTAATGACCAAGAGAAAGCCATTTTGGATTGCTTTATCAAGATTCTTGAGTCCAAATTTGATTTGAGTAAGTATGACGACAAGTAGACAACCACTTTCTAGCCACAACTACCAAAACTACAGTTGCGCCAACCACTAATGCTGCCACAACGAAGGAACCAACAACAACTAGTGGAAATGAGACAACAGCCACTCCAGATTCTTCCAACTCCTTCTGGTTTGTTTTTTCCCCTTCTAATCAATCGTCTTATTGCAGGATTTTGGCAATTGTCGTCGCGACTGTTCTATTTGCCTTTTGAAGATTGCCGTGTGACATTTTTTGTTTCTGGATAAAAAGCAGCTTTCAATAACGAAAAAAGAAAACCAATTTAGGACTAGCTCTCTTCACCTTCTTGATCCTGTTGGTCATCATTCTTACGGATCCCTTCAGAGCAGACGGCTCATTTGACTGCTTTTCGTTTCAAAATTTTGATTGGCATTTAAAAATACCAGTAAAAGGAGCAACGTTTTCCGCACAAATTAGGCCGTAATTTTACGTATATTGACGCACATAAGTATTTGGAATGTTCCTTTCTACTTTTGAAATTCTGACTCACCTTCTCTTTCACATTTTTCTCGACAACAACAGTAAAAGCAAAGCAATGAAGGAATGGCGAATTGAAAACAAGCCACTAGTTTTTCCTTTTCTGGCAAATTCGGTAGTGCAGAACTTATACTGTTCTACAACCATTACCGAACACTTTTAAGACATAGTGTCGCTGATATAGAACAAGTTCAGGATAAATGCAACATAAAACATTTACTGTCATTTCTATGATGTTACATGGAAATCATTTCTAGACCGAATTTTATGGAATTATCCGTAGCGAGCCTTGCATTGCTTGAAAGCCTCATTGAATCCGCTGCATAGGCTAACGTCATTTTGGTTCTGGCTACTGAAAAAAAACGAATGCATTAACATCAATATTAGCTAACCATTCAACAAATTGACGCCACTCGAATTCGCAAGGCTGAGAATATTGTTGAGGAGCAGCAGCAGCTGGAGCGGCAGCAGGAGCAGCTTCGCTGCTTGAACTTCCTCCGCCTCCAGTCAGCATGTGCCCTACCGTATGACCCTAATAAAGAAATTTACTAAAAAGCTACAGCGTAAGACTTACAACAGCACTTCCAATGGCTACTCCTCCGGCTGTAGCAGCCATTTGCGCCATCAATCCTGGTCCCTGAGAGGGAGCTCCAGCCATCGGGGTTGGCGCAGCCATAGGAGCGTGAGGAGCTAAATAGATGATATTTTATATGATACTTTGGAACGAGATAAAAGTCGACTTACTTGGACGAGGAGCAGCTGCCATTGGAGGAGGTGGAGCAGCTCTGGCTGGTGGAGGAGAGGCAGCTCTTACGGGAGCTGAAGGCTTGGGAGAAGCAGCACGCCGACGAACCATTGCTGAAAATAAAATAATTAATAGAAGCATAATGAACAGATGAGAAGTAGGTAGAGAACATGTTAGCAGGAAAGTCACATGATTAAAGATTGATCAGTCAAGTCTTGATAAGATCAGAAAAGTTTCAAAGGCTTTTATAAATGTTTTGAATTTGCAAACAAAGGAAAACATTTAATTTTGGCTTCAGTAGTTATAGTTTATATGAATTCTAATACATTTTGAAAATTTGGTGTAGAAATAAGATGAAAAACAATACTTATTTGAGTATGAGCTTAGTTTTGTGAACGGGAGCTTCGCGAGTGCATGAAGTGATGACTATAAATTCCGTTAGTAGCACGAAAAGCACGTGGTACTATGAAGAAAGAGTTGGGAACGCTTTCAGATTGCGAAAGTTCGAGAAATGTCGTCATTCCGACGGGCTGATCAAATGCGCGCGCAGTTTTCGGATCATCTGTCATTGCTGCATGCTTATTTTCGATAGAGCAGACATTGATCAAAGTAAGAATTTTTAGGTTTTCGACGTTCAGCTTGTTTTCAAGTCAGAAAGGAAAAAGTCAGGGCTGGAAATCAGAGCTAAAAATAACAAACTATTTGATAATGTAAACTTTTCTTTGCTGCTTATAAGCAATCATTACAAGAAATTAGGTTGGAAATTTTTCGGATAGTTCTCCGTATAAAAAGTAACATGAAATAATGGCAAGAAGTAAATCTGACAGCAAGATAATTGATTTCCCTTCCCTCTTCCGACATTTAGGCTGAATTACTCAGCTTGAATAGAAATGCTCCAGAAATCAATCTTCAATAGCTTCACAAAATAACGTTTTAGTGGAACAGCGTATATTTGTCAAATAAACAGTTCCACTAGTTCAATTGTTACCCTCGGATAAATATTTGCTCGCATGCATGATCATATATCTGCAGCGCAGTGGTTAATAGTCAGTTTTTTGAAACAGACCACAGTACCCTAAAACTATGAAATAGCTGAAATTTGGCGCATAAACGTTGAGAACTCCTATTTTATTTCTTTACTTTCATTTTATGCCTAATGTTTATTTATTTCTCTTTTTAGATGGAGGATCTCTCATCTTTAGCCGAGCTCCAACAAATTATTATTGATGAATCATCAGAAATTGATGACTTTTTGAAGCAATTTACCGACATGTCAAAAGACATAGTTTGTTCTTTTGTTGCTGAAAAATTTAAATTTTTAGAAGAGCGAGTTTTTTTCAAAGCAGCTTCCGGAACTCCCACTACTTGTCGCTAAGCAGAAGGAGCTTGCTGGAAAATCATTACTTGCAATTAGTCATGTCGAAGATCAATTAAAAAAGCTAGAAAGAAAGTAATTAGTTCACAAAAACTATAATTTTTTAAGGAATCAGGCACTGTGGCTTTCGATTGCTCAAGAAAAGGTGGATATTCATGACATTGAAAGGAAACTTGAAATACTCAAAAGGGAAGAAAAAAATACTGAAGAGAATAAAGAAATGTTTGTAAGAGTAAGCCAATTAGACTTAAATTCATTTTTTAGGGAGAAGCATACACGGCTGAATCCAAAATATCAGATGAAGATGTCCTCATCAAGCTTGATCAAGACCCGAATTTTATAAAGAAAAGACGTCGTTCTGCTGCTAGAATCGCATTTGACGCTGTCAAGGTTTGTCTTCTTTTCATACAATATTTAAAATTTAGCATGCAACCAGTAATCTACGTAGCCGTTCAACAAGTAGATCTAATGCTGATTGTGTGTAGTCAGTAGTGTATTTTAACAATTAATTCATGTAAATCAGCGGGTGTACTATCGTTATACTTTCCTAGGAATTACTTTGGTTCTATTTCAGCCAAAATTCTCCAAGTTATTCAGCCTTTTCTTGGACTCGTGCGTCATCTAACAAAATAAAGTTGCGAAAGATCGCCAGGCAATTCCCTTCATATCGCTGATAAACGGTCACCTAGGGCAACACAACTTCATCATTCTCGCCTCTAATTGCCTCGCCTGTCCTCTTTCGATTTGATTCGCATTCTTAACTTTCAGTTCTAGATGGGCTCAACCGTCTGTCGCCCGTCTATTTCATCCTTTGTAGAATGTGGCTTTGAAGAATCAAGCTTCCTGAAAAGCCTTCGCGACAAAAACCCATACAACTGGAGTAAGTTTTTATGTTTAAAGTTATTTGTAATCGAATCTGGGGATGGGTATCAAATTGACTCAATATTTCCTTCCAGTTTCGGTAATTTTTACTTCCATCGGCGTGCTTTGTCTCCTTCTGTTATGGATCGTTTCTTTTTGCATCCGACATCGGGACTTTACGCGCTCTTTTATGATTTGCCAACTTATTCCTTACACCGTGACATATGCTTGTAAACTTGCGACCCTGGTCTACGAGCGTCTTTCCCTCCAGCAATTATATTATAGGTCTGTAAGCAATTCCTCTTCTTAGCCAACTATTTCAGTGGATATATTGAGACAAAACCTTTTTGGGAAAAATCAGTTCAAAAAATCTACAATATTGCTGTTACAACGACTGGATTAAATCTTCCCATGGGCACATTGGTCTTCCTTATTATGAATCTTTACGCTGCAAATGCCAGGAAAATGGTCTCTCAAGGAGCCAGTTGGTAAGAGGAAATAAAAACACAAAAAGATATTCTAGGGGATTGTACTTTCTAACCTTGCTTGTTTCTCTAATCGTCGGATGTGGAAATCTGCTTTTCATTTACAATTCTAGCGTCCAATCCATCTACGCTGTAGCCTACAACTGGCTTACCAGAGCTTGTATCTTCAGCTGTTCTTGTTGTCTCGTCGTGGTGAGTTTATTTCCAGAAAAGATTCTGCATTATCAGATTCTCTTTGCTGCTTGTTTCTGCACAAAATCTCACGTTGGACAATGTTCCGATTCGCCGGTCTCTAATGCAAAATCTCGGATGATCTGGACAATTCCCTTCGTTCTTCTGGCTTTTCAACCTCTCTGCTATGGCCTTTTGGTGACAGATATCTTCCGCTCGATCTCGTACTATAGCCCCACGAATGAAGTCTTCTTCGCCTTTGTGGATACTTTCATCTTGGCGGATATGATCGACCCAATCATCCTCACAATAGCCGTTATCTTATTCCTTCCAGCGTATCGTTCAACCTTCTTCTGTAGCCAGGACAACAAAAAGTTCAAAATTGTGGATTTCTCATCGGCCGAAGCAGTAAAACGGCAAGGAGACGGTATTGTTCAAGTTGCAACCCCATCATCAGTTCCTCATACGGTAGGGGATCTAATCAAGAGAACAAACTCCATATTGCAGATCACAAATATCTCAACACCTGCCCCGCCAGCTTCCATTAATCAGGTTTGTTAAAAAGTCAGCTAGCTTATGAATTAATCACTCAGCGCAGCAAAAAATGAAGAGAGATCGAGCAAAGTACTTGAACTACGGTATTTCTCACGAAGAGCATGAGAAATTTTATATTCATGCTCAAAGATTAAGAAATTAGAAAAGCAAACCCCTCATAGGCATAAAAATACTTTTTACGGTGCTCCCCATATGAATACATTCTTGGCCCAAGAGCACTAAATCTTTTAGATTCAAAGACGCTACGATGCGAATCTCGTTACCATGCTGACTACCCCAACAGCGATGGTTAGATGATCTTCTAGGCTTTGCAATAATGATTTTAGTACAACCAGCCGAACACTTTGGCCTTGTCTCAGCCAGTTGTCCCTAGTTGCAACTGTCAACAATCTGCTTTCCCAGCGACTTATCAACTCGTCCATCAGCCGACTTATTCTACCGTTCAGACTGTATTTCTTTGTTCCTCAATTCAACATCAAAATTAAATTTCAGAGTTGCCCTCATCATCACCAAGGACATTCATTGGTACGTTTCGCATCACAACCAAATCTCATCACTCCGGCTACTCTTCAACCCGCTGTGAGCATGCCTCAGATGAATACCATCTACGTGGGCTAGGAATCGATCTTAATAAACCATTGTTAATACCATTTTGTTGAATTTTAGGATCAGAGGAAGAGGGGTGAAGAAGTACGGTAGCTTTATTATAGATGCATTCCAAAAGTTGATCTCCGGCTCAACTCTGGCTGAACAACATTTTCGAAATGCGAGTGGCAAATCAAAGAGAATTATATTTACGCAAAATTTAGCTTCAAAGCTTATTTCTTCTACGTGACTTGATTTTCTTTTTTGGAGCACTATAACTCCTCTCCTCTGATTTTAGAGAGTGTAGCGGTAACTAATTTTAACGGAGGCAATTTGACCTAAGTACACACAAATTAATGTACAATTATGATACTTAATGGAATGCTCCTTTTCCCCCAAACCACCTTGCAGAAACTGTTCTTTTGTTCGAATAAAAGTTCGTAGACTGCACCTGTTGTTTGTCTTCTATTGGAACCTTTGCCTCCTTCTGACGCAGGTTGCTCGACGCTATATAGCATTATTAATTGCCATTCTTTCTTATAAGAATCACCACAGAGCCTGATATTCGACGGCTTTAACTATGGGTGGAATTGTCTGTAGAGTTCGTTATTCTGCTGGAAAAACTACAGAGTCTGTTTGTCTTTTCGAAGAATGGAGCTTCCTCGAATTCCTCACTGACTACGACAGCTGGGGTGAGTTTTATCCAAGTCAAAACTCTAGGAAATCACTTTAAGTTTGAAAAAAAGTTTTTAACTAAGTAACCCCTTGAAATCAGTCGAAAATTCCTAAAAATTAGTCCTTTGCAGGTCGAAGAATTCCTGATTTCGCAAACATAGGAGGTCTGATTTTTCTTCTATTCTTATCGTTCATCAACAAACAACACGATTTCACTCAAAGTTATATCGTCTCGACTCTGCTAGTTGGTCTCATTCACTGTTTGGCTCCACTCGAATACGAGGAAAGATATTACCAGCAAGAATTGAACTTTTTCAATACTCTCTTGGCTAGGATTCTCTACACTAGCTCCAGTTTTTTGATCATCATGGGAGTGATCAGAGATTGTCGACGGACTGACTTCACTTCTTTTGTCAATTGGTACGGTAGCTTTTTATTTGCCTCGTTAGAGACAATTGTAAGTTAGAAGGCAATACAATAATTCTAGGGGCCCATTCTTTTTGTGCTACGGTCTTTGCTTCATTGGATTGCGATCACTTCAAGAGCAACTGACCTATTTTTACTATGGAATGGGCATCACCATTGCTTTTGTAACTTCTCCTATAAAATCATAAAATATTCAGGGTTTTCTTTATCTCGCTTTCACGACATTCTGCTTCCACAACGAGCCCCGTACTTCTTCATCTCCGACTCGTTCTCGTCTGGCTTGGTCGCTTGTTTTCTGTTGCTGTCTACTCGGCCTTCTGTATTTCTTCACCAATAAAAACTATTCTCATTTCTACGGCCAATACTTTTATGGAGCAAATTGGCGACTATTTAATGTGATCACGAGAAGCTTTTGGTTTGAATTCAGTCTGCTAGTTGTTGTGCTTTTGCCCACTTATCGGGAGCTCTTTTTATTTTGTCGAAGGGAGAAGAAAGCGACGAATTCAGTGCCCGTAAGTTGAAAAAGTCTTATAAGCAACCAAACATGTTAGGTGGTAGCCATTTCGGAAGACAGGGAGAATGGCAAAAATCAAAAGAATTGTCATCAAGGAGAACAGCAGCCTATCTTTTTCCCAGTTTTCCATCCACATTTGGTAGATTTGTTAGAATAATCGCCATCATCAAAAACAAATTGCAGGCAGTTCCCCTCTCTGAAATGTATCGCTGTTCATCCCATCCAAACCTCTTCCCTCCATCGATTCTTTCTCCAAGCACCAGCATGCCTTCTTTAAACCACCACCGAGATCTCCACATTTATTACTCAAAAAATTAGACATTCCTCGCAAGATATTTCACAATCTCGTCTATTAGAAGCTTCTTCTTTTTTTGACCATTTGCTTTAATTTTCTATTGAAAATAATCGTTGTTGACTATTTCTTCGAGGCTGTCGAAAGCCGCAAATTCCAAATAACTGACGTCAAAACAGACAAAGGCATAGCAAATGCTATCACCACATTTTTTAGTCAAAATCGAAGAAAAGGAGAACAAGGGCTGTGTTGCTAGACGAACAAATTGACTAGTCCTTATAAGAAGAATGTTGAAAGCAATTTATTCTAGTAAGCTTTTTTTCAAGCTTTATTCTTCAAGTGTGGTCCTTCGCTTACGTCTCCTGCTGTTCGATTGCTTTAATTTTATAAACAACAAATAACACAAATAGAAAAAACAGATCTATCCGTTTAACAGATTTATTAACTGTTTATGTGTCACAGTGGAATTTTAGATAGAAGTTCCCTTGGTCGTGACGACAACGCTAAGCTCCTCTCCCTTCTTGTCGGCCAGCTGTTTGATCGTCATCTTTGAGTCGATCTCAAGCGGCGTCAGATCCTGACGGCTGAAGAACTCCTTGGGTGCCGTGTAGCAGCAAACTATCGGCTTTTGATCAGCCAGCTCGCTAGCCCTATTCAGAACTGAAGCATTATTATTTGCAGGCAAATATTTTAAATACCATAAGACATTTTGGTGTCTCTGAGCAGTTCGAGAGCCAATGTGCGACGGGCCAACTTCCTCTTCTCGACGTAGAACACGAGGAGATTCAGCTTGATAAGACCCTCGTACGATTTGCTGGACCTTCTCGAGCTCGTTGAGACATTTGAGAGATCGCTGAAACGTGAAACTAGTCCAAAAAGCTCTCCAACTGACTTGAATGACGATGACGAGGTTCTCTTACACTCTTCTGTGCATTTCTCCGTACTTCCAGATTGGGCCGATAGATGATTGTCGCAGTTCATGTTGAGACAGGCAGGCACTCCTTCGTAGAGCTTCTTTTTGGCGTTGATGATACATTCGTTGCAGATGTTGTGGTCGCAGAGTCCGAATTGAGTGACCGTACTTGCTAGCGCCTTTTTCCCACAATTCCGACCGTCGCAGCTGACAATACCGTCAGAATCTGAGAGTGTCGCACACTGATTCATATTCTCAATTCCATTGAAGATCTTCTGGGTGCTGTCGTTGGAAGCCGTGAATTCGAGAGTGAATTCAAACACTCGACTATCGAACGTCGGACGATCCAACCTGACATGCTTCACATCTAGGGCATCTTTTACGAATGGCGGTAGAAATTTTTCCAGACGTGAATTCTTTCTTAGAGAGCTGTAAATTCACTTTGTCTCAAAAAGAGCTGTTTATTTCTTATTCATTTCAACCTTTTTCCCAGAAAAAGAGCCATAGTTGCTTACAACAATCTCCGGTCGAAAAGGGAGCAACATACCACTTTTGAGACATGGAGCAGCCTTCCAAGAAGCAGAGAGCAGAATAATTTGAATGCTGTCTTCCCGAAATTGGCAGCTTTTTACAAGATTTATCCAAATCCTGTCCTCTTCTGTTTCCAAGACTTGCAAATCAATTAAAATTATCATTTCTGGTTGTTTAGGCTTCAAGTTGCAAGATAATTCAATGACATTTTCCTCTCCTTTGCTAATTATATAAGGGCTTCTCATCGGGATTACGCTGGAAACTCGAAAGACCGCATCGAGAGAGAGAGAGAGAGAGAGAAAGAGAATGAAAAATGATTTATTCTTGCAACTGCAGTATCCAAGTCTATTCATTTTTGCATTTGCATGCGTTGCAGTGGCAATCTTTTCCAGTTTCTACTAAAAATGATTTTGTTTCCTAAACAGTTGAGTTCAAACCTGCTGTGCAATGTTTATGCTTTGCTTTTTCGCAAGAAAATCCGCCATGGACACACGACTCGGAGCATTTAGTTCCACAAGTATTGTGAGCGTGGTTACAGTCGCAACCCTCACTCTCGGTTGATCCAGAGGCTACAAAACTATAAATTCAAAAATTTGAACTCACCTCTCCTCCGTCCTCTCATGATTGTGTGAATGGGGAGCTGATAGACTCAAAATAAATAATTTCTTGTTGATCAACTGATAGTGGTTGTTGAGGGGCCAATTTAGAGTGAAGCCGCTCGAGGGAGTTCTTGTTTTTGGAGATTAACGCTGTGAGCTCATCACGTTCTGGAGAATTAACGGATAATAAAACCGCCCTTTTGGGAGAAGATAAGACCAAGTTTGAGGTCAGGAAAGGGTTCAACATGTTTTTGTTTTCTTGGATTCAATGCCTCATGATAACTAGCCAATAAATGATGGAAGAGATTCTTTTCTAACTTCAATCAGCGGTACTCCTTCGATTCATCGTTGATCTTAGGTCTACAAAATTGAGAAAAAAGTAACCTAGATGGACAAAGAAAATAGACTTTTATTGGATTTGTCTTGAAAGTTGAAGAGGGGATCAAATCCTACAATTTTATTGAGTATTAATCCCCTTTAAATTATTTCTATTGAGTCAATTTATAATGAAGTAATCAGGAATGACGTCCGACTTCAATAGCTAAATAGTTTATTGTCTAATATCTGGGGAGAAGAAGAGTGATTTGATTGCCCTTGCTTTCAGGAGAAGTGTAGAATCCCTCGTCGAAGCTTCCAACCTTCACGATAGTGAGTTTTCCATCAGCTGAAACTGAAGCCAAAGTGACGGGGTCTGCCTTCTTTCCATCCATCTTCACGAATTGAGTACAATGGAGAGATTTATCCTTCTTGTCAGGACAATACTTGATGTATTCATTGCGTTTGTTTCCATTGATATCGATGGCTCGTTCTCTGTTCCAAGTCTTGACATTTCCACCCAGGGAGAGAACTTCCTTATTGCCAACCTAGAAAATTCCCTAATTTAGGGGAATTGGCTTACGTTAGAGGCAAGGTTAGCCGCAGCAGCAAAGGTAACAGCAACGAGGGCAAGAAGACAGAGAAGAGACTTCATCATGAAAAATGACAGAGTTGAAACGAACTTTGATAAAGATGTGTTGAGAATTGCTACCACGATGTTTATATAGAGACGAAGGTCATCTCGGAGATAACGGAACTTTCTTTGATGATAATAGTTCAACAACTGGCGGTTAGAGCTCACATCCTGATCATTATTTCTATTTGATTCCATTATGAATCGAGTAACTTTCTCAGCATAGAGTTTTGGGGTCTCCTGTTAGATAAATGCGATTGAATATTCCATTTTAATTATCTTTCGTTATTCTCTAAACCTCAAAGCGAACTTAATCGATGAAAAAGCCTCAAGGAAGTCCAAAAATTAGATAAAACATCCATAAGTTTGGGTGTAAGGTTACGTCATTTTAACCAGCTTTTAATCCTCTTCGCTCTTATCTCTGACCCATTCTTCCACTCAAAATGAAGTCCAATCAATTGGCACCCAGTTTTCTTGCTCAAAAATCACTAATTCTAATGGAAACCAGTCATCAATATGAAAAACTTCGTCCAACTGGCTGTCTTTGCTGGTCTGCCCGAGTAAGAAATCTCTGCAAGAAGTTCAATTTCTAGTCTTGTCTCCTTCTTTGGAGCAGCATTGGAGCAGGAATGGCAATGATCTGTCTGATTTATGCGTTAGTCAATGGGTTATACAATTTCCAGTCCTCTTTGGCGACTATTTTCGCCATTACTGCCATTATCGACGTCTGTTTTCTCCTTCAATTAAATTCAATATTTAGGATATCATCAGTCTTTTTCTCCTTTTATCCGCTATTACTATGAATCAACTTATGCTAATCATCTCTTTTTGGTGTATAGTGAGTTTTTTTTTCCGTAATTCTCTAGAACTATCCCTCTCCCTCTCTAAAACAAGAAGTTTTTTTTAGGCGTTTGATGTAATTTATCTCGGAGTAATTCTAATCATGATTTTGCTCAGTTTCTCTGGAATAATCTGGCAAGTTGAGTTCACTAACAAAACCGATAAATGGGAATGGTATGTCGTTGTGATCGTCTACATGGGAGTCATGTTTATGCGTAAACGAGCAGTTTGGTTTTTGTCGAAGAAGTTTTAGTTCAAATTTTATTGGGATTGATGATTCGATTGATGCTGAATGAGGCAAAGGAGAGGAAAAGAGGAATAACCTAGTGGATTAAAAAGAGCGAACAAAAACTATTTCCAATCGATGGAAGATGAAGTAAGAAAGCAATGGGGTATATGAAAATGAGCGGAAACTTTAGAACCCTCCCAGGTGGATTGGAAAAAATCAGTGAAGATTTCGTTTCAACGGTTGAAGTCGAAGATAAACGAGCACCGAAACGGCTGTTTTTATGAAATAGGAGCAAAGGCTAGACGTAGGCAACAATGAATCTTTTGCTGGGACTAGGAGAGAGCTCTTTTAGTTACTGATGTTGTGAGCATAGGAAGACAAATAGTCCCATAACTATTGTAGTTACGTTTAGACGGAATAAATGCGATCAAAAAGTTCCCGTAGGGTATGTTTTCTTAAAAGAAAAGCACAGAGTTGAGCTCCCAGAAACTTTATTTTGAGCTTTCATGGGGCTGAGCAAGGTGAGTTAGGAGGGTCCGAGGTAGCAGCTCTGGTCGGTTCTCGGCTTGAAGACGCCCGGAGGATTGCTGGATCCGGTGTTATTCGGTTGCTGCTGCTGCTGCTGCTTACCGGTGCTGGCTCCACTGGTGGCGTAGTCCTCGCGAGCGTAGCCGCTATTCGATGCTCCTCCAATATATCCACTTCCGTAGCCACCGGCACCCATATAGCATGACTTGTCGGCCATCTTCGAACGATGCGAATTGATTTCTTTTCGACTTTTGGCTCTCTTTTATAGGCCTTTTTAGCCGAGCTTGACCTGTCGATTTCTATCTTTTTCCTCAAATTTGATTTGTTCGGTTTAGTCCAAAATAAAAATTTATTAATCAGATTGTTATGCACTTTGATAGATAGAACATAAAATACCCGCAAGAAGTGTTCAATTTTTTTAAGCAAGCACCAAAAAAGTTATTAGAAATGGTAGGAAAGTATTGTTATTGTGGCGGTTGTGATTGTTGTCTCCGCTGGCCAGGACTAACAGATCGACGGCGTTGGATTTCAACATCTCGATCCTTCAAACTATCGCTGATTCGCTTCTTGAGCTCGGTCGGGAAGCGATCATAACACCGCTTGCAGGTCGGCTTCATATCAAATTCATAGAATTTCGATCTAAAAGAGTTATTTGGGTAAAAAGAAGTGGAGTTGAAGCCTACTTTTGATCCATCTTTTTGTCACAGAACGAGCAGGAGAAGCACTTTATGCACCAACTCTTTTGGAGAGCTTGGAACACCTCAGCACCACAAGGCTCATTGCATTTGAAACAAAGATTTCCGAAGAGCTGTAAAAACATTTCAATTAAAGGGAAAAATAAAGATAAATAAAAGTCCAAATTTCTAACAAATACCGTACCATGTGGTAATGTTGGTCGCAGTAGGCAAGTCCTTTCCTTTCGTAGTGGCGATGCCCAAGGAAGGGCTTCTCACAAACTGAACAGACAAAGTGCTAAAAATAAAATATTTTCCCTTCAAGCAGGTCTTTTATACCTCGACGTGCCAATTCTTTCCAAGAGCTGTGACAACTCGTTCCTCGATGGGTCGATGGCAGGCGCCACAGATGGGAATTCCCATAGTGTCGTGGCATCGGAGACAGTATAATTCACCGCCAACTTCTCTCGATTCGACGGTTAGTTCATTTCTAGAGAAAATATGTGGAAGAGGAGGGAAACACACTGGCAGCGTTTGCACTTGAAATGGTAGGGATGGAAGGAGTCGCCTCGGAATTTGATGTGCTGGCCATCGTCGATCATCGCATTACATTTGTGGCAAACGTAGCGACCAGCTCCAGCAGCTTTCTCACGCTCGTTGCATTCGCGACACAACGCTCTAGAAAATTTATTTTTTGAACTGTTCGGGATACTATAGGGCTACTACCTAGGTTTGAAAAAATGATTTACCTTCCGGCATTCCGCAAAAATCCGATGTCGGCCAATTCGCGCTGACAGATCTCGCAGCAGAAGCATTGGGGATGCCAACTGGCGTTCATTGCTTTGATCACTCGGCCGACAATAAATTCATCTTTAATTTATGGTCATAATCTTCGAATAAAATGGAGAAACTTACTGCATTTTCCACAGCAAGGAGCATAAAGAACGTGGAAATCGTGTTCGCAATATTTCCTTCCCTCGAATTCGAAGTAGATCCCATCAGGAAAAGGTTCAAAACATTGAGCGCAACTACAAAGGGTTGATTATTGGACTCGAGGGAAGATGGACTTACACAAAGCACTCTGAATGCCATACTTGACCACTTGAGTTTACCATTTGATCTTGGACATTGAAGTGATCGTTGCATCTGAAAGATCACGTATCTAGCTGGGCCTCAGAGCTCTATCCCTCGACTATTATAATTGTAATGTTTTGCAAAGGTATAGAGGAGATCAAGGTCTACAACTTTGTAATAGATCAAAAAACCAGAAAATAGCTCCAGAAATCAGTTTGAGGAGGACAACTATATTTTTCTAGGTCCTGGAGCAATTTTCTATTTTTGTCGTGTTTTACAAATTTGTAGAGAAAATCAAGAACTATACAATTGAGTGAAAATTGTCCAAATCGTCGAAAATCGGGTGATTTACCTAACACAGACGAGATTCTCAAAGCCCTGGGCGAGCTCGCCATTGATGTGCTGGTCGACCATTCCGCCGCCGCAGACCATCTAAACCGTGTGGTTATTGTATTCGATTAATAGTTTTTATGGGAAAATTATGGATTTTCCGGGTGGGGAAATTAAACTTTTTTGGGGGGAAATGAAGAAAAAGAAGAGAAAAATAAACATTTTTGCCAGCGATCAATGGTATATTTTAGGGCTGAGCTGGCGCCGTCGGCAAAGAATTGGTGTAAAGCAACAGCGGGGGAGGGCGGTTGTAATGTTCTCTCCATAGAGCTCATAGAGTGGGATGAGATCGCCAGAGAGAGAGAGAGAGAAGATTTGCATACCTGAGTCTCCCAAAAGCGGAGGAACTGCTCTCACTAAGGGATGTTTCCCAAACGGCTTGTCGTGATACTAAAATGGCCCCGAAACATGCGCAACAACCACACTGGGCCGCATTGATCTTGGTCATCAAAAAGCGTTGGCTATTTGGAACAGCTGAGCTCCCAATTTGGCGTCTTCCGGGAACTATTTATAGTCGTTTCGGGTGGAAACAAAATGAATTTTACTCTTAGAAAAAATTCAAATTCTTTCCTAGCTACAGTAGGACAATTTATTGCATTTTTTATAGCCAGTAGAATGGGAAATGCTCAAAGAATCTGGTCTCAGGAAGTGTAATATTTGGGCTTTTTTGAAAGAAATATTTGAGATGGACGAGTAAATTCATAGATTTTACTATAGAAATTCTATTCATTTACTGGAAGGAACAGCTGCCTTTTTGGTGTCTTCCCGAGGGAAGTTCGGCTATTTTTAGCACTTTTTGCAGCCAGCTGGGTGGAAATAAACCAATTCTTTGATGAATCTCAACAGAATCTGGGCTTCAGCTTGGAAAATATTCTAGAGACGAGTTAAACTAACCAACAACAAGAAGGAGAACTCTTGGGTAACTATAGCCTTTGGTCTACAGGAAGTATTAGACTCAAATGGGTCATTTTTTCGTTTTGAAACTAGATTTTACTGATATTTTAATTGGGGGCGATTATAACGCCTTATTGGTTGAAATCGGCCGAAAAAAAGTCTAAAATCCGTCGCGAAAACAGTAAATTAATCGCCAGATGGTCTCTCTATTCGTCCTTTCGAAGTCGGAGTTTTTTTCTCTCGCCGAATGAGGTTTCGGCGGAGTTCTGACTCATTCTGGGAAAGGAGAAAGAAAAACACAAAAAAGAGTCGGCAATTTCGGAATCAAAACATCTGATTTTTTGAAAAGTGATTCATTTTTTGACTTTTGGGAGAGATTTTTGACAGAAATTGAGGACTCTTGTGATGAGGATTGAGGAAGAAAGGAGGAGATTTCCCGCGTGAGATAATTATTGCTTTGGTTTGGTGGGAAAAGAGGGGATTACCTGTGTTGCGGCGGGGTTATACAGCTCCATTCCGGGTGCACTAATGGCGGCCTGGTGACTGGATCGATCGATCTGTATGGCATAAGACGGGCCCGCGCGGCTTCGGCTAACCACACCCAGTCAACCGGGTTCAAACAAGGTTAAATCGGGCCTTTATTTGTGCTAGGCGAGGCGAGATTCCATACAAATTTGGTAGGAAATTTTCGCTTTCTTTCAATGACTCCCAAAATAGATGGAAAATGTCTCATCGCCTCGAGAATACAAAAATAACCACAAGGAGATGAGTCAGAATAGACAAAACTCTGGGAATTTATATTTCTTTTGGCGGAAATTCTTGAATTTTTGAAGGGAAATTATTCTTTTCTTATAATTTCCGTTTTATAAGCGAAAGTGAAACTTTTTGGGAGTCATTGAAAGAAAGCGAAAAAAAGGATTTCACTGTATTAACTTTTGACTCTTGCAATTTTCCGAATTTTCTTTCTCGAAGTTCTCTTAAAAAGCCTAAACTGGAGATGGAAATGCACCACTTTGATGTCTCAATACCTTGGGTAAGGAGAGAGCAATGAATCAAGAATGGAAGAGCTAGGCAATTTTTGACTTATTAGAGAGAATTTTGAGGGGAAAAGAGGAATTTTGACGCACAACTTTACGAAATTTAGCCCTTTTTATAAGGCAAAAGGGCTGACGCCTAGCCGGATCGCATTTCTTCCGGGGCTTTTTGATGAGAATGACAATGTGAGCCGGAACAGCTGACCAGGGCGCCTGCCGGCAATTCGTAGGCAGCTCCCAACACCCGAAAACCTCTGTTGGTCAGAGAGGGCCTTCGGACTGGAAGGGACGCAGAGACAATGCATATTTGAAGAAGAGACGACACAGCTGTGGCAAGAGAGAGAGATCAGTAGAATGGCTAATTTCTAGAGTAATTAGGGGCTGAAATTACAAGAAATTCTCTGCATTTTTGAGAAGAGAAAAGAAGAAGAAACAAACCAACCCAAATATTTCTTTTAAACAGCTTTGAGACCTTTTAGACCTCACAATTCAGATACAGTAGCCCCGGAGAATCCGCAAATTCTATTTTCCTATTAATATCTCAAAATACATTATTCTCGCTGATTTTCTATCTCAATTCATGGTTTATTCTGCTTCTAAAACCTAGCAATAATTTCGAAACTATCTCAAGACCTCAAACGACTCAGTTTTCAGTCGGAAATCTCTTTTTTCTGACACCTTCCTGATCTAGAATGGATGATTTTCTAACTTTCTAATTAGCCAAAGAGTCGTACTTCTTGATTTGTCAATAATTTTCAAAGATTCGGATTAAAAGAACCTCAAGTGGTTCTATCTCCCACTAGAGAGGTGGTCTTTTTCCTCCTCTTCGGCGCCAATTGGTAGCTGTTTTCAGCCGAGAGAGGAACGATCCCCCAGATCAGACGACTTGAAACTGGCAATTTGCCTGCGTCTTTTCTTCAGTCTTCTCTTCAGCCAGCTGGGAACCTATCTTCATCATTATTCTTCGCGTAAACACAAACTCTTTCTCTCTCGTGATATTTATGAAACTCTTAAAGTTATGAGTCAAAGAAATTCCTTGAGACTTATTAAAGCAAAAAAAAGAGTATTTTCTATTTTGGCCATGGGAAACGACCGCAAATAGACAGAGAACTCTGGTATTTGAGAGAATTATTCCGCCTCAATTGAGGAATATTTCCCGGTTGATTTGCGGCTTTTTTCTTCTGATTCTTTGTATTTGAATATAGCGTACGAATTGGTTGACCATGGAACACTAATTGTTCAAACGTCGAATACCATAATCCTTTATGAAGTGAAGCATAAAACCTAAATTGCTTTCAATTTTTAGAAAAGTTTCTGTTCTTCACGTGATTTATTTATGTTCAGCACCTTGTAGTCTTTATTTTCCACGACTTGTTTAAAAATCGAGTCGTGGTAAACTAATTTTGATATTCCAGGGTTATGATAACTATCCTATACTTCTGTCATTCCATTCTCGAATTTATAGCAACTTTTGTAAGTGCTGCTCAATTAGAATGTTTTAGCTCTTGATCCCCTCTAAAAGTTGCCAAAACATCAAAATCCGAGAAAGTCGAAGCCTTTCAACTCTAGGAAGTAAATAAGAGAGAAAGCTTAAAGCAGATGGAAACGCTGAAAAACAACCTTTCATTCCTCCTTCGGAGCATTTATGTTTTTCAGTCAGCTTTTTTTCTCTTTTAAAATCAAAATGACGTCGAAATATTTGACTCTAAAAAATAGAATTATTCTATTAGAGATAATACTGTAGCTGAAGGAAATAGTCTGAGAGCTTTCCTTCCCTTGGTGAGGGTGTTCCCAGGCTTAATTCATCCAAGTTTGTGTTGGATGAAGGCTGTGTTTGTTTGCCTTTGATCCTTTGAGTTGTTTGATGCTTCCGTCTCCTTTCTCTCCCTCCACGTGAGATGTCCCTTCTTTAAATTGCTGTTAGATTTGACGTGTGAGAAGAGAAGGCATAACAGCTGCTGGCACTCTCTTGGCGTTCGGCCATAAACAGAAAAAAAGTGGAGAACTTTATGGAAAATATTTGCTCCTTTCCGGTTTGCAAGAGGCTTCCAAAACTGTAAGCAAAAGGACAGTCGGCGTCAGCTTTTATCTCTCATCAATCTTTATTTTCGCAGCAGCCGCGTTTAGATCTCTAATTTTAGATTATTTTCAAGCTTTTTTTAGAACTTAAATTTGGAAAATCGCTTTCATATTTACCCCCCGCTCGCTTTATTTTACTCAAAGAAGAAATCTATTTCTGGAATATTTGAGCGAATATCCTTTCTATGTTTTAAAAATTAAAACTAGAGATCTATGAATTTTTAGGATAAGATAAATTTAATAATAGAGGAAAAGACGAATTTAGTTACTGTAGCTCTGGATCTCGGCTAGAAGCATTTGAAATCTATCATCCAGGATTTCCCAGCTTATTTTTCTCCTGCAACTTCAACCAGCCTTCTCCTCGATAATTCTCACCAGCCCTGTGACCTTCTCAGGAATTCGAAAAAGAAAGGCTCAAAAATAGCTCATCTCTTGACCTCACGCATCCATCCCTCGAGATATCCTCCTTCTTCCTGTCAGAGCTTTGAGCCCTCTGACAATTCGCGGTGTTATTGGAGGCTTTTCCTTGGCCTTTTAATCCCTCAACATAATTCTTTTGGTTTTGAGGATTTCAGCTAAAAACGAAAGTCATGTGAGAACTCAAAAACAACACAATTTGAAACACAGATGCTTTTGAACAAATCTCCTCCGCAAGAGAGGTTCTTGAGCTACCGTATTCTCAAATGAATTAGAAGATTTTTTATTTAAAAAATTTCAAAAAATTGAGGTCCCTGGTAAACATTTCTGCCAAACTTCTGCAATGTACCTAGTTCACAGAGCTGGGATCTTTCCTGGAATTTGAAAATAAATGATGTCTCTATATTTTAATCAAAGATTCTACAATAATCATAAAATGGGTCTTATGTTGCCCTTTATTTTACAGTATTCCTCTAGTTTTGAGATACTTCTTTGCCCTCTTATAGGAAAGATCTATTCTGTGGGAGAGCTTAATCAACTAGATATCGCTTGCTACCGTAATTATTTGGTCTTTTTTTATTTGTTTTCCCTTAAATTCTTCTAGAATCTAGATGAGAGTCTTGGATTCTTTGGTCTATTTACTCCGAAAGGAGGACTAGAAGGAATTGGGTTCTCTGTCCTAAGAACAGCTCCCTCAGACTCGACCCGTTGCTTCTTCACCTCTCACATCACGCCATGTTTTGAATAATTCCGCCGACTCGGAATGAGCCAACTAGTTACTGGAATATCCTCTCTTTTTGATGAAAAGATCCATTAGTTGAGAGAGAACTACTATTGTTCGGATTAGCTCTTTGACGCGGATTTTTTTTTTGTTCCAAGAAAAAAAAGGAGAGGAAAACAAAAACATTACAGTCTTCTGTTTTGAACCGATTCGAATTCGAAAATAAATGATCTCTCGATTTTCAACGTCAACGACGAGAACAAAACTAATCCTCCTAGGCTGAAGGGAAAAAAGCTCTGCGAATTCCTGAATATTTGGCCCCAAATAGGATGCAGACGTGATCAGGGAGAAGTTTGTCTGTGGCTAGAAAATATTGGCATTTCCACAGTACGAATTTCTTCGTTGAACGAATTATCAAAAATGAACTGTCTCATTTTGATGTAAGAGACGAATGTTTGAAGTGGAAGTAGCAGTACTTCCCATCCTCAGACAGGGAAGAGAAGTAAATTAATCCACAACGCTCGTTCTCTGGTCTGTCTCCCATGCTTTCTAAAGACGATCAGAAAAACTATTTTTACTATTATCCCTTGTATCCACCTTTTGTGAGATTCGAAAAGATCTAAAATTAATCTCCAATTAAACAGTCACGCCTATATTTTTAGAGAAACCTTTATCCCACCTTCGTATAGGAGGAGTCGTTTGACGTTTCTTTAAAATTTATAGATGCCTTTGACTCCAAAACAGAATATGCGATACTCTACTTTTTACCTTTCTCTGAATCTCCTGCTCTCGACATTTTTCATCATTTTTCGGAGAAAAATCTCAGCCCTACGACAATCCAATGTGTGTCGAATGGAAAATTCTGGAATTGAGGAGTAGATCATCAATTTATACATCATTCCCATTCTGAAAATTAATCCTCCTCTGTGGGTCGAATTAGAAGAGGCTTTATTAGTTCAAGAAATAGTCTAACAACTTAATTCCGAGTCTAGACCAAATCCCCCCGTTCTCTCCCAACAACTCTCTTTTTGAGTTGCCTGGAAATCGAGTCATTGTTTTTTTTTTGGAAGATTTTCTGTTTTGACGATCCTCAAAATCGGATTATTTATTTCCTCCTGAACTGGATAACAGATTGTTTCCAGCCGTGCCAGGCATCTCTTTTGATCCTTTTGGCCTGCTAATTTCCCCTTTACAGAGCATTGAAGGATTAGCCTTTCTTTAACAATGGAAATAAAACGTAAGGTATGTCGCACAAAATTTCGTAGACTCTTCTTTAGTGGCTCTCTGATCAGATTACCGGAATTAGGCCCTCCAAGGTTTTTTATCTCTTCTACAAGTTCAAAATCCTCTACTAAGGCTAGAGTCTGTTCATAAAAAAACGACAGCTGATGCTCTGAGAAAAGGAGGTTTTTGCGGCGAGACTCATTTTTATCCTAAAATTTACTAAAGGCCTTTTTTTAAGGATAAAATGGGTCCCGCCGCGATAACCCCTTTCTTGGATACGAAGGATGTCATCTTTTTTACGAACAGACTATACTGTAGCTCAAAATGACTCCGTTTCTCTGTATTTTAGCGGTTTTAAATTGCTCAATCAATTACAAAATTGTAGAGATTGATCTCCTCTACAATATTGCAAAACAGCATTTTCTATGAAAAGCATTTGCGAACCCAGTTTGCCCCTCATCTTTTAAGAGGCCTGACTACGTGGAATAATGCGTTCTACCCTTTGCCCTCCCGCCAAAGACAGAATATAAGTAGCGTTTTTATTGTTGTTGTTGTCGTCTCGAACTAATTCAGCGGCGGTTATAGTTGAGACCGGTTTCAGGGACCGTTAGTCACACCTTTTGGGGGACTTCTCTTCTTTTTGTTGCAGCTGATAATGGCCGGTCACTTATCATTCGGCCTCTTTTATATTTCCGCAAGGGCAATTCGAGATGTTTTCTTGGCATCACGCAAAGCATCAAGTTTCCCTCCCTTTGTCCATTTGGGTCCAGCTACATCCAGAATTTCGTATTTTTCCCAAATTATTCTCTCATTTTACAAAATAGACTAACTGCTTCACGCTTCAACCGGACTCCTCTAATGACAGCTAACCTGTCTTTGCTTTCTTCTCCTCGCACCATACAGTCAAAAATACTGGTTTTCATAAGTTGCAATCTTCTGCAAAGTTGTTGCCCTTGATTTCCTCCATGACCCGGCAGCATTATTTGCAACAAAAAATTGCAATAGAATTTAAAAAAACTGAGTTTCTAGGATTACTGTAGCTCAAAATTGTGCCAATTTTTCAATTTTAAAGTCATTTTTTTGGATGATTTACATCTTTCAAATTCTTGGATTCTTCGGCAGGGATTTTGCTAAGAATTGTTAGTCTGAAGAACCTCCCACAAGACGATTGGCATGATTGGATTCTCTGCCAAAATCTTGCCATTTTTCATCAACTTGGGGTGGATTTTTGACTCTTTATCTTCCCGATTTTTCCAATAAATCCTTCCCATACGGTTCCAATCAGCCTTTGACTGCAAAAACACTTGACCATGCGTGTGTGAGGGTGTGTTGTTGTCCATCACGAGGGCTTCCTGCACTGAGTGCAGCATCTATTTCAGAAACAAATGATCCATTTCGTCGAAAGGTTTCTCTTCTTTTTTCTCTCTTTTATGAGGCTTTTCCCAGTAGTTTCAAGGGATTTCAGAGAATGACTCCTCTAGACTCCCTCTCTCTCTCTCTCTTTCTTGTTGTCTTCTCAAATCCAATGGGATTAATTTAGGCAAAAAAAAAACGGTGGAATACAAAATTGTAGGTTTTGATCTCCTCTACAATATTGCAATACATCGCTTTTGACCAAAAGAGAGGGTAAATTCTGGAAAATTTCGTTTTCCAAATGGCTTCAATATTCGCTTTTAGATTGCTGTCTCTCCGAAATTAGGTTGTTTTCTGATTTTTCGAGTGCTTTTTTGAATTTTTGTTGTTCTATGAACTTGTGACGTTTGGTCCCCTCTACAATTTTGTAGAACATTACTTTTATGGAGAATCGCGCTAGAAAATTTGATTTTTTATTTTTCTGGATTGTCTAACTTTTTGGGATAATTGAAGAGCATCTTTTTTCTCCATTTCCTGGTCTTATCTCATGAAGGAATATTGATAAAAGGTCGTGTTTGTCCCAGCTGCTAACCAGAATCTTCCCTCTGTTTTTTACCCCAGTCTCCTCCTTTAATTAGTCAGGAGAGTAACTGTCTTCCTTTTTCATTTCTTTTCAATTCCTTTGAACGATTCCTTTGCACCCCAGACTAGCGATATTCTCACGCTCTGCAAGATGTACATGAGGCCAGACCTTTCGTTCTCATTACTACAGTAGATTGCTTTCTCATTCTCTGCTCAGCCATGCAAGCGGAGACAACTAAAATATCGGTAATTCTAAAAGGACTATAGGGATATAAGGCCACGCTTAATTGTTGATCAGCACATGAGTATGAGTTCCTAAGATCTCTTTCTAAGAGGTGAGTCTTGGGACAACAGCTGTTATTTTCGGATGTTTTTCGAAAAAAGTCACAGATTCTTTGAAGTTTTGTGTGATATTTCAGCTGATTTCGAGCAAAAAAACATTCTTCTTTTCTTTCGTTATATAACCCAATTAGAGGCGCCTTCAGGGAAAACAATGTTCTAAAAACTTGTAGTCCTTAATTTCCCCAACACCGCTGTAAACATTTCTATTTAGGAGAGAATTATTCTTGAGTCTAAAAATCGAATTTTCCATTCTTTTGGGTACGGTAATCCACAATTTTTTTGAATAAATTTTTGCCCAAAAATCCATAATTAAAGATTTCCATACGGGACCTATTTTTTAAAATATTACTGTAGCATAATTTTCTCAATTTCTCCTCTCCTGCTGAGCGAATAACAGGAGAGACCCATTTTTAGAGAATTCGTCGGCATTTCCAAACATCATTCATTAAGGCGACCTTTGCTTATTGCATCCGATTGCGCTTCATGTATGTATTTCCGAATAAAATTAGGTGAGGGTGCCATTAGTCTAAATGGCTTCCGATTTTTGGACATTTGAGTCTCTCCCTTCATGAGAAATAGCCCCAATTAATTTCTCCTTTGAAGGTGAACACGATAATTAATCACATGTGGGGAGAGAGATCACATTTCGGATTGTTCTCCCTGAAAAATGCTAGTTTTTAGCTAAAAGCGACAGACGTGATTGCATCTCTCCTTCCCGTTTTGAAGCTAGTTCTTTGCGGGCATTTAGACACGCTTCTTTTAAACTTTCTCCTGATTGCCGTATAATTTATCGACTTGGCGATAATCTTTTGTGATTTTTATGGTTTTAGAAGTTTGTAGAGGAGATAAGCAACTACATTTGCGTAAAATTGCCTTAGAATTCAAAAAGATGGCAAACTCTTTCGTTCTTGTTAGAAGTCCATAAGAATTTTTAACAAAAATTGTTGCTAGATTCTTATAGAGGAGATCTACATTTTTGTACAACATCAAAAATTGTAAAACCTAGGAAAAGTGTAGCAAAAATTATGCTAAATTAAAAATTTCTCTATTCATTTCTCATCTTCGGATCCTAACTACCCCAATTTTTGAGGTCTTTTTATAGTTTTTCTAATTTTTGATGTTCTGCATTATTGTAGAGAAGATCAAGACCTACAAATTTTTAGAAGACCACAAATCACGAGAACCTAATGGCAATGGAGAACTGTGGGTTCTGACCGGAATTAGGTCAAAATATGGCTGCCTCTTTTTTTGCAGCCAAAAGGTCAGCAATCTCAAAAAGTTACACATATTGCCTTCCTCTTTTGAACCGGTTCCGCCTCTTCACTGAATTTGTTGCTCCACCTATTGTTTTGTCCCCAACCAATACACTTGAACTTTCAGTGACGTTGTCTTCTGTGTGTTGATCAAAATCTCTCTCTTGTACCTTTTAGACAAAGCTTTGAAAGTCGTTCAAAGCCGGCGAAAACATCCAGAAACAGGAATACTTTGGGAGGAAGTAATCTCTCGTTCGTTCCTTGGCCGATGGCCAGTCAGGGAAAGGCAGTGTAAAAAGAATCCATCCCTACCGCTAAAAGGGAGGAGTAATTCGTTTTGGCGCTACCAGTAGCGGGTCACAGTTCAGGCGAATTGTGAATCCGATTTCTATCTTTTCTTCTTTTTCCTCCGCCTGTGAGTCAGTCTTTCTCTTTCAAAATTCTTCCTTTCCTTCGCCCCTATTCTCACGCAATTTACTTCCAAAACATGAACTTTTATTCAAAAATGACAAACTATATTTCCCTCCTGCAGACGATAGGATTAACTGTTGTGCGTTTGCATGTTTTGCAGTGTTATGGAGAAGATCAAGGGCTTAGACCCTTTAAAGAGACTAAAAATTCAAAGAAATCTCCTCTAAAATGAAAGATAATTGCCTAATTTTGGATACAGCAGTCTCAAATTGACTGGAAACTCAAATTTTCTGCTAAAAGTGTGACCTCATAAGGAGATAAATTATATGAAATCACTTTCCCTTTGAATTAGAACCAGAGAACAGTAAATCTGCTACCTCGATAGTTCTCTTGGTATCAGATAAAGTCATTTCGATCAAAGAGCTGACGCAAATTGCAGCTCTAAGTGGAGGGTAGGGGAGTAGAGGTCATTTTTACGACAAGAATTGAAATATCTTATTATTAGGCAATTATCCATCCCAACTGCTTTGTTTGTTCCAATATCTCCACCAAAACTGCAGAAATTTATGGCTGGATTCTCGGAGAACTATTCAGATACAAAGCTCAGTCGATTTCGAATTGCATTTTTATTTTAAAAAATCCAGAGGAAAATTGAGCATTTACACCTCAAAGGACAAGAAAAGGTTGAAAGTTTACTCACCCTATTGCGATCATTTCTGTGTCAAAATTGTACTTTTTAGCCGAAAATCCCTACAAAAACATCGTTGTAATTTTAACCTTTTATTTTTCAAAAAAAAAGTGGATTAGAATGAAGTGTTCAAACACACTCATTTTTAGGAGAACAAACCGTGAATTCATCGTCCAAAAGTACGGTAAATGAAAGCCGCAAAAAGTCAAAATATTCTTTTTCTCTGGACCTCTTTACTTCATCAGATTACGGTTATTTGAAAAAAAAAATCCAGTTTTTTCAAATTTTTTCAACAATTCTGTTCTTTTGAATCAAAAATCTAACGAAATTCCAATAGGACAAGTGATTATTTCCCGAAATGTGACGCAAAGCCATGAGAGTGAATGTGAAAGTCTCTCATATCTTTATTCTATTCTCTGGAAATATTCCCTCGTTATCCATCTGTTTCTTTTGTCTCCTTTTTGCTCCCCCCATCTATCTAAAGCCACTCCTTCCAATTCAGCTCTCTTGATAGAGAGGTTGAGAGATCTCTCACGCCCCGCTGGTTCCCACGAAAGAAGATTAATAACGTGCAAGGCAGAGATTCGACTTTGTGACGTTCTCTCTCTCTCCTTTCAAAAATGGTACAAGCGATTTACTTGTTTGATCTTCGACTGACAAAAGAACACCACCGGGGGAGGGGGAGGGGAGTTTCCTCCCTTTTAAGTTTCCCAATTGTTGCCACCTAGTCTTTTGAGTTCTGACCTTTATTGACTGATACTGCGCGTGTTTGCCACTCGACCACTCGTTGCAAATCTCGAAGGAGGAGAGAAAGCGACACCGGAACATGTCATTTCAAGTACTTTCGACTACTCTTTCGTATATCTCTAATCACTTTTGGGCTGGAGAAATCTCAAATTACTGTGCAGTCTGGCAGATCTTTCAAGGGAACAAGTTCTCAGAGATTCAAATATTTCATAAAGTTGTAGTCCTTAATCTTCTCTAAAACTTTGTAAAACATCAAACATTTAGGGAAAGTATTTAATTTTACAAAAAAGATTAATTTAATTTTCATTCAGGAACCCCTTGAATGATTACTGTAGCCAAAATTAGGTCACTTTTCTCAAGTTGAGAGCGCGTTTTAGCTGCAAACTTATTAACTTTAATCTTATCTCCAACTTTGCAGAAGGTTGTAGCCAATGAAATTCAGCT
Source organism: Oscheius sp. JU1382 (assembly GCA_932521405.1). Classification (NCBI taxonomy): domain Eukaryota; kingdom Metazoa; phylum Nematoda; class Chromadorea; order Rhabditida; family Rhabditidae; genus Oscheius; species Oscheius sp. JU1382. The sequence continues at coordinate 2,367,836 of OW051479.1, forward strand.
CTCGTGGTGTTCAATGCCTCTTACGTGTGCAAATAGTCGTCAGCTTAGTCAAGAGACTACAGTAGTTGTCGCCTGTTTTTTTCCAGACATCTATCACGATTTTGAAAGATCTGCGTAGAAACCGGATAAAACATGAAACTTTGATGACCTTGACCGGGACTTTCTTCATTTTTTCGCTGTCTTTCCCTCTTTTCTCAAGCTTAAATCCATCAAAATTCTTAATTTGTGAAATTCTACTTGAAATTTAAAAATAATTTAGTCATAGCTCTTCAAAAAACTAAAAAAGAGCCTAGAAATTAATAAAAAATGTTAATTGTGACCTAAATCCTATCGCTACTTTGAGCAAAAAGAAGATAGCTAGAGGGTAAAAATTTTGTAGAAAATTATTATAATTTCTGAGTGCTCTTGACTCTTTGAAAGAATCACGCTGGAGAATCTATTTCAGTCCCTCTTTTCTCTATGCGTGCTCTGTGTGGTGTTGGGTTTTTATTCTTTGGGATTTAGATTCGTGGGAACTCCAATTGAGAAAGCCGAAAAGCTTGAGAAGTCTCTTCGAATTGGAAAAGCGTACAGCCTCTTCTCTTGATCTTTTTACCTGCCCTTTCTAGCAGATCTAATCCCTCCATTATCGTCACTCTAATTTCCGTCTATTTTGAGTTTCCCCCTGTATATTTGCCATCCAACTTACCATCACAAGGATCGGAGTTCAGCCCACCTGCTGACCCAGATCTCTAAGAGTATAGTATAAGATAGGGCCAAAACACATCTATCACTAGAATTACACTGACCGAGTCGGGACCCTTCCGCCTCCGAAAAATAAAAATCTCTCTTGCATCCAGTTGATGGAGAGATAAGTCCATTGTTTTTTCTCTTTTCTTTTTATCTTATCGGAGTTTGAAACTCGCTTGAAGGTTCAAAACAGCTTGAAACTCCTAAAACGTAGCCAACTGATAACGGTCAAATGGGCCGCTTGCACCCAGCTTTATGTCTTTAGTCCAAAACAAAATGCACTCTAATTCTCCTTTTTTTAAAGGGGCCCTTCTTCTCTCTTTAATTTCGCATCAACAGTTGAAATTTTTACAATTTAGCCTGAATTTCTCTCTTATTTGCGCCATTGAGCTAACAGGAATGAGTCTTTTACTTCACAATCTTCTCCAGAGTTGAAGGGTTTTACTTCCTCTACAAGATTGTGGAACATCATTTCCTTGAAGGAACGTCAAAAATTAAGGAAATTTGAATTTCCGCTCAGCTGCTGTAGCCCAGAGATAAATCTCCGCATTTTTTAAAGTTTTGACTGGATCTCTTGATTTATGGTATTTTGTAGAAATGCAGTTTTTGATCTTCTCTACAGCTTTACTAAATATCAAAATGCCAGCAGATTATGATAAGCAGAGGAAATTTGGATTTTCTCAAGAGAGTCCTTTGGTGACTACTGTAGCCAGATTAGGCACGTTTTCTTGATCTTAAGTGCTTTTATGATGGTTTGATCTTTTAAAAAAGTTGTAGTTCTTGATTTCCTCTACAATTTTTGATAAAGATTGAGCATTAGATGTGATCCTACAGTAGAGGAAATGGGTATTTCCGATCCAAATGTCAAAAATCTCTCTTCCTCTCTTCGAAATCAACTTCCTGGTTCATTCCTCTCTTTGCAGATTTGAAGCAAAATTTAAGGCGTAATTGGTCCCCTCAGGGAGGTTGAGCTCCTTTAAAATTAACTCGATTTAGCCCATTTGGTTGGGGGAGGTCTTCTCGGGAGCTCCTGGGCTCTCTCTCTTTTTCTCCCCGTGGGTGAAATGAACCCTTCGATGATGAGGTTTCACCCCCGATTACTCTCCTCTTTTCGAAAGGGTAAAAGGTACTCTCACAGACTGAGAGACTTGGCCTCATCTCTTCTGTATTCTATTCTCAGAATCTCTTCCTTCTCGATTACTCAAATTCTCTCCTTCAGATGTACATTCTACGCAAGTGTTCATCCGATCCTGTGCTCCTTAAGCCTTCGCTGAATACCTTTATTGATGTCTGGAATGGAAAGGATTGTACGTATCCTAGCCTTTTTCATAGCAAAAAGAACTCTTTCAGTCTCTAGAAATTCGTCCACCTCGTCCTATACTGGAACTAATCTAACCGGTGAACCCATCGATGAACTTCTCCTCAAATTCAGTGATGTGAGTGTAGAAATAAGAAAAAGCAGTAAAATTGAATGAATCTCAAACAAAAGGATTTAGTTTTTACAGAAAATCAGAAAACTTTGAAACCTTATAATCTTACTGTAACCCTTGAAATTTCAGTTGGAATTCGCCCAAATTCCGAAAGATATCTCCCGTCGGGAGAGAATGAAGTTGGAGAAGAAAGTCCAAAGGAATGTAAGAAGACGCCATTCTATTCTTGTTGCCAATAAGTGCCAATTCCAGGGCAAGCCAGCCTATCCTCGAAGTTAATCTAACTAATTCAGAGCCTCTTTCTCGATTCCGCTCTCTTTCTGACCTCAAGTCAACCACGCTCTCTTCTCCAACAAAAAGAGTCTCATTCTCCATTGAACAAAGCCGCTGTGACGTTTATGACAGCGATGATGCTGTGGAGGAACTCGCTAATAATAGCCGGAGATCAACTATCCAGGTCAGAGAGAGAGAGAGGGAAGAAACAATAAGGGATTTTAGGAATGGACTGAAGTCAAACTCAAGCCAATTCTGGTGAAAAGAGATCGAGCTCTGTCAGTCCCTTTGGAGCACATGGATGTGGTTATGTTTGATGCCTTCAAGCGGGGCTCAAAAGTCTCCATGGAAGTTCAAATGGATTTCATTCGAAGTCATCGAAAGAAAGCAGCGAGGAGAACTCAACAAAAGGGTTGGAGCAATCCCGCCGATTTGCTTAAATCCTTGGTGCTTCAATGTCTCTCCTCGAGAAGGAATAGAACCTCTCCTTCCGATATGTGAGTTTTATCAAAAAATATTAACATAAGAAGGGAGTTGAACTTCTCCCCTTCAAAACAAGAAGGAAACTCTTCTTCGCTGAGCTATACAGCCATCTCTTAGAAAGAAATGCTTTCAGATTATGTCCTTTCACCGCAGTGGAGACGACGACTCACCATCGTGCTCTGATAGTCTAATCTAATCCCCCCTGCCTCCCATATTTATATATTTTTCTTCTGGGAATTCTAGAATTCAATTCTTGCCTTCACATATCCTATATCAGACCATTATTTGACCACAATTTGCAACTGACGTGTATCCACCGCTGTATCTTGCTACTCTAAACGGTTATTTTGATCTCTAGTATGTTTCTGTTTTTAGCTGAGGCGTTAATGAAGACTTCTATTCTTAGAAGATGTGAATTAACCCACGGGGGAGAATACAAAGAACGTTTTTATTCTCAGAAGGAGATCAGGCGAGAGAGGTCGAGTCATATTTCGGATAGAGCAGCGATTTCTGTTGCTCATCTTCCGCCGAATGATGATGATGATCGTATCGATGATGTTTGAAATTGAACAAAACTAGATGGATCTGTAATTATGATTTTTCACTGTGGCAGAAATGTTTCTTCAACAAAAAATTTTTGAAGCTCAAAAGATGGCTGAACAGGGCTGTGAAAAGCAGTATTTTACCAACAAATTTGTCACTTTTTGATCTTTTGAAAAGAGTTATAGAACATTTCATGATCTCTTTGTACTAGCTGATCTTGGCTGTAATTTCCGACTTTTTTTGGAAGTCTAGAGTGGGTTTGGCAGTTTGTTATGTCCAGCAATGTTGTAGAAAAAGTTGATCCTCACAAGTTTGCAGAACATTGCAAAACGCAAAAATCAGAGGAAAGAGGTCAAAGCTGAATGTTAGCAAATATGGGTTACTGTGGGCCTTTGTTGGTTCTCCGACAGGAATTTGATCAAAAAATGTCTCTTACCATTCCTATGCCCATAACGAGGCCTAGAAGACCTCCTCCGGCAACATCTTCATATCTAAATTTATTCTTTTTTTTCTCGTTCGATCTTTGGTCACCTGTGTTTGAAGTCTCTGACTCTTGAAAGACAAATCCAAACGGCTACCAGGAAAATGCAATATTGGAGGAAACCTCGGAAAGCATTTGGCAGACGGAATCTTTTGTGCAAATATAACTGAAATTTTCCTCGTTTTCCCCTCCTTTTTTTAAACTCACAATGGCAAAAGTGGCGAAATAAAGTGAATGAGAGGCATGACTCGAGGGGAAAGAGAAATGCTCATCGGCTCGGTCATCTCCCAGACACTCAAAGTTCTCAACAAATGTGTTGGATCCTAGAGAGAAAAACACTTTTTTCTCTCTGATTGTTATTACCTAACGGACACAATTTGCCCAAGTCTTTCGGCTGACAGACAGCAATAAAGTTCGGACGTAATCTCCCCGAAGTTCGTTTGAATAAAGTCGTCGAAAGAGACGTCGCCAATACGCCGCAGACATACGCCGCGTAGAAAAATAAGGTTTTTAGGATCACTTGCTTGTTTAAGACTGTTTTTAGACCACGTGAATGACGAGCAGACAACGAGATCTCTGATAGAGGCACCTGGAAAGAAGTGATTACTGTATCAAAAAAACATACAATTATAAGAATGGTGGAGAAGTAGATGACTTGCATGAGATCGGAGCTGATTGTACTGGGTCTATTGGGGTAACGAATCTCATCATCATCACAGAAGAATCCCTAGAGATCTTAACTTGAAGAAAGAGGATGAATTACCTGATCAGTGTAGGGAACAGCTAAAGCGAAATATCTAGCAACGATCAGGATGGGAATCGATGCGACAGCCACAATGAGATTGTGCATTTTGAGAGAAAGAAACTTTATCAGCTGCTGAAACAAAAAGTACTCGAGACCGTCTGGCTTATCAGTCAGCTGTGTCGTCTCCTCGGAAGTGGGCCTCGTCTTCTCGTCCTTTTTCTCTGACAGCGCCCGTCATTCCCCAGAAATCGGCTCAGTCAAGCTAAAAATAGACATTTATTTGTGGGGTAGCAACTTCTGGAAACAATTGGATTTCTGGATTCGAGGCGGGAACTCGAAGTGTTTTTGATTGGAAAAGAAGGAATCAGCTGGCTCCTTGTGTCTTCATCCGATTCTTCTTTTTCACTCTCGGAGACTTCCTAGTTTATCCAAACTCGACAAAAGAAAACAAAATTGCAGTCTTCTCCTACTATTCGTTTTTCTCTCCTATCTGGGCTGATGTGGCTATACGCAAACAAATGAGAATTTTCAGCTCAAATAACACTCCAAATCTTCGATATTAAGAAGGAAGCCAAGGTAAAGCCCATAAAAATGTGGAAGAAGTATTTTCTGACGATGGATCAGCGAGAAAACGATCGCTCTCGTCAGCAACACCGCCGTCTACCATCGGTCTATGGATGGTTTGATCCTCCATTTATGAGTCTAATCAATTAAAGTGAAGGTGACTCAGCTCCTCAAAAGATATTCGATCACCATCAGTCGCTGGATGACACACAAATCATCAGCTATATAGCTGATTTTGAATCAAAATGGCCAGTCGATTGCAGAGAGCCTCACATTCATCCATCTCATGGCTGGACATCAGAATAGTCGAACTCTCCTTGACTGCCGTGAGCATCTTCCAAATATCCCGAAGGCTTTTGGATCAATACTAGTCGTCTAAAAATCCTCAGAAAGATTTTTAAAAAAAACTAACCGAATTGTTGTTTGTTGAAAGAAGAGCAGCCGCCAGACTGATTCGTCTCTTCTGCCCTCCGCGGCACATCCCCATCCTCTTATTCGCATGCACTTCCATGTCGACCAGCTCGAGAAGGATCTCCATCACAGCTGCCGGATGTCGATAGCCATAGAGGCGAGCCAACAGAGTCAGGGCTTCTCGACCAGTAAATTTCGGATGGATAGCGTCGAATTGCGGACAATAGACAACGCTTATCCCCTTGTTACAGTCGATGTCGTTGATTCGAGCCATCCCACGAGTTGGGAAGATTTGTCCCATCAAAACTCTGAATGCAGTAGTTTTCCCGGCTCCATTAATTCCAAGAAGTCTAAAGCACTCGTCCTCGCAGATATTCATCGTCAGATGAGCCAAACCAACTCCTCGTCCGTAGACTTTGCAGAGATCCGAGGTTTGGACGACGATACTTGTCGATTTTTCAGTGCTCGTTTCCTCTGGCTCAATGACCGAGTCCATTGAGAGCCTAATTTCAGGGATTTTTGGAGTCCACAGCTTATTGAGGATCCGATAGAAGAAATATTGGACGAATCGAGTTGGAAAACGAGGAAAATTGTCATATAAAATGCTCCGGAGATTAGCAAAAGTATACAGAGGAAGACTGAAAGCGTTAGCTGTCGAATACAAGTAAAGATAACTCATAGTATCAGCCAAAACGTTCGCCTTGTAGCTCAATTTGAACCGATCCACACTCGCAGCTATTGTAGACAAATCATTGATTACATTGGCTGGAAGGAAGATGTGACAAATCCTTCGGAACTTCTGCTCCGAGCTCCATAACGACCAATTCGCGTCGCCCACTGTCTCTGACTTATTATCGATTGTATTCAGGAATAGAATTTCGAAGGCTGAAAATATAATAATTAGCTAGTCTTTAGAAACTATAGACTTTTCTACTTCAGGAAAATTACTGTAGTTTGCGGAAGATTTAAAAGACGAGTGCTCCAAGTTGAGTTAACAGTACTTCTTTTTTATAGAAATGCCAAAAAGCTGACCATATGCAGAAGCAAAGTGGACAAAAACTAGGAGAATTGAAGCTTTGGCTCCGGAATTACAGCATCGGGAAATCATGAAAACTGTCGGCATTACAGTCCAATAGAAGGCGATCAATGTTATAAAGAGCCTTCAGGCTTTGTTCAACAAAAAAGGAAACAACCTTTGAAATATTTTCAAATTCCATTTTGCCGAAAATGATGAGACTCGCCAGACAAATTGAGATTTGTACGCTGTAGATGACTCGATGATGGAAGAATTCGACAGCCCAATAGAGGAAGGGATGGAGTCCCATTAGAACCTGAAGATGGGCGAATCCTGATATTCTATCTTCGATAGTTATTCCGACATATTGGCTCATGAAGATGACAGCGAAGAAGCCCATTGTCATACTCTAAATCATAAAGTAGGACAATAAAGATCTCCAGCTAGTCACAGCCTTTGTGCTCAGATGTTTTTCCCGAATCAAGCTGTTCAATCGTCATCTAAAGCATTCCACGACCTCCAGACAGATGGGCATTGCCTCAGGTGTTCACAGCCACAAATTGTGAGAACTTATAGTTCGGATTGAAGAAGAGCAGAGGCCGCGACTGTTCAGATGGCTGAAACTGAATTTCTCAAATCCAGCCATAAAGATGACTTACTTGGACTGGCTTGGGGAGAGCTGTGGCAAAGAAAAGAGGCGGCTCCTCGTCAAAAATGTCCTTCTCATCGTCTTTCCAATCCAACTTTTCGACAACTTCATTCTCTTTCATCAAATAACGACGTCGATCTGCTGTTTGATTTTTCCCAAACGAGTAGAGTCCAACTTGAAGTCCTTCTGGATATCCAATGTGGCATCTCCTGTCAGATCAGCCACAACCCAAAGGAGAAGACAAACAAAAAGCAGAGGAGTAGAGAATTGGATGAGAAGTTGGCTCCAAAATCGGTAGGAATAAATGAACTTTTTGACGAGAAGACCTCGAATTTGTTGACAACTCTTCCCAAACCAGCCGGATTGCTCCTCTTCGACCAATCCCTTCAATTTCTCTTTGATTTTGCATTCCTCACCTGGAGCCAGATGCTCTTCGGTCATCTTTGTGACTTGGATAAATTCCTTCCGTGGAATCGACTTCATTCTGATTCCTCTGTTTAATTGACCCTTCGAAATGTACTGAAATCAACTATTTATGAAAGAATCTGACATCAATTCTCTGGCTGTCCTTGGCAGCTCTACAGTCCAAAAGGCCAAGACTGCTTTGTCGAATTACCGTAAATTCTCTAGCAGATGCTCACTTTTTAGAATTTAAATCATGTAGAAGAGGTCAAGGGCTGCAATTGTGTAAAACATCAAAAATTACTGGCAATTTAAGAAAATTAAGCCAGAAGTGGAAATTGCGGTAAGAGAGGTGCGCTTCTATTAGAATTTGCAATACATTTTTGGGTTTAACTTGCCAAGGAGTCCAGAGTCAAAACAAAAATGAAGATCAAGGAAATACGAATTCATGTGATATTGTAGCTCAGCTAAATCGAAGTTGATATATTTATTTAAGAACAATCCATAGTCGTAAGCAGTTACTCCCTCTAGTTCCCTCTTTGGCGCAAGCAGCTTATATTTGAAAATTCGCTTAGCTTTGTTAAATGTCGTTATCAGAATTCCATTTCTGTCGAGAAATTTCAAAAAAATATGAAGAAAACTTACGGAACTCCAGGTGCTTTAGTTCCAGTCAGTTCCTTCGTGAATGTTTGCAAAGAGTGCCTTTCCGACTTGTAATGTATGCAGTTCGTAGTCGTATTGTTTGCTAAATAATTCCAAAATCCTCGGACCTTCTTCGAACAACAGCCTTTCCTCTTGGCCAAGAAGACGGTGTCAAACCCCGAGGAAGCATAGAAGTCCTTCATCTCATCGGTGTTCCATAGGTAAGCTGAAAAGACCTATTCTCTGGTTTATCTCGAGTATCAGAGTCAAATGGAAAATTGATTCCATTGTGATTTGGCTCTAACTTCCACAAGCAGACGACAAAGAGCAGGATCGACACGAGGATCTCAAAGAGCATCCAAATTGGACTCCTGATTTCAAGCAGCAAATTCTCCGTCAAAAGGACCCGCAATTGAGTAAAGCGGCTTGTAGAATCTAGCCTATAGAGGATGGAAGACAACTGGCCAGCCATTGGCAGAAGCAAGTGGTCAATCGACAGCTAATTCAAGAGTTGACGAAATCTGTCAAGCAAACTGACAAAGGCGTCCTCATCTTAGGACGCGATTTTTTGAGTTAGATTCAACTTGATTTTTAGGTTTCGAATTTCTAGAAAGAATCTGTTGTCCTTTGTCTGCTAACATCGACAGAAAGCAGACAAAATAACGTAACTCCATCAGAACTTGGTTGTGATTCTCCTTCACTTGAATCTATTTTTTGATCGACGTTTTGAACGAGAATGAGAAACAGCGAACAGATTATTTTCCCCTAGCTGATAAGACTTTTACGATTAGAACTTAGTTTCGGTGGGAGGCGACTCGTTGTTTCAGCAGATTATTGTATATTCCTCTAGAAGCTATCAGAGAAAGCAAAGTGTAAAAGAAACAACTCTGGGAGGGTTGAGTCTCGTTTTTTTGAAACAACTCCGTTTATTTCACGAATCGTTGAAAATTAAAGAAAGCATCTTTATTAAACTACGCTCAAATCCCGTAGATAAGAGTGGTTTAGTTTTTGCAATTTTTTTTTTGAATATTTCGATTTATTATAAAATCAAACAACAACAACAATTTATTTAACTAATATTTGCAATTTCTACAATGCCACCAGCGTTTACATTCATACAGGAAAAGTCGTTTTTGAGATTTTCAACATCACACAATGCTTTTTCGACCGCTCTTATCTACGGGATTTTAGGGTATTGTGGTTTTATTAAAAGACAATCGTACATTGGAGATGGCTGATCGATGGGATGACGGTGTTTAGTACAGTACTGTGACAATAAATGATCTAATTCCATAAATTGGATCAAAAGTTCCATTATCTTCTTAATTTGTTGGATCTCCCTGCCCACGGTCGGCGATTGCTCTTTCTGCCACTCTTGCCAAATCAAGAGCTAGTTGGATTTCTTCTTCTTGTCTATCTAATTCTCGTTGGATGCGTTCCAAGTTCTCCAAAAGCCTACGGGCTTCTTCTTCTTCACGACGCAGCGCAGAATTGTTAGGTCGGCTCATTGCTGAATTTCCGATTGGTTTGATTGCGAAAATAAACGTCTAAATGGTTAAGCGAAACTTGATAGAATGAGCTAGAAGGGGGAAAACCGGTCTTTTATACTTTATCAGCTGATAAGCAATGCTTATTACCAGATAAAGCTCCGCCCCTTATCAGCCAATTGATTATCTTCTTCTTATCTCAGCGTCTTCTCAAAGTTTTGCTAATTCGACAGTTTGTTTCAATTGGTTTCTCATTTCAGGTAGACTTTTTATAGTTCTTGATCTCCTCTGCAGGTTTGTAGAATATCCACAATTGTAACAAATTATAGAAAACTTGAAGGAGCGAAGGAATGAAGAGCAACATTGGAGAGACTTCTCTTCGAAAAACTACGGTATTTTCATTTTTATTCGGCTCGACTCGAGACGCATAAAATTGCAATCAAGGGGAAGGTATGCAAATCTGATTTTGCTGAATTTTCACGCCTTTGACTCAGAAAATAGCTTCAAACTCCACAACCAATTCACGGTTCGAGCTCGCCGGTTATTTCGGTCTGATTAGACGAAAGTGTTGAGTCTCAGCTTCGTCAATTTCTTATCGCAACATTTGACTTCCCAATCAGCAACTTTAAATCACATTTATTGAGGTAGGAACACTCACAAATTGATTTCAGTCGGAATCATGTTTTCTTAATTGCCCTGCTCTTCTTTCTTCAACGACATCCTTTAAGGCTTCAAGTCCTTCAAGTGGTTCTTGCTTGGATTGTTCTACTCTTGTAACTCTTCTATCCTCTTCTCCCACCGCTGACCGACTTCTTTTAAGTTGTTGAGTCGACCGATTTAATTCACGATCCGCCTCTCTTTGATGGGCATCTCTTCTTGATTGATCTCCTTGTTGGTGTCTTTCATCAAATCTTCTTCAATTTGAAACGTAGCTTCTTCTTGTTGATTCTCCTTGCGATCAACTTCACGATTGTTCTTCTCTGTCATCCTGAAAGATGTTGTTTTTTGAAGGAGTGAGAGGGAACAATTTACTTTCCTGGGAGCTCAAAGGATTAGAGACGGAATGTAGATTTAATTGTTGAGAAGAAAGCATTGAGCGAATTGAAGTTGTCTAAATGGACTCATTAAGCCGAGATGAATTTCTCTCTCCAGATGAGTGATCATTACAAAGCAAACAAAATGCTGACAATCTTCCCTGCAGCAGGCGATGTCACCGATATGGCACTTTGGCCCCTAAGGCTTGATAAGAGCTGCAAACGTCAGCGAGAATTAGTTTCTCATTTGCAACTTTTGGCTGAGAAACCGATTTCGCAATCATTCAACTTCACTTTCATACTGATATTGCCCACCAGACTACAGGAATTCTCGAGCTTCTTATAGACTGTGGCCCTCAGCCTTTCTACAATTCTCTCAAGCCATGCTTCAATCAACTACAATTAGGTGTTGCAATGACAAATAAGTGTTGGGTTTGAGCAGGGCTTTAGGCTTCTGATTTTAAGGGGTCAACCTTAACGTGTGAAATAGCGCCCATTTGCTGAGCAAAGCAGATTGATAAGAGATTTTCGGGCAGAAAATATTATTTTTACATAAAAACAATGATAAATCCTATGAACGCTAATAGCATTTGAAGAGATGGCAAAAGATAGCGGGTTACGGTAGAGAGAGTAGTGCGACTTTAAAGTGGCAAGAGATGAATCGAGTTAGAATCCTAAAGTTGAAAACGACAAAGAAATGCTAAAAATTGAGAAAAAGCTGTACTGAAGACGAATTCATTTTAGAGTAGAACCACATGTGAAATTTTCCCGTCTTCGGCTTCCCGGACATTCGTTATCAGTTCTGCCGTTTAGCGGCATAGGCTGTCAGGAGTCAAACACAAGTTTGTCTTGTATTATAGAAAGCTGAATACAACATAAAAACAAAAAGCAAATGCTAGCAGAGAAGAATATAAAAGAATGCAATAAGGTGGACATTTTTGTCCAAAAAACGTCCCTAAACCTAAAAATTCCAGACTTTCTTTAAAAATTCTGAAAAAGTTCGAATTTCGTCAGATCCTATAGCTAGGAATTTCCAATTTCTCCTTGTGTAATTTCTCTTCAACCATATCAGATGACTGTTGTGGTGACTACAGAGATAAGAGACGAAAGTTTTAATAAAAGCGGCTCAGAACTAAAGGAATTATCACCCCCAATTCGCCTACTACTTCTGTCTTCAAATTGGTGAGTTCCATAGAAGCCCATCATGGGGATGTATAGCGCAGTGGTAGAAGACGCCATTCTTGGGGTCCCAGTTTGAGTCAAATCAAAAAAACCAAATCAGAAAATGAATGACGACCGAGAAGAACAAGAAAATGCGAGAGAAGAAGCACGTAGACGTAGAGAGCTGGAAAGAGAGCTGGAGAAAGAAGCGAAGAGAGAAGAAGCACGTAGCCGTAGAGAACTGGAGAAAGAAGCGGAGGAATTTGAAAGGCAACGTAGAGAAGAGGAAAGACTCGAACTTCTTGCAAGTAAATGGGAAGCTATAGCAGCTATGATAGAAGCAAGGAAAGCCGAAAATTGATCCAATTTATGACATCAATTCTGCTCAAATCTAATGTTTTAATTACTCTTCTATTCTGTGTCTAATTGCTTTGTTTTTCTAATTATTCTCGATAAAATACATCTTTTTTTTTCCAGAAGTGTTTGTACTCCTCAAAAGAGACATTTTCTTTTTTCCCTTTTCTTCTTCAATATCTACCAATCGTTTAAAAAAATCCGGCACAATTTGATAGTTCATACAGAAAAAATCGTTCATTTGGGTCTGGCAGCAGTGATCCTTTATCTAGGAATTTCCAATTTCTCCTTGTTTCAGCACTTCTCTCCATATCATATGACTGTTGGTGACTACAGAGATAAGAGGCGAAAGTTTGAATAAAATCGGTTCAAAACTAAAGGAATTATCGCCCCTCAATCCGCCTACTACTTCTGCTTCTGATGTCTTCAAGTTCCGTGGAAGACCATCAAAGGATATGCAGTGCAAAAAGGCGCTAGTGACAGGCCAGGGGTCCCGAGTTCGACCCAGCCCGATGCCTTATCAAATCAAAATGAACTTCGCCCCCAGGAAGAACTTAGAGAGGCGAAGCAAGAAGTTGAATGGCATCGTAGAGAAGTGGAAAGCCTCGAACCTATCAGAAGTGAATTGGAAGATCTAGCAGCTATTATAGCAGCAAGACGAGCCGAAAATTGATCCAATTCATTTGTTCTAATCATGGTTGGCATGTGAGGTGTTGAGCACGCTAGTATTCCCTTGCTTACGTTGGTGTTTCCTTCGCCTCCATCCAAATTTTTCTTTTTCTTTTTGCACTCCCCAATGAGAGACATTTTCTTTTTTCCCTTTTCTTCTTCAAGACCACTCGTCCAGGAAAATCTGACATCATTTGACAAATGAACAAAAAATAAACGTCATTATCAAGAATTAATCCAGAAAACTAGTTCATTTGGCTCTGGCAGAGCACTGAAATGCCTTCTTCTTCTCAACCAACACTGATCGCCTTGAAGAAGGGAAAAGTCATCGGTAACGGGTATATAGTAACAGATAAACTCGGCGAAGGTACCTTTGGAACTGTTTATGGAGTTAAGAAAGCTGACAGGGAATATGCCTTGAAAGCCGAGTCTGTCGATGAGAAGATGCCACTTGTAAAGTTGGAGCTTCACGTAATGTGAACGCTCAAGGAGAAAAAAGCCAAGTACACGGTCGAGCTGATCGACAAGGGTCGCCACGAAAACTTCAACTATGTGATAATGCAATTTCTGGCAACCAATTTGTTAGACTTTGTAGTTAAGAACATCTTTAGGGCAAAAGTATGCAAGATATGAAGAAAACTGGCCCAGATGGCCATCTGACTCTCGGCTGTGCTATCGGAGCATCCATTTAATGCCTCAAAGGATTGGAGGAACTTCATTGGGCCGGATTTCTGCATCGAGACGTCAAACCGGGAAATTTCGCCGTCGGTCGGGCTGAATACGACGAGCTGAGGATTATCTACTGTCTTGACTTTGGAATGGCCAGAAAATATGTCAATGAAGCGGTTAGTCATTTTCTCACTCTTTCCCATATCTATCTCTTTCAGAATACAATGCATCCACCTCGGAAGAGAGCTCCATTCCGTGGAACATCTCGCTATGCAGCGTTGACCAGCCATGAATTGAAAGAGCATGGCCGTCAGGCGGATGTCAAGGATGTCGGCGAGATGAAGAAGAAATGTCGCGAAGAGCCAGTCAATTCTTCAAGGAATGCTCAGCTGATGAATACAAAAAAGTCCTGACTCATATCGATTCTCTCACCTACTTCAGCGAGCCGTACTATGGCCTTATCTATAAGACGCTGAAGGAGGCGATGAAGAAGAAAAATGTGAAGGAATTCCCTACGACTGGGAAGATGCCAAATCCAGCAAAAAGACGTTGAAATAAATGGAAATTCAGGAATAAAACGTCAAATAAACAATAACTTTTGAATTAAAGTTAAGCTCCTCAATTTGATGACAAATTACTAGCCGAAAATTTAATCCATCTGAAATACAAACAGGTAACAAAAGATTTCTATTGAAGTTGAAATTTGAAGAAGATTTGGAAAAACCCGCCTGTACCCTGTAGCGTAGGAGTACGAAAGAAAGCAGAGAAAAGCAGATCTCAATTTATTGGCCTAAAAACCCTAGTTTTTAATTATTTTTGATGCGTTGAACTGCTATGCTACTCTTTTTGTATCTAAATTGGAAGTATTGTCCACATACATACGATTATCTGATCTAATTGTCTAATATATTGATAATTTTTAGTTTGTTTGAGTATTTGTTGTGTTCCAAGTGTTCGAAATCGAGTTTATTGTTAAAATATAGGGAGAAAATCATAGTAGCTTTTTAGGCAGAAGCTATACTTTTTCTTTAGAATATTAGAACTTGATATAATTAAGTTTTTTCAGGCTAGACGTTCCTTGGCACGCTCCATCATGGCACTGCCCATCAAATTTCATGAGCATATACAGGTAAGAGTAGTTTCACCTTTTAAAAATGTTTTTCAGTTGACCAATGTGGGCATTCGTCCGGCCACTATATGCTTCGCAAACGTCACCATGGAGTCGGATAAGTATATAGTCGTACGTGAGATGGTAAGTATTTCTTGAACTAGTAATAATACTTTTTAGGTCGGTGACTCCCAACAGGTTGTAATTGTCGACATGAATGATCCAGCCAATCCCCAGCGTCGTCCAATCTCTGCCGACTCAGTTATCATGCATCCCTCGAGAAAGATCTTAGCGTTGAAATGTAAGTTCTATTATGATTTTTACAATTATAATAATATTTAGCCGGCAGAACTCTTCAAATCTTTGATATTGAGAAGAAGTCAAAAGTCAAGTCTCATCAAAATGTGGAAGAAGTTATTTTTTGGAGGTGGATCAACGAGCAGACAATTGCTCTCATTAGTGATACGGCTGTCTATCACTGGACAATTGACGGTAAGCGTGTTATTATATTGTTAATATTAGTTTAGGAGATTCTGCTCCGCAGAAAGTTTTTGATCGTCACACATCATTGGTTGGCACACAGATTATCAGCTACAGAGCTGATTATGAATCCAAATGGCTGGTAGTAATTGGCATTTCCGCTAAGGTAAGTGCTTTAAATTTAGTTCTTAAAACTAAAAAATTTCAGGATAATCGTGTCATCGGCAATATGCAACTATTCAGCACTGAGAGAAAGGTGTCGCAGCCAATCGAGGGACATGCCGCATGCTTTGTTCGGTTTAAATCCGACAGCAATCCAAATCCGTCTAATCTTTTCTGTTTCTCGGTGAAGAATGAATCTGGAGGAAAGCTCCACATAATCGAAATTGGACAACCAGCTGCTGGGAATCAGCCCTTCGTGAAAAAAGCTGTAGATGTCCCGTACACTGCTGATACGGCTAGCGACTTTCCAGTCTCCATGCAGGTATTTTTTTTACATTTACTCCTCTACATTTTGTTAGTCCTGAATTCAAATATTTTTAAAAGATTTTCGACTTTTCAACTTTGTAGAACTAGCTGTTCTCTAAAATTTTGTAAAACAACAGGAAATAGGAGAATTTTAAAAATATTTAAAGAAAAATGTTTTTGTTTGCAGGCCTCACAAGAACATGGAATAATCTATCTTGTAACAAAGCATGGATTTGTCCATCTTTATGACGTAGATACGGGAACAAGGATCTACTCGAATAGAATTTCAACTGAGACCGTTTTTATTACAACGGAGTACACAAGCACTGGTGGCATTATGGGAGTTAACCGTAAAGGACAGGTAAGCTTTCTTTTTATAGGGCTCTACAGCATCCTTCCAGGTATTGTCCGTCTCAATAGACGAAAGCAATATGATCCACTTCCTGACACAGCAGCTTCAAAATCCAGATTTGGCCTTACATCTGGCATCTAGATGCGATCTTCCTGGAGCTGAGGAGCTCTTCGTCAAAAAATTCAACCTCCTCTTTGGAAATGGTCAATACAACGATGCTGCGAAGGTCGCTGCCACAGCTCCGAAGGGAATTCTACGAACACCGGCAACAATTCAAAAGTTCTCTCAATGTCCAAACGCTGGAGGCGGAGCATCACCACTTCTCATATACTTCGGAATGCTGCTAGACCAAGGAAAATTGAACAAATACGAGACTTTGGAGTTATGTCGCCCAGTCCTTTCGCAAGGAAGAAAAGAGCTATTAAGCAAATGGCTCAATGACCAGAAGCTGGAATGTTGTGAAGAGCTTGGCGACATTGTGCGACCTCATGATGCAAATGTCGCGCTATCCATTTATCTGCGAGGAAATGTACCTCACAAGGTAAAATTAATTTTTATTTTCACCATCTTATTTTGCAGGTCATCCAATGTTTTGCCGAGACTGGGCAGTTCGATAAGATCATCCTATATGCGAAACGAGTCGGATTCGAGCCTGATTACCTTTTCCAATTGCGCCAAATTCTTCGTTCTGGAAACCAAGAGGCTGGTGCCAAATTCGCCCAAATGTTGGTTTCCGAATCCGGCGAATCTCTAGCCGATTTGGACGAAATAATTGACTGCTTCATGGAAGTCCAAGCTGTTCAACCGTGTACTCAATTCCTTTTGGAAGTCTTGAAAGGCGATAAGCCGGAGGAAGGCCACCTCCAAACGAGACTCCTTGAAATGAACCTCTTGGCTCATCCGCAGGTGGTGTCGTTTAATTAGGCATTAGCTATATTATTAATTCAGGTAGCAGACGCCATTCTTGGCAATAAAATGTTCACCAATTATGATCGTGCTTCGATTGCACAACTTTGTGAGAAGGCTGGGCTCCTGCAGCGCGCCTTGGAGCATTTTACTGACCTTTATGACATCAAAAGAACCGTTGTCCATACAGCTCATCTTAAGCCTGAGGTTGGTTACTTTTAGAGTTCGGTATATTACGGGACGGGACGTATTTCATCAGCGTGAGATTTTCCTATTTTTCAGTGGCTGGTTGGCTATTTCGGCTCGCTTTCAGTCGATGATTCCTTGGAATGCCTGAAGGCAATGTTGGCACAGAATCTCCGCCAGAATCTTCAGGTAATTTTTCAATTCATGTTTAAGAAGTCTTATAGGTTGTCATTCAAATTGCTTCCAAGTATCATGAGCAGCTAGGAACAGAGAATTTGATCGACTTATTTGAAGTAAACAAGGGCTACGAAGGTCTCTTCTATTTCCTGGGATCAATTGTTAATTTCTCTCAAGACCCAGAAGTCCATTTCAAATACATCCAGGCAGCTACAAGAACAGGCCAAATTAAAGAAGTCGAACGCATTTGCCGAGAATCCGATCATTATAATCCAGAGCGTGTAAAAAACTTCCTAAAAGAAGTCAAATTAGCTGATCAGGTAAGACCCATTTTTAAAATTATGTCATACTTTTTCAGCTTCCACTTATTATTGTATGTGATCGGCACGATATGGTCCAAGATTTGGTCCTTTTCCTCTACAGAAGCCAGCTACAAAAGTATATAGAAGTCTTTGTTCAAAAAGTTAACTCTGCTCGCTTACCTATTGTAGTCGGAGTGCTTCTTGATGTAGATTGTAGCGAGGAAGCCATCAAACAACTAATTGCTAATACACGTGGAAAATTCGACATTGATGAGCTTGTATCAGAAGTGGAGAAGAAAAATAGGCAAGTGTATTTTGCAAAAAGTTGAACTTTTTTAGACTGAAGCTACTAAGTCATTGGTTGGAAGCTCGCATACAAGAAGGAGTGGTTGATCCAGCCACACATAACGCCATGGCGAAGATTTACATTGATGCAAATAACAATCCTGAGCGGTTTCTTCGCGAAAATATCCACTATGACAGTAATGTGATAGGAAAGTGAGTTTATTTTTAGATTTAAATAGTATTATTCTAAGGTATTGCGAAAAACGTGATCCTCACTTCGCCTTCTTGGCCTATGAACGAGGAGAATGTGACCAAGAGCTCATCAATGTCTGCAATGAGAATTCACTCTTCAAGAATTTGGCTCGCTACTTGGTTAAAAGAAGAGACTTCGAACTTTGGGCACAAGTCTTAAACGAAGAAAATCCCCATCGAAGACAATTGATCGATCAAGTTGTTCAAACAGCTCTCTCCGAGACGCAGGATCCTGAAGATATTTCCGCGACTGTGAAAGCCTTCATGGCAGCCGATTTGCCAAACGAGTTGATCGAATTGTTGGAGAAAATTGTCTTGGACAACTCAGCCTTCTCTGAGCATAGAAATCTCCAGAATCTTTTGGTTCTCACCGCAATGAGAGCTGATCGCTCAAGAGTCATGGAATACATCCAAAAATTGGACAACTATGATGCTCCAGATATTGCCAATATCGCCATTTCAAGTGAACTTTATGAGGAAGCTTTCGCCATTTTCAAGAAATTTGACGTTAATAATAGTGCCATCAATGTCTTGATTGAGAATATCTCCAATCTTGACAGAGCCTATGAATTCGCTGAAAAGTGCAATCAATCCGATGTCTGGGCTAGTCTTGCCAAAGCTCAACTCAAGCAGGGTATGGTCAAGGAGGCTATCGACTCTTTCATCAAGGCTGATGATCCTGGAGCTTATATGGAAGTCGTCAATAAGTGCTCTCAAACAGGTAAGATTTTTTTTCTTCGGTTTGTTGGTTCAGACCTATATTTATGCCTTTTTCTCTCTTACAAATAACAAATTTACAGAACACTGGGAAGATCTAGTACGTTATCTGCAGATGGCGAGAAAGAAGTCCCGCGAATCTTATATCGAAACAGAATTGGTCTATGCTCTTGCCAAGACTGACCGTTTAACTGAGTTGGAGGAATTTATTTCCGGTCCCAATCATGCCCAAACTAGTCAGGTTTGCTTTTTTTAAATAAAGTAAAATAATTAAAAATAGATAGGAGATCGCTGTTACGACAATGGAATGTACGATGCAGCAAAGATCCTCTTCCATAACGTCTCCAACTTTGCTAAACTTTCCGTGACTCTCGTCAAGTTGAGAGAATACCAAGGTGCTGTGGATGCAGCCCGTAAAGCCAACAACACGAAGACATGGAAACAAGTCTGCTTCGCCTGCGTTGAGAATTATGAATTCCGCTTGGCTCAAATGTGCGGCCTCCATATTGTTGTTCATGCTGACGAGCTGGAAGAACTGATCAACTTTTATCAAGATCGTGGTCATTTTGGAGAATTGATTAGTCAGTCTCTTTTTTATTTATATCCTAACAAAATGTTTTCTAGGCTTACTAGAATCAGCACTTGGGTTGGAACGTGCTCATATGGGAATGTTTACAGAATTGGCTATTTTATACAGCAAATTTAAAACTGGAAAAATGAGAGACTATTTGGAGCTTTATTGGAGTCGTGTCAATATTCCCAAGGTTCTTCGAGCTGCCGAACAAGCCCATCTCTGGTCGGAACTCGTCTTCTTGTACGACAAGTACGAAGAATATGACAATGCTGCCATCGCTATGATGCACCATCCTACTGAATCCTGGAGAGAGCAACATTTTAAAGAAGTCATCGCCAAGGTTTCTTCATTCCTAGGGTCAATTGTTATCTAATGATTTTATAGGTCGCCAACGTTGAACTCTACTACAAGGCTATGCAGTTCTATCTCGACTACAAGCCCATGCTGATCAATGATTTGCTTTCGGTTCTTTCTGCCAGGCTCGATCACTCTAGGACTGTTCAATTCTTCTCCAAACGTAATATTCTTAACACTTTAGTCTACTTCACCCGTCTATTCCAAAAACTTTTTAAGAGAGCATCCTTTTATTACAATGTTTCTCGTTATTTTCAGAGAAGCACATTCCTCTCGTCAAGCCCTACTTGAAGCAGGTTCAGAATCTGAACAATAAAGCCATCAATGAGGCGTTGAACCAACTTCTTATTGACGAGGTTAGTTTTTTTTAATATAAAAAGGTAGAAAAAAAACAACTTATAGGAAGATCACGCTGGACTCCGTGCTTCAATCGATGCTCATGATAATTTCGATAATATCGTATTGGCCCAGCGATTGGAAAGTCATGAATTGGTGGAATTCCGTCGTATTTCAGCCTATCTCTTCAAGAGCAATAACCGCTGGAAACAATCCATTGAACTTTGCAAAAAGGACAAGCTTTACAAGGTTTTTGGATTTCTTTCTTTTGGATAAAAATTTAGGATTCTATGGAATACGCGGCAGAATCAAAGTCTGGCGAATTGGCAGAGGAATTGGTCTCTTTCTTCCTCAATGAGAGACTCTACGAATGCTTTGCTGCTGCTCTCTACCACTGTTACGAGCTCCTCCATCCGGATGTAATCCTCGAATTGGCATGGAAACATAAGATCAACGATTTTGCCATGCCCTATATGGTCCAAGTCATGAGAGATAACCATAGTCGTTTGGAGAGATTGGAGCGTGCTGAAGCTGAAAGGAAGGAAGAAGCTCGAGAGAACCAACTCCGGAGTGGAATGACTGGTCAGTTTTAATTTATTTCGTCTTGATTCAATTAATTAACAAACAAATCCGAAGGAGATAACGAGAATTTTCAGTGGAGCCCCAGCTGATGCTAACTTATTCAAGACAAATCTCCAACTCAAAGACTAGCTTTTCAGACAAGCAATTTGCTATTTGAGCTTGTGCGATCTTGTCTGCGCAGTAATATTTTTGCACACAGTTGTTTTTTAATTGTACGTACGCATTTTCAATAAATAATACATTACTTTTGTGTTGGTGAACAAATCAAACAGGTCTTTGTAGTTTTTATTTAGGATAAATTCGTTTTTAACTCGTACGTTCAATTATAATTAGCCTAGCCAGAGGTATTTCGATGAGATCTTGTTATTTTTGTTGTCGTACGTCTTTCGTAGATAAAACGACTTTTGGAAGATCAGGTTCTACACTTCTTGGGGATGAATAAAATTAAACTAGCTAGAAAAAAATTGATCAGGAAGTAAAGAATCCTGGAGTTCTCTTTATTGACTCATCCATCGAATGCTTCTCTAGGCTTTGCCCACATCAGGGAGAGTCTTCATCAAGGATCCCTGGGTCTTGGTTAGTGTTCCTCCAGCCTCATCGAAACTGCGTCTAAGCTCAGCCGCTGTCGGTCTCTTGGTCGCATCGTGATTCCAGGCGAGCTCCATGATGTCGACAATCTCTTTGGGCATATTTTCCGGTGGTGGCAATCGGTATCCTTCCATCACTTTCGTCTTGACCTTGTGTGCCTTCCATTCCTCATAGGGACATTTGTAGGGAATGATGAACATCTCCCAGATCATTACGCCGAATGCATAGATGTCTGTGTTGTATCGCGTCTCCCCAATATTCCAGACCTCTGGAGCCAACCAGCGAACGTTCGTCGGCTTGTTCAGATCGACTTTGTAGACGGAGGTTGGACGACACATGCCGAAATCGGCCAGTTTCACGACCTTTTTGTCGATCAGACAATTGCGAGTTGCAATATCCCGATGGATACATCTGAAGGGATTCTAGGCAAACGAGGAGAAACTGACTCTTTGAAATGAAGATATTCCAGTCCGGCCGCTGCTTGAGCCAGCATCTCCTTTCGCTCGGTCACAGTAATTTTCTGAAGAAAACTCTTTAAAATAGGCAATACTCAATCCGATGAAGGGCTTCTAGCCGCCCAGTATATCGGGAAGAAAGTTCAAATGCGTCTTACTTTAGCATATTTACGGAGTTTGTCCTCGACAGCTCCTCCATCGCAAAACTCCATGACAAGAAGGTAAGGCATGCGATCGACGATGAATCCGAAGAAACGGACAACATTCTTATGGTCGTAGAGCTGCATAACCCGGGCTTCTTTCATCATCTCATTGAGTGCTTCCTCATCGAAGATTCCTTCAGCATCGAGTCTTTTGACGGCAATGGTTCGATTGTCTTTGAGGAGAAGGCCACGAAATACGGTGCCATAAGCGCCGGAGCCAATCTTCTTCAACATCTTGATGTCCGAATGGTTCATTTGGAATTTGCCTTTGGGAATGGCTTTCTTGAGAATAATTGACTCCCCTTCAATCACTAGCGGCTCCTTGCTATGCTTTTCGACCATCTTCCTGACATTTTGGAAGTTTTTGTCGCCGATTTTTATCTCCCCTCCAGTGCTCTTTTTGATTTCGAACCGTCGGACCGCCTTATTCCAACGAACAGCCAAGAAGAGATGAGGTTTTGTTTTTCCCGCAATGTGCTTTGATTGAAGAAGGTAGTCGCCATCTACTGTTAAAATCTTATCCACGTCCGAATCTAAAACAGCTCCATGATAATATGGCAAGGCTGCGTTGTCTCCTTGATTATTTCTATAGGTGTGTTATATAGAAAAACAAAGCTAACTTCAATATTTCCGACATTCTGACGAGTCGCCAGCTACCGGTGGTGAAGAAAGCTAATTGCTCTTGATTTTGATAAACGATTAAAAATACTTTCGACAATCTTTGGCTAGAATGTTCGAGTAGCTCATGATATCTTCTACAGACCAAAAAATCCTCAAAAACTATTAGAAATGCAATTTAATCATTGTATGATCAGTAAATAAGTATACTTCACATCAATTCTTTTTTAAATTGTACACAAGCTTTTTTAAAAAATATATCGTAGTATTTTTGCTATTAGATTATTATTAGTGCACAAATCATACTCTTTGTAGTTTTGTCTAGGCTGCGTCGCTACGAAAACTAGGCTGTTTGCCACGGTTAGCATCAGTACAAAGTTCATAGTGCATTTGTTCCCATTCTTTTGATTTTCACTTATTTCTATTGGTAAACAATATTTTAGGTGAAATGATTGGTTGCTCCTCTTCGATTCGTCTAGCTTTTACCAGTGCAAGGAGCACGTTCAGGTTTTTTTTTAAAATTTCGTTTTGATTATAGTTTTAAAGAACTTTTGCAACGGCTAGCGAAAATTTTGCCGCTGCTCAGGGTAAATTAAAGACACTAAAAGAAGAGCCTGATAATGATATCAAATTGCAGCTTTATGCTCTTTTTAAGCAGGTAAATGCCATAAGTAGCCTAAACTTTGCCTTAAAATTTAGGCTTCTGCTGGAGATGTAACAGGTAGTCGACCTGGAATGATGGATTTCGTGGGAAGAGCTAAATATGATGCATGGTCCAAATTCAAGGGAATTGATCAAGTAAGTAGTGCTATTATTTTATTTATATACCTTTTTATAGGAAGAAGCGAAAAAGAAATATGCAGAGCTAGTAAACTCCCTTGCTAAAGAAGAGGCTGCTGCTCCGAGTTCTACAACGCTTGATGGATTACCTCCTGTAAATGGTCTCGATGTAACTCTAGATGTTTATTTTATTATTTTTTAAAATTTCAGATCAGTAAAGAAGGCAAAGTTTTTAAAATCATGCTGAATCGACCTTCTAAATTTAATGCGCTAACGCTAGACATGTATAGAGGAATTATTGCAGCCTTGGAAGCTTCCAATAAGGATACATCCACTTCAGTTACTCTCATTACAGGTTTGTTTTTATCTAATTATATTTGTATGCAAATTTAGGTAATGGAAACTATTTCTGCTCTGGAAATGATCTAACAAACTTCGCTAAAGCCGCTTCGGCAAGTAAGGAGGAAATTCGTTTAATGGCTGAAGAAGCTGGCGTAGTTTTGCAGCAATACGTTCAGGTTTGGCTTACATTGTTTAATAGTTTGTCGTGATTGCAGGCTTATATTGACCACCAGAAACCTTTAATTGGAGTTATCAATGGATCGGCTGTCGGAATTGCTGTTACAGTACTACCGCTATTTGATTTTGTCCTTTCTACTGATAAGGTAACTTTCTCCTTTATCAAATCATCAATTTAAAGGCCACATTCAATACACCATTTGCCACACTTGGGCAATCTCCGGAGGGAGCCTCTTCCTATACCTTCCCTCTGCTCATGGGACAACTTCGCGCAGCCAATGTTCTTTTATTTGGAAAGAAATTGACGGCTCATGATGCCTTGGAGTATGGCCTCCTTTCGCAGGTAACCCTAATGTTTGAATTTTACCAATTTCTTGTATAGGTAGTACAAAATGATGAGCTGCTTAAAGCAGCTGAAAAGATATTGGACAATTTTTCCAATCTCCCCCCTGAAAGCTTGAGGGTCAATAAGAGTCTCTTGCGCGATATCCATAGGGATGGACTCACTAAAGCAAACGCTGTAAGTTGATTTTTCAGTATTTTTACAAGTTTGTTTAGGAGGAATGCCGTACAATTATTGGACGCTGGCAATCAAAGGAATGTGCCCAGGCTATTGCCTCGTTTTTAACTCGTTCGAAGCAAAATAAGTAATTTGAACTATATGTTTTCCGGGAATTGTACTTGTAATATTAGAATTTAATAAAACTGTATTTTTAATCCATTCCTGATAATTGGGGCAAACACAAAATGTTTCTTCTCTTGGTTGGTCTTCTTTTTTTAACTGTCGATCTCTCTCAACAACAGTTTTTCTGCCACAATACCGAGTTCAATTTGACCGAAACTACGTCTTTGGTCGAGTTTTGGGTATGTAAAGTTCGAATTTCTTCTTTCTGCCTTTTTAACCACTTCCATTTCGCTTTTAATTTAGTTGAATTAATCAATCTTTTTGGAAGCACCATTTTGGTTAAAAGCGCTTTCATTTCATCTATTTATAGGCCGTTTATCAATAGCCGCCATTTCATTTGCAAAATCTATTCCACTCTCGAGATCATGCCTCGTAAAGCAACAGCTAAAACTTCCTTCGGCGTAAAAAAGGCAAATGCAAATCAGATCCGTGAATGGGTAAGTCTTTTTGTATTTAAAAGAATTTAATATTAGACCAATCTGGATTATCAACATGAGTGCGAAGCAGCTGCCCAATTGATTTGCGATGCTTCAGTTGATGAAGACTTTCAATATCATGAACTCACTTCACAACACTTTGGGTTCCATGAAGATGCACAAACCAGATTGCAAAGCCCACAGTTGCATTATCCTTATAACTCCAGACATCTTTCTTCGTATGAAAACTTAGTTATAGGAGGGGCTCATCAGCCTACACGTTTTGTGATGGGTAAAAGTTGATTCAATTATTACAAATTATTATTTCTAGAAGAAACACAAATGCAACAACCAAATGAATTGCTGAATACCAGAGTACAAGAAGTACCATTGATTGAAGTTCTACAAGAAATGCCAGGAATTTGTAAAGAAGAAAAATCCGAAACGATTAATTGGTTAGGAAGAGTGCCAAAGTTGGAACCAGGCATGCAGACTTGTATGAACAACGTCATTGCTGACATAATGGAACGTAAGCCGGAATCGGTCATGCAGGTGAGTTTTTTTAGAGGTTCATAAAGTTCATGACTCTCTATTTCAATCCCACTGTTATTTTTAATTTTCAGGAGCAGCAGGTACCACAGGAAGACACTGCTTTTGCCCGTCCTCCTTCTCGACAACAGATTGTGCCTGAAAGACTCGAAAATAAAGCGGTAAGTTTTTTTTTTCAGTTCATTATCAGCCTTTTTCAGGCTGAGCAACTTTCATCTAGCGCGAGATTGGTAAATCCGGCGGATATAAATCTCAAAGCAATAACAGCAGTAAGACATTTTATTTTCCAAGCTAACCTTCCAGGGTTCATCCGATCTTCTGAATAGCTCCAAGACAAATTCTGACCAGACCCAAAGCGATAAATTATACCAGCCAGACTTACGTGCAGATGAACTTAAAAAAGAAAAGGAAGTTGGAGACTATATTGATCGGATTATTGCTGCGGAAACTATCAGGCTGCGAAACGAGTCGACCGAGAAGAAGGATAGAGGAAAATCAAAAGGAAGGCGAAACAAGTCCGTGTCGAAACTCTCAATTGCTCATCAATACGAATTTAACCAAGAAGATTATGGACACATCCAAGAATCAAACAGCATCATCCAGCAGCAACATCCAGCTCTCTGCCGTGCGCTGGGGAAGCCTCGCAAACTCAGACAACTGAGCGATAGAGCAAATGTTCCCTACTTGGTCATAGCCGGTTTAGCTCTCCACAATGCCAAGACTCCTCTTACCAGCAAAGAGGTCTACCGTTTTGCCAGGTACGCGCAAACATTATAAAGTCTTATATAGAAAGCAACATTTTTATACCTTAGCGCATGCAAGCCTCCAGCTGCAACATTTGGATTTTAGATACTATTTTCCTCGATGTGTCATCTCTTCATCCTGGAAAAACAGTCTACGATGCAGCCTTAGCACAAATAATGTGTTCAAACAAGACGGCATCACTGAAGGCAACGCGTACTTATGGTCTATCGCTAATAGAAGCGAACTTTGGGATGCCATTAAGACTTTCGTAGCAGGTAATCGGGATCAGAACACGTACGGCATGACTGACCCAAGTAAGCTATTTATCCTAATTTAATAAACGAGTTTCTTTCTAGGTTTGTGGGCAAAATTGCTCGAAGGAAGTATGGGAGTTTTGGATAAATCAATCGAAGTCGACCTTGGGAATTCTGATGGATCTCCAAAGGCTCCCAAAAAGCGAGCGAACCAGCGTGAAGTAAGCTATTGCGTTCAATTTTATACAAATTGACTTTAGGGCAATATGACACCACATAAGCAACGCTGCTACGGTAGCCAACAGCCCAACCCGCCTAAATTCAATTCCATTCCTCAAAACTACCAGCACATTCCTCACTTCGCACATCCTTATTTTCAAATGGCTAGCAATGGATGCGACGAATACGGCTATCAGCAAATGGTAAGCTCTCTTTATTGTTAATTTCTTTTTTTCAGACGAACGAATATCACACTCGTCCTAATGGGTTTTATAATCCACAACAGAATATGCATTTCCCCACACTTCATTCCAATTACAACCAGCACATGCAGATGCCAACACATGCCAGCAATCAGCATCCTCCCACTGTCTTTCCTGGTTATCCCTTCCCTGATCCATCACATCCCTCTCCATTTACATCCCAATTTGTTCCCCACCCTCCTGGTCAAATGCCATTCCCTCCTATGACAAGTTTCCACGAAGCACAGATTTCTCCTGAAAGTCAAGACGACTTACAATCTCACTTGTATGTCGGAAACGCAGAAGTTGGTCAAAGTGGAGGCGAACACTAGCCCCAGGTTGATGGTTCTCCTAGGCTTTTCGGCCTCCAGCTGCTTTAATGTTGCGGTTACCCATGCTGCATGCAATCTAAAGTGCGTCCGTCTCTATCTGTGTATGTGAAATCTCCTAGGATCCGTTAAGAACCCATTTTTTAATTTGAGTGAACGGCTGCTTTTTCTTTGGGAGGGGGGAGCGGTCATTTTTTGTTTCTTCTAAATTTCAGGAAACTCCCAGATAAAATTCGAGGGAAAAGGGCTGACAAACCCAGAAGAAATGGACCGAAATTCAAAGAAAGGGGACTAAAAATTTTTATGGAAAGACTTCTAACTTTTCCAAGTAACTTTCTGAAGAGCGGTTATAATCCGAGCCAATTTTGTGTTCTCTGGAAAATTTTTGAACGCTAGTTGGAAGTAAAGAAAATGGGGGGCACATTTAGCGCCTAAGGCCAAGCTTTGTCGCCCCGGCGACGACGGTAAACTTGTTTTTAATCTAAAGTAAGAGATATCGCTCATTTTTATATTTCGTACATTTTAATAAAATTGTTAATGTGTTTCTCATAGTTCCAGGTTTTATTAAAACGGCTGCTTTAAACGCGCCTCGTATTAGGGGCGCCATAGGCAATCATCTGGGGCATTTCTTGGAGAAGTTCTACCAACAAAAAGCCAGGTTGATAGTTCCTTTGTTCAAAGAAAAGAACTTTCAGTGTGGCAAAACATAAGTTTAGATTTCTGGGGGAAAACTAAAGGCAAGTTAATGGAAGAATCTACAGAGAATATAATAAATACGCCCTTTTATCGGTCCCGGGCAGCTATCAGCTAATTACATTGCTTTTTCCTAAACAAAAATAACAAAGAATAACGTCATGAGAAGGCTGATTCCGAGATAAGGTTTGACGAGAGTATTGCGCCAATCCTTAGCGAGTTTAGTAACAGGAATTTCGCTTTAAATGCGAAAAATCTAAAACTGCTTGAGAAATAGCTTTTAATTGCAATCATCACTTCTCTTTCCCTACCAGACTCATTTACTTCTTCCTTTTCCCCAGTCGCATCTTCCTTAACCTCCCTTTTTTCCATCAACTTCTTCCCCAACACCCAATTGAATAAAATTCTTTTCAGATAGCAGCATGTGCCAAGCGACCAACACAACTGACAACTCCAATATCCAAGGAGACCTCAAAAGTCGTGAGTCAATTTTCAAGAAATCTCGGGCACACTGACCATTTTTTAGAATAACTTTCTCTGGAACTATTCCGCCCTTAGGGCCCCAGTGATCATGCCTCAAATTTTATTCATAAAGTGGAGAGTCATGGGTTCGATCCCCACCCAGACAAAATTTTTGGCTTTTTTATTTTTACCATATTTCTTAAGGTTTTCAATTTTGTAATACTTTTCATTCAACTCTAACATAAAAAACCTAACTATTTATAGAATGGCCGCTCAATTTCGATCGCAAGTATTGCGCAACCTAACTATGCGAAACGTTTTGCGGAAAGTTGACATGCCGTCTCTACCCAGTTCAGTAGCTTTGTCTTGCCATTGTTGTTAGATTTGTTATGTTAGAATTGAATGAAAAGTATTACAAAATTGAAAACCTTAAGAAATATGATAAAAATCAAAAAGCAAACAATTTGGTCTGGGTGGGGGATCGAACCCATGACTCTCCACTTTATTAATCAAATTTAAGGCATGATCACTGGGGCCCTAAGGGCGGAATAGTTCCCTTTCTCTTTCTGACCCCTACCCAGCACTAGACAGAGCACCGCTACTATTGTCAAGCAGAGAAGAAAGGTGAAGCGTTGGCCTCCGCCTGTTCTTATATTCTCCACAATTGGTACTATTTCTGGGATATTTCCAGAAACCTCGGAATTCGAGGGAAATCGTCTTCAGGGGAGCATGCATTGTTGTGATCAACAGTAACTCGCCTTGGATCGTCATCTTTTTCATGGAAGGCTTACATTCTGCTGTGATTTTGAAGAGCTTGCTTTGACGGTTATCTTCATTTCTCTGCCGGTTTTTCGCAAGAGAATTCCCTCAACCAAAAAAGATCCCAAAAATGTCCTGATTCTGAAATGCTGAATTCAACGGACAAAAACCCACTTAAACTGCTATTTTTCGCAACAAAAAAGCCACAAAAGAAATTGAGATGAAGTTCTAACTATGGAACAAATTCATCCAAATTGAAGTAACTCATTTCTTTATTTATAGTCTTCGACTAGTTCAAGAAAGAAGAGGCAAGGCGACCTCATCAAGGAGTGTAAACCCTCCTCTAAAAGATATGCTCCATACTACCTAAGGTAAGGAATCCCTTTTAGAAAATAAAAAAAACTTTCAGACCAATTGGAACAGCGGATGTCCCTCGGATTCCACCCCGTTCTCCAGATGCCCCGAAGCCATATGAGCCCACCTCTCCTCGAATCCTCACACCCATGGAGGTTCCTCGCTTCATACTAGTGTGAGTAGACTTTCATTTAAAAATTAAATAAACTATTTTAGGTTCACTGGTGATCGAAGACGGACCGTACCCCCGCACCTGGTTGGGATCACTGATCTGGAGCCTCGGTTTAAGTATGTTGAGAATGATGATGAGAGATGCAAATTAATAAAACTTATAATTTTTCAATGTTTTTTTGAACTGAGGGGGAGGGAGGAATGATCATTTTCAGGTCGACTCGAAGTGGCGAAAGAGGATACAATATTTCTCGAGAAAGAAGATTTGATTTCGAAAAAAAGAGTTCAGATTTCATTAGGAATTCTAATGACGATTAATGTCTCTAAATCTTCTTCAAAGTTCTGATCTTTCTGCTTTCGTCCGCAAGATTATAGTCGAGCTTCTCGAGATTGATTTTGATATTCTTCGCCTTCATGTAATCATCGATGGTCTTCTTTATCGTGCCGTAAGGCGGTGTATCCTCATAGCCGAGATTAGAGATGAGTGAGCAAATAGACACAAATTCTATCGGCACTTTGGACAAATGATTCCAGTTTCCTGCCATAAATTGTTTCTTTTTTTTCGCAAATCAACACATCCGACTCGTTTGACGTCCAAGTCAAACCGTTGTTGTGGTCGAACGTTTCGCAGATCATAAAGATCCAAGACTCGAGGTCATCCTTTCGACCTTGCTCCTTCTGCTCGTAGCAATTCGTCGAGCAATAACGCCTGGTTCCCACAAAACGGATGGTATTCTGCTCTCGAGCTGGCTGAATCGTCCCATCCTTCTTGTAGATTCTTCTAGCAATTCCAAAGTCAATAATCGTCAGTTCTGTCTCACATCTTCGTAGTTTTGTTGTAAAATTGTGTGGCTTGATGTCGCGATGAATGAAGCCAATCTCATAGAGATCCTTGATACATTCCAGCGTCTGAAGAGCGATGTAGCAGTTGGTCGGTGCGGAGAACTCATTCACGAAAACTGTTTTCAAATTGCTTAAAGAGAATCCGAGTAGCGTCATCACAATGAATTTGTATTTGGTTTTTTCATCGAGTCCACGGTCGATAATTTCAGCAAAATGGCGCTTCAGCAAGCTCTTCTTACTCTGCTTCACCGCGCAGAGGACATTCACTTCAGTTTTGAGGCGACTGGCACTTTTCTTCTCTTCTTTCTCTTCTTGCGCCTTCTCCATTTTGCGACGAATTATGAATTCAGCTTTGAGGACAAAAGGCATCCCATTCATGTAATTCTCATAAGTGACCTCGAATACATCGCCGAATCCTTCGCTGCCCAAGTTCGCCTTTATTTCCCAAATCATCCCGCTATTTCCCACCAGTTCATCGCCAGTCACCAGCGGCTTCTGTGTGCTTTCTTTCGATTTATTCCCTTCTTCCTGTAGACTCAAAGCTGCCATATTAGTGCTTGGCTTCTGGCGAATTTCATTTGGAGTTTCTTTTAGGCCGCTGAATTGTCTCCGTGGTGCAGCTTAACTGGTGGTTGAGGAGCTTTCGACCCCACTGCTAGACACTGCTGTTTTTGAGATTTTCTTTCGACCGGCATCACTCATTAGTCACCAAAATACGAGCCACTCTCTTTTTTTTTAAATCTCAAATTTTCGGATTAGACAAGTCTTTTAGAAAATTCTCTGCCAATTTTTAAGGACCCACAAAGATACCATAATCCTTCATTGTTGCCTCCTTAAAAGAAAGACCTATTTAAAAAGCTCTGAGTCTTGAAAAGAAAACAATTACTTGCTTTGCGTTTCTAAACTGATCGATTTGATCTGATCTTAACTTGATGAAGAATCAGAGAAATATCCAATTTTTATATTGTTTAACAACTTGTAATTCTCAAATAAATCCAATTTTCTCCCGGGATATTTCCGTTCAAAAAGAGAACCATTTCCTTTAAAAAAAACTACTAAAACTCAGCAAGAAATCATTGATTTTAAAATGCCAAGATATTTATAAAATCAACGAAGTAACAATAACAAAGACGAGCCTACTGTGAAAGACTAAAAACAAGCGACTGCCTACTGTTCGGCTTTCTCTTCTCCACAATCAGTGATGACGACTTTCTTGTTGGGTCTTCCACTGCGAGATCCATTCGATTCGATCTGCCTCACAACCGACATTCCATCAGTAACTTGGCCGAAGACGACATGTCCTCCATTGAGCCTAGAAAGATTGAAAATAGAAGGAGAGACTAACCAGGGAGTTTCGACTGTGCAAATGAAAAATTGAGATCCATTTGAATTTGGACCGGAGTTGGCCATAGAAACACAACCGGGGCCGGTGTGAGGAAGGTTGAAATTCTCATCCTAAAAGGCGTCATTTTCTCAGGAGAATTGTGGAGATTTACCTCAAATTTGTGGCCATAGATGCTCTCTCCGCCACGCCCATCTCCCAGAGTAAAATCTCCTCCCTATGATTTGATAAATGAAGTAGAATTTCTCTCCACCTGGATCATGAAGTCGGGAATAATTCTATGGAAAGCCGATCCCTTGAAGTGAAGAGGCAGACCGCTTTTTCCTTTTCCTTTTTCACCTGTACAAAGCGCCCGGAAATTTTCAGCCGTTCTGGGAACAACGTCATTGAATAGCTGAAGAAGTTGTGGCTTACAAGGAAAAAAAAACAAAAACCTCAATTGTAATCTTCCCAGCTGGCTTATCTCCAATCGAAACATCAAAGAAGACTTTCGGCCGATTGGAGGCAAATCTAGTCGAGGAAAGGAGGAGTCGACTCGAATTTAGAAGAAAACGCATCTGAAAATGGATTTTGTCTAGAGAAAGAGATCCCCAAAGATATTATTTGACTGATTTCAATCCGAAAGTCAAATCAAATGCTAATGAACGTCTATTGAATATTGATATAAGTTTTTCCGAATAAAGACATTGGCGATTGCTGGTTCGCATCATTCTCTTCTCCTCGCTAGCTTTGTAGTAGCTGCGAGCGATCTTTCTCTAATTTGGCTAAGAACTTTTCACAACTTTTCAGCTCTCTCTCAGTTCCTTATTAGTCTGGGAACTTCTACTCAAAACTTGAAATTAATCCAGTTTTATCAGGAAACTAATCTCATACTTTGGGAAACTTCTTTGTCGTGGTTTCAACATAAAAATCTAGTAAGTGCTTGATGAGTTTTGCCACTTTCCCAGAAGAAAAGCGAAAAATTGCATCAGACTTGGCCAAATGTGGGAAATTAAACTCGCGCTTTGAGAATTTGTTTCTTTCTTGGTGGTTGAAATCACTTTATCTTTTCTATTGTGCTAACGCCAAAGGATCTGTTTGAACGCTTGCTTGAAGCATTCTCTCTGGGTCATCTATCCAAACAATCAAATCACTTTGGAATAATTTTTTGTATGAAAAAAAAAACGAGGCAAAGTTGGTCGCTTTTAAAGAAGATAAAATCAATTGAAGCGAAAAGAAAAAAAGCGAAATATTTAGAAAGACTTCAAAACGACAAAAGACTTATTGTAAATAGAGGCTTATCATTGGAGTACGCAAGTTCTCGTGACCTATTCTAAAAATATCTGCTTAAAATCCTTGAGGTAATTCGTCTCATTCTTTCTAATTCTTTTCCTATACTTTCCCAAAACAATAATCTGAGGTTTCGGATGACTGGAAGTGTTATCATCTTTGAGGGGAAGCAGCCTTTGACGAGTCTTCTGCTTCAATATGACATAGAGAAGAGTCCCAATCTCTGCAAGAAACTAGAGGTTTGTTTGATTTGCTTTTGAAAAAAACTTTACTTCCAGGGTATTTTGAACGAATGCGATCATTTCCTCAATTTGCCAGCAAATGGCTCCAGCTTTTGGCTGGCATTTTTGTCCAAATTCTCTGATGAAATGGATCAAAATAAGACAAACATCCTTGAGAAGTAGTCACTCTTGGTGGAGAATCAAAATAAGATTATATTTTTAGAGTGAAATATCTCCTTTCCATCGGCTATCCTTCAATTCGGGTTATTACAGACAAATATTCGGGTATTTCTCAACCAGTGAGTTTATTTTTCATTCGCTTTGGCTATAGAGTAAATCAAAGGGGAAGAAGAGGGCTTTTAGCAACAAACAAATGGATTAAATTATATTTTTAGCGAAAAGGAAATGTAGATAAGATGGTTTTCTATTTTATTGAGAGAAAAAAAACTAATGGAGAAATCAATAAGCTTCCAGGGGCTCCGGGCAGGAATAATTTCCATTCTTTTTAGATTAAAGATATTATGGCTACAACGGAAGATTTGGGCATTCTTGATCTTTCTACGGACAATATCTCCCTCATCATTTCGTGGCTCAAGTATCCCCCACTTATTTCCTCTTTTACCCTATTTTTTTTAGACATGTAACGGTTGGCTATATTATGGAAAATGAGGATCGATTCAACCGCTGGTTTACTCGAGATAATTTCCGTGAATCTTTGAGAAATCAGCTTCGAAATGAGATACTTTCCCCTGATGATACCATGATCGGAGCATTTGCTGAATTATTCCGTTTGTTTTAGCATTCAACCAAAATGTACAGTAGCCTCTTCAGAGCTGACAGTTCGCATCTATCCGTTAAATAATGCTCCAAGCGATGATTTCATCAGCTATGGATTCAAGGGCGAGCAAGGAGAGACCAAGAAAGACGCCGAGTTCCTTCTTCTTCAAGAAGACAGCAATGATGGTGGATATCGCTATCGGCTTCTCTATCAAATGGACGACTCACTTCCCAGATTGACCTATAATTTGTCCGGTAGGCTTTCTTCCTTTTTTGTTGAAAATAGAAGCTAATTTTAGATACGTCTTCAGCCTTTAACGGGTCTAGCAGTGTGATGGGATCTGTTTCCACCGCAGAGTGCTCGGTTCCTTGTGCCAGCAAGCCGGAAGGAACTGTCACCGATGATGTAAATTCAATTCGAAAAAATAAAACAAATATTTCAGTCGCAACGCCCTCTTCTCTCCGAAAAAGAGCCAATCAAAAATGTTGTTGCGGAATACAACATGGAGGAAAGTCCCGAATACTTTGTGAAAATGACTGTAATACAACTATCTCTATTTAAAATCTCATTAAGGATATTGCCCAACGATACAAGAAGATTAGAAGAACTCGAGGAGATGGAGCCTGCTATTGGCGTTGTTTGATGATTTCGATCATCGAGAAATGTGCCGCTGAGCCCACTTATTGCCATAAGTGAGTCTCATTTATTCAAATAAAAAATCTACCATTCAGAGTGAAAGAAATCTGTGAGTATTATCTGAAGAAGCTGGTCGAATTGGGATATGAGCACCTCACGGTCGAAGACTTCATCTCTGCTCTCCAAGAGGCGATTGATAAAATTCTGGACAACAAAACTGAGGAGATCTTCAAGACGATTGAGGATCAGAGTTACCACATGTATTATGTCTCCGCTCTCAAGTGAGCCCCTTGTAGAATATACAACTTTTTTTAAAGGTTTATCACGGTCGGATATATCCTAGAACATGCAGAGGAATACGAGATGAACGCAATCGCGGAGGGATTCAACACTTTGAAGGAATACATCGATCCCAGGATCCAAGTCTTCGAAGCTCCGGCCGATGACATCGCTATCACTGCTAGTGCCAGAGCCTTTGGTAGGACTTCTTTTCATAAAACTAAAGGAATTTTTCGTACAAGACTTTCGAAAGGAACAGGCCTTTGAGTCAATTTTTCGAATATTCTTCCATTTCAGATCTGAACATTCGAATTGAATATGTGACTCGCGATAATCGTCCGATGAGCCAGAAGGGATCCTACTATCTGCTACCGTATGATGATGAAAACGCTATTTATTCGGTCTTCCTCCTGTGGAGACCGG
Organism: Oscheius sp. JU1382; assembly: GCA_932521405.1. Taxonomy (NCBI): domain Eukaryota; kingdom Metazoa; phylum Nematoda; class Chromadorea; order Rhabditida; family Rhabditidae; genus Oscheius; species Oscheius sp. JU1382. The sequence goes on from OW051479.1 coordinate 2,403,487, forward strand.
AGCATTATGATATTTTGTATGTTAAATAGACTACCCAATATCAGTGCAATACGTGGTCTAACTCAGTGAGTCTTTCTCCGGAAGACTCCTTAACTTATTTCAGGCTGATTTCTTAAAATAAATAATCACTCTCTTTATCTTTTTAAAGGCACAAGGCATATCACACAGTGAGGATCCATCGCAACAACGAAAGCTAAAAGAAATGAGCAACAAAAAAACAATTATTATTCTTCTTGGATAGTCGAGATGTTGTTTGTCCTTTCGTAGAGTTCTCGATCTGTCGCTTTGATCAACTCCCATTTCTCAGCAGCATTTAAGGCCTTCTGAGCTTGTTCCGTCGATCCAATTCTTTCCTTATTCTTTGCTCCCAACTTGGTAATTGCTACCAAGACTCGGAGAATGTCGGTCTGAAAACATCTTCTTCTATCTTTTTCAAAGAATTGCAGCAAATAATTGGGTTTATTCAAACTTACGGCGATGATTTGAGCACAGAGAGCCTTGTCGCTGTTCATAATGTTAGTGATTCCAATGAGTCCTCTCCTTTGGACTTCCGGCACTTCGTGCATACAAATCTCAGTAAAAACTTCAGTCCAAGAGCCAATCTCCGCCATAATTCTCTTGCAAGCTCCCTCATCTTCAGTCAAAATGGAGAAAGCAGCCGATGAAGCCATCGCCAGACGCTCATCTTCCTCAGCAGTATAAAGAGTCCACAATTTGAGTTTGTCTGTTCCAGGCTGAAAGCTAAGTCTTTCAAGAATAGAAGAAGGGCTTACTTGGATTGTCTGGAGATAGAACTCCTCAAGGAAGAGCATATTGAGTAGCAATTCGGCAGCGGCTGCTCTGAGATGCTCGTGATCCGTCATGAACCAGAATTCCTCGACCTTTGGAATGGCCTTCTCTTTGAGGATCTTATTTCTCACACTATCGGACATACTCGCCTAGAATTGGATACTGCATCCAGTCTAAAAAAAACTAACCAGATTAGTGAGAGTCATAAGAGCGTCATAGTTGGGCTTTCCATCGATATCGGGATGAAGTAGATCAACCAACGGCTTGACCACTTCGTAAGCCCTTTGACCGGCAAAGCAAATCTGTGGGTCGGCCTTGATTCCAAGTCGGGCGATTGCATGAGAAGCTTTGATTTTGCCTTCTGGAGTGGCTTCTTTACACAAATGGAGACAAAGCTTTAATCCTCCGTCTTTGATGATCTTTCCTCTTAAATCCTCATGTTGAGTAAATGCCAAAATGGCTCTAAATTTCTTATTTTATAATGGAAAAGCGGGGGGAAACCTAGCCAGGAGTTCCATTGCATTAGTCGATTGAGTCTTACTGACGGCCACACAGGCACTCACGGCCTCTTCATCAACCAAAGCTCGAACTCTCTTCTCCACATACTCATCAGTATCTTTTGGATGAGTCTCGGGTACGTGATGCTTCGAAAATTGGGCCAATTTGACCATCTCCTCGCTGACATCTGGTTTATCATAGGCGTTCGTCAGATTCACATAAATCGAGGCCAAAGTATATCTGAAAAATTAGATTCTCTTGAGAAAAAACTTACACACAAAGAGCTCCAGCACTTTTAGCCAGAGTGAAGAGGGCTTGAAGGAGGAGAGGATCGTTGACAATCCATTCCTTGACATCAGCATCGAGCGAAAGATAGGAGAGACCCTCACAGGCAAATCTTAAAGAATTCTTTTTTAAAAAAAACTGTCTTCCTGCCTTCTAACATCCACGGAATATTTGTTGTAATCGAGGAGGAACTTCTTACAAGTCTTGGCGAGATTTAAAATCTGAGATTCTTCCATAGTCGCCCGGGAGATGTCGTCTCCTCCAGCTGCACCACATTTGCACAATCCCTGGAATCATTTTTATTCGCTTTTTTTAAAAATAAAATCTAACCACAAGAGCTCTAACTTTGACGTTTTCATCCTCCGAATTGTATAATTTCCTCAGAACGGGGAAGCCAACTTTCAGGATGTTTGTGGCCCTCTCGTGCTTGCTGACCGCTTGAACTATCAGCTCAGCGGCAACACTTTGCATTATGTGATTGTCAGATCCAGCCATCGTCATCATGATGGCAGTCACTTGGTCATTTGTGACCAGATTGATTCCAACGTCGACTGGTCCTTGCAGCATGGTGATCAGGAAATTGGCCAATTTGATCATACTTCTCTGGCCATTCTCATCGTTCATTGTACATGCCGACATGATATTGCTGAAGAGGAGAGTAACGAAATAAAAAGTGATTACTTCATGAAGAGATCGACTCTCTCCTTGAAGATTGCACGTTTTGTATCGAAGACCATGTCATCATGGAGACGAGCCAGACAGATGGCTAGATGCTGGCGAGTTTCGTGACTTACAGGATAGTCGCATTGCTCTGGAATTTGGGCGGAGACATCCAAGAGTGCTAGAAGGCCTGGAATGACAATTGATTTTAGAAATATGATGCAGATTCTATACCTCGATCTTCTGTGAATTTCCAGGACCATCCTCTGGGAATTCCCCCATCCATGTGCATCAAATTTTTAAGGAAAAGATCGATGACAGTCTCCCTGACAATAGCCGAAACAGTCTTATCTGTGAGCATCTCTTGCATCTCGAGGATGACTCGAATGATCCAAAGCTTATTAGCCTCAGCCACTTCTGGATCCGGCTTCATTTCTTTGGTTTTGTCCATTTTGACGAGGGCATTGAACATTCGCTGGACTACAAGACCGGCAGCGTCACATAATTCCTTGTTGTCTCTAATGGAGGGAAGACGACAAACCACTCGAACAGACTTCATCTCATCCGAGTTGTGCATCTTCAGGAATTGTAGAGCCTAGAAAAAGATCCTACTTCAAGCCCTCCCATCCAATGGCCCCTCTTTTTTTAAAAAAGAATTCGCAGTAATCAATCGCCTCCGAGTATAACCTTGAGTCGCGATGATTAATGTCGCAGGTCCCTTCGATCGTATATCAACCCATCGGAAGTCTTGTCACCCACCCTCTTGTGGTTTTTGCAGAGATCGTCGATGATCCTCACAGCTGTTAGGACAATCTCATCTTTCTCAGCTGAATCGTTGACAATCTTCATCAAAATTGGGATAATCTCTCCCTGGAAAAATGTTTTCATCTTAGAGGGAATAACTCACATTCTTCCAGACTTGTTGAGCTCCGGTCTCTGTCTCTCTCGCCAAAACTAAAAGGTTATTAAAAGCCTTTAATTTCTGGTCAGCATCTGTCGCTCCTCCTTGTAGCGCCAGGCGACTCATATCAGAAACCTAGAGGAGAACAAAATACAAAAATAAGAGAGACTTCCCACCTTGGTATCCATACTTGTCGCCTTCTTCACTTTCTCACTGTTAGCCTTGAATAATCGTGCGGCTAATTCAGTGATCGCCCTGGAATAATACCGTAATTTTTATGAAATTAGAGCTCAAGTTCTTCTCAGAGGAGTTTGAGACTAACTTATCCTTTGGAGAAAGTCGTAAGGCCTCTTGAGCATCTCTAAAGGCTGGACCAATGTTGTCCAATTGCTCTCTGGCTAATGCCCGTCGAAAGAAGGCTTTGGTGTCGACTCCATCGAATTCCAAAGCTGAAAAGAGTTCAATCAATGTAAAATCTCCTACCCTTGGTGGCATCGGCCTCAGCTCCTTCATAATCTTCGTTTTTCAGTCGAGCCAAGGATCTATTTCTGTAGAGAGTGGCTCTCAATGTTTTCTCATCATCTGATGTTAATTGAAGTCCCTGGGTATAGCTAGAGCCTCTCGTTGAATATTCTTTTATTTCGCTTACTTGTCAATAGCTTCTTGCCAATGTTGCGATTTGACGGCATCGTTTCCCTGGTCTCGAAATGTTTCGGCCGTTTCCAATACGGTCATATTCTGTAAATTTTAGGGATGAGGGGGAGGAAAAGTGCAGAGAAAAGAGGGCGAATTGGCGAATTCTCGAAGAGAACCGGATTTCTGGAAGCTGCGCGAAGGTTCCAGCGACTCGGCTAGCCACCGGCTCCGTTGTAAACTCTACGCCCCTATGTCCACATGCTCAGTGTTCCTCTCCTAGGTGGAGGGTCAATGCCAGTTGGCACATCTTTTATCAAATATTTTTAAAACAAAAAGTACCTTAATTCCTTTTTGGAGGCTCGTCTCTCCTGATCCAGATGGACCCGACATGTTCTCGATCTAAAGTGCTTTTTTACCAATCAATATGGCCTTTTTTTAAAATTAGAATCATAAACACACTCGAGACTATGTTTTCCTAAAAATCAAGCCAAAACCTTGAATTTCTGTCAAGATTTTATTTTAGAAAAATTTGAAAATTCTTGAGCTATAGGGAACTTTTCTACAGAAAAAAGTTGAAGTGAAAAGGGACGAGATTTTACAAAATTTATTGTCATTTTTGCTGAAAATCTCTCAAAAATGAAGGAAAAAGGAAAGAAGTTTCTTCAAGGTTTTCTCAAGAATCAGCCCGAGAAATGAGTCACATTTGTAACAGGGGAAGGCTAAAACTGTCTATGCAGCAGTAGTCGGAAAGTTTTTACAAATTTTGGGCTGAAAAGTAGCAAAAATGAAATCAAAATCTTACTTTCTGTAGCCACTTTATTCAATCAATTTTTTTACAGCATCTCTACTCGAAAAATTCGAGATTTTCTAAAAAATAAATCTCACTTTTCTCCTCTCTGTGATTCAATTTCCTTAGCTAACAGGCTAGCTCCAATGGTTTTTTCTTCAATTTTTACTAGATTCTGTGAGTTTAAGAAGAAATCGACCTAGGAATTAGACTAAAAGCTGTGAAAACAAATCTAGAGTGTGATTTTGGGGACAAAACACGACATGGAACGCCTCACAATGTTAGTGCGAATTGACAGAACAAGCTGAGAATAAAATTTATTGAATGAATCACAATGTGTTCAACCTAGAAGACAATCTGCGTTGGTGACAACCTTGGACAAAATATATTATGATGAGTTTGTGAGAGTGAGGGGCTTACAACAAAAATAACACGCTTTTTGGGGGCAAAATGTGTGGAGATTTTTTTTTAGAAGAGGAAGGGATTCCTGAATGAATGAAGAGTATGCACAAAAAAAATGAAACAATAACCCGCGCCTGGGGGATGGCATTCAGAGACATGGAAACGAGTGAAAGAAGGCAGTGATGAGCAAGGAGCGGATCTCTAAGCGTAGAACTCCTTTGTATTCGCTTTGGAATACGGATAATTACTGTAGGGACGAGGTTTCGGCTCATCCAACGCGTAACTTCCTTCGTCTTTCTTCCTCATTCGGTGCACGATGAACATAACCAGCAGGACGGCTGTGATGAGGCCGATGACCGCTCCTCCAATAAGAGCTGCAATTTCATTTTTTATTTTGGATTTTGAACTCATTTTCCCAAAAGAGGACTCCCTCTGTCAAAATTGGTTCAAAGGAATTATTTTTAATTATCTTTATTCGAATTTGCCCGGCGAAGGGAATCATTCGAATCGGTTCTACAGCAGGAGAAGGCTGGATGGATACCCCTCGCAGCATTACGGGAACGAGACATCATCTCCATGCGATTGTGCGCGATACAATTCTCGGAGTCGAACAGGTGCTGCTGGATTTGCCCCAGCTGGGAGATAAAGTAGAGGTGACGACGACAACCGAGAGGAAAGCTCCGCCTGGTCAACGTACCACCCGAGATGTTGTTCTGCCAGAGACTTCGGTTGTTTCTACGCCGACGGGATCAGAACGCCATACAGTCAGTCGAAAGGAGAAGGCTGAACTCATCCCAGGATCGGTTTGTGTCAACGAGCTGAGCAATATGGTCGGAGTTGTGATCGATGTAGCTGTCAAAGTAACTTCCAAGCAGAATGGTACTCGCCTCGTTCTTATGACCATCGAATGCCCCGAATTTATTCCTCAACGTCTCAAGTACGACAATAAGTGGTATAGCATTGCCTAGGCATCGGCCTATTTCTGGATAAAAGAGTTCGTCGCCTTTCAATTCCTCTATTAATTATCTACTAATTCTAATAGCCTTTGTTCTCTATTTTGAGCCAAGAAAAATTGGAAGAATTTCCCCCCAGCTATCGTTTTCTACTTGGATATCGACGTGGCAAATCGGCCAATTAACATTCTGTCTTTGTCTGTCCCTCATCTCCCCCAGCCATCTGTTACTGTCACGGCTCTTGGCGCGTCTCAGAGCCTCCATTATAGAGACTAATCCAACTAATTCGACATTGTTCATGGCCCCATTCCCCTTCACGAATTAGCGCATCCTCAATTATGCACTGCACGCTAGCAATTGGAAGAAGTCCCCCTGCGTTCAGTTGTGTTATCACCTGATCGCATCTCTTCTTCTCTCTTTGACCGGGGCGGCTAAGATAACAGGGCGGGTTGATTGGAGGTCGCGCGCTGCTACTGGAGGGAGCTGTGAGTATTTGCCTACAAAACACTTGAGGGATTCCTTTCCACTTGTGTGATGTCCTTTGTATGGACAGAACACATTTGACAAACGATAATGTCGTCGCCAACCAGTCCAATCACTTCGCAGATACCCACACTACAGGTAGACAAGGTTAATGGCCTGCCAAATTGTCTCCTAGAGTGAACTTGGATTGATTGTTAGAGGTTCTTCTATAAAAACTCGAAGGTATTCTGTCAAGAGTCGGTTAATGTTGGCCCGAATTGTCGTTCCCAGTAACTCAATCTGAGGAAATGGCGAGCTAATTGTGACAGCCTTTGGGGGTCGGCGGTAGCCATCTGCCTCTCTGAGAGCGAGAGTGAACAAACAGCTCGTGTATCAATCATATCGACCGATATGTAAATCCGATGGCAGTGACCGGAAAAAACGAGAGCGGCGACTTTACGAGAGAATGGCCGCAGTCTCAATGAGTAGTGGATTACTTGCGGGAGGGACAGATGGAAATTGATGCATCTTCCCCAAAAGGACTTTACAATCGGTGGCAATTGCTTTCTTCTGGAGAAAGCGCCGTATTGAGTCTTGTGGAACCTTTGGCCATCTTTCATTCTACAATCTGTCCTTTACAACCTAGCGGCGAAGGGTCAAAGACAGGATTACAGGACAGATGCGGATTGCTTTCTTAGAAATCCTCTCCTCCCTTGCCGACAAGATAATGAAGCAATACAAATGTTCCCCCCCGCTTTCCTCATTGTCTCCCAGTCAGTGTCGGTCACATTCATTAAAGCGAGGAGAGAGAGGTGACAAAGCCTATGGGGCTGGAGACCCGCTGCGCTGCCAGGACAAATACATCCCCTCTCTCTGATGGCAGATGGTTCCAAAAGTTTTGCTCGCCCCTCTCGGCGTCAAAAACAGACGCAAATCTCCCTTGGCCTGGCTCTAAGCCCTTAGCAAAGCGTCCAGGCTAAGCAGGATGAGTGCGGGCGGGCGTGAGGAAATTGCTAATTGGAAGAGAACCAATTTGGCCCTTCCCTCGCTCGTCCCTGGGTGATAAGCGGAAATTAAGGCCTGAGCAAATACCTCTTCCCCCAACCTGGGTAAAAAGATTGGTACAGCTGGCCGCCAATCCCTCACGCAACTGAATTGGAGAAGAGGATAAATCGTCCCTCTTCACACCTGCGAGAGACGTCTCCAGCTGTGGGTTACGCAATTTGAGGAGAGCACTCTGTCATAGCCACCAAATGGAATTGTCCGACCTAGATTCTTGAAAAAAAGAAAGACCTCGAACCCTAAGACTCCTAAAATGAGATGAAATCCCTGACTGAATTTTTGATTTCCTAGAATGACTAAGATCAAACGGCAGCGCCCAGGTTTAACTCCCGGTCATAAAAACGGCGCCAGATCTGTTCCCCTCCTTGAATTTTACAACTCTGATCGAGACTCAAATTAGACCCAATGAGGACTGTCATCCCAATTATGAATCCCCCTCTCTCTCTCTCTCTCCCGCGCAAGTAGCCTAAATGCGCAATCACACCAGTGGCCATTCGGCGATTAACTAGCTCTATTCAGTCCTGGAACGAGCTGTGGAATAAATCCCGATGGACCGAACTGTGTCCCTTAAAATAAAATTCGCTCCAAGTTCCCCCTCGAGGTGCTAATGGGACATTATAGCCTGGGAGAGCGGAGATGGCACTTGCTCACGAAATTACAACAAAATCGGGCGCAGCGTGTGTGTGGAGATACAAAACACTCGTCACTAATCGGGCAATCGATCAACCAGGCCAGAAGCTGTGATCGACGAGCCGAGGAACACTCTTCCACTTAGGTCAACTCCAAGAGAAAAGCTGCGTTTTTAACCTCGAGTGGGAGTAATAACTTTTTCTTCGTCTGTCTGCACAAGAGCCTATGAGTTGCCAATATACTATTTTGGAGTAGAGTCTCCCTACTAATTATATCAAATATTCCATTTCCGATTCCATGCGATGTGAGGGCTATAATCAAAGAGACAAAAGCCACACAAACCTGCGATGATACCCGGCTTGGGAATAGGACTAAACGCCGATCCAGATGGGATATCCTCCGGCGGCACGGCTGGCTGTATCCTTCTGGGAGTTGTGGTAGGGACTGTGGCTGTGCTGCTCAGGGTTGTTTCCCTGGTTGGCTCAATCTCCGTCACGACAACTGAGTCCTGATTCTGATCTACATGGACGACTGGATCAGGCAATTTGGCCACCGGGTCGAAGACAGCCTGAAATTGAAGAATCTTCTCTCTGCACCCAAATGACCATCGGCAATCTTTTCGCCAGAAATTCAATTGCGGATGAAATTGAGTTAGAGTAGCCCCCGTGGAAGAACGTTTTGTCCCTGTCTCAGCCCCGTGTGCCATATGAGAGAAGCGGCTTGGCTGTTTGCATTGTGGCCCTGAGACCCCACGGCCGCCAAAGCTCCTATGCAAATTAGGCGGAACTGATACGGGAAAATAATTTGCAAATAAACATTATGTCTTCTCAACATTCAGCTTATTCTGTACGATTACCCATCGCTTTTAGACAATCCAAAATTATTGTTTGCAAGAGGAAGTTGAACACATGGTTTTAAATCAAAAGCAGATGCTTTACCAATTGAGCCAACAAGAAGTATGGCCCAAAAAGGGTTTGTAATCTCTTTCGCTGACCAAAGAAAGATTTGCAATCTCTTCCCCAAAATATTGTTTGCATATACTTGAGAATCGTTTGGATCCGAAAATAAGAAGCCGAAAAAACTCACATGAGTGGTAGTTGTATTCCTGGTGCCCGTAGCGATTGGAGTCTGTGTCGTCGTTGTAGAAGTCGACTGCTGTGGGCGATTGATAATTCCACTAACAGATCCCGTCCTTCCTGATCCTTCTACAACATCCGGTGGGGCTAAATCATCTCATCTATCTACCAAAAAGGACAAATTACTTCCAGAACCTTGGATGTCATCTCCATCCTCATCATCTGAGCCATAGCCATTGCCAGATCCCTGAATTTCAAGATCAGAGGGTACTCCTGGACTGGCTTTGATCGGCGGTGCTCCACTGCCTTCGATAGTCTGAAAAAGAGATGGCTCAAAAAGACCAAATATCGCCATCTGTTCCCCCAAGAAAAAGGCTTTCCAGCTGGCCGAGCGAGAGAGAGATCCTACAATTATTGGGAAATCTCCCCCCTTTCCTCGATCCAATTATAGGACTCCGGGAGCTGTTCCTCCATCGTTTGTGAAGTGTCTATGTGTGTATGGAACGGCTGAATAAGCCCCTCTCTTTCCCCGCGTTCGAAATCATTACATTACAATGTTTGGGAGGCTGGGAAAGAAACGGGGAGGCGAGGGCATTTAAAGAGACATACGATGTACGGCTATTTTATGGGATTTCTCCACTGGGAACAGGTGGCCGTATTGGACGCTTAAAAACAAGGAGAGAAACCGCTGACAATTGGATTCAAAATTGACATTAGAACTGACCTCTGATTTTTTACTGACAACTGGTTTTGATTTGATGGCTCGCTTGTCCACACCTTCGCTCTGAAAAAAAACTCCTTCTCAACACAAAATGCGAACTACCTGAGCTGAGGCTACAAGACAGCCGATAAAAATGAAGAAGAAAGGTATCCGCATTGCCCGGTCTTACCCCGGCAGCATGCTATGTCCACGCTTCAGAGGCGGGCAGAGAGGCAGTACGGACCGGCGACTGAAATCACAAGGTTAATTGATTCGTTTCACCTTCGAAAAAGAGAGAGAGAAACGTAAAGAAAGATAAAGAGAAGGGGGAGAGAAGAAAGCGACCAAAATTGTGCGTCAGAGAAGATGCAAGTCCCAGCTGACCTTGACTACTAACCGTTTTTTTAGTTCTCTTACGTCAAATATCTTTCCATTTTATTCACAAAAGACAACAAGAAGTATAGGCGGAGATTCAAAGAGCCCGGAGTAAGATTTATGATGGGTGACCTTGAAGACTAAGACTTACTAATGGTGGTGTCGAAGAAAGACCGATGTTTACCCCCAAGGGCAGATAGAGTTTCTTTTTGCACACGTTTTGTAGTAAAAAAAAGCGAGAAAAGAGGCGGCAATTTTCGACGCCAGCTGACCCTAGTAATAGCCAAAAAGAACAGCTGTTTACGGCCAAAAAATCCACCACTACGGCTAATTATTCAGTCAGGGGGCCAGTCTAGCTCTTACTCTCTCTGTTTGTTTAATAAAACAGGGAAATGTTTTTGGAAGAAGGCTCTAATTGCTGTCTGAGGGGAAGAGACAAATCGATTGAATGAGGAAAACGAAAAAAGGAGAGACCATCTGTGCGGAACGCGCAAGCTCTCGGCTCGTTTTCCAAATGCGCCGAGAGAGAGAGAGAGAGAGAACATGTGTAGGATCAAGGGAGGTGGGAAAGAAGCTCTTCAGTTCCATTAGAAAAGGGAAGGAACATTCGATACGCAGAGAGATTTCGCCGAAATATCCTATTTTTCTAATTTCTCTGAGGAAATGAGCTTTGTTCAAATAAAAATGCCAAGAATTAAAGTGTCCAAACGTGGAGAAAGAGGGCTGACTCAAACACAAGTCGGCGTTCGAATGACTCAGAAATCTTTAAAAAAAGAAGTCCTCCCCCCCAAGAGATCCTCTTCCTGTCACCTGCCACTCAGCCGTCTCGACGCCTGTGGGTCTAGGAATTCTCTCTGTGGTTAGAGAAGTAACGAGGCGTAAAGAGGCAAGACTGTTCTTTCCTCGTGGCCACACTTCGCTCCTTCTCTAATTAGCATCATAATGAGTCGAAGAAATACAAGAGAAGTGACGCATTGTTATGATAAGAATCCATTCGGGTCAGGAAAGAAAGAGAGGGGGGAGAACGGGGGAGAGAGAGAGAGAGCTAAAATTGGGACACACACACAAATTCATGTGTCTCCCTGTCCGGCGATAATCTAATGGTCATCAAATGGTGGCCGCCCGTGTGAACCGGATCATAACTATCAGAATCGATTAATGTCACCTCGGTTATAATCAGAATGGGCGAGAGAAAATGCACATAAAAAGATTTCGGGCCGGACATTACGAAATTCTCTCTTCTTTTGGATTGCGCAAATCTCATCATCTCGTAGATCAGACGAACGCTACTTTCACAATTTGAAATGTTCTACAAAATTGTAGCTGCCGATCTCCTCCACAACTCTACTAAACATAATTTTCCAGGAAAACTAGTTTCAAAACCAGAAAATCGGATTTTATTTTCGGGACCAATTTTCGCTTTTTCGTCCAATTGCGTCACTAAAGGTCATTTTTCTCGAGTGGATTTTATACAAAATTGTAGAGCTTGATTTTTCTCAATTCCCCTTCTCTATTAATCTGTGGGAAATGAAACATCTTAGAGGAAAATAAATGTTGCGTCCTTTAAAGATTACGGTATTTTCGCAAAGATCTGAAAGGACAGCCGTGGGAGAAAGAGAGAGAGAGAGAGCGCGAAGGGAGTAACTGTAACGCCGACGAACATGACTAATCCATCAGTTCGCAACGTTACAATGAGACCTAACCGGAGATGGAGAGAAAAGACTTAAGAAGGGAGAGACAGGAGGGCATCTGGAGCAATAAATTTGTCCGTCAGAAGGTCCTCTCATCACTAACTCAATTACAGCAGCTGTAGGCAAAACAAACAAACCCATATGCTGTGCTCACCGGCCAAGCGAGAGAGAGAGAGAGGCTAACAATTTGTACCTCCTTTGGTTACCCTCTCTGTCACACACAAGAGAATCAATATGGTAGGAAACAACAGGGAGGATACCTCCCCTTTCGTCTCTGACACATAGTGATCAATCTTCATTCCTCTCCGAAAAGGAGAAAGGGCTTGACCAGGGGGTGTCTGGAGAGAAAGAGAGTGGGCTGAAGAAAGAGGCTACAATTTGTATCTCTCCCCATGTCTATTTTGCTCAGGAATCGATTTCTTTCTTTTCCTAGAAGGAGGAGAGAATCAGAGAGAAGGGAATTGTAAAAAAAGAGGGCTCAGCTGATGTTCTGTGGCTGCGTATTGAGATCGGAGCAATTTTGCGGGCCGTTGGATTTCAAACCATTTGAAAGGAGAAATTTCCGGTTGGCTGAGAAGGCTAAAGGCGTGGTAATTCGACTGAATAAATGTACTATATGTGAAAATAGGAGGGCAGATTCCAGGAGACACAATAGCCGCCCCGAGAGAGGGTGTCAATCCGTCGTCGGCTCCACTAAAGGGCCATTTTGAGTGGCGGAGAGAAAGAGAGGGAGAGAGCCGAGAGAGTCTGCTGGCTGGTCATCTGAAAGGCCACCGCCCCCGGGGGCCTAGTTGGTAACCTAATTTCTTGAGAGACGAAGAGAAAGAAGCTTCACAAGTACCGTCTTGGGACAAAATGACCTTTTATGTCCAAAAATTTCGAGAATTTAGAAATTTCCACGAAAAGGTCGCTCAACACAGATAAACATCGTGCGGGGAAGAAAGTGCGAAGATGATGAATCGACTCCGTTTCGCGTCTCTCTCTTCCCATAAAAAGAGGTTCCATCATCAGAGCCGGAACAGTCAAAAGAAAAACCGGAAATTAGGCGAGAAAACTTCATCTTTTTTTCGACTTTTCAGTCCAAAAATCATATGAAGAAGAGTAGAACTTCTTAATTAATATTCATCATCTTTCTATACAAAAAGCCCCCAATCAATAGAGAAAAAGAGTGGATATGAGGAGAGAACGGCTAAAGTCAAGGCCAAATAGATACTGGCTGATGACGCACGGATCATATCAATTGCCATTAGTAGGAAAGTTAATGGAACGGAAAATCTAACGGGCAAAGTGAACGAGGATATACTTCGACTGGCAGTGTTCTTTAGGCAAAAGTGGAGGAGACAATGCAAATTTCGCGCCATTCTTGTGTTTGAATTGGCGGTTTTGATGCTCCCTTCCTCCCTCTTTTATTTGCAAAGTTCTGGAAGGTTCTTGGAATCCTAAAAAGGTATAAAATCGCAACCAATGCGCGACAGCAAGTGTGTCCATAAAAAACGGGAGCAGTATCGATTAAATCAATCCAATTACACAATGATCTGACTGGGAATAGGCCGTAATTTGAATAGAATCAAAGAAAAAATATAGCGCTAGAGTTTTTGCTTAAAATAGATGAAAGAAGGGAATATGTAGCAAATAAATGTGCGATGACCTGCGGAGAAGAGCGCTGACCAAAGCGTAACCCGTAAGGGTGACCCCGCCCATCGTGTATTGATCCTGCTCCGCCCACTAGCTTACGGGAAGGGACCCCGTGAGACGATTAGGAGACAAAAGACGAGGTAATTGACTGGAACGGAGCCGCGAGACTTATATAAAAGAAAGCCGACAGTATAAGAACCGGAGAGAGGTCATTCAAAGATGAACTTCTTCACTGTTTGGGTAAAAATTTATCACAAAACAATCGGTTTCACTTCTCTTTTATTCTCGAGACTAACGGCACTATTAAATTACTGCTTGCGGGTAGCTTCCTGAGCCTTCTTAGCATCACGGGCGGCGAGGTAAGCAGACTTATCCTGAAAAATGTTGAATTAGTCAAATGCATTAGAAATTGTTTAGAGTTTGCTGTTATTATAAACAGGTTTCGGTTATAAATGCTAAATCTAATTTGTAAATTATGTGGCTAAACATGGTGGTTAAGCCATATTGTAGTTTTCTGCAAAATCTGCTTTGTTTGAAAGAAGCAAGTGAGATTTCTACAGGTCTAGAAGAAAAGAATTAGTATGCATAGAATAAGAATAGGAAATTGTTATTTTAGAGTTGCTCGCCTTCAATTTGAATGCATTAATTCCTGCAAATAGTTGGAATACTAACCTTATTGAGAGACTCGGAGAGTTGCTGAACAGTTTTTCCTTCCAAAAGTTGGCCAACGGAGGATTCAACCTAAAATTTTCAATAGAAAAAGATTTAAAACTGCTCACTTTAGCGGCTTCGAAAGCAGTAGGGAGCTTAGAAACGACTTCAGCATTAGCCAACTGGAATTTCATGGCGAGTCTGTTGAGTGACTCTTGAAGAGCCTTCTTCACCTGAATATCAACTTATTTAAAGCAAAATATTGTTTCCTTTAAAGTTTAATTGCTGTTTCAATAAATACGATCTCTTTTTAACGCCAAATGGTTTTAATTTTCTCTATTAGACTTCTTTTAGCGGACTTTTCTTTTAACTTTCTGTATTATACAGCACAAGTATAGATATCTATAATAACACTTAACAATGAACTTACAGCTGGATCGGAGCTAGCGAGGTCACCACCCTTTTGAGCGTACTCTCTGATTTTGTCCACGAAGGCTTGCTGCACGAGGTCCTTGTTACGAACAGCAGAAAGCGACAAGGAACGGGCAGACTGGGCAGCACGGAACATTTTGTACCTGAAATAAAACAATAAGAACTTAGTTTGGCGAGCTACAAAATATATAAAGATAGTTTAGAACGTAGTGGTACAGCATTGTATATGGTTGCTCTAGTTTATAAAAACTCTACTTTTCTTTACTTCTAACATGCTCCACTAACTTCTCCTTCATAAATTATACATTAGAAAAAATACTGTCGCATATAAGGGTAAAAATTTATTTTTTTAGTTGTAGAAATAGGAATTCATGTCTTGCATGCTGCTATAATCAAATCGCTAAAGCTTCTACTTTTCAAATGTGGATTTATACTTTCTCTCTCTTTTAGTTAGCGTTTGCAATAAAAATAATGAGATTTTAGCGAAGAAAAATGCAAAAAATAAAGAAAAGTTAAAGACGGGCGGGTTAGAAAACAACGGAAAAATTCGTCTGCCGTCGTTAAGCGTCGTGCAGTCCAATTATATTTCGTTTTAGAATTCTTGATGAATAATGATTTCTTTTATATTTTCTTTGGTTTAGATGATAGGAGGAAAGATATTAATAGAGAGAACTGCAATTGAATCTAAAAGTAGATACAGGTTTATTCAATTTTATTCTTTCTCTTTCCAGAACAAACAAATTGGAAAATTCTATAAATAATAAATGAAAAACATAGAGGAATACCAATTAGAAGAGCATAAATGTCGAGATTGTAAAACTGAACAAGAGAAAAATGTCTACCAGTCGGCGTCCAAGAAGTAAGGTTGCTGCCGAACTTCACAGCCAACTCGACATGACGAATCAACTTTTCTTGTGGAGTAAATGGCCTATTCTTCAAGATTTCAGCTGCTAATTTAGCTCGTTCGTGCAATTTCTCATCTGCCAAGCCTCTTTTTATGATTGCTTCGATTTTATCGGTAGATTTGAGATCGTTCTTGTCAAACAACATCCCTGAATGGCTGTTTTTGTGAGTTTTACTAACAAACCATGTCCAAAACGTTCGATCATTCGTGAATTACGATATTGATCAAAGAAAATCGAGATCGAGATCATAGGGATTCCATGAGTGGTGCTTTCCAAAACGCTAGCCGCTCCACCATGAGCAACGAAGAGATTGATCTTCCCAGAAGCTAGCAGATCAGTTTGAGGCATCCATCTAGATAAATACAGATTTGAAACTCCTTTTCCAACACCATCTTCTGGAGTTTCATACTTCCAGATAAAAGTAACTTCGGGGAATCTGAATCTCTCAGCGATATTCTTATTCATCGAACCTTTTAACCATTTCGACGATATTTTCTTTGTAGTCTTGTGGCATTAGCGTGCTCTTCATTAAAGTTCCAAAGGAAATCAATACATTCATCTTCCTTTTGTTTAGAAGATCACTCCATTCCTGAATTTTTCTACTTTCTTAAACAAACAACTCTACTTTGTCCAATTGCTTTGGTTCTTTCAATCCAATTCCACCAATGTCGATTACTTTGTGGAGAATTGGCCTGGGAAAGTCAATCAATGGCTCGGAGTTGGTAAAGACTACAGGCATATTGGAAACAACTTCCCAAATCTTCGGCGCTTCTGGGTGATGCTTATTCATGTAGTTTTGCCCCGCCGTTTCAACAATTCGCTCGTATTGCCAGGAATAATAAGCATAGACAAGGTTATAGAGTCGAGTAGTAAAAGTACCATCATCCGATAAGGAGCTTTGTAATGCTAGAAGTTTTTATACCAAGGAGAAAGATGTAAAATACCGGGAACATAGCTCCAAGCATTTGGAAGGCCCAAAATCGAGGCGACACGATCTGTGAAGACTACTGACAAATCGCCTATGATATTCTCTACTCCAGCTTCATAGAGAACAGCTGCAATTTGGATTTCAGAAAGATATTGAGGCAGTTATTACGGTAGCCTCCGTAGTCGAGCATTTCGAAGATTCCAATATCCCATTTAATTTCTCTTAAAGAATTCATCAATTCCTTTTGATTTAAGACATCTATGGCAAGATTTTGGGGGCAAAAAATATGGCTCACTTTGCATGGCTGATGCGTAAATATTAGCAATACGGGGAGCTTTCTAAAGGACAAAATATTGTGGTTTTTTTTTAAAGATTTTTTCGACTTTTAATTAGATTTCAATTTTGATCGGAATTCTTGGAAATTGATGTTGGATACTCACCGTGGCTAAGCTGCTCGGATCTTCAGTGGTTGAAATCCATATATTTTCTCCTTTTTCGCTTTCTCGTCTCATCCTCACTGCCTCCAGACTAGCTTCATCTACTGGAACCTCAATAACTCGAGCCTTATAACAGCCAGACATTTTGAGATGGACATCTACTTCTGGTTGGATGACCGTCTATATATTGCTGTATTTAAGGAGAAAGACATACAACATTGTAGCCAGCGTCTTGAAGAGTATCGGCAATACTTCCGATGTAATTCATATGACTGTAGCCATATTTGATACTATACATTAGGATGTTGTAGCCATTGGCTGGGAGAATGACCAACAAGAGGAGAAGCATTTTCATCATCATTATCATCAGAGTTCAAGTTGCTTTATATAGGATCCTTGGCCATCGACGAAATGACAATCGGTAGACCGCGGAAAAAGATAAGGACACGTGGGTCTAAAGTTGCATCGAAACAGAAGTAGAAGCAACATAAGTCAGGGTTGAACGGCGTCATCCAAAATATATAAGAAATCACGAATTCGCCCCCGAGGTCAAATAAATAAAATCAAAACGGTTGTTTGCTTTGATAATCTCTCTCTTCCTATTTCCGACCAAAAGCACAATTAAAACGCGTGTTTTTGGTCGTCATTTTTATTTAGAAAAGTTGATTTGTACCATCAAAACACGAGCTTACACAGCACCTGACCTAATCTTTTTTTATCGTAAATAGACCAAATAAGCGCATTGCGTTGGACGTCATTTTCCTAAATTCTCACTTTAACGCCCCAGGTTTTCACTTGTATAGTCTTAAAGGCTTTTTACCTGAGAGAGAGCTGATTGGTTTTCGTTTTAATTTAATTTAATTTTAGGTTGAAATGGAGAAGATCAATGAAAATTAAAATGTCCTTCTGATCAGAAAACCAAAGATGTGTTCTGATTATTTTGCCTTTCTATCTCGGATTTGTCCACGAATTGAGATTAACTGACCTCATTTGTGGCTTCGATAAGCTCAACAAAATGATTCTAAGAATTCTCGTCATTCTCGCCTAGCCGTATGACTGTCCTCCTTATCGCCTGGAAGGCTAGAATTCAATCACTTTTTAAGCTTCTTAGCTGATTTCTTCCCTCTATTTCCTTTGCTATAGAATAATTCTAGGTTAGACCTCTTTTCCCAACTGACAAAGGGTCAAGGTATCAGTTGTCCTCTCGCCTTCCGTAAATATTTTGCATTTCCGACCAGCTATTATCTGTCATTCCTCAGAAAAGTCACCCAGATATCGCTAGGATTCAAATAAAGGACCAAGCACGTCATTCCTTTATCAGAGGAATGACTCCTCCAACCCCACAACCAGTTAGTGAGAGAAGTCAAATAGATTCTAATGCTGTTTCCCAGGAAAAGTCTTTATTATGTCTCGAGTTGAATTTCCGACCAAAACTTCCAAAATATAATCTCGTAAGTTTGGACTCTTCCTCCTAAAAATACAAATATTTAGGAATGGAAAGTAATTATCACCCTTATTCTTATTTTAACACTTCAGTCATTCAGCTGCTATTCCAATTCGATTAATATGGCTTGTAAGTTCAACTCTGTTCTCAGCTCATTTTACTAGCTTTTGATGGGAAACTATAGGGAAAGAAATCAAGCTCTATAGTCTGCTCATAAAAAAGATGACATCCTTCGTATCCAAGAAAGGGGTTATCGCGGCAGGACTCATTTTATCCTAAAAAGGCCTTTAGTAAAGGATAAAAATGGGTTTCGCCACAAAACTTCTTTTTTGGATGCATCGTTTTGTTTATGAACAGACAAGATTAAGATATATATATTAAAGTTACGGCAATCCTAAAAGAAAATCTTCTACGAAAATTCAATTTTCTGGGCCTAGGATGAACAGAACGGAGTTTGTAAAATCCTCCTTTTTCAGTTACGATTACTACAGTTTTTGTGATTGGAGTGTTGGATCTCTTTGGAATTTTTGTTGTTTTTACCCAAAGCGATCGAAATCTCTTGTTTTTTCTCAAGATAAGTGTAAGTTTTTATCCTAGAATTCGGGAATACTTCCCTTTTTTAGCCATTGACTGTGGCTTGGACACTTTTTATCACAATTTGGATGACGGTGTTGGTTTCATTGCATGATTCCAAATATTATCGTTCGGGATTTCACATAACTGCAATCGCTATTGGATATTTCTCTATTCTTGTTTATTTTTCTCTAATTTATTTAATCTTTCGAGTTCGTAAATTTTGGGCTAATCAGAAGGAATCTGGGTCAGTTTTTTTTTCAATTTTTGATGTAAATTAGAGAGAAATTCTTCAATCGATTACTGTATTTTTTTTTCAGACATACAAAAGAAGGCTTGAATACGGTTCCTTATAAACTTGAGAACCATGGAGACTTCTCTGCTTACCAGAATAATCTAAATCCAATTCCATCCCGACGGCCATCCATCAATTTCCCTCCTCCACCTCCTTCTGAAATAATAATTACACCTTCAGCTCCTCTTCCAGAGCCAACTCCATTCCTAGATCCTTTTGATTTGAATCATTTACCTCCTTTTGAAATCAATGAGACTCCAATTCTCTCTACTCCAACCCCGATAGGATCTTCCACAACTCCTGGGCAATCCTCTCTCTATCCCTCATTGGCTGATGTTCAAGCCAGTCCGTTAGCTATGTATCAAAACATTCCTTCACATTTATTTGGTCAAATGCCATCTGCTCCTATAGAGGAAGAACATTATTGAGAGATAATTCTGATGTCTAAAACCGAAGATAAATAAACGGGTTTATACTTTTCGTTCTGTTTTTAACGACTTCTAACGACTATTAATAGAGAGCGTTGCATCTTCTGGTGATCATAAAACAGGTCATCGAGGATACCAGGGGCTTCTCTCTAGCGATCTCTTCTTCTGGAGGAAAATGTTGCTGTATTGTATTTAAATGTAAAATTTAGCTGAATGATGTGTCCTGAACTTTCTAGAAGCCTATGGTTATCAAAAAGTATAGCATTTTTCAAGAAAAATGGATGAATCATCAGTTTTCTCTGACTTCTTTCCACCTCCAGTCGAGAGATGGCTTGAAATTTTGCGAAATGCCTCGGCAACCAGCCGCCCCTCCCCTATATAAGCAGCGGGGAGAAGAAGAGCCATCGGGTTGGTACGGAGTGATTGGGTTATCTCGAATAAGCGAAATATGTTATTCTCATAACCCTCAGGACTGTCAGCACTTCGGTGCAAAAGCGCTACTTCTCAAATCAGAGACAATCGGGAGTAATCCCAAACCCTTCCCAGTCACACTCACTCGACCAACCCTTTTGTCTCTCATTTTCTCTATTTAATAAGAAACAATGGCCCTGTCTTTCTTCTTTTTCGCATTAAAAAAAACCTTTATTCTCTAAGAATTCTCCCCTTCATAACAACTACGAAACCCGCGTCCAACACAACAAATAGTCTCTCCCCGCTGAAGTCTAGTTCCACTCGCTGTTTGTCTCTCGTTCGCGATTTGTGGAGGCGGTGAGAAAGGCGAAATGAGGCTGTGTAAATTCGAGAAGGGACAACTCACTTCCGGGCCTAAAAAGTGCGAAAACCAATAGAGACTGGAACAAAAGGGGGCTGGATAGGGTTTTTGGTAGAGAATTTAATCAAATTTTGTCTTTTCTCAGCGTCAGTTGGGCACTTGATCGCCAAATGAAGTAATGTTTTGATGGCCCTTCCAAGAAGAATTCCAATGAGTCAGCCACTTTTCCCTCTCCGATCGAGAAAAATTTCGAAAACTCGTTCAGACTGTCCCATTTCCTCGTAATAAAAAAAACCAACAGCGAAGCGGATCGCATTAGTTTTTGGCAAATCGAAAGAAACTAATTGTTTGAAAGAAAATCAATTTTTTGGTTGATTTATTCTTTTGGACTAAAACGAACTTCAACAACAGTTTATTCAAATCAATTGATTACGACAGCTTTTATAATGGAAATCCTCCTATCGTTTCTCACTTTGCCAAATTTCTATTTTGCCTCATAAATAATCTAATTTTCTCACCGATTGTGGATAAAGCGCGCAGCGTAGTCTCTCGAACATTAGTCTTCCCGACTTCTCACCGGTTTTCTATCTCTTCAGATCTTTTCGTCTTTCTCTAGAGGATTTCGAATATTAATTCGAAAGATTTTCATACATTCGAAAAGCTTGCTTTACGCAATAATTCTATTCGAAATGCTTTTCGAAATTGACTCATATATAAAGCGGAGCGAGAAGGGAGGGAGATATTCGCATTTCTCTCTCCTCCTATTCTTCATTTGGTGGGTATTTCTTTTATTTTTAAATTTAACGATTCTCCCCTAAATAACAGAGCCTTTTGTCGGTTACACAGTGCACTTCCCACACTCTCTTTCTCTCTCTATAAACGAAAACACGAAGTGGATTACCAGTTTGAAGAAAAATATTTTGCTCGGAGGGCGAATAATTTAGCAGAATTCTATAAATACACCGCGTTTCGTTACATGTTCGTCCAGAAGCTACTATAATAATACTTAATCTCTCACTTTCCATGACTTACAAAATTATACCCTTCAATCTTCTCTACTTTGTAAAACACTAAAAATCACTAAAATAAATCGAAAGAACTGAAAAATGAGAAAAAAAATTAACCAGCTTTGCTAACAAGGTTACGGTAGTTTGTCATGAAAACTCATTAACCTCGCATTTGACCTAATTGTGACGTATCTAGAGTATCTAATTTTACTATTTTTGTACTTCTTTATGAAACTACAATAACCCTTATTTTAACTTTGACTAGGAATTGATCATTAAATAGTTCATTTTCTCACTAATCGTGTTATTGAACAGTTTTCTAATTTCTCATCTAAAAATTTTACTAATTATATAATTCTTAATAATAGAACTACCGTAACCGTTAATTTCCTAACAATTCGAAAGAATTTTTCTTGAAATTGGCGACGAATCCCTCGAAATGATTCATTTTTAGCAATAAACCACGTGTCGTTTTCCCCCCTCTTTCGCAACCCGTGACATTTTCGAATAGTCTAGGCCCGTCGTGAAGGCTCTGTTATTTTCGAAACCGGCGGCTGTTGTCTACGTCTCTTGCCCACGCCGACCGCTCGCACCGCAACGCATCCACCCTCTCTCTTCTTCTCCGTCTCTCTCTCTTACCTCCTCTCTCTGCCCTCTCATCAGTCTCTCTCCCTTCTCAATACTCTCTCCTCCAGTGCTCTGGTTGTCTCCCTCTTCCCTTGGTATAAAAGCCCGTGTTGGGGGTGTGTCCTCCGCCAGTCGCTGTCAGTCCCGTCGCGCCAATGTCCCAGCCAGCCAACCAACTCACCGTCTATGTTCTCTCCAATACCGTAGCCCGTCGGAGATGGAAAGGATTCTGGACCTAACTCTGGGGTCCCGGTGAGCTGTTCCAATTTAAGCGAACTTCCAGCCTAAATATTCACTCTTGGGGTGTCTTTATGACTCAGAAATACTCAATCCTCAATTCGCTCGCGTAGCCAAAATACAAAATGGACTCTTGGACTCTCAATCTAAATTCTAAAGTGATTCTCCTCTATCAACACGATGAACACACACATACACCTTCTACGGCATTTTTCTCATAACCTAAGGTTAGTAGCCGACGGATTTGCCAGTCGGAAGGAGCTCCGTTGCTCTCTAATTCCCGTCGTGTGTTATCTCGCAGCAGCAGAATGCTTTCAGGTGTTTCCCGTTGTGTCGAGAGTGAGAGATTCGAGTCACATTCACAAAGAATCAGTCCTCCTCTAAGAGCGATCTCACCAAAAGCGTCAATAATTTTCTCTCTGTTTCTGGTCGTTTCTCTCGTTGGATTTGGGTGATCTTGGATGATTTGATCAAGAAATTTATCAGAGGGCGCTCGCTGTATAAGAGGATTAGACTACGAAAACAAAATTTAAAATACTTTTTGTCGAAAAAGCTATTAGGAATCAAATAAATTTGCATAAACCCCCTATACAAGTGTTCTTTTATTTGTCTCCGACTCCAATCAAAAGAGGCCAAAAGTGCCCAGTCTTTTTCAGCTTCAGCATGTGTGCTTTCGTTTTTGTGAAGATAGTCTATTCCCATTCACACGAGGTTAACTACTAACAAAAGTTCGAAAAAGCGAGTCCCTCTCATTTCTTCGTCGCCTATGGGTTCTTCCTCTCTCTTTGTTTCGAAGAAGTTTTCGACAGAAAGTCTTGAAAGCGTCAGCCAGGCGGTCAGCGATCTTTTTAATCACAATTCCCTGTAGATTGGAGGTCCCCAAGAATTAGAAGATCACTGTAGATTTTGAATTTTATCCTAATCGAATGTTTTCTGTAAGTCACTCCTCGTAGTGGACTGTGTATTATTACTGTAGCCCCGCCCACTTGTTGTAATTCGTCGGCTTTGATAGCCTCGATCTGTTTTTCAGTTTCATGATTTATATATGTTGTGTAAACGAGATGACGAAGTCAGCTGGTTGCAATTTTATCAAGGTTTCAAACAAACACAAATTTACCAAATGTTCAAAATACAATACGATCTAGTGGACTTGTTGACATAAAAGCCTTAAAATTTAAGTAAAAAATTATTGATTTTAGTGGACTTTGAGTTCTAAATCTGATAAAATCGTACAAAACTAAACATTCTAAAATTTTAGTGGACTGTGCCTTTTGAGTTCAAATGTAAAATAAAACTAAAAATAGGAATTTATATTCTCTAAGTTTTTGAACCAATAGATTTAGTGGTCTGTTTAACTAGCTAAAAGAAATTGACAAAACAAAAATTAAAATTCTCTCAATTTTCACTTTGACTTTAAAAATTGTCAAAATAACCATAATTTAGTGGACTTTTTAATTCATAATCAGTCAGACTCAAATTATTTCCTCTCTTTAGAAAAGTCTAGCGTAAATTTGCTAACTGATGCTAATGGACTACCTGAGTTCTAAAAACCATAATTCTTTGATTTAAAAGCTGAAATTTTTCTTTTGTTCGATAGATCTAGTGGACTTGTTAACTCAAATCAATTTAAATCCATAAATAAAATTTAAAAAACTAATTTCAAACAACAAACCTCAAAGCCCTTTGGCACCTCAAAATATTTTATCCAACCTCAAAACTCCATCATTTTGGCAGCTTGCTTTCACCCAAAAAAAATATAAAAATAAATTTGACAACCTCCTAAACAAAAAAACCAAAATAGCACAACACAAATTCTTAAACACAAGCCTAGCCTAACAAAAAATGTAGAATTCATTCACAAAAAAATCCTAAAAAGATGGCGCTTGGCGCTGAAAAAAATTGCCTAAAAATTCTGTCCCCTTAGCTAACCCAAATGTGCTGAAAATTGTCTTGGCTGCGAACTAAACCAATCGCTATTGTGAGCTCCACTTGTGTCTTGAATTGAGCCTCGGAAGTCCCAAGTTTGTCCTAAGTTCCGTGAATATCAGCATCCCAATTCCTCCGTTGCGCGTAATCTGAAAAAAGGCACTCGCACGTCCGGGTGTGCGTGTAGAGGTCCGTCGCTTTTCGCATGAAGATAAAAACCCTAACTGTCCTAACCTTTCTCTCTCTCTGCTCCCATCTTGGATCGAGTTGTTTTTATTTTGTCTCCCTGACCTCTTGTGGTTTTGGCGTTCATCTCTCATTTTCGAGGCACCAAATTAGGGTTTGTCGTCTTTTCGACGACTCAAATTCCCAAAATTTTCACTCGCACTCAAATATTTCAAAATGCGAAACGGAATGGCTCTGTGTGGTGGTTATTGGTCGTGTTGCCGGAAAACAAACCCTTCGCTTTTGTCGTTTTCATTTATTTTTACTAACATTTTCGCCTGAAATTCCTAGAAGAGAAGATTCCATAGCCTGTGCTCTCTCACTTGTCGAACCAGTTTTCCACCCAACCAAAAATAGTTTGTTTTCTGTGCAATTTCATGGCTTGGACCGGTTGATGGTTAATTTATTCGAGTTTTACCGTATAACCCTCTGTTCTGATTTCTCTCTAGTACATAAAGCTTTGAAATGCCTTAATTCCCCAGCTGGATCGGTTGTTGTCTATTCTTTGTTCATTTTTCGGATTGAAGTGTGCTAGTTATTTTTGGAGTAGAAAGCTATTATTCATCGTTGGTGTAGTCTTTCTAATATTTTTTAGCTACTTTCCTCTCAATTTCACTCAATGTTTCACACACCTCGGCTAGTAACACGTTAAAGCTCCTTCCCTAAAATTGTCCTCAAAAATCACCAGCTTTCCTATCAAAAAATAGCCCTTTGGCTCGACAAAATAACATAATCTAATGAAGAAGTAATACATTAAATTCCCAACAAAAATAGCCAAAATTTAAACAAAAAATCTACCTTTGTAACTGTACAAAACTTCTCTAAAAAGCAAAGATAATCAAATAATTTTCATAAAAATCCTTTAAAATAAGTGATAAAAATCTCAAATAAAATCCAACTATAATTCAACGAAAAATTCTAAACAATCCAAGAAAAAATTAATTTTTAGCTTCTATTGAACTAAGTCTCACTAATTCTAACAAAACTATGCTGAAACATAAAATTTTCTCTTAAAAATCTAGCAATGTTTGGCTCAAAAAATCACCAAAATTCCTATAAAACATTAGAGATTTAGCTCCTTAAATTTCTCCAAAAATTATTCTTCAAAAATTAAAAAATTCCCTTAAAAAGTCTCAACAAAACAGCTATCAAACAAACTCAAAAATCCAGCCAAACATAAACAAAAAAATAATTTTTTAAAACATCAAAATTGAACTGAGAGAACGTGCCCTAGGTAGGAAACAATTTTCCAATCCAAAATTAGAGTGTGTTGTCTAGAAATGTGGGGATGAATCCAGTAGATTTTGCACTTGTACTTTCAGTACATTAATGAAGAAGAAGAAGAAGCGCGGCGGGTAGTTGACTTGGCACGTTCTATTAGGGTTTGAGCCAGTTTTTATTTTAAAAATTTATTCGAGTAAAAATTAAAAGTTCAAAAAAAATGGGCAAAAAATGAGAATAAGAGAGCATGTTCTAGGTAGAATTAGTCTCTTTTTGTTTAGAATAGTTCCTAATCTCTGTCCTCATTCAGTATTCCCAATGGATGCCGCCATTCAACAAATTTCCATCATTTTATGCGGCCTTTTAACTCTGCGTGTCCCTAGGTAGTCTCATTTTCCCCCCATCAAAACCTTAAACCTTTATTATTTAAAATATGGAATTGGGCCGCAGCTACAACAAGATTCGTCAAGAGCTGACTGGATTATGGTAGATTCTTTGAGCGGGACACGCGATAGGTAGATTGTGTTAGCGAGTGGCTGGTGTTTCAGAATTGTTAGAGAGAATATGCCATTTATGGCCACCCCAACTACTACTTTTAATAGATGAACATGCTCTGTAGGAAACACGTAGGGTCCCCTAGGAGCCTAATTGTTGGACTGTTTGAAAGGAATTCACTTTGGGAAAACACTTCAATTTAGCCAATAAAATAAAATAATTTTTAAAACATTAACCATGGAAAATGTAAAACAAATTACCAAAACCCTATAAAATTAAGAAAAACAAAAAGCAAAGTTTAAACCCTAAATTACCCAGTAAATATTAAATTTCAAACAAAAACCCCAAAAATCATAAATTCTCTAAATTTGACCGAAAAATTAAAAGAAAAACAAATACGATTTCCGTCCATCTATGGACTTTGAATAAGCCTCCACAACCAATTCCATGTTCCCTTTCAAGAAAACACTCTAAAGCTCCCAATTGAATCATCGAAAATTTTGGACTCTATCCAACCCATCGAAATTCTACCAACGAGTAAAAGGACTATCAAGTTCCACTATCCCTATTCAACGAATTGCCATCCAAGCCTCTACAAATCTGAAGTTCATACTATCTAAATTTCAAAATAATCAAACAACTTATCTATTAAAACCACTAGTGGACTCAAAATCTCCCAAACAATATATAAACTCGAAAAGATTGAAACAAGAATGTCAAAAATGTTGTTGTAAATATCGAATTGTTCAATGTTGTGATTAATTTCCTTCAGAAATCATCCTTCCCTTTGACAAAATTGTTCATTCTCTTTGTTGTCTCCCATATCTCCAAGTTGAATTCGCTAAGTTTGAAAAATAAGTTCAGATCTATCTAGACTTCTAAAGGGCTATGAGCCAAATAAGTATCTAATCTAACTCTATTTAGCCTCGAAAATCTCAAAATTGATCTCATTCGTGAACATCGAAACTCCCCTTCGTAAAATTACGGTATCAATTCATGTTGCTCTATTATTTTCTCTTATCTTACTGGCTTTGAGCCAACCCGTTTCAGTGAATTTTCCAGCGAAGTTTATAGTTTTAAATGTGGCTTTGAACCTCAAAGGTACAAACCTAATTTCCAGTTGAATTCGATCGTCGTGCCTTCCCATCGAAACATTTTCAATGTCATTTATTGTATTGAATGAGTATTGTCTATTTCTGGCCTTTTAAAGGCCCTGAGCCCGATTATTTCAGTCGAATATTAGGCAAATCTTGGTAGAGGAAATGTCTCAAAGCGATTTCTGGTTCGTTGAAAAACCCTTGCAGGTCTCAAAGCGAAGTATGAAAGCGTTTATTGATTGTATCGAGGTAGCTTTTATTTTCCTTCTCTCGCTGTCCTCTGACATTTTAAATTACTATCTCTCTCTCGTTTTCTTCGAATTTTCCAGTTCAATTCATTGCCTTAGCGATGTTCTCGCTCTTGGTATTCTATCAGGTTGTGTTAAATTTTAAAATATCTATTTCCCGCTCCGGCTTCCTTCTATCCACAATTCAGACCAACGAAATCGTCAAACCGATCCAAGGTTATCCAAAAACGATATTCTGTAAGCTCGAGATTCCCAAAACTCAGTTCAGAAGCCAAATGAAGAATGGGTAGGGTGGGCGTGGGTCGTCTGGCAGCCACCAAGTGGACCAGAAGAATCTTTCGGAATATTCGTAGGGACAGTTCCCTCCAACTGATTTTCAGTGCGAAACTGCGCTCCAAGATTTGACTCCAATGAGTTTCGTAAGCCTCCCAAATGGGATTTCAGCGGTGTGAGCTCAGCTCAAAAGCCCTCCTAACTCAAGTAAGAGCATGTCCTAATACGGGCTTTCAGTGCACAAAGTGCCAATTCCGAGCCAATTGAGTAACCTCATGGCAGTCAGGAAAAAAGTAAGCAAACTCCCCAAAATGGGATTTCAGTCATCTGATGAAGCGTAAGGATTTTAGTCACCGCTTCCTTCTTAAGTCTTGGCCGAGATCATCCTGTCCGTAAGAGTATCCTCAAATTAGGATTTTAGAGGCTATGGGTGTTAATATCTCCTCTTCAAAACTTGTCCCCCGCTCCAAAGCCGCAACGGCTATATAAGATCTAATTCCTAGGATTTTCGAAGCCTCTTGATGGCAAAAGTGAGGAAATCAGCCCAATGGGATTTCAGTCATCTGACGAAGCTGTGGAAGCAGCAATTCTTCCAGGCCTGATCCTATTTTATTCTGCCAAATGGCAATAAATAAACTCGTAAGAGTATTCCCCCAAATGGGATTTTAGCAACTCTGGGTTCTTCTCTCAATTGATTAGTTCTCGAACTTCAAAAGAAAAAGTGAGACAACTTGCTCAAATGGGATTCAGAAATCGTGTCTCCCTCGACAGTTACCGTATACCGCAGAAGGATTCGGGTCTAATTCTCCTTTCTAAACGACGCGTAAGACTTCCATCAAAACGGGTTTCTAGATCGTGCCATGGGATTCTAAGTTAACTACCATAAGTGCCATAACGAGTTCAAATCTTCAACCGGGTTTTCTGCTATGAAAAGATCTAAAACATTTTCCCGAATCAAGCGTAAGCCAAACACCCCCAAAATGGGATTTCAGTCGAAAATATTCTTCCACTTGAAGTTTTGTGATAGGTTGATGCGTAAGGAATTACCTCGTATCCCAAAAATGTAAGCGGAGTGCCCTAATTCGGATTTCAGTACGACTTTCCCCATTGTTTTGTTGTCTCCGGCAATATCAAGCCAATAGAGTTCGTAGATGTCAGCACATTCAAAAAGCCATTTCAACCGTAAGGATCGCTCCCAAAATGGAATTTAGACTCATCCTATTGCAAGTTTTAAAATACATCTGGGACACCCATTCTCTCGTCAAGCGTAAGCCTTCCTTCCAACTGGGATTTCAGTCTTCCGCCTGCATCCAAATCTGATACAAAAATAGCCATCACTGTTTGAAGTAGACATCCAAAGACACAATATACCTACGCGAAAACTAAAGCCGTAAGCCTTCTCCCTAACTGGGATTTCAGTTCAACCATAAAATTACGCCATCATTGCTAAAAAATATCTGGGAGTGCACATCACAAACCTATTCAAACCAAGCCGTAAGCCTTCCTCCCCAACTGGCATTTCAGCTGCCCTTCTCTGGTTCTGTGAGATGCGTAAGGAATTGCCTCGTGTCCTCACTTCAACCCGTAAGCGGTGTGGTTCTAATCGGAGTTTCAGCTGCCTTAATCATTTTCCTTGGCCTCCAAAATATCTTTAAAATTGATGTCCAGCGCTTATCCACCATTCCTCTCAAATCTGGAATTTAGAAGCCTATCTTTCTCTTAACTTAGAAGCGTTCAATCTCAATGGAAAAATATAATCGACAAAGCCGTAAGAAGTTCTCCCAAATGGGATTTTAGAAGCTACAAATCCTCGCGTCTGGTTAGCCTCATCCTTCAATCTCTATCCTTCTTCTCACAAAAATTTTCCCTTCAAAAACCGTAAGAGCCTCTCCCCAAATGGGATTTTAGTCGACCAATCGACGATTTATGCTTTGTTGGATCATCCCTTCAATACAACTTCTCCCTTCCTTTTCCCAGCCTATCCCAAAATGGGACTTCAATCTCCTCTCCATTTGTCTGCCCATAAAATCCGAGGGAAAAGAACCGAGGGAATCAAAATCTCGCGTCTTCGATTCGAGGGAAACGAAAGCCGAGGGATGAAGAAGCCGCAAATGGGCGCAACTTTTTCCGCGTTGCCGAAATCGAAAACAGGTGAAAAAGGAAGAAAATCTATTCAGACACCTCTCCGCCCATATGATAAACTCCTTCTTTTTGTTTGGAAATTGCATTATATTCATTGGTACATGAAAATGACGAAAATTCTTGGCAACAGGAAACTGGAGAGTTTAGAGAAAAAGTGACGAAATGGTTGGGCAATCTTGCGAAATTCTCGAAGCCCTTCTAAAGTCGAGCTGTGAGTCCAAATCGCCAGTTCAGCTGCCTCTTCTCCTTCTTTTCTCTCTCTACTTTTTGGATCCTTTTTTCACCTCTTTATTACGCCAACAGTCTATCAAGAAGGCTACAAAGCCTGACTACCCAAGCTCTCTTTCAACCTGCAGATATGTATATAAAGCGCCTGAATTAGAACCAAGCGATAAGTCTCTTTGTATTCCTCCTCTTCCTGGGACAAGCAACTGCAAACTGGAAAATCAAGGCAGAAGACTTCACTTTTGGTCCTGAAATTGAAGAATTCAAGTCTTTTTTTGGTAACTTTTGCCCGCTTCCATTTGAAACTAAAAATTTTACTACCTTTTGACTAGTTTTACCTATATTTGACTAAAACACCGCTTGAGCTCAATGAAAAGTCAACGTTTACCGTTTTGGAATGAGGAGCTCTCGAGGTCTCTAGGATAATCACTTTCAGCTGCAGTCGCAACCTTTGGATCAACTTTTGGATGGCGTTTTGATGATGCGACTTTTGATCACTTTTGAGATATTTTTGGGTACTTTTCGAGATGGAACGACTTTTGGATGGCTTTTGCAGAACTCTTTTGATACAAAAATAAATATTTTTTTGACTACTTTGTTTTGTTTATTTGACAGACAGGTCTCACTTTCAGGTAGAAATGCTTCTTGAAGTCCTCAAAGGAGGCTAAAACGCCGACCACTATGTATATTCTTCTCGATCTCTTTTCAGATGCAAATCGAGCTAATAAAAATAACAAAGGAGCAGCTCTATGTCAATTTTATCAGAGGAGATCGCTAAGAGAAGATGCTGCAAATATTTCTCTGAACTTTCCCTCTCTCTCTCTCTCTCTCTCTCTGAACAACATGTTGCTCAGAATCAAAGTTACGAATAAATAGATTTGACAAGATTAGACTGGGTGTTTTGTGAAAAGCACAGTAGAAAGTATGATCGGCTCTACTATCATTGGTCTACTAATACCCATTGAGAATGACTGCCATCGTCTCTCGTCGTCGCTCTAAGAAACTTTCGCACAGCGTCGCCCCGATTGCCAACCCTTCCGAACTGATCGTCTCATCCGCTGCTCGTTCCACTGTCATCAAGCGCCTTGTGATCAGAAATCGTCTGAAGCACAACATTGTCATGAAGCTGATTCTATCCGAAGGTAGTGATAACTATATCAAATTGGAGAGTACAGAGCTGAAGATCGAGGCAGGCGGAATCGCCCGTATTCTTATAACTATCCAGACGAAGAAAGTAGGGATGTTGAGTCGCATCGGGAACGAGTTGAAAGGATACGTTCGTCTCGATGACACATTCAAGGAGAGCGAACTGAAGGACTGGCTGGACAACGACAAGACGGAACGTCGTCATCAACTTGCATTCACTCTCAATATTCGTTTCGCTAACGAGTTCTCCGCTGTCGAAACTGTTCTTGATCTTCCTGGCACTGCCCGACTTGAAGAGCCTAGGCTTGGTGTTCATGGAGTCGACGATCTGGATACGAAGACGGCACTCAATATCGATGCAGACTGCTACACGGCTAGAGATTGCGAATCGATCATGGAGTACATCAAGGAAATCAAGACTCGTCACAGATCGAAGCCAAAGGAGACCAACTGGGGGCTTTACGACATGGCAAATAGCATGGCCGAGACTGTCAAAACTTGGTGTGAACCACAAAAGAAGAGACAATTCCTAAAGTCTACTAAGAAGGCAAGGCCTGAGATTAATAAGCGCAGTAGTCGAGTCGTCCCGAAGACGAGGACTAAGAGTATTCTCACTGAGACTAACGACGGTAAGATGAAGGCTTGGACTGTGGAGACGGAATCCGAATACATCAATCAGGAGATGAATGCCACACCCTGTGGAGGCAACTAGGCCCAGAAGGGAATAATAAAGACTGGAGTCTATCTCTCCTTCTCAATTTTTTTTTATAAATATTGGTTCTTGTAATTATGAGAACTACCTAAGTTCTTTGCTGATCTTTTTCACTTTTGCGAGTTTCCTCTTTTTGTTCACAATCCAATCAAAAAGAAAGAGAAATGAACAAACTTACTTTCGAAAAGTTAAAAATTTTATGTTTTTTACACTGGAATTGCTAGTGCAGTGCAAGAAAGATTTTGAAAAAACATCAAAAATTTAGTCACAAGTTGAAAAAGAAGACACTTTGATTCAATTTCCATAAAATTTGGTCAAATTATTCTACAGAATTGTTTCTTTTGCATTTATTTTATTTTCTACAACGTCCATGCAATTTTTATGGGAAAAAAAGTTGAAGACAACTTATTTTGATGAGGAATTAGCGAAGGACTGCCGGAGATGGGTCCTGACGCGCAAAATGCTCTGCTGCACCGTACTGACCGTCATCATTTTCGCTGTTTCCTAATTCCTACGCCTCTTTCTTTTTGTATATAAAAGCTCGAATCGGTCGTTTTTCATCACAAATTTTGTATACTATAATTCTTGTATTAATGATTCTGTAAACTCGCTACTTTTTATGTTCAACAATTACTTTTATTTTCAGAAAACATGGGTCGTCGCCCTGCAAGGTGCTACCGATACATTAAAAACAAGCCTTACCCCAAGTCTCGATTCTGTAGAGGAGTCCCCGACCCCAAGATCAGAATCTACGATTTGGGAAAGAAGAAGGCCGGCGTCGATGAGTTCCCAGCTTGCGTCCACATGATGTCCAACGAACGTGAGCATCTTTCATCGGAAGCTCTTGAAGCCGCCCGTATCTGTGCTAACAAGTACATGGTCAAGAACTGCGGAAAGGTGAGTAACATTTATTCCTGATCTTTCAAACAAGGGGACTTGTATCTAGCTTTTTTAAACACTTATATTTAAAAAACAAGAAAGATAAAAACATATATTAAATCAGAAATATAATATCAAAATAAAGTTCCATTATTATGATTTTCAGGACGGTTTCCACCTTAGAGTCCGTAAGCACCCATTCCACGTAATTCGCATCAACAAAATGCTTTCTTGTGCCGGAGCTGATCGTCTTCAAACTGGTATGAGAGGAGCTTACGGAAAGCCCCAGGGGCTCGTAGCTCGAGTAGATATCGGAGATATTCTCTTCTCGATGAGAGTAAAGGACAACGTTAGTTTCAATTTTTTTGTTGTTGTAAATATGTGCTTTAAGAACGTAAATCACGCTATCGAAGCTTTCCGTCGTGCTAAGTTCAAGTTCCCAGGACGTCAGCTCATCGTTGTCTCCAAGAAGCACGGTTTCACACGATACGAGCGTGATGAATATGATCGTATGCGTGAAGAAGGACGCCTGAAAAATGATGGATCCAACGTTAAGCTCGTTAGAGAGCATGGACCACTCGCCCAGTGGGTTAATAACCCAATCTAACAGGCATTGTTATCTTCCATAAATGTTTGTTGTTACTTGAATCATTTTATTATTTATTGAATTCATTTCTAGGAAAAGGTTTCCAACAAAATAGATCTGACGAAGCATTGCGAAAAGTATCTTTCAAGTCGAAAGAGAATAAAATAAGGGAAATCATAACGCTTTTATCGCTATTGTCATCGTAATCAGCGAACTTAGCAATATTGTAGTCAGACAAAAAGACTTCAACTAGGGAAGGCATAGGTCGTTGGAAGTACCTATGCTAAATTAAGAATAAAGCACTAAGTTTTATCTCCGCCCCTTTTTAGAAGTACTTTCCTTTGATTCAGCTCTTCACTGAAAAGAATTTAGCTTCAGCTGGGAAAGGGTCTATTCAAATTTCTTACTTCTCGTCGATTGGGTGACCTATCTTGGAATTCTGGCCGGGATAATCTATCTGTCGTTTCCAGTCTTTTACATCGTCGGAGAAAAAGTAGCAAATTGTAGCGACTTTTATAATAAGAGGAGTTTAAAACAATTGGAAGTTTCTAAACAATAAATTTATTGGAAAACTTTGTCTTTTTAGCCACTCCCATTTCGCTTTTAATTGAGTTGAACTAATCAAACTTCTTGGAAGCATAAGAAAAATTTTTAAAAGTAAGAACTCATCTATAGTAGCACTAAGAAAGACTGGAGGCGAACACTAGCCTCAGGTTGATGTTTTAATGTGACAGTTACCCATGCTGCACGTAATGCAATATAGGGTGAATCTCTTATATATTTGTAATTTTAATGTATTGCTTCTAATTGAACGATTTTTCTAAATCTCAACAAATACATTTTACAAAGCTTCAGCTAGCGGGATTTTGGGTTGTTTCCTTCCTTCCCCTTTCGTCCGTCACACCAAGAATCCTTAAAAACTCGAGGTAGGGCCTAGATGCCTTAAGCGCCAGAGACAAGACCGGAGAGCCATTCATACAATTTATTCGTCATTTCAATACTTTATGAGAGATCAAATTATGGTAACCGCACATCCTCGTACGCCGTATCTCCCTCAGACACGGCTGGCTGTCTTCTTTGACCCGCTTGTTGTGATCGTAATTCCAATGGAATTTCTCGTTTCTGCATTATAATGTTTTCATCTTTTTATGGCTTACCTTGACTCGACACTGGAATGTATCTTTTATGCATTGTCGGAATCGTATTGAAAGGAAAGCATATAGGAATGGATTCAATGCGGAGTTCAGAAACAATAGTAGAAAACTGATGGGCTGCAATACACTCTGCATACAATTGATGCATCGCGGAGCTGAAAGAGTTCTTTGTAGAGGCGAGGGGTTTAACTATACCTGTAGGATCTCTCCACACCGTCCACATAAGATACACGTATCGAGGAAGAGAACAAAGGGCAAACGATGAAACAATACCCAAGGAGAGACGACCCACTTTCCTTCGTTTTTCAATCGAAACTCCTCCAGATGAGGATTCAGTCCGGCAGCCTGTATCTTCATTTAGAATTAGTCCATAAAAGCCCTACCAATTTTGCTATGACTACTCCCATTAGCTAATAGTTTGTTCCTCGCCGAATTGCTGATATCAGCTGCACGACTCACAACCAATCCGATAGCTGCGTAGATGAACAAAAGAGTTAGCAAAGGTGCAGCATACCTAAGCCACTTTTGTGCAACTTTTTTTTGGAGAAACTAACCAAACAACAAAATTGATGATTGTGACGATTTGTAAGACATTGATCTCGCGAAAGACGTCTAATTTAATATGTCGTCTAGTACACATCTGGAAATAAATCTCATAAAAGGGATTGGAAAACACTTACAGAAAAAGTCTCATGTCCATCGCTGAATTGCATATGTTGAGAGGCGAAAAAATAGGGAATATTCATCACTGCACTACCTGGAGGAATTCAGTTTGAATCGAATGGACACAACTCACCAATCCAGACGAAGGCAGCGCTGGTGACAAGGACTTTCCTTCGAAAAAGTCTCCTGACTTTCAGAGGTCGATAAACAGCGACCAGTCTCTCGACAGAGACTAGTACCTATAATTTCAATTATTCGTTTTTTTTCTCATAAAATCAGCTCACCAAAATGCCGGCGGAGACATTGGGCAACATGTGAAGGGTGTAGACATAAGTGTAGCACAAGAAGCTGCCAAATGGCCAGTTGCCGTGTTCGAAAAGGACGAAATGAGCTCCATTTTGAATGACACAAAAGAGGCCGACGAGCAGGTCGGCTACAGTCAGATTGGCCAAGAAGAAATTTGTCACGGAGCGGGAGCGTCGTTGTGAGACGAAGACGATGAGAATCACAATATTACCTGCAAAACGAGCTCGTTGATGTTTATAGGAGCGCTTCTACTCGATGGATGCTCTTCTCTACGAAAAATTACTCAAAAAGTCTTCAAAAGTTAAAAAATAAATAAATGTGGATTTCGAATCAAAGAGGCCAAGAAACGATGTTTAAAATTGTTCCCCTTTTGCTACCATTTTGTACAAGTTATTTTGCCTTCAAGTAGCCGCGACGACGACGCGAGCCATTGACCTTGGAATTTGAGTCGGACCGATCACGCCAGTTAGACTCGCATCCAAGCTTTTATTATCGAAACAAAACGCCCCGTGTAGCCAACCAGAGAAAAGATCTGGGGGTGGTGAAGCGTGACAAGGCGGTAAGGAGAGAAGCCTGAGAAATTAGCAACTGAGGGTTCTCGTTTAAAAATAGAAACAGAGAGAGAGTTATTTCTTTTTGGAGGACTAACTCCTTCTATTTCATCAGAAAAATCAAGAATCATTATGAGAGAAATTGAGAAAGGCCAATAGACTATAATCTCGTCGAATCGACAGGTCTTGATTTTTGGACTACTTTCATCGCGAAAGTCAAGGGTCATTTTGGATTATAGTGAATACCATCTAGCAGCAGAGGACAAAAGTCAGATTTGTGATTTTCTAAACTTCTTCTTTGACACAAACATCAAGAGGCATTTTGAGAGAGAACAAACACTTCCATTTGCAGGCCACCGTAATCCAAAACTTGATTTGAGCCTTTTCCTACTTTTTTGGAGGACCATCCTAAATTGTCGGAGCTGAGATATTCCCACGACCTGGACTGGTATAGAGCTTTTGGAAGTCAGGAAGAAATTATTCAAACCCCGGTTGAATTCGTTTTCGCCCTCGAGAATTGTCTAAAGATTGTGGAGAATAACATCTGGAATACGAGCGAGAAAAACTGCAATTTTGCAGAGTCTGAATTCGATACTTTATAGCTAACCCAGAAAAAAAGGAGAATTCCAGTCGACGATTTCTCAGAAATTGCTGTTGGGGAAAACAAGGAAAATTAAGGCGAATCTTGTTCTCCAATGGGAGGAAAACAAAACTTTAAAGCCAGTTTTGATAAAACTTTCTTATTTTTTAAAAGTAAAAACTCACCGATAGTGGCACCAAGAAAGACTCCAACATAAGCGAGAAAAAAAGCCGAATGGATGAGTGGATGGCTCAGAGGCGATTCCTCCGAAACTTCGTTCATTTACCTATAAATTCTATTCTGGATCTCTTCTCATGAGAAATTGAAGGAAAGTCAAGAGATCAGAA
Organism: Oscheius sp. JU1382; assembly: GCA_932521405.1. Taxonomy (NCBI): domain Eukaryota; kingdom Metazoa; phylum Nematoda; class Chromadorea; order Rhabditida; family Rhabditidae; genus Oscheius; species Oscheius sp. JU1382. Next base: position 2,440,541 of record OW051479.1, read on the forward strand.
GGTAAAAGAGGAGTAATTGCCCGAAAATGAACTGTTCTCAGCCGAGTGTTTTGCCTCTCCGCCTCCTACTTCTTGAAAGGGCAACACGAGGTGAGGATGGCTGAGAATTACTAGATTGAGAGTTCGCTGAGACTCACAGCTGTGAGGACCAAGGTCAGTCTCTCTACCATTAGGGAATTCCCCTTTGGCTGTCAGTTTATTATCAAGGCTAGGTTCAAAAGGGATGAATGGCCCGGTGGAAATGTGAAAAATGACTATCAGACGAGACCCAAGGTCAGACTTTAACTTTTAATAGCGGTGGGAATCATATTCTCAACGCACCTCAGGCCGAAAGATTCCAGAGAGAAAGTAGAGCGAAAGGAACCACAAAGAATTGTGAAGTCATTTAATTGGAGTACAGAATGAACTTGGATGAGGGACCATTAGATAGAGTGAGAAAAGATATACCAGGAACTGCTTTCCGGATTTCCTGCGGAACTTTCTGTTTGAGAAAAATGCCTAGGTTGTTTTGAGCAGACTAACCCCAGGTTTCAAAAATGTTTAAGAAGATACGACTTGCAGAAAAATAAGATTCAATTCTTGTTGAATGAGTACATTCGATTGAAGACACAAAAATAATGAAACTATAGAGGAACATGGTCAATGAATCTGTCCAGAAATAATAAGAAATGGAATTAAGTTTTTTTACTTTTTGACGCTTCGGAAAGACTTGCTTTGAGAAGAGACGTCAAATTTTACGCTTTTAAAATGATAATTTGTGGGAATTTTTTTCGCGTTGTTCTTGTAGGATTTTGTTTTTGAAGTGATTTCCTCACGGAAGAATAATAGAGGAAGTTGAAAAAGTTTTGAAGATGGGAATCTCCCTCGGAGCTTCGCAACTTGAGTTGAATTTATAGTTGAGACTTCCGACTTTGAGCGGTGCCGGGAGAAGAAAGGGGCCAGTGGGAGTCAGCTGATGGTTACTCTACCTTTTAAGAAAAGAAGGAGTGGGAATGGCGATTGAAAGACCTCCGAAGGCGTGAGAAGGAGAGAGGAGGGAAGACCAAAAACTCTCCGCCGATCGTCTCTCTAAGTGTTTCGCGCCGGAATCTCCAGCCAAGGCAACTGTGCGTGAAATTTGTGACGCTTCTGGTCATTTCACGCCCAGCCGATTCTAAGAATAGGAAGCAAAGACCAGGGATTTTTGGTTGGAAAAATGAGAACTCCCGACTTCGATTTCACCAGCGTGCGAAATCATTTTTCTGAAAAAGTCAAATGGAGTCAAAAGTCGTTTCTTCTGGAAGAGACAAGTTGAAAGTTCAAAGGAAATAAAAACCCGGCACGGGATGGGTAATGGGTATCCCCTTTCCCCCGCCGGGTGGCATGTGTTTCGTCGCTTTCAGCTTGTCCAGCTGCAGAGGAAAAGATGCAAAGGTCGGCTGAAAAAACAGGGAAGTTGTCGTGTCTCCTTCTGTTTTTCTGGCTGGGTTCACTAAGATATGTAGTTTGTTGGGAAAAATTGACTATTGCCAACTCGCTAATCGTCATTTAGAAGGAGTTATTTCAACGTTCAAATTTGAAATTCATACAGTCTTATAGATTTTGATCTTCTCTACAAAATTGTAGAACACCTTTTCTCACAAAATTCTTGTTAAACTTCAGAAAAGGGACTTTTCCATGCGAGACCCATTTTTCCGTCTTAAAGGTTACGACAGCCTAAAAATGCCCAATTTTCTCACTTCTGAAGCAATTTCCTCATTTTTTTTCAAAGTTTTAGAGTTTGATTTTTTTTTCTCAACATTCCAAGGCACCAAAATACGAAGAATCAGAAAAGCTTGGAAAACAAGAATTTGAAGAGAATGAGTCGGATGAAACAACAGAGAAAATGAAGATTGTAGCCCTCAGAAAACAAATGACAGTAATCTTCGTTGTCTGTTTTTCTTCGGGAAAAGTGAGAAAAGCATCTAATTTTCCTCAGACTCAGAGGGCTCCAAGCAACATAAAAATTTGAACCACATCTGGCGCCTTTCCCCCAAGGGCTCTAACGGCTCTGACTGCGTGTAATCTTGGGGTTAATTGAAGTTTTTTGAGGGGAGAAAACTGGGGAAAAGAACGGCTCTAGATTGGACTCGGGGCTGTTGACTGAGACGGATTTGAGCTCAGAAAAGAGGGATCGAATTCCTTCGAAACTCACGCTGACCCCACGTTGGAAAAAAAAATTTGTAAATCTTAAGAGGGGGTGGATCTTATTTTGCAAAATCTTCTTTTAAATTTCTCTCAGCCATTTATTTCTACAATAATTTTCCACAAGAGGCCCTTTTTTTCGTTTTTAGTTCCCAGATTTAGAGGAGAAGTGTGTAAGAAAGAGATGAATATTTTATGGATTTTCTCCACAAACCTCTCCTTTTAAATTCCAAAACACCTAAAAAAAAGTGATCTTTTGAGCATCAATCTGGAGGAGAGGAGATTCAAAAAAGAGACATCACAAATCCCACCGGATTGGGAGGAGGTTGGTCATCTCAATAAAAGATTTTCTTCAAAATCACAACACGTGGTGTCTTATCTCCAAGAAAGCTGCAATTAATTGAGCCAATTCCTTCCAGCTGCAGGAATTTGCTGCAAATCAGACAAAACAAACTCCCTTAGCTACACACTTCTTCTCAGCATTTTAGGTAAATTTTTGAAGAAAAAAACTCATGGAATTGTCCTTGAATCACATTAACCTCAATTCTAATGGCCCCCAAGAAGGTCTTCAGAAGTTTGAGCTCCAAGATTGATACAAAAAACTGGATTTTCCCTAAAAAAGGGCTAGCTCGGAATCAAAGACAGGGAATGAAAGAAATAATGGAAAGTTTGACATTCGTGGAAATTTGATTCGCGACAAATTGTGCGTATATCAGATTGTATCTTAGAAAATAAGAGTCTTTGTGTACGAAATGATCATAGGATTTGCAGGCTGAGCTTTGCACGTAAAATGGCTAATTTGTGTCGCGATTAAGTGACAAGTGAGAAAGGACGAACATTCTTGGCGTCATGAAAAATGGAGAGAGAGAGAGAGAGATCTCTGGTTGGTTGTGTTCCCTTATGAATTAGATTTGATTAAGATTCGGTGATAAATAGCCGAGAAAGTAAGATGAAAACAACAAAATTTGGTCAAGAAGAGGTAAGGGATGTCTGAACCGTCGCCCGGTTCCGGGTCGAGTGCACTTCTCTCTCAGCCATTCACTTCAAAAATAGTTCTGATCTATCGCCACCAGCCAGATCAATCGAGAGAAAACGTAAGAATTAAAGAGCAACTTTTCTTCTTCTTTGAAATTCTAATTCAAGATCAAAGAAAATTCAAAGTTTCAAGAAAGAGTCTTTTTATTTCTCTTTCTTTCTTTCAAAATTTGACCTATCGCCGCCACTCCAGGCTCATAGAGAATAAAGGAACAAGCTAATCTTAATTTTGGCTGAAGCAAAGATCCTTTCCTCCTCAAAATTTTGGCTCCAAAAACAGACAAACGTTCTACAAAATTGTTAAGGTTTGTTCACTACTTGATAAATAAGAAAGGAAAATGAGAGAAAGAGCTAACGACAAACAAAGGAAACACAATTTCAGAAGAAATAGGGAATTCTCTTTTGACAAGAGTAGAACGCCTAGAAGTTCATAATAAACAAGAATCGGCTCTTGGGGATAAAAGAGCAGTGACGCCAGTTCTCCCAACAACAGGAGAGAAAGAAATTACGTTTGTGAGGTTTAATGGCCGACGATTAAAAGCTTGACGCTTCCGGGGGTGAGGAGGCTACTACGTCGATGAGAATTACATTTTGATTGTCGTCGCTGTAAATCAAAAGTTCGACTAATTTCCGGCCATGTCGCGGTTCAAGTGAGCTGGCGAGAAAAAAGATCTTTGAAAAGTTGGGGAAAAGGGCCAAAAATCAGAAAAATAAAACGAGCCATGTCATTTTTGCTATAAATAGACGCGAGTCTCTACCCAATGCATCCATCTATCATTAATCCAAAAGCAGAAAGGGAAGTCCTCAGTTTGATTGCCCTTTTCAATAACAGGTGGACAAAAGGACGAATAATAACAGGCTTGGGCTGGCTGGTGGATATCAGAAATTAGTTGTGAAATGAGAAAATAAATCAGGAAAAGGAACAACCAGCAAAATATCCGAGAAGAAATACATTCTACTCGGAAAAATATCCGGCTCATCTCCAGCCAAAAGAAAACCTTAGGTTGTACTTGGAGAAAATTAATGAAAAGGGAGAGAGGAAATGTTCTTTTAGACTTTGGAACTTTTGGGGCTTTTATTTCTCGAGATTGAATCAGACTTGTTCATAGAAAATCTGATAAAATTGATGAAGCAAAAAGCAAAAATGAGTTGGCTCGTTTCCAGAAAAAACGACGAACCTTCGCTTTCAGCTGATTCTTTCAAACTTCATGGGAGCTTATTTGAATTTGTTTATGCGAGTTACAGTAACTGAAAAGGATTTGAGAAATAAGTTTGAATTGGACATACTTGACAATCAGCTGCGAAACTAGCCTAAAAATGATACTTTTGTTGAGTCAATTTGACCTCTAAAAGATCAAAAAAAGTTCAAGAGCTCATCGCGCCCATCTAGTATGACGAGACTGAAACAAGATCCCCAGTAATCTATCTTCTAATTTTTAAGAAGAGAACCACCAAGATCTCTTAGTACTTTTCTCACTTCAAAGGGGAGACAAACTCTCCTCACAAGAGGGTTCAAAAGAAGAAAAAAGGCTGTCTGGAGTTAGAAATCTGGAACTCTTCTTCGAATCTGCAAGTTTGCTAAAATCTTGATTGAGTTTGGAGACTTTTTGAGCGTGAATTCGATTTAGACGCACGTTTTTTTATACGAGGTCAAGTCGACCAAACTTTTTGGAGGAAATCAAAGAAAATTCATAAAATCTCTTCTTTCTAAATTGAAAATCAGAATTTCCAAGGCACTCTTAGAGTTCAGATAAAGGGCATGGATGAAATAATTTTGTTTTGGTCCTTTTACGCTAAAAATATCAGAGATTTTTGTGATATTTGTCTTCCTTCGAACATTTTGAATTTGATTTAAATCGCTGTAAGTTTGGAAAAAAACAATTTGAGATGGGAATATGAAAGCGAGACCAATTTGCTTCAAGATTTTAAGTTCTGGCGAAAAGACTCCTTTTGAGCGTTGAATTCGGGAAGAAAAATTCCCTATAGAAAGCTTTTTGACACGGGACCTCTCTCTTTTCGTGAAATCTGGAGCCAAGATTAAAAAAGGAACTTATTTTATACTTTTGTTCCTTCTCCTGACGTCAAAAGGTTAGAATTCTAGGAACAGCCTTGGAGCTCAAGAGACAAAAATCGTAGGTGAATGAAAGGGAAATTAAGCCAGTATTTTTAGATTTTTTTGTCCATTTTAGAGTCAAGAAGCGAGATTACAAAAAGCCAAAGTTTCTCAAAGAACGCGAAGTTCTGAAAACATTGAGCCCTTAGAGTCCCACAGCCCAAGACACAATCAGTCACCGGGTGTGACCGTAAATAATTATGAATTCACCAGGGAGAAGAGACGAGACTTTTCATAAATCGAGAATTCCTCTCGAAGAGCCATTAGATAATATCTGTTTTTAGGCAATTAGCAGTCGATTTGGGCTTGTTTTGGAGAGTCGGGGAGGACAACGAGGAAAAAATAGATGAAAAGCGGTGAGGGAAAGGACACATTAGATTTTTTTTCTTCTTAAAAGAAATGGGCTCTCGCTTTCGCGTACTACAAGTGGTATTTATAGTGCAAAACAAACAAAAGACGCCAACTTACAACCTCTGGATGAGACGCTTTTTTGTTTCAGTCAATATCTCAACCTAAAATAGACGCAAATTCCCAACTTGTGAACATTCTTGGTCTCCAGTTCTTCTAAAACTCGACTTCTCTCGTCTGAGCTTTAATTGCTCTCAATTTGGATTTTTAAATGAGAGAGGATTTTTCACAAAACGCTAAAGGTAAAAAATGAGCTTCAAAACTGCCCTTGTAAGGCCATTTTTTTCGAGCTCTTTCAATTAATACATAATTCATCTAGAATGTATTCCCTCACATAAATAAAAGAGTCAAAGAATTGGAAAATTTTCACAGCAAATCACAGTTATTCAGTCCTCCGAGCTTATTAAACCAGAAAAATAGGACTGAAAGGAGAGCGAAGAAAAAGAATAGGTTTATTTTCAGAATTTTTATAACCACTTTCAGCGCAATTAAGTATGTTCTTTGGAAAGGAGAAACAGCTTCGAAAATGTATGTAGATTGAATTGTTGAAGATTTTTAAAATCAGAAATAGAGAAGCAACCGTGCGTAGCTAATGAATAGGAAATGAACTTTCACTTCTGATTCAGGTGCAGCGGCTGAATATCAAAATGAACTTTCGGCTTTTAGACTCCAGTCGGTAAAAATCTGATTTTGGTGTAAATTTTGGTCTTTTTTTCTCTCGGGTAAATGGACGTCAAAAACATCTCTTTGAAAGGATCTTTTGAATGGAGAAAGACCAAAAAAGGTGTTGGTCGAGTGAGTGTGACTGGGAAGGGTTTGGGATTACTCCCGATTGTCTCTGATTTGAGAAGTAGCGCTTTTGCACCGAAGTGCTGACAGTCCTGAGGGTTATGAGAATAACATATTTCGCTTATTCGAGATAACCCAATCACTCCGTACCAACCCGGTGGCTCTTCTTCTCCCCGCTGCTTATATAGGGGAGGGGCGGCTGGTTGCCGAGGCATTTCGCAAAATTTCAAGCCATCTCTCGACTGGAGGAGGAAAGAAGTCAGAGATGAATCACACTCCGGTTAGAGGCGAGTGGGCAGAGATAAACAACTTACTGCCGCTGTGGATCACTTCAAACAAACCGATATATTGTCAAAAATAGGGATTCTCCCAGGGAAAGAGGCTCACTGAAAATAGATCCAAATTTGGAGGGAATTCAACCATATTAGCTCCCATTTTGGAATTATTGCAACACAACACAGAGAACAACAAGAGGTGGAAGTTGGACTGACCTTTCCCTTTACAAAGAAAGCTTAAAACTTAAAATTTTGAACTTTTTGAGTTAATGTAGCTCAAAAGAAGGAATAAACTATTTAAAGGGAAAAATTGGCTGACGATATGTTTATTACAAAGGAAGCTACGATAGGAAGAGGTGGAGATTCCTTGAAGCGGAGTCCCTTTCTTGGTCATTAAGGTCCTCCCTTGGATGAAAGAAGGGTGGGAAAGTGATGGTAGATTGACCTGAAGACCAAGAGGCCTGGGGCTATTTCATTAGATAGTTGGAACTTTTGGGCGTGATATTTCGAAGTGTTTATTTACCCTTGGAGCTCCAAAATAAGATTAAAAATAGGTCGGAGGAAGAGATGATTGAAGCGACTAATGAATGCTAATTATTGAGGAAAGAGACAGGCAGAGAATGAATTTGTTGCTTTTGTCCCCAGTGGAGAGCCATTTTTGATGAAGAAAGTGTGTTCGAGAGAGAAAGAGACATTCAAATGGCCCAACAATATGTTTGAATGAATTGAAAGGCGTCAGGGCAAATGAGCAAATGGCCGACGATTGGGTTTCACCAGGGGCCTCTTTGGCCCCACGTTGTGTCCCTCCTGGCTCCAGATTTCACGAAAAGAGAGAGGTCCCGTGTCAAAAAGCTTTTTATAGGGGATTTTTCTTCCAGAATTCAACGCTCAAAAGGAGTCTTTTCGCCAGAATTTGGGAGAGAAATGGATTACTGTAGTTGTCTACAGAGTTTGAAGCCAAAGAAAGCCCGGAAATTGCTAAAGTTTCGAATTTTTTATACAGATTGCTGTCTATTTTTTCAGCTTTTCCTCCTTCAGGAGGACTAACTTCGACTAAAGTTGGATAAAATAAGTATTTTTTAAAGGTATTGTACGGTAAATAAAAGAAGAAATTTACTCTTAAACGATAGAAAATGTGGAAGACCAAAAAGCAGACTCTCACCGGGTGAGAGTTTCGCCCGGAAATGCTCCCCTTGTTGCTTCCGATTTCAGAGAAACCTCAATGGCGTGTGTTTCTCCTCGATCGCTTTTTATAGACGAAAAGAAAAAAATGTTCACAAGCGACAAGCGGATCAGAAAATATTTGTAGATGTTCCGCTAGAGTTGAGAGCCCGGCTTTATTCTACCAGTAGAGCCGTCAAGTGTAACACCTCGAAGGTGAAAATGGACGATCAAACACCTTTTTTTCTGCTGGCAACTAACTGGAAATTTTGGATTTTTTTTAACAGCTAATCCTATCACAGAGTTTAAATTAAATTCCTCTCAAAACTTGGAAAAATACCTACTTTTGTGTATAGTAGCCAAGAACATAAATTAGGTTTCTCCTGGAAAATCCCAATGAAAGTATAGTAACGAGGTAGAAAGGGTTTAAAGGCTTCAATTCAACGAACGAAAACATTTTGTTTCCCATTTTGAAAGTTCTCCCTTTGTGTTTCTAGTTGAATCACGTGGAGAACGAAGGAACTCCCCGAAAACTTGAACTTTCAAGTTTGATAACGGAAGCAATCTGTTGTTTTAGCTCCAATAGCCCTAATCGCCTCGACACACAAAAGAGTCCTCTGCAAGCCTTGTGCTTTGAGCTTTTATTTTCTCCCAAAGAGAGAGAGAGAGAGTGAGGGATTCGAAACTGGGAGTCATCTCTTGATGCTTCAGAGATCACAATTTTGAGCTTTTGTCCCTTTTAATGGGCTTGTTATGTCTATCAGTTGAACACTACGGTAGCAATTGGAAGACAATAAATGGCGATAAACAGTTTTGATAGAAGGCTTGAGGCAAAGAAAAAGATAGATTGAAAACCAAGAAACTAGACAATTTTGGGTTACTGTCGGCTGAAAACGAAGAATTGAGTTACGCATGGAAATTTGAATTTATAAAATTTTGAAGAAAAATCTTTTACTAAAGAATTCAAGAGCAACATTTTTTTAAAGTTGCATATTTAAACATTTTTAAAACTGCAGTAACCCAAAAGTGGGTCCCGCGAAGAGTTTCTCAATTTTCTAGAATTTTGCATAGATTTTTCAAGGAAGCAATGTTTTGCAATTTTGTAGAGGAGATCAAGAGCTACAAGTCTCCAGAAGGCTAGTAGATGAGAAAATGAATCCGTGACCCTGTGAAGCAAATACGATGAGCTAGCAAGTACATGGGAACAGCTGTAAGATGTGATCGCTTGAAGCCCCGACGCGTATTGAGTTTCGAGATCTGAGAAACTCTTTGAGAGCGAAAAAATAAGAATTTGAAACCTACGTGCACAAAATAAACATTAAAGGAACTCCCAGTAGGCGGCGGACACGCGGACAAACTTTTCTAAAGCGACAAGAAGGCGGCAAGATTCGATCGCCGTCAGTCCTGTTGACTCTGTTAGCTACTATTTGCGAACGAACATGCATCAAGTGGTGTTAGAAAAGGACAGCCGACTGTCAGCTGATTAATGCCGTGGGTGGCCAATTCGAGAATTGAGGTCAAAGGCTAGGAGGAGAGGAAGAGGAAGGATCCGGGAAGTGAGTGAGTTACATCCAAAAGGAGGACCATTCTCTTGTCACCGACAAGGAGACGATTGTTCGGCCCGTAAAAACTGAACAAACAAAAAACTCTCCTTTCCTCACTACTAAATTGAATCTCTGCTGTTAATAATAAAGAAAGTTAGGACATTTTGAGCGACAGGAGTCCAAAAAATGCAATTTTTTTGGGATTTTTTGCAGCATTTAAAAAATATTGTTGTAAAGAGGAAAAGAGCTACAAATTTATAGAAGAGTTTGATAGAAATTTGAAAATGAGAAAGCGAAAAATAAATGAGAACTATTTCTCTTTATTTTCTCAAGTTTCTGAGATCACAAGAGAGGGATGAGGGGGATAAATGCGGGTTTGTCAGTTGACCAATTATCAGACGCCCTTTTGTTCAGTCGACTCCTCTGGTATGTTTTGCCGCAGGTTCCAAGCCCAGCCAATTGAGCCGAGCAGAGCAATTTCAACGAATCGGATCATAGGCCACCACGGCCATATTTAGGCGGTTGTTGAACTTTGGAAGTTCTCGAATCTTTTGAAATCTCTTTGTTGAGTTGGGGGAGATTCCGAAGAGACAAAGATGACGGAGAGATCGACTATTGTTGAAGGGAAATCGGAGGAATAACTCCATTAGTCTTCTTGAGTTCAAAAAGCAGACGAAAAACAGTTTATCGCCCGTTTGAAAAGGCTAGAAAAAGAGTATTTTTTGATTAAAATAGTAAAAAATCTAAAGCTTTTATCGAGAAAGTTACCAATAAAATTTATTAGGAAGATTGGAACATTTTTTCTGATCTTTGAGTAAAAAGATAGAAAGAGAAGAGATACACGTGATAAAAGCGAATCAATTTGAAATGGTAGATGGACAGGAGGAAATCTTGAGAAGTTGTTATTTTAATTGAAAAGCAAAACATTTTGATTTTGACAAGCGAATGAGACGAACTAGAATCTAATGAATTTCTCTGCTTGAAGAATCAAAAGATTAGCACGTCTTCACCAGTAGTTTTCTTGAAACTTCCGGCTCAAAGGAGAGTCAATTTAGGAAGAAGGGGAACGCTATGAGGAAAGAAGAAGGAACTAATTTGAAGCCAGCAAAAAGGTCGGATTACTAGATTACTTTTTAGGTGTTTTTACTGACTAAGAGTCGGAGAGGATGACGACCTTTGAAAAAATGAGCGTCAAAAAAAGAAGAAATATGTTGAAAGAATTACGAGATTCTTGAGAAAGAGAATTCAAAAAGTTATGTGTTCTTTTGATATGAGCTGTGTAAATTGTCGATCAAGAAGTCTCGTACTTTTTCCTTGAACGAGTGAGAGGACTTAAACTACCCGAACTATCCGATTCGCTCATTGAACTTTTATTTTCAAATCTCCTCTTCCCGAATGCCTATTTGAGCAGAGGTTTCTGTTGAAAAATGCCCACGAACAAGGCAGATGAACAAATACCTGGGGAATACGACTCCTTCTGCCTGTGGCGTATGAATTTTGATTTTTGTAAAAACTTGCGGTGTTCAAAAAACTTCCAAAACTTATTTGAAAAAATCTTATTTAGATCTAAAAGTAATCTTTTCCTAGAAGGTTGAAAGCAGGAATTAATTTTAAACTACAGTAACCATTAAAAAAACCTAAAGATCCCCTCAAGATGAAGAAAATAGCCTAACTATGTAGAGGATTGTAAGAATATTACGGTATTTATGGTTTTGAACGGAAAAATTAGAGTCTCAAGATCTTGTGACATTCGATTTGTACTGAAAACTGCTCTGAGAAGAATGACAAAAGAGCCGAATGGGCAATTTACGAAAACTCTTGACTGAGTGTCGAGGACGTCACGAGAAGTGCGAGGAGATCTTTGAGCCGACGGGGGAGACCTTCGTCTAATTGTTGGGTCAAATAATGCCAGAGAGAGAGGTGGGGGTAAATTATCATCGGAGGAGGTCAACATCCAAATTATCAGAGCTGGTCACTGGTCGACTCTGGACGAGTCTATATACAAATGTCTGTACCCTCGGAAGAAGGAGAATCTAATCAAACTTGGGGCTAACAAGGTGTAAGTAAAAGCTCTTGTTGTCGGCATTTTTTGTTTTGAATTCACGTCATTTTGAGCAACTCTCCAGCAATTTCCGATGAATTTCCTCAAAAAATATTTCACTTTTTTTGTTAGAAATTACCTTCGAGATCCACAGAGTCAATTCGAAATAGGAATCTTTTAAAAAGAATTTTTGGAGAAAGTTGATTAAAGTAGTCGTAAATCTCAAATTTCCTGGATGAAGATTGCTTTCGGAATGGAGAAAATAGAACTTTTTGAACAAAAGCGAAGTGAGTCTCGTGTGGAAATTCAGGGACTTTTTTCCTATTTTGACAAGAAGAACGTTTGCCAGTTTTGCAGAGAACTCAAAGAATTACAAACTTGTAAGACATCGCAACTTACTAAAATTAGTGTCCTCTTGTCTCTGTGGAGCAAATAAATGAGGCGCTAGGTGGCTTTTCGGACCAGAGTTCAAAGAAGTTTTCCAACCAGAATTTTGTTAGTTATGCGGGGGAAAAATAATCAAAATAGATGGCAGAAGTGTCATTTTCAGCTCGTCCAAGAATAGCCCTTCTTCTTTCATTTTTTTAGTACGAAAAATCAAAAAATCTCTAAGTTTTTCCCCTCAAAAGAGTGGCTTCCGATCGCGACTTGCAAAGTCACATGTTCCATAGAAATTAGATGGTGAAAGAGGGTAATTGCTAACGGAAATGGTCCCAACTGAACACCTCAACACGACAAAACCAAAAGAAACCCTTCGACTGAGGAGTGAAGTTTTGGAAGTGCGAATTGAGGCTAAAGAAGAGAGGGAAAGAGCTCATTGCTTTTCAAATTTTGCAGGAAACTCGCTGGATGGACGCGGAAGGAGAAAGTCCAGCTGGAGCAGGGGAATTTCGATTTGTTTGGAAGACTTTTTTTGTTCTTCCAATGGAGATCCACACAACTAGAGGGAACACTACGGGTAAAGTAAGCAAAAGACTCAGCAAGTTCGTAAAGCATTTCATTACAAAAGGCTATTATTACTACTCAATTATCTCCTTTCGCAGTAGTTCTAGTATCAGTTTTAGACGTTATGATAGACAAGACAGGATTTCTCAAAGCCCGGCCCCTAAGAAAAAGGCTACAGGGCCCAGGCCGGCCCCTAGAGGCACTGAACAAAAAAGTCAAATAGACAAAAAAATGGTTTTAGTTATTTCTAGGGGTTTATTGATGCGTTTTATCGTTATCCTAGCATGAAAAAACGACTAGAAGCATAAAAATCATAAGCCAGCTATAAAACCTCTCGCTTCATTTTAGGATAAGGAAAAACGTTATGCGGTCTGGGTTTTGAGAATCCTGATAATAGATATTCCCAGAGCCTTCCTGAAATTAACATTTTCTTTGGGCATTCCACCCTCACCTCCCTATAGTTCTAAATGACCAATCTCTCTCTCTCTCTCTCTCTTTCTCCTCTTCGGCCTCTTTACCTTATCTAATCTCCGACCTGGTTGAAGCAGTAGAGTCAACAGACCATGTTTTTGTATTTGTTCGGTACTCGCGCCCCACCGAATCATTTTGGCCAGGTGCCAATCTACATTTCTCTTTGAATTCTACACGTTTACTCAAACCTTTTGTGCCCAAACTGTCGGGTTTTCCATTGATTTTTAAAGAATTTTCAGATGAGTGGCGAGTCGGGTATTCCGGACAAATTTTTCGGCAGATTTGTTCTTGAAAGAAGCGAAAATTTCGATGAATTTCTCTCATCCAAAGGTAATTTTATTTAGTTTTTTTTTAATAGAAATATTTTCGGCGTCAATTGGCTCCTAAGAAAGATGATCCAATTTGCTAGCGTTACAAAAGTCATCGAGAAAAATCAAGAAGCCGGAAAGTGAGTCATTTTGAATCAAAAACTAGAATTATTCAGGTTCAATTTGGAGAATTTATCCTCCAAAAAGAATACAAAATACCACGGATGGGCGCTTGGAAACACCTTCGAAGGCGATGGACTAGATGGAAAACGTCACGCCGTAAGTTTTTTTAGCTTTCTTTTTCAATTTTAAGCATTTTAATCGTAATCAATCAGCTTACTTAATAATTACAACTACTATAGGAGAAAAATCTCCACAAAAAGGTGTAAAGAGACTCTTTTACTTTGTTGTAGTTCTGCTAAAACAATTCGATTGTAATTAAAAAGGCGATTTAGATTTAGAAAGCAACATTTAAGTCAAACCAGCCAAATTTAAAAAAGAGTAAAGCCAAATAACGGAAATATCAATCAAAGTGTGGTTACAGTTAAGATGGCATTCCTTTACTTCCAGAAACAAACGATGGAAGATTTTTTTAACACAAATTTTCTCCAAATGTGGGTGAAATATCCTTTGGGTTTCTGTAGACTAATGGGAAAAGCTTGTTGAATATTTTCATTCATTCCATTTGCAGGTGACATTCGAGTTCAAAGACGACACTTTGAGCGAGAATCATGTCAGGATCGATGAGCCAGGAGACAAAGGAGAAACCTATTTCTACACGATCGACAATGAGAATAAACTTGTCTTGGTGAGTTTTACCGGCTTAGCTCTGCAAATCGTTTCTTTAGAGAATGGAGAATAATGGAATCATTTGTCGCCGTTGGTTCAAAAGAGAAGAGGAGACCAAGCAGTGATCCCTTTCTATTTGTGTACGTCTCTCATAAAAGTTCTTTTTTTGTACACTTTGTCCTCTTTGACCTTCCCGTCGCCATCGTCGTGACAAAGTTTCCTCCAATGAACCATGGAACAAAGTCTTTCCAAATGCCAATTGCTGGCTGTTTTTGAGCGGTCTCTCCCTCCACATGTGTGTCATTAATCGTTCCAAAGACAAAGTTCCAGATGGGAAGGAGATCGACATCTGGGGAAAAGAACAAAGAACATTAAAACTTCCTGAATCTCCACCGACTCATAGAGAATTTCATGTTACAATCTTCTGCAAAGTTGTATCGGAGATCAAACACTACAACCTTGCAATTAATCATCAAATCAAGAAAGCAATAGCACGTTTCCTGGCTGGAAAACGCTAGTTTTGGAGCCATAAATCAGATCATTTTTATTCCAATCTTTGAAGGAAAATGTTGAGAAAATCAAAGGCTATCAGATAATAAAGAATTATAAAAAAAACGAGAGTAACCAAGTTTTCTGGATTCAAGTTTCTGAGGAGATCTCAACTCCAAAAATAAAAAAAGTTTCAGATTCTGTAAGGCAGATAAGAGAAATTACCAGACTCTATTCAATTCCCATCTTTTCTATCTATTTTCATGATGATTTTTACACTTTTGACGCCACATGACAGTTTCTCTCTCAGTCGATTGCTAAAAGCACCAAGGGAAAGCGAGCTGATCGACATAAACATTTATCTAAACAAATCGGCTATTCTTCTTTGAGGTCAGGCCATCCCTCCTAGAGAGAGCATCCATCCAAGAGAGAGACGGAGACATTACAACTTATTGGGGGGCGGAGTCTCAGATGGACAAGGGAGCCTGGGAACAGGGTTCAGTCATTCTACCATGACCCGAGTCGTGCTAGCCCTTCTTGCTCTTGTTCTGGCCATTTCTGCCAACAAGGTTCGATTCTATTAGATTCCTAGAGGATTCATTGGATTCAGAGTCTGCCGGATAAATTCTACGGAACATTCGACCTCGATCACTCTGAGAACTTCGATGAGTACCTCACCGCCAAGGGTAAGGAAAAAGAAGCCTTTATTTACAAATAAATCGAGGAGAGATTTGATGAAATTTATTCTAGGATATGGATGGTTCACCCGCAAGCTGGTCACTTTCGCCACCTTCAAGAAGGAGTTCAAGAAAGGAGCCAACGGAAAATTCGACTACTCCAATCTGACCTCGAAGAAGAATGTTCATTACAATGATATCGCTCTTGGCCAAGAATTCATCGGAGAAGGACTCGACTCCACCAAGCATAAGGTTTTTCTTCTTTTTGAAACAATAGGAACAGCTGGCTAGGGCGATGACTTTTTGTTGATATTATTGAAAAAAGACACATTTTATAGGTCACTTTCGATCTTTTGGATGGAGTTCTCTTCGAGAAACACGTGCCAACTGAGAAGTCTGGAGAAGCCAAGGAGGAGACTTATGAATATAGCTTCGTCAACAAGGATGGAAAGGAATATCTGCTGACCGTAAGTTCTCTGGGCGAGATTTTAAAAAATAATCACAATTGTAGAAGATGGAAGCCAATGGAGTTGTCGGCAAACGCTTCTACAAACGACTCTAAAAAATAACTGGAAACATTACTGTCATTTTTATGTTCCCCCTTTAAAGGCTTTTACTAATAAACGTGTATCTTCTTGTCAAAAGGAGAGGAAGAAGACCTATAATTGATCATGTTTTCCAATAAGAGGAACAAAAAAAAGAACGAGTTGGGCTGTTGTTTGAATAATCGGCCACTTCTGATTGAAACTTTAAATCAAAAGGCTTTGCCGCCCTGCCTATACCTATAGAGTAGAGATACCTATAACTATACAAATTCTATCTTGCTGGAAGACGCGACCAACATTGACGATCTCGCCGATGGAAACATTGGTCAACTCTTTAACTCTTACAATCAAGAGAGAGATGAAGATATGTAATATATTCGATTTATTCAGCATCGTTGTCTTCTTCTTTTGGTTCGGCTTCGATCTCCGGTACTTCATCTCTATTATTTCTTCTTGTCCTCCGTTCAAATCTGGAACAATCGCGTCTTCTTCCTTTGACTCAACCTCTTCAGCTCCATCTCCTGTGATTTCTTGGCTCTGCTTCGAGATTGTCGCGAGGATTTGCTTCTCCAACTCTAATAAATTGGGTTTCCTCTTTTTTGCTTCTAGCCCATCCGGCTTTAGCATATTGAGAGCTCGGGAGAAGGTCCTTCTGTGGGATTCGGCTGGCAGACATGAGGAATTTTCAAAAGATTCTCCATGAATCGGCCGCTGTAGAGAGTAATTCGGACTTCTTTAGATGATTTGTTCTTCTTGCAGCCGGAACAGACATAAACCGAAGTGTCATTCTTGTTCACTCTCTTTGAAAGCTTCAATCGGGTAAGTTACCTCAGGGATTTGGAAAGACGCGTTTCTTGGATTGGGAGCAATCTAAACACTTTGACTTATTCATGGCAAAAAATTAGAAATTGGAGGGGAAAGAGCAAGCTTTTAGTGGGGAAAGATAGACACTCTTCACCTCATTGTGCTCCAAAAAAGGAAATAAAACTAGCTGGTTGAATCTTCATTTGCTGTTGATCCTCCTCCATTAGTTCTTCTACTTTTTGAGCTCTATTATTCAAGTTTTCTTCAAGGAGGGCCTCGATGTAGGCCAATAGCACTTCGGTATTGGTCATAGAATCAGCCATCTTCTATTGAAATAAAAAATTAAATGGGAAGGGAAGTAAAACGATAGATGGAACACAAGCTTACCAAATCGCTTTATAGTCTGTTCATACACAAGACAACATCCTTCGTATCCAAGAAAGGGGTTATCCTAAAATTTACTAAAGGACTTTTTTTAAGGATAAAATGGGCCTCGCCGCAAAAACCTCTTTCTTGAATACGTCGTCTTGTTTTGGTTTCATTGAGTACACGGCTGGACAACCTTGGGTTTTCATGAAGCAGTCAATAATTTGGTTCAAATTGGCTAGAGGTTCTCCAGTATCAGAGATCAACATCTGGGCAAATTTTATTCCAGCTTCTTGGTTTCTCGATTGAAGAATGTAGCGCAAATAGAACAGATAGTCTGGATCATACTTTTATAGTCAGATTGGTCGTGAATAGGAGATAATCTCTGCTGTAAAGGCAAGCGGCGACTTTCGCATCATGAAAATGGACAAGATCCCCAATCGCTTCAAAAAATTAATCTTTCTTTTCGAGCTAGATGGTCCTTGAATGGAAAGTCATCGCGGTTGTAAACGAAAGTAGAATCGATGAACGAAGAACTGATGAATTTGTTATTATTCCATTTCCAAAAAAAATGACTTTTTTTAGTTTCTCACTGATTCTACGAACAAATCAGCTGGCTGACTACTCAAAAAGGAGTCAGCGAGTTCACTGACTTGCTCAATTTGACTCCAGCAGCCTCTCCCCGCAGTCAGTCGGTCTTACCAGATGGATTCAGCAAGAGACGAAGAAAATGAATATTCAAGCATTGATTATAGCTGCCTCGCTGTTAACCGAGAATCCACAAATTTGACATTAAGAAGGTGAGTTTATTATATAAAAGCATTAATTTATATTGAGTCAGTTGAGGAGCTCTGAAGGAAATACTTATGAAGAGCCGAGTAGTGTTGTGAAAAAGCACGAACAACAAATGATTGAGCCTGAAGTGACGCTACCGTTTTTTAAAAAGGAAGAGAGGATAAAGAACTCCAATATGCTCAACCGAGAATCAACTATTTGTTCTATAAAATGCGGATTGCTGATTTTATTCATTCTGCTGACCTCTGCACTCTCACTCTTATTTTGCCTTCATTACCTGGAGGTAATGAAATTGCCAGATAAGGGATTGAAGACACGAGAGGTGGAAACTCAAAAAGAAGCAATGCTGAATGAAGAGATAAGCAAACTTGAAAATAATACTGCAGTAAGCAATTGTAAGTGTTGATTGTTTTTTCCCAGATCCTGTCGGTAACAATTAACGAGAAAAAGAAGGTTATTAGTGAGAAGGAGGCGACTATAGACCGGCATGTGGCAGACTTAACTCAATTGAAAAGTAATGCTTCGGTAAGTTTTTGAGAACAGTTGAATATCAACAAAATCCTTCAGTCGCTGCTCAAGAAGACTAATGATGATGCAAAGACTATTGCTGAACAAAAGAAGGTGATTGGTCGTCATGTGGCTGACATCAGAAAAGCGAGAAACAATGCTTCGGTAAGTGGTCCTTCATGGATTTTTGAATAATTACAGGCTCTGATGAGGAAATTGAATGAGCAGAATGCTGAGATAGATAAACTAAAAAATAAAACTACAGAGAGCAATTTGAAAGTGTCGATATGCCCTGGAAACATAACCAAGGAAAAGAGTGCTGCTTTAGTAGGAGATCATCAGCTTCCTTGGAAAATTGCAGGATCTGTCACATGAAATCAAGAGGTTAAGAGATGAAATAGCTAAGAAAGATGATCGTCATACGGCTGACATAACAAAGTTAAAAGATAACTCAGCAGTAAATTTCAATTTCCACTTGAATTATGAGAATTCAGACGCTGCAACGCAGAATTGATGATCAGAAAAAGAAAATTGAACTCCAGGCTGCTGACATAAACAAACTGACGAATAATGCCACGGTAGGATTTCTTCAGTAATCAACTTCGAATGACAAAACAATCTTCAGATTCTGATGGACACGATTAGCAGCCAAAAGAAGACGATTAGTGAGAAGGAAGCGATAATAGTCAGCCGCGACGTCGATATAAATCGACTAAAAAATAAAATTAATGAGCTGGCTCCTGAGCACACTTCAGTGGGAGTCCTTTCAAATTTCTTTCAAATTTATAGGTGATGCTGCTTGGTGGCTGGCATAATTTCATTACAAACTCAACTACCATTTACAATTCAATCGAAAAGAGCTGGAAAAATTGTAAATTGATGCTTCCAAGCACACTTTCAAATCACGGAGCAGCTATTATCAACAATGAGATTTACATTTTTGGTGGTTATGAAGATGGAACAACTCAAGAACCTCTCAAGTCTTTATATAAATTGGGAACTGGCAATAAATGGGAGAGGATGGCTGATATGAATGAGAAGAGAATTAAAATTAGTCAGAGTTCTATTGTTTTCAACTCGGAAATCTGGGCGATCGGTGGATGGAATGGGACAAATGCTTTGAAATCAGTGGAGAAATATAATCCAAAAACTAATAACTGGACCAAAATGCCGTAAGTGACTGATGTCAAATTTATGCCGACTTCTCAGTGAATTGAATGAATCAAGGACAAGTCCTGCGGCTACTGTAGTCGATGGAAAAATCTACGTTTCTGGTGGATGGAACGGAAAAATAGTAATGAATTCAATAGAAGTTTATGATCCAGCAAAGGGAAAATGGGAACTTTTCACTCCTAGTTTTCCTTATGCGATGTATTCACATATTTTAATTGGAAACCATTCACATTTAATCGCAATTGGTGGAGATTTGTCAAATCAAATGCCAACAAATAAAGCCTGGAAAATGAATGTTTTAGATCCGAAGAGAGAATGGGAAGAGATGCTTTATCTACGGCAAAAACGATATCATTCTGGCGCTGCCATAATAGCCGATGAATTGATGGTTTTTGGAGGAACAATTCATAATACAAATAGAGTTGATTCTGTTGAGATTTTCGATGGAGTTGAATGGAAGAACGGAGCCAACTTACCGGATAAACGAAGTCTTTTTGCCTCTATTCCTCTCACTTACGCTCAAGAGAGACTTTTTCTCAAACGATATTGTCAAAATTCCTGAATAAATGTGTCCATTGGGGTTTAGGAAAAAATCAGAATAAGTTTATTAAAAAAACATCAGTGGCGGGCCCTCTCTTGCTGAACTCGACCCTCACTCGGAAGCCGTGGATGGCAGATGACAACATCTCTCGCTTGGCCTTCTCAGCCTCATGCGTGCTCTCGTGGTGGATGTAGGCAAACCCACGACTCTGACCGTTCTGCCAGCGACCCACGACGATCTGCAATCAAACGTTCCAGGACTGACGGCAACTGACACTTTTGATGTAGCCGAAGCGATCGGCGATGTGAACAGATGATTTGACATGACATTTCAATAGAAGGGGTTGGTTTATCCAAATTTTTTCGAAGAAAGTTTGGAATTAATCGATTCCATTAAATTTTATAAAAGGAGGCGAGGATTGGGAAAGCCAAAAGATTGAGAAGCTCTTCCCGCTATTGAAAACAAAAAAGGCTTGTGAGAGCCGTATAGCTTTTGTATATTTCAAATAAAATTTTCAGTCGAAGAAATGAAGAAATGCCTATCTGTAAAAAAAATTCAAAAATAAGTTGTGTGATCTTCTACCGAAGCAATTTGCGCTTAAACTCCAGACAAGAGCATAGGAGATTACGGTAGGGTCCAAAAATTTGGAATCACCCTGTGGTTTCCATGGTTTTTATATCTTTTTTTAAACAAATTACATAGAATTTGATATAAAGACACAAAGGCATAAAACACGTCTAAAAGCATATCAAATTCTATATGATTTGTTTAAAAAAGATGTAAACACCATGGAAACCGTTAAGAAAATAAAAAGAAGAGAAAAATTAATATATGGGTCCCGCCGCGTGATCCGGTGCGCAGGTTGCATATCGAACCGAGTTGCCAGCTAAAGTACAAGCAAATATTTAAGAAAATAATTGATTCAATTCAGGACTAAGAAAATATAGAGGAGTAAATTTTTTTTAAAAACATCTGAATCGAATCTAGGAATCAAAGTTTCTCCAGAAGTTGCTAGCCCCACAAATAAATGTGAACTTTCTATTTATATCGGTCTCGAGTACTTTTTGCTGAACAGACTATACTTGAATCCTAAGATTGACCGATTATTTGTAAGAATCATTCCAAGAGAAATATGACATCTTTATTTAGGATTTTCAGTTAACTTTTGATAAAATGACATTCTTGGACAGGACCTTATCATACCAGAACTCGGATCTTTTCTCCTGAAATCATCGTTTTTTTTTCTAATTTGAATGGCCGTCTACCTGGTAATTCTCCATCATCTCACTGTGTGGCAGCTTAATCCTAAAGTGTCTATGAGGATTCGAGTGTGAATGTTTCTCCCAGGCTCCTTTGCCATCTTTTCCATTAGGATTTCTAGAAACTTTTTTGCCTTTAAAGACCCAAATCTAACCCATATTTAGCGAAATTGCTGAACCAAGTGGTCGTCTGATCCAACATCTTGATGTCGTCCAAACTCGGCTTAAACTTCATGACCACTCCTTTGCCCAACACATAGCGAAGTTCAGTCACATGGGAAGCAGCTAAATCTTTTCGCTTTCAAGAGGAGAATCTTACCTCTAAAGGGAAGGAAATACTTGAAAATGCCGAAGCCATCAGGATTGAAATATTCGAAAGAATAGAAATACACATTGTGGCCGAGTTCAGACATCTTTTCTGCGTATTTCACAGCTCCATTTGAGATGGTATAATCGCCGAACAACTGAAACATTAGAGATCCTAGATTTATTCAAAATAAGGTTAGCTGTGTGTGATTTTTCAAGAAGTCAGGAAAAGTACCTGGCTGTGCTTCAAAGACATCTCCTTTTTGCTATTAACATTGGTGCCTTTTGTGTAGAATTCGACGATTTCTTGTCTGAGTCGGTCGGTCTCGCTTCCATATTCTGATTGTTTGATGATGTCTCCGAGAATATTTTGCATTCCTTTCAAGTTGAAGGGTTGTTTCACAAGAAGACCTGAAGGGACATCTACAGTATAACTCTGAGAACTCACACAGGGTCAAGCCTTCACACTCTGTTGTGCCAGTGAGGACATCCTTTTTAGGCATTTGTTTGCGGAGTACAGAGATGGGAGCCGGGAAGAAGTCTCCATCCAAATTTGGGCCAAACAATAGTGTTCCAGCCTCTTCGAATTTGAATTTGTCGTTGTCTATATTGACGGAGAGATGCTTGCTTGACTGGGAGGAGATGAATCGAAGCAAATCGGAGGTTTCTTCATTCTTCCCTCTCCAACCAAGAGATCGAGCGAATTGACGACTGATTGAGGCCTGATCTTCTTTGGTTCGCATGGCAAAGAGACATTCAGCTGTGCCGGCCATTGGAATCACTTTTTGGAAGAGGTCTAAAGAAAAAAATTCAAGTTTTCAATCAATTCCAACGCAAAAAAGTACATTAAAGCCTGTTTAAAAACAGACGACATGCCTGACTATCAGCCACTGCGTATCAACTTGCTTTATCCTAAAATTTAGTAAAGGTCAAAAGTGAGTCTCGATGCGGAAACCAATGCGAATAGGCAGTTATATCGTCTTTTTTTTAAACAGACTATAATCCTACCTCTAGTGTAAGGACTCAAAGAGAGAAGATCACAACTAACTCCTCCAGCACTTTGGCCGAAGATGGTGATATTCTCTGGATTTCCTCCAAACTGAGCGACATTTTCTTTGACCCATTTGAGGGCCATCGCCTGATCCCAAAGTCCCATATTTCCTGGATTTTTTTCCTTTGTTTAATTTCTTAAAAACCTGAACAGCTTTCATCGCCGGTTGAAAAGAAGCCAAATGAGCCGAGACGATAATTAAGCGAGACGAAGAGGATATCCTTTGTACATAGATTTCTAGAAATAGATTCACCTCGTGGGGGAAATTAGTACCTAGCCACCGTGGCGTCACCATAATTGCTGCTTGAATGAATAGCGAAGCCGCCCCCGTGAATCCAAACCATTACTGGGAAGCCATTCGTCTGAAATTGTGCCTTACCGTACTCTTTTATTCGAATTTCCAAGTATGACCCTAGGGATTACTGTACTGGGAATTCAAAAATGGCGAATCTTTCTACGCTATAGGCTGTCGCTACGCCTCGAAAAACCCTTTCTTGAATACGAAGGATATCGTCTTTTTTTATGAACAGACATAAACAAGCTTACAAATTCGGCTGATTTCCACCTGGGAGCCACGACATTCAGAGTCAAACAACCGGCTTCATCACAGCCGACAATATTCGTCCTCTGAAGAAGCAAAAAATTTCTAATTTCCTGACTTTTAAAAGACCTTTTGGAAGAAATCCTCAAATTGGGGGCATCTCGGCCCAAAGTTGAAACAATCCCTGGCTTCGATCCACGGCTTAGTCGGTTGAGGTTTCTGCAATTTTGTTTTTCTTACACGTAGTGTTAAGACTAGACTCTAGCCGACTTGCTTTGGAAGCTCAGGCGGGCAATTCAAACAAATATGAGCTTAAAAAGTTTAAGACACGTCGGCTAAGAGACGTTTACAAAGTTTCAAAATATCTTGGGATCTTTTTGGTCAATTTTCTTCAGAATTTGTGCCAACTTTTTTGGAAGAAACAGATTCATAATAATTTAAATTGTTGATTCAAAGAGCTCATTTAATTCTTCTAAAATTATGGTAATTTTAGAAGAGAAAATAAGAGTTAAAAATAAATTTGCATTGAAAAATTGTATAAGTAATCTCGAGACCTTTTGCTCCCCTGGAACAGCTGGCATTCTGGCCTTTGATCTTGCCGAGTTTATCAGAGAAAATAAGCGAGCGACCCACCTGGAATCGGAGTTTTCCCACTGGCGGTTGAGCATATGGAATGCCGAGATAGGCGTCGATCTTTTTGCCGTAGTAGGAGAAGACTTTCCCTCTGACAGGACCGGAATTGGTTTGAATCGTTGGGGCGAATTCTGATGGCAATTGGGAAGCAGAATTTCCCATTTTCTGAACAATAATTTTTTTGGGCGAAGATTAAATCAGGGGGTTCAAAATGAATGATGCGAAAGGGAAAGAAGAAGATCATTTCGCAAGGTCGCGCCCCTCCCCTGCCAGTTCACTGATCAATCAATCGGCCGAGAGAGAGAGAGAGAGGGAACAACTCACCACAAACAGGAAAATTACAGCCAAAACTCCGAATAAACTCTCCCAAAATGGTAGAAATATTCCAATCAGCAGTATATAATAAGCCAGAAAGAGGACCCCCTCCTGGTGAGCCATTTCCCACTCTCTTTCTCTCTATCTCTCTCACGAGAGTGAAGCTAATGGAAAGGCGCGTCGTCAGGGCGACCGCTTCACCTGTGGGGAGGTGATTCCTCTCTATTATATTTTCCCCTCTCGCATGGAAGATATCGAGCAAGTCATCATCGGATGCAGCGGCAGCGCATGGAAGGGATTCGTTTGTGACGAGACACTTTTCCCTCAAATTGTACGCGATACGACCAGTATGGGTAAGTCTTCTTCGGAAATCTTAGGCCAGAGATTAGAAACCCAGACGAGATCCACACTACTTTCCAACAAAAAACTGAATCTCTCATTTGTTTTTCTAGGAGTTTTCGAGGCGAGACCCATTTTATCCTAAAAAGGCCTTTAGTAAATTTTAGGATAAAAATGGGTCTCGCCGCAAATACCCCTTCCTGGATGCGAAGAATGTCGTTTTTTTAGTGAACAGACTATACAAACTTATAGAGTTTGATCTCCTCTACGACATTTTTTCTCGATAAATTCGAATCTTCCAATTCTAATTCACCACTTTTAGGCGACTTATTTTCACTGATAATGATCATCTTCGCTTTGGTTTTATGTATTTTCTTTTGGATTTGCTCCTTCCGAATAGAGCGGGACCTTACGAAATCTTTCTTGATGCCGGTTGCTGCCCCTCTGTCTCTTCTTCTTCCCTTTGAACTCATCCATTCTGTCTCTATTTTCACTGGGAGAGCTGAAAACAACCAATTGTGAGTCATTTTATCCAAGATTTTCTGTAGAAATCCCTGCCATTTTAGACTCTTCTAAGCCAAACTGCGAATCTTGCTAATCGCTTCACACAGACAATACATGTTCATTTTGAAAGATCATCGAAAGCGATGATGAGAGATCAAACTCTAAATTTTTTTTAGCTTAGTAACAATTCAAAAATAGCTTTGAACCTGAGCAATTTTGTACTTCTATAAAGCGTTAAAGATACAGCATCGCCCCTTCATAATTTTCTATTAAAAGCACTAACTTTTTCTCTCAAATTTCAGGATTTCGACGCTGATAGAAGTGGAGAAATATCTGAATCAAGTGGCGCATTTCACTATAGTATTCAGTACGGCTGTCTACCTCCTCCATTCATCGGCAGCTGCAAGAGGCGGCTCTTTCACCGGCTATGAGATGTAAATAATTTTCAAATGTTTAATCAACTTCTTCCAGCGATAAAAACTATTCCTACAGTGCGACTTATGTGGTCATTCTCTTGGTTTACACAATATCCTGCGCTTGCATGTTGCCCATCTTCCCACCGAAATTCACAGAATTCATTTCGATTGTTCTGTTTGGATCGGCCTTGATGGCCTATGCTGGCTTGATTATGCTCTTCTTTTGTGTAAGTCCTCTGTCTCCAAGTAACAGCAATCCCCAGGCTATGTTGGTATTTTGTATTTGCTCGCGACCTCCAGTCGAACAAGGCAACTATCCAGGATATTCCAAGCTGGGCGGCGCTCTTCTCTTCACTCAATTCGCTCTGGCTGGTCCAATGATCAGAGGATGTTCGTTTTCCCCAAAATGAAGAGACAAAACGTTTCAGTTGTTTTGATTCCATTCGATCCAGTTTTCATCGGGTTTTGTAAGAATATTTACCTTTTTCTGCGATTTCTTCTGCCATTCACCGTCTTCTTCTGCGCCTTTCTCTTCCTCCCAACATATCGGCAAGTTGTTGGCCAAAAGAAAAAAAAAATTTTAGAGAAGCATTCGGCTACATGTGCTCTCCATCGATTTGCAGGGCTCCAGAGAATGTGAGTAGAAATTGTGGAAAAACAACTGCTTATGGTTATGGCCCAGAATCAGTTCTCGCATTTTCAAAGTTGCCAGTCGATTTTTTAACTTTCACTAATTTTTATAATTTTTGATGTTCTACAAAGTTGTAGGCTTTGATCTCTTCTACAAGATTGCAGAATATCAAAAATTATAAAAATTGTGGGAAATTTGTGAAAATTAAGCGAGAAGTTGAGATTTTTTACGGAAACTTCTGATTCTTCTAGCTAGCTTAGCCTGTTTCTCTATTCTTCTCTTAAATTTGAAAAATTCCTAAAAAAAAATTGCTGCTGGCCGCCAAGAAAAACAATATCTTACAGGTGTCCTTGTTGTTTACAATTTTATCACCTTCACAATTCTTGTAGCCAAAGAAGGAATAGCAATAAGTCCAAATGCACCAGCTTTCTTGTTTTCGCAACGAGTTTCTGTGGCATTTTTAGTAGAGAAAGGAGTCCAAAAAAAATCTTTTCAGAATGGTCCGGATCACGGCTTAATCAATCAAATCCACCGTCCGACTGATCCTCTTCCTCGAACCTATACCGATCTGGAAGCCACTCCAAATCAAAATCATTACCAAGCTCGGGTCGAAAATGTCGCTGTCTAATCAAAAATAAATTTTTCTCAAGCATTTCCTTTCATTAGAACGACTCTCACGCTCAGAGCAGTCAGCCCAACATAAATATTGTTGTGCCGCGTGACCACAGCGAGCTCCGCCTCCAAGAGGAGTCTCATTGTATCGTGCGGATGTCGTCAGCCGGTTATCATCTCTCCCGATTGGTCTGCTGTTGGCGAACTCGGCAAAGCAGCTCGAAGGTAGAAGATGGAGAAATTGCCAAGCCGAGTTGCTCTATGAACTTTTCCGATCCAAAGGTTTGTTCGCTTTCCACTAATTTTGAACATTTCCACTCATTTCTCAAGTTCTACAAGAGTTTTTTTTTTACATTTAAAGAAAAAAATCCCGTTTAATATCCAAAAAAGTGAATTCCCGATGGGACCCGTTTTTTGCTTGTAGGATCACTGTAGCTCAAATAAAATTAGAGCTTTTTCACGTTCTTTCTAATTTTTATTTCTTTTATATTATTCTAGAAAATCCTAAAATCTAAAGCTTCTCTAGAAGCTCAAGTTTGTATTCCATGATTTTTATTTTCGAAATAATAATTTCTCACTTAATTTTCCTAAACTTCCCACAATTTTTATAATTTTTGATGTTCTGCAATGTTGTAGAGAAGATCAAGACCTATAACTTTGCAAAACATTAACAATTAGTGGACGTTTGAAAGAATCAAGCTAGAAGTTTATTAGAGGGTTTACAGTGTTTAGGAATAAGTTGGTCATAGTTAGAGGTTGATCTAGTTAGTCTCGATCCCTTTAGAAAGGTCACTTATCGAGTCATCAAATCTCCCTCGTCTAACATTAGCAATTGACGTATCTCGCCATTTCCCCTTTCTCTCTCTAATCTCATTGTAATCATCACTCGTTGTTTTTACAGAATGAATCGCGAAAAACGCCGCCTGAAGGCTTTCACCATTTCTACCCGTATGGGACCATTTTCCCCGGAGAGGAGATTGTCCACAGCGAGGGGGTGAAACTAGAAATCAAAAAGGCCGAATTAGAGGTGAGGACATGAAGAGATAAATTGGAATTTTCAGGGAAAGGAAATAAAAGAAGAAGAGGACTAATTCCGTCGAATATCTCTGGCAAATGGCTAGCCTCTTGGGTGAAATTCACTTCAATAAATCTTTTATTTCGTCTCGCGAGATAGTTTTTCGACAGTCGGTTTCATCAAAAGTCATGGGTTTCTGATAGAAATGAGGCAGTTCTCATCCTGCCCAGGTCCTTTATTTCTTCACGAAAAATAGGTTGTAGTCCGCCGTATAAATTTATGTTTTGGCTCGGCTTGAAGAAGCTGTACAGTATTGTTTTTCTAGATCCCATGAGTACATTCCAGTTCTGAAGGTTGAGTCCTTTATTAGTTTTTGGAATGAGTTCCGCTTGATGGATAGGCTATCCCAAGTCTGATTAGTTGCGCTCTTTGAACCCCAATATGCAGGTACAACTTTCTCTCCAAACACGCAGCTGATTTTGGTATCTTTGTTTTTAAAGGGAAAATGAAAGAGTCACTCAGATCTCGAGCTCAATACCGGTGCTCAGGATCGCATAATCTTATTGAGAAGCCAATGGATATGTAGTTTTGTCCTACTCGTTTGTATTTGAGCTAATAAAGCCATGTGAAGATCCAACTCCTTGATACCTATTAGTATGCTAAAATTCGTGAAATTCCATTGCGAGTCGTATGCGACTTATTTCTGATAATGCTCTGCGACTCTATCCGACCTCTTCTTCGCTTTCGCCGTTTTATTTCTAGGTCAGGATACTCGGTCCTTTAACTTAGCGACGCTCCTTCTTCCTTGTTTTTTCTCTTCAGAATGGCAACTTCTAAAGCCAAAGTTTGTAAAGAATTTATAAAGCTTTTAAATAAGCGAAGGTCTCCCTTTAGAACTTTAAAAGAGCGTGTAAGCTATTTCGCAAAAGTGATAATTTTTCAGAGATTGTTTATAAAAGATTTTATGAGGAGCAACTCCGCCGCTTCAGAAAATGGTTTCAAAAATTTTATTAAGAACAATTTAACTGTAAATGGAGCATCCAAAGGAAAAAAACTATTTCAGGAAACTCATAGACCACTTTGGGCTAATCATGCCGAGAATGATGATTTGATATTAGCTCGACAAAAATTCAAAATTAATTGTCAGAATGCTAAACCTGGGCCACAGAAAGATGGACGGGAGAACCGATCTCTCTCCCAGCAAACTGAAGAAGAGAAAGTAACAATAAAATCGAAGAACAATAAAACTCCTGTAATCGCTCAAACAGCCGTGGCGGAAGATTTGAATGAAGCCGGTGATGAAGATTTAGAGCTAACGATCTATGAAGAAAATGAAGCGCCGATTAGAAACCAAGAAATCGTCGTTGAAGGCTTGCCCATGGAGCAGATTATGAATCAAGAAAATATCGAGGAGAATCCACAAGGTTTGTTCGATATTTTGATTTCTTTCATGGAGAGATTTAGAATTGAATATTGAACCGATGATTGCTGGGAGAGAAGAAGTAAATCAAATGCAAATTGGGGAAAATGTTGTTGTCAGAAGGGCAAAACTAGATGAAAATCGCGATCAAGTTCCAGAAGAAACCGGACGAAATCGAATGGAATCTATTTCCAATGGAATTATTGATCGACGTAAGTTTTTGTCTCTTCCTTCTCGAACGAACAAAAATAAATTTAGTTCAACATGAGGTCTCCCAATTAACGAATGAAGTTGCCCAACTGCGAAATGACAACCAACGGCAATATGACTTGCTGGTTGCAACTAACAACACTTTGAATCAATTGATGGATCTCATGAAGGAGCAAAGACCTCAATCGCGAGCATTTGAGAATATTTTAAATCAATTCAATGGTGGTTCGTTTGGCAATAAGATTAGACGAAGGAAAGAAGAGAATTCAGAGAGTATTTCTTCTCGAAGATTTGGTCGAATTAAACAAGAGCAGGCGGCTAGTGTATCTCCTGCGACAATCCCTCCCAGACGATCTCTTCTACAGGCTAATATCAAGATGGAGGCTCTCTCACCGGGTCGGATAGTTGTTTTCCGTCGGAAGCAAATTCAAAGTGAAGTCGCAATCTCAGGGAAACAATCTCAAGAAACAGCTGCTGAGTAAATACAGGCGCTTGGGCATTCCCTCTAAGCTACAGTGACCCCACTATTCTCTTGTTTATTTCACAAAAATACATAATTTTTCTTTGATTTTAATTTATCTTTTTTATCCTGATCACGTTTATAAATGTCAAAAAAATGAGATTGAAAACTGAGAGCTTTGAGCGATTTTCAGAGGCAGATTCTACGATTTGTAAAACGAACTCTCGCACTATACATCCTATGATGGCCTTCGCCTTCCACGGAACTTGAAGACATCAGAAGCAGAAGTAGTAGGCGAATTGGGGGGCGATAATTTCTTTAGCTCTGAGTCTTTTATTAAAACTTTCGCCTCTTATCTCTGTAGTCACCAACAGTCATCTGATATGGTTGGAGAGAAATTACACAAGGAGAAATTGGAAATTCCTAGATAAAGGATCACTGCTGCCAGACCCAAATGAACGATTTTTTCTGTATGAACTATCAAATTGTGCCGGATTTTTTTAAACGATTGGTAGATATTGAAGAAGAAAAGGGAAAAAAGAAAATGTCTCTTTTGAGGAGTACAAACACTTCTGGAAAAAAAGATGTATTTTATCGAGAATAATTAGAAAAACAAAGCAATTAGACACAGAATAGAAGAGTAATTAAAACATTAGATTTGAGCAGAATTGATGTCATAAATTGGATCAATTTTCGGCTTTCCTTGCTTCTATCATAGCTGCTATAGCTTCCCATTTACTTGCAAGAAGTTCGAGTCTTTCCTCTTCTCTACGTTGCCTTTCAAATTCCTCCGCTTCTTTCTCCAGCTCTCTAAATCTACGTGCTTCTTCTTTCTCCATTTCTTTTTGTTCTTCTTGGAGACGAAGTTCCTCTTCATGTGCGTTGTCACTCATTTTCTGATTTGATTTAGTTGTTTTGGTTTGACTCAAATATGGGCAAGAATGCCGTCTTCTACTGCGCTATACATGCCCATGATGGTCTTCTATGGAACTCACCAACTTGAAGACAGAAGAAGAGTAGTAGGCGAATTGGGGGCGATAATTCCTTTATTTCTGAGCCGCTTTTATTAAAACTTTCGCCTCTTATCTCTGTAGTCACCACAACAGTCATCTGATATGGTTGAAGAGAAATTACACAAGGAGAAATTGGAAATTCCTAGCTATAGGATCTGACGAAATTCGAACTTTTTCAGAATTTTTTAAAGAAAGTCTGGAATTTTTAGGTTTAGGGACGTTTTTTGGACAAAAATGTCCACCTTATTGCATTCTTTTATATTCTTCTCTGCTAGCATTTGCTTTTTGTTTTTATTTTGTATTCAGCTTTCTATAATACAAGACAAACTTGTGTTTGACTCCTGACAGCCTATGCCGCTAAACGGCAGAACTGATAACGAATGTCCGGGAAGCCGAAGACGGGAAAATTTCACATGTGGTTCTACTCTAAAATGAATTCGTCTTCAGTACAGCTTTTTCTCAATTTTTAGCATTTCTTTGTCGTTTTCAACTTTAGGATTCTAACTCAACTCATCTCTTGCCACTTTAAAGTCGCACTACTCTCTCTACCGTAACCCGCTATCTTTTGCCATCTCTTCAAATGCTATTAGCGTTCATAGGATTTATCATTGTTTTTATGTAAAAATAATATTTTCTGCCCGAAAATCTCTTATCAATCTGCTTTGCTCAGCAAATGGGCGCTATTTCACACGTTAAGGTTGACCCCTTAAAATCAGAAGCCTAAAGCCCTGCTCAAACCCAACAATTATTTGTCATTGCAACACCCAATTGTAGTTGATTGAAGCATGGCTTGAGAGAATTGTAGAAAGGCTGAGGGCCACAGTCTATAAGAAGCTCGAGAATTCCTGTAGTCTGGTGGGCAATATCAGTATGAAAGTGAAGTTGAATGATTGCGAAATCGGTTTCTCAGCCAAAAGTTGCAAATGAGAAACTAATTCTCGCTGACGTTTGCAGCTCTTATCAAGCCTTAGGGGCCAAAGTGCCATATCGGTGACATCGCCTGCTGCAGGGAAGATTGTCAGCATTTTGTTTGCTTTGTAATGATCACTCATCTGGAGAGAGAAATTCATCTCGGCTTAATGAGTCCATTTAGACAACTTCAATTCGCTCAATGCTTTCTTCTCAACAATTAAATCTACATTCCGTCTCTAATCCTTTGAGCTCCCAGGAAAGTAAATTGTTCCCTCTCACTCCTTCAAAAAACAACATCTTTCAGGATGACAGAGAAGAACAATCGTGAAGTTGATCGCAAGGAGAATCAACAAGAAGAAGCTACGTTTCAAATTGAAGAAGATTTTGATGAAAGACACCAACAAGGAGATCAATCAAGAAGAGATGCCCATCAAAGAGAGGCGGATCGTGAATTAAATCGGTCGACTCAACAACTTAAAAGAAGTCGGTCAGCGGTGCGAGAAGAGGATAGAAGAGTTACAAGAGTAGAACAATCCAAGCAAGAACCACTTGAAGGACTTGAAGCCTTAAAGGATGTCGTTGAAGAAAGAAGAGCAGGGCAATTAAGAAAACATGATTCCGACTGAAATCAATTTGTGAGTGTTCCTACCTCAATAAATGTGATTTAAAGTTGCTGATTGGGAAGTCAAATGTTGCGATAAGAAATTGACGAAGCTGAGACTCAACACTTTCGTCTAATCAGACCGAAATAACCGGCGAGCTCGAACCGTGAATTGGTTGTGGAGTTTGAAGCTATTTTCTGAGTCAAAGGCGTGAAAATTCAGCAAAATCAGATTTGCATACCTTCCCCTTGATTGCAATTTTATGCGTCTCGAGTCGAGCCGAATAAAAATGAAAATACCGTAGTTTTTCGAAGAGAAGTCTCCCCAATGTTGCTCTTCATTCCTTCGCTCCTTCAAGTTTTCTATAATTTGCTACAATTGTGGATATTCTACGAACCTGCAGAGGAGATCAAGAACTATAAAAGTCTACCTGAAATGAGAAACCAATTGAAACAAACTGTCGAATTAGCAAAACTTTGAGAAGACGCTGAGATAAGAAGAAGATAATCAATTGACTGATAAGGGGCGGAGCTTTATCTGGTAATAAGCATTGCTTATCAGCTGATAAAGTATAAAAGACCGGTTTTCCCCCTTCTAGCTCATTCTGTCAAGTTTCGCTTAACCATTTAGACGTTTATTTTCGCAATCAAACCAATCGAAAATTCAGCAATGAGCCGACCTAACAATTCTGCGCTGCGTCGTGAAGAAGAAGAAGCCCGTAGGCTTTTGGAGAACTTGGAACGCATCCAACGAGAATTAGATAGACAAGAAGAAGAAATCCAACTAGCTCTTGATTTGGCAAGAGTGGCAGAAATAGCAATCGCCAACCGTGGGCAGGGAGATCCAAGAAATTAAGAAGATAATGGAACTTTTGATACAATTTATGGAATTAGATCATTTATTGTCACAGTACTGTACTAAACACCGTCATCCCATCGATCAGCCATCTCCAATGTACGATTGTCTTTTAATAAAACCACAATACCCTAAAATCCCGTAGATAAGAGCGGTCGAAAAAGCATTGTGTGATGTTGAAAATCTCAAAAACGACTTTTCCTGTATGAATGTAAACGCTGGTGGCATTGTAGAAATTGCAAATATTAGTTAAATAAATTGTTGTTGTTGTTTGATTTTATAATAAATCGAAATATTCAAAAAAAAAATTGCAAAAACTAAACCACTCTTATCTACGGAATTTGAGGGTAGTTTAGTAAAGATGCTTTCTTTAATTTTCAACGATTCGTGAAATAAACGGAGTTGTTCCAAAAAAACGAGACTCAACCCTCTCAGAGTTGTTTCTTTTATACTTTGCTTTCTCTGATAGCTTCTAGAGGAATATACAATAATCTGCTGAAATGACGAGTCGCCTCCCACCGAAACTAAGTTCTAATCGTAAAAGTCTTATCAGTTAGGGGCAAATAATCTGTTCGCTGTTTCTCATTCTCGTTCAAAACGTCGATCAAAAAAATAGATTCAAGTGAAGGAGAATCACAACCAAGTTCTGATGGAGTTACGTTATTTTGTCTGCTTTCTGTCGATGTTAGCAGACAAAGGACAACAGATTCTTTCTAGAAATTCGAAACCTAAAAATCAAGTTGAATCTAACTCAAAAAATCGCGTCCTAAGATGAGAACGCCTTTGTCAGTTTGCTTGACAGATTTCGTCAACTCTTGAATTAGCTGTCGATTCACCACTTGCTTCTGCCAATGGCTGGCCAGTTGTCTTCCATCCTCTATAGGCTAGATTCTACAAGCCGCTTTACTCAATTGCGGGCCCTTTTGACGGAGAATTTGCTGCTTGAAATCAGGAGTCCAATTTGGATGCTCTTTGAGATCCTCGTGTCGATCCTGCTCTTTGTCGTCTGCTTGTGGAAGTTAGAGCCAAATCACAATGGAATCAATTTTCCATTTGACTCTGATACTCGAGATAAACCAGAGAATAGGTCTTTTCAGCTTACCTATAGAACACCGATGAGATGAAGGACTTCTATGCTTCCTCGGGGTTTGACACCGTCTTCTTGGCCAAGAGGAAATCCAGTTGGTCTTTCCAGAAATATATTGAGACTTCGTAGCTTATGTTATTGCAACGCTTCGGTTCGATGTGAACAGCAAGAAGACCTTTTCTGCCTGTTTGACTGGTTAGAATAACGTTGGATGTGCCAACCCACTGAAACATTATTTTTAGGACTTCAAACTGATTCTACCTTAGTTTTTGATTTACAAGTGTTGCAAAATATGTCGACCTCATCATAAAAAGATTGCGTCACAGAGCCAGAGAATGGTGTGTTCTCCAAATAATGCAATAGGAAAGCCTCAGCAGCTCTCCTATCGCTTAATTGAGTCCGATTTAGATATTTTAATAGATTACTTTTAAGAATCGATATCTTCTTCATTTGGATGTACGGGACAAAGAGCTGATCTGCATAGAGGACCTAAAGATTCATCATTTTGTAACTTTTGGTAAAAGGAGAGGCATAACTGACTAATTCAGATTGCAGATGCTCAACCTCAAGAGAGTCAGCCGTGCTTCCTTTTTGGACAAAACTTATATAAAAATGTACCTTTGCAATTCTGCCGATGAACTCAAAATAATCTTTAGTGGCATTGCGAGAATGATATTCTGGATATTCGTCCAAGAATAATAAATTCTCAACCCATCGGGGAATCTCTCGGACGTCTACTAACGCTCCGTTTAGTGGCATAGCTGTGACGATCGTCTTTACGCTTTTTTGAATCCTGATCTAAGTGAAGGAAAACTTCTTACGGGAAGCGCCTGCAGATGAGAAGTGTTTACTATTTTTGGTTTAAAGATATTCCAAATCTCCATCGGTGTGTGATTCAGGAGGACGGCGTTGGTTCTCCAGCACTGTGTTCTAACAAACTTCATGTAGTCCTCCAACACTTGCGGACTCAGTAACGAGAGCTGAAGAGAGATTCTTTCGTTGCTTCCGAAACTTACAGAAGACTGGTTTTTTTTCCGAAGTCCTTTCCTACAACGACTTTTTCGAAAGTAAAACCCGAGAGTCTTCTGGAGGCTTTGGACAGTTGAATTTGAATGGTATTTCCTGGTTCAAACGTTGGACAAATTTCGAAGAGCATTTCATCCGAAAAGGCAGGTTTATCTTCCACATTCTGAATCTTAAGCTTTCAATCGGGAAAGAACTTAATCTGAGTTGCTCAACTCTTCTCGACCCGTAAAGACATATCCGGTAAAATAAACGAGCCGGATCGATGTTTATTCGCCAAAGCTGGATGCCAATATACTTTCGATGTCTCTCGGCTATTTGGTCCATCGCTCTGCAGCTCTTTCGCAGTCGAGTGAACGACACAGGATTCATTTTTTGAAGGACTTTTACAATATCAGTCACGTCTAAGCTTGTAAAAGGGAGATACCAGTTGCTAGGTGGATCTGGGAGCCGGTAATATAGAATATAATCGGCTTTATTTGGACTCGAAAATGGCTGCTTCGGGAAATGTTTCTCGTTATATTTTCGATAAGTAGGATGATACAAGAATCGCTCTTCGGAATCGGCCATGGCTCAAGTGAAGTGGGAAATGAACAAGAAATAATTAAAATGCTAGCGTTTTATTGATTAAAAGTGGATTTCCAAAAGTTTTAAATTCTGCGCGAACGCTATACTATTTACAGTAAATTTTCATAAATAGGCTAGGCATAGATAGGTAATGTACTTGAAGTAATTTAGATTTACAGTAAGATTACTCGCTTTCTTTCAAACCCAGCGATTGATTGGACGTTTGATGGAATAACCGGGAAGTCAAAGTTCTAACTTCCAAACATCTATTCTAAGGAGTTATTGAAATTTCTCAGCTATCTCGCTTCAAGTGAGAAAATACAGTAAAAAAACAATTAGGCGGACGTTTTTATCATTTACATCGAAAGCTCATCAAAATTATGCGACATTCTCTGTCAAACTCATGCACAAACAGTGGGAGAATTGATACGAAATTGGCAGAGATATGGTCGATTAAGAAAGTCATTTCTGGTGTACCATTCGTCTGTAGCTGGCCGGATGATTGTTTTAGCATTCATGATTATCAGAGGCTCTGGAATTACACTCTCATTTCCATTTTGAACTCAAACAACTCACGAGCTACAGCCCAATTGGTATAGGTTGTATTACTGCCATCATACCAACTCCAGGTTCCAGTTGTGGAAGAATGATAGCCAAGTGGGATCTCATAGAAGGCCGAATTTCCCAATAATTCTAAAATCTCTTTTGCTTGGATGATTTAAGGACAAAACCTTGGACAATTTCAACAAATTCCGAATTTTCGAAGGCATTTCTAATTGTTGGAAGATAGCCAGCAGCTGATTGGCAAAGAGAAACAGCTCCTTCGATGGTCGTTGCATCGTAGAGGCTACCGTAATACCAGCTGAAATCTTTTCATTAGCTTCATGGACAACTCACGAATCAGAGGCAGCTCCATATTTGAGACCAGTGCTATTGGAATTTTTGTCCAAAGTCGAAGGAGTAGGAGAATCTCCAGAACAAACTGGGATCTCACAGACGAAAGGATGAACAACGTCTTTTTTGTCCTCTGCAATCTGCCACTTTCCTCCTTGCTGTTTGACCATTATGGCGACTTGGCTGGTGTGATTGGATGGCTTACTTCCTTCTGAAAGCAATTCCATTGGAGGAAAAACAATGTTTCACTTTCGAAGTTGGTATAAATAGCTGGAGTTCCATCTGAATAGAGCCATTGTCCGTCACTATAAGAAACGCCGACGAAGGTTGGAGCAGTCAAAGCTTGAACTCCCAGATGGACGAAATCATTCTGCTGTTGATTCTTGATATTGGCTAGATGTCCTCCCAGATTGCGACAGATTGACTCTCCGGCAGTCCATTGGACGGGTAATTTAGCCGTTAGATAGCAGACGTTGTCCGGAGCGTAGTAGGTTGCTCCATATGGACAAAGAGCAGATGAGAGGGAGGCCAAGGAAAGAAGTAGGAGTTGAGTCTTCATGATTGAAGGAAGAAGAAGTCAAGAAATGAATGTAGTCGGCAGAATAGAAGCTCTTTTAAATAAGAAGCACGCTTATCTGGGGTCTGTGAAGTAAGAATCATATCGCAAGATCTGTGATCTGGAGAACGCGGGTCGCTGATCTTCTTCCTGGTCATTCTTACATAATTCAAGGAGAACAATGTTCTGTACTTTTCAACGAAGCCAATCGTATTGTCTGAAAAAATTGCATCAGATGAGGACGTTTCTTTTATTTTTTCCGCGTTATCGCTTGTCGTCCATTTAAAATTTTAAGTGCATTGGCAGAAAAAAGTTTGATCTAAAGTCTTTTTTGTCATTGTCTATAAAGACAATGATGCTTCAATTAACTCAGGATACTATATTCTTGTTTTTTGCTAAAGGAGCCCTTCGTTGTTATGAATTTTGCTAATGAATCTTAAATTTTTATTTGCTTTGTAAGTCCTTTCATTTCTATTACATACAGAGTTTAAGCTGGTTTCTCACAAATTGGATGATGTTCTCAGATTCAAGATCACCCATTGAGGCCATCTTGGATCTCTGTGTCCTTTTCGAACGCTGATAAGCACGTCTGCTCGAAGTGTCAAAGTCTCATAGAACATGCATCCGTCCAAAATGCCATCCTACAATTGTCAGAATGAAAAGCTACAACGGCTGTTGTCAATAGAAAAGAAAGAATTCTGGTTTATATTAGACGGACAATAAGTTTTTAAAGACAGGCAAGTCTGCAGAAAACAAAGAACAACGTATACAACATCAAAATTAAGTAGAAACCAGAAAATTAGCTTTCGTAAGGTCGAATCATGACCTTATTCATTATGTCATTATTGTAGTTGCTGTCTTCCTTATCAAAGACATCCAGCAGACGAGGCAATCCTCCTCGCATGTAGCAGTCCCGACTGAGCTTCATTGTTCCATTCTCACCCCACTCCTTGAACCTCTCTCCAACTGGTTGAATTTCCCAGTATTCGACATCATTTCCATTAATCTTCTCCACACCTAGCAAGTAAGAATGATTAATGTTCCAGTGCTTTCAAACTAACCATATCCAAGAATGAAAACAGGCAGTGTTTGATTCTCATTTCCAGGCAAGGGACATAATTCCTTGGTGTAGACACCACCCTTGTACAGAAGGAAGAAGTCGTTAATTTGGATCTCTGAAACGACAGTTATAGTTCTTTCACTTAATTGATTAAAATACCAGTAAAGAATATTCCCATTCGAGCCAAATACTTGACATGATTTTCAAAAGTTTGATTTGTTGCTTTCGACTGAAATCTCAAGCCAAAATGATCAGCCTAAATAAATAAAATAGAAGTCTTCTTTTGATAATGTAAAAGAAACGGAAGATGAATTTGACTTACTCTAGCCAGAAGAGAATCGACATTTGGATACGTATTGCGGAACTCCTTTGTCGAATTGTATTGCCAAATGTATTGAAGTGAAGCAATTACTAGATTTTCATCAAGTGGAGCAGAATCTGAAGATTTTTATTCAAAAACTTATATAAAGTTCTGACTTACCGTTGAACTTAATCTTTTTAGCAAGGTCTTTATACGATCTAATTTTTTTATCGTCTAATACATCTGTTTCTCTAACTCCAAAGTAGAACTCTTCAACGGGTCCAATTTGACCAATAGACTTAATATATATATATATTATATAAGCCTATATTATATTTTACCTTTGTTAGCTGCTCAGCAGTTTGATCTGAAAACCAACTGTGACCTAGCTTAGTTGTAATCTGAGGCTCCTTCGAAAACTTAGCAATATTTTTTTCCGCTTTTTCATAGATCTTATAGTTGTTGCAGAAATTATTAAACGTTTTGTTGTATCTGAGAAGTGAAACGATATGTTTAAAAAAAACAAAAATACTTGAAGTAGAAGTCCTTGTACTTTAAAGCCGTATCGTTGAGTTTGCCTCCTCCGCACTTATCTTCCCACTCACTTTGGAACCACACTAAAAAAAGTTGCCTGCTCAAGTGATAAAAATTCTTACCTGTTTTTGGTTCTGGAGACCTCTTTAAGAAGATTAGGATTATTGTAAGGGTAACAAGCAAGATAAGTAGTAGAATGAAGCAAATCAAACCGAGAAGCCAGCTAAAGGTTAATAAGAAAGGTCATTCCAAAATCACTTACTACCAAGTTTTGCCCTTTTCATTGGGAGTGATATAATAGCTTCCTCTAAACCTCCAAGACGATGAAGATTCACTTCGGGTAGCCGGTGTGATAGAAGGCTGCGCCTCTGCCAAATGCTCTTTCATGATAGGAACGCTGTAATTAGGTAAAAAATTATGAATAAAGAAACTTGCTAAAGATAACATGAATTAAACGCTATTGATAAAAGCGAATTTGTTAATATAGCTTTTCTAAATGAGCATTTTCCCTAATTTAGTTAAAATCGATATCGAATGGATGATTTGAAAGAAAACGTGCGGTGTGAGAAATGAATCAAGAAGCAGACATGACCCAGTCAAGAGGGTTATAAGATAGGAATAATTCTATCTAATTAGTACAGAATGAATATTTTATGCGCATCAGCTAATTCTCATTTATTTTAATTTCATAAAAATATTTATTTTTGCTACCTTTTGGTAACAGAAACGTAATGAAGAGGAAAGTTAGTTGACGAGAATAGATTTATAAAGAGTTGTCACAATAAATAAGCCAAGGAAAAGGGATAAAACCAACCGAACGCCCAGAGCCCTCAAACCCGACTGTTCTACAAAAACTATTTTGAGGGCGTACAGACGCGGGGATCTGATTCAAGAATTACAATCGACAGACGTCAGAAAATAGCTATTTATTCCTCTCAAATTGAGACAACTAACTCTGATTCTATTTTAACAATTCAAAAAAATGTTTTGCTGATATTTTGGAATTAAATTTTCAAAGTGGCGCATTATCCAGTTGTTAGACTTCAAAAAAATTGACTAGCCTAGCAACAAGTTATGACATCTCCAAGTTGTTGGAGCAAAGCGTATGGCAATTCTCTCGTCTATAAATTGTATCCTTCTTTCAAACTTTCGATTTTGAATAAGACAAACGGAAACCAATTGTCACCCTCGATTTCACAATCATTCTTGTCAGATTTCGATAATAACTGTGCCACTTTCTCGATAAGATAGGCAAACTTTTCCCACGACTCCTTGGTGCAGATCTATAAAGTTAGGTCTCTAACTGGTGTTTGTCCTATTTTCAAAGATCAAATAGATGTAATTGATTCAGCTTATTTATTTTAGTTGCATTTGAACATATAATTCAATCAAAGATTTCTCTTGTTTATTATGAGCCCAATTCTAGCTGTTTGTGTACAAGAGACCATTTTGAGATCATATTTGTTCTTCGGTAGTCGTATCAATTGTCTTTTCTTTCGAAACTCAAATTCTAATTAAACTTTTGGAATTTTATTATTTTCGAAGTACTTCTTCAGAGAACAAATCATAAACTCCTTTGCGAAGAATTTCAAAAGGTTACGTTTACAAGACGCAAACGTTCGTAACAAAGATCCCCGAAAAAGCTTTACAAACAACCAAGAAGTTTCACTATAAATTCGGTCTTCCTCCTGAAATCTTTGCCTCCTTTTAGATACTTTCGTTTATTTGAATAGTTTTGCATTTTAAATACTTTTTGGAACAAGATCAGATTTATCATCACAAAATCTCAAGTGGGGTCAGTCTTATTGTACTATCCAGGTTTCAGCCTACTTGCTCAAGTTTAAACTAAACGCATTTAGAAGAATTTCGTCAAGGCTTTCCCCATGATTAGAGCCTTTTCAAATCTTTTTGAAGCAAAGAGGAATCTTTAGAAAAGTGTATTTGAAGTTGGAAAAGCATAGTAGACTCCATTTGTGCTTTCTGTTCTGTCAACTTGCTTATCTTCTTCTGTGGACACTGTCAATAAATATGTATGAAATATCATCATTTCTCTATCTGGGTTGATCAGTCTCCCAACCGCATATATCCCTATCAATTTATATTGAAAAATCCGCCGAGTATAATGAGAGATGTTTATCAAAAACAGACCTTATCTCGTGCAGGAGAGAGACAGACGCTTCCCCTCTTATTAGTGCAATCGGCTCACGTGTTGTCCCCTTTTCCAAAAATTCCTAACTTTAACTTTTGAATCCAAACATCAACCTTCCTATTACTTTTAACGTGCACCGGTTTTATATTTTTCTTGGTCAACTGCGTCAGAAATGAGACTGATCTTTCTTTTTATATTGAACATTGCTCCCCCTCTTTCCAGGGTAGATTGGTAACATCTGGAACAACTGTCTGACTGTGAATGAACTACTCCTCCCAGTTTTGTGGAGATCCTTTCTGGGTGAGTCTTCTTCTTAATCGGAATTTCATTCAAAGTCAAAAAAAATTCTAACTGCTTACTATTTATTTTCATTGATCAAATAACTTTTTTAAATTGAATTTTTGGTATTTTGAAAGACATTTCGAAGAAAGCCAAGGTTTTCGCGATCAAAAAGAGTAGACCCAGCTAATCAAATACTCATTTTCCAGGACGATTTCCGCATCATTCAAAATACCACAACGATTCCTGTTCCCACTGAATGTTTCTCTCATACCGTCCTTATCGGTCAGTTTTTTTTCCCAAGTTGTGAATGTAACAGTTCATCCATCAAATTATTTATGTTGAATGTTTGATCGTTTGTCTTTCACGCTTCAAAGGGATTCAATAAATCTCCTACAGTAACTCGGAAATTCAAACTAAGAAAGCTTTTAGCTGTGCCATGTCTCTTCTTCTGGTTGCTTGTACCCATCTTAATTGTCCAGCTGAAAGGATCTCGTAAAAAAACTCTCCCATGGACAACTATTCAATCTATGAAATGGGTAACTTCCTTATTCTTTCCTTATCGCTTCCTTATTATAGCTTCTAGTTACTCTAATCCTGATAGATAAGTTCATCCTTCTTCTGGCTGCCCTTTGGGAGAAACTCTTTCTACATGCATTGGTTCCCATCATTGACTACATCTATCCAATCGTTTTGATTGTCACTTTCGTTAGCTTTTCTTCTACAAAAATTAGTCTTTAGGGCTCCCTTTTGGTGGCTAAAAATGAGTGCAGACGTGCTGGAATACGATCATCTGGAGTCATTTTTTGCTCATGGTTGATTTTTGCGATCTGTGGAGTTCCGGAATTCTATGCTTGGGTCACTATTGGCAGCGATCCGACGGTTTCTTTTCTTTAAAAAGAGAAAAAAAAATCCCATTTTAGCTGGTAAAAGACGCCGATTTTGTGAGATATGTGGCTTATTTGGCCTATTTTCCTTTGGTTTTGGTCCAAGTCATTCTCCTTTGCTTTAGTGACCCATTGACCATAATGGAAGAGCCAGTGAGTTTAACTTCCTTTCTACCAATAATTGTAGGGCAAATGCCCGGAACAATCAGCCTCCTTCTTGAATCGACAAACCATGTGGTGGTTTAGTCCTCTAGTCGCCACTGGGAAGAAGAAGCCTCTCGAATTGGAGGATCTCTTCAACTTGGATGAAGATCTCCACGCTGACTATTTGACTCAAAAATGGCAACAAGAATGGACCAGCAATATGAGAGGTTATTTTTAAAAATTACTTCTTGAATAATTGAGGCTGAGCTTTGATCGAGCTTTCATTG
Organism: Oscheius sp. JU1382; assembly: GCA_932521405.1. Classification (NCBI taxonomy): domain Eukaryota; kingdom Metazoa; phylum Nematoda; class Chromadorea; order Rhabditida; family Rhabditidae; genus Oscheius; species Oscheius sp. JU1382. The sequence continues at coordinate 2,483,342 of OW051479.1, forward strand.
GTCTGTCTGAACTTCTTTTTTCCTAGAAATGAGAAAGTGAAAAACAAGGTCTCATGATTCGGGTTAATTAAACGCAGGTCAATCTTGTTTTTGCAAAAAGAAGTACGAATACAAATTCGGGAACCCAGACAGAGCCTATCTCATAATAAATTAATCCAAGTATCAAGTAGAGAACAATTATCATAGTCCTTCTCTATTTTACGGAAGTTGTAGAGTTTGATAAATATCAATTATTCGAAGGCATACGATACAACTCAACTTCATTTTAGATTATACGATCCGTCGTGGTTCTATCAACCTTCAAAAACGAGCTGAAGATGTGAAGACTCCTCTCTTGGCCCAGGCGAATAAGCCCAAGAAATACGGAACCCAAGTTTCAGTTCTCATCGGTAATTTCTTATCGCAAAATTCCTCAAAAAACCACATCAGATGATCCAATGTATCCGTCAATCATTGGAACCCTTTGGAAACTCTTCAAACTCCAGCTGATAGGTGCCTCGGCCCTCAAATTGATGTGTGATTTGCTCCAATTCGCCAATCCTGGATTTCTAAAGTAATTTTATTTTGTTTGTCTCAAGGAGGGAATTTACAGCTTGTTGATCACCTGGACAGAGGATCCCAATGCGGCTTGGTATATGGGAATCGCCTATGCTATTTGTCTTTTTGGAGCAGCGGAGCTTCGTTCTCTTCTGATGAGCAACTACACGAATGAATCGATTCGAGTAGCCACAGCAATTCAAACCGTTTTGACCACAGCAGTTTATGACAAGGTTTGGAAGATTTCTCATTAGGGTGTCCTCAATTAGATGAAATTCTCTATAAGATGAATCTTTCCAGAGTTTGAAGCTATCAAGCGCTGCTAGAAGACAAAAGACTCAGGGTGAAATAGTCAATTTGATGGCGATAGATGTGGACAGATTCCGTATGATTACTCCCCAGTTGCAGCAATATTGGAGCAGCCCTCTACAGGTCCCTTTTTTCCTTTGAGTTGCTCAAGAAAGATACTTCCAGATCATCATTTGTCTCTTCCTCCTATCTCAAACTGTTGGATATTCAGTCATTTCTGGAGTGGTTGTGATGCTTTTAATCATCCCAGTCAATTGGAAAGTCTCCACAATTAGCAAGCGCTGGACTCTCCAACAAATGAAATTGAAAGATGAGAGGATAAGAATCTCCAATGAGGTCTTATCCGGAATTAAAGTCGTCAAACTCTATGCTTGGGAACCGGCCCTGGAGAAGACCATTGACGACATTCGACAAAAAGAAATGTACCTGATTCGGAAGGCTGCTGTTGTTAAAACTTTTGCTGATATGCTCAACATAGCCGCTCCTTTCTTTGTAAGTTACCGTTTTTTTTGTCTTGCTCAGAAAAGAACATCTTTAGGTAGCATTGGCTTCCTTTACAACCTACGTTTTGAGCTCTCCTTCTCATGTTTTAACACCTCAAGTGGCCTTCGTCTCCATCACTTTGTTCAACCAATTGAGAGGTCCTCTCCTCATGGCAGCTGATCTAGTCCAACAAACCATCCAAGTAAAAACCTTCTCTATATTTCTATCTTATTTTAGTGCATCGTATCCAACAAACGATTGAAAGCGTTCCTAGTGGCAGAAGAACTATCCGACTTGACGATTGACCAGGAGGACAAGGGAGAATGTGCTTTGATTCCATTTGACTCTTGAAATAGAATTTAGATTATGACACTTCAGTCGAAGTTGACTCCGCTCTCTTCACATGGGAAAAGGGAAGTCCATTCCAAACCACCGAAATTTCAACCCTCAAAGTCGGCAGAGGAGAGTTGATCGCAGTTGTGGGTACTGTAGCTGCTGGAAAAAGTAGTCTTCTCTCTGCTTTATTGGGTAAGTAATTCTTCTAAAAAAAGAAAACCTTTCAGGTGAAATGGAAAAACTTCGCGGTTATGTCGGCATGAGAGGATTAGCCGCCTATGTCGCCCAACAGCCATGGATCCAAAATAGGTTTCCTATTCTTCATATTGAACAGAGAGAAATCATATCTTCCAGATCGCTTCGAGACAATATTTTGATGGATAAACCTTATGACAAGATTGTCTACGACCAGGTCATCAGTGCCTGTGCATTGAAGGCAGATTTGGAACAATTGCCAAATGGAGATATGACGGAAATTGGAGAGAAGGTTAGTTCACAGTTTCCTTTTTTAAACTTGAATCTATCTTTTTAGGGAATCAATCTTTCGGGAGGCCAAAAGGCTCGAGTTGCTCTCGCTAGAGCTGTTTATCAAGACAGAGATGTGTATCTGCTTGACGATCCTCTATCAGCAGTCGATGCTCACGTAGCCAAACATATTTTCGAACAAGTCATTGGACCAAATGGTCTTTTGGCCAAAAAGACTAGGTTTGTTTGAATTTTTTGAATATAAATTCGAGTATTGTAGAATCCTCGTGACACATGGCATTTCCTTCTTGAAGGAGTGTGATAGAATCGCTGTAATGAAGAGTAAGAAGAGTTAAAATTCGAAGATATTATTTCTAGGTGGAATAATCACCCACATTGATACATTCAATGTGTTGTCGGTTGACGACGAAACGGCTGATATTCTCAAGGAGGCTGATATCCAGAAGAGCGAAGAACGAAGTGGTTCTGATTCTTCTATCGGGTAGACCAGGCTTTAAGTGCAACTAAGTACGTTTTTAGAGAGGAACAGAACGCTGATGATGAATTGGAAGAGGCTGATGCCAAGTCTCAGATTAGTCGAGTGAGTAAGAGAAGTCGAAAAACGACCAAAGGAACACTTCTTCCGACTGAGAAGCATAAGCTGATTGAGAAGGAAAGAGCTGAAACTGGAAGGGTTTGCTCCTTTTTTTCTTCTGAAATCCCATTTTGCTAGGTTAAATTCTCAATTTATACAGAATATTTCCGCTCGATGGGTTTCTTCCATTATTTTATTCCATTCGTAGTCTTCATAATTTTGAACTCTATCATGGCAATGACAAGACAGCTTTGGCTGACCGATTGGTCGAACGATAATGTCCTCGGAGCAGATCCAGCCGACGCTATGCCTGTTTATATCCGTCTTTTGGTCTATGGAGGCGTTGGCTTCTCTGAAGGTTTTGCCTTTTTCAATCGAAACAATTGAAGTCTTTAGTTCTCTTTATTTACATTTCACTGGTTGCCCTTCTAGTTGGAGGAGTGGCAGCATCAATCCATTTGCATCGTCCTTTATTGCACAACATAATGAGGAGTCCGTTGTCTTATTTTGACGTGACTCCCCTTGGAAGGATATTGAATCGATTGGGAAAAGATATGGAAATGGTTGATCTTCGTCTTCCAGCCAATATTCGATTCCTAGCCGTGGGAGCAGTCAATGTTATGCAGGTGAGTCCAGGAGAGTGTTGTAGAGCTTCACTGAAAACACTTTTTAAAAAAAGAAATCATATTCCCAGAGAATACGATAGCTTCCAGACTTGTATCATTATCTCCATCTCGACTCCTCTTTTTATCGCCATAATCATCCCCATTTTTATCATCTACATTCTAATTTTGGTAAAAATTCCAACTTCTCCTCGAAAATGAGATCTACAGAGACATTTCATTGGCAGTTCTCGTCAACTCCAACGTCTGGCTTCGTTGACAAGAAGTCCCATTTATTCTCATTTTGGGGATACAGTTCAAGGAGCTCCAACTATTCGAGCTTTCCGATGGACTGAAAACTTCAAGAGGCAGAATAAGGAGAAATTGGAGACTTATGTGAGATGCTCCTACTTCTCGATGCTCTCTAATCGATGGCTTTCAATTCGACTCGAATTACTCGGAAATACCGTCATTTTGGGTAAATGTGTTTTCGATTTGAACTCGATATTTTACAGCAACGGCTCTTTTGGCTGTGATGTCGAAGACTTGGGACAGCATGAGTGCTGGCGTGATTGGTCTAACTGTCTCCTATAGTTTGAACGTACTGTCTCCTTTTTTGTTATTCCAATTTCCAGATTACATTCATGTTGAATCTGTTTGTTCGTCAAATCAGTGAAGTCGAGACGAATATTGTTTGTGTCGAAAGAATCCGAGAATATACTGTCACGCCAACTGAAGCTGACTGGAAATCACATAAAGCTCTTCCAGTGGGTTGGCCGGCCAAGGGAAGAGTTTTTTTCCGCGATTATTCGACAAGGTACAGGCCTGGATTAGACCTCGTTCTACGAGTGAGCCTCTTCTACTTTTTGAAAGAAGGCTTTTTAGGGAATGACAGTCAACATAGCGCCTGGCCAGAAGATTGGCGTTGTTGGTCGAACTGGAGCCGGAAAATCATCGCTTGCTCTGGCTCTTTTCAGAATTGTTGAGCCGGCTGGTGGGCAAATCCTTTTAGACGACGTGGATATCGCCACAATTGGTCTTCACGACCTGAGACAGAATATCACCATCATTCCTCAAGTAAATCTTAACTTTTATCGACAAAACTCTGCTTCCAGGATCCTGTTCTTTTCGCCGGAACTCTTCGCTTCAATCTGGATCCAACCGGAGTTTTCGATGACGCCTCTCTATGGTCAGCATTAGATCATTCCAACCTTCGAAACTTCGTGGAGACTTTGCCCGATGGATTGGATCATAGAATAGACGAAGGAGGAGAGAATATCAGGTAGATCCATCTAAATCTCAAATGAAGGGATCACTTCAGTGTGGGACAACGGCAGCTAGTCTGTTTAACGCGAGCTCTGTTGAGAAAGTCTCGAGTTCTTGTTCTGGATGAGGCTACTGCAGCTGTTGATCAACAAACAGATGCGCTCATTCAGGCAACAATTAGGAAAGAATTTGGAACATCAACTGTGATTACAATAGCTCATAGGTTGAATACAATAATGGACTATGATAAGTGAGTTCTTAAAAGTAATCAGGGTTTAGTCTTCCAATCGAGGTCCTATTTTTCAATAACAAGTTGCTTTAGAATCCTTGTGATGGACAAAGGTCAAGTAGCGGAATTCGACACTCCACAAGACCTACTCGCCGATAAGAAGAGTCAATTCTTCGCAATGGCTCAAAGCGCCAAACTCGTCTGATCTACTTTCAAAACGGTTCCAAAATTATAAAAATAAAATAAACCTTTAATCTTCAAAAAGATACTCGTATTCTTGGTCATAATATCATCTCTAGTTGAGATTTTTAAAAAAATACTGAAAATCACAAGAAAAAAGAAAGAAAATTAAGGCAAAAAGGAGGAAGGAGAGATTGAGATACACGTGATAAGAGGAGAGGAGAAATGAATTCCCTGAGAAGTGGAGGAGCACCTATCAGATATAGATACATGAGACTATGCCACATGAAACCGGCTAATCACTGCATAAATCGAGGAGAAGGTTGGACGGCGGCGAGGATCAGCATCCAAACAACGGTGTAAAATGTTTCGAAGACCGTGGGAGATGAATTCTGGGATTACCAGGAATTCCTAAAAACAGAAGGTTTTTTTTAAATGAACCAAAACTCACCGCTCTTGGATCCCTTGAGGTGATCATTTCAGCATTTCTAACCAGATCCTCATTGGACATTTCAGCGTATGGAATCTCTTGACATTGATTCAAAATTTCCCAAGATGTCACACTGAATGCCCAGGATTCCGAATAACACGAGAAGTGAGCCTAAAGTATTTGTTCCATTAGTCTAATTTAGCAGAAATTTCCAACCGAGAGGATACTCTCCGGTGCGCTGTATCTCAACAAAGCAGCATGAGCTGGTCCTCTAGCTGAGGTGAGCTAGAAATTTATTTTTTTAGTGAACTTTTTATTCGTTTACCTTGGCACTTAAATTGGCATCAAGTAGAACGTGAGCTGGGGTGAGATGTCCATGGACCAATCCTCTGGATTCGAGATATAACATTCCCGCGCAGACATCAGCACAAATTGAAAGCAATTGGCAGAGTCTGTGAATTATTGTATTTCATTTGTAAGATCCTACTCTAATTCATTGCCATCCTTAAGGAAGGTTCGGACGTCTTTATTGGGAACATATTCCAGCAGTAGTCCGCCGTTGTCATCAGTCGCCAAGAGCTGGACAACATTCGGATGAGAACAAACAGACATTGTTCGAATCTCATCCAACAACGCCTTCCTGTATTTTTCTTTTGATGAAAAAGCGAGAAAATAAATCACCTGGCTTGAGAGCTTTTAGGATCTTTGGCCTTTTTGTAGACAGCGTGTCCTTTTCCAGAAACAATGCATTCGGTTAGAACAGTAGAAAAGCCATGTCCCAGTGGATTTGGACGGAAGCGAATCGAATTGAAAGATACTTTCGCGACACGACTGGTAGGACTGGAACAATTTCAATCTGATAGGGATGAAATTACCTCGGACTAGCCAGGAGATTGGCTGTAGCGTAATGAAGACTATCATCCTTGGCTGATCTAAAGTGTTTTCTCAAATCAGAAATATGGGAGAAACTCACTGAGTGTGACGAACACGATTAGCGGTCATTGTACCTTTGAATTCAACAGGCTTTTTGGGCGGGAGGGGAAGAGTATTCGTCGTAACGGTACAAGGCTCAGCGTAGATTCTATCCTCCGGTGTCCACGAAGGAGGAGGTGGGAAATGAATGTCTAAAGGGAAACATTCCTATATATCCTTCAGAACTCACCATTAATAGTAGGAGGTGAGATTTTCTCTCCAGATGAAGTGCTTTTGGTCGAGACACTGCAATAGCTTCCATTAAGAGTCAAGAGAAAGACAAATATACCTAGTGCTGGTGGTCTTCTCCGTTCCATAGAAGTTTATAAAGTCGTATGGTTGAAGCTGAGTTGCGAATTTGCCTCCGTGATGGATTGTTACGAGACTTTTCTTCACGTCTCTATCATCCACATCGAAGAGTGATTTTTCTGGTTTTTGTCTCTTTCGACAACAGAAAATGCAGAGGAGACATGTCACAAAGAGCAGGAAAAGTAGGCAGAGACCTGGGAGTAAAGATGTTAAACGAAGAGAACGAATCTTACCGAGAATGCTCCAGAGCTTCTGATGTCCACCGAGATTCTTCTCTTCGACGAGAAGCGTATCGTTTGTATCCGTCTGGTTGGCAAAAACTGAAAATTACCATTTCCAAAAAGTTAGAAAAAGCAATGAATATAGAAGGAAATGATAGATGAGAGGCGCTCACAACACGCTCTAATGGATTCTCTAGCTTGGGAGTTAAGTTTGTTTTTAGGGTGACACAACTCACCGTCGTAGTCCTCTGGTAAATCTACTATCGGCTCTGAAGAGAATTAATTTTTGAAGGGAATTTTTCTTTCTATATTTTATATCTCTCTCGACTACGTGGATAACTAGCATAGGAGGGGAGAAAGCGAACTTACCAGAGGAGAAATGAAGCTCAGTTAGGAAAAGCCAATCGCCGGGGAATTTGATTGTCACTCGGACTTTTCTTGCCATTCTTTTATGCAGAGGAATTCGCAGATCATACCTAAATAAATTCGATTACTGTCACTTTTTAGAATTCTTACCGTTTTTCTGTTGAATTGGCCGCTAATCTATCCAAGGAAGATATTTGAGACGAGAGAGGGAAATTATTTCCATCTTGGCTAAAAAGTTTAAATAATAAAATTTTAAAATTAAAAAAAAAAACCTAAAGATGACATCAATGTTCTCCATTCTATGGCCATAGGCGGCAAAAAGCATCTCCGAGAAATTCCTGAGTTGATCAAATTCGAAGAGAAGAACTACAGCTCCTTGGATGTGATGTTTATTCCATCCAATCCAGGATCCATTCGGATGGCCAACATCAAAAGGAGATCCATTCGCCACATAGCCATCCGTCAATAAACCCAAACCTCTGGAATCGTCTCTTTCTTATATTCCTCATCTCTCTTTCTAACCGCTTGGTTCCCGTTTCAGTTGTGAGTTCATTTTCCTCGAATAAATGATCCCTAAAGTCGTACTCCCCAATCCTGCTGCCTTCTGGAAGCGTCGAATAATACAGCAATCCATCTGAATCCCTTTAGAAAAGAGACGAAGGAAAGAACCTCGTTGGAGACAGCCATGAACCTCGGCTCTCAAGCAGATGGTTCTCGTTGTCTTCGAATGAGGAACAATTCGGATTCGGGAGGCTACAATCGGCGGGTCGAGTGTTCGAAAAACCGCAGTAAATGTATCGAAATTGGCCGTCATGAACTGAAATTTCCAATTTTTATTGGCTATTTCCTGATGAGATTTCCTTTGATCCAAGATTAAAAACCTACATTGTGCCCAGTTCTATTCTTATATCGAATCCATTTACTGCCTGGCCTCAAGTAGTCGATCATGTATTCTGTAGCGAACTCCTTTCCAGTTCCATTTCCAAATCGTCCTTGTGTTTCAATAGCGGTTATAACGTGTGTCTTCTCCAAATTAATCTGGAATATGTCTCCCCTTATTCTCAAATATCAGACCGCCAAACGGTCTATTATGGGTGTGAAAAGGCTAGTTATTTGCTCAGAGGAGCAGGTGACCTCTCCTTGTTCGGCACTGAATCAACATTACCGGCCTCTAATCCGAACAGATAGTCGGTATTATTTACGGCCAATTACGAGGAGAAAAGACTCACCTGGAGGAATTCATATGAATTTCCAGAGATTTGCAGCTTTGGACACCAGGCTCCCGAGGCTTGTTCGGTTCGAATTCTGGAAAATTATACCATTTTCAGTGAGCTTTACAGTATGAAATCTTCTATAAAGTTGTAAATAAGATCAAACTCTACAAGTTGAAGTTCAAAACCCCCAAACAAGTTGGAGCCAAGTGTAATTTTGGAAGCCTAATTCTATGTGTCGCCCCGGAGTTTTTGCCCGAAATTAGAGCAAATTCTCTCTTTTTGTTCGAGAAAATGTGCCCAATTAGACCTCATTCCGTGTGCCATTTGCATTCTAAAACGAACGAGGAGAGAGAGAGCTAATCACACCAACCATTAGGACTCCCAGGTACAATGCACGCATTGCCTATGCATAGGTGCTAATTGTTGTCCCCCATTTCCTGGCTCTCAAGAGACTTTCCCCCAATTACCCAGAGCTCGTGTTATCTGCCCCAATCGGTCTCGAGCGCAATTCATCAAAGCCGATGACAAAATATCTGTTGTAAGGAACGAGAGGTGTGTAATGCGCTCTCAAGAGAAATCATCAATATGTCCAAATTAGAAGCGAAAGGCTATCGATACCTGGCATTTTGTGGGCCGACACTCTGCTTGTCAAAACTGCTACTGGCTGTCAGCTGGGAGTCGGTGATCTCGCCCGATTCCATGCCCAACGGATATGAAGAACATTCATCTGAAAGTATTTTTATTTGATTTCTAATTTTTTTAAATCGAAGTAGTCTTTTTAGCCCTTGATTTCCTCTATAAAACGATTAGCATGGACTTGGCTTCACCATAAATCATGAAGATGATTTCTGACTTCTTTTCTATACTTCCAGATGAGCTAAAAATGAAAAACCCTTGGAGAAAAAGAAGATCTCCCCCATCTTTTTGGAAGAATGATGTATCAACTCGTAAATCTTCACGCAGATTAGTGCAATGGCCCTTGAATGTCTCTCTCTCTTGGCGATGTGAGGTCATCGGATAAAGCGACTGTCTCGTATCAATATTATCATATATCTCTTTCCCTTTTGATAAGCGAAGAAGTCTTCTCCCCCCTCGCCAAGAGTACGGCGAGTGGACTCTAATCTGGACGGCCATATTTGTGAATCTCTGGAGACTCCTGACAGCTATTTATATTCTTTCACTTCTCGGAACATCGTGGGATCGCCTCCGACTAATCTATTTGTCAGTCAAGAAACTACTGGAGGAATTTGTTGGATCCAATGGGCCGAGACAGTTTTGGGTCAAAGCACAATGCCGCCAGGTGGACGACACAGCTGGCTGGAAAGACGATGACTGATGGTCTCGGATCCAAATTGATGTTCTCCTTCAATTTCAAATATCGTGTCAAGGTCTCATCTTCTTTTTTGTTGTGGATTTAAAAATTCTCAAAACCTTAAGGAGATCACTGAAATCTAATCGAGATCTTTTCAAAATCACCGTATTTATGAACTCTAAATAAAAATTCTCCCCTTCTAAACAGTCACAACTATAAAATCAGTTCCCCTCGAAACATTTCGAACCGGCTATCTCTGCCTGTCGGTAGGCCTATTAGCATATTCATTGGGCGGTATCGGCTGTTGTGAGGTTGAGGCGGGACGGACGTCTGTTGCGCACCGGGTCTCCACTCAAAAGACTGCCGGCCAGCGGATTATAAACACAACGACACGGGTAGCGAGAGGGGAGATCCAACTTGACAGATTTGGGAGGTCGATTGGTCCCAGATAGAGTCTAATATTGGTGGGCTTCGACTCTGGGATTTGATCCCTATCGACAATAGGGCTGTCTCTCCCTTTTGGAGTACTTCCAGCGTCAGGTGGCCAGTTTTTCCGAGATTCGGATAGTTCTTCAAGGATCCAGGTGTTGTTTTTAATTGGTCGTTATGAGAATGAACTCGAGGATAAGACTGTATAATAGACGATTTAAAAGAGTTCTGAGCCACACACCAAGGAGAACAGCAGCTGTTATTCGAATTTGATCCATTCACTCTCTCAAATCGACCTCCCTGGTGGAACAAGTCGGATTTGGGAGTTACGGTAGATTGATTCTCTATTACAGAGAGAGAGACTGTCCAGTACATCTGCCAAGGTCAGGAAGGGTGTAAATTCTCGCTGACAGATCTTTTGGATGGTCCCTTTCTATAAAAATGCCTGTGGAAATGGGGTTATTCGGAGGCAGACTGTTCTCACATAAATATCTCCCATCATTCATTTTAAAGGGGCTCTTATAGTCATCAAATGACTCGTAATATCCCGGGAATATAGCTGGTCGTAAACTCAAAAATGAGACTGGGATTGGGCAGAAATTCAATTAGTCCGTTCGACTGTTCCAAACGGGGTGGCTGGATGGGTCTCTCTTTACGACCACGTCGTTAGCGGTGGCCATTCAACAAGAGCTGATGGGGCTCATCGCGTGTGTGGCCCACAAAGACAATTTCCGGATGAACGTCTCTTCTTTTAGATTACTGTATAACTGAGTCTCGAAGCGTTCGACTACTCCTTGGGTTACAGTAATAAAGCGGGAAGGCCTGGAAGTCTCCAGCAATTTATTTCGCAGTGTAACCTGGAGACAAATTGCCGCATTGAATTCCGTTTTTCATCCCTCGAAATGAGGACCAACATCTGTTTGTCTCTAACTTTTTTTGAGAGTTGGACTCTCGACTGACCTAGAGAAGAGACTAACCAGGCGATTAGCGCTCCTCGCTCATTATCCTCGGCTGTTTTTCGATAGGAACAGCCCGAATTATGCTAATATTAGGAGGGGCAGGCAGCCGACAATGAGGGCAAGAGGAGGAAACAGGGCGCTTCATTAGCAACAACAGCCAGCAAAGAAGATATCCCATCTTGGTCGGATTGCGGTCTCTGCGGCTTGGAATTGAAAATTTGGAGAAAATTCTCCTATTTTTGAATGAATGCTGGCTCAAAATATAGTCTAAATGAGTGCTTTTAGGCAAAATCCTTCAGAATATATTTTCATCTAAATCTTCATCACTTTTTGCCAAAAGACTTGAGGTAGATTGCGCAAGGAGCGATCTCTTTGAACACGTCCATGCAACAAAGAAATCGGGTTCTTTGCCCAAGGCATTGCGCTCCTCTCTTTTTCCCCTTATTTGGCCATTAGGTAGATCAATTTGTAAGTGAAAAATCAGAAAATTGGCCACTTTTTTTAGATAGAAAAGGACTCAAAAATTTTGTTTGTGGCATGATGAAACACACATGAAAACCGTGTCCCTTCCTCTCCTCTGAAGCTTGCGCAAAACGACGCGCACATCGTAAATCTGCAGCCGGGCCGGACATAAAACGAACAGAGGCGAGTCGTAAATAGAAGAAGTGGAGCCGGATTATTACTCCAATCTTTATGTTTATTGCGTGATTAGAGAAGAAAACGAACAAAAGGAGGATTACAACCCTCCTTGATTCCCCGAATTGCGAGTGAGTGAGAGAGAGAGATTGTGAAGTTCTTGTGCGAGTGGATTCTTTGTGAAATCTGTTGCAAGTGGGGGAGAAGTGTAGATGTTGGGTGTATAGTGAATTCTTCTATCCCTCTTGGGAGAAGAGAATTTTCAGTTATATCCGCAATTTCCGGTGCGCATTGGCTCAGATGAAACGGCTTATGTGATTAGACAGCTGGGTGTGGTGTCCGTGCATTCGTTTCACTTTTACTGAGGTGGATAATTGGAGCAGAACTTAGGAGAAGAGGGGAACTCACCTAGGCGGAGGGCCGCAATGGCTGGGAAGACTAGGAATAAGCCGACTATCTTCATGTCATTTCAATTCTTCTTCCTGTAAATATTCTGTCCTTTAAGATTAGAGGAAGAGACGAGACGATGAGAGAAATACAGTTTTATGGGCCGGAAATGGGAAAATATTGTCGGCTTTATGGAATTTATGCCATATTTTAGGCGGAATCTTTCAAAATACCCTTCAAATTGACAAAAATAGAAGAAAATTTGGAACTATTTATCTTTAGGGACCCCAGTAGCCATGATTCAATTTTTGTGCTGTCAGGAGGGTCGCAGGTTCAATACTCCTCCCTGACTTACATTTTTGCTTTATTAATTCAAGTCTTTTTCTCACATTTTTTGACGCTTTGACTCAATTGTATTGCATTATAAGCACATATGCATTGACATCTCCTCATTATCTCATTTTTTGAGCAATCCTATTGATAAAAAATGCAAAATCCAATTTCTCGACTCAGACCAGCTTAACAACTCGATAAGCTAGAGAATTCCAATGCTACAGAGCAGCTGGAACAGTAAAAGGCCAATTTAGTATACTTTGTGTGGCTGAATTGAGTCAAAACGTCAAAAAATGTGAGAAAAAAGACTTGAATTAATAAAGCAAAAATGTAAGTCAGGGAGAGGGATTGAACCCGCGACCCTCCCGACAACACAAAAATTGAATCATGGCTACTGGGGCCCCTAAAGGTAAATAGTTCCAAACCAGCAAAAAGGGAAAGAAAATAGACTGAAAATGAAGAAAAACAGTGATTTTAGAGGCTTTTAGACAGGATTTGAGCAGAAATCTGGGAAAAACGGCCAAAACAGCTAAAAAGCAGTCGTTTTTGGAAGATTTTATTCGCTTTTTGACTAAAATGCTATGAAAACTTGCACTGGAAATGCGTAAAAATAAGCCTAGAATGGTGTGATAAGTTGTGATGCCAATTCGTACAAGTGAAAGGTGCGAAATGATCAATCAGGACACGACCCCCGAGGGGAGTATAGCGATAATTCAATGAAGAGACTTATCAGAAGGGAATGAGAAAGCACACGGGAGAACTGTGTTGTCTGGACTAATTGGCGTGGATGAGACGTGGAGAGAAGAGAGGAGGGGCGGGGCCAGACCCCCTCTCTCGGTAACAATGGCTGCCAGGTGCTGGCGGATAAAGGGCGGGAGAGTTTTCGGGTTCGAAACTGACCGAATTTTAGAATTTCAGAGAAAACCTGGGCAATCCACGCATCTTTTCTAGTCAAGGAACCAGAAGAGGGCAAGAAATGAATCAGACTTTTTACAGCGCTCGAACTGAAGCCTTTAATATTTTGCCAATTTGACGATTAAATGAAGGCTACATTTTTGCAAAATTGCATGCTAAAACGTTTAGTAAACCGCCTAAAAGCGAGATCAAACGAGAGAAACTTTTTGATTGTTATTTTGAGTGACTGCTTTGAGAAATTGTTTATTTTCATTGAAAAACGAAAAAAAAGGGTAAATGTGTTGACTGTACTTTGAAGATCACCCTATGACTGATATGAATCATGTGGCTGAGTAACTCTGCTTCAGAAAGAAAATCCGCCTTGGCCTTGAGATTCGAGTTGAGTAATACGCGCCTCTTACTCATCTCGTTTAAAACAAAGGAGAACCATCTCATCGTGGGAAGTGGCGGAAGGAGAAAAGAGAAAAAAAAGGGTTGACAAAAACTTAACTAGTCACTGACTGGCGGCTCTTTGACCTCAAAATGGCCATCAATTTGAGTTTTTGTTGGGAAGATGCTCTTTTAAATCTGCGATTGATGAAATCAATTTTGGTCACAGAAATCTAAATTCTCTGGAAGTTGGAAAGAAGCCAAAGGAGAGGAACAAAATGAGTTTTGAACAAAAACGATTTCCCACGGGTGATGACGAGAAGTGAAAAGAGAAAAAAAGAGTGTGACGATAGTTCAAAAAACCGTTCGTTCGGCAGCCGTGACCAGCCAGGCAATCCATCAGCCGAGACACTTCCGCCAGTTGAGAAAAGATTCCTCTGGATGCAATAAAGTGGAAAAAAGAAGCCCAAAAGATAAGGCCATTTTATGGGTCTGCGTTCCTCTCTTCGGTCCAAAACAATGAAGCTGTTTTTCGCCCAAAAACCAAATGGGTACATTAGCCATGCCGATGAGGGATCGTTTGTCATTCGAGCGGCGCGATTCAAAGAAGAGATTTCTATGTTTTAGAGGGGGGAAATGACTGGAAATTAATCCGAGATCGCTCTTTTGGAGAGACGAAGCCGCGAACTGGAAACGAAAACAAAACTCTTTTGTCCAGAGCATTTTCCGTTTGCTCACCTGCTGGTGAGTCGGGATTTGTCAGTGGAAAGTCGACTTTTTTAGAACAAGGAAATGGAAAAGAGAGAGACTGAAAATACGATTCAACCAGTTCCGATTTCAAAAAAATTTCCAAACGAGTCGGAAATTTTGCTACTAATGGAGAACCTCTACACCCTCTTTACTCATTATTGGAAGGAATTTTCTTCCAAAAATTGGAAAAAAGGACGAATATGAAGATGGAAAGTGGCCAAAATTGAAAGAAGGCTCTAAATTGTTGAAAAACTAACTCGGAATGGCAGTAAACAAGCGAGCTTCTGACCTAGCAGCATATCTTTATGGTCATTTTTACAATCTTTTTTTTCCTAATTCCTTGATTATTTTCTACTTTTAGATTCTTAAAAATAGACCAGTCTTTTCACAATTATTTAATACAAATTAGTAATTATTTCCAGAAGAATTTAGACTTTTTCCTTCGAAAATTAAAGCGATCAAACTGGAAAAACAAAATGACTCCAAATTATGATTGAAGTATTGAATTCGGACCGGAATTTCATCCAAAAAATGGAGGGAGAGAAGCAGTGGAACACTAATAGACGATGGATTAGTGGCTGTGAAGCAGTCCAAATCGGAGATTCTATCAGAACGGTTGTAAAGTTTTTTTCTTGACGAGACCTCTGACGATAAGAGTGAATGAGAGAGAGAAAGAGAAAAACTAATATCGAATGTCGGAGTCAGTAATCAGTGAGAGTGGAGCCTCACTCTGTCGGACTGACATTATGCATGGCGACTCGCGCATGCATTTTGTCGCCTTTCACTTCTCAGATAAGAAGAAAATGAACACACAGAAGGTTGGAATGATGTTGTGAAGCGACCGAATGGGAGAGACGGGTGCAAAGTGATTGTTATGATGACGCCGGCCGAAACCGGCGGCTGGAGAGGAGCCAAAAAAGGCCATTTTGGACCCCTCTGACCTAGTGTTTTGGCTATCGGAAGGGCGATTTGATTGGCGAGGAAAAACCGGAACCGATCGCATTGATACAAAAAAAGTGACCAGGAGAGGCGAGGAATTCGACCTGTCCGGAAGCCATTTTTTAAGGGGAGAAAAACAGCGGCCAGAAATTAATCTGAAAGAGCTCTTCTCCATCAGAAAAAGGGTCTTAGAAATTCGACTCATTGAGGAATATAAAGCTAAATTTCTTAGAGTAGCTCTTTTTTCTTGTAGATATTCTCTTCACCCAGCCATTCCTCTAAAAAAAACAAGGAGTTGGCGGCTAAAAAAAGAGACAGAAAGCAGAATGTTTTTCAGATAACCCAGCCGTTTGTGTCAGTTTTCAAGAGACTTGAAGAGAATTGATAAGAGGAAAAAACCGGAACAGTTCGGATAATAGAAAAAGTGAAGAGATATCGAGAAGCGCATGAGAAGGCGTGAAACCACTTAGAGCCAGAGCGGAGGGCAAACAGATGGACTGGATTATGTCGGGAGGAGGCGATGCCGCCAATTTTCATCAAAATCTCCAGCCTGTACTATTAAATCCATGGCATTTTCCAAGAGAAAATATTATTTATTTCTCCTAAAGGTGAAAGCGATGAGAGACTCTCGAGGGGTTGGCAGGCCTCTCTCTTTCTAGCTTGTTCTCCTCAGTTTCTTGGAGAAATTAAGAGGGAGAGAGGGAATTGGATTAGTAGGCTAGATATAGAGCTTACCGATCCTAATAACGTGGCGCGTGAAACATGCTAGAGTGCCTTCGGGGTGTCAATGGCCGTCGGACAAATAAAGGACCTCGGGGAACGCGCCCTCACACCCATCTGCATCATCGTTATAATTCTCAGGGCAACAAGCAATGAGAGAGAGTTACTTTTTGGTTCGGCTGGAAAGGAGAGAAGCGCGAAGGAGAAACTACAGAGCAGATGGCGCCGGATACCATCGCAATGCGGCCGATGGGTAAACACCTCATCAATGGGGATTGTCAGACAGCTCCGAGATTTATTCGATTCGCTAGGTTCATCTCTTTCTTTCTTCTCACACTCACGCAGCGATAAATATCTTTCAGCAGGGGGTGATGATTTTGATCAATTCCAAGTTTCAACTATTTTGGTTAGACTATATGATTTTTCACTTTTTAGGAAAGTTTTAGAGGAGATCAAGAACTACAGCTTGATAGAAATCAAACAAACAATGGTTGGGAAGAATGGGAGAAAATATTGTTAGAGAAGGGAGTGAGTGTGTGAGCCGAAATTAATGACAACACTTGACCCAATGTCCTTAGCTGAGCATGTGGTTAATTTCGAGCAGACAATAGGTTGAGACTCTAATGGAAACTGTAAAACTGAGGGAGGGAGCTGGTTCCATTTTACAACGACTGATTTGGGGGAGAAAAGAAGGAGGTAAACAGTCAATTCGGACTGAAACCCCATGAAAGGTGAGCCCTTTTTGGCTGTTTACTTTTCTGGCTGTTGAGCATTACTCAGCTCAAAAAAGGACCAAGAGATTCCTCGCTCTCGTGTCAAAGTTGGAGTCAACCGGAAGGCTATAGTGCAATCAAATGTGGCCACTGAAACCATGAGCAGAATTGGCGGAATAATTTGCTTAATTATGGCGCTCCTAACAGCGACAAATTATGTCTTGAGAAGAGAAAGAGTGGAGACACTTCAGCTCCGGGAATGGGGAGGGAAAGGACACAAGAGGTCAGGTGCGATAAGAGTTCATTAGCATATGCCTGGTTGGCTGGGAGGGACGAAAGGAAATGCAACCTCTAGTGGCTTGAAAATGGATGGAAGAAAGCAATCTGAGTCTACCTGGGTAATGAGCAGAAGGATTGAGGCTGAAATAGAAATTCCGACTGGAATGGGTAAGAATAGGAATGACCGGAAGAAGTTGGCTGGAAGGCAAGGGGAGAGAGATTGAAGAAACTGAGGAGGAACGCAGAATTAATGAGACGATATCCGGCGAAACTTTCGCCGGAAATAGCTGATCGCGAGAAGACAAAAAACCTGGCGGATTGTACACTGCAAAAGGGGATGATGATGCCGCTCTCTTTATCTCTCAAGGAATGTCGTCACTATGAGTGGGGATTTGGTGCACGGGTTCTACCAAAGACACAAAACAAAAATTTGAAAGCGAAGATGGAAGAATTCTTTAGAAAATCTGGCTATAGAGGGCATCTTGATTCTGTCATTTTGATTAAAAGTCTAAATGCTTTTGACTGAAAAAGTAAGTATTTGGGGAGAAATGAGCCTCTTCCATCATTCATGGATGCGGCCTTAACCAAGTCAGCTTTGTTGTTTTTAAACAAAGAATTCCAGATTTTTGAGCTCTTCCAATTTTCAGCTTTTACCCTTAAAAATTAGAAGATTTACGGTCCTTTTTAAAATGAATTTCTCCTTCAATTTGTACTTTCTTTTGAGATTTGAAGATTGGAGGTGATTGTACAAGAAAAATCGTATTTTTGCCCAGATGGCGGTATTTTCAAAGAGTGAAAAGAATAGAAAATGTGAAGATGAAGTGGTGACTCTCGAAGGAAAACAGCTGTAAATAGTGGCGTCTGTCTGTTCCTTGTTGTCCAGAATGCTTTTTCGAACAATTGGACCGTGAAACATTGATGAGAGGTGGCAAAAAAAGACCGAGGGAAAACAAGAAAACTTCGCTCATTGTGGAGAGACTAAAGTGAGCGCCCAGCCCAACTATTTTTTGTCTCGATTTCAAAGGCCGGAAATTGGATGCCCCCTCCCTCTCTTGAGAGACATAATAATTGCTGGAACTCTCTCCCTCATCACCAATTTGAAAAGACCTCCTTCTCCGACGACTCATTAGACTACGATGGGGGTAGAGGGGAGAAAAGACGACCACAAACCAAGGCAATCGGTTACGGCAACCAACGGCGGCCTGTTTTTGAGAGTTCGAGAGGGTGATAAAGACACTTTTAAGAAGAAGGAGACTGCTTCCTTTGATCACGGCTATCACTTTCTGTCGGGACTGACAATTTATGCGGTTTAAAATTACGTCGTTATATTCCTTTTACATTTCAGGTCCTCCTCCCCACCATCTTGACGTTTTGACCGACTCATTCCCTATTTCTGATTGTTCCAAAGAAAAAGAACTTCACACTGGTCGTCTCGATGCTGGCATGATTGACGTTGCGACGAAAGTCGAGTAAAAGAGAGTAGAGATAATGAAGAAAGAGCCCAAACACGTTGTCAGAACGACGTTATCGTTCCTGTAATGTTCATGCTTTTGGATTCTTTTCTTAGAAAATTGGAAATGAAATTCTTGATATAGGTATGTAATGATAGATAATGACGAAACAAACAGGCAGAAATCGTGAATATTATTGGAAATGAAAGGAAATTCCAACCAAGTTCTACGTTTTCATTTGTATTCCGTAGATTTCTAAATATCCAAAGTTATTTCTCTTCCAATCCTCTACTTTACTTTTTTTGGTGCTGAAGCTAAACAACGCTGGGTTAAAATAATGTTTTTTTATGAATCAGCAAGAAAAGACAGACGCTCATTTCATTTAGGATTCAAAATTAGAGCAGACAATCCTCATTTTATTCGAGTATGCTGTGTTTATCGACGATATTTTTATTTGTTTTAGCCAATAGTAGACTCTAAATAGTCCTTTTTCCAGATGCACGTCGTTGTCTTCGGCGTAATGACTTTTCTAGCTGTCATGACGGCTATGCTACCAGCCTTTGGCATACTTTATCTATTCAGTTCATTTCTTCCTGAAGATCCGCAAGGCTTCTTGGAAAGTATAATCTATTTTATTCAGGCTAGTTAATTTATTTTGGTGTATGGTTATTATTTTCAGACTGTAATTATTTGGTTCATAGGATTCATAGTCATATTCGCTTACTCTGATGTCGCTTTTGCTCTTGTTTTTTTAACAATGAAACAAATTTATTTTTGGGATAAAGAAAAGATAGCTTTACAACTTCTTGATAAATTCTACAAATTGAGAGAAAAGTTCGCAAACCAACAAAAAGCGGATATACAAGACAACCAGGAGCCAGAGCAGAGAAGTGTCCAAGCAGAAGTCAACAGTAAGTCAGACTAAACTTGTATGTTTTATAATTTGTACAATATTCGCACTTTGAAATAAACAAGCTTACCATCGTCTTCTGGTCTTCGGCACTAAATGTAGGGGTCATCGAGAGGTCTTCAAAACTCCCAATTTAAAATATTCGCCTAACTCATTTTGTTGGTAGAATTTTCCAAGAAATGCCCCCAGATGATTGCTTATGACGCCCCTAATACGAGGCGCGTTTAAAGCAGCCGTTTTAATAAAACCTGGAACTATGAGAAACACATTAACAATTTTATTAAAATGTACGAAATATAAAAATGAGCGATATCTCTTACTTTAGATTAAAAACAAGTTTACCGTCGTCGCCGGGGCGACAAAGCTTGGCCTTAGGCAATAAATGTGGGAGTTTCCCTGGGATTTCCTGAAATTTAGAAGAAACAAAAAATGACCGCTCCCCCCTCCCAAAGAAAAAGCAGCCGTTCACTCAAATTAAAAAATGGGCTCTTAACGGATCCTAGGAGACTTCACATACACAGATAGAGACGGACGCACTTTAGATTGCATGCAGCATGGGTAACCGCAACATTAAAGCAGCTGGAGGCCGAAAAGCCTAGGAGAACCATCAACCTGGGGCTAGTGTTCGCCTCCACTTTGACCAACTTCTGCGTTTCCGACATACAAGTGAGATTGTAAGTCGTCTTGGCTTTCAGGAGAACTCTGTGCTTCGTGGAAACTTGTCATAGGAGGGAATGGCATTTGGCCAGGAGGGTGGGGAACAAATTGGGATGTAAATGGAGAGGGATGTGATGGATCAGGGAAGGGATAACCAGGAAAGACAGTGGGAGGATGCTGATTGCTGGCATGTGTTGGCATCTGCATGTGTTGATTGTAATTGGAATGAAGTGCGGGGAAATGCATATTTTGCTGCGGAGGATAAAATCCAGAGCCGTCAGGATAAGAGTGGTGTCCATTTGTCTGAAAATAAAGAAGTTAAAAATAAAGCGAACTTGCCATTTGTTGATGCAGTGGATAGCCGTATTCATCACATCCATTGCTAGCTATTTGAAAATAAGGATGTGCGAAGTGAGGAATGTGCTGGTAGTTTTGAGGAATGGAATTGAATTTAGGCGGGTTGGGCTGTTGGCTACCGTAGCAGCGTTGCTTATGTGGTGTCATATTGCCCTAAAGTCAATTTGTATAAAATTGAACGCAATAGCTTACTTCACGCTGGTTCGCTCGCTTTTTGGGAGCCTTTGGAGATCCATCAGAATTCCCAAGGTCGACTTCGATTGATTTATCCAAAACTCCCATACTTCCTTCGAGCAATTTTGCCCACAAACCTAGAAAGAAACTCGTTTATTAAATTAGGATAAATAGCTTACTTGGGTCAGTCATGCCGTACGTGTTCTGATCCCGATTACCTGCTACGAAAGTCTTAATGGCATCCCAAAGTTCGCTTCTATTAGCGATAGACCATAAGTACGCGTTGCCTTCAGTGATGCCGTCTTGTTTGAACACATTATTTGTGCTAAGGCTGCATCGTAGACTGTTTTTCCAGGATGAAGAGATGACACATCGAGGAAAATAGTATCTAAAATCCAAATGTTGCAGCTGGAGGCTTGCATGCGCTAAGGTATAAAAATGTTGCTTTCTATATAAGACTTTATAATGTTTGCGCGTACCTGGCAAAACGGTAGACCTCTTTGCTGGTAAGAGGAGTCTTGGCATTGTGGAGAGCTAAACCGGCTATGACCAAGTAGGGAACATTTGCTCTATCGCTCAGTTGTCTGAGTTTGCGAGGCTTCCCCAGCGCACGGCAGAGAGCTGGATGTTGCTGCTGGATGATGCTGTTTGATTCTTGGATGTGTCCATAATCTTCTTGGTTAAATTCGTATTGATGAGCAATTGAGAGTTTCGACACGGACTTGTTTCGCCTTCCTTTTGATTTCCCTCTATCCTTCTTCTCGGTCGACTCGTTTCGCAGCTTGATAGTTTCCCCAGCAATAATCCGATCAATATAGTCTCCAACTTCTTTTTCTTTTTTAAGTTCATTTGCTTGTGAGCCTGGCTGGTAGAATTGATCACTTTGGACCTGGTCATAATAGGTCTTGGAACTGTTGAAGAGAAAAAGAAAAAAAAACTTACCGCTTTATTTTCGAGTCTTTCAGGCACAATCTGTTGTCGAGAAGGAGGACGGGCAAAAGCAGTGTCTTCCTGTGGTATCTGTTGCATCCTTGGCTCTTCTCCCAACCAATTAATAGTTTTGGATTTTTCTTCTTTACGAATTCCTGGCTTTTCTTGTAGAACTTTAATCAATGGTACTTCTTGTATTCTGGTATTCAGTAATTCATTTGGTTGTTGCATTTGTGTTTCTTCTAGAAATAATAATTTGTAATAATTGAATCAACTTTTACCCATCACAAAACGTGTAGGCTGGTGAGCCCCTCCTATAACTAAGTTTTCATACGAAGAAAGATGTCTGGAGTTATAAGGATAATGCAACTGTGGGCTTTGCAATCTGGTTTGTGCATCTTCATGGAACCCAAAGTGTTGTGAAGTGAGTTCATGATATTGAAAGTCTTCATCAACTGAAGCATCGCAAATCAATTGGGCAGCTGCTTCGCACTCATGTTGATAATCCAGATTGGTCTAATATTAAATTCTTTTAAATACAAAAAGACTTACCCATTCACGGATCTGATTTGCATTTGCCTTTTTTACGCCGAAGGAAGTTTTAGCTGTTGCTTTACGAGGCATGATCTCGAGAGTGGAATAGATTTTGCAAATGAAATGACGGCTATTGATTAACGGCCTATAAATTGGTGAAATGAAAGCGCTTTTACAAGCCTAAGCTTTTAACCAAAATGGCGTTTCCAATATGAAGATTGATTAATTCAACCCAACAAGTTTACCGTCGGGGTTGGGGCCTCAATGGATTTTGATAGGTCCTAAGAAGCTTCACACAGACAGACAGAGAGATCGAGGCAAGACAAACCTGCAGGCCTTCGGCCCTAAACTGTGGGGTAATCGAGAGGTTTTCTAAAGTTTGGAAGCACATAAATGTTAATAGATTCTTCTTTGGGATTTTCGGCCCATTCCCCTCGAATTTTAGCTACTTTCCCTTCCCCAGAGTTTGTCGTCTCTTTTTTCCTCGAATTGTCGCCCCCTTCCCAGAACTCATTTTGTGTACTGTTTTAGTTCGCAAATTTCCCTACTTCCAATTAGCGTTCGACAACTTTTCAGAGAACACAAAATTGGCTCGGATTATAACCGCTCTTCAGAAAATTCCTTGGAAAAGTTAAAAGTCTTCCCACGAAAATTTGTAGTTCCCTTTCTTTGAATTTCGGCCCATTTCTTCTGGGTTTGTCAGCCCTTTTCCCTCGAATTTGATCTGGGAGTTTACTTGGGATTTCCTGAAATTTAGAAAAAAAACGACCGCTCCCCCCAAAAGAATTAAAAAAGGGTTCTCGACAGGTTTCAATAACCTGAGAGGCTTCACATAAACAGACAGGCAGACGGATGCACTTTAGTTAGATAGATTAAAAGCGAAATGGGCGTGGCTAAAAAGGTAAACATAGTTTTCTAATAAATTTATTGTTTAGAAACTTGTTCTAATCTCCCCTCTTATTATAAAAGTCGTCACAATTTGCTGCTGTCTTTTCTCTGATGATGTAAAAGACTAGAAAAGACAGATAGATCATCCCGGCAAGAATCCCAAGGTAGATCACCCAAGCGGCGAGAAGCAAGAAATTTGAATAGACCATTCCCAATTGAAGCCACAGATTCTTTTCGGTGAAGAGTTGAATCAAAGGAATGTAGACTTCTTTTTTCTTGATCGCCGTTTTTCTTGTTTTCCCTTAATAATCTCAAAAAAAAACGCAACAGAAATAATCACTTGGCTTGAAGTTCCTTTTTTCCACGATGTAATCCGGCTGATTGCCCCAGTAGAGCCTATGAAGATGCTTTCTGACACAATCGAATGCTTGGCGATCTCCAATCAACAGCTTATTGTTGTATGAGTCCTCATCCCATTTCACATTAGTCAATGACAAAAGTTTCTTCGGCGAATTGCATGTCTCGTAGTAACTTTTGCATTTAAACCCAAAAGCGTGTTCATTTGTGTATTTTAATAGTCCGAACAAAGATAGATCACTTCGCATTTGAATTTTTACACTTGTACAGTCCTCCAATCTGCCGAGAACCGTCGCAATAATCGCACACTCCTCTGTACCTTCAGTAATATTCTGATGCTGTAACATCAAAATATACTAGAAATTCGAACTTTACATACCCAAAACTCGACCAAAGACGTAGTTTCGGTCAAATTGAACTCGGTATTGTGGCAGAAAAACTGTTGTTGAGAGAGATCGACAGTTAAAAAAAGAAGACCAACCAAGAGAAGAAACATTTTGTGTTTGCCCCAATTATCAGGAATGGATTAAAAATACAGTTTTATTAAATTCTAATATTACAAGTACAATTCCCGGAAAACATATAGTTCAAATTACTTATTTTGCTTCGAACGAGTTAAAAACGAGGCAATAGCCTGGGCACATTCCTTTGATTGCCAGCGTCCAATAATTGTACGGCATTCCTCCTAAACAAACTTGTAAAAATACTGAAAAATCAACTTACAGCGTTTGCTTTAGTGAGTCCATCCCTATGGATATCGCGCAGGAGACTCTTAGTGAGCCTCAGGCTTAGATAGATTTGCTATGTGTAGAAGCTTTTTTTTGAAAATATTTGGCAACTTTTCGACCATAGTATATCTGAAAGTTAGAAGTTGAAGCAATGATTGGTGACTAGCGCTGTCATACTTATTTATGTATCTTTCGTTTCACTCCTTTCTATCAAATTGTCGCATTTTGTCGAAGGATAGAAGGATAGAGGTAGATTAGACTATTGGTCCTAGATGAATATCCACAGTTGGCTGATATTGTGTCTGCTCCTAGGGTGGAGTTGGGCTCAATTGATAACTATACCGGCTCCCATCAAGACCTCCGTCATTTCCACTCCAACCACTATGATTTCTAATACAACAACCACCACAGTTTCGAATATGAGTACTACTATTTCGACTACCTATTCTAGCACTACTTTGATCGATACTTTGACAGCCACCTCAACCACAAATTCAACCAATTCGACTACGACTTCGAGCACTATTTTGATAGCCATTCCAGCCATAAATTCGGCTATTGGTCCAAATAGCAATGCTACTTTGGTCGCCAATGTAAGTACTTCGACTACAATAATACCGACGACAACCGAAAGTCCTGGTATGTTTTTTTTCTTTATTTCCTGCAGAAACGGAGAAAACTTCGAAACAAAAAGGGAAGAACGAAAAATTCAAGGTCATTTGAATTTTATGATTTCAATGATCACGCAGGAAAGAAACAATTTTAGCGTGTAAAGCTGGAATCAATGGCTAAAACAAGAAAGGACCCTTCAAAATAGGAAGACCATTTTGTTTTTAATTACATTAACCCTTTATAAAACGATCAGGATTGTAGAGGAGATAATAATGTTCAGAAGAATGTGTGCCGAATCTGCCAGTCCTAGCCGACGCGTCTTTCGTATTCGCAATGTCAAAGAGCTGTAAAATCCTGGTGAGTAGTGGCGATATGATAACTCCAAAAGACCTCGATGCAGCTGACACGGAGGGCATAAAAAATAAAGGAGTTGTCAGCATGGATTGTGTCCTCATCCGACCGGCAATTTTCTCCGTCTCCAGTGATGAGCTCGGAATTGTTCAGCGAATAAATCAACATGGAAGACCCAATCTGGCCAGATATGCCATCTGGAAGTTGGATAAAGACTGGACAGAGCCAAGGCGATTAGAAGCCAAAGCACAATTGGAGATCGAATTCCAGCTCAATTCGACGGCTGAAAGATCCTGTCATTTTCATTGGAAACTGCAAATTATCCGATGTTTGTTCATGGAGCAGCAATTGGATCCATTTAAACCACTCGAAATCAACTATATCGACTATGAGGGCAGCAGATTACGGTACGTTCTCTTGTCTTTTTGGAGAACTCGATAACCTATGAAGACTAAAGAAAAGATCCAATTCAGAGTTTATAAAAAGATGAATTGGACGATCCCAAAAGGAGCGAACATAGCCAGACATACGAAAGAAGTCCTCGCTTATTATGATGAATTCTTGGGAACGGACAGGATTTGGGTCAGTCGGTTTTCCTACTTCCGTTGGAAGAGTTCAGATGCAACATAGCTTCCAATGGATGTACAATGTGGACTTGGAGGAGCAGATAAAACGAGGGACTAAAACGAGCCGTCTGACGATGTTTCATCTTGCGAATTTGGAACGAGAGCGGACGAATATCATCCCGGTTTATTCGGATTCGAGTGGTCTGGTGACGGCCCATTGCAGAGAGAATGAGACTGATTGTCGCTACATTTATAGTCGAATTGGCGCCAAATCGGACATGGAGTCCACCTGTCTTATGGATCTACCGTATCTGACGACGATTGGCGTGATTACTCCCCCAAGATCGATGGATTTCAATAAGACCGAGAATCCGCTTCCTCCTGAAGCTCAAGTTGACAATTTAGAGAAATTCGCTGAAGAAGATGACCCGTTAAGGCCTCTCTACATTCTTGTTTTGCTCATCTTCTTTCTTATTCTCGGAACGGCCATCGGACATCTCATTCCCTCCAAAAGTGATGATCTTCTTGATCTTTATGTGAGAATTTTGTTTATTTTATAAGAGAAGGAGGGCTTTCAGACTAGATTGGAAGAAGAGATTGACGGCTACAGATCGGAGGCGATGCGCGCTCGGAAGAAGTTGAACAAGAAGGAAGGCGACGTCAATAAGCCCAAATAAGAACTAAACGTTTAATAAATATTTGCTTGTTTCAGTCATTTTTTTGGGAAGAAAATAGCTTTTTTACAGAATAGATACAAAGATTCTTTTGAAAAATCGGCTTTAACTCTCAAATCGAGAGGTCTGAAAAGTTCATCACGGTACTTCCAACAATAAACACCTAATTGGCTATTCGGAAGGACTTAAACCTCACTTTCCAATTAAAAGAGGGAAATGATTGCTAATCGAAACATGAAGAAAGGTTCGGCTATTTGTCTAAAATGGTGTCTGTTCCCTACTCAGAGCTAATCAATTAAGCACAAATAAGCCATTAACAACGAATATTGATTAAAGGATTACAAGCGTGTTAGCGGCTTAAATTATTCGCTTAATCGTATAAAAGTCGTTAAAGTTCATTTGTGTCTTTCTGGTTACTGTAGCTGCGCTTGTACGTGGCATTCATAGTGGCGGTAGCTTCTATATTTTGAACATTATCTTTTCAGTTTGACTCACCAAATGGACGCAGAAAATATTCCTTTGGAAAACTCTGAAAATGTGCCAACAACTCCGTTGATTAAGTCGTCTCTTCAAAAGGGGAAACGTCTTTCGACACAAAGTCCCTTCTCGGCAGCCAGTCCGCAACAACGTATCCCAGCAAAAGTCTTAAAGGTGGAGTTTTCTCAACAGCCATTTAGAGAAATGATGCTTTAGAATCAGAACATCCAGCGATTTAATATTTATGAAGCCGATCCTAATATTGAACAAACGTTTTGTGAGCAAACATTGCTCGAGGATGTCACAAAAGATTCATTGCAAACAACTATGGAAGCTCATCAGGAGACTCTCCAAGAGGAGGAAGCTGATCTCAATCTCCTCGATCGAATTGCAGCAGGTTTGAGCATTTTTAATTTTGGAAATATAGTAATTTTTTTAGAAGAATTGGATAAAACTCTCGGAGAATTTTCATTGGAAGATGAGTTAGAAGCTAGTCTCGGTAAAAGTGAAGAGCCGATTGGTTCGTTTTTTCTTTAGGTTTAAAAACAATAAATATTTAGAAATGGAAAAAGAGGATGAAAAAACGTTGGAAGGCGAGGCGTTTCTCCCTTCTTTGGCCGATGAATTGAGCTGTTTAATTGCTTCCAAAGTAGAGGAAACTCCAGTAGAGGAAGTTGTTACTGAAGCAAAAGAGGAAATGATTCCTCCTTCACCCAACTCAGCTCCAACTCCAGAACTTGAATCTCCTCAAGCTGAGCCAATTGATGACTTCTCAATTTCCCAAGCTCTTGAAATGCCCGAAGAAAATGGCAAGGAAGACGAGATGACTTCTTCTCCATTTTCCCAGGAAATAGTCGAGAAAAATTCAACTGAAGCAGCCATTTCAACTGTTGAAACAACCGAGGAAATGGAATCAGCCGAAGAAAATGAAAAATCTCCTTCTCCCATCGAGCCAGAAGAAGAAGTCGCCACGAAATTTCTAGAAAATGGAATTCCTTCTCCAATTATGCCAGCTACCGAAGAGCTCGAGTTCCCTGAAGAAGTTGCTGAAGAAGAAGTAATTCGCCCCAATGAGCCAGAAGAGGTGGAATCACAAAAATCGGAGAATTCGTCCGTTTTTGAGGAAGAAAATGTGGTGGAAGTCCAGCCAACACTGGCAGATGAGCTCACCTTCTTCGACAAAACTCGCGATCTTGCTATCTCGCCCATGGAAGAAAATGAGGATGAAATGGACGACGCGGCTGATAGGACCCTTCAAAACGAGGAGGCTGAGGATAAAGAAATTGTTCCAATAAGGAGTAGGTTTTATTGTATCGTCATTGGAATGAGATTACTGTAGTCTATATTTCAAATGATTCTTTCAGGAATCTCAAAGAGCTTCGCAGTTCCAAGTAATATCAATCTCACAGACGAGTTGAATTTCTCTGTAAACCAAACTCTTCCTCCAGCTGAATCAACCATGGCTCGAGAGGCGAGCAATTTGGAAGAGACTGAGCTATCTTCAATTCCAACAAACGACGTTGAGGAGAATAATGAAATCGGTTTGAATTTTTATTTATTTTTTATGTTGAATTTGCAGAGGATTCTATTGCTGAACTTCCAAATAAGAAGGATTTCTCGTTTATGGGCCAGCCGAGAAATAATATGCTCTCCGAGTCTTTGTAAGTTTTTCTCTCTTTCTCTTATAAAAATCAGGATGGAATTCGTCTTGACGGAAAATAAAGTGGAATATGAGATTAAGACAGAAGAGGCTCAGGTTCAGCTTCAAGCCAGAATTGTGAGTTTCTTTTCCCTCGTTTGATAAAATTCAAATTTAGAGTAAATTAGAGAACGAATTGGTTTTAGCTCAAAGGGAGAGAGAAGACTACAAATTTGTCTTTGAAGAGGCGGCCAAGAAGAATAAAGAGACTGTCAGAGCACTTACCCAGCGCTGTAATGAACTAGAAATGGAGGCTGAGACTCTGAGACAAAAGGAATTAAACGAAAGTCAGATCGTCAATCTCGAAGTGATTGGAGGACGAATTGACAGTCTGATGCAGGAATATAATGCTCAAACAGAGAAATGCGAAAAGCTTGAGAAAGAGAATGAAGCGATCAAAAAAGAGGCCGAAGTTCAGGTAAATCATAACATTCGGGTGAAAATAAAAATCTTTAGAAAATTCAACTAGAAGAGGCGCTGAAGGCCATAGAAGCTCAAAAAGACGAATTTGAAGCCATGGAACTGCTGAAGACTCAAGTAGGCTCAATTCTGAGAACATTTTTAAAAAAAATGTTTAGAAAACTCAGCTTGAAGACGCCCAGAAGACGATTGAAGCTGAAAAGGAGTCACTGGAGAAGGAGAATGAGGATTTGAAAAAACTAGTTGAAGAAAAGGTATGGTTACAATAGATCTAAAGTAGCAAACCTTTAGAAAATGCAACTGGAAGTACTCGAAAGGGAGTATAATGATCAATCGGAAGATCTTGAAGGAGCTATAGATAATCTCGATGCATGCCAGCAAATGATAGAGCAATTGAAGACCGAAAATGCGACAAAACTCCAGTCCAGCTTTGACCAGCTCAACGATCTTCAATTGTGTTTGACTCGATCAAATGAACAAAAAGAAGAATTGCAACAGAGTCTTGAGGAGATGTATTCCCAGAAGACTGACTTGGAGCAACAAGTTCTCTCTCTTAAAACTGCTGTGGAGAGTGCCCAAACAGAAATGGAGAGGATGAAGACTAGTTCAGTTTCCAATGAGGACACCATCGAGCAACTCAAGACGGAAAGCGATGAGTTGAAAGACTCTCTTGCCCAAGCAAATCACAAGGTTAGTTTCTAGAAATGAGTGGAAATACAGCAAGCCTAGAAGCTGCAACTACAAGCCTCTTTGGATTCAATGGAGAGCCAATATAATGAAGAGTTCCAACTAGCATCGACTACTTCTTTCAAAGTCACTTCTCTTGAGGCTGAAGTAGAAGAATTGAAGAAGAAGGAGACTCTCCAATTGGCTAAATTTGAAGAGTTGGAACAGGAAGCTGTCGCTTTAAAGGAGAGCTTAGATCAGGCTAATCTTAAGGTCAAACAGCAAGAGGAAATGCTGAAGGATTTGAGAGAAACGAACAGTCATCTCGAGCTTAAAGCCAATGATGTTGAAAGACTTGAGGCTATTGAAACAGAAATGGATGAGATGAAGAAGAAAGAAATTGATCAATCAGCAAAGAGCGAGGAGATCGAGAGAGAACTCGTCTCTTTGAAGGACTCCCTGGCTCAAGCCAATTTGAAGGTGGTCAACTTCTTTCAATGGAATAAAATTCACTTTTAGAACGAACAGCAAGAATTGCTTATAAAGGAGTTGAAAGAACAGAACTTTGACCTGGAAACTAAAGCAGTAGAATCGGAAAAGGTAGTAGAAATGGAGAAAACCGTGGAAGAATCGAAACAGAAAGAAAGCGAACAAATTGGAAAGATTGAGACCTTGGAACAGGAGATGAGCGTCCTGAAAGAATCTCTAAGCCAAGTTGAACATGAGGTACAAATTTAAGATTCTCAATAAAAAAATTTTTATAGAAAAAACAGCTAGAAGAAGCCTTGAAGCTTCTGGAGGAGCAGAATAATGACCAGACTTCAGTTGCCTTTGGAAAGATCGAGACCTTGGAAGTTGAATTGAAAGAAATCCAGGAGAAAGAGTCCGAAAAGAACCAACAGCTTGAACAAGAAAATGTCTCATTGAAGGGAAATGTGGCAGAAATGGAAAAGAAGATCGAAGAATTGACCGAATTATCTGCCAATGTTCAAAGAGAGAAGGCAGCCCTGGCAGCAGCCGTGGAGGAACTTAAAATTGCTAGAAGTGAAGCTGAAAGCCAGCTGATTGAATTAAGGTAATTTGGACTTCTTGTTTTAAAAGAGAATATTTTTCAGCAAAACTGTTGTCGCCGAATTAGAGGAGAAAGTGGAAGGATTGACGACTGAACTCTACACTTCCTCGGCAATGATATTGGAAGCACAGAAGAAGGAGGCCGACGCTAGAGGAGATCAGAAATCGGCCAGCGAACAAGTTGCCAATCTTCAGCTCCAATTGAACAACACGAGCAACGTAAGGATTCTTGTTTTTAAACAAAATTTGAATTTAATTTTAAAAAAATATTTATTTAGGATTATTTGAATGCCCAGAAGGAAGTCGAAGCATTGAAAAAGCAAGTCCACGAAATGGAAATGACTTCCTCCGACCAATCTAAGATCGAAGTGCTGTCTGCTCAAAAAGCAGAGTTGGAGGCGAAGATTCAAAGAGTGGAGGCTTCTTATGAGGAGATCAAATCGGAGGCAGAAATGACTCGAAAGAGCAACAATTTGACTCTTGGTCTTTTGGGAGAAAAGGTCGAGTCGTTGATTGCCCAAAAAGATGGATTGATGCAACAAGTCGAAGAAATTTCCCAAGAAAACGGACAATTGAAAAAGGAGTTAACCGCTCTGGTAAATTTTCCTCTTTTTTGTAATTAAATTGGTTTCAGAAGGAGTTGGAACAAAGAAATGCGCAGACTCATGCGAATCAGGAAGGCAATGAGTTCCTTGAGAAGAAGATCGTCGAGTTGAAGGCTCGAGTCCAAGACTTGGAAGCCAATCTGGATCAGCAGACGAAGGAAGCCGAGAGAGCTTGGAAAATCTGCGATGAGATGGACGATTTGGAGGCCGAATACAAGGCAAAATTGGCCCAAGCCTCAGATGAAATTAATCGTCTGAAAATCAAAACCGGGGAGATTCAGAACTCGGAAGGTCTTCTCAATGTTTTCCATAAAGAGCAAAAGTATTTTTCTTTTTTTCTATACAAAACACAAAATTGTAGGCAAATGCCACCCGGTTCGGTAAATAACAGCGTCGAAGAGTTCCACTCGACTCCCAGCTCTCCAGCTAATATTGCCTCTCCTGTCTCGCCAGCTGAAGAAGCTACCCCAGAGAGAAGTTATCTTGGAGCTGAAAAAACTGTAATGGACCATATTGATAAGAGCCCCTCCAGGAAGAACACCAGCTGTCGGCAGCAGTGATGATATTTTTTACTCGACGGGAATTTTTTTCGCAAATAAATTATTTCCAATTCTCTTCTCTCTTCCCCTCTTCCTTTTCAGATTAGCCTATTTGTTCTTATTTTAAAATAATATTTTGAGATAAAAAAATAACTGTTTAGGGTAGGTAATGGCTGCCAATAATGTGGTAGCCCATTTGGCTGGGATGTTTCCCAATGGTACTGCGATCAATCTGACACCAAGGGAGAGACAAATCGCTGAATCGTTGATTACCGTCCTGCATGCGTTGGATGTAGAAGAGTATAACGCATACCTGATGGGAAGGATGCATATCAGCCCGGGAAATGGACAAAATGGCAATCTGAATCGGATGTTTGTTTGTTTATTTGCTTGAAACATAGCTACAGGAATGGAACTCCAATGACTCCTCCGATGGCGAATAATAGGCATGAAATTAATAGGCAGAATATACCAGCTCTGTTGAATGCAAATGATTGGAATACTCCGAGAATTCCACCAGTAGGAAGTGTTTTTTAAATAAAAAGTTGACTTCTAGATGCCTCTGATGCAATATCCACCTCATTTCCAACCGTCAACTTCAAACTTTGATTTCCAATTGGGATGGATGTATCCGGTATGATTTTTGATCAATCTTCTGGGCTTTTTGAAGAAATATAGACTGGCGTTTAATTAATTTAGATTATTTCAGCCAACCATCCAGAACCATCACCCCTTTCCCAATCAGATGGCCGTCCAGGACTTCAATTGGATAATGGACAATACCGTTGGCAGAAATTATGGAAATGAAGTAAATTTCAATGATCAGCGTGGTCGTGGTATGCCCAATCGAACTCTCAATCAAAGACCCGCTAAGCCTCTACAGTCTCTCGCTATTCCGAAGGTACAATCCCGCTATTTCTTATAAAAGTAATTTCAGGTAAAAGCACTCACTCCTGGAATGATCACGCTTGATCTCAAGATTAATCCAGTTACTCTCATCTGCTTCGCTGGAAAGGACAATTTCCTTTCCAATATGTATCCCGTAAGTTTTAGGAGATTCTCAATAAAGACAGAGAAATGCTTAGGCTCCGATTGAGATTGATGGCCATCGCTACAGTAGTGTTGAGCATTACTATCAATGCACCAAGGTCTGGCTACTGGTTGGATCAGAAAAGTCTGTCGAGCTTATAAACGTTAGTTTTTATGTTTCTTTCTGAAGAAATTCCTAGGTAAAAGATAGCAATGAGGCTAAGAAAATGGCTCATAAGCTTGTCAAGTCAGTGGAGAAGTCGCGCATCGAAGCGTGGAAGATAAAGGACGCTCCGAAGATTCTCGACATCGCAATTAGACGAAAATTTGAACAAAATGCCGAGTTGAAAAAGAAGCTTCTCGACACAAAGGATGCCATTCTTGCTCACACCTTCGACAAGTTTATTCTCCAGAATCCAATGCGAGATAAAATATATTTTAGGGAACAGATCTACGCAACTGGCTGTCGAGAGGACGAACTTCGTGTTTGGACAGTAGCCCACAAAAATGAAATCTATAAGGTTGGATCCTTTTTCCGAAAGAACTCTTTTCAGATTCCTGTTCCCTGTACTGATCCGGAGAGCATTGATTGCATTCCTCTACTTGGGGGAAAAGGTCGAAACCTCCAGGGAGCCATCACCATGGTCATTCGAAAGGATCTCGCTATTGCAGAATCGCTCGTCCAGCAATCAACCAACTAAACGAGTTGTTAATAGCACCCTTTATGAGGCTCTTGTTGACATTCCATTTTATTTCTCTTTTTTTCGGTTTAATATATTCGGTGAGACAGCCAAAGGTCTGTATAATCGTTGTTATATTCTTTTCAGTGCAATCACAATAAAGAATGTTTTACTTTTTCTTGATGACACGGGGAATGGTGATTTTACAGCTCTGACCTTCTGGAATCCTCTTCTAACAATCTTGTAAGCAGGTTTCATATCAAGCAACTAGACTGCTTAAAAAATATCTAATTCTATAGATTTTTGTTCTGTCTTTCATTACTTTAAGTCTTCAGCTATTCGCATTTTTTGTTTCGAATTTATCAGTAAAGGCGCTCCATCTAGTGGGCGGAGCTACAGCGCGAGGCCATATAAAAGGGCAGCAGTCAATAGCGTCCTCATCCGCTCCACACCGCAGCTCGGCCCTTTTACGTCATTTTCCCTCGCTTTTATTATTTCCCATTCACACGAAAAATCCCAGTTTTTAGTTTGAATCATGCCTCCGAAGCCGAGCGTCAAGGGAGCCAAGAAGGCCGCTAAGAGCCAGAAGGCATCTCGCACCACCGAGAAGAAGAAGAGGCGTGGAGGACGTAAGGAATCCTACGCTGTTTACATCTATCGTGTCCTCAAGCAGGTATCCCTCTTTGCCTATGTTTTTCCACTATCCTATACAGGTTCACCCCGATACTGGAGTCTCCTCAAAGGCCATGTCCATCATGAATTCTTTTGTGAATGACGTCTTCGAGAGAATCGCCTCCGAAGCTTCTCGTCTCGCCCATTACAACAAGAAGAATACAATTTCTTCCCGCGAAATTCAAACGGCTGTCCGTCTCATCCTCCCCGGAGAACTGGCCAAGCACGCTGTTTCGGAAGGAACCAAGGCTGTTACCAAGTACACTTCCAGCAAGTAATTCACTCGGTTGATCTTGTACCTAACGTTTCTCAATAAACTATTCAATTTTACGTTCTTTTACAATCTGGGAAGCTAGGAGAATCGATTAAATTGATCTCAATTCGTCTAGACTATTGTCATCGCCAGGATCAAACACCACTAAAGTTATCGATTTCTCCATAAAAGGAGGGGAATCGTCCAAATGGAGTTTCGAAAGTCCGACTTGTTTGTGGACATTTGCTTGGCCTCTCTCCCTCAACCATCTGCTTGATGTTTACAATCGCGCGGGAAAGTTTCGTTTACGAAAGCCTCAAACGCCTGCTACGCATTTTGACGTTTTTTCTTAAAATTTGAAGACTCATTGATTTTTAAATAGCTTACTTTTAATACCTTAAGTTACTCTGTCCAACCTACAGGTCAAAATAGAATAAAAGGAACAGTAGGAGCTAATTTTCTTTCCTCCCTGCCCTTTTGAAATAAAATTTTAGATGAGTGACAGCGAAGAAGAAGTCCAAAGACCTCAGAGAAGAAGCGGTTCGTCCCTTCTAAACCGTTCTTCAACTCCAGAATTGGATGAAAAGGATGTGGCGGAAAGAAGCCATCTCTCGGCTAGAATCGAGGAAGCTGAAGAGTTTGAGCTGACTTTTGAGGTGATCTAGGACCATAAATAGAAAAAAAGTGATTCAGATTGTGGAGAAGTCGACAGTAGATGAAGAGGAAAGAAATGAACTTTTTAAAAAAGACGAAGAAATCGAAAAGATTTTATCTCCTTCTCTCAGGTTTTTGACCGCTTTTGATGTAAAAGAAATGCTTCAGCAAAGAAAAGAATCTGCCTGTTCAACGTCGTCCACTTCCTGCGGACATTAATCTCGAAAAAGAAAATGACGAAAATATTTCTCCTCCAAGGTTGGTTGCGTTTTTCTAATGTAAGATAAGTAAAAATCATTTTTAGGAAGAAAATTGCGTCCAAGAGAAAGTCAATTGTTGAAGAGCTGAAGGCAGAATGGGATTTGGCACCGAGCGAGAAGAGGAAGATCTTGGTTGAAAAAAAATCTCCGCTGGGAGAGAAATCGACTCCAAAGAGCTCAAAGGCTTGAAATGAAATCATTGTATAAGGAAATTACTGTAGCAAAGCATAAATAAAGGAGCCTTTTTCGGTTTGGCTAAATTCATAGCTTTTTTCACTCGAAAGAGTAGAAAGTTCCCTGCTCCAACAAAAAATAGTCATTTATAGATTATTTGAGGACTACATTCTACAGATGGCTTGGATGGTGATAAAGCTAATATTTTCTGAAAAATCCTGTCAAAACTTTGAGCAGTTATAAACTAAAACTTTTTTCAGCCATTAACCATGTATCCTGTTCTTGAGGAAAGTCGTCTGACGGAGCCGCCTCCTCTGCAACCAGATAGATCAAATCAACTCATCCTTTCTCCAGAAAAGCTTCTCTATGGAGAGAAACTCACCAACCAGCGCATTTCTATTACAAACAACTGGAATTTGGTGATCAAACTCAACTCGGCAGAAGGTAAATTTTGCTCCGAAAGATGGTGGGAAAACTGCAAGAATGTGCTTGGACCGGATGAAAGTGCCACACTTTTGCTGTCAAAGGATGACATGAAACAACTACAAAAGGTTAGTTTTTTTTTATAAGGAAATAATTTGTAATAGAGCGGAGCCCTTTACCTGACATCCCGTTATGATACTTTCCCTCAACAGCCAATAACTTTGCTTTACTGTATTCCAGTTCTACACATAAGTTGTGCTGTTTCCGTTAAAATAGAGAAAATTCAAAAAAGAACATTCATTATTCATTTGAAGATGTTAGAAAACCTCTCCGTGGAATACAAATTGAAAAATACAAAAGAAAATGCCTCGCAATGGCAAAAGCTAGCCTTTGAAGACCACCAACTAACCGTATCTCTCGCAGAAAAGAAGGGAAAGATCAAGTTCCGTTGTAGCTTTAATGGAGAACTCTTCCACTGGGACCATTCCTTTCCTAAATAAATCTAGAAGAAAGAATGAAACAATGAAATGTAAATCAGTTGTTTTATGATCTTTGAACAAAAAAAGTCTACTTATAAAGTATACAAAAACTAGTATAGAACACTGTACAAATAACAACTAGGATATAGAGTATAGAAGCCACTCTACTCGTCTTCGTCAAATTCATCATCTGAGTGGTTTTCTGGCTTTTTAATTAGTGCCTCAGCTCTTTGGAGATCTTCATTGAGTGTCACTCTAAAAATATGAAATTGCGAAAAGAATTGAAATATTGAGTTGGGCTTAAAAATAATACTTACTTATTTTTTCTTAACTTTAAAACTTTTGTTTTCTTCATGGCTGTTTTGAAAATTGTTTTCAAATATGTTTTTGGGATGAACCGTTTTGCATTTTCTTTGATTACAAGAATATTTTCTTCTTCGGAATCACTACTAAAGGCTTTTAAAGGAGTTTTTTCGCATGAAGTTAGCTTTGTCTTCTTTTGCCTTTTAGTTTTGGATCCTTTGACTGTTTTTATTGGGCTAAAGTTTTTACATAATAAAATTAATAATAGATTTCGTACCTTAACTTTAAAAGTTTCTCATATTTTTCTAGCTCTTTTTCATCTTTTAAAAAACTATTGAGCATCCATTCAGCAGCGCTATCCTAAAACAAGTTAATAAGTATAAAGTTACTTACAATTTCATCTCTGCGGGACTCAAATGCATCAGCATTTGTATTAGGATCAAGAAAATCTGAAAATGTAAATTAGTATGTATTTAGCAATTTAAAATACCGTAAACCTTCGAATAAAGATGATTCTCCATTGATTTGTATTTGATAAAGCTTTTTAAACGATTTTTTAAGCGGAATAAAAGCTTATAGTTTAGAAGCGAGAACTTTAGTTTAGAAGCGAGTTAAAAAATAATATGCTTCTAATTTATATCCAAGGGGATTTTATTCAAAGGTTTACGGTACGCTACTTACTTTTTGCATTGTCGTCAACTGTTTGAGTGTAGACTGAAAAATCTAAGCCAGCAAATGTGTTGGAAGACTCTGTCTTCTTTTTAGGATTAGATGCTTAAGATTTTTAAATAATTGTAAGCGACAAAACCTTTGTTCCGAGTAACCATTTCACATCGAATATTCTAGGTTGCCCACAACAGCCAGGCCAATTTTATTCACTATCTTAAATCTAAGAGATCAAAAGCGTTTATGAATTACAATAAAAATGGTTATCCAGAGTATAAAACATAAAAGGAATAGTATTAAAATTTTATTAATAATAGCAAAAAAAAATAGAAAAAATACTTACTCAATTTGTGGGATATTTATGGCTAATTGTTTGACTATCTTACTAATAAAATCCCTATATTCTAATATTCTTTCCTGGAAGGATCTCATATCTTTTACGGTAAGCCCTTTTAGTGCGCTATGTGACCAGTCCTAGAGTACATAAAAATGTGAAATGTTTATATTCTTACCGTCCAGCTCCAGTCATTTAAAATAAATTCTTCAATGAACATTAGCAGAAAAACACCACAATCGTCATCGTTCGGTTGCATAGGAATCCTCTCACATTCTATTTTTCTTTAGAAAACAAAATAATAAGTTTTATAATACTTACAAGCAGCCTCTCTTTAAATTTGCAAATTCTCCATGATGATAGATCATTAAGCTAATCCAATTTTTTAGGCAATTGTAAATTATTTCGTGTATTCGTAACAGTTTGCCTCTGAAAATAGTAGTCTTGATTATCAGAAGGTATAACGATTGAAAATCTTACAATTGCCTACCTTACGTATTCATGGCCAGTCTTAGAGTCTAAAATAATAATTCTACAGCGTTTCTTTTGATCTTCATTATCGCAGGTATACTCAGTAATACTATCAATAGCTGCATCCATTGGCCTATGGACAAATATTAGAAACCTGAAAAGATTTTTTAAATACAAAGATAAAATACTAACCAATGTCTTCTGCATATCACTGGTATAACGATTAGCTCTTTTTGAAAGATTGGTACATTTCTGTGAACACCGTTTTTTAACGGATAAACTTCTTGCATAACTTGTTTATACTGAAAGGAGTAAATTTAGATTGTATTAACGAACTTACATTATCAAAAGAAACTGATTGTAAAGCGGCATCTGCGCGTAAGATTTTTTGCACAAAAAAAGAATCATAAAATTGTACCCTATCTTTCCTGAAAAAAAAAAGTATAAAATAGCAAAAACTTACTCAGACTTACCAATTACTATAGGCACCTTCAGAAAGCCTATTCAATTTGAAATAATTCACCATAATATCCACGACACTATTGCAAAGCCACCCAGTTGGCTCTAAGCTGGTAACAAGTAGACTATGAGGAATAACTTCCGTTGATCCATTACTAAATTTGACAATAATGTCATCATTGCTCTGAAACTCAACTTTTTTTACAAATACGAATGCGGATTATTATTTGGAACACGGACAAAGATTAGTCTCGTTTTCATTTGTCCAACATCCGGCCCCAGTAATGATGTCGAATTTCTTTTATGTGCTTATTTATTGCGCCATTAGTGTCACTTTGCACACATCACTTTCCCTTCTCATTTGCTACTGTGGCTACAGATTGGTTAATGACTTAAAATCGCTCTACCCTAAAGAGCCGCGATATATACGTCGAATTCTTCTAGAGCCGACAAAAAATCGTGTGCAACCTGTGCCACCACCATCCTTCGCTGATCCTCTGCAAATTTGGCATATGGCAATGGATGATCGGCAACCTCGACGCACGTATTTGCTAACTGAAGATCATATGGAAAAATTAAAGAAGGCAAATCCTTCACTCATGAAACACGGCGACAAACCACGAAAAATGTTTGACAGCAATGAGCCAACTGTTCAATGTGATAATACGCTCGTAACAGAGGTAATATTATTGGATAGGGGCTAATTTTATAATTTAGGATTTAACTAAAACAACAGCCAACGAAAGGCGCACAAAAAAGCTCAAAAATTTGACGACACGCACTGCAAGAACTGAAGAGGTTGAAGCTCGTTGGAGAAAGCGAAAAGAATAGAATTACGATGGAGAAGGCATAGAACTAACAATTTGCCTTTTTGTCTGAAACTAGCGAAAAAAAAACTAACCGGCTTTGGTGGTGAAAAAATAGCAGTTTCAGAATTTTTCTCTGTATTTGTCTGCGGACTCGGCTTATTTCCATTTTCTATTGTATTTGGTAGATTGAATTTATAGAAGTACATATCATAAAATAAAAAATCTTCAATATTAGGATGATGCTTGCAAAACACAGGCGGACATACTGGAAATATTGTTGCAAGTAGATATAAAGTTGCTTACCTGAGGTAAATACAGCATTAGTGCACAAGGCTTTGAGTAATTTTAGTATTTTCTTGCCACTGTCAAATTTATTTTTTTCTCTACGAACGGAAAAGTAGATTTGATACATACTAAAATGGATAATTCTAATTAAGATTCAATACCTTTCAGGAACTTTTTCTGCTTTATCTGACTGCTTAATGGCACACCAGAAGTGTCTATACGGAATAAATGTATACTAAGACAATAATCAAAAGAAGATAAATTTTACCATAATCTCTGTAATTTCAGATGCTTGTACTATTAGATTTTTTGTGACTTCCTCATCAATAAAATAAAGTTCAACATTTTTTATTTTGCTTATAATGATTGGACTAATAGCTGTTCGTTCTTTATTTGAAACAATAAGACTGGTTGGCTGGAAGATAAAATGTATAATTTTAAAAGAAACTAACCTCAAATTCTATTTCGTCTACACTTTCTTCTTCCATCTCTAATGCCTGATGATATATTGTCTAAATTTAAAAATAAAGAAAAGCTGGAACAAAAGAAGCAAGAAAAAAGAAAAATTAGTCTACATTCTTTCCTACTAAGGATTTAGCTTACTTAACCCATTGACGACCGCGCGGCCCACCGGTGGGTCACGCGGCCCAAAATACGTGGCCCACCGGTCACACCCACGGTCCATCAGAAAACGCGTTGGCTCCACGCGCCAGAAACGTAAAGTAAGAAGTAAAGAAAAGTAAAATTCCGCGCGGTCATAAATGGGCTAAAGGTACATTCCGGGACCCTATTTTGGATCACTCACCCGTGGGTCGTAAAGAAAAAAGCAGGCCCACGGGGGATACAAATTAAAAACGCGCTTTGTCGTCAATTTATTGTTTTTAAATGTTTACTTCTTATTCAAAAAGTAAGAGTAAATAACAATTATACAAAAGTAAACATCATTAAAAATAATTAAAGGGACCGTCAGTGTCAATTTTTGACCATTTCTTATAAAATACCGTATTTTTTCTAATAGAAGCTGGTCCATCAGGGGGTTGAAAAATAGAAGCCCTCGGCTTCTATTAGAAGAAATACGGTAGTATTCGATAAGTTGATATCGAAAAAGCATAAAACTAAAAGTTAGAAGAGATATTTTAACAACGAAAGACCAAAAATGTCAGTTTTGGTCCCAAATTTGGGAAGTAATTCAGTCCTTTCTCCTATTATCTTATTCCCTTAACTAGAAGGTGGCCGCGGTATCAAATTTTAAAAATGATTTCCTCAGGGAAAGGACCTCAACTTCCTCAAAAAATGCCCAATATTTTTGTCAAATCTTGTAGTGCTGAAGCTAATGAAAATAGTCATTCATGCTAAGTGAACGATGGATATCAGCGTCCCCGGGATTTTGGTCGCTATTACGTGCCTCCCTTTGCTGGGAATCGTCTTCTACATTCATTTCGGACCTCTCCAAAAGGTTCTTTTTATCTTCAAGTCAAACTGTTTTTAGATTAAACAAGCCATTGCGGAGATAGAACTGAAAACGTTGGAAACAATGGATCACACGATAGCCACCGCCGTGCCGACTCAATTGGCCAAGGAGATCAACATCTGCGCTCTTGAAGAGGCCATTGTAATGGTCAAATAAGAGGATTCTGTTAAGTAGCTGACTTTCTAGATAAACAAATGCCTAGATCCTTTCATGGAATACACTTTTTCTTTCCATCTAACTTTCTATTCAAACAGAGATAAAGAGTCAGCTGAGTCATCATTTAAAAAGATAGAAGAAAATGGCTCACTCCTTCAGAAATCTAGTTTGACCTCTGATTTTTGGAATAAATCAGGCAAAAATGGTAGTCAGAAACATCGTCTCGACTAATTGCTTTTACGCCAAAATCAAAATAATTTTCTCGTGACAACTATGCTTTCCTTCTTCGAGTCATATGGTAAATTATTAGCCGGTTTTTGCTCTTTTTTTAAAATCTCTAACCGAAATCCCCCAAGAGTCCCTCGTCGTAGATTTCCCTCTCTTTCTCTCTCACGGTGGTTGTGTCCTTCCCGGTTGCCATGGCCACCACCCGCGCGGCTTTCCGGCGGAACTGTCAGAATAATCCGGCTAATCCACGTCTTATGTCCTTTTATGCTCCCAGGCCTATT
Source organism: Oscheius sp. JU1382 (assembly GCA_932521405.1). NCBI lineage: Eukaryota > Metazoa > Nematoda > Chromadorea > Rhabditida > Rhabditidae > Oscheius > Oscheius sp. JU1382. The sequence goes on from OW051479.1 coordinate 2,525,350, forward strand.
TATCGTTTTTGTGTTGAACTAAAATTTTCGGATGATGTATTTCCAGCTGGAGACTAATTGGATTCGAAATTGGTTAGAATAATATTTTCAGAGAACGAAGCATTTAAATGAGACCATCGACGGGCAGGTTAGATCGCCGGCCAAGCACAGGTGATTTCGTTTCTCCCTTTTGTTGATTGTTTTTGGTCCTTTCTGAGTTAGGAATTAGCTCAATAATTGGGTTAGATGAGCGGCTTGCCCGGATTTCCATCTCCTCCCAGTGACAAACTTCACTTATTTCTACAAAGTAATTCCATTTAAAAAAATATATTTTTTGTATAAATTTGAAGATAAAGAAAACCTTTTTTAGGAAAGTCGGTTCGATTTAGTGGAAATCGCAGCACTCATGTGCAAGGAGACGAACAACTAGAGCAGCAGATGACTCAATTCCGACGGACATATGAAGACGAGAAGGAAATTATTCGAGTGAGTCCCATAGCCTTTGAAAATGTCTCTGAACAATTGGCTTATGTTTTGAACAGGTGCTGCCAATTGCCTTGGCAACGCGACGACTTTGTTTCTCTTCTGTCTCTAAGCTTTCAAGTCATACCGTATTTCGCGATTTTTAATAAATTTGAAATTTTCTACAAAATCTTTGATCTCCTATACAACTTTTCAAAGTATTAGACTTCCTCAAAATTTTGAATTTCCATATGGTAGCCATTTTGAGTTACTGTATCAACCAAGGTTGCTCAAAGTTGGACTTTTTTAAGGTTTTTAAATGAAAATATTTCAGAAACTGGAGAACCCTCACTCAGAGGCCGATAGCGACGATGATTCGCTCCCAGTCGGTGAGATTTAACTCTTTAACCAAATTGAGAAATAGAACATCCTTCAGATAGTGCCTTGATTAGGGGAAATGCTCCGCCAACTTATCCATCAACTGCGCCTCCGCCGTATAAAGAAGAAGATGAAGATGAAGATGAGGGAGAAGAAAAACACAGACAATTGGATCTCAACTCTCCAAGGCAGCTAGAGCCAAGTAGGAGGCTTTTGATTTTGGGCTGTGATTCTATTAAAAATAAACGAGTAAATTCTCGATTTTCAGTGGCGAAGAGGGGATCGGTGCATGAGATAGTAAACAAAATAACTCAGCCATTCAGCGCTATGCTGAAACCGATGGCAGATTCTGAAGACTCGGATGATGAAGGTTTATTTTTTCTCCTCATCTCCATCCCAATTTGAAATAGATTTCCTAGAGTCGCGACTGGATTCCCTCTCGGATGATGAACAATGGGTTTTGGAAATAATTTCAACGAGAGATCTCAAACTGGAAAATATCAACATCAAGCCTCAATTCCATCCGTTCATCGTCGAGTTCATCCCGGCTATTGGAGATATCGACGCGTTCATCAAAATACCTCGGCCGGATGAGGTAGGTAATCTCAGGGGATTAGAGGGATAGATCTGCCCCCAAATAATTTCGGAGAGTGTCTCATTCTCTCCCACTCTTCCTTCCAAATCAATGCCGACCAAAAAGAAGTGGCAGGTTTTCTGTTTTCTTTTCCAACTTTTGTAATGTCTGACCTTTAAAGGTCGAGGACAACGCGGGGCTTACTCAACTCGACGAGCCGGCTGCCAAACAAAGCGACCAAACTATCTTGGAGATGCAGATGAGAAGTGCTGCCAAAGAGGTAACTTTCTTTTTGTAGACGAGGTGAGACATTTCAGGTAACGAGTCAAGAAGATGCTCCGGTGAAGAAACTACTAAGAGCTGATCAAAACAAAGACGAAATTGAGCATTGGATCACTAACATCAAGGTACTCTTACACTTTGCTCGCTTTATAGAGGCATGTTGCCAAGTTGCCGGCCTTTTTAAATAAGGAGAATTTTGGTTTATTTTTAAAAATGTTCATATTAAAAAATTAAATATTTTTGTCAAACGAGCCAGAAAGAGGGAAATTACGGTAGTTTATGAATTCTTTTTTAGGAGCTCCATCGCACTCGGGCCCCTCCCTCGGTCAATTTTAAAAGTCCAATGCCGGATATTGAAAAATTGATGCAGGAATGGCCGCAAGATTTCGAAAAGAAGCTGACTGGTCTGAAGGTGAGGAGCCGATAAAATTTGGACAATAAAATGACGAATTTTCAGCTGCCAACAGCTGACTTGGACTGTAGTTTGGACGAATTTACAGATCTTTGCTGCAATCTGGCCGACATTCCAGTCGGCCAATCACGGATCCATTCCCTCTATCAGCTGTTCTCCCTCTACGCCCAGTTCAAGAACTCACAACACTTCAAGAATCTCGATCACAATCGGGCTCAAAGTTCTCGTCATCTTGAAACAACCGAACGGCTGGAATTATAGCCAACGATTGATACTATGCACTTTTATTCATTAGAGTGGCACAAAAAATTGTTTCTCTTTTCAAATGTTAAATCAATCTTTTTGTGGGGATTAAACGAATCCTATAACTTATTGAAGGAATCTTCCAAAGCGGAAAATAGCTTTTGTGGGGAATCTGCCCAACCATAGACGAATCAAAACTATCGGCTGAATTGAAAAGATATATAAAGGAAAAAAACAGAAAAATATTTATTAAAAACAAGAAAAAATAAATAGCTAACAATAATGAGAATGAAGTCTTTTTGGGAGGAGAAATACTCGCTTTTTTATAGAGAACTTTGCTTGAAGAATATTGTGCTGGCTGACGAATTGTGACCGGTATCGCGTCAGAGAGAGGAAGAGAATTGGAATATCCTAGACATTTACAAGTACTAACAACAAGACGAAGGGACTACAAATCGGAGAGCATTTGTTTGACTTCAGTCTTGATCCTATCTAATTGCTGATTATTGATCCGAGTCATGTTGAGTACAAAACTGTTCTCATTCAAGCCCTTCGTTATTCGACGGCAAAAACTGCTGTACAGCTTTTCGTGATGGGAATTCTGAATCTCTTCCCAGTCGTTGTGGAGGAAAGCATCGTAGTAGCCTTTAACCAGCTCACGCGCCTTTTCTCTCTCCGTCTCATCACAAACATGAATTATTGTCATTTCCTGGAAGAAAATTCTCATTAAAATCTTATGCATTTCAATAAATACTGTAATTCTAAAACGCCTTGAGTTAAAAGTCATCTACTTGCCCCAAGAAACGCAAAAAATCTTTTCAAAACTCACATGACATAGCTGATGACAAGCAGCAAAGTGACAATTTTGATTTTGTTCCACAAAGGCGTCATGTTCGGCTGAGGAGAGCCGTAGACTTCGAAGGAAAGTGATCTCTTGTTGACTCAATTTAGCCGGGATGTTGTTGCAAACATCGGTACATTCTCCTCTAATAATCCGAGAAGTCTTTCTAAATTGGTCGCTTTTGAAATCCCTTTAGAGGGAGGCCTACATCATGCAGTTGATGTTGCCTCTAAAACCGTCGAGATCATCTTGACAGATGTGGCGCTCGGCGCTCCAGGGAATCTTCTCCATTTCACATTCTCTCGTATAGCAGGTGAACTTCTAAACATTGTTGATGGTTATTAAACTTCAAAAGGTCAAAATTCTATTCGATTTGAGCCCCAACCTGTTGTGTGATAGAGCAGAAGGAGTTGAGAGATTGTTTGGCTCCCAAAACGACATAATCCAGCGGAACGTCGAAATAGGATGTGTCGTACAAGTTGCCGAAAGAAACCTGAAATAGTTGCTATATTCTAGTTGTAGTGCCCTCCAATGGACTCTGAGCCCATTCCAGATGCCACTCTCTCTTTTTCATCTGTTTGTGCAGCTTTTTACGAGCTTTTTAATTCACTCCGATATGATTCTGGTTCGTTGAAAGCAATGCGATGGAATTCGCATTAAACTGACACGATAGCACCTCGATTCCGTGAAGATTCTACGAAATCCGGAAAGAGCCTCACCTGAAAGTCGCTCTTCCATTGAGCATCGCAGAGGACATCACACGGCGGGGTCTGCGGCTTGTGTGGATTCGGAATAACTCCTTCGAGCGAATCTTCTTCGTGAAAATTTCGGTGCCTCCGTTGTCGATTGGCTTCAGTGGTCAAAAAATGTGCGACAACTGAAAATTCAAAATCTTCCTTCGCGCGTCAGAATAATTAATTCGATCCCCCGCGATCATCTTCAAAGACAATTTGAGACATTTATAATGGATTCTGGAAGGGCCAGTTCAATAAAAGTCTCGAAACATCTTCTTCATTCAATGCACGCTGTCTATTGGCTTTATCAACTTGCGGTGAACTTTAATGGTCTGTGCGAATGTTTTGAAAAATACAGATTTGTAGCAGATTCTGATTGTGCTCGGCGATTTTCGAAAAACATTTTGAATCGTAATAATCGCCCTGCGAACAAAGACTTGAAAAAGTTGGATCAGCTGGAATAAAAAATGTTTCGAAAAGAAAGAACTTTAATCGAAGAAACTAGATTTGTCACTTTAACGTGAAAATTCCAAACTGATAGGTTTTACGAGCTATTTTGATAAGGCCAGGTTTCAAACTAGCCAAAAAATAGTTGATTCTTTTTAGCTCCGAATATCAAATTGTGAATGAAATTTCTTCCTGGGGGTGTGAGCCACCCGGTCAGCTGTTAGATTTCGTTGCGCTTTTAATGGAAAGAGCTTGATTAAATATTCTTATCAACGGCCTCTCCCCCGTTTCGAAATGTTTTGAAATGTTTTCCTGTTTATCCAAGTCTCTTGTCTCCAAAATAAACAACCTTTGAACTCTTTCTGATAGTCTTCTTCCAATTTTGAAAGAGAGGAAGACTTACCTAGAAATAGTAGAGAGCGTCGCATCATGGCCTTGGCAGTGGAATGTGTCGAGCTTATCGTCTTCCAAACAACAGCGAATACAGTTCCAATGAGAAAGGATGGTGGGGGTGGAGCGGGCTGAAATAAAGAGACTTCGCTTGATTCATTCAAGAGGCTCTCCGGAAGAACGGGGGCTTCAAAAGATAGCAAAAGAATTAGGGAGGAGTAACTGATAGAAGATTAACACATAAGCAAATTAGAAGAAGAAAGGAAAAAGTTGGAGGAAAACGTGAAGAAAGCGTAAACACATTCGGGGAAGTCCTTCGGATTAGTTCTGGCTACCAAAAATAGAAAAAAAGATAATTAAGACTCTCCGTTCGGCTTTCCGGGTTCGTTTCTTGAGAAAGATCTCCGAAAAGCCTCAATGGACTCCCATTTTTTATGGGCTGAATAATTGCTCCCTTCTGTCCCTCAGACTAATGATTTTCAGAGATTTTAACGATAGAAAATTTTGAATTTTCATGCACTTATTCTTTGGGATCTTACAGTAATTAATGTGATAAATTTTAAGCAATAAAAACGAAGTAAAAACCCTAAAATTCAAAGAATTCTTATTCTGAAATCTATTTAAAAGAAGAGCCGAGAAAACCTCGTACAGATATAGAAGCGATCAGATTGTAATTATCTCCAATTCAAGGCATATAACAGGCTAGACAGTGCCAAAATATAAATTTTGCACGAATTTTTGATTTATCGTAAATAAAAAACTTCAACGAGGAAATACAATTCGCGCTTTTTTTGAATACTGTAGTGAGACGAATAGAAAGAAGATAAACAGGAAATGATGAATATTTCAAAATCGTTATCAAAGAAGAAGTCATCAGCGAAAGGAGAAAGAGGGAGAGTCCTTCCCCATGTCGTATAGTTCAAAAGAAACCGCCAACCGAGGAAAGAATTCGAAAGACTCAGAAGCCTGGAATTTATTGTCGTCCGATAGTGAAAAATAGAATTGTGATGTCAACAAAAAAGAGAAATTATGAAAGAAGAAGAAAAAAAAGAACGGGAGCCCACGTTTTCTTATCTATTTTGACTCATTAGAGTCGGCTGGAGCGGCAACTTGAGTCACGTTATTTACGTCTTCTATAAAAAGACAAAAGGAGACACTGCTTAAACAAAAAAGACACATCGAACTCAATGTGGTACTTGAGCTGCATGTACTTTTTGCAGAAAATAACTTGCACTTTGCTGCTGAAAATAGCTGCTCTCTTCCATCTGGACTCGTCTTTTGAACTGCCAATGAATCAAATAGGCCATTAATCATGAAGGACGAAGATTGTCCTCGAAGAGATCTCAAAATCCTCTCAAGATCAAAATAAGCTCATTTACTCTGAGTTATTTCAGGAAATCGAGCATAGATCAGAACCATTCTGAGTACATTTCTTGAACTTTTCAAAGAACATTCGATAGAGGGATACAACTGCAAAAGAAGGAAATCCTTATGAAATATCGGGCAATTTCTCCTTTGAAGCGCTAATCAGCTAGGGGAGTTTCCTAGGTCAAAATGCCCGGAAACAGAAATTCGTAGAGCCTATTGGTTGAGTCGTTTGTCTTGCATTCTCCAGTACAAGCAAACACCAAAAAATAGGAAAATATGTGTATGGATGCAACTACAGACTCTAGCGTCAAAATAGCCCGAAGGAGAGCAAGTCTGGCATCTCATCTACGCTTTTGTTTTCGCTTTTGTACTTTAGCTCGGTTTGAAATTGAGAACTGCTGTGAAGAGCTTCTGATACAGTATCAAAAGTTAACTATTGGGATATTTGATCGATCAAAAAATGAAATTATAGAGGAAAGATGAGACATTCAAAAGATCGCGATAAATTTTGCAAAAGAGAACCCTCGCGTGAATAAAAGAGTGTCTCATAAAAAATTTGAACTAAACAACTTGTCTCTCGAAATTGAATGAGAGACTAATTGAGCTCTCTGATTCATCAGCTTCTTTTGACGTAATTAGTACTCGAATACTGATACGAAATGAATTTGATAAAAACGGGCTTCCGCGAAATCACCTGCTTCCAGCAGTTCGGTAACGGGAACCAGATAAGGTGTGTGTGTGCGTGGGTCTATTCATTAACTAACATTTTATGAGTCCAAAGTGCTCAAATGCCAGTCAATTGACTCAAAGGCAATATGATACAAATGAGCAAAAAACTGTTGAGAAAAGGATACAATAGCAATAGGAAATTTTGCAAAAGCTTCTTGATTTTAGTTACTACCAAAAACTGCAGATACTTTAGCTTTTCTAGACTTCTGCGATAAAATAATAAAACACCATTCTCCACCTAAAAATTTCCAGTAATTCCCAGAAAAGTTGAATTCTATTTTCATCCTTATTTTTTGTTCATTGAGTTACTGTAGGTTAAATTTTTTTTTGGAAAAATTACCAAATTCTCTTATTTTTCATACAAATTATCAATTTCAGAAGTAAAAAGATCTTTTTGTGCCTCATCCAGCAAAATCCGGATGAAGTACTTTGCCCTAGATCGTCCATCTGTCGTTGTTCCTCTCTTATCAATGTTCGCCTATTTCACGTGCAATTTTATTACTTTTCCGGAATAATGTGCTGATTCCAGAAGGTCACAAGTCGGCAATTTCTCTGAAACAACACGTGTTTATTATTTTACGACAGCGATTACAAAGGACAGGGTGTACTGTTAGCTCCCGTGGGAGATTTTCTGGGGGAAAGTGAAAGAGGAAAGCTTTCGTTCCAGTTTCTAATCTGTAGTGACCCTCTTGGAAAGGATAAAACCTTGTCCTCAACGGGTTCCGGTCGTGATTGGCGGTCTCTGAGGCGAGTTATAACTGCCTTGCGGTTTCTCTCATTCTCCTTTATGACAGCTCGACATTGGGTGAATCTGGCTTCAGCTGCTAGCTCAATTACTATTGTCGCATGTCTCTTCAGTTTAGGCTATCTTCTACAAGATATCAATGCCTTTCATGCGGACAGCCTACAAAATTTTAACGAATTTAAAGGAAGTTTTTCCCTTTTAATCATTGATAACATTGTTAGAACTTAGCCAACGGCGCTTGGAAAACTCTGTCGGAGGAGAATCTAAAAATAACATTTTCATACCGATCTAAGCGGCAATCAGTGTGTGAATGCGATTCAAAGGTTAAGCTATGTCCTCCTGGGCCACAAGGACAACCTGGAGAAGGCGGAAAACCAGGAGAAAATGGGAGCAATGGTCAAGATGGAGAAGACGGAATGCCGGGGATTTATATTTTAACGGACGAAGGAGACGAGTATATAACTTGCCCGGCTGGGCCCCCTGGACCTGCTGGACCGAATGGTGAACAAGGAGTATCTGGACCAAATGGAAAATCTGGTAGGAGAGGGCAATCAGGCCGATCAGGCCGATCAGGAAGAATTGGGCCGCCTGGAGAGAAGGGAGACATTGATACACCAGAAAAACTTGGATTATTCGGAAAGAGAGAAGCTGCTGGAACAAATGGTACTTATGGGAAAGGTAGACCTGGCCAGAAAGGAAAGCAAGGTCCTATTGGAAAACGAGGAGCGCCGGGAGATTACGGGCAAACTGGAGGTGATGGAAAACAAGCTCACATAGGGCCCCCGGGTCCTCCTGGGAATTTAGGGTCAGCGGGACAGCAGGGTGAGACTGGCAGCCCCGGCTTTCCTGGAGAAGACGGTAAAAGCTTACACGAGTTAATTTAGAATTTAGGAGACCGATGGTCTCTACTGTTCCTGTCTTTCAAGAATAACTTTTGTTGCTCAATCTATTTGTCAAATCATAAGGAGACATTCAACTTTAAAGTCCCTTCTAAAAATAATCAATTTAAAATATACATTAGACCATAAGAGCAGGCAAACAAGCTCTCTTTCAAACAAGGAGGAGTATTTCAAGAAAGAGAAATAGCGGAACACTGAGCGGCGTCTCTCAACAACAAAGAAACAACCATCTTATTAATAGGAAAAGAAAAAATGGCACAAGAAAAAGCCATTAGTATATTTAGCAGCAAGACCCTTATAAAGAGATTGCTTAATTACATTTTTATTAGAAAGTAAACTAGAGATGGCTTAGCCGTTTTAAAAAAAAAAGCTTACAAATAGTAGAGTTTGTCACGAAGAGTTTCGTCAACTTCCATATGGATAGATTGTGCAACAAGGAATGCCAGCTTGTGAGAATACTGGCATGGAGCAGGTACTCTGACGGTTCCTTGCCAATTATAATATGCCTGTAAATCAAAAAGTATACTTGTTAATGTGTAAAGCTTACGTGGCATAATTTGAAGGCCAGCTTTTGATGGTGGTTCGGTAACAATCCTGTGTCGTCGAAAATAACATTGTAGCAGACCTGGAAGCATGCGATAAACTTAAACTTAATAAAAAAGCTTACAGGTGTTACAGTTCCTTGGTTGACGAATTGAGGAACAAGATACCAATCAAATCTCTCAGGACGTGTGACAATCTAAAATAGAGTTAAGTATAATGAAGCTGTATCTTACATCGTCGACTACAGTTCCAGGGTTTGGGTTTACGAGGTCTTTTCCTTGCCTCTTGTAAATACGCATGTTAACCTTCTTTGTAACAATTGTGAAGGCTAACTTTATCTTATGATCAGGCATTCCAGCTTTCTTGCAGACTTCTTCGCATGCATCGCGCACAAGTCCAACCTAAAAAATATAACTTATGTTAAATGCATAACAAACTAACTTCATGATTGCGGATGTAGGGAATTTGGCCATCACCTGCTCCGTCACGGTAAAGGAAGATTTTTTCCGGCAGGCTCTTGTCGTTGGCTTCATAATATTTGCGAAGAGCCTTACGAACAAAGTGTGTGAGATTGGATCCAAGCTCAGTTGGATTGTCGTGGGGTCGCGTCTGAGAGTAGAACTTCGTAAATTCGGTATTGAAAGTAGAGACGCAGGCTCCAACAGTTTTTCCCTTCATTGTTGAGTCGTGGTACAAGTCATAGCCAACGATCATAGATTTCTTGAGAGGAATATTGACTTTCCACAAGGCTCCACCCATCTTGCAATTCATCTGGAGAATAATCTTCAGGACAATGGAGTCAAAATTCTTGTTCTCGCCACCAGATGCTGTTTTCCCAATGAGAGTTGATTGCAAGATGCACTGCGAAGGCACTGGTCTTCCGCCAGATTCTGCTGTACAGAGCATCTTTTTCAAGGTATCATATCTTGTCTTATTATCATCTGCTAAGAGAACAACTATCTTAAACATGAGCTTGATTAAAAATTAACAGCTTTAGCTTACCATATGAACCTCGAAGTTTTCAACACTTTTAAGTGACTGCTGAACAGCATAAACATAATCAGTTGTGTTTGTGCCGGGAGTTGTTTGACACAAAGGATCTCCAACTTGCATTTGAAGATTTTTGCCTAGTTCCTTGACTTTAGCTATAAAAAGAGTCATATTAAAGCAAGTTCTTTCTTACTGATAAACTTTTGAGCTGCTTGGATAGAAGTCGGATTATTTGGTGCAATCAAAATCCAATTAGCCATGTCTTTTGACTCAAAATTTCCATTTCGTTTACAATCGCGTGCCCATTCAGCATTTTGTCCAATAAATCCTTGAGTAAGTTTACCTTGAAGCTAAATTAATAATGAGTGAAAACTTGATAAAATACTCTTTCAGGCTCCATTTCACGTGCTTTTACATTGACCAGATCATTTCCCAAGGAAAGTTGCCATGCTTGAAGCAAAGCATCGCATGCGCCATTCTGTCTAATTCCAGAAATTAACTGTCCTGTTGATAAGTAGCGCATATTAGGATCAAGTCGCGTATGATGGCTCAGAGCTCTCATCAGGCGGAAATCCTTTCTCATGTCATCAGTCAATCCAGTCGGCTGGCAAAATTCCGGGATCAAGTATGTGATCTGGGACGGTTCTCCAGGCTGTTTAGGTTTACCCTCAGAAATCTAAAAACTGAATTAAGAACTCTCCTAAAGCCCACAATAATCGGCTGTTGTGGATCACTGATGGTCAAATTATACTGTTGCTGGTAGTATGTTTGGAGAGTTACGGTTGACCCGTCTGCTTTTGTGAACTCGGACGCTGGAGTCATGTCCCAAGCAACACGAGTAAGTCGGTAGAGCTTATTGTTGTAGTGAGTTACAATCTACAAATACGAAATGGTTATGTATTGAGATTACCGTAGTGCCGCAAAAATTTTCTTCGAACTTGCCTTGCATGCGCTGAGCGTTTTCTCCACAACGTTTATGCTCGTCAAGCATCTACAATACATAAATTTAACATTCAAAAAAGCCTTACAATTTTCAGCAGATTATCAGTACGAAGTACCTTGAAACGGTTTTCGACGCAAAGCATGAGACCAGCTTCGTATACACGGATAGCAGTTTCTAAAAATTATTTATACTATATCAAAAGAAATTACCGTATCCAGGCCAAACTTCCAATCCATAATTTTCGACCTTGGCACCACGAGATGGGTCAAAATAGTTTCTGCCCATCTGTTTGTAGCCAATTTGGTCAAGACACCGACGGAATACAATATTATAGCAATTAATTGTCTGCGGATCATTGTGTTGGAAACGAACCGAATTCTTAAACCTGACTGCAACGGCTTGGCCGGTAATTGGATGTCTTGCTTCCAATACTTGCTAAAACAAAAATAAAGTAGCCTACTTGCACTTACCTCACGGCTCCATTCTCTTGTCAAATAAAGAATCATTCCGTCGAAAATAAACGTGTTTCCTATTTCGGCGATAATTCCTTCTTGTCCAAGAATATTTTGGCGAACAGCCTTGGAGTCGACCTCAGGCTCGAAACAGACGTGATATTGGTAAATGGAGAATGTTGCATTTGTCTCCAAAGGTACAAAGTTTGCCAAACAATCTGTACTGCGACCAGATTTTCCTAGAATTCCAGATTTAGTAAGATTAGCATTTGTATTAGTAGGAAAGATGTCTTATTCTTGCAAATATAAAACGTACCTCGTTTATCAAAATTTTCAGGACGAGTGTGAAGATCACCATGAATAGTCCCAGTCCAGTCTCTTTGTCCCGAGTTTCCGTCAGTCGATCGTTGACCACCGCTGCCTCCTCCGCGGGCCCCGCCACGATTCTAAAATGTTAAGATGTGAAGATAAAAATTGAACGAAATTACCATATTGATACGCTAGACACTTTGTGCTTAGAGCACAGAATGAAAACAGCTGAAAATTGAACGTTAGGATCAGCATAACAAAATATCAAGAACAAGAGTTAAGCTTTTGGATAAAATACATATTTCTACAACCACATTCATTGATATAAACTAAAAAGAATAAAATACCGATTGTCTTGGGGATAAAGTGTTTAAAGCACTGACAGAAACCCTATTTGTCACGAGGGTAGTGAATACGCAGTGTTCCAAATTTAATAGTACATACCATTACGTGTTCCCCTCTTATTCGTAATGGTCTCCGTAACGACTTCATTTGTTATGAGTTTATCCTGAGTGATAGGATGTTAATCCACTAAATTCAGGATTGACATGATTCGAGCAATATCGCTCGCAGAGTAGCAGCTCTATGTGTTTACCCATTGGAAGTCAGTTGTTTTTCGCTCTTGTCAAACAATCCTATCAGTGAGAACTGATACCTCGTCGTCTACATAAAAGGAGCCTAGTCGCCTTCTCACTATATTCCAGCTATGCACACTTGGAGGAAATTGTTGCTATTTTTTGTGAGTTTCTCTCTTATTTTGAGTTGCTAATAGTCAAATAAAGGTAGTTTTGAGTTGCGTTTGCTCTCTCCCTGTTGGCGAGAAAGATTCCTCCAATACTCCCTTTAGTGATGGTGAGATCGTCTTAAGTTTGTATAATTTTTCCAAGAGGATTTGATTAAAAAGTTTGGAAGTGAAGGTCCTGCAGCAATCAAGAAAATTCACGAGATTGTAGCCGACATGGTTGGACGATTCAAAGAAGAGTTTGGAGTCATTTTCGGTAATTTGTCTTCTTTCAGTTCCAAAAATTTCTAGACTTTTTGTCAAATTTTCCCGAATCTTTGGAGCATAAGACTACCACCACTCCCCCAACCGCCTCTGCTCCACTTCCTACTCATCCTACTCCCAGTGGCATTCGCGTTATTCCTCTCATTACTCGTTAGATTGCAGTAGCCCGTCTCTTTATCAGATACAATTGACCATTTTTAATAAACATCTGTTCTCGTAGAGTCGAAAAGTACCCGAAGGCATTGTTATCGTCGAATTGCTTCTTCTAAACGTGATGCAGTTCTTTGCACCTAAAAAGTATTAAGATGGAGGATCATGATGGATATGGAACCCATTAGGAAAGAGATGTTCGTATCGAAGCCATAGGAAGAACAAGAAGTGAAGGCATCCGTCTCGCATGCTGCTTGACAATCGGCTTGATCCACTTTCGAGTAATACTGTAGAAGTATGAATGAGGTCGAATCATAAAGTTGATTTCGCTTTTACATTGAAACTGGAATTGAGTAAAACTACTTGCCTTAGCATCGCCCGGGGCAGCTATTGAAACTCCTCGATCTTCAAAGACACATAATTTGAAAGAACTGGCACCTGATGAATGATAAGAATCTAAAAAAAGTGGGACTTGCCCGTTCCTGCGAGAAGACATTGGTTGTCATACAAATTGTAGGTTGAACCGAACTTCGGAGTGAGTAGATTTTGGGTGATCCGGCCATGCAATATGCAATAACTACTGACACCTAGAAGAGAAATTGATAGGTGAGATACTTTCTCCAATTTGATACGACAGTTCGCGCAAAACATAAAAACCGTAGCCGAACCGTCGATGAAAAAATGATTTTCGATGACAAATAAGGATGCAAATTTATTCGAATGGGAGATATGCTTGGGCTAATTTACTCTACTCAAAAATTCTAATAAATCGGCCTCATCTTAAAACTTATAAATTTGAACTGAGATAAATTAATTTTGAAATATTTCATTACATTTTGAGGAAGGAACTTATATAAAAAATCCCATATCAGATTATCTCTACTAATTCGAGACAACAAGATTGAGCTCACCTCCCCATGTGAAGGAAGTGCAATTGAAGAGATATTCGGTGGTACAAAGAGTTTGACAATTATCGACTTTTCCTCTATTCTAGAGAATAATATATCTACAAAAATTCAAAGAAAATGGTACCTGAAAAGCCTCCATTGAGACGATGGTGGTTGGATCAATCCCCGGAATGACACAATTTAGATCTGATCTGGTCTCTTGGAAAGAAGGAAAAACAAACTTTGTTGGGGAAACGACGGAACTGTGACATTTTGACAGGAAATGAGAGGAAGTAAACATAGAAACAAGATGCGAATCATACCCGAACAAGATTAAAAGAGAACTGAGCGGATTTGGGTCAATTATTTATTTGCCTAGTATCGAGCATGTGGACCTTTTTTGTAATGATGAGGCGAGCCCTGCATGTGGATGTGATGAACTCTCGCTGGACGATTGAAGACGATTTCTCGGGAATAGGCATTGTCCCTCTGGATACGGTAGGAGGCTCGAACAGCTCGAATGATGTAGAAAGCGACTAGGGAGGAACAGCAAACGATCGTAATTATTGCAGCTGCCACGATTATCCACCTGAAAAGAGGAGAGTTTAGAGAGAAGAATTTTGAATTTTTAGATCCAAAAAGATTTTAAAGCGGTTTTTTTTCGCAACAAATTAATTTATAGAAGCTGCGATATTTTGATCTTTCTTTGTTCCTACTTTTCCCTCTCATCTTTTACAACTTGTGCCGGTTGACTTACAGCCTTGACTTACATGATATTGACTGGATTGATGGGGAGACAAACATATTTTTTGGCTAAGTCGTTACATTGATCGAGGAATATACACTCCATGTTTCCACATTGACTTTTGCCTGAGAAGGATTTTTATACAAAAAGAAGGAAATTACATGTTTCGATGGTGTCGTGACAGACGAGAGGAACTTCAGAAGAGCGGAGGACGTTACCCATTTTTTTATTGGAAAAATAAGATTAAAATAGCCGAAGATGATCAACAATCGATGGCGGGAAACTAGGGCCGCGCCCTTCTCTCTCCCGGTCCGACTGGAACAAGTATTTCTATGAGGCCAGCTGATGACCGAAACCTTTGGGAAAATCAACCAGACAGAATATTAGCAAATCTATCTTGAACTTTAGACTCAAATGGGTGAGCTTAGAAAAAAAGATTAGAATTTCAACTAGCCGAGTAATTTGATCGAACGACGTACATTTGCTCCTACCTTCCCTTTTAACAATTTACGGGAGGAAATGAGGAAGTCAATGGGATCAGATGGATACTACAACCAACCCAGGAGAGCAGCAAATCGACTATGCTATGCTCATTTGGATTATTATTCTTTTTATTTCTGCGTGGCTTATTGTTCCTTTTCAGCTTTTTTCTCTTTATGTAAGTCTTATCTTAGAAAACTTGATTTTTGCCATTTTTGGAACATTCTTGTTAGAGCTGATTTAAGACAGAAATGGATATTTTCTTTCCTAGAAAAAAAGAAATTCTTCTAGGTTCTCTGGCGATTTGAGACCTTCCGAAACAATGCCTCCTACCAACTATTAGCCAGGTTGATTTTGATAGAATTCCTCCAAATATGTGGAATTATTTTATCCGCTTTTTTCTTCTTTTTCCCTAAATTGCCCACAATCTTCATCGTCAGAAAGGTTAGTGTTGATCTCTCCCTAGAAATCAAAATGGCCTCTAATTATTAAATCAAATTTAACGGATCTATGAAACAGCGAAAGTTCACTCAAAATCAGTCAATCACTTGAGCGAAAAAAGCAGCTAAGCCAATTTTCAAAATAGCCGTTTTTGTCATTTCAGGCAAAGTACTAATTTTAAGAATTTTTCGCAAATTTGAATGAACAACTAGTAATTGTTTCAATGGTTTATCTTTAACGGTGGAACATTCGCAACATTCAAGGCCGTTTGGCTGGAAAATGGTGTAACTTGCTTGATAGCGATGAGTGTAAAAACCTCAATCTTTAACTTTCTACAGAAATTAATTATGGTAGATCTTGGGTAAAGCCGCTTTTTTTTACTCGAGAGGGTTGGGTCGATCCGGAGAGCTCAAGAATTTAGATTTTAAAATCCACTTTTTCTTTCAAATTTTCAGATAGACGGAGTACTTTTGAGTTGTCTTTTTATGGCTCTTTTTCCTCTCAAATGCGAATTGAGTATTTATCGAATTTTTGTAGTTATAAGAATCTCCAAACCGAACAAATTGCCCATGGCATTCAAGGTAATATTCTGGTAAATTGAGAAGTCCTTCAGATATTTGAGATAGCATTTTGGATGTTTATTTTCTTCATTTCTGTGGCTACTTTCACAACAGATGTTTATGAATTCGATGGAATTTGGTATTACAATCCAGCCAATCCTATCGCAGTTTTGATGGCGAGATTGGAGATTTTCCTCTGTCTTCCTTGTATTATCATCACTTATTTTTGCTATAGTTTTCTCATTTTCTCAATCTATCGGGTAAACACTTGGAAGATTATAGCATTTCCTAGAAACGAAAATCTTTTGTCAAGATGAGACTCGCCAAAGAGGAATGGACTCTCTTTTTGCAGAACACTTTAACCACAATTTATTACATTTTACTCATCTTTCTCTTTCACTTACAAGGTGGAAAAACAAGAAGAGAAAGTAGGAAAGTTTTAGATTTATTCGACCCAGTCATCCAATCAACTCTTTGGTATCTTGTTTTTGTGTCATTTGCCTGGATTTCTGCCTTCTACTGGACTTCTCTTTTGCTTTTATTCTGCAATAGGTCTGTTCAGAAAGTTGAAGACAATTCTTCTAGATCGGTGAGGTCGAAACTGCTGCACAGAGGGAATACAAGAGTGACTAGTCTGCGACAGTCTTCTTGAATAAGAGACATATTCAAATTAATCTTTCCTCCTGTTGTCAATCTTTCATCGTCTCTTCCTTATGTCTTTCCTGGAGGTGGCTATATTCATAAATTTGATTTCAACGCTTTCTTTTTAAAAGCCTATGTTTGGAAAAAGTCTTGTTTAATAAATTTATTGGCTAAAGTAAAATTTAAATAAGCTAAAAAATATACAAAGGAGCACGGGGAAGGACACGTTTCTCCGGTAGAACTAAATAAAATACACGCATTTGTAGAAGAAAAAAGGTGCCAGAAGCACTTTGTATTTCACACGGGGAGGAATAGGCGAGAGGACGGCAACAACAACAACATTGGGAGGAAAATTATTTTGGGGGAAGAAGGCTTTTGAGCTTTTCGGTGCGAAGAAGACGAGGGAAGCGGGGGGTACGGTACGGCTGGGCCGTTATTAGGGGTGAAAGACTGGTTTAGAGGCACTAGGTGCCTTTACAAGAGATGGGCAAGAACCGTTTCCATTTTGAGAGGAAAAAAACCAACGAAAGACAAAAATGAAAGATGAGAACGATTCTTTCTCCGATACAATTCGCAAGGCCCCAGGTCGTGAGACGACCACATGATACGCCTACTAGCCAATTTTCTCTATCTTTGGAAGACAAGAAGAAACTGACGTTCGCACGAACAAAACAAAAATAAAATGAAGTTGGCGTTGTCTCTTCTGGCCTCTACCGGAATATTATGTGTTATAACTCGGCACCTAGAAAATGAACCCGAAATCAGTGGGGGAAGGACCCGTTGGGATGGAGCTCGTTTTGGGGAGTATGATGGAGAGAGAAGAGCTAGAATCGAGGATCATTCTAGAGCCGACTCAACGGCAGCTGGAGAACTGTCCAACTTCAAGTAAGGCTGGGGAGCAGCGTCGGCCTGCAAGACGCTTCCCGAGCGAATTTCTGAAAACAATTTAGTACTTTTTAGCCTATTCATCTTGGTTTTTTTCAAATTCCAATGTCTGCTGAACATTATTTTTTATAAAAATTATTATAAGAGCCAAAAAGATTGGTTTTCCACGTGGGATTACAGTAGAAACTTAATTACCTTGGCGAGACTTCCTGCAATTGTAGATTTTGCCGGTGATTGTGCGAAATCTCGAACCGTAGGTTGCAAAGACATATCCAAGTATGAACCCGATGAAGAGAGCACCCACAACTGTGAAAATGATAGCCGAGGTATTCGATTGCTTGGGAGAGCATTCGACTTTATCTGAATGATTTCAATTAGAATTACTGTAGGCCGAAAACTAACTCTTAATTTGGGTGGGGTTTCCGTAGAAGTTGTTGGAGACGGGTTCCTTGATGAGTCCAGTATTTACAGTAGTCAGCGTTGTGTCCACCTTGATGGGGAAGGGAAGACGGGCAGAGTGAAGGATCGCTCCGCCCGTCTTCAGGGGCACGCTGTTTCCTTCTTGACTACAAGTGGAGGAGGCGATAGGACACTGAAATAGTCGAAAGTGCAACCGAGAGAGGAGAAAGAGCTAGGGAGGCTGAAAGTGCAAAGGGGTAGCCTCTACTCGGACTTCGAACGACAACACAGCACTGTGGCTCATTTTATCTGGCGGGGTGGAGAGAGAGCGCAGCCGTTTTTTGCCGAGGCTGGCAGTGCCGGCATAAAAAACGTGCCTGGTGCCGGGCTGCCGAGACGGCCCCTAGAACCATCTCGAGAGTCATCTCGCTTTCTTTTGGTTGGGTTGGAAGTCAGGAGGACATTTGGCAGACAGAGGGCCTTGAAGGTCTCTCTTTTTTGTTGGCTTTTCGCTGCTTTGTCCTTGTGGCCGAGCCATTTTTTCATTCAAGGGAAAGCCTGAAGAACGAGTGACTATTCGAACGGTGGAGACCCAGAGAGCGCCGAGCGAAAAAAATGGCTAAAGCAGACTGAAAAAACGACCGCCACGGACAATCGAAAGGTCTTCTCCTTCTTTCCTTTTTCTCATTTTTTAAAAATCACATTGGCTAGTCAAAAATGGAGATCAGAGATGAGCTGTAAGGTTCTCTCTTTTACTTCGGGGCCATTTTTTTGCCTCTGGCCCGTACCAGGCACTAGATGAAACCCCGCCCCATCTGGGGTGTGTTGGGAAATGGAGAACGGAAATAGCAAGGCAATCGCGTGGGTAGGGGAACCTGGGAGAACTACTAGGAGGAGAATAGGACATATCTTCAGCCACCATGAGTCCAAGGAACTACAACAAAAGTCAGCGCCTTCCAGGCCACATCGAGGAGCCTTTTTTAATGCCATTTGTGGCCTACTTTTCCATCCAGGAGAGAGGAGGAGAAAATTGGAGTTTTTCTCTCAAAAATCTGGGAGAAATTCTAAGAAAGAGTCGTCTAGAACTAGCTTTCCAACTTTAATTTTAAATATTCGGTCAGAGCTGATCTGCTGGGGAGTGAGAAAGGCTGATTTTTAGCCTAAAGATGAATAAAAAAAGGAGAGAATCTCCATAAAAAATAATGCTCTTTGCCCTCGTGACTCTCTCAAGCGAAACATGGCCAGCAGCGGTTTTTTGCTCTTTGTTGCTCGTACCAGGCCGTACTGGACAGCGCCTTGGACCAATCTAAAGAATAAAAAAAGGCCTGCTGTTCCGAGGGAATTACGCGGAATTGGAAAGAGAAGAAGGGGTTGGAGGGAAGTCTTATTAGCGTCTTCTCTGGACGACTGCCTACAGGAGGCAATTAGAGTCAAAGATAGTCATCGAAGTTTTCTTTTTGGCTCCAACTTTGGTCTTTTTTGAAGGATTTGAGACTAAATTCAATAGGATTTGAGGCTAATTTTCAACGTTTAAAAAAAATCTAAAAATCTGAGCTCAAATGCGTTGAAACGAGCCGAAAATAGACATTTTCCCACGCTCTACCGCAGAATCAGCTGGGCTTTATGGACTTTCGTGTTTCTTTCTTTGCACTTTCCTTTCGCCACAGCAAGCCTCCAGTTTTTTTGCACTCTTCGGACACAAAAAACGGCCTGGGGGTCGCCGAACGCCGAGAGAGTGCAGCCGCAAACAGAGACGGCAGAGACTGCGCTCACTGAAAAAATGGCAAGGACTGCGCCGGCTGATAACCGAGGGAGAGAGAAGAGGGATTTTTTTTGGGGAACAGAGTCTCACATTTTTTGGCCTTCGTTGTTGAATAAAAGAAGCAAAAATGCAGCTATTTTAGAGAAAAAGTCTAATAAAACCGGCGAATGTGAAGGTAGAGGAAGAGCCCGACTAGTAATACTTTCTCTCAAATGGTTTGGGCACAAATTGCTGCCGATCGGTAGCCATTAGAAAAAAGCAAAAAGTTGGTCTCTCATTCGGCCAAATTAAAGGTTTTCCATCTCCAAACTTCCTCCATTTCTAGTGGCATTGAAAGAAACCCAAAAGACAGTAAAATAGCCTCGATTCGACCTCGAATTGTGACCCCCAGACGTGAAGAAAAAAACTCACTGTTGGAAAGCCAGCAAGGCTATTGGTCGTATCGGAGGTACAATGAATGACGTCGCAGTGGAGTCCCAAATTCTTCTCGTCTCCAACAGAGAATCTGTAGTTACTAAATTTACACCTAGGACTCCTTGCTGAGCTTACTCAGGGAAGATATCCACCAAAGTGATCAGGCGAATGTCAGTAGAGGTGGCAGTTTTTCGGACGGTTGGCTGGTACAATTGAGACAAGAAATAGTCCCTTCCGCTTCCTCGAATAGGACATCCTTCAGTCAAAACGAGAACACCACTTTTCTCCTGATTTGTATAGTCATAAACAAAGCATTTTATCGGATAGGCGTAGACTTCTAAACCATTTTTTAAAGGAAATTTTCTCTCAAAAAATTACGCGGAAAAAGTCGATTGAATTTCAAATATCTTGGAGCGAATCGAACCTGGGCCATTCCATTGAGTACGGTAGGGAAATGGCCCTCAACCAGGGCATTGGCATCAATATCGTTGATTTGCAAATCCGCTCCAATATCGACGTGATCCTGAAATTGTATGCTTTGATCTCTCTCTTGGATTTTAGCCTACAATGTACTCGTTACTGTTGAGAATTCCACAGGCGACTTCAATCGAACTATTCAACCTGGTGAAGATGATTTCTCCAACGATTCTCCTGCCATTTTCTGGATTCGAATTCTTCAACCCACAACTCTCATAGGAGGTGGTGATTGAAAAGAGATTCTGAAGGTTTTAATTTCAAAAAAGGCTAATTGGCTCTCTTTTTCAAATCGGACTGGAAAATTCGAATTTTTACTCAATTTTCGACTTATTTTAGTTGACAAAAAAGTTGGTTTTTGTACCTTTGTGGAGGGATCTTTTTGAAGTAGACAATCACTGAGAAAGATGTCAGAATTTTCTAATTTCTGTAGAGTCCCCGTCGAGACAAAGTAACTCATAGTAGCTGGGTCGACATTCACACTGGAATTTGGATGAGAAGCGGTGGATTAGAGCCTACCTGACTGTTATTTCTGTGGCTGAGCAAGTAGTCTCAATGAGATCGGCGTAGATTGAATGAGCAGTTATTCCTAGAAAAGATTCCTCTTGGTTGTTTGATTTTTTGAAGGAATAACATCTGGTGAGAACTCTGCCCTTAAAGTGCAGTCTGTCACTCCCCTTCCGTATTAACTCTAATAAGAACCAAACTTTGAGATCTTCTCTATTTTTGTAGATTTCTTTACAGCATTTTATTTCAAAAAAGCAGCTCAAAATGAAGATGGAAACTTACCGAGAAATAGGGAGTTGAGGAGTAATATTCTGAACATTTTGAGCAGGCGAAGATCAGAAAATACTGAAATTCAAAATGATTACAAGTTTGGGAAAGTGAGAGGAAGAGGGGGAGATAAGAGAATACGGTTATAGATGAAAACAAGAGAATAAAAAGATGTTTTTGAGTGGATGAAATGCTAATTAGATCAGGAGGAGAAAGAGGGTCTCAGACTGCTCAGCCCGTTAATTACAGTTCATTGGAAAGACTCAAAAAATGAGCTAATTCAGATGAAAAATACTCAATTAGACTCTTCTCTCCTCCCTCGGCTTTAGTAGTAAAGGACGACACTCCGTCTGGCTGGTTATCAGCTTTCCAGCTGCACACGCAAGACCAGGGAAACAATCAAATTTTTCTCCTTATCGTCTTGGCTACAAGATTGATTCGATGTTATACATCTGCAACGGCGATGAAAGTGTAACCAAGCCAGTTCAACGAAAAGAACAAAAATAAGTTTTCCCGATTCTTTCATTATACTTCCTTCTTAAGTTTTGTAATCCTCTACAAATTTAGAGGAAAATTATATGCGTTTGTCCGCAATTTCAAAAGTATTGATATTCTAGACGCAATTAAATGACTCACGAAGTTCAAAAAGCTATCGAGAAGATCAAAATCTACAAGTCTGCTGGACATCAAAGATCCAAAAAAATGCTCCATGTGCCATAAAATTTACACTTTTACACTAAGAGATTGAAAAGAGGTCTCCACCATGAAAGTTGAACTTTTCTAGGTTCCTACCCAGTTTTGAAATTTTATTTTGTTCTAGAAAGTTGTAAAGCAGATTAAGATCTATAAATTTGCAAAGCGTTATGAAGTGAAAATGGTATTGAAAATAAAATGACTATGGTTCCTGCAACAAGCGATAAAATGTCTGAAGGTAATCACTTTTTCCATATTTATCAGTGGCTACGACGCGTCATTAATTTTTAAAAGGAACAAATGGGGTGTCATGTTTTTAAAAAAGAAAGATGAACACTTTCTTCAGAGATCTGATGACTCTGTTTTTGTGAGAGCAGCTGACCTGCAATCATTTAGTATTTTGAAGGAAATTGCATTGGATTCTTAGAAGGCAGAGATCTATGAGAGAAGATTTTGTGTGAATTTTCCCCCCAAACTTTCCTTCTAATCCAATTACCGTACTCCAAAAAAAGTTCTTTGAGTACGAGTACAAGCTGTGAATGCTGTTCAGATCTCAAAAAAGTGCAAAGAGATGGAAAGAGCAAGACCGCTAACTCAGAGATGAACATTTTTGGTTCGAGAGGAAGACTGATAGCGGGGGGTGTCTAGACTGCGCGGAGATGGAATAAATTACGCTCACTCTGCCACTATGTTGACCCGAGGGTTCACGAGAGAGAAATATGATTGCAATTTAGAGGCTTCTTTTAGAATCTCAATGAGAATTCAAGCAAGAGTGTAAGTTGTAATCTTAGAGGCTAATGTAGAGTCAATTGCAGAAAAAAGTTTCTCTATAATCCATCTTTTGTTTTTCCAAGAAGGGCTATCTCCGCCTCATATCGGAAGGGGAAATGAGATTGGGCACTGTATTAAAAAGCAACCGGATAGCATTCTCATTTGAATATGCAAACCACATGATTGTTTCTTTCAAACCCACCGGCTGACGAAAGTACCATAACTGTTGATAGAAGGAAGACCTATTAGATCGAAACCAAGAAAGACTCTCCTTGGAGTTGACAGAAGAAGATAGAGACTTATTCATAAGAGACAGTTAACGAGGTATTTGAGTTCTACTTGGAGGCAACTTGAGACCCACCGTGTTCCTACTGTAGTCGAGAAAAGAAGAGATTCTTTGAGTTCCAAGTCTTTTTGAAGAAGAAATCCTCGTGAAAAACTCCTATCCTGTTTGAATAAAGACAATCGGAGAAGAAGAAGTCTTTGGAGAGACTTAGAACTGGAAAAGGATCTCGCCTTTTATATGCTCCTGAGTGGGAGGAGCAGAGTGGGAGGAGTCCATCTATCATCAAATTACTTTTCTGTCTCTTCTCTCCATTTCTCTCCGGAAAAACTACCAGTTTTTGGCCGGGGTCACAAACAGCAGCAGCTCATCTCGTGGTCTGAATTAGCCAAGGTCATCATCGCCCAGCTTTTGTTTCTTCGCTGTTGACCTCCTTCTTCCTGAGGCAATCTCAACTCATCAAGACAGCCAGACAAAGACTCATCAAAATGTAAATCCCAGAATGTCTTCGATCGAAAACAAAAACAAAAGAGAGAAAGGGAGAAAGAGAAAGGAAAAAGGTACAAGCCGTGGAAAAGACTGTCTAGACGTCTAGACGCTGGGAGGATGCAACTCTGCGTCGACTATTCACCTGGTGATTCGACCAGCCCGGCTGGGGAGAGAGATGTGGGAGTGAGTGTGAGAAGCAATTTTTCTAAAATTGGATCCTCTTTCTTGTATTTTGTGTTTTGTCGCCGTCAATTTACACTATTTGCAACAAAAAAGTTGAAGAAGAGACCAAAATCTGCCTCGTTGAACGAAGATCAAAAAATTGGTTAAGAACCCACTCGACAAGAGGAAGTTTTTATTTTCTAACCGTCTATAGGAGGTCGAAAAGGAGCCCAGAAAAAATTGTATTTCTGGGTCTTACAGAAGATTTAGTGCTTTTTGATGTTTACAATCTTATAAAGAAGATCAAAATCAAAAACTTTTCCAGAATAAAGGCTGTAAAAGCCGGCGAAAATTCCCAAAAAAGGAGATCGTTGTGGGAAGCCGTTTGGTTTCCGCAGGAAGTAATTTTCTGTTTTTTTCGGTTGAACAATTATATTGTGTCTAGACAGTTGGGATACGATAGGTCTTGAAGCTGAATAATAAAGGAGAATTTTGTACTCTAGACAACTCACGAAAACACAAGACGGGCTTTTTGACAGATCAAAATCGTAGCCAATTATTGAGAGAATATTTGTTGTTTTTCACTCCCACACAGAGAGAGACATGAAACTTCCATCGTCTATGAAGTGAGGAGGGAAGGGCAATTAGAGGGTGGGCCGGATAATTGGCCTGAGAGAAGCTCGAAAGATCAGAAAAAGTTGCGATCATCAAGCAGCTGCGACACGCACAATGCAACTCATTAGGACAGGTGGATGGAGACAGATAAAAACTTCTGATGCTAGCGTTGAGACAGAAAAATACTTTTTCTCGAGTCGCTTTAAGTATTCTAATGGGCTTTTCTTATCGAGAGTTCGCCAATATAGCGGGAAGGGTTTCTCGAAGTATCTTTCAAAGGAATTTACTTTCAGAAATTATGACATCATAGACACTAGAGGCAGTGAGAATATCAAAGATACTCGAAAATCTTTCAAATTTTGACTGGCAACCGTTGGAAGTAACTCCATTTGAAAGTTATTTTGAGAAATTTAAAAAAAAACGTGACATTTTCCATTATTCTGACGCAGTTTGAAGAAAGAAAGAACGTAGGACAAGGTCTTTGAGATTATTTTAAAATTACCCAGACAGTGATAGCTTTTTGCTCTTTTCAACTAACATTAGTTCTCGAAATATTTGAGATTTATCGCTGAAGAGGTGCACGAACCTTTGGTTCAACCTTCAGCTGACTAACTATGAGATTCAATTTGCTTTTTTTTTCTCTGAAGTTTCGCAGGAAATGTTCTCATTCGATATATAAGTCTCCGCCTTGACGGCCTTCCATCCGATTGTTGCTACCCGTCGCCGAAATGAAAACTGAAAAAACATTCCATTCATTTCCTGAAAAAAGTATAAAGTTCAATTTCGCGGAAAAGATCAGAGAAACAGATCAGACAACAGGTACATAGGTAATAGTCTTTCGGTTTACTGTAAACAACCTTGCGTCCTTCAGAGCCTTGGTGAGGGACTCGTAAATTTGGAGGAGCCACGGATAGGCGGACAATATCCTAGTGAAAAATGGACCTAATTTCGGCTGTCTGCTGGATGCAAAATTGGAAGATTGAGGCATAATTGTGGTGTCTACGAGAGATGACAGCCATGGATAATGTCCATTTTTATTCGAGGAGGAGATGGGATTCGGAACCAATCAAAAATATGGGGCCAGTTCTGGATTCCGTTTGGATATCTTGAAATATTCCATCTTTCGCTATAATCTTCACTGACTTCTACGAGCAAGGCAAGAGAGGACCAGAGATTGATTAGCAGGACGGTTCGTTTCAGTGTAAAACGTTCAAAAAAAATCAAAGCCAATTTTGTGATTCGCGCTTCAAGAAGCTTAAAATTTTTAAAAAGCGAAAAAGTTCGAAAAACAAGCCATTTTTGGAATTTGGCTCAAGAAAATTGAGGGAGATTCGACGGAAATGGACGAGGAGGGGCGTTTATACCATATTTAGACTCTTAATTCTGTCAGAAATCAAATGAATTTGATCATTTTCATTGTTCAGTTTGATTCAGGCCATTAGAAAGATCAGTCGATAGATTGGGCTACTGTAGTCAGCCTCACGTACCTTGACAGATTCTTGAATAAAATGAGAAAACTTCAATTTTATCGTCTAATTTGCTGGTTTTTGTGGCCAGATCAGACCCTCTCTCTGGCTGAGCTACGCTGCGAGAAATCCTCTTAATAGAATCTGCTGTAAAAGCGAACGATGAGAGAGAGAGGAAAGACAAAAAAAACTTTAAAAATGAAAAATCATTTCTTTGAGGGCTTTCTGCTACCTCGGATTTGGCTGCTATAGTCTTGGATATCCAAAAATCGTAGATGCAGACAGCTTTTTATGAGCCTTTGAGCTGGCCGCTCTTTGTGGACTCGGAGGGTGCGAGTCAGCCCGTTTTATGACTGTCTGATTTCAATTGATTTCTCAAAATATTCCGAGCTTCTTCACAATACTTCGACCCGAACAAATACCAAAGCAAGTGGGATGTTACGTTTCTGGTCGAAATTCCCGTGAAGGACTTTCTGCTGTTGCTGAAGAAACAAAGTCTTTGGTCGATATTGGGAGAGCGACAGGCAGCATCGTCATGGGGTGTGTCTAATCACGTTCTTTTCGTCAAAATCTCTTCTTTCCAATGCATAATTGATCTAGATCTGCACTTCTCGTATCGATCTTCTCGCCGCGTCTACATTCCTGCTTATTTTTTAGAATTTTTTTAAAAATCGATTTTCGACAATACCTCCTAATAGAAAGCTGTCATTTCTAGATTCTAAAGTAATTTTTAGAAGTTAAAAAGTTGCCAATCTTGATCTCTTCTACAACATTGTAGAATATCGAAAGTGATAAAAGCTGCTATAAATACCTCGAAAATTCTATTTTTTTAAGTCAAAGTTCGTTATTCAATAAAATCGATTTTCTGTTAATTTTTGGTTGATCGGTTTGCTGTAAAGTTAGAGCGCGTGATCTCCCTAGCGTTGCAAAAAGCGCAAAGGGAATCGAAAAAACTTTCCAATTTCGAGTTCCAACTTCCTTGGGCTCGAAAATGTTAATTTC
The DNA here is from genome assembly GCA_932521405.1 of Oscheius sp. JU1382. Classification (NCBI taxonomy): domain Eukaryota; kingdom Metazoa; phylum Nematoda; class Chromadorea; order Rhabditida; family Rhabditidae; genus Oscheius; species Oscheius sp. JU1382. The sequence goes on from OW051479.1 coordinate 2,552,170, forward strand.
CTGTGTCCTTTCGAGTCAATTATACGACCCCCTCAGATCACAATTTTCTTCTTCGTTTCTTTCTCGAACATTACAAAGTAGTAACAAGAATAATAAAAAGTTCAACTTATTGAGTGTGATATCACCTGTCTGGACTTCTTTTTCCAACCAAATGACTCTTTTTGGCGGGCGATTGACTTGTTTTCTGTCTGAGAAAACCGTCTACAATTATTCATAATAGGGAGACAACCGTGTGACCGTCTTGAAAAGCCGACATTCGAGAAAACATTGAAATCAAAGGGAGAGAGGGAGAGAGGTAAATAGCCAAAACCAATCCAGAAAAGGTGAAAACATCCCATTCTAGCACCTGGATGAAAATGAGAAAAATATCTTAGTCTCTGGCAAAAAAGGGAATTCTTGAAAGATTCGACAAAGGAGGTCGTCCTAATGAAAAAGATGTTCCGTTGAACTCGCTGCCTATCGTGAAAACGGATCGGCCTTGTTGCAAAAAGAAATTTATGAACCCAATTTCCCGGCAGTTTGGTTGTTGTTTTTTTAAAGTGCACGCGACCTTTCGAGACTCTTTTCGTCCCGAAATTTGTGATAAGAAAAAGTTGCTAAAACTGTCTGGTCAACACGAGACTCTCCGTAGAAAATGCCGCCAAAAAACAGGACGGAGGTTGCTACTCTGATCTTTTACGACGAACTTCTGCGAAACAATGGCTGGAGGATACAACGAAACACCTGGCTGGGGCTGTCAAGCATGAAGGTGGTCTGCCCAAAAAAGATGGACGAAAAGCCAAGGGTCATGGGATATTACGAGTCAACATCCGCTGTGTCAAAAACGCGTCTGGCTATGAGTATTTTCCAGCTGATCAACTTCAAAATGCCGGGATTTTGATGCTTTTTTCCAGATATTTTAACCAAAAAGATGATTTTTTTGAAAAAAAAAAAATATAGTACCCAAAAGCTTAGACAATTTCCGTCCGAATTTCCGGTGTTTCTGATCAGAAAACTCTGAAATCATCGTCTGGGAAATTCATCGAGAATGAGTCTAGCTTGAAAATTGCCAGTCACCCGGAACGTTTTTGATGAATCGTCATTTTTCTCTCTCTCTCTCTCTTTCTCCCATAATAAGTCTGACTCAGACAGTCTTAAAAGGGTTGATGTACAAGGTTTATGATCAATTTCCCGGATTATTGCTCATTTTCAGTCTAAAGTACCCGTTTTCTGCATGGGGAACTCCGCCAAAAATAGCTGCCAATTGAACAAAACATAGACCAATTGTTGGAATGAATGGTGACTAGACATTTCGAGATGTTGTGAGCTGTCTCCTCTCCAGAAAAATGCTTAAAATGATCATGCGCGCTGAAGTGCGTCAGCCGTCTGGGAAGTTTCTTCTAAAATTCGAGGTAATTTTCCTTTGAAAAACCAAATTTTGACTGAAAATCACGAGGAAATTTTGTTTAGCTCGTGGCAAAAGTGCAAAAGACGTCAGCAGTCTTTCGGGAATTCTGCGACTTTTTCTGACTTTTCCAAGAAAAAAAGGATAGAAAGCGAAAATTTGTTTATTTTCCAAGTTGTTTTTGGTCTCGAAACGCAAGCCAGATGCAAGATAAATGTCCAAGATAACAGATTGTCTGGCCGTCTTGGAGAGAAAGAGAGAAGAAACACGATCTAATTGATTGACAATCAAATTCAGCTTCTCCTTCGAGAGAGAGAGAGGGATTTTATCAGCTGGTCTCTCTCTTTCTCGGCGGCTGAGAAAGAGAGAGAGGGAATCACAGCTGCAGACGGGGGGATTTTTCTGCCCCCAAAAAAGAGCATTAATATAGGGGGAAAATGATCAAGAAACATTGCTGCGGCTCTGAGGAAATTAATTCGAGAAGAAGAAGGACTTCCATTTTCAAGTGAGGGGGAAATCTCACAGCGTTTTGACCAACGGAAGGAGATGGAATAACAGCTAGCCGCCCGGAAGTCGTTCGCCGCTTTTGGAAATAGACTAAAATTTGGACTGCCGTTCCTCTCTCCTCCGCCGCTGAAACAGCTGTTTTTTCGCGGTCTGAAATACACGACATCCGTGCAAAAATCAACACCAAAACACCCAAAAACTTGGGATTTTTTCCCGGAAAATTGCGCAAAATAGGCCAATTTCAGCCAGAGATTAATAGCCGAAAAAAGGAGAAAAATGAATAGAGGACCCTAGTAGAAGAGTATGCTGAAAAGCGTTGGTGGTCCGGGCTGTCTGTTGTCGGGCCGTCGGCGGAGAGAGAGTCTAGACGCGGGAGACGCAGAGAGCCGACCGCCAGTCGGCCAAGGGACAAACCGACCCACAAGAGAGGAGAGTCGAATGTGGTTGATGGGAAAGAGAGAGAAACAAAAAATTTAAAAAGTCTCTTTCTCTTTCCCTCACCAACAGAATCTATTTTGAGACCTTCTTCTGTCAGAGTAAAATAAGTTAGCCAAAAAAAAGTAGTAGACATGTGGGCGAGACCGATATTTTATGACCCCATTCCCTCGGGGGAATTTCGACCACCCGTCAGTGAGGGAGAGAGAGGGAGAGCTACCAATTGAGTCTAAGAAGAAACATACCAAAATGAAGGAGGAATCCGTCTCTCTCTCTCTCTCTTGTTCACACACTTTGTTTATTCGTACTGTGATCTGGGTTAGTCAGCCCTCTGTGACAAAGAGTCAATAGGGAGAGGAGAAGACATCGCAGAGGGGAAATGAATAGTTAAGGAGTTAGTCGAATGATTCGAAGAGCAGAATGTTGTCTCTTCTTGGAACGAAGCTACAGAAGGACTGTTTTGCAGCTTGTTTTCTGGGTAGAAAGCGACGACAACAAGCCGATAATTGTACGCTTCTTCTAGCTGGTAAAAACGAGGAAAATATTCTTCTATACATAGCCTGGGGATTAGAAACAATTTCAGATCAAAGCGAGCATCCAAAGATTCCCAAACTCCCGTCAAGTTTTGATCTTTTAGTATAAGTTGTATTGATGATCAAGGTCTATAAATTTGCCATAAACCACAGAAGCGTAAAATTGCTCCGAAATTGAGAAACCTGTCTCTTTGAGGCGCCAAAGGCAAGAAAGGGTTCATGAAGCCCTGTTAGAAATGAAATTTTGATTTTTAACAAATTTTGCTCTGCAATCTGGAGGGAAGATCAAAACCTATAACATCGCAAATCAAAGAGCTTCTCCAAAATCATTAAGATTTATATAGTATTCCAACAGCAAATTATGCGGAAAATTCAAATTTTCTGGTTCTTACAGTATCCTTCTGAAGACTGGTATCTAACAGGAAAAGACTAGAGGAGACCAATAGATTTGCGAGAAAAACTCAAAGTTCGAATCGGAGTGGTAAAACGAAAAAAAAAACTTTCTTTCTGAAATTCCAGAATTTCAAAAGCAAAGTGCAGCCGAATAAGAGATGTTTTTGTTATGTTTTTCACTTCACTTCAAGGATGTCATAAGTTCTGTTGTATAAGACTAATAAGCGTGATAATTTTCCAGTCTAACACCTCGAAAGTCCTTCATTTTCAGACATATTCTACCTCCTCGTCTCGTGTCTCCAAGTTGAACATGGGGTTCGTGAGAATGTGAACTGAGAAGAAGTAACTCCGATCTCTGAATATTTATTCCCTCTTTTTCCATCTTAATGGCATTTTGGGATACTCCTCCCGGGAATTTTCCCCTAATGCTGGTCTCCTGGCTATCAGCTGTGATGTACTTTATCATGGTTTATGCGATCATCCGCGGTAAATTTGTTTTTGGATTCAAATTTAGAAAGAAAAAAAAATTCAGAGAGGAAAGTAATGATGAGATCCTCCTATATCCCAGTTTTTTTGATCCAAAGTTTGAGCGATTTTTTAATGTTCATCCAGATTGAGACACTCTCGCGGCCGAGGAAATACAACTGGTTTGGACTTTTCAACGACAAAATGGACCATCTGGCTCAGGTTTTTGAAAAGTTTTGACCAAAGAATTAGACCCATTTATCTCTTCTCGTTTGAGATTACTGTAGATGTAAACTTTTTGGTTTCTTGATGTTCTAGATAGTTGAAACTATTTTGATTCCAACTTTGTAGAATTTCTAAAATTATTTTTCAAATAAGTCCAAGCTTTCTTTTTTAGTTCACATTTCTCTGGAGTGGAATTCTCCTCTACTGTCGCTATGTTGGCCATGTGGTGACAGCTTTCAATCGGTTCACGGTTGTGGCGTTTCCCATCGATCATTCAAGAGTTCGTCTTTTCTTTCTTCTAAAACTATGTAAAATCTAGATGTGGACCCTGCCGGTTATTCTAATCTTCGCGTTTTCTTCCTGGTGGTTGGGAATTCTTCTAACCGCCCCAGGCGTTATCATCTACGCTTCTGATATGCACTTTCAATTCCAGTCGAATGGGATTCTCCTCCTAATTGGTGGGCGTTTCAATGAGGTTCGCTTCTATTGTCTTTTTCAACCAAAACTGTTCAGTATGATTCATATTTCGGTTCAATTGCCGCTTCAACAGCTCTTCTCCTCTGCACTTTCTTCTATTCTTACAGCATCTTTCGACTAAAAGTCCTACGTTCTTCCGGTAAATTCGTCGTAAGTTTCCCGCCTTATTTTAAATTTCAGAGTCTAATTCCAGGCAGAAAAGAAGTTCCTCATCTGCGCTTTGTTCTCCTTCCTCCCCTTTTTATTGGGCTCAATTCGAGGCTCATTGACTTTCCTCAGTGCCGTCTTCAATATGCCAAATCTATGGGCTATAAGCAACGACTTATGGTAAACTCTAATGGCTCGAGAAACAAAAAAATCTGCAAATCCCCTTGCATATCGCTGGTTAATTTTGGAGGGAAATCAAGCTGCGTTACAACTCTTAATTAATTTTTATGGCTGCTGCGATATTTTAATTTGTTCTTATTAGATTTTCCGAGAATATCTACATCTCCCCTTCGAAAAAAAACGGATCAGCGACGGTGATTTTCCACACTTATCACGCGAGGGGGCTTTTGAGTGATGAATTTAGATGGATAGAAAATCAGCTAGAAATTCTTTTAAAAAGTCGACGAAATTCCAACAATTTAGGGCCTATGATTGCGAGCTGAATTTCTGCTGTCAAGTCTGGATAAATGTCCTCTTGGTGAGGCAGATTCGAAGGAGCGTCAAGAGAGTCATTTGTGGAGAGTAAGTACATCTTTAAAATGAGTTGTCAGACGATCTCTGAGACTAAAAAGTATCTCTAAAACTGCCTGACACTTTCTTTTCTTGAAAAATTCAATAGTGTTCAGAGAAGCGCAAAACAACCAGACATCAGTGGAGAATCCGAGTTCGAAGAGAACAAACCAAGCCATCATTGTACAGCCAAGGTCAACCGATTCCAAAGTGTAGACTAGTTTCAAAGTAAACTTCAAGTAATGCTCTTGTTCTTTTTGCGAGGAAGTTGAGGCTCACAACTTTTTGAACAATCAGCAACCAATCTCTCCAAGAGAACGTCAGAAGAGAATGTCAGAAGAGAAAAAACTAGTCCGTGGGAGTGTTGCGTCAAATATTTTCCTTTTCTTTTTTGATAGAAACTGTACTCAATGAACCCGAAAACCGGTACTTATTAAGATGGAACCAAAGCGCACAAAATGTTTCTTTCTTCATTCCATCAACTTCTCCAGCTCTTCAGTAGATTTCTCTCCAAATTAACTTTCAGATTGAAATAATAATGATAATTTCTTTATTTATCGCAAGTTCTCTTCTTTCTCTGGTTGGAGCACAAAGCTACGGGCAATATTACGCTCAAAATAGTGCTTTCTATTTTCCATATGCAAGAACTTATACTTATCAACCAGCTTACCAAACACAACAAACCTACACGTAAGTGCATTTGAAAGGCGAAAGTGAGTATCGGAAAAGTTGATATGGTTGATGTGATTGAGAGAGAGCTCCACTACGATAAGTAGCCTCCTTTATTCGATCGTTATGGTTCCCTTAAACTGGATAGCCATGCTGCAAGAGCGAAAAGGTAAAGTACATCGACTGCAAAAACAACTTGAAAATGAAGTTATGAATCAAGAGCTTGGTTTGGTTCATGAGCCCACGAGAAATGTGACAAAATTAGGGAAAATTCTTGAGTTGTGGTGATCTTTGCTGAAACTAGTTCAAGGATTCTTTGGTCGCTCAAAAGAGTAGAACAATTCAGCTTAGAGAAAGAAAAGTTGAAATGACCAATCCTTGCTTGCTATAGAATTTCCGCCTTATGAGGTCATCAGACCAATTGAATAATTATTGCTAGATTTATTAGTTCAATCTTAAGAGTAAATCCATCATCATAAAGGGAAATTTTTACAATTTTTTTGTAATGACCCGGCTTCCAATATCAGCAGCTTTGAATTCTCTCAAATAATTAGCTAATTAACCGTCACAATTCAGCTCTCAATTATTAAGCTCCTTTTCCCGATCAAAAAACTCAAATTCCACGAATTTTGTATATATTTTAGGACGTTCCATCACTGATTATCGTATCATTTCTTTCCCCGTTGTTGCGAATTCTATTGGTGTAACCACGTATTTGTCGAAATAATCTTTCTTTGCTGAAGAGATCCTCGAGAAGATGTTGAGCCAGGAGACATTCCTTTTAGAAAAGCTGACCGTTTTGATCTTTTTCGGTTGCTTACTGTAAGAAGACAAAAAAAGCGACGGCATGATGATCAAAAAGCAGGCAATAGAGTTTGGTCTCGCCTTCCCGTTTTACCAATAAATCAAACATTTCTTCGAAAATAATTTGTGCTGACGCGTTTGACTACAAATTATACATTTGCATTAAAAAATATCGAATCCGCAGGCAATTAATTTGCTCAAAACTGGGTCATTAAGAAAACAAAAAACTATGAGATTATAATGAATGAAAACCGAAGTATCGTATCCAATCTTGGACAAAAGTTCTAAAAAGACCAAGTTTATTCTCAATTCTACGGTAATCCTAGTCAATCCAAATCAGCTAATAAGGTAGTTTAGTGGTCCTTCTAAAAAAAATCAGATTTCCTAAAGAATCTTTTTTCAGATCGTATAACTCATTCCCTCCGCCTTATGCTGGCTATTATTTTGGAGCTTATAACCGAAGAGATCCATTCTTCTACACTCAGAATTATTATCCAAGTTACATAAACAATAATTACCCTGATCAATACAATTTCGTTGGAGAAGCCCTGCCTGGAGGATGGACAAAACTTGCAAATGGAGATATCGTCACTGGTAATAAGCTAGCCGCATTGTATTTGATCTGCGAGGGAAGAAGTTGTCAAGGCTAGCGGTTGTAATAAATTCTTCCATTTTATATTGTAGCTTTTCGAGAATATTGAACACTCTTTATTAAAGTAGTTCTAGAAGACTCTAACTCTTTTGGGAAAGAATAAAAAAAGCTACTGTAATTCTAGAAATCTTTACAATCTCCCCGCAGCTGATCCTTTCACCCCACTTGGCGAAGTACCGAAAAGGAAGTGAAAGCTCGCAGAAATTGGGTAAGATCGGCCAGTGGGAGGAGAAATTCCCGTAAAAATTTACGAGACCGTTTGCGCGCCGCATATAAGCTGAGGAGGCCAAGGCTCCCATTAACAGAGAGCTCCGAGAACATCTTCTTCTGAGACATACAAGACGACAAAAAAGGTCAGTTTGGCGAAGGTTTTAGGGATTACTGTAGTTCCTAATGAGCTACCAATCTTATTTTTTAAACCAAATTTCGTGCCACAGGCTACTACTATAGCTCAAAAACAAATGTCTTAATTGTTCTTTCAATTTAAAGTCTTGAAAACGAAAAGTTTCTCAAATTTGCACCAAGAATACATTTTCATGAATCTGACTAAATTGCCAGAAAGCAAGTAGAAAATCTATCAAAAATAAGTCTTTCAATTTCAGCCTTGGCGGTCATCCCGAAAACAACTCTCGATTTCCCGTTTTTATAGCTAATTTGCCCAGTTTTTAGAGAATGTATCAACTGATTCTGGCTTCAACTTGTGTTCTCCTCATCTCAGCACAATATCCCCAAGCACCTAGTTATTACGGTGTCGGAATGAACAACTACTATGGCTACAATCCCTATGGATATGGCAACTCGAGGATGGACAACTCCAGGATGTACTACCAGCAGCAATACGCCCAACAACAACAATATTACAATAATTATTATCCTTACAAGTAGGAAGAGAGAGAGAGAAAAAAAAAACAACAAATCATTTCAGTTATGGAAATTACTACAGTAATAGCTATGCCCAGCCGATGCAATCTAACTGGGGATTCAACGGACTCCACAATGATGGAAATGGAAACCTTCGTATTGGAAACGATCTCGCTGCTTTATATATTACGTGCAATGGAAGAGGATGTCCAGTCCGAGGTTGAAAGACTTCACTTTTTTTTGTTTTTGTACAGTGTTGACTTAATAATAAATGTTGTTGATTTAATTCTGGGTATCATCGTGGAAAAAACTGGGTCAACGCCCAAAAGACAAAAGCGATTCGAATAATTTAAAAGTTATCAAATCGGAATATAAGAGCCTGAAGGACAAAGAATAAACCAAAATAGGCACTTGTTTTTCTAGGTTAAAACCGCTTTCTGGGCTAAAGATACAGTATTCGAAGGCCAACAATTGAATCCCTGGATGTTAGCCATTAAACGTCACTTATCAACGTTTCGCAAATATGAAAAACAAGTTTGACAAATTGAATCCCTAGTCGTCTTGTAGAGGAATTTTAAAAGGATTTAAATTTGCGAGATTCTTATTGAAGAAATTATTTTTAGAAAATAGGAGATGAGACGAGCAACCTTTCTGCTTTTTGGATCGAATCCAGTCTTTTTCAGTAAGCCAGTTCAAAGCTGATTCAATCGGAAGATCATTGAGAACTCACGGGATCAAGGATATATGCATCCGATTGACGCATTTTTGATTCATTTTGGCTACTTTTGTCGTTTTTTTTTAGTTTTGTGAGAGCTATAATTTACAGATTGACTTCCAGAACAAAAGTTGAAAATAAATCTCTTTATTCTATTGAAAACCCGCAGATACAGAATAGGCACGTGAATCTAGGACTAGTTAGTTGACAGTTGAAAGAAGTTGATTTGAATTACAGATGCGATTGAAACATACGGTACTCCTTTCTATGCCGAACGAGATAGTCGTTTTTAATGAGTGTCGAGATATGAATCCATCCGAGCTGATAGCAGATATCAGCTATTGCCTTCTCACCCAACCCGGTCTCCTTGTTGTCTCCCCTGGCGTCCTCAACAGACTTCCAGAGATATTTGATGGCTCGACCGGGATGTCCATGAGCCATCGCGTGTTTAGACGACAAGATCAGGCACTTGGGATCATCTGGGGCAATATACCTGAGAACGTCGCCATACGCAGCATCAACATCTGCTCGAGGAGTAGCCGGCTTGCTGGAATTCTTCTCGACGATCTTCTGGAGGTCCTCATCCGATATCTCCTTGGTTGCCTTCATCTCAGTCACTCCCATCAAATCACTTCTGAAAATCTCCGGAATCTCCAAAGTTGAAATCAAGAGATGAGAATCCACCACGAGAGTCGCCTTAGCCAGGAGAACATCGATCAGAGCCGACTTTCGCTCTTCCATTGTTCTGAAAAAGAAAATATAGGGGAATAAGAAAAAAGAAACTCACTTCTTCTGGGCAAGATTCTCCTCATTTTGCTCTTGACGACAGCCCATAAAGCGCTGAACTTCTTCGGGGTTGCAGATTAGCAAAATCTGCTGGAAGATGGCCTCCAAAGTTTCAGTTTCGGCATCGGAGCGAGCCTAAACATCTATGGAGAAAAATGATATTATTCTTACATGTTTGCCGAGAAGCTGCTTCATTCTGACAGTCAAAAGAGGCAAATGATTTGGATAATGTTCCAAAAGATCAGCGTAGAGTTTTGTGGCTTCAGCATCATCTTTGAGCTTTTCGAGCCAAGTGATTTTCAGATCGCGAAGAGCCTCTTCCATTTCGCTCTTTTGATCCTGTTTGCTCTCTTTTTCCTTGAGAACAATCATCGATGGTCCCTTGGTAGTACGAACAGAATATTCCGTGAAATGGTAGTAGACCTTTGTCTTCTCAGCTTCCTGGAGTTCCCTCTCTTCGAACATTCTCAAATCTCCGATGAGAAAACATCCAGCTGTCAAGGTCACCGGCTTGAACAGCTTCTCATCATTCAAACTGCCGAAATACATGGGAAATTGCTGTCCTCCAACCAGGACTTTTTTGGTCCATTTCAAGCCACCACGTCTTGTCGCTGAACTGGGATTAGTATAGACATCCAAGGTAATCGGAGTCGGGACTTTGATCAAAACACTAAAAAGGAATATTATAAGGAGGAAAAGTAGAAACAGCTTACTGCAGAGGAATGTCACGAAAAATGTCGAGGTAGTTCTCATCTTCATGACGAAGTTGGGCATGGATAATGTGATCGCCCTTTTCCAATTTCATTACATACTGAAAATATTAATTTTCGAGTTTAGACAGCTCTTCTCCCACAACATCATAGCATACAGATCGTTCTTTAAAGACTCACTCTATTGGGGAAACTGCTGGCAGCTCCCTCATATCCCTTGCTGCAGTTGAAGACTTGGAATAAGATACAATCCATCGGACTCTCGTACAAATATTGGGACAGTCCGGGCAATTCGAAGGCGACTTCGACACTCTTTGTCACTGAAAGAAGCTAATTTTTAAAAAAAAATGTATCTTACAGCTTAGCTTGTAGGAGAGAAGGAGGCGATTGATTTGAACTCCGGGATGGAAGACATCCTGTGGGCCGAGAGGCTCAAGCTTGGCAGCACAGTTTTGTTTCAATGGCACGACTAGAGTCTTCAATTGGACAGTTGGATTGATTTCAACCGGTCGGAATGGAGCCACATTGGCCAGGTAGACAGTTGAGCCGGCCTCATGGACAAGATGAAGCTCTTCGGGTCGCTGGACTCCATGGAACTTAATTTCCATCCTAACTTTGGCTGACTTCTCATGGCCTCGATTCCATCCCCTGGCGAGACAGAATTCAACCGTTCGACCGCCCTTTACCGGCATGAAATTAGTCCATTCGTCATGGTCGGGACCGAGATTCTAAAATTAGAATAAGGATTTATCTTGAAAAAAGAGGCTGGTCAAACAGTAAGAACGCAATTTTTTCGCTTTTGCAAGTGCTCACCTTGTAGCTTTCCGTGTTTCGATAACACTTATCCTGGACAAGATCGACTTTATGAAGTAGAAATCGGTCTGCGGGGATCTTCGAGAGATTCGTCACTTTAATTTCAGCCACAGTAGCTCCTTCAGGCGCAGAAACAAATCTCCTAACTGGAATGCCGGAGTGAGCATCGAAGTTGAATTCCTTGGAATAAGTCAGCTGGTCGACAGCTTCGGCTCGAATCACAGTCACTGGAACACGGAAGAGCGGTCCCAGATGGCTGGCTCGATGATCAAAAGCCTGGACTTCTCCATAGACAGCTTGGCCAAGAGGAGTTTTTCGTGGATCCACATGAAGGATGAAGCAACGACTAACGCTAGTACAGACGAAAACTTCGGGAACTTTGATCCACGGCTCAGTTGCTTTCAGGGTGAAATGTTTCTCGAAATCAATATGATGATCCAATTCTAAAAATGATGGGCTTATAATCTTCTAACTCAAACTAACCGCTATAGTTCTTGAATCTGGGCTGGACAGCCACTGTAAACTCTTTGACATCATTAGTCTCATAGGTCTCTCGCAGATAGATTCCTCTAGTAGTTTTTGTTCCATCAGAGCATTTGATGCAAAAATCCAGAAGAGTAGCTGGAAGGAACTCGCCAGCCTTTCGAAGGTATTCAAATGTATCAGCAATCTAAATTAAATTTCAACAGAAAAAAGGAGAAAAACAAGCCTGAAGCATTCCTTGTCCCTGTGAGAATTTTTCAGGATTTTCCGTCTGCTTAGCTGCATTCTCAAGAGCTACTCGTATCTGGTAAGCCGTCCACGACTGATTGTTAGCCTTCAATGCGGAGAGAATACAAGCAACCGAACCGGCAGCATTGGGCGACGACATACTGGTTCCGTTCATCATTTGAGCTCCAGAGCGACAATAGCGAGGAACTCCTGTCAGAGCAGCTCCCGGTGCACAAATCGAAACCCCAAGCCATCCATCTGCTCTGAAAATGGCTCATGTTTTTAAGAAAAAAGGTCTAATACTAACTCATACGAAATGACTATGACATGAATAGATTCGAATCGTATTGATATTCGAAATTTTTTTTAAAACTCACGCAGGTCCTCTGGAGCTCCAAGGATAGAGATTTCCCTTGACTTCATGAGAGACGCCATAGAGAGGATCAGCCATTTCTGGTGTCAAATAGGCTCCGACTCCAATCACTCCGCTTGTCGTTCCACCAGGAGCACCGACGGTGGTCAAAGCCGGTCCATTATTGCCCCCGGAGACCATGAAAACGACATTCTTCTCGGCAACAAGCTTCTGCAATTCCTGGATGATTCGTCCGGTATCTGGGATATGCGTTCCTTCTCCAAATGAGAGATTCGCAACATGGACGCCATATTCAGCACAAAGATTAAAGGCTCTCATCAAAGCTGTGCCCGTTTCCATTGCTGAGAGACGATTGTCCCCAATGCAGAAAGAGACAACTTTAGCTCCTGGGGCAAGTCCATTCTTCTTTGGCTCATCGGGGAAATGAGCAGCGGCGATGTTAGCCACATGAGAGCCGTGAGAGCCAGATGCCACACAGATTTCAACCCAATTTCCATTCTTTTGATCAATTCTGAAAGTGTAGGTCGCTTCGTCTGAAAGAGATTTAAAATAATTATAAAAAGAGTGCTATCACCTCGATCGGATAGTTTTCCAAATTGACCGGAGGTTTTAAACGAAGGCATCGGAGTACAAATTTTCAGTCGACCACGGAAGGAGGTGTCAATACAAGCTCTGAAAATTAAAGATATCTTCTTTGAAGCTACAGCAATAGTTCCATTAAAAGAAAAAAACTTACAGCCATTGAGTGCCGTCGTTCCACGCCAAGATATCAGCCACCGGTCCATTTTCTTCGAATTTATCGGCTTTTTTCAAGAAGTCCACTTGGCAGGCGAGATCTTCTCTGTCTTGGACGTCCTTCTAGAAATATTTTTCCTATTAAAGCCACAAAAAAATGCTAACCAATTTGTCACTAAATCCACCGAGAGCTTCCTCATTTCTAACCATTCTGCGTTGAGTATCAGCGAGAGCCATCTGATGGACGGAATCCCAAAGTTCTCGTTTCTTCTCTCTTGCTACGATATTTTTGAGGCTCTTTGAGTAAAGCTCGTAGATGGGCTTGATACCGAGATGCCATTGGCCGGAAGGGTTTTTCCACGTATCAGGAATTCGCAATTCGCGCCCAGTCAACCCAGTAAGAATTCCATTTACGGCTTTCTTGACAGTTGAGGTGTCGACATCTCCAGATCCCGAACAGTCCACACAATCGAGCATTTTCCTTTCTCCAGTCGTCGTTGTCTAAAGAAAAAACTATAAAAATTAGGCAAAAATACCTGCAGTCCAGGCAAAGCCGGATCAACGCCAGTATCGAGGATAGCGATAATGATGCCTCGGCCATCATATTCAGAATTGGTCTTGAGGAAAGCCTCCTGTTGAGTCTCTTTTTTGGGCAGAAGCACTTCCAAAGGGAAGGGAACATCGGCCGAGCGTTCTTCGGGTTGGATGGAGAAGGTTGCAGACATTGTGAAGTTTCTTGTCTAAAGTCGTTAGATTTATGAGGATTAGGATTCAGAAAAAAACAAATGTTATTCTACTTTCTCAAAGAGCATATGGTATCTAATGGGAAAGGTAAATTAAAGCTATTCGCTTTCAAATGTGCGAAGCTTTTGTGACAATTATCAGCTCTTTACAATTTAAGAGTTTTGCAGACAGTCAGAATAGCCGAAAGTTAAAAATAAAGAAAAAACATTTGTGCTATTTTTAGCTTCAAAAACACTACACGTTGTAAACAGTTGTCGAAATCCATGGTCTATCACCTTTGACAGTCTTTTAGAGCTGGATATTCTCTAGAGGCTACGTGGAAGACGAGACAGAGAGGGGGGCTTTGTCGACGTGGCCCGAAATAAAAATAGCGATTATATGACAAGAAAAATGCATCATGTTGGAACGTCGTACTCACCGATCGATTTCTCGGATGAATAAGTAGCTGACTGGCGAAGCGAACGGGCAAGAAACTACTCGAACAGAGTCTCCTTCCAAAGACTAGAGTGAAATTTAGTGATATCTTGATGGTTTACTCCCTGAAAATTGCTATTATTATGAGATCAGCGAATTCGCTCGAGAAATTAGCTGAAATTTTCAGGAAAGTCTGGATGATAGAGAGTGGGAAATTAGCCTAATTTTGATTTCCGGAAATTCGGGCAAAAAAATTTTTTTTAATTCTTGAAAATTCATAAAATAGTGAATTTGACCATATTTGCTAGAAACAAATCTATTTTACAATGCAAATTGTGTAGAAAATTCCAGAAGTTCGCAAATTTTCTCGGAATTCAAGTCGAAGACGTCAAAGATCTGAATTAAATTAGCGTAAATCATCAGTAATTTCCTTGAAAATTCAGAGAAAATGATGCAAAAATATTGCTTTTCTTGCTAATTTCCGACCAGCCAGATGACAAAACATAATAAAATCATCAAAACGACAGAATTCCCCGGGAGCGACTACGCAAAATTACGTATTGCACCAATCAGCCGCCGTCTAGAAAATTCAAAACGAAACATATGTTAGGCGCCATTGGCGAATGACCCCCAAATACAACGAGTGCCACCGATTTTGAAATATTCTCCCAGTCTTTCACAGTATTCTCCAAAGAGAATACACGTGCCCATCTGCAGCTCTGGTATTACACTATGACCCAATTCATCGACAGAGCCGCCCCATAAACAGCTCGAGGTGGTATAAACACCATCTCGGTGCCATCGACACCGTATCTAGGTCAATCCACAACAACATTCCCACGCATCGAAGAGTCAGAATATTAAATATCTTGAGGTTTTTGTAGTTGAAAATGACCAAAAATGAAGACTCTAGGTTAATAATACCTCCTAGCCCCCTATATAGATTTGAAATAAAAGCGAAAACTTTACGACCTTAGAACGCTTATTAGGTCATGTGGTTTTAAAAGTTGCCAATTTCTTATCAAGCAGTGTACAGCTTCGCAAGAAGATTAGGTGCCAATTCAAATATTCTTTTCAATTCCTATCCTCACCCCCTGAATTCTTAGGGTTAAATGAGCGAGTTTTCTCTTCTAGCTTTTTTTCAAACCTTCTTGGCCCTGATAACTAAAGTTTTTTAGATTAAAATGGGTCAAAGATAAGGACTCTACTGGGTAAAGCGTCGACAAAAATCAGGTATTTTGAAATACAAATAACACCGGGGGAAATTTATTTTTGAAAACAAATCATTTTTTACATCCAATTGAGATCAATTTTGATGAAATTGGGTCAAATCAACGACATCTCAAAGTGCATTTCTCTCAACTTTATTAGACTACTTTTTTGTGAAAACACGTGCGAAATGATCAAATGGAAATTCTTCCAAATTGCACGTAGCCGCTTCTCCTCACTGTGTTGCACTCGCCCTAAAAGAACCAATAAATGAGACTAATTGCAAGTCAACAAGTAAGAAATGTGCTCAAATTGTGGATAAGTCTGGACGAGTCACTGTTTAGTTCAAGTCATCAGTCCAATTCGCATGGGCCTCTTTGTATCCTAGAATCATAATTGAGACTAAAGGCCCAATTCTTCTCTTCTATAGATTGTCCCTTGACGACGTTCCAATCGATGCTTCGTTCCGGTATTGTATGCTGTAACTAACAGTCCAAACAACTGCCGGAACGACTCATGATCATTCTTTCACGCCTGACTCTTCTTTCCATCTGAGGTCACAAATATTGAAAGAATCATTTCCTCCTAAAAATGTTTCATTTATCTCCCTACGTACTTGCCACGAAGTATTTTATATATCTAATCTATAATGGCTTTATTAGCTTTTTGTCTGTGTGGTGGAGGTGGAATCAACTAAAAAGTGAACAGTTGTGTTGAGTCTCCCCCACTGACCTAGCCATTAAAGATTTTCGCGCCAAAAACATTCGGTTCACACTTTTGCTCCTTTGAACTACAAGCGAAATCTTTTGTCGATATAATGTGTGGGAAATAAGAGGCTGGAGACTTCTTCCCATCCTCTTTTAAGGTGGAATCTTGAGAGGACATATCGACTCATGCGTCTCACTAAAATCTCACCCAGATCTCTGTCCACTAATGATGGGCGACTGACCCGGATCATAACCTCTGCTCGGTCGGTGCACCTGGCTCCTCCAGCCCGATGTTGCTAAGATACCGCTTAATATCCAACGTTAATCCGAAAATTACCTCCCGATAGCGCAGCTAATTGACTGCTCCTCTCATGAGATCACATTCACGCCATGCCTAATCCGAGCACCTGTCTGTCTTTCTCTCTACAAATCGTAGGAATTGCACTCTCTGAGGGGTATAATCGATAGATTGTACGCTTACCTTCATTTCTTTTGCCAAAGTTTGTTCCCATGGTGAATTATAGGGTCCTAGACCCCCATTGCGAGAGCCAATAGGTTCTTCGAGTCGCTATGTTTCCAGAGTCCTATCCTAGGTCACCTATAGGCCGCCCTTTTAGGATAACTCGGTCAAAAAATGGACACGAATGACCTAAATAATTAAATGATCAGAGAGCAAGTACCATGTGGGCTTGGAAATTCTACTAGCAGCCTTTTTTACATTTAAATCAGAACAGTTCAAAGTTTAAAAGCGTTTCAGCTTGTTAGAGCCTTATAGTTACTGAGTTAAGGATCATACCTTCCTATTGCTCAATCCACTAGATGGAGTTCTTCCGTCTAGAACTGCAGAACTCTTCCAATTCAATCAACCGTTCACCAATCGATACTTCCTTTCGCTTTTTTTACCTATTGGCACGGTTCACTTCTCCGAGTCTCACCTCCCTTTCTGCTGTCATCCAGGTCAACTCCTGAGTAGCCTCGTTGGCCATTGGCATGCCCCGCTAGGCCTCTTTCCGAAAGACAAGGCACCGACCACCCATCCAGGTCAACTCCTCCCACCAAAAATAGCTGCCAAATGACGTAATCTAATCGATCGATTCCAGAGTCCGAGTAGTATGGTCCTATCATAACTCCGCCCATTAGCTAGTCAATAGTCTCCAGTGCGATGAACATAGCTCCCGGTTTCTCCATCCTTTGCAAATGCGGTTCTTCCTACTCAACAATGGAGTCTCTAGAGGTAACGTTTTATCAATTCTATTAGATTTTGCATCTTTTCAGACTCATTTCAGCTCGTACCATCTCAATTGGGAGCCATACCAATGTTTATATTGTGATATGACGTTCTCCGGGTCAACTCAAGTCTTCGATCATTTCATTTTTTGCCATAAAGAGGAGGCTTCATTAGGAAAAAATGCTGTGAGTTTCTTTTTGGTTTGTTTAAAGAACTGAGCTATGATGGTCAAAGCTGGCCTAATATCGAATCTCCATTGCTTAAATCTGACTAACAGAATAATGCATGGAGACAACCTGAAAGAAATAATTCTTCATTCGAATAAACGGATGTCGAATAAAATCGAATGGTTATACAATATTTGTCTGGATTGTTTCGAGGTACTAAGTTTTAAAAAAATAAACGTTACCAGCAAGCTTTTTGGAAATTTTTCGAGGTTTTTGATAAGTTGGATATCAGTCTGGAAGAACTCGAATTCTCCTCTGAGAGATCCAAGTTCTGCAATTCGATAAATAGGAAAATAAAAAGGATTTCAGTTTCAATACATGCAGGACAAGAGCATGCAGGCGGAGTTGGAAAGACTCAAACAAGAGGCCATCAGAAATATGATTGAACGCCATGTTGTTGCGAATCGACGAGACGAAAGAAGAAGATCTTTCACTCCCTGTTCTCTACCTGGTCTAGATTCGCGTCCCGATAGTTGTGTTCCCCAATTGTTTGAAGTCAGTCCCGAGGATGAGAAGGCTCAACACTCTATCAATGAGGTACATTTTCTTTCTCCTGTTAGCCCAACTTACAGAGAAAATTTCAAAAGTTAAAGAAGAATTTGAACGAAAAAATGTCTGCGATTGAAGAAGTCGAAGTCGAAGTCCCAGCCATCTTCAATTGCAACCTTTGCGACGAAGCCGCCTACACCGTCGATGTGAGCCCTCCTCTCCTATAAAAGTCATATTTTAGGCTTGTAAAATACACACTTGGAAGCACTTGGCGTCAGGAAATACTTACCCTTATTACTGTCTTCTTTGCGGGTTCAAAGGAAACAAAATTGAAATTGGAAATCATTGCTACAAGGAGCACAAATCGCCTCAATCTGCCAAGTTCGACGAAGTTAGTTTTGTGAAAATAGAAAAAATATTAAGAGCTTCTGATAAAGGCTTTGGAAGACACCGAAAATTCCAATTGACCTAATGACCCAATTTCAGGGGGCTGTCCCTCTCTACGATACGATGCTTAAAATGACTTTTCCATGCGTTCCTCTGATAATTGAGCAAGAAAAAGTGAGCGATTTTTTTCCTTTAAAAGGATTCATTTTAATCTTTAGACGAAACAAGCAGAGGAAAGAGCTAAAGAAGAAGAGAAAGTAGCCAAGGAGAAGCAAGAGAGAGAGGAGAAAGAGGCAGCAACGAGAAAGAAAAAAGAAGAGAAAAAGGATAAAGAAGCTGCTAGGACAATGCGATTGGAGAACAGAGGCCTTCTAGCTAAGATGAAAGCTCCTCGGCCGAAGCAGCCTCGTTCGAAATTAGTTACTAAAAAGACCTCATTGGGTATCTCGTCAAAATCCAAAGTGATCTCAAAGCCAAATGCAAAGAAAAGCGGGTAAAATACATAAATAAATCTTTAACTGAATTTGGAGACATTTTTTGGACGGAAAGACAATACACCGTGTGGAGCTTATTTGGGTAGAAAAAGGCATAGAGACTCGTCAACAAATTTGGTGGGGAGAGAGAATATACAGGGAATACACGGTTACACCCGATTCTATTCTCTTACAAGGGAGAGAGAGGTAGAAATCTTCTTCAAATCGCAGATTCGTTTTGTGTCAATCGGGGATTGATCGTCTGTCCGGAAATTAACACCGAAATGTAGGAAGTTAGCAAATCGTCCATCTTGTAGCCCTGGAGACTCTTCTTAAAGCTTTCGAAATAAAACCAACCATGGGAGTGCTCAGCATCAATTTCTTGCCGTCGTTTCCCTTCAGCACATTGCCGACTGTCATATTGAAGTAAGTATTTCCACTCGTCCAATTACAAATCACATTGAAGGGATACTGCAAGAGAAGACTTTTAAGGAGTCTTAGGGCGCACCTGGATGATGAGAGATTTGGTCTCACTGTTGTAGATGTTGACTCCCTTCTCATTGATAGCTAGGAGAAGATTTTCAGGCAAATTCAAATCCGAATATTGAGTTACAGGAAAGAAGGCTGAGCCAAACGTCGGCCATTTAGAGATAACTTTCAAGAATTCGATCTTCGCCGCATCGGATGAGAGATGTTCAATCCTTTGATATTGAGAGGAGAGATACTGTAAGGGAAAGGAAAATTAATTCAAAAAAGATTTAACCTTCTTCCAGTCGTTAGTTGAATAAGCCTTAATCATATCCTTCGGAACGAGTTCATTCAAAAGTTGAGGGATTTGAGCGATCGGAGCATTTTTGTTATTCTTCGTAATTGCTCTCAAAATCAATGCTCCAAGTTCAATTGCCTCTTGCTTCGAGACTTTATGATATCCAAGAAGATATTTGGGAGCTTCCTAGATCACAGAAATTAGAACAAAATCAAGGGAGGAAATAACCTGGAAATAGTGGAAGATAAGATCGGCATTAGCGTCCTCTCCTGGCACGACTCCCATCCACAGCTTCCTCATGAAGAACACTTGATAACTCACTGGGATTACGGTGTTTTCCTGTTATTTTTTATTAAAAACCCAGAGGGAGGAAACCACCTTATTTGCATGATTATTTTGAACCCAATCGGAGAGTTGTCTAACGAAATCGAAGAAGAATTCATTTTCTGGTACGGCGAGAACTAAAAGCTTTTGTTTTTTTTGTTTCAAAGAAAATCTTACCCTTATCAGTGATTTTAACAAAAAGCGAAAATCCAGTGGCTGATTGAAGACGCAATCTGTGAGCAATCTTCTGACAGAAATCCCTAGCCTTGGTGGAGGAATCGACCTCAACCGCCTCTTCAGTCTTATCGGGGAAGAAGACTTTATGATAGATCTGTGTTGTCTTCTGTTGAATGGCTTCAACTTCAACCAAATGGGGAGGATATTTCCTACTTCCAGCCCTATTAATTCATCATTTAGCTGAACTCCAAACTCAAAATTACTTGGCCATTTTGTGTACTCGAGTGAGACAATCAACCGCAACAGGATGGTGTCTTGATTTTAAAAATTGGGTGACTTCTTTCATTAAACTCTGGCTAGGAGCGAAGAGTCCCGCCACGAGCCACATCAATTCCCATCCGCGTTCTTCTGACAACATCGAGGGGTTCATTGTGAGTTGTTTCATCAATTGACAATACAATTCATCTCGAAGGATCTCCTAGAAGATTCTCTCTCCAAGAAGAAATCAAACTGACCACATTGATGGCTTGTTTGAATATCTGATCGGTGAGATCTGTTCCGAGGCGACTTCTCCTGGAAGGCTGATCTCCCATATATTTCATTATACAGCTGTAAGTGGAAACGGCGTCTTTTGAAGCTTCTTCTCTAAATGTCTAGGGTTAGGATCAAAAGAATCATCCACCTTCCATCTAGCTTTTTGAGCAGAGGAGAGTCAATCGGTTCTCTTGAGAATCTCCATCTCTCCGTGAGATTTGTGTCCCTTCTCCTCAAAGTCATCAAAGACAGCTGAGAGCCATTCTTCTTTGTTGGAGATCGGAAATTATCCACAGCGAAGACTTCCAAAGTATACGGTTTCTCGTAACCCCGATCGGCGAACATCACATCCTTGTTGTTGTTGTTCAAAATGTCCAATTGAAGATCAGCGTCTTTAGGGAAAAGTTGCTAGAAATTTGTTGACTTCAACCTCAACAATAATAGATGATTTACCAAAGTGTTGATGGTTGGTTTGGACATGGTTGGGAGGACGTAGACATTCTCAGAACGAATCAGACCTTGGAGACAAGTCCGGTTGTTCTCTCCTTTCACCACAACTTCCGTCAGAAGATCCTTCCCAGTATGGTGTTGGGTCATTGTGAGCAAATCTCCTCTCTCGAATTCGAGGAATCCAGATGTTTCTAAAAACAATCAGTTGAAAGAAGAAAAAAGGAGCTACCATCTCCTCGTTGAGATTGAGTAGCGATCAGATATCGACTTCTAAGCTTCAATCCCTCCAAGAACTGAGCTACCAGCTCTTTGATGTCCTCAGCATTGGGCGATTGGAAAGTGTATTCATCCCCAGCTACTGTTCGGATGGTACAAGTATCTCCTCCAACTCTCTTTCCCCTACAATTTTTAGTATGAATTTAGCCGTATTTAATTCAAGAATTCAGCTAGACATTTTGGATTTTTGACTTACTTTCCAAATTGGACTCCTGTGACTTCTGGATAAGAGAACTCCAAGAGGACCTGTTCCTGATCGTCTACCACATAGATTCCAGTCCAATTCACAGCAATAATCACCTCATTTTTGGGCAATGGAGGTCCAGCAAACTTCAATGCTTCATAGAATCTAGAAAATCTTGTTTTTTCTTTGATTAAAGAAAATAAACCTGGAGAAGAGCAATGGCCAGGCGAATTTGGAATAGGCAACGATTTCCTCTTTAATATGCTGGGATGTGGGCTGATTTCCGGCGAATTTCTTTCTATATTGGTGCATAATGGCTTGAATCCATTTCTCTTTGGCCATCTCCTTTCCAGAAAAAGCAAAATCGGGCAGATAATTATTCAAATGGGATTCCAATTTTGAGACATCCATCGCTCCTTCATCCACGTAGTACTGTTGGGCGCAAAGCATCGCCAAGTCGTCTTCTTTCTCGCATCGATATTCTCCATATTTGATTCCTCTCACCACTTGTTGATAGATCAAATTGGTGGCAACATGATCATCTCTACAAATTGGATATTTTGAATAACAAATGATTGAATAACAATACCTGGCATCATGCCATGGAGCGAAGATTTCTTTTCTATAGAAGAGTCTCCAGGGAGCATTCTTCTCCTGTCGGCCTTGTTCCTTTGCGTATTGTTCACATTGAGATATCGCGTCCATAACATGATCCGTTCCAGAGCCAAGAGAAGAAACCTAAACTATTTCATCCAAAGAGTACAATATCCCACCTTATCGAAGAGAGCGATATAGAGGGAGAATCCGAATTGATCCTTCAAGTTCACTTTATCAGCCAATTGGAGACACAATTCATCTGAGGTTGTGGCCGAATCGGCACAAAGCGTCTTGACAGTTCCATCCATGAAAGTCACAGCCAAGACAATTGGCTTTTTAGACTTATTGGCTTGAAGTTCGACATAGCTGGGAGGTTGATGCCTCGTCCCATTTTGGACTGTTCGTCTCAATCTTTGTTCAATATAAACGGCATATCCAGACCCAGATGGGCCCTTTTCTCGAATAAAACAGAACAAATATTTTATAAATCTGGAAAATTCTTTAGAAAGAGGAGATCAAACCTTTCAGTTGGAGCAAAACATCCAACACAAAGAGAAAGAAGAATCCATCCTCTTGCGGCGGACAGTTTAGAGGGATTCTCTGAGAGTTGCTTACACAGTTGGCAGTAGATCTCATCTCTGGAATTTATTATCGCAATCAAGAGGATGAGAGTCTTACCGTAAGTCCTCTCTCAAGATGCCCAATCCAATGATATAATGAAGTTTGTCCAAACTGCTCATGGGTTTGTTCTCCAAAAGTGCATTGAAGCTGGAATTCGATCCGGAATCCGATGATTTATCAGAGCCATTCGACTGCATTCCTGTCAATTTGCTCTTCTTCTTCAACGTCATCGAGATGATCTTTTTGCCCATTCCCTTCTTTAATGTCCGATTTCCCAAGTTCTCGAATTCGGAAGCCATCGCTGCCTCTTCTACATCCTTCTTACTGTAATTTCTGCCCAAAGTGGCGTAGAGTCGAGTCATCACAGGAGTTTTGTCATAATGTCCTTCGCCATTGGAAGTCGAGCCCAATTTAACATCGGGGAGATCTCCCATAAAGCGGAGGATTGTCATCCAAGCAGCCATTGCTCCCAGCTGGTTGGATGGATGATCGTGGAGTAAGAGCGGCGCCTTTAGGGGCTTCTTGATATGGGAAGCGGATGCTTGAGCCTGGAAGTAGGTGGCAGCAAACTTTCCAAATTGGAACTTGGAAAGATCCTCTTCTAGTGCAGAAGATGTCGATGGCGCAGATATCATCTAAAAATTCCTCACTTTCTCAAAAAGTTGTACCTTATTCGCGATGATTTTGTCACTATCTTCAAGGGAATCAGTCTCATAACTGGCATCCGATTTCGAGGAATCAGACGGCAAGAAATCGAATAATTGTCCAACCTAGAAATTATCATTTTTCTGAGAAAATAAACAAGTAGAGAGAAATAGTAGAGGATTCATTCAAAGCCTTATACCAAAAAAACTCCCACACAATCTCTTACCCTGGATCCCCGTCCATCTAGTAGTCTATACTGTAATTATTTTTCATTACTCAATCCAGCAAAAAATTAATTTAAAATCTTACCAGCTCTTCCTCCTTCAAATCTTCGACCACAACAATGGCTTCCTTTGGAATCTCCTTCGGGGGTTCGACTCTCTTCCCTCGTTTTCTCATCTCAGCAACATTTCGTCGTACAATCGAGCCTCGACAAGATGCCTATTGTTTGTTAGAAAGAAAGAAAAAAACTGAAATTACTTGGAATTGGATGATCGTACTTCGAAGATGTTGATAATGGAGGACAAGTTGCTTCGCTCTAAGCATAGCTTGAAGCCGACAGAAACCAGAAAGAATCTGAATCTCATGATTTTAAAAATATAGCTAGAAAAAGCCATTTTAATTGAGAATCTTGAATGGAAAAGATAAAGAAGAATTGATCAAAAAGTGTCGAACCTGTTTGTATCTCCTCCTCTGCTCATAGCCTCTCCAGATCTTTTGGATCATAATAGCGGCATTCCTCTTCCTCTTGAATTCCTTCCTAGCTTGCCATCCTCTTACAGTCTTTTGAATAGTTGTTGCTCGAGCATTTAGCATTCGATAATATTCCTAAAAAAGGTCAAATAGTTGTTTCCTTTAAATTTTGGTTTTATGTGCGAAAGAGTTTTTGTGAGAGAGAAGCACACAACTACGATAGACCTCTAGAGAGCTCCATCTCACACACAACTCTCACCAGAATATGACGGATCTCCACATAATGGATCTAGAAATCCACTTCCAAGAGTCAAACACATTAATTCACAAAACTATTTGATATACGGTAGTCTGTGATCTCAAAAGATGACTACCGCAGTTCGAATAGAATTTCAAGAGCCAGAGATTTGATGAGAGGGTTGTACCTGTTCGAGGAGAAGATCTTGCTTGTCTTTGAGGAAGACCTTCGTTTTTCCCAGTTGGAAATCCGAAGTCGATCCCAGCACTTGGTCACAAATCTTCTTAGCTGCGGCCTGACAATCCACCTTGTGCGCTGGACCTGAAATGAACGTAAACAACTTTAAAACGGCTGCTCTGTAATTATCCGGAAAAAGCACTGACCAACACCATTGACGAGCATCCTGTAGCGATCAACAAATTGTTGATAAGCGTATCGAATAGGATAGCCACTTCTTCGGATTTTGATAGTTTCCATCATTCCAGAATATCGCAGCTGTCGAAGAACCAACTCGCGATCCAAATTGAGAGCTCGTTTGAATTCGTTTGGTTTGAGACATCGGACGAAGAAAGGCTCAGTTTGTGTCAACTGACCCATCAATTGTTCCAACGATTTTCTGAATTGTCCACTCACTGTGAAGCCTTTCCTTCTGAAAGATGATTTCATCAGGTTTTTTTTGGACAAAAAAGGATCTACCGATTGCCAGTTTCACTATACTCCAAGTCGTCAAAAAGACGAGTAAGGAAGACCATTTTAGAAGAAGAAACGAGGGAGTACAAATCAGCATGGAATGAATCTCGATTCTTGTCCAAAAACCCTGAAAAAGGATAAAAGTTGTGTCGGAACTACTATCGTTAAATCATCACAGCAATTGCAGATGTCCCTAACAAATGATCGTCATTCACGGTGAGACGGGATCGAACCCGCGTCTTGCAGATGGAGCAGCGGGACGCTTGCCACTGCGCCATGCAAACACCCCTTCACAGCCCACCTTTAACATTGTAATAGACTGGTCCAGCGAAGTGATTAACTCCGAATGCCTTTTGTAGATCAGATTTTGGCTTCAAGTAGTAGGCGTCTGATTTGGCATGATTCGAATGAAGCTTTTGAAGCAGAGTGGCGTCAGTTCCTTTCGGGAAAATGGCTTCTTCATCGATCAAAGAGAGAATATTCATCGGTTGGACACCGATCAAATCGAGGACAGCCTGGTTATCCACGAATTTAATATGTCTCCAGTTGATTTGTTCCTACGAAGTCCTTTTTTATAGTAAAAATCAAAGGAACCTGGTCATATTCAGCTTGTTCCATTTTGAAAATATGACGAACGAAGAATTGCTGGAGATTCTCGTTGGCATAATTGATACAAAGCTGCTCGAAGCTGTTGGCTTCAAAGTTCTCAAAACCAAAAATATCAAGAACTCCAATAGATGAACGACGAGATTCGGCTCGCGGGCTGGAATGTGAATACTATTATTTCAAAAAGAAAGGGAGGGAAGGACCACCATCACGATATTTATGAGCTCACCTTCCCGTGTAATTTTTAGTTCTAAAAAATAAAGATTTTGAAGCAAATTTCTACAGTAATCTTTAGCAAAGGACTAAAACTAACCGGTAAATGGCATCGTTGATCCTGGCTACAATGTGGACAAAAAGCCTTCCGTAGATTCCTTTGACTAAGGCATCTCGTCCATCAACAGCTTGGAGAGCAGTCATTCTCCTGACAACTCGTTCATCCCTCGTCACAAAGGTTCTGGTGGTCAAGGCTTCAAGCAGAGCTTGTTCTCTAACCTGAAACCCAATAAAATATAACTACCCTAGAGGACCAAATTATCCCTACGCTATCACCTAGAATCTCTTTTACCTGAAGAAGCTTGGCGATCCGGACGATGTTGCCCGAGTCGCTGACATCAACAGCTTCCATGTTGTCGATCTGTGTTCCTCGATATTTGACATTTCCAATATGGAGGATGGCTGCCAAAAGTTTGAAAATATTCCAAATCTCAGGTTCCTTAAACATGAGGACTTTCATCGCCGAGCGGATTTCAGCCAAATCAGCTGCGTCATCTCGTCCATCAGCTGTTAGCGACTTTCCCTATAATTTATTTTCTTTTTAGAAAGCAAAATCCACCTGTGTGAGATAGAAATAATCAGCAGTTTGAGTGAGTTCCAACTCCTTTCTTTCTTCGACTGTCAGTCCAGCCAAAAGACAATAGAAGATGTGATAATTTCTCTCGTTTTCAGCCTGAGAGACAATCCTTGATTTCTCCAATAGGTATTGTTCAATTCTTGCGCCTATAACCTTCCTATTTTAGCTACCAAAATAATTTTTACCTTCGATCGAGCCAGCAGCATTGAAATGAACGTCAATATATTTGCCAAACCTGGAGGAATTGTCATTTCTTACAGTCTTGGCATTTCCAAAAGCCTCGAGAATCGGATTCGCTTCCAAGACTTGCTGTTCGATCCAACTATGTTGGCCACTAATCGTCGCGAGAAACTGCAGCACAAGTTTCGTTGATTCGGTCTTTCCGGCTCCAGATTCGCCACTAATCACAATCGACTGATCTTGTTTTGTTCGTCTCATGTTTGTGTACGCGTTGTCGGCTACAGCGAAAATATGGGGTGGTAATTCTCCTATCTTCTTTCTGTAAGCCAACATTTGAAGAGTACGGAAAATTATTTGGAATTTACAACCGAAAACTACCTTTTGTACATCCGAATTTGCTCAGCAGTGTAGATGGGAATGTCCATGTAGGGATTGACGGCAATGAGAATAGATCCCGTATAGGTCTGAAGGAGCGTTTTAGAGTCCCAAAAATGAACCAACATAAATAAGCTTTTGTCGGTATCGAATAGAAATGTTCCTCAGAATGGCACTCTCATGATAATCTCCCAATTGGCACATATCTTCGACTCCTTGGACCGAAGTTGGATGCATCAGTCGGACTCGTCGATCCGCCGATAGCCATTGCTCCTGCAATTCTCCTCTAGAAAGGCCTAATGAAAAGGATTTACATTGCCTTGGTCATCGACAACCCGTAGTCGCCCGCGGTCCTGTTCCAAGACACGAGCTCCGACAGGAACGGAGTCGCCTCGAGCCGGCTCGATCCAAATAAAGTCGCCCTGTAAGAGTCTGATTTTGCGAAAGGGATTAAAGCAGCTACCTTAGTTACTAGAACCATTACTGTAGCTATTTATAGCATAATTAAACCTGAAATTGTTTGGATTTAGGAAATAGAAAATCGATTTGTCTGAAAAAAAAACGCTTGAGAAAATGGGGGTGGCCTTTTCAACAAGTTTTGAATGGAAATCAGGATTCTATAATGATATCCAGGAATTTGCTTTAGTAATTTTTGAAAATAGGTCTTGAAGGATCTTTTTCTTATTTGAAAAGAATAAAAGATTGAATTCTTTGGCGTCTTCCGTCTTCTTTAAGAATTTGTCTTCTGAGATTAAAGAAGTGAATTGGAAAAGTAAGATGAGCTGCATCGAATGATAGCTCAGAAGAAAAGAAAGATTAAACTTAATACTTGAGGGAATATCAATAACCAGGATCGAAAGATGATAATGTGAAGAAAAAGTCGTTGGGTTAGCGACAGATTAGGCGAAGCGCCGGTCACTCTGTTTGAGCACGTAGCCGACGAGTGTTGACCCTTGTTTTGGAGGCAACCGTTTCTAGAGACACAGCTGATTCTCGCCCATACAGATTGTAACAAAGAAGAAAAAAAGAAAGTTAACTGACTAAAGGCCGAGCGAAAGGCGAGATGCGATATCAAAATCAGGCCGATCCGCCGACCTTCGGGAACTAATCAGAATCGATTTAGCGCCCGGAAAGGCGGCGATTTAGTTGGATTCCACTGGGAGAACACGCTGTGAAGTTGAAGGAGAGAAAAGGGGTAGACTTGTTCCCATCGGGTTGGAGCTAATCAGACAATCTGTTTCGTAGATCCCAAGATCGTGTTTTGTGGCCAAATAAGCCCGAAATCCTTAGGAAAATAGCTCAAGAAAAGAGCATTTTTGATCAATTTCTTTAATAATGTTACTCACAAAGGATCTGCAAAAGTTCTCAGTTCCTAGAAATTAAAAAAAAATACCACGAATTGTATTATTTTGCTTCAGAATGGAACAATTTAAACGAACTACATCATTTTAATGAGGAAAATTACAAGAAAATGGCAAATTCTCAGCTGAAAGAGTCAATGAATCAGCTGTCGAACGGCTAAGTTTGAATTTTACGATGCTCTTTTCAAACAGAGCAAACACTAAAACTAGGAATGTTTCCAGAAAACGGCTGGTTTTGATCTCGAGAAGTGAGAAACCGTTAGGTTCTTTTCTTTCTATGTAAAAAGTGTTCTCTCTTCATAAGACCTCTGGCTAAAGGTTGTGGTAGGCTGAACTTTTCTGTGGGATTTTCCCTTTGTTTAATGATGAAATTTCAGTTTTCGCTCTGTTTTTCTTGGATCTCGATACTTCCTTTTTCAAAAATTGTTAAACGGAGCTGTAAACAAAGAAAAAGTGGAGTGAGAAGACTTAAAGTCTAACTCTCTTTCCATAAAAAAAGTCTCTGTAAAGGGATGACTCTGTGTCCTGTGACGAGTTATTAGTTTTGGTCAGCTGGCTGGCAGAGTCTGTTTGGCTTGGTTAATCCTAACTGTACGCGGCCGCAACCGGGTCATCCTCTCGGCCAGAGATATGCGAAGGGACGACGCTGTGTCGTAATTGGAAGGACACAAAGCTGCTGCCGGAAGGGGAAAAATCCACTTTGATATAAACTTCAAGGAAGTTGTCTTGCAAATTATTTAGCAAGACTAAAGGCCATTTTGCAGTGAATTTCATTCGTTTTAGCCAATAAAATTTGGGAGGAAAAGACGTTGGAAGAAAGTAAAAATTGGGTTGAAAGTATCGGAGAGAACAAAAAGTTGGCGCCAGAAGGAGCTGTGAAAAAGCGCCGTTATACCTTTAGAATTTGAAGAAAAGAGAATAAAATTGGACTTCAGATTGAAGAAGAACCTAATATAAGTCTTAAGCCATTTTTAAGGGAAATAAAGTGAATTGAATGGCTGGAAAGACCCTAAAAAGCCATAAAGATCCTACGAAATTGGAATAGAAGATGTTTAGAAAGAAATTTCCTCAAAATGGTTGATAAATTCGAAATAAATCTAGAGAAATTTGCAAAAATTAGGCAAGACAAGCAGAATAAAGTTGTAGAAAAAGTCTTAGAATTTCTAAGTAATCAATGAAAAATTTCGTGGAAATAAGAAAGTAAAAAAGTGCCCGGAAGGAAAGAGAAAGTGTGAAGAGGCGATTAGTAGATGTCTCAATAGGTTGGATGCGATAGGCTGGCGGCGCTTGAAAGAAAACATGGAACTGGGTCAGTTTGAAAGCAGCCGATGACAGAAGAGACAACACACAAATAATGGCTCCATGGGAGAGCCGTTCAAGATTTTCAAAGACGAGAAAAAGATCCAATTAGGCTATCGAAGGCCTTTGGTGGCATAATAATTGGAGGCCTAGGTATCGGCTTTCCTTTTGGGTAAACAGCTTCATCCTACGAGGGCGGCTGCCACCGGGAGCGCTAATGTGAGAAAACAAGCATCTGATCCGGCCCTCCTGCCTCACATCTCTCATCGCCAATATTCCATTCATTGCGGGGGATTCGTTCAATCTTTTTTAAAATATATTTGTAGAGAAATTTAAAACTTTTTAGTGTTAGAACTCTGTAATGAATTGTAAATCTTGAATAGTTCTCTAAAATTGGAGAAAATCTCCTTTTTTAAGCTAAAATAACTCAAAAATGATGCCAAAAGGATACTCGAATAATAAAGTTTTTTGAGCAAATTTTGAAATGATTTTCAGCAAAGTTGTAGAGAAAATTAAGGGCTATAACTTTACAGAATCTTTTAAAATTATTCAAGGTCTCCAAGAAGTGAATAAGGATGAAATTGGATAAATATTACTGTAGTTTTCCGATAAAAATGGCCAAAAAGTGTGAAAATGGGACTAAAATCAGCTGATGGAGGTAAAGAATTCTCGCTAGGTGAGCTGGCTCGGACGCTAGTAATCCTTATCAGGAGCAAGGGAGTAGAGAATTATTATCGGGAAAGAATTGGTTCTTCACAGGCTTTCTCCATCGCCCCAAAAAACGTTTTTGTGTCCCTTTCTTCAGATGCTTTAGTTCCTCCTTTCCTCCAAAAATTTCGCTATTTTCCTGGGGGAAAAGACGAGAGTCCGTGCACGAGGATCAAAAAGTACTTTCTTGGAAATGGGATCCGAACCGGGGGCGGTTTCCCTCCTTCCTGCCAGCCGATCGGGTTGTGTCATCGAAGCAAAAGCAAGCCACTTGACGGGAATTCCTGCTAACATCAGCTGGACTGTTTTTCTGTTCACGTTCAATCCGACAACGTGATCCCCAAGAGGCTGCCAGTGGTTGAATCTAATACCATCTTCTTTTTCTACGACATGTCAAACGGGGGAGAACTGCTCTTTGAGCCATTTTAGCTTCCTATCTACCAGCGAAACTGTACACTTTCGAACGATATCAGACCAAAATGTTCTGCAGAGATCTAAAGCTTAGAATTTCAGTCATTAGCTCAAACAAAATCAGAGAGCTTAGAAGCAAATTTTATTAGTCACTGAAGATCAGATTTCATACTAAAATTCTACAAAAATGCATAACTTCCAAGCCATTTTACGGCAAAAGTGTAAAATCTAGAGGAAAAAGAATTCTGTAGATTGATGAAGATCAAGAAAATAAGCTAATAAACAAGATTTCAGCTTCCTCGGTTGCGCTTTGAACACTTGGCGGAGCTCAAATGTGCAGATATTTCGGTCGATTCATCCCTAATTTCTCAGAATTTTACTATTTGTAGCTAATATAGGAGGAATTTATGAGTTCTCCACTCAGATCAATTTGTTAAAAACCCGGAGTTTACTAACCAACAAAAGTAGAAATCTAGTGGAAACATCTAGACTGAAATGAAGTTTGGAATTAGAGCAAAAATGATTGTGAAATAAAGTAAAGGGAGGAGAGTCTGACAGCTTGGGATCAGCGGGCGAGTGTGAACGGGGGAGACTCGTCAAAAAAGCCGCGCGCGTCCATTAGGAGCCCCCGGCTGCTCAAATAGAAAACAGTCCCGGTCGAACGAGCGAGGAGAGAGTGAGAGAGAGGAAAAATCGTAAAAGACCCTTTATGGGAGAAGAGGAGTCAAACTGCTTTATTTGTTCGGAGAGACGAGACTCTGGTTGGTTGTTTCTGAACCCTCACAAGATGATCTTTCCGAAAGAGACGATTCATCCAAGTTCGAAGAGTTCTGGAGAATTCTCCAACCAAGGCCATGATCAGAAGTGGCTGGAAGATCTAAAGAGCTTTAAATGCCAAAAGTGGAGAAACTACCTGACCGGAGGCGAAACAGGGACTCAAACTGGATGCAAAAGAACCAGCACTAATGGAAAATAATGTCAAAAGGAGACACGACATCACTGGAAACACAGAGAAGAGAAATGTCAAAATCGGCTGAAGACATAGCAAAATAAAGACTTTCTTTGAATCCTGGAGGAAAGTATATTTCAATTGAGCCTTTTTCCTATGTAGAATTGACCAAGTTCCACTACAACTTGAGCTCAAAACCAAGAGAACTGAACTATAGAAGAAAATATATGAGATCACTATAGATTTCAACAGCGAGTTACCCGTCGCATCGATCTAAAATCCAATTATTTTTCTTTGAGAATCAGCAAGATTTTTCGGAAAAGTCTTCATGCAGAAATAGTGAAAACCTCTACAAAACTTACATAAATTGGTGCTGCGACGTAGGTCAATTCCCTGATCTCAATCTCAAACATTTGAGAGAATGTATTCTGGAAGTTTTTTCCTCTTTTTGCTCAAAATAACCTCAAATATCTGGTCTTTACTCTCAGAAGGAGAACAAAAGATGGTGGTTATCCAAATCAGACAAACAACGGCTAGTGTAATAACTAACCCAGCTATACATCTAATCAGACGAGAGTTCAAAATTTTGACGAATAATGGCTGAAACATTTCGACTCTGGGACCCTCTTTCCTTTTATTTTCAAAGAAACAAACTTATGCATTTGGATCCAGCGATTTACATAGATTGTACAAATCACAAAAAGGAGGAAAGCGTGGAGACCAATCGCGACAATTAGACAAGGAAGCATATAAGAGCGGGGAATTCCTCGTCTTGAAAACATTAGAAATCCTTCAGGGCCAGCATAAAATGTCTAGAAATTCGGTCTAAACATCCAAAAGGTTTACTGGAACGACGATGCAATTCAACAGAGCATAGACAATAGCTGTGAAAGAGTAGATCTTCATTCCAAGACGATACTCAAAGTGAAGTCTTTTTAAGTTGTGGCGAGTAAGAATAAAAAGAATCAAATTTGGAATGATTGAGATTAGATGGAGGAATATATCCACAATATAGAGCACATTATTCAGAAACATTTCGGGGGAAAATTGCTTTTGAGCTAGGGGGAGACGACTGGAAATTGAGGAAACTCGTCATAGGAAATTAATTGGAACGAGATAAAAGAAGGATAGCACATTGTCTTGTTCGCTAAATGCTGAGACAGTGCGCACATTGCGAGAATCGAATTCAGAATTCGTCCTGAATAGGACCTAAAATCGCTAACTACAAAGTCCTTTTTCTTTCTTTACTTTTTCTTTAGATCAAGGAAGCATTTTGCCTACGAATACCCCCTTGTCGCGCTAAATCTGATATTTTTTACAATTTATAAAACTTAACTGCGCATATACATCATCCAAAAGGTGTTTTTCAGTACTTTTCTATCGTTTCTATGCCTTTTTTCGCCACTTGCACCACATACGATTCTCATTATTTTTACTTTCTTTGATAATTTTATTTTCTTTAATTTCTCGCAATTAAAATAACTTAAGTATTTCAGTTCCCTAGCTGAAAATGGTTCAAGAAGAACAGATGAAGGAAGAGCCAGTGAAAAAGCCAAAGAGACAAGCCAAGAAGAAAGAGATTGAACTTATGCAGCCGACTGAACGGGGAGAAGAATTTATGGATACGAAGAAAGTAACAAAGAAACCGAAGAAGGAAATTCTTGTGGAAGAACCAGTTCAGGAAGCTGATGATCAAATAGAGACAGAAGAAGTTGAAAAGCAGGCTAAAGAAGAGCCAAGGAAAGGGGGAAAGAAAAAAGAAACCAAGAAACCTCTTGAAGAAGATATCGTTATGGAGAAGGAAAATGAAAAGAAAGCAACAAAAAGAAGAGGACAGAAAGAAGAGAGCGAGCCAACTCTCAAGAAAATGCAAGCGCCAGTAGTTGCACGAATCGAAACTCCCGAAGGATACACTTCAATTCTGGTCGATGAAGAGGGACATGAAGGTAATTTCTTAATTCATATTAAACGTCATTTAATAAGTTCAGAAGTTAAGAGAATGTTGACTGACATTAATGATCAAAATCAGGAGCTGCTTGACGCAATGAATAAGCTAGTAAACCAAATGGAAGAGAATATAAAGAAACGAATCTTGGAGGTTGAAAAGAGGCTGAATGCCAAGATAGAAAACATCGCCGAGTCTGCTGGTATCATTATTAATACCACTACGCGACTCTCTGAGAGGGTAACTCAGGATCATGTGAATATTACCGACAAATTGAACCAAATATCCCATCACAGTCAGTTTTTTCTTTACGTTTTTGAGACCCTTTTCTTTTAATATTTGTAAGAGAGTATAGAAATTATCTCCTACTTTCAGTGGTTGCCTACACTGCCGCTGAGGATCCTCAAGAAGATGCGGAGCCAGCAAAGAAAACAACTGTGGCTAAGGGAAAGAAGGCTACTACTGCTCGAAAGTAACGAAGCCGAAACGAAATACTTATCTTTTGCTAACACTGAATATTTTCTGTAATTATGAAGATCAACTACAATCTCGACGTTTTTTTTTCTAGATTCTCACTGTTTTGAAGCTTAATTCAGCCCAAGCCTTTTTTTAGTTGTTCTTTTGGTCACTTCCTTGCTTTTCTTATCATTTTAATCAGCTTAGTCTGGCTCTTCTCCGCCCTCCAGCTATTCTTTATCATCCCACTAGATGATGTTCCTCCTTCTTTCCCTTCTTCTAGTCTCTTCTGCAGCTGGCATTGACTGTCCAGCTGGGTATTCCAATGAAAATGGTCATCCTTATTGCTACAAAGTGGAAATGTCTTTTTTTTAATTCTACAAAAATTTAGCTCAATTACAAGTCCGTAACATATGAGGAAGCTACAAGAGAATGTCAGACTCAAGGCGCCACACTTCCCACGATCTTGGATTTCACTGTAAGTTTGGGAGTACACATCAAGATGCTTACAATCTTATATCAAGGAAACGAATCTGTCAATCACAGAAAATGGTTCGAACCGTACGCTAAGACTCTTCTAAGCGATTTTCGATGCATTCCTAATCAGAAAACAGTCCTTTTTAGATTATTTTGTTTTATCTGGAATGAGAATAAAAAGAAAATTACTGTGATTGCAGGTAAGTAATGACGTTGTTTCGATGGGAAGAATATCTTCGAACATTTGGCTTGGCGTTTATTGCGAATCGGGATTGGAATATGATTGTTATTATCAGGATGGAACCTCTCTCAACTCGACTGGATATATGAATTTTGCAAGTGAGTTCTACCTCGTTGTTAAAAAAGGATTGAAATAATGAGTTTTTTTGTAGTTTTGATAGTGGAAACTGAACTTTTTTTTAATGGAAAATATTGAGTTTTTAGCCACTCCTACACCAAAGAAACAATGCGTACGAATGACGACTTCTGGAGTCAACACAGGAAAATGGTATGCTATTTCATGTGGCGGCGAACAATTGGCCTACGTTTGTCAATACGCCAAAATCCGTCCTCAAATTGGTTACTGTAACGCGGGAGTTACACTTTCAGCTCCAATTACCGTAATTCTGCCAAATAGGAAATCCTAAGAAACGAAAGTTTATTTAGATCACAAGCCCTGGCTTCCCTTCCAATTATCCAAGTGATATTTCATGCCAATATAAAGTGGCTGGAGCGTTGGTTTTTCCCCTTTTAGAAAAAATTATTCAGAGCTGGTAGAAAGTTGAATATTTCTTTCCAAAGTTTCGCGTTGGATAATTTATCCGCAGTAACTCTCTTCAACGACGGAGTCTTCAATTCGAATGTCCAATTGTAGGGGATTATTTTAGAGAAAAAAAGAAAGAAATTCAGATGGACTGGCTCTCAAAATGCCTTCCAACAGACAATTAATGGCAACGTGGCTCTACTGGCTTTCGACTCATCCGAGATCACTGCTCGCGGCTTCTCTGCCACAATTACTGTTGTCTAAAAAATAAATATTTCCTCCTTTTCGACAAAACAGTTTTAACAAATGCTTTATTGAGTCTGACATCAATATTACCATGAATGAAAGCATTCAAAAAATCGAAAACGAAGACATATAGTGGCATTTAGTTGCTCGTAGGACAAAGCTGTTGTCGTTGGAATATTGAATGTGCCATTATGGACGAACGATTGTCTCACAATGCCCTTTCCATTCAGCAAGAATTTGAAATAAGATCCTTGAGCTTTTGTTGATTTTGAATGCTTGTGATTGCCCCTTTCCAGCTGGATTACATCAATATTGGTTGCTCCAAGGTCACTTGAAGCCTCTAGACGAATCAAGGAATGTCCTTCTTTCTCAATAATTGATTCCATATGATATTGATTGTCACTATTGCTGGCCGTCGGCACAACATCCCATTCGATTCCTTTGGGAATATTCTCCTCCACTATCACAATTATATTTAGACTCTCTTCTTCGATGACCAAAGAGGAATCAATCGAATGTTTTCCTATTTGCAGCGACAGTTCTCCGTTGAGAAGAACGAGGCTTTTTGTCCGGGTGAGGATTACAACAAGCTCCTTAGTCAGGTTCGTAGCACTGAAAGCTATTTTAAAAATCAGATTTATGGTTTCAAAAAAGGGCCTTTAAAAGGTCTACTTTTTTGTATTTATTGGGAAAATGGAGAAATATTCTTACTCGAATCGTGCGAGAACTTCCGTCTCATTGAAATCCAACTTGGCAAATCCGTCAAGAAGAACCAATTTCGCATCATTCTAAAAAATATTCACAAAAAATTTAGAAAAATACCGAAGCTTCGAAGTGTATTACTTTAATGGCTGACAAATTTTTCGAGCCGTATTGAACTAGTGTAACAAACGTTGGATGCTTCGATGCGTCGAGTCGATAAGGATCATCCAAGGTGTACAAAGGTAGCAAGTCGACATAAATAAACTGAGGATCGACAAATCCGGAGAGACCTAAAGCTCTTCTAGCTAAGAGCCCTCTTACTCCAAGAATTCATAAAGATGATGAGTTCTGATTCAATTTTCCAGCTAATATCATCAATAATTCGTGTTTGAGCGACATGAATGGAAACCGTATCGAAATGTTGTATTCCATCCCAGTTCGCAACAGTTCCCAAAGAAGTTGCATTATTTTCATCTCCATTAAAAACTAGAAGCTTCTCCCCAACTGAAGCCGACCAAAAATTGGTACGATTTGAAGTCAGAAAAACAGCTGAGAGACTTGGAAATCCTTCGAAGGTATAAGTCACTCCCGGCTTCAGACTATTTGCTTCAATCACAAGATTCTCCGAGCCAATCGTGATTGGATAATATTCTGTCTGATTAAAAACAGGAGCTGAAAAATCGAATCTCCACAATTACAGTAACCTACGAGGATGAAGAGTGATCGAAAATTTCTTAAGAATGAAATTCTGACTTTCGAGATCATTGCCATAAAAAAATCGATACACCCACATTCGGGTGTTAATCGCCACAGTCAAACGATTCGGCACAAAGACTCTGTTTTTATTGGTGACTATGCTACTGAAATGAAGAGGATTCAGAGAAGATAAAACGTTCCTACAATGAGTGGTTATAAGCATTTTTTATGAAGATCCAATTATCAATGTTGGTTTCATTCGCATTCGTTGAAACTTCATCCACTTCGGCAAACATATCATTCGGGTAAATCACCTGCAAAAGTGTCACTAGCGAGTTCTCTGAATTCGTTTAGACCAGAAGTCCTTTTGATCGATGTTAAAATTGTTCTGACAACGACTTCTTTTGTGAGGGTTCGAAACATGAATTGTCCGCTTCAATTCGCTTTAAAATCAAATCGTCCAATCAATGGGATTGAAATCTGATCAAAATTTGAGTCTCATTTCCAAAACTTTTGTCAATAAAAAGACCTCATATAAGCAGAGTTGATCTTCTGCATATTCTCCAAGTGGTAAGGAAAATGTCGAATTTGTATTCAAATAAACTGTTTCATTGTGGCACCCTGAATGGGGTCATTAGACTCTCGAAAGCAAAACTTACTTAATAGAGTCGATTGTGCTAGACAAAAAGGAAGAAAGAGGAGGAGAAGCATTTATGTCAGACTCTGAGCGAATGACACTTCAATCTACACATTCAGCTGCTCGCCGAAGAAGAAAAATCAGAAAAAATGAGTTCGCAAATTGCTTTTGACGGAAAGAATTTTGAAAGAGACTGACGAGGAGAATGAATCAATTTTATCTTTAGATCCTTTTCTTTGAGTGGATGCTGCCAGTGAAAAACGTTAACAATTGCTTTATTTTTCCGATTTTTGCTTAGGGAGCATTGAAACACTCGAAGACTCGGAAATAAGGACAAACGACGGATGTTGTTGTCGATGGAAATGCAGTTGTTGGCTGATCAATTAGAGTGAAGGTCAGTCTCGCGATTCCATTCCCCTTGAATGTTATATCAAAAGCTGCCCCATCTGCTTCCCAATATTCCGTGAGATTTGGACTTCCCTTTTCCAATTGTACCGAATAATTCTCCCCGTTGAGGTAGCGATTCGTTGTTATATTTAGACTGAGACCAGACGCGATGTTGTCTCTTTCAATGGAAGAATTCAGATGAAAATATTGGAAGGACATTTCTCCTACTTTCCATTTAATCATCGCTGGATAATCTTCTTCTCCTTTTACAAAGAAAGTCTGCTGCTTGGAGTAGGGAGTATTCGAGAGATCCACTAATTTCATAGACAGCGTTCCTTTGAGAAGAACGAGACTTTTTGTCCGAGCAAGGAGCATAATAAGATCTTTGGTGAGCGTTGACGCGCTGCAAGTTTCTTTTAACAGTAACCTAAGAAGGGAGCGTCAATTTTCAACTTTCTGGATTCTACAAGATTTTTATGGAAAATGATGTTCTACTAGACCAAGGACTACAAGTTACAAACTTGAAAATAATCTTAAAAACTCACGTGAATCGTTCAATGACCTCCGTTTCATTGAAATCCAGCTTGGCATAGCCATTTAGAAGAACCAATTCTACATCACTCTAACAGTTTTATAATCAAGACTCAGTAAAAACTAATACCGAAGGAATGAATTCTTTTACTTGAGTGACGTATTTGAACGGGTCATATTCAATGATTTGATGGCCATATTGAGTGATCGTGGCGAAAGTCGAAATCCCGTTGGAAGCATCGAGAGTCACAGTATCATAAAGCATGATATTCGCTTGGAAAAAGACTGGATTCACAAATCCGGAGAGACCTCAAACTTTTTTTTCGCCAGCTGGATTCTAACTCACTTCGAGGGTCCATAAAAAGGAGAAGTTCATATTCAGCCTTTGTTATTCGAGCGTCGTCCAAAGAACCAGCAATATAAAGCGAAATTCGATTGAAGTACTGTACTCCCTTCCAGGATGAGATACTTCCTAGAGAAGTAAAATTCTCTGGAGTTCCTCCATAGACAAATATCTTCTCGCCAATAGTGATCGTCGTCTCCCCATCATTTGTCAGAAAAACAACAGCCAGATTGGGAAATCCTTCAAAAATATAGGTTACTCCGGTTTTTAGAGTATTTGTGTCAATAAGAAGATGCTCCGATCCGGCAATTACTGGGTAATAGTCGGTTTTGTTGAAAGGAGCAACTGAAAAAATTAATTTACTGGGAGCTGCAGTAACCCACATGAATGGAGAGTGAAGGTCAAATGTCTGATTAGAAAATGCTTTATCGTGTAATTGATGTTAAACCATTTCTTGTAAAACTGATTGTCCGCTTGAATTACCAGACGAAGATTCTTTCCAAAATAGATTTTGTTTTTCCCGGTAAGGACGGTTCTGAAAAGGGGAATAAAATTATTTCGAACTCTTTTAGGATTCTATTTTAATAGAAATTCCTACAGAGAATGATTAAAAGAATCGATGGCGTAAATCCATTCAAACAGATCGGGCGCTCCTTTGGTTGCCTTCAGTTCCAATTCGACATAAGTTTCTTCAGGAAAAAGGATCTAGAAAAGCCTTTCTAGAGGAATAACGGGAAGGAAATACATCGATTAAGCACTTTTGGTTCTCGGCATATTCCCCGGACGGCAGCGTCCATGTCGAATTTGCCTCATTCAAGAAGATCGTGTTGTTTTGACATCCTAGGATATGAAATCAAGAGAGAAATAAACCTAACGTAGTAGAGAAGAGTCAGCAAGTAGTGGAGAGCAAAAGAAGAGAAAAAGAAACAGCACCCTCATCGAAGGTGCTGCAGACTTTCCTCTCGGCATTTACATTCGCACGTTCTCTCTTTTTCTTGATCTCAAACTACATGCAGCTGTTAATTTTCTCAGAATTGAAGATATATAATAAGAAACAGATGGCGAAATATGGCGAGGAAATGAGCTGATTGGCTTGGGATTTTTGATGACAAGAGATTTCATCAGATAGATAGATATTTAGCTCAAGAATTAACTCAGGATACTATATTCTTGTTTTTTTTGCTAAAGGAGTCCTTCGTTTTTATGAATTTTGCTAATGAATCTTAAATTCTTATTTGCTTTGTAAGTCCTTTCATTTCTATTACATACAGAGTTTAAGCTGGTTTCTCACAAATTGGATGATGTTCTCAGATTCAAGATCACCCATTGAGGCCATCTTGGATCTCTGTGTCCTTTTCGAACGCTGATAAGCACGTCTGCTCGAAGTGTCAAAGTCTCATAGAACATGCATCCGTCCAAAATGCCATCCTACAGTTGTCAGAATGAAAAGCTACAACGGCTGTTGTCAATAGAAAAGAAAGAATTCTGGTTTATATTAGACGGACAATAAGTTTTTAAAGACAGGCAAGTCTGCAGAAAACAAAGAACAACGTATACAACATCAAAATTAAGTAGAAACCAGAAAATTAGCTTTCGTAAGGTCGAATCATGACCTTATTCATTATGTCATTATTGTAGTTGCTGTCTTCCTTATCAAAGACATCCAGCAGACGAGGCAATCCTCCTCGCATGTAGCAGTCCCGACTGAGCTTCATTGTTCCATTCTCACCCCACTCCTTGAACCTCTCTCCAACTGGTTGAATTTCCCAGTATTCGACATCATTTCCATTAATCTTCTCCACACCTAGCAAGTAAGAATGATTAATGTTCCAGTGCTTTCAAACTAACCATATCCAAGAATGAAAACAGGCAGTGTTTGATTCTCATTTCCAGGCAAGGGACATAATTCCTTGGTGTAGACACCACCCTTGTACAGAAGGAAGAAGTCGTTAATTTGGATCTCTGAAACGACAGTTATAGTTCTTTCACTTAATTGATTAAAATACCAGTAAAGAATATTCCCATTCGAGCCAAATACTTGACATGATTTTCAAAAGTTTGATTTGTTGCTTTCGACTGAAATCTCAAGCCAAAATGATCAGCCTAAATAAATAAAATAGAAGTCTTCTTTTGATAATGTAAAAGAAATTAAAATATATATATTTATCGTAATAAAATTTCAGCTAAAATGTCCTATTTCTGTTTGCTTTCTTTTTCCATCAGCTCCATAGAATTCTACACTTTTTTTATTCAATAGAAAGAAATCCAAAAACCTTGTCCTTTTTGCAAAGTTCAATGGATTGTTTCCAGCGGTTATTGCTCTTGAAGAGATAGGCTGAAGTTTGAAAGACTTACCTTAGCGGAGATGCCGATTATTACTAGC
This sequence comes from Oscheius sp. JU1382, assembly GCA_932521405.1. Lineage (NCBI taxonomy): Eukaryota > Metazoa > Nematoda > Chromadorea > Rhabditida > Rhabditidae > Oscheius > Oscheius sp. JU1382. The sequence continues at coordinate 2,593,513 of OW051479.1, forward strand.
CATTTTGATTCAAAATCAGCTCTATAGCTGATGATTTGTGTGTCATCCAGCAACTGATAGCGATCAAACATCTTCTGGGGAGATGAGTCACCTTCACTTTAATTGATTAGACTCATAAATGGAGGATCAAACCATCCATGGGCCGATGGTAGACGGCGGTGTTGCTGACGAGAGCGATCGTTTTCTCGCTGATCCATCGCCAGAAAATATTTCTTCCATATTTTTATGGGCTTTTATCTTGGCTTCTGTCTCAATATCGAAGATTTGGAGTGTTATTTGAGCTGAAAATTCTCATTTGTTTGCGTATAGCCACATCAGCCCAGATAGGAGAGAAAAACGAATAGTAGGAGAAGACTACACTTTTGTTTTCTTTTGTCGAGTTTGGATAAACTAGGAAGTCTCCAAGAGTGAAAAAGAAGAATCGGATGAAGACACAAGGAGCCAGCTGATTCCTTCTTTTCCAATCAAAAACACTTCGAGTTCCCGCCTCGAATCCAGAAGTTGCTACCCCACAAATAAATGTCTATTTTTAGCTTGACTGAGCCGATTTCTGGGGAATGACGGGCGCTGTCAGAGAAAAAGGACGAGAAGACGAGGCCCACTTCCGAGGAGACGACACAGCTGACTGATAAGCCAGACGGTCTCGAGTACTTTTTGTTTCAGCAGCTGGTAAAGTTTCTTTCTCTCAACATGCACAATCTCATTGTGGCTGTCGCATCGATTCCCATCCTGATCGTTGCTAGATATTTCGCTTTAGCTGTTCCCTACACTGATCAGGTAATTCATCCTCTTTCTACAGGTTTTTCGAAGGAAAAAAACCAAGAATTTAATTGAATAAAATATATTTATTTTTTAACTTGCTCCATTTTAAAGTTATCAGTTTCTAATACCTCACAGAAACTATTACATATATGACTGCTGAAGAAGTTCTCCATTCCCTTCTCTCCGTGATTCATCCTTCCAAACCTTGTCAGATCTGTACAGTGGATGGCTGGATCAGTTAGGAGAATTTGTGTCTCTCCAGTCTCGGCAGGACACAAAACTCCTTGCAAATCTACGACCATCAAGTAGCCATTCGTCTTCTGAAAGCGGCTTAAAGTGAGGTCAAAGTTGTATTTTCTAATAGAGGAAAGCTCCTCTGATCTCAAAATTACAATCCCGCAATCCTACAGAAATCTGGTTACCATATTTCTTCTAATAAAAGCCTCCCCCAAAAAATGTTAATAAGTTTGAAATAAATTTGCTGATTTGCAAAATTGTAGAGAAAATCAATGGCTACAACTTTGTAAAATATCAAAAATAGAGTGAAAACAGTTGGAAAATTCCAAAATTGAGAGAAAAATCACCGCCTTGAGGGGAGGCCTGAAGAAATACGGCAGCTGCAAGACATTAAGGAGACTCAAGAGAGAAAACAAGAGAAACTCGCCTTGAACGTCCAATGAGAGAATGCCACAACCATTTCAATAAAGGCTTTTTGTATGCCCAGCGTCAAGGCCTTATTCTCAAGCATCTCGTAAGTGGTGTTGTTGGTGAATCGAACGAACTTCGACTCGCTTCCAAAGCACCGTTCACACGAGAAGTAGCGCTCCTGTTCATCTATTTTAAATGTTCTAATTTTTAGGAATTTAATGTTTTCAGCGTAACCCGTCTTGCTTCTGACCACTTCGCTAAACTCTCGAGCCAAGTAGGCAGTGATTGTTTGAAGCTGATTGGAGAGTTCGAAGCGTCGATAAGAGTTGGCTCCTCGGCCTTCGTGAAGATATTCCTTTAGGACGATTTTCTTATTTTTTGTGGGGATCGTGGGAACGGTAGAGAATGAAAGCAGACTGATGTCGTCTTCGATTTTGGATGGAGAGACGTCAACCCCGTAGTAGGCCATTCGTTCCGCTCCGTTGGCAAATGGATTCTCGGCCATTATCAACTCAGCTTTATTGGGATTCCTCCTGACTAAGGGCTTATTGTCTATGATTTCTTCAATATTCTGGGGCAAATCGTAAGTCATGAAAAAGCCTTTGATTATTGGCAGATCATCCCAATTGGGCTCGTTTTTGTCGATTGTGAAGACTTTGACTTTTCGACCGATGGGTCCTTTGCTGGCTTGGATTGATTCATCGATTGAATCGCTTACAGCCCGGATGACGGAATCGTGAATGTTTTTGATCTCGCTGATATCGAAGGCGATAATCGGCTCTCTGTAGGCCTCGCTGAATTTGGAGATCATCCGGTTTGTTGAGTAATTGATTTTCCCAAAATGATATTGAATTCCTCTTTCGCGAATCAAAGAGAAGAGTTTGATGTGACTTCGTCCTTTGGGATCTCCGTCCGGATAGAAGTCGTTCGCATCGCCTTCGTAGAATTCCTTCCCGTGACAGGGAGCATCACAAATATGGAAAATCACCTTGGTCCCAGCCTCATCTGACCAATTCAAATCTATCGCGTTCTCCAGCCCACCGAAGACATCTTCAGCTGAGTCATCACCTCCTACGGCTTTCAATTTGCCGCAAAATGTCTTGAAATCGTCGATTGACTTCGAAAAAGAGAATATCTCAAACTGGTTCTTGTCTTTGTGGTCGCGATAAGCCACAAAAGCGAGCTTCATCTCCTGGGCAACGAAGCTAACTTTACTCTTCGAAGGGGCCGTCGAAGTGTCCGTCAATTTGCTCACAATGTCGTAGATTGTGTTCTTCACCTCGTCTATATGGCGCTGCATACTTCCCGTCGCGTCGACGAGGAAGCAAAGCTCGACATTTCTTGACAAACGTATTCTTCTAAACACAGCGGCGATGCTCTTTTTACGAAATTCAGTTGCCGTCTAGAATTATAGGATTATTACAGTAATAGAGCGGGAGTTTTTAGTCTTTTTTTGGGTAAAAAAATATTGAAATAATGCTGATTTTTGAGGTCAAATAACAGAATAATAGAACTGTTTAAATTTGGTTTTAGTCTAGCCTAGAATGAGAAAAAAACCCTCATTTGTTCTCTTAAAAACTAGCAAAAAAATTTGGTGAGAAATTAGAAAAAAGTCGACCTTTGTCCTGCTCTCAAGCTCTTTCGCATCAAAAGTATCTTCTCCAAAATCAATCTCCTCATCGTCGTAAATTGTCTTTAAAGTTTTGGTTAATTCCCTATATCTCCTCTAAAAAATATCTAATTATCACAAAAAATAAAGTTAACCGTTTGCTCATGAGTTCGCTCACGAGTTCGAGTCCATTCAGATTCGCGTTCATCCATTGGAATATCAGTAGCCCAAGAGCTAACAGAACCAGTCGCCGTCATCTTGGAAAAACGTGCTGGTAGGTAGGAAGGCTAGACGAACTGGCTCGCTTATCAATCCCCCTTTTTGTGAAATTCTCACCATTTGACGTGGCAGAAGGGAAATTGAACAGGTTGATGAGTCATAATAATCTAAATCTAAAGATAAATATCTAATTTACTGTATTTTCTTTTCGTTTTGAATCATCAAAGAAGAAATACATGTTTTTCTCAACTTGTCCAACCCTTTTGTCAACATCACTGATGCTTGTCGAGTACACAGTCAAACCATTCTGCCATCCACTGCACTGTTAGAATTCAATTTCTTCTTACAATTCTCTTACTATTATCCTTGATGTGCATTCCACTTCAAAATGAAGCTTTCAAATAAAAAAGTCGCTCAATGACCCGCTGTTTTTCACTCGCAAGGAGATCTAAAACCCAACTTTCACTTCAAATTGACTTTAATGAATCAGACTGTTTGAATTAAAAAAGTCAAATCCAATACAAAACGAGCAATTTCACTACAATCTTGTCTTCAAAATTCTATATTCTTTTCTGAAAAATAACCTTGAAAGCCAAGTAATTTCGTAAGCTTCCAATCGAAATTCCGCCGCGTTGACTAAAATATTTTATCAGCTTGCGAGAACTATTTGTTGTCCTTCTCTCTTCCCAATTCTCAGATTTAGTTCTCAGATATCGAAGAGAATGCTTTTTCATTGTATATACCTAATAACCGCTATCATTGGCTTCGCCACTTGCTACTACATCATCATGAGTTGAAGTTCCTTCGGACAATTGTTTGATTACGAAATAAATGCATTGTCTCCGCTTGGTATTATTAATTGAGTAGGCGTCTTCCAGCCAGTTGAGAGCATGTCTACAAATCTGACTCTCCTGGCTGCTTCAATCGAAGACACCACTCTGGGTACTTGTTACCCAAATGATAATCTACTTGACAGCTACTTGAATATCCATGTGGATCGAGTCTTCTATAGATTTGTACTCATCACTCCTTCAGTTTTGTATGCACGTTTTGGATTTGATTTTTTTATAAAAATTCTTTGGCCATTTGTTACTACAAAAGGGCCAGGTAAGACCATTTTTAAAGAAAAAAACGGATCCAGGGATGGTTTGGCTCCAAATTTCGAATATTTTTGCTTTGTTTTTGACTCTTTTCGTCACTTTCTTCTTCCACAAAGAACGAAATCTCCGCTTTTATGTGGGAATTATCTGCTTGACTGGAGTGATTTATCCCGCTTTTGAAGTATTTTGGCTTGTCTTCGAGTTTCCTATTTATTCTGCATATTTTGCGTGAGACCTCATTCTACCGTAAACGCAAAGATTTAGCGACAAGGCAGCTCAAGATTCGGCTCAAAAAGTCGCCAAATTTTCCCTTCTTGTATTGTATTTCCAAAGTTGTATTAACTGCGTGGAGTGGATCATCAAATTGAGGACTAAATGCTCCTCTGAGCATCTCTTCTTCCTCCATCTTCTTCCAACTCTCATCGGAGCCATCTTTTCTTTGAGTGGGGCACCAGTTCCAAGTGCCTTTTTGTTACTTCTTCCAGGCTCTGCTCTCCTAGTAAGTTGTGGATTCAAATTGACTGTGGGAAAGTCTGAAATTCAACTCCACTTTTCCAGTGTCTGTTTTCTTTTTGTTGGAAGATTAACAGAAACCATCCGGATACAGTACCTTTTGCCAAACACTTGGCATATTTGATCGCTTTTTGGTCGCTGATTTATCTCCTCAAATTGAATGACTATCGCCTCTTTGGTCAGCCGATTAGACCATTTGATCCTTTAGGTTCTTTTTTGGCAAAACTTGAATGCTTTTTGATGATCTTTTTCCCCGGAATTTGGAATACAAGTTCTATCGGAGATGATAGAAGCACTGACAAGGGACCTATTTTAGTTGGTCTCGACAAATCGAAAAATCCTTATGATCATTCAATAGAGCTAAGAATTCTGAGTCGTTTGCAGCAAAAATTAGCTGCAGAAGAGCCAACCTGGCCAAGAGGCAGTCGGTTTAAATTTGAAAATGTTTGGGCCTCGCGGCACGATTTTAACCAAAGAGCTTCTAGCGTAGGGGTATCCGCGCCAACGCGTTAACTTTTTTTGTCAAGGGTTCGAATCCCTGTCGCGTTTTTTTCTGTTTTTAACTTTTAGAATAGCTAAATGAACATGACTATTTTTTTAGTACATTTTGTGCTATGAGGTTCTTCAATAAAGTGATATATACAAAACAATAGCTCGCAATAAGAACAACAAGCTAAATGTGATTCTCTACAACCATTTTCTGAGCATGGTTGGGGGGAGCTTAACGTTGAGTTTAAGGCCTTTCGAAGCACCAGTCTATCGTCTCTTGGAAAGAGTTTCTTCGGTCTTCCAGTTGATTTCTTTTTGCCATATGAGGCTTTATTCTTGATGTAACTATCGACTATTGTTGGAGAGCGATCAATCAGCTTTGCAATCTATCGATGGTTTTTTTCCTCCTGAAAGAGAACATCAATTTTTCCTCTCTCGATATCGGTCAAAGTCGGGCCCTTTCCCATCGTTCGATTCCGAGAACGTTAAATATAAAATGACACAAAAGCTTAACGGATAACAAAAGAAAATTCCTGATAAATTACCGTTTTCCATGATTGCCTTTATCTTTTTGCACCAACAGAATTTGACAATTTTCCTCTTTTGGCTCGGTTACCTTCTTGGAAAATAAATAAACTGGGCTAATTTTTTGGATACTAGGGTAAAAAGACCGCTGAAAACGATGGCGGAATCAGTTTTTCAAAATAAGCCTTATATGGCTCTAGGCAGGCGAAAAATAGGGTGCCTTTATCTTTTTGCATTGCACTGTATGTATCGACCTGTTCCAAGTACGTCTTATTGGGGAACAAACGATTTTGATCAGAGGGGTTAGCTTTGGGAGTGTTTTGGGGCTTCGGCTAATTAGGCGCCCTTTCCCTGGAATATTTTATTATTCCGTTCATCTGGGCTCTTGGTCTTGCTTAGCAACCGGCGACTCTTCCCATCCATTTTCTTTTATTTTTGCTGCTTGAAGACATTCTTATCGAAACGAAACACTCTTAGCAAACATCCAATGGGAGAAGAATTGCGTTTTTCGGAAATCGAAGATCAATAAACTTTTTTGTTACAGGTATGACCCTCTCCTCGGCTCGTTATCGTCTCCCACGAGGGCTGGCCGGGAAATCTGTATATCTGTATTGGTTTTTTCGGATATGCCTCGTTGCTCTTTGCTTCATCGCCATCTATCATTTTAACACCTATCAACAGAGGCCCAAAATCTCACCTGAACTACAGCATCTAAGAGTATGTTTTACCTATTAATATCTGATTTCTAGAAAGCTTTTATTAAATTTTTGGGTATTACTTTAGCTGGCAACGCGATCCGGTGCGCAGGCTGCATATCAAATCGAGTTGCCAACTAAAGTACTATCAATTTTTGTATCAGACTGTCAGACATTTAAAAGACAAAAAACTGATTGCAGTTGAAAAAATATATCTTTTCAGTCATTGAAGACATTGCCAGTCTCATCGGAATGCAAAATCCCACGACCGGATCCTTGGGATCCAATGATTATTCCGTACTATTCTCGACCGGACCCATTGGATTGTCGTCCAATTCAAGCTCAAGCTGTCGTTTTTAAAGATGGAATCGTTCATGTGAGTTTGCATTTGCCAAATTTAGCATCCAACGATTTTTTAGTTCAATAAGTCTCTTCTGGGAGATTCGCAGTGTTTCATCACCCCCTTTTGGCACAACCAAGGCATTTCGGACTTTGAATTCGTCTATGGTAACCAGAGCAAAATTGACTTCAATCGGACTAGTCTCTCCTTCCCCGTGAGACATGAGTTCTTCGAAATTCGCTGTACTGTGAATGGAGTCTTCTCAATTCGCGATGTTTTTGCCAAGAATTTTGCGCAGATTATTCCTACAAATATGACTAGAAAACTTCTTGAGTTAGTTCTTTTATTATGACATTTGAAGCCTATTTTTGGGCTACTGTAGTCAGAATTAGTCATTTTCGAAAAATTCAGAGCTTTGCCTAGGCCGATAGAGGAATCCTCTTTTGAAAGACCATCAGTTGTGATGATTGGGCTTGACTCGATGTCCCGACAGAACTTCATCCGTCAATTGCCAAGAACGCACGCGAGAATGGGCCGAATGGGCTTCACCGATATGCTAGGAAATGTTAAAATTCATGACAATACCTACGGGAATTTGATCGCCGTTCTGATGGGAAAACGAGGCGTCTCCACCAAGGAATTCCAGGCAGAAATTGATGAGAGTTGGGACATCGCCTACGACGACTTCGAGATGATCTGGAAGAATTTTTCGCGCAATGGCGAGACTCTTTTTTCATTGATTTACGCTTACAGGATATGCGACTCTTTTCGCAGAGGATCGGCCGGATATCGCGACATTCAACTATATGAGACAGCTCTGTGGATTCCTAAATCAGCCGGTGAATCATTATATGAGACCCTTCTGGCTGGCAACATATTGGTCAATCGTTAGTCGGCGCTCCAAGCCGTATTGTTACGATGAGAAGCCGATGCATCGAGTTCATCTGGATTACCTGGAAGAATACATTAAAGCCTACACGAATCGGAGACATTTTGCCTTCTGGTGGCATCAAGATGCAAGTCATGATTATTTGAATCTGATTGGGATGATGGATGACGATTTGGATTCATTTTTGAAGAGAAATGAGCAGCGAATGGAGAATACTATCGTCATTATTTTCAGTGATCATGGGCATCGATATGATAAAATTCGTGAAACGGTGAGACTGGTTTTTCACAAATGAAAATTGAGAAAATTGCAGATTAATGGCAGATTGGAAGCCAGATTGCCCTATTTGTCCATTCGATTGCCTTTGAGCATCAAGGAGCAATTCCCATTTGTGAGTTTTTTGCTTTCTGCGGGGTTTGAGTTGAAGCAAGTTTGTTGAAATTATCAAAGTGCTTTCAGTTGGAAAAGCAGTTGAATCAGAATGTAAATCGAATGACGACGCCTTTTGATCTCCATGAGACTATCAATGACATAGCTTGGGTATTTTCTCTCCTTTTCTCACAAACAATTTAGGGAACATTTTCTGATCCAAAGAAATTGTCCTTACTGTTTGAGAATAAATCAACGGGACCGAGACGTCCACGTGGATTTTCGCTTTTCGGGCCGATTCCGAAGAATCGAACGTGTCTTGAAGCTGGAATCCCCGAAGATTATTGTCCTTGTTTCAATGAGAAAGAGATTGGAGTAGAGGAGGCTGGAAAGGCGGCGCAAGTCCTTCTTTCTAGGATCAACGACATCTTGGCCAATGCGCCAGAAGTCGAGAAAAGCGAGTTCTCCAACAATCAGGAGTTTTTCTGTGCTCCGATGACTATCGAAAAGATAATGTATGCCTCAATTCGATTGCCAGCCGAGAAACTTGTAGTCGATCCTCAGACTGGCAACCAAGTAGCCGCAGCTGGCGTACAAGTCCAGTTAGTCATTGACCTTTTATTTCCAAAAATATATATTTCAGATATAGAGTTGTATTTTTGGCTAAAGCACCAATCGGAGCTATTATTGAGGGGATAGCTGTAAAAGATTTCAGCTCCAATGCTTGGTTTACAACCAATGAATTTGAAAGAAATAATGCGTTAGTTTTTATTTTTGAAAAAAAATACGGAATTCAGTTATGGAAATAATTCATTGTGTGTAAATGATCCAGTTTTGAAGAAGCTGTGTCATTGTATGTCGAAACCATTGTCCGAGATGGCCCAGACATCTCAACCAAAATAGATACGGGTTATACCTACGGGCAGTTCTCTACTCTAAGCTTCTTATACGGGTAGAAGCAAATAAATTTGTTTTGTTGCCATCGTTTTTATACATGAACTAATAGAAGAGAATAAGCAGGCGAGACTTCCGCGTATAAAATAATTATAAATCGTAGATCTCAAGCTCTAAGTTAACATTTTATCAGCTACTGAGCTGTAGAGGTTGAAAAAGAATTAATTGAAATCAGTATGTATGTCTGTTAAAAAAAGGAGACATGGCCTCCTAACAATACCGTACTTAGAGTTGACGCTTTCAAATTTTTCGGTGCTCTTATTCTACTTTTGAATTTTCTTCATGTTTTAGTTTCTTTTTTGTTTAATTTGAAATACGAATACTAGTTACCTAAACATAAGAAATAAGACAAATAAAAGCATGAAATTTAAAAAAAAAAAAACAAAAAAGAAACTAAAACATGAAGAAAATTCAAAAGTCGAATAAGAGCACCGAAAAATTTGGAAGCGTCCATTCTGAGTATGGTAAGGCCATGTCGCCTTTTTTTAAACAGACTATAAATGTTGTTGAAAAGATGAGGACTTTTTCTCGCCAAGCCAATAAAATAGAAATTATTTTGAAGCCTTTTTGTAGAATAGCAAAAAAATATTGTTTCTGATTAATTGACGCTATGCATGACAAGTTGCATAATGTTTTTAAAAATTATCCTATCAATTTCTTTCAATTTATTCCAAATAAAGACAAAACATGTACTAATGTTGGAGGACTTTGTATTGCTATTCATCTAAATTTTTTGAGATAATGAATGTTGTCGAGATAAAGTACAAATATAAAAGAAAAGTTAGAGTATATAGAAATCTTATAAGATCATTTTCTTATTGAAACTTTGCTTTGGATGTAAGAATGTTTGAAAAATCTTCAGTACGCAACTTCACAAAACGGCAGAAATAAAAGATTTCAAAATAGTTTTATTCATTTTGTTTTTTTGCTTTGACTTCAGTACTTAAAATTACAATTTTATTTGCAAGATGGCTCTGCTAACGAGTCTCGAATACTTTGGGATTCGCTCGGTTCCTGGAAACTCACAGGACAAGCACAAGATTGACTTCGAGTCTCCGCTTACTATCATTTCTGGACCAAATGGAAGCGGGAAGACGGTTGATTTGGTTGAATTTTCTAATAAAATTTGTTTAGACATTAATTGAAGCTTTGAAATATATAACAGCCGGTGAAACGCCCCCAGGAGATAAGTTTGCCTTTGTGCACAATCCAAGAGTTAGTTTATTCTTCATTTAATATATCTTTTTAGATCGCAAGAACCTCGCGTGTTGATGCATTTATTGGTTTGCAATTCAAAACTGAAAAAGATTTAAAAGTTACGGTTATTAAAAGATTTAATGCTGCACTTGCTAAAACAAAGGTAGGCTAATAGTTAGATTTAGTAAATATTAAATTTAGAGTGGAATGCAGTTTAAGTCAGACGAGGGAACGATCCATGTTCAAAACCAATACGGAGAGAAAAGAAGCTTATCGAGCAAAACGGCGGATTTCCAGTCAGAAGTTAGTTTTTCTTAAATGTATACCTCAAGGACTTTTAAATTTACTACCTTCTTGTAGTTTCAAGAAATTTATTAACTACTTAATCAATTAGAAATAATAGGCGGCTCTTTGAGCATTTAAAAGTGATCTTATACTTTATATTAACGAAGTTTCAAAATTTGTGGGCCACATAAGCGGCGTTTAAAACACATTCAATCGGCTTCTTGCAGAAGTATATTTGGGTGAAATGGAACCAGATAAAGGACGGGGAGAGGGTGGGGTTTAAATTTTTTACAATCTCTATCATTTAGGTCTTAAAACTATTAGGTGTACCTGCTGCAATTCTAAGTAATGTTATATTTTGCCATCAAGAAGATTCATGCTGGTAAATACTTAAAATTGTTAACTTGAACATAATTTCAGGCCATTAAGTGAACCAAAGGAACTTAAAACAAGGTTCGATAAGATATTTCAATTGCAAAAGTTTACAAAAGCAATCGATCAGGCCAAAAAAATACGAAAGGAGAAGGCAATCTTGTTTTACTCTTTAATTGATAAACATTTCAGCTTTCACATCTTAAATTGCTAGAAAGTGAATCTGGCCGTCATGAAGTTCTTCTTAGAAATAAGGGAAAAGCCCTAAAAGATAAAAATGAAGCAAAAATTTTCCTTACTGAAAGTGCAGATCAATTAACTAAATTAGAAGAGCAAATTGATCGTATAAATGAAGAAATAATAAAAATGGAATCTGACTTGAAAGCTATTCAGGAAAATAGTGGGAAGAGAGGTACATTTGCATATTCTACTCTTTATTTTTATGCTTACAGATGTTTATCAAGCTGAACTAAGAATGCTTAATGATATTGCCTACAAAATTAGCCAAAATGTTGAACCATTCGAGGGATCATTAATAGAACTACAAGAATTAGCAGAAGAGGTAACGTTAGACTTTCTTTTTTATAGTTGAGATTGTAGGCTACCCAAAAAGTTAACGAAGAAGGGCAAAATAGCTTCGTGCAGAATCTAGAACAACTAAAACGACAAATAGAACAAAAAAAAAGAGAAAAAGAAGTCTCTCAACAAGAGTTAAACGAAGTTCTTCGTAAAAAGACTGTAAGTTGCAATCTAGAATTATTCACAACTCATTCTAGAATTATGACAAAGGTACTCAGCAATTGTCTGCTCTTGAATCAGAAGTATTTAGTAGGTTTCCCTTTATAAAAGAAGGAAGTTCTATCCCAGCTGCAATTACAAAAAGAAAAGCACTTCTAGATGACGCTATTGTAAGTACATTTATTTTCGGGATATATATTCAGGAAATGCATAGAACTGTCCAAGAAGAGCTTGATCAGGACTTTTTAGCAAGTCAGTCAAATTGCAGTATGATCCGGGCAGAAATAAAGTCATTAGAAGAACAGAAAAACAGAGTTGATGCTGAAAAAGTCTCTATAGAAAGAAAATTGAGTTCAATTGGCGATGGAAATAAAGAGTAGATTAATTCATTCCTTTAAGCTTATTTCCAGAGAAAATAATATTAAGAAGGAAATTGACCGGCTAGAACAATGTTCTTCAAAAATTCCAAAAGCAAATGAAGAAAGAAATAGGGAAATCATACAGGAAAAGACAAAAGTTAAAAAGGAGGTAATTTGATTGCATATTTGCTTAGAGGTTTAGCTTGAAAAACTTCGTAACGAAATTATCTCCGTTTCAAAGATTGAAGAGCAAACAAAAGAAGTCGCTAGAATTAAAGGAGAATTTGAAACAGCCGAGAAAAATTATGAAAGTCTAAAAGAAAAGCACTCAGAAACCATGTTGTTTGTATTTGGATCTCTCCCAGAAGAAAAATGGAAGTAAAGCAATCTTAATATTTATCAATTAATTACAGTGATGTAGTCCATAAGAAAAAGCAGGAAGTCGACGCCAAGCTTAAGCAAATAGGCGAGTTAGTATCCAAGTACGACTTTGAGTTCTCTAATGAGAAGGAAACCTTTGACGAAGCAGTAAAAGATGAAGCTGAACTTCTCGAATTAAGTGGTAATATTACAAATTTCCTTGAAGAGGTGGGGAAAAAATTTCTAAATTAATATGGCTTATTCAGAAATATGGAACTTCTTTCAACTTTCATTCTATCAACGACGAACAGAATAAAATAGCAGCAGAAATAAAGAAAACGCGAAAAGAATTGGCTCCTTTAAATACAAAATCGGTATGATTATTCTTGACCAAATTCATCAATTTTTTATTAGGATTTATACGAGAGTTGGTCAAATGAAGCAGCAAAGAATAGTTGCTGTCCCTTATGTGAGAGAAAATTCACAGGAAAAACTGGCTCACAAGAACTTGTACAGAAGCTTCATGATTTGACGATTTCACTTCCTTCTGAAATAGAACGTCTTACAAAGATGCTCTCTGATTTGGAAATTAAAGAGTCAATTCTTACAAAAGAAAAAGACAAGCTAACGTATGTAATGCTTTATTTATTCAGCTCTTTTATACTTTCAGAGATATTAACAAGAAACTCCAAATATGTATAGAGCGGAAGAACAAAGCCCGACGTAATTACGAAGACCGTGATACCTCATTAAATGCGTCGAGAAGCGATCTATTAAAAGTACAAATTCTCTCAGAAAAGCTAGCAAATGTTATGGTAGCTTTGAAAATAGATTTCATATGGAATTCAGGGAGATTTATCACTCTTAGAAAACTTCTATGCAACATATACAACTCTTAAGTCCAAGTATGAAAGTCTTCCAAAAATTTCTGCTGGAAATACGTCATCTGAATCTATACAAATAAAAATTCAAATAAAGGAAGAATATTTACAAAAACTCGAGGATGAAAGTGATGAAATAGATCAGCTTGTTCAAAGGCATAAGAAGATTGAGTCGCAGGTATACGTTTTTAACAATTATACTATTGAAATTATTTAGATATTTGAATTGCGTGGCCAACTTATAAACATAGCCGAAAAAAGTGGACAAATATCCTCATTAGGGGAACAACTAGAAAGGCTGACTGGACAAGTGATATCAATAGAGGAAGAAATTAAGCAAAAAAAGAGACTTTTACCAGGCTTAGAAGAAGAACTATCAGTATGCGTTTATAAATCGTTAAATATAGAAATTTCAGAATAAAAGTAAGCGTAGAGACGAAGTTCTTGCTGATTTTAAACAACGTGAAACATTTGGACGAAATGAGATTTTGGAAATGGAAATGGCACTGAGGAATATTAAAGCTCTAAAGCAAAATATTGATCAAGAATTCGTAACAGATCAGCAAGTTGGCTATTTTATTTGCAAAGATAATTTAACTATTATAGATAGAAGTTTTAAAAAGGCAAGAAAGGCGCCTTGATTCGGAATATAATGACCTAAATGATGAAAAAGGTGCAGCCGAAAGTAACAGCGGTAAATTCGCAAAGCTGGTAAGCTACTTACATTTCACTTTACAATTTTTATTCCAGCTGGAGAAAAAAAAATACATTGATCAGCAGCTAGAGCTTTTCGATACAAATCAGCGCATTGCAGGCCTAAATCAGCAGCTTCAAGAATTAAATATTCCTGAAGAAAAGGAGCTAGCAAGATTGAATGAAGACTGCAAAGTTATTCCATTAAACGCGATTTCTAATATATGTTTTAGCTTAAAAAAATCAAAATTGGCCAATATCTGCAGAAGAAGGCAAAACTTGAGGGTAGAATGGACGAAAACAAGAAAACGCTGAAAGAGGCCAAAATGAGCCTTGAGAAATTCGAGTTGAAAAACGCCGAGCTCAACTTTAGAAACACGCTTATTAATAAATCAGTTTGTGAAAAGATTACGGAGGTACATTTTTTTTCAAAATATTTTATTGTTTTTAGGATCTCGAAAGTTTTGTAACAGTCCTTGACGAGAGTATTCTGAAATTCCATAAGGATAAGATGGCTGCCATTAATATTATATTAGATGATCTCTGGAGAAAAGTTTATAATGGAGTTGATATTGAAACAATCAAAATCAAGTTAATTTGGTTTTGTTTCTTAGTTATATTATTTAGAACAGAAAAAAATGAAGGAGCAGATAAACGAGCCTCATATGACTATAATGTAGTCATGATTCTAGAAGGAGGCATCGAAGTCGGAATGAGAGATCGCTGTTCAGCCGGTCAGAAGGTAAGATAACTTTAGAATATATTCTTTTGTAGATGCTTGCTTCTCTTCTTATTCGAATTGCCCTGGCTGATGTATTTGCTAAAACCTGCTCAATTATTGCCTTAGATGAGCCAACAACTAATTTGGATACAATAAAAGTAAAAACTTATTCTCCTAACTTGAAACACTTTTTAGATTGAACAAATGGCTTCTATGCTTAATACTTTGATTAATACCAGAAGAGCAGACGATGAGCACGGTAACCTACAAGGAAAGCAGTTCCAGGCTAGAAGCTTTTTAAAATAAAATAATGATTCTTTAGATGATTGTAATTACCCATGATCAGCGTCTAGTCGAGGCTTTAAAACTTGGATGTCGCCCTGAAAAGACTTTCCGCATCTCAAAGGATGTGATGACAGGAAAATCAAAATTAGATGCCTTCGACTATTCTGGGTTAGTTTTCTTTAGGAATGACTATAGTCTTTTTTTTAGAAATAAGGTTCTTCCCTACAATTAAATTTGCAAAGATAAATTATACTTCAGTCCTTTGCCTCCCCAGTGATACGTTTTAAGATTTTTAATTAGAATTTGAAATAAAGCTGTTTTTTATCATTTAAATTTCATCAGCTCTCAGATAACATTTACAATTTTCGGCAGATTTCCAACTGATTTGTTTGGCTTTTATTAGAAAGAATTCGGTAGCTGAAACTTAAAAAAGGCTTGTCCAATTTCTTCTCTGAATTTGACCAAAGCGGATAATTTATGGCCAAAATGATGTGATAAAAGAGAATTCGAGCTGAATTTGTGAAATTCTTTCAAGGAATTCGCAGTATTCGGCTGGATTCCATTCGCCTGCGCCTATTAGATTCTCACTGAAACGATTGCTTATAAGCGGAGATTCTCTCGGCCAGCTATGGCTCCTCTTTGTCTTCTCCTCGTCCTCGTCTTGGCTGCTCCTCTTCAATCCTGCACTCTCGAGGAACGGGAGAGGATCCAATTCTCACCCACACCTTTCCACTTCTACCGTCGTTACGAGAATCTGTTCGCTGCTCGCAACTTCACCCGTCTGGTCTACGAGGTTTGCGTCCTGAGAGAGCCCTAGACGTACCTGAACCTCGCGTCTCAAATCATCTTCGGACAGACGAACGACAAGGTTGAGGGAATTATCGCCAACTATCCGTTCAGCCAGGAAAGGGCTGCTTCCTCAAGGTGGCTGATGTGCTCTGATCCACCCATTTTTCAGTTCTCAAACCTCATCTTCATCCCTTTTGGTAATCCTTCCTCGCTGATCATCAATGGATCCATCCATACCGGCATCGCCAATACCTACACTGTCAAATACAAGTTCTCTCATTGGCTCTACTTGGAGAAGATCCTCCACGAAGTCATCTTCTAATTGTCTTTTTGTCTTCCAAGTAGAAAGAAATCTTTTGAAGATTCGATCACATATTCTCATTTATTTGGTAGCTTTGTATAATAAATATCTTTGGTCCTTCTAGACTCAGAATATTTGGAGACCCTGGTTGAAAAAAAGTTAGACGGCTTCCTTAAGAGACGAGAGGATTTCTCCGAGCAGCTTTTCCAAATCGGCAGATTTCAACTGATTTGTGAAATTTCGAGTTGGACAAACTTTTTTGGGAAAACAGACGAAGTGAATTGAAAATCTGAAGGAATTTCACGAAGGTATATTTCGCTTTAAATGAACAAAAAATCTAATAACAATTAGAGAAAGTCCTCGAACTGACAATTTACGAGCAACTACAGCTCACAAATTGTCAGTTCGAGGACCTTAAAAAGATTTATTAATTCCTCCTAAAATTAATACAGAATGCCTGATTTCCAGCGCACCATCCATTGTCCATCAGGTGTTTCTCCCCACAACAGCGTTCAACATCTCCTCGGGGGCAAGCTCCGTCACAAAGTGGGCGACGAGCAGTCAAATCCACGGCTAAAACGCTTTGAGATCTGCATGGCTTGAGACAAACCGATCCCCCCGGTCAGGGATAAGAGGATCAAAACAAGAAGAAAGCGCATTGGGGGAAGAATCGATTCTCAACTGTGTGTTTACCCGACGATTAGTCACCTCAACCTATCCGGTTTTTAAAAAGAAAGAAAAAAATAATTTCATCTGCAGAATCATTATGACATTTAATAAATAAAAACATCACAGTGGAATTACGTCGACGAGGAGGTGGCCAGCTTTTTCAAATGCTCCATGAAGACCTGTAGGGAGACGTCATCTGTGAACACCGGCGCTCCTCCATCCTGCAATTTGCTTTTTTTGCAAAAATGGAAAGTTTCGTAATCGCGGTTTTGTATTCGTTGTAAAAAAAATAAGAGAAGAGTTACTGTCAAAATTGAGAGAATTCTCACAGAATTTCTATTTCCAAAGAGGGCTATGGAAAACTGACCTGCGATGGATACGGATTGTTATGCGTCTGACTTGGGTTGACCTTCGAGAGCAGGAATCGAGCCTGCGATCCCTCGTACTCAGTCTCGATATATCTAGACATGGGGAATCGCTCCTGGAGAATGGCAGTCGCGTCAGCCTTCGGTGCTTCCAACAGCTGGGCAAATGTGGCATATTGTGGATCCAAATGATAATTCATCTTTCTCCAGGCGGCCACTTGCTGTCCGTGATAGATGAGAACATGGAAATAGTCGTCCATCAGAAGGATGCGATCAGGCTGGATTGAAGAGGTATCCAAGAGAACTGGCTCCGGGGGCCCAGTGAAACTGTAGCTGAACAACACTGGCTGGATCATCGTCGTGCTTTCCATTACGTTCTCCATGAACAAAACATTCCTGAAAATTTTGAATTTTTTCAATTTTGCGGCAGCTATGAGGCCAAATGAGAAAGACCTCTTCAGTAATTTAGCATGTTAAAATCGAACCTATAGTAGGCAGTCTCATCGGGTGAATTGTTAAAAACTTGGAGGAACTGCGACCGTCTGAGATGGAACATAAACTGTGGGAAGAGAGTGAACTTGTCGGGGAAACGGAACGAATCCGGCATGTCCTTCTGATATTCGCCAAACTTTTGACACTAAAATCTCATTGCCAACTTTCGAAAAAAGCAACTAACCAATCGAATGAGGGATCTGTCAAGCCAACGGAGTGCTTCGGGGGTATCGTTTTCATTGGTTGCTCGCCACGATGCCATTCTCGCCATGGCCACAGCTCCGGCCTCTTGGTCAAATCCATAAGTGATATTCTGCTGCTGGGTGGCCATATCAGCCCAAGAGCGCTGAGTGGTCGTGACTCGAATGCGCTTCCTTCCATCCGGATGCTGATACTGTGTCACAAATTGGACAACCGCTCTCGCTCCTTGTGGCAGAGCTGCTCCATGTTGAGTGCTAATCTCCAGCACACATCCAATGGTCGTCCTCGGCGTCAAACTGCAGAATTTCCACTGACAGGTTCCTCCAATTCCCATCTCTGTATCCGAGACACAGCTGTTCTTCACATTTCCAGAGGCACAGCATCCTAAGACGCCTTCAATCCGCAAGCCGGGGCCGCATTTGACCTGAAGATTTGGATCAACATACGAAACTTCCTCGTCTAGAATGAATAATCCCTCGATCCGCCAAGCTATTTTTCATCTAAGTCAGTCTAGATAGATCCCTCCACCCACAACTCCTATTATCTCAAATCCCATCCAAAGAGGCTATCAAAAGCTATCTCCGCAACAAAAAAAAACGTGGGCAATTAATTTCAAATAAATAGAGGTGGTGAATCCTAGACATTTTCCTCCAGTTATTTTCAATCCTTTTCCAGCAGTTCCCGGCTTAGAAGCCTTTCAACGCTAAATTGGCTCAAAATTCGTCTATTTCCGATGAATTTAGATCTAAAGATTCCGTCAGAAACGTGCTGCGGAGTGAACTGTGTACGAATTTCTTATTTATCCCCCGCACAAATAATCTATCTCCCTCTACAGTAGTCGCCTTCCGCTAAAACTAACCTCCATGGTGGCATTGAATCCCATCTTGAGTCGTCCCTGGGCATCTTTATCAAAGGCTCGCTGGAAGTTCTGCTTGAAAAGAGTCGAATTAAAACTGTCTCCCATAACGACAATTCCACCGGTTGAATTGAAAAGATTCTTCATCTCCATGAGGCCAGTCTGATCCAAAGCACACGAATAGATGTCAATTGCGTGGCCATTCTTCACAGCTCGGGCAGCCAACGAGTCGTAGAATTTTGTTGCCTGAAAAAGCAAAAAGTAGTTGACTCGGTTGAAGCAGCGGAAATCTCAACGCACATCCCGTCTCGTGGTCTAATCGGTCTAAATCTGGAGAAAAGCTTGCCTTCTTCATGAAAGGAGCCTGATCCTCTTTGATGTTGTGCCAAGTACGGATTGGATTCTTCAACTCTTCACCGAGAATAGCTCCTGGTCCGAGATTACAAGCTCCTCCAAGGAAAGCCATGATCCTGGCGCCAGTATTCGGGAAGCATGACTCGAGCAGAGTCACAGCTACAGCCAAAGCAGCTCCAGTCGCACGAATTGGACGATGTCCTGTCGGAATGGGCCAACGGTCGACAGTGATTTGATCAATCAGATTGTTAATCGACTCGTCGCATTCACTGATCGACTGGAGGAATTTGTTGAAAGTCGGATGGGCACCCGGCGCTGTTCCAGCTGGTCCAGTCGGTCCCATTGGTCCACGTCCACCTTGTGGCATTTGGCCAGGCATCATTCCTGAAATCAGAAAACTTCGTACTACATTTTGATAAGAAGAATAGATTTTACAACCAAAAAATTCCAAAAAAAGAAAGTATATTTCTTCAAAACTCCAAAAAGTTCCTAAAACTAACCAGGCTGTCCGGGTTGTCCAGCAGATCCTCCTTGTGGTCCAGCAGGTGCACCCCCTTTGCCTCCAATGCTGAGGGAAACGATGTCTTTGAGCTGTTTTTGTGTCACTTCCTTCGTTCCCTGAAATTCTCTTATTATTTTCTTCCAAAAAATCTCCAGAATTAGCCAATGACTTCCATCCACAAAAATGTTACGTATTTCTCTCGGATTAGATCACTACGCACTTCCTGTGACGGAGCCAGTCAACTTTCTCCAAATCATCGCTAATTTCCTCGTTCTAATATTAGTGGGATGGGAGGAGCCTCCTCTCTGATAATCTCCGAATCAGTATAAAAGCTTAACATCCGGATAAATATTTCAGGTTTCCCCCTCCGCTCTCAATTTCAACGCCCCTTCCTCTTTTTATGAACATTTTCTCAACTAATTTTCGAATTTTACAGAGCAACCATTCCCCGTCTATTTGTTTCCGCTCTTCTTTTCCTCATGCTGGCCTGCTGCTGCCAGTCTCGTGTCATCGAAACCAACCAACAGCTACACCAGCTGATCGTCGAAACTTCAGCCTCTCTTGAGCATCTCATCGAGATTGAGGAGGCATTAGAAGAAACATTTAACAATCGACACCATCGCTTCAGGAGAGTTCACCGCCAAGTGAGTTTGAAATGGATAGAGCGAGAAAAAAGAGAAAAATTTCAGGCGCCACCCAGATCGAGAAGGGAAAGGATTGGTGGAAGTATCGTCATGGGAAGGTAATTTCAAGGATCTCAACTAGGACTCTTAATCCAATTACTACTGGTGCTTACTCTCTTTCACTTATTCTCCACAATTTTACAAAAAAAAGTAATAAAAATAGTAAATTGAACTTCCTCTGGCATTGTTTCTCTCACCTTGAAGATGTAGCTCCTGGTGACGCTTTGGACATTCAATTCGTGGAGTTGAACCATTCGACCGTAAGTGATGAGTCCGACGAGAGCATCAGCTGGGAGTTTTGAAAGCGACGCTTGCAGACTCTCTTTGAGTGCGGCGAGCTCTTCACTGGTTAGACAGGTATCCACAACGTAGAGAAAGATCGGCGGCATGGTTGTAGCTTTTCTGAGTGTATATTCGATGGTTGTGAATTGAGGATAGAGCTCAGGTGGACGATTTTCCTCACTGATGCCTTGATAATGGGCCGGGAAGGGATTTCGATGGCCGCAAATCGCACAAACCCACATCTTGGCTCGAAAATCAACTTGACTGGAATTGAAAAAGTCAAAAACAATTGGACAAAAACCCTACCATAAGGCATTCAGAATGGATTTACAAGTGGCTTTCTGACACAAGACAGGATCGTATTCCAATGGTGGCTGTTGAGGCTGATCAGCTGGTCGCTCCTTCAATGGAGTGAAGAAACAGACATTCGGGACAACGAGACGCTGACTGTCAACTCGCGAATGCGGCATCACATTCCATGTATAGCGAACTCCATCCACACTCTCTTGGTTCTGCAGAAATTCATCCCAAGTTGCCATCTAAAAGTGATCGAATTGGTTGCTGTTGGGAGAGGAGAGGGAAGACGAACTTTGATAATCAAAAGCGAACGCCTTGAAAGGAGTGACTTTTATGAATGAAACCGGATTAAATTTATTCAAATTAAACCGATATTTGTCGAGTTCGGTCGAGAATTATTGTGATGGAATTGTAGAGAATTCTTGGGTTTCAACTTTTAATTGCCAAAAATGCTCGTTGAAAATGGATAGATGTGAAAATGGTCAAATTTAGCTCAATGACTCTCGAATAGAACATCAGATTCTTACGTGTCGAAGAAATTTTTCTGTAAAAATGATGTTCTACATTTTGTAGAGAGAAATAAGGTCTAAAATTTTGAAGGAGATCAAAAAATGTTTGGCTGATTGATCCAATAAGAGGAGAGATCTGTTCGATTTATCCGTAATAAACGCGAATCTTTGGGTCAAAAACTGGATTTGGTCTAGAACCTCAAGAATGCAACCTTCGAATTTATGAGAACCATTGGTTTTTTTTTGAAGTCTAACATTTATTTTTATTGAAATAGAGATGTCAAAACAAAAGTTGTCAGAATAAAAATTGGTTGATAAGACGAAGGGAGATAAAAGAAATCGCCGAGGCCACGTTGCCATAATTCGGCCGCTGCTGGCCAACTGGCTGCGTACATTGCGTACACCGTAGTGGAAATTGGCATTTGACGCGTTCGATTTTGTTTAGCTGCGAAAACACAAAGAGAAATCATCATCAGAACTGGATCCTGAGTCAATAGAACGCCACTTCCGAATCTTGTTCCAAATTGTGGAAAGCGTTTTTTGAATTATTTAGCGATTCCAGATTTGTCCTTTTCTGGCTCGACCAGCTTCGTACAAATAAAAATCTCTACTTTCAGTTGTCGAACGGCTTCCTTGAAGCCGATTGAACTCGACTAAGTATTTTGATCTCGACTCCGAGGATAAGTCACCCCGGGATTTCTTGAAGCCTATTTGCAGGTTTTAACACCGTCGACGCTTAAGAGGATCTAACTATACTCTAAACGATTAGAAGAGGGAGAGTTTTGGCTGACATAAACTATATCCCTCCAGATTTCAAAATTGGGAAACGAGTGTGGCTGGGGGAAGAGAAGCGATAATTGCAGCTAAAATATATTCTCTAGTCACTTTAGATTTTTTGTTCATTTAAAGCGAAATATACCTTCGTGAAATTCCTTCAGATTTTCAATTCACTTCGTCTGTTTTCCCAAAAAAGTTTGTCCAACTCGAAATTTCACAAATCAGTTGAAATCTGCCGATTTGGAAAAGCTGCTCGGAGAAATCCTCTCGTCTCTTAAGGAAGCCGTCTAACTTTTTTTCAACCAGGGTCTCCAAATATTCTGAGTCTAGAAGGACCAAAGATATTTATTATACAAAGCTACCAAATAAATGAGAATATGTGATCGAATCTTCAAAAGATTTCTTTCTACTTGGAAGACAAAAAGACAATTAGAAGATGACTTCGTGGAGGATCTTCTCCAAGTAGAGCCAATGAGAGAACTTGTATTTGACAGTGTAGGTATTGGCGATGCCGGTATGGATGGATCCATTGATGATCAGCGAGGAAGGATTACCAAAAGGGATGAAGATGAGGTTTGAGAACTGAAAAATGGATGGATCAGAGCACATCAGCCACCTTGAGGAAGCAGCCCTTTCCTGGCTGAACGGATAGTTGGCGATAATTCCCTCAACCTTGTCGTTCGTCTGTCCGAAGATGATTTGAGACGCGAGGTTCAGGTACGTCTAGGGCTCTCTCAGGACGCAAACCTCGTAGACCAGACGGGTGAAGTTGCGAGCAGCGAACAGATTCTCGTAACGACGGTAGAAGTGGAAAGGTGTGGGTGAGAATTGGATCCTCTCCCGTTCCTCGAGAGTGCAGGATTGAAGAGGAGCAGCCAAGACGAGGACGAGGAGAATGGAATGAAATCGAAATTGGAATCTGTAACTACACTTCTCGTGATGATGGTGATTCGATCGGCAAGATGATACCAGTGTCGACCAGACGTGTGAGTTTGTTGTCCAAAAGTTCCTGTGAGGCGTGAGGCACAGGAAGCTTGTGCATCATGTCGGGCGATGGTGCAGCATCTCGGGTCTTCAGTTGATTGAGGAGTGCGGCCGTCAGCTTCTGTTGCTCTTCCATTTGTTTTTGGCCTTGCTCCTGTTGACGTTGAAACAGCTGAATGAGATTTGTCCAGTCAGAAGCCATTATACATTTCGGTTACATGATCGCTAAATTGTTGTATATTAGAGTTTATAAGAGAGCAGCGGACTAATATGACTTTATTCCACTAACTACTTACCATGTACTGGCTAATTCCAATGTGGACTAGCCCACAGCAATAATGGGTAAGACTTACCCGGTGGACCAGTCTTAACATGATCCAACAATAAGAACTATAGAAACAGAGGCAAAGAGTTGCATCCAAATTGAAAGACGGCTATTTTTGATAGAATAACTCTGACTGAAAACTGTCTAAAAGACTCGTATTGAGTGCGCCAATTACTCCAATAGGCCCCTAACTTCTATTAACTTTGTTTTGTTATTTGCAATAAAAATATATTCAAGTCTATTTCGTTTATTGAAAACTTTACGGGAGATCTTCTGATTCGATCTTATGACTTTTCTTCTTTTCATCAAACAAGAAAACTCGACCTATTTCGTACATTCCTCTTCCCTATGAGGACAGAAGTCTTTTTCCAAATGACTCTTTAAAATGTCATGGGAAGAGTCGACGCTGTTTCTATTCAAGGAGAGTTCTTCGTAACTACGAACCTTCAAATGATCTCCGTGGCCGAGAGAACATTCTGTGTTTTTCTCCTTCTTCTGGTAAGTTGTTTATCTAATTTTTCAATCATTGTCAGGCCTGTTCAATCGGCTATTCCACCTCTCTTTACATTGTCTATTATTCCCTTTCTCACAGTAAAAATAGATCATCTTTCAACACAATTTGCACCTATAAGTGTTGTTTAAACCTGCTAGTTCTCTCCGTTTTTCTGTTTTGGATCACTCCTCTCATCATAACGTAAGTTAGAAACAACTCTCGAAAAAATCTTTCCCAGGGGCTCTCGTTCAACCGATGAAAGAGTGATCGGGATTATTCACAGAGGTTGTTTCATCATTTGGACACAACTTTATGAGCTTCTTCTTCACCTAGCTCTTGTTCTCTCAATCAATCGATTCATCGCCATTTTGCTTTGGAAATACTACGAGAGACTTTTCAATTCAAAGATTATTACTGTAATTCTTTTTATTTTAAAAAATTGGTTAAAAAATTGGGAAAAGTAGTCAGAAGTGTTTAGATAATTCTCATCGCGCTTGCCCTTTATGCCGGATATGGCTCCTACAAGACGTGTAATAATTTTCTCATTCGCTTGATTTCAAAATGTTTCAGCAGAGACACGAGAAGTTTATCGAGGAGACATAATGGCATGGGAAATGTTGACACCTCCGACAGATGAAATCGTGGATATAGTCTTTTATGTGGTCTCAGCTTCTTGCTTCCTCAATCTAGTCACTCTAATCTACGTCATCGCCAATGTTGTGCGTTTGATCTTCTGAGAGACTTTAGCTCGTGTTTTCAGGTGATTTGGAGGGCATCTTCTGCGAGTTCGTCAAAAAGACTACTGGAAAACTCGAAGCTTTTTGTCCAGGTGGTTTAGCTGGTGAAGCTTGGAAGAAAGAAGTTGCAGGCTTTCCTCCAAGATATCTTCTTCGTTGTTGATATCTGCTTTCTTTATTATTTATTTCCTCTTTCGGATAACAATATCTTCCTTTTTATTTGTAATAATTACATAGGAATTCTCATCCATGCATTGGATGGACCGATTATGTTGATTTTTCAACCGCATATGCTGAGACCTTTGAAAAGAAAACTGGGGAAGCAGGTAGTCTTTTTTGAGGAGATGTGAACAATTTCTAGAATAACAATATGCCGATTTCATCTTTGGCAACGCCAAGAAGAACTCAGACGACAGTTGAGTGATTGACTACTTGAAAATAAAAGTGAAATGAGATGAATATTTATTTTCCCCTTTTCTCTTCCCTTAAAATGGCTCTCCCTATGTTTCGTTATCTTTTCTCCTAACAATTCCACTCCACTTGAAATTAAACATAGAGATTAGCAGGGAGGCAATAAAAGTCAAATGAAATTTTATACCAGAAAAGGGCGATCCATATACTGATAGAAGAAGTAAATTCTTCGGATGTTTTTTTTTGAGGAAATTTGTGATACTTTCTGGGATCACGACATATTTGGAGGATTTCCTAAACATGTCTTTATTAAAAAATCTCTTTAGATCACAAGGCGCCTTCATTAGCATTTCGTGGAGTAGCCCAGGAGGAGAGTCGAGTTACTTCCTATAAACTTGGTTCCAGTTGAGGCAAATCACCAACCTTGACTCCAGCTTTTCTCATTAAAGGAATTAGCATATGCGGCTGGAAGATCAACATAATCGGTCCATCAAGGGCATGCACCAAGAGGCTTGTATAATTGGCACAAATGAATTGGAAAATATCATTGTCCCACATTTGGGAGAGGAAGAACATAAAGGTTATATCCACTACAAATATCAGATCTTGGAGAAATGCCTGGACAAAAAGCTTCGAGTTTTGAAGGACTCTTGTCGAGGCGTTAGTTCGTCGAATTACCTAAAAAAATCAATTAAAGAGAAGGAGGGCAAATACCGCAGTAACAACAACATAGAAGAGAGTTATAAAGTTCAGAAGAGTCGAGCCTCCGATTATATAAAAAACTATTCCGACTATAGTCAAATCCGCAGGGCCTTGGATCTCCCAAGTCATGATATCGCCTCGATAGATCATTGGAACATTGTCTAAAAAAAAGAAGTAGAGCTACCGAAATCAGCCTTCAATCTAATTTAGTAAGTCCTTTTTGATTTTATGATATTTTGCTCATTTGCTGAGTGAATTTTAAAACAACAAAAAAATAGTTAAATCATCCAAAAACGGTAAAACATACACGTTTCGACGGCTTTGTAAGTTGCATAAATGCTCAAAATGAGTAAAACCACCTGAAAATTAGTTCCTACTTTTGTGAAATATTCGCCTTACATAAATGACTTTAAGTTTGAAGATTTTCTCATAATATCCCCAGATAGCGATGGCTATAAACCGATTGACAGCCAAGACTAAAGCCACATTTACCAGTGAATTGTAGATAGAGGAATAGATTGCAAATGTTACTCGGTGAATTATTCCGGTTATTCCTGCGCCGGTTGAGTGATCATTTCTAGGAATTATTACTATTAAATGCGTGTAAATGCTTACAAAAGGATCAGAGGCGTCGTCCAAAACAGGAAAATAGACAAAACGACGAAGTTGCAGAAGCATTTGAAGATACAAATAGTGTAAAACGTCGATTTCTTTTTGCTGTGGAAAATGGCATAATAAATAATATAAATCGAGCTGATATATCCCACTAAAATAGTCTAAACACACAACTGTATTTGGGAAACTAAGCGAGGAAAAACGTTTTAATGATGCCACTGCTCTCAACTTTTTCCAATTTTATTTCCTTCGGTTTCATATAATTTCGAGAATATTCACGCTGAACTTCAATAAATTAGAAAACGGGTGTGACGACCTAAACTTTAAAAATGATCGTGGCGTAGCAATTAGACTATTTCGAGACTTTGATTTTCTGGGCTTGTGATATGTACAGAAGTATACTTGCAATTACGTCTGTCTGATTGAAATTTTTAAGGAAGTTTCTAAATACGCGATTCAGTCAGATGCTTAGAAGCTTGTTAGAATATTGGAAGTGAACTCTGGAAGAGAGGATCTTAAACTATCTAAGGATAGAGAGAGAGCAAGTGGCATCGTTGAATGACTTTTGTTCAAATGTAAACTCTACCAGGATAAAGAGAGAAATGCAGAAGATCCGTTCACTTGGAGAAAACATTTTTAGTTTGGAAGCAAAGCCGCAGATTTGACTTCTGGACGAAAGAAGGCGGGAAATGAATATCTTTTTATGTTTTCTTTGGACAGCTGCAATTTGCAATCTCATTTTCACGGGAGGCTTTCATAGACGAAAGAAATAATCGGAAGGTCAAGGAGTTCATCGCATGTTTAGGGTTACGGTATTCAGTAATGAGCATTTGAAGCAGCTATCGTCGATATTTATTGAGGCTCTTGTGAGTCATTATCGAAGTGATAACTCTAAAAATGAGAAAAATATTTTTCATCAGCTGAAAGTAGAAGAATCAAAAATCGGAAGTCACTCAAGCCCCAATACAGCGAGCTTTCTTCAGGTCAGGGAGGCAAGTCCCGATGAATTTGCGATGCTCTTGGCAACATAAAACGACGGCTGTCTCATTTCCACAATACGCATCACAAGTTGGGACATCGATTTGCTGAAAGAAGATTGTCGTAATAAAGCAAACCTTACAGTACTAGCTAGAAGACTAGAGAAGAGGAGGAATAAAATAGCAAGGAAGTAAAGGAATTTCATTCGGAACAGGTGGATGAGGGACGAACAGCCGGCTTGGTTTTATAACTTCCATGTGACCTCTCTTTACAGCTGGATTGAGAAGTCTCTAGGAATGAAATAATCAAACGTTTGATCTTCTACAATCTAGGATAATAGCAGCAAAAAAAAAGAGGATTTGATAGGTTCACCCACTGGAAAAGTCACACTTTGGGGAAAAAGGCAGTTTCGTTTTTTTTTTGAATTTGTAAAGTTCTTTTGAACAAGCTAGTTTTGAGAAATGTTGCTTTAAAAACTCTTTATCAAAGACTGGAATTTTTTTAGCTGTTTTGCGAAGCTCTGTTTATTGTGCTCTTTTGACAATAAAGTTGTTATTACTCCATTGGGTCTTTTGTATTATCGTTGATCGCTATTTTGCCCATTTTTTTCAATTAATTTGTCGATTCTTCTAGCTATACTTTGAAAAGGAGAAATCCTGAGGACTAAACTAGAACAAGTTTATTATTTAAATTTTTTTAAATCAAAAATGCAGGGTGATACATTTTTTTGATCTCATTCTGCAATGGTATAGTCTAATTTTCTCTTTTACATTTCCTTGAGGCTAAAATGATTCATCTGGGGATCTCTGACTCCCTCACACTGGCATTCTCCATCAGAACAGAATGGATGCGAATATCCACAACCGGCAGCCATCATCCGACACATGGGGAAGAATCTAAACTCTTCTAAAAGTTGGAGAAGAAGTCTTACACACACGGCTTGTGAGGGTGCCAAAGAACACAATCGCTAGCTTCTCGATGCTCGGCATTCTTCCACTGAGGACATTGGGGAGCAGGCTTTTTGAATCGCTCATGGAGACTAGAAAAGGCCCCACCATTATCAAAAGGATTCTTCATCCCACCACCAAAGGCTCGTCCTTGGAAATGATTTACCGACTGGGTCTCCGAGTGATGACTGGAAGGATAATTCTGCTTGTAGTTGGCGATATGATTTTCGAAGGGGTTCTTTGTTTCGAATGGATTGGCTTCTCGACCAGGACGCATTGGTGGCTTTGGCTCAGGAGGTGTTTTAGTCCATTTATCTTCATCCTCGTCGTCTTCATCTTCAACCGCCTCCGTTTGATCACCAGTCCATTGTGTCAACTTCCTATGATCTTTCATTTCTTCATTGGTGACTTTCATCTTCTCGATCATATTGGCTGCTCTCTTCTCAAATTCAGCCAATCTGGAAGAATGATCTTTACCACAAAAAGTAAGAAATTATTGAACCCAGTTTACTGTAAAATGAGAAATATTTGACTTGCGTCTTTAAATTAATAAATCCAACCGAGAGTTGAGTTCATTGAGGTCCACTTGATTTGATTTCAATTCGATCGTAGAGGGAGTAACAGCAACACTGGTAGTTTCCTCCAGTTTGACGGGCAACTGAATGGCCCGATCAGCCTGGCTATAGAAGGATTCTTCAGCTTCCGGCGGGTAGAAAATGACAATCTCTCCCAATTCCGGATTCTCAAAAAGTAGCGTATAATTAGCCTGATCTGAGATGAGAATTGCCATCATTTTATCCTCTGCTTGTCGAAGAATCTTCTTAGAAATCTGCTCTCCAATATCCATCTGCTGTCCGATGTGCACAATCTCACAATCCGGCAACTTTTCGACTTTGTTGAGCACATTTGGAGGAGTGAAGCGCACGTCGCAACAGAAGGAAAACTGCAGAATGGCCACCGAAAGCTGTGAAGTCACCTGCAAAGAAACAGGACTCATTTGACTTTCGTGTCTAATAGGATTTCTATTTTTCGAAAAAAAAAACGAACGAAACTTACGAATTTGAGAAGGTTTTCAATGGCTTGAGAAGGTAGAGGAATGGAGTGGTAGTTGTAGAAGATGGTGACTGGAGGATCCTCGGAATCGTCGTCCATGGCCAAGCCAGAAGAAGGGTGGAGATCAGCCGACATTTTTGGAAAAAAAAAGAGGAATAATTTGCTCCAATCCCTCCGTTTATCTCAGTTGCTGATTATTTCTGTCAACGGCTGTCAGCTATATCCGGAGGTAATTTCCTCGAATGGCCCTCATGGCTTTCTGACCAATATGTATTGTGGCAACGGCTTCACTCGTTGCTGGGAAACGGGCGAAAGAGCACGCGGCCGAGGAGAGAGAGAGTTGTCCCCCCAATGGCTCTCTCCCCCGTCTAGAGCTTCATTACTTTTTGAAGGATTGCTTCTATTTTTGAATTTTCAGGTTGTTAAAGATATGAGCGAGACTGATGAACCTACCTACGCCTGCAAAATATGCGGAAGACGATTCATTAAGTCCTCTTTAGTGAGTTTTTTCTCCTTTTTATATTGCTTGGATATAATTGTTGAGTTATTTTCCCTATGTCCTCTACGACTCTAGATCAGTTTATTTTAAGATATCTATCAGTCGGTTTTCAAGACTTCCTTTTGATCTCCTAGTAGAAATTAGGAAGTACTTTGTGGTTTTTTCGACCACAGAGTTGAGAATAAGTTGTAGTCCCGGGCTGTAATTTGAAGAATTTCGTAAAATCAGAAGAAAATCCTAAAATAGAAGGAAACAAGCTAATTATTTGTAATTCAGTCGAAGCACGAGCCGGTATGTAAGAAGCTAAACAACCTTCATCGGAAGCCATTCGACTCCGGTAAACAGCGCGCCGCTGGCTCTGACGTCCCCTATTCGGATGTGAAGAAAGCTGCTAAAGAAAAAGAGAAACTCGGTGGGACATTCCCTCGTCCTCAGACGCAGTGGCGTCAGCGTCACGAGCATTTCATCGGCGCTGTCTCAGCCTCCAAAAAAGTTTGTTGAAAGAATTCATGGAATCAAAGATCTTTCAGGTTGACTATGCCATCAAGACTGGGGCTCCTCTCCCTCCGCCGCCGAAAACTGCCGTCCCAAGTGGTTTGTACCGTATTCTCTCAATAGACGCGCAGTTTGAGTCATTTTAAAATTCTGAGCGAAAAATCAGCATTTTGGTGCTCAAAGTGCAAGAACATCTATTTTGAATTCTCGAATTGCTTCATTGTTCGGAGATCAAAACACTTTGCAGACTACCACATGCCGAGTTGGACAGAGTACGAGAAAGACGTTTTACCCTCCACTAGCAAACCCAAAGACAAAGGTGAAACACGGCGCCGTTTTTTGTTCCAAAAAAAGACTGATCGCTTTCGTGACTCTTTTGTTCTAAATTCAAAGTGTATCATCCAGTGCCAGGAGTTGTCGGGGAAACTGCATTTTGAAGGCCTCCTCTTAGATTAGAAAAACCTCCTCCAGATCCGCCAAGTCAAAAATCTCTTTCAGATTATGTTCAATGTGAGTACTGCGGCAGGAATTTCAGTGAGAAAGCGGCTGAAAGGCACATCCCCTTCTGTCGGTAGGAGCTGCCAACTCATTTATATTTCTTTCTTTCAACATTTCAGCGATCAACACAAAAAGAGCGGAAAACCAATGCCTAAAGCAGTAAAGCCGCCTCCCTCCAAAATGGGGGTAAGTTCTTCCAGGCAACCGAGTCTGCGCGCTATTTTGAAATTTGAGCTTTTGATATTCTCCAAAATTATGGGGGATCAAGCATAAAATCAAAAATGATTACTAGAAATAGAAACTTTCCTTCAGACAAGAGATGCATCGCCTTCGAGAGGTCGATCGGATGGAAGAGGAGAAAGACATGACGATTTGGTCAACCGGCGAAGGTATTTTCTAGCTGTTATCAAAACATTTGTTAGATCTATGGATAGCCGAGCTGCGTCCCATGAGAGAGAACGCCCTCCTCCTACTCGCTCGACTACCCAATCGGCTACCCATCAGCGACAAGGAGTTCCTCCAACTCCAAAAACGTGAGATATTCTCTTTTTTCGAATAAAGTTAAATAGTAGAAGCACTTCGGCTCCTCGGACAGCTTCTCGGCTCAAACAACCGTAAGTTTGGTTTCTTCCTTCATCCTCTTGCTGTGTTTTTTTTTTTTGCTTTTTGTTGAATTGGTTGCTCTTTTCAGAACCCAATTATCTTCTGGAAAGAAGCAGACCGCCATCTAGAAGAGC
The DNA here is from genome assembly GCA_932521405.1 of Oscheius sp. JU1382. Lineage (NCBI taxonomy): Eukaryota > Metazoa > Nematoda > Chromadorea > Rhabditida > Rhabditidae > Oscheius > Oscheius sp. JU1382. The sequence continues at coordinate 2,625,067 of OW051479.1, forward strand.
TTAGAAGAGTGCCAATTTTTGTGTTTCACTTCCGTTTCTGATGTTTATTTTTGACTTTTTTGTAGCTATTTGCTTTCATGTACTTGTGATCTCAGTTCAGTTGTTTAGCCATAAGAACTGTATAAAATTCAGTCCGACAAGAGGAGAAACAAGGGGTGAGACGAGGGGAGAAACTCGCTACAATACACGGGCTGAGACAAGAGATTCCCGCACTCCCAGCAGGAGAAGTTCATCTCGGAGCAGGTACAACTAATATTATTTTTGTAATTTTTGATTCGATAAATATTTTTATCACAAAAATACTGACAGTAAAATCACAACAAAAACCCGATTAATTGATGAGAAAACGCTACAATTCCTCATGGATGATATCCTGTCTTGTCTGAAAATGGTCGCTGTTTTGGTTTGGAACGGCTCGAAGCAAGAAAACAGCATCGAAGAGATAATAATATGGCTAAAAGTAAGAGTTTTCTTAGTTAAGAGATTAAGAAAGGAACCTTATTGAAATCTCCTTCACAGAGGTATGGGAGTTTTGTCCATCGAATCACCTCAAAGCCAGCTGGTATAAACTCTTGGACGACAAGAGAATGCACATGATCTTCGAATTTAGTACCTCGAAGTGAAAGGAACACATCTGAATAGAAAGCTTTGATCTCTCTCATGGAAAAAGTTCATTTTTAAACAGAAAAGAGCTTACCAGGAGTTGTGGTGTTCTTTGAAGGATGGAACTCAACGTATTGCTTGACTGGAAGAACTACAGCCAGCATAACTGGGCATTGATCCCTCATAGCAACATGATGGAGATCTGCCAGCAATTTTCGGGGATTGAAATGTCTATTTGCTTCATTATAAGATAAGGGAAGAGACTAACCTATCCAAGAGATTCAACGCCATGATTAAGTCGTATTTTCGGTTCTCCTGGGGCCATTTGTCGACATCAGCTATTTGGAATCCGTGTTGCCGAAGACGATATTGCATAACCTGGAAAATGCTCTTTTTTGTATTAATTCTACCTGGGACATTTCAGTAGCATAAATCTCTCCAAAAAGGCCCTTAAAAGCTTGGGTAATTCCACCATCACCAGCTCCTAGATCCAATAGCTAGAAAATGTATTTTTTTTAAATCTCAGCATTTTGAACCAACTCTTTTGTCTTTTGACGTCCATTCAGCGGGTATTTGAAGGAAATCCCGTAATTGGGCATCAGAGAATAGAAACATTCCTCCTCGGTTGAGAACTCCATTGATTGATGTTTTTGAAAAGAATAATTGAAGCATTGATGTCATTACTGCATAATACATCTGAAGAATCTTCTATAAAAAAGGAAGGAGGAGTCCTACTTGAAGACAATAGGAGCCACTTGTGGCTGTCGAAGTATCCAAAAAGTCTTGAGTATCCGGATCCAAATAGGAGAGTTGAAAGAGCGCAAATAAAAACTCGGGAAGAAGAGAAGGCTGCAATATATTTTGTGAGCAAAGAAGAGATGAATCTGACCTCAATATTGTACCAGTAAGATCTGTCGGCCACAGCGAAACGAGTCTCCGTCGTTTGTCTTTCCATAATGGCTTGTGATATCTTGGATCCTCGAAGGAGACGAACCATTCTATTCGCAAATTCTATTCGAAGCTGAGATGAAAGCGTAGAAAGAGGGAAAAGTGAGCAAACAGTTTGAAGGCCACAAATTCAGGAATTTCGACGTGTACGGAAAAATAAGCCGTCAGCTGCTTCATTCTTTTCGCTATTTTTCTCTTTAAGCTATTTCCAATCATATTTGCAATCAATTATAAATCACAAACAATAATAAATCAGCTGAACAATATATTGCAACTCTAAACACACGCTACAACCATAAGCGTCTTGTGATAATCTCTTTCCGTATTCTCTTCCACTTTTCTTATAATATTTCGCTAAATTTAGAGTTATAGCTTTATTTCAGGGGTAATGAGGCAATTGGTCCGCTTTTCGAGAGCTCTTCTATTAGCACCTGGAACTTCCAAGAACTCAGGAAGATTTCTCTCAGCATCGTGAGTTGCTTTACTTTTTAACTTTAATTTTCAGAGTAGCTAATGCAGAAAATGATAAAAGAGATCCTGAATTTGTAAAGAAAATGGAATTATTATTGCCATCAAATGAGTTTAAAAAATCTTTAAATGGATTACAGGCAAAGCAATTAAATTCTATTATTCCTGAAGTAGAGGTTTGTCCGTTTTATCCAATAGTTTTCATGGTTTTTTTTTAGCTTTTTATGTATATGGCAGAAATGGTGCCGAATAGTATGGCAGATAGAGATTGGCAGAGGTAGGAACTTTTCTTCGTTAATTTATGCTGCATTTTAGGCTACTTGAACTGGACTCAGTTAAAAAAAGAGTCTCATTTCTAGAACACATTAGTCTAATTCATCATCGCATGAAAAAGGATGAAATAAAGCACGAAGCAAGAATAGCAAATAGAGCAGCAGCTCTTGCCGAAGCAAAAGAAAAATATGAAAGCGGAGCAATGGCTTATGGATTTGATTATAATTCGCCAGTAATGTCTCCATTTAGAAATCAGAAACGTAAGTCTCTAAATTTTTAAATTAGTTATACTATATTTCAGATGTAAATCATATTGAAGGAAGTCGATATTGGAAAGCAATGAGAATGAATTCTCCAAAAGTCATTTTTGATCTTCAATATATGCCAACTATGGAATTACGAGATCAAAAAGTGCTTGGCAGGCATATGCAATATGTTATTTCAGTAAGTAAAGCCCTATCTATTTTCATTCTTATTTAGGAAAATTTTCACTCAAATAGTGCTCTACAATTAGGGTTTGCAAATGTACCAAAAGATAAGCAGCAAAAAGAATGGCTAACTCAGTAAGCCTTAAATTTTAATGTCCAACATGTATTTAGGACTATCGGTTATTATTCACGAGAACATATTCACCAGTGTTTATTGCCAGAATTTACAGAAAGCCCTGTTAAATCTCTTCTCGATAATAACAAAAACGTCATATATATTTCAAGGTAAGCTAGTACTTTTATATTATATTTAAATTTCAGACATGCACGAGAGTATATTAGTGGTCCAATAGAAGAAGGTACAGTCTTTGTTGCTGCTACTTCCATGGATTATCAAAGAGAATCGCTTACAGCAGCGAGAAAAGCTAAAATTGTTCCAAAAAGGCTACCTTTGCATTATGTCAAGTAAGAGTTTCATTCAGTTTTTTAAAATTGTCTTTATTCCAGATGGATCTCTGGTCCACAGTATATTCCTTTTGCGGTTTTAATGAAGATATTGCGAGAGGTTCATGTCAATGGAGGAAAATGGCAACCAGCCCTAGAGCAAAATATCGCCAAGTTGGTTTTTTTTCTCTAATATTCTTATTTTTTAGACGGCATTTCACTTCAGCTGAAGAACGTGAAGCTCAACGTCAGCATGTTTCACGACGCCGGCTGCGTGCCCAGACGCACAGTGATCTAGTCAGTACTATTAAAGAGGCTACCGGCAACCAATAAGAGGATTATTCAAATAGTGACGGACAATCCGATAGTTCTGGTTTTAGAAGTTCCAAAAGAGTTATAGGTTGTTATTTTGTTGTTGATTTTATTGTTTTTTCTTTTTTTTCTAATAAAAATAAATATTATTTCAAATTGTATTGATTGAAGAAAAGGTCAAATTTCTATTCAATACCGTTTCCAGAGTAAAAGTGAAACCAGACAAGATCGGGATCTTCTGCCCTTTCGTCCTTTGATTTTATCGGAACCTGTTCCTTACTTCCGAAAAAATTACTTTCAAACTCCGTGCAGATGTTTAATTTTCACGCCTCCGCCTCAATTCAATGCTTCGTGATTTTCATTACTCGCCATTCGCAAGTCTAAAGAACTCTTAAGCCAGCTGTCCACCCTGCCTAGGTCCATGATTGATGACATCACAGCGCCGCCCGTCAGAAACCAAGCTTCTTCCTTTTCCATTTTCGACGGCTGAAAAAGGCTTGTTTTTCTCACGTTACATGTTATTGTAGCGGACGCTTATCGGCAGCTATCAAAGTACAACCAGACTGCTCGTTAATCTAACTGAAGACAGCCATTTTGAACTTACGATCTTCTATTTCCAAGAAAAACCGGGTTCCGAAACAAATTATCGGCTATTTTCGTGATTTCAGTCACGTAAACCTCTCAATTTGGCCTCTTCTCATAATCCATTCTTCGAATTCACGTTTCGCACGTTCTTTGCCATTTTAAAGGCGTACTGAGGCGTGACGACCTTAGAATAGACCGATAAAGAAGCGACAGACCAACTCGTCTGCACATTTCTGCCTTTTGATCACCACTTCACTCTCAGTTGTAAGCGATCCCAATCAAATTGTTTCTCTCTTTTTGGTCAACATTATTCAGTTCCTCACGTTTGAACTTCCTAAACTCCTTAGCCGTTGCCTTTTCTTTGTTTTTCTTCCATTATGTTATTTATCAAAGTGATTTCTACTCGATCGAGGAAAAAAAGTAGCAAAGCAAAAATATCAACAGTGGCTGATGAAATGCGAAAGAAACACATCTCCTTCGTCCACTACGAAACATATTTTCTTAGCTTTTTTTAATTATTAGGTTGAGAGAATAGAACAAAAAGCGACCGAAAGAGCCAATTTTAGTTGTGCAGCAAGCAAAAACCAAGAAGATGTTGTTTTTGTCGAATGGGAAGCGATGGACGGGAGATACGAATCCCGCCGTGTGACCCAAGTCAATTTGGCCATTTTTGGACACGCGCTCGTTGCTTCCTCCCTCATCTAAGTACCCACAAAGCACTGAGGGCAGATTTATCCCTGGAATGACCCCTATTCTCCCGACTGTTTGCCCAAAGACTAGACTCCTTCCTCTTCTGTTTGCTGTCTTCTTTTTGATTTCGAGTATCTTCCTCTTTTGCAACACATTTTGAGGCCAAAAACTGAAAACTTTGTGTTGTTTTTTGAGGTGACAGGATAATCTCAGACCTCCTGTTCCTTCAGCCGCCTGCTTTACTCAATCACAAGCCATTTTGTAATGAGAATTTGTTTACAATTATCAACTTTGTGGGAAGAATTTTCCTGAAAATTCAGTTATATTTGAAAGGAGAAAGCCTTCTCTCTAGTTTAATTGCTCATTCTCTTTAAATTTAAATATTTCACCACTAGGCAGCCTAAAGTCTATTTTTCTGAAAACTAGAGTGATTTTAGCGATTTACGATCTATTGCGACGTTATAGCCCATGATTTTCTCTATCAAATTGTAAAACATCGCAAATTGTGAAAACAGACAGAAATAGTCGAAAAATGAAGACCGAGTTAATGAGTTCGTTGCGCTTTCCTCTTTCAAGAATTCTTTCTTTTTGCATAGTCTAGCCGCTCAAAGAGCCCTCCTGATCTCGTGATCTTCCCTCGAAATTGGCACTTCCGGCCGAGTAATTTCCTCCTTTGTCCAGATATCTCACCCTATTATCTCTCAGAATTCTATTGGTCAACTCTGAATATTCCAAGGAGGAGGCCCTCGTATTTGCGGTTTCTCGTCATCTCTTTGACCTGTGCGATACCTTTATTATCGATTTATCGTTGCAGAGATGGAGCATCGCTCGCAGTCGCTGAGTCCGCTTCCCGACGCCAATCCGCTTCCCAGTGCTACGCCCAGTTCACTTCCAAAGCACACTCTCAGTCTGCACGGGCCGCACAGCTTCAAAACAAAAGACATGGAGGTTGGTTTGATGGGAGGAACACAGCTAAATAAAAATATATAATCGAATGAGGTAGGGAGGGAATCTCTCTCCCATTTTGTCTGATTGAAATCCTTCCTTTCTCATTCTCTTTCCGTCATTCAATCCTCTCTCTCTCTGCTCACGAATGGGCAGCAGACAGAGGAAAAAGAGAGTGAGTTATCCTCTAAGTTCGATCTCATTTCACGAACAAGTTTCCAATTTCAGGTACAACATCATGAGCCAGATTCCTATGCACGTCTCCTTATGCTCAACCAATGCTATGAAGCCATGCCAACCTCCAGTAAAATGGTCGTCTTTGACCAAGATCTCCTCCTACGGAAGGCTTTCAATGGATTGATCTACCAGTGTACGTCTTTTTCCAGGGTTTTTTTTTCCATAACCCAGTTACTGGTTGTGACCCAAAAGCGTAACTGAATCTAGTTGAGAGAGAGTGAGAGGTGGCCAATTTGAATGAGACGCATCTGCTCGAAAAGGGCATTCATTCTACGAGAGAGACTTATTGGAATGTATTGCAGGCACACGACATGTGCTCCTCTCCGAAGGGAAACAAGGAGGAATCATTACGGGTATTCTCTCAGTTACTGACTTTATTCGGGTCATGTTGCGGCTACATAGGTAAAAACAGAATATTCTCAGTTTTCAAATAAATATTTCAAGGGAAAGGGCTTTCGTCGAGACTGAAGTTACCTCCGACTTGGCCAATGAGCATGAAGATATTGGAAAATTGACAATTAGAACTTATCGAGGTCAGAAAATTTTCTTGATTTTTTCTAAGAAAAAATAGAATTGATCCAAAAGGAAGGCAAACTAATGCCTTTGGTCTCAATAGATGCTGATAGAAGTCTACTAGAAGCAGCAAGGCTACTAGCCAAACATCATATTCACCGATTGCCAGTGATGGACCCCGAAAATGGAAGCCCACTCTTCATTCTAACCCACAAACGACTTCTAAAATTCCTTTGGTGTTTTGGACAACAATTCTCGAATCCAGAATACCACATCAAAACGGCCAAAGAACTGGGAGTTGGCACTTGGGTTGGCATCCGAGTCGTGAGTTATTTTCCCAAGAAGGTTTGAGACACTATCAATTCAGGTCTTCCCAGATACTCCGCTAGTGGATTGCTTAGATATTTTGATGAATAAAGGAGTTTCTGGTCTTCCTGTTGTGGAGAGAGACTCCTTCAAGTGAGTCTGGATTATTGTAGTTTTATTCGTTGGGATCTTCCCTTTTAAAAATGATAAAGGGACTCAATTTTCAGAGTAGTCGATATTTATTCTCGATTTGATGCAGTAGGAATCGCTTGTGAGGACCGAGAGAACAGTCTAGACTGCACTGTGGCTGAAGCTCTTGCCTTTAAGAACTCCTTCAAAGTTGGTTTCTCTCTTTTTCTTTTCCAAGACTCATCATTTCAGAAGGATGAGCGAGTTGTTTCCGTGAGAGATACAGACACCCTTTGGAAGGCGATCACAGTCTTGGTTGAGCGAAATGTCCATCGACTGTGTGCAGTAAATGCTGAAGGAGCAATTGAGGTGAGGTTTTTCTATAGTCTGATCTCATTTGCTTCTTTCAGGGAATAATCTCCCTGAGCGATGTGATCAACCACATGGTGGTGCTGCCGGGAATCGAGCTGAAAGTCAAAGTTCCCAAGAGAAAACACTACAATCATCATCAAGGAGGAGACATTTCTGATCAGGATCTTCGGCATTTGCTCAACGAAAGTGCCCAAATGCTAGAAGAAGAGGCTCATTTGAGAAATAATGGCAGCAGTGTCAGTCAATGAAGGTTCGTCATTAATTAATCTCATCGCTGTGATAATTTTGTGCCACTGCTTGTTTCATGTAATCCAATAAATTCTGTATTTCTTTCCCCTTCTATCTTCCAATTCAACTTCATGAAAAAATGTTTATTTTTCTCCAGATCAGCCGGTCCTTGAGACGATCAAGATATTGTCCTGTGCTTTGAATCCAAATAGTCTATTTACTGCTGACCGATATTGAGCACTAAAAATTCTATGATTTCACCCCCGAGTTCCTACTTCATAGAATAAAAGATGAAGCCATTGACGGCAATGGAAAAATTGATCCCAAGAGCGGAATACTGATAAACGAGGTCGATCTGATAGTCCGTCAATTTTACGTGATTCGGAATTTCATAGACGACATTTGTCCCAACGAATGTAAGAAAAATTATTATTAGAATTACGCTTATAGATCTGAAGACTGCTCGGAACTGTGAATCTAAAATGAGAAAAGTTCAGTTCTTGAATTCGCCGAAAACCACCTGCTCCTTTGGTTTTCACAAAAATAACGACGATAATATAGACAATCGCAGTCACAATGTATGATCCATAATAGATATTATCCAAGATCGGATTGGTCAGACTATCAAAAGCCGCCGGCATGGAGCATGGAACCAAACTAAACGAGAGCATTCTTTGGAACAGACTAGCGATTACTCTGGTTTTGTATGAAAGAATCCATATATTATTGAGGAGACGACATACAAAGTTGGAGGGAAGAGAAGTGTCAGAGCAAAGGATACTGTATGATGCTGATAGCGCATATATCTGAGAATTTGCTTGTGTTTTTAAAAAAGGAATAAACTGACTCCATTGGGAAAGCAACAGCCACAAAGCGATCTGTGGCTACAGCTAGTGTCATCGGTCCGCAATAATACATCCCGGCTACCGATATAAATTGGCTATAGTAGCAAGAATGTTGGGGTATTTCCTCTAAATATTGCTTTTTTGGTTGAAATGAACAAACTCTTAGTGAAGCAAAATACGATAAAATGCCATTGGCCCTGCAAATGACAGAAATCGGCCAGACTTGAGAAGGCAATCAAGATGTTACAAGTTGACCTCATTGACCTAGGTCTTTGTAGAACTCAGAAAAAGCTTTACTTGGAATGGATAGTTGCAGCAATGATGATCAGATTGGCAATTCCGCCGATGGTTGTAAAAGTGCCTAGGATAAATGCCAGCGGATAGTAGGGAGTTGGGATATCCATTGAAAAGAAATTGAAAAGTACTGCTAGGAAATTTATATATTAGAATTTCGTAGAAAACAATCATAGACACAATAATCCGAACAGCGGAGAGAACAGCTGAAAAAGTAATTGAGTGAAATGGCTCTTTGACCAGATCCTTATTAAGAGATCGACAGACAGTTCAAAAAATAATTTGTAAATAAAAAAAATGTTGAGCTCTGATATTCTCGATGGGTTCCTCGTTCATCGGCCGATTCTCCAATAAGCTTCCCCTTTTGACGCCATTCGTTTCAATTCGAATTCAATGAAAATTTATTTTTGTTATAATTAAAGTTAGATCATCCTTCTTCAGCTGATCAGCCACTCCTCGAGACGATCAAGATATTGTCCTGACCTTTGAATCCAAAAAGTTTGTTGATTGCTGATCGGTATTGAGCACTGAAAATTCTAGCAATTCATCCACAAGTTCCTACCTCATAGAATAAAAGATGAACCCATTTGCGGCGATAGAAAAATTAATTCCAATAGCAGAATACTGTAGAATAATATCGAGTTGATAGCCCGTTAATTGCACATGCTTAGGGATTTCATAGACGACATTTGTACCGATGAATGTCATAACAATAATTGTTAGGATTGCAGAAATTGATTTAAAAACTGCTCGGAACTGTGAATCTGAAATACGAAGTTCAAGTTTTGAATTCGTCAAAATCACACCTGCTCCTTTTGTTCTTACAAGAATAACGACGATAATATAGACAAAGGTAGTCACTAGGTATGATCCATAATAGATAAGACCTATGATTGGATAAATCAAACTGGAAAAGGCTGCCGGCATGGAGCATGGAACCAAACTGAGAATTTCTATGGATAATAGGGAAATAAATTACTCTGGTCTGGTATGAAAGAATCCATATATTATTGAGGAGACGACATACAAAGTTGGAGGGAAGAGAAGTGCCAGAGCAAAGGATACTGTATGATGCTGATAGCGCATATATCTAGAGATTTCTCATTATTCCCTTAAAAAACAACGTCTTGAGAACTAATTCTAATCAAAACTTCAAACGAAGGTTTGCTCTTTCTAAAAGCGAAGAGCTATTCAGAATTGAAATAGAAAACTAACTTCATTGGGAAAGCAACAGCCACGAAGCGATCTATAGCTACGACAAGAGTCATTGGGCCACAGTAATACATCCCGGCTACCGATATAAATTGGCTATAGTAGCAAGAATGTTGGGGTATTTCCTCTAAATATTGCTTTTTTGGTTGAAATGAACAAACTCTTAGTGAAGCAAAATACGATAAAATGCCATTGGCCCTGCAAATGACAGAAATCGGCCAGACTTGAGAAGGCAATCAAGATGTTACAAGTTGACCTCATTGACCTAGGTCTTTGTAGAACTCAGAAAAAGCTTTACTTGGAATGGATAGTTGCAGCAATGATGATCAGATTGGCAATTCCGCCGATGGTTGTAAAAGTACCTAGAATAAAAGCCAGCGGATAGTAGGGAGTTGGGATATCCATTGGAATCAAAATTGTGATTGCCTTGAAGGTGGAATAATTTACAAGTTTTTCTTAGAAGACAATCATAGCCGCATTAATTTGAAAATAGGTCTCAAATGCAGATCTAATATAGATTGTACGAGTTTTGCTAAAGCAATCAGGCAAGATCACTCGACAACAGGCAACATTAAAATTGAGAAGCCTACGTGAAAAATGAATTCCTTTATTTCCGAGAGAAGACTCAATTGTCCCAAATCAAGTTCTCCACTAAAGTTGAATTACTGTAGTCTTGTAAAAGATCTCACGTGATCTCTCCAATTGTTAACGAAAGGAGAAACTGTCAGGAGGAAATTAGAGAAAGGATTAACTTTTTATTATTAGATTATATGTACACTTGGTAGAAAACTCTGTTTTGTAATAAATTAGTGATATTGGACGAATTGGGAAGATCAATAAATAATTTGGGTTTGAATATGAGATCTGGGAAAAAAACAATTTTCCTGGGTCGTTGTACCAGAGAATAAGAGAATGGGGGAGGTCAGTAAGATAAAATCATACTGGCTGAGGCACAAACAGCGAATCCTTGAGTTTCACACTGAGAGGACAGGGACTGCTAACTGGAAGTACCCGCAACAATTTTGAGATTAAAAGAAAGAAAAAAACATAACAAAAATGGCAGCTTTTGAAGGAATTTGACTGAAAGAATCGAAATGAGGTGTAAAAAAATAAGGTAGCCGAGAGGGAGAATTTGAAAGCAAACTGGCACTGGATTGACCTAGAAAACGGGAAAAAATACCTAAAAAAAATATCAACAGACGAGGGATGCCTTCGGGATGTGGTTCATCTGCACTTCATCGAAGATTTTCTTCAACTCGAGCATTGGAATCTGCTGCAGGACGATGAACTCGTTCAGACCGGCTCGACGGGCACAATACACGCAGTAGACTGGGAATTTACCATTTAGCTCCTTCACAAACAAGATGTTGAACACTTCGACCTACAATTTGATTTTAATTTTAAAAAAGAAATGCGGTGGACTCCAGAAGACCTGATTTGGAATTGGTTAGCGCCGGTGACAAGCGACTATGAAAAGGTTTAGGTTCTTCTTTTAACTTGAATGAGAAGAAGTCTTTCAGTCTCTGGAAGAAATCTCAAGGTTTCTTACCTCACAAAGAGTACAGTAATGGGTGATTTCGCCCTTCTGCCTTGGCTGATTCTTCAACGGTTTTCCTGTTTGAGTTTGTGCCCAATCGGATACCATTTTGCAGAAGGCCAATGAGCGTATCAGCACGCTCCTAACCAAAGTGAAGATCTTTAAAAAAATTGTTTTCTTCTGTTTTCACCAAATCTTACCTTCTGATTGGTGAAACGAATATTTTTAGCTAATTGCCAGCAGAGATGTTGCAGTGGAACAAGAGATTTATATCCTTGGAGCTTATTCCACTCATAGCTGGATACACTCAGAGTCAATTGCTGGTAGGTCATTGGTCCAACATTCCAGGCGATGTTATTGCACCAACCTGTTGCCTGTACCCAATGGACACAGCCGCCTCCAACCCAGACCAAGTCTCCAGCCTTTTGAGTGAATCTATAGACTGGGATGCCTTCATCCAGGAGATCTTCGACATTCGGCCAATATGATCCCTTCAAAAAGTCAATTCCTCTCTTCTTGCACATTGTGTTGATAGCTCCCCAATATTCATTTGGAACTCCAAACCATTCGCAATCGCCAGGGCCAACGTTGATATTAATCGAGGCGAAGGAATTATTCTCCTGATGGGCTGGAGTACGCGATCCCGGGACTTTCATATAGAGTTGGACTGTGTTCATCCCCAACACGGTGTGGCCCAGATGAGACAACATGTTGCATCCAGCGATTAATCGACAGAATGGGGGCATCTTAGAGAGTTCTTGTAGTTGTGGCTTCCATTTTTGTTCATCAGAGAGGTCGACATTCGTCCCAAATTTGATCATTTTCATCGGCATCGCCCATTCTTCTCCGTTTGGTCCTCGTCTCCTTTTTGTATTACTTTCCGCCACTTGTTGGGCATATTTTGCACCAGCTGTCCTCAATTTTTCTGCTTCTTCTGGAACAAAAAGACAAAATAAAAAAATAAAAATAAAAGTCACCTTTGAGAGAATGTTGGAATGTCTCCGCTTGATAAAGGGAATATTTGTGGACGGTTGTGAAGGATCTCGAGCTGTGGCATTCCCAGCTGGGAACTCCCAAATGATCGACATTGAGATCGCATGGCATTTTGTACTGGGTGCGGACTTCGACTTCTGTTTCTGCTGCTACTTCTCTCAGGGTTTTTGTCGAGAAAAGACTCAGATCCATCTTCAAAACAGCTGTTAAACCTCGTATCAAAGCGATCGGCGTATTTTCAACAAATCTGGAAGAGATCGGAATTAATTTATATTAAAAAATTCTACCTTTGTAGTTCAGCTGATTGGGCATCTTTCCTCGACTCCACCACAACCAAAGGAGTTGGTTTTAGGAGAGGATTGGCGCCTCCAACCACTGGTTTGATATCTTCTTTTGCAGGAGGAGATGGCGGTCTAGGTGGAGGCATTCTTTCTTCAAATATCGGCTTGAATTCTGCTGGTCTTTCCACTCTTTTCGCACACAAATCGAGCAATTCATTCGAGGAAATATCCAACGGGACGTGCAATTTAGCATCCAAACTGGAATAAAAACTAAAATTAAAAAATAAAATTGAAGAAAATTACCTAAATGTGGTTGGGAGATCGATGTTTGAGGTGATATGCTTGTCCTGGATTGCTTTGAGATGGTTGTTAAAGTGGATGTCATGATGGGCAGAGTCGGCTTCGTTTCCCTCCTCTTCCATTTCTATCTTGATTTCTGTCTTGATGTGATCTCCAGCCTTGATGGCTTCAAAGTCTTGATCAGTAAAGGTTGGCAAAGAGGACACGATGTGAGTGTGGGTGGGATAGAAGGAATCATAGGACGCTTCCTGGTAAGACAAAATAAAAATAAAAAGGGACAATCTACCTGACACTCTCGATCCCTTTGTTCCAATTCTCTTAGCAACTGCCTCTCGTTGTCGTTGAGTCTTTCTCGATTCACTTGAAGCAATCTCATCATTTGAATTTGTTGACTGTCCATCGGAGGTAGCCCTGGCTTTTCTTGAATACTCATAGATATGTTGCCAGGAATTGGAGCGGCCAGCTCGCCCATTCTCCAGAGCGGACTTCCGTCTCGATAGCGCTGCTGCTTGACCTAGAAATAAAAAACTGAATTCTGGGACGATTTTTATGGGGCGTTCGAGGTCTTTCTTCACGGGTGGTCGCTAGAGAAAAAAAATCAGTAATTTGTAGAAATTGAGTGAAGTAAGAAGGATATCAGCTGGGAGAATCGAAGCGTTCCCTTCTAGGTGGTCAGATCAAATAAGAGCTTGCTGATTTTAGATAAGAAAAAGGGAGAAAGTGACAAATTTTCGAGTTGATCAAAAGAAATAGTAACGCAAGGAATCAAAAAATGAAGTTGACTGTGAGAAGGCGGAACTTCCAAATACTCAAATGCTGGCTGGAGGCCAAAATGAGGGCGGAGAGGGTAGTGAAGATGTGCCATTGACCACAAGGTCAGTCGGCTACCTCACACGACCTTCCGCCGCAAACCTGTCAGGTGGTCAATCTCTGGTCAAGCTATTTGATGGACAAAGAGAGAGAGAGAGAGAGAGAGAGAGAGAGAGAGAGAGAGAGAGAGAGAGAGAGAGAGAGAGAGAGAGAGAGAGAGAGAGAGTTTGATAGTTAGAAATGAAGTTCAGATGATTCACTCTCTCTAACCAGCTACCAAGAATTTTAAGACAGTGACGTCTATTCTCTCTCTCTCTCTCTCTCTTGAGAGAGAGAGAGAGAGAGACCTAGTTCAAGAGGGGAGAACATAGAACGAATTTTTTGTGAACTGAAATGATTTCTCCGATTTAATTAGAAGGAAAAAAGCGAGTCAGTGTGGTCGCTCCCTTTCACTCTTTAGATAACAGTCGCGCAAGTTATAAAATCGCGTGCCCTCGACGCTCAAAATTCGTGATCGATCAAAAAACTCTAAATTTATTGCCGTTTGCGCTCATCGAACTGATTTATAAGCGTCGATCTCTCTTGTCTACAGTAAGCCAAAAAGACATTTGATAATAGGCTTTTCGTGTGAAATGATTCCTCATTTTTGTCAAAGCAAAAATCTATGTCAATTAATGTCAGAAGAACAAAGAAAAGCCCCAAACAAAGCACTAAAAAAGCGAGTTTCACACGTTAAATTAAGTGACTCTCAACAGAAATTAAGAAGGCACTAGTAGAGACATTTCCTCATTTTGAGGAGAAATAAAACCATCAGAGAAGGAGAAAGTGACAAAAAGAAACATAGTCGGGACCGTCGGGGCAATTCGTCAAAAAAGACGGCGACTGTCTCTGGCGTCCTCGTCAAAATCAAACGATTCTCAGTTGCGATAAAGTTTTTTGTTTCTATCGGCGGCTTCCAGCAAAAGATCCAACTCACCTTCAAGAACTCGTCTTGTCTCTGTCGCAGCTCAGAGGGGATGGGAAGATGCCAGGCGTCTTTGAGGCTCGTCAGCTTGCTGGAAAAATTGTAATGAGACGTTTAATTGAAATCTCAGGGAGAAGGGATAAGCCAGTCTCTACGGGGGAGAGAGTGACTCGCAGTCGACGTACGTTTACGTAATTGCCCCAGGGGGGCGGGCGGGGGAGAAAGAGAGAGTACATGACAAATTGGTGATCAGCAAATTGATAAATTGTATAGTATGGTAGGAGAGAGAAAGAAAGATCAAAAACGTGGAGAAATTGAGAACCCCGCACGGAAGTTTTGATGGCCGGTAGGGATCAGAGAGATAAGACGAAACCACGGGAAAATTCCGAGATAAAATCTGTCTCGAAACAGCTCAATTTTTAGACTACCAAAATCTTGCTTTTTCACTCTAGGACCCAGAAAAATACCCCTTTTTGGTAGGAGATTGGGAGAGACCATTGGAAGAGATGAATACCCAGCGAAATGACTCGAAATTGCGAACAAAAGATTTTCCCGTAATACGGTAGAAGCGTCTCGTGAAAATCGTATAGACGGCTTTTGAAAAGTTAATCGAATGGCTTTTCCCAGATCGTTTATCGTCGCGGTTTTTGCGATCGCTGAGAACAAAAAAGAAAACGATGTGCAAATGAGCAGCCAAGCGATACCAAATCTCTTGAATCCCCAGCCCTCGAGACCACTCTCTTCGAATTAATCGGGTTGATTATACATACGAAATGATCTCTTTTTCTACCTTTAATCGAGTAAATTGACACGCGAAGTGGCTGAGAGGGAGGAGTCTTTTTGTTTCAGAAAAGGGACACACAAAACAGCTGGCAAAGTCGCTCACTCTCGCCTGTTGACGGTTGTCCTGTTTTTCGATTGTTGACGAGAGAGGCAAGCAGACACACTCGCTGGGTTGCAAATAGATTTTACCCGGGTTTCTCTCTTTTTATTTCAGACGCCAGATGGCATTCACCCCGGATTTGCTGGTCAAAAGAGTGAAAAAAAAACGACTAACCGTTGCGGCTGCGGGGTGTTCCGCTGTGCGAGGAATTGGGTGGATGAGTTGAGCTCCTTCTCCAGCACAGAAATCCGCGCCTTGAGCGCCTCTGGGGCAACTGAAATTAGCTTTTTTAGTATAGAAGAGATTTTCCCAATTCTTTCCAAGTCTCCAGATCAGTGGGAATTGAGGAAAAGTAGGCTAAAAAATGGGAAATATAGCTACAAATTACTATTTCCTAGAATATTTCCGCTAATTTATCCAACTATTCAGGGATTAGCGAGTTTAATTGAGAGGAAAAGACCAACTTTATATGAAAACATAATGACTTTTTGACATTTTCCAGAAGGTTTATCTCTCAGATTCACGTTTTAGAAACAGAATATTCAATCCACGAAAATAAGCTACTTATTTCCCGAGAAAATTATTCCTAACTCTACTAATTAAACGAAATTTTCTAGAAAGTGAGGCTCAAGCAAATGAGCTTATTGAACTCGAGGCAAAATCAAAATCAAGAAGTATATTTCTAAGAAATACGAGTACATTTTGAGTATAATGAATTAACTCTGATCCAATTAGGAAACGAACATAAGATCTGGAACGAGTCCAAAGATCCAAAGGAAAGTCGAGCCACTGTGAGAAAGAACGAAAATTAAGAGGACTTATTCCATTTCTAAGAGAATCAGCCCTTAATTCAGCTAATTAATCGAGGGGAGAGGGTCTCGAGAGGATGTCCACCCATATATTGAAAGTCAAGAAAATAATTTAAATCTAACTGGCGCAAATTAAAAAATCTACTCTCGACCCGGATAATTAGTTCATTCGTCAAGATTTACGCAGCAGAAAAATAATTCAATCAGCGGGGGAGAGAGAAGGGGAAGGAGAGTCGATCAGAAGTCGGGTGGTAGTAGAGTGAGACACAGACAGAGAGAGAGAGAGAGAGGAGCCGTTTTTTGAGGGTCAACGGCCCTCACACAAAGGCCACACACGAGGGCACGCGTAGCCAAAGAGGAGAGCATGCGTGTGCATGTGTGTGTGCCAATAGAACGATTGTGAGTAGTATTGATCGAGGGTGTGTAGAGCGCCACAACGTGCTGAAAAGCCGAAAATAGAGTTCTTCTCCATCTTCTTTTCCCAAATCCAGCCAGTTATTTCTTTCCCTCGTTCTCTCTCTCTCATTTTCGATAAGATCGCACCTATGGACGAAGGGGTCAGGTTAGTTGTTATTATTAGGCGGTCATGCAAATACTCGACTCTCTTGGAACCAAGAAGGCGGCTGGGCTCAAAAGAGAGATGCCGGAGATGCTGAGTCAGTTGCAACAAAAGAGCCGTTGAGTATGAGAATGCTGTACAAGAATGCTTCTTTAGACTGATTGCATTTGAATATTCAAACCAGCCGGATGCTGATTACAAGGAAATAACATCAGACTGAACTCGTTTTGAGACTTTTGGCCTTGTTTTTGGCACGTTGCCTTTACCATCGAAAGATAAACAGCCCGTTTGGTGACCAGGGAGAGTCGAGAATTCCGTTAGAGAAGACATTTTAATTATTTAAAAACAGTTGAAGATCTTCTCTATAATTTCACTGAACATTAAAAATCAACTTGAGATCTAGAAATTTCACTTTCTAGTCGAGACCCACTTTCAACCTCCTAGGAAAAGCACTTCTGGGATCCCACGGTAATTTTCTAGCGTTAGGATTTGAAACAATCTTGGTTTCCAAAAATATACAGTAACCCGATTAGATAAATTCAAATGCCTAAGCTATAATTCGGATGGGCTAAATGCCACTTGTAGGCACTAATCCCTACGCTCTTTCATTCTCTCTCACCTAGATTTTTCTAACAAAAGACGCCTGTCCAGCCTGCCCTCGCAATGTCACAAAGAGGAGATAGCAGCAGCTTGGATTACAAAGACGGAGGATAAAGAGAGGTGCGCGGCCAGCTATTCTTTCTTTCTGGGTAGATAGAGGATCAAGATAGAAACGAGAAAAGTTTAGCGTTTTACGCCTACGCCTTGAGTACATATGTCGGGAGAAGGTAGTGACGCGGAAAGTCTCAATGAGATCACAGATAGGTTTTCCTGGCAAGATGGAGGAACCTCTGAATACATTGGTTCTGGGCTCTAGAGCAATTTTAAGAATAGTTAGTTTTTGATCTCCTCTAAAAACGTGTAAAAGATCAAAAATTCAAACGATTGCTCTAGAACCTACAAAATTAAGGTTTCTTTCATTTTTTTGAGTGAAAAAGAGGCATTTTTGGGTTAATGATCTGAAGAAAAGTTTGAGATCTCCTCCATAAATTTTCTAGTGAAGGGCATAAATTGAGAATTCTCGAGCAGGTGGAGGATGCAAACGATGGTTGTAATCTCCAATTAAGCATGGTGAAGGTCAATTGTTTACAATTAGAGCCAGAAAATAGGGAATCTACTGGTGGGGGTGGAAAAGCAAAACTGTGTTTGTACAACTGCAACTGCCCCCACGGAAGAGGCATTGAGAATTTAGGGAGGAGGGGAGAAGAAAAGTGAGAGAGAGGGACGCTCCTCCAATAAAACGTTGGGCCAGCTGTTGAGAGGACTGGCTCTTTGACCGCTGTCCAGCTGCTGGCAACGGGCCAAATACACGGACGCTGGGCTGTCCCCATTTAAGCCCGCGGGATGGAGCGAAGGACAGATGCAGCGCAGAGAGAAAAGAGGCTAGAGAGAGAGAGTACCAGCTGACACCTCCTGGTAGCTTTTCATTCGTATTTTTTCAGCCATTTTTACTCTCAATCGTCTCATAAAGCTATTCAATGGATTCAAATAATTCCTATTTCCTTTTGGAATTTGTGCCTCACCTTCTTGAAATCTCCCACAAAAGGCGAGACTCCAAGAAAATGAGAAAAAAACTAAAGATTTCGTGTAAAATTCGCGAAAAGTCACGGGTCAGATTAAGATAGACCAAACTACGGCATTTTTACACGACTATCAAATGGCCGGAAATGTTTATCAGGGATCTAAGCTTCCGAGTAGAAAAAAATCTTTTCCTAATGCCCTTGAGACTATTTATAGTTTTGCTAGTACGAGAAGATTGTCAGAGTCTGGAAAGTCAAGCTGATGATAAAAAAGAAGGTTGGAATAGAGCTTACTCATGCGTACGAAGACGAAAGACGATGCGGGAAATATGGTTCTCTGATAAGATAAAAGCACGGGGCGTATTATATGACCGAAGAGCCCTTTAGAGACCAGACAATATGACGTGCGAGAAAAGAGAAAAGACTACCGACCTGGGTTGAATTTAACAGCCTGCTTGTAGCAATTCAGAGCGTCTTCAAACTGGTGATGGATCTCGTATAATTGGCCGAGATCTGTCCAGGCGGCGCTGTGTTCAGCGTCCAACTCAACGGCACACACAAATGCCTGAAAGTGTACTCTTTCTTTTTATTTCTATTTTTACTTTTCGTATTCTGAAACTTCTGAAAGATAGCAAGCTCTACGGTTTTTTTTAATTTATCGCAAAATGAGAAATTCATTCTAAGTATGAAAATTATTAGCCATAGGCTCCATGGAAAATTCAAACTTTCAGGGAAAAAGTGAAAGAAATACCACCCTTGGAAAAGCAAATAAGTCCAGGAAGTTAGGGATCCCAGCGGCTTTTTATCTAGAAAGTGCCCACAAGAACAGGAATCGAAACAGGCATAAGGGAAAGGTCATTTCCGCGATAAGTGTAGTGAAAGGAGATCAGAAAACAACATGAAACGAGAAATCTCACACCCCGATCAAGACACAAAAGAATTCAAAAATCAAATCCTTTTCCTACCTGGAGGGCATCGATGGGCTGATTTTGTTGTTGGTATAGCCAGCCGATGGAGCACCAAGTATCGGCATCCGCCTCACTTTTATCTATTGAATGCCGATAATTTATAAAAGCATCATGAGCCTAAATCTCCTTATTTTTCTGGCTACAATATCCTCTACCTTGGTTGGCAACTCGCCATAACATCGGCCAAAAAAGTAATAAGTTCTCCCGTTCAATGGCTCAACTTGTCTTGCATGATTCAAATAAGTTTCAGCATCTCCTAGTCGACGACTTCTCTCCTCTTGTGTATCACAATTATGGCGATATGATACCCATCCTGGATCAAACGGTACAATAAAAATAAGAAAAATTTACCCAATTGCCTATTCAAAGCAGCTAAAAGTTTGATTTGCTCAGGTGTATACTGCATATTCTGGTGAGTTCTCACATGATTTGTCAACTGAAATGCATTTTTAAAAACTGAATCGTCCAAAATTCAGAAGCCTGATTGTGGGGGAAGTTTACATCATTAGCTGAACTAGAGAAAGAGAAAAAAGAAACGAACATCGTCCAGTATTTGCTTGTATTCCTCCTCGGCCTTATTCAAATCTCCAGAGTTTTCTTTCGTCAACGCTATATTAAATCGAATGTGGATTCTTGGCAACATCGCCGATTCACTTTTCTCTGACATAGCTTGATTGTAATACTGTAAAGATGTCTTTCTTTTTTAGGAAGATGGAGATACCTTGAGAGCTTGATCATAATTAGACATATTTTGATGGCAAAGGCCTAGTCTTGCCTTGATTTCGACTATACAATCCAATAAAGGGAACGAATAAATTACTCTTTGGAAGGCATCGGCTGCTCTGAAAATTCTCTTTATTTCCCCAAATTTAGTCCATAAATCTTACAATTTGAAGTCTTTGAAATGTAGATAGCAGAGTCCGAGGCCAAAATAAAGACCCGGCTCTTTCCAAAACTCGGCTGGATCGCATTTATACGCCTCTTGATAGCTAGACAAAGCTGAAAAGAAAAAGTTTTGTTTCTTTTTAGGAGTTTTGACTTACCAGCTACCCAATCTTGAGCTAGAAGGGCAATATGCCCCCATTTGGCAGTAACCTAAAATAGAATTTGGATGAAAAGAGAGGGAAGGGGAAATACCTTGAAATAGAGCTTTTTGTACTTCGGATTGTTTGGATCCATTTTCTGTACCCGTTCATGACACGCTTCTAGCACTCTCCTGCCCTACAATTGATTTTTGTTTTCAGAAGTCGAAATTCAATCGAAAGTAGTAGGGATGACTCACCTTGAAAAGTACACTCCTATCGAGTAGTGGCATAAGCATTATTTTGTCCACAGAGTAACCGATAAATTCATTGAAATTCAGACTAAATATTTGTGTTTTAATTTGAGAAATGGAATTTACCTAGAAATGGATAAAAATCTATACTTTTCTTCTTGGTTGAAGGTGGGCATAACCTGAAATTATGTTTATTTCTCTGGTTTACGGTGACAAATTTACCTCGAGCAGACGAGGCGCGTCCATATTGCCTGGAGGCGGCGTATAAATGACAGGCGCAATTTTGACAAACTATCTGAAATGTTATTTTGTAAGGGGGGATAGAAGAATAGAAGATATTGTAAACGGTCTTTCTTTGCTGAAATAAAACTCTCTGACTCGATCGAATTTCGCAACAAAATTAGAGCAAAATATAGGCAACTTTTTTTTTCTTCAAAGCGATGTCTTTGTTTTTAGGCTTTTTAAGCAAATTTAGGAAGAACAAGAGAATTTGATTTACGAAGCATTCGTTTTTACAGTTGTCACGTTATTCTATGATAAACAGCAGTATTTGTATTTTTCTTATGTGAAAAAGGTGACAAAGAGTGCTAAAAAAGAAAGTGCACTTGAAAGAGGTCATCTGGTCGTCTAATTTGATATTTTTTTGCTGTTATTAGCCATTTCATATGCTAATTTTATTATTGGAAAATATTATTTGAAAAGAGAATAGGAAAATCCATTGGAATTATGGTGAAAAAGTCAATTGAAGTGCACTTTTGGACCTTTGCCAAGACGGCTAAACGTCTTGCACTTCTTTATATAAATAATGTAATTCTGAATTGAATGATATGATTTCTATATGTTCAACCTTCAAGAGTGCTACAAAGCATAGATAAAGTGAAAAATTAGGGGGAAATGGCACTAATCAACGACTTTGTAAAAGCTGAATTTGCACGCTGTTTAGCGCTCCGCCGCGAAGATAGTGGTTTCAAAAGGCCTAATGCTTTTCAAACTTCAGACAAGTCTTATCTCTTTATTTGATTACTTTTATCTATTCTTTGTGTTTTTTATTTCTCTTTAACTGATAGTGAGTGTTAGGCTTTGTGCTTAGAAAAGCACAGGTAAAACTAGCTGAAAGAAATGCTCATTAGAAGTAATGCAAAGTAATGTAGTGATAATGAAGAGTGAGTAAAAAAGTGGCTTTTTTGTATTTCATAGAAAATACATGATTATATTGCTCACAGTGCCTGTTTTGTAAGGCACTTTGACTATTTTTATATAGCTAACAATTAAAGTTTCAGTTTCGTATGTAATGGCTACAACGGAACTGCTTCTCTCACCAAGTACTGGAAAATCACCGGCCCACAGCAAATCGTACATCAAGGTACTTTGTTTTGTAGGAGTTCAAGATGACCGAGAAACACAAAACTTGATCCTAATGATAAAGGTGAGCTATTTTTATAAACTTTTTGTCTATATTGAACTTGTGAAATAGAGTTAGTAGGTAAATCAATACAGTTAAAAAAAATCAATCAGAACTCCAAAAAATATTTTCCAGTATAATATTGTAATAATTTTCTTCAGCAAAAATGGCCGGATACCGAAATAGTATACAATGATACTGGTGTTAGCATGCTTCAAGAAGAAGATGTAGTGTTTTTCTTCAAAGATTTCTGTGGAGAAGCATTCGAGAAGATTGCGGAACATAATACTCATGATAAAATTGGAACGCGGATTGTCGGACCGCCGTATATTAAAAGCCGACTTATTTTAGATGGAGTAAGCTAATTATAAATAATAATTTGATATTTTCCAGGGAGAACTATTTTCTCCAAAAATCAAGCGTCCACTATTTAGCGTCCAGATGAACTCGGTTGTTGTTTGCTTATCAAAAGATCTAGGCAAAGAACGGAAAAGACTTGCAAAGTACATTCAATATATGGGTGGACGAGTAAAAAAAGAACTACAAGAGAGCATACGCCCTGCCACAGTAAGTTTTCCTTAAATTTTCGAGAGTACATTTTTAGACAAGCAGCCAAAAAGCTTGTGTTTATGTTGGAAAAGAACTTGGCAAGGTACAGCGAACAGCCTCATTGCTTCAGATGAAAACCTTAAAGCCGGAATGGGTTGATTTTTGCTGGGCGAAACGTAACGATGCAAATCTTAATGTACTCGATAAAGAACTAGTAAGTGACTATTTTTGTCTCTTTTAATGTAATTTCAGATGCGTGAATATGCCATGGGAGCATTTGAAGGATTGAGAATTGCTTTAGTTGGATTTGCTGAATCAGAATGTTCTGACATGATTAAAAATATAGCTCCTAATGGTTAGTACTATTTTGCTTTGTAATTTATTTTTAAAAATACAGGGGGAATTCATGTAATGTATTTAAATGAAGCCACACACATTGTCTGCGATCCAAATGCACCAGAACTGTCTTCATTAGTGCTTCAAGACCATCAAATCGCCATCACTGATGCTGTTAGTTTTCTTTGGAAAACCCGTAATCTATATGTTTTAGTGGTTCTGGCAATCCATTAACAGCCTTCGCTGCCTTAATGAAGAAGACTATTTTCTAAATTCATACCCAACACTATGTAGAGCGGTGAGAGCTATCTTTTAACTCAATATTAATCAGTTAAGGCTAATGCAGATTTTGGAAAAGTGAAGTCAACTAATAGCTTAGCAGATTGCGAGAGAAGTAGTAAGTTTTTTGAATCTATTTTTATTGCCAAAGCTTTTTAAAAAAAAAATTTTTTGCTTCTTCTTTTTGAACTTTTTAAGGGTTGCAAGCAATCCTGAAAAGTTCACTGATACAAAACCGGTTGTTCATTTTTTAAGCATCCTTTTCAGAGGGATCTGACGACTTTTCAAGTGATGATCTAGATGCAATGTCTCCTGTAACACGAACACCGAATACTCCCAATACACCGAAAAGCCCAAAAGGTTATGATAAGCGCCAGCAGGTTATCCTGGAGATATTGGAAACAGAAAGAAATTATGTAACGGCTCTCAATCTAGCTTTAAAGGTATTTGTAATGTCTGTAAAAATAGGTTAAATTTAGTTTCGTGTTTTAATAGAAGAAGAATGGATCTCCAAAGAAGGTGAAAATCCAATTACTAGAGCCGACTTACAAGTATGAATATTTTTAAATATATACTAAGAGGATTTTTAGATGATCTTTGGAAAAATAGGTCCTATTATTTCAGTTCATAATTCGATCCTTGAAAAAGTCCAAGCACATGTAAACGCATGGGACATTAAAAACACATTACTAGGAACACCGCCTTCGAGATTCACTAAACAAAATGCAAGTGACCTTGCAGAGGTATTTTCCATTGTAGTATTTAAATCAATAATAAACTTTAGATTTGGATCTCAGAAAAAGAAAAATTACTAGCAGCATATCCACCATATCTTAATACTTATGAAAACGGGAAGGCAGTTTTTGAAACAGCCGACCAAAAAAGCACTAGATTTCATGTTTTTATAAGGGTAAGTTAAGCATCTAAGTGTATTTAAACATTTGTTTTAGTCAAAAGAGTCTGATCCTTCCTTTAACAGGAACAAGTTAATCGACCTTTTAATCAGACCTGTGCAAAGACTGCCTAGTGTTATATTGTTATTAAAAGAGCTACAGAAACGGACAATAAAACAAGAACAAGTAAAGAGGCTAAATGAAGCAGCCACGGCAGTAGATGAAATTTTGAGGTAGGCTTTATTATTAGTTTTATTAAAATTGTTATAGGCATGCAAACACTGTTCGGTTTAAAGCTGACTGCAAGATTGCCCATCTGGCAAGATTTACTGACATGGATAAAGTACCAGTAAGTTATAAGTGCATGACTTATATAATATATGCTATTAAGGATCATCTTGTATGCTCAAGGCGTCAATTTATTTCCGAAATGGATGCAATCTCAATTGTGGGAACCGGTGACTTCAATAAGTGGCATAAAGTCGATGTTAGGATACTTCTTTTTAACGATGTCATAGTAGTAAGTTATCTGCTTGTTCAAACATATTTTCAGGTTTGCAAAACAAGAGATCAAATAAACAATACGTCGCCATCAGGACCAATCAAAACTCCTGGGGGAACATTGAGCAGGTTACGAAAGTATCCCACCTTATCCCATATTCGAAAGACTTACAAAAAACCGTAAATCTTGCATAATATAGCCGCTACAATCTAATTTTAGACTAAAATACATAAAGCACATTCCTATTCAGTATATTCGGGACATTAGAGAACTTTGTGAAGTAAATGATGATGGTGGATATCCAACGCTTTACACTCCATCTAATGGTGTACCATTACAAGTTATAACGATCAGAGAGGATACATTTGCTGATATAGTATGGGTAATACATCCACACAACAAAAGTCATATGGAAACCACATTCAAATATATTCATCAACATGTAGGTGTTATTTTATTAAAACATAAAATTAACTTATTTAGGTTCAAATGGAATATGCAAGAAACGTATACTCACAAACGCCTTATCCATTGAATGATCTGCTAGCTATGAGCGAAGTAGATGAGCCACTAAGCAAGTACCTGAAAAAGTAGGTTTTCTATTAATTGTGCTAATTTTAATTTAGGATCGTCACAGCATCGCAAAATGCAAGTACCTTGAATTATACAATGTCAAGAGGTGGTAGTATGCTCCGTAGAGCTATAAGTAGCGCCAGCATGAGTGTAGCTAACCGTTTATCACGTATGGCTACAAGCAGGAGTAACCTCAGAGAAATAAGTAAGCCTTATGATTGATTTTTCTATTTTATTCAGTGGAAGCACCAAGCAGTCAAGAAGGGGAATCTACTAGAGGATCTGCTGTAACACCGCTGTATAATATTAATCCACGACTTGGCACTCTTTATTCTTCACCAAATTTACTAGACTCAAGTCAGTGTACTACTCCAAAACGAGGACTTAAGTAAGTTTTAAAAAATCATTTCCTATGTACTTTCGCAGGGAACGTATTTCTACAATTGGCACAGCAATGTTTCGAAAACCAAGCTTCCGCCAGCGGCCTATGTCGCCATCTTTCGAAGAAAATAAAGAAAACTAAATAGGTTGCTCCACTTTCTGTAAATATTCTGGACATAAAATTTCTTCTTTTACTTTTTAAATTCGAATTCCTTAGATTATTATACTTCAGCAATAACTGTTAGAATTTCTCTTTCTTCATTTCTATTAGAAGATGACCAGTTGGGACGAATTTTTCAGTTTTCGAAGAGGAGGAACTTGCTTTTTTACTGCTTATCTTTTTAATCAATCTAAACGAGGAAGATTTATGAAAAAATAATAATCACATAGCCGAATACTTTAATCGGAATCTCACCCGTGATGAAAAACCGTTGACAAAATGATATCAAACGAAAAGGGAGATAAGTAGCTAGAAAGAGCTGTTACGAACAAGGAGAGTTTGCATAGAGAAGTATTCAGGAGAACGAGTCACCCGTACACACGAGGCC
The DNA here is from genome assembly GCA_932521405.1 of Oscheius sp. JU1382. Taxonomy (NCBI): domain Eukaryota; kingdom Metazoa; phylum Nematoda; class Chromadorea; order Rhabditida; family Rhabditidae; genus Oscheius; species Oscheius sp. JU1382. The sequence goes on from OW051479.1 coordinate 2,651,361, forward strand.
GTACTGCGACGGCGAAGATCTTCTCCAGATGGAGGAGTGCCAGTCGGAATTGAATCCGGCGATGAGGAGTCAGTGTCAATCAACAGCTGCTCATCATCATTCGGCACTTGCTGCAGAATAATACTGTAACTTTCAAATTTGCCCAAACCTGTAAGAAGACGCGAATGGCGGAGACTTTTCTGCTCTCTCGTCGGCTCAGCCTTGAAGAAGCTCTCGAGACTGGCCGAGAAGGAATAAGGGAGACCGGCTCATCTACAACAGCTGAGACTGTTGTCCCGCCGTTGGGTCTCGCTGAAACAGCGATCGGAACCGGCCGGAGGGACTGAAAATATTTCTCATTAGCTATCGTAGGCATTAGAAGAGAAACTGACAGAAGTTCGTGTAATCGGAAAGGTTCAGGGCACTCTTGTGTGAAGAAATCTACAGAAGAAAAGACAACAAATTGACACGAGTGCCCTGTGAGAGAAAAAAGTAACGAGGAGTCCTGCGTGCACGTGCCCCTTTATATTCATCAGAGGAATTCTTTTCTTGTGACGTTTTGAAAAAGAGAAAAATCGTTTCTCATCATGCCATGCCAACATGCCACAGTTTCGGCAGTTTTTCTGTGTTTTTTTCGGTCACTTGGGGACACCGATTCGAGCGGACTTCGTCTCGTTTTTTTTGGTTAGAAAAATAGGAGGCGCTACACACGAGCTAAACAGGAAAAGACTCTACTCGGCAACAAAACTTACCGTCGAAATGACCGACAAATCGGATGTCTAAATAGATTCTTTAAATCCGCTCTGGTTGGTGTCCCCTTCTCTGCCTTCAGTGCTGTGTAATTCGACAAAAATAAAGAAAAGAGAGAGAGAGAGAGGTAGAAGTCACGTGCGAACCGCATTTTCCCCGTTACCTGAGTCTGTGTGGATCCATTGGCACCGTACTTTGTGTGCGTCAGACGGGAAGCTGTCTCTCCAATCAGAGGAGAGCTCTTCTCTTGATTCATTCCGAAATACTTGCGGATGCATTCCGGCATCAAATCGACGAAAGCTGCTCGAAGTTGGAGATTCAACATCGCATACAGTAATGGATTCCAGACCTATAATTTCTCTTTTTTCGATTTCAAAGAAAGAAGAATTACGGTAGAAGTCATAGCCATACAATGAGTGGCAATTCCAAACAGATATTCTTGTTCCTTTACCCACTCGGGTAGATATTCATAATCACGCAGAACATTGAAAGAAACGGACCAAATCCAACTGAAAAAACACCGTATTATCTAGATGTGTTCCCATGAATTTCGCCAAGAAACTCATTTAGAATTATTTCCTCTATTTCAAATGTATTTTAAAGAACCAACCTGAGAGAAAAAGCAACAACCATTCCAATAAGCATCCGATTGGTTCTTTGCTTCCTCCGAACAGCCATCCTCTGCTGATCGGTCAATTGAACTTCCCAGTTGTGGTTGGTCTGCTTCTTGGCTCCTTTCAGGATCATACTCTGTCCGATTCTCATTGAAATGGCTGTATAGGAGATTATAATGATGATGAGGGGAACAATGAGTTGGACAAAGACAAGCCCCGTTCCGTAGAGTCTTCTCTGCGATTCGTCGCCACTCCAATCTTCTGTACAGTACTCCCCACAGAAGTTGACGAATGGCCCAAGTTTTTGTTTGAACATAATTGGAGAAGAGATTGTCGCCGCCAGGAGGCAAATACACTAAAAGTTATTGAATTCAAGATTGGAAGAAAACCAACCAAAATGACGAACATCGCCTGCAGATGGGAAAGTGGCTTCTTCATCGGAAATCTGATCAACATGTAGCGATCGATGGAGATAGCTGTGAGGGTGAAAGTCGAAAAACAAAGGGAAATTCCCTAAAAAGTTAAATTAAAAAAGAGAAGAAAAATACCGCGATGAAAGGAGCTATTCGACAGAGAGCGGCACCAAATATCCACTCCTTTTTGAAAGCTGTGATGGGAGTTATCGTAGCTGAGATGCAGCACACGACGATGTCAGAACAACTCAGCGACAAGATGAACATATTGGGAACTGTTTGTAAAGTTCTGAAAATGAAGATCTTTTTTCCAATCTTGTCGCTGAGATCCCCAAGAATATAAATATTGCTTGTGGCAATTTCCCACAACCTTTGGTCTTTTGATAATAACTCTCCTTCTCGTGCCCTCTCTTGCCACCCACTCGCCGATAATTAGTCGAGATTTTAAAAGAAGAAAAAAAAGATTACAAAAGAGAGAGAGAGACCCACTTATTTCTTGTTATTGCCAGGATTACACACGTGTTGCCAATCACTCCACAGACGATTATTAATGCATAAAATAAGGCAAAAATCGCCATTGTTGGTGCCTAAAATGAAGTGATTTTTTGGATTCGAAAATGAAACAAACCCGCGTTGTGTAATCCCCTCGAAAATACCATAATTCTTCGTTTAGATTGAGACATTCCGAGTCGTTGGACATGCTGAAAACCAAACAATTAATAACGCTTTTTAAAGTTGGAAAAGCCACCCTAAATCAGAGGAGGAAGGCGGCTAATTCTGACTACAGTAATTCTAACAAGAAAACTTTGCAGAATCCAAGTGGAGCTAATAATTCTAGTATTACGGTAATCTATTCGTAGAATGATGTTTATAACGACTTTGAATAGAAAGATGTAAATTCGATCTAGAATCTAATGAATCTAATAGCTAGCAAAAAAATGATGGAGGAAATGAACTCGGCAATGAGAAAATTGTACTCCTTGAGTGGGAAAGACTTCTCTTAAAAACCAGGAACTTTCAAGCCAATTGAGGATTATTCATATTCGGCGAAAATGATAAAGAAGCCAATTTTATTACTACTTCTTCTAAGATTCTGTGAGATAACGGAGCCAATCTCGCTCGCTGAGGAAGACATCGACCAAATAGTACAAGGAGGATTTCTGTTTTCGTCAGAAGAGAGGAGAGTGTAAATGAAAGAATTGGTCGAGCGGAAAAGAAAGCCGGAAGCTTGCAGATTGAGGTCAGTCCGGACCAAAACAATTGATAGGCTTGCAGCTAAGAAAAGATTCGTCGGAAACCGAAGAACGCCGGCATCAGGTTTTATTTGGATATTTGCCTTCTGGAGATCTTTTAAGATGACGAGGGCCCAAAATATTTTTTTGCACCCTCTACGTGAAAAGCGAGGAGAATCAAAGTAACAAATTAGCCGAAGAGATCTAGACCTCCAACTTCAAAAAGAGTCTCTTCCACTAATCAAACTTCTCCGCCCTTCTCTCTTGCAAAAAATGACAGCTCTCTTCGCTGATTGGAAGATGAGAGTTCTCCAGGGGGTAACAGAGTTCAAAATGAATCCGATTTGATTTCAATGCGACTTGTTTTCCTTTTTTGAAAGAGTCTGGAGTGCACGTGGACTTGAGATCTTATGAGGGAAGGAGTTTCTCACGTGTCCTATTTAGGAGGCTGGTGGAGAAAACGCGACTCTTTGACGAAAAAAGGAGAGCTCTGGTAGACTCAGTCATTGGAAGATGGGATTGTTGAGAAACTCAATGAGAGAGAACAGCTGGCCCAGCTGGTGATAGTGGATCTATTATTATTATTATTATTCGAGTGGGTGTAGCGGTCATCAGAGACCTTTTTGAGGCTCCAAAAGTGTCCAAAAGGAAAAACATAGCGTTCTTCTTTTTCTTGAAAGAACCCCGTCTAATTTGATAATGGATGTCTATTTGGACGAGATTCGAAGGGAAAAATAAGTCTTGAAAAGTACAAAAGTAAGTAGAGTCTGATTGAAAGCTTGACGTCGAATGTCTCGGCGATCTTGTGGAAAGTCTGAACCTATTAGCAACAATTCAAGGAGATTATTTACAGCCCTCCTCTCAAAACTGAAACCTGAACCTTCTTGGACAAAGTGAAAGTCCTAATTGTATCTCGAAGCTACGTGTGGAAGAAGATTGCCTTCCGAAAGACTTCTCCGACTAGACAATAAAGTTTTCGATCAGAGTACGAGAATCCGAGAAAGAAAACAGACTACATTAAGCCACGAGAGGTCTTCGATCTCTTAATTTGGCCACCACTGATTAACAGTACAAAGGCACGGAAATTGATCAAAGGAAATGGCGAAATGAAAACAAATAAATCTCATTTCTGAGAAATTTATTTTAATCAAACAAACAAGCCGAGAAAGAGCTCATTCCGGTCAGGGAAAATTATGTAATTCGCTTTCTCAAGGTAGAAATAATTCAAGTTTCGCTTCTACTAGAGGAGGTCGCTGAAGGGATTTCTAGCTTTTGGTCAAGAAATTGCCAAAAGAAACTACCGTAGCTTTCTAAGATAATTTTCACGAGAAGCTCCAAGAATGACTTTTATCAAGCTAAATTCTTTTAAACACCAATTTGATTAGAGAGAATTTAGAGTGATCATTACTATTTTTGGATTAATAAAATTGTCGTAAAAATTTACGGCGTTCTTTCAGTTTGATTTAATAATCTTGTATTCTCAGCGCCAAATAACTTGGATCCCAAAATGTTACTAGATAATTACGGTAATTGAAGGCTTAAGCCATTGGAAATAGGGATGGGAGTCTCTCTCTTTCTCAGGAGCTGGTTCGAAGTTGAAATTCTCTGACCAACTCGCCTTTTATGAGCTTTCCAGGAAAATAAATAGAAAAATCAAACATTGCAATTGGTGGCCTTTGATCTTTTAGAGATTGGATATCACAATCAAGAAGAATTCAAAATAGAGACTAGTTTGTATTATTTTGATCTTGCCTTTTGAGCAAGAATTATTTATTTTTTAGGTTCAAAAAGTGTACGACGAGATGATGAATAATCGAGTTGAACAGGTAAGGAGAGGCTGGCACAAGAAATATCTGAAACGGAATTAGATTTCCGGCGATTGTTTTTCAACTAAATGAGCAACTACAGCTGGCCGAAAGAGGTGTGACCTGGTCGAAAAATAGGAGGGGAAATTGCAGAAAAAGTCAAGGAAATGAGTCTTTATAATTTCCCGAAGTACTGATCCAGGAGTGATTCCAAAACGATTAAAAACCATCCAATAAGATTCGAAAGAATTAGACGAAGAAGTTGTTGGTGCTGCTTGAAAATAAAAAGAAGTCTTAAAACCGAAAAACAAAGACAAGACTGTTCTCTCATGACGTCAAACGGAAATCAGGAAAATGAATTTAGTTCGAAGAGAGAGAGAGGCGGAGGAGGAAAGTGTCAGAAAATGTGACCAGTGACCACCATCATTCTCACCCCTCACGATTCATAATAAATTAGAAGATTTGTCCTGAGAGAGAAAGCTGCGGTAAACAGGCGAGACAGGGAGTCAAGAGATCCTGGGGGATGGGACTAATTGTTTTTGAAAAAGAGAGGTCGTCGCCTTCTAACTAACGAAGTGGCAGACTCCCAGGAGCAATTGGCTATAATTGGCCACGAGGAGGCGGCAGAATAAGACACTCTTGGTTTGAAACGTGACTGTAGAGATCCGGTTGGACTGATTGGTTTTGAGCAAAAATTATTATTCGTCTGGGAAGGACTGAGCGATAGCCTGCTCTCTCCCTTAGATTATCTTGAGGATATTTTGCTCAAGCGAACACGTGTGTCCAAATGAGAAAATGTTGTCTCAAAAAAACCGTAGACAAATGAGAGGAGGGCGGTCTATTTTGAACTGAAAAGTGGATAGAGCCTGAATTGGAAATGAGCAACCGTCCATAAGCAGATTACACGTCGGACACAAACAAGGAATTTTCACAGAATTTCAAAAGGAGAGGAAAGATCGAAACATTTCAAGAGAACTCGTCCTCACAAAGTGGCCGAAACTCTCGTCAATCTCTCAACCGAAGGTCGACAAAAAAGCCAAAAATAAAAGCGAACTCCCTCTCTCACTTGTTAGAGGTTGAATCAGATTATGTATGTAAATCCCGTCGAGGGGGGCACTTTTGTTTTCTTTCAGAAAGGCGGATGGTCTTTTCAGACATTTATAGAAAATTAGAGTAGCCAGTATCAATCATCATAAACTCGGGTTCATAAAGTTTTTTGAGGCGCAAAAAAAACCCAACTAATCCACCATATACAGCTAAGCTTCCTCAATACCTTGTGAGAAGTTGCCAAGAATTACAGTATCTCTAAACTCGACAAATGAATCCAATATGGAAATTTAGATTTTGCGGCTTCTAACACGATTTTTATAATTATAATTATTTGAATGTTTTGAAAAGCAGTAGACGAGGTCGAAATCTATAAGTTTGTTGAACGTCAAATTTGATGACAATCGAATAAATTTTACTTAGATCAGAAATCTGTGGCGGGTTTCTGTCTAAGGAGATTACGGTAATTATATTCTTGAGAGATTGTTCACATTTTGAGCTTTTTTTTCTCTCTCTCTCTCTCTCTCTCTCTTTGTATCTTCCAGGATCAAACTAGAACTCGGAATGTCCTTTTGAAGTTCGAAATTATCGGAAATAGAGAGAATCTGCTGGGTCGCCAATTAGCCGACGCCGACGAGAGATAGAGAGAGAGCAAAAAGCTTGGGAGGCCTGGAAGGGAGGATCTGCTGATGAGGAAGGCTGAGGAAGAGAAATTTCTTTGACGCTTAAGGCTAAGGAGAGCCCGTTAGAGGCATCTCTGCGTGGGGTGAGCTGAAATGGACACCATGGCAAACAGACTCTTTTCGCGCACGGAAAATGGTTCATTGTTTTACTAATTCTTCTTTGATTCGCTCCCTATTTGCTCCGCTAAGAGGTGTTGATTTAATTTTTAGAAATTTCGATGTTTTACCCTCTTATATAAAGAAAATCAAGCTTTACAATTTTGTAAATGCTCATAAAATTAGAAAACATCTCTAATTAGACTATAAAAACGATTCTTTTAGTCATCCTTTGGATCTTGACTCAATTTTTTTGAGTTCTATTACGATTTTTTATTAGTTGACCCAAAGCAAACTTGTAGAAGAAATCAAGAGCTACAATTTCCTTGAAAATAACAAAAAAAACATCGTATGTTCGAAAGAATTTCCCCCTGGGGATGTTTCACCCTAATTTCTACTGTAAAATGTTTATCTATCTCTGACACAAGTTAGCTAATAAATTACCAGCTGCATCATAAATGAGCCGACTAAATAGTGGGATGTTTTCTACGTTAAGAGAGTCTATGCAAGAGGGAAAGTTCGGCTTATTCAGCGGATCTCAACCGATAAGAAGACAGAGAAAAACAAAAATATCCGAGGTGGTGATCATTGCAAAAAAAATTCAATTCCTTTTGTACTCATAAAATCAGCTGTAATGGACTAACAAGTTCATTAAAAAATCATAGGAAAAACAGAAAAATTGGCTCTTGAACTTTCGAAGGACACCTGTCTAACAAATTGCATCAGAGAACATTCCCCTGTTAGTTCCTTCTTAGTTGGTGTGGAGCAATTGATTGTCCTTTCTTATTTTTATGCGAGATTTAAAGAACAAAAATGAGAAAATACAGTAATTTTGATTTAAAAATGGCTTACTCCTTGCCTCAAAAGTGAGAGGAAATCCTCCTTTTTGTGTGGCTTAACGAGTTGTTCGAGGAAAAAGCTCAAAAAATCATTCTTTCCGTGGAATATCTCAAATGAGAAAGTAATCCCAAGAAGAAGATTGCAAGCAGATTTGGCCAAAGATGTCTTTCCAGCTAAATAGAGATTTCCTTAGGAGGAAGTATCCAATTCCGTGATTAATCCATCATCTCAACTTGTGGGTTAGTTTATCCAAAAGACAAATTGCAAAAGGAACTTGTTTCTTATGGAAGTAGACCTCCCATGAGTAATGCGAGCGGAAGTTTCGAGCTGACGAGGAAATTCCTCGTGGGTAAGGGCACACATAAGAAAATAGCTCCTTCCCAACACAAAAAGTTGGAAGTCAAAACAGACCAAAAAAGATCAACAGAGGGTCGCCCAATTGTGTCTTCTTCCCAGTACAACTGGGCGAACAAGCACAGCCAATTAGGGCAAAAAATAGGGAGGATTCTCTAATCCAAAAAAAGGGAAGCGGCAGGGTGGGCGACAGAAAACAAGCAATTTGAAGATAGGAGGATAATGAACGGACTCAAGAGGCTTATCCTCCTAATTTTTAGGCTAGTGACTCGAATTTCCAAATTAAAACAACAAAATTCAATTTGAATAATACGCTAACAAATGGAAATCTAATCAATCTCAATCAGTTACGGTAATATACGCCCATAGAGATGAAGAGAGAGCTAACCGAAAAAAGAGTTTAAAAAACGTCACTTTTACGCACCACTATAATTGGCTGAAAGGCCCTTGAACTGGAAAGAAAAACAGTGAACGTTCAAGAGGGCCGAAAAAGGAGAGAGGAGGGACGAAATGTCAAGGTGAATTCGGGTGTCGGAGGGGATATCCGGAGCAAGTGGGCCGTGGATCAGACGTGGGCACGTAAACAGCTGGTTGTTCAGTTGGGAAAAGAAAGAAAAAGACGAAAATTAGAGGACTCTCTTTCTCTATCTAATCCGCCTTGTTTTCTTCTTATTAAAACTTCCGACATTCTCCTTGTTCCGGCCTACAATCGGATGTATCCTCGAGGGGGAGGCGACTGTTTTGAGAGAAGGAGATATGACGAGTGGCTAGACATAACTATTCGTGAATCACACAGCTAGCCAGCTGGATTTTATAATGGAATCAGGTCCAGAAAATATTCGTGCGCGACGATGTTTGAGGCCAATTCATCGCAAACCTTCAGACTACTTCCATACTTTTCGAGTTTTATCATTTTAAAACGAGTTTCAAAGTTGTACATCTTGATTTTCTCTTCAAAATTTTATAGAAAAATCGCGTTAGAACTCAAGAAATTTGAATTTTCGCGCAGAAGTCTTATTTCGTTTTTGGGAGTTACTGCAGTCAAAAGAGAGGGCTTTTCCTCAACTTTAGGATTATTTCTACGTTTTATTATACTCTTCTACAAACTTGCATAACTTTATTTCCTCTACAAGTTTGCAGAAGATTGAAAATTAAAATAGCCAAAGCTTTCAAATAAAAATTTAAAGCGAATAAAAGGAAAGCCCTATTTTAATAGAAGAAAGAGAGGATGGATTTATAAGTTTTGAAAGAGGAAGAAGCCGATGAATGTAGGCGGAAAACAGCAAAAATTCATGCGTGCTACACTCTTTTCACAATTACTGGACTCCCCCGAGTTCTGGAGTCCACTGAATTGGAAGCCAAATAGCTGCCTAAATAAAGAGAGAAGCGCAGCGAGGTTGTGGACGAGGACTTTGGAACGCGTCGACGCATAGCGAACGAGAGGAGAGAGAGAAGTGGTGCGAATGTCTAATAACTCGAGAATCGGCTCCGCTTAGAAGCGAAAGAAAACATGGAAGTGCGATCTCTCTGACTCTAATTAGCTGGCCATGGCTGAAGTCAATTGAAAACAGAGATAAAGTCGGCTACTCGCTCTCCCTCTCTCCATTCATTTTGGAAATAAAAAAAGGAGGGGAAACGCCTCTCTCTCTCTCTCTTTCTGTCAGAAAACAAAATGACGAGCCTTTTTCAAAAGTTTCTTCGCAAATTCTTTTGTGCTTCCTTTTCATTCCAAGGCTTTTCCCGAGCAGCCATGCATCCACAGAGTCAACCTGTTCCTTGTCCCAAGGATTCGCTCGTTTTTTGAGATTTCAAAGGTGAAAAGGAACATTCAATAGATGAAAGAAAGAGGAATCCGAGAATGGTTTCAACATTTTGTTTCACCTTTTTTGAGCCAAGAAAAGGCCATCCTACTGTATTGGAATGTTGGTTCAATTCCTAGACGAACCAACGTATTTTTGGGGGAGAGAAGCCAGCCAAAGTTACATCAGAAGACTGGGCTTCCATCTAGAAATTTCGCATGGTCATCATTCATTGTTTTTTCTGTTGCTGCGTGGTGTCTCTGCACGGAAGCTTAAATCGAGTCCTCGTCAGTTTCTAATGTGACTGCAGGACATCCGCTGGTGATTATATGCATTTCCTATGCTCTCTCACTCTCTCTGAGGGGAAATCAGAGACTTTTCTCCAGACTCCATTAATAGAAAGAGGTAAAGATCACGGCGAAAATTGAATTTTTGAGCAGCAAAACCTTTCCTCGTAAACAGATCGAGTGGGAGAGGAAAGACTGTGTGAGTGTCGTAAGCCGATTCCGTCGTCGATTTTGCATGGACATACACTTTTCAGACGAAAAACTCGCACATACAGACTAGACTGACCCAGGTTATATTAACCATCTGGAAGCACACTCTGCTTTTTGTGTTCAGCACGACTTTCGACACAAATTCTAATAATGGAATTGTTATCCAAGAGCGTCTGGATGGGAAATCACTTTGGCCTTCTTGGTTTAAAAATAAAGAACTAAATTGGGGAAAAGCGGAGAAATGAAAAGCCAGAGGTACCAAAAATTATTTTTGGAACAACTCTCTCCTTCTTGAGGAAAAGAGTAAAATAGAATGGTCTGATTCCTGTTGGTGAAAGACCTTCTTAAAAGTTAACTCCTCCAACGACTTTTAAAAGCGGTTTTCGAGACGTCTGGTCAACAAATCGTCAATTTCATACTGTTATCTGAATTAAATAAAGTTTTAAAACAAGAGATCAAGAGTCTTTGAATAAATTGAAATGACCCTGTTGGTCAGAGGGAGAGAGAGGAGAGTTGACCCCCGCTGGGACCAAGAGAGTTGTGCTCATTATGTCCTTCATTACATGTAGTTAGACTTCTGAACCAATTATGGGCATTTGGCTATCAAAAAAGTTGAGTGCATTTTCGGGATAAAACAAGAGAAAACACATCATCTTGAACTCGTGGATAGTGGTTCGAACGAATGAGGAAGGCCGAGAGAATATGGAGATTTCTCAGCGCAACAAATTGTTTGTTTCAATTTTCTCGGTAACAGGAACTTTGGAGAGAAGAATGAAAAAAATCACAAATCTAATAAGAATAATATCAATTATAAATCAGCAATGCCACCTTTTTTCTGAGAAAATGATTCCACACGAGGCTTTAGATAGCCGTACAACGAGAGTGAGACACAAGTCGTGTTCTCTATGAATGAGTAGTGTTGTGATGATGGCGATACAAGGCGCTCTTCAGAAATTATCTTGGTCTAATGAGCGAAAGAAGCAGATCATGTGATGAATCACAAGAAGAAGCTCTCACTTCTTCGGGCTCTTTTCCAGATCGTTTGATTTAATGGGAGGATTGGATTTTGATTAGAAATAAAAAAAGGTTTTTAAAAATTATAGGTGAGCTAGCTTTTTTGAAAGAGAGAACACCTTAGAAATTGTTACAGTAAGACTAAACCCTGAGAATGTTAGCTTGAGGGCTCTTCACCACCAGCTGGACAAGAATGCATATTTTTACTGGATGGGAATCAAAAATCGGCTGGCAGCTCCTGGCTCAATTTTTTCTGCCCTAAAGTTCCTAGCCGCTACTAACAAGGCTGTAAGGCCGATGTTCGATCTCCAACTCTCCTGCAAAAATATATTTCTCTATTAAAGGCACTGGAAGTTTGAAATTGTTCAGCCTTGAAAATATTTTTCTGCAAGGAAGGGTTGGAGTTAAAGCGTGAGGTTAAAATTCTCAGATACTTCTTCAGAAATCTCCTTTTTTAGGAGCTTTCAATTTTTATTTTAAAGTTGTTCGAGGAATATTTTTAGAAAGTTTGTCGAACGGAAAGAAGAGAAACTAAAGAACGAGAGATCAGCATAGACTATGCAAGTTCTCCGACTCTTACCGAGTAAGTATAGCCTGGGGAGTCTATTTCCAGACCTCTCAAAGATCTCGAATCTACTAATAGAAGGGAAGCAATTTGCATTATGGGTAACTTCTCTAAAAGTAGAATCTCTGAGAATGGTTTTGGAATTTGGGAGTTAGTTATCAGATTTATGAATTCACCATCACGCAAGTTGTTCGTTTTTTTTTCTCTCCAACTTCCGGGGGAGCCATCAGAGATCAAGTTCAAGAATTTTTACAGCTAGAGGGTTATGCTTTTACTCGAAATTACTAGATAAATTTTAGATTTTTCTTGGAACTATTTTGTAAGATCGACTTTGGACTTCCAAGAGGAAATTGGCTTACAACTTGTTAGCCTAAAAGCAAAGATCTTATGGGAGATTTTGCAAGGAATAAGGTGCCTTTTCTCCCAGAAAAGTGGGTGATTAGAGTTCGGTCGGAGTGACAAAAGTGACTAAGGAAAGATCAGATAGAGTAACAACACATTGTTCGATGCTCTTTGAAACTTTCGGAGAGTTAGCAAATAAAGAAGAGACTGTGAAAGTTTCTAAAACTTACTTCATTTCATACCAGACGGGAGTGGTTTCCTCCATTTTCTTTGTGCTGAAAGAGGAGAAGAGTGTTGTTTGTTGTTGGAGCTTGAACGGAAAGAGAAAACAATACAAATTGGAAGACTAAGTTCATGTTTTGAGAGAGAGAGGTAAGAGGAAAGAGAAGGGGGAGAGGTCGAATTAGATATTAATTGTCTTATTTTTGTTTGACTGTGAAAAACAATTACTACCAAAAAGGACACGGCTGGAAGCTGCCGGGGGAAGAAGAATGTCACTTCAAATCACAAAGGCACTTCCAACTGAATTTACAGCTTGTTTTTTTTATGACTTCGAATTTTGTGCAGAATTTTATTAGAAAAGAGAATGAATTCTCACTTCCAGCCTGATCAAATATAGTCCTAAAAAGGCAAAAGAGAGAGGGAAGCAAAACATCTCCCCGTTCATTGACCAATAAAAATTAAACAAAAGACCGTTTTTGTTCAGAAAAATTGATCAAATTTAGTGGCAAAAGGTAGATAAATTGACAAATTCCTTCTCTTTTATTTGACGTTTTGGTCCAGATGAACCGGCCAAAATATTTACAAAGAATTAGCCAGCTTTGTTCCTTTCGCATTCCGATGAAAGAGAGCGAGAGCTGCTGGTAAATCGAGGGAAATTACGCTACTTTTTGAGAATCTCTTTGGCATCTACGGTATGAGGGAAAACAGAAAATTAGAGGGATTTCTTCTATGGAAACCAGGAAATCACGCGATATTTTTTGACTCAGAAAATTAACCAGATTTGATCCATTTTTAGCAAGCAAGAAAAATTAGATTTTTGCTGTTGTTTTTGAGTCCAAAAGTGACAAAAAAATTCCCTGATATGGGATTTTTTTATAAGAAAAACTTGGCCAAAAATGTACTTTTTTCTGGAAAATGAGCAATTTTCAATGAGTCAACGTGGATTTGAGATAGTTTAAAGGGAAAAGACCAATTTTTCTAATGGAAAAGGGGCGAAAATTGTTTGTTTGGATGCTTTGCTAAAAATTATAAAATTTCGATGTTGAGTCTGTGTTTTTGATTTAAAAATCTCGACTTTATTTCAGAGAACAAAGCACAAATCTGAGTTCAAAAAGCGAATTCTTGTTTTTCCGGCTGGCTTTTGTAACGCAATAAATAGCCGGCTGATTTTAATCCGAGAAAATGTTTGTCAAAAGGACAGGCTCCCAGTAGAAGTAATAGTTGTTGAATGTGTAACAACATGGTGGGATGTGACTGGGAAGATGATTCACATATCTCTAAATAAAAAAGTCATCGCCACCAGAAGTAGCGTGCTCTCCACAGAGGAAGACATCTCCTCTTCGGCTATGTGCATAGCTGTATCTCCCGGCTTATGACCACGTCAGATCCCACGTAAAAAACTCAGTTTGCACGATCGCATTATACAGAAGTTAGCCAAAAGGGTGCGCCATTTGGAGACACAGGTGGCTTCACGAAGCAGAGAGAGAGAGAGAGCGCCTACAGCTCCTTTTACGAAAATCGTAAATTATTAATGAGATCTAGTCTGTACTCGAAGAGGTGGGAGGCCGATGGAATTTCAAAGGAAGTGGAAGGCGTCAGAGAGGGAAGTCGCGCGGAATCCTTAAGATGAATCAAAGTTTTGATAAAAATATTTTAGCGACGCGCCGAAATACAAAATCCAGATTAGACTTTTTGATCTCAAACGCGCTTGTCGTCCGGAAGCTTTAAACACCAAAACATAAAAAAACTTGGTCGATTCCAAGCATTCAGACAATATTTTTAGCGCTGCTGATTTTTCTGAATGACCACTCGTCATCAGATTCAGCAGGTGAAAAGGTTGATTTTTTGATAGTCGACAGGAAAAATTTGGCATTTTTATTAGCCGAAGAAGTGATTTCTTTGCAGAAATATGCCTCTTGCTGATTCCCGGAATAATTTAGCAGATCAAAGGTTTTTCTCTTTCTCACAGGGCTACTGTAATTCGCAAGTTTTTTAAAAGGTTTAGCCAAAAATCTGATATCAACAGCGGGTACTGTAATTGGTTCGGACGAAATGTTGTTGTTGTTGAGCCGTTGTACGGCCAATTTTTAATACCAAAAACCAAGGTACTGTAGACCTTAGAATTCTCTTTTAAACCCTAGATTTTTTTTTCAGAAATTTAAGCTGGAAGAATCGTTTTTAGATGCACTTTTGGTCTACAAATTGAATTATTCTGTAATTTTATTCAAAGAAATTGGAGACAAAGGGCGCACTGAAGAAGAAAAAAGTGCTGCTCCATTTTTAAACGAATGATACGTTAGTCGAGAATTAAGAAAATCTTTGTGGTTTTAATTGATTAAAGTGGAAACTAATGGTCTCTCTTGTGATTACAGCAATTAGAGATTTTGCAAGAAAATTTAAAAGATCTATAGATCAAGCATCTAGGTACGCTCAGACTCTGTGCGCCAATGGCTGAGAATAACCATGTGCATTTTTATTAGAACTCTCTCTCTCTCTCTGAGGTAGAGACGTCAAGACATCACGGAGATCACAGGCGATGAAGTACGGCCCGTGCTAGTACGACTCGACTGATGAAATTAGTTCCGTAGACGGAGAGAGAGAGAGAGAAACAGTTTAATTTCTTCTCTCTTTTCACAATCTAATCTATTTGTAAAGAAAAAAACAGAGTGCTGGGTTACTGTAAAAAGACGAAAGGAGGGAGAGAGAAAGACGAGACTCAAACCGATGGAATGAGAACAAATGAAGTTAGCCGCCGCCAAAACAAGGGCACTCCAGGCAGATTTCCGAAATCTCTTCACAATTCTTAGAAGAATAAGAAAAAAAAGTAAACACACAGAGAGACACATGATTGGGAATCTCAATAGCTCATCTGATTATTTTCTATCTCGCTGTTTATATCAGCGAGTGGAAGAATAAGAGAGGGAGATTCCCAGAGACCGGGAGACACTGAGAGCAGCCAATTTCTAAAATTATTCTAATTTTGACGCCAGAAAAGAGTTCTGGAGAGAGAGGATCTACACGTGGAAAGGAGAATCACATATGCAAATTGGGCGCATCTCCTAGTCCACCAAAGATTGTGTCACGTAAGAGCCGAGTGGGAGGTAAGGTCAGGGAGTTCTCTTTGAACCGACTGATATCCAGATCGCGTATCAACTACCATAGCCCATTATCCTACCTTATGCAGGCCCCCAAATGAATGACAAAACTTTAATTTTATGATTCTACTATCTTCTGAAAAATTGTAGACCTTGATCTTCTCTACAATTTTACTTCACTTTTTTTAGTCAACTAGTAAACGACTGTAGTCAAAATTCTCCCACATGCACCCCATGAAGCAAAAAAAGACTTACCGAACGCCGAACTGTCTGGCTGGTCCCTTGAGCGCGTCCATTTTTACCTGGAACTTTGATGTTGGAAGAGGATGATGAATACTCGAGAGAAAGAGACTCAAAAACAACGACTCGACATAGAATGTGAAATGAGTCTGTTTACCGTCGTGTTCGTATAAAAACAACTCAGAGGACAGATCAGTTATTCCTGGAGGTGTGTGTGTGGGGTCTCTCTTGTGTGTGAGTGGCAATGCAAATGAGGTACATTATCGTAGATAGAGCTTTCTCTCTCTCGGCTTGCGCATAACTCACACCTAACGAGACAGCGTCAATCACGGTCCGGAAGAGATTTTCCAAGGAGATTTTAAAAAAAAAGGAAGATAATGGCAATTGTTATGGCCAAAGAGAGAGAGAGAGAGAGAGGCAATAACTTAAAAGGGGAAAAGCTTCCTTCAAAACAGAAACTTTGAGGAAATTCTCTTTGGAGAAATGAGACGAGTTTTTTTTGCAGCTCAACTTCCTCCAAGTTTCATATTTCAGAGTAAAGAAGGAAGAAAAGAACAGCCTTTTCTAGGAGCAAAGATGGCGAAGGATTAGTATATGTTACTCAGGGAATAAGTAATCCTTGCTACTCTTAAGCTGGAGATCCGGCTATACACGAGTAATAGAGAGAATTTCAGAGTAAACAAATGTATAAATCTAGAAATCAGCTGTTAACGACTGAATTGATAGACTTCTAAAATTCAAAAATAATTAATGAAGGCCCGGCAATGTTTTGACAAAAAGAAGAGAGAAAGTAGATTCAATCTTGGAATCCTCGATAAAATAAGGAATGATTCGAAGAGGAAAGATTGCTAAAATACTGTAGTTGTAAGGCTAGATGAGAGGATGAGGAGCTCTAAAACTACAGTAATTTTCTAGAATCAGTGCTAAAATAGGGGGAAGCGAAGCCAGAAAAATTGAAGAAAGAATGAGCGCGTAGGGCAAAATAATCTTCAAGCTTTTTTCCAAGGTTAGGCCATAATGAAAATAATGAGTTAAGAATGGAGTCGTATGTGTATAGCTTTCACTCTCACCTGCCAACAAGCTAAAAACCTCTTCCGCTTCTCTCTATTTGTCCGACATGGAAATGCAATACCTGGGCTATGATCCTCATCAGTCATTCCATTGTTTCTGCCAAGAAATTCACCACCGGCAGCCAGGAAACGCTCCCCTCTTTTTTTAGCTTCTTCATTTTGATCTGGAAGATCTCCCCCCTTCTCGTACTCTGATTTGTTGTGAGGGGATGATGTCAAAGGAATTAAAATTGTTCAAAGGCCGATGCACCTAGAGCAAACAATTGGGATCCAGCTGGAAAAGAGACTTTGTCTGTCCGCCAGAGAGGAGCCAAAAAAAGGATTTAGTTAGAAAGAGATGAAATCGTATTAGAAGCGGGGATCTGGGACCGAAAATTGGCCAAATTTTTCTCGGGCGACGACGATCCCGCCACACGTGCATTAGAGCCTCTGTGTTAGGACACTAATTCCTTCGAGCAGGTTCTACTCGTACGGGAGAAACGAAGGCTATATCTGGCCGGAGAGAGAGAGTGAGGGAGTCAATTATTCGGAAAGAAAAAAGAACGGAGGGAATCTCTCAAGGAGAGTGTTCAGTTCAAAAATTCCTAGAAATATGACAGCGTGGGGCCATTAATTGAGCCATGATATTCCGAGGAAGAAGAACATCATTGACGACCCAAATAATTAGAGCGACTGGATCATCTCAAGATTAACATTCTAGATCGGGAAATTATATTCACGTGGGTTGAGAAAGAGACAGTATGATGGATGACTGATGAGATGGCCCACGTCAAAATTATTAAAGAGATCTACAATTACTGTAGTCTCCTTGGAGGGATTAGATTCAAAAAAATTGAGAAAATGCTTACTCTTAAAGCTACAGTAACTCAAATGGATCTCGCGCTTGGATTCAGTAATTTTAAAAGCAAAAAGTCATGCTTTCTATTGAAAGATGATGTTCTGCAAAGCTGCAGAGACGATGAAGGACTTTTTCAATTTTTTGGATATCAAATTTCATGAAAATCTCTTCCAATGGAAGAGAGGCTTTCTTTGTTTTTATTTGAGAACGATACGGTAGATAAACTCTGCCAACTGAAAACACAATGAAGAAAAAGTCGGGGGGAAGGAGACCTTTGGGTTTTCAATTGGCTGCCTCAATTAATCAGATTCTTGGCAGATAAATGGAGGATCTTCTCCATAGCTTATTTTTGCCTCTTTTCTCAGAAACACTTCCAGTTGTCCTCAGAGTTATTAGGGATTTTTTGCAATTTTTCTGCAAAGGCGAGTCCTCTATAACTGTGAAGGACGCCAAAAAAACATGAGAAAAAGCATTGGAAGCTGGGTGAACATAATGAGAATAAAAAGTTCAATAAACGTTGTGAATTAATTAGTTGATTGTACCAGCTGAAATGACAGTTGGGGGAGAAAAACACGAGCCATGATCAACTAGTCTCGTGAGGTTCGCCACCTGTTCTGGAAATTACTGGTCTTTTCGTCTAGAGGGAATACCCGGAGATGTAGTACCAGAGATAATCTATGAACTCTCTGGTAGAATGAAGAAGAAGGGAGTCGATTAGTCTGGAGGAGAGTGAAATGTCTTGAAAAATAGATGCGACATACGAACAGGGTGGTTTTGTTTGGTTTTATGGCCTAACACAGATGGCGACGACGGCCAGCTGGAACATAAACAGTCTATAATTTTCAATATTTCCGGGGGATTTGGGAGCAACTTTTGGCACTTCCTATTGAGGCTAGAGGGGCAGAAAACTAATTTACAAGAAAATGGACTGGATCATTGGATTTGGAAAGAAGTTAGTGAGAAAGAGGAATAAAGGAGATGAGCACATTCAATGAATAACCTGAATTCGGCAGATTTAGATCTAAGTTTTAAATTAAGATCTAGAAGAAACTTCCAAACATAACAGAGACATTTTTAGGAGGTCGTAATTGCAGCTGAAGGATCACTTTTCACCTTTTCAAACAAAGATTTCTAGGCTGAAGCGCTGCTCTCTCTCCATACTTCTGATAAGTTCGTCTAGAAGTTTGTGAAAAATCTTCGCAGATTTGCCTCAATTTTCTGGTCGCTAATAGCTAATTTAGGGTATTTTGGAGAAATCTTTGCGTGGGGATAGGCTTTTTAAAGTAAAAGCTTGAATTTCTTCAGATTTACTTGAATAACTCAGATTTTGAAGGTTTTTTTTAAAAAATTCTTTGAAGAAAAAATTGCACATTTTAAAAAAGAAGCTGTTTTCTCGCCAATCTTCAGACTGTTCAAAGATTGGTTCAGCTGAATGAAAGTGACGAGCTCTATCAGGACTCCCGTTGGTCTATAATTTAAATCAAGGAAGTGTTTGTCTCGAAAGATAATTGAGCAAATTTTGCAGAAGTGATGGTCGAAAAAGAGGCGGAGAGAGACGGGAAATTAGTAGCCATATTCACGGGGACAATTGGACTATTGGTCTTGTCCATGTGTGTGGGGGTGTTGTGTGTCGAAAATGGGGAAACAAACTCGGAGGAGATTTGGCTCCTTCCATTAGATAAGGAGAGAGAGAGCTAATTTCAAAGGATGAGGGTGGTTCAATTATGGCCAAAAGACAACACAATCCGAACGTCAAGAGCTATTTTTTTGAGTTGAAGAGAGGGAAAAACACGCTGTGTGGATTGGAATCACGGAGAGGAACGAATGAACTATAATTTCGACGAGAGAATTGTCCTAATTTTTCAGACGACACGCGAAGGGTCAGGGAGTTAGGAGAGAGAGCGCGCGCAGAAAGGAGCCAGGAAGGCCTCCAAAGCAAACAAAATTCGAGCCGGGAAAGGATATTTCAAGCCTCTTTACGGCACTAACTTAACATCGGCTTAGCGAAGATGAAATGTCTCATCTCAGCCAGAAGATTTGGAGGGAACCTTTTGAAGATTGTAAGACTTTTTCAATTTTTTGTGTAAAAAATGATGAAAAAGCCCAAAAAGGATGTAGGAAGTGCTAAGAAGAGGAGTCCAGACAGAGAACGGAAGAGCGAAGGTGGATGGAAGTATTTATTTTCAAGAAGATTCAATTTATCGCGATCTCTGACGGTCTTTCTTTTGGCGTCTATAGAGGAGAAGTCACTTCTCTCGACCTCAAAAATCTAAAGGTTCTTCCTCCTTTTTTCGTTCGCTCTTTTTTGCAAAAGCTTTTCCAGAAAAGTTGGAATAAATCTTTTTGTCTGATGAGAGAGAATGATAATGGGGATTGTTTGCCTAGAGGAGGAAATATGGTCGAGTGAAGCTGAATGCTTCTAATTGAAATGAACTCCTGGATCTCCCTGCAACTCTCAAAAAATTACTTTAGATTCTTCGAAAGTTTTAGAGCAAAATAGACGCTGAAAGGTCGCAATTACGCGTAGAATAAAGCTAAAAATCAGAGAGGGGGATAGCCTCGCTTCTAATAATTATGGCTGATTACTGCGTCAATCTCTTCTTTCAAAGTAAAGAGCACTCCAATCTTCAAACCAAAATCAAGTTTTCAAACTAGAAATCGGAAAAATAAATGGTCAAAATCGAGTAATTTTTCTCTAGGCTTTTTGGAGTAAATTTTGAGAGAAAATTACCAAAAAAAAAGTTCTACAAATCGTCGTATTTCCCTCATTTTAGATAAAAATATTAAGGAGATTTTTCTTAAGAATAAGAAAAAACTAAAGGTTGAGACTAAAATTGTAGATTTTCGAAGAATTCTTGACTCAATCCCACACAAATTGTAGACTAGGCGGGTAAAAATAGTGATTTTTGTTAGCTCCGTCTAGTTGGAAGTTGTCGTTCTGTTTTACTGCTTCATAGAACTTTTTTTAAAGGAAATATAGCCAGGAAATAATGGCCGTCATCTTCGGAAATGAGGCTGAGACTCAATGGAAATAGAGCTGATGACTGACCCCCTGGGGCGAGCGAACTTGGGCAAACACCGGGGAGGCGAGTGTTTTCTCGACCGTTTTCATTAAATGGAGATCTTTGTTTTCCTACAACTTTCGCGACAGTGCGTGGGGTGGGCAAGAGGAGAGGCGAATTTGAAGAAACCAGGGCCTCAAGCCATGGCCCGGAAGTTGCGTATCCGGCTCGAGTCTGAACATTTCACGCTGCTTCAAACACGCCGTCTCAAAATCTTCCAACCAACAGGAGTAGCTATTTTCATTAGTTTTTTCTAGCGAGAAATGCGAGAAAAGAGCAATTTGAAACCGGGGATGGATGAGATTTCACGATATAATTGAGAAGATCGCTCATAAAACCGGGAGATGATTGAACTTTTATTCCTTTTGGCGGTTGTTTAACCGATGCCTCATTTAAGACATTTTTAACGGCTCGATCCATGTAGACGTGGTGCCCTGGACTTGTATTTTTGGTCAACTTTTGAAGGATAAAGAAGCGAAAGTACGAAAATCTCCTTGTTTCCTGTGATTTTGAGCAGAATTTTTAGACTTAACCCAACGAAATTGAACAGACGGAGAATTTGAGTTCAAGTTTGGAGTTGAACTTTAATCGAACAAACAGAAAAACCAGACGTTAGGTGGTTCGCGTAGAATTGAGTCATGAAATCTATCAGCCGTCCGATTAAATATTCTATTTTTTAGTTTTGAAAGTATAGCAATTGTACTATCAGAAAAATACTCTCGTTTTTTCAAGACCCATTGCTAAGTTTGAGCAGTTGTTTTAACGAGAAAACCATCTAAAAATGTAGATTTATCATATTTCGGAGATTGAGAGAAACTTGGGGTATCCAGGGCGAAAATGATTGAAAATTAAGAATTGACCTCTGGCACACTTGAGACTTTTCTGTCCTTTAGAAGTCTAAGGAAACAGGAGTGCAGATTCTCGATTCGAGGCTGAAGGCTTTAGGCTAGAAGTTATAGGTTTTAGGAGCAAATTTGAAGCCTAAAATTGACAGGAAACGTTCAGATTTGGTTGGACCTTCCCCCTCGAAAAAGCTGTCAAGAAGAAAAGTGAACTCGACCAACATCCAGAAACAAGTTGCAAAAATCTCTGGATATCTGCGGAAGTGGAGTTGCGAAGACTCCCAACGGCCATTGTGCTCTAAACTTTGAACCAAATTGGAGGAGATGATCAAAGAGGAAAGGAGAATATAACGAGTTGTTTTTTTTCGGGGAGGGAGGAAGCAACCAGGAAGGAACGAGTAATTAATTGAATTAACCAGATGACGATGGGAGACAGCAGCAGTGAGTCGGTCAAGATGAACTGAGTTCTGAACACATGGAGAGATTCCTTGGACTCCCTGGGGCAAAGCTGAAAGGTAATGCAATCAGAGCAGGGCAAATACGGCCCCAAAGAGCTCAGTCACAAAATTGCATTTCTTCTAAAGTTTTTGAAACTTTCTCTTGATGATGAGGAGTAGGTTTAGTCGAAGAGAGAGGGACATAAACAACCTTTTCCTGGGGACAACAATCTTGGAGACACTTTTTAATATAGGTTTAAAATATAATGAGAGCGAACGCGTCTCCCAGAATTATTACGAGGAAATGAGAACGAGAGCTCTCTGATCCTCTCTACTTTTATCCTACTATAGGCTCTAGGACTTCTTGCTTATTCATCCTGCAGAGAGGGCTTAGCTGCCATCATTGTTTGTGGTTCTGTAAGTTTGCAGGGAAGATCAACCCTTTTATAATTTGGCAAAGTTCAATAAAAAAAGTAGAGATTGTTTCCTCAAATTAGTCAAAGTGGGAATGTGGTAGTTTGATAGAAAAAGATACTCCATATGATACGGTAGGTTTGCTCTTTGAATTCGAACTTTTTTTGCAAAGTTTTCTGACTAAGAGACCATCAGATTTGAAAGGAGTTTGAAAACAAAGCCGAGAATAGCTGCGGCGTTCATTCGGAGATCTGATATTTCCCATTGGTGATCTCTTCTGGCTTTTCAGCTGTCAGTTTGGATGGAGACAGCTGAAACCTTTCCCTCAAGATACTAATATTCCTTCCAGACGGATTAGAAAGAGCCGAAATGAAAACGCCGAAAGAAGTGTTTTAGAAGCCAGAAGAAAGCACTCATTTACTCACGCTTCATCGCCTGAAGGGACTTCGAATGGGTTTTTGGAGGAGGGGGAAGTTTTTTGTGTGGATGTCTTCCTTAAAAAAGGAGGGAACTTGTTTGCCGCGAGGAGTTCCATTGACTCTATGGCGACATTATTCTGAATTATTCATCTCTTCGCACCACTCGTTTCAATGGCTCTCCCCTCTCATCATTCTCCCAATCTGGGAGAATATGAAGACTAAAATTCTACGGGAAAAATCGAGAGGGAATGCTACGACATGACAAAGCTGTCAGCGGATATGACAAGGAGAGA
Organism: Oscheius sp. JU1382; assembly: GCA_932521405.1. Taxonomy (NCBI): domain Eukaryota; kingdom Metazoa; phylum Nematoda; class Chromadorea; order Rhabditida; family Rhabditidae; genus Oscheius; species Oscheius sp. JU1382. The sequence goes on from OW051479.1 coordinate 2,674,323, forward strand.
GCGATTCGGATCAACTCCTCGTTCGTAATCGTTTCCTGACTTGAAGAGACACTTAGAAAGGGAAAATACCCCAGGAAAATCAGCTGGATGTCATGTAACAAGCAAGATATGACAGGGTAATTATTCCCAAAGAAACAAGAAGTGACACACAATGAAAAATATGAAATGAGTAAACATAGCAAATTTATTCTAAAATGGCATTTACGAATATTATACAAATTATAAAACATAAAGTCTAGTCTGACTTACTCTTGACCTCTGCTTGAGCACTGCCTTCCTGGCTGTCTTGATTTCTATCCACCTCTTGTTGATTTTCCGCCTTCTCGATGGTTTTCTCAATAAGAGTAGCTGTCTTTTCTTTGTCCCATTTAAAAATGTGTTCAAATGATACAAAAACAATGGAAAAGGCTACATCGGAGTAAGCAAATATAGCGATGAATCCTAGGAACCAAACAGCTACCGTCTGAAAAAAATAAACATTCACCGAAATAAAGAAACTAACCTGAATAAAATAGATTATACTTTCCAAGAAGCCTTGCGGATCTTCAGGAAGGAGTGAACGGAACATAAACAGTATGCCAAAGGCTGGTAGCATAGCTATCACGATCGCTAACAAAGCTATTACGCATAAGACAGCAACGTGCATCTGCAATAAAGGGCTATTTAGAGACTTGTTTTGCTTAATGTTAAGACAAATAAAGGCATCATCAATAAACGCAGCATGCTCTAATAAAACAAGGTTATCTACTTTACTTTTGGTCTAAATTGCAAGTTAATTTTTTGTCCTTTTTGTTGATTCACCGCCGTTGGTTACCATAACCGATTGGTTTGTGGTTGTCTTTTCTCTCTAAAGCTACTAGAAAAACTAGCAAATATGTAATCAATCTTTATCTTATGGCAAAATAAGTGTAATAAGCACAAAAAGTTCTTATTGTCTTGATCATAATCACTATAATAAACAAAAAAGGCGTATATTCGCATCTTCTTGAGGCATTTTTGAGATTGGAACGTGTAGTTTTACCGTTTTCGCTTTATCGATTTTGCGATAAATCTTTAAATGCATCACACGAAAGTATAGCAAAAGTAAAATTATCAGGTTGAAGTCTAACAGCGAGCAAGTATTTTTTTGAAGGAATAGGAATGCCGTACGTATATAGACCTTCTTTCATGTACAGAATTCTTTCGCTCTTGACCAGGGTATCCATAAAAAGCCGAAAATACTCATAGTCCACATAACCATCCTCTGGCCGAATTAGCACTTTGAAGTAGTCAAAAATTGGCTCCCCTTGTTGAGATCTCTAAATATTTTCATATTAGTCTACACTCTATATGGCTAAGGCTTCAATTTTCGGGTCAATCTGATCCGATCATCGTAGATAAGAAAGTTAATGAAATTCTAGGACTTACAGCAATGTATTCAATAAAGAACTGAAGGTTCAGGTGAGACTTGCAGTTAGACCAAAAGTTATCTTTCTGGCTGTCCAAAGCTTTCCAAACAAAATCTGCATTTAATCCAATTTCCTTTCCGGAGTGGAAGTGTTTTTTGTTTCTTTTCTCTGCTCCGTAAATAATATTGATACCCTTTATCTGAAAACTTATTTCCTTTAGAACGGTTATTCAATACAGAGAGATAGCTTTTGCTTGTCCAAAAGTCTGCGGGTAAACCAAAAGAGACTGGAACAGTTAGATGCAACAGCTCAACGTCTAAAATAAACTTGTTGAGGAGAAAGAAATTAAAGTATACTGCTCAAAAACTTGAAAGTCTCTGATATCCCTTCATATTGGCAGTGTTTCCTCATTTTGATTTTAACGCTACATCGACTGAACGAGCAATTCGATTTGTTGAGATTCTTCAAGATTGGATTGAACAGTGCCCAAAAAGAAGTAAAAATATTATCGAATTCCAGGGTTTTGGTCCGAAGAAATGCAGCGGACAGCTTCAAATAGAACAAAATTGTCTGGACGAAATTCTCCTCGCTACAATACATGACAACTCCTCGAATATTTGTCCAATTCTTCACTGACCTAGTGAAACTTAAGGTTTCTTCTGAAACGAATTTTTCTTCGAGGGAACTAGATAAAAATTGGCGTACTACGGAGCCACAGTAGTCCCCGGAAAGAAACTTACTCTGTGTCTCATTCCTACATTTACGGATCGAAATATGGCAGCTCAAGAAGTTGTCATGGTCAATTTTAATGTTGAAAGTATTCTAGGATAAGGGCGGATGATAGAAAAGTAGGGAAGAACTCACAGCAAACTGGTAGAATGAAATAAGTTGAGAATAATATGCTGTTTTATCATCTCTTTCGGTATTCCAGAATAAACAATTAAATTTAGACGAAAGTTTTCGAAATGCAATTCTTTCTTTGCACTTGAGGAAAGTGAACACGTTGGCCAGAACATCTGTTGGCAGGGAATCCATGGCAGAAATAGAAGTGATTTAGGAAAATTGCACTAAAGAAAAAAATCATAATTTTTTAGGAGAAATTTGATTGTAAAAAAAGAGAACTAAAGAGCTCTCTGAAAGGAGAGACTTAAAGAAATCTGCGACAACTTGGTTTTGCTATAAAATCGATTCATTGCGAGATTTTTGAGGAAAAGCGAGATTATTGCACGAAAATTTGCATGAAGAAGAATCATTGTACATATTATAATAGACGAACATTGCAAAATTCATTTGTATTCTTTCAGAGCTTCACTTTTATTGGTCTTTTGGCTGATTTCTCGACTTTCGTACCAAATTTATTAATATTTTAGTTTAATTTTGTTCGTATTAGTATAAAAGGACGTAGGAAATCAGTCAAAACGGTGAAAAAGACGGCTAATAGCAACTAACAAGCTAGCAAGTAGCTGTTTCCGCAAAAACTTAATTCCTTATCGTTTACTGCAGTTTTTAAAATCAATGTATACGCAGGCACATATAAAATAAATTAATCATGTTGCGAACTGGCTAGTAACCATTCTTCCTTCCACTTTGTCATTCCTCGCTATTCTTGTATATGCAAAGTATATTTATACTTTCAGGGGTTTCTATGGACGAAAAGGCCTCGAATGTTAAGGAGCCGCCAGTGGCATTGACTACAACAACAGGAGGAAAGGCGGATCCCTATGTTCGTCGAGCTCGCTCTCAGTAAGTCTTATTTGTGCTTAGTTTTAATTTGTTTAGACGTTCTAGAAGCCTTCTTAGCAATGAAGAGGCCGAAGAATTAGCTGCACTTCCTCCGTTAAAAGGTAAGCATTCTTTAATTTAACATCTCTTATTATCTGTAAATTTATTTACAGACGCTCCTGAAGGTGAAATAGAAAATCTTCTTCTGTTGAAATTCAGACAATGTCATACAATGTTTGACTTTTCAAAACCAACAAAACAGCTAAAAGCAAAAGAGGTAGGCTTAAGTTTTTTAGGGAGAAATAGCTTCTTTTAAAGGTTAAACGTTTCACATTGTTGGAAATTACCGAATATATTGTTGACTTGGAAGAAGATTCATTTGCAGAATTTTTATACCAAGAGGTACGTCGAGACTTTATAAAAAAATAGAAATAGTATTAGATTCCAGAACTTGTAGCTCGCAATTTATTCCGTGACTTCCATCCAACTGAACGTCACGATTTTGAGCTAGATGAAGAAGATCCAATTTTAGAATTAGCTTGGCCGCATTTTCAACTCATCTATGAAATGCTTGTTCGTTTTTTGGACTCTCCTAGATTTTCTGCAGCCCTCGCTAAGCAGCCTAATTCATTCACCAAAGATTTTGTCTTTAACGTAAAATTAATATTTAGATTAAAATCAAATTTTAGCTAATGAAATTATTCAACTCTGAAGATCCTCGTGAACGTGACTACCTTAAAACTGTTCTTCACAGAATTTACGGCAAATTTGTCAACCTTCGTGCTTTCATACGAAAGGAAATGAATAACATCTTTTTAAGTCTAGTATATGAAGGAGAATATTGCAGCGGAATTAATGAATTCTTGGAAATACTGGGAAGGTATGTATTCTTTTAGTGTATTTGAGTATCGTTTATAGCATTGTCAATGGATTCGCAATCCCATTGAAAAAAGAGCATCAAAAATTTTTAGAAAAAGTCCTTCTGCCATTATATATGGCAAAAAATCTAGCAAGCTTCCATTCCCAGGTTAGACAATTAAATTTAAAATTCATATTCTTAGCTCTCTTACTGTGTTATACAGTTTATTAATAAAGATCCAAAATTGGGAGAGCTAGTGGTGCGAAAAATACTCAAATACTGGCCAAAGCAAAGCAGTCATAAGGTAAGCAAGAGTTTTATTCTTTAATAAAGCTATTTAGGAAATTGTTTTTATTACGGAGATGCACGAAATTTTATCGGTTATCCCTATGTCAATTCTTCAACAAGTATGCCCAAAAATTTTCCACCAAATGGCGCTATCTGCTGGCAGTGCACATTTCCAAGTAGCCGAAGCGGCTCTACGTTTTATAAAGAATGACGAAACAAAGATACTAATTGGCCATTTCATGCACGAAGTAAGCTAATTTTATAGATGTATTTCATTATTATAGATTCAACCAGTACTTTTGCCACTTCTTTATCGTGTAGGCAGCCAGCATTGGCATGGTACTATCAAACTCCTTGTGAGATGCGCTATTCATGATATTCTCTCTCTTAAAGGAAATGTTCTAACCTATGAAGATATTCAGACTTTTGTGGATGAAGAAGATAAAAAGTTAGTCTTCTCTTTGTAGAATAGCCTTATTTCAAAATTTAAAGAGCACTTAAAAATAAAGAGAAACAAGATGCTCTTTTTAAACGATTGGAAGGTGGATTGAATCTAACGGAAGCTCTAGAACAGACTAAACTAGAACTTACCGAGGATTCTCCAGAAGTGGAAGATAAAAGGCAAATTTTTATTTCTTCTAGCTTATAAATATATGTTTTAGTAGTCAAGAAAAAGAAGGGCCTAATGAAGAACTCTTTAAACGGCTGGAACGTCTCTCCATTTCAGATCCTCCAGATGAGGATGATATCGGAGGTGTAATCTAACTCAATATAATTTTGTTGTTTTCCTATAATTTATTGAGGGTACATTGTATTTTGATGAATAAATTTTAGTATTCTAAAATGTACAGTATACGTGTTTCTAACTAACCATTACCTTTATTCGAATTGATTAGAAAAATACTCAGCTAACGGCTGAAGCCTCGAAAAAAAAACATTCTATCCGATGAAGAGTTGGTTATAATTAGCCACTTTGGAGTCTATCCAGTCAAGCTGACTTAAATAAAAATTTATTTACTGATCCAGTGTCGTTCAGAGTCAGCATCCAAGGAGGAGGGAAAATGTACAATAGAGGGTTGAAAGAGAAGGTTTCTGAGTGAAATGTGAATGATAAAAGAAAAAAAAACTCAACAAGATAGATGATTTTTGTTAAATATGAACAGACACCGCGATAAAAACAATTTTTATACAGAAATTATTTTAGAAATCTACGGGACGTGACTCGTGAATTTTGACCGCGTAAAATGGGAAAACGAAGAGCTCAGTTGGCTGCGACGATCGTTTTGACTGAAGTCTGGCTGATATTCTCGTCATCCAGCTCTTCCTCTTCTAAAAGCTCACGATTTCCACCAGTTTGTTGCCAATTCCTCCAGCCGACAGCCTCCGTTTCCAAGAGTTCAATTGAATTCAAAAATTGGTTGCCATTGAATCCTCCAATCGTGTATATCACATTTCCAGCAGTGACCACAGCGTGCGTATTGGCTCGAGGCATTGTCAATCCAGGTCCAATTCTCCAACCAGCATTAGGATGGTCAAGAACCTCGACCGAAGTGAGAGATTGAGAACCATCATGTCCTCCAATCACATACAAACTGTCTAAGAAAAGATTTTGAGAAGGATGAACTCAAGCTTACCTCTGACTACAGCCACTGCACATCCACGTCTTGGTTGGCGTAGACGAGCCAATTGACGCCAGGCGTTAGTCTTCGGGTCGTAAGCCTCTACCGTATCCATACATGTCCATCGGTCACAACCTCCGCAAGCAACGATCAATCCCTTCCAAGTGATGACTCCCGCTTGATAGCGAGGACATTCCATTGATGGCATACTTTCCCACTCCTAGAAATTTCAAATTTTCTTGAGGAAGAAACTCACTGTCATTCCTTCCTTATATCGATCACAATCGCTCATAACAACTTGGTCACAAGAGCCTCCAACGCAGTAGATATAGCCGTCCAAGGCGGCGCATCCATTATGGGATCGGCCCTTTTTGAGTGGCGGAATGACTTCCCATTTATCGGCTTTTGGATCGTAGATTTCGCAGGTCTTCAGGTCATTGGTCCCGTTGCTTCCAGCTATGGCATAGACTTTTCCATTTAGAACAGCACTGTCGAATCGACCTCTCTCGTCCATCATCGGTTTGAGAGAACGCCATTCTCCCCGAACTGGGTCGTATTCTTCCACTGAGCTGAGGCATTCTCCACGGTCGTAGCCTCCTGAAAATGTTGATTCTTTATGAAGAGATTGTTGAAACTCACCACAGACGATGATCTTTCCGTTGACAAAAGAGGCTCCAATAGAGCAACGAGCTCCATTCATGGTAGCCAAAGGAGTTCTCTGAGTTCCAGTAGAGCTGATCAATCGATTGAGGAGAGTAGTCTTGGGATGTTCTCCATTGCTATTAGAACGAGGCTTCATCAGCTCCTCATCATCAGTCAGTTGAATACTCAGAACGATTAGTCGACGATAGAGTACAACCAGAGCCACAAAGTAGTCAGCTAAAAAGTCAAGGTTATCAGAGAAATTGAAAAGTCCCCAGAACAACTAACAAAATGAACTGAGAGTGAGAAGGAGGAGTATCTGAGAGAGATACGGCTGAGATAAAACATGCGTGGTTACTCCCCTTGTCTATGGTTAAAAAATTAGCATACGAGCTGTTTGATGTGTGGCGACGAGACGAGTCTCAATCGTTTCTTGAGGGTCGCTCTCTTCCGATCCAATCGAATCCAACGATTCTGTCGAGTTGTATTTCATCTGCAATTAATTCTTGACTGATTTCCTTCAAAATATAGGATTTTCTTTTACAAATTTGTAAAAGATAGGCCAATTTCTTTGTAAAACTCACATTTGGCATTTTGCTGGCATTGAGACGAACCGGAACGGCGCCGTTGATTCGATGCTGGATAGGAGCCACAGCAGCCGAATCGGCTTGCCTATAGAAAAAAAGAGATCAACGATCCCAAAATTAGAAAATACACTGTCATATTCCTGGCGACCTCCTTTCCACTTCTCTTGTAATCCTGAATAATATCGCAACTTCCGACGGATGAACGATCATCCAAATCGGCACAATCAGCAAGATGTTGATCGTCTTCCAAATATAGGAGATGAGTCTGTAGGATTAATTGATTATGAATTGAAACTAAAAAATTACCTTGGCGATCAGAGCTTCGAGAGCATGTTCGATTCGATCATGAGGCAGATGGTCGAAGTATTCCAAGGCACGATCCGCCCAAAGTTGACCATTATCTTGGAATTTGACTTCTTCCGAAGGGCCAATTATCCTCATCTTAAATTGTTTGAAGCTACAGCAAGAGAAAAGAGAAAATACTTTGACGCAAGGAAGTTGAGTGAATTCGACGCTTTCGTTGACAACTTTCTCGGAATTTTCTCTAATGAAACGATCGACTTTTCCCATCAAATGGGTGTCATTGTTGAAATTAGCTTGTTTTCTGATCCCTGGATTCTCAATCCTCTCAAAATTTTGGCAAAAAAGACAAACCAATGCAGTTCTTGATGCTGAGATTGTCAGCTAGATAGGAGGCACAAGCTCGGACGACTTTTTCCATCTGAAGAGCAAAGGCAGTTTTATACAATTCGGCGACCTTCTTCGAGCTGATTTCCAATCTATTTTCTTGATGATTCCCCCCAAAAGATGTCTTACTTTGAGGTATAAGCGAAAGTGACCAAAGCATCGAAACAATCGAAATCCGTTTGAGCGAATTCAAAATAAGCCATCTGTTGCATCTTGTTGTTATTCTAGAAGAGATTTTTTTCCGATTCAAAATTCTACCTGAGCAAATGAAGGAGGAGAACCGTTCGGCATAGCGACTGGGGTAGAGGGAACCGATCCTTGGTTGGCTTTTTCTTCATCTTCCTTCAAGAACATGTCGTACAGAGCTGGGGAAATAGCAGCCAGAATCACTTTGTGCGCATAAATCTCGCGTTCCCTGAAAATATACAGCTGAAAAATAGGGAGAACCAGTCTTGTAGCCAATGCTTTTATTATAGAAAATAGGGTATTTCTCAATCTCTACTTTGAATAAAAACAAACTTTGAATTTAGATAAAAACATTATAATAGTACGTTTTTTTCTGGCTCGACTCAGAAATGACACATCGTCTGTAGTTTGTATTGGCAACAATAAAATAACGGAAATTATTGGCTACACCCCTGGGGAAAGTGGGCGACTCACTTGACGAAGAGAACAACATCGCAGAGCTCTCGATTGATACGGAAGGTGTTGAATCTTTCGAGAAGTCCAGTCTGAGAGGAGATAATTGAAGAAGAAAATTTTGTGAGTATTTGTGTCCCCACGTGTCCTTCTATTTTGGCTGGCTCCGGTCCAGCTCGTTTTCTGTTTGTTTCCCCGGCAAGTCTCAAAGATTGCGGCCAAAAGCCTTCTGTCGAAATGTTTAGTCTTTTATGCTTTTTCAAAATGACGTGACGACCAACCTGTCCGTTGGGATCTTTCATACAGAGCTCGTAGTCCTCGCGATCATCCAACGTCTCCTGACCCCACTTGTCGGTATCGTCAGCCCTCATCGATACGGCGGAACGTGATCGCTTGGGGATGAGAGTCAAAGCCTCGCTCTGAAAATGTATTATAGAGCGGAATATATGGAAAGAGGAAATGGGCTTCAATGGACACGAGATGAAGCCGGGGAGCCGCGAAACTTTGTCAACAGTTTGTGGAGGGAGAGAGGAGAGGTCAAGCCGCTTTTCTCTCTGGGCGCTCTGTATTTTGAAAGGGAGAGAGGAAACGGGGAGGAGACAGCGATGATTCTTTTTTATTGATCATCATAGACGGTGAGACAATGACTTTTCTATGTCTAAGAAACTTTTTTTATCGCAATTTTGCAGCATTATAGCCATCTGCTTTCTTTTGTAAACAGTTTGCAGAAAAAGTCTTCTTCATTTCATTCAAGATAAAGTTTCAAAGAAAGATCCAAGAAGGATAAATCTAGACTCTACGTGGATGACTAATTTCTGTTTTATCATTCGATGAGAGATTGCTAAGTTTAAAAAGAAACTGAAAGTGGGTGGATGGTCAAAAGTAGAAAAATCGGGCTGTTTAAAGTGAATATAAGAAATTCGCTCTATGTTGCTTTGCCTTTTTAATATTCTCACATCACTCTATAGACGAAAGCCTGCAACAATAGAAAACAAAAAGAATACCGTATTCCTTCCTTAATAGAAGAGTCTCCCCTATATCAGAGATATTTTCGCTTATTTTGGTATTCTACACATCTTTTTGAACATCGAAACTTATGAAAGCAAGAGTTTCAAAAAAGACGACATAACTGCCTACTCGCGATGCACCAAGATTTGGTGTTTCCGCACTGAGATCCACTTTTGGCCTTCACTAAATTTTAGGATAAAACAAGTTGATGCGCAGTGGTTGATAGTCAAACATGCCGTATTTTTTTGAAACAAACTATAAGAATATGAGAAGTCACACTTTGATGGGAAACTTCTATTAGAAACCTTGAATTTTAACTAAAGTCTCCCATTGCGAATTTTGGATTTTGAGGCCTTCAATATCCAATTTTTTGTATCAAATTGTACTCGAAAATTTTAAAATTTAAAATAATTTTGAGTATAGAAGAATCGCCCAAATATCCTTAGTTAGACGCAGAAGGTACCCTTTTTGGTGATATCTTTTTAGCACAAATGTTCCCTCCCTTCATTTCAAGGACGCGAAAAACAGGAAAACACCTGCTGATAAAATTCCACGTGAAGTGCATCGTGGAGGGGAAGACCTTCGATAAGAAGAAAGCAGACTTTTGAGGAGAAAAAGACTCACAAAGATTTTAGGTTCCTCCATCTTGGGCAGTGAGACTTGTCGTTTGGCGCTGCTTCCATTCTCCAAAATCTTTCCACTCATGTTGAATGACGGTCGACGATCCGTTGGACGTCCTACTATTCGATCCTCAGTTGGATAACTACCTCCGCCGGAGCCGAGGCTGAAATTTTTTCATTGAAGAGGGGAGATCATGTGAGATATTTTATATTAATATTCAAGGCTTCTTCTGGGATTAACAGAGGAAGGAATGATGAATAGTTTAATAAGATATTTCCCATATGGGAAGGAAAATTTATATTCAGGCGTTCAGGCGATGGGGATTATTTTCATTGTTTATTCGGGTTGGTTAAAGGACGGGAAAACAATATTGTGAAGAAGAAATCATCTTCAGAGAGAGAAATGCTTTTTTGACAATTTGTGGGAAGACAAAAAGACTTTTCTGGATGTTTGAAGAGAAAATATGCTTTCTATGGGAAGGTCGACTAATCGTTTTGGCAGGGAATTGTCATGAATGGGAGGGAAAAATGGCCTTTTTTCTGGTCAATTTGAGAAAGAGATCAAATGACAATTTTTGTTGGATTAGTTCTCCTTGAGGAGTAATACGAAGAAAAACAATTATTCCCAATACTTTGAATGAGATGGAAATCAGTGGAGATAATAATTAGGAGGTTGTTCTCTGAGAATTACTTTGTTTTGAAGTTTATTTGATCAAAGGGATGTCTTTCTGAATGGAAATCGGATCTCGCGATTTGAAGAAAGACAGATGGTGAATGAATAGGATTTTCTCTTTTATTATTCGAGGTCAACATCAAGTGATGAAAACCCTTTTCGAATATTATTCAGAAGTTACTTGAACATGAGCAATATTAAGAAAATGAGACGGGCCGATGCGTCAAAGCGATTTCGAAACAGCAAAATGTTGCAAATTTGAGGACAGCTGGCCAAAAATAAACACTTTCAGCCAGATGGTAGCAGTAATGAGCGCTTCCTGTTCGAATTATCGGTCATTTTACACTCTTTTGAACCGGATAGGAGAGAGGTCGAGGATGTCCCTGCGAGTTTTAAGCCAAATCCGGGTGGAAAGGTGTCTTTGTCGCCATTTTGTTAAAACAAAAAGAAGAGACCGACCTGAATTGCGGCGAAGCGGTTGACATTTTGTGTGGAGAGTGATGGTCACTCCGCCCTTGAGAGAGAAGACATTAAAAATAGGCTCAGACAACGTCAACAAAATCACGTGGCTGAGGGAGAAACACAAGGGAGGCGCCTTTTCTCTTTGGTTTTTGGAATCAGTTCACTATTTTTTTTGCAAATACTTGGTCCCAAGTTCAATTTTTTGGAGAGATTTGGCTAAAATTGCCCAACCAATATTTGTCCAAAGAAAGGCGTTTTGGTTTTTAGAATCAATTCTCTTATTTTTCGACTGAAACTTGAGAGGATTTTTACTGGAATAGTTTGGAGAAAAGTGGTTCGACTTTGATTTTTGGAATCAATCTCGTCCTTCGTTTGGCCGGTAGTTCGAATTTCGTATTATTTCCATGAAATTTTTGCAATTTTTCCCCTTTTGTCAAGGACAGAAAACGGGCAAATTCCGCGGAGAAAATTCATGTCAAAATTGACCAAAAAAGTAGAGGCTTATCTTTGATTTTTGTTTACACTTCAGCGTTTTCTATTTTTAGAGAAATTGCTTTACCTTTGTTGGAGATGTTGCTTAGGAAAAATAAGAAAATTCAAATAATTATCACCAAGAGCGGGCGCCCTTTTGATTTTTGAAGTCACCCCCATTTGTTTTTTGTCTAACGGTGACCTGATAATTCGAATTTAGGGAACTATCTAGCCATTATCAGCTGAATGGCGGAAACATTTTGGGTAAGGAAAATCCCCAGGAATTGTCATCAAAATTTGCGGCTAAAGCTGACAAAAAATGGAAGAAATGTTGCATTGTTGCTCTCTCGCTTTGTAGCTAATTTACGGTCAAATAAACTGAGAAAGTAAGGTATTTTCTTTGGTTTTTGATTCTCCGCTTGTTATTTTCCGAGATTGTGTCCACTAATTGGCTAATAATTTTTATGTGGGCAGAAGCTTTGATTTGCTCTACTTTTTGGGAAAAGGCACTAGAAACTAGCTGAAATTGTCAGAAGAATATCGGAGAACCAGGGGAAAGGTCTTCCCTTTGCAATTCGACTACCTGTTTTTTCTTCAACTTTGATAGACTGAGGGGAGTCCCCGAGTATACAAGGAAGTTTTTTTTGTAGAATTTAATGGATGGGAAAGGGTTAGGAATCAAAAAACTGGTTGGGGGAGGCAGTCGGCTGGGAGGACACTAAATTTCGACGAAATGATAAGGAACTTCAAATTTTTGTCAAAAGCGTCAGCATTCTTATCTTTTTGTTTCTGTAGTTGAATACTCAAGCGGATTTCCCCCTTACCTGCCAATCGAAGGGGAGATAATAAACAGAACTCTGACCGGACTCTGGTTTTATAGGAGCGGGAAATCAATAAAACTAGATTAGGTTTTCTTTCAACTGACGTCTTTTCACAGGAAACAAACAAAAATACTAGTTTCGATGGATCCCTTGGTTGGATCAACGGAATCAGTCGCCTAAAATACTCTACCCGGTCGAAGAGACTTAAGACCTTCGACGTAATTGGAACGGAAGCCGGTTTGTGTTCTCCCCAACAGCTTGGTGGCTCAGACTTTCTCTTTTGGATTTCCTGTTCATTCGAACGGTTACGAATGGAAAATGATCAAACGAGCGATAATCGAATTAGCGTCTTTTCTCCAATGAATCATTCACCCTATCAATGGTAGATTTTTCCCAAATTTGAAGAAAAAAGATGGATTTTTTGAGGGCCTAGGATTAAGAATTTTCTAATAAATTGATAACATAAAAATCGATGAGAATTTGAAGTAATAACTTCCGCTCAAAATTGAAGAAAACGAGGGAAAGATCTCTGGCCATTTTTTTGAAGTGACTGTTTTTTTCATCTGTGGGATTGACAGCTGATGTTGGGACAAAAGGGCTCCTCAAATATTTTGGGGAAAAGAGACAGCTGGAAATCGGGAAGAGGCCGTCCGGTGGCCAAAACAAAACCATTCGCGGTTCTCCCGCCAAGAAACCCAGATGTCTCCCCGATTTTTTGGCTGAAGTAAGAAGGAGAAGGAAGAGGAATAGTACTGTTACACTCGAGGAGATAGACTGATAAAAAATGAAATTTTTCTTCGTATCGCCGAGCACTTGTTGAAAGTGCTGAGGGTGGCTGTAAAGAGCATAAGTGCACGTGTGCTGAGAGAGTGAGCAGGGAAGGACAAAAGGTGTCCCCGAGACGAGAGAGTGGTCCAGTCAGGGAGAGTCACCAGAGACAGTCTCTGCCGGTCGACCTGTGACAGTCTGGCTCTGCCGTTTACTTTTTCTATGGGCTTGTGGGAACTGCAAAAACCAATACAATTCCTGCTTGAATCTGAGAAATCTGGAGAGTTGGAAGAAGAAGACAAAATTTCCATTCATCTAGCTGATTTTTCAATTTTATCTGAAAAGAACATGACAATTTTTTCAATTGGAAGACTATTTTCAACATAAAAATATCTGATAAGATAGTTGGAAAGAGCCACAAGTGCTATCAGACGAAAGAAAAACGATGTTCAAAAATCACAAAAGAGGGAACGACTTAAAGGCTTTGGAGGTCATTTTTGATTTATTTATGAATCAGATCAAATTGAATTTGATTTTAAAATAAAAGGAGGTCAAAAGCATTAGAAAATTTGAAAATCTGATCTCTACAAGAAGCTATTGCTCCTACCAAACTAGCTAAACGGACGGAGGGGATGGTTCAAATTTGAAAGGGGCGGGACACAGTGTCTCTCCTTTAGTCTCCCCATGCCCGTTTTCCTAGACAAATGACATCAGAATTGATCGACCGGGGTGAGTTTAAGCAGACAACCTTGAATATTCTGATCTACTGAAGAGAGAGAAAGAAAAAAAGGATGAGCAATCAGAAAGGGAAATGAATGGTCAAAAGAGAAAGTGGGAGGGGAAGGGAGAAACAGCTGAGTAAATCAGGGCAGCTGTTATTCAGCTTTGGTCTCGAAATTTCTGGGAAATTCGCTCTTTGTCTCCCCCTGCAGCATCTATACGATAAGACGACGATAACGTCAAAAGGCCAAGCAGTCGACTGGTCAACTGACTTCCGGCCTTGGAACTCTTGATGTCTGATCTTGTGCTGGCTAATTTACTGCCCGAGAGTCTCAGCAATTTGAATGGAATAAACGACAGGGGAAACATATTATTCCCTCGAGAGGGCCAAAGGGTAGTTCAGCCACACTGGTCACTCGGAACAGCTGCTCACTTGGAAAGACTCTTCGATCAAACTTCAAGGAAATTGATGGGATTATGACTCAACCAATGCGGGATTAGGTCATGTGAGAAAGAAGGTTTCAGACGGATTTTTCAGATGAAGAATTGATCTTTGATGGAGAAAATTGAGAAAAAAAATTGTTGAAGAAAATGGAAATGGAAGAGTGTAAATGAGGGGGAATCAGCTGCAAAAAGGCTTTGGCCCCGACTGATGGATTGAGGGTGGTTGGAAAGAGAGAGAGAGAGAGAGAGAGCATTCTGAATCGCGAGACTCCAGTCATGGGAACACGATGGTCGATACGCTAGTAGTATGTGGAGGGAAGAAATGACGCACTCTCTTTTTTGCAAAACCCAAGGTGGTCCACTCAGTTTTGGGTCAAAGACCTCTCTCTCTGAGATGAAGGAGCAAACATCTTTCTTCAAGAGACGATCAATCAGAGAGACGACAGCTTTACTTCCTTGGAGGTCAAAGCTTCTTTTCGGCCATGTGATTCTCCCTTCTCACAATTCTTTAAAAGCGTCGCGTGACTTGGCTTCCTGAAAATCAAAAGGAGGAGGAAGAAGAAAGTGGATTGATTGGCTGAGCAAAGTCCTTGAACATCAGGCTCGCGACTATAAATCTTCCATTCGAACGGAACTTGAAGGAATGTGCTGCTTTTCTAAAGGCGATCTTTCGTCTAAAAAAAGATTTAGAAATCAAGAGAGAATGTATTGTTTGAAGGCTTTTTGTCCTGAAAACGCTCTCCCATTCAAATCATCCTTTTCAACGTTGTTTGGTTTCTTCAATAATGCAGAAACACTATGTATTCCTCGTCATTTTCGCGTGTTATTTCTTCAGAATTTTAAAGAAGCATGCCAATGATAAATTGATAGCTCCTATCCTGCAGATATATTTCTTCTAGAAGCTATCATCAACTTTAAAAAGGGTTACTGCAATTTTCTCAAAAATTTCAATTCCATTTCTACAACGATTATTAGTGAAATTCCAAGACGATTCAACAAGGTTTTTTTGTTTTAATCAGAGGCTTGTTAGAGATTGAGCTTCCACTATGGAGAGAGCTTTGACAAGGGAATGCTTTGAATAGGATGTGACAAAACCATCTGAGCCATATATCATTCGATAGAGCTCAAAAAGTTACGTCGATTGCAATAATTTCTAGCTGCCGAAGGCACTTGTGAAACTTTTCTAGTAGAAGTACAGTAGAATCAAGCAGTAACACGTCAAATCAGCTAGCATAATCTTTCCATAGATGATTTAACTCTTCACACTATTTTTGAAGATGCTCGTCGCTTTATTCAAGGAAGCTGTGTTCATGTACTTCTTTTATTGTTTATCTCTTCGTCTTTGGGATGCAACTCATTGTGGTCAGCGCTATCTTCTTCTTTTCTCTGCATTTCCCTAGGTTTTTATGGTAGTATGATCCCTCGATGTTGGAATAAACCTCCTAAATCCGAATTTTTGACGGCTGATTCGTGTAGTAAGTTTCTCTCTTTTGCCATTTAAGATGTTGTAGAAACCTCGTTGGAAAGTATTCAAAAGTTTGTCGGATGTAAAGGACGAGTCGTTAAAGAAGCCACTATTCCGGGATTAATCGATTGGCCGAGCAGTTGGGCTGAATTGTCTAAATTACGAGACTATCTCACTGAGACGCGGGTTCTCAAGGGAGTTGGCATTCGTTTAAAAGGAATGCAACTCGATACGATCAGCATTGCTGGGGTTGAATTCGAGCCGATTGGAAAACAACAAATTATTCTGGAAGAGAATCCAAAACTCCGATTTGCTTTCCTCAATTTCACTCTCAAACACGAACTGATCGTGAGGAATAATCCCCGGTTGGAAGCTATCTTTATTCGGAAGAACTCCGAACCAATCCAGCAACAGATTGACAATATATTTTTCATCGAGGATACCTGCTTTTCTGAATTTGAAGTCTATTCTGGCAAGCAATGCAGCCTTCTTTATATGGAACATGGACAAGCAAAAAAAGCAAAGCGCTGGCTCCGGAAACAGAGTTGGTTCTTCTGGTCGATTGGTGGGTTCCTTTTGTTTTTCCATAGTCTCTTCAGAAAGCATATGGTATCTCTTCAAGAAGTCAATTTGCACACACGTCATGCTGGGATTGGTCGAGCCGATTCTCGGACTCCTCGCCGAGGCTCTCCACGCCTGGGCTGATGAATTGAAGAAAGAAGCAGAGGAAATAAGGAGAAAGAAGAACGCAAAACTGACAATCCGTCAGCTGAGGGAGGCCGTTCGTCAACTCGAACAGAGTCGTCAGGACGTGGCGGATGCCCTCTAAGCTTTTTGTTTAATAAACTTTTTTTTTCTGATTCTCTTTTATGACTAAAGTTTTTACCAGAGGTCAAATCAGAGACTATCTGCAGTGATCTCTTCTTTCTAGTTTTTCTTATTTCCTTGATTGTTTTTGTCTCTTTTTGTACTTTTTTTCCAATTCTTCCTCACCTTGATTTCTGTGAGGAAGTTTGAATCTGTGTTATAACAAAAATTGACAAAGATCAGCCGAGAAAGATTTTTGTTATCTTTATTCTCAACTGACTAGCTCCTGCTGCGATGGGGTTCAAGAACAAGCTACTTGGGCTAGTCCGCTTTTTTTTTACCTACCACTTTCTAGAAATAAGGCTAGCTACGACGAGGAACTAATCAATAATGTGGGACGTGTTGATCTCTTCTATAAACTAGCTGAGAAGATGATCAAAACGAGCGAGAAATTTTTGAAAAATCGTGAGCGTCCATGGCAGAATGCGGCACAGCTTTTCCAACTCTACGCCAGCCAGACTAGGACAGCTGAAGTAGTCAAAGTAATTAATGATTTCGGCCCTGCTTTGGCTGGAATCGCGGAGAAAATCAAGCAAATGGATCCGGAAATTCATAAGGAATTCAACATCAAATTGAATGCTTTCATCGTCTCGAATAAGACTATTTTTGGTGAGATCAAATACATGGAGAAGTTGAGGAAAGGTGCGAAGAAAACGAGTAACAACGCCAAAAAAGATGTCAAAGTGAAGACTTCAACTCAAGCCACCCAAGACGTCTTCGATAAAATTCGTCAAGCTACAAATGAACATCTCAAGAAGTTCCTGGACGAAGCTCAAGTCTTCCGAACTTATGTTAACGCCTGGATTCGACTCGAGAGAGAGCTCAATAAGACTTGTAAAGAACTCATCTTAGCAGCTAGTGGCAAGCCTAAACTGGCTCCACCAAAGAAGTCGACGATGTCCTCAGTCAGATCGATGAAGTCCAGAGCTCAAGCGATTGTCGATGCCCCTTCGAGTTCTAAGAGTCTGAAGAGTTCGAGGTCGATGAAGAGCGCCAAATCGACTAAATCTGCCATGAAGAAGCCAGACGAAAAGGGCCAAAAGAGTCAGAAGAAGGAAGAAAAAGAAGAAGACGAGGAGGAAGAGGAATCGAAGAAGAACGAACTACAGAAAAGCGGCTAAAAATCCTTTTGAGTCCTCCCTGACACGATAAATCATATAAATCGCACGACTATTTTTTTGGAATTTTAATTCAAATTAAAATATTTTTGAGATTGGAATCAAAGATCAATCGTTCTTGAGAGAGGACATGAAGAATCTTTTGTCCTTTCCAGCAAGGTTTTCTTTCGCGGATACGAAATTGTTTGATACCGATCATATCTAATATCAGAATTCATAGTCGAAACGAGCAAACTTTCATTCAAACATTTCCAGCTGCCTTTTTTAAATTATCTCCTCCCCGCTCAAGTTGAATGCTTAGATTCGATATATTCCTCTGCTTTTATTTGCCGATTTCTCTCGGAATTGTTTGCAACAGTTGTATTGAGAATGATCTTTATCCCAGCGATAAACCGTAAGAGTTCGACTCTTCTCTAGTCTCAAATCCTAGATGTTCCTCTTGCAATGGAACAACTTGTTTTATCTACGATTACCACTTCACCTACTATCAATATAAAGGGATGAAAGCCTACGAAATGGTTGGAGATTTGGAATAAAGGAAGTAAAGAATTTAGGGCTGTTTAACTACCCCCGAGCCACTTCCCATCAAATGCTGGAAGAATCAGGAAAATTATACGATGTGTACTTGTCAGTGAGTCTTCTTCTTGGAAGGATAATTGACTTTAGAGAAGATTATTGTAATGATAAGGAGATAATAAATCAAATGAAAACAATTATAAAACTCAATAAGACAAAATGTGTCGATACTTATGGTCTCATTAAATTTAGTTCATCTTATAATGGAGGAATTTGCAAGGCCAGTAGCTGTTGCTCGGTGATTCCGCCTGCTGGGCAAGACTCCGTGAGTGATTCAAACAGTTATTGAGCTTATTCGAGGGAATACGGTAGTTTAAAAACTCTTTCCAGCCAATATATTCGTGTATCGAGCCGTCAATCGCTATGGGATCCGAGCTTGTTCCGCTCGCTTCTTTCGATCTATTGTAAGAGAGCCAATCAGCTAGAAATTAATTTCCAGCGCTATTCACGCTTCCTTGATGTGGCCAACCAAAAACTGTCTGCGATTAACAGTAGATGATATTTATTATGATCGAACTGAAGTTTGCATTACCACCAGTGTAAGTTGACTTGGAGAGAAAAAAGCCTATTTAGTTATATAATCAAACAAAGCAGCACAAAGCCAACGACACTGTGATATGTAGATCCTCAACGGAAGACAAAGATCGATTGTGCAAGGGACATCTCTGTTTTGTGGCTGAATCGACCACATATCCAATTTACCATCTGATGGGCTGTATCGAACAATTCGATGCAGAAGGAATCAAACTCGTTGTCAGTTATCTTCCTTAAAATAAGCTTCCATTAGCTTTTATTTCGTTTCGATGTTCTGCAGGTCTTTTCTACAACTTTCAGAACATCAAAACAGCCGAAAATTAAAAACTAAAAGTTGCATAAGAAATACCTCTTTTTAGCCGGGCCTCTACGATTTCTATATGTCAAAACTCTTCATTTGCAACACAAACATGTGCAATACCAACTATGTGAGCTCTGGTTGACAATAGAACCTAGGATTTATTCAGACAGCCTCTGGAGAATTCTCTGTGAATTGGATTGCGCCACCCGTTGTATATACTAACAATGATAATTACGATTGCTGTCCTCGTCCCACGACTTGAACTTCCAGTTTGATCAGCCTCTTCCTTTCTATTATAAGCAACAAATAAATACGGATTTCCTTTTTAAACGAATTTATCGAAGAAATATATTCTGAGGTAGTTTATATCTGATTTCCAGTTCCGTTTCTTGGACAACACGAGAAATCGTCAGTTGGATCAATTGGTTTCGTCGAATTGTCCTCCAGTCCATAATCATCCTGAATAGCTTTAAAAGCGAAAGTAAATAAAAATTATACAATTTCTGCGTTGCACATATCCGTGTCGCAAATGAAGAGATGACTATTATAGAAGTCGTAGAAACCTGGTTGAAGCCTCATTCCTTGCGCATTTGATTGTTGGATACAGCCTTTGAGAATCTCTCCCTCTGTGTTGGCTCCAACGAAGCACAACGGTCCCTCACATTCATAAGTCTAAAGGTATCACTTTCTCCCTAATTTGATGTTCTAGGAAGAAGATAAGCATTAATAATTAGACTTACGTGATCAAGACTTCGAGAATAATCGCTCCTGCATTTGATTTTCTTCTTTGCCCATTGGCTAGCCGTTGTTAGATTCGATATCTTGAACTCGTGAGATCCAAATAGCGAAAAACCTACGGAAGTAAAAGTACAATACTCGTAGGAATCAAAATAGTTGAGAAGAGCAAGAATTCGAAGACAACTTCCAACTGGAAAGAGCAGCCTCCCTTCCATGTAGAGAAAGCCAAATGACGCTAAGATGAAATTTTCTTCTGGATATCCATACACGGGACATCGATAGATAGTCGAATTGTCCTTGGGGCTCTATGTCTTCCAGTTAAAGAGAGTTCTTACAAATGTATTATGAAGAGCTTGGCAAATTGGTGATTGGCATTGCTCTTCTTCTTTTAAGCCACAAACTCGTAGAGGAACTTCTTGGATAATGGAAGTTGAAACGAGAGATGGATTGTTACAGTAATCCTCTTTACAAATGCAAGCAACATTTGAAGAATTTGTCTTCGAACAGCCTATTGGAAAAGGAACTGGAGCAGATAAACATCCCTAAGAGTTGTCTAAAAGTTGAAGAATTTCTACCATTTCGTATGCTTTTAGTCCTTTGAATTGCTTGAAATGGAAGACATATTGTGTGATAAAGCAGGCCGATCCATTACATTCGCCACATCTAATGAGTCATAATTGAGACCAAAAACTAACTCTTTTCCAGTTGGAAACAATTCATTCTCAATACAATTATTACAAATCAGAGCTAGACAAATACAGATAGATTGGACGAGTAGACATAATCGGCAGAGAGTCATGACGAATGGAGAACAGGTGCAAACTCGACGAGATTACTCAATTTCTTCTTCGATTTCTACATAATTGTACTTCATCGAAGAGAAAATAAAGATCTAATTTAGAGAATCTTGGAACCTCTTGGAAGAGAACCTACCAAAGTGAAAATAAGCATAATTCCTCCATAGACAAAATGCGAAGTGGAAGGCGACATCCCAACTTGGTTCAAAAGGAATCCAAGAACATTACCCATCGCTGCTGTTAGGAGCCATAAAGCTTGCATAAAAGCCTTCATCGAAGTTGTCGTCTGAGTGTAGGCGAATTCCAAAGCTCCAACTGCGAGTAGAGACTGAAAGATTACCGTAGAAGCATCTTAAGCAGAGTTGCACCTCGGAGAGACCAAAAGCGATATTTTGAGGCCACATGGAGATTCCCTTCACAGAATAGCCAGGAATCACTCTGAATGGACATTGTTTTAATCATATTTTCAATAAAAATACACAAATTCAGTGAATCCTTCTGAGGCAGAGCCATTACAGTCAGTATTTTCGAAAAATACTAATCGTGCTCCTGATTTTCCTCTCAAATCAACGAATGCACTACAATTTTCGCAGTTAGACATGAAAAGCTGGCGATCCCAAGGCTCCATTCCAGCTGTTGAGAAGTATTTTTGCTTTAATTCAAGTCCCTAAACTCATTTCTTTAAAAAGTTACGGCAATCCTTACTTGGCGACAAGAAATCAATTCTACTTTGGTTTTTAAGGCTTCAACTCGGGAATAGGGGATTGTTTTAGTGTAGTATTTAACTCCACTCTCAAATGGATAAAGAGCCACCAAATTGATTCCTTCTTGGATGGTGATTGACGGAGTGAGTTGAGTAACGTTTTCTAGGGAAGAGCACCTCGTCAAAGTCCTGTATGCTCCTGAAAATTTCTAGGAGTTCCTCCTGTAAAATTAGTAGAATACCAGAAGGGATGTCGAAATATCCTTGTTCAATTGGCTTTGGGAGAGTCTTGTTATCTACTAGATAGAACTCACAATCCCTCAAAGACTCGTGTTGCCAGACGGCTAGTTGAGCCCCTTTCTCCAAAGGAGGCAAGAGATCATTCGATATCTGATGCTCAACTCTGATTGCAAAGGCAAAGGAAAGAGCAGCGAAGAGACCTCCAGCTGCCATCTTCTTCAGTGGCGTTACTTTGGTGAATTTATCCAAAAATGGAATGATATAATTGTTTTGAAGGAAGATGGAGACCACAATTGTGATGGGATCGAGGATCTGAAATCTCCTTGAGCCAAAAAAAAAAGAAAACTGACAATGAACATGACAAAATTGATTATTATATCGCCTATTCTCCCATCCACAAAGGAATATTGCCGGGACCAACTGCTGAACATATTTTGATAGCAGGTCCAAAAAGGAATTCCAATAAAGAAGAGACTTGCAACGCAGAAAGATTGTTTTAGATTTGAGACGAACTTCTCTCCATATTCTGGCAGGGCATAGTCTAAGAAATCTCTTTTCTCTCCTCTTGAGACTTTCTAAAAACATTATTTATTGGAATTTACAGCCCTCACTCTTTCGATCCTTTTCTTATTCCTGAAGGCTACGCGAATACATCGGACGGCTTCGACCAGAACGTTCTTGGTGAGTGGAGCTCGATGGAACCACTTGGTGAAGCCGACGAAAAGAACTGCGGAAATAAAGACCAATCCAGTTGATAGACCTGTACTCCTTTTATTGCTTCTTTGAAAGGAAAATACCGTATACGACTAGATAGCATGGGCCTCCAAAACAATGAATAAAATCCTTTAAATTTCCCACAATCACCATTGAAGCGATTCCTCCTACATTAACCGCCAGATAGTACCAAGAGAACATTTTATTCCTCGTCTCTTCGTTGTGTCCTTGGAACTGTTGGGAGGTTTATTTGATTTCTGAAGGACACAACCTGGTCGGCATTGAACGTTGGAAGGATGACTTTGTTAATTCCGACAGCAATGCTCACTAACAGAAGAGAAATCGCCCCAAATATGGCGGAAAGCGGAAGTGGAAGTACCGTACTCATCGAGACAAAAAAGAACCCTAAAAAGGGAAGAATTTACACTTTTTGAAATCTACTTTGAAACACTTCCTTTGGACTAAAGTAACCCTAAAACGAAATAAAAGAGGATCCCGCTTGGAAAATGAAATTCTTTGTCGGCTGACGACTCGGCTCGATATGCAGTTTATCGTGGCGGGACCCAATTCATCTTTCAATACATCTCTAACCATTTTTCGGTGGTTTCCAAACTGAAGGAAGATCAAGGGCTACAACTTTGAAGAACAACAAAACTTTTAGAAATTACTCGTCCATTCTATCCATATAATAAAAAGTACAGTACCTATAATAAAACAGACGGAGTGAAGTCCAAGAACAACATATCGCCCCCAGTAATTATCCGCAATAAATGCAGTTATCAACGGGGTAAAATTGAGCAAAAATCCATACAAAAAGTTAGCATCATTTCTGAAATCTCCTCTACTTTTTTTAGCTAAAAAATAAAGAACAAACGCTGTTTTCTCGCTGACTCCTACTGATTCTCTCCAATAAGTTGGATTCAAGACGATAAAAATAGCAAAAGCACCCGCCTAGAGATGCTTTTTGAAGAGAAAAATGTCGGATTTACCTCGAAAAATGTCATAAGCAGGAGGATGAAAGATCCCTTAGGATAGACAGTAGAGGAACCCATAACCCACCTCTGGAAAAAAAGAAGAAACTTTTGATCGGTCTGCTGGCTTTTTTGTTAGTTGGAGAAACTTTGATTTATCTACGATTGTGGAGACTTTCAAAGAGAAAAGAATGGTGAAAACACAAGATGAACTCGCAACACTTCTGATTCGATTAGTTTGTAAGAAACGGTGCAGGCAGAAAGGCCATTCGAAGGGAGTAGCCTTTTGTAGGCGAGACAGGGGCCATTCGTAGTAAAACGACCCGACGGCGGGGTTCGGAGCGACTGATAGACGACGAGACTTGTGACGAACAAAAACCGAGACAGCGAAATTTCCAAAAAGGGATTCCTTGACCTTTGAAGGGGCTTTTTTCTGTTAGACTTTCGTTCTCGAATCTTGTAGAAACAGTCTAAAAATAGAGGCGTATGCAGGCGATTTCTTCCAGTTCAAATAAGCCAGTTGGTCTTCCTAGATTTAGAAAAAAATTTAAGAAGAGACAAGCTATTTCTTGTGGTTTTTGCTTCGAATTTTCAGGAAAATCAAAGAAAACTAGAGATTTCGGAACTATTTACCTTTAGGGGCACCAGTAGCCATGGTTCAATTTTTGTGTTGTCAGGAGGGTCGCGGGTTCAATCCCCTCCCTGACTTACATTTTTGCTTTATTAATTCAAGTCTTTTTTCATATTTTTTGACGTTTTGACTCAATTGTATTGCATTATAAGCACATATGCATTGACATCTCCTCATTATCCAATTCATTATCTCATTTTTTGAGCAATCCTATTGATAAAAGATGCTCGGGATTGAACCCGCGACCCTCCTGACAACACAAAAATTGAACCATGGCTACTGGTGCCCCTAAAGGTAAATAGTTCCGAGATTTCTTGTGGCTTTCTTCCTTACCAAAACCTAGCCAGTTATTTTCCTTCGATCTTTGCTCGACAAATCAACAACACGGCAAAGATTCTATCATTGGACGCTCTTTCTGTGGGATTTCACTCTCGATGCTCTAAAGATTCATGTGGCATGTTAACTTCTTTTTAGGGAAATTTTCCGGTCGTTCTATCAGGGCGCTTCTTTTATAAATTTGTAGATTATTGTTATATTTGATGATCTTTCTTTTGAAGAAGCCTTCTAGACGAGTTGCTAATTCTTTCACGCCAAAAACAGGCTGAGCTCAAGCTCGATATAATTAGAGTTGATCCGAAACAAATCTAATCGGGAACGCATTGGAAACTATAAACGGAATGATAAAGTTTGCTACCACCCGCACACGTGAGTGGAATCTTCTTGAGCTCGTAAAGTCTTTTTTCTGCCTAATGGCGTCTACGAGGTCATCTTTTTGCGTCAGGTTACAGGGAACAGTGGAACATGTGATGAAAATCGTCTGTTCAGGCGGAAGATTAGGACAGAGGTTGCGATACAAATTAATCTCATCAACTGCTGGTTCATTTCTGGTGTAAACTTCGAGAAAACAAAGAGATCCATGAGGAGGAGATATTAGCGATCTGACCAAAGGAGTTTTGATACATTTTTAAAAATATTTCCTATGATTTTTCAAGAAAAAGAAAGTTTCTCCGTAATTTTCACCGTACGTAAACTCTTTCCAGGTTTTTCTTCCTTATTCCAAAAATGTCTGGTCATTTCCTCCTCGGAGACTTCGGGATCGGGAAACTCTCTGTGAGAAAATGGTTTAAAGCGAACATAAACCAGTCAGTACGAGCGTAGATCACGATCACGATACAGATATTGTAAGATAGGAGAAAAGACCTACACTGTAGGGGGTTGAAGATCGAATTTGTCAGGGTTTTTGAAATCTTTGAGTTAGTGTGGCTTCCAGTTTGAGCAGTGGATTTGACTTAAAACGTCACTTCAAAGTTGCTGTAAGTTGTGCAAAAATTTCTATCTGAATGTTCCACATTTCTGACCAAAAGCGTGGAAGCTTCTCGCCATTAAATTGCTTCCCACAACAAAATTTCTCGTTTTTCCCTTTAGCCTCCAGAAAACATTTAGAGTATTTTCCCCCCATGGCCGAGTAATGTATTACACCGAGTCAACTAGGACCCGTTCTTCCAGTTAAAAGGCCCCTTCGAGTAGACTCTCCCACTAGCTTTTATTCACAAAATGTTCATTTTGTCAATCATTCACTCATAAAGAATTCAGAAATGAGATTTGTTCTCTGCTTCGTCCTGTTTTTTATTATTCTCTCTGTCGCTTTTTCCAAATCAATTGGTCAGTTTTTTTTGCTAATTTTTAGGAAATAATTATTTCAGAAAGAATTGTGGATGCCCACTTGCCGATTCGAGTAGTCGATGGAGAGGTTCATATGGATGACGGATTCCCTCTTCCTCCTTCTCTCCAATTATAAAGTTAACCCATACTTTTTAGCCTTCTTCTTCCAGCCTTTCTTATACCAAATTCTATAAAATTTCTTCCTTTTTTCGTTGTTTTCCTCTGGAAAGAATTCTCTCGGAGTCACTGGGTTCTGCAAGATTTTCGCCTTGATTTGAGTGAGCTCTGAGGACTAAAAATATATTTTTCCAACGTCTTCGATTCAATCTACGGGTCAATCGAGGAGACACGAAAAATACTCTCGGGTTCTTGTCAACCTTCGTAAGAGACTTTGTGTGTTGATATCAGCCTGTAATGATCGTCAAATATCATTGAAAAATGCATTAGCACGGAGGTAATTGCTGCTCCCTGGGGGCGGAGACAGAGTCCGTCACACCTCAGCCAGCGACTCCATGGCCAGCCGACTTCAACTTGGTAAGCATACTGTAGTCGACTTATTGGGTCATTTCCCGGGTTTTCACTTATTCCTCCCTCATTTTTCCTTCTTTTCTTCTCGAAAAGTTAAATCAAAGTCAAAATCTCAAAGCTACCGTAATTTAGGCCCATTTTCCAGTCCTAGGCTTCACCTAAACTCAAAAAGAACCATCTGATTAGTGATTACTGTAGAACTAGTTATTCTGGGTAGGACCAAGAATTTACTATAATCTTGTGCTAGTTCTCCATTTGTGAGCTCCGGAATTCTTTCAATATGAAAAATTGAATTACGGTAATGAACTCCAGAGCAGGTTCCCTCAGAAATCACTTACTCTGATACACATTACGCGCGAAAATCAACTGAATTAGGGGCTACTACAAAAAAGCCGTGAAATTTGGTTTCCGTGTTCTTTTTTTCGAAAACAAAATGGATCTATTTAGTCGGACTAATAATACCGTTGGAAAGATCAACTTGTTTCTGATGTTTGCGTTGAAAATAAATAGCCAGCCTTGAAGGAAGCCCCTTTCAGCCATTTTCCAAGAAGTCAGCAGCTCAGTTTTGCAGATCATTTTAGTCGAGTTCTAAATCCGCACCTGTAGTCAATAAAAAATTGATGGCTTTATCTCGGACTGCGCAATATCTGGAAAGAAAAAAGTGAAACCGTTAAATTATTAGAGTGCCTATTACTAATCAAATCGAATGTACTCCCACACTGAGACAGCGGAAATTGGATTCAGTCAATTGGGGGTGGAGATAATTATAGAATTATGCGGTGGTCTTTCTAAATTTTCCTCAAAAACTCAAAGACACTTTCTAAGTTTCCTCAGCTGTATAATCAACTTTTTCGAATGTTTATCAGATCATAAAACTGAATTCCCGCTTGAGTTTCGAGTGATGAGAGAGAGTTTCAGCATTTCTGGTTCTTGCCTGCAGTGTCCTGGTCACCTCAGCCATCCGAGGAGCTCTTTTCCGCAACGGACGTAGCTTTTTAAGGAATCAGACGCCGATGTCTGTAGAAGAGCAGTCCGATGAGCCATCCAAGCGATCAGCAGTTTCAGTGAGTGTCCTCGCTATTTCACCTGGCATATGCTTTCTGAATATTCGAGAGACGGCCATAACACGATTTTTACGCTGCTAATTAATGTCGAAAACATGGAACCTTTGAGAAAATCATTTTTTTCCAGACGCTCCAGTCAGGCCAACAATCTTCGCTGACTCCATCGGCTGCTTTCCGAGAACGTCTTCTCCTCCGTCAGCTGCTACACGAAATGGTCCAGGAGAATATCTAATCTACTCTTTGTTCGTCTGTGCTTCGTTCCATTTGAATAAAGTCGTGTATTGTTTTCTTTTTCGTACAGCTGCCAGCCAAAGCGGGGAAATATTTTTGCTGGCGCAAAGAGGAGTCACCACGGCGAAATATCAGAAATATGATGCGAAAAGAGGGCTGGGAAATAGACCATTTCGTCTCAGAACGGCATGACGGAGAGGGTCGTTATGGAGACTTTCACCAAGGAAGTCAGACGTCGTCAATACGATCAAGTTTGTTCTTTCTTTCCTTCTAGCAGCTCTCTTAGAATAATCGTTATGTAGATGACGGCATTGTTTATGGCAAGAACCGTCTAAATTCCATTCAACGAGTAAGCTACAAACTCATTTAAAAACAATTAATTATCCAGAATGATCGTGGTTATACCCAGGAGATTTCAACCATCAATCACAACGCTCAGCTGCAACATCTCACGGATCTTGTCTATAATCTCGTGAAAGAGCTTCGTCGTGATAAAACTGAAAAGGTAGCGCCTCAATATAATTTTAAATCATAAGATTCCACCAACTCCTGAACCACCAAAAAATCCTCCAATCGATGTGGCCGAGTTGAAAAAGGCTATCGCTGACTTATCAGAGAGATTCCATGAGGCTCAGGAGAAGAAGAAAGAGTCCAAAGTGGAGAAAGAACTCCAAAAGAAGGACAAACGCAACCAAAAAGCTAAAGAAGTTTGTCGAATTTTAAAACAAAAAAGCAGTTGTTCAGCTGATGGAACTTGTTGAAAATCAACGATCGATTCGAGAGCAGTTAGAGGAGCAGCAAATTATGCTCTCTAGGATCGACATCGCTCATCGGGTAGAGTTTTCTCAAAATTCTTTCTCTAAAATAAACTTAAAGGAGGCTAACAATCTCCTTCGCGAAGATTTGAAAGAAGCCTTATCCGATCATAAAAACATCGTAGAAGAAAATGTTGCTCAGTTGGCTACTAAGGTGATTTCTCAAATGTAAATGCTGAACAATTCATATAGCTCCATGATTTGTATTCTTCTTATATGGTTCTTAACGAAGCTGTCGAAAATTTGGAGAAGAAAGTGAATGCAATGTTTGTTGACGAGGATGACGATGAAAAGGTTTGTTTTCTTCTTTAAATTGTGATGTCGAAATATCCAGAAGGATGACAGTTCTTCTGATCGCTCTTCTTCGAGTAGTGGCTCTGTGGCCATTGAGCTTCCGCCAGCTATTTTGACAGATGGTCGTCGCCCTTCGCAAGCCTATCATATGCAGTAAGTTCCTATCGTCATTTGCTTTCTTTTATCTGATCACATTCCTTTTTTCCCAAGAAATAAATTAATTCACACGTGCTGCTAGAATAATTCACTTTCAACGCAAATCCAGGCTAATATGCTTTATTTAGCACTTTGAGCCCAGCCGAAGAATTGGCCGACTATACAGCAAAGAAAGTTCTCGAAGAAGCCACCAGAATGAGCATCTCGAAGCCATAAGACATCAATTGTGTACATATTTCATTGCCGCTTTGGGACTGCTTGTGAATCATATTAACCAATGAAAGATTCTATAGCTATAAACCTATCTAAATAAAAGAGTCATTCAGGGATACTATAGTTTTGTATATTATCTGTTCGAAAAATACGACAAAACTGCGTATACCCGGCGTACCGAGAATTGAGAGTCTCCGTGCCGAGATCCATTTAGTCAATTTTAGGTCTCATCGCGAAAATCCCCCCAAAAAATGGGGCCTTCGGCTACCCAGCCATCGTTTAATGCCGTTGGGTATTGAAGTCAAAGTGAGATACTTCGAGATGCCTAACAAGTCTATGGAATATATCGATCAGTTGTAGCAGATCACTTTAGAAATTAAAAGCTCAAATTAGCTTTAAATTTGAAGCGAAGTGATTATTGCTTTCTGACTAGGTTAAACACTCATTATTCTCGTATCAACTCGATACTCGCTCACCTTATCCGCCTTATTTTTGCTAACTATTTGTAATAATGGCCAACAACAGCATCTATGCTTTCTCCCACTATCCAACTCCAAATACTGATATTTTGACTGGAGAACAAAAGAAAAATGAAGTTATTGCTTCAGCTGAGCAAGTCGATAGGGCTGAGGAGACTAAAAAAGTTAGTTTTTTGTCATTTTTATTTTCTTTTTTTGTTGGGTCTAAAAATTCCCTCCCTGGGTTAAAATAAAAAAGAAAGCGAGTCAATTTAATCGATCCACTTCCAGAATCCCCAAATTCAATTCGCTCCTGTTCCTTTTCTTCGTATGATGTTTCAACCACAAATGATGATGGCCTATTCGCAATTTGGTCAACTGATCCCAGTGTTCCCAACGATGGCACTTCCACCCCAGACACTGATTCCCCATCCTTTCCAAATGAATGTCAATCTTGGAGTAAATCCCGGCATTGGTTTACTCCCGGTCCAACCGATTGCCGCTAATCAACAGCAGCAACAACCCGTGGTAACCCAACCCATCCAGGTAACCCTTATTTCCCAAAGAAAAAAACTATTGGTTTAAGAATACTCCCAAATCTGCCGGTCAACGTGGTCCTTACAAAATAAGAGCCGTCCAAATACCGGAAGTGACTTATAAGGCAGAGAAAGTCGCTGCTCTTTGTGGACGTCATAAAGCCCTCCTCTATCGCTTCGAAGAGAAGGCTTACTCTTTCATGTTTAAACGGCAAAACAAAAATGGATTAGCCGTCTACGTCTGCTCGGATTGTAAACGTCAATTTAACAAGGAGATCAAAATATCGGCCAAAGATGACCTACTCCTGGAGGACCCCACTACAATCCCTCACTTATGCCAACCTCAAAAGTGGTCGATCCAAGCTGCCAAGAGGAAAATGTATGCCACCACTCAGGCGCTAAGGTCTGAATATGTCTCGACTACTCCCAAGGAGGCTTTTGAGAAGATGAAGTCTGAGATCTTGAATGATCCCAACATCAAAAACGAAGAAAAGCAGACAGTTTACGATGATGTTGGAAATTTGAAGAAGCATCGAAGAGCCTTCTCCAGGGCAATCAACCGTCTTCGTCCAAAAAAGACGCAAGATCCATCAGATGAATTGGATCCTGAATCAGATCCTCAGAATAAAGAAGAACAAGAAGGGATCGATGAAAATAAAGAGGCCCAAAGCCCTGAATCGGATCTCCCCGATGAAATTGCCTCTGCTCCAGCTACACCTGCTAATCGCCATACTATCGAAGAAGATGCATCTTCTGGTCCTCACACTATTTAATAATGTGTTAATTATTGTTACTAGTCCAACTAGCAAACCGGTGTTTTCTAGGGTCGTGATCAATAAATATTCCGACGATAATTTGTCGTTTAGTCTGCAGTGCTACTATTTAGTTGAGCTACATTCGTCCACATAATATGGTAGATTATACGAGGACTTTTAAAGTTTTGCCGAGTAATAAAGCTAGATGATTTAAAGCAAGCGCTTCTGAACAGAAATATTAAATTTCAACACTAAAGACATGAATAATGTTGTAAAAAATGTATGAACTTATTTTTAAAAAAATATAATGTTGCCCAACACATCAATTATTCATCATCAGAATCTATGGGATCTTCTCGTTTTTTTTCTTGTCCACGGGTTAAAGTACGTCGTTGATCAAGAACGACTTGCAACTCAGAAAGAGTTTTTGCACGATTCTGAAAATTAAAAGTGAGAATTAAAAATAAATGCTTACTAATAAGTTGCTCTGCGCATGTATTTCTATATCTTTTCCATTTATCTTCACATATTCTTCAATTTGACGTAGCCTAAACAAAAAATATAATTTTAATGTCAATAATGCACCTAAATAATAAATTTTCAGCAACTTCAGCTGGAACGTCCGCATGATAGTCGTCTTCAGCCCCCATTAACTTGTAAATAAATTGTCGTAGAACATCTAATGGTTTTTCTAAAGATTATAGTGGAAAAAACAAACTAATTCTACTTACGGATGCAATTTAGTCCATGCATTATAGCTGCCAATGCAATTTGCGTAGGAGGATACATAAGCATTATGTCACTGAATAGACACATCTAGATACTTGATTAAAATTATTAATAGTTTATACTCTAAAAAAGTCGTCTGCTGCCGGACGAATTGCTTCGAGATCAAAATTGAGAAGCATCTTTGTTTTTATTTCCATAATATGGCCTTCGAATGGTCTAAATTGTTATTAAAAGTAAATAATGAAAAGTAAAATACCTGAATGGACAATGAACAGTAAGCTGATAGTTAAGCGAGCGCATAATATCTGGCTCCATGCTAAGAATTTTAGTTGCATTCTGTTCAGCATTTCCTGACCTAAAATGATTAACTTTAAAAAATACTTATACTTACGTCAAATTGTTTACAAACTCTTCAATCGTGACATAAAATTCATCAATTTTCATAGCAAGATAAAAGCAAGCCATCATTGAGACCTGAAATCACATTTAAAGGAACAGATATTGCTTACTTTTGGCATCACATCCATTACAGACCAGTCCAGATAAAGTCTTTTGTAAAACATGTAAGCCGTCCATCTTACAGAGTTCCACATTGGTGGTCGAAAACTATCCGAGAATCTAAAAGTAGAACCACGAATTTTAGCAATATTGGAACTTTAGTTTAATTATTTTCTTATCGTAACAACTAATTCTACAAAAAATAATGTAAAAACTTACTTGAGAGCAGATCGCTCGACTATTCTAGTCATAAGCAACTCCTCTTCTACTGAAAGAAACATTTGTTCTTCATCCTCCTTTGTAAACTCTAAGCGAGTACTCCTTGCTTTTTCATTAGCCTGAAGATATATAAAAAATTTAGCAAAACTAACCCTTTTCCTCCTTTCAAAAAGCTGATCTTCCGTAAATGTCCATTGGCTTTTTTGCGTGCTAGTTGAGAACATCTAAATCATAACATTAAAATCTGGTTAAAATGAGCTAAGTAAGGGTTGAAGAATCGAAAAAAAGGAAAAGTAAAAAGACCCTTATCTAAAATAAATCACAGTAAAAATACTTTCACAAGAAGAGTTCGACATTTTTTTTCTTTTCCAGCAACCCCAGTCGCATTTTGTACAAATATATTTTCCAAAGCTAGTAGAGCTTCAATCTATTTATAAAAAAGAGAGACTTTTTTTAAAAAGATTTATTAGACAAATACGGTTGACAAATACTAGATGCAAGGAAAATTTATAAAGAGAAAACAATTATGATATAATCCGTTCAGTAAAAAAAACGACATCCTTCGTATCCAAGAAAAGAGTTATCGCGGCAGGGTCCATTTTATCTTTAAAAAACCTTTAGTACATTTTAGGATAAAAATGGGTCTCGCCGCAAAACCCCCGTTCTTTTGTCGTCTTTTTTATGAATAGACTATAAACAGATGACTCGCTAGTGAGAGTCAAACTTAACCGGTTCAACGAAAGATAGACAAGGATAGGCTTGACTACGCTTGATTTTGTTGTTCACTCTCTCGATTCTTAATTGGCTTCAGAATGATCTGTTCGATTTCGATGCAAGGTTGGTGTGCATTCAAATTTCTATACGAGATGATCTTTAAAAAAATTTGTTTTAATAATATGAACGGGAAACAGACCTCGCCTTTGAATAGTTGGATTTTGCCAGGCTGAATTTTGTCGGCAAACTCAATGAGACTTTCCGCCTGTTCCGCTGTCATAGAAGGAATGCCATCTTTCAAAGCGAAGGGTGCGTTCTCCAATTTGGGACAGTGTCGTTCGAAGAGATGACGCTTCATATCTAAGGTATAAACGGCTCCAACACCACAGAGTTTGCAAATGATCCGCTGAGCTCGAATATGGGAGAACATATGCCGACGAGCATCCTAAATTGTTTTTCACTTCTTCTAATTTTATTTTACTCACAGTCAAATTAATCGAGAATTCGGAACAATAATTGCAAACGTAGCCACTGTTAATGTCGACGTCGCTAGTCGCCGAGTATTCAGTTCTAGGACAATTTGGGGCCATTCCATTGAAGTAGATTTGCTTCTCTTCTGAGGTGAGCAATATCGTGTTGATATTGACCTTCCGGGATTTGATTTTCTAATATTTTTTGTTAGGTTTTTATTACTGCCAATCTCTTAAATTTCACAAAAACGGAACAATGTGTTTTTGATGGCAAGTTATTCCGTTTTGTAGAGTCAATCTAATAATAAAAATAAATAATTACCAATGCTTCACTTTTATCCATAGCTAAAGTCATGTTCTGTTTCCTTCTACTCGATCCAGGGCTAGAAGGAATTACTGCTGCTCTACGCGAACTCGCTTCAACTACCTCATAAGGTAAGGCTAGGTAAGGCATATCACTGACTTCCTTATTGTCATCAAGAGCTGGCCTATGAAAATATTAATGGTTTTAGAGAAAACGAACGTTGTATTTTGTCTAGAGGGGCCTGCTGATGTTGATGGAATTAGCTGTGCGATTGTAGGTGTTTTCGTTGGAGGAGGAAGTGAAGTTGACGAATGACTTCCAAAAGGTCCACCTGATGTTGATGGAATTTGCTGTTTGGTAGTCAGTTTAGCTGACGCAATTGGAGTTGAAGAATGACTTCTAGAGAAACCTCCTGGTGTTGATGAAATTTGCTGTACTGTAGCCGACTTCGCTGAAGCAACTGGAGTTGGGGAGTGATTTCCAGAAAGAGCTCCCGATGTTGATGGGATTTGCTGAGTTGTAGTCGGCTTCGTTGAGGCGGTTGGAGCTGAGGAACGACTTCCAGAAAGAGCTCCTATTGCCGGAAGAGTTAGCTGTGTATTAGTCAGCTTCGTTGAAGAGGCTGGAATTGAAGAAATATTTCTAGAGAAAGCTCCCGGCGGGGGAACTAGCTGTGTGTTAGTCAGCTTCACTGAAGTGATTGGAGTTTGTTGTGTAGTAGTCGGTTTTGCTGGAGCAATTGGAGCTGAGGAGTGATTTCCAGAAGGAGCTCCTGTTAGTGGAGGAGCTATCTGTGTGGTAGTCAGCTTAGCTGAAGCAACTGGAGTCAAACTATTTCCAGAGGAACCTCCTAGTATTGATGGAGCTTGTTGTGTGGTAGTCAGCTTAGCCGAAGCGATTGGAGTTGAACTATTTCCAGAGGAGCTTCCTTTTTGCGGTGGAGCTAGCGGTGTGTTAGTCAGCTTCGCTGAAGCAATTGGAGTTTGTTGTGTAGTAGTCGGTTTTGCTGGAACAGTTGGAGTTGAGGAATGACTTCTAGAAGGACCTTCTGGTGTCGGAATGGATCCATGTGTGGTTATAGCTGACTTTATTGGAGGAGGAGGCGCAGTTGAAGAACGATTTCCAGAGGAACCTCCTAGTATTGATGGAGCTTGTTGTGTGGTAGTCAACTTAGCCGAAGCGATTGGAGTTGAACTATTTCCAGAGGAGCTTCCTTTTTGCGGTGGAGCTAGCGGTGTGTTAGTCAGCTTCGCTGAAGCAATTGGAGTTTGTTGTGTAGTAGTCGGTTTTGCTGGAACAGTTGGAGTTGAGGAGTGATTTCCAGAAGAACCTCCTGTTGGCGGAGAAGCTATCTGTGTGGTAGTCAGCTTCGCTGAAGCGATTGGATTTCTAGAGGGACCTCCTGGTATTGATGGAGTTTCCTGTTTGATAGTTAGTTTAGCTGACGCAATTGGAGTTGAAGAATGACTTCTAGAGAAACCTCCTGGTGCTGATGGAATTTGCTGAGTTGTAGTCGGCTTCGTTGAAGCGATTGAAGCTGAGGAACGACTTCCAGAAGGAGCTCCTATTGCCGGAGGAGCTAGCTGTGTGGTGGTAGACGTCTTTATTGAAGAAGCAATTGGAGTTGAGGTGACTGGATTTCCAGAGGAACCTCCTGATGGTGATGGAATTTGCTGTGTGGTAGTCAGCTTCGTTGAAGCTATTGGAGCTGCGGAACTATTTCTAGAAGATGCTCTCGTTAACGGAGGAGCTTGCTGTGTGTTAGTCAGCTTCGCTGAAGCGATTGGAGTTGAGGAACGATTTCCAGAAGGAGCTCTTGTTGGCGGAGGAGTTTTCTGTTTGATGGAAGACGTCTTTATTGAAGAAGCGATTGGAGTTGAAGAGCGATTTCTAGAGGGAACTCCAGATGTCGGAGGAGTTTTCTGTTTGACAGATGCCTTCATCGGAGAAGTGATTGAAGTAGAGGAATGATTTCCAGGTGCTGGTGGAGTTCGCTGTGGAGTTGAGGTTTTGATTGGAAGAGTAGGCGATTCCTGTCGAGGAACTTTAGCAGCCTTCTCTGTTTTGTCGTCTTTTACATTTTCCAGATGATAATTCTCCATCCAATCTGGTCGCTTCTTGGCTCGGCTTGGACGAGAACCGGGAGACGGCTCAGCAGTTGACTCTGGAGAAACTTCAGTCGGCTCGATTGCTAGACTCTTTCTCTTTCTTTGACCTTTCTTGCCTTCTACTGCTAATATTGGAAGTGGTGCATCATGGTCTTGTTGAATCTAAAAGACAATTTTTTTAAAGAGTAGGAACAAACCTCGGGGGCTGGTTCCACAACTACGGTAGTCTCAGCAGCTTTTTCAGCAATTTTAGCTGCTCTAGCGGCTTG
The DNA here is from genome assembly GCA_932521405.1 of Oscheius sp. JU1382. Classification (NCBI taxonomy): domain Eukaryota; kingdom Metazoa; phylum Nematoda; class Chromadorea; order Rhabditida; family Rhabditidae; genus Oscheius; species Oscheius sp. JU1382. The sequence goes on from OW051479.1 coordinate 2,710,419, forward strand.
AGCTGCCAGTTTAGCTGCCTTTTCTTCCTTTTCTTTAAGTCTTTTTACCATCCGAGCCTTCTCTAGATATGCAGCTTTGCCTCGAAGCCGCTTCTTCTTTCCAGTGAGACGAATTTCATCGAGTTCAGCCTTCTCTCCGCACATCTCTTCCACATCATCGACAAGTTTGTTCACCGTAGCGCGGACATCTTTTTTTATGTTCTTTTCAATAATATCGTTGACATCAATAGTTTTTCGAGGAATCACTTTGCTTGGAGCTTTGATGACTAGCGCAGGAATTGTGGGAGCAGCGGGAATTACAGGATCTGTAGAAGCTGCGGGAGTTGCAGATCGTGAGATGACCTAGAAAAACTTTTAGTTTAGGGAATAGACAAACGTTTGAAGGACCGGCACGGGGAGAGTTCCCTCTCCTCAATTTGGCTGGTATTAAAGGAGCGGTAGTTGAACGATCGGCAAATGGCGATAGGCGCTTGGTCCTGGTTCGAGTCTGTAAATTTTAACTTAAAATGGTATTGTGCCCAAAACCTACACGGCTCATTCGCATAAGAACAGGAGGAGTCTCGTTTTCATCCTCTTCCTGGCCACCAGGAACGGGTTCGCTGAGGTCAATTGGGCTGATAGGTGGAGGAGTATCATTGGCAGGCTGAAAATATTCATTTATTTGACGGAGAATGCAAAAAAAAATCAAATTCCCTCCCATTTTTCCCATTCACCGCAGGGTTTTTCATCATCGATAGGGAGCTTCGCTTCAAGACGCTTCCATGAGCTGATAGTTGGTTAGGATAAAGTAGGGAAAACAAACATAACAAATTAGAGAATTTACATCCAATTTTAATAAGCCGACACCCAGAAAAGACTAACCTCTTCATTAGCTGTGTCATTCTCTGAAAATTCCTCATCCTCGTCTTCAATGGTTAGATCAACAGCCACATCGGGACTCATACTACGAGTTCGCTTCTGAATTTCATCATTATTTTGTCTAAAAACTGGTCCTACGATTTTTCTGGTTCCTTCGATTTTTGCCATCTCAAGTCGATAAGCATTGTGTTCTTCTCTCAGATTCATGTGGCATTTCAGATAGTGCTTCAGATAAGTCGTAGGTCTAAATGGATTTTTGTTGTTTTTCTTCCTTAGATATTACTGTCTGACAGGATGGTTGCAACAATAACAACAGTCGATCTTCCCCTTAGCGTTAACTTTGCTGTGTTTTATTCCAACGTGATAGCCAAAGATGAGGAAGTTTTTGAAAGGTCGAGAATCCTTGCAACGCGGATGGGGGCACTTTAATGTCGTTCCTTTAATCAGCCTGCCATTGTAGTTGAGAATTTTGTCTAGGGTTTCCAACTGAAAGAGGATATAATTTTTAAGAAGAAGGAGAGTCGAAACCTCAGTTGGATCTAGCTCGGCTGCGTTGGGAATCTTTATGTCTGTGGGTAGCTTTTTACGACGAGGTCTCCCTGTACTGTAATTTTATGATTAAATTACAAAATTAGAAATAAACGAACGGGATGGGAATGACTACTGCAATTTTTTCTGGAGGAAGACCAGGTCCACCATCAGCAATCCCAACTATCTAAAATACTTTTTTTCGTTCTAATTTGGCTGTAAAATTACTTTGTCGGGTAGACGCCTTTCATTAAACGGAAACGTCGGAATAACAAGAGTTTCCTAAGAAATTTGTAATTTTCTCTTTTTGTAAACTAACAGAAGTTCCGGGGACAGGGACTTCAACATCCTCTATCTTCTTGTTGATCAGCTTGATCAAATCGCGATGGCCTCTCTCCTTCTTCTTGATTGCTTTCTCTTCAGCCGGTGTTTTTTCTGGCAAATCTGGAAGCTCCAGTTTATCTTTTTTACTTCATACAATATTAATAATAGAAATAAAATTTGAGGACCTTTAGGATGTGAATCTAGAAATTGTTGCCAAAGGATGCTGGCATTAGCCGAAATAGCTCCATACGTTCCTTTGCAGAACATCCGCTTGTGACTGATGTAATTGATGGCACTTCGGAAAAAGCCCCGACAGACTCTGAAAATTATTTTTGTTGTGACATATCTAACAAAAAAAATTGTTAAATGGAGGTCGGGAATGAGACGAACCGACACTCGAAGATGATGTCACACTCGAATTCGAGGAATCTTTTCACATCGTCCGTTCCATTTTGCCAGCATTTAAGAACACTTTGGAAACCTAAAAAACTTGTTTTGTTTTTTGGGAAATTACCTTCAAAAGCAGTTTCCTTGCTTTGTGAGAGTACAGACAAATCGGGCTTCGGCAATCCTCTGCCCGAATTTTTACCCATGGTTTCTAAATATATTTTATTTGTGGATTTATTGCAGAAATTTGCCAAGAAAGTTGGCAAATCGAGTGAGAAAATGGCTAACTTGATAAAGGGAGAGAGAGAAGGGGGGATGCGCGGCATGAAAAGTCGATTGGATTTGATTTTTTGAAATAATTAGATATTAAATTCTTTGGCAAATTGATTCCTTCCTTACAGCTAAGGTTTTTTATAGAAGAAAAATACGATAATTTATGTTTAATCTCCATAAAAATTTGAAGGAATCAGCTCCGAGTAGGGGACCATTTTTATCGAATTTTGCATCACAATTAGACATCCAAGTTATGTAAAAGATTTAGAAAATGGGTTGGGATATTATTTTTGATAGCTTCCCAGCAAATAAAATATATAATTTTCGTGAAATTTCAGAAAAATTCTATTAGACTATGGGAGGTGACCATCTGCCGCTAAAGAGCGGGCGGTCGTGAATGAAACGCCGATATGGGAATTATTTGCTATTTCAACATTAAAATCAGCCAAATTTCTGGAAGTTTTGCTAGGAATCCGTCTCTTCGAAGAGAGGAGGATAGTTTTATGGATAGATTTTAACTAAACATGAAAAAGTAGACAGTCCGGCCTAGCCAAGGACACGCGTGTGACTCGGCTCGCGTAACGCAAATTATCCAAATTAATTGTATTTTTTTATTGTTTTGATATTTGAATTTAAAGAAAATCGCAAGGAAACGTCCTCTTCTTCGGGATAAACGAATTTACAAATTCTAATTGTCGTTCTGGCAGCAGCTGTGAGTAAAATGGCAGATGGAAACCCAGATTACCAAGGAGACGAGAAGCTCCAGAGGAATTTCACTTTTGTTTTGCTCACATAAAATTTATTGCTTTATTGAAAGAAATAAATCTTCAAGTTTTATGGGAGACTGTTAATGGAAAAAGAAGATTTGCGAGAGAGAAGAGCGGCCAGTATCTCAGCAAAGCTCTGGCTAGACTGAATGCTAATAAAATAAGACTCTGCCAAGGAGCTTTCTTTGTTAAAATGTCTCTGGGCAAGCACTTAAAATATTGAACAACACAATTCAACGCTGATGATTTTTTTTTCTAAAGAATTTAAAACCTTGCGATTCAAATCTGCTCCATCTCTCGATTAAAAGTGGTTACGTACTAGGTTTTATGGCACATACTTTGTAGATCAATCGAAACATTTCAATATAGTATTAGCTGGAAATACTACAAATCAGATTGAACCTCGTTTAGAGATGATGGAGCCCTTGATTCAAGCTCCAATGTTGGCTATCAATTTAGACTGACAGAGGGCTATAGGATTCAACTTTCAATTAACAATTTAGACTCTAATGCATGATGAAATTTCGATTTCTTCTTGAAACTACTAAACGAATAGCGTAGGTATAGAATAGTTAGGTAGAGAATAGCCAATTTCGATTACAATTCCAATTAATAATTGTAGCTTTGATCGAATTTACTTGCTTCATGAACCCGCCTACTGCTCACACTATTTGTATCTTTGAATTGAACGAATAGAAAAAAGTTTTGTTGTAGTACATTTCATTGTAAACAACACGCCTCGCATCTTTCTCATAGATACGGGCTGTCTCAAAGAATGACTATAATTGTCGACTGCAAGAAGAAGACATAATCACTAGAGTCCGTGAGACATTTAGAAGATGGATATTGCTTCCATTTGAGGGATTTGAAGCATAAATTGAGGGTGAGAATCGATCTATCTTCCAACCGGGCGGAGGATCTCTTGCTCATCAAAGGGGAGTGGGATACTTAATTTCTGGGAAGACATACGAGAACTCTACTTAGATTTTATTTTAGGCAATTTATTTGGTTTTTTTTCTTTCCTATTTACAAAGTATAAAATTGAAACGAAATGAAAAGGGTATATTGTAGCTGGAACGGGGTGACGACGAGGAATACTTTACTAGATGTCAAATCTACAGATTCTCACGATTGTCAGCTATCGATTTCACTGCCAAGGGCAGTTGAACAAGGTCAATTTTTAGGAGTTTTTCATATTAAAATCGATACTATTTTTACTTAAAAGTACGGTATTTTTGATCCCCTTTAATTTGAAAAATAGCCTTATGTCAAGATTAGAACTTCGATACCTCCAAATGGGTACCAACCTCAGGTTGTCTTGATCTCACTTTTGAAACATTTTTATTTCCTGAAAAGTTAGGAGAATGTGCCCCTAGGGCAGTAGATATTCTTCTCCAAAATTGGTGGAAAATGAATATCTGGGAAAGGAGATCTACTTCAAGAGAGAGACTTGGGATAACCTTGCCTGGGCCTGCCTGGCGCGATAGCTTTCGAAACGCGCTCCAATGATTACCGTAGACGCTGGGTGGCAAGAGTGAGATAATGAGAAAAATCGACTTGGAAATGGAAAATTATGTATGAAATGTCATGGGAAATGGCAAAAAATGTAGAGTCAGAGTCTGGCTGGATGGAATCGTTTCAAAGCAAGCGGAAAGGAGTCGAGGGAAAGACTGAGAGCTAGGAAATAATACATCTAAAATAATAAACATTTTCTCATTCTGATGAAAGAATTTAATCTTATTTTCGAGTAAAAACTACTTTTTCAGGAGTATTCCAACTGATTTTTGACCAAACTACTTGGCATAATGATGACCTTCTCAGACTATTTTGTATTCACAACTCGCTATTTTATTATTCAACAGATCCAAGCAGTCAGAGATATCAAATTTGGTATGAAAATTAGCTCCAAAACATACCCAATTTTTGTACTAAATTCCATATAAAGATGGGTTAGAAGCAACCGAGGAATCTCTTTTCAAGATGACATCCACTGATCTTTCAAGTTCTTTCACTTTTTAGAATGAGTCTACCTTCAAAGGAAGCAAAAATAGAATACACTCTAGTGGAAAAAGTAAAAAAGATTGAAAAGTTTCCCTACCGATATTGCGAAGCTGTGAGAAAAGAAGCAGAACGTGTGATTATTGTTTGTACGTAGTAACAATTATTTGTGGTTTATTGATGGCTCAACTTTAATAAATAAAATTCGCTATTTGTGTTGTTTTAAGACAAAATATAGACGAATAGAAGATGGGAAAGAGAGATTTGAACCTCTGGAAGTTGGCTATAAATCGACACAAATGAGGCGAAAAGACGACTAAAAATGCTTATCGGTTTTGTTTTTCTCTCAGTTTTTACGCCAAATTTGTTATTTTATTGAGACGATTGGCCAGTTTACAACCCGTTTTCCCATAAAATTCTAGCCAAAGTGGCAAAATTCAAGAGATTCGAAGCCAACTTTAGTTGCTTAGAAGAATCTAATATTTGTGTGATTTTTGAAATCAGATTTAGGAGAGATTCCATCTAGTTGATCAGGAGTGTGCACCTTTTTTATTTCTCAAGTAGTTTCCCATTAAAAGTTGCCCATATTCCCAATAATTACAGTTTTCAATTATTACCAACGTGGTGAGCACGAGTGACGAGTCGTTAGCAGACCGCCGTTTAGCCCGCCCCCATGATTTGATATCTTCCTCTTAGATGTTGTCATTTTCTTGTTGTATTTGTTTACTTTGTGTTTATTACAACTTCCTGGACAAGAGAAAAGCCTCTCCTTTATCCCAAATCTTTGTTTAACTCTCGTTTTACTTCATTTTTCTTTGTTTTTCAAAGAGCCAGTTGTCTCTCTTACACAAAATGACTAATTTCAGTGCCTCCTATGGAGGTAGTCGTCCGAAAGGTCTGGCTACCCGTCAAGGTGCTTCAAAAGAAGCCGACTCCCTTCCAACCCATTCCTGTCATCTATAAAGCCAAACGATGTATAGACTTTTTCAATTTTTCTTATAAAAGACTCAGTAAACGCTGATGGAACTCTCCAGCGAAATCAGAATGTAATCTACAGGATCCCTGGTTCAGTCGGCAAATGTTATGAATTCGCCTTTGTTCGTGCTTTCACCCGAACGGATGCTGAAAAATACGTCTGTTGTGGGTGTCGAGTCCTCAAAGTCAAGAATGATCCTCGTTCCAAAGGAAAGAAGGTCCCTTGGGTGCAGGTTGGTCTTTCGAAAATTAGGCTTTCTCACGGCTATCTTCTTTTGTGCTTTTCTTACAGCGAAAAACCATTTTCATTCGATGAGAATATTCGATAAGTTTTTAGCTATCTATCAATTAACACGCCGTTTTAACCAAGATTTGTCTCCAGTTTACAATCAGCTGTAACAATACCGTAAAAACAATGCGATTGTCACTATCTTTTAGGGAAATAATCACTCACTAGACGAACAAAGTTTTGCGGGGCAGACCGATAAATCATTTTTGTTCATCCAAGGCCAAAGAATCAGTTTATTTTCAGATCCAAAAGGGAAAGTTTCATGAAGATCCTGCTAATCCAACCAACGCTACTCACTTCTGTAGGCCAAAGACAACTGTAGATGTAATCACAGGAGGACACATGTCGTCTCTAAAAAATACTGCTCTTTTCACTCCAATTACCAGGCATATCACATTTTGATATTTTCTCAATTGAATTTTCAGAGGATCTCGGCCAAAACCTGAAGAGCAGAAGAAGGCGATGCTATCTGTCAAAGAACGAGAGATTGGCATCCCGGATATTCCTCAAATAATGGACGATTGGTTTAGGAATGAACATTGCTATATTGCTACTGGACAAGGTGGCTTCCTTCCTTTCCTTGAATGCTGAAATTTCAGAGAAGAAAAAACAAAATTATCCTCGAATTTCCAAGGCGAATCAAGCTCAATTGGCTCAAAAAGCAATTAGAATCTCATCTGTTGGACCGAAAAGAATCATGTCGAAGCTCCCGGACGCTGAAGATCAATGTTACGAGTTTGTTGAAAAAAAGACGAGGAGTGTTTACTTTGACGTTTATCACTGTACAGCCTGCAGTAGGAAAAAGGTTCCATCTTTCATTGCTCCTTTTAAAAGAGAGGTCTAGGATTTGGAAGGGCATCGAGTTGGTCCAATTCCGGCTGTCCATTTGAGAGGAGATCACTACTTAACAGATCCTTGCAACCCAAAACATCCTCATTATTGTTCTCCAAAAAATGTGGCCGAAGTCTTGGTCCATGGGGAAATGGCGAAAATTCTCCATGAAAATCCACAAATTCCCATTGAAACCGAGGAGCTTTTTATCAAACTGCGAGGTATTTCCTATTCAGATCATTGTAAAATAAAAGATATTTTAGAAAAATGTACAGAACAAGATGGCTACATTCGAGCCTTCGAACAAGATAAATTGAGAGTTCAAGTATTAGAAAAGAAACTATTAAACAGAAATATTGCTATTAAAATGCTGGAAGAAAGAGTAGAACGAATAGCCAAAGAGAAGGCTGAAGGGTAAGCTTTCTGCCAAATGAAAATAAGTTTTTTTAGAAATCAAAAGCATCCTACCCCTCCGCCAACTTTGGAAAGACAAATTAAAACGGATAGTCTTTCTCCAGAAAGCAACTCTTCCAGGTTTAATTTTGATCATGCAAATATTCTGATATTTGCAGTGATGAGTCAACTGAAGAATCTCAATTAAAAGCTGCGATGGATCCAGTTGAAGTCAAACCTTTGGCAGCCAAGAGAAACCTTTCTTCAGTTCTATCCGGCCCGTACGATATGTCCTCCAATTCCATCAATCACTTTAGGCCATTAAAAAGGATGAGTAGTATGCCGATTCTCGAGCCGATTACCATCAATCTTCGCTCCAAACAACAACCCAAGATTACACTGAAAAAGTCGCCAATCCCAATTGTTGCTCCCTATTTCCCTACCAGAACAAGTCGTCCAGTCTCCACTCATCAAGCCCTGCCGTAAGCCCTCTTTTAAGTCCAAAAGTACAGAAGTCTTTTCAGAATGTTATTCCCAGTGCGTGTAGTTCCCCGCGAGGATATTCGGCGAGCCGCTAGTCTTCCAACAAAAGAATTGAAGTAGTCGTCTAGATATTATTTAATCAACTTGTGTCATGTGAACCCATTGCCGGTAATCAGATTGCCCTTTTTTTCAAAGAAAATATATCAAAAGAGAGAGAAATATGCACAAAATATCATTTTCAAAATAAACCAATATTAACACACTGTATACAAATCATATAGAATTCTTCTAATATCCAGGAGCGGTACGAGGAGCTGGGCAATGCTCGCAGCCGCCGGAAGGTCCACGCGAGCCATCGGGTCCATCTTCTCCCAATCCGCCAGGGGCTCCGTTTGATCCATCGGCTCCTTTGTCTCCAGCAGGCCCAGGCTGTCCAGCCGCTCCTGGCTTACCATCAGCTCCCTTATCCCCAGCTGGTCCTGGTGCTCCTTTGGGCCCAGCAGGACCTGGAGCTCCAATTGGACCGGGCACTTCTTTGAGCATTCCCGGTGGTCCTGGCGCCCCGTTCTTACCAGGAGCTCCATTCTCTCCGGGTGGACCAGGAGGTCCTGGAGGTCCATTAGGACCTCGACTTCCACCATCAGCAGCTTTTCCAGGAGCACCAGCATTTCCTGGAGGACCTTTAGGACCAGAACCTCCAGGTGGACCTGGCGGACCATCAGGACAATCAAAGCAGAAGTCATGATGAGGAGCAGGAGTGGGTGGGGGTCCATCAGGTCCATCTTTGCCTGGCTTTCCTGCTTCGCCATCAGCTCCATCTTCTCCATCTGATCCTGGCTGGCCAGGTGGACCCATAGGAGAAACCCCACAACCACAGCATCCTCCTTGATGGCCAGCAGAAGGAGTCTCGACGGCAGCTGTATAGGAATTGGATGTGTAGCCTGCTTGACGTTTGCTTCTGAGTGGCAGACCGGCGACTCGAGCAAGTACCTGGAATTGTAGTTTTGAATGGGAGAGACTACGATTCTTCTTAATAAGCTAAAACGAGAGAGGCGGCGGCAATTATGTTGCGACGCAAAAAGCTTTCCTCCGAACTCGTTTTGTTAAAAAGATCGAAAATATCCTCGCGGACACAGTGGTTTGTCTGTTTAGGCGCCTTGGAGGCGATCCGATCGGCATTGTCGACTTGGCCGATCTAATTGACTGGCTCTCTCACATACTGTTGGCGCCAGGCTACCACACATGATGGATTCAGGAACTAGCAAGGCCACTTTACCGGAGGACGATTAAGAGGAAGAGGTGACGATGCGAACGGGTTCGGGTAACCAGGCGTCAATAAGTATTTGTTTTGGCTAAGGGAAAGCTGCAATTTGTATAGCAATTCGGAGAGAAAGTATCGACCAAAACTGAGAACAATTTCAAACTTTTGTCCAACGATTACTCTTTTTCTTGTGTTAGAAAAAAGGGCACAATTGTCGATTTTGAGTTTCAACAATTTAAAAAAGAAATCGAATAACAAAAATCAACTAGAAGCGTAAAAGGATCAGTAAGGTGATAAGCCATGAATTCATTCTCAATTCATCAAAGACTTGAGCAAAACTGTTAGCTTTAAGCTTTGGTTCGCAAAAAATAAAAATTTTTTTTGGGATAGCGACTTGACTCAGCCCGATGAGGTCTGGGTTATGGTAGATTGATCTTATGCTCTGGTCTAGGCTAGTTGTGGCTCCAAAGCAGTTCGAGACCTAAATCGAGGGCCAATTTAGCCTTTTTTCGACCACTTCTCTCCGCTTATTAGAGTCGCCTCTCGACCCGAAGAAAAACCTCAAACGAACCTGTGTCCTAGTGACTTCTCTCCAAATGTTGCCCGATCTCGACCGACAGAAATCCAACTCACTGAAATTATTGAATATATTGTAAAAAATGTCCTAGATATCAATGAGACTCTATCCTGTTTGTTTGTGAGAAGAGGGAAACCGGCTGAAACTCTCTCTCTCTCTCTCTCTCCAGCCGGAGAGATACTTATCCACTCGCGGAAGCATAATGTACTGAGAGAGTCACTGACACAAGTAGTCATTGAGAGGGCTTCTTTTATCTTTTAGTCTACGACAAACAAGCATCTACGCGAAACTTTTTGATCTTCCATCGTCTTTCGACTAGGCGATGGAATCCAATTCTCTCGCTACAGTACGACAAAGAGAAGGAAAAAGGACAAACCTCTGCATGACTGACTGCATATGTTGAAGATAATTGTATAATAAAGGAACAGAAATGACACATGCTAAAGTAGCTATTGTAGAAATTGACACTCCGACGAAGGCTATCCTGCAAATTTTGAATTATTTTTTTTTTGAAAAAAAAGATCAAATAAAAAAGAGAGCCAAAACAAACCTTCGAAGAGAATTGGCTTCTTGTTCGAGTCGCTTTTCGTCGTCGGCCATAGTGGCTGCCGGCGGTCTGACTGACTCCTCCGGCTTTTATACCAAAGACCCGCCCCTCATATCCCAACTGACATAGTTTTTACGGAAATTAAGACCAAAGGTTCGAAGTGTGGTAGAGGGGAGGAGAGATAACTAAACAAGATTATCGTCTAAATTTTGGTCTCGAAATTTCACTTTGATATTTTAAATCCAGATAGTCGACATTTTCTGCTGTTGATTTCGCTTTCTAAGTTTAAAGGCGAAGTTGATTAAAGGGCTTTCTCGATTTATTTAAAACTTAACCTAATCAGACAGTTCCTAATGGGTTCAAGTAGCTAATTTTGAAAGGAAAATCCAAAATTGAATCCACGACTTTATTCATTTTATAGCTCTTTTCTTTACTTATTTGCCAATTGTAGCCCTTTTTTTCATATTTTACAGATTCTTTCAGAATACAAAAGAATACAGTTTGGTTCGCTATACTCAGCGGAAGAAATGCCATCAAATAGATACTATTAGCTCTACAGTGCCCGCTGTTTAATGACCATTATACTGCGCTTTTCTCTGTCTAATATCAATGTTCCTCCTCTTCTTTTCAAAGAAGAAATCCAGAGGGAACAAAGAAACTTGAAAGGCTTCAAGTTCAAGATTCTCGGTATATTTTAGCGCCAAGATCTCTGGTTTTTCTGTCCTCTCGACGGTAAAATGTTTTTTTTTCTTGAATCAGATCCGTCCAGATGTTTTGTGGTCACCGGAAATTGGCCTCACTCTCGGAGGAATGTTGCTGAGTGACCAGCCTCCAGCCCTCCTAATGTACAGGTCGAGGAGGACGAGAACGCCATTCACTTCGAGAATGAAACTCCTTGAAAGATCAGTTGAAAGTGAGGCTGGAAATGGCTGGTTTGATGTTGGGAAGAAAATTCTCCTCTGATCCCTATCGAATCCAGGTTTTCTTTGACCGGATGGCAGTTGGAAGAGGAAAGTAGCCACCAAAACAGGGCTGATACAATCTTTAGCTTTTGAATTACTCACACCACAACTGGTTTGCCAGGGAGAATCTTTTCTGAGAATTCAACTGGAAACAGAAGACCGTTAAGAGTTCAATCATTAGAAGACAGAGCAGAGCATCAGTTCAACTATTTCCCCCTGATCAAGTCTAAAGTTCTTTATGATTTGTGTCTTCTCTTATCTGCAGTCAAGCGCTATTTCTACCCCTTCCTTCAAATGCGACTTTGCTTCATATTTTCTGTGTTTTCTAGTAAAGTTTTCAACTGGGGTTTTAATTAGATTTTACAGTAAATTATGCCTACAAATTTGCTGTGTTTAATCCACTCTTTGCTCATTCGCATACGAATTTCTTAGGGAAGATCGCAGACACTTTAACTGAAGCTGGTCATGATGTGGTTGGTGGACTTTCTAACATTAAACGGGTGACATTTAGACAATGATCTCTCTTGTGCTAAATCAAGGTTTGGTCAATAAAACAGGTGTCAAATTGACAAAGAAAATAGTCTATTTCACTCAACCAGCTGAACTGCAAGACATGGAAAAAGGAAGAAAAGAGAAAATGAAAAATCTTTGGACAACTGATAACAGTCCTCTCTCTATGTTTGAGGTGACTTTCACAAACAAATGTTGTTATAGTTTTAGTTGTTCCGATACGCCGCTCTTATGGCTAAAGTTGCTTGTAGACGTAAGGCTTTTCATTTCTCTTCAATTTTCTTGTTAGATATTTTCACTGAAAAGGAGACTATGGAACTTTTGAAAAAAGAAAAATTCGACGTGGCTATTATCGAACCTTTCACAGTCTGTGCTTATGGTAGATTTTTCTTGGCGTCTTATGGTATCTTTCAGCATATGCCCAAGACATTGGAATTCCTACAACAATTGGAGCTCTTTCTGTTGTCCACAAAGACCTCATTTCCAGCATCATGGGAGAGCCTCTGGCGCCGAGTTATGTTCCTTCTCTTGTTGTCCCCTATTCTGATCAAATGACTTTCGTTCAAAGAATCAAGAATTCACTAGCTATTTTTATTGGCATGAAAGCCAATCAACGCGTCTGGAATGGAGAAGTCGAGTTTTTGCAAAAGAAGCTAGGAGATAAATTCCTGGGCGCAGAAGTGAGCTCCTTTTTTCTCGTAATCCAATACAAAAATAGGAGCTGATTGCTCGTTCTCCTGTCTTTTTCACTAATTCCAATCCTTATTTGAACTACCCTAAACCAAAAATCCATAAGATTGTGGATATCGGAGGAATTGTTGTCGATATAAATAAGAAATACAAGCTAGAAGAGGAATGGGACAAAGTTCTTGACGAAAGACCCCACACCGTTTATATTTCTTTCGGATCTATGGCTGCCAGTTCTGATATGCCGGAGGAATACAAGTAGACCCCTTTCTATTTAAATTCCACATCGATAGGAAATCAATTCTCTCCGTTTGTGAGTCTCTGCCTGATGTCAGCTTTATCTGGAAATACGAGGATCCCAGCCACTTCCCTGACAAACCAAAGAACTTATATTTAGGGTCTTGGCTTCCTCAAAACGCTCTTCTAGGTAGATGTCTTCCATTTTTTAAACAAATTTATTTCTCCAGCGGATTCTCGTCTTTCTGTATTTCTGAGCCACGGAGGATTGGGCTCAACCACGGAAATTGCTTATTTCGGTAGGCCTTCTATCATGGTATCCCATTATTCTCCTCCTTTGAAATATAAAATAGGTTCCAATTTTCTCTGATCAGGCTCGGAATGCCAAGATGTTGCTGCGATATGGAGGGGCTATTCTCCTGGAGAAGGCTGATCTGGGCAGACCTGATGTCTTGAAAGAGTCTATTATGGAAATTATCAACAACAAAAAGTTCTTATTTCTAATTAATTGGAAAGCTTTAGATATTCTGAGTCAGCTACAAGATTAGCAGAAATGTTGAAGAATGCTCCTTTTTCTCCTAAGGAGTTGGTCATAAAATATGCGGAATTTGCTGCAAAGTGGGTGATTTTTCGTAGAAAAAAACCCAAAATATTTAGATTCGGTGAAATGCCTCAATTAGACCCATATGGAAGACATCTTTCAATCATCCAATACTATAATCTCGATATTTTAGCGCTTGTTTTAGTTGTTCTTCTTTTCCTTCTAACCGTCACTTTTGTAATTTTCCGCTATGTTTTGAGACGATTTTGCCAGCAAAAGAGAAAAATAGAGTGATTGATAATTTTTATGTTGAGGATTTTTGTTTTTTTTCTTCTATACTAATTCTTCTAAGTCAATTATGCAAATGGATGGAAGGCAATGTAACAATCAGATAAGTTGAGAGTGAACGTAGGTGTGAGAGGACTCGTCAAATGTACACATAACAAACAAATAAAAACAAAAAAAAATAAATGCAAGAATTGTACCGAGATTCAACAACATACCGAGACTAAAAGAGAAAGTAAATTAAGTGATTTCCATTATAATTTCAGGCCGGGGTTCAGGATCTTTCGGGGTTGGGGGAGGCTGATCAACAGCTTGGGGAGGAGGTGGGGTTGATTTGGATGTTGGGTTGGAAATAATTTGGATTGAGGGAGAAATCCTCGAAGGAGAGTCAGTTGTTATCACTCGATGGATAGCAGCCGGTGGTTTGAGAACTACATTCACCACAGAACTATCAATAAGTTTTGGTGCAGCTTGGCTCGAACTAGAAGGCCGATCATCGCGAATCTCTATCGGCATCCGAAGAGCTCTTTCCCTCTCTGCCGTTGCTCTCAAAATTAGCTTCTCTCTCTCCGTCAGATTTTCTAAACAAAAACATCAAAATTATGCCAAATCTCACCTGGATTTTGTATATTTGTTGTGGTGGCTGTTTCAGAATAATATATTCTTTTTACATTAGTCGCTCCATCCAGCTGAATCTGGCTAGCTGGGGATGCAGCTTTAGTCACTTTCATGTATTGAGGGAGAGAAGTCGTCTGAAATATTTCCTTTTCATTTTGAAAACAAACTTACGTGGTTTTGAGTTTGTGGAGTCGTTGGCAAAATTCCAGTCATCATGTATTTTTTAACAGCGGGAGATTGAATGGGACTCATTGCAGCTGGAAAGATTTTCTTTAATTTTTCAATGGAAATAATACCATTTGGTGGAGGAGATGGTTTGTGGATTGTTACCAAAGGAGAAGTCGCTGGTGGTGCTGTTGGCGTTGTTGCTGGGGTTGTTGGGTTGACTTTTTTCACGATGACCTGCTCCCTGACGATGGTTTGCGGAAGAATTGGAACTATGCCACCGTGTTGGAAATGTTTCTGTACCGAGCCGTTCATTGTTCGAACAGCTGGAGAAGCATTCGTTACTATTGCTCTGAAAGGAAAAGTCTTAAAAATGTAAAGGAAAGGACCGACTTTTTGATTACTGTACTCTTCTGGGCGCTATAATCGTGGCCATGGAGCTCTGGAGGTTGACTTGGCCGTTGGATGATTACTGGTTGAGGATTCACCGGAGGTATCACTCGATTCTGAAATATTGTATTCTCAAATTGAAGAGTTCTTACTTGGCTTCTATTGACAGTCACAGCCATCGGATGACCATAAATTGTGGGTTTTGATATGGAAGTAGCCTGGCCATGAACCTCAACGGGAGGAGTTACTGCCAGTTTGACTTTGTTATTCGGAGCTGGTAAATAAGCAGTTTTCCTAATGGCTATTGC
The DNA here is from genome assembly GCA_932521405.1 of Oscheius sp. JU1382. Classification (NCBI taxonomy): domain Eukaryota; kingdom Metazoa; phylum Nematoda; class Chromadorea; order Rhabditida; family Rhabditidae; genus Oscheius; species Oscheius sp. JU1382. The sequence continues at coordinate 2,725,613 of OW051479.1, forward strand.
TTTAGAAAGATCCACAGGAGAAGTAGGCAATTTTGGATCAGAATAAGAGGCAAGCCGAGGTCTTTTGATTATTTGAGCTTGCCCAGCTACAGCGGGGACAGTTGTCGGCACAGCCGATTTGGGTATCGCGTAGCTTAGAGGTAAACTTCCAGGTGGTCTTATAGTCTAGAGAAAAAAAAGATAAACGCAAACAAAAATCTTACATTTTCTTTAAGATTTGGAGGGAGATGAGGATCGAAGGAAGAGGTAGAGGGTAGATGAGACGAGATCACATTCTTATCAGTATAAGATGGAGTAAGAGCTGCAGGAGATATGACTTGGACAGGAACAGAATGAGATTTAAAACCACCACCATTGACGAGATGAGGAGGAGTGACTGGAGGCACCATTATCGGAGAACCAGCTCCCGGTGCATGTCTCTTCCTAAAAATTGTTGTTTTTCAAAGGAAAGGAGAGATTGAAACTAACATTGTCAACCGTTCAGATTTCGGTTTATAGGGCTTCGGACCAAAAAAACGCCGCTCAAAGGGTCGTGCTCTTGCGCAATCGAAGTTAAGAGGTTCCTGCAATTATTATTTTTGTTTTGAAATAAAATAAATCCGTACAATTGTGGAAGAGAGCCTCGGTTTTCTTTTCCTCTTCCCAGTATCATTAAACAATCCATTTCGTTGTTCTTGTTCTATTTGGGCTTGAATTTTATTGATGAATTCTTTAACTCCCAGCGCTTCAACTTCTGCCTTGGTAGGTAGCAAAGTTTCTAAACCGTGATTTTGTAAAACAAATAAAGCTAAAAGTATACTTAGATTATCAGAGGTAGGCTCTTGTCGTGTGGGAGAAGGTAGTAGAAGTGCTGGGGCTGGAGCAGCGGCTGTTGGTGGTGAGCCAATTGGAGGAACTGTGGAAGTTGATGGTTTTTCAGTTGTGATGAGGCTGAGAGGAGGCTCCACATACGGAGTAGCATTTGCTCTTGGTTTCCTTTTCCTTTTAGCCGGTGGAGCTGCCACTTTGGCTGTTGGCGGTTTGGGAGCAGCGGGAATTCTCTCCCTTTTGACTACTTTTGTAAGGGTTATTTCCTCCAATGGCTCTTCTTTCTCTTCATCTCTTGGTGGTAACCGTTGGGAAGCGAGTCCTTCGGTATCCCGGAATAATTTCCTCATTTTCTCAGGAACTAAAACTTTTTGTTCAATGTACTGAGAATTTTCTTACCGAAAGGAACATTGGGGAAGGAGAGGAGATTCATCGTTATTATATCTTTGTTCTCGATTTTTTCATTGAATTTATTTGCTTGCATTAAGAGGGAATCAGCTACCGAAGTAGACGACGTAGTTGCTCTTCCCGATTTAAAATATCTTACAGGCGGAAAGATTACAACGTCCTCTTCGACCTGCCAAAGGAAATCGTAAAACAATAAAACAAAGTGCTTCACCTCTCTGGACACCATCCCCCATTGAGTGAAGGTATCGTAATGTGGGTTAAGGATCTTTGCCACTTGCGATAAGAACTGATCATTGGTAGCTCTCCGGATCTCTCCTTTAAAAATTTCCTCAGGGATACTGAAAGAGACATTTTTTTCAAAAATAGGAAAAATCTTACAAGAGAATGTCTTTCAGCCGTTCGAGAATGAGTTCTTTTGAATCGGTGAGGACACCCTGAGCTCGCATCGCCGTGACAACTTGAGAAAAGGCATTTCGTTCTAAAATTTATCTTTGTTCCTATTTGAATCGAGTTTGGTACAAAACTATGGTACAGTTACTGTCAACAAGCAATTTTCTGTATTGTCGTGGTATTTTGTAAGTATGCTGGAAGTAGTCTGGATTATACTCAGAATGTTCTCTTTTCTAGTTTGGAAACCTCAAATTCTGGTTTTAAGTATTACGGTAGGTGGGACCTTTAGCTGGAGTTGCTTGATGTTTAGGGCGTTAAAGAGGGAAAGGACGTTGTATTTTTTTGAAAACTAGAATTGAGATTGCGATAGGAGATCAAGGTTTTTGAAGAAAAATGCCATTTACTGACTGAATTGGACATATCGAAAGAGCTATCACTTGATTGTGACGTCATCTCGGGCAATTTAAAATCGGAAAAGGAGACTTGTAGTATGGATAATTGTGAAAACTAGACTATTTTAGCTTAACTTAGATAAGAATCTTGTATAAATTTGAGGGGATTCGGGGAGAAATAAATTCAAAGAATGGATGTCGCTGAATGGGATAAGAGAATTTTTCCACAATAAAACATCCTCTCACAGGTTATTGAATCACCCACTTTCAATGGAATAAAATATTCGAGAAGAAGAAGGAAATCTCACCCAATTCTCGGATAAAATATGAGCAGTCTTCAACGTCTAGTTTTGGCAAGTTTCGTTTCAGCAACTCGCCCATAGTCTTCACGGCCGTTTATCTTTGTCGTAAAATAAAATATAGACAGCTGAGAAAGATGGACATAACCTGGAAATTAAGAAGTAAGCAGAGTCATTAAATAAGGCGGAAATTGGCATCAGAGAGAGAGATGCGACAAGGCGAATGCGAGAGCAAATCAATAATGGCACAAGGGGGAGAAGGTGGTCGGGCCAGCCCGCCAGCGCCAACTATTATTCTTCTCTCTCCGGGTCGGTTAGTTTAATCACCATCCAATCTATTTTATTATTTTCTTCTATTCCAAAGACAAATGTCCTCCAATTTTCTGAAAAATATAAAACAAAATGATTTCAATAGCTATGGAATAGCAGTTGGCGAGTGTCTGTGCTTGAAACGAGATGATTCACCGCGACCAATTTACTACACTTTTTTCGTAACGATTCGTCTAACCATTCGGTAAAGAAGTTAATCGATTGGAGATAGGCAGGGGAATGTGAGGCTTCCGTAATCGGGAGACAACATAACAAATGAAAGGTCATAGGAAGAGAGAACAAGGACAAAGAGGGGAAGAGATTCGATAAAACCTTGAGCAATTCCTAATAGACAGTCGGTTGAATACAAATGATTCTCGCTTAATCAATGAATTACACTCTCACGGGGAGAGATTTGGCGAACTGAGGAGAAGGATTCTACTATCAACTGTTTATCATTCCCTTCCTCATTTCGGAAGTGGCAGATCTGAAGAAAATTGCCTTTTTGCTCTCTTCGACGTCACTTCTCTTATATTTTCCGATTATAAGATTATTTTAATGTCAAGATCAAAAGAGTAGTGTTCTCTGTGGAAAATTGACTGTATTTATCATCAAATTACTTCTGAAAGTATATAATAAATTGCTTATTATGAGAAAGTAAAATTGTTAGAGTATTTCAAAAACCCAAATTCGAATATTTTCTCTCCTTTTGCAGTATTCGCGCCCTGCCCTAGTGGCGTCCTGCCAAGATTCCGCTACAGTAGTCTTCATGCGCATCTAACGACTTTTCCTACGAAGGGTAGAAATTTTAGGATTGGTTTCTTTTTTTCCTATCTAGGAAACAAGACGCACAATGAGGTTAGTTTATTTTGCATTAAAAAATTGCTTACAAGGCGCTGAACGTATTTTCGGGCAAAAGCGAAAGAAATCCGCGCATTTTGAGCAAATTGTCATGAGTTAAGACAAATTTAACGAGTAATTTCTTCTTTAACTAGTCTTTTGCCTATCATAAATCAATTTTAAGCAAGCTCTCGTGATTCTGCACTATTTAGAATTTTAGAGTGAATTTTGGGACAAAATCTTTGAAATATTCTTTTATCCAACTTTATTTTAAAAAAATGTTTTTGCGATGGAATTGGTTATTAAAAGTCAATTTTACCAAACTAAAGCATGAAATGCCTTCCTTTCAAATTCTACTATCAATAATTTCTTCAATTTTCGGAGGTTTCGAAATCTTGCACGATATTGCGGCAAAACATTCAGCTATAGGAGGCGATCTCTCGATTTACTTTAACATAATCATGTCTTCCAGCAATCTGCGTCTCCAGAAAAGGCTCGCTGCCTCCGTTCTCAAGTGTGGTAAGAAGAAGGTCTGGCTCGACCCCAACGAAGTCAGTGAAATCTCCAACGCCAACTCCAGACAAAATGTCCGCCGATTGATCAAGGATGGACTTATCATTCGTAAGCCACAGGCTGTTCACTCTCGCTTCCGCGCCAGGAAGTATGCCGAAGCTCGTCGTAAGGTGATTTTTTATTTTTGTTCTTTCTATTACGCTTTTATAGGGACGCCACACTGGTCTTGGTAAGAGACGTGGTACTGCCAATGCTCGTATGCCCGAGAAGGTTCTCTGGATGAGACGTATGCGCGTTCTCCGCAATCTGCTCAAGAGATACAGAGAGGCCAAGAAGATCGACAAGCACCTCTACCACGAGCTCTACCTTCGTTCCAAGGGTAACAACTTCAAGAACAAGAAGAACCTTATGGAATACATCTTCAAGAAGAAGTCCGAGAACAGACGTGCTAAACAACTCTCGTAAGTATTTTATTTATTTATTAGAGATTATTTTTAAACAAAGAAATAATAGCATAGCTATCTAAAATAAGCTGTGGACTGAAAGGAAGTGCTGAACGGGGAGATATTATGTATTAAGCAATCAAATATGCAAAATTCGATAAGCATTAGTCAGAGTTGTATATTTTTAGACTGAAAGGACAGACAAAACAGATTTTATGCTAAACAACTAAATTATATTTTTCAGTGACCAGGCTCAAGCCCGCCGTGACAAGAATAAGGAAACCCGCAGAAAGCGAGAGGACCGTGCTACAGCTAAGAAGAACGAGCTCCTCCGCAAGATTTCCGAGAGCGAGAAGACGGCTACTGAGAAATAAATGCACGTATTGTTATCTGTTAAAACAAAGCGTTGTTATAACTATTGTGTTGTTGGTGAGTAGCTTTCTTGTTTCAGAGATTTTAAAAGAGGTTCATAGGTATGACAGATAACTTATTTATTCATTGCAAGCCATAGCTTTGTGTAGATATCATTAGAAAACTCAAACGGTGGGATCTCTGGAGACGTTTGAAGAGTTGTTTTTAAATCTTCTGGAGTTTTGCTATGGCTGGCGATGGAAATTATCAGCTCAGCTAGAGAAATTGGCTTGGATTACTCTTATTATACCAAGAGTGTTATCGTAGATTCCAAGATATTCATGGAAAACGGCATTTACTTGCTGGACCTTGTTGCTTTGTGTTATTTTATTAACCGAATCAGCTTTAGTTTCTCTAATTCGTCTGGATCTAGGCTTGATTCTATCTGCAAGCATTTTGGTATCCTCAAAACTAAAAAGTCTATGGATCTCTGTCACATTCAGTCCTAATGCGCTATCAGTCAAAGTTGAATACCGCAAAGAAGGAGCGTGACGCGGTGAATGGCGTATGAGGCTGCCTATTTTTGTGACAGCATAACTTTATGACATTTTCTGGCAGGAAGCAATTGGAGCCTTACCGAATCCTGATGATTTAGGGCGGAGCAGGGTCATAGCAACTGCTCCTCCAACAGAAACGACCCTCAATTTCTGTGCAACTTGGAAGTGTCCCACTCCATAAAGCTCCTCTCCATTCTGAATCATATTCACGGACTATTTAATCTGATTCATATTAATTCGATTATAAAGTTGCCAAAACACAGCTGAAGATAAGCGCAAAAAGTTCTCACAAGATCTCTTTTCAGCTTTGAAATACCACACCTTGTTGTTATAAATTTTACAAGGTCCTCTCATGGCGTAAAACTACACTCAATTACTCCCCGACCTCTAGAATAATTCCGTCCAAGTATCTAATTGCGCTTGTTCTCTGGTCTTCACTAACTTACAATGCTTTGAATAGCATCTCCTACTCGAATTCCAATCTTTTCTGCATCGGAATTCCTCCAGACTTCTCTAAAATGTATTCCTCTTTTTCTAACAAAGAGAACTTACCTCACAATGGACCAACCGAAACCGCCATCACAAATAGTTACTCCAATCAAGAGTCCGCTTTTAAGCATTGAAATCACAATGGTTTCGTCCCTCGTTTGAAGGAAAGTTAATTGCTTGTACTTAATTTCTTCCGGCTGGATGATATTCTCCCCACAGATACTGTAGCAATTCGATGCCAAAAACAAAACCTAGACTTTCTCTTATTAGTGGCCCACAGGGGATCACTCATTTGTTCAGAGATTGAGATTAAAGAAGTAGAAAACAGTCGTATTTCAATCTGAAAATTGTCAAAAACACTTACATCGCTCTCGTAAACTTGGAAAATTGTCGCTAATTTCGGCAGGAGATCTTCTGGCGATTCAAATGCATGAACATGGCCGCCACCAGCTAAAGTAACAAGGAATCCCATAGCCAAAAAGGATTCGAATGGCTGGCATACCTGCTCATAACTAAGAGGCTATGGTATCCAGTTACCTTCGTATGACTCACTTATGGCTGGATGAAGATTGGTCGAATGGGGGAACAGAGTTGACAAAAAGTCCGGTGTCATGTTCTAACTTAATTACGAAGAGGATCTCTCTCTCTCTCTTTTGCCACTCTCCCAGGAGAACAAATAATTTGGTCCTAATTCGGAAAACATTTTTTAATTATTCTGCAATCCTTCCACTCGAATTCACAATTTTATATTCTTTTCTGATCGGTTAATTTTTACGCTTCCTTTGTTTTCGTCACTTTCTGTTCTTTAAACCTAAGTTTTCAAACACCAAAATGAAGTTATTTCGAGTATCTACTCCACTCCAAGTTCTTCAAGATTTCAGAGAACCATTTCACAGATGACTGATCTCTCTCTTTTCTACTCTTACATTCCAGAATTCAACATCATTTTGCTGCAAAAAGAGACTAAATGGTGTCAGGAAGGAATTCTCTAATAGGTCTTCCTCTCACTCTGTCTGGTAAATCCTGTCCGAAACATGATACTTTCTAGTTAATGTCTTGTTTTTCATAACAGAAGCCTATGTAATTATGGTCTGGAAATATCCTGTAACGAAAAATAGAAATAAGAGAATCAAGAAATTGAGAAACTTGGAAATAAGTCCACCCATTAGAAAACTTTTACTTCTTGTTGTCAGCAGCGACCTCAACCTGCTGGGTTATATTTCTTCATAATCTTCCTTAGCTTACACTGCATAAAATCTAGAAGAATTATGTTTAAAGTATTTAAAAACCCGAAAAATCATGAAGAAATTGAAGCACATTTAATACTTATGGATAAGCCTACTTTTTCACAAAATTTTAGCTGTTTTCTCCTTTTTCTAGCCAGCCAAAAACATTTTTAACAGGGCAAAAAAGTTAACAAATGCGAGAAAAGCCGATGTTTGTGAATGAAAAATAATAAGTAACTCTTCTCTGCTCTAACTAACATCGCAAATCATCAAAAAAAAAGCAGCAAAGAGGAAACGGTGGGGTGAAATCGGAAGGAAGATCCCCCAGATGTTTCCAACATTTTTTGATGGCAAATATGCTGAATACGAATTTATTGACTCTGAGTGGCAGCCAAAATGACATTATCCAGTCAGCATTTTTCAGGCGCTTCCTCTATTTTTGAGCTCTTTGAATCTGGTACATTTTTCATTGTTGTCGTTGGGAGGAAAAAAGAACTCTGCTCACCGCATTCTATTAATTTTGTCGCTGTTTTCTCCTCCCAAGAGCTCCTCATCTTAATTTTCCCTGAATTCCTAAGCATTTAATGAGTAGGCGCGACTCATTTTGCTCTCTCGACTCTCTCCATTTCCAGAAACGATTATAGCCCTCCGAGTTTGCAGCCAAGTATTTCCGGAATCAATCTACGGAAACAAACATCATGTTATTTGATTTGAAATAATCTAATTCCCCTATTTTTGCCGTCTCTCTCTTTGATTTGAAGAAACTCCCAAAAAGAGGATTCTTTTCTGCCTAAATAAGTCTCAAAAATAAACAAGGAGTGGACTCTTGATTCTGCGCAGAGCAGAAAACTTTCGACAAAAACCGCTTGAGGTCAAGGGCTATTCCTAGAGGGAAAGAATCGCTGCACTCATCGGTTATGAATGTTCAGAGCCGTCTGCATTTGACGGTACTCATCGTCATTTCAACTCTCCATTTGCTGTTTTTGGCTCTTCTTTTCTTATTCAAAGCACTTGGAAATAGGGAATCCTTAAATTTTTCACAGTCATTCGCAATGCATTGGATGGTTGTAAAATTGCACGTTTTTTGCCAGCTATTCCAACCAAACTATTGCAATTTTTTCATAAAATTTGTGGGCTCAAAGCCATTTGGTAAATCTTTTTGAGCTCGAAAAGATCACCTTATCACGCGAAAACAATTCCTGAGACCAAAGCAGTCAACGTTTCCCCGGAAGTTTCCCACATTACCTAGGGTGTGGCTGAACTTGTCAAATTAGTCACTTCCTTGAATCTACAAGTATACATTTTGTTTTGAATTTTCGCCGTTTTTTTTTCTGCTAAACTTTTCTCAATTCCACATCTCCTTTTAAAGATCTAGAAATTGCTTTAATCGTTCTTGATCACCCTTTGAGCTTAAAATGGATGCTTTTCCCTCATTTGAACACGCCTGAAAAAGAGCTTTTTGGATTCACAAAGGCCAGCTTGAATGAACTCCCCCCGTGCCCTCTTTGGCAACAAACATCCGCAGGAATCTACAAATGTATCTAATGAAGAGATTCCAAGAAATATTAAACTCAGAAAAATATTTATCCATGTAGTTCCAAAAGAGGAAAAGAAGTCCTTAATAGAGAGGAGAAATTGCCGACAACAACAGTCATCCTGAGAATTTTTTTATGGGACTATTGTTGCCCACCCTGGGATGTGTTTTCGACATCTTTAGGCAGAGAAAACGTCAACTATCGTCGTCCAGAGAAGAAATCTCCTTTGGTTCCCCAAACATCACATCAGGGATTATGTTTTGCAAGAATTTCCTATTTTTTGTCCTCGGAGCTATCACAAAGCTTGACAGTTTTATCGCGATTCTACCAAATCTCTTCAATAGAGGCTACAAACCGTCTTCTTGAGATTTTCCTGAGAAATTGTGAACAATTCTGAGCGGAGATTACAAGTTCGATCTCTCATTTACTTTTGACTTTATAAGTCTCAATGGCTCTTAACAATGGAGATTATTGAGAGATTCCCAGAACAAATGAAGCACTATCTGGTAAATATTTCAATGGATTACTTCTACCCGTAATAGGATTTATTTATTGCGCTCTTTGCACGACAGATTCCTCTTTCTTGGCCATTGAAAGCCGTCGCATTTCCTCCTCTTCCAAATTCCAGTGGAACATCGGTCGGACTCTCGACACGTGAGGGTATTTCCGAGAGATTCATCACCAGCCATGCCATAAGTTCAATGGCCAAAACACGACCTTTCTTGAATTCTTTCAGTCTCTGATTTTCTATTATTGCCTTTGGCCAACACCTGTCTTCCGAGGGTGAATTTCCAGAATTCATGAATTATTCTCAATTTTCGGGAGATCAAAAGAGAATTTTCTTGTTCGCAACCTACCATATTCAATTAAAGAAATTCCCTCCTGATTATTTATTTCACGGGGGCTCCGTAGGATTGCTTATTCCTAATTGGAAAACTTATGGCCCTTGGTCTCCTCTAGAATTTCATAAAACCTAATCAAGGATCTTCTTGAAAACTTTGTAGACTTTTGAAAAACGAAGAGCAAATTAGAGTTAAACTCCTGGGATTACGGTAAATTAGACGCCGACTCTTCTAGAGGCTCTTGAGAAGACTGAGAGAGTCTCTCCTCAGACGCCAATTTGCTTCCAGTTGGCTCCATCAATCTACTGCCATCATATGTTCCTTTTCGGAATAATTCACTCCAAGAACTCTAAGCTCTCCTTTCCGGCGGAAAACTATCTTTCCCAAAAAAAAAACATGATTGGTATGTTATGTGTGGCGCTCGTTTTCCCAGATGATTAGCGGTCTCAATAGGCAACCATAAAACGAACGTAGCTGGTCAATTTGCCCCGGGCCTATTTATTGTCGACTTGTTGCTCTCTGCTCTCTATTTGGCATCCTCCCTCCAACCGTTTATAGTCTCATTTGGATGGTCTTCTGAGCTATCCGATGTTTATACAGGGTGCGGCAAAAGTATTGACCGCCTGTTTTACACATGTGTAAAAGTTTTTTTTTTCAAGATTTTCTAATTTATGCTTGTGTATTTTAGTTCTTCTATATGTTAACTTTAATTAGAAGGTGATCATTGCTTTAGATCAAAATGGTAGCCCCGCACCCAAAGCGCGCTTCTATTGTGGATTTACACCGTTCAGGCCTTTCAACTAAGGACATTGCAAAAGTTCTCTCGGTTCCGCCGTGATCTGTTCGGCGAGCTGTTCAGTTGTTCAGAAGTACTGGAGGAATAGTCGATCGACCTTGTAGTGGACGCCCCGTCACAGCAACAACAAGGAGTAACGTAAAGAAGATCCAAAAACGAATTCAAAGAAACCCAAGGCGTTCCATGAGAAAGATGGCCAAGGAAATCGGAATCAGTGAAAGAAGTACCAGAAGAATTGTGAAAAACAAGCTAAAGATCACGCCTTACAAGATCTACAAATCTGCTAGCCTTACGGATAAGAATAAAATTATGAGATTCAAGCAATGCAGAGAACTCCTGAAGAGGGCCACCAATGGACGCCATTGTCACTTCGTCTTCAGCGACGAGAAAATTTTTACCATCTAAGCTGTCGTCAACCATCAAAACGATAGAATTTTGTCAAAGGATAGAAAAACAGCAAATTCTATTGGTGGAATCGCTTCCAGAAGTGCACATCCAGTAAGTGTCATGGTCTTTGGTTGCATTACCAGTGACAGCAAGTGTCCGCTTGTTTTTGTTGATGATGAAGTCAAAATTAATCAGCAAATTTATTTAGAAGATGTCCTAAAGAAGCACGTTCAACCTTGGATTAAAGCACACTTTGGAACTAGACCATATGTCTTTCAACAAGACTCCGCTCCTGCGCACAAAGCAAAAGCAGTTCAACAGTGGTGTCAGAACAATCTTTACGATTTCATTTCTTCTTCTCAATGGCCGCCTAACAGTCCTGATATCAATCCTCTCGATTACTCCGTATGGGCTGTTTTGGAGAAAAAGGCGTACTCTACTCCACACAAATCATTGGAGTCTCTAAAAGCAGCTTTAAAAAAGCCTCGGCCGAATTGTACGACGAGTACCTCCGGGCAACAGTTGACTCATTTCCTCGCCGTCTTCGCCTGTGTTCGTGCCAAAGGAGGTCGAATCGAATTTGACTGTTAAAATAATATTTCTAGCTTAGTTGTTGTTATGACAAAATAAAAATTCCGTTGATTTTCCTTTTATCTTTATCAATGCGACATTTTTTAAAGCGGTCAATACTTTTGCCGCACCCTGTAATAGACTTGGACGTAGAAGATCTAATTTGCCAGAATCATTTGTGACAGGTTGGATAGAAAACAAACGTCAGAAAGTAACTAGTACTCTAAATCGCATTTTCAATTATTTTCTACACATGTTAATATCTTCCATCGCATTTAATTTACATAATTGAGTATAAAAATAAAAAAGAAGGTGAAAATATTCTGTACTAATTGAAGGAAACAATCTTTGTTTTGCTCAAAGCTGTTGACCTTTTCTCCCAAATTACTGTAGTTCCAAATGTTCGATTTCATTCCCCATTGAAGGCTGTTGTCAATTTGTATTGAAGTGCATTCAGAAAGAACGTTTCTCAGAAATATTTTGCCACAAAGGACTTGAAAGCGTTCGGATGTCTTTGAATCGTTCGCTGTTTTTGACTCTTGACAAACACAGCTAACAGCATTTAAAGTGTGGGGCTATTTCCAATCATTTTCTCTTTGGATCTCTCCCTCTCTGTTAATAAACCTACTCGACCTAAAAACAACAATTAACCCCCTTCTCCTTCAACAAACATTTATTCTCTCTCTCTCTCTCTTTTTTGTCTGGTGTTTCATCTTCTCTTTTTTCTTCCAATCAGAGCAGTTAATTCCTTTTGCAGAGAAATGGGACAGGATCACTCTAAAACGAAGAACCTAGCAGAACAACGCTACAAAGTCGACAGACCAAAGAAGAAACGACCACGAGGGGTCTCTCTTGACACCCAGCCGAAGGCGGAGAAAATTTGCGAAAGGAAATCGCTGCCTGAAATTGGCGAGGGAGAACAGGCCAGGTATCTCTTTTGGCTGGCTTAAGGCTATAGTCATCCAAAGAATGGATCTCCTGTGCAAAAATTGATTAAAATAGGGGAAAAAAGAAGCAGCTTTCAGCCCTGAGGACTCGAGCGCTGATCCGACAATTCGTTCGCCATCCCCTCGTCTTCCGGAGAAGACCCGCCATTTTCTGACGCGAAGAGAACGCATTCTTTTGCAGCATTCGTGGAAAAAGACACGAAAAGTTAGTCATTTTTTGACCATTCGAGAATATATCTCAGACAGGCGCCGAGCATGTCGGCTCAAAGATCTTCTTCATGGTTTTGACAGCTCAGCCAGATATCAAAGCCATCTTCGGACTTGAAAAGATTCCCCAAGGACGATTGAAATACGATCCAAGATTTAGACAACACGCTACAGGTAGGGCTCTCCTTCAACCTACAGTAGCCTTGTAGTGTTTACGAAGACCTTCGACTATGTAATGAAGAACATTGACTACGCTGAAAAGCTCGAAACTCATTTTGAAGTGAGCCCCCTTCTTTTGAAAGACAAAAAATCTTTAGAGTCTTGGAAGAAAACACGTCGTAATGCAAGGACGAGGCTTTGACCCCCAATATTGGGAAACATTCGCCGAGTGTATGACCCAAGCGGCTGTCGAATGGGAAGCCAGTCGTCAAAAGCTTACAATCTCCGCTTGGAGAACTCTCGTCTCCACAATTATTTCATATATGAGACGAGGATTCGATGAAGATAATGCCAAACGAAGGAGTTCTCATTTGCGAGTGGGGAGTGGCAGCAGCATGGGAGCAACCAAGAAAGTCTCTTCGCACCCCCATCGAATGATTCCTCGCGTTGTCGTCTAACCCTTTTCTCCTCCTTGGACACATCATTTCTGTATTTATATATTTAAATGAATCTTTTCTGTCGAGGAAATTGATAAATTTCTCACTTCGAGGCTACTAATTCCTACAAGCAGCTATATTTGTGCTCATTTTGTTGAATTTTGTGATTATTTGTCCTAAAAAGTCCTTCAAGTTTGCATAGCTTTTGAAAAGCTCAATGACCACTTTTTGACATTTTTTGAACCTTCAATTTAAAAAAGGAAATATCTTTGTTGAATATCAACTATCATAGGAAAATTACCTTTCCAAAGAAAAAAAATTAACAAAACACTCTAAAGACATTTGGTGGGTTCGGGAGCTTGTCTCCAGTCCAAATTGCAGAATCCACAAGTGGCTCGACAGACTCGGAATGCCAATCGATTGTGCTCTGAATGGCAGGACCATCTCTTGTTAGACCATGCGTCGGCACTCGTCTGATAGCGGCCGCAGTACGTCGAAGACATTCGGTCGAAGCAATGAGTTCCATTATTGGCGGCAGAGAAGAAGCTAAATCAAAAAGTTTTTGTAATCAAAAAGGTCAACGAACTTGGATGCTCTTTCTCGATAATTGGCTCCGGTTTCATCACAAGCTTTGCAGCAGACAACAAGGGAAAAGTCTGGCTCCGATTGACATCTGCAAAACATATTTTGACAGCAGAAAAACCAACTTGTGGGCGAATGCTTTGGGATCGTTGATTTTCATGGCTCGACAGATTGCACCTCCCGATTCATCCTTACAACATGGAAGAGGACGATTTGCATCCAAAACGATCGCCACTTTGGGAATAGACAATCTAGCTGAAGGGATTACTGCAATTTCAAAGGGCTTTCTACCTATGGGGAAGCCTCGCTTATAAGAATTTGAGACGAAAGAAGAAGGTCGAACTATGCCTCGACTCGGATAATGGAAAACCTCTTCTGATGAAAATGCTGATGGACAGTTTTGATTCTCAAAGGTGACTTACCAGAAAAGATGGAAAGAAAAAAGAGGAGGTTGCGCTGCATAACCTCGAGGAAAAAAGTCGAGGAGACAATGACCTCCTCGGAGCTTTTAAGCCCATCTGACAGCTACGTGATCTCAGCTATGACACAGCAAATAGTCGGGGACATCTTTAGCTTTCGCGCACTATTTGGAACTAAGGTGGCCGCCTCCAGGAGCATCGTCTTGGCTAGACGACCTACATTTTCTCTCAGAAATAACAATCGAATTCTACATTTATTAGAGAGTTGGTCATTCTCTCTGGCCGTCATGCAGCACTACAGATCTAAGTATGGAGAAGTTCACCCCGGGATTCAAATTATTTCTTTCCGGTAGAGCAGAGGCCACAACTCTTAGCACAATATTGAGCCTTCTGGGCTGAGGTATAGAACGTCGATGTGCAGAATCCATTGGTCACCCAGGTGGAACATCTAAATTTGAGGTTTTTTTTTAGAGCAAAAAGAAGAAATCTAACGCGGATTCGGAATCAACGCAAGTGGAAGAAACGACAGAAGAAGCGACAGTCGTTGAGCTGGGACAAAGGTTGCAAGTTCGTTGGCAATTCGCCTGAACGAAGGCTTGCATTCCCTCGGTGATGCAAATCTCAGGCTGAGAGGCGCAATCCGGAGCAACGTCTTCACATCCTCCCATAGTACAGAAACCACAGACGTTGGGACAATTAGCGGCGAGAACAGCTTGCCACGTGCTGCTCTGACACATCGCTGTAGTCACTGTGGCGCAGTTGATCTCCGGATCTGAAGATCCATCTCTCTTATAATACAATCAAACTAACAAGGAGCATTATTACAGGCGTAGGCAGAAGTCTCACAGCAATATCCACAAGTCTGGGGACAACTAGCGATGGCCATATTCTTTAGATCTTGACTAGGCCCAGTACTCGAGTTGAAGCAGTTTTGTGGTCTCTCGCTGCTTCCTCCGGCTTGAACTGCTGTCAAATTTCCGTACATTTCTTGACAAGTAGCATCATCATATATGTTACTGCAGGAGACAGCATTCGGCGTGTACTGAAAGTTGGAAGAACTCTCTTTAGGACTCAGAAAATTGTGTTTCTACGAAAGACCTGTAACTCAAAAAAAGTCATTCAAGTTTTCGATTTATTACAAGCTTGTAGAGTTGGGTATTCTCTGCAACTGATAATTAAAAGAAATTGGTGGAAGAGAAAAGAAGACTTACAACTCCTCCCGAGGTGCAGTTCAAGTCAGCGATGGCCAGAACTCCGGAAAGGAAGAGGAGGAACCACATTTCAAGTGAAGTTCTCAATTGACAGCTCTTTTTATATGGAATTACCGTTGGTGGCAAAGATCTAATTGACAGCTGGATACACGGATGACTCCTAAAGTGGGAATATTGTGATCTGGTCTGGTGTGGATCTGGGACGGAAGCCCGTCAATCCGGCTGTTCAGCTGCGATCTCGATCTTTGTGTTCAATTTTTTTAGCAAAGAAGCTTTATTTATACATTTTTACAGTCTTTGTACAGTATCGTTTTGGTGAAATTCATTTCAAAAGCCTCTCGCTTTCCACATCATCCTCCATCTCTTCTGACTTATCAGCTAATCGAATGAGATCCAAATTTCTGAAGTCAGTTTTTCATTTTTTTATGTTTAAACGTCTCTACCTGTAGATATAGATAATTAGTCCAGGATAGCCAATAAGAAATAGAATATAAGGAAAGGGTGGGAATAAATTAAAAGCGAAAGGAATTATGGCCATTACGAAGGAGTTCAAAAACATTGAGAGTAGGTTTATGACCTAAATTTTTTTTTTCCTGAGTCTCTCTTCTACCTGAGCAATCAAGGTTCTGGCATTCGAAGGAACCAATTCGTGGAGCAAAAGATAGAGGAGAGCAGAATATCCAAAGCAAGTAAAAATTCCAGATAAAATATCTCCAAAAATGGCGAAAAGTTGAGAGAAGAGTGTAGCGCCATTGAGATAAGCATGCATTAGGCCAATTATCGCAACAATTGTCTTGAGGAATCTGGAGAATATTCCAATTTGAAAAGAGACTTACAAAATGGAGATAGATCCAGCTACTGAAAAGATTGGGCCGTGGCGTTTTATTCCAACCGAAGTGAAATAGAACAAAGGAAGGAAGATGATACGTTGAATAGATCCAATTGTCATGATCTGTAATTTTCCCTCGGTTGGGTTTTACAAATAGTTTTTCTCTAGTTTTTTTCAGCTCTAAATTCATCAAAATCGTCAATTTTTAAAAAAAAATTTTACCAAAGGAGAGACTTACCATATCCTGGTTGAATCCCATGATCTCGTGGAGTCTCGCAAAGAATCCCATCTCAATTGTCCTGGGAGAGATGTCAGAAAAGACTTGAAGTGCCAAAAGGAGGAAAAGAATCTTCCTTAACTCTTTACTCTTCAAGACTTCTATATTCTCAAGAACTTTGTATTCCTTCCTCTCGTTTTCCAACTCTTTCTTGGACAAGAAATCTGAAACGCAAATCATAGGCGTGTTCCTGCTTGTCTTATCTAAGAACAGAGATTGTCTTACCATTCGGTATGGACCCGTAAGTGCTGGCTCGTCTTCTGTTGATTTTTGAAGGATGCGGCAAGAAGTAGAGATAAATTGAAGGAACTACAGTTGTGATCAATCCAATGAGCGGCAAATAGACAGCCATCTCATACGATCCAAAGAGAGATGAACGAGTCAGATTCATCGTCAAAACACTGGCCAGTTGCTCATAAAGAGAGTAGAGAGTCGTTGTGATTCCTTTGTATTGAGGAGGAGAGATATCATTCAAATAAAAAATAGTCGCCATGTAGAGAGGAGTTCTAATTAAATTGTTCAGCCACATCGAGACTATGTACAGCTCGAAAGAAGGTAGGATAAAACAAAGAATTTGAAGGATTCCTATCACTGTGCAGACCACAAATCTGAAAAGAATTTTTTGAGGGAAAAATTGGATCTTCTGGCTGTAATTTTCTGATTTTTAGGTTCGATTAATTTGCAAATTTTGTAAAGAAAATTTAGATCTACTATTACTCCAGCCAGAAGTCATGTGCTCGAGTTGAAAAAAAAGATAAGATCCTTACTTCAAAGTGACTACAACGAATTTGTTGCCTTTTTTGTGGACCAAAGGAATAGTCAAAAAGACCGCCAGAAGTCCAGCTATAGTGGTACTGTAAGTAAGGATGGACCATATTGTAGACGTTCTGAACTTGTGATTTCAACGGGGAAAAGGTGATGACGCTACCCGAGGGAGTCGAGATAAGATCCGTAGTGTGTTTCAAAGGAAATGTTGAACATTTTATCCATTGGCTCGGGAATATTGGAGAATAAGGCGGCTGTGAAATGGAGGGAGGTGTTGGAGAGGAGGACACAAAAGAAAGTTAAAAAGTAGAGCTTCGCCTCCATCGCTCAGACGCCAAAGGAACAATTACAAGAATCCCAACTTTTCTTTTTGTTCTATCAGCAGAATTTAGACAGATAAGACCCCGACGTGCTTGGTTCGCGTAAGAAAAACTTTTGAATGGCAGCCCCTTTGATTTCAATTTTGACACTTTTTCTTTTAAAAAAATAATTTATTCGACGAAAAGCGATGCCTTCTCTGAGCTATTTCCCAAATCCTTCGGCAAATTCCTGAAGAATTCTTTTTTGTCCCTAAAAATGCTTAAATATAAACGAAGATAATTATTGGAGGGTAGAAGAGAACAATGAAAATATAAGGCAGTGGAGGGAAGTAATTGAAGGCATACGGTATTAAAGCACTAAAACTGGCTTCAGTTAAGAGTGACGTGAGCGTTGTGATCTGAGTCATCGAAACCAAGGCTTTTTTCGGAGTTAATTCACACAAAATCATTGGAACCAAGGCAATCAGACCAAAGATATTCGAGACTCCGGAGAGTAAATCTTCCAGGAGGCCTGAAGTTTCTTGTAGATTTGTAAGAAAAAATAACTCTTTTGAATACAGTAATTCCAAAAATGGGATGCACAATTACCAACCTGAGCCAAGTGAGAGCCAGGAAACTCCTCCGAATTGAACTGTCAATAATCCAATCATGCCAACAACTCCCGCCAGAAGCTCAACTATAATAGTGAACATAAGGGAGAACTTCAATCCAAATTTCTTGGTTCCTGTTGCCGTAAGCAAAAAGATCGGCAAGAAAATGAATCTCTGAAGACTCCCAATCGTCATTATCTGGGAAATTTTTGTAATTTCATATCAAGTTCATAATCTTACTGTATCCACATCGAAGCCAAGAATCTGATGGAATTTAGTGAAAAATAGTAGTTCAATGGCTTTTGGAGAAGCGTCGAGAAATAACTGAGCCAATATTATGGTCAGAAGGCTCTTTCGAAGAGTTGGATCCTTCAAGAGATCGATTTTTTCAATTTGTCCATTCGACTCTAATATATCAAGTATCAGCGGCTTTCTTGGGCACGAAACAAGTCGCTCGGATCTGAATCAATCGATTGTAAAGTCTTTTTACTTAAAAATTCTCTAAATTACACAACAAAATGGTGGTATCAGACACTCTCTCACCTCGATTGGCAACATGACAGATAACTCGGAGAAGGAAGTCTGATTGTTGGTCTTTCGACGCCTCTTTTTTCCGAAACTTTGGTCTCTCTAATCATCAAAACCAAGTAAAAACTATCCACTCAGCAGAAAATATAAGCGCCCACCAATTGATCCGTATGTTGAGGCGCGTCTCCTCCCATTTCTTTCAATCTTATAGGATCTACTTGAAAAATAGAGAAAGAAGCTTGGAACGATGATGATTCCAAAGGCAGAAATTGGAAAATAAACCCAAGTGCTCGAAGATCCGAAAAGAGATGGCCGACTCAAATTATTATCCTGTGGAGTGTCTCTCCCATGGCTAGACAGGTTACTGTATAAGCTGAAAGTTTAATTTCATATTTTTTAAACCATAAAAATGAATTATTTTGGTCTCTTTTTTTCCCCTCGTTATCTACTGATTGAACCCCGTGGCCCCCATATCCCGTCACCTTTGTATTCCGGAGCGATTTCATTGAGATAGAAGATCGTCGTCAAATAGATTGTATAAATTTGAGTGCCGAGGAAAACCACTGTGATTACGAAGGCTTCGACTGATGGAATGAAAAACGCAGCCAATAGGAGACTCGTTATTATTAGCACAAAAATTACTCTTAATTCTTTTTGTTATTAGGGGATTTTATATCAAGAACTATTTTTTTAAGGAAACTTCTAGTCTAAGCCATATTCTAAATCAATTTTTCAGAAACAAACCTCATATGAATGGCGAAGAATCGATTGCCTTTGAAAGCAAGCAAGGGAAATACGAGAAAAATTGAGAAAAATCGACCAATATCGAATACAATTACACCGCTGGACCAAATTGTCAACATTCTGTGACTTTTTCCTTCAAAAATTGTTAGTAAGAACCAACCCGAAATTGGATAAATAAGACCCGTAGTGAAGATGAAAAGAAGTGTTGAACATTTCCTCCATCAGCTGAGGAATATTGGAATAGAGAGCGAAGAAGAGAGTATATGATCCATTAGCGATCATAAAGGAGATTATTGTTAGGATGAAGGTAAGTTTCTTCATTCCATCAAAGCCTAATTTTACAATAAGGAGCGATATATAAAGATAAAAGAAGGAAGTTACAACAGAGAACAGAATTTTCCACTTTTTAGTTCCTTCTGATATCAAGTTTCGAATTTAAGACAAGATAAGGCAGCTTGTTGTTTGAAAATAAATGCCAATTAGCTCTGTAAAGCGAAGATAAAAAGCTGCTTGAGTTTATCTTCTTTCCATGTCGTTTAGTCTTAGTTTTGCTGTGTTCTTTGATACCAAAAGATCTCCAAAAGAAGGGCATTCAGAAATGAACGAATGAAAGATGATTCCCTGAACGCTTCGACAGCATAATTACCAGCGTTGCACACCACAGTTCACGTCAGCTCCCTCCTTCAAAAATATCTGACTGCTCAAGTGAAATTAATATTTCCACTGCTTTTCATGGTCTCACCTGTCCTCTTCGTCATTCGCTCAGCTTCTGTCTGACCTATCTGAGGAATTACTCTCTCCTAAAAAAGGAGCTTTTTTTCTCCAGAACACCTTAAAAATTGGCCAAAACGCTTCCGCTCAGAACTGCGAAAGTTTCGCTTTGAGGTTTTAGAAAAGAAACTTTCCCATTTCATTACTGCCTATTTTCTTCTACAAAAAAAGAACTTGAACTCACTGTAATTTTGAAATTTTCACAGGAAAAAAAATCAAATCTCCGTTGCCATTTAATTTATGCTGATGCCCTCAACTATCCTAATCTTTGTAGGGAATGGCAGAGATTCGGCTGCAGATTTCCTCGACAAACATCTCCTTTTTATTGGAAGAGGGAATGTACAGTTTTGTAAATATTTGCCATGGGGTGAGACATTTTTTGTTATATTTTGATGATTTTGACCGACAAAGAGAACTATGCGAGTATATAGCTGACTCAAAGATCGAACTCAACAGGTGAAATAGAATTTCTAAAGGATATATGGAATAGTCAATCTCTTCTGAGAATAAAACAATTCAGACGGAATGTTTCCTTCTTATTTTTCACGTCATTATCAGCACTTATTATCTCTTCCTCTGCTATACTCGCCCCAT
Organism: Oscheius sp. JU1382; assembly: GCA_932521405.1. NCBI lineage: Eukaryota > Metazoa > Nematoda > Chromadorea > Rhabditida > Rhabditidae > Oscheius > Oscheius sp. JU1382. Next base: position 2,746,147 of record OW051479.1, read on the forward strand.
AACTCATCTAAATCTGACTATAATTGTAACGGCTTTTGTCTCTTCTGCTTATCCTATGGTAATTGGTCGTTTCGTAATCATCCTCTATGAAAGGGAATATTTTCAACGTAAAGACTATCCAAGGGAGAAACATTCAAAAATTCAGATATTTTGTTGATCAGCCTATGCGGAGTAACTCGCAGTTGGTTCCTTTTGACAATGCTCTTCATCCAGTTGGCTGTGTTCATTGAACGTCTCATTTCATCGCTGCTCATTGAGGCTCAGCAATTAGAAAAACTTCAAAGATGAAAAATATTCAGACTTACGAGAAGAGCCATTGTCTATGGATTCCAATCATCCTGACCTCGATGGCCAATGTGATCGGATTGATCTCCTCTGTTTGTTTCACCTTTAATACGCTCAGTTATCATGGAATTGTTGTAGAAATAATCGTCGTTGAAATATTAATTCTACCGGTAAATTTGGATTCTAAAATCGGGAGAAAAGGTTCCAGATGGCTGTTAAGATTGTTATTGTGAATGTGCGCGCTCGAAGGAATATTTTATCAATTCGCTATACTCTCAGCAAGAGGTATCAAGTAAATGAGAATTTTCGAATAATGAAGGTGGAATTTGAAAGATTTTCAATGAAAGTCATTTCCAGTTAACTGTAAATATCATAATTTTGACAATTCTATTGGCATCAGTGGCTGGGATCATCGTATTTCTCAAATATTACGTCTCAACTCCTCATATAGCGGCCATGGTCTCAATGCTCTATCAAATCTTCATGAGCTCGTAAGCCTTAGCTTTTAATGGAATGCTTCTTTCAAAAACGATAGAAACCTCCAATTTTGGGATAGAAATAGTCACGATATTCCAGAACTCAAATAATGATTCTTCTGTTGATTATCTTCAGTTATCGAGGATATAGAAGTCACCTATTGGGACTCATTGGATGGAAGAAGTATCCTTCCAAGGAGTCTGTCGTCAACAAAAACGATTCAGCTACTCATTTTCAAATGCTCAATAACACTTGGATGTGATAATAAACTAAAACTTATGCTCAACCAATACTGCAGCAGCATAAAATCTTTGGCTGAATCCTTCCAAGTACAAAATAATGGCTCCATACTTTGACAACAGCTTGAACATTTCTGCTGAAGGAATTCTGATCGAGTCTCCTCCTTTCGCCAAGTGAGAGAGTTGTTCGGCCTATCTAGGTATTATAAGGTTAGTGCAGCTACAGTAATCGTGTTGGTATCCAAAATGGTTACTGCTATGCACACTTTCTTTTCGTTTTTTTTTGTCAATTTCTTTCTTAACATTTACTAGTTATCGGTAGTTTGATACAAATCGAATAAAAGTAACTTGTAAAAGATACCGGGCCGTCCCTTTAAAAAGTCTGATTTAAAGAATGCTTTCTCGAGAATACAGTTTACACAAGAAAAAGAGCTCCCTTTGGAAAAGCTTCACATTTATTGAAGCTGGACGTGAGCGTTTGCAAATGAGACAAAAGAGCTGGCAATTTCTTGAAAAAGAGTGACGGCTTCTTCCCAAGGAGCCTCTAAGAATCCTCTTTCCACCAGGTATGATAAATCAAAAGCCATTTGCCCTCCAAAGAGTCCCTGACCGTGGTTGATCCTCAACAGAAGTTCTTCTCTGTTCTTCACAACAGCTAAGCACAACTTTGGCCACTTCATTTCCTAAGCAAAACGTTTAATCAGCTCTAGTTTTTCTAACTCTGTCGACCGCCTCCTCCTTTCCCTGAAGCAGCAAGATTTCTCCGTTTTTTAGCTCAACACAGTTGATTTCCACTTTAGTATCCTAAGAAGAAATTTGCCTGCTGTCTGCTTAAAATACTCACAACATTGCGCAGGTATATATGCATATGGCTAAAAGCACAGACATAAGTATGACATCTTTCTCCATAATACAATTGGAAAAAGCGTTTTTCTTTCTTAAATTTCTCTGACCAAACGTTTAGCTCTGGAGCGTTAGACGAGAAGATTTTCAAGTTTCTTTCATCATCCATTATAAGAGCCTGAAGAAAGATTTGTTTTTCAAAGATATTGAAAATTACCGAAACAAGGGACTCAATGCTTTGACGAAAAGTTTCCGGAATAAACATTCGATTTTCACAGAAAAAAATGTTTAAAGATTCCAATTGTCCAAGGTACTTATATAAATCAGGTATGAATGCTGGCTGCTGACAAGAAAGACTAACAATTTTCTAAACTATTTTTTTTTGGAAAAAGCATGGCCTACCGTGTTCTGAAGGCAATTAAAGTCGTTGAGGTCAAATTCCCAGTTTAAATTAGCAAAACGTGTAAAATTTATTTTCGAGGTAAAAGAAGTGAAATGTTGATTTCCTAGCATAAACAAGAATTTTTCTGTGCGAAATTTCATTGAATCCAAGAATGAATCCAAGCTGGGTATTTTACAAGCTACACCTACTGAATAAATCAAGGACAACTGAAAATTGTAACTTCTTAATTGAAGTATCTACCGAAAAACTGATACTCCTAAAGTTGACTGCAGAAAGTTGATTGAATGGATCGAGGAAATAGAAGTTTTTTCGTAATGAATAAACGTCACTATCTTTTAAAAGCTCAACATACCAATACTGGAAAAGAAGAATAATTTTTGAATAAAAGTCACCACTTCATTCCCTGGCTTTGTGCCTAAAAAATGCAATTCAAAGTTACTCTTTTGTCTATAAGAGTAGCGATTTTTCTCCACCAATCTATTCATACATTTACAAGTCTGTCGAGTTCTCACAAGCTCATTCAAGAACATCTAAAAAGCTAATTTTCTAGAATAAAAGGGAACCTTTTGAGTGACCAGATGTTGATAAATCTCAGGAATACAGCAGAGATCGAAGAGCATCATCGACAGTTTTAACTGAATATCTTCCAAATATCAACTGGAAGGAGAAAAAGCGGTTAAATCGATTGGGGAGTGATTGATCCAAAATATAGATCATAAGCAAGTAGTCAATGGATACAGTATCAAATAATCCAAAGAGAATTACAATTAACCCATCCTCCTTTTGTTCTAAATGATTGATAATGCGCTATTTTTTATAGCAGAACAGATATGTTAATTTCTGATTTATTTACATTACCTTTTGACTCTCAGCAGTGACTTCAAATGACGAACGACAAGAAGACAGAAAAGTCTACCCAACTGAAATCTGCTTTGAATGCAGCCTAGAATCCAAAAGGTCCTAACTAACAGGATTCTCAAAGCCCGGGTGGAGAACATTTTTAAACAAAAAGCCCGACCCTAAAGGGGCTCTGGATTTCGTTGATGAAAGAGACGAGACTTTTCGACTAGAGATGGCTGAAGATGATCCTGCTGCTGGAGATACAACAGTGAATGAGGATGACTTGGAAATCTGGAGTCATTCCGATACGGAATACGAAAAAGGTCTCCCGCTTTACGATGTAGGTTCTATTAACTTCATTTACCGCCAACTTTTAGCTTATTCTTCTCATTTGACCTACAAACTCTTTTTCAGCTACTATCTACTTTAATGAGAAAATAAGTCATGACTGAACCACTTCATGTTGTGACTGGAACTAGCGGTGAGAACTCTCACGAGCAAATCCCTTTCAATATTCTTGGCTTGTTAAAATCACTTAAAGGTTATATTGAAAAAATAAATCTTCAATATAGAGAGATAATTAAGAAGCGGGCTAACCTTTGAATGATTTTAAAATTCGGGGTTTGAGAACTCTGCTTACTAACGAATGATTAGTGAACTTTGATGACATCAATCCTTATTTACTTAAATTATTCTTCAGTTTACTTTTACAAAATAAACTAAAGTATTTCCCTGTTTATTCTTAATTTTGATCGATGAGTGAAATTAATCATATAACCACTAGAAAGCATCAAAACAGTCATTTTTGTTTATCTCCTCGTTCATTCTGCCCTGGCACTCTTATCGGAAAATGCTTACTCCAATAGAGAAGATGGATACCTACGCGTTCTTTTTTGCTCTTGTTTGCTTCGCTCTTTGCAATTGTTCCAATACAATACAGTCTTCCATCTTCGCCAATATGCCTAATGTAATGGAGGAACTTTTCAATGCCTCTTTTCACAATCATTACGGTAATTATCTCGACTCTTTTGGGTAATTTTAATCTGAAATCTTGGTCAAAAGAGTCTAGAATTTCAACATTTTGGTCCATTTTGGCTTACGGCGAGAAGCTGTTCGCAGTGGTGGCCGTATTTCTCATTTTCCCTTTACTTCACACTAAGGGAACAAAATTCGTCACCGTTTATCTGAGGTAAGGGCGGAGGGTAAACAATCAAATAAGATGGTCAGATTTGTGATAACGATTTGTGTCTCTCTTCTACAAATTCTCGCTTATTACTATCTTTCCTTCGAGGCATTTATCGCCTCAATATGGCTATCCGATTTGATCGCCAGAGCCGCACACATGGGAACAATCTTCTATTTAAACGAAGTTGGTCCAGAAGAATATAGAAGTGAGATTCCTCTCTCTCTCTACAAAATCTTACTGTATTCAGCGATAAGTGTCACATTCCTAGCTCTAGGAGAATCAATATCCGCCATTTTTATGTTGAATTTATGTCGTCCCTATATTTTTGGATCTTCTCAACAATGGATTTATCTTCCCGTTATTGCGCTTTTTCTTATTTTCTTTCCTACAATTTATCTCCACTTTTTACCAAAATCAAAGATATTAGATCGAGATAGAAGCGCCACTTATGGCTCTATTCTCTCGGGTAAGAAGTTCAAATGATTTTCTTATTGGAAGAGCTTTTTAGATGACTTTGACTCATCGAATCAGTTCATATTCCCAGATTCTACAGAAGATTTAGCAAATATAGAAAGTGTTGGAAAAATGGATATCCTAAGTGAACCGAGACTTCGAAAGGTTTCACTAGAAAACAATGCAATTTTATGTTCAAATTTAGATTCTTTTTCTGCTCCTCTGCCTCCAAGTCTTTGGTTATGTCTCTCCAAAATCAATCGAAGGAAGCTTTTTTACTCGAGTTCATCAGCTCATGGGCTTCACTCCAGATACAGTATATCTTTCTCTTTCTCCCTTAAATTAAATGTATTCATAGATTATGACTATCGGCTCAATCCAACGAATTGTCTTCATGCCAGGCTATTATTTCACATCGGTGGCGATCAATAAATACGGTTCGCGAGTCCTTGCTCTAGCTGGAATCCTCACTATGTAAGCCCCTTGTTAGCCAGAGAACAGTTCAGGTTTGCCAAGACTGCGGTCACTTTTGCTTCTTTGCTTATCGTCTATTTGCGTGGCGCTTCTACACTTACGAGACTTTTAGGTTGGTGGGAATAAAGGCACAGAAAAATAAAAACTTTAGGAATAGCTGGCGATGGTTTAACCGGAATTTTTAGTTGTGTCGGGTATTTGCCCCTAATTTATTTGATATTATTTGAATTATCTCCAATCAATGCGAGGACTTCTATGGCCCAGGTTAGCGAATTTTTCAATCACCATATCCTCTCGAGCCCTCTTTCGACTGGTTGGTCTCATTTGGAACACTTTTTTCTCGATTTATTAGATAGAGATTACACAAGATCAAAAGTCATCGGCGGATAAAAACCAAAACTTGAGTTCAAAAATGTGAAAAATGCCTCCCTAGAGGATGCAGGAAATCCATAGGAAACAAAAAAACTCAAAATATTCTTATCAAAATGCCATACTTCTGATTTTTGATGCACTGCAATGTTGCGAAGAAGATAAAAAGCTAAATGTCAATCAAATGAACATCACATGCCTTTTCTCACGAATGTCATAGAAAATTCTAAAATTTGAGAATAAGCAGATATTGATGTGAGATGAGAATGAGAGATACCAGGATCTTCAAATGAAATATTGAATTTCAGATGATGGCTTTATCAATCGTGCCATTTTCTTCTGGCTTTGTTGCCTTGGTTCCTTATGCTTTTAATTACTTTCCGCCACTTCCTTACCTCATCTTATTGGTGATTTATCCTTTGGTGGCGATGTATATCTTCCGGTTTGTTTTGCTTTTTTATACAAAGTAGAAGGCATTTTGTTTAGAGAATTACCAGCTGGACTGACGATGGAAGATGACGACGATGAAAAAGAACCTCTTCTGAGCTGATCTCCCGATTTTTGAGACTTTTCGTTGAATTTGCCAAGGTGGCATCTTATCAGGAACGATCAATGAAACACTTTTTGTTCTTTATCAGACTTGCGCCAATTCGTTTTTATTTTTCCCTAACTTTTTCAAAATGGAAAAGGATATCTCAATTCAATTTGTCCTAACCACGACATGTCTCTGCATCAGCATTTTGCCTTGGAATCTTCTCGTGTCTACGAATTCGAACATGCCAATCCCAATGGAAGAAATGTTCAATCGATCTTTTTCCAAGCATTTCGGCGGCTATTTGACTGATATTGGGTGAGTAAAGCTCCTCGCTTTTAAAGCCACAAAAATATATTAGAATTGCATCAATCTGGTCGGCTAATACTTACGGTGTCTCGATGGTTCAAATTCTCTCGGTCTTCTTAGTTTATCCTCTATTGGATACTAAAGGCCCTAAATTCATCTTCGTCCAGCTGAGGCAAGCAGATTGTCTCTAAAGAGTTATCATATCATCTACAGATTGGCATTTATGATAGTGATTTTTGGGTTGAGTTCTTTGGCCTTTTTCCTTCCTTCATTTGAGGCCTATCTCCTGGCTAATTGGATTTCTGGATTGATTCGACTCCCCTCTTTTTTGGCATCAAGTTTCTATCAAAATGAGATCACTCCGCCGAAATATCGAGGTGAAGACAGAAGTGGTTCCATTTAAATTTCCTCTTCTAGGTGTAATTGTGAGTATCACAGCCCTGGTTGAAGCGCTAGAAGCGATATTAACGTTAAATCTCACTCGTCCAGCTGTCTTTGGTTCGGCTGACTCCTGGATTTATCTGCATGCCCTTGCTTTCCTCTTAACTTTGCTTCCTTCGATTTACCTCCTTTATTTGCCAGATCCTTTCAAGAAAGAAAGAAGAAGATTCAGCACTTATGGCTCCATCGATGCCTGTATTTATTTTCATTGTTTTTGCTTTAAAAGCTATATTTCAGTTGATCGAATGGCCAAGAGAAAGAGTGAGATTGAACCATTAAAAGAGTCACTGAAATGTTATGGCAAAATGGATGTAATTCGCGATGCTTCCTTGAGAAAAGTTGGTCTTCTCTCTCACGAACAATTCCGTATTCCAGATTTTATTGTTGATGCTTTGTCTCCAAATATTCATCGATATCTCTCCCAAAGCAGTTGAGAACATATTCTTTGCAAGACTCCACGAACTCTTTGGCTTCAATCAGGATAGTGTAATTATTTTCTTTTCTTTTCTCATTTTTAGTCCAGATCATGACGATAGGAACAATCCAGAGGGTCGTCTTTATTCCAATTTATTTCGGAACGGCGGTGATTATCAAGAAGTATGGAACTCGTTTTGCTGCCCTTTCCGCTATATTCATTATGTATTTGAAAAATTTGGTCACTCTCTGCGCTCTATCCTTCGCCCATCTCAGTGGACCGTCAATCATTTCTCAAACGTTGGGTAGGCGGACAAAAATTATTGATTGAATCAAAAAATCTGCAAGGACTTGAGCCATTGAAGAAAATATTTCAGGTCTGGTTGGAGACGTCTTGACTGGCATCCATGGTTGTTTTGGATTTATTCCTCTTTTCTATTTGATCCTTTTTGAAACAGCTCCTATCCATGTAAGAACCTCTATTGCTCAGGTATGTTTATGAACAAAAAAAATAAGAAAAAATCAGCTTGCGAATCTAATTTCAATGGCGCTTACAGCTATCTTCCTCGCTGTCGTTCCCTACGCCTTCAACTTCTTTTCCCCACTACCATTTTTTATCATTCTGGTTCTCTATCCAATTTTAATGATCTACGTCTATAGGTTTAAAAAGAAATTCCTTCTAGAAATCAAGTTTTAGAAATCTTCCTAATGGCAGTCGGGAAATATCTGCGAGCGAAGAAAAGCTGACTCTATGAAACTTTGAAAGGAAAGAGTCTCGATTGAAGGAAATAAATATTTTAAAAAATAAAATCATTTATTACATCATTTGGATTAACATAACTCGAAGAAACAAGTAGACTTTTTGCCCAATTTCTGGACTCATTGGCAACGGGGTAATCAAATGACTAAAACAACACGAAATCGATGGAATAAACGGGGCGATGGGAAGAGAAAAAGTGCAGTGAAGGGTGTGTGTTTGTGTTTGTTTGACATCTTAGGGACAAAAACAAAACTGGGGGAGGCTGCTCGGTTGGGTAAATTGGACTGTCAACCGGGCCACGCACCTCTACCTGTGTGTGGAACAAAATTATGGGAGAAAGGAGAGAATCGGACAGCAACCAAGAGCAAGATCTTTTATTTATTTTTTTTGACCCGAACTTGAAGAATTCCCTAGGAGAAGTGACTATTCTTCTTGCTCTTCTTGCAGCCAAAATCATCCCAGAACATGCAGAGCTTAAGCCAGGGCTTGGGCTAGGCCCAGTTCAGTTCAACGAGCCTCAGACACGACCCGTACCAGCTTGGGGGAGAAAGGGAGAAAAAGAGCACCGACTTTTTTTGGCACGAGATCAACAAAGCGTTACGGGGAAAGGAGAGAAGGGGAGAGAGACACACAGCTGCCCCCTTAGAAGCAGTCACCGTACGGCATCACAGTGGTGGTAATGGGGGGCTGGGGGGAAAGATAGATGAATCGGCGAGTGGTGATGGCTGAAGGGGAGAGAAGAACGAAGATAATGTGAAAGAGAATAGAGAGACTAGTAGCGGGGAGGCACCTGCCCATTGCTGACTGAAAAGACACGGCTGGATTAGGATGAAGCGTGAGGAAGCTCTCTAACTTTCTCTCGGGAAAAGAAAAAAAAGTAGCGTTAAGATTCTGGCAGAAAGCTGGCGGCAGCCCACACAATTTCTTGTCTCAGGCAATTAACAAAGCACATTTTCTTTTCTTGTTTTTTTTGTTGCAATTTCGTGCGGCTTTTGAGTGTGCTGGTGGATTGACATCGGGAGAGAAAGAGAGGGGAAGTGAGAAAGCTCCAGGATGAGAGATCATTTTTGTTTCTGATTTTTACACACAAAAAAATAATACATTTTTGTAGAAAATGAGAGAGATAGAGAGAGATCAGGAAGGAATGAAGTACTCACAAGACACGGCTGGAACATATCCTTGGAGGCCTTGGAGGAGATAAGGATTGAACGCCTGCTGTCCAGGTTGAGCGGCAGAATAGACTACAGCTCCATTTTTATCCACAGCTGGTCGTTTACATGGAACGCCCTAAAGAGAGATATTTATCTGGAAAAATAGGCGACGAATTGAGGAAAAAAGTTAAAAAGGGGAAAAAAAACCAGGGATTTTGCGGCTCTTTTTCCTCATCGTTTTCACATTCGCTAAATTATCCCTGGATTCGTTAGTTTTGTTAGCGTAATTTGATAATGTCCATTAACTGGTCGGCTTTGGAATTTTCGATTTGTTTAGCCAATAATTTGAAAAAAAATTCCGAATATTCTTACGGCTAATTACCGTAACTTCATACAATTCAGTTTTACCAATTTAGACTTACTAAATTTGATTAAAAACCGATTGAGATAACCTAAAAACTCAACAGAATTTTCCGTAAATTCGAGAGAAAATTAGGTCTTGAAACGTATGAAAAGATTTAAGATTATTTCTCATCAAAATTAAAAGATAAAATTTTCGTTAAAAAATCTTTTAAAAGTATATCGGCCAGATAAGAGACATTGCCAGTTAGCTGGATTCCTGCTGGACTAGCGTTCACAGATAGCTTCCCCGCAGAAGAGGGTAGTAAGCTGTAGCATTTTTGTGTGAGGGAGTGTGAGTCTAGCCGAGCAGGTCCAGAGCTAGAATCGACTACTTTAAGAGACAAGTGCGAGTCACAAAATCTTCCATGCCACGACACTCCATCGCGTAAATATTAGGATTCAAACTGAACATGTAGGAGGAAAAACAAAGAGTTGGCAACGCCGTCGCTTTGTGTTTCCAATCAAAAAATGATAATAAAAAAAGCCCGTAAAAAATGAACAACAAAGTTAGGATAAAAAGCGACGGCGTCACCTCTATAGAGAGAGAGAGAGAGAAAGGAAATATACCGCAGCAGCAGCGGCAGCAGCAGCAACCATCAAGGGAGTTTGTCGTTGATCTTCTTCCACTTCAGAAGCCGGCCGTTTCCGACTAGCCAAAAGAGCAGCTGGAGCAGTCGTCCCAGCGGCGGCAAGCTGCTGAGCGGCTAGCACTTGCGGTTGGAGTTGTAGGGCGGTAGCCTGTTGCTGTAGAAGGACCGCCTGCAGTTGCTGAACAAACAGCCATCAGCCACAAGCCATGCAGAGAGAGACACGGGTTAGGGAAAAGGCAAGCTGCTGATCTTCTCGAATTTATTGATTTTCTCTTTCTTTTCTAAGCTTATTAAGCCCAAAATCTACGAGAAACTGAAAAACAAAGAAAAATGTAGCGGCTTGGGAGGAAACTTCACAACACGAGCTTCAAAAAGGTTCTGGTTAGAGAGAAGCTTTGAAAAAAGAGATCAGCAGCTTAGCCATTCGAATGAATCTAAGGCTTCTTCCCCCTGGCACTTCACAAAAACGGCAGCAGCAGCGGTGGTGCGGGAATCATTTTTTCTCGCTCTCTTTCAGGTTATAACCAAATTGATAATATAAAAAAACTACACGGCAAATATCTCAGGAAAAACGTGCAACGTGAGAGGACACCCTCGGGGGAAAAGGAGAAGAAGCAGCCAGGGCTATTTCCAGTGCTGGGAAGTGGAGAATTCTCCCTTCTTTCAAAAAAAAGGTAGAAAACGCACCTGATTGACAGCAGCTTGATAGGGATCTGTCTGCAACATAGGTGAATACATCATCTGCTGGTAATAAGGATACGGCAGGGTGGGAATGATATTAGCAGCTAGTCCAGCTTGCTGTTGTTGCTGAAAGAAAAGAATTTGTAAAACAAAAGAAAAAAAAGGACAAACCAATTGAATGTGTTGGAGAGATTGTAGATTGGTTACAATAGGCTGACCGGCACCAGAATTCAGTTGGGCGGAGATCAGATTCTTTAGGGCTAGATTATTCCTTCCATTGATTAGGAGTTGATCCTTGATGTGTTGAGGAGGATGGAGGTACTTGCATTTTGGGTTTTCTCTTGTACATCGACCCTGAAAATTGTTGGATTTAGTTGGCGAATTTAGGAGCTAGGATTCCATCCAACTTTATAATAATTTGCTGCATTTTTTCTGATTTTACTGGAATAATACGACAAAACTATAGAGAGAGTCTCCGTCTGGCTGCTATTTTCGATTCAGACAGCCATTACGATCGAGTTTACGTCCATAAATTAGCATAGAGTTGAGTTTTGGACAGTTCTTTGATGCTTTTTCAAGGCTTCTCTCCTATAAAAGCTTTGAGGGAATTCAAATCTAACTATTAGCTTTTTGGCTAAAGAGGAAGCAGCAGCTGTTGGGAATTTCTTTGAAATTGGCAGCGTTGTATTTCCAATTTTCCCATGGAATTTCAGGAATTTCTTGGACCAAATAGAAGATTTGTGATTCTCTTTCAAAGAGAGAGAGAATACAGCGCGATCCGTTCACACCCCCTCCTTTCTCTGAGTAGCATGATTCCCTGAGGCTGGTGTAACATCCGCCCCAAAGTTCAAGGCGTGAGATTGATGGCGAACGGACTCCCGACTCCATTCATCAGGCTGCTCCAAAATATTTCCCAGCTGTAATTGGTAGCTCTCTTTCTCTCTTTCCCTCACGTAAAGGCTCTTCGCACGAGCGCAACTAATCCGTCCGGTTATGGAGTTGGGAAAACAGAGAGGAGGGCTGGGTGTCAACTGCGATTCCAGAAAATTGACGTCAAAACAAGGCAGATTCTCTCCCCTGACTCCCCCTTCTGCCAGCCGGTTTACCAAATGACTACAATGTAATTGGAGAGCGTGCGAACGGCCGTAAGACAATCAAGAAGCCTCGAAGGCTCGGTCAGCTGGTTCCGTCGCTTCTTCAAATAAAGACTTTTAACCCCTCGTTTGGCCAAGTGTTGTCTCCAATTGGTGGCTTCAAGCTCCCGGGGGAGGAGACGAGACGGGGTCGCCTGCAGGCCCAGATGGCCCATCACACATGCATATCCATGCTCATATCTACCGCACATCACTCATCCGGGGAGGACAACTCAATCACTGGAGGAGGAGCAAGACGCTCTTCAGATTGCGTTTACAGTAATACTTTCATCGATAATTCCAATTGGTTTTTGTGGGAATTTTTCGAAGGAAAATATCAGAAACGACTCTAAATATTATTGTAGAATCCATTTCTCACTATTTTAACGGAATTTTTGCATAAAATTGGGTCGTCTGACATTCAAAAAACTCCAAGACTTGCATGAAAATTGACCTAAAATCTTGTTGATACAACTTTTTTTACAGACCTGGGCACGTTCTCTTGCAAAACCACTTAAGTTCTGTCGTTTAGACCTTGAATATTTGAAGTTCTTATAAATGCAGAATCAGGCAGAGTTTTTCTAGTGGCAAAAAAAACGAAAATCTTATTTAAATGGCGAATAACCCATGAGCCAGTTATTTGAAGGATTTATCTCTTTTAGTTAGTCTAATGATTTCTCCAAAATTCATTGGAATTTGGACTAAAAAATTCGAGAGAATTCTATCCCGAAATGTCCCTTTTACAGCCGCAGTTTGACTGCCATTTGGGGTTGTAATGTCCTACCTAGGCTGTCCCCTAGTCTCTCTCTTTCCAGTATTTAGGGGGTAACCCTACGATCAGGATTAATTACTCTCGATTCGGAGAGAGAGAGAGAGAGATTTCAGTGGTGGTGAGCGGAATAGGTGCACTTAGCCCGGCCAGCGACGCCATCTATCTCTCCCGATTCGAAATGACATCTGTCTCCGGGACTTTTTCGGATCTCTCTGTGACCTCAGTCTTCAAAACTGTTTACTTTCTATGGGATGGGCGTGGTTCTGCGCAGAAAAGTGATCGAAAAGGTCGACACGAGAGATGATATCGACACTGATTTCGGGCGCGAAAATTAAAACCTTTTTTTGTTCTTCTGACTTCGAAGTGAAAGTGCAGGTCAACCGAGATAGGTCTCTTGATCTCAGCTATCCCTCCAAAGAATTTTGCATTTCAAAGCGAGGACTCCCTCTCTCCCGGGGGCCAGCTGGCAACACAGCCATCAATACGGGATTAAACAATGCAAAGAATAACGGATCGCTGCCGCTGCCATACATGCAAATGTCCCCAGGAATTTCGTACAGAAGAAGCTGTCTTTTCCTGGCCACAATGTGTCACTATGTACACGACGGGACGCCGTTGTGTTGACGCCGCGCATTTTGCCCAAAATTGGAAGAGAGGATGCCTCAAAAAGAATAAAACGAACCTTTATGCTGTCATAACAGGCCGTAACTCGTCCCTGCTGGACATCGACGTGTGGCGGAGGATGGGCAAATTTACATTCCTGATCCGTTCGTGTACATTGACCTCGTTGGAATTCTCGGCAAACTTCTACCTGAAACGTTTGAATTGCTTCTTCTCCCTCAGAACAAAGCTGGGCTCCCCCGAAGAAGTGTTGGGTTTCACAATTGGAAGCGCCCCTGCCTTGAACATCCCGCTAAAGGGCAACAGGACATCTGCTGCGGCTTGGTGGTGGTGGTCCCCAGAGTGGTCGTAATGCTATAAACACGCACGAGAGCAAGGCACACGGATAAACATGTTTCAAGGGCCATATCTTACTCGATCCAATTAATCAGTACCCCATCTACAGTAATTCTCTCTCTCTCGCCCTCGTCACCTACAGTAGCCCTCGCTTTAGCTTCGTCGTCACCAGAAGACGAAAAAAACAAAACTGATTGCCTCTCAAGCTGTTCCTATTAAGAGACAGCCAACTCCCCGAGGGAATAGCCCAATTCGTCCTCTTCTCTTGTTTCAATTCGCCCCCTACAGGAAGAGCTTGCCCAGCTGGAAAGAACTACACATGTTGCGATGGGGGGTTTGTTCAGCTTCTGTATCTTATCAGAGTCCCTATAACTGACCTGTAACCATCGTGAATCTTTGACATTTAAGAGCTGTGAGACTATGGCGGTGCTGGGAGTGGTTGAGGTGACACCAGAGCTGGGAAGTTGTCCGCCTGAGATGGGAGTTGCTCCAGCCGTTCCTACTGCTGTATTACTGTTTTCGTCGAACATTTCTGTAATTTCTGGTTGGAAATTATTTTTAAAAAAAGAAGAGATAAGAGAGATGATGATGAGGAGAAATGAGAAGAAGAAAGGAGATACCGATGACCCTGGTCAGAAACAATAAAACTCCTTCTCTGTGTCTCTCTCTCACCCCGTAAAAAGCTAAAAAGACTCTTACAAAAGCACTGACAGGCGCGGCAGTGTTTCGCCAAAGAATGGCCAAATAATTCATCATTATGCGAAATGTGCGCAGCGCGCGAAAGGGAGAGTCATTCGATTGCCGGCCGGAGCGATATGAGCAAGCACCGGAACCGGCAGTTGGGGGGGACCCATTCCCGACTCCCGAATATTACTGTTTTTAGAAAGGAGGAGGGCGAAGCAGAAGAAACTAATCACAACCGATCGGACCAATCGATTCGTCCATGTTGGGCTAGGCGGACACATGCATCGCGTCATCTGCACTGTTTGTCTTCAGGTCATTTCCCCATTTTTCCATGATTCCTCAATAGATTTCTATAGCAAGAATGACCCATTTTCCCACGCATATAAAAAAAATCGAAAAAGCTGTCACTAATTCTTAATTTTTTTTTCTTCTCAACGAATTTTGTTCAAAGAGAGAAATAGAAAAAAAGGCGTTGAGAATTAAGAGAGGGAGACCTTAGCCTTGAACCCAACCTCGAGACGCCTCTCCTTTCTCTGGCTTCACCTCGAAAAAGACGAAGAGAGGGGGGAAGATTGATGGCCCACCATTCGAAACAAACAAAGACAACACTCAATGATTGTCTGGGAATCTCCATCAATCCCCAACTACTGCATTGATAGGAATGGACAAAACAGACACTTCTCCTGTTATCAAAGTCTCTCCTTGTGTCTGCAAAGTTGAAGCAAAAACAATGAAAAAGGTCAAAACATCCCCTCTCGAGGCTAATACTATACGTAAACTGGAGGACACTGTGAACCGGAATCGATTGAAAGAGAAAAGAAGAAAGAACCGGCCCGGTCACGCCCTTTTAAAAAGTAGCAGTACCTCCCTCTTGAGTGGTTTCTTGAACCATTTTACGGCCAAAACGAGAGTTTTAAAGTTTGTTTGGTTATGGGTCAAGAAGATGAAGAAAGAAGAAATACGAAAACGGTTGGCGAATGATTCAAATTTTGTTATGAAAGAATCGGCTGAATCAGAAGAGAAAAGAAAAGGCATAACAGTAATGCGCGGCTGATGATTTCTTTTTACGAAAAAGGAACCGAGAACGGATGAAAAAGCAGCTCTACCAGTCCGGCCTCCCCTCTCTTGAGAGAGTGAATAACCCTTGAAGTGTTGCAAGTAAACTCATCTCCCTCGGTTCCAGAGAGAAACGCGCGAAAAATAAACAGAACTGTATCCAGAAACGGCTAGGACCTCCTCCTCCTCTCTCTACACACAGAGGAGAGGGGAGACACAGGGCGCACACCCCACCAGGTGAAATGGGCGATCATCGTTAAAACTAGTTTTGGTCTTCGCGCGCTTGGCGCGGTCGGCAGCACACGCAAAACAGATAAGGAAAGGCAACGCGCTTGTCGGAAACGGCGCTCCGCAATTTTCAGAAAGAATGGTCCACTGGGAGAGCCGATGGGAGGGAGAGAGGAAGAGAGAGCAACAGTTGTTTCAATGAGAAACGCGTGCGGAAGAGAGAACGGCCCCCGATTGACTTGGGAGAGGAAAAAAGAGAGAGAGAGGAAGGATGGGACCAAGTGTCCGAAAGTACGAAAATAAACACTTTTTTCTGGTCGCACCAGACATCTCTTCCGTCTCTCTTTCCTATTTTTCAAACGGCTTTATCCACGAAGTTCCAGAGGAGAAACGCCGCAAATTTAGGAGACCGTAACCCTGGAATTAAGGGCCTCGTGTGGAAAATAAAAGTTTCCCTTGTTTATCTCGATTTTCATGGAAATTAATGTTCTGCAATTTTGTAGAGGAGATCGAAATCGAGAAGATTCCAAGCGAATAGTTGCCAGAAAAATGGGAAAATAAAGAAAAACAAGAGAATCTTACCAAAAAAAATACAGTATTTAGAGGATTTAGGCGGAGTTCCTTGTTTGGTATCGTAAAAATTGGCTGTTTACTATGTGAGTCCTTTGGCCTCGTAAACAGCCAGGATTGTGAAGAGCAAAGACCGAGTTTCCAGTTTTCTCGTTGTCATTACCATCATCACTACACATAAAAATGGAGACGACAATACCCTCTCTTTCTCTCTGTGGCATTACTGTTTGAACCAGTTGTCAGTAGGACCCCGAGGGGAATCGAATTAGCTGATTTTTGTTCTATTTTGGTGGTGGATTGAATTCCTCTCTCCGCCTCATTTCTTTCCCTCCTTCGCCCGTAGAGGACAATCACCAGTTTTTAGTCGCCAAGAAATTGGTGTGAAAGAACAATCTCCGGGAATGGATACAGTTTTCAGAAGAAAAAGCGAACACATTGAAAAGACGTGAGGGTCTCGGAAGCCATCAATTGAGGGGGCCCGGGCAACAATTACGACAGCCAGCTCCCCCTCTCCGAACCCATGATATGGAAGAGGTTGGAAGAGAAAGAGAGAGGCAGAGAGAGAGAAAAAGAAAGGTAATTAATCAATCTGTTGATGGTTTGAAGGACATTTTTGCCGTTTTCACCTCCAAAAATGGTTACGATTCGCACTAAATTTTAACTTTTTTTAAATCGGAAACTGAATTTTGAAAGAATCCCTATTCGCTTTAAAAAAAAGAGCTAATTTTATTGGCTATTTCCTCACAAAACCAATAAAATTACTTTGACTAAAAGATCATTAAATCCAATAAAAATAGGAATCACTCAACGAAACTGCATGATTCTTCATTTTAGCTATAAAATCTCATAAAAGAAGGTAACAATTTTAGAGGAACTCTCACAATAAAAGTCGAAACTAAAGTCATACTTTTCTTTAGTTTTTTCCTTCAAAAGTGCTGAAACTTGCACCGTTTTAGGATGATTGGATTGCTTTAAAATCTAAAGAAAAGGCAATAAATTGACTGAGAAATGAAGAGAAGAAAAGACCCTCCCCCTGGAGTTATTCCTTACAACTGGCCATTCGCTCTCAATAAAAACTCCGAGCGAGAGTGTGAGAGAAAGAGTCTCTCTTCTCCGTTCCGTCGGCGAGGATACAAAGTGCGAGTGGTCAGTTCCAGCTGGCGGTTTTAGGAGGCTTTTCCCTCCCCAACTGTGGGCGGAGCTCAGTCCGCCTGGGGGGCAGTTGCACTCCTCCCCCTACAGTAGGTCAAATCGATACCCTGGGGCACCCTTTGTTGACTCCCTAATGAGACATTGTGGCAGCCGAATGTTGCCAAAACTTCCAGGAGAGCAGCGGAGATCAGAAATTGCCGGAAATTTTGGGCAATTTAACCTCTCTAAAAGCGCCAATCAGCTGTGACAGTGTGTTGGCTGACTGGCTGGTATGACCGGTTGCCCCGTACAATAATTAGCAGCTGTCACAAGTGGTCAGGTTCAATTTGGCTCAGGTTGGCTGGGTGTCAAAGGTTATCCAAAAGCGAGGAAATATCCAACTGGTTCTCGTGGTTGAAATAAAAACTCTTTCGATCTACAGTCTTCCAGCTCTTCTACTTTTTGCTCCACAAATTCCATAATAATGAACTTGTTTGTTGCTTTTTATAGTAATCTAGAAGAGGATATTTCAAAAAAGCGTTCTGCACTTCATAAACAGGACTACCGTAATTTTTGATCCTAAAATTCTGGCTAAAAATAGAGAGATTTGGCTCTTTCTCTTAACTTTCTTGATGCAAATTTTCCAAAACTTTACAAAAATTGGCTCATTTTTCATAGAAATTTAGAAATCGAGATCTTTTATGCTTAAAATGGTGAACAAGTGGCTTCTTCCTCCAAGAAAAACCATCTTTGGTTGAGATTTTCATTCTAAAAGCTAGCATTTCCTGCTGCAAACACTGCATTTCATAGATTTACCTGGAAAGCGAGAGTGCTGAATGACAAATGAGCGGTGAGGATTTGATTCTGGGAAAAAGCGCCGAGCTTTTGTAGTTTTGATTGGATTCTCATGCTGGTTAAAAGGCCCTTTCGAGGTAACGTGACTGTTGTTTTGAAGGAGAATGAGTAACAAAGGGAGAAAGAGAGTATCATAATGAAAATGGATATGGTCACTCGACTGGCGGTAGAGGGGTTGGGCGCCGACACTCTTCGCACCTCCTTCACAAGTACTCTCTTGATCAAAACCGATCAAACACACGGCTGTGAGGCGTCGAGCGCGCGCCCGCCTTGCAAATCCAACACGCACATATAGGGGAAATTGAGACACGAACTGTATTGCTCAGAGAGAGAGAGAGAGAGAGAGAGTTGTGCTCTTTGACACTTCGAGAGCCAGACAATTCGTCCCCAGCGAATTGAGAAAAAGAGTGCAATTGGATGGCTCTCGTATAATGAAGCTGAGAGAGGCGGATACCAAAGGCGGCGACTATTGTCCATATGTGCCTGATGACAACGGAAATCGGCAACAGATCATAGCCCAACGACAGATGGAAGACACTACCAGTGACAGATGGATGAATTGTCTTGGGAAATATTCTCAAGGGATGTCTCATTTTATCGAGTTTGTTTCGATAATATTCTTCAACTTTTTTCGAACCCAAAAGTGAGTAAAAAACCTTGAAATCTTGGTCAAAAATGCTGCTAAAATATTATATTTCTTCTAAGGGATTTCATCCAGATCTAGAAGTTTTTTAAACGGCCATAAACATTCCAAAAGAATGCAAGAAAGAATCCTTTTAGGAATATTGTTTATAGGATTGGTTCTGAAATATTTTCTTCTTTATTTGTGGAAGGAAATTCTTTGAAAAGAATGCATCTTCTAGGAAAAAGAATGGTCTCTAAAAGGACATTTCCTTATGCTGACAATGCCTTAAATTAGTCCAAAATTATCCTCTTTTTTGCTGAGATTTAGTCGAGATTGCACCCTTAAGAAAGTGAGAGAGAGAGAGAGAGTAATTAATAAGGCCTACCGTAGCCACAGCCGTGTGAGGTCTCATCAAACCCTTCGAGGACTTCCCTTTGAAGTGCTTCTGACCGAAGATGCTGGGTTCAATTGTCGGGTGGGCGTTTCAGTTTTTCTCATTTCCTTCATCAAGAGCGCCTCAATTACTCATCTTGACTACCGTAACCCTCTGGGGAAGAGAGAAGTATCGTCTTTGCCCTCTCAAATGGCAGCAATCGTTGCGAAACGCCTAATCAGGCCAGGGTCTTTCTTTCCCCCTGCTCGACACACGCTAATTGCCAGATGACACGACACCAGCTCAGAAAGGAGTTTTTTTTCAAAGAGAATTGTCCTTTTTAGGGCCTAATAGATCCAACTTTCCACCAAAAATAGCCAATTTTTCTAGACAAAAAGTCAAAAAATTGCAGAAATTTCAGAATAAAAGTTGGAGTAAATATGTTCTAAAAGCTAATTGCACTGATTTTATTCATTTTGAGATGGTATCTCTTCAACTCTATACCAAAAAACCTCAATTTCCGGGAGAAAAGTACAGTAACTCGATTTCGACGTAGGCTACTGAAAAGGAAAGCTTTTTTTCATTAAGGATTACGATAGTTTTCAAATTTTTTCACAAAACTTTTGTCAAAAATGGGTGAATACTTCCAGCCTAAGGAAATTGAAATTCAGCTCTCTGTTTTTGGTGGCTTTCCTCCTCATTTTCTTAAAATTAGCTAAATTTCTTCGAAATGAGAGAGAGAGAGGCTCGAAATAGAAGAGAACTACCATTTGAAGTAGCTGTGAAATGCTGCGGACTCTCGGCGTGTCGACGGAGCCAATAGGATTACAGTATAAGCTGTGGGGATTATTATGTCGCCGTCAATTAGCATACATACGAACATTCACGATTCGCACTTTACAGAGAGAGTTCGAGCGAGTTGAGGTTTGGCACGGGGAAGCCGTTAGAAGATAAATGATGGAAGTTTAATTGGTCACGCTTTACAGCCGGACCTGGGCAGCTCAGGGAGCCTATGGAAAGTTTTGGGAACAAAAAGAGTCTTTCTCCAATTTCGCCCAAATTACATGCATTTTGGCGCGACGTGAGCGTTGGGATAAAGGGTGTCAATGGCACCTATTACACCACATATTTCGGGCTGTGCGCCCCCTTGATCGATCTATTGTTCTCCAGGCTCTTGCTTCCATGTTATGGAGACCACAAACACACGCTAATGCTACCCAGAGACTTCAATTTAGAGCCACTCTTCCTCTCGCTCATTTTGGGGAGAGAAGAGAGAGAAAAACAATAGTCGAGTCTTTTCTTGTTTCTCTTTGGCAAAGAAGGCAAGAACCGTCTCACTTCAATAAGTGTCTCCTTTGGGATCTCTCTTATGGTCATTAAGGTCCAATTATGTCACTTTTGGCTTCAAGTCTCGTCGCAGAATTCAAATAATTTCAGTTTCTAAGGGGAATTTTTCCTATAATTTTGGAAGGAATAATTTTTTTCACCTCAAAATTTAGAATTTTACGTCCAAAAACGATTGGATGGGTTCTTTTGCTCGTTCTTTGGATTCGCTAAGGCCTCCCGACTTCCATTTGGTCAAAATTCTAATTAACTGGAGGCAATAATCTCTTGATTTTGAGACAGAGAAACGGAATATTTTAGTGATTCGGGCTAATAAACCTTCTGACGAAAATTATGGCCAGAATTCAAGAAGAGATTCTAGGAAATTTTATTTGCTCAATTTTAAATTATTGTGAAATTAGAGTGAGTGATTTTATCGAGCTAGAAGTGTTAGGAAATTTCTAATTAAAAAGCTCATGACTTTTCAATTTGAGAGAGAGAGAGGGGAAATGTGCTGAAAATAACCGAAATCTTGGGTCTGATAAAACAAAAAGAGGCGTGATAGGTCGACAGTACAGTTGATTTCCAGCCGGCTGGTCGCGCGACGGTCGGGATTAGTACTTTGCGCAATCAATGTGTTATGCAAAACGTTCCGCGGTTTGGACGACCTTCGACCACACCCTGTAGGCCTCGTAAAGAGCACACCTGGATCTCTGGAGATTACACTCGGCTGTAGGAGCTATTAGTTTTGAGATTTCTGAACACTCGAATGTTGCAGAAAAGTGTCTGAGTGGAACAGAAAAAAGCAGATGAATTGCCTGCGGATAGCCGTCCGAATAGCCGCTGTAATCCCCAAACGATGCGCTGACCAAGAAGTTCCGCAGTTCCCTCAAAAAGAGCGCAACATTTAGGGGATTCGGGGGGCACACTTTGGGGAGAAAAAAGTCAAAACTCCATTAACTTTTATGGGAAGTCGGGGATCTCAAAACTTCTCTTTGGTCTTTCATCAATCGAGATTGAAAGCGTGCAGTCTCAGATAGGCTTTTGGGATGAATTTTTAATCGAACAGAAGCATAATATCTTATTTTAAAACGAATTTTGAATACGATTTTGGTCAGAAATCGCCTCTATTCAGGGCTTTTTTGTACAAAAGTTTGGTGACTTTTTTTGGAGAAGCACATCTAAAAATTCGTTGAACCACCTTTGTCCTAAAAAAGTTGTGGTTGTTGGTGCTGTTTGGAGAACTAATTGGAAGTTTCTATTTCAGATTTCCTTCCTCTGATTGTCTCCTCCGGCTCGTGTCTGTGTGTGTGGCAAACGCAATAATAGCCCTCCCAAAACTAGGTTATCCAGCCCGGATAAACCTCGCGCTCTTCTCACACGCGACGGGGATTTCCGGGGGATCCAACTTCCTCTCTCAATTATTTCTTTCTAGTTACGGTAGTTAGTTGAAAGCTCTGGAGGGGGAGGGCGGGGAGTTCAATAGAACAGAAAAAAAGAGACCAGTGGAGACTAATTGTCTTTGAATTGATCAAGCGGTCTCCCAAATTGAACTCAACAAAGTCAGGGGCTAGGGGTCTGTCTGACGAAAAAAAAAATGATTCAACATCCTCTTGCGCAAGGCCAACGCAGCTTTTTCTCTTGTCTACAACTGACTAAGCAAATGACTAAACATCCGTCTTCAACTTGAATAAAGAGATCTTTTTCTTCGAAATATCTTGATCCCAAATTTTGATAGGAATTGTGCTCTGTTTTACCGCTGATAAGCAAGCCTTACGCAAAATGTTTGTCTAAGTCTAAGCCTCAGTCCAGGTCAAAAACAGCAGAAAATGACAAATTCGAGGGGTTTCGGAGTAAAGTAGCCGTCCATCTTGATCGATCTCAGCAATAATATTGAAATTTCAGGTTTTAAGGTCACTCCTGTTAACCTAAATTTTCCAAAAGAGACTACAGCAAAGGACGAAAGCCATCCATTTCATTCCAATTTCATACTTTTGATAAGAGTCGTGCTACCAGGGAAAGGCAAATAGTCCAGGAAAAACCTTGATTGGAAGCAGCCTATCTAAACTATAGTTAAATACGAATTTCATTGAATCATTCCCGACAGGAAATTGACACATTTACAGGATATTAGCAGCAGTTTTGATCTGAATTGTGTCCAAAAGTTGCTGAAAATTTCGGGAACTCTGTGGTCTTCGATCATTACCAACTTTCACCCATCAAAGGGAACCGAAGTCACGCAACCGGGAGCAGTTAGTCTGGCGCCGGGCGGCAGCGACACATCTCAATTGTTGCTAATGACGGAGTCCATTATTTCGGCGAAACCTCTTTCTCTCTCTTCCGTCATCGATCCTTTTCCAATGATTCCGGTCGCCTAATGTGGTTAGTAGGGAAAAGAGAAGGAGAGGAGTTCAGTTCAAAGCCTTCCCGTCTAATGAAATTAAGTGGTTGAATTCGAGAGAGGGCTATCTCGACTCTAATTAATTTATCGGCCGTTCCAGGACATCTGTGACTGTGTTCTCCCAGCCAGCCAGCCAGCCTCATATATGGTAATTTATGGCCGCTTAGGGTGATCGCTTTCGGTGGACATTGTTTTCTTGCGTCTCGGCACACTCCATCATCGGCTGTCTTTTTGGGACAGCTGTTGGAACCCGAAAAGGGCAAAGGCTTTTCTTAATAAATAAGAAAGGGAGAGAGCGAGGAAAAACGAAAAATGAATCGATGGCCCGACTACCACGAAGTCGTTTCGAATGATTTGTGTCCCACACAGACGAAAGTTGGCTAGAGAGTAAGTAATTATTTTGGAGAACCACCATTATTCTTCATAATTAAAGGCCACAATTCCGAGCAATCAGCCATCCCTTGGGAGACAGTTTACGTGAGCATAATGCGGTTTGCCATAATCAGACGGAGAGACCTCGTTACGGATATATGACCGACGCCATCTGCTGCAGACTTTTGAGCACAGGAAACACCAAAATATCTCATCCAGCTGATGGAGGGAGGGGGGAGATTGCCGGAAGAAAGGTCAAGGGAAATGAGGAATACAAAAGAGCTCGGAAATCGAGATTCACTAAAGGGCATTGGATGCAGTAGAACACTTCTTTGCTGGGCCGAATCTAAAGTTGTCAACATCTGACGGCAAAAGGAAAAATAAACAATGAATACAAAAGAAGGCAAATCATCTGACAAAAATTAAAAAGCCAGTGAAGATCTTCTCTCGAGATTTCCATAAGCATTTTGACCGACTGGGACCGATGATAATAAATCCGAAATGCTGTGTTTACTCGGTAGGAACTTGTTGTTGTAACATACCTTTGGATCAAATAAGACTAAACCAACTGAACAAATCTCGTTTATTCTATTACAATTTGTAACAAATAGATTTCTGTATTTTTTTCTGGATTCAGTTTATCTCTTAAAAGGATTTTTCTGATAAATATCGTAGGCCTCTCTTTGAAATCTGGAGAAGAGGGACTCATTTTTATTCTACAAACGACTCGACACAACAGATGTTCCGCTTTTCTTCTCTGCGTCTCAACGACCTTCATCCATCGACGGAAACTGTCTTTATCTAGCAGCCCATTGGCCATTCA
The DNA here is from genome assembly GCA_932521405.1 of Oscheius sp. JU1382. Lineage (NCBI taxonomy): Eukaryota > Metazoa > Nematoda > Chromadorea > Rhabditida > Rhabditidae > Oscheius > Oscheius sp. JU1382. The sequence continues at coordinate 2,770,299 of OW051479.1, forward strand.
GCCTTTTGCCGAGAGGGAGACATATTCGAATTCATGCCGGATGACCCCGAGCTCGTAAAAATGTCCACTGCATTGGCAACAAGCTCTGTCGGATTTGAGGAAGGGGGATAGCCAGAAATGGAGAGAATACCTTCCAGGGGGAAACCGGAGCCGTCGAGATGACACAGCCGATAGCCGGGATTATACAAAAGGCGGAGAGGTGAGAGTCGAGATTACATTCCTTTCTCTTCCTCTCTCTCTCTTTCGCTTCAAAATGAAAGAAATCGAGCGAGTTTTCCTCATCTCCTTTATCATCAGCAGTTTGGCGTTAACTCTCTCAATCGTCTGTATTCCTCTCCTTCACTTTAATTTGGAAGATCTCACTGCGTTGGTTCATAAAGATATGGAATATTTCAAGGTTCGTCTTGAAAAAAATATGGGAAAATAAATATTTAGAATACGACGGATTCCCTTTGGAAAGATTTGGTTGTCTTGGAGGGTCCAACACCTCGAGACAAACGAGACGACCCTGGGCCTTATGTTTACCGTTACAAGCCGACTCTGAAAGATAAAATCAAGCGTGAGTTTTCGCTTTTCTCCTTCGAATAATACCACAGAAATTCGCACTCCTTTCTTTCACTTGCACTATAATATTCGACGAAGCGAACCGAAGAATGAGACCGTCAAGCGGATTTATTACAGCTCTAACAGCACCTTATTTCACAGAAGGAGGCATCCCAAATGGGGCAGAAAGGTCTTCATGGGTATCAAAGGTACTAAATAGATAAAGAATAAAAGAGAAAAGAAAAACAAACAACTTTTTAGGGACTTATCCAAAAGGTAGAGCACGTGCTGCTCCCACAGTTGAAGTCAGAGAACGGCCGGGAAAGCAGCTTTTCACCGATTCTGAATATATCGGAAGTTTGGTGCCGATGGGACAAAAGGAGGATGACGACTCCTCGCCTACGGTAGTACAACCGAGGTGTCAAATGAAGCTCATTCCAAATCCCAAATGCCCACAAGGAGCTCCTGGAGCCCCAGGAGAAGACGGCGAGAATGGAAGTTCGTTTTTATTGAAATACTTTGATGATTTGTGACTTCCTCCTTTACTCAATTGCTTCAATTTGCAGGTGATGGTCTTCCCGGATTGAATGGAAAAGATGGAGAAACTGGAACGGACTCTTATCAACACAAGGAGGAGAGTTGTATCCAATGCCCTGTCGGAGAGCCTGGAATTAAGGGACCTCCCGGCCCTCCTGGCGACTTGGGAAGCCCAGGTATTTCCCCGCTTTTGCCTTAAAAAACTAAAATTTCATTCAAGGACTTCGCGGCAGAAATGGAATTTTGACAGAAAAAGTGGGACCTAGAGGACCGACAGGACCTCCAGGAGCCGAAGGAGAAAAAGGGATTCCCGGTCCACGAGGTCAAATGGGAGTCTCTGTCAAGAAATGGATCTGTCCTCCTGGAGACAAAGGCCTTCCTGGACCAAAAGGACCTAGAGGATCAGCTGGACCATTAGGAGATCAAGGAGAGAATGGCATTCAAGGAGTCAGAGGCAGGCGAGGACCTAGAGGACCCGCTGGACAACAAGGAGTGCCAGGACCTATGGGAGCTGAAGGTTCTCAAGGAAGACTCGGTATTTTTCTGTTTTTTTTTCAATTGAGATCAAAATATTCTAGGATTCGAGGAGCATTACTGTGAGTGTCCAGCCCGATCAAAAGGAGTTCGCGGACGATTTGAACTACCCGTTATTGGAGCCTATGTCTCGAAAGAGGACGACAATTATCCCAGGAATATTTTCCTTCACAAATAAAAATTCAAAGTTCATACTCCAAGCAGTGGGAATTCAGAAATCTTTGCTCAAATTTCGCATAATTTTCCCACAGTTACTCCCCGTAGCACTAAGAGAGATCTATGGGAAATCATCACGATCTCTTTTCAACCCTTTCTAGTTCAAACGTAATTACGAGACTTCCTCCTCCCGTGATTCCAATATAATCAGACGAATTAGTAAGATTGCTTCCATCACTTTTTGTCATCGTGATCTCATCTTTTGCTATAATTATTCAGAAATCTTTTTCCTTCTACTTTCCAGAAAAATGCTCACAAAGAAGCAACTTTGGCTCCTAGGAGGAGGTTACCTCGTTCTTGCTGTTCTCTTCCTCGTCCTCTATCTCCCCATCGTTCTGGTAAGCTCTTTATTAGAAGATCAAAGCCCAAAATTAGATATTTTGGTTCAACAAGGAATTTCGATATCATATCGCCTATAGAATAATGTTCGTATTGGGAATCGTCGACTGTCTTCAACTTCTGATTCACATCTATACTGGCATCCTCATAATCAACAATAAATCGTCCAAGATTGCTGACAAAGTAGTTCGGGTTGATCTAAAGATTGAAACTTTTAGATCATTGGGGCATCATTTATTGGTCTTTATTATGCGACCCTCACGACTATGTTCTTCCTTTCTTACAACAGATTCGCCACAGTTGTTTTGTCTCGATTCAAGATTTTCAACTCGTCCATGGCAAACACTGTTAGATTCATTCCAATTAATCAATTATTCTTCAGATTGGATTTGTACTAATTCTTCTAACTTTTTTGATTCTCTCTGCTCTATATTTACTCCCTTCGGTGAATTATATTTGGATAGCGAAGGATATAACTTGGTCTTCGCCCGATTCAGATGGGGAGATCAGTTGGTTTCTCTATGATCTTCAAATTTATATGAGCTGGGTGGTAATAATCGAGACAGCTTTGGCTTACTCAGCTATTTTTGGCTACATGGCCATCAAGGTTTATTTCATCTCTAAAGAAGAATAAGAATTCGTAGGGAAATTCAAAAATGATGAGGAAAGAGTGGAAAATATCCATCCAAGTCTTGGTGATAATTGTCTATTTCGCTTTAGTCACTCTCTATTGGTATCACTTTCCAAGCACCATTTTTGGACTATCTGAGTCCATTCTCAACTACATTTCGAATGTACTTTGGGAGGTGACGAACGTAATCAACGCATTTATCTACCTCTTTTTCAATGGGTAAATAAGTCAGAAGGGAGAGATCACAACGAGTTACAGGCCATTGAGAGAAGCTTATTTTTATTTTTGGAGATCAGGCTCATTCAAAGGCAAACTTCGAATAACCACAGTCAGCGCTGTCAGGAGCTCTAATAAATAATTAATTTCTATTTGCTGAAAAAGAAAGACTTTGATTTCTAGGATTCGAGTCTACAAATCAAATTTATTTTTTAATTTTATGCATCTCATATTCGATGGTTGCCTTATTGACCATTGAGAAACTGGTGTCTCCAAAGTAGCGAAGAGTAATTGTTTTGTTTGGATAGAAAGTGTTGGTGAACGGCTGCCATGTGGTTCGTCTTCGAGGCTGGTGTTGCCGACACGGAACTTTTGGAACCAACGTTGTACTGTGAATTCGTTGATACTTCCCTGTCCCCATACTTTGTTGACATTCCGAGCGGTTTGAGCGGCAGTCCGGGCAGTTTGTACTCGTAGAAGTAAATTTGACGAAAATTGCGATTTTAGACATCTAACAATAAAAACCAAATTATTTTTTTAATAAGCGAATTAGATTAAATTTCATATACATATTTATAAAACGCATATAATAAGCTTTCCAACAATGTATAATACCTTGTGAAAAGTTTTAGTTATTTAAAATAGTATTGAAACTAATAAAACAAAAAAGCCTGTATTTCTTTTGCACCAACCTAATATATTTTAAATCTAGTTTACTCCAATCAAACGGAGTGACTCATCATTTGATCTCGTCCGCACCACCAATAATTGTAGTAATCTCCCTAACATGGCGAGTTTTCTTTGTAGACTGCTGCTATTTGAGCTTTTCTCAGTTGGATTCACAATAAGATTAACAGTGGAGAATATCACGACTCTGCCCGTGAATCTTAACGCGCATTTCAAGTCTTTCAGCTTTAATACTAGCGATTACAGTCGCCAATTCCTTTCGGTTCAGGCAAGTTTCAACCCGAAAATTAAACGAATGAGACCAGATCTCTGTTCCTCCAAATTATCTAATTTATGTCAATGCGACTGGGCTCCTTTCATTCGACATATACATGCCGTATTATTTCTTGGCTCAAAACAGTCCGAATTCGAATCGACTCACTTTGATGATCAACTGTACTTTCGACATGAGACAAATGGTTAACTTCGTCAATTTTACGTTTACTACTGCCAAAAGTAAATACCAATCTTTTTGACGGAAGCCTTCAACTTTTTCGATTTTATCGTGAAATTTAAATTAACAAAATAGTCAAATCCTCTTTTGATCCATAAAGTTCAATTTAAAATCGAAAAGTTAGCCCTAGCCGTGGTTGGGAAGTACTTCTGCTAGAAAAATTACGATAGTCTTTGTTTTTAGATCGAGTTTTTGAGAAAGTCGAGACTTTTCCCATCCAAGCTGGAGCAATTCCTTTGATCTTTCGACTTGAAGACATCAAAAACGGCCTCACTTATTGTTTTGTTGGAAATCCAAAGGTATTCGCCTCTACTTTCCTTCTATTAAATCACTCAGCTGACTATGTTTGTCGTCAAATATTCTTCTTCATTTTATTCAGATTTCCTTTTTTATCAGGGAGACAAGAATAAACCAAAATATATTGGAAAGTAGATTTTCCTCTCAGACGTGAATACTTTTCCCCAGGTATTCTAATTGGAATCGGACTCTCGAAACTGACAAAATCTGCATCTACAATGCTGGACTTAAAAGAACAAGTTTAAACTTTGGTTCGCCTCATGAAAACTTAATCACAATTGCGGACAGTTCAGGTACCAATTTGAAATAAATTCAAAGTTTTAGATCTTTCAAAGTACACCAACCCAAAATTCATTCAAATCTCTAATGGAAATAATAAGAATATAAACCTCGTGGCAACCAGCAAAAGTACTTTTGTGACTTTGACTACTTCCAGCCCAGAAAAGAACGAACATGTCTATCTTTTAAATCCAAAATTCTCGGTAAAAGTGTCAACTTTTTTAGCTGATTAGAAGAAAAATTTAGAACGACGTTCAACTAATCGTATTGAAAGGATTTGTGACTCCCACTATTTCCGAGGAAAGAATCCTTGGAAGATACAAGTAGGATTTTCAGTTGTCTTTTTGAGTTATCCAATGAGAGGATTACTGTAGTTGCAGTAATTGTTTGAATCGTGGCGGAACCAAAAAGCAAAAATGAAATATTAAATAAGCATCTGTTCATTTTAAAAAAGACGAAATCTTTCGTACCCAAGAAAAGGGTTTTTGAGGCGAGACCCTTTTTTTCTTCAAATTTACTAAAGGCCTTTTTTTTTGGATACAAAGGTTTTTTTATGAACAGACTATAATTGTTCAGCGCTTCGACGATGGGACCAAATTTCCATATGATAGTCGAACCAACGAAGAGTCTAATTCTGGCGAAAGGGAAATTATATATGGATATGACTGAAGAAGTTTCCTATGATCCCCAAATGCTTAACTTTGAAAACAACACAATTGGGCTTGTAGTCAACGAGAAACCCAAAGGTGTTTCTTGGGGTTTTAAAAGTGAGTTCATTCTAAGTGATAGACAGAGTGTTTTAGAAGCTTTTGATGAAAACGATGACTGGTATCAGTACTCGTTCATCTGGAAGAGTTCTTCTCCTGGAGCTAAGCTCGTCCTGGAATCGTTTAGCGATGAACAAATTAAACATTTCCTCCCGAACACGACGGCCAGCGCCCAAGCCTATGGAGAAACACTACTAACGCTGAAGGGAGTAGCTACTGTCGAATATCGGATTATTAGAGGCAGAAAGTTTCCGAGTGCTGGCAAATAAATCTTATGTGCTGTTTCCTCGGATTTTTTTAAACCAATTTATGGAACTGGGCTTACTTCGATCAGAAACAAAAGGCGGAAACATCAGATTTATTAAAGCTGGACGTGAGCATTTGAAAATGAGACAAAAGAGCTGGCAATTTCTTGAAAAAGAGTGACGGCTTCTTCCCAAGGAGCCTCTAAGAATCCTCTTTCCACCAGGTATGATAAATCAAAAGCCATTTGCCCTCCAAAGAGTCCCTGACCGTGGTTGATCCTCAACAGAAGTTCTTCTCTGTTCTTCACAACAGCTAAGCACAGCTTTGGCCACTTCATTTCCTAAGCAAAACGTTTAATCAGCTCTAGTTTTTCTAACTCCGTCGACCGCCTCCTCCTTTCCCTGAAGCAGCAAGATTTCTCCGTTTTTCAGCTCAACACAGTTGATTTCCACTTTATTATCCTAAGAAGAAATTTGTCTGCTTAAAATACTCACAACATTACGTAGGTGTATATCACCTGCGGCATTATATTATTATTGGAAAAGAAGAAAAATATAAATTAAAAAAATCTGCTGAGCCTTTTACAAAATTTTTCCTAAATCGAGAGATTATGAATCTCTTCTTTCCATTTTGAGATCGGATCAAATGAACTCGTTGCGAGGCACCTATTGCGATGTTCTAAGTCTAAATTGATTGGTAAAATAAAGTCGCTTGAAAAGGAAGAGAAAATAATTGGTTAACAATGGAATGATTTATATGAGTACTTTCAAGGTTTAAATGTCAACAGCTGATATTCGACGAGAGCCACTCCCAAGAGAGAAAAGTTGGCTTCTCCAAAGAATTTGAAGCTGGTACTAGTCACATTCGGGTAAAATATTTTGGTATTACACAAGGCATCTTTAGAACAAACAAATAAGTCGAATCTGGCGTTGGGTGAAGATCCAATCATCCATTTAATTTTACACGTATACCATTCTCTTTTTTCACCAGAAGCTAAAAACTTCGAAAAGAAAAAAGAACTTACCGTAAAGATTCCAAGAAGCGTACCCTCTTTTATTTGTTGTTGCAATTATCCCAAAAGTATTATTTTGTAAGAATAGGGAATGAAGACCTGCTTCGACTTCCACGGATAAGCTTCCTTGTGGAAGGACGAGGCTCTTCGTCTGGTCGAGGATCATATGGAAATTTGATCCCAAAGTTGAAACTCTGAGAAAACCAACTATTAGAAAGAGAAGGAGATATTACTTGTATTGTCCAAGTAGATTCCTAGACACTCTGCTATCACCCAAAAACCCATTCAATAAACTAAGAAGTTCAGCGTCTTTCTAAAAGACTTCTTTAAAAATCCATCTGAGAGACTGAATTTACCGAGAATTTGAAATATCTCAAAATAGAATGTTTCTTCTTCCAATGGTGTAAACTTATTATGCCAGGAGTTCGCTTGGTAGAAACTAGATTGATTTTTTGACTTTCTTCTAAATCGAAATTATCCGGGAGTTGGAGTATTCTCGAACCATCATAGAATTCGTCTAAAAATACTTTGGAGCATCACGCTATTAATCCCCATTAGACAGCACAGTTTTTTTTCCATCAATTTAATTTTAAAATCAAATTGTTCCTCGGCAATTCAAAATATTAAAAGATTTTGGATTACTGTAGCCTCTCAAATATCCTTTATTTTCTCATCCATTTCTAAGAGAATAATGAGATTTAAACTGAGAGAAAAAAACTTCGCATAATGGAAGCCGATAGCTTGAAAACATCTAACGAAGATTACCTAATGAGGCGAAAACCAGTTTCAAAGATAAAGAACTCAAAGAGCCGGATGTTACTTGAGCCTCAGGCTTGTAGATGCAAATTTTTCTGGTGACGAGATTCTGATTCCAATCAAATAATCGAAAAAATTGCCCATATTTTAAATTTAAAAAAGAACATACGATCCCAGATAGATAGGATTCGTCCTGTTTCCCTGGTAAACAAGGAAATTGGAGGCGGCAAAATAGTTTTCAATATAATTGAAGAACATGGCCAACTGAGATCTCTAATTAAGTAAGGAAGAACTCCAAAACTGACCTTTGCATTAGATGAGAAGCAATAGGTCGTTCCTTGTTTGACTTTTTTAAGATCAAAATATTTTGGTTTTGTTCCAAGGGGTATTGAAACTGAGACGGTTTTCTCGAAGACTCGATCTAAAATCAGATAAAAAATCTCGAAGAATCTCTCTTCACTTTTAGCCGTATAAAAGGTAAACTTATTGTACGGCATTTTCGAAGTGCAATTGATCTTTAGAGTGACTTTTTCTTTGCCCAACGAATTGACAGATTTGCTGATCAATTTGCTTTAAAAAAAATCAAAATAAGTTAGGGTAGCTCACAAGTAGTAGCTAATATCACCAGAGGCTATGTTCATTTTGGCAGGGAAAGACAACTTTTTTTTAGTTCCAGTCACATTCAGATAGATCAGTTTATTCGAGTCAGTCATAACCTATAAGATTGTTTTTTATTTGTGAAGGAATTTACCTCAAAGCAGATGTTCCGACCTATATAATCGCTGGTTTTGAAGACGTAGGGCTTATTATAAGGGTTGATGAGTGAAAGAGTTTCGCAGACTGAATTTGCGTCAAAAATGAGAAGAGAAATACCCTTTGAATCCTTTCCAAAAGAGAAATGAAGACAGTTGAATAAAAGAAGATAGAAGACAGACATGGGAGAGGTCGTTCTACAGTAAATGTTGGAGACAAACGTGGCGCGAGAGAGCCTATAAGAGCAACGTGTGAATCATAGTTGATCCACTTTGATTGGATCAAACTAAACAACTCGATTCATCAAATAATTTTAAAAAAACTGGAACTAGTAAACCTTTGGGACCCCAGTAGCCATGGTTCAATTTTTGTGTTATCAGGAGGGTCACGGGTTCAATCCCCCCTCTCTGGCTTACATTTTTACTTTATTAATTCAAGTCTTTTTGTTCATATTTTGACTGATGATTACGTTTTGACTCAATTTTATTGCATTATAAGCACATATACATTGGCATCTCCTTATTATCCAACGGAAAACTCATTTTTTGAGTAATCCTATTGATAAAAGATGCTTGCCTGCTGAAAAGCTGATTCTCTTTAAATAAAAATCCAATTTCTCGACTCAGACCAGCTTAACAGCTTGATAAGCCAGAGAATTCCATTGCTACAGAGCAGCTGGAGCAGTAAAAGGCCAATTTAGTGTACTTTTTGCGGCTGTTCTAGAGTTCAGAAGAACCAGACATATTTAGTTTTCAGTTTGGTTCAATCAAAAAGAGATCAATTTCGGAGTGAACTTTTGCTCTTCGAACATATTTTTATCCCACCCGAGTCGGACTTTTTGTCCCTTTGACTGCCACCTGCATCGAGTCTGATTGAGTTCAGAGCTTGCTCTCAATCTACAATGCTCTTGCTTCTCCTCTGTGCTCTCTTAGCCACTTTTGTGAGGCCGTTTGTATTTGGCTTGTCTCTTCTTCCAATTAAAATATGTATCTAGATTGTCAAAATGAAACAATTCATTTGGACAAAACAAATCCAACTTATTCTCTCGTTTCTGGCGAATACAGTTTAGGCCAGAATTGCATTTATCAGGTTATTCTTAGATTTATAAAAGCTATTTTTCCAGTTCTATTATCCCAACGACACCTATCTCAAGCTCCAGTTGGATATCACTGTCGACGAGGGTTAGTTATCAGACTGTGAGAGCTCTTCTGAAATGTGCTTTTGGAACTTTTAGTCTATTACAAAATTTGCCTAGACTTTGAACTTCGATGAATTTATAGAAATTGGCAGCATGACGATGCCAAATATAATAACGCCTGAGAGTTGGATTTCAATTGAAGATGCTTTCAATAATTCTTTGTGAGTTTTCGTCTTTTTTTCATGAACGAAAGAAAGAAGATAAAGATGTGGTTCTTCTTATAATATTTCAGTAGAATTGACCTTAGGGAAACTCTTTGCTCCCGGATATTTGAAGTTCACCCTCGATTTAAAGCCGTTTGGAGAAGAAGCAACAAGAACCATTTCCAAATCAAAAAGTTAGACCTTTCTCTTCAATCTCGTAAGTCTTTATCGGTCATTTAGTCAAGATTGTAGTAAATGCCTTCAAGAAAATTGAGAATTTTTCTGTCGTCAGGAAATCGCAGATGGTTCAAACGGTCAATTTGAGTAGCCTAAAAACTGGAGTGACTTATATCTTCGAGGGAAATTCGAGCACTTCGTCGGCTGTCTTCATCCCTCTCTCGAATTCCCCCTCAGACTACGGGGCCGACAGACTTTTTGTCTAGAATGGAGCCACAGAGAATTCGACTTTTCTGGGAACTATGGCTCGCTGGAGAAGCAGTCTTCTCCCCTTCAAACAAATTGCAATTCATAGCGTTGGATATAAAAATTCCTACCGCCAAGAGTAAAAAAAGAGCGATCTTTTGGTTTTTCTCAATTTCTCAAGTAGATTTCCACTTCTGGGAGAAAATTAACAATTTTTAGGTCTTGGAGATTTTGCTCAACCCAGCTTTATTCAGTCTGGTTCTGAAGAAGAATATCACGAGCTCGACGCAACAAAAGGAGCGACATTTTTGACGACACTTCAAAATCCTTCGAACAAGGATTGGAGCTACAGAATTTGGAACTTTGATGTCTCGGCAAGTTCATTTTTCATTTAAAATTGCTGTAATTTTTACGAGAGAAAGTCCTTCTTATAGAAAGATGTCGAATTGGTTCTTCTTGATGGTTTTCCCAGCCTCGACTATAATGAAACTGAAATTATTGGAAGCTTCAAGTAAAAAACTCTCTCATTCAGAATTAATTTGTCATTTTTAGCTCCTCTAACCTGGATAAAGACTGGACTTTGTTGCTGAGTGGAGAGAAGAGTTTTATCCTTTTGAGAGGAAGACTATCATTCAAAATTGATAGCTCATTTGAAGACTTTAGTCCTCAGCCGATGTTGAAAATCTTCGCGCGAGGAGGAAATTCCACTGAGGGAATGACCTGGTTTGTAGGAGATGGCTAGGATCAGCAATATTCGATGAATGCTACTTTGGAAAAGGCTGGAGAAAATCCCTCGGCTCGCCTGGTTCTTCAAACAATTAGCGATAATCACAGTCAAAACAATACGGTGGTTTATCCGGAGAAGAATATCACAAACAGAAATGGAAGACGCTTCTATTTCCGTCTGAATGGAATTGTTAATATGCGAGCTGAATTTACGAATATAAAACCAGAGCAAGCTGCAACTACCACGCGTACTCCTACTCCCACTACGACGGATTATCTGAAAATGGTCAGACCGACATTCCACCGATGTCTTGAATATCGTAGAGAGATGTATTTGGAATGTTTAAGCTAATTGGCAGAATAAAGTGTTGTTAATAGTGAATTATTTCTTTCAATATTCCAGCCTGAATCGAACAATCTATGCAATAATCTTTTGGTTTTTGGATTGGATTCAAAGATTGAAAATGGCTAATTGGCTTGAATCATCGGAGGATCAAAGGGTGACTCTCCATAAATTAAATCCAATAATCCGATCGACCAAACTTTATTGTGTCTCTCATTTTGAGTAGTAGCTGTCAAGCGGTGGATTTCTCGAGATAATCCAAAATAGTTTGGAATAGATCATTCGCGAACTCGTATCACCGGTGCCTGGATGACCGACGACAGTATCATATCGAAGAATTCAAAACAGAAACATACTTCGAAGAAATCAACTCCGAAGAAGGGTTCAAAAGAAACAGAGCCAAAGACAAAACAAAGAAAAAGGAGACAAGCGGCTGATTCTGCCAGAGATTTGGATCAGGATCCCCGATTTAAAAATCTCCTGACTCGTCTAAAAGAGAATGGTTTGCATTGTGTAGATAAGCTTGGAGCTGGATCCTATTCCGTTGTGATGAAAGCTGTTTCCGCGGGGTTGGTGAGCGGAAAGCCGAAGCAAGTGGCTGTCAAAGTCATCGGAACCAATGAGAAAAATGACTACATCACGCGTTTTCTGCCCCGGGAGATGAAGATCGTCAAGCAGCTGGATCATCCAAATATTCTGCACTTCTTCTCGGTCCAAGATTTCCGCGAAGATCCCGAACTGCCTTTCGTCGTTTTCATCACAGAATGGGCTGCTGAAGGAGATCTTTTAAAGAAGATCAAAACCCTTCAAGCAACTGATCGAGTCAAAGGAATGATTGAACCTGATATAAAAGTCACTTTTCGTCAGCTGATTGAGGCCCTAAACTGGATGGATCAAAGATTCATTGTTCATCGCGATCTCAAGTGCGAAAACATCATGCTCGACGCCTTTGAAAACGTCAAAATCGGTGATTTTGGATTTGCCAGAACCATTCAGTTAGTTTCTTTTTAAATACTGACCGCGAAAGATTTCAAAATCTCATTCGATTTATTTTTAGTTTCCTCTTGATTCGACGAACAAGTTCTTTGTCTCCCCATGAAGGAAAAGCTTTCCAAAATTTGTTCTAACCGCTCGGGTCGGAAGCCCTCAAACTTGGGTAATTAAACCGATGCTTTCTATCCCTCATCAATCAATAGGCTAGCGCCATTGCCGAAACTATCAAAGCGAATTGTAGTATTTTTCAGGCCGAATGAGAAGTCGAATACGCATTGTGGCTCGAGAGCGTATGTTGCCCCGGAGATCGCCCTTTCGAAGTCCTATTACGGCCGACCAGCGGATGTCTGGAGTGTTGGAATCATAATGTACGTATCAACGACTGGCCACTTTCCGTTCGACGACTCGAATGCCGAGAAGATGATCTCCAATCAGTTGGCTCATAAAGTCCGCTTCCCATCGCGTTGGGGTGGCTCAAAGCAGCTGAAGCAGATGATCGTCCACTGCTTGGAGCCCGTGCCGGACAAAAGGCCCAGCTATCAACAGATGATGACTATGGACTTCTTGAAGGACACGCCACTCTTCCAGAGATCCGAAACAACTAAATTAAGTCTGAGCTGAGCATTCAGCATCGATTAATTGGCTACAATGAAAGTGTCTCGGAGAGTTTTTTTTTGAATCTACGGGAGAATCTAGCCAGTTGAAGATATTTTAGACGTGGAGGTCCTCGAAGAGCTTTTTCATTGTTAGGAGAGCACTTGAAAGAGAGCAAAGAATAAGATTTATGATAGAAGTTTAGTCATCAGAAATAAGGCCACGTTTGATTGTCGGAGATGTGATAGAATACGGAAAGAAATGGGGTGATCTCCTCCTTGTTAGGGGAGACGAGTGAGTGACTTTCAGGGGTTTTTTTTAGCACCAAGGGGCGTTCGATTTGAGCCGGGGGAATGTCACGAAATCATCACAGAAGGAACTCTCTCTAGTGAAGAGACGACAACTAGAAAATCCTAATAGACCCAGGAGACCGGCAGCCATTGCGGACACGCCGGCAGCTTCTCCACAATTCGCTCCAGTTGAGTTATTGTATCGTCTAGAAAAAAAGCTGGCTAATTCTGGTGGAAAAGCGAACAAACCAATATCATTATTGACGATTATATAGTCAAAAAGATGGCCAAAGGCTTGGCGGAGTATCTCGGAATCTCGAAGGAGACGCTCCAACGAACCATCGGGCTGAAAAATCTCACTTTTCCTCAATCTTTTGGCTTCAACTTATAGAATTTTGATCTTTTTTTTCTATAAAATTTCCAAATAAATCTAACTAATTTAAGTTCAAAAATATTCTAATTTTTACAGTAGTTTTATAAAAGAAAATTCTGAGACTCACATCTTGAAGACCTTGGAGATTTGGAGCGGCGATAAAGACGACAAACGGTGAATATTCAGCCGTTCGAAGGACTTTCAAAGCCTGTGGTTCGACATCCAAAATGGCGATTTTTCCACTCTTATGGATGTTTCTAATCGTTTCCAACTTCGTCCCATACATACCTGAAGGCTCTCGGGTTATGGGGAAAAATCAAATGAAACTGACTCTCTTCATGAGTGCCGTATTCCAGATATTCGTTGTTTTGAATATCCTGCATCATTTGGTCATTACTCACGAAATAGTAGTGTTTCCCATCAATTTCGTCTTTTCTCGGCGGGCGTGTTGTATCTATTTTGGAGTATTTTTAAAGAAAGAGAAAAAAAATCTTACGAGGAATGGGATAAGCAAATCTGGCTGGATGACGATGTATCAGCGTGTTTTTGATATGTCTTCTTCCAACACCGTGAGCACCCAGGAGGACCAGCGTCTTCCTTCTGTATTGGGATAGCCTCATGACTTCTTCGTAAGTCACAAGATCGAGTTGGTCGAAGAGGGCCGAATGCTTTTGGAGATATTTTGTCGTATAATATTTCTTTTTCCGATTGAACCACATGCAATGAGCTGAAAATGAAATCTTTTTAAAAGAAAAAAAGAGAAACGTACAGTGATCTTTTGCCCGTTCCATGGCTAGACAAGCTGTCCTCCATTCTTGAAGCTCTGGAGAAGGAATCAACCCGGCGATGGCTCCTTGGGAGGTCTGAGCGTTGTTGAGAGATCCGCCAAGAGACGGGAAACATGAGACAAATCGCGCTTGCCACCAATTGTGATCGTCTTTGGATATCACCTGAATAGCGATATTTTGGGTGGATCAAAATGATAAATTACTTGTAAAATGTCGCCAGTTTTGAAGGGAACTCCAGCTTGAGGACACGGTATTAGGTCGTCTTGATTGGGATCGTAGTCGAATTGCGCTCGGACGAAGATTTCACAAGCTGGAGGAGCTGACCGATAGGAAGGAACAATCTTGAATGTGACCTGGAAGTGAACTTTTCTTTGTTTCCTCCCAATAAAATTGGCACCTGTCCACGGAGGTCTCTGAGCATTTGCTGGAGTGATTCAACTGATCGATTACATACGGACATCCCGTTAATTTCTCGGATCTCATCGCCCACGTGAAGGGTCGCTGAAAGCACTCTTCTTTCCTTATTCAATTTGACAAACCTTGTCGATGGATCATTCCTCCGTGCATTATCCTGGCGACGAAGCAGCGTCCTTCCTCCGTCACTTTCAGCGTAATTCCCATCGGCTCTTCAGTATCCTTTTGGAATTGGACCAATCGCACTCGAGAAACACTATCCAACAGGAGATCATCGTCATCATCCCCTGCAATTTTGCTACTTCAAAAATACCATAATCCTAGTTATGAAAATCTTTGTGGAAAAATAAGGAAAGCCACGCTAGAAGTTGATCTTTAGGATTTTTTACGATAAGTTAACTATAAATTTAATAGAAAGACGAACCTCCGAAGGATTGTTGGAGGTAGTCGTCAGTGGAAGTTCCGGCTTTGTGAGCTCCAAGAGGAAGGACTCCTCCATTGAGATAATTGAACGGCGCCTGGTTCTGAAGATGAAAAAAGTAAAAAACTCCAGATGTTTAGAGACGGCATTTCTAATAAGAAACATTTGCGTTTGAACGAACCACATTGTTGTTGGCGACGGTGGGCGGCTGGCCGGGCGGAGTAGTACTCCTCGGATTCTCTTCGGATGTATCGCAAACCTCGGAGACGATCACATCGTGGGCTTGGAGACATGACTGAAAGAAAGATAATTTAATTGGCTCTGGGGCTCGTGGCTAGAAAGACAAAAAAAAGTAGGTATGTCTCCGGATGGCCATAAATCTCCGCTCTGTGGGCCGACCAGTGCGCGATTTGATGTGGACTGCCACTCCACGGAGACCCATAACTATGAACGCCCGCCTGGCGCTTCCTCTTTGGGAGGAGAACTCTCAAAAAAACTGACCGTCATGTCATTTGCCAGAAGGAGTTGCCTCAATTCCTGGGCTTCGGCCGATGGTCCAAGCAGTGAATCTATCGTGGCTACTACCTGGAAAAGATCTTTATCTCCAACTACTACGAAAAAGGCTCAAAAATTCTAGAAAAAGAGCTCACATCTCTTCGAATGGAAGAAGCCTCCTGGTCCGTCACCACGGGTCCACATTTCAACTGCGAGATCTTGTCATACAACTGAAATTGTAGAATTGTTAAGAGAAGAAACTCTAGAAGCCCGTAGTGTTTTGACCATTTGAAACTCTTAGCCTCGGATTACACTTGTTCCGACACATGTACACTTCCCGATCAAAAAACGGTTCTCGGTGTCTGAATCAAGTGTTGACGCGCCCGGAGCTTTTAGTGGAATCCCCCGACCTTTGTTTTTTGAGAGGACCACTCCGCTCTGGATATCGGTCTCAATTTGTCCCGGCTGAATGATGAAGTGGACAGTTCTCTCCGTGACTCTCTCGTGGAGACTCTGGGAAGACTCGACTCATGTGTAAGGACTGGTCTCTCCGACAGTTGGCGAGATGGATGGTCCCGTCATCCAGCTGCCGCGTTTTTCTTCTCATTATTGTTTATCACGCAGTGATTGCATGTGACTTTGAGGGAGAGCCACAGAGACAATTGAAAGCGGAATGCGGACGACTCTTGGAAGGCTATTTTCGGGTTCAAAATGACAGAAATCTAGCAAATTACGGCCAAAAATGAGCAAAGTTAACTCAATTTCGAAGGAGAAAGGAGCAAAGTCGTCTTCAAAAGGACATTTTAGCCAAAATCGGAGAGAATTAGAAATAAAAGATGGGAATTTTATAGGAAAGTAGTTCCTACAATCCCCAGACTTGAGAGAAATGAGCCCTACCGCTGTCGAGTTGTGGAGGTTCTTCCTCTTCCTCAACAGTCTCCGGGCCGTGACTGTGAGGTTTTCCGTTTTGCTCGCAAGCACAGGAGACTTGGCTGTCCGTGGCTCGGCCAGGATTCTCATGGCAACAGAGTCCCCGATCAGAGGCCGCTCCAATACAAAGGACACAAACAAAGAAAATGAGGAAGGAGCCGATGAGAACCGCAAGAAGGCTGTTGTGGAAGAGCGTCGAGTCCATCACTAACGAAAAGTGGCACCTCGAGCCACGCCCACAGGCGCGACAACCGCAAAGAGTCTCTGGGGACGGCAGGTGATGAAAGTGATGAACAGGGAGATTCCAAAGAGAACAAAAATATTGCTCGGCTTGGTTGACGTAAGTTGGGGAGGAGTGGCTCGCGATCCTGGGGTTAGATTCCGCTCAACCCATCGGCCAAAGTTCTCACTTTTTTCTCTATTTCTACCTTTCAAGTACGGTACTTTCTTGCTAAAACTCTCGCGCTAGCTACAGTAATTTCGACGTAAGAACTTTCTATCAACATCCTCTTTTCTTACTGTATCTCTTTTAGCCAAAAAGCTGACATTTTGGATCAAAGTTTAAGATAAGAGGCGACAAAATAAGGAAGAAAATATCAAAAAGTCTCATCTTTAATATTTTTAGATCTCTTTGAGGGATCTTTTAGACTGGAAATATAGCATTTTTTTATTTTAACTTGAGCGCTCAAAAAGTGTTTACTTTGCTCCACGTAGAGTTTGAGCAAGGTGTAGGCGAAATGGAACAGAGAAGGATCGACGACGGTCTTCCCTCGTTCATTCTCCCTCTCCGGCCCTTAATCCCTAGTAAAACCCTTCGAAGCAAAAAAACTCGAGGCATTTTATTCCACTTTGTGCACCCGTTCTGTGACTCCGGAACTCTGCTCGAGAAAGGATGGGGATCGCATGTTCGGCAACACTACTTTTTCAAAAAAGAAAACGACTCTGAACACGGATAGATCGAGTTTCGGAGGAGTCGAAGGACTTTTTGGCCGAGACCTGGCCTTTTCAAAGGGGATGGCATCTGGAGGGTAGACCGTAATAAACTTTTTGAAATATCCTCCGCTCAATTTTATTGAAAGAACCAAGGGATTTGAGCACTTTAGATTTCAAATAATGAAGAGTTACTGTAGATTAAAAATCGCAAGACAAGGAACTTGCTCAACTTGCTTCTCCAGGAATCCCCTTAAAACCTTCCCAAAATGGCTCTATGTTTACGAAAAAGGAAACGGAAAGCTGCAATCTGCAAAGAATCCTGCAACTCAAAGATCGAAAGCATTGTTCTCAATCTCTCCCTCCTCAAGACAACAGCTCAAAAAACCCACAGAAAGAGAGAGCACAACATCCTGTTTTTGAGCTCTGATTATATCTCGATCCAACTTTTCTTTGAGAATTTAGAGTTTGAGACGGAGATCAGGCGAGATGTCAAATACTGTTCAAATTTCAAAAGATCTGGCAGAAAAATAGCTGAGAGATTAGAAATATAAATTGGACGATCTGTTTTCTTAGGAAACGACTGAAAAAAGTTAGAAGTTTCAATTAAAACCCCGACTTGCTATTACACTTTCACCAGTGGGGCTGGCTCATAGCTGTCAGCAAAGAGCTCTCCCTCGCAACAACAAATGTGTTGTAAGACAGAACTACTAGATTAAGCGGAAGTCGTCCAACTCGAAAGAAAAAATCAAAATGATGAACCTGTTGCGGAACAGTGACCCGGGCGACCTGCGGCTGGAGCGCCATAGCGGCGACTACTAGGAGGGAATGCGATCGATGGTTTGGCCACGCCCCCGAGGGAACTTTAACCAAATGAAATGAACACACTTAACTGTATTGATTGATAGACCGACTGGGAGGAGTCCCCTCTCCCCTGAGTCATCTGATGGCTCAAGGTGTGAGAGTCCGAGGAGAGGCTTTGGTTTACCGGAAGAGCTATCGGAAACGAGGCGGATTTTTTTATTCTCAACGACTTTTCACATTTTGGATGAATTTCTGCGCACAGCTGAGATGAGTAATTGAGCCAACATTCGCTGCGCACTGTCAAATTCCTTCCGTGTTGATCCCCCCCCCGATTCCAAAAATACTTTCTTTCCTATGAAAGATTCTCCTAATTGGCTCCAGCTACTGCTCCTCACCTCATGAATAGGTTCTCCGGAAGTCCAAATTACGTGCGACGTACGCAACAGCCTTGTCCACATTCTACTCGAGAGAATTCACCAACAATGACAACTTTTAAAGGAGAGAGAGAAAGAGCTGAGAGACCCTCTCTAGATGCGGTCGTTCATCAGACGAAAATGAGGGTTCTGTCTCGGGTTACCGATCTATTATGTAAATCCAAGACGATTTCTCATGTGTCTTCTTTTTTTTCAAACAATTCTACTTTTTTATAGTTTATGGAAGAGAAAGAGACAAATTGTCATCTTAAGTCCTAATGGAATTATCCTCTTTCTAATTTGAAGTTCATCCGTTCTCTCTCCTCTCCGAAATTTTGAACTCCCCCAAAAAAGAACGTCACAAATGAGGTTTCCGGTGAGAGAAAAGAGTAATTACCGGGAGAGGCCGACGGCTCCATGGCCCGGCAATCAGGCGCCACTTGTGCGCCAGCTGATTTCATTTGATGCGTCGCCGAGAAGTCCAGAGAGGAGGAGAAGAAGAAGAAGAAGAGAGTCTCCTCTCGTATGCTAATTAGACCCCCGGAATATTGGATTAAGCATCGCGACTGGATTAAACGGCCCGTCGGCTATTTGGAGGACTCATCAAAGCACGGAGTCAGGGGCGGAACACAAGTGAGTGAGTGACCAGCGGCTCAGGGATATAGTCGATTTTCATAAAAACTTCCCAAAGATTTTCGATAGTTTTCTCTGGATTTTTCAGACTTCTCTCTCAATCGTTCAGCATTTACAGTAGCTCTGGTGACTTAGTGGGAATTTCGAAAGTCAAAAAAATTTTTCCAAAAACTCACATTGAGCAGCCTTACGAAATCGGAGTTCATCAGAGGATGTGGCTTGTCGGATGAAGGGTCGCATAAAGAGGCCATTGAGTCCAATGAAGCAAGAATCTGAACCAAATTTGAGATGACTCAAAAAATAAATGAAAATCTTCCAGCAAAATTTACCGAAGGTGGAGGAGGCGGACTATCTGTCCTCGATTTCATACATCGCATTTTCAAAATGGAGCTGCTGGCTATTACAAGCGCGGCACTGTTTGATGTGGGAGCTCTCTCTCGAGATCTCACTTGACACTGTTGATCCCCTCGCGGCGTTTTAACTCACTTTGTGAGTCCCGATGAGATCGTCCGCCACCGGCTTGTCTATCGCTCGCGTACAGCCATCTGGGTGACACGAATCGCCTCCTGTAAGTCGATTTTTATCTATTTCTTATATATCAAAGCCTTATTTGCTCTAGAGCCTGGAATTTGGCTACAAAAATTAGTTATCTCTCTTTGTGAATTTCTGTAATTTTAGTGATGCTTTTAAATATTTTTTGCTTCCATTTTTCTCCAAGAAATCACAAAAAATCGCCAAAATTTATGAAAATCCCAGCAGAATGCTTAAAGGCGGGCTAGACTTCAAAAGTACACAAGATATATGATAGTTTTTCGCTTGTCATTTGGATGTCAACAAGCTGTTGACAGCTCTATCTGAGATCAGCTGTGTGTGTGTGGCCCTCACCTGGAGCATCGCCGTTGAGGTAGGTCGACGGGGAGCTGTCCAATTGCTTCCATTTGTCAGTTGAAACTGCCGCCAAGATGGATGACTGCAAATAATGATTGATCAGTTTTATTGGGAGCATTTTAGTCTCGGGTGAACAGTTAATAAAGGAGCGATGGGCAGATTGGACTCACTGCCCAAGATTTTCGGAAATTTCGGTGGAGTTCAAGGGCTGCCTGGAAAACTTTTGCCTACTTTCTTTAGAAATCCAAAATTTGTTTTTAAAAGTGGCTCCAAGAGATCTTTCTAACGTAATTTTGGGAAGAAAATCAATCGCGATTGCTTCAAAAAAGGGCTTACCTTCAATTTCCTGTTCTGATTGTATTTTCGGATATTCTCCACCGCTTCTTGCATATGCCTCCTTGGAGCAAAATGTTCCCTGTCTCTGATCCATTCGTGACTCAACGCCTCTGAGGCAGATATCCTCCTGTCCTGATCAACCGTCAGCAATTTTCGAAGGAAATCCTTAGCCGATCCACTGATTAAACCCCAGTTGGAGGAGGTTTGCTAGAAAAAAAAGCTTCAAAAATAAGTAAAACAAACATTGTATATTCCGCTGCGAATCCCCGCGTAGATCTCTTCTGTACTGCCCGAAAAGGGCAATTTTCCTGAGAGAAGAAGATACAAAACGACTCCAGCTGACCACATATCCGCCTAGTTTTCTTTAAAAAGAAGGGAATAAATCTCACTTTTGTACCATAGTTCTCATTTCCAACAACCTCTGGAGCCATAAATTGAGCAACTCCTACTCGTCCCCCATGATATGATGAGGTTGGAGTCGGCAGTTTGACCGCCACTCCAAAGCCACACAACTTGAGCGGAGCCGAGTTGTCAGCCCTGTAGAAAAGGATTTTAAAAAGGGAAAATACCTACGTGGCAAGATTGATATTGTGTGGTCGGATATCTCTATGGACTATTCCGAACGAATGCAGATATTCTAGTGCTTGAAGAAGCTGGCGTATGTAGTGGCTGAAATATCGTAATCGTAATAGAATCCATCGGACTTTTTTTTTTTCCGAAAAATAGGGGTTTTTCCAATCAAAAGAAACTCTCTCGTAACATCGAAATCTCTATAAAGGGAGAGAAAAAAATCTACCTGACCACAGCCTCCGAGAAGACGAAGCCATTGCCGGCTCTTTTTACAATCTCAAAACAAATATCTTCGCCATCGAGATACTCGAAAACGAGATGCACCGACCTGAGTTTAAAAATCAGAAAAGATAACAGAAAAAAACGGACTTGTCACCGGCTATGACATCTTTCAACTCGCAGATGTATTGGTGCTTGAGAGAGGCGCACATTTCCAACTCGGCGTCCACCTCTGTTTTTGTTTTTTAAGATGGAAAAAGTACAAAAAGCTACCTTGGCGACCGAGACCCGTATTGATTTCATAGCGAGGAAGATCGATGGTTTTGATGCAATATTGTACCTGAGTTGTTCGGTGTGTGGCGCGATGAATCACCGAGAGAGGACCTCTGCAATTTTTATTAAAGATCACAAGGGATTTCTAGTTCTTTTTTTCAATAACTCTAGTTGTTTGTCGTCTCGTCGTTTGACGTGTTTTTGCCCAAAGAAAAATGCCAAGATGGACTTTTTTGTCGAAAGATCTTCAATCAAAATGACATAGAAAAAACACTTTCAAGCACCGAAAAAAGTCTAGAAAAGCTAAAAAAGTACCTCTCTATAAGCTCGCCGAGTTGGTAATGGTGGGCGAGTAGCGCCGACTCGTCGGGAGTCTGGCCATCCATTCAGACGACATGCAGACCTGCTTTCTTTCTACAATTTTTTTTATCAAAAAAGACTCGAGGGGGCGGAGGTCAAGAATGAGAATGGCTGTAAATGCATGCGAAGCGAGAGCAGACGCATGAAATATTCTCAAGAATGAGGACTTGGAAGAGCCCAACAAGAGAGTGACAAACAACTGATACTGACAGCCAAGATGAATGGATCTAAGACGCCTCCAAACAGCTGGTATCGCTCGATAATTTTGAGAGTTCGAGATTGGGTCGCAGAGGAGCGCCGGAAGTGCCGACAAAAAGACGAAGGTGAGAAGAGCAAAATATTTACGAGTTCTCCTTTGTAAACAATTTGTACAAACAAAAGAAACTAATCATTTGACTGGGGACGTCGACTTTTTTATCTGCTTTTTTGTAGAATCAAAGATTTGGTTAAAAATCTAGAGAAAAGCTTTTAAAATGTTCTTTTTTTTGGGAAAATATCTGGCAATCCCAAAAAGGGTGCGGTAATTTAAAGTTTCTGACTCTTATTCTCAATTTTTAATTTCATAATGCCCCGAGAACTATTATAATGATGAAAATCGAAGCTATTTGGTCCTGATAAGATTCGTTCAACAAAGATTGGATGAGAAAACTTGAGCTTAAAAAATGCCTTAAATTTCCAAAGTTAGAGCTGAATGTATTTGCCAACAGAAAGCTGTGACACCGGGTGCGAAGTAAGCAAACACTTGAGGATACGTGTGACTTTGCAATTGACACCAATTTCCCCTCGTTTTTTCATCGAAAGAGGGTGACTGATGGGAAGTAAGAGGAGCTTCAAGTTAAGAGAGAACATCCCTCCTCCCAAAAAATGCCCTACAGAAAATATGAAGGTCAGGGGGGCCGAGAGAACGAGTTGAAAGTTGATAGGGGCGGGGAGGGCTCTCTGTGATAAGGCGAGATAGGACTCTCGGACAAGATATGTCAATATTTATTCGCAGGGAAGCTACCCAGGTTTGATTTGATCCGGATTTGTTGCAAAGTCTAGCCTCCTCTGACCTCAGAGCAAAAAAATAAAATCAATGGCTGACTCTCCCAGAGGCCCGGCTGGCTAATGGTGTGAATCGGATTGTGTCCTCAAAGGGGAATGTCTCCCCTCTCATTCAAGACGATTAACAAATGCAAACAAGAGCTGGAAAGGTAAGCCGGATGGCAATTATATTCCGCTTTGTTTTCCGGGCTCTCATGAAATTCAATTTCGTTGCAGCGTATCGGATATTTGCTTATCTACTCGCAAAAAGGACAAGAGAATCATCAACAAGAAGGATAAATTCTCAAGTTTCTTACAGCGAAACTCACACATCCGCCAGCCGATGTGAGAGAGAGAGATCAAATTTTTTTGCTGCCAGAACACCCGATGAATGGGAAAAAATGCTGGCGATGTTTGTGGAAACTAATGACCATTCTCAAGGGCCTTTTTAGGGGCATGTTTTGCCCTTCAAAAGAATCTTTTGGTCCAAAATCTGAGGGATTTCCTCTAAAAAAAGAGGGTTAAATCCTCTAAAAAGAACAGAATTTCCAGTAAATTTTCAAAGAAAATCCTGAAAAAATTAGATTTGTGGATTTTAGTCCTAAATTAACAGAGAATAAGGCTAGAGAATCTATATTTTGAGGTTCTTAAAATAAATGTTCTGTGGAAAATATCTCAAGAAATAAAATAAATGTTGACAAAGTTTGAAGACGCTCTAATTGCAGGATTCATGGAAAACCAATTTCCCATAAAGGAGACATCTTTGAGAGGTGTTCTAGAGGAAATTTCTCAAAATGAGAAGAAATTGGAAGTAAAGGTTTTGAAGGACAGGATGGCAGTTCGAAGAGCGCCGGACCTGTATTGTTGAGATATCAAAGGCGCGCCAATTGAATAAGGAACGCTGAGTAAATAAAGTGATTCAGAGAGAGCCAACCGCCCTCCTAGTACTTGCACAACCCAAGAAAACAAGGCAAAAGTTTGTGTTCGGATAGGTGTAAAACGGACTTCGGAGTCCTCGCTGAGTGTGAGAGAGAGATGCCGTCGGCAAGATATTGTAATAGCGGACGGACACATGCTGGTCGCCAGATATAATGGACTCGACTCTGTCACCATCAACCCCGTAATGACCCCCTCTGGGTGAGTTAGTTTATCTTTTCTTCCGGATTCTCTCCAGACAAAAACTCACAAGACACAACAGCTTTGCATTAAAATTTAGTGAAGAGAGGAGAGGAGAAGAGTAAAAATAAAAAACACAAACTTGGCTTTGGAAAACATAGGAAGAATTTACAGACAAAACAAGCCATTAGTCGTAATTATTTCATACTCTCCTAGCCATTGAAAAACGTCATTTCAGCTATAAAAAGTCATAAAAAATTCTTACAAATTTTCTTCAATTAAATTTAGGAAAAAGCAGGTCCCTCAAAGGGATAAAGAACCAAAAAATCTACCAAATTACCGCGCCATTTCTAGTGAATCTTTGCTAATGTTTGCAAGGTAAATGCACTGAAAAAATTATCAAAAAAAGACGATCGAATAAACCAGAATTTGCGATAAGCGTGAGGGAAACAAGAACTTTCTGGAGCTCTCAAATTATCCGAGAATTTGACCTTTTTTCTTGAAAATTTTAGTCAAAAGGTCTGCTGGATCTTTCAGATTATGGAGGAAATAAAAACTAAAATAAAATTCCAGAAGTTTTCCAGTCCTTCTTAGTGGATAGAAAATCTCCAAAAGTTAAAGCGAATTATAGGAGAAAGAGCCTAAAAGTCTCTAAAAGAGTAAAAGTTGCCTGAATAAAATTAAAATTCAAAGTTATTGGAAGCAGACTCTTCTTGGGATCTTTGAGGAATAAGCAGAGGAACAAAGCTAATAAGTCCAAAGAACCTAACGATCAACGTTCTTAGAAGAAAATTGAGTCAGGATGAGGATCTTCGAGGCGACGAGAGGCTAATAGAGATGTGAGACGAGGGAGAATCAAGAAAACAAAAATGTCAGAGACCGGAAATGAGGGACATACTAGTGGCGTGTAGGGAGCAATTACATGATGGATGGAACCAAATGAAGAAGAGAGTCGGAAGAAGAAGAGAATTGGCAATGTATTGTTTCCTCAAAAAATCCCCCCTCAGGGGAGTTACGTGCCAAAATGGCGGCCAAAGTGGCGGGCGATTTTTCTTTTTCCTCCGTCGGCCATCGTTCATAATCGGACGTCGAAGAGCCTCCCCGAGTCTCCCTCTTCTCTCTCTCGTCCTCCCTAATAGGTGTCTAATGAGTAAAGCCGGTTGGAGCACACACACACGCACAGCAGAGAGAGAGAGAGAGGAACAAATTGAGCAACTTATCCACACGGGGAGCATTGATTCTCGGCTCCTTTTCGGACCTTTAATTACGAGGAGAGAGAAGGCCCACCACAAAACGTCCCCTGGGTCAGATGGGCCCTTTCAGCGAGAGCGCGACTGATTTCTTCGCACCGATAAAACCAAATAGCGTTCCCCAAAAAGGGACCGAAAAAGGAAGCGGAAATTGGCACTGACACTCGCCATTTATGCCAAAATCAACTGCAGTCCTCTTTATAAAACCGTTTCTCATCAATTAGGGAAAAATTCAAAGAAACGATCACATCTCTTCAGTCTAAAATCAACTAGAAAAAATTAAAGAAATTCATCCATTCATCTCATCTTTTGAAGCCTAAACAAATAAAAACTACAGAATTTATTTTGTAAAAGTTGTGATTCCCGGATGAACCAAAAAAGCATCCAGAGATCAGAAAGGAGGTGTTCCCCTCGACTCAAGTACTTCCCTTGTCTCGGTCCTAAAATATTCAAGAAGGATCCATTCTTCGCACAAGAGTTGTCCAAAAGGCGTGCAAATTTACGGAAAAAGTGACGCGTCTACTTATTTTTTAGCTTTAATCGAGGGTTTTTTTAAAAGAAATATTATGGAATAAGTTGAAGAAATTTAAAATTATGGAAATGTTTCTTTTGAAAAATTTTAAAAAATTGAAAGAGAAAATAATTGGGAGAAGTAGAGCCGCCAGTCCTTCACTTTTAGAATGAACGCGCGGTGATGAGAAGACAAAGAAGCCCATAGTTTTTGCGTGATTAGCAAACGAAAAAGGGCCGTTTGAAGTGGCGGAGCTGCGTGTGAACAGGCGCCTTCACTCCCTCTCAAAGACATGAATAATGAGATGCGCGGAGACAAAAGAGGACGCGTCCGGCCCCGTCTCTTTCTCTCTTCTCTTTGAGGTAAATCGGACGACGTCATTGATCCGAAACACTTTTTTTCTCCCAATTTCTTCTTTCTTTTTATTAATATCCTTTCAAGGAATTCTTATTTGAGGAAAAACGTAGTATTTTTTAGTCGGAAGCCGAAGAAAGAACTCTAAAGGAACACAATAGGAAGTGGACCAAGTGAATTAGCTGCCAGCAGGTTGATCTTTAGTGAGCTGTGGTTTTTAACAAAAGAAGATTATCTTGACGTTGAGGATATTGATTGTGAGACCTTTTAGAGAGAAGCGTCAAGTTGGAATTACGACAGCTGTCCATCGCACGTCAACCAAAAGAGTCGAAGAAGCGATGAAGATGTAGTTAAACGAAGGTCATAAAAGATGATGAAGAGTTGATGCAACTAACGAGTGACAGAGAAGACTCGAACTAAAAATCCATCTTGTAGACACTGATTTCAAGGGAGAATTTTACTTTTTACTATGGTGTTGGTTCGAATTCCGACTCCACAATTTTATTTAACAAAGTCCAGATGCTAGACAAGGTAATTAAACTTTATATTCCATCCCTCGGACTTCTGATCGATTGAAGTGTAAATTCTTCTCGAGATTGTTCTGCCTTCAGTCGCTTGTTCCGTTCCTCATTCCGTTGTCTAATTCTTCCTCGATAATGGTAGGATCTATTAATATGTCTTTTCTATTTTCAATCAACTTGCTTCGCATAGCGCCAGCTGAAGAAGCAAACAATAGGAAATGAGAAGTACGGTAATTTCGAGATAAACTGAAAAAAGAGCTCTGGATCGATCGGATTCATTGTGTCAATGCAACTTGAATATCTAAAAAGAATTGTAAATCTTTAGACGAAACTACCTATCGTGGATAAGATATGAGTCTTGGAAGGGACATAAATCCTGAAAAAGAGTCTGTTCGCTAGGAAACAAGACTAAGCGTAATTAATTAAAAACCTGGTTCATTTTTTTCCATAGGCCTATTAGAAGAAGCAACTTACATGATAGAACAGATCGAAGGTAATATAGCGTCTAATTCTGTAGATATTCAAATGAAGATACTGAATTTATTTTCAAAGAAATTGAACTTAACCAACCATCATGACATAGACAAAGCGGTCATTTGAAAGTTTCATTGATGGAATAAGAACTAGGAGATGGTAAAGAGTAGCCAAACTCACAAAGACATAATCACAATTGACGAAGAGATCAGGAAAAGTTGTCTAAAATTTTGAAAAATCTCGGATCTTTCTACCCCATCAATATTAGCGAATGCATTGCCTAGATCCAAAAATCCACTGCCCGTTTTCCAGTCCTTCAAGAGAACCGTAAAAAATGGGTTCAGACTGATTGCAACACTAGTTGTTTCCAGACTGTTCTTATGCTGTAAATACGACAAAAAGAAGTAGAAAAAAGAAGTTGTTTACCAAGAGAATAACAACCCAAGAGTAAGAAATAACGTATGTTCCATCGACAGCTTTAATGTCATTGCCGATGGGTGAGATAAAGAGATAAAACGAATAAAAGAAAAAATACAGTAATCTGAAGGATGAAAGGAGTAGAAAATAGAAGAGAAAATGAACAAAATAGGAGATTAGATGGGAATATTTTGGTAGGATTGTCCTAAAATCTTTCAATATAAAAACAAAAAGCTGACCTCAACGAGTTGATTATTCTTTCAAGGTACATAAGAGGCCAAATAACGATGAGAACATGTCTGATTGTGCCATTAAATCTCAGCTGAATTTTTTTTTTAATTCTAAATGTCTAGTCAATTTGAGACAAGATCTTAGAAAATCCTCGTCTATAGGCAACTATTTTGGCCATAAAATAACCCTAGGCTGAATAAAGATTTCAAACGAGAATGCTTTCTACTCTCAAGTGAAAAAATTCACCAGAAGTTTGGTGCTTTCATTAATAACATAAATCGTCTTAGCGAATGGAATTGTACGATAGAGGCCGTTAAAAACATTGGTTGTATATTCAGTAGATTGAAATTCCTAAAATTGCCGATGACATTTTCGGCTGGAAGGTTTACCTCTGGAAAACAAAGCATTTCAATGGAGAAGAGGATCGAGGAGATGAGAGCAATCGTATAAATTATTCTAAAAGGTCCAAGGAAAGTGCTGTCTGCTCCCAATAGAACGAGAGAAATTGCCCGAAAGGCCAAAAAAACGCCAATGAGAGTACAACTCCAATCAAGAAATTTATCAAATAAGTCGGCTGCTAGATTTTTCTCTTCTTTTTTCTTTTCATCATAAATTTCCGCTAAAAATTAACAGGTCTTCATAATTTATTCAAAAAATGATTAGCTTTTGGCAAAAAGTCAGGCTTTGGGAAATTCAGACTTTCATTTTGTTTTTACACAAAGCTTCACTTCAATGACTTTGAGAGCTTATAAATTTTTGTTGAATTAATCGATTGGGCTTAAATATTGCAGCAAGATAGTTTAACAGTTTGCCTATCTAAATCCAAAATTTCAACTAATTTGGTTAGTCCTTCTTTGAGATATAGTCCAAACTGACTCACTGCAATTTCCATCTGCAAAGTCCATTACGATTTCACAATATTTTCCAAAATGCGGATCAATTGTTTCCGAATGGACATTTGCGCTATTTGTTGTGTAGGTGAATGTGATTTGAAGCGGAATGTCCCTCCACAATTTGGGTAAATAAATATATTTTAGTCGGACATTTCCTCCAAATTCGAGGTAATTGACTCCGCCATAAGTGCTATAATCCCCTGAAAATAGCGCTTATCCAATCAATTTCTCAATTGCTACATCGATCAAACGAATAAATTCGCTGAAGATTAGGAAAAATACTAAAGTTGGTGAAGAGAGTCGAGCTGATTTGCAGCTTTCCAAAGATGATTTCAATAGAGGAGAGATGATCAAATTCTGGTCCTTCCATCAAGAAAGGGTCTTAACTTTCTTATTTAAAAAGATTTAGAAAAGCAACCGTCTATTACAATATCCCTCCTGAAAAGCGTACAATTTCTTGGGATTTCTCTCCATGGCATATAGATCGTTGGAGCGAAGGCTAAACAGAATAATTTTGTAGAAATTATTTCAAAAACCCACGGCTTGGCTGATAGTTCAAACAGGGATCATCTAAACTTTTAATTATATCAAATTGTCAGGAATTGTTTCGATCGAGAGATCGACGTGTGAAACCAAAACTTACCATATTCACAAAATACAAAATCTTTTAGGGAGCTTGAAGTAAGAGATAGGAATTTTCTGTGCTTGGCATAAAAGGACATTTCCTGAGAGACTGAGTAACGCCAAGCGATTGAGGCCAAATACCTTCTTTGTGAAGCAGCGTCTCGGGCCATAAGGGCTATCGTTTAATAGTGATCCAGGAGCGTTAAATTCGACAACAATTCCGCCAGGTCCCTCGACTTTTTCCAGGGAGTTTAGGCCCATGTAATAGACGCCGTTCATTGTGATATTTAGAACATTAGTAATCCCAGCTGCTTTGGCTGAAAAATTGAATAAATAAAGTAGAACCTAACAAGATACATTGTCTGGCTATTTTTATATTTTGATTTGAAGATCGCTTTGACTTTATTTCAGAAGCTTTTCTCACCTTGTTGCTCGGTGCAAATTATGTTTTTGAGTCTTCCCAAGAAGAACAAATCGCCATTTCCAGTATATTGGGTGATTTGGAGACAGCCTCTGATCTCTGTCAAATTCCAGAAAATTATTTTCAGCTTGCCAGCAATATAATTATTAACTGCTTCATTCCCTCCTCCGAGAGGAAAATTTACAAAACCTTCAGTTATATTTCCGGTGATATTACCCGGCAGTGGTAGTGGCATAATTGGCGGTAGAGAACCACCAACTATTTCGCTTGAAATGCCACTTGAAATTGATGAAATAATCGATGAGGACGAAGAGGGCTGAGGCGCAACAGGATTTCCAACGAATCCCCCAGAAATCCCACTTGAAATTGGTGGAGATATGAAAGAAGAATTTTCCGATTGGAAATGCCCATAGAATTGTCCAGATGAAATACTTGATGGAGGCTGAGGCACAGCAGGGTCTCCAACGAATCCTCCAGAAATACCACTTGAGATTGGAGGAGAAATTACACCAAAATTACCACCAGCCGAGCCTATTGAGTTTGTAATTGAACGAGGTTGAGGGACAATTGGATCCAAGATGGACCCACCAACATTTCCAGGAGTAGTGTCGGAAATTATAACAGAATGGGGAGTAGATGACTTGTCTTTAAGTTCATTAGTCATCTCCTTTAAAGGTAGTCCTGTCGATTCCAAAGGAGTTAAAGGAGAAAATTCGCCATTTCTACTTCCAAGGATAAAATTCCCAATTACGATATCGCAGGGCTCTTGCTGATTCTCTATAAAGGACAGTACATCCTCAGTCAAAATGCACTCTAAATTTAGTTTTCTTCGAATAAAATCCTCTCACTATTCAGACAAAAGACAGAAATCGGAAGCAAGAACAGCGAAAAGATCATAAAACAACTGAACTCAAAATACAAATATCTACATAATTGAAAGGACAG
Organism: Oscheius sp. JU1382; assembly: GCA_932521405.1. Lineage (NCBI taxonomy): Eukaryota > Metazoa > Nematoda > Chromadorea > Rhabditida > Rhabditidae > Oscheius > Oscheius sp. JU1382. Next base: position 2,800,942 of record OW051479.1, read on the forward strand.
CTGGCGGGGGTGATTCTATCAGGCGGGGCTGATAAAGCTTAATTTGTCTAGAGGTAAACATCAACTAAAAGAATTTTTGCAGAAAGCGATCTGTGGACGTCGCTTAGCTCTTAGAATTGAGATAATATAACCAACTCCAAAATAAAGCTTGTCTTGCCTTTTTAGAGATTTGGGATCAACTCATTAACGTATACCATTCTGTAGTTTTTCACGCTCTTTCGAATAAAACACTCATGCGATTGGAAGTCTTGAACTCAGACCTCTAAGGCCACTATAAAGATGAATAAACTACCATAAATTCAAAATGTCGCTTTCCCTCCAAGAAAATTAACGTAAATATATTTATTAAGAGTCAAGCCTCTTTAACAAAACGAATTAAAGCATAAAAAGAGAAAATACAAGTCCTCCGGCCCTATGTACAATTCTATACACCAGGATATTATCACCGAATGACTCTTGGCTCGGTAGGACCGGTTTTTTTGTTGAGGAGAGAAGCCCGTCAAAAATCATGGCGGGACGCTATTTGTGACTACAATATGAAACGAGGAGAAATATACAACAGAAATAGCGTCCTTTTGTTAGCCTATTATATATCCGTTGTGCTATTTTGATGACGCGTAAGGGAGACAACACAGTTGAGATGTCCTCTAGCTAGAGGATACTTCTGAGAGTTATTGGGGATCACGAGGAGCCGGTGGAATCGATCGGATCTGCTGTCGAACATCAGCCACAACATTATTCAAAGTGTTGGCAAAACTGGTCGAACAGAATCCTTCCGGAGCGATCTGAACATGTCTTTGATTAATCCAATTTGAAGGAAAATTACCTTTGGAGCAGAGGTAGGTGCTGGGACAGCTGGAGCTCGAGAAGCAGCTGCCTGAGCATTTGTCTGACGCTGCAACGCCAACATCTGAGGCAAATCGGCTACAATGTGAGCAGGAGCGAATTGACGAAGCAGTTGGTTCTCTTGCTCGATGTTGCTGACCTGAAGGATTGGATGATTGAAGGAGCTATAGGAGAAACTGACTTTCTGTTCTAACTCGTGGATTGTTTGGCGAAGAACCTCAATCTCTTCACGAACAGCAAAGGTCAAATGGGTCTTCACAAGGTCCATAGCTTGCTCGATTTTATTGTCAATATTTGGGAGCTTTTGCTCAGCCGATCCACCACTGAAAAAGAGAGAGATTGATAGAAATTTTCCTCCCGATTTTCACAAATTGTTACTTTTTTGTCTCATTTTCTCACAGGTTTTATCATGTTCTTTTTTTTCAGAAATGTTTGAGAAAAAGACTTGTTTTTAGCCAGAGAATTTCAACGCTTTTCACAGGTTTTTGAACTGAGATGAGAATACGGTAAGAAACTGATCAAACAACACGTTTCCTCCCCTCGAGACGCGCGCTTAGACCCCAGGTACACCCAACAAACATTTTCTGATAAGCCAGATTCCACTGACGTAACACACAGTTCTGATAACACTCAATTCGCTAAATCTCCCTGTTTTGATGGCTGCTGCTGCCACCTGGGCAACTTACCATGTGTTCACTCGGAGTGGACCCAAATTGCCAGCTGGAGTGACTGGAGTATTGGGAGGAATTGTGGCAGACGGACTCTCAGGACTATATTCAAAGCTCTCCTCGGGACTTTGAGCTATCGGCGTTCCAGGAGGAGTGATAGGCAGCGGCTTGGGGAGGATATTATGACGAGAGAGGAGAGTAAGAGACGAATCCAACTCTTCCACCGAATGCATTCTCCCAAAAGCCGCATAGATTGGAGCGGAATGCATTACAGAAGCAGACATTTTCTCTAATTGAGTCTCGATGAGTCGAGAAATTTAATGAAGCGTCGTTGCAACTGGAAAGATTCACTTCAGATAAGAGAAGGAGGAGAGAGAGAAAGAGACTTTCTTCTTAAAATAGAGTAACTAGCTATGGGTTTTGAAAATCCTATCTTTTTCAAAAATCATTGAAAATGACTCTAGAAGTTAAAAAAGTCCAAGGATCCTGGAGGTCGGTTGAGATTCGCTTCTGGTTTTGCAATGTTTATCAAAGCCATAGAGGCAATAATAAATCACAAAAATGCATAGTCACCCTAAAAAGGAGAAAATGACTCATGCTTATAGTGAATCGGACAATTTCGGGAGCGGTTTTTGCTGGTTGAGGGAAATTATTTCGCTGCCTGCAGAGGAGATCAGAGTCTACAAATTTGCAGACCAGTGCAGTCCGTGAAAAACAAATCTATCGCCTCAAAATGTGAAGCAAATACGAGAGCTTAGACTTCAAAGAAATACTGTAATCGGAGCTTTTCGCTATCAGCCAGAACGAGAGAAAACAAAAGAGAGAGGAGAGATGGTTGGTTCAATTGGACACAACGAAAATGAGACAATGCGCATAATCGGACGGCGCGCATATCGAAAAACAAACACAACGGGACCTCCATGAAACACGAGTTCAAACAGAATGGTCCCTGGATCGTGCCAGAGAAGAGTCTCAAACAAGCTGACAAGAGGGGGAGAAGCCAGCTGACTCTCGCGTACTGGGAGTTGACTAAAACAATAGCTAGACGGGGTGCCTTTTGTTACAAACGGAAATCCAAATAGGGGAGAGAGGAAGCCTGTTACCAGAGAAGCGGAACGTGTTGAAAACAAAAGTTGCGACCAATGTGAGGTCACGAACAAGAATTCGTACAACCGGCTCGAATTTGAATACGAGTGAGGGAGGGTGGTCTCTCTCTCTCTCTCTCTCTCTCGGCTATAAATACTGGACTCAAATATTTTTTGAGAGCCATCAGAGAGGGAAACAAGAGAAACGTCAGCGGCACAGAGACCTGGACCTCGATGTACTTTTGAATTACGGAGCCAGCTGACTCGAACAGCGGTTTTCCGACTGTCCTCTCGCGTCCAAACTTGGCCCCGAAAGCCTTTTCTCAAACATTTGACACGTCCGAGAAGCGGAGAGCATCAAAATTCAAGGAGGAAGATGGTGGGTGAGTGCCACTCATTCTCTCATAAAGGAATTTCCAGGAGAAAATCTGTATAAATTCCTTTCTTGGAGAAAGGTCTTTCCGTAGAAAGGAGAGCTTCCAAGAGGAGGCCAAAAGTCGCATTTATTTCCTCTTCGAGAGCATCGAAATTGAAAGCGATGTTTAGAAAGAGACCATTTGCTTAGGAATTCTGGAATGGAAAGAATCCAAAGGGGGAAGAGAGCCTCTTGGTCTTTTTGACTGCTCTCTCATCAGAAAGGGGGGAACCATGGAACCACGTAGATGGAAGACTGGCTCTCTCTTATCTCTCCCCGGCTTTCCCCAGAAATAGGAAGGGGGTAGTTCCCCCGTCGTTGTTTATTCCATTTCACCGACGCCGATATCTCAACTGTAGTTTCGACTGTAAAAGAAAAAAGGTTGAGAAGGCCATTTTTGGAGGTTATTATATTCGAATCATCTCATAAAATGACGACGCCTTCCAGAAATTATATACAAATAGAATGACGGGGGGAAGAAGTGAAAATGACCGGTGAATGCTAAAAGAGAGAATTTCTATTGGCCAGGCTGAATGAAAGAATTTCAATTGGCAAACAGACCGAACCAACAGCGTATATTCATCGTCTCTCTCGACTCTTGGACTAATGACGTCCGAAGACCATCGTGGAGCTCGTGGTACGAACACACAAAGCCCCTTATTTGGCATGGAACGTTATCTCAGAGTAATAAGGACGGAAATAACTAGGGGAGGTCGTCGAACACCTTCGGGCTTATTCAGTACTACTTTTTGGTTTCACACTCTCAATCATTTTTGAATCTTTTGCAAAGTTATAGACCTTGATCTCCGCTACAAGTTTGCAAGACGTCATTTGTGGCTACAAAATCGCTTTCGATGTCAGAAAATAAAATTTTCATTTCACGATTGGATGTTTCTCTTTTAGCTAAATTGCGTTCTTTATTTTTGGATTTCGCGACGAGTTTTAAGAAATTGAAGAGTTCTACCAAACAAAAGTTTAAAATTTTGAAGATTAGAGGAATTTAAAAAATGGAGGAAAGAGAGAGCAAAAAGGGGACGAAGTATAGCCCGATCTGGGAGAAAGAGTCTCTTTGAGAGCGGTTTACGCTGAGAATCTCGCGAAACGAAAACAAGAAAAAAGCTACGAGGTACTCGACTCGCGACGTCGACGACCTCATTGGCAACAGAGGAAAGAGTTCCGAGTCAACATTACGGCACAATGCTGCTCTCCGTGTGTGTCGACAGTTAAAAGTCGAAGGAAAGAGAGAGCGACTCTGTGTGGAAAACAAGCGCCCTCCCTTTCTTCATGTGATTTCGCGAACGGAGTTCAAATTCTTTCGGGAGACAACCAGTAAAAGAAGGGAGTAAACGACTACAAAATGCTCTGGAAAGCATGGCTCCTCGCGTGTTCTGAGCCTTGTTGTAAAGAGCCCTTGAACTCTGATTTGATCAGCCCGGCACATCCACAAACAATGGCCCCCGACCCAGTCGCCCATAAAACGTTTAATAAGCGAGAGAAGCGGAACCAGATCGGGGTGATGTTATGGAGAGAAGAGAGCGAAGGAGATGACTCATCTCCTCCTTCTCTTCTTTCATTTCGTGTTTTGCTTTTTGAAGAAAAGAACGGCTATCTCTCATCAATAAATTCGAATGGCCTTCGCGACCGATAACAAAATGGCTCGATGAGCAAAAATCAGGAAGGAAAACCCTCTCTCCCCGACGGGCTTACAGTCTCTCTGTTTGTTTCAATGCTACTGTTCCTACAACATTTCGAGAGAACTAGTCAGAGAGACCACCCTCAAGGAGAGGAGGAAGAAGGACGTCTCTCCTCTCAAGGTCTTTCCCTAGGAGTTCTCTCCTGGACAAACAAACAAAGAGCAAAAAACGACGTCTTCCGCCCGGATTTTCCGGGTCTGCTCCTCATCATAGACAAGGGAAGCTCGTTCGAGCGTGGAAATCAAACATTTCCATTTTTGGGATAAAGGACTTCCTCCCCCTCTTGAAATAGCCAGAGTGGCCAGAAAGGTTTTAAATTACCGTCATTTCGTATATCTCTGAAAGGGGGAAACAGAAAGCTGTCAATTAGCATTATTTACGGGGAGGTCAGAGCTGAGAGCGAGCAGAAATATACTCGACGGCTCAGGTTTCTGTCTAGAAGAAAAATTTTTGGAACACAGAGACAGAGAGTGGGATGAGCGCACGTGAGGAATTGAGTTAGCTGAAGAGGAAGAACGGAAGGAAGGAATGAGACTTAATAGAGTTATCTCTCTCCCATTCGCTTTCCTCGTGCAGCAAGTGAAATGTTTCTCTTTCGCAACGGACGCTCTGCTCAAATAGCGCAAGGTTCTCTATACAGTATACTTCGAAAAAAAAAGGTTTCCCGAAATGTGATCTCGTTGAAGAAGAACGAAGTGGGTGGGCTCTAATGACGAGGAGAAGGAATCACAGTCTCTCGGTTATTTGCTCGGCGATCCGGGCGGGCTCCAAACCGTCTCCAGCTCTATCAGCTGTCCAGTTGCTCCAATCACCTGCGGCAAAGGGAAGAGAGAGAGAGAGAGAGTTGAATGAATTGCTAATTGAGGAGGATAAGTCTCACATCTCTCGAGGAGATCAAAGTCCACCTCAATACTCAAATTTTTCAAAAAGAAAGACCAAAGAACTAGAATGTTTTGAAGCTGGACATTTTTCGGTTGAATTGCTCCTCGGGAAACAAATCAAACTTTTTAACTGGCCGGGTAAAAGATCGAGAGCAACTGTGGCGTTAAACTAAAGGAAACGGACCTCATCCGTACTTGTCATAAGTACTGGAGGGCTCCGAGTGGCAGCTGATCTGAGTACCTTTCAGCTTTTTCTCTAGAGCTATATAGTATGGGGAAACAAACGAAACAAGAGAGATCACTTGTCAACAGTTGTTTCAAGCTTAGATGAGGTGCCATCCGTCAGCAACAACATCACTATAGTCTAAAAGGTTTCTGAGGGGAGAAAACTCAAAAATAAGAGGGAAATCACCTTCTTCCTCTTTTTTGAAATATCCAAGGTTTAGAGAGCTTGGGATTAGGAACCTTGGACTCTAGATAAGAGAAGCGATAAGCCGATGATAGGACGGGGAAGACTCGGACATCAAGAACCCAAAACAAGGGGGAGATTTTCGTACAGTCTTTGTCTCCTCCTGCTGCCTTCGTCTACTGAAGATAAATGGCTTTTCTGCTGGCAATTGTTCATGAATGCCATGTGATGGAAGCAAAAAAACTGGATAGATTTTGTGTGACGTGAGGCTCCAACTGGTGCTGGGTACTGGGCTCAAAACACTGCTTGATCGAGTTGTCTCTCAGGGAAGCAATTGGGGAGGAAAGGTTAATCCTTGGGAATGTATAGCGTTCCAATTGACCAAGAGTGAGAGTGAAGAAACAAAGAAACGACTGAATAAACGGATTGGAATTGCTTTGTCAATAGTCTTTAGCATAATGGCCATCACATCATTCTCAGCGATCGCTGATCAACATCTCCACCCAGTTGGGCAATTCAAATCAATTGCAGACAAATTAGTCGTCGCTCTGATTAAGCAGAAAGTGCACCTGGGCTGGAGCTCTCTCAAGCAGAATGAAAGAGCTTGGCGGCAATTCTCCCATCGACTGGGAATTCTCCTCAAAAACAAATTTTCCACACACAAGGCCTACTGATTCAAAGCGTGTGAAGATTGGTTTTCCCGGGGAACACAATTTTCTACAGTAGTCCAATTCCCTCTCCTTGAACTCTCAACAACTCGAAGTGATAGATGGATCTTCCTTGGCTCACATTTCTGACAAGATCCCCACCCACTCCTGCTTTAATCACTCCAAGGCACAGCACATAACAGCAGCGTAGCGTAGAAAACAACCCTCTATTTCCGAGTGATCTACGCCCAGCCTCAAGTTTACCCTATTTCCTTGGGAAAAAATATTGCTAACTCGCAAGAAGTTTCCTCTGAAAATCTAGTGAGTTTTCCATTTCCAAGCATATTCTCATCTCAGTTTGAATTGAAGTTTCTCCCCAAAATGAATATGAAATGGACTCACTTCTCGCTTTCATCTCCGGTCGGAGTTCCATCTGGACGACCAACCATTCCTGGAGCACTGGCAACCGATGGAAGAGGAGGACTAGGTGGTTGCGGCACGACTCCGACGGAAACCTAGAATGTCTCTTTTACGACAAGGTAATCGAGGACAACGTCATTAGCAAAGAGTAGGGGAGAGTTCTCTACAAGATGGAGCTCGTAAAGCAGCAAATCAACGAAAAGTGGCGGTAGTTTCCGGACAATTTCAGCGGATTGCTCTCTCGGCGGAGTGGAGGGAGAGACGAAAACAAAATAAAAGTTTTTACCTGCTGGATGAGAATGTCGTTTGTTCCAACAACGATGTGTTGCTGGCCGGTTACGGTAGTCGCTTCAGGAATAGTATGCGAAAGCTAAAAATAAAAAGGCTGAAGCTTCAACTTAAAAATGCAGTTAGGCAAAGAAAAACTCATTCCGTTCTAGGGTTAGGACGACTTTCAATAATAACTTCTTGGCTATAGCTCATGATACGCAGACTGGTTGCTAAGCAATTCATGTCAAAGTTCCAAGTCATTTATATTTAATTCTTTTTTTTTCTAATTTTAGGCAAGTTTGAAATCGAAACCGCATGGCGATCATAAAGGCTAGAGGAATGGCAAAATAAACAATAGTCAAGTTTTTTTGAAGGGGAGATCGCCATAAAAAAATTATTGGTATTCAGAAAACGAAATTCATGGTGGTTTTTCCTAGGGATCTTATCTGATTTGTTAAATTGAACAAACCTGCTAATAAAAGAAATAGCCTAAATATCTCTAGAACTCAAAGTTTTTCGAGTTTTAGACTAGTTTTTATAATGGAAAAGTCTATATATTTCTGGTGAAAATTGATCGAACGATTCTGCGTATTTTGAGCTTGATGCCAACAAAATAAAGCCAGGATTTTGTCAGAAGAACTAAAAAAAGTTGGAACGGTTGAGAGTTAATCAAAACTCGCTCGTGAGGAGGTTAACGATTTCCTTTCTCTATTTGTTAACACATATCCGTCTCTGTTCTACACACACCCGGGAAGTGAGAGAGCCGCCTAGTCTACGCCTTGTACTCGAGAGAGTCCAAAATCCCACGCGTTTCTCTTTCTCGGAACTCGGCAAACACTTACAGTGATGGACTGTAAACGCGAAAAGGTATGATTGGAGGAATAGTTCTGCGTCAGCTGTAACAACTACTCCGCTATTTTAAGAGACCGCTTCTTCAAAAAAGAAGGGGAGAAAACCGACCTGCGAATTGATAACCATCTGCTCCATCTCAACTGCCTCAGGCAAACTGCTAGGTGTGCCATGGATCGACGGAGGATGAGGCGCAATAGAAGTCACTACAATTGTCGAGGACTCCTTTTCCTTCTGAATATTGTCTTCTTCAACAAATTAGAAAGAAACTCTCACAATTGGAGTAGTTTCCAAAGCTGAGATAGCATCCTGGGTCAATGGCTGAATTTCTGGAGTTGTTGTGGCTGTGATGATGATTGTAGAAACCTCTACGGCTGAAATGTTCTTTTCGTAGTCAATCCTTTCTCTTACCAGCATCTAACTTCTCGTCGACTTGAGGATTTTTATCGTCCTTGTAATCCCAACACTTCCATCGTCCTCGAGTGAAATGTCCCGGAACGGGGACAACCTAAATTCACCAATTTAGTTTCTTCATACAATCTTCAACCTGAAATTGACGCTCCTTCTTGGTAGCAGTAGCCAAGTCGGCCGTTGTGGCTAGATCGTCAGCAGCTCCCATCTGGAGTTTGTTATTGAAAGCAGACCTTTTATTTAAAAGAAAAGTTCTGGAGAAAATAAGGAAAAATTTATAGATTTTTTACACATTTTCGAAATGTCGTGATAACACACTATCATGCATAAATGACGTCAGTCACGGGCTTTCGGGGTAAAACTGCCGAAATATGGCATGAAAATGAGGGAAATGTCATAGTTTTTCCACCAATGTATTTGGAATTAAGTGTCCTTCTCCTAAAGCGTTAGCGTTTTAGCCGAGAAAAGGGCAGAAATCTCCTTTGTAAAATTAAAACATAATGCAAAAGAAGTCAAGAATAGGCCAAATTGAAGCAGTCTTGATCGTAGGCTAAGATATTGTCAGTTACGTTCCTGGGAAATATTCTAAATATTACCCTTCCAAAAAAGTGTGCTTCTTTGGATAGTTGAAAGGAGGAAAATCGATCAATCAATACAAATGGAAATAATTTCCTGTTTGTTAAAACAGACGGCTGGGAGAGAGAATGCTCCATGGCTAAACGACGCAAGCGGCTGTGCGTCACGTTTGCTCTACGGCCAAGCAGAACTTTTAAAAATAGATTGAACCTTATGTTCTGTTAATTCAAGCGAGACCATCGCTTTCGTTCCCAATTTGGAAAAATATATGAATAGGGTCTCACATTTTTATTAAAAATCGAAACATAGAGACAAAATAAAGCTTGGAAAACGCGGAATGGTAGAGGGTAATGCTGAATCGACCAGTTTATAGTGTGGATTGGATTCCTTCTTAGGAACTGTAGGGAGGAGGCTAAAATGAATTGATTGGAAGAACAAGCAAAGGACTTACAGCAGAATAAGCAGGTTGACCTTGATTATAAGAAGGTTGTCCTTGAATGTATACAGTAGTGTGAGTATGTGCCTGGGGAGGCTCCGTGCACCAGAGAATGTAATAGGCATGGATAACTCCTGAAATCTTGATTATTTTTACTTTGGTAACAAACCTGGAAACCAAGCAAGACAGGTCAGCAGAAAGTTGATGAGCAAGTTGCAATCGCAACCACCGTGGAAGAGCATAGCAAGCGGAGGCAAGAAGAAGGCAAGGATCGATAGGAGAATCTTGCACATTTTGTGAAGCTGAAAAGGAAAATATAGTTCGAAATAAGAGACAGTGAAAAAAGAAAGATCGATATATAATCAGGGCAAGATAGACTTCCGATGAATCGGAACTGATAAATTCTTTGATATTTCTTGAACTGCTACGAGCGGGTGTGAGAAGAGGAATGAGTCAGCTCGCAGAGAAAAAAGGACAATAAATCCTTGCCCGCCAGATGTGTGAGAGACGTAGACAACGATGGTCATTGTGCTGGTATGGCAATAAATATGCATAGAGCACTCTAATTGTGGAGGATTTTTTTTTGACAAAAATAGACTCATCAAACCCTAGAGAAGAGTCGTCTCTCTTTCTGCATTACAAGTGTATATATGCCTGTTTCAAAAAAAGACGACAAAACTGACTATTAACCGTTGCGCTGCAGATGTTGTGGTTGATAGTTAAACATGTCGTCGTTTTTTGAAACAGACCATAGAGATGCGAAAAAAGCAGATTTTTACTAATATCGTATTTCTTCTAATAGAACCTGGTCCATCAGGGGGGTTGAAAAATAGAAACCCCGGTTTCTATTAGAAGAAATACGGTATTCACAATAAAATGTTAACTGTACTTTTAATCACTTTTCCGTCTTATTTCGATTTACCATACTTTGTTCGAACCTTTCAAGGATTCGATAGTTGCAAATAAGATATTGCTATAGGAATAAACCGTATAGGATGTGAAATAAAAGGTGTAGAAAAAGTATTTATTGGAAAAAAAAACCCGTGACAAACTTTAGACCCGCTATACCAGATACTTTCTTCCATAAATAGAGGCCTTCTGCTCAAAGGCATTCGACTTGATAGGTGCATTAATTTCATAAAAAGGATTCATCGAATATTTGATATACGTTTCATACATTTCCTGAAAAAAAAAATGAAATTTTATAGGCAACCAAAAAGGCAGAAATTCAAATTTGCTAAAATTGCCCAATATCGTAATCTTTTTACCCTAAGGACGGCTTAAAAGAATCAGGATAATTTCACAAATTTGGATTTTATTTTGTCTTTTTGGTAGACTAAACAATAAAACAAACCTGAAAAAATTGACGGATTCCCTCGTCACATCGCTGTGTGTGCAGCATCAAAAACCGAATACGGCTTGCCGAGACAAAAGCAGACACGTACCATTCGTTGAACTTGTCGACCATCTAAAAGTGAAAAGTTTTTTATTTATATTATCAGAGTTTACCTTTAGATACATTTGGCTGTTCGTCAATATGTGCTCGTCCACAATATCAAGGGCAGCATGAGCAATAAATTGATTTAGGTGTCTGAAAATTAGAAACTTGCAATGGATTATAAATTCTAGCAAACCTGTTTTCCGTTTCACGCTTCTTTTTTTCCGTAATAGGAAAATCCATCTCAAAAAGTGGTTGATCGTTATGTCCAACGATTACAAAGTAGAATTCTTTTGGGTTGGACATCTGAAAGTTCAGAATATTGTATCTAGAATGGATAGCAAGTAAGAAGAGAAGTGCGGAATCAATTCCCATGAGTGAGACGGGTTGAAAACACTGGATTGTTTACGAATCGACATAAAGGTCTGCCTCTCTTCTAAAGTATCCATGCTCTAGAAATAAAATGTATTTTGAAGTGAAATAAGCAACTTTCTCGGCTAATTCCACTCTTTATATAGTTCAACTTTTTTAAAAGCTAATTTCAGCTTGCTTCTGATCTTATGTGTCTTTTCGTTTCTTCTCATTTGAAAGCAAAGGTCTTGTTTTCAGGTGAAAATGAACTTTGGAGACACAGCCCAGATAAAAGGATGCTCAATTAAAGGACGATTCTTGAGCTCCTCCAGTGGGAATTCATCAATTGACGAGCTTTTAGGAGGTTCGTTCTTTGCCAGTTATACTGATTCCTTCTCAGGATCTATACCCAACTCTTGTGTCACGATAATAGATGAAATCAACTCGAAGGTTTATGCAGAAACTTTGACAAAGTATTTTCTTTCTGAAGGTGAGTTCGCTCTATTCTGCTATACATACCATTCCCCAGGTTTATATAATGAACATGATCTCTTGATAGTCGATCCTTTGGGTCGAAATGATCTGTTTACGGGATTGCCATCTAGAGTAGAAGCTACCAGTTCAACAGTTCAATCATCTCAAGAAAAAGAGGATATGAAAATCGCTTGGAGATATCAATCAACGCCAAAAGTTAACTCGGCTATTGGGTCAAAAAATCGGTATGACCTGGGTAAAATGCTGGAGAATTTGTCGGCTTTCCATTCACAACGAGATCAATATCCCAAAACGGGATTACCAAATTATTCCGATCTATTGAAACACTTGAGAACATTACTAAACAGCGATACATATGCCAAACGCTCCACTCCAGCAAAGAAGAATCTTCTACGGATTGTCATAAGAAACCTCGGTTCTCCGCTTTGGGAAGACCCAGAAAACTTTTCAAAATTCCTTGGCCATCTCCAATTTATTACCAGAAAGTAATATTTTCTTTTTTCTTCTTTACAAAACTCCTTACAGTTCATATTGTCTCATAATGGTAACGACTTGTTCGACATGGTTGTCGCCTACTCAAGTTGACGAAGCAGAGGTTTCGAGTGATTGCTTCTTTCGACTCGTTGCAATGTCAGATGAGGAGAAAAAGGCATTTCCGAGTGCAGATAAAGCTCATGGCTATTTCCAAATTGTAAATGGCTTTGATTAAAGGCTAAATAGATTTAGGTTCGTCTACCACGACTAACATCAATTGCCACACATTGTCCTAGCGCAGTCGATCTCGTCTACGAACTGCATCGTCGAAGTTTTGACATCAAAATCCTTCATTTGCCTCCACTGCTAACCGATTCTGATCCTTCTACAAAAACCAAAACATCATGTTCAACTATTGACTTCTAATACTTCGAGTCAATTAGGCATTTTTATAGAACACATCATTCTGGGGAAATACCGGTATAAATTTGAAAATATTCAGAAAATTTTATACATTTTTGTTGTTTGTTATCTTTCAATAAACCTATAAAAACATAAACTGTGTTGTGGATGGGTACGAAATCCAGAAATCATATTAAAAGACCATTTTCTTATAGAAAGCACAGAACGCTTTTTAGATGCCATATTTTCGGAATTTTCTTCCATTTGTTCGTAGGTTTTCCGATAATGCTATAACAAAAACACAAACTAAATGTACAGGTTAGCTGTTTAGTCTATTTTTAGCTAATAAATTTTAGACAAATTTAGAGAAGAATTTAGTGTACCATCTTCATTTGATTTCCGAGTATGGTTTCCCATGCACATGTCTGTTCAGTTGAAAAAGATGGAGGGAAAATTAAGAACTGTTGATCTTATTGTTGAAGTTTGTTTTATTAGTTTATCAGTAGTTGCAAATATCAGGTTCATGATGCTCGGATACCAATAAGTGGAAGAAACCCACAATTTTATGATCAGCTTTATGCCATTCGGCCACATATTTTAGTAATGAATAAAATGGATTTGATTAACATGAAAAAATACAAGAAGTCCATTGAGGAATATTATGCAGAAAGAGGAGTCCAAAAAATTATTTGGACCGATTGTAAAAGAAGACTGGGAAGAGCTTTGACAGGTTGCTGAGTTATTTATTTCCATATTTCTGTTTAGATTTACGAGAAACTATGGTAAATACACTAATAAACGAACCTCGATTTAATCGAATGCAGAAAACAGAGTATCAGGTTTGATTTTTTATACCTTTCAGCAGAATAGAGTCCTTCAGATTATGGTAGTAGGTATTCCAAATGTCGGGAAATCATCTCTTATAAATTCTTTGAGATCGAACAATCTTGGAATAAAGAAAAGCGCTGTTGTTGAAGGTACACTCGTTGAATTTTTAAAATTCTTTCAGGAGCTCGCCCTGGAGTAACAATTCGTGTACAAAACAGAGTGAGAATTCTAGATAGGCCTCCACTTTATATCCTGGATACCCCAGGTGTTTTATGCCCTTCACATAGGGATGTAAATGAGGTTAAAAGTACTATTTTTCAGTTCATCTCTGCGTTTTAGGCTATGAAATTAGCACTTTGTGATCTTATTTTGGAAAGTGCCACCAGTCCTCGACATGTAGCCGACTATTTATTATATTGGCTAAATAAAACAGGAGATTATTCATATTTAGAACATCTTGGAATAGGAGGTGATCCTATTGATAATATTGATAAACTTTTACTAAAATTATGTGTGATAAAGGTTTGTATTTTGCATTGCGCGAATAGTCATTCAGGATTGGAGAATTACAAGAATGGTTGGCTCTGAAGGATATACGGATCGATGGGACTTCGATAAGGCTTCTGCAGCCTTGATTCGCCTATTTCGAGAAGGAAAAGTTGCTGATACCTGCCTAGACAAAGATCTTTTAAAACCATATTTGTAATTGGAAGGTTATGAATTTATTTTGTAAATGTTTTCGTAAGTAATACTACGAGACCGGAACATTGACAACAAAGCCTTGGCTAAAACAATGTGTTTGCAGAAAATCAAATTGAATATTCGGTAACAAAATGCAAAGAGTAGGTAGTTCTTTAAATTCCGAGAGATTCATCAATCTTCTCGAACATCTGTTTTTCGAGATCTTCCATAGTTTCAATGAGGCACATTCGTAGTTGCTTTTCTAAGTTCGGATCTTTCATAAGTAGCTTCTTTGTGACAGCTGTGAACGTGCTGCAATCACTTTTGAAAGCCTAAAAGTGCTAGATAAGTTTCGTTATAACCATTCTTACGTTTTCCAATTTTCTTTTGTGTATTTGGAATCGTTCCATTTCAATCTCAGACATTCTACTAAGTCTTTGTTCTCTGTTGCACTTTTTCTCCATTTCATTGTCATCGACGTCAGCAGAGAGAGTGGAAAGAGAAAAACTCCCAAACGCTAAAAAAAAATAACATTTTAGAACATTTTCAATATTACTTTCTTCCTTGGGTACAGCCTTTACGCTTTTAATCATCTCTTCCTGATATTGGTGAACATTTGAAAAAAGTTCAGATTGGATAGGGAATTTTGTTCCATCAATGGAGGATACTTTATATCCAAATCCGTTATCATGCTTTTGCATTGCATCATTTCTGAAAGGTAATGTAAAAATTTTAATTAAAAAAAAACATACTTTTTGTTTTTATCTACAGGTGTCCAGCTGTTGTAGGGATTAGTGTTCATTTGATATTGTGAATTTGAAGCTGGTGGAAATGGAATTGCTTCATCTCTCCCAGTTTCCATCCTTGGAATTTTATGCTGAGGCTCGTCAATACGCTCGTTATTTTGGCGGAAACGAGGATCTCTGAAGCGTAATGGTACTTTTTTTTTAAAAAGTTGGACGTACGGTTGCTGCATATACTGCTGACTTGGTATAGGTGGATGGTTGGCAACATATTGTCTTTCTAAAAATAGTTCCTTTAGTTATCATTATCTGTTTAGTCACAATCTATGTATGTTCTTTAAATCGCTAATTAATATAAAATTCTTTTCGAATGTAACAATAGTGTTTGTAAGTAATATATAAATCAGCTAGGGTTTCAGTTAAATATAAATGATTTAGCTTAACTTACCTTGTCCGAGAAGAATTGGCTCCTTATTTTCAGTTTTCTGAATAATTTTTGGTTCATCCTAAAAAATAACTAGAGTTAACACTTTGATACCGAACTGACCGTATCCATTCCAATACTAAAGGATGTCTTTAATTGATCGACACTTGGTCCGCTGGGCGGAGGAACTGGAGCCGGCGATACAAGCTTCGGAACGGGCACTTCGCTAGCTGGCGGTGGTACTGGTATGGGAATCTCGGGAAGGTCTTCTTTTGTAGTTTTTATCGACACTTTAATGGTAGGCGGTGGAGGATTGTTAACAGGTGGTGCCGGCATAGGCGAAGGCGAGCGAGAATCTTCTTTGTTTGATTCACCGTCTGACGAAATCTTTGAATGGTTTGAGACGGAGCGGTGAGATCTTCTGTAAATTTTGGTTGTTTTTGAAGTGTTAGTGTTTTGAAATTAATTTTTACAACGACAATTTTACATACTTGCTGTCGAGTCTTTTAGGCGAATTACTGAAAGCAATTTCAAATTTTAAGTCGTTTGTTCAACCAAACTAGTTGGGGAAAAAAATTACCTCTTTCTTCGGTCCTTTCTGCGGTAGTCGCTATCTCGTGATCTACCTGATTCACGGGAAGACGAGCGATTATTTCCACGACTACTGCTTCTTCTTTCAGAACGTGAACGGGTTCGACGGGATCTGTCCGAGTCGCTACTACAAAATACAGTTAAGTATATTAAAGCTTTAGAAAAATACCGGCTTTGAGACCTGCTGCGACTGCTCCTCTTTGAAGATCGGGAACGTGAACGCTCACGAGAACGACGACGATCACGGTAGTCACCCCTATATCCTCCACGGTATGACCCACGCCCGCGGAAACCACCACGACCACGGGTAGTTATAATTCCTAAAAACTTAAATAATCAGAGTAAAAAATACCTTGAGCTTTTTGGTATTCAGCAAAACGACGAATATCTTTGAACCAAGATAAATCGCATCTGTGGCCTATTAAATCTCGGTCCGCAAATCTAAAATTATATTTATTTATAGAAATATTAATTGCTTACTGGGTCATTGCCTTCTTTGCATCCTCTCTAGTTTCAAATCGTACAGCAACAAAGAGCCTTACATTGTCGGGGCTAGTCTTGACGAAGTCGAAAGTAACTGGTCCAATTTTATCTTCGAAGAAGTCTCTTAAATAAAAGAGGATATATTCTCAAAATCCAATAGGCATCGCGCTAGAAAATATGGACCGCGACAATTCGCGGACCTACCTCGAAGATAGTGAAAGGGGGTGCCTTATTAAAAAAATTAGGGAAAGAATGAAAAGGAAAATCTATTCTCCTCCAACAAATTAGGAGCCACTTTCAATGAAGATCAATTGCTTCAAGACTATGTAGGCATATCTCCAACTTATTACTATTTTTGCAACTTGAAAATTTCAATTTATCAATATATTCGGCCACTGAAATCTTTGCATGAATCTGCACCAATAGTAGAAAAAAGAAGCAAGCATCAATAACATCATCCCAAAGTAATAACAGTGTAAATTATATCTGTAAAAGGACCTTAAAAATGACTCACTTTATTTCATCAGTTGACATCGATCCAGGGAGACCTCTTATGAAAATTGTATGCTTGGACTCGGGAACATCATCTTCGTTAATCCTATCACTACTACGAAAACGATTGAATGGACGACTGTCTCTATTATCACGAGTGTCGTGGTAGCTGCCCATTTTTAGGAATAGAGTCGAAACTGGATGTCGTTTCTCTGAAAATAGTAGTGTGTGCTGCTTCAAAATAATTATTCGAAAAGTACCATATAAAAAAAGTAAAATGGAAAAAAACAATAAGCCTTTTGATCACACTCTTGTCAGGCTCCAAAATAAATGAAAGCACTAGCAAAAAAAATTGAAGCTTTTGCTTTCAATCGTTAACTTTAAAAAGGTGGACAATGAAAAATCAAACAAGGAAAACCCTTTTATAGATTTAAAATGAGATGCTTTTTTCAAGGAAATATCAATAAAATGTATCTCTTGTCTGACAAAAAGCGTATGCAAAGAAATCAATGTGGACGCTCAATTGCTGGCGTGGCAACTCTGCTGCCCGCTAAAAGCCTGGTGATAACCGCGTAGAACATAAGAGGCAGAGAGAGGGCAGACACAGTCGGTGAGAAAGGTGTGAATAGTCATATAAGCGGATGCATATTGAATGGAGCAGCGACAAAAAGATTGATTCTGTACAGTTTGCCCATACCCTTACCCTTACAAATCAGACTCATTTTCATCACTTTTTTGTTAAAAATTGCCTTTTAAAACTCGATTATTAATTAGAGAGCATAACGTTTTCTATAAATGCAATAAGCTAAATTGAGAAAAGAAAGAGTTTTGGCAAGCAATTAATGAAAATAAAGCAAAGAACTATCTTTGAAAGCTAAACTGTTTACCAATGAAATTGTGACTTCTACTCAACTCGGCCTAAATCAAATTACACGTCAGCTACAAAGTCCACAATCACAGGTGGTCTGCTGTCATTTGTTCGAGTTTTTGGATAAATGATAAGGGGGAGATAATGTCCTCATTGCGCTGTCAATGCTCCACCAAATACTACAACTACTTCTATTTTCCACTATTGGAGCAAATGGAGCAAAAATCGGAGTGTTCACGGCCGCATTTAGTAATAGTCAGGTAAGCCCGACGTCCGCTTGGTTGCTAACCAACGCACACCAACAAAATTAGTCGCAGGCGGGTAATTTGCAACAAAAATATAATACAATTTGCAAGATCAAAAAGGCTAGTAGAACGGACTATTAATAGAGCAAGAGTTGTGCGTGCAGAAACTGATAAGTAAGGACAGTATGATCTTTTGGAACACTACTAGCTAGACTGGGACATTTCGAAAGAGGTCATTTTCGAATTAGCCAGAGTGTAATACGCAGCACAACCAAATTTGAAATTTTGCGTATAAAGCGTAAAAAAACAGTGTTATGAAGTTGAGAATGTTCGATGAAATTTCCTTTCCAGATGGTTTTCAATATGAGAATAGCAGAGTCATTAGCTTCTGCTGGTCATCAGGTTATTTTAGTACGTCCAGAATATAACCCCATTTCAACCACATTGAAATCAAAGAATCCCAAGGTTTAGTCTATACAATGTTACGTTTTTCATTAAAAATAGATTAAAGAAATCCACGTTAAAGCGGCCCCTCTAGATATTTTCAAGGTATCTGATATTTATGAAATGTACAATATTTTGGCAAGTCTTACGACGTGATAATGCAAAAGGAAGTCTATGAAGGACACGATTTTAATGGATACATCGAACTCTCCAATGCTTACAAGAAGCTGATATTGGCAGCTTGTAAAGGTAAGGAGCTAAGAATTAGTTCAAGTACTACCCTACAGGGATGCTCGAGAACGACGAGTTCATTCAACAAATCAGAGACGAGAAAATTGAGCTTGCCTTCCATCATCACATCGATTTCTGTCAACATGGGTACTTTTCAGCAATAGAAGTATTAAGTTTATTCAGAATTGCTCATCATCTGGGAATAAAAAAGTGGGTTTTGATGCTCCCAGGTCCAACGCATGGTCTGATTCTATCAGATCTAGGAATTCCTTTCTTTGACAGCTACATGCCAAGTGGGTTCAGAGACTAATTGAGATAGAAGATGACCATAGACATGCTTCAAAATGCAACCACTGAAATGAGTCTATGGCAAAAGACTAAAAGTGTTCTCGGAAATATTATGTTCAATTTCATTGGTCCAATTCAAATTGACAATCCAACCACCGAATTGATGAGAGAAAAGTTTGGAAAGGATTTCCTTCATATTTCGGAAATACGAAAGACTGCTGTCTTGGCATTTGTCAACAACGATCCTTTCCTTGAATATCCATATCCGCATACTCAAAAGATCCAATTCATTGGAGGAATCGGTACCCAAGAACCTAAGCCACTCAATGAGGTATTAACCGAATTTAAACGTGGAATATTTTTAGCCTTTTCTTTCGTTCGCAAATAAAGCGAAGAGTATAGTTTTGGTCAGCTTTGGATCTGTTGTTGTGGCTGAGGATATGCCTCAGAGCTGGAGGATAGCCATTTTGGAAACATTTAGGTGGAGAAAACGGTTAGAAAACGTACAAAAGTTCAGACAAAACCCTGAGATCTCATTCATCTGGAAGTTCGAAGAAGAGATCCAAGTCCCTAAAAATGTTCTCAGAACCAAATGGCTTCCACAGAATGACGTTCTTGGTAGGGAAGAAGCTACTTGATCAAATGATCATTCCAGCTCTAAATAAAACAGTGGCATTTGTGACCCATGGAGGGTATAACAGTCTTGGAGAGGCAGTCCAATCCGGAACTCCTTGTGTTTTCGTTCCTTTGTTTGCCGACCAATTCAGGAATTCAATGCTAGCTCAATATAGGCATGAGGGGTTGATATAAATTGAGGGGAAAACAATTTCAGAGGGATTGGTCTTCAACTGCCCAAGACGGAACTTTCCTTCGAAAATCTCAATTCAAAACTCCAAGAGATTCTTAAAAATCCCAAGTGAAAATCTTTATTATTCCAATTACAATAGATTTTCAGATACTTGGACAATATAACAAAATACCAAGCTCTAGCTAAAGGTAGACTGAATTCACCAGATCAGGTGCTCCACCATTGGACAAATCTCATCCTCGATCACGATTTGGACATTTCTTTGCCGGTTCTACCTACATACAAATTATATAATCTTGAAGTTTATTTCATCTTTCTCTCCATCATTTTATTCATCTTCTTTGTTATGAAAACTATATTTAGGTGGTATTATTGGTCTTGTTGTGAAATGGCTTATAAGGAAAAAGAGAAAATTCAATAAACTCTTAGAACTGTTAAAGAGTACAAGGAGTAGATCAGAGAGAGATAGAGTTTAGTTATGATGCAATTCCCTCCGTTGATAGACCTCACTTTTTTGTGCTATGATAAGATTACGCTCATTTGGCGACAAATGCGCCCATTTTTACTCTGTTCGTTCCTACTCGTTTTAGCCGTAGAATGTGGGAAAATCGGCATTTTTACAGTCGCCTTCTCTTCCAGCCAGGTTTCGATAGTCTTTGACTCAAAAAGAGAATGTTTAGATGGTTTTTACACATAGAGTAGCAGAGACTTTGGCTGATGATGGCCACGAGGTTGTTATTATAAGACCAACTTACAATCCTAAGGCTGATAGCATCAAAACGAGTCATCCAAAGGTTTCTCTTTTTCTTGTGATAACTTGCCTAGGTTAGAGAAATTTTCGCAAAAGGAGCTCCATTGGAAGCCTGGGAAAGATATAATATTATGAAGCACAGGTAGTTTGGACTACTTGATTTGTCATCGATGATTCAGAGAAAATTTCGAAGAGTGGGCTTTTTTCGAATATAGAGAATGGAGTAATGCCATCCGGCATTTGATAATCGAATCCTGTAAAAATATTGTTGCCAATGATGAACTGCTTCAACAAATCAAAGATGAAAACTTCGATCTGGTCTTCAACCATCATTACGACTTTTGTACTCATGGGTAGGGATGCCTCAAGCCAACAAGAAAATTCATAAAGATTGGCTCATGCTGCCGGAGTTAGGAAATGGATCTACACTATGCCCCTTCCTCTTCATGCTCCTCATTTAGAGAATCTCGGAATTCCTTACTTCAACTCTTTTATTCCAGGCTTAATTGAAAATGTCACTATGATTAAGACATTTTCTCAAAGAGCTCAAACAGTTATTGGAGATTTAGTCTATCGAGCTATTAGTGGATCGGCCATTGTGAGTTCAAAATGAGAAAGAGAAGAGCCTAGTTCAGGAAAATCCAACTGATAAAATCTTTAAGGAGAAATTCGGCTCAGATTTTATTGATGTAGCAGAGCTTAAGAAAACGGCAATTATGAGTTTTGTGAATTCGGATCCTTTCCTGGAGTATCCAATTCCTACGACCAACAAAGTCCAATACATCGGAGGATTGGGAATGAAGAATGCCAAGCCATTGAAGGAGCCATTTTTGTCATTCTCTGAGAAGGCAAAGAACCTGGTTGTCGTGAGTTTTGGATCAGTTGTGACAGCCTCAGATATGCCGGAGAAATGGAGGAATGCCATCCTGGGACTCTTTAGGTTTGTTTTGGAAGAAAACGAATAAAAAAGGAAATAGATTGAATCCAGAGATCTCGTTTATCTGGAAATTTGAGAAGGAGATCGAAGTGCCAGAAAATGTCTTGAGAACTGCTTGGTTCCCACAAAATGACGTTCTAGGTTGGAGCCTTTTAAAGTCATTCAATTAGTCCTCTTCAGCTCTAAACAAAACAGTGGCCTTTGTGACCCACGGAGGCTACAACAGTCTGGGAGAGGCCGTCCAAACTGGAACTCCTTGTGTTTTCGTTCCTCTTTCAACAGATCAAGCTAGAAATTCAATGCTCGGACAATTTCGGTAAATATATTTTGTCAAAATTATATTTCTTTCAGAGGTATTGGAATACAACTTCCAAAAAGAGATCTAACGGCTGAAAATCTGAACTTTAAGCTTCAAGAGATTTTCACTAACCCAGAATATAAAGCAAATGTTCGAAAATACCAAAATCTTTCAAAAAGTAGAATAAATACACCGGAAGAAGTAATATTAAAATAATTCCAAAAAAGTTTTAGGTCTTACGTTACTGGACTAACTTGGCAATTAAACACGACCTGAATTTAGATCTTCCCGATCAGTCCTTTATTGAGCTATATAACGTTGACGTCTATATTCTATTTTGCGCTATTGGAGTAATTTTGATTTTCATCGGATGGGTTCTTCTCAGACTGCTTTATCGACTATATTATTGGTCTTGCTGCGAGATGGCATATAAAGAAAAGGAAAAGCTTCAGTGAGCTATAGCTTGCTGATTATTTGTCTGACAAAACTTGTTGAAAATGTGAAAAATTTTATATGAAGATCATTAAAACACTCGTAATGGTTATCAAAATTTAAACCCGTAATTAGATATGTAAAAAATAGATCTCTTTTCACAGCTATCCTGGAATTGCGAATCGGACCAATGGATATTCCTTTT
This sequence comes from Oscheius sp. JU1382, assembly GCA_932521405.1. Taxonomy (NCBI): domain Eukaryota; kingdom Metazoa; phylum Nematoda; class Chromadorea; order Rhabditida; family Rhabditidae; genus Oscheius; species Oscheius sp. JU1382. The sequence continues at coordinate 2,823,458 of OW051479.1, forward strand.
CTAGCTTAACACTATCATAGCCATGCGCGGCGATTACCTAAAAATTAAAATAACAAGCTAAAACAGACACACCTTTCCATCCATCCATTCTTCATGTGACACGTCTCTGCTCCAAAAAATGAATCTCTCATTATGTGTAGGATGAATTCGTAAGAAATGAGCCATAATTCCGGTATAAATATCGTCAAATGGGTAAATTTTCAGTAATTGGCCAGCATGATAAAACATATCAACGGTTGTTCGTGAAAGCAGAACACATCCAGCACTAATATAGGGTGGATAGCGATCAAACGGATAATCATCTAATTCTACCTAAATAATTTTTCGAATAATAATTGAAAGACTTACAGCATGTTTGTGTAATTTAAAACGAAATGGTGTAGTATCAAATCTCCAACCTTCATAAACCTGAAATTACCTTTTCTGATAAAAATTAGACAAATAACAAACCAGATCTTGTGAACTTTTTATATCTAAAAGTCGAATAAGATTATGCGTTGAAAGCATGTAGTCATCATCAATTAAAAGAGTAAAATCAGGTGTAGGGCAGCCATCGCCCGGTTTATAAGCGTATCTGAGTGAGTAAAGTAACTGAAATCATGTTGATATTTATATCAGTCTACTTTTATTGTATTATTACGATATGAGTCAATGAAATCACCCATTATGACATCTTTATGAATTTGGGACTCTCTTTCCAGTGCTGTAAAGGAGCAGAATAATTAAAATGAACAACCTACCGCTTTTCATGCTTTTATGCTCCTTCTCCGATGAAAATTTGCCAATTACAAAGACTGTCCTAATATTAAAATCCTCAATAACGTGTTCTTTTCCCCATGTTTCACGGATTACATTTCGGCTCTGAAAGTAGTAGTACATATGGTTAAAAGCACTAACTTTGATATCTCCTACTGCAGATTTTACAATAACTAGAAGATTATAAGCTAGATCGAATTGTTGTCCTTTACAGCTGAAAAAATCATTTGAAATTTTTAAAAAAACAATCATTACGCACAACTTGCAAACAGGTAAAACTGTACACAAAATTTTGTTACATATTTTCTTTTCCTACATTCAATACATACATACATACCTACCGAGGGGAATGTACAACCGACATTTTTGCATAATTATTCATCAAAGATATGGGCACATTTTCTCCAGTCATTAATTTGTGAGTCTAAACAATTATAGCGATAAAAGACGAACTTACAATACCGAATACATCTTTGCTGCTGCTTGGCCATGTGAATTCTTTGAAATTTGTTTCAAAGGAATGATCAAAAAGTCCAGAAAACCAAGCAAAAATGAAGATGCATCCGATAAGAATGAGTGAGGAGCGTTTGAATCTTCCGTAAATGAATTTTCTTATTAAATGATTCATCCGCCGCTCCTACAAACAATAAAATTGAATAGAGCATGTATGCGTTCTGAAAACAAAATATAAACAACAAGATGGACACAAGGAGCACTATTATATAGCGTGCAGAGCCTCGTCGCGATAAGACCGAGCATAATATTTTTACTTTATTTTTTTTACTTTAGTGAAGTTTTGATTGGAATTCTCATCAGTTTGTTTCGACGGATAACATGAATGTGGTGCCTGGGAAATTTGCATGGTCGGTTGACAGAGAGAATTTGTACAATTTTCTTGACAAATGAAAAATAAATTGAGATGAAGTTCCAACTATGGAACAAATTCATCCAAATTGAAGCAATTCATTCCTTTATTTATAGTCTTCGACTAGTTCAAGAAAGAGGAGGCAAGGCGACCTCAAAAAGGAGTGCAAACCCTCCTCTAAAAGATATGCCTCATACTTCCCAAGGTAAGGAATCCCTTTTGAAAATTTAGAAAAATTTTCAGGGCTCCTTATACCCCGACCAGTCCAACAATAACCCGCAACCAATATGAGTGGCTTCCCAATACATCGTCGTCTCCAGAAATTATCCACAGGGAGCCTTCCTCCCCAAGGTAAAAATGTCTTTTAAATTAAAAAGAAATCTTTTCAGAATCATAAGAAAGAGATCAGATTGGGATGAGGCTGATTTGCGACGTTCCCCAGAGCCCTGGGAGCCATCATCCCCGAGGACTATCCGGCCCTACGTGCCGCTGTCCCCGGAAAGGTAAGACTATTTTCCTTTAGAAAAATTGAAAACTTTCAGACCAACCAGTGAGGAGGAAGAGGAAGAATTCAGCTCTAAGTGCACAAAAGCTACAGTAAAACACGATCCTAAATTAGTGATACAGTGGAGTGATGATTTGGGGGTGTACAGTGCGTTTCATAAATATGGGTTCACTTCATGTTTCCTACTTTTTTTGGGCAGAAAATTTATTTAATACTTAGTTATTGTTCTGTTTGCCCGAATTAAAGCGAAGATCCTGTTCGGCATACTATCAACCAGTCTTTTGATGATCGAAGGATCGATATTTTTCCATGCTGACTCGATAGCGTCCTTTAACTCCTCGGTGCTGTCAAATTGGCGTCCGTCTTCATAAATCTTTCTGACCAGATTCCCCCAAAGATTCTCAATGGGTTTCTGGTCAGGGGAGCAGGCAGGTCAACCGAGAATCTCTACATCGTTGCCATGAAACCATGCCAGAGTTAAGTTACTCATGTGAACTGCACCATTATCCTGCTGGAAAAGAAACATCTTTCTTGGAATTCTGGCCGGGATGATCTATCTGTTTTTTCAAGTCTTTTACATCATCGGAGAAAAAATAGCAGTAAATTGTGGCGACTTTTATAATAAGAGGGGAGATTAGAACAAGTTTCTAAACAATAAATTTATTAGAAAACTACAGTGCGTCCAGAAATTATGTAACCACCCATTTTTTGGCCTTTTTTCCCAATTTTTTTAGATTTTGGAAAAATTGGTGAGTGCCATTATTTTTCCTGCGCGAAAAACCCCGATAGCCAAAATTTCAGCCAATTTCATCTATCTGGTCCAGAGTTATGACCAAAAGCCCCAAAAACAGGTGTCCAGAAATTATGTAACCACTTTTAAAAATAGGCCTCCATGGCCCTGGGACATTATTTTAAATACCGAAAACAAGTCAAAGTGAAAATTAAGACTTTGGCGATGGTAAATCCTATAATTCCATCAACCGTATCAAACAATGCAATCTGGTACAGCTCTCAGTACCGAAGAAAAGGCACAGATCGTTGCCTACCGTGATACAAGGATGTCATTCTGAGAAATTGGCCGAAGATTAAACCGCCATCATGTCGTCGTCTGTCGCTTCTTAGCCGATCCACAAGGCTATGGCAAAAACAATTCGACTAGAGGAAGAAAATCTAAACTTGATCCAAAAGAGAAGCGTCTAATCGTCAGAAGTGCCAGCAATCAAGCTACCAGCCTTCGAGAAATTTGAGATGATCTACAGCTCAATGTGTCTCGAGAAACAGTACGCCAAGTTCTCCAAAAAAAGTGGGACAATTGTTTCGATGAAGATGAAGAAGGCACCGAGACTTACGGCAACACACATTCAAGCAAGACTCAACTTTGCTCATCAGCATTTGTCCAGGCAAACGAATTTTTCAAAAGTTGATTGTTTGTTTTGTGAATTTGGATTTTTTAAGGTAATATGGTTAGATGAGAAAAAATGGTCCCTAGACGGGCCAGATGGGAATCGCTATTATTGGCATGATCTTCGTAAGGAGCCCAGAGTTTTCTCGAGAAGAGGTTTTGGGGGCGGAAGCGTCATGGTTTGGGCAGCTTTTTGTGCAGACGGGACAGTCGGGCTGCAGTTTCTAGCTTCAAGAATGAACTCTGCCGATTACCAGGCTGTCCTGACTACCAAACTGCTCCCATTCTTGGCAACCTCTGGCGTTGGCTACATTTTCCAGCCCGACAACGCCCCTATTCACGCGAGCACTTCCACTTCTCAGTGGCTAGCTACAATGAACGTGAGAGTGATGAACTGGCCGGCGTGCAGTCCTGATCTCAACACCATCGAGAATCTCTGGGGGATCTTAGTGAGACGAGCTTATGCCAATGGATGCCAGTTTGCCAACACAAATTACCTAAGAGCCGTTATCACCCGAGAATGGGCCACTTTGGATCCTCAACTTCTCAAGAATCTCTCCGAGTCTCTTCCTCGTCGTTTGATAGAAGTTATTCAGAAAAATGGAGGACAAACCAGTTACTGAACAGCTAATAATAAAGTGGTTACATAATTTCTGGACACCTGTTTTTGGGGCTTTTGGCCATAACTCTGGACCAAATAGATGAAATTGGCTGAAATTTTGGCTATCGGGGTTTTTCGCGCGGGAAAAATAATGGTACTCACCAATTTTTCGAAAACCTAAAAAAATTGGGAAAAAAGACCAAAAAATGGGTGGTTACATAATTTCTGGACGCATTGTATTTTAAATTTTTTCAATGTTTTTTTTTGGGTGGGGGTCTAAGTCAGCCAAAATCTTTTCTTTTCTAATCGCTTTCCCGCAACTTGATAAAAGTAGAGTCGAGCTCTCAGAAAGACTCAAAGCGAACGTTCATTCTCTTGGAGGTGCCATTTTGGCTGAATTGTAAAATCGCTTTCATTTCATCTATAAGCCATTTCATTTGCTCACTCTATTCACTCTTGAGATCATGTCTCGTAAAGCAACAGCTAAAACCTTCTTCAAACCAGAAAAAGCAAAAAAAAATTCAAATCAGATCCGTGAATGGGTAAGCCTTTTCTATTTAAAAAAAAGTTAATTTTAGACCACTCTAGATTATCAACATGAGTGCGAAGCGGCTGTCCAATCGATTTTCGATTCTTCAAACGATGAAGACGATGGATATTTTCAATATCATGAACTCACTTCACAACACTTTGGGTTCCATGAAGATGCACAAACCAGATTGCAAAGCCCACAGCCACATCACTCTTATAACTCCAGACGTCTTTCCTCGTATGAAAACTTAGTTATAGGAGGGACTCATCAGCCTACACGTTTTGTGATGGGTAAAAGTTGATTCAATTATTACAAATTATTATTTCTAGAAGCAGCACAAGTGCAACGACAACATGAATTGTTGGATACCAGAGTACAAGATGTACCAATGATTGACATTTTACAAGAAAAACCAGGAATTCATCAAGAAGAAGAATCGATATTCAATTGGTATGAAGAAGAGACAGACATGCAGACTTATACGGAAAGCAACTACATTACTGACATAATGGAAGAAGATCTGTATCCGTTCACACAGGTGAGTTTTTTTAGGAGTTCATAAAGTTCACGACCCTCTTTTTCAATACCACTGTTATTTTTGAATTTCAGGAGCAACAAGTACCACAGGACAACACTGTTTTTACCCGTCCTCTTTCCCGAAAACAGCGTGTGCCTAAAAAAGTCAAAAAGAAAGCGGTAAGTCTCTTTTATTTTAGTTCATTATTGCCCTCTTCAGGCCAAGCAGCTTTCATCTATTGCAAAAATAGTAAATCCAACAGATATAAATCTCAATGCAATAACGGTAGTAAGACATTTTATTTTCTAAGCTAACCTTCTAGGATTTACCCGATCTTCTGAACAGTTCCAAGACCTATTATGACCAGGTCCAAAGTGACCAATTCTACCAGTCAGACTTACATGCAGAGAAACTTAAAAAAGAAAAGGAAGTTGGAGACTATATTGATCGGGTTATTGTTGAAGAAACTATCAAGCTGCAAAATGGGCTGGGCGAAAAGAAGCGTAGAGGAAGGCCCAAAGGAAGTCGAAGCAAGTCCGTGTCGAAAATCTCAATTGCTCATCAACATGAACGTAACCAAGAAGGTTCGAGAACCGTTATCCAACAGCAACATCCAGTTCTTTGTCGTGCGCTGAGGGAGCCTCTCAAACTTAACCAAGAAGATTCAAGAAGCATTATCCAAAATGGGCTGGGCGAGAATAAACGTAGAGGAAGACCAATAGGAAGGCGAAACAGGTCCGTATCGGAAATTTCAAATAATCATCAACACGAACGTAACCAAGAAGGTTCGAGAAGCATTATCCAGCAGCAACATCCAACTCTCTGTCACGCGCTGAGGGAGCCTCTCAAGTCCAGACAACTGACCGGTAGACAACAGGTCAGCCCGATTCCTCAAAACTACCAGCAAATTCCTCACTTGGGACGCCCTTATTATCAATTGACTAACAATGGATGGGATGAATACGGCTATCAGCAAATGGCAAGTTCTCTTTATTTTTAATTTCTTTTTTTTCAGACGAACGAATATCACACTCGTCCTAATGGGTATTATAATCCACAACAAAATATGCAGTTCCCCATGCCTCATCCCAACTACGATCAGCACATGCAGATGCCAACACATGCCAGCAGTCAGCATCCTCCCACTGTCTTTCCTGATTATCCCTTCCCTGATCCATCACATCCCTCTCCATTTCCATCCCAATTTGTTCCCAACCCTCCTGGTCAAATGCCATTCCCTCCCATGACAAGTTTCCATGAAGCACCAACTTTTCATCTCGGCTTACAATCTCCAATGGCTCACTTGAATGTCAGAGACGCAGAAGATGGTCAAAATAGAGGCTAGCACTATATTAATATTTCGTCTTTAATATCACGGGTACACACACTGTATTCAATACAGTTTTAAACAGCAAATCTCATATAATTTATGCATATCGTTCAGTTTTATATTTTATACACGAGTCGTTTCAAATAGAGTTGTTATTATAGCAATGTTTCTCATATTTTCAGGTTTTATTAAAACGGTTGTACGCTCTCGTATTAGGGGGTATCATAAGTAATCATCTGAGGCGTGTCTTGCAGAAGTTCTATCAACAAAAAAGTTGATGGAAGAACCTGCAGAAAATATACTAAATACGTCCTTTTATTTATGGACAGCCGGACAGCTATCAGCCAACTACATTGCATTTTCTGAGTCCATCCAATCAAAAAAATTTGAAGGCTGCTCACACAACAGTCCAGCAGTTAAATATGAGGCTTTTCAACGCTTTTATAATAAACAGGTAAAAAAGCTACTCTAGAAAAGAGCCAAAGACTTAGGGAGAATTACCCTGCAACTTTAAAACTGGACTTCTATCTTCAATAGCCAATGTATTTTTAATTTTGGTTGGAATTTTGTGAATAATTTTGGAGGAAGAGGAACGAATTTTATTAAAATCAATGTACATATTTTTTTTTTACAAAACTGCCTAAATTTTTAATAATTTTCGCTCAATTTTGAAGGCAAAATAAATCTAGCCAGTTCGAAAGAACCACCTAAAGAAAACAAATCTAACTTTAAATAAAATTCTTTCGTGTCATCCTGTCCGTCCGTGGCCTTTTTGTAAAATCCGGTCAAAATCCTTTTTTCTTTATTTTTTTGGGGGACCGGTCGTTTTTTTTTCTAATTTTCAGGAAATTCCGGGGGAAATCCCAGATAAACTTAGAGAGGTCTAATATTCCAGGGGAAGGGGGCGAAATTCAAAGGGAAAGGTGGCTGAAAATTTCATAAAGTTTTTGGGAGAACTTTCAGAGAGCCGTCAGAGGCGGCGCAGCCCACTTGTAACAATAATAATACATCAAAATGATGTTATTTCGAGATTAGTTGTTAGTTCCAGTCGCAGTTTTGTACTCTGCGATGAATTTAGCGTATTTTGCTTCGTTGTCATTCTCGGCCAGAATGAACTGATGACGCTCCTTATGCTTCTCGAGGAAATAGGCCAGCATCACACGATGAACATAGAGATATTGAAGATCGTTCTGGATGCTGAAGGCCCTCTGGTCGCGAAGCATCTTCAACAGCTCATTCATGGCTGCACATTCCTCCCCGACTGCCAGACGTTCCATGATGTATTCGATGGCCACAATCGTTCCTGTGCGTCCAATCCCGGCTGAGCAGTGGACTACAATTGGCTGCTTACATCCTCGGACGCAGGAGAGCAATTCCATCGCAGTGAGCTTTGTCTCTGGGACACCTCGATCTGGCCAGTCTGTCCACTGGTAATGAGTGATGATCCGCTCAGCTGGGCTGCCCTTCTGAACCGAGTAAGTGACCTTGAGGGTAGTCTTGTAGATACTCGGCTCATTGGCCAATGGAACACATCCCTGATTGGCGATGGTAAGAGCCAGCTGATCAAGCTTCATAGCTTTGGCGTCGGCCGGCCAATACTGAGCGCATTTGAGTTTGCCATTCTCGACCACACTGCAAAGCATTACGATGACTGTAGCCTCCTCCTGAAGGACCATCGTCCAGAAGTCATCAATGGTATTATCCAATGGTCCCTGGGTGCAAATGAACCGTTTGGCTGCCTGAGGAGTTGAGACATAGTTGGCATGGATGTAATCGATTGGATATTCTGGCCAGTTTAGAGGTACCCGCCATTGATCTTGACACGGCACGTCTTGATATCTGCAATCTCTTCATTCCAAAAACGAAGGAAACTAACCTATTTCTTCCAGCTGCGTGGTTGGCTCGAAAGGCCTCGGTTGTCATATCGGAGCGAAAGTACTGAATCAAGCCGCGATATTCATCCCGGAGACCGGGGACACCCATGTCGAGAGCTCGGACTATCCACTTGACGACTACCTTTTTGGCTTCCTGGCTGGTGGTCTTCTCACCCACAGTTTCGACTGGGATACTCGCCGTAGGAACATTAGCAACTTGATTGGATGGCATAGTTCTTGCCTGGGCGACTTTTGCTTTGCCAGCAGCTGGCTGCTGCTTGGGCTGAGCAATTACTTGCTTTCGAGGCTCGGCGACTTTCTTCTTTGGCAACTCAAGTTGTGGCTGATTTTTGGCAGGTTTGTTGTGTCCTTTCGTCTTGGATGGCATGACCTTCTTCCAGACCCTAAGTTAGATAGAATAAATCAGCAGAGTGGCTAGAAGCTTTTATACTGAATTAATTTGATTCAACTTTCGACTTGTCAAGGAAGATCTCAAATAACTCGAGTTTTAATTCGAGCGGAGATATGAAAAGATCAATTCTTATCAGCCAATACGGAATTACAGGGTGATCCAAAAGTTCCTGCATTAGTTTTTTACTGTATTTTCTCACTCGAGGCGAGATAGCTGAGAAATTTCAATAACTCTTTTAGAATAGATGTTCGGAAGCTGAAGTTTGACTTCTCGGTTATTCCATCGAACGTCCAATCAATCGCTGGGTTTGAAAGAAAGCGAGTAATCTTACTGTAAATCTAAATTACTTCAAGTACATTATCTATCTATGCCTAGCCTATTTATGAAAATTTATTGTAAATAGTATAGCGTTCGCGCATAATTTAAAACTTTTGGAAATCCACTTTTAATCAATAAAACGCTAGCATTTTAATTATTTCTTGTTCATTTCCCACTTCACTTGAGCCATGGCCGATTCCGAAGAGCGATTCTTGTATCATCCTACTTATCGAAAATATAACGAGAAACATTTCCCGAAGCAGCCATTTTCGAGTCCAAATAAAGCCGATTATATTCTATATTACCGGCTCCCAGATCCACCTAGCAACTGGTATCTCCCTTTTACAAGCTTAGACGTGACTGATATTGTAAAAGTCCTTCAAAAAATGAATCCGGTGTCGTTCACTCGACTGCGAAAGAGCTGCAGAGCGATGGACCAAATAGCCGAGAGACATCGAAAGTATATTGGCATCCAGCTTTGGCGAATAAACATCGATCCGGCTCGTTTATTTTACCGGATATGTCTTTACGGGTCGAGAAGAGTTGAGCAACTCAGATTAAGTTCTTTCCCGATTGAAAGCTTAAGATTTAGAATGTGGAAGATAAACCTGCCTTTTCGGATGAAATGCTCTTCGAAATTTGTCCAACGTTTGAACCAGGAAATACCATTCAAATTAAACTGTCCAAAGCCTCCAGAAGACTCTCGGGTTTTACTTTCGAAAAAGTCGTTGTAGGAAAGGACTTCGGAAAAAAAAACCAGTCTTCTGTAAGTTTCGGAAGCAACGAAAGAATCTCTCTTCAGCTCTCGTTACTGAGTCCGCAAGTGTTGGAGGACTACATGAAATTTGTTAGAACACAGTGCTGGAGAACTAACGTCGTCCTCCTGAACCACACACCGATGGAGATTCGGAAGGTCTTTAAACCAAAAATGGTAAACACCTCTCATCTGCAGGTTCTTCCCGTAAGAAGTTTTCCTTCACTTAGATCAGAATTCAGAAAAGCGTAAAGACGATCGTCACAGCTATGCCACTAAACGGAGCGTTAGTAGACGTCCGAGAGATTCCCCGATGGGTTGAGAATTTATTATTCTTGGACGAATATCCAGAATATCATTCTCGCAATGCCACTAAAGATTATTTTGAGTTCATCGGCAGAATTGCAAAGGTACATTTTTATATAAGTTTTGTCCAAAAAGGAAGCACGGCTGACTCTCTTGAGGTTGAGCATCTGCAATCTGAATTAGTCAGTTATGCCTCTCCTTTTACCAAAAGTTACAAAATGATGAATCTTTAGGTCCTCTATGCAGATCAGCTCTTTGTCCCGTACATCAAAATGAAGAAGATATCGATTCTTAAAAGTACTCTATTAAAGTATCTAAATCGGACTCAATTAAGCGATAGGAGAGCTGCTGAGGCTTTCCTATTGCATTATTTGGAGAACACACCATTCTCTGGCTCTGTGACGCAATCTTTTTATGATGAGGTCGACATATTTTGCAACACTTGTAAATCAAAAACTAAGGTAGAATCAGTTTGAAGTCCTAAAAATAATGTTTCAGTGGGTTGGCACATCCAACGTTATTCTAACCAGTCAAACAGGCAGAAAAGGTCTTCTTGCTGTTCACATCGAGCCGAAGCGTTGCACTAACGTAAGCTACGAAGTCTTAATATATTTCTGGAAAGATCAACTGGATTTCCTGATTCCGATTAAAAAAAATATCTAGAGAAAGATAGCGACGGAATCCAATTTCCTAGACTTCAAGCTTATAGGAAAGGGGTGCATTTGGATTGGGTTGATTTTTATAAAGAAGAGTTTTGGTAGTAATAAATTTTTGCTGTTTTGCTCTACCTCCTACTCTCACACAGACCATAATATGCGAGCATATAGATTCAAATAGAGAGGAGTAGCTGTCGGAAAGAATCTTTGAGTAGAAATTCCCAATTGTCTGTAAAGGGCTAGAGAATGGCAGTGACGATTGCGCTTAAGTGTTCAAAATGTTGTGTTTCTCCTCTTGTCCATCGCCTGTCAGATTCGTTTTTGTTTCCTTATCGCCACTATAATCGACTACTTCAAGAAATCTAACTTTAAAATAAAGCTGATCTGTGTCTGTCTGAAGCCTTGCCAAATCCTGTCAAAATTCGGACTACAACTTTTCTACAGGCGGTTGCCTTTTTAAAATTACAATTTATTTGTATTATTTTTTCCTATTAAACTTTTTATTGCCAGCACATGCGTGTACCACACAGGCTGCGCCGCCTCTGGCGGCTCTTTAAAGATTTTCCCATTTTTTCACTTTGTGAAACTTTCAGTCACCTTTCCCTTTGAATTTCGCGTCCTTCTCCTGGAATATTAGGCCTCTTTTCTCTCTAATTTTATTTGGAACTTCCCCCGGAATTTCCTGAAAATTAGAAAAAAAACGACCGCTCCCCCAAAAAAAATAAAGAAGTTGACCGGATTTACAAAAAGGCCACGGATGGACAGGATGACACGAAAGGATTTTATTTAAATTAATTAAGATTAAGGATAAATCATTCTCTCTGAAAAACTGAAAGTAAGGAACTTCAAAAAGATCAGTAAGATCATAAAATAATTTATTAGCTGAATTTCTAGCTCAAGTATAAAAAAGTTTTCCAACCTGTAGAGCCTTCTCCTCGCCTTTTGCCCGTCAGAGAGCCAAGAACCTTCAAAAACGAGGGCTCGGGTCTACACAAAAAACAAAAAAGTAGCCTCAGAATCTCTTTATTGTGATATCTACAACTCAACCATTCGGCTTCTTTTCTCCCTCGCTTGAGCCCATACTGATTCCAGCACCGAGAAATGGATCAGCGAGATAGGAGAGCGCGCCAAAGAGACCTCCTCTACGAACTCGCTTGTTGGGAGTTCCTTGCAAGTTCAGTGATTGTGGATTGGCGCCTGCAGGCGTCGTATCAGCATGAGTCGTATCCTGAGTTCGATCCGTTCGAGACTTTATTTCACTCGTAGTTTTCGCTGTGTAGGCAGGAGTGACACTTCGAACAGGATACAAAGAAACATCATCACGTGCGGTGGCAACCTCCAAAGGAAATTCATCGCGTGGAGTAGCAACACTCAAGTGAGTTTCATCTCGAGCGGTGGCAACATTCAATGACTTTTCATTTCCATCAAATTTCACGGGTACTCGAGTGATCATGCTTGGATAGACGCTTTTCTTGCGATCCGAGAGACTTTTCGTCAACTCTTTCGAGGATTTTTTCGACGATATCTTTTTTGGCTTATGCTTCGAACGACGCGACTTGCTCTTCTCGATAATTATCATAGGTAGAAGCGTCTTATTCTTTGTTTTTATATTGAAGAGAGAAATGGCTAGATGAACCAAGAAGAGAATAGCAAGCAGGAAGATCGTTACCGAGCAGATTATAAAGAGACTTTTAGCGTTTTTCAAGAGTTCCGCCAGGGCTGCTTCAAAAGCTCTGAAATTGCCATTGAGTTAAAAAAAAAATATACTTGGCTTCATCGTTTTTAACGAAGACGTTTGTGTCCAAACCTCTCGCCGCAGGCATTGAAGATGTGACTGGGCTAGCAGAAATTTTAAAATAATCCAAGGTTTTTAACAGATTCAAGAGATTAATTTCCTCAACGAAGATTCAGTTGGATCTTTACAGCCCCGGAGAGACGGATGAAGTGGAAAAGGGACAAGAAGAAAAAGAAGAAGACGAAAACGAAGACGAACGGAAGCACGGGGGATACACGGCATATAGGCCACAGATCAAAAGATGGAAAGAGAAGACGTTCAAAACATAAACGGTACTCCAAGGGAACAGCCACCGGAGAGAAGAAACACCATCGTCATCGTCCGACTAAACCAATGTCTAAGCAGCAACCACCAGAAGAGAACTTGGGAGATATTGTGTTGGTGAAGGATATGAAGAAGAGACAAATTCTGGGTGCCGGATCCAAAGAGCAGTTATCGAAAGAGCCGATGAAAGATTGGAAATTGCCATCAACACCTGGATTGGCCTATCGAAGTGTTGAGAATCTCAATAAAAGTGCTGAGCCGATGGCCGAGCAGAAGAAAAGTCTGGAATTGGTTAAGCCGAAGCGAAGTCCTGAAAGAAAAAATTTGAAAGTGCCAGCCATTTTGGGACCAAAAAAGCCAGTTGAAGGAGGAGACGGTAGAGGTGATACGCAGAAGCCCGAGAAGAAGAAAAGTCTTGACGATGTTCAGGCTATAGCAACTCCTCCAATTGAAAAGAAGAAAGAAAAAGAAGAAAGAAAGAAAGAAGAAAAACAGGAAGACGACGACGATTTGACACGAAGGGAGCAGCCTAAAGACGACACAAAAGAGCTGACGGTCGAGGAAAAGAAAAGGAAATGGAAATATTACATCGAAGACGTACTGGATGGCAAAGCTTTACGAACCATTGACAAGGAATGGACTCAGATTCGCGGCTATCTTCCGCTGGCTGCCACTCGAGAAGACTTTGACGCTCATCCAAATGACAATCGCTTTGTAGATATTGTCTGTATAGACCAAACGCGAGTCAGTGTAGAAGGAGGCAAGTATCTGAATGCCAGTTGGGTTGAGGTCGATAAAAATAAGAAGATGATCCTCGCGCAACTGCCGCTTCGTCATACTGCTAGTCATTTTTGGCAAATGATTCTCGAGACTCGGGCTCAAGGCATCCTTCTTCTTTTGACTCGCTATGAATACGAGCAATTCGCAGCTAATGCCACTTTCCCTCAGCAACAGGACTTCCTTCACTATGAGGATCGCCATATTCGAGTTGGCGAATTCAAGCGCATCAAAGTCGCCGGCAATCATTGGACTATGTCTGTTTTGTCGATTTCGAATGGCGACCAGAAGCGCTACCTTCATTTGCATCATTATTCTGGATGGGTTCATGGTCTAAGTCTTCCGGATCATTTGGATCTTTTGAGAATGCAATCGGCCATGAGGAAATATAAAGATCCTCTAGTGGTGATGAGTCTCTCAGGCTGTGGAAGAGCTGGCACCTATGCCTCCTTTGAAGTTGCTCACAATCGGCTTCATTCGGATACAGTAAAGAAGATCGACGTGTCTGAAGCCGTACAACAAGTTAAGGATGGCCGAATGCATGCTGTCCAGCGACCTGTTCAGCTCAAAACTATCCACTTGACGCTCATTGAACATATCCTCAATAATGGATTCGGTAAGGATTTCTCCAAGAGACAGAAGGACGCCTGGGAAGAGCTTCAAAGGAAGAATGGCGATCAAACTATTTCTCAATAAAAGTCGTCTCGTTCAATTTGTAAAACTTTTGGACTCTAGCAATAATTGAAACTAAATGCTTTTATTCGTTATTATTAATTATAATTTCTTGGCCACGCTGGGCGCATTGCATCTTCTTCTGTTGGCTCTTGAAGTCCAAGTCCGTCAACTAAATCGGTGGGATCTACTGTTTCGCTTGGTATAGACGAAATAATATCCGGATCAGTTGTTGTTTGTTTTAAAATTTTTCTAAAGAATACACGATCATTTTAAAAATATTACTAACCGGGTGAAGGAGATATTACGCAATATATTCTGTAATGACAATTGTTTTTCTAATAGCGCATGATTTGCTTGAAATGGTCCGAAAGATTTCCTAAATTCACATATATAACAAAACTGCTAAATACCTTTGCAATCGGACGCAAGAAGCGGTTGATCCTAAACTGACTCCTATTTCATGCATAAGATGCCTAAAATTTCATTATTTATATAATTAAATAAATCACCTCAAAAATTGATCACTTTCTCCTGTGCATTGAAGTTGTAAAGCAAAATAGGGAGCTTTGAACGACTCTAACTCGATTGAATACACTAAGCAGGTTCCAGGTGTTTGTGATCGAGGAATGCCTTTTCTGGCTAATTCGAAAGCTTCTCGACTCTTAAAAAAAAGTATGCTTTACTAATATTCGCTTACCTGAAGGTCAACATTAGCAGTTTCAAATGACATCCGGCGATAATTTGCTTGTATTTTAGACAATAGCTTAGCTATTTGGTGTCGAGTAATATGATCTGTGTAACTATGTAAAAACTTCGATAAACTAACCATAATCAGCTTTTAAAGTAACTCTTCCTTTTATTTCATGCTTTAGAGTTTCTCGTCCAAATATTCCTTCAATCCTATATTGATTTAACCAAGAATTTGCCATAAATTGAGGTAATTCATCACAATAGTTATTTATGCCGTATACTAAATAAATATTAATGACGATTTAATACTTACAACACACTCCAGAACTGCTAGTTTCCGTTTGTTGCGCTTCCTCTACACGAATATCTTCAATCCTTATTTCTTCTCCAGTTACTAGCGGATGATACCTGATTAAAATATAAATTATAATACACGTATTCTACATGTAATCCATTTGTTCTCGTTCTCCTGTGATTATCAGAGCGCCAGTTTCACTGTGTGCCTCAACCAGAGGCACTTTTATTATTGGTGGCTTAGCATATGTTATCTGAATCTAAAAGTACAGACAGAATTAAAACATACTGCTGCGTTTCCTTCAGTGCATATCCTTTTTAAAATTATTTTTTTCAGTGCTGATGAGGATAGTTCAGCTGGCTTATAAACACAAAGAAGTCCTTCAAGGGCGCTTAGGAGAACAGAACTTTTCATTTCTGCAACTTATGTGACGTCTGCAAATTAGGAGAGTGAACAAGGTGACTATTTCTGAAGCAATTTGAAAAGCTATCTTCTATTGCCTAATTCGCGTCAGCCCGGCTTTAAATTATGTACTTTGTGCCTTTAACCTGCTCATAATCATGAGTATAAAGTAATTGTCAACAATTTATTTTTAACAAAAACAATTACTTTTGCTTTTGAGCGATGCGCTTATCACGCTCTTCGGCGATGGTAAGTCGAATTCCCTTTCCAGCAGGAAGAGATACAAGGGAATCTGTTCCCTTTCCGATGACAAAGACGTTAGTTAGCCTGAAATGAAATCACAGGTCAAGAAAAATGAATAATTTTGAAAAATGACCAACCTGTGATCGGTAGTTATGGCTTAGCCCCCGACCTTCTCGCTCCTTGCCAAATACTTACCTAGTGGCAAAGGAGTTTCCAGTAGAATCTTTCATGTGGATGATATCGTAAGATCCAGCGAGTCTTTCACGATGTCCAATGACTCCAACACGACCAACGTTACGTCCTCCAGTTACCATAGCGAGGTTTCCAGGCTCGAACTTGACAAAGTCGGTTATCTTTCCGGTTTTAAGATCGAGAACCAAGCTGTCGTGGATCTAAAACAGTAATAAAAATTTTGAACAGCTGAATTTGTACCTTAATATGAGGATCAGGATAACGGATAGTGCGTCCATCGGTAGTAGTGAGGTAGGGGATGGACTTGACAGCAGTATGAAGTCCACGGACCTTGCACAGCTTGAATTGTCCTTCAGCAGCAGTAATGCGATGAGTAGTGAAACGTCCCTTAGCATCGTAGAGGAGACGGAAGACCTCGTTAGTTCTCTCGATAGTAATAACATCTATAAAAAAAGCCTCAAAAAAGCGGAATAACTAACCCATAAATCCGGCAGGGAACTTGTGGTCAGTACGGACCTTTCCATCAACACGGACAACACGTTGTCTCAGGATCTTCTTGACTTCGGTATAGTTGAGGGCATACTTCAGGCGGTTACGAAGGAACAAATTCAGAGGAAGACATTCGCGGAGTTTGTGAGGTCCAGAGTTAGGACGAACAGCGAAAACTCCTCCGAGCTTGTCAAGCATCCAATGGTGGGGAGCGGCAAGGCGCTTTAAGTGCTTTCTTGGTCCACGAGCCATTTTTGTACCTCAAGCTGAAAAAATAAGATGAATATCTAAAATAAAAGTGAAAAAATGAGTCGGGAAAGCATCGTGAATCTACGAAAAGTAGTGAGGCAATGGCCTAAACGCATGAATAGTAGGTCGAATTGTCTTGGTGTACGATACTCCTTCCATTCGGGACCCATCTTGCGTTTAACAACCTTTATTTTCACAATTTCAAATTTTCTTCTCATCTTTTTCGAAAAATTTTTAGTAAGATCCAACAAACCTTCTTTTTTCATGATTCTATAAATATGTTTTTTTCCAGAAAATGGATGGTCCTATCGCCCAAGGAAATGCAGCTACCGCTGTCAAGTCAAATAGTATGATTTACATCTGTGGCGGTTAGTTTTTCAACTTTTTTTTACAGCATTTTGATTGAAAATATGCCAAGATAATAACAAGACATCTTAACGAATTTCAAGGAAGCTAATTAAAAAAATAAATTATCTAGAGAAGAATTTAAAATAATTTTTTAGAATGCCACAAAGAAAACGAAATCCGTCCAAAGGACGCTATTAGATGCAGAGAATGTGGTTACAGGATTTTATACAAAAAACGTTGCCGCAAATGTAAGTCATTTAAAGAAATAATTCTTTTAATTTTTCAGTGATGGTCTATGATGCTCGATGAATGCAACAGAAAGTGTCCAGTGTATTCTGACATAAATCTATTTCTGCAAAATAAATAATACAATTCATCCTGTTCTAACTAGCGGGTTGTTCAAATAAATACTCGATAACACCTATCTTGATGACAACATACATGTGCAAATTCTCTTGTTCGAAGGCTACACTTATGCATCAGAACTAATCATTTTATACTGAGAGTGTGATGCAAAGTTTGCTATCTTCGTGCCAACGATGCAGACTGCCATTTTATTTGTTATCTCTCCGACTTGCTTATCTTCTTCGACCTCTTTATATAATCAATCAACAGAAAACTAAACGGCCGGTGAATAGGAATGCTACACTTCTAAGAAATGGTAACTGCCAGGTTTGTTTTTTTTAATACTTCCACTTTTTTTTATTATAGATATTTTGTATCAGTCATCACAGTTATCTTAGGGGGAAGTGCACAATTTTATAGTTATGGTGTAGTAAACCCTTCTCAAACTCTAATATCAGACTGGATTAATGAAACTTATACAGATAGGTGTGTAATAAAAAAAGAATTTTTCCACACCGAAATTCAGAGGAACACCACTTTCTCTTACTACATCAAATCTAATATGGTCCTTTATGGTCTCATCTATTGCTGTGGGAGCAATTATTGGAGCTTCGCTTACGAGGCAAGTTAGATAACAAACGAAAAGAAATAGCTTGTAGAGATTTTAGAAAAAAATGACCGAATTATAAAGTAAAACTTTTAGGTTTATAGGTGAGAGATGGGGGAGACGAAATGGTTTGATAGTTAATGGAATAGTCAACGTGTTCGGGGCATTACTCGAACTTTCGTCTAAATTTTTAAAGTAACTGATGCCAAAAAGTTTTTTTTTCCTGTAAAATATCTAGATCTCCTGAACTGTTAATAATGGGACGCTTTATTTTCGGAGCCAATATGGGACTCACATCAGGTCTCGTCCCAATGTATTTAATGGAAATAACACCAGGCAAGTATAGAGGTCCAGCTGGTACTCTTCATCAGGTATTAACTACTCTATTACTTCCATTTAAAAAATAGGTTGCTGTTGCCTTTTCTGACTGGTTTTCACTTTTAATCGGCCTTCCTGAAGTGCTTGGAGGGCCTTCTTTATGGCCCATAGCTTATGCTTTTCCTGGAATTCCAGCCCTTGCCCTTGTACTGATTCTTCCCTTCTGTCCTGAATCGCCAAAGTATACATTGAGCAAAGGAGACAGAGACAGGGTAAATTTACCAATAAAAAGAAATACAATTTCCACAGGCTCTAGTGGATGTAAAACGTTTGGTTGGAAACGAAGAGCAGGCTAAGACAATGTTTGAGGCTGTGGTAAGAGAAGTGGCTCTAGACAGAGTAAGAAATGCCGCAGCAAAAAATGAAATATCCCTAGTCAGGTCCTGGCAGTTTTAAAGAACTTTTCACCAGCAAAGAGCTTCGAGTTCCCCTTCAAGTCTCAATCATCGTAATGATCGCTCAGCAATTTACTGGCTGCACAGCCGTCTTTGCCTACTCCACCGATATGTTTCTGAACGCAAATCTCAGCCCAGAAATAGCTCGATGGAGCACTCTAGCCATTGGAATTGTTTATTTCTTATTTGCCTGCACCTCCCCGTATCTCATTGAAAGGGTTTGAAAGAATTCAAGCACAATAATGGCTTCAGGTTGGAAGAAGGCCACTTTCACTTTTTCAACTTACTAGTTGTTTGATAGCTCTTTCGCTTCTCTCTATTTTTACTTATCTACAAGTCTACTGGAATGTGAGTTCTTTTCCAAGCAAGAGACTAAAAAATCAGGCTTCTTGGGCAAGCTATGGGTCAATTTTTGCACTTCTAATGTACATGTGTGTTTATGGAGTAGGCTCCCCGATCCCGTGGATGATTACCGGTGAATTATTTGACCAAAAGGTTAGCTTTGCCTAAACTGATTGCTTCCTTCAGTTCCGAGCAACAGCTGTAACTGTGAGTGTCTTTGTGGCATGGACGTTTGCCTTTATTGTCTCTTCAATCTACTTACCATTCCAACAGGTTTGAAAAAAAATTAGTAGACTGAGAAACAATTCAGATGGTCGGAGTTTCGTTCAGCTATCTTCCGTTTATTGTGGGCAGTATAATTAGCATAATATTCCTCTATATTTTACTACCCGGTCAGTTGAGTTTAGAATAAAAACTAATTTCTATTCAGAAACGCGCGACCGTCAAGTGGATGTCATTGTTCAAGATTTCCGTCATAGAAGCGCCTCGCTCTCTTCTCTCCGACCATGGGAAGCAAATCGTCCAGAGAGTCGCACAGAAATGCAGAGATTGATAGACCATATGCATCATCATATGTACTCATCGTCATCAGATTTGAATGAAGATTTATAAATTAGATAGATCGAACAGAATAAGGACCATTTCTACTGGCTACATGTGTCGATCGGGTGTTGGCGGCTCCTCGACTAGCATAGGCGACTTCAAACGACTATTATTAGGCTAACAAGAGTGAAAGACCCACCTTCAAAGGCACAACCGGCGGCTACAAGTACTGCTAGAATTACCAAGTAGACCGGATTGATGGCGGCTACCAGTTCTCCCAAGATATTGGAAGTCTCTTCTGATAAACTACTAATGGATGCACTTCTCTGAACATTCTCCTCACATACAGGCAACCAACTAGACTTACAGTAATCCTTTTCTCAGCTGCATATACTATTGTTGAGAAGAGGGAGATCAAAAAGAATTGGAGCATATGGATGAGCTGAAGAAGAATTCGGTGGCAACGTCCGATGCCAGGAAAGGAAAACAGGGAGGTGCGAGAGCGTTTCAAACGGACAAATAGAGAGCGCCGATGGGGACTGGAATTCAACGGAAAAAAGTGATACCCGAGCCGTCCACTTTTCTCACGCCTGAGGGAGGGACGAGAGGAGCCATCTGGATATTTCGATTCTTGGCGCTTTAGAATCACAACCACAAACAGTGCGCTTAGTTTCAGATGTATTTCCTTGTGGGACAACATCTTCCTTTACAATTTTCAAGAAACTTTCAAAATTAAAAACTATTTAAAAGTTTATCAACGGAGTATTTTTATGGCTTGAATTCACTCTTAATGTTTGTGAGCTCTTTATGGATGTTTCGTTTAGTTGTCTTCTCATAGAGTCCCTCTCGAAGGCTTCTTTCTCATTATCTTTTCCTGCTCGGAACGTTCAACTCATGATAAGAGATGATAAGCTAGAAAAAGAGTTTCAAATTGAATAGACTTCTCTTTTCCTTTTAAAATTTTTTTGAATTTCGAGAGAGAAAGTCCCCAACAAAGAGTTCAATTAGTCCCGTGTATATAACGACATCAAAACTACTATTGACATTCGAGGCAAGGCTCTAATTAGCTAGATAATTAGGTGGTATTACGTGATTCGGTCGCCGAAAGGAGTTAAACGTCAGATCAATTTGTTTCATCCAAAATACGTGGTGTTGCAAATAAGGAGGATAAATCGAGTGACGACAGGAGGGTGACAGAAAAGGCAACAGAGGCTGGAGGAACGGTGTCTGTTTGCATTCGACTTTGGACACGAACTTGGCTTAGAAAGCCTTCTGTAAGACGAGCAACTCACACAATCGGTCAAGACAAACAGTTCTTTGGGGTCAGATGGTTCTCGGCTCATTTTGCAGTTTATTTTGCAAACAGAAAAAGGACAAATAGGTGATGAAAGTTGTACGATTGATCTTGTGGAGAAACCAGCCAAAGGGGAGAGCTTTGACAAAGACTCTTCTCCATTCTTAGCCAACGTAGCAATCAAAAGTATCTCAATAGACAAAGTCGTTTTAACGGCTTTTGCAGATCGATTTCATTTCCCGAAAAAATTAAAAGGTTTCTGTGGAAAAAGCACATAGGCCTTTGTATAAGTACCGCTTGTTTAAAGTATCAAACAATCGAATGGTTCTCTCTACTTCTCTTACCATACTCTCATAGTACAATGTAAACAAGTTCGATGTAAACAAATCATCCCTTCCTCATCCGGACCCTCATAACTATTTTTTTCACTTCTTTGCTATAGTCGAATAGTAATTCCCTTTGGCAGCAGTGGGCGAGTCGTCAACTCGCTTCACTTCAGCCGTTTCTATGACAACAAGCCCATTTCCGTCTGTCCACGTTTTACTGCACTTTAGCATTGAGTAAACGTAGTTACTCATTCCTATACTGACTTTTTTTAAAAGCGCTAGAACTTCATCAATCATCCTTTAAAAATCAATGTCTTCAATAATTTTAGTGTTGAAAGTAGTGAATCCTCTGGAAACATCAAAACAAATAATCCATTTTCTATAACTTTCAAGGACAAGTTTATCTTTCTCGAGAGCAGCCTTGATTATTGTACGTTGTTTATTTATGTTTTGATGTGTTAGTGTTTTAACAGCTGCACAAATTAGCAAATATCTGCTGTAATCCAGTCAGAATCTACCTTTCACTTTCTTTTCGGCCTTTTCTTTTGATTTTAAATGCCGTCCCACCAAAGAAATATCTGTGCCGCTGCCATATTTTTCTGCAAACGAGTAATTGTTTCATAATTTTCTCACTATTGGTTCCTGGATCTTTTTATTCCATTTCATTTTAACTATCATTTTTCTAAAGGGATTCTTTTCTATTTTTCAGTTAAACAGTCTTCGTTATGTAAATGACCGATTCAGAATCGGAACACGACGAAAACTCATCGAAAAGATTGTCACCCACGGGGCAATTTCAAACTACGTCAATACCAAGAACAGCGTAAGGATTATCCCTCAAAATAAACAAGAAATTCTTATAGAAATTTGTCGAACCTAATGCGAGAAGGAAAGGACGACGAGTTTAAAAGTGATGAGGATGAATTTGAAAACAAACGTAAATTAGAACTAATGCTGATTAATGATTTTAGCTGTTGAACGCAAGAAGTCGACCCCCACTAGCTCCATGAAACCCCAAACTTTAAATATGGCTATATTGGACACTTTAGTTAATCAAACTAGCAATCTAGGGTAAGTTTACAAAAATATTTGGTATAGAAAACAAAAACAATTTTTTCAGAAACTTGGGTAAATGGACACCTCCTCCTATCCCTAATAATAGTTTGATTCAAATAATGGACAAAGCAGCAGAAATCATATCTGATGGTAATATTCGGTCATTGTCAAACTATTTTTAGCTAACGATGTGCCCGGGACACTTGTCGGCAACCAAATTCAAATTTTGTTAGATAAAGTCTTGCTGCCACTCATGGAGAAGGTCCTATTTGACGATATAAATCTTAGTATGGATAATAGTGTAAAACCCTTTTTTTAGCTAAAACAAGATTTTTTCAGAGAAATATCATTAGCTGTATATATAGGATAGTGACGATGTTCGTAGCCAAATTGAGACACATGACGCTGCCTGTCGACTATATGAGTGCTTATTGGAGATTGTTCCATCTTGTTATGAATCAGAACAATAGGTACCACTAGACTATCACCTTATAGACATTTTAAATGTTTAGATTCTATTTGAAAACATCGACTTATGCAACAGAGCAGGTTATGCACATTATCCCAGGGGATCTTCAAACACCGAGTACCTATTTGAAGCGGGATAGCGAATTTCCGGTATAATTGACTAACAAGAAAATAGGGACAATCTTTTAGGACTGGTATACAACCGTTTTTCTTTGGTTTATAAAGCTTCGTGGCTTTACTTATTTGACAGAATGGGCAACTAGAAGAATTCCAGATGAATTCTCGATAGGAGAGCATTTCAATTATGCCGAGTGAGTAATATCATGATCCCATCTAATTTTTCTTCCTTAGCTGGCTGTTGATTTGTGGACAGTTTAAGCCCGAATTCAACAGAGCAAATGTCCTTCCATTCATGGTTTGATTTACAAAAAATAGTCACAATAGTTTCATCTTTAGAAGCCTCTTCTTGATAAAATCATGAACCTTACTGAGGATGATATCAATAAGGCACCACTTGACTTCAGAGAGAATAACTTCTTTAGAGCCCTTTTTGTAAGTCAATCTTGACAGGCCACTTAAAATAACAATCAGAATGTGCGGCTCTTTGTTGCAGCTTGTGACTTTCACGACAGCAATCCTAATGGCTACTGCTCAAAGCTACACTATGTACTGCTAAAATGCACCATAAGGTTTTTAGCTTCTATTACATTTATACGTTATCGGTTTAAGAGCCATCACTCACGGAAATTTCATCGCCAGATTGGTTGCCATCGAAGAATTCACAAGGGTGCTTGCAGTCTCTCCGGAAATAGGTGAAGACGAGGAAAATTCATTCAAAAACTACATAAAAGAGGAGAAATTGGTAGAAATTCTCTACAGAGACTATCTCCACCATATGGCGTTTGTAGAAAGGTTTTAAATTGGCTTCTCCTAACAAAACAACAATTAAGAGTTCTTCGTTTTATGAGCCTCCTCTTTGAGAAGAACCTCATCGATGAATCTATTTTGGATCTGATTTGGGATGATCAGCTGGGGAAACACGATGCCATCTTGAGAAATGTTATATTTCTGCTCTCCAAATTGATTGTCGTTTTCAACGAAAAGCTCTATGTCAAATTCTTTGGCAAGCTTAAGGTAATCGGTCTATTGCTAAAATTATTATTCAATCAATAGGACTGTTGGGAAACGGGCGATGATAAGATGAGAGATGTAGTTCTGGACCTCGTTCGTCGAGTTGGATCTGAACTAAGCAATCAATCGTCAAGACTTACATCAAAGCCAATCAAAATAGTCGTCGATTTGCTTTGGAGTTGGACTTCTGCTACTAAAAACGGCTTAACTCGTGAAAAGGTTCTCAAAAGCTGAGACAAAAATATCTTTCTTTCAGTTATACACCATCCTTTATGACATTCTCCAAGAAACGGTAGCACCGACAAATAGGAATAACTCGGACATTTTATCTCAAATAGTTATTGATATTGCCTATAGCTGCACTAAAGCTACGCCCTTTATCTATCATCCAACAAAGGCGGAGGACGATCCAGTCGCGCTTTCATTACATTATTTAAAGAAGATAATGATCTTAATCCCGGAGCAAAAGTTTAACGAAGAAATTGGAAAGTATGTCTACTCCCTTTTGAAGGAGACACAAGCACAATATAGACAAACTGTTATCAGACAACTTGACTTGACTTTTTACAATGAAGACGATGACGAGGGCGTTTGTTTTGCCTTTGGTCGTCTGATTGTTCAAAACATTTGCAATTGGATTAATACGATTTCGCCAAAGGTTTTAGCCACTTTTAGTCAAAAGAAAACGACTCGATTTCAGGTTCGAGATTCTCCACACAATTCGATGGATACCTTTTCGAACTCCTCTGAATCTGGTGACCCTGACGATATGTATCTTACCCATCTTCGTAAACGACTCGATTTCCTACATTATCTCATTGTTGAATCGAGAAAAGCCTATGCAGGAGAGTTCAAAATCTTCGCTAGCAAATGGGTAATTAGAGAAACTTATCTCAAAGCATCAACCCCTTTCAGGTCTTTGAATTATGGCGACAAATAATATTCGTTTCGTCCAACTGTCTACAAGCCATAGGATTTCGTTTCTTCCGTGATCTTGTATCAACAATCCTGGACAATATGCAATACGACAAGTCGGGAACCAAAGCCAATCTGAAGTTCTTCAATGGTAAAAACCCTTTTATCATTCCATACCCTCCTTTTAGAATGCGTTCTATCAGTCAACCCTACAAATTTGTCGACAAATGGATTCCGTTGCTTCCAGCAATTCCTCAAATTTATCAACCTTTCAACAGGCGCTCTACAACCTCTCAATGAGCTGGACGATGAGGAGGATTATATCCTGCAACAACCCGACTTTGAGGTATCCTTCATAAGTCCTAATAACAGCTTCTAGGGTGAATCCTATTTGCGGAGTGTTATTATGTACTCGGATGATATATTGCACAAGAGTGCATCCTGTTGGCTGGAAAAAATGTATTCGTCTTATCTCAAATACTCGACGCATCATCAGCCTTTCCCAAATAATATTATTGAAACCAAATGGTAAGGAGCTGGGTATTTATTGATACTCCTAACTTTTAGTGTAACATGGCTGGAAGAAGTTGATCGAATTCGACGTGATGAAGATAAAAGTATTGGAGACAGAATGATTAAAAATACAATCTTGGCCATTCTGGAAGTCGTGGAAAAGACTGAAGCTGACTCGAAACTGGTTATACGCCAAAATCCTTGCCTCAGGAGATCCATCGCTTCGCAAGGATTCAAAATTAGCATCATATTCAAAGGTTTTACTGTTCCCCTAATGATTTTCTAATTCAGCAGATGACGTGCAAATGATCTTTCCCCATGTGCCACCGTATATAGAAAAGGGCCTGACTATCTGTGTGAATCAAAATGTCCTACTTTACGACTTGGTTGTTTATGTAGGAAGTTCATTTTAGCCAATGTAACTACCGTATGCAGATAACTGAAGTGTTGAGCGGTTTTGGAGGAGTGGTTACTCCTTATCCAATTGCACTTGTCAGGAAGTCGACCCTCAATACACCAGGCAAATTTGGAACAAAACTTGGTCAACAGGAATGGGGCTATACTATGCATGAACTTGGCATCAACTCACCCATAGCTTTGACAGTCCGAATCGAGAAGAGCAGAATTGCAATGGATCCGCTTTCCGATCCACTGTAAGCAAGATCTCATCCTCTCTGAAATATATACTTTCCAGCTATATGACACTCGTCAGCCCAGAAGTTTGTTTCCAACGCGAACAACGAATGCTCTCCTATCAATTAGCCGACAATCTAGACTTTATTACAAAAATATTGGATCTGGCCGATGAAAACGAGCTGCTAGATTATTGCTTCCAATTATTGGCCTGTCTTCCAGTAAAACATATGGTAACCTCCCTCGAGCTCTTTTAGAAAATGTTCAGGCAAAATTGGAAACTACTGAAGATTTCGAAAAGTTCCTAGGGGAAATTCGAGATCAAAAGTCTCTTTCTCGACGACTTTATTACATTTTTGTACTCTTTAAGAGCATCCTGCCAGCCAAGTTAGAACTCAACCACAATCCAAAGGAGTCTCGATTGCTTATTGTAATCGACTTTAGATAGATAAGAGATATAATAATTGTGTTTAGGAGAACTTTTACGAAGCTGATGGAGTGTCTATCTTATTGCGGCTATTCTGTCGTCTAATGAAAACAAATGAGAAGACGATGGATTTTGAAATGTTTTGTTGCGACATTCTGTTTAGACTTGTCCCTACAGTCCTCCATATTTATTTGCTTCGAAACAATACAATCGACTTTAATGGGGTAAGCAAAGTTCACTGAGAAAAGCTTTCTTTTAGAAGAGTCGTTCTTTGATGGACAAACTTTTAAGCTCGTATTCTTTGTATGAAATCATCAGGATAAGAATGGATGATTACGTAATAAATATGGCCACCAAAATCAACTCAACGACCACACTCAAGCCAATCAGTTTCGATCTCGATGTTCTATTGTCAATCGTTCGGGTTTGTTTTTATTGACGTTCTCTGCGTTAAAAGCAGACTTTTAGGCGGGCTCTAAATTCCTATCAAATTCATGTGGAAACATTTTCTTTACGGCAATGATGGAAGCAAAAAGTCTAGACGACGATGATGTCGATGATGAAGATCTAGCTGAAGAACAGGCCGAAAATATGATCTATAACTGCGTCTCAACACTTTCGATGCTAGCTTTGATCAATCCAAATAGAGGAAAAGAACTTCTGGAATCAGTCGAATGCCACAAATTTCTGGTTGATTGTTGCAACATGGATAGGCTAGTAGCCCCACTTTACTGCAAGACAAAGGGAATTTACAGTTCAAGTGGCTATGAAGAACTGATTCCTTTACTTTTCAATTCATTAGAAGACATGTTGGAAGTAGACCACTTGCTGGAAGGAATGATTGAGTATATGTTTACGAGACTCGTAAATGGGACAAGTACTTATTGGAAAGTCCTCCGCACGTATGTCAATCTTATTACTGTAGCAAAGCTGATTTCAGATTGATCCTTTCGTTCAACATGAGACATAAGCGTCCCTTAGCAAAAATTGAAATGTTCACAGAAGAAATAATCGAATGGCTCAAGTTGGCTCAAAAGGAATCTGAAGAGACACTCTCCTGCTATCAAAATCAGCATATTCTTTTGGGACGATTGCAAGTCGCCAAGGCCTTAATTGAATACTATCCTCACGATCGAAGAGCTCTTTTGATGGAAAAAGGAGACAATCTGGTTGAACGATTGCTCGTTGTTTTCCTTATGCCCAGCAGCAGGGAATATTACCTCCAAAAGTGCCAGGAAACCGGAATGGTACGATCTTTAACTACGGTAGAGAAAGTGAATGAAGTCGATATGGATTTCCTAGCTTTCCCAAGGTACTCCTTACTTTTTACGCTCTAAAATCGTTTAGATCTACAAGCTGTCTCCTTACATCCAGAGCTGTCTCGGTTTGTAGTACAGTAGAAACTCAAGCAGCTGCATATGATCTGCTAGTTGCTTTAGCCAACGATGATAACGAGTTGAGCAAAATCATAAATCTGATCAACGAAATGTTTTATGAAGGTTGGGTCATCTGAATAAGAGGAAGAAAGGAATTAATTTCAGGCAAAATTGGATTCATAGCGTGGGATTATCAAGCTGAAAGTACTCTTCGCTCCCCGGGCAATTATGTTGGTTTGAGAAATGCAGGAGCCACTTGCTATATGAATTCCATTTTGCAACAGCTATTTATGCTGCCTGAAGTTAGAGATCCCATATTGCAAACCGTTTTACCGGATGAAACCTTGGAGCAGCCATATGGATACGCACTCAAAGTAAAAACCTCGGGGGTATTTGAAAACAACACCTAAATTATAGATCCTCTCTGCTGTCCAATCCATATTCGCCAATTTGTCCGAATCTGAACTCGAGGCTTATGCTGCAGACGAATTATGGAATATTTACCAATTGAACGAACAACTTGTCAATCTCCACGAGCAGCAAGACGCTTACGAATTCTATAATAAAGTTGTCGATCATGTAGACGAAGCAATGGAGGTAGCTTTGGAAACAATTTTAACAACAAGTACATTCATTTCAGAAAATCGGCTGTCCAAAAGTTGGAACAACAGTCTTTGGCGGTAAATTTGCCGACGAAAAAATATGCAAAGATTGTCCCCATAGGTAAATTTGGTTGGATTGACCGTTCTATTGACTTTCAGATATACGAGAGAAGAACCGTTTACATCGATTTCTATTGATGTTCGTTCTCACAATAACATCGTGGATTCTATGAAAGAATTCGTAAGAGGAGATGTGCTTGAAAATGATAATGCCTATCATTGTGAGAAATGCGACAAAAAGGTCTGAAGTATATCAGTCAGAGACAAATTGTATTTAGGTCAGAGCAGTCAAACGAATGACTATCAAAACTCTCCCCGATATTCTGGTGGTCCAATTGAAGCGATTCGAATTTGATTGGGAAAGGAATGAACCACTCAAGTTTAATGACTACTTCGAGTTTCCATTCTCATTGAATATGAGTCCATACACAACGGATGTCATCAATGCCAGAGATAACCATGACTCGGAGACAAATAATCATTCGTCGTCATTCCTTGAAGGTAAAAAATCAGTCGTCTATAACTCCTTTTTCAGTGCCAGAAGAAGAGGCTAATAATTATAGTCTCAAAGGGGTAGTAGTCCATTCTGGACAAGCAACAGGAGGACATTACTTCTCCTACATCAGAAACGAAAACAATAATTGGTTCAAATTCGACGATAATGACGTCAGTCCCTATGCTTGCGAACCACATGATATCAAACTCAAATGGTTTGGAGAAGAGCCCAGCAGTGATAATAATCGTCGTCGGCCTCGAGTCTGGTGGAATGCGTTTATACTCTTCTATGAGAAAACGACTCCAATCACTCCTATCAATAAGTGCATCCTAAGTCCACTCACTCCCGGCGTCCCACTAACCATCCCTCTCACAGTCGAAGCCAATCTTCCCATGTTGGATTACTCGAGAAGGAGCAGTACAGCCTCTCCGGTCACCAGATTGCACAAGCGCTTCTCAAATATGTCATTGAGTCAGTTATATTCTTCGAATAGCATAATAAGATTAAATTTCAGAAAGCAGAAGTCGTTTTATCCCACCAAAGTTGGAAGCAAAAGTCCGCAGCATGAACACTCGAATAATGCACGAAAAGAACGAATATTCGTATCCTTTCTTTGATTTCATGTTCAACTTGTTGGGCAAATATCTCCAGCGAATTGTAAGAAGTCTTCCGTCTTTTTAACAAATATACTTTTAGATCGAATGTTATGCGAAGAGTCAGGATGAAAAACTTTTGGTCTCAATGCTCAAATTAAATGCCAACTTCATATTTCATACAATGATTCGATCCGCTCCCATCTCGAGACCCGGTTCTGGCATGCATTTCCCAAAGATGGAAATGGTCAACCGATTCTGTCACCTTCTCCACTTCCCTGCAGCTCGCAACTGGTTTATCAATAACTATGTCCTCAACGACGAGATCTCAACCAACTTCCTTATGAATACCACTGGAAACACACAAGATGTAATTTTTTCCCAGTTATACAATTATTTACGATTTTTAGCGATCTCATTACGTCAATATATTGGCATGCATATTAGAGTTGGCTTGCGGTGGAAAAAATCAACCAAAGCTGTTGATTGAAGAGCTGCTTGAAAGTAAGTTTCGCTCTAAGCTGCCAACAATAACATTTTCAGCAAAGACAATCTATCTAACAAAAGCTCTGGAAAAACGTCGCAACAAGAGCCCATACATTATTGATCTAATTCTTGAGCCAATGCTGTTTATATATGGCAAGGAGTATTGTGAAGAGATAATGTGCACTTTAATAAGAGTAAGAGACACTCTTGGAAAGAGAGGTGTAAGTTAACTAATAGAAGTAAAAAATAAGAGCGAATATTTCCAGATGAGCCATATTCTTATGAACGGTGGATTGACGGTCTGCATTAGCTTCTTGCAATCCTACCGTTGTTGGGAGAATATGGCTTACATCAATATATTAAACATCTCCGGTCACATGTTTACGTGTCTCGACTTCCGTTCTCTCAAAGGAACTATGCTTACGGTAATTGTCTCGCAACAAAGTTGATACAAAGAATAATTTAGGAGGAAATGTGTCCATATTTGCAGACTGATGATGGCTTCGAGCCTATTCGTGTAGAACAATGTATTGATTGTAAGGAAATCACGGAAATACTTTCCGACACGAACTGTCTTGAGTAGGTTAACTCTCCATCCTGATACGAAACATCTTCAGAAAATATTTGGAATTTGTTATAATAGGACTCGATAAATCGAACTTGAAGCATTTCCAAGACGTTATTAGCGTGCTTTGTTGGAATAATTATGATCTGTCGAAGAGACTTTTAGCGATGCTAGTGAAACAGCTTCAGGTAATTTGGGATTTCTAACTCTTTAATTTTTGTAGTCTATTACCGAAAAGCCAGAACTCTTGGGAATGGTTTACACATTAGTCAACTTGGAGGACACTAACAACAAGCAATCAAGACTGTTCAAATGGTTCATCAACTGTAAGCATCCTTCCCCATAAATAGGAATTACATTTTTCAGGCTTCCAATTAAACAGCGAGCATTTTGCTGGAAAGAGTGCAAATCGGAAAATTGCAAATTTCGCAACAGTTAAAAATGACAAAACCCGAAGGCATCTTCTCATGGTTGTTGTCATCCTCCTGGAAGCCTACAGTAAACCAAAAGAGCCCGGATTCGATGGACCAACGGTCTATGACATCATAAGAGAAACCCAAGATAATTTTTTCATCCAAATGGCGGAGTATTGCTCGAAAAGTGCTGTTGTCACTCGGGAGATTAAGGTAAGAACTTCGAGAAACTCCAATTAATCTTATTGTTTAAGAAGGCATTTGAAGACATCACAGCGTATAAGAAGGACCTGTCGAAGCTCCCTCAATCGTCAGATGATGCAAAGATTCGATTGCTGCTAAAATACCGAGAGTATAACGACGCCAACGACATTACCACTAGTCCTGAAAATTCGGTAACTGGACAAAAGGGAAATTAGACAAAGTTTGTAGGACGAAAGCGAAATGGAGACTGATACCGATTCTGTCAATGCTGACGACCAGCCATTGGATTTAACAATTGGTGGCTCGGCTAGAAGCTGGGTAACGACTCCAATGCTAGCCGAAAAACGAACTCTCCTGCAGGATGACGGCGAAGGATTAAGTTCTCCTGGTGAACCTAAAAAGTCACGCTATTCCACTAGCGCAGGTGAGAGATAGACTTTCGAGAAATTAGCGCTGAAGATAATTAACATGTTCGAGTTTAGACTCCTCGCTTAACCTTTTGTGAATCCTTGGTTGCTGTCGCTATATAGATGTTGTGGTAGAGAGGCAATCGCAGAAAAAGACAACTTTTAGAACTTGACGATGCCAATTTGCTACTGTTTACCAGCACGAGTGCCTTAGATTTAATTCAGAAAAACAAGGCGAATCCTCCACCACCCTATGATGGCCCAGCATAATCAACGATCTCCAGTAACTTTGTGAGATACACATATCGTCCTGTTCCTTGTTATTCTAATTTACGCCGGTTGCCCAATGATCTTTTTGTTCCCCCGTGTAGCTCCCCACTAGTCCCCTACGTACCCAGTGCATTCATAACAAATATGGGTTAACTCTCTTTTTGTTTTGTTTGTAGATATTTGTTATGCGTATCTATTGATTTCAATCTTTGATTCCCAGGGATATGACTGGTACCTTATAAAAGGCAATGCCCTTATAGCCTTGTTGTTTAATCTATTGTTTGACATAAGAGCATCTAGTTCTAACTATGAGTATTCCAATCTTTAAAGGGTATGCGCTGTTCCCTGATACAGGTTAATCATAAGCTTTAGTATTTTTTCGTATGTATTACTTTTTTTAATCAACATAAACGTGTTCAATATCAAATCTAGACTTTCTCTCGGTTTTATCGCCATTCTTTGTGTATTTGATTCAGCAAATCATCTGTCCTGTCATAGGATTTATTTTAAGTTTTTTAGGCTAACTCTTTTTTTCTTCTATTGAAAACAATATGTCGGACAGAAAAAGAAAGCACAATTGGAACAATCAGTAAGTACCGAAATCTTTAGTTATAAAAAGTCCCATTTAGCACAAAACAGAAATCAGTTGAATCTGGAATTAGTGGACTTTTCATTACGTGTGAAGGTCAAGAAAAAAGAGCTCTAATTGAAGCTTACAATCTTATAGACGATATATTGGGAAAATCTGATCCAGGTTTCCTCAAAAGTTATTCATTTTAAACTCTTATTTCAGTTGCTAAGCCTTCCGCTAGTAGTGACGATGAAGATATAGCGGATACGATAAAACGAGCTTGTAGTGAAAACCGTAGCGAAGGTCAAGCTAAAGTAAGGCGATGTCGTCAGCGTCCTACCGGTGTTAAAAAATGCTTATTTATCACAGTAAAAGGTTCGTTTTATTTTTATTTTTTTTAGTTCCATTTAAGATGCTGATGTTGTTTCTCTTTCCGAAGAAATGGTCACTTTGGCCCAAAAGTCACCCAGATGTAGATTTTTGCAGCGTGTTTTACCTGTTGAAGAAACTGCAGAATATGATTTGAAAAAATTATCGGACATGATTTCTCAAGTAAGCCAAGTTACTGCTAAAATATTCCTTATAGTCTGTGGCACGCCATTTAGTTAAAAAAGAAGACGGATCCATTCCAAAATACTCTCTGGAGTTCAAGTCCAGAAATAACAATAATCTGACAAAGACAGTTGTATTGGAGATGCTAAATAGTGCTATTATAGCTATGGCTCCCAGTGCAAAAGTGGACCTAAATAGTAAGTTTTTTTAAAAGATAAAATTACATTTTTCAGATGCCGACATTACTTTCTTCGTCCAACTCGTCCGAAAAACATTAATGGTTGGAGCAGTTCGCAATTATTACGGAAAAAGACGGTATAACATGCGACCCAACCCTAAAGACAACTAAATAAAAGAGTAAACCATTTATTTTCCTAACTAATTTTCCATTTAGATCAGCCTAAAGAACCAATGCCTTGAACGAAGAAGTTCCACTAATATCGTTACTGCTATTTTTTCTTATCTATTCTTAGTAATAAAGAGTCATTCACTCATTTTCTTCAATCAATGTTCTGCTGATAAAGGCTCCCCATTTTTCTGTTACTTCGGCGTAAATGTGTACGAGCGCGAAACCTTTTGGCGCGTCTGTGGAGCGGTTGAATAGATTGTTTTCCACATTCCAAATTTTGAGAATTTTAACTTTCCAAGCATTGTCCTTTTAAGTCCTCTATCGGTTAGAGAAAAGTCGGGGTTCAGCCTCGAAGAAATTTGTGAAAAAGTTTAATAAAAACTAAAGGTCCGATCGAAGAAAAGCATTGAAAGATTACGTCACATAGCCACCATTTCCTATATTCTTCTTTATCGATTTTACAATAACTCCATTCGTAGGTGAAGATGGATGGAACCAAAACTTATACAGTCCGTTCTGTGAGTAATGGAGCACCATATTTGACAGAGAATGGCCCACAACGTAATTTTGTCAGCCAGGTAAGATTGTAGCTCTATATTTTACATAAAAATATTAGGTTCGTCCACGTCCAGTTTTTGTAACTGGAGGTAATCAGACTCGGACTGTCCAACGAGTTGTAGTTCCTCAGCCTCATTCCAGCGCCCAGCCCCAACAAGCTCTCCGTCGATTTGTTAGGTAACTAATCCGGCCGACACAATAATTATGGTCTAATCCAGATCGCCAACAGTCAGCTCTCAAGTACGATACGATCTCGATTTCGCAGATGCCAAAAGGAATGCTGATAAGTCAAAAGGACTGAGACATTTCTCCACAAAAGTGTGCGAAAAAGTCAAAGAGAAAGGAAGAACCAACTACAATGAGGTCCATTCTGGCCATTTTCCATTTTTACAAACAAATTCAGGTGGCAGATGAATTGGTCAATGAGTACTTTGATTCTCAATCCACATTCCAAATCAACGATGTCAGTTTCCAGTAGTTCTATAATCAAAAGAATTTAGGAAAAGCACCAGTATGACATGAAAAATATCCGTCGAAGAGTATACGACGCATTGAATGTTCTTCTTGCCATGAACATCATCCAGAAGAATAAAAAGGTACTGAAATTAGTCTCGAGGGAATACGACCCATTTAGGATATCATCTGGGTTGGATTGCCTACTTCAACTGCACAGGAATTCAAGCGGCTGGCTGATGATAAGCAACGGCGAGAAGAGAGGATGAAGGAGAAGACTGAGAGTCTCCAAGAGTTGGTCATCCAGCTTGTGGCTTACAAGTCTCTTGTTGAAAAGAACAGAGAGCGAGAAAGGTTTTTATTTTTTATGTTGACAAACGCAAATTAGGGAGGAAGGGAGGCCCAACGACAATTCGATTCTCTACTTACCTTATGTCATAATCAACACGGAAAAACGGTAATTTATCTCTCTCACGGCTCTACAAGTAAAGAGTCTTTTAGAGCTGTGGTGGATTGTCAGGTTGCTAGCGACAAATCGGAATTTCTGTTCAATTTCGACCAGCCATTTGAGATTCATGATGACGTTGAAGTGCTGAAGCGTCTTGGTTTGGCTCATGGACTTGAGAGAGGCGACATCACTCCTGAGATCTCTGAAAATATCAAGAAAACTCTGCCTCCTTCGTTGAGAGAATTTGTGGATCAAATCATGAAAGGTTTGAACTTTAGTTCAACACGAAGAACAAAACTTTAGGACAAGTTATCATAAATCGAGACCAGGAGAAGCAGGTTCATTATAATATTCCGTCAGGAGAGGATAACAAATCGGTCACATTACTTCGCAATCCAGGTACTTCAACCTCAACTACTCGTGCCCCAGTGGTTATTGCTCGAACTGCACGAGTTGTTCCGGGAAGTAAGTATCATCTCGTCAAGCCGAACAATGGAAATGGATCAAGGAATGCAACTCCTCCAAGAGTAGGATAGTTCACTTATTTTTAAATTCTTTTTAGATGTCCGCCAGTGTATCTCATCAGAGATATGTTCAAGCTGCTCCAATGCAAACTCATCAGAATGTTGTCTTAAGAACTCAACAACAAATCAGAGCCCCTGTTCAGCAATATATCTACGAGGAGAATGTGAGACC
This sequence comes from Oscheius sp. JU1382, assembly GCA_932521405.1. Taxonomy (NCBI): domain Eukaryota; kingdom Metazoa; phylum Nematoda; class Chromadorea; order Rhabditida; family Rhabditidae; genus Oscheius; species Oscheius sp. JU1382. The sequence goes on from OW051479.1 coordinate 2,859,177, forward strand.
ACCTCTGATGACTATGAAAATTATGTATTTAGGAAGTCATGGAAGAATCTTTCGAAGATATGTATGACGATGTGGCGAGTGGAGATAATGAAGTGGTTGACTATTCATAAACGGCCTTTGTGTGGGAATCTATGTCACTATTTTGGTGCTTTTATAAGATTATTTTAAGAAGGGAATAAAGTCTAGATTGCTAACGTAGTTAATACACTTTGAATCATACAATAAATGTCTGTAATCCGGATCCAAGATTTCCGCTTAGAAATTTTAGAACGAGAGAAAGGCTGCATGTGATTGGATCCAAAAAAGGGAATTAAGTTCTAACTTTTTCTTGATTTAGGCTTCCATGACGTATGATCGAATTCGAACTAAAACCATCTAGCTGCTTTGCCAACTAGTTTTTTTTTTGTTAAGATCGATGCGAGAAGTCTGGCAGTTGAGTCGAGAAGGAGATTGACTTTTTTAAAACCCTTATTCTCCATTTGGAACATATAAAATGAAAAGAGCGGAAATTTACTTAAATAAATTTGAGTTAAATAAGAGCCAGATCATTCTTGTTCTCCGTAAGTTTCCCCTTGATCAGCATCAAGCTCGCCTTCGTCCTCAACTCCAGCATCTTGGTACTGCTGGTATTCCGAGACGAGATCATTCATGTTCGACTCGGCTTCAGTGAACTCCATCTCGTCCATACCCTCACCAGTGTACCAATGGAGGAAGGCCTTACGACGGAACATAGCTGAAAATTCCTTTGAAACAATTCAAAATTTCAAATTACCAGTGAATTGCTCGGAGATTCTCTTGAAGATCTCTTGGATGGCGGTGGAGTTTCCAACGAAGGTGGCGGCCATCTTCAACCCACGAGGAGGAATATCACAAACGGCAGTCTTGACATTGTTGGGAATCCATTCGACGAAGTAAGAGGAGTTCTTATTCTGGACAGACATCATCTGGTCATCAACCTCGCGCATTGACATTCTTCCACGGAACATGGCAGCCACAGTGAGGTAACGGCCATGGCGAGGATCACAAGCAGCCATCATGTTCTTCGAGTCGAACATTTGTTGGGTGAGTTCAGCGACAGTAAGAGCACGATAAGCTTGAGCTCCTTTAGCAGAAAGAGGGGCGAATCCAGGCATGAAGAAGTGAAGACGAGGGAAAGGAACCATGTTGACAGCCAGCTTGCGAAGATCAGCGTTCAACTGTCCGGGGAAGCGAAGACAGGTGGTAACTCCAGACATAGTGACGGAGACTAAAGCACACTCATTTTAAAGAGGAGAAGAAACAAACCGAGATGGTTGAGATCGCCATAGGTGGGGTTGGTGAGCTTAAGGGTACGGAAGCAGATATCGTAGAGGGCTTCGTTATCAATGCAGAATGTCTCATCGGTGTTCTCAACAAGCTGGTGGACGGAGAGGGTGGCATTGTATGGCTCAACTACGGTGTCGGAGACCTAAATTATGTCTTTGAGGAAAGGAGGAGAGGATACCTTGGGAGAGGGAACAACGGAGAAAGAAGACATTATTCTGTCGGGGTATTCCTCGCGGATCTTGGAGACGAGAAGGGTTCCCATTCCGGATCCAGTTCCTCCTCCAAGAGAGTGAGTCAGCTGGAATCCTTGAAGACAGTCACATCCTTCAGCCTCTTTGCGGACGACATCAAGGACATTGTCTACGAGCTCAGCTCCCTCGGTGTAGTGTCCCTTAGCCCAGTTGTTACCGGCTCCAGACTGTCCGAAGACGAAGTTATCGGGACGGAAGAGAGCTCCGAAGGGTCCGGAGCGAGCAGAATCCATGGTTCCAGGCTCGAGGTCAACAAGAACGGCACGAGGGACATACTTTCCGCCGTTAGCCTCGTTGTAGTAGACGTTGATACGCTCGAGTTGGAGGTCAGATTCTCCCTTGTAGGTTCCATCAGGCTGGATTCCGTGTTCGTCAGAGATGACCTCCCAGAACTGAATAGGATCGGTTTAAACAGCTTTGTCTGCATACCTTGCATCCGATCTGGTTACCGCACTGGCCGGCCTGAACGTGGACAATCTCGCGCATGATGGAAAGGTCTGAAAATTATTAGTGAAATAGGAGACGAAGGAAAAGAACACACAAAAGGCCTCCAAAAAGGTCTGCGCTTTGGGATAATAGAAGGGCGGGAGGGGGCTTCGGGTCAATAGGGGGACCGGACTGGTATTGCGAAATGAGGCGACGCATAATTCAAATTACTGGACGAGAGGGGGGAGGGAGGAGCCAATCGATAGGACAAAAAACAGCTGGCCCTTTTGGACATATGAGCCGGAGAGGACAGACGGAAGAGACAGAAGGAGGGGGACAGACCCCGATCGCCGATATCTACGCGCCCCGCTCGCTCTCTCTCTGACTCACACGCAACTATTGAGCGATGGAGAAAAACTCGGCCGACCAGCACACAAATGCGAACCAGCAAGCGTCGGCCGACGTGCAGTTCGGCTCACGAAAGGTAAAGAGGGCCACGTCGAGGGCTGGTCAATGGCTTCTTTTCTTTAAGCTTTGAGTGGGTTTTTTTTCTCGAAAATTTTAGAGACAAAATCAAACAATTTGAGAGTCTCCTATAGCTCAAAACCATTGGAAAATTAGTCAGAAAGGAATGCGATGTCGAAATGGTCGGCAACGGCGAGGGCACGCCGCTCTTTTTAAAGGACTGCTTGTGGAAGCGAGTTGGCCTAAAAATTGGCGGGAATTTAGAAAGAGCTGGCCTTTTCGATTTTTTTGATACAATAAATTTGAAGAAAGACGACGAAAAATCAATCGAAAAGCAGGGCGGAGGGAGAGGATTTTGGGACAACTGACCACTCGCTGGTCGCCCCCGTTTGAACGAGGCCTCAACGCGGGAAACTCGGATACGCAGGGTTACCGAAGAGGCGCGAAAACGGAATATTCGAACAGGCCACGCCCAGAAAATCATGTCCCCGCCCCTGAGTGGAAGCTTTTCTATGCTCTTTTGTTCTTCTTGGAGCAGGGAGAGTGGAAGGACAGAAAGAATTCAGCTATTTTGCTATCTGTGTGGGGGGAATAGAGCCGTTTGGCATTTGCGATAAGGACCAATTTTATTGGACAAGACGCGTCAATATTTGGCGGAAATTGCAACAAGGGGGACCAGTGAAATTTTATTCCTTCCTGTTTGTACAAAAATTAAGGCAGAATGTTGAGGGGAAGCCAGCCCATCTTGCCATCTGTCCGGCGACATAATGCGTGTGTCTTATCCTTTTGGATAATTTGGACGCGATCACGGAAGTCGACGCTCATCTCTCCTTCAGACTGTTCGTTATAACTACGTCGTGTCAAAGTCCAATCAATCTCTGACTCGGAATCGTTGAAAAGCTCTCTGATATCTGGTCGTCTCGGTCTTGGCTTCTCTTCAACTCTGAAAGCGTCTTTTCTTGTTAATTTTTGTTGGATGAAACTCACCCGTTTTGCCATCCAACGCCTAGCATCATCTGACAAAGAGGACAATCTTTACAGCTTTTCAAACTCTTCATCGTATCGAACTTCCTATGGTTTTCCAGATGTCGAATGAAGGCTTTATTCTGAGCTGGAGAGAGACCGCCTGAGTAATCGGTGAATTTTCCTCCACCAATGGGTCCAACTGGAAGAACTGGGACTCCAATGGATCGAATGTGGGAGCGAGTTGATTCATTCAGTGTCGGATCTTCTAATTTATTTCTATCTTCCAGGTATGAATGGACAAAGAATGGCGACGATTGTTCCTAAAAGTTGATCATTTTCCCAGGATTATGACTGCAGGCTGTTACACTCAATAGCTGTGACTTGGTGTGCTGAGTCAGAGAAAAACGAGTGAGAATCCTCTGGGGTCATTTTCTGTGTCGATTGTTTCTCTCATCAAGGGCAATGGGGCTGCCCTCATGTAATTGGGTCGCATTTAGGGGGCTCTTTCGCCGGACTCCTCGGGGAACAACATTGTGAAATTGATCTCTCTCTCTCTCTTTCTCAAATGGACACATGTCATTCGGAGAGAAAGGCCCATTGAAATTCATGAATGCCAAATATGGAGACAGACATACACCTGTGTGGACACACTATCAAAATGAGTTTCTCACAACAAATCGGAAGGGATTTGGAAGATGGTATCCCCTCCCTTGACCTCAATCGCATCTCTCTCCTCGGCTCATTTCCTCCATCCGGTCTTTTGTTTTTTAATCGAAGGTCAGAGAAAACCAGATAACCCCAAAGCTGCGAGAAAAGACCCGACACCCCGATAAGGCGAACCGCGGGACGCTTGTGGCCAGTCGAATCGATGCAAACCGCCGACAAAAACGATTCTTCCGCTCGTATCACTACTCTACTGGGGTCACAAAAAGGTCCAAGGGGACGATCGACGATTACAATATTCCTTTTTCATTCAGGAACTGCCTGGCATTCACCCCATCAGCTCATAAAAATCGCCTGATAAGCTGCTGATATGCCACACAAAACTTACAAATGTCTTTTCCCTCTGAGCCGGCAGAATTGGTCGGAAGTCAGGATTTGGAGAGGAAGTATCAACTACCAACGGCTTCGTCCTTTGATCCTCAATAATCTAAAAGTTATTTTCAATCGGAGGTCATAATTGTTGCCCAGTTGGCCCGTCAATTTCGAAACAATCCGGTGTTTCGATTAAACTTTCATGAGTTCTTTCCTAGGGCTTGAGGGTTAAAAGTTGCGAAAATAGGAGAGAGAGATTATGGCAAGGGATTATGGGTCCAGTCAGTGGAATCATTTCATCAAAAAAAAGCTCACCAACGGCTGAGAGAAGCCATTCCTTGAGTCGAGTCGTGGTCGAGAATTTATTTGGACTTCTACTGGGCGTTGTTCGACATATCTTGGCTGCTCTTCGACCTGATTCTTCTTATCAACAAAAACAGCTAAATTTGCACTCACAATTGGCGATAACTTTTCGATTTTTGTCACTACTGGAAGTCGAGGTCGTCCATTTTCCCGCTGAATCGGTGGATCTCTGCTTGCCGGAAGCTCATAATCAATCTAAAACGGCGTTAGTTACATGGGCTTAACTGATAACTGTCACGCCAGAGGAACAATTTTACAGCTCGATGGCCATATACAATCCCCCTTAGTATATAATATTGACATCAACTATCTACCTTTGGCTCGTATCTGGCATAGTCTGGCGGAGGGATTATATTCTCGGGAGCTTCGAAGGTCACAGGATGGGAGGTCAGTGGTTGAGAGTAGCCGCGATAGTCCGGAGGAGGGATGTAGTGCATGTGAGGTTGACGAGGAGAACTCACAGGAGAGATAGCACGAGAGCGAGCTGGAATTCAGTTATCAGTTACGACCGATGGCTAGGCACAGTCACGCCCTGTATCCCTAAGGTGAGAGCAACTAGGGAAGCCCGCAAAAAAGTGATGATAACTTTGTGTTTTCTGTCTAAAGAGAAAGAGAGAGAGAGAGAGAAGGATGGAAAGAGAGCGAACAAGGGGAGCAGCTGATTCAAGCAAAAAAGAGCTAACAACAGGAAAAACTGGGCTGAAATCCGAGAGCCGTTCCTCTTTTGTAGTTGGAGGCCTCTCGCAATGCAAATGTCGCCCACTCGGGAATGTTGTTGTATTTGGTAGTGTATTTCACAGTACTCCAACAAGGCAAGTATTTGTTCGTCTCAGAACGACCTTCCAGCTCTGGGATGTCCTTCAGAGCCATCCTCTTTAGCTCTTTTTCTGTTACAACCTTCGGTCGAAGACCTACATTTGATCAGCAGTTCTCTCAAATTATGGCACTTCGCTACCGCTGCTGATAAGCTCGTCTCATTAGCAACCAACATGACCAATCAAGTATATCCTCTTTATATTCGCTTCATTAGAGGGAAAATCTATGAGATTTCTAAGCAACAATGTTCTACAAAGTTGTAGTCCTTGATCTCATCTATAACTTTGTAGAACATAGAAATTAATGGAATTCAAAGATGAGCGAATAAGAGAGACTTCAGGATTTGGGACTCCTCTTTTTGGTGGACAATCACCTCCCACCGGCGGCTTTTCTGGACGCCATTGAGGCGATGACGAGTGCGCAAAGAACTCGAGTCGTTCAGCTCTCTCTACAAGGTAAAATGGCTGGAGAGGAGAGATCAAAGAGAGCTAAATGAGACAGGACTTTGCTCGGCCAATATAAACATTTGGCACTTCCTGTCGGTTGGCTTTTTGTCGGCGGAGATTGCTTGATTTGTTTACAATTTGTTTTCAGGTATTTCCTATGAGATTGAGAGAATTTTGGATGGAATTATCTATACTCTTTCCAAGGATGATCAAGCCTACGTTGGGTTTTTGATTTAATTTTGAGGATTCAGATTCAGAGTCGCAATTTCCTTCAACTTCTAACTACCGCTCGCTGTCTCTCCGAAGCTTTCTTCAAAAATTCAGCAAGTCTAGTTCATTCTGGAATAAAAACAAGACGACTCCAACCATAACGACGCTTTTAGTTTTAGCTTTCAAGTCTCGAGTGTCTGATAAATCTCTAGCCATTTGTATTTAAATCTTAAAAAACAAAAAGAAAAATTCTAAAACAAGAACTAATATTCTCTGGCGAGAAGATTCTCCTTTTTCAGATCGGAAACGTCATCTTCTTCTTTTGGAGATAATTTCCCCCAATATTCAACAATCCAAAACGAAATAGCACCCATAGTGGCTGAGACGACAAGAATAATTAGATGAGTATCCAGATAAATATAAGAGGAATAAAACAGCGAAAATGAGGCCATCAAGGACTGGAAATTTCCACCTTTTGAGGGAGAGACTCACTTGATAGAAGTTAAAAAGGGCGAAAGCTTCGTTGCTACAGTGAGGGAAAATATCAGCCAGAATGGCATAAACTTGGGTATTCCAGCAGCCATCTCCGACTCCCAAAAGAAATGAAAGGAACATTACCACAAATGGACTGGAAGCGATTGGAAGAAGGAAGGAGAGAAACTCACTCTGGATAGAAATAGCTGGTGGCGTGTGTTTTGGCTAGAGAGGAGCCTTTTGGGAAATAGAGATAGACTCCACAAAAGACAATCAGATGGAGAAAACATCCCAACACGACGATTGTCTTCCGGGAAACTCGAGAACTAACCGCCGGAATTGCTGTCAAAATACTCACTGGATTACGATCTTTTGGAAAGAAGGCGACTTATCACCTGCAATTTGGCCCAACCCTGCGAAAATACAACTCCAAGCGACCCATTTCATACTGTTTTTGCTTAATTCTTGAGTAAAGAAGATACAAGTTGGTAAGATGGACGTCCAGAAGGATTGAACAATCCCCGTATAGGCGAAGACAATAGCCAAAAAGTACATTCGTTTGGTGAGCATCAGATGGAAGGTGGAGGAGAGTTCATTGAGGAGTCCTTTCTTCTCCTTTTTCTCATCCGGCTTATCCAATCCTTTAGGGGCTTTTCTCAATGTCAAAAAGATGATCATAGCCAGAACTAGAGAGATTGTAAAGACAATTGTAGTGCCCAACATGGCTGAGGGAGTAATGGAATCTCCCCCAGTTGAGGAGAAAACAATCAGAAGAATGAATCCTCCAATCACTTGACTAATTGCTCTTGATAGATATTCTAGAGAATTGGACAAACCTGGCTTGAGAAAGAGCCCAAAGGATAGAGCTATTCCTTTCCAATGTCTTCTCTGTGCTGTTTTTAGTCAAATAAGTTCCCATCGCTGGCCAAATCACTAAATTTCTATTCAATTACTACGAAGAAAAAACAATACAAGCTCCTCCAAATCCAGACAAAGCACTGGTCACATAGTAATAATATTCGTTGATTCTGAAGAATCCAATCTAAATTTTTTAATTTAAAGATCAAAAAGAAGAAATTACTTCATAAAATAGAGTGAGAATGGTCCCAACTGTCATGGAAAGAGCCAAGCCTAGTCTGTCAATAGTCGGAGAAATGATCAAATTGGCGAAAGTGAAGACGAGGTAGTAGACGGAGAGACCAACATATCCGGCATGAGGATCTATATCTGATGTCTCGGCTACATTTGCAAAAACACTTTCAGCAATATATCCTGGATTGCAGTAACTCAAGAAAAGAAATTGAAAGAAACCTCGAGAATTGAATTGGATAAAAAAGAAAAGGAAGGCTACTCCGATTTGGATGATATTGAAGAGAGCTCGTTTGTCAATCTGATGAGAATATCCTCTGGCTTCTGATAGTCTTATTTCTGAGAAGGGGAAAAGAACCTTTAGATTTCTGCGAAAGAAGAGCCTCTTCGACAGCTTTTCCGGTCATTGAAGCGCTGAGAAGGTGTGAGAAAGGAAGACATCAAGACCCGTTACAGTCTCGTTGTAAAAATGTCATTTATCAATCGAACTATCATCTCGACGAAAGAAGAAGAGACGAATTTTCCCGCACTTTTTGTGGAATTCGGCCACGTGTTGTTTTGACTTTTGATTCGTTAAAATTAGAAGTGTCATCTAATTGAATTAGATTGGAGCTTTTTGACCTTCGTTCCTCCAAGAAAACTAAACGATTTCCACCCAATCGACTCGTGAGAATTCTGCATCTGAAATCAGTCCAAAAAGATCCTCGGAGATTTTGGATTCATTCCTTTTGGAAATCAAAAGATTTTGTGAGAAGGAGATTCTAATCGTTGCCTAAAAATACTAACTTCCTGCTGAAGTTTTTGTCAAGTTTTCAATAACTTGTGGCTATCATTTCTCTCGAGGTTTAGTCCTTTAGCTAATCAGATTTGACACACCTGACTGAGGATAAAAATCGCGATCCAATCGGGTTAGCTTTGCACGTGGCTATCGTTCTTTGCAAGAAATCTACGGCCCGATCTAATTGAACCATTAAATTGGATCCAATTCGATTATTGCTGATTTTTGGACTCTCTCAAACAGGAACGATTGCTGGTAGATGCTCCATCTTCTATCAAATATCATTCGATCAGACAGCCAGATATCCCAAGAAAATACAATATAAATAGTGATATGAATATTTTACTTCCATCTCTCAATTAACCGGGAATCGTTCCATAATAACAGACAACAATAGAGAGAGGGGAAAAGTGAATGGTCCAGTGTAGATAAACTCGTAGATTTAGACACCCGCGTCTGACATAAGAGGACCCGTGCTGTCGATAGACTTCTCCGAGGGAATGGGCGACTCGCTGCTCACTGAAACAGTCACGGTTTGTCGATGAAGCAGAGGGCCTGAAGCATTGGACAATGAGTACGGAAAACAAGTGGAAAGCCACTTATGCAAGTGAGACAGGTGAAGCAGAGAGAGAAAGAGAGGAGAGGGGGAAAGAACATGCACACCTAAAGAAGCATTTTCCCACATTTCTCTGATGGAGCCGAGTACTCCAGACGTCCCATGTTGTCCACTTGGAAATAACAGTAACAAGCGATGATCGAAGTTATTCCGAGGATGACCAGATGAGTTGTCAAGTAGATGTGAGACGAATAGTATAATGAGGCTGAGGTCATCAACGACTGAAAATAAGTTTTTTCTCTCAAAAACAAGCTAGAATTCCATTCAAAGTTGATAAGCCTCGTACCTGGTAGAAGTTGAAGAGAGCAAAGGCCTCGTTAGATTTGTGAGGGAAAACATCTCCCACGAAGGCGTAGACCTGGGTGTTCCAGCACCCATCACCAAATCCTAGTAATAATGCGATGGCCAAGGTAGCCACAAGTCTAAATTTCTTTTTTATATGACTGAATAGAAGGAACAGACGAAGGCTCGATGTAAGAGATGGCGTCCGTCTTCCTGACGCTGGACTCAGCTGGGAAGCAGAGATAGACTCCGATACAAACCATCAGGTGGCAGAGCAATCCGGTCGCGATGATTGTCTTTCTCGAAAAGTTTTTCCCCTTCGTACAAATCCATCCACACACTGAATTTCATTTCATATTTGAGACGAAAGGGGAAACTTACAAAGAAGTTGGCCGATTCCAGCGAAACTCGTACTAATAGCCATATATGTCATGTTGGTCGTACCCAATCGTCCAGTGAATGAGATGACAGTTGGGAAGATACCTAATGGTTCTGATCAAAGAATAAAAGGGAAAACCAACTCGTCCAGAAGGATTGAACAATTCCCGTATAGGCGAAAACAACCGCCAGATAGGCCATTCGCTTGGTAAACAGAAGCTTTAACGTACCCACTGAAACTTTTTTGTTTGAGAAGAGTGGAGGCGACTTACAGAATTCAGAATAGACTGTGGGACGTCCGACGGTGATTTGACAGATATCGGGATTGATGGAAGGAGTCTTTTTGAGGGTGAAGAAGAGAATCATTGAGATGATGAGGGAAATGGTGAAGGCGATCGAAGTCACCATCTGAGCTGTATGGGAGATGTTGCCTCCCTCTTCACGACCTCCGACATTAGCAAAAACAATAAACAAAATGATTCCGCCGACAAGTTGTCTGCAATGGGTATTAGGAGTAAAGAGAAAAAAGCAAATAGACTCACGAAGCTTGAGAAAGTGCCCAGACGATGGAAGAGTTCCTCTCGAGAGTCCGCTCCGTGCTGTTCTGCGTCATGTATGTTCCCATCGACGGCCAGATTACTGTAACAGAAGATACTGTAGACGAGAAGTGGAAAAGACGTACGAGCTGCTCCGATTCCCGACAGGACACTCGTCGTATAATAGTAAGGAACATTGATATCGAAGAAACCGATCTGTAGGGGAGAAGGGTCAGATTAGAAAATAATAAAAAGCAACTAACCTCATAGAGGATGGTCAGAGCAGCTCCGATCGACATCGACCATTGTATTCCAAGACGGTCGATCACTGGGGAGATCCATAGATTGGCAAAGGTAAAGACGATGTAATAAACAGCCAATCTGAAAGAGCTCTCTTTAGACTCTTTAGTTTGGCTTCAGATGAACTTTTCGGAAAAAAAAACTGACCCACTATATCCAGTGTGAGGATCGATGCCACGCTCGGCAGAGATCGACTCGAAAATGGACTCCTGAATGTACCCGCGAGAGTTGAATTGAACGAAGAAGAAGAAGAATCCTAGCCCGACTTGAAACACATTAAGAGTAGCAGGATGCATCGAACAATTGTCATTCACTGGCGGCGGTAAGCGAGGCGAGGATGCCAACACTTCTGCAAATGTGATATAAAATAAAAATGAAAGGGTGGGAGGGGAATGGACAAAGAGAGGAACAGAGAGTGAGATAGCTGTGTCCGATTTCGGGAATCGATCAAACAAGTCGAGTGGTTGTGGTGTGGGCGTTTTTCCAAAATAAACGACCTGACGGGCTTTGATCTATAGTCCTACAAGGAAGGAATTCGCCTTGAAAAAGAACATTAGCCTTTTCGTCGGTTGAAAAAGAACAATAACTTCTTGGGCGAACGGGTTTACTCTACTCTTTGAAAGAACCTCCCGTCATTTTGAGAGATAAACCAATCACAAGGGGGAAGCTCCCTCTGAGTTTTCAAGGAAATCGAAGAGACAAACAAGCCGATAAGGGTAAGATCAAAACCATCTGATGGATCCATCGGAAGACCTTTTTTTGTTTAAAAAGTTTTCGTGTGAAAGCGAAAAACTTAGGAAAGAAGCGATAGAGTTGTTTATTAACTCCCCCTCCGCCCTTACCACACTTGAATAGCTAAGAAGCCACAGAGACACACGGCGCAACTTCTTTCAGAATTTCTAGAGAGAGAGAGAGAGAGGGACCTACCACCTACCTTAGCCGCCGCTGGAGTGAACTGTTTTCGGGTTGAGACAATGGCGATAAGGGGGAGAAGGAGTCTGTGCGTAGATAGCACTACTCACGTGAGAACTTTCTCTATCATTCTTCGGACTTTTTTAATTGGACCCATAAAAGTTTATATTGCCGCAGCTGGGGGGAGGAAAAGTAATGAGACTAGTGTCGTCTGGCACCGAGATGTAATAGGAGGGTCCTGCCGCGAGATACCATATTCCATTCACACCCTCATAGAATCTATTTCTCATATGCCTATTACTCAACAGAGCACTTCGAAATAGATCAAAAAGCTAGAGAGAGAGAGAGAATGGCCCAATGTTATGAAATAGTTGAAGTCTTAAGGCACTTTTTGCTCTATGATGCTCATTTTTAGTGTCAGAAATAATAAACAACGCATAATTAATGATATATTTTCTATCATTTTTCATCAGAAGTTTAGAGAAAGAAGGTCAACGAAAGATGTGATAGTGAGAAAATCGATCGAAAAAAAATGCCACAAGATCGTAGCTCTCCCTAGTTATTTAAGAATGGCTCGATGAAGAGACACACGTCAAAGACAGACGAAAAAAGACGACAAGATCGTGCCTAATAGAGATTTTCATGAGAGGGACGACGAGAATAACTGAGGAGAACTCTCTCTCTCTCTTTCTCCCCTATTTTGGGCGAACAAAAGCGACGATGATTTTGTTGGCTAGCCGACGAAGACAAACAGATCTTCCTCTCCCTCCCAGAGAGCACACAGGACCCCTCGAGCAAAAATAATGAAATAATGAGAGTGGGCTTTGGCTGGAGGAGCATTAGTAATAACGGAGAACACTCTGACTCATCCTGCGTTATACAATGGAAGCAGGAGAGAGAGAGAGTGAGAGCCCTCTAGCTGTTTGTTGAAAGAAGACGCCCCTCATGTGTGTAATGGAGTAAAATGCCACGTGTGTGCATTGAAATGAGCCCAATTGACCTTCGTAAAAAGCGGCTCGAAGGCCTAACGAAGGGGCGGAGGTTTGAGCCGGATGCCACTAACTCTCGTCTCATGTGACAAAGAAATCTCTTGCAGAAGGTACTAAATGTGGTGTGAAAGAGAGAGAGAGAGAGAAAGAGAGCGACAGATGGGTTGAATGAATCGCTGGGCGCAGCACCGGCCTCTCTCCGGTTTTGATCTCCGGCTGTCCACCTAAACTTTTACGAAAGATTGTGAAATAACAAAGGCGGAGATCTTTTTAGTTCCAGAAATGAGAAGGAAGGGAGACTCAGTGGGAGTAATCGAATAGCAACGGGGAGGCAAAAGAGACTCCCGCGGGGGAGGGAAGAGAGTGACCAGACACACTGGGTCAGGACTCAGCGTGTGTGTAGTATTTGGAAGCCAGCCGGGTGTAACAAAGAACGACTGGGCTGCCCATGGCTAGAGTAGTGATCGGAGGAAAGAGAGGCCGGCGGAATTAGCTCCTCCTTCGCTCAGTCCGCGGCGTCAGGTGTCTCGTCTGTTAGAGGAGGCTTCCCTGCACTGAGGGCGTCCAAGTGAATGAGCTAAGACCAAGGGCAAGTACTAGTCGCGAGAGGGAGGAAAGTACAAAGGAACTAACAACAAGAAAAAGCCCGAAGAAAAATCTCCGGAAGTTTCGGACCTTTATGCACCCACACGGTGCGCTCGCACCGGGTGACGTGTCAGGCGTGTACAACAATCTGAGCAGCAGTTCAGCCGGGTGATGAACACGTGAAGGAAAACAGTGAGAGATCTCTCTCTTCCCAGAGCTGAAGCTGACCAAATAGAGAACAATAGAAGGGAAGGAGTTCGGGAAGAAGTCAAGTAGAAAATCGAGGGGGCGGACTGTAGGACGAGGAACTGCTGAGTGAAACAATGAGGGAGACTAAAAGGAAGTCCTCCACTTCTCCTTCTTTGTGGCCATTTTTGTGCTCTCAACGTCAGGAGATGGCCAGAACAAAGGAGAATGACGAAAGAGAGAAAAGGGGGGAAAAATACGGTTTGGAGGTTCATGAATGAGGAAGCGGCCGAACTCTGCTCCAATTCCATGAATAATTAAACAAGGCATTGTTTTGTCTGGTTGGCCTCTATTTACGTTTCATTTTCAGTCATCTCCAAGTCACATTCACGCCTGCAAACACTTGAACTATTTCGAAAAGCTTTGGCTTATTGCCAGAGTGAACATGTGACGAAGGCGGGAAATTCAAATGTGAGTGATCAAGATTCATTTGAAGATTTGTATCTGGACTGTCGACTTGCTTGGAGACAGGTTCCAAAAATATTCGGGCTAGTGCAAGCTTGAATGAACATATCCTTGCTGGCTGATGTAAATATCCAGCGTGGGGAGAGGGGAGCTCAATTGGAGACATTCGAGTAATTTTTGAGCGACAAAATCCACTCGGAGCGTCAACACGATGCTTCAATGGCCAGAGAGCTCTTTCAGATCACACGGGCCACAGGAGAGAATGAGATTCAAGGAGAGAGAGAGAGAATTTAAAATCAAATTAGGCTTCACACACGTTTTAGAAAAGAACGTGGGCGAAAGGAAGCTACCGTAATCCCCCACTTGATGACAGCCTCGCTCAAAATTACCGATCAAAAGAAGACAATTTTGGGGTCAAAAAGCGACTATTTGGTGTGAAATTGAAGCCACAAAGAGAGAGAGAGAGAGAGAGGATTGTTTGACTTTTGATGAGAGTAATCCGACGACAAATGAGGTCACAAGAGGAGGAAGAGAATTACTGTAATGAGGGACCCTCGTGATCTCCTTCTCTTTCCTCGTGCAACAAATGAGCGGAGAATATTGTATGAAGTGAATATGACGAGCGACGGGAGAAAGAAGTTCAGATTAGGTGCACTGGGGGTGTAGCAGATGGAAAATTGTGTCAATTAAGAGGCCACGTCCCCGCGAAATAAACAGAAGCGCGTGGCTCAACCGTGACGTCACAAAATTCATCAAGTTTTCTGAAAAGGAATAGAGAGAGAATCGTATGGCTCTGCGAACTGTGAACGAGAGAGAGAGAGAGAGAGAAGGGTTTGATAAGGGAGAGAGGGAGAAACGAGGAAAACAATTGTTTTTCTAATAGCGAGGCCGTTTTTCGTAATTGGCACCATCCCTCCGCCAAAACTGTCGTCTGAATCAACAAAATTGTCAGCGACAAAACGCTCCAAGCACTTTCCTAATCAGTTGTGGTCCTTGATCTGGTTGAAGGATTAGTGAGAAGTAAAGCTCTTGGAACCATCAAAGTAAGTGGAGGAGAGAGAAAGAGATTGATCTTTGCTTCTGACTCAGTTGAGTCCCTTTTCAAAGAACGAAGGGTAACTCAGACACATGATCAATCGAATGAAAATCCTGTGTTTGGCTATTATTGAAATCTGGATCAAAATCTCGAGGGAGAGAACTGATCGGAAGAAAATAGGAGTCAAAACAGCTGTGTCGTCAGAGGGAGAGAGAGAAATACGACAAATATATTCCGCAATCGGACGTCAATTCCCTTGACAGGAAAGAGTTATTGTTCCGACAGTTGGACTCATTTCCCTCCTTTGGGCGGCCCCAATAGCTGGGCGGAGTCACCAGAAAAAGTAATCAGAAATGCCAAATAATAAACGACTATCAAATTTCAATGTAAAAACTTGATGAATCAGCCTGAATACTTCCAAATTCGTCGAGCTTCTTCATCTATCCTCAAAAATATGTTGTTGTAAAAACAGTTTCGGAAATGTTTTTTCTTTGGCTCATTGGAAGCTACAAACGTAGGTACGAGAGCTACATCGTCAGCAATTCAGCCAACTCGTTACAATCGACGTTGGCTGAATTCGAACCAAAGAAAGACTACAATGACGTTTCTTCTGAAATTAAAAAAAACTCGTAGGAATAGGAAAAAGAGCTTCTCCTAATTGATAGATGGCTGAAACGCACAAGTTCCTAACAACCGGAATCGGCTGAACTTCT
Organism: Oscheius sp. JU1382; assembly: GCA_932521405.1. Lineage (NCBI taxonomy): Eukaryota > Metazoa > Nematoda > Chromadorea > Rhabditida > Rhabditidae > Oscheius > Oscheius sp. JU1382. Next base: position 2,874,799 of record OW051479.1, read on the forward strand.
ATGATGAGAAATGAGCAATTTTATAGTCAAATGTTGACAAATTTCGTAGGCGGAACTAACTCACCAGACGTGTCAGCCGGATAAAAGTCAGCTCTCTCTCTCATTCGTGACTCCTTTAAGGCAAAAGTCATGTGAAAAGCGTAGGCTTTCGCTTTTATTGCAGACTTTTAAAATAAAAGTTTTAGAGTTCGAAAAGATGCGAGAGGGACAGACAAATCCAAGTGGAAGTGAAACCATTAAGATCAATTTTCCGGGTCGATGGTTTGGCAATGATGTCAAATTTGAACTCAATAAACTGTAAGCATTTTACCTTCAATGACTCAGCTGTTGTTGACAGTCAGCGGAAAATAAAATTTTTTAAAGGGACAGTCATCAATTCGAGATGGAGTTTATTGGGGATTGAGAGGGGAAATACAATGGAGAAGTGGAAGTTTAATTTTGGCAGATTTTTCCGTATTTTTTCTAAAATAATTTTAGGCTTTGAATGTGCATTTTCCCCAGAGAGATTCAAATCGATTCCAACTTGATCTGGTTGTTTTTCCGTTCCAAAACATTGGTTTTATGGCAGTCAGGGATTGCCTCAAATTTGCTTTTTTTAGCCGTAGTAGCTTTCAGAAGAAGGTGTGAAGGTTTTTAAACAAGCGACGAGTTGTTTCTGTTTTTGTTGCGCATCGCCCGGCCAGATTAGAGGTAAGACAATAGTCGGTGCAAGAGACAAGACCGGTGCTCCTGGTCTCCTTCTCTCCCGTGTGTCTCTCGCTCGTCGTCTTCTTCCCCGAGGGGATAATCACCAAATCATTGGTCTGGTCTGCCACTGTCCACGTCGTGGCTGGAATGCCACAGATAACACTATCGACGCTGACTATACGGAGGAGCTTCTGTCCACTTAACTAATGCCTTTTTTGTGTCATTTTCGGGACCAAATCACGTGGGGTTTTCTCCTTTTCTTTCAACGAAATCAGCCTTATTCAACCAATTCCTCGATCAAATTTCAAAGTTGATTCATTTCTCAACAGTCACATTTTGAACCATCAATGCCAATCGAATCAAACTATTTGCTTCACAAAAATAATCCTATTTTTTATGATCTTGACCTCTTGAACTCTTCAACAATTTTCATCAGAAATCCTTGTTGTTTCTCGGAGAAAATCATTTCAATTTTAAGTTATTTTCCATCTCTCGGGCTGCCAACTTTATTCAAATGGCAGGCCTGCCATTTCCTGTCAAAAGCTTCCTTCTCTAGATCCATCTGACAGTCGATCCATCAGGAATCGTGTCCCTTTCACTGGACAATTCATCACCCCAGCTGTCTCCTGCCACGGTTCTCTCTTCTCCCCATTATTTTTTATCTTTCTTCGTAATTTTATCGAATTTTCCTAGCATTCGGTCACTTTTATCAATAGAGCAGAGAGCTTCTCCTTTTGTTTCTATAAAAAAGATTGGGTTTATTTAAAAGCTTTTTTCAGGTAGAAACCATGGGTATCATGGATGAGGCGACTTTCAACGTGGTCCAGTTGGGAGTCGGCTTCTTTTTCAACTTTTTAGCTTTCAATTCACAAGGTTTCTCTTTTAAAAATAGAATAAAATCGGTTTAGGATTCATCGAGGAACCCGTGATTGCGAGTGCCGCCGATCGCGCAAGCATCAACAAACATGCCGGTTATTACAGGTTCTTCCACTTTTTGGAAATTTCTCTAAAAATCAAGGAAAGAAACTAGAATTTTGAATTTTCAGTTTGTCAATCATCTATGCGACCTTCACCCTGGCCAATTTCATCGCAGCTCCAGTGGTTGGAGTCTTGGGCCCGAAGTGGGCAATGGTCATCGGAACTCTTTGCTACACAGCCTTCCAAGTTGGATTCCTTTTCCTCAACGAAGGCTATCTCTACTTCTCTTCAGCTCTCCTTGGTATTGGAGCAGCCAGTGAGCTCTGTCATCTTCCTTTTGAGATTTCTATTTCTAGTTGTGTGGACTGGCCAGGGCACATATCTCTCGATGAATTGTACGGAGAAGACGACGGGAAGAAACAGTGCCATGTTGTGGGGTCTTTCTGAAGGATGTCTAATAGCTGGAGGAGTTTTCCTCTTTATTGTATTCCACACTTCGGATACGACAGACAATATTCCGGATCACACAGTCAAATTGCTTTATGTAGTATTCACGGTGGTTTCTATCGTGGCTGCGGTTATCATCGCCTTATTGAGGACTCCTCCCTATGAGGATAGAGGAAAACACTCCGGAAGTTATGTCGATCTGACATGTGAGTTCTCCTATTTTGTATCAATTTCGCTTTTAGTGTCCACGTTCAAGCTGATGGGTACGAAGAAGATGATTCTTTTAGCTTTTGTCTTCGCATATACTGGCATTGAGCAGTCATTCTGGACTGGTAAGCCCTTTTTCACTTTTAGTTGCTGTAGCTGTTCAATTTTCGGCTCAAAAAAGACCTTTTAGGGATCTATCCTACGTGTATTTCCTTCACAAAACAACTCGGTTCCAACACAAACTCCCTACTTGCTTTGAATTCGATTTGTGCTGGAGTTGGACAGGTTACGGGTAGATTTCTATTTTTTTTACTTACATAGAAAAGACTTTAGCCGGCTTTCTCTTCGGCATTCTCGGTGACCGAACCAGGAAAATTGGACGAGATTCGATCATTTTTCTGGGCACCTGCATCCATCTTCTCGTCTTTGTTGGGGTTTATATCAACTTTCCAGCTCAGGCGTCACTTCACTCAACCGATCAGCCCGGTATTATTACTCCCAAGTGAGCTTTCTAATTTCTGAATACAATGTGGATTCAGTGTGGCATTGGCTCTAGTTTGTGGAGGACTTTTAGGCTTCGGAGATGCTTGTTGGAACACTCAGATCTATTCCCTCTTGTGTGATGTCTATCCTCACAAATCGAGTCAAGCTTTCGCTATTTTTAAATTCTATCAGGTTTTCTCCTTCAATTTCTAACCAAATATTCAGTCGGGATTGTCATGCGCAGCATTCTTCTATTCCTCCAAACTTGAGCTCACATGGCATTTGGCCATTATGGTTATAACTTCTCTCATCGCTGCGGTCTGCTATTTCGGTGTGGAACGAGTAGCCCGAATGAATCAAAGACTAGAAGCTGAAGATAAAACTCTTCCCCTGCCAATGACTCCAGAAGTTAATGGTGAGATCTCTTTATTAGAGAGTTGAAAATCGTTTAGAAGCATGGTCTTCTGATTACAGTGAACCATTCCCAGATCCACCAAAGTCAGCCAGTCAGGATGTTGGAAGGACGGCGCTTTAATTTTCACCTCAAAGCTTTTTGTACATAGAGCTATAAATATATTTATCTTCTTCTTCGGTAAATCTCTTGATTCCTCTCTTTTTTGAGATTTCTTTACATGTCTATACTAATCCGCTGAATCTTGTTATCTTTGAGGATTGAAAGGAATCAGTGACTGTTCCTTTTCTGAACTTGCTGCTTGCCTTCTTTGAAGTAGCTTCTAGGAAAAAATGCCGTCAGATAAAGAAGAGGTGGACGAAAGGGACTACGAGATGGTGCCTGGAATGGGATCTTTTCGTTATCAGACTCGACGGAAGAGATGTGGCCGGCCGAGTAAAAACGAGCCGATGATTCCGTTTGGAACGAATCTTCATCAGAAATACAAGCTGATGGAAATCATCGGTGCTGGCGGCTATGGGCAGATCTTCAAAGCTTATTGGAGCGAGCAGAGGATCCACGTCGCTGTCAAAGTGATGACGCGGAAACACGAGCCACAACGAATGATTCTCGAGCAGATTATTCTCTCCCTTCTGCAAAATGATAAAAAGAAACATTTTCCTTACTTGGTCAGTCTTGAAAAGATATTCCAAAATATTCAGCAAACCATAAATTAAGCAAAGATTTCAGTTTGGCAGTGGCACTTTTGATAAATACATGTTCATCACAATGGAGTTGCTGGGGAGAAGTCTCTCAGATTTGAGAAAAAGGAGTGAGAACCGTCGATTTGAGACACAGACAGCCATCCGTGTGGGAATTCAAATGCTTGAAGCCATCAAGACTCTTCATGACATAAATTTTGTCCATCGCGACATCAAGCCGGGCAACATGTGCTGCGGAAGCTCGCCGAGTACCTACAAAAACATTTATCTTGTGGACTTTGGATTGAGTCGTCGCTACCGGGAGAATGGCAAAGTGGCTAGACGGAAGAGTGCTGGCTTTCGCGGAACTCTTCGCTATGTCTCATTGAATGTTCACGAGAGAAAAGACCAAGGACCTTGTGACGACCTGATAAGTCTCTTCTATTCAATTGTCGAGCTCAGCGAAGGAATTTTGCCGTGGACTCGGCTCCGTGATCCCGACGATATTGCTCGCAGGAAGAAGATGAGCAAGGCGCATGATATGTGCAAACAGCAGCCAGAAGAACTCTACGAATTCTATTCTTATTGCTACTATGTAGTCGAAGAAGGCGATAGACCTGACTATGCAGAGCTGATGAACTATCTGAAAAAGATTCTGCCGCCTGGTGCCTCTGCTGAGCCAATGAGCTACGAGAGCGTTCTTGGAGTTGATACCGTCATCCAGGGATCCCTCGAGCAGCCGACTCCCGACGATTAGACTAAACGGTACTGAAATAAAGAAATAGGCATTGTATTCTTTTTGTATTCAATTTGAATTTTACCAGAGAAACTGAAAGCTAGAACAAATGAAAGCTCAGCGATCCAAAAATAGATGGTCGCCTACTTGCTTTGGCACTAAAATAGACGAATTGCTGTGTTACCTGAGAGAGCTCTATCAGAACAAATTGGTTTTGTTGTCCCCTGGGAGCACCCCTTTTTCTCTCCTTCAAGTTGTCAGCGCTCAATAGGCCAGGCGTTTCCTGGGCGACTGAGCGTGTCGTTTTCTCATTCATAGCCTCTCGCCTTCTCATTCGGAGGCACTTCCCCCCATCAACACCTCCTAAATGGTTGGTAGCTCCTTGCTTCTCCTCTATTTGGCGCCCACTTTCAGGATAATTTTAAGCCGGGTCCTCCGAAAGCCAAACGGCCTCCGCCTACTGTTTTCTGTTATATTTGTGGTCGACAATTCGGAACAAAAAGTATCGGTTAGTTGAAGCATCTTGTTGTTGAAAATAGCCACAAAATATAGGGATTCATGAGCCGCAATGTCTCGAAAAATGGCACATTGAGAACAACAAATTGCCGAAGAGTAAGAGACGGCCGGAGCCGAAAAGACCCACCATAGTCATGGAAGCAGGTTTGGCTTCATTCTTTTGGCTCCCGACTCAAAGCCATTTCCGTTTTACGAGGTCAAATTATTCTAGATGGGAAGACCATTGATGTGGAGGCGACTAACGAGGCTGCCTGGCAAACAGCTCAAGCCGCAATGGTCGTTTGTGAGCACTGTGGCCGTCGATTTGGGGTAAATCATTGTCTCTTTAACAACATTGTCGTCTTTTTAGGAAGATCGATTGGAGATTCATCAGAGGAGTTGTACGGAGGAGAATCCGGCTAAAAGAGTTGAAAGAAAGCCATCGAAAGGACGAAAAGATCGCTCGAATTCCCAACCTCCGAAGGAGAAAGCCCCAACTCCGGATCGTCCTGGATGGAAGAATTATTGATCTCGTCTTTCGAAATGTTGAATAATGAAGTTTTTGAGCCGAGAGTGTCTCAACGGAAATTAGGTGGAGGGGTTAATCAAGCGGCGGGAGAAATCAGTTCTTTTGAACCTGAGAACTCATGTTGGGAGTTTGATCGGCAGAATCAGATGAGATCTCTGTTTTAACGGTTCATTATTTTGAAGGTAGTTTTATCGAAAAGAAATGAAGCTCGTCATTTGATATCATTGCTTTCCCATGAAGAAGTACTTCAGAAACTCTCGCAGCAAAACATCTTGTTAGAGAGGACAAGATGGTTTCATTAGAATCCGACAAATTTCCAAATTCTTTCTCAAATAAAGAGAGAAAAAGAGGGATTGAAATGAATGCTTTTGTTTGTATAGCTAATCTAGCTCCTCATCTATGCACATTGTTCTAACAATTGTAAAGCGAAATCATCTACAGCTTCTATGACCAGCTTCGACCAAATTTGATAGATAAACGGATCATATAAATCTGCCCCAACTCAGTCCATTTCAAATACAGGGCACATTGTGACAGCCTCTCTGCGTCTCTTTGTTCCCATTGTCACTAGCCGTCTCTCGTCTTGCTTCTCCGCGGGAAGGTTTGTTCGTTTTTTGGGGCGCGGATATTTACGTCCTCTCCTCAAAAGCACGTATGGCTAATTTTCAGCATTTCTTGGGAAATTCATTAAACCAAAATGAGTCAGTCGGGGTTCAATAGAAGAAATTACTACAATCTTAATAGAAATGCCCCCTTCCAAAGTCAGTTTACCCCTTTTAATCTAAGAAAACATTTCAGCGCAGCCTGTTAAATCAAATGCTACCCTCTCCAATAGACCTGGAGCACAGAAGCCACATTATCGAAGCAGTGGCCATCACGACCGAGGTTTTCAAAAGCATTCGCATCATGGTCGAATCCATGCTCCTCCAACGAATCACATCTGGGAAGAAGAGTTTCGAGCTGCTCAGATTTCTGAAGGTTTGAATTTTTTCTTGATTTATTTTTAAAAGAAAAACAATTAAGATTATGAGACAGAAGGAGTAGTCGTTTGGGTTGAAGGCCTCTATGGTGAAGTGGTCTGCGAGAAGAATATCAACAACAGCTATGCGCATTTCTACTTCGACGGAACGACTGAAATCGATGGACAGATCGTTGCTGTGGCTCAACGAGAGGGCACTTTTGAATTACAGGCCGGATCCAAGGTTAGCCATCCATGTTTGAAGCAGATTGTTCTACTGAAAAGTCTAGACAAAAAATAAAAATGTTTCAGATTGAGTTCGAATGTCGATATCTTCAACCGATGGAGAAAAAACAGCTCCACACTGTCCATATAAAAAAGATTACTTTGCTGAAGAAGAACAGTAAGGTTGAGCCGATGGAAGTCTGCATTGTGACTTCTCCCGAAGACCCGCATGCAAATAAGTGGAGCATCAATGATAGTGGAGACTATGTTCTCCTGTCGCCGCTTATTTTCTCCAAGAACTGGATCATACAATCTCTCGAGGCTCGTTCTACTGGAACTCTTCCCGATTATATTGTAAGTCTCTTTCTATTTTTTTTAGTTTATTTAATCAACCAGGAGCCAGATAGAGTCCTCTATAAAGCTGGACGAACCTTGGAAGGTTTGGTAATGAAGTCGCCACGTTGGATGTTGGATGGTGGAGATGACGGAGAAATGGGCAAAAATCCTCGCAAGTTTCTGTTGAATGCTAAGCCATCTCCAATAATAAGTGGCCTGGCGACGATTGACCATATTGTGCCTTATCAGAGCGCTATCCTGATAGCAGATGGCCGACCAGACGAGCCGATGTATTGGCCGATTGTGGCTTTTCCTTTGGAAATTAAACTTCAAGTGGTGAAAGGAGCTCGAGTTGAATTTGTGGCTTCGAAGGAACTTCCTAAAATGACCTATTTCTGGCGAGTCAATGAAGTCGTATTCACTGACGCCAAGCCGAGACCGAAGGCTACTTCCATCTATGCGAGACATCTTAGCAAAAAAGAGCTGGTGAATGCAACAAAAAATTCTATGATAAAAGCTAAAAGGGTCAGAGAGATAGAAGAACAGAAGCTCATCAATAAGTTCCGAACTTCTGTTGTGGAGGACATGTCGCCAAGCGGTGGTGGTGGAGAGAAGACTATTGAAGTAGAAAAAGAAGAAGAGATGGAAGTGGAGGAGGATAGTAAAGATATATTAGAAGAAGAAGAAGTGAATCCAAGAATGATTCGAGACAAGATGTGTGAGATGTTGGGATGTAGTCCTTATGATGTCGATGGAGATGGAGTGGAACGCGTCCAAGCCCATCACGAGCTGGCTGTGTAAGTCACCACTTGTGAAAATTTTAAATATTTTTAGAGAGTACAATCATCATGTGATGACAATGGCTGACAGAGTGGCTGCGGAACAGAAAAGACAGAGGAGAGAAGACTATGAATATGGCGAGTTGAGTGAGGAGAAAAAAGCTGAATTGGAACAAGAAGTTCGTGGACATTTCGGATTACCTCTGGAAAATCCAAAGAATTTGGTGCAAGATGTTGATACGAAGAATAATTCTAAAAAGAAGAATGAAGTTGAGGCAGAAATGTTTGCCCCTCTGGAAGGAATTAATGTTATTGGACTCTACGACGATGTGAAGTTATGCTTCGACCGGATTCTTTTGGAGAATGAGGAGCAGAAATGTCTCGATAAGACCAAGGAGGAATGTGAAAGGTTGGGCAAAAAACCCGAAGCTTTGGCTACTCTCAAAGTTTCTTCCAAGTCAAAAGAAGTTTGGTGGTTCCGTCGCAAGACTCCTCGTCTCTGCCCGACCTTCATAATGGCCGAGTTGTGTGATAATCGAACAGAGGAGGAGATCTGCCAAGACTACAATGTCGATCTACTTACGGAAACTGTTGTACTCAGGAGAGATGTGAGCTCATTTTGAGTAGTGAAAATCAAACAAAACTTTCAGAGCAAATTCATCCAAGAGAAGCCTGTTCCTGCGGTGAAAGTAGCAGTAGAAGATGATGTGGAGACAGACGGGTCTTCAGCCGTAGAGTCCTCAGAAAATGTAGAGCCAATAGAAATCGTCGAACCAGTAGAAATTGTAGAGCGAGTGGTGAAGAAAGAACTCCAACATCCAGAAGGCTTTATCTCGCCGTTTTTCAAAGATGACATTGTGGCTAAATTCATCAGAACTTTGAAAAGTCATTAATAGCAGCATACTTATTCTCAAGACGATCTCAGTGTTGTTCTCTCCAGTTACAAAATTACGTGTTGTTTTATCCTTGCCTTATGAAGTTTTTTGATTAAATTTGATTTTCTTTCATTTTCCAGCTACCCCGTAAATGATTCGGATAGGATTTTGAAACATTTTTGAGTGTTGTTTTTGGGAGGAAAAGACTCGCCTGACCAGCCGGTAAACAATCAAGATGAAAAGACCGTGTAGTTCCATCAGTCAGACGATGTTTCTTTTCTCTCTGCCAGAATTTCGAACGTTCTTCGAAGCATTTCTTATCGTAATTGCGATTCGGTGTCATTTTCATCTGTGAACTTCGTCTTCTCTCTGTCAATGCCACATTCTTATTTACTGGCTGTCAATTCCATTGGAGAGTCTAGTCGACTAATTTTGAATTTTTCATATCGAATTTAGCGGATATTTAACCCATTTCCAACAAAAATAGAGATTATATTCAGCAGTGTCCAGAAATCCATAAAAATTGCTACAAGCCAATCCATTAGAGCCTAATTGGATAAATGAGTTTATACAATTTTTGGAACCTTATAAAATAAGAAATGCCACCATTCCTTGAATATTTTCTTCTTTTTTTTCTGAAAAATAGGACAGAGTCTCCGATGTCTGGCAAAACAGCCTCTTTGATCTTTTGATTCGTCAACAGCAGAACAAAGTTTAAAAAGAAATGGCTAGAAAGTAGATTTAACATTCTTGGGAAAGGTTTTTGAAACTTTTTTCGTCAGTTCCGGGTATGATTAGCGTCCGCTTTGCTTATCTTTCTTCCTTTTTCTTGGGCCCCATTGTCTCCTCAATCCCCCCACATGATTCTGACGTTTTTGAAGCGCTCATTGGAGAAACGACCCCTTCTAACTCAAGTTATAGCAGCCGGTAATGGTTGAAAAATTTAGCGAAATTATCTCTCTATAGGTCTGATCACATCGAGTGGCGATGTTCTTTGTCAATTTGCGGTGGAGCGGAGACGATTCGCCCAATATGATCCTCTCCGAACGGCTAGATTCTTCATCACATCAACTTGTTTCTTAGCTCCAATGGGTTCTTTTTGGTTTCGCTTCCTTCAGACCAGAATTACAGTTGGTCATCCAAAAATTTTACCTCTCAAGCGGGTTCTAATTGATGTGGTCAGTTCACCTTGTTTCCTGGTGGAAAAAAGTCTAGATTTGTATGTCGCCTTTTGTGACAGTTTGCAATTTGACTATTTTGCGACGTTTGGAAGGCTATTCTTTCAAAGAATCTATAGAGAAAATGAGAAAAGATTGGTGGACAATTTGGAGTAATGGACTCAAGGTGATTTCGACCTGATTTGTTTTTTGACAGTTTTATAGGTTTGGCCATTGACGGCTTTGATTAGTTTCTACTTCCTTCCACTAAATACGAGAATTATTTTCTACCAAATTGTTGGTCTCTTTTGGAATTGCTTCCTCTCATACAAAACACAAGTCAAATTGCCGACTATCAGACCTCTTGCTCTTCTGTAAACCATCTTCTTTCACTAAAGATTTTCCTTTGTTTTATTGAATTCTACGTAGACCTTTTGCTTGAAAAACAAGGACATTGATAAAGGAAAAAGATTCACCAGACTATGGTTCTCATTCTTTGCAGCTAGTAAGTTGTCGTTGACAAACGTTTCCGACATGACTTGCCAAATTGCGAGTGCAGTAAAGCTACAACGGAATCTGCTTCAGTATCTTCTTCTAATTTTTATACTAAGCATTTATTTTTATTTTCAGAAATGATGCTCATTCGTATGTTCAACCATTCTCTTCAAAAGAGACCTATGCTTACCCAAATTATAGCTTCAGGTTAGTTTTTTATTATTTATTTTAGCAACAATTATTCAGGAGTTATCTCTGCTAGTGGAGATGCTATGAGCCAATTTGTCTTTGAGAAAAGAACCCTTCGCCAATATGATTGGAAAAGGACGGGTCGATTTTTTATTTTAGCATCGTGCTTTATTGTGAGTTGTTAATATTTCTGTTTATTTTAGCATTTAGGCACCTGTTGTTGGAAAATGGTTTAAATTTCTTGAAGCTAAAGTACATTTTGGGCCTCAGAATCTTCGTCCTTTAGTTAGAGTTGCTACAGATCAAGTTAGTTAGATTTTTTATTTGTATTTTGTTATTATTTCAGATATTTATGGCTCCTTTTATCAATGCTGGAGTTCTAATTGTTTTGCGTGGGCTAGAAGGATTTTCATTGGAAAAATGCATTGAAAAAATGAGAGAAGATTGGTGGGCTGTTTATAGCCGTAGTTTGATGGTGAGTTCCATACTGTATTGATTGCTACATCTATTTTTCGCTTTCAGCTCTGGCCAATCGTACAAACTGTTAATTTCTACTATGTTCCACTCAATTATCGAGTAATTTTAGTCCAACTTGTCGCTTTGTTCTGGAATTGTTATCTTTCTTTCAAAACTCAGTCTAAATTAGATACCCCTCAAGAGTACTGATCTCTATGGCAACCAATCTCTTTGTAAATATTCCCATTTAGGTTGTTTGTTGTTTAAGTTGTGATTTGAAGACTTCTAATAAATTGTACATAGATGAAGTGAGACGATCGTTCATTGTGTCGGTCTTATCATACGATCATTATCGCTATCAATATACTGCGCCGAAATCGATTTCCTACTTTTTTGGGGCCCCCTATTCGCAGAAAATATGAGAAATCCTGCATCCTTTAGTCTCTCTCCATGTGATTTTTCTTAATGCTCTCCAATCGACGTGGTTTTTCTTTACTCCATCATCTCAGGAAAATCATCATCGGTAAGAGAAGGTTGGTATTACGTCAGATGTCAACTTCGAACCATACAAAAAATGGAATCACACAATATCAGGTCAATATTTCAACTATACATTTTCTATTTGAACTGAGGAAGTTGCTTTAAAAAATACGATTTTAGTCGGCAATTAGCCATTTGAACGACCTTCAATCGAATGCAGCCGTGATTCAGGCGCTTCGTGAGAAAAGGGAATATCAGCAAGAAAGAAATATTTTTGAAACGACCGAATACCTTGAACATTCTGGGCTAAAGGTGATTTCCCCACTGATTAGATAGACTTTTGTCCTTCAGATTGAGTTAGTTGATGATCTGAATGTGATCCATGTGAGCGGGACCAAAGGAAAAGGTTCAACGTGTGCCTTTGTAGAATCAATTTTACGATCTCATGGCTACAAAACGGGTCTTTATACGTAAGTTACCCTTTTCCTTACAAAACTTTTCCCAGATCTCCTCATTTAGTCCATGCCAGAGAAAGGATTCGAATCAATTCAAAGCCCATCGATGAAAAGATGTTCGCCACATATTTTTTTAAAGTTTATAACCAGCTCAAAGCCGCTGGCGATGGAGATCACATGCCAGCTTATTTTAAATTTCTAACTTTGATGGCTTTTCACATTTTCTGTGAAGAAAAAGTCGACGTCGCCATAATTGAAGTAGGAATTGGTGGAAAATACGATTGCACCAATATTGTGAGGTGAATTTAACTTCCCTTTTCAAGTAATTTATTCAGAAAACCTAAAGTTTGTGGAGTAACAACGTTAGATTTCGATCATACGTCCATTTTGGGACATACCATTCCCGAAATAGCTATTCATAAGGCTGGAATCTTTAAAACTGACGTACCAGCTGTGGTGTCTCCTCCAATCCCTTCAGCTCTTGAAGTTTTTGAAAAAACTGCTCAAGAATGCAAGGTAGATCCTTTTGCGGAAGGAAAGAGACCCCCTTCCAGACTCCTCTCTACTTGGCTCCAGAATTTTCTGCCTACAAATGGCCAGAGTTGGGAGTCTCTCTCGGCATTGCCGGCTGTCATCAACAACTGAATGTCTCTCTCGCTTTACAGCTTGTAAGAGTCTGGTTGAGACAGACGAACAATGAAGGTGATTGTTTTGTCCATTCAACCAGAGTTCGTATTTTAGTAGCCATATTTGGCGACAAAAAATGGCAGATAGGAGAGGCGTTCCAAGTTCCTACAAAGTTCACAGATGCCATTGCTGGGTGTCGATGGCCGGGACGAAGTCAGACTGTAGTCAAAGGAGAAATTCGCTACTTTTTGGACGGGGCGCATACTCCAAAGAGCATGGAGGTGGGGACTATATTCTTTTTAAACTAACGATGTGATCTGGTCATTGGTAGAATATTATTTTTCCAATTTGCAAGTAATTATCTATTCCGAAGATCCTTCCTCGGTACGGAAATTGAGACTCATACGATTAAACCGTTGACCTCAACTAGGACTCGTTAATATCGTCACTTTATGCCACAAACGAGTCGAACTCAATCTCCAGCTGCGTTTCCTTTCGAAATAAAAAGTGAAATATTCAGATGTGTGCAATTTGGTTCAAAGAACAGTTGGAGGAAGTGAAGAAGAGAAGGAGAATATTAGTCTTTCAATGTACTGCCGACAGAGATCCGAAGACTCTTCTCCCCTATTTGAAGGTCTGTAGAAACGAAGAAGAATTCCAAATAAGTTCTCTAGGAATTAGACTTTGATGTGGCCTTATTTTGTCCGACGATCCTCAAAGTGTCACAGGACAAGAGCTCCGATTCGGCCAATTTTAATCAGTCAACATCGCATCAGCTGGAGAGGAGTCGACTCTGTGCAGAGACGTGGAACGAGTTAACGGCGAGGGTATGTGTTTTTGTTGTGTCCTTTCAATCCAGTTTCTAAACGGAATGATAATAGAAATGATATTTTCAGGAAACTCGTGTCTTTGATTGTGTCTCGTCGCTGGTCTCTTGGATTCAAAAGAGTTGCAGCGACGAAGCCACGGATATTCTCATTACGGGGAGTCTCCATCTGGTTGGTGGAGTTCTCTCTTTTGTTGAACCCGATGTCTCATAGTTTTTATAAAGATTTTTTGATTCTTTTTTGGTGCCGCCCCATTGAGAATGACCTTCTCCCTTCGAAGTCTTTCCGGTGTCATCACAATCAATCACAAAAGCTACAAACTCTGGGAATTTCCGAAAAATGAACGATCGTCATCTCGGCCCAAAACTAGTCCTTTTCTTTGAGAAATTTCACCGCCCCTCTTCCTGGAGTAAAAGCTTTTTCGCTCCCCCCGGACACTTGTTTTTTTCCGACAGAAATCACAAAGCTTGACTGTAATTCGGCGGATTCTGGGTCGGGAACGCCCATCCAAAAGTCCGAACTTTTGAACCAGAAGAATGGCAGCAGAAATGCTCATTCTCTTCTCCTCGCAGTCGTAAACAGTTACGGAGATGCAACTTGTTCGTCTTTTTTTAGAATTCCCGCTTTTGTTTGAAGTTCTTGGTCTCTTCTATAACTTTGAGGAGCAATTCTGAGCGATTTCCTCAATCCTGGAAAAACGTTTGCTTTTTAAAACAACGTTTATTTGATTCTCTGTTTAACTTTTCTGGACATCAGAAATGATAGAAACCAGTAGGATTTCTAAAAATGTCCAAAACACGTTGAGTTTTGTGCGAGTATTTACGAGAATTCACTTGATTCCGAGGCCACTACAAACAAGAAAGATGTAGTGTTTTTGATGCTTGAAAATTAAATGACTCAACGTCATGGTCAGTTGGAATGGGCGGCGAAGAAACCTACAGCTGGTAACCTGCTTCTCGAGGTCATTCTTCACACTACAAGCTAGACAGTAGCTCCCCAAATTTTTAGTATTCTGGTCTCTTCTTCGTTTAGCCTAGCAACGCAGCCCCACGTCATGGTTTTGAGAAGAAACACGCACGTAATTTTAATTGTTTCTAGTCTTGCCACGTTGTGAGATTAAAAGAAACTATTTGGTCACTTTACACCCAACTTTTACGTTCCTTGGGAGAGAGGGCGTTTCTCTGATCAGACCATTGCCTTTGTGTTCTGCTCATTCCTCTCGATTTTTAGGTCAACTGATTTCCTTTAAAAAGCTTTCTCTCTTTGAAGCGGCTGATCCAAACCAATTTCAGTATTCTCCTCCTCCCAGCATCCATTAGTCTGTGAGAAAAGTGCACATCAATGGAAACAGAAAGTGAATTTTCTTTCCTTCTATTCTTATTCTCTTTTTCAGCCGTCTTGGTAACAGGAGCCAGTGGCTATTTAGCTCTTCATTGTGTGAAAGAGCTTCTCGAAAGGGGCTATCATGTCCGAGGAACTGTCAGAAGCACCAAAAATCAACACAAAGTAACTCCGTTGCTTCGTCTTCCCAACTCTGAGCGTCTAGAGTTAGTGGAAGCTGATCTTCTGATCCCAGAATGTTGGAAATCGTAAGAATTCTCTTTTTTGGTCAATTAAGGGTTCAGAGTGATCTCTGGGTGTGATTACATTCTACACGTGGCGTCTCCTTGGCCTATTGTGGCTGATGCATCAACTGTCAAGACAGCCATTGAAGGAACGCTGAATGTCCTTCGAGCTGCTTCCAAATGTCCCGAAGTCAAGAAGATTGTTTTGACAAGCAGTTGTGCTGCAGTCAACGGTATTGCCCTTGAAATCTTTAAAATGGTAAACACAGATGGTCACAAGAACGGATCTCAAGTTTTCGATGAAACCTGTTGGACTGATTTGGAAAATTCAGGCGTTGAGCACTACGCCAGATCCAAGACGTTGGCCGAGAAAGCTGCTTGGAATTACTGGAAGAGTCTAGGACCTGATCGTTTTGCTTTGACCGTCTTGAATCCAACTTTTGTGACTGGCCCAGTCCTTTCGAATTGCGAACATGGCTCTGCTACTGTCAGTTCATTGGCACAGTTTTAAAAGTCATCAGATTTGCAGGTAGTAGCCCGGATGATGGATTGGAGAACCTATCTGGCGGCGCCGCGAGTCAGTCTCGGCGTTGTTGATGTCAGAGATGTTGCTACAGCCCATTCTGCTGCATTGAAACGGCCCGAAACTGATGGAGAAAGAATTTTGATCACCAGCCAGCCGTCGGTTTGGATGAGAGATTGGACTCGCTGGTTGACAGAGGAATTCGCCCCTTTAGGATATTACATCTCGCCAGTTGAGACTCCCAATTGGCTCTTTCGACTCTACGCCGCCACTCGACTCGACCCTCAAGCCGCTTCTGTTGGACACAGAATCGGTCCTCTCCTCAAATTCGACAATTCTAAGGTAGTTGTTTACTCTCTGGTTCCACGGGTTCCAAAAAGTTGCCGAACAATGTTCCACTAGTGCAAAATAGAGTTCTGATCTTTGACTACCAGAATAAATAAGAGTTACAGTAAGACAGGAGGACCATTCAATATGGACTCTGGTTAAAAACGAATTGAATGCACTTTCTCACAGACTAATGGACATTAGAAAGGTAATACTGCAATTGGCAAGGTCGGTAAAATTCAGAGAGCTTTTTTGAGAGAACCTGTTGTTCTAATTCAAAGCGTGATTGAGAGGAATTGAAGTAAAAGGGAACCAAAAACATTCGAATTCTGGATTGAGGCTACAGCACTACAAAATCATTATAATCAAGCCATTTTTCAGTCGATTAGACTTCTGGGAATGGTGTACAGAAGTCCAAAAGAATCTCTGGTTGAAATGGTCTACAGTATGCTTTCTGAAGGAATGATTAAGCCGACGAAGAAAGTGACTAAAAAAATAGCTGAATCTCCTCCTGTTCTCTCTGAAATGAAACACTAATCTCTCTCCTTCTAACCTCAAATATTTTCTGTATTTAAATGAGTCGAATAAAGTCAACACTAATGTTTATTTCGTTCAATTTAAGAACTAATGCTACGCAAATTTTTGAATATCAATGCTGAATTGCAGTGTGACTATAAAGTCGAAGCATGTCATACAATGAAGATATGACATTCTAAAAATAGAATAATTTGAAGTAGAGAACAGGTAGAGGATGATAATAAAGCATCAACCTAGAAGCTTTTAAAATAAACCTATTTTGGATAAGCGGGATTCTTTTTCAAATTTACTTTTTAAAATTGCAATTTTTGGCTCGAAATGGAGCTGGCTTTGGGAAGAGCTGTTCTCTACTCCTCAACTCGGTTTATCATTAATTATCTGATTCCACTGACTCAGCATTTGAAATCAAAAACCTTTATTATATCTACATCTAGGGTTACTGTAGATTTGCGCAAAAGTTTAAATTTCGCCACTGGTTGACAAGTTTCGCCTTCAATCTGAGCGTAGGTCCTTTAGCCTATTCATTCGCTGTTTGTGCACCGCTCCGAGCAGTCGTCTTCTTCAACTATCAAGGTGGGTTTCTTTTTCTATGAGTTTTTGAGCCCCCCTCCCCCTACTCAAATTTAGGCATCGTGAAAGCTGGAAGAAAGCGGCAAGGATCAATAGAAGAGCTCAGGATAAAAAGAAAGAAGACACATCGGAGATCAAAGGTTAGTTGAGTCTAATTTTATTATTTTAGATAAAACTCTCGTGCTCTCTGCCATATGAACTTCTCGACTGAGGCGATGCGCAAGAAAGGCGGCCTGGAAGTTATCAAAGCTGCTATGCCTAAGTTGGAAAGAGCTCATGCTGCCTGTATGGATGTTTACGACCCCAATGGGGGAAGGATAATCTCCGTCGATTGACTGGACGCCACGAGACGAGTTCGGCTGATAAATTCAGCTGGGGCGTTGCCAATCGCGGCTGCTCTATTAGGATTCCGCATCAAGTAGCTCAAGAGGGAAAAGGATATCTCAAGAATAGAAGGCCATCTTCCAACTGTGATCCCTACCAGGTCATTAGGGCTATTGCCGAGAGTATTCTGCTCCTCTAAAAGTAACCAAATCCAAATTAATCACTGATCGTATTCTCTTTTTTTATTTTAAGGTATATTCTTTTACAATTAACTGATATCCAGGAAGCTTTTTTTTAACAAAATTTCTGAGAAATTCTCAATAAATCTTTCTTCAAGAGATCGGGGAATGGATGTATAAGCAAAATATGATAGATGTTGAGGCAGTTCGGGTCCATCAATCCATTTATTTCCATTAAATATTTCGGATGTTTCAGCACCTCTTTCCCAACCACCGAATACAATAATTCCATTTGAGAAATTTCCTATTCCAAATTCATATCGTGGCTGTTTAAAACTCTGTTTGTCTGTCCATTTCTTCTCGGGATCTTCGATATCCATGTCCCATACGCTATTGGGTATGCGAGCTCCTCCAAAAATGAATAGAGTTGAATTGCTGATTAGCATCGTATGGCCGGAAACTTCAGTAGGCAAATCACAAAATAAGATCCACTTCTGTAGTTTTGGGTCAAACATCTCCACAGATTTTAACTTTTTCCCATTATATCCTCCAGTGACAAATATTCGATCCTTAAATACTGCTGTTGCTGCACTATATCTCTTATAATTCATTTCTCTGGAAGGGTTTTAATTTAATTTTGGGAACAACTAACGGCATGGAGGTCCATTTGTCTTGCGAAATAACATATCTTTCTACTGATTTTAGATCCTCTACAGAATCTCTAGAATATCCTCCAATAACCAGATATCTCCTTTGTAAACCAGAGAGCTATTGGAAATAGAAGTTCTTTTTTCATTTAGTGATGCCAATTTGATCCAACTTCCATCATTTTTCAATTTATAACTGTGCTGATAATCATCTTCAGCAATTCCTCCAAAAATATAGATTTCTTCATTGACTACAGCAGCTCCAAAATCTCGCATTTCCACTGGAAGAGTGATGCTCAGTTTCTTTCAACTTTGAGCCTTCGAATTGAGCAAGTAAATTTGATCCAAATATCCATCACCGCCCAAAATTAAAACTTAAAAGAAAAATTAACAAAAATAAAATTATACCGATGTATTTTGCTGTCCTCCGCTCTGTTTTTCAACTTTATTTTCTGTTCGAGCCGCATTTTGAGCTAAAAATCCCTCAAAAAAATCAATTTTGACCAAACTATTGGGCATTAAATTCTGCTGATTTCTCAGCTGCTCTTGTCTAGTCACTAAAAGAAAACGCGACATCCTAAGCCCCTCAAAATTATCCGTTTTGTTTGAAAATCAAAAGTGAATCGGCATTCTTTTATTGCAGAATTTATCCAACCAGAAGCTCATTTTATGAGTCATTTCTATCTTTCTTTCTATCTCAGCCGTGTGAACTATTTCTTGGTTCTTAGCACTTCACAACTCAATTTCTAGCTTACTTTTCATAACTTTCCCACAATTTATTTTTGCAGATGTTCTGCGATCTTGTAGAGGAGATTAAGAGCTACAACTTTGTAGAAGATGAACAATTATTAAAATTAGTGGAAGCTAAAGAAATCAAGTAAGTTGAAACTTGGGGTGCGCGTCTATTAGATAATTTACGGTATTTCAATCCATTTTTAGAGCCCAGCTCTTACAGTAAGACTTTTTCTGTAGTAGAATCATTTTTATTTAAGTAGATTTACAGTATTTCGCGGTCTTTAAAAATCAAAAATATGCGCAAAATTTTGGGCTCTCATCCGTTGATTGTCTGAGATATAAAAGTTGGGGCATTTATTAACCAACCATATTGAAAAAAACCTTATTTTGTTCTTAATCCAATGACACTACCCCATCGAGTGATTTTATTATTGTAGATGTCAATGATTAGCGGATCGATGATGCAGAGTTTCGAGCTATTTCTACAAAATCCAATTTCTTTTATTATCTCCTTTTTGCTGATTTGGGCAGTTTGATTGGATTATAATGCTGTAGTTCAGAACTTCCGTATTGATTAGAGCCCCCTCTTGGATTGGAAGCACCTCGTATAGAAGAAATCCAAAGTATCCACAACCGAAATAGCTCTGCGTCAGAGTGTGGTTCACTTCTGGTCTTTGAATCTAAAAGCCTCAGCCTGACAAAAAAATACAAACATTAAAGACTCCAGCTGTCACATCGAGCTGAAATTCCATATTCATAATTGACTCATTGTTCTATCGCTAAATGGAGAAAAACTCTACTCTGCATCCTCCCGGTTTCAACTATACCTCCAGCGGACTTCTTGTGTATGGACGCCCATCTGAGATCTGCAACAAATACTCGTCTGTGTCTAATAAAGCTCCGATCCAATCTCAAGGTGGTGCTGTGTCTATCACTCAGATGGGAGTCGTGAGCTCCAAAGTCATCAATTGCTCGCAAAAGAACTGACAAAAGGAATAAGGGGATAGCTTGCCGAATAGCTCTTAAAAAATGTTTTTTTTTTAAAATTTTCTTCCATTTTCTTAGGATTGTTTCAATTTTGCTTCAAATCACTTCAAGTTGCCGATTTCACTTCATCTTTAGACAATTTAATGTTTTTTAGGCTCAAACGGGTCTTCTAAATCCCCCAGATGATACCAGCTTCTTGTAAACTTGCTGAGAGCCAAATAGTCAAATTCGGTGTGTCCTTTCGTAATATTCTTCTGACGTGAATGAGCCAAAAAACACACACACTCTCTCTCTCTCTCTCTCTCTGCCATGGATGACTAATTAGATCCGAAATGAGCAGGTGCGATGCCCGGGTCTCCATAGCAACCAACTGACCAGCCGCTAGCCACCGCAGGGAGGGCAGTGACCAATTCGTGTTTTTGCCCACAACGCCATCCGTCGATTTCCTCTTTTGGTCACTTCTTTACGAATCTCCCGCTTTTAGATAGAATGAGGATGGGTCCTCCACCTAAAACGGGTAATCTCGTGGTCAGAGGGAGGTCGGTGGTCAGTACTAACAGACGACCCTCCACTACAACAATCAGAAGGAGTGGAAGCATTGGAAACCTTCCAAAAACTGTCATTCCCGCTCAGCAAAGGTACTTTTTCTCTCAATTTTTCATTTTATTTCTTAATTCATCCTCTCTCTCTCTCTCTTCAGATCTACCGACTCTTGTCATTTTTCCCAGCCAGCCAAAGAAGAACCAAAAGGGCAATATACAAAAAGTTTGGAGCAACAAGTCCAACTCCTAGAACTCGAAAATTTGTTTTTGAAAAGAGAGTCGGGAAATACTCAACGAGACGAGATTGGAACCATAATGGCCCGTGGGAATGAGGTCTCTCTCAACGGCCGAGATTGGTGTCGACTTCCTGATTTCCATCCGAATCTTGAGAAAGTAATCCACGAGAGAATGGCGCGAAGCGATCAAGGGACAACAAGGAGAGGCACAGAACCGAATGTTGTTCCCGCTGGAGCTCAACAAGTCATCGAAAAGCTACGAGAAATCAAGAGTTCAGCCAGAGATAGGTTGGCTTTCTCATGTTTTTAATGGAAAATTGCAGTGGTCGATCGTCTCAAGTCTTTATTCCTGTGGATCGAAGTGTTGACACATCTCTCCTCCATCAATTAGAGGAAAAGAACCAAGAAGTTGGCATTTTGTCGGAGAGATTGAAGGAGCAAATGAAGATTTCCAAACAGAATGAGGAGAAGGTCAACCAACTCCAGTTGAGACTCAGAGAGGCCGAGTCTGACTTGAGCTCTCGCTCAGGTTTATTTTCCCATATTTCCTCATAATTAATTCCCTCCAGAAGCTGACACTCGCGATAAACGAGCCATGATCGAGGAGATGCTGGAACTCCAACGACGATTAGATGATTTGACTCCAATTCTAGCAGAAAAAGAAAGTAGGATATCCCGAATTGAGAATGAAAGAGACGCTTTGATTGCGAAATTGAGAACTGCGAACAATGAGATAGCCACTATAAAGGTGGGAAGACTTGAGCTAAAAACTAGACAAATTCAGCTCCAATTGGCTGAAACAAGACAAGAGGAGAAACTTTGGGAGGAGAGGGAAACTTTTGTGAAATTAGAATCTCAAAGGATCAGAGAAACGGCAGAGGAAAGTCGACTCAAACTGGTTGAGAAGTCCAAAAGATTGGAAGAGGCTGTGGTCGAGATCCAGATGCTCCAAAGACAGCTAAAGGAAGATCAATTGAGGAGATCCAACGACAATCGACTTATGCAACAGGTAGGACACGCAAAGTACAAAACGAAACGGCTTTCGAAAATCACTGCGCCCTAACTCGCACCCGGTCAAAAAAAGGAAAATTTTCTTTTTTTCAACCCCCTTTCCCTTTTACAAATCTTTTTCAGGTTTCTGAAGAGAATTCCCGCCTGATTTCGGAAAACTCAAGGATCACTGCCGAGGTAGCGAAGGTAGAATACGAATTAGCTAAATGGAAAGAGGAAAGTGCGAGGAGTAGGAGATCGGTTCCAGATGAGGAACAACTAATTGAGGTAGTAGAAGCAAAACTTGAAGACAAAAGTTTTAGCTCCGACTAAACGTGAAAGCTCATCTGACGACAATAGGAATATTGGAAGAGAGACTGAAATCAGCTCAAAGTCGCTCAGAAGCCCTGGAAACAGAGCTAGCCGGTCGTTGGGAGGCCGAAGAAAGTGTTCAAAACGAGAAAACGAGGACCCAAAAGGAACTCGAAACTCTGGAAGCTCTTTCCAAGTCAGATTCCCTTCCTCCCCATAAAAAGAGATTTAAGAAGTCTCTCGAATGAAAACAAAACCCTTCGAGAGGAGAAGATTCTCCTTCAAGACAGAGTCGACGGGTTGAAGAGGAAGATCAATGCTCGTGATTTTCAATTAAGAAACCTGGAGGAGGAGATGTCCGATATGGAGAGGAAACACGTCGACAATGTGAAAAGGGCCGAGGAGGGATCTCGAGCCAACAGCCAGCGGTAGTTTTCTTCTCTTTCTTTTGAAAAAAAATGTTTAGAGCTTTGGAACTTGAAGAATTATCCAGAAGAATCAGAGAATTGTCGGATTCTTTGCCCTCAGAATCGAGGAGATCCGTTTCCCAAACTTCTTCAATCCAAACCTCTGAATATCGAGTCGAACAGCGCGAACATATCATCCAGCCACCGGTGATTCCTCCTTTTCGAACATCCGGCCATCCTCCAACAATTCCAGAAGAACCTGAATTCTCTTGTGGAAGTATTGAAAGATTTTTGAGAAGCTGATAAAATCTTACTGTAATACCTCTTTCTCCCTCTCTGTCCTTTCTTGCAGTTTTTCCACGTTGTTTACTGAGTTTTACGGTTTGCGATGTTCAGATAAGTTAGAGAGAAGATCGAAATCTATAACTTCACAGAACATCACAAACTAGAAAAATCAGGGGAAATTGACGAAAACTGCAAAACAAACATGACCTTTGCGAAATGTTTTCAAAAGGAGTCTCGAGTCTTTAGTATTTTGTTGCTTTTTTCTTTATATTTCAGTTTATTTTTAGTACAAAAACGCATTCAATATGATTTGAGTAAACATATCAAATAATTTGAAAAATAACATAAGAGAAGACTGATTTTTGGAGGAGTTTCGCAAGACTTAAAAGTTCACGTTGACTGTTTGTGGCGAGAGGTTGGTCTTTCCTCCAGTTCTTTCAATAAATAAATCTCCAGTCTTTCTACTTCTGTTTGTCCGACAGTTTGGGCAATTTCAAATCTATTTTGATATGCAAGTGAGTCGCTAAGCCAATCGCCTCCAGGCGTCATAAGTGGGCCTCCTTGATGAGATTTACCGGTTTATTGGAGTGTTTTGAGTCGTCTAGTGTTTTCCAGGTGAAAGTGCCTCAACTACAGTTTTCCCCCAGAGAGAGTGTGTGAATATAACCAGTCTCTCTCTCCTTTCCAATGGCAACACACAATCCCCATTACAGCTGGTGGCCCCCGGCTGCCACCGTGACCTCCAGATCTCAGCCGGTTAGCTATTATATGCCGTTCTCTTTCTCTTGTCACTTTCCCTATGAGGAGGAGAGAATTTTCCAAACAGGGCCGAGGTCTATCAAAAGCGGCAATCGCAGAACGAGCTCCAAAACAGAAAAGAGATTGTCATCTCCGCTGGTGGTAGGATTCCTCTTCCCCCGCCTTGACCCTAGGTAAACTCTCCTTCCTCTCAGTTCGTTCCCTTTCACTTCCCCTCCATAATCGCCTTAGATAGTCCATCTGTTCCTCGTTCTCTGTCCCCCCTCTCTCCTCATGTTTATTTTTCAAATTTGTCCTTTTTCCGCCACCAGCCTTTGCCTTTTCAGAATGAGTCTTCTCGAGCCCTCAGCTGGGTTATTTGAGACTGGCGTTGAATTGGATGTGGTTGAACGAGGATTAAGAAGAGCTCTGGGCACAACCAAACGATGCGGTCAAGGGAAGACAATCACCCGAATCGGGGAGAATCAAGGCTTCTTTTCTCGAGTCGGACTGCTTCAATGCCAATGGCCAGAGGGGACAAATTTACCGGGACATGTAGTAGTCAAAGTGAGTCGAGAGAGTAATCTCCGAGTAATCCAAAAAGTGCAGATCACTACTCTTTTGAACACGATTGCGATGAACAATAGAGGAGGCAAAAAGGGACTCGAAGTCGCCAAAAAAGACAAACAAACTTGGAGTAATAAGGCCACAAAACTACGAAGAGTTTTTTCTCTTTTTTAAAATTTAAATAAGCTAAATTTTAGTGGCATAACAATGAGATTCTCTTCTACGAGACAATTCAAAAAGACGAAAAATCACAGATCGATATCCTTCCTAAAATGTTCTGTGGTCGTAAATTTGACGTTGAAAATACGGTAGCGTGTTTATCTTTTTGGAAGAAAGTCTGATTCAGGATACTGGTTTTATCTGTATGGAGTACGCCGACAATTGTCATATCAAGCACATTTACGACAATCTCATTTCGAAAGAAGTCGAACAAGCCCTGGTGGCATTGGCTGAGATCCAGGCAGAAATGAGCAAAGTCCCAACAAAGAAAAGAGAAGAATTTGTTGTTAGCGCCTACGAGGAGCTCTACGCCGATATTCTCAGTCCAGATGTAATTCTTCCTTCTTCTTCTTTTCTAACCAATTTTCCAGGTTCTTTCCTTTCGTCTAGATGAACTCAGTAATTTGGATCCTTCTTTGGCCCACCTTGTTTCTGAAATCGACATAGAGAATGGCAAAATTCCTTCGGCTAAATTGGCTAGAAAAATCCATGAGGATATAGGAATGGAGCCCGTGCTAGTCAACGGCGATATGTATAGTCCAAATCTCTTGTGGAAGACGGATGAGAATGGAGAATCTCAGCTGCACAAAATGATCGACTGGCAGTTTTGCCACTTTGGCTGTGGAGCTGAAGATATTGTCCGCTTCCTAATCACCGCCACCTCAGCCGAAGATAGACGAAATCATTGGGAGAAATGGCTTGAAATTTATCATCAAGAACTCCTAAAACGAATAGAAATTCCCCCGTTCTCATTGGAACAATTGAGGAGCGCCTACAGACAACTCTTCCCCTTGGCTGCCCTGGCTTTCCTTGGAACCGTTCCCGAGGTCTATCGAGCTTCGACTCAAACGTGTTCGGAACAAGAAGCAACCAAACGGCAGACGACAATGGCGGCGAAAGTAAGAGGCATTCTTGAGGACGTCTTGGAGTGCGATAATAGAAAGTGCGGATAATAAATATTCATTTGAGAGACTCGTGGTTGAACACGTAGAAAGTGAAGCTCAATTATTAATGGATCAGACCGGCCTTCCTCGCCATTCCAAAGAATTCCGTTCGTCGGTTGTCCAAAAGATTGCGAGGACTATCGAATTCTGCTATTCGACCGTCACTCAACACAATAATTCTAAACATTTTCTGTTTTTCTGGTAGAAAAGAAAACACACCTATCGTAATCTAAAATGGTGTTTAGTCTATGGGCAATCGTCAGAACTGTGGCATCGGCAAACTCTTCTCGAATTGTCCGCTGGATGAGAGCGTCGGTTGAGACATCCACAGCTGCTGTGGCTTCGTCCAAGATTAATACTTTAGTTTTTCTCAGAAGGGCTCGAGCAAGACAAACCAGCTGTCTCTGGCCGACACTGAGCATTTATATTTTATTTATGATTTAAGAGACGATACCTGATGTTCTCTCCTCCTTCGGTGATGGCATGTTCTAATCCAGCTGGTTGAAGCTCAACAAATGGCTTGAGGTTGGCCATCTCCAATGATTTCCAGATCTCTTCGTCAGAATGACTACCAAATGGATCCAAATTGAATCTACAACATCTTCTTTAGCAATTAGAGTGAATACCGTAATGTTCCCGAGAAGAGAACTGGGTCTTGAGGAATGATGGTGAGTCGCCCTCTCAAATCGTGCAATCCCAATTCGCTGATATTAATTCCGTCGATGATGATTTGTCCTTCGGCTGGTTCGATCATTCGGAAAAGAGCCAAAGTTACTGATGATTTGCCTAGAAAACGTCTTGTTTCAACTGAAAAGTGCAGCCATACCAGCCCCAGTTCTTCCGACGATTCCGATCTTCTCGTGGGGTTTGATGATGGCATTCAGTTGTTTGACCACAAGCCCTAGCCCTGGTCGATAGCGGGTTGAATAATTGTTTAATTCGATTCGGCCTTCAGTCGGCCAATCTCTGCTGGGCTCTTTTCCTTCTTCGGATTTCCATTCGGCTTCAGTTTGAGTTTGAGAATATTCTTTGACTCGTTCAACTGATACGATATTTGTCTCCAATTTGCTGATTTGTCTCACAGCGAAGTTGAGCACCGTCGTGATCTGAAATAGCATTCTTTTGAAATTCGCCTATTTCTTACATTGAGAGCATAAGAAACGGAGAGACCAATGACTCCAGAAGTGGTGGTTTCTCTCATCAAAGCAGCGCAAGTGGCGGCGAAGAGGACAATAATATTTCCGATGAATTCGAGTCGAACTGACATCCATCGATTAGCCACGAAGTTTATGTATCGGCACTGAACGTGAGTGTCGACTTTGTGATCAGACATTTTGCAGAATCTTTCAACCAATCGATAGGCTCGAATAGTCGAAGCTCCTTGGATACTTTCGCTGAGATGGCTGTAGATTGGAGATCGAGTTATGGACTCCAATCGTTTTAATTGTCGAGAAGTGGCTATGTAATATCTCTAAAGTGATTTTGATGAAAATATAAAGAACAAACCATAACTTGGATGTAAAGGAGACCCAGAGGGATAATGAAGAGACCGAAAATTGGAGTTGAGATCATAATGATGAGGAGAGTCGAAAGAACTTGCATAATGCACTGAGTGAACATCTGGACATTCAGCGGTAAAAGGAGATCAACAGTTTCGATATCCTTCCCAATTCGATTGAGGATTCTTCCAAATGGCGTTGTGTCATAGAAAGACATTGGAGCTCTAAACAAGGAATGCAGAAGAGGAGCATGAAGGTTTCTTGAAGCGGAAACTCCTCCAAATAGAAGAGACAACATCCCAATAAAAAGAAGAATGACTTCAGTGAAGCCGAGAGCAGCGTAGACTCCGAGTCGGACTCCAACCGTTTTTCCAGCTTCTGTTCCATTCAGTCGAACATTCTCATTAGACCTAGGATCATCTAGTTTAAAGGAAAAGAGAGATTCTACCAATCAGTCAACCAGAGATTTCTTCCCATCGAGACAAAAGTGCTGGTTGTCATTCCACCGACAAATAAGATCGTTAGAAGGAGTCCCATAGATGCGAAGTACATGAAATATGTCTCTTGTTTTACCTAAAGAAATAGCCAAAGAGAAAGCAAGGATCTCACCCTTCCAGTCTCGACTTTCTCTGAATTAGTCAACTGACCACTACTGGCTTCAGAAGTGGCACTCGAATTTGGACCTGGACTCTTCAAAGTGGTGGCTCTTCTTCTGGTCTTCTTGATAACGGTGGATGTGCTGACTCGTCTTCTGTAGACAATTCCAGAGACCGTCGACATATGAGAAGAGCCCAGGATGTGGTCGAGAGGAGATTCGGCCATAACATCCTCGTTATATTCAATGTCGCTATCATCGAATCCTCCTTCGTCGTGGCTGAATTCAGCTTCCTCTTCTTCGGTCATTTTCTTTAATCTTTCTTCTTGTTCCTCCTTTTCACATTCAGCCAATAACGGCTCCAATGCTCCTTGTTGCATCAACTCCACATAGCTTCCTTCGTGTTCAATTCGCCCGTCTAAAACTTTGAATTAAAAAAAAGGATGAGAAAACTCACCTTTGATGATGAGGATTAGGTCGGAATGCCGCAGGAAGGAGAGCTCATTCGTGACGAGAATTCGCGTTTTATTTCTTAACATTCCCTCTGGGCCGATGACAGATGAGAAGAGTTGGGCTCCAACATGGGCGTCGACAGCACTCATTGGATCATCCAGTAAATACACGTCGTGATTCTGATAGACAGCTCGAGCCAATGATATTCTGGCTTTCTGTCCTCCAGACAAATTGATTCCCTGGGATGGTGGGTTGTCACAAAGAGAAAAAGGAACAAACCTTTTCTCCAATCTCGGTCAAATCTCCATTGGTCAGTATTTGGAGATCTTGGTAGAGAGCACAAGCGTCCAATACTCGATTGTAGAAGTATTCATCGAATTTCTTGCCAAAGGTGATGTTTTGTCGCATCGTCTGATTCTGCATCCACGGCTGCTGGGGGACGTAGGAGACTCTTCCAGTCACTCCAATATATCCGCGGAGTTTGTCCATTTCTCCAAGAAGAGCTTGAAGGAGAGAACTTTTTCCAGCGCCGACTCTTCCAACAACTGTGATCAGTTGGCCTTTCATAACGGAGAAGTTTATTCCAGAAAGAGAGCCTCCTGTCTCGTTTGGATCCCAACTCAAATTCGTGTCATTCACAACAATCACGTCATCATCTAAAGGCTGAGAAATGAAAGGAGAAGACTGACTATCTTTTGGTTCTGTGTCGATAGCATCTGGAGACAATTCTTCAGCCACCAAAAACTCTTTCAATCGCTGGTTAGAGACATAGCACTGGACTGTTTGAGTGATTAATTCAGCCACTTGGGACATCGGAGAGCGGAGTTGGTTGAAGAGAGCTAGAGAGACGAAGGCTATTCCCGGCGTTAAGACATTATTCGGATCGATGAAGATGAAAGTAGCAAACGTGGAAAGAGCAACCTAGGAGGAATATAAAAAAAGAGGAAGGAACAGACCAAGAAAGGAGAGGCAGAGTTGAGCATATCGGAGAAGGTTCTCATAAAAGCTGCCTTCTTGATCAAAGACAGTTCCTTCTCTCTCAACTCGTTGATTGTACTCTCCATTGGAGGCTCCCAAGCATACAATTTGATTACCTAGAAATCTTCTTGAAGAAGAAAAGAGAAGAGAAACCTTGATTCCGTTGAGAACCTCATTGACCATTTTAGTCCTTTCGTCTTTATAATACATCTGTTCGACTTGCCATTTTCTCACAGCCATTGTGATCAGGAAGTTGATGGGGAAGAGAGCCAACATCACAGCCACTCCAGACATGACAGAGACTCCAATCTCATTCCATAGGAAGAACAATGCCAATCCGATCTGGAGAGGGACACTCCAATATTGCATGGTTTGGGGAGAGATTTGCTGGAAACGATCGATGTCAATCGACATCAAATTGACGATCTCTCCAGCTGTTCTTTCCCTTCTTGCGTTGTTAGAGAGTCGAAGCGTCTAAAAAAGCATTCGAGAGGGGCGGGAAGATACTTTCTTGTAGACAGCAGCTGTAAGACAAGTTTGAACTCGAGTTCCGACTCGATACATCAGATAATAGTAGTGGGATTGAAGGAGAGAAGAGAGCTCCGAACAAACAAACATTGTCAAAGCGAGGAAGAGCCCCTGCCACATTGGACGATTCAACTCTTCTGTGAATTTGATCAAAGCCCTGAAACTGATTGATTTAGAGAGAAGAATTACTTGAGAAGGAGAGGATTGCAGAAGATGAGTAGGTCGGAAACAGCTTTGGTCGACATAGCTGTGATGACTTCAAACTTGAAGAGACAGAACAAGCACCAGATGATCGAAGGAGCCTTTAATTTTGTTGTAGGGGAGGTCGGAACAGATCCATAATCATCCTGAATTGCTATTAATTGAACAGGAAGGAGTTACATTTGCTTCTTCAGAAGCTTGGAGGAGTGGAGTGAGGTCGCTGAGACTTCTCTCCCTGTGGGAACTAGCTCTTGGTCTTTTTTGGTTCTTCTCTTTGAGCGCTTTGTTCCAATCTCTAAACCATTGAGGAACCAACACAGTGGCGCTATCGCCTGGATTCAGCACATAGAGATCAGGCACTTCTAATGGCTTTTTGAAGCCTTTGTTGCAGAGATTGTTGAACCAGCACATGATGAGTCGATTCAAGAAGGAGGATGTCATCTCGGGAGAAGTTAACTAATTCTCTTTTTGTCTACAATAATCTACGAGGCTCACTCCATTCTCATTCGTTGGTTTCATCTGATGGGGGTTGACATCAGCAAAAGCGTACATAACCGCCTCGGCCGCACAAAGAGGCCACCAGAGGAGATAAGCCAAGAAACGAGGAACATCCAGTGGCTTGGAGCTCTTTTGGAAGATTTTAAAAGGAGAGAAAGAACCAAACCGTTGAGGAGAGAGCTTGATGAATCCAGAAGTAGAGTTCCGGCAGTCCACAAAGAGAGAAAAGAACCCAGGTGAGAAACAAAGCTCCGGAGGTGATCATACCATAATTTCTGCATAAATACCCGCAAGAAGTCAAAATAACCTAAGATATTTGTGGTCTTTTAAAAGGAAAAAATTGTTTTGAACCATAGAGAGACACAACATGAGTGGATAAACGAAGTCAACAGCGTCAGGAAAAGGATCCAAAAAGAAGGCCTCATAAAATGCATAGGCAAATAGCAATAACGAATCAACAATCAGAATACAACCAACTAGCTGAAAATTGAAATTTAAACTGCTCTTTTCTCTAAACTCACAATTTTAGCTTGTAACAATCGAGTCCAGGGGATTGGAGCCTTCTGTCGATGAGCGATTTGCACCCATAGAATAGGAAATATACAGAAAGTGACAAGGAATGGAAGCCAAACTAGGACGGTATGATGGAAGCATTGAGTTAGAGTGGGTAGATAAGGCGAAGTCCAGGCGTTTGGATCCTGAATTGGAATGAAGTTGGGAGAGAGAAAGGGCTATTACCCAGAACGGTTCGCCACAAAAGGATTTGAAAGCTCCCGAGATGCCATTCTGTTTTTTGGCTAAATCCATCAACACATAAAGGAGATTTGAGAGTTGAAAAAGATGGGCACAGTCTGGGAAATTATCAGAGATAAAAACAGAGCTCAGAGCGGAGATAACGAAATTTCGAGTTGCTCTTTTTCCCTTCTTTTTTCTATCAGACGACCTCCGATATGCAAATTGCCTTTAGATGGGACTGTAGAGATGATAACGAGGGAGAGAGAGGTCACATGAACGGTTAGCTAGTTGGTAAACAGGAGGCACCAGAAGTAGAGTCGCGGTATCGATTCTGATAAGGACTCTATTGGCTTTGGATCAGACTTCTGTCAAGGAAGACACTTTTCTTTTCGAAGAGAGTAAAGATTTATTGGGAAATCTCGCTTCGACAAATAAAGCTTCATAAAATCTGACAGTCAATCCGAGGGAAAGACGGGGAGAACTTGAGATTCTTTAGATTATGTTAATACTGCGATATGGAGAGAAGAAGGCGAGAGGCTTCTAAAGGCTGCCGACGAAAGGAGCATTCGGACCCAGGTTAGTCAGGGCGAACAACACGAAGATGGTGAAGGCCAATCCAGAGACGATTCCTGAGAATTACAGATGGATTGAATCCTCAGAACTCACCGAGGATGAGGAAGAAGCCAGCCATCATTCCAGCGATTCTCTGCTTGTTGGATTCAACAGAAATTGGAGCATACATCATTCCCAAACCGCTTAAGTATCCAGAGGAAAGAGACATCAGAATGGCCATGAAGACATACAGCCAAGTGTTGGGGAAGAGAACTGGCCAAGTTCTGAAACATCTTATTGTAAAAGAGGTGGGGGAATTACCTGTGAACGACACGACAGTTGCAGAAGAAGAAGAACGGAATGAAGAGGATACGAGCATAGACGGGGATCCAAAGCCTCTCGGGAGAGATATTGTATCGGCCAGCGAAGAGGGAACCAAAGAAGGCGAAGACGTTGAACAAGAGGAAACAAGTGATGTTTCGGAAGTGATGCTCGGGAAAGATGAAATCATATGGCTGATTGGCTCCATTATCGCTAATTTCTGCCATCAATCCAGGGAAACAAGTCAGAGTGACGAAGAAGACCAAGAAGACATTTAAGAACATCGACCATCCCTGAATGGTTGGATTGGAAAAGAGGGAGGGATACCTGTTTGAAAGTATCGATGTAATCCTGTTTGGTGATTTTGGCATTTTGTTGATCGGAGGGAGTGCACATGACCTTGAGTCCTTTCTGATAGGTATAGAAGGGCATTCGACGGAGAACAAAGAGGGAGACAAAGCAGAAGACGAGGCACAACAGAGCGATCGAGAAGTACATGAAGGCAGCAGCTCGCACGTCTGACATCACTGAAAAGATCTCTGCTAGTGGAGGAGAGAGAGACTGACCACTAAAGGCGACGATGTTGACGATGGCGACGAAAGTTCCACAAAGATTGTTGCCAATGATGACGGCGGTGGTGTACTTGAAGGGGAGATCAGTGGCCATGCCGAAGACTGAATTCTGGTAGATTCCATTGGCCGAGTTGAGGATGGCGATGGTCAGAAGAGTCAAAACCGTGAAGGAGATTCTCCCTGAAGTTTTTCTTTGTGACAAAGTTCGCGTTGATCGAAAGTAAGAGACACGCGGTACTCGATCAAATTCAAGGCTAACCGGGGGACAGTGGTCAATTTCCAGACTCTCTCTTTTTTTTTGAGAGCCTTATCGACCACTTATCTCCCCTCTAGAACAAACACAAATCGCCATTGAAAATAATAAACTCACAGCTCCAAGTGTCAACATAGATGAAGCTCATCGTGAAGATGATCATGATGCCAACGATGGAAAGAGCCATCGAGATTCTCTTGGTCAGATCGCCTTTGACGGTAATGAAGATGTTGATCAGATTCAGAAGGAGATTCGGGATTTGCGAGGCCAGCGACATATAGCTGAGAAAGTTCGTAGACAAGGCGTTGGGTTGCAAAGCTCCGGTCGTCTCATCTCTCTCCAGGATTTTGTACTCCGAGTAATACTGAAAATTTTATTCTCCGTGGGGTGATCCTCGAGTTGGAGAGAAAAAGCTTTCTTTTTTCTTTTTGATGGAACCTTGAGATCAAGCGCCTGTCCTCTCATTACTCACACAGTCGCAACACCTGACAGAGAAAAGGACTAACCCTGGGCGCAATATTGATGAACATATTCCAGGGCATAAGAGTTCCGATTCCGTGGAGAAGAATGATCAAATAGACGATGTTGTGGGTGTCCTTAATGGGACCAGGAGAGTTGGATGCCTCGATGAATGGCTCGACATCGGCTGTCTTCTGGGCAACAATCTCCGCAATATCCTCATCTGAAATTTGATTTTCTTCCTCATTGGGTCGGAAACTCACCTTTGCGAGAAAATTTGACTGTTGGCTCTTCGCTGTCAGCCAGAGGCTCTTTATCGGCCAAACCCATGTCTGAAATGACCCTTTTGTTGTCTTTATAAAAGGAAAAAAAGGGACGAGAAATTGAAAACAGCTCCATTGATCGGCAGCGTGAAATGAATGGTCAAGGGGACAGTTTCAGCTCCGCCCGTCAGGCCCCGCCCCCGGGCGCTCTCTATTTTTAGTAAAAAGTTGTCCTTTAAAAAAAGAGGGGCTTGCAAGAGGAAAGTACGAGTCTAGATGATTGTTGGTTGGGATCGGAAGGACTGATAAAAGATAGGATATCTGAGTCCGTTGGATCGAATGTTCTCAAGAGAGAGACTGTATATGTGAAAGCGAATGACTGTTAAGCTGTAATATATGGCTAATCTCGCTTTTATTTTTAGAAATATGGGGGAGGATTAGAAATTGAGAACGTTCACTCAAAGAATTTATATCTAGAAAAAGAATGTTCAGGGGGTTAAAAAAATCGGACGAATGAATTTAGTCCTCTTCTATTTGCTGTTTGACTATTTGCAACTTTTGCATCGAGTTTGGACGAATTCATTGGAATAAATTTCAATATATTACTTCCTGTTTTTTCCAATTTGATTCAAAAGAAAAGTCTATCCAATGAAATAATAATGAGTTGTCCTCTATTAAAATTCTAGAAGGAAATTTATCAAAATGTGGATTATTTCATTCTTTTTGAACAAAAAACAGCTGGCTTCTGTCCATTTTATCTGGGGAAAATATCAGCAAAGAAACGAAAAAAGCTGATGAGGGTGATCTAGATAAGACGAGAATAATATCGCGATAAACTGAACTCATCTTATCTAATCTTATTTACCTATTTGAATTTTTTAAGGGGAAAAAGCTGATGAGTTTGGAGAAAAAAACATAAGAATTGGTTGGAAAAATATTTACGGGAAGACCGCGTGAGCTGCCTGGGTAAATATTTCCATTTTGAGACAATTTCCTTCTCAATGTTAATCTTTTTTTTTGGATTAATTTTTGATGAATTTTATGGAAAAAAAGAAGAGAGAAAAAAAAATTTTGATTTGAAAGAGATATGATGATTGGTACGTATTGTGTCGTGAGCCAAGTGAGGGATCTCCCTCTCTCTTCCCCCGGTGATCCGCCAGGTGCCAGCGGAAATTTGACCCCGAAAGGCTGGATAAAGAGACATTAGTTGGAGGAAAAAAGTGCCGCGCCATATGTCCGAACGAATTTCGGACACTGGAGAATTTTACGGGCGGATATTCCCCTACCAATACGGGATGATCAACAGTTGCGGCTCTATCGATTATACAGGGATAGAGAGGGGTCAAAAGTGCAGACAGCAATAAACAACGAGAGTCAAAGGGCAATACTCATCTCACTAGAGGGACAAAGCCGATTATGTCGAGTTCAATTCTATGCTCGTCTGGCTGGAAAGTCATATAAATTGGTCATTGATGGAACAAATGCTGGCAAACAAAAGAGCATCAAAATGACAGCAAAAGCGGAAGAAAGAAGCTTTATTCTCCCCTTTTTATGGATATTTTTCTCTGAAGAATCCAACTTCCAAAGACGAATCTGATGAGCTCAACTCTCTCTCAACAAAATAATCAATCGGAAATATTAATTTCAAAGATCAAAAAAATTTCATCTTTCTCTTGCCTTTATTTTTTAGCTTTTCTAGGTTGAGTTTGGCCTCGGTGACACTTCAACGTGTCTGGTTTGTACTTTTACGGACTTTTGCCCTTTCTTCGTTTTTGAATTCTCCTAACCGGACTCTAAAAAAGTGTCCTTTTGCCCGTAAATATCCGGCTGTAGTCTCAGACAAAGAGTTTAGCAAGAGAGCTGTCTGGGGAAACAGGTGTCCTTGAAAAGGATCTTGTTCTTTTCTGACTGACTCTTTATGAATCAGGGGTGCATCAGCTTTTCGTACTGAATGAGTGTCTAAAAATAAAAGGAACGAAGTCATGCGCTTGAAATGTTTGCAAGAGGTTTATTGGGGGGAGGGGGAATGAAAAATTATGGGAACAAAAAGGCCTATCAGAAATTCCGTAATAAGTTAAACTTTTTTCCCCCTGTTTGACCCCCTTCCTTTTGAGATAAAATCTACGCCTCAGTCTCCATGTTCCTAGCCCTCGGATTCATCGCTCTCTTGGTCGGACAAACCCTTTCGGCTTCTTGTTCCTCAAATGAGTATTGTCCAAATGGATGGACAGTTTTAAGGAGGGAGGATCAATCTCCTCACACTTGCGACCCTATGAAGGTTTGTTTTTTCTTTTTTAAAATAAGAAGTCCTTTAGTATCAATCGAAATGCCCAAAGCCTCATCAATGTGTCCATTCAAGGTGTGGAATGAGCTTTTGTTGTGCAAACCCAGGTAAAAAGTCAAATGAATTTTCACATTTTTTAGTGAAAATGAGTCAGTGGAAACGACAAAAAGAAGTCGAAGAAGAAATGGCCGAAAGTGACGATGAACTTTGATTTATTTTTCCCCAAATAATACATTTTTACAAACAAAATCTGTTCAAAACCCCAAATCTACCGTAAACAAAAACTGACTCAACTAACTTTAAAAATTGAGGGAATCTAGACTATGAAATTAGCAGGTTTTGACAAGTTTATAAGGAAGATAAAAGGTTGAGTATGCTGTCAATCAGTGTATAACTGAAAACAATGGAGACAGGTTTTCAGCCGAGTGATTCTCCCATAAATGAGCCTATTCTTTCAGATGAAAATACTTGTGAGGTTCGTCTACATTTTGACATTTTTAGACTCTGAATTACAGCCGTCGGAGGAAGACAAGGCCGAATTGGAAAAGTTTGTTTCGCTGTTCAAACAGCATCGAATGAGGATTGGATTCTCTCAAAAAGAAGTTGGAATCGTCCTCGGAGTAATCTATGGCATTGAATTCTCGCAGTCGACCATTTCGCGATTCGAAGCGATGACTCTACCTTGGAATATGGCGTTTGATATAAGAGGAAAATTGGCTAATTGGGTCGTTTCTTCTCAGACGGTCAACGTCGCTCCCAGGAAGAACTACACTTCCTCTACGGTTGGCCATCTTCGTCGTAAGAGAACCAATTTGACGAGAGATCAGAAGGAATATCTCCAACAGCATTTCGAAAGGAGCAGATTTCCTACCCAACAGGAGTTGTCGAGTCTTGCCGATCAGCTGGGTCTCGACTTGTTGGTTAGCCTCTTTCCTAGATGTTCCTTAATTTCCAGGTTGTTCGCAATTGGTTCAACAATATGCGTCAGAAGGATCGAAAGAATATAGCTGACGCTACAATAGTCGAAGAGAACTCCTAAGGTGGCCTTTCTGTTTAAATAAACTTTTGAATCATCCGCCTTTTTTGACTGGCCTTGGAGCTGCGTCAGCCTATTGTTCTCTATTCATCTCGTCGAGTCAGCAGGGATGGGAAAGAGAGAGAGAGAAAATAGGTCATTCTTCGAGTGGTTGGGGGATTCACTTCCAAAGGGGGAAGTTCTCTCGAATGTAATTGGCAAATTACAATTCAAATCAAGTGAGCTCTCATTCCAATAGAGAAGAAGAATAAGCGGAAAAAATTTATTTCGATCCATTCAAAACTACAATTTGACCTATCGAAAGTATACTTTGGTTTTTTTAGTTTTACCAGCTCTCTGGAAATCTCTTGTAAAGTCGCTTTTTTGGTACTTTCGTTGGATGTTTTTTTTTTCAATTTTAGTAGTTGAATTGGCTTGCCTAATTTTTCAATAATTTTGTAAAAACGTCCTTTTTCCATGAAAACATACCTCTTCAAAGGAATTTACGATAGACTTTTGTAGAAATGTTTTTATCTTTCTCGTGATTTTCTTCTCAGCGAATGGAATACAATTATCTTTGAATAGAGCCCATATTAGAAAACGAAACTCTAGGAGAATGTCAAGGAAAATGGCTAGTAAAATGTCGAAAAAAGTGATCACCGTTGTGGCCCTAATTACAGGTTGATAAGGGAGTCCGGCGTTCTGATAAGGTCTCCTCCGTTTTCTGCTCCTCCATTTATTCTACTTTTGTTGATTAGTTCATATTGCCAATTCATTCGGCCCAGATTGACACAGCTGTCTGGAGATCCACGTTGTCGGCTTGGATCAAATAAATTTGGTCTCTCTATCTTATCAACTATTCCTGGGTCATAACATCCGTTTTCGATTTTTTTCGGAAATTAATTGGAGATAGCTCAGCGTCCCTTTTCGACCACAAAATGGAGGTAAGTGCAGTCATTTTAAAGCTGTTTTTGAAAGTAAAAACGGCACTCGCTTGATCTGTCAACAGTCTCACGTCATGTTTGCCTCCAATTCCAATTCTGAGATTGAAAGAGTTCAAATATTTTTCTGAAGGAGTTGATAGAAAATCATTTTCAGGACGATGCTCCAATCACAAAGAAACAATATTCCTTCAAAATTTTGGTTATTGGAGATCCCGGAACAGGAAAAACTTCGATTATCCGTCGATTAGTTCATAATGTCTTCACTTCCAACTACAAAGCTACGGTAATTTTTTGTTCTTCTACTTCAAACGAAGCTAAAATCTTGAATATTTAAAAAAAAAATTAGATTGGAGTGGATTTCGCCCTGAAAATAATGGCAATCGACCCGAACCGCTTGGTCCATCTTCAGCTTTGGGATATCTCTGGTGGGTTCAACATAAAAATATTCATTTTTTCTTTTCAAAAACTGCCGCCATATTTACATACAGTAGTGTTGGGGAGGGAATACAAAAAACAAAGGAAAAACAGAAACAAAGAAAAACACTGGGATCAACTCATAGGATAATATTGGTCGTAGTTTCTCTTTTGAGCAAAGACTGAGCACTTTGGGGAGAAAGGCTTCGAGCTGTGAAGGCAGTAAGAGGTCTAAGGCAAGGACGCATGAAAGAAGAGTGAATCAACTAGTTATTAAAGACATGTCCAATCTGGGTTTGAGCCGCACTGGACTGTACTCGTCTATGGTGATGAACTCCCTGGTTCGGGTTAGCCAGTGCGTAACCGTAGAATCTGCAATCTCAGATTTTTGAAAAAGAATCCAATCTGGTCGGATTTTAGAAATGTTTTTCTGTCCACTGATCAGCCCTGATCTGAATCTCTCTCTGTGTTAGAGGGTCAGTCAGGGGCCAGGTTACTTTTGTTGGCTCTAAAATTTAAAATCAGCGACATTTCATGCAGTCGCGAAATTTTTTGGAGATTAGCTAAGAAGATTGGAGCTTACCCGGATTCTATTTGATAGGGCTGACCGTAGAACCGCTTGGAGGTGTGATAATAGAATGGATTCTCATCAGCCGACCAGTAGACTGACTGTTCTTCCCTAGCAACCATCGAAACCTATTCCCCACACTTTCTCTCGTCTAAAAACTAAACTTACCGGCGAGAGTTGAGCCCCTCCAGCACTTGGAACTGAGCCCATTGCACTGTTTCGCATGGTTCCTTGACCACTGAACTCCTCTCCCAAAGGAACGGCTACCGTCGAATCCGGGGACGAGGAACGATGGTGTAAAATGTAAGACGATCTGGAAATCTCTTTTGTAAAGAGAGAATAGTTTGTACCTGAGAGTGCATACGACTCCGCAAAGAACAGCTAGAATACAGGCGAGAGTGGCACCAGCTGCTAGAATCAGAGCAATCTCGTAAATAGTGACTTGGCTGTTGGTTGACTGCAACACATCACGTGCTGCCAATAGTTTTTGCTGAATTTCTTTTGTAAATGTCCCACAAGAGAGACTCACCAAATAGAAGACATTTGTAAGAGCGGGAGAGACGGTGTATTGGGCGATAGAAGCCACGATGACGTGGAGAATGGAGGAAGAAGCCAAGAGACGGGGATAGGCTGCACAGAGGATTTGAACGACAAAAACAGCCCCGGCTAGAGGGCCATTTCCAAGACGGAAGAAGGGAACTTCCATTGGGACCTCGCTGTATCTCCATTTGCCGAGTTCGAAGACAACATAACAGCCGGTAATAACGACGGCGTAGAAGAGAGTTCCCAGTGAGAAGATCAAATGAATTCCTATATGAACTCGTATTCAAGAAGAATAAGAGAGACCTACCACTGGAATGTCTGTAAGTGCCAGTCGGTTGACGGGCGACTTCTCTTCCATAAATGATGCTTGAGACTAAAGAAGTCAAAGCCTCGGCGGCGAAAACTCCACAAGTACAACTTTCCAAAACGATTTGTCCGATGTGCGTCTTGGTGTCTCCTCGGATGTAAATCTCATAGGCTGAGAATTGGTAGATCAAATTCACGGCGGCACACATCTTCTCTACGGAAATTCCAAGACAGACGACGTTCATCACAAATCGCGTGGTGATCATCGTTCTGAAAGGAGATTCGTAAGCCTGGTGAGATCAAAGGATAGAAAACTCACGAGTAGTTGCTGCTTCCAAGGAGACCACAAGTGGCGAAGAGGATGCTCATCCAAAGGAGATCTCCTCCCAAGAATTCTCCTCTCCAAGGAAGATCCAACAATCCCAGGATGGTCAGAGCCATCAGACAGGCACCCCAGATGATATGCAATAAGCCAAGAAGACGGGTTTGGATGGCAAGTCCCTGAAAGCTAGCACTAGAGGGGATTCTTCTACCTTGTCTACTCGAACATTCATGGAGAAGAAGTCCAATTGGAGGTACGTTCCAACGATGACAGCAGAGAAAGCACACAAGAAAAAGAGAATTCCATAACAGCCGATTAGAACTCCAAAACCAACAACAAGGATATAGATAGAGGAGGAGTGGGAAGTCACAGAGGGATCACCGTTCTCCCTTCCTCGATAGTAGATCTTGAGGTCGTTCTTGTAGAATGGGAATGTACAGAAATCCACAGACTTGATGCACCAAACTGCTGCTATCACTGATAGCGCCAATGAAACCTGCAAGCCCCAAGATTTGTCGAATTTCCGAAGAAACGAACCTTAAGATTGAGTTGTTCGTGTTTCCTCCTCACTGCTAGGAGATCGATGGCTCCACTGCAGATAGCCAACATGGCGGCAATATGTTCCAACGCTATTTTGATCCACCTATCCAGTGTGGCTATCTAATTTCGTCCATTTATAATGGCCGATGCTCTGCATACCTTCTCATGTTCGTACTCAATGAAGACGGCCAAACCGAGGACTCCCAATCCGAAGAAGAATTTGATCACGGCTGTCGCAGCCAAGGTCCTTCTTGCGTTCTCCATCGCCATTTCTTGGTCTCTCTGTGGTTTAATTATGAAAAAAGAGGGAAGACAATCTTACGGATTGAAGTGGATAGACAGGAGAAGTGACGACGACGAGTTTTTCTAAGAGGAAGAGAGCAACCAAAGAGACGAAGGCAGCCAGCGCTGGGACTCCAATCATGATGGCTGAGATGGCTATCCTTCCAGCGAAATTCTTCTGCTCTTGTCCAAATTCGGCGAGAAATCCTGGGGCGGATTGAATCTGTTGGAGATTGTCGTGAGCATCTACAACTCGATAGGTCGTGAATCCATAGAAGACGGCAGTGGCAATTCCAATGACCAACGAGACGCAGTAGAGAGTCTTCGTCACGATTGAGCCATGGTTTCGGCGGATCGAATAGATTCCTAGCGAGAGGGGGGTAAAATCAAAAAAGAAAGAAAATACCAATGGCTCCTGTTAGGGCATGGATCCAGTTGAGAATCCTCAAGTCGATGTCTCGGAAATTATCGAGACCAACTCGGGAGAATTGTGAGCCAGCTAGACCGACGGCTGCCAAGCCACAGACGATCAAGATCACATGGCACACCTGTAATTGGTGAGAAACTTCTTTTTGTTGTATCCCAATATTGGTACAAGCTCACAAATGTTTGGCAAACTGTTTTACGTAATATTTGCAGTGTGTCGCAAGGCGTTCAAGAGCTCTAATGAGTCAGTGAATACCAAGAACGCGTTTTTCTGGCCTCGGATCGAATTCTCAAGAGGTGCAATCCGCTGGAAAGGTGATCAAGTGCCAGTGAACTTTGCAGGAAAATCGGTTCAAAGCCACAAAAAGACTAGCTTTGAAATATAAAAAGAATCTACCTGTATCTGGCAGATGA
The DNA here is from genome assembly GCA_932521405.1 of Oscheius sp. JU1382. Taxonomy (NCBI): domain Eukaryota; kingdom Metazoa; phylum Nematoda; class Chromadorea; order Rhabditida; family Rhabditidae; genus Oscheius; species Oscheius sp. JU1382. The sequence goes on from OW051479.1 coordinate 2,915,851, forward strand.
AGGCGTCCCTTGCGGTCATGGCGCCTGCTGCCAGAGCCGGTTGGACGTTGTCGGACTCTGCAACTTCTCTGTTGATGAGATGCACGCGAGAGAAAACGATAAATTTATGGCGAAAGAGAATATATAGGAATAGGCAAATAGAATGAGCCAGGAGGGGGAGAGAGTTACGTTAATCGAAGAGTCGAGAGGGTCAGATGACCCCTGTTGGTTGCCGTTGGCTGGGGTCAGTCGGGTTTACCCAAGGCAGATGATCCCTACGGCGGTGACCACACAAATAACTCTCTCTCTCTCTCTCTTCCAGGGAGAAAGTTGACAGCTGGAGTCTCTAGGTGGGGGAGAAAGAAAAATCTCGAGATTTTATTGACAGTTTCGAAGAGCTAAAGATTTCTCGAGAAGAACAACTGGTGTCATGTTTTGGAGTTCTAATCGGGGACACAAACAGGAGTCGTGAACTGCGCATTCTCTTTGTACGTGTCGAAAAACGAGGAGAAAGTTCGGGGAAATTCTAACAAAACTGGGCGTCATATCAAAATTGAGAGAAAATAAAGAGCGGCGAACAGTATATTAGCACCTTTGTTGGGACTAAATCCTCTCGGTATGCGTCCAGTTCCAGCAGAGAGCAAACAAAGATTCGCTGCAAATTTTTGATCGAAAGAGTACCATCCCCTCAGGTGTTCAAGAGCTAATTTTTTTAGACTCTCTTCAGTCAGAAAATGTGCTATTTTATCAGAAAAAAATGAAAAACTTTGCCCGTTTTCTTCAAAGTAAATTTATCATCTAAAGAGGGATATTTCTTAAAGGAAATATCTCAAGAATTGGATAAAAAGAGCAATCTCTCTTATTTAGAAATGAAAAGATCTTAGAAAAGGAAAAGCCCAGATTTTCTGGAAAAGATAAAAATATATCAAGACAATTGAATCTCGAAGAAAGAAGTCAAGATTACTCATAGAAAAATATAAAAAAGTCCAACCAAAAACCATTGGAAATGGACAGGACGGACAAATATTGTGTCAAACGGTGGCAACTCTGGTGGTGGAGTTTGGCGGAAAATCAAGAAAATGAAAAGAGACGAATTTGTTTTGGATTTCTCGGGATGGAGTGACCGTTCAGGGAGATCAAGAGTCAGGATAAAAAGAAAATCTAGAGAGCCTCTCATTTGAGGGAATAAGGAGAAATGAAAGCGATGTATAGTGTGATCGAGGCGGGTACAAGGAAAAGACTCCGGACGGGGGATTCTGAGACGAATTATTCCGGCTGGCATTTTAGAACAAACAACTTATCATCGATATCAGCTTCGCGTGGTCGTCGGGCGCCCTGTTTGTCAGAGGTCCAGCCTCTTGCCGGTCCGGAATTCCGCTGTCGGCGCTCGCATCACACGCGGATCGCCCAAGAAAAAGCGACGTAAAGGGGGATCGGGGACGCTAAGTGAGAGAAACCAATTGGAGGATCACCTCGTTAACCCCAAAATAAAATTTTCTTCTCTAAGATCGGGAAGAGAGAGAGAGAGATTGATTTCCAAGTCTTTACAGGAGGAAATGAGGGAATTGGCAGAAAATTCAAGACTGTCAAGAATCTCAGAGGCAAGAACAAAAATTGACGTCAACCAGGAAGAGAGAGATTCAAAAGAGCGTTTTGCACTAACTCGGGTTAGTCGGGGCCAACAAAGGTTGGCCGCCAGAGGCGGAAGGCGGATCCGGAAAGGCGGGCCGGTTGTCGTCTGTTTGCTGCTCGAGTGCATGGCTTTTTACTTGCGATCCGTAAACAGACTGCATGTTGCGCGTACGGCTGTCAGCTGGAACGCCACGGCTGTCATTTGAAGGAGATTACGAGCTCTACGTCAAAATGAGCCACGTTCTCTTGTGAAGGGAAAAAGAGGGCGAGAAGAATGACCGAAGATGCCCCGCCCTACGTCACATTTTGACTCCTGTACCGGGCAGAGTAAACAACTTCGGGTGTGGCAAACAGCTCCGAATTCCTGGATTCCACTTGGTTTTGATGTTTGGGTAAGCCCAGGGGTGTCTTCCTTGTTAGATTGTATACAACGACTGGTACTTTCCTTTGTTTTTCTTCTCTCTTTCATACCTTCTCTTTCGCTCATATTTTTAGCCAAATTTTCAAACAAAAATGCCTATGGAAAAATGGAAAAAGTGAGAGAAAATAGTGATAATTTTCTAGTCTGACCCCCTTGTGAAGATGCTTCCTGAAGTGCCCGGTTTGCGTCGTCTCGAGCACTCATATTTAATCCACGTTTTTTGCGCCAAAGAACGAATATCATTGGATGAAGGAAAGTCACGTACTAGTCGCTAATCAGCTTGAAATTGAGCCGAACCCAAAAAAAATCGAAAAGATTGCTTGTTTCTGCTTCCCAGAACCGGTGCTAGAGGCATTTGCGTCTTTTTCTATAGTAAAGCTTCAAGGGAAGTTACCACAATTCAGTTTTCAGGACAGGATCGATATGGAGTGATGACAAGAGTTTATTACAAAGATGCCCATGCTGCTGTTGTTGTTTGTGATGCAACCAGGTTGATTGAATAGGCAGACAAATAAAAGTTTCTAGGGAAAGGACAGTGGAAGGAGCGATGAGATGGAAAACTGACTTGGATCAGAAGGTCACGTTGGCTGATGGGAGCCCAGTGCCAGCTATATTGGTTGCGAATAAATGTGACATGGACAATGCTCTCAAAGAGGATCAGCTCCACAATTTGGAGGTTGAAAATGGCTTTATTGGAGCCTATAGGACAAGTGCCAAGGAGAATTTTGGAGTCGAGGAGGCCTTCCTCAAACTCGTCGAGCAGGTTTGCCGTCTTTTTGAAAACTTATAGTAATTTTTTGAGCGTGTTACTCTTCTTTCGCCCTATAACAGTAGCTTCAGATCTTATCGACGGAGAACAACGGAGATTATGAGATTCCCTTGCTGAACCGCGATGGAAACGTTCGTCTTGGCGAGGAGCAAGAGCCAAAAACATCTCGCACCTGCTGCTGATCTCCCTCAATTTGCATAAGAGAATGTCCTCTTCCATTACCAGTTCCAGACTCCTCCCCAAGGCCAGCCACTTCCCATGTCTCTCCCTCTCCTACTTGTCCTTCCTGTAAGAGTCTTCGCTTTCAATAAATATGAGTCAAGCTTGTCCTAGCCGGTGATTATTATTGTGCTGAGCAGATCCAGCGTTGCGCCCACGAAGAGTTGGAAAGTCGAGTTCAATTCCTCAAACAAAGAGCCTTTGAATCCTGCGTTAAACGACCGGCGTATTTTCCTTTCTTTTTTAAAAATATTTTCTCCTTCCTAGATGTCATCAGGAACGAGCAGCTTTTGACAATTGCTACAAATCGTCTCTTCGATCGATGAGATCCACTTTTCTGGCTACGAATGAGAGTAAATACGTGTGAATCGTGATGGTTCAAGTGTGTTTCAGCCGCTCTTCCCTTTTTTGAGAGTACTTTGAATGACTACAGAAAGGAGTTGGATCAATGCTTTCTTCATTCCCCAATGGTCCCCATGAGGAATCATTTTGGACCGAACATCCTTGACGGTTTGATAAATTCTTTAGTTTCGAGATAGATTATTGATTTTTATTATTTTTTCTGGAAAATTGTAGAGAAGACTAAATCAATCAGCCAGTATCTCTTTAGAAGATGCTGTCTACTCCCGTGGTCTTTATGGAGCCGAACTAGCTGATCGTCTTTGGGGACTCCCGGAACTGACAGCCACGCGCCCCAGCCTGGATACTATGGGAGTTTGTCGTATTTCTGTAACTATCTTAGCTTTCTTTTTATCGTCATATCTTCTAGGATCCTCCTCGAGTCCTCGGCATGGGAATCAGTCGTCTTTTGCACACTGGAGACCCCAAATTGTTAGTCTTCTTTTCCTCTCCCAGAAGAACTCATTTAGGAACAATATTTCTTCTTCTTGTCTTTTGGAAGACTCAGAATTGATTTGCTACCGCCAGCAGCTGGATAGCAACCCGGAATATGTGCAAGCCGTCTATCAAAGAGATTACGCCATTCGGACTTGTCTCCAACAACTTAGAGTTCAAACTCCCTGTCGGTTGAGAGATCACTCGCGTCTAAGGTCCTGCATTTGTGGAGTCAGATCCAAATTCGACAAAACTATGGAGGTTTGCTTCTTTTAGCTAAAAGTTACAAATTCAGACAAACATCTTTAAATGCATGCAGGAGACTTCCATTGCCAATAAGGTTCTCATTAAGGGTAATTCCCATCTCTTGTAAAAACCATAATATTTAGCCGCTCTTCACGATTCTGAAACAGACAAATTGATAAAAGATGAATTGAAGCCGATGAAAACTCTTGGGATGAAGACGCCTCCTCTGGTCAAAGGAGATATGGTCAATGGACAATGCATGTGCTCCTGTCCGACTCCTGGTTTCAACCAACATCTCACCACAGTCAACTCGCTCAGTCCCACTGTAGCACAGAAATATGAAGGATCTCATGAAAAGAAAGGACCCAGGTTTCGCAAGGTTTGCTTATTACTGTAGATTAATTGTTGTTTAGAATGCTCCTCGAATGATGCATCCAGGAGAGGCTGTTATGCACATAAATTGGGGCAAACGCTCGAATTGAATCTTGTAATTCCAATAAATATTCGAGGAATGACACATTAATCAAAGTGATTCATCAATTTCTTAAAAACATTGCTGATTCAGCCAAGTGTTCCCTTGGCCCCGCTTTCTTTATCAGCGAACAGTCTCCAATAAATCAGGAGAAACTGTCATCTTGTCTCTTGTTATCAACGCCTTGAGACGGCTTCTCTCTCTCTTTCCATTTTTCACTTTCGTCTATTTGAACAGTCGCACGTTTGCTCAGGGTCGAATCATGCGCGGCTTAGTTCCTCTCTGGATTTCAATCGTTTCACTCCCTTTCTCTTTAAATTGCTCTATTTCCAGAATCAAATATGCTTGGACAAGGAGCAGCTCCAGAGCCTGTAGTGAGTCTCTTTCCATTTGTACAAAATAAATAAATCTAGGCCCCTGGAATTGGTGGAGGAGCCTCGGTTGACGTCCAGCCAGAATGTGGAGGAATTGGCCAGGGAGCTGCCGTCTGTGCCCCGGGAATTGGAGGAGGAGCCTCTTTTGAACAAATTGCTGTGGGAGGATGTGTAGGAGGCGGAGCTGCCCCTGAAATTGTTGCCGGCGGTTGTGTCGGCGGAGGAGCCGGACCCCAATATGTCGCTGGAGGATGTGTTGGACAAGCTGAGACTGGAATTGGACACGGTTGTCAATAAATTTTTATATTTTCTCTTTTTGGAGGTTGAAAATAACACCGAAGGTTTTCATAACCATTGGGAATACGAGATCCGCGTAGAAAAACATCACAAAGAAGCCTCCAAACCATACGAGGGTCGTCTAAAATGAGAAATTCAATTGATTATTTAAAGTTTTTACCTGAACGATGAAGGAAAAAACAGAGAGAAGTGACTCGGGATGTTCTGGAAGCATCGTCCGAAGAAGGTAGAGGAGGCCGAAAGAAGGAAGAGCTGCCACTGAGACGGTCAGTAGAAATAGAGCTATGGTAAGCACCATATTCATTTTGGATAGACTGAAACGGCTTTCGATGAGTCAAGATAATACACGAGAAGTGACAAGTAACGGTGAGACGAAGGAAGACTCCTGCACTTTTAAGGAGGACTAATAGAACCAGTTGGTCCCCCAAACTTTCCGAAAAGTTTCATTCCAGACAACAATGAGAGAACATTACAGAACAACGGCTCAACAACGTGAAGTCTATTACTTATTTTTTCGGTTTTTGAGAGCCAATTTTACCCGGATTACAAGGTAAGAGAGATATCATCAGCGATCGCTGACTAAAAGGGAGACAACAACAGTTCACAATTCGTCCTTCTTGATCAACTTCTCGAGAGTTATGTCGAAATAAAGACGAGATTTTCCGGGGATCGCTGGTGGACGACCATCATCTCCATATCCTATTTTGATTTTATAGGAGAATGGGAGAATCTCTTACCATAATTAGAAGGAATGATGACCTTCCTACGCTCTCCCTCACACATAGCAGTCATGGCGATGTCCATTCCTTTGATGACTTCGCCTCTGTTGAGTTTGAAAATGAACGGAGCATTGCGGGAAAAGGATGAATCGACGAAGGTTCCATCTTCCAAATGGAGAACGTATTGCTGGTGGATAGTGTCTCCAGATTCAGACTTTTTACATTCCTCCTCGGGAATAACATGAGTTTGCTGAAGGTTTTATGGTATAAAAAAAGGAAAGAGAATACGCTTTACCTCGATGGTGATTCCTTCCTCGGTTTCCCATTTCTTGCCAGGAACGGCACGGAAGATATCGATCAATTGAACGGTGTAGTAGAGAGTTTGATCCTTTTCGATGCTGTCACGTTCACGGCCCTTATCCCCAAAGCCGAGAGCTGGAGGAATAGTCACTTTTCTCTTTTCTCCGATGCACATTCCAGTCATGGCTCGGTCCATTCCGGGGATTACTTGGCCTTTTCCAAGGGTGAAAGTGTATCTGAAAATGTGAGCGGGGAATGTGCTTTTTAAATCAAAGAAAAGTAGAGTTAGCCTAAAAACTTACGGTTTCTTTCCGAAATTGGATCCTATTTCCTTTCCTTCCTTGTCAGTTAACTTGTAAAATTGATCGACGACGTCTCCTTCCTGGGACTTGATCTTACATTTTTCGGCCTTGATGGGCTTCACAATCTTGATTTCCAATCCATCGTCATCCTATTTTGAAGTTAGAAACGGGAAGAAAGGTTCACTTACAGTCCAATGGTGAGAAGATTTCTTTTCTTCTTCACCAAAGACGACAGCAACAACAGCTAGGAGAAAGAGTATGGTCTTCATTACCTGAAAAGCTGGTGAAAATGGAATTGGGGGAGAAGAAAAGGTTCCACGGATACTGGGAGGGGTCAGGCGCGGTCGCGGAGAGACTGGATTGGACCGGAATTTTGACCCTTTGAAAACATCAAGCAGTGTGTGATGAGTGCCAATTAGAGGCTTGTTTCAAGAAGGGAAAAGAGTGTGGCTTGCCTGGCTCAGAGCCAAGTGTCGCGTACTTTCGTCAAAGCAATGCGAGTTCGAGTCCGCCTGCCAGCTGTTCGTCCAGTGACCCTTCACAGGAAGAACGAACGCTTTCTGGCAGAACAGAAAAGAGGCTCTGATAAGGCTATTGAATCCAAAAGCAATTCAACAGTCGATGTGCTCCTGACATTTTTTGCAGAACTTGAAGGGATCTAGAGAGGTCAGGAGGCTATGGGCGTATAGCTCAGTGGCTTGTGAGTTCGCGTTGTAACCGAACAACGCGGGTTCGTGTCCCAAGCCGTGTATCTTTCCTCACCAGGTCTCCTCTACTTGGGAGAGGCTTGTCACATGGCAAAAGTAAAAGGATTCTGAGAAAGTGTTGGTTCCACTTGGACTAACGCCGGTTGCAATCCTAACAATCTTTTCTATTTTGGAGGAAAGCTGGTTTGAGGAAGAGAAGCGACATGTGGAAGTAGGAGAGAGAAAGGTCAACTGGACGACGCGACGGTTTAATGTTTATAAGCGAAGGAGCCAGATGGGGACCACAAGGGTTGACCAGAGGAAGAAGAAGAAAGAAAGGTCTCGATTAGGGTCAGGCGGGGGGACGAGGCCACAAAAAGAGATGGCGAGATCTCTCTCTCTCCCGTTGTAAGACTCTCGGTCAGATATATTGATCCACCCGATGGACATTCACGTTCGAAAGGTCAAATGAGAAATTCTATGGGATCGGTGTGGTAAACAAACTGAATAAATTAGTGGACAAACAAGGGAGGAGGAGGCTCGATGAGTTCATTTTGTGTTCTCAATAAAGGAGACTACGACACGACGTTGATTTGATTATCGTCTCATTTTCACCAGCTATTTCTCCTCGGAGCCCCGTCACCTTCAATTACATTTCCGATCTGCCCGCGCTGTCAAATTAAAGTTGGAAACAGGTTGTTGTACTCAATCGATCCCTCTCTCATTTTTGGTTGTTTTCCTCCCAAACACTTCCGGGTGTTATGGCTTTCTGAGAGATCTGTTCTACCCAATTGATCATTTTCTCGAGTCTGTGAGGCCGTTATCAAAGAACCATCACAGGGTGGGTCTTTGTTTTTCTGCAAAGATTTTTTGGCGCCAGCACAGCTTATTAAATGCTTGGTGGGAAGAAGGAGGAATTAATTATTCGGGCCTTCAAAAGCGCTCAGAGAGTCTCGATTTCGTTCGTTTAGCCAGTGGCTTTTCAGGGATTTTGAACATTTCTTTGTTAATTTCAAGGCGTAACTTTTGAGAGAACTTTTAGAGCCACTTTCCCAGGCATGACTCAACTCTTTTAATGGCTATTTTGAAGGTTGAAGGATTCCAAGATTAAAATTGCTAGATCTTCTCCCCTTCTAGGGTCTGATGAGCTCCCGAAGCCATAAAACTCCTTTGAGAGCCGGCTTGATATATCATTCGTTATAAGACTCTTCTCTCATTTTCTCGCGACAATTTCCTATAGATGTCGGTTCTGAGTTGCGATTCAAGTCTCTGTCTTTTCGCTTCTATCGTTACCGAAAAAACTTTTTACTTTCTTTAGCATAAATTTACGGTCAGAGATAATTCGTGAAAAACTTTTTTGTCTGGGAATTATCTGGCAAAAAAATCGCATTTTTCAGCTCAAACCTCAAATAGGAATCCAAGAAAAATGTATAGTCTACTAGAAGGACCATCCAAACCTCGATTCTCACAAGAGCTCGCCGAAAAAATTTCCTCCCTGAAATCAGGGAGTATCATCTAAAGGTCATCTGCGCCTTTTGAAGACGGCCTGCACAGTTTTTCGATCGATTTTGCGATGCGTGTTTTCGGCGGAAGAAGGAAGGTCGGTGTCTCACAGACCGGGTCTTCCCTTCTTGACAAAAAAACAAATCTCTCTCGCTGTCGTTCACACTTGATGTTGTTGGAAGAATCTTCAAAAACAAAATGCAACAGATCCGCTGGCCGCCCGGTGTTGGAATTAATGTCTTTTGGCAGCTGTTGGCAGTCTCGTGAGCCTCTCTCTCCCTCACTTTGATCAAGACAATTATCGCATGCAAATTGGTCGTCTCTTTCCTCTCCCGTATCGCTCTCTCAAATAAACACACAAACATCCGCCGTCTTTTGTATTCTCCCCTACTCTCTATAACACGATCATTGATTCCTCTCTTCGCTACATTTCACCCCAGCCGACCCTCACAAATCAATTCGCTTGAAATTGACCCCCGTATCAAAATAGATCCGGTTGTCTCTCTCTCCCAGGATATCCCCGGCGGGGTCTTTGGACACTTCCTCACCTGATGTCCAGACAATTGTTTTCCGCCTCAACCAATTCGGCCCAATTCGTCTATCGCTCGCTCTCCCTGTGTTGGTTGGTTGGCCCTCTCTCTCTCTCTCTCCTACAAAATAGTACAAACAGGAGAAGATCGTTTTCACTTCTGTTTGCCACAAAATCAAAGGACAGCAGACAGCTTTAATTAGCTCGTCTGGCCATCTCTGCTGCTTCTCTCCTCGCTTATTTATGACGCCTTTTAGAAAGAACTCAACAAATTTAATAACTTTATTAGCTCCCAGAACTACTTTGTTTTATTTACGGCTTTGGCATTGCCGCACAAATGAAATCTGTCAGGTCACGGATTCAAATGTATAATTGCCCTGTCCGGGATCCCTCTATCGACCTCTCTCTCTCTCTCCTGTCTAGTAATGACACTTTTTTGAGTTGTTTATACCTCTTTTTTTGTTGGAAATCTAGCCTTCGGACAATAGTTCTCGCGGGTTTACTGCATAAAATTCCAGACCGGTCATCCACGTATTTATACTTCTTCGAGTTGTGTGACCTTTGCAGATCTGGCTATTCCCCTAGATTTAGATGAGTTTGAATTAAGTTTTATCATTGCCTTCTTTCCTCTAGCTAGTACTGATTGGCCTTTTACAGTCCATTTTCAACAAAAAAAAAAGCTCATATAAATCTTAATTTTAAAAACCCACGGAAGCTATTATTAGTTCGTCTGGTCTTCCTTTCCCGCCTCCTAGTTATTACACTTTTTTGGGGAGAGGCTCTCTATCTCTCTTTTGGGAAAACCCCACTGGTCATTCCAGACCAAACCATGAAGTTTAATGGATCAAAAGATCCAGAACCTATTAGTGGCTTCTGATCTTGTCATTTCTCCTGTCATTGCATTGTAATGCCAAACACACTCAAATTTTTGTCATTTTGTCTGGTTGTTTTGGCTGAATTGTAGTCTAGAAAATGGGCAATTTCCTTTAAAATTTTTCTCTATTTTGAGGACTTTTTCCGCCATTTTTCAGTGGAAAAGACTTCATCAGACCAAGAAAGGTTTCATTTTTTATCTTTAGATTGATTTATTTGGAAGCCCGTCGTTTTATTGCATAAAATCCTTTTTTTGCTTGAGGAAGCACAGTTTTATGAGTTTTCTGATCGAAAATTGCCATTTTCCAGGAAAAAATAAACGGAAAATTAGTTTCAGATATTTGTTTTTGAGAGTAATTTCTCTGAGCTAACAATCGGCTTTGCAAATTGTTTACTCTGAAATGAAAAAAGATCCACATAAAGTTTGAAAGCAGATCCTTGACCGGGCGAGTGGTTCGCTTTAGATCTCCATCTCCCTGTGGAGGGAGTTCCCAGAAAAAGAGTCTAATCAGCCTATGGCCCCCCTCTTTGCCTCTCAAATTAGACGTTTTAAATGAGCGGACCTTCTCCTCATATTTGCTCCTCGTGACGCCTATTTACTCTTCAAAAATATCAGAATATATGCACTTCTTCCATTAGAGAATTAGCCTCACTCGTCGTCTCTACCAGCCTTTTTCTCTCTCTCACTCTTTGTGCATTGATTCAGCCGGTAGTTAGTCACAGCCGATGAGGCATAAACAAGAGCGGGTAGAGGTGACCTGGGGTTTGACCGGTCAAATTCAAAACCAAAAGGCGCAGACTCTCTCTCGTTCTCTATCGCTCAGACTTTGAAATTGTTGCGATTTTCCCTCGCCTCCAGTCGGATAATCCATCAGAGCCACAGAGCCAGCTGTTCAGTTTTCAGACTTTTTGAACATGATTCGGTTGGGAATATGATATGGCCTTTTGATTCTAAAAATATGACTTTGTTTTCTCCTATCTCTTGGAGTACAATTTGCCTTGTTTTCCCCCCGCCTATCAGCTAATCTGCCGACAAGTACGACCGGTCAAACGAATATCCCGGCTCGTTCTTTTTGTCGTAAGTACGAGAGAGCACGTGCTTTAGACATTTTACTCTTTCCCTTCTGATGACAACAAATCCGGCCGTTCAAAGTCCGTCGATCTCTCCTCCCTCGTCTCTCAAATATTCCAGCCCCTTTTCCCACCATTTTTCGTCGGCTGCCTTTTATTATTCCGACCGTCTCATTCTTTCCTTCGTTTTCTTTCAGCCAGCCTCCACAATACCCCGATCAATTCCAGATGCCGAAGCAGGACTTTGAGGTGATTGACTATTTCGGAGCTGTCGTCGTCGGCGCCATCTTCTCCGTCTGTCTCTTTGTCATCAGCTTCTTCATTATAAACTTCTTCTGCATCACCAAATACGACGATTTCACCAAGTTCGAGAAGGTATTTTCTTGGTTTTACGCCCCTTTTAAAGAAAAAGTTTCTTTGCAGTTTGGAGCCAAACGAAATGTCCGTCTTGGGCCTCACTCTCTTCATCTAATTCGAAAGGGCGGCTTCCTCGAACGCGCTGATGTTGATGCCGAGGACAGCATGTGAATCCGCCTCAGACTCCTGTTGTTGAACACATTCCGGTCCAGATTTCACTTATGGTTTTTCACAAAGCTGCCTTCTTAGAATTTTTGACTCTAATAATAATCGAAACGCATATTATCAGATAGAAATAAATTTTTCGATTCTTCTAGGAATATTTTGCTATCTTCTAAGAAAAAGCTACCGTAGGTAACCTCGGAGTCAAATTTCGACTAGATTTGACCGGAAGAGATTTTCGAAACTTTTAATCTCATTCAACTGTTAAAACCGCAATGTTTGGTTGTTTGAAGCCGTTCTTCTCGGATCCCGTCGTGCCTGCGGATCTCGTTAGTTCGTTTTGCCTTCTATTTCAGATTTCAGGAGAATCAGCCAAATGCGGCTGATAGTTTAGTCAGCGTTGCTCTGAAACGAATCCACGGGAAATGGATGCCTCGTCTGGCAGAACTGACTCTGGAGAATAAGCTTGTGCTCTGGAAGACGATCACCGAGACGAGGACTTATAGGCTGACCGGATTGAAGAAGATTGTCCTGGGAGCTGGGAAGAACTCCCTTCATGCCAAAATGACTCTCTTCGACGGCGAGAAGCTCTACCTCAAAATGAAGGGACCCGATCTCGATCGATGGGCCAAAAGGATGACCGAAATCAAGTTTCCAGTCAAACAACGTCCTCCTCTCACGCCTGTGCCGCGTCCAATGCCTGTCCTCCGGCTCCCAGTCATCAATGAAATCTTCCCCGAATCGCCTGGAATCACCTCCAGCATCACGGAGATCTCACTTCCCTCGGCTCATCTTGTCAATTCGAGTCCGAAGAAAGAAGAACCAAAGAAGGAGGAAGAGGAGGAAGAAGAGAATGGATTGGTCGTTCGAATGGCTCGTCGATTTGAGCCGGACTATCTCAAGAAAGGAACTCTTCGCCTAGCCAAGAAATAATCGAAGCTTCCTTTGTTACATCAAATGTTTATACATAAATAAATATTTGAACGTTGCCAGCTCATTTGACCTCATTTGATCACTCTCACCTTTTGAAAATGTTATCAATGGGGCTCGCAGACAGCCATTGTTTCGGTCAGTACTTTTCATAATCTTGTTTGCCTCCTTGTTGTTCTCTTATTATCTCTTGTATTTTCCTCGTAAAAATCCTTTTCTTTGCCAACTTTTTTTTTCGATTTGTTTTTAAGATTTTTGTCAAAAGAGGAGAAAACCTGGCTGGTTGTTTTATATTAGAAGGAGAGGCGCGGTTGCCAAGCAGCAGCGTTCACCCGTCTCCGCAGTCAGTTCGGTACTCTCATTAGTACGAGGGATTTGTTGGTCTTGCAGTGCTGCTGCTCGTTTGAAAAACAAAATTGACTCATTTGTGGTTGCTGGCCTTGCAGATCCACTTTTGATCAGATTGGCTGTCTATTTCTCATTGAGATTCCTTTCTTTCAATTTTCGGGCGTCATTCCTACAAATCGAGCCGACGCTCCCATCTCGTCTGATCAATTCGTCGTTTAAAAAGGGGGAATAAATTGTGCGAAACTCACGGGCGATGAATCCGTCTTTCTATCCAAACTGTAATATCTTCTCACTCAAGGGGATAGATATCATGGAGATTATTCATCTTGAAGATCATCATGTGAGCTGTCTATTCCTTTTTTTTTTGAAGAAAATAATAAGTTTTTTGATCTGATGGATGGCGGTCTTCCAAAAATAGTCGCAAAATGTTTTATAATTCCGCGACTGACTAATGTACCAATCGCCTCCTTTCTTTCCATTCGAGCACGTGGCCTTTTCTTGTCCGATTCCTTTTCTCCTCTAAGTTCAAAAGACAGCAGATGTTTTCTCCGATAATTAGCGCTATTCTTATTTTCTGCAAAAATCTCTTTATCGAGAATGCAAATGACTCCCCGATCGTTATGATTCACAAAAGTCTAGGCAATCAGCATGAAGACGAGATTCCGACGGCCGTCAAGCATCGATCCCGAGACCTCATTCCTGATAAATATCAAGGGCCACGTCACAAAGAAGGTAAGATTATCCTAAGATGGCCAGATCTCTCAGTTTTTGTGTGAACTTTGCAATAAGAAGATCACGGACGAGTGTCACATCTTCCTGGAGGGAGTCGAAAAAGTAGCGATTCTCATCCTTCCCGAGAGTTATTTCATCCCGAGTCGTAAGGGAACTCACATTGTTTTTGTAGGCAATTCTTCTCTTACTAATCTTATTCAGTTTTTGAGTGAGATTCTGACTTTGAAGGACGACGACCCATTACGAATCGACTATTTCAAAGGCCCAAATATTGTGCAAAAAGACAAGCAGGACAAGTTTTTGTCACTTTGTCTGTGGGAAGAGACGACCTGGGAAGAGGACGAACACGAAGAAGAAGAAGTGGAAGAACCAACATGGGACGGACCTGAGATCATACGAAGAGTTCATATGCCTGGAACTATCACATACGACATTCCAGCGGAACAAGTCAGATTCGCCGGCCAAATTACAGTCCCAGTTGCAAAAGAAGTCAGTTCCCTTCCTATAAAATATAAATCAAATGTTAGTACTTTTACAAAAGATTCAAAGCTGTCCGAGATGAGAAATTGTACATTTTTGCCGATGATCAATCTCCTACTCCACTTGTCGTTATGACGTTTAAGGATAGTCAAAGCTATTTCCTTCCCTACTACTTTAAAAGAGTCTTCACTGTCATGGTAAGTAAGGGCAGAAATAAATTGAACCATTTTCAGTACGAATCTGACGTGCTCGCAATGGACAAAGACAATGTTTTCTATAATTTGTTCACACGCTCGAGAGTCTTCTATAAGCGCTACAAGAGCAATCATCCTCTTTTGGAGACTAGGAATAAGACAGCTATCACCCTCAAAGTCAGTTTTTACATCTAATTGAAACAAAAAATGGCTCTCTCGGTGGTTCAAGATATTCAAGAATAAGAGATTTCTTGTAGGAGTTGGCTGATCATTTCGGTTTGCCAATGCTGCTCAAGAACGAGCCATTCACCTGCACAATTATGAAGGACTCTCGAATTTGTTGGTCGATGTCCGACTATAAAAGCCTAGTTTTTACGCCAGATTGTGGTGGAGTCTATACCGTTTTTGTAAGACCTGTCTGCCTGTCTCTGAAATATTCCCTTCTAGTTCACATCAGATCTGGAAGGAATCGAAGAGGATGATCCCCTTCGAAATGTTTTTGCCCATCTGATCCGAGATTCACTCGAATGGATGATTAATAATCTTAAGTTGGAAGAAGTTAACGATCTGAATGAGCCGCAGGAGAATCCTTGTGAGTTCTTTCTAAATGGACAAAACATTTCTAGGTCGATATGACTACACTAATTTAACTATAGCCGATTTCTATGAAAAAAGGCCTGAAAGCTCAATGGCTATTGCTGTTGTAATTGGCGAAGTTAGATGGAGGAATGCATTGGCTACATTTATTCGGGTAAGTAGGAACTCTTTGGTTCTTTTAATCAGACTACTCTTTTGATCAAAAGTATTGCAGAAATGGGCTGATCAGGAATTCCTTTATGGGAAGTGTAGAGTCGTTCGTTTCATCGCAACGCGGGAGAATTATGTGCCTCCTCCTGTCTTCATCTCAGACGACGATTGGACTCTAATAGATCTTAAGGTCTATCAATTTATCGCAAAAGTAATTTCAATGAATTTAGCCGATTCTCACGGCTGGTTGGTTGGAAGTTCCTATTAGAAATTGTCTTCTTTTCAATAGAGGGAGTCATGCTGAACAAGTGCTTTTCGTCCATTACTCGGCTTCGAAGACAAATATAAAAGACGATTGCTACTTTTATGAGATCGATTCATTCCGGGTTCTGATTTGGATATTGAGCAAGCATATGACCACTTCTTACCAGCCGGAAGTCAATCAAACACTTTGTTCAAACCAAGGGTTGAGACTGGCCTTTGAGAATCGACATTCCTCTGTTCGAACCCATTATCCATAGTTTCCTCTGTCATATGTTGCCATTTCGGTTTCTAAGAAGATATCTAAAAATGCTTTATTCTTTAAAATTGTCCAATCAGAGTAATAAATCACAGCTATCCATTTACTTTTTTAGCCCGTTTTTGGTTCAATTCCCATAGCATATCTCAATCGAATTAGGTGGTTTCGAAATAATTTTCAAGGTCCTACCAGCTGGTAATTGCGGGCTTCTCCTCATTTATCAATGGACGCTTCAGGTTGCCGCAATTGCCCATCTTGAGGGAGAACCTTTTGGGTAGAAAAAAATTCGAGGTTTCTCCGGTCCATTTCTTTTGTTCGTAGCAGCGATGTACGTATTCTGTTCGCACGGTTTCTTTCGCGATCTTAATCATCGATGACTCAATGGGGAGAGTTGACGCCTCTCCTTTTCGCTGGGCCATCCTTCACTCAACCCATCATAGGCTATGTTTTACAACCATTAGGATGGGTGTCGGTTTTTGTTTGTTCTGGAAAATACTACGATGAGGCTAATTTCCAATTGCGCTTTTTGACCTAATGTCATAAATCGCAGCGCTCCTTCAATCTCCTCGTCCTTTTTATCGATTTCATCTGCCTTATTCCCTTTGACAAAAGTCAAATGACGATAATTCTCGGATATTTTCAAACGCACTTATGTTTTTGATTCCTTTTTATTTCCTTTTTGACGAAAAATCTGACCGGGAAACTACAACGGGCTGCAGAGGTTGCCTACTCCTTTCTTTGAAAAGATCGCTCTGCCCGGAAATGGTTCTTATCTCATCTGAATTTCTTCGATTTTTCTCAATTCAAGAACTACGAAAATATTGTTGTAGTAGCTCCATCCCACGAGTTCTTGTCACCGCTTTATCGAAATTTTGAATTCTATCTCTAATCTTTCTTTATTTTTCAGTTCTTTCAACAAAAAAATGGCAACTTTTCGCATTGGGGCGAATGATGTCGGGTTCACATTTGATCTCAGGGAGAACCTCACAAGAAAGGTAGACGCATCTACCCAAAAATAAAAGAACTTTTTTCAGAAATTATGTTTTATTTTTGATCAGACGCAAGATATGGAATGCCATATCGCCCTGGACGGCAAGAACATAGCCGTCCTTGCTCTGGAGAATAGTTTCTTCTCCGTCAAACAAGGAGGCGACTATACTGTTAACGTAAATCTTTTCCCCTTTGTCTACAAAAGGATATTTTAGTTTAAAAAGAGTAGATTTATTGCTTCTAACGGACAGGCCAGACAGGATGATAAGGGAGGCGAAGAGGATGCGAAATGGAGAGGCATCGAGAGGAAAAGACACGATAATATGCTGTGGAGACAAAAGGACGTCCACATCAAAAAATTCCAAAAGTTCGGCTTTAAGACCGAATTTTCTGAGGGAATTTGGGATTTTGCTCCACTCGACGATTCGGGAGAGAACAGATCGTGGAGACCGGGAGACAATTCGATTTGTTTTATTTTTCCCAGTCTAAGAGCTACAGCTAAGGGTCTTCCCAATACTTATTCATTTGGAAAAGAGGTATTTTTTCTCTTTTTGAAACGAAATATTTTTTTTAGAAGTTTTGCAAAGTTTTTGAAGAAATGCGAGATGACGAGAGGTTGTTGATGTTTGAAGATGATAAACTTGTCTATATTTTTGCCTCATTCGCTGATAGCTACACTCCAAAAGTTGCGGCTCGTTACAGCGTCATTGTAAGTTCTAAAACTTTTGTCAATTCCTTCAAATTTGGATCATTTTTAGAGCTACAGTAATCCCATATATCTCTCAATTTTGAAGATCAATTTCCTCTAAAATAGTGGCTTTCAGTACGAAATGGAGCTGATTGAATTGGGAGAAAGTCATGTCCTCTATCAGGCTTATGTCAACTCAAAACTCACCTTCATCTCTTGTGCTCAAACTAGCCACATCCCACTGGAGGTTATGATGGATGAATCTGTCACTCAAGACGTAGGCTCTTTCACTTTGCAAACTGAAGCTCTTTACAGATCTTGTGTAGACATTTTGGACGTCCCATCACTGATTGTTACATTTTGATCGACGGTAGAGTCATCCGACTGTTAAATTCGTACCACAGTTGGTTTAAAGGCTACCCAAGAAATCATTACACCGTCTATGTGAGTTTGATTTGAAAATTGAAATATACGAATTCAGTTCGAAGGAGATTCCCATCTTCTCCAAGATGATGATCCTATAATAGAAATTATGGAGACTTATTTGACTCGATCTACTAGCTTCGGCTGGAGATTTAGAAAAGGCTCATTGGGGAATATGCTTACTGGAGAAAATCAAGATCCTAGAGAAAACCCTTGTAAATTAATTTTTCACTTCCAAGTTAAACTACTTAAGGCCATGAATGTTCCGAGTTTAGTCTTGAAGAACTCTATGAGAAAGAGCCCGAAATACAAGCCATCGTTGTTCCGTTGGATGAAATGATTTGGCAAAAGAAAATGAATGAGTTTATTGAGGTCAGGAGATTATCTTCTCTCCCATAAAATTAGTTCAGAAATGGGCTTTGAAGCTGTTCTCCTTTGGGAAAGCCGAGTTGATTCTCTTCACAGCCAAGCTCAACAGCAGTTTGAGTGCTCTCGCATTTGGCAAAGAATTCGAGATGACAAGTCTCATGATAAATCTAAAGGTTTGTGAGATTTACGAATATTTGGAAAATATTTGCAGGCGATTTGGAGAAAAGGCGATTGGTCGAGCGAAAATTACATCCAAGCTTGTGTGAGCGATTGCCTCCTTTTCCATAGCCCAACCAGAAAAAAATGTGTTCTTTTCATTCATCACTTGCCCTCACGTAAATCCATGTGGGTGGCCAGGGGATTTTTCTACAAAATTGGATCATTCAAAATGCTTGTAGACATTTTGGAGAAGCATTTCACCGTCACGGAGAATAAGATGCCAATCAAGGAGACTCTTTTCAAAATCAAGGAATTAAAAGAAGCCTTTGAGAATACTTATTCCAATATTTGTCTTACTTATGGCTGATCTCTCTTCAATCCTTGTGATCCAACCCAACATTCTGTGTCATTTGCATACATTTCATAAATAAATTCAAAAATAAGACTAAGAAAAAATAATGTAGTGATTAACCGGAGAACCCCAGAAATCGAGAAAATCCAGGTGTTTATTATATTCTTTATGAACGGGCGGGATGATTTTTTTGTTTAACAAACTTATCTGGCTAGATTTTAATGAAAAAGAAGACAAAATACACCAGAATTTATTGGATTACATGAAACAAGCAGTGGCACAAAATTATCACAGCGATGAGATTAATTAATGACGAACCTTCATTGACTGACACTGCTGCCATTATTTCTCAAATGAGCCTCTTCTTCTAGCATTTGGGCACTTTCGTTGAGCAAATGCCGAAGATCCTGATCAGAAATGTCTCCTCCTTGATGATGATTGTAGTGTTTTCTCTTGGGAACTTTGACTTTCAGCTCGGTTCCCGGCAGCACCACCATGTGGTTGATCACATCGCTCAACTAAGACTGTGATCGTCTTCCAAAGAGTGTCTGTATCTCTCACGGAAACAACTCGCTCATCCTTCTGAAATGATGAGTCTTGGAAAAGAAAAAGAGAGAAACCAACTTTGAAGGAGTTCTTAAAGGCAAGAGCTTCAGCCACAGTGCAGTCTAGACTGTTCTCTCGGTCCTCACAAGCGATTCCTACTGCATCAAATCGAGAATAAATATCGACTACTCTGAAAATTGAGTCCCTTTATCATTTTTAAAAGGGAAGATCCCAACGAATAAAACTACAATAATCCAGACTCACTTGAAGGAGTCTCTCTCCACAACAGGAAGACCAGAAACTCCTTTATTCATCAAATTTTCTAGTTGAGGAAACCTTTTTTCTTGGCTTAGGATCCAACTTTTGGAAATTCGGATATAAATAGGATGTACCGTTTTTTTCTGAGTTCGACTATCACGGTGTTTCTTCATGTCTACCACGCATTTCGATTCTTCTCTCGACCATTTTTGAGCTCGAAAGATGTCGAACGCAGTTCTCAGCTGTCTACCCATCAGCTCTTCAGCCGGGCTTTTGACGATGGCTGGACGAGGCGTTACTCTATACTCAAAGAGCAAATCATTTACAGCTTGCTTCATAGATTTTCTGGAATTGGTAGAAAGGATGTTTCATGGCGAAAAGCTAGGAGTCAGAACCTAATGCAAGCAGCAATGATCGTATCTCTCGTCTCTTTTCTTCAATTTTGCATAACTGACCGAACCAAAGAAATCCTCTCTTCTATTAGAACATGAAAGAGAAGCGAAAGTTGTATCAGATGGACCATAACCTTTCAAAAGAAAAACTCACAATAGAATAGTATTGAATTGAGAAGAAGGATATGAGTTTGTTGAGAAGATAAACAGAGAAACTGAAGAAATCAGAGTCCGCCATTTTCGTAAGCCTAGATAGCTTTTCGTTAATCTCGAGAATATAATCGACATCGTGTACGATCAGCCGTTGCCTTTCATATAATTCTCCAAACTTAAAATAAATTAATTTTTCTTCCTAGATTCGATTGTGTAAATAAGTAAAGTTATTTACCACTTCAAGTTCTAGATAAAGAGAAGTTGGCTCGATTAGTTTACACGGCAGATATCTGAACCGAGAAGACAATTTCTCAAAAGATAGGCGATCCTTCCAAGGGAGGAAACTTCCAATGTTGGCAAGAATATCCACATGGCAGGAATCCATGACGAATGAATATAATTAAAAAAACAAAATGAATGTGTCGGGGAAGATCGATATCGATAGAAAAATCGATAAAAGACCTTCGTTTATCTAGACCGTTGACTGAGTCTGAGGGATCAACCTATTTTCTTTGTTAGAGGGCTTGACTGACTGATAAAGTTTGGCTTTACCATTAAGTCTCTTATGGAAAATAATTTTGAGAGGAATGAGAACAGCATGGTCATTTAACATTTAAAAAGGTCATGCTTGGCGTAGACCAATTTATCGCCGCCGCTGATTATGTTGATTCCTTCTCGACGACTCTCCACTATGTTAATTCCTTCCCTACTATTTCTATCTTCAATTGTCGAATCGCAAGATGTTCCGCCAATAAGTAGGAAGTCAGCTTTATTTTAAGAAAAAAAGTAGAATTCAACTGCACTCCGGTGGTTAAACTCAACAGCAGGAATACAATGTGGTCCATTAATTTGGGCTATTATTCCCCGGGAGCTTGTACTTTTCAAGTAAATCGATGGAGCTTCTCCTTCATCTTGCAGATCAAAATAACCAACGAAAACTTTCTTCAATGCAATTGGTCTCCTTCAAGGATCAATGAGATTCAGCTCTTCGCTCCTTTTGGCAAAAATTACTCGTAAGAATCCGAATACTCCTAATCTTGTGACTATTTTGGAAGAAGTCTGTCTAATGTTCTCTTTAGGAGTCTGACACGATCCCAGATGCTGAATGATGTCTATGCTCTAGCTCCTGGTCTGACAATAAAAGTCAATCTCAGCGCCAATTCGACCTATATCGATCATATTTCCTGCTTCGCCAATCAATGTATTGCAAGTTGTCTCAGAAAAAAGAGAGTTTCAGATCATCATGGCGATAATTTATTTTCCTATACCGATCTGAATATAACAAATTTGCCATATCTCTATCCACTCTACCGTGACAGCTATGACTACACAAATATTTTTAGATCATTCGCTGGTCAAAAAGTAAAACTTTCTCCTTTCCAAAAAAAAGAGATTCAGTTCAAAGTGATTCTACTCTATCTACCCGACGATCCTGTCATTGACTGTTTTAGAGATGCAACCTTTCTGATGTCCAGCATAGATGTCAATGCTCATCCAATTTCCACGTAATTCTTATTTTAAGTTTTTAATAAGAAGTACAGGTTGGAATTTATGCTGAATGGGACATTTGAAGGAGATTCTTTTATCTATTACAGTATCACCGCAACTGCCTTCAGTTCTTATCTTCTCCTTTTAGATCCAACTTGTATGACATTTTGAATCTAAAAAGTACTCTTTTTAGGTTTTATTCAGACTGAAATTCTATATTATACTGGGGGAATACGGTCGCTTGTTTTAAATGCTACGAGCAAACCTGCAGCCCTCACCGTATTCAGCTATATGCTTTCGCCTGGCTACATTTCTCCTCTCTTTGTAACCTCAGTCAATATTTCTGTAACTTTTATTATTTTTTTGTTGAAAATGTTATAGGAAGGATCGACTCTTCAAGTGGTTGGTTCGATTCCGAATATTCCGTTTGATCAGACGAAAGTTTTGGCCACTTATAAGTGGGTTTGATGTGTTTCAAAAAATACAGAATTTAGTTCGTCTTCGATAATAAATATTGCGGACTTTTTTGGAGGAAAATTGAGGACTTTTACTTTGGATAAAGGGATCGCTACCATAGTCATTTCTGACCTTTTGACAAGTTTGTTTTGCCAACGTTGAATTGAGGCTTTTCAGTAAGCCCAGATCAAATGAAAAAAGGCTTCAAACTTGAACTCATCAGCAACGACGTTTCGATGATTGACTACGATGGGGTTCATGTCCAAATCCCAGGCAAGTTTCTTAAAAACCAGAATAGTCTCTAGATATGGGAGAGAGATTTACTTTCAATATTCAAAGGAAGGGGGACCATATCTATGGCGAATATGAAACCGGAAGGGAGATAGAATACGAGGGATCGCCGGAAGATGTGGCCAGAGCAGAAGCCGAATCAAACGGAATAAACTATTATGTACATGACATTATGTGAGCAACTTTTCAATCATAAGTTTTGCTCCAGTGAAGTTTACGCTGATCGATTACCCCGACGAGTTCTGCTTTTCAGCGACTCTCATATAATAAATAAATTTTTAAAAAATAATTCCAGCCTGGGGAAAGAGAATGGAAGTGTGACTCTCACAACAAAATCCATCAACTTTACTCTCCTTACTTTGGACATCATCGAGATTTCGGTCAACTTCTCAACCAACAGTGAGTCTTTTTTAGCTACAATAATCCGCCACAATTTGAGTCAACTTCATCTTCCTGATATTTTTCCTTTTAATTTAGATATTTGTACGCTATGAAATCGAATAAAATGGGTGATAATGCCATTGCTGACGAAATATGAGATTATTCAAGTGTTATTGAACTTTTGCTTTCCGTCTAGTCTAGAATGAGCTCCCCCAGCAGATACAATAAAGCGAGCAGAGAAAAAGGAGAACGGAACACGATAAGACACCAAAGAAGGCAAGATAGACATCAATGTTGTACAATTCAAGAGTAGTCATTGCCGGAATATCGAAATTCAGCTCGTGATCCAGGGTTAATCGTGTCCAATGAAGGAGAATCTAAAGCGGATTTTTCAACAAAACAAAAAGAAGCTACATCTTCTGGACTGTTGATTCTTGCATCGGCTAGTTGACGATACTTCTTAGTGTTTTCCTTGTATTTGGGATTAGAGAGGATTTCATGCAAATGCCTGTTCAGCTGCTCGGAAGAGATCTCTCTCTCTCTTTGGCAATTGTAGTCCAATTTCTCTGGAATTTGCATTTTCACTGTGATATATGTAATGAACTAGATGAGTTGCTACCAAGAACTGACCTAAATTGTCCGAGCATTGAATTTCTAGCTTGATCTGTTGAAAGAGGAACGAAAACACAAGGAGTTCCAGTTTGGACGGCCTCTCCCAGACTGTTGTAGCCTCCGTGAGTCACAAAGGCCACTGTTTTGTTTAGAGCTGAAGAGGACTAATTGAATGACTTTAAAAGGCTCCAACCTAGAACGTCATTTTGTGGGAACCAAGCAGTTCTCAAGACATTTTCTGGCACTTCGATCTCCTTCTCAAATTTCCAGATAAACGAGATCTCTGGATTCAATCTATTTCCTTTTTTATTCGTTTTCTTCCAAAACAAACCTAAAGAGTCCCAGGATGGCATTCCTCCATTTCTCCGGCATATCTGAGGCTGTCACAACTGATCCAAAACTCACGACAACCAGGTTCTTTGCCTTCTCAGAGAATGACAAAAATGGCTCCTTCAATGGCTTGGCATTCTTCATTCCCAATCCTCCGATGTATTGGACTTTGTTGGTCGTAGGAATTGGATACTCCAGGAAAGGATCCGAATTCACAAAACTCAAAATTGTCTGAAAGAAGTGAAATTACCATACCCTCTCTGTTTGCTAATAGCTTTTTTCCCTGAAAAAAGAGGATTCGGAGAGTCTGTTAAGCCCTTACCCGTTTGCTCAGCTCTGCTACATCAATGAAATCCTGTCCATATTTCTTCTTGAATATAACATTGGTGGGAATTTCCTAAACTTGTACCCATATTTCCGCCACAAAAGTCATTCACAATGTTTAATCTACGGAACATTCGAAAGATAAAATCATTTACGGCAGTTTTTGATCGACCAAAAAATCTTTTCACCATCGTCGAATTCTCCAATAGTCCTGGAAGCCTGATTATCTCTCTCCCAGCTACAGTACCTGGCAAGAAGGAGTTAAAATATGGAATTCCTAGGTCATCCAAGTGAGGAGCATGTAGAGGCAAAGGCATGGTAGACACCCATTTTCTGACTCCAGCCGCATGGGCTACTCTACAAAAAAAGAGGCTTGCTTCTCTTTTAGAAGCAAAACCCATGGAGACAATAATCGAGATGATGGTGGAAAACGAGGTTAAAGTTCTCTTTCTCAGTTTGTCTGAACAGCTCATTATTGGCCAAAATTCCTCGACAAGCTTGTTCCACCAAATTGCTAATAGCCCGACTCCATTGGAGATAGTCAGCCAAGATGAAATCTTCAAAATTCTCTCTCGACTTCATCTGGTTGTATTTTTCCCAATCTACTATTGGAGCTCCAGCTGTAAATATTTCTCGAACCTAAAGGCAATCTACAATAATGAATTGGTCTAAACCTTAGGATGGCTTGATTTGATCGAATTGGCTTTAGGATTATAACTCAGGCAAATCACGACTACTTCATGTTCTTCCGCTAAAGTTTCGGCTATTCGAAAAGTAAAAACCATCTAAACAATATCATTTAGAAGCCTCAAAAAATAACCTGACTATTACTGTAAGCAGCAGTGAAAAGGCCAATTTTAGCGGAAAGTGCTCTCTGGAAAAGTTAAAAATATAAAACCGGGAGCCAAAATCATAGTAGCTTACTGTCACCTTATCTCAAAAACTGTAGGTTCACATTTAGAAAACTATTAGGAGTTTGATAAAGCCGAAAAAAGTCTTTATTGACGCAGTGAATGTCTGTGAGTGTTACTTCCCTGGGGACAATGTATAAAACATTAGAAAGATCTATTTTTATGAGAGGAATCTGTTGTAATTCTTCTGGGTCACTCTATGAGATTGTCTAAGCACAAAACTTTGAGATTTACCTCTTCTGTTCGTCTGGAAGAACGCCTTACTCGGCATTTATCGTTATCAAATCTCATGATGGAAATTTCTTTGAGACCCTTTGTCCTCCATGTGATTTTCCTCTGGAGGACGCAATTTATCGGAGAAAAGAGTTGTTTAAAGAAGCTTTTATTAGACTATGGAATAGTTTTCACGCTGCCTAGACAGATGCCGTAAAAGATATAATAAATAAGACACACGAGAAGCTACCTTTTGTCAATAAGCGGGGTAAATACTAAACTCTGGGGATTTTGTCAGAAGCGAGTAAAGCAATTTTGTGAAACTGGCAGGGAAAAGAGAGAAAGAGACGAAAGGGCTGGCCGAGACCGAGACCCATACACGAAGAAGACACGAGTGGAATGGGAACAGAGAGAGAGAAACCAAAACAAATAGATAGCAGATATTGCCGATATATCCACCACATTTGCCAGGGTTCGACGGGAATAGAGACTTTTAGGACTGGAAGAGAGCATGGACGAATTGTTCGTAGTCTAGACCACCCTGGATGGAGCGGCCCGAAACGGCGTCGATGTAGGGCTTCATCTTCTTGATACAGTACTCTGCCTGTTCCGTTGTGAGATTCTGAAAAGATAATTTTGATCCAAAGAGGGAGAAAAGAGCATAGAAACTGTAGGCAAAAGGAAAATAACTCACGGCATAAAGTTCCTCTGCTGTGACGTAGGGCCTGAACTCTTTGGAAAGAGCACGGAAGGCCATCTCGATCTCTTCGGACGATTGAATATTCTCCGTTTCCTTGCTAATCATGAAGGCCATGTACTCTTGGAGAGTGACATAACCATCTCTGTTGGGATCGACAATATCCAAAATTCTTTGGAATTCGGGCTCCGGTTGGCCTTCATCCACCATCGGTAAGTCGTATCCGAGGGCTCGGAGACAGCTCTTGAACTGTTGGTGGTCAAGACGGCCGGTCTTCTCCTAAAATTTTTCTATTTTTTTTTCTAAAAGAGGAAAAACCTTATCGAAGTGTTTGAACATCATGGAGAATTCTCTGAGCGCCTCTTCCGTGACTCCCGATTGGTTTCTGGCTTGGATCTGTTGCTCCAGATTGTGTTGCATCCTCATAGCCAATTGATCTAGTTGGTCCCAAGCCTGAGCCAATCCTACCGTAGAATGTTCCGTATATCTGAAGAATTTCATTTTTTTAAATAAATAAAATCTACCTATTGTCGAGGATGAGATTTCTCTCCAAAAGGGCTCCTTGATCTTCAATTCGTCTTAATTGAGCCTTGTTTTGTCGGATATCCACAGCTTTCTTTTTCAGGGTTTCCAGCTGTTCTTCGAGGGATCCGCCAGCTTCCATCATCTCCTGACGGGTTTGGGTGAGCCATTGATGGAAGTGGTTGGCGAGTTTGGCGAATTCTCGTCTCAATTTGTCGTTATCCTCCTGTCTGACACATTCCTTTTGTAGTTCCAGCTCGCGTTCTTTGATAATCTTCTGGAGATTTCTCCAAGTGTCTTCCAGCGCGTCCATCGTGAACCAAGTGTAGGGATTTGGTCCAACATGGAAGGATTTGATCTGTCTATCCAACGCTTGGAGATGCTTGAAGTCCTCCTCAGCTGAGACGAGAGAACGCTGGAATTCAGCGTGAGCCTCACGGAGGGCTCGAATCTCCTCGAGAGAATTGCATCGCACAGGATCGGTTAAGTCCTCTTCAGCATTTTCGAACCACGAATTGAAAGTGGAGGCTTTCTTGGCAAACGCGAGATACAACTCCTCGATCTGCTTGTATTGATCTTGCATTCTGAGAAGTTTCTGGCGACGACCCTCGGAATTAGCCAAGAGTTGTTGCCAGCGAGTGATGACATTCGAATGTCTCTTTTGGATGGCCGGCGACTGAGCATGTTGACTGGTGACCAGTTGATCTTTCAGCTCCGTAATGCGTTGGATTCCTTCATGTTCGAAGGCATTCAATCCAGCATCGAAAGCCTCCTGCTTGGTCAGAAGGATCTGCACGGAGGACAGATCGCGACCGAAATCATCCGAGCGCACTTGAGCCTCCTTCTCGGCGATCCAACTTTCAACAACATCGCATTTCCACATAAATTGAAGGTAAGCGCTGCTGTCTTTCAGCTTAGCCAAACGACGAACAGCCAGATCTTGGATGTCCTTCAATCGATTCACAAGTTGTTCACAGCGAGCCTTGATGTGAGGCGAATGATGGTTTCCATTGTCAATCAGCTGAAAATAGTCTATTTTCCACTATTTCTAAGATTTACCTGTTGGCCGTGACGAACAAGATCAGCAACTCGCTGTTGGTGAGCGCGGAGATCAGTCTCGAATGTCTCGTGTTTCTTGAGAAGTCCCTGGACTCCAGCCATATTATCTCCATAATTATCAGAGCCTAGATTCAGCAATTAGTCTAAAAGAGAAAAAGGACTCACTAAGGATCTGTTGTTTCTCATTCATCCAAGCTTCTTCCTCTTCGACCTTTCCGAGGAAATCTTGGAAGTCCTCACTCTCATTCAACTTCTGATGGCGAGTTCCAGTCAAATCGCGGATTTGTCCCCAACTCTTTTCGAGTTCAACCATTCTTGCTTGGATCTGATCTTCAGGGATTCCAGCATCAGCAGCAGATTGGAGGAGTTCTTCTCCGCGAGTACGGACCAAACTGACTTGCGGCTCGTGGCTAGCCAATTCAGTATCGATGCGACGATGTTTGCGACGGAGATTTTGGACTCCAGGAAGATCGCGACCATAATCATCGGAAGTGACCAAAAGTCTCTTCTCCTTGATCCAAGACTCCTCGTCATCAATGTCTCGGAAGAATTGATGAACGTTAAGAGCCTTGTTCAGCTTGTCTCTTCTGTTCTGAGACAAGTCCTTGACTCGTTGATAGCGCTGGTTGATGGCATCCTTCCTGTCAGCGATTTGTTGTCCAGCATATTGGTCTCTCTCCAGGAGCTCGTCGGCCTGCTTGTTCATGTCGTTGACTCGATCTTGATGAGCCAAGATGTCGGCCTCGAGGAGTTGATGTTTCTTCAGAAGGTTCTCAATGGAAGCCAGGTCCTTTCCGTAATCCTCGGATTGAAGAAGAATTTCAACTTCTCCAAGCCAGAACTCGAGATCCTTGACGGCAGCCATGAAACTCTTCTGTTTGTTAGCTTCTTTGAGACGATAGCTCTTCTCGGAGGTGGTCTTCACCAAGAGCTCCCATTGGTCGTTCAGAGCCTTGAGTCTAGCCGAGACAGCCTGTTCACCTCCAGCACATTTGGCGCTGTCGATCAAGTTCTGGCCAGCGGTAATTATCGTGGCAATTCGATCAGCATTGGCGTTGAGTTCAGCTTCGAAGGCTTGCTGCTTCTGATGTTTCTGTTGGATGTTGGTAGGGTCGCGATAGTTCTCCTCCTGGGCAATTTGGAACTTCTCAGCGATCCAGTTCTCAATCTCATCAGCGTCACGAGAGAATTGTTGGAGAGTTTGACTCTCTCCCAATTTGCTTCTCTTCTCGATCAAAGCACTCTTCAGTCTCTCCCAGCGATCCAAGATGGAATCTCTCTTCTTGGCAACAGCATCTTTATCATAATGTCCATTGCGGATCAAT
Organism: Oscheius sp. JU1382; assembly: GCA_932521405.1. Classification (NCBI taxonomy): domain Eukaryota; kingdom Metazoa; phylum Nematoda; class Chromadorea; order Rhabditida; family Rhabditidae; genus Oscheius; species Oscheius sp. JU1382. Next base: position 2,944,486 of record OW051479.1, read on the forward strand.
TGGTTGGCGAAAGCTTGAAGACCAGCGATCTTCTCCTGCTGGCTGTTGATGGCCTTGTCGAAATCTTCGTGCTTCTTGATCAAAGACTCAACATTATCTCCAGTTGGATCTTCCTGAGCCAAGAAAGCTTCACGAGCGGACATCCAGGTGTCAGCCTGTTCGCAATCGCGATAGAAGAGTTGGAGTTCCAAGCATTGGTCAAGGACTTGACGACGAGCAACCCAGGCATCTTCAAGAGCCTTACGAGCAGCGTTGACATCATCCATTCTCTTGGCGATATCATCGCTTGCGTAGTGACGACTTCCCAAAAGTTGGTTTCCGAATTGATCGTAAGCGTGGAAAGTGGCAGCACGAGAATCGATCTCAGTTCTGTACTCCTGATGACGCTCAAGAAGAGCCTCAGCTCCAGTGACGTCGTTAGCCAATTCTTGACTGCTAACGAGTTGATTCATAGCAGAAATCCATTGCATCAAATCGCGATAGTCAGAAAGGAAGCGCTGGTAGTCATAAGAGTCGAGAAGTTTCTCCTTGCGATTGTTAGCCTTGGCAGTAAGACGGTTCCACTGCTCATTCAACTCCCTCTGGAGATCGTAGATCTGCTCAGCTGCTTCGGGATGACTCTGACGCAGTTTGTTGGCCTTCTCGTCAAGACTCTTGATCTTGTCTCCCAAAGCGGCGAGATCTCTTTCGACTCCATCGTGCTTCCTCTGGAGGGCTTGGACAGATCTCAAGTCGCGACCGAAATCTTCCGAGTCAAGAGCATCATCCTTCTCCTGGATCCAATCACGAGTCTCATCAACATCACGATGGAAGCGTTGAACTTCATGAGCCGATCCGAGTTGTTGTTCTCGCTGCTCGGTCTGCTCTTCCAAGGCTCTCCAACGGGCATTGAGATCTTCGATCTGCTGGCGAATACGAACGGCAGTTTCGGTCTGTCCAACAGATGTCAGAGCAGTTGCTGAAAGATACTTTATTAGAAATCAAGGACAACAACTAACCGATCTGGTTCATTTCCTGGAGACGGACTTCATTGGCCTTAAGATCTCCCTTGAAGTCATCGAATTTCTTCTGAAGGACCTCAACTTGTTCGAGATCGGTTCCAATTTCTTGTTGGGCAGCAACAGCTTCCTAAAAGACTTCGGTTGTCAAAGCAAGAGGAAGACGTAAAAAGTTTTGCACAATACTACAGGGAGCATGCAGCTGTTCTAGAGAAAGAAACAGATAGAAAGAGAGCTCTAGAGCAGCTCGAGCTAGAAAGAGACTACAAAACAAAAGCTTAGGGACAAAGGGACACCACAACAGTTGGAAACTGAGAAGAGAATCCGCCTACTCACTTCAGCCATGAGAGTCTAAAAACGAAAAGAATAGTGAGAGTGTTAACGAAAATGCACTAATATTTGGGGGAAATGATACAACTCATTCACCTACTGATGCATTTAAAGGAAAAAAGAAAAGAACTTACCCGGCTCTTGATCCATTCAGCCAGGTCGTTGGCTTCACGAAGGAGTTGATAGCCCTTGCAGGCTTCTTCCAATTTTCTAAAATCACTCGTTTAACAACAAGTTTCTTCTTGCAATCACCTCTTTCTGGTCTCTCCGTGCATCATAAGACGATGATATTTGTCTTCGATGTCGTTTTGCTTTCCGCTGATCGAGTTCACTTGCTGTTGGCTGTGAGCTTGAGCAGCTCCAGGCTCAATGCGCTTTACATAAGCAGCTGGGACGAATCCCTGGCGGTCGTTGACTTCGACCTTCCACCAATCCTTGTTGGAAGCATTGAGAAGAGTGAGAACATCTCCCTTCTTCATTGAAACTTCACGAGGAGATTTCTCTTGATAGTCGTAGAGAGCCAAGACGCAGTCACGACCCAGTTGACCGACGGGTTGTTCTTGGTATTTGCATTGAGCAGCCTGCTTTCTGAGCTCATCGATGGTTCCTTTGAAGGCCTCGAGGTCGGAGAGAAGAGCTCGGTGTTTCTTGAGGAGGGCTTCGGCGGAATCTTCGTCTTTTCCATAGTCAGTGGAAGCGACAACAGGCTCCTTCTCGGCCATCCAAGATTCGGCTTCATTGGCATCAGCCAAATATTGATGGGCTTGGAGGGAGTCGTCCAATTCTCCACGACGCTTTTCAGCTTTAGACTTGAGGAGTCTCCAGCTATCACGAAGTTGAGCCAACTTGTCTCTGATCTCAGGAGCCAAGAAGTGACCATCCTTGATCATATTCTCAGCAGCATGAGTGACTGACTCGATCTGACTTTCATGATTGGCAATCTCAGCAACCAAAGCTTGGTGTTTCTTGATCAAATTCTGGACTCCAATTAAGTCACGTCCACGGTTGGTCGAAGTAGCCACCTGTAATGTTTAGATTTCAATTAAGAAAGATCACCGACCTGTTCCTTCTCTCTGATCCAAGCCAGTTCATCCTCAATATCGCGGAAGAGCTGGTTTCCTTGAAGGGACTCTCCTAACTTGTTCTTCCTCTTCTCCAGAGGATCACGAAGGGCGTTGTAACGGCCATGGAGAGCCTCCTGCTTGCGAACAATAACTGGAGCGTTGAAATGCTCATCATCGTTGAACTTCGTAGCCTAGATTCTCTCTTTGAAAACTATACACAAACAAATTACCTGATTCTTGATGGAGTCGATGCGGTCATTGTGAGCGAGAAAATCACTCTCAAGGAGAGCCATCTTCTTCTGGAGATTTTGGACAGAAACAAGGTCTTTTCCAAAGTCTTCTGAAGCAACTTGACCCTCGAGTTCACTCAGCCAGAGCTCGACATCTTCGATGTTTCGGTTAAATTGTTGTTCGTCTCCAGCCTCGCGCAGCTTGGCTCCCTTCTTGTTTGTAGCATCGATCAACTCATTCCAAAGACCTTCAACCTCACGGAGTCGCTCACGAATCTATAATTTTACCATAAGATATAGGATAAATTCTTACGTGATCAGCAGCGAAATGTCCACTACGAATAATCTGTTCTCCAGTGGCATTGATGTCATCAAGTCGGTTTCTATTGGCCTTGAGTTCTTGCTCGAAGTTGGTGTGTTTTTGGAGTTTTCCTCTGATATTAGTAGGGTCCAAGTAGCTGTCGTCACGAGCGGTCTTGATCTTCTCAGTGATCCAGCTGACCAATTCATCGTAATCCCGATCGAAGGTGTGTCTCTTGTAGCTGTCATGAAGAGCACGAGCTCTCTCAGCAGCTCTAGTCAAAAGACGATGACGACGATCCAAAAGAGCTTGACGTCTCTTGGCCACATCGTCAGCTGCATAATGCTGGCCTTGGATCAGCTTGGTGGCAAATTCATCCAAAGCGTTGATTTTCTCTTCTTGAGCGGCGAGAGACTTCTCAAAATCTTCGTGTTTCTTGATCAACGACTCCACAGCGTCCATCGAATCTCCCAAGTCGTCGTTGGTCAGGAATGCTTCCTGCTTGTTCATCCAAGTCTCAGCCTGTTCAGTATCGCGATAGAAGAGTTGGAGATCCATGCATTGCTCGTAAAGGATGCGACGTTCTTCCCACAATCCAAGGAGAGCAGCTTTCTCTCGAGCGAGATGTTCCAACTTATGGCGGACTTCATCCGATTCCGGGATTCCAATTTCCAGGAGATTTTGGCCAGCTACGGCAGTTTGGTTGAAGGAGTCTTCGCGAGCATCGATCTCTCCCTTATGCTCTTGGTGGCTTTCGAGTAAAGCCTCTGCTCCAGCTACATCCTTGGCTAATTCGTCGGCCGAGATGACTGCCTTCATGTCATTCATCCAGCTACACAAATCACGATAATCAGCTAAGAAGCGATGGAGTTGATAGCTACGATCAAGTCCTTCCTTTCTAGCCTGAGCCTTTCTCTTAAGAGCTTCCCATTGCCCTCGAGTGTCTTGGATCTTATCCTCAATGGCATCAATTCGATCAGGATGGGTCTCCTTCAATCTGACAGCCTCCTTTTCCAGTTGTTGCATCCTGCCTTCCAAAGCGGCCAGATCTCTCTCAGTTCCTTCGTGCTTCCTTTGCAATGCTTGGACATTATTCAAATCACGACCGTAGTCATCACTCGAGAGAGCGGCATCCTAAAAATGTTTGATTAATTCCACATAGTGGAGATGGGAAACGACAGTCAGAATGCTAACATGTTATCTAGAGTTATGTTACGCCTATGGGAACGTTCTCTCTTTTTCTAGTGTTTAAAAGCTGAGTGTGTGGGTCTAACTTACGCCTGAAAGTTGTCCCATCTGAAAAGAAATTAAAGAAAAACAAATTACAATTGGATATTCTCGAAAAATAAGACCAACCTTCTCAGCAATCCAGGCCAAAGTCTCATCAGCATCCCGATTGAACCGTTGTACTTGATGGGCTCCGAAGAGTCCTTCTTTCCTGTTAGCAGCCAATGAGTTCAATCGATGCCAAGCCTCCTCAACATCGTCTCGTTTCTTATAGATCTGATCGTGTTCCGTATGACCATCCTCAACCAATTTATCGGCAGCTTGGCGGATCTCATTAATTCTAATAATTCCTCTTTTAAAAGGAGAGGAAAAAAAGAACAAACCTGTATTGATGGTTTCCTAGCTCCTTGAGGAAGTCTTCGAATTTCCTTTGAAGGACTTCCACATGTTCCAAGTCCATTCCCATGTCGTTGGCAGTGACAAAAGTCTCCTTATCCCTGATCCAATAAAGCATTTCATCGCACTGTCTCAGGTATTGGAGCAATTTCAGGGCTTGTTGGAGTTTAATTCCCTTGTCTTTCAATTTGAAAATCAATCTATCCCAAAGCTCATGGAGTTGTTCGAGTCTTTGCTTAAAAATCCTCCATATTTCGATAGATTCCAATACAAACCTTGATCAAATGACTGTTAAAATGACCATGGGAGATCATGGCATTTCCAGTTTTGTCCAACGTGTTGATGGTTTTAGCATGAGCTTGGACTTCAGCTTCAAAAGCCTCATGTTTCTGGATCTTGGCCTGAAAATGATTGTGTGTGTCCCTCTTTGGCCATAATATCGTTCGCCACCACATCCGCTAACCATGTGTGATGGCTATCAATTAGGTCAAGGTAGAAAGGACCTTCTCGCTCTCCCGTCTCTACTAATTAGACATTTTTTTGGAGATCTCTCTCCCCCCACTTCTTGTCTCGGGGGACCCAGCTGGCACGACACAAAGAGAAAGACTCAAATCGATGCGCGAGGGTCCGTCCCCGTCCGTTTCACATTACCACCGCAGTGGTCAGAAAACAAAACGTTCTCTCCTCTAATGGGGGGAGAGACACGGACTGTCAAAGCGACCCCGATCAAGCTGACGAGCTTCCTGTGTGTCAATATTTCCAAGTCGCAGAAGCTCGCCTAGAGCCGAGAGCAAAATCAACAAAACATAAGCAAAAACGAGACCAGTGACAATCTCGAGTACACAACTTGAGCAATTTTAAAATTTGAGAAAAACGTACCTGCAGGTTGGTCGTATCCTTGTAAGATTCCTCTTGGGCTGTTTGGAGCTTCTCCAGGATCCAAACTTCAAGCTCGTCGGCATCGCTGAAGATGATTTCTTACTCAAAAAAGCGGATAAAACAAACCGCTTGAAGTATTGGTACTGTCGAGACTCCTCTAGCCGTTCCCTCTTGTCTTTTGCGTAATTTTTGAATTGTCCATAATGGCCCAAGACTTCATCACGTCTGTGCTGAAAAACTTTCTTTCTTTCGCTACGATAGGCTGACAATCCCCCCGCATCGCGCAGAGATTATTACGAGGCTGGCCGGCATACCAAATACGAGCCGACAGGGCCGTATGAATCACAATCATACCAGTCTCTCTCTCTGCCTCTGCCTCTGTGTTAATCAGTCAAAAAAAGAGGCAGATTTGCCGCACTCGCTCTGACAGGTGTTCGTTTTAAAGCGGCTCTAATTGCTCCGTCAGCTATTCATCTCTCCCCCAAAAATATTAGCTTTTTCTGGATGACACCTGAAGAAATGAGCGGCAGATCTATAGGAAATTTTACGACTCTTCCGCTGCCAACCAACCCAACCAAAACTGATAAAACGGCTCCGAGTGTTTGTTCTCACATTTTATGAGTCATATTAGCGTGGGGCTATGTCAACCCAGCAAAAAAACAAACCTGAATATCGTCGGCCGATTCGAGGACTCGAATCTCACGAGGAGCTGGGACCTCCATCACCGGCTCTGGTGGTGGGTGATCTTCTGCGGACATAGCTTCTTTCTTATATAATTACAGGGGAAAGAGATCGGAACTGAAATTTTATTTCTCTTTTTTTTTTGCTTATTTGCGGAGGAAATGAGCGAGAGAGAAAAAGAAAGGACATTGGAAGAAGGAGATAGTGGAGGTCATTGGAGGCCAATTACGAGGAAGCCAATTTGATAAAATTTCGAGGGAATTTGTCTTGTGTAAATAGAGAAAACAATGATGGAAGGGAGAGAGAGAGAGCCACAAAAAGTATATTTTCAACGCCAAACAAATATACAAAATGGATCAAAAATCAAAAGAAAATGCCATCTCAACAAGTGGAAAAAAGAGGACGGAAAAAGCCATAATCGGGCGAGGAATCCTTGAAAAACGACTTGCTTATCAGAATCCCTAGAAAAGGAGAAGCGCGTCATTAACCTCCCATCAAAGGAGTTGCATTTTATTTGGTAGATAAAGTAAGAGAAACCAAAAGTAAATAATAAACAACCGAGATAAACAAGTAGTAAACAAGAAGACGGACGCTTCTATTATCAATACGACTCTAATTGGAACGAGGAATTTCTCGGACGAACATTCCGATCGAGACTTTCGCGAGACTTTTTTGGGCGGGAAGCTCTCCCCTTTCAAAACAAAAGGTCAATCAGACGAATGACTCATTGGGTGAAATGCTCTCGCGGGAGAAAGCCAGGAAAGGTTATGAATAATTGGAAAGTTAAGAGAAGAGAGTATAAAGTGAGGCGAGCCCTGTATGCATTGGGGCAATGTGTCGCTGCGAGAGGCCATCGGAAAACGGAGAGCGCAGAGGCGACCCAGGCGACAGCGATCGATAGAAACGCAAGGGCACCGCTGCATTTCGGGCGGGCTAGCACGGCCACAATTGTTTATTTTAATCCCAGAAAAGAGCAGTCCGAGGGGCTAAAAGAGGAAAACTGAGCGCTTGACGCGAGGCGAGGAGGCTCAAACAGGAAAACCAAAGAAATATGCTTCATTCTCTGATTACCAAAGAAATCCGATTGGAATTGTCCTTCCATTCTCCTCAATTCGTCTCTGATATGCTGAGGAGAGATGAATCAAGCTGGAGCTCCTCTCTGTCTTCAGGATGTGTTGGCTATTAGCTCTAATAGATAAATGTCTTAAAGTTTTCTCGCTCAAGTTTTTCCTTGATCAAACTGACTCAATCTCCACGCACTCCAAGCTTCCTTCCACAAGTTTTTCAGCTTGCTCCTTCACAGCCGCAGCTCTGGCCAAAAAAGCCTTTCCCTTCCTTTCGAATCCGGGTCCCTTAAGCGTTTTTCGATCCTCTAAATATCACAAAAACCAACATGGGTGAAGACTTCTTCGCTTTCGAATTCTACAGTAAACCGGCCGGGACCATTCGACCAGAATTTGTGGATTCTCTCATAAGTGAAGATGTCCTCTCCGAGAGATTTCAATGGCCTCATTCCTTTTGGACAACGATAGACGACATAATTCCCATCTGAATTGCCATTTTTCTTCCATCAAAATGTCTCCAAACCAATATAAAGAGGTTCACAATCTTCTTGAATAAGAGCTCGATGGATTTTGACGCGCTTTTGTCCTCCAACTAAAGCTGGCACAATCGAAACGGTTGTATCAATCGGCTTGGCTGGTACTTTTTTGTCACCGGCGGCATCGATTGTGACTTTTTTATTCCCAGCGGAGACAACCAACTTGTCCTTTTTACTCGTCTAAAAGAAGATGGATCAACGTGGCGAAGGCGAAACCTTGATCTCCTGAACGAGCATTGTAGGATCGTCAAGAATCTTCCACAATTCTTCTCTCGATTGGAGGATTTTCGTTGTTGGATGATCCGATCGATGACCAAATATTTCTGTTAGTTTCATGAAGGCTTTCGAGGTATTCAAAGAGACTTCATCTAGCGTCTTCTCACTCTCTGCTTGCTGAAAGAAGTTGAATGAATCTGAAAGGGAAAGCCTCCACCATCTGCAGAAGGACATCAGCAAAGTTTGAAAATATCGAATGCTCCTCTTTTCCGTCTTCAAATTTCTGATATCTCCTCCATTTATCCCAGTGGATCGCCTAAATGATCTCTTAGATTGTTATAACTTCCTTTTACTCCAATAATCCTCGTTATTACATAGCCTTGTTCGAGAGCCAGTTCCAATTCGAAGGAAGTCCAAGTTCCTGTAAGAATCTGTTCTTCTTCAGAATGATCACAGAATTCAGAAGAATTTTCAAGACATCCTCTACACAATGGATAAGAAATGTTTCCATAGATATTGTCGGGAAGTACTGGGATTTCGAGAGAAGAAGGAGCCAACACCTATTGACATTTGCTCTGATTAGAAGTGGGAAAACCTGACAGTAGATTATTCCTTTAACTTGGGCCCTCAATTCTTGGGGAGTTCTGATCGGAGTTTTGAAGAATTCTCCGTGGATTCGCCTCATTTCACAAAGAGGGAAATCGCCTTCTTTGAGGATCTTCCCCGAAATGCTGAAATCTTTCTTTACTTTCAGAAAAGCTTTTACTCTGAAATATCGCAAATTCGAATCTCCCTCTCGTTATCACTTTCAGACTGATGAAAGAAGGTTTCCGTTCTTGGGGGATAAATCGAAGCCCAAATGTCGACAGGACCTTCGTAGACAAAATTCTCCAAGAATTCAACAATTTCCTTTACTCTTCTCAATTCGGCTACTTTACATTCCCAGATTACTTCAAATTCGTGGAACTGTCTAAAGGATTCTTTGTAGCTTTTAAGAGCCAGATTGCCTACTCGAAAACTGCTTTTTTAGTGGTATCTTGCCTCGTAATTTTAGGAATATCTAATTCTCTTCGTGGAACCATCTTTGGAACATAAGAACAGCCGTGAGCATGCCAGTAACATCCGTGGATTTCGATGGCCAATCCTCGTGGATACTTCTCACACGGATGAATAAATCCATCGCTGTAATATGGTGTTCCTGGTAGCTGGAAATATTTTTCTAGATTCTTCCCCTGAAGACCTTACTCTATATTCGCCAACATTCATCGAAGAGTCAATAGGTAAGCCTTCGCTGTAACTCCTCCAAGCGAGATATTCCATGGCCTGGAAGGAAGAGGCCATATGGAAACGGGAGCCAAGGCCGATATCCAGAGTCAAAACTCCATCAGTAAAATAGGATCTTAGTTGGTATTGATGAGAAGAAGAGAGAAGTTCTTACCGTCTATAGGCAAGAAGAGAAGAAGAGAGAAGTTCTTCGGTCTCTTCCACGAATCTTATTCCCAATGAAGCGAAGGAAGATGAATCTACTTTTAGGATAGATTGAGTTAAGAGAATCAATTCATTGTAAGTAGAGCTAAAAAAAGCCTCTTGAAATAGAATCTTTTCGTCCCACCGTAGTAACTCATCTAACAAGACAAAAGACTTTTCCTCTAGTTTTTTGTAGTATCTTTTTATCTCTTCGATCTCTTCCAGACAGTCAACTTCTTCCAAAAATACATCTAGACTTGGCAATGTTGAGTTGGAATTTAAGTTGATAATACGAAGAAGACTTTGGGGAATTCGACTGTAGGAGGAGGATACTCCCATAGATTTGGCTAGTTTTCTCAAACGAAAGGGGAAAAGCGAGTAACAATCGACTATTCGAATCTGAAATTTTATTTCCTTTCCTTGAAGACAAACTCACATTGGATCCATTAAATTTCAAGCATTTCCATTTCCCTTCAGACATTAACAGTTTTTTTGGCTTTGGATTTCCATCATTTGTGACATATTCCAGTAGATATTCATTCACACATCTAAAAATGATAGAAAGGGGGAAATCACCTCACTCAGGCATTTCGTGGAAGACAACACAACTCTTTTCATGTTGCTTACTGAACAAAAAATTGAAAAGTTCCCCCAAAACGTCATTTTCTTCTTCTTCTACCCGAATAGAGCTACAAAAGAAGAAACGATTTGACTCCTTCGAACATTTGTTACACGTTGAGTTCATTCCCTAAAGATATTGTCTCTCCCTTGGTTCCAATCAAACCTTCTTTAAAGAACCTTCTACAGTATCCTTACAATCCTTACAACACTTGAGAGCCATTGCTAAGATTGGATTCTGATGGACTCCATCTTCCATCTCAACCATTTCATACTTCACTTGGACGAAGATGAGCTTTTGAGTGATGGCATGCTGCTTGCATTTCTTGTCTGACATAACACATGAATGTCCTTTTGGCTTATTGATTCGACAATGAGTACAATAATTGACATTACACTCATGTCCTTTATATTTTCTATAAGGAGTTTGACAACTTTCGCAGTAGAGAGTACTCCCACAGATCGTGATATTTCCCTCTGAATTCTTATTTTCAGAAAAGAGTAATTGCAAACCAATAGGTTTTCGATGATTGATCTCGCACTGCTTACTGTAGAATGTCATTTTGCAATTTGGGCAGATAATTTCAGAGCCATCGGAGACACAACCAGCCAGATTGCAAAGTCGACAACGAAGAGGACAACTGAGAAGTTTTATTTTTGGAAAGAAGGGAAGTTCACTCACTTGTAGTGATGCAAAAGGGAACAGTAAGCCACTTCACAATGGATACAGTAATATTTTTTCTCCACAAATTTTGGCACATTATTTATGTGTTGAAAATGGCCATCCTTACACACGAGAGCTAAGAAATTTATACTAGAAAAGAGAAATAAACCTACGGATGATATTCTTCCCCATTAGACTGGCTCCCTTCATAACGGGCTTTTTGTTATTATTCTCAGCGAAAACTACGATTTGATACTGATGAAAATAATGATTTTGAATTGCTCGCACATCCTCGATGGTATAATTTTCGCTCTTCAATTCACCGTCAGCCTCTAAGCCAACAGCCTTTAGGAGTTCCTCAACTTTGAGCATCTCTTTTGTATTAACAAAATCATCATCAATCTGCTGAAATTCTCTCCATTTTGCTAAGTTTTCTTCGTCTTTCTATAAAATGTCTTTCTTTCTCTTCCCTACTAAAACTTACAGGATCTCTCATGTGGTCGAGGTAGCAAATTCCTTGAAGAATCGCCACTGGGAGGCAAAATTGGCTCACTAAAAGACGCGTGTTAGTAACAAACAAATATGGAAAGACCATTATTTGGAGTGACTCCTTTGCGAAATTTTTCCAGGTGATATTTTGGTTCAGATTTAGTCCCACTCCCTCTTAATTGCTTTACAAAATGGAGATCTATTTCAAACTGAAAGGAACAATTCAATTATTTTTTTGTTGCTTTTTCTACCTCATTAGAGCTGATCTTCTTTGGATATTTGACATTATCTCGAAGGAATGCCAGCTGTTCCAAGATTATCGTATCATTGATTTTATGAATAGGTCTAAATCTTTAGTATTTTAGTCCAAAAAAAGTGTTACATGTAGGGCAATAGTATGGGAAATTCGAGATCCTTATGGCGAAGCTCAATTCCCATGAACATGCCATAAGAACTCAAATCTTCATATTTCCGGGCGATGAGATCTTTGATACAAATGGCGTAGCCTTGCTCGGGATTTGGTAGAGACTCGATTGATCTGTGGAAAGCGATAGCAAAGGTTCTTGTGAAAACAGTGTCTTCCCAGTTTTTTATTGAACCAACTTGACAAACCGCATACAGGTCTTTAGCTTTGAAGGTATACGTTGGATCTGGTTCCTAAATGGGTATTTTTTTTATGGGAGAGTGGCAAATTTACCGTAAAAGGTGGTTCAATTCGTGCTAATTTGGCCTTCACATGCCTATCGCCGACTGACTTCGACGTTTTAGCAAGCGTAGTAATCTTCGGAGCAACAGCTCTAGATTCTACTCGTCGAGCTCCCCATCCAGAAGGTCGATTTTTAAATTTCGGCAGTTTGACAGCGTCAGACATTCTTTAAAACTGAACTTGATTGTACAATAACTATTTTAAAAAAGTACCTTGAAAGACAAGTTTTAGTTTCAAATAATGACCCTTTCTTTTATCCTTCCATGCTTTCCCTTCGATTTTTGCCAACCCCAATAGATTTCTTTTTCAGTCTTAGCAATCTTATTCATGCCATTTTTATGACATTATCGTAAATTTTCTGGAATTTTTTCAATAAGCAATTATTTATTTTTAAAAGCATGCGCTTTGCTACAAAAGGCGTTTCGTCGCTTTAAAAATGAAAGCGCGCACTGTTTTGGTATAAAAGGAGGTTCATTCGTTTAGCTTAGTCGTGTTCCCGTCTTCCCCCAACAAGGGTACGTCTTTTTACTTTATTTTACTTTTTTCTTTCATTTTTCCGTGCTTGTCCAGTAACCAGATCGGTTTTCCCTTCGTTCATCATCGTGTGGATGAACGTAGCTGGATTTGACCGTTCTGGGTTCACCTAAGCCTAAGCTCCACCTTGTGCGGACTTGTGCTACCTACGAATTCTATTTTTCCTGTGAAAGATGGTGCGTAGAGACCTTTGGCAAGCTGGACGAAGAGGTCGCGGAAGTTGTCTCGCGGGGTTGTGGGTACTCGCCATTCAAACCGATCACCACAATCCGGTTCAACTTTCATAAAGCGATTTCTTACCCGGTGCGGATATATAAAATCAGGTTAAAACAGAAATTAAGCAAAATATACTTGCTTCAATTCGCGTTTTATGGGACACGAACCCCCTGAGACAATTATCATAAACAAAAACCTAACTTTTTATTTTCAGGACAGTCTTCTGGAGCAGCCATCTTCGCCTTTTATTGTGATATGAGGAATAAATTTTCTAGGATACACGTATTCTCTTTCGATTAGCTTCCAGACAAATGCCTAGCTACCCGAGTCAGTCTTCATAGCTACAGCCATGAGACTACCCTTTATCGTCCGAATCTTCTTGTTTATTATTACTTCAATATTTCTAGTAGCGCTAGTTTTTGGAGTCGCCGTCGCGATAACCACTCCAATCGAAAAGTTTGGAGGTTTATTTTAGGAATCTTTTTAGTGCTTTGATCAGCGATTACTGGGTATGGGATCATTTGGATAATGAAGCCGTTCACGAGGAAATTGAAGAAGTTAGTCACTTTATTCAAGTCGTATTATTTTAGATCGACCAATCTCGTTACGTTCAGGCTCAAAAGTTATCAAAAATGTTGCTGGTTAATTCTACGGACAAGGAGATTTTGAGTAAGTATTTCAGGACGCCGGAGTTGTACATATCTTAAGTCTTTTTCACTGATTTCGTTAGTCAAGTTTATGGTTCTAATTTGGCCGTGTCTGGCAAATTAAAGCAGGAAAAATGGAATACTAAGTTGAAGCTTGTTATATTTTAGCTAAACAAATTTAGCATATGGGTTGGATTGACGGATACTCTATTGAAGAGAGATCCACTTCCAAAAACAACAAATAGAGATTTTGTGGCTCCTTTGAAGCTACTTTTAGCTATTGTCGGGACTATTCTTGCTCTTTTTATTATTAGTCAGTCAGAAAAGAGTTTAAATTTGTCTCAGGCTCCATGACTCTGGCAATTTTTGCTATTATAAGTGTGATCTGTGCAATTATTGTTCGCAAGAGGAATTATTTCCATCGTTTATTGCATGCGTTTTTAGTTTTAATCCTAACTACAGGCTACGCCGTTGGTATTCTCTTCCTCGGTTTGTGCCTTACGAAAAATGAAAAGATTTGCAGTGGCAACAATGCCAAAGTATCCAACTCTTGGTGATGGAATGACGGATGCAGTATATAAAATGGTGGGCGTCTACCAACCCACAACGGCCTATAGCGTAGGAAATGACAAATTTTGAATAAAAGGTTCAGAACAATCCTGCAAGAATGGAGTTTATTGTGCGGCTTCTTCTCCTTTCTGCAGAATCAGCATTTCTTTATGCTTTCTCTAAATTCATGCTGCACCTCACTATGCCAAAAGCATTCGTTTGGGTCTACGAGTTGAGATATGTGTATCACTTCAAGACTTGTAGCGATCGAAATGAAGCAGAGAAGCACTTTTTGAAATAAACTGTTTCAAATTCCAGAAGTATAAAAACTTGGGCTTTCCTGTTTGTTTCTTAATTTATCTCTCCAGTTGTATTTAAAAAGAATAATTTGTACTCGCTCATCGACGCCGAAGAGAAAATGTGGTCGAAATATAAAAGAAACTTTTCTGAAAATCACGTATCGTGAATGTCTTTTCATGCTAACAAAAGTGTGTATTTTTCTCTAAAATTCCAGTTAAATTTATTGTTTTGTCACTCTCTAAACTTTTCATAGTGTTATAGATTAACCAGAAACTTTTTATGTTTTCAGGTAGCGAAACCATGATCAGATATCATGTTCCTCGATCTACAAGACTTCTGAAGTATTGGACGGTTAGTTCTATTTATTTGCAATTTTATTTTTCAGAAAACAATCTTTATGTAATAATTCGCATATTTTAGGAGCTGCCTCATCGTCTTTTGAAGAAATATCCCGAGCAAGTGATCTGTTATGCTACCTTTGGACTTGCTGGAGTTATAATTGGAGCTTACAAGCTAAAGAACTTCTACGAAATTGGAGGTAGGTATTTTTTAAAATTTAATTTTAAATAAACAAAATTATCCATAAAGAAAATAAACATTTAGCATTTTAATTAGAAAAATATCTACAAGGAAATAATAAAAAATTTTTGATCAAAACAATCATAAAATTTTAATATTTATATATTTTACACATAAATTGAAACCCATACTAGATAAATTATTACAGAAAAGCCCTGGTACCGTGGTTATTACGATGTTGTTAGATCTAACGATCCTATTGCTCTTTCCTGGAGAAAGCCCGAGGTTTGCTTTTTTGCTTGGATCATTTTTAGAGTTATATTGAGAAGAATACTGATTTTTATTTATAAAATCATCTAAAAAAACTTCAAAATGCTATTTCAGGAATATCCAGCTCCATATTTGACTCCCGGAATTGAGACTGCCCATTAGAAGTGTAGATTTCACAGGATATTTGTAGAATTGATAAATAAATACAAATTGACAAAAGATTTTCGTTCTTTTAGGTACTAATCTTCTCGGAAACGACCTAGAGATGAACACAGCTTTTTAGACCTTGCTAGGTTATCGCTAACCTTTACGAACTGATTCAATCATACCACCGATTGACCTCTACCGATGAATATCACATATCAAATGCGGCCTGCTGTGGACTTGTAATATCGAGTGTTTGTTTTACGTCCTAGAGATCCTTGAGCACAGCGGATTCCGTTTACAGTATGATTGGAGAGAGCGTATTCTCACAAGTCAAGGTCATACATAATTTTCTATTCAGCTTTATCTGCACAGAAGGAGATATAGAACCTAAAAGTACTGTAATTCTACCCAATTGACGATTGCTAGTGTGTTTTCGTTTAGTTGATGCACACGATTATATAAACAAGATTACTGTAATTATCTGGCGGACTTGTGTATGATTTATCGAGATGCCTCCGAACCCTGCGAAGGAATTATTCTTCTTCTCCACGGTATCGGGGCGGAGCTAATAGGCGTGCAGTGCGCTGGGCGCGTGTAGTAGGCGATAGCATCGAGGACTCCATGCGGCTACCGATCCTTTGTCTGGCGCTCGGCCAATTATCCCTAACCGACAGAGCCATTTGTAACCAGGTGGGCACAATTACACGCTTTATGACTGTATGCATACAGTATCTGACAGTTAATTCAAAAATATCGGCGGATACCGTATCTCATAACTGCGGCGGTCGAAGGTTGCGCATTGTTTCGGCGATTTTCTCAAGCTTGTCACTTTCGACTTCAAAATTTGCTTTGACGTGACGAAAAGGAATGGAAGATGCTAATCGCTAAGAAAACCAGCTGGGTCTCATTCTCTCTGGCTGGCTACAGTATCCACGCCTTTGAGAAATGTCCTCGCTTTTGGCCATTTCCTGCTGTAATAATTTTGCGGAAATGTCATCAGGAAATGGTTTTTGGGCTTTAAGAAAATCAGAACCTCATATATCCTGAAAGTCAAAGGAGAGCCCTGACGGCTGACTTTTACGAGCCCCAGGTCTTTGTTCACGTCGCTGTTTTATAGAGAAACAGACGTTTCGGCCTCCTTTCATCACGTCTCTCCACTAATTTAATGTCTCTCCTTAGACTTCAAACAAAATGAGGGATGTCCCCTCTTCTGATAACTAGCCAAACGACCTCCAACTCTTTCTCCAATCGTAAAAACCGTCCTGTAACGACATGATACGCACTGTTTATAGCCCTTTCGCTCGTCCAAATCCCCCTGTTTCACGCGAAAATGGACAACAGAAACAAAAGAGTTTTCAGGAGACACAATTCGAGTGTCCTTGCGAGGAATGTCTCGACTTCACACAGTCTTACGACGCTTTGGATTGGCTCCATATTCAACTCATGGAATGTCCTCCAAGCTCTTTGGGCGATCTTGTCTTCAGAAAGAAGGTTTCTGCATGGATCAATGAAGGTAGCATTTCTTTGACAGAGGAAGACATTTAAAAATAAAAAGCCAGTTTATAGCTGGTTTTGATAATTAACAAAGACAAAACTGGTTCAAATATTCTAAAAGAAACGTTCTAATCTACAAGCCATGAGAGTTTTTACTCGCAAGACTCAATGCCGATGTGCATTCTCTTGAAATTTCTATTCTTCGATAGTCTCTGCAAAAGCAGACGTTTTCATCCATTTTCGAGCAATACACAAGCAAGATCAATTTACGACCTCAGAGAATTCTCACGAGGGGAAACAGCCAAAAAACTTTGAAAAATGGTCCCATTATGAATGAGTTTTTACTAACTGGCTAGGTGTATCTTCTTCTTTCTTCCAAAATATCCCGGCTTTCTGGTCTTACATTTTCAATGAATCCTCTTTTTTCAGAATGTGGAGCAGCATTGGATTGTCATTTGACGTCTGGTCTTGAAGCAAATAATGTTGTGATTGGAGACTTTTCTTGCGAGAGAAAGGAGATCTCCATGCTGGTTTTGAGGAACTTCTCCGCTCCCATCTTGCTCGGTAATTATCCTTCCCGTTCACGGATGGTCGGCCAATTTGCCAGCCTACACAGGGCGAAAGAGATCCTATCGTCTCCTGTTACGAAGTCGTCGAAGAGGTCACATGAAAATTATTTAGCTACCTGTCGTAAATTGATAGAGACGGGGCCAGATGTGCCCATGAAAAAGATCTATTAGAGGGGAGGGTGAACTGAATAGCAGGCGCGCGGATTTACGAGCCAGAAAAACGGGCAAATGATTGAAAGGCACATGAGAGAGTCATTCTATTATTAGATTATTATATTTCCTTCTCGCTCGCTCTGATTGCTATCTGAATCCATAATTAGAATGGGAGAATTTCAGAGAATGTTGTGCCTGCTTCAACCATCGGATTGGTGGTTCAGTCGAGGGAACACCTGCTCTCCTTCCTTCTTCATTCCGAACTTCTAGGCGTCACAATACAAAGGCGACTTGGAGGTCTGTTTCCACCTCAACTTTGAGAATCTTTCTCTGAAGAAAATAGAGAAACTTTTTTTAGGAATCTCTCCTATTCGACGGAAATCCCTCCGCTTTTGGATGATATTCTTCTCGGCAATCTTCATACTCTTTTTACTTTTCCTAGCTCTCTGTTTCTACTTCTCTCAAGTTTATATCAACTGGAAACGAATAGTCAAAGGCAAATGGCAGAGCAAAGAATATTCCAAGGTCAATCCAGTCGTTTTCTCGAAAGTAATTGAAAGTTTTAGGTACCAAATGTGAGATATAGTGTGGATGAGATCACAGCACAAGGTCACATTTGATTTTTGAAAGAAAACGCCTCAGGTCTGCTTCGAGCTTTCACAGCACAATCAACTTGTATGTACATAGTTTAATAAATGTCTATTTGAACTGAGAAACTGCAAATGAGCTCCGGATGTTTCCAACGGAAATTGAACTTCGCACATTTCCGGAACTGTTTCCTTGAGGAGCCACAGATAAAATTCCGGTAGAGGAGTTCCGCCGAAAGCCAAGATAATTCATTACATCTGCACGAATTCTCCTAAATGTTTGGCCGAATTGGGGGAGGAAAAGAAACTCCTACGGGCTGATTGTGACATGAAGAAGAGGAGAGATTGCGTTCCAAAACATCCAAACAAAATGACCAAAAAAAGTGGCTAAAGGCACATCGGGGAGAAACCAATATTCCCAGATTAGGAAGCAAAGGAGATGGAAGGCTCCCAATGTGAGGACTTGGATCGTCAGATACATCTCCTTCTTACTCAAAATCGCATGTTTCTAGAAATTATATTTCTTGTCAACACAGAGAGAGAGAACTTACAACATAAATGAAGATGAAAATAGAGCCATAGCAGATGAGAGAACAGACGACTTCTACCGGGACCAGGCGATTGCTCAGTGTTCGAATAAAGTAGGACAGATAATAGCCATTTTCATAATGGAAAGTATAGAGAGGAACTACGTAGATTTCTTTGCTTAATGGCGTGAGATCAAGTACAAAAAAGATAAAAAATGAGCTCCAACAAAGGGCCAGAAATATCTGCATTTTTGGATTCCAAACAACAAAAAGCGACACTAACAGTTGAATTTGTTTTAGAAAAGAGTCGTTCTGAATTCATAGCGAAGATAATCGAACAGAAACGATTGATATTGAGGAGGATCGAGAGGATGAGCATACAATTCCAAGCTCCATTCATCGTTGCTCCAACTATCTGAAAGTTTGTTCCTTTTTTAGCTATTTCTCAGTCATTCTTACAGTTTCAAACCAGCCATAATGCTCTCCGCCATCTAAGATATAAATCCCAGTGGAGAAGTGAATAACCAGTTGAATAATGTCGGTAATTCCAATATGAACCATAATTCGATAGGCTGTGAATTTCTTATAATCGGAGTCTTTTTGAATAGCCTAAACGTTTTTTTCTCTACGGTATCCCTCTTTTTACCAAAATAACAATTGTATAGAAGATGGCAAAAAAAGCAGAGAATATAAAAACAAAAATAGCAATTGGAACCTGTCTCCCAAAGAATTCCTCTCTGGTTAATTGCGGATTTGTGACGTTTCCTGGAATCAAAAGGTTAGCCTCAAAATAGGCGTGAGAACTACTCACCAACTTCTACAAGGTCTATCATAATATTCTCATATGCGTAATGGAAGCTGCAGCTTTTCTGAAAAAAAGAGATCAGAGCGACCAGAGGTTGTTTTTAAGAAAAGACACCCGCAACTGGTAACTGATTTCAATCAAGGTCGCCGAGTTCGAATAATTCTATTGCGACGCATAAAATTATCGTAGAAATCGGGAGGCAGATGCTTGGTTACTTCCTTAAGTACTTTGACTATTTAACACGTTGACGACAATGTAGTCCACATATGGGCTGCAGTCGCGTTTTGGGGAAAAAGCGCCGGTCCCTCGCGACTCTTTTCTCCCAAAACGCGATTGTCGTCAATGGGTTAAAACGGATCAAATACTTGGAAACAAAGATTGAGGAATTTGAAGAAAGTCAATGGAGATGGATCTCAGCTGATTTCGCAAACAAGAGCCACAGATGAGCTCCAAGTGAAAAACATACTTTCTGGCGAGAGTATGAACAGTCCGACGTATACCAAAGTCCTTTCTTGAAATTTGTATATTTCACTTGTATTTTTCCTATAACTTGCTTGTTTTTAAGAATTTAATCAAACATATCGCGGCAATGGAAACTAGGAATTGGAATTAAATTGCGGAAATCGTAATCTAATGAAAGTGATGTGAAATTGGCTAAAAGTCACGTCTTGTGAGATCTACTTGGTGATTTTATGGTCAGGAACTTCAATTGACGGAAACGAGCTGCGTAAAAACCAACTTCCAGAATGGTAATAAACTAACTATCAAGTGCGCTAATTGGCTACCACCTAAATTGAGACGTTGTTGCGGATGGAAATTCCACTAATTCAATGAAATAAACTTCCAACGAGACATCCTTGTACTGAGGAAACTGTCTAGAATTCTAAAGGTACGAGATAAATTTACGTGAAACAGCTTGAAAATTAAAACTATTTAATGAGAAAAAAACACTGACTAGAAATCTGCTATACGTTAGATCGAGCCCTACAGTAATATCTGATTTGGGATCGGGATAAGAAATACTCCAATTTGATTCTCTACAGTTATGTGTGTAACTATCTAATACCAAGTAAAATACAATAGGTGTAGATCAGCGTATCTCGTGAATTTCTTGTGATCAGCTGATTCCGGGAAAACAGAAAAATATATTTCTACAACTTTGATGCCTTTATTTTCAATTACTATCCTCCATATTCCTGATTTTTGTAGTGCTCTATATCTATATTGAGAGCTCTAGTTGAAATGCTTTGGAATGAGCTTCAGGACCAATGAGTTCGCTGGTTACGTTTTACTAGGAGCTGTACATTTCCGATGTTTGTCTATCAGAAACTGTCTTTCAATAGGTTTGGCGCGCGCCAAAACCCAAAATTAAAGAGGCTGGTCGGCATCTTTTACATGTTATTCTCTCTTAAAATTAATTTTTACGCTTTACGCGATTTAAATTGTAATCAGCATTAAATTACATCTAGTAACTTGCAAAAGGTACCGGACAGACCCTTTACTACGCAATAGCGCGTCCAATCTATCATGACCTGTACCTGCGCAACAGTTCTTGTGAAAAAATACAATCTGCCTACATCTTTCAAGATTCCCGTAAGTCTTTTAATAATATTTGCAACAAATCTTAAATTTCTTTTCACAATTTTGCCCTCAAAAACTTGTTCAGATGTTTATTCAGCTTCCTAATCCAAAAGCTAAGAGTTTCAAAGGAAGTGTTTATCGGGGGTCATTGAATCAATCTTGGCTCTCTCTCACTGCCGCAAAAGAAATAAATTTTCTTTGTGTCGCGGATAACAACTACCAGACGCCTTGTACTATTCCAGATGTGCTTGGAAATAAACCATCCACTGTGAAACACGGGCGCTTATGCTTTGCGCTATTGTTTATTCGCCTTCCCCTGATCGATTTTGATTATTACTCTGCAGGTGCTGAATGATTTTGGCCAAAGGTCCATTGGGCCGGACCACTTTATACGTTCTTGGGAGCGTGGCCTTCTTCTTTTTCAATCTTGCTGTTATCTATAAGTTAGTTCTTCAATATGATGCGAATACAATTCAGAAACCAGATGTGAGTTTAAAGCATTGGCCTTTTATTCAAACTTTTAGAGATTAGCTTCTCCCGAAAAATTAGACTTATACTCGTGCCAAATTGAAGATCCCCTGGCTATTGACGCACTTAAAAGAGTTAAAACAGAAGCCTGCAAGTTGAAAGTAAGTCCTTTTTTTAATTTTTTCATTACTCGTTTTTAGCTAACCGAAGCTGCATGCAAATTGAAAAATAAAGTATTCCATGATCATTTTCCAGCTAGCTCTTGCGAAATTCATGGTAACTAGCTTCATTTCTTTATTTATCTCCTATCTTATAGACTCTACCATAATCGGAAGTTCAGTTGGATGTTTTGCTGATGATTCAAAAAACAGGACGCTAAAAGAATTTCGCTATGATCTCACTGCGGACAATGGCCACGAAAAATGCAGAGCTTATTGTTACAGAGCAGGTTTTCTCTTCTACGGTTAGTCTGGTTTTCAGTGACTTATATTGAGTTCAGGTCTTGAATATGGAAAAGAATGTTTCTGTGGAAATGATATTGGAGCTGCCGGGGTGAATGAGAATAGATGTCAAGAGTATAAGTGCCCTGGCGATCCAAACTCATATTGTGGTGGCTTTAATGCTATCGATATTTTTCGAACTGGATTAAAGAGTAAAATATCAATAAATTTTATATGAAATAGGTGCCAACAAAAGCCCTCCTGCTAGCTATGTAAATATGAATGATTTACCAAAGTCACCATCAACTGTACGAATTCTTTTTTTGTTACAACTGAATGGAAGAAATGATCGTCAGGTTGGTGAATTTACATCAGCAAAGTAACATAATCTCTAGGTAAAACGGCTCTTAAAAACAATCTATTCTCCTGAACATCTATACTATGTCCATGTGGATCAACGACAGTTATACATGCTCACAGGTTTCATTTTATAATAATATTTACTTTTCTCTTATAGAAATGAAAGCAGTCGCAGCACTTCTCCCAAACGTTTATGTCGCACCTGATGGTCATAGCACAATCTGGGGAGGAGCCTCTCTTCTCTCAATGGTTCAAGGTATATTTTGTTTTGTTTTGCTATATTACAAATGGTTTTAGATGCAATAAGGCGCTCGATAACTATGCCGGAGTTCTCCACATGGGACTATTTGATCAATTTATCAGAAAGTGATTTTCCAGTGCTCTCTTTGAAGGAATTAGAAGCTCAGCTAGCGACGTGAGTTTATTTCCCATGTCAATTATTTCTTCCAGAAATAAAGGAAAAACTTATCTCGCAAGTCATGGATACAATGCTGCCCGTTTTATCCAAAAACAAGGATTCGAATATGTATTTATGGAATGTGAAGAACGAATGTGGAGGATAGCCAAAAGAGACGATTTTCCAAAACAATTACGCCTTGATGGTGGATCAGATTGGCTTGTACTTCACAGAGATTTTGCGGAGTATTCAATTTCAAATGAAGAACTTCCAACTAAAATGAGGAAACTCTTCTCATCCATAATTCTTCCAGTTGAAAGCTTCTTCCATACAGTACGTTCAACTTTTTAAAGCAAATAATTAATATTTCAGCTTGCATTTAATTCCAAATACTGCGATACTATCTTCAGTACCCATTTGCGAATAACCAATTGGAACAGAGCTCAAGGGTGCAGATGTGCTAGTCTAAAAAAAGTAGTTGATTGGTGCGGATGTTCCCCATTAGTTTGGAAAAAGAGTACCGCTTCGAAGTTTGCTCTAGCAGTAAGTAATACTCAAAAAATAGCAAATTAATTTTAGAATGTTATTGGAAAAGCTCAATATATTGCTAGAAAATTTGAAAGCCTTGTTGATATCGATGCTATCGCTGCAGCAGAGGCTCAAGCTTATAGATATACTCCACATCTTATTCAAAAGAGTCATCCATCATTTAATTCAACGTTTGTAAATTTCTTCAAAACAGACATCGATGGCTACTGTAAGAATAATCAATGTTAATTTATGTTTAATTTTAGCACTGCATAACCACATGTTAGCAGAAAATCTTTTAAAATCATTTAATCAGGAAGCAGTTTTAGTATCACTTATAAGAATAGACCTCTTTAAAGCAAATTCGTCTGCTCCACATCAAATGATCTTCTCAATTCAGGTAGCATTTTATGTTTTGTTCATAGCCGAACGTTTAGACTAATCTCGGCCGTAAGCAACTACTTGTAAAGCGCATTCTAAGAGGCTATCTCTTTCCTCAAGTTAAAAATGATGGATATGAGCTGACAGTTGCCCAATTTGGAGTTAATATTGATCACAAAGAAGAAATATTTAGAAGTCCTACTGGCTATATCGATCTTGTAATTTAGACCTTATTTTTTAAACAATTCTTCTAGGCTGGTACCCCAATTATCGCAATAAGATACAAAGCTGTTACTAATATGACTAGTACTGTCCAAAAACCAAAAACTAGCCCTGCAACTGTCTTCAATTGGTACAATAGCAATGGAACTTTTATAATATCCCAAGTACATAATTTTAAAGTATTTTATTTTGAAATTTAGACCGTTAATCAATATGATTCCATCTACGGTACACAATTCACTTCTCTAGATCTTAATAATGTTAATAATTCTTTGAAAGATACAGGAGAGTGGCGTGTTATTGTTGAAGTGTCGCAAACTAAAGAAAAACTGGCTGAAGTCTCCTTCCCAGTGTTTTCTACCTCTGATCCTGACCAATTTTCTCAATTAGTTAGGAATTATTTCGCTGTTATAGATTCTTGTGATTATGATCATTGTGATTCCACTGTGTGGAGCATGACCTATCCCGATACAAAGTCAGATATTCGCTTAGGATGGGATAGAAATATCCAAATGCTTGTTTGAAATTGTTACAGAGTTGTTATTTTAATCTTTCGTTGATCACACACTACCTTCACTTTCTCTAATGCCTTGATGCGATTGAGATGGGTACCGAAAGTCTTGCTGGAATAGAGTGCTAAATAGTCATAATAAGGGTGCAAAAACGTCATTCCATTTTTACTTGCCTTAATAAACATTTTAAAGAGTTAAGGACTTAAAAATAGACACTTTAAAACTCAAAAAAAAACATTGGAAATATGGTTCAAAACACGCCAGTTTTTACTAGTTTTAGGTTTAAAAAGCGTGTTTTATGGCTAAAATTCTCAACTTTGATAGGAGAAATTTCGTTGACATAGCCCCCAGATATTCGTTTGTAATTGTCAGATCATCTTGCTCTCTTTGTCTTTAGATCTGTCATAAAGTGAATTGCAAACATTTATTTGGAATGGCGCCTGATAAAGTTTACAAAACCAGCCACCGATACCCATTCGACCTATGTACAAGTCATCTGGCTACTGATTCTATTGCTTTACAGCCGTAAGTAGAGCCTCGCAAGTCTTCTTGGCATCTCCAAGGAGCATTTTTGTGTTTTCGTTGAAGAAGACCTATAAATCTCATTGTCTGCTCACTACAATAATCTTACCGGGTTGTCTACAGCAGCATATCCCGTTCCGAGTGAGCGTTTCATCATAATTACCTACAGATTTTATTTCTTTCTGTTTTATTGTATGTCCAAACCTGCTTAGCTTTCCAAACTCGAAGGACAGGCATTCCAGCGATGGAACTGTTGGGATCATCCTCAGCAGCAGAGTTGACTGTATCGTTAGCTCCAATGACCAAAGCCACATCGGTACGACTGAAAACGTTTCGTCGTTCATTACGATTTCTTACTTGAAATCCTCGTTGATTTCCTCCATCTCCTCGACGATGTCGTATGGTACTCCGGCTTCTGCCAAAAGGACATTTAGTTGACCTGGCATGCGTCCTGAAACAAACTTGTTTGCTCTGGTTTTTTGCCTTAAAATACCAGCGACAGGGTGGATAGCAAAACGAATTTTGATATTCTTAGCAGCCAATTCCTTGACGAGTTCAGCAATCGGATATTGAGCTTGAGCAGCGCACATTCCATATCCAGGGACGATAATAACCGACTCGGCTCCTTTCAGCATATCGGCGGTATCTTCCACGTTGATTTTAGTGGCTGTTCCCTAGAAATAATGAAACCTATTTCAAAAATTGAGATTTACCTCAATGGCCTTCGCTTTACCGGTTCCTTGAGATTTCGTTCCAACTCCTCCAAGAATAACATTCATCAAAGAGCGATTCATTCCCTAAAAAAAGTCTTATTTTCTCAAAAATAGAGGATAAACCTTGCACATGATGTAGGACAAAATGGCTCCAGAACTTCCGATCAAAGCTCCTACGACTGTCAGCAAATCGTTGTTCAACATGAATCTACAAGCCAAATGACGTTTATGATTCTTTCTTACCCTTCAGCACAAAGAGCCCAACCACTGTAGCTGTTGAGAACGGTGATAACCACTGGCATATCGGCTCCTCCGATAGCCATCGTTAGAGTGACACCCATAGCGGCCGACAATCCAGAGGTTGTTCCAAGCATCGAGAGATTTGTAGCATAGTCCGAAGAGTTCATGTAGACTCCAAGAGCACCAATGTTTCCAGCCAAAAGAGCTCCATTCAAGAAGTGTCTTCCAGGCAGGAGAGTAGCAGCTGAGTCGAGGATTCCTTGCAACTTTCCATAGGCCATAAGACTTCCGGTGAAAGTGACTCCTCCAATATAAGCTCCCAAGAAAAGAGCCATCTTCGCAGCCGCATGAGCTAAAAACTTTTAATAAAAGAAACGAAGGGAACTTACTGCTGGGATCTTCCAAGAAATGCGGATGTTCAACCATATAATTGGCTAGACAAGTCATGGTGGCAGCTAGACCGACGAACGAATGGAAGGCAGCGACAAGCTGAGGTAGATCTGTGACTTTAATTTTCTGAGCGATTCCCAATCCAATGAGTCCTCCCAATCCCATAGCTCCTCCCATTTGCATTAGAGTATTTTGATCGGGATTGAGGAGTCCCAGTGTAGCCGTCACTCCTCCAGCTACTCCAGTCATTCCCAGAGCATTTCCAATTCGAGCAGTTCCTTGAGAAGAAAGGCCAGCTAATGATCCAACACAGCAGAGCGATGATCCAAGATAGGCCAGAGTATGCGCAGAAGGAGCTCCTTCATTCAACGCATAGAAATATCCTCCAAGGAAGACAGCAGCTGGTACAGCATAGAGGTAATTATGCTCCGGAGGATCGTCTATAGAGAGTTTGTTTTTTTTTTAAAAATAGAAATTAGTTTGCCTTTTCTCTTGAACATATCCAGCATCCTTTTGGTGACAAGGAAACCTCCTCCGATATTGATGGAAGAAATGAAAGCAGCGCCAAGGGCTAGAGTTTGAGAAGTATTGGTTGGAGTCAATCCTCCTCCCATCAGACATAAAGCTCCAGCAGCTGTTGTTCCAGAAATGGCATTTGTCACGGACATAAGGGGAGAGTGAAGAGCTAGAAGGGGAATAAATTAGGAGATTTGTTTGCAACTCACCGCTTTGAACTCCCCAAACCGTATGATATCCGACAATTCCAGCAAGGGCAAAAGTGGTTGTCATTTGAGCGAAAGAGGGATTGGGACAAGTCAATCCAATCAGAGAAATGGTTCCAAGTCCTCCAGTCAAAGCGAGAGCCTTTTCTCCGGTCTGCTGAAGTGGCGACTTCACAGCAACCACAGCAGTCGTTTTCGTATCTGGCTCAATCTTCTTGGAGGGAGGCGGAGAAGGATTGGCGATGGTCGGAGGAGGCCAGAGAAGTTTTCCCTTATCCAAAATGATCGATCCACGAACTACTTCGTCCTCCAAATTCACGTTGAAATGATCTTTTTCTCCGATTGAAAGCAGGAATTTTGTGATATTATTCGCATAAAGAGTACTACTTTGAGCAGGCAATCTGGAAAAACTCGAAGAACGAATAGAAGAACTCACCTAGAAGGAAGATCCGTATATCCGATATGAGTAACTCCATGTTTGACATAGGTCTGTCCAGGTTTGGTCGTCTCGATATTTCCACCAGCTTCAGCAGCCAAATCGACAACAACCGAACCGGGCTTCATGGTCTTGATCATTTCCTATAAATCTCCAATGGATGAAAGGGAGGGAAAGAACCTCAGTGATGAGGATTGGAGCCTTTTTTCCGGGGATGAGAGCCGTTGAGATGATGATGTCGACTTCCTTGCACTGCTGGGCAAAGAGAGCCATTTCTGCGTCGATGAACTCTTTGCTCATCTCCTTGGCATAGCCACCACCTCCCTCGCCTTCTTCCTTCACATTTACTGTGAGAAATTCTCCGCCGAGCGACTTGATCTGCTCACGGACAGCCTCTCGAGTGTCAAAACCTCTGACGATGGCTCCCTGCAAATGTGATTGATATCCCGTGTTCTCGTTCTGACGTACCATTCCTCGTGCGGTTCCGATTGCACTAAGTCCTGCCACACCGCCCCCAATCACCAGCACTTTAGCAGGAGGAACTTTGCCAGCTGCCTAAGATTTTTGACTTTTTGAAACTTGAAGACGCAAACTGTGATCTGGCCTGTGAAAAAACGACCAAAGTGATGGGCTGCTTCAACGACAGCTCGGTAACCAGCGATATTAGCCATCGAAGAGAGGGCATCAAACACCTGAAAAATACTGCAATTTTCAGCATTTCCCTCTCGGATCTTCGATTTTGTCTTTGTTGACTCTTGCGATTGCAACGGTTTGCTGACCTCTCGATCTCTTATAAAACAAAAATATTCGAATTTCTCAGCATTTTTCCGTTTGAAGACGCTTTCTTATTTGATAATCTGATAAAACTGCAGCCCTTGATTTTTTTCTACAACTTTACAAAAAGTCATAACACGTGAGAACCAATCCTATTGTTCGCACGGACAATGGAGCAATGCAGATGTGAGAAGTGGGCCTCTCGCTGACCTGAGCACGGGAGATACGAGGAACACAATCCATGGCAAAGACGGTTAATTTTCTTTCAGCCAACTTCGATACGAGATCCTTATTGACGGCAGGTTGCACGAAGGAGATCAATGTTGAACCCTCTCGATAACTAGGAATATCTTGGGTAGACGGAGGACGGATCTGTGCTCATTCATGATTCAGGTAGAGATCAAACTTTTAGAATAATGTCGCCCGAAGTGGCTTGCTTACTATCCACGATAGAAGCACCATTAGAGACGAAGTCCGCATCGCTCCAATTAGCTCCAAGACCGGCTCCAGATTCAATCTGGATTACGGCATTTTACATTGAGGGAAAAGCTACCTGGACTTTAAAGCCCTTTTTGACTAGATTCTGTACAGCACTGGGACTTAAAGCCACACGTCGCTCGCCTAAAAATCGGCTAAAAAGGAAAGGGGGAAACCCGAACCTTCGAATGTTTCTTTCGGAGCCGAGACTGTTAGACTACTGTAGGGGATTCCGCCTCCTGACGAGAGGGAACGAAAAACTACAACGTAGGAGGGAGCTTTGCGTACGAGGAGCAGCATTTCCTACTGTAGACTACTGGCACATCTACCTGAAATTTATAGGGAATAATAGCTAGAAATTGGAAGGAAGACGAGAGAAGAGAGGGATTATGCGCTAAATGGCAAACCTGCGCAGAGCTCCTGTACTCTATTTGCAAACCTCTCTCTCCGAATGCACGTGGTGGTTTGACGTTCATCGTTTGTAGGTAGCCTGATCGTTGACCTGACTTATCGACTTTTTTGGCGCTTTTCCTTATTGGGGAGAAGGGCTACGTGGCTGCATGGGAAAATATCCCGAGAGAACACGGGTAATTTGAGAGAATGGGGTGCAATCGAGAGTACACAGAGAATACAAAGGTCAGTTGTTTTGAGAAGCAACTGTTTGGCGCCTTCTGTTTAGAGCACGCCGATCAATGGCGCTGTGACCACAACAACGATGCACTCTTATAAGCACGTGAGCTGAGCGCATTGGCCTTTGGTTCAAAAATGCTGGGTTGGAGAGTTTTGTGCGGGAAGAGAATGCAGCGTCCTATCTCGCTGAGAACCCATGTGATATGGGGTGCAACCTTGGCAGAAAATTGAAGAAAAACACCGGATCGTGCACTTTCCTATTCTGTTTATTAACTGTTTTAACAGGGTGAAAAATGACATAAAACAACCGGTTGAGTATCTAGAACAGAGATCTATACATTACCAAGGCCACGAATATAATGCCGAACGTTTTCATAAGTTACAAAAGTGACCAAAGCAGCGGGCAGAAGACGAATGTTTGCCATTAAACAGCCCTTGTATAACCCGCCGATGCCTTCATTCTTTATTATCTGTTTTGTTGTATCGATTATTCCTCGATTTCGCACATTATGGTCCTATAAACAAAATTTGTTGTTGAAGAAATCAAAGAACCACCTGTAGTCTTGTGCGTAACACTTGATATGGAAATATTGACGTCGTTGCAATAATTTTTGAAATGGCAGAGCAATAAACTGTTTCAAAGTTTGACTAGAAAGTTTTTAAGTAGAAAAAAAACTTACCAATGGTGAATCTAATGGGAGATCTTGTATTCTACAACGCCAATCCTTCAATAAATTATATACTGTGATTTGTAGTCCGCCATGTATTGTTCCGATTATTCCAATTAAAAACCCCTGAAAAGCAAGCATTCAATTATATTATTTTTTAAAATAACTAACTCTATACCAGCCAGAAACTCCTTCTTCCGCATAAATTTTTCGCAAACAGTCAAACATTCCGCTATATTTCTTTGGTCCTTCGTTTTCATACTGCAACATTAACCTGAAAATAAATTTAAAATTCAGTTTAAAATCGAGCTAACCTGACTTTTGTAACCCATATTGGATTCGTAACTGACATCACGCATGTACCGGCAAGCATACCGCAGAGGAACATAGTTGGTGTTTCCCAAGCAGGAGTTGCTGGAAAGATCCGTTTAGCCTCATTGTACCTAAATAAAAAATAAAATAGCTAAAAGGGTAGCTTACAATGGAAAGAATAGTCCCCAGGCTAGAGCATTTCCCGTAACATTTGGAATGAATCCTTTATAAAGTCCTTGGACGCCATTTGCTTTGGTAATTTGCTTAGCGGCATCGAAATAACCCGTATATTTTGGACGAAGTGGATTGTTGCCTTCATTTGCTAAAACAATAGTTCTAAATAACTAAAAGCACAAACCTGAGAATCTAGTTTTGAGGAGATCTAAAGGATGGCAAACCGCTGTGCTTACAATTCCACTACAAAATCCACCGATAAGATGATCATATTTAGCCAGATTATTAGGATCAATGACTTTTAACATATTCTGAATTATTAGCAAAATATTATTTTTCAAGATAACCCAAGATATGACATTTTTACTATAAAAACTCAAACCTAGTTTTGATACATTTATTTGGTAAAATTTGATTAGATTGTTTCCGACGTCTCAGGATTTATTTTACAGCCAAGGAGCCCATTTCCATTCCACTTTCTCGGACGAAGTTCAATTCGAACCGGGTGCATATTTCTAATTACAGTTACTCGAATGACTTTCTGCAATAAAAATAATAAATAAATAAAAAATGACTACTTACTCCCTCGTTCTTAGCAGTTATTTCGGCCATTTGCTTAATTTCAGTAAAATTTCCAAAATGAAGGTTTCCATATTGAATGATCAAATCTCCTTCTCTGATTCCGTCAGCACTAGCTGGCGAGTCAGGAATTACTGATTTAACCTATAAGAATAAATTATGAAAACTTAAGTTACCTTTGCGAATGGAGTATTAGACGTTCGATGAACAGGCTTTTCTTCCTCGCTTTCCATTTTCTAAGAACGTGATCATCTGTTTTATTGTAATTCTAACCTCATTTTTGCTTGCTTCGTGAGCAGTTTCGATAGCCTCGTGAAGTTTTTTATCTAGATCCTTGCGATCATTCCTAAAAGCAAAGTGATTATGGTAAATTCAGACTCACTCCAAACAGATAATGTTGTGTCGAGCATGGCGAACAGCGTATACATCGATAGTAGCGATAGGATAGCCTTCTGCATCGACTAGCGGAGTGTTCATTGTACAATTATTCTGGAATAAATAGTCTTAAAACAATATTAAACTTACTGCCTCTAAAACAAGATAGTTCTCAGCAATTTTTCTGTTGATTTCATCCATTTCGGTCATCAAACTTTTGGCATTTTCCTTTGCAGTCATCTAAACAAACTCATCACTAAAGATAGTTTAAGAATAGATTAATATATCAACGAGCAGTAAATAACACCCGAACAAGGTTAGAATAAAAGACTCCATATGCGATTTATTGTTTAACATAGGCGTTTGTAAAAAGCTTAGAGATGGAAAATATATTTCAGGTAGATAATTGGAAGTAGAAATAAGCAATAGTTTAGCTGGAAAATAAATGAAGAATCTTTTTAAAGTAACAATAATGAGTAATAGGGGGCCAATTGCATCATGTTGTTATTGTTTTGATCAGAAAAGTTTAGCTGCAAAGGTACAAAGAAATTGCTGCTTGGAATAGATAAAAGGACATACGACCAATGTGGGGGAAAAGGATGATTTAAAACAGCTGATTGGTTTGTTGACTCGCGGGTCAAGAAAAATAAACGTCTTGCAGCGTTCGACCAAACTTCTATTGAAATGGGGCTAAAAGCACCAAGAAAATATGAATTGATCCTATAGAATGGAATGATCTCATTGATCCCTGCTATTATCAGGCCTCTCGTCTTTTTGTTCATTATGTCCACGATCACCGCGGTCAAAATTATTTCCTCGAGATTCATTATGTCCTCTAGCTTTAGTGTAAGCTAGTTTTACGATATAAGGAGTCTAAAATTATTTTTGTTGGAAAATAGGCAAAAAATACCGCAGTATTTGGAGCTTCAATAGGAGCATGATTGGCTAAAATGAGAGCTTCTGTCGCATCGTTAACCGACGAAAACTCGACTGTTCCCGCAGAAGAGCGTCCGGTTGCTAGGCGATGATGCGTTATAGTTAAAGGTTCAACCGCTCCATGTGATGTGAAGATCTGAATTTATTTTGGTGATGAGCAAGGAGAGGGATTACATTTCGAATCTTATCCTCAGTTATATCGACAGGAGCATTAAACCAATGAAGGGTTTTTTGCGGAGCGCATGGCCGATTCTTGTCAGCGTGTTCTCGAGTAATGTAGCGATTCAATCGATTGTCAGTAAAATCCATAAAAGAAATCG
The DNA here is from genome assembly GCA_932521405.1 of Oscheius sp. JU1382. Classification (NCBI taxonomy): domain Eukaryota; kingdom Metazoa; phylum Nematoda; class Chromadorea; order Rhabditida; family Rhabditidae; genus Oscheius; species Oscheius sp. JU1382. The sequence continues at coordinate 2,976,826 of OW051479.1, forward strand.
AGCCATCAGGAAGATTAAAGGGATCACTTAATATTGATATTATTGTATCTACCATCTTGCCTTACTTGACTGTGTTCACGCAGTTCTGATTGCTATGACTGATTTCAAGTTTCATGCCCAAGAAATCGATCCTCTTTACATTATGTACAACGTCTTTAGCTTGCCAGGGTGTTCCCATTTCGACAAGAGCCAGCTCCGTTTTTTTTCTCATAAACATTATACGAAGAACATTCCCATACAGACATAACAAATTGAAAAGACGGTCGCATGTTAACTTTGCCTGATCCACACCTCCAACGATTAAGACACATCCCTTGAAACATATTTTAGATTGGAGCGGCTGACTTACAGGCCCTCCCGTCAATAAATCTGAGACTCGTCGAGTTGGTCCATCGTAACGATCACGAGGATCTCTGCCTCTCATGTCGTAACGAAGGTCTCTTCCCATGTCGTAACGATCGTCTCGCCTCTCGTCTCTTCGGTCATAACGAACATCATACCGAGGATCTCTTCGATCGTCAAATCGAGGTGGAGACCTTCCTCGTCGGGAATCATCATATCGGGAATCAAAGCGATCTGAAATTATTTGTTTCTTTTAGCTAGAGCTACTACTAAGTAAAATCCTATGATGCCATCCTCTGTTCGTGGCCTTTTTGTAAATCCTGTCAAAATTCTTTGGAAAATTCGAAGAAAAAGCGAACTAAAATTCCAAGAAAAAATGGACTGAAATGCAAGGAAAGGGCCTAAAATTCAAGGAGAAAAATGGCGAAAATTCGAAGAGGAAGGGAACTAAAATTTAAAGTTTAGAGTCAAGCGCCTCCGAAGGTGGCGCAGTCTACTTATTACCTCTATAAGTATCTCTTCGATCTTCTCCATATCCGTAAGGTAGAGATTCTCTTGGATCATAACCAACGCGTGGAGCGTAAGGATCTCTCGGTCTATCTCTTGGATCATCATATCTAGGAGCTGGAGGATAGCTAGGAGGAGCGGGCACTTCTGGTGACGACATTAGAGTTCTACGGTTGCCTTCTAAAATAAAATAATATAGGTAAGGGACATAAAGCAGTGGGAATGGGATGCCAAAGCTGCAGATACAGTTGGACCTACCACGGATCTGAAAAATAACAAAAAGGGTCCCATCGAATAAGAGATTGAAGCCATGATGGCGCCCAGGCGATGCAACCTGAATGATCTCCATTTAGAGGGGAAAGATCTTCTGTTGCAAATTATGTCGAATAGTCTTCTCACAAATCTCTTGTCAGCTGATTTGTTTGTGGATTATATGAAGTTCTGTGATGATCGTTTCCCTCTCTCCATCATTGCTCATCTCGTCTCTCACTTTCACGTAGAGTCTCTCTATTATGCGATGTACAATTTTCTGTATTCTGAGAGTGTTTGTGTAGGCTAGGAAGAAATTCGCTGTGACTTGTCTGGTCACCATTAGATTCCTCTCTCGTTCTAACATATACCCAGATCCCTTTAGTTTATTGTTTTCTCGATACTGTTAAGTCCATCTACCTTTTCCCCTGTCATTTCGCTTTCAAAAAATAAACAAACCTGCTGGAGCTGGAAGCGTAAAATCGACGTGATCTTCATCGGGAAAACGGACAACAACGTTTGCAATCTGATCTCTTATTTTGCAGGGAAGGAGCTCTTACTTTGGCAAATTCTACTTTGAGAGTGCAACAATTGGTGTAAATATCGGCTCCATTGATGGCGTGTTTACAACTCCTAGCTTGTTCAATACTTTCCAACTCGACTAGAGCTGTGATATTAGGCGATCGTTTCACAATGGCTATTCGAAGAACGTTCCCATGTGGCTTGCAGATGTCATATATAGTCTGAAATGGTTCTCACTATTTCTTTATTGTCTTTTCTTACGCTTGCATTTACACCGAATTGGACATTTGTGACAACAACAACCAGTACACGATTGGGCTGTTCAGATTCGAACCCATAGCGAGGAATCATTTGCATAGCCGAATATTGGAGATTGACTGCTTGGTTGGAGACATGCATTGGATTGGATTGGATATAAAGCATAGCACTGCCCGCTCCTAAGGTTGAAAAGCTTCACTAAATTGTGCCTCAACTTACCATCCATCCCCTCAAATTCTACCAATGCAATATTTCTGTTTGATTTCTTCACAACTACATAAGCGACTTTCCCAAATCTTCCAAATGCCTCTAAAAGATCAGGGTCTTGTGTCTAAACAATGGTTTTTCTTTCTGTTATAAACCGACTCTATTTGGGACTTCGGAGACATGTATTACTTTTGATGGGGTGGTGCTAGTAAGGAAATAATCTGCTGGTGTTTCTAGACTGGAAAGTGGTGCCCTTCTGTATTGCTTCGTCCTCGGCTCTCCATAAGCATAATCGTCATCCATTCTGGAAATTGGGAATGGTTCAAGCGTGAAAATCTGATAATCCTTCCTCAAACTTTATTTGAAAGCGATGTTTGTCCTCGCTTTTTATCTGTTCCTTTCTTCCTAAATATCAATAAGTAACATTTTTGGCAGAATGACCTTTCAGCAATAGAAAGCATTGATACGTAATATTTATTTGCAGCACAGCTAGGAATACCCATAGGAAATGGAACTCAATAAGTAAAATATTAGTCACGGGTTTTACATGGCACGGCTTCGTCCCAAGGGCCATGGATAGTTCGCTTACCTCTTTGCTTTATGATTAAAATATATGGGCAAATAAATACAACAAATAGTTGGAAAAGAATTATAAATCCTGCGAGTTCACTATAAATTTGACTTACTAACTGTGAGGTAAACAGACTAATTACAATTGTCGCAAACGAAGAAACTAAAGGTGCTTTGAAAAACATTGTGTTTCTAAATGAAAATAAATTATAATGTATTCTTCTACTTACCTGAAATATGGTGAGCACGCATATATTGCAAACGCAGAAGACAGCAAAGTAAAAGCCAAAACATTTGACTTCAATCTTGAAAGAAGAAAAACTGCAGAACATAATCCAGAACTAATTGAAAGTGGCATTGAAACTCTGAAAAAAGGAGGTTTTTAAAAATCTTGACTTACATTGGAGCTTTCACTCCAAAATCGTGAAATACACAGCTAATAAATCCTGCAAAAATCGACGTAGCATAAACTGTATCTGTACTTATTGTTGTTGTAAGAGTTCTGCAAAGTTTTAATAAAATCATAAATGACATACCTTATTATTGGCGTTAAACCAAAACCATAGAAAATTAACGTTGTTATTGTGTAGAAATGATCCTTGAAATCTATGGCTTCTTTTGTTAGTAGGACTGTATAGAATAGATATAAAATAAAAAGACAAATAAAACATGTTGTAAGAAGTGCTTCTTCATGGAAATATCCGCTGTGAACCTGGAATAAAGCATTTAAATTTATAAATTAGCTTACCTTTTCAAAAAGGACATAAAAGAGAATGACACAATTCACATGAAAGATAAGGTTGCAACAAGCTACTACAGCATCAAAATAACGATATTGAACAACTGAGACTGAAATAGTACTATCAGAAAGAACAAAGTAAAGTCACATACCATTTTTACGCAACTCTCGAAGAAATTGCTCCTGTCCGCCTGAATAATTATCTGAGAATGGCTGCTGTCGATATAATATTTTCTGCCAACTTCTCATACGCGACAGTCTGAAACGAATAAATAAGAAAATAAATGCAATTTTAACCATTGAGAATATGTATACAAAAAAAATCGACATTGAATATTGGATGCCGCAGTAAGCGTGCTCTAATTGACTAATTTTGAGCAGGAAGTAGTGGCCAAAATCAAATTCCAGTGCAAAGTTGGATTTTCTCGAGGGTATTATATAAAAGATTCAAATCTTGGCGGGTAAATAAATCACAATACCGTGGAAATCTGTGCCAGCCTAAATACACGATTTTTTTGACAGTGTGCTGCATTTTTTTATTTCTCGTCATAAATAATAGATTTTACTAGTTTTTTTTCAGGATGCCAATGGGCAGAGGAGCAGAGGCTGCTATTGCCTTCGTCGGAGTTGGAACTGCGGCTATCGTTGGACTTTGCATTTACCTAGACCACAGAAGGCGTTCAGCTCCTGGATACAAAGATAATATTAGGTTAGTTATTTGTTTCCTTATTACATCAGGGATTTAGAGAGAAAAGACGTAAAACGCATAATGAAAATAATTTCTTCGGTAAACTGAACGACATGGATCCTCAGCAAATTCAGACTTATTTCATGAAAGTGAGTATTATATTAGCTGAATTATTTTTCAGGAGATGAGCTTAGGAGAACAGCTCCTTGGAATAGGACGTATTGAAGAAGGTGCTACCCATCTCGCAAATGCTGTAGCGATTATGGAAAGACCTCAAGAGGTTCTTAACATTCTCAGTCAAACTCTTCCTTATGAACATTTCTCGCTAATAGTGTCGAAGATAGCACAAGCTCGCCAACAGTTCCTAGAAAGTCGTGGTGTTATCAACATCCCGAATTTTGCTAACGCTGAAGAGACAATCGAATCTGAAGTTGGTATCGGAGAAATTCTTGATGATGATGAACTCGAGTAGATGACTTTGGTTGCACAGGTTGTTAATGACTTGTAATGCATTTTTAAGTTTGCAAAACTGTTTTATTAATAATGTTCCTGGCTGTTCCAGAATGCGAGAACCAAAATCTTGTTATTTTTTTTAATGCGGCTGGCTGATAAAACAGAAGCTGTCATTTCTATGTTGCCGGAGCAACGCGAAATAGGCTGTGCTATTTCCAGGTGTAGATTCTGTGCAAAATTGGAATCTAAGAGGCACACTAATTCCGCGTAATCCGGCGCTTTTTATCTATCGCCTAATGAACTTCATGTGCGTCAAATTGCAATAACTCCTTCTCATTCCTCAACTCCTTTTTTATTTGTAGTTTCGCTAGATCATCCAGATTGCTACCACTCTCCAAAATTAAAAAGGGAACAGGCGTTGTGAGTGATCTAATCTTCAATTTTCTCCGATGAAATGTTAATGGCGTCAACACAATAAGTTTATTTACTACAATCGTTTCAGTAGCTGTTCTAGTTGCACGCTCTTTTTCCTCAGCTAAATTTTTCATGTGGTTAATATTCATTCATTCAGCTGCTGTCAATTCCATATCTGACATCACACATAATCTCTGTTATTATCCCTTCTTCGCTCTCCCCTTTTCAGTTTAAAGAGTATCCACGTCGTCAATCCAGCTCAATTTTCCTAAAATACCAAAGCCTAGCTTTCTCCAAATTAGAAAAGTAAAACGTCCGAAAAGCCATAATGCTGGGGAAGCATTGCCTGTGGTCCAAAATGAGCCATAAATCCCGGTTTTTCTTTGAGCGCGTCTTCCTCCTCCCGGCCTCCCTTGTCATCTGGAAAGTAGTACATCCTCTAATCTCAGAAAGTGATAACATTACTCTGTTCTGTCTAGGCCAGGCACTGCCACTTCCGCCGAGTCTTGTGAAAAATAGCAATTGTAGTTATTTGTTCTAGAGAGGAGCCAAAAATTAGTAATCTTATTGAGAGGGGATGTAATCGGGAAGCCTGCTAGACTCATTTTTCACCAATGAATCCGGCATTTATTTGGCCGACTCGGGCGCCTATTCTCTCTCGCTCTTTAATGTTATGAAAAAGCATTTTAAAAAAGTGACCTTTTCTGCTACTAATTAGCCACTCAATGGTTTATGCACTTTAAGAAAAAAATAATTTCTCTCGTCCCCCGCTATTTTCCTCCCTCATTCTCGATTCAATAGACAATCTTCATTCATTCACAGTCATTCGAGCATTTGATGCTTGTCGTCTCTCTCTTCGGCCATCGTTTCCCCGGACAACTCGTGTTTCCCCAATTCCATTCCTCTGATCCCTATCTCCGCCTCTCCCAATACCTTCCTCGTTAATCTGCTGCTCGCTTCCCTCCCTCTCAGCTTCCTCCCCCTCTTTTATTGACCAATCAAGTGAACAGATTTCAGCATAATAGCTCGCTCAAAATGGCTAAAGAACTCATTGAAGAGTCGTCCGATAAGATCGCCCATTCAGAAAAGAGCTCCTCACAACGGTCGACTCCATCCGAGGAAATGTTTCCAGTTCTTGGTCTTCCTGCAACACACGAAAATATTGTGAGTTATTCCATTTAAAAAGGACAAGTCTTCAAACTTTTTTCTCCAAAACATTTCTACAATAGCCAATACCATGAATTCTCTAAATATTACTGTATCGCAGGAGTATCAAATATTTTTTTGAAAAGAGAATTTCAGCCGCCAAAAGGTATATCTTATTCCCAAGCAGTAAGAAAATCAGTGGAGAGAAGTAACAATATCCCGATTCCTACAGCTAAATCGCTTTTGTTCACAATTGAAACGCCTCCAGACAGTGAACCAGTGAGTTTGTTTCTCCTTTCAAATTCTGTTCTTCCATCAGGATCGCAAACAGCCACAACCTTTACTAATCGAATCACTGATCGAGGAGGAGAAGTCAGAAGGCTGGGTAGGTATTCTAAGCTCTCTTCTGTCTTAAATCCCGTACTCGGGTAAAAAAGTAGAGTTAGGACGAAGATTTATTGCTCTCCCGCTTTGAAATGAGTCTTTTTTTGCAGGACGACTCTTCCACTCTCTTGGCGGAAGACGAAGAAGAAAGCCAAGACGAGGCTAAACTAATAGAGGTTTGTAATTTTCAGCTCAAAAACAGCTTTTTTCCCTCGCTTTTCTACAAAAAATTAATTTGTTTTTAAGGTTGAACAACACCCTCATGGGACTATATTGATCAGAGAAAAGATGACAATTGTAAGATCATCTCTCAAGTCAAAATATTTTTAGATTTTCCCCTTCGACCAGAACTATCCCAATACTCTAACTCTCGTGGCTAAGTTGGTCTACTTTGATGAAGTCCTCCAAGAAGACTTTGACGAGAACTGTCTTATGGCTTATAATGCGACTACTCATTCACTTTACCCTGTCAGTGGAGAAATGTATCAACCTCGTCAAAACAAGGTACGAAACATTTTTTGCATCACATTTCTTGGTTCTTTTAGCAAGTGAGGGCGTATAAAATTAATCCTGATAATTCAACTGGACACGAGATCAGGGGACAACAGTGGTCTTCGCTTGAATACTCTTATTCATACCAATGGTACAACGGAGCTTGGAAACGTCTTTGTATCTTAAATTTGGATCCATTCGATCGAATATTGAACAGACGACAAGATGATCAGCCAAGAGACCATTTTCGACCTTATTCTAATCGTCCAAGGAACCTTCGATCTGGTAGACGTCGTCGTACTCTCCGACAATCTAAACCAATGGAAAACAGTCGAGATTTCTTTGATGACACAGTTGAATGGATCTCTCAAATGCTTAATATATACGCCAACTATCAGGATTTGATTTTGGCGTCGAGTCGAGGAGATATTCGAGACGTGCCAGCTGATCGAATATTAGACATTTTGGAAGAGAAGGCTGATCCACTGAATCCGCTTTTCTTGCCTTCGTCTCTTAATCTAAACTTTGACAAGCCAATGCAGAGGAAATCAGCTGATCAGAATAATAACAACACATCGGACGTCGGAGCATATAGTCTCTTCTCTTATACCTGCGATTGCCTTCCAATCCAAGCAGTGAAGGGATTCTCCTTTGAATTTTATGCTCCTTCTTGTCGTCATCGTCAATCCTTCTGCGAAGAAACTTATCGTCTCCCAGTCGATTTATCTCTTCCACCACCCAAACCGACTTATTCTCAGATAACGACTCTGCAACTTCCGAAAGAGAAATTGTTTCCTCTTGTGGATTTTGTAATAGATCCTTTTGATAATTATCAATGGATTTTGAATCTACCTCGGCCGTATTTCCTTTCTCCCACGAAGACCTCCAATCCGGAGATTCGGAAAGAAAACAACCAGGAATTTCACTCTTTTTTTGTGCAACAGCCCATCTCACCACAAACATTTTTTCTCAATATTCTCCAGTCGATTCTGATATATTTGATGATCAAGACAAGTCAGATTCTGACGGCTGGTTGGCCGATGGTGAGCTCCTTTATTTTGAAAAGAGAGTTTGAACTTTCAGAAGAATTCGATTGTTGAGAATAGCATTGGTTTGGTGGGCTGACAGCCACAAGGTTTGTTGCCTCTTGTTCAAAAATATATTCCAGCAATTAAAAAAAAACCAAAAAAACAGCAGGTATGTCTCAATTTGGATGAAAACTCACTAGCCTCAACTCTCTTATGTACAATTCCTCGTGAAAAAAAACTCCTCCTCAATTCGTGATTCTTTATGTGGTGTATCGTCGTTGCCACGGAAGTGTAATAAAACAGAAATATAGAAGTTTATCTAACAGAATGTACATGATATGAGCGGCTATAAAGGGAAAACACGCCACACTTTTGAACCGTACAGAATCTAATCTCCTGAGGATCGAATCTCGAGAAAATCACCGTAATTTGTAAAGGAAAGAAGAGAGAGGGGGCAAAATCAAGCCAACGGATGGGAATGAATCATCGATTGGAGTTGGAGATGAATGTGTTCGAACGAGGAACGTTCCATTGGGTTTGCTCGCCAGCAACTCACGAAAATTTGATTATATACCGAGTATGGGCACAGCTGAGGGCGAGGCAGTAGGTTCTGAAAGCTCCAAGATAGGGGGAGAAACTGGCGACAGTATCCAACTAAGGTAAAAAAAATACCTGGAGATGGGATTCCACTTGTTGCAGATTGAGAATGACCTGCTCGTCACTTAAATTTGCATAAGGTTTAGTTTGACATTTCGAGAAAATTTCGAACATCGTCACTCCGAACGACCAGACATCCGAAGCAGTTGAGAACTTTCCCTGAATGTACATCTTCCGCTTCTTTAGATGCTAATTCACCATGAAAAGAGTCTCCGGTGCCATCCATCGGATTGGAAGAAGAGTCTTTCCTTCCACTCGATAATATTCATTCGAATAGAGAGAACGAGACATTCCAAAGTCCGCAATTTTGACGTTTCCTTCCGAATCGACAAGACAATTCCGAGCGGCGATGTCGCGATGCACGAAGTTGCAAGACTCGAGGTAGGACAGGCCAGCGGCTAGCTGCGTGCAGATGGAAATACAGAGAGAAGTACTGAAAGTGTTTGATTGAACAAGATATTAAAATCTCAAAAAAATGGCGAAAAAAAACCTACTCGACATCTTCCTTCTTGGTCAAATAGCCTTTGAGATCTCCATTCTTCATGTACTCCATGATGCAGAGCAATGGTTTTTCTGTTGTGGAAACGCCGAAGACTTCCACAACATTTGGATGTTTTAGTGACCCGAGTACTCTGATCTCCCGTTGGAAGGCATACTCCTCGTCGGGTGATGTTCCATGCAACTTTTTGACAGCTACCAGACGAGTTTCCATTTTACAGAGATGGACCTAGAGCTCTGTGAGAGAAAAAGAAAGATGCATACTTCGCCAAACTCTCCATTTCCAATTTTTTCAATAAATTCTAGTTTAGACCGTTCTATCTCTGGTAGAATTGTGGCATAAACTTCTCCATATTCGCCATATCTGGCAGAGGAGGAGAGCGGACTTCCACGGAAAGTCTCATTCGAAGAAGAGGGTGTATATTCGCAACCGTAGTTATTGAAAGACGATAAAAGTGGAACAAGGGCTGGATCTGATCTGAATTTAAGTTTGTTTACGAATATTTAGAAGGATTACCCTAAAATGTCCGGTTCAGCATATTCTGAAGCGACTTCTGGGGGTCTTTTCTCCATGATCGAATTCTTCATATTATCTACGGCCATTTGATAAGTTGATTGGGTTACGTGCTGAAGAAACTAATTTGTAAAAGAGAAGAAATAAAAACAAACTCTTAGGGTTCCATTCTCAAGGCAGACTTTCATTTCTCGAGGTCGGGTTCCGAAGTTTGGAGGAGGGGATGCTGCTTTGACTCTATCTCGTTTCTTCAGAGCTATGCAGATACAACAGAAGATGCAGAGACAAATCAAGAAGACGGATGAGAGAAGCACTGTAAATGGATCTTTCTCTTTGGGTGGATATTGTCTTTACAAAAAGTTCCCAGCCAGCTTCCTCTCGGTCGATCTTCCTCCAAGAAATGATGGTAAGTGACATCATCATGGAAATCATCCGGTACATGGAAGGAGATTTGATTCGTCTCGAATTTGACTTCAGAAATTAATAGCCAAGAAGAATTCAAACCGAAGAACAATTTGATCTGAAGGGTATTGTCACAAAAAGGGAAAAGTACCTCAAAAACTTTGGCGATTCTATCTGGAATCGGAATTCTGATCCATCTAGCCGTCTCAAAACTATCTGGCGGATAATTGAAATGAATCTCCCGTCGTGAGTAATTCGTCCCATCCGAGGAGAAAGCCATCGTTGCTGAGCTGAATGCCTGCAGTTACTTTTTCTCCAAAACAAAATATCCAAACAAACCGATGCTTGTTGAGACGGAATATTGTTGGTATAAAGAAAGACAGCGGAGATGTTTTGTTTCTCAAAAAACGAGAAGCTCAAAGTAATAAAATCTCCAACGGATTTGGACTTCCTCCATCCAACCCATTTGCCCGGATTGAGTTCGAAATTCTTCTGTCCCAGAGCTCCATCATACAATTTGCCAAGTCCTCCTTCAAGAGTTCCCTCATTTCTTCCTCCATCATAGGAAAAATCCAAAAGGGAGAGACCATCGGCTGTTGATCCCTCAGGCGCTGAATAAGACTCCAATATTCCCTTGTAGACACATCCGTAGAGTTCGAGTCTCAAGCAAACTGTCCGAGTATTGTTTGAGACGGGAATGATTCGAATCCTTCTGGCTACAATCGCTCCATCCAAATTCCTCAACTCCTCTGATCGAGTGTCCACATTTCCAGGAATAATCTAAAGCTCAATCTCATGTATCTCATAAATCAATTGACCCAGGAAGGGCGTCACCTGCGTCATAATGTGGTGGCTCTTGCGCAAGACTCGTAACTAGAGACCGTAAGCTAAGGCGATTAATGGTAGCCTCTAATCTGCCGTGCGATTTCACGGTTCCCTTCTTGATTGGGATTCAATCAGCCGCATGTATCAACGCATTGGAAATTCGAAAGAAGACTGTCTCAAGGAGAGTATTTCTGTCATCTGTCGAATAGATAATATCCGCACATCTGGATGTCACTCAACGAGCCATCCCGAATTCACAATTATACAAGTAGGTTCGCCCCCTTCGTCAAAAATCTGTCGTGTACCACCCTCGACGAGAGGACAATAGATTGAGGACTGATTTGCACAATACATTCTGTTTTTATGGCCGCCAGTTCGCCCGCAACACTCACCTCGCTTCCTCGATCATTTTTGTAGGCAGCCCAGCCGTGGAGGGAGCTTCGCCAATACTCCAGACGATAGCCAGTGGCGAATTCCATCCCTCTTCCTTCATCGAAGCGTCCTTCGGTTGAGATGGCAGTGATTGCCATTTCTTGTTCGAACGAAATCTGGAGCCATTCTTTGGTCGTCGAGTTGATCTGCTTCTCCGGACACCAAGCGCCTCCACCCGTGTGAAGTCGCAATCTGACGAGAATAAATTAGACTGTCTCCATTTTTACGGCCAAAGGAAATGAGCATCCGGCCTCGCTTTGTTCCAGGCTGGCGCACTCTTTTGGCGGAAATATGCTCTTTTGGATTGTAATCAAGTGTTTACAGTGCGAATTGAGCGGAGTGTCGCGATGTCTTTGATTGCCAGCTCAGGCCATATGGCCCTCTTTCACTCTCAATTAGGACTCACACAACAATTTAACAAGCACAAAAGGTCGCTTCAACCGTGAACGAATTGATTACCCAATCCTCTTCGTCTTCAAAACTTGAAAATGTGGGTCTCGATGGATTTTTAAACTTGAGGCAATCTAGGCCACACAAAAGACTACTTTTATAGCGTTTTTAGCAATTTTTAAAATTTATGACGTTTTAAAAAGTTGTAAAGGAGATCAAGGGCTACAAGTTGATTACCAAAACTCGAAAAAAACAATGAAGAATTAAAACTAACCTAGCATTTTGAGGTCCGGTATGTTCTAGATCGAAGCTGGAAGAGGCGGTAATCTGCTCGTCTTTGATCTGCTTTGAAGTCATACCCAACGGTCGATTGCATTCCCCTGTAAATCCTAATGGTTTGCTCATAACCTCGACATGCCCCCGCTCTCAGGGCTAAGCCCCCTCTCCCTCTTGGTATCATTTTTCAACATGTCGCGCGGCTCCTTTCTACCGTTCGGTCGAGGACAAAAAGAGACAAGGCCAGCTGAGACAACAGGTATGATTCCTGACCTGAGGCTTCTTTCCCAGGATGAATCACACACAGGCTGAGTAAGAGTCTGACTCCTCCTGGCTTCCCTCTTACCTCATTACTTCGCGCAGTCGCCAGCAGCAGTTTCATGGGCTCGTAAAGCCTCGTTTCATACGATTACGCAGTGCCGGATTGCATCAAAAAGCCGGCCGTAAAAGCGCCAGACCATCGTTACATCAAGTTATACCATTATTGACTCCAATTACACGAACGTCTTTCCCAGCATATAGGTTCGAGAGACATTCCCCTCTTCGAACAGGCTGATCGTGTGTGCTGTTGCTAGTGACCGTGCCGAGTTAATCCCCTCAGAAAGCCACCGCCAACCTTGCGCAACCGGCACCTCCTTATTATCTCCCAGCCACTGCCTTCTGTGGCTGGCTTTGATAATGGTAAAGAGACGAGGTCGAGAGGACTTGTTTATATTACGCAAAGGAAAGAGGTCAATCCAGAAGGTGTTGAGGAGATAGATATCCCTACATCCATCTCTACCGCTCGTAAATTGCGCAGGTGCGCTGATAGCTGACGCCTGCGCGAAAACAATCCAATTTATGACTCTTACGTCTTTATATCTTCTATAAAACTATACGGTAATGAGATATTCTCGCGCAATTGATGGAGTCAGGCAGTTATATTAGTCTGATTTATGGCTCATATCTCGCACATTCTCGCTACTAGTTCGACTAAATTAGCACATTTTATAGCGGTCACTCTTTTATGAAGACTCAGACTCTCAACTTTTAGCAAAGAATTTAATATTTCTGGTTACTGTATCAACAGAATTGCAAACAGACAGGAGATATAAACGTCACAAAAGAAGAAGACTTTTGAATGGTAAAAACCCTAAAGAAATATTGGTCTCCGCCGAAGAGCATGTGTGGGATAACACTCGGTGAGGCAATATGTCAGGTCAAACGGTACTTGCCCACTATAAAAAACGCCAATCGAAAGAATTATGAGCCATTTGCGCTATTTATCTTTGAATTGGAGTCAAAAAGCACCTGAGAATTATGAGTATTTTTTGGTCAAGACAATATCCTGAAGATGAACGGGCCTGTTGCCGTCTCACTTCGTAATAGGCCCTCAATCATCTCAGCGACAGATTTGGCCAACTCGGGCTCCGCGGTGCCTTTTTTCCCACTTACCCCCACGCCGACAACTGCTTCCGACTGTAAAAGCAACGCCTTTGCGCTGAGCACAAAAAGATTTACGACATGGATATAACCGGAAAGCGGCCTGTCTGCTCTTATTGAACAGATTCCTTCATATGGCTCAGGGAGAAAGAGATCCATTAACCTTCACGGTGCCATTAGTTGAGAACATTAGTTTGTCTCTTGAAGAATGGTTTGTGACAGCTGGTTGGCTCTCTTAGAATCTCTTTAGCTCAATTCGAGTAGGGCTTACTCTACCGCTTTTGTTCTAAAGATTTGCTGAATCTCTCGAAGACTTTGGGCAAATCTAAGAGCAAGCTCTTGCCCCGAGGGTGTGTATTAACATATATCCGCAGTGCATCAACACATCGTTTTGCGGACCACAAAGGACGCCGAAAGTGTCTTTTCTCTGGGCGCAATGGGCTCAAAACAATGGACTCTCGAGTGGAAAATGATTCCAGTTGTCTGCCACCTTTTCGGTCCTACCACAATAGTGCATTCATCGCGCTCCAGCCGGGCGTGAAAGTGATCACGGCCTTTCTGCCTTTACTACCAGTCGTAAGGAAAAGACTCACGTATGTCCAATCCGTGGACGGCTGAAAATAGAAGAAAAATCAAAGGAGACATCCAACTTCCTTTTTCATTTGCTTTCAGCCCTGAAAATAAGCCAATAAAATGTATATTGAAAGAGGAGAAGAGGCGTTAATATGCACGACGAAATGCAAACACCAATTTTCTCTCAGGAAGACGACTTTCTTCCTGATGAATTCTGTATGCTAATGCCGTGCTAATGGACTGGGATTAGCTGTGTGGGGAATCAGCAAGTGTCGAGAAATATCCGCCTGGACGGAAACTATAAGCAGGCCCAAATGACGGAAATATCAGTCTCATAGAGGGAGAGAATCCTTTCAACGAAGAGAAAGGGAGAGAGGAAAAGAGGGAGGAAAGAAGCCTAAAAGGCATTCGAGAAATGAGAGATTCTCATGCGAGGGAAGTGGTACTATTCTATTCAATGGATCCTCCCCCTTCGAATTCTGAAGTCTAAATTAGAGTCCTTCTGAGTTCCCGGAGTTACTTTTTTTTCAGGAAATTTCCAGCATTCCAGCGTGCCCAAAAGGAAGCTTGAATAGTTTCTAATAGTAGTAGTAGTAGTAAGCCAGCAATCGAATGAAATAGATTGTTTCGTCGTCAAAATAATAAGAATAAAATAAATGGAATTTGGTGTAAAAAGCAGACAGAAAATGGGTTCCCATAATCATTCGAAAAGTCATTAAAAGAATGGAAAACAATTCGTCAATTCAAATAGATAACAATACGTACGGGAGGCCATTGAACGACGGGAAGAACGGTCCCGTCTCGAGACTGGCAATAGTGAAGGCAAGGGGCGTGGCTACAAAAAAGGCTTAGAATACCAAATAGAGTGAAATAAAGAGACGAGATCAGCCGCTGTCAACAAGCAAGTTGCCAGCAATGGCTATTGGCACGAGCTTTCAATTACACGCGCGGCTGAGTGATGAATTTGGATGCGTTGCCAAATAGCCGTAGGGTCTCTCTCATCTCCCAATTTAGACTATTAGTGAGGAGAAAAACGGGTGGAAGCAACAACTGATTAGCATACGGACCGTGGGGACAGTTGGGCGGAGAGGGGAGGGAGGGGCCACCGACTCCGCCCCTCCGCTCTCTCCTCTCAACCACCTCTCATTAGGATAGATCAGAGAATCCAACAACACGCAAAATGGATCCATCTAAAAGCGAGAGAATTTCTTATTAGGGTCATTTGCATGGGCGAGCAGAGGCTATCCGATTCGCCATGACTACAGTCATTCTCAAAGCGACTCATCCTTTCAAGAGGGGTCGAACCTCCTCAATTTAGACAAAATAGGCACAGAGAAAAAACGGTTCAGCAAATTGATTCAGTTAGAGTAGCCAGCAGATTTATTTCGAATTCTACAGTCACATTATAGGCGCAGTCAGATTCAACTTTCACAAACATTTTTGACTTATTGCGTTTGGCCATTTGAAACAAATTACTGGAAAAAGTAGACATTTTATTTTGATTATCGATCTCTACAATCAGAATTGAAGATTTTTAGTTGTCCAGAAGAGGTGAAAGGAACAAATAACCTTTCTAGTCAAGAGAAAAGAGAATGCCCATGTATATCTGAAAACTACTATCAAAGTAGCTAGAAGTTAAAGAAAGAAATAGCCGGACTACAGTCGGAAATGTTCTCTCCAAAGAGCCATAAGAAATGAGCGAAGTGTTCGAGAGGGGAGACCTCCATGCTCACAGACAGATGTGAGTCTCGTCACAGCTGTAAGCCCACGCCGTTCGAGACTTCCCCCTCCAAAAAAGAAGGAAGCCCTCTCTCCCAGGTGCCTATGGTGAATAAGCGCGTCGACAAAAAAGTCACAGCCGTCAGTGGTCGGTAGTAAAAACGCCTTGCGCACTCCTCTCGCACACATCCAGCGTGAGAAAGAGAAGATATTGGATGTCGGAGAATGCAGATGTGTGGCAGTGGAAAGCGTAAAGTTAATCCCAATGAAATGGAGATTTGCCCAAAAATTAGAGGACAACGCGGTGGGTCTATCGGCCAGCGGCATCGAGTCTCTAAGGTCAAAAGAAACATTGATTCCGCATTTAGATAACTCTCGGAACCCGAGTCAACGCCTTTTTTTCTAAAGTCGGAACGGACGGAAGGTCGACTTTCAGCAAAAAGATTCTGTTGGAATTGATTGTTGAAAAGATACAAGAAGCTATTATAAAATTCTCCTGAATACAAAGTAGACGATCGAGAGAAAAACTCTTCATCCCATAAGGAACAAAATCCAAAACGAAACAATTCCTTTGAAATCAGCTGGCTAAAAAATTGAAGACATCTTACATATTATCACCCTATCTCAATACATTTTCTTTAACCATTGGCTATTTGATTTCTGAGTTTTTTTTGAAAGTTGAAAAAGACCGCCTTCTCGTAAACTTATGACCTTTGAAATGCCTCATTAAGCGGCAATCTTTCACTTGTAAAGCGGAATTTCATTGAGCCATTTAGGGGGCTTTTTCTTCAAAAAAGTGTGTGACCTATTGTAGCTTAAAATAGCCGCCTCCCATAAAATGACCATTTGACTTGTAGATTGGATTGCTTTGAATTTTAAAATATAGAGGGAAGATCCTCATGAAAGTCACATTTTCGTCAACGACTGTCGCCAGGTGGAGGGAGGCATGAAGAGGAACCGCCAGCTGTGTCTCGACGACCTCTTTCTCTTGCTTTGCATAATGAACGGCTCATTCGACCTTCAACAGTCATATCTTCCGATTTATGGCTGGAGAGAGACTGGCGGATTATGCCAAAGAGAGGGCTGATGTCAAAAGACAAAACAATTTGCGATTCTCACCACCGTTTGTGCAAAATTAATGAGGCGGTGCTATCAAAAAGATTAGCCGATTTCTTGATTTCAAAAGGCCACAACGGCCTTGTTATAATTAGCCGGTATCGGCTATTATTTCCTGCCTTCGACCTCAGCATCGGAAGCGCAAAAAAGAGTAATTAGTAAGGCGCAGGTGGCTCTCTCCTGGAACGCCAGCGGGAGATCAGAACTCTAATTATAGGCCAACAGGGAGATACTGCCAGATGCAATGAGCTGTACGAAAATCCTCCTCAACCATAAAGCCTAACCATCATCCGCCTGACGGCATGTGTCCGTCTCGTAAACGTGTGCGGCATGCGGATGAAAAACGAGGTGATTTCGGATATGCGCGAAAGTTTTAGACGGATGCCATCACAACCACGAGGTGCGAGGGATCATATAAGTCTTTTCTTCAGGTGGATCTTCTTCATTTCTCTGCCTATTCCTCGAAGAAAGTGCCAAGAAATCAACCGAAATTCGTTCCACTCTCCTTGGCTCTAAAAAGCCTAAAAATCTAAAACGCAGTGTGACTGTTGTTGTATGAATCAGCAAGTTTTTGGCGCCTTATCGGACCGCCATCATTGTCTGGCAACGAGAGAACACCATCGGTAATTAGCAGACCTTGACATCGGCGAGGACATAACGAACGAACAGGCGTGAGAGAGAGGATAAGGGGATCATCAATCGACTTGACTTTTTTTGAAAATTGTGATTTTCGGAACTAGTAAACCTTTGGGGCCCCAGTAACCATGTTCAATTTTTGTGTTGTCAGGAGGGTCGCGGGTTCAATCCCCCTTCCTGACTTACATTTTTGCTTTATTAATTCAAGTCTTTTTTAACAAATATTTTTTGAAGTTTTGGCTCAATTCAGCCGCACAAAGTACACTGAATTGGCCTTTTACTGTTCCAGCTGCTCTGTAGCATTGGAATTCTCTGGCTTATCAAGCTGTTAAGCTGATCTGAGTCGAGAAATTGGATTTTGCATCTTTTATCAATAGGATTGCTCAAAAAATAAGATAACGAATTGGATAATGAAGAAATGCCAATGCATATGTGCTTATAATGCAATAAAATTGAGTCAACACTTCAAAAAATATTTGTTAAAAAAGACTTGAATTAATAAAGCAAAAATGTAAGTCAGGGAGGGGGATTAAACCTGCGACCCTCCTGACAACACAACAATTGAATCATGGCTACTGGGGCTCCAAAGGTTTACTAGTTCCTGATTTTCTAACACCAAAAAATATCGATTTTAGCAACAGCCTCGCGCTAATTTCTTCACCTGATCTTTCGAAGAGAAATTCGCCTTATCAGTTGCGATGGGCGGGTTTCAATTGATACAACTTTTACTCCTTGAATCGCAATGGCTCACGTTCCTGATATTAACAACTCAGGAAATGATTCTAGACGACGAAAGGAAATACGAAACCGTGAGCTTTCATCTTTTTTTTGTTTATATTTCTCCGTTTAGTAGAGCAAATCAGACTCACGCCGTTGTCCAATCCATTGCCAACCTATACACTTTCCGAAATTAATTGTACTTTTGTCACTGAAGTCTATGAGGAGTATGTTGTAGTTACTTCTGAAATTTTTGGTGGCCAAGTTTTTATAAAAAAACAACGCGGAAGAGCTTTATTGGATTATCAATATAAAAGCTATCAAGACATGGAGATAGACCCACCTGGAAGTGAAGAAGAGAAGCAGAGTGTAGCTGCTAATTTATCTAGAATACAAACTGACACACAAAATGGACGAGAGACGCAACTCTGCATTGTGAGGGTTTTCATTGGAGTTTTTTAGGATATTTTAGATCCAACATCCTTACATATTACGACCTTACGCGTTTATTCAAGAGAGCAATTCTGATCTTATCGATGGCATTATTTTGGAATATGCTACGCCATTACGGAATTGTAAGTTGTAGTTTAGTGTGAAAGATTCTTTAGATATTGATTCGATAAGAAGCGATGGACCGATTAGTGAAGAAGTCCTTTGGCGTTGGGCATACCAACTAGCGAATGTTATGACTTATCTTCATGAAAAGTTCTGGATAATGCACAGATCAATCATTCCGGAAAGGTGAGGTGATCTGATTGTGCAAATAGTAAAAAAATTTAGTTTATTCGTCGATAATGACGGAAATCTCAAACTAGGAGACTTTTCGTTCTCTAGGACCTATGATGATTCAAGGATGTTCTTTACAAACACGTGAGTAGTAAATCGATCTTATATTTTCGATTAGACTACAAAAGAACAGAGCTTTCATGGCACCCGAGACGTTCGGTCAAGCAGTTGTTAGCTACAGTTTTCCTTCAGATGTGTGGAGCTATGCAATGGTTCTTTATTTCCTCACACAGGGAAGGTAAATCTCAATGAAATTAAATAAAGCGATCAGATTGCCATACACTTCGGAAGAAGTCGCGACCAGTGTTCCTTTCAAACAACGTCTGGTTACAGAAGGTCATCGTCCTCCATTGATAGATTTTCCTAGTTTCCATGATTTAATTAAGCTGTGTTGGGTTACAGAGTCTAGTCAACGACCAACTTTTAAGCAAATCCAGAGTTATATTACTGAAAATAATCTAGTTGTTTTCCAATAAACTCTTAACTATGATTTGTTTCCTGATTTTTGTCGTTGTCTATATCTGTAATTACCTCAATTATGTCTGTTATATTGCTTTATATTCTACTCAGAGATGGCGTCAGTTCCTGACATCGATGATGGCGGAATAACCACCAAAACAAATCGTCTAAACTTCCGAGAAGCGCAGCTCAAAACTACTGCTCCTTTCATTGGAAAAACGCCAGTCTATTCGAAAAATGCGATAGGATTTAATGTAATCGATGCATCAAAGCCGGACATGTCGATTGGATTTTCTGAATTGTTCAACTGTAGATGCTACATAAAGAAGCTTTGGAACACGAGTATTCTCAACATCCAACCAGCTGATGACGAAGAAGAACAATTTGAAAATGAGGCCATAGCCCAAGCTATTACTTTGGCTGAAATAACAAGGCATTTTGAGCGAGAGATTGAAATTTCCCATTTGGTAAGATACCATAATATAAAAAAAGGATCAGATCCAACACTACCCATACATTCTTCGAAGTTTCGCCTTTTTGAAAGACCCAGATGAACCGGAATTTATCGATTCAGTAGTCCTGGAATATGGCCCGAATGTAGCAGAGTGTCAGCTTAATATCTCATGCCAATTCATTTTAGTCTTCAGTTTTACAAGCAAATCCATTTATTTCTGAGGAAACTCTTTGGCGATGGGCTTTCCAATTATCAAAAGTTATGTTATATTTGCACGAGGGCTTCCAAATCATGCACAGGGCTATTCGTCCAGACAGGTTGGCTCATTCAAAATAGAAAGGGGATTCAAATTTCAGTGTTTTTGTATTCAACGGTGGGAGAGATATCAAGCTGGGCAACTTCACTTACAGCCGAATACGTCATGAGTCGAATATTCATTCAATAACGTAAGTTTCCTAGGAGACGCTTCGAGTATTTAGATCCTCCAAGAATATGGAATACGCGGCTCCGGAGACATTAAACAGTCATGGAAGAGTCAAATATTGCTATTCAGTTGATGTCTGGAGCTATGGGATGTTCCTCTATTATATTACTCACAGAAGGTTTTGACTTCCTTTTGGTTTTTTAAGAGATTTCAGAGCCCCATTCGATGAGGGAATCACCAAGCGAAGTCGCACTTTTCGTCGTCATTTAGAAGAAGGAAATCGCCCAACTTTATCCGAATTCCCAGCTTTCCACAATTTGATTCAACATTGTTGGAAGACAGAAAAACAAGATTCTCATGGAAATGTGGCCGATGAAGAGCCGTTGAGACCAACTTTTAGAGAGATCAATGACCACATAAGAGTGGCTCATCCTCCTGCAGCTGCAGTTGGTTAAAAATAAAAGATCGTGTGAGTCATGTGTGTGTGTTAGTCATTCAAAATCGTCGCAAATGGCAACGACGATAAGGAACCATCGGGACGAACTACAAAATGATTAGTATTCCTCGATGAATCACCGCCTGTTTGAGCTTATAAATATCGTCGTTTGGCCGCTTTCTTCTCCGGAATAACTAGCTCTAAATTTCTCACTCAGCTCTTCTCAAATACTTTTCTCGCCCAAGTATCTTATCGTATGGGTGTAAGTACGTGCTCGCCTCATTAATTACACCCGATCGATGCTCGATGCGCCCTTTGACCGTTTGGTTCAACTAAAACATACGCAAACAGAGTGCTGCAGACACCGTTTTCTTCTGTTTACTCTCTTATTTTTATTTCTTTTTTGACTTTCTTCAAAAAAATTTTTAAACCATTTTTACAGGTAATTCTTTTAAAATGAGCAACGATCGAGAGGTTCCATGTCCGTCTGCAAGCAAAAAGAGAAAAGGTGAGCTTACGTTTCACATGAATTTCTCTTGTTTTTCTTCCAAAATTTATGTTTTTGCACATTTTTAAGTTTATTTTCTTAAAGAAATGTCTAAAATAAATTCAAAGTCACAATCCAAATGTCTTCCATGTTATTTTTGTTTGTTGTGAGGGTCAGCTGGTCTTTGACCTTCCTCGCCGTCTCACTTTTCAATGGGCCGTTTTACGAGGAGAAGAAAGAGAGTTTAGACTTTAGAATTAACTTCTAATCAAAGTGTTGTATTTTTTTCAGCTGCTGGGACTCTGATGACATATTCGAAGAGCATTCCATGGCTTACTCTCTCTGAGCTGCAAATACGCGCGCTTCCGGAAAATCCAACCAGCTTTGAGACCGACTACTTTGGGTATTTCTTCCCTCTATAGGACAAAGAATTTATTCAGAACGGTGACAGTTCGTTCTCTTCCTGCGGCTACAATCCAAGACCAGATAAATGATTACTACAATCTTACCCGAGAGGACCAAACCAAGTGTGCCTTTGCTTTGCGACATACCGAGAGGGAATTCATCATTTCTGACGATGTTAGCCAACTTTTTTTTGCCGTCGTCTTTTGACAAGAAAAACTAAAAACCTCCGACTCTCTTTATCTAAAGAGTCCTAACAATTTAAAAATCCTGAACCAGATATAATCTATATTAATTCGACCATTTAAGATCCAATATAACCCTCATATTCTGAAGGTCTGCGCTTTCATTGGAGACGAAAACAACGAGAAATATCCACAAGGAATTATACTCGAATACGCCCCAGAAGGAAACATCCTCGATTGTAAAAGCATTCCCCCAAATTTTATACTTTTTAGATCTGAAAAAACAAGGCAAGCCGGACAATAATATGGCCTACAGTTGGGCTCTCCAACTGGCCAGGACGATGTATACTCTTCATAATAAGCACAAAATTATGCATCGAGATCTTCGTTCAGAAAAGTAATTTGAACTGTTGCACTTCAATTTTTAGTATTTTCGTCTTTGAGAGTGGGAATCTCATTAAACTTGGAAACTTCGGCTATGGGAAAAAGATTACTGAAAACGTGACGATTGAAATGTCCTGCAGGTTGGCCTTTTCCCCCAAACTTGATAACACAACTATCGAGATCATCAGAGAGGCTTTTCAGAAACGATCCAAATATTGTCTATTGTGCTCCTGAAATCATTGCCGATGACCAGGCTTTTTCTGAACAAACCTTCTCCGCTGATGTGTGGAGTTTCGGCATGTTTCTCTACGAAATCACCCACAACAAGTAGGAATTAAGTAGAAAAGAAAAAGAAATAAGAATTTAGACAACCTTTTAGCGGCAAAAAATATGGGGCCTATGCTCTGCGTGGATTGATTGATTCCGGAACACGGCCTGAATTAGACAATTCAGTTCATCCCGTTTTTCTGAGTTTGATGGAGAAATGTTGGGTTTTGGAATCCTCATTAGTCCCTGAAGCGTCGAATCGTCCTAGTTTTAATGAGATTATGAGAGAGCTCAATGATGCTCGTTCTCAATTCCAAGTATTATCAGTTCTTTGATGTAAGATTGGTCTCTCTTTTGACTTTCTGTCAATCTCCGTATACCTCCCAAACCCGATGATTAAAAGTGTTTTTAACTTCTCAAATTCTCACCCCTCTAATAAGTTCTATCTCTCTATCTCTTCGCCAGTGAGAAAATATTTCATCACCTTGTTTTAGACGATAAGGCTAGCAATGGATTTCTCTGACTCGACTGGCGATTCTTCTCTTGCGGGTTGGTTGACTTTTTTTTCATAAACAACAATTAATTGCAGTTGTTCCACAAAATGGGTATATGTTTGATCCAGATGCAGAAATTATCGACGAGACTCTGCCTTCTCACATTGATCTGCCCCATTATACAAGCCCAAATTTTGGAAAATGTGTTCAACTTCAGATGGCTGATGACAACCTTCAGGGCTATTATCTTCTTGCCGAAAATGGAAAATGCGGGTATTTTCCCCCATTAATCATTCTAAAGAGACATCTCCAGGAAATATGCTGGCCCCTTACTGATTAAGTACTTCAATATTCGAGGAAACGTGTTGAACCTTCAGGCGAGAGAGTTTTATACAGTTAATGGAGTTCCCCAACATGCTATAGACAATACCCATGCCGCTGAATTAGAAAAAAACAAAATGAGAGAACTCCGTTTTGTGAGAAAGGTGGAGCATTTCCTTATTAGGGTTGAGCCCTTCAGATGAACCATCCAAATATAGTTCAAATTTTGGCCTATATTTCTCCAGGAAGTAGATACGATGAAATCAACGCCCTTGTAATGGAAGGCGCCTCGGAGGGACCGTTGGAAATTTGTCAGTTATTTCCCAGCAAAAACGAGGTTTTTAGATACAAATCGAGTCCAACTTACTTCTCGTCAAAGGCTTTTATTCTCTTATCAACTGGCTAGCGCTTTGGCTTATTGCCACAAAGAGGGAGTAATGCACCGCGATATCCGACCTAAAAAGTAAGAATTTCAACGGACAAAATATTCTTGTAGCATCTATGTATTTAATAATGGCTCAAATATCAAGTTGGGAAATTTCGGCTTTGCAAGGGAATCTACGAATGGTCCAATGACTGCCAAGTCGGTTTATTCTTGAATTTAAAAAGAAGGAAATTTAGCAAAGGAGAGGAAATCTACTACAAAGCGCCTGAGATCATCTTCGGTGGACCAGTGACCAAATATGGTTTTTCTGTCGATGTGTACAGCTATGGAATGGTTGTCTGGACTATTTGCCACAATGGAGCGTGAGATATTTACCCTTTTCAGTTTAAACTTCTTTAGAAAACCTTTCCAAAACATCCGACCCAATATATTGCAAGCTGCGAACAGATTCCGAACATTCCTTGAGGAAAATGTCAATGGAGATCCAAATGCCAATCGTCCAGATATTGATTTGAACCCCCAAGATCCTGAATCCAAGCCATTGATCGACATCATCAAAGCTTGTTGGATCAATGAGGTGGAGCTGGCCAAGCGTCCTTCAATGGCACAGATTGTTTCCGACCTTAAAGAGAAGTTTCCTCAGCTTGTTAATTGCTAACAGAAGTTCAAAACCGAGTTATGTAATTTCCCTGTGAGCTAGAGATAATAAAGCTTTATTTGAGACGAGAAGCTCTTTGGAATTGTTGTAGCAACTTATTTTTATCAGATTTAGTCAAATAATTGAGAATATTTTAGCCAAAATGTCCAATGATAGTATGGAGGATCAACAAGTCCCTGTAGTTCGTGAGTCTAATCTAAGCGATTTGATTTCAATTTCTAGTTTCACCTTATGATCCGATGATTGAAGTGTTACACTTCTCAGTGGAAAGATTAATCAACGCTACTCATAGCGACCCTACGGAGGATTTTAAACGTCTAGATGTCATTCAAATGGTCGACAAAGGCGGACAGGGCACCATTATCGCCGCGAATAGCCGTCGTTTTGGGTTAGTTTCTTCAAATTCATGGTAATCGAAAAAGAGGAATTTTCAGAGAGATTCTCATCAAACATCTGGGAAATTCAAGTCCCATTTCCAAGCAGATAAGAGATCTCAAAAGTAAGGGAGTTCATCCAGACGCCATGGAAGCGGTCAAATTGTTGGCAGAGATGAAGAGTATAGAAAGAGAGATCATGTTTATGTCTGAATTGGTAGTTGAGAATAGAAACTTTTATTTAAATATTCTAGAGCCATGACAATATCACAAGGATTTTATATTATTTTTCACCCACTGGGACCAGAGAAGATATCGACGCTATTGTCATGGAAGGAGCTGCCAATGGAGTTCTCGATATCTGTGAGTTTTTAAAAGGATCAAATACCGTAATGTTAGATGCTAAACAACAGCAAATGGAAGAGATGGAGATTCAAGCATTCACTTATCAACTAGTCAGTGCTCTGGACTATCTCCATGATAAAAAAATTATTCATCGAGACATTAGGCCCAGAAAGTGAGAATTTCAGGCAATTTTCATTCCTCCTCACTTTCAGCATTTATGTTCATGGCGCTTTTGTCAAATTGGGAAATTTTGGCTACGCAAGAAAGGCTGACAATTCCAACGTTCATACAGCAAGGTAAGAGATTTTTGAAGGAAAGCAAATAACAAAGCTTAGTTCTGGAGAAGAGATTTACTATAAAGCTCCTGAAATGATCGCATTCGGTTCTGCGACTGCCACCTATTCCACCTCTGTCGATGTCTATGGACTGGCTCTTGTCGTCTGGTGCATGGCCCACGAGGGAAAGTAAGTTCTTCTTTAACTATGAGTTCTTAAAAGAGAATTTCAGAAGGCCTTTCAAAGAAACTGGAGTTGATCGAGCAACTTGCAGTCGGCATGATGCTTTTAAGAGTTATTTGGAGGAGAATCCAAACAATCGGCCTCCAATTCGATCAGATTTGAGCGCCGGCCTTAGGCAACTAATCGAGGCCTCTTGGATTTGTGAAAGTGGTTTTGCTAAAAGGCCATCTATTAAGGGTATCCTTGAGCTATTTGGATAGCTCTCGAGTCAATTTTTCTGTTTTGAACCTCTGGTTTTCCCCGTGATTGTCTTATGATTTGTGATATTTTAGCAATAAATATTTTTATTTTTGTATTCTTTTGAACCAAAATAAGGGCAACTCCTATAAATACTTTCACGAACATTTCTCGCTCTTCCAATTTCTCACTAATCTTTGGCTGCAGTCAAACTGTCTGGTGAGTCTCCTTTTTGAATGCATAAACGATAAACAGACATCAAAATGACCATCGATTCTGTTTGCACAGCTTATCGTAGAATATTTATCTCGTTGCCAAGCTTGCTTGGCAGAATTTTATAATTGTAGCCAGAGAAAAAATTCTTCCTGCATGATCAAAATTAGTGAGTTCTCTACTTCAAACTGAACTAATGAGTCGCTTTCATAAACGTTTAGTTGTTCTTCAGTTGTTGAATGACTCACTTCAAGGCGCCAAACGCGGAACTTTTGCAAAGTGAAGAGAAGCTCGTTAATGATCTTACCTATTTTTCTTTTGTAATGCTGTTCGAATCTTAGCTATTTTGGAACTTCCTGATTTCATATCCATGTCTTTTTCAAATATGAGCGAGAGTTTGGAAAAAAGTTCAGAAAATAAAGAAGATAAAAAGGTTTTTTCACAACTTCTTTTGATAATGGGAAATTTCTCAATCTCGCTTGATTCCCTGGATTCTTTTAAAAGTGCAGATGTCAATTTTGATGAGTAGCCACTTCCAAAGGAGATAAGACTTATGTCATTCTTAAAATGACAACATTTCTATTCGTTTTTTATATCGTCCCATCCATTTCCGAGTGTGTCTCTACGCCGCGCAACCAGAGGAATTTTCAGATGAACATTCGGCTTTCGTGCTAATCAGCAGATATCAGCAGCCTCTTCTTCCTATGCTTAGAAGAGTTGCTGGAGACCAAATTGTGCCGCATCAAGCGGATAGAGAGAAAAGCAGACAAGAACGTAGTGGATTTTCCTTTATTTCCTACTCTCTTCAGAACCAAACATTCTATTTCGAATTAGTCGAAATTCTATTCTAATATCGACCGTACAGCTGCAATCCGAGGTTCACGAAGAATTAGATTTATATAACTTTGCTTCGGCTACTTGGATCAGGATATCTGTAGGAGCTAAGTGAGTTAGATTATTTCTTTGGAGAATAAAGAATTTGACAGTTATTTTCTTTTGAAAAGTTACCAATTTCTGGAAAATGAAGCCAAGCAAGAAATTATAGACCAAATCTTCATGGGAATGTTCAATCCAAGCCCGATTAATTTGGAAAATATTCAAGAACAATA
The DNA here is from genome assembly GCA_932521405.1 of Oscheius sp. JU1382. Taxonomy (NCBI): domain Eukaryota; kingdom Metazoa; phylum Nematoda; class Chromadorea; order Rhabditida; family Rhabditidae; genus Oscheius; species Oscheius sp. JU1382. The sequence goes on from OW051479.1 coordinate 3,003,880, forward strand.
TGGCAAAATTGTCACTTTTGATCAAGTCTCTGACCCAATTGACTACCATAAAACTAATAGAAATTTCTAGATTCAAGATCATCCAAATGTAATGAAAATCATTGGCTTTGTGACATCAGCCGGGGAGATCACCATCCAAATGGAAATCTATGCCGTTTTGATGGAATTCCCCCCGCAAGGAACGCTCCACCATTGTAAGGCGAGTCTCCAATTAACAAAATATCTCCAGTTATCCAATTGGTCACAGCAAGTGTTGAACAAATCCTCCTTTGGACCTATCAAATAGCTAAAGCTTTGAAATATTTTCATTCTGTACATAAGATTATCCATGGAAATGTCACATTGATGAGGTTTCGCCGCAATTTGAGAAGAGATAATTCAGTTTTTAGTTGTTATTTATTCAACGATGGAAAATTTTTGAAAATGGAAGCTCCCAAATATATTAGTAGGCTAAATAATCAAGGGCTAGTCACTCCAAGGCAAGGATTTGATTTTTTGGCTCGTTGAGGACAGGTAAACCTTATCTGTCGGTCCAATATGATTCCCTAAACTAAATGAGACAACTCGCTTTGAATTTCACTTTTTAGTCCGGATGAGTTGAGATTAGCCCCGCCGGAGACGATGGTTCCAACCGACGACGGACGAATAATGTTGAATTTACGACTCCATGGTTTCACTTCAGATATTTGGCAATTGGCCGTCTTACTGTACATTATTTATTACAAGAAGTGGGAGATTGCTTTAGAAATATAAGAATTTTCTAGGAGCCCTTTTGATGAACTTGAAGTTACAGAATTAAATAATTTGAAATCACAAATAGAGGATGGAAAAAGGCCAGAACTCGATTCTGGAATGGATAAAGTATTGAAAAATGTGATTGAAGCTTCGTGGAGAACTGAGAAACGGGGAGCAAATGATGCAATATTGCCTCTGGAGCCGAGGCGACCCACGGCTGCTGAGATTTTAACTTTTCTTGACTATAACTAAATTTTTTTTGTTATTTTTCGTATTTTAAAGGGGTGAGTCAGTTCTTTTGTTATCTTCCCACGGACAGCCGTTATCGGTGAGAAAACCCTAGCATTCGTCTCTTATGAAAGACTTTCTCTCTTGCAAAGAATCTTTGGAGACCCAATTCGTGAATCCATTTCTGTGCGCCCGAAACACTCGGCAAAGCATCTATTTATAAGTATGATTATTTTTCTGAAATTTGGTCGTCGGTTGTCTCATTTATTACTTCCTTCATGGCGGACAGTCAGTTTCTTTTCTCGATCTAGATCAAAGTGATTTTAAGAGTTTCATATGATTGTAAAAACGGAAGCGAGAAAATGAGGAAAGAAATACTCGAAAATGACCCACGAAGAGTTAGAAGCGATGTCGATCCAGTGTTGAAAGAAGTCATAGAAGCTTGTTTGAGGAAGAGATATACAATCGATGGAATAAACGTTGGTCTTCTTGCTATTCAACCATCAGCTCGGATGATTATTAAACATCCCAACCTCAGCGGATATTTCTTACAATAGTCCCAATTAGAATTATAAAATTCGTTAAAAACCAGTGAAAAATCTGTTCAAAATAAAGCTGAATGTCTCCTATTTGTTGTTTGTAGACAAAGGGATTTTTGTGTTCCCCTTCTTTCTCTAATGCTTATCAGTTCTGCTCTATAAAATACTCACCAATCCTTCCGTTCACAGCTCTTTCTTTTCCTTTATAATCGACTTCTTTCAGATCTCCTCGTTGCACCCGGTGATGTCCAACGATCAAATTGTGCCCGATATTACCCAGGCAAATAGTCCAGACATGCGGCAAATAGGTACCACCATTTTCAATAGACTCCACATAGATTATAGAACAATACAATCCTCAAATTCAAATTATTTCGCCTAAAGAATACAAAATTGAAGAAGAAGTTATTGATGATGACTATATTATCGTAACCTCTCCCTTTTTGGGCAATGGGTGAGTCGGCCATTCCAGCTTCTATTGAAGGAATTTCTAGAAAATTCCTTAAGATGGATGTGGCACCCGCTTCTCGCAAATACTACGAGGAGCATTATCCTGGACAAGTTGAGAACGTCGAAAGAGCAAAAACTCGGGTCGATAAGAGGGTAGAAAAACTCGAAGAGGAAAGAAGGATTTCGCGTCCCATCTATCCCCTCGCGCATGAGGTGATGACATCGAAATTTTAAAGAAAGAAGCATTTTTAGTTTTGCCAGCATTTTCTAATGAAGCCAGTCTTCTTTTTGGGCGACAATCACAATCTGAATCAAGTTTCCAAAATCCTCTATTTGTGTCCCGACGAAGGAAATCTCAAAAACTGTGAGCTGCGCTCTATTTCCCTTTGAAAAATAAACTTCCAGATTTGATCGGCAAAGTTATCGATGATATTCAAGTTCTGAAGTGGGGACATCAACTCATTTCGGCTATCGAGTTTTGCCATGAAAAATGGGGGATCGTGCATAGGGCAATCAGCCCAGTTAAGTAGGCGACTCCTCATTCCGATTAGCTTCCTCTTTAGTGTTTTTATGTATCGATGCAATGATGGAATCGTCGTCAAACTGGGAGGACTCTCCTTAGCGAGAACCGAAGCACATGGCATGACCGAAGGGTGAGCCTTGCTCTTTTTTGGTTTTATCTCTCTTTCAGACATGACAAATATCGCGAATTCGCTGCCCCAGAAACCATTTCTGACAATACCGCTATTCCAATCGCCTTTTATGGTCGTTCAGCTGATATCTGGAGTTTTGGAATGGTTATGTATTATATGTCTCATGAAGTCTCAACGAACGGAGAGTTAGTCCAATCCCCAAATTGATCTAAAAAAACACTTTTTAGGCATATTTTTGAAAGGAAATTAGTTAATAGGAAGGGTCTTTTCAAAGAACATCTTTTGAATGGAAATCGCCCACAAGTTAAGGCTAATCTCAACGATAACTTGAGAAAAATCATTACGACGTGCTGGAGATCCGAGCGAGCGAACGTCCAGGGACAATCGGTTGATTTAGATTTTCGTCCAAGTGCTACTCAACTTTGTAGCTATTTGGACCACCATTTATGTAGAGCTTGATACTTCTATTAAATTGTTTTATAGGCTTCTCTTTTTTTTTTCCAAAAATAGTGGTATATTCCATCGCTTTCCTAATCCATCCTAGTTGCAAATAAAGAATTTTAGTCTGTTCTTATGGATTCAGAGGATCGGTTGGTTCCAACCGTAAACTTCTTAGAATCTACAGGAGATGCAGATAGCCTCGTGATGAGAGAGCGGATGGAACAGCAACAATGTAAGGAATGACTTCCTTCCTCTGAGCAGTCTTATAGCCCCTCTTCGATTGATGTCCTACAATCCACAGGCGCCCATAATATCAGAAGTCGAGTTAGATGTTCTACAATCTCAAGAAGACTTTGATTCGGATGGTCATGGAGTTTTGAGAATAGTTTTCTCTGGCCATTTTAACCGGTGAATACTCTCAAAGAAGTGAAAAATGCTTTAGATGGTGTATGGCAAGAAAGATTCGTGGAACGGATAAAAACATAATCGATTCCTTGCGAAGCGACGGAATAAACTCCGTTCCCCAGCCGTTAGCAGTCCAAGCAGCAGAAGGGATGAAGAACCCAGCTCGAGGAATAGAAAATATGGATCGCCTTTCCGTGCGTTTTGCACTTTTTTTTCTAATATAAAACTCCAGAACGATCTCCGTCCCCATCCAAATATTATCTCCCTTCTTTGTTTTATATCTCCCTCTCAAGATAAACTAGGAATAACCGCTGTAGTCACCGAGGCTGCCGAACATGGAACAGTTGAATACGGTAAATGCTTTTAAACGAGAAAAAGAATGTTTAGCCATGGGGAAGGACTTCCTCGTCACTGATGAAAGACTCCTTGGCTGGACTTATCAATTATCTCAGGCGTTGAGTTATTGCCACAGCTATCCCCACCACATAATTCATAGAGATATCCATCCTGGACAGTGAGTTCTTCATGAAAACAATAATAGAAAAATCTGTCAGTGTTTATATCTTCGACAATGGAAGGACAGTCAAATTGGGAGATTTCTTCTATTCAAACAAGGATTCAAAAGTCCAACTTAGTGCCAAGTGAGTCTCCATTCTCTTCTACAGTAATCAATTAATTCCAGTAAATCAGACCGACTTCCTTTTTGTGCCCCTGAGACTTTGAGCAATTCTGAAGTAGCGTATTACAGTTTCTCAGCTGATATTTGGAGTCTGGCCATGTTGATGTATTACATTTCACACGAAATGAGGTACTTCCCTTTCAGCAAAACAAATATCCTCTTCAGCGAACCATTTGATAAACGAATCTTCATCGATAGGAAAGTTGAGGCAAAAAGGCTCATCTACGACGGAATGAGGCCATCTCTTCGAAGGAGTTTACATCCCATCGTTAGACAAATCATCCAGAGTTGTTGGATAAACGAAGCAAGAACGCCAGATGGCAAACAAATTCTTCCTCTTGAACCGTTGAGACCAACTGCCAATCAAATTGTTCGTTATTTGGAGGCGAATGTTCCAGCTGTTCTTGATCTAAATTTCTAATCAACTTATAAATAAACTTCTCCCAATTTTCAAAACGAAAGCTACTTAAAAAGTTCATATATAACTTGAAAAGAGCCATTTCCTTTTCTATTCAGCGGAGCTTAAAAGCACCAGAAATCAATTTTCCTATAAGACTATTGCAAGATTCGGTAGGACCTAAAAACAGCAGCAAATTCAAATTCTTCTTTTTCCATTCGCTCAACAGTAAGACATGTGTCCTTTTCGTTGGTTCTAATAATGGAAGGAGTCACATTACTGCCCGTCCCAACTGAATTACAATAGGGATTAGCACCTTTTGGATGTGACAAAGGATCGAGTTACAGTACGCCACATGTCCTTTACATTATCTTCTTTTAACTCGAGGGATTTTCAATTCGACCTTGAATGACCAGTTGCCCATCTGTTGTCGTGTCTATCATCTGCAACTGTTGCGCCGACACAAAGAACTCATAAACGATGCACGGTCCATCCAATGGCGCCAGTTAAATGGCCAATTCTAATTCGCAGAGCATCTTCGAAAGGATTTGAGGAACCGATGTTGTTCTACCTACATTACTGCGTGTTTGTGTTGCTTTGATACACTCCCAGATGGCAAAATCTTGATGGCAAATAGGTAGCTGTTTCGTTAATCCCAACCGGCAGGTCGCCGTGGGTCAACGAGGGCTCTTTTTGGCAAATGGGGATCGGCACTCATTTTGGAGGTTTTCTCGAATTTTCGAATTTACCGTATTTCTTCTAATAGAAGCCTCCCCTCTAATAGAAGTCAATCCAACGAGGGGGTTGAAAAATAGAAGCCCCCGGCTTCTATTAGAAGAAATACGGTATTCTGATTTTTAGATTTTACAATGCTTTTCAAAGGAGATCAAGAACTTTCGAGCAATTAGCTTCTTCTAGCTTCAGCAACTTTATCAAACATTAAAATATGAGGGAATACATTTTGCTAGAAAAACAACAAATATAATTGAACAAAAAATCTGCTGAATAAGTGATCTGTATACTTTTTTAATTCGAATTTTTTCATGAGTTTGTGACTGAGGCAATAGGGAAAACAAATTCCTATCGGTTTATTAGATACTTGACGCTATAAAATTCCCATCGTTTCGGATCACTCCAATGATTCTTTTCCTGGCTATAGTGGCGCTCGCCCATTCTCAAGGCAATTTCCCTATAATTTTGAGAATTCTTTCTAGGACTCACTCCTCCGCCATGTGATGACAGCTTCATTCGGTCGAATATTTCCGGCAATTGCTACAAAGTATTTTTTGCTGGAAAAAGGAGTTCTTTTAGGCTATAAGAGGAAAAGCTGTGACCTGGTATGTTGCAAACCAAAACTGCCAACAATTCGGCTCATTTTTGACGACCATCATCGGGAACAATGAGCTCAACATGGTGTTTTTTATTCGAATAATTCAACTTCAATTTCAAGTTGTTCAATATTTCGACTACCAACACTTCGCAAAAGATAGCCAGCCAGCCGTGGATTGGATATTATTATCAGATGAATGCCAATTTTGCCGGAAATATTTCCTACATTCGAGAGCATCCGTAGGTTTTTTCTTCTTTAGCCTCAATTTGACAGAGGAATTACCTTCGCTGAGGGCGATATTATCCTACAAAATGGACTCTGTGGAAAGGTGGAAGATCTTTCCTTTGATTTATAAAAGAGTTTAGCTCTTAGCGGACACTCCAGCTGATGCAAATTCGACGTTCGCCATTAAACAAATGGCTCAGATCAACTGCACTTCGACATCGACTGCCTACATTTGCAAGAAGAGAAATTGTCCGAGAGCCACATCGACTGTCCTCCCTGAAAATGGCTGCAGTTGCAAGACTGGATTGATCGATATGGTCAATGTTTTGAGTCGAGATGATGTCAATAAGTTCGGTGTTTTTAAGGTTAGATCTACTGGGAGATAAAGAAGGATTCAGGGCGAATGGTGTGTGAAGCAGGTGCCCTCATCTCCTTGATTTGTTTTCCAAAATAAACATTTTCATTCATCTTTGCCCAACAATTCCAGAAAAAACTCGAAATGGTTGGATTTTTCTGAAGTTACCAGAAACCAACTGATGTTTTTCGCGAATCACCACATACTAGCCAAACCAGCTGTTAGTTCAATTTCTCACTTGTTTAGTTCTCTCCCATCTATTGATCGAACCATGCGATAGAAAGTTCCTTCTTTTTTAAATTTCACACTCTAATTTCCACAAAAAAAGTCATCGCATGCTTTGAGCGTAGCTATTAGCTGTCTTATCAGACCCGTGGTAAGAAGTGATCGATTTCACCCCTCCACCCAAAGCTTCATGTTTGTGTCCCTATTTTTATGAGACATTCAATTAAAAGTTTAGAATAAACTCTTATAGCTAGAAGTAGATAGAATGTCATCCGAATCAGAAGAGGAGGCAACTCAGAAAGTTCCAGATGGTTCTGATTTCGGCTACTCGACGCAACAAACAGTCCAACAGATAGAAAACTCCCGTTGGTCTATTTCGAAATGTTGCAGAAATAGAAATTCAGCTCATCTATTGAGAATAACCAGTAAAGTTCGCATCCTTCCCCATAGTTGCATCGGCGGACGACAACTTTCAGACGTTAGTTCCATCGTAAATATTGGATCTTTTGGATCTTTTCACGGGTGAGTTTTGTCTCTTTTCAAGCAAATTCTCTCTCAGGCCGGTTCTTCACACTAAAATAACGGGAATTATTTCTGGACTAAAAAAACGACCCCCTTCTGAAAAGGATGACTGTGTCTTTTCGGTAGGAAAATACCACTTGAAGACAAAATATTTGCTATAGATTTCGAAACGAAATCCTTCGTTTTTAACGCATATTTACCTATTAGAACGATCTTCAAAGATTGTTGGTTTGATCTCTGAACGATCGTTTAACACTTTAGAAAGAAGTGAGTCGTTTTGTAGGCTTGTAGGATTCCTCCAATTTTATAGTTTATAATGATCTTTCTTTTGGAACTTACCCCGAGCGGCAGCAATCCATCAGATTTTCAAAACAATTCATAAAAGGCATTAATTTTATCCATCACAGAAATCTTATTCACGGGAAACTACAGCCATATTTGTAAGTCGAAAATAAATAATTAAACAGGATGAATTCAGCATTCACTTCGATTCAGCTGATAAAATAAAAATATTTCTAGCTCCAGAGCCCTACTTCAAAACGGATAGGTTTGTTTGCTTAATTTCCTTCACAAAACCAGTGGTCTTGCACGGAAATAAGCATTTTTAAGCCTGATTTTGAATTCGGATATTCCTCAATTTTTTTAACGATTAACTCTTCGAAAACCTCTGGTTTTGGTTACTGCATTTCTTCAAATTGAAGCCGGTGTTGACGGGCTTAACGGGCCTCCCTTAATTGTTCAATAGGAGCATTTCAGAAAAATCAGTTACACAGCAGATGAATTGAGGAATAGTCAGATCGCAAATCCAACATTAGAATGCGATATTTATTCGGTTGGAGCTATTCTATACAGATTTTATCACGCCTTGTAAGACAATAGATTTCTCCAGTTAAATGACAATTCAGAGATCCACCATGCGATAAGACAAACGTTGATCTTAGGCCTGACATGTCTCAGACTGTCAAAACTCTAATAAAGAACTGCTGGAAATATCCTCAAGACAGACCAAATGCTGATTTTTGCGTAAGAAAATTGAACAATGAAATTTAAGTTTTTTTTTCTTTTTTTACCAGAATTTGTTCAAGCGATTGTCTACCTTTAATTCGTGATTTTTCTAAATTCCATTATAGACTTTTATTTTGTAATTGATTTTACGCAAAATTTGGAAGAAAAAAAATGAGTAGTTCGGCTGGTGATTCAAATTGTAAGTTTTGGAATTTACAAGTTTAAAATCAGATTTTCCAGTAACTTTGGAAGAGAAATTAAAGAATTTGGAAGAACAACTACGACTTTGTATAAATGCGAAAAAGGAAATAACTGCTAATGTGGATAGATTAAAAGGAGCTATTAATGAATATGGCCATGGGATAAAGGCAGAGCAACAAGATGAGAGGGCAGAAGATTCGAAGCAAAAAACACAACTATATGAGAAAGAAACGCCACAAGGAACCTCAAAATCGATTACAAGAACACAGCCTTTAGTGTATAGGCCAGATAGCAAATTGGCTCAAAAGAATTTGGAGAAAGAATGTATAATGAAAGGCCTCAATAATCTAAAGGCTGAAATTGAATCCGATTTATTAAAAGCAGTTAAACATGGAAATAATAAGATCACTGAAGACTTGAAAGTAGAACTGCTCCAAATAGAAAACAACATTCAGAAGGAATTGCAATCAGGTAGCCAAAGTGTTTCAAAGAAAAAAAATTATTTCTAGACTTTGCTAGCGAAGAAGCCATCCTCCTCGAAGAGAAGCTTATAGAAGCGACCACCGCTGCTGTTCAGTTCGAAAGTAAACTAATTCCATTTCTCCCGTTTAAATTTCTTTAGGCGAAATAGAATTTGTTCCACCTGATGTCTACAAGGAAGAGGAATTAGAATTGAAGGATGAAATCAATCTAGAAGTGGATCTTCCTTTGAATAATATCTCTCTTCTTTTGGGGTTTGAAGCCCCCAACCAGTAATAATTTGACTTTAGGGAACTCAGAACTTTCCTTTATTCTGGCGACAAATTGCCGGATATTTTCCATTCAAATATCATTTCTCATTTTGGAATCGTGAGAATTCAACAGCGAAATTTCCTCCTTTTGGAAGCTTGCTCACTTTCGAAGGAAAGCGATGAAACCATCAGCCTAGATCAATGTTTGATTTATTTTTGGAGAAATTATAAGAATTTAGACTTGGATATTCAGGATATTTATGCAGACAAATTGTGTAATTTTGCGTTAGATATTGCTCGAGGATTGAACTATCTTCATTTGAAGAAAATAGCCTATAGGGATCTTTCGCTGAAGAGGTATGGATTACTGTAGCAAAAGAGGTCCTTAAGAGTTTTGATAAATGGAAGTCAAGTGAAATTGGAACATCCAGTTGTAGTTCGACCTGAAGAAATATCCAAAGAAGCGAATAATTTCGATATTTGGCAAGACATCCAACTTTTTGGTCAATTGGTCCAAGAAAGCTTGAAACGGTCACCAAATCACTTGTTTTCTTATTACCTAGTCTTTTCAGATTACGCAAAACCCAAAAAAGAAAGAATCCTTCGGCAGAAGAAATTTTAAACCATCTAGGAGACTCAATCACGAGGTAAAGAGGCTGTTCGAACGAGAAATATCGTTTTAGGAGACTGCCAACTGCCAGTCAACAGACGGTCTTTGAGCGAATGAGCGACGTCGTTTCTTATTTAGAAAAGCGACTGCCGAGCGAATGTCCCAAACGAATCTGTCAATAAATATTTCCCTACTTTTAAGACTTAAAAGATTGATTTTCTCAAAATCTAAAATATTTCGTTTAAGCTGCAGAGGAAATTCTTCCACCTAAAAAGTCTCCCGGCGAACCAATCAAGATCACTATTAATGAAAACAATGTAGATCCTAATCATATCCTTCCCTTTTTGAGTACTTTTGGCCGACTTTTTGAGAAAGAAATAGCCCAAACTTACAACTTGTTAGAGGAGACTTTATTTTTATAAGCTAAATCATAATAAAAAAAAAAAACAAGCGGTGGGAAGAAATTAACGTAATTATTATCTCTTGTTTCAAAAATATAAAGTTCTGCCAATAAGAGCTTCAAGATAAGGTAAAGAAGGGAGAAGATTGCTTCCATTCTAGCCTAGCTATCAAGAGGAAATCTGATGGTTGGTGTTCAAACAGCTGACAAAAACATCCCAATTCTCACCATACTTTCTAACCTTCTCTCGTTTTTAAAAAAAAAATAAATTTCTTATCAATTTTTTTTTCATTTTGTAGATTCATGATGGTTTCTCACCAGCCTTTTCATTCTGATGGCTAGGTTTAAATAAATGTTTATCAGAGAGCGAGAAAAGGGAGAAGACTGATAATAGCTATCGATTACATCCCTACACAAGGCCTTTTTACGCGTGTCACTGGTTTTATTTATTTTTTTCTTTTAAAAAAGATCTTAAAGGAGCAATGGATGAAGCTGTTGTCCCAGATGACGAAATGGAGGGCATTCAATTTCCAGCCCCCATAGTCCGTGAGTTAAAATTGAGAAATAGATAGAAATTTAGCTCGTCGAACGAGGATAACCAACCCGACCGTTCCACATTCTGGTTTTGTCTTTAGAAATATGGATGTTGAAGGAAGACACCATTCAGATGTCAGTGCTGATGTATATGTACCTGAATACGGGTAAATTTTCGACTTTGTTAAAGCAAATTCCTTTTGAAGCTGTGTACTCCATACTCGCACTAATACTGCTGCAGAGTTAAGGATAAATGAAGCTGATAACAGAGAAGAATGCGTCTTTTGGGTAAATTTTTTACAAGAAGAATTGTGGTAGTGACGGTTCCTTTTAAAAGGAATCTTCAAAACTTTTATTAATGACGTTGAAAAAAGTGATTTAGTTCTCACGGCAACATCCGAATTTTCAAAACCATTTGTGTGTTTTGGGAAAACCTAGTATTAATGGAATAATCTCAAATAGAGCTTACTACAGTCTGGATACAGGTCTATTTCTTACCTCTTTCCAACCCAAAATCTTTCAGTTTTTTGTAACCTTGAACAGAATGCCTCTCCACGCACAACATTTTCCAATAGGTGCTCTCAACAATTTATATCCGCTTTGAATTTTCTTCATTCTGAAAATTTTATTCACGGAACCCTTGCGCCACGCTTGCAAGTGGATTGTCTAATCAAACTCTTAAATTTAGCATTCTTTTTGATTCGGCAGATGACGTCAAATTGTTTCTACCTCCTCATCCATTTTTCGAGATTGATAGGTCTGTTTCCATGTGATTAGATCGAATCTTTAAATAGAACTAGTCCATACACAGCTGTTGAGTTGAGAGCTGATAGAAGATCTAACCCTACAATGAAAAGTGATATATATTCTGCGGGATCAATCATCTACAGATTCTACCATGCTAGGTAGGGTTCTTGAGTATTTGAAGAGAAAACCCATAGAGATCCGCCAGTCGTTAAGGCTGGTGCTCATTTTCGACCAGATATGAATCGAACCGTTGAAGAATTGATAAAGAGCTGTTGGAGTGAAGATATTAATAATAGGCCAACTGCTCAACAAGCAGCGACTACGCTATATTCAATAATCTAGCTGAATGAACCTTTTTCATATTTGTTCCAGCTTGGATTTTGTTTAAAACAATTCTTATATTTTCTATTTTCTGCTTTCCTTAACGAAATTTATTCAGGGTTTTGAACGCTTGAATTTAATTTTTTTGAATTTAGAACAGTAATGAGTAAACAAGGCTGTGAGTCTCCTTCTTATTTTTCCATTTTTGTCAATTCAGTGTCACCAGAGGAACAGCTCAAACAGCTAGATGCAGAGATAAAAGCTTGTAAAGCTAAAGAAGACTTTTTGAAAAGAGAAGCTGAACGTGTGAGAGGAAAGCTGATAAATCAAGGAGAAAGCTTCACTAAATCTTACGCGTATCAGTCTTCTGGCTCGAAAAATAGAATTGAACCTTATTCAAGACCTATAAACCCTCCATTTCTTCATAAAGAAATATCCGAGAGGATTATCAAGTTTGAATGTGAGTTACTCATCCATTATCAATAAGGAATATTCAGCTGAAAAGAAAGCACTTCAGCTCAAGATTTACGAGGAGAAGAAGCTGCAGTTTATAACCAACGTGAATCTCAGTTCTCAGAGAATTACCCGAGCTATTTCTTGTCTTATGGGGTTGGTTTTAGCTCAGAACTTTGAAGTCTTTTTTGAAAACTTATTTGGCTTTAGAAAAATAAGACTTTTCCCTTTCTCTGAGAAGGAATTACCTGGAATCTCTTCCGATTGTGTTGTTGGCCATTATGGGTTGGCGGAGATTTCAGACGAAGGCGAAAAGAAATATTTCTTAATGCTGAAATTTTGCTATTTCGTTAATGATGAAGAGGGTGAAGAGGAAAAAGAAATCAACTTAGAAACCTGTGCACTTTATTGTTAAAACAAATCAACCTTAATTTAGATCTAAGAGAGCACCCGGTCAACGAAAACCAACTCCAACTTTTTGCTTTGGACATTGCTCGTGGATTGAATTATCTCCATATGAAACGAATCGCTTACAAAAATGTCTGCTTGAACAATGTTCTGATTCATGGACGCCGAGTAAAGTTGGAACATCCCGCTGTAGTCGGCTCCGAGATGCGCAACGCAAAGGAATCGGAAATAGCAGAAGACCTGATGCAATATAGAAATCTGCTTGAAGAAGCACTTGAGTAAGACCTTTTGGAAACTGGAAAAATAGCGTTTCTAGAGTGAAAAAGGGAGAAGAATGTATTAATTTTAATCAACCTCTAAGAGATTTAATTGAAAGTATCAAACAGTGAGGAATTCGACATAAACTCATTCACTTTCAGCGATAAAAATACAACCTTAAGCGACGTGATTTCATTTTTAGAAGAAAGACAACCATCCGAGGGTGCCAACCATTTTAAAGCCGTATAATGTAAGGGAAGTCGTATGTCTTTTGCCTCTGACAATGGAAAATGACTAACAATTAACTAATAAAAATTTGCATTCCGTTTTCTGACTTTAGAGACTGAGATCAAAAAGGCTAGATAGTTCCAAGTTGGCTCTTACAGTTTTGATTTTCTGCAAAATTGTAGAGGAGATCAAGCTCTTCAATTCTGTAGAACATTGCAGATAATGAAATCAAGCGAGAAATTTTAAAAATCCGCCTTCTATCAAAAGAAATGGTCAAAATAAATTTTGAAAAGACCACTTAGAAATCCTTTCTTACAATCTTGTTATACATCAAGAAAGGCTAAGTAATCAACCCCCTCTCTGCACTCTCTTTCCCTAAAGACGTAAACAATAATTACGCATAGCTCCTCGTCAGACTACACACATTTATGGGCTTTTTTCTCTCTCGAAATTCCCATTGAAATCGATGAGAGCCGGGACGAGATGACGTGTCTCGGCCGAACAGTCCTCCCTCACAGTTATCCGCCCTCTCCCCTCAGCAGTTGTAAACATTGATAAATCTCCCCAGCCATCCACAGAGAAAAGGAGAAGACAGGTGTTTGGACCAAGGCGTTTTTTTGTTTCTTTTTACACGCCAGTCGGGGGACTCCTCATTTTCCTCTGGCTGTCAGTTGGAGGCGGCAACTCGGGTCCTTATCTTTCCAGCCGTTCCTCCCTCTTCTCTTGAAGTTTTAGTCTTTGATGGCAGTTTTGCCGCTGATTTTGGGGAGACAAAAGCGGCAGTTCGATCAACCGTAGCGATCGGCTGTTTTCGCGACTAATTTGACCCCGATCGGCCTTCCCCCTTCAACCACTCTTTCTTCGATTTTCTTGTAACTTTCATATGCCCCCCGAGGATTTTGCAGCAAATGGCTCGTAAAAAGTTCCTTTCGTTTTTTCCAATCCGCTGCCGTTCTCTCGTTTGTTGACACGCGGTTGATAATCCGCCAAAAAAGCAGCCTTTACAGCTGTTGATAAGTCTTCTCAGTTTCTCTTTCTCCTCCCCCCTTTCTTCTCTCAAAAGTTCTCAATTTCAGCCGACCTCCTGGCCGTCCATCCCCCAAAATGACAAAGAGTAAGTTCCAGCCTGTCCAATCTAATGATAAACGCCATCCATTTGCTGTTCACCTTCCACTGTAAACATTGATAGTGCGATTCCAGCACGAGACTGTTCGGATCAGAGAATCAAACGAGTTTACAATTATTCAGATCAGAGAAACTCACTGTTCTTTTGATTTCCAGTGGATTTTTCCCAAAAAAAAAAATGCTTCATGAAAAATTTTCATAGAAAAAGGTTCACTCGAATTTCGACTTATTTTTCCAAGAAAATGAAGGTATTCTCACAATAAAAAATCTACTTGTTTACAGAAAACTATCTAGAAAATGCCACCATAAATGAGATTCAAATTATTCAAATCAAATGGAGGAATCCCTCTCTAATATCTCTAGAAAAGGCCTCATTGAAATGTTTTCTCGGATTTTTCATGATCTTTCTTTATAAAAATAGATCTCAAATTAGCAGACAACTCCCACGAGGAAGTGTTCCTTCGATTCCCTGGTGTTATCCCAAGAAGAAAGAGTGTAAAGTGGGATCACCCTCGCCCTTTTTGCTTAGAAAATCTCACCCCAGCTGGCCTGGTAATGAGCTGTTTTGTGGTTGGTTTTCTCCGACTAAAAAGAGCGACGAACATGCTGCAAAATATGAGTTGCACGTGTCTCCGTCACCTGGTCTCTTACAGCAAAGAAAACGCTAAAAGAACTAAATTTTCGAACGTTTAACTTTTTTGACAATTTGTTCAAACAGTTTTCTGTTTGATCAGCGGGGTGGATGACATCCCACAAAACAAAATGAATGGGTGGACTTTTCCTGAGTAGTTATTTTCTATTTTTAGAAGATTTTGATGTTCTGAGAAGAGTTACAGAGGAGACCAAATAATACAATAATTGGCCACAAATCTAGAAAGCTACCTAAAACCTTGAAAGATAGATTATTTTTGGATACAGTAACCGAATGGGTCTCATGTGGAAAGCTCAAAAGTTGTGGGTCTTTTCAACGGTTTTGATGCAAAACAGTGTTTTGGAAAGTTGTAAGGAAGATCAAGAACTGCAAGGTCACAAGTTGCGAGAGTCAACAAAAGTTCCAACAAATTAAAAACAAGGTAGAGATTTCATTTGGGGGTAGAATGCCAAAAAGAATTGAAAATAGTAATCCTAACGTCGAATATGACAGGCTGGGTACGACTCCAAGTGGAACCAGTGGAAGTCGCTGCCGATGGGGATGACGCACTTCTTTTTACTACAATTCAATCCGTAGTACCAGGAGCTCATGGACTCTACTACCGCGAAAATGGACTGAAAAAGTCCCTCAGGTTTCCTCATTTTTTTCTTTTTTTGAGTCAAAATTACAGTTTCGACCAAGCCGGACGCGTAGTCGCTCCTTCAACCGGCTGGCACGCCCAGAATATCTACATCCATTTAGGTTTTTTTTATGGCTCTTTTTTCCTCTAAAAATAGGAATTTCAGCTCATGGACATCGCCATGGAACACATTTCGCCGATTATAATAAAGCCAACGAACAGTTCGAAAAGAATATTAGCGCCGTTCAGAAACTTATCGGTTCGTTTTTTTCTTTTTCCTCTTCTTGTTCAAAATTGCTCGCTAGAAATGAAGATTTCAGCCTCCGCAGGATTGACTGCCGGCTTCCGACCCTCTCGTGGCGCTTACGGTCGTTCCAAAGTCAAAAGTGGTTTTGAGGCTCAACCTGAAAATGTCCACATTTCGGATGAAAGCGACTCGGCCAATAATTCTCAATCCCTCCCAGTTATCGAAGCTCCAGCAAGTCCTCAAACAGTAATGCCAGAAATTGATGAAAAGACAGAAGAGCTTAAATTACAGTAATCTCTTCTTTTTTGAGAACTAAACAAAGAATTTTAGGATCAAGGAGCTAAGACATCAACTTGCGGAAGCAAAAAAGAGGTGAGCTTTACGTGTAAGACTCATCGTCAGCTGTTGTGTGTTTGCTCATTGCCTCCTCCACATTTCAGCCAAAAAACTTCTTTAATTCTTGTGAGATTTTCAGCTCCGAACTGGAAAAGAAAGGAGAGAAGAAGAAGAAGCATTCGCGTGATGATAAGTACGTTTTTTTTTCAAGAATTTGGACGAATTTTCAGGGAGAAACTCGAAATGTTGGAATCGATTCAGCAAGAGCAAGCTGAGTTGATCAAAGCCAAGGATGAAAGGATCGCCGAGCTTTCAAAGCAGTTGGAAGGAGCTTCCAAGCAAAAGGCTCAGGAGATCCAGGAAAAAGACGAGGAGATCAAGTTAGTTTTATTCCTTTTTTTCTATATTTTAAATTCTACAGTAATCTCCACACGGTGATTGAAGGACTTCGAGAGAAATTGGCTGAGGGTCAAAAGGAGCACAAAGACCTTCATGTTTCTCTAGTCGATCACCAAGAACTCTTGAAAAATGCCAAGGACAAGTGGGTTTCTTTTCTTTATTTTTAACTTTTATTATTTTTTAGACTTGCCTTCTTGGAGACGCAAGTTGGTTACAGTGGAGAAACTACTTCCAGTAAGATTCTTTTATTTCGCTTTTTAATTACAAACTTCAGCGTCACCCCGTCCTCGCAGCAGAAATACATCGGAATCACACGATGATAGCTCAAGGAATCGGGCATTGGAAGCCAAGCTGCAAGTAGCCAATACAAGTCTGAGAGGAGCTGAAGCTGAAAAGCAAAAACTTCAAGAAGCCAATTGGTTTGTTTTTCGAGGAAAGTAAAATGAGGTCAATAGGTTCGCCAATGAAAAAGTGGCCAAATTAGAGAAGGAGAACGGTTATCTCAAAGGGGCCAACGAGGAGATGAGGTGGGAGATTTTTATAAAAAGATTTTAAAATATTCAGAAATCGTATGAACTCATGCTCGGATGCGAAATTGTTGGCTGAAAAGGAGAGACTGATCTCAGAGATGGCTGAGGAAAGAGCCCGATTGGAATGGCGATTGGGCGAATTGAATCAATGGTGGAATGATGCTAAATGGAAAATCGGAGAATTGGAGTCCGGAGTGGCGCATCAGCGATATTTGCTGGACACGGCAAATCACAAGATTCAGAGTTTGAATGAACAGTGAGTTTTTATGAATCTTTTTTTGAGAGAAAAACCAACCAAATTTAGACTCATCATAGCCCTTCGGTAAGATTTTGAGAGTGAAAAGATTGTCTAATTTTAACTGACTGTTGTGTTTTTTCAACCCAAATAGAATCAAAGCAAAGCGAAAGAGATCACCTTTCAGTGCTCCACAAGCTGTTCCCTCATTTGTCAATCCTACCTATTCCGTCCAGCAACAATACGGCGGTGTGTGGCAGCTCGCCAACAACGCGTAGGTTCTTTCTCTGCTTGTCCTTGTCTGGTGATTTGTAACTAAGAGGGGCGAAGGTCATCGGCCTTGTTTAGTGCTTTTTTAAAGAGGCAACTCGACTCGACCTCACAGCGAGACTGAGAAAAACTCAAACGGGGACCCGAAGTTTTCCCAAATAAAAATGAAATTGATTTTTTCAGATTCTCGATGCCACAAATCCCCCTAGTCCCGGCTGCACTGCCAGCCACTCATATGTCCTGTATGCTCCCGACTGATACTCGTCGTGTAGCCATCCAAATCGACAATCCCGATAGTAAAGAAGTCTTCATTTTGGTCAGTTTCTTTTGGACTTAAAACCCCGAATAAGATAGAAATAAAAAAGGGATTTTAGAGTTCATTTTTGAATTGGCAAGCCGCCCTTCGATGTGATCTGCAACTCGAAGGAAAGGCCTCTATCGTGGTAGATTTGCCTCGTGGACGGTTTGTTTTTTTTCAAAAAATGAAGAAAAGAGCTACCATTTTTTAGACACGAATTCCGATTTTTGATCGATGGAAAATGGTGTACATCTTCGCATTTCCCCACGATTCCCAACGGTTTTGGAGCTTCAAACAACTTGTTGATTATCGAGTAGAGTCAACTCTCTTCGGGTTTTCACGGATACTTATATTTTAGAATAAATCTTACTCCCCTCCTCTCTGTTGTTGGAAGCATTTTTTGAAATCTTCTTGGAGTCTTTGTTTGATCTCCAACATATCCATTTACCAAGACGTTAAGCTGATTAGCGGCTTCTTCTCCCTCAAAAAGAGCGGAGATGTGTTTTTCGTAAAAGCGAAACCCAATCCGCCATAAGATGATGTAAAGTGTCAAGCTCCAATCGACACATGTCTTCGTGTCTTTCTGCCAATCACGTACAGTAATTTGACTCTTTTTTTTTGTTCGAAGTCAAAAGATCCTCAAATCTTTTTACTTTATGCAGACTTTCCCACGAAAATTAAAACATTAGACATTTCCTCTACAAGAGCCTATAGTTGTCTCTCTCGATTTTCAAAGTTTTTTTCCGTTTCTTTTTCCAATTTCTTCTTTGCAAATCAATCTGAGGCTCTTTCTGCTTGTTTCTTTTGATTCCTTTTGACTTCTCTCTTTGAACATTTTTATTTCTAATTGCCTGTGCACTGTAACTCGTCTTGTTATTGTGTGTCCGGCGATAGACTTTTTTCTTTTTGGGGAAATTTTCCCAAGGAAAATGAGACTCGAGCCTATTTATCGTGTCCGCTCCTTTCAGTCTATTCCAATTCCAATTCGGTTTCTCTCTCCAATTCCTCTCTTTCCCTCCCAAATTATTGGAAATAGTTTGACATTTTATGTTTTGTATTAGGCGTTTCTTTTCTTATGAGGACACTGCTTCTCCAAGAGAATAAGACATTGAGTTTCATCCTTTCCTGAATCTCTTCTTCTCAAAAATCAATTATCAGATTTATCCAAGCTTCAAAAGACATAGATTTGTCCGAAAAAAGATCAAAAAACTAGAGTTGTCTTTACAAAATGAAGTTTCGAATTTCGAACATCTCTCGTTGTTGGTTGTACTCGGCTGTCCTTCCCTCCTCTCCTCCGAGCTCATTTCTTCATTAATTTCTCGTCTTTAGCTGTCCTTTTTCATCCGTTTCCCGTGAAAACATCTGTTTTAATCGGCGACCCGGCTCGTCGATAAAATAGAGAGGAGAGTCGCTTCAAATCCGCAAATTGTCCATCGGAAAATACCGGCGATTGGGGCGTAGTAATCGCATTAGCCCAGTATGGCCTCCGGAAACTTCTCCCCCCAATTTCCCTCATAAAACAATAGCTCCCTTGGCTCTGTGAGCGACCGGAAGTGACCACCCGCTGAGAAAATCACCGTATTCGTGTCAAGGGTCGGTCCTGATAAAAGCCGATCTCGGATTACCGGGACATGCTCACTCACAATAGGCCAAAGTAAACAATCCAGAACACAGGCGTGAATCTCCTATTCGTCCATTTCACAACCACAGCTGATGATGATGCTGGTTGTTAATATAAAGAGACACAGAGATGATTCATTTGACAAACCTTTTCAGGACGATTCGATCGACAAAAACAATTGCCTTTTTTCGGTAGACATCAAGGAGTCCCCCGATAGCGAGTATTAGTCATAAAATACCACCACTGTTCATTATGGCTTCTCCGCTAGGGAACTGACATTTTTGTCCAGCCACAATATTTCCCTTTCGGCTAGGTCTCTCCCTTTGCCGCCTTTTGTACTGTCTCCTCTCTCTCTATTCTTTCACCAGATAGGGCTTTTGATTTATTTTAGAGGTCGTTTCTAGCGGGAGTTTTTAATAGCTTTTCCCATACAATAAATACTCCATTTAGAGTCCTTTCAATGTGGGAGAAACAACAAGCGACAGTTAGACTCTTATCGCTTTTCTCACTTTTTGAGGGGCTTCAGGGACCCAGAATGACCATTTTTATCATCTTTTTCCAAAAAGCTCTCTATTTTAGTCGTTCTCCTCGACTTATAAGACCAAGATTGGACTTTGTGGCCAACTTCCCAAAGCAGATAATATTTGAAACCGTCACTACACTATTTCGTATCGAATTCTTTCCATTCGTCATTTCGAGGTGATTCATTAATGAAAACAACCAGATTCACAATATAGTAGATTGACGAAGTGAAATGACGGAACAAATATTATGAAAATATGCTTTCGACATCATTTTCTTTGGGTCTCTTCTCTAACCAAATGACACATCCGTTTTGCCCAAAGCTGGTGAACACCTGGCTATGAGAGGTCGTGAACTCCCTCTCTTAGGCCAATCGGGGCTAATCGTAAAATCAGAGCAATACGCACTAATTTTATGATACTACCAGATGATATATGAGCACTCTTTGTCTAAACTCCGCCCGACGACAATTTGTCCAGCTGTTCTCCAAGACCCCCGTATTGTCTTAGAATGTCAGAGTTCTTCGAATTTTCTAAAAATTCATCTCCAAAATGGGGTCCCCTGATTATTTTTGAAAAACCTTTATAAGTCGGAGGCCAAAATGAAGATTAACCAGTTTCAGAAGAATGATGTTGTCTGGTGTACAATTTCGAGACAACCGGATCATTCATCCGCCTTTTTTGATTACAATTTCGACAATAAGTTTCTTATTTTGGTCGAAGATTTATTCCGGCAATTCGAATAATCTTTTCTATTTTGTACAAGGTTTCTTCGAACTCTCTTGATCAAGTCGAGTTATCGAAAAGTTTCAAGTTTCCCCTCCAAGTTTCAAATCGGTTCTCTCACGAAATTTATTCATTAAACTCTCGAGATTACTGTATTAACATCCAGCCTTATCTATTACAAGATTTTTCATCCTCCCAGCTCATACTACCGTATATTCTCGCATTGGTTGACGTGTACTATTTGGACGCCATTACTTCTCCCTATTTTGACGGAAAATTTGTTCCTCCGGCTCCCCGGGTTTTAATAAGAGCCGTCTCGCGTGCTAATGGGCTAATCTCCAGCACCAAGTGCTAGTAATTAAATTTGTTACTGGGCCGTTTATTGAAATCTCCGTGGGCCCTCTTCCCAGAGAAAATGAGAATTCGTCTGTTTGTTTTCCTCCCTCCTTCTTCGAGTCAAAAGGGAACCTTGAACGGAAAGGAATTAGCGCGCAGATTAGCCGATCTACCGTAATTACGGTAGCGGGAATTCAAAATCCCTCCTCTCTCTCTCCCTTAAAATTACCGTAAGACGAAAAGTTTTATGAAGGAATGGAAAGAGCCTAATGAATGGAGCAGGAAGACGGCGAACAATGGCCTAACTGCGATAATTAAAATCGCAGAGCACCAGTAAATATTATTGAGTCTAATTCACCCCTCCAGGTTCCCTAAAACCTTTGGGCTAATAATGGCAAAGAGGCGACTCGTTATTATAGCCAGAGCAGTCAAATCGGAACATTTCTCATTCGCGACGGATTGCTGGTTGACGGCAGCGCAGCCATAGAGAAGAGCCGGCGGTAAATGTACCACTTAGAGATGACTTGTGGCGTCTAATTTCTTCAACCCACCGTAGTCCTTTAGCTGTCTGGCTAGCCGAATAATTGGCACTTTCTCTCTCCACCCACAAGGGGAAAATAATCCAAAAAACCATAAGATCCCTTGATTTGTCAGAAATGGACAAAGCTGTCAAATGTATTTCGCCCCTTTCGCCTCCTACATGACGAGATCGCTCAATGGCCGGAAGTCAGTGCAACGTGGTGGCCAATTACACCAATTGAGCGACTAATGAACCACATTTAAATCACTCCAATTGTATCACAATTTTTGCAACTTTTTAATAGCCTTCTAAATTGAGTTATTGAAGTCGGTTAACCGCCGCCTACGATGGTGTCATTTTGTTTCCTCCCAGTTTTACTGTAGTTCTCCTCCTCTCCCTACTTTGAATCCTAATTTCTAATTAAGGATTTGGCGCCTCCAATTAGGATTATGTAAATTTGAACGATAACTCTTCTCCTATTTGACATTTCGGCCCGTCGCCTCTCCTCGTAAACCTCTTCGGCTGACTAAACAGCCATTATGTCCTTAATCGTCGCAGGAGGAGGTGGAGTCCGTCTTAACTATTTTGACATTGGGAGCCTCTCCCTCCTCTCTTCGAGAACTTTTTCGAAATTCGCCTCGAGATTTAAGCTACAGGAGTCTCAAAAGATCCTCTATTTTCCTTTAGAATCAAGCATTTCTTGTTTGGTCCAATCCATCTTTTGCTTCAGATTGTCTTCGAGGTGACGGCCATCTGTTTTGACATCGAAAGCCAATGTCAAGAGTCAGAAGTCAAAATATTGAAAGTCTTTTCTCTCGATCTTATCTCTGATCAAATTTTTTTGTAGAAACCGGTCTCGGTATCTTCTTCAGGCTGCACGGGTTTACTTTTCACGCTTTTGGTAATAATTTCTAGCAAAAAAACAAAAAAAAGCAAAAGCTCTCGGTAGTTTGCGGAGAGACTCCTCCCCTTTGTTGAAATTCCCAAAAAGTCACACCTCTCCCAGCGTCTTATCTGACCCCTGCTCCTCCCTTGGAAAGTTATCAGGTCCCGTGCTGACTAATCCTGAGGGAGTCTCAATGTTTGGACAAGCCATTATCTCCTTCACACCTTCGTCCCGCTTCATTACACCCTCGGGTCTTTCAAGTTTTTTTTTCGCCACCCATTTTTTCAAACCAGATGGCATCGATCTCTCCTTTTAGCCTTTTTTTAGATAATTTTCAGAACTCAGGCTCTTCGACCATTTCCGGTCCTAGACAGATGGGGGAAAACATAGAAATTCGTACAAACAAGGATCATTTCGAAAGATTTTATGCCCCCAGCTTATCGAGTCCTTGTAATCAGAGAGATCACTCTTATGATCCTCTTAGAACTTAGGACTAAAAAAATTACTGTAATCCCATCATCAGGAAATTTGAAAAGATTTTTTTTAGAAAAAAACTGAAAATCTGCCTAAATTTTGATATTTTCCAGTTGAAAAGTGGTTTTTTCGGATTCTATGGTTAAAAATTGACAATTTTCTGCTAGAAAAAAAAACTCGAAGCTGAACTTTGTTTGGTTCAAAATGACCCGGAATTATAGCTTTTGCCACCTCAAAAAGAACTCAAGAGTGTAATCTGGCCACAGTGTCTCCTCTCTTTGTAGTCTCTTCAGTCTTCAAAAATATCTTCGACTAGAGAAAATTATCAAGTGCGTAGGAAAAGAGATTCGTATCAGAGTTCCGTTCGGACATCAATCTTCTTGTCCTTGTCTCCTGTAATAATCCATTGGGGGTTCCGTTAGAATTGATAGTCTCTAAGAGGATTCTGCCCACACCGGATTACGGTATCGACAACCCGGAGGTGATTATGTCGTCGTATAAGAGGGTGCCAAAAATATGCTGCCAGGTGTGACTTTTTTCTCCTTCTGGTTATCTCCTCGCCCGTGCCATTCCTGACCAATTGAGCGCTGTTCAAAGCTGACCTATTTCAAGAGAGAATTAGCACCTGGCCTAACGACTTTTGTGCCAGATGAGCCGAGGAATCTTTGTTGTGTGACAGCCTCGGCCCAAATCGTCCCTGATTCACAGACTGTTTGCCCAAAGAATCAATGCCCACATCATCTTCCTTTCCTGTCATTATAGGCCCCCCTTTTACCCAAAAGTCAGCTCGAGTTTCCTCCTCAAACGACGCCTTATTGCCGCTCAATTATGGTAATCCCCGGCCCTGTCTGTCCGCATTATGATACGCCCAAAGAGATTGCTTCCAGGAGGCAAGTACTTGACGAAGAGAGGGAAAGAGAGAGAGAGAGAGCTAGACCCATTTACCTACCCATCAAATGTCCAAATTCGCTCAGTCTCCGAGGAGACATGACGGCGACCGACTGGCGCCATATACATTAAGAGGTACCATTGGTCCGAAAAGACTTAATTGGACTTCTACCGTGACAGCCATCCTTCTCTTTCCCAGAAAGCAAAAAGTTTTGGCGGCTCGTCTTTTCGGATGAACCTCATTGACCTTGTCGGACAATCTACTCTCCCTGCCAACTCACTCGTGAAAACTATCAAAAATAGCCAAGCCTCCTTCCAGTCTGCGGACCTTACGGTAGCTCCTCTCCTTCTTATGATTCAGACAAGTGAGTTCTGGCGTACAAGTTGCAAATTAAATTGTAGGGTGCTGAGCGACCTCTAAGTCTTTATGAGAGTTCGCTCAGCGGAAAATTAAATCTTTTCAGAGCTAAAAAAGGCCTTGCAGAATCTGATTTTTTTTCTGGGGAAAGTCTGATGTTCTCTCTCTTTCTCTCTTCTTCTCTCCCAACTTTTCTAAACATCAGAATTTGCAAAAGTCAAAGTAAATAAGCCGATGCTTCTGACGAAAACAAGTAATAAAACAAAACTCCTAACAGAAACCAGAAAACCCTCCCCCCTCCCTCTCTCCCCCATCATCAGCTACCGTAATCCGTCAGGTCTCAGCAGTCGAAGTCGCGTGTTTGCAAATATATGAGTAATTAAAGGGAATTATCCGACATATTTTCCAGTTGATTTAAGCCGCGCGCGGCCATTTTGGCGACGGCGACTTAGTCGTCTCACTAACAATCGCACACGGCATCCCTTAATGACGGCGGCCCTCCTTGGGAGCTCCTTGGCATTGCACCGTATTCAATTAGCTCCCACTGGGCGCGTTCGACCATTCTTTCCTCCTTCTACCAGTCCAACTCTGTATACCGTATCCAATTAGTAGAGGAGCAACCTGTGGAAGATCCTTCCTTCACCAACTTCTTTTGGTCTCTCCGGGTTTTGAGAGAAATCTCAAATCTTCTATCTTATTCTCAGATATGTTACCGTAATAAAATCAGTACTTTGTGAAAACAGGAATCGCTCCTCTCCTTAGGCCAAACTTGGAGTACTTTTTTTTGTTTCTTCCTTAATCTTCTACTTCTTGGAATCTTTCTCTTTTTAAAAACAAATTACTCAATTGGATCTCCAATACCTCAAACTATTTTTGAGTGACTTCTTTGATTGGCATTCTCATATCCTCTCTCTCCAGTCGTTTAAAGTTGCTACCGTAGCCAAATAATTAGCTGCTTTGAACCAGTTTTGAGATAATTCCTGGGCTTCGAGAAGTCTTCCTCTCTCTCTCTTTTCAGCGACATAAATCCAAAATTGACGCTTCTTGGGTCACTGATCCTGGCGCCTAAGCCCCTAGAACTCGAGAAGTTCTCTTGTTTCTCCAGCCAGCCACGTAACGTCCAAATATGTCTAATAGAGCAGCGCAATGATATATTTCCTCAATTTGCGCCCATTATGGGCTGTGTACATTGTAAACGCTCCCGGCACACACGAAACCTTCCCGCTTTTTTCTTGGACAATTTCTTTGTTTACTGTAATCAGCTAGGCTGTTGGTTACGGTAAGCGGGGGAAATGGGAGGAGTACGGGTCGATTGTTATCACTCCCTGGGAACAAACAACAGGCCTTAAGCTGATTCTCTCCCTCTCTCTGATTAATAGGCATACCAGGCTTCTTTTGACCCTTTTTCACCTATTATCCTCTCTTGATTGATCCTTCTGGAAAGAACGAAATGTTTCAGGCAAGCTGCCAACGTCGAGGGCCACATCGCCAGAACCGGCAGGTGAGTCCTCCTCTTCTCACCTCGTTATCACAGCCTTAGAGCCTTATTGAAGGTTTAAGTGAATGGATAAGCAGATTAGCGACGGGTGTCTCTCCTCTCCAAAGGCAAATTGGGGTGGAACACACAACTTCATTTCAGGGCCTGTTAGCCTCTAATTCGGTTTTGCTGCGCTTTTAGAATTTCTTCCGTTTTTCACCTCCAAGAGTAGCTTTCTCCGTTCAAAATGACGAATCTCTCCTATTTTTGTCTCCCTCTTTCTGATCTCTCTGAGAGGTGTTGATCCAGCAAAATCCACAACTTTCCAATCTGAACGAGGGATCTCCCCCTCCTCTGCTCAATCATCGTCTCGATCCAATCATCTATTTTCTGCGAAAACGGCCATGTGACTGATCGAGAGAAAGGTCTCCGTTTCTTGTAATTAATTATTCGAGTCTATTGTGTTCAATCCAGGCAGAATGATGCCCTGACTCAATGACTCTCCCTGCAGCCTTCTTCAGCCAAACAACTTGAAGGGTAGGAGGAGGGGGCCAACCTGTAATTGGCTACGGTCATTTGAGTGGAGTGAATCGCCAATTTTCGGATTTGCTTTGCGGCCGACGCTAATTACTGTATTAGGCTGTGAGGCGATCTCGTCGACACAATCAATCGACAGGTGAGACTGAGATTAATCGCGAAGATAGCACCTTGCAAATTAGTCCTGCCTCTGGGATCGCCCAATAACATCAGCTGGTTGAGTCATTGTCCAGCGAGAGATCACACGCTTGATGGCATTGGCGTATCATAAAATCATAGAGAGTCCGAGTTTTTTTTAAAGGAATCATTTGATAATTTGCGGCGTGTTCAAAGCCTCCTCAAAATGAGCGAAATAATAATTCAGAGGGAGATATTTCGGCTAAAAAAAGTAAATAAATCGCCGGCTCTTTTTGGTCACACACAAACGTTCTCTCCTTTGCTTTTATGAGGCTGCTAATTTCGAAGTGGAAGGATTCATCGAACCTCCGAGAGTGGATAAACTCTAGTTGCAAACAAA
Organism: Oscheius sp. JU1382; assembly: GCA_932521405.1. Classification (NCBI taxonomy): domain Eukaryota; kingdom Metazoa; phylum Nematoda; class Chromadorea; order Rhabditida; family Rhabditidae; genus Oscheius; species Oscheius sp. JU1382. The sequence continues at coordinate 3,030,532 of OW051479.1, forward strand.
AATCATGAGAAAATCTTTATCTGTTTTGGTGGTCCATCTCATGCGACAAAGCCATCCAATTTAGATGGAAAGACCTTCTTGTCTAGCTTTACACGCATACAAAATTTGCCCACTTTCTCCAAAAAAAAAAATCAAAAGCTAATTTTTCGCTTCTTGAGTCCATCTTAAGACATAAGTCACTAAAAATAAGCAGTTAAGGACATTTTCCAAAGCTGATTCTTGACATCATAAGTAAAGTCAAATCTCAATCCAGTTTCTAAGAAAAATAATCTAGCTTTGATAGAAGTATTTCTCTGATCCAAATAGACTAATAAAAAGCCGCTTCTATATCAAAAATGGAGTCTTTCTTGGCTGAAAGTAAGGAGAATCTTCTCCGATAAATCAGCTGATGGTCGACGAAGTGTCAGTTCAGTGATCCAAACCACAAGGCTCCAATTACTATGTTTTGAGGTAGAGGGGAATGAGTGACAAATGTTTTGCCCGAAATCGGATCATCGAGTACAGGTAAAATGGATTTGCGTGTTTTGCCCATGATTAGGCCGGTTTGGCTCTCTCTCTCCAGTCCGTAATGCTCTCTTTGCAACCGGGTCAATCTCTCTCTCTCTCTCTCTCCAGCTGCTGCTGGTAGAAATAGAAAACATCTCCTTCTCGTCGTAATTATGCATGAAGTGCTCGTCCCTTCCACCAATCGGATCGGCGGTTCTGTTTTCTCGGCGCATTCATTTACATTGCATCTGATGAGTTGTTCAGGCATTTATGAGCAATTCCTCTCTTCCATAGCCTTCTAGCGACATAATGACATTTAGCCGTCGAAGAAACACACAGCCAGCCAAGCGAGTTACCGTAGTCGGTGAGAGAGCGTGTGGCCCGCCCCTCAGACTGCTTATCGCGCACCTTTGTGTACCTCTGGAAATCATTTCCTCATCGCCACACCTTCAATTTTTCCTTTGGATATAATCAGTCCAGGAAATCGAATTTCCTCCTTACTAGGAGAGTCTCTGGTGGGGAGGGATCACTTTCATATCCTATCAAAACAAACTCTCTCTCTCTCTCTTTCCAAATATCTCGTCATTTTTCTATTTTCATCATCAACATTTTTCCTTTGTTTATCTAATAATCATCATCAGAAATCACTTGCCCTTGTAGCCAGAAGGGGTGGTCAGACTAGAGATCCCGTAGTGGGAGTAGCTTTGGATTTTCTCATTTTTGATGTTCAGCTGCTGCTAACTACTAGATTTCAAAAGAATTCTTCTATTTTCGGACTATTTTGGGTTATAGTCTGTTCATAAAAAAGACGACATCCTTCGATCCAAGAAAGGGGTTTTCGAGGCGAGACCCATTTTTATCTTAAAATTTACTAAAGACCTTTTTTATGATAAATATGATATGGGCCTCACAGCGATAACCCCTTCCTTGAATATGAAGGATATCGTCTTTTTTATGAACAGACTGTAGTCCTGTAGTGAGAACTCCAATTTTCTAAATAGTTTCGATGATGTTCTGAAGAGGATTTAGAAGATTTTAAAGCAAAGAATGAGTTTTGACCCTCACTTTTTTGCCAAAAAGAGCGAGATAACCCTTGGATACGCCTTGGCTTATTGATCAATCGTCCGGAAGCACTTCTCACCTGAGCAACATAGGTGCGACCGGATGGGTCACTCTCTCTCTCTCTCTTTCCGTGCTCAGTCCCCCAATTGGCACGTTGTAATGGATCTTGGGAATAGTTCACCCTCATAGGGATAAGCCTTTGAAAATATTTGAGGCCATGCTTGACGTAAATGGTGAGCCAAATCCCAACCTAAGCCTGCGGATTCTCTTTTGTACTCGTAAGAAGATTCGCTGGGGAATATTTTTTGTACTTCTTTCTTTGAAGGGAAACAAACAGTCAACTTGGGCGGAAGTGTCCCTTAATGGTTAGAGAGCTAATTAGCTTCCACAGGTCCACAGGAAGTGCCGTAATGGCTCTAATTTGTTTGAGCACACGCCGTGAGAGAATGCCATCGGCAGCGGAAGGACTGTTTGAGACCGGGTCTAATTGTCTCGTGCCGATCATCCCAACGGCAGTAGGTCCCCTTCCATTGCCTAGTCATCGCCCTCAAAACAATATTTGGACATTTGGTTGAACACCTGTCGGCGGGAGGAGGAAACAGCTAATGCTAATTTGACAGTTGAGAAGTCTTAATTGGAAAGAGTGACCTTCGACGGGCTGCTGCAATGGCTTTTCCTTCTCGCGTAGGATGATCAACTTTTCCAATCACTGGGCATTCTGAAAAGAGGGGAGAAATAATTCCTCGAGCAAACTCTAATCAAATTCTGACAAGTTTTATAATCAGAAGGAGGACTTTTGACCGAATTTTTTCTCCAACATCTTCGTTACAAAAAGCTTAATTTAGCATTTCTTCTAGTTAAACCAACCTTAAAAATACAGTTTTATCAGCCATCAAATCTATGTTAAATTAGCACCTAGAGTTAATTTATTTCCTCCTTGGAAGGATGTTATCGAATAGCGTCTCGCTCCTTTAGGAATAAGCAAAGTTTGCATCTGTCAATAAGTTATTCCTGATGAGTTTGAAAATTAGAAAAGCTCGATGGGTCTCCTCTTTGAAAGATACAGTATTCCTTCCCACAAAGTGACTCGAAAAGGAGATAAGTAGTGGGGTAACAAATTGGTGACTCTACGATACAGTACTCGATGAAAGGAGAGAATTAGCCAAAACAGCAAAATGAGAGCTACTCGCCTCGGATCATGTCAGCGACCTAATTAATATCAATTAAGGGAGCTAACGGCTCCCCGGCTTGTTTCCGGTCCGCCCGCCCTCCCTCCTCAAGGTTGCAACCGGCCGATTATATGCTCTCTAGGTTATTCTCCGCTTCGATCCGCGTAAATATTTTTATCTGACCCCGTCGTCTCTCACTTTCGTGCCTGTCCAATAGGCTCCAGGTAAGCGACGTCTCTAATATTTATGCCTCGCGTGAGCTACGAATTAGATTATGGAGAGTCTCCCCACCTCCTCTCTCACTCACTCAGGTAATATGCTAATTGGCCTCATCTGTTCGTCAATCTCCTACGTGTCTACCTCGATACAAGGAAGAGACCTTTCCCCCGTCAAAACATCTACAGTCTGCTCTACAACTCTCCTCTAATCTCTTGCAGTGCTCCTGCCCTACGGTGTACCTGACGAGTTTGAGATTCACCTCAGCTAGTTGCAATCAGCGCTCCTAATGGCCCTTACATGGTTAATTAATGCACTTGACGATATTACGCAGTGTCGTGTGTGGTCGCGGAAATTAGCGCTCACGAGCTTCTCGGCCCCGTCTAATTTGTCTCTTTTCCACTCTCTTTGGTCCTGTCGACTGCTTGTTTTTCCCTTCCCCTTCTCATTTTCATTAAGTGATCCTCCAAAGTGCAACTCTTTCTTCTTTTTTTTCTGCCCAGCTACAGTCAATCCCCTTAACGGGCCGAAGAGCGCAATGATATCAGTGATTTTCTTGGAGTATCTGCGTAAGTTGCGGATCATCTGAGCCCACAAATAGACGCGGCGGGGGTGCTCGATCCCCCTCGTTCCTCTTTAGCTATTTTCCACGACGATTATCCCGTCAGTTTCCTATTAATAGGAATGAGCTGACTTTTCTCAATCTCCTTGGTAGATGATGCGAAGCCTTTCTGTACAACCGACATACTGTATCACCCGCGAGAGAGAGAGAGAGAGAAGGAGAAAGAGAGGAGGGAAATGTTTACGGCGGCTATTTATTAGCAACATTGCTTTTGATAATTAATGTTAGATTAAGCTGAAAGCTCAAGGCTTCTCTCATCCCCCTCATCAAAGGCTTCTCACCCTCACCTCTAGATTTAGAAAGGGCGCTATGTCTGCTCGATTGTAGGGTTTCTACTTCGGAAGAACAACGTTGGCGTCAATTGGAAGCCCTCGATGGCCATTAAATCATCTCCTCGCGTTGTCTGAGAAGATCTCCTTTTCCCCTTTTAGCCTTTTAAAATGACGAAAAGGCTGGAAGATTAAGAGATAAAAATATTTGGTCCAGCTGATTTCAAAATTCGCCCCACCTCTCTCCCTCTCTCAGCCTAATCTGTGCATCTTCTCATTCTCCCCTCATTTGTCAAAACACAGGATGTCAGTCTCGATCCTCTCTCATTTTCGAGAAGGTCAGTTTTGTACCGTAGTCTCTTTTGAGAGAAGTCTTCCCTTAATTACATTTGTCGCGGAGAGAAAGAGAGAGATATTGGCTTGGGGAATGTGCTTGTTGATTGAGCACCTCTCACCTATTAACTTGAAGATTTTCAGTTCACATGCCGATGGTCGAAAATCGAGCTGTGCCTGAGCAGACCCCGGTGGATCTCTTCAAAATGGCCCAAATGATGCAGCCCTTCCATTCGCCAGAGATCCAGAAGCAGATCGAACAGCTTCAGGTTAGATATCCAAAAAATAAGCAAAAATCCTTCTAGAAACAGTTCACCACGCCCCTCTTCAAGCCGCCAACGAGTTCACCATTCACTTCTCCTTTCACTATCTCCTCCCTTACCAAAATCGAGGAGCCAAAGGCCGATTCGCCAACTACTCCGACAAACTTAGAGAAACCATCAGTCTCTGATGCCAGAGACGGCTCATCAGAGGAGGGATGTGCCAGTCCCGATGAAAATGGAAAAAGGAAGCAGAGGAGGTATCAAACCTCCTGAGAGACAAGCATTACTCATTTCTAGGTACAGGACCACATTCAGCGCCTATCAACTGGACGAGTTGGAAAAAGTCTTTCGAAGTACTCATTATCCTGATGTTTTCACAAGGTTTGTCCCTAGAATTTTGTAGAATATTGCTCTCTAAAAAAAGCCGATTTTAGGCTCATTTGTTCAATCGAGCCAAAACATCAGTTTATTAGAGTACAGTAATTATCAAAAATATTTATCCATTTTCCTGGAAATTCTGCTTCTCTGACGAAAGTTTGTAGGTCTTAATCTCGTCTACAACTCCACTATACATCAAAAATGGGAAAAATAATTTTAATTTAATCTATGAGCCCAGTTTTAAATGTGTGTCAGAGATCTGTTGTTTTGACTTCCCTGATCGGTATACCCCTAAGAGTTTAATGCCGGAGATCGTTGGGAGATCTTTGCGATACGAGACAACTTAATAAAAGCCACTCGTGGAATGGCGTCAATTCTTAAATGATTATTAGATGATTAGGGTTCCTCTAATCTCGGCCAAATGTGTTTCGTACAAGGTCGCAAAAAAATCCACGTAAGCCGACGCCGCTCTTAGTGCGATGAGGGTGTGAATTGTGATGAAAATATTGGCGACAATTATCTCCGGATCAGATTTCTCAATGCCGTGTCGTCTCGCGGGTCATTTGTTGACGGCTGGGCACGGCAATTAATTATGGAGAATTTGAGCACCTAGCTGGCGCCTAATTGTGACTACCTAGAAGGCTAGCCGACGGGAAAAGAGAGAGCTTTAGGCCACCTGTTGACGCCTTATTAGCCCGATTAATTGAGACCAATTTCCAGGGAGGATTTGGCCAGTCGGGTCCAGCTGACGGAGGCTCGCGTCCAGGTCTGGTTTCAGAATAGACGAGCCAAATTCCGAAAACAAGAACGCTCTAATAGTCATCATCACCATCCCTATCAACATCCGAGCATTATTGGTTTGTTGAAGCCAAAGGGGATCAAAAAAGAAATTACAGGTGCTCCACTACCAGACGGGTTGAATCCACTTATGTTCGATCAACAGGCCCTCATGGCTGCGATGGCACAACAAGCAGCAGCTAATTCTCTAGGTAAGTACAGCGAGCTCTTTCTTCAAGAATTTCCTCAACAGAATCTATGCTTATGAATGGAGGATCGGCTGCTTTGGCTGCAGCTGCTAGACGATCTCAATCTCCCAAGCCTCCTGTGACCCTTCCAGTCGCCCTTCCCACTCTTCCTTTTGGTATTTTGATTCTTTTTTTAAATCAAAATGTTTCAGTGGCTGAAGCTGGTCCTCTCCAAATGATGTTTATGAATCCGAGCTTCCTTCAACAGCACCTCTCTCGAATCATGGAGAATTGGAAAATGCCGGTTGCCACCAATGCCCAGGTAATTCCTCCTTCCTTTCTAAAAGTCTTCTCTCCAGGTAACTCCGACGACAACCTCACCAGTGAGCCCTCAACAGTCGCCACAATCGGCGTCTCCTTCAGCTACAGAGAGCCTTGATCTCACCAAAGAATAGATGCCAACTTTCGAACTTCCCAACCGACCTCAGCCGGCCATCCTCCCAGAAAACTTCTCCTCATTTTCCCCCTTGTCTCTCCCCTGCTTCCACTGCTTCTTCACAACGCGTGTTGTCCGGTGTTCAGCTTTCCGTGCAACCAGTAGAGCCAGTGCTTTACAGTTTGCTATTGTACTGCGTGATCTCCCTGCTGTAATAGATATCCGAGTTGTCAACTAGTATTATTTCAGCCTCAAGCAATAAATTTTAAGATTTTTAGCTCTTTTCTCAACTTGATTGAGTGCGGGTAAAGCTCTGTCAAAGTTACTCACAATCAGATTGAAGTTTGCGGGTTGCAGAATTTCGAAAGATTGTAGTTTTCCTCTCATTCTTTAAGAAGATTTTTAAGAGTTGGTTATTTTAACGCTTCAGAGTAGTTTTATAGTCTTTTAATTGAGTTAAAATCTCTTCGTTGAGAGGGAGTAATCAGATTAGAGATAAAGACCATCTCCTCTCTTTTTCTTCGAGACAAAAACGTGTTGGAAATTATGAAGCGCTTCAGCTAATTAACCCAGAATGATGTGTCTAATGAATCTTGATATTTTTACTTCTTTTTGCCTTCTGATTCGGAGAAACTCGACTTGCTTCAAGGGAAAGAGATTGGGGAATTATTGGTCAGAATCACTTAGTCTCTTTCATTTTTGAAGGATTTGATTACAAAATATTATAGTTCCTTCAAATTGTAAAAGATAAAACAAGTGATCTTCGCAGGAATGGGTCATAAGCAAGTTGATTGGCAGAATTTGCCTCCCCGAGACCCTTCGTGGTTACCCTGGGCAACGTCATTGTTTTCCGTTCGCAAAGCCGCACAAAATGTCATTTCTGGTTCGACTCTTATCTCAAAATATTTTGAAATAATTTCAACTATAGAGACCTCCCCCTAAGAGGGTCAAAAAGTCGCCGTTGAGTCTGAGAACATCCGGTCAAAGCAATCCACGAGTGAGGGGACTTCCGGGGCAACGACTCAACGACTACTACTCTTTCTCTCCTTTGAGCATAAATTGTTCTCTCTTTATTCTTTCTCTTTACGACGATTTTCAGTTGCATAGAGACCAGTGCTGGATGTATGGGCTGTGAGCTATCTTACATCAAGGATGTGACTCCCGTCTCTTCTACTAGAAAAGTCAGTTTTATTTTTGAAAATCTAATAACGCTGGATATTGGAGATTGCCCCTGCGAAAGAAGTTCAAACAAGTCGTCCACCTACAGAATACGAGAAAAAGCTTTCAACAGTTCCAAAAGAGGCAGATGCTATGGTGGCGGAGGCGATTCACTCGGTGAGGAGAACCTACTTTGATTTTGTAGTCATGGAGACAGACGTATGCAGACCGCGAAAACCAGCTGATTTCGAGCTGCTTTCACGAAGTCTAAGTCTCTTTTCTCTCTCCCTTGAAATTTCTTCTCAAGGATGGGAGAAATCACAGAGCAATCCCTTTACACCGAATCGTCAAAGGTGATCTCCTTCATTCCCATGGGGGTGTGAGCTCCGAGGGAAAACAGAACACTTGGAATGTTCTTTTTTGTGTGTAATTTTTCTCAAGAACTCCAGTCTTTGTGTGGCTTCTTTTTTAACCAGACACCAGGGTCAAAAGGTTTCCTTGGAAGCGTTTTTTCCGCAACAAGAGAAGCACCCAAAAGCTCACCTATACTATTCGTTCTTTGTGTTATCCTTTTGAGTCCGATAATAGTCAAATATTTTAAAGGATGTTTTGAAGATGAATCAAAAAAGAAAGTTCCAAGTATTCGGTCTTCAAAAAGTGTTCCCTGATCCCTTCCTGTCGCCCCGATGTCGTCTTTTCAAAAAGTTCATTCCCACCCTCATTTGCTTTCAGCTCCCCCCGTCGCCACCTCCTCGTCCAACCACTGGATGGTCGAGTCTTGGTCCCCAAATGGACCTCCGTCCTCCCAGCATCTCTTCAAATCTTTCGCTTACTCGAGTCTTTTCCAAACGGCCATCTGGAAGGAACTTCACGATCGACACTTCTCGAGCCAAAAGCAATTGCAGTGTCGTCTCGCTTTGTAGCAAGAAGATTGGTCTTCAAGAAGTTTGTCTTTCGCCCCTTCTTGACAGCCAGAATTACAGTATCCAAATGGTGCTCCAGACAGCAAATCGTGTGATATTTACTGGCACAGTCACTGGTATCCAGACATGCGGAATGTCGTTAAAAGTGCTCAATCACGGGTCAACAAATTTCCAGGTAATCAAGGATTATCGTAGAAGGGACGCTTTAGGAATGACGGAATTGGCAAAGAAAATCGCTTTAACTCACGCCATAGGCTCGATGCAGCGCCTTTTCCCGGATGAATACGCCTTTTATCCGAAATCCTGGTTTCTCCCGGCACATTTAGAGTCTTTTCAGGTGAGTCAGATAGTTCCTTGTTGACACCTCCGTCAGAAACATTATTCGAGTGAAAAAGAGCGACGAATTCGAACGGGGATCATGGAGGATATGTGGTTTATTGTCAAGCCAGACGAGGGTAAAAATTATGCTTCTTCAGAAAATTATTACCTTTAGGCGCTCAAGGAACTGGAATTTATCTAATCCGTAGTCCTTCGGAGATTCTTGATCCCTCGCAGAAACAACTCATTCAGGTTTCTTATTAATTTTTTAGGCAATCTTTTGAACTTCTTTTGCTATCAAAATCTCTTTTCTTATTTGAAACAAAAACGCATTAAATCGTATAGGAATACGTGGCGGATCCATTCCTCATGTCTGATGGACTCAAGTTTGATTTCCGCGTGTACGGCGTCATAAAAAGTATTAACCCGCTCTCGCTATACGTTGCCCGAGAGGGAATGGCCCGCTTTTGCACGGAGAAATATTCCAAACCAACAGCTGCCAATATGGAGAATTTGTTTGCTCATCTAACGAATTATTCGCTCAATAAAGCCAGCGATACCTACGTTCACAGTACTTCCCTTCAGGAACAAGTCAGAGGTTGAGAGAGTTATTGGGAAAATAAAAGAAATTAGGAAGTAAACGACTTCTCTCTACGGTATTCCATCAGCTGTCTGCTAGAGGACTCAAAACTAAAAAGTTATGGCACGATATCAAGCTCATCTTGGTTAAGGTAAAGTTGAATTGAAAAAAGAGATACGGCATTTTCAGACGACGTTGGCGATGCTTCCCGAGATTATGCTCCATTATGAACACCATTTTCATGAGATGAGTGGAGCTCATTGTTTCCAAGTAACTTCTACTTTTGAAGAGCCTCTAGACTCATTTTAGATAATTGGCTTTGATATAATGATCCGAGCAGATGGAACTCCAATGCTTTTGGAAGTCAATGCTGCTCCTTCGTTATCCATTGGTAAAGAATAGACTCCAGGAGAACAGAAGATTTTAGATCATTCGATTCCTTTCCCGGGGAAAAGTCTGGCTGACGGAGAGCAGAGAGTTAGGAGTATTGTTGACGAAGTATCCAATAACAAAAAGAAATAATGATTCCTTCAGGTGATTAAGATCCCGCTGGTGAAAGACACTCTCCTTCTGGTTTTGGATCTCCTGGATGAGGAATATTCAGATGAAAGGTATCACCATCTCTCTGGCCGAATGTTCTTTTAGTGCGAGCTCATTCCGAGATGATATGCAATCCTTAAACAGTCGAAAGAAGCCCCATCTCAGCGAAGTATGTTTCCCTCTCAGAAAAAATAAAAGTACAGATCTTCCCGATGAGATATGGCTCTAACAGCGGCCATTTGTTATTCCTCGACAAGGCTATGTACATCTACATGCAATTTGTACAACTTCGCTCTGCGGTGACAATCTCCTCGGGCGGATTGAAGCAATTCGTGAAGAAGTGCAGTCTGACTGACGTGATAGATCAAGAAGAGCTCGAAAAGAAGTATAATGAGATTAGTTATGGCGTGAGTGGAGATCGGATGGCAGTTCAAAATGGTTCGATTCGAAAATCCAAGAAGAGCAAAATTTTTAGGTCTTCCATTCCACGCGTTTCTATTGCTAATGTTCTACATTGCGGAGAAGAAATTCCCAAAAGAACCTCTCCTTCTTTCGAAAATGCAACGATTAATGGCTTATTGTGATATGAGTCTTCGACATTACGGCGTCAGATCAGCTCGATTAAGAAGAACCGAAATCGATGGTCCCGAACTGAATAGGTAGGAGGATCCATCATCCAAAACGTTTTCCAGTACGATTGAGATTTATATGCTGCCGGGAAGGATGAAATCCAAAAGGAGAAGTAAATCCAGCGAGCCTGGCAGCAATAGAAAATCTCTTAGTCTCAAGCGAGATCGAAACAACAACGGAAATCGATTGACTCTTCCCAAGATCTAATAAATACTTTGTCTTTCGGAAATGTCGTCATTCTGTCCTTCCTTGTACATTCTCGAATAAAAGCAGACGTTCATTATGTTTTATCGAATAACTCATTGAGTTGTCGAAAGTAAATGTCGGTGGCCGTCTCGGGATTTATGGAATGTATTTGACGAGATCTTCGCGTCAGACATAAAACAATTATTGGAAGAACAATCGAATAAGTTTGTGCCTGGGAAATGATTTCAATCCAGATGGTCGAACGAACCAAATCGAAGTTGGGATAAAACTAAAGGCTCTTTTGAAGAGGAAATATCAGGTCTTACCAGTGGATAGAGAGATATCCCACCGTAGCTGAACATATTCAGGAGACAATGGACTATAAAACAAGGGAGAAGAGTTCGGATTATTTTCTTATTTTCTTCAATCTGATACCGATTTCCCAAAGTACTCTTCTTAACTTCCAATGCCTTCGCCTTCTTTGAATTATAATAATAAGTCAAAGAGAAGAGAATTAAAGTCGAGAATTCAACAACCCACGGGATATTATTGATCATCTGGAATCACATGGGATGATTGAAATCACAAAAAACTACCTGATAAGTGCTTGCATTTTGGGTATTTTTGGCTGTAAGAAGACTGACGTATTCCTTTTGTTTGATCGGCAAATAGATGCAAATCAAATCCATACAAAGAACAATTATTAGCTGATAGATGTAGAATCAATTTGGAGAAAAAAAATTTACCGAAATAAAGAGCAAAAAGAAGCCGATAAAAGGGTTATTTAACTTCTCATATTGTTGAGGAAACAACGTCGAAATGGCTCGTTCTATAGCAAATGTGAACATATTGAACGTTTGAAAATGAATTCCGAGGCCTGGAGTCAGCCTTATCAAACAAGATGTTCGAGCTTCTAAGACAAAGAAGCAAGGATCTGAGCTGACTACAAATGAACTGAAAAATTCTCAACTACTCTGCCAAGAGGATAAATTCTCACCGATATAACTGATAGCCGTATAGTAAAGTAAAGAAAAGGCTGATATGTAAGGAGAAATAAACGTGGGCTTGGTAGAGGATCTTGGCATTGGGATTTACGAGCCAGGAACTACCCTAGAAGATGTTTTCTGATTATGAGGATGGAAAGAAAAAACCTTCTTGTGATACAGCTTGAGGACAAGAAAAACACCGAGAGAGCTCATCAACAAGCGGAAGATATAGAGCCATTTGAGGCTTGAGTTCGAGGCGAGATCAGACGCTTCCAAACAGAGTTGTGGCGAGGGTTGCGACATCTAAAAAGGATTTTTAGAGCATAGGAAAAAATGAAACGCTTCTCTTTAATTTAATAGGAATAAGCACATGGAGACAAATAGCGGTGATCTATGTAATTCATCAGCCGTACACTCCAAGAAAAAGACGAAGAAGTATCCGAGAAACAAAATTGGATCAGCCGATCTCACAAACAACCAACGACTTTTCACAGGATTTTTCTTGTCTTTTAATTTTTGAAGGTCAGCCTGGGGGAAATTTGCAAGATTCAGTGAAAATTCATGATCAAAAGAATCACAGTCTCGCTTTTAAAAGCTGGGTGGCTTCTAGAGAGCAAGTTAGATCTTCAAGACATAAAAAGAGCACAAAATGGTGTAATATGTTTTTATGGGTGTATTCATCTGATTGAGAGACCACCTGGGATAACAACTGATTAGGCGGAAATAGACATGAGAAGCAAAGGACCGAGTCAAAACCTCTCATTAAAGAAAAATGCCACGTGCACCGGGAGGTACTTCTCTTGACGTCAACCACTCATAGCGAAGATTTATTATAGGTTTGAAATTGAGAAGTCAGTTGCTGGAAGTATATGCTAGTAGCTTGAGTCGGATCAAACGTGCTGATCTTCTTCTGTCTAATTTTACACAAAAGAATCAAAGGCATTACGATACTATAGCCCATCGCTTGTGAGAAGCTTTCCGTCCAAGCCATCGTCGTAATTACATTATATTCAGAGAAGAACTGAAAAGTGGATCAGGAACGGCTGAATCAAACCATTGGATAGAGACTGATTCCAGCATAAGTGAATGTATTGAAGGCGAAATGGACCAGGAAACAAGGAAGAAGAGCTCCAATCACCTTTTTATTTTCGCTAATCTGAATTTTCAAGTTAGTCTTCGAGTTAGACATTTACCTGATATTTATGACCGAGATTGGAATGTCTTCCTTCGAGACATTTTCCCAACTTCATGTTAACCAAATAAATCGAAACAAAAATCAGAATTGTAGCTATTTCTATTCCCAGAGGAACAAAAGTCACTAACTAAAAATCATGCTCTTCCTCTATCATTTGAAATCTCTATTTTTAGCCAAAAGGCTATGGAAGAGGGCTTTTTATAAGACTTTGTTAGTTTTCTGAACTTTATAGGATTTTCTAAGCATTTGCTTATTATATAATATAAAAGGTCAAAAAATCTATTAAAAATTAGATTATGACACAACCGTATGAGAAGACTACAGACGTTTTCGAAAGCCATTGTCTCACCGGATACGTTTTCATATTGAAGCGATTTTTAACTGACAAGGCGCTGACGAATTCATCTTTTGGAATTGGAGCTAAAACGGCAAAATAGTTGAGCCCGATGGATAAGAGAACCTGAACTAGCAGTTACAACGATTGAAATAAAATTACCGATGTTGAAATGAGAAAAATTCCGAAATGAGAATGTGAAGTTTTTTCGTATTCTCGATGAAAGAGAGTGGAAATGGCTCTTTCGATGGAAAACGAGAGCATATTGAACGATTGAGAGTGGAGAAAGATGACTGGAGAGACTCGAAAAGCACAAGCTAGACGGGCATTTATCAGGTAGGAACAGGGATCTTCATTTCCGAAAAGAGGTCTGAACTCTTTTTAATTTTCGAATTAGAAAATGAACCTCAAGATTTCGACCAAATAGACGATGGCAAAGGAGAGACTGACGAGAAATGCTAGAAGAATATGAGACCTATAGAGAGCCTTTGCATTTGGACTTGGAATCCATGAAGACCCCTGAAGATTTGTTCTTTTTTAAAGAAAGAAGGACCACCTTTTTGGAGTAATAAACGTAGACAAAGACACATCCAAGACTAGAAATTATAAATTTGATGCCGATTAGAACACAAAGAAGGAAGGAAGTTGCCAATTGAGCTGCTTCTTGGCATAGATTTGAAGTAAAGTTCGACATTTGTGAGAACAAAATGCGGCAGATTTGATTTAGCGTAGAGCAAAACTACTGTCCAGCTGGGCTCAGCGGAAACAAAACTCATAACTCTCGTCTTATTCAATTAGAAGTTCGACGATCATCGCTCGACGTTCATCTGGCCAAGTATTTTGAAGAAATGTAATCAAGAGATCTCAAGATTGCTGTACTTTTAGGTCATGAAAGATCGTCTTTTTTCTCTTATTTAAACTTTTTCCAATCGATCTCTTCACTAAAGAAAAAAAAATGATTTATTCACTGATTCATTTGTCCCAATCAAACCAGACTATGTCCCGTTTCGAAAAAAGCATAAACTCGCTGAATATCACACGGGACGATTCTATTGGTAAATTGGCAAAGACCGTTGATTTGTGTTTTTACTTTCTCTCCTGTTATTTCCTCCAGAAGTCTAAAGGCTTTTTTGTTTTTAAAATGCTCCAAACCCTTTCAGATCAACCGCCGTTTCTGGAAATTTAAAGTTAATGTGATCATATCCAGTTAAATCCGCTTCTTCTAGAAGAGAATTCAATAATTGTCTGGCAATTTCCTAAAATTCTAGCACTTCAAAATGATAAAATTAGTACTGTAGAATCAGCATAAAGAGGACCAACAAAAAGGCAAGGAATTTCCATTGGATGGATGCTGATCAAGCCGACTATTTTTCCAGTCGTTTTCTCTATTGCAACCTGATTTCTCTTCAATCAATGAATGGGTTTTTACCTTCGAAGCTCCATGCGGCTCATCTAGCCAAAGTTGAAGATATTTGGCTCTATTTCTGCCGCTTATTCCTCTTTCGTATTCTGCGATTTCCTCAAAAAGAACTTCTTTGTTTCTCTTTTTCTGGAGTTAGCTACAGATCTCTGGTGGCTCACTTTGATAAGAAACGAATAATTCTCCTCGCAAACCTCTTTTAATCGTAAATTTTGAGTTTGAATCTGAGCGAAGGCTTGTTTGAATTGTCTGCAATGAATAAATCCTTTTTTGATGTACATCTCTGTTAGATGAATGGCCCCATTTAGGGCAACATTTGCTCCTTTTGCCTTGGCCATAGTTAGAGCGAAGAGCTCGCGTCCGATCCCTTTGGCTCTATATTCTGGACGAACATAGAAGCCTCCGATGTAGAATAATCGGCCTTCTGACGACTGATCCAATGAATTTGTCATTGAAATGGAAATGTTGGCGATTGGCTCGCCGTCTTCTATAAAAGGATTCGAGTCGTTGCGGCAAACAAACCTGGATCGATAAGCATGATACTCTTCCAATAGTCAAGACCTTCGAAACAACTATAAGCTCCTTTAATGATGGACCAACCCTCGGTTTGATTCATCTACAAAAAAGCAGTAACTCTAGAGGCTCGAAAGTTACATATTTCTGCATTTTGGCGACTAGTTCTTGCGATGGATTTTCATCGAGCTGATAATTGTTCATTTTTCTGAAAGTTGATTAGGAAAACAACTGAAAAATCACGAATTTCATCGAATCGAGTGGAAATAAGGAAGGACAAAGATTGGGTTGGCAATTCTTCATTATCTAAACAAAACTGTGCGCTGTCTCTGTGAGGCCGAAGATTCGATTGGAATCAACTGGAAGTACTTTCTTCGTGAACATACACAGGCCGTTGGCTTGGATCTCGAATGGCTCCTTAGTTATTGTCTCCAATATTCTACAAGCATTATTCACTTTCTCTCTCTCTCTCGCTTGTTTCTCACTTTCTGACTCCTGTATTTGATTCGGGGAATTTGAAAATAACCCTCGAAAATTTGGATAGATCGAAATCCTTCAAGGCTGAATGAAGCAGAGATTGAGCGATTTCCACTGAATCTGCATAGAAAGGCCCGACGATGAGACGATTTGTATGTTGTTGATTGATTGAAATTAGACCATTTACTTTACCATCCTCATCCAATGAAACCTGCATTTTCAAAAGTCTTTGATCACAAAGAAACTACTGACTTTGGATGAGCTGACAGGTGGTTTAGTCAGCCACAAATGAAGATATTTTCCTCTGTTTCTTCGGCTAATTCCATGGTCATATTCCTCGATCAATTGGAAGTCAACTTCTCGAACATTCTAGAAAAATATCTCATCCTCTATTGTAAATTACTTTGATCTTTGGATTTTCAGGCTGAGATTGCAACTGAACGTTGCCGGTCTCAATGGTTGTGAAAGCATTTTTAAAGTCTCTATAATAAGGGAATCCATTAACTTTGTACGCCTCGGCCATCTCCAATACTGAATTTTGGAGAGTGAGAAGATAGATCAAACAACCTCCATTCATAGCGGCATTCTTGCCTTGAGTATGAGCCATAGCTCTTATGCCTAACTGTTTTCCAATCCCTTTTAAGCGATGTTCCGGACTGACGTAAAAACTTCCCACGTAGAAAAGATCATTGTCCGGATTGCCGTCAAGAGCAGAATCTTTCGCGATGGAAATGATTCCAACCGGCTTTTTGGTTTCTGTGAAATGCCATCTGGGAAAAACCCTCCGCTTACCTGCTTCCAAGGCTACGATGATTAGAAAGAATTCGAGGCCAGTGTAGCTGATCTCCATGGTTTTTTGGACGCGCGACCAGCCATTCAAACGAAACATCTACGACCATTTTTAATTAGAAAATTCGTCAAAAACTTACTTCGTCGTCGAGCTCCGCAACCATGGAAAGCTCTGGATTTTCGATGTAAATATAGTCAGACATTTTGATGTTTTTTTTTTCGAGAAAACCTCTTTATTCTCAGGAAGGGCTTGTCTAAAATTGCACAAGAGTGGCGACGGAACTGATAACGGCAACGATCAGAGTTCACACTCTCATTCTTCAGGTCAAATTGCACGCAGAAATGATGAGATTTTGGGATAGATGATTGTCTTTTGACTTCCTAGAATCGATTTCACTTCCCAAAAAAAGTTTATTAGACCCAAATATATGTGAATATCCGTAGAAATTACTGATCAAAAGACGAAGTTCGGAAGGAATCATTGAATCGTTCAATGAAGGAAGCACTCATACCGATGCATCTCACTTGAAACTGGTTGTGTGCTCCCAGCTGACGGGTTAAATATCTAGATCTAGTGGAAATCTCGAAAGAAAAGGCGAATTCCTTACCCATGCGGCCTCTTGATACTGTCAATCCGAGAGAAGTCGTGTTCTATTCGATCTTTATTCATAGAGTCTCGATGTGGCGAAGACTCTGTGTAGGGAAAAACCTTAAAAAAACATCATTTTAAGCGGAAGAATAAGGAAACCAGAAGATTGCTTGATCCTCGTTCGAGTGACAGCCGCAGCTGTTCATTTCGCCAGCTTTCCCCAAATGGGTGCCATTGCTCTTCCGCCGAATGTCTAAAACAATTCAAATTATTGAAATCTACAATCTCCACCTCGGCGTCGGATTGACCAAAGCTTGTTCTTCGTCGTTATCCGAATCTAAGACAGATGTACAAGCAGGAGCTGTGTGGATGACTGAAGTTCTAACGACCCCTTCGCCCATTTCTGTCATCACATCTCGATAATACGAAGTCTCCATGGAATACTGTATCGCCTAAATCAATCGGTTGCGAGGCGAAAAGAGAAAGACCTGGATGAGATATGGAATCCCTCGAATATTTTTCATGACGGCCTCGGTTGTGTCGGGGTTAATCGTCGCAATCTTAGCTTCTTTTTCGTGTTTTAATCGTTTCATATAATAGACCGGACGGCGAAGGGCCTAAATAAACAGTTTCCTCTCTTTTACATCTGCAGGGAATGCAAAGTGAGATCACATCCAGAGCAATTAGCGAGTGACACCGCGCGACTAATTGTGGCACGACTCGTTCGGGCCCGGCTCGTTTTTCAAAGTATTTTAGGCTCAACTTACCCGTGGACGGAGGAACCAAGTGATCGAGAAAATAACCATTCCTATCAGACCGACGAGAGTTAGAATAAACGATTCGAAGAGCAAATCTTCCCGTAGAATTCCCAGAAAAATTCCTATAATCAGCCTCGTCAGACTGACCAGATTTTTAAGGAAACTTGCCTACACTGAAGGCTACCAGATTGAATAACCCAGAGATGATCAGCAAATGTCTAATTAGAAACATTTCTGGAAAAAAAAATTAGTCAGAAAGAGAGGAGGCAAAGTCACGGGAAGTTCGTGTGAAATCCAAGAATTCAACCTGATCTCTGGAGGGGATCGGAAGGTCGAAGTTTTGCAGAGAGGAAAGGCCAACAAAAATTTAATTTCCGGTTCAAAGAGCTGGATTTTGTTTTTCGAGACCTCATCGCGACACTACCGTAACTCTAGCAAAGATTTCATTCAAAAAAGCTTTCGAAAATCCATTTTGCTACACAATCCTACAACTGAAATAGGACTATGCTTGCAAGAATTACGAAACAAAGGCTCAAATGAATCATTTTATTGGCTGGATTTTGACTAAATTTGTCGTCGCTTTATGAAATAAAATATAAATTAGTGTTTGATGAGTAAGAGAGGAAAGGAAGTTTTTATGAGCAGAAGATGGCGATGAGATCGCGAAAAGAGACAAATTGGAATCGATGCTGTGGAAACGAATAACTTTTCGTTGGAGATGTGAAACTATAAACAAAAGAAGAAAAGATGAAAAAAAACTTGACAAAATTGGCCGTTCCTTTTTGAACTCCCTCCTCGCTGAACATGTGATATTGTTTACGACTGAAATTAGTGTTGTGAGGGTGTGAGTGTAATTAGAAGGACACGAAGATTCAAGTCGACGACAGCCAGCAGTATTGACGCCACGACTGGGCGGAGTCCTTGATTAACGGAATAACCGGGAGAATCTGGAGAGATAAGACGACGTCTATCTAGAGAGAGGTTTCAATTAGTGACGCCGTCCGATTTGAGGAAGAATGAAGGTGACATTAGGAGGCAAAACAGCTGACGTAGAAAGAATCCAAATGAGAGAGAGCTCTAATTGTTGCATGTGGCCCATCATGTCACATCAAACTTTTTGACACTAACCGGAACTCTCCGCCCCATAAAATTACATAATTAGTCTCCTTCATGGATGAATTGAGAGAGAATTCTGTGACAGGGCTATCTCTTTTGGAAGGCATTTACTTTTTTAGTTTGTTCTTAATTTCAAAGGCAAAAGTAAGAATTTTTCCTTAAATTTTAAGACAATTTCTTGAGTTTTAATATTGCTCAAATGTATGGAAAGCTGAAGAAGGAGAAAGACTTTCTGGGAGGAGCTTTGTGAAATTGCAGTAAACATGAGGAGGATAATGTGACCTTTCGAAGGACGGAAAACTCGGTCAAACAAATGTCGTTTTGAACTTGTTTTGAAAAGCGAAAAGATGGTTGTTTTTCGAGTTTCACAACTTCCGTATTCTGAGGTGTGAACCGATTGAGCTGCCCGCCAAATTGGCTTCGTTTTTGGGACTCAGCCGGTCCATTACTCGTAATGATAGACGGCCAGGAAGTGAGTTCTGAAAGGAGTGAGATCGATTCAGATTTCTTCGGGACTCGTCTCGTCTGAGGAGGAAACATGAACATACTGACGGGAATCCATCGAGCGGCTTTGATACGCGGCTCTGCTCTCTCCGGCTATAAATTATTCGGGTCGCCACGAAAACGTACGCTCTGAATTATTTAGGATCGAAATAGCTAGAAGGAGTTGTAAATCGTTTTGTTGTCTTTTGAATGGAAACTCGTGAAACGTTCTACCAATTTCCTTTCATTGGTCATATTATTTTCCCGGAGGAGTTGAATAATTGTAAACACGAGAAACGTCAAATTGGACAAGAGAAACTGACATCAAATACATTGCAGGATTGACAACAGAAATCAAGAAGAGCTGCTTTCGTTTCCTTCATCGAAAAATCACATATATCATCGGAGAAGAAGCGATGTTTTCAAGGTCGACTAAAGTTCCAAAGAAGGAAGTTTACTTTTTGAGCATTTCTTCTTGAAAAATTTATACATTTTTAACAAATTTGTATGAATGCTGGAGTGACTTTCCACGGAATTTCAATGTTTACTTGCTATCAGAAATGTATATCTGTATTTGATTGAATATACTTATAAATGAGATTTAAAGATGAAATTGACTCTACTTTTTACTAGAGGATTTGAGGGAAAGAAAACTCAATGAACGAGCTGAACTGAGACCAGTTCAAGGAGACAGGAAGAAGATCTCCAATGACAGGATCCGATACGTCAGAGGAAAGAAAGGCATATAGACATCCGATCATTTCGTTTCCGTCTTTACTTCAGTAATTTCGTTTAAAATTTTTCCATAGATAAATACTATAGGAACCTAGGTTATTAGCTCTTTCTCTTGCGTTTTTACAATATTCGGCTAACTCAAGAAATCGTTGCATTCCGCTAGAATAAGACAAAAATGGCCACGGAGGATGTTAAAGCGTCGCATTTTCTAAGAAAAAAAAAGAAGGAGAAAAGCGTAAAGAAAGCGAAGGAGAGAAGTGGACCATCTGCCGAAGACAAGCCGAACCTCGAAATCGAATCCAGAACAAACAAAGCTCCTTAGATAGTTTTCAAGGGGACACGCTAGCTGCTGTTTTTACACTTTGCAACACGGAAATGCAATACATCTTTACCGGTAATTATTCACAACAAAAAAGCTGCTACTATAACTATGACTTTTTCAACGGGATTTGGGGGTAAGCACAGGAGGGTTTCGAGTTAGCGAAGATCTCCAATAATCATTTCGCTCCATTGGCTGAGAACGCGTTCTACAAATCCTCGGCTATGGAGATTTCCAGATTCCATGTAAGCTGTATGGCCGCCATGGGCAGTTACAACTCCAATCACATTCTCACTACGGGAAAATTCGTCCAAAGGAAGAGCTGAAAGTGTGTTGTTGTTTGGAAGAGAAATGCTTACATTTGATTGGAGCGAAATAGTCATCGTTTGAAGTCAAAACAAGGAATGGAATCGGAATCTTGTGTACTTTTGGCTTCATTGACGCATCCTCATAATAGTGGCGAAGATCTCGATATCCACTCATTGGAGCTGTGAATCGCGAATCAAATTCTCCAATAGTTTTCGCCTGGCAGACATACTCCCAATCCACATGCTTCTCAAGGATTTCACGATGTCTAAAAATTTTTTTCTTCACAATTAAAATGCTCTGAATACGGCTGAATTGTCTCCACTAGACATCGAGCAATAACTCCATTCAAAATGAAACGAGGGATAGGCTGTTCCAAGGAGCGAGTAGACTCAAAAGGGTCAAAAGGCGATGAGACAGACATTCCAGCATCAAGATAGCAATTCTCCTTTGTTCGCGTAGCAAGATAATTCCACAGAATCATTCTAAAATTTTATTTTTCTTCCAAAGGAATCCTAGCTTACCCTCCCATACTGAATCCACACCCAATTTTTTTGGCTTTAGGATAACGTGCCGTGACAATCTCTCTCAAAACGTGGAGAACGTCATCTGTTTTAGCGGCATTATAAGTTTTTGGAGTTCGTAGGCTGACTCCACCAAGTCCACGAGGATTGATGACAATTACTCTCCACCCATTGGAATAAGCTTCCTTGGCTGGGTGCAACGCGTACGCTGCATCGTGCGTATGTCCTGAAAGCCTTGCTACAATATAGTTCCTTTAGGACTCGGTAAATCAAAGTTTTCTTCCGAAATGATAGCGGAATCATAAGCGGAATTGATAAGTTACGTCAAAGGTGATAACGAAACATTGTGGAGGATCCGCCTTTTGACGATTTCGTCGAAATTTTGTAGCGCGTGAGCGAAATTTACCTGTGATACCGGGTAGAATGACCAGGATGCTACAATCATCTTTAGCATTTTCGGGATGTAGCCAATCAACAGCAGCCACTCCGCCATCAGGAAATTCAATGAGTTCGCTGCAAAAATACAGTTATGAAAATAACTTTAAAAAGTTTACCGTGTCCATGGGAGCGATGGCTTGCTGCGGAATCTGAAATAAAATGTGAAATATGCTGTATAAAGCCAAAAAAAAACTCACGATCGAGCAATTGTCATAATTAAACCGTTCGGAGCCCACCATGCCGGACGATAAGGCTGAAATCAATACAATTAGAAATGATTTAAAAATTATGATACTCTATTCAAGAATCGGAGATGCTTTCTGGCTCGGGTGTGGAGATCAGTGCCAAACTTTGTATAAACCCGCGGTGTCTGAAAACAGAAATTAGGGTCTTTTTTTTTTTGTTTGAACCCCTAGCAATCTCTTGATAAGGAGACAAAGGCTGCAGATTTAATCAGCAGATCTTTAACTCCAAACTAGCTATCCAAAAACCATGGTTTTTAGTCACCAGTACGTAACAGAGGAACAAATACCCAACATCTCCCGAGTGCATACTTTTCAAGAAGTGGCTAATTTTATACATATAAAACAAACTTTAAATATTATTCCTTTAAATACGCGTAACTGGTGGATCCGTATTTGACCATGCATTTTTCAATGCTGTCTGAACTTCTGGCATCTTCGCCTCGGCTAATGATTTTAAGAATGAGTCTCTATGGATGATATTGGTGGCGGCAATGATGACTCGAAAATTGTTCTGCATTGCCAGAAGTCGAAGAGCAGCTACTTCAGCATAGGTGACACCTCCCAAGAAATAAACGAGGATTGCTTGCTTCATTCGACTATCTGGGCGGCGATCAGCTGGCGTATAGCTATTTTCTTCGACAAGGACTTTAGTAAAGGTTTTTTGGAGTTCTTTTGTATTCCATCCATGCACCATCGAATCGGCAACTACCTAAAATAATTTAATTTAAAATGTACAGCTTGGCTAACCTGGCAAAAAACCGGGGTAAATGCTCCTGAGAATACATAATTCATTTTGGTTGGATTCCTGAGATCCTGGACTGGCTCTTGACTAGGAACGAGATTAAGCCTTCTTTTCAAAAATGGGAATGTTGAATAAGCCGATTCGGTTTTCTTTGGAGCTCCAGGTGGAGCTAAATCTTCAAATGGTTTGTCCTTCTTGTATATAATTTTCTTCTTCGCTAATATGTACATTATTTGAACATATTCGCAACCAAATGTGCGATAAAAAAATTGCCAAAAATCGTCGAAAAAATTCGTTGGCAAACCGTTCATTGTTATGCTAGCCAAAGCTACTAAGCATAAAATGCTGAACGGATCGTACTCCATCAAGATAATATTCTCCACATATTCCTTAAACTTCTTGAAATCCACTGTGCCGGCTACTAATTCATGCTCAAACTTCAGACGGTCTGCTCCGCCTATTTCGTTTTTTTCCTGTAGCACCTCACAGGCGCAAATGTGCATTTCTAATTGACGATGTTGCAATTTTAGTTGTTTGAGCTTATTGGAAACAAAATCCTTCATATCTTGCACTTGATCAATTGATGCTCCTTTATCATAGCTTGATTGAATTTCTTTTGCTTTTGCACTGAGGAACGATGATACACCAACCATGTGCTTGTTCCTGATTGAAGCAAAAACTCCATCATTATTATCGAGTACATAAACTTTTGACTTTTTAATTACTGGCTGATGATCGCCTTGTGGACCCGTTGGAGGAGCAACTAGAAAAAAGAATACAAATAGACAGTGTTGTACATACCAGTTTCTGATTTCATACGATCTTCAACTTCAGATCCAAATTGTATTTTTCCACAGCCAATCGTAAAAGAATCGTGTAGCATGGCTTCATATGTAACGCCAGTCATAAGGACTGTAGCAAGATCAATATTGCGATCAAAAACATAGATGTGGCTGATTGGCTGATCTGGAGAAGCTCGAGGTTCGCCTCGAAGGTCGTATAACTGATGTAGTATTTTCCAAAGTTTTTCAGCTTGTTCGCCAAGCCCATAAACTGTTGGTATTAGACCGTACAGCGACTGTAAAACAAATATTTCTAAAAAAAATCGAAGACTTAGTACCTGAAGTTGGAAAATAGATTGAGCAGCGGCAACGAGATCTACTTTCGAAGTAGGCTGTAACTCGAGAGAAAAAAGATCAGTTTCCAATGGCAGCAAAGGCAATGCCAATTGAAATGATTCGAGTGATCCGTATATTCCGGCCATTTCTAGCTCTCTTGATGCTAAATGGCTTTGACGATCTACCCAAATAACAGCCATCTTTTTATCTGGCAGCGATAGTTGATGCTGTACCAGCATTTTGACATGTTCGAATGTACACCTAGGAAAAGAATAGAATTTTTAAAGAGCTTACCTCAACATATAAACTCGCGTAGTTACTTGTGCATTCCATGGTAATGATGTATTTCCTTTCAGAGGAATAACACGAGAGCATCCATGCTTTTGAAGTAACGACATCGATGCGATTTTATCAAGCGGTCTAAGTAACGAGACATCAACGACGAGATCCTTCGATCCAGATAGAGTTTCCAAAAGGTGTATTAATTCGCGTCTAGCTACTTCGTAGAGAAGACCTAACGGTTGATCAGTAAAATCAGCCATTCTACATGCTAGAAGAGGGAAGTTAGATACAAGGAGCACAAAAACAAGATAACAAGTGGCAAATAACACAGACAAAAAAACAGCAGTAGAATACAACTAGTTTATTGTTAACTTATTTTTAAAAAATTGAAAAAAAAAATCATGATTTTTGGATAGCTTATTATATACCCCACTTTTAATTTTAAGAAAAGACTCACTTCAGATGAATAATGCGAATAGAGGTAGAGAAGTACAGCTCCAGCAAATAGGCAAAGAAAGAGGAAGATCATTTTAGGGTACAGCTGAGTGCGGAACCCCTCACGACAATCGGTCGCAGGTGCAACTGAAATGATAAAGGGGTTATCCGCTAAAGAAATTGCAGATAAGACTGTGATAGAGATTCTGGCTAAAATGTAGAAAACCTGCAAAAATCACTGGCTACGTCGTTGCTATTCAAACAAATTGAAATTTGAGTTCTAAAATCAACTTTTTAGAGGCGTTAGGAAGAATGAAATTGATGGTCTGTTGTGAATGGTCTGACATGTAAAATGAATGGTTGCTGATAGTCGAAGGTCGCGCCTTTTGTGATAAAAATAGAACCGAATTTCGGAGAAAATTTTGCAGACATTAATTTGGCGCGCATGGAGCAACTGACAAACGGTGTAAGAGAAGTCAGAGATTAACAAGAATAATGGCCGTTTTGCAGAAGTATTAGAGTTCACACACGTGAAATGCACCAATGGCTAAAGAACGCGCAAACATAGTGCAGCATTTGTGCCGTGTTTTTCTTTTGGGACACTGCATAGACTACCGATTAGCTCTCAGAATTTGCAAGCAAACATTTTTCAGATTCATAGAGAAATTAGCGCAATTTATAGTAATAACTTGCGGAAGTCGCCAAGTTTATTTAAATCTATGTACAGTTATGTAACAAATTAGGAAAAAATAATAAAATAGTTATTAAGCATGCATTAAACACCTACTCTTTTTCTTTTGATGACTTTTAATCTGTTTTAAAATTAGTTAGACTGATAAAATGTTACCTTTTTCATGCAAGGGTGACTGAATAATTTGCGATTTACATTCCCTTTTATATCTAACCATTCTAACTGGATGCTCTAAGAAAATAGCCTGGAAATAAACCAAAATACCTACCTTGATAAATGCCACTAGTTTATCGATGTTGAATGAAACACTATCAAATAATGCTAGCGAGTAGACTTTTACTCTTCCACCAAATTCCAACATAATACGATCTAGATCTTTATCGCTGATGTCCTTCTATAAAACGAGTAAATTTTTTTTGTAAAAAAAAACCTACATCAAGTTTTAAGAGACACACTGCTGCCTTGAAATTTGTCTTTTTAAAACTATCTTGGCACATTCGGAAAGAAGGTTCTCCACAAAAGCATGTTGGACTGCCCCAAAGAATCTTTTCTTTCTAGAAAAAAATCATTGCCGATGTTTGATAAGACTAACCGTGATTTTCACCTCATAGGTACCATAAGTTACGAGATGTTGATAGTCAAATAGAATATCTTCTGAATTGGGAATGGCTTCTTGTACACGCACAAATTCAGCAAATGTCAGCTAAAGAACAATAAACACAAATCGAAACTTACGAAACGAAATATGTTATCTAAGATAAATACTGGCTGAGCAAAAAGGTAATCTGTGAAGGTTTTCTTAATTGAAAAATAAATTATGCTGAATGAAAACAACTTACTTCGCCTGACATTCTTTTCTTCAAAATTGCATTCTTCTTGCATTCAATTTGGAGAGTCATCTCCTGAAAATTAAATGCATAATATGTATGTAAAAATAAAAAATATGTTTCAAGGGAATTATGCAAATAATTTGTTACACCTGAAAAAAGAATAACAAAATATAAGGTCTTTAGGCTGCTCAACATTTAATACTTAGCATTCAATAGAGAACTCAACAAAATAAATAGATGGTCAACAGCGAATCAAAGATTTTTTAACACTTACCCATAATTTTCATTTCTTATTTTTTTAACTGCCATATTGAATATAGCAATTTCCCCTTACTCGATCTAACGTAGGTGATGAAAAATGAAATATAAAAACATTGGAAAGAATTTGATATACGAAATAGACAGGACAATACATTTAGTAGCATTTCTTGTAAGACCTTATTGAGCCTAACGATGAGGAAATTTCTGATGAATTCCCACTTTTGAACCATACAACATATGAAACACGTTCAATAACGTTTTATAGACTGTTTTAAATTGGATGTTGACATAAATCGCAGCTTTTAGCACATTTAGCTTCAGCCAGCATTAAGTCCTTCGAACAGGATCCCTTCTTCTTGAAAACATTGCAATTCTTCTCCTGATCGATACAAGGAGATGCAGCTTTTCCACAGAATCCACATTCCAGGCCACATTTGTATTTTACCTCAAACCATGAATAGGGCTTGGGGACTAAGCAAATCCACCGATTTGACTCACACCAACTATAATTTGTCATACACTAGCTAAAATAGCATACGCTCCTGCTCTATTCGAGCACTTGTCGGCTCTAAATTGAATGGTGAAATTACTGTAGAAAAGACGATTGAAAGAGATAATAGGCAAAGGGTTGACTTTACTCCAAATCGTCTGATTCAAGTCCTTTTCGCAGCAATAAATTGGCCCCGTCATCTTTTGGTCATAGTCAAATTTAATTTGCAAACCGCTGTTGGGACAGCCAAAATCACATGGAGAATTGAATATATTTGTTATTTTCAGCTGAATTGAAGAAAGAGGATCCGCCTATATTTGTTTATAATGAAATAGACTAGAATGCTACCTGGATCCAATGAACACATTGAGAATAATAATCTCGTTCGTCATAATCATTTGTGGACTCTCCGACCGAAATTGTCGCTGTCTGCCAATTGCTGGTAGCCTTTAGAAGAGATCCACAACCAGTCGGCTGATTGGAATATTGACTAGACAACTAACTGACTTACTCGCTGATCACAAAGGGCTCCTCCATATCCAGCAGGGCAATTGCAAATTGAGCAGTTCCGTGGATTGGGTACTCCTCCATTCGTACATTTTGCCGCTTTTTTAGCGCATTTTGCTACAAATTGTTGCCTTTGATGGGGGATGATTAACTCGCCAGAGCAGCCATAATAATCGTTAACCATCTTGATATCATAGAAAGAAATGAGTCTATTTCCCATCGTGTACATATAGTTCTTGTTCTTCGGAATAATCGACAGATTTCCTTTTGTGATTGTGAATCTATCTCAGATTAATAAAGCCACTAAACCCACTCACACATTGGCTGTATAGTGAAGAACGCTTCCATACTCATAAGGCGTATAATTTGTACTATTTCGAGCTGATATTTTCGCAAATTGAACTTCCGTGCTTGGATCGACATTAGTCAAATCGACAGTGACATAATTGTCTCTATTCGATAGCATTATCGTGTGGACAAAACCGAGTGAATGCAGATGTTCGTGAAGAACTGTTCCAACCTGCTCGGCATTTTGAATGAAAGAAGAAGAAACAAACCAATTCACAGCCATTATCTAAAGAAAGATTCTGGATTCCTCCAGACATTCCAGTCGCCGAGTAACAAGCATCTCCGTCAAAAATTCTGATTCTGTTTATGGCGTAAGTACTTTCCACAAAATTTATACAAGTTCTGTCCATAATGTATTTTTGGGCAATTGCCACCGAAGCCTTTTTCCGATCATCTGGAAGAGTCATAAGAAGTCAAAAAAGCTAACTGATCGAGGAATCGAAATAAAAGTATACGGTATTATTGGTCCATTTCTTACTGCTTAAAAAAGCTTGTCGTTTATCTCTTAGCCCAGCATTCTCACTGAAGACACTAATTGTTCATAAAGGTCAGAACAAACTTTTCAATTTTTGATTCTGTAGATATAACAGAAACCAGATGGAAAAGTAGGATCGGGAGGGCGAGAACCATATCTGACATCCATCGAATAGCGGAGCTCCTTTATTGGGTTGACTTTCATTCACAGTTCAAATCACAATGTAACGAGATCTCTGATCATTTTTGGTATAGCAGAGAGAAGGTCTTTTCCATTTTTAGACTATGAGCATAACAATTCGCAACCACTTGCTATTTATTCAAGGAAGTTTGGATCCAATTGCTCACACTAACTGATCGCATATTGACCTATGTATTAGTCATAAAACCATTCAGCTACCAACTATTGGTTTTATAGGGAAAGAGATTAATTACCCAAGGTGTAACTTTGGAACTAACGATGAAATGCCAAAAGGAGGTGTGTTATACTAAATAAAAAGAAAGAAAGTTCTTAGACTCGAGTTTACTCCGGTCGTGTGTGCCGATCATTGTATGGGGAATGTTGTCTCTCTCGGACTCTTCCAAGGCATTTTCTGTTTGTTCACCTGATCGTGGCACCTTGTTCATCTTATCGAACCCTTAACTTCTTCTCATTTTAGCCAGAAAATGATCAACAATCTTGGAACAAAACTCTTCCAATCAGTCACCGATAAAGCCGGCGATTTGGGAGATAAATTCGAAGTAGAATTCGCCTGGCTCTCAAGGAATATGACAGGTCTTTTATGGGGCGATAGATAATTGACACTTCACTCTTCAGTGGATATGAATACAATGGTAACCGAGGCCTTGTCCCTCTCAAGTTACGTCAAAGTTGCTATTGTTATTCTCTGTGTTCTTTTGGTTTGTCGCTTTTTTGGACTCCAAATAGCCCTTCCAGATTCTTGTAATTATTCGATTGTCAGCTTTTGGCCTTCGATGTCTAATATTCAAAGCGAGAGAATGGATTCGAGATCTCCGTCCTCCTCCTCAGGTAACCCCTTTTTTTGATCAAATTACGACGGATATTTAGGTTATTTTAATGATGCCTACTGAAGATGGAAATTTCCGTAAGTCTTCAAAGGTTTGGACAGATCAGCAAACGAAACAAATATTGGAGAAGCTCAAACTAGACACCATCGATGAGACGAATCCTACTCAGCCTAAACGAGGAGAAGCAAGAGGAAAACGTTTATTGTACCATAATGATGAAGATTGATGTTTTATAAAAACTACCACGCTGGTTGAAATGCCTCTTTCTCCTTTTTTATTTTGTAATCTGGAAGCATTTGTTTGTCTTGAAATGCGCCTACGTAAAAATAACTTCCAGCAAATGGTCTTCCCATGAATTTTCCGGTTTCAGATTCCAAGAAATCGGTAAAAGATGTGTAGTTAGCGTGGAGATCCTGATGGAATTGTGGATGTCGTCTAGTCAAGCGAATTTTCGTTTTGAAAACCAAAACGACATACAACTTTCTAACTGAAAATTCCTCTCTTTTTTCTGCAAAATCCATTAAAACAAACTCTGTTTGGTTGATATTTTGTCATTTTGAAGAGTTAGAACCCGATTGATGTTCCTAAAAAAGACTCCCTCATCCCAAACTGGAACAGATAAGTTGATCTCTTTCGCCAATGATGTTGGCCTATTGTAATAGAAATTCATGGCCTCCGGATTCCCATGTGGATCTGCAATATGCGATTTTAGTTACTCTTTCCTACTGTATAGAACTAAAACATGGACGAATTCGCCGGGTAACACCTCACGAATAAGGGCGACTTTTTGAAGAGTTGCTGGCTCTCTTAATTTGTAAGGAATCATCGAGAAGTGATCGCCTGTTCGAATCTCCGGAAGAGTAGTTCCTTTGCTCTGAACATATTCATTCAGCACTATCTACAAAATATGTTATTCAATTAGCAATAGCCTCTCACATAGTCGACTCCACTTTCTGGAGCTTGGCCGATAATCGATGGAGACAATGAGGTCACATAGAAAAGAGGCATTGAGAGGTTTGAGGACATCTTATTGATTCCCACTTTTGTCTCATAAAATACTGAATCAATACTTTATAAAACAAAGTAGAGACTTGCCGTTTTCAAAGGAGTCAATAGTGGAGGATTTACAGCAGAGATGCATGTTGTACGTCGTAAGCATTTGATGGTTGATGGCCTGAAAATGAATAATTGATGCAGAATTAGTTCAGGTTAGGACTCCTAGGCACTCTTTTCTTCATTTCCATCCTATATTCTCCAAAAACAATCACCTGTTCGCAGGTGTAGTCTTCTGGACAGGAGTTCTCTTCGGTTGGATCGCAGAGCATCACCGAGGGGATGTCATAAGACGATGATCCGTATGGACAAACTGTGTAGATACTGCTTGATCTATGAGAGAGGGAAACTTGCTTGGTTTGACTTGTTCTGGGATTCCCGGAGGATTACTTAAATCTTGAGGGACATCGGAGCAACAGCGATAATCACTTGTTGATTTAGAAAATACACAGACTGGATTTCGACCAGTACATTCAATCGGATCGTGAGGAGTGCATCTGACTCCTAGAGGTGTTTTATTATAGAAAAAGGAAACAACTCTACCTTCATCTTTAAATTGATCACAAAGAGAATATGAGGCAAGGATGTTTTGCTCGTGAGTTTGCCAAGGAAAGGGACAGACTGGAAAAAATAAAGAAAAGAAAAAAACATACTGTCTTCGTAATCTTCATCCTTATGGCTGTATTTAGAATAGCCAGGCCGAGTAAAAGAACTGGTTAAAAGAAGAAAAAGAGTCCAGGTGCTCATGGTGTCAAAGAAAGGTGTTGGCTTTTACGCGTGCGCCCCGATCAGAACCAAATATTCGATCAGTCGGTCATCAAGCATGAACGGCGGCTTATCGTGACGCAGCAAAAAGCACAAGCACGACTTCACTGCAGTCAGTCTCTTCAGTCCCATTTTGAAGTTTCTCAAAAGGTTTCAGTCATGAAGACATTTTATGTTCTTCTGGCTACTTGGCTCTTGCCATTAACGTTCTCACAACCGAATATTCCCCCTCCTCAACGACCAGGTGCTCTTCTCTTCTTTCATTTCTCAATCTCTAGAGTGCACTGCCGGATGGCAATCAACCGGTCTTACTTATGTTCCCAGCATCACTCAATGCAACGATTACTCCGAAGGTTTGTTCTTACTGCTACTTATAGCTTAATTATTGCGCACTGAATGAAGCCAATTCAGCCAATGGTGTGATCTGTAACCCGCAGAATCCAACGACTTGTACTGGGAGAAATCCTTTCTGCTCAACTGATTCTGGGGGAACTCATAAATGCTGCAGCGATATGATCCAGGATTCCACAGAAATAGAAAAACTCGAACCAGAACAAATCAAACCAAGTTTGTTAGTCTTTTCCATTTGAAAAAAGATTCCTAGTTTGTCCTGGAGGAGCAATAGCCTACCGTATGCCTCGTGTCCTGTTCTGTGATCCCACCATCGTCAATATCTGTCCTTTCGATTATAAAGTTTGCTCTAAAACGTTTTGCCAGAATAATTTCTAGTGTGTGGAAGCTGTAAATGGCCATCTTCTCCCTCCAGATGGTCGTTCTCTTTGCTGCAAAACCTCAACCCTATACAGTTTTGGAAGTGTTTTCAAGTATGAGCCATCTTTCTTCCCAGCCAACCTCCTTACAGCGAAGCTAAACTATCTCCCAGACTTGTTCCGAATCCTCCAATTGCAGGGATTGACTACGTAGGTAAAGTAATAAATTCAGCCAATGCCTAGGCTACTCTCAATGTTCACACTTCGGCTACAATGCATGCTCCGGAGATCCGAATCGGTGATCATTTTGTTCTTTCTCCTTTTCGACTCCTTGAGCCGGCTTATTTAAAACAAGTGAAATTGCTCTCAGAGCAATCTCATGGCAGCTATCTTCATGTTATGATATTCGGTGAGGATACTGTAGATAATTAAAGAAGACCGAATTAAAGATCCGTTGACTACCACAGAAACAATGCAATTGTATTACGATAGGTGAGAAGGTATTCTCTTGGTCGCAAATTGAATTTCAGACCATCAAAGCCGGGAAAACTGTTGGATTTGGAGGAACCAATAGCTGATGGAGGATTCATTTATAAGAAGATATTCCGAGCAGATCCTTCCATCAACATAGAGAATCCGTTGAGACCTGGCCCCAACAAAGAATGTTTTGTTTTTTATTTTACTTTTCACATGCCTTTTACAGTCAGAAAGCTATGGGTTGTTCTTGTTTTCAAAACTGTTGAACCACTCACTCGACTCTACATTTCCGTTACGGTTGATATCCACAAAAACTACCGATCAGCTTCTGAATTTCTTCGGTCGGAAACAGGAAGGCGACTGGGAACTCCAGTGGCCGGTACTTATTTTTACGTAAGTCATAGACATTTGAGACTTTTTTAAAACTGATTTTCGTGTTTGATCGATGATTTGTTTCAGTTGACTGCAGAATGAAGAAGAAGATTGGGATAAATTGTATTTATTTAAGTATCTTCAATGAAGTCTTTTATACCTCTCTGTTCCTAATGACCCTGTGCGTACCGGCTAAATAGGTAGCGCGGCAGCTGGTGGATGACCTCGACGGAGCTTTGAATAGCCACCATCGACCAATCCAACCATTGCTCACTATTTGCGTGCCTTTTCTTTCTTCAAGTAATTGCTAGAAAATGAGTTCTATCTCGGAGTCGATATCCCATGTAACAAAAAGCTCTTCTTCTACGACAACAGTCCCCGAGATTTCTTCGGCGACGGATTCCAGTTCCAATCGATCTCTTATAAAAGATTTAAGACAACGGATTGAGTTGTTAAAAGTTCAGGTAACTTATACAACGACCCTTAAAAAAACCTTCAGCTCTCTCAAAGAGAACGTGAATTAGTCAACGAAAAATGGGAAAAAGAAGAAGAATCTGTTGTCCAAAATCGAATGAAGACAGAGCTGCGACAACTTCAGGCAAACTCACTGTGTTAATTTCCATTTTCGTTTAGACAAAAACCATAGCTCTGACAGAAATGTGCAATGATCTTTTGGCTTTTGTAAGACAGAACGAAGAGGAGGAGACTTCTCGTTCCAGGGAAATGGAAAGATTCTACAAGTGAGTCCTCCTTATTTTAGGGAATGAAAAAAGCTTCAGAGAAAGTATCAAAACTCTAACAGAATCGGGATCGAGTCTCCGTGCTGAGAATGGTCAATTACGACAAAAATTGAGCGTCTGTGAGGGAAAGGTCAGCAGGAAAAAAAAGGAAACAATCATTTTTTCAGATTACAGCCGTCATCCATGAGAACAATTTTCTCCGATGGGATGCGGATGCTCGAGCAAAAGAGCTCCAAGATTTAAAAGTAAATATTGGCCTTTTGTTTAAACTTGATCCTTTAAGAGAAAGTATGAAGAATCTTGTCGAGAGTTGACTGCGACTAAGAGCGAGGTGGTGTCTCTTGCAAAGGATCTTCGTGAAACGAAGAGATCTCAGTCTGAAAAGTACTACATTTTTCTATTAGGTTTTTTTGATTTATTGATTGCCGGTTCAGAGAGATGAGATTGATTCTATAGAAAGTTAAGTAATATTTAGAATTGAGACTGAAGTAGAGGAAGCCGTGAGGTCGACAACAACAAAAATAGAAAAAGTAAAGAGAGTCCAAGACGATCGGGAAAAGGAATATGGCTTAACTTTGACCAGAATGCAGAATGAAATTGACTTCTTAAGGTGATTTTCCTTGTAGAATGAAAAAATAATAAAGAATCTGTAGGTCAGAAGTAGAGAGAAAGGCAATTCAAGCAGAAAGATTGACGGAAATAATGGATCAGCTAACTATTGACAACAAGAAATTGTACGAATTTCATGGGGTAGGTTCAAAGCTCAAATTGATGACAGTCATTTAAAGAATGTTAACAAAGATTTCGAGGAAGAACGAGAGCAATGGAAGGCAGTTGTTAGCCATCGGGAAGCGCAGATCGAAAAGTTGAAGAAGCAGAGAGAAGACCTTCAATCGAGTCTAGATATTTGGAAGGAAGGAGCCAAGGAGAATGAAATCAATATGGACGATGCTGAGCAGCAATTAGCTGAAAAAGAAGAGCAACTCGAAACAGCTAGAAGCAATGCGGCTACTCTCAGAAAGCAGGTAGCACCTTTAAAAGAAAAAAGTTGGTTTATAGCTGGCTGAAGTGACGGCTGTAAAGGAAATGAGTCTTCCCGAGCTGCGGCGAGAGTTGAAAGTCAAGACAACTAGACTGATTGAAGTCGAGAATAGGCTGGAAGTCATTTCAAAAGACTATAAAGAAGAGCGAACACAGCGAATAGATTCGGCCATCATAATTGCGGAGATGACCAAAGACATGAAAATAATGATAAATGTCCTGAAGAATTGAAGTAAATATTCGCCGGAAAGGATCCATCTTACGGAGGGACTAACCCTTTGCGAATAAAGTCAATTGAACAGTCAACTTGTCATTTGATTGATCCCAAGCCTAAGCAAGAATTTAAAAACCTTCAGTCGGAGCTTTTACATCCAACCGATGGCAAACAATCTTCACATTTCTTCTGCTGCGTCCTTCTTCTTTCTTCGTCGCCATCTCGGGATCTCGTCTCATACAGATATCCATCCAATATCTTTTGTTGTACCTATCTGGAACTTCCTGCAAGCAATTTATTAGACAGTACCCTCGAAGACAGTTGACAAACTGCTTCCACACCTCTATGAGCTCTTTCCTGAGGATGAATTGGGGAAGTCGATATTTGGACCGAAGTTTTCAGACTGTTATCTTCGGTCAATTACAGCAAATAACTATTCAATAAGCAAAGTCTTCAACTGGACTCAATTTGGAAGAGTTTTACAAAAATATACTTTGTTTCAACCGAAAGTATTTTCTAATTTGACTGATTTGTTTTCTCTTCACACTGAAACATTTCAGACTACAAATTATGACTGCTGATGAGCCTTTTTGAATCGTAGAGAGGCTGGGTCAATCAAGAGCTGGGGTTTTGAACCGGGAAGTGGGGAAGCAGTTATGGGGTGATTTTTAGCGAGGAACCAATTGAGATAGAATGGATAGGGAAGAGATTGAGAATACAGTAAGCCTGGGTTTTTCTTGGAGATCCCAGTTACAATTAAAGTTTGTTAAAAGAGAAGTCCGGATGCTTATGGCCTCTTCGCTTACCGTAAGCAACGGCAAAGAGGCTTTAATTGATAGAAGATGAAATGTGTTTTTTCTGTTATAACTCTGTCCCGTTTGAGTTAGATACGTATTTACAGATAGATATATGTACGTGTTTACACTACTATAAGGCTTTCTGACTGGCCTTCTTAGTTAGCCTTCTCTTAGCTTAGCTGCTAGATTTTGTCATTCAATTGAGTTTTACTTGAGCTTCTTCTACTATTTTTCTCAAAATAGCTTATATTTGCCCGTTTTTCCTTTTATTTCCAGTGTGCACGAGTTTTATCTAAAATCATAAAATTAGACTCAACTAACCTTTGATCTCCGCTGTATCTTCTTATCCTGAGTTCTTCTATTGATCCTTGCCGCCTTCTTCCAGCTCTGACGATGCCTAAATTGGAGTAGGGGGAGGGGACCCAAAAACCCAAAGAAAAAGAAACCCACCTTGATAGTTGAAAACAACTGCTCGGAGCGGAGCACAGACAGCGAATGAATAGGCTAAAGGACCTACGCTCAGATTGAAGGCGAAACTTGTCAACCAGTGGCGAAATTTAAACTTTTGCGCAAATCTACAGTATCCCCAGATGTGGATACAATGAAGGTTTTTTTTAAATTTCAAATGCTGAGTCAGTGGAATCAGATAATTAACGATAAACCGAGTGGAGGACAGCTCCGTTTCGAGTCGAAAAGTGCAATTTTGAAAAGTAAATTTGAAAAAGAATCTCGCTTATCCAAAATAGGTTTATTTTAAAAGCTTTCTAGGTTGATGCATTATTATCATCCTCTACCTGTTCTCTACTTCAAATTATTCTATTTTTAGAATGTCATATCTTCATTGTATGACATGCTTCGACTTTTATAGCAACACTTTAAAGTTTTACATATCGTCTTGCCGGCATGTGGCTTGCATAAAGTGTGTGGAAAGAGGTTAGATTCCTTAAATTGATATTATCCGCTTTTAGGAGCATTTACATTGAAATGCAAAATATGTCAGAAGGAAAATCCACAAATTCAAGAAATTGGAAACACATTAAAAAAAGAGGTTAGTTCAAGCGCTAATGCTGTTGACTAATAATTATAGTATAGAGAGCTTTTTACGCCTATGACAGAATCTGTTCGAGAAATTAATCAGATGATGGCCCAAGTCCTTCAATTTCAAGCTACTCAAAGAAAAATGTTAATTGCTCAGCTATATGCGAGGGTATGTTTATTACTTCTTTCCATGTTGATGTGTTTCAGTTTGAAAGCTTTGAAAAAATGAGGGCATTTTGTGAAGATACACTTAAAAAGAAAAACGAGTATAAAAGGTAGCTTCTAATGTTGTTTAAACAAAAGCTCTTTTAGTCAGATAATGCAACTTCAAAATTATAATACAAAGGCTAAACAACATATACAAACTCTTCAACAGAAATTAACAGACGTAGCGCAAAGCTCTCAAGTCAAGCAAAATAATTTAAAGTAAGTTAGATAAAAATTTTATATATTTAGTTTGACAACAATGACCCATGACCCTTTCCGAACTCCAGCGCACCGACCAGCTTATCGCAGCTTCATCACTTCTACACCGTGCGGTTAGAGAGACTTTATATTAAAATTCTATTTATTATTTATTAGATTCTACTAGATGCGAAAGGACTTCTTCTACGGATGCGTCACTTTCATTTACAGCAGCAACTGGTTTTCCCAGAACCATGAATTCGACCGATGGAGAAGTAACCTTTCTTATAGCGCATCGAATTATATTTACAGATTACAGTCTTAGCTCAAAGAACAGAAGGAGTCAATTTAGATTCCACCATGCAGCCTCCAGGAAATACATCAATAAACGGAGGAATAAAGCGTTCTCTATTTGAAAATGCTTCACGTGACGTTAGTCTAAATTAATCACAATCCTTTTTTCAGACTACTAGTTCATCTCACAAGGAGCCTTATCTACAAACACCTTGCAGTAGTGTTTCGGTTAATAAAAAGAGGTAAGATCATTTCAATTTGTCCTAATATTTTTAGTCGTATGGATATAATGACAAAAACAGATCCACTTCATAAGTAAAAAAAACCTGAATTTGTTATGAATGTTTTTATTTTTACCCTTTTAAGTAGCTTGTTAAACATTTGTTTGTATTTAGTAAAGGTAATGTACCTCACGAATTTAATACTAACAAGGCCAGGGACAATCAGAATCTGGCTCGAAGTCCTCCTCGAACTCTTTATCGTCTTCTGCCTTGGAGGTTTGCTTATCCTTCGCATCTGACTTTGTATAGGCCCCTCGATCGGGGGATAGGTGATTCCGGTCACTCTTATTGGATCTTCGAAAAGCTTAATCTTTTGTGAGTTGAGCAAAGAAAAATCCAATAAAACTTTGTTCTCCATTCTTTCCAGAATTCTTTTCGATAAAAAGAACACCTGACCAAATTCTTTTTCTTTGCATTCTTCTTCTTTTGTTGAATTCAAAATGGAACTGTGCATATAAAAATAACCACACACTCTTCGAATTAAAAAAGCAAATGAAATTTCTCATTATATTCCTCTCGCTTGTTCTCCTCTCCCTTGCAAAGGATTACTGCGGTCCCGGAATGTTCACCTTCCCGGCTAGTCCAGAAATAAACGCATGCTGCAAAACACACGACGAAGATTATGATGGTTTACCCTGGTGGCAGAGGCTCATCCCCTTTTATAGGGTTCCTCTCGACATCAAATTTTGTAAATGTTTGGACAAAGTCGGATCGTACGTTTTTCCATTTTGAATTGAATGACATCTTTGCGGATTTTTCTTACAGATTTTATACAGTAATCTAAGAATATACGAACATATTTCGTCTTGAATTACTGTATTTCAAAATCCTAAAGAAGCAAATTCTTAGCTGATTTTTGACGTAAATATAAGTTGAATATTCAGAGCGCACGCTTATTTCAAATGTGGAATTCTAATGCTCATCGCTCCGTTTGGAAAATGATTTGAATAAAAATTATAGATTTTTTTATATATCAATTAGAAAGGCTTGTTGAAGAGAAAAGAATCCAAAATATGGAAGGCAATCTCTGGCTTGTCCGTCGGCACCATATGTCCTGCTCCTCTGACTAAATGTAACAAATAATAGCAATTAAAGCAATGGCAGACCTGTCACAAAGTCCAAAAGACTACCGTATTTAGTATGGAATCCACCGACTTGTCCGCTCACTTGGTAGCTCTTCTTGGCTTGAGTCAACTGAATCTTTTATAGTTCGGTTAAGAAACAACTGACTGGAAGTCCAACTTTACGAGAGTATCTCTGTCCCATTATGAAGTTACAAGCCATATCAACATCTCTGGAAAAGTTCTTTCCATTTGCTCAAAGGAAACTTGGTTTAACCGTAATCTCTCTAATAGACTCCCGCTTCATGATTCTTTTGAACTTTCACTAGTTTTTTAAAAAAATTTCTGATGTTTTGCAAAGTTTTAGTTCTCTTTTACAAAATTACAGAACATTGAAAATAATAGAAATTGTGGAAAGTTTAAGAAAATCAGGCGAGAAACTTGAGAATTTACGATATTTCTATAGTGGTTCCTTGAGTTTGGAAGTCTGTCTTACCCGCTGTAGAGCATTCCCTTGAGTCCGGCTTTCAAAGCATTTTGAACTCTGCTGGTCGTGTCAATGACTTGTCTCTGATAGACGGTACTGATCACATTACTGAATATCTTCTTTGTTTAAAAAACAATTCTCCGAACCTGCAAATATTCCATTTGCCAACACTAGAAGGAATTCCAAGAGCTTTTCTCACATCTTGTCTGTTCAAATAGGTTGTGACGGCTGATTCATCCATACAAACAATGGCACTGACCTGAACCAATATTTTTTTGCCTTCTAATCGCAAAACCTGTGGAGGAACGAAATCAGTCTTCATCTTATTTTTATAATCTTGTTGGAATCTCAAAGGCAATTGAGTTCCAGTGGTTGGAGCGCAATTCGAATACATATTGTAGGGATTGATTCCACCATTCCATGCCTTCTGGGTGTTCAAATTGACGAATTCTTCACAAAAAGGCTGAGTCGAAGCGTGGAATGGACAATCATCGGTCATATTGTTGCAACAAGTCATCTTTACTTTCTGCCAATTAGTGTCGTCGATCATTCCGTGTGCATACATAAAGTCCATAAGAGAGTCGGTATCTTCGTTCATATCAACGCATCCATTTCCAATGGCGAATCCCTGAAAACTACCGTATTTTCTCTAATAAATTCCAATTTCTCCTTAAATGTTCTGACCATTTATACCTTAATGTTGATGTAGGAAGTATTCTGTTTGTCCAAAATGGTTTGAACCAACGTGGGGATGTAAATTCCGCCATAGGACTCTCCAGTTACGTAGAAATCGTTATTTTTGTATTGGGGAAACTCGGCAAAAAAGGCTACCAGTGCCTCCCAATTTTCTTCAGCTGTCTATACACTTTTTTTTATACAATTGAAGAAAAAAAAGAACCTGAGTATCTCCTGTGGCAACATTTCCATTGGACGCATAGGAATAACCAACTCCAGCTGGAGACTCGAGAGTCAAAACTGAGGCATTTCTATTCCATGAATAGGGATTCACACGGAGAGTCGCTCCATCAGGATTGATCTAGATGATGCTCTCTCTTTACTTATAGGAAATACCATAAAAGGCCCCCATTCTTCAAGCAGAGCTGAAAGACCTGAGCAGCCAGGACCTCCAGTGAGCCATAAAAGAACAGGATCGGTAGCTGGATTGTTCTGAGATTCCACAAACCAATAGTGCAAGTGATGGTTTTGATTATGACCGACGGAATAATAGCCAGAATATTGCTTGAAAGAGGCTGGCGGTTGACCGGGCAAATTGACAATCTCTATAGCATTGGCTATAGCAAAAAGAGCCACCAGAGTGCAGCGGACCGCAATCATCGCGGACGAAGACGAACTGATAACCAGAGAACCGGGATTCGTCCGGCTATCTTCTAGAACGTCAGCTCATTTGGGAGAAAGATAAGCTCGGGTTGTAGGGGAGCCATTTGGGTTTCTATCCTTCAGCTTTATTCCCAAAAATGATTTAAATTGGAAGAAAACGCCCAACTTTGATAGTTTATTTGTTTGAATTTAAGTTTATTTGGAGAGAGATTCGAGTCGAGGGGTTGAAGGCATCTTTTGAGTTCTTGGAGAAGACTTGGCATTTAAGAAAAAGATCATATGGTTATTTAGTCTTCTAGACTGACGCTTGGAGAGAAGATTTTGGATGTCATTTGAGTGTGAATACTTCCTCTCAGTCTTTTGAATTCCTTGGAACGTCGAAGTGGAAGTTTTAAAAAACAGCTGCTTGATCTTCTATTTGCCAGAAAAGTTGTGCAAATTTGAACTTTAAGGAAAAATTTCACCGACAACCTGCAGTCGAGAGCCTACGTCAATCGCTGTCGCCACGTGAGACCAAAGTTTTCCGTGAAATGACCTGGAGCTGATAACCAACACTGGCAGCCTACAATTCGCCTAGCAGAAAATAAATTCCAACTGGAAAATGGTTAAAAGAGACGGCAAAAGGTTTCAAGATGATGAAGCATTCTGGGAATATTGTAACTGACCACAGAATAATTTGTTTTTTCCCTGTTTTATTTTAATTTTATTGTCACATTTGAAAGCAAGTTTTTCGGCCAAAAAAATATAGAGGGTACGATTATTTTTATATCAGTTGGCTGTGTATCGATTTGGGCGGCTTTTTCGCACACCTCCAATTTCTAGTTAGGCACACAAACAACCATGAGTGGCCGAGTTTTTTCCTATTTCTTATTCTCAGATTACTCCCGAATTTTTAGCCAAAATAAATGCTGGAAAAGGGACAACTTGTGAGTGATTGGTACGCTTTTAAAGATATAAACTATGATCAAATAACTCTGGGCGATATTTTGGAATTCCGAAGGACAGTTGATATTATCGGAAAAGATAAACGCCTCTATACTGTAGGTTTTATTGATTTCTCTTTCGATGGCTTTAGCATTGGGCAATCTATATTGGCAGAGTGGCAGACATCCCAAGTGTGATTCATATCTCGACGCCCGATGGAGACTTCGATTTGACCACTGGAACGGGCCAAGTGAACAGCTCCTTGATTCCAATTGTCAACATATCAGCTGTGGCTGCAGTCCGCTGTGATCCAATTCATCTGGTGGCTGGAACTGACGAATTGAGAATCAACAACGGATTAGATCGATTTCGAACTCCTTTTAGTCCAAGCAAAACTGTTGAACGAGCATTCCAAAAGGTTGATTAATTCCCTTCAAAAAATAGTAGAAGATTCAGCTTGGGACGGGCGGCTATAATATCGTCACAAATAACTGCGAACATTTCTGTAAATACTGTCGATATGACATCCGAGTCAGCTCCCAGGTGCGTGGCTTGTTGTATTTTCAATTTCCATTACAAGCCCAAATAATAATTTTTGATTATTTTGATAAAACCAGCATCTTCTGGGCTATTGTATCCAAATCTGAAGCAAGCCGACTGAAGTTTCTATTTTTAGGTCCAAAATGGAACTGCCTTGGCTGTGGGAATGATCATAGCAGCTGCAGTAAATCCTGTCGCAGGCATCGGGGCAGGAGCGCTCTACCTACTTTCTTCTGATCATGTCAGTGAGTTTTTGAAGAATAGACTGAGGCGACCCCCTTGAGTGTGGAAGGAGAGGAGAGTTGTATACGTCAGGTTTGCCATGTGATATTTTTATACCTTTCAAATTGATAAACAAGCAAAATTGTTTCTTTGGAATTTGTCCCATCACATGGAAAGTTTCTTGAAAATCCTCGTAAAGTCTCGAACGCCATGTGTGCAACAACTGCCTGCTGTCACTATAAAAGAGCGACAAACTGACTCCGGAACAACAGCCATGAACAAGTTCGCCCTTCTTCTCGTCGCCTCTCTTCTCGTCTCAGCCTTCTCCGCTCCTACTGAGCCCGTCAAAAGTCAGGAAAAATCCAAGGAAGAGGTAGTTTCAAGTTTTTTTTAGACTAAAAACAGCCTAAAAGCACCCTCTGGTTATTATATTTTGTGCTAAAAGTCCTTCCAGAAAAAGCGTTGCTTGTGGCGAAGAAAGCAGCGTTTCCTCGTTCTTTCCTTCTTTGAACTTTTGAACCCGGTTGTTTTTTTCAGAAGAAGGAAAGCAGTAGCAGTGAGGCATCAAAAGAGACCTCAAAGTCTCAGGAAAAGAAGGCAATATCATCGACCAAAACAGGAAAGGACAAATCTTCCTCATCCTCCGAGGAAGACGAGAAAAAGGATCTCAAATCTGGAGAAACGAAATCCGTTTCTGGAGAAAACAAATCGGGAGAATTGAAATCCGGCGAGAAATTGGCCGATTTGAAATCTGGAGAAAAGACAGCTCAAGCTACCTCCAGCACTTCGTTGAAATCTGGAGAAGTCGAATCGATGCCCATTAACGCCCAGCCAATTGGTCCAACCGAAAAGCCTACTCTCACCACTCGCTCGCCTTAATTAATTCCTTAATAAATTGTTTTACCTTTGCGTGTCTAATGCATTCCTTCCGAATTGATTCCACCTGGCCATCTAATGGAGGCTCAATCCCCGCCGGTTTCTTCGCCCACCTCGAAGAAAGTCGACTTTCAAGCTATCGTCAGAAGACTCACAGTTCCGTTTCATTTCTCTCCATCAATTTTTTTTATTTTGAGGACACTTTTTAGAATTTTTTAAGTTTTGGAAAGAAGGCTCCAAAAATCCTAAAAGCCAGGAAATTTCGAGCGATAAATTTGAACATTAGGTTGGCAAAATAGAAGTTTTAGCTCGTTCGCCATTGGCTTTTTCATACTCGCGAGAGGATCGATGACCAACAAGGAGACGAAAATGTTTGTCTTTTCTCTGCTGAGCAAATCCCCATTCAGGTCAATAGAGTTTTCAGCTTCTCTAGTCATCAAGCAGAAGAAGTTCGAGTTGTTTGGTGGAAGTAAGATCTGATCTTTTGCTTTTTCTAATTTAATCTCAAGACGGGTGATCAATTGGTCATTTGAGGACACTTCGACTTTCTTCTATTATTGGACTTTTTTGGTTTCAATCTGCTGCTTCTACAATCTCGTTATGATTGTTGTTATGGTTTTCGACGAAGTCAGCAAGTCCTACTATCGCGAATGGATATCCTGCAATCTTTTCTGTGATGTCATCTATCTCCTCGACCTGCTCGTTCTCGCCAGAAAAGGTTAGAAATCATCATTCTTGACAACGAAACCAACATTGCAGAATTCATCGAAGATGGTGTGAAGATCCGAGAGCCGTTGAAAATGCTCAAACATCGAATAACGCTGTAGGCTGGTTCCATTAGGCAGAGAGTTCTCCTCAAATTCCAGACGTCATTTCCTTTTTGATGTATTGGCAATAGTCCCGACAGATTTGCTTCTCTTCCTTCGACACGACTTTTCGATTTCTCGTTTAAATCGACTACTCAAGGTGCTCTAACCAGCTCCAATCTCAGTTTTTAGTGTTATCGAATCTCAGATTTTGATGCTTTGACCCAAATCAGAACGAATTTGCCTCACATCTATCGAATATCGAAGCTGATTTTTACTTGTTTCATTATTTTCCACTGGAATGGATGTGTTTATTTCATCTTCGCCGTTATTTACGACTTCCGCAGTTAGTCTCTCCAGACTCGACAAGAGTTTTCTTGCAGCGGCTGTGATTGACGATTGGATTTTCTCCTACGACAAGATTCCGAATCCAATAATGGTCACTTGTAATATCCACGAGCCGACAGAAGCAGATTTTTGTAGTGTTGACGTGATCACCCCTCTTCGTGTTTTCGCAGAGGACGAGAATGTCGAGATGGAGGCCCAACATGCTATGGACTATTGGGGAAATAAGTGACTCTTTTTTGGCTACTTTTCTCATAAAAATAGCTATAGATCGAAGGAGATTTTATTCAGCAATTTCACAAAGCAATACGGCTTGAGTTTCTATTGGTCGGCACTTACTTTGGTGACTTTGGGAGAACAGCCTCAACCCAATAGAACACCTCAAAACACGTTCGAGATT
Source organism: Oscheius sp. JU1382 (assembly GCA_932521405.1). NCBI lineage: Eukaryota > Metazoa > Nematoda > Chromadorea > Rhabditida > Rhabditidae > Oscheius > Oscheius sp. JU1382. The sequence continues at coordinate 3,074,686 of OW051479.1, forward strand.
GGCGACACTCTCCTTGGATTGGTTCTTTTCGCCGTGATTGTCGGAGATGTCGGTAATATGGTCTACAATATGAATTTAAAACGATCGCAATTCGAAGAAGTTCTCGACGGATGCAAGCGATTCATGACTTATAAGTGAGATTCTTTTCTGTCATAAACTCGCCGTAGGCATGTTCATTCGATTCTCCAAAGGAAGGCGGTTGAATATTTCGCCTACGTGTGGTCCCATGGTGGCGGCCAAATGGAAGAAGAAGAAATAGCTGACTTTCTTCCTCCAAGGTTATACGGTCACCTGGCTGTCCACATCCATATGGAGACTCTTCGAAGAGTCAAACTCTTCCAAGAATGTGAACCAAATCTCCTTTTTGAGTTGATTCTCCGTCTCGAGCCGCGCGTATACAGTCCAATGGATTACATCTGCAAAAAGGGCGAAGTCGGCACAGAAATGTACGTAGTCAAACAGGGTTTTGTCGAAGTTGTCAACGAAGACGGCTCCGTGGTAGGTTTCCTTCACTAAATCTCCTAAAGAGTTTAGGTTTTTGTGCGATTAGGAGAAGGAACTGTCTTTGGAGAATTAGCTATTCTGAACATCCCGGGCAATAAGAATGGGAATAGGAGAACAGCCAATGTTCGATCAGTCGGCTTTGCTGAATTGTATGTCTTGAGTAAGGAAGCTCTTTGGGATGCCTTGAGACAATATCCCGAGGCGAGATCATCTCTCATGGAAAAAGGTGGATCTTTTTTGACGATGGGAATTTTAAAAAATTTAGCAAAAGAACTCCTCCAAAAGGACAATCTCTACGATGAGAGTTTGATCGAAGTCGAGGATTTTGACCCGGATGCTCCGGTCGAAACTCAACTTGAAATGATTCAACAAGTCATTTCTCAATTGGATGAGGAGATAACCAAAGCTGAGGACATGTTCCAAGAATACAGCAATCGAATGAAACAACGCCTCTTCATTTTGGAAAGCGAAGTCAACGAGGAAATTTCTATTCTTCAAGAAGAAATTCGAGCTATGATTCATGCAGTAAGCGATGGTAGCTAAAGCCGTTTATTAGAAATAAATAAAGCGGGCGAATTGTCCATAAAATACAGAAATTAGAGGGATATGGTAGTTGTTTCAGAAACTCCAACTGTGCTCTGATCAGGAGCGAAAGTCTCCGAGGAAGCTGCCTCAGAAGAGGAGCTATCCAAAGAGAAGAGAGTAGTCGTGGTTGGAGGAAGAGTTGTTGAGGCGACTGTGGTGATTGGAGTAGTTGTCGTAGCCTCGGTAGTGGTAGAAGTAGTCGTCGTTGTTGGGGTAGTTGTTGCGTTTGTCGAGGGAAGAGCGGTCGTGTTACCTTTGTGACCTCCATTATGTCCCCCGAGATGTCCTCCTAAATGCCCAAGTCCAGCTCCACCTAGACCTCCAATGATTCCTCCACCAAGTGCTCCTCCAAAGCCGCCGTGGTTTCCAGAGTTTCCTTGATTTCCTCGAATATTTCCTCCCAACCCATTGTGGCTACCAGATCCAAATCCTCCATGGTTTCCTCCCACGATTGGAACTCCTCTCAAACCTCCTTGATTGTTTCCTTGGTTTCCTCCAAAGCTTCCTTGTCCATGAGTACCTGTTTGTCTGCCAGAGCTTCCCAGTAAACCTCCAAGTCCACCTTGGGTTCCACCGTGAGTGCCAGTTCCTTGGCCAGAAATTCCTCCATGTGTTTGGCTGTTACTTCCTCTGCTTCCGGCTCCTCCAATGCTTCCTTGGCTGCCATGGACTCCAGTTCCAGATGATGCTCCTCCATCGATTGGAACACCTCTCAGGCCTCCTTGGCTGCCAGCTCCAGTACTTCCAGAAATGCCTCCTTGAGTACCTTTACTTCCACCATGGGTGCCTGTTTGGCTACTGGTCCCCTTAGTTCCTTGGGATCCATGAGCTCCCGTCTGACTGCTGGCTCCCTTGTTTCCAGCGGATGCCCCTCCATGACCACTGGTTCCCTTGTTTCCAGCGGATGCCCCTCCATGACCACTGGTTCCCTTGTTTCCTCCTTGTTTTCCAGCAGCTTGACTGCTTCCGCTACCTCCTGCAAATTGAATAAAAAAGAAGCAGAATAAAACAAACCTTTTCCAGCTCCAAGAGAACCTTCATCCTCATCACTGTCAGATTCTTCGTGATTCTTTTTCTTCTTTTGATAGGAAAGATCGACAGAAAGAAGAGCAATGAGAAGAATCAAAGTGAAATACTTCATGTCGAAGTGTGGTCTCTCTCCAGTCACCAGGTCCTTTTTATCGGGTGAAAATGGGCTGACAACTCAAACACATGATCATGCAAATTTAGGCAGCGGTTCTCGCGATGATGTCAGATCAGCTTATTTGCTGTGGGTGTAGACAGATCAACTTGTCATTTCCAATGAGTCAGCTGAAGCGGATACTGTAATCCCTTCTCTTCACCAAGCTGATTTGAACTGATTACGGTAATTCTAAATAAAAAGATTTCAGAACAAGAAAAAAGATTTATTCTTCTCTGACAAAAAGGAGAAAGACCTAATAGGAGGGAACATTGTCGAAGCCGGGTCTCTTGTACATCCGCTCCGCGTTAGATCCTCTTGGATTATCCACCGGACTGCAAATATTTTGTTGAGGAAGGAGACTCACTTGACGGTGGGCATTTGAGGATGAGAGAGTTCGTGGATGGAATGATAGGAGATGGAGCCACGGAGGGGAACTGGCATCGTGCTTTCATCCATCGCATCTGCCACAAAAGGTCTGAATTTTCTCCTTTTTTTGTTAAAAATCTCAGCTTTTTCTCAAATTTAACTCTTGCTGAAGTGAATCAAAAAATTTCAGACCTTGGCTACTTTATCCAAAATTATTAGTTCATTCCGAATTGAATAAGATTCAGACTGCACGAGGCGGAGGTTAAAGATTTATTCAAAAAGAATTTTTACAAGATGTAAAAAATCCGCTCCTACGTGTTTAACTGAATCTCATACAACTCAATTTTTGTTTTTGTGTCCTGACTTTTTTGATAATTTTCTTCTTTAAAAAAAAAATTTTGGCAGTGGCATGAGGAAAAAGACTCAAAAACGGCTCTATTCTACGGGATTGTAGGAAGCAATTTGTTCGGTTTGGGACCTGTAGAATGCCATTTGAGCGCGTTGTGGATTCAACGGTGCCGCCTCCAGATGCTCGGGATGCTCGACCCGACTGATTTCGTCCTCGTTGCGTTGGATGATTTGAAGTCGTTTTGGTGCAATCAAATTCTCTTCCTGCATTGGCGAGGGAATGAATTTTTCTGAAAAAATGACCATATTCTTTCGAAGTTAAAAACCTCCTAAAAAGTGTTGAATCATGCGACTGTTTCGATTAGAGAAATCACAGCAAATGGAAAAAATTGTCTTATTCACGGAATAAAATCGTTAGAGAGATTCGAAAAAAATATATGAAAAAACATGCTCGGCAGTGTGAAAAGTAAAGTTTTAGTTAAAGTCCTCTCAAAGCATTTCCCGACTGTCGGTGGAGGCTGGTCGCTCATAAGTGATCTCCTGCTTGAAGCTCTCCTCTACTGTCTCGTGGATTCCATGATGAACACTTCCTCCATCGCTCGAACCCCTTCTTCCATACATTTCATCGTTATATCCATATCGATTTCTGGGATCTATAGGAAAGAGAAGGTTAGAGAGTCATTCCGGGGAAAGATATACCGTATCGGGTCATGTCACGAACATCTCGAACTGCATCCCTCGCCGCATATCGATTTGAATCCCCGCCACTATGCGAATAAGTCCTATTGCCGTATCCACCGTACAGATTGTCTGGAGTACTGTAGGCGTCTTGTTCGATATAACGCTGAAGCTGACGAGTATCACGACCTCCATCGCGAGAGTTTTGATCAGAAACCAAGGTATGATATTTGGTGTCAGAACCAGATCCTAAAGGGAGGAGTTAGGATAGAGACATGCGTAGAAGAGGGAACACTCCATTCCGAACTTACCCTTCTTCGGCTTGGGCTTCCTCCTCTTGGCACACCAATAGGCCAAAGTTCCGAGGATACAAGCCAAAAGGACGAGGGAAAGAATCAAAAATAAGATGATCAGCCTGTAATTATCAGCCTTGATGAGCCCAAAGAGTCCAACCTACCAGAGAGGAATGACAGCTTCCTCTGGAATGCAACAGGTTCGACCACAACACTCGAGGTCGGCTTCACATCTAAAGAAGAGGAATAAAGGCAGAAACGAGGGAACTACCTGAATTCATAGCGTTCATTCTTCCCGGCGACGGATCCCTCCTCGAAAACACACTCACGGAAGGTTTTCTTGTAGCCTTCGTAGTGTATCCCCGTACTTTGTCCCTGGATGTGAATCTCCATACCCTAAGAAATTCATTTGAAACATGAAGAAAAAAAAGAGAGTTGAATGGAAAGACGGAGAGAGAACAGATCTGACTTTAATTTACGATCTGTCGCCTGATCGATAGCTTTTCAGAAGAGGGCGTGGTGCCGACCGTGCGGGCTGCAGGTTGTTAGGTCTCTCAGGTCGGGTGTGGCACACAAAGTGATAGCCTCCCGAGGGTGATTTGTGTTCCGGCTAATTGCTGTCTGATTGTTAGTTTCTCGAGGTCAAAAAAGAAAGGAAAAAACTTGAAAAGGGGAGTTTCTTTTTGCAGGATGGGGGTATCTTCCCGAGGAGATTCGATTAGACGCACCACCATCAAAAGTGAATTTTCGAGAAGAAAAAGGCAACAAATATGGAACACAGAGTGATACCGGCCTACCGGAAATAAGCCGCGTGATTGTAAGAAAGAAAGAAAGAGAGAGAGAGAGAGTTTCCAAAAAGGAGCGAGAAACGCTCCACTGTAAACATCATTCATCAAAATTTATGTGCCGTCTTTCTCTCTCTTTCGGACCAGAAAAAAGAGAATTTAGAAGCAATTTGTGGCTGATTCAGTCGACCAAAAAGGCTGCCACACCCCTGAAAAGAACCTGATTTCTGTGTGAGAAATACTGAAGGGATCGAAGGAACAATCAATGCCGAATTGCTCTGGAGGAGTACAAACAAACTGCTCCTCCACGCACGTAAAACTAAAGTGGCCGCGCGGGAAAAGAAGCTACTTTCGCATGTCGCTACCATAATTCCTTGGCAAATTTCTCACAGATTCAAACGATGTCCCGCTCAATTGTGAGCCAAATTGTCAAATATTTATATATTGAGCTACGAAAGGAATCATTTTCAAATGGCTAATCAGTCGAGAGGAACAATGTTCAAGGTTTCTGGTAGTTTTTTGATCCTCTACCAAATGGTACAGATCATTTTATTTGCAAGTTTAGCTGCTGTAATGAATAGACTTTAGCCAAAGAAGAGAAGACGATCAACGAGCCCAGAAGAAAGAAGAGAAAATCCTTCAAGATTCTGATCAACCTTTGGGCTCTTTCTATTCAAACTAAAGAAGAAGAAATCTATAGAGAATTTAAAGTGTTCTCACTAAAAGAAAAACTAATAAAATTGCCGATGGTTTCCTTTAGACATCCAAGAACATAAAATGATCATTTCTTACGCTTCGCTTGCCCAGACAGGGTAGACAGCTTGGAGCGAAAGTGCCGCTAATGGAAGAAATCCAAATCAGTCGGTTCCAAGAGTCAAAATATTGAGAGGAAGGTCGACAGAGAAGAAAATTGGTAGTGTTTTGAGACAAATTTCGAGCGCTTCGGGTAAACAAAAGGGAAATAATAGACTGTCAATTTTTAGGAGCAGATCGCTTCTCGCTTTAATAAAAAGATTTGAAGAAACAGAAGGAGGAATGTGACAAAATTAGAAAAAAAGAAAAGTGACCTTTCTCTGTGAAAAGCCACCTCTCATGGTTCTCCATCGCCGCTATTTTACGAGGATTCCAATCGAGGCGTAGCGGAAGGTCGTCGCTGAAACTCTAATCCTCCGCTTCGAAAATTTTGTTTACAAAAAGTTGCGGGACAGTGTCGGGACGAGATGAAATGTTTTGGCGCAACAAAGGATGGCGGTTGCCGTGGTGTCTTGAACCGGTTGGGAAGACATTTAGATTGATTAGGAACAGGATGCTGGCACCGAGGGCGTTTCCGAGTTAAAAAAGGTTTTAACGCAACGAGAAGTGAATCGAATATTCTCAAGGAATTATTAGACTTCGGCGCTGCCGGCGCAGAGAGCGACTCCGGCTGTTTGCCGAAAGGCGAAGAGCAGAGTGGAACCGGAGGGAAGAATGCTCACGAGTCGCTCATTGTGTCCTCAGAACTACAGCGGTAAAATTCTTCATTTTTCATATTCACAGACAACTTTTGTGTGGAAAAGACCCGGATTTGTACACAATTTGTGATAAGGCACCGTAAAAGAAGTAAAAGAGCGCTGATCCGCGCAGAACCCGCGAGACGATAAAAGGTCATTAGGAGGGAGAAAGATCATCGAAAGTGAAAGATGAGCAGCCGGACTGGGAGTCAATCAATCCTTCCAGAAGTAGGCGAGAGCAGCGGCGAAGAAAGCAGCTACAGAAGACCACCAAGTCGCAGCTCCATTGCATCTGAAAAATATGGATATCTTCTGGAATAAAATCTAAATTTTATTAATAAAATTTCATCCGAAAAGCACCAAAATTCATCGTCTTCAGGCATTCAATTTTTCTCAAATTCTGACTCATAATTCCAGGTTTAAAAAAAATTTAAATCATCCCTTTAGGCGACTTTTTCAGGAAACTTTACTTCGAATTTTAAGTCATTGAAGAACTGGATCTTGAGCAATCCTCATGACTAATTGTTACTTCAGCGAAGGACAGGGAGGACGACAAAATTAGCAACATTTTGAGGAAAACAAACCCCCGGATTTGTCATCTTTTGGAGGAGAATCTGATTCAATCGAGAGGTCTTTTTAGGACAAAAACGGGAGAAATTCTCAAGATTCTTTTGGGATAGTCCGCCAGGAAATACCCTAATATCAAAAAGTTGCGGTAATTTCTCTGAACTATAAAGAAAAACCGACCTATCAGACTGACAAATACAGACGTTTTCCATCATCAATGTTCCTCCAGGCAGAGTAGATGGTCTCTCAGTGCATTGTCCAACCTGGAATTTCTTCCTTCCACATCAGCCGAATAAAACCAAACCTTGGAGAGTTCATCTTTCCTGGAGAGACAACCTCTTTTTGTGTATTTTTGAGTCTGCCCCTCGTAAGTCATCTCAATCTTGTAACAGTATATGCCAGTGCAGGTCTCCCGACAGCTCGTGTCGTTGGCGAGACATCGGAAACAGGTGACATCCATGGTGGCTGAAATTTTAAAAATAAAGAAAAACAAAATAAACAAACCGATATTATCGGCGACAACAATGGCCACAAAGACAAAAAATAGAGCGATGTAGCGCATGACGGTTACTGTCCCTATAAAAATGAGTCATTGGCAGGCTGGATGTGAGGAGAATAAGGGTCAAGAGGGTAGCCCAATCAATGAGAAATTCAAACAATCTGACAGATCCGAGGAGAAACACGGACGACCAAAATGAGTCAGGCACAACAAACATGCCATTATGATGCGTCAACAAATCCAGAAACTGGTAGCCGGGAGCATTCTATTTGCTGATTCATTCGTCTTTTTTACTTTTCCTATTTGACTCTTATGAATAGCTTTTAAACTTTTCAGCTAAAAATCTCTTTCTTTTGTTTTGTCATATTCAGTTTGTTTTGATGAAAATAGAATCTGCTGACTTAATCAAAAGTTCGGCAAAACAAGAAGAAAAAATTACCAAAAATTGGCGAAATCCAAGGAAAAAAGACTAAAATGTGGGTAACAACCAGCTGAGAGATATTAGTCCTCTCTCTCTGGGGGGCCATAAAGGTAAAAAGAGCGTTAGACACGCCGGTACAACGAGGATATAATGCCGCTGCGCGATGATGAATCACACAGAGGAGAAAGACAGAAGGGGAAAACATAGAGCTGGGAGGTCGGCCGTCAATTCCGAATATCTTTATAACTGCAAAAGCTGACTCACAAGCCGATTTGGGATGCTCACAGAAGAATTTGATGAATCAGAAGGAATATCAGACGGCCGAGGAATAGGAAGTCTGAGTGTTTGAACTGACCCGTCCCTCCTCGACAAACAATTTCTTTACAATTAGTGGGCGGCAATCTCTGTGTAGAATTAGAACTATTTCTCTGCTAGCTGGTAGCCCAATAGGAGGGGGTCACCTCGTCTAACCTGTTTACCCCCATTGGACTACGAGAACATTCCTCAAATAGCTTTCGGGAGAGACAATAAATTCAAAAATGATATTGATTCACAGAGTTGGGAGATAAAATGACGCGTTGATAAGCAGAAAAGGGAGGAGAGCTGCTGCAAGAAAGATGATCGACGATTGCCATCGGGAGGACGCAAGCAAACAAATAGAAAAGGTCAGACTGTGCCTCTCTTACGAAAGAGTAGCTCTTCGGCTGCATTCCTTCCAGACTGTGATACCGCCTCGTACCATCGGGTACCTGTCTTTGCTCCTTCCAGAAATAAGAAAAGGACAATATTGCGCAAGGAAAGCAGTGATAATCGTATTAGAACCGGATCTCTGAGGGAATTTTTGGGAGGAATGAATGGCAAAAAGTCAGCTGAACAGATAAGATGACTTCATTTTTGTTGCAAGAGGAAATTTAGAAAACCAAGTGGAGACGAAGGAACTCATAAAATGTTCCATTCACACATCAAGTTCTCGAACTTATTACCAAAAAATCTTAGCTCTGGAACACCTTCTCGCGACCTTCCGTTTTCTAAAGGAGCCAAACAGGCGAAATGCCGTGACTGCCTTTTTGTGCCTGGAATGACTAGTTTTTTTGGACAAAAATCATTTCTTTTTTCAAGTTTAGACCAAAATCAGGGAAAAAGTAAATAATCTATCGAATTAGCGAGAGAAAAAGAACGTTTTCGCAGTAGCAATGAGCCGGCGATGGTCATTGACGATAAGCCGATCGGACGCATCGGGCTGCGACTGGTCGGTTTTGTGGCAACAACCACGATATTTTTATAGTCAACGGAAGCGGCTTTGACGCAGTTTGAGCTGAGTCAAAGCAGTGGGTGAATAGCTCAAATTTCGGGTCGACGACGACGGGCGAAAGACAATCCTCGAGGAGGTTAGGAAAAAGTCTCCTCCTTGAGAGAGAGCCTCGTTTTACCGCGTTAACAAAGACCAACCTTGAACGTTTTCCGTAGACAAAACGTACGATCGAAATGGCAAATTGGCCACCATTGAAATAACATCGACAGGATGTGACTACCCGAGTGAAAAGTGTACCAAGTCGAACTGACAGTTTTACTTTCGAATCGAACAACATCTAGGCATTAAGGTTGGCGTCGGGCTGGACATCCGGCTCGGCTTTCTTGAAGGCTTCGATCTTCGAAAGTTCATCGTTGATGCGAAGAAGAGTCGGGAATTGGGCCAAATCCACAGAGAATCTGTAAGTTTTTAAAATTTTCTATTCTGGCCTAACAAAAATCTAACCTTTTGGCATTGTAGAGGATGGAAGGAATGCACAAATCAGCAATGCTGACCTCATCTCCAACGCAATATTTTCCAGCCGATTTAGCTACCAAAGCCTCCAAATCGCGAAGTCCATCGGTGATCCAATAGTTGCCCCATTTGGCTCCTTTTCCCTCCTCTTCAGCATTCAATTTCTTCAAGATTCGAAGGTTTTGAAGTGGTTGAATGCCGGCAGTCACCTGGGATGATAAATACGATAGAGTGATCTTGGAACCTGCAGAGCAATGGCTCTAGATTGAGCGCGTTTGAAAGGATCCTTGGGGAGAAGAGAAGGCCCGCTTGGATAGTTCTCCTCGATGAATTCAATTATAGCTAAACTTTCGCCAATTGCATGTCCATCCACCACAAATGCTGGGACTTTTCTCGCCGGATTGACAGCCACGAATTCCGGATCATTCTATTCTCTATTCTAAGGAGGAAAATTTACCAACCATGGCTTCAGCAGAAAGGAGGTTGACTGTTTTGTAGTCGAATTCGATGCCTTTCATGTTGAGAGCTGAATCCTTTTGACAAAAAACGGAGGAAACTTGCCGATTCGAACTCTCCACGAACAGGAGCTTCTCCAATAAGAAAACAACACTGGTTTTGTCATTTTTCCCTAAAACTTTGCCTAAAAAAGAAGAACTTTTTGCAAGAAGCGAGTTCGGCAAAAACAAAACAACTGCGGCCGATAACGGAATTGCAAATGACCGTCGAAAGTAGCGTCGCTCGATAAGATACCGATCGATGGCAATAGGATGACAAATTGAAAGACACCGAGGTTATTTATTAGCACAACAAGGGCATTCAACAATCGCACGCGTCACTTGCTGATGAATTCGAATTTACTCGTACGTCGCAGATATTTGAGCAATTCATCAGGAGGAACACTGTACAAGACGGCCACTGAAAACTTGCTTTATTGCAGAGTCCAGGTAAAACTTACAATCTTCGATAGCATTCGTTCCATCACAGAGACTGTGGATTCGGGTGCTAAAAGAATTCTAATAAACGAAGGAAACTTTTGATGGATTAGCCCTCAATTTTAGGGTTAGAGTCACAAAAAGCCTACTGTAGTCTCTAATGTCTACTGTATATCAAAGGGAACTTACTATTCAGTTTCTTTATCCGGAGAAACTGTAGTAACTGGGAAGATGGATAGTTTCCTCACGAAGTTGTTGTGCATTCCATATTGGACAAGTCGTCGCTCATCCACATGATATTTCCTCGGGACAAATTTTTCACACCAAGTAGTCATTGTGAGACCGCACTGAATTATTTTTTTTCTTTTTTAGCCTAAAATCTTACTGTTAGACTCATGTAGAGACGGAAAACGTCATGAAAAGATGGCTCCGGCTCGGCTTCTTTGTCGTTAAAGCGGAGTTTAACAAACTTTAGACATTCCTAAAGAACTCGATATGGATAGGAGGGGATTCACCTCGATTTGGCTGATTTTGTTGGGATTTGAGAAGAAGAAATTGTGCAATTTCTCGGTGGAAACGTAGCAGTTTTGGTAGAGGAATAGAGGCACAAGACTGACGCATTCGTAGAAATAGAAATTTCGAATACAACGACTGACAAGATCAGCGTCAATCGAAACATCTGCTGCGATCTCTTTGACACATCGAACGCCATCGATCCTTGTAATAATCTAAAATGGTTTTTGTCTCCTCTTGAGATTTAATTCAACCTTTTGGGAAAGCACATCCATTTTTGAGACGATGCTGGCCGAATTAGTGCTAACGTCGACACTTCTTGTCAGCATTGGTACCATATAGGGAGCTACTTTTGGCGGTTCGACACCTCTATACGAGGGACAAAGGATCAAATAAATTGTAGTAAGTAGTTGGTTTTTAAGATCCTTGATTGGAACAACGCATTCACCTAAAAGAACTTTTTTTGTTTTCTATTTACGCCCTATCATTTACCGTGCCCATTTAAGAGTTCCAGAATTTTACTCATAATATCTGGGAGTTGGGCTTGTGTCGCTTTATTGCTTAGAAATCTATGTTGCTGAAGAAATTAATTCTTCTAGAAAAGCATCAGCTCAAACCTGCTCTAATTCAACTAGATATTCGGCTAATTTTTGTACTAAAGGCTCATACATGCAATCAACTGTGGAGGCTTTAGTCACCACAAAACACATATTGAAAATGAATTTTCCTCTCTCATAGTCGATATGTTCTGAGCAAAAATAGACGATTTATAAATAAGACTGACCGAGAGAGATTGGATTACCCATAATTTTGATATCGTTGAAGTTAATCTTGACTAAACGGTTCATAAGCTCGATTTTCGGAATGATAGCCACAGAGGCAGCTCCAAATCGTTCTCTGAATGCCTCTATTTCATATCTTTCTCTCTCCTCTTTGGGCAGCTCACGTAAATGATCAGAAGGTACCTAAAAGAGAACTTCTTTCTCGAATAATAGCTACCTACCAAGTACTTTATAATTGAGCCAAGTGTGTTGTCAAAGATAGCAAAGAACATCGCTTCGATTTTAGGAATGTCTCCCAGCCTATAGCGACCAAATTGTCCCTCTCTGAAGTTTATTTATTTTTTCTAGAAAGGGTATACTTACCCATGCGAATTAATAGATTCCGAAGAAGAACTTGGGGTTATTGTAGGAGTTGGAGAAATAGGTGAAGTAGGTGATGCTGTGCAGGTGTTGTTTTTGCCTAGATACCTCTTTATTGTTTAGAATTAATATGGAATAAATAGATACCTAAAAATGAAAAAAAAGAAATAATAACCATTTATTGTTGAAGAGTCCATGGTTTTCGTCTTGGAAAAACAATAAAACAGCCTGCAAGCAGAAAGCCAATCAAGCAGCCACCAGTAGCGCCCACGCAGTTAGGGAATGAGTACTTCTGTAAATAATCATTTAGTGCATAAACATAACAATAAGCAAACCTGCCAGGGACGATCCCAATCGAGAGGAATCACAAATCCGCTGATAAAGCAGCCAATTAATGTTCCAATAACTGTCCCTAGTGCTAATGTTTCAGATTTTGTAGTACAGCTAAAATTGCAGAGAAGGTCAAAAATTTGATTATCACTCTTGTAAACAGTCAAGAGTGGAGCACCAGTACAAACAGTTAAAATTAAAGCAAGTAAACCGGTTGCCTGAAAATATGCCCAATATTCAGAAAAAAAGCATGGAAACTAACTTGTATATCACTGCTCAGGGGTGCTCCAAAAAGAATAGCCAAAATATAAAAAGACACGAATAATTTTAGAGGACGTTTTACGGTCTCCGTTGTTTTAAACATCAGACCTCCTAACGCATTCCTAAAATGAAGTCAAACATTTTAAAAAAACTATTATGAAAAGGAGGCATGTATATGGTAAGCCACATTAGAATATTATCATTTTCAATGTATAATTTATAACAACAAATCAACAAAGAGATAACAAAATAATTTAAAAAATCTACCCGAATTTTTTTTTGAAGAAATCACCGTTTTATAGTTTTAGATGAAAATCCGGGCAGTCGAAAACCGGTGTTCTTGTTTTAATTACAGGCTTTTTATACTGGTGCAATAGCTTGAAGAGCCCTGTTCCAATAGTAATTGGTGTCCCCAGTATAATGCACTCTGACACTCCGTGTATCTAAAGAAGTAAAAGTTTATAAATACAAGTACATTAGGATAAACCTTGTCTTTTTGTGAAAAGAACGCTGCTTCGAAAAGATGATCCATTGTTTTCTCGAATGATGCAAGCAGCAATACTGACTCCTTCATTTTAACCAATCCATTTCGTGTAATTCCTAAGACTTCTCCTCTGAAATAAAAAAAGAACATTAAATAAATACAAAGCAAAATACCTGTATGTCATCAAGTCGGCTAACAGCATGACATGACGTCTATCCAGTCCTATTCCGTGAGACTCCATTGTAGAAAGAATTTCATTAATAATACAGGTTCGAGCTGCTTCAATTCCTAATACCTGCAATAAATTCCATTTATAATAAAATGTGATATTTACCTCAGCTACGATGAGGGCATTATTAAAATTAGTTTTTGTTCCATTAATATCCATAGTAGCCATGACTGTTAAAAAGTCCGTTCCTTCTACAATAAGACTAAACTCGTCTCCACGCTTATCATCGGCATTAATAACACACCGAGAGACATTAGGTATTCCTAAATAAACCAATCAAAATTTATCAAACCGTTTACCTTTAATTACAACTTTTCCAAGATTATATTTTAAATAAGACATAGTCATAGCCGGACTTAATTTGGAAGAGACAGGCGGACGAATTGTAATCATTGTTTTTCCATGGAATCGAATCTAAAATAACTTGTTTATTACAAAATTGTTAAGTACCTGGTCAAACTTTACTGGAACTAAGCTTTTTGTCGCTGCAATCGATGTTGCGATTGAGGTCTTTGTAATTTCTAATTGTAGTAGTTTAATATGTTTGGCATTGAGTTTAATTAAAATAAAATGATCGTCTGGTCTATAAACTTCTTCAATATATTCAGCAATTTCTCCCAGGGTGGTTTTTTCAATTCTTGCTTTAATCCTTCGCGCTAACTTTTCGTCTTTTGGATTAGATATTTGCGCAGTAATAATTGGTGTAGAGATCTAAATAATAAAATAAAGAAATATTTAAAAGCTTACATTTTTGACTGCATTAATAATTTCTTTTATACGAGGAACTCCCTGGGTAATATTCATAGAAGCAACTCCAGCAAAGTGGAAAGTTTTAAGTGTCATTTGGGTTGAAGGTTCTCCTAAAAATATTTTTAAAAGAAATGGACTGTGTCACTTACCAATACTTGTTGCAGCAATAGCACCGACCGCAGTTCCTGGTTCAGTTACTGCTCTTCGAAGCTTTTTACTGCATAAATCAACAAAAGCAACAGCCTGAGTTTCAGTTAATGCATTACTTTTTAGAAGAGAATGCCTAAAATGATAAATAATAGTTAATCAGCAAAATAGTTACCGTAAAAGTTTGGCTTCTTCGCATTTATTGCATACTTTCTTGTATGCAGAGTGGGCTGTACAATGGATTGGCATTGATCTAATGGTTAGACTTTTATCCACGATTTTTGCCAGATATTGCTTTAGTTTTACGCAAAATTCCGTATAATCAAACATTCGTTCTGTCATATTTGACGGAAAACGTTCTTCGATGGCATCTGATAGAACACGATGGAAGTGCTCAACAGTGGTCTCCGGTTCGTTCTTATTTGGGAGTATATTGCGGACGTGTTCCATTAAATGGTCAAAATCAACAACACTTCCATCTTTTGCCTCCATTAATGAGGGGTCTAAATATGAAACTAAACAAACTTTGAGCGCTTACCAAGTCCATCCATACCGAACATAAATTCAACAATTTCGCCTGTAGAAGAGCGCACGGTTCCATCGTAATTTGTACATAAATCCTGAAATTTTGATAAAATAATAACGCTATTAACTACCTCTAAACATTTAACTAATCTTCGCTGCATATAACCAGTTTCGGCAGTTTTTACGGCAGTATCAATCAAACCTTCTCTACCACCCATTGTATGAAAAAAGAACTCGGTAGGAGTTAAGCCAGAGTAAAAACTGTTGGCCACGAAACCTTTAGCTTCTGGTGTCTTCTGTTTTCGGTAAAAATGTGGCAATGAGCGTTCCTAAATGCCAAAACATTTTGATTTTAAAAATTCTTACATCAAATCCATCTGGAGGCCGATGACCCGATATAGCCTGTTGGCCTACACAGGCAATCATTTGAGAAATATTAATAAAAGATCCTTTTGATCCACATACAGCCATAGTAAGAGGTGCATTATATCTACATAATTTTAACCAATAATAAAATTCTTACTTCGATAAATTGTTTAAACAAACTTGTCCAGCGTGATCTCTAATAGACGATAACTCTTTTAAAATTAGTGCCTCTAGTGTTTCTTCTTCAGTGCAACCTGGTTGTGCTTTTAATTTTCCGGATTTAAGTTCAGCAATAAATTCGTTACATTTTCTATATCCTAAAGCATTATTATAGAGAAAATCAAAATTCTACCTTCGTCAACCAATTCCGACTTTTCTTTTAAAAGTTGCTCTCCTGGGCGAACATCTCCAATTCCAATTGAAAATCCTCTATTTGAAAGGTAGACTGGTGCCATTCTGGCTAATCTCCACATTGCATCCACAGCAGCATCCTCTCCAAAATCTCGAAGTAAAATATAAAAAATATTTGTTTTGGAGCTAGATCCAAGAAGAGACTTGTCAAGACATCCAGCCAAAAGAACGCTATTTCTGATAATGACATAGGAGTCCTAAAATGTTATAAGAAACTTTAACGGTTAAAGATACTTTACCTTTAAGCAAAACTCCTCATTTTTTGTGTAGCTTTTATTTTTAGTTGTTAGATTTAATTTAATTGGAGAATCAGCATCCGGGCGAATAATTAGCTCTACTAGTTGCTTTCCTGTCCACAATTCAATAGGCTTTCTGATTGCTGGCGGTGGAATTTTTATTCTTTTCTGTACTTTTGCTTCACAGTCAATTAGTGCTGCAGCAAATCGGTGAACCTGATAAGTAAATTAGTATAAATCATAAATGTAAACATACTTCACTTTTTGGAAAGAATGTATCTTTGTGGGTCATTAAATAGCCACCCGTAATAAAATCCTAAAACTAGCCAGAGAAAATTTCTATCAAACCTGAATTGCGGCAATTAGTGGCTCTCCTGATCGCGGAGTAATCAAGTTGCTCTTAACTCCCATTAATAGGTTTGCTTCTGCTTTAGCTTCATATGTTTGTGGAAGATGCAAATTCATCTCATCACCATCAAAATCAGCATTATAGGGCGTGCATGCGCATTCGTTAAACCTGAAGAAATAGAAAAAAAACTTGTCTAGCTTACCTAAAAGTCCTTCCTGGCATAATTTTCGCTCTATGGCTCATAATTGAAATTTTATGGAGTGATGGCTGACGATTAAATAATACTACGTCATTATCCTCCAAATGTCTTTCTACTATATCTCCTTGTCGTAAGGAAGCCGCTAATTCTTCTCTTTTCCCATACCTGTAAGATGTTAATAAAATGCATTATTAAAGCAAACTTTAGTAGTTTCTTGTTGCCTGTTTTTTTTTCCACTAGATAATTTGCTCCAGGATGAATATCACTTCCATTTATAATGAGTTTTCTCATTTTTTCGATGTTATGAGAATTGACAATTTCTGGGAACGTCATTACTTTGGCTACATGCTCAGGAACACCGACTTGATCAATACGTAAATTTGGATCAGGAGAGATAACCTGAATTTTTTAGCCTATAAACTTTTAGTTTTTTTTTACCGTTCTTCCGGAAAAATCAACGCGCTTTCCCGATAAATTTCCTCTAAATCGCCCTTGTTTTCCTTTTAATCTTTGAGTAAAACCACGAATTGTCTAGAAAAAGCGCCATTAGTGTTATAAAAGTTGTTACCTTTTTAGGCTGCAATTCAGGTGGGATTCCCGACAACTCGCTGTTAATATATAATGCACATTGAATCTATAGAAATATTAAAAAATTATAAAGCAAAACTTACTTGAAGGTGTTCCCATACTTCATTAACTACTTTTGATGGAGCTCCATCTCTTTTATGCCTTCGCAAAATTCCGTTCATTAAAATAATTTCTGATATTTTCATAGTAATATCATCTTCTGTAGTTCCTGCTTTGACTTCTTAAAACTTTCAAAATAATTTTTAAAATACTAAAACACCTGATACGACTGAAGGGCGTATGCAAACCGGAGGAACGGGCATTCTTGTTAGTAGTAAATCATTTGGGTGTTTTAGTTCTCCAGCTCTAACCATTAAAAATGGTATATCCTAAGATATTAATAAAGGAATATGCATTTCTTACCTCAACTTTCACTGCATCGAATATTTTTTGAACAGTAAGCGGATTTAGATTAATGAACTTTGTTTTCCCAAGAGTGGATGATAGTTCACTATTATTTTCTGCTGCATTCATAAAGTCACTGTACTTAAATATTTTGTGTTAAATCTGTAACATTTTTTTAAACCTACATTTGAATCATTGACTGGCTCAGCATGGGCAATTTTGAGAACTCCTCCGACAGCTTTTTTAACAACGCCTACAGAACATTACATAAATACTGAATTGTTACCATTTTTAAACGAGCAAACGGAGCAGAGAGTATGCTTCTTACACGATGCTACTATCTTTTTATGCAAACTTTTTCTTTTTAGATAATCTAGGCCTGGATTTGTAATACTCCGCCGGAAAGACATTTTTTGCTCCTCTCCAAGAAGTAGTGATGAACAGTTCTAAAAATAGAATTCTTATTTAAAAATAACTTACTTTGCAAATACATTGTAATACTTGAATCGTGAGTTTGAAAAATCCAACATGGAAAACTGGGTAATCTAGATCAATAAATCCAAAATGACCTATACAATCGGTAAGATTTTCACCGCATGTTTGACATTTCGTGATTTTTGCTGTTGTTCCCTGAAAAGTTTATAAAACAACAAAAAAATTCTTACTAATCTCGTATCTAAGGGTCCATATTCTGAAGGTATCCACTTTCCTGGAGCCTCGACGTAAAGCTTATTGTCGAGAATTGGTATGTGAGCTGCTTGCCTGATGGTTTCTGGATTACCTGGTGAGAACTTCACGCCCGCCCTAAAAAATAACACGGAGATTAATCTATAGCAGCGACTTACACTTTTCGAGCCAACCCTGCCTCACGAAATTGCTCTACCGGCTTCTGCATGGCCATTGACTGAAATTAAATAAATAAATTGTTAATGATAATATAAAATAAGCGTACAACAAAAATAACTTTAAAAGTGATTTTAAATGTCGAAAAATTGCACAACTAGCGTTTGCTGAAAAACATTACGCATAATAATCCACTAGCACAGGCTAGAGGACAATGTTGCTCTAGAACACGTAGATTTCTGTGAAATAATGCTTCGAAAAGAAAAAAATAATTATGATCGGGTAACGGGACGCGATTTATGTCATTTTGACACATTTGTCCCTTTGGTCAGGACTCTTGACTGAGGATGTCAAAAAAGTTTATGAAATCGACTGCCGAACTTTTTGGCTTACCATATGTCATGTCAAGAACAGTCAAATTCCTTCCGGCGCAACTCAGAACAATAGTGGATATATGAGAACGGCGGAACCAATACCTCATCCGAGTGCGCCTGCTCCTGAATACTCTCCTTCGACCGTTTCTACACGCTCTCTTTATCCAATGCTTCCATCCCAACAGCCGTCGTATTATTTTTCTCCGCAATATATCATGATGGTAGGTTTTTGGGGAATTCATTCCACCTTTTTGAACACTATCCCAATAAATTTCCATTACAGATGCAACAAGTCAACACGACGATAATACTATATTCCTCGTCTCCAATGCTCCACCATGGGATGGTCATACAGCAGAATCGAAGTTACCCCCAGATGCAGCATCAGGCATCCACCGGCAATTTCTATTTCGTTTCGAAATATTAGGTTGTCCCAAAAGAAATGCGCGCTGCGTAAATACCTTTGTTTCGAAATTATTTCAAAACTATTTTCAGCCATTGTTTGGGTGGATTTTCAGTACTTCATTGTGTTGTTTTTTTCATTATTATAATTGACTTTGATTGATTTTCAAAGAAAATATTTTTGTTTAGTGATGAGTGATCTAAAATCAAGGATTCAGGCATGCATGCTGTACGACTTTAAACAGGGCAAGACGGCTGCCGATTGTCACCGCTCACTGTGCCTCGCGTTTGGACATGACGTTATTTCTAGCAGCCAGTGCCGCCGTTGGTTTCAGCGTTTTGCTAATAGAAACGAATCCCTCGAAGATGAAGAACACGGTAGCCGCCCAGTCGTCATCGATAACCAAGCGCTGCTAGCCGCAATCGAGGAGGATCCCACTCAGACTGTTCGCTCTCTTGCTGAATACTTCGGATGCTCTAAAAATACCATCAATCGTCACCTTCACGAGATTGGCAAGAGCAATCGGTGCGGAAGATGGATCCCTCATCAGCTGAGTGATGCAAACAAAGCTCCTCCAAGATAACGCTAGGCCCCACGTCGCAAAGCTCGTTTATAAGAAGATAGACGAACCGGGCTGGACTGTTCTGCCCCATCCGCCTTACAGCCCGGACATCGCACCTTCGGATTATCATCTGTTTCGATCGATGCAGCATGCCCTGGGAGAGCAGAAGTTTGAAAACATCGACGCGGTGAAAATTTGGGTGAACAACTTCTTCAACTCGCGTTCGGCCGAGTTCTACCACGACGGCCTCCATTCTTTGCGTGCACGATGAAAGAGTGTTGTTGATAATTGTGGAGAATATATTTCTGAATAAATGTGCTCCTTGTCATCATTTGTAACGTTTGAATTATAATGTTAAAACGCGCATTTCTTTTGGGACAACCTAATACAGACTGCTGCATAGCTTTAGATTTTTAATATAGACCCGGCAATTTGTTGCGCTTAGATTCAGTTTCTTTGTTGTAAATTATGGATATCCTGAACATATTTAGAATTCTATTTCTTTTCTCTTTTCTTCTTCTTCTAAAATTTAACTAATTGCTTATTGATGTACTATTCGTTCAATAATTTGGTTGGCAAAAATGAACAGTTTGCACTGATTTGGAAAATTGCAATGTTTAATGACAATCGAAAAAAGCTTCCAAGATCTTCTATTATGGATGCCGATATCCCAAAAACATTGTTAGTTTTTTTAAAAATTTTAGTAATAATTGTTTATAGCAACTCATTACTTCCATACCTTCCAAGCAAGGTAAATATCCCAGTTGAGGCAAGAACCAAGTTTTCGTTATATCTTTTGTCTCAATTGGCGTCGAAAGTCAGACATATTTTCTTGAAAGTGGGTATTTTAAGAGTTTTACATAATTACTTCAGTTGATGTTAAAACTGCCCGTGTTGCCGCTGAAAACATTTTCTTAAATCCCAAACCGCTCATAAAAGATAAAGAAGAAGTCCACGAAAAAAGAAAAGGACAAAATGAGTGACATATGTATTTTTGAGTTTCTTTTAGTTATTGAAATAATCTGCTCCTAGTATAGAAAAACAGCTAGAAGGGCAAAGATAAATCCTCCCATTTGAAGAAAATCAGTATCGGCTCTATTTCGGTGCAATACGATTTCTAATATATTTCTATAAAATAACTTTGAACTCGGCAATTTATTGCGCTCACTATTTTCATACTTTCCAAGCACGGAAAACATCTTTTACGATAAGATTTTTTTTCAGAAAGACTCGCGAATCGACCTTACAATCAAAAATGGCTTTACAGAATAGATCGAATCAGTAGCCAAGACAGGATAGACTATTTATTTCCACGTGATGTAGGCTGACAGACGTAGAAATTAGGGAGGTAGGAAGAAATATATTTTTCTATATATAGTTTAGGGACGTACGGTAATAGTAGATGAGAACACTTTTCTACATGCAATTGAATGCACTTGTGAAATAGGAACAATTCGCGATTTCCGATTAAATAGGAATATTGTACTACGAAACTCGAACAGAACGTTCGAATTACAAGTTATTACTACCGGATTTTATTTTGTAACAAGAATCATTAATCATTGAAACCATTGTTAGTTGATGACCAGCAATATCCGCCAAATTATGGCTGGGACACTTTCTAGCTACAACAGAGGTGCGGAAATTACTATTTGGCATGCGTCGTCTCCCAATAAGAAGTATGTTCTAGGACAACCCACGGCGAATATGTATCAAATTATAGCGATTAATTGATAGGCATTACTATTGTTTTTATGAACAATTGGTAAGTTTTTTTTAATTACTTGCTTCAAATAAGCTTCTAATTTATTATTTAGGTACTATTTATGAAGGGACATCTAACATCCAGCTTAACACCGTTGCGAAGCTAGTTGATGCTGAATATAAAAACTTCGCCTAAGTTTTGTCTATAGAATCCAGAGATTACGTGTTTTGTAATATACAGATATTAAATAAATTTTTACCGGTATCATTAGAAAAATGTTGCGTATGGACTTATTTATCATTGGATCATATAGAGACCTGAAGGTCTACATAGTTTGTTAATTTGCATTTAAATATGCAACCCACTTCAATTCGGTATTACAATTTTTATATTCATTCACAAGCAAACGTCTAAAAACTAGAAAAAAATCGGAACTATTTACCTTTAGGGGCCCCACTAAAGCCTCACTCAAAGTTAGCGTACCAAGTGCTGAGCGGAGGTCGTAGGTTCGACTCCCCTCCGAGTCAATTTTTTTCTTTTTCATCCCTCAATAGTCTTATACCTCTTTTAACCCGTTTTTTTTTTCACTTTTTGCTAGTATAGTAAAGAGGCCTGGCCGCTGCTTTTTGAAAATGGTTAAACGTAGAGACGTCCCAACTTTTCTTGCTTTAGTAGCTAAACACATTCGCCCCGAGCCTACAGTTATCAGTGATTGCTGGAGGTCTTATAATTCCCTAGCCCTTCTTCCACAGGCTTACAGACATTTAACAGTTAACCATAAATTGCATTTTGTAAATCCGCAAACTGGAGTCCACACTCAAAACATTGAGTCGTTATGGCAAAGTTTAAAATTTCAAGCGAAGAAACGCTACGGAATTAATAATTCGAGGTACAGCGAGTACCTGATGAAATTTATGTGGCGAAGGGAATTCGGTTCGCCTGATACGATCCTCTACAATCTGTAGGAACATATAGCTCTCCTTTACTCGGTTAAACAGTGTCTACATTTGTTGTCATTTCTGTTATTATTCAATAAAGCACTAACAAATAGTGAAAAAAAACGGGTTAAAAGAGGTATAAGACTACTGAGGGGTGTAAAATAAAAAAAGAAAAAAAATTGACTCGGGAGGGAGTCGAACCTACAACCTCCGCTCAGCACTTGGTACGCTAACTTTGAGTGAGGCTTTAGTGGGGTCCCTAAAGGTAAATAGTTCCGATTTTTTTCTAGTTTTTAGACGTTTGCTTGTGAATGAATATAAAAATTGTAATACCGAATTGAAGTGGGTTGCATATTTAAATGCAAATTAACAAACTATGTAGACCTTCAGGTCTCTATATGATCCAATGATAAATAAGTCCATACGCAACATTTTTCTAATGATACCGGTAAAAATTTATTTAATATCTGTATATTACAAAACACGTAATCTCTGGATTCTATAGACAAAACTTAGGCGAAGTTTTTATATTCAGCATCAACTAGCTTCGCAACGGTGTTAAGCTGGATGTTAGATGTCCCTTCATAAATAGTACCTAAATAATAAATTAGAAGCTTATTTGAAGCAAGTAATTAAAAAAAACTTACCAATTGTTCATAAAAACAATAGTAATGCCTATCAATTAATCGCTATAATTTGATACATATTCGCCGTGGGTTGTCCTAGAACATACTTCTTATTGGGAGACGACGCATGCCAAATAGTAATTTCCGCACCTCTGTTGTAGTTAGAAAGTGTCCCAGCTGATGCTAAGAATTCAACGGAATTCACGAAAGGGGTTTCATAAACGTTTAAAACACATTGCTATAACTAAATACTAAAAAAAATTCTTCCTACCAGTTTTAGAAATACTCTGCGCGGATTTATTGTTTCTGTTGCGGCCGAGACATAAAACTTGTCGGGAACATTTGTTCTATCTACCATTGTCATTCTGCTTAAGACCTAAATTATAAAAGAAATTAATAAGAATGGTATGATAATGGTAAAACTTAAAATGATGGTAAAACCAACAGAATAAGCATCCTTTATTGTGTAGAAGAATAGTCAGTGAGAGACTCTTTGATAAAGTTCTGTTTGAAAAAGAATAAGCGAATAACTAAATTAATACCCAAGGAAGCATTGTTACATCGTCACGAATATGAAGGGCTACTCTACGCCTTTTGAAGGAAGAAGTAGCAACTTCAGGTTCTAATTCAAGTACATCAAGCTATAATAGCTCATAAAATAATTGAAAATTTGTCTTACCTATCTTTTCTGTACTTCCTTGCACTTTTGCTGGTTCTTCAATAGGTGGTTGAACTGCGAGATCCGGAAACCTTAATTTTTACAAAATAAAGCAATATTTAAAATCTAAATATCTTACTGTTTACCGATGGTTGGCTCTTGTAAGGTTTATGCTTGAAGATTCATTGGCTCTTCCAAGGTGCGCAGCCAATCAGGCTCTTGAATTGGAAATTCTAATGACTCAATATTAGCAAAGAGTTACTTTTCTTCTGCTAGTTGATTCTTGTCTAATTGGTCTCCTCCACCACTTCGCGATTCGAGTTCGTTAAGGAAAGTTCTGAAAACCAATCTTATTTATGTAAAGAATCAATGTTACTGTAATTCCCATTGTTGCTGTTGTTCAATGGTAATAATTGGCAATTCTTCACCAGTGGAAATGTAGGGGTTCGCCGAGGAACTGGATCTTGAAGGGTAATCTGATTATATAAGGTAACTCCAATTTTATCCTATAAAAAGCCAAATTAGTAAAAAATCTTTCTTACCAAATCTCCCAAATTTGTAGGCGGTAAATCCTTGATGTTGATATTGCCCTTGTCTTCAAATTTTCTTTAGTTCCTTCTCTTTTTTCGTGGCCATAATAGAAGCACTTGAAAGCTTTTTTAGTTTGTTATTAAACATTGCAATTTTCCAAATCAGTGCAAACTGTCCATTTTTGCCAACCAAATTATCGAACGAATAGAACATCTATAAACAATTACACTGCGTTCATAAATTATGGATCCACCCCTTTTTTCAACGGTTCAGGTGATTTTTGAAGCTTTCAAGAAAAATGGTGAGTGCCATTGTTTTTCTCGCCCGAAAAAACCCCCAGGGCCAAATTATTATCAATTCCCAATCAGTCCTTATGAGGTTAGGACGAAAACACGAAAAAACAGGTGTCCAGAAATTATGGATCCACATAGA
This sequence comes from Oscheius sp. JU1382, assembly GCA_932521405.1. NCBI lineage: Eukaryota > Metazoa > Nematoda > Chromadorea > Rhabditida > Rhabditidae > Oscheius > Oscheius sp. JU1382. Next base: position 3,099,088 of record OW051479.1, read on the forward strand.
AAAATAGCATTTATTGTAACTCAAAAATGTTCAATAGTGGGTTTTTGAACCCTGGTTGGTAACAACTTCTATCAGCCGACGAGGAAGTGAGTCGGTGAGGTTTCTGAGCAGGCTTCTGTCCAAGTTGTTCCATTCCTGGAGGATGGCATTCTTCAAGTCATTGAGGGAAGCAAATTGTCGTCCCTGAGAATAGACACGACGCACCAGGACTCCCCAAAGGTTCTCGATGGGGTTCAGATCTGGACTGTTAGCAGGCCAGTCCAGAACTGTCACGTTCATCGCAGCAAGCCATCGAGTGGTGGATGTGCTCGCGTGAATGGGGGCGTTGTCGTGCTGAAACACATAGCCATTACCAGCGGTGTTCAGGTAGGACAACAATTTGGCATCCAGCACTGCCTGATAATCAGTTGAATTCATTTTGGGCTTAAGTCCCAATTCAATTCCGACAGTGCCGTCCGCACAAAAGGCCGCCTATACCATGACCCCTCTTCGAGAACACTCTCTCTTCCTTTCGCAAGTCATGCCAATAGTGCAAATTCCCATCAGGGCCATCGAGAGTCCAACGTTTCTCATCAGAGAATATGATCTAAAGCAAAATGACGCTGAAAAAAATACTAACCTTGCTCCAATCTGTCTGCTGAATAAGATGCCTTTGTGCAAAGTTCATCCTGTTCGCCTTGTGTTGAGATGTCAGCTTTGGGGATTTCTTCAGCTTGGCAGAGACGATCTTCCCACTCCTCTTTAAAGTCTGACGTATTGTCTCCCTACAAACGTTCAGCTGAAGATCATCTCGGACTGTTTTGAGGCTGATCATCTCGTTGGAGGCCTTGCGCACAACAATTCTTTCCTCTCTTGGAGTCAGTTTCTTTTGTCTGCCACGCTGGTTGTTCTTGGTTCCATAAGCAGTAGGATCTATCAGGAAAGAGTTGATCACTTTGTGGCTTCGACTAATTCTTCTTCCGATTTCTCGGTTCGAGAGTCCCATCTGATTATACACAATGATTTTGCCTTTCTCGCCGGGAGAAAGTTGTTCACCAGAGGGCATGGCAATTTCAATTGAAGATTTAGGCCCCAGGCGACATCATAGACGCTTTCCCTACTGCATATTAACTTTTCTTGACAAGAAACGTTCATACCTTCATGTGGATCCATAATTTCTGGACACCTGTTTTTTCGTGTTTTCGTCCTAACCTCATAAGGACTGATTGGGAATTGATAATAATTTGGCCCTGGGGGTTTTTTCGGGCGAGAAAAACAATGGCACTCACCATTTTTCTTGAAAGCTTCAAAAATCACCTGAACCGTCGAAAAAAGGGGTGGATCCATAATTTATGGACGCAGTGTATTTAAAATTTAGAAGAAGAAGAAAAGAGAAAAGAAATAGAATTCTAAATATGGTCAAGATATCCACTATTTTTCATCTTATAACGTATCTTGTTACCCCGGTATGCACTTTTTGCCGTTATCCTAAATTTCCCAAAAATATTGGAGCACTGCAAATACGCAGTTGTGCCGCCAATTTTCTCGACAACCAACCTCTAGAAAGCCAGTTAGATAACTAAGAAGAGCAGCACAAATAATAATAAGTTGCTCATCGGGTAAGCCAAAACTCCCTGCGTAAAATATTTTTGCTCAAATTCCTCTTATTTTTGGTTGCAAGATGGGGCTGTGCCACCTTTGGCGGTGCTTAAATCTAAACCGATTGGGGCTTCTTCCCCTTCGACCTCTTGGACCTCCAGATAATTCGGTTCTCAAAATCTCGGGCTTCGGCATTCCCAGGATGCTATATCGTTGGAAAAACAGTAATATTGTTGCGACGGTCGACATAAAGCCGTCGATTTTCAACATTGGTTTGCACCCTTTGTCCCTTCATTCTTCGACTTTCAGAATTGCACTATCTTGCCCCAGAAGTGAGAAAAAGACTGAAGAGTCTGATGTATACAAATCGCAGTGAACTTCTTTCCGTCACGGCGAAAGAAGGCCAATTAGGTGATATGTATACCTTCGGAGTCATTTTATATGAGATCCTTCACGTCAAGAAAATGATTGATACTGATGACTACGTCCGTCCTGATCTGATCGTTACAAAAAGTACAGGTTTCATCTATTCTGACAAGTTGTTTTCAGCCGATGAAGACGCTTTGATTCTTTGTGAACAAGCGGAGGCGTTGATTCCATATACAACCCCAGCCGAAGATGAAATAAACAAAGAAGTCCATAATGATCTGAAGAAGCTGCTGATGTCTTGCTGGCTGCCCAACGTGAGTCTCCCCTAATCAAATCAATAACATTTATATTCCCCGTGTTGAACACTAATACGAGATAGATCGTCTTTTGCAAGAGAATCAGATTTATTAACGCTGGACGTCAGCATTTGAAATTGAGACAAGCGAGTGGGCGATTTCTTGAAAAAGAGTGGAGGCTTCTTCCTAGGGAGCTTCTAAGAATCCTCTTTCCACCAAATATGATAAGTCAAATGGCATTTGCCCTCCAAATAGTCCCCGAGCGTGGCTGATCTCCACCAGCAGTTCTTCTCTGTTCTTCACAACAAACAAGCAGAGTTTTTTGGAATGGTGTGTCTGAACAAAAATTGTAATCGGCTCTAGCTTTTCTAACTCTGTCGACCCCATGCTCCTTGCCCAGAAGTAACAATATTTCTCCGTTTTTTAGCTCAACACAGTTGATTTCCAGTTTAAGGTCCTAAACATTTGCCTCTTTTCTGATAAAAAGGCTTACCACATTATTGATGTGTGTATCTCTTTGAACATCACTGTCAAAACAAAAATAGAAATAGGTATGACACCTTTCTCCGTAATACAGTTGAACAAAGCGCTTTTCTTTCCTAAACTCCTCTGTCCAAAAGTCGAACTTTGGAGTACTGGACACGAAGGTTTTCAATTTCCTTTCATCATCCATTATTAGAGCCTGAAGGATTTTTCATTTAAAGATGTTGGAAATCACCGAAACAAAGGGCTCAACGCCTTGACGGAAAGTTTCCAAATCAGAGTTTGAATATATACCCATGCTTAAGTATTCCAACTGCCCAAGATACCCATACAAATCGGGTATGAAATCTAGTTCACAAAGAAGTCGAACAATTTTCTGAAATACTTTCTTGGGAAAAGATGGATGGCCGACTGTATTCTGGATGAGATCAAAGTCGTAGAGGTCAAACATGCTGCCAACTACAACAAATGTAAAGTGTATTTTCGAGATAAAATAAGTGAAATGCTCTGATGTCATCCAAAATATAGGTCAGTCTATAGGAACGTCGAGTTTGTCAAAAAAGACGGCTGTTGACACCGCCAGAATTTCAAATGGTATTTTATTCCAAACTCTTAGAATTTTCAGTTGTGGGAATAAACAACTATTTCTACATTGGAATGGATCGACGGCAAAGGTTACGTCTGACCTGATGGAACTCCCGTAAATTTTTGAGATTTCTGCAATGGGAGAGACCTAGGTGATTGGCGCTTATCAGCCATGGTACAACAATCCTGATCCATCCTGCTGGACAAGACACTGCCTCTTTGATTTCTACATTGCTGGACAACATCAATGGATCTCTTCCAATTGTAGAAATACTTACTTCTCGGTCTGTAAAACACATCCCTGCAACTCGCGTAACCGTTGCTGATGAATCCCCAAAATAAAATAAATTTATTGAATCGATACATAATCAGAAGGAGCACTTGTTGAGACCGAATGTTTTCAGACCTGTACTAAGGTAAGCGGAATTCGAACATCTTTAAGCAGTTCGGATAACAGAATTACAGGGGGATTCAAAGGGGGGTCGTAGAGCCACTGAGACCGGTGGATGATGTGCTGATGGAGCCGCAATGAGTATCGACTGTCTCATTTGATCCACGCTTATATTGATTCACCTGGAGTTGATGGCTACTCTCTCTCTCAAAAGGGCAACTGACCACAACTCGATTGATAGGAGATTGACTTGTGTAGGATGGGATTGTAGGGACACCAGGCTGGCCAAGATAGGAATTATAGATTGGACCATCGTCGTCTGAATCGAAGTCTCGGAATTTGTCACTGATATTGTCTATTTCCGAGAAGGAATAAGAACTTTGTCCATTTGGCACCTCGTAGTAATTGGAAGGAGCTTCCACATAGAGTTTAGCTCTGGGACTAGAAGGAATTCATTTGGTATGAATTGAAGCGAAAACTCACGGCGGTGGTGGAGGAGCTACCTTGGGTCTTTGGAGAGTAGCTACAGCTGATCGGGGAGGCTTATCCAACAGCAAAACAACCGAGTTTGGACCAGTCTAAAATAAGGCTGCAAAAGGGAAAAGAAATGTACCGATTTTGGGGGGAAAGTAGGATCTTTATAGCCCGGATTGCCCGAATAGAAGCCATCTGTTCCGACGTTCTGAACCACATTTTATGGCATATGGGAAATTAAAACCTTGAATCCTTTGCTCGACGAGGGCGAACGGAAACAATTCAACGAATTGAACATCTTGATTCCACGGCGACGTTGAATTACAATAAGAATTAGAAGGCCGAGACAAGCCAACCAGAAGAGGAACAAATACTAAACGACAATATTTTCAACCATAGACTGCTTGGGTATTTTGAATGAATTTGAGGAGATCTTGGAGGGACAGATGTTGGATCTAATGAAGTTGGGTTACCCTTGAGATTTACGAGCTATTGTTCTTAATATGATTGTGAGGGAGGACTAATTGAAGGAGCTGCTAACTTGTAGGGTCAGGTCGGAGATGAGCGATGTGTTTGTGAGGAGACAACGGCACCCCTAGGGAACATTGTGATTGGAGAGAGAAGAGAGAAAGTCGCGAGGAATGTAACGGTCAGGTGGCGTTTGAGGCAACACATCACACCTTTAGATGCCAGTCGAATTCCAAAGAGAGGAGGGAAATGTGCGCAATGGAAGGAGATATTGTGAAAGAGCGTCGGAGAGAGAGGGACGAAAGGAATGAGTAATAGAGCGGGGGTCGGCCGCGAAAAATGGAGACAGCTGGACTGACCCCTGGAGGGGAGAGACCACAACATATTAGTCAAAAGCTATTTACTTGGTCGTTACAATCAAAGCAAATGTTAGAAATAAGAGTTTGAAAAGATACAAACCCGAATCTGATTATTATTGTTTTGGTTAGAATTTGATCAAAGCCGAGATCGAAAATGGCGAAGGGGAGGCAGTGTGGGAACCAATGGAAGTGTTGGATATCTCGCAACCACATTGGAGGCTCGATTTGAAGGAGGTGGAAGTGATGGAAGAGTATAATAGAATTTTGGCTTCAAAATTCTCTTTTTCTTTCTTGTAGGAATTCGATTCGACTGGAGGAGTTCTATTCGATTGAAAAGAGGAGAGGAGGTTGCTCTTTGGTATTCTCTATAGACCTTTGTCACATGCCGATACCAACTATCAATATCTGGCACATCTCGTTGGCTATTTCGATTTGATTCTTTTGTTGTTAGAATTCTCCGATAGCTATTGTAGCTTTGAGCTTTAGGACGTATGGTTTTGGAAATGGAGATGTGATTTGAACCAACCATCCAAAGCGGATGAATCTTGTAGGAGCAAGTCGACGGCATACAATTGAAGACATTGCATGAGGCATTCTTGCCACAATCGCAAAACTCTCCCGGCTCAACCACTCCATTTCCACAGATAGCCAGACTCCTAAAGAGGTTCTTTTAAGATTCTCTGACTCACTTCATTTGAACGGGTCTCGTATTGAGGCACTTGCTCTTGTAAAGTGTATTAGCCAGTTGTTGAGCTGTGCAATCGTGATCGAAGCCTCTGAAAAAAGTTGTTGTTGTCATATCAAAGAAGGCAATTGATGGCTTGGTGGATGAGCAAACAACGAGAGGAGAACAGTGCCCATTATCGGAACAAATGACAAATATTCTCTCTGAAAAACAAAAAGAGACATACATTTTGACGACGCGTTTTCGTCCTCTCTTAGCCATGATCCGGGAGAGACTGCGTGCATTGCACAAAAGCGGCGCAAATATTCCGAAAAACGCTGCTCGCGCCTCACTTGGACAAACAGTGAAACTGGTACTTGTCCTAAGACGATTAGCAATCCTTAGATGAGGGGGAGGAAAAGGGGATACTGCCGGCTGCTTGCGCAGAGATGGCTTTTACGATGATGGCAACATGTGGGACGACGGACAGCGCCTAATCGCCTTTGTGATCACAAAAACCGTTCGGAGCAACACAGTGTGCGAATTATGGCTTCCGGTCGCCTTGAAACTGCGAGGGGCATCCCATCTATTATCCCCAGCCAAGGTCTCAATCTCCTTTGGTAGTTTCTCAACAACTCACGGAATTTTGAGACAGCCACCAATCGAAGGGCCTTCACTCCCAGTACAAGCGCAATTCGGCACATGGAGGGAGACATTTGCCGGTCGATGGGGAACTCCAAACAGATGAGCTGCCTCGTGGAAGAAAATCGAACCCATCGCTTGAGGATCCGATGGATAATACTGTAATTGAGATAAGATTTAACGGGTATCGACTCACTCCACAAAGCATAACCGATAAATCAGTGCACATTCCCGAGACGTAGGCCAGTCCTCCAGGGTATTTCATCGTCATCAGCGCAGCGAAATCATGATACGGTAGATCGCGTTTCCTACATTGATTGCTCATTTTATATGAGGAGAAAGTACCGAACACTGCGATATTCCTGGAACATAAGAAGACTGAGATTGCTCCGTTGGGTTTGAAGTACATCAACCACCACCACACTTATTCGAAGTTGAATAAAATACTGAAAGTCATCTAAAAAAGAGAAGAAGAGGAGACTCACATTGTTGGCTTCTGTAACGACTTTAAGAATTTCTTGTTTTACCCGTGACATGTCGTACTCGTAGTATGATGCCTGCAAGAGATATTGTTTTGATTCAATACCTATGCCAAAGATTCAAAATCCTCATTCAAGTTCTAAAAGATTCTGATTAAAAGTCAATTTATAATATGTATTCTACGTCGAAGGAATTAATTCATAAAACATTTCCATGAAACAAGACCTTTTCTCGATTTGATATTTTCAGAAGGCCAATCTGCGTAATCAACTTAACTCAAGCCATGGAATTAGAGGGAAAGAGCAGAATCAAAAAGATCTTTGTTCGCGTCATAGGGCCCCCTCCTTTCTTCTTTGAAGACCATAATCAAGATAGAACAATTATCTGAGAGATCAAACAGCTTAGGAAATGGCTGGAGGCCTCTCCGCTCTCATAATGAACTCCCTCGCATTAGAGCACCTGGCTAGCTCCAGCAGGCGTTTTATTTTGTTCTCCGTCACCCAGGCGACGGGCGATTGTCGCGCGAGGCTTGTGAGGCTGTTCTCCCCATTATCCTCCCTTCTACTTCCTCCTTTCACTTTCTAATTTTTCAGTTCCAAAATGTCTAAAAATGGTTCGACGGATGCAATCGAAGGAGTCATAGTAGCGATGGAAACCGTCACTCCGGTCAGTCAGTTTTCTCATTTCGGTTTGTGACGAGGTCAAATATAATTCTCGTCTGCTTTGCTTCGCAAAATGCCCAATAGGTCGAATACAAACTCAATTCTTTTATCTCCATTTTAGACTGATTAGCGTCGGTATCTAAAGTTCATCTGGTGAGCTCTTGGGTTCTCTCCATTTTCAGTTATTTTCTAACAAAATCCATCTCTCATTTTGAGATCTCATAGTTTCGGTACATTGACTGAAACTCTAGACATAAGCCAAAAATATCAGAGGGTATTGAAACTTACGTAGACGAGATTAGATGTCGAGTACTAGTCGAGGACGCACAGGAATAGCGACAAAATCCTATCTCTTTCATTCAAATTTGTTGTCAAATTCTCATTTGGTTTTAAGAATTCAAGGAAAAAAGTAGTTCCGCCCAGTTACGATCACGAAGAAAGAAATAATTTTTCGTTTACCATGCCTAAATCCATCTTATTTCGTTTCATTTTGGAAGTAAAACAAGCGTTCCAACCTCCCTTTCTGTGGGAAATTCTCGCCTCAGAAAAGAGTTCTCCACTTCTGCCCATAAAATTGTCCCAATCTAAAACTTTTCAAAAGATTTTTTGAAAAATATTTCTCTTAGGATCCCTACACGACCGACTATTCTACGATGACTCCCAACGCAACAAATTTGTCGTCTTCATTCAACGCGACGGCAATAACTTTGTGTGATATTCAATGGGGAAATCTGGTGATTTCATCTCTTTCCGGCATCCTAATCCACGTCTATATCGCATTTTCTGTGCTCAAAAAACGGCTTCTCAATGACAAATACATGTTGCTGACCTATATGAGAAGCTACATTGACATCATCTATTTGATGACAACTCTCTATATCCAAGAGGTGGGGGGAAATTGTGTAATTTCCTAGAGAATGAGCGTCTACTTCAGGTTTATCATATTGTCCCAGGGGCGTCATATCCGAATACGGAAGTCAGCAGTCAATTTGGAGAGGCTAGTCCAGGTCTTCAGAACCTTCTGGGGAATATTAAACGTCTGGCTCAACAGCTGCAAATGCTCCTTTTGATGATGATGATCGTTCATCGGTTTCTTGTTTTCACTCGGTTCGAACACATTTTCCCAGAGAGCTGAGACTATTTCCAGGCCAGGTGCGATTCCCACGGCTTACGCGGTGTTTTTCCTAATTTGTATCGTTTTTTGCTCTGTCGCGGGAGTATTTTTCGATCCGACCAAACGAGTTCGTGACTTTTCGTTTTCCAACTCAGCATCTAGGCTCTGGACTGTCTCTATATGGTTTTGACGACGATTATGGTCATCATGGCGGCTGTAATTCACAGCTCTCTGAGGAATTATTTCACGGCGCACAAATATTCTACAAATGTCTGCGAGATGCAGGGAAAAACCTCCAAATTCCTCCTATACTGTGTAAGTTATTTTTACGTCTAGGAGCTTCTAATGGACTACTCCTAGAGAAAGAGGGAGTCGTAACGAGATTTAAAAGAAAATGGAAATCTATTCCAGATTCTGATCTATTCAATTTGCTATGTGCTCTTCCCATTGATTAGCATATTCTGCTCGGGAATAATCGCCTCTTTAGTCACTTCTGATCCGAAAGAGAAGACAATCTCAGCGGCGTCAATCAGTTTTATCGTAATTTTTTTTAAACTTCTTAATGGGAAATGTTCCAGATAGCAAGGAGTCTGATCCCTTGGTTACCGTTAGCCGATGGAATTTTGACACTTTGGTCCGTTAGGGGATATCTCTCAGCAGAAGAGCCTAATATTCATACGAGAATTTCTGTGGTTCAAAATAGCAACGAGTCTCAGTGCTAATTTCGTTTCTTACTTATCGCGACTTTCCCCCGGTGATAAAGAGACAAAAGTGTTTTCCTTTTAAAGGTGCCAATGAAAATCTCACAATTTTGTCGTCGATAAAGAGCAGAGCGTAGACATAGCGAACAGTATTGTCCAGTCTAAATGGACAATTTGAGAAGAGGAGTCAGCACTCACACGACAGCTGAATAATCTGGAGCTGGATCTCCCCAAACTGCTGGAGCTGCTTCGATCTGAGAGTCTCTTTGGAGAAAAATGAAGACAACTCACTTGATGAGCGAATAGAGATTGAGGTAGAAGAAGAAGACGAATAAAGGGAGATATGATGAAGAAAGACAGCATTTTGATTACAAAACATAGATGGCACGACTTTTAGCTCATTTCCTGAAAAAAAAAGTGAGAAGACATGGACCAAAAGGGCGATAAGAAGGCTTGAAAGAAGTAGCCAGCTGTAAAGGGAAAGCTGTACGAAAAGTACACAACCAAGATAAGGAGTCGACGAGATTTTTTTCGAGGTACAATTGTCTACAAACTGAATTAGCCTAGAGGAGTTCTTGTGTTCTTTTTTGGAGCTATTTTTGAAGACTTTTTTAAAGAAAATTATAAAAATCTCAAGGCGTCTAGAAACTGCAGCTGAAAAGAATTCTGAATTTTAAAGCCTCAGAGTCAGACTTGAATGGTCTTTTAAAGCTGCAGATAAATGAATCAGAAATCTTCGATGAAACTCAAGATAAACTCAATTTGGTTGAGGACAAAGGAGGAATTTTTTGTTCTTTGAGTCTCTTTAGAAGGAAAGAATCTGAGAACCTGTGTAGAGCCTGCCAGCTTGTGCAGACACCGCCTCAGGTGGTGTACTTTTTATCAGGAGAAAGGAATCTCCTCTGATAAAATGGAGTACAACAGGGGAGGCCATCTCTCTGGTTTGTATTCAGCTGGGTTGGTCAGCGGAGGGGATGATTCAGACCACACGGTGGACGCATAAACAGTTTGAGGATTCACTAATGACTGCCATACTATCCACTATAAACGAGAAAGGGGGATAGAAGAGAGACCAAGAGGTGTGACGGGGAGAAAAAAAGGTAAGGAGGACCAAGGGACATTAATCTCGACGGAGGGCTGCTGCTGACCAGACCGCTTTATGGCGAACATGACACTCCCGGGGCTAACAGATGACCGTCACCGCGACATTTGTCTTTGACAGGCATTCAAAGGAAACCACCAGGTTCCTCCTAGGGAAGCTTTTCTTGTATTTAGAGGGATCTTCTCTATAATTTGAAGAAGAAAGTTTTCGGTCGTTTGAATGGCCATTTGACCCTGCGAAAACAAAGAGGACCGGAGACCTGAGAGGTTATCCCGAATGGAGAACAGCTGGGGAGGTCGGCCTCGCTTTTTGAACGCCAATGAGGCTAGTATTACGAGGTGGGAAAAGAGACAAAAACTCCGGATACAGGTGCGATTCGGCATTGAAAATAAGAGGCCATCTGTGGGTTAAGGGTCTTTTTCTGGGAGGAAAAGAGGAAGACTAAAAGACTTTAATATGAGTGAGAGAGTAGTGAGGAGAGGAGTTCAATTAGAGGACAGGAGTCTAAAGACCTTCCCGACGAGTCCTACTGAATTCATGCGCCAGGCAGGCGGCTGAAGTGCAACACCCCGTGTACTTGGCGATCACACGGGCCAGGAGACTTAAGTTAAATGGTTTAAAGGGCCCCTGACCTTACGTATAAATGACCCTCATGAGAGGGGGGACCAATGGCTTTTGAACCCCCGGCTGGTCTCTATGCTAATTCCATCCAGCGGCATCCTGTGTTTGGTATGTATAACTAAGGTGGGGGTCAGTACAGGTATAATTAGCCTAATGGATAAACGGGAATTTGACAGCTGGTACCAGCTGTTGGCTCGATTAGGAAACCTTGATGATCCCCCATTACGGGAATAAGACATGAGGACGGTAAGGAGGAGACAATCCCTATGAATAAGGAGAAGGGAAGCCGACTGAATATTCAACTGGATGAACGGGGAGAGACAGATGTCCTTCACACACACAGTTGAATCAATGGATAACGCATCGCCGTACAGTCTTGAATAATAGTTGGAAAGCGAAAGTTGGACGGGCTATTGGGGGATTCTGACGAGCCATTTAGAGAGGACATGAATCATTAGAAGGTCCGATATTTCGGCCTATTAGAGGGCCACTTTATTATGGCAAGATGCGACAGATGGCTGGATGGAAAAAAAAAGATTTGTATAGCCATGACAGGTAGGAAGGGCGAAGAGAAAGGAGAGTCCGATGTCCGGAAAGGGAGGTCATTCATAAGTAATCAAAGCGGAATGAACGGAGCGTTAATTGTGGCTGGCTCTGTAAGGCAATTGCCAATTAGGAACCAAGAGGGCTAGACGAATTTAAGGAGGCCAGATTAGGGAGGGTGAGACCCCCGTGGGAAGCAACACATTCGGCCTTTTGAAGGACATCTTCTGATACCAAGGCTACTATCACTTCGACTATCTTCTGAAAAAGTGCACCACTTATCATACTATCAGAATGACTCAAGCTTCCAGGTTTATTTGAGAAAGTCTGGGATGAATCAAAACCATCCATTTGGAGGACGATTGCTCTGGAAAGGATAGATCTTTAAAAATAACTGCTCTGTGAAAGCTATCTTCTGATAGATACCCCTTATGACTAAACCACTACATAGACGGTTCATTTTTAGTCCTATCTTGAAGGTATAATCCTAGGAAGTTGACTCAAACTCTAATTTAGGTTCAGCTAGGCTCCATTCGATGATTCAGAGCAGTTGATCAGCTTGGTTTCAAGGACGAAGAAACCCCAAGGGACGAGAGGTCTTTCCAAATTGCTTCTCAATATCCAGTCAAAATTCAAATTTTCTACCTACCAGCCACTCTAAATTTTGATGAAAGGCAGTCACATCTCTCCTCTTGGAAGCTGTTCTCTTACCATATAGTTTCTTACAACTATTGTGGGGTTTTTATAAACTTTGATGCGAGATCCAGACAATCTGCACTTTGGGTAAAAATCTATAAATCTGCAATTGATCTCACAGGACTAAAATCATTCCGATGAACTTGAAGGGGGTTTCCAATGGAAAAAGGGCTAAAGAAAACTTAAGTGTAATAAGCCAATTCAGTAAAGTAAATTAGTCACGTTTTCGCTTTAAAGGGGTCGTCCCTTTCAAAATTACTTGACTTATCCTTCCAGTAATTTCTTTCCCTAAAACCTTTGACATAACGGGACCCTCTCTTTCTTCGGAACTGATGGTCCAAGTTCCAAAATATTTTGGGACCTCCACGGGGGATAAATCACGTTAATGTCCTCGACGCGGAAGAAAACGAAAACTACGGATTCTCGAGGTTCGGTTCCTTCTCTGTTCCTGTTTTTGTCCTGCAACCAAGAAAATATAATGCTTTTGTCAATATCTGAAGGAAAATAGAGGAATTCAACCTCACATCTATCGTAATCTCTGTGATAAAAGTGATGAGGTTTTCACTGGTTTTTATGATTTCTAGCTTATAGATGAGAGATATTATAAGAATTAGCTATTTTCCTCCCAAAAATGTTCCCTTCATGTGATTGAATCTCTCTATCCATGTCTCTTCAGCCATACGTATTATCCTCTGATCCGAATAAGCCAGAAAAAGACATTCATCTCAATCTGATAAGGATGTCTTTGTGACGACAGTTGAATAAAAAAAGAGAGAGATATGCTTCTCCTGAACTTCCACATGGTGATGACCCTCCATATTTCACCAAAGAATCGAATCTATCGAATTGTGGACAAAACAGTCTTGCAAGTAGATGTCAAATCTAGGTTACCTCTTTATCTTTTACTGTTATTAGTGATGACGCATCCAAACACATCAATCAAGAAAAATGCTATTTTTGCTCTTTTCAATCGAACGGTTTGCCAGAGAAGATGCCGAAGAGATGTCCAAAAACTATTTGAAAAAGTTGTGGGTTGATTGAGATCATTCCTCATAGCTTTTTGTATGAAAGCTGATAAGGATTATAAGTGCAATGGAGAAGAGATGCTCTTTTTGATGCCCACGTGAGACTTTTTCTGGTCGTAAAATTATTTTTTCGGTCGAAGTAGCTTATTACATCCTGGAGAGGGAAAGCCAAACTGAATTTGTGGAACCGATCATCTCTCGCAACATTTTTAGTCGGCTTTCTGTTTCGCGACCTAATCTTTTAGAGCAACTTTATTTCCACGCTTCAACGCTTCGCAGAATATATAATTAAGTCTCCCCGAGTGAAGGACTTCATCTGACACTATCCCTCCTTTGTCCGAATGAATAATTCCCTCAAAAATACACAACGGGTTAAGATTACACGGACCGGAAACCGTCGTTTTTTGATCTCAATTCGTCACCTTTTCATTTGAATATAAGTGAGGTCCCCCCGTCTCTCTAAGCATCCATCTTGCTTCGTAATGTGAACGGGGATTAGCCCCTCACGTAACCAGATGGCATCCAACCACACACACGTGCCAATCTTTTATACTTTTGTCACAACACATGCATCAGCGGCACCAGTAATCCGAAACAGGGAGGCAATTCCCATTCGGCTCTAATTTCTCGATTTTCTGTACCACCATGTGACACTCTAATTGTGGGAGAAAGCTCAGTCCAATTCCCTCCTTCGAAACATTCTGTCGAGAAATTCTTCCTCGTAGATTAAAAGCTCAAAACTTGGTCTCACATAAACCATTCTCTTCGGATATTTCTATTCTCCCCGCCAAATAAAAACACTCCATTTTACAACAAATTATTCATTTTTTAAAAACCTTGAGAGAGAATCAATCTGGTTGAAAGGAATTCAGGTTTTCCCGATGGTTTCAACAAACCAATATTACTCAGCATTCGCCGAGACAATAATAATAGTTTTGAACCTGGGGGCTTCTGCTGTGAGCCATAAGCTTTTCTTCTGATTACTGCTCTCTCTCTTTTTCTCCTCCGATTGCTCATTAACCGGACGAGCCATCAGCCACAAGTCACCCTGCTGAGATCACTACGAAATGTATTCTCTCTCCTCATAGGATATAATAATATCGACGTTTGTGTGAAGCTCGTGGGTCTTGTTAAGACTTTCACCGCAATAATTTACCCCGGACGCAAGCGTAATTGAATCCGGAGGAACGGCCTCGTTGTCCTTTGAAAACATCAGCGAAAACTCGTAAAACTTCAGCACTTTATGACCTTGGCTTCTCAAATTGCAGGCCACCTCGTGGTAGATCTCCCGTTACCTTCTTCTTCTTCTCGCTTTCTCGATCAGGGATCAACGAGAAGTTCCACTCCCAGTCATTAATTAATTCTATCCCGTCGGTGTCAGTTGGTTGCTGTGATTTATTGTGTTCCCCGGTGCCGCAAGGCACCTTTCAAAACCCCCTCGACAGCTCTCCTCTTCTTCATTTTTGTTGCCAAGTTAAGCCCGCGAACGTGGCTTTTTTCCCTCCCAGAGAGCTCATTTTTTTATTTTGGAAAAATTTCCCATGAATTTTTTGAGAATTTTCAAGGTTAAATCATTTTTCCAGAAATTTGAGTACTTTCGGAGGAATCGTGAGAACTTTTCTTTGTCCAATTTCGTCTGGAAATGTGCCTTTTTCTCGTCAAACTTTAAAGTCAACAATTTCCTGCTATTTGTTGATTATTTTCAAATAATTGCCTCTCCTTCCTGATCTTTGCTACCAGTCTAAACCAGAAAAGTCCGGTTTCCTCTCTTTCATGTTTTCCCCCCAAAAATCAGGGCCAATCCGATCAATTTCTTTATTATTTGTTGATTACCCACTGCTGCTGCTGCTAAAAGACAGAAAATAACACTTCGCTCTCAAACGTCAATTTTCTTTCTGATTTTTGTTGCCAAGCTAAGCCCTTTGGACTTTGTGTTCTCGTCTTGGAAGTTGCCCCCCGAAATAAGCCAATCGATGTCTCTATTATTGTTGATCGCTCTGAACCGATAGTATTTTCACACCTTGCATAAACTCCTCGGCGAAATTCGACTCCTTCTTAAATCGCTTTACTTCTAAGTTCGAGAGCTGATTCTTCTCAAATACGAGAGATCTGATCGATTTCCAAGTAATTTGTTGATTACCTCTGAGCAGCCGGTCTCCGGAAATAGCACGTTTTCTCACCTGCAGTCCACTCCAATCAGCTCCAAAAAAACAGGCAATTTTGCTGAAAAGTAGGCAGAAAATCAGTCTTATGAGTTAGTTCGCTTCATTTTTAATGCTCTTTTCCGCTCTTCATCTCCCTCTCTCTCTCTCTCTCTCTCTCTCGTAATACATCTGTTGCTTAATTTCCCGTCGTTTTCGCGCCTATTTCAGGAGCAATCACGTTCAACTTGGAGCCCAATTACGGTGTTTTCGTGGGTCTTTCACACTTCTCTTCACATCCTCTCTCTTTTTTTTCGTTCTGTTGTGATCCCAAAACAGCGAGGCGGGAAACATATGTTGCGATTGATCAGAGTGAGAGAGAGGATTGTAGAGAGGGGGAGATGGGTCTCGGGAAAATGACGTCTCTCCGCAGAATCCCTTGGGTGCCCCCCCCGATCGGCACTTGTCACCGCTTATCCCTGTTGCTATGGGAATGAAGCCCTCATGCGCTCCCACTCTCTCCCCGCCCAAGTCCACCTCTTTTGAAGTTCTCTCAAGTGTCTCAGCTCTTTTTTAATCTAATGCAGCGCCAATTATTAATCCACTTCTAGTTCAATGGGCAAGAACAGCAGCAAAGAGTTGAGTCCGGAGAAAAGGAAAAAGGCCAGTAAGAAGCTAACGCCAGAAGAGCTCGAATATCTCACCAAGCATACATACTGTAATTCGTTTTTTTTCTCCTCAAAAATAGACATTTTTAGTCACAGCGAAGGAGCTCAAAAAATGGTATAAAGACTTTGTCCGAGATTGTCCAACGGGCGAATTGAAACTCGAGGAATTCCAGGTAGTTTTCCAACAAAAAAAATCAAAACAAAAACTGCTTCAGAACATTTATAAGCAATTTTTCCCGAACGGTGATCCGTCCAAATTCGCGGCGTTTGTCTTCAATGTTTTTGACGACAACAAGGTGGGAAATAATCGAGAGAAGGCGTAAATAAAGTGCTCAGGATGGACACATCTCATTCAAGGAGTTCATCGCTGCTCTGTCCATCACTTCCAGGGGAACACTCGACCAGAAATTGGAATGTGAGTCTCTTTTAAAAGGCGCTGCTTTCTCCCGTAGTTAGAGATATTATTATCCTACCAAGTTCTCCTCAATTCGAAGAGAAATGTTTTTATAAAAATTGCTGAATCCCTAGAGGGATTACGGTTATTGGCGCCAACTAATAAGGCAAAGAGCCCAATTTGAAGGATTTTTAATGGACTATAAAGGGCAATAATATTCAGGGGCTTTCTCGCTTTATGATGTGGATAAGGATGGCTTCATCACCAAAATGGAAATGACTGATATCGTCGATGCTATTTATAGGTATTTTTAGTCTGTTCTATCCAATAAGGATCTTACAGTATGATTGGAAATATGTTGGAATTGCCGAAGGATGAAGATACTCCACAGAAACGGGTAGAGAAGATCTTTTCCAACATGGATAAGAACTTCGACGGCCAGCTGACTCTGCAAGAATTCAAAGACGGTTCCAAAGCTGATCCTTGGATCGTTCAGGCGCTCACCATGGAACTTCAATCGAGTTGAGTCACCGACTGCAACCCAAATTTGATACTCATTTTTCTGTCCATAATCAATGTATTTTTCTTTAAAAAATGTATTCGCAATAAAGCAAGCCACTGATACTTGAGTCTCACGAAGAAGAAGAGAAACTTGAGAGAGATCAAGCAGAATTGGCGCCATATCTGTACAATAGGCAAAATGGCAAAAAAGCAGTTTCGAATTTCAGTTCCAGATGGTGTCCAATCACCTTTTAATGTCATTTCCTCTCCATGTTGACTCTGACTCTTCTATGTGTTCTAATTTCCATTCAAGGTAGTCTTTTTTTCAGGATTTTTTTAGCTCAAATCTTTAGGAAAAAGACTTTCGTTCAATAAAAATTTCCTCCAGAAACAAGACTATGATAGACTTACTTCTCCTTTTGAACTCACAGGTATTCCCTACAACTTCACTATCACTCCCAATTTTGTTGTTCTTGTTGAAGTGGTAAGAGAGAATAAAAAGAGGTAACTTTTTTTAGAGTGAAAGCAAACAAACGGTCGCTTTTATTGCTGAAATCAATGTGGTAAGTCTCTCTCTCTTGTGATCCAACACCAAAAAACAAATGCCGAGAGGGAAGATATTTTCTTGAACCACAGATATCTTCTTTTTTAAATCATAGATGTATCCCAAGTCTTTTAAAAGCGATATAAAACAGAGTTGGTTCGACCCACGACTGGAATTCAATGCCTCCGAGATGGGTTATAATGACGTGATGGTGAAAAGTGAACTTATTTGGATCCCACCTGTCAATACTTTTAACGCGTACGAGTCCTTAGAAATGGATACCAGCGCTTTCAGAGCAGAAGTTAAATTTTTGGACAAAGAAGCCACAAGCAATGAGGTTTATATAAGAAGAGATGGGGTGGTTAGCTACACTTTGAAGGGAACCATTACAACTTCTTGTAAAATGGACGTCAGTGAGTCCTCTAGAATTTTAAATTTTGCCAGAGAATTTCCCATTCGACTTGTTGTATTGCTCAATTAATATGGATTCGGGTGGATATTCCACCGAAAGAGCTTCCTTCAATGGAGATAATACCGGAACTGTCGTCTATGTGAGTCGCTTCTTTTTGGATTGAAAATGGATCCAGGGTCTACCCGAATGGGATATCACTAATCCAAATGTATCAGCACTTGTTTTCCCTGGATCTTCAAGCAATTATGCGGTGGCAAAGATCTCTTTTACTCTCAAAAGACACGCCGAATTCTACATTTATCTCCTTATTTTGCCCACTTTTATCATTTGTATAACTTGCATCGCTGCTCTACTTCTTCCATTGAAAATCGAACAAGGAGAAAGAGTAAATTCTGAATCAAATAGAAGAAGTTGTTCAGGTGAATCTGGGAATAGCTGGGCTTCTCGGATTGACTTTTATGCTGACCATCATTGTGACCGAAGTGCCGAGGAGTACGACGCTGCCTCTTATGGGCAAATGGATAATCGTTGAGATGTTCTTCTGTATTGTTGCGATGATCTGGGAATTTCCAGTTCGTCTTGTCCATAACTTCATTACCAATCGAGTTTCGAAAAGTTCCAAGAAAATAATTCAAAAACCTCTTGTCATCCTACATTTAGTTTCAGCATTGGTTTTTATCTTCGCAAATATTCTCACCACAATCCTCATGTTCACTTGTTTTTCCTATCCTTCACAACCTGCTGTAACCAATCTCATGCAGTGAATGGTTTTATTCGAATTCTGTCTTTGGAAGGGAGGGATAGCTTCCAATTTGAAAAATCCAAGATAATTTTCCGAATAAAAGCAAGAGATGGTAGCCAATATACGCTGGCTAACTGGAAGCGCTACGATGATGCCAAGCGCCTCAACGTCCAAAGACCTTAGCAGAGATCTCGCCAAAAAACGACTATACAGGATTCTCTTCTCGACTTTTCTCTAATCTCTTTCTCTCACAAGAAAAGTTATCAGATTTATTCAAGTTCTTTGACGTCTGAATTTGAAATTCCGACAAAAAAGCCGATAATTTCTTGAAAAAGAGCGACAGCTTCATCCCAAGGAGCTTCTAAGAATCCTCTTTCTAAGCCAAATTGTGCCCGTTCTGATCTCTAAACAAAACTTTTAATCAGTTAGTCTTTCTAACTCTGTCGATCTCCTCCTCCCTTTTCTGAAGTACCAATATTTCTCCATTTTTTTAGCTCAACACAGTTGATTTCCACTTTACAATTCTAAAAATTTGTACTTTTCAGAATTAGAAACTTACTAGATCACAATTCTTTATAGAATCTCCTTGTGGACCTCTGACATAGGTATGACATCTTTCTCCGTAATATAGTTGGATAAACTTTCCTTCATTCTTAGCTCAAGAAGTTCTTCCGAGAAGAAACACAGTCAAATATGAAAGGAATTTTGAGGAGTAATGATATCAAGAAGCTTTTTTCCACATCAATCAAAAAAGTGAACACTCTTTTGGTTTGCCCAATAACGTCGACTTCCGGCAACTTTTAGAGCTTGAATTTCACCTCATTTATCAGAATCAAATGACGGTTTTCCTAATGCTCTTTTTTTCTTTTTTATCATCTACTTTCACTGAAAAAATGGGTAAATTTTTCTTCGTTGTAGTCATTAAAAGACACAGATTATCCAAGTTTCCAAGAGATTGTCCTCAATTCCAACTATAATCGTCTCATTTCTCCATATGAAAGAACTAGAAAGCGAATGGATATGTTTGTTTCCGTGCCTTTTTTAATCCTCGTATCAGTGGTACGGTCGAGTTCCTTCTTCTAACAAAAATGTAGGATGAAAGTCAACAAATCGTCTCGTATATCGCCGCCGTAAATATTGTAAGTTGGTTTATTCTACCGAACATTTAAAAAATCAAAAGTCTTGGTACGACCCTCGTCTCAAATTTGATTCAAAAGAACTGGGATATGAGCGGATTGTTGTTCCTTCGATACTCCTCTGGATCCCATCTCTCGAACCTTTCAATACGTAATATCTTTTATTCTAAAACCTCATTTATTGAACACAGTGTAGAGTTGAAATTCCTTGATCGAGAAGCTCCAAGCAACGATGCTTTAGTCTCTTCCACCGGCTGGGCTTCTATGCTCGTCAAAGGCAAGTATGATACGGTCTGTCGATTTGACGTCTGTAAGTTATTCCAATCAAAAGCGACGAATTGTCTAGCTGGGTTCCCCTTCGATCTTCAGTTTTGTAATCTGAATTTCGAGGTTGGGATTTATGATGCAAATATGGCTATGCTTCTCCCTGGTCCCAAGACTGATCTAATGATGGTAAGAAGCTTCTGGAAATCGAGCTTTTTTTGGATCTTTAGGGTCTACCCGAATGGAATATTTACAATCCCGTAATCAATTCGACTTTCTACATAACGAATGAAGGAAAGAATTTTTCAATGGCTATTGTGTCCTTCAAATTTGTTCGAAATCCCCAATTCTATGTCTATTTGCTCATCTTGCCAACAATGATTATTACCATAACCTGTCTAGGAGCTCTTTTACTTCCATTGGGTATTGATGAAGGAGAACGAGTTTGTTTTTTTTTAAGAAAAAAGAAAAGGGTTCAGGCAAACATTGGGATAGCTGGAATGCTTGGCTTGACCTTTATGTTGAGTATTATTGTCATCCAAGTGCCTAGATCAACGAAACTTCCTCTCATGGGTAGGGCTTTTTCGGTTGCCAAACGCTTTCCAGCAAAATGGCTGATTGTTCAATTGTTCTACTGTATTGTAGCCATGATTTGGGAGGTTCCTTTGGCTTTTGTGAGATGTTCTTTGGTTAGAAGACTAGTCGCATCGAAGAGAATTCCAACGAAATGGGAAGATAAAATCCCAACTGTTCTTGCAGCTCTTTCTGCCTTTGTTTTTATTGCCAGCGACCTATTGATGACTATAATTTGGTTCAATAATCCCCCTCAACCCAACCGAATGGATGGAAAATTAGTCTGAGCAAATAAATGAATTCGTTCGTCTTCCTGTCACCCGATGTCTTCTTTTTTCTCATGGAATTGCAAGAATGCGTTGTCTTCTTTTTAATTTCAATCTCTTCCAAGGTCTTTTCTTTTTCCGATCCAAGTAAACTTTTTCTAATTTTTTCTTGTAAAAAGAAGCTCAGAATATCCAACTTTCTCAGAAGCTATTCTTCACAATAGAAGCTACGATCGATTAGTTTCTCCCTTTGAAATAACCAGAGAAACCATCTCTTTGAAAATCCAAGTGCCCCTCGTGATTCTCGTCTCCGTGGTAGGTTCTTTCTCTCCTAAAAGAATAAATCTCCAGGATGAAAGTAAACAAACTGTGACATATATAGCCAGTGTTTCATTGCTTTGGAATGACCCTCGACTAGCTTTTGATCCAAAAGAATTGGGCTTTGATACAGTAGTTATCCCATCAATGCTCATCTGGGTTCCACCTCTTGAAGCCTACAATTGGTACAATATACTGTAAGCACCCTTTTCAAATAAAACTTGAAGCATCGAATTAAAATTCATGGATCGAGAAGCCCCAAGTAATTATGCTCAAATTTCATCAAATGGAACGGTTCTCCTGGTCAGCCGAGGAAAATACGATACTGTTTGTCGATGTGACGTAGGCGAGTCTCAGTCTTTGGATTGCAGAAAAAAAGAGTTCAGAGGCCTTTCCGTTCGACACTCAGGAGTGCTACATAAACTTCGAAACAAGTCTTTTCCCAATAGAACAGATCGTGTTCGTCCAAGAGAATTATCTTTGGAGATATGTTGTTGTAAGAGAAGAAGGGAAAACGAATAAATTTTAGAACCTTCCCGAATGGAATGTAACTTCTACCTCATATATTTCCAATTACACAGCCGGAGATGGAAGGTTTTATACGCTTTGTTTGGCACAATTCACTCTCAAACGTCTACCCAATTTCTATATAAATTTCTTGATTATTCCAACTATGATTGTGACAGTGACTTGTCTTGGTGCTTTGCTCTTTCCAGTTGGCATTGGAGAAGGAGAAAAGGCTTGTCCCAGTAGACTAAATAAAAAGATTTATAGGCTAATATTGGACTGGCAGGTCTTCTCGGATTGGTTTTCATGTTGAGTGTAATAATTAGCCAAGTTCCTCGATCAGAGAAAATTCCTCTTTTGGGTAAGTCTAATTCAAAATAACAATAGATTCAGGGAAATGGCTGATCATCCAGATGTTCTACTGTCTAACGGCTTTGATCTGGGAGATTCCTTTGACATTTTTGAAGCGATGGGTTAATAGGCGATTCGCCAACACACAAAAACGCAGGGAAAGTTTGTTCCCGATTCTTCTCTCATGTGTCTCTGGCCTGATATTCATCATCAGCAATATTATAATGACATCAATTTTGTTCACTCGAATGCCGATTTCCAGAAAGGAGGGCAATGCATACATTTGAGAACAAGAATAAAATATTTTGTTCTAGTCTGCAGAATCATAATAGCATTTCTTAATGGAGCTGAGCACATTTTCGAAAGAATCTCCTGAAAATGTCGATTCTTTCGTTGTTTGATGACCAAACCCGGCAGTGGCGTGGCTATTTCGGTAGTTTCCTCCTCCTGTGGGCCAGACCTCTTGTTGACCGTCGATGACAGCCACCGCCCTCCGGATAAAAGCCATAGTCCAAAGCGGGAAATCTTGCCTGGACGACGACGGAAAATGTGGGCCGCTGCCCTCTCGATTGCTTGGATTTCATACGGTTTGTTTGTTTTGTTCTCAAATTCATTTTATTTACTCTTCTCACCATTACTCTTCGCTTTAGTTTTTGCTAATTACACCACTCAACCGCCGTGTTGTCGAGATCATTTGGGAACTCCTGCTTGTGGTCGATTACTCAAATCAAACCCTCGTCTTTTTGCTAGGAGATGCAATACAGAAGCAGAGTTTCGACTCATCCAGGTTCTCTTTCCTTCGCCAAATAACCCTCTTCCATAGTGCTGTTCAACTTGCAACAAAAGTGGTCTAGCAATGGCTTATGATCTCATCGCTCGATCTCTTGTAGATGAGCAGTGTTTTGACCGATATGGCAAATCCTTTTGCTCCAGGTTTTGAGCGTCTTCTTTAAAAATAAACAAAAAGTTCAGATATATCAATGCGACAGATGTATTTGAGCCTCAAAAAAGATGGACTTGTGACGGAGAAAATCCCCAAATGTGAGTTGATCAAAAAAACTAGAAGAAAAAATTGTAGAGCCTTTCGGACTTGTCGGAAGAGTTGCGGCTTCTGCGACTTCAATATTGTTTCATATCGACTGGAAGCAGCTCTTAAAGCTTGTAAAAATAATACAATAACATGGAGGCAGCGATGGGGCATGCATCTCCACTCAGCAAATGATCGTTTTTTCTAATTGTTCAACTGTTGAAATTACCGGTATGGAGGAGCATCTCAGAAATAAAACAATTAGATTTCTCAAAAAGTATAGCGAAGCCTCCATGCCTGAGTTAATTTCTTGAAATATTACTAGTTCTGTTTCGTCTCACTTGTAGGCTAAAAGAATGCCAAAAACGACGCCAAAAGGCAGTGCACAGCTTCTTCTTGATTCCTTAAAAATTTGAATGATTCAAAATTCTCTAGCATTCGGATCGCTAACCGCCGGAAGAGCTAACGCCATCGTAGGAAAGGCTATACTTCGGACTCTTTTCAGACGTGGAAAATTCGACTTACAACATTTCGCAAGGAGCTATCCAATTGATTCTGCGATAGAACTCGCAACAAATCAACCCACTGCTATCAACTGATGTAATCAATAAGCGTTTGACAAGAGTACTTTATTCGAGAAATAAACTATTATATTATTGGAAGGAACCCATCGCAAAGCCATAAGGTTACATCAGAATATCTGAGAAAATAATCTAAGGAGAAAGCCATCAGAGGGTCAAACAGCCGTAAAAATGGGAAGAGACCAATTTTTGAGGGAGGACACAGAGAGGCAAGGTATACCTGACCCTTTTAATCAACCAAATACTTCTTGTTAGGCCGCCCAAAACGCGACCGTTTCTTGTTCAGTTTGGTGGGATAGGGATACAAAAAGATCTTTAAAAAACAATACAAGTAGCTATGTCAGAAAAAAGTATTAGAAAAGAAGCTTAGTTCCACCAATCCTTAGTAGGATGAGAATGGCTGCCGATTTGCGACTGGCTGTTGAATCCACCCGATCGCTGAGAGAAGCCGCTACTAGGTTGATTTCGGTTTCCGCTGTTGTAATCCATACGATGATCACGACCTGAAGCAAATAATAAAATCTAAAAGGACCATACCTCCGAATTTGGTTCTTCCACCACGACCACGTCCACTGGGTACACGGCCGTATCGCCCAAAATCGCCGGCAACATTTTCAAGCCAATCAGGAAGCTCTTGATTTGCTTCAACAATAAGATCCATCAGTTCTTTGGCAATGTTGCGGTTTTTGTCGTTAAAAAATGAGGTAGCCAATCCAATATTTCCCACACGACCAGTACGACCAATGCGATGGACATATTCATCGACATCTGATGGCAAATCATAATTGATAACATGCTTGACGTTTGGTATATCAAGTCCACGAGCTGCAACAGCAGTAGCGACTAGAATAGTAGCCACTCCAGATCTGTAAAAGAGTTACTCTTTTAGAGAATTATTCTAACCGGAAAGTTTCGAGATGTTTCTCTCGTTCGAACTGCTTTAGATCTCCGTGGATAGCGACGACTTCGTAGCTGTTGGTCGATAAATAATAAGCTAAGTCGGAAGCTCCTCTCTTTGTTTCGACGAAGACAAGAGTGAGAGAGTTTTGACCACCAGCATCTAGCAGATCCATCAGGTAAGAGCGTTTCTCATGGTCTTCGACCCAAACGATCTTTTGCATGATATTTTCGGAAGTCGATCCAACTCGACCAACAGCCAAAAAGACATAATTTGGCATAAGGAAGTCTTGAGCCAGAATCTAGAATTTCGATTGAAAGCCAACTAATGATTCTTGCCTGAATTTCCTTAGGGAAAGTTGCCGAAAACATAGCAGTGACACGATCTCCTTTCTGCGGCATTTCGGACAAATCAACAACCTAAAAGATAATTTTACAAATGATTAAAATACCTGGCGAATCTGGGGTTCGAAACCCATATCAAGCATTCGATCAGCCTCGTCCAAAACTAAGTAGCGACAGCCATTAAGACCAATTAAACCCTGCTCCATTACATCAATGAGACGTCCAGGTGTAGCAATAAGTAAATGACAGCCTAGCTGAAGTAGAGGAACATAAATTATTTATTGAAAGTTTACCCGAAGTTTGTTTATTTGTTCGCGATAGTTTTCCCTTCCTCCATAAAGCAGTGCAGGGATAATTGGGGTTCTGTATGCAAATTTACGAGACTCGTTATAGATTTGGAGAGATAATTCTCTCGTAGGCGACAGAACCAATGCTGAAGGATATTGCTTCCTACGGCCACTTTGAGAAGTAGTCGATCTATAGACAGCTTCAGGGCCATCCTAAATATTTAACCAAGTAAAAGAAAAATGGTAAACATACACAGAGGATGGCATTGATCAAGGGAACCAGGAAAGCAGCAGTTTTTCCAGATCCAGTCTGAGCGCAACTCATGAGATCTCTTCCTTGACTCAAAGCTGGTATACTGTATTTCTGAACAGGAGTTGGACGATTATATCCACAGAGCTTAATGTTCTCTTCGACCCAAGAATGCAGCTTTAGATCAGAAAACTAATATGTGAATTATTAAAAAAGAAGGGGAAAAATTACAAGTGAAATCGGCTGCGGGATATCATCTCCTGTTGCTTCGACAGGGATTTCCTCGTATTTGTCGAAGTTAATTCCAGACAATTGTCCAGCAAAGAGTTCAGCTTCGAGCCTTCCATCACGAGGCTGTTGTCGTTCCCAATTATCTCGTGCTTGATTTCTAAACATAAATAATATTAAATAGCCAAATTAAATGCGCAAACCCTCCGTAGTACCGACTACCTCCGCCATTGTAGTTGTCACGGCCATTATTATAACCTCTTCGGTCTTCATTGCGACGATCGTCGCTACGTCCTCCGCCATATTCACGGTTTTGATAATCTTGACGTTGATCTCTAAGGTTTTCGCGCTCTTCGCGCCCCCGACCACGAAGGTGAGGGGGCACATAGCGTCCACTTTTGTTTTCTACAGTAGTATTTCTACCGATGTCATTGTCGAACGGTCTATTTTCCATCAAAAGTTGAAATTCGCACAGGCGAAATAAGTTTGAGCTTCTCCTGAAATTAAAACATAAGTAATATATATTGTCAAAAGAAAAGAAAACGACTGCAAATAAACAATAAATAAAAGAAAAAATATAATTCTGAAGTCAAAAAAGGAAGGTCACTGGCCGACAGGTGAATGAATTGGAAAAATCCCTGCTCTGTATTCTTGGTAATATTTTTTTTAATATGCGATAATATTTAAACGCAAATTTTTGAATATCAATGCTGAATTGCAGTGTGACTATAAAGTCGAAGCATGTCATACAATGAAGATATGACATTCTAAAAATAGAATAATTTGAAGTAGAGAACAGGTAGAGGATGATAATAAAGCATCAACCTAGAAGCTTTTAAAATAAACCTATTTTGGATAAGCGGGATTCTTTTTCAAATTTACTTTTCAAAATTGCAATTTTCGACTCGAAACGGAGCTGTCCTCCACTCGGTTTATCATTAATTATCTGATTCCACTGAGTCAGCATTTGAAATTTAAAAAAAACCTTTATTGTATCCACATCTGGGGATACTGTAGATTTGCGCAAAAGTTTAAATTTCTCCACTGGTTGACAAGTTTCGCCTTCAATCTGAGCGTAGGTCCTTTAGCCTATTCATTCGCTGTCTGTGCTCCGCTCCGAGCAGTTGTTTTCAACTATCAAGGTGGGTTTCTTTTTCTTTGGGTTTTTGGGTCCCCTCCCCCTACTCCAATTTAGGCATCGTCAGAGCTGGAAGAAGGCGGCAAGGATCAATAGAAGAACTCAGGATAAGAAGATACAGCGGAGATCAAAGGTTAGTTGAGTCTAATTTTATGATTTTAGATAAAACTCTCGTGCACACTGGAAATAAAAGGAAAAACGGGCAAATATAAGTTATTTTGAGAAAAATAGTAGAAGAAGCTCAAGTAAAACTCAATTGAATGACAAAATCTAGCAGCTAAGCTAAGAGAAGGCTAACTAAGAAGGCCAGTCAGAAAGCCTTATAGTAGTGTAAACACGTACGTATATCTATCTGTAAATACGTATCTAACTCAAACGGGACAGAGTTATAACAGAAAAAACACATTTCATCTTCTATCAATTAAAGCCTCTTTGCCGTTGCTTACGGTAAGCGAAGAGGCCATAAGCATCCGAACTTCTCTTTTAACAAACTTTAATTGTAACTGGGATCTCCAAAAAAAACCCAGGCTTACTGTATTCTCAATCCCTTCCCTATCCATTCTATCTCAATCGGTTCCTCGCTAAAAATCACCCCATAACTGCTTCCCCACTTCCCGGTTCAAAACCCCAGCTCTTGATTGACCCAGCCTCTCTACGATTCAAAAAGGCTCATCAGCAGTCATAATTTGTAGTCTGAAATGTTTCAGTGTGAAGAGAAAACAAATCAGTCAAATTAGAAAATACTTTCGGTTGAAACAAAGTATATTTTTGTAAAACTCTTCCAAATTGAGTCCAGTTGAAGACTTTGCTTATTGAATAGTTATTTGCTGTAATTGACCGAAGATAACAGTCTGAAAACTTCGGTCCAAATATCGACTTCCCCAATTCATCCTCAGGAAAGAGCTCATAGAGGTGTGGAAGCAGTTTGTCAACTGTCTTCGAGGGTACTGTCTAATAAATTGCTTGCAGGAAGTTCCAGATAGGTACAACAAAAGATATTGGATGGATATCTGTATGAGACGAGATCCCGAGATGGCGACGAAGAAAGAAGAAGGACGCAGCAGAAGAAATGTGAAGATTGTTTGCCATCGGTTGGATGTAAAAGCTCCGACTGAAGGTTTTTAAATTCTTGCTTAGGCTTGGGATCAATCAAATGACAAGTTGACTGTTCAATTGACTTTATTCGCAAAGGGTTAGTCCCTCCGTAAGATGGATCCTTTCCGGCGAATATTTACTTCAATTCTTCAGGACATTTATCATTATTTTCATGTCTTTGGTCATCTCCGCAATTATGATGGCCGAATCTATTCGCTGTGTTCGCTCTTCTTTATAGTCTTTTGAAATGACTTCCAGCCTATTCTCGACTTCAATCAGTCTAGTTGTCTTGACTTTCAACTCTCGCCGCAGCTCGGGAAGACTCATTTCCTTTACAGCCGTCACTTCAGCCAGCTATAAACCAACTTTTTTCTTTTAAAGGTGCTACCTGCTTTCTGAGAGTAGCCGCATTGCTTCTAGCTGTTTCGAGTTGCTCTTCTTTTTCAGCTAATTGCTGCTCAGCATCGTCCATATTGATTTCATTCTCCTTGGCTCCTTCCTTCCAAATATCTAGACTCGATTGAAGGTCTTCTCTCTGCTTCTTCAACTTTTCAATCTGCGCTTCCCGATGGCTAACAACTGGGGATAAAAGAATTAGATTTATCTCTCTCAAAAAATTATAGCCCGTATTGTGTCATAAACCGGATGGATACAAAAACGAAGAGGGGAAATGATACGATTTCCTGAGATACGATCAGTTGAGGAGGATGTAGAAGCTCCAATAGGCCACGTTGAAGATGATAAAAATCGTCGGGAAAACGATTCGACAGCGCTCATCAATCCGTTGAGCCACCCGTCGACCACGAAGATTTCGAAGTTGTCGAGTCCAATTGAGAGCTCGACGAGACACTTGCAATGTCTGAAAGAGAATCGTTTTGAAAAGAAAGCCAAGGGTGAACTGAGGACATGCAGCCTGACACAGCCACTACCACTGTAGAGTTAGTTTAGACAAAAGCAGCGAAGCACTCACGACTCGTCTCAGGCCGGATACCTGCTGTCTTAGACGGGAAAGGCTGGCCTTCGATCGTTTCCTCTTCAGTCGTTCAGACCCCACAAAATATCTGAAATCATTTTTTCAGATTAAAAACTCGTCTTTGCTTCTTCCAAGTGGGTCTCTTCCTTTCTACAGATCTATCACAAGCTATTTTCTGTATATTTTGATTGTTCTTTGATTGGACATCAAAAATGAAACGAGTGGTCACAACGACGGGAATCTTTGGATCTCTATTCAGACAGATCTAACGGAATCTTACCGATGGGTTGGAGAGTTCATCACAGCGCTTATTCTACGCTCACTCCTTCAAAAAAAAACCTCTTATTTATTAGCCCAAACTTTAAAAAGAAGTCAAAAATAGACTTACCTTGCCCCATTGGAATTTAAATCAGTGCCTAGACTCCGAAGACGAGGCTCTCCTTCCTCCGGAGTCATCATATTCAACGATATGTGATTGCCATCCCTCCGCGTTTGCATTAGATCTTCGTCAGTCTCAAAATATTTTTTTCTAGTTTCCCAGGTGTCCAATTACCAGATCGTCGACGTCTCGACTCGCTCCAAAAAGTGTTGACAAAGCCGAGTCCACGATTATGTTCGGCTGGTTTTCGCCACGAATCAACTCCTGATTCTTTGCGAAATGACAAATCGTGAACTCGATCATCACCCCTAAAAATGAGGAGTCTTCTATATTTGAATAAGGTGATAGATAGTTTTGATAACTACCGTAATTTGTGTGAACTCCCTGATACTTACCGAACACGAATGCCATGCAAGAGCCCATCCACACGTCTAAATAAAAATTATACTTATATGATGATCTTTCTAACCGATGGCTTTCATGTAAGACACTTCAGGAAGGGCCATTTTGACAGTATTGGCCTGGGTGGAAATGGTCAAAAGAGTCGTAATCGAAAGAGAAACCCTCGCTGGAGCAGAATCAACATCTAACCAAAAATTAAACCTAAAGTTATTTCTTGCAAGAAGTCGGATAGACAAACCAGGATATGACGACTATTAGTGAAGTAGGTAAATAAGTTTGCATAACGTGATGCATCATCTCTCTCCTAACATAGAAAACAGCTGTCATGCAGCTCCAAACACCTGGATTTCTTGGCTCAAAAGATGTAAAAAGAAGAGACCAACCCGTAGCATAAGTTCCGTTACAGTATCCCGTTTTAATGGCTGTGATGCGCATATCTGGCATGGTGATATCTGGATTGTAATCGATGGCTAAAAAGTCTGGCTTGTCTGCCCAGACAAGTCGTAAAACAGATTCCGGATATGCATCTGAAGTTAGATTTTGTAGTAGCAAGGGGAAACGGAATACATGAAAGAGCTCGTAAGGCACATTCCTGGGAGTCGAGAGGATATTTCCAGAGATCCATATTGCACGAACTGACAAGTGAGATTCGTGTATCGTACCAAACTCGGCCATCTGGATAGACCCAGACCAAAAAGTTCGAATCGGTCACCTCCTGAAAAGCTTGCTGAGTTTCTCTCTCGTGCTGAGGTTCGCTCTGCAATAGCCTACAGGAACCCTTTTAGAAGTCTCAATTGGTAGCTATCCTCTTCTAAAATACCTGAAAAGTGGCTGAACGAGCATTGGCGAAGTAGGTATCAGGATGCCACATCAATGAGAAGACCTTTTTGTCCTTCACCAAGATCGGGGCTGAATTGCTGTGCGCTAGACGATGATCCACCCATTCCTAGAGAGACTTCTACTTGCTTTTTTTCAAAAGAAAAAACCTGCTGGAAATACATATCAAGATGGTAATCCATAGTCTGAGCGCTGAAGGAAGACATTCCCTCGATGAACATAGAAAGAGAGACATTCGTTGGAATACCTGGAAGGAGATGTTTCCAATCGGAAAATATCAACAGGGAGATGAAGCGGTTTGTTTAGAGCGGGCAGCCTGGTAAAAAGTGCCGCTAATAAGCACAGAAGCTATAGATTAGGCTATGATTATGAGCCCTTTCTCCCTGGAAAAATAAAGAAAATAAAACATGCAGAGTGAGTGAGAAAATTAACTGAAAAGCCACGCAAAAGTGAGGTGAATATCGCGTTAAAAAAGCTGATGAAAATTGTTGGGAAAACACTCGTCCAGAGAAAATTCACCTTCGCCGTGGACCTCCACGTATTCTGTAGCAGATTTTATTTCATTTGATAAATCTTCAATCTTCTGCCCCCGCCAGTTACCGCACTATTTCTATTTGCCATTCTTAACTTATTTTACTCATTTTTAAGTGTCAACTAAATATCCAAGTAGAAAGAGTGTGTCTCACAGAGAAATCCATCGTCCCTCTCTCCTTCTTGCAGAACCAAATAAATTAGAGTAGAAAGAATGATATTAAAAACAAATAGATGAAACTCTTTCAATTAGACAGAATCCCCTCGTAATAAAATCTCTCCCTCTCTGAACTAATATGTGACGTGTCTCTCCCGATCCCTGGCCGATCGAGTTTCACAAAGGTTGAGTGAATTTTCACACTAGCATTAGAAGGAGACTTTTCTGCTTGAATTAGTAGCTTTCAAATGCTATTAGAAGGGGGATGAAGGGCTCAGGATTTCTGTGTGAGACTTTAACCCGGAACTTAAGACTTTAAGAACTGAAGACACAGCACAAGCCTTTCTCAACTCAATTTGTGCCCCCGACACGTGTGTGCGGTGTGTTTACTGCCGGATGTCGCGCGCCACATAAACTAAAAGTCGCCATGTGTTTCTCGTTGTCTTCCGAGGTATCTCTCTGTCTTTCTCCCCGCAAAAACCCACCGGTGTATTGAGTCGGTGTGGCGTATCTATTGTAGAACGTCTCATTGCGCAGCTTGTCGAGGAACGCCTTATTGAGTGGAATGAAGGCGATATCCTCGACGCTGTGAGTCGTCACCACCAGCAGCGAGAACAGCCACAACATGTGGGAGAGCGGGGGTCACCGCATCCTCTCGAATCCTAAAGAATTTTCTTTCTCTAAATGGTAAGTGAGGCATGAAAGCAAGACGCAAACACGGGTAATTTGCAAGATTTTAGCCGATCAGGCCAGGAATTATTCAAGCCCTCTATTCGGGACAAAAAGTTGTTCTCTCCCTCTTCAAATGGCGACCTTTTTGCACTTTTTTCAGCCAGCGGAACATGAAATTCAATGTTGCGTGCTGAATTTCCTTTGACGCCAAAATAAAAGATATTATTGTTCTCTGAACCTCGAAAGATCAAAATATTCCTCCACAACTCACTCCAAAAAATGTCAGTTCCATAAAATGTCAGAAGCAGAAAGAAGGTCTTAGATCCATAAGGAAAACGATCAAAGAGATGGAGAGAGTTATAAAATGAGGATGTGAGTAGGATGTTTTCAGGTTGAATAACTACGCCGAAATATAGTGGAAATTCTCTCGTCTAGAGTCCAGCAATTTGTTTAATTTTGATTGTTATGAGAGAAAGAGAGAGGAGAGGAAAATAAAAAGGAAGAATTGTGTTGGAATATTGAGGCTGATATACGAGCCGAATCAGGCTCCCGGATTAAGTCTAATCTAGTCGAAGAGACACTTTTTTCGGGAAAGAGGAGTTGAGTACTGTTTTTGGTAGTCAAACTTCTTTGCCACATCTAGTTCTTCGAAGAATTCAAATTTTGAGATTTTTGTTGTCAGAAAGTACTTTTTAATTATAAATTTAAGATACTGGAGATGCTGGTCTTTTCTTGCTTTGGATGAGCTCTAAAAAGAGTTTTAAAATATCAAAAAGATCATTAAGAGCACGTTCTAACGTCAGATCAAGAGAACCAATGCTAAGTTTATGTCGGGGGCCTAAGAGAAGAAGAAAATATGAAGAAACAAGTCTGGAGGTTGATTTTTGATGATTCAGAGATTAAGTTTATGTAGAGAAACCAAAGAATGAAGAGTGTCGTAAACGTAGTCCAAACTTCCGGAGAATCAAAGACAATCGGCCGAAAATGATCGCCGGAAGACGACTATTTTTGAGAATAAGTTTCTCTCACAAACTAGGGAAGGTAGGGCGGAGGGAGAGACATGGGGAGAAAATTCTTATGGGCTCGTAGAGGGGACGCCAAGACGACGAGGACCAGATGCGAAAACGAGAAAAAGAACTCATAATCGGCAAGTTCAAACTACTTTTATGTTATCGTTTTCGGCTGTACTCCACCCAGCGCAAAAAGGGGCCAACCTCTCCAAATTATTCTATTTTGGACAACTCTTTCATTGGAGTTTTACGATGAATTTCTTCTTACTTTTCTGGCTAATGTTTTGCTTTTTAAGCTCCGAGTCTCTGTGAAGCCCAAGGTTATATTTTTCGAAGAAAAAAAACTTTTAGCAAGCAGTGGGAAAAGGGCTGGGAGAGTAGCTGTCAAAAACTGTCCATTACTGAGGACCGAATATAGAAGTTCTTGCAGCGAAAATCTCCCCTACTGGAGGGTAGTGCATCGAGCCAATCGCTTAGGCGAAAGTTATAGAGAGAGAGAAAAAAGAACTCCATAAACCTTTAGATGGAAGATAAGAAAATAACCAAACTAGAAGATTTAAAAAGAACCCCGGAAAATTGAGAATTATCCATGAGGTTGGCGTCATTTTATGGAATATTTGGAACCTTCTCTATGTACATATTGCAGACAGCAGATATGACAGACGCGGAATGTACAAAGCTGAAAGAGAGAGAGAGAAGGCGCTGCCACAAAAACAAGACAATTAACCGTCGTCAATGGAATATTTTGGAGCCTCGTGAGGGATCGTGAGGTGTCTCCGAGGGAAATCAAACTAATGCCGGTTGTCCTCGTTTTTCCTATGCACATAAATTCGGCGCCTAATCAAAATTCGAACGGGCGACTCCAGGAAGACTTTTTGCAATCAGTTTGATTGGACCGTGAAGGAGAGAGAGAGAGCACAAAAAGGTCTCTCTCTCTCCCTCTGCAAGAGCAGAGAAGGGCTCCAATGTGAAAATGGCGTGAGGAACTTCAATTTCTTTTTTTTGGAATCGAAAGACTGTTGAGAAGAAGAGAGTTCGAAGAGATTTCCACCCTCAGAGGGGGCGTTTTGTTTTGTCCTTTTTTTAGCTCCTCATGCATTCGAAAAGACTTTCCAGAAAACTTACCTCCCCCCTTCAGACTAGGAGCTAAGAGTATGAGACAAGACGACTAACACGATCTGTCATCGAAGAGAAGGAGAGAGAAGGTCAACAAGGAAGTTAATTACCCTCACCATGCTCGTTTTCAGATTGGTTTCTTCGATGCTCCGACAAGAGATTCGGAAGAGATAACGCCCCAAGGGTTTTCGGCTCAAAGTTGCAAAAAGAGGGAAAAACAAATCTATTTTCTCGAAAGTCTCCTTCCAAATGACATTTTTATTGCTTATTCATCCGGCCAACGACTAAAAAGTCGCTTCAGGTCACTAACTCAAAAAACCATCCTAACGAGTCTTCAATAGATTTTGATTATAAAACTGGATTTTTAAAGGTTCCTTCTGATTTTCTATTTTTTTCATGTTCAACAACCAATCAAATTCTACAAGAAACTTCTAGAATATTAAAAATAGAAATAATTTGAAGCGTCGTCCTTATAAGAAGGAATAAGATACGGTAGCTTCTGCGTAATCTGTCATATTTTGTGATCGTCGAGGACTTTTAGGTAAATTGCCGCGGGGGATAATAACTGATTTGATGTCTAGGTGAGTCTCGTCAAAGGAAATATGGAACGAGTGGGGGTGGCTGAAAGGAGAGTTCTGCTTCCAAGAAGACGGGGAGAGAAAAGTTCAAAATGACGCCCCAGGAAGGGTCTGCTCTCGCTTGAACGCGTTGAGATTGCTCGTATTATGTGTAATCCTTGGATTTTATCAGAAGAGAAAGGAGAGTAGGAAGCTGGGACCCGGAAGAAATGGATCTCATCAGATGTTCATGGGATGAGATGGGTTAACGAGAACATAACTCCGGGAGACCGATAAGACGCATTGGGCATAATTATGTGTGTCCCTACTGCATCAGACTCATAATGAATTACTCGGCTCCCAAACTGAGAGAGGGAGAGAGCGAGTCGTGCGCTCTTTTTAGGAACCGGAGATTATTGTTCATTCCGTTGGTCGTCTAGGAGAGGGATCAAGTCCAGGATGGGAGGTGGAGGATATTCAACTCTTGGTCTTAACATTCTTCCCTTATTGGTCTTATTCCTACTTTTCCAGGTTGATGACCTACTGTAGGCCATAGTAAGGCTTCTTTTGAAGGTTGGAAAGAGGCAATCTTTGCTACAAAAAAGATATAGAATATTGGAAATCAAATGTTGATTTTCTTCCTTGTTCATGCGATTACTGTAGATCTGGGATTGATCTAGATGATTTCAAAAGATCCAGCTGACAGAGTCTTGATTTGTGATGGATTTGTTCACGGGAATCAAATGTAAAATTTCTCTCGAAAAGAAAGGCATTTCTTTGGGAGTCTAGCGAGAGTTACTAGTTTTTTTTTCA
The DNA here is from genome assembly GCA_932521405.1 of Oscheius sp. JU1382. Classification (NCBI taxonomy): domain Eukaryota; kingdom Metazoa; phylum Nematoda; class Chromadorea; order Rhabditida; family Rhabditidae; genus Oscheius; species Oscheius sp. JU1382. Next base: position 3,134,453 of record OW051479.1, read on the forward strand.
ACGGATCTTCTTCTACAGTTCGCGTATGTCTAGGCCTGTGATGTTTGAATTTCGATCACGACATCCAAAATTAGAAGAAGGATTTTCACGTAGGAGACAGCCTCTCGAGAACTCTTTTGAGAAGTTTTGTCTTTGTTCCCCGAAATAAAATAAAAAAGTTCAAGATGGGGACGTGTGGAGTTTTTGGCTCAGACGAGAGGTTGTCTTGATTAATGATTTGGATCGCAATGTTATCGCAGCATTTCACATTAATCACGGATGGCGGTAAGCCGCCTGCCACCGTCAGTGGGTCGAACATAAGGCACGCCCTCGAGTGGTGGTCCTAAGGGCAAAAAAGGGTCATCAACACTGGGAGGTCTTTATTTTGGGACTCTTTTTAGTCAGTTCCTTTTCTTCTTTTGCTTCCCATTCAAGTTGAAATTTTTGGAATAATTGCAACATTTTAAAGAGAAGGCTGGGGAATGAGATGAGACGAGGAAAAAAGTGATAAGAAAAGAATGGAGACCAGAGCGAGGGAGAGAGAGAGGTGTTGGATCTATTAATCAGGCGGTGTCTTCAACGGATCGCGACAGGGAAAGAAAAAGAGCCCAGCTGACGGATTGCAGGAGAAAGGATATTGGACGAGGGCAAAAACAAAGAAGAACGTTTTTGGATGTTCTCTGGGGAGGAAGAGAGGCGACATCGTTGGAACCTGAGGAATTTCTCTTTCGCTTTAGCCATTCCTCTTCTCGCCCTCAGATCTCAAACATTAGTTCGGAGGTCATTTTATTTTTTTTTCCGGCTATCCGAGAGGGCGGTCATACATTCTAAAAGAGACGATTGATGAAGATGCTTCGAGTGCACTTCCTTTTCTGGAAGACGGCCTTGGAAGAGAAGGAGGTCAGACATGAAAAAATACTACAAGACCAATTACACTTCGACAGGTGTTCCAGGTGAGATAGCTTTCAAATGGCTCAAGGAACACGCTTCAATGTAGTAAACAGACTAACGAAAGGAGATCAAAAGGAGAGCATTTTTGAGGGAATTAATCCATCTCTCGTCATGCATTATCTGCCTACCGTAGCTCGGGAATTCTATTTTGGGAGAAAGAAAGACGGAAATCCTCAATAGATTCAATCTAAAAGAGGGAGAGGATAATCAGCCCTTCGGAAATTCTATGGAAACAAGCCTACGCGGATGAGGGACGAGCAAATAAAATCCTCACCAAATTGGTAGGTAAACAATTCTGTTTCTCTCCTTTTTTTCTATGAGAAGTAGCTGACTATAGAGCGAACGTCGTTTTTGCACCACTGATTCCGGAATTCATCAGTTATTCCAAAGGACTCCGAAAGCCGGAAGAAGCGCACGTGCCTGAGGTGAAGAGTACGAGCTGCGATTCAGGGAGTTTTCTTTGTGCAAAAGCTCTGAAGCATTCAGGATGAGTGACTCTGGACAAGAATAGTAAAAGAAAGGCGAGAAAAGTCAAAAGACACCAAGGGGAAGAAGAGCTTTCAAGTCCAAAAGTCTCTGATCTTCCTCGAGATATCAAGTGAACCCATTTCTCAATGACACATTGCTTCTCGTTAGTCGAGTCTGTTCGGCTCTTTTCGTCTCAAACCTTTACTTTCTCCGGCTAAGCTAAGGAAAAGCTTTTAAACGACTGAAAAATAGTTAAGAAAAGAACGACGAATGAATATGAAAGGCCTCAGCTTGAGAGAAGATCCAGGAGATCCGTCAGTTGTCTTGGCGAAGTTTTGATAGTGTCCCGATTAAATAGGTGGATGGATTTTACGGGCAACAGGTGGCTCAGTTGTTCGTCCTTCAAACAAAAACACAATACGACTCCTTCTTAAGGCTTACAACAAGGACTAAAAACAAAAGAGCACATTTGTTCTTAAACAACTGTACTTTCTTCTCGAATTATGTTCTTTTTGAATGCAGCTTTTCAGCTGTATAGCCTTATGTCATGACACACTGATCAATCTCATTAAATAACCGTGTATTACTATGCCCTGTTGTTTGGGTCAACACGGCCTTGGTGAAGCGACCTTTCTGCCTTGACCACGGACTGGGCCAGTTGCCAAATAGAATAGGTCCTGTCGCGGACCCAACTGACGCTATACTACGCGCGAATTTGAATTTTTTGGGACACAGCTGATGGATTAGATCCGATGGGTCGAATGCCGGACTATCCGCTTCTCTTCTTCCATTGTGCTTTTTAGAGAAGCGTTTTTTATGACAGTATCGAACCTCCAAGGCAAAATATCAGTCTTTACTCGCGAACGCTTTTAACATTGAAAATACGTAAATAAGTCTATCTTTTTGCTTTCATTCGACGGTTTTCGAGAAGAATTTAGGTGCCTTATTCAATTTTTTGAAAGCGTTCAAACATCCTTATTTCTTATCGTTAGAAGATAAGAGAGAAGAACCAGTTAAATTTGATTTTGTTTGAATCTTCTATCTTGTACTCTCCTACTTCCGGTCGTTATAGAAACAATTTCAGACGCTTCGGCAAAATGATGCTTCGAAGCCGGAACGTCAATAACTCGAATATTAACAACCCTAGTAACAAAGAACTCGGTTATTTTTTTCGTATTTTTAAACTCCAATTTAGCTAATCAAAAAAGGGGTGCCAAGAAGCATTTAGAGGACCATGCAACTAGTGCACTTGAGCCCAAGGCTAAAAGACAAGCACTCAGCGATCTTTCACAGGGAATCAAGAACTTCGCTATTGATTCAGCCAAGAAAGTTATTGATCTCAAGAAGAATAATAAGAGAAGTGATTCGGATTCGTTGCCAGCAATTGTTGAAAAGTTAGTGCAATGTATATCTATTTATTTTCTTTTAGTGTCGAAGAAATTGATCCTTGTCCTCAATTTGACTTTGACAAAGAAGTAGCTAACGACGTTTATGCTATCAGCGAATTCGCTGCAGATGTCTTCAAGTATTACAGAAGTCGCGAAAAAAACTTTGTCGTTCAAGATTATATGGGGCGACAGACAAAGATAAATAAGCTCAACAGAGCCTCTTTGATTGACTGGATGGTTGAGGTTTGTTGATTTTTAAGCATAGACGCTAAAAAAATTTATTACTTTTTAAAATTTTTAGATCCAAGAAAATTTCGAACTCAATCACGAAACACTCTATTTGGCCATAAAATTCCTCGACATCTACCTCAGCAAAGAGGATGCTTCTTGTGATAATTTGCAAATCGTTGCTTGTAGTGTTCTTCTAATTGCCAGCAAATTCGATGTGGGTTTTTCATCTTTTAAAAAATAAGCCATATTCTATAGGAAAGAAGTCCTCCTCTTTTGGATGATTTTGTATACATGGCTGAAGACACTTTCAACCGTGATCAACTCATCAAAGTTGAAATTAAAATGCTCGGCATAATAGGATACGATCTCGGAGTTCCTTTGAGCTACAGCTATCTTCGTCGCTACAGCCGTGTTATTCACGGAGATATGGAAACTCTCACTCTAGCCCGTTACATTTTGGAAACTATTCAACTTTTCTACGACTTTGTCACAGCTTCGGATTCTAAATTGGCTGCTGCTACTTTCTTGCTTGCATTGAAGATGAAGGACTCGACTGCCGTGTGGTCAGTTATTTTTAAGTCAAAAGTTATAATGTATTTTTCAGGTCGGATGTTCTTTATAAGTACAGTGGATATCAAGAAGCTGAGCTAATGCCGATTCTCAACTCAATAAACCATGCAATGCATACGCGTATGACTGGACCATATGCCAAGCTTGGAACTGTATTTGCAAAATACAGCCATGAGTTAGTTTTTTTTCCTACAACATAAGGCATTTATTCAGAGTTTTCTTCAAGAGTGCTGCTGTCCCTCTTATTCCTGATGCATTGACTAATACTCCAGCCCCTCAGTAAACTGCCTTGTATTGTGTACGACACTTTTGATTATAATTGATTGATTATTTATAAAACTGACTAAAACTTTTTGTACTCGGAATCAGAACTCAAGTTCTAAAAACAGGCAATGACAGTGGCTTAAACAAGAACGATCAATACAGTTATCCCTTTAAGTCTCTTTTATTAGAAGACGATGCTTTTGCGGTTTGGAACATGCCTATGGCTCCAGAACGCCGCTCAATATCGAGCAGTTCATCGGAATCAGGAAATCCCTGACCATTCTTCTCGAATAAGTTGGCATAATACCGTCTTTTCTAGATGTTAGCTCAAGGAGAGCTTCTACATTCAGTTGATTGAGTTCATTTATAGATAAATGAACTTTGTTTTCCAGTTGTGAGCTTTATGAGTTTGCGATTTTTGAGTTTGAGTAGTCTCTTGAATGTGGGCCCGTAATTATGGTGCATCCTGTACATCATGAAAAATCAAATTCTACTCTCAAATAACCGCCTAATGACGGCTCATTCAAATATGGACGTACTTTTGCGTATCTATATTCCCAATCCAACCCTTCCTTTGAATTTACTCCGACACTCCTTTTATCGATCTACGATAGTCGGTGTCCGTTCACTACAATATCGAAGACCTAAAAGCTATTAGCAGATTGATTCCCTAAGCTGGAATGTCTGCAAACTTCTGGCAAAGCTCCCACTAGTAAGTTCCCTGCTTCATCTAGCCAATATTTAGTGAGCAATGGATGTTTACCAAAGATGAGTTGATCCTTCATCGAGCAGAAGATTTAAAAATTTATACTGAAGTAGAATACGCTAAAATGAATATATTCTGGTGTAACTGTAAGTGACTCAGCTTCTAACAAATGGTTTCTGTAGTTATGCAAAGTCTTGTCAATGATGCCTCAAACCAGGGACATCCGAAAGTTCGTATGCAAGTCATAGGAACTGCTATGTGCTTCTTCAAGCGTTTCTACATCCGGTAGTTTTTCCATTCATCTCGCATTTAGACATTTCAGAAGATCTTTAAAAGATGTAGATCCATTCGCTCTTGTTTGTGTTTGTATTCTTCTAGCTTCTAAAGCAGAGGAGCATGGCCAAGTAAGCGTAAGCAAAATGAGCCAACTTATTCCTATAATCAGTAGGTTTTTGAAGTAAAAAGTAAAATCGTTCAGTGAAAAAACACTTCAATGCCTATTATGAACTAAAAAATCCAATTCCCTACGATATCGAATTCATTCTGGTAGAAACGATGGACTGCTGTCTCATCATCTATCAGCCCTATCGTCCTCTTATTCAATTTTTGACCGTAATAAGACCAAAAAAAGGAGAAAGAAAAACAATTTTAGGATTTGAAAGAAATTGACGAGTTCAAGGAATTCGAGGAATTTGAGGCTCAATCGTGGAAAGTCGTCAACGATTGCTTCAGAACTGATTGTCACTTCCTCTACGCTCCTCACATCATTGCACTTGGTAAAAGGAATAACTTCTTCTAGGAGTTGTCTTTAGGAAGTATGATGGTGGCAGCTACTTTGATGAATATTGACTCACATTTGAAGAATTGGCTCCCAGAACTCACGGTTAATGACGAACAAGTAGAGTCTATTTCCCTCAAAATAAACAACATTTTTAGGTATTTGAATGTGTAAAAACAATCACAGAAATGTACAATTTATGGAAAGAATTCATTGAAAAGGAGCAAGTTCAAGCTTTGATTGACAAATTGCCGAAAATTAATGGAGATTCTCAGCCTGGTTGGGGTCGATCCTCCTCATCTCTTTCTATTTTGGATCGGCCGATTCAACAACCGCAGCAGCCTTCTGCTTCTCAACAAAGTTATTATATGAATTTCGGAACTCATAGCCAGCCTTCGAGCAGCATCCCATTGGGAACTTCATTACCTGGTCCATCTGGAATGGGAATGCCTGGAGGATCAATGGGCAGGCCTGGAATGTCTGGAGGAATGGGTCCTTCCGGCATGGGCCCTGGAGGCATGGGTCCTGGGCCATCTGGAATGGGTGGCGGAATGAACCCTGGATATCGAGGATATCCTGGACAGGGCTACCCCGGGTATTACAACCAATGAATTGTTTCTGTTTCGAAAAATAAAAATTTCTCGAAATGTCATTCTCTAACTTCAACATCAGTCGTGAATAGTAATCCAAAAATTTGCATTTGACCACTCTTCTCTCGCCGGCCAGCTGGGTCGTCCGCCTGTTAAACTGGCGTTTTTTGTGCTCTTCTTTTTACTTCGTTACGCCGTTGTCTGTTGAACCGGCTATAAAAGTCTTTCTCTTTAACAATGAATTCCAGCGGCCACAATGGGAAGTCGTCTCTTCGAGCTCCTCTGTATAGTCCTCCTCGGATGTGGTCAACTAGCCATCATGTGCGGCTATGACACACAGGTTGGACACTAGACTCCTTCATTTCTCAATCTTGCAGTCTTTCGTACAAGAATCTGTCATCCATTCTGTCCACGAAAGGGAGCCAACTCGAATCGACGCTTACGCCGGATACTATGGGTGGGTTTGATTTCGAATTCATTTCGGGTGCAAAAATAAGCCATGATCGAACTGTATGTGGTTGACTTCGACTTGGGGAATAAAGCCATAGTGATAGATAAGGTTGTCTCAAAAAAACTGGGGAATGATTTGATTTGGTTCAAACATCTTTGGTTTGGATTCATCTTTTTAAAATGACGTTTTACACCTGTTGAACTAGAAAACTTGATCTCGATTTCAAGAATTCGACTCTGATTTTCAGCCAAGCAGTGTGTTATGCTTTCTACATGTTGACCTGTATCTTCTCTCCCTACATAATGACTATTCTCAGTCCCAAATGGACGCTCTTCTTGGGTTCCATCTGTTTCACTGTTTATCAGGTTTTTTTTTCTATCTCTTCTTCATTTCTGATCCCCCTTAGGTTGGATTCTTCTTTCTCAACAGTTATTATTATTATGCGTCCTGTGCAGTCATGGGAGCTGGATTCGCGTGTGAGTTTTTGGGAGAAAAAAATCCGATGAAACTTTGAGGACTTTTTGAATAAAAAACCTGAACGAGTGGTAAAAACTGGATGCGTTTTGAATATTTTTTCGTTCAAAAGTGGTCAAGAGAAAAACTGGAAATATTACAGTGTACTACACGGGAAATGGCGGCTATCTCACCAGTCATTCGTCGAGGAAGACTATCCAACAAAATTCGGCCATCTCCTGGTCAATCGCGTGCGTCTGGTAAGGCATTGGCTAACTAACAGTACATAGCTACAGTATGTTGTTGGGAAGTGCCATTTTGGCTTTGATTTTTTCGAAGAACAAAGATGAATCCGAGGCGAATAGAACCGACAATGAACACCACTACAGGCAAGATAGCACAATTTTTCAAGTTAAATCATCCAAGTAACAATTCGATCTTAATTTTTGGCAACTCTCTTTCAATTTTTAAAGAGTTGAGAGGATATTACCCTTTTCAAATCGCTTCTTCAGACGATTCACGGATATGGAAATTAAACTGATGTATGGAGCATTTTCGGCCGTAACAGTCGTGGCGAATATTATTTTTATTGTGATTCCAACAACCGAAGTTGAAAACTGCATTGAAGGAAGAGAACAACTCAAAATGACTTCTTTCAAGGCTCAAATGAGTAAATGAGAAACTCTTTCTAGCGCAATTCCACTCAGAGTTGATCCTTTTGACTTTTATGGATAGCAGGATGGTACTTCTGGCCGTCAACTTCATCCATCTTGGATTGTATACGTGTTTCTGGGTCTCCGTTTATCCCACCACTCTGGTCTTCACTCAATCCCTCAGTTCACACGTCTATCTTCCAGCATTCTACAGTTGTGCTGTTGGAATAGGCGAAATTATTAGTCAGTTCGGGAGGTCGATAAAGTCAAATGTGTTTACAGTGGGATTGTTTATCAGTCACATGAGTGACCGATACAATAATTTCGGTTTGAAACCAACTATGGGGATTGGCTTCATTTTAAGTACTGTAGCATTAGCTCTTGTTGCTGCTTCTACTCCTAGCTGGTCTACTGTAAGACCAAATAACGAGGAAGCTCTTCTCTTCCAACCCAGGTATCAATCGTTTATATAATGTCTATGTTTGTATTTTTTCTCAGAGTTCTGTACATAGGGCTCATATTTCAATCCTTTGGCAAAAGCAATAAGTTGATCCCGGGTCCAATCGTCTTGAGTGAAGTAATTTTGACATGTAGTTCTGAAAGAGATATCAGAACGAGAGAGCACCTCACTCGCAGTTTTGTTGATTCCTTTGGTGAACTGTCTCCAAGGTTGGGTCCAAATTTGGTGCCCATTGAATGACTTGATAACAGACTATATGCCATTAGAATTCAACATCACGTTGTAGAGGATTCTTCCAAACTTGACAGAAAACTCCACTCATAAAAGGGCATAGCGAAAGTAGTTGTTGAACATATAAAAAGAAATAGGAGATAGATCAGAATCATAGTTGACGGCTAAATGTACAAGACGTGTGGGATTTTCCGGTTTTATAGCCTTTTTCTTCAGTGTGATTTCTTGCACAATAATTGCCTTCATTATTGGATTAGCAGATTGTACAATCAACACAGTACGAGCAGTTATTTGTGCTTTGGCAATGCCAGACAAAAGAGCTCAAGCGTTCAGCATCTCGAAATTCTATCAGGTAATGAGGCGTGTTGAAGACCAAAATAGTTTAGGCTTTGGGAGGAGCTGTTCTAATGTTCTCTAGCCCTCAGCTATCAGTTTATCATTACTGTATAGTCCTATTTGTTTCACTTTCCATTTCCACTGTATGTTTCCTTATTGTAGCTGAAAAAACCCGAAAAATGGAGAAACGTGACGTCAAATTCTCACTAGATGATGAGAAGTAAAACCTACGAAGCCTTTCTGTACAAATGCATAACTATAATATTTGCTCAATAAATGTCCAATCCTGACTATTTTCCTAATTTTTCATACATCCTAAAGCTAAGAGTTTTCACGTAAGTTTATTGAAAAAGCAACAAAAGAAATAACAAACTATTTTGGTGATCCTATCTTCAGTTCATCTTCATCGGCCGTGAAAATATTTATCGGCAGTTGTATCATCCAAAAGAACCTAAACCAGAAATAAAGCAAAAGCAGGTAAAATACCTTTGATCTTTCCCGTAAAAATCTTCCTTTGTCGTCAACTCTTGGACTATTAATGCCGTGACGAACATGGTATGCCTGAAAGAATTAAAAATGATACTGAAAATATTGAAAACTAACTTTGTACGGGTCGTTTGCATAGTGTTTTGGTCTAAGCCAAAAAGGTGTCATCATTTTATCCAGCATTTCACATTCGTCCTGAAAAAAAGTCAGAGAAATAGAAATTACACACCTTTGTACAAGTTTCATAATATAAACTAGTTTTCTGCCACGTTTCGTCTTTCATATAACGGAGCTTATATTTTCCAGGATGGGCTCGAATCCACATGCCGTTATTTAGGCGTTTAAACCTAAATTTAATGATAAACAATTTCAAAAATTCTACCCATTTATTTTTATAATAGACTTACCTGTCTAGAACATCCTGACTAGGTCGTTTTCTTCCCTCTTTGGGATCAAAGCGAATGTGATTCTCGTGGACAGGGATATTGGCTATTCTTCTAGCAGAATTCAATGACACAGGAGCTGCGTATAATTTAGATCTTATGGCTAACCCCAGCATCTAAAAAGTTCTGTTAAATAAGTTATTAAGTAGAAAAATAAGAAAATATTGAAAGAATGGGCGTTGTCAGAAAAATTGTTACGCAGCTGAGCTGAATATCAAGCGATATTCTTTGTTGGAAGAAGAAAGAAAGCTAGCCGAGAAGGCAATAGAAAGACAACTTCGAGTGGCCTATCTAGCTAATCATTCTGTGATTGAGCAATTGCGAACTCTTATTTCCAAACCTCGGACTGTCGTTTTTGGGAGGGAAAATGTCAAACTTCGGCAATTTTGAGTTAATTCTTTCAAAGAAAAAAAACAAATAAGAACAAGGAATTTTTTACACACATTTTATTGCCCACCTAGGGGCTGTATTCGATGGGAAGATTCTTCCTGCGAACCAACGACAGATTAATCTAGGATTGAGTCATCTGAGTTTCCTAGCGATTTGTCTGATCTTTATACATACAAGTCCAGTCCCCCGGCTAGCCCCTTGCCTTTCCACCATCAAAGGGGTTAGAGCTATAGTGATTCATATGATCGCGTTAGTGGCTGATCTATGGCTCGCTTTAGCCCTAGCCTTTTCACTTCCGAGATTGAACAGCATCCTTGAGATTTGAAGCCAAAGCTTTTTCGAGATTTGTCCTTGAGGTTTGAATTAAGCCCTCTTTGTCCTAGATTGAAGCCGTAATTGGGGTGAATCGGGGGTGTCACAAAGCTTTGAATTGCCGACAGAGTGAGATTTGAATTCAAACACTGGTTCAATTAAATAAGGGACTAACCGAGCATGATAGAAAATTCCATCGCCTTGAAGCCACTCTCGGCGGAACTACTTAGCGGCTCCGCCAGGAGTGTTGGTCCATTCGACGGTGATATGATCGTTATTGGCACCCTCCTGACCGAAGGCAAAGGCATCGCAAGAGACGGCCATCGAGGTAGCTTCCTTGGGGTCGAGAACTCTGTAGGCGGGATCAACCCCAAGACGTTTAATATTGGTAGTCTTGATTGCCCAATCAATGCATCAGGCAGAGGAGTTGATGATCTTGATGTGGTAGGCGTGCTTGTCGTCGTAGGGGGCATTGAAAACGATCTTGTTGCCGGGCTGGGTGGCGATGTCACTGGGAGGAACGCTTTGGGCCATTGTAAAACCAGAAATTATCCTTTTACTCAGATTTCATCGGTATTTATAGTAAAAAATTTAGCCGATTAACGAGATTCAACAGGTCAGTACTACAGTAACCAGGAGGTTCGATTTTACGAATACGCGGAGCGTTATGATATAAGATCTAAAAAATAGCTCTTTTGTTTATTAACACCAATGGATTTTCACTGATGAGGACGTGATAGAAAGAAACAAATTTAGATTAGAACTTGATGGATATTTAACGATAGATTTATTGAGGAATTACTTCTTGCAGACAAAAGCACGCTGAGTCTTCTGGCAAGGCTGCTCCATCCAGTATCCGCCGGCCTGCTGATCTTCTGGATCGACGACAGAAATGGCACAATCGAAGGAGAGCTTTGAGGAGATTGGCTTAAACTTGCTGAAGTTCACCTGCGAAAAAATTTAGGAAATCAACGAAGCTTACAATAGAGCCATCATTGCTCAGCCATTTTCCGCTGACACGATGAGTTCCGATCCAAAGCTGCTGTGATTTGTCCAAGGGCAGGCCAGTCGAGGCGAATTCTAAGCTTCTTACACTACAGTCATTGCTCATAGCTCAAACCAGTGATAAAGTCATTCTCCGCGTCACTTCCAGCCAAAGCCAAAGAGGCTCCGACAGAGTTGCAGATCTTTTGAGCCTCATCGAAAGTCCCCTTCTTATACTTTTTGTAGCAAGAATCTCCGAAAGTTGTCCATCCATCCTCACAAGATTTCTGTTCCATGGCAAGCATTGGAGCTCCAGCACAAACCAAGTGTGCTGTACAGACAAATGGCTTTACATTCGCACAGCTTTCTGCTCTAAACATATTTTGCGTCGCAAAAAAGGGCGAACATACACCCATCTACCGGTTGCTGTAAGCATTGCGCCGCATTTCTGTCCATTTGGCTCATTTCTATAACTTTTTCTATAGCCCAAGAAGAACTTACGGTGCATAGTTGAGATAGACAACAGGAGAGCCGTCAATCCAACGGGTCATATTGGGAGCAAAGGGATAGTTTACCGTCTGAATTCCGATGTGATAATGTTGAAATTGGTGTTGGAGTTGGGCTGAAATATTTCTTCCTGAAAAGGAGACCAATCAGCACCTAGGATATAGCTATTGGCGAAGGCATTGACGATGGTAGCTAGATTTCCTCCTCCGAGAGTGCACATGTACTGAGCTTGGAAGTAGCTTTGAGGCTCGTGATGGAATTGATAGCACCTGTGCTTTCTCACATTTGAATAGAAAGATCTCACATGTAGGAGTTAGCATCGAAGGTGTAGTCAGCTGGGCAACCGGCGAGAGCGGATACGAAGAGAAGGCTGAGAAGAAGTGGTAGAGAGCACATTTCCAAAAAATTGGAGAACCGACATTTGGCCCCACCTTGTCTCTTATATAGTAGTATGATAATAGGTTGTGATAATCTGTGCCGAACTTTGAAAGTCTTTGATAAAAGTCTCGGAAACGATTAAGAAGTTAATCTTTATAGAAAATGCTGATAAAGAGAGACACTGTAAGCTGCAAATTCCTACTTGCTAAAATTTATTTTTATTTAGGTTTGAACATCAAAAAGTGCATTTAGCTGTTGGAAATAGATATCAGTGGCAGTTGAAGGACAATGGACATTCACTTTGGGCGACTTCTTCGAAATCCAAAAGAAGATCAAAGGTAGAATTATTGTATAACTCTGTCCCTGGGAGACTCCTTCAACCCATGTTGTCGACGTTATTATGTCGAATGTCGGATAGAACTGGAGGTTTACTCTACTTCTTTTAAAAGAGTTATTCACTAGAACTTGTCATTGCAGACATCAGTTCTCATTTCGAGAAAAGTTGGATTTGTCATCCAATTAGTTCTGTATTATTGCTCTTTCAAAAGATCATTTCCTTCTTTTTAATTTTTCTATGAGCAACCTTCATTTACAGGAAGTTACTATAGGTTAAGAACTCACCACAGGATAGAGACATTGTCCAATGTAGCTCAAGAAATTGAGAATGAAATGGGCAGCAAAGCAGGGCAAAATGATTCGGATGATCTTCTTATTTTCAGCAATTTGGTATTTATTTCCCAAATTTGCCGAGTTGGATAATCGACGACTCTTCTTCAAATTCAGGCAACAAGTCATTGAAAAGATAATCATTGTGAAGACTTCAACAGAGCATTGGATAATGTTGATAATCTGGCCATCACGCGGTTTTTTTGAACAAACATACTTGGTAATTGACCACATTTTCAGGATTTCGAACCGTCAATCCACTTACAAATTTTCCTGGAGAAATCGGCGAATAAGCGAGGCCTAAATCTAGCAAAACTACGAGAATTGTCTAAGATTTTGATTATTTTTCAAAGAGTCAAACTGACTGAGGTGAAAACAAGAAAAAGTCCAAAATAATTTTTGCTTATTTTTTCATATTGCTGTGGCCAGAGAGTGGAAATAGCTCGCTCTATCGCAAATGTGAACATATTGAAAGTCTGTCCATGGATGCCAAGAACTGGAAATAAGCGGAGAAGACAAGATATCCGTGCATCCAACACTAATGAACACGGTTGGTCCCTGTTGTATGCAAAATGTCTAGTGAGAACTACGCATTTCCAGCTGTTTTCTTACCGAATTAATTGGAAAACATAAAATAAGAAGAAGTAAAAGCTGACGTGAAATGAGAAGTAGACATGAGCGTAGAAGAGTATTTTCGCGTTTTTATTTGGAATCCAAGAAGTGCCCTATGATACTGAGTTTCTTCTTTTTAGTCGTGTTTTTACCTTGGATCTGAGCAATAGAGGAACACAACAGACACCAGCTATTCCCAGACAAATCCGAAGGGAATAAATTACAGTAAGTGATGAAGAAGAAGCCATTTGAACGGCTTCAAGACAGAGTTGATCATTGAAGTCGGACATTTTACGAATGAGAGGCGCGAGAGAGATGATTGTCCGATTATGTGAGAGGCCTGCCTCTGAAGAGATTCTAGACACTATAATTATTTTTATGATGGACAATGCTTCCGTTAATTGACAGTGCTTCAAAGTTTTGACGATCTCTGACGCTTTTAACCGATGATTTTCTTATTCAACTTCTTTTGTCCGAACATCTGATCAGTACATTTGATGCGAAAGCGGAAGAAGTCTCAATCAGATGACAGCTTTTGTTAACAAGTACTAACAGAGAATCGATGAGGACAACTCGAGAAAATATTTATATACAAGGCTGGTGTTTAGGCATTGAATAGTTGATTTAGCTGCTGGAAATACATATCGGTGACGGCATTCGAGTTGTATGAATCGACTTTTCTTGTCTTCCTCGTTCTCCACAAGAGGATAGCTGGAAAAACAACGGAGTAGGTCATTGCTTGAGAAACAATCTCCACCCACATCAGATTTGTTACCAAGTCGAAATGGTAGAACTGAAAAAAGGATTCTATTCGAAGCTACAGTATCTTAAAGAGGCTTTGGCTCTTTATTTTAGGATAAGACTCCCCGGCGCCGAAACTACGGTAGCTTTCAGAGCTGGACAGTCATCATTCCGTTTGAGAGATTATAAAAAGGGGAAAGTATAGCCAACCAGTGGTAGAATTGTAAGGATTCCATAGCTGAAGACATTGAAGAAGAAATGAGTGAAGAAACAAGGAAAAAGAGCTCCAATCACTTTGACATTCTCAGATACCTGGAGCCAATTGGTTTTGTCTTCCAAATTCTACCTGATATCGATCACCCAGCTCATTACTATTTTTATCTAGATGCACAGTTTTCCGGATGTTGAGCCGATAAGTAAAAGCAAAGACGGAAATGGTGATCAGTTCCACCGTAAGAGGAGCATAGTTGATAACCTAAGTCTTTTTATATTAAAATGATAACGACCAACCCCATATGTAGCCTGATTTTGTGCATTTTTCGAAGTCAAAACACTGACGTATGAATTCGCCTTGATAGGGAAATACATCGAGAAAAAATCCATTAGAAAAGCTGCGGTCATCTGATCAGATAAGATAGCAAAACTCTCTACTTACGGAAACTGTGATCAGAAAAATCCCAATGTAAGGTTTGCTAATTTTCTCATATTGTTTTGGATACAGCGTTGAGATGGCTCGTTCTATCGCAAAAGTGAACATATTAAAAGATTGAAAATGGATGCCGATCCCAGGAATCAGCCTGATGATACAAGCTACTCGAGCATCATACGTGTAGAAACACGGGTCAGAACTGAACATTGAAGTGCTACTGAAAATATTTCTGAATTGGGCTAAATACTTACCGAACCAGCTGCATTGTGTACATCAGAGTGAAGAAGAAACTGACATGGATCGCAAAATAGATATGAGCTTTGTAGAGTAGATTCGCATTCGGATGAGGGATCCAAGCACTTCCCTGAAATCTTACAGTCACTTTTCTATCGTTCTATCAAACTATATCCTGAGCACTCTGTTCTCTAGCAAGTACCAAAAATGTTTATGCGTCATGAGACCTCTTCTTCTATCTTCGTTAAAATGTACGAATGTAAGAAATCTCCTCTCATTAGTTTGAAGACTATGGATAAAAAATCGGGCAAAATTCTTTGAATCTAATAATATACTGTATCATACCATGTGAATAACAAAAGAAGTTAAGGAAGATATTTACCTTTTTAATGGTGAGAAAGGCAAGGGAGAAGAGTCCAATTATCCCAAGGATGATTCGGATGGAATATAAGGCTTTTAGGATCATTGATGCGTTGACTGTAGCTGCTTCTAGACACAGCTGATCAGTCAGATTTGACATCTGGAGTCTTCGAGTATTTTGGAAAGTTGGAGGAAAAAAGAGAAACAGAAATAACTGAATGACTCGGGATTGACAGCGCATAATTATGTGCATCTCAGACGAAATACTTCACAATCATAGGTAATTGGCTTGAACAAGGAGTATGCTATGATCTCAGACTAGAAAGAGAGGGAAATACAAGATAATGGAGAAGAATATGTTTCGAAATAGTGAGAGGAGGTAGAAGAGCGCATATACTAGACAGATGAGTAATTCCAGAGAAAAATACTATTCAAAAATTTTGTGTGAATGGTGAAAATTATAGCTGTACCGGAATATTTTGATGAACCTTTTCCCGGCAATCATTAGACGAAGAAAGAGTATGACTCCTCCCAAAACGCGAATTAACCTTCTTCTTTGCTCCCGCGTGATGAAATGAAGAAGAAAATTGTCATTCTGGATCTGACTTTGATCCAGGAAGAATGTTGTTTGCACTCGGCTTCAGGAAGACTGGGAACCAGGAATTTATTCCACCAATAGAAACAGTAGACATTTTATAAGAAAGATTAATATGTCAATAAGTTCTTTAGATCTGAAGCAATCAAGTTGAGAGAAGTTAGAGACGCACATCAGAGATCTATGAGTTAGAAGAATGGGTGAAACTTCAACACCTGCAAAGAATTATCATATACATAGAATTCACTCGAATTTTTTTTTCCAAAGGGATCTTCTCGCTTCATTCTTTTGTTTGAAAGCTGTTCGGGCGTAGCTGTTTTTCTAGTCTCTGCTCGTCTAAAACACTCGGTGTACAAAGAAAGCACAATTTGACTGTTTTTGTTGGAAATTCTTACAAACCTAAAAATATAAAATGTTCTCAAATGTGAAAATCGATCCCAAATCGGCTCGAAACATTAGCATTTTCCGAGTAATCCTCCGAGTCAAAAACATTTCCAAAACTGATCATGGGGCTACTTTCCAGCACTCTAACTCGTCTTTTGATTTTCTCAATTATTGCATTTATTCTCATGTATGTCATATTCATGACAGGCTCTCCGATCGGAATAGGTTATTCGCTTTCTCCATGATTCCACTCTTATGACTTATAGAGTTGCCCGAACGAGTTTTGGAACGTCAGAGTCATCGGCTTCCAAAGAAATTTCTTCGATTCTATAAGGATCAAGTTTGTTTTTCATCCTCATTTAAGCTGGAAATAGATCCCGGAGCGACAGTTCTTTCTGAGAAAAGTACTTTATACTCCGGGGAATCCAGATGGCCTTATGTGGCTTTATAACAATCTAGCACCTGAAGTCTATTGTTCTCATTTGGCTAGGGTTGGCGACACTAACGATGGAGGACGATGGGTCTGTGAGCCGTGGAGGTATTCCTATTACTTATTTTCTACAAGAGCAACAGGATTCCTGACAATTGCACAATCTTGTCGGTCGGCTATCCAGAAGCGACTTCATTTGAGGAAGAAACTCAAAAACTAAGTCAAAGTCGTTGTATGATACTTAGCTACGATTTGGTGACATTGGTCTTTTGTTTTTAAAGATTCTATCTTCAGAACAACACAAACAACGGAATTCAAGTCCTTTTTCCTGGTATTTTCTCCAACAAAAATGGAACCTACAATGATCCAAAGTAACTTATTTATACAAGAAAAATGAAAAGTTCAGCGCCCCTTTGCCCTTTGAAGATCTTCTAAATAGGAATGGTATCTCCTCAGTTGAAATTCTAAAAATAAATGGCGATGAATTCGAAGTTCTTCTTCCATTTTTCGAGAAACTATCAGTATTGAATCCCGCCAAAGAAATAAGTATTTAGGTAGCACAACTTCTGATCCAAATCCAAGGTCCAGCTGATCGAATGCTCGATTTGTTGACGAATATCTCCGGTCTTGGTTACTTTTTGATTCACCACGAAATCAGTGGGAAAGATCATGGAATCTGTAATTTCTCTTTTATACATGAGACGGCTTTCAGAAGGTGAAAGAGTTCAATCCTTCTAGTTCTATTATTTCAGATATGGAGTGAAGATTCTGGCCAGATTTTTGAATTTTCGGAACCGAACGTGAGGAATAAAGACTGTACAAAGATTTATTAAAGTTTCCACAAGATCTAATGGTGAATTCTCTCTGCTATAGGCTCATCAGCGTCGACACCTCGACCAATTGCAGGTCCATTTTGTTGCATAGGAGTATTCTCGTCTCCTCGATTCATTAGATGTTTTACTCCACGATAACCGGCGTAGGCAAGAAGCCCGGCTCCTGCTCCAAGGGCGCCGACTTTAGCAATTTTTCCCAAACTCCAATTGGATTCTTGATTGGCTCTCTTCAAAATTCTAAAAAGAGTTTTAATAGAAGAGGGGGATACTTACGCTTTTGGTGAGGAGAGGGCGACACAAACAATAAGAAAAAAGAGAAAGATACGCATCTTTTCGGCCAGGCAATGACCGTTTTCGATTAAATACTCTACTGATTAGAATCGAGACTGTAAAAATTCGACCGGTTCTCATAGTCAAAAGAGAAAGGGAGGGAGGTTTGATTGGTTTGCTGTAGTTTTCAGTCTAGACTCGAATATTAAACTTTATTCGTCTAAGGTTCTAACGGTATACTCCATATCCAAACTCTTGGTGATATTGGGCATATAAGCTATCCTCAAGGATCGAGCCATGACTACGGTACTTCTTTCCAGGATTCTTGGATTCCCAAGTCTCGATTGGGGCCTCAGTTTTCAGCAAAGATTCCTCTTTGATTTTCTTATAAAAGCCCTTTGCATCGGGATTTTCAACAAGAAGATTGGGATCTGTTGCTCTAAAAGTTCAACATACTGTCTTTACAGGCATCACGAGGAGTCAAATTTGTAAACAAACCTTTCCTGGTATCGATTCAGCATATCGGCACACGAATCGGAATAAAAGTCATGAATAACTTTGAGACGGAGCTTGTCAGCCGGACACTGAAAATAAAACAAATGCGAAGAATGCATGGTGAAATCAGCAAGTCTTATAGTCGGATTCAGAATTATTAAGCGAAATCACCTTGAGAAGAATGGAAAGCTGAGTTGGAACTGAAGACATTTTCGATGTTCGTAAGCACTAGTCAAGTGTTGAATTTGAAAAGAAAAACAGTCTTATCGCAGCTTTGTTAGGACCTGTGTTGTTCTCCATGAAGATAGCTCGAATAAAAACTGACAGTTCAATTGAGTAAATAATTGAGTCAACTTATCCGTGTGAAATCTATCCTTGTGATGTTTGTTTTGTCTGTTTGAATCTCTGTCAAACAGCCTCTTTCCGCCAACCATGTGGCTACTCTTTCTTATTCCTCTAGTTGTTGCCGATTATGATTGCTTCAAGTATTCAGCTGCTGAATATACCACCATTGTAGAATGTCCACGAGGTTGTGAATATAGTTATCGAACGGGCGGTTGGATCCCTTCATTCGAAATCTTATTCTTTTAGCAACCCAGCAACGTCTTTGGGGAGGATGTGGCGATGGAACTGAATCTTGTAAGGACCAGGGAGATGGAGTCACAGTAAGAATTAAGTCTTCTTTATCGACTAAAACAATTTCATGTCTGTGGATGTCGAGGCAACAAATGCAATGAAAGCGGATATCGTATATCCGATAAAAGTGTTTCTGAAGAAAATTCTAACGAAGTTGGAAAGAATTGAAGTAAAGTGTTTCGCTTTGTGCTTTGTTTCTCTTTCTTCAATATCCCGAGAATACTTCTAGAAATTCAAGAAATGTTCAGGCAGAAAATTAAATCTATCTATAAGTCGTTTGGAGAAACATTTAGATCTCATTCCTTAGATCAGGGCTCCTTTTTCAGCCGTCAGCTTCCGTCTTCTTGATATTTACTCCGATCTTTGGCTTATTTATATTGGATCATAGAACAGAAGATCTTGGAGCAACTTGCAGTTACTACACCTTCTCGACTTTTATAATAATGCGTCACACTGTACTAGTTTGAATTTTCGCAAAACGCATTTAGACTATGACGAGTGGTTCTTAAAAGTATGACTTTTATTCCTAAGTTTTCTGTTGTTTTTCTTGTATCCTTGCAAAAACTTTTATTCGTAGTTTAAACATTATTAATTTATAATTTTCAGTTTGAAGATGTCTTCTGGAGTTGTCGTCAATCCCAAAGTTCCGGAAACCTTCCAAAAATTGAGCGAAGGGAGGAAAGAATTCCGCTATATCATCTTTAAGATAGAGGTAGCGTGTATTTTTTTGATACAACTTGTGATAGGAGCGTGAAGTTGTCGTCGAAGCTGCCGTCACGGAGAAGGACCTTGCATTGACTGGAGATAATTACGAAGATTCTTCCAAAGCCGCTTTCGAAAAGTTTATTGCCGACATTAAAGTTCGTTCTTGCTCCTATTTTTACATATTGTTAGGATCGTACTGGAGATTATCATGACTGTCGTTATGCAGTTTTTGATTTCAAGTTCACTACCCAGCGAACTGGTGCAGGAATGTCAAAAATGGACAAAATTGTTTTCTTCCAAGTCTGTCCTGATGGCGCCCCAATAAAGAAAAAGATGGTCTATGCCTCCTCCGCTTCTGCCATCAAAACTGCTTTGGGAACTGGAAAGTTCATTCAATTCCAGGTTGGCTTTTTGAAAAAGTTAATTATTTTTAATAGATCACGGATGAGAGCGAAATGGCTCATAGGGAACTGCTCACTACTTTGTCCGAGAAGTATAGCGATATCTAATTATCCGCTTCCCAAGTCAAATACGAATATGTTTTCTTAACTTCGTATTTTTTTCAGGGTTGTGTTACAAATTTTGCATTCATTAAAATAAGTCTTTATCTTTATGGCAATTAGGAGTCGCATTACACTAACTTGTAAAAGAATTGTCGAAAAAACAATTTATTATTGCTCTGCAGGCAATATTAGGCAATTGTTGGAGGTCTATGTCTGTAGTTGTTGGTTTGTGATACGTCTTGACAACATTCGTTGCTTACGTGAAAAAGACTGAGCAATATTGGACGAATCTCGTCGAGAATACTATACAAGACTGGCAAGAGAGAGGGAGAAGACAACATGTACAACCAAATAAAACTAGAAACAACCCGTTGGAGTGACAGAGGGCTGGCAGCAGACAAGCTATGTACAGTTCAGAGATTCGAATATCACCAAGAATAAAAAATGAGATTACGATCTACCGGATGAACTTTCAATTCCACTTTCAGCATCACTCACACTTCTCTTCAAATAATGATCGAGCCTATCTGTAGCAGTTTCGATTTCCTACAAGTGGTCATGCCTTTCAGAGCGTTTCTTATCAAACCTGAATGAGAGTGGAGTGACTTCTCAGCATTCCAGAGATGGTCTCGTCATCTGTAAGACCAATTCCAGAAGTTCTATAACTGGCAAGGGAGGATACTTCAGAAGAATCACTGGGAGTTGAGCTGATTCCTTCGGGTCTTGTTCGATAACTGACATCAGTTTGAGAAGGAGCCAAACTTAAACCAATTTGTTTACTGAGAAGAAGGAGAGAAACTCACATTAACGGTTGCTCAGGCTTATGTTCAGCTCCTCCCATTAATTGTTGAGCCAAAAGAATAACTCCCGAGCCGAGACTCCGAGGACGACCCCATTCGGCTGGTTCTTCACTCATCATACACATGATTGGATCCAAGACGTCGTCTCTTTCTTGCTCAATCACATAACGTTCTCCTTCTTCATATGGAGGAGGAGCTGTCGGCTGATAGGGCGGAGGATTTTGTGGAATTTCTTGAGTACTCCTAGAGGATCCAATACTGCGCTGTTCGTGAATTGAATCAGAAATTCTTTCCAAATTACGCAGAGATGTAGTATAATCGCGTTTCTTCTGACGAACCTGAAACGTTGTAGTTTGAGAACGAACTTGGTCCCCTCTCTTGACGTAAATAAATACTCCAGGACGGGCGGTCGTTCAAAATCAAACAGAGCACGATTAGGAGGCCCCCGATGATGAATCAGCACAGGGTGTGCGCAAAGATTTTGAGAGCTCACACGTCACGTAAATGATTCACTCATTTTTATATCAAAACCTTTTTTTAAAATTTACTAGGAAGGGCATAGGAAAACTCCGACTATTGGAACAGCTGGATTGAAAACAAACCTCGGCCTCCAATCTCAGAATAAGTTCTTTTTGCCTTTCAAGAATCTTCGTGAATTCAAGTCGCTGATCGAAATAGAGTTTAGACTTCTTGATCGAACTTCGATTATCTTTTTCCATTTTCTTGATTTGTTCAGCCATTTCCAGCATTCTTATCGCTATCCTTCGATGTTCATCTTCAGCCGCAGCTCTCTCTATTTCTGCTTCGTTCACCCGTCTCACATGGTGATTCAAAACCTGCAAATTGTTCCTCTTAGGTTCGCATGAAAACACTCTATCAAATTGGCTGAGGGGCATAAAGGTCCCACCAGCTCGATAAATATTTACTGAATTTAGGCAGAAAACACGGCACTTGCAAAGTCTACTCAAATATAGAGAGGGAACTAGTCGTTGCGACTGTTCAATGCTTCTTGAGATTCTATTCGAATATTTGATCAAATTTGGACTCTAAGATATAGAAAATAAATGGAGAAAGCTTTCGAGTTCCTTGGCTGAATGGAAATTCCAAAGAGAAAAAAGAGCCATTGAGCTCAGATGTTCCTCTGGAGCAGTAAAGTCTTTTCCCACAAAAGAAGTTCTAATGTTATGGCTCCGAAACTACCGTCTGTACCCGGGCTGAACTCTCTCGCTTCGCCACATGTGACGCACATCGCATGACCGAGAATCGATTACAGCAAAGACTTTACATCAACGCATATATCTGGAGATAAAAACTGTGTGTTTCTCCCCTCGAGGGGGATGTCCTTCGTCAAAGTGACAACAAAAAAATGACCTCGACAGGGTCATCAGCCACGGTGCTCACTGCGTTCCATTTCATCCCCCTCGAGAGGCCAATTTGCCCCCTGTCAAATTCCAAAAATAGGCCAGTTTGTTGGCAGAGTAAACGAAGATGCCAGGAAGCAACAATGGAACCCCTTGGGCTTTTTGATACCGCTGTTCACATGCGGCTATGACCTTCGACGGAAATAGAACTCACTTCGAGGCATTCTGGAGAGACGATCTTTTCCCGATTCAAGCTGTCCTGCGACAGGGCAACTTGTTGCTTAGCCACAGCCAGAAGCGATGTGGCTCGTTCGAATCGAATCGCCGACTTTTGTGATTCCTCTCGGACTTTTCTTTCCTGAAAACAAAAGAATTTGTTCAATGTTCCCCCATCATCTTGAAAGTGTTCAAAGCTCGTTGCTATGCATCTCGATGACATAGCGCATTACGTCAGCGGGAGAGAGAAACGTCAAAAGTTTTCTTTTTCCTGTGTAAAAAAAGAAAATTCCCCCTCGCCAATTTGCTCAGTTTCGGGCGATTTCGACCTAAACCAGCAGACACTCAAGGGCACTCGTCACTCCCGTTCGATAAAAAGGGTAAAATAGACCCCTTTTGGCCTTCAAAAAGGCTCCGGATATCGCTTTTCTCGCTATCAAACCCCTGGCTGATAAGACGAGCGGATGGGAGAAAGACGTCAAGGTTTTTAGCCAAAAAACCACCGAATCACAAGGTTCAAAGTATTGTCTCCGCCGAACTATTTCGGTGAATACAAATTCGCGCCAATTGAATCAATTAAAGACATACACAAAGTACATCTTTCCCCCGTCATTCGGCCGCAAGTTCCTCAAAAACATTTCTGATAAGAGTGTCTCTAAGCAACAACAGTCAACACTTCCTCTCCAGCTTGTCAGCTCACTGATTCAACGCGGAGAAGCGTAAACGGTTTCTGCTCGTGTGCCGTGTGCTCAGAGCGACATTTCAGAGTCAAACATACGGCTGCGCGAACCCGACAAAAACGGTTCCGGACTTGATGAGGGGAGGGGAAATGAATAAAACATCATTTGGAACAAAAAATCCCACCTGCATTTTGGCTTCATAATAAGGTCGAGCTTTGGTGATTGCATTGGTGTATTTCTTCGAGAGTTCTTTCAGCTTCTCCGACCAATTGGCTTGTATCTCTCTGGAATTTGTGGCATTTTTCAAGGAAGTTGTACAATTCCTGTAAAATTCGTTCCCCCTCTCCGGGCAACGTGTTCCGCCACCCGAAGCGCATTCCTCCTCGCGCCCGGAGGAAAAACAGAACCTGACACTGGAGATAATATTTGGTTTTGAACGTCAATAAATGAGTCAAAAAGAGTACGATTCCTCTCCCAGCGGCTCCAACTAGAGCTCACACGTCTAAACTCTCTTCTCAACAAGCGCTTATCGGATTGGGGTCTCATGACGAAAACATCATTTGGCGAAAATAGATTTGCATCTAAACAAGCCGAGAGAGACCTCTGACTTTTTGGAAATCCTACGACTAGTTGGACCCTTTGATGCTCCTGTGGGAGACTGGCCAAACAAACATTTAGGCTTAGGCATGAATTCGCGTATGTTACGCGGGCCAAGAAGCTAGTTCCGTGAGTTGAGGAAAACGAACCGAAAACAAGTGCGGGCACCGTCGAGTTGAACTTCCAACTTGTTTATGACATCAGTGGCGATGTTCAATTTCTCCAATTCCTCATGGACCAGATTCAGATGTCTTGGATCCAATGGCGGCTCATCATCTTCTACCTCCGAATAACCCAGACAACTATCAGCACAATCTGAATCGATCTACTTTTTTTGTACTTTTGCTTAGAAAGTCGCACCACGCGTTCTGTGTAATTCGAATGAATCATGGATGAGCAATTTACTTTCTGTTTGTCTTTTCGCCAGCTGTACATGGCATGGATTTTAGGAGGTCGAAAGGATCTTTCGAAAGCGAGCCAAAACCGGCGCGATTAACCCGGGCCGTACGGCTTAACTCCCAGATGCAAATAGTAAATGGAAATTTCCCAGAAGAGGAAGCCCGGAACTAGTCCGCCCACAAGTATGTTTGCGCTTCTTATGGGAGGAAGTAGGCTAATTGTGAAACGAACCTGAGCCTATCGAAAGGGCTTTCTCGTCGTTTTCCGATGATCCGGCAGCATTTTCAACAAGAAAATCCGTCATTGAACTCAAGGACTGACGAAATGTGTATATGAGAGAGAGAAGCCTCTAGTGAATCATTCAATCTCGGCTTCCTGCAAATGGCAACATCTGGCTGAGGAGGAGAAAAAGATAGGAGGAAGGAGGTGTCAAAAGAGAAATAATATTTTTTAGGAGAAAACGTCAAATGAGGGCGAGCACAAGCGGGGTTTCGTAAGCTGTTTTGGCCGACTGGAACCGAAAAAAGCGATAACAGCAGCTGAATCAATACAAATAGGTCAGTTTGAGGGAAAAAATAAATTAAAAATGTGAGAAAATATGAAACGAATGTGGGGGCGTCGATGGCACCACACGTGGGTTCGACCTCGCCGACCACACTATTGAGACTGGAATCGTGTCGCGTTGCGGCATCGCGTGCGGCATCCCCCAGCCAGAGGAGAGGGGCGGGGCCAATTGACGGGAGAACACAATGGCCGAGTAGAGAAAATCCCGTGAATTTTTTGTGGGGCAAGTGCAAAAGGCGAACTCTCACTTGATTCGGAAAACATTTGCCTCCAAGGGCAAACTCGTAGGAGAAAAGGGAAGTCCAATCTTCCGCGTATATGAGAAATAATGCATAAGGAAGTAGACGGCTCTTTCAATTACCTCAAACTCTTTTTTTTTCAAATAAAAACTGGAAAATTCAAATGATTTTGATTTAAGAAAGAAGGCCGATCAGAGACCAAATTATCGTATAGCAATTATAAACTGAAATGAGAGCCGACCAAGTTGTAATTGAGGATTCATTTCCCTCCCAGCTGACTGAATCACATGTTCAGAAGAAAAATCTCGAACGCCCGAAACGATTGGGGTCACAGTCCGGGAAGAGAAAGAGAGAGAGAGAGGTTAAGCTACCGTTCGCTGTTTGACTTTGTGTGAGTCAAGCGCCCGAGGGTCGGGATATGTCACTGCTGTGCTGCGACTAGGAACCAGTCGCCTCAGGAAGATGCGATGAAAAGCCGACGGAGGCGCACAGCTTTCGCAACTTTCTTGCTTTGCAGCTGGGCTGATTATGCCAAACTCAGAGGGGAAGTCTGAACGAGAACTCTGGCCAACGACTTGAAAACAAAGAGAGTTGGTCGAACCGTATCAGTGTGGTTTTAAAGTCACTCTCGTGGTCATCTGGGCTGACGTCAGACTGGGGGCGTTTTTTTCATCAAAAACTCATAGCATTGATCCGAAGAAATCATACGGCTGATAGATCTCATAAACCAGAGCCGGTCTGAAGGCGTTAAATCGCGTAGAAAAGCACAATGGCATTCGTGTTTATTCTGGGAGAATGGGGATCATAACGGCGGGACAAAGTAAACCCCAGAAATAGCAGCAGAGGTCAAGATGCGAAGAATGAAGTACGAGTTGTCGCAAAACAAGTAGAGGACTGGAGGGAGAGAGAGAACCCGTTGTTTCTCTCTCTTCCTTCGTTACGCAATGGACGAGATACTATCTCCTCTCTTCTTCACTTCTTCTTCCTTCTAATTGTCCTTAATCGTCTATTTTTTAACAGCAACCATAGTTTATTCTAACTTTTAGTCGCCTTCAAGATTTGTCTTCCCTGCAGAATTTCGAGAGAAAAAAATCTTCTCATAAAATTCCTAGAGAGGATTTAAGAAATAAAAATTCCCGCGAAAACATCATTTTTGACTCACTTCTATATTCTTCGAAGTGCAAGTCTTTTTGATTCCTTTCTGCGACTTTTAGAAGCATTTCTCATCATGATGGTAGTTAGAAAAGTTGACTTTTCCATTCGAGACTCATTCTTCTAGAATTCACTATCGCCAGGAAGATTTTCAAAAGTGTTATAAGAAAGAGAAGGCATAAAACGACCTTCCTCTTCAAGTTTTTTCTCTCCTGTAGACACCATCTCTGATCTACATCTTAGATAAGTGTTTACACCAAATTAGAGGTTTATTCAATGAAGAGACATTAGAGACTGGTTGAGATTGAATAGGGCGGTGGATGAGAAATGTCGACTTGGTTTCTGCCAGAAATATAGCGAATCCCGACGAAAGTTCCCAAAAGACACAAAAAGACAGCAATGAAGAGTAAGACAATTCCATTGAAAATGAGCATAATCTAACATCCTTTGTTTTTCAAGAAACCTCTTACCGTAGCCTTATCATCGAGTGAGAGATTGTCATTCCAAGTGGCAGTCCAATTCATCGACATTCTCAGATGAACAGAATCTGGCCGGTTGGAAAGGTCGTCGGAAGGTGTGAAACGTAATTACGAGCTCTCTGGATTAAGAGGTAATCTCTCTCCCTCACCTCGGCCAGCTGGAGGATTATTAGTTTCCACACTAATTGCTCAATTTCCAGGGGAACAAATCTAATCGAAAAATTGCTTCGACAAGATTGACAAAGTCATTAACTAATTTTATTACTTAGATTGCTGTGGGAATCTCTTTTGATAGCTATTAAATCATTCTTTAAATAAAATCTCCAGCAAGTTATTGTTTCTTACAAATTGGATCAAACTATCATAAAAAGAAGTTGATTTGTACATAAAAAAGATAAATAGGTTGCAACATCAGATGATCAAAAATTACATCAAGATCTCAATTCTTTGGCCCAATTTGAGCCAATTCAACAAATGACCCCTGAAATGTCTTTCTTTCTTCTAATCCAACAATCAAAAAACCTTATAAGTGGGACGTCTATCCATCTCTCCCATTTGGTAATAACGTTTCCAATCAGCCTCCTGGTGGACCCCTGTTCCAACCATAAGGCAACTGTCGATTCCCAATTGATTTGCCATCTGAATCTCTCAATAATTCAAGAAGTAGGAGGAAGAAAAACCAAGAAATCTGTGTTCAAATTGTCTCCGAACATAATGGCTTTTTGAAGGTTAAACTGATTTCGAAGATAGTTGTTCAAGTTGTCACTGGGTTTTCCATATCCTGTGGCATTTCGTCCAGTTATCAGTTTGATTGCTTCCTAATGAATGGAAGATAATTAAAAGAAGAAATCTCTCACGTAGTAGCTGCCACCGTCTGAGAAGATCAAATTCTGTTCTCCTCTCCACGAGGCGTCTGTTGAAAGAATTAAAAATTTGACTTCAGGATTGGCAAGGATATTGGCAACTTGATCGATGGCCTCCATATCGTAGTCTGTCCAGCTGTCGATTAGAACAATTTCTGGTTTTTCCTGAGACCTTCGTCTTCTTTCTTCCAATTGAAAATTTACCTTCAATGTGGCCAAAATGTCATTTGCATTGGTCGTTTGCCCTCTAGTACTATTCCAGACGGTATTGAGTACAAAAGCTCCATTCTGAGTGAGCCATTGAAGAACGGGCGGAGGAGCCAAAGCCAAGACTCGTTTGCCTCTCAACGTATCCGAATCATATTTCTTTAAAACCACCAGAGGAATGACTATGTGAGCTGCATCCACTCCAAGATTCATGCTCTTTGCTCTATCTTCCGGAGTGCTCCAATCACTGTTCGACACAATTACTACCTGCAACGAATTTAACTCGTTCCCTATTGGATTTTCGAATTTTTTGACTTTTCCGCATCAAAGTCACCAGTCAACGCATACTATTTATACAGACATCATAATGTTTTCGCGGAATCATCGTAATCCGGTCAAAAACTGGCTGGAGGTTGAATGGACACTTACGGTCTTGTTTTTAGCCTTTAGTTGAGCAATGAATTCTTGACTTCCAGGAATAAAGCCATTTGAATTCTTGAGAGTTCCATCGACATCAAATAGGAAGGTATCGTATTTATTGACATCAGCCGGGGTCATTGTCGGCAACTAAAAGAGGTTACATTTCTAGAATTCCTACCGGAGTATAAGGAGCTTTTGTTACTGTCAAGATGGAAATCTCACTTAAATTCAAGCTAAAATTTTCTTTTTTTTAAACCAAAAGCAAAAGCGATGCCTCTGAAATTGATAGAAGAAGACAGCTAGAACACAAAGAGTAGCGATACTGACCAAAAGAGCCAATACACTGACGATGATATTAACGATTGAAGGGCCTTGGAGACCTGAATTTTCTATTTTTGAAAGAAGCAATGGTCATAAAGAGATTCAGGAAAGAGACCCACCTTTCGGGCCGACACTTCCCATTTCAAGCATGTGCTTGCTTGAATTTTCAGAAGAAGTCATTTGAAAGGCCTGAAATAAAACACTAAAAGGAGCTACGATTCGTATAAAAGACGTGTATAATCGGTTGATCAAATAGAAGCATCCTTCGTTTAGACCCGACTGGGTGATTTATTGCAGAAGCTGTTGAACGAAGAAGGAATAATAGAGGACTTATATATCGATTGAATGAGTTTCCGATTCGTTTATGAAAAACGAAACTCCCAAGAAAAGATTGCTACTAGATCTGGATAAACTTTACACCTTTGAGGATGTTCGGAGGAACGGAGTTGATTTAGTGTCGGCTAATGGTTGGCTGGCGGGGACAAAGGTCGCAACTCTTGGAAATGCTCAAAAGAAATCAAACCCTCCTCTTCATTAACGCTTTTTATACACATTTTCTGGAAGTTGATTGCGCACAGATTTCCATAAAACACTATCAAACAGGAAGGACAAGTTTCATTTGATTTGAAATAACAAATGTCCGCCGCCAGCAGAGAACAAAAAAACCCAACTATTTTCTGACTATATAGATTTAGATTATAATCGAGTTTACAGATAGAAATACGCTTTATTTCGACAACTCTCGTGGAACAGAGATGGGACAAAGGTAAAAAAAGACCAGAAATGAGACCTATATGGCCAATAGAAGTTGTAAATCAATATTAGGACCCGACTGGGTGATTTATTGAAGAACTATTGCAACGAAAGCGAATAATAGGAGAGCAGATGAATCGTCCGGAAGCAATAACTTCAAAAATGAACTGACCTCGTGATGTACTCGCATTGCCAGGCAGTATCTCTCTCTCTTTTTTCACGCTAGCTGCTAGCAAATATTTAGAGACCTTTCCAGTGGGCGATCAAATTGGCGGATTACTCCGAACTGGCCAGTATGAGATTATAGTGTGTGAAGAGAAAACTAACTAACTTATTATATTTATTTATCCCCATATAAACATCACAATTCCTCTGAAAAACTCTGGCAGTATAAAAGGCTACTTTATAAATCAATCCGTTGGGAGTGGAATGCGTTAGAAAGTGCTAAAAATAAGTACAGGACTAGAGTTAATTGTACAGCTTGCAAAACATCACTTCTAATGAAAATTTTCATAAATAAAGATATCTAATAACCTAACCCGTCGTAGACGTTCATATACCGGGAGTTAGTCAACTCGTTCCGATGGTATTGTTATTACTTTTTCCTTTTGGCTTGAAGCAGGTGAAAGGAAATCAGGGGATTGTATCGAAGGGCTTTGAGCAGACTGAGGTGGAGAGGATATTGGACCCGGGTATCTGTCTGTTTTGGGCTCAGAATAATAAGGATTCCTCGAATCTCGTTGATCTCTCCAGGACGTATCTCTTCTATCATCTCTCCTATCATAAGTATCTCGTCGATCATACGGCCTGCCTCGACCACGATAATTTCCACCTCCTCGACTATTTCTATTTGCTGAGGTATTCTGTAAATAAACAGGATTACTCGGAATAATTTTAAACTACCTGATCATGGATAAAATGGCATCTATCTCCAAACCGACAAAATCCAGCTTGGAAGCGATCACAATGCCTTGAAGGTCTTGTTCCCATGTTTAGCTGTCGCTGTTGAGGATTACCAGTCGAGGTACTAGCAATTGGCGTTTGAATCGCTTGAGCAGGTGGGAATTGCTGTTGATACTGAATTGGCGGGAATTGTTGAGAATACGGTTGAGGGGTCTAAAATATAAATGCATTATAAACAAAATACTGTAAAACAAACCTGTTGGTACTGTTGCACTGGTGCCTGGGTAAATGTTGCCGTTGGATAGCCCGGTTGTGTAGATGCAACAGTTGAGAGAATTGAGGAAACTCCGGTATTACTAATGAGATTGGCAATGCTTTGTGTAGGGCCAGCTTGTTCACTCACAATCCCGGTTTTCTTCAATGCTCCGAGCAGATTCTTCAAATGGTCTGGAAGATGTTTTGTATCTTCTCCTGCCTTAGATTCGGCAAGAGCAGCAACTGCTGCTACAACTGGCAAATTCGTTGCATTCTAAAATCAAAAATTATTTATGTTATTTAAAAAAATACCACTAGATTTAATTGTCCTTTAACTTCTTCTCCGCTTCTATAAAGGGGTATTTCTTTGGGCGGCGGATAAACAACTCTGGGATCGTAATCTACTGGGTCGTCCATAATATAAATTGGCCGAGTTGGATCATAAAATGGCTTAAGAATACTTTGCTGCCTTCTTTCTTCGCTTAATTTCTCTTCACTTTTACTTCCACGCTGGTTATAATAAGGGGAGATGCTTTCTTCGTCAAGTGAAATTAGACGCCACTACAAGTAAATTTGGTTTTAAAGCTAAGTGTACTAACCGGTACAGTATTTGATTCTTTTTCTTCCTCTTCTTCAACGCTTGCATGACTTTTGAATTCTCGCTCCATCATGACCTCATGATGTTTCATCTCTTCGGGAGTTAGTCGATTCACATTGACTATAACTATATAACGATTCAAACAGTTAACTTACTTCTTTCTCCTTCCTCAATTTCAAAATAACGAATTTCTACCATTTCTTTTCCGCATTCATCTGCGAACTTAATTTTTCGGTTTGCCTTGACTTCGATATCCTCTGGTGGAGGGGTAGGTGATTTGCGCCGAACAGCTGGAGCCGTAACTTCTGGCTTATTTTTCTCGTTGTCAATTATATCCTGAAAATATTGGATAATTGAAAATTGAAGATAAATTTTAAAAGAGCAAGTATAAATTGGAGAAAATCAACTAACAAGGACTGAGAGTGGATCATTTATGATCTGTTTTTTTCTTGGAACAGATCTCTTCCTTGGTTCAGAAGTTGTAAGAGCATCCATGAATCCAGAAGAAAGTGAAGCAGCTTGGACTTTCCTAGGCGTAGGTTTGGAATTTTTGGTTTCCTCCTTTTTCTTCTTCTTTTCTGGACTTTCATTATCTGTAAATATTTGGTAAGAAAAGAATCCGAAATAAAATAAGCTTCGACAACAACCTGAGATCTCCCGCTCATTCCTGTAAAAATAACGGACTACATTGATACAATATACACTACACTAGTAATTAAACGTAACGGACTCGCAAGTTATTCTACCACAAAATCTCTCAGCGTAAGACGCATTTTCTCTCAACGAAAAAAGATATGTAAACGACATTAGTCCATCAATCTTCTCATTTTATGCTACTTCATACCAGATTAGCATGGAGATGTGCCGACTATTCAAATCCGGACAGAATACTTTGTATCAACATACTTATTTTGCGAGGACCATCCGTTACTCTATTACCCGTCAGCAAGCAGCAATTTGCTAAAATGAATGCGCTTTTGTAACCGACATAAACATTTTCTGTTTATGTAAAAATGACAATAATAAACAATGTAAAGAGAAAAGGGAAGGAATATGAGCGGGACATCTCTGAAGCTGGTTGTTGAAGTTCGAATCACCTATAAGAATAAATTGGTATTAGTACTATGATTGATTCATTATATACCTTTTGAGAAAGAAGACTTTTTTTGCTTCTTTTTGTCAGCTTCATCTGATAGTCGCCTTTTCTCGGTCTTCTTGGAACTTTCATCTCTATAAATTATAATTAGAATTAGAAGACAAAACCAACCCCTTATTTTCAATTGACAGACTTTTCCATTTAGTATAGCACTGTAGTGCAAGGTCTTTTACTTCTTGATTTTCATGACTTTTGGATAATTTTTTCACTGTCTTCGGAATTTCATTGCTTGATAAGAGAAAATCTATGCTGATGTCATGCTGAAAAAAGGTTAGTTAATTTTTATGATATAAATTAGATTGTGATTAACATATAAAACTGAGCAAGTTCAATCGCTTTAATTTCTAGTCTAATTGATTAAAGCCTACCTGTAGGCATTTTTTTAGGAATTGTCCCATTCGAATAAAATCCTTTTTGTTCTCAGCGTCTTTCATTAATGCACAACACTTTGTCCATCCTTCTCGAGTGTCTATCCGCATATCATCGAACATATCCCTGAAAATGAAAAGTAAGTGTTCGATAATAAAATAAAGAATCAGTAGCTTCACTATAAGGCTTTTTTTTTTCGCAATGTATCGCCTTATCTAGAATAGCAAGCATGCTAATAGAGAACAATAGTCTTTTGATTTCAATTTCCTTAAAGGAAGCTTCCTTTGTGCACCCCGACTTTTAAGCGACTTGATTTCATTTAAGAAACGCTATTACCAATCAACAAATTACGTACATTTTAGAACTAATCTGCTGTTCAGTTTCAACTTTTTTCTTTTTAGGAATTCTAGTTGTTGGAGTCTGTAGTGTGGGAATAATCCCATGAACAAAGAGCGATGTCATTTTTGCAGGATTCGATATAGAAGATGTGCTATTAATATCACTCGAAGGAAGCTTTGATTCTCCGCTTGTAGATGGATTTGACGGTGGTATCGTACTTGTATGATTAACAAGAAAACGATCAAGAGGAGGCCCTCGTTTAGGGAGTATTACCCTCGTTTGTTCTTCACCCTGAAAAATTAAGTTAAAATAAATAATCTAAGAAGAAAGAAGAAGTGAGGACGGGAAAATGAGTGATAATTGGAAACTAGATTTAAAGCTAAATATGTCCGCTTTCTATTTTTTAAAGCGATAGCGTTAAAGAAATCTTGCCCAAGCATAGTATATGTGTGTAGTCAAATATGGAAATAGCATTAACAAGCATGTGTTGGCTTCAAACAAAAAAGGTTGTTCTTTTAATTTAATATATTATACATGTTTTTAGGCAGCGTGTTTTTGAACTTACATTATATGAAAAAATTTCAGGATGCGCTTGATGCATGGGAGTGTCTATTTGGGCCTAAAATTGTTATTGCAAAAATATATATCAATCCTACATAGTTATGATTTGTTGTGGAATTGTACTCTTCAAAAACTTGTTTAATTTGAGGCTGTGGTAGTTGTTGATAAATATGTGAGCTATTAACATTATCGTTAGAAATCTAAAAAGGGAAATGCATCAACAACTAATACATACTTGATTTTCCGTTCTCTGAGAATGATTAACATCTGATGTTAGTTGTAAATATCGACTATCATTGACCGCACTGTATGGGGGCATAGGATTATAAACCTATGCAAAAATGTTTCAGAAAAGCAAATCAGCCTACCGGAGTTGATATATTTTCGGAGCTTGAGCTTCCTACATATTCATCATCGTATTCTGCTTCTGGCTCGAGTCCAGTTTCATCATACATCATCATCGTTACCAATGCTTAACATGCAGCAGGGTAATTTATACGAATCTGAAAACAAATTACCATTGAAATAAAAACAACAAAAAATTATAGCCGAGTCGCCTGATCATACACGCTAATGACACGTGACTGATAAATTCCCTATTGAAAATAGAATTGTGACATAACGGGCAATCTATGCTTTGTAATTTTTTTTTTGAAAATGCTGCCATTGTGACTTTCTACACACGTATACTAATGAAATAATTAAAAAGAACGAATCGATTGGCCTATATTCGAAGAGGCGTCAAATGCGCCAATAAAACTGGAATTGGCACTAGAAACGCGCCAAGCTAATAGAGCTAGTCCAAAATTCAATAGAAAAGTAGAAAAAGACAATACTTAGAATAAACTACGTTAAATAAGTTACTAAAACACTTTATTTCTGTCATAAAACATACTAAACTGAAAAAAAATTAAGCAAAACTACTTGCCGGACCTTGATCTTTCCCAGGAAAAAGAAGGAATGTCGCTTGAAGAAAGGGACTGATAATATCCACAAGCTGAATTTATCTGGTCTTTCTAAAAATTACCTAAACTAAAACGTTAAAAAATAATAAACCTTATCAGAATTGTCACTGTATTGCAAATATTCTCTTGCTTTGAAGCTGTTTATAAAAGTCCAATGATGAAAGTTCATGTATAGATAATTTGGATCTGGGAGTCTCCTCATAAAAGTGACTTCGATAATTAAATTGAGAAGAAGGAGAATGTACGCTACTATGCAATAAGCAAAATATATCAGTATAAATGGAATTGTAAATGCCAATTTCCGATATGAAGGCTGAAATCTGAATAATATATTTTAGCATAATTTACCTGGATGAAATCGCTGAAATTCAAGAAAAAGTTTTGCTTTTTTGTACCATCAGCCAGAGCAACAATCTCAAAAATTCTTTCATTTTGCTCTTTCTCTTCATAAGAATCCTCGCCTGTAATACGAGCTTTAATTAACCAGTTAAAAACTTACATAGACAGTGAAGCGATTCGCTGCTCTCATCGCTATCATAGGATGGAGGAGTCAATTTTTCGAGGGACTTTTCTAGACCTACTATAAGATTATCAAGTGCCATCATCTGAAAATACTAAAAGGTTACTGGAAATCATATACCTGCATTACACCGTCGCCATCGCCTATTTGGGGACAAAATCCTAGTTTCGAAGTTATTTTTATCATGTCAGTAATTATTGAACATGCATCTCCTTGTCCATATACAGGAACAGGCCGCAATACAATGCAATCAATGTTAGAAAATTTTAGAAGCACTTCTGCTGCTTGCTTTGAGCGACAATATGCCTATAACTAAAAGAACCAAAAACTTTACTTACTTCGAAAGGTCTTGCTGATGGTATTTCTTCTGGCATTGTCTCACATCCATTGATATTTGGCCAACGTGAAGAGCATTGTAAGTACGGAGTTGACAAATGTATTAACTTCCAATGCTGACCAGGTAGGTCATGTAAGTAAACAAGTGTTTTGACAACTGAAAACACATTGAAACTATACAACTTGGGAAAATACTTTGTACATTATGATAGTATAAACTCTCTTCATCCGGAGAAAGTGAAAAGTCCGTAGTTTCATGCAAATTTACTACTATATCAGCACCAATTACTGCATTAGCAATATTCTCTACGCCATACGTATGGGCACCATTGTAATCTAACAACTGAACATTTGAAGAGGCTGGAAATACCTGGTCCAGCTGATTTGTTCACAGCCCACCCAATAGCCTCAATTGAAGAAATACGGCCAATATGTTTGATAAAATTGGATCCAATGTAAGAGTCAATTCCCAGAACTACGACTCTCATACCTAAAATAAGATGCTTTGTCGGATTTTCTGAAAAAAATTTCTGCTGAGCAAGATCTTCACATAACTCGAAAAAGCCTCCACTTCCCAAACAAGTGCTTTAAATTAGGTAAAATGTTAATCTCAAAATACTGTATTCCTTTCGAGAAATACCCGCCAAAAATTTTAAATTTTCTATTATTGTTTTACTTGTTGAATATTTACTTGAAAAATTGAATTAGACATCACAATTCGGGTGGCAAGACTAGGCCATAGACGAATTGTCCATTTCGTAGTTTATAGCACCGTCTAAGACTCTTCTCACCATCGTCTATCCCGTTGATCCTATAAAAGAGTCCATCCATCTAGGATGTCAGTTCACTCATGTAATTCATCCTCATCACCGCTCTTCTGGCTGGAGCCGTTTTCGCTGCTTCCGAAGAACCGACTGCTGCTTCCACTGCAACTGAGGCTCACCACCAACATACTGGCCACATCTGAGAGCCCCGAACTCAATGCACTCGTCACCAAGAACATAAGGGAGTTCACCACCCTGCAAAACTTGGACTAGACGACTAACTGAATGAATTTAGACTTCTTTCATCCATAAGGCCATCGCTAATGCCATCTTTGAGTCCAAGCTTGTCGAACA
Organism: Oscheius sp. JU1382; assembly: GCA_932521405.1. NCBI lineage: Eukaryota > Metazoa > Nematoda > Chromadorea > Rhabditida > Rhabditidae > Oscheius > Oscheius sp. JU1382. The sequence goes on from OW051479.1 coordinate 3,170,746, forward strand.
CATCGCCCGTGAATTCGCTCATATCTACCACAAGACTCAGCACAAGCTCGAGCACAAGCTTCAAGGAGCCAGCCACCAACCCCGCAATGGAGTCACTCACTCCGCTGGACCTCACCACGTTCCAGCTGCAACTGAAGCCACTGCACACCCAGCTACTGTCTCTGCCTAAAATTCTAAATAAATACTTTTGGAATCCTCTCTCCGTGTTGTTCACTCCAATCGTGTCGACCTCTCATGACTTCAACTACATTTTTCAGTAGAAAACAAGACCGCCTTTCTTCCTTGTCAGTCTCTTCCTTTTTTGAATCATGCTCGACCTGAATATTTTCCTCGAAAATCCAATGTGGTTCATCTCCATTTGGCTGTTTATTACCGTTGTTGGTCTTACCATATATCTCTGCTATAATCTCAAAATCACCCTTGAACGTAAGCGAATAGGAGTTAGTGGTCCTGTAAGTTGTCTTCTCTCCTATTCATAATTATTCTTAGGGAACAATTCGTCGATGCTCTGAAGTCATCAACATTCCCAAGGTTGAATACCGTTGTCCTTCTTTCACGGATGAAGCTCCCGAAGTTTTTGTCTAGTTCTTATATTCAATGAAGCAATGTGTACATGTTTATTTTACAAACAATCACTCTTCTTTGTACAATTAGAGCTTGGGCTCTCCGGCAACTCCTCCGCTCTCAATTCCACATTCATCGATTCCTCTGATGATACGGAAGAATCCTTGCTCTCCCCAGTCGGTGTTCCAGCTGTTGGCGATCTAAAACAATTCCCTGATCTCTCTGTTAATATCTCTTAATACCAGCCAGTAAGGAGTTCCATTTTCAGATCCCCATCCGATCAATTTAACAGCATGTCCTCCGATGTTCTTTCCAGCTGCGTGAACATAGATTCCACCAGTATATGATTCGAAATCTTCGTAAACAGTGAAGGAGAGCTCAATAGGCCCATTGGTCATCAACTCCTTTTGAAGAGCTTGGACATTTTTGGGTTGGATGGCGTAAGAAGTAGCTCCATAATGTTTGTCCTGGGCATAAGTGGTCGTATATCCAGATTGGCATTGTCTTTTGCAAGAGTCAGTCGGGTAGAGATCAGCAGGGCAGTCTCCATAGGTTGTGTGGTTGTTGTGATGTTCACATCTGGAAACATTTTGTTTGGAAGAGAGGAGTAACTAACGGAGGATATGGGTAAGGTCTGCAGCCAGCCTTGCTGGTGTAGTTTCCTCCCGTAACAAATCCTTCAGAGACCCAGTGTTTCCAGGCTTGGATGGGATAGCCTCCCTCGCATCCATTTCCGCAAATCATTCCGCAGCATGAGAGGATATCATCAGTCGAGATGGAGACCTTGGTCTGACCATTAGTTGCAATACAGATGCGGTCGCTCATGGCTTCAGCAGCTCCAAAAGCCTAGAGGAAATTGATTAGAGAAGGAGAATTCAAATTACCCAGCAAGATCCACAAGCAGATTGGTCACGGATGGCTCCAATGGATTGAGCACAGGCAGGCCATTGAGTACGAGCATCGAAGGAATCGGGAATGGCGGCATCAGAGATGTGATCATTGGTGCGAGCAGTAGCCAGATCTTCAGCAGGGATTTCGATCTTCTTGACACCCATCAATCGGCTCTTCACCTTGTCGGGGTAATGGGCGAAATAGGGGCTGAGTTTGGCCTTCCATAAACTCTGCTTTGAATTGACGTAATTGACCAGATCCAATCCTGTGAGCTCTTCAGCTCCTACTTCAATTGGATTTGTAACAATCAAATCTAAAAGTTATGTTTTTGAACGAAGAGAAATCTTCTACTTGCTAAAGGTTTCCTTGGGATTACGATAGCATTGACGGCAACAAGGCCAACTAGAGCCAAGACGACTTTCTAAAGGTGACTTGAAAAATAGCCAAGTTTTTCTTACCATTTGGGTGTCGCTGGATGAGCGGAGCGCTATCTGACACTCGAAAGAACAGCCTTTTATAGGAAGAGATAAGGCAAGAAGAAAGACTTCCCTTTCAAAAATCTGTGCAACATCGAGTTATCGGGTCAAAGAGTCTGTAAGCTGACAAATCACTACTGTATTCGGCGATCTTCCGGAACTTTGAAGAAAGAATGTGAAATTCTCAGCGCTATTTGTTCACATTTTAATATGAATCATCTGTGTGCCTGAGAGTGACTTCCCAATGATTAATGTTTGCATTTTTATCGCTATCCCAGGTCCTAATTGGAAGTGTGAGATCCCCTTGGCGTTCAATGGCCAAAGGACAGAGAAACAGGACCTTTGATTCGGATTAGTTTATCTTTATAAATGACCCTTTAGCTTGATTCTTGCAAGGGGCATCAAAAACCAAAAAACATTTTATCGCCTTCTGGTTATGCAAGACTTATGTCTTTGTGACAAATCTGTTTGAGGCTTACAGACCTTGTTAGCAATTGCAAGAGAAGTTCATCCAGTAGCCAACCTGTTTTTCAAATCATTCATAACAACAAGATAATAGCTGACTAAAGCTTCTAAAGGTGTTGCACTTGCCTTCGCCTTATCCCTGTTTGTCAACATTTTTACGATATTTGGATTCAGAATATCTAGTAGTTTAGCCAAGCTTTATTGTCTGCTTTTTGTGCTAATGAACTTCCCAAAGGAGTAGTTATCAAGAAAACTGGTGACTACTTCATTGAAATTTTATGATAGTATTCTCAGTTTTCAGAATGTTTTTGATCTCTCCAACTGAATGTACCGTGTATGGTTGTATTTATCTGACAAGCCATTATCCATCGGTTGTGCAAGAAAGGCCATTTGCAGCCCAAATAAACGGACAAAGAAAGTACAGAAAGGGGAGCAAGGAGTCCATCCCGAGGAACACAATACCTCTTTGTCTGAGTTTCATCACCCCTCTCTTACATTATTTACTTTGTGTTTATTATCGGCTTCCTTTTGGCTTATCAGAGAGTCTCGCATCAAGCACAACGAGTTTTGCACAAAAGGATCGAATGCATGTGATCCAGCAGTTATTACGTAAATGAGCACTTATCTTGGTCAGTCGCGACAAACATCTCGTGGAATCTGGTGCCACTAGATTTTTTTATGGGCGAAAGATCTGTGGTGATCGTTTTTCTAAAGATTGTATGGAAATAGATTTATTGATGGAAGCAATAGGGAGAGAGAGAGAGAGATCAAGAAAGAACTCCACCAAGTGGAGATAATACCCGTCTTGACCCGAGTTCAAAAAACGAGATCCTCGTAACTGATAGCACTCATTATGAGCATTATTCCTGTACAGAATTCGGCTCCTCATCGTTGCTAGCACATCGAGAAACCTGACGCCCAACTGTTGTCACAGTGACCGTAGACTTTCGATAGCCAGTAGTTTCATAGATGCTCGTCGATAAATAGAAAGCATTGCAGGCGAATTGTGAAAAGTAGAGGATTTGTGAGATCGCTAAAATTCTGTTTTATTATTGTTTTTATGGAGGACTCACGCTCAAGAATTGGCATGATTTCATCCATATTTTTCGGCTCATCTATTGTCAACCAAGTTCGTAGGATGTGAGACGGGAGGTTGAGTACTAAATTCACGGCCGAGATGATTATCGATCGCATTATCATAGCTGTCTTCTTCTTTAACAAAGCTTGTCGTTTCTTATTGAAACTTTTTTGAAACTGAATTTGTTTATTTTGGAAGGAAGAATTTTACCTTAGGACCAGCCCCTGATATCGACATCACTAGACTCATACTACTTCGAAGATCCAATGGCTCACATTCAGCCAGTGAAGAAGGTCTGCAATTTCGAAGATTTTCATTATCCTCGAGAGAAAAACCTTCTGGGAGTGGCTGGGACTGAAATGGCATATCTCCTTTCGTAGAGAGGAGCATCGATAACTGCGAATGGGTTATAGCAATGGAACAAAACGATGCCATCAAAGAATATCCTCAAGAGACAAGGAATCGCATAGAAGAGAGAAATGTCCATCAAGTGTGCTAACTGGAAGGCGTTCTCTTTGAGAAATTCCCCAAGAAAAGGGCTACCTTGATATGTTTGTGAGGAATTTTCTCATCTTCTGCACAGATTTTCCCTTCTTCGCTATAGACAACGAAAAAAAGAATCCAGACTTCGAATGCGCCACAAGCGGTCGCCAAGATCTTCAACGCATTCCTCGGCTGTCTCCAGATGGTTCTAGACATTTTGAGCTATTCCCCTTCAAAGATAAAACCTGTATTTGATTGGATGGAAGACAGCTGTGTATCGGAGGACAGAAAGAGCTAGCCAACACCAGACAGAAAAGGCTGATGTTGTATGCATTAAATACAAATCCAACTGGAATAACGTTTCTTTTTTTGTTGGAAAGATGGTAAACCTTGCACATTCCGTCGAGGAGGACAGTGCTGGCAGATGTTTTATGAACAGAATGAAATATGGCTTGGATGAGTTGAGCCAAAAGAGTCACGGAATCAGAGACAGACATTGCTGCCAAAGGAAGGCCGGAAGTCGTCTCGAATCGTATCACATTCTTCCTGAAAAAGGATTTGTATATATTACCCTTTATGGTCAAATCCTCGTCATGTGTCTCCTCACCTTGCAATTCTAATCAACCGCCACAGAACGTATCCATTGAGAGCGATTCCTGCGATCGGTACGATGACGTATAGTGCGAAATAGGCGGTGTGTAAGTTCATTGAAAGCACATTCCTTAAGAGGTCTAATTAGGGAATAAGGAGAGAAGAAAAGAGAAAGAAATGATAAGCGTTTAGACTCGACAATGGGTGCGTTTTCCCATCTGAGAGTGGCGAAAACAAGGAATTAGTCGAGATGATCGATCTATGCAGAACTCTTCAAAATGTTTTGTTGCATGGGGAGGTACAAACGCCTTTTGTTTTGGACAAGGAAGCTCTCAATTAAAGGACACAAATCTGTAGAGTAAGAACCCGGAAGGGGAGACCAAACGAGGAAGACGAATAGACCACTTGGTATGCCATCCAGCCTTGGTTATGCAATCATTCGATCTCTCCCTTCCTCGAAACATTCTCACGATCAGAGGTCGTGATAAACAAAATGAAGACATGATGAATTGAGGTGATAGAATCGAGTACGGGCCAACTAATTCAAAGCAAACAAAGATTCTTGGCGCCTGCTTATTTTCGCGGAACCCCAAGCCAAACATAAAAGTTTTTACGGTCTTTGGCCCTTCGGACAGTCCGGAGCCATCAGAAGAGAAAAAAAAGTACAACACGAGAAGGAGCTTGACAAACTAATAACTGACAAGCGCATGTCATTATGTAGCCTTGGGAGGAGGGAAGTATCACAACCAATGGAAATTATATGCAGCAGGGGAGAAACTAAGGAGAAATCATGTCCCGTCAACAATCAATTACGATGTCTGAGGAGGACTTTGTTCCAGGAAGGAATCTACCGTATACTTTTGATATTTTGACAGACGCACAATGACTGCGAGGATTACACGAATAATCTGAGAAGGAGAAGGTCGTGAGAGAACAAGTTTGAGAGTTTTTTGGTCAGAAGATCTCCTCAGCTGGGCTCAAAGTGTTTTGTCTCGTCCGGCTGGTCCCTAAAGGATTTGTTTTCTTAGGAACAACCTCCTCGGGTGGTGAGTTGTTCTTAGAATTCAATTCTGAGAGACTGAACTGTCAGTTTGGAAATGGACACGAATCCTCAGTCAAAACGGGAAGGTCAAAAGCTTTTCTGAAATGTGAGCTTGACGAGGAGACAGAGAGAGAGAGAGAGAGAGAGAAAGACCAAGATAATAAGCGGCAGGTTTGAGCCGAAAATAGAGGGCCGACGACGAACACGAGTGTCCTATGTTCACATGAAAGGGGATATTTCTCGAATATTCAATTATGAGTGATAAGATCGGAGCATTGAGAGCAGAAAACAATATAAGAGACACATCCCGAGAAGTTGTTAACGAGATTTGCGAGGCTAATGAGAAGAGGTGTCTGAGGCAAGTGCGAGAGATACGAGGAGGGCCACCACGTGCCCAAAAACCGTCGAGAAAAAAGACCAAACGTCAATCACTCGAAAAACGGCGCAATTTTCTCTCGATTGGCTCTCGAACTCTTTCGTTGAACGTGTTCTCTCTCTCTATTTCTCTCATGTACTGTCCGTCTCATTTCTGCATATTAGCGAATCAAATAGCTCATATCGTGTTGGAGGCAAATTGCTCTCTCGGCTGGTTGGAGGCGTCCTCTTATGAGAACTCATTCCTCTTGCAGCACACGGGGGTGAACCTTTGATTATCAGGCGACACGTAACCACCACCAGCCAAGTAAATAGGGAGAGAAAATTGAGAAGGAGGAAGGAACGGCCAGAGAGAAACTCTTTCTTCGAGGACAAAAACAATACCCATCTCGGGTCGGCATTTCTCTTCGGTCAATATTAGAATATTCACATTTCTTCCAAATGTTGATCATTTCGATCCTTCAGAAATCTTTGGATAGAGTTTGAGGTTGTTTAAAAAACAATTACTAAGGAGGAAAGCTGCAATTTGATATCTTTGAAGCATGCCCAGCTCAATTATATGCCGACTTTTAGTCTCTTCGAAGTTCAAAAACGACTAATTTAGTCTTCAAATCGTAGAAACAATTCTCGGAAAATAATACGAATGCGCCATAATTTCTTTAGTAGGCCGATTTCCTCGTGGTGTGTGTTCAATTTTTAGAAATTTTTATTGACTTTTCCAGCTTGTGATGTTTGACAATCTGATAGATTTTGATCTTCTCTGCAGCGTTTCAAAACATCTACCTTATTAAACTTTAATCATTCAGGCTGGATATTTAGAAAAGTTCTTTGAATCTCAAAAAGATCTCATTTTTTCCAAAGAGCCTTTCACTTTGGAAAGATAGATTCCTAAATGGGAATAGCCGTCTGGAAGTAAAGAGAGAAAAAGAGAAAGAGAAGGAGGAAAGAATTAATTTGGTGTGAATTGTATCGAAATTTAGTTCGAGGTTTGCCCTCTTCGAAAATATTGACGATCAGCGGATCATAATTAGAGTCTTGTCTGTAATTGGAAGAGAAAGGACATCGTCCTCCTTGTTGAAATGTCTTCTCTCCTTTACCCCAGTTAGGCCAGAAATAGACTTGAGAAAATGCAATAAATTAGGGATAGCGTGTTCATATTCGAGTAATTTTGTTTACGCAGTTTAAGACACAAAATTAGGGAGAATAAATGGACTAAACCATTGGGGGGAAGTTTTTTTTATTTCGAATTTGTTCAGCCGAATGGGAGAGAGATCCAAAAACAGTTACAAGTCTATCGGAAAGTTTCTTTTCTCGCGTCAGCAGCTGTTCAACTCAAGAACTTTGTTAAATAGGACTGCAATTCCCACCGAAATTTTTGTCTCGGCAAGTCTTTGATGGGAGGAAGCGAGGGAGATAGATTGGCATATTCCATGTGAATAAGTGATCGAGTCTCTCACAAACAAGTTCATCTCGGGAACTTCTTGAAGATTCGAAACAAACTGGCCATCAATTGGCCAAATTTAGAGGCCATAGGGTCTTTTTTTGTCCTGGTCAAGTGGAAGAGGAGAGAACTACAAAAATAACCAGGAAGAAGGAGTGTGTGAGAACAAAAAAGACGAGCAAACAGGGGAGCTGCTGTGCTACGTGGGAGCACGCGTAAATGACGAAGATGAGCTCGATTGCCTTATTGGATTCAGAGAAAAGTCGCCAAAATGAAGATTTTGTTCTTTGATTTTCGAAGACGAATATTCTGCTCTCATTCTGGACTCAAAGATTTCTTTTTGAGGTAAACAGCTCGGTGAAGATCTCTTCGGACTACATTAGCGGAGGGAATTTTTGGACGCTCAAACTACAGGAACGTTTTGCAGATTAATGTATGTACAGGAAAAGGAATCTCGCTGTCTTTCGGACACAAAAGAGCCTAGCGTAAAAGTGACAAATAAAAAGGGACCGCGCACTTGAGAGTCCAGAGACTACGCCGAGAATAAAGCCAAGAAATGACTTCTTCATAAAGGGCAAAAAGTTGATTTTTTGAAGGCTCACTTGACACGAAAAGTGTATTGGTGAGTGGGATCGAAGAACTTTTTTTTTCTTCTTTGTTTCTCCCAGAAAAGAGAGAGAGAGACGCATGGAGGAAGACATAATTAGACGATTAATCTGAATCCTTGGGAGCATTGAGAGACTAACAGAACGACGATAAGGAGAGAAAATGTTCAAAGACTAAGGTCTCTCGGGTCGAATGCTTGGATAAATCCAGCATCATTTCCTCTCAAAAACTGATGGGGAGACAACGGGAGAGAACTATACGAGAGAGAAGCAGAGGAGCTGAAAGACGGAGATGAATATTCCAGAGAGAAAGAGAGTCATAAAAGAAAGACTTGCCATTGAACAAACCCGGGTGGGAAAAGCTGTTCAACTTCTCACGAGGCCTTTCCACAAACTTATGAAAAACAAAGCTGACCCGAATGGGCAATCGGCCGCTGGTAATCCTTTTGTAATTAGTTGGGTGCAATCGCTGTTCCTCGAATGGGTGGCAAAGCCTAGCAATCAGTGTCGACGTCGTGTGGGGAGAGTGAGAGAGAGCAAGGGACCTTCACAAACACAGGTGTAAATGATCGTCAAAAACACAACAAGGTTTGGTTCATAGCTCAATCGGAAGTCGTCAGAGAATGAAACGATCAAAAAGGGGAATCCATTCTGGGGAGAGAGAAAGAGCGAACCTCCCCGGGGCATATATCCCGCTCTTACTACGAAACACGGGGGACTCCCTAATAGCCTAAACAAATATTTTGAGGAGTCAAAGACCTTCTCAAATCAAATCACGATGGAACAAGTTGCGGTCAAATTAGGTCTCGAGGAGAATTTCCTCTTTTTTTACTCGCGATCAACAATTAGCCTAATCCTCTCGGGAACCGGTTTTGATGTTCTCTCTATCAAAAATGTTGCAATTAAATAACGAGTCAGCTGTATCAAGCTGATTCGTCTAAAGTCATAAGACAAACTTTTTGGTAGGCAGAGCTGGGGATTAAAGGAACAACTCGCGTTTTAGTATCTTTTGTGAGCGAAAACTCCCGCTGAATTTGAGCGTTTAATTCCCTTTTCAGTCAAATCGAGCTGTTTCTAATTTCTTTCATCAATTGAAAATAAGCAAGACTGTATAAAAGAATTTATTTGCTTATGTTTGTCCTCGTCACTAGGAGCTCTATAAATTATTCTACTTCTTTTGTTCGAAAAACAACAAACCCGAGAAGTTAAGTAGAGGATAAGAGAGACGCTGAGACAAATGATAGAAATGAGGCCGATGAGGGAGAAAAAGATCAACATCTCGCTGTTGTTTTGGGGCTTTTTGGGCTCTTCTTTGAAGGATTTCCATTCAATTTTCGGCTCTTTTTTCTTTGTATTAAAAGTGACTTTTCTCGATTTCAAGTGCAGTTTTTTGCCAGCTTGGGCTGTAGTTTCGACTTTATTCGCCCTCTGATACGCTTCGATCCAGTCTCTGTTGCACAAATCCGCAATACAGCAATGCATTCTTCCCTAAACAGTTCTCTAATCTTCAAAGAATTGAACTAACCAAACAATTCCTAGAACATCCGAAGGAGACGGTTTTAAAGTTGGGATTAGTCGAGGTCCAAGTGACACAGGCTTGTCTCCGTTGGCATTCTATCTCGTAAAAATCTCCAAAAATGGTTTGCCTCTCTTGGAATGTCTTGTATGTTCCTTAAAGTTTTAGTCTACTTTCTCAAAAATAGAAACCTTGATAGCAGGTGAGAGCCGACAAAAGTGAGGGAAGGAGAAGAAACAGCCACATGTGGAGCGAGGGCAAATGGGTAATCCAACTTGATTTTCTATCTTTTAAATTTCTGTGGCAAAAAGCCAAAATTGACAAAAATAAATTTATTTCCAGAATTCCTCGTTTACATACTTCCAGACTTACGCAGTGGAATTTTTCGTGGAGTCCTAGCCGGCTCGTAGGGGAAGAGTTTCGTAAATCGACGTGTCCCATGACGATAAATCACAAAATAAGCGAAACAAGTGGAGAAACAGAGAACAAAGGCTCCAATCACAAAGAGGAGAGAAATTATCGAAGCATCCGTCTAGAAATGCCTTTTTTCAGTGAAGAGAGGACAACTCACATCCATTGTTGGCAGCCGGAGATGGGTAATCAGCCGGTCTCCATGACGACTCAGCTCATCGCCAGTTCAGCCCCTTTACCATCAAAAAGCATAAGAAAATCGAAGTTCATTTTTAATAAGTGTAGGCACTACTTGTAAAGGTGCGGCTGCCCTTCTTCTTAAGATATTTCCTTCGCGCCCAACAGCCTATTCGAACCAGGACAAAAAGCAGAACGACGACAAAGAAGGCCCCAATGAAGATGCCAAACAGATGGAGTGACCGATAGCGGAATGCCTGATTGTTCACCTGGTAGATTGAGTGCGGTTTGGCCATTCGTCGATGGGAATTCATCTCGTTGATTGTTTTTCTCGATGAGAAGGCAAATTGATTCGGCGAGTTATCCTCATAACTTCCATCTTTTTCCTGAAAATGATCGTGTTCTTCCCGTAGGAATACTCGTTCAGAATTTTAAAAAGAAACTGCCAGCAGCTGCTATCTCGTCCTTCAACCGTGTGAGTGGAGAACCAAAGAAACCCACCGCCATCTTATAGAAATAGATCATTAAATAGTTGACTTTTGCGAGTTTCTGCGTCCATTGCAACAAAAATCGCCTCTGCTTCTCCTGGTAGTAAATTTGGTTCACATATTCGCCAGCCTCCCTGCTGACCCCTCGACTCGTCTGTCCCAGTATCGAGGTGAACGGAATGGCCAATGTTGGGATTCTGTAGTAGCCCTTATTCCATATGCCGATTCCCCATCTGGATGAAGATTTCAGAAGAAAATCAAGAGAAACTCACGACATCATGTCATATTGTCCAATTGATTTGCATTTGTTATCCAATTCCACCAATTTTTGTAGATTCAAGTCACTAAGCCAATTACTAAAATTTCTTGCAATATTTGCCATCTTTTCGGATGCTCTTTTCGCAGTTTCATTTGACATTTGTGCCAAATTTACCTACACAACTTTCTTTTAAAAACGTTTAAAAATACTGACCAATTTCTCTGTTATGTATCCTGAATAAGTGGTTAAAAAACGGTAATTTAAAAGGTTGCGGTCGGCTAAATCTTTAATTTGAACCACTCTCTCACAATTTTCAGCTCTAATCTCGCTTATATTCGGTTTAAATATTGAAAAACTGATTCCCAGCGTATGGAAAACGGTAACGGCTGGCGCCTCGAAAGGTGGCTGAAGCAGGGGATTTATGTCGGCCGATTCTTCTCTTAAATATGGGATCACATTCAGCTGGGCATCCAATTCGACCATTAACTCGAAAATCCGAAATCCGTAATGATTTCTTGCAAGCACGTAGACGTGATAATTCGCATTAAAGACTCTCTCTATCGTGTATCCTGAAATCACACTTTGGTTCTGATTGTAGACGCTCAATTTTAAACATATTTTCTCTGATTAAACCCTGTAGATCCAAAATGATCAAAATTCCATAGAAAGAGAAAGAATTATGCTGAAGTTGGTTTTCAAACGCAATTTTAGTGTAAAACGATGATCTACAAGTTGGTAGAAATTTCAACATTGCCAGAATTCCAAACCAACATACCATCTTTAATCGGCTGAGTGTAGGCATGGAAGACTCTGTTTTTGGCTTCAACTTGGATATAAAGCGTATCTTGGAAGAAGTGAGATTTGCCAGAATAAATGCTTTGAACTCGTAGACGTCGCCCCATCACATCTACCATAAACATCATTTTCTGAGATTCCCCCGTCGTCCTCATCAACATCACCTTTTTTCCTGCACAGTATTTTGTATCCAAATATTCATTCTGTATACTGGTGAAATTGACTTCTTTTCGAGATAAAGTCAAGTTTCTTTCATCAAATCCATCCCAAAAGAATGTATAAAAAATACAATCGCTCGTCAGCCCAACGACCTCGTATGTCTCGCCTTTTGTCTTCTTAATTGTCGGCAGATCATAATTGCCATTCGTCGTGAGTCCATCCGCGATCATCTTTCTCAAACAATACTGAAACTCCTTCTCAAAGAGTCTAGAAACTTACTGGACTCAACTCCTCTTGGCCAAAACAAGTTGCACTTGACTCGACTTCTCGACTTACAAACTAAAAAAAATCAGCCAAAGGAAAAAGCCAACCAGAAGAAAGAGAAGACCAAACAGCATGGCTGTGAGATTGATAACTACAAAGAATTCAATAATCATTTTTAATCCATCAAAAGCAACAAAAAGTCAAGCATTGAATATTCGATGTAATTGTTGAAAATGAGCTCGAGTTATTTCTTCTGCATCTCGAGAAGCCACAGTATATCGTCGTCTTATTTGGCAGAGAAGGAGCCACGGCATGAATAGGGCATAGCCTTGAGACAATCCAATGCATTCGATAAAAATGGCCAAATTGATGGTGTTATATTTGGAGAATAGCTGAATCCATTTCGGGAAGGAGGGGAAGAACTTACGATCGGAAGAGTACTCAGCCCACAATAGCTGAATGCGTTTAAAAGAAAGTGCAAAACGAAGCAGGGCAGTAGAGTCCGAATGACTTTTTTATTTTCTTCTATCTGAAAACATCTTTCTTTCTCTGCAAATGAAGAAAATAGATATACCAAAGACATAATCGGATCTTTGATTTCTGCTGCAATATTTTCTCCAAAGTCTGACTTTTGAAAGAGTTGTCTGACCTGGTAGCGATTCCCGAGAGTGGAGTCTCTCTCGGCTTCGTTGGCCTTCTTCTTGTTCCAGATGTACGTGAGAACGAATATTGTGATAGTGAATAACTCGAGAGACAAGGCAATATAAGCCACATACTGGAAGTTTCTTTTCAAAGAAGTGAGTTTTTACCTGGAATGTCTGGTAATTGTCGGGATTTCGTACGGTGAGGCTTGAGACGAAGGTATTCTCATTTATGGGAAAATAGTAGCAAAGGAGATCCATTAAAAGAGCCAAAGTTGCCTGGGAAAATTGGATCAAAATTCTCACTTTTTTTTGCACATACGGATAGAAAAACGAGCAGAATTCCCAGATAGGAGTTGCTCAATTTTTCGTATTGTTTTGAGAAAATCGTCGAGATTGCTCTTTCCACGGCGAAGGTGAACATATTTATCGACTGACAATGAACTCCAACAACTGGCAGCATCCGGATGATACAGGCCAGTCGAGCATTGATCGTGTAGAAGCAGGGATCATCGCTGGGAATTGAAGATCTGCTCTTCACTTATATGAGGAAACTTTAAAAAATACCGTATGATTTGGAAGGCGTAAAGGAAGAAAAAGAGGAAACTTGCATAGAAACACAACCACAGATGGGTTCGATAGAGGACTTTTGCATTTGGATTTGGAATCCAACAAGTTGTCTAAGCTGCCACTCTGATTTGATGAAAGGCGAAACTTACACTTCGTTTAGACCAATAGGTGACAAGGATCGTCGCCAGAAGAGCTAACAGCATTTTAAAGGCAAAAATAACTTTGAGAGGGGTTGAGGACGACAAATCCAAGGCGTCTTGACATATTTTTTCAACCATTATTGTTGAAAAGAACTCCTCGGAGTCTGTGAGAGAACGGGTGTGTGTGGGAGCGAAGGAGGGGATTCAAGTAATTCTTCGACGTCAGTGTCAGCCGATTAGGACACAAAGAATTTTTTTATTTTGTATTTAGCATTTGACGGAGCTGTTGGAAATGTCTCTCTGTATTTCCGGCCGCATCGCAACAATCACAATCCGAAACGTGATTCCGTTTCCTCGTCTGCCAGAGCAAGATGAACGGCATGATTATCGTATAGGTCTGGGCTAGAGAGAAGCATTCACTCCATTTTGTCGCCTCAATCAGCTCAATTTTCGGATTAAACTGAAAATCAAATTAAAAATACAAAAGGAGGAATCCAACCGCTGTGTAGGTTCCCAGTGCGCCATAGCTAAAACAATTCAAGAAGAAATGGACCAAGAAGCAGGGAAAAAGAGTTCGAATAACTTTTCTATTCTCTGCTAACTGGAAATTTCGATTTGTCTCCTCGCATCTTCAAATACCTGGTATTTATCTCCCAATCTATTGAGAATAAGCGCAGCTTTTTCACTTTTTCTTCTATTCAAATTATAGGCGAAAATGAAGAGAGACATCGTGATCACTTCCATTACCAAAGGGATATAGCAGCCCCACTGGAAGAATTAAAATGTCACCGAGACCCTCTTATTTTAGTATTTTTGGTCAACTTTATGAGAAAAGACGACTTGAATTGTCTTCCTCAAAGATCTCATAAGACCTACGTGATCAATTTTTGCCTCGCTAATTTCTAATGGGAAAAACGAAAAGTTTATGTTAAAACTGATACGTAAGGTGGGAATTTTTGCCCTTCTGGGTCAAAATAATTTCTCGAATATTACTTCATAAAGACAAGATTTGCTCGAAGAATTATCTCTTCAAATCAAATCAACTTTTTACCTGATAGCTAATGTTATTATCTGAATTTCGGAGGGTTAATCCAGGCACGTATAGATCGGCTGAGGTAGGGAGTACCTCACAGATAATATCGGCAGTTAGGGCTGTAGTTATCTAAAGGAATAACTTTTTAAAAATAAAACTGACTGAAAAGATGAGAAGAGTTATTCCGAGATAAGGCTTGGAGATTTTTTCATATTTCCTTGGGATGATGGAAGAAATGGTTCTTTCAATAGCAAAAGTGAGCATATTGAATGATTGAGCGTGGATGGCAAAGACCGGCAAAAGTTTGATGTAACAAGAAAGTCTGGCGTTCAACACAAAGTCACAGGGATCTGTGGTGGTAATTAGTGATCTGAAACAAATTAGAAAAATGTTCATTCTGACCTGATGATCTGGAAAGAGTAGGTTCCAATGAAGAAGAAACAACAATGAAACGCAAAATAGAGATGAGCACGGTAGAGGACTTTAGCATTTGGATTGGCTATCCACGATATACCCTAGAAGCCTATATAACAGCGTTTATAAAAGAACACCTTTTTCTTATAGAAGAATATGGTTAGTCCAGTTCCAAGAATGCTGCACAATAATTTGATTATAAAAATTAATCGAAGCCAAGGAGAAGCTACCAGTTTGGCGGCTTCATCGCAAAGTTGCTTGTCGACCCCAGACATGCGTAGGCACAACTGTGTCCTGAACATTTTCTGCTTGATAGGTTGTTTATAAAAGCCTTGGTTCAAACTAGAGAGTTGACAGATTTTCAAAATAGTCAAACAAGAAAGATCATAAAAGGAAAATGAAGGGAAATGAGGAAGAATGGAGACATTTTTATCAAGACGAACAATAAGCTTCGATGGAGATGAAAAGGAGGATGTTGTGAATCAGAAACGAACGCGATAATGATGAGACGCTGACGAAGAGTTTTGACGAATACGAGATGTACAAAAGAACATTTTATGACCAACTGAGTCGAGCAATACTAGCTCTCGAACCAATCATCTAATCAACTAGTGGAAAGGTATTGAAACAATAGATACGCTTTGTATTTCCCGTAAGAGATAATCCTTTTTTTGAGTCAACTGTACGAGAGACCTTATCAGGAGGAAAAAACAATTTATTTAATACCAAGCTCTGTTTAACTCCTTGAAATGGGCTACTGTAGCTTGTTTTGAATCCAAATCTGCTACGGTATTCCGTCTGTTCATCTGACATAAGAGGATCCACGGTAGAAGGACGGCATAATTCTGAGATTGGGAGAAGGTCTCCACCCAGGCTGATGAAGTAATTGGATTGAAGATAGGAAAAACGATAGAATAGAAGGCCAATCCAACATAATTCACGATGCTCAGTCCAAAATGCACTGCGAAACAGGGATACAACGTTCGAATTACTTTCTTATTCTCTACTATCTGGAAGACGTTGTTTTAGAGAAGAAGGCTCCAACCTGATATCTATCCCCTAATCGAGCTGCTCGAAGCTGCATCCAATTACTGATCTTCAAATTCCAAAGATAAGTCACCCCGAAGATTATGATGGTCGAAATTTCGAAGCACAACGGAATGTAGAGAGTATACTGTAAGACTTCCTTTAACCAATCTCATTCTACCTGATATGAATAATTGTTTTCAGCGTTTCTTAAAGTCAAAGTGCTCACGTAGCTTCCCTCGCTAAGAGGGACATAATCACATATTAGTAATATAGCAAATGCAGCGCATACCTGTTTGTTTGTTTTCTCTCATTCAAGATTAACATACCGAGAAAATAATGAGAACTATTCCCAAAAGAGAACTCGACACCTTCTCATATTTATGTGGAAAAAGCGTCGAAATCGCACGTTCCAAGGCAAAGCTAAACATGTTGAAAGACTGCGTCGTAATTCCAGCCACCGGCACAATCCTGATCGCACAGGAGAAGCGCGTTTTCAAAGCGAAAAAGCACGGATCAGTTATCGGCATCGAAGTCCTAAATTTTACAATTCTACCAATCTCTTCTCTTTGTAGAATTTACTATAAAACGAATGAGAATTACCTGATAAGCTGAAAACAGTAGAGAAGAGTAAAAGTGAAGCTACAGTAAATAGCCAAGAAGATGTGAGTATAGTAGAGCACTTTGCAGTTGGGATTTGGAATCCAAGTGCTTCCATTTTTTAGCAGTTTATACCCACAGTAGCAGCCAATCAAACCAAGAAATAACTTGGCGGTCATTAGGAATTTCAAAAGAGAAGAAGAGGCCACAGCGAAGGCTTCATCGCAAAGAGCTGCAGTCAAATTCGACATGATCTAGAATTCTGCGAAAGAATGCTAGTCAACTGAGGCGAGGGTGACGCTGAGGAAAAGAATAGTGGAGGGATTAGAGAGGAATCTAACCAAATCAGAAAGAGATTAGTCTGTGAGACGAACAAATTCGGAACTTCGTTTCTTCGTCTGTACTTTACGCCTCTTTGGATTGTCTGCATGACCAATATAACCGATTTACCAGAAGAACATAAAGAATTCTAACATGTGAGAGGGAAAAGATGTTGTTTTTCATCCAAAAGAACCAGGAACTCAGAAACTTTGACGATTTTTTGCGTTCAAAAACACAGAGGCGTAAGTGTGCAAATTCCTATAATTTTTGACAGAGGAGATGCGAAATTACAAGCCAGCCTATGTTATGTCAACGCCTGCGTGATCAAGCTCTACAATTGTTAAAAAAAATTATCAACGAGGGAAAGTGAAATCCAAAAGAAATCGGTCCGTACTCACGCCTGATTACTTTGAAGCAGCTGAGGAGATTTATATTTGTAACCAAACAAGATACAGCGACTCGTCAAAAACACGATTTGTTTGAAAAAAAATCTTCGTAACGTTCAAATATTTATTTATGAATAAACATTTGATCCAACTTCGACTATTTCTTGGGTAGGCGAAGGGTTCCTTTCTTGGGATAGTCTGATTCAAATTAACGAGCCATTTGGACGACCAATTCATTCTCTTCTTTCTTTGGACTCTAATAGACAAGATGAGCCGAGGGAAGAGAGATCTACGATGTAAATTTTTGGGGTCGAAACCCATGCTGTTCCAAACGAGTGCGCGATTCCCTGGTTAACAGAAGCCTCTTGAGGATGATATTCTCCAAAAGTTTATAACCAATCGGTAGGAGGAAGATACCACGGTGATCCGTAACTTTCGCTGAACTTTTTTCTGTAGGCGTTGAGAAGAGCCGTTCTCTACTCCTCAACTATCAGTTTATCATTAATTATCTGATTCCATTGAGTCAGCATCTAATAAAAATATTCAGCTAGGGTGTCTGTCCGTCGCGCTTTTTCAAAGTGTTTGGTGCAAAAGTTAAGGCTTAGCCTAACAGAATAGATTTAAATTAAAAAGTTTAAATTGGGAGTCTTGAAGGCCTCTCGATTACTCCAATCTAACTTAATAATAAAAAAAATTGAGGGAAAAGGGATGAATTCGAGGGGGAACGGGACTAAATTTCGAGAGTGGAAGTAGCCTTAAACTTGAACGAGAAGAGATGAAGAGCCCAGGGTTTTTTCCAGAATCAAAATCGTCATCAATATATTACCGCATTTCCTGTATTAACTTAACACGTTCGCGACAATGGGGCCCACCGGTGGGCCCCTGACAGAATTCGACAAAAAATTTTTGTCCCACCAGATAATTTAGCTAAAAATGCCATTGTCGCGAACGTGTTAAACATTATTGCCACATGCTGTAATAATAGCACAGGCTTTATTAGTAGCACACCCAAAAGTGCGGCCAAAAAAGTAGTACCGCAGTGGCACAAATACAGGAAATACGGTAATTCTATTCACAAATCGCAGGAAATTAAAGTTTAGGTTCAATACTTAAAATTAAGCGTCACCGAAGGTGGCACAGCCTCACTTTGTAAACTAAACAAGCGGGCTGCGCCGCCTTTGGCGGCTCTTTATAGGTTTTCCATTTTATGACAAACTTTCATTAACCTTCCCTCTCGAATTTAATCCCTTTCCTCTGGAATTTTAATCACCTTTCCCTTTGAATTTCGCCCCCTTCCCCTGGAATATTAAGCTCCCTTCCTCTCTCATTTTATCTCTGGGACTTCCCCCGGAATTTCCTGAAAATTAAAAAAAAAACGACCGCTCCCCCCAAAAAAATAAAAGATTTGACCGAATTTACAAAAAGGCCATGGACGGACGGACAGGATGACACGGAAGGATTTTATATATACAAGTGGGCGGCGCTCGGCATTTATAGTTTCGATTCTAAATATACTAGATCTAGAATCGTTCGGCTCTATCTAAGTCTTGCCAAATCCAAATCGGTGAAATCTTGTAAAAAAAATAACAAACAAAAATATATATGTATATTTATTAAAAGTTTATATTTTAGACCCACCCTCAAAGGGTGAGCCTGATTCTTCTAATGGTGGATGGCATAGAGGAGCCGCTTCTATTTCATTTTCAATAGCTGTAGCATTAGATCTTCAAAATCGCTGTTATCTTCAACCTCGCGCAGCTTCGCAGGGGGAAAAGGAAGTGAGCAAAGTGGGGTCCAGTTCACCCTCAAGGGGTGAACTGGAGTTAGAGATTAGTTGATTGCTCTTTTGTCAACAATGTTCGAAGTCCTTGTGAATCCATTTGCCAACTCCAATTTTATCCCTTCCACCTTCCTGGCTCGTGACATTGCGACATATAATTGTCCATGTGAGAAGACTTCTTCAATCAGAGAAACCCCAACTTTCTCAAGCGATTGACCCTGGGCTTTATTGATAGTCATCGCGAAGGCCAATTTTAAAGGGAATTGTCGCCTTTTGAGAATAAACGAGATCCCTAAATAATGTTGATTCAATGTAAAGGTAGATCTTACCCTTTCCTTTTGTTGATAGAAGATCAACCTGAGGAATGATCACAGGCTGCCCTTTTCTTGTTCCATTTATGAATCCACATTAGCATTTTTGGCGCAACAAATGGTTCGTTTAGATATTCCGGGTAATCTAGAACTCCTTCAAAAACTTCTCGAACCAAATCTCCTTGGCTTAGCATATTTGTGGGAATTGCAATTCTTTCTTCCAAATCCTTTGGTAGTTTGTCTTCTCCGATAGCCAGAAGCAACCTTTTGAAATCATCGAATTCTCCATGCGCTCTCATATTTTCATTGAGCTCAAACTTTTTGAAGTTAGAAAAGAGAGGACACTGTTTCAAGCTGCATAAAAAACCATCTCCATATGGCTTGTCAGGAATAGGCAAAACTTGCCTGAAATCTCCTCCCATCAGGACTATTTTTCCTCCAAACGGCTCATCTGGCTGGTTCATAATATCGCGAAGAACATTGTCAATTGACTTGAGAACATCGCTTGAGATCATCGAGCACTCGTCGATTATTATGATTTCCAGCTCTTTGATCATTTTTCCTTCCGCCGTGTTTGGCTTCAAACTGCTTGCATAATTGTTGCTTGTGCTGATTTTAAAGAATGAGCAGATTGTTCGTCCTCCAGGAAGTAAGTTGGCAGCAATGCCTGTTCATGCGACATAGGCTACCTTCTTTCCATTTCCACGCATTTTGTTAAAAATGCATTCGTAACAGAAAGTCTTTCCTGAGCCTCCTGGCCCGTCAAGGAAGATGTACTTTTCTTGTCCAGTGAGCACAGCATCAATCTAAATATGAGTGTTGAGAATTGTTAAATGGCTTAACTTACAGCCACTTTCTGATTCTGATTCAGTTGCATGTACATATCATTTCCAATGGCCGTGTAGTCCGGCTCAATATCTTTCATCGGTTTAGGTTTGGCATATTTGTCGTTTATCAACATCTCCAGCTTTATGTTTTGCATAGAACTCATCTCAAGTAGCTCATAATAAGCTAATGCTTCGGCTTCAATTGGAGTTCTTCCCTTTCTGACAAAATCTTCCGACATGTTTCCTTTCCATTTTGTCCACATTTCCTGAGCAGATGTTGATTTGTCAAAAGCCAATAGAGCCACGAATACGCACCTTAAGGCATGAGGCATTTTGAAGAAGGCAGCATCTTTCATTGCTTGATCGAAATGGTCGGTAGTCTGGATCAAGCCTCTTTCTTTGGCAGCTTCGAATGCCGAGGGAAATTGCTGGCCGTTAACGGTGAAGAGACTTTGGAAAGAGGTAGCTCCAGTCGTCTCAAAGAGGAGGAGGCGAATACAATATCGTTCGGCTTGTTTTACTGTTGCCGAATAGACTCGCCCGATATTATTCGTAGTCTTTCCCTTCTGCTTCCACCTTCTTACTGTTTTCTCATTGGTATCTTTCTAAAAGAAAAAGTTTCATTTCCGAAAAAAAAGCTTACTTCGGTTGCAAAAGTAAAGTGTTCTGGAAAACGATGATATGACACCGTTCTTGGATCAATAGGCAACCTTGTTTTTGAATCAATTGGAAGTTCATTCAGTCTATTTTGCTGTTCTAATTCTTCTGCCCATTTGTTAAATTTGAAAAAAGCCATGAGTGTGGAGTCCTTCGCATTTTCGGAGGCATCTTTTTCCTTTCCTACTTCAAAAACGGGAAAATTTAAGTATAGCCCCCCACTCCAGTATGCCCCCCACCGTTGAATTATAGCCCCCCATTCTATAGACTAATTTAGTGGGGGTCTATTTTTATATGGCCTGTTTTGAGGGATATATTTTAATGATAATATTTAAAATATTTAAAAAAACTCCCCATTTGTATTAAGTGGGTGCCTTTTTAAAATTACCCGGACCTGTTTAAATAGAGTTCCCCAATAATTTTTAAAAAACTCCCCATTGATATATTTAAAAAAAAAACCCCCCTCTCTTACTTTAGATAATTTTGGGTTTGGGGGCTTATTTTAAATTAAAAAAGAACCCCACAGAAATTGGGAGGTTAATTTAAATCCTAAAAGAAAGAATAATGCCTAATACTGGATATTTCAAATTAAGAACTTACGGTCAATACAAGCTTTATTGCCTCATTAAACACGCAAATATTCGCAGATCGGCAAGAGTACGACAATTCACCAACATTGTAGAGGATAGGAAATAAACGGGGAAGAAAGAATAAAATAAAATTGTATAATCCTGTAAAATTGGATTTGGAGGAGGTGGGGGCTTATTTTAAATTAAAAAAGACCCCCAAAGATAGTGGGGTGTCTATTGTAAATCAAAAAAATACCCACCAAAGAAATAATAAAGGGGGTGTTTATTTATATTTAGTGGGGGGATGAAATTAAATGCAGTGTACGTCACACCAAAAGGGGGTTCATAGTTAAATGTAACTATGGGGGCTATTCTTGAATTTGTCAGTAGGGGAATATATTTAAATTTGTGGGGGGCTATACTGAAATTATCCCTCAAAAACAACAGTGTGCTGATTTTCCTCATGGAGTGCTAGCTCTATAACAGCGTTTGATCTGCCATCCAGATCGAAGGAAAAGAGTCGATGAAACGCTTCTGGTGGACATATGTATCTTGCGTCCAAATGTTCTTGAACTTCATCTTTGACTCCATTCTCTTGTGCCTCTTGTCGAAGAGTTAGTTTAGCTCGGTCGGGACCCTTATAGACGTATTTGAACAGATATTTTACGGCATGGATCATACTACATATCTCGAGATTTATATGAGCATCAAACTTCATAAGAAGATAGGGATTGTAGGGGACTATCCAGCGATTATCATATTCCTAGAATTAAACTCTTAAAGCGTAGAAGAATATCGGCACCTTTTCGTTGTTTCCTCTTCCAATAACCGTTTGTATTCCGTTGTTCCTTCTTCTATAAGAGGGGTATCCGTCCTTATCCATATCGGTATGTTGCGTGAATGCTTTAGAAAATTGTTTCTTGCACTTTCCGTCTTGCCAGCATCTTGCTCCTATTTGACAATCACGATGAATCATATGCGTGGTGACTTTATTAAAGAGTTCGACATTATACGGATTTGGTAGCTCAGCACAAATAAGTCTATCATTTCGACAGGATTTGGCAAGGCTTCAGACAGACAGGCAGACGGACAGGATCAGCTTTATTTATTAGTAAGACAAGGTGAAGCTGTGCCACCTTCGGCGGCGTTTAATTTTAAGCATTGGGCTTTTCATCTCTTCCCGTTCAAGTTTGAGGCCCCTTTCCCCTCGAAATTTAGTCCCGCTTCCCCTCGAATTTTCACCCCCTTCCCCTTAAATTTTTTGTCCCCATTCCCCTCAAGTTTTAGTCACGCATAAAAATAAACCTTGTTCCAGGTTAAAAATACAAAGGTAAAAAGGGAAAATTTCTTTTTTTAAAAGCGACCGCCCGTGGAAAAATTGTAGTCTGAATTCTGACAGGATTTGGCAAGGCTTCAGACGGCAGACGGACGGACAGAAAAACAGGATCAGCTTTATTTTAAAGTAAGATTAAGATTAAGATAATATTAAGATAAGATTAAGGTGACCTTTTTGTAAATTCGGTCAGATCCTTTATTTTTTCATTCAACATTTTGAACGCTTAAGCGCAATCATCGCTGCCATTCTCTAGCTCTTTACAGACAATTGGCAATTTCTACTCAAAGATTCGTTCCGACAGCTACTCCTCTCTCTATATGAATCTATATGTTTGCACATTATAGTTCGTGTAAGTGTAGGCGGTAGAGCAAAACTTTATTACCAAACTTCTTCATTAAGAATACCACTCCAATAGTTACACACTCCTTTCTTATAAGCTTGAAGTCTAGGTAAGTAGATTCCATCGCCTTCTTTCTCTAGATATTCTTTTGTCGGCATCAGGACATCCAGCTGGTCTTTCCAGAAATATATTGAGACTTCGTAGCTTATGTTTTCACAACGCGTCGGTTCGAGGCGAACAGCAAGAAGGCCTTTTCTGCCTGTTCGACTGGTCAGAATAGCGTTTGATGTGCCAACCCACTGAAATTTATTTTTAGGATCAAACTGATTCTATACCTTAGTTTTTGATTTACAAGTTTTGCAAAATCTGTTGACCTCACCATAAAAGGATTGCGTCACAGAGCCAGAGAATGGTGTGTTCTTCAAATAATACAAGAGGAAAGCCCCAGCAGCTTCCCTATCGCTTAATTGAGTCCGATCTAGATACCCTAATAGAGTACTTTTAAGAAACGATATCTTCTTAACTTGGATGTACGGGACAAAGAGTTGATCTGCGGAAAAGGCCTAAAAGTTCATCATTTTGCAACTTTTGGAAAAAGGAGAAGCATAACTGGCTAATTCAGAGCCGTGATTCCAGATTCTCTGACTCAAGATAGTCAGGCGTGCTTCCTCTTTAGACAAAGCTTATATAAAAATGTACCGTTGCAATTCTGCCGATGAACTCAAAATAATCATTAGCGGCATTGCAAGGATTGTAATCTTGATATTCGTCCACGAATAATAAATTCTCAACCCATCGGGGAATCTCTCGGATGTCTAATAACGCTCCGTTTAGTGGCATAATTGTGACGATCGTCTTTACGCTTTTCTGAATTCTAATCTAAGTGAAGGAAAACTTCTTACGGGAAGCGCCTGTAGATGAGAGATGTTTACCACTTTTGGTTTAAAGATCTTCCAAATCTCCATCGATGTGTGATTCAGGAGGACGGCGTTGGTTCTCCAGCACTGTGTTCTAACAAAATTCATGTAGTCCTCCAACACTTGCGGGCTCATTAACGAGAGCTAAAGAGTTTCTTTCGTTGCTTCCGAAATTTACAGAAGACTGGTTTTTTCCGAAGTCCTCTCCTACAATGACTTTTTCGAAAGTAAAACCCGAAAGTCTTCTGGAGGCTTCGGACAGTTTCATCTCAAAGGCTTTTTGTGGATTAAAGGTTGGACAAATTTGGAAGAGAATTTCATCCGAAGAGGCGAGTTTATCTTCCACATTCTGAATCTTAAGCTCTCAATCGGGAATGAACTTACTCTGAGTTGCTTAATTGTTATGGGTGGCCCGTAACGTGAAACCATTGTCTTGAAGAAGACATGAGCCGGATCGATGTTTATTCGCCAAAGCTGGATGCCAATATGCTGTCGATGTCTCTCGGCTATTTGGTCCATCGCTCTGCAGCTCTTTCGCAGTCGAGTGAACGACACCGGATTCATTTTTTGAAGGACTTTTACAATATCAGTCACGTCTAAGCTTGTAAAAGGGAGATACCAGTTGCTAGGTGGACCTGGGAGCCGGTAATATAGAATATAACCGGCTTTGTTTGGACTCGAGAATGGCTGCTTCGGAAAATGAGGGGGCTGCTCCTTGCTGTTGGCTTTTAGAGCAAATAGACCAAACACGAAAATAGGCTCTTCGGAATTGGTCATGGTCCAAGTGAAGTGGGAAATGGACGATTATGAAGATGGAAAAAATTAAAATGCTAGCGTTTTATTGATTAAAGGCGGATTTCCAAAAGCTTTAAATTCTCTGCGAACGCTATGCTATTTACAACCAATTATAGATAAGCTAGGTATAGATAGGTAATTAGCAAAAGTACTTGGAATAATTTAGATTTGCAGTAAGATTACCGCTTTCAAACCCAGCGATTGATCGAGTTATTGCTGAGGAAACTATCAAGCTGCGAAATGAGTCGGCCGAGAAGAAGGGTAGAGGAAAACCGAAAAAAGAAAAGGAAGATGAAACAAATCCGTGTCAAAAATCCCAATTGCTCATCAACACGAACTTAACCAAGAAGATTACGGACACATCCAAGAATCAGTCAGCGTCATCCAGCAGCAACATCCAGCTCTCTGTCGTGCGCTGGGGAAGCCTCGCAAACTCAGACAACTGAGCGACAGAGCCTCCGTTCCCTACTTGGTCATAGCCGGTTTAGCTCTCTACAATGCCAAGCT
This sequence comes from Oscheius sp. JU1382, assembly GCA_932521405.1. Lineage (NCBI taxonomy): Eukaryota > Metazoa > Nematoda > Chromadorea > Rhabditida > Rhabditidae > Oscheius > Oscheius sp. JU1382. Next base: position 3,195,996 of record OW051479.1, read on the forward strand.
CTTACCAGCAAAGAGGTCGACCGCTTTGCCAGGTACGCGCAAACAATTTAATTTTTTTACAATTTCCTCAATGTGTGATCTCTGCTTCTTGGAAGAACAGTCTGCAATGCAGTCTTAGCACAAATAATGTGTTCAAACAAGACGGCGTCACTGAAGGCAATGCGGTTATGGTCTATCGCTAATAGCAGCGAACTTTGGAACTTTCCAGCCAAAGCCAAAGAGGCTCCGACAGAGTTGCAGTTTTTTGAGCCTCATCATAGGTCCCCTTCTTATACTTTTTGTAGCAAGAATCTCCGAAAGTGGTCCATCCATCCTCACAAGATTTCTGTTCCATGGCAAGCATTGGAGCTCCAGCACAAACCAAGTGTGCTGTACAGACAAATGGCTTTACATTCGCACAGCTTTCTGCTCTAAACATATTTTGCGTCGCAAAAAAGGGCGAACATACACCCATCTACCGGTTGCTGTAAGCATTGCGCCGCATTTCTGTCCATTTGGCTCATTTCTATAACTTTTTCTATAGCCCAAGAAGAACTTACGGTGCATAGTTGAGATAGACAACAGGAGAACCGTCAATCCAACGGGTCATATTGGGAGCAAAGGGATAGTTTACCGTCTGAATTCCGATGTGATAATGTTGAAATTGGTGTTGGAGTTGGGCTGAAATATTTCTTCCTGAAAAGGAGACCAATCAGCACCTAGGATATAGCTATTGGCGAAGGCATTGACGATGGTAGCTAGATTTCCTCCTCCGAGAGTGCACATGTACTGAGCTTGGAAGTAGCTTTGAGGCTCGTGATGGAATTGATAGCACCTGTGCTTTCTCACATTTGAATAGAAAGATCTCACATGTAGGAGTTAGCATCGAAGGTGTAGTCAGCTGGACAACCGGCGAGAGCGGAGACGAAAAGAAGGCTGAGAAGAAGACCGACGCCAAAGCTATGAAGCTTGATCAGTTGGCTCTTACCATCACCAATCAGGGATGTGTACCATTGGCCATGAGCCGAGTATTTACAAGACGACCCTCAAGGTCACTTACTCGGTTCAGAAGGGCAACCCAGCTGAGCGGGTCATCACCAGATTTGGGCGGGTAGTGGTCTTTTTACTACCCTACCCGTTTAGGGCTACCCGAAGGACCTTACAATAAACTTTTATAGGAGAATTTCCATTTAAAAAAATAGAAGAATATCGATGAGAGAAAAAGGTTAGAACTCCAAACAACGAATGTGCCGCTGACTCAGCCGGGTTCCTCAATTTAGATGAATCGAAGCAACTGTTGGTTGCTCGGGGAAGAACTCCTTCTTGTTTCTCTTCAGAGGTCATTGAATTCTATTTTCATAATTTTCAACCAACTTGGAACAACACTTTATTCAATAGTTCATGAATTTTAGGAAAATTGCTGAAAAAAAACGTCTTTCTTTTCTGTAAGAAAGTGGAATAGAGACAAAACTGCTTTTTTAAGAAACAACTTTATAAATACTTCTTGCTTCAAAACCCCAACTCTCGATCGACTCTCCCGACCCAACCCCTCTAAGATTCAAAAAGGCTCATCATCCAACTGAAGACTCTTTCCTTATTGAATAGTTATTTGCTGTAATTGACCAAAGATAATAGTCTGAAAACTTCGGTCCAAATATCGACTTCCCCTATTCACCCTCAGGAAAGAGCTCATAAAGGTGTGGAAGCAGTTTTCGGGTTAATTTTACACTACAATACACCTTTGCTAAGTGTAGATCCTCCTCTATTTTTCGGTCTAAGATTGATTGCAGGAAGTCCCAGAGATGTGCAGCAACTAGCCGAAAATGGGATTCCCTTTCTTCAATTCTTCACTCCAAGGAGATAGAAGCGTTTGTGAAACCTTCGATTAGATAGTTTCCTACAATTTAGTTTTAGGAAAACATGGCCCTTGTTCGCAGAGTTGAACCTCTCTTCTGCTCTAAACTTCTGATCGGAATCTAATCAATAAAAGCGAAAATAAGAGGATTGGCTGTGACTCCAAAGAGATCAATGCTTACGTGAAACGTTTCATCTTCGAGGATGCTGTATAATAATATACTTGCAGGAAACTTCGGAGATGAACGGCAAAAGGATGAATATTTGTATGAGACGAGATCCCGAGATGGCGAAGAAAGAAGGACGCAGTAGAAGAAGTGTGAAGATTGTTTGCCCTCGGTTGGACATAAAAGCTCCGACTGAGGCTTTTTAATTCTTGTTTAGTCTTGGGGTCAATCAAGTGACAAGATCTCTGTTCAATTGACTTTATTCGTTAGGTTGAGGTCAAAAGTGAATCTGCAAGGTCAGCAACCAAAAATGAGTCAATTTTGTTTTTCAAACGAGCAGCAGCACTTCAAGATCAACAAAAAATCTCTCGTACTAATGAGAGTACCGATCTGACTGCGGAGACGGGTGAACGCTGCTGCTTGGCGCACCTCTCCCTCTCATATAAAATAACTTTGTGTCGAAGAGTAATCTCACCAGCCAGATTTTCTCCTCTTTGACAAGAATCTTAAAAACAAATGGAAACAAAAGTTGGCAAAGAAGAGAATTTTTATGAAAGTACAAAAGATCTAAATTAAATAAAATCCTTCCGTGTCATCCTGTCCATCCGTGATCCTGAGATTTTTTTCTAATTTTCAGGAAGTTCCAGATAAAATTAGAGAGGAAAGGGCGAAATTCAAAGGGAAAGGTGACTGAAAGTGAAAAAAATGACAAAACCCTATAAGAGCCGCCAGAGGCGGTGCAGCCCACTTTTAATAAGAGAACAACAAGGAAGCAAACAAGATTATGAAAAGTACTGACCGAAACAATGGCTGTCTGCGAGCCCCATTGATAACATTTTCAAAAGGTGAGAGTGATCAAATGAGGTCAAATGAGCTGGCAACGTTCAAATATTTATTTATGTATAAACATTTGATGTAACAAAGGCAGCTTCGATTATTTCTTGGGTAGGCGAAGAGTTCCTTTCTTGGGATAATCCGGCTCAAATCGACGAGCCATTCGAACGACCAATCCATTCTCTTCTTCCTCTTCTTCCTCCTCTTCCTCCTTCTTTGGTTCTTCTTTCTTCGGACTCGAATTGACAAGATGAGCCGAGGGAAGTGAGATCTCCGTGATGCTGGAGGTGATTCCAGGCGATTCGGGGAAGATTTCATTGATGACTGGGAGCCGGAGGACAGGCATTGGACGCGGTACAGGCGTGAGAGGAGGACGTTGTTTGGCTGGAAACTTGATTTCGGTCATCCTTTTGGCCCATCGATCGAGATTGGGTCCCTTCATTTTGAGGTAGAGCTTCTCGCCGTCGAAGAGAGTCATCTTGGCATGAAGGGAGTTCTTCCCAGCTCCCAGGACAATCTTCTTCAATCCGGTCAGCCTGTAAGTCCTCGTCTCGGTGATCGTCTTCCAGAGCACAAGCTTATTCTCCAGAGTCAGTTCTGCCAGACGAGGCATCCATTTCCCGTGGATTCGTTTCAGAGCAACGCCGACCAAACTATCAGCCGCATTTGGCTGATTCTCCTGAAATCTGAAATAGAAGGCAAAACGAACTAACGAGATCCGTAGGCACGACGGAATCTGAGAAGAACGGCTTCAAACAACCAAACATTGCGGTTTTCACAGTTGAATGAGATTAAAAGTTTCGAAAATCTCTTCCGGTCAAATCTAGTCGAAATTTGACTCCGAGGTTACCTACGGTAGCTTCCTAAATGAAAACTTATAGTATTGAAAGTGTTTATTTGATCATTTTGAACTGCCTATTGCCGTTGAAGATCTCGTTTAATTTCTTGAAATGAGCCTTTGTAGCCGCCTCAGCATCGTAGGCACTAACCCGATATTTTGTTCTCATTCGACACATCAAAAGTAAAGACATTAGGAGGGAGTAGTTTTGTGCGTGGGCCACACATTCCACCCAAATTGCAGATGTCAACGAGTCATATTTTCCAAAAATCTAAATTAATTTCTAATAGTTAACGAGATAAGCAAACTACCATAGGATAGAGAGAAATGCCGCCATAAGTCAGCGTGCTGAGGATGAAATGGACTATAAAGCAGGGAAACAAGGCACTTATCACCTTCTTATTCTCAGCTATCTGAGAGGGTTCTTTATATTTTCTTTTCTTTTTTTTTGAAAACCTGATATCTGTCTCCGAGTTCGGTTGAATTTTGCCCATACTGGCGCATTTTCCATAGATTGAGACAATAAGTTAGACCAAATATTGTGATGGTTACAACCTCCATCGTGAAGGGAACCACAACTGACGTCTGAATGAAAATCATCGTTTTATAACTGAAAGAAGCCATTAAAACCTGATAAACAGCGCTATTTTGAGGGTTTCTCGTGGTAATTGTCGACACAAATACATTAGGTGGAATGGGAAGGAGAACGCTGTACATATCCAGCGAGAAAGCCGAACAAACCTGAAATCAGCTGGTTTTTGAACTGTCCAAACTAACCGCCATCATAAGGAGGAAGTGGCCAAAGGCAGCGGTGGAAACTTTCTCATATTTGCTCAGAAAAATGGTAGAAACAGCTCGTTCCATAGCAAAGGAGAACATGTTGAATGACTGGGTTACGATAGCTATGACTGGTATCATTCTTATAAGGCAAGAGATTCGGGCATCCAACACGTAGAAACACGAATTTGTGCTTATTATCGACATTCTGAAGGAGAGTCTTTCTCGAGGAGTGAAATTACCTGATCAAATCGAATAAGTATATGCAAGAAAAAGTGAAACTCGAATGGAATGCCAGATAGATGTGTGCTTTGTATAGGAGTTTTGCATTTGGATTCGGGATCCAAGCACAACCCTGAATATCGACGTTTTTGTTTGGTTAGAAGATGACCTTTTTGCGATAGAGAAAAACTACACTGAAAGCACCGAAACATCCAATGATCATTTTGGAGACGATGAGTAACTTTAGAACATACGACGAGGCAACATTATGAGCATCTAAGCATAGTTGATCGGTTAGGTTCGACATCTGAAAGAGCAGGACGATTATGCAAGGTAGACTTGGCGAATAATTGAGGTGAAAGGCGTCTGAGAGAGACGGATAATAGACCCTTTCGTGATTCAAAACAAAGATTTGTACCCAGTACAGACGGTGTTCTTGCTAGTCTCAGAAGTAAACAAGAGTGAATGCTTTCTATGCAATGACCTATAAAACTTGAGTTTACAGTCAGCTGAGGGGAGCTAAATATGGAAAATTGTGATTTTATGTACTTTCGCATCTGATTTCGTTGCTAAAGAGATCGTGTGGGAAGGAAAAAAAGTGATTTTTGCTCGAGACACTTTTCTTCTCGGCGAGTCTCATTGGAAAAAAATCATCTAGAAGGAAATAAAAGGCTAGACTCATTCAAAGAAGTTTCCTCTTCAACAGTCAATCATCAAACGTGCGCAAAATGAAAGAGTCGGAAAGAATTTTGATTTTTTCTCCTACACGATCAAACTGTTCATTGTGGCATCACCAAAAAGGAGTGCAAGAAGCAGCCAGCTAGAAGTGCCGAAGAGTAAAGCGAACTGAATTTTGTTCGGCTATAAATCGCAGACGTCTACACGGAGATTTGCTAAAGTAATATAGGCTAGTCTGTCTGCTCTCTGAAAGAGAATAGCTTCTCCTCGAAAATCAATAGCTCCAAACCAAGCTGGATCATTGAAGCACAAAAATGGCGATTGTTTATCGTGGTGGATTTACAGCAAAAAACTAGGAATATTTTGTATTCTTTCGGAGAGATTTTAAAAAGAAAGAGAAAAATTATTTATCCAGCGAAATGTCTCTAAAAGGAATTTTGAGTTTTGTGAGAATTTAGTTGCAAAGATTTGTGAGCTTGAACAAGACTAAAACTGTTCTTCTCGATTGCATCACAACAAAAGTTGATAAATGGAAATGATGAAGGTTTTTGGATCTCAAGATTTTGCCCACGAAATGACGCAATTCAATTAAACTTTTGTTCGTTAATTCCAGCTTTCATAGGAAAGATTTGCTCCAAATACCAAGTGAAGTCCATGATGTGATTTTGGATGAACACGGAAACAGAACGAGTTCAGCCTAACCAAGTATTATAAGTACTACTGTACTAGTTTTTCATCTGAAAATGCCCAATGGAAACTTTGTTGTAAATGCTTTGTGAGAAGTTAATAAGTTCGCTCTTTCAACTTCTAATGCCACAATGAGTCACCAAAGGCGGAGTTGTTTTCACCAAAGAAAGTGAGAGAGAAACTACAAGTGGAAAATTGAATGACCAAAAGCTAAAGCCAGAAGGGGAAATCTTCAAGTCAACCACTCATTAGGCGAAATCAAGAACAAAGCAGAAATCTGTTGACTGGCTGATTACGAGAGCGTGAAAGACTTCGAAAATTATGGTAAACTCGATTTCTCAAAAAAGATCTATGCGACTGTCTTGGGCTAAAATAAAATAACTGTGATCAAACAAAAGAAAAGATCTCATGGAATCTCTCGTCAAAAAAGGAATCTCCGATCTTTATTTCGTTTTGTAGCTAGAAGAAAATTCTAGCGAGAAATAGCCAAAAAAAGAGGTACGTCTATGACATTTATTTATTGGCATTATTCGCCAAATTCAGACATTGAAAATCTCTGTCGACTTGCTCCATTCGCGCTTCCAATAGTCCCCAGTAAAGGCCCAGTGTCCATCGGAAGTTTGTCGGAACCAGAGAGGAATTTGACCCGTCTCATCTCTCCTTCGCACTCGTTGTTCAGTTTCCAGGAAATGTTTCCAATCCTCAGCCTCCTTCTCCTTACCATTTTCATAAGATCTCATATCCTGTCGACGTCGGCTGTCTGTCGGCGGAAGGATGCTCTCCATCTCGGGACTCGTCTCATTCAAAGCCAAGGAAAAGGCCGTAAAGCGGAACTGCTTTTCATGCTCCGAGAGTGGGTGATTCGCAATCCAAAGCACTCGAGAATCCGAAAACATCGGCACCTTTTTACCCTAAAGAAATGATTTTTTTTTTACAAAAAGGAAGAACTCACATTGTGCAATTCCATACATTCCTTGAAGAGTTTCTGATAGGCCGAGTAATGACTTTCAAAAGTCTCAACTCCACAGCAGGCAAAGAAATGAGTCCAATTTCCATAAACGGCACGTAATTTATCCTTGCCTTGGACAATATAGCCGTCCACGTGAACATCAAGAGTCTTGAAATGCCAGCCTTTTCCCGCATCAAAGTTGAGGTTCATTGAAAGACCCGTCTGCGGACATCTTATTGTAGCCTGACCCGTCTACAAAACTCTCAATCAAAACAAAGGGAAAAACTTACGATGTTCATGTATCTCTTCCCAGTGAAAATATTGTAGATGGTGCAAGTTGGAGCCTCATAGATATATTCTTCACGACGATTCTTTAAAGTGACTTTGTATTTCGCTCCGGGATGACAAGTGAGTCCAGTTGGAATGAAATATTTGAGGTCGACGGAGAGGCTTGGAGACACTGTGGCTTCCATTACAAAACTTGGCCCTTCAACATGCAGAGCAGAAATCGGCGGATGATGACATACTTGTTCTGCCACTAGACGGTAGCCATCTCGTTCAAGTTCAAATGTCTCCAGAAGAAGTGGATTGAATGGCTTCGAGAGGCGACAAAAGTTTGGTGAGAGTCCTGCCACGACAAAAGCTCCAATATGAGCAATTCGATCGACGGCATCTTTCTCGGCTGCTGCAGATTCCAAAAGTTCCACATACTGCATGACTTCGGCCAATCGTTGTAGAAAAGACAACGGCTCATTTAGCCAGACAGGCACTGCGAATCGAGAAAAATCCTGAAGTTAAACCTTATCGAAAAATAAGAAAAACAACCAACTTTTCCCAGATTGGATCTGACGATATCCAAAATCGAATAGTCTTCTCGTGGATCTTGCAGAACAGGCAGTGATTTTCGCTGTAATTTGATCACTTTGTGCTGCCTGGGATAGTTCTGCAGCCAGGGTCGATCCTTCATTTCTGTCTGAAAAAACAAAAATAAGAGAGTAGAGGGGAGGAAGGTAAACAGAGATGGCGATGAATCGTTTCGAGCATCTGATCAAATATTACATGGGAGGTTTTGGAACCATTATCTGTTGAATACTAATGGCCTAAAAGAATTCCCCTTTCGTAGTTCAAATCCTTCCAGATCTTCGCCAAAATTGACGTAAAAACGAGAAAATCTTGCGTGAGATCTTGTTGTCTCTTCCAGGATCAATTTTCTGGTTCTACCAGCTCAAGTTGCCATTTGTTTCATCTTGAGCTTCCAGGAAATAACAAAAAAATGTAAGAGAAAACAAGAGACTGTTAAAATAAGATGAAACTGCTTATGTGCGGTACACCGGGAATTGGGGTTTAAAATAGGTCTCACCGCGAAAATCCCTATCTCGGAGCAACGTAAATATGCAGTTTTATCTTATTCTATTGTACAGACTGGACATACCATCCGAATAAAAAATAGTCACGTTACTCGACGGACTAATAAACAACTGAATTCGCTGAGACCAACAGCTAATCTGGTAGTTTCACTCTGACTATGACTGGTAAAGACCGATTGTGACAGATTGGAGGATACCGTGTAAAAAGAGAGAGGGAGGTGGTCAAACAAAATGATCTAATCTTACGTCGGGATCTGTGAATCGATGTGGGACTTCGCTTCCAAGGGAGAAGACGGAACAAGTTTGGCGAAAAACAGTCATTGGCATTGGAAACACCGAAGAATAACCGGAGTCTATCGAGTGGTCGAGCGATCTGAGAAAGTCGAGATCAAGACCTTCATGGATGTTGACAGCCAGATGTACTCGGGGCAAAATTGTAGTAAATACGATAATTTTTCCCACATCTTTCAGTCGAAAAACAGATAAAACGGGCCGTGAGAATTTGCGGAGGACGGCGGAAATAGTCGGAAGAAGGAAACGACGAGATTCTCAACAATGACTTATTTCAAGGGAAGATTCAGGCAATTTGTGCACTTTGGCATTTTTTCGAAGAGGAAATGTCATTTATTTAAGTGTTGGTAAAATAAAATGTCCGAAAGGCGAGGAAAGAGAACAAGAGGAAACTGGTTAGCAATAATGACCACTTTATGGTTAAAGTTTCGCTGTAAGAAGGCAGAAAAAATGTCGACTTTAAAGTGAAAATTTCCGGCTGATCGAAGAGAGAAAGAAACAAAACTGGTATTTTTGGGTTTAGAGTTCGACGAAGTAAGCCCAAATTGAGGGAGTATTCGACTGACCAGGGGAGGGCTGGAAAAAGGGGAAAATGAAACTGGTTGTCGATTGTTTACAAAATTTCTTACTCAAAAATCATGAATTCTAGATAAATTTTTCTTTTTGGACCGAATCCCAAAGCGACAAAAGGCCTAATGAAACTGTCAAAGACTTTTGGAGTGGAAAATGGACGAAAGGCAGGAATATCCGGCTGATCGAGGGGCAGCTAGTTGCCGCTCGGCACCCAACGAAACGAGATTCGAGTTCGTCTCGCCTCTCCTCACACAAAAATCAATGGTATATGGAGGATGGACCTAATGGTTGGAGGAGGCCTCTCTCTCTAAAACTGGAAGTAATTGACAGAGTTTGTCAATTTGGCGCCTTCCCTCCAAAACACAAAGACCACCTCCATCCAAATGAGGGTTGTCCCAACTCGCGACTTCTATCAGAAGGTACTATGAATTTTAAGAAAAAATATTTTGTATAAAACTTTATTTTTTAAATCACAGGAAGAAAACCGTTATTTTTGACACGTAGGTTAGTGAGAGAAAGACCTCGTAGACTAGACTAAAAGTGAACTCATTGGAGATTTGTGAAGAGTTGTTTGGCCGTTGTGAGTGGTCTTTCCTAAATGAGACATTACTTGAGTTAAACACACCACATGCTCCCCCAACAAACGACCCGACAACTATTAAGAGTTGGGTTAGAGAGACATTTCGAAAATCAAGCGCGGCTCCTCACTTCGGCTGGATCCTCGGGATCTTCGAAAGATTCCTCCTCGTCATTCCAACCAACTCCTATCATATTTGCCTCCACTGCCATGGCGAATTTCGAGGATTGAGCCAAGAGTTCTAGAGATTTTTTTTTGAAGAGTTGGAGTCAAAACAAACTTTTTCTCTTCTCTTCCTTTTCTCTTTCTGAGATCTCGGCCAATTTATCAATCAAATTCTGACCGATTTTGATCTTTGGTGCCATCCCCGCAAAAATATCATCTTCTTCAGCTGGTAGAGGCTTAATTTCATAAAATGCTCCTGAAATTTTTTTATTTAAATTAATAATTTGTCTTAAATTCAAACCAATTCTGTGGTTGTTCTTCTTTTCCGCCGACTTTTCTGATTCTTTTGGGCTCAGAGGATTCATACTTTTCTCTGCAAATTTTATCGTTTTATCGCCTCGAGATAGCTGCTTTTTTAATTAACAAACCTGAATCTGGCTCCTTTAATCCATTCAATTTCAAAGTTGTTGATGGTTTCTCTGGGATAATCTTCTCCTCCTCCGTGGTCGGAGTATCCGGAGTATATTCAGGCTCTTCTCGAGCTTCATTCCAATTGCTTCCCCAATCATCTTCGTCATCCCAATTATCGTTTATTTTTTCTTCTTCGGGTTCCTCTACTTTCAATTTCTCCTTGGGACTGGATCCAATATAGCCTTGGTTAAATTCTACAAGAGTTATTTCTATGAAATTTGATCTCACCAGAAATGTGGAGATAAAGACCTTTGCTGGGCTCCTTGGCTATTTTCTCTTTCTTCTGGATCTCGCCAGAGTTCAGAGTTTTTGAAGTCTTAGAGGAAGCAAAGCTCTTAGTGAGATCCCATTCAACTGTCCCAGCTGCTCCAAGAATCTCAACGGCATCAGCGAGAGCTCGAAGAGAAGCTGCCACCAATTGATCATTGACGTCTCGATATCCTCTGGAGATCTCTTCCAAGACGAATCCTTGTAGAACTTTCATCGGAATATATCTAGCATAATTTCTGAAATGAGCTAAAAGACCAAGACGGACGGATACTTCTCTGCAAATTTTCGATATTTTCAGCATTAAAGAGAACTCACTTGACGGCGAAAACTCTCACAATTTCTGGAATCATATGGTTCACAAAAAGCCCTTCTGGGATTATTCCATGGCTCGTTTCGTCTGAATTTTAGAATATAAATCAAAAAGAAGTCTTACTTTTGGGAGTAAGGAGATTTGGATAGAGATATTTGTGGGAAAGAGGTTCGACAAGGACGAATCGAGCCATTACCAATCGAGAGAGTCGTCTCGCTACCACTTCTACTGGGAGAGATCGAAGTCTTTCTTCCACATTTCTAAAACCTTGCTCTCCTTAAAATTATTCTAAACGAACTGATAAAATTCCTCTTTCTCTGATTGACTTTTGATCTGAATTGTTCCCAAAAAGTCAGAAATGCTGATGAGATCATTGGAAAAGGCATAGGTGTTCAGCTGGCTGGAGACATCTTGATCAATCTCTATGTTTGTCATTTTAGCCGAAACTGATCTCAGCGACTCGGTTATTTCATCTAAAGTCAGATCTTTCATTAAAAAAAACAAAAGGACAGACCGTTGAGTAATTCATCTCCCGAAAAATGCGACAAAGCATAGTCAATGAGACGTCCAAAGGCGTAGATATCTCTCTTGGTTCCTGGCTCCAATTTGACCTGAGCATTTGAACTTGGAACTTTGAATAAAACCTACATCGACCGGGGGCATAAATCGAACGCATTGGATTTTGTTGTAAAATGGCGAATTTAGAAATTTGTTATTTGCATTTTCGATTTGTTGAGCCATTTCGAAGCCTCCCAGTCGCCATTCGCCATGTTTTGTCACAAAAATCGACCATGGAGAAATGTTGTTGTGGCAAATTTTGGCCTAAAATTTTTCTCCTTTTCAAAAGAAGAGAACTAACCTTTTCGTGGAGAAAAACCAATGTCTGGAGGATTTGAAAGAGACCAGATTGAACTTCTGTGAAAGTCATCGAGCTGATGCATAGATCGAGAACCTAAATTATATTTCTAAGTGGAAAAGGAGATGGATCTACCTGAGCTCTTTCTGTCACCAGGACTATTTTTCCTGAAGAAATCGGCTTCTCGAGGAAGACCAGGACTCCTGGATGGCGGATTTGTTTCAAAAACTAAAATAGTTCTGATCCGAAAAATGCTTGAAATTAGTCTAATATCTTAATATTTTTGACTAGAATGCCCATTTTTGTATGTCAAAACTGGATAAAACAGCTGAAGGATTGATCGAATGGGATGAGATATTTGTTAATTTAAATTGAAAAGACACTCACTTTGATGCCAGTCTCGAAATAGACTGAATTCTCCATAGAGGTCGTTGAGAATACGAGTCCTGGATACTGTCATTTAGGGTAAAACGAGGGAAAAACCTTTGTATTGTCGATATTTTTGACATTCGTTGACATTTTCCCAGATTTTATAGATGCCAGAGCCGTCGAATTGCTTTGCACCGACTTCAAATGGTGGTTCTCGACCTCTGCTCGTCGATTCATGGGCTCCCATCCTGCAAATTTTGAGGTTTTAAGAAAAAGCCGACGACTGAAGACTGAGAAATTATTCAAACATTGAAATTGAATGGTAATTGCGCTCGGCGGGCATTCTCGTGGACCGCCACGCAGGGCAAAAGAGGCGAGGCGTCCTCTAAAACAGCTGATTGCTAACTCCAGATATTCCCAAAAATAGTCATGACGCTATTTGTTTATAGCTTATTTCGAAGAAAAAAATCGTGACTATTTTGATGCAAGTTTACATTTATAGAATCAGATAAGCGTGAAAAAGATTGTAAATGGATTACTCTGAGTTTCAAAGATTTTGCTTCTTTTGTATAATCTGCTATTCTACAAATCAAAACAAAAATCTTTATTTTTCCAACAAATGATGCGATCCGCTGTGGTGATAACGTTGAACAATACAGCACAAGCTTTCAATTGTAATCCTAGCTTAGACTATCTACAACAAAATTATTTGACTCAATTCGAAATAAATTATTTTTGGCGTAAAAATTCCAAAAGTTAGCGGAATTTCCTGACAACCCGTTGGAAAAAGGACGAGGGCTTTGTCGTTTGGTCGGAACTGGATGATTTGGGTGGTAATGGAGAATGGGGCAAAGGACTTCTGATGATAGGCTGTAAAGAGTGGAATTAAGAAGAGAGGATAGACTCGCCATTTGATTGTCAAGATCGTCGCTCATTGTTTTTACGAGAGACGGTAGGGCTTCCTCTATTTTGAAGATTTCATCCACACTTTCTGTCAACAATCTCAACAGACTTTGAGCTTGTTTCGAGGTGACAGCCCGACCACAAGGAAATATTATTTTCGAGAATTTTTCAATAACCTGAACCTCCTTTTTTAAGACAAAAGAACAAACCAGTTCTCGATTAGAACGACAAAGATCAAGACGGAGATTTTCATCTCGTGAGATCTTTTGGATCAAACGAAGCAAAATGTGTAGTTTCCTTCTCTGAGATGTTTCCAGAGTCAGAAGAAGCAAGGAGATCAATTTGAGTAGAGTTTGTCTCTTCTGCTCCTCGTTCAACGAGCTCACAGATTCATCCAAACTTGACCCACAAAACGATGAACTTGTTTGGCTCAAATCTATTCGTCTACTCAGAAATTCGTTCTGAATTACAGGGAGATCATCTAAAAAAAATGAACAATAAAAGCCGATTCCTACCATAATGCGAATGACACAAACTGCCTCGAAAAGTGCTGTCAGAATCAAACGAGGACGCATAGGAACAGACAGAACTTTCGCTAATTGTATGTGCAGAATAAGATGAAAAGGCTGCAGAGTCTCTGGACGACAGACGCTGTACCTGGAAGGATCTGTTGAGGTTTGAGGGAAATGAGCTTACTGGATTTGTGGGATAAATATTAGGAAGAGGAGGTCGATACACGGTGATGGGAGGGAGAGAAGCTAGGGGCATTGAGTAGGGATAGGGAGGAGGTTTCTCCTTGAAATGAAGATGGAGTTGTAAAAGGGCGATGGTCTCTTCATCGCAGATCAAAGGAGGAGCCTTTTCTAAATTCGAACACAACACATTGAAGACTTTTGTCTGGAAAATTTCTTTATATTTTTCCCCAATTATTACCTCTTGATGCTCATCATATCTAGAAGAAACAGTCTTTTGGTTGGAAAACATCATAAGATAGTTTATGAGTCTCATGATGTAATCTGAATAGCCGTCTTTTTCATACCGAGTTGCTACTATGCCATCACGACCAATATTCTCACAATTCCATTTGATATTCTTTCCTTTGAGTCTCCAAGTTATCAGACTCTCCTCATATAGTTTCTCAATTCGTCTTTCAACGGCCTTCCTGTATATTGTCCACAACGCGGTCTCATTGAGATTAGAGGGAGTTGGGGGAGAAATTGAAGTTATTCTTGGAGGAGGAATTGGTGGAGGAGTTGAGATTGCTGCTTGTGAGATCAACTTCGGTTCAGCGAGGACTGGGAAGGGACTAACCCTCCGTTTTCTAACCGTTATCTTGTCCATAACAGTCTTCTTGAAAGTGTCGTAGATTCCTTCATCTGAACTCCCTCCTTCTTTATCATTTTATCGAAACCAAAATTACCTCGAGTTCTGTCGCACGGAGGAGTTGCATCCAAATCCGGCTGTTTTCTTATTCCAAAATTAGTGATGTCGGTCAAATTGCTACAAGACATAGATCTTCTTCGATTAAAACCTGTTTCCTCTTCTGGAAAAGAAGGAATTTTCACATTTCCAAATTGTGGCGATCCTCCCCTAAACTTGGATAAATTCTCCTTAAATCAACCAACATCTTGAGATTCTCCTTCTTTCGATTAAAAGATCCAGTTCGAGTCAATTTGGGAGCATGAGACGCCTTTGGAACACTGTAGAAGCAGTAAAGCCAATTACTGTCCTTAAATATCTAAAATCTAAATTGTCAGCTTGATCTCCTCAGACTCTCACATTGGCTTTTCCCTCGTGTGCTCCATGGCGATAGAAATGCTTGTCGGCCAGTAACTTCGCCAGCAATTTGAAACATTGATCCCTAAAGAAGTCTCTTCGTCCTCAAACTTCCCTACCTGGTGGCTACTCGATCTGTTCCTGTCCATAATATTTTGGGAAGGGCTTCCAACATAAAATCGACGGCTTCCTTTCCGGTGAACGAATTCTCGACGTATGAGAACTGTTTTCTATGTCTTCCTCGGGGTCCATTTGTCAGAAATTCGTTGAGGATTTTATTCCACTATTTTACGTAATTTATAAATGGGAGAAAATACCTTTTCTGTGTGAGGAAATTGCTGTTTCAAAGGGTTTGGAGGAGGTCGACTGGGAGTCTCCATTTTTTAATGACGTTGTGACTATAACCTCCGGTAGCACTCGGTCGCTTTTGTCTCCTGCTTGCGTATTCCAATTCCTTTGTTCTAAAGCGCTGTCTTCTGTATCGAATAGAATAATCAAATTTACGATGGACAATAGGCTTTTTCTAGGGACCATTGGAATCTACAAGAAAGTTCGAATGGAGCAAGTCGACAGAAATTTTCTGTGTTATTTTCCCGGCCGTCTTCGGTCTCTGCTGGATGCTAGCTTTTCCGTTAGTTGTCTTTCTCCTCCGAATGCTTCTAACCCATATTATTGATCTCGATCAAAACAAATTCTTAAATCGATTTTTATCTCAAGTTCTCGCTCACGCTCCGAGAATCGAGGTCTCAAAGGGAACGCTCAAACTTGGAAACTCAATCTATCCTTCAAAACAAAGTTTCATTTGTTCTTCACCTTCAGATCAACTAGCCTATTTCTCTCGTTTTACAGTGATCATCCAAAAAAAGAATTAGAATATCCATACCCTTTTTAAAATAGCCTGGAGCCCCTCTGGATATTCTTTCGCCTTGTGTCAGTGCACCGGGTGGGTGAGAATCGTCTGGCCTTGTCAGTACAGTGGGGGTGTTGACGGTCATTTTTCTCAGTTGATCTACTGATAAGACTAGGAATTCGAACTCTTGGCCCTTAAACGTATTGCGGAAGAGGGTCTGATCTGCGATAACTTCTTCCCAAAACTGATAGTCATTCCTTCAGTCGCCACCTTCTTCGTTCACTTCAATCTGCTTATACTAGAAATGAAAATATTCCATCTTCTCTTCCTTCTTGCCCTAATCGCTACCGTCTTTTCGAGACATTGTGGTCCCAATTTTCTCGACAATATAGCCAAAGATGTCTGCAAACAGTCAGTTTTTCTCTTTCTGAAAACAAAAGACTTCAGTTATGGTGGAAGTTATGACATCGATGCTTTAAGAGAAGCCAATGCTCATGTTGTCTGCTGTCGGAGGAAATGTTCCGTCGAGTTTTTGAAAAAGTTCTGTCGAGAATACTAACATCCATAGTCCATCCTCATAAGACAATCGTTAGAATTTTCAAAAGAATCGAGCAAATTTCTGCTTGAGCCGCTTGTGATCCTCGTGAGTTGCTGTTTTGTACATATCTTTGGTTCAATAAATTTTGTTTTGTCTTTATCAAAGCGGAGATAAGCTCTCTAGTCTATTCATTCCAATTCAAATCAGCACCTAATATTTATGACGTCAAGAAGAACCCTTAAAAGAATGAGAAATCAACAATGAACTGGGTATTGGACAGCTCCTTTGGACAGATTTAGCATCTTATAAGTCTTGAACATCGCGGCAGCTACGGCACACTGCAGAGGGATTGTCAATGAGGCCAGAATCATAAATTCAGCTGAAAGGAATGATTGGTCAGCTGTCTTTTTCCCGGGGAACCTTGTCTATCCAATTCGGAATCTTGAATTACTGGACAATTGAAGAGAGTCCCACACTTCGAGAAGACTTTTACTCCGAAATCCACCGCCAGAAACACGTAGTAAATCCCCGCGAGAAGCTGAATTCATCTTTTAGAAGAAAGGAATAGAAAAAGTATAGCAAATTCAAGTTTTCTAATTTCTTCCCACCTGAACGACGATATACGGCGTAAGAAAGGCTGGCTTTTTGAAAAAGACTCCATAGATGAGACAGGCATGGACACAAACTGAAAGGGATTGATTCGACCAGACAGAACTCACTTTCGGCTGTAATTCCGTGGTAATAATATTGCTCTTTACTCAATTTGACAACGTAGAAAATGAAAATAAGAGACTGAACGATGGACAACGGAAGTGAGACCACCGAGAGGAGACGTGAAATGTTCTGAGAGATTTATTTGTTAGGAGGGGAAGACTGACCAGCAGAGTGAATCGGCTTCTTTTCTCTTTCATCACTATTATTTTGTGAGACATTTACGAGGAGAGAGACCTCCTGAAAAATAAATGTTTATGGAAGAGGGGGATTACGAGGGAGAGGGGGAGATACGGTGTCCACTTATGCAACAGAGATGCATTTGCGCGGAAAATTGAATGAAATTGGCCTCATCGATAGGGCGAGTGGTGTCAGGCTCGGAACGGCGTTGAAATTGAGACGAAAAATGGCCAACGAGTCAGTCAAAATGGCAAGACCAAGGGCCATTTCTCCGCAGCTCGTTTGGAGTCTGATTGTTCCCTTGTGTCTAAAAATGAACTTCACCGACCTTCTTATTAAACCCCCAATTGGATCTTTTGATCTTGAGGTTATTTTAAAAAAAAGGGGAAATTCACACTTTTCAGCCCAAACGAGGGTGGTCAACGAACGGAAGGCGACTAATTTAGTGCGAATGGGAGAGCTCTCCTCGATAGTAGATTAGTCGAAATGGCTCGAGGGCTCGACAAAAATTGCCTCAGGGATGGGCAAACAGCTGCTAGAGACGGATGAAATTACGTGCTGGGAGAAGAGATTCATTAAGTCATTTCATTAAAGAAGCCATTCTGACTCGGATACTTGCTGATTTGTCTTTAATGATATTCAAATAAATATCAATCTCTTCCTTATTATCTCAGCAGAACAGGTGAGAATTCGTAATGCTGTTTCAGGCCGAAACGAATCAACAATTAATACGATTGCAGGTACAACCTCTCAAGTCTTCTCCACCAAGCTTCAACGTATTTCAAACTTTCCTCTTATTGTCCATAATTTTTCGAATAATAAACAAAATTACTTTGAATGCTTCGTACATCTTCAAATAGAAATCTCCCCTCTCTCTTTGAAACGACGAGTTCAGCTATGTTTTGATTCCAATTATGATCCCACAGGAGCACCACACGTCTTGGTCTCAATTATGATTCCACAGGAGCACCACACGTCTTGGTCTCAATTATGATTCCACAGGAGCACCACACGTCTTGGTCTCAATTAATTTGACAATGAAGGCCACGCCCAATTAGCATAAATTCTTTGTCTGGAGGGCTATCTCCTCCAGGTCAAGCAGATGTTTGTTGTGTATTTTATAATTCGAAGTACCACCTGTCAAAGCGAATATTGTCTCAGACCCACTCTTTCGATATTTTTCTACGTCAACCACTAATTTCTCAATTGCTATTTTCATCTTCGACTCCCCTATCAATTCCAGATGATGCTGACTAACTATGCTCTCAACTGGAGTGGGTCCAACTATCCAATGCTTGTCATGAGTCTCGTCAAAAAGTCCGCGATGGATGCCAACCCGAGGGTTTTCTATGTCATCCAAGTTGTTGAATGTCTTTTTCTGATTTCAACCCTTTTAACCACTTGGTTCTTCGCCCTTTCTCTCAAGCGACATCAACTCTACCATGTAAATATCTGCCGGATTGTTCTCTTCAATTATCTTAGCTTCTATATTTCCTTTTTTGGTCGTCTAGTCACTTTCCTTTATGAGATTGAAGTCTTCCCCACCACTGGTTGGTCTCTTTTTGAAGATTTTAAAGAAATCCTAGGAACTTGGAATGACTGGCCGATGCTTTTGTTCAGTTTTCTTCGTCTTCAGTTCATCACTCAATTTATATTTTTAATTCCTTCAATCACCGTGGAGCGATGGTTCGCCTCTTATTTCATCGCAGATTACGAGCAACACAGTCGGCCTTGGGTTTGTCTTCTAATAATCGCTTCCTCAGTCATCATTACATTAGCAATCGTCTTCACAGTTATGCGAGGTGATCTTCCGAGATTAAGAAAAATAACTTCTTTAGGTTTATTTGGAATCGAAGTCGTCTGCGTTTATGTCTCTTTGACCGTTATATTTATTTTTCTTTTCACTTCTGTCTATAAATTCAACATCCTCAAGCTAAAGAATCTCAACAAGTATTATACAACAAATGAGACTTATTCCCTCAGCATTCGCTTTCAGCTCATCGAGAATGTCAGAACCATGAAGGTGCAGCTTTTTCCAATTATTTAGAGTCAAAATAATGCAAAAATAATCGCAAAAACGAGCACAAGCCTTTAAAGAAATCAGAAGCTCAATCATCTTTTTTTAAAGAAAATACGGTAACTAAAAACATCTATTTTTGCAGCACTTAATGATAATGGGATTGATTCTGCTGGTGGTGATATTTGTGGCAATCTACCTCTCTGTGTGTGCCATCATCTGGAATGATCTCTCCTCATCAAGCGGCCAGATATGTGCGTCTCTTTTTGAGATGTGGATTTCGATGTGAGAAATGTCCAATAAAACTGAAAAATCCTTCAGAGCTGAGGCGATAGTGATTTTCTCATTTGAAATAGTCAATTCCCAATATAAGAAGGGCAATTTGGCGATGATTGGCACCACTCCGACGAAATATTTGATTGAAGAACAGATTCGACGAAGCAAAGAAGACGCCACCCAGATGCATTTCAGTGCGTTGAATCAGTTTTGGTGAATGAGAGTTTATTGTACACAAAATAAATACAAAGAGGGATAGCCCTCGAGATGCTTATGGAGATTCAACCAGTTGATGATGCAACGACAGAGACTAGAGGCTTTTAGAAGGAAAGAGAGATGGATGCTCGATTAACAGAATTCTTCCAAAAGGGGAAGAAGCCACTCCTCGGTGGCACTTTGCATCACCGACAGCATTGGCTTGAAGATGGCCAGTCTTCTGTGATCATTTGCGAAAAGGTCCTAAATTGTTTTGTTCTCCTCCTCAAGAAAATTCACCTCAAGACTAACGCTTGACGCTTCAGGAAGGACTCGAAGTCGATTACACATCTCGCTTTGCTCAATTCCATCGGTTTCCTTGTTCGGATAGCAGCCGATCTGAAAGAAATCTTTCATTAGAAATACCTCCTAGGGACTACCTTCCGCTTGAGGTGGACGACTTCTCTTGCAAAATCATTGGGAGCGAACATTTCGAAGGCGCTGCAGGTATGCTTATCAGCCTGGCACAGAGTCTTCTTGATTTCTGACGAGAGAGGGAACTAACATTTTTGTTTTGAGTATTTTAGAGGAAAACGTACAATTTTGTAGTGAACGACGCCAAGACGAGAACAAAGCGACGAGGTTTCTTCTTTTTGAGAAGAGACGGCGATGACCATGAAGAGGGAGAAGAGGACTGGACGCATCGCTTCAAGAAAAAAAAGTATCAAATGGACAAAAGCGGAGAGAAGTCACGAGAGTTGTTAACGGAATACTGAAGAATGAGGAAAGGGCAAAGACACGGCAATGACTTCTAAATCATCATCATCCACCCACGGATTCAAAATGTCATTCTGTTTACTGGAGGAGACATACATATGCATAACGGAAGGAACTAGCAGCTCAGAGCTCAGGTAAGCACGAGCTGTGAACTGTTGACAAGGAGAGAGGACTGTTCTGCTGACGTTGGACGTGGAAAATAGTACCAATTAGTGTGCGGAGGTTTGCGAAAATAGCTGATTAAAGGGACTGTCCAGGTGCTTGGGAAGGAGTCAAACATGAGGTACATGAGCTCTTGATAAGTCACGAGAACTGTGACGAGTCATCGAGGGGATAAATAGCTAATGGCGAATCCACCACCAAAAAGGACCCCAAAAACAATCGTCACGCGGTTCGTGTGACACAAACCCCGAAAAAACCCCCACGCAGCATACACGGAAATTCAATTGTTGTGTATGTCTCTCTCTCTCTCTCTCTCTTCTGATAAATGAGCTGCGCTGCATTTGAACGCAAAATTCGAGGAGAGAATTCGACTGATAAGGCGGCTTGCTCTGGAAACTACGAGCCGATTAGAGCCAACAGCTTACGACTATCGCCCCCTCTTGGACCTTGGAATGAAAAGGAAAGAGCTACCCGACTGTAAATGGAGCCGGTTGCTCCTAAGAATAGGATCTTGGAAAGTATAGAAGGGGGATTAGAGTGATAATGGAGCCGTTTTGCTACTTATCTCATTATCAAAAATTGAAGAAAAGTCGACACGGGACCTCCTCGATAGTACTAAAAATCGTGGCTTCAAATTTGAATTGGCTGAATTTGGAGAATAGCTGACTGATTGGGGACTACAGTCATTCTTCAGTGGGTTTTGACTGGAAAGAAGATCTAATTGAGCGCCATCTACCATAATCCACTGCTGTAAAAGAGACTGGGATGACCTCCAAATGGTTATAGTAGTCTTGGGGGAGCCACAATCTCTAGAGTAAGAAGAAAAAGACTACCGTAGTCTGGAGGGAAGAAGATGTCTCTGCGGAGAAGTGGCTCTTTTATAGGCGATGTGATCCGCGCAAGCAGGGATAAGCCTTCCTGTATGGGAAGGGAACGTTGACCTCACTCTCACACACCCCTCAGCTGACTCAAGTTCTCTCCGAAAGAAAAAGATGAACTTTATCGGAACACCCAGAGTCGATAATTTATTATCTCCTGCTCTTTGCGAATACCTATGTCAGAAGGAGAAGGTTCGACTCGGAGAGACATATAGGCCGACAAAAAGATAGGAAGTTTTAGGTGGAGTGGGGGAGTCAAAAAGAGGTTACACACTTCACAACACATGTGTTCGTTTTTGTCTTTTAATGACCGCTCAGATTGCATTCTGCAATAAAAAGACACATAAAGATCTCCAGTTAAACGGACCACAACGAGTTTTCCAGAAGCTGTCAGATCCAGAGACTGGGAGATTGATCTTCGAGCCAGAGGAGCAAAACTTCTGCTAATTTAGAATGGAGAGAGAGAGAGAGAGAGATTTTTGTGTCAGCGAATAGTCGAAAAGCCAGCACTGGAGTCTAGTCAAGTCGAGCAGTATCTCTGAGGAATTAGTATAGTATCCAAGATAGAAAGAAACCAAGTGTACGAACCTTAAAGTCGTCAAAGAGAGTGACGAAAAAGTGTTCTCTCTCACCCATGGTGCCCGTGAGAGTCGACTTTTATATCCAAATCGACTCCCAAAGGGTATGAAAGGCTTCAAATTGGTTGATTATGGTGTCAGAAATCCCCGTGTTCAGGTATATTAGTCGATTATATGAAGCCAAATTTATGTTTTGAGGAGGCGACGATCGCTTTAGTCACCAATTAATAAAATGGACTGGTTGAACCCTTTAAAAGCGGGAGAGTCGGAATCTGTTCTTGATGTTTGCTCCAAGTATTTTTTTGAAGAAGAAACTTCTGAAACCTCTAATCAGTGTCTCATTCCTTGTTTTTCAGGAACACTGTTATACAGTTGAAAAACACTTTTTCAGCAACTACCAATTCTCCAAATCTTCACAAAGGGATTTTCTGATAACTAATCAAGTCCCAAAACACTGATTGGCCTGATATTTCAAGCTGAAGCCTTCTTCGAATCAAATCTTATTCCAAAGTTCACAAGTTGCAACTGCAGAATATTAATAAAAATGATTTCATCGCTCTTTCTCAGAAACTTTCTGGGAAAGAAACCTCTAATCATCTTCAGCAATTCGTCATCCATCCAAGTACAACCACACTTGCTTGAGGGTTTTCTTCCGATCGTCAGGGTTCGTCTTATTAGCAAAATTAGAACTTTGGACATTGTTCCAGGGGCTATTAGCACAACAAATGAGTCAATTTATGATGTAAATTAGACAAAAAGAATTTTTCCTAGGTTCTTCGAAGAAATCTCGCCTCTTGGAATAAACAAAATAGCCAGTGGTATCTTTTTATCGAACCATCAGTTGATCGGGGGGATTGTTTTGCCAACTCTCTAGTCTGCTCAAAAGATAAGAAGAAGGACCAAATATTGGAGCCCCTCGTCCACTCTCAGGGATTTCTCTCAGATTTGTATGTGCAACTGGAAATTATTATTATTCAAGGGGTTGTAGGAAGGTTCTTTTCGGCTATATTCCAGTCGTACATCTTGGAACATCAATCCCTTTGAAAACAATAACAGTCCTCGAGTTAGTACACGATCGATGGATGTAGACTGGAAAAACTCCTACAAAAATATTCGTCATTGTCCTTTTTGAGGATCTTTCACACCGGATTCCGTAAATAGCTCTGATTGTTCTTCGGCTCTTTTCAAGTTCTTCGCCAATATAGGACGCGTCAATGGCAGCAATTATTCCGGCAATTTGGGGAGAGAATCCTGCAGAACCCCCAGAAGCCATTCAAACAGCTCTTTGCTCTCGTCATTACCGAGGAAATTGGATTTGCATTGTCGTAGGTGAAGGCCAGTTGAGTCAGAGCTCGGGAAGTGACCGTGAGAATTGTTATTTCCGAGAATCCATCACGAGCGAAGTCTCGTCAGCAGTTAGGCTCATAGATCTGAACTTTAGCTAAGCTACGTAAAAATCTCGAGAAATCCCGATTAATCTGCACTTCGCCATAAAGTTCTAAGGGATCAGTACTCTCCGAGGGAGAATTCTTTTTAAAGAAACTCTCAGGGAATTCATCTCGACTACTTGGTGTCGATCTTTCGTATTTACGCACTCTCAGGACTCCAAAGGAATTTTCTGAAAAACATGGAGAATTTGTAGATATTTGAGCTGATATTTATCGTGGAAACGTCGAGACACGGAAACTGCTTGGTGATGTAGAAGGAATTTCCTCCGGAACGATTGTCCTTTAGATTTCTTCCGATTTGTGAAGGAAGTCGCAACATTTCGGAGAGGTCTTTGGAAAAAAAGGAAATATTTCTCATAATATCCCCTCAGAATGAAACGTCACGATAGACATCAAGCTAATAGCTCTTTAAATGCTTTCTAATTTAGGCTTAAATTAAATTCCGACGGAATGCGCACTTTTAACTTCGTTATAGGCTACGGAAATTAAAAAAAGTTCGAAGGAAATTATTTATGACTTATTCCAATAACACTCTCAGGACTTCTTCGAATCGGATAAGTAGACAGCATAACTATAAGTATTTGAGAAATCTGAAAAGTTCCTGAGGGATGAAAACTTAAAAGATTATTGAGATGACTATAGTCTGTCCATAAAAAGACGATGTCTTTTGTATTCAAGAAAGAGGTTTCTGATCCATTTTTATCCTAAAATTTACTAAAGGCCTTTTTAAGATAAAATGGGTCTCGCAGCGATAACCCCTTTCTTGGATATGAAGGATGTCGTCTTTTTTATGAAATGACTATACGGTTCTACAAAGTGTGTCGATTTCCCTGAAAATACCCTCGGTTCCATCCCTTTATTACTGAAAAAAATACATGCAGAGAACTTCGTTTCCACCGGAAATTGTCCCTCAATAATAAAAGTAGATCAAATCCCCGCACTCATCTGCAAGAGATCCTCTACGTCACAATAAGATTTCCATTTTAATTCACTAAGCTGTCTGCTTGCATAAAATTCGCCTAGAACGCTCGCCCTTTTTATGGGTTCGCAATGGGTCTACCTGGTACGGATAAAGTTCTTGAGAGCCTAAGAAGATCAATAGAAAGAAGAATAAAAAGAATATTTGTCTCCTCATGTCACTTTTAGAAATCAACAACAGTCTATTCTTTTTGCATTCTCCTGGAAGACCTGCGTAGAAAAGGTGTTTCCTCTGAAAAGAAGTGAAATCTGTCTTCTTCGAGAAGGAAGTCGCTGAGAGGAAAGATCTTAGAAATGTTCATTTGAGCAACAAAAGCGACTCGTCAGCCGGTTTTTCCGAGTATCCTCCCCTCATTTGTCTAATTGAACCCGACATGTTTACAACTTGGAATAAAGGAATCCCAACGAAAAATGTCAACAGAACATCATGGCGGAAGTTCTAGTGGCTTCCACTCGACTGCAACTGCGTGTGTTCACTCATTGACACACATGAACACGTTCCATCGTACTCCGGGAAGGACATTGAATTCCTTTGAAGCGTGAAAAGCTCCCTGGAACCCATTTCGTGCGTCAAGAGGCTATTTTTTACCATGCAGGTGTCTGTGTGGATCCGGCGTAGACAGCCAGCTATTTGGTTTGAAGGCAGCAACTTTTTTTTCTCAATGGAATAGACGTCAAATTAGATTGAAATGGGCGATAATGACATCCAATGAGACAGAAGTTTTGAACACAGAAACTGTTCCGATCCGACTAATCTTATACGTGTTGTCAACAAGTTTTTCGGAGAGAAAATTTCGGACTTTGGTGGAACTCGAATCAGACACAGTTCAAGAGACTAAAAAGAATTCATAAACAACACATCAAGACAACTAATGAACTCTCTGTTTTTGTGATTTTCTATATTTGGAGAGATCCTCACAATACTCCCAACTATACTGCCAAACTTATCCTCGTTTGCAGCGAGTGGGATCTAGCAGTCCCTCACTAGGTGAACATTCCTTTGGTTACACTTGACCGATTTGTCTCGATGTCGTCGCCAGCTGAACATTTTCATTTTTGAACTCCAAGTCCCTTTCATAAGCTTTTGACTCAACAGACAGCCAGAGTGAAAATAACCTGAAACGTTTGTAGTTACGAACGCAGTGAATCATTCGTCATTGAGATTCATATTTAATTAGACAGTTCTGACGTCTTTCTACGTGTGTATTGTACTAAACCAAGACGGGTTCTGTCAGAATTTTAAACTAGGATTATCATTTTTGAGTGAGTGGCTTCCGACCAAAGCCCTCATAAGGACTTCGCCTTTGAGTGTAACTTGGAGCTGTCAGTTCTGTGATTTAGACAAAAGCAGACGAACAAAGATTGTATTCTACCACTCGACTGTTTTCGAGAATTGTTGAACAAATCTGCAGACTGGTCCCATCTCCGTCGGCTGTTATGTACGACCAATGGTTCTTGCTTGCATAGCATAGTCAATGCATTTTTCCGATTCAGTTAATCATTTTGAGAGTCTGCCGTCAAAGCAAAATCTGAAGAATAAAACTCAAAAGTTCCCTCGCAACCTTTAGTTTGTAATTGTCTTTGATCAGAAATTCAACTCCTGTGTGTCCTTTTCGTAGGAGTGTGCTAGAACCATTTTAAATGAATTCGTTGAAGACATTTGAAACATCTAAGACCTGGCATGATTTATTCAGCGCTTTTCAATTTTAGTGGAATTCTCCCGGTCGAGTTATGACTTTTGCCCACACGTGATGGGAGAAGATATGGGAGAGAAAGGCTTCAAAAGTCATGCTCTTTTCCCCTGCGCCCACGTTCTTTTTGGGATGAATTATTCCGCCATCCCGTTCGTAGTATTCTGCAGGTCAAACAGCGTCTAAAATGACGTTAATGAAAGACTCTCCTTAGCACGGCCGATTGCACTTTCCCTCTTCCTACGTTTAGCCAAGAGAGATACCGGCAAACACTTCCTGTCCGATGGTCAAAAAACGCATGAAGATGACAAAACAGTCTGTGAGGTTACAATCTCTGCACATACTTTCTGTCTGGGGGGATTGTAGACGAGGAGACAATTCTGCGACGTACCTCAATCAAAATAATTCCTTCTTATTCAACGATCAAATTTGGCTCACTTTAGAGTAATAGAGCCAGATGCTTCATTCGTCATTCAAACGGGTGAGGGAGGCAATTCGACGAGAGGAGGTTGATAAGGTCAGAATGCAATAAACAAACACATTCCGAGAGAGGAGATGTGTACTGTACTCATAGAACATTCAGAGAAGAATTCAATTTAAAGACCAACTAATAACAAGAATAATAAGCAAGTTGTTGGAGGAAAGAAGTCTCTTTCTCCGAAAAGTGTCCCCCCATACACAAGTCCAGACAGATCTTTCGCTAAGTGATGAAACCCTCGAAGTTTCCTACAAATCGCCTTTGAAGGTCCGGTTCAAGATCGGTTGATAAAAGAGAGAGTACTCACAGAGGACTTACAGGATAATTCGAAAAGCGTCTTGGCCGAGGTCCGGTTTGTAAGGTTTAAGCCTGACGATAGTAGTGACAAAAAGTCATAAGAACTTGGTCTACAAGAGACGTGGCTCGATCGCCTTGGAAGGTCCGGTTTCGGTGTTTTGATCCTGATAAAGTGGCAGAAGATGTCACAGTCTTAAGTCTCCGATAAAAGAACAAGCTCTATCAACAGATTTATTATTATAACTGTAGTAGTATGTGTAGCAACATGTACGTATGCACAGCCGTAAGTATGACACCGCCTAGAAATACTAACCGAACTCATCAGAAACTCTAAAATGCTGTCGGCTGTATTGAGATCGGCGAGAGGAGGGAAAAAGAGAAACAGTGGATGAGGGTGGATGATCGAGATCACAGACTGTGTGACGGGGTACCGGACCGTGGTTTTAGAGAGAAGAAGAGGAGAAGGCTGGCGAGTTCGAGAGTCTTTTCAGTAGGCTGGGAGCTCGGCTGATTTCTTCAAGTGATCCTTGTTCAGATCGATTCGACGGGCGAACGACTGAAAGTTCTATGATTATTTTGAGTCATTTTAGTTGCTTTCTCTATCTCTACGAATTGGACTAAAACCTACTCGATTGCAGAGAGGAGTAGTGCAGCAGCAGAAATAGGGGCCGAACTCCATCTCAGCTACACAAGTGTTCTCTTCGCAAGTCTTGTTGATGACATCGTCCTGAGAGAATCCATTACTTATTTGGAGGAGAGAGGGGGAAACGAACCATTTGATGGACCCAGCAACCTTGTTTGACGGGAGTTCCATCCTCGAAGAAGACTCCCATACAGGCCAGGCCGAGGCTCTTGACTCCCATGGTTGGCTCTCCGGCCATCTTGCACTTGGTGATGCCGTCGTGCTCTTCTTCCTTCATTCCACGATGGAGACATGGAAGGTATTCCTCACCGTCCTCATCACGAGGAAGACTGAAAGAATCACGTTTTACGTCGAAAACACGAAAGAACGCCGATAGGCTCGGCAGCTCAGACAGTCCGATAACGACTTGCTCTCTCTTTTCCAAAAATCGCCGATTCAGCAAACTCACTTTTGATGCGAATGGTGGTGCGAGACATGGACTTGACGGCTTTCAACAGTGAAGGAGATAGCGAGGATGACGAGGAGGGCAGAGCAGAGAACCATTTTCATTTTCTGAAAATTATTAGTTTATTTTTTTGAAAGAAGAAGAGTAGCTAAAAGATGCTATCAGTAGCAGACATGGCGCCTTGGTTTGGTAGAAGAGAGAGAGAGAGAGAGAAAAAAAAAAGAAGAGGGAAAGTGTTGCTCCCTGGGGAGGTGATTGATAACAGGAGCCAGAAGCTTGGGAGACTTCCTTCTTTAATCTTATCATCACGACGATCGTAAATTCTCGCCGGACATCAGAAACCAACTCACTCATTGAACTGAAGAGTCAAGGCTCAATGACTTGTCCCCGCCCCATTTGAGTTAGACCCACCCCCTCTCCAGGGAGATGTTCCGAGGAAAAGGAGAGAGGCAAGAGTGAGGTCGAGCCTCGGGCCGGACAGACATCAGTCTGTGAAACTTGGGAGGCGGGGTTCTCAGGTCGCTACGGTAGACTCCGCCCCTCTTTCTGCTCCTCCCCTTCTTTGATAAGGACACTACTGTCTGGACTGATATCTGAAGAAACTACAAACAGAAGCACTGATTGGTAGATCAAATAGATCAAAGACAATGGTTACTGTCGTCACACTCTGACAACTGCCAAGAGCAGAAGGAATACAATCACCTGGAGAGAGAGAGAGAGAGGCGAGATAAGCACAAGAAGAAAATAAATTTTCTGGTTGAAACTACCCAAAGTTTGCAAAATTGAGGAGCTGATACGACGACACGTGGTTAGGCCAATACCCAGTTTTGCGTCTAATCTTCGCCTAGCAGAAAACCAGCACAAAACTGTACAAGCTGGTCTCGAAGGAGATAAATCTTTTGTTTGAAAAATGAAGCAAGGAGAAAGAAAATCTTTGGCATATTTTGAGAGATATTTTCAATTTTTTTTAGGTCCTCCTCCTTTAATTTAAAAATAATTGCTAAGAAAAAATATCTCGAAGAAATGGATAGAAATGAGAGAAGAATCAAGGAATTTAAAGACTGTGGTAGCTTTGGATTGGAGTTGTTCCGTTTGGCTCAAAAAGATCGAAAAGTACTGACGATGAAGTGCCAGATCGTTGGAGAGTTTAAAGACCAAAAGAACGTAGATAACACAGCAGAATGGGCTAGACAGACGCCTAATTCAAATATTTATACTTTTTTCTGCCTACGATCAGAGATTTACCGGCGACATTTTCACATAAATTCTTATAATCTAGACAGAGGTTTAACCCTTTCTTGAAAAGGCAAATGAGACGTCAATGAGACGAAACATGAGAGTCCAGGCCGTACATTTTTAATTTGGATTGGACTTATTAGTAGGCTCAGGATTACTAGTTAGGTTATTTTTCTGCTCACACGTCAGGATCGTCTGGATCATGCGGAGAAAGAATTATGATCCATTCAGTGGGGAGTTACTGTGAAACGACTTGTTTTGACCTCTTCTGTCAAAAGATCTCATCAGAAGGAATAGAAATTAATGACATAGAACAAATAGTCAAAGACCACAAGGAACGTATAGGCTCCCACTGAAAAATTCACATAAAAGTATAGTCGAGGAGTTGATTTTAGAACAAATTAGCTACTAAAATGAACATTTTTAGAGCTACGGTAGCTAGAAAAAATAGGCGAATTCAAAAGCATTTGATTAGTTCTTTGGTGCACAAAATGTACGTGTTGAATGGAAGCTCGTGGTTTCTCTTTTTTGCAATTAGGAATAGAAGGAAACTCGCTTTTTTTTCTGCTCTATTGGACGACACAAAATAATTCAACTACGT
Source organism: Oscheius sp. JU1382 (assembly GCA_932521405.1). Classification (NCBI taxonomy): domain Eukaryota; kingdom Metazoa; phylum Nematoda; class Chromadorea; order Rhabditida; family Rhabditidae; genus Oscheius; species Oscheius sp. JU1382. The sequence continues at coordinate 3,225,888 of OW051479.1, forward strand.
AGGCCTCCCGGTCGACTTGAGACGAGAGAGAATTTCTGGGAAAATTTACTTGAGCGAAAAGGAGGACGTCAACGTCTGAATTGGATCGTTCGATCAGAAGGAACCTTTAGTCAGCCGTTCTGAAATAGAAAAAGGAAGTCGTGCGTGGGGAGGAAACGACAAAATTGCAAGAAGGGGAGGCCATTGGAACAAATTGGTCTAGCCGGTGGAAGAATTCTCTCCGGAAGCTCATTCAGTCCACAATCAAAATTCAGTCATCATAAAGCCGACGAGAGAGGATAAGCAGGATGGATGACTAAAATATTATCTGTTTTGTTTCGGTCTAAGAATCAATGAGAGACATTAGCCCTAATGGTTTTGATCTTGGACGAAAAGTGTTTTCAAAAACATCCCAGGATCTTTAGAGGCAGCCGTCCAAAAGGTTCTTTCAGAGGATACTGTCTTCCAACGAAGAGATCTTTCGATTCCCTAACTATACTTATCCCTCGATGACGATGTCCAGCCAGCCGGCGGTAATCCAGGTCAGGCGCTGCACTCTGTCTGTAACAAAAGAGCGTCACACGTCTGATCGGTCAGATTCGAAGAGGATTTCAACGACGAAGAAGGAACAAAAGATAAGGCTGGCAACTACCGTAAGCCAGAAATAAACAAATCCACGTGAAGAGGGTCACTCGGAGCCACGTGCTGGCTACTGCAGACGATAACGATTTCCTGTTCCGTTGGTCAGAAAGCCATTACTCATTACGCTTTTGCAGGAGCGAGGTGAACCTTGGCCTGACGACCACCTGACAGATTTTCTGAGAAGTTTTCCTGGGAGAAGAAGCCTTGTGATTTCCACACACCCCCAATTTCTCACGTTCTGCCTACAAAATAGAACACACAATAGACGAAGAAGGACATCTCTTCGTGTGTTAATCAGACATTCACGAGACGCGTCATGTCTCCTCGAGAGACAAAATAAAGGGAAAAAAAGGAGGTCTGATCCTCCGAAACTTGGAATAATCCAACAATCCACATAGGAAGTCTCATTGAGATCAAAACAGAAGGGGGCAAAGTAAAGTCTCCGCCGAAAATATCTCCACAGGAGGAAATATTTACATTTCCTTCTCTCGTGACTCCAAGAACCTAGGGACCCAGACGGTTTCGGAATTTTGTTTACATTCGCCTCATGAATCCTCCAATCCTCATAGACGTTTTGATCGAACTTTGTGACTCAAAACTTTAAATAAAGAACAAATTAGCCGGTGGGAAATTGAGGTCTTCTAATCTAAATATGCCCAAATATAGGCACATGCGGGGGACCTTTAGCCGGAAAAGTACACAACTCTATTCTCGTCTCCTTCTATTTCGGTAATCCCTCACTCGTTCAAAGTTCTCGACTACAGAGCGTTGCTCTCGATAAGCGGGAAGAGAAAGGTGTTGAGCATTTCGACGCTGGACGAGAGAACCTCTTCGGCAGATAGCGGTGTCTCGCCTGTCGCGGACAGAAAAGGAGACTGTAGAGAAAACTTTTTGTTCGAGGGGTTAGAGTGACTTTGAAGAAGAGAGAACTCTCTATCAAAATAAGCTCTTTTTTGCATCTTGAGAAGAAGAACTATACGAGATGCTGATCACTGATTCGGTTCTCTCTTCGAAACATTACAGGTGCTTATCAGACTCGATTTACACAGACGTCTGGGTAAGCAGTCGCTCTATGCAAATGAGAGGGTCGGAGTTATCGGAGGATCCTTTTGGAACAAAAGTTTTGTTGTTTTGAATGGAATATAAGGCTCTTTGAGTCGGAAATGACCTAGTTTTTGGTCTAAAAAACAACGTTTTGTCACTCTTTTCAAACTCTACAGTACTCGTTTGAGTGAATATTTTGATCTGAAGGATCAAAATCTCATATCCAATGATCAGGAGATTGTATTAGTAGAGTGAGCATTAGAATATCAAAGAAAACAATTTTTCAGACTCTAAGAAGCCAAAGCGGCTATAAGAACTGGAACAAAAAATGCTCGGTGTCTGATCTGGGAGACATCAAGACACAAATGACGTGGGGTCATCGTCGATATCAAATGGTACCAAGTCAACACAAAACACGGGGGCCACACTCCTTTTTGTTCCTATATTCGAGTCCAATCTTGAGGAATGTTCTCCGACCTTGGGGAGTCTAAAAGGAACAACAATAGGGCGATATAATTTCTTAATGGACAGGGCTAATATCGAAGAGAGAGCCTCCTTTGACTCAAAAATGGAACAAGACGTAATTAATTACTTGGAGAATTGGACTAATATTGGAGGGATCTCCCCCTCCATTCTTCTATTTTCGCCCTTCGGAAGAATTTCTAAAAAGAAGTTGAGTGATTGGCCGAATAACTGAGACGGCGTTGCCTATTTTGGTTTCTTTCTGTTAGCCTTTCGACCTTGAAAGAAGATACTCCAAAAGGGGCGAAGATCGCATAGATAACTCGGAACGGTGTTTACCACTTCTAGGTGGGTTAGCCTTGAAATTCTTTTCTCCCAAGGTTTCAAGCCAAGGTCGATCTTTGTCATTAATTTCGTCGAGGGAGGTCCGTTCTCTTCCTTGTGACGTTTCAGAGAAGCCAGTCATTCAAATTTGAGATTTTTTAAATAAGAACACAGTGTGACGTGTGGCAATGTTGCAAATGGCAATGGGATTCATCTCTGACCCTGAGGAGAGTCTCTCCAAAAGAGGGGGAGAGGGGAGAGACCTCAGTCTAGACGGGCATGCGGGGAGGTTATTGCTCTAATTTTAGTGGCTGAAGGCCTAAATAAACCTATTTTGGAAATAGAGACAGACAGAAAACATGGCTCTCAAATTAATGAGAGAGTGGGGGAGAACGGTCAAAACAGTCGTCTCTAAAAAAAGGACAAAGAGACCACAGCTCGAAACAAACGGGAAGAGACGCAGTTCCGAGCAATTCGAGCTCCTTTTATCTCCTCTTCTGTAGTTCAACAAAGCATCCTTTTCGGTGCAACTGGGGGGAAACCTTGCAGACTTGGTCAGCAATCTGCACATTTTGCAGATTATTCTTTCTTTTTTGTATGTCCAAAAACTTAAAGATTTATGGTTGCAGCTGAAAACCTTTAGAAAAATGAAAGGATTTGGACATCTCCTTCCTAGATTCGATTAAAAATTTGTACGGCACAAAAGGCAGCTGCCGTTTTCCTTCAAAAAAAGCGAGCGACTATTACGATCTTCGGATCTGAAAAGAAAAGCTGAGGGGACCGTCTCTTTTCTCAGAGATTTGCTTGCATAATTTTAAAAAAGGAAGATTTCTCGATTTTTAAAACTCAGATGAGACAAGAAAGTCGGAGTTTCTAATTTTGTGATCAAAGAAATGTTCTTCCATCTACGATTGCATGAAATATGAGATCTCCTGGTTCCTTCCATAGTTTTTCATTAAAAGTGCAATGACATGGGGTCTATGAAAATAGGAGACAAGTTATTAATTTTTAACCAACTAAATCAACAATCCTTAATTGAGACCCTCTAGTCCCAAATTTCTTGCCCACTGGGGAACAAACGTAAGATCTTTTCCGATAGCTTTGGCCAAATGTTGAACAGTTTCTGGCGAAGAAAGAGCTATATGTCTAGCAACAAACTACGCTCAGGAAGGAGCCTATATCGTAATGGAGCTAACATATTCCAAGAAGCTACTTTTCCAATCAGAAAGGATGGATCTCTCCTTTCCTCCAAATTAATCTAAGATCTTTTGGCTTTTTCCACGTTTTGCCTCATGGTTGGTATAGATAACTTGCTGACATAGGTGGAAAAATATCTGAAAAAGTTGATTATTCTCACCATAAGTAAAGAGTCTTTTTTGGGCGATAAAGAACTTTTTTGTCATCAAAAAATAAAAGTGTGCACAATTCTGGTGCTTATTATTAGGCAAATAGACTTTGATCCAGGGAATTCATACGTGCTTGTGTATTTTTCAAGAACATCTCTTATCACGAGGAGGACCACTTTTTGGCCACACATAGCTCGCATTTTTCTCGGACAAATAGCTCCATCCTTTTATCGGTCACGTGGCTCTGATCTGTGCTTTCATATAATATTCTGACACAAACACAAATGACGCATCTCTCCTTCTGCTTGTAAGAATCGCATTTATGCATGAGATTCTTGGATCAAGAGCACGCCTTTTGTTCTGCTTGGTTCAGCCTAGAAAGATAATGAAGTCGAACGATTCCTAGGGAGAGATAAAGCCCATAATCACATGAACCAAAAAAACCGAGGGAAAGTCTTGTTGATTCCGAGAGAAAAGTCTGGACTGCAGATAACAAACTTTCGCCCAAAATCAAGAATCCTTTTTTATTCTTCCAGTTAGATATTTCTATTGGTTGATCTAGGAGAAGGAGAAAAATATCTACGTTTTTCCATAAAATTTGAATGGTTTTAGAGGGGGGAGAGTGTCCCCTTTCATTTCCGGAATTATCTCCAATTTTATGGATCTGTTTGTGTGTCTCCAGTTCCGATGACGTAAAGACTACAGTCGGAGAGAAAAAGCGATAGAAGATTTAGCTTTCTTTTTTTCCTTCTTACCGTAGCCCCCAGGGAATCAAAGGACAGACGTACATCTTGTGCCTGGGAAATGGCCGAGAAGTCTATTTTGGTTCTTTTCGGTTCTTTGACCATGCTTTTATGAAAAATTTCGCATAGAAATCCGTCAGACCGATCTGATCGACACGTCCTTTGAAGTATTATGTCTGCAGGAATGGGCTGACGCAAATGCTCCCTAAAGCGATTCATTTAATTCGACGAATTTCACGCCCAAAAAGAAGATTTTAAACGTAAGAGATGGACATCAAAATGTACAGATTTATGCGGGAATCACTCATAATTAAGCGAGGAAAGATCTTGGAAATCTGAGGACTGCCGGCTGGAGAGACAATACTCCAGGATGTCCTCGTCTCGACACGCGTTCACGCAGCAATTCGTAACTATCGATGAGAACTTCTTCCCAAAAGGCTGTGGCTCAAACGACGACAAAACACTGAAAATTTCCTGCTTGGAGAACCACAGATTGATACAGTATTTTCTGATTTCTGCTCTGGTCTTCAAGGGAAATCTGCTACAGTATCCCTAACTTTTATGGCATTTTATGACTCTTTGATCCTAAAAATTGATCGAAACTAGCTATATGAAATAAAATCTTTGTCTACAGTATTTTTAGGAGAATCTAATTGTTTCCAGATGATTAAACGGATCAGTTGGTTTTTGATTTGTTAACCTGAAATTTACTCCTTCTGTCATCATCATATGTACTTCGATTTTTGCTCTACTGGAATCAATTAGCCTTGTTGACTATGATCCAAACGACTTTATTTTTGACATTTCTCATTTTGGATTGGATATGTCTAACCAACCTGCTGCATATTTCGAGGATTTTGAGAGCAAGACGTGAGCCGCACATACGACGATGCCTTCCGACAGCTTCAGCCAAAACGAAATGCAAAGAAAACAGAAGAAGTATTAGGAGAATTTTTGAATGATTCATCTGAAATTTTGGCAGATTTCCAAAGAGATTGTGGGAGAGAAGGATCCTCGTGAGGACAAAAGGAGTCGTCTTATCGCAGGACTACCGAACTGACAGTTCAACCCGCGTTATCTCCTTCAAAACAAAAAATCTTCGGGCTTTAGGAGACTTGAAAAGAGGAGGAAAGAAGCAACTTTTGTGACGGCTGTTTACGGGCAAAGGACAGTGGCTGATATTCTCGAAAAGCCCTTGGAGCACTTATCTTTTACGACTTAGTACGGAGGGGAATTCCCAAGCACTTTTGCAGGCGTCGACACTCTCTCTCTCTCTGAGAAAAATATTTTCTCGATCGACTAATTGGAACCATTCAGGAAAGGGGAAAACAGGGACAAAAATGTTCATTGGAGTTCGTGGGCCAATTTGTAAAAGAAATTTTCCTTGTCCAGCACTCCGAAGACATTAAACATTTGAAGATTATTGCGGAAACGTTGAACTGAGATCTATAAAACTGTGTCATGAAAGAAGACTAGAGAACTTTTCTACCAAAATTAATGTTTGAAGATTGAAAATTTCCCCTTGGCGGATTTCAGGATACTCTACGCCGATACTTCTGAAAGAAATTACTGCATTATTGTGCAAATAGCACAGAAGTCGATTGTTTTTTTCTGATAAAATTCCTGACTTTTTTTATTCTAAAAAGTAAATCTTTGCGTGGAAAAGTCGGGCTATGCGACTATCAAAAACTGACTTGTAATAGTAGCTGAAGTCAGTTAGAATCCGCGTCCGAGCTCTGGAAATAATTGGAAGAAGCTCATTGCAACTTTCGAAAATATCTAAATTTCTCATCTTTTCCCAGAAATTTAGTCTGACTTGAATTCCAAAACATGAGAGCAACGAGACCTCCGACCTCCATCTCGGTGATTTTTAGCCGATTCATCTCAGAAATTGGCTGAACTTTATCAACACCGCATTCCTTCTTCGCAAATCTGAATTGGATGTTAATTTTTCGGAATTACACCCACTCGGGCATGTATAGTGTTAATTTTTCCTTGATAAAATCAGGAGCCTTTTCGATGTCAAACCAGTCATGGAGCGTTCTACTCGAGTCCCAATAAGAGGTGGCTGACGTGATACTACTGAAGAGACAGTCATTAGGGAAGGAGAGGGCTCACTATTTGGTATACATTTCTGGCGGAATGTAAAGAGATGAGAAATAACAGGCGTCTATCCATTGTAGATAAATGTAGAACGGCTTTATCATCATCCACTGCAATGAGAGAATTAAAGTCTATTGGAAAGAACACTTTTCGAGGATCTTTGGAGAAAATTGAAATTTTATCAGCTCGCCGAGCTTCCTGTTCTTCTGTGAACTTTTGGAAATTCCCGAAACTATTCATTCAATTTATGATTCCCTCGGGAAACATTTAGCCAATTCGAGCGAGCGAGCTTACCTTCTGGTCGTTTGTTAATTCAGAGAACTCTTCGAATGAATTAGAAAGGTACTCGACAACAGACGGGAAATGGACTTTATTGGTCATTCGAATGGTATCGACTGTGCAGAGAAAATATCCCTGAAAGAACATCAAAAGAAATCTTTCTTCCTACCGGAACAGGTCCAGTATTTTGGCAGTTTTTGCACTCTTCTGGGAAAAGAGCTTGTTCTGTACGGCGCCTTTCCTCACAAAGTGTTCTAAATTTGCTTATTTGCCAGCCATCTCTCTCTCACTTGTAATTGTCAGCTAATTTTTTGAGGAATAAAGGCTTAGAGATCTCTTCATCTTTAGTTTTTCGCTTTCCTTTGACTCCAGCCACGAGCATTCCTACGTCAAAACATTTCTGGAGGCGACATTTCTTACAAAAACATTTCTGATCTGAATTCGAGTCATAATCCGGAGCACAGTGTGGCTACACTTATTTATGACACAGTTGTCATTTGCCAGACAGCTAAATGTCTTATTCTCGATTATTGCTCTTCGGAAAAACGCCGAACACGCTCTGAAAATAGTCTGCTCTGCACGATGTTTTGTCGGGGGATCGACAGAATTCTAACTCGTGACTTCAAACTTTTACTATCGCTTGTGGGTAGTCTAGTGGCCACCTGATTTGAACTATCAAGGAATTTATGGGGAACAAGCGGAGTAAAGAATCTTATCTAACCCTTACTACCAAATCTGCCTTTTCTACCTGCAAGTGAAGACGCCAAAATGCAGACCAACCGGGGTGTCTGAACAGACTACACATGCTCTGAATAAGAATTGTTTCCGAAAATTTAAGGGTCATTACGTTACAGAATAAGGCTCATCCATCCGGCTGAAAAGCGTACTGGAACGTCATGTCAAAACACTCGAAATAACCGATAAACAATTGTCGAAAAACGACTCAAAATCTAACAATTTTTAATGGAAAATTCATTCAGAGATCATGAATCAGCTTGTAGAAATAGTCATCTTTGTCCAACATTGCGAAGACATTAGACAGCTGGAGTTTATTTCGGAACTTTAGGGCATCAATCTGAGAATGTTCTGCTGAGAATTAGAGGGATCCTACTAAGATCATTCCCACAAGACTGATTATTTCGCCTTGTCTGATTTCTGGACACTCCAAGCCTTGGTTTCTAAAGTTGCTTTTAGTTTTTAGGAGATTTTTTAGATGTGAAAGCGCTTCAGAACTCACTTGTGGTAGAGACCGAAGTTTTTGACTATTTTAACCCTCGCTCGCGTAATCAAAGGAAGAATTTCTAGGGAGTTATCAATGCCTGCACCTTTGATTATCTCTGACCCAGAAGCGATTGACTTGTATTCCAAAACATGAGGTCGACAAGTGCGGAATATTCGATCTCATCAATACCCAATCTCTTCATTTCCATCGTCAATCGGATCTTATCAGTTCGAGCCTCTTTACTCAAAAATCTAATTCGACTTGTTTTCCACAAGAAACTCCACTTCCTCGGGCATATAATTGATTAATCTTTCCTTGGAGAAATCAGGAGCATTTTCGATTGAGAAAAAAGTATAGAGAATAGCCTTTGAATCCCAATAGGACAAAGCGGATACTATTAGACTAGAATAGGTCCCAAGAAGGAAACACAACTCACTAGTCGGGATACATCTCGGGTGGCAGATGGAGATAGTTGAAATAACAAGCATCTAACCATTGGAGATAGACATGGAACGGCTTAATCATCGTCCACTGGAATATCAAGGAAGACCAAACAGTTTTACTTTTTATTCCTCTGTAAGTTCGGCGAATTCTTCGAAAGAATTACAAAGATATTGTACAACAGCCGAGAAATGAACTTTATTGCAAAGTAGAATGCTTTCTACCATATAAGGGAAATATCCCTAGAAGCAACTTCAAACGAGAGAGAGAGGCTCACCGGCACTGGATTGTTGGCATTTTGTAGAAATTTTTGATGTTGCTCTGCGAAGGGAGCTTCTTCTGTCCTTCGTCTTTCGTCGCAAAGGATTCTACTTTTTTTGTCTCAACCAACTCCACTCACTTGTAATTGCTTGTTAATTTTTTGAGCAACAGAGGCTCTTTGATTTCTTCAATCTCTTCGCTGACTTCCTGTCTTGGAACCTCCAAGGATCGGTGTCTAGACTCCTCTTTTTGCACTCGTTTTCCTTTGACCCCGGCGACGAGCATTCCGACGTCAAAACATTTCTGTAGAATTTTTTCAGTGATATTTCTGGGCTGAATCACGGTATAATCTAAGAGTACAGTTTGCTTGCATTTATGAATGACGCAGTTGTTATTAATTGGACACTTAAATGTCCTGTTCTCGACGATATTTCGTCTGAAGAAGGCACTATATCCTCGACAAGTCAGTGCTCCAAAATGGGGACTGGTCGAAGTGTCGGAGCAGACTTGACATATTCTAAAAATGGTTGCTTTTATGGGCGAATGATGGTCATTACGGGGCGATAGATGGCTCATCCATGGTCTGAAAAATAGACTGAAATAGGGGAAAAACAATCGGACCAAATCGAATAGAAAATTATCGAGTTACGACCAAAGTTATATTAAGAAAATAACGATGAGATTTTATTTGATTTCTTGGAGATATTTGAAGAAATAATCTTCCTTATCAATCGCCCCGAAGATATTAAAAATCTCCAAATTCCTTCGAAATCTATGAGCTTCTACCTGGAGATTGGCTTGTTTAGTTTGAAAGAAATCACCTGAACTATGGAGAGAATGTTGAGGAGTTCTCCCAGTCGAACCTCAGGATATTCCTCCCCGAATTGTTTGTAATAAATACCGAGATCAGCGAAGATTCTTTTTCTTGTTTTATTCATTATTTGTTGGGCCTTTTCGGAACAATTCTCCACACCTTGAAGAATTTAAATCGAAGGGGAAGGACGACTCACAAGAATTCCAAAAGAGGAGACCAACCAGCGCTGCCATTTCAATCTCTCTCACTTGAATTCGAGCGATTTCACTCAACGATCTTTGTTTCTTTTTCTTCATTTCTCCTTTTACAAAACTGAAATCAAAGCATAAGATGGCCGATTCAACTCACTCTTGTCTCAGCTTGGTTAAAGACTCCTTCATGAACTCGGGAGCTTTTTCTATGTCAAACCAGCACGATGAGTGCAGATTCGCATCCCAGTAGATGGTCGGAGAGATGATCGAACTGAAAGATTCTTCAAAAACTTCAGCTCAAACCCCCTCTTGCTTTTTAAATTTTCCTCTCATCATTTTTAAACAAAAAATTAAGCAAAAAAACTGACTAGGAGGCGTAGAGATGAGGCGGGAGAACTTTATAAGTGCTCCAACAGCAGTCTAGCCATTGGAAGTAAATGTGAAAAGGTTTGATTAGAGTCCACTGGAAGAATTGAAGCTTTCAAACAAAAACAAACAAACTTTTTCTTCTTCTGTGAGCTCCGAGAAATCACCGAAAGTATTATTGATAAACTCAACATAAGACGGGAGATGGGCTTTCCCAATGATTGTCACACTCTCCACAGAGCAAGGCGAATATCCCTGGAAGAAAAGTGGAAAAAGAGAGGAAATCGTACAGCCAAAGGTCCTTCTGTGACAATATCTCGATTCTGGAAAAGAGCTTTTTCCGTCCCTTTTCGTATTTTGTAGAGATCTCTGGAATCTCCTTTTCCACAAAGAAAAAGTGATAAAACCCACTCATAGTTCTGCTGGATTTTCATCAAAAGAACTGGTTCCTCCGTTGCTTCCAATGAAGGTTCTGGCTGGATCGAAATCGGAGGCTGGATCGTCGCTTTGCTGCTTAATCGAGCTCCTTGAACTCCGGTGATTTGCATCCCAACTTGATAGCACTTTTCGAGTCGACATCTCTTGCAAATACATTTCTGGGCTAATATGGTTGAAATGCGAGAGAGAGGGGGAAAGACTTACTTTTGTGGACGGGACAATTGCCTTTGACTCGACAAATGAATTTCTTATTTTCTGTGATGGCTCGTCGGAAAAAGGCGGAACAGGCTCTACAGGAAAGAACTCCAAAGTGGATGCTGGCTGAGACGTCGGAACAAATTTCACAGATTCCTTGACTGAATTTGCTTGGATAAGACAAGAAAGGAAGGAATATACCGCGAAGTTGAGGGCAATTGTTCCATTTGGTTCGAAAAGTAACTGGTCGGGCAACAGGAGGGCAAATAGTCGAAAAGATCAATAGTTGCCGCCCGATAAACGTCTCTTCGAGTTTGGGGAGAGAGAAATGATAAACACAACATATTAAAAACTGGAATTCTTCATTCATTGTGCGTCTCTGATCATTTGGTAGAGGAAGTCGAATTTGTCGAAAACTTCGAAGATTTTAAAAACTTCCCAGTCTTCTCTGGCTCGAATTGTCTCAATCTAGACATTCGATCGATTTTCCACAAGAAAAAAAACCAACCAAAACTGAATTGGAAACACTCAATATTTCTCCCAGTCGGATAAAAGGAGAAGGCTCATTGGTCTCCTGGAAAAAACGACCCAATTCATCACAAATTATTCCTCTATATTTCCTCATCAAAACATGAACAGATTCTGAACAGCCGTGGACGCCTAGAGGAAATAGAAATCTCTCCGATTTTACGAACTATTATTCCAAAAGATGAGACAAATAAGAGCGGCATATTCCTCCTCTTTTATCTTCATTGCATTCATAGTGAAAAGTGATCTTTGTCTGTCACCACTCAGCTCCTTCGTAATCAATCTACAATTGGATAACGACTTTCGATGATTCAACTGACTTGTCAAAGTCTTGTGCTAACCAAGCAGGAACCTCCTGTGGATCGACAATATTATCCTTATGTTCCAAATCGAAGAAAGTTGTTTCAGATAATAAACAGCTGAAGTCTCTTAACTTTCCTCTAATCAAAGGGAGCCCCACCAAGTAGTATAATATTCCTTTGGAAGAACCTTATATGTGATGTAGGAGATGTCCAACCAATAAAAGAAGACCATAAATGGCTTCAATAATATAGCCTAGATTGATCATTTTCTCTCGAAAAAACGGACTAACTCGTTCTTCTTCTTGTAAATCATGGAAGCCTGGAATAGAATTTGCTGCGAATTCTATAACAGAAGGAGTATGAGCTCGGAAATAGGTGCTAATGTTCTCTGGTTTAGCCAAGGAATATCCTGCGAGTGGCCCAGATTTCACGACGGTCAAATAGGAATTTGGATCTAATGCTCTTTCGGTTGCTTTCCTTATGAGCCTAAACTCTCTGAAGTCTCCAAGTAAGATCAAAGAAAGAAAGAGAAAAACTTGTAATTAGTGATGATTTTCTCGAATATTTTCGTCGCAGAATACGGTAAAATGGGCAATTGGAAGCCAGAAATTGGATTTGGATCGTCATTTATGATGTCAATCTCCTCTGGCTTCACTTGCACTCCTGAGGCTTGCATTCCTTTCTCCAAACATTTCTTCAATCGACATTTTCGACACAAAGGCTTTATTGCTGAATTGCTTTTGACTATGGGAGGTCAGCTCGTCCTACATTTGTCGACTATGCATTTGCCGCCGGTTCTGCAGACATAAACTTTCCTCTCAATGACTGTTCTGCGAAAGAAAGCTGCACAAGCTCTGGAGCGTTTGTGTAATCTTTGGGCGCTAACAAACCTGCAGGAATCAATACCAAAATGACATCCTAACGTAGATTCAGAACAAACTCGACAAATTCTTTAATAGTTTTAAAAGAAAAAGAAAAGACAAAGAGAAACCTGGACGAAGTGGCCACTGCTTCGGTCATATTGACTGTGTGGCGAAAGATCGATAGATAACCTGTTTTATTTGTTCGACTCGACACAAAAAATGTGCTCCCCTCTATTAGAAGCCAACCTCCCTCTTTTGAGGTTCTTTCGATCAATTCGAGATAAAATCCCACTCAAACCTGTCTCAGATTCAAATGGGCGGAGTCTCAGCTCATTCACTCGAAGGTTGTTGCTTCATGCGGCCTTTTCTCCCCTCTTTGGCCTTGAGCTTTACCTTTTATTTTCAGGTCCATACATGATCTCCTTCTTGTTCCCCTACTATTTTGATTAGTTGCTTTTTCGAGCAACAAATTCCAATGAATTGATTGGAATTGCTGGTTGACCAGCCAGAAAAACTGGACCGATGTGAGTTTCTGAAATTGTGAACGCAAATAAGAGAAATATTTTAGCAATATCAAAATCGCCGGCCTTTTAAAGCAGTTTATTCACCCTCTGCTGGCGCAATCGCCCACCAAAAAGTGAAAAAGTAAAAGATCTGAAGAGCAGTAATATTTAACAACACAAACTGTGATTGAAAGAGGAATAAATTTGGGCTTTTATATGTCTTTGATGACTTTGTAGACGAAATCGAAAGAATCAAAAGCATCGAATATTTTGAAGGATTCCATATCCTCGCGACAACGAAAGACCTCAATCTGGAAAGCTATTCTCGGGGGAAATACGGGAAATTTACGAGGATGCAGTTCTGGATGTTCAGCAATCCCCCAATTCGAATGAACGGCTCCGACTCGTTTATTTTCTCGTAATATCTCTCCAATGCAAGCATTACTCTGGCGCGACCTTTGTGGATTTTCTTGTGTAATTCATCGGAGCAGCCTTCCACAGCTGCTTGGATTAATGAGGAACAATAGATTCGACTCACTGCTATTCCAAAAGAGTAATTCAGTCAGCGCGATAAATTCCAGATCATGGCTTTTCATCGCGTGCATCAGAAAGGTCGACCTCTGGCGATCAGCTGTCATCTCTTTCTTTAGCAACCTATCTAGAATAATAAAGGGATCTCTCGAATCTACCCCATGAGATCGTTGACAACAAACTTTGGGATATTGTCGGAATCGAAGAGTTTGTCTTGTCGATTCACATCGACATAGGAAGTGTCTGTCACCAGGAATCTGAATCCAATTTGAGATCAAAAGAAGAGAGTCTAACAAGGAGGTGTAGAGTTCTTTTGGAGCCTTTTTATAAACTCGAAAAACACTTTCAAACCACCAGAAGTAGATGAGAAATGGTCGAAGGAGCAGCTCCTAAAACAGTCGGAGCTACATTAGGCTCCACTTACTCTCTCGTCAGCCTTCAACTCCTCATATCCTTCAATCGATTTAGCTATGAATTCGACCACCGTTGGGGTATGAGCTCGTGTGAAAAGATAGCAAATTCTCGGAGTAGCGTGGAACATTCCCTGGGGTTTCTAAGTTCCAGAAAGTTTTCAAAAAAAAACCTTAAGCATTCCACTTTGGTTAGCTGTTTTGTGTCCATCGGGATCCAATCGCTTCTCAGTTTCTGTTCGAATCAAACACATTTCTCTAGAAAGATTCGTAATTCCTTTTGTTCTTACTGATAATTGCTCCAAACACGCTCCAAATGGAGCTCTTTGATCCCACCAGAGGATGTACTCGGCTAAAAGCTGATCCTCTGACAAACAAGGCAAATCACCTGATGATGTAAGTCGAAAACATCGTCAGAAATGTCCGTTTTGTCACGTTCACGCTGCGTCAAATTGACCCCTGTAGAGAGATTTGTACTCTAGCGAACACGTCTAATGAACCTGAGATTTGCATGCCCGAATCAATGCATTTATCCAGTCGACAGCGTCTACACAGTCTTTTCACAGCTGAAAGAATTATGATGGGAGTGGAGGGAAGCAAACATTTATGAATGGAGCAAGACTTGGCATTAGGACAAAAGTACTTCCTGTCCTCGACGATTGAACGACGAAAGAATTCCGAGCATCCTCAACATCTCTTTGTCTATTTTGTACTTTGTTTTGTTGGTCATCATGAGAACTCCGTCGATTAAATTATATGAACTTTTCTCTTTTTTTGGGTACAAACAGGACTTCCAGAGGTTTTTTTAAAGGAAAGAAGCGAAATTTCTGGGAAACGTACCTCGACAGGAATCAACTCCGAAATGAGATCCTTTAGTGTTTCCGGAACAAACGACGCAGACTTTGGTCATAAGTCAGACAAAAATAACAAAGAATTTTTGTGAAAGTGATAGAGGAAATCAATTGTTGAATGATAACGTCACTCGTAAAATGTTTGGCCTCCCGACTGGTTTTCCGAGTGAAGAGAGAGAGAGAAAGTTTATTCAAATCTTTTGTACTCAAATATTTCGGATCATTTGGAAGAAATAATCGTCCTTTTCGAAGGCGTCGAACAGCTTGAAAATCTCTAAGTCTTCTCTGCAACGAATCGCCTCAACCATCACAGCGCTTTGGATATTCAGAATTTCTCCAATCCTCACTGACGCGTTGAACTCTTTGTTTTGTCTGAAGTTGGCTCTCTTCGGCTGGAAGGAACTCCCTCACCTATAATAGATTCCCAGCTCGTTGTAGATCCTGGCTCGACCTCTTCGAATAATTTCATGAATTCTTTCCGAACATTCTTCCACAGCTGAAAAGATTCCAAATCGAGCTGATTTCTTACTTGAATTCCAGAATAAGAGACCAACAAGAGCAGCGTATTCGATATCTTTTATGCCCATATCACTCATCAGAAAGGTTGATCTTTGTCTATCGGCTCCCATCTCCTTTTTTACAAAACTAAAGAGATACTTTAGAAAAATCCCTCACTTGGTTAGATCAGCCTTCAAGAAGTCGGGCACAGTGTCCTTCTCGAACCAATCCTCACATCTATTCACATCGAAGTAGGTCGTCTCAGACATGATGCATCTGAAGAGTTCCTTTCAAAGTCAGAGACTTACAGAGAAGTGTATTGTTCTCTTGGGACTCGCTTATAAGTTCGGAAACAAGCGTCGGTCCACCAGATGTAGACGAGGAAAGGCTTCATTAGAACCCACTAGACTTTTCAATTAAAAACAAAGACAATCTCTTACTCTCTCTTCTTCGCTTAATTCCTGTGTTTCTTCAAAGGACTTTGAGACAAATTCGACAACAGTCGGAATCTGAGAACGGAAGAAGACTGACCAACTCCTTGAGGTTCCATGAGACATTCCAGCCAGAATTCCTCCGGTCTCCATCGTTTTGTAACTCTCTGTATCCAAAGCTCTTTCTGTTGCCTTTCGAATTGAAGACAATTCACTGGAAAACTGAATAATTTTGAGAAAAAAAGACCTACTTGTAATTTTTGAGGATATTATTCAGATGTTGAGATTCTTCGGCAAAAGGACACGGAGGCTCGGGTTCAACGAGAGGAATGAAGGAAGAAGTTTGCGGCTTGTAGAGGGAGGAATCGGCAGCTAAGAGAAAAGGACCATCCTCAACTGGACCGCCTTCTCTCTTCCCCTGAACTCCTGATGGCTGCATTCCAGCGTCAAGACATTTTTTCAGTCTGCATTTTCGACAAAGACAGCGGATTGCTAGACATAAATTTAGGAAGGAAAAAGAAAAAAAAACATTTATGGATGGTACAGTTGCCTCCAGTCCGGCAGTGGTAGGTCTTTTTCTCGAGGATCGTTCGTCGGAAAAAGGCGGCACAGGCCCTGCAGAAAAGCTTGTAGATTGGGGTCAGAGAATTGTCTTTTTTGGTCCGAAATAGCTACTTCTTATCATCTTTTTAAGCCTTATATTAGAAGGAAAAATTAATAAAAGTCGGTCATTTTTTAGGGAAAAAAAAGTGCCTGTCTTACCTGCAGGAATCAATCCCAAAGTGACATCCGCTTGTCTTTTCGGAACAAACTTGACACAATCGGTCGCTAAAAATGAATTAAAAGCAAAAAATAAACGAAAAAAACCTAGAAGAGGCCTCTTCGAGGTTGTGAATCATGGCGAAGTGGAGGGCAGAGAACCTGTCGGCAAATACGATAATCGATTTTGCGATCTGCCACAGGAGACTGGAGCAATTGGGAAAAAGAAGGAGTCGTCCAGCTAGGCGGAGAGAATTGAACCGATAACAGGCAAACAGTCGGGCACACGGAGACACACTGTCTCTGCACAATCGCTACAAGTCACAAAAAACTGGTTAACTGCAAACTGTTTTATGGCATTTGATCACCGGTATTTATGATATTTAAAGCTGGATATGAGAGGGGGAAAGGGTGCTACTTCTTCTCTTCCATTTCATAGACTTCGTATTTCTTTGGGTTTTTTCCAGAAGTTTTCCGTCCGAGACCGTAGACTACACAGTTTTGTACCGCGAGTGAACCTAAACACAAAACTGTTGGAGATCAAGAGTCGCACCGACAAATGTTAGACAAGCACAGAGGAAGGCGAAGAAAAATGTCCAAATCTGGTTGTTTCCGGCCGAACAGAGCAGCTCTTTCTTCTCCTCGCAGAATACCATATCTATTTTCTAAGGGGAAAAGATGTTTTGAAAAAGAAGGACGCTTACATTGCTGCTGATTCTGTTGACTATGGCTGGAATTAGGACTTTGAAATCGAAACATTGAGAGTCCACAAGGGAACAGAAGGAGTAAATTCCACCGATGAAAATGAAATAAACTGAAATGTTTTTGGTTCGAAACTAAGGAGATTTACTAAGGGTTATGGAAGAGACGATACACATTATGAGAGCCCAAGTAATAAGGAAGATTTGAGAACTGCAGGAGGCCAGGAAGAGGATGAACGGAGATCCACAACAGGGCACAAACCGGAGAACTTTGACTGGAATCTATCTCTTCCAGGTCTTTTTCAAAACGATACTAGCTGAGAGATAGATGAAGAGGAGATAAACAATGAAGCCGGCTGTGAGAATAACCACGAAGAGTTGGGCAGCAAAGAAGCTGAAATCGCCAATCTTGACGAAGGCATTCACCTTGAAAATAGAGGACTTAAAAAAAGAAAAATAGTCTTACTTGACGTGAGAAACCAGAGAGTCCTTTATGAAAAAGAGTTCCAAAGGCAATTGAAGAAATAATCGTAAGAACTGTGGCGATTGAGGAAATGAGAACAGAAAAGGAGAGAACCATTTTGGATTTCTGAAGGATTCAATGAATTAAGAATGAGAGAGAAACGAGTAGTCGGGGTCATTCTCTACGATCGATTTGGGAAAACAAGGTGAGATTATCCCCCGAAAAGGAGCTCAACTCACAAGAGGTATTTTCCTTTCCAGCTTACATCGCGAATCCAACGGCTCAATTTCTTCTTTTCCCATTTTTGTGGAGTGACAAAACAGAGTATTGTTATCAGCTGGAAACTGTTTGCAACATCAAAGGTAGGTGAAACAACAAGGAAGCTATTGATCGGGACACGAGACAGTGCGCATCCCATGAGGCTCCAGACAATCTTCCGGCTATCGAATGACCCTTTGCACTGAGAATTAGAATGTTTTATTGAGTTTGGTTAGCTGAGAAGGTTTTCTTAAGGCAGCTCCAACGACATTCAAACTTCCATTATTCGGACGCGGCTCAATCCCCAGCAAGTCGCACATCAGCGGGTAAAGATCTATGTTCTCCGGAATTGCTTCTATCTGAATTTTTATTCTCACTTTTCCTCTTCTTCTTCTGTACCTTTTGACTTTTGACAATATCTGGTCCATTCATGACGAGAAGAGCTCTCATTTCTGGATGATCTGGGCTTTGTCCATGAGTTGATGAACCTTCCTTACTGAAATCTCTTTAATTCAAAGAGGAGAACAGGTTACTATTGTTCTTCAACAGTTTTCGAGGAACACCACCAGGCGGTTGATCCAAGCTCAGGTTCCAAAATGATTTGAGAGGCCATCGGAGAATTGCGGTAATGATATTTCTCGGGGAAGTCCTAAAGAGAGTCCTTTTAATTATCTTAAAGACCTAAATGCACCTCTTTGAGATAAACCTTGAGCTTGAAGTCGTGTTTCTCAATGGCGTCAGTCAATTTCTTGTAAACTTCTTGGGTCTCCGTCTCATTTCTCGTGAAAATGGCATAATCTCCCCAAAGAGTGTCTTCAGGAAGAAAGTCTTTCAAACAAAGGATATGCTTCTGATCGATTATCTAAAGAGCTTTTTAAAAGAAAAACAGGAAAGTAACCTGGACATGACCATGATCGGCAGTTAGGATGATGTTGATTTTATCGAGGAGATCATTCCTCTCCAGCACATTCAATAAGCTTTGAAAGAGATAGTCCAAATCGGTCATCATTTGCTTCAATTGCCCATTATAAAAGCCATACTGATGGAGGAAATGATCTGGCTGTTCAATATACCAAATCACGAAATTGCTGGGATCCTTTTGCCGAGTAAATTCTCCAATAACTCGATCAACATCGGGCATCCAATTTGTCAAATTTCCATAAAATTCCCATGGTCTGAATGCTCACTCTGGGAGATTTCCTTCATACCGTACCTAAAATGGCTAGCCTTGTGAGGAGCTTCTGGGAAAGATGCCTCCGCGAATGGCCAATAAAAAACCGAAGATTTTTGTCCACTTCTAGAGTGAATTTAAAGTTGAAAAATAATGTGGAAAAACCTTTGATTTTGTAGCCAAATTGGATCAACTTTATAGAATTCAGAGTCAAGAGAAGCATTTACAATTCCAGGAAGGCCAGTCGAATTGTAATAATCGAATCTAAACGACTCAAAGAAGAGAAGGAGGAAAAACCAACTGTTTCATAGTCTTGAGATCCCAGAAATGGTTCGAAACGATATTATGATTCTCATTGTATAAGCCAGTTACTATCCCCATGTGGTTCGGGCTGGTGATTGTGGCGTATTGACTCCTAGAGCCATTCACAAACCAAGTTCCATCTTTCGCCCAGTGATAGATATTCGGAACCTAGTGGCTCTTTTTCGATAAATCAAAAAAAAAAACCATGGTCTTGTTGAGGAGATCAAAACGAAATCCATCCATTGAGATGAGAAGAACCTTCGACGGCTCATTTTCGGGACTTGTTAGGGCCGCTAAGATGGACGCCAAGGCATGGAAAATCATAAAGGAACAGCTGCTCGACTGATAAGATAGTCGAGTTGAGGTCAACATTGGGCTTTTCTCTGGAAATTCCCCTTTTCTCACGTGCAAAATCGATGACAAGAGAAACGAGCAAAAGTATAAAACAAAACAACCAAATCTTGTTTTGGCCCAACTTTTTATCCGATTTTCCATCTTATGATGTCTTACTTACTCATAGTTTTTTTTTCTATAACTTTCCAAAACATTTAGAGTTCGGAGTTTCTGGAAGACATTTTTCCCTTTAGGCTTACGATATCTCAATTATGCTCTCTACTTCAAAGCAAGGTCAAAAAAATACTGTAGCTGAGGAACAAGTCGAGGAAGTCTGTTTTGACGATCAAGTGACCTTTTTATTGTAACTCTATAAAGCAAACAAATAGAACAAGAAATTGGATTGGCAACAAGCAGATTTGAAGCAAAGAATCTTTTCTCCAAATAACATTTTGGACACCAAAACGATTTCTTTGAAAATATTCGATCAACAATAGGCTCTGTTTTCGAAAACTTTTCCGACCAACTTTTTTCTTTCTTCCAGGTCATCTCGTCCCCCAACTCTTTAGATAAACGAAGCATCGAAATGAAAGAAGACTTTCGCTTTCAGAATTCTCTGTTGACTATAGGCTCTAGCCTTTTCTTTCTTTTGAGTACGGTAATACACGTGCCCAACCAAAAATGAAAGAAAGCTAGTACAATGAGATTATTTTTTGTTGTGTTTCGGTTTCCTTCCACCACGTGGTCGCTTATCTGAATGACGCGTCCGGCCGGTAGCTGCAAACCTCACGATTACTACTGATTTCATCAACCGGAGATCGAATCCACCTGTCATCCTAATACAGTACCCTTCCACTTCCTTCTATGCTTTAGAAAGAGATCTCTGGGGCTACAAAGCCAGGGGAAAATTATAACGAGTTTATTATGAGGTCACCTGCGTTGATATGTACAGTAGTTTAGAGAAAAATCATAAAATCACCAGCAGCAGAAGTTTTTCAAATACTCTTTGGTACACCGCTGATGACAGCAATCTTTAACGAGGGAATGTCTCTTCTTTCTATAGGTTGTGTTCTCTTCAAGATGGCGATGCTTGTGGTGGACCGAACAGCTGAAGGAAAGATAAATGGAGCTGGGAAAGAGAGACTTACTCTTCACAGATTTCGGACATAATTTCGAATAATTGGCGGCCACAAAGATGACGAGTAGAGGAGACGACTGAGGCTGAGAGAAGGAAGAGAAGAAGGAGAGTTCGAAGAGTCGACATTTGAGAGCACGTGGGGGAAGAACCACCCGAGGGGAGGACAGTAGTCAGAATGTGTTATCATTTACGCCGTAAATAATCAGCCGCAGGAAAGTGGGATCAGGTGATTTTTCAGAGAGAAAGCGTATAGCGTGAGAGAGATAACAAATGTCAGTTTGGAGCCAAAGACTTAGGTGATCTTGGGCAAATATTCCCTGGAAAACGACCAACGATCGCCAGGAAATTATCAGCACAAAACTGATCAAAAAATTCTTTCTCCAAGCCCAAAACATTCTAACTTTCTGGCTATTATTTCCAACTCAAAACAGTCATCTCTGCGTTTCAAAATTAACAAAGATTCTGCCACATTTTGTAGGCTGAGGGTTTCCAAGGATTTCTGGCTCGAGTCCGTGGTTAGTAGTTGCTAAGTATTCCTCAAACTTTTTGAAGAAAGGTGAGCGGTAAACAGTAACCCAAAATTGGATCTCTGACTGTCCCTTTTTAAAGCTTATATCCCATTTCCATGCCTATTGGAATGCTATCTAACTTATTTAAGAATTCCCGGAGATGTTTTGCGTTCGTTTTGTCTTCAACTCAAGTTGCGCTTGCAATTTTGCAAAATCTGGAGAGTGCTTTCGGAAAACCCCTGCTGTTCCCTCTTAACAGAAAGTTTGCTCATTGAACCGTCCGAATGTTTATCTGGAAAAGCCAAAAATCCCTCAAAATGATAAGAGTTCAGAGAGAAGTGCTTCTCTTTCCATTGGAACAAAGAATCAAATCATCGTCCAAATAATTTCCAAATAAGATCGGTATCAAACCGTCGAACTTTTAAAAAAAAGTCTCGTTGAAATGTTATCTCGTTGGGCTGTCGGCGCAGATGGTTTTTCACTGGTTCCGGGAGAGGTTCCGGCCAAGTGGCAACATTCTTCGCCAAAAAGATGAATCACGGAGCAGAAAAAGAGACACATGTGATCAGCCTCATCCTCAAAAATAAATATTTTATTTAAGAGAAAAATCAGAAACGAGAAGGAGCTTCCGTCGAGCAATACTGCTGGATATAGTCAAGTGTGCATCCCAAATTCCTTCGACAACAATGCTCACGCAAAGTCTCTCCTTTCTCTCGCGGCCAATCTACATATCTGGAAGATTACGGTGATCAAGGTGTAACGAGGGGGGAGTTACCCTCCGCAGGCTCTTTTGGTAAGGTTGATGAGTTGGTCGCCACATTGTCTATGAGGTCGAGAGGTGGAAGAGGAGAAGAGAAGGATGAATGAAAAGAAAACAAAGAAGAACATGGACCCGTAAAAGGAAAAGGAAACTCTGAAAAAAAGTGAGTTATCTCTCGGAGTAACAAACCGACCGGTAAACAAGTCAATCGTCGACCGAAATACGAAGACGAATTCAGGTTTTTCGGAGAGGAGAGAAATTTCCCCGCTCGAGTTATGCGTCATCGAAACAGTCACTTCTTTTTGTGCTCCTCGTGGAACAAGCGCTTGTCTCTCGTCGTCTTCCTTCTAGATTAAAACATTCAAAGAGAGAGAATAGGGAAATGCACCTAGCCAGTGAGAGAGAAGAGAGGAAAACGAGACAAAAGGTGTAAGGAGCAAAGCACAATTGTCCGACTGAACCTTCTGAAAGAGAGAGAGAGAAAAAGTCGAATGTTTATCTCGCTAGCTACTCGGTGAGCTCTTTTTGACAGTTAGTTATCGGAAAAGAGGCTTATAGTCAGACACATTTTATTCCAAAATACTTCTAAGTTTCTATTTGTTCTTGCTTCAGCAGCACAATTTCCTCAAAAACTTCTTCGAACATCCCAAAGCGCAGCAAGTATATTGATAGCTGAAGATTGTCCTCTTAACTCTGGGCGATTTCTCTGGACATTTAGCTCTAAATTTTTAGAGAAAAAAAGAGACAAAAGCCTTACCCATAGCAGACGTCTCTAACAGCTTTTGTTAGGCGATCTCCGCATAACTTTTCACCTTCAGATGGAAGAAATAAAGAGGAGAAAAGGAGAAGAGAAATAAATACGGAGGAGCTCATCGAGCCGAGGAATATGCCTTGTCAGAGCCGAGTGTAACACTTCCTGACGAGTCTTTTGACAAAATTGTTTATTTCCAACATATGTGGGACTAAACTAGACAATTTTTGCCAAATCTTTGAACATTTTCCATCGCATTTTGTGATTTCTGATGTTTCAAAAAGTTGCAGCGAAGAGATCAAGATCATCTTTTTAGAACATCAAGCTTCATAGAAAAATCACCAAAAATGAATAAAAAAAGCTCATTTTTATATCGAAATTCCGGTGGTTTAGGAATACAATGAGAAATCAAAGAACCGAGAGATGGATGGAAAGATCAGCCGCAAAAAATATAACAAATTCTGCAAAATGCTCTTTATTCACAACAGAAATGCGTCTTGATGTGGTGGATGGTGCATCGCTGTTGGCAACAATTAGCCACAAGAGTTGCAATTTCTTCCGAATCCAAGGTCTGGAGACATCTAAAGAAGAAAATGAGTTCCTTTGGAAGAAGATTGACGAACCCATTACACACTCGTCGGATAATGTTCACAAGTCCCACCTCGCACATTTGGTTGGATTCGACAACCAAAAGGTTGAATCCAAAGAGACAAAGAAGGACGAAAAGCTTCATCATGAAGAATGACTAAAGATTTGAGGAGGGACCGTTTGTCATGTGTAATCCAGAGACGGACAAAAAGTTGTTTTCTTCTCTCCTGACTAAAGTGAACGAGGACTGTTTCGAAGAATCCTCGTTCCCGTTCTTTGACATCGATGACTTTCTCACAAGGAGAGATTTCTTCTGAAACTTCGAGATTTCTGATATTTGAACAGAAAAAAGCTTAATCTTTGAATAAAATGATCCATAAAAGAAGACGGTAGGGAAAAAGAAAGAACAAACTAGCTATCGACTATACACAGTTTCTCTTCTAAAGATAATAGTGAAGTATCAACTACAACTTCATGAAAGAAACTAATCGATCGATTGGAGTTAGATACTGTAACGCGCTATCTTACTAATAGCTTTGGACGCAGCTCTTATCCAAAAACAATTTCGTGATTAAACGTCACAATAATTCTTCGCTTACTTATCCTAATCTAAGCAAAAGATGACTCTACACTTTCCTTAAAGACTTTGAAAGTTTTCTGGCAATTCAAAAGATAGATTCTTTTTTCCTTTACTTCCAGTGTAACAACTCAAAACAGTTTATTTTATGCGAGGAAAGGAGGATAACAACAGAACTGGGCGAGTAGGCCCAGAGCACACGGCTTGTCGCAGCATTGCTCCTTGAAAGTGGTCTTCTCTCCGGTTTCGATGTTCATCACATTCTCAAGATTTTTGATGCATCTGAGCAAATTGAGTTTTGAATGGAATTCTCTTACTTTCCACACATCGACTCAAGACTGCGAATGGCAGCTGCACCGCAGTAGCGCTGATCGGGATATCGAGAGGCCTTTCTGAACGACTTCAATTCTCGTGGCTCTACGAGAGAAACTGAGAGAAGAAGACAGACGAGGAAGATTTTTGACCACATAGAGGAGCAGTAAAAAGTCGAATGTTTCCTCTTGGCGGTGTGTAATATAGGTGCTCAAGCTGGTTGTTTATCTGCCAATCAAGGGCTTCTTACTTTTCTTCGTGTCTTCTCAAAAGGCTTCATCAAGACTTTTTCCAGGAGTTGGTGACGAAGGCGAGAGCAACTTCTTTCGATAGTTTTGGAGTCAATGCCTCGTAATTTCCATCCCCACTTTGGAAGAAAGTTTAAAATAATTTATGGAAATTTGAGAATAGTTATTGATTGCAGCAGAGGTTGGAGAAATGTGCCTTGGGACATCTTTTCTGACAGCATTCGTCCAAGTAGCTAGTGATATTTTTGATTTGTGACACATTGATGCAACTAGAAGTATCCATTTGAATAAGCAGCTGCCTTACCCTCCGCAGATAGCTAGCAGTTTGGAATGTGCTCTTCCGCCACAGACAATCGGAAGAAGGTCTTCTTCTGCTGAAGTTGAAAGAACAAAAAAAAGGAGAAAGAACTTCGACCACATGGTGGGGAGATTTGGAGCCAAGTGTTCTTCCCTCGATGTAATAGTTCAAAAAAGTGTTTTTCTCAAAAGCACTTTGTGTCTGTTCAAGGAGTGAAACACGCTGACTTTTGATGTTTGCAACGTTCGCTTGTGACAAGTGGGGCATTAGGAAGTTTTGGGGATCTTTTACTTTTATTGGATCTTAACAACAATGTTCGGAAATCTCTTTGAGGGTGCATCTTCTTTGACAACATTCCTTATAGAGTCCACGCCAAAGCTTTTTCGGCTCATCAGAATGGAGAGTCTTCAATGAAGCAACATTACAGCTAAGACTGATTTGAGTAAGATCAAAGAACTTACACTTCTTCTCTACAGACTTGTTGGTAAACATGCATCAACCTGACGCCACACATACGACGTTCTTGAGCAGAGGAAGCAGCTAGGAGGAGACAGAAGAAGAAGAGTTTTGACCACATCGCAGAGGAAGTGTCGGTGAGTGTAAGGAACTCGCTTATATACTGGAGAGATTCCTTGAGGAAGGAACAGAAGTTTAAAGAAATTGTTTATGAGGCTTTTTCTCTGGAAAAACCTTGAATGCATCCATCCATCTTCTCTCAATGTGTGATGCTTTACTTTAAATATCTTCAGAAGCTTCATTCTTCAGTAAGTAAATAAGCATCTGAACTACCATTTGAACGTCTTCAACAACAAAAACTGTTGGTTAGAAATCATAGAGTGCAGCATTCAATGAAGCCGACGCCCTGTTGAGGTGCGTCGAGAGGAGGAAAAGAGAGAGAGAAGACGAGGATGAGATTAAAAGTCCCTTTTCTCCAAGAAGTGTTTAAAAAAACTTTATAAAAACACAATTCTCTCAAATAAAGCAAAAAAACGATATGCCGTATGAAATTAAACAAGTCTGCAGTGTAAGAACCAGGGGATGATATAGCAAAGGGGTGACTAACAAGGGTATGGGTGTCCGCGATATTCCCGGACGGGAAAGATCCAAAAATTGTTGTTGGTCCCTCCACTGGGAAAGAAGGATGCGCCTGCGACGAAAAAAAAACGAAGTTTCATGAAATATTGAAATTCTTTAAAAAGTAAAGAGAAAAGAGTAAGAGAAGGCGAATTAGAGTGTAGAACCAACTGGAACAATAAGCTGTACCGAACAGATGGCTTCTATGGCGGAAGGAGAGAAAGTTGCTATCTAGAAGGTTTCCTCGTAACGGCTAGCAGCATAAACTGCTGCAATCAATAGTGACTAAACCCGCAAAAAAAAGTTCCGAATTTGGTGAGAGATTTATTATTTCTTCAAGTTATCAACAATTAAATTAAATTTTAAAATCGCAAATCAGTCCCACGTCTGTCGTTGCTTATGTTGTGCAGCAATGCTTCATAGGCGCCTGGAAGATCAAGAGGAGACACATTGAAGAAATGCATCATCGCCAAAAAGAGCTCTAAATTTGAAGAGATTTTCTCATTTTTTTAAATATTTCAACTCACCAGCATCAAAGGGATCTCTTACAATGCACCAGCGGGCTCTTCCTTTTAACAAATGAGTAAACTCCGTGACCACATCGTTTCTCATTTGATTGGCTTCATCCAGGCATATCTAGATAGTTATTTAAGTGAATAATTGGGACCATACCCTCCACCGATCTACATTCAGAAGTGGCGATGTGGCATACGATTGACTGATATTCTTGCGCTTTCGCATGTTGAGGACCACTAAAAATGTGATAAGTTAAAAAGAAAAAAATCTTACTTGATGGTCTGATGTAGCTGTGTTCCGCTTTTAGAGTCTCATAGGATGTGAGTACAATATCACATTGACTCAAATACAGCGGATGCTTATAACCATCAACTTCAAGTCCCAAGTAAAGCTGAAAAAAATGGGATCATCTACATTTTAAAAATAAAACTCACGTCAATTTTGATTGGCTCTTTAATGTGCTTGAGAATTTCAGCGTGCCATTGGAAGAGAAGGTATTGCGGGACAACGATTAGAGTTGCTCCGGATTCATATTTGATGGCATTCTAAATCTTTAGTAGCAATAAATCAAATATAACTACTTTCTGAAGGCATTCCGGGCAGATGAATTTCTCTGTTGATGATCTCCATCGTATCTAGAAAAAAAATTTTTGTGAAAAAAAACCAAACCTGTGAGCGATTGCAGCAATAACCACAATTACAAATAATTCTGTCCCTTACAGCCAACGAAGAGGGCTCAATATTAAAAATAAGCTTTCTCTTTATTTCCATTAGAATTGGCTTAGCTTCCTGAAAAAATACCATCAAGAAATATAAAGCATCTTACCAGGCTGGGAAGAAGTTTTTTAAAAACTTTTTCCAGCAGATCATCATCCATTCTATTTTCTCTATTAACAGGGGCAGCAGCTTGCCGATTGTTTTTTCTAACTGTCATTATTAAAGCTAATAATGACAGGCTTTTTCCGTGTCCAGCTGGATCGGCCAATATTCCACCTGAATTTGCTTATTTCTTTATTCAAATTCAAACCTGTTATGCTCCTCCACATTTCTAAAAGAAATGTTTATCTCTTCTTCCTCTTCAGATTCGAAGTGCTCAGGATACAAAATCCGAAGCCATCTATTGGAGTCATAAAGCTAAACTTTTTATATTCTGAGAAAAATAAAAAAAACAAACCCAATTTTTTTCTTTCTCTTCGAAATCTCATTATTATTTTCCATTGTAAATGATGGTACAAATTCATCCAGTGAATTTTAACTGAAAGAGCTGTTTTAAAACAAATTCGTCTCACCTTTCAATATTATGATATTTATTGAATTCATTGCTTAATTGTAGTATACCTGCTACTAAAAAGCAATCATCATTTTTTACGAATACCTGAAATATAAGTTTAAGCGCAAGTTTGTTGGAGCAGAACTTATGATATTGAAAAAGCCTTACCCGTATATATGTATTGACTTCATCGGTGATTTGGTCTTTCACGTGAAGCCAAAGAGCTTTTCCATTATTTACCGAAAGAGTAAGAATGCCACCATTGAATTTACCAATGGTGGCCATGGAATTTACATTCCTACTCTCGGGCAGCCTCCAAACTTGAGTTTTATAGAAATAATGCTAAAAATTACATTAATTGTTAGAAAGTGACAAACCTTTGTATTTCTTGGATTAGCTTCAGGCCTCATTTCATCAGGGAGAGCATTATCAGTTAGCTCCCGATGCATCATCAGTTGAACTGACTTTGCCTGTGCTGCCTTCAACCAACAGTTCAATTTAGTATGACTGAAAAAGGAAATGATATAAAATATTGAATCAGATATTACGCCAAGGATTGAGGGGCCAATGGATGAGAATCGAGCTCTTTCCTTTTTTGGCAGCCATTACATAACAGTCGCCACTTTTTGACGGCAAGAGAGCCACTCCATGTAAGGAGGTTTGAGAAATTCAAAGGAATTCTCATAAAGTAAAAATAGTAGTGTTAAAAATAAGAGGATACATATAGTCCTGAAATATTACAATTCTTTAGAAAGTAATGAGAAAAGAGTCAGAGAGGGCGAGTTAGAAACCGTCACGCCAAGACAATTCGAATGGGGAGTGATGCCCAGCGCGGTCACAGTGGATCAATAAAGCGCGTCGGTCAGTACGGCCGGCCGAGGTCTCAATCAATAAGAACCAACAAGCCGGGTCGTACAGGCAGCGCTGGATGGTGGAGGCAATCCGAGCGGAGATAAAGAGGAAAGAAGATTTATTAGAGATCGAGTTTCTTCAAGGCCGAATCCACGGTCCCTTTGTACAATCCTTCAAGACGATTCAGCATTTCCCAAGTAAAATGACAGCCGTCCTTGGAATAAGCATGAAGATTCTCTCGATTGTAAAACCAATAAAAGCCATGTTCGACCATCCGGCTTTCTACATCCAGATAGAGACAATTCGAACAAGCAACTGCCAGAATCCTCTCTCGATGGTACATCTGCTGCTTTTGCATTTCCTAGAACTAGAGATAGAAAGCAAGAGGACAGACTTGTTTTGAGACTTTTAGATCTTCGATGGGTTTTCCTTGTCGGAGTCTCTTCGCCAACTCATAACCAACTACCATCGGGGCCCAGTAGAAGGGCAGATCTATCAACAACAGTTTTGTCTTTTCTCTGCAAACTTCTTTCAATGGAATTCAATAGAGATTTTGAATATGAAATACGCTCAATAGGGAATTGCTCTAGTTGAGAATCCACTTTAAAATCTCTATCGAATGAGAAGATCTCACTTGTAATAGTTGATATTGGCTTCAATTTCGAGATAAGCAGTGTCATTTCTCTTTTTTTTCTCATCAAAAGGAGCCTTATATCTGTCTCTAAAACATAAATTCCTTTTGCTTTTTCCGCTAACGCCATCACATGGATGTTCCACAAAATATCGGGTCTAATCCTATCGACAACAATATGAGTGGCATTGGTGAAAGGAGGGTCATAATTGGTGAGAGGTGGACGAGCTAAAAAGAGAATCAGAATGTTTCCAACTACCATACCACTCCGGCTATAGAGACGCAACTCCTTATATCTCCCAGCTAGCACTTGGCTGATCAATGGGAATGCTCGATACGCCATCGAGTTTCCAATCACCATAATTTTAGCTTTGCCATGACCTTCCTGTCTAGCAATGGGGCTGAGTAGTATATTTACAAACCGATTGGCATCGCAGTTGGGGTTCTTCTTTATATTTTGTCCAGACTTCTGTGACGAAATCTCGAGTGCAGGGGAGATTGAAATAAACAACATTGGTCACTCGTTCGTTATATTCGATGGCCTCTGTTATGTCTAAAGAGATTTTAAACTGCTTGGGCAGGAATTACTTATATCTCCTCGGCCTTTTTGGGTTTTCAAAGAGCAGCATTGGTCAAAAAAAGGAAACGTTGCGAGGATAAATGAAAGACAAATCACGGAGAGAATAAATCCAAATGAAAAGGGCAGATTCAAAATTGGTTCCTTGAAAATTGATTATTTCTTGTGACTCCAAACCTCTATTATTTTATAGAGAATGGTAGCCAGAAGGATCAGAAAACAGAATAACTCAGCAGAAACTGAAATTTTATCAGAAAAACATCAAAAACCAAACTGGAAGCGCCCAAATCCTCGTCCCAAATGTATTTTGTCACGACGATTATCGGCCAATGTATCAAATATAAAACATAGGAGATGTCTCCAATGAAGCAGAGGAATCTATTCGTAAAAACGGATTCACTCTCAATCGGTGGGAATTCGATCAAAATTGCGACCACAATTGTAGCCATAATTCTAGATTTTGATTAGTTCCTGAGAAAGGAGTCTACCTCATGGCTTGTTCGTGTAGTTGGACGGGATTCAAGAAGATACAGAGGATTGTACAAGCCATTAGAACCTCACTTATTCTGTTGATTATTGAGGAATCTTCCTTTAGCGAGGAATCTTTCTCAAGATTATCTATTAGAGCTTCTTTCTCAGCTGAGACCCGAGAATAGGTTTGATATTCGGGTTTGAAGCAAAGAGATCCCCATAGAAATTGCCAAATCCTGCTGGGCAGCAGGGAAAAGGCTAATTTTTCATCAGAAAGAACTTGAAAAGAAAGAGATAATCCGCTGATCAAAAGCAGAATCAGGGCTCTATATCGAGATGGAAGACAGTTGGTTGAGTGGATGAGGAACGGGGCGACCAGATAGAATTGGAGCTCCACTCCTAGAGACCAACAATGGGCCAGAAAGCGATAGGAAACAACCTAGGAATAGACGACGAAGAATAAGATCTTCCCAACCTGATCCCAATAGCCAAATTCTTCAAAAATTGGCTGAATATTAGAGATGAAGGCCAATCCCCATTTGAGATCAATCTTCAACTGTTTTTTATCAGCTCCGAATAAGAGAAAAGAACAACCGATGTAGACTCCAAGGAAGGTTAAATACATTAAAGGCACGATTCGCTTGAATCGTCTCCAATAAAAGTCCTTCAATTGATCCAAAGAAAATGAATGCTTCGATAAGATCATCGTCATAAGATAGCCGGAGAGAACAAAAAACCTGGAAAAACTCGTCAAACGTAAAGAATAAGAGAAAACTAACATATCAACTCCTACAAAACCGAGACTAAAGTGTTTTGGCTGGAGATGGAACAAGAGAACTAGAAGAATAGCGATGCCTCGAATCGCCTGGAGGTCATTTCTTTTCATCTGAAATCTTATCTTTCTTTGTCTACTGGAGTATTCAAGTTGTAGGAGAGAATAAATACTACAAGCCAAAGAGGCTGTAAAAGTAGAGGGAATATTCAACTGTGCAAAGAGCGCAAGGAGATTGAAAAGACTTGAAGCAGAGAAAGCACTGTTCTACACATTCTTTGGTTTTGCTTTCGTCTATTCAAGTCGTGGAATAACTGCACAATCCGAGACCAAAATTTACCCAAAACAGGCCAAAAGACCAACAAAATAACGAAAACAATATCGAGGAAACCTGACCGATTACTCAACAGTTTTTAATATGGATTCATGGACAGTTGTGTAAACATTTCTGTTATAATCGAGTTGACTCGATAACTCATAAGTTCGACGGTTTCACAGCAGATCGAGCGTACCAAAGATCGAACGAAGAAGAGACAATGAAATTCCGACAAATTTACTATCCATTGGAACAGAAGTTACAACTTTTCCTACAATTATTCGAAACCCAAGTATTGCTTTGGCAGAGATTAGAAAGAGCCCAAGCGCCGCAATAAACATTGGCATCTGAACAGGCATTCAAGCAGTACATTTTGTTCAACATTTCGACATCAGAAGAGCTGAGTCCATTCCTTTGACCCAAAAGACCAAGATTGGCCGATGGATTGACTTTTGGAATCATCGTCGGCTTGGCTATATTTACGGCTCCCGTGTAGGCGTTGTAATGCATTATACTGTCGTAGGTGTATCGGACGCCGTAGCTAAACTTATTTTTGTTTGTCAAAGGGAGAGACTGACGAAGTGAATAATTTGGGATCGACGACAGCGAACATGTCGTAGTGCTGTGGATTGACATTGCTCCAGTCGATGGAGATGTGCTGATCTCTGTCGGGTCTGAAATTCGAGATTAAAAGGCCCGAAATGAGACCTCAAGTGTTGGTGGGCGATTCCAAGGGCGTGTAGGGTCTCATGGATCGCAATTCCCTTGGCCTGGAATAGACTCAAAAGGACCCGAAAGAGATCAACTTACATTTCCGCATTGGAAGGAGAGATACACTGGATTGGCCGGGTCCGTCCGTCCCACATAGCTCAACCCACAGCTAAAAGTTTATTTCTTTTCCCTCTTTGACTTTCTCACAAAGAAGCGCTGTCGACTTTTTGATAATTTATGTGGTTTCCTTTCGCATTAGGGGAGTAGTTGAATCGAATGCATGTTTTTTGCTCAATTTCTCGAAGAGCTTCTCTCACATCATTCTTGTCGTATTCCTCTGGAAATATTCGATTAAACTTTAGAGAAAAAACTGCCCAAAGAGGAGTCGAAAGTGTATGGAATTGGAAGATCCCAGTGTTTATTGGGTTGCTCTTGGAAATAAATCGAGGCTCGTTTGGTCGGCTGACCCGTGTTGGCTCCAACTCCTCCCTTTCCCAATTCGTTCAAAAGGAAGTGCTGTTGGGCTTCGGTCAGCAGGATGTCCTTGTCAAAAACGCCATTATCTGCAGCTGTCACAGCCTCTCCTAATCCAGCTTTCTCCAGCAGAGCCTGTAGTATTTCCTCATCAGGTTCATTATTGTCTCCCACCTGCTTGATTTGTTGAGTCCTATCAGCCCTCAAATTGATATTGACGGTATTATCCCTTCCCAGCTGATTTTGCTCAAAATTGTAGAGTCTCTTCATGACCAAATTCTTGAATTGAATCGTATCTGGAGTCTGAGCATGGCAATTGACCCATTTGCAGACACTCTGAATTCTTCCTGTCTCTAACGAGAAGAATCTTCCTTACCAGTAAACTGCTGGTGATGAGTTGAGAAATAGCACCGAGATCCAAATTGGTCGCTTTGGCTATTTGAGAGAGCTCTCGGTTGATTCCAGCCAGTGGATCTTTGATATTCAAACTGTTCGCTTTTGATTTCAACAAAAAAAGACCAACTCACAATGGAACTTTTGGCAAAAACTTCCCCGGATCTTTCAGAATATTTTGAAGAGTTGCTCCCAGCTGATTAAAATCAAGAATTTGCCCAGATTGGCACTTGGGAAGACCAGGATATCTCGCACAAATCATCCCCGACTTGGCATTCCAATCCGCCGGCTTTCCATTCATATTCTGGCAAAATATAGCAAAATGACATAGGCAGTACTTTGAGATCGTGTAGAATGTCGGTTTTTCCTTCTGTGAATTTGTGGACCATCGATCCGACCATGGAGCCAACTCCAGCCAGTGCATCTCTCCAATTGCTCATCCCTTGTTGACCACCTCCTTGGACCTGAAATGTGTTCTTTTCGACCCGATTCTTACCATATTCTGACCAAAAAATCCTCCCTGGTTGCCAGAATTTCCAAAAAGATTTCCTCCTCCTCCCTGATTACCAAAGAGATTTCCCATGAGATTTCCGAAAAGATTTCCTTGGGAAGAAATGCATGGCGGAGAGAGAAGAAGGGCCAACAAGTAGAGGGAAAACATGGAAGAACTGGCCCTTTGAATTACACTTTTCCCAGTCTAAGATTCAAAACAAAAAACTGCTTTGGACATTTATTCGGTTGAGAAAGAGAGGAAAAACTATTCTTCTTTATCGGCCTCGTCCTCTTCTTCTTCACTGAAACTTTCCGGATTGGGATCAGCCGTGCTCTGCTTCGTTTCAACCTTAAGTTCAGCCTTAGGCTCTGCTTTTGGTTTCTCTTCGATCTTCTTCGCTTTATTCACATCCGGCTTCAAGTCGCATTTAGTTCCTTCTGGCAGTTTGTTTTCAGTTTTTGGAGGAACGTTTTTAAGAAGTTCAATAATCTCCTTGATTCCTTCGCTAATCAGAGTCATCTTCTCGAGATTTCGACTCGAAATGTCCAAAACAGCCAGTGAGGTCGAATGGACCGACTTCAAAAAATCATGGAATGGATTGATAGTCTCAGTTTCTGTGAAAAAACTGTCTGTCGAAGGGTCGAAAGTCGTGGGACTTCGAGCTGGACTACAGGCGGCGGGCTGGCCTTTAGCAGAAGTGTCGGGCTCGCGGTTTCGAGTCGATTGATCGCTTGTCTTCTCTTGTCGCCAAAGACGATGCTTGTGCATCAAATCGCGAAACTTCTCGATGGTCATCGTGAGCGGATAGAGGAGAAGAGTTTCAGTTTGGAGTTTGACCACTAATCTCTCATCGTCAAATTGGAGACCAACTCGAGCCAAATCCACTAGATATTCGATTGAGAAGGCATTGGTCGTGTTGTGCTTCGGGTTGTGCATCTCCAGGATCCCATCGGCCAGCACAGCTCGATATTTCTTTTTCCGATTAATTCGAATCTTCCGAACAAATTTCATCGCAATCATCAACTCCGCTGGTTCCGGCATCTCTGAGCATCGTTCGGTTGGAAAATCAACCAGCGTCATGAGCTTCTTTCCTCTCTTCGGTTTCTCATTATCTTGGGCCATCGATGGTGAATGATTGGATTACCCAAAGATAAACAAATTCTCGTTCAAGGATAATTCTTGTCGACTTGAAGAGTTTTCTGGAGAAAAGTTTTTCGACTAACAAAAGCGCGCATCCCTTGTAAATATGTTTTTCTGTCCATATTTGGGACTATTTTGAAATCCAGAAAATTATTGTCATCATGAAAACAGAGCTAATTGGCTTAACACCTCTTGAGTCTCGATGAAATCAGATACTCATTATCTAATCTTTTTATGAATTACTGACGCTTTCCCTGGTCATTCGATCCTTTCAACAGGTCCGACTCTAGCCATCAAAATAGGTGTATTTGATTGTTTCTCAAAATATCTGCCCAAGTCGTGCTGAGTGAGTCAAACAAGCAAAACCTATTCGAGAGAGACCAAAGTACATGTGTGACTGGCTCGTGCGGTCGTCATTCTCCCCACCTCTTTCTCTCTGGTTTCTGCTGCCTGCAATTTCCTATAGATTTGCGGTCTTCGTTCTCCCGTCGATGCTGACAAATTCCTGGCTTATTTTAGTCAATTGTTGGCTCCTAACAACGCTCTGGTCGCCTTATCACCTAGATTCCCATTGATTTCTCGAACATTTCTCGGCCAACAGCCTCCCTACTCGTTGCTATAACAACCAGCGAATTCAGAATGTCCAATTTCTACGGTTTCAACGTCAAGGACGCCGAGGGAAACACCGTGAATCTTGGCGAGAAATACAAGTGAGTTTGAGTGTGTCATTTCGCACCAAAAAATACGTCAGAGGCAAGGTGGTAATTGTCGTTAACGTCGCCTCCCGGTGCGGACTCACAAATTCCAACTACACCCAATTGAAGGTTTTTCCGTATTTCTGGCTTTTTACTTTAAAAAATGGCTTAGGAATTGCTGGACAAATACCATGATCAAGGATTGGAAGTGGCCGCCTTTCCCTGCAATCAATTCGGAGGACAGGTAAGCGAGCAACAAAACAAAAGAACTTATTTACTCTCGGTTTTTGAACACTTTTTCTTGATTTTTTAAACTTTTGAACTAAAAAAATGTGAAATTCCTCAAAAAAATATTTAAAATTCCAAATCCAGAGAATTTGAAGAAGAACTGTGTTCTGGAAATTCGTAGATGAGATGTCTAAAAATCGTAGACAACAAATGGTTTTAGGAGCCGCAGTGTGAGGTCGATATCAGGGCGTTTGTCGCGGGAACATTCAAATTCGAGCCGGACCTCTTCGCGAAGATCGACGTGAATGGCGGGAAGGCTGATCCACTCTATACTTTCCTCAAAAAAGAGCAGGTGATGAGTGATGAGACAGATGACGACGAAGAAGAGCAAAAAGACGAGCAAGAGGCAAAATCGTCCCGTCAATTTCCCTCATTTTTGTTTCATTTTCCCCCTGTTTTCCCCCAGGTGAATTCATTTTTCAGGAAGGATTCGTATTCAATGCGATCAAATGGAATTTCACCAAGTTTCTGGTCGACCGAAGTGGAAAAGTCATCAAGCGATTTGGACCCAACACCGACCCGAAGAATATGGTCAAAGACATCGAAGACGCTCTTGCAGCCCACTAAATCCAAATATTTATTAATTTGATGACTAGATTTGCGTCAAAGCGTACAATAAAGCGGAATGTATAGGCGTACCCAATGCCTGCTGGTTGGGGAGAGTTTTCACTAGATACCTGTGGGGAGAATGGGAGAGCGAGAGGGAGAGCTTATTAGGTAAAAGGAAAATAAGAATTCTGCATATGGTAGAGCTTCTCGATAGGATTGCTGATTTCCAGCTCGGTTAGGACTGACTTTGTTCGACTGCCTTCAGTGTCCTCGCCGTCGGAATCGACTTCCTCATCCGAACTCTTATTTTCCTCGGTTTTTCCATCAGAACCAGCTGTTGGAACTCGTTTGCTATCTTCCTTTCTCTGCATTTTCTTCATCTGAACAGCAATATGACGCAACCTTTTTATCTCACCTTTGCTCTTTGATTCTGAAACCAGACCTGCACAACGCGAACACTCAGTCCCGTCTCCTTTGCCAATTGTTCTCGGATCTGAAAGCTCATACAAATCGAAGAAGAAACCTACTTTTCGACAAGGCTTGGCACTTTTCTCAAAGGCAGCTTTGAATTGTCGTCGTTGGGTGGCGTTGAGAATGGTCCTTGGACGTTTGGGAGTCTTGCGCGATGGATCTCCATGGTCGAAGTCGAATTGCGGCTGAACAGCGTGGAGATGAGCCTGCTGCATCATCAAGAAGTAGTCATGCTTGCAAACGATTTCTCCATCGATGAACAGATACTCATCGCCCTATAGGATAGATTCAAGAAGAGAAAAAAAAACCTTTGTGAATGGAGCAGAGCAATAGAAGCAACTGAAGCATTGCTGATGATAGGTGGGATGACAGGAGGAGCGGAAGACAAAGTCAGTCGGGTTGAGGACTCCTCGACAACGACCACAGCGGTTTCCAAAAAGACTGAAATTGAGCTCTTTATTGGATTCTCCAGATTGCTGGGATGTCCCCCCTAGGAAATATCGGTAGCCAGCCAGCCATATTGAGAGATCATCTGCCCTTTGTCAAGTGGCGGAAAAGCCTTGTTATCCGTCCTCCAGATGACACCGAAATTGTGCGCAATGGATCCTCGAAACTGCCCTCAGGCGGTTCCTAATTAAACTGGGCTGTCACTCCCTTGTCCCGCATCCGAAACAAACTACGGTAAGGAGAGTTCGAACAGAAGAAGCCACCTGGAAGAAGAGAGCAGCTGCCACATTTTGTTGCCGATGGCTGTTTGCTGAAGCGCCGGTCGGATGCCAATTAAACCTTATTGCTAGACTATGCAAACACCGTTTACGGTAGTCATTTTCCATTTACTTTTGTCATTCCACGGTCTCCCGGGGGCTGGCTACCCTGATTAAGCTACACCTGCTCGGCGATGGATTACGCAAAAAAAGGCTACAAGCGCCCTGTGATTGAATACGGTAATCCGGGCGAGTCAGCCGGCCCCTGAAAGCCCTCTCGATGGCCTATTATTGCAGATCATGCGCGAATCCCAACAAGAATGGCTTCCCCGTCCGGATTGACGATACTTAGACTGGGTTATAGCCAAAAATCTAAGAAACTGACTCTTCCAGCCCAAAATTCCCTTAAATTTTTAGGCATTTTTTGAAGAAAATTTTGCATTTTTCAGTACTAAAGTGAAAAGAAAGCTAAAGGGGAAGAAACTAAAAAGCTGTTTAGAATTATGGAAGAAATTCATTCAATTCATCAAAATTTCGAAGGACTTTCCCCCAGTTGTAGGCTTCATGATTGCGCAAAAGGTATCCATCGGCACTATCATCTCCCCATAATTATGAGATTTAATCGCAAAGGCTCGGTCTTTGCCTCGAGGGGCCTCCCTCGCTTTCCTTCATTCTGTCAGTTGATTAGGCAGCTGGATCTCACTGACTGTCTACAAAATTACGCAATCGAGGCGAGAAGGCGTGATGAATGGGATGAGTTATTTGTCGTAATTTGCGCGAAATAAGAAAACCCAAGATGAAAACCCTTGGATGTTCTGGCTATATTTAAGAGTTTTGAATTCACGCCAACTCGGGCATCTTGAGGAGCTGACTGGCACGCGAACATCTCCTCTTCAATTAGAGGGGAAGTCCCGAAAAGACTCACACAGAATGGTCCTCCCGACAGTAGATGGCTCCATCCTTGACATAGCACGTGGGATTGGAGGAGAGAGTCTGATGGCAAGCAACACAGCGGATACAGCTCTCGTGATAGGACTCCGATTGGACCTGAATTCGAATTGTATCTCAAGCTATCCTAAATGTTGACATTTCCGGCACCAAGTATCCCCGGTGCCCTTTGAGACAGTTCCTTTGCGGCACCGGCTGTGCGACTGTGACTTACGTGCTGATTCAGAGCAACCCTGAATGCCTTTGAAGGCATTGATTTTTCAGCGTCATTCAATTTTTTGAAGACGGACGACCCGAGTCCCCAACGATCTCTCGGGAACACATCGTACCGAACAACTTTTTTTTTCGAATTTTTGATTCACAGACAAAACACGCTAATGGGTCATGCAACCTGGGATAATGGCTGCTCTGAGAGACAATGAGATGCAGCTTGGATTTGAAACGTGGGAGAATACACGGCCCTTTTCTCATAACATTCCTCTTACCTTCAAGAGGAAACGATCAAGAATCTCGAAGCCACAGCCATTACAGATTGTAGGCTCGGTGAATGGCGATCCATCGCTGCCACTTCCTGGAATGTTTAGAATAATGCTTTTTTCACTTAAAATTACCTGAAGAAGGGGCCCCAAATGAGCAATAAAAGTATGAAAATTGAGGGTAGATAATTTCTTTTTGAATGATAGGAGAATCCATCTGATCGAGATAGGTTCAGATATTTTTTTGTTTTGGAAAGGTCGTTGGCGTTCCTTCTTGGAGACAAAACAGCGAAGGTGGTGGGAAAGGCGAAAGGGGAGATCGACTGTCGTCCAGATGGTTGGTACAGTCGAAGTGAGAAGAAGGGGGAAGGGGATGGAAATCACTTCCGAAAGGATGTTTTTATTGAATTTTGACAGTAGCTTATTTGAAGAAGATGACTTCCGGTTAAAGAAGAAGAAAGAAACAAACCTTTGTAGAGACTGAACTGCTCAATTTTGGCGCAACTGCCGTCTCCGAAAAGAATCGGCCGATCCAAATCGACCAGCTCGAAGCCGCCATCCTCCACACTGAACTCACTCTTTTAATAAAGGAGAATGAACAAACCTTTGCATGTTGTGCTCCGGGTGTCAGGAGTGTCCGTTGCGGGTTATGGTAGCCGTGGCTTGAGACCCCGCCCACCCCAGAAGGGGATATTGGGCTCAGCCAGCCGGCAGTTCAATGACATGATATTGTGTCCCGGCAGGTGGTCTGAAGAGAGGGGGGCCTATTCAACTCTTCCGGACTTCAATCTGAATCAAACCATCTCTCTCTCTCTCTCGGCCGATAATATGAGTAGGGGTAAAAGATCGATAGTTGTAAGGCTTCCAAATTGCTTTTCTCTTTCAACAAAAACTCTTCATTGAGACATAAATAAGAGATCAAAAGGGACCCGTAATCAATCAAAAACCTATTCTTTTGGTGGCTGATCGTAAAAATGGAGTTGTGGTTTCTCAGCTGGATTGGGTGGAGGAGGTGGTATCGAACTCAGAGGTAGTGATGCCAATTGAACCAATTGCTCCAATTCTTTCGAGATATTCTTCACATTTGGTAGTTCTAAAATGACTATTTGCTAGAGAAAAGCGGAAATACTCACTTTCGAAGGATTCGACTTTGGCTGGGAACATTCTGGTATACCCAGGCGGAGGACTGTAGTCTCTTTGAGCTATAGGAATTGGCTGATCGAGAATAGTTCGAGGAGTACAGGGCACAGGAGGCGCTGGTCTATTTGGAACTAAAAAGAATTCGTTTGTGACTGAAGAAAGAATTAACCAATAACTGAAGGAGAAAGCAATTGGCTGGTGGGAAGAGCGGTGGCTAGAGTGCCATTCCTGGTTGCGGTTTTGGAAAGGACAACAATCTCTGGTCTGACTGGACAGCCTCGCGAGAATGAAGGCCGCTTCTTTATTGAATCTCCCTTCTTTTCTCTTGTTCTCATGATCACTCTCCTGTAATATTTTAGCTTCAAAAAGAAGAAGCTCACTTTAGAAGGAGGAGAAACGAAAACAAAAGAACTCCTAATGACATCGTGAAAATTTTGTACAAATAGTCCTTGTGGATTATAAAGCGACAGGAGCGCGGTTCACAAAACACGTTGTCACAATTCCTAAGTTGGGAGTTGTAAAGGAAAAAAAAACAAAATACTGTTGGAGTCCACAATCGCAGTCTTCATCTCCTTCGAGGACGCCATTCCCACAGATTGGAACATTTGTCCTTGGAAGCGGTTCTGTTGGCAATTGAAGACAGTCGTGATTCGGTAAGAGATCGACTAATGCCTGAGCGCTACAGTCGTGTTCAAAGCCATCAATTCGAAGGCAATTTAGTCGGTTCTTTTTGGAGCAAAGACATTCTCCTTTTGTGTCGTGGGTCAGTCCGAGAAGATGAGCCAGCTCGTGGAAGAAGACAGACGCATATTCGAAGGGAGCTTCTGGGAAGAACTGAAATTTCTTGATATTTTGGTCAGCATCATCTGTACGCTTTCGTGTGCTTTCATGTGTCACCAAAGTTATTGGGGACAAATGACTAAAATTGTAAAGGAAAATGCTTTCAACGGAATACTCAATGAACCCGTGCTTTGTTTTGAGCTTTGTTTAGTTTTGTATTTCTACTTGCGTAAAAGAGTCCAAGAGACTTACACCACAAACGCCGACGGCAGTTCTCTTGCAAACGCCATTGACATAAGCGATTCCCCCTTCGAATCTATGACGAATAAGCATTGCGACATCGTGAGCAGCCTTAAAATACTTGTGAAATTGAACAAGTAAACAGAGAGCTACCAGACCAGCCTGCTCTTTCCGCCATTCAAGAAATTGTTCCAACGTAAGGTTGTGTCCTTTGACTGGAATCACATCGACTACAATTACTCGAATATTCAATTGTGCTGCGTACTATAAAACGAGATCATAAGGGAGAAGAGGAACTGACTAGATTCACGGCATGCATCATGGAGACGATTGCTTGGAGAAGTTTTTCGGGTTGATGGCCATAGAAGCGGGACTGGATCGAGATCAAAATAGAGGAAGAGAGACTTACCACTCCGGCATCGACGGCGATTAGAGTTTCGATGTAGAAAGGTTGTTTGGGCAGACGGACATCCGACCAATCGGGCAGAGGAGATGACGCCGAGAGAACTCCATGGGAATCGACTTTATTTGGAGGAAGAACCTGAGATTTGTGTAAAAGAGACCAGACCTTACCGAGTCGTGAACTTGTTGGATCTCCGTCACATTACTCCAAGTCAAACCAGCTGCGACAGAAATCAAAAAGATCAAAATAGTGATGACATGCCTCTTCATTTACCCCTGAAACGTTAAAATAACAGAAAAGGTGATAGGACGATCGGTGACAAACTTGTTCGAGTGAATCAGCGGACATCTACGGGAAAGAAAGGGTTGCTGTGACCTGGCTGAGTCATCCCCTCCTGTGAAAAGTCGCGTCTTTTTGAGGTTGTTTTGTGAGGGTTGAAGCTGCAGGGATGACCTGGTTTGCCGTATCAGTTTTCGCGTACATTTCTAATGGTCGTAGCGCGGGAACTGTCCTCGATGCGTTTGTTGAGTGATGTCAGAGCATACAGTCCGGACAGCAAAAACAGCCAAAAGCCGTTTGATTTTCTTATTTACTCATCACAAATCGGCTACTGATTCATTCATTTCTCTCGAGTTACGGTAAAAGTCAACAAAAAATTGAGACTTTTCTTCACTTTTTGAGATAAATTCACATAAAAAGCGGGAAGGAAATAAGAATTTGATGAAAAAAGAATAGAATAGAATCAATAAATGAAGGGAATTCCTGGGAACTAAAAGCCCGGCCTGTAGCGAACTAATTGGCGGAGACTGGGCGATGACTAATGATGGCGGGTTGGCTTGTCAAACACAAGAAAGAACGACTGCGCGAAATGGATAGCCGAGGAAAGAGGAGGAGACTCTTTTGTGTTGAGAACATCGGAACGGCTGAAGAGAGAAGGCGATTATCAGTGATGATCATCTTGGCCACTTTGACCGCTCTGAGAGGAATTGGCTGCCCGAGTTGGAAAAGAAGGACATCTGAAACGCGATGGGAAGATTTTTATCTCATCTGAGACTGAAGAGAACCCATTGGAATATGGCAGATCTGAATAGACCACCCCGGAAATCAAAAATGCTTAAAACCAAGTTTCCTAAACACTTTAGCTGAGAATCTGGAGCCATTTATGCCTGGTCAGAGATTGAATAGAACAAAGTCAACGCATACAATAGTCGGATTACGACAGGGTAAGCCCCACCAGTTCTCGACTCTTTCACTTTCAGTTTTTATCTCTTCAAAAGTACTATTTTTATGATGTTATTTCAATAAGTTAAACGAGATCTACAAAAATTAGCGGAAAAGTTCCACAGTTTGTGATCTTTTGTTTGTTTGCAATTTGTACTCTAATACTCAAATAATTCGCTTGCTCGCCATGAACTCGACTCTCAAACATTTCTGCAGAATGGGATTCAAGAAGATCAGACAATTTTGTTCGGAGAATTATCTCTTGGTGAGTACGATAGTCGCCGTTCTTTTGGGAATCGGATTTGGCGTTTGTCTTCGTCCTTTTCATCTCTCCTCGACAACTTTAAAACTAATCTCTTTTCCCGGAGAGATGTTCATGCAAGTTCTAAAGATGATGACTCTTCCACTTATTTTCGCCTCTCTCATATCAGGTTTGTGTTCGTTTGCAAATCAATTTCGCCTTCTAGCTCTGGCTCAAATGGATTCCAATACCTCGGGTAAATTGGGATTCACTACTGTAGCTTATTATACCTTTACTGCCCTTCTTGCCACAATTGTTGGTTTTATTTTTCAATTGGAAATAATCCAATTAGCTAGGAGTAACTCTAGTCATGATAATTCATCCCGGAGATCCACGAGCTAAAGAAATAACCAAACTGACTGGGGAGAAAATACCCATCACTCCTCTCGACACAATTCTCGATATGATACGGTACTTTTTGACCTCTTTTCTCTTATAAAACGAAATAGAAATATGCTGCCAGAAAATATAGTGAAAGCGACATTCGAAGGAAAGCAGACGACTTTCATCCGGGAGGAGATCAATGGGACAGAGATGATCACCGAGGAAACAGAGATAGTTTCACGAGAAGGAACAAACATTCTGGGAATTATTGTCTTCTGCTCCGGATTTGGAATTGTCCTCTCAAAAATGGGAAAACGATCTCGTGCTTTGGTCGAGTTCTTTACTATCCTTGATGAAGCCATCCTCAAATGGGTCAAAGGACTAATGTGGTATTACTATATTCTACCCAAAAAGTTGAGTTTCAGGGCTGCTCCTCTGGGAATTCTTTGTCTAATCACCAGCAATCTCCTCCAAATGAAGAACATCGCCCAAATAGCTACCGTACTCGTCACGTAAATCTCCTCTCTTCCAACCAAAGTAGTTCAGCTATGTGGGAACAGTTCTCGCGGGAGTTATCATCCACACTTTTGTGATACTTCCTTTGATTTATTACGGCGTAACAAAGAGAAATCCAATCCCTGTTATGAATGGAATGATCCAACCCGTGCTGACTACTCTTGGAACCTCTTCCGGGTAAAATCTACTTCTCTGAAAAGACAAAAAGATTCCAGCGGCGCTGTACTCCCGATTTCAATCCAATGCATGGAAGAGAATTGTGGAATCGACAGAAGAATAGCGGGATTTGTCCTTCCCCTCGGCTGTACAATCAATATGGTTTGTGTCATTTGAGGGAAATAATCTGTAGGATGGAAATGCTCTATACGAGGCAGTTGCTGTCATTTTTGTGGCTCAATTCAACGGGATTACTCTCACTTTTGCCGAAATTATAACAATCAGGTTTGAACTTATTTTTGGATCAAAAAAGTGGATCCTAGTGTGACAGCTACTGTAGCCTCAATTGGCTTGAACAATGTCCCAGCTGGGCTGGTTTCCATCCTGATTATTCTAAACACTTTGGGGTTGCCGACTGACGACATCGCTCTTCTTTTGACTGTCGATTGGCTGTTGTTTGCTCCCATCGTTTCAATTTTAATAAAATTTCTAGAGATCGTGTTCGATCGGCCTTAAATGTGCTAGGAGATGGACTGGCTACAGGCGTAATTGCCCACTTTCTAAAGGTTTTCTTTTTCTTTTCCTTTTGACATTTTAGGACACAATAATCGCGGAGGAGTCAGCAGAACGTGTAGAATTGCCATTTTTTGGGAAGTCGGTGGCGTCGGAAGAAGTATAACACAGATTGTTTGACACGACACGCTTCTCATTTTATTGATTTTTGGTCTAAGTTTATCATGAGGACACAGCTGGCTCGTTTTGATCTATATAATTCCCTTTTTTTAAAATCGAGATTAAAATATTTATTTCCGGTGGTCATTTCATCAAAATTCTGTTGAGTTCTCGTTTCGTCTCGCCGTCCTCGTGGGTTTGTTTTTCTTTGC
The DNA here is from genome assembly GCA_932521405.1 of Oscheius sp. JU1382. Taxonomy (NCBI): domain Eukaryota; kingdom Metazoa; phylum Nematoda; class Chromadorea; order Rhabditida; family Rhabditidae; genus Oscheius; species Oscheius sp. JU1382. Next base: position 3,270,610 of record OW051479.1, read on the forward strand.
CGTCGAGAGATTGAATCTTAGACGTGGTGGATGGTGGTAGTCCTCGTCGTTTTGTTTTATTTTTTGTTTTCGCCTTCAAAACCACAATACAATGGTCATCCGAAAGTTTTGTTGATCTCTTTCGATGGCTTCCGATATGATCTCCTCAATCAGACTATGGCTTGCTCCTTTTTTTTTGAATCTGAAGGAGATTCAGGTGCCAACTATACACAAATGGGCGGAAAGATCAACTTGGTTTGTGAATGGAGTCCAATCTCAACATCTCACTATGACTGCGCCTAATCATCTTTCAATCGTCACGGGTCTTTTTGAGGAGAGCCATGGAGTTACGGGAAATCGATTCATTCTGGAAGATGGCTTCTCAACCATCGACTATTATGGAGGCAATCCAGCAGAAAACAGTCGCCTTTTGAAGAAGAAAATCCTAAAAGGTGATCCAATTTGGCTGATCAATGAGAGAGCCAATCCAACTAGAAGATCAACAGTCATCAAATGGCCATTTGTTGAGGCAATTTTCGAGAAAACTCCACATCAACCTACATATTTTGAGTAAGAGATTTTGGCACTTTTACTATGAGCTACAGACCTTGGAGTTTTTATGGATCTCTCAACGACTTTAAAAGAGACGTCGATTCAGTTATTTCAGCCTTCTCTGACAAGACAAACCCATCTAATTTTGTGGCTTGGTAGGCGAATTTCTAGTCAGAAATACTCTCACAGGTATGTTGATCAGCCCGATGCGATTCTCCACAAGTTCGGATTTTATACAGGCGACTTGCAAAGAATTCTGAATCAATTGGATACTCTTTTTGAATATTTCTTAGAGAAAATGACGGAAGCTGGTCTAATCGATCAGGTAAACGTGATCCTCACTGCTGATCATGGCCATGCAGAGGTATTTTTGAAAGATTCGTTAAAAATAGTCTAATTTTATGTAAAATCCTGGAAGAGTGTATTGTGTATTCGAGACTATGTCAAAGGAGACATCCGTTGGGGAGATTTAAAAATTTATCCCGAAAACGAGGCTCATGCGGAGGAGATCTACAAAAATTTAACGGATGGAATAAAAGAAAAAGATCTTGACATCAAAGTTTATAAAATCGAGGATTTTCCCAGCCGTTTTCATTTCAAAAATAGCTTACGAAGTGGAGGTATTGTTATTGAGCCGGCTATTGGCTTTGGAGCCTCTTTTAAATGCACTTCAGAGAGTCAGAAACGGTACGACCATTTCTTTGAATTACTGTTTTATAGACATTTTGGACCAGGTGGAGCCGGGGAATTCCACAGTAGCACACATGGCCAGGTAAATTTTCGTAACGAGATTACAAACAAACTTTTCGTTTCAGAACCCGGAAAATAGCGAGATGAGAGCACTTTTAGTTATGAGTGGACCTGAAGTGAAGAAGAATTTAAAGGTACCAACTCATTCGTTTTAAATCTTCTTTAGATGACTGAAATTCCTCAAAATGTTGATCTCTATCCACTGATTTGCCGTCTACTTGAAATAACGCCGTCCGGCAATAATGGCAGCTGGGCAATCGTAAGAGAAGTATTGGAAACGCCTTTCTTTTATAATATGAAATAGTCATCTATCTAGTTGGTAATATATTTTATCTACACAACATGAGATCTTAGCAAAGTACCCGAAGTAATAATCTGAAAATGTAAGCTACGAAGGGATTGTTCTCGTGTTTGGACCAAAATGTGGGAAAAGATGGCCTAATTTCACGATATGCTTTTGTATTATCCGCCGACATATTGAAAAGTCGCCTTCATATGTAGCCTTGCTGAAAAAGGCAGCACCAGCTCCCTTGCTACTCTTTTCTGCTTCTATGGCATGTTCCACCATGGTGTACGTAATTGTTCGTTGCTAAAAATATTAAAATACTTTGTTCTTTGACTTACATGGAAATATCGCCACAGTTCTAAAAATAGCATGAATGCTTCATGTACTGTAATGTGAGGAAGGAAATCCAAAAAATATTCATATTTTTTCGGCACTATATTTCCTTTTCTGGAAATGAATCTGGAAACAAATTCAAGACAACAAACCTGGCTAAGACCATCCATCGATCCATCATTGAAATAAGATGTTCGCTTAGTTTTACTGTTCTACTTGTAGTGGAAATAAGACTGCTCTGAAAAATAGTTTATATTAATAAGAAAAAAAAATCACCAAAAAATCTGCAAGATGTGCCTTTAAAATAGGCAAGCATATCCATAAGCAAGGTTGAATTTCCGCTATGATATTTAATAAACCCCGTAGCAGCCAACTTTTATGAACTTTTTGGATGAATTGATATCTGAAAGTAGCAATTTATTTTTAACCAAAATATAAAACTTACTTTCCAATTATTTCTTTCTCTAGTTCCCAATCTTGGAAGATCATATCTGATGCTATTGAGTCCTGACAAATCACTTCTACTAGATAATTTGCAAGATGTTTTGTATTTATTATGTCATTAAATGCTGATGTCGTAACACAAATATTACGAACAGCATCCAGGAAGACATGGCCTCTAATCAGTTGATCGTCCTGAACAAATGGTACAATTTTAATCAAAACTAACTGATGTGATAAATGCCGGTTTTAAATGGCGTGCTCCTTGACCAATAACACCAGAATGAGCAAGCCTATTAATTTTCTGATGGGTATCCATTAAATGTAACGCATCAAGGAATGAGTAGTTATCCTGAAAATGTCTGATTTTAAAAATAAAGGCACTTACATCTTCCTCTTCTATTTTCATCTGTTCAATTGAGCTATCCCTCCACGAATTTAAATCAATCTCTTCTCCAAACATCTCTTTTGTACTCTAAAACCTAGAGTAAAGGTACATGTAACAAATCGTAACCTGTAAGCAACTTGCAATAAAGCTAATAAAGAACAATTGAGCTGAACCCGTTCTCCGATTTTGGCCACATAAATGTAATTGATTAACATAATCTTGGTAAAATAATATAATATGGCTTCTGAATGTTTCAAATGACACCAAAGCACTTTGTGAATCTGAATTTACGGTTAAAATAAAGATTATAAGTCGAACCTTTTGAAACTGTATGTAGCACAATTGTCAGCAAATGTGCTAGCTGAATGGAAATCTTGTACATATACTTTCCTCTAAGTATCACATTTTTGTGCTAAATTTATTATTTTTTTCTTTAAAAACAGCTAAATACCTGATAAACATTCTTCTGCTCGGATAATGGTGGAGTTATTGATTTTATAAGTCTATTCAGTTCAGTAATAAGTAAATGGATATTACTATAGTTCTTGCTCTAAATTTGAATATGGCAAACAATTTGAAAGCTTACCAATAACTCTTCGTCGCATGTGCTTATGGCTATTGAAAGAATTCCACATAACAATGAACCTAACTGGGATCTGGGGTAAAATTCGCAATTTTTTATGAAGCCTTCATCGCACTTCATATCCCATTCCAATATAGTGGTTAAGTTTGTAATAAGAGCTAGATTTCTTTGGAACCGCCTTGCAGGAAGATCATTGCAAACTAAAAATACATGCTTAAAGTTTAAAAAACTACCTGATCTTTCAGATAAAAATGTTTCTCTGACAGAAAATATGTCTTTATATACCACTTCCATTATCCCAGGATAAAAGATGTTGACACTGTTTAAATATGCACATAATACATGTAGCTGTAATTGCAAAATATTTCAAATTAAAAGTTTAGGGTTACCAAAGATGGCTCATTACAGGAAAGCAAGTATCGACAAGCGATTTCAGCTGCTTTACTTATAGAATAAGCCACTGATACTAAGTGTAAGTAGCGAATTAGATTAGGTGCCCTAAAATTTAAATTAGTGGCGACAATCTCTCACCAGTTTGGAGTACTTAAAGAAGTTTCAATAACAAATTGAAGATCACTTCCATGGGCAAAACAGCTAACAATATCATAATCAAGTGATCGAATTGGCTCATTGGAATGTATGCTTACCATAATGATATTCACAATTTCACACTAAAAATAATTAACGACAAATAGATGTTAATACCATAGCGAAAAATGCTCCTTCTCTTATTGCTGGTACAGATGTTTTCACATTAGGATGGTTTTTGACTAAAACGAATGAGTTAAAACGAAATTATTAAGACACTTACCATCTACAATATTTGGGTCTAATGACAACCTGGTTAACGCCTTAAAAACAATTGCTAGACTATCATTGTCGAGTTCTCGAATCATTTGAACACCAAATTCTTGATAAGACTTTCTTTGAAGAATAATTTCTTTATCAAGAGATTGAATTTGCTGCATACCACGAAAAAAATTGTGTGGTGTTACTGAAATAGGTTACCTGAATTTTAATATTTTCTTACCTAAATGAAGGTTTTGTTCTATAAGAAAGCGCAATGTGTCTTGAGAAATGGTTACAAGTTTGAAGAAAAAGACTATATTGTAATCATTACATCCTGATTCCGTATATTTAGATTTAAAGCTTTCCTTTTAAAAGTTTAAAACAATACTAAGACACTTACTTCAATCATTCTAGCTACTGTATTCTTCAGTGTCAGGCTGTTTCTGCGCATTAAAAAATTAAATACTTCGGAAAGAGATTGGAATCGAATTTTATATTCTTGATGTAATTGATTGAGTAAGCTCGGCTGTGCCTGTAAAGGTATTATATTATAAGTGAAAAGAAAACTTACATTCTCTTTTTGTTTGGCCTGTATTGTATCGACATAAGCCTTAAATTGTCTTCCTCCTATCGTAAAAATATTTTCAACTACTTTTCCAGGAAAAGTATCTCTGTAATTGTTTGTTGAGAAATTTAATTGTCTTTGCTTACGCTATGTGTAGCCAAATCCAATTGAAATGTGCTCCATGCCGTGATGAGTAGAATAAAATTGACATACAATGATCAGTATTTAATTCAAGTCTGAACTACTTATGTGAAGCTTTTAGTTTACTTACAGTCTTCTTATAGCCAAATCCATTAATTTTAGCATTTCCCTGATTGGAGGGCATGTCGTAAAATGACTTAGAAAATGCTCTGGTGTTCTACAATTAGTTGTGCTAGGCCGTCCGCTATTATTTTGGCTCAATTCACTCGATAGATCACAACACCACTAAAACTACAGCTATTTATTAAATCAATTTTACCTTTAAAATATCTAGAGCTATCTGATCGTTTGCTGTATTATCAAGCATGCCTTTGTATTGATGAATTAGTCTAATCGTTCCATCCTCTATAGCCACATAGTTTATATCTGAAAATGTAGAGAATTAGATATTAAAAAAGCTTACTAAAATTTGGATTTTCTTTTTGAGAAAAAAAGCAATTTGTATTTTCATGAATTAGGAGACCAATATATCCAAGTACAGCAGTTCTATAATTAAAGATTACTCGCATATGAGCTAACATGAGAACCAACCTCAACGAAGGTACGCTATTAATGACCTCTCTGGCAACATGAACAATTTCTTCTTCTGTTTTTCCTACAAATACAGGCCTATTTCTGTAAATATTGTAAACATCCGCTGTACCAACAAGCTTTACAAGAGCTGATTCTAGTTCTTTGGGTAGTTTGTATATCTAAAAAAAATAATTACTCTTAAAAAATACGTACCTCTTGAAAATCTGAGCTTGTAACACCTCTAGACAGCTTACCTGCCCTTTCTTTGTAAATATCATCTCCTGTCTTTTTTAAGATGTCATCCAATTCTAAGAGCGACGGTGGTCTTTCCTTCTCTGTATTTTCTTTTTCTTGGTCCTTTGTCGAGCTTTCGTGCTCTTTTGGATGCTCCCCTGGTTTATCTCCTTCTTTTTTTTCTTCCTCTAGAGCCATGTTTGACTCGTCCATTTGTTCTACCGGTCCATCTTCATTGCCCCACTAAACTTTTAAATTAGAAAACCTAGAACGTACTTGAGTCATAATATTGTCTAAAGTATCAAAAATGGGAATATTTTCATTGTCTGATTCTTCATCTTCTGATTCTATAGAACTTTCACTAGAGCTATGTGAACTTCTTTTCTTGGACTTTTTTTCAGACTCAGTGTCGCGTGAAGTACTACTTCTATCTGCTCTAGCCCTTTCAGACCGTTGTAAACGCATTGCTTTTGCCAAAGTATTAGCAGCTTCTCTAGTAGATTGTAGAGGCGGATCCGTATCCATCATTTCCGAATTAATGCCTTCTTTATTTGATGGATCCTTTGAAGATCCAGGGTTCCCTTCGCTCATTTTACCTGAAAATGTAGAATTTTACTCGAGAATGGTGGAAAGTAGATGAAAAGTTGTTTAATAAGAGGAAAAGTTATAAATGAGCCTATCGAGTATTTTCAATGAGTTTTTATATACAAAACCTTCACACTTTTTATTGTTATCTCACTATTTCAAAATGCACTTATCAAAATGCTCTTGTTAATCAACAGTTTTTACCCGAACAGAAAATTAAAGATTCGAAAAAGTCGAGGTCGGTGAGCCGCGGTCTTGTAGCGAACCTTCCATCGAGTTTTCCCCAACTTACCTCTCTTACTCGTTCTATCCACTCTCAGTACCGAATGCTTATAAGTCATAAGTTTAACACAAAAATCTTCTTTCATCGAAGCTTCTTTGCCAAACTGAAGGAACTTGTTCTATGCGCAGCGCCTTATCGACTAAATATATTGACCACTGGATATACCAGTTCACATTGTCGCCTTTGTTCGTATATATGTTCAAACACGCTCTCTATTTTCTCTTTACATTTTTCATTTGCTTATTTTTCAGAAAAGCAAAAATGGCTAGAGGGCATCAAAAGGTGGGTAAATGAGTCAAAAGGAGAAAACCCGATTTCGAAATACAGTTTGGCTGCAATAATAATAAAATTTAGATCCAATCGCAACAGAAAAATCTGAAGAAACAGCAAGACGCCAAAAAGGCACAAGGTTACGACCAAAAGGCAGCTGCGCAGAAAGCTCTGGTTCATAAATGCACTGTCTGCATGGTTAGTTTCTATTATTTGCTTTAATTTCTCTGTTATAGGCTCAGATGCCAGACCCGAAAACTTATCGACAACATTTCGAGAATAAGCATCCCAAAAATCCACTCCCCGCTGAACTGGTATGTATTTTTATTCCCCTTTTACAGCGCTTTTCAGGCTGATGTTGTTGCCTAAATTTTGGTCGAACTGGCTGTCAATTTCACTGTTTGCTTTCATATCCCCGATTGGACGTCCTCGTTGGTGAATATCTTCTCACTCACTATTTTGTAGTAAAATTATGTAAACAAGGTATTTGTTTTCCGGTTATTACTCAGACTCCTGTACTGTCAGACTAGAAACTGTTGCAATAAAATTCATATGTATTCGTAAAGCAGGTTTAAATAATACTTCATTGCAGAACTATGCTATTTTATAGGACTGCGCAGTCGCAATGAATAGCCGCTTAGCAACAAGTGAATTAAAAAAAGCGTACATGCAAAAATTAAGCCTTGCTATCTTTCGGGATCTCAAGGTCACGGATCATTTCATAAATGGATTGTCGGTTTCGCTGTTGATCGACTTTGCCCAATATATTTTTCAACTTCTCCTGGAAGTCGTTGTCTTCTTGCTGAACTTGGTTCATTCTCTGAAATATTTATTTTCAGGCGGTTGAATTGGGATATACCTCGTGGAATGATCGTCTCCTCTTCTCTCGCTCTTCTTTCTGCTGCTTCAAAGTCTCCATCAAACGGTCATTGTGAGCCTTCAGCCTCTCCTCCATCTTGGACATGTAATCATTCAAATGATCAAGTTGGCTATCCAATTTGCGGATTTCTATAAAATATTTGTACTTCAAAAACTTGTTGATTGGTCAGCCTTTTGTTTATGACTCCTGACTGATAAATGAGCAAATTGGTGATAGCCTTTAGTTTGCTAAAGTTAGAAAAGTGAAGGAATCTACAGTAGCCAAAAAAGAACCAACCTTCAGTCTCCTCATTGGATTCTCCCTCTTGTAGAACTTCCAATCCTCGCATAAGAGCGGTTTGGGCATTGGCTGAGGAAAGTGGTTGTCTTCCGTTGCGAAGCTTGACTTGGGGCTCGACTGGCTTGGTCTCCTGGTTCTGCTGCTCCTCGGACATGACTGAAAATGTGTGTTGGCGAAATGAGTGGAAAGGCTGTATATAAAGTAAGCAAGGGCCAGTATGACAAGAGAACACCTGGCTGATAAGGTTCGGCTAATACGCCAAGATTGGGAGCTAATGAGTCAACAGTTTTCTGTAGTCAGGTGGGCTTTTGAAACGTTTTGTAGTTCCTGAAGAGATGGAGAGAATGATTCATTTTTCGGCTAAGAATAGTTCGAACCTTTTAATTCATTTTTTGGCTCCAATTCAAAACGTTTTGCACAATGAAATTGGCTACTGGAAGAAGAAAAGGACGAACAGGCCCCCACTAAAAGCGTATGGGTGTGAAAAGGAAAGAAGATCGATATGTTGATCCTAATCGCTTGATTAGTTGGGTGGGAGTGGAAGAGGGGACTTCCGAAGATAAGGCATTACCAAAATCCGTGGAAGAGGGAACGAAGAGAGGCAATCGACAGAGACCTGATAACCCGCCCTGGCTGGTAATCTGTTTGTTTCCGGGGGCCGGGTCGGCCGGTTCCCCTTTGGTTGCCACAAAAGTATTCGTCTCCTCGAAAGTCAAATAGAAGATTTGTCAGGGAGAGTAGGAGTTTTATCGAGCTGATAACAGTTCCTAGCTCCTATAGAATTGAAAGAGTCTGGGCCGAAAACTATACAAGGAAGAGCGAGAGAAACGGAAGGAGGAGAACTCACTGTGAGGATCACGGGAACAGGTCTCTGTGCGAAAACATAAGCATAAGAAAAAGTGCAACTTGTTTTGAGGGAACGTAAGCGATCGGATTAACACGGCCGACGAGAAGCTGGACAAATTTTGATGGTTTCTGGTACGAGAAGAGACCAACAGGACAAGACTAATCGGGAGAGTCCAAGAGGAAGTAGAGTAGAACGGATTTGATGATTTTTGTTGAATGTAGCGACAGAACTCTGGCGAAGCAGTGTAAGACGTACATAAAGGAGGAGTCAAACTTAATGAAATCAAGTCAATCCAATTTCAATGGTCACTCTGAGACAAAGAAGGAAGGAGAAAGATTAATCGGAATCAGAGAACACTTTTCTATTAACTCTGGAAGATATAGTTTTTGGGCAATTTCTCTGGCAGCTCGAAGTCAGCAAAAGGAATAGACAGCGACAGATGATTTTCGATGGTTTTCGGGGGGTAAGAGACTAAGTGGAGAGGAGGAATCGGAGGTCAGCGCTTTTCAGAAGATTACGTTAGTTCGGAAGGCTTTTTTTACAGACAAACACGACCCAGTACGACGATTGACCGGAGATGGGAGAGAGCCAACCCGGTACAATCGGAGGCCGGATGGCAATGCAATTGACGGCTGTAGGCTGGGCGGCTGAATGTGTCGGCTGCGCTAGAAAATAGTCAAATTCAACACAGAGAGAGAGAGAGAGAGAGTTCGAGAAACCGGTAATGAAGCGAAAAACTGTGACTAACGGCGGGGCGTAAATGGAAATCGTTTTTGAAGGAGCAAGTGGGGGCGCGCCAGGTGATTCAACTTCTGGGCCACCTGTCCTCTACCGTATTTTCATTGAAATTGAGAAACTCTCAGCAGGGGTAGCTGATTGACGAGGTTTGAATAGTTTTCGACCCGATTACAAGAGCTTTTTACTTCTCGAGAGGACGAGTTTCTAAGGCCAGAGTTCAACCAAAAAAGGGCGAGAAAAGTTCTGTTACAGCGCGAGGAGAGTAAATGGACTGTGGAAAGTTGTAATAGACGGAACGTCTGCTCCATTGTTAGGATCCATCTAGGGAATTTCATTCGAAATCAAGCGTACAAAAGAAGATGTTATCAGAAACTAATAATACAAACGGAGACACAATTGAACAATCTCCTCAGGAGTGATAGCATCTGGAGACAACTTGTTGAGATAAACATTATTCTGACCAGTTTTCTGATCAAAAGTCTGACTATTTTTGTGCCGATAAGGTCATTGAAAGGACTTTTTCTTCTGAGAAAACTGCGGCCACACCCGATGGCCTTGTCTCGGTTTAAGATTGACATTTATCACCCACTAATAGCCATGAATCACGACCGAAAAGGCTTATGGCCAAAAAGAGGAAGGAAAGTGGAACAGTCAACTCAGGTGGACTAATGGAAACGAATGTGAATCAGATGTTTACAATCGAATCAAGGGAGTCGAACAAAAAAGGGAGTCGAGAACAAATAGAAACGAGCCGGTCAACGATATGTCCGAGCCGCCAGCTGATTTTCCCTGTTTTTTGTGGGCAAAAGTGAAGAGGAAGGAATGACAAAGAGAAGACGGGAAAAAGGAGAAGACAAAGCGATAGTTTACGAGGTGAAATTGGAGATGAAAATGGTCGGAGGGACCAATTGTAGAAATGGGGCGTGCCTGCGTGAAAATGCAGACGATGAGTCAAAAACCGGTTGATCGCTTGGTCGGAGGCAGCTAATTCCAACAGAAAACAGGGCAAGAGCCCAGTGGTCCACACAGCTTCCGGGGAACTTATGCGAGAGAGAGGACCAGAGTTGGACTAAAATCGATGTCATTGCGTCGAAGTGACGTGGGGCCGTGGGAGAGACGACGAAATCCGAGCTCCATCGCTATTTATTTTGTTTTATCCCTTTAAACATTTAAAGGAAAGAAAGAAACAACTCCTTTTGAGGGAATCCTTTAGGGAATGTAAATAAATAAAGAAAAGGGTCTCATCAAGGAGGAGTAGTAAAGAGCAAACGAAGCGAACAAATAGTAGCTCCCAGATAGTAGATATCACTTGGCAATCACGTGGCTATTTTTGCTCTTAAAAAGTTGCCTACACATCTGGTTAAACCAGCTGTCCTCTCATCCCACTACCTAAGTTCTCTCTGTTTATCCGCTCTCTCATTTGTTGATAGAAATCAATCCGGACACAAACGCCGTCTGACCCTTTGTCCTTTGTTTTTCAAAACCTTCCTATTCAGCTCAGAGAACCGACGCAATGCTTACGAAACTCGGGTGATCTCTGCTGTTGCTCATTGTCGTTTTATTGATGACTTCCGTAGGCCAGCCGCTTCTGCCAGCAGCTGATTCCGGTCAGGTAGGAACTTTTCCCTTCTCTCTAAAAAGAACAAAAAAGGAAAAATCAGGGGAGCATAGAACGTGAGACTGTCCGTATGACACCAGGGCTTAGAATACCATTTGAATCCCGAATGAGCTCCCGTAATAGTGTCACCCTCGCCCTATCCCAATGTCTGTCGCTCCTTCTGATGTAAGAAAATATTTTTATTTTGATTGTCAATCAATAATCAGTCAAATGTGACTCTCCACTTATCATATCTTATTTTTGTAATTTGTCCTTGAATAATCAGGAGTGTTTGATAGGAAATGGGAGGACTTTTCCATAATGTCATCAGAGATCCCCATGTTATGATTTTCATAGAAACTGAACCAAAGTTCTAGGAGAAAAAAATCACTGATACATGTTCGTTGAGTCCAAACAACAAAGAATCTTTTGCAGAACAGCGACGCTTCCTCATCTAACTCTAAAAGAGAAGAGCAGACGACCCCATGGACTTCCATCTATATGTGTGGCTTCTGTGCCATCATTCAAGCCGTCCAATTCTCCATCTATTTCAGTTCGATGTGGCCTTACCTGATCAGCGTAAGTCTCTTCTAGCTAGTTAATTAAGCAATCTAGATGGATAAAAATTTGCCCGAGACCATGTTGGGCTATATAGTGGCTTGTTACAGTTTTGCTCAATGCATCAGTGCCCCCAGCTTCGGTTATTGGAGTAACCGAATCGAACAAGTCTGCTCGCCAGTAGAAACTAAAGATCTCTCCAGGTTCGAATCCCACTAATCGCCGGCTTCTCAGCGATGATGGTCGGCAATTTCCTCTATTTATGTGTCCAATTTGTGCCCATCTTCGCCGTTCCTTATGTAATGCTTCTAGCTCGTTTCATCACAGGATCCGGGACAGGTTGAGCTTCTTGTTGAGATTGGAATTAAATTCAGGAAATGCTACTCTTCTTCGAACCTATGTCGCTTCCTCTTCGGCCCTCAAAGACCGTTCAAGAGCCATTTCAAGTGTAACCGGGGGAATCGCCATAGGCTCAATGGTCGGGCCAGGTAAAACGAAAAATAAACAATAATAGTTCTCATAGGATTACAACTTATTTTTACTCCTCTGGGCCAAGAAGGAATCTTCTTGGGACCTTTCCGTCTGAGTATTTATACCGCTCCAGCCGCCTTTTGTATTTTGATGAATATTGCTGGAATTATCATGATTTCGGGCTTTTTTGAAGAGAAAAAAGTCGTCTATGAATCAGCCAAGAAGGAGGTAATCTCTCCATCCAAATAGGACAAAAAATAATTTTTAGAAAGATGGACAATCAATTGGAATCGATCTTGCTGCCATTGGCATTTGCGTTTTTACCAGATTCGTCCAGATCTACACTCTGACGACAGTCGAAACGTAAAAGCTGTCCATTGGAAAACAAAAAAGACTTCAGCGTTGGTTCGCCGTACACGATGATGATGTTCTCTTTAAACAAAGAACAAGCCGTCGTTTGGAACTCTGGAGTTCATGTCGTTTCAGGAGTCTTCGGTGCCATTTTCTACGTCTTTTTCATCTTCTTCGATTTCACCAAATTGTAAGTTTTTCTCGCTTTTTAGATTGCCTTTAGTCTCTCCGAGAGAATTTCATGTGTTGTCACTCAATTCACCTTGCTCACCATGTTTATTGCGACTTTCTCCTATCCATTCATCGGAAGTCAAGTTCCTCCAAGAATCAACGGCTCCGATGAGGGCTGCGACTTTGGCCGATTTGATTGGTGCGACGGTCTCACGACAACTTCTCCTTGGGTAGTTCATTCCTTTTAAAAATATTCCATTAGCTATTCTATGGATTCTATATCTTGATCTTCGGCCTTTCGTTCTCCTTTTTAAATATAGCCATGTCAACACTTTTTTCAAAGCTGATTGGCAATCGTAAACAGGTTGGAGTGAAGTTATCCAATTCTAATTCAAAATAGGGAACTCTCCAAGGCGTATTTCAAATGTCTGGCTCGATTGGACGTCTCCTTTCTCCACTCTCAATGAGGTTTATTCTCCTCTCTTCTTCTATTATCTTCCAGTTATGTCTATACCCTTTTTGGACCACGGACAGTTTGGTCCGTCGAAGTCGCTCTGATAACGTTGGTCATCGTAACATGGTATATATTTTATGGAAGGATGGTTGGATTCAATGAGCGGGTGGAGAAATTGGCTCAAAAGCAACGGGTCAAAGAAGAAGATTCTTGAAATCGCTTTTACATATCCACTAATAAACATTTCTGATTTAATCTATCCAACGAGAGAAAGAAAGGAAGAACTTTATTCGGTTTATTTCCTTCAGTAGCTTTTTAAAATTTCTCTAAAATATTTCACATATTTTACAGCTAAATTTTTAACAAAATGTCAAGTTTTCTCCTCATCCCTCCATAATAAATGTCCCGAAAGAGTTGGCCGGATGTCTCTCTATCTATTTGCTTAGTCGAATATCGTCCGGTGTCATTTGCCAATCCTTCCTGCGTATATCGCCGTAACCAGATTACTTAGCGCATCACAAAGCCCGCGTCCAATAACAGCCATAATTCAATAGGAGCCACCACAGATGAGGCCCCGACGACGTTTGCCCCAAAGAGGGTTACTGTAATTCTTTAATTCGATTTCAAACAAATTTTCAAAAAAAAAAATTCTTAAGAATCCCCCAAAGGAAGTCTACCTGCTGGTGTTCGGGATTGTTTGCAGTTGGTATATTGGTGGTGAATTGGATTGGCGGCGGCCACTTCTGCGCCCGTCCCTAATCTCTTTTGGCAACGCGTAATGGCACATCCTGACTCGCCAATGTTCAACTGGTTACGGTAATTCCCAAGAGAAGGAGGAGCTGAGAGCTCTACGATTTGTCAACAGTTGTTAGGTGATGAACTCCCTCCCATCCTCCGGACGACGATGTGTGCACAACTATCAAATTCTCTGAATGCCGAAATGGTGATAGGACCAGCTGTCGCAGCACGCTTCCTCATTGTGTGTTGGCTCGACGAATTGCCTTTTACGAGTAGTAGCTACTGGAAATCACACCATCTCCCGACTCTTCTCTGAAATCATATTCAAAGAATGAACCCTAGAAGATACCGTAATCAAACAACTTTCTAGAACTCATTTCTTATTCTTATTTACCGCCAATGATCACAAATTTCAATGTTTTGACGACGGAGGAATGACTACAATTTTTGCAAAGAAGACGTCAATTACGCTCCTACGAACCAAGCGAAAGAACAGTTCAAAAAGTAAAAATTCTGGTATATTAGTATTCGAGTGGAAGTTGACTGAGAAATCTTTATTCATCAAAAAATATGCTAAACGATTAATAAACCATGTGAATTCAGAGTCAGCGAATGCTAGAGATATTTTAGAAATTTGAGGAATGCAGGATGGAGAGGAAACTAGAAAAAGTTCGTGTTTGATCTCAACTAATTTCAGAAATTAACTGGGTTTTTCAGTTAATTTCTATGGAATATTCTATCCACAATAGGAAGTCCTGAAGCCACTCGATTCCAGTCAATTGGTTCGCCTCTTTAGATGACACGCCTCGGGCAGCTGTTGCCGTCGTCAGTCTCTGAAAAAGACTTGCGCTAGTCTCAGACCGTGAGTAATGCTCTTGACCTGTTATGATTGACTCTTGTCTATTCTTAATTGTGATGCCAGATTGGCTTCATGCCAGCTCTTTGCCGCCGCCTCCGGCGATTGGCTCAATTGGGATCAGTGGGCGGTCCATTCCGTCAGCTGTCGCGATCCCTCCTCCCAATTCCGCTACGGTAGTGACAGCCGGCTGGCCCTCTTATTTCAGTTCTGAAGATCCTCAAGACGCTTTTCTACCTTTGTCTCCCCAACTCGGGTCCAGGAGATCATTTCCTTCTTTCTTCCGGTTTTATTCTCTGAACTTGGAAAGCGAATCCTTCCAAAAATCAAAATTCAATTTAAGAGCAAGATGAGCGACGATGATGAGCCCCTAAACTTCTCAGCTGCCCGTCTAGCCCAGAACGGTAAGCCTCTCCTACAGTAAGACGAAAAGTTTCCTTTCGATTTTCGCCGTCTGCGTTTGGCAGTCAGTCAAATGGCTTTAGTTAATTTGTTGTCATAGGCAGGCGCGTCCGTTAATCACAGTCAAACGTCTACGGGAAATTGCTCTTCCCGTAATTTTCAGTGGCCGAATCAGATATCATTTCAGGGGAGGAAAAATCCCATCTGGCTGATCGGGCAACTGCTCTCTCATCTATTTTCCACGGCCCAATGTTGTTTCCTCCAATCGCCACGCAACTTTTGACAACACCAATGATCCCACCTCATTTGGCTGCTGCGTTGGCTATTTCGATGAATCATCGGATGGTGCAGAATGGGTAAAAAGCTCTTCTTACTTCTCAAAATAAATCGTCTAGTTCTCCAACTCCTTCTTCGTTCGATGCGACCACAATTTCGGTGAACTCCTACCCATCATTGTCGGCAAGAGAATCTCCTCCACAATCTGCTTCTCCTACTTTGAGTTGTGCTGTTTGTGGAGATGTTAGCAGCGGGAAACATTACGGTAGGATCTACAAGGGGAAAATCACCAAGAAAATCTAGGAATCTTGGCCTGTAACGGGTGTTCTGGCTTCTTTAAACGGTCTGTTCGACGACGATTAATCTATCGGTTTGTTTCTTCTCTTCTTGACAAATTTGATTAGATGTCAAGCGGGTACTGGGACATGCATCGTAGACAAAGCACATCGAAACCAGTGTCAAGCATGTCGACTCAAAAAGTGTCTAGCCAAAGGCATGAACAAAGATGGTTTGTCGTATAAAATAGAATATTGAGAGTAGGTTTAGCCGTGCAAAATGAGCGACAGCCGAGGAATACAGCCACTATTCGGCCGACTTTAGACATGGATCCGCACAACTTCTTTCGGTACTTTTGTTGTCATTTGTAGCATTCAGAAATTCAGAGAATATGCTGGAGCTGTTTCGGCCGTTCTTCCGGATTTGAGACCAATGAATGAGTCTCCTCTCAGCTCAACAAGTGAAACCAAAATGGAAGAGGAAAAAGCAAGTCTAAAGAAGAAATTTATTCACGACTCTTTTGCAAAACTAGAATTTAATTAGAAATTTACAAATTTTAGAAGGAATCCTTCACGGAGTCTCCGTTGAAAATCCTGGAATTGAGTCTCCTATGGATCCAAGCTCTTCCCAGCTATCAATCCCTTCAAATAACCGATAAAGTAAGTCAGAAATTGAGTAGAAACCAGGTTGTAGAGTGCTATAATGTCGTCGAATTGGTCATTGGTTTTCCTAATTTGTCTCTGCGAATGGGCTCCTCCCACCATGATTGCTCAACTCGAAATGGATGACTCTCTCCTCAAAAATTCAATCAATCGTCTCAAAGCCATGAATATCGATCGGACCGAATTCACCTGTCTCAAAGCTGTCGCTCTCTTCCTCAATGGTTGAATCTCATCCCAATTTCTATCAATTTTCAGATTCCTGGCCTCCACGAGTGACAGTCGATAGCTCCTTAGAACAGGCTTTCTGTATGTTACAACAGCATTGCTCCAGGAGTCATCCAACGCCGAGTCGATGCTCAAGACTTCTGACTGTCCTCTTCCAGATGAAGGCTGTAGCTCAAGAGACAATCGAAACTCTCCTAGCAGCCGAAGGAGGATCAACCAAGTTGATTAACCGCTTTTTGCCTTGAACTATCCCTGTGCTTCTTGATCTCATTACATGACAAGTCAATAAAAGTCTTGAGTAATGGCTAGTCTCTTATCATCGCCAAGATAAGGCCTTCAAGGAAGCGTTGAAATCTTGACCGCATGCATTTCCTTTTGCTCTTCTTCTCAACTCTTCTCACTGTACGAGCTGGATGTCCATCTGGCTATACTTTCAACAGTGATGTCAACAAGTATTAGCTGATTGTGTTCTCTATATCTTATAGATGCTATAAATACTACGAAGTCTTATCCGACTACTTCACAGCTGCCCGTCAATGTACATTAGATGGAGGACAATTGACTTCAATCGTCAATACATTCAACAACGGATTCATTTATGGTTTTGTTTTTTTATTTTCTTCTAATTCATTTAGGTTTGAGCAATGAGCATCTAGGAATCAGTCATTGGATTGGTTTGACTAAAATGCTCAACGCGACTCAATGGCAATGGATGGATAATTTGGGGTCGTCTTTTACCAATTGGGCATCAGGTTTTTCTTTCTTTTTCGAGATCTATAAAAGGCCTCAGGACAGCCAGATACTGATAGTAAATGCACTGCAATGCAAGATGGAACTGCCCAATGGGAGTAAGTCTCCCCCTTTCTTGTTCAACCTACAAATAGATCTCGAGATTGTGGCACTCGTCTTCCATTTATTTGCATCTTTGACCCAAATGCTGGATACTGTAGTGGTACTGTAACTTGTCCTCCTGTGGCTACTCTTGCCACGCCGACTTGTCCTCCAGTCAAACCCTGTCCCTGTAAGGAAAATAATATTAAAAAAAGAAGATATTTTCAGTGGATTGTGATGAAGGATGGACTTATTTCCAGCTAACCAATTCGTGCTATCGCACCTATTTCCAGAAGGATTATTACAACGCTGAGGATCTCTGTGAAACCCAGGGAGGCCATTTAACTTCAATTCACAGTAACGAAGAAAATAATTTTGTAATAGATCTCTCAAAGACTAGCAATTCTGACCAGGCTGATAAGTATCAGGTTTTTTTTATTATTCAAAGCTTTAGAACTTGTATCTTTCAGGTGGTGATCGGCCTTATGAGAACTAATGTAGGCAGCGATTTTCTGTGGTCAGACGGCACTCCAGTAAGGGTATCTCATTAAATAAATAGAAATTTCCGGTGACTTATAACGCCTGGGGGAAGAATGAGCCTGGCAGCGATAAAAACCACAACTGCGTTGAGGTCAGATACTCAAAAACTAGAGAATTCAGCTCCAAGGATTTTGGTAGTTCATAACTTTTTGGTGTATAGACAAGAAATTGAACAAAGTCACTGAAGCTGACTTTCTTAAAACCTAATATTCAAGCAGAAAACATAATTTAGCTATTCTCTGATACTTACTCGGGAACAAGAGGGCAATGGCTCGGAAATTGGTGCACCTGGGACTGTACTACGACTTGGAGAGCATTTGTCTGCAAGAAACCCTCAAATCTATAATAAATATTTGCAAAAAGAATGTCGCAGTTTTATTGTCTACATCCACGGTGCCTCATAGCGCGAGTCCGCATAGAGAAAAGAGTCCTCGTTATCTTTGGGTAGAGCCCCCCAGACAAGCGGATAATCGTCCCAGTAAGTACAGCGGCCCAAGGCGTTAATCAAATCCTCCGAGAAATTTTTCTCGACCATCAACTTTTTGTACTCTTCGAGTGCTTTATCAATGTGTTCCTTGCGATCCTTATTCTCCTCATTAATTGAATCATCTTTTTCATAAGTCATTAATTCTTCGTCGATTCTCATGGCATCATCGATGTACTCTTTTACATTCACTATGTAATCCTCGTCCACGCGTGGCGGAATTGACAGAGCTCCCTGATAGCCTGTCCCACCAATAGCTGTAGTCTTATAGCGATCATCCACTTTGAAGTAGCGACGTCTTGGCTTAATGACTTGCGCGCTCGCAGCCTTGATAAAATTTTCTAAGTTGTTAACCATCTTCAGACCAAAACTATGAACCAAACTGACTAATTTGTATATCTTTAGAAATAAAGATTTGAACGAATTATCTGCCAAATCAAACTTGTTTCAATTTGTCTAGTTTTTTCCTGATTTATACAGTAGAATGGAGGGAACCTTATAAAATATTTATACCCGTAAAACAAACAAAGGCTTTAGAGATAACATCTAAATTACACAATAGATTCAAGTAAGGTTTTTCTCTGCTGTGTATTCTGGAATAAAGCTTTGATCAAAAGCTTTACTTCAGATGCCGTAAGCCACTGGGCTAGAGGGCCTTTTCTATCACACCATCTATCGCTAATTCCCTATAGAACGTGTTAAAAGGCTAGATGAAATGACTTACTTGAAGACTTCCATTGAGGCAGAAAATAATTTCCTTGATTCTAAAATAGGCATGCTCGCAGAAGTTGTGAATTGTTGTTTTGCCATTGATCTAAAAAGTAAAAAAAGTCATTTAAGATAGCTTGCCATGAATAAATTTTGAAGTTGTGTGAGAGTTTCATTTAAAATCATAGCAGAGGCATCAGCATCGCTAGATCTAATGTCCTCCAATTCAAAAAACATATCTGCTAGATCAGAAATGAAGAAAGATACAATATTCCCAAGCGATTTACAAAACACTGTTTCTGCCATTATCTGAAAAGTGGTAATATTAAATCTTTAAAAATCACCTCCTTCCAGTTATCACGAATGGAACAAATTTGTAAATAACAGGCTGTGATGGTTTTCTTACATTCTCGCATTTTTGCTGAATCATTCAGTCCAACAAAAACTAAAATAATGCTTTTGCGTTTAATAAAAAAAGGAGTTGTTCTTACGCTGTCTGTTAACAAGTAATGTACTGAGTTGGCGCCGAGTATTTGCCAGCATTTCCTCAAGAGCATTGGTTGCTGCTTCACGTAAAAGCCAGATATTATCAACAACAATTGGATATACGTCTTCCTGCTAAATTATAAGGTTTTGGAAAAAGTTACATATCAAACCATATCACGAACTTCTCCAAACTTTTGAATCACAAAAAAGGGCATTAGAATTAGACGGTGGCAGATATAATAGCTATTATTATAAAATATTCCTGGAAAGGTGAAAATTAATGCAATATCTCCTACCAGCAGCTTGTGGAACAGATGTAATTGTAGTTGAATGATGCTTCACGCAGATTGAATTATAAAGTCGAAGAATATTCTGTGCCGTTGTGAGAAGCCTTGCTTTCAAAAACTCATTTTCAGCAGTTACTGCCTCGGAGATAGTGTTTTCCAAAAGTTTTACTATTTCTAACGCAGAATTACTAAAGCAAGTTATCCAGAATTTGGGTTAATGTGTTACCTGACTTTACAGCGTTGCAACTGTAGAAATTTAGGATAGGCAGCATCATCTCGAGCAATATCACGAATATTTAAAGGAGTATCAAAAACAGTTGTATAGTCATTTATAAGTTCTTCGTGAATTTCCTCATCAGTTCCAACCTTTAAGATATGTTATGAGTTTCTTAAACTATGACTCACTGTTGTAAGCTCAATGAAAGGTTCCATAATCAATTTCTTAGCATTTGTCAGAATATCGAAACACCGTCTATTAATGAACACAGTATCATTAGCTTCAGCATAGGCAAGAAATTTAGGCGCGCTTTGATTCCAAAACTTTAATTCCTGAAAATTTATAACTGATCACTCTATTAAAAAAAACTTACGATCATTAACTTACGAAAATCGCTGCCTAATTTCATTACTTCAACAAAATGTGGTTCATTTTTATCAACCATAGAGGTAGATAGTGATATGCAATTCTAAAGGAAATGAAATAATGAAAATCTAACACACTTTTAAGAGCAAGCTCATCAAAGATTCTTCTAAAGCGCGTCCAATATAAAGTGTAAGAGGACGACAATCAGTCCCAAGCTCAATATTTCCAATTGCCTTATGAAGGCTTTCGAAGAAGACTGAAAGAGTCTTAAAAACTCCGCATACATCTACTGGCTCGCTGTTAATTTTATGGCTCACAGTAAAAAGATGATCATCATTCTTGAAAAAGAAATATTAACAATACAAATTGTATTCTTACTGTTGAACATTTATAGTCTAAACAGTCTACTCCAGTTCGACTGTTAATAATTACAGAACAGAAGTCAGTGAATATCTTTTCACTCCATTTGTTTACTTTTGTTTTGAATTCTTTCATAATATCCAATGCTTCTAGAGCCTATAATTTATAACTTATCAACCCAAAGCTTTAAATTTTACCTCTGAAGTAGAAATAATATTTTTAACTCGAATTTTCATAACATTATATCCTTTGACTCCACCGGAAGGAAATAAAATAAGCTCTTTGCATTCTTGGTTCAATCTATTTATAATTACTTTTAATATAAGAACTTACTTGGTCAAAAGGAAAGAAGTGGAGTAAACAACATCTTTATGAAGAAGGTTTCTTATACGCTCAACAATAAACTGACTTTTTCCTTCCTTAAATTCAACTGTAAGTTTTAAAAAATTCTGACCTGAAACAATGCCTTCAGCCACTCATTAGCTTCCATAAGGAGCTTAGCTTCTTCGATTGGGGCAGGACAATTCATATTCAGAGTCAGCAAATTGTTTTCAATTTCGCATAACGCTTCAAGAACAAATTTGAAGTTTCCAACCTGGTCTGAATTGTTAAGGAGTGAGCTTTCCTGAATATGTTTTTAAAAAATAATCTGGTAAACTAACCTTCAGAGATTGCGCAGATCTTTCTGCTTCTTCCATCAATGAATCTAGTATTTGCTGTTTTTCGTCAACCCTTTGCTTTAATTCGTCCAAGCGCTCCTTTACTTCCTTAATTTGAGTTCCTTGGGGGACAAACTTCTCCGCTCGTTGCTCCAAAGCTACAGCGATATATTGTAATTCTAAAGACCTTATAGTTAAACAAATAAAAACAAACCATCATTTACTTCTCTTTGAAGCTGAACGACGTCTGCCATTTCGAGACTGAAAATAACTATCAGTTAGCAGAAAAAGAAAAGATGAAGCACGTGAAATGGGAACTAGTTTTCCCGCCTCAAAACTTCAAAATGCTAAAACGGTCCACATTTACCAAAAACATTCTGTTCGCGAACAACATTGAAGAAGTTTTCTGAATAAAATCGAATGACAACTAAATTGTATTTGAGTTTTGATTTTGGCTATTCAATACGCAATTTCAGAAAATAAAAGTTAAAGCAAAAGAAACTCCAAAAAAAAGTGGTCAGAATTGCTGCTCATCTCAATTGCATAGTCTTTATGTCTCTCTGATGTTGAAATAATGTTAGCCCTCACTTATTTGAGTCTTACACTACTCTAGAAAGCGCTTTGAGCTACTATTTTGTAAAATAATAAATTGCGAGGTGTCTTTGCCCGATGTTTACCAGAGACCGTGGACAAATTGCAGTTTGTTGATTCAACAGAGAACCCACATGCTAAAAAAGACTCTCTTCAGCCTATAGTCCGCCTTTCATTTCCTTTATTTTCATATTTTCCATGCAAAATCTAGTAGTGAGTATCACAATTAAAAATATATCAAATAAGTTATTGCATTGTCAAGTCTGCAAGTTGCTTGCTGAACTCTTTTTGAACCCAAACTGTTAAACGTCCATCTCATTGTTTTAACTTCCTTCTTACCTTCTATACGACCTCAAACATATAAAATAATAAATTTAGGGACTTTGAGTCCGTTTTGCTGTGATGAGTGGTGCGAAAAAAGGATTAGATCCATTGGTAGAATGTTCCGAAAACACCGAGTCGCATGACTTCAATAATTCTGAAGATGGTAAGTTCCCGAAGAAACTAAAAGAATTATCATCCAGACGCACTAGAAGTACTCATCGATGATCCTTTACAAGCCACAACATCCAAGTCTTCTGAAGGATCTTCCCATAATAAAGGGAAAAATAGCGACGTGAGTCAATTTTTCTATAAAACTAGCAATATAAAAAGAGATATAAAATAATAAAAGAGAACTCGGTTTAAGCAATCTAATCAGTAACAGCCCTCAAAAGATAAGCATATTTTCAGCCTCGCAAGAAGAAAACTGGGTCGCGGTTGAGCCTTTCCAGCCTGTTCAGCCTAAGCTCTCAAGGAGCTAAAGATTCTTCTCGTGAAAGGTATCTCCTTTTAATTATTTTACTTTTTTTCGTCTGAGTATTAGGTCAACTCCTCGTGACATATTTCTTTGCGATTGCAATTATTACTCTATGACGTACTCTCTCTATCCCGCATTAGAGCCTATTGGCTATTAATTAAGAGTAGGAGACATCTTTCTTAGTACACATTAGAGGCAGATTGATTCAACTTCTAAAGTGCTTATTTCCATTCGAGATAATATATTCGATGCATTTATGAGCTGCTCTGCTCGATTTTTTCGGCTTTCACTTCATTTCCTCGGGTTTCTGAAATTTAGTTTGTTCTTACGAAATTACCTAGAATTATGATTTTTAGGTCGCGTTCTGGTTGGTCTTGCGATGATTCATCAGTTGTAATGTCATCTTTATCTGCCACTGATTTGCGTTGTACTACTTCAGTGAATCTTGCTTCATCAAAGAGGTGAGAAAGATAATATTTCCGCATGAGAAGCAGTTATTACATTTGGCTTTTTTATTTGAAATCCTACCCGCAAAGCGATTCATTTTCATCGTGACAAAACAAAGATGACGGCGCATGAGTGTTCCCATAACAGTCGCTGATGACTTATAAATTGCCGAAACAAATTTTTATTGGAGAGAAAATGGCCTGCTTTCTCGAGGAACGCCAATCTGACGTATTTCCTTTTTTACTTTATCTGATTTCCATCTTATCACGAGGAGCCTGTTCGCGAGTTCGAAAACTGATCAATATTTTTCAGTGTAAGGAAACAACAAACTAATGTTTGCCTCAACTTGTTTACCTGTGCTTTCACAACGCGTAAAATGTTTCATTTCGTTACCCAGCAACCATTTTCCCCGTCCATCCCCTGATCCTTCTTTAAGCCTCTTTGTTTCAGAATAAGAGGAAGTGACGCTGGCTCAAGTCATGACGAAGGAGGCACCGAAATGAGCGAAATACTCTGCTTGGTTGACTCAGAAGACGAGGATTCGGAGGGCAAAAAGAAGAGAACCAAACTGCGAGAATGTCCTCTTTGTTGCCTTCGCCAACCCATTTCAAACTTCCCCAAATTGATTGGCTGCGCCCATCGAAGCTGTAGGCTGTGTCTTATGCAGGTAAACAAAGTTCTGTTCAACATTACAGTATTTCTTTTAGTATGTCGAAATGGAAATCATGGAGAATCGAGTCGAGGTATACTTTCTATTCAAATTCCTTGTGCCTTATTTAGACAAATACTAATTCATATAAAAACCATAATTTCCATATTTAGGTCGTCTGTCCCGAATGTACAAATCATCTGCATCCGACAGACATCAAGTATGGATTTATCTCCACGTTTAAAACTCCCCATCTTTGCAGAAAACTAGTTGGCATTCGCTCGCAGCTTATCCAAAAATATGAACAATTCTCCATCCGACGATATCTCCTTACTGAAGCCGATGCTCGATGGTGTCCAGCCCCCGATTGTGGATATGCCGTTATTGCCAATTCATGTGCTGCTTGCCCTCAGCTAAAATGTGGAAGAGAGGCTTGTGGAGCTCTTTTCTGTTATCACTGCAAGGTAGTCAAATTCGAGTTTCGGAAAAAGAATTTATTACAGGGAGCTTGGCATGCAAATCAGACTTGCGATGAAGCTAGAAGGTCCCGAGGTGTCTCATCTCTTGCTGCTAGCATTACCCGTCGAATCACCAATGCTTCCGTGGATACGCAGCTTAAACGTACGTTAACTAGCTACTCCTATCTTATTCTAGTAGCTGGAGACATAAAGCCCTGTCCACGGTGTCGGACTCTAATTGTTAAAATGGACGACGGATCCTGTAATCACATGGTCTGCGCTATGTGTTCGGCAGAGTTTTGCTGGCTTTGCCTCAAAGAAATCAGCGATCTTCATTACCTGAGTCCAACTGGCTGCACATTTTGGGGGAAGAAGCCTTGGACCAGGAAGAAGAAACTTCTTTGGCAGATTGGAACACTAATCGGAGCTCCAGTTGGAATAGCTTTAATTGCTGGACTCTCTATCCCGGGAATCATCTTCGGAGTGCCAGTTTTCGTTGGTCGAAAAGCTCATCAACGTTTTATCTCTCACTCCAAGTTCAAAAGACGTATAATTACGGCTCTATGTGTCGTTGGATCACTGGTTATTAGCCCAGTACTCGCCGTAATGGCTGTCGGAGTTGGAGTACCCATAATGCTAGCCTATGTTTATGGAGTAGTTCCCCTCTCATTGTGTAGAAATGGGGGATGCGGGCTTTCGGATTCTTCCAACCCGCAAGACGATGATGCCATGGATGAAGAGGAGATCTGGAGAGATGCTTCCGGTA
Source organism: Oscheius sp. JU1382 (assembly GCA_932521405.1). Classification (NCBI taxonomy): domain Eukaryota; kingdom Metazoa; phylum Nematoda; class Chromadorea; order Rhabditida; family Rhabditidae; genus Oscheius; species Oscheius sp. JU1382. The sequence goes on from OW051479.1 coordinate 3,295,791, forward strand.
AGACATCTGGCTTATAATAAAAACCTTTGTAGGCATGGAAAGATCTCAACTGCTTGCTGATTCTGAACGACAACTTGATATCACTTCTGTAGCTCCAACAATGTCCATTCAGGTTTGTTGTCTAGCCCATATCATCGATATACTTTATTGTAGAGTGGAAGCATTTCAACACAACCTGTTCGTCTTTCAGTGAAGAATCCAAAGAGAGCTCGAAGTCCTAGTGTTTCATCGAGTAATTTTATTTCTCTTTGCCAATACGCAACATATTTAGGCTCTGGTAGGACTAGCCCGGATGGGCGCATAAACTACGAAGAAGCCAGCACAAAAGCTATGGCTGGTAGTCATTGTCACTTTTATTACGATGACAAGAGTGTACATACCGTCTACTCGGGCCATGAAGCTATTTCTTATTGTGAGGAAGTGGCCAGTACCAAAGCTCTGGCCGGATCTGTTCATGACTCAAAAAGTCTTTGTGAGAGCACAATTGGCCGACAGAAGCATGATGTCGGATGCGACGGCAGCATTCACAATTGCGCCTGCATGACTCCTTCAACATCTTCAGTCGACAATAACAAGTGATTCAATACATTTTCAAAATATTAGACATTTCAGATCGCAATCGGAAGATGTTGTTTTAGTTCTCCGAAGAAAAATCGAGTCATCTCGACCACGAGCAGTTAACATTGCCCCAGCTGCTAATTTTGATGGTACTTTCCCGATGTTTTGATCGATAAAAAAAAAGATCTAGAAATCCCAGCAGATCCAATACAAATGGACTCAGTCGATATTGAGGCACAGATGCCGTGCAGTTCCCGGTCCGCTGTACAACAAACGCCACAGTCTGTGTTCCATTCAGATTCACGAGAAGAACAAGATCCATTCAAGATCAGAGCCCTCTTAGACAACATGAAGCAGATGGTCGCTGCTGATATTCCCCAGGAAAAGCCCTATGAGTAAGCTAGACCATGCATCTTTACAAGTGGGGAATTTTAGACCTACTCGACCAGCATCACTTCAAAAAGTTCGTCGTTCAAATTCGGGTAAAAGTCTTGCTACAGTTGCTACACATTCTAGTGTTCCTGAGGCTCAGCCGCTAAGGTTTAAATTCCTCACAATCACGAAAATCGCTCTATTTCAGGAATGACATATCGACTTCTTCCCCAAAGACAAAACGAGGTTTCTTCAGAAATTTCTTTCACAGTAGAAAAAATTAAACTTTATACGTAAAGCAATTTACCAGTTTCTTCGCTTCCCCTTCTTCAAAAATCTGTATATTTTTCAGTCTTGTCATATCTACAAGATTTGCCCATATTTCATAGTAGTCAAAAAGATCTACTGTCTTTTTCACCCCGTGATTTTTCTCCATTCATGGAGTACTCGTCTCAAATAAAATTTATTGTACTATCTTTCTGTCTTCAGAAAACTTGGTAGTTTCTATAGAGATACAAATAATTCAGATATATAAAGCCAGTCGAAGATGTCTATGATACAAAAACAAGACTTGAAGCTGTCCTCCTTTGACTCACTAAAAGAAGTAGAAAAGAAAGAGTGCAAAGGTTGTAAAAGAATGCGAAGGTATTTCAAGGAAGTGTATCTTGTCTTTAGGTTCACGTTTTCAGTTATTTTTGCTATGATTGCCATAAAATTATGCCAGAAGTATTTACACCAATTGTGCATGTACGTTTCTTTGCATTAATTCTACAGGCTTTTTTAGCTTCCATGTGACGTAGACATTATAAAACACCCAAAAGAGAAAAACTCTAAAAGTAGTGCACTTCCTTGCGCAATCGTAGCTCCTTCTCAAACTAGAGTAAGTTTATTTTCCATTACTTTCTTGAAAAGTCTCAGATGGTTGACATCAAACTTTTCAGGTATTTGACTATCCAGACGTTTTTGATTATCGAGAAGAGCCTCAGGGCGAAGAACATGGCGGAAGTACTGTTCTCGTTTACCCATCTCCATCAGCCATAACTATAGAAGAATTTATTTCTAAGCACGGAAAAATTAAGCGTTTTGTAGTTTTGGATTGCACATGGTATGTTTATTACGTTTGTGGTCAATTATGGCTTCTAGGTTCCAGGTTGGTGTAATGCAAAAGATTCCTCAAATTCAAGGTAATTTAACTATTATTCTATAATTTTTTTCAGGACTTCCTTGTGTAATTCTGAAAGACTATAGAACAGCATTTTGGAGACCTCAGCATAATGTCAATGAAGTAAAATATGCTTTTACCCAAAATATCACATTTTACAGAAGCATCTAGCAACTATTGAAGCAATTTTTTATGCATTAAGAGAATACAATGAAAAATCTAAAGAAAAAGTACCAGCTGGTATGTCTTCTAATATAAATAACTGCTTCAGGAAGCTTCGATGACCTACTTTTCTGGTTCTTTTTTATCCGAGATAAAGTAGATGCTAAAGCAGAGCATAATGAAGTTCTACACAGGAAAGACCACGAGAAAAAGCTAGAGTGATAAAAGCTATCATGGAAGGATTGTTGAATTTTTGTTATTTTTTACCTTATACTAAATTAAAGAAATCCAGAATTGCACTTCATTAATTTATCACTTGGGTTTAGCAGCATTCTTAAGAGAAGGAGCGCCTCCTTTCAGTGACTTTCCGCCCCTCTGGCTCTGTTCAGGGGCAAGAGAAGCTACTTGTTCCAGCGTGTCGTCCTCATCAGATTTCGACTGATAGAAGCCCTCTTCGATCTTTTTCTTTTTATCTGCTTCTGCCTTGACATTTGCCTTATTCTTCGCACTTTCTGTAGGAACCTTAATCGACGGATAGTCATTCTTTTTATCTTTCTCATCCTTCTTCTCATCTTTCTTGTCGTCCTTTACCTCTTCTTTTACCTCGTCCTTCTTGCTGTTCTCCTTGTTTTCTAGAGGTTTGGAAGGAGTTTCCGACTTACTGGCAGACTTCAAAGACGGCTTTCCCGTGTCAGATTTAGCGGGAGGCGGAATTTTAGGCAAACCTGTATCTGCGGCCTTTGTTTCAGTCTGCTCTTTTTCATTTTTGGGCGCCTTTTTCTTCTTTCCGCACGAAACGAGCAACGGCAGCAGTGCAATCCACATCAGCAATAGCGAAGTTTCTGGGTACATTTTCGATTGGACACTTCTAAACGAAATGGTTTGCTTCCAATGGATTATATTGTATTCGGCTTTTAAATTTTAATCTCTTAAAAATCCCAAGTGAAAAAGACACAAATATTGGAAATAACTGAGCTCATTTTTGGCTCACTCGGCTCGAAGAACGAGAGCGATGGAAGGTAGTTGTTAACCATCGGGAAGCGCAGATCGAAAAGTTGAAGAAACAGAGAGAAGACCTTCAATCGAGTCTAGATATTTGGAAGGAAGGAGCCAAGGAGAATGAAATCAATATGGACGATGCTGAGCAGCAATTCGCTGAAAAAGAAGAGCAACTCGAAATAGCTAGAAGCAATGCGGCTACTCACAGAAAGCAGGTACCACCTTTAAAAGAAAAAAAAAGTTACTCCTAATAAACTAGGATATACTGTGTATTCGCATTGTCCCGGGATTTTCGCTGTGAGGCTCATTATTATCCTAAAACTTACTAAAAGACTAAAAAATGAAGCCAGGTGCGAATACCCTGGTGTATCGCGCATAAACAGGTGGTTGAGATCATTTTTATATAGATTCTCTAACATTTTGACCTTTTTTCACTAAAGTCTAGCCAGTTTGTTGAGCAAAAAAGGAATCATGAATCTTTATTTTTTGCTCAACTAATTCGTTTGGCTAAATTATAGTGAAAACGAACGTTGAAATGTGAAAGAATTATCTATCATAAAATCTCTAATAAACGCGCACAGTTTATTTATGACGGAATCAAAAGGAAATCCCCTAGGGGAGGTGTCCCTTGCCGCTCCTAGAGTCTGAACCCACTCAGCGCCACCAGATCTTTCCTCACGCATCCAAGCCGCTCCACTTGTGCTTCGCAGCTCGCCTGCCCATCTGGCTTCTACAGACGGCATACATTCCTCTTCTTATCCAGTGGTGTCCATTCCGTCACTGTTTTACTCCATCGAAGACCTCATCCATTTCCGCAGCTTTGGTTGCCCATCTTAGTTTACGCTTCCATGTAAGGTCCTCGATATCGGACAGTGGCGTCCTCCAAATAACACATGCAAAGGTTTATGATTTTTATGAATTTTTTCCGGAATCGTGCATTCTTGGAAAAATTCATTTTCCAGAAGATCCAATTCTCGAAAATTCTCAAAAAAAACTTTTGCATGTTATATTTTATTCCTTGCTGTTGAATGTTGTTGTCAACCTTTTAAAATATTTTTAAAAAAAAGCCTAATAAAAAGGCTCATGTTTGTGGAAATTTTTTCATTTATGTCCAAGATACTACAAGAAATCATAAAATTTTGCACTCCAATAAAACTTTCTATATACATTTTTTTTTCCACAAAAAAAATGTATCTCTTCCAAACTTCCAGCATTTTTTAGTTTAAAAATTTAATCTCTTAAAAAATCAACAATGAATCACAATTAAAAAAGGCACAAATACTGGGAATAACTGAGCTCTTTTTTGGCTTTTGCTGCTCTGCTTGAGGGAGTTGAAATATGTACAACGAGGTTCAATTTCTATGGCTAGTAAGTGAGTTTCGGGAATATGAGGCACTCGTATTGTTTCTACTGGGATTGGCTACATCTAGATGTAATCGGTATTGGATTCTTTACTGGAGATTCCTAAACTCTCAATTTCCGAAAGAAAGTGCCAAATCACCTTCGTCATTATTGAAAGACGTAACTCTGAAGCTTCTAATTTCTCCAGGACTGCTCGGATGAAGACGAGAACTTAAAATTGAAGGTTTAAAGAGTCAGCGAGCTTGAGCCGCGTCAGGAATTTCGCAAGAGGCGTTTTATTTCGCCAGACTTACCTAGCCAGACTGGCCGTTTCTGAGTCTATGCAAGCGGAGTCACCAGTATATTCACTGACACTTCGGGACATCGGATGTAAAGTTTCTGCAGAGACTTTTATACAATTTCCAATTTGCATTGAACCTTCAAAGTCCTTGTACTCCTCGTGCCAATCTATCACATTGGTCTGATGATTATAGAAGACCAGCTTCTCTCTTACTTCCTCCAGAGCCCTTGGAACATCTTGATAACTTGTCGGTACATTGACATCGACACTGACAAACATATTATAGATTTCGAAAACATGCGAAATAGGCTGAAAATTCTTCATTTTATCGCTCTTTTCTCCTCCTACCTGTGTCGATTTGACTTTCCTCATTCCGGCTTTTTTTTGTCTTACTGCTTGTTCTATCTTCATTTGATTCTCAGTCTTCTTTACACAATGAAGACGAGCAAAAGACGCAGGAAGATCATCAGCCGAATCTGAATCACTTCCCTGTGCGACACAGTCTGGAGACTGAAATATTTCTTGTAAGAGACAGTGATGCAAACTCACCACACTCTGGTCTGCTGTTTCCATTTGATTTCGCAGCCTTTCCAAATAATTGATGAGTCTTTGGCAGTCTCTCTTCTGCTCGTAAAATGGCTCTAATTCTTCCTCTTCCACTACTGAAGCTGCATTTCATAATGACAAATTGAATCTAAATGACTCACTCGTTCTTTGTCTTGCATTAGGGAACGTAGCTGGATATGAGCTATTATTGGTCAGGGCTTTCTTCTAAAAAAATTCCTCTTGAAAATAAGTCCCTTACCCTGTGCTTTTTCATCCACTCGGCATAATTCTCTCTATTCGCGTTGTAATCGCCGATAAGATCACGTTTTTCTTGATGAATCTTGTCCAAGTTTTGACGGATGTGAAGCCATTTGCTGGTTCTTTCCCTCTGTTCTGCTGCTTTTGCATGTTGCTCTGCCTTCAAGCGAAAAATTTCACGATAAGTTTCCTGAAATTATTTTGTCGAATCTAGTCATCATACTTACTCTGTTTTCCTCATTCAATTTATTAATTTTGCCGTCAGTGGAAGTCAGATTTCGGATGATTTCAGTCAATTTTCTATTAATTAAAATTAGTATTAATACCGTATTTCCTCTAATAGAAGCACTATGCTTATACTTTTCAAAGGGGTGCTATTTTTCAACTTCTTACCCCCAGCCAGGGTCGAATGCACTTACTGGACAACATTTTTGCTTTAATATCTCAAGTTTGTTTCTGTATTTTTTAATCTTTTTTTTTGCTCGATTTTGTTGCTATCTAGCATAGAAACTCATTTCAAAACAGATTTTCTAGAGGCTGAAGTGGAGGTACACTAAAGTTGGTGGGGGGAGTGCTTTTATTAGAGGAAATATGATATTTTTAGCTTACTCCAATTTGATTCGATTTCTCTTTAAGTCATTCATTTCTTCTACAAGAAGACTTTCTTCTTTCCTCGACAAATTGGCAGCGTTGTATCTGACCTCGCAGTTTTTGATATAGTTCTCTAATTTATCTTGAGATCTCACTCGACATTCCTTTTCTACTTCAAGTCGAGATGTTTTCTTTAAAATGCTTGTAAGTTTTAGCAATTTCACCTACTAATGCTTCCCGCAGTTTACGTAATTGAGCAATGTCTTTTTTTACTTTTTCCGCCTTTGCAGCCACATCTTCTCGTTCAGATCGGATCTTTTCCTTGGCCAAACGAACCTCAGTGATGCTGCCCGGAGAGCCATCTTTATTTAAAAGAATTTTAACCTAAAAATCTCATTCTTACAGTTGTCTCCCGAGTTTCGAATTTCTCCGTAATGGCCCTGTCAGGCCATTTTTGGGCTGGCTAACATTATTTACCCACCTGAGCTTGCAGGAGATCGATTTCGCCATTGATTTTGGCTAATTCTCGCTGAAAAGTATTCCGATTCGGAGGTTTTGGAACCTTTTCTTCTTCATTGTTACTGGGCCCTAAAGAGCCATCATGTCCCATACTATAACGCTGAATAAATTGTTTTTCAACGAATCTCCAACCTAATTGAGCAAAAATGGAAGTGTTGACGCGGAATATGAAAGACGTTTTCAATGTGATCACGAAGTTTCTCCGGCTCGTAGATAGCACACGTCTGATAAGTTGCCGCACAGTTGTTGAGCTCTGTCCTAAGCATACTCGCGATGGGACTCCCGTCAAGGTCAACACTGAACCAAAAAGTCGGGCAGAAAAACCGAAAAAAACCCTTCAAAAAGTTTATTATCAAATCTTCGTTGAGGAACTCTTTTGAGGAGTGATATCTTTAGTCGTTTTCATAACCGAAAGGCCAGTCATTCCGGCAGGAGAAACTGCAGAAGCTGTGCTGGTCTTGGTCGAAACGAAAAGCAGAGGAGTAGAGACGGGAATAGCTGAAAATGTCGTGGACATCTGCGTTGGCTCAGTATTTTTCTCGGAAGGAGCGGCAGAAGGCGACTGAGAGGAGAGAGACACCTTGATTGTATCCGTAGGAGGAATCTTAGACTTCTCAGATAGATCATTGGAAGGAGATTGAGCGAGAGAAAGCAAAGCTGTAGAAATTTTGCTCTTAGGATCAACTTCGTTGAAGTCTAACTGCACAGTAGCCATTTTACTTGGCATACTCTCTTCCACAGGAACTTCGTTCTCCGACTTTTCTTGGGAGACAGATGAATTATTTGATTTCTTTGAAGATCTCTTAGAACGACGACTGAAACGCGAACCCTTCCTCTTGTTACTCTTTACAATAACCTTTGACAATGGCTCCGGTAATGCCTTCTTGGATTTAATAGTGAACATTGCAACCCCAAGTTGAACGATGAGCAGACAAAAGATTAATAAGATCGTTCCAGTCATCAGAATAAAGATGGTATTTGAAGTTGCGAGCAATTGCTTCATCGCTTGATTCATTTTTTCCCAGTTGTCAATGCTAACCATAGAATAATTCTGCTGAAGCTCAGCTGTAGAGATCGCATTGCCATTAACAGTAGACATTTAGATTGGAGTCTGTAGTTATGCATATATTTTAGCTTATTTAATACGATTTCACATTTTTCGACCGAATACATCTCATTGAGCAAGAAAGCAGTTAACAATAAGGTGACGCATACATATAAAGTGTTTATGATGTCGTTAGATCTAAAATAACTGTCTCTAAGTTTAATGTCCTGTTGAAATTGTTCTCTTTCCACGTGCTTTGCATGATATCGACGCAAAAGCGATAGAAATAGGCTCAATAACAAGCGACCTCCATTGTTTGCCCCGAAATCGACGGACAAGCGATTGTGAAAGCGGCCGCTTGCGGTTTAAAAGCGACGCGCTACCGTAATATCGCTTTGAGACCACCTCGATTGCGATAGGCAGTTGAAAGGGCTACAGCCGTCCTATTCGCGGCTGTATTGCTACTCCCGGATCTTTTCCGAACCCTTACTCAATAAGGGCCCAACTCAAAGTCCTGCAAATAACGCAAAAACCCAAAAAAATCTAAAAATTCTTTGAAAACACAAAAAAAAATTAAAAAATCTTCTTAAAACCAAAAAAAGAAGCCGCAACTGCTCCTGATTCAATCAAAAGGTTGGTCCTAATTTTTATTTCATTTTTTAAAATTTTGTTTTATTCTTTCTCTTTATTGATTTAATTTTTTTTTATTTTAGAGAAAATGGCCACCACTGTCAACCCTGCTGCCGCTCAAGCTGGCTCCGCTTCTTACTCCATGTCTTCTCTCTACGTTGGAGATCTTCATCCCGACGTCAACGAGGCTACTCTCTTCGAAAAGTTCAGCGCTGCCGGACCTGTTCTTTCTATTCGTGTATGCCGTGACAACGCTAGCCGTCTCTCTCTTGGCTACGCTTATGTCAACTTCCAGCAACCAGCTGATGGTAAGTTTTTAATTTTCGTTACTAATTCGTTTTAGCTGAGCGTGCCTTAGACACCATGAACTTCGACGTTCTCCACGGAAAGCCCATGCGTATCATGTGGTCTCAGCGCGACCCTGCCACTCGTCGTTCTGGAGCTGGAAACATCTTCATCAAGAACCTCGACAAGGTCATCGACAACAAGTCTATCTATGACACATTTTCGCTCTTCGGAAATATCCTTTCTTGCAAGGTAAACTGCAAGTTTCGATTAAGCAATGAATAAGTTTAGGTTGCTGTTGATGAGGAAGGAAATAGCAAAGGATATGGTTTTGTCCATTTCGAAACTGAAGAAGCTGCCCAAAGTGCTATCCAAAAGGTCAACGGAATGCTTCTTGCTGGAAAGAAAGTGTATGTTGAATTTTTAATCGGTCTATTTATCATTTTTAAGCTTTGTTGGAAAGTTCCAACCTCGTTCTCAGAGAATGCGTGAGATGGGAGAAACTACCAAGAGGTTCACCAACGTTTTCGTCAAGAACTTCGGTGAAGACTTGGACGCTGATAAATTGGAGCAAATCTTTGCCAAGTATGGAGAGATTACCAGCTGCGCTGTTATGTCTGATGGTGAAGGAAAATCCAAAGGTTTCGGGTTTGTTGCCTTCAAAAATGCTGAAGATGCCGAGAAGGTAAGAATTAATTAAATAAAGGGTTAGCCTTTTCAAAAACTAAATTGGACATATAAACGCTTATTGATTGATTTAGGCTGTAAATGAGATGCACGACCAGGGTGTTGATGGTGGAGAAAACAAGTTGACTGTCTGTCGTGCTCAAAAGAAGAGCGAGCGTCAGGCAGAATTGAAGAGAAAATATGAAGCCCAGAAGGCCGAGCGCATGCAGCGTTACCAAGGAGTCAATCTCTACGTCAAGAATCTCGATGACACCTTTGACGATGAGACTCTCAAGAAGCAATTTGAAGCTTTTGGAAAGATTACATCTGCCAAAGTGAGAAAAACTAGTACAAAACTATTTGCACTTATAGGTCATGACTGACGAAAACGGCCGCTCCAAAGGATTTGGATTTGTCTGTTTTGAAAATGCCGAAGAAGCCACCAAGGCCGTCACGGATATGAATTCGAAGATGGTCTGCTCGAAGCCTTTGTATGTTGCCATCGCTCAAAGAAAGGAAGATCGTCGTGCTCAGTTGGCTTCCCAGTACATGCAGCGCCTTGCTAGCATGAGAATGCACAACAGTGGAATGTCTGGCGGTACTATGTACACTCCTGGACAAGGAGGATATTTCGTGAATCCTATCCAAGTATAGAATCTTACAGTGCATACATTCTTTGTTCAGGGACCTCAAGCAAGATTCGGAGGAGTTGGAGGTGCTGGTGGAATGCGCATGGCTCAAGGACGTGCTTGGGGTATGCAAGGACAACAGTACGGACAGCCTTTCATGATGCAGGGATCGGGACCTATGTTCCAGGTAAAAGCACATGTAAAGTCTTGAAAAATCTTTAGCGTAACAACGCTCGCCCAGCTGGCGCTACTGCTAACTCAGCTGGACGTCCTCAGCAATTCCCTCAAGCTACCGGAGTTCCTCAACAAGCTCGCATGGGTGGTAATCGCGTTTCTCAGCCAGGAGTCGTAACTGGACAGCCACAGGTCCCGACTCAACGCCCTCAGGTATAGAGAATTGCTTATCGATAATACTCCTTTTATTTTAGACTGGTCCTCGTCCTATTCCAACTGGAGCTAAGCCCGGAGCCCCTGTCGGCATATACCAGCAGCAGCCGTATCATCAAGCTCCTCAGGTTTCTCGTCAGCCACAGCCCGGAATTATCATTGGTGGACAAGAGCCTCTTACTTCTCACATGCTAGCTCAGGCACAGCCTCAGGTAAATAATTCGCCGTCTCCAGTTAATCTCAAATATTTTAGGAGCAGAAACAACTACTTGGAGAGCGCATTTACGCTCTGATTGAAAAGTTGTTCCCTGGAGACAAGGAATCTGGAAAGATCACAGGAATGATGTTGGAAATCGACAACGCGGAGTTGATCATGATGCTGCAGGACAATGATCTCTTCCGCTCAAAAGTTGAAGAAGCCCAATCAGTTCTCCAGCAATCCACCATCAGGAACGCTTAATTTTAATAACATCCATGCTTCCCTTTGGGAATTATTTCTTCCTATTTTGTTTCTTTATGGCGTTTACGCTGTGTAACACCTGTGGTCGAACCATAATTGTTAAAAGTAATAAAATTGGAAGTTGTTAAGTCATATCTATTATTTCTGAAGCCTGATTTAGAACAGCCCTCTATTCTCTCCTCATAATCTTAACTTGGCCGACCTGCCGATTGGAGTCTAGTATTTTAATATGTGGGAGAACATTGGTGATTGCATTTCGGATGAAACTGATATGAACGCGGTGTCTATCGGAGAAAAGAAGAGTGCTAAGCAACTGAAAAAAATAGGAGAACTGATGATTGATTGCAAACTTCCTAAATGTTTTGCTATTCAGGTTTTATCAAAAAGAAAACGTTTGAGCAAGCAAGTATGTTTATCTTTATCCTTTATCCTTTTTAAGGAATCAGAAGCCAATGAATGTCCACGCTGTGGATTTAGTCTAGAGTCGCCTAATAGTTTTTCACTCCATGTTCACTATAAAGAGAAGTTAGCTGTTTTATAATCTTTCTAATTTTTCTTACCAGAGTAAGACTTGTAAAAGCTGAATGTCAAGCATGTAATGCAAAATTTTCATGTGGAAAATTTTTGCAAATAGTTCAAATTAACGAGCAGACGTTAGGTAATAAGATAATCTTAGTTTTCTATACTTCAAAACAGATGACGCTTCAAGTATAGGAGATGTGAGCTTTCGATCAGTAAATACGCCTTCGAAACCACTTCAGACTCCAAAAATAGCCAGGTTTTTTAGCTCTTTTTTATGCAATATTTTTTCAGTCTACAAAAAGCAAAGAAGAAGAGAAGAGGTTCAGCTCTTCAACGTCTGCTCCAAGAAGAAGAATCAGAATCGGATAGAAGTCTAAATAGTTTTTTAAGCCAATTTGCTTCATAATAATTTACTAATGAAAAATACAAATATCAAAAATGAAATTATAGTAGCGTTTGTTCGACGAGTATCTCACTATATCCAGGTGGAATATCACTTGCAAAATTTCGAAACTTTACATCCAAAATTGCACTTTCATCTACGTAAATCAAGGGGTAGACCGCTCCTTTCACAGAAGATATTGATGGCTGGCAAAGCTTCCCGTTAACATAGAATTTCAATTCTATATGATCATAAGTCACACCCTAGATTCGTTTTTTTCGAATGCTCTAGTAACTTACAATCATATCTCCTTCTTCAATTTGTTGGTCCAACTTTCCAACAATTTGTCCATTTTGTACAATATCGCCGTTGTCTTTAATACCCCAAAAATGTGCTTCAGCGGAACATTTATCGAGCTGAACCTCTCGATTGCCTATTCCTACGGCCCAACTACCTAAAACTACATTCTTTTTTTATTAGGCTCTTGCCTGTTTGCTGGATTGTTACTTGGAAATAGGCTTTATCTTGAACGAGAGGCACAGTTCCAAGTGAGCCACCAGTTCCACAAATTCTTTCACCTTCTTTTAAAAGAACAACATCTTTACCTGAAAAAGTATATATGATTAATTTGGGGGTTTTATTTTATATATATTTATGTATAAAAATGGTAATTTTTTTATTGTTTCACTCACCTGTACGACTTACATCCAGTCGAACTGAAGGGGTTAAGGGCGTTGTAAGTGTACTATAAGAGGCTGTAGCTGCAAAAGATGGTCCTTGTACACAATCCAAAATTGGGCGAAAACAAGCGCATAGTAATGAGTCGTTCATCTGAAAAGTATATAGGCCATTTTTATGGGAAAATTATCTAAAATCGAACTATCTGAAAAACGATCGCCACGGGGCGTCGCACGTCGACAGGGAAATGACATACGTGAATATATGTCATGTGAATTTATTTGAACAGTCTATCATAGATCAGTTCAAACAAATTTTGGCATTCTTACGCCTCTCCTTATGTTATTTTACTAATAATGATTTTAGATATGGCATTCGATGGGTATGATGTTTCAAATATAGAAAATAGTGGGCCACAACAATTTGTCGGACCTCAAAGCCAATATCAAGAGGTTAGTTATTTGTATTACTATTTATTATTTGGTTTTAGCTAAATTTGCTTGGAAGAGGAGCATATGGCAAAGTTTATTTGGTGTGTGATCGGTTTACCAATCAACAAGTAAGTCTCTACAACTATTATTTAATGTTCTTCATAATAGTATGCTCTAAAGAAGATTCAAGTGCCCGTTGGACGAGATGGAGTTCCACAATCTGTTTTACGCGAAATCAGTACAATGAAGACCTTCTTGGATTTAGATCACAATAATATTTTAAAGTAAGCTTTACCTAGGTGCTCTTGCTTGCAATGAGTTTCTTCACTTACTTCCCTTTCCTATTTTATGTTTGTTTGTGCATGAGTTGCTTCATAGGCTTCATGATGTCTTCCACAATATTGTCAACACAAATCGGCGGCATAATCTTGTTGTGAATATGGTGGTTGAAAAATGTGAATGGGATCTCTACTATTTTCTTCGAACACTGCCAAGAGATATGCCAGAAACGCAGATAAAGCTGATGACTAGACAGGTACCTCTTCTTACACTTTCTATCTCTTTCTAATACGTGGCTTGTTGGTGTGGTTGGTTGACTACTTTTTAGTTCTACTTAATTTTTGACAGCGATTCTTCAACGAGCCGTTTTAGATTTATAGCGGAATCGACTACCTGCACAGCATGAATATTGTCCATAGAGATATCAAGCCACAAAACATCTTGGTCAATAAAGATTTAACAATTAAGCTAGCTGATTTTGGTCTCTCTCGTAATTTTGGACTTGCCTCTAGCTTTACTACAGTGGTTAGTTTCTCTACTTATCAAATTACATTATTTCCAGGTTGTAACATTATGGTATAGAAGTCCAGAACTACTTTTACAGAGTACATATAATAGCGCAATTGATATATGGTCAGCCGGTTGTATTGTAAGTGAGCTCTATGTTCGAACTCCTCTATTCCCTGGAGCTACAGAAGCACAACAGTTGACAATGATTTTTCAGTAAGCATATATAATATTTATTCCATTTTTTAAAAAGAAAACTTGGAACTCCTGCGTCATCAGAATGGCCTCCCAATGCTGTGATAGATCGTAGTTTTTATCCATCTTATCCAGCACAGCCATTAGAATGGTATTTCTTGGGTTTTCTTCTTAATTAAAGTTTTCAGTATAAATCCAAGAATGTCGGCGGATGCTATCCGTCTTGTTAAAAGATGTCTTGCATTCGACCCCATAAAGCGCTGTACAGCAGCAGAAGCTTTGCAAGATCCATATTTTTTATCTGGGGCAAACATTTCATCGCCTGCCTGATTTTAAAAAAAATTAATTTTATATTGTGCTTTATACGTTGCATATTTTGAATCTCTTTAAAGGTCTCATTTTTTTTGCTACTTGTACCTCACCTAGGTCTTTATATTTTGTTTGGCTTGTTTTAAAATAGACTGTTAATAAAACGTAAGGGTAGTTTCAAGCCTGATCTCTGGAGATTTGACTGGCCAAATGATTTAAGCTAATTTTTTAAAAATAATTTATGAATTTCACTATTATTACTTACGTACTCGATGAATGGTCGTCTCGTGGAAGCAACCAATTGGATGGATAGATTCACTGAGAGAGAAGGGAAGATAGACGACAAGAAGCTCTTAAGATATCAGACCCAATATGGCAAAATGGATGCAAAGGTTTTCTCAATTTTCGACCAATGTGTGGCAGAATTGGCGAAGAGACCGAGCAAAAGCAATGGTAGCCAGACGAATAAACGCGAATGGATACAAATCAGAGAAGAGCCACAAAAAGAGCAATTTCGATCAGCTCATGATGCATTCAAAGAGATCATAACTGCTGATGGTCGTTTGTCTTATCAAAGGAAAGAAACCGGGGTCTGGTATAATGCTTCTGTAAAAAGTCGTCTACAATTCTTCAAATTGAAGTACAAACAATAAACTGATTGAGTGTATCTTCTTACTATTTTTACATTTAGACTTTTTTAGTGCTATTTTTCACGAAAAAAGCATTAATACTTTTAAAAATAATTCACACAGAGATCGACCAAAACGTGAAACAGATATGATTATAAATAAGCGAGAAGAGTGCGTTGAAAGATAAATGAGATCATTGACACTTTGACTGGATACCCGTCTTCTTAATTGATTAGCGCTTCTCATTTCTAGCACTGGGAGAAGGATCTCCTATAAAATGTCCTATTTTCCAAACTGATGAAACTTACTCGAAATCGGCCATGGTCTGTCATTGGTCGTCATATCCATCGTGCTTATGTAATCGTTTGCCGTATAGATTGTACTATTTAGCAGGGAATTCCTTGAACTACTAGAGTCTTTTCTTGTTCTCTTTTTCTCCGCAACTGGCCTAAAGCAATTCTTTGTACATGTGTCAAGGTTAAACTACCTATTATCGTTATGATCTGTGCTATAATCTAAACTTTTTTGTTTCCTTTGTTGAGCCAATTCAGATAAGCGATTTGTTTCTGCTCTATTCACCGGGAGAGGAAGATTAGACCTAGCCGATGATGGCTGGTCGTCCGTATTCAAGCTAGAGCCTCTATATCGACGGCCAGAGATTATGGTATCCACGCTTGGGCCGTCCAGACGATTTATTTCAACTCTATGAATCCGATCAGATGAAGGACCAGTTTCCATTGACGGTCTACAAGTTCATTGATGTTTCAATAGTTTTCATACCCAGAAGATTGGCTCATTCTTTTTTCCACAATTCGTTCTCTTTCTTCAATAACTTTCCTTCCCAATATGGTCTCATTGGCTGGATAAGGCAGGACTGGCTTCTGCATGAATTCCTTGATTCCTTGGATATTGGTAGAACTTGATGCTACTGGTGAAGCTGGACCAAAAGGATAGGTAGTTGTTCCATTGAAAGACCTATCAAATAAATGTCTTACTTGAAAAAAAGAAAATTGCCTAGTCAAGCCAGCAAAGGAGGTAGCAGTTGAAAGAGTCAACGGATTCCAGCCATTTACCGATCCAACCGATGAATTTCTCTTTTTATTGACTGTGGCATAGGCTGGTTGATTGGACGACATCATCTCATTCAAGTGCGAATCTGTGTAGTCGAGACGATGAGGAATTGGGGAAGTTGGAGGCGGCGGAGCATAACTCGAAGAGGAACTCTGTTCGGTATGGACAGTAAGTGATTGATCTAAAGAATTGAAATATTGAAGAATCGGTTGAACTAACTTGGATTGACTGGGCCATAGGTGCTACTTCCTCCTTGGATAGTGTCATATTCATTGCCAATCGTTGAATAATAATGCTCTCGAGTTGGAGGATCCAATTGTCCTTGTTGACGAAGACGTTCTCTTACTCTCTGTAATATTCACAGGTTCGAAAGTTTGGAAGAAAATAAAAAAAACCTCGGCATTTTCTCGAACTGTAATGTATCGATAGGAAGGCTCTCTTGAATCAGCTGGAGCTACCTCGACTGAAGCCACAGGGTTGAACATGGCAAGGACGGGCAATTCATTTTGTGGTTGAGAAAGCTCTATGGCAGCCCTGGGACCAGCTTCTTCGTCTGGATCTCGTGGATTTCGGGAGATCTGAATGGGTTTGAGAATCAAAAAAGAAGGTTACCTTGGAGTAGAGATGATCAAGTTCTCTTTCTTTCCTTTCCAGCCTGTCCAATTTCTGCTGATTTTGAACTTTCGCATAGCCAGGATCATAAGCACTGCTACTATCTTCATCGCCATATTCTCCCGCTCCAGCTGCCCGGGAACTCGAAGTAATCGAACTGAAATCATCTCTTTTGTTCAATAGAGAACGACAATCAACGTGGTCTATAGGTGTTTTTTAGAAACCGCAAAGTGACAAGAAAAAGCACTCATGCACTCGAAATACCGATAATAATGAGAGACAGAGACTCTCGGAGGCGAAATTGGAATTCTATATACGCTGGGGCCTTTACTAAACCTGACAACAGCCCTATTCCTTCTGGAAGTATCAATGGAAAAAAGGGGAAAGAAACCAACCTGTAAGGATCTTCACTCCCATAAATCTGAGAGGCACTTTGATAGGTCTAAAAGAAGGAAAATATTTTGATCAGAAAAAGGAATCCTCACCTCTTCTGGCGGCCTAGATGGACCGGGATCGTTTCGTCTGAATACTGGATAGTCGTATTTTCTGTCTCTTCGTGTAGTTATTGGATCCCCAACCTACAATTTTACTTTCAAATGCTTGCTTGTATTCTGCTTCTTAGAACTTTTTGCCAAAATAACAGTAGTTTGTCTTCATATATTTAAACCAAAAAATAATTTAAAAATTCAAAACAGAAGGCTAGTTGGATAAAAAAGTGTTAAAAAAGAAAAAACCTTGGAATAGAGAGGATCAATGAAAGAATCTGCGTCAGGGTCGATTGACTCATATGTTGGATTGGCTATGTCGTCTGCGAATCGGATTGAATCCTTTCGACTTTTATCAATAGCTGAATATATTTTGTTTAATAGAAAAATGAGAAATTCAACCCGAATAAAGATCTCCCGGGAGTTGGGGTAAAGCCCTTCCTGGAGCTGATATTCTGGTGTGAACTATTCCGTTATTGGAAGAGTTCCCAGGCAGGGAATGTCGATCATTGGTCTTTTTAGAGAAGCCATTTCGGAACTGAACAGGACCACCATCCACAGCTTCTATTGAGATTGGCACCGACGGATTCACAATCCCATAAACATCTCCGTCGTCTCTAAACACGAATGAAGTAGAAAGTCTCTTACGCTTTTGGATGGCTTCGACAGCATGAACAAAACGAAAACATTGAGTCAACTGGGCTCAAGAGAATGGCATTTAGATGGCGCTGAAAGTTTTGACTGTACCGGATGAATCAGTCCGGAAAGATAAGCGAATTGGTCAATGAGAAACGGCTTTGAGAGGGATAGAGTGCTCTCGTGCGGAGAACTAATCGGTCGATATTTAGCCTTAGTGACACAGTCAACAGAGCGCCGCCACTGTCCACCACGAGAGGTGTCAGTCCAACATAAACATGCTCGACTAAAAAAGAAGAAGGAATTATGGATAATGAGGACATGAAAAACTCGTCGTAAACAAGAAAATACTCGACAGTAAATACGTGGAGACAGGCTAAAGGCCCGCGCACATTAGTAATTTGCTCCTTTCGAACTGGTGCCATTCTTTGTGAGAGGGAGACCACCTGCTGTCCCAACCAATAGCCCTTCCGGGGTGAGGCTGTCTCTCAAAAAGATTAAAAATTCCCGAGACTCATTCCGTTGAGATGATGGATGTGAAAACTCACTTTCGAGGCAGATGTTCCCCCGATAAAATGAATAATTATCCCCTGTTCCCATCTTCTCTCTCATTTCTTTACGAAAGGGAAGCAACAAGTTGCAGAAATTTATTTCGCAACATGTCGTCACGGGAATAAACTCAACTGGCGCTTTGAACGAACGGTCGCTGCGCCCAGCTACCAGGAGAGGCTTCTTTCCAAAATGGGAGCTGAACGAGAAGAACAACTTCTAGAACTTGAAGCTCTTTTATCCGTTTTTGATGAGAATCGCGTCAAATATTCCGAGATTGATGGTAATTTCAAGGGATCTTTGACTATCGAATTCGAATCTCTCCCTTCTCCAATCGATATTTCTATTACTGATAATGGAGGTATTTTTTCTTTTACGAATTGTATTCGAGACGTTTATTTCGTTTAAAAGAGATCACAGAACTGATCTTTTTCTCATAATTTTTGCTAGGGAAATCAGAAATGATATTTCACAAAAACATATCAGTTCGATGAGTTCTTTCAAATGAGGACTGCTCTAATCGAGCCTTTTTCGGATCAAAAAGGACCTTTTTGAATCGAGTAGTCCGAGCTAAAGAACGAATCGAGTACAAAACCGTCCCTTTTTAGTCAAATTTCAGTGATAAAATCAATCCGAGTGACTAATTTGCCACCCGCCTCCCTCAACTTCGAATTGCCTCCCGAATATCCTTCAACCTCCTCTCCCAAATTCAGCATAGAATGTATTTGGATGAGTTGCCAACTGGTAAGACTCTCCTTCTCTTTTGATCCCATTCCAGTTGGAAGGTCTCTTTTCAATTTTAAAAGAACAATGTGAAGCAAATGCCGGTCTTCCAGTTTTATACTTCTGTTGTCAGGCAATTGTCGACACGATTCGGGAGAGAATTACCGGAGATATTTGTCTGGATGAGGCGCCTTTCATAAAAGAAAAAGTTGGCAATTTATCCATCTTTTTTCTTATTTTTTTTTCTCAGAAATTAACACCAAAAGAGGCGCTGAATCTAGCTTCAGACACCTCAGAAAAGGCTGAAGACCATAATTTCGAAGCGGGGTGCTATGATTGTGAGGTAATTCCTTCCCCGTTTTGATTTCATATTCAGATATGTTTTGACAATAAGACAGGAAAAAATTGCGTGAGAATCCAGCCGTGTGGCCATGTCTATTGTCTGGAATGCGTGTCTGGCTATGTGGCTGAGAAGACGAGAGGAGGCAAGATGGTTGGAGCGATCTCTTGTCTTGGAAACGACTGCGACTCCCCAATCTCTCAAACAATCATCAAGAAATGTATTGGCGAAGAGGAATTCGAACGATACGAGCGTCTTGTCCTCGATGCGGCCCTTTTTCTGATGGAAGACGTCGTCATTTGTCCCAGAAAGAGCTGCCAAACAAGTGTAATCATCTCCAAAGAGTAAGATTTTGGTCCTATTGGAATCAAGTTCCTCCAGTAATCCTCGGCTAGGCCTCTGTTCGTGTGGATATTCTTTCTGTGTTCTTTGTAAGAGAGTCTACCACGGGCTAAATAACTGTCACAAACCATGTAAGAGAATTTGTCTTTATTTTTTTATTTTAAGTTCTTCCACCAAAAATGTCGATCAGATCGAAAGTTGATCCACAATACGAGTTCACTTATGACCGTAATCAAATCGTAAAGATTTGGAACTCTGGAAACGAGAAGTTAAGAGAAGAAATGGCTGCCTGGTATGGCGGATATAACAAGCTAAAAGAACTCGTGGATACAATCCAAAACGAGGACTGGATAGAATTGAATAGCAAGCCCTGTCCCAAATGTGGAACTGCCATTGAGGTAGAAACACTCCGATTTCTAAAAAAACGAATTCCAGAAGAATCTCGGGTGCAATAAGATGCAATGCATAAAATGTAAAATTAAATTCTGCTGGTTATGTGACCAAATCTTACGCGAAAGTGACCCTTACGCTCACTTCAGGGTAAGTTTCTCTTCTTCTTTTTTTGGATCGAAATTATTTCAGACAGGCAATTGTGCCAATAAACTATTTCAAGGAACATTCGAAGACGAAAATCAAGGTTCGCTTTTTAAAATTTTTTCCATCTTCTAGAGCTCGCCTTTCCATTTTTCGATTTTACCGTATTCTTTCTAATTCAACCATATCCTCTCTAATCAAAGCTTCTCCAAGATGTCGCGAGAGAGCATTTCACTGTTGGGTTATCTTGTAAGAGCTTTGGGAAGCTTTGATTAGAGAGGATATGGTTGTCTAGAATTGGACATAAAACGCAAATAATTTTAGAACATGAGGGTCCAGCGGCGGACTTTATTCCGATGGTCGTTCAAGATGACGATGATTTCGACGTTTTAATAGTTTTTGAATAGCTTCAATGTTGACTATTTTGTTGTTTTTTGCTTTCTCTTGTTGCTTCAGGTCTCCAAGTGGGTTATTATTTGTCTAGTCTTTACTCGGTTGTTTCTGTCAATTCAATGCTCAATGAAAGAATAAAATTTAATAAATCTCTAGTACATCATATTTACAGATACCCAGAAGAGGCGCGTTCGAGATCAGAGTTTCAGGCACCGGCTTTGACTTAATGAAGGCAGTGTTTTGTGAAGGGGAGTTGTTGATATTCCGGCGGGGGAAGTATCAAAGCTTTGATTAGTTGGACTAAGAAGAGGATGTTGGCGGCTGCGACTGGAATAGTCAGCACAGCCCGGGATCCAAAGTGCGGCATCATAGCCAGAAAAGTCCAAGAGGATCCAACCAATGAAAGTGCCAATGCTGCTGAGCAAATAATTTGAAGGAATGGCCGAGGGAGTCCCAATCTCAGCCAGAGCCAGACTTCTATCGACCAAAGAGCCAAAGTGACCTGCAATTTAGACTCTGAGTGAGTCAAGTGCCACCGAAGAATTCGTTGTTCGGCTTATCAGAAAAACTCTTATCGGCCAAATGCCACGAGAACTCACCGCGGTGGCGGAGAAGAACATCCAAGAAGCAACTGGATGACAGATCAACGGGGTTATTTGCATCGCCACAGCCAGAGAAAGGAAGACCATTCCATACGGCAAATAGTCATTTTCCCAAGAAGCCAGCGAGTCAACTCGAAGCTTATTTCGAACCAAAAAGAAAAGTAACTAGAAAAAAACATCAAAAGGACATAAGAGATCCTCACCTCACGAAGAGCTACAAGAGTGGCTCCGACCAACATTCCCAAAAAAAAGAGCATTTTGTCTGGATCGGCCTCCCCATAAAAGGCTTCCATTTCGAGTCGAGCATCAAGCCAATCTTGATTCAAATCGAAGACGGGATATGTCCACCAAATCCACGGTTTTGTTGGTCCCAATGTGAAATGAATGATCTTCGGCTGGATGAGCTTCCTTCCCCCATTCATGTAATACATTCCAATGTCGAAATTATAAGCAGCTGATAGTCTGAAGTGGGGGAATAAATCAAAACCAAAAAAGTCACCTCATGATGTCGGAATGATGCTTCTGCTCGCCGGCGTCGTTGAACATCGGAGCGAATTTCAAATCTCCAAAGAAGACATTGAAAAAGCCTTGATCTCCGCCATCATAACTTCCGAGTTTTGAGCTTTGATCCAAAAGACTACGGTAAACCTAAATTCTCACTGGCTCCCAAAGTGATGTTTTTCGATGACTACGAAACTGTCTTAATACTACAATCAAAAAGGACGTTGAGTACCCAGATAAATGCTGATTCACCCGACTAGATAAGTCCAAAATTGCGCGTTAATAAGATTCCTTCACTTTCCGATAGCCGATTCATTGATTAACGAAACTTACTGTAAGATTCGGTCGAAGGACGAAGATTCCAGCGTTGAATTTGTCGGAATGGCGGAAAGTAGCACAAAACGATCCGCAATTGAAGGCTGGAGATGGGTCGAGGAGTGGCAAAGTATCCAAATCCAAGTGAAAGAGCACATCGAATTCGGTCAGCGACCACAGGCGGATCTTTGTGTACTGCAAAAGAAAATATTTTTTCATCGGCTTCTGCCGTTCGTATCGTAGCCGCCGATAACGAACATCAGCTATCACGCTCGAATTTACGACGGCTGCAAAGTAAAGGTTCAAAGTGAATCACTTTCCAAGACACCTCAAAAGTGCAAAATTCCAAAGTTTTCCTCTGTGTCCTCAAAGGGAAAGTACAAACTCTCGTCTGGACAAAAGTACAAAAGAGTCTTCTTCAAATAGCCCAAGGCCTCTAGTGAAATGTGCTGATTTTGTACAATCATTGCTACAAATGTTTTGTCAGCCAAAACAGCCAAATGACAAAAGAACTCTTTGTTAAAAATCCAAGGAATGTTATTGCATTGGTTGTTTGGGACAAAATTTAAGCTCCTTACAAAGAAGTCACAAATATTATGAGGGTGTGAACAAACCTGATACTTGGCTCCGATGTGGGTGTCGGCAAAGGGAGTGTCGATTTTACTGATCTGGAGGACCATAACATCCCGAGCCAGGAGAGCCTCGACCGAAGCGTTACTCACATCTTCTGTAGCCAGGATTACAAATGGAATCGAGTCGTTCAGATTCCGCAATCGATGGGCTGAATATTTTTGTCCAAAAGAGGAGAGAGAGCTTACCCATAACTTTGGCGGGTAAAAGAAAGTCGTCTGAAGAAAGGATGGAGATGTAGGCCATCCGTTGAGACAGACTGTTTGCTACGACCGCCAAGAAGAGGCACAGCAAGGAGAGCCGCATCCTGCAAATTGCATCATTTTTTTTAAAATGACTGTGTGGGAGAAATTCGATTCGAAAGGGAATTAAAAGAAGAGGGAGCAAAGTTTTGGACAAACAAATGAGTCGTTTGGAATTGAAAAGCCTGCATAAACAGAGTCTCCTTTTGATAATTTGTTTGTTTGTTTTATGACGAAAAAACACGACGAAAATAAGGCTAGTTAGCTCTTGAAGAAACGAGCAATGAGCATGGATAAACAGAGAAAATGAAGGAGGAAAATGGAAGAAGGCGACAGATTTGTTTGTCCGAGATCGTAAAGGGAAGGGAAAGAAGAGACAGAAGATTGGAGCCAAAAATCGAAATTTGATCTGGAAAAATGGAGGGTGTCCGGTTCGTCAGGCTGCTGGCGAGCACACACACATAGGGGCCCTTCGGCATGTTTCCGATTTATCTGGCAATGGCTTCTCTTTTCAGAAAGAGATAACACATAGACTTATTTCCGATCAATGTTGAGAGCTCCAGAATTATTTTGGACCCAAAGGAAGGAACAAACAGTGGCACGAGGTATTAGAAGTGAGGAAAACTCGAGTAAACACAAGTTAAAGATAGTGATGAGACTATTCTTAGCCTTTATACTGAAGATGAATCACGGATAAAAACAAAATTATATCACAAGGGAGAGAAAGAAAGAGTGGGAGGACATAAGGACTACTCGGTCTCTCTTTCCCTCCGCACTGGGTAAACGAGGGAACGCCCCTGGGAGGAAAAGAAAAGAGAGTTAAAAATGTTGCGTGCACTCACTCACTCTCTCTCTCTTTGAGACAGAGAGCGACAGAACAAAGAAGGGAAAAAGGGGGAGATTCCGGGTGCCGTCATACCAGCCAGGCAGATAAGGGGATTGAAGGAGCACTCCTTGGATGGCGCTGACTTTCAGAGGAGAGATATTTCCCTGATTCACGGCTTCTATGGTTGGTATTTACTTTTAGGGGGTAGAGGTGGTGATGTCAGTCAGCAGATTGGAATATGAGCACGTCATGGCTGGGAGAACTTGTAGGAGGCGTCTAGCCAGTCAGATAGCTTGTATGAAAGCTTATAAAAAAACACGTCATAGTTTGGATTCAAACTGAATATAAGAGGTTCAATGTAGTCAGAATAATCCTCTGGAAAGAGACCGACTTATTAGATGTTCAGATAGGGAGAGAGACACGTAAGAAGGCGAGAACATGTTCATCAGTCAAAGAATAAGGTTCAGTCAAATAAAACTTCTTGAAAACTCACGTCATGAGTCAGTCAGAAGACAACATTTGTTCGATTTCCTTCCACAAACAGGGAGGCTAGTTTATTACTTTCATCAAGGGTAAAACCCCAAAGGGGGAGTCGGGAAAGAACAGCAAATGAGACTCGTCGGCCGGTTTAACTAGACTTTTCCGGGTTCGTCGCCAAAGGAGTGTATTTACAGAGACGATTTGTGTATTTGAGAAGAGAAAATAAAAACAAACTAGCTGTATCTCTCACTTTCTGGATTTGATAAGACTGGGAGGTGAACAGCCGACAAGCAGAAAGACTAAAGAGAGAGTAAAAAAATGGTCATGAACTCAGAGATTGGTGTTGAGAACAAGGAGCACAAACAGCTGTGGCTGGTGGTGGATGCGGAACAATTTGCACGGAGCAAACGGCCCGCGCACAAGGAGCAAACATGACTCAGAGACTGTCGTCGTTGTTCACGATGTTCTTTCCTTGTCGACCTCTCGATGAACTCTCTACTTCTCAGTGTGAGCTCTGCTGTCGGAAGCACAGATCTCTAAACATATTGACATACCGCCGGATTCTTACTCATACTTCTATTTTTAAAAGGAAACATCTCTCTTGGGAACAAGTGGTTGCAATGAAGAGAGAGAGAGAGAGAGAAAGAGAGAGAAAGCTAGAGATTAGAATAACTATCTAATCTATTCGTAGTTTTGTGGAGAAAAAAGAAATTATTTGTATTTTAGATCAAAGAGAGCGAGAACGCCGAGATCCTCCAACATCGCGTCATCTTCTGCCATTTATGAGTCTGCGGTTTTTTCAGAGAATGCTCTTATCAAACAGAGACCGAGTCATAGTGGAAGAATGTACGAAAAACCTTTAGAAGAGAGACTCGTGAAGAATGCTTACGCGAGTTTCCATTGGCTACCGACGAATACATTTGAATGTGTCATCCCCGTAAATCTTTTAAAATGGCTCCGTGGAATGGGATGTCTGGTGATAAAGAGGTTGAAACAATCAAAATAAATCACTTTAAAGCAGCTATCTTGGATTTCGCACCAGCCTCTATCGAATTGCCATTTGAATGGAATACTCTTATCAAGCCCACCTTCCAAACGTTGAATTGTGTGCCGTCATCCCCAAATGGTTTCTAGTCGAAGTATTTTCTTCGAAAAAAAAAAGATTTGACAAAAGTTTAACTCTGCCGTTCATCGTGAAGAAGGTTGAACTAGTCTCCACTTGTATTTGCCTTCCCCTGTTTTCTCTCATAAATCTCCACCAAATTCCAGCCTCCTTTGATCACCGAATTTTGCAGAAAACACGCGGAGAAAAGTCCTCGAGAAGGTTAGATCTCATGTGATACTCGATCGCGTAAAAAACCAACAAAATCTCGAAGTGTATTGACATCTCTCCTGTGTGAGAGAACAAGCGCTAGGGATCTTTAACTGCCAACCACAGTTCTTACTGTATTCAGGAATTTAAAAAGAGGTTATTCCAATACAGATTGAGTTTGCTAAGATTATTATTGAAATTAAATAACCGTATTTTCTCCAATAGAAGAGCTTCTAATTTTTAAACCCCTTTTTTTGAGGGACTTCAAATAATGAAAGAGAAATTGCGGTAAGGATTTACAAACTTAGCGATCTAACTGATAAAACTGTGTACTGTTCGGGTGACTCTTTCGATAGACGCACAGTCAGAGCCTTTGTTTTCACGTAATAACCCACTCCCAACTATAGATTATCCACGTGGAATCGATCTATTCTCTTTCCTTTTTTGACGCCAAAAAAGAAATCTTTTGTGGTTGACTAATCTATTTATTTCCAGAATGAGGGTCGCCTTTGATACGGATGATCTTGTGGTTTTGGCTAGAACGATTGAAGCAGAGGCTGGAGGAGAGCCGTTGGATGTCCAAGTGGCACTGGCCAATCTGATTGTCAATCGTGTTCAAAAGGGAAAAAAGAAATTTGGAGGGAAAACGATCAAAGGAGTTTGTGAGGCCATTGGAAATGCTCCTGAAGTGGATGATCGACAACTCGAAAGTATTTTAAATTGGCTTCCAAAAATCTTGAATGGAACCTTGGAAGATACCTCCGAAGGCTGCTTATACTACAACAATCCTTATAAGAATAACTTTTTTGATGCTACAAGATTAGAATTTCACATGGATTTGGGCCATTTGAGGTTCTATAAGAAACGGCAAGCCAGATGGTGTTAATAAAACTTTTTTCCTTATCCATTTTATGTGAAGTTTACAAATAGATTTGACCAATAAAAAGCCTAATAAAATCCTGATTGATTGAATGGATTAGAAGATTTTAGTTGAAAATAAAAGTTACTAGGTGATTGGTTGCCTTTTGGTTATAAAAGTTTGAATTTCAAATAAATGGACCAGCAAAGCCAGCAGAGACTACGAAAGGAGTATAAGAGATACCTGAAGACTCATCAAAGTCAGAAGCAGTCTGTTTTGACGGCGAAGGAGTTGAGATCAAGGGAAACAACTGCGAAGCAGCAGAGAAGAACAAAGCAGAAGCAGATGAAGAAGGAGAATATCCCCAAGATGAAGCGACTGGAGGACGAGGAAATCGAGCAGTTCGAAGTTGTCCCCGGCGCCAGTCCCGCTCTTTGTCAGGGAAAAAGGAAGCCGAAGATGAAGTGGAAGAAAGAAGACGATGATAAGGTTGAGCAAGTCGCTTACGACGACGACAGCGATGTGAACAACAAGGACTCAAATGGAAAGAACATCGTCAAACAGATTCGCCGCGGAATTGAAGAAGGCAGAGCTGCTATTCAGAAGCAGATAGAAGCTGACAAAGCCAATAAGAAGGCAATGGACAAGCTGCTTGGACAAGTTCGAAAGAAGACTAAAAAAGGTGACCAATTTCTCAGCCAAGGCGACGACGAACTGGACGAGGCGACCAATATGACGGTTACGAAGATCCTCAAAGTCCTGAAGCAGAATCAACTCCTCGATAGGGCTTTGAGTCCTCCTGAGAATACGAGTCTTTCCGCGTTCTTCACCAGCGGAAACCCTCCAAGCGAGGAAATCCTGAAGACTTTGGACAAAGCGATGACAAAGGCGATCGAGAAACTGGTCACCAGTCCGCACGAGATTGAAGACATCGTCGACAACAAGATGCGTGAGCTGCTGCTCAATCAGGATTTGACCAAGAATCTCCTGCTTGAGATCATGCTGGCCGAGCCCGGCTTTATTCCAGTCAATTGGGGAGGCAACGTTCTCTGTGGAAATGAGACTAAAAAAGTCGCCGAACAAAAGCCGCCTATAACCGTCGTACAGAGCTACTCGTTGGCAGCTAAAAAATAATTAACCCTAAATACAATTTCTTGTCAATTCTTTCTACTCCAATGAGATTTCTGGGCGAATTGGGAATATCTCGGAGAGGTTCGATATCTCTCGCTGTTTTCTTCTTTGTTAGCTTTTAAAGAGCCAAAAAGCATTAATAGAATATAGAAATATAATATTTATTCTGGAGAGTCGATTGCAACGACTCCTTTTTGATATCCAGGCAGGAGAGTTGTATCCCTCCGTTGGTAGCAGCGGTAAGCGCGGAAAGAAGCCAACCAGCCAAACCCAAAAACTGCCAATTGAACGATAAAAAATATCAAAACACTCGAGGAGACGACAGCTTGAGCTGAAATATTGGACCTTGTGAGGACTCTCTCTCTTTCTCTCGATCTCCCCCTAATGTGTACAGAGAGCGAAAGGCATCCGGGGAATTCAATTCGACCCCCATTCGGCGGACATCTGTCGGACCAGATCCAGATCAGTCCATCTGTCGTCCAATTTGTGGATTAACCTGAGGCCAAGTGCATTACACACAGAGACTACGACCCCGACTAATTTCCTCCATTGAGCAGAGCAGGTGCTCCCTCCCTCCGTCCCTCTCTTGCGTAATGCCAATAGACGATCATTAAGGTCAGCCCGTTCTTTGACTCACTCTTCTCGTCATCCGGATTCAAGCCGTGCCAATTGTAGAACCATCGAACGACCTCATTATTCCGATGATGAGTCCGAATCGAATCAGTAAAAGCTCCCAAAAATATGAAAGCCAACGTCAGAAGCAATAAAAGAATCCAACCAATTCCCTGAACTGTTAAGAGAGAAAAAAGTAGAATAAAATACATTGACTATAAGGAAAGGGAAGATAAGAACTCGCTTCTCGAGGAATGTTCCAAAAATGAGAATCAACGAATAGATCGTGAACAAAACACAGAATATAGAAAATCTGAAGACTCTATAGGAGCGGCAAAGAGACTGACTCTGTCTTGTCGAACCCGTAAGCGAGATAATTTGTTCCTGAGATCACTACACAAAGGAGGAAAAAGTAAACCGCAAAACCTCGGGCAGCAGTCTGAAAGAATTATTCTCTACTCAGTGTTTCTAAAGGCTCAAAATCTCATTTTAATTTATGTTGAGAGATAGACGAACCGTTGAGTGACAAAGTCCGCAGCAGATATTGAAGTCTGGGTCGAACTCGTCGTGTCCGTGAGGACTGTAGCTCCTAGAGCGTGAGTTCACCATCTGCAGTTGCGTCTTCGAGGTGTCCGGGATCGCCTGGCCCTGTTTGCTCTCACAATCACGGCAAACTCATCGATCCAGAGTCTCGTCAGTCTATTCGATTCGCAACAGTTCTCCCAGCTGTGGAAACATTTCTCTGTGCTCTCTCCTCTCTCTTTCTGAGAACCAGTTTTTCAGATAGTATCGAACAAAAGTCTCTGTCCTCAGAACCAGTTTACCGCCAAAATTCAAATCTCAAAAAGTCCTTGAGTGAGCCAGTGACCTTGATCTCCGTAATTCTGTGTAATCTGCGCGACGTTTTGTTTTCGGCTCTGCTGCTCGTCGTCCCGGTCATTGCAATCAGCTGACCCCTTCAGCCATCGGCCACCACCTGGCCCTTCGCGTGAGAAACAACATCCGGCTCCTTTAGACCCCGACTGATGGCCACCTGTCGGGCTGTACCAGGCCCACCCCGACACCCCGCCACACAAAAACCATCGCATTGAAATATGCCGTTCGGGGGAAGCGGGAGAGAGACGATCGATGAATGGGAGACTCCGGGTGCCTCCCGAGGAGAGACTGACCCGTCACGAGGAATACGGCGGCTTCTCCTTCAGCAATAACAGTGTCGCCTGGTAAACAGGCACAGCCGGCACAACAGGAACACATGAATTATTCTAATTCGCTTCATCCCCAGGTACTTGTCCATTGGGATGAGAGGGAGGCTAATGGGGAAGCCTTCCAGAGCTGCCATTCAGAATGGAGCAGTCTTGATGGAATGAGTCCTACGACTTGAGTCGTTTGTATTCGTTTGACCTGAGAGCACCTGTGCGGCGGTGATGGGACTCTGAGGACAAAGCCTGTCCAGGTCAAGATGAGGTCGCTGGTTCTTTCTTGCGATACATCTTCTGACTACGAAAAATGATATTGAATAACAAGATTTCTGATAGAAAATCATGGTTTTAAGATAATTTTCTGAGGTTAGAATATTACAGAAGTCTAGCAGAGCTCTTGTCAGCTATAAGATTATACCAAGTCGTAAACTCTGCAGATTTGCC
This sequence comes from Oscheius sp. JU1382, assembly GCA_932521405.1. NCBI lineage: Eukaryota > Metazoa > Nematoda > Chromadorea > Rhabditida > Rhabditidae > Oscheius > Oscheius sp. JU1382. The sequence continues at coordinate 3,325,472 of OW051479.1, forward strand.
TTGACATCAGAAAACCACGTAGAAAATGAATTTCAATGAAGATTTCTTGAAGAAATTCGGGAAAACTCATAATGCGAGATTCAAGTAGTTGAAGCTCACTACCCTTCTTTGGTATACTTCTATGCCTCATTCTCTACTAGATGAAGAAGGAGAATTTATTCATCAAATATCCAGAAGAGCGTGAAATTCGTTGCAATTAGTTCTCAAATTAAAGTTCTCTACGAGCTCCTCTTTTCCCTTAAAAGTACACCCAGTAGAGTGGGAGAAAGAACTGAAATGTGAGGAATGTGTCCCTAGAGATCATGCCATCAGAGATCGTTCTTTCTCCTACCAAAGTACACTTCGATCCCCCGTTCCTCCCCTCTTCTTTCGACTATATACTCTCCCAGTCGGCGTTCCCAGAGAGAGAGAGAGAGCCTCCAAAACGTGCTCATTAATCAGACGGGTGTCCGTTCGTATCCGACGCTCTCTCTCAACGACTGTCTGCGGCCCTGCTCCCTCCACCCGTCCGTATCGCCACTCGATAGCAATCAGGACCTCTGTCTGCCTCGACCCTCACGTGTCGTTGCGCGGTCCCCACACCACCGCTCCGGTCACATGTCCTCGCTTGGTCCTTGGAGGTCGTAGGCTATGTCTCTGCCGCTGTGCCTCTCTTCTCTCCTCGACCCAGCGGTCATTTTCTCTGTGGGTGTTCCCGTGTGTGGGCGGGGCCAACCTCCGTCATTGGTCAGTAGTGGTCAGTTGCGACGCGGTTCGCGGCGCGTTGGCATCATTCCACCAGCAGACACCCCAGCAGACCGCCCTTCCCTCGCCTTGCTCCCTCCTGAGCTCTCTCTCTTCCCCCCAGAGTGAGATCTGTAAGTTTGTCCCTTGAGTAAGTTTGTCTTAAAATTCCCCGAGTCAAATCTAAAAGAAACACTTTGGGACACAGACACACATCGAAAATATACAGTAACCCAACACGACTTTCGAAAATAAAAAAAATGGACAAAACGCATTCGAAACCAGCTAAATTTAGACGTTGTTTTGACGAGAATCACGTGCCAGTCGAAATTGTTGACAACAACTTTCCCGCGCTCGAAACTCGCTCGAAAACTTCTGCTACCGTAATCCTTGGGGCGGGAAAGCGGATTCAGTCGCTCGCTTCCCAAAATCTACATATGCAAATCTGATGGTCAATTATTGGCCGTCGACGGCTGGCGGGGTTGTGGTGGTGGGGTGTGTGTGTGTGCGGCGGTCTCTCTCCCCGCGTCCCCCCGCTATCGATCGTCTGACCCGCGTGACCCCTCGCCCTGTTTACGAGGTGTATCGTATTATCGGCCTGCTGACCTCAGCCATTGTTTTGCACTAACGGCCCCAGCCCTAGGTCAACCCGTCCCTCCCCCTTCCCCCGATGGATCTGAGCATTATCTTGCGGTTTACACTTCGAGTTGTTGTACCCGTAATGTTAATGACTCTGATCCTGACGGGACTCCCCTTCCCCTCTCCCTCCCCAAAGCCGTTCCAACAAACGGTTCCGAATCATTACTTACGGTTACACTTTCGAGTGCTGTACCCGTAATGTTAATGATTCAGATCCAGTTGGAAGGACAAAGTCCCTCTTTTCAGCAAAACGAAGAAGATCATCAGCTCATCCAAGTGATACAAAATAAATAAAGATCTGACCTAAATTGTGTGTTGAAAAACGTGGAACCTTAGGAGGAATTCGGACAAAAAAACGAACTGAACTCGCTTCGGAAAAGCAAAAGTGACTGATGGCTTTTGAAAGGACGAATCCGTACATGATAAGGAAGAGTTCCTCAAAAAGAGGACACATTTTCAAATAGTACCGTAACCCAGATGTCCGTCAGAACCGGAGCTGGGATGCGAACAAAATTAATCATTTTGAATGACTCGTCAACTTGAGAGACGGATCTTCCTTTTGGTCAAACAAGGCCAAAAATCACCGTAACCTAAACTGACTTGACCGGAGCTTGGCTGATATATGGCGGCTCCTTTGAAGACCATTTCCCTTTGAAATAAGCCGATCGCCCAAAAAACTTGATATTGACTCATACTAAGGCACTTTCAAATACTACCGTAATCCCCAGACAGATCCCCTGATTGATAGTGGGTCAGTTCTCATCAAAATTAATCGTTTCCCTGGGAACAAATAATCGTATATTACTCGTGAAAAGGGGATGGGTACTGTAGTCTGCAGACTTTCGAAAATGAGCGCAAAAAAGCCCGCGAATTGGATGAGTCGGCTCGTTTGATGAGTGATTATTCACACAATTAGTGGCTGAATCGTAACAGTTCAAAGCACCGTAGCCCAAAGAGAGTGGAGGCCTCTTTGTGAGGCAGCTAGAATGGACTGAGGCGGCTCTTCTGATAGATAATTGCTCTTCAAATTATTGGTTTGATTCGTTCCCTTGGGAACAAAAGCTTCGAAGCTTCCTCCCACATCGATTGTCTTTCTCGATGAGTCACTCCACTGATTGTACGATCGACCGAATTTTATTGAAGAATCTAACGAGGAGACTTTTATCAGTCATTCAAGGGAGATAAGTGAATGCGAAGAAGGGTGGGAGATCCAAAAAAGACGGGTAGCTTAGTAACGGGCTCAATTTCTCTTTCTCTGAATCAATCGGCAGCGCATTTTTCATTCTCTCAATCTACTTGCGATTTGGTACGAATTTACTCAAATTAGATGTTGATTTCTCGGGAAAACGTGAGAATCTCATTTGGCTGGCAAATTGAGCACAAAATGGAACAAATTATAGGTGGATTGAGTAATTTTTGAAAAATCAGAGGAAATATTCAATTTTGAAGACAACTTTATTTCAGTTATAGTCGTCTCTTAGACGTTTTTTCAGCCTGTTCGAGGTTTAGCTTCTTCTTGACTTGTGTTTTCCCCTCTTTTCATACTCTCTGATATTGACTATAACTGATACGGCGAGAGAAAGCCCTAAAAAACATTTGCTCTTTCTCAATCTCAAGCGATGCTTTCTTCTTTTGAAATATACGTATGCCATGATGACTAAAAATGTATTGACACAGTAAATGAGTAATTGTGACATTTGCAATGATGCTGGTTTGCATTGTCTCTCCTTTTGGTATAGGTGTATAGCCTATTGATATAGTACATTTCTAATTTTTTGATAATTTCACAATCCAAACTACTTTTGATACGAATGTTTTGCTTTTCCGAAACAATTTGAACCTTTTTTACTTTAAATAAACAGGAAAAAATGAGTAGAAAGGAGCGTGTTTACCGCTTATTTATCACATTTTTATAAGCTTTATATTCAAATTTGAATAGTTTTCTCTAATTTATAATGAAATTTCAGTAGATTTTGGACATGAGCGGTACGAGAAGGAATCCATCCAGTCGATATTGGCTAGCCATTAAATTTGGATCTTATTCCGGTCAAATTCATATGAGACATCTTGAGTAAGACCGTTCTAGAGTTTTAATTAAGACAATGTTAGACTTTATGTGTCAAAACTACGTGAATTTATCCAAAAAGAAGGAATATTTTTAGAAAATGCCACTGAAACAGGCATTTTTGAAATCGATTTGAATATTGTCGAGGTAAAAAACGTCAAGAAATTAAATTAACTATAATAAATTGTTTAGGTTAGTCGAATAATAAAACAACTCCTGGTTGATTCAAAAGATAAAAGAATCCCAGTTCTATTTTTGATTGAAGATTGTAAGTCCACTTTTTAATGAATTTTTAAAATAAGTAAATTCAGTACAACCAGCAGTCAAATATAAAGCAATAGAGCTTATAAAGGCATCACATTCAGAAGAAGTTTTTCTCTTCTCAGCTTTAGCCGACGAGGTGATGGAGATGGTCAGGTTAAATAATTTCTCCCAAGCCAAGTAAAACTCTTAATCTAAATTTACCTCTATAGGGAATGGTGCCATGAATTTGTTCATGAATATATTGTCCAGTCGGAAGGGAATTCAGCCATTTCCCTTGAACCTCCTCCAGCTGAAAACAGAAATAATCAGAGGAATGATTATGCAAGTGATAGACAAGGAGAGAGGTAATTCATTTCTTCTTCTATATCAAATACAAAGTAAGATCTTATTATCCCGATGAAGACAATGAATTCTACAATGCTGAAAGTGACAACCAAGATAGATACCGTGATCCTTCCATGTAGATTTTTTGCCTTTATTCAGTTCCCAAAATAGATATTTAAACGGTGATTCAAGAGGGGAAGAAAAAAGGCAAGAAGAGCCAAAAATAGATCCAGATGAAATTGATGGAATGGTTACATTTAGTAATGTTCAAGCTGCAATTGATGGCTTTCAAACAAGCCCTAAGAATCGTAAAGAACAATTTGTAAATTTCTCTTTGACTCACTAAAAATTCATATTCAGATAACTGAAATAGCCGGTCCATTTCTGTTCAAGAGGTTCAACACCATCTTTACGACTTTGAAGAAGAATCAAAAATTCATCGAATTGATTGTAATGTCTCTTGAAGCAGCCACAGGACTTAATCGAACAAATGCCAACAAAGTCTTACTGGAAATGGCTCAGAATGGGTTAGTCCTTCTACTTTTTTTAGTTCTTCCAGGTTTTTCAAGAAAATTTGTTTAAAAATCTCGAAAGAAGGAGATGACTCAGCGATTGAGATTCTTTATTACATCATGCAGATATTCCTTAATGCTGTTGAAATCGTCCAACGGGAAGATCATCACCATTTTGTAAGTAAATCATTAAAGGTGAAAAATTAAATTCTAGAACGAATCCTGGGAAATGTTCCGCAATCTGCTTTGCGTAGCTCCACCGACAATGTGGGACAAACATCCTGAAAAGAAGATATGGTTCGAGAATAGTGTCTACATGATCATGGTGAATTTAGATTACCGCAACTAAAAAATAGAAATTAGCTTTTAAACTCTAGAAAACTCATTTTAGAAAAGAATAGTTATGATTTGAATAAAGTTTTTATTTTCAGAATGGAAATGGAGAATACGAGGAAGAGTCAGTTCCAGAGCAACAAGAGAAACAATGGAGTTATGAGCCTTCCTCTGGGTCATTTGAATCATCTAATAAATATAAAGTAATAAATGACGATGGATTGAGAGACCTCTGGGAAAAAAGCGAGAAAATGGAGCCTCCAGAGAACTTCCGAAGTTTATCCATATATCCAAAAAAGAATGATCTCTTCTCCTTGGGTATTTTCTTCTACTTTTTTGCTATCTAAATATTTAGAGAAGCGATATCTACGACGATCGATTGTGGAAGGAAAATACAGCAATTCTCAGCATTATTTAGATATTCAATTTCGACTTTTCCGAGAGGATTTAGTGGCTCCATTGAGAGAAGGATTGGCGATGTATCGGAGATCAGGAATAGCTCGATTCGACAAAACTGCTACTGAAGATACAACTTATGCTTCGGATCTGATAGCGTTGGATGTGTCCTTCATTAGAGGAGTTCAAGTACGAGTCAACAAAGGAAATCCAATCCGATATGTTGCGTTAAATGTGAGTTAATTGTTTTGATTGAAAAGAAAAAATTCAGACAACCCCGAAGATGTTGAATGCTTCGAAGAGACATCTCAAATTCGGTCAAATGGTTGTCCTCTCCTACGATAACTTCAACGATGACATCAATATTGGTATCATCGTTGAGCGGCTTGATAATGATTTGGTTTGTGCTTCTCTCCTCTTCTTTTATTACTTATTCAGAGTACGTATGGACTTCTTGGCTTGCAATTCCTCGAGAATAAAAATGAAATTGATATGACGAGACGGTATACGCTAGTTGAACCAACCAGTTATTTGGAAAAATATTTAGCAGTTTTAGAAATCATGATGGTAAGTTTTATATATTTTTGGTCAAACTTTTCAGACGATTGACCCATCCCGACCTCTTCCAATGGAAAGATATTTGATTCAAATGAATACTTCAAGAAGGAAACCCCTTTATTTGAGAACACTTGCAGAGGAAGCATACAATAAAGAAGATGAAGAGCTGGAAAAATCCTACTTGGAGACTTGGTATAAACAAAATATCAAAAGACAATTCGACGATGAGAATGGATTCATTAAATTCGATCCTTCTAAATTATGGAGGAGTAAAAATCGAATCAACATTGCTGATGACAATCGTAAGACTTTTTCAAATCATTTTATTTCAAAAATTTAGAAAAGAAATTTCTAAAAGTAAAAGGGAAAATGTATGAGGTCGATAGAATGGACGAGGAATTGGATATTGAGGAATACGATCTTTCTCAGAGAAGAGCTCTAATCTATGCTTTGACCAGTGAAATGGCTTTGATTCAAGGGCCTCCAGGAACGGGAAAAACCTTCATTGGAGTGGAAATAGTCAGAACAATTTTGGAAAATCGAGGACGACTGGGAACGGTCCAACCAATTCTTCTTGTCTGTTATACTAACGCTGCATTGGATCAGTTCCTGGAAAAAGTTCTCGAGAAAATTGCAGAGGATAAACGGTTGAAGAGAATAACTCACAATGGGCCAGATATAGTACGATTAGGAACAAAAAGTGAAAGTGCAACGCTTGATAGAGAAGCAGTTATGAAGAGGCAAATTGTCCAAACTTGGAAAGAAGAAATAGCGAAAAATGAAGATTCTGAAGTGGCTAAATGTAACAAAGGAAAGAGAACTGCTGCCATGAAACTCGGAGTAGCCTCATATGTTGTGTCAGATGCAGCCAGAACACAGATTTTATCCTACGAGGTCTATAAACAAGTGCTTCCACCCAAGGCGCAAAATGAAATGAGCAGTTGGGGCTATTCGAGGAGAGATTCCAAAAATGAAAAATTACATGTAGGAATTCTCTTCTCTTCAAAAATTCTTTTCAGATGGATGAAGTTTTAGCCTGTTGGTTATTGGACAAGAATCTTGATGAAGATTTTAGACCATTTGGACTGTTGCCAGCTAGTGATGATGAATATGAGGTTTTTCTTCTTTCATTTTTAAGTAATTTTTTTAGGAAACGGGAAAACAAAGGAAAAAGGAAGGAGTTGATGAGGATTTACGCACACTTGAAGAAGTTTTCCGGGATATGAACCAAGAAGCTGTTGATTATAAGGCTCGAATAGAAGAAAATAAGAATCAACGAGATGATTTTGATAAGCTATATGAGACCTCTGAAGCCTGGGATCTTCTTAAACAAAACCCCGAGTGGTCTCAAAAAGCGCAAATCTTCAATGGAGGAGGATTGAAATTCATTCCGGGCCATAAAGGACAAGCAAGAGTTAGTCTCATTTATTATATTTTAAAGAAAATTATCATAGGAAGTTCCGTTCGATTCAAATATTTGTAAAGAATTGGTGGAGAATCAAGATAGTATTTTGCGAGTAAAACCACTGACAGAAGACGAAGCCAAAGATATCAAATCCATTTATGGATTGCCGAAACAACGTCGTTGGCAACTTTTCGTGTATTGGACTAATGCTATGGTAGATTCTTATGTCACATTTTTATTCTTTTAGCGAGCTCACATAAAGCAACAAATTCCTGGATATATGTTGAACTATGAGAAAGATTGCAACGTTACAACCCAAGCTAAACTCGATTTAGATATTGCCATCCTTTCAAAGAGTTTGATCATTGGAGCGACAACAACAGGAGCAGCTAAGGCGAGAAATCTTCTCGAAAAAATTGGCTGTCGAATTGTTATCATAGAAGAGGCAGCTGAAGTCTTGGAAGCTCATACATTCGCTTCGTTACTTCCCACTTTGGAACATGCAGTACTCATTGGAGATCATCAGCAATTAAGACCAAATCCTGCGGTTTATGAATTGGCTCGAACTTACAACATGGATGTGTCGCTCTTTGAGAGATTGATCAAGAATGATGCGCCTTATATAACCCTTGAAAAGCAACATCGAATGCACCCAGAAATCACCAACCTCATCATCAAAAATCATTTCTATAAGATGTTGAAAGACGCCGACAATGTGAAGGAGTATCCAGAAGTGGCTGGAATGAAGGATCGACTCTTTTTCTGGTCTCATAATTTCAAAGAAAGCACTGGAATGGATGGAGTTTCTTATTATAACAATGCAGAAATTGCTATGACTACTGCTCTCTTGAATTATCTTCGGAAACAAGGCTATGGATTCAAAGACATTACAGTAATCGCCACCTATTCTGCTCAAGTTGAAAACCTCAAAATAGTTTGTTTTCTTCTGCTTCTTAATATATTTTATTCAGGATATCACTCGGATATTTGGAATGAATGCTGACAATACTGGTCCCGCCATAGCTGTGGAGACTGTCGATAGCTTCCAAGGAAAAGAGAACAAAATCATCATCGTCTCTCTCGTTCGTTCGTTAGGAAGGACCATCGGATTCTTGGAGGCATTATTTTTGGTAGCTTTGAAATATTTCTAGGTGGCCAACCGTATGTGTGTGGCACTTACCCGAGCACAACATGGAATGTATATCATCGGAAATGCGGAACATTTTGCGAATAGGAAAGGACATCTCTGGCAGGATATTTGCAATTCGTAAGTGTTTTTTTTAATTGTAAAACTCATCAATCTGCAGATTAAGAGATGAAAACAAAGTCGATTATGGTCTCATTATTAAATGTCGTCCACACGGAATAGAGCAAGTAATAGAGCATCCGTCAGACTTCGAGACTCTTTCTAAAGATGGCGGATGTAGGCGTGTATGTGGAACGGTTTTGCCATGTGGACATCTTTGTCCTCGACTGTGCCATCCACTAGATGACCACAACGAATTCGTCTGTAAATCTCCTTGCACTCGAACTTGTGCCAATATGGGATTCCAGCATCCGTGTAGCAGAACCTGTTCCGAAGTAGGGCTTTCTTCTCATTTTATATAGACTCTTTAGAATTGTGGAATTTGTCAAAGAATAGAAGCAATAACCCTTAATTGTGGTCATATAGTTTGCATCCCTTGTCACTCTATAGACAAAGCTTCTTGTGAACAAACTTGCGATAAAACCCTCCCATGTGACCACAAATGTAAAGAGAAATGTGGAACGCCGTGCAACATAAAGAAGTGTACTGAACAAGTTGATGTAGATTTACCTTGTGGCCATACTATCTTCGTGGAATGTCGCAATCGATCGCCATGTTTGAAATGCACAGCCCCGTGTGAGACGATTCTCTCTTGTGGACATCTTTGTCAGGAACTTTGTGGAGATATGCATAGTATCCACTGTAAAAAGGTAAGTCATTTTATTGTTAAGAGATACTGTAGATTCAATAGTTTCTAAAATAAGAATCATTTCAGCAAATGAATCGAACAATGCCATGTGGTCATCGGCAATCCGTTGAATGTTACAAAAATTTAAAATCCGAGCTTTGTCACTATCCAATTACAAGGACCCTCTCCTGTGGCCATACTTGCGAAGTACCTTGTCATGGTGGCACTCTTCGACGATATTGTACCATTAAGTGTCAAGAAAAAGCAAAATGTGGCCATCCTTGTTCTAAAAATTGCGGCGAATGCGACACAGTTGGTCGTCATAGTTGTTCCCAGCCGTGTCTTAAAACCCTTCGATGTGGTCATCCTTGTAAAAATCGGTGAGTATTGCTCATTATTTCCTCTTGAAAAGAATTATTTTCAGCTGTGGAGAACGGTGTAGCCCTTGCTCGGAGAATTGCCTCATGAGCTGTATCCATCTCACTTGCGGCCAAGCTCGAAGTAGGGACACTGCAGCTATTGTAAGTCTATCAGACTCTTGTTATTCTAATTGTTTAGGCTTTCAATCGAACCTGCGATCAACAATGTGTCCTCTGCTCCAAGCCGTGTGACAACAAATGCGCACACAGAACTTGTCAGCGTCTGTGTTATGAAGTCTGCGATGTGGCTCCTTGTGATAAAAGATGTTCCGAACTCTTGAAATGTCGACATGCTTGTTTGGGATTTTGTGGAGAAGTCTGTCCTGAAATTTGTGGAACTTGTCAGCCGAAAAATTATCAAAGACTCATATATGACTACGGTCTAAACACCAATTCCTTCTATACAATCATCAAAATCCCCTATTGTGGTCATCTTTTCCCATATTCAGTGAGTTCTTTTTTTAAATCTACAATTTTATTCAGTTCTTGGATAAATACATTAATGATTTGGGAACAAACGTGCCTCCAACGTGTCCAGTTTGTTCGGCTCCAATTTATAACATCAAAAGATATGCAAAAGTTATCAAACGGTTAGCCATAGATTTCTACGATGTAAGTTTTACTTTCCTTCCTTCGTTTGAAGAGGAATTGTAGAGGAAAGAATTGAGAAGAGATAGCGCCATTGAAGTACACAAATTGAAAGAATATTCCCAATTAGTCGTCAAAGACTACAACGATTTGATGATGAAGGCTAATAAAGAGAAAAAAGTGATCGACCCAATCAGACACTTATTTGCTTCTGTCCAAGTAGACTTCTCTAGCAGTTTCGAGAAAAATAGTGTTCAAAAATCTATCTGGAAAGGCAAATTAGAGTGAGTCGCTTCATCCATCCTTCTAAAGGGAAATTAAGATGTTTCCGTTCTTTGGTAGTCCTAAGCTTTTACTTTATGTCTAACACGGCTAGAGATATCGACTACCCGAAACAAATCAAAAGTCTTACAAAAATAAAATTTGCCGAATTTGTTGACCACATGATCAACAAAGGACTCGTCTACAATGTCCTGGTGAGTAGATTTCCTCTTGTCTTCGAATCTATCTTCAAGGTGAATTCAATCACAGAGGCTCGAACTGCCATGGCCAAACATTTTGGAAATCCAACTCTTTGTCTGGTTGGAGTCTTCATTCCTCGGCTACGATATCTCTTCTGTCGGATTCTCTTCTATCTTACTGTAAGTTAATTTGTTGTTTTTCAAAAAATTCCCATTGATTTAAATTTTATTCCATATATGCTCAAATAACTCCTTTTAGATCTGGGAGTTACATTTTTTGTTGGAAAAGGGAAAATCGGATCTAACTGACTCCCAAGTGAGAGAGCTTCGATCATTAGGATCATCTTTTAAGCATGCCACAGAAGGAGAAAACTTTTATGAACGTTATTGTAAGTCTTATCTTCCTTCTAATCTAGTCTTTTTCAGTAAATTTCTTAAAATATGTGAACGAGAAGGTGCTCAACGGACAGACGATCAATCTTCATTTGCATTCTGACCGACATGCCATTCTACCTCAACTTTGAAGGGTTTAAAAGCGGGTTTTACAGTTTGATATATTAAATATACTTGTCAGTAAATATCTATCATTATTAATAAAGAATATTATTATTACGAAGAATAACGAAAGTAGGGAAAGGAACAATGACCCCCACGAACATGGGACGACCCCTAAGGAACTGGGCTCTTTCCAATTGGACGGCGACAAAGTAAACTTGTATCTATATCATCTAATTGATCTTGATTTTCTTGCATTTCTTCGTTGTAAATTTGAAGGCAAACGCGACGAGAGATTGGGTCTCGACGCGGAAAACCTTTGCTGGCATTTAGCCAAACGATGCAAGCACTGGAAAACGCAATGAAAATACTTTTTCTTCGCTTTTTCACTACATTTGTCACATGGTCTCGTGTCCTCATCTGCTTTGGATAAAAACAAAGCAAGCAGCCAAATCTCGCCGCCCAACCCTTCCAAATATCGATTTTTATACTTCCTATTGGCTACAGTAATCCTTATTCATTTCTTTGAATTTAAACTTCTTCATTTCCTGTATTTGCCTGGTATAAAATAAAACCAAGAAAGAATCTACCGTAACTAAAGCTTTTTTTCTATGGCGTTTGGTTGTAAATCTTCGATTATCAATTCGATTCTTGCCCCTTTCCCCAGCCTGCAGCTATTAGCAATTATTTATCTTTTTCCCTTTCTTTATGTCTACTTTGCCTATAAACTTCGATTCTTTCAGCTCTGGTAATGCTAATAGTCTTCAATAATTGAAGATTTGATGCCTTCCGAACTCTGTATTCAGCCCACATTACTACATAAAACAGACCCTCGAACGGTAAGCATTTTCTTTTCCTCGTTTAAGAGTTTTCAATTAGATTCTAAAAGAACGCTTGAGTTTCTCTGCAGCATCAAAGTTTCAACTAGATCATGGTGCCATCCCTAAGAATTACAATAGTAAGTTGTTATTGAGTTTTCCAATAAAAGTTGCTTATAGTCTTGGTGCCAGATGCAGAATTTGGGAGTCCATTCACCCAAACTGAAGAGACTAGCATTGATGAGGAGAGCTCCACTACCTCATCCAGCCCTCTCTCCTATACAAAAGAATTGACCAATGTTTCCAGCCCTCTAACTCCGCTCTCTGATGGTTAGTCTCTTTTTTTAATAATTTCAAAGGCTCGCTCTCAAAATCTTTACAAGAAAATGCTCTAGAGAATCATAAATTCTACTAGGAAGTTACGACTATCCTGTAAGGAAAGTAAATTGAGCCATATAGAAATAAAAACAAGTGATAATTAAAACTCCTTTTAAAACTTCCTTTTATCCTCATTATTAAATTTTATTTAGCTCGTCGTTCGAAGTCTAAAAGTCCTTCCCAGTTGACTGGAAACCACAGCAAATTTTTGGAGGAAGATGATGAGGAGGACATTTTTAACCCTCAAAAATCGATTGAATCGTAAGCTTATTTTCTTATATTTTCACCGTTTCTTTTAGCTTAAAAAATCAAGTCACTCCGACTAAAAATTCAATTGAAAACGACAATAAACCAGGAACATCTAATCAGTTAGTTCTCGATTTAGATCAAAATATTGCGCTTTTAGTTTCATTGGACCTAAGATTCCCGAATCTTCCAGCACTTCTAAGAACGGCTTAATCGCGTTCAAAAAGAATGGAACGACGCTTTCAAAAAATGGAAGCTCCTCCATGGAAAAGGCATTCACACCGGTATTTGCTCCCAAGGCCAGCCCAAAAAGGATGACAATTAAAATTGGCAACGAGCGGATTAATACTCTTGAGTTGACTGCTCGAAATCCGGGTTCTTCATCGCTGGTTCCTTATGCTACAGATGAATCTTCTAGTGAATTCGACGAAGAAGAGGAGGAACCACTAAGGATGGTTTGTCTTGTTTTCCTGAGGGATTTAGATTCAAATTTTAGACGAAATCTCCGACGAAGGAAAGACCTCTCTCACCTCGAACTATCATCGGCCCATTAAAACCTCAACCATTCTCTGAGAATTCAAAACCAATTCTTCCCCAAAAACGGATTTTAGAAAGTAAGATTTTTCGATTTTATTTTGCAACTCTTCAGAACCTCTCACCTCGCCTGTACTGAAAAGGAAAAGATTATTATCGGAACGAGGTGAGAATGAAATGGCATATCCCGTCATGGACAAGAGTATGATCTCCTGTTGGAATTGGAGTGGATTCTCAGCTGTTGTATGTCTTTTTTTCTTTCTCAAATTTTCCTTTTAGGCTCAAAAGAACAGAGGAGTCGGATTGTACAACGCCTCAAATGATTGTTTCTTGAATGCGATCCTCCAACTTGTCACTCATACTGCTCCTCTTTGTCGTTACATTATGGAACGTCACAGTTCTCACTGTAAGTTTTACTTTCGTAAAAAAAATTATACCAGTCACATGGTAAAAAGCGAGTGAGTCTGTGTAAAATAGGCAAATTGGCAGATAGGCAACGCAATTATGTATCCTGGGATGCCATCGATTGCTTTTCAATATAAATTATTCTAGGTGCCCGTCCAACTGGTCAATGTGTGGCATGTGCTTTTGCCGTTAGTCATTTCAAAAAGACCAACAGTTGGAATAATAATGGATACGGATCTGGAGTACAGAGCAATGGCTGGATCAAGCCTCATCTTCGGAGAATCTTTCCAGCTCATGAAAATGGAGCACAAGAGGATGCTCATGAGCTTTTATCGCTCCTTTTAGATGCAATTGATCCCCCTCCAACCAAAAATAACGGTGTCATTAATGGAGTGTAGGTTCTTCTTCTGATCTATTTTACAGAGATATTACAGTAACATCAAACCATCGACGCCAATTGAACAAATTTTTGGAGGAACTCTAAGAAACCAAGTAACCTGCGATGTTTGTGACCACGTTCACACTTATTATGAACGAATTCGAGAGCTTAATTTGGCTGTCAAGTGAGTTTTATAATGATATTTTCCAATAAAATGAAAATTTAGAAAAAAGACTCCAGATGCGAATAGTGTCAAAATTTCTTTCTTGATTGAACACTACTTCCGAGATGAGAATTTGTCCTCATTTGAGTGTAAAAAGTGTTCGAAGAAGGCATCCGCTACAAGAAGAACCAAAATCCTTCGACCTCCGGCAGTCCTTCTTGTCCAACTGAAGCGATTCAATGCATTTGGTCAAAAGATCCGATTACCTGTCACACCAGAGGTAATTTCTCATCCAAATTAGTTATAGCCGTATTTATTTAGCTCGATGTAGATCTGAGTAGCTTCATGTCAGAGGCAGCTCCAAAAGCAAGCACTGAATATGTTCTCACAACGATCGTTGAACATTTGGGAGCGACTATCGACCATGGTCATTATGTAGCTTACTGTAGGGGATTCGATCACAAACAATGGTATCTGTTTGATGATGGTTCTGTCTCTCCAGTACCTGGAGAAACAGTTATGGATAGCAGTCCTTACATTTTAGTTTATAGGTTTGTTTTATTTCTCTTTTCGTCTCATCCAAAGTTCTTTCAGCCGTAGAGAAGATATGCCTTTCAACCAAGTTAAAAAGCTCGAACATGGCTATACTGTCTATTCTGGAGGAGTTTCGTCGTCACAAAAAGTCAACGGGTACAAGTTAAATGGATTTAATGGAAACGGGAGTTTTAATAGGTTTGTTTGGCCTTACAATTGAGATAACATACATTTTCAGGAACAATAATTTCCGTTACAATTATATAAAATAAGGCTCAAAGACTGTTTTCTTCTTTAGATGAGGCTGAGTCTTCTGTTTTGTTAGGATTTTTTTTAGTTTTCTGTCTCGAAACAAGTACCTCATTTTTCGCTGTTCTGCCCTATTCTAGTCAATTCTTCGAGTCATCCGGTCTTTAAGGGCAGTATTCACTCTTATCGTTCCTTTTCTATGTAATGTCGTATTGTGTGATCCGATGGTTGTTATTCCTTGCAGAAATTTGAGTATTTGTTGTATTGTTGTTTTATTGGGGCGTTCTTATCATGATCTCAAGGCTTTTCAGCCCTAATTATGTAAATTGTTTTTTTCACGAAGAGAGTTACAAATGAATTTATTAACAGTCTGCTCGTTATATATTTTGACCTAAACCGAGAAAACAACAGCCGAGTCTATCTAGTTGTGTAATGATGGGTTATGTAAACAGGCATTGATGCAATTCATTCATTCGTTGCCATCGGATTGTACATTTTCTACACCTTTTTAAAACTTTTCTTATATTATTTTTTTGTCAAAAAAGTATTTTAATTCTGAAACGGTCTTATAGCGAAATGACATCGTCTGGTGATATGTATGCTGCTATCTTCTATTTGAATCCTATTTTTACTTTGACAATTGGGAGCTTATTTAAACGTTCATTTCAGAAGTGATGCATCGTATCTTTTCTCATAGGAGACTCCCTTTTCGTAAATTTTCAAAGAGTCAAACTTTGAGAGAAGTACAAGTAAGTTTATTAAAATTGCCTCAATTTAATTAATTTTAGGACATAAATAAGGTGCCCTTGTCAATTCCTTTATCCAAATTGTCTGTAACACAAAGCACTTCCCGGTCACCAATTTTGACTCCTTATGCAGCCGATGTTTCAACATTAGACAATGGAATTCGTGTCGCCTCTCAGGAACATTTTGGAGATTACTGTACAATAGGACGTTAGTTTAGTTTTTAACTGATAATTTGATGAATTTTTAGTTGCTATTGAAAGTGGATCACGCTATGAAGCTCTTCATCCACCAGGCACATCACATTTAGTTGAAAAATTAGCGTTTGGAGTAGGTCTTTTTTTATTGTTAATACTTTGATTATTAAGGCAACTGCAAAGCACAACAGTAGAGAAGAAATTTATGATGTTTTAGAGAGGAATGGAGGTATAATAGATTGTCAGAGTACTAGAGTAAGATCTGATTTATTTGTTAAAGAAATACTTAGGATACGTTTGTTTATGCTGCTAGTTGCCATGTAAGCGGATTTGACGAGGTGATGGAAGTTCTTTCCAATGCAGTATGGCGACCAATAATTACAGAAGACGAGGTGTTTCCTTTTTAGTCAACAATATCGTCTTTTTTAGTTTGAAGATGCTAAAACGTGTGTAATGTTTGAAAATCTTGATATGGCCAATAAAATAGAATGTGAACCATTACTCACAGATTGGATTCATACGGTAAATTAGACTTAAACTATATTAAAATCACTAATGTTTAGGCCGGATTTCGTTCAAATACTTTAGGATTTTCAAAATATACAAAAGATGAAGCTCTTCAGAGAATTTCCAAGAAAGACGTCTTTTCATTTATGAGCCAATATCATCGTCCAGAACGATTTGTTGTAGCAGGTTAGTGCTTTACAAGGCATTTTATTTAAGATTTCAGCGGTCGGAATTCCACATAATCAACTTAAAAATGCCACACAGAAATATTTTGATTCTAATTCAACAACTTGGGCCTTAAATCCTGATGTCCTTCATAGTAAAGTTCCATCAATTGATAATTCTATTGCACAGTACACTGGAGGCGAATTTAGAGTAAGTTTTGTGTTAGATTCTTTAGATGGTTCTTAGATTGAACGTGATCTTTCTGAAATTGCTGCTGGTACACCATATCCTCATCTTGCACACACAGTACTAGGATTTGAAAGCTGCAGTTACAAGTAACAATATATATTTTCTTTAAAAAATAATTTCAGAGATGATGATTTTGTCACAATGTGTGTTATTCAGACGCTACTAGGAGGAGGTGGCTCTTTTTCAGCTGGAGGCCCTGGAAAAGGAATGTTCACTCGACTATACACCGAAGTTATGAATAAGTAAGGCATTTTTTAAAGCATTATAACGTAATTGCAGTGCTCATTGGGTCTATAATTGCACTGCCTTTAATCATTCCTATGCGGATACAGGTCTATTTTGCATTCAAACAGCTGCTCCTCCTGAAAATATTAATGTTGCTCTTCAACTTATTTTCTTCCAATTCCTTAGATTGTTAGATGGAGCTGAAAAGGAAGAATTAGACAGGTTTTTTTTGGTTTTAAGAGTATATTTCGACTTTAGAGCGAAAGTTCAATTAAAGTCACAACTGATGATGAACTTGGAAATAAGACCTGTTATGTTTGAAGATCTTGCTCGACAAGTCATTGGACACGGCAGACGAAGATTGCCAACAGAATATATGGAAAAAATTGGTAAATATTTTCAGGTCACAACATATTTTAAATATTCAGATAAAGTCACATCAGAAGATATCATTCGAGTAGGGAAAAGATTGCTCTCGAGCAAGCCAAGTTTAGTTGGATATGGAGCTGTTGAAAAATTAGCGGTAAGTCAAGTTGGAGAAAGCACTTTTATGGTATTTAGAGTTATTCAGCACTTGAAGATGCAGTAGCTCAACAAAATCCCGGTTTGCTAGATAAACGGTCCAAAATATTCAGTTGGGGAAAGTGATATAGAGTTTGTTATAGTTGCTTTGTTTTTATTTTTAAATTTAATTATTTTATAGAAAATGTTGAATTGCGGGGCTCAACCCGTGTTGCGATATTGCTACCGTAGAAAGACGACGAGAATTGTCATGAGAGATTTAGTTGAATTGAGGAAGGGCCAATTTCACATCTATTCCAAGCAGGAAACAAGCCACCGTTGATTGTGCCATTCTAGATTTCTTCTTATTGAATCTTAAACAATCTCACCGTCTTTGGAGAATAGCTTTTCCAAAAGCAGATAAGTAAGACTCCTTAGATCTTGTCTCCATATCCATCAAGTAAACGGTGATAAACATAGAGATCTAACGCAATCGGAAAAGAGCCTATACCTACCGGCTTTTTATCCAAAATATTAGATTGAATCTCCGGTGGAATATAATCTTTAACATCGTCAATCTCTGGCGTACACATCTCTGTTTCAATATCATAAGGACCTGGTTGCATTACGTCGCATCTGCTGATTTTGATCCAAGAAGAAAAGACTCACTTGCAGTCATCGTCAATACTCTTGTGACCAGCTGAGCGTGACGGAGTGGCAGAAATTCGTGTAACCGACTGGGCTTTGAGTTGTTTACAAAAGTCACAAAATACACTGAAACCTTTCTCTCTTTGGAAAAATTCGCTTACCAAGTTCCTTCCAATTTTGCACAGGGGCACTGGTTGACTTTTTCGTCAATTTTCTTTGTACAAGGAAGAGTTGGATGATTGGGATCTGGCGTTCCTCCAACTCTCATTTCTACCTCAGCTATCAAGTTCTTGATCGGTCTATCAATTGTAACTCCTAGAGAATGAACAGAGAAGGGAGACGCCACCTACCTTCAGCTTTGATTTTGATACATCCGGGGATGACAGGATTCTTCGGAATCAATTGGATCTTGTCGGGATTGAAACGAATCGCTGGTTTATATTTGTTGACATCGATTCCTTTCCGTGTCAAATACGCTGAAACGTTTTTGATGTCCTTGATCAGTTTATTCGCTTTTCAGGTCTAAAAGGTCTACCGCCCGGCTAACCGCCGCCGGACCTGGTGGATTGTCCCGCCGTGACCGCAATCTATCGCATCGATTCAGCCCAAAGCGTTGCGTGTTAAAAGATTATCACGACAGGTTCGCAGATCCTACAGATTCCGGATTGACAGCAACAGTTTTCTCGTTTTGTCCAGCCAAAAAAAAAACTCAAAGAGGAGAGTGGAAAGGAAAAGAGAAATAAACGAACTGGGAGAACAGGCTCCAGAGACACGAATATCCACTTCAGCCTTGTCTTGTGGGACGACGAATGAAACAAAACTGACGACGATTAGGAAGGAGGACCGCCACATCGCGACGAGTCGACTGCGACCGATCAGACGTCAGACCCGCCCCCCAGGGCCGCCGCGAGAGAAGCACTCGATTCGGACTTACTTTCTAGGATCAAATATTTTATTTCTTAAACAAAGGGTTTCGCAGGGACTCCGAGGAAATATGCGACTTCTTGGTTGATAATCTTACGAGCATCTGGCAATCCAACTGGCTCTCCGGAATAAGTTGGATACATGTCTGAACTCTATTATTCCATTATTGGAAGCAGAAATCACCAGAACAATGGGCTGCCTTAGGAATGAGAATAGGAGTTACATGATTCGCGCGGTCAGCATTGGCTGGAAGAATACCGAGAACGTGCCAAGGATCGTATTGGCCATTGGGAAGAACAATATTAGTCGCCTGAAATGTGTCTCTCTTCGAATGAACGAGGACTGACCTTATAGCCTTCAACTCCGCCGTACTTCTGTAATGTTTTATAGTTCCTATCGCGGATATATTTGATGTCAACCGAAGGGTCAAACATTTGAGTGCACATATCGATGAAATAGCTGAAAAGATTCTCTCATAAAAGAGGTTTCGTTACTTCAAAGGAATAATTTGTTGGAAAGCATTTCTTCCTTGATCAGTTGTTTGAAGGACTCCCAACTCGTTGCAACAAAGCCACATCCATCCACGAGAAGCAGCTAAAAAGACACTTGTATTAAGATTCAAGAGATGGAAAACCTCTGTCAGTGGAAGCATCGAATTGAGTATTAGAAAGATCTTGCATCATAGAAGTGTAGGAGTTATCAAGAGGTCCAGGTGTTTCTCCATTCATCACATTATACTGAATTCTTCTAGTCGATTTGATCTGATTCCCCTACCCAATCAATCACATGAGCCACTCTAGCAACCAGACTTGGTTCTGAAGAATTCGTCATGATTTTACAAAGTCCAGCTGCTCCAAGTCCGTTGATTGTAGACGCTGATCGTCCATCATAAGTGTATTGAATTGTGTCTGGAAAGAGCCTGTGAAGAAAGTGATAAGATACACCTTGGAAAACACCGAAGACATTGGAAAAGAAGTTGTCGACATCCAATTGAGTCACTTGATCTGGGGCGAAGGCAGGAGACAAGCTGTTTATTTTTTTTCCCGATTATTTGGAAAACTCACTGGAAGATGTTATTCAGAGCTGATCTCCCATCATTAGTCAAAGTCATTTGTTGCATTTGAGTGAAAGCATCGTTAGTTGCTTGCCAACAGTTGGGATCAGTGTCGTTCAAAACAAAATTGACGACCTGGGCATACTCTGTTCAAATATTATTAGTTCTCAGGAAGTACTCACGGAAGAAATCGAGAGTCCACAGCATGGGTGCACTTGAGGCAACAGCTCCTACCGTATCATTTGGATATCTCATACGGAAAAGAGCTGAAAGAGCTCCAGGATAGCTTCCTAAGGCAAGAGCTTTATCTGAAGGAAATGAGAGAAACCTCCAAAAGTTATCCATTTCGGCTTTATATAGCCTTGTTGGGCATTCATTTTCATTATAAATTGGTGAATATCTTCCAGCGCCTGATCAACAGTGCAAAACTTGAGATGATCGAAGGTGAGATCGCTAATCAAATCATGAATCATCTAGTCATAACTTACGGATAAGGCCGACTGTATCCAAAGCATCTGTGCTCCAATTGGAACACATCAGCTCCATAAAGTGAAGCCAATTTCAAATAAGTATACCCAGGATTGGACACCCATTTGTCAGTCGCAATTCCCTCTCCTTGAATCAGAAGGAAAACAAAATTTGTTTTTTGATAATAATTTGAATTATGCCAATAGCGCTAGAAATGTTTTACTATCTCTTCTCTCAAGTACTTGTTGATAGGTGGCTGTATTCGACGGATCAAAATTATCCACTTTGGCAGAAGTGTTATAAATGGTAATTCCAGGACTAACTACAGTATCCGGCTCGACCTCATTGAATCTATTGTGAGGTCGGTAAAAGGGGAAAAATCCATAACTACTTGCTGAATTTATAGATAAAAAGTTAAGTTTTGCTACCGATGAGAGCAAGAAGGATGAGTGGCTGAAACGCCATCGAGAAAGAACACGATAAGCAATGAAGTCGTCCAAGATAACATAATCTGATAGTAGAAGCGCTGACAAATTCAATTATGTAATCCCTAAAGTCTACAAAGGAGTAGAGAACATAGGATGTTTATTTAAAAATCAAACTTAACAAACTTTCTAAAATAATTCGTCAATCACTGTCTCCATCGTCTGTGAAATCAAATGGAGCAAACCGTTGTTTTAGCTTCGCGCAGAGTTCTGTTTCTTCTTCTTTTGATAATTTAACTGCTTTCCAGTCAACTTTTTCCTCACAGTCTAGTACTGTGGAACTGGCAAGAACCTAAATGAATCAGCTCTAAAATGTAGAAAGCTCAAACCTCACGACCGAATTGTAATGGGAATCCCTTCATTTCACGAGTAAAGAGCTTTGAGCCATCGGGGAGCTCGGCGACGAAGTAGGGACAACCTTCGTTTACAAGTTCGGCCAGCTAAAATAGTAAAAATAAGAGAATAAAATAGTTGCTTACATCTTGATCGTCTTGCACTGGTGATAAATCAATTCCTGCTAAAGCTGCAGATTCGAAGAAAGCCGATTTCAAATTCTTCACCTTATTTTTTGCCACTGGAATTAATTGTATTTGCATATGTTGTGACTTGAAATTTCGCTCAAAGGCTACAAGAGCTTTACCCGCCTAAAACTATTTGAAAATCAAATTGAAAACTAACTTTGTCTGCAACTAAAGTAAAAGCTTCCTTAAATTTCTTTAATTCTTCCTGAACTTCTGATGGAGCAGCAATTAATGATTGGATATGTCCTGAAATACTTTTAACTAATTTAAAGATCCAAACCTATGCTGAGGATCATAACATGATCTTCCACAAGGGGTCCTTTGGGCATCGCAGCATAGCATGAGCTTCCAATAGAAACTACAAGGTGTTTTTCTGCATCTACATTGCTTAAGCAGAACCAGCACGGTGCTGCAGGTCGTTTTTCTCCACCATCAAATCCTAAACAAACAAAATGGAAAATTTTGGCTAAAATCTTACTTCCTCCTTTTCGCTTTCTGTTTCTTCCTTCTTCCTCCTCTTCATCTCCTGCCTCCATATTAAATCTAAATTGTGCTCCATTCTGTTTGGTTAATTCGATAGCTTTCTGTGCTTCTCTAAATTAGGATAAATTCTTTGATTAAAAAATACTAACTGTGCTAGAATTTCTGTAATGACTTCCATATAAGGAAATTCTGATACGTTTGGTGGCTGAATAGTGAGCTCTTCTCTTGACATTTTTTTCATAGGCTAAAAAATAACTTTGGGAAAAAAAAATTAAGACTAACCTGCAGATTAAAGGCGTATAACCATTTTTGTTTCTCAGCATTTTCGACTGAAGCGAGACCAATAAACCTAGTAGGATGTTGTGCTGGTTCTAATAAGACTCTATGATTTCTGAAATAAGCTAGATTTAGAAAAATCTTCTTTTCTAACCTGTATGGCTGTCTTTCGTAGTGAATTCCCATTCCAGCAAAATGATAGCGCGGTTTCAAGCCAGCAGCCAATCTTGAGATCAAAGGTGCTCCATCTACTTCTGAAGTCGGCGTGTTATGAGCATGCTTCCAAACTTCAGCTGGCCAAATAGAAGTTAGAAGCATATCAACACCCAGAAAGCCAGACTGTGTTCTAATTGGCACGAGTAATTCCTAGAAAAATGCTATAAAATGTAAACAGTCCAACCTGGATATCATCGCTATTAAATTGAAAAGCATTGGAAGTTACTCCTTCGACTCCACTTAAATATGCAATTTGTAGACCTGTTGCTGTATTCAATATGCCTCTTTTTCCAAGAAATGTAACAGTGGAAGATAATTCTGTCGATTCTTCCGAATAATATGCTGAAGTTGAAGGAGAGCAGGGACCTAAAAATACCTAGAATAACTATAAAAGCTTACCGAGAATATAGGTTGGCACTGGAAACTCTATCTCTCCACTTGTTATTTTTTGATTTACCTCATCATCTGGCCCGAAAAATTCTCCCAAACAGATAAGCATGTCAAATGGACCATTCTGAAAGAAAAAAAAATTAAATCATAGTGTTTTCCAACCTTTTTATTCACAACTGAAACTTTCTTGATGAGCTGGGCAAATTTTCCATTAACATCTCCACAACATAATACCTTTGTTAGAGCCATCTGAAAGCTTATTTCATTTTCAAATTTCTTGCAAAAGAAGAACATCAAATAAAGCAGAATTTGAATTTTTCTGAAAATTCTTGTTGTCCTCGCTGATTCGTCATAAGACGCAGTCTACACGCTGCTTTATTGAGAAAAAAAATGTGAAGGTTTGAGAAAAAAAAAGTTTGATCAATGTGCTAATATTTTTATATTTGGACGAGAAGAAAGAATAGCAGCAACGTTTGTTTTACCACCAAATTTTTTGTTTGCAATCCTGTAGAGAGGAATAAAGTCAGTGGAAATATCAATTTTGAGCTAATTCTTCCAAAACTTCTTGACTTTGGAAGAAGAAGAAAAAAGAGCACAGACGATAGACAAGTTCTTACGGCGAACCATTATTATTGTTACATATACCACCACACCATACATACACCGAAGAGGGAACAATTTAATCAAGGGGTTGTACTCAATTGGGAGATTCTTATGAGGGACGGTCGATGCCATCTCCTCTCGGTTTGAACCAGTTTTCAGATTCTTGATATCATTTTCTACAATTTGACCCATAATTATCAGCATTGTAGAGCTTTCTCTCTCCCTAGTTGACCAGATTTGTTTTGTCAAGTACCACCAAAAAGTGTTCCGTCGTTGAGGGCAGTCTCCAAAAACAAAAATCAGGATAAGGCTAATCAATTCATCGCTAATCCCCTGTCCTCACAGTGGCTAAGCCGATGGGAAACTGCTTCTCCGGTCGAATTGTCTGGGAAGAGGTATCGCTTTTCCTCCTTATTTGTTCTATTTGTTCCATTTAGCCAGTTCAAATGATAACTAAAGACGACACAGTTTACAAGGAGCAATTTCATGCTTCTGTTAGAGTAAGTTTCTCCAAAAAAAAGAAGATAAAAAATTTAGAAGAAATCTGATAATGATCCATCAAAAGGAAGAGGAAGTGGCTATGTTACAGTAAGTTTCTTTTTTGGTTAAAAATCTCCAAAATTCAAAGGAAACCCATCCTTCGGACGCAAGAGAAAGTCGTCTAGCTCCATCCCCTCCTCCGCTACCGAATTTTATTTTCAGCGAGGTTATCCGTTCCAAATAAACTCTCTGTTAATAAGGCAATCGGCTCAGTTCGGGGGTCCTGTCACTGATTTTCCTCTTAGCTGTCGTCGAGTCAACAAGGCGTCAGTCGCGCTCAAACATAGAGTTGACCAAAAAGACCTCCGTATACATCTGAGCTCGACAAGCGCAGGAAAAGTGCGCCAACACGGCAAACAGGCGGAAGGAGAGAGCCCCAATAATGGACGGCACGCGAATCAACTTGACGCCCCCGTCTGTTTTCTGGAGTGGAAATTGAGTGTGGGAAATTAGGCAATTCATCTCTCTCTGTTTGTCCCAGCAAAACAGTCGATCTCCCTCAAATGGTCTCTTATCCAGAGAGGCAAATCGCGGGGAGAATTCTTTGGCTAATCTGATTTGAACTTATCTTGAGAGCTATACGAATCAGAAGATCAGAGCTATTAAAAAGTGAGGGTCTTAGAGACTTGATGTCCTACCGGTACAGAGTTGTTCTTGTTTTGCAAATCCATCTTGTATATGTCTGGATTCCAAAGTGCCAATGATCTTCTACTGTTATTCGGCCTGCTGTTGTGCAAGATGTTCAATCATATTGAGCTTTTAGGAGAACTATATCAGATCTCTAATATATAGTGTTTCGGTTCCTTGGTTTCATTTAGATTACCATCTTTTGGGCTATAATTCATTGAGTCCATTAGCTGCCGGTAACGGCAATTCCATTGACTACAGAATGCCTACAAGCTGAGTCATAAAAGTCGTGATGTCTTCCCGATATTTTCGAATCAAGAATCAATGAGTCATTACAGTAACCTTTAAATATCTCCATCTTTCAACCAGAATGGTCAGACGAAGTTGCAACAAAGACCATAGAGAAGTGTATGAGAGGAGAAAAAAACGCGTGTCGAACTCTCTTTCGGTTTGTCCCGGTACCTCATGTCCCCTCGGGATAGAGTCGCGTGGCTGATTTGTTTGTTCTGCGAGTAAGTCAGTGCCTCTTTTTCCCGCTGTGTACTTCCGGTCAGTTGGGTAAAGCGTCGACCCGCAACCACTTGCAAAATGCGGCTGCTCCTTCTCCTTCTATGCCCGATCGCCTTGGCCCAGGTTATCTCTCTCCTTCCAACACAACTCATTTAGGTTTATTATCGTCCAGTAGTCCAACAGAGACCCGTCTACTCCCAGCCTAGCGTATATTATCCAGTCAGGACCAATTGCTATAATAGATGTAACAATCAGAATAGATATCGGTTCAATCTTCGTCCATCAGGTATCACCTCCCTTTCACTTTAAATCCTTCTAGGAGTTATCCCAATGATCCCATCTTCTGGAATCAATGCCGTTACTCCGCCGACAATTCCAACAAGATTTACTTTCACTTCTCTTCCAACCACGACTCCCAGCACTCAACCGCCCTCTACTTCTAAAGCAACTTCACTACCAACTCCTCCGCCCGAAACGCCAGCTCCCGAAACTCCCGAGCCTGAGACTACCGTACCCAAGAAGGCTACTTTTGCTCCTTCTACGACTGTCTCTGAAGCCACACAAGAGACGGCTTCCATTGAGGCTCCCACCACCAAATATATGCGTCCTGAGAGGAAACAAAGTCAGTTTTTCTCCTCTTTTCTAGATGAAATCCTCAGAATTCTTCAATCCCTGTCCACAAGGCCGTCCCCTTCTCAACGAATTTGAGACTCCTCTCTCTTGTAGCTACAACAATCAACCGAATGGAGGTTGTCCCGAAAACTATTGGTGTCATACGGGAGCTTCCTTCTCCACTACCGCCTGTTGTCTTAAAACGGATAACCGTATGACTCATTGAAAAACTTTCAATTTGTTCAGAGGATCGTTGCGAGCTTCGTCGTGACACTGGAGAGGGAAATGAGCTCGTCGCCAGGTGGTATTATGATAAAAACTCTAAAACTTGCAAACGGTATTTCCCCAGCGAAAAACAACGACAATTTTCTAGATTCTTGTACAAAGGAATCCGAGGAAATGCCAACAACTTCGTCAGCAATGCTCAATGCACAGAAAGCTGCGAGGTGGAAGTACCAGTTGGAGATAGAGTCACCCCTTGCCGTCTCTCTCAACCAGCCAAATACAAGAATGGATCTCGTATCATCTGTGGTCCAAACGACTCTTCTGCTTGTCCCAAGAATCACTATTGCCATCTGGGAGAGGATCCAGAGACGACAGCTTGTTGTGAAGCTAGTGGCTGTGAGTTCGTCCTAGGTATCCAATGAGACATATTCAGTGACCGATCCTTGTCTTCTCTCTTTGAATGTAGGACAAGGCTCTGCTTCTCTCAAGCGATTCTATTACAATACTATTGCTCGTAGATGTACCGAATTCGTCTATCGAGGACTTCGAGGAAATGAGAACAATTTCTTGACTCAGAAGCAATGCCAAGACAGATGTCAAAGTAGGCGTCCATCTCCCATAGGAAGGACATTTTAGAGAGTTTAGAATCTGCCAATCCATGTCGTTCATCAAGTGGAAGTCGAATCAAATGCTCTCACGATGGAAATGAGTGTGGAAATGGACAATGGTGTCATCTGGGAGAACACGTCGACACAACCATCTGCTGTCAGCAGGAATCCAACAAACCAACTTGTGAGCAGCCTCTTAATGTCGGAGAAGGAAACGCCAATCTGACGAGGTGTGTTTGTTTTTCATTTCAAAACCAACTGAGGAATGCAGGTGGTACGCCGATCCCAACGACGATTCGTGCACCAGAGAGTGTAAACAGTTCAGTTATGGAGGACTTCGCGGAAACCAAAACAACTTTTTGACCAAGGCCGATTGCGAGCAATCCTGTAAACGTGAGCAATCTGTGTGAAGCCCTTTTGAGACCAACTTCAGGCGAATGTAAATCTCCTTGTGGATCTGGTCCGATGCTCCTAACAGCCACCGGAGCTCCTCGTCTTTGTTCGCCAACCTCTCCTTGTCCCAGAAGCCATTGGTGTCACGTTGGAATCACTCCCGAAACGACAGTTTGTTGTCCAGCTGGTTGGTTCTTCTTTCAAAAAGCCAAAGAAGAATAGGTTCAGAAGTCAACACTTGTGAACTTCCCTTAGAAAAAGGCCATGGAAATTCGCATTTGACCAGATGGCATTTCGACAGCTCCAACAAAAAATGTGTCAAATTTATCTACAGCGGAGAAGGAGGAAATCAGAATATGTTCCTGACTCAAGATGATTGCAAGTCTGTTTGTCCCGTCTTTGAGAATCCTTGTGGAACTGGAAAGCCCCTTCTCGTTGGAACTGAGCCCAAGATCTGCAGTCCCTCTTCTCGTTGTCCTTCCACTCACTTCTGCCACATCGGCACTCCCGACCTCCCAAACTATTGTTGTCCAAAGAGTAGGAGACTTTTCTAACTGTTTTGATGGACTACAATTCAGATGGAGACCCTTGTCAACAGCCGGTAGCCACTGGAGCTGGAGGATTGTCTCTTGTGAGATTCTACTTCGACAAGGAGACTCGTCAATGTCGTGAATTCATCTACGGTGGCAAAATGGGAAATGCGAATAACTTCCTCTCTCTGACTGATTGTGAACTCGTCTGTCCAGGTTTGTTTTCTCTTGCTTCTAAAAGAAATAAGTTTCAGTTCTTCCCAATCCCTGCAGCCAAGGAGAGCCTCTTTTGGATCTATCCAAGGAGCCAGTGATTTGTGGAGGAGAAGATTCCTGCGCCTCTGGCTATTGGTGTCATGTTGGAGCCACTCCCGAAACCACCAATTGCTGTCCTGGAAGTAGGAAGTCTCCATTTGCTCTTATAAAATGACGTTTAGCTCGGCGCGCTTGTGATTTGGCACTTTCGACTGGCGAAGGAAAATACAGCTTGGAGAGATGGTTCTATGACGGAGGAGTCCAAATGTGCAGACCATTCGTCTACAAAGGAATGAAGGGAAATGCCAACAATTTCTTGACAAAACAAGCCTGTCGTCAAGCATGTAAAGAAGTCAACCCTTGTGGATATGGAGAGCCGATGGCTGATAAAAACGGCGATCGAATCCAATGCACAGGAGGACAGAAGGTCGACAGTTGTCCCGGAGACTTCTACTGTCATGTCGGAGGAACTGCTCTAAACACTGTATGTTGCCCGAGAAGACGTTAGTTTTTCTTTTTTTTCTGAAAAAATTTTTGCAGGAGTTGATCCCTGTGATCAGCCAAGAGACGTCGGAACTGGAGGAGAAGGCCTTCCTCGTTGGTTCTTCGACCGAAGAGAAAACAAATGTATGCCTTTCACTTATGGAGGAATGGCTGGAAACGAGAACAACTTCATCAGCCAAAACACCTGTCAACGTCAATGTCCCGGTAAGACTTTCTTTCTCTCCTTTTAGAATAAATTCAGAATATCGGAACTATTGTCCCCATGGAATCCCTCTAGTTGAAAACGAGAAAGTGATCTCCTGTGGAATCGACAAAGGATGTCCAGAAGGCTTCATCTGCCACATGAGTAGTGAATTCAACGTCTCTGTCTGCTGTCAAGATCCTATGGATTTCTGTCTTTCTCCGCGTGACGCCGGACCTTGTTCTAGCTTTGAGACTCGCTACGGATACAATCCAACAACGGACACTTGCGTGGAATACCAGTATGGAGGATGTGAGGGAACTCTCAACAACTTCAAGTCTCTTCAAAGATGCACTGAGATCTGTTGTAAAGAATATAAGCGAAAACACTGAGAATGCCCGACTCACGCTCAGCCCCTCAGATACAGGTCGCCCCCTTTTTTGTTCTTAGAATTAACACTTACGATCTCTACTTATTGATGACTGGAACCAATAAAATTTTCAATCATCTCGTCAATCTAGAATAGAGTTTCTAGAGGTTCAAAAATTTCATTAAGTGAAGGTTTCTACTCGTTTTTTGCGATGGCACCAAATACGGTAAGTAACAAACAAAAATTATAATCTCTCTGGTTTGATCTTCTCGTAATGGAATTGATGGTCTTTCTGGAGCATTTCCAATCGTCCAGTTCCATTTGTAGCTTTCCTAAAAACCCGCATTTCTTTCATTTCTTTCATTCCAACTTGAATAGAGCATCAAATTCAGCCTTTGCAAAGTCGTAGAACTCTCGTTCCATTTTATAGATGGGACTCCGTTTGATGACCGAAATCGTCTGGTCATTCGGTGCTATTTTCTTCTTTGTTGATCTCAAATGGGCTCGAGTTTCTATGAAAAATAAGAGAACAAAAATAGCGATAAATACCATCAAGAGACATAAAATGGTCGAGAGCTCCTTTGAAGAAGCCCGAGAAAGTTTGTTCCAAAAGACCGATGAAATCTGGGAGTCTTTCTGTCAATCCAACCAGGGCATAATGATCGATTAAATTCTTCTTCGCTTGGGCTAAAGCCTCTTCATTTCCAGGTTCTCTACAACTTTTCTATAACAGATTGGGACAAGTCCTACGTGCAAAAGTGATGATGACCACAAAAATAGGGAATTTGCAGCCATAATTGTTTCACATCGCAATCTTTTCCACCTCGTGAAACACAATCATCGAATGTCTAACAAAAATTGTTTTTTATTTTCTCCACAACTGACTTCATTATTCCCTGCTCGGCTTCGTTTCAATCCAATTCGATAATTATCTCCATATCGGAGGAAGTAGTAATGCGAGAGAAGACGATCCAAAGGCTCTCGAAGTAAATTTATATAAATTGGATTGGTATAGCCGAAACTGAAAGTGCCAGAGTTAAGGAGTAAACTCTTCACTTCTTACCGAGTAAAGTCCACAAATGCCATGTGACCATGGTAAAATGCTGGCAGTCGGCCACTCCAAGACGTGATATTTTTAACTAAATGGAGTTGATCTCCGAGGCTCAAAATCTTTTTCAATCGTGTCGGAAAAGGAAGTCGGTTACCTGTCGATTTTTTGTGATGTTCACGTGGATGACATTGAACCCATTTTGCTTGAAAAGGTCATAGGCTATCGCGTTTGTGAGTGTAGTTGACGCGGTTTTTGGGACCTTTATTTCATATATTTTTGACATTCTGAACTCACTCGATTGTAGATAATGATCTGTCCAAAAATAGAGCCGGCAGAGTGCACCGAAGACGAGTCTCGTGAGTAGAAAAGAAAGAAGAACAAGAGTAAAATCAATCCATTTATCAGAATCAATTGTCTTTTACTAACTGAGAACATCCCTCCATACCCGATTCACTGAAATTCTCCATCAAACTAGTCTTTTAAACGAAAAAAAAGAAGAAAAAATGAAGCAAGCTGAACACATACGTGAACATTTCGGCTCAGCTGCAGGACCCATCCCGCTGACCGCAGCCGTATTTGTGCTGACCTCTCGATAAGTGGACCACGCTGCCATTCTCTCCCAATGTCTCTACGAGCGATTTCAGAGAAAACTGATTGTCCGAACGTTTACTTTTCTTTGGCGGTTTGTTTAGCGAATGAATTTAAGCAGAAAAAAACGATGGTTATCTCAAATAAATGTGGACATTAAAAGACACATCTTTTAGAAATGATTTTAATGCAATCACAGCGAAGAATAAAACAAAAAATTGGTTTGGTTCTGTGCTTCCACGCCTTTTTCATTTTCGCTATCTTTTCCTAAAAACTGAACTTTTTCCGCTTTTATCATTAGGAATTTGTCAATCTATTTTGCAGAAATTTGTCCCTGTCGTGTGAGTTTACCAAAAAAATGCTTGCACTCACTCAAAGTGCAGTGTAAAAGGACAAATGTCTCTTGCACGTCTCTTTTGATTGAAAGAATTGCAACGAGCATCACTTTTTCTTACTGCGAGCACGTGCTGTGCTTGATTGTTAGACTTGTGATGGCGTCAATGCTCACCTCGGACGTCCTTTTGCCACCGTATCAATCGCCTTTCAATTCTCTACCTGCGCTCACAGCAATAGGCGCTCTGCGCGGCAATTCTCACGTGCTTTTGGAGGCACAGGGGTCCAAGCCTCATAATCTTTGCTCTGACCACTGCTGAGTGCAAATAGATTTTTACGTCTTTTCTCTCCAAACATGTGGAATATTTGCCAAAACTGTTGATCTCTATCCCACGAACTCGCATGGTTCAGTACCTGAACTTGTTAGGTTTTACGACTCGGAGGAATTTCTTGAAAAGAAAACCTTTTGTGCAGCTTTATTGATTGGCTTCCATTCTCAGAATGTTTCTGCGTGGACCACGTGCTTAAACAATGGCATCTTCCCCTTTTTATCAGTGCAACCTTGATTCAACGCCTTCTCCACGTGTTCTTTCTCGCATTTAATTTGAACATTTCAGATGCAACGGTCAATGAAGGCTGCTCAAATGGGCGTTAGGACCTTGGTCACCTCAGCGGCTTCGAAGGGCAAAATCAAGGTGCAGAATCCTGTTGTAGATCTTGATGGAGATGAGATGACCAGAATCATTTGGAAGGAAATCAAGAACAAGGTCAGTTTTTTATTCTTGCATAGATTCCTAAATATTTCAGCTCATTCTTCCCTATTTGGACATTGATATCAAGTATTTTGATCTCGGGCTGCCATATCGTGATCAGACTAACGATGAAGTTGGTTTTTTTATTGGCTATTTTATTTGTTTACTTTAAGGTGACCATTGAATCTGCTAAGGCCATCCTAAAATATAACGTTGGAATAAAGTGCGCTACGATTACTCCTGATGAAGCTCGTGTTAAGGAGTTCAATCTCAAGAAGATGTGGCTCTCTCCAAACGGAACTATTCGAAACATTTTGGGAGGCACTGTATTCCGTGAGCCCATTCTCTGCAGCAATATTCCTCGGCTTGTCCCCGGCTGGACAAAGCCCATCGTTATTGGACGTCATGCTTTCGGCGACCAGTACAAGGCTACTGATCTCGTAATTCCTCAGGGTTCAAGACTTCAGCTTGTTATTAAAGGTAAAATAATTCGTCGACTGCAACTTATCATTTACATTTTTAGGAAAAAATGGTAAGGATGAAGTACATGATGTTTTCGAATACAAAAATTCCGGCGGAGTAGGAATGGCTATGTACAACACTGATGAGGTTTGATTTTATGCTAATATATTCTTCTTCTAGAGTATTCGTGGATTCGCCCATTCATGCTTCCAATACGCATTGATGAAGAAGTGGCCTCTTTACTTGAGTACCAAGAACACTATTCTCAAGCGTTACGATGGACGTTTCAAAGATATTTTCGAAGAAATCTATGAGAAGTAAGCTCATTAGTTATAATTAAATTTTTTCCAGAGATTACAAGGACGCTTTCAAGGCAGCTGGAACATGGTATGAACATCAACTGATTGATGATCGGGTTTGCAGCTTTGTTTATTCAGGGAGTTAGTGTGTTTAGGTTGCTCAAGCTTTGAAGAGTGAAGGAGGATTTGTTTGGGCCTGTAAGAATTATGATGGAGATGTCCAATCTGATATTGTCGCACAAGGTTAGTTGACGCTTTTAGTCGCTTAAATTCGAATTTTAAGGGTACGGATCCCTAGGTCTAATGACATCTGTCTTGATGTGTCCCGATGGAAAAACTGTAGAAGCCGAAGCTGCTCACGGAACTGTTACTCGTCATTATAGAGAGCACCAAAAGGTAAGCTTTTACATTAAAATGTAACAAATACCAGGGTAAACCCACTTCTACCAACCCCGTTGCTTCGATTTTCGCCTGGTCTCGTGGTCTTCATCACCGCGGCGTTCTTGATGAAAACGATAAGCTTCAACAGTAAGTATAATTTGAAATCTCGTATCTTGTTCAGATTTGCTTTGACCTTGGAAAAAGCCTGCATTGATACAATTGAAGAAGGAAAAATGACAAAGGACTTGTCGATCTGCATCCATGGAACAAAGAAAGGATCCGAGCCTGGCAACTTCCTCATCACAGAAGACTTCCTTAACGCAATTGATAATAAGCTGAGCTCTCTTATGAAGTAAACGTTAAGTCCTGTAAGTCGAACTGTGAATATGGGTTGGTTGTGTAAAATGCATGTAGATAAATTTTCATTTAATGTCTTGTTTCTGGGAGAAGTTTATTAAATTCTTGGTTGGAGATCATTTGACCAGTTCGAGAAGTCCTATAGATCTTGATGTTATGATCTTCAACGTCTACTAGTTCAAAGTTCATTTACTTTGACCGCTCCTTCGTCTTTAACATAAAAGATTGCCATCTCGAAGCGGGCCAAGGCTGATTCACATCTTTCACATTGTCACAATGAATTCGTCTACCCCAGCCAAAGTATCTGACTCCAATACGATAATTCTTCCTTTGCATCAAAAATTCAAGTAAAATTTCTTTGTTAATCTCAACTTTGTAAGAGAGAAGCCACCAAAAGAGCTGGGTCCAATTCGTGTTCGTAAAATTCGAGGATGGATTCTGCGATTGATTGTGATCAGTCTCCTAATTCTCTTTATAATTACTGTAACAGCTCTTGGTGGATATCTGTTTCTGGTTTGTTTTCTTCGTATCCACAACAGAATGAAAACAGTACGTGGAGCAGAACCATCCTCCACTTCAGCCGGACGTATTCAACGGCTGTTTTGAAAAAGGCTGGCAGCGACTAGAATTAGGAGAATTCGCAACAAATGAGACTTTGAAAGAAGTTCAAAAATGCATTTTATCGTAAGCCACCAATTGTTAGAAATAACTGCTCTCAGAGCGACTTCAATCGAACAACCAAAACAGAGTTTCCTCTACACCTGGGGACTCTATTCTACCGTTGGTTATGGCGATCGAGTACGTTTTTCTTCGTGTTAGTCTTCAAATTCAGTTCACTCATTCTCGATTGGGAAGAATTTTGAGTTTGGTCTTCGCCTGGCTGTTTGTTCCCTGCTATATGGCCCTCAAAGTTTGTTCCTCAACATCCGCCCAAATTGTCCATTTATAGACAGAATTTGGAGAAGTTTTGGCTCTTTGCATCTTAAAATGCGGGAGAGTCACCGCTCATTGTGTCAAAACTATCGCCCCATCTATGTAATCGTTCTTTCTTTCGAAGTAAACGTTCCAGACTAAAAAAGCCCGTTTCATTGATCGTCGACAAGCCATCAGATATAATTCTGGCTCTTCTTCTAACTTTCATCTTCGTCTCTTTCTCTGCTCTTACAGCTTTTGTCATTCAGGTTCACAGCCATCTCCAATGCCAACCTATTCAGATCTCAAACGGTCTTTCTTTCTTCAATAGTTTCTACCTCACGATGTATACTGTAATGCTGATTGGATTAGGTGATTTGACGCCAAATGCTGATTGGATCAATTTCGTTGTGATTTTACCAATGTTTCTATGTGGAGATGCCATCTTCTCCTATCTTAATTATTACACTCATGTCTGCTGCATTTCTCTAAAAATGGAAAAAAAGAGACTTTTAGGGAATCTGTAGGATCTACATGCACAGATTGGCAATGATTCTGACAGGAGCTGAAAGAGATCAAACGGGAGAAGTTGTCCAGGAGAATATGGCACTTGGTCCAAGAGATAGTGTCGTCGATTTCCCATCAATCACGACGAATATCATGCCACTTCGTGAGTATTCGCTGGAAAATGTATTAAATTCTATTCGAGTAGGTCGAAAGAAAGAATCGCGATTTTCGATGCCAGCCCGTCATGTCAAAAGTTATCGTCTCAAGGGCATCGCCGGTAAAATCTTTTTTTGGCTCTAACAGTTCTGCTCTCTAATTTCTAACAGAAAAAAAGCTAAATTTTATAAAGAAAAAGTTCTACTTTCAGAGCCGGATTTACCCTTGGGATCGATTAAGAAGAAGAGACCCGAATAAAGATTTGAAAAGGTGCACATTCGAATCCAATTTAGAGAGCGCCTTGATTGGAATTTCTTCTTTCGTAGGCTCTGTTTGTCCACTTTTATATTGACCCTCCGTTCCTTCGGACATTCTTCCGTCATTTTCTCGTATCAGCATTTAGCTACGTATTTGCCTAGGTTGACATTCCCACGCCTTTGCTGGTTCTCCTCTTGTCAACAGTTTAGTCAGACGGTTGGACGCCTTCTTGTCAATTAGACCCGCCGGGTTAGTCATCTCCTTACACATCCGCGCTTCCTTTGGAAATAGTCATTCTACTCGGAAAATTCGAAGATTCTTTGTTTTTCCTCTAGAACTCATCGGCTGATTTGCTCTCCAATCTGAAAATTGTCTAGATTATTAAAATATTCTTAAATTGTTCCTAGCCTATCAGATAGCAATAGGAACTTGCCTTTGGTTTCGTTGATTCGGAGAGAAAACTTTAAAATTTTATCAGCCTAGTCCTCCGATCCTTTTGGAGTAGACTCTCCAGGTTAGTCATCTTTCTCTTTACTCTCCATTTGGGAATATTTTAAAGATTCAGAAAATCAAAAATTCTTTGTTTCATCTAGTTTGAAAACGAACGTCCTCCCTCTCCCTTTGTTTATCCTCTGCAATCCCATGGCCTTTTTAACTTCAAGGGGTTAGTCATCTCCTTTAACGTCTTTTCTTCTTTTCCTCTTCTACTCAAATATTCAAAAGAATTAGAAGAAATAAAATGAAAAATTTGAATTGATTTCTGAAAAATCAAAACGAATTTAATTTTTGATTAGACTTCAAATTCTTGTTATTCATAGGATTATTTTAAATCAAAATTGTGGATTTTTTTCTGCCTTTTCCATTATAAATAAAACGTCCTCCTCGACCTGTGTTTATCCGCTGAAATCGCTCGACCTTGTCGGCGAGTATTTGTCCAAGAGATTACCTATGTGAAATCGGTTGTTGGCACGTTCTTGTCTCGACTATTTTGCCTCCTGAAAACCTACTTTTTTCCGGTCAAAAAGACGAGCAAAAAGAGGCCGAAAAACTCTCGTAAACAACTC
The DNA here is from genome assembly GCA_932521405.1 of Oscheius sp. JU1382. Lineage (NCBI taxonomy): Eukaryota > Metazoa > Nematoda > Chromadorea > Rhabditida > Rhabditidae > Oscheius > Oscheius sp. JU1382. Next base: position 3,361,425 of record OW051479.1, read on the forward strand.
CAATACCAGCTAATTAGGTATGCTTCTCGGCTCAAAAGTTTTCAGATTCGTTCATGAATAAAGAAGTCATTTCCAGCGCTCTGAGTCGTTTTTGCGAAAGGTCGACTTCGTGTGATTCATCCGACATCTGTGTCCCGTATGAATCAGATCCTAACGGGTCTCCTTTGCTGCGCGGTCCCATCCATCGTCCAGTCATTTTCTTGCCGCCTCTTTCACGGATTAGTTTCACACATTTTCGATTGGAAATAGGTTGTGGCCGACCTCATCAAATCAGCCATCGCCCGGAAATTCATCCAATTCAACCCGACGCCTGTATATTGCCCTCTCCTCTACCTATTACTTCCCTGTTTACTGACTCCCCGTCTCCAATAGCAACTATTCTTCCTCAAAGAAAAAATGTGAAAATATTTTGGCTCCACTATCAGCTGTACAGAGAGAGAGAGAGAGAGAGAGAGAGACCGGTAGTTTAAAGCCGCTTACGACACCTCCCACTGCCATAACAGCGTCCGGAAAATGGTCAAAATGACCTTCAAAACGGTTTTCTTTTCGTTCGAAAAACCGCCAATTCAAAAGAGTTCGCCCCTCTTTCTTCCCAGCTGATCCAGAGAAAGGAAAATCACCTGTTATTCTTCTATTTTTGATTCTAGCTGTGTTGATGCGCAGACAGCGATTGATCAATACAAAAATGTGTAGCATTCAATAACTCATTTTATCTCATCTTGTTTTCTTTAATCAAGAGATTTCTTTCGCCCTCCTGCACTGGCAGATGTTCGAAAAGCCGGATGATCTCGTTAATTTCACCATACCATTTTGAATAAATTTAACTAGCCACGAGCCCACTTCCTCGCCATCTCGTTTTCTTGTATTTTCCAATCGTTTATTCGAAGAGCCAGCGAGCTTCCAATTTTCATTGTTGCCTCAATGAGTTTGTAGTTGAATTATCTGTGTTTTGCGGGTTGTCGTCCACAATTTGGATCTTTTTCAGATGCAACAGCCCTGTCTAGACACGGTGATAGAGATCAATCCCTCGATCAGAACTCGACTCATTGGGTCGCCAATCAAGGAGCCAGATTTCACATATCTCTACGTAACCTCTTGCATATCTGTAAGCCGTCTTCTTTTATATTTTGAGAGCAGAAAAATTCAGATAGTTTTTGTCTGTTTGGCCAGCTTTTGGCTTTGGGAACATGGCTTTGTGGCGTCGACAACAGCTCATATTTTGGTTGGGATGACCATCTTCCTGCTGGGTCTCAACGCTCTTTTGGGATATAAGGCTAAAATTAAAATGAAGAAGCTTCGAGATGCTGAATATTCAGATTATGTTGTGAGTCTATTTTGAAGATATAAAGAAAGGAATTTAGAACAGATTGAGTCAAGTGACCACCCACGAGAAGATAGGAAAGAGTCCAATTTGGGTAGAAAGGAATTCTCATGCGATCTGATTCCTCCGAGCTGTGTTTTCCCCTTTATTACCGGTACATTTTGCACTTGTCATTGAATATTTTATTACAATTCATTTCTTTTCTTCTTTGGCTCAACTCCTATTTTGACGTCGACACTGATCGGTTATTCTTCCAGCGCTAGGGAAAACGCTCCCAATGAAAACCTATAGCTTGTCATTAAAATTTAAAAAAGAAATTCTAAACCTTATCGTTCTGGGTGAGGTCGTAGCTGGTAATTTGCATGGGGCAGCCATCAATCTCAATATCGCAGGTTTGACGACCTCGGCGAGAAAGGAAGCAAATAGTATAAAGAGCCATGTCGAATTCAGGAGAAGTTCCGACGAGGAAAGAGCCGGACCTCTTCATCTCTCCTTTCCAAGTGAATTTAACAGCTGCCATCAGGTTCTAATTTCCTTGTTTTCTTTCGGGCGGAAAATGACTCACAAATCGTTTTACAATAAAGCCCTTATAATCAAACTCTTCCGTGGCATTCCGCTCTAAAAGGAAGAATCTCAGCCAGTTGTGCATTCCAGAAATCTCGCCATTTTTTGTCTAAACATTTTCCCATTTTACAGCGACCAACGACTCACCTCTCCCATGAAGATGTGCTCAAATCCTGAGGTGTCGGGCAATCCTCTGGCTCGGGAATAATGTACAAACCATAGCTGGGCTATCCAATATCGGAAAGTCGTTGGGTCACGAGCGAAAGGATGTCCTAAATATTGTTTGGAAGAAACAGAGAGACAAACCCTTGCTGACAAGGTAGCGATAAAGAGTCTGCCATGGCTTCGAGTTGAGGACAGAAGTCAGAAATTTGCCGACTTCTTCCTTTTCCTAAACATTTTTCCGATTAGTATCAGCTGGCATAAAACTGACCTCTGTTTCGGAGACAGCTGGCTCCCGGATTCCCGTCACTCGATTCCAATTGTTCATCAAGGCAATATACTGCTCGTATGTTGGTTTCCTCAAAATGGACGAGTCGACTTTAGAGAAAAGTCTGAACCAATCTCACTATCTTCGACCAGCTTCGTACCTTGAATTGGCATTATCTGTGTCATCTCGCGTTGAGGTGTGACCCTGATAATTGAGACTGATCTAAAAGAGGCCATGGAGGGCGGGAGCTCAACAACCTGTCCTTTCTGCGCCTTATTGTCGTCGTCCGAACGCAGCTGATTCACAATCGAACGGAGCTCGTCGTCTGTGATTGAAAACCCTGGGAATGGATCTTTTGGAGACTGCAGAGAGACTTACTGGGAATACTATCAGCGGCACATAAAATGGAGAAATAAAGTAATACAACTAATCGATAGACCATCTGAATTATCACTATTGAACTTATCAAAAGGTCAATAAAAAAGTTTGAAGATAATCTATGCCGATGCAAGGCTCAGGCATTTTATCAGCATAAAACACTATGCACTCTTTGGCTCGTTTTGCATCAATTTTATCTCTTTTTTTATGCTACATGACTTTATAAAAATAGGATGAGACAGCCTCCGAAAAGGTGTTGATAGAGGCCGACTGACTATCCCCGGAGACCAAGTTCCCGCACTAATGCATGTTCCAGACGAAGCGTGATTGCCCTCTCTCAGCAAAAAACTTCCATTTTTGTTGCTATTTACATAGTTTGGCATCTTTTTAGAAAATAATTGATGATATAATTTTGAAAAAAATAATGAAAAAATAGCGAGAAGGGAATGATTTTCAGGATCAGTCAGCGCCGAAAATCAATACGCTCTTGAAAATAGCTGCCAGGCGTGTAAGATCTAACGGGTTTCCTTTTGCCTACTTGGTTGTAAAAACAAAAAGGGCCGATTATAAGCCCGATGACCCCGAGATGAAAGCTGAGAAATGGCACTAAAAAACAACAGCTGCATTCTGGGCGGAACGGGTCTTTTGTCCAAATTCAATGGGTCCCAAAACTTTGTCCTTTTTTGACCAAAAGAATCAAATTACAGGAAGCAAAGTTGAGACATGGATAGTAAGACTTTAAAACAAACGGCAAACAATCCATTTATAAATTTTGAATCTGACATCAATGCTGATGCCAAGTCATTTGATAGGTAAATCCAGAGTTCTCAAAGGCCGGGCCTATTTCAAAATTACCAAGGCCCGCGGGTCCAGTGAGAACTTTGGGCAATTTGATTGAACTTACTCTCTGATGATTTTAGCGAAAACTTTATCCCAGCAGTTCCAGTCACGAGAGTCGATCAACTGCCATACAGTAAGTATAAGAATATAAATTGACTACATGGTTCATAGAGCTTAATACGTTTTCGGATGATGAATTTAAAAATAAAAAAAATATTGGAGGAGGAGGACAAGCCATGGTCGAGATAGCCAACCATAATAATTTTAGAACTGTGGTTCTAAAAAGATATGAAGGACCGGTGGAGAAAGCCGAGATACAATATCTAACTGAAGTAGAGTTCTTTTTTATCAATAGAGTTTTAGCTGCGCCATTCCAATATTCTCGAGCTTTTTGGGCTTCTTGTAGATAACGAGACGCAGAAATATTGCCTTGGATTAGTCCTGGAATATATGGAAAATGGATGTCTAGAAGAAGGTAGGAAATCAATATGTTTGACGATTTTCAACTCTAGTGATCAAATCTTCGGACATCAAATACTACAAATCACATGTATTGTCTTGGAGCTATCAAGCCTCACAAGCCTTGGCTTATATGCATTCTCGGACCCCAAAAATCCTCCATAGAGACGTCAAACCTTTAAAGTTTGTTTACGAGGGAAAGCAGTAAAGACAAAATACAGTATGCTCTTGAAAAATAGATATTTGCTTCTGAAAGTCTGCGATTTTGGCCTGGCGAAGGCTTTGAATAGTAGTGGAAAAGCTCATTCTCAGTATGTTGGGACGTGGGGATATCAAGCTCCTGAAGTTTATTTACGCGATGGATACGATGAGGCTATTGATGTCTCCTCCTTTGGTAAAACCCTTGAAGAAATTGCTGATGGATGGTGAGTGTATCGATAGAATCTTCGATTTTCTGATTTAGCTCTGAGAAATTAGAGGAGCAGATACGCGATTTTATAAGAAAGTAGGTTAATCGTTAGATTAACACAGGAGATATTACCAGAGCACAGAGTGAAAACCCCCAAGATAGACCGACAATGGATGAACTCAAGAACTATTTCGAAATTGAATCTGTAAGAGCCTAATATTGATTAGCAACTTTTAGCTAAAACTACCACCGCATCCTATAGAAATCAACACAACAGTCGAAGCGACCGATAATATCAAGAAGTTTTTCGATGCTGTGAACCCAGAGGAGTATGTTGACTTTAATCCATCTGATTTAGCCTACAATTTGTAGGAAACTCGAATTTTGGCTGAAATCTGCTGCTGAATTGGCCAAAGCGATTGAAAAGACGGAGAAGTTCGAGGAATTTTATGTGTAAGATGCTCCTTCAAGACATTAAAAATAAATCCTAGATTGAGAGCATCCGCCAAAAAAATTGAAAAAGCCATGGATGAATTAAAAAACGCAAAGGATCTGCTGGAAATAGTAGGATTTCAAAGTCGCTTGAGAGTTTGTTTCAGGATGATCAAACATTGGATTTTATTGTAGCCAGAGAAGAGCAGATAATTGAGAATTTCAAGCCTATTCAGCTTAGATTGAAGGAGAGGCAGACTCAAATAATAAAAGAGCAAGAATTCTAAGTTTTAAAAAGAGAAACAACCAATTTAGTGATAAAAATCTCTTCAATTTGTATGACAGATTAATTATCTCTATAGATACAACATTGGAAAACAGATACTCCATGAAAACAGAAGAGTAAGTTGATTTTGAAACGGAAGCAGTTTTAGACTAACTTTGGTTAAAAATCAGGTCACACAAGTGCGTAGTGATTACAAAAATATGGCAAAGTTATTGACAAAGAATGAACAAACCTCGAAAATGGAGAAAGAACTTGCTAAAAAATGCCAAGACTTTCATGCAAAACTCAACAGTCAGTTGACAATCGTAAAGTGGGAAAGAAATCTTCTTTAAATACACAAATTCTTCAGAAATTGCTCCAAATGGATACAAAAATGTGAGGAATTGAGGAGTAATTCACGGTTGTTGATACGCTTGAAGAATTTTATATCTGAGTTGCCAAATTCTTGTGATTCTGTCCTGACCAATTACACCAATATCAAGGCATTTTATTTTCAAGCTATATTAAAAAGCTGCTTTAGAAAAAGCCTTGTTGCTTTTCTGAAACAGCTGGCTATCTGGAGAAACTTGTCCATGTGGTTAAAGCCGAGTACTCCAAAATGCAAAACTTTAATTCAAAAACAAAGGTGGAAGAAATAATTTCGACTCAATGGAACAATAAGTGAGACTTTCGCTGGTGATTGTAAAATGATTTCAGAAATACTTTTGCCAATTGGTTCCAACAATCGGAAAGTTGTGTTCTTTGGGTTGAATATTTGAGTGGGCAAAATGATACAAACAATTTCAATATTCCGCAAATCCAAAAAATCATTGAATCCCTGATAAAAGAAGGAGGTCAAATCGTTCGAGCAGTTCGTTTCACAACGATTGTGAAAGATATTTTAATTCAGAATGAGCATCCCTTGGGTAGAATACTTCTTCAAGAACTCGAAACTGCTCAAAACTATCTTAAGCTGATGTTGGAAAAGTACAGTGTTTGGCAGTGGTAAAACTAAGAATGGTTAGTAGTCAGTCATAGAATAAAGATTTGCAAAGTTCAATAAAAAACACCGGGATTGGAAAAGTCGAAAATAGTCGTAGGGTTAATCCAGGTGTACTTCATCGATTTCTTCGTTGATCATGCTGTCGATTGTAATTTTTCTCTATTGTGCGGTGATAGGCTTACTTTTTAATTAGAAAAAAACCAGATCTCCTTCGTCGCAACCATCTTTCAATGTGCTAGAACAGTTTCGGAAGAAACGGACGATGGACGTAATCGTCACGGAGCTTCTATGGGCGGACGGGCCGAGAAGAAGAAAAAGGACCACTACAATCCTCCTCCTCCTCCTCCACCGCCGCCTGGATTGCCAGTTGGTGGAACTGGAGACAAACGGGATACAACTATGAAGGAAGTTGAGTCGCTGCACTTCAACGACAGTGGACCCAGAGTTCAGAAAAGCAAGGAAAAGGGATGAGGGAGGGATAATACGTTACGCACCGTGAAAATAAATCAATTTCCCTCGAGTATTTCATTTACAATTTTGTAAAGAAATCCATAAAAATGCCATAAAGCGATTTTCTTTTTAGCCTTTTCTTGTTCATTTTTGGTAATTCTTTCAAGCCCTCTCCACCAAGGCAGGAGAGTTATAAATTGTCGAAGCAACTGGAGAACAACTTTCTAGATGATTGCAAAGAATCTTTTGTCATAGAATTGATTCAAAACTGACAATCGAAGCAACTTTATTTTGGTGATTGTTTAGGAATGGCCAACGAGACATCGGAGATTTGTCGACGACGACGACAGTTGGATTCGATCATAGATCCATCGGATGTGGAGTCGCTTTGAACTAAAATCTGTCCCTCAATCATCAAAAATTCATCGAGCTGCTTACCATCGATGAGCTTTCACTTATTACCTCGTACGTAAATTCGGGAATAGGACGTCGTCGCAGCTGAAAAATGACGTATTTTTCCCTCCGAAAATAGGCCCCAATTATCATCTCCTAGCCGTGCGTCACAAAGTTCCAATTCTTATCAATTTTTGTGTCGAAAATGGAGCTTGTTTCTCCATCGGTGAGCTAGATTCTCCCCTGTAAAACTACAGCATCTGTAGGAGAATCGTAAAAAGAGATGTCGGCCAGAAATCACAAAATGGCGCCAAATTTCGCAACCCCCTCCCCCCTCGTGACAGCCTGACGGATCAATAGCGGAAGACGTGTCCCCCTGGGAGAATGACTCGGTTTCCCCTGTTCGTGTCAATTTTGACTCGAGGCATCGCCCTCTTTCGCAATATGACTCATACTCCCCCCGCCGTCCCCCGGTGTTTCGCAATCGACCACCCCATCGCGCGCACTGGTTCAAAGAACGCAGCCCAGTTGTTTATTAGCTTGTCGTCAGGACAACGCGTCCAAGCCGAATCGCTTGGTTTGGAATGACAAATGAATTGAGTTGCGAGGGAGGAAATGAATGTACTTTGAGAGGGGATTTCGAAATTGTTTGTCATCCAAACGCTTTCCGGAAAGTCTTTGTCAGAGTTGATAAGAGGTTCGCCTATCGACTAGAGAGAAATTGAAAAAAACTGACCAGCCAATAGGTTAAAACGAAACTAAAAAGTATGAGCCAAAAGGCACCCGTTCCTGCAGCAATATATTTGGACGTCTCTTCTGCATTTGTCGTCGAGTTGAAGAACGTCTTGTACAGATCTGCTGCTTTCTAGAAAAGTTCCACGTGAAAGAAAAGCAATTCTCACAGCGATTTGTGCGGAAATGACTAAAATCAAGAAGAGAGAAGACATCCCGACGAGAGCTCAATTCATCCCAAAGAGTTAATCCCAAGGAAGTTTATTTTTAAAAGAAAATGGATAAAACAAAGGATTTCACAGGGCTACTCACAAATATATACTTTCTCTGACAAACTATATGCGACAAAAAAAGCTGGAAATAGGCGTCCTTAGGAGGACAACATATACAGGAATAGATTTTGGCCGGGAGTGGGTTACAAGTGGCGGAGGATCAACGATTTTTGATATTTTGCTTTTAGTGCGGGGAGAGAAGCAGGGAGCTTAACGTCGGGCCATTCGAGCGATGGTATTCTTTTGTTCCTCGTTAAGACGATGGGACAAAGTGAGTTCAGCACGGAGTTGGATATTTTCCTGACGAAGCTGATCGAGTTCATTATCACGAGCAACTTGGAGTTCCTTTTGCTGAAAAACATATTTCTCTTAAAAGGGAAAGGAAGCTATCTTACCTTGGAACGACTCTTGCGAACGGCATCGTTGTTACGAGCTCTCTTGAGTTTATAAGCTGGGTTCTTCTTCTCCTCATCTGGCTTCAAGACATACTTGCGAGCCTTAGTCTTGGGAGTGTAGTTATCGTGTGGGTCACGTGCAAGACGGCGACGAGGTGGGGCAGTGGAAGTTGAAGTAGTTGGCTCGTCTAAAAAGAAATAACTTTTTATAAAAGGGATGGGCAACTTACATTCCCAATCGAGTTCGTCTTCGGTCTTGATTTGAGCAAAACTGTTGTTGGGAGTCGAAGCAAGAGATCGGTCAGATGATCCACAGTGGTCTTGGGGGACACGGACGTTAGGGTGATGGGCATAAGGATCGTAATTGTCCATCTGCTCGTTGTCGTAGATCAAATTGGTCTTTTGAAGTTCGGCATCGTCGAGGTCGATATGATCCGGCGGGACGTCGAGGTCCTAAATTTCGAAAATGATAACAATACGGGGGTAGAGACTTACTCGAAGGGCTCCGATGTACTCATCGAGATTCATTTCGCGTTCCATAAAGTCCATAATATTTTCGGGTCGATTGCGATCACCGTCCTGAAGGCTGGCGCAGAAAGACAAAGAGTCCTATAAAAATTAATTGTCATTGGAAAAAGAAAGAGCTGCGAACCCAATAGGCAGCAGTCGACATTTGGACACAATGAGCTCACAAGGGGCGGGGCCACACCATGGTACCCTGTTTTTCAGAACATGCTAGACTGCGATGAGTCATTCGGCTGTTCTCGCGATGACAATTCGCACATAACAGCGCAGCTTTTTTTAGGGGTTTCTCTCAGATTTCCGGAATATAAAACCAACCTGACGACCTAGACCGAAGCTCTGGTTGGAAAGCTGAGAAAGTTGTTCCGAAGGGATCTTCGGGAGAAAGACGTTGTGCATGTTGTGTAGATCTTGAGATCCACCCTCAATTTTGGGAGTGTGAAACATACGCTGAAAAGAGAAAATATAAACAGGAGTCTGGGAGCAAAAGAGCACATCCAAAAACAACAAGCTAGTCGGGGAGATCACGGGTCCTTTTCTCTCCGAATGGCAACAACAACAAGAAATGAGAATATATGATGACTCGGAGATCCTTCTTTTCTATTTTGGGAAACTATAGCGACTTTTGACGCACTTTCGAATACGCGTAAGGATGACGTCAGCCGAGGAACATTCGAGCAAAATGATGCAAAAAAACATTCAAGTTTTTTCTTTTCGGATCACATCCAGACACTGAGGAAGCTATTATCTTATCCTTTTTGGTTGCATTCACTCGACGACATCTTTCATAATGTTGTGCAATGTGCGATAGTCTCCAAACAACGAATTTCACAAGATAGAGAGGGTGCCTGCCTCTCCGGCTGGTATACAAGGACTCAGGACTAGTGAGAAAAGTTTTACGAAGAGTGTCAACGAAAAGAGAGAATTTAACTGCAACAACGCCCGAGGTAACCTCGAGTTGGAATGACCAAGGGGCGGTTGCGAAATCGCATGACTGAGTGAGTCGACAAACCCCGCCCATGTGAGCTAGAACGGGCCTTGAAACGAAAAGCACTAAGAGAGATTCAAACAGAATATAGAAACTTTTATACATTTATTTACACCTTTTGTTCAGAAATAATAATGGTTAATTGAAAATAAGATTTATAGAATCTCAGCTGTAGTTTATACATCACCTTTTATGTTAAACTATTTTCTAAACAACCGAATTTTCAAAAGAATCATAGGCCACTAATAATTTTCTCTTCTAGTATAAGTCTCGTTTAAGAGAAACTCACCAAATGACATTTCAGGTGATTCCAAATTTCATATGAAGGACCCTCGCATGTTGGAGGCGCAACCCTCATCTTCAGGTTAGAGCCTAATGCGCGCTTTTGATTTTTCAGAAAAGCAAAATGGATACACTAATAATATCAATAATAGGCATCTAAAAAGGAAAAGAGATTCAACGTCACCAAACATGCAAGTAGGTAAAGTTTAGAAAGTTAATTTTGCATTTAGAAAAGCTTTACGCGAATACCTCTTCCAATTGATAAAGTTGAATTACAAGTTATAGAAGTATTGAAAAATAATCTTACGAGTATTATAATTGGTGAAACAGGGTCCGGTAAAAGTACACAAATACCGCAGGTAGCTTTCTTTATTATTTCTTTTACAACTTCTTTGTAGTTATGCATGCGAGCAGGATTTTCTAGCGAAGGAATTATAGCCGTGACACAGCCAAGAAGAGTGGCTGCTATTTCACTTGCCAATAGAGTATCTACAGAGTTACAAACAACGTTAGGAGAAACAGTAAGCTCGTTTATTTACTGCCACTTTGAGCATTTTAGGTCGGTTATCATGTGCGTTTTGAAAATATGGTTTCTGAAAGTACAAAAGTTTGTTATATGACTGACGGAATGCTGTTACGAGAAGCAATTGAGGTTGTTTTTGTGTTAAATTTCTTATTCTTATTTTAGGATCCTTTATTACATAAATATTCTGTTATTATAATTGACGAGGCTCACGAAAGGAGTCTGCATACAGATGTTTTGTTAAGTAAGTAGCTTTTTTGCAGCGAATCCTTCTTAATTTAGGTGTTATAAAGACATTACGGAAGAGTACAGGAAGAAAAGAACCTTTACGAGTTGTAGTAATGTCTGCAACAATGCAAGCTGATTTGTTCTCAAATTATTTTGATTCAGCTCCGGTGTACGTCATTCAAGGAAGAACTTTTGAAGTTGATGTAGGTCAAATATTTATTGTGTTTGTATTTTTAGCTTTATCACGCAGTTACCATCGATCCTAAAAATTCTGATTATGTTTATAATGCGTTACTTTGCCTAAAAGACGTTCATTTTAATAGGGATATCAGGTATTTTTTTTCTTAAGTTTCTTAACAATGAATTATATAGCGACGATGTTTTAGTTTTTCTAACTGGAATGGAAGAAATCCAAATAGCCGTAAAGAAAGTAAAAGAATTAAATAAGGTTCGTATTCCTTTTAAAAAAATAAGTTTTTTATTCTTTAGGAACTCTCAAATAAGCTTTTTCCGCTGCCTCTTTATGCAGCCATGACTCAGCTTGCACAAATGAAAGTATTTAACCCTGCTCCTGCAGTAAGTTTTTCTTAGAAATATTTGACAACTATTCAGGGAGAAAGGAAAGTAATTTTTGCTACAAATATTGCAGAAACATCGATTACAATCCCAGGAATTCGGGTTGTTATTGACTCTGGGAAAGTAAAAATGAGGTATTTTTCCGATTATAATCAATAATCACTTTGCTTAGGACATTTACCGCTAACGATAGGATTGATGTATTACGAGTACAAGATATTAGTAAAGCACAAGCTATTCAAAGAGCTGGTAGAGCTGGACGTGAAGCTCCAGGTGTATGTTATAGGTAACTCTATTCAATTTTAATTCATACTTTTGTAGGTTATTTCCAGAATCTCACTTTAATTCTCTTGCTGAAACAACAGTTCCTGAAATTTTGCGCAGTAATCTATCTGGTGTATTTTTGGAACTAATGGTAATGGGATTGAAGCGTCCTGAGAAATTGAAACTAGTTCAAAATCCTGAAGAAAATCTAATAAATGCCGCTATAAAAGAATTACTGGTTAGTTACTGCTTCATTGTATTATTAGCTTATATTTAGGCTTTGAACGCAATCAAACAAACGTATAAATACGATAAAAAGTTAGGACCCTCCTATGTACTCACAGATGAAGGAGATATACTGTCAAAATTCCCTCTTTCTCCAGAGCTAGCAAAGTAAGCTCATTTAGTTCAGATTATCTAATATTTTCTTCAGAGTAGTCCTTTGTGCTAGTGAGTTAGGTTGCCTAGTTGAAGCTTTGTGGATAATTGCAGCTTTATCAGTAGATTCCATTTTCCAAATTGATGAAAATACCAGTAAGGAAGAGGTTGCTAAAGCAAGAGAAAGGCAAGCTCCCCTTTTTTCAATCAATTGTCTTATCTTTAGATTTCGAACAAATGAAGGCGATCATTTAACTATTCTCCAAATTTGTTTGTGTTTCAGTAGAGAGATGAAAAAAGGAAATGATAAGGTATTAAAGATATTTATCATATTTGATATCAATCTTTCAGAGCTGGTGCGCGGATAATTTTTTAAATTTCAAAGCTCTTCGAAACATTGTTAAAATTAAGAAGCAAATAATGGAAATTTGTCGAAGATACAAGCTGAATATAAAATCTTGTGGAGCTAATAGGGATAAATTGAGGTAATGAAAAAAGTTGTTTTATCATCTGGTCAATTCAGACAAGCACTTGCTACTGGTTTGTTTATGAATGTGTGCGAATATGTACCAAAAGAAGGAAAATATCGTATGATTTGTCAACCACGTACAATGCTAAAGATTCATCCACTTTCAGCAGTGGCTAGGGTTTTTTTTTTGGAAATAATTTACAACCAACTTATTTCAGTCTAATCCACGACACATAGTTTTCACAGAGCTAATAAGAACTACGGATCTATATGCTCAGTCAGTTACTTTGATCGATTATGAGTGGGTGCGAACAACATGTGAGAGATATGCTAAAGATATGAGGAAATGACACCCAATTGTTACTTTTTGTTGAAGTTTGTTATAAATTTTATACAAAATGCAACGGAGTTAACAAAAATATATTCATATTGTTTTTGCATCGCTTAAGTTGGTTAGTATTAAGAAGTAGAATCTTCTCATAGTATGGTGCAAGCTTTTCACAAAGCCAGGCTTTCTCAAACTCAATGAGCTCTTTATACTTTCTGTTTTTCTAAACACAATAGCCATAGACTTACAAGTTTTACCTTTTCTCGGCACTTTTTAGAATTCTTTTTGGGCCTTTCTTTCTTTTTTTCGTCCGTTATCTTCTTTCGGATGGCTTTGCTTCTTGGGATCAAATCTGGAATCATAATTTAACTAAAAACAAAAGACAAACCTGTGTTAGATTCACCTCTACTTTTTCTTCGACCACTTCCACATCCGTATCCATTTTAGCCTCACTGAAATTACGTTCATGAAGAAATTTATGAAGCAAGTAATAAGGTATTGAAATTAGGCTGTGCATGCGTTCTTCCATTTGAACTTATACATAACGTTGTTTTTTTACGTTGGTATAACGAATTCCTTGACTTGCGCTAAACTCTGACTAGCTAAGAGCCTGAAATGTCCTCAGATTTTGCTCCAAAGAAAAAACATAAGTCAACAAATTTATTTTATACATTTAAACAAAATAACAACAAAAGGGGGATACGATTTCCTCCCCAAGGTTTGGAGCGAAGGGGCTCACAAAAAAATGGGGATGGGATGGGGAGGATGAAGGGAATGGGAAGGGAAAATGATGACCCGACCTCAGAATGAGGCAAACTCGAATCCATCGTTCGATGGATCAAATCCCTCAAAATCTTCGTTCAGCTCATCGTTTACGTAAATGACCTAAACATGAAAATAATCATTTAAATAAGGTGCTATCGACTTTAATTTCAGATTCGGAATAAAATAAGTTTGCTTTTTCCGTAATTCCTCTAACAGAAGCACTGGACCTTTGTTCTTCAATCAAAAACAAAAAATATGACTGACATTTTTCGAATAAAATCATATCTTCTCTCCCCCTAAAAATAAAAAGCCTACCTCTGTTCGATGCTTAATCCAGAGCTCCTCAGAGAGCTTATGGATTAGTTCATCCTTTTCTCTACTGCTTGCTTCCAATTCAACAAATTTTTTTGTTGCATGGCAACCAGGTTTCCCATGTTAATCCTATTTTTCTTTTGCTAAAACAAATATTCATTCAAATAAACACTTACTTTGAGTCGATATGCTCGCTGGTAATTAGCAGCTTTTTCTCTATAGGTCTCGCCACAAAAATCCACCTATCTAGGGGGCAACGTAGGGCTTTTTTTCAAGCAGGGTTTACCAGTATGTTGACTTCAACATTTTTCGCCGCAATTTCCCAAAGATATACAACTTTTATCATAATATTCTCAATAATTCGCTCTCAAAATTGACCTTGACATCCAATGACTGGCAGGGGTGGATCGCTGAAGACATTGATTGCTATCTTTACTCATGGCGACCGACTGTTCCCAATTAGAGAAATTCTTTGCTCGCCATTCCTCTACAGAGGTTTGAACAAATATATTTTTATTCTCTATAGAAAGAAAAATTTGATGCAGAAGTTTTCCAAAAGTTGTACAAGCAATTTCTCGAAGAAAATCCCTACATTGATTGGACCAGCTGGAAGCACATTCCAGAAGAAGTCCAGCGCAGTCATTCGGATCTTCCTTTCTTTGATTCTTCTCGGTTTTCTATTATTTTGTTAGACAATCAAAAATTCAGCAAAGATGTATTGGATAGACTGGTTGTAATTCGTCTAAACGGTGGTCTGGGCACTACGATGGGATGTTCTGGTCCAAAATCATTTATTCGGGTCAAAGGAGATCTGTCTTTTCTTGATATCGCCATAAAACAACACCAAGTTTATTGAAATCGTAAAGAAAAGAAAGCAAAATTCAGATTTTCAACGAAACCCATAATGCCAGCGTTCCTCTCCTCCTAATGAACTCTTTTTACACGGACGAACTGACCAAACCAATGCTTCAGCCTTGGGTTCGAGCTTTTAATCAGGTTTGACTCAATCTTCCCCCCAAAATTATTGGATAAAGTCTCGTTGTCCTCGAATCTACGCTGAAACAAAGCTGCCAGTTGAAGAAAATGGCGGAGATGATGAGTAGGAAAAGAGAAAGGGATCCAAATCACAAATTGTAGATGGTATCCCCCCGGCCATGGGAATATATTCCAATCGTTGGAATTTAGCGGCGTTTTGGATCAACTTCTATCTGAAGGTTTTCCCTTTTTGTAGTAGATGGAGTTGTTCTAGGAAGAGACATCATCTTTGTCTCGAATATCGACAACACCGGGGCCAGTTTGGACCTCAAAATAGCTCAATTCTTTGTGGATCAAAGGGCAGAGTATGTCATGGAGTGCACGCAGAAGACTCAATCCGACATCAAGGTTTCTTTTTTCAACAATGGCTCAATGAATTACAGGGAGGGACATTGATCTCCATAAACAACCAGTTGATGCATCTGGAGATGCCTCAGGTTCCCCCGGATCATCTTCATGAATTCTGTTCCACTTCTGTCTTCAAGTTCGAACTCTCTCCGTCTATTTTCAAGTTTTAGAATCTTCAACACGAATAACATCTGGGTGAATCTGAGAGCTGTGAAGGATCGTTTGGCCACGTTGAAAAGTGAAATAATTGTGAACAAAAAGGTCAGTTTATTACTCGAAGATTTATATACAAAAAGACCCTGAGAAGAGACCGTATAAGTACAGATATGTTGTTTAAAATAGCGCGGAAATTAGATGAAATAGACGGGATGGATACTGTATTCCGAAGGATGGATCATACTAGTTGTACTGTACTTTTTAATAGGAGAAATTGGCTCCTTGGATTCCTTCTTCGTCATACAAATAAATGCGGAGATTATGACCAAAAAAGCACATTCAGAAGCACTTACAGCGGCTGTAACTGCCGTGAGAACGTCGTCTTTGAGATCGAAGGGGTTCGTAATGTGATGAATTACTGTGAAAGACAAAAAGATCAGAAAAACCTGAAATTTTTTCTCTTCTTCTTCCCCAAGGAGGTCGCTTACCTGTGCAGTTCGGATACAACCAATCCACGCTTGGCCTTCAGCATCTTCCGCAGCTGGGGCAGTCGTTACAGGATTGATGAAAGTTTTCATTTTCTGAAAGAAGTTTCAGTCGAGAATGTGGTCGAACAAATCCCCCGAGGGGAGACAAAGAGGATTGATGGAGAGAGAGAGGGGACAATTGAACTGGGAAGTTCATCCTGAGCGCGAGAAAGTGAAAGATCTCTATGACATTCACCAACCAGAAATAGTTCTTGTTTTTGACAATAGAAAAGTAACGTTCAAACTGGCCTTTTATTCGGAACTTATATGTTAAGAGAACGGGTTCCACGCCTACAAACAAACTCGATGGACTCACTGACCATCGAAGGTCGGAAACTCTCTCGCTCGCGTCAGGCGTCTGCTCACATGTGACTTCGAAATGATTTGAGGGGGTGGGGCCGGTTCTTCTTCCAACGGAAAACATGACCTTGGCTTGACTTTTGGCTGCCTTTCTCTAGATCAAAAGTCCCTTCAACTCCAAGGGGCTTTTAACTATTTTTAAATTCCAAGATCAGAAGTTAACTGGAAAGACTCTCTTGACTTTTAGAATGACTTTTGCAAAACATGAATGAAGTAGAAAAGATCCCACGAGACCTCATCTATTCTTGTCCCAAAAAGGAATTTGATTTGTTTTTTTTCAGAATTTAAAGATGTTCTCTTTGTTTGGTCTAGAGACGAAGAGCTATAAGGAAGTTGATAGGGGAAAACGCGAGGAAATTTCAAGGAAACACGGCCTTGATTGCTTTTTTGTTAAATGATTGAAACAAAAGTCACGTAGACTTCTTTTGACCGATCTACTTTCGACCAAAGAAGGAATGATCTTATGGTAGAAAGAAATATAGAGAATTTCCACCGTAATCCCGGAAGTTTTTGGGAACAAAGAGTGTCGAAAAAAGTGGTTCTCTGTCTCTTTTATTCAGTGGAATTGGACTTCGATCGGATTGTTTTATTTACTGTTTTTGATTGATTCTCATGAATATTCCAGAATTTGAATGGGAAGGCCGTCGTCCAATTGGAAACATCGATTGGCGGATGTATCCGAAACTTCCCAAAAGCATACTGTAGGTGATCCTGAGCTCGATTAAAGACTTTTAGGCGTCCATGTTGGACGAGAACGGTTTCTTCCGGTTAAAGGGACGGATCATTTGTTGCCCATTTCGTCGTCTCTTTATACTCTTTCCGACGAGTGTACTCTGATTTTGACCAGGAGATCTCCCGCTCCAGTTGTTAGTCTTGGAAAATTCTTTGAAAAAGTCAGATGGAAGTCAGAATAGAAAAATAAAAAATTCAGGTCGACGACTTTCACAAAAGACTTCCAATCTACCCAGAAATGGCCGAATTGTCGAGTCTCAAAATCGAAGGAGACGTCGTTTTTGGGGAAAATGTCATCCTGAAGGTTACTCCTTTCTTCTCAATCTCTCAGAGAATATTCCAGGGAAATGTTTTCATCCTCAACCGATTAACACAGCAAGTCCATCTAGCGAATTTGACCCTCGACGACGAGACAAAGATATTTGAATAAAAGAGTCCAAGTTGATCAAAACGATAAGATGCAACTAAAATTCGGCGAACGCGATCAACATCAGCTGACTGGACAACAGATATTTTCGTTTTTTAAGTCAAAATATAGAAAAAGTAATCCTTAACACATTGACGACCGCGTGGCCGAATATGGGCCACGCTTTTTGGTCCACAAGGGACCGCGTGGCCCATATATGGCCACGCTTGACACAAGTACAAAAGGGCGCCGGTCCCTGAGGCAAAAAACATGCGCGGTCGTCAATATGTTAATGTCACCCCAGCGATCGGTTGCTCCTACAATCCGGGAAAATGAATCAGCAGCTGCTAGAATAGTCCGGATTCAGAACTTCGACACCGAATCCGTCACGTCATCATCCAAAGTTCAAAATCTACTCAATATGTACCAGTTTAACTGCTAGCCAACAAAATCGGCTACATGACTCCCAGAATTCGAAGACGAAATAAGGAAGGATAACGAGTGGAGTAAGCTGGCAAATGGCGAAACTGGGTGGATTCGAACGATGGAAACGGCAGAGGAATACGAGAATTTCTCCTTTTGATACCGTTAACAAATAAAGGCTATAGAAAACGAGCCTGTCTGGAATAATAAAATCCAAAAGCAAATCTTTTTTGACCGGTTGGCAGTCAGCTGCACAAACTCGGAGCTCAATTGTTTCAATCGCTTTGCAGTCAAGCGTAATCTCAGTGCTATGACTAATAGACGCCTCCACCGCCATTTTTAACAGATTTTATGAAACTTGGAACAGCTCGTACAACCGTTGTTCCAATCAGTTTCACGCAGGCGCTGCCAATATCCCCATTCAAATGACTCTTGTGTGACAATTCTCAGCCCAAAAGGCATATTTCCCAACAAAAAAGAGGCACATTCGCGAGAGAAAAGTCATTTTGACTTCAATAATCCTCCTGGCGATCTCCATGATGAAGACTTCCAAAGTTGATTTTACTGCCAGCAACTTCTTCACTCAGATTGATCAGTCATTTTGGACGTCTTCATCACGAAGTGAGGCGATTGTCTCCATCCATATTAGCCGATAGTTTCTTTTCCAAATTAGTCCATCGGGCGAGAAATGAACCCCGGTTGAAACTCGCTTCATTCCTGTCTTCATCCATCAATACGCCCTGTTTTATGGCAAGATGCCAAAAAGAAATTTCTATTTTAATTCCTTTAGGTTCATCCTTCAAATCTCAAAGTTTCCATAAAAGTGGGAGTCAAAAAGTGTGTGCCCATGCATAATTCAGCACTCGTTTTGTTTCGTTTTTGAGCCGCCTAAATTCGACTGTTGTTTACGGGCCATTCAGGGCTTCGGAATCCCCTTCTCTGCCTCCCGATAAACCTAGCAACCACTTTTGATCAACCTACCCCGCTACCTTCCCCGTCAGTTTTGTTGACAAATAATCCTCCCTCCATAATCTCATCTCTCATGTGATGTGGAAAGTTCATCGAGTCATTTTCTCTCCGCTTTTTCTAATTCAATTGAAATCTCTCTGGTACTTTACCCCCTCTTTCTACCCAGGTCCACATGGATTTTTGTCTTACCTATATGGACTGTAAAAACTGTCAAAATATTTTTAAAATCAGGGTGGAGATAACGTAAAGATCAACTATTTTTCTCTTCACTCTTTTCATCAGGAATGAATAATCTTTCGAATCGACGGGTTTTTCTTCAAGTTCTCTGTTTATGTGGTTAGTTCTTTTTAAAGTCCAAATCTTTCCCTCCAGTTACTGCATTTGTTTGTGTCTTTGTCTTCATGGGATCTTCTATCACTTATCCAAATATTTCCGTCAAATATCAGTCAGTTCCTCTCTCTTCCCAATGGCTTTTCAGACAAATTTTGGGCCTTCCTCAAGTCAGAAAAGGATATTTATCTTCGAATTATGGTTCAGGAATGAACGGTGGATTAGGTCGATTTGTTGATCTCTCCTTTTTTGACGTCTATTTTTAGGAAACAATTTATTCGAGTTGTTGACAGTTATTGGCATAGCTGACCAGTTGAAAAGACTCCCCTATATTCGATCGAACGACCCGGCAATGCTTTGGAAAATGGGCTATCGAATACGAATGCTCTTTCCCCAATTGGAACAAGAATTTCGATTTGTCTATTGGAATGTAATACTTCTTCTTCTTCAGCTGGCAATGTCATTCGAGAAACCTTCTTGTTTTTGCTCAAAGCTTGTAACAAAAAAATAATTAGAGAACCACAAAACTGACCTGGTGCATTCTAGCTTTTTTCTGTTTGCAAGGTCTCTTTTTAATAATTTAGGGCTCTTAGCAAAGGGAAAATACCAAAAAGGTTGAATCGAAATATGTTGCCGGCTATGCTGAAATCCTTTTAAACAATTGAAGAGTTTAGATAACAGAGTTGAAGATGTCTTTTAACGCAGGGAGATGCTGTGTCTTCGACAGTCCAGAGAGACTGAGGAACATATCGGATGAGTACATCCAGATACAGGGAGCGTATTTTCAGGTGATTCATTTTAGAGAGTTTGCAAAAACAAGAGATTAGAGTTTTAAATATTTCGACCATTTGAGAAATGACGTCAGGAGATGGCTTCTACCCAATGAGACTATTCAACAACTAGCCGAAGCGCATATCGATGAGGGCAAACGGGATAAATTTTTGTGAGCTTTTGGGGCCAAAAAGAGAGAATTCCTTCAGTGTTTGTGTACACATTAGACGTGGAGATTTCGCGACTGATGGAATGCACGAGCCATCGGATGCCAACTTTTCGACAATCGCTCTCAGATATCTGATGGAAAAATGTAAGAACTTTTTTTTTAATTTTGAGAGAATATTCAGATAAACGGCCGATGAGGGAGGTTGGGGCTATAATAATGGGGAATGGCATTGGCTGGGAAAAAGAGGCTTTCAAAGGTCGAATCGCTAATTTTGGAGATGAGACTTCAAATTTACAGATTTTCCAGAAGCGCTGATAATGGATACAACACCCGAGGAAGACCTTTCTTTGACTAGAAAATATTGCGAAGTCGTTCTGATCACAGGTAGATCTTTTCGTCTTTTGGAGTCGACGAGAATTTGCAGCTCCTTCTTCGACTTTTGGCTTCTTTTTAGGATATCTTTCGAAAAATTTTGATGTCTATTATAGAGATATTTTAACGACTAGAGATAAGGTAGAGATCCTTTGATTGATAAACTTTTTTTTAGGTTCAAAACGAAATGAAACCTGAGGATTTCTTCCCGCCTAGTTGGACCAAATTATGGGAAATTAATGGCCGAATTCGAGAAGTCAAATGAATTCTTTTGAGATATTTTTATCATGGGGGGAAGCTTCTTTGATTTGGCGCTGATCATTTTATCAAACCGCGTAGGCGATACTTCCCTTTTCTAAGACATCATTCAGGTACATTGGAGGCATGCAAATAAAAAACTCGTTGATGTAGAGCCCTTTAAAGCCAGACTTTATTTATTTATTCGACTCGAACTCATCGACCCGTGAAGTAGGGGAAACTGATATGTTTGGCAGACGAGCATCCGATCAGAAGGAAGACTCTGTCATCGGTTTTCTGAAGAAAGATTTTAAAGAAAGACAAAAACTCTACCTGCAGGAGAAATAACTCATAACGGCTCGACGATAATCGCTGATGCAACACATCACAATGAGAGGACTGATGAATTTGATGGCGTTGGATTGGAGAGTAAAACCTAAGATCTCTCATATTTACACTGAAATGAATAGATGGAAACCCATTGAGACGGCATCGAAGTTCTTATTCTTTTTATAAAATGGAAGCGAGAGATGGACTATTGCTGGAATGTGGCAGCACACAAGGGGGAACACAGCCTAAAATTGTTCAATCCTTTAGTCCAAGTTTTCCACAAAGTTGTGACAGAAATCACGGAACTTTGTAAAGAAATGATGGAGAAGCAAAAACAGCATTTACGTCTTTAGTGCGTTTCTGTCAACAAGAATTGCATGTTTTTTGGAGGAATTTAATTAAGGGACTACCGTATTTTACGAAAAACGCAAAAATAACCTGGATTAGAAGGGAGAGGAAGACTTGTTTTTGCCATCGAATTTTAGACTGCATTTTGAGATTGCGAATGGCCTGTTGGATTTTGTAACAACAAATGAGGATAATAGCAATCGACGCAAGTAGAAGCAGTTGGTGGAAAGCCATAACAAGAGAGCCGAATAGACACGAGGAACCATCTGGATGCTAAATTATTATTTTGTCTCCATCTTCTTCCAATGAACTCGCCTTTGTACTGACCAAAGTATAGACGCCATCCTCAGAGAGAGGAAAGTCGAATTCCTCTCGAACGCGTTGGCGATATTCCGCGTTGTTTGATTGAATTCGACAAACCACTAATCCACAAAAGAAGCACAAAACCACGTAGAGGCCAATGAGCGCAGCGATTAGGAGCTTTAATTGGTTCGAATGCCTTATTGTTTCAGCCAAATTGTCCCTTAAAGAGCCTAAAACCAAGACTAACAAACCGTTTACCTTCGCGTCACCACGTAGCGATAGACGAAGTGGAGAACAAGAAATCCCAGCCAGATCTCGAAGAAAATACAGTCGAGCGATGGACCCAAAAAGGCGAAGGACGTTTTCTCGAAAAAGTTCCTCTCTCCAGGATAAATAATCCACATCGATGCGTACATGTAGTGCGTCTGACCTTTCTGTTGAATCTCGTCACAAACCCGGAAGGCCCCATTCTCATTAGTGGAGGCGTCTGATTACACATTGAGAGTTCAAAATCCTATTGGAGACTGTTTTCCGAGGCTGCAAAATCACACAAAAACTTCCGGAATGGCTGGGAGAAATGTGTTGCGAATTTAATTTGAGAGAGAGAGAGATTTCTTTGCCAGATGAGATCTATGGATTTTTTTTCGAATTCCCCAGAGTGATCTTTTGTCCAGAGAGTCTCTCTATTATTTTCATTTTTGTTTACCAGACTCCACCCAAAATGTAGTCCCCAATCCCTCAAGAACTCACTGGCTTTCCTGCGACAAGAACGATCGACCAAAGAGCTTCAAAAACAGCATAGGAAATGATGATATACTTGTAAAAGCCGAAGTGTGCACGAGTGTGACGTAGAACGAGGAAAATAAGGAACGAATTGAAACAAATTGAGAGCAGAGTACAGAATTCTTGAAGTCTATAGTAGAGTTCGACCAGCTCCATTCACTCTAAAAATTTCTCTGACGAAAAAAGAAAATGAATCAGCTTGGGAAAGAGAAGAGGGAAAGCATGGGTAGTCGAGTGGAGGGAAAATCACAAATGAAGTGGGAAAGTTCAAAAATTCCGTTCAAAAGATGTCTGAGGAGACACAGAAAGAACGAAAGAAGACATGTACATCTATGTTTTCTGAGTTATACTGTAGCTTATTTTCGAATGGATATTTCACGGAAAAAGGGAAGAGATTCGCTGAAACATATTCCAAAAGATTGGCAAATAGGTAGAGAGAAAGGGGCCAGGCATTGACAAGGTGGGAGTGTTTTTCTGTTGTCTCTCTCTTTTCCTCATTAGATGTCGTCAAGCTTTATGAAAGATGAGACGCGATGACTACTATAAAATGTTTTCACAGAACGAGCAGAGTCTCAATGATGCCAATCACATAAAGATCTTCGTCGCCAAAATTTAGACCTTTGTCCTCAACTAATGAGAACATCTGGGTGCTGATATTTGCTTTGAAACGAAATACTCAAATCCGAGCACAATTTAATTCAAATGAGAACTAAGTGCCTTCCAAGGCTGCATAACAGGAAAACAATTAGTTTTATTGTTGGGTCTCCAAACTGTTACAACAATCCAATTGACCACAAAGCTACAATAATTGGGTAATGGTGAGGAACCAAACTGTTCAACCTTCCATCAGTTTGAAGAGAACCAAGGGGAATAAACAAATTAAAAAATGAGTATCCCTTGTGAGCGTAAAAATGCGGAGCCAATTCTTAGCTCATAAGGTTACTCGAAATTAGCGCAAATTCAGCTTTTTTTTAATGCTAAACGAAGGGGAAACAAGATCAAAGCCACCAATCTAACACGTTGGTCCCCTGGGTATAAACGAAACAAAATGAGTCCTTTCAATTCAAAGGGCAATTGCCATTCTCCGGGACTCAAACTTTTGTCAAAATAGGCTACTACAAAAAGATTTCGAAAAGAGGACGCAAAATGATAAAACCAGGGTCTAAATTGTACGAAAATAAAGTGCTTCATACATCTTTGCGAACAAAAAAGGAGCTCGGAAGTTTTCTTGGAGCCTTTGAAGTCTTGAAAGTGGGAAAACAATTAGATTTACAAGTTTCAGGAGGGACCCGAGTCTAACGCTCAAAACACCCGAAGTATCATTTACCCCTTAGTTGGCTCTCGTCTAACGTCCAAAGCAATCGAAAAAGAAGAAAAACATGAGATTAGTTTGGCGATGCAGGGCAATCGCAGTGGTTTGGAGACAGGGAACCAGATATTCTAAATCAGCAAAGACCTCAAGGGGATTCGGCTCGACAGTAGAGACAATCAGGTAGAAGGCGACATTGCCTCCAATATGGGCGACTGTCAGTAGAAAATGGAAATGTTGTTCATCTCTCACTTGAGATAGTCGGTAGATAAGGTAGGTAATCAAGACACAAGCCAGCGAAAAATAAAGAGTCTTCAATGAGAGTTGCCCATTGGGAAAATTAAAAGAGGAGAATCCCCAGAGGAGAAGCACGTAATTTTTGATGCAGCTCTCGTAGGTACAGTAGAATTGGATCAGAAAGAAAGCCAAGAGATACGCCTAAAAGATCTTTCTAGTCGTTCCAAAGACACGTTTTGTCCATCAAAATTATGAACCTATCTTTTGACTTTTTGTGGTGTTGGTGTCCTCAGCTTCGCGTTGGACAATTTGCTAAATTATATTCGCAGAGAAATTTAGCTAAACTTACCATACTAGCAGCAGCCAGGAACTGATTAAAGGAGTCAAGTGGTGACTTTAATATCTCAGTTTTGTTATAAATCTGACGTTTTATGGCTGACCAGATGAGAGAGAAAGAACAAATGGAGGGTGAAAGAACGCATAAATTATGGGCTTTTATTACTTTTCTAAAGAACGCTGGAAGTCGGGGTCACAATTATTCAAATCTAAAATTCTTGAGGATAAGTTTTCTTCAATTTTCGTTTTTCTAGTACTTAAGAAAAGAAGAATTTGAACGAAATATTCATTTATTTTGCACAGGGGGCTTTTTCTTGGCTTTCCCTCCTTCTTTTTCTTTTCCTTGGCTTGTCCGATTCGTCAATTTGTTACCTTCGGAATTGCTCTTCTTGGGAATCTCACTGACTTTATTACTTGGCTTAGTTGTCATTTTGTTGGGTTTCTTTTTCGTCTTCAAGTCGCTCTGTTTGGTTGACTCCAGATCACTCTTCTTAGTTGTCGTCGTGTCGCTTTTCCTATTTGTTTCCAAATCGCTTGCAAATTGACTGAGTTGATCGCTCTGTTTGTCACTCGCCTTGGAGGATTGAGAAGAATCTTCACTGCTGGAAGATTCGGAGAAATGTTTGGATTTTTTCCAAATGGCGACGAGTCTCTTATAGCCGGGATGTCCTTTCTGCGGATAAAAGAGTTTCCATGACGACGCTTCTCGTTGATTCATTGGCAGAAAGACGTCATAGACAAGACAAAAGACAAAAACACCCATTGGGATAATCAGGAGGAGATAGGCTAATTTGGCCAGATTTTTGTAACCTTCTAGACTTGCGATTTCTTCAAAATCCTCGCCAGTCTTCACGATTCCAACCATCATCATAATGAGGAGAAAAGGAATCGCCAATTGAGTGAAAACAAACGAAAATACCGGTGATGTTGGTCCAATCACATCGTACCATCGTCCGCTCAGTGGATAATACGTGACCACGTCGAAAATATGCTGGTCTGGTCCTGAAATTTTCTATTTTAGGTCTTCAAAGGGGACAAACCATAGATGACAAAAGCGACGAAGAGACTTAGGACAATCAGGAAGATATTCAACATACAGAGGATTCCCTCGGAGAATTTTGTCGATTCATGAACTGAGATCTGAAGAAGGGATTGGGTTAGAAAAAGAGGCTAACTAACAGCATCGGCAACGACAGGAATGAGGATAATGGCGACAACAAGAGAAGTCGCCGCCAGCGTTCTCTTCCAACTCGGATTGCGATAGTAGACAGCCATGACATCAAAAAAAGGACAAGAAAAACGAGCCAATTGGAGACAAATCAATCCCATATGATAGATTTTAAGCCAAAGGACGCGTCCAGATGTTGCGAGGAAGAATTCGGGAAGAACGTAAGAAATGAATGAAAGGGGAAGATCAGCCGATGAGTTAATGGCGTCAGTTTCTCGGCTCAACTCCTCCAAACGACCCCAAACAGCGAAATTTCCAAGAACGGTGAAGGTCATCAGAAGGATGTTCGCCAGATAGACAAAAATCACCGCCCAATAGAGGCGTTTCCTTGGAGCTCCCATCGAAGCCAAGGAGATGAAAGTGAAGTTCGAACTGCCGTACATGATGAGGAAGCCAACTCCCGACAAGACTTCGTAGTTGAAGAAGTTGCTCAGAACACTCAGCTTCCAGAGTCGAATCATCCCGGTTGACAGACTTCCATAGTATAGCATGACTGAATGAGAGAACAACATAAGAAGGAGTCCAAGCAATCCGATAGACGCTATAACTATCATGAAGATTCTCATTGGAAGTGAGATAGCTAAGGCGAATATCATCATGATTCCTATTATCACCAGGATATACGGCTGAAAAGAGCTTTCTTCGTTTTCGGATTCCAACTAACCGCGTGGCTGCTGAAGACGCTGTCCTCGTTGCCGAAAGCAACCAAGCTTGCCTTGGGTGCAGAGATTTTCCAACAAAATGGTGAATGGAGAGTGTTGGAACTTCGGATGCGATCGTAGAGTGAGACACAACAGACATCCGCTTCGGGGAAATTGTATGAGACTTAAAGGAACAAGGTGATGAAAATTAAGAGAAAACTGACGATCATTCTCACAGGAGACCATGTCGGTGAAATTCTTAAAGAAAATATTGTTGTAGACGAGGGAGCCGCCGAGATTCGTCGAGTCTATTCCAACACTAAAAGATGTGCTTAACACCATCAGAAGTCCAACAACTGAAGTTTTTGATGAGGAAGGGGGAGAGAAACTAACAACGAAAGGCTCGACCATAAAGACCGAAGACTTTGAGCGAAGGAGCCTGGTTGTAGTGGCCCAGATGAGAGTAAATGAGAAGGAAGGGCAACTGGACTACGAGGCTGAAAAAAATAGCCAAAACAAACATATAAATGCCACCCCCTTTTCTCGCCAAATGGAAGAGTTGATGTTGATTGTAGTAATCATATTGACTGAGGAACATAATGAAAACGAGGAGGAGTGCCTTCCAGTCGTAAATGCTCCACGGCTCCTGGTGACTCGTATGTTCTCGCTGCATTTTGCCTTTCCTTCCAATCTGATCCAGCATCGTCTGTCCTTGCTGCCAAACAAGATGCTTTTCTTTTTCATCTTGTTTTCTTCTATCCTCCGCCTTTCGCCTTCCTTCAGATACGGCTCCTTTTTCTATTACTAAGACCATTTTACTTTCTATTGTCGGAGCTATTTTGCTCCCTTTATCCTTTTTTCTTTCATCACAACTTTTTTGAATTCTTCCAAACATTAAGAGTTTTTCTTTCGATTTTATGGGGCCTTCTTTCGACTTTCTCAGTCCATTTTCCATCGAGGATTGCGTCAGTTCTTGCGTTTTATCCTGGGAACGATAGTCGATATTGAGACGACTGGTCATCGCTGCTCGCTTTTTCGACTGATTCTTTTATCCCTTTTAATGAGAAGATGTTTTCATTCACAGATTTATTATCAAAAGCTCAATCTAACTCGTCGCAATCGGCTACAAAATTGACTCGGAAGGTCGAGGTGACCATCGCCGTGGCTGAGATTATCACATTAATCGTACAGAAGACGAAATGATGCAGGAATTCGTTGAATTCCAGGAAGAGGATGGTATATTTGGTAAAGAAGAACATCGCCCGCATGCTCATAGCCACAATGAGAGTGAAATGCATCTTGGGAATATCGTCTTCCCTTTCAGCGAACGTATTAGTCAGGATGAGGTGTGGAAAAACAGCCAGCCAGTCCATTGAGAGCTCGAGAGCCGTCATCGGTAGACGGGCTCTTGCATCTCTCGGATTGGGGGCACATTTCCCAACCAGCTAAAATATATTTCTTGTTAATTGTTGAGATAGTTAAGAGTCCTACTGATTTTTAACTTCTCATTTTTAAAAAAGCTAGAGACTCCAAAAACTCAAAAAGAGCTCACCGCATCGAGTTGACAAGAGACGTTGAACCCCTCGCCGACAAGCGAAACAGCCGAAAGATAAAGCGTAGTCACCATGATCCACTTCATATGGTGCTGGAAGAAGTTATTCTCCTTGGGGAGAGAGGACTTACACGGACAAACATTCCCTGAACTCGTCCAGCCAGAACACGAGTGCGATCGCGAAGAAGAGGTTGTTGCTCCTGAATCATAAGCTATAAGAAGAGAGGACTCACATTGCGCCGAAGATCGCTTTCAGTGTCTCCCGGCATGATGGAGGAATGGTCAATAGGAGACTCAGGGCAGCGCAGTTTCCAAGGTGACTGTTTAATGATAGGGAGGAGAAGTCTCGAGGAAGGGAGAGTCCCTCCGCCCCTGTTGACTGCACTTTCGAGAAAAGGAAAAGAAATCTCGACATAAATTGATACAGACCGATTCATTCTCAATAATTGGCTGGCTTTTTACAGACAAACGCTCGATATACGGTATCGCAAGACCATGTGCACCACAAGTTGAGCCATTCGCCCCGTTTGCCTTCTTTCGTATCAGCAAATACCTACGTTTTTTGTTAATAAACTGAAGAAAGAAGCCCACCTCAGCACAGAGATTTTTACTATCAGTTCCCGGCTCTCCGTGTCCCCAGTTGTTGTAATCGCCATACTGAAATTTACTTGTAGCCAAAAAAAGCTTACAGGAGTTCCGTCGGACCATTTCCATTCGCAATTTCCACAATCCTTCTTCAATCCGATGACAACTTGATTTTGTTCGGGAAGATCCTGCAGTCCAGCTTTGGATAGATTGATCACAAATTGGTTTTCATTGGCACTATGAATCGACGTCAAATGTGCTCCAAATCCATTGCAATATTGCTCTCCGTTGTCGTAATTCTTTCCGAAATTTGTTTGATAACAGGATTTTGTTTCAGAGAAGTATGTCCAGCCTTCGTCGCATCTCAACGGACAAGGCTTGGGAGTTGGAGTTGTGCAAATCAGTGGAGAAGGCGTTGTGATTGGAGGACAAGTCGGACAAGATGGACATGTGTGATTTGCTGATGAATCAAACAGACAAATAAAAGGCAATTGGTCTGAACAATCGCGACTCTCCCATTGATTTGTTTTATCTTTGATTGCCGCACATTTATCGGTTCCGGGTTGGCCTCAACTCACATCAGAAGAAGAAAGTTCTAAAACCTGGAGACCAATTAGCGTAGCTAGAAGTCGCTCCATCCAGCCACTGCCATCCCGAGTCATTGACCAATTTGCTCAATCCGATCCAATGACTGATTCCAAGATGCTCATTGCTCAGTCCTTTTGGTCTTTGACTTCTCTAAGGAAAACAACTCACCGGCAATATAGTCATTATTGTAGGCGTTAATTATGGACGTCAGATGAGCGCCGTCGAGAGAGCATTGCAGCTCAGCGTTGAAATAGTCCGAAAGCACTTCGTAATAATAATAGCATCTAAAAACATTCTTGATGTTTAGCGACAAAATAGTGAGTAGAGGTTCCATTACAACTCATTAGAGCTTACTTGTTATAATCACTACTGTAGGTGTATCCGGGAGGACAAAGAGCATTGGCAGTGGCCAGAAGCGAGAAGAGCAACACGATCATGGCAAGGGGCGACAATAAATGTCTTTATCTGAAAGATAGTCGAGTCGGAGAGAGTGAGAAAGAAAGTGGTTTCAGAAGGTCTCTCTACTTATCACCCTTCCTTGTGTCTCTAGTTGAAACACTTCGTAAATCCAATTTGGAAGTTGCAAAAATGAGTCTTCTTCGGAGGGCTATTGTGTTTTGGCCATTTGTTTTTCACGACTCCGGATTCGTTGTGGATTCTCCCTATCATGACACAAAAATGCAATTAGAAGCTGCTCGAAGTCGACAAACAAAAAGTTCTCTCGACACATTTTTCTCTCGAGCCCCTATCGGGAGCTATTTCCCATTGAGCATCACTTAGCTGCTGGCTTTCTAAATGATAAAAAGGGCCATTCGTGAGAGCCATCCGCCGCCTCCTCTTATTTCACTTTTTACCCAACGTCTAATGATCCCCGTGATGCATCTTCGCACATTAGCCTCATCTTCCCGACCTCCTTAGCCTCCCTTCTGGTTTAATTTCATTCTAAAAACATCCAATTGGACTCAAATCAAAAGGAGAAAGCTCTCCGTTCTAAGAGATTTATTGAAAGTCTCATTTGGTCCTAAGTGTGCTCCAATTGATCTCTCTATCAAGCCAGGAGTTGGGCGAATTTTTATGAGAGCAACATCCCAAGACTTTAGGATCCTCGGACAAACTCGATGATTCAAAAGGTAGATCTGCCACAGCTAGTTAGCACAAAGATCCTCCTTTGGAATCTCATTATGGTCGCTCCAATTGACCTCCGAATGAAGGCCTTTTGAAAAAAAACCAATCCTACTTTTCGAAATAAACCGCATTTTCTCATCTTTTTTGTGGAAATCTCCCGATTTTTCATCCAGAGACTTCGCTCCTTCGAGAGGATCAATCTCGCTTCGCTCCACAAAGAGATTCCTTTTTTGGAGCCATTAGAGCCACTCTAAAACGCTATGCTTTCACTTTGATGGGCCTTATAGCTCAATCCATTATCCGAATGAGGTCTTTCGCCTCTCAAAAGTCAACTAAGAACAGCTACTGAAGCGAGAAGGATCCTTATCTTCTATTCCTTTGAACCCCAGAGGAGGATTCAATTGTTCTTTTGACGAACTCTTTTTTACCCCCGAACGCCATCAAACATCATAGAATCACTGGGCGTTGACATACAAGTTCAAAAGACTCCTTTGGGAATCGGTTTCTTTCTGTTTTGAGTGACAATGTCAGTTTCAGATGTGACTGTTACTTCCTCTCCTTCTGCTCCTCTCTGATCTCCTAGAATCTTCTTCTCCAATTCTCCTATTTTTATTTATCTCTTTTTCTCGCTGATCCCCTTTGAAGAGTTGTTTTGCCCTTCGACCGAGTCTTACCTCTCGCCCAGCTTCCTACAAGTGACTTGGTTCTTGTGGTCTTCGAGGTATGATGAGTTGCTTTGTCCTTGGAGCCTTCCCTCCCAAACAAAGATGTCGAAAATTAGCTGTTTACACGGATGAATCGTCTGTAGAGGAGCGAGAGCTTTTCTCCATCCTGAATAATGGATCACTATTTTCCCCTTCAACACCCGACGTTGACTAATCTGTAGGATGAGATGTTTTCCGCTTTTTGAGGAGAACTTCCTCCCTCAATTCGCGATTCTGACCGCGTTGTTTGTCTTTCGAAGCTGTGATCCCATTTGAATTTCATTCAAACTCCTACGAGTTCTTTTGTTCTTTTCTCTCAAATTTCCATGGTCAACACCCCTTTTGATCCTTTCAGACTAGACATTTCCAAGAGATGATTTTCTTCTTCAATTCTCTTCTACTTGGAGTTGCTACCACTCCTCCTACTCTCGATGGCTGGGCGCATATCAACGAGCCATGTAGCGTCCTTTTTCTCAAACAAAGAGTCGTTTAGCTGAATATATGCCGACACATTCTCAACGTCTTCAAAGACATCTGCTTCAGCGAAGAGGACCTGATATTGTCAAGCCGAAAATGAATATCTCACAGCCAGTCGACGTCAAATTCAAGATGGAACTCTACCAAATCATCGAATTGGTTTGTTTTTGTCGGGAGGAAGAAGAAGAAACTTGCAGAATGAGCGACAACAATATGTGACAGTCTCGGTTTGGGTCATAGAGCGCTGGTTCGATGAATTCCTTTATTGGGATCCCGAGGAATTTGGAAATATCTCAGAGACAAAACTGCACCACAGCAGTCTTTGGGTTCCTGACACAACTTTGTACAACACGTAAGTCGCAGATTCTTGGATTCCAATCTCCAATTTCCTTGAACATTCTGATAGAACAAGTGATCAAACTCTCAGATTGGTGATGAAAGACGACGATCAAAGACGTCCCCAGCATGTCAAATTGACAACAGATTTCAAGAACAAACGAGCCTTGGTCGAATTCCTCTATCCAGCCATTTATAAATTCTACTGTCGTCTCTATCTTCAGGTTTCTTTGCTCCTAGCTCCCTTTAAAAGAAGTTCAGTTTTTCCCTTTCGACTCTCAAATGTGTAAAATGATTTTTGGTTTGTGAATTTCTCCTGATTCGGAAAAAAAAAGTCCTTTAAGGCAGTTGGACCAGCGACGTTCGAGATATTGATTATTTTTCTTTGAAATCTGAAATCGGCACTTCAAATTTCATGCAAAACGAGGGCTGGTATCTACAGGCAACCGAGGGTGAGTCGACGAGATCGACGGAGGCAAGAGGAGGAGCAAATATTCTAACAGAGGCCATTGGGACCAGCAGTTATGTGCCCAATGACGAGTGGAATCTTTTGGGGATCACCGGTGAGAGCATGAGCTTCAAAAAACGCTTCTCCCCCTCTTTTTCTGCTTTAACAGCGAGCTCGTGTGTCCCTTCTCCTGTGTCCGATGTCTTTTTAGAAAAAAAAGAACATTTTTGTATCTTTGTCTATATTTCCAGCCAAGAAAATCCCCTTTTCAGCTCAAAGAAACGTCGTCAAATATGTCTGCTGTGCTTATAACTATACTCTCCTCGATTTCACCCTCTATCTCAGGTTCAAATTCCTCCTTCTCATTGAGAATCTCCTTCAGACGAAGGCCTCTTTTCTATCTCGTCAATCTGATTGTCCCAACCTTCATCATCACTCTGATTGCCAGTCGGTTTCCTTCTTCTATTTTAATCCAAAATGCTTTTTTCAGTTACGGGATTCTTCACAACGAGGTATCTTCCTTCCTTCTCTTCACGGCTATTCAAAAACATAAAATTTCAGTTCGACCACAGGAGTCCGAGAAGAGAAAATCTCCCTTTGTATTACGACGCTTCTCTCAATGAGCATTCTTATGCTTATGATATCTGGTATGGAAAAGGCGCTTTAAACTCATAAATTCAGATCAAATGCCTTCAACGAGTACCTTTATTCCATTGATAAGTAAGTTTTAAAGCTATCGTTTCTTCTTCTCAAATAGCCTAACCCAAAATTCTCAAGTCTTTCTATTAGAACTGAATCAGACTAGGCTGTACTCGGGAGTTGCAGCTCCGAGACACCGTGACTCTAATCACATGGATTCATTGCCTTCAGTCATCATTCTACAGTGCAGATCAAGATTGACCTTACTGAAAGACTGAATCTGATTGGAAACGTTTGAGTCCTTGCGCGACCGTTGCCGAGAGTTTACGGGTGCGAGTTGTGTGACAAGAGAGACGCAGAGAAAAGTGCTGCTGGTCAAGCGCAAAGTGTACACGCGCGTTTTGTGTAGGGAGTTGAAGGATAGGAAAAACCGATCGTTTGGATTCGAAACGAGCTCTAAAAGCAATGGGACGCTACAGTAATCAGGGTATCTTGGTTTCAGGCGTATTCTACATGGCAGCCATCTTGATCATCTCTGTAGGAGCCTTGGCCGCTTCATTTATAATCAGGCAAGAGATCGAAGAAAAAGAGAGACTGCAATCCTCCTTCAGTGTTCAGAAATTTGGTCATTTGGGTCAACGTCTGCCACCACGAGCTGTGGCCATTGCCAAGATATTCAGTTATCTCTCGTTGGTCCGTATTCCCGAACATCTTCTGCCAAATAAAAAGCTGATAGAGGTAGTTTTCCAAAGATTGATTTTATTCACAGCTTCTCTAATATTTTGAGTTGCTCTCTTATTTTTGTTCTTTTTACAGTTCGTCAGACTTTACGGTATTAGCCCAGAGGTTTGTCAATTTGTGCACGTCTTGCTTTTTGTTTCTATTGTCTCGACAATCCCAAATTCTTTGGTTTTTTTTCTAACCGAGTGCTTTTGCTTTCTGTTGTTTCAATCAAAACACACTTTAGAATCTTAAACCTGGAGAATCGATGGATATGGCTAGTCGAAAAAGCACCATAACCCAGTTTGCTAAATTTGTCTTCACTGCTGGAACTGAGGTGAGTATTCGAGAAATTCTGCTATCAGCTGGCTAGATTACTATCTTTTGATAGGAAGTCATCGAGTCCCTTGAAATGTTCTTAAGTCGGTGTTCGTGTCCAGGCGAGAGTGTCAGTTGTCGTTTCCAGGGCTATCCAGGCTATCCCTCGACCAACTGTTGTTCTCCATCAGACTCATTCAGTCGTCGAAAAGACGCCCGACAGCCACACCTCGTGGACCATCCACCAATGAAAAAACAAAGCAGGTGGTGGCAAAAATAAAACAAAACCAATTTCTAGTGATGAATATGAGTTCCGTCCCAGGATTATGTCAACCAACAGTGAGAATACAGAAACCGATAAAATGTGAGGAAGGGAAGTAGTCAGAATGTCTTTTAGATGTAACACCAACAAGAGATTGGCGAAGATTGAATACGACTGGTTGGCTACAGTCATCGAGCGATGTACCTTCCTTGTATTCCTTTTTGTTTTCCTACTTGTTTCATTAGGCATCAATTTTGTGGGATTGATTCATTGGCTGAATTCTGCCCCACCCCCAGAAGCTATTTCTGTTAATGCCGTCCAATAAGTCGTCTTTGCTCAATAACAAGTTTTATTCTCAAAGAAAATCTGTAAAAATGTATTGGCTATTTACAGTTGCCAGGATGGAAATAAATAAAGTTTTGAAAGAACCTGAGCGTCATTAGCACCGTACTTGGACCCATGTTGATGAGATATGCGGTAAGAGAGTTCTATAGAAGTTCGTTATAAGCACTTGCTCGATGTTCGTCTTCAGCCGGATCATCGTCCAAATAGACGACACTGGAATGACTAAATAATCTTTGTTATCATGTTAGTCACTAAGAATGGGAGACCTTCCAATCCTATCTTCCATTGGAAGGAATATTCGAAAAAAAAAGATTCCTTTTTAATACGAGAAGACATCTCTTCTTTCGGGAAAATTAGTAGAAACATACTATGAGTCGACGTTTTCTCCTTCAGATTGATTCTCCATGAGAGCCTCGTATTCTTCTGCACAAAAACGATCCCAATCCGTTAATTCTTGGCCGTTATCACCTTCGACTCGAGGCTCTGACCCTTCAGTTGTCTCTTGCTCGAAGAATTTCCTCCAATTCACAAAGCTATTGAAAAATCTTGGGGCCAATTTGTTTCTCTTGAGGTCAATTCGTCGGAAAGCATTTTCTTGCTTTGGATGGATAGCATCAATCAGCTGAAAGACTATATTTTCGAAGGGGAATAATCCTACATGGCAAGCGACGTCCGAAAACTTCATACATTCGATATTCTCATCGGAGAGTTTGAGTTGAATGCCACTATAGTAGTTTTCCATATCATAGAGAGATATAATTCCATCGCCATCTTCATCCAAAATTCGAAACCAGTATTCAATACTAAAAGCAGATCTTTCTTTCTTTCAAAGGTCATACCTAGAAGGATGCTGTTTGTCTTCGTCAGCAAGGAGGAATTGGGTGAATTCAACAAGGCCGATCTCGAGGATTTTTCCGCCACTTTGCTTGCACACTGCCGGAGAAAATACACGCTCAATAACCATTTTTGGAATAGCTGAAAGAGTCTATCCACTCCTCTGGGAACAAACCTCCTTTCATGTGACATTGGAGATCTTCTCGTCTGATCTTCAAGTCGTGATCTGTGTCGATCTCCCAAAAAAGACAATAAATTACGTAGAAATGTTCATAGCTGAAAAAAGAATAATTTTGAGAAAAATAGAAGAAAAAAAACCTGAAGTATTCAAGATTTTTGTTGATATCTTCTTCAACTTCAAGATCTCTAATATTCTCTAGCAAATCTCCCCTTCGAATATCGTCAACGGTCAAGTATGGAGCCCATGCTTTGATATGATTCCAGAATATACGAGTCACAACCTAAAGGCATCTTTCGAGAATGAAAGAAAAGCTTACCACATCGCAGTATTTGTCGTGGAATTCCACAGAAGATCTATAGAAAGCCAAGCCAGGATGAGTATGGATGATGTCGAGGATCATTGGACGGAAATGTTCGCGAAGAAGTTCTGTTGACATTCCTCCG
The DNA here is from genome assembly GCA_932521405.1 of Oscheius sp. JU1382. NCBI lineage: Eukaryota > Metazoa > Nematoda > Chromadorea > Rhabditida > Rhabditidae > Oscheius > Oscheius sp. JU1382. The sequence goes on from OW051479.1 coordinate 3,397,310, forward strand.
GTTAACGTATAAACAAATCTATGAGAATATCTCTCGTTTTTTTCTCAAATAAAATACCTGGCCGCCTCATCATGAGCCACACTTGTCATTGCCCTCCAATAGGCAGTAAAATCGGTAACAGACACGCTGTTGTCATTCTTCGCCATACATTTGAAGACTGGCTTTTTCCAATACAATGGCAATCCAGCTGCTTTACAAAGCTTTTCCATGTCCTCATAGCGACACTAAAGTATTTGTGAAAACTAAAAGAATAAATTTGCCTTTTGCCCAGGAAGAGTCCTAAAGACGTCGCATCCTCGTCGCAGAGCAGCATCGTTATCAGCCGGTGGTACAGGCTTTCCTTGTGGGAAATAGAACTTCGGCGGCGGTGGGTAAACGCGCTCCTGTTTAGGCGGAAGTTTCGGAAGAATTGGCGACGCATTTAACTCTCTGAATGTTTTATTTCCCTTTTTTGAAATCCACTTACACTTCGTCTTGAAGTCCCCGAAGAGTCCTATTGAAGGACATTCCGTGCAAATGCCCATTCGATTCATTGCTGGAATTAGAAGTATCGGAAGTTGGTGCCGATAGATCCAAAGCATATTTCGATGCTGGTTCTCTGAAAAGTTTTTTCTTTGGAAACAATTTCTCAGACGACTCAAAATCTTCAAAGTTACCCACCGGTTTTTGGAAATAGCAACTTTGGCAAAAACATCTGTATCGTTTGAGTTGAAAGAATAAGAGAAATAGCTAGTGCTTGGCAAATAAGTATCGTAGGTGACTGGTTTGCAAGAAGCTGCTGCTCTACATTCTCGGATGATTTTTGCCCTTCGGCGATAAGCTCGTCGCTGGTATTTAAGGAGGAAAACCACTTTGTTCTCCGTTCTCGCCAGCTTCTAGCGATCTTCGGATCACATACGGTCGATAGTCTATACCAATAAAATAGGGAATAAAGCGCCGGCGGGAAAAGTATCAAGCACACACAGAGGATGTGCACCGAGGGCCCGTTCAGTTTAATGTATGTTTTCATGGGGATGGGGGAGTCGGTGACGACATTTGTCAGGCTCTCGCCAGAGCCCGGGGGCGTCGAAAACCAAAACCACTGCTTCCTACACAATAAGACTCTATCGTCTAGTTAAAATACCTCAAAAAACAAACCAACCTTGATTGTTTGTTGGCTGGCGTAACGACGGACAAAGCGTCAAACCGTTCGGATAGTCGACCAGTTAAATCATCTTTTGGAGCTGCCGGCTGAAAATTCTTTGACTTCGACAAAAACTTGTAAAAATTATATCACATCTTAAACCTCACGAATCTAATGGCTAGTTGTGTGTAAAGCATTTTTGATACGCATGTGTGCCCAACAGGCTCCTCTACTCACATCTTTGTTGATCCCCTGCGAATCGAACACTTTCCTAACTAAATTCCCCAAAAGTCGACCAAAAAATCGTTTCTTTTCCACCATTTTCTGCTGCTGTGTGCGAGTGGGTCGACGAGCAGCCAGAACGGAACATTCGCATAAGACAGCGTCCGGTGGACGAACAGCAGCGTCCTTCATGATGAAGGATCGCCAAGGAGAAAGCTAGACGAGCGTGTGGAATGACTTTCGGCGACCCGAAAGAAGATGACTAAACGAATTTACAGTAAAAAGTCATGAATGAGTAAGGCAATGAGAGGGGAAAACGTCTCTTATTTTGTCTGGGAATTCCAAAACACAGGTGGTCTAAATTCTTCCGTATGTTTCTCATATTACAACAGGGAACCGACAAGAAAAAGTTAGTGCAAGATATATGCCGAAGACTATAAATGATATGGGATCTTCCAAAGGGCTGAGCCGGCTGCAAACATTGGCTCAATTCTCTGGGTAATAAAATCGTAAAAGGCAATAGCGCAGGCCAAATGGGATAAGATATACATGACAGAAAGCTTGGCTGTTAGTGCGACCATCCTTCTTTCGGCCAGATGTGTGTCTGGTATTTCATAAGGGGAGGGGAAATAACAGAAGGAACACTGAGATACTTATCAGAGGTGATAAGTGGATTATCCTCTAAGAACCATTCACCAATCGAAATAGTTGGAATATCAGCAAAACGAACTGTCAGAATGTTCTCCGCAAGAACTCAACGCAGCGACTGGCTAAAGAGACAACCGGCTGTCCGCAGGCGCCACTATTTGCTCCTACGGTAATGATTCCTACGCTAATAAGCAAAGCAGAGGTGCCAGATATTTGAATACTCCTCCCAGATCAATACGCTGCTGTACTCTTCAAAACCATTGCCGCTATAATTGAATTAGTGGCCCCCGAGATGTCTTTTACAAATGAAGCAATCGCCATGAAAAGGAGAGATAAGAAATATGGCATTCTAACCGGTTTCCATTGAAAAATGAATCGAAACGGCGTTCAAAAGAGGATATTGACAACAATATGTTTGAACCATGGCTACAGGCGACCGGGGGGAGGATGGTTTAGTCACAAATGGCGAAACAAAACTTCTGATCGAAAAGGAATAAATATGTTGTTGGAGGAAGGGAATGTACTAATAATAGAAGAGATGAATTTGAAACAAATGTGAACTGGAATGAACGGATGCGGAAGGCACTGGCAAGACTGAAGACAGGACGAACAAACACTCGTGTGTGCGGGAGCTTGCTCACTCATCAGCTAAACACTTAAATTCAGTCGTTTTCCACTTTTGGAACTTTGAAAACGAGAAAAAGTTGCCAAAATAATAACAACGGATTGCATAAAATAGCTTAACGTTGTGACCTTCGATAGAAAAACAAATCATCTATGCATTGAACGATCTGCGGGAATTGCCTCGTGAGGACAATCGTTTAGTCTGAGAATTACTCTGACAACTTGGATTGGAGGGGAAACTGGAAGCAAAAATGTTTGACTACGGCAGGGATCGCAAGAATGCAACAGATGCGGCTGACTAAATGGCGCGCGTCTCACGCACAATAGACTTTGTCAATGGTGAATTACATGCCGAATAGATCAGCAAACGCGTATTGGTTAGCATAACACGTATACGGGAGCAGATCATCTCCCGCTCAACGAGAAAGCTATACTACTGAAGTTGGCTAGAAGAACTTGTTTCGGGTGTGTAAGCCATACGGAGGAAGACCTTGACAAGCTGCCGAAAATGAACTGATCATCACTGTTAAAACTGGTTCTTCGATTAGGCAAAAGTCTTCCCCAACGGAAGTCTAGTCGTTCCCTCTACTTGAGACGTCCTGGTCAATCAATCGTCAAAAAAGCCTCTCGTCACGTCAGGTTGTAAAATGAACGTTCAGACGACTAATTTATGGCGCTAGAAACGCATGTCTCGCAAGAAATATCGCCCGACGAAGCTATTCGAAACTCAAAAATACCCACCGATTCAAAACTAAAAAAGGTGTTGGCTTGTTGAGATGGACGATGATGTGAAGAACCAATGTCGATATGAATAATTGGCTTAGAACGGAATACAGTACTTCTTGGACTCATTGGGCCAGAATCAAAGAGTTGTTGCTTCTGATTGGTATTAGCGATATGAAGTGTGGGAGTTCCTGGACGCTTCTCGAACTCAGTTATTCTTGAAGCTACACTTCCAGTCGAAGGAACTGGGAAGTTTGGGCTAGCTCGAAGACCAGGACGTGGATAAAAGTTGTTATGAACTGACGCTTGGTAGATTTGCTCCTTGATGTTATGCTTCGGCTTTGGATGTGGCAATCCATTCGGCACTTGATATACAGACGAAGCTTCACTTGTATCAGTTGGACTAGGCGTGTACTTTCGACTGACTAACCGTGGAGGACTAAGATTCGATTCATCGGTAGGGAATCGCCCACAACCACCCAAAGTTCTAGCTCCATGACTATATCCAGTTCGACGGATGCCGTTTTGTAGCTCTTGAACGGCATTATCCAAGTCGCTGAAGTTGGGAGTAGAACGGGGGGATAACGGCTGAGGAGCTCCTCGGTCTTTTGGTGTTAAAGGGGGAGATGTTGCTTCCAAAAGATATTGTTCTCTTCGAGCTGCCAATGCATTTCGACTTCCAACTCGTTGAGGAACAACCGGGGCAACTGCACTCCCGTCAATCGGCTCGTGAAGAAGTTGCAATCTTTCAGCCGCCGTCAAATTTGAGGAAATCCGATGAACTGACGGAGAGGTTGGTCTGTTGCTCATAGTTGAAGACCAAAAGTTATCAATCGCTCCCGAACGTCGGAGTTCTGGGGCTTCTTGAGCTCTGGCGACTGCATTTCCCAGCAGAGACCTGTCATGGATTTCATTGTGGCTAGACGACTTGGTCAACATCCCCCGCATTTGTCCTCCAGAGCTAGAGAAACTGTGCAACACACCGCTGTTCTCCGTCTCAGCTGGCTTTCTCTTGAATCGATCTTGCAATTGTCCGAAGCTGTTCTTCCATTCCGTCGTCGATTTGTTCATTTCGTCGTCCTCGCCAAGCAGCAACGAGTCGATGTCCAGCACTCCCGGCCAGTTATTACGTTGCGACAAGTGGTTGCTGCCAAATCCCGGCTCGTTGTAATTGTTGTGAGAATATTGATGAGTTTCTTCGGAAGCAGTTCTCGGGAAAGTTCTACCGTATCCCTCACTCTTACCGTTCAAAAAATTAGAATAATAGCTAGCTGGAGGACCACCGTTTGAATATGTAGAGTAGCCGTCGGAAAAAGTAGAAAAATGCTGATCAGGCGAGTCGGGGAAAGGACGTTGTATCTCAGCCGGTGTTTGTTTTGGGACAGCCACTTCTACAAGAGGATATCCGGTAGAAGCATCGGCCGGACGAAAAATCTGTCGGTCAACTGGTCGATCTTTAGCGGGATAGATTCGTCCGCTGTAGACGCTTTGCCGAGCTGATGGATAGCGTTGGAGAAGATTTAAAAGGGCAGAACTGCTTGACGGTGAGCGCTCCCTCAGGTGCTGTGTGAAATTGTGGGCGGAGCTATTAAACTGCGCCGGAGGAGCAGCAGATGCGACACGCTCCTGGTGTTCTCTTGAAGACGACGAAAAGAATTCGTCTTTCCTCGGTATTCCATCTCTCAGCTGCGGCGTCGAATGGAAGAGATTGGGATTGGTGGAGGATAAAGAAGCCTCTTGGCGTGTCTCTGATGGAAAGACAACACGAGAGGGACTGGCTGGCACTTCATAGAACCCATATTGACGACTCATTGGACTGAAAGATAACTACTTGAAGAAGAAAAAGAGGCTGAACAGTTGAGAAACAAGAGGAAATCATAGCACAGTTTGTGCAGGGGATCAAAAACGCCGAGGAAATTCAAACACTCGTCGAGAGTTAGGCAGGGATTGCAAGCATAAGTGGAACCTACAAGAAACAACTGGCTCATTTGATCATAATTCGAAAGGTCAATAGAATTTCTGAAAGATGGAAAAATTCTCAAGTGGAAGAATCCCGCTGAGAATAGTTGAGTGTAAAAGGCTGAAGCTACGGCGAGACGACTGAACCATTCAGGTGGGTCTCTATTTGACCGATAGATTGAAGAATCAATTAAACCGCACGAACAGCTGATGGCTAGAGGGGCTTTTGGCAAAGAAAACAACAATTTTCGATCAAAAACCAATCCAGTAACTTGAGCTTTGTTTGTGATTTTATTTGGTTGATAAAGAAGAACTAGAACGATAGAAAAAGAATCAAGAAATCTAAAAAAAATGCGCTTTGTGAGAGAAAAAGGGATAGTAAAACGGAGATTTTACGAGAATGGCTCAACTCTCCCGTGCGTCCATCGCTATCGGGTATTGTTACAGCGTGCCTAAGGCGATCCACCGCAGGACGCTGTTTACGCCGTCAGAGGTCGAGAGGTAGGCGCCTGTTAATTAGCAATAGATTCAACCAGCCCTGGACGACAAGTAGGATGGCATTTTTCGACTCCGAATGATGACGAGTTGCGCGGAGAAGGAGAAATGTTAAGTTGGCTGACTCACAGCAATGCTTTCGAGGAAACGTTGAAGCAAATGCCAAATTTATACAGAAAGTAGCCGAGAACCAGGTGCGGGCAAAGCCGCCACGGCTAGCCCTTTAACTTTACAACGAAGGATGGGAGAAATCAGGTCCCAATTGCGAAAAGCGCTCGTGCGAACACGTGTACCTGCTGGAAAAGAGAAACTTCCTTTAACTTGATAAATGACCCAGAAATTGACTAACCGAAACCCAGAGAGAATTCGGAGTGAAGGGTCGAGGACTGTGTTTTGGAGTCTTCGGAGTGCTACTGTAAGCTCTTCCAGGAGATCTGTAGGTATTCGGACTAGCTGGAGGCAAATCTAAAAATAATTTATTTATATTTCAAACATCTCACTCACAAAATGGAGTTTCTTCACATTCCATTCCACTAAAATCCATTGGAGGAACTTCCTAAAATTTTCTTTTCAAGGAGATCCCAATGGAATCCTGCCATTTTTCGCTAGCTTTAGAGTCTCGAATGTTCTATAGGAAAAAACTAAATACCCCACGAATACGACACAAATGTTTCAGACTCATTGAACCTCTCACCGAATGAACACCGTTATCTGACATTTTCTTCAGCCAATGCACAAACTTGCTTCTTTCGATGTAGTTTTGAAGGGAAGATGGAGTCACCTAGATCTCTCTTTGTAGACATTTTCTATCTTACATGAAATCTGCGTTTGCTTCGTGCATCCTTTGTTGAGTTATTCATCTGAAAATCTTTCTAATTGCTAGAATCAGAGGAGTTGTTTATTGGAGAGGAATGAGTCACGACTGAACGAGAAACTAAAGGCTCAATTATAGTTGATAATTGGCAGCGTTTTGTTGTTCAAAAAAGGCAAGATTGACTCTTTCAGCTTTGATGGTTGAGGTTCAGATTCTGAAAGGGAACATCTTTAGTCACAAGAGTGTGTAACGTAAGACAAAGCTCTCGATTTTTGTCTCTGATCAATCTATCATTTTGATAATATAGCATTGATCAATCATCGTTTCACTTTCAAACAGCTATGCTAATTTTATCGATTTCACAAGGTGATTCTTATCAAAACTCTTTTGGATTTTTTGAGATGATCAATGACTTATCCAATGAGACAACGTAAAAGATGAAACAGCCACTTTCATCAGATGAATCCTATGCCAATTAAAGAAACAAACCCCATAGCGAAAAAAGAGAAAATAATTGAAAATCCTTATTAAATTAAAGCAGAGAATTCGAAAAGAGAAAATGTAGGCCCCAGCGTTCGGGCGAACACTCCTCCTTGAGCATCACCATAGTAACCCGCAGAAACGGCACAGAGGGCATGAAAGCAGCTGCTACAGAAGAACAACCGAAATGTGTGGAGACAATGTCCCATAGAAGAGCAGCAATGGTGTGTGTGTGTGTTTGCTTTTTCCGAATCAAATTATCCTAATGCTCTCCACTCATCTTATATTCACTCGGCAAATCATGAGGAGCATAGAGCGTTTTGTTTTTTTATTTAATCTATGCTAAATAATAAAAGCGAAGGTTCTTTTTCCCGGAAAAGCAACCCTATTCGTCGCTTTTTTTGACATCATTTTTCATCATCGTTCTTGGCATCAACTTGGAAGCAACTTTTAGGTAAATTCTTATGTTTTTTTACTTTTTCTATTGATTTATCACTAAAATTATAAATTTACCATAATAGTAATGACTCAGCAATAGGTTTTAGAGCTTCGGTATTCTCGCGCCATTTCCGCATTGTGCCTAAATTTGAATGGCGTATTTTGGCGCAATAATGCTATGCAGACCAGGAAATAGCCACGCGAAGCATCCTATTGATCCTATAGTTTTTCCAGTCTGACCTTTTCTTCTTCAGAATCGACTGAGAATGGGGGACAGAGAGGAGCGTAAATCTGAACGTCTGAAAATGAAGAGATTGGCTAAGGATACTTCTCAAGAGGCTTCTGGAGAAAACAAGGAGAACAACGCAGAGAATAACACAGAGAACAAGCAGAGGTAAATAAATTATTTTTTAGTCAAAAATCTATGATCAATTCACACGACCAAAGGGGAAATTTTGTTGAAATTGGACGATCGAAGGTGTTTTGACTGTCCATCTGGTCATTTTCTAAACTCTTTCTGTCACTTTCGAATCATACTGATACCTGATTGCTAGCTACAAAGTTAATCTCGTTGGCAGAAATATTTTGGCAGTTTTTGCACACTTTGGGGGCTCGATCCTTCACATTTATCTTCTTGCAATGGGAGAAAAGTCTACGATAGTCAAGCAACTAATAAGAGATAGAAAAGGAAAAAACCTGACCTTTTTTGCTTTTTTTTCCATTCAAGCAGATGACAATTTGTTGCAAAGTCAAATACTTTTGTTTGGCTTAAGACTCCCTTCGGAATATCGAATTTGTCTCTAAAAGATTCCATTCGAGTAAAAAAGGAATTTTACCCAATTTTGTAGAAAAGAATCCATGACACCATAGCATATAACACTGAACCAACTGAAAAGCAACTCATCCCTGTTTTGAGGATTACCAACAATAAAGACGTAGCCCATAAGTTTAAGAATGAATAAAATCGACATCGCGAGTAGTGCCCAATCCACCTCAATCCAAGTCTTTTCAGGTTTGTACCTGTTGTGGCTAAAAAGGCAAAGCCTGAAGAGGCCGACACTCAAAACCCGAAACAAGTAGAGGCCGAGAAGTTAGAGCCTAAGAACGAAGAGCCCAAGCCGAAGGCTAAAATTCGGGAGCCCGGAGGATTCGCCAAGCCAGATGAAGAGAATAAAATTGCTCAACCTAAAATACTAGAACGAAGTAAGTTTCCATATAGAATTAAATATTTATTTTTTTTCTTAGTTGATGTCCTTTACGCCTACAGCAAATGGCCAACCGATTTATCATCATGCTTTGTTTGTAAAGTGGGAGAAGTTGAAGGGGATAAGCTTATGAAGTGTGAATCGAAGCTTTGTTCGATTTCATGTCCAATTCGCTTCCATCTTTCGTGTATAAAGGTAAAATTCATCTCATTTATGTCAACAAATCTTATAGAAATATAATGCCGGAAATTTTTCGTATGACTGTTTGAAATCCATCAACAAGAAGTCATCCTGTCCTTTACATCACTGCTCTTATTGCTACAGAGCTCGCCGAAAAACAGCGGCGACTCATTTTGGAGAAGGGCAGGAGTGCGTTACTTGCATCAAGTGTATGCAGTCATTCCATGAGACTTGCCTTCCTGGATCAGCAGAGGTTTCGGAATCATTTTTATTTGGCAAAGGACCCCGATATAAGGTAATTTATAAATTTCGGCCTCTCTATTGTGCCTTTATAGTCGAAGACAATCGTTTGTCCACGACATTGTGAGATTGCCCCCAAGGATAAGGAAGCTTACAAGAAAACTAACGCCATTATTTCGCTGCCGAAAGAAGGAAAGAGGGAGACGGCCAATCACTTCGAAATCTGCTCGGAGTGCGAGCATACTGGTAATTCCTTCCTAATAGCGATACAATTTTTTAACTTTAGAACCAATGACATCTCTTGTCCCATGCGGGAATTGTATCAGAACCTTTCACAAGGAATGTCACCGGGTTGTTATATACAATGGTAAGTAAATCTATCTTTAAAAACAATTCGATTAAATTAGATAATGGAGTAGAGAAGGATGCCAAAACATGGTGCGAGTCTTGTCTATTCGGAGATTTTGTACGTCTCGACACAGCGGCTATTGCCAAGTTTAAAGGACGGTAAGCATATTAGAAGTATAAAATAAAGAATTATTTTCAGATTCTGGCCATGCATCATCAGAACAACGGACGTTTACCCAACGAGACGTTCTAGAGAAAAGTCGAAGCGATTTCTCTCGAATTCAAGTTTCGTCGTTGTGGAATGGGGCGGTTGCGATGCCACTTATGGCTGTCTTCCCATCTCTCAGGTCATAAATATCTTCTATGGAGCCTACCTTTACTACGGCAAGAAATTCAAAGATAAGAAATACCACGACGGTACGATTCTTCTGTTTACCACGATATAATGAATTTTAGCTTGGGAACTGTATGCAAATGAGGGCATCAAACCGAAAGAAGCTAAATCTCCAGAGCAGGCCTTTGTCTTGATCGCGGTATTCCTTTTTTAAACGAATTTTAATTGTCGAATTTAAGACTTCGGTCCGAAACAAAGCGAGGCCACAGGTTAAAAAGTACGTCTTTGGAGATTGTGAATGCCCCAAAAGCGGACCGGACAGGTGCTCAACAAACGCTTGCTTAAGTCGTCTGGAAGGATATGAATGTCCCAAGGTAAGAGTCGTTCTTCTTTCAAAAATCATATATTTTTAGTCGTGTGAAGAAGGACCTAACGGAAAGTCGAGGGTCTGCAACAACAGATCCATTTCCAACATGCTGACCGCTCCAGGTCTAGAGAAGCGACCTGCTGGAGAAATGGGATTGGGACTTTTTGCCACTAAACCACTTGCAGCAGTATATTAGCAAAAATATTTTTGAAAAATTACTTTATAGGATACTTTTATCGCCGAATATGCGGGTGAGATCATCACCTGTGAAGAAGCCGACAAAAGAATCCACCATACACAAGAAAGCCGTAATAATGACGAACATCATTACATGATGGACTTGGACAATGGCAATATAATTGACTGCAAGAAAAAGGGAAACATAGCAAGGTAATAATATTCTTTGCAACTTATTCAAATATATTTAGATTCATTAATCATAACTGTAGCCCCAATTGCTACGCTGAGATCCGGCACATCGTCATTAGTGGTCCAAATAAAGCCGGTGAATATAAGGTGTGTTTCTTTTTTTATACAAAACAGATTTATTTTAAGACTGATGCCCGAGTTGCTATTACAACCAAGAGGAAGATAAAAGCTGAAGAAGAGCTCACCTTCGACTACAAGATGATCAACTTCGCCAACGGTGTCGTACCGGATTGCCATTGTAAAGCCACAAACTGCCGAGGAAAGATTGGACCTGTAAAGACCGCAAAAGGAGCTGCTAAATAATCATTCAAACTATCGTTCTCCCGGGTAATTCATTAACATACGTTCTTTCATCTCGGAATTATGTTTGAAATAAATCTGTGAATACGAAATCGTCTTTGAGGTTTATTTAAGACAAGAAGACTGTACAATGAATGGCGTACAATACACAAAATCACAGGGACAGAAAATGTCGGAACTTATGCAAGAAGATGAGAGTGATAAATATAAACTCTGATGCGCATCCCTTTACGGCAATAAATAGTTCTATGATACAGACGGGAATGCTTAAGGGGGTATCTCTCTATTTCACAGATATTTGGAGACCAGCAACCTTTTAGCAGTTACAATCTTTCTTCTCTTGAGCTGAAGTGGCTGTATTGCGAGGAAGTGTCTGTTTTGGCTGGACACCCGTATCAGCAGCATTCAAATCCAAACTGAAAAGAAATTTTTTCATAGACCTTTTTTGACTGACCTTCCATCCAAAATGTTTTGATAAATCTTCCTGGCCGTTTCCAAGAAAGCATCTTCCACATTGTCTCCTCTGAAATGTCTTTCATATTTCTTTCAAAAAGATATACTCACGTTTTAGCAGAACATTCAAGGAAGGTTAGTCCATTTTCCTCAGCAAAAGCCTTGGCTTCCTCATAGGGAACATCCCTTTGTCCCTCAAGATCCGATTTGTTTCCAATCAAGAAAATGGCCTGAATATCTCATTCATCTCCTCAATCCTTTCCAACTCACAGTATTCGGATTGGTCAAATTCCTAGCATCCGTGAGCCAGCTGCTCAAATGATTGTATGTGCTCCTTCGAGTAATATCGTAAACCATCAAAGCTCCAGCCGCTCCACGATAGTATGACCTCGTGACAGCACGAAATCTAAATCGACTTGGTTTTGGAGACAAAATAAACAAAGTGACCGTTCCTGGCCAGCTGTGTCCCAGATTTGCAATTTGATCTTCTGACCGCTGACTTCGATGATTCTGGTTCCAAATTCAACTCCTATCGTATGGGGACAATCAGCCATAACTAAAGAAGATAAAAAACAAATGAAAAACTCACATTTTTTCTCTGTGAATTGGTGGAGTAAACACGATTTACCGACACCCATATCTCCGATTATAATGTACTTAAAGATGTAAGAATAATTGTACGGAGCGGCCGACATTTCTGAGGAATAATTATGAAAATGCTTTTGGACAGGTCGAGGGGTCTAAACGTGACCAAAGGACAGCGCTATCGATTCGGCTAACTGGACGGGAATGGACGACCCCTTCGCGTCAACAAATTCGCTTGGCGCGTCAGTTGTGTGGCTGGAGAAGAGTGAACGGTTTCAACATAGACCCGTGATTCAACTATTTGGTTATTCACCAGGCCGGAATAACAAACAGGAGGTAAAAAGGAGACTGTGTGGGATGCAAGACTTCAGTTGGTGGCTCCTATTTTATTGGACTGGAACCGAAAAAAAAGAAGGCGGAACCGCGAAATATTTATTGCCGTCTAATCGTCATCTTTGTTCCTTTCCAAGTCTTGCTTCAAAACCAAATCATAATAGAGTCCCTTCTGACGCATCAGCTCTGCATGAGTGCCTCGTTCTCTACAAATTTGCTTATTCTTTTGTTGACTCGTCTTCTAACCGAACTTTTCCATCTTTTATGAAGAGGATTTCATCGGCGTTTTGGATGCTACTCAACCGATGAGCTACAGCAATACAAGTCCTTCCTTTCCTGGCTACTTCCAGAGCTTCTTGGACAGCTTTTTCCGCCTGAGAGTCGAGCGCCGATGTGGCCTCATCCAGCAATAAAATCACAGGATCTCTCACCAATGCTCTGTAAGGTTAAGTGTGTGAATCAACTCTATCCACCAACCTGGCTATTGCAATTCGTTGTTTCTGTCCTCCTGAGAGTTGAGTCCCCTTTTCTCCAACTTCAGTATCAAGTGCCTGAAGAGCTGCTTTTCCAAATGAATTCTTACCAATGGAAGAGAATAAACAAAAGTGGAAGCATTTGCCATCTCCAATGCCTTTTTGATCTGTTCGTCATCTACTTGATCCAGACCGAACCGAATGTTTTCCTTGATAGTTCCAGAAAAAAGACGAGGTTCTTGGCTGACGAGAGACATCTTAGTTCTCAAATGATAAAGAGACATCTTCTTCACATTCATCCCATCAAATTTCTGATTTTATTCCTCTTAGAAATCCTTCAATAACTCACCACATCACCCATAGTCGTATCATAAAATCGTTCCAACAGAGAGACAACAGTACTTTTTCCAGAACCAGAAGGACCCACTAAAGCTACAGTTTGGCCTCGTTTCACAGTAAATTTGAGATCATTCATCACTGGATGGAGTGGTCTTTGTGGATAAACAAAATGCACATCATCAAATTCAATGTCTCCGTTCAATTCCTGGATTATTTTCCTCGTTTCTTTCCAAAAGAACTAACCGGTCTTTCTCCCTCTTGTAAATCTCCAGTTGTAGGCACACTTTTAAGCATTTTAAACATAAGAGCAGTGGCTGTTTTGGCCTTGACAAAATCGGAATAGAAGCTGGAGGCGAGCGACGTGACAATTGAGGCTAAAAATGCAGCCAAAACTCCTCGATAGGCATCCGACACGGTGAAATATCGTTTTCGAATAAAGACAGACGAGAGGCCATAGGCTACACCAATTGACAAAAATATATAGGATTGGCAGATGGCGAAGTTGATTCCTAAAAAAAGCATTTTTTTCCGAGAGGGAAAGAAACCATCGAGATATCCATTTTTGACTTCAGTTCGTTTCAAATCCTGGGATGCGACTTCATATTTAGTGAAGAATCTCTTCTCTCGCGTCAAAAGTTGAATTGTCTTTACATTTTCTACAATTTCGACTGATAACTGAACTTTTTAAGGTTAGAAGCAAAGGAAAGAACCTTTCCAGCCGGGTTTTGTTTCGACTTTCGCAAATCTCTTTGATGGATTTTGGCAGCCAGTCGAGTGAGGAACCAGAGAAGGAAAAGACTCATAACAAAGCCAACAATTCCTAATGGCCAACAGCTTACTGTAGCCACGCCGATATTAAGAGACCAGGAGGTAAAATAGAAGGCAGCATGGAACATCCTCGAATCTATGATAGCCTTGACGTTGGGAGCATCTGAGGCCAGTCGAGTGATCACTTTCCCAGGAGAATGTTCGGGTTTATCGAAGTAAGCTGCATCTTGATGGAGGACGTTGTTGAAAGTCCGAACTCGGAGCAACAAAATCAATTTCTCTGCGACTTTCCCGAATAGAACTGTCTTAAAATATTTCTGATTTGAAATCCATCTCTTTTACTCCGATTGTGTGGGTGCAACACATGGCTATGCCGTTGAAGAGCATCATACACACAGCGAGCCGCAGTTTTGACATCATTTTATCGGGATCTTCTGGGAGCATTTTGAACGATTCCAGAACCTACTTAGATTAGATTTGATTAACAAAGAAACAAACTATTCCCCAAGCGATAGAAGAGATTGGCATTTCCACTCCTCTAGCAATTGCAATACAAAAGGCAGGGATAAGAGTTTTCTTGAAGCTTCCAGCCTCCTTGTAGACATCTAGCAAGCCGCCAGCATTTTCGTCTACTTCCTCATCTTCAATGATTCTATTCTCCTCGGTTATACAGTCAATGTCTCCAGAACTCATGAAACTACATCTGAATATTTCCTGTTTTTGTATCTCTAGGAGTCAAGAACCTGACAGAGCTCTCAACTGAAATTCCACGTTTAAAAACATCAGGACCAGAGACTTCAGAAGTCTTTCTTGATCGAGGTGTTTCGACTTTCTGTAGGAATTGAGCTTTCGCCAAAGCTGTGTATTTCCCTCCAGCTGCCATCAGACCAACATGAGAGCCTTCACATTTCCTCTCAGAAGATAAAAACTCTCACCTTTCTCGACAATCTTCCCCTTCTCCATCACAACAATCAGATCAGCCTTGACTACGGTAGCCAATCTGTGAGCTATCACAATGGTAGTTCTTCCTTTCATTGCATTCTCAAGTGCTTGTTGAACAATAGCCTCACTGTTAGTGTCCTGAAATCAATCATTTTCCATAGCGGATTTCATCAAACCAGGGCTGAAGTAGCCTCATCTAATAAGAGAATCTTCGGGTTTCGAGCTAAAGTCCGAGCAATGGCAACTCTTTGTTTTTGTCCTCCAGAGAGCTGAACTCCACCATCTCCGATTATTGTATCGTATCCTTTCGGCAGTTTTATAATAAATTCGTGAGCATTGGCCATCCGACAAACACGCTTCATCTCTTCATCTGAGATATCTTCCCTTCCCATTCGAATGTTTTCCTATGATTTGTTCCATTGCGTGCTCAGCTCTAACCTTGATTGTATCATGGAAGAGAGCAGGTTCTTGTTGAACAACTCCGACAATTTCTCGGAGACAAGAGAGACGAATCTTACGAATATCCACACCATCGATCAAGACTTGACCCTCTTCCACATCATAAAGTCGACTCAAAAGACCAACACTACTGAAAAGGCGGATATGATAGACGTCTTGTGGCTTATATATTACGTAGATTTTCCACTCCCCGAATGGCCAACCAAGGCGATAGTCTTTCCCGAAGAAATGATCAAATTGAATCCATCCAAAACGACTACATCCTTCCTTGTTGGATAGCGGAATCTAACATTTTTGAATTCGACTTCTCCTACAACATCTGGCAGAATTTGTCCTCCCATTTCATAAGCATCGATGTCAGGAATCTGCTCAGATCATTTCATGAAGAAAGTACTTACTCTATCGATAGTTTTGTAGATGACGGCAGCAGCTACTCGAGCATTGAGAATAACGAGGAGTTGAGGGGAAATTTGGCCCAAAAAGTAGGCCGAAATAAGCATTGAAATGACTGCTGTCATCACATTTCCGCCTTGCTTGATGACTCCTTCTTTCAAGAAATATCCTCCAATGAAGATTCCAGATGCCATAAAAATGAAGAGAAAAAGGAAGAAAACCCCGCTGAGGAATCCTCCCCAAAAAGATTTAGTCAAGCCATGTTCTGATCCTTTCGAGAGCTCTTTTTCATATCGTTCGACCATCTCCTTCTGTCCATTAAGGGCTTGGACAGTTCGAACTCCCAGCACAGCTTCCTCGGCAACAGCTCCAGCATTTCCCACATTACTCAGCTCTTTTGATGTTGATTGAGCCATTTTCTTTATTTCTTTATGGATTTATCGAAGATTTTTTTTACCTTATTCATTATATTCATTATTGTACAAGTCAGAGGAGCCACAGGACACATCACGAGGGCAGTTCTCCAATCATAATAGAGAGAAACAACCAATGAAGCAATGAACATGACAAAGCCTCGAAGAAGAAGACCCAATTTGTCTCCAATTCCATCGTTGATTCTTTGAATATTGCTGAAATGTGCTGATATATTATGGCTGATACTTTGAGCTGAGGCTTATTCAAATGTCACTCTGAACATTGACCGAAATTTTCGAAAAACACGGTGGTCAGGGAAGCAAACCAACTCATTGAGTTGAGTAGTCAACGTTCCACAAGAAGTCGCATCTAACCAAGCTGAATCCTGACGAAGAATTGAGCGGACAAATTCATGTCGAATTCGAGCGACCTGACGAGCACAAACTCTTTGAAAGCAAACGAACTAAATTATTGTTTAGGATAGGAATTGGAAAATACTTGGGCGAAATTGACAGCGGTACAAATGAAAAATGAGCCGACATAAAGAGCAGTGTAGAGAGCTGATTCGTACACAAATTGGTCACTATCAATTGGAGTATTTAGTAAAGTATTGAAGAAAAAACCAGCCAAAATCGAAAGAAATGGCTAAATGCTTTTGTGATTGAAAAAATTTAAGGAATTGCCTGCGTACAACCCGAAATAGAAGCAGAAATACAGCCGAGAACTAATAGAAGATGATCTCCTTTTGTAGAATAACGGAACTAGAAAATATAAAGAAAATGTAGGAAGAAAACAAACTAATTCTCGAAGGGAAACTGGCTGGGCAGTTAGCTTTTCTTCGGCTAAATCCGATCTGAAAACGGGGAATCCATGAAAGGAAAAGGCTCCAACAAACCGGCATAATAGGTAATTTATAAAACGAGTAAATTTAGATTTGGCGACGAGATCCTCTTCCTGATCCGGGTCACTTTTAGAAAACGTCATGTCGAGAAAAACACAATCGTTTATCGGTCTGTTCTTTTGTAGTGTGGCGGAGCTGTACTTATGCAAATTTGGCCACAGGAATATTGTGCAATCAAGCATCTGCTTCTGTTGAAATATTTCAACATGTTTTAATTCCTAGAAACTACCGACGAGAGAAGAAGGTTGAACAGAGCGATTGATTAGAAATTGTATTTAGGGTTAATTATTTTTTAGCTGCCAACGAGTAGCTCTGTACGACGGTTATAGGCGGCTTTTGTTCGGCGACTTTTTTAGTCTCATTTCCACAGAGAACGTTGCCTCCCCAATTGACTGGAATAAAGCCGGGCTCGGCCAGCATGACCTCAAGCAGGAGATTCTTGGTCAAATCCTGATTGAGCAGCAGCTCACGCATCTTGTTGTCGACGATGTCTTCAATCTCGTGCGGACTGGTGACCAGTTTCTCGATCGCCTTTGTCATCGCTTTGTCCAAAGTCTTCAGGATTTCCTCGCTTGGAGGGTTTCCGCTGGTGAAGAACGCGGAAAGACTCGTATTCTCAGGAGGACTCAAAGCCCTATCGATTTTATTTATCGATATCGGTTTATAAAAGGCTGTTAGTAAAATGCATTTATTTATGTAGCAACTTAACAATCTGTAAAAATTGCATTAAAAACAGAAAATTAGAAAAAAGAGATCCGTATTTGACAAACCGAGAAAGTACCGCTTTGTAAAAGATACTATTACTTGGCTACACGAAGGTTATCTTATCATCGACAAGCATTGCGGCATTCTCGTTACATAGTTGTTCATATCCGGCAGTCAATTCACCCTCAGAAAATTTGAGATTTCCGGCCAATTTTTGTATACCTAACAAGTAAGAAGAAATTACATAAATATCAAGTAAATGTTACCTTCTGTGATAACAACCACTTCAACAAGATCCTGAGTCCCTCCCATCGAGTCGTAGACATGCCGAACGCACTTTTTAAATTGTTTATATCTGAAATCAAAGGGATTTTTTTAGGTTTTAATAAAACTAGCCTGTCAACACTAATTGCAGCCTGTTCTTCAGGCCGTGTCTTCTTAGCTGCGGGTTCAACAATTTCCTGAGACTCTTCTTCTTCATCAATGACAGCACGGCGGCGCGTTCCTCGTCCTGGAGTTTTGGCATCAGGTTGGATGTTTTCTTGATCTTCCTCGTCTACTTCCATTTCTTCATCATCATGATCCTTTCTTTTCTTTGACATTTCATAAGCAATACGAGCTTTTGGAATCTCTTTGAAACAGGCAAAATGTAATAAATTGTATGCCTTTTCAGCGTCGACACGATCAACAGTTTTAGAGAAGCGTGTCTTGGCAATAGCAGTTGCAAGTCGAATAAGCGTTTCCAACTGGCGAGCAGTAACAGGCATAGTCTGAAAATAATTATAAAAATACTTTTAAAAAATACCCGCTCTCTTTCCGTTTTAGAAGTATCAAAGGACCTAATCTCAGCGTAAACTTCAGATATGAAGGCTGTTGCTTCATCGGTAAGCTTTGGCTTGATAGTCCGAGCAAGATGCACATACTTTCTTACAAAATCAATGGAAAGTATTTTCTCGCTATAAAAGGTTACGGTAGATAGACTTACTTACTTGTTTTCATTAGCGGCCCAAGAAGCGTTTTTCTCATAAACATCACTGCCTTTATGCTGACTTTCCAAATCCAAGGTACTCATTGTTTCTACTCCAGCACCCATAGGTAAAACTGTGCCATCAGCTTCACCTGGTGTACGATACCGGTGGAGTTTCAATACATGTTTTGCGATATTTTTGTCGCGCTCAGCTTCGTGCTAAAAATATTATAACACCCTAAAATCCAAACCTCATCCAGAAGTACAAAAATTAGATCAAAACGCGAAAGGAGGGAATCTTGCATGTTGATGTTTTCCATGGGCGTTTTAAATGGATCATATCTGCCATATAGAGGATTTGCAGCGGCTAAAACTGAGCAACGGGCATTCAGTTTAGCATGAATGCCTGCTTTGGCAATGGTAACACGCCCTTGTTCCATAACTTCGTGAATAGCTGTGCGATCCATATCTGACATCTGAATATTAAATATTTAATTATCTGAGCTATGCCTAACCTTGTCAAACTCATCAATGCATACAATCCCTCTATCAGCAAGTACCATTGCTCCAGCTTCTAAGCGTCTTTCTCCAGACTCATTATCTGTCGTTACAGCAGCAGTAAGTCCGACGCCAGAAGATCCGCGACCTGTTGTAGCAATAGCACGTGGAGCAGTATGCAGGACATATCTACAAAGGGCTTTATGGCGAAGTGATAATGCTTACCGTAGAAGTTGTGATTTAGCAACAGATGGGTCTCCAATTAGAAGAACATTAATATCACCACGAAGGCGACTTCCATTGTCCAAAATCTTTTCTGTTCCACCCATTAAAAGACATAGAATGGCCTTTTTAACTTCTTCGTGTCCACAAATTGATGGAGCTAAAGACCGAGAAAGAAGTTCGAAAACCTATAAAATACAATATTTGTTAATTATGTTGAAACTTACGTCTGAGCGTTTGCTAAGGTTACGAATATTCTTTACATCCTCAGGATCAAGATCAGGCGATTGTTCCTTTGATAGAAGTTGAATATTATTTGCTATAAGAATTGATCTGAAATATCGATGGGTAAACTATTTTATTTTCTTTACCTAAATGATCCGCTTGAAACACCATTTTGTTTGTTTGGAAGCACTCGATAAAGGCCAATGACACGGACTCGATCTCCGGGTTTGACAGAGTCAGAGAGATCATCATCAGCAATGACATCAACCGATCGAGGTAATTGTCCAGCTGGTGCAGATTCTGGCAACTCCTGGATTGAAAATGTTTGATGATCCTTATATGTACTCAAACCGAACTCTGTTTCAAGCGGATTTTTGCTTTCATCCTAAAAAACTTTATTAAAAAAATTTGAAGAACACTAACTTCAGTCGGATATGCGTTGCTAGTAGTAATTCCTTGATATGAAGTTAAATCAGAATAATTTTTTCGGAATGTCTTTTGTGTTGCCGGGCAGTAGTGAACGCTTTCGACAACTTTTGGACGGACACTTGAACCTAAAACGTAAGATAATGCTGGTTAAATTTTGAATAAATTTACATTTAGTTACAATTCCCTCACAACAGACAAGGTTTCCTAAAAAATTCGATTTCAGAGTTCTCGGGTTGACATGACGGTCACCAAAGCTACCTTCAAACCCAACGTGTATAGTGCTAGAACAAATACTTCAAAAGCTTTTTGATTGTTACCATTCTTTCGCATAATCGGTATTGATTCTTGAAATAAAGTCTTTTGTTGCTTGCTCCAAACATATAATTTCTTCTACAAAATTTTTGATTAATCTAAAGCCGCAATTTAGACAATACTGTTACACTTGCCCAGCGGCTCTCTGTGGTAGCTTTTTGTAGACATCGCTAATGTTCACAATAAGTCGATTCACTCTGTCTTGCATCATTTCTTCGATCTTGTGCACGTAAATTTTTTGATCAGTCTAAAGTACTATTTGAAGGCATTGGAAGTATAGCTCACAGAGTCATCAAGGAAGTTAAGATATTCCTGAGTCAACTCTCTATTACGAAGCTCAGCTTGCTCATCTACTAGGCCGACAGTGTTTGATGCAGCCATTCTGAAAAATGACCATCCAGCAATAAAACCATTAGAATTAGAAGGTGCGAAAAAGACAGATGAAAAATTGTAGACGAAAAGGCCTTGGATTCTAATAGTATTTTAGTGAACTCTTCTTTTTCAAAATGAGCGACTAGTCTAATCGAAAGTCATAAGGATAGTTGAAGCAGCATTTTCGCGCACTAAATATTCGCGCCGAAACTAGGTGTAAAAACGTTAAAATGTTCGTCATAAATCAGTCCAGACATTTGTTTACAGCAAGAGCATTTTTATCCTAAAACACTTGTTCTAATTGGCGTTCACACTTGATTTCAAGTTATTCCTATCGCTTTCGAAACCTAGAAATTACTTTTCTGCTTACTCTAGTATTTTTTCCCAACATCTCTTACCTAAAGGACGCAAAGACATGGGTCCTAAGGCGAGCTTTACCGTACTTATAGCAATATCTCCCCTGCCTTCAAAGTTTACCTCCCTAAAATTTTTTAAAGATTTCTTTACTTGGATCTATGTTTCACTACTAATTCTATATATGAATTTTTACAAGGCAAAACGACTCTTTTTACATTGCATGATGTCGTTTAAAACTTATATCGAAATAATAGTTCGAAATATCTTATTTTTCAATTGCTCAATACTTTTTGTAATATTCATATTTCAGCATGGGTATCTCGCGCGACGCATGGCATAAGCGCTATAAGACTGGAGCTGCTCGCCCCATCCCTCACAAGAAGAGGAAGTACGAGCTTGGTCGTCCTGCTGCCAATACCAAGGTATCTTATTTAAAGAAAAGTTGAGATACAAAAGTTTCAAATTAGACTTTAGTTAACATTATTTTCTTCAGATTGGAGCCAGCCGTGTCCACACTGTTCGTGTACGCGGAGGAAACGTGAAATATCGTGCTCTTCGTCTTGATTCTGGAAACTACTCCTGGACCTCTGAGAGTAAGCTTATTTTTGTTTGTACATTCTGTCGATTTTCAGAGGTAACTCGTAAGACACGTATTGTTGATACCGTCTACAATGCTACCAACAACGAGTTAGTACGTACAAAGACCCTTGTAAAGGGAACCATTGTTACCATCGATGCTGCTCCTTTCCGTCAGTGGTACGAAGCTCACTATTCTCTCCCCCTTGCCAGAAAGAAGGGCGCTAAGATCTCTGAGGAGGACAATGCTATTATCAACAAGAAGCGGTTAGCCTTTTTTTAAAAACTAAAATTTCACTTGTCTTCATTTGAAAAGTAATAAAAGGTAAATTTTCAGTAGCAAGACTCATCAGGCTAAGTACACTGAACGTCAGAAGACCGCAACTGTTGACCCTCTTCTTATTGAACAGTTCCAAGCCGGACGTCTGCTTGGTAACAAATTCAACTTATTAAGCCTAATGAGTATATTTAGCTCGTCTCTCTTCCAGACCTGGACAAGTCGGAGTCGCCGATGGATACATTCTTGAAGGAAAAGAACTCGAATTCTACCTTCGTAAGATCAGAGCCAAAAAGGCTAAGTAAGCGCCCATCAGTTCATTGTTCTGGGTTGTTGCTTATAAATGAAGTGTTATTAAAAAACCACGGCTTTTTTTCCTCTGCAGTCTGTCGCCTCCATTGAATATCAATATGGATAGTTCACCTCTACATTAGAGCATAACATTATGCGGTATATTCGTCAAACATCATTCTGGGCCAATAAGACTGAGGTCAGCTACGTGGTAAAAGTGCTCTGTTTATAACAGTCCTTTGACACTTTCGAATAATCTATCTATCCATAGTATTTTTTTTCTGTTTCATATGACTCGCCACGGCAAAAACTGCACGGCTTCTGCTGTATATTCTTATCATGAAAGACAACGAGATGCAAAGATTAGTGGTTACGGAACTCTCCATGCGCGTCTTGGAGCTGATTCAATCAAAGAGTTCGACTGTTGTTCTTTAACGCTTCAACCATGCAGGTGAGTAGTTTATTTTACTAGAAATTTGTTTTAAAGAGAAGCTGTTATTACCCCGAATGGCTATATTTTTGACCGAGAATCAATTTTGGAATACATATTGACACAAAAGAAGATGATTGCAAAAAAGACCAAGGAATGGGAAAAGCAATGTCAGCGTGAACAAGAGGAATCAAAAAAGGTTTTTTTTAACAAATAAAAGTAATAATAGTTTTAATTTAGATTGAAGCAGCAGACCAAGATCGAAAGATAAAAAGATTTGCTGCCATTGAGGGCACACCCGCACATCCTGGGGCAAAAGTAGACCTATCTCAATTCGATACACCAGAGCATAGTACACTTGTTAGTTTAAATTTAAACTACATTTAGCTTTATGTATTTTAGAAAAGACCTGCTGGAGTTGGAAGTCTAATAGGAGAACCTTCAGAAAAAGTAAAATCCCATGGAGCAGAAGGAGAAATTTCAAATATGAAAGGAGAAAAGTTTGTTAATTTGTATATTTGTTTATATATATATAAACCAGGAGCAAGCAACTTCCGAGCTTTTGGATACCAGAGTTAAATCCAACTGCAGACACCTCAAAACTTGAAAAACCCGTAAGACAATTGCTATGCAGAATAATTTTATATGAATACAGGATCAAAAAGTGCGTTGTCCTGTCTCAGGAAAATCACTCAAATTAAAAGAACTAATGGAAGTCAAATTTACGCCAATGCCGCAAGACCCTGAAGATGCGAAAAATCCTAACAAAAAAATGCCAAGATATATGTGCCCTGTTACCCATGATGCTCTCACAAATACAACCAAATGTGCGTATTTAAAGAAATCGTAAGTTTTTTAAATCTTATTTTTATTTTATTTAATAGAAAAGCTGTGGTTTCATATGATGTTGTTGAAAAGTTGATAAAGAAAGATTGGATCGACCCAGTCTCGCAACAGAAAATAACAGAAGATGATATAATAGAACTCCAACGAGGAGGTAAGCTCGGTATTTTTCTTAATTATTTTAATTTTCAGGAACCGGCTTTGCTGCAACCAACGAAGTAAAAGCTAAAAAGATTCGACCGCAGCTTGAGCTGCAATAACCTTTATAGCTTTAAATGGTGTAATATAAAGTGTTTCTTATGCTATATGTGCATTTAATATTAATCGAGCTTTTTTTCTCTCTAAGATACTTATTAATTTACTTTTTCTTAATATTTTGTTTACTGTCAATCATTTTTTAGAATGCCAGACATGGACAATTTCAAACGACCAGCTCTGCCCATGGATTTAGTTCCAAGTAAGCTTTATGTTTTCATTTCATTACAATTTGTAGCAAAAAAAGGAAAATATGAAGATAATATGGCTCTTTCAACAACAGGCGCAGGTGCTCAACAGCAAACTACTCGGGTGTCAAACTTAATGGTAGGTATGAACTTTTGAACTTAAAATATATTCTTATAGGCCCCAATTATGCTGTTACATGGACACGAAGGAGAAATCAATACAGCCCGGTTTAGCACAGACGGAACTTGTCTCGCATCCGGTGGCTTTGATCAACGAATTTTTCTATGGAACGTTTTTGGAGAATGTGAAAACTTTTCTATTTTAAAAGGACATAACGGAGCAGTGATGGACTTAAATTTTAATACAGATTCCAGGTATGTTTTGATATTATTATTACTGGAATTTTTAGCTATTTATTTTCTTGTGGAACAGATAAAACCATACGCATCTGGGATATGCAAACTGGATCATGTATAAGAAAATACAAATCTCACACTGATATTGTAAATGCTTGTCATCCGATTAGAAGAGGCCCATTACTTGTTTGCTCCGCTAGTGATGATGGAACTGTCAAGATTCATGATATTAGACTGAAAGATCCTGTCAAGAGTTATGCCAGCAAATTCCAACAAACCTCTATCACTTGGAACGATATGGGAGATCAAGTTATTGCTGGTGGTATCGACAATGATATAAAGGTAATATTAATTTTACTCATTATACAATCTTAAGGTGTGGGATATTAGAAGAGACGACATCACATATGTGCTAAGAGGCCACGCAGACACAGTCACTGGTATTTCTCTTAGCCCTAATGGAAATCACATTGTCTCAAATTCCATGGACTGCTCAGGTTTTATTTTATAATGTTATCAATATTTCTCAAAATGTACAGCAAAAATGTGGGACGTTAGACCATTTGCTCCAACTAATAGACTTGTAAAAACCTTCTATGGGCACCAACACAATTTTGAAAAGAATCTACTAAAGGCCGCTTGGTCTCCTGATGGGGAACGCATCTCTGTTGGATCAAGTGATCGTTTTACTTACATTTGGGAAGTTTCTTCAAAGAAGCTACTCTATAAACTCCCTGGACATCATGGTTCCGTAAATGCTACTGATTTCCATCCAATAGAACCAATCCGTACGTTTAAACACTTTCTTATATATTTCTACATTTCAGTTTTGTCCGCATCAAGTGACAAGAGAATCTACCTAGGTGAAATTGCCTAACCGATCTCAACTTATTTTCAAAATTGTTTCTCTATCCTACGGTTTATCCAGTCTTATATTTGTAATTTGTTCGGAGACAATAAATGATAATTGATTGTACATTGTTAAGGAATAAAACGCGATCGTTTAATATTGCAGCAGATGATAAAGTGCACAAACATAGTCTAGGATGTGTGAACTCGCAAAGAAGGGTATAGGAAAAATTTATTTATCTAGCTCAAGATGTATTTATGAGAATCTGGCATTTGAAGAATTTTTATTTAGGAAGCATGACTTAGAAAAATACGGAGATGCAATGTTTATATGGAGGCAAGAATACTTAACGCGAATTTTATATAATGATTTAGCAATAAGCCAGCTGTAGTTATAGGACGACATCAAAATCCATGGATTGAAGCTAACATTCCATTTTTACGAAAAAGTGGAATAGATTTAGCCAGAAGACATAGCGGTGGTGGGACTGTTTATCATGATATGGGTTAGTTACATTTTAATTTTTTCAAAATATGTGTCTAGGTAATCTTAATATATCTTTACTTTCAACTCATAAATTGCATTGTCGACCTCGAAACTTGCGGTTCCTTTCATCAGCTATAAATGATAATTTCGACGTTAAAGTATGTATATATTTAGTGATTTATAAATCTTAAGGTAGTACCGAATAAAAGAGATGATATGGAGATGCACCCAGGTGAGCGGAAATGTTCTGGAACAGCAGCACGTATATCACGAGGAAGAGCCTATCATCATTTAACACTATTGGTTGAAGCAGATTTGAAAAAACTAAGCACATCTTTGAAATCTCCATTCCTAGTAAGCCCACTGCTGTGTCTTTAATTCTTTCAGGAAAACATTAAATCGAATGCAACAAATAGTGTTCGAGCTTCAGCTGTAGGATTTTTAAGACAAGATGATAAAAAGGCTGAAGTGGCGATTGTTAAAGAAAAAATAGTAGAAAGGTTTGCATCACAGTTCGAGGTACGATTCGCTGTTTCCTATTAATTTGTTGCAGATTTGTAATATACAAGAGATAAATGTATTGTCAGAAATGTCGGCTAACGAAGAAATAGCTAAGAATTACTATGACTTAGTCTGCTTCGACTGGGTTTTTGGCAAGACTCCAAAATTTACATATGTGAAAGATGGAGCTTCAGTGGTTGTTGAGAAGGGGTTCATTAAAGAAACAAGTTCCCCAAAGTTTGTTGTAGATGATAGATTTTGGCTAGATGGTTGTTAAGTTTCATTGTTATTTTTAGGTTGATAAATTTCTATATTCACTTGTGATTGAAGCCTAGAAACGTTATTTTAACAGTCAACCTTATATTTGAATTATCTGTTTAAATTAGTGGTATCTTGTAGGTTTATGATACGATCTCTTCTCAGAGTAAAATGGCTAACAAAGAATATAGCACAATGTAGCAATGTCCCAGGAACACATAGTTATAAGTTCGTTAAATTTCAGCTGAAATAATTTTATTTTCAGATTTATCTGTAGAAGCTTGTATATAACGCATATAAATCTACAGCAATTAGATTATTACACAGTTTTAGGACTTAATAAGAATGTTTCTCAAAATGAAATCAAGTCGGCTTATTATCAGCTTTCCAAAAAATATCACCCTGATGTTGCCGGATCGGATGCAGCTGCAGCTAAAAAGTTTTTAGAAATAAATGAAGCATACGAGTGTCTCAAAGACCCAGAAAAGTAATTTTCTACTTTATTGTTTATACTGTAATTCAGGAGAAGATCTTATGATAGCGGAAGCTTTGGAAATAATAGTCAATTCAATGGAAATTATTCGGATCCTTTTTATCAATTTTATCAGCAAACATATAGAAAAACATACCAGGGCAACCCCTTCCATAATCGACAATTTACACAGGCTGAATATGAAAGAGTAAAGCATTTTTTAATTAAAAACAAACTTTTCAGATTTGGAACGAATTCAATCGCTTGAGAAATACCAGGGAGTTCCATGAACGCCAAAATGAATTCTTAAGAAACAAAATTTGGATGGACTATGCAAAGCGCAGAGCAGAAAGATGGCAATCTTTCCATGAGAGGTTTTTTTTTTTAAATCTGTTATTCTTTTTAGATATCCAAATGGAGCACCTGGCTCAGTAAAATGGGAATTTCGATTTGGAAGGAATGAGGGAGGAGAGAAACGTTATTTCACAGGGAAAGAACTTCTCCGAACATTATTCATGACTTATTTTGTCTGTTTTATGATTGTTTCATTTTTTCAACTTCTTTATCAAGCATTGTAAGTCACATCTATTAATTTAATCTAGCCTTTTTTTAGCAATTTGAGACCACAAACAGAGAGAGGAATTAAATATGAAGAAGTATTGAACAAAGACAAAATAGAGGCAATGATGTCTCGACGACCAGAATCACCAACATCATACATGTATAGTCCTCCAGGAAGAAGCCCGCAGATAGTAGAAGACACGGGAATTCCAGCCGTTCCATCCGAAGCATCGGCATATAATATAGGAAAAGAGGTGACATTTAGTGATGGCATTGGCTCTGAATTTTCCACCTATGTTTCCTCGAAATAGTTGTCAATTATACGGGTTTAGATTATAAATCTTTTAGGATGCGAATATAATAATTTATTATAAGAAAGCTTGGAAGATGGACATGATTTCTTTTTGGCGAGTTTTCAGATTCTCCACTTTCAGACAGGATTCGTGATCACCATTGATCTAAACTTGATAGCTTTTTGAGTTATTTTTATATCTGACCAGCCAAGTGGAGACAGGAAGATAGCTGACTCTTTCGAAGCCATTGCCCACAAGACTACGAGAGAGCTCCTCGTTCAGATCAGGTCTAGTTTTTGTAATTACATTTCAGGGAAACTAACCGAACAGCTTCTCTAAAAGCAGCGACACCAAGCTCTTTGCTTTTGAACAAATACAATTTTGTCTGGGATCTGGTGATCTTATGACTTTTTAGCATCGTTGCCAATTTAACGGCCCTTTCTACGCGGATCGCTGCATTGGGTAAAGGAGCGAAAACGGTCTGAAAAAGCAAAAGGGTTTTGGATTCAAATTGAGTAAAAACCTCCATGAAGCCGCGAATGTTCTCAACTTTGAGCTGATCTGGGCGAAGCATCCAAGAGTCGAACATAACAACAAAAGGTATCTGAAATGAGATTTTCTAAGTTCAGAACTTTACTCACCTCGTATCCCCACATTTTCATATCTGGGATCATTTCTCGACTGATAGTTCCGCCCATTGAATGTCCCAGAATAAAGGGTCGAATCTGTTTTGTATGAGCGGCAACCTAAATTTCTTTTTAACATCTTTTTCTCAAACTTACGGTTTTAGCATAAAGAGCGGCAAGTTCTTTGAGAGTTTCGGCCTTGTATTCCAATTGATATTCAATAGCGTAGACGCTGATGTCCTTCGGGAAAATTTGAAGAAAGGCATAATATGGGAAGATGGCTCCTCCAACCGCATGCATCAGATAGACATTGAATTTCGGCTTGGGAACTTCACGTAATTTCGTGATTATAGAAGTGTTCGTAGATGAAAGACTTGGTTTGAGGAATTCCACAACCAGATTGGCAACTTCGGCCACAGTAGGCTTCGAAAAGAGTTGTGCTACGGGGATTTCAATTTCAAATTGGTCTTTGATGGTTTGTTGAAGAGTCAAAAGCAGTAGCGAATGTCCTCCAAGATCAAAGAAGTTTTCATTCAAATGGAGAACTTCTTTGTTCAAAATTTTAGAGAAAATTCCAAGCATTTTCTCCTCAATGGAAGTCATAATATCTCTTTTCTCTTCGGAGTCAGGATTTGGAACGTTCCTCAATTGGTCATGGAAATCCTGCAAAAGTTTGAGTTTATCCACTTTGCCGCTAGAATTCGTGGGAATTGCCGAAACTGAAATAAAAGCTGAAGGGATGCAATAAGCGGGAAGCAGCTCTCGAAGCAAAGCAGTTGGATTCAACTCAAAAGGATTCACAATAAAGGCGATCAATCTTTCTCCATTCTTCAGAACGACCGCATTTTGAGATTTTGTTACTTTGAGAACTTGAGCTTCAACTTCGAGAATTTCGATTCGATTTCCTCGGATTTTGATTTGGCCATCAAGTCTTCCCAAGTAGAAGAAATCCTTCCCAACCATCCGGACAAGATCTTTGGTTTTATATTGTTCATGGAAGAAGATATTCGCATGGAGATATCCTCGGGACACTTTGTCTCCTTCGAGAATCAGCTCACCCAATGGTCCTTCTCCTTGGATCCATCCTTGCTCTCCAGCCATTGGCTGTCCTATTTTCTTTCCAGAATTCTTTTCTATTTTACATCGATTCGTTAAACTCCAAATTGTTCCTTCAGTTGGTCCATAGATCTGAGTCAAATCGAGTCCCTTTTCCAAGGCGATTTGAAGATTCTTCTCTTGGATCGACTCTCCTCCAACAAACAATTTCTCAACGTTTGAAATCTGCTCAATTTGATTAGAAGAAAGCGAATTGAAGACAGCCGATGTCAAAAAGACATAACTACAATTTATGGCTTCAACAATCTGATCCTTTAGATCTCCATGAAGGACTAATTCAGATCCAATTACCGCTGCTCCCAGGATGTTCGAAACAGAAACATCGAATACCGTATTCACTGAATTGTATATCTTAGATCGTCGATTGATAAGCATTTGTCTGACAGCTAAACGGAGAAATGTGCTCAGATTACGTAAAGTGACTCCAACTCCTTTTGGCTTTCCAGTCGATCCACTTGTATGAATGATATAAGCCAAATCAAATGGATCAAATCTCTTCCAATTTCTTCTTTTTGAGCAAATAGCTTTTAAAAGAAGAAATTCTTCCTTCAAACAAAGCGAATTGTGAAGTCCTTCCTTTATAGAATCCTTTCGAGTTTCTGGCCAAGAGGGATCAATTGGTGCAAATGCCATTCCACTTTCTAGAATAAATGGTATAATTCTGGCCGAATTGTTGGCTGACATCTCCAAAGTGACAGCCGAATCGGAGCGAATTGGTATTCCCAATTCGATGAGGAACTCCTGTTCCACTTTGCTCAAATAAGATGGCCCATCTAGCTTAAATAACAAATGTCGAGGAATATCGAGTTTTTTTCCTTTTAGGAATCGTTTCCTTCTTTTGTACAAAACAATCCTCAAGAAATCTTCGGCAAATTGCTCAATTGTTTCCTCGAAATAATATTCTCGATTAAATTCGAAGAGATATCTGATTCCTTCGGGAGTTTCATCGACGGTTGTGGAGAAATCGAAGAGAGTATTCATCGAAATTTGATTAACTTTCAACTCCTCTCCTTCTTTGATTTCGATCCTTGGAAAGTCCAAAGAATGACGGAAATTGAAATACATTTGGAAAATAGGA
Source organism: Oscheius sp. JU1382 (assembly GCA_932521405.1). Taxonomy (NCBI): domain Eukaryota; kingdom Metazoa; phylum Nematoda; class Chromadorea; order Rhabditida; family Rhabditidae; genus Oscheius; species Oscheius sp. JU1382. The sequence goes on from OW051479.1 coordinate 3,427,844, forward strand.
TGTTGTCCTTTGCTTCTCTCTTGGCCAAGAGTTGCAACAAGTTTATGGAAAGGAATATGTTCGGTCCTTCTCGCTTCGAGAAACTCTTTTTCTACCAAAGGAATCAAATCTCCAATGGTTGAATCGAGTGGAACGTTCAATTTGAGGACAATATTATTCAAGCAATATCCAATCAGTCCTTCGGAGAGTTCATTCCTTCCAGAAATGGGAATCCCAACCACAATTTGGTCCTCATCTGCTTCTTGTTTCCATCGTCTCAAAGTCAGAAGAAAACAACTCAAACTGACAATGAAATCGGTCGTTTTGAAGCGTTGAGCCAATTCCTTTATTCGTTTGACTATCGCCTCCGGAATGATCTTTGAAATCCTTCCAAAACCTTGGAGCCCAGTCTCGTCTCGAACCAATTTCGTTGTTTCCAAATCTTGGAATTTCTTTTTTAAGTTTTCCAATTCTTCTTCAAAGTTCTTCTCCCTATCGTTCCAAGCAACCGCTGCCATACTTTTCTCCGTTGGTTTTGGATCTTCTCTCTTTTCAGCCATCTGATAACACTGTTGAATCTCTTTAGCCAAAACAGTCATCGACCATCCATCGGTCAGAATGTGGTGTTTGTTGAAGAGAAGTCTCCATCCGAGTTCTGTTCGAATCCAACGAATCCTCATTGGAGTTCTTTCAAAATCAAACAGAAATTCCTTTTCGTTCGTTTGAATTTCTCTAAATCTCTTCTCAGACATCTCTTCAATCCTTAGTGAATGAAAACTTTCTGTAAGAGAGAGAATTTCCTGACTAAATCTTCCATCCTCTTGCTTGAAAAGAGTCCTCAATCCAGATTGTCTCGAAATCAAGGATCGAATGGCTTTGTTCATGAGTGATTGATCAAACTTCGAACAAAATTCAATGACAAATACGATGTTATATTGTGGTCCTGGGTCGATTGCTCTCAAAAGGAGCATATTCTCTTGAGCAAAAGATAATGGAATTTTCGAGAGAGCATCCATCTTCCTTTTTGTCTCTTTGGTATCTTCAACCACCGGCAAATTCTGATAGAAATCCTCCAAAATTGGATGGCTGAATACATAATTGACGGTTATTTTGATTCCCAGTTGATTGTTTAAATGCCAGACGAGACGAAGAGCATTCAAGGAATTTCCTCCTAAAACAAAGAAATTACTTTTCTCGTTGATCTCACACGAGAGAACTTCTTTCCAAACTGATTTTACAATTTCCAATTTGTCTGTTTTAGGAGGAGAAATTGTGACTATTTCATTCATCAGTTGAGCTTTGGTTGTGAGTTTTCGAAGTCGAGTTGGATGAATCAAACTGTAGGCCAAACATCCGGAAAGAGAAAGACTTTCCCGGATGGCCTTCGTTCCTTGAGCCGACGAAAGAGCTCCTCTTTTGAGAATAGAGCTCACGCCAGATACTGTATCTCGTGCCATTCTTCCATCCTTCCACATTGGCCATTGGATTGTTTGAATTCGATCGATGAACGGATGGCCATTTAAAGCGAGTCCATCGAGGAAACAATTCGCTGCTGCATAGTCGCTATTCCCTTGAAGAGGAAGATAACTGCTGAGAGAACCACTTAGAACCAAAAAGGGAAGTCGAAGGTTGTTGTCTGCGAAGAACGAAAGAATATTCATCGTCCCTTTGATTTTTGCTGAGAGAACTTCTTCCACATCTTCTTCTGATTTTTCCAATGAATTTGAGGTGGTTTTCCCAGCCAAATTGATTATCACATCGATTCTTCCATGTTTTTCAATCACTTTGTGTAAGACTACCTTGACTTGTTTACTATCAGAGACATCAGCCTGTTGATATTCATCACTCGTGGCAGATCTTCTTCCAATGATCACAACGGTTTTGACGGAGTTCATTCTTTTCAAAACAGAACGATAGACTGATCCAAGGGTACCAGTTCCACCAAAAATAACCACAACTCCTCCAATTTTAGTTGAATCCTCGTCCCAAATCTGACTGTACCCCATTCGGAAGCAGCTTTTCGAGGTCAACATCAGAATATCTTCTGTATATTCTTCTATTCGTCTGGCCACTTCCATCGAATTAAGAGACTCAGGGTTGATTACAAATTGACAAATTGGCTCAGAGTTGATTAATTGGAATTCTCTAATTGGACCAAGAGATATCCAATGATTCGGACTTCCATTCGAAAGGATAATCAACCTCTTTGATTGCAGTCGTTGAGCATGGGAAATGATCTGTTTAATCGTAAAATAAAGATGATTCTCGCCTTCTTTTGGAGAATAAACAATCCCATCAACTGACTCTTTCCAAGTCTCAATTTCTCCAGAAGATGAGATGTGGAGAATATTTGAACCAAATTGAGGAGAAGTTCGACCAGCGATGGGAATCCAAGAAAGAGAATAGAAATTGTGCTTGTTTGTGATTAATTTCTCTTTCCAACAATCAGTTTTTTCAAAGGAATAGCCTGGACAGTAAGGATCGTTTCCAGAAATTGTAGAGATCTTCTTCCAATCCACAGGATAGCCGTGACTCCACAATTCAGCCAAGGCGTTCCAAATTGAAATTTCTTTTGTTTTCTGATTTCGAATTGTATTCACACAACGAATAGAAGGGTATTTGTCTCGAAGAAGGCTTCTCAAAACACCGCTTGGTCCAATTTCGATGATCAATTTGATCTTTTTATCGGAAAGTAGAGAATTCAGTCCATCTCGAAGATTGACTGGCTTTCTTAAATGATTCCTTAAATAGCCGGGGCTGATATGACTGAGAATAGTTCCGTCCATTCCGGAAATAATCTTCTTCTTTGGTCGTTTGTAGAGAAAAGAATTAGCTTCGCGTTCAAATTCATCCAAGATTTCATTCAACATGCGACTGTGGAATCCTCGTTCGGTCTTCAATTCTCTGAATTCTCTTCCCTCCAGCAATTTCTCCAATTTTTGAATTTGCTCGGATGAACCAACAATACAATGGAGATCATTCGAGAGAATAGCAGACACAGCAACTCCCTCGGGCAACGGAGGAATCTCTCCTCGAATGGCTATCATTCTAGCTGCTTCTGTTTTGTGGCAAAGTTTGCCTCTGATGTAAAGCAAGCGGATGCAATCTTCTTCTGATAAAACTCCAGCATAAACCAGAGCCGAATATTCGCCGACACTGTGTCCAATCAGCTGATCACTTCGAATTCCCCAAGAGGCCAATTGAGCGACCGTAGCCATGCTGATGATGAAGACTGAGATTTGAGCGAGATCTGATCTCGAAATAAGAGGATTTTCTTCATCTTCTCGTGGATACATCACTTCCAAAAAGTCGAATCCAGTTATTCGAGTGGCCATCTCGCAAAGCTCTTGGATTTTCTTAGAGAAGGCTATCTCCACATCCATCAATTCTCTTTCCATATTGGGATACTGTACTCCTTGCGGAGAGAAGAAGAAAGCCACATTTTCTGAGGACAAATCTTCTGGACAAAGAGACTCTTTGAGTTCGGAAATTAGTCCTTCCTTTACAATAAGACCAGTTCTGTGCTGAAAATCTTCTCGATGATACTGTAGAGTCGATTGAATTAGTCCGATCTGCTCTGGATTCTTGGAAATGTAGCTTTTCAAAGTTGCCTTGAGCTCTTCTAAAGAAGTTTTTGATTTGGCTGAGATTGGCAGAATCGACGACATTTTAGGCGCCTTTATTTCAGTCCTTTTGGAGCCTTTTCCAAGGATCAAATGACCATTTGTCCCTCCAATTCCAAACGAACTTACAGCTATGAGGACTCCTTCTTCTAGTCGTTTTCTTCCGACATTAAAAACAAACTTTTCTCCCATTTCTATTGGATTTTCAAAGTTGATTTGTGGAGGAATCCAGCCAGTATCCAGCATTTTCATTGCCTTCGCAATCCCAGCCACTCCAGCTCCAGCGAATCCATGGCCGATATTGGCTTTGACTGATCCCAGGACTAATGGCTTTTGATAGACGTTCCAAAGCGATTTCAATTCGATTTCATCTCCAACTAGTGTGCCTGTTCCATGACATTCAACATAAGCGATTCTCTCCTTCTCTTCAGGACTCAATTCGGCCAGAGCTTCTTCCATACAGGAGATTTGTCCTCGAGAGTTGGGAGCCATGAAAGAGGCCTTTATTCCGCCGTCATTGCTAGTGCCAATTCCATGGATCACACTCAAAACTCGATTATTTTCTTCTTCTGCTTTCGAGAGCATTTTTAGAAGAAAACATCCAGCAGCTGAGCCTCGAATAGTGCCATCAGCTGTTCGATCAAACGGTCGACATTCTCCTTTTTGGGAAAGAACCATTCCGTCTTGGAATTCGTATTCCAATTGATTGGGTAAAACGAGAGAAACAGCTCCAACCAGAGCCAAATCAATTTGGCCCAATCGGAGAGCATTCACTCCTTGCTGAATAGCCAATAGAGTGGTAGAACAAGCCGAAAAGATACCCACAGCCGGGCCATTTAGATCGAGAGCATGGGCTGTCATCGTAGCAACGAAGTCCTTCATATTATTTCGGAACATTTTCTGTAGTGACCCAAGAGATTCCTCCTCTCCTCCACAATATTCGCTTGGCTCTGAACCAGCAAAGACTCCAATCCGAAGCGATCGTCGCTCCTTGATATAGCCAGAAGAAGCCAAAGAGTTATAAGCGTGTTGGATGAAGATTCGTATTTGAGGATCCAAAGCATCGGCTTCTTCTTTTGTCATTTTGAAGAATTTGAAATCAAATTTGTCAATATCGGGAGCCAATCCAGCCGCAGAGACGAATCCAGGAATACTCTCTTCTCTGGTGATCAACTCTTGTCCTTCCATCAAATTCTTCCAAAACTCTTCGATATCTCCAGCTCCAGAAAAAGATCCACTCGCCCCAATAATGGCTATTTTAGTGCCACTTTGATCTCTTTTTATCAAAGATTTGAGTCTATTGTCCTTCTTTCCTTGAATAAGCGACTCCAAAAGAGTCAAAGTGCAGTTGTCATAAAGCTCAGCCGAGCTGATCTTCGTCCCGAGATGGACTCCAATTTTGGTTCTCAACTCTTCCATCATCAGGGAATCCAAACCGAGTTGCATCAAGGGGATCTCCTTCTCTTCCAGATTTCTCAATCCAGATATTTCTTCAATCAATTCCTTCACAGTTTTGGAAGAAGGGGAAATTTGTTTTGGTCGAGTCATAATTTTCTCCAAAAACTTTTCCAAATGTGGATTTTTTTCCAGAATTTTTTGAAAATTTCCATCGAAAACAATCACAGAGTCGGTTGAATCCATCGCTCTCACACCAACTTTTGGATCCAAAAAGTTCCAACCTCCATTTTTGATTTGATTTCTAATGGATTCTAGCTTCCTTCCTGCCAGCATTCCCACCTCATTCCATGGTCCGAAATGGATGGTTTGGTCGCCAGATATCTCAGCTAAAGAAGTCATTTTTCCATTGGCAAAAGCATAGTTCGCTTGGCCAATTGAACCAAAAATCGCAGCTGCTGAAGAGATCAAAATGATTTTGGAGGAGACTTTGGAGAGATTCTTATATCCATTCACTTTGATTTCGCCAACATTCTTAAATTTTTCTTCGGTCTGTCGCCCGATAAGAGCATTATCCACTATTCCAGCTGAATGAACGACTAGATCTGCTTCTGATAGGATATTTAGTCCTGGCTGGGAGAGATCAGTTCCGGTAGATCTCGACAAAATTATAGTTTTTTCAGGCTTTAGATGTTTGATAATTTGCTCTCCAATGCCTCCATTTCCACCAGAAATTAGGAGATTTTTCACCTTATGATTTGAAATGAATTTGGGATTAATTCGCTCCAATCTTTCCACAAATTTCCTTTGATTTTTATAATGAATAACTTCGAATTCTTCCAGCCGATTCAGTTCTTCTTCCAATTGTCTTATTTCTTCATAAGAGATAAAGCTATATTTCAATAATTTCTCTGCAGCTAAACTTCGTAAAAGAGCCGTCCACTCGGTATAAGTTGAGCCATTGACTTTGCAGACAACAGTGATGGTTAGATCCTGCGATTCTTCAACTTTCTCCCAAACTTTGCATAAAAGGACTGCTTCTGAATAGGAGCTTTCCTTGGGATGGAAGAGGAGGACAGCCTCTTCTAGTTTTTCTAATTGATTTATAGAAACCCTTGGAAACTGTGAAAATCCCTCGGAAAGAGTGTAGATCTTTGTTTCTCTTTTTGATCCAAGAGGCTTCTCAACCAGATTTTTTGTAAAATAAATCTTAGAATTTTCCTCTTGTCTCCTCGGATCCAAACACCAAAATGCTCGATTGTTGAATTTGTATCCAGGAAGTGTGGTTGGTCTTGATTGAGAATGGATGTCAATGGCTTTCCAGTTGATTATGACTCCAGAAACGAATTCTTTTTCTAAGATTTTGAAAAATTCAAAAGGAGTTGGGATCGTCTTCGGCAAATGAACTACCCCGGCCTCATCCAGGGCAGTTTGGATTTGATTCAGAAGACTTCCAGTTAACGTAGCTACGCCGTGGCCATAGAGGAATTCAACCAAATAATTTGGAAGATTTGTAGCTGTTTCTCCCCCTTCTGCTCTCACAATTCGTCTACAGTAATCGACTAGGATCGTCCCTCTGTGGCGATATTGTGGTCTCGATTGATAGTTGGCAGCGATGGTCGAAAGCGAAAGATCAGAAAATTCGATTACTTCCAATAGCTGATCTCTCATGTCTGATAAAGTCTCCCTCGATTTGGATGAAAAAGGAATCAAATAGAACCTTCGAATTTGTTCTTCAACTTCCAACTCGGGCATCTTCTCAATCAAAAGTGAAACATTACTCCCGCTGAATCCGAAATTATTGACTCTGATTCTGTCATTGAGAACCTCATTTCCAACAATTCGAGTCGAAAGAGTCGAAATCTTTGGATTTGGACAGCAGAAATGGAGTTGAGAAATACGATAACCGAACTGCAATTGAAGGAGCGAAGAGAGGATTGAAGCCATTCCGGAAGCACCTTCCGCGTGCCCCAAATGGCTTTTGATACTGCTCACATTGCTCGATCCGATGCGAAGAACAGCTGCGGATTCAATTGGATCGCCTAGAGGAGTCCCAGTCGCATGCATTTCAGTTTCTTCCTCATTTCCTCCAGCCATTCTCATACAGAATTCTTCAGAATTTCCATTTGGAACCTGCATCGCAGCCGCTCTGCCATTGTGGCCACTAAACCAATTGTCTACTTTAGCCAATTGGAAGAGTTCATTTTGATCAGCGAATTTTTTGGACGCCAGGAGAATCACTCCGATTCCTTCGGATCTCTGATAGCCATCAGCTGCAGCATCGAAAACTTTACAAAACTCACTGAGCATCCCCGCATTCGAAAGGACTTGGGTTACTGTATCGTGGAGGATGAGATGAATTCCGGCCACAATCGCCATTTGAATTGTTCCTTGGGAAATGGCTTCCGCCGCTAATACAAGGGCGTTGGCTGAGCTGGAACAAGCTGTGTCGACAACAAGCGAAGGTCCCTCCAATTTGAGCCAATGGGAGATTCGTCCAGAAAGACAGCTCCCGTGAGTCCCGGCTGCCAAATGACCCTCAGAATGGCCTTCTTTGTAAATCATTTGGATGAATTCGATGCTACTCTGACCGACGTAAACGCCAGTCGAAGCGGCAGGAAGCGAAGGAAATCCCGCATTCTCCAAGGCTCGATAGACAAAAACCATAAGGAGTCGTTGCATTGGATCGATAAATTTGGCTTCTTTCGGACTGATGCCAAAGAATTCTGGATCCCATTCGGTTATGTCCTGGTCAAGGAAGACTGATCGTTTCTTCTCATCGCGTTTGGAATAAGAATGAGAGCAAACGCCAATCTGAAGCTGCTGCCAAAGCGAGGGCAAATCTACACTAGCAAAGCAGAAGCTCCCAGCCGAACCCACCATAATCACTTCCTCCGTCGACTTTTGATTCTTCCTCGTTGATGGATCCTAAGAGTTTTTATTTTCGAAAGAAGAAAAGTACCTGCTCAACCATGACAAAATCATCTCGAATCACAGTATCTTTCTTTTCTCTTTTCAACTCCTAGAATTTGTTTATAAAAATGTACTAAAATTACTTTTTCTTCCTTCAATTGTACCTCTCCAAGTCCATTTTGCCCAACTTTGATTTCCTGAAACATTTTGATTTCAAAAAGCATCAAAGCTACCGTAGTTTTGGGTTCTTCTGTTTTGAAAATAACACAAGTGACATTTCGGGCTTCGAAGACGACTTTTCCTTCGATGATGAGAGCCGTATTGAATTGAATGAATTTCTCATTTTCAGCTATCAATTCAGCGAGGAAAAGGACTTTTTGTCCTTTTTCAAGTTGAAAGGAATGGTTCAGATAGATGTCCTTCAAAGTGACTGGCACATAATATTCATTGAAGCGTCGATGTTGGATGATCAGACAAATCAAATGGAGAGAGCCATCCATCAACGGCCAGATGAAATCAGTCTGGAACGATTTTTGTTTTATTCTTTGGCTCTTTTACCTCAACAAGACCCTTGGCGATTGCTCTACTTTCATCTCTTTTGGCTTCCCTTAAAACCTGGAAATTTGGTCCATATTGAAGGGCATTCTGAGCTCTTGCGGAGTACCATTTCTGCGCATCTACATTGATCTTACAATCCTTGAAAGATTCCTCCAGAAGAGCCTGTTTCCACGCCATTTTTCTCTGCTTCAAATTGGCTGCACAGGTCGTTTTCCCCTCGACTTCTAGCATCACTCGATTGTCATAGTTCCTGACAATTTCAGCCTTTCGACTCGTCTCCAACTTCCAAGGATTTGGCAGTCTGATCCCAGAGAGAGTGAAGAAGTCCTTCTCAGATGAGTTTCGATTGCATTCGCTCAACATAATTTTGACTTGGTGCATTCCGGCAATGAGGATTTGATTGTTGACTTTATGGTCGACAGCAATGGCCATTTCTTCTTTGGATAACTCGATTCTTTGCTTCGAAGGGAAATCGACAAGTTTCTCGTCTTCGGAAAAAGTATAATCCAAATAGATTCTCTCCCAATTCAATGGGATTCCATTCTTTTCCAATTCCAAGGCTGTCTCAATAAATTTCGAGGAATCCTCGCCTTTGTCTTGAATTGACTGAAGAATCAAATGGTCTTTCGATTCGACTATTCGCTTCAAGAATTGACAAAGAGTGGCAGAAGGCCCAGCTTCGAGCCAAGTTCCGACTCCTTCTTTCACTAAAGTCTCGGTACAATCGACAAATTGGACAGCCGAGATCGTGTGTTTGATCAGATATTTTTCACAAAATGTCGAAATCAGATTCCCAGTCACGTTGCTCACAATGGGAACAACAGCTTGTTTGAATCGGATAGTTTTCAGAACTTGTCGGAGATCAGCCAAGTCTTTCTCTCTGATGAGAATCGAGTGGAAGGGATACATCACATTGACGAAAGTAGCTTGGAGCTGCTTTCCTTTGACGAAACTTAGAACTTGGTCCAAGATGGATTTCTTCCCAGCGATTACCAGCTGTTTTGGGCTGTTGATCGCCGCCAATGAGACCTCGAATTTTTTGAGAACTTCCTCGGTCGCTCGACTATCAATGGCCAACATAGCGCCTCTTCCATTTATCTTTTCCATAGCCTTGGCCCTGGCCACAATGAGCTGGATTCCCTCATCCAAAGACATGATTTCTCCAAGAACTCCAGCAGCAATCTCTCCTACACTATGGCCCAAATAGAAGTCCGGTTTGACTCCAAGATATTTCCAAAAATGACCAAGGGAATAGCAGAAACTAAACATAATTGGCTGCATCGAACTCGTCAAAAGAAGATCCTTGTAATTGGCTGGGTTATTGACAATTTCTAAGAGGGAAATCTTTCCTTTTAGAAGAATATCACACTTCTTAAGACAGTTGTGGAAAGTTCTTTTGAATTCGGGGAAAGATTCAGCCAATTGGGCTCCCATCAACGGATACTGGGCTCCTTGGCCGGAGAACATCATCACCAGCTTTCCTTTCTTTTCTGCAGTCAGCTCTTTGTATTCGATTGAGGAGAGTTGGTTTGTGATTTCTCCCAAAGATTTCCCTTGGATTTGTTGAAGAAATCTACCTTGAGATTTGATTTTTCCTTTCTTAATTCGTCCAATTTCTTCGGTAAAATCCTTAAAATTGTCATAATAGACATTCAAAGCCAAGACGTCGCAATAACTTCTTCCATTCTCTTGTTTCTCCTCGACTTCCTTCTCCATTTCTGCCAAATATTCGGCCAAATCATCCAAAGTGGGATACTCATAGAAGACAGCTACAGTAGGTTTTACTTTGAATCGCCCATTGATCATCTCGAGGAGGCTAGCGAGTGTGTGGGAAGTGAAGCCCATTTCCATGAAGTTTTTATTCGTTTTGATTTTGTTTTTAATCAATCCTTGGGCCATTTTCAAAAGTTCGTTTCGAATGGTCTCAACTGGATCTTCATCATCCGAGCCTTCTGACGTCCTCATTGATTCCACAACTTGGAAGTTTGCCTCCTTTCTCTGCTCAAAATATAAGCCTTCCTTGATCAGATCTGGTCGAATGTCTTTCCTCTTTTCCAAAATTACATTCCAATCCACTTTGGCCGCCACGAATCTCTCCGGCTTAGATAAAATAGCAAATTTCAAATATTTGAGTCCTTCCTCGGTGGTAAATCCAATAAAGCCGTAATCGCTGAGAATCTTATGAATGTTTTTGTTAGCCGCCATTCCCGTCTCAAGCCAATTTCCCCAATGGATCGACGTCCCAGCTTCCCCTCTCTTCCTCCTTTCAGCCATCTTTGAATCCAAATAAGCATTGGCCACTCCGTAATTCAGCTGACCAATATTTCCACAAGCCGAGGTGAAGCTGGACATCGCGATGAACGACGAGGGCTTGTGGTCCAACTCACAAAGGAGCTTCTCCAAAACATCATAGCCATCTCCTTTTGGTCCAAACACTTTCCGGAATAAAATCGAGTTCTGTCTTTCCAACTTTCCATCCTAAATATTTTTTTTTCTTTCACAATATGTCAAACCTGCAGAACTCCCGCACAATGGATGATTCCATCGATCCTTTCGGTTGACTTCAAAGCTTCCTTCATCTTATTGAAATCCATTATGTCGGCACTTATGATCACAACTTTAGTCTTCTTTTTCATCTCATCCAATTCCTTTCTCAGTGTTTCATCGGGAATTCTCCGACTAATCAAAATGACTTCTTCAACTCCTTCTTCGACCAGAAACCTCGCAGAAGAGAGCCCAATTCCAGACAATCCTCCCGTAATCAGCCAGATTCCAGTCAATTTTTCTTGAAGTTCTTCCTCTGAAATGGCTTTTCTTTGGAGTTGTTCTGTCCATTTATATTGAATATTCTCCGGTCTTTCAGCTGCCGCTGTTTTCATAAAAGCCCTAGCCATGAATTGAGAACTCGAGAGAATATTGGGAATATGCATCTTCATAGTCAGCTTCAGATTGGTCAATTCCTTGCAGAATTCAATCAATTGAAGAAAGAGACTTTCGGGGGTCAATTTCTCATCCTCCAATTCTATTGAAATCTGTTTTCCAGTTATCAACTTTCTCAATTTGTCCAGTCCGATCTCTTCTTTTTCCTTCAAAATGACCAATTTCCCTTTCAGATTCACAAGTCTGTAGTCAGTTTTGGGATTGGATTCTTCTTCGATGAAAAAGAAAGAATCCGAAAGAATTTCTTTTTCTTTCTTTGGAGAAGCCTCTCCCGAGCATCCAATTCCACTATCAAGACTCGTCTGCATCTCCTTTGGCTTCATTTCTATCTTCTCTATGATATTCATCGTCAATTCGAGAACAGTCGGACTATCAAAGATATCAGTTGTGCTTATTTCCAACTGAGGGAAATATTTCTCATTGAGTCGATTCACAAAATCCACCAATGTCAGAGAATCCATTCCCATCTCCATGAATCCTTGAGAAAAATCCTGAGGCTCCTCGGGAAGAACGTCAGCTAAAGCTCTGCAGACTTTTTCTCGGATTTCCTCTTGTTTTCCTTTCTCCAAGAGCAATTCAGCCACTGGTTTCACCTCGATTTCATTGGAAGTTTCAGTCGCCTCAGGGGATCCAATAAAATGAGCAGTTAATTCGTCCAAACTGGGATGGTCGAAGATGTCAGTTGTAGAGATCTCTCTCTCTGAGAAGTACTTCTCATTGAGTCGATTTACGAAATCCACCAAAGTGAGAGAATCCATTCCCATCTCCATAAATCCTTGGGAATAGTCTTGAGGCTCCTCGGGAAGAACATCGACCAGCGCTTGGATAATCTTCCTCCTAACATCCGAGGATTCGCTTTCGATTTCAACTGGACTGGAGGCAGTTCCGAGGATCAACTTCAGATGGCTGGCCATCTCGTCAACAGAGGAGTTGTTGAAGATATCCGTTGTGCTGATCTCCAACTCTGGGAAATATTTCTCATTCAGACGATTGACAAAATCAACGAGAGTCAAGGAGTCCATTCCCATGTCCATGAATCCTCGCTGATCTTCTTCTCTAATCTCCTCTAAAAGAACATCATTCAATGCGTTGATTAATTTTGCTTTGATCCTATCCATTAAGTTTTCGTTTCCTCCAGAACTTTGCTTCTTTTTAATTGGAATGATTTCCTCAATTCCTTTGATTACAGGGAGAGTCTTGACTTCCCTAGTATGGCTGATTTCTAAACAACATCCAGTTTCTTCGGTTCCGACGAGGATAAGTCCTTCCTCTTCCATGAGAATCAGCTTCTTCTCCAGTGGGAGAAGAAATTTGATTTGAATATTCTCAAGACCAAAGCCTCTTTTGTCCAAAACATGGAAAAGTGCTCGATATGGACAATCATAGACAGCCTCGATAGTGATCATCTTGTCATATTCCATCACTATCGAGGAAGGAATATCTCTGTAGAAAAGAATTTTTCCTTTTCCAATTGGTGGAGATTTGAAATAGCTGGAATTGGAAGCTGTCTTCTCGATTGTACAAGAGAAGACTTCAGTAGATCCGAGTCTACCGTGAAGGGAAGAAGAGTCTAAGGAAGTAGTCAGCCAAACAGCTTGTTCTGGCTTGATTGGTCTGACCGTTAGATTTGAGATTTGGAAAGAAGAGCCAAATCCCTGTCTCCCAGCTTCAAAAATACTCAAAAGGGCCTCTCCCACTCTGAATCCATGTTTGAAGACGGCTGGATGTCTCATCGGGGCGATCTGATTCTCGAATTCAACCGTTTTTTCTGTTCGATTTGCTTCAGTTCCCAGAAGTGAATGCTCGAAAATGTACTTCTTTTCGGTAAACCAAATGACTTGACGATTGAACGGATAGGTGGGCAGTTGGATGAATCGCGAAGGAGTACTGTAGATAGCCGGCCAGTCAAGATCGATTCCTCCAATAAACAATTCTCCCAAAGTTCGAAGAAGGCTTTCCAAATCTTTTATACTTCTACCCAGGGTTACTGTAGCTAAGTTGGGTTCTTCTGGAACAAATTCCAGTTTGAATTGGAGTCTCTCTGGGATTTGGTTTCCTTCCAAAAGACGAAGTGTATTTTCATTTATCTCCAGAGATCCAGTGGACAGAAGAGATAAAACGTGAGATTTTGGTGAAGTTGATAGCCATTTGAAGCTGCTGATCACATTTTTAAGAAATTTAACAGTCGCCAAAAGAAGTTTGTTCGAGTCGGAAAGATCGAATTGATCCAAATATTCGAAATATTCTCCGATTTCTTTAATTGCCAAGAGATCGAATTCTAGGTTCTCTCCGATAAGACAGAACTCCGGCTTCAATTCAGTTGGTCTTTCCAATGAGCTGATCTTTCTTCCTCTTGAAACAAGGAGAGCCATTCTCTTCGGATGTTGGTTCCGAGAAGCAATGGCTCCACAAATGTCTGCCAGTGATTCCTCCGAGTTTTGTATGAAATCAGTCATTTTTGATTTGAGTTGATTCAAAGAATTGTTGTTTTTGGCGGAGATTGGCACAAGATAGACCGAATAAAGAGGACTGATCGGAGTTATTATTTGCGGATTCTATATTCTCTGATTACTGTGGAGACTGAGCTTACCTTTTCGGCTAGAACAGCAGCATTGGTTCCACTAACTCCAAAAGACGAAATACCGCCGATGTCAAAGTTCTTCTCTTCTCCGACGACAGGAAAACGAACACTTCCTGGCTGAATGTCCTTATTCAAGACGTGGAAATGGATCAAAGCGGGAACATAGTCGTTTTTCAGAGTCAAAGATAACTTTAAAAGACCAGTTGTTCCGGCTGAGGCTTCTCCATGACCAAGAGAGGCTTTGGCAGAGGAAATGACTACATTTTGAAGGAGTGAAGAGAGGACGTTCACCTGGACTTTGGATTATTATGGAGAACTAATGAAACCTCAATGGGATCTCCGAGTGAAGTTCCAGTTCCATGGGCTTCCCAGACAGCGGCTTGAACACCTGGACTGGATTGGAAGAGAGTGTTGAGAAGAATCTTATGAGCGACACCATTGGGAGCAGTTAGGGAGACACTTCTTCCTCCGTGGTTCACATTCACTCCTCTCAAGATCGACATATATCTCACAGTTGGTTTGGCCTACAACTTTTTGCTATCTTTTAAATCTTACTTGTTCAAGCAATAGAATTACACATCCATCAGATCTACCGTAGCCACTAGCTCTAGCATCAAAAGAAAGGGACATTCCATGGGCTGAGAGCATTTTTCCATTAGAACGATAGCCTTGGCCTCTTTCCGAAAGAATCAAATTAACTCCAGCCACAATGGCTCTTTTACATCTTCCATCCAGAAGAGCATTCACAGCCAATTCCACGGCAACCAAAGATGACGAACAGGCTGTGTCTACAGTAACCGAGGGTCCATAAGAGCCAAAGACATAGTTGACTCTTCCGGCTATCACAGCAGCCATCGAGCCGAGCATAGAAAGGATTGAAGTTTGTTGTTGCTCCATCATATCGAGGTATTCCTTTTCCATCAATCCTACGAAGACTCCAACTTCAGTCATGTCCATATCACCTAAAAGTTTTTTTTTTCTCTCTCTTCGATCAAAACCAACCAGAATTTTCGATGCATTCCTCAACACATTCCAGGAGAAGCCTCTGTTGGGGATCCATCATCTCCGCTTCACTTTTGCTGATTTTGAAGAACGTCGAATCAAAGGCGGCGACATCGGTTTTTGAGGGAGAAAGGAAGTTTCCACCTTCGACAGAAGCCCCATACTTTTGGCCTTTAATGAGGACATTTCGGGAGGGAATTCGACTGGCTGGAGTGCGAGAAGACGCGTTCTTTCCAGTCATCAGCAGTTCCCAAAATTCAGCAGGATCTTCGACTCCTCCTGGAAGACGACATGAAGCAGAACGAATTCCAATTGGAAATTGAGAAGGACGAGAAGGAAGAAGGGATGGCAGAAGAGAGTCGATCTTCTCATCTTTTGAGATTTCTTTTTTTTTTTCAGATGGATCGACTTCCAGCGAAGCGAGGTAATTCGAGAGATCCAGAATGATTGGATGATCAAAGACGGCTGTCGTAGAGGCTTCTGGATATTCCTTTCTCAGATAGTTTCTCAATCGAACAGCTTGAAGCGAAGACAATCCGAGATCGAAGAAGCCGGCCTTTTCATCGAGATCATTCCATCCAAATGAGTCGTCGAACCATTTTAGAAGGTAATTCTTCGCTTTTGTTCTCAGCGCTTCAGAGGTCTTGATGATTGGCTGAGGCTTGACTACAACGACTGGCACAGAAGCCCTTCCCTCGATTTCTTTTCGACGGAAACAGGCATTCTTGATGTCAACCAGGAGATTTCCATCTCGATCACAAACACTCACATCTCCGTTGAGAAATGCTCCACTATTCGAGTAGGTGAAGTAGACTTTGACGTTTCCATCGGGTCTTGGATTGACGATTTGAACTTTCTCAATGTTGAATGGAAGCCAAGGATGATGGTCAGCTGGTTGTTCCAAGAGATAGCCCATAACTATCGATTGAAGGGCTCCATCAATCAGAATATCCACTTTGTCGACATTTTCCAAGTCGGAGACTCCTTTTTCAGATGAGGCTCCGATTGTGGAAATCACCTGAGTTTATAAATTATTTATTAAAAACAAAAACCTGGAATCTTTTCTGATACATGAAAGCACTCAAGGAGAATCTCTCGTAGACTTCTTTTGTCTTGAAGGTCTTTCTTGGCATTTCCATCCTAACTACGGTAGGAACTTTATTCTTCTCATCTTTGACATCAAAAGAGATTAAATCCAAGCCATCAGCACAAAGAGTCATCGATCCATTGGACTCTTTTTGAGTGAATTGAATTTTGGATGAAACTGGGAGGATTGGAGCGAGGAAATCAATTCCAACTAAAGTTTTTCCTGGCTGAAATTGGTCCAAAATTCGAAGAGAAGTAGCCCCCGGGACGATGATTTCCCCATTGATTACGTGATCCTTCACATGATTCCAATCAGATTCCTCAAAATCGATGAGACTCGAGTCGGGATTCTTTCTAATTTCTCGTAGAGGAATCCAATGAGAACGCATATCGAACGGATAGTTGGGGAGGGAGATTGTTGACGATTGAGAATGACCGAATTGGCTCCAGTTGACGCCGTCTCCAGACGTAAATTGGTCGCATAAGACACGCGAAATGTCTTCGTAGCCGTGTATTATTCGGAATGAACTCCTGGAAGAAAAGAATTATTTGGACTAAGAGAGAAGGGCAACGCGCGGCCAAAAGAGGATTGTTCTGTTGCACCGACCCTGCAAAAATAAATGGCTCCGATGACAATTTGGATAGTCTGTCTTGCAAAGAGCAGCCAATTGAATGAGTAGAGTATCAACTCTATTTTGGTCTCACATCCTTCCTCCGATGAACCCAACTGATCTTTTGGTTTCTCCGATGAAGATCATCCCCGGCTCCACATTGATTGGTTCTTCCTCGAGAAAACACGAGTCGAAAAATTGTCTGGCTGTTTGCAGATGTTCCCCACGCACATTGAGAAGTTTAAAAGAGATCGGAGAAATGCCCAAATCGCGAGAGATTCGCTTCACCAGACGGATATCTCAAGCCAGAAAATCCTGAAGGAGATCATTCACATAATGGTCAGCCACAAGCTCAAAGATAGCCATTAGGATAAGACATAAAGGACCAGAAGCTATGAATTGGCTGACTTGAACTCCAGTTGAAAGCAGATATTTCAAGAAAGTGTAAGTCACTGATAGGCGATGCTTAAGAGCCAGGGGATCAGGGTTCGGCTTGAATCGAAGACGTTGACAGAAACTGAAAATGTCATTAAAATGAGGATATGCTTGAAAATACCTGAAATAAGAAGATTCGTAGATTGGTGAAGCCCTGACAAAAGACATTTTGTGAACTTCAAACGACACCACAGGGAGATGAAGAACTTCTCTACTTGACGCTGTCCGAGCCAAAGCTAAATTCAACTGCTCGATAGCTTGCTTATGATTTGCTGCAGTCACAGCCAATCTCCATTTTTGTTGTCCTTTTCTCAGCTGAAGAGCTCTGGCTATTTCTTTTAGACTCATTGAAGTCGATTGGAGCATTTTCACCAATTAAGCGACACTCTTCTTCAAGGGTTCTTTACTCTTCGCTGGAAGAATCTACTCAGTTGAGAATATTTCTTGTTTGATCTGAAGAGGTCTTCTGGCTAAAATAGCCGTCTTTGTCCCAGTTATTTCGAAAAAGACAATCGTCGAGGATTTCACATCTTTTCGTCGTTGATGTAGAGCAATCGAAGGGAGAAATTGCTTCGCAAATACTCTTTTGCTAGTTGATTATGAAGCATGGCTGAGATCGTACTTGTCTCCATCATTTTCATCACTTTCACGATTTTGTACCAATCCAGAAGCGGCTTCACTGTGCCCAAATTGAGCTTTGCTTGAGGCGGCTACAAGATCTTCTTCTGTGTTGGATTGATAGGCCATGGTTTCGACTCCATCTCCCACGGATTTAGCTGTACCATGGCCTTCTATGTAATTGACTGGACCACATTCTTCGACCAATTTGGCAACGGAGACCACAACTGGAGTCACAACTGATCCACTATGAGACGCTTTGGCTGATTCTAAAATCAAAAGTGTTTGATCTTCTGGTTGAAGGCGTTTGATGATAAAAACTCCAACAGCTTCAGATCGGACGAATCCTGATGCTTCAACTGAAAATGATTTGGTATAATCCTGGGGAAGAAGCGATCAAAGGGAATCCATAAAGGGAGCGGAGAGAATCAGTTGAATAGCGGCTACAACTCCCCCAGTCACGGCCATCTCTCAGCATCGAAGTCAAACACATTTCCATTGCTGAAGCCACAGAAGAACAAGTGCTATCCACAACCAGAACTCTTCCCTGAAAGATTCCTTCACTTCTTAGAATTCTTACTCTTATTCCAAGAAGTTGAGCCAATCTGCCAGCCATCATGCTGTGGTTTGTTCCAGTCCATAATCGATCATCCAATTCATCGACATGTCTCTCAACTAGAGCTCGATATTCGGAATGATCTGCCGCAGCCAAGAAGAGGTCTCCGTTGCTCATTTGAGGTTGGCCGGCCTTCTCCCAGGCATTGTGAGCCCCATGAAGGAGAAGTCTGTGCTGGGGATCCATGAATTGAGCTTCGTCCTTGGAAATTCCGAAGAATCCTCCATCAAATCGAGACACGTCGATTCCCAGCAGACCCGATTCAAAGTCTTTTGTTGTCCCAATTTGTTTCTTTCTCTTTGCCGACATCTTCTTTGTTAAAACTTTTTCAATCAGCATGGCATCCCAGAACTCTTCGAAAGAACTAATTTTCCCAGAGAATTTGAAATCAGTCGAGGTTATTCCGATTTCAGCTCTCTTTTGACTCGAAATTTTTCTTTGTTCGATTTCAGAAAAACGGCTAGTCGATTTCTGAAGATTTTAAGCTACAAATTCGGCGATTATCGCCACTGTTGGGGCGGATTCAAGAATGTCGAAAGGCATTTGGAGCTGGAAGGTTGATCCAATTGCTTCAATCTGGAAATGAAAGAAGATTTTCTATTCGAAGGCAAGACCAACCATTTCGATGGTCGAAAGAGAGTCCAATCCTTCGCCTTTAATTATTTCAGAATCGTCAGAATCCAGATGAGAGATATAGCTGAGAACAACTTCGCAAACCTTATTCATCACGGCTATCATATCAAATTTATCTACAATCGACTCTTCCTCCTAAATCAAATTGTTTAACCTTTCTCTTTCCACTTCTTCCAAAATCTCAGCGAGAGACTCATTTGGCCAGAAGGATAGTCTCTGAAATAGATAGGGAGTTACTTCGACTATAGTTGGAATTTGGTCGAACATCGAAGCTGGAGACAAACATTTTCCCAAGAAAAACTTGAACAAGTTCCATTAAGTTTGTATTTTCCAACTAAAATTAAATAGGTTTTTTAAAGAGAAATCTAGCTATACTTTCGTCTGTCCAATGGAAAATGCAATCGGCGAATTCATAGTCCTCCTTCTTGATCAAATTCCTCAAGTCCTCCAATGTTATTTTCTTCGTTTGAGATTTCCTTTAGTTATGAAACATCTCCCTGACTGGATTTTGACTTCCTTCATAGGATTGGCCAGCAATTGAATGGCTTCATTCAGATTCACAAAGCCGGCAGCTGCAGCAGCTCTGATGGCTGATTTTCCAGTTCCAGCAACTGATCGAGGAAGAGAGGCGAATAGTTCAAATGAATTGAAAAGAGAGACCAAAACAATAAGTTCAGCAATTTCAAGAGTTTGCGAAGATAAAGAGGTCCGATATGGGAAGAAAACAGCTGATCGAATATCTGGAAATCCTAAGCTCGTTGCCTCCTCGCTAAAAAAATCTTATTTTTATAAGTAAAAAGGAAACCATCTCTTTTGGAAGCAGATTTTAAGCTCAGGAGATAATTTGAGGAGAGATCGGAACAAAATCAGATCCAAGACGGCCGATCCGAATAAACAAATAATATTTTCCTCCTCGCCTCCTTCAATAATCTTTCCCGATCGCAGTTTTTTTGATCAAATCTCCCTGATTTCTTCCAATCACAGCTATTATATTTTCATAAAAAGTTCTTCGATTGTTTGTCGTATGCAAAATATCAGTCAAGCTACTTTTGACTTCCTTCAGTCCAAAAATATTGTCGTTCTTCCTTGGCCCACTAGGTCACCAGACTTAAATATAATGGAGAATATTTGGGGTGTTCTTGCACGTCGAGTTTACAACAATTGGAAACAATATAACAGCATAGAAGAACTAAAACAGGGGATAAAGGACGCTTGGGTTACTGTAGACCAGACATTATTAAAAAAGCTTTACGATTCTATCCAAAATCAAATTTGTGATGTAATTCAGGCTAACGGGGATATACCCGATATTAGAAATAGCCTATGTTAGAAATTT
Organism: Oscheius sp. JU1382; assembly: GCA_932521405.1. Classification (NCBI taxonomy): domain Eukaryota; kingdom Metazoa; phylum Nematoda; class Chromadorea; order Rhabditida; family Rhabditidae; genus Oscheius; species Oscheius sp. JU1382. The sequence goes on from OW051479.1 coordinate 3,448,170, forward strand.
TTGATTTTCAGTTAATAAATAAAGAGTATCTATATTTTGTTGACACCTAGTTTTCAAGGGCTTTGCCCTCAGTTTTGTAGATGATTACAAACTCACGATTAGAGCCTGGTTCCGGGGGTTTTAGAAGGTGTTTTGTCAGATAAAAAAGGACTTAGACAGAAAAAGATACGATATTCGTCAGAAACGCTGAAATAAGGGGGTGTATCTATACTTTCTTGACAGAGTGTAGTTCTTCATTTGTTCTTCAAGAGCTTTCGGACTTTTCGCCGACAACAAAAGGATCTGAAAGCCTAAGGGCATCCAAGACTTCTAAAGCAATTTCACATTTAGAGTATTTTAATTTGAGAAAGTCTTTTCCGGCTTGGTCGAGTTCATAACGACTGAGGAGTTCGTCCCTCCAAAGCCATAAGAACTGATGGCGATTCGATTAACGTCGATCTCTTCGCAAATAAACGTTAATGACTTGTCCTTATTCAAATTGGATATTTAACGCAAAACTAGAAAACCTCAAGCAACTCAATGGGAAGAGAAACATGAAGTTGGGCTGGAAGTAGCTTCTCTTGCATAACTAGGATCGACTGGAAGACTCCTATGAGGCCAGCTGAGCCTTCTCCATGGCCAAGGGATAATTTTGGACCAACTACACGGATATTTGGCTGAAAATATTTCAATTTTAAAGCATTTTAGGCAGAACTTTGAAGGACTTATTAATGGCTGCGATTTCAACTTGGTCGCCGAGTTTTGTCCCAGTTTCATGGCAAGCCACCACATCTACCGAATTACTTTCAATCCCTTTCATGGCACTCATTTGAACCTGAAGAGGATGAGCAAAAATGCTTAAAGAAAACCTCATGCTGAGCCACTGGGTTTGGAGCAATCAAAGAGGCTGTCCTTCCGTCGTTATTATAGGCCGAGCCGATTATATAACAGCGAATTCGAAGACCATGTTCTTTAGCGAAAGATTCCGAACAAACAATCGCCACCTGAAGCGTTGATTCTAGAAATTCGTTCGAAAAAAAACAGTGAACGATTTAGCTCGGACGAATCCATTGGCGGAACGATCGAAAGCAGCTGATCGACCATCAGGCGAGACCGTGTGTAATTGGTAGATAGAAGCGAAAGATCTCGCTCCAGCACAATTAGCTTCACAGACGATGGCTAGTTGACTCTCATCTCCACAACCGGGGGCTCGAACACAAAGACCGACAATAGGAACATCCGACATGGTGGAATAGCATGACGAGGAGCAACTCCTTTTATAGCGAGAGAGGAGAAAAGATAAAGTACAACGAAGGTTCATTTCTTCTTATGATTTATGGGGCAAACAGTTAACAACGGGAATCATTTCACCGAAATAGCCAAATAAAAGGCTTTAAATAAAATACAACGAACATTAATCTAAAGTCACAAAGCACTATTTAGCACTTATTTTCAAAGCCGCAACTTCAGCAAGTAACTCACTTTCTTTGGAAATCTTCTCAAGTTGGTTCTTTTGAAGAGTCTCCCCGGCTGCTACTTTCTCCTTGAGTTTAGCAATTTCATGTATCTTCTTATTTAGCGTAAATAACTTTTTATCGGTTTCCGTAAGAACCGGTTTGAGTGCTGTGGCTGCAAGTCCATTGCTCGAAGCAGGAGCCGATCCGCCGTTATCTAATGAAGCTAATTGAGTAATTAAACTCACTAACTTGTTTGTCTTTTATTCCTCAAATGTGGCGGTACATAAGCACCGGCTTGTCTGACTGCTCCAGCAGGCAAATTATTCAAAGGATGATCTACATCTTTCCTTTTAATGAGCAATCCAGCCTGCATCTTGTCCGCTTTAGTAAGTTCGCGGACTTGAAATTTGTTATATCCACCCATAGGGCGGAACATAACCTTAAATAATTTTTAAAAGATGAATTAAAAATATCGTACCTGCCAGAGTTCCTCCTTGGGAGAATCATAAGTGAATTCACTGACTAATTTACCCGAATAATGCCATAATCTAAAAAAGGAATACTACCTACATTTAAAATTGTTTACCTATAGCAATTATCGATTCTGAGGCGAGGAGTAGTAGTGGCTGTGAAAAAGTGTTGTCCATCCGGAGCCCACTCAAATTGGGTAGTATTGGGAACATCAATCTAAATATTAATAAGAGAAATTGAATTTAGCTTACTGAAATAATCTCCTTTTTGGCTTCAACATCCCAGAACTCCATTTTTCCTTTAGCAATATTTCCAAACCCGCAAGCAATCAAAATATTTCCAAAGTTATTGTAGTAAAGTTCATTTCTTGGACCTTCTGCTGCATCAAATATCGGCTCTCCTTTATGATTGTACATCGTAAGCTAAAATCTGTGATAATACAAAACAGCTAATTAAAACCTTTGCCGGCATATATCCATAACAAACAGCAAATTCTTTGCTATTTGGATTCCATTTGGCAGCATAGACAGGTCCATTTTTATTTAGGGGAACCATGAAAGATTCGTCCAATTGAACATTTATCATGAAAACCTGAAGCCTCAGTTTTAGCATAGATAAAAAATGTCAAACCTTTTGCTCTCCATAGTAGGATTGGTTAGAAGCATCAACTTCAACGCTCGTGATTATTAAAACAGATGTCCCTTTGTTGTTCCAAATCAAATCAGCTTTATCTGCTTTGAAGAAGCTTTTGTTTGCAACTAGAGTAAACTCTTCGTTAAATTTACGAACATGAACGCGAGATGGTTCGCTCTAAAATATAGTACAACTGAATAAAAGCAAACTAACTCCAGTCCCTTTGGTAAAGCACGCGATATGGAGATTCTGAGTTCCGTGACTTAATGCAAAGCAGCTGATATGCTTCACTACTAGCTTACTTTCGTATTTTTCTGTAAAATTTTAAGTGATTTTATATAATAAAGTTACCATAGTTGTTTCCTTTATGGAAAAAAATCTCGCTTCCAACTAAACGAGCACACCAGCTTTCGTCGTCAGCCCATTGTGGCATCCAGACGGCTTCTTTTGTAGCAACCATCGTGCCAACATGGGCTCCATCATTTAGTCGATAAACGCGCACATTTGGTTCAGGCTTTTGGTCTTCAGATGCCTAAAAAATGAGCTACTTCAAATATTTGTACTTACTTTGTTTCCATAAATAGCATACTGATGATAAAACACAACATGAGTATCTTTAGGAGAGAAAACAATGCTTTTAGTCCGAGGGAGATCTACTTCAATGACGTCTTTACCGGTAGATAAGTTGATAACTTTTGTTCTAAAGCGGAAAAGTTATAAACATTTTTTTTTTAAAAAAAGCACTACAAAAGCTTACTTTTTACTATCGCAGAAAGCAAAGTATTGTCCATCGTTGCTAAAAGCGAAGACTTCACAGGGAGTTTGTTTCGGGTTTCTAAAGTGTAAACATATTGTACATTTTATAAATTTATTACTCTTTCTCTTCGTAAATTGTAGCGCAATCCTTCTCAAGTCCCCGACGAAGGAATAATCCCGTGTTTCCTCTAACAGCGTAGACTAGATTTGTACCCATATTTGCGACGCCTAAATTAAGTTTTAACTATTTTAAGTGCAAAAAGGAAGATAAAAACAATTTAGAAACGACAATAATTAGTAGGGAGTGACGAAATGTTTTGAAACAGAATACAAATGAGGCCCAAGGCAGGACATGGGTCTTAAACAGAGCCAGTTGAGGCAGATGAATTTAGCTGCGCTTTGATTTTCTGGTGGTTCTTTGGCTTACATGCTCTCTTTCGATCTTCTAATGCTTATTCATAGATTTAATGAGTCGAGAGAACTGGCCAGTGAACGAATCTGAGCTCGAACGCCTAAATGAATCTTTAAGTATGATAAAGACAGCCGCAGAGGTTAGTTTCACTATATTTTTCTTGATTTTTTCTTTGTTTTCAGCGGCAAGAAGGGTTAGCAAGTTTAGAACATTTTCCAATGACCCTACCATTACTTATGAGGTCTGGGGCAGGAAAGAAAATATGTAGGGTATTCAAATCTTCAAGGTTAGTAAACTATTCACTATTCGGATACTCTTTGCCTTTAAATCTCCTTGTAGATTTTATGATGTTGCCCATAAAACACATACTAAATGGCTGCAAAGCGCCGACGAAGAACTCCAAAAAAATTGGGACAAATTGAAGGATAAATTCTTAGATAAAAAGCAGTTAGCAGAACTAGATAAGGCACAAACAAAGTATGAAAAAGGTTTGTATTTTGAAAGTTATTTTATGTTTAGCTCAAGCAGCAAAAATACCCATAAATAGCGAAGGACTTTTACAAATCGCTCCATCTACTTCACAACAACCTAAAGGTTTGATGGTTTTATAGCCATTCTTTTAATTACATTATAGCATCTACATCAAGACCAGCTCTACTAAAAACAGTATCAGTGCCGTCATATTATAATTATGATAGACCTGCACCTTATTCAAGTGTTACTGGTCCAGGCTCTTCATTTTCAAAACGAGTAATTTTCTTAAAGTTCTGTATGCATTTAGAGTAATCAGAATGATCGAAAAAGAGGAAGACCAAAAGGAGCAAGAGCTGAAGATGATGCTGATGCAAAGGCCTATACTCCAATGTCAGCTCCAGTTAGCGAACTTGCACAATCAGCAAGGAGTAGTGGTAGAAAAAGTCGTGTTCCAACTAGATTCTTAGATTAAATTCTAGTCTTTTGAATTGTTGATTAATTAGTCAATCTTTACTTGTATACAATGTGTCATGTCTTTTTATTTTTATAAAATTGAATTTCAATAGAATGTTTAAATTTTTTGATGGAGTATTCCATATTAATGCTATATTCAAGTTATCGTTTATTGTCATTTATAGGAAGTTATCCAAGTATATTTATGTCAAGTGTCATAAGGCACGCCATCTACAACTAATTACCCCAACTTGCTTACGCTTGGAGATTGCAGCTGCTGCTGAATCAAATCTTGCATGACTTAGTGCCTCGGTCAGGCTTTATCACTCGCTTTGCCCCTTACACCACAGTCAACACCGTGAATCGTTCCTCAGTTCCCTGAAGCTCCGCGCGAATCTCGCCTCGCCATCTCCCGCGTGCCCCTCTTGTTTGTTCGTTGTAGGCAGGGTAAGCGAGCGGGCCTGCTGCTGAGCGATGCGCACGAATAAGTGAGTCGGGGGCCGAGCGATATTGATTTGTGCGGTCTGCGTCTCCCGTCTCTGCGTCTCTGGCTTGGACGCCACCGCCGACACGACCTCTCTAGCCATTACGACCGATCCACCTACTTTCATCCAGGGAGCTTGAATCTTATTCGCCCTAAGAAAACTCCTTTAGTTTCATGGCTTTTGACATTTGCATCTCATTGAATTTTTAATTTCAAATCGCCATGAATATGTCATTTCCATGTTGGCGCCAATTGAGTCACTAAAGCATCCGATGTGCCTCTCTGGTCGCAATCTTTAATGCAGCCGCTAGTCGCATTGATATTTTCTTGCACAGTAAATATTTAGCTAATTTTGATGTATTTTCTTCAAATTCTCGAAAAACTCAGCAAACTGACTAAAATAATGAGCTATCGTAATTCATGTAAAACAATTCACTACTAGTCAATAAAGGTGATTTTTTTGACTCAAAAAGTGTGTTGCAATGAAATGGCGAAGATTCGCATCCAAAATTTTAAAATCTATCCTGCTTCAGCTGAACTATTCTTTTGCCTATAAACAACAGGTTTGACGTTGGCTACTCCTGTTCTGGCACACGACCAGTTGGCTTTATTGTTTTCTTAATGAGTCTGAACCTTTTTCTACAAAATATCAATTAAATGCGTGACTATAATTTCCTCGGGCTCTCATTGCACGCACTTGGCTCCTTTGTTGACCCTGGAGCCAAGGGGACGTATCAATTCCAGACTATTTAGCTGATTTTTTGATTGTTCTCATGTATTTTTCTTCACCAAAATAGCCTTGCATAAGATATCGATAAAAGAAAAACCTCACTCGGAAAATCCCAGGTGTTAAGCGCAGCTGGTTATTCCCACCGAGACAGAAATCTTCCATAATCCATGAGAAAATAATGTATTTCAAAGTAAAAGAAACGAAGACTAGCGGCAAATCGTGTTGTCTCCCATATGTGATTTCGAAAATTTCAATCGATGTCTGAAGTCATCCACTTTCCTCACCAGCTCTCTCTCTCTCTCTTTCTCTTATTTCCTACCCTCTTCTCTAGTTTTTATTATTGATACAATAAATATTTCTTTATTTTTAAGAAAATCTAACGCCAGGCAGGGTTTCTTTGATCCTCCACGCCAGCCGTGATGGATCTTGAAAGAAGTCTTGCAAATATAAAAATTGACGAAAACCCCTGGCGGACACAGCATGGCGAAACACCACAGGTAAGGCCTTGTTTGTTTTCGCTTTTTTCTTCTTACCAGAACTCAAAAATCTGTCGGTTTGCATCATGTAACGAGCCATGAAATTAGCCCGAAACAACCAGCTCGAAATTAACCCTTTGGGAGAGTCAATCGAGAGCTTTTTCATTTGATTATTTTCAGCCGTGGGCCCCGATGCCTGGAGCTAATAATCAGCCGTGGGGCGGAGGACATATGAGTCCACAACAGATGCGAAATCCTTGGCCCGAAACAAACCTTGGTGAGCATTCTCAGCACTCCGCTTTAAACTAGAATCGGTTTAGCACAAAATGTGAACGAAGCATTGGGCATAGGAGGACCCGGCGTCCAACCTGGGACCTGGGGAGCACCGATGGCCGGTCCGGGAGAGTTTGCTGATCCAGCCAAGATTTGGAGTGACGGCAACCACGAACAACCTCAATTCCAACCGATGCATAATCACCACAGTAAGTCTAATGGGTGCAAGAAGAGCTGAGAGCTTCCAGTGCCTGGAGGGATTAACGGGATGATGGATCCAGCAGTAGGAGATTGGATGGGACCAAGCCAATCGCAACAGATGTGGAGTGACCCTATCAAGCAAGAACAAGAGCTTTGGAAACATCAGCAAGTAAGTTTATTTGATGTTCTGAATAGTCTCTTGGTGTCGTTTTGTGGTATTGATCAATAAAAACACGGATTTATCTTTTAGTTCCAGGGTGGCTGGAATGGTCCTCCAAATAACATGGGAGGAGGACAAGGCTTTCGAATGCCTCATCAACATCGTGGACCAAGAGGTGGTCCCCATCCTCCGATGGGAATGCAGGTACCAATGAGAGTTGGTCCACCTGGAACATGGAATCCTGGAAATATGTATCCACCAGTCCGACAGCAGGGACCCTCTGATCATGGAGGATGGAATCGTGGAATGGCTCGCGGTGGAATGGGTGGCGGACGAGGCTATCCTGGAGTTGACATGAGTGTTCCGCCTCCGATTGACATGCCGGTATGAAGAAGACTTGCAAGGACAACAATAATTCAGATGAATATGAGACAGATGCCACCCGCGGGAAATCTCTGGAAACAAGACCAAATAGGAGCACCAAATGGAATGAGACCAAATCCCTACGGACAAATGACTCCCTTTGGAATGCCATCCAAGCCACAAGGACCAGGACAATTCCCGATTGCTGGAGCTGATGACCTCATGTGGCATGATCCTAATGGAGATTTGAAGAAGTGGCAACGGGATACTGGCGTTTCATTCTGGGGAGATCCGGAGAAATGTAGTGAGTTTGGATAGCAACGGTTGAAATTCGATTTTCTAGATGAACGTCCTATTCGGAATTGGATTGTTGGAGAAGGAGAAGAAGAAGATCTTGAGCAAGCTCTAAGCAAGTGTCCTGTTCCACAGAAGCGAGTAAGTAGTCCTCCCTCGATCCTTTTATGTCTGAAGGTTCAGAACGATGATGGCTCTACTCGCCTCTCTTTCAACCTTCCTTCAAAGCGGGCGATTGTTGTCACTGGCTGGGGAGAACTCCCAGAGAATGACCCTAACAATCCTGTCAAGCCAGGTACAATTCACGAGGCAGCATGACGGAATGATAGATTTAGAAGATATGCCTTCGAGTAGCAAATGGGGAGAGATGACCCCTATACCGTACAATGATGCTCCTTGGAATCTACCAGGTCAACAACCTGCTCCCTTTGTCCCTGAAGGTGGTGCTTGGGGACAGCCTCCTGGTGGAAATATGATACCCATGCACAGTACAGGTTTAGGTTCGTAGCTTCCACCCTCGATTTAAAAGATGATTGGAGTGCAAAAAGGAATAAGCGTTTTCAGGTACCGACCCACAGAGCACAGCTCAAAAGGCAGAACAACTCCGCTATGCTTGTGAGAAGGGCTACATCGATATGTCTTGCTTGTCTGCTTGCTTGGACATGGCTATCCAGCCTAACAGCAATCTGCCTCCTACAGTTCTTGACGATATTCGAACTCTGTTGGACAAGATTCCCCAATTGGAAAGTGTTGAGCAGGAAATGTCTCAACTGGTATTGGAACTTGTTTTGGAAGTCTAAAGGTAATTTTAGGTTGAAAGCGTTCGCCCAGAAGGAGAGGCAGATGGTGGTAGTCCACCTAAATGGATGAATGAAGTCCAAAAAGTCGAATATGATCGACTAATCATTGCTGTAACTACAGCCAAAATCGAGGTTACCAATCTCTCGAAGAAAATCAATGGGTTCCTTGCTGAATCCGGAATGGGTTCACAAGAAGGTGCCCGTGGTGGCGACGGTTATCGATACCCTTTCATCGAGTAAAATAGATGCTTTAGGCAAGTGTTTCTCACTTAATGTTCATAAAGAAAATAATTTCAGCCCGACGTGTTTCTCTCGCTGATTCAAGCGGTATTTTCGTGTGTTTTGTCTAAGTCCTTCAGGATTCTCACAATTCTATTCTCCTTCCAACGGGCCTATCCAGCCTTTCTCAAATCTCAACTCACCCTATGCTGAAAAATACGCGTCGCCTTCCATTCTCCTCTCATCCAGCCTAATCATCATTTATATATTCTACTATTCTAGTATCCCAAATGTGATTCCTGCTTAGAGATTATAATATTTTAAGTTTTCTAGCCAGTTCTCTGTATCTTTGTCCCCCTATTTTGTGTTGTGCAGTAGGAGCAGCAGGCCTGGCCAACACGCATCTTCTGTGACCATGCTCTCGTGTCTTCCTCATGGGTCTCCCACGAAAATCTAATCCGGCCACTACTAACCTCTTCTGTACTCTTTGCATATTACCCACAAGTGGTCCCTTTGCCAAAACGAGGATCTTCACCTCCCTTTCTCCTACGGCGTGCAAGTGTGCTCTGGAACGTTTCGCTCTTTCTTTGTATTAGGTGGTGGCTGCGGGTCCTTGGCCTCAAATGGTACCACTAATGCCCCCGTACGTGTACCCGGTTGCTCTCTTCCCCTTTCACTAGGGTTGCCCTCAGGCCATATGGGTGCGTTCCCGTCAGTGTGATCTTCTCAAAATGGGTTTGGACCCCGCCCTTCCTCGCCTTGCCCCATATATTTTATCCCCGTATTGTGACTATGGACACTGATTACTCGTCTTTTGGAACTATCCTCTTTAGGGTGCTTTGTGATGTAAATTATTTCTAGAAGTGTCCTTAGTCCAGCCCTAACTAGGGTCTTTTTATGGTTAGTAAAAGTGAGATAATTGCTGGCGGGCCCGTTTCTCCTCGATATCTTTTGCCTAGTCGCTCACATCTTTCTTATCATGCCAAGTGGTAGTTTTTTCAGGTATATTACTCACTAAGCTTTTCCCAAACACGGTTGCTCTACATTATATACCGCAATAGTCTGTCATCATCTCATTCTTACAAAATCCACAGTTAAAAGTACAGTGCATTTTCCAGGTCAAAATAAAGGTGTGTTATACTCAGCTCTTCATCTCGACAAGTTTCTTCTTTGATTATCATCGTCTTGAGACTTTTGTGCTACTTTAGTGGTTTAACTGTTCAATTGAAGTGAAATCTTCTAGAAATTATAGCTCAAAGTAATATGTTCTCGCTAGACTATAGCGCATGCGGCATCAGCAGATGTATCAGCAGCAAGTGTGATCAATGAACTGTGGGCGTATTCGTTGGGGTCAATACTTTCTGCGCCGAGGGTCTTTCAATCGTTCTGTGCGTCTTGCTCTTCTCTTCTTTTACTTATCTTCTATAAGCCTTTTGCTCACTTTTAAAAACAGTATGTTATCACTAGATAAGTGAGGTAGTTTGAACTTAGAGCAAAATATTTCATTTTGACTTTTACTCAGATTTTCAATTGCTTAAAAACCTTACTGAACGTAAAAAATTTAGGCCTTCTTGGTAATTTGTAATCAGATAAGGCAAGAAGTTTTAAAAAAGCTTTTATTTTCTAATTCTTAGACTTGCTTTTTTCTTCTTCTTAACGAACTTTGACCTTTGCTCCCTTTTTATCAGGCGCCCACTTTTATACTTTTTTAAGGATGCTCTCAATGCGATACCTTCCCATCAAGCACTCTGCACGTGGTCTTCTTTCTGGTGCAGCTGCGAAGCCACGTCACGATGTGGAAGGTCGAGCTCCTCCTCCTGTTACTCAGTTCAGTGAGCACGAGCTTATGCTCAAAGAAACAGGTTAGTGTTTTTTTTTTTGCTTTAATTTTTAAAAAATCAATTTAGTAAAACGGTTTTCGCATAATGTAGTAAAGCCACTAGTTCGAGAAATGGATGAAAAAAGTCAGATGCACCAAAGTGTTATTACCGGCTCGTTCGAAAATGGACTTATGGGAATTGAAGTTCCTCATGCCTATGGTGGTCCTGAATCCGCCTTTTTTGATTCGGTTATCGTTATTGAAGAGCTTGCCAAGGTTAGTTAAAGTTATATTTGCTTTAAAAAGTTTAGATTGATCCATCGGTTTCTGTGTTCGTAGATGTACAAAATACTTTAGTCGCCCCATTAATTATACAGTTGGGCACAGAAGAGCAGAAGCATAAATATTTGTCTAAAGCTGTAACTGAATGGGTAAGCATTTTTAAAAAAAATTAAGCTTTGTTCAGATTGGCTCTTTTTGTCTGTCTGAAGCTGGATCGGGGTCAGATGCATTTGCCCTACGCACTACTGCTAAAAAAGATGGCAATGATTTTTTAATTTCCGGTTCTAAAATGTGGATCACAAATGCCGGGCATGCTAGCTTTTTCCTAGTTTTTGCAAACGCTGAGCCTGAAAAGGGCTATAAAGGAATTACTTGCTTCTTAGTTGATCGCAACCAGGAGGGAGTTAGCGTTGGCAAAAAGGAGGATAAACTCGGAATTCGTGCATCGTCTACATGCTCTGTTCATTTTGATAGTGTTCGTGTGCCAAAGAGCGCCATTCTTGGAGAATATGGGAAAGGTAAGTATTGTCTTTTATTTATTTATATTTTTTAATATTTATTAGGATATAAATATGCAATTGAGTGTCTGAATGCTGGAAGAATTGGAATCGGCGCACAGATGTTGGGCCTTGCGCAAGGATGTTATGACTACGCGATTCCCTACCTTCAAGAAAGAAAGCAATTTGGCTCTAGAATCATCGACTTCCAGGTGCGTAATAATATGCGTTTTTATCTCTTATTTTTTTTTATAGGGAGTTCAACATCAAATTGCCCAAGCAGCAATGGAAATTGAGGCTGCTCGCCTACTCGTTTATAATGCAGCTCGAATGAAAGATAATGGAATTGGATTTGTTAAACAGGCTGCCATGGCTAAACTTTATGCTTCTCAAGTAGCTACTACAGTTACTTCTCGTTGTGTCGAATGGCTTGGTGGTGTAGGATTTACCAAAGAGTTTCCCGTTGAAAAATTCTATCGCGATTGCAAAATCGGTAAGTTTTTTTTATTACTAGTTTCCTTGCTTCAAATAAGCTTCTAATTTATTATTTAGGTACTATTTATGAAGGGACATCTAACATCCAGCTTAACACCATTGCTAAATTAGTTGATGCTGAATACAAAAACTTCGCCTAATTTTTGTCTATAGAATCCGGAGATTACGTGTTATGTAAAATACAGATAATTTAAATAAATTTTTACCGGTATCATTGGAAAAAAGAAACTAATTTTTGAAAAAGTTTTGCAAATGGACTTAATTATCATCGGATCTGTTAGAGACCTGAAGGTTTGAAGGTTATAGTTTGTTAATTTGTATTTAAATATGGCAACTCACTCCAAAATAGATTCGGTATTAAAATTTTTATATTCATTCACAAGCAAAAGTTTAAAATCTAGAAAAAAAAATCACTTACTGCTCCCGGTTGGAGTGTTGGACTTATTCTGTTTTGCCTTATGCCAATAGTTCTCATTGATTGAAAACCCATCGATCGTATTTCCAAAATGTTTCGTAGTGACAGGAGAGAAAGCTTTTTGACCGAAATCGTATCTATAAATAAGAAATTAAATGAAAAAGGTTTAATACTTACTTGTAAAATTGTTTGATTAAAGCTAGCGTGCATTGAGCTGGTCCGACTCCACAAAGCTTGTCAGTGATTTGTGTATCCTGTAATGCAACTTAGATATTAATAATTTATTTGCTACCTGGCTATGGTCAATCGTATAAATTGCACGATACTGAAGTCTGTCAGTAAAAAGAACTATGAAGTATTTAGCGTCACTTTTCTCAATATCCATTTTTATCTAACTTTTTATAATTAGAAAAAATATTTTACCTTTTCTAGTTTTTCTTTGTTAACTTGACCTGGAAAAATAGAGTATTGCAGTGAAGTTAGAATTCTATCTTTATTTGAAATTAAAGCTGTCCTTGATACTCGCTTTTGACCACTCGGTTTCTGAGCTTTTAAATATCTACTAATAAAAAGCTAACCTCGGAGACTGTCTTTTTAATTGGGAGAGGAGGAAGCTTATTCTGTTGAGAAGGCTTTGTTTCTCCATGATTTTCTTTTTCTTCTTTAGGTTTATCCACCTTTACTTCATCATTGTCGTTGTTAATCTCTTGAAGCAGATCTAAAGAAACAGAGGGAGCTAATTTTTTTTACTAATTGTTGAAAAGGATAGCAATACTTTTAACACTGTTTTGGAGATGATATTTCTGTAGGAACTCTTCCATGTGGTGAAGACGTACATTGAAGTGATCCATTATTTCATCCTCTTGACTTTTCTCTACATCCTAAAGAAATCTTACCAAAATCAAATCACTAACCATTGCCACTATTTCGAGGAACGCTTGCTCTTTTGCTGACATCTTGCTAAAAAATAAAAACTTTTTGAATCCATGAAAAAATAATAAATTTAAAAAGAATTGGCAAATTTTCAACTTAAAATTATAGGTCCCATATATAGAACAGAACTTTAATGATATGAGAGAGAAAAAGCAGCATCCTCGTTCATTGTGCAATTATGGACCTAATTACTCATTAGAAAGCATTAGCAATCGAAGACAAAGCTACAAATACAAAAGCACCTCTCCGCGCATCTATTAGAGAATAACGGTAGTTCGTGACTCATTTTTTATTTCAAAATGAGTGACATATGTATTTTTGAGTTTCTATTTGTTTATGGAAATAACCTGCTCCTAGTATAGAAAAAACAGCTAGAAGTGCAAAAATAAATCCTCCCATTTGAAGAAAATCAGTACCGGCCCGAGAAGTACATTTCGGTCCAATAAGATATCTTATTTTTGTACAGGCTACTGCATAGCTTTAGCGTTTTGATGTGAATTCGGCAATTTGTTGCGCTTAGATTCAGTTTCTTTGTTGTAAATGCTGAGAAAAGAATTATGGATATCCTGAACATATTTAGAATTCTATTTCTTTTCTCTTTTCTTCTTCTTCTAAGATGTAAATAATTGCTTACAGATGTTCTATTCGTTCGATAATTTGGTTGGCAAAAATGGACAGTTTGCACTGATTTGGAAAATTGCAATGGTTAATGACAAACGAAAAAAGCTTCCAAGAGCTTCTATTATGGATGTTGATATCCCAAGAACATGGTTAGTTTTTTTTTTAATTTTAGTAATAATTGTTTACAGCAACTCACTACTTTCATACTTTCCAAGCAAAGAAAATATCCCAGTTGAGGCAAGAACCAAGTTCTCGCTATATCTTTTGTCTCAACTGATGTATGGTGTTGTCTTAGTCTTCGAAAGCCAGACATATTTTCTTGAAAGTGAGTATTTTAAGAGTTTTACATAATTAATTCAGTTGATGTTAAAACTGCCCGTGTTGCCGCTGAAAACATCTTCTTAAATCCCAAACCTCTTACAAAAGATAAAGAAGAAGAGCACGAAAAAAGAAAAGGAACTAAAAGAAAGTTTGGAGACATGGGCAATATTGACATCAAGGATTTGCCGCCTACAAATTTGGGAGATTTGGTAGGGAAGATTTTTTTACTGATTTGACTTTTTATAGGATAAAATCGGAGTTGCATTATATAATCAAATTACTCTTCAAGATCCAATTCCTCGGCGAGCCCCTGCATTTCCACTTGATGAAGAGCTGCCAATTGTTACCATTGAACAGCAGCAACAATGGGAATTACAGTAACATTGATTCTTTACATAAATAAGATTTATTTTCAGGACTTTCCTTAACGAGCTCGAATCGCGAAGTGGTGGAGGAGATCAATTGAACAAGAATCAAGCGGCAGCAGAAGAAAAGTCGCCCTTTGCTAACATTGAACCACTGGAATTCCCAATTCAAGAGCCTGATTGGCTGCGCACCTTGGAAGAGCCAATAGATTTTCAAGCACAAACCTTACAAGAGCCAACCATCGGCGAACAGTAATTTAGATTTTAGAAATTGTCTTATTTTGTAAAAAATTAAGATTTCCGGATCTCGTAGTTCAGCCACCTACTGAGGAATCAGCAAAAGTGCAATCAAGTCCAGTAAAGGAAGTACAGAAAAGATCGGTAAGACAGATTTTCAATTATTTTATGAGCTATTATAGCTTGACGTACTTGAATTAGAACCTGAAGTTGCTACTCCTTCCTTCAAAAGGCGTAGAGTAGCCGTTCATATTCGTGACGATGTAACAATGCTTCCTTGGGTATTAACTTAGTTATTTGCTTATTATTTTTCAAACAGAACTTTATCAAAGAGTCTCTCACTGACTATTCTTCTACACTGCGCACAATAAAGGATGTCATTGTTAGACCACAAGCAAACACTGAAATTGAGGACTTATTCAAGCCATACCCGACATGGATGGACCAACGCAAGTTTAGTAAAATAAATAATTATTATAAGATTTAGCATTTAATAAAGAACTTCGAAATCTATACAAGTCGACCAAGCTAGAAAAACTATCCTACGAAGAAGCTGCTAAGATGGTAATAGGGGAACCAATTCAGCGTGGACCTGAAAACCAACTCTGGAGGTATGAAGGATCTTCTGTAGATCAGGTAAGCTCGATCAATCTGCAAATCTACGCTATTCTAGACAAGTTCAACGCATGAACTCCAAGAATTGAGAGAGCTTGACGATGATCTTAGGTTGATTGGCGTTGCTCATCTTCAGCCCACGCCGAAGAAAACAAGAGAACTCTCTATTCCAAGATTTGACATCAGCGATATGCCAAACATAAATATTACTGGCAATGATGAGTTTAGAGTTCCTGGCTACGACGAAGATTTGGAGTTTGCTAGAAGATCAAGCATCATGGGTGGACCTGCTGGAGTTTCGGGTAATTTAAATAAAAATAAGTTGTAATTCTTTTAGCAAGACATAGTACCCTTCTGGCTGATGAATTGACCAACCAAGTTGGAAGAGCTGATTTGGTATCAATGGAAGATGAGGCACGAATAGAAAGTGTTACAAGATCCATCATCAAGGAGAAAATTATTAGGCATTTCTAATGCTCTTATTAATTTCTTGTTTAATTTAGAGCCGTGGAAGCTTCTGTTGTTCCTATTTCGCTTAAGTCTCTAATTCCAACACGAAATACTAACGATAAAGATGCTGCAAGAGCATTCAGCAGTCTGCTTGGTTAGTAATTCATTTTTTCAGTACAAAAATTGCAGAACTAATTAAAAGTCGTCAAATTAGTGCAAAACAAGAAGTTGCCTATGGCAACATTATGATTGGAATTTTTTCAGCATCTAGTGCTGGCCAGTAATAATTCGAAAAGAATTAATCGCTTCTCCTGTAAAAATATTTTTCCTTTAGCAACTATCTCGTTATTCAAAATGAATATTATATGCACGTATATTTGTGTTGAAGTATCATTTCAGCTTCTCCTGTTATCATATCATTGATATTATGCTTACCTTCCGTAGATACAAATTGTCTGCACAGAAAATGGTGACGCGCAATTGCGGAAATTTGCCTTATATTAGTCTTTTTGTTGAAATTTCTTTTTATAAGTTGATATTTTAGAAACAATGAAAAGTACTAAAGCGAAGGAAATTGCCCAAAGAGAAATTTCTGCTGCAAAAAAGGGAAAGGTATGTGAATTTATAATTTGAAAATAATTGGCAATTTAGATAAAACTACCCGACGATGAAAAGTTTTTAGCAGAACCAGATAAGAAATCAAATGGTCCACGGCTAAATAATAGACTAGCTTCACAGGTATTTAAATAATTTTTTAATTAACTATATTATTTTAATTGCAGGGCTATTCTCTTATAGAACAAATTCGCGATGAAAAGCCAGTGGATCTCCTCAAAAGAAATTTGAAATATATAAAGTACACAGATAGTCGGCCGATTGATCCAAAAAGGGTAAGTAACATACAATATCGAAAAGCGGATTACTTTAGGCCAGAACTGTGCTGAATTATCACATAAAGACTCTTCCTAATAAAAATATTATAAAGAAGCATCGTAAAAGTATTACAGGTACAGAATTTTATATTTCTCTTTCATATTTTCAACTCAAAAATTTTCATTTAGGGCTTCGAGAGCCGAAAAAAATAAAAAAGAAGCAAGCCAGCGTGTTCTCGGATAAGGACTTCCAGAAGGCCGTCTCATCAACAAAAAAACGAAAAATACAGGATGAGGACGGATGCTTCGTTTAATTGTTGATTTTTATTGTTATTTGTTTCAGATAAAGGTTTGTTGAAGTAGTTGTAGTTTAGATCAATTCGACATCTCCACTAAAAATAATTTAAAAATCAAACCTAAACTATGACTACCTCCATGTTATTCCCTCTTTTACGTAGAGACATGGGATTTCCGCAAACCTGGCAAAGAAACTGACGTACTAACAACCCTTCATCCAACATTTGCCTAATGAGGGTATGCTGATCAGGAAAGGCTTTCATAAATTCTGCAAAGGTGCTAATCGATTCCATTACTTAAAAATGTAAATAACCTTAACCTAAAGAAGTTGCACAAGAAAAACACGAGAAATACAATGAAATAAATACTGGAAGCAAACCAAAGTAGGATAGAGGAGTAGAGGGCTTGTCTAGAGTGAAGCTCGTCTAAACTCTCAAGCCTTTTGGTGAGAGGTCAGCTTGTTTCTGATAAAGTTACCTAAAGAAAGTTGTATTCTTCAACAATTTCAAAAGAATGCCTAAAGAGAAAATATTCAAGGGAGGCGAAATTCGAAATCTTGCTCGAGTTGCCAAGAAGAAAAGGCTCTGAAAGAAAGGATAAGTCTTTGGGCATGTTTTTAGGACACAGAGAGTGATAGCGATCCGCAAGTCGTTGTGTCGTGTATATTCTGTTCATAAAGCTTCTTAGAAAGCGTTGCCCCTTTATTTCCGCTAGTCTTCTTATTTTCACCATGATTGAGATGAGCGCCTACAGCTCGATAGGAAGTGAATAAATTAGAAACTGCCTCCTTCGTCTATCACAGCCACAAACATTTCTTGAACGCGAGCTGATTATCACGAGATTACCGCTCTGATTGGAGGATGAGTCGGGTTTCCATGGCTACTGAACCGACCTGCTGAAGAGCCTCCCCGCATTTTATCTCTTCGACTACAACTTATGTTACTTCTTCCTATACTTCTTGATATTCTCCACTTCACGATACCAGCCGAGATAAAAGTCGCAATAGTTGTGGACAAGAGATTCTCCCAGGCAGACACTGTGGTCAATGCAGCTCTCGACGATTTGAAAGCTACTTCGCCCAGTCCTCCTTATACCTATAACAAGTGTGAATTTCGAATTTTCTGATCTCTTTTCTAGCTTTGATTATGACGATACTGGCGATTGTGCCATAGGTTCGAATTGGCAAAGATCCGTCTATAAAGTGGCCGATTTCCATGCGACTCACAACATTTCGACAGTTTTTGGTCCGACCTGTTTTATGGGTTTGTCTCCTCTCAAAACAAAATACTTCCTTAAGACTTACAAGTGGCAGCTCGCTTAACTGATCAATGGGACATTCCTCAATTCAACTTTTGGACTGATCATCCCAGTGATAGTCTCGTCAATAGCATCGTTCAGGTACTTTGGAGTCTTTTTTCCGACTAATCATCTCAGATGACAACTCGATCGACTCTCAATATAGCACAAAATATCTACGCTTTTTGTAAGGGAGCTGATTGGCTCAAGGTATTTCTCTGGAAACTCCTTACACAAACTAATTCAGATCGCTCTAGTCCAATGTCGAGATTGCTATCCGGCTCAGGAGGATGTTGCCACATATGAGAGGTATCCTCCTGGCTGTGAGAGATCACTTTCAGATTGCAAAACATAACTCTTTATTTGAAGACGAATGGAATCCAATTCACAGTCACAATCAATGCTTTCCGCGACTCGGATGTCAACTTTTATGTGCAAAAGTTGCGTGGATTAAATCAAATAGCTCGAGTGATTTTGCCTTTTCTCGGACCGACTCTCGATTCCTACACCAATCTCCAGCTGGCCCTTCGTCAACTAAATTACTCTACTGACGATTATTCCACTTTGATTGTTCTTTCTGATTATCAGGTAGGCTACTCGAAGAAGGGAACGGGCTTAAGGTCGGCGGCATTCTTCCTCCTTGGCAAAACAACGACACGATCAAAGCTGCTTTCCGAAGATCTGTCATTGTGAGAGTTGATTCGAAACAAAACAGGTTTAGCTCTACAACAATATGAATATTGATCCCTCGATGAATGACCGAATCACGACATTCCAAAGTCACACTGGAATCCCGGATAACTTGGTTCAAATCTATGCCCAGTTATATGAGTCAATTTTTGTTTACGATAACATTTTGAAAACGCTTCAAACCGCTGGCAAACTCACCGATTTCAAGGCTACTACTCTACTGAAAGACCCGACTCTGGATCTTAAAAGTAGCTGAGATTCAGCCACAGAATAAAGGAGATTCAGGTCCATTCGGCTCTCCCATTGTCTTCAACAAAAACTTCAACAGAATTTCTCCGTTCGTCGTCTATCTCGTCGACAATGGGACAATCCTCGAAACGAAGGAGAAAATAACGCCATCTGGCACTTGCACCGAAGCTGGATCTCAATGTTTGGTTTGTTTCTTTCGGCTTCCTTCCCACTTACAATAGGTCTATGTTCCACCGAAAATCGGAATCAATCAAGGCCAACCGACTTGTGGCTTCTACGGAGAGTTGTGTGATCAAACTGGGTAATTTTTCTCTTTTTTTCCTCGAAACTTTCAGAACTGTTATGATAATTGCTGCGGTAATGTCGGCCGTTTTTGTTTCGGTTGGTTTCTTCATCGGAATCAAGAGAATGTGAATCCCTTCCTCGTAAAAACAGGACGACTTTCAGAAGACAAAAAGCCAAAAGTGGAGGCGAATCGACCATGCCTTGGGTGATTCCATACAACGCAATTCAACTCCTCGATTTTGGCCAAGCGAATCAGGCAAACCCCTCCAATCCTCTAGCCAATACAGTATTTATTGCGGCTAGCTGGTAAATATTTTCAGGAACACATGTCGATTCTTTCACTTCAACGCCACATGGACGAGACGGTCAAGCAGCGCCAGATGATGTCCTCAACAACTCAAATGGGAACGCTTCAACAGCAACTCGTTTTGGTCGAAAAGTTCTTCCAGCGAGAGAAAATCTCCTTCGACAAAGCTGATGTTCAACTCCTTTTCGCCATTAAACAGCTCCAGCACGACAATGTGAATCCCTTTCTGGGGATGTGCTTCGACAAATCGACTCATCTCTACATCATCTGGGGATGGGGCTTCCGAGGGACTCTTCTCAACTGGATGTTCGAAAAGAAGGATCCTCGAACGGCCAAAGCTGAAAAGAACTTCAGAGAGGCATTTGTCCGAGATTTATTAAAGGTTTCGACTGAGGGAATAATAGAAAAAGACTCAGGGATTGGACTACATCCATTCATCTACGATCGGCTATCACGGCGGATTGACGCCGAACGTCTGCTACATCGACACCCATTGGATCCTCAAAATCTCGGGCTTTGGCATTCCCAGGATGCTTTATCGCTGGAAAAACAGTAATATTGTTGCGACGGTCGATATAAAGCCGTTGATTTCCAACATTGGTTTGCACCCTTTGTCCCTTCATCCTTTGACTTTCAGAATTGCACTATCTTGCCCCGGAAGTGAGGAAACGACTGAAGAGTCTGATGTATACAAATCGCAGTGAACTTCTTTCCGTCACGGCGAAAGAAGGCCAAGCAGGCGATATGTATGCCTTCGGAGTCATTTTATATGAGATCCTTCACGTCAAGAAAATGATTGATGCTGATGACTACGTCCGTCCTGATCTGATCGTTACAAAAAGTACAGGTTTCATCTATTCTGACAAGTTGTTTTCAGCCGATGAAGACGCTTTGATTCTTTGTGAACAAGCGGAGGCGTTGATTCCATATACAACTCCAGCCGAGGATGAAATCAACAAAGAAGTCCATAATGATCTGAAGAAGCTGCTGATGTCTTGCTGGCTGCCCAATGTGAGTCTCCCCTAATCAAAAGAAAGATTTCAGATCGAACAACGACCAGACGTTCAGATGGCAAGAAAGATAACCGACGCTACACTCAAAATGTTTGTTTATGTCCAGTCTTTTTGTAAAAGATTCTCACAGGACGGGATCTTTGGTCGACCAAATGCTACGAAATATGGAGGCCTATACGATGGATCTTGAAGGACTCGTCAAACAACGAACAGCTCAGCTGGAAGAAGCCCAAATGAAAGCCGATGCCTTGTTGATGGAAATGCTACCGAAATCCATTGCTGACGACCTAAGGCGAGGGAAGCCTGTCGAGGCTAAACACTACAAGTCGGTGACCATCATGTATTCTGACATAGTCGGATTCACCTCGCTCTGTTCGGAGTCTCTTCCGATGGAAGTCGTCACTCTTCTTTCTGCGTTATTCGACAAATTCGACAGTATTATCACAATGCATGACGGGTTCAAGGCAAGTTTTCGATTTGGATCACAGTAGAATCATAGATGGAAACAATCGGAGATGCCTATTGTGTCGCTTCGGGAATGCCGACTGAAAATAAACAGAAACATGTGGCCAATATAGCCAATATAGCTCTGAAGCAAAGGAAATTCATGACGGAGTTCGAGATTCCCCATCGACCAGGGCAGTATCTGCATTGTCGATGGGGATTCAACACCGGACCTCTCTTCTCCGGGGTCATCGGTAGAAGAGCTCCACGATATGCTGCATTTGGAAGATCTGTGAGGAGTTTTTTTAGTTGCATTGCCTCTTCAGGTTGTGATAGCTGCAAAGATGGAGAATTTGGGCATTCCGGACAAAATCCAGATGACTTTCGACAGTTATAAATTGCTTACGACCCATCATCCGGAATTCATTTGTACTCCGAGAGAGGGAGGAGCGGTTTCTGTTCCGGTAAGAATGAACGAGGGCGGGAGCAAATTTTCAGGGAATCGGATTCTTATTGACTTATTGGCTGGAAGGAGTTGAAGATTTGCTTCGGACCGATCGTGAAATCTTCGAAAAAGCTTTGGACGACTTGGAGAAAAAGGAGGAAAGCAAAGGAGATGACCCATATTTCATTCCAGACAAGCCGTTGAGAACAGTTTCTTCAGCCTCCGGGGTTCGTCCTCAATTCAAGCCTGATCTTGTCTTTGATGGCGATAAAAAATGAAGACTTTATTAATTACGAAAGACATTTGGGCATTTAGATTAGGCAGGATGAGAGAAGAGGCGCTACCCGCGGTAATGACAGCCCAAGGCTGGGAGTCTAGGAGAGAAACATTCTAATATACAGATATTCCTTTTGTGACTAGTTATTAGGACTGAACGACATCGTAATAGTCCGGTGAGGAGTCTTTCGATTCAGATAGCGATGTTTTGCATTTTTCACCATGGCAGAAATCCGCTGAGATTCGCATTCGATCATGTTCGAAAACCACTTCAGATTGTTGTTGTTCGTAGTCAAAAAGAATTGGCAGATGGATTCCTGTTTCTTATTTTAAACAAAAGTTAGAAAAACTCGCACCTCCTTTGAGCTTCTTAACCATATCCTCGTTTAGAATGAGTTCTGTCAGAGCATTTACCAGAAATTCCAGCGAATGCTCGTCAATTCCTTCTACCAATGAGGCCACTTCGGCTATTTTGAATTTCTCTATCCTCATATCAGCATGAAGAACGTAATTTTTAAAAGAGATTCGGTCCAATTTCACCTCAGCATTCATCGCCGATGTCAAAAACCGTCGATTTCTTTCTCCTTGCTGAATTTTTGTTGCAAAAAATAGTAAAAAAGGGCTCACTTGCACAAAAGCATCAACCCGGGAATCGATGAAAATTGTTAGATTTTTGTCTCGAATAACGACTCGAGGATAAGAGACTGTATGAGATTTGATCACAACTTCTCCTCCCGGAAATTTAGTAGCCAAAGCTGAACGAAATGAATAAAAAAATAGGAAAAAGGAGCACCTGGGAAGAGAGTGCCAGCACAGATATCGTCATTCCCACAGTCGGTTTTGAGATACCCAGAGATGGCGGTGTTATTTGTGGCTATCCGACTGATCTCATAGTCGAATTTCCTATTTTAAACAAATGCGAAAGAAGGAGGAATCGAACCTGTATTGATCCATCCAGAAAAGAAGAGAACTTAGCGTGTAGTTTGAAAGATAAATATCAAGCATTCGACCACTTCCAGATGGTTCGATTTGAAGCGGCGGAGAACGGTAGGGCAGACGGAAATCATTTAATCTGGTTCGTCCTGAAGCATCTTTTTCTTCCGAAATCAAAAATAAAAACCTTGTCTCAAGATCCCGAAGGCATTCCCCCTATGTTTTGTGACGATTTCTCCTTCGCGGAAATCCACCGGTCCAAGCAGACCATAATTAAGGAAATATTGATCAAAGAGAGCAGCACTCATCGGCGTGTTCATCAATCGATTGGAGATGACCGGGATCAATTCAGCGTGGAATGTCGGACAAATGACTTGCTCGATGTGCTCCTTCACAAAAGCCATAATGTGTGGGAGATAGTTCGACAAAAGAGCGGCGTCATTCGGTCCAAATCGAAGTTGAATATTATTGGCGGCGACTTTGCAAGTCACAAGATCTGTCTTCAAATGGCCATCCGTATTGACTCCCGTCCAAAGAAGCAATTCCACATTGGTTCGATCGAACGAAAGAGGCACAAATCCTGTCACTTCTCCTTGTGGAGTCAACATATTAAAACGACTATTGACTGTCAAATTCAAATTGTTCCCCTAAAAGTAATAATAACGAGTAGAGAAGAGAGACTCACAGTCCATGCTATCCCCTTTCCAGGAGAACTACTCATTGAAGATTGAAATGAGCGAGAATCGAAGGAAGCTATCCTCGCCGAAGTCAAAGAGAATCTCACCTATAGAAAGATAGATAATAAAAAAGGGAAAATCAACCTCGTTGGTTAGAGGAGCAGAAATATTGAAAGGCATCTCCCCAGTTGCCATAAATCGCTGTACCCGTTCATTTAAATGGAATGCCATGAGGTCCATAGCTTTTTGAGAGAGTCTTACAACAAAACCCGCGTTTGTACCCGTCTCTGCGAAGAAGGCATCTGAAGATCCGACGTGTATTTGGGAAAAACGAAAGGACTAACTGGCTAAACTTTGTGCTTCTACAGAAAGAAGCAAGCCGGCTGCAACGGCCAGCAGCGACCGCATCATTTGCCCTGAAAGAGACGTTGGAAGGAGCAAAAGATGGTTATAAGGCGAATAGCGAGGGCATAATGTAACCGGGTTCTGCTGTGAGAAAGGGGGAACGCCCCCGAGTACTGTTAAACTTTTGGACAACTGGAACATGAGAGAAGTCGAGAGAAAATCGGATAGGAGAAGCGGGATATTGGCACGGGTGGCGCGAAACGCGGAAAAAAAAACGAAAGACTCTAGTGGATCCGATTAGTGAGAATTAATGATGATGATCATCGCGAGAAATCACTTCCTTTATAAATCTTTGAAGAAAACTTTCTCTCCCTCTCTTTGTGAGTCATATTCTGAGTCATAAAGAGACAGAAAAATGAAGAACAGTAAAGAAATTCTTCTGCAATTAAGCGTCGACCAATCACATTAAGTTTGTTTTTGTCTGGCCAAATGGCAGAAGAAAGTGAAGGAGAAAAGACACGGCAGGTGGGAGAATAAGTTTTTCGGAAGGATCCTGTTTTGATGGGTGACCCTGGCTGGAGAAAGCTAGATCTAATCCTTTCCGGAAGGCGGATGACCTTGATTGGTTTGACTAAGGCTTGTAAGGAAGCAACTTCTCTCTCTCTCTCTCAGAAACAGAAGACATACGGGATCCGCGAATGGCCGATCCCGTTTCGAAGGAGAGAAGTCGATCAATCGCGCTGAGAGAGAGAGAGAAGAAGAAGAACCCGTCGGGATTGTTTCTGGCAAATCGTCCAAAAACTTTTCGAGAGAATCAAGGATAACGAGGACCGGCCTCAAAAGAAATTTATCAAATTAAAAAAGAAGCAAAAAAGTGAGTCGAGAATCCGGTAGGAGAAAAGGTCAGTCTCTTCATTTTTGCCAAAAGTCACTCGTGCCGGTCGAGTGAAATGTAAACCGAAAAGCTCGCGTTCGAACTGGATGTTGGCGGCTTAATAGCGCGAAAAAACGGCGAATCGGACTGGCTAACTCCGTTCGCCTTCGGCATCGAGGCCACAGTGAGGACAGACCATAGGCCTCTCTGATTAGTCTTATAGTCTCTGAGAGAGGTTGCCTTGGTCAGGTTTGTAGCTGGAGAGAAGTAACAGTAAGAAGTGGGCTAAGTGGCTCGAGTAGACGCGACTAATTGTCGGCCGAAAGGAAGAGCTGAGAGAGGAGGAGCGGAACTATTTCTCGAGTCACACTTGGGTCTAGTTCGAGAGTTTTCTGACTCATAATTGCCACCTTTAGAGGTCTTTGTTTCCATTGTAAAATGGGTCAATCTGATTGGTTTACAGACAGAAAACAAGGCTAGAAGTTCTCTTTTCCTTGAGGAGGGGAAACCTCTTGAAATAGTTCTTTTCCCGCTGCGATTCCAATGAGGCTGGCCCAGTTAAAAATAGGCGAAAGTTGCGAAGGTGAAAGCAGACTGATTGGCAAAATCAGAGAGATAGCGGGAAGACTGGAACCGCGAAATCCGAGGCGCCGTCAAGGTGAAACGTAAGTTGCTAAGCGAGAAGCTTTTTGGGCATCGAAGATTCTCCATTTTCTGGACAATTTGTGTCGTTGAGTGAGCTTTCAGTCGCCGTTCCGCCGGATTAACGCATCCCTTCTTGACCTTTCTGGATCGAGAAGTTCTCATAACTTACGCTAATAAATGCCAAGCAGACTAGAAAGTCTAGAACAGCTATAAACAAAAAAGTTGTAAAGAAATAAAAGATGATGAAGATCGTAGATCGAAGGTTCGCCCCTGAGGGGATGAGAAAGACGTTTCAGCCATGATTGCCACAAAAACCAGACTCGCAACGCCGCCAAAGCCACAAGCCAAAAACACTTCCCGAGTTGGCATGTGATCGTTAACCCATTCAAAAATTTGTATGCAAGCTATTTGAAGTATTAAAATTGTGCAAAAAATGACAAAAATTCATTAAAACGTAACAACAATGTACAAATCTATCTAGATTACCCGTTGAAGTACTCGTGAAGTTACCAGTAACGCATTGCTATTAGATGCCAATATCTTTCCCAATCATAAAGAAACATCTTTAAAAAAATTTATTTAAAAAAAATCAAGGAACTTACCGAATAATATGTATATTGGAGAATAGTTCCTTTTCTTTTTGGCTTATTAAATTTAACTTTATCTTCAGAAAATTCCTCATTTTCTTCAGAAAAACCCTCATTTTCAGCTTCGTCTTCAAATTCGCTCTCACTCTCGCTATCTTGTTTGTTTTCTATAATTAAATAAAAAATGAAATATGAATAAAATACCTCCTTCTTTGCTAAAGGCTAACCACCGCAATTCTCGTGGTTCTTTAATGCTTCGTTTTGGTTTAATATTAAAAACGTTGTCTCGAAATTTATCTTTAGTCTAAAATGAAGCGTTAAATTCATAAGCCTTCTTACTTTAGAATATCGAGTAATCGTGTTTAGCGGAACTGTTTCCCCGTCAATTAATGCCTTACAGAGCTTTTTATACGCTCCTCTGTTAATTATTTGTGTTTCTAACAATGAAAAGGCAGCATAGAGGGCAAATTTATGCTCACCTGAAGAAATTTTAAACACAATTTTAATTACTTACTGATTGATTTGCATAGCAAGTCTAATATTTCCTGAAAGTTGTAGGAAAATGTTTTAGACGCAGCCATATAAAGATCTGCCACTACACGATATGTTAGATACGCTGATCGTACATCTTCTCTTGCTTTATTGTTTTCCTTGGGTTTGCATATAAAAGCTCCTTGCGCCCAGAATGGACGAGCAAACCTCTGCAAAGTAATTATCAGCATATTAATAAAATAAAAACATGCAATATAGGCCTTTGCACATGGGAACATTTTTAACCAGTCCTTAGCATCATTTTCATCCGTAAATCTCTCTTCTGTAATCATTTTCTCTTTAAAAACGTCTGCATTAATATCATTTGCTATTACACGAATTTTAGATTCCTGAATTAGATAAAAAGCAATATATACATTTAAAAGACTTACTGAGAAATCTTTTATTAGAATTTGATACGCTTCTGTGTCTATTTCATTATTTAGAGCTTGTTGTTCTTCTTCTGTTCGTTTCTGGTTAATGTAATGCTTGATAATACGCAATTGACCTTGAATCGGTGCTAAAAAAACGCTGATAATATAATAAGTTTCAAATTCTCAAACCATAAATTCTGTCTTCGTCATTTCTATCTGTTGATCTGTCAGTAATGCATGATTTTAGAGGATTATTAAGGTGAAATGCCTACAACGAAGTAAATATCGAAATAAAAATTATACCGTTTCGCAGGGAGTAACACTTGGGATACATGTGCTAACTTGTCCTACACGAATATTTTGCCGTAAGCCCATTTTAAAGCGGATTTCGTTATCTTTCCCTCTCGTTCCAAAACCAATTGCATCGTCAATAATAGTAGAAACCTCTGAGAGTGGGTAATTGATCTTTCTTTAAACAAATGGTTAAACAATAAAATTCATAGTCTAGCTTACACCGTATTTACAACATCTTTAATGTCATGTCCTTCCCAGATCATGATTCGCATCTTTTGTTGATAAATCCATTCAGCAATGTCAAAAGAGCCATCCTAAAAGCTAAATAATTGACACAAATGTGCTAACCTTAAAATTATATTCACGCTTGTCGTCCAATCCAAAAGTCAACTTTAACGCGAGAAGTACATAGGCGAGAATTTTTGTTTCAGTTGAAATAAAAACACTTAATAGTTTAATTATTTCGATTTAAAAAATCACTACTCTGTACTTCTAAATTTGGAAAGATGATGGTTACGTTTTCCAAAGCAAAAAGTTAAATTTTTTTCGCAAACTGGGATCTAAGTTAGAAATTAATAGTAGTAGACTATTGTAGTTACTTCAGGAATCTCTCCTTGCTGCGTGATATATGTTTTATCAAGAATTTCGCTTGGTGGTGCACAATCTAATAAGTACAATGTTTTTTCAAGTAATTTAGTAGGTAGATTCAAATTATACAAAAACCTTGAAATAATCTAAAGAATAACAAAATTACTCTTATAAAGCAAACCTGAGGAAAATCTAAGGAAATTCTTGAGGTATCAATATCAACTAATTGCCATACATATATAGAACTACGATGATATTCATACAAAGGAACTTTCTGCAACCATTAAATGAAAAATATAGTTTGATACCATGCTAGTAAAAATGCTGATAAAATTTACACATCCTGAACCTTGAGTCCAGTCGTTGAATTTGCTTAAGTGTCCAAAGATTTTCCCCCTATCTTCTCTTAACCATCTAGATGTAAATAATATAATTTAAGTCGTAAATTATTACCTAACAATATCTGAAATTGTTGTCCAGATACAACCCGATGAAATGGATGCAACATACAGGATTCCAACGACAATGTCTAAGTTAAAATATACTTTTTCGGCCTGATGCACAGTAATTTTAATTAAATAAATTTTAACCTGATTTACAGCTTTTTTATGCACCTTTGTATCAACAATAACTATCTCAGTATCTGATAAAGCTGCTTCATATTTCTGAAAAGGAATTTAATTTTAAAACAAAATATTACCGTTTCATTAAGGTCATCATCTGAGCTGAGTTCAAAATTTTCAGTCATTTGAGTACTTTGTAGCAGATCCCAGACGTCCATTGATTGTTCTAGCCTTGACATTCCTTTTTTCTTCTTTTCCAATTTTAGTTTCCGTAAGTTTTCTGTGACTGTACGTTTGCTACAAAAGTTTTAAAACGTTTCTAGGTTATACTAACCTCTTCTTAACAGCAACTTTTTTCCTAAGCATCTTCTTTGGGTTTTCAGTATATTCTTTTTTTACAAACGCAATTCCGGATTTTTTAAGATACAGTTGTAAGATACAATGCACTTGGTTCTTAAATATTAATATAAACAATACCTTAAAAACTAACGGAAAATATCTCGGGATATCCAAGTTCTACAATCATCATAGATGAAATCTTCCACAATACCTTAGAAAGAGTACCAACTCTAATTGCAGAAATTCCAATATTTTCATCTTTTGGATGGCGATCTATATCATACCTAAGGAAAAGTAATATAAAAATAGGCCCTTACAAAAGTTCTAAATATTCTTCTGGAAGTTTTTCATCTTCTGGGTTCCTAGGCTTTCTCTGAACTTTTTGGATTAGACTACAAGTTGCCAAGATGTTAACCTTTGTCGCACTTTTTTTTTTAGATGATTCTGGTATACTCAATTCAGGAGGTGTAGGCTGCTCATGCAGCTCTTCGTTATCCGGATCTTCAAAGCCAGATTTTTTTATTTTAGGCATTCTTAAAAGCTGTGAAATCGTTGCATTCATTCTACCAGTTTCTTCATCTTCTTCTATTTCAAAGAATTCCTGGATATGTGAACAGAAAATTGCAGTAAGACAAACCTCAATTTGCTCGTTACACCGTGAGCAGAATCGTTTTCCATCCATTAGCACTGTTGTTTTACAACCACATCGTTTACATGGCCGAGTTTGACTCATTATCTAAATATCGCATTATTGAAATAAATATTCAGTTGATTAGATAAAGATCCTTTGTGAACAGAAGAGCCCAATTTATTGTAAAAAACGGGCAAGTTTGTTAAGAAAATTTGCATTTTGAGATTATTAAACTGCTGTGTTACTTCTTACTTTTTATCTGAATAAAATGTGTATCCTATATTATGTTTGATGATTTGCATCCATTTTTTCATAGATATTTTTTTTCTAGTAGAGTTGAACTCGCGTCAACCACTTTACTTGGAAAAATAATTGCTACGTCGAATCTTTGTTTGTCGCCTATTTCGTGCTGGGATATCGACCAGGTTTCAAAGTCATCCTATGGCCGCTGATTTCCTTTTTAAAATTATTTTAGCTATCACGTGTCAAATGTGCCTACCAACTATCTTTAGAGGCAGAATGGTCCATCAGACTGCCGATGACTTAAAGAATGAGGGAAATAGATTATTTCACCAGCGGGCCTTTAAAGAAGCTATCGAATATTATACAAAGGCAATAAACAAAGATAATAGAGTTTCAACATATTATACGAATAGAGCTCTTTGCTATATAAATGTAAGTTATTTGAACGTAGTTTAATTTTTCTTTTTTTTTCTTGCTTTAGATGAGTCGGTATAGAGAAGGTATTGTGGACTGTCAAAAAGCTATCGAGTTGGATAAAAGCAACGTAAAGGTAAATTTTTCTATAAATATAATATTATCGATTTAGGGATATTATTTTCTTGGTAGATGTCACGTACATCTTGAAAACTTTGATGATGCCATCAAATCTTTGGCCAAGGCAATCGATCTCACTCAACATCAAAAAGTGAGTCATAAACCAAATTTTTCCTATATTCCTCTTATTTTTGATTAAATAATTACTTTTTTAATCATGGTGGATTTAGCTTGTTCAGACAAACTTTGGAGACGAAATACATAGTCAGTTACGTCTCGCACGTCGTGAAAAATTCAAAAGAGAAGAAGAAAAACGAATAAATCAAGAGATAGGACTTGTTACACATTTGGAAAAGTGAGTTACTTTTCAGTTTATTTATTTCGCAGACTTATTGATGAAGACTTGAATCGACGATTCGAGAAAATTGCGATCGAAGGGAAAGAAATTTCGGAACAAGAGCATGAAAAAATGCTTCAAGAAGCTGAAAGTTATAAAACTCAATTAGCTGGAATACTATCACAGGTGCGTTAATATATTTCTTAAAATATAACTTACATTATTTAGGTTGATGAAAGACGTCGAAAACGAGAGATTCCTGATTTCCTTTGTGGAAAAATATCATTCGAACTTATGCGAGATCCCGTCATAACTCCTTGCGGTATTACCTATGATAGATCAGATATAAAACAACATCTGCAGCGAGTTGGTATGGTTTTCTTTTTTTTGTTGTAATAGTTTTCAGGTCATTTTGATCCTGTTACACGTGCACCGCTTCGTGAAGAACAATTAATTCCAAATCTTGCTATGAAAGAAGTAATAGAGGCATTCTTGTCAGATAATGAATGGGCCGAGTATGACGAACCCAATCTGTAGGCTGAACTTCTAGTCGACTTATATTATATAGCGGGTTTCCTTAATTATTCTTCTGGTATGTTCACTGTAAATAATTCTTAAGAGTATAAAGCTTTATCTTATATGAATCAACTCCAATATTTAATATTAAAAAAGTATTACGCTTAAATCATTGAAAAAACCATTATAGCCGCAATTGACGCAAACATCTGAACAGAGCTGGCTTTATGAGGATTAGTGGTGGATGCTAAATTGAGTTATTATAGGAAAATAGATTCGAAAATACCTGGTGATGTGCTTGAACTAAAATTACTTTGAGTCGTCTGTGTAACAGATGTAGTAGAAGCGACAGACTGGGTTGTTTCTACTGAGTGGACAGTCGATTGTATTGTAGATGCTTCAGTAGTTCCTGGAACAGCTGTAGAAGAAGCAACAGAAGAAGATGAAGCCGATTGAGTGGTAGTTCCGGCTTTCATTGTGGATGAGCCGTGAGTAGAACCTTGAGAAGTACCAACAGTCGTAGTTACACGATCTGCTCGTGTTGAACCTGAAGTTGAAGCTGGGGACGAGGAAGTGGCTGGAGCTTTTGTCGAAGAAGGAGTTGATGTTCCAATAGAAGCACCAGTTGAAGAAGAAGGGACTGGGGATGGAGTGGTTTGAGCAGTCGAAGAGGAAGGGGCAGAACTGGAAGTAGCCTGAAGCTTTGTTGTTGAACTTCCTTCTTGTGTGCTTGAAGGAGCAGCTGTGCTGGATCCAATTGTAGAAGATTGATCAGCAAAAGTCATGCTTACTGTAAAAATAATAGAAAGGAGGAAATAATAGTTACTCAAAAGGGCAAAAGTGGTGAGAACAATGACGAAATGCATGATTGACCGAGATCTGCAAGAAAGAATTAGACGATAAGACTAGGAGGAGAATGTTTCTTATCACAAATTAATACTGAAGGGACTGATCCTAGACACAGTCAGCGGAACTGTTTGCAATGGCTTAATCCTTTTCAAAGGACACAGTCAAAAGAGAAAAGTGACGAGAGTGCTAGACGATCAAGGCCACTTTCATTGATATTATTTCCGTTTCCGGAGAAGATTTATTGGAAAGGAGGAAAACATGTTGTGATTTTGGGAGTTATCGGGTCGACCATCGCCAAGGAGAATGTTTATGGAAATTTGATTCCTTTATATATCGATGTAATGTGGTGAAATATCAGACTGACTGATGGGATGACTTTCCTATTTCCAGGGTCTATATTTCAAAAGAAAGACCTGATCAACATATTTTATAGTTTTTTAGGGCTACTCACTCAAAAATTTTGTGTTCTGCATATCCATAAAGAATGGAAATTCTCTTTTATAGCCTTCAAAAATTGAGATCAAGTTGAGGGGTAGTTTTATCAAAAAGGTTATTGTTTATTGATGGTGGATGGATAAGACACACAGTCAAAGAAAGTCCCTTTTAAAGGAGTAATTTTCGGCTTCCTTTTGATGTCTTTATAGGAAAAAGAAGTAGTTGAGTTGGAAAGGGGGATACTTCGGAATGGAAGTCGACTATTTTGAAGACTCTGGTGGATGGTACAGACTATTTGTATATTCTGATATCAAAGAGTTGTGTAGACACACAACCAGGAACAACAACTGGCCTAAAAGAAGAGGGGAACACTTAATCCAGACGCTGTCCTTTGTTTATTCTACGTGGGAAGAGAAGTCGAGAAGTACGAACTGGAAGTACGTTCCTTCCGTTAATAAACTATTCCGATAAGCTAAGAATTTTATATATGCCAGTCATTATCATCAGACATGACGCATCTTACGGATTTAGATTGTCAGCAATTGAAACCAATGGGTGGAGCTGAAGCAATCTACAAAGGAGAGGTGTGCTTTTTATAGTCATTCTTTTCATTTTCCTAATTTCATCTTTTAGATAAGACCTTGAAATAAGTTATTTTCCTCAGTTCTTTGTTGACCTGAAGACCTCGAAATTCAAATACAGTCAGAATTATTTACGCCCTGATAAGGCTAAGATGATTCAGATTCAATTGGACGAATTCACGTGCAATATTGCATCTGTTTGACTTCTTCCGATTGAAGCTCTTATCAAAAGGCTCAAACAAACAGAAAAATAATTTACCCGAGGGAAAAACGAGATCAAATTGAACGACAAGCTGATTGACTATAAAGAGGATCAAAGAGGTCGATCTGATCCACAGCCACATGGGAATACTCGTTGCGAAGCTTTGAGGCGGTGAATTCGATCTATAGGAGGAAATTGTCAGGATGTGGCAAGCAGGAAACTTACATATTCATAAGTCCCATTGAGGATCATAATCTTCTCACAGACCCATCTCCTCAACAATTCTTTATTCTCATACAGACTGAAATATTTTTTTTCTTCATCTAACTTACTCTTTCTTCTCGTCTGATTTGTCAGCGATAGCCACTTTTATTGCAGTTCCTGTGCCACCAAGAAAATAACAAAATTCTAAGGCAAATGGTCGAATCAAAGATATTGGCCCCAGCTGGAAGGAATATGTTCCTGGGCCCGTCGTATAGACAAAACTTCCTTCTGAAAATGGAACAAATATTCTCATAAAGACGTTTGTAAGAATGAGTTGGATTAATGGGCGGAAGAAGGGTCTTCTCTAATCTTACCGAGGGTTTTGTTGATTCCAATCATCGAATTTCCAACAGCTTTCCTTGAAGTCTTCCAGCCACTTCCCTTCAATCTCTTCAGACAGGCGCCCGTGTCGAAGCTGCACTTCAGAGCTTTACACGTTTTGGATTCGATTTTGGGAGGAAGAGTTGTGTGCGGAACTGGAAGTCATTTGTATCCAAGATGTGGAATAGAAACCGACTCATCAGACATTCGTAGATGGCAGAAGCGTTGTAGCTGATGTCATCTATGGCAGCTACTCCTCCTTGTTTTCCGAATGCATTCAAAGTGAAATTGTAGGCTTCGATCACTATCTCAAACGTTGAGGAGATTGAGCCAGGGATGACGACTTCAGCCAGTTTGCTGTCATTTCTCTTGACGGGCTCACTACACCAATCGAATCTCTTTCCCATGGAAGGAGGTCTAGACGTTTTTTTTTATAAGAAAGAAATGCCTACCTAATACAAACACGAACTCTGACTCCCGGGGTGACCCAATGACGGAATTTGACTAGTCCATCGCCCTGCTGGCATTGAATGGGATCACTGACCAAAAGGGCGGAATATTCGGCGGGGACGAGTTTGTCAGTTCCAACGATGAGGAAGAATCCATCTGGAGAGTCCTTCTTGGCAAAGAGGAGATTTCCTTCTTCCTGGCCCCATCGACCTCTCATCCGAGTGAAATCCAACTCGTCTCGGATTCCATCACACGAATTGTCTTCGTTTCTCCAACGGCAAGCTCTTGTTAAAAGAGAATCAAAATCGAAGCATTCCAGCTCACAAGTACAGGTAATAACCACTTGACCAATGGGAGAACCTATTCTTTATTTTCAAAAATCTCTCGAACTAACTGTGCTTATAGACCGGGAACCAGAGGTCGACATCAGTATTTCCTCCCAATTGCTCTAAATTCAAATGAATTTCTGGGTCCGAGACACGTCGAACTATATGAACAAACCAGTTTTTTTTGCCAAAAGAATTCACTTTTTTTTGAGAGAATGTGGCCAAAAAGTAGATCAAAAAGGCCTCTTACTTCGCATCATTTGGAGTTCTGAGCTGAACTGCCCAGCATCGACAATGTTACTTGTAAAACAGCCGCCATGAAGAAGGGGAAAGTAGGCAAAAAGGAGGAGAAGGAGGGTCAGCCGCGGACGGCGCATTGCCCTCCAAGGACAATGAACCAGTCCCTCTCTCTTCTTTCTGGATCTTTCCACATGAAAAAATATCGAGGCAATTTCTTTGGAAATAGACGATTTATTTCCATACCATTTCTCATAATGATTTCCTCTTAGCCCTCATTTAAAATTAAAAAGAAGCGATGTGATTC
Source organism: Oscheius sp. JU1382 (assembly GCA_932521405.1). Lineage (NCBI taxonomy): Eukaryota > Metazoa > Nematoda > Chromadorea > Rhabditida > Rhabditidae > Oscheius > Oscheius sp. JU1382. Next base: position 3,483,012 of record OW051479.1, read on the forward strand.
ACTTCTTCCCATCGTTAATGCCGTTTGCGTAGTTGCAGAATAGTTCGTAGATAACATTTCAACGATGCAACTGGATGATTCAGCAAAGGACTCATTTATTTTTGCAGGAAGATGATCGTTCATTAGATCGAGAAGAGCAGATAGGAGAGAATACTGGATATTTTTCAAATTTGCGATAACATTATGCTCTCTTTGTTTCGAAAGAAGATAGGATCATTTTCTCCCAGAAAGACGAAAAAAGTCGATAACTGATAAGAGAAGAAGAGAGATAGCGAGTTTTCAGAAAAATAAAGTGACATTGTAGAGGATATTTATTGTTAGTTTATTACAAGGACACTTATTAGTTGGAGTTATTAGGTATAGTAGAAGAAGTCAGTTGTGAAGAAGAAGACATATACTGGATTGAAGATTACAAATACACTAATAAGGTTTCAACAGCCTAGTTGATGTATTGACGAGTATTGAGATCCTCCTGGAGAGCTAGAGCCAATGCCAGGACCTCCTCGATCACCCGATTCTGCTCCTCCAACTCCTCCAATTCATGTTGTTGTCGACGGATTTCCATCTCAGCTTCTTGCATGGCCTTTCGTTGATCATCTTCTACTTGCTCACGAACTTGTTGGCGATCGTCTTCGCTGCTCATTTTCGGAAGGTTTTGGAAGACGTTGGATGAATGAATGATCATCATATTCACGTTTATATATTCGCTCTTATCATCTCTGACAAACGTTGACCAGCAAGATAAGGAACTGATAAAGGTGACTGTTTCCCGATAAGATATGTTGCGTGAGTATTAGATGACTAATATCACAGGAAACGAGAAGATAAGATGGATTAATTCAACGAAATAACAATTGTATTTACTCAAGAGGATCACTTCTTGTCATTTTGTCTTTCTTCACTTTTGTCTTTGATTTCTGTACAACCATCAACTACATTTTGCAATGTCTCTTCCCTTCGCTTGAGCACCTCCATTGTGTCTTTCAGCTCCTCCGTTTCGTCTTCCAGCTCCTCTATTTCGTCTTCCAACTCCTCTATTTCGTCTTCCAGCTGTTGTATTCTTTGATTATCGTCATCCATGATGAAAGCTTTTTATTCTCCTTTTGTAATCCTAAAATTTAAAATGACAATTAAGCAAAAATTCTTTCTATCTTTGGGGAGATAGGACACTGCTATTCTCACTGTTTGTCTTAAAAGATAACGAGGTATGTGAGATGCGAAAAAGAAAGGGAATTTCACGTAAAGACCATAAAGTCTGTCTAAAAAAGACGAAGAATACTGTATTCAATTTTGACGTTTTTCCTTATCGAAAAGAGAAACTGTCAATAAAAAATGAAAAATTCTTTGGAGAAATGAAGAGACGAAGAAATTCGATGGCTGAATCATTTATCGGATGTGGAAGTGGGAAATTTGAGGGAAAAGTACGCGCCTTTGTTTCCTTCTAAAGGTGGCACAATGGAAAGAATGTTCGTACAATCATCAACTTCCGGTCGATTCTCTATCCTGCCCTTTCCATCCAATTCCCGCCAATGAAGCTTTCAAGAACTTTCCTCTCGAAGAAGGAGAAACTCTTTTGCAAAACTGTTGCGAAAGAATTTCTCCTTCTTCGTTTGAATTATCTTATCATGATGACTGCTTTTGACGCAGTCTGATAAGGAGAAGAATAAAAGCAGCAGTGACTCTATAGAGATTAGTGCTTACTTCTATCTCTCATCCATTTGTGTTTGAGAACTACCTTCTTCTATTCAAAGACAAATTCATTTTTAAAAGAAAATGTCTTCCTGCGATAATCTAACTGATAACCATTCTGCTGAGCGTGAGATTGTGGCTCAAGAGAACCTTGATAGGCAGCGACAAGAAGCTGATGAACTCAAAGCTCAACGTGAGGCCGATCGTCAATTGGAAGAAATTGAACTAGAATTTGAAAGACAAGAAAGAGAAGTCGAAAATATGAATCATATGAAGGAGCGTGCAGAGTACATAATCGATGTCTACGAAGCTGGAATAGCCCTAATCGAATCCAGAATAAGAGAAAATTGATCAAGGGACTTCACTAGGAAATTTCTGTATATATAGGATCGAATAAAATGTCTTATCTTTTTCTGGAATTTTATCATAAAAAAACCAGTGGGTAGATGATGAGCAATCGCCCACTCAACGCAACTTCTTTTTGACTATTCTTGTAATGAAGGATCTGATTCATCTTGCATTTTTCTGCCGGCTTGACCTCTGAGTTCATTCGTTGCCCCAAATATCCTTCCGGCCCTGGGCTGTCAAAGGTCCTCGTTGTCCTCTCGTTGTCCACAGCTGTCAGCTGAGAAAAGCCATGTGTGCCGAAAAACTCGTCCAGCTCTGCGGCCATATAAAAGGCCAACACCTCTGACCTCAGGCATCTAATCCCCATGTATCGTCTACAATTAGTTCTAGCCTCCATCTATTTGGGCCAACTTCACGGACACAATATCGTATTCTATTTTTCCCACACTAAATCAAATGCTTTTAGACAGAAGAGAATACCTCAATTGCTCGGGTGAAGAGGCAATGTGGCGGACCAGGATGTAACGATCCTCCCATCTGCTATGTCTGTCCAGGTTCTCCCTCTATCTTTGCTCAATACATCCCATTCCAGCGTGTTGTCAAGGCCCACCTTCTCCTCCTCCACCACCCCCGCCACCCCCTCCAGCCACTTCTTGTTGCAATGCTCCAGCTCCAAGCCCTCAATGCTGCCAGGTAAACTTTCAGGTACTTCCCCCTCCCCTCCTTGCTTCCTGCCATCTTCCTCTTCTTCCAATGCATCTATTTCAGATATCCATTCCTGTCTCTCCTACTATTCAGTGTTGCAAGGCTGCCCCTGCTCCAGCTAATGTAAGTCTTTTCATTTATTAAACTCTCTTTGTTTAGCCATGCTGTCAAGCTCTAGTTCAACCAGCACCTCCCCCATCTCCCCCTCCTTGCTGCATGGCAGCTCCATCCCCAGCTAATCCATGTTGTCAACCAGCTCCTCCTCCCCCCTGCAGTTGCCAAGCTCCACGTCCGATTCCTTGTCGCTGTGCTGCTCCACAAATGGAATGTCCATCTCCGATGTGCTCCCCTCCACCACCCCGGTGTTCCCCAGTCAGCATCACCTGTCGGATGAACATGAGGATGCGCCGAGATACACATCAACATATCCTTTCGCAATTAGCAAGAATGGGTCATTTTTAATCTACGGGGATGAACATAGAGCAACAAAAAATTATATATATTGAATAAATATAGCTGTATAGTGTCGTTTTCTCGCGTGAGCTGTCAGGTTGCAAATACGGCTCGCCGTTTTGACGCGTGGACTCATGGCTCGTAGTCCTCTCCAAGTCATGCTTCGAGGATGCTGTCTCACCATAATCATCTTCCATATCACAATGGCTCAAGTGGGTTCCAGAAAATCTCCGTTTATTTGATTCTGTCGATGTTTTTCAAACAAATAGTCGCCTCGTTTAGGACGTGAGATTGCAAAAAATAGCCGATGCTTATAGCTCTTGGGCCGCTCCTTATAATCCCCATATTTCTCCTTCCAATGGTAATTCATTTTTGAGTTTTCATCAGTTTATTCAGTAAACCCAGTCAGAACATATACTCACCGCGTCACAGTTCAATCGCCTTCCGCTACTCAACCAAATCGTCCAATTCCATTGCGAGAATCTTCCCAATTCCATCCTCCTCAGCTGTCAGCCAAACCGAAATTCCTTCATGTGCCAGTTATCCAAAGAGAACCTACAGTCCAAAGGGTTCAACCTCCACCACAACTTCAGTCAATTCAACCCCAATATAGCCAATCGCATATCGGTCTGCCTCAAACACTCCGCTATCCAAATGCCACTTTTCTGATTCCTCAAAAAGTCGGAAAGCCATTAATCACAGAGGAAGATGAAACTCGAAGACTAGCTGGGACCAAACAAAAGTGGGGTCGACCCACATTCGAGGTGAGTTGCTGTCGAAGAAAAAGAGAAGATTCCAGTTCACCTGTGAATTTGGCTACTGTAGTGGCGGCTGTTGTCCAACCCCTCCTCCCCAACCAACTCAAATCCACGCCGCCGCTCTTCCAGGTGACTCCCTGTTCTTTTAAAAATCCTTCCAGGTTCAAATCTTCCTCATCCAGTGATGGTGATCCTTCATCCTTCGCCGCCCCAATCGTGTGTACCAGCTTGTCAGCCGATGTGTAATCAACAATGCGTATCCCGGGTTCAATATTCCGGAATGCCCTTGGCGATGCCCGAATTCTTCCATCAACAACCAACTTGTCGATTTGATTGGTATTGCGACCTCTCGAAAAGAAAATACCAAATACAGTATGCCCTCCTGTCATGTGGATTGTTTGATTCTCCCTCCAATGATCATCCGATGCACTTCTTTCCCCTGTCGATGTGGCGCTGGATATTCTCAATGCACTCCCTTCAGTTGTTGTTCTGCCTATATGGTAGCTTTTATTCTATCAAGCTCATTTTGAATTCTGCAGAATATGAGATCGAAGTTCCGTTCGATGGTAGAGGACAAATCAGAAGAAATCGAGGCTCCAAAGAAACGAAAAAAGTTAAGAACTCCCCTTCATATTCCTTTTCATGGGACGGCGGGAAAAACAACAATCAGCGAGGATATCACTCAAAGCTCTGAAATTCAGCCAAAAATAACTACAACCACAGCTTTAATCACTACTGTTCCCCCACCGACGATTTCTAGTACAAGTGAGTTTGTAGTCCGAACTTGACCTTTTCGGGGCGTCTGGCTGCCTTTTCTAAGATCTGCTTCCGGGATGAAAGAAGTTTGCAGCCCCTTCAACTACGACTTCAACTACGACGACCACCACGATCGCTCCTCCAACTACGACATCAATCCAGACGACAACTCCGATTAGATGGATCAAACCTATTTATCCAGAGATCCCATTGGTTCCCGTCTATGAACTATGGCAACCAAGAGAGAAAATGATCAAGGAGGTAGGGAAAAAGATTGATAGAAAATAAAAGATTTGTTCAGCAACAAGAGGAAGTAGAGACGAATTTCATTCGGTCGAATTCGTTTGTCGAGATGCTGGCAGAATTGGCACAAGTGAAGGCGAAAGAAGATTTGGACATGACGGCTGAAGATTTTTTGAAATATTTAACAGAAACGGGCAAATGAAGTTGTTGAGAATTGACCCAAATTGAAAAATTTCTCTCCCGAGATTGTATCTCGTGTTTTCACTATCCTCTCGCCGCTCGCGCAATAGTCGACGGAATCGATTCATCTCGACCAGGTGTATGAGAAGAGATGTATCGTCTTCTCCTTCTCCTCAGTCTTCTTCTTCTTCTGGTCGAAGGCCAACAAAAGCATAAATCTCTTGGAAAATCCACCGACCACTTCCGAAGACAATCCTGTGACGGTCGAGGCTCAGTCGGTCAGTCAATCTCTTCCTTCCCCCTACCTCGGTCTTTTCAGTAAATGACACTTCTCCGGCTCATATTTCCGATTCGGCCTGTTGTAGTGGCCAAATAGAGATCTTACTGCGAGAAGCTATGGGTAATCCCGATGAGCGACTCGGTGACACCGCTAGGGTTTGTTTTGTTCCTTTGTTCCAGAACTAGTTATTTTCAGTCAATTCAAAGGAGAGTTCAAGAGAGATTTGGCCATTCGTTCGAAGTGATTATCAGTCGAGGAGATTTCAGCGTCAGTTCGCATTACCATGGCCTCCAATTGTGTAAAATTCAAAGTGGCGAATTCTTTATGTTGGCCTATGAAACTCCCATCGATGTGAGTCTTTCCTCCCAATTTTCCAATTCTTTATCTCAGTACAATGTAGATGATCTGCCGGAAGAAGCTCGGATGGCGGCAATTGATGCCCAGGAGGAATTGGGATCAACTCCCGAAGACGACAGAGGTCATTTCCCTGACAATCGCTTCAATCCATTGGCTGGAGAAGACCCGGCAATTCAGTCGCCGCCAAGGACAGCCAGAGCCGCTACTTTCAATGCCAAATTTGGTAAGACCTTGTACTTTCATCAGCGAACATTTCACAGGAAATAACACCGAATTCAAGCAAGGAACAGCCCTCAACGAGGCTGGTGGAGCTGGAGGAGCTACTTGTACGAGAGGCCAAGTCGCCGGCGATAAATGCTGTTCTGGCGCCATGTTCAAGATCATGGAAAGTGTCCTTAACGAGTTAAGCACTAGTCCTGAATTCGACAGCAGCGAAAAGTCTCCGGGAGTCACAGCTAATGTAATGTTTCTTTGTAGCTTTGAGACAAGTACTCTTTAGATAATGAAACGGAGGATTCAGCAGAAATTCGGACGGGTTTTTGAGGTAATTGTTTCGAATTCTGAATTCGAACATACCACATATCAAGTGGGAGATTTGACTTGTAAATTTGAAAGTCACGGACTCCACGTTTTGGCTTACGAGACTCCTCATCAAGATATTGTGAGATCTTCAAGTGAAAGAAAACAAAGATTCCAGTACAATCCATTCAATCTCCAATCGGAGGCTCATTTCTCGTCTCATTCTGATCACGAACCACTGGGAACTTCCGATCTACAGCTACCCAGACAAATGGGTTTCTCAAAAGATCTGGAATTAGAAACAGAGGGCGATAGAGCTGGTTTTCCAAAGGGATCTCACTGCGAAGCTGGAACTCGCACTGGCTCTAGCTGTTGCAATCTGGCTCTATTCGAAGCTATGCATTCGACAGTTCAAAAGATGCAAGGCGAAGACACTTTCAACCAATTCGATCGACGAGTTATTGCTTCGGTAAGGCTGAAAATAGAAGAAAACAAAGAATTCTAGGAGTTAAAAGGGGCAGCTGAGGGAGCAACTGGAATGCCGATGGAGGTTTTGGTGGCCAACGATGATTTCGTCGTTTCCTCTCATGCGAACTTGGAGAATTCCTGCAAATTCCGCATTGATCACTACTGGATTATGGCGTGGCAAACACCGGCTGGTGGCTATTCCGTAGGACAAGACTTCTACGCCGACAATGGTTTCACTTCAAAGTTGTCCTGCGGAGGACTGGATAGCGAAGGTGTGTTCAATCTTACTCTAATAGGGGAATTTTTCGTTAAATTTTTTTATGTAGAAAACTATACTGGCTGAAATGAGTGACTTCTACTCCTCCTGAGTTCTGTCTGTGGAGAATTTCTTCTTCGGCCTTGCGACTTCAGGCTCTGGATTGATGTCGAGAAGCGGGAAAAGGATTGTTGGCATTTCGTTTGAGACGTAGGCCAAAGTGTCGTCTTCATCTGCTTCGTCTGGATCGTACAAATAGTTGCTGCCTCGATGATGTCCCAGAGCTTTTTTGACGTCGATCGAGAGCGGGACAGCCTGGGCGTTTTCGAATTGTTCCGTGACGACAGTGAAATAGAGCGAGTGGCTACTTTTATCGGCTGTCGACTCCTTGTCCTTATTATTCTTCGGATCCGACTTCTTCCGCTGCAGTTGCGGCTGCTTGTTCTTTTCGACATTTGACCAGCGGGCAGGAAGGGCCGTTTCTACTGATTTTTGAGTAAGAGCTGGACTTGGAGTGGGTGGCTTCGCAATTACACCATTTTTATTCTTTTTCGGTTTTTTTTTCTGTGAGGTTTGAGTTGGACAGAGACTTAACTTTGATGTTTCCTTCTTCGAATCACTTATGAAACCCGAACCGTCGGCAGAAATGCTTTGGCTCTGATCGATGACCTTCTTGGCTTTCGAAGGTTTTGTCGGTTTTGGTGTTCCTCTTTTTTTGACATCAGGCTTTGGCTTCAGAGCCTTCGGAAAACACATCAATTTGAGCGAGACGCAATGGCTTATAATTAATCCAATCTTCTAATCTTTAGGATCTTCCTGCTGCTCTCCCGAGTTGAGATTTACCATGCTGAAGGCTGTGGATGACACTTCAAATAACCAATACAATCGCATGAATACCGACGCAGTTTCTAGGGTAAGAGAGAAAATTCGAGAAATCTCGTTTTAGGCAATTGTTCGAGCAGCGCAGCAACGATTCAACACCCAAATGAATGCGATTGTTTCGAGGGCTGATTTCATCTGGCTTCATGCTGATGGCAGTGTTGCTGAGACTTCTCCTCTCGTTTGTAAAGTCGACATCTTTAATTTCCATGTTCTCACATTTGAAGCTGGAACAGGAGTGAGTTTGTCTCTTTTGTCCCAGAAAGATCCTTTTCAGCCTCCTTCGCCAGTTGAATTCCTTACGGGAGATGTAGTTTCTGTGGATCCAGAGCCTGTTCTCCAACAAATTCCGCCTCCCCAACTTGTTCAACAGTTTATTGCTCCTCAGCCTGTTCAATCATTTGCTCAGCAGATTCCGATTCCCCAGCAAATTCCTCAATTTATCCAAAATGTTCCTCAAATTATTCAACCACAAGTTGTGGTCCAACCAGATCTTCCTGTCGTTCAACCTCCAGTCTATACTCCACCGGCAGCCAGTTTTTGCTTCTCCGAGGATACTTGGGTCCAAACACCAACTGGTAAAAAGAACATGGCTCAGCTAGAAATCGGAGACTATGTTCTTACCGCCAATCAGACTCATGTTATTTCCATTTCTCTACAATTTTCAATCATATCTGCAGGCTTATTATGCTCCTGTGACGGTTTGGATGCATAGAAATCCTGAAAAGTTCGCCCATTTCTTCACCTTTATGACGGAATACGGTAAAATGCTACGAATGACGGCAAAGCACTTTATCTACCGAAATAAGTGTGATGGTTTGACTTGAATTCAAAAGAAAAAGAAAATTGAATTTAGAAAACTACAAGGAATATGTGAAGACTTTACCCGCCAGTGGAGAAGAGATCTTCGCGAGCGAGTTGAAGACAGGAGATTGTCTCCTTCTTTTATACAGAGTATCCAACAATTGCGAGTTTTACTCTCTTTTAGGGCCAATGGAGACAGCAGAGAATTAAGGAAATTACTCGTACTAAACGAAAGGGAATTTATGCTCCTCTGACGAGCAACGGTCGTATCATTGTTAATGATATTTTAGCCTCATGTTATAGTGATGTTAAAGGCCAAACTTTGCAATCCACCTACTTTGAGGTTTTATCTCAAATGAGTTAAGACTGATTAATTTCAGGCTATTTCGCTAATGAGACAAGCCTATTATGGCTTTAAAACATGGATTTCTGAGAAAAATGTAAGTTGATAATCATAAGTAACAATAAATTTAGATTGAGCTACCATTCTCTACCGATCTTTGGAGAGACGTTTTAAGCTTAATTCTTCCAAACTAATCACTTTTTATGGGTATAATTGTGCCAGTGCTGAATACCAAAAATAGAAGAAAACATACCGCAATAAATTTTTACTGTGTGAACCTAATAATACAAATCTTACTGACTACGAGTGTATTTATCGAAGCGTTCGATTTTAGCCAGATTTGGATCTTCTTTCTGGGATTGAAGCTCGGCATCACGGCTGCGAGTCCACTCGGCCCCAAATCCAGGTGTTGGAGCTTGAAGTCCAAAATTCTGATCGGGTCCAATGTTCACCTTCACTGCTTCGGCCTTTCTAGAAAATAAAATTACTAAAAGAGTATTGTTACTTACTCAAGAGGAGCTCCAGCGACAGTTCCAAAAGCTACTCCATGAGAATTAGCTGAATACAGCGCATTAGGTGGAACAACTCCACGTCGTCCATCTCTAAATTATAAGTATTAAAATCATGAAGGAACTGTAACCTAGTAAAATAGTAGTTTGCTTCAATTTTGTGATGAACTCCGCCTGGAATTGTAGGCGCATCTTGTGATCCTGGACGGGCAGATTGTGAGTTAGGGAAGCGGCTTGGGTTCATATATTGTGCCTGAAAGGTTCGAACATAAATATTATTAAAACAACTAGCCTTTCCATCAGGCCCAGGAATTCCAGGAGGAGGAGTAACTGGAAGTCGGTCGCTGGCAAGAAGTTTTTGCTTTAGCCAATTCCAGAATGGCGTTTGGGTTCTATTTTGGACTGTCGCAGCCGCAATCTTGCGACTGCTCATGGTCCAACCTGAAAGTCATCGTGGAAAAAACGAATAAAATAAAGAATTAAAAATTTAATAAAAAATGGAACAACGTGCTAAACAGTCCAAGATTGCCAGTCGAGCGCGATTACGTTTGTCCTTGCCGTAACTTTCTGATAAGAAGGGGAGGCGAACCATTATAACAAAAATGATCTTATAGACAGTTACGATTTATTGTTTCAACTTGACAACCCGATAAGGAAAGGCATAATATAAAGATCGGTGAAACTCGAGGTAAGTTAATTACAAGTAAAAGTTAAAAGTCGGCATCCAGAGCGAATTGACGCTCTTCCTCAGTAGTTAGAACTCCGGGACGTTGATATTCAGAGACTTTCTTCTCAAAGAAGTTTGTCTTTCCATCAATAGAAATGTTCTCCATGAAGTCGAAAGGATTTTTTGAATTGTACAGCTAAATAAAATAAAAATACACAACGATAAATTACAAACCTTATCGCATCCGAGTTCCACAAGTAGATGATCTGCTACAAACTCAATGTACTGTGCCATAAGACGGCAGTTCATGCCAATCATGTCAACTGGTAGAGATTCGGTCAAGAATTCCTATATTAATTGTATAAGAAGTAGTTTTTAAAACTTACTTGCTCGATTTTGACTGCATCCTTGATGATAAAGTTAATACGTTCGGTTGGTAGCTTATTGACGATGTGCTTGTACATTAGACAAGCAAAGTCACGGTGTAGTCCTTCATCTCTGTAAACCTTATCTATAATTTTATCAATAGTAAATAACCTAGAGATAAGTTCGTTGGACTGTGTTAATCCAGGCATCAAACCGCGCTTCTTTAGCCAAAAAATGGCAGCAAAAGATCCGGAAAAGAAAATTCCTTCCACGGCAGCGAATGCGATAACTCGTTCGGCAAAAGAAGCATCTTCGTCGGCAATCCAACGGAGAGCCCAGTCAGCCTTCTTCTTGATACATGGGAATTCAAAGATAGCATTAAAGAGGCGATGTCTGAAATAAAGTGTTTATTTTTTTAGAAAAAAAAAACTAACTTTTCGTCAACATCACGAATATATGTCTCGATCAGTTTGCTATACATCTCAGAGTGGATATTCTCAATGGCTATTTGGAAACCATAGAAGAACCGTGCTTCAGAAACCTGGACTTCTTTTGAGAAGCGCTCTACGAGATTTTCATTGACGATTCCGTCAGAAGCGGCAAAGAAGGCCAGTACCCGAGAAATGAAGAATCTTTCATTATCTGTCATCTTCTCCCAGTCCTTCATGTCTTTACCAAGGTCTACCTAGAATTGAAAGGTATTTCATCATCACAAGCGTAAGCCATTTGGCCTCAATTACTTGGCTTAATTATTATCGCCTCAAATTTTAAGTTAAAAAGAGAAAATTACCTCTTCTACTGTCCAAAATGAAGCAACAGCTTTCTTATAGAAAGCCCAGATATCGTGATACTTCAGAGGAAAGATTACGAAACGGTTGGGGTTATCTTTGAGCAGCGGCTCATCCAGGTCCTTTTTAAGCTTCTATAAAGCCGCTTGGATGATAATGTAAAAAAAAAAACAAACCTCCGACATGACATTCTTTACGTAGTCTCCATCTGATCCAGCATTGACCATCTGCAAAACAGCGTTTAGCGAGAGAGCACGAGTGCTGCGAGTCCCACTACTGACCAAACAAACATCCCCAGATTTCAAAGACTTATTATTTACTTTTTTCGGTTATCATTTCTTTTTATAAATGGTTTATAAATAAATTCTACGTCAGTGCAGACTGTAGTAGAGTAAGGCCAAATAAAACAAAAACGCCTACATTTTCCTTGTTTTCAAAGTCCATTGCCTCCAGAGTCATCTTGATTAGCGAGGGTTAGTACTGGAGAACTGAAAGTTTAACAATGAATAAGCTAACGAATTTTTGCGTAAAATATGAAGAGCAATCAAGGAACTATGCTAGAAGACGACCGTTCGTCGATCCAAAACCTCAGAAATGTAGGCCCCGCTGTCGCTTGCGAAATAGCCCGCCCTTTCTATTATCCTTCCCGCCGTTCTGCGTTTTTCGAATTTGACCTGGCAAAATTCCAATTTTTGCTTTCTCACGAGCTTTTATTCGTTTTTATTTTTTCAACTTTTACAAAATATTTTCCAGATAAGATGGCAAATCTACCAAGTCAAGCAGAGACACTACGCTTTCCCGCAGCTGTAGTACAAAGATTGCTGAAAACAGCTCTTCCAGCAGAAGCCAACATCTCTAAAGTTAGTTTTGATTTTTCTAATGCTATTATTCTTCAGGAAGCTCGAACTGCTTTTGGGAGAGCGGCTGCAGTATTTATTCTAAACATGTCAACACATGCTAACGAGTATGCTATCTCTCGTAAACGGAAAGTAATAACCGCTGAAGATGTCTTCCATGCCTTGAAAACTCTAGAATGTGAAAAGATAGAAAATCCAGTAAGTTTCTACTAATAACTTTTTAGAAACCAAGTTTAGCTTAAAGAAGCTCTAGAATTGTGGAAAGCAGCTAAAGTTCAAAAAGCAGAAGAAGCAAAACGAAAAAAGTCAGAAAAAACTCTCGAAAATAGTAGGAATTACTTTTTCTGCCTTTTCAATTCTTACAGACGCGGGAAATATTACAAATACTGAAGAACATGTCGCAGATGTTCAAGAAGGTAAAGTGTTGATATTTTTTTTTGCAAATTAGTCCGTTTTTAGAAGAAATGAACCTTACAAATGGAGAAGCCCATGACATCGAGGATATGTAAAAGACTGGGATTTCTGTGAATTTTACGAATATATAAAGATTGATCTCGTCTCAAACAATATGCACTTTATCAGAGCTCGAAGTGCCGTATTTTCTATATTAATGACACAGGATGAAATAGTAACACATCCCTTACGTAAGGTCACCCTTGATCCTCTTACACTTCCACTATTTTTATGCTTTTCAATGTTCTGGAAAGTTGTAGATTTACATCTCTTCTAGACATTTTCAAAAATTATAAATCATAAAAATTGATGGAAATGCAAGAGGATCATACCGATGCTTTTATGTAAGCTGTTACGAAAAAAACGCAAATTTTGTTCGAAAAAATAATAGCACAGTGCCATTAATGTAGGAAATACAGTAATCTCCTCATTTCTGAGGCAACTAAGCAATACATTGTCTATATAGTAACCCTTTCTTGTCGAGATTTTTGTCTTACTTAAATACTAATCGCCTTAAAAATTCAGTATAAATAGCGGTCAATTCAAAGCAAGAATAGATATCAACAGTCTATCTCCAGTGCAATGTCCGAAGAAATTAAGAAGTTGTCAGCCGTTCTGAAGTCGATGATTGAGGACATGTCGAAAAATGGTTATCCAAAAAAAGTCATTTAATAAATTCCATTATGCCAATCATGGCTATTCCGCCCCGGTGCCCAAATTCATCACGCAAAAAGTTGAGTAACTTTTGAAATATCTTATAAGAAAATGCAGAAACGTTCCGTTGTTCGACGGGCGGCAGTAACAAGGTCATCGAAATCTAGAATTCATATCAAAGGGAAGAACATGGCAAGATTTGATTGTGACACCAAATTCTTCCGCGTTGATCATAAAGTTCGAAGAAATGTCGAAGAAGGAGGCTAAACTCTTGGAAACATGTAGTATTTATTTTGCTTTTGAATCTGAGCTACCCGTGCTCAATTCGGCTATGGAAGATAAATGCTTAAGTCCTACTGAAACTTTCGACACTAGATTGGCTGCTCTGGAGTCGCTCTACGATATTCACGACTGGGAACTCTACAACCCTACTCTCAACACATATACTCTTTGAATAGATGACAAATAACAATTCACAATTCATTCAAAAATTTGTTTCAAAACATTGTACAGGCGACAGAAAGCAGTTAGAAAAATCGTCGTCCATGCTCCTTCTGTCCATGTCTCGAGCTCTTTTAGCGTTGCGTTTGATATCGAAGCCGCCGCTATTTCGGTTTCTGAAATTTTTTTTGATTCTGATCAAAATTTACTTCATCAAAAGTCGAATCAAAGCCTCATTACTCAAGCGCTTGTTCATAACCAGCGGATATTCCTCGTTACCAGCTGGATAAGCCGTTGTGAAGACTAGAAGACAAACGAAGAGAAAGACGAACCGCAGGAGCATATTTATTGTGTTACCTAAAAGTTTAGAACTAATTTAGAGGAAGAAACATAAAGACAGAGTTAGTGGAAGAAAGTGGTGCTTGCAATCTGATGATGTCTTCGCCAGGAGGGAGGAGTACCGCCCCTCTTCTGGCCGGAAAGCCTTTGTCTTTTCGGCCATTTCCGGCTGTTTTGACTTACAGACGGATCATCAGTACGAAATTGACCTCAAGATGCTATAGAAGCTAGACTTCTTGCGACATATAGAGACTCCTAAACAAGAAGGAAGAAATTTCATATTTTTAGGTCTTTTTATCATCAAATTTTCCGATTCTTCCCATTAGAGCAAGAAGATTTCAATAAGTTTCAAATCTGAACAATTAACGTCACTTCCAATGAGTCAATCTTCAGTCAGCCACCTACGCTACGACCGATTGTCTCAGAATTTTCCAGACCATTGAACGGCTTTTAGTGTCCATGTGACGTGTGTTTCCCGTCTTCCTATACATCTTGTCTACCCGGGAGAAAATATTATTCAAAAAATGACCGGAAAAATCCATGAGAGGCATATTGGCAAGTAAGATCACATTGGAATAAGGCGTAGCACCAACCCAGAAAATTGTTCGAATCTCGTTGGTCGACTGACTGACTCAAAGAGGCATTTTGGTCATTGTATCCACATCTAAAATACAATCAAAAATCAAGGAAAAAGACTAACAATCGGCTGATATCAAGTAGTCAAGAACAACGCCAACAAAGCTGCTCTTTTCTCTTTCAGATGGACTGACATCTGTCGGCTGGAAATGCCTAAAAGATCTTTCCTTTTTGATCTTTCTGGACCAACCATCCGAGATGTTGTCCACATTGAGGACAAACGCAAATGATCCACTGAAAGCCGGGAAACCAAGTAGCTTCCACTGAAGCCTGAAGAAGAGAGAAACATTCTTCTATTTTTAGAGACTCGCCTGTCCGAAGTATTTCAGATGAGCTTTCTTGCAACCAGCCACATGAAACGTCTCCCCAGCTGGATTTTCAAATACATTTATTGTTGTATTCTTGCCCACCAATGGAAAGTCATAGCTGAACGAATATAGTCAAATTCAAATAGATCTCAACCTATATTTGGGTTTACTTTCCGAATTTGTGACATTGAGTAACTCCTCCTGGTTGGTGATATGTGCCCCGCATTTTCGACAAAGAAGCTCTCCAATATAGCGGGAACTAACTTGAAAAAATTTCCTTTAAAAAATGCTAAAACTTGCCTAAAGAAATCTGAAGCAAACTCAAGAAAAACACTACTTGATACATCAAAGCTGAAAGACTCTGTACTCACAGAAAAGATAAAATCCTAGAAAATACGAATGGAATGCCCAAAATATTGAAAAATCTAGCAGTAGATGGATATCTTTATGCATAAACGTCTGTAAGTGATTATCATTATAGGTATGGCAGTCAAAACAGGGAGTTCACCGACGAAGATTAGGTATTAAGTCATATTTCATGAAATCCATAGTATGTTGCTGTTGAAATTTCTGAAAGAAATTTTTTTGTCATTCCAAATAACACTTACGGCGGCCATTTCTCTAGCGTCCTTGATGGCCTCGCTGTGGAAAGCCGACAAATCTTCTGCAGGAATTGTTTCATAAACTTCTAGAATTGCTTTGTATGCATTTTCTATGATCACCGGTGTTGTTAGCATAATTTCATGTAGCTGATTTTGACCAGTGTTGCTGCTGAAAAAGCTAATGCAGAGCTTTGAAGCTTACCATGGAATATTGGAATTCTCGTCGAAACTTCCCAATTCGTCGTTTGATCCAAGGGTCGTCTCATCATCAGAAGTGTACTCGTAAGGATCTCTACCATCCTCTGGCGTTGGAGATCTAAAGCAGCGTTCTTTTGTTTCTACTTTCCACTATACCTGCTAATGTCAGAACTAGCATTCGATACTATTTCTGCTTTGGTATCAGAGAAAGAACTAAAGATGATGAACATAATTGTTATGTGACTTACCCTCTTTCTGTGAAATCGGCGATAACTGAGCTTATATCTCTATTTAAAAGAGTATTAGAGCTTGTTGGATAGCAGATGAAAGGCTGACTTTGCTCTCGATATCGCTTAATATCCTCACTATTATGTGGATCAACAGTGTGTGGAGCATCATCCATTGAGCTAAAAGTAGGCACAAATCTAAACAATAAACATCCTTACGAATAGGATCGCTTTGGTTGGACGCCAGATGTAGTGGACGATTGAGGAAGACAATAGAAGTGATCATCATCTGGCTCGTAGTACATAGCCATTTTAGCTGGGAATAAGGGAAAAGAGGTCAAAAGAATTGTTTCCTCCCAACAGGACTATCAATCGAGCGCAATTACGGCTGAGGGGACAACTTGCGGCGGCAGGAACCGGTTCAAAAAGACATCTGATTCAGCTTTATTTTAACTTGAGAATTTTATATTCATTGTCTCGTTTTCTTGTTGACAATTTCATTGAGAACGAGAATAAATACGGTAAAAGTTAGGTAGATTCCGACTAGAAGAATAATACAAAATTGTATGTTCATCGCCGAGTTTTCTTCTTTTTTTTCCTGGCTGTTTTATCCATCTTTCAACTTTTTGCACATCGATCCGGCAAACACATCAGATATTTCAATCGATGGGCGATTTCAGTATTTTTCATGGTGCTCGTGAAAAGCCACGACCAGGCTCCTACAGCATAGAGAGGAACATCGTCAGCTCCTTTATTTCCTTTCTTCGCTTAATAGAGTGCCGGACTCGCGAAATCCAACTTATTAGCATCTTCTGTCTTGTATTGTGGCGACCGTTACCCACCAGAACCAGAGAGAAAAACAATTCCCGGACCACCTCCAGGCCTCTTGAGGCTATCATCGTTCATGTAGGCAGTATCGTTCAATTTCATGGTTGTACCTTCTGAAATATTGAACTTCTTTATTTAGAAAAAAAAACTAACCGAAGAGACTCGCATTCTTTGGCGAATATCCGGAGAGGATCAAAGTGTGAGAATTAGTGGATGATACAAGTATCAATGTCTCTTTCAGATCTACCTTTTCGTAAGCCTTTTTGACATTTGCTTCGAACTCCAAGATCTCTTTACCTGCTAGACGAGCTTTATTTTGTTCGAGAGCCTCTTCCACACTTCCAGAATTTACGATCAAAAGATATCCATTTGTGTTGTTTTTCTCCATAATTTCCATAGCTTTTTCTGTCATTTCAACCAATCTAATTGCTTTTTTATTCTTTGCCCACAGCTCGATGTTATCTTTTGCAAAGACTCCAAGAATCTTCTCTTCACTGGGCTCATAGGATTTTAGGATCTTCGAATCTTAGACGACTTTTCTCTTTCCTTCAAGTTTACTCCACAATTTTGTCACATTCTTTACAATAAGATTTTTAGCTCCTCCTCCCAGTAAAACTTTAAATTCTTTTGCTGGAAATTGAGTCAATTGTGTGGCTCCTGAGCAAATTCCATTTATTTCATCTGAAGAACTGATTCCGCGAGCAAAGACGGCTACCGAAGAGGGGAAAGTAAGTCGCATATTGGTGACTAAACCGACTTGCTTTCTTTTCTTCCGAATGGCCAATTCAACGATATTCTCCTCAAGTCGGTTCGTACAGTTGATTGGTCGTTCAAGGAGAGTTCCAATCATCTCATTTTTCACTTTTCTTCCTGTTAAAATTGTTGTCATTCCAGCTTCCGATGAGGTCGTATGACTGCTTAAAGAAGACGTCTAAATATCTCTTTTCCTTCAATCAACAAGCACTCTCACTTTAACAATCCCATTGCTGGGAAAAGTGTCAAAAAAGAGAAGATCTTTGGCATATTTTCCTATCCCATTCTTCTTATTTTCCGCCTTATAAATCATCCCAAAAGAAAGAAGCAATTCCTAGTCCATTTCCAACAAAAAGAATAACATTTTTAGGCGCAGAACAAGCTGTCAATCGACTGTATTGTTTCAACTTCTTTTCCAAATTCTCCCCAAAGTCCTTATCGTTTTTATGACAGCTGAAGCTGACCAAAGAAAATGCCAAGGCTATTGAGAAGAACAACATCAAAATGTCCTTTTTAATCCAACAAATTAATCAAATTCAAAATCTTTATTATCCGAAATTTTAAGCCGGAGAAGAAGAAATCTTTTTTTATCCACTGGCTGAAATCACTTTTAGGGTTGATACAATCGACGACTAACTGTTGATAGTTGATACGGCAGTGACTTCGCCATTCCAATAAGTGGGAAGAGTATCGTAAGGGTTGGATCCTTTGTCGTCTGTAATATAAACTCCACCAATTCCCTTCGAATTCGCGAAGGTAATATCACTGGAATATTGAGCAGAAGTGGCGTTATAAACAATATGAATGAAGTTGTCAGGAGTATACGAACTCTGCCAAGATGGCTGGCTGTACGAGTTATAAGATTTTTGTTTGCTTTCGAAAACTACGAAACGATCAGCGACTCTTGTTGTCAAAAATGTTTGGGGGATTGTCGTTCCAGGATTATTAATCACAACGAAGCTAAAAAAGATCCTAATTAAGAAGGAGTTGGGCTTACTTGGAATTCTTTCCTTTGATGTAGTTGTAAAGGGAAAGATAATAGGACACAATTGTGGTGTTTCCAACATCGCTCATTTCGTCAATGAAGAACCCATCGACGGCATACCAAGACAAGTAATTGTTGATGTCTGTTACAAAATCGGCGTACGGTCTAGCCCCATAGCTCGAGTAGACATAGCCTATGGTGGCAGCGCCAGCATTTCGAAGATTTGTATTGGCTGTGGCGTAGTCAGTATCAAGGCTGGATCCTGGCCCATTTTCAGGGTTGATGATTACAGTAAGAGGAACAGCTCCACTAGAGGCGGTAGCTGTGAGATTATTCCAATAAGTAAGTCCTTTTCCAGACGGATAGAAATACGCTGGGACTAGGATATCCATCCCCTTTGTGAAGACAAAACATATTGTGAGAAGGAAAAGATTCATTTTCGGGAAACAATTTGTTAGCTGGGCTTTTGAAAGAACTTTTATTTGGTCAGGGTTGTGGGTTTATTTAGCTGCGGGGTCAAAGATACTTTGTCTAGGGAATCAGAAAAATCTTTTTTTTCGTTAGGAAATAGGGCGAGCAATTGGTTCCGACCAACACAGAAGACGGCAGTTTCTCCAAGTTCAAATAGTCCTCCGTCCCGGTCAGATTATAAGCTCGCGGAAATTTCGTCGACATCACTTCTTGAGAAACAGGAATGTTGGCTGTTTTGTAGCATTTCGCATCCTAATTTTGGTATTTTTTTAAAAAATTAATCAAATAACCTTCTCGATTCCACATTTGTGATAGATTGTGATCAAAGGAACCCAGGAGAATCGCTTTGTGGCCGTGAATATAATCCAGCCTTGAGCCCTCGTTCTCCCTCGAGTTACTGATCTCAATGCTGAAGCTTGATTCTCCTTCGAAAGAACTCACCTCGATCAAATCTGGTATAGTTGGTGTCAGTGACTTCATAATGCAGTCGTTCTTTGACAGCCTTGCCATTACATTTTAATTTGGAATTGATATGGACAGTCTATTTGTTGTTTTGAGAGATGGAAAAAAGAGACAAACCCAATACTCGGCAGTTGAGAGGGAAAAAAGAAGGAGGGCTGGGAAGAGCCTCATGGAGAGAGTGGCACGCCTGTCCTTCGCTTGCAACACAGCCTCATCTTTTTTTTTATTAATAAACGGAGTTGTAAAGAGGCGCCTGGCCTAATTTATGGCCTCCTCCAGCCTGACTCCAATTTTTCTTTTGATTGCACCTAATATGTTGAGGAAAAGATCGAACGAGAGGAAATGGTACAATTCTCCCTCTGACCCCATCCATCATTGGATCAGCTGTCTCCCTCACAACCGATGATTGAAAAGTTAAAGCTTTATTGGAGATTGAGGGAGATCAAAAGAGACGACACCGCTTTTCTGGATTCATTGGACTGCCCGTCGGACAATTGAATGCTTTTGAAAATTCCGGGAAATTTCTCAAGGGAACATTTATTCTGGAAGAGTTGAACTTTTTCTAAAAACTCTGCTGACTCACCTGGCTCTGGGAACAGCGTGGTCATCGATGTCCATAAAGAGATCAAGTTCATGAGGTTGGAATGGAATACAATCCATCTAAAAAAGCTCATTAAGAGGACAACAAATGCCAACCTGAATGGCCATAATAAAGAAAAGTTGATCATTTGTAACCAAATGACTCAATCTCGGCTCTTCTAAGTTCAATTTGTACGCCTGATATGCCATCCTGATGCCAATATTATCAGCCAAATTCTCATTTAAAGTTCGAAGTCCATCGACAGTCCTATTCACTTCCGGAATCTATTTCAATTTTCCTTTTTCTTGCCGAGCCAACTCACTAGAAATTGTGAATATTGATCGATGAAACAACGAGTCCTGGAGTCGTATTCATTCAAAGATTCGTCTTTCCACCAATCCACTCTGGTCCCATTTATTCCATATTGTTTCCCTAAATTCTTTTTTATTTTCTAAAACAAAAAAGTAAACCTTCCGTATCAAAACTATGGGCTATTTCATGGCCGACAGTGTAGCCCAATCCGGCATAATTGATCAACATCGGCCATAGAGATTGGTAGAAAGGAGGTTGAAGAAGGACTGCTGGCACAGCTGAAGAGAGGCCTATCTTCCACCAAGAGACATACCTATGAAATTACTTTCTTTAAAATTAAAGGCATCGACAGAAGTAGCCACTGGTCCCATTTTGTGATTTAGGTTGACAAGGACATCGAACTCGGCCAGGAGTGTGTACGACAGGACCTTTTCAATCATCTGCGAAAAACTATCTCTTTCACTTATGTTAATCTAAGAAGCTTTTCATCGGAGAAAATCTAAAACTAACTCGTGCATAAGATTCTTCGAGATTGAGATCGCTCATGACGCTATCCATGTAGCCGACTTGTTGACCCATCGTTTCGAGTTTCTTCAATGCGTAGCTTTTTGTCTTTGAGTCCATCCAAACTGATTCTTGGAGAATATTGCGGAAACTGGCGACCAAGTTCTGAATTATTCCAGCTGCCGACTTCCTGGTTTCCTTAATTTTTGATTCTTCTGATCGGATTTCAAAAAAAGACTTGGTTGAAAAAGTTATCGACGTAGAGACGGGCCACCAATTCAGGAAGGAGACTTTGTGTGATGTTGAGACAGGCGTCTTCACGTGTTCTATGCGGCCATACACCCGTCTGATTCAGGAAATTTTGAAGGAAATACTGTAATTTTGTGTTGACAGATGGAACAAACAACTGACATTCTTGATTTCCCAATATTTGCCCGTCAATTCGTATGTCTGGTCTCTTGCTATCATCATCGTTAGATACGCCTTGATGGTGAATTCCGATGTTTCCTCCAAAAATTTCGACAATCTGAGCACTTTTGGCTATATTTTCTAAACAAAAGTCCAACCTAAAGAAATAATTCTCGCTGACATGAAGTTGGACCAAAGGATTCTGATCAAAGATCTCTTTGGCTTTCGGCGATGCAAATGTCTTGAAGAATTTTCTGACATTCATAACCGTAAATCGTTGTTCAAAATCGTTCAAAGTCTTCGGTTTCACATAATCCTCGATTTGTTCTTTCCTCAGCTGAAATAGTAAATCGAAAAAAGGGTGAAATTTTACCGAAATTTGGAAAAGTTTCTCCTCGAAATCAACAGCTTCTATGATCTGAGCTCTGACTTCTTCTTCGTTCGTCGGCAATTTCAAATCCTCAACATAAAACATGAACTGAATTCTGACGTCACAATGGAGAAAAAAACATACGAGAGTAGTTAAGAAGGAGATGTAATTATCTTTGAGAAATCGATCGCCATAGACGTCGAGACCATCAGTTCGCCTCAAAAATGGCTCCGGATAGGCGACCTAACGCTTTTGTTTTAGATCTTAGACTCTTACTTTGATGACAGGTTTTGTGGAATTTGTTGTTCCAACATCGAATGAAAACCAAGGACGAAGTCCCATTAACCTCCAAGCCTCAATCGTCAAATTGGTTAGGTCCAGCTGATCGTCGGGAGTGTAAATGTTGACTTGGCTAATTCTCTAAACCGAAGATCATTGTTCTATCTGTCTATGTTGTGGAAACGTGCAACATTTGGAGTGTTCCCAATGGGGAAGAAGTCCAATGTCACAGTTTGATGAACCGACAGTCTGTGGCGGTGAAAATGTTCTCTCTATCACGTCGCGCTCGCGTGAGAATGATCATAAACTATGTGAACGCAAGGGAAGACCTACCTCCAATTTGTGGAGGAGATTCATTGGACCATTTTGAGCCAATTCCTTCCGATTTGAACAACTTTGGAATAGAATTCGAGCTTTGTTTATTGGACTCGGCGGGACTTCGGAGACATTTTGATACAACGACACTAAAAGAGAAAGTCTTTGTTTTGGCAGAAACTGACTGATCAGACGATTGTCCACAATTCTTTGGAGTTTTGCCATTTTATTTTCTTTGGCTGTACAGGCGAAACTGAAGAAATCTTGACATGGATCGACCTTAAGAGAATCCTTGAAAGAAAGAAGAAAACAGCATACTGATTGGTTCAGTTGGTTGACGAGGAAATCGACGATGGTCATCGAGGAGACATGAGTCAAAATATAGCAGAAGAGCAAGAGGACGGCCATCGAAGGAAGAGACAGATTGAACCAGTTTCCCATGACGCCCCCGGGTCGGACTAGCCAAAGGTCGAGAAAGACAATTTGATTAGGCTGACTCTCCTACAAGTTGGCAGAGAAAAAGAAAATTTGTTGGTACGGTTTGCACGTGGAGAAATGGCTGACGAGATCAATTCCCAATTTGACACGACAGCCGTCTTCAAAGGCCATTCTTTCACGAAAGGGAACTATTTGAAGTTTGATGAGAATTGGCCACCGCATCCTTTAGGTTCTCTAATCATCAAAATCATTTTCTGTTGTCACAGTAGACTATAAACTGCAGTCTTTTTGGCCTCAGTGTTGTCTAGAGAAACAGCATGAATCTGAAAGAGGCTATTTGTGTTTGCGAATCTTCTTTAGTTTCTTCTTTGTCTATTGATACATCTTGCTTCTGACCTAATTTAGGATGAAAGCACTCCCCATCAATTTGACCAACTTTTCTCCGTCTAATTTCACATTTCGAAGATATTCAGTTAAAAATTATGCTCTTCGATCTCTGCTGTGTTCCTGAGATTTATCAACGTCTGGTCACCCAAAAGGTTCCCTTTTTCTTCTGGAAAATGAGTCGTTCAGATGTTTTTGAATGAACTGGTCAGAACTCGACGGACTTGCAAATGGATGGACAGATTGGTGGAGAAAAATCGCTACTCTTATAGACAAAAGACCAACTTTAAATTGATTTTATGCTTCACCAATTTAAGGAACAAAACGAATGGCGAAATGGTGATTTTTTATTCAAAAATCACTGCCCCTTTTCCAGTATTTTTCTGTTTCGATTCTAAAGAACTTCCAAGTTGAGTTATATTGCCACAATCCATTCAATAGCCTTTCGGCTATCAACTTCAGGAGTATCGAGCTTTGGGTACAATTTGTAATGAGGAAATTACAATTTTCAGCCAGCCTTCGGTCTTCCGCGAATAGACCGTTGCGTTGATAAATACTGCACAATAGCCAGCTTGGATTCATTTTTGGAATCAATGAAGTTTCGCACAGAAATTTTTGAGCTCGGAACACCGGATCATTTCACTTCTTTTGTCTCGAAAATACACTTTACACATCTTGTACTTTATGGAGTGTTTGACCTCTACGACTTTGATCTCATCCAGAATACAGTTGGCCATCCATCTATTCCCAAGGAAGTCTTTTAGAAAATTGTTCGTCTTCTTTGTGAACTAGATCTCGTACCCGATTTATATGGGTATCTTGGGCAGCTGGAATACTTAAACATGGGTATAGATTCAAACTCTGATTTGGAAACTTTCCGTCAAGGCGTTGAGCCCTTTGTTTCGGTAATTTGCAGCATCTTTAAATGACAAAAACACCTTCCTTCAGGCTCTAATAATGGATGATGAAAGGCAATTGAAAACCTTCGTGTCCAACACTCCAAAGTTCGACTTTTGGACAGAGGAGTTTAGGAAAGAAAAACGCTTTGTTCGACTATATTTCGGAGAAAGGTGTCATACCTATTTCTATTTAGGTTTTGACAGTGGTATTCCAGGTCAGAATATGTTCATCAATAATGTGGTAAGCCCTTTTATCAAAAAAGAGGCAAATCTTCAGGGTCTTAAACTGGAAATCAACTGTGTTGAGCTAAACAACGGAGAAATATTGCTCCTTCTGGGCAAGGAGCATGGGAACAACAGAGTTAGTAGCGCTAGAGCCGATCACAACTTTTGTTCAGGCAAATGACTCCAAAAAATTCTGTTTAATTGTTGTGAAGAACAGAGAAGAACTGTTGGTGGAGATTAACCACGCTCAGGGACTATTTGGAGGGCAAATGTCATTTGACTTATCATATCTGGTGGAAAGAGGATTCTTAGAGGCTCCCTGGGAAGAAGCCGCCACTCTTTTTCAAGAAATCGCCCACTCGTTTGTCTTAATTTCAAATGCTGACGTCCAGCGTCAATAAATCTGATGTTCCTGCTATTCTTTTTCCAAAAGACAGATGCAATAATCCAAATCTGAAGAATTGCTTTATTATCCGAGGTTAGCTTCTTATTAGTAGATATTTAAAGGCTTAGAAATCGAGTGGTCAAAAGCGAGCATCGAGGACAGCTCATTTTTATTTAATTAGATATAGATAAAATTCAAGTTAATATTACAATGAATAACTAGTAGTATCCAATTCTCAATTTCTTGATCCTTGATCATAGATGGCTAAAATTAGCCAAAGGTCTTCATTATTTGAGTAATTCAGATCAAAGTATCGGTTAGTTGTCGGATCTCGGACTGTCATATATGTCTGATCCGAGAAGTTCGTATCCATATACCGTTCGGCAAGAAATTGTGCTGAATAATCGTCACTTTTCTTCTCTTCAACACGTACAAAATTTCCCTAAATTAAGTTAAGTAATACTATTTTCCACTTACTACAATAAAATGGCCAGCTGCAGCCTCACCGTCTACAATTTTTGTAATATAAAGCCTCATTTCGTCTGATAGGTTATTGGTTTGATTCTCTAAACTCATTTATACCTAAAAAAAAAGCTTCTGTTTACTCAACAATTAATTTGAGATATTTTTAGCCAAAAGAATAGCTGATTTTTCCTAACAAAATATATTGCTATATTTTATTTAAATTACCCGAAACTCCAGCAGGTCCACCCATGATGCTTGATCTTCTAGCAAACTCCAAATCTTCGTCGTAGCCAGGAACTCTAAACTCATCATTGCCAGTAATATTTATGTTTGGCATATCGCTGATGTCAAATCTTGGAATAGAGAGTTCTCTTGTTTTCTTCGGCGTGGGCTGAAGATGAGCAACGCCAATCAACCTAAGATCATCGTCAAGCTCTCTCAATTCTTGGAGTTCATGCGTTGAACTTGTCTAGAATAGCGTAGATTTGCAGATTGATCGAGCTTACCTGATCTACAGAAGATCCTTCATACCTCCAGAGTTGGTTTTCAGGTCCACGCTGAATTGGTTCCCCTATTACCATCTTAGCAGCTTCTTCGTAGGATAGTTTTTCTAGCTTGGTCGACTTGTATAGATTTCGAAGTTCTTTATTAAATGCTAAATCTTATAATAATTATTTATTTTACTAAACTTGCGTTGGTCCATCCATGTCGGGTATGGCTTGAATAAGTCCTCAATTTCAGTGTTTGCTTGTGGTCTAACAATGACATCCTTTATTGTGCGCAGTGTAGAAGAATAGTCAGTGAGAGACTCTTTGATAAAGTTCTGTTTGAAAAATAATAAGCAAATAACTAAGTTAATACCCAAGGAAGCATTGTTACATCGTCACGAATATGAACGGCTACTCTACGCCTTTTGAAGGAAGGAGTAGCAACTTCAGGTTCTAATTCAAGTACGTCAAGCTATAATAGCTCATAAAATAATTGAAAATCTGTCTTACCGATCTTTTCTGTACTTCCTTTACTGGACTTGATTGCACTTTTGCTGATTCCTCAGTAGGTGGCTGAACTACGAGATCCGGAAATCTTAATTTTTTACAAAATAAGACAATTTCTAAAATCTAAATTACTGTTCGCCGATGGTTGGCTCTTGTAAGGTTTGTGCTTGAAAATCTATTGGCTCTTCCAAGGTGCGCAGCCAATCAGGCTCTTGAATTGGGAATTCCAGTGGTTCAATGTTAGCAAAGGGCGACTTTTCTTCTGCTGCCGCTTGATTCTTGTTCAATTGATCTCCTCCACCACTTCGCGATTCGAGCTCGTTAAGGAAAGTCCTGAAAATAAATCTTATTTATGTAAAGAATCAATGTTACTGTAATTCCCATTGTTGCTGCTGTTCAATGGTAACAATTGGCAGCTCTTCATCAAGTGGAAATGCAGGGGCTCGCCGAGGAATTGGATCTTGAAGAGTAATTTGATTATATAATGCAACTCCGATTTTATCCTATAAAAAGTCAAATCAGTAAAAAAATCTTCCCTACCAAATCTCCCAAATTTGTAGGCGGCAAATCCTTGATGTCAATATTGCCCATGTCTCCAAACTTTCTTTTAGTTCCTTTTCTTTTTTCGTGCTCTTCTTCTTTATCTTTTGTAAGAGGTTTGGGATTTAAGAAGATGTTTTCAGCGGCAACACGGGCAGTTTTAACATCAACTGAATTAATTATGTATTAGGTGCGCAAGTTAATTTCCGCGTTTTTTTTGTGTTTGTAACTAAGTGAGACTCTGCAAATTTGTATCAATGCTTATTAAAAATAATTTCCATTGTTAATTACAACATTATTCCAAAGATTAGGCAATTTATGAATTCCATCGTAAAAAAATTTTGTCGACTTCAAGGCTATCCACTCATCAAGCCATTTTTGGGCATCTTCATGTTTGGTGAAGCGCTGCTCAGACAAACCATGTGCCATCGATCGGAACAGATAATAATCTAACGGAGCAATATCAGGGCTATATGGCGGGTGGGGTAAGGCTTCCCAATTCAGCGCATTCAATACTTCTTTAACTTGTTTTCCGACGTGGGGTCTGGCGTTATCATGGAGCAGTATGAGACGCTCGTGTCTTGTGGCCCATTCTGGTCTTTTGATGGCAATTTCTTGGCTCAATTTGATCAATTGTTGTTCATAACGAGCTGCTGTAACAGTTTCGCCGGGCTTCAGGAGCTCATAATACAGTACACCCTTCTGATCCCACCAGATGCACAGTAACACCTTCTTTCCATGGATATTGGGCTTTGGGGTCAGTTTTGGAGCTTTTCCTGGATCAGTCCATGAGCGTTTGCGTTTAGGATTATCGAAGTAAAGCCATTTCTCATCTCCAGTGATGATACGATGCATAAACGATTTGCGTTGTTGTCGTTCAAACAGAGATTCGCACGTCACTTTTCGGTTTTCTTGCTGGCGTTCTGTCAACTCGTACGGTACCCATCTTCCTTCTTTCTGAATCTTTCCCATGGCATGAAGACGAGGAGAAATAGCCTGCCGAGTGACGTTAAGCGAATTCGCTAATTGATCTTGTGTTTGAGCATCGTCTTCATCCAAAAGAGCTTGAAGTTCTTCATCTTCAAACCTTTTTGGCTGTCCCGAACGTTCTTTGTCCTTGACGTCAAAATCACCCGACTTGAAACGCTGAAACCATTCTTGGCATGTTCTCAGAGATGGAGCATAATCTCCATAAGCATCGACGAGCATTTGGTGAGCGTCAGTAGCTTTTTTCTTAAGATGAAACATGAAAAGAAGAGCTTCCCGCAAATGACGTTTTTCTGGAGTATAGATTGACATCTTTAATGATCTATAAAAATATTTTGAGAAGATTTTTCAAAAAAGTAAATATATAATTGGATAGCGCTTTTAACGCTCTTTAAGATAAACTATAACAAAACTTTAAAAAAATATTTATTTAACTAGAAAAAAGACGAATAAGAAAAACGCGG
Organism: Oscheius sp. JU1382; assembly: GCA_932521405.1. Classification (NCBI taxonomy): domain Eukaryota; kingdom Metazoa; phylum Nematoda; class Chromadorea; order Rhabditida; family Rhabditidae; genus Oscheius; species Oscheius sp. JU1382. The sequence continues at coordinate 3,511,144 of OW051479.1, forward strand.
AAATTAACTTGCGCACCTAATAAAACTCTTAAAATACTCACTTTCAAGACAATATGTCTGACTTCCGAAGACTAAGACGACACCATACATCAGTTGAGACAAAAGATATAACGAGAACTTGGTTCTTGCCTCAACTGGTATATTTTCCTTGCTTGGAAAATATGAAAGTAGCGAGTAGGTGATAAATTGTCCTAAATTTTTGTCTTACAATTATTAGAGAAATACGCAGTTTTGCCGCCAAATTATGTGCCCAAACTATCAGCCTCGGGTGAGATGGTGATTTTGGCTGGGTTTCCCCCCGTTTTTTAGGGCCTTGTGCTACCCTCTGGGGCTTTGAGCTACCTTTGAATTATTTTACTGTTTTTTTTGTTTTCTGGTCTATTTTTGTGTTTTTATTATTATTCGCTAAGTGACTCACTCCCTTTTTTCTGAAAAAAAAAACCATATTCCCAAAAAACGAGGGCCTTGGGCTACACAGCCAGTGATTTTGATGTCTATTGAAGTTGAATGACACCTACTAGTTCGGCCTGCCTTTCTTTCACTTTTCATCATCTTTTTTTTGGGTGTAGGCTTTCTGAGCATCGTTTTTAAATGAATGACGCTTGAATAATAATCTGTGGTCCCTTTTATACCATATCTGGATAAACTTGAAAAGAAAGTTCAAAAACAAGAAAATCTGGTTGTTTCCCGCCCGGCTGACCCCAATCACCGGCTATCACTTTCCATGATTCTGCTTTTCCTTTTAGCTTCGGCCTCTGCCCTTCGGCCTCTTGGACCTCCGGATAATTCGGGTCTATCTAACTTATTTGACTATGATCTGGGTCCAATTTCTCCAACTGGAGAACGGAGAAAACGAGAAATAGAAGTGGACGACGAGGAAGAAGATGATGGCAAACGAACATCGTCTCCTTATTATGAATATCTCTATAAATGGATGAAAGAAGATGCCAAATCGCAGAAGAAGAAGCGCCCCATGGCTGATGTCTATAAGATTCCCGGTCCACAGGAGCCATTACCAGGGAGGAGTCATTCTGGCGACTATTGGCCTGTCTTCCCTTTCCAGAATCAATTCTCCGGAGGTCTTGATCTCGATCCTTCCATCTCTCGAGTAACTTTCTACTTCCATTAGAAACTATCTTTAGCACATTGGAGGAGATTTAAATCTGGCTGTTCCTTCATGGGGAATGCTCGACATCTACGGGAGATTCTTTAACAGGTTTCAAACTAAAAGACTTCTGATAGTCTCTTCAGAATTCGAGACACTGTCACGAAATTCGGTTATCTCAATCATCCCGTCAATATGCTCGACCTCGATCGTCAAGACTTCGTCAAACTCATGTCTGATCCATCGCTCCATTGGAATCGAAGTGATCTCTCTTTAAAATAGCCGAACAATTTTTAGATGCCCATCCTCGTCTTCCTTTGGGAAGGTTGGCTCGAACCTACGTTCCTTTGAACTGTAAACCTCCTCTTTGCAATCCATATACAATGACATTTGGTCTTGGAGTAAGTTTTTTTCCTTTTTAGGCTTTAACGCGAATAGATTGAACACGATTATGGAGGCAATGATGGAGTTGAAGGGGATATTGATGTACCAATTCCGATCTCAAAAGGAGTCGCCTATCGACTTCCATTCTCTGGAAAAATCTACTATGGTAAATCAGCTGTTTATCCAGAAAATGTTGGATTCAGCTCTGGAAAATATCACCGTCACTTATGGTCAAAACCTTGCTCCTATCGATCCAATGCACAGCTTATTCGACTATCAATACACACGAGATCCAAACCTGGCTATTCCTCGAGACCGAAGGAGTATCACCTACTCGGAGAAGGTTTGAATTCTAATTTCAAAGGACAGTTTTAGGTTTGGAAGAATGAGCCAACGGCGAAGACTTTCGCAGAACATGTTGAATCTGGTGGAAAAGAAAAGAAAGGACCCTTCAGAACTAGAATCTCTTCAGCAGCCACTCCAAAATATGCTGGAGGAGAGGAGGAATTCACCCAATTGGTGGCTGTTCCTTATTTTGTTCCCGATCTCCCTCCTCAATATCCTTGGCCATATCAACGATCCCCGTACTTTAATTATTTTCCACATATCGATCCGCGGATTTCCTACAAAATTTCTTCTCCGAGAAATTATTTCCCAAATCCTAAAGCATTCCGTGGGGCTTCTCGTATAGAACTCCCAAGGAGCATTTACTCAAGAATCGATTCTAGAACCTTCGATAGAACTCAGGAGCCTTTTCCTAGATATTTTTATTCAAATTTTCGGCCAACCGAATAGATTGTTCCTGACGACCAATGGTATTCTCCTTCTTTATTGAATACTCTTAATTAATAAAAGATAATTCATCGTAAGAGATCATTGAAGACAATTGGTTGTGTATGATAGAATTTATGATGCATCTTTCCATTGTCTTGACTGCCTTCGACGTGTGTCTCGACCTTGTGGCATAGCTGAGGACCGGTTCCAGCCCAGGCATTTGCCATGAGCCTACTTTAGGATAAGCTACGCTTTTCGGATTGACTTGATGACAAACATCGTTCCAAACTGTTTCTTTGAGAGAAAAGCGAGAGGAGAGAGGGATTCCTTTTACAGTCGATAGAGCACGTTGTAAGAGAGAAAAAGAAGAGAGGCTACTACATATGATGTTCTTACGTTGTCCTTCTCTGACTCAACAGCTGTGACCTTGCCAACGGGTCTCTTTTCTTTACTTCTCTGACTCATTGCGCATTACATCTGCCCGCCCTCTCCACTATAAAAGACTTCCAACAAGACAGCTTATACTGCTAAAGCCAACTGGATTCTTCCCTTTTCTCAACAAAAACGTTTCAGAATGAATTCACTTCTTCTCGGCTTCCTTCTTCTTATTCCTACTTCATTAGCCTGTTTTGCTTCTGGCGTTTGTGGCGGCGGATGTCCGATGGCTCCTCCACCCGTTTGTGGCGGTGGATGTGGAGCTGGCTATGGGTGTGGACAGTATGGATGCTACAGAATGAGAGCGCGAGCCCGTTCTTCAAAAACTCTTTCTTTCTCTGCCGCTTCTGTAGGTTTTATTTTGATAAAATAAGTTGTGTTGTAGAGTCAAGCTCAGACTCCAGACGATAAATTCCTCCAATGCTGCCAAGAGAGAAACCTTCCCGACTCGTGTCTCAGCAAATGCAACTATCGAACCTACACCAAGACGGCTCTCCAAGCCATGTATTTCAAACAAGACACTTGTCCAATGCAGGTAAGACCTGACTTTGATTTTAAAAAAAAGAAGAATTCTAGGCTGCTGCTGATATTCAATATTGTGCTGCTCAAGGCAGAGATCACACCGACTGCTGTGTTCGTAATGGAGTAGCGACTACGTTGGCTGGATATAAATGTCTGACTTTTTGCGATCAGCGACCTGGAAATGTCACCCAACTCGACCTCACATATCTGGCTTGCTACGACCGTTTCGAGAACATGAAGGCTTGCTTCTGGCAAGACGCTAGTTCTCGTCTCACAACGAGCTTCTCTCAAGACGAGGAGCCAGTCTCTCTTCCCCAGACCAGACGTCTTTCTTCCGCCAGAACTTTCCACTCTGACTAATTGAGCAAATGGAGGAATTTTAATTGTAAATACGAGTCATTTTCAATAATTATGTTACAATAAAGTTGTGGATCATTCGCTGGGAAGAAAGGTTATGTCTCTTATTGATTAGTCAATGGTTATTCAGAAAGTGAATAGATAAATTTATCTTGATACATTGGGGCGTTCGATATAGTAAGGGTTTCGTTTCTTATTGATAAGATGCTGGTTTTGTTGGAAAATGAAGAGATCAAAGCACGAAGCAATGGAGACGATCGAATCACGACGTAGGAGATCCGATCGAAGTAAGTTGAGGTCGATTGGGAAGCAGCTGGCTATGAAATTAAAAAATAAGGGAGTCAAGGTGTCAACACAAATGAGTCGATCACAGTCACAATTCGGCGAACGAGGGAGGCTTCGAAAAATCATTTTGTTTTTTGAAAAGGTTAACAATCCGTAGAGACGAAATCCATTTTCTCGAATATCGGCTGCCACAAGCCAAGATCTCATGTGAATTCCCTAAAAATAAAAAGAGAATGAAATTTTCTTACAGAGAGGCTTCCTCTTTGATTGATGAATCTTTGGAAATCGTCTACAAATGTCAAATGTCTTAGATTTCCTTCGACGAAAAGGGTCACATCCAATCCTGTGAACAATCGATCGAAAATCATTGGATCGAAAGTTTTAAAAGCAAATTCAAAGTATTCCACAGAATTTCCCCTCGTCCAATTCTAAAGACTTCTTTTGTTTTGTTTTTTTGTAGAAAATCTACATGAAGAAGATTGGTGATCTCTCGAGAATTGATATTTTGGTCGAAAAGACCCAATTTAACCCAGGATTTTGTTTGACAGAAGCTGAATAAGTCGGTAGAATCCATCTGATTCGTCATGATTTCAATTTCTCGCATATTCTGGAGTTCTTCCGGTAAGACCAAGGAAAATCAAAATCTACCGCTAATTTTGGAAGAAGAGAATCAGTGATATGGTGATTGCCGGTTGCAGAGAAATAGCCAACAGAAAGCGGAGAAAATCTGTCAATCAACTTTTCAAAAATCATGATTTCAGTTGAAAAACAAGATAATTTGTGACATTGAGGAACCAAATGGTGGAATAAACTCCACTTTTCATTCAAAATTCGAAGCGTTTCCTCATCTGCATGAGTCTGAAGGATTTCTTTTTAGAATAAAATCAAACTAACAAATTGAATATTTTTCCAGATGGTTCCCAGAATATCTTCAATATCAATTGGAAGACTTTGATAGAGAAATGCTTCAAAATCTTGATTCTCCTCAAAGGTTTGGGGAATTATTGGAAGACGGAATCGATTCATCCTTGGACCTCTTCTTCCGACGCCTGGACTAATCCTTGGAGCCGAAGACGAGATGACTCTCAAAGAACTGGACTTCCTCATTTTTTGAGCGATGGTTTTACAAATCAAGCTCCCATTTTCTTGAAATATTATAAAAACATTCTTCTCCACGGGAATATGATAAGATCTTCGAGTTTCGCGAATGAATCTATCCATGAATTTGCATGTTCGACGTAGTCGATAAAATGGCACAGATGTCATCTAAAACTATTTTTTGCTCTTGGATAAATACCTTTTTGATGACGAGAGTCAAGTCTTTATGCTTGAGTTTGAACAAAAAGAAACGATACATCTTGGAAAAAAAATCAATTGTTTTAAAACTAAATTTTTAACGAGGTATTGAAATCACTTGAAAATGAGAGAAGTCAGTCTAGATTTTTTAAAAAAGACGAATTTATTAGAAATTATTCGATCGTCCAAGAGCCTGATATTGCTCCTGTCGCCAAAAGAACATATTGGTGATTCCCTGGAGATCCTCGACGACTTGTTTATTTCCTAATTCCTTTTTAAAGATTCGCAGATTAATGGGAAAACTGCAGAAGACAAAGTGATAAAATAGACTAGCCAAATATTCCGAGCAAATCGGATTGTCGCAAATGCATTCAGAAGATTGAAGTAGCTTTCGAAAGGTGATTGTCATCAAACCATTTCAACCCTCAGACACTCCTTTTAGTTCAACCGAGAGAAGGCCATAAACCGGATAGCCGTTTTCGGTTTTTTTTTCGTTCGAATCAGCCAATAATATAAATGATTATAATCATCCTGAGTTCTACGCTAAAAACAAAATTTAAACAAAGGGGAAAATTACCCAGACCGTATTTACTCGTAGAGTTCTGAGATCTTTGCTCAATATATTGAGCTTATCATCGTAGAGTTTAATCAAGCCGGGTCCAGCAAGAAGACTCCTTAATTTGGATTCTAATTCCTCTTGAAAACCCACGCTGGAGGTTGTCGTTATTGAGGCCAAATAATGCCTTCAATCTTCAAAAGCTCCAATGGATAATCACGAGTTTTCCATTTCTAGAATGTTATGGAAGAAAAGGAAAGTCTAGCCATGAGGAAAGCATTAAGAGGAGACCAATCGGCGTTGTCAGCCGCTATCCCGGTTTCTTGAAAGATACAAATCTTTTTTGGGGAAGAATATTCGCAATGTGCTCTATGTTTTGTAGTTTGCACTTTACCTGCAGAGTTTGAACAATCTGAAAATTTGTTGTTTCTAACGGCGAAACTCACTTGATGTTCTTCCATAGTTAGTATCGCGTCAAGATAAATGATTTAATATGATTTAGGATTAAGTTCCAAACTAACACGACTTCTCTCTCTCTGACTATTTTAGTGATAGATTCAGGGATGAGAAAATTGAAAGTAGCGAGTTTACAATGCGGAGTGCAGACATCGAAAACGGGCTGAAGTTTCTCGAGGGCTACTCCCAAAGAATTAGAATTAACCTGCTTATTCTTATCCTGAAACAATCTCCAAAACAAAGGTTTAGAGAGAAACAGACTATGAACAAATTCCACCAGAAGAGTCATCTGAGAACACGACGGACTTCTTTCGGAGAATTGAAGATGATCATGTCGTTGTGGGAATTCAAACGCTCAACGAACAGCGTGTCACACAAGTCTTTCTCATAATAGATTTGATAGCTAAATCCCTTATCATTACTCATATGATAAGCGATTTTAATATTTTGAGTCATTCGGATCTTATATTTGTCAATACTTTCTTCAATGAATTGTTTCATTGCCTTATATACTCGACGAAAACGAATAAATGAGATGGTGTCTAGCTGAGGAGGAAGGGATGCAACAAAGGAAGAGACTTACTCTTTAAATTACCCGAACAATATTGTGAGACTGGATGACACCAATCCGAAAGAGTTCATCGGGAGATGGAGGACGTGACATTTTGAGCTTGAAAATACTGAACAAAACTTTACTTGGCTTTGTTTATTTCAGATATAAGCGAATCAGGTTGATCCGACTTATATCGATTGATCTCAGCAGGTAACAAGGAAGGGAAAGGAAGATTGGAAGAGCTTATACATTTTCACAATCAATAGACATAAAAGCAACTGGGAAGCGATCAATGAACTCAATGGATTGTAGCTTCACTTTGAACCTCTGCTTCTACTCGGATATCTTTGGAAGTGTTATCAGCCACAGTTGGCTGCAGCTCAACGGAGACAATATTACTTGGAATACGCAGGATAGCTCTGGTTTGTTGTTTAAAAGTATCAGATACGATGAGAAGAACATACGGCGAAAAATACGCCAAAAATTTCATAAAAAAGTAATTCAAATGCTCGTCGAAGCCATAATATAAGTAGTTTTTGATCTAGAAAAAGATTTACTTTTTAAAGGTATTTATAGTCTGTTTAAAAAAAAAAGGCGACATGGCCTCCTAGCAATGCCGTACTCAGAATTGACGGTTTCAGATTTTGCGATGCTCTTATTCTACTTTTAAATTTTCTTCATGTTTTAGCTTCTTTTTTGTTCTTTTTAAATTTGAAATACGGATACTAGTTGCTTAACACATTGACGACCGCGCATGTCTTTTTGTTTTTTGCCTCAGGGACCGGCGCCCTTTTGTACTTGTGCAAGCGTGACCATATATGGGCCACGCGGTCGTCAATGTGTTAAACATAAAAATAAAACAAATAAAAGCATGAAAATAAAAACAAAAAAAGCTAAAACATGAAGAAAATTCAAAAGTAGAATAAGAGCATCACAACATTTGAAACCGTCAATTCTGAATACGGTATTGCTAGGAGGCCATGTTGCCCTTTTTTTGAACAGACTATACCAGATAATAATTAGTTAAGGAAGCAAAAGCGACGACAAGGCTACTATGAATTGAAAAGAAGTTTGACGAGCGTCTAGCTTGAGTACAGTTGTTCTAAAATTGGAAAAAAAATTAAAGCAAAATTCTTTCGAAAGATACCAATTGCTGGTTGATCAAAGTGAATCCAGTTATGAGGCAATTGAGACAAGTTATTACTGTGATAGCTCCAAGTGAGAGACGAGCACTCAATGAGAATTTGTCCTAAAGTCCCAGAATATTTCCCGGCTCAAAATCCTACTGTTCCATCCCTAAGGCCAAAGTTTCTCTTCCAATAAATTTCTGCAGTTAATTGACCAGAAAATATGCAGTCAGGGAGGGAGATCAAAACGACGAGAACCCAGAAAATTCCGATGAGAACACGAAAAATCTTTAAAAAATGTTGGCTCCCAACAGGACTTACGTTTTCTTTTTTGATGATCTCCCGCTCAAAACTGGTCAAAAATGTGAACAAAGAAAGAACGAAGCTCATGATGAATTGAGCCTTTGTCAGAAAAGATCTGCCAATGACAGTCAGCCGAGCGAGTCCAAAGACATTTCCATTATCGAGATGATAGATGGGAGCAAAAAGAGCTCCTTCAAAATACAGCGGAATATCGACTCCGACAAGACCAACCAAAATAAAGGATAGATTCTTAGCAAAATTAAATGGGGGGAAACGAGCAGAACTTACTACAATAGTTGAGATGAAGAAGAGCTTAAAATATGGCGAAGCTGAAGAGAAGACTTTCCAGAAGTACAGCATGAGATAGATGACGAACAAATGTGTGAATAGAGCAACCAGCCCTATGTAGAAGAAGATTTTAAAAATCAGCATTCTCCTAGATGCTGTTGAATGAGATCTGACCAGACGACGGGCAAACCCTCAAAAAGTTAGAGAAATTGTTGTGATTAGATCTCTCGAGGGCGGATAATTGGCTGACACGAAAGGTGCAGCCGATTTTTCTTCAAATGAATCTGAACGTCAACAGAACAATTAGATGAGAATTAAGTTTGGAAATATCTTTCATGACCATTGAACATTCTTCGGCATACGGTAGTCACATCAGCAAATCTGAATTGTGGATTGTCTGAAAAGTTATAGAATACTGTAGTTGCGTCAATAAAACATAATTGAAACTGTTAGCTGAATTACGTCAGGAACGAACAAGGATCTATTAGCTACAAAAGGGGGAAAAGAACGATGCGATTACGACAGCTCTTTTCAATATCCAAAAGTTTTTCAATAATTTTTATTTGATGCAGAAAATAAGTTGACAACAGAAAAACCGCCGTGTATCTATAAAATGAAACTCCAAAAGTCTTCTAGGATCTGCCTCAGAAAATCTTGGGAGTAAGTCCTATCTGGAGATGGTGATCGTAGAGCAGAGTAATATTTTAGTTGTTCTTTCGGGCAGATATTTGTTATCTTCTCCTCTCTTTCTCTCTCTCTCTTACACCAGTCACCAGAGGCCTTTGCTCTACCCTTTTGCCAACACCTGCTGGATAAGATTGTCCATTTTAATGACAGCGCTGGTCATCGTAAACTGATTTTGAAGAAGTTCACCTGGTGCGGTGGCTTTGATCCCAGAGAGAGAGAGAGAGGTGTGAATCAAGAGAGGCCCCGCCCACCTCCCGGAGGGGGAGAACTCTCCCGCCGAACCTTCCCCGGTTGTCTCTCAGTTATTTTTAGCTGTTCCATCATCTCTTTTAAACTCACAGCTTAATTGCCAAAAACAGTTGTTTTTTGTCTCTCCTCTGCCCTTTCCTCCCTGCAGAGCCACTTGCAGTACAAAACAAAACAGCAGCAGCCAGAGGCAGAGAGGGAGATCATTCAATCTTGATGGCGAAAAAAAGAATTTCCGACAATCCGTCTTCTTCGTAGTCTTTTTCCATCGATTGACCGCTTGCTCCTGCCAAAAATTAATGACTCCGACGAGACTCTCCTAGCACAAATCATGTGCCGAAAACAGCCGACACGTGCTGAAGATCCAAGAGGGGTGGTGGGTTATAACAGACGCCAAATAAATGGCCAACAATTGCTACAGTAAACCCTCTTGGACCAACCCACCGAGACAACTGTTTTCAGAGGGAGGAAGCCACTCACACTTATAACTGCCCTTCATGAACTTGATCACATGTCTCCTCTCTCTCCTCTCTTTTACTTTTTGAATTTTTCTTTTCAGCGGCCAACCTTGAGTAATGAGATTACTGTGGTGGCTGGCCATACTGGGCCTAGCCGCCACCGGCGATGGAGATACCCCATCGAGCCGGGGCTCAGACGATCCTACGGGAAAGGTTTGTCTTTTTTCCAGAAGGAGAGAGAGGTTCAGAGCTCGTTGACTTTTGTATTCGACATAACGGGATCGATGTTTGACGACCTCGTCCAAGTGAGGGAAGGCGCCCGGAAAATCTTCCAAACTGTGATGTCCCAACGGGAAAAACTCATTTACAATTACATAATGGTACCATTCCATGATCCACGTAAGTGCTTCGATGAGCTTGAGACGGTGACCAATATATCAGAGAGGTGTAAAACGAGACGAAGGGTAGCTCAGGGCGCGGCGTCTGAGTCACGAACACCTCACAATACCATTTGAATCAGACTCGTTTTTGGAGGAATCAGAGTTTTCAGATCTTGGAGAGATAATTAACACGACTGACTCGACTTATTTCATGCGCCAGCTGAATAAAGTCTACGTCCATGGTGGAGGAGATTGTCCTGAGAAGACCCTCACTGGTTAGTTTTGATAATTCCCCGAAGAGTGAAAGATGATCTCTTGTCGAAGGAGATTGTAATCGACCGCCTGGTGGCTCCTCGGATAGTCTTGAGAAATTGAAGCCGATGTTGTGGTGTAAACAGGGAGATTCATGCAAAATTGAAACTCCGAAGGGGCCATGTTATGACAAGCCTCAATGGTCGCCCGATTGTGCACGTCGTTGGCGGGGTCGTAAACTTGTCACACCACTATGGCTACCATCTAAAGGGAAATTATTTCAGGAATTCTCAAGGCGTTGGAGATCTCCCTGCCAGGATCCTTCATTTACGTCTTCACAGATGCTCGATCGAAGGATTACCATCTTGAAGACGAAGTGCTAAATATGATCCAGGAGAAACAATCCTCTGTAAGATCGACTCCAAGTCCGATACAGTTTGCTCCAGGTAGTATTTGTGATGACTGGAGACTGTGGCAATCGAACGCATCCAGGATTCAGGACCTATGAGAAGATTGCGGCTGCCTCGTTCGGACAAGTGTTCCATCTTGAAAAGAGTGATGTGAGCACAGTCCTCGAGTATGTCAGGCACTCCGTCAAACAGAAAAAGGTTCTCGCTTTCCATTAAAACGAAGAAACTAAAATTAGATCCATGTGCTGTACGAGGTGCGAGACCGCGGAGGTACTGTAGTTCGCACAGTGCCAGTGGATAAGCATATGTCGGAATTGACTCTCTCGCTTTCTGGAGATAAAGACGATGAGGAAATTCTGGACATCACACTCAAGGATCCTCATGGTAAGTACATAAATCATGAGAAGAGAAAGACGTTTTTTTGCGGTGACTGACTGTTATCTATCATTTACGAGCAGACACGAGGCGCGGAGGTTTCTCGCTCGCCATGAGTAATTGCCGCCGCGAACAGGCGCAAAGAGCTCCGAACAGTTTTTGCAATCTTTTGATTCCAGGAAGGGCCGTTGATAAGAACACCTATAGTCGGGAAGGAGGGACAATCGACTTGAAAAATGTCAAATTGATTCGACTCAAAGATCCCGAGCCGGGCAATTGGCAGGTATGGGCAGGACGGTTCTTCCAAAAATAGATTTAGGTTATTACAAATTCCCGATTGAAACATACGATTCGAATCTTCGGCCACGGATCCATCGACTTCAAATATGGGTTTGCGACTCGACCTCTCGATAAGATCGAGCTGGCTCGACCAAGACCGGTAGCCAATCAAAACACTTATCTGCTGGTCAATATGACTGGTCTGATTCCGCCTGGAACAGTCCAAGAAATCGCCCTTTTGGACTACTACGGAAATGTAATGTATGCCAGTCAAGCGACTCCAACAAGGGACAATCCACACATGTATTTCACCGGACCGTTCACCCCGCCGAAAGGACTCTTCTTTGTCAGAGTCAAAGGAACAGATGAAGAGGACTTCGAATATCAAAGAATTGCTCCGACTGCGATTGGTTCCGTGTCTGTTGGAGGCCCTCGTGCCTACATAACTCCACATATCACCGCCTACGCTTCCAAGGATGTCAACCTAACCTGTTCCGTGGAATCAGCTTCTCCCTTTACTTTATATTGGATGAAAGGATCTGAGAGAATCGGAGGGCCACTCTTCTACCAATCGACGGATACTGCTGTGTGGACTTTGCCTGAAGTGACTGCAAAGGATCGGGGAGAATATTCCTGTGTGGTTGTCAGCGACAATGGGAATCATACCGTCAAGACTCTCGTCGAGACCAGGGGTAGCACATTGGCTCGAACTTCAATTTAAAATTTAGAATCTCCTCCACATATCGTCGGATTCAGGAATGAGTCCGTTCCTTTGGGACATCCGGCTTTCCTCCACTGTCAGACGCAATCGACCAGTCGAGCTGAGATTCGTTGGCTTCGCCATGGAGTCTCCGTTCTCAATGGGATCAATCAAGTCTCTCGATCCATCCAGACCGACAAACAAAAAGTTTAGGTGATTTACCCGAACGGCACTCTAAGGATCCACAGGACATCCAGAGGCGACAGCGGTGTTTATGAGTGCCAAGCCAGAAACTCTGGTGGAATGACCAGTCAATCGCTTATGTTGAAGGTGGACGGCAATAACAGCAAAAACTCAAATTCTTTAGATTTTGGAATTGCCGAAGGCTTCGGTTGCTCCAGATCTGATCCATTTCATCCCTCACACGAGTTTCAACATCTCTTGTTATGTTCAGGGAGACCCGAAGCCCGAGGCTCATTGGTTTTTCAACGGCAGACGAATCTCTCCCGATCACAAGTATTATATCAATTTCAAAAGTATGACAAAATGTGAAAAGACAAACAGATGGTTTAGACGATCTTTTGGTGAGAGATCCAAGCTTCCAAGATGCTGGTCATTACGAGTGTCGAGCCGTTTCTGCGGCTGGAGTTCATGCCGAGGCAGCTACTGTAGCTATTGCCACTCCGCCCAGAATCGAGTTGACTCAATCGAAGAAGATGATTGGTCGAGGGGATGACATCAGTTTTGAGTGTCGAATTTTGGATGGAAGTCCGACGCCAAAAATCCAATGGCTGAGGAATGGTCGCGAACTCCTCCAAGCCAGCCACGAGTATATCAAAATCCAAGGAAGATTCCTCAACATTTCGGTAAGAGTGGATGCGATAGAGGGTTGATCCTTTTAGGGAGCTCAAGACGCTGATGGAGGATCCTATTCCTGTGTGGCTGAGAATATGGCCGGAAGATCAATCGAGATTGTTCAGCTCTCAGTTGGAAGTTTGTTTTTCTCTTGGACGCGAACACAGAAGATTTAGGCATGCCATCAATCATCCCTTCTCCGGACACAGTTCGAGTGAATATCGAACGAGGAATTACTCTTCAATGTCGAGCAATCGGATACCCAGCTCCTACGATCGAATGGATGCGAGATGGAGTCTTGCTGAGTCAGCTGGACAACCCTCGTTACACTGTTCTGGGAGATGGAAACCTCATGATATCAAGTGGAGAAAAAGCCTAAAGATTGATAACAAACGATGATTTAGATGCACAATTAGAGGATCAAACTCGTTTCACCTGTACAGCTCGAAATGACTATGGCCAACAATCAAAAACAACCACAGTCATGGTGACTGGACTTGTCTCTCCCGTTTTGGGACATGTTCCTCCTGAAGAGCAATTGATTGAAGGAGAAGATCTCCGACTCTCTTGCATTGTGGTTCTCGGAACTCCCAAGCCCACCATTCAATGGCTCAAAGATGGTATTCCAGTTCAGCAAAGTCCAACACTTACCGTAAGACTCGGAGATAGGAGTCTCGACGAGAGGAGTTTATTTCAGATCGAAGGAGGCGGAACGTCGTTGTTGTTGAGGAATGGAAATCCAATGGATGAAGGACGCTACACTTGTGTGGCCATCTCTCCAGCCGGAAACACGACGATCAACGTAAATGTCCAATTGATAAGTGAGTTGAGTGTGGCCGCCTGCCGTGATCAGTCCTCGTCTGCATGTTTTTGTGTTCAGAGAAGCCAGTATTCGCAATCGATCCAACAAGTTCGACTCAAATTGGCAAAGAGATGACCGTCAAAGAAGGACAAAGGATCATCCTGCCTTGTCCAGCCGTTGGAACTCCGACTCCTTCGATCACTTGGACTCTTGATGGACGTCCAATCCCCATCACTTCCAGGGACTACAACATTGGGGTTCGAAACTCTTCATTTCAAGAGTTTTGCTTTTTCAGGCCGACCATACTCTCGAGATCTTGAACGCTGACAAGGCTGCCTCTGGAACATACACTTGCACAGCCCAGAATCCAGCCGGAGAAGCTGATCTGAGTACTGTCGTCTCAGTCATCCAGACTCCTGTAATCGCTCCCGGTCAGAGTTCATACAATTTGGTCTACGGAAAGCAACAGCAGCAAGTTAGAATCCCTTGTAACGTCAATGTCGAGCCAATGCCCAAGATTACTTGGTAATATTTCCCAATTGGAGAAACTGGAATTTAGGTATTTGAATGGAGACGAGTTCAAAGAAGGACATATCGATGAAGATGGAGCTTTGATTCTAGAAGATGTTTCGACAACTTATCGCGGTCAGCTCAAGTGTGTGGCTGAGAATGAGGCTGGATCCGATGAGCGACTCGTCACAGTCACTGTCCACACTCAGCCAGTCATCGAAGGAAATGACGATGTTTTCATTTTTCTTTATGTTTCTTTATCAATCACTTTCAGAACATCTACAAGAAGGTTCACGTGAATGACTCAGTCGTTCTCCCTTGCCCCGCTCAAGCCCTTCCTCCTCCAATTAGAATCTGGAGCTATGAAGGACAGAAAATCGAAAACATTGGAATCAACGTATGGAATCTGACTTAAAAAGCAAAAGAGTTTAGTACAAAATTGACGAGAATGGATCGCTGATTCTGCCCGCAGTCGAGCTCGATTACACTGGAACTTACACTTGTCTTGTGTCCAACCTGGCTGGAGATGACTCAATCAACTACTCGTTGGAAGTCTTCGAAAAGCCAAAAATTATTTCCGAAGTTCCTGGAACAATCGATGTCGTCAAAGGTCTTACGGTAGAGATTCCCTGCAAGGCCACTGGAATCCCAGATCCCGACCGTAACTGGGAAAAGGATGGCATTCGAGTTGGTTCTCTTAAACTCTAACAATAAATTTCCAGCTCTCAAACACAATGGTCGATTCGGCTGGAACTCTCCGAATTCCCAACGCCCAGCCAAGGGATGCTGGTCAATATCAGTGTACTGTAGTGAACGACATGGGAGAGGATTCTCAGCAGACCAATGTGGTTATCCAGGAGCCTCCCGTCATCCTGCCAACAACTCTTTCCAATTACACTTCCGTCGAAGGAGATTCAGTCGAACTCCGTTGTGACGTTCAGGCCAATCCTCCAGCAACCATCCAGTGGTCGAGAAAAGGAGTTCCTGTTACTGAAAGCACTCCGGGAGTCAGGGTCGATGCTGATGGAACTCTCGTAATCGACGAAGTCAAAAAGGAAGACGCCACTTTCTACACTTGTCGCGCCTCCAATCCAGCTGGAAAGACTGAGAAGCCAATCTTCCTCTCCATCATTTGTAATCTTTCTTTCTTAAAAAACAAACAAAAATTTTTAGCTGCTCCAGAGATTCCAGAGGCGGATATCGTGAGAAAGGAGACGGTTAAAGTAAATCAGCCATTCAGCCTCGTTTGTCCCATCGTCAGCGTTCCTCTGCCTACCGTAACTCAGATTCAGAGCGAGCGCACTAGAAAAGAAATTCAGATTACTTGGTACATCAACAACGAGCCGTTGCCAGAAGCGGATCCAAACATAAATTTCTCGGATGACAAGAGACGTATTCTGGTTGAGAGAGCGAGAATAACAGACGCTGGAGCATATAAATGTGTGGCTAGAAATAGCGCCGGAGAGAGCAGCAAGACCTGGGATGTTGAGGTCCTCGTCCCTTTGAATATTGACGAGAGCGATTGGAAGAGAAAAGTCACCGTCTACGAGGGAGATGAAGTCGAGTTGGGCTGTCCAGTCAGCGGTCTTCCAGCTCCCACAATCACTTGGGTTGTGGATGGACATCTCATCACAAAGGACGAATCGACTAAAGGAGTTCGACTGGGAGAGGATGGAACTACTGTAAGTTCTTTTCTTTTGAAAATCTCTTTTTTTTAAGATTGTCATTGAAAAGACAACACTCCAACACGCTGGACAATACACCTGCATGTCCACGAATAAGGCTGGAAATCTGGATGTGGATGTGGCTTTGACGGTCTTGGCTCCTCCGAAACTCGGACCAGATGAGAATCTGGAAGTCGTTGTTGGAAAGTCTGTTACTCTCATTTGTGATTGGAGTCACGATGGAGATGATCGACACACCGTCACCTGGAGAGTTGTGAGTCTTTTTCTTTGACGACTAATACAAAACACAGAATAATTCAAACTCTCTTCCACCAAATGTCCAAGTTCCT
Organism: Oscheius sp. JU1382; assembly: GCA_932521405.1. Lineage (NCBI taxonomy): Eukaryota > Metazoa > Nematoda > Chromadorea > Rhabditida > Rhabditidae > Oscheius > Oscheius sp. JU1382. The sequence goes on from OW051479.1 coordinate 3,527,553, forward strand.
TTCGAAGGAACTCGCGTCTTCATGGTTGATATAACTCCCGATAATGCCGGCGTCTACAGCTGTCATGTTCGAAACTCTGCTGGAGAAGCCAAGAAGAAAATCAACGTCACTGTTCTTGGTAAAGAAATCTTATTCAAAATCAGAACATTCCAGAACCCCCGGAGTTCATTGAGAAACAATTCAACCAAAATGTCCAAGTGATCAGCGGAAATCCTTTGACTCTCAACTGCGACGTCAACGGAAGTCCCCGGCCAACAATCGAATGGAGGAAGGATGGAGAGACTGTCGTCGACAGCAAGAGGATCACCAACGATGGCCAGCGTCTTCTAATCGAAGCCGTCGACGCTGGAACCAGTCGCTACACTTGCCTCGTCTCTAATCGGGCTGGAAGTGTCGTTCGAGACTTTTTCATCCAAAGTGTCGCCCCTCCAAAGATCTCCATCCGCGAGGACAAGACCATCGTCGAGGTGATGGAAGGACAATCAGTCAATCTGGAATGCCCTGTGATTGGATCGGATGTTGAGCTGGAATGGAGAAGACAAGGAAGGAAAATCGAAGCAGCTGAGTCTGTCTTCTCGGTCGACAAGCAGACTCTGATCTTGGTGAATACCCAGAGATCTCATGAGGATGTCTACACCTGCATTGCCAAGAACAACGCCGGAGAAGCGACCAGAGAATTCGAAGTGAAAGTCATTATTCCACCCAAACTCAAAGGATCTCTTATCGAAAGTGTTGAGATTGTAGAAGGCGATCAAATGAAATTGGACTGCGACTTCGAAGGAAATCCAGAGCCCGAGGTCGGCTGGTCAAAGGATTTAGGAACTCTCAGTCCAAGAGGACAAATTCTCAACGACGGAAAGACCTATCTCCTATCAGGAGCCCAGGTTGAGCATGGAGGAGTCTATCGCTGTTCGATCAGCTCAAAGGCTGGAAATGCCGAGAAAACCTTCAATGTTCGAGTCATTGATCGGCCTTTCATCAGTAATAGTGAGAATGAGACAACAATTAAGGTAAATCGACTTGGAGAAAATAAGCAGAGATTTTAGGTGAATGTGACAAGACCGATCACCTTGGATTGTGCCATTCGCGACCCGATTGGAGTGGAAATCTCTTGGTTCAAGAAGGAGATTCCAATTACTGCTGGCTTCGATGGAATTCAGATTCTTTCCGGCGGAAGACATCTCCACATTCCATCTGCTCGAATCATCGACGAAGGCCAATTCAAATGTGTGGCTGTCAACAAGGCTGGGGAGACTTCCAAGATCTATAACGTCATTGTTCAAGGTATACTGTAATGTCGATGGGAGGACATTTGTTTCAGTTCCGCCAACCATTGTGAACGAAGGAGGAGCAGTGACAGTTGTTGAGAACAACTCACTGGTTCTGTCTTGCGAGGTCATTGGAACTCCCAAGCCTACGATCATTTGGAGCAAAGATGGACGAGAGATCTCCGACTTGAAATCTATTAAGATTCTTTCCGAGGGACAGGCCTTCAAGATTGTTCACGCAGAGACAGTCCATAGAGGATCCTATGTCTGTATGGCCAGAAACGACATCGGAACAGCTGAGATTGGCTTCGATGTTGATGTCATTAGTTAGTTTTTATTGATATTTCGAAGAAATCTTCAGCTCGTCCAACCATCATGAAGAATATCAAGGATACGGTAGAAGTTGTTCAGAATACGACCGCCACATTCAAATGTCCAATCGAAGACGTCAATTTCAGAGGCGAAATCACTTGGTACTCAACCAGGCTGGATTCTAAAAAGATTCAGGTTGTACGACTTTAAAGAGATCAAACCATCGGAAAGAATCACAAAGACGAACAACGGAAAGAAGCTCAATATCCATATGTAAGGGGAATCGAAAAATTAGAAAAGACGAATAATTACAGGGCTGATTTCAAAGACGAAGGAGTTTACGGATGTCGGGTGAAGAACTCGGCTGGAGAGTCTCAAATGGACTACAAACTGTCGATCATCTATCCTCCACGGATTGTGATGAAACCCAGTCAGAAGAATATGTTCGTTTTTTTCCTAACACAACAATAAGCCTTTCAGCACTGTGGTGGAGAACGCGACTGTGACCTTGTCTTGTCCAGCTGAAGGAAAGCCAGACCCAGAGATTGTGTGGTCAAAGGAGGGACAAGTTCTTCAGCCCCACAATATTTCGACAGTTGTTAAAGGCCCTGTCGAAATGGTTGGAAATGAGATCAAATTTATACGAGTAAAGGTGATTTCTTCCCCTTTTTTATTTATGACTTTTAGGCTGATGACTCTGGAAGATACACTTGTGAGGCTGTGAATAAGGTTGGAACTGTCGATCAGGACATCATTCTCACTGTCCAAAGCAAGTTCTTTCTCGCTTCTGATTGGAAATATTTCAGCTCCTCCAAAGATCCTTCGCGAAGGAATTCCAAATGAACATCATCTGACTCCCAATCAGGATATGGCTATCTCCTGTCCAGTCTTGGGCAAACCAACTCCAAGTGTGACTTGGTTCAAGGGAGGAAAGGCTTTGAGCGAATCTCATCTTCGTGTTTCCGCCAACGGCCAGCGTCTCTTCTTCAAAGATCCAGGACCAAACGATGCCGACAAATACACCTGTGTGGCGACCAATCCAGCTGGAGTCGATAAACGCGATTTCGTTGTGAAGCTTTTGGAAGCTCCAAACTTCGAAGGACCAAATCTCGTCCGTCGCGTCCAAGTCAACGAAGGTCGTCCTTCTATCATCAATTGCCCGGCGAATGGTTCTCCTCCTCCAGCAATTACGTGGCTCAAGGATGGCTTGTCCATCTATCCATCGGCTCGTTTCGTCTTTTTGGATGGAGGGCGACAGCTTCAAATCGCAAATACTCAATCTGGAGACAAAGGACGCTACACCTGCATCGCCACGAATTCCGTTGGAACAGCCGATCTCGAGACTTCTTTGGATGTCGTCTCGCCGCCCGTCATTCCCGGCGAAAAACTCGAAAAACTTGAAGTCATAGAGAACAATCGAATCGACTTCAACTGCGAGGTAAAGACCCTTTGTAAAATAATGCATTTTTAGTCGGTCGATTCAACATCTGTGGATATAGAATGGCAAAAGGCTGGACAATCGATCAACATGGATTCGCTGCGAGGAGATTCCTTCGTCCAATTGCAGTCCAATGGAAAAAGACTTCACGTCTTAAGTGCTCGAGTGAATGATGCTGGAAGGTCTGAAGATGGCTCTTCCAAAAACAAAATCTTTTCAGATACACTTGTATTGTGAGGAATCCAGCCGGAGAGGCGAGGAAATCTTTCGAATTGAAGGTCTTAGTTCCTCCAACCATCCAGGACTCTACGTCTTCTGAACATCTTCAAACCGTAATCCCGGGTGCTCGTCTGACTTTGAGCTGTGATGTAGACGGGTCTCCACCTCCCGAGGTAGGCGGTCTTTTGTCTCGTCAGAACAAAGAGAGCGACGAAGTTCTTTTGTGAATTGGGCCCCATTCAAAAGTACCAATGCTTTACGAATTTTCAGATTACCTGGACTCGACACGGAATCCCCATTGTCGAGGGCGATGCCCGTCATTCGATGTACAACCAGAAGACGGCGTTGGTTGTGAGTGGAGTCCAAGAGAGTGACGCCGGGGAGTACGCGTGCACTGCTACAAACAAAGCAGGAACAGCGTCAAGGAATTTCCTCATCAGACTCTCTGGTCCTCCAGTTGTAGACAAAGGCCAGGAGGATCTGGATGTCACAGTCGGATCGAGCATCACTCTGACCTGTAATGTCATCTCCGGAACGGGCAATATAACGGTCGGATGGATTGTTGATGGAAAGACTGTGTCGAATGGCCCTCTTTCGCCAACTGTAGAAGTAGTCGATCGCCGCATTCAAGTCTCCGATGCTCGTCTTAGCGATAGTGGAAAGTACATCTGTGTGGTGACAAATGAGGCCGGTGAAGCCAGAAAGGCGTTTGATCTCTCAGTTCTCGGTTGAGTACATTTTGACGGAAACATTTATAATTTCAGAGCCACCTCGATTCATGGATATGAGCAACAGGAATCCATCCATCATAATCGGTCGTCCTCAAACGTTGGATTGCTCAGTGACTGGAACGCCAAAGCCGACTATCACATGGTTGAAGGTAAGACGAATATTTATTGGGCAAGTGGAAAGTGCATAATTACCCGTAATCGATTTGTCACAGTCACAGTCGTGGAAGGCGAAACAAACAAAAAAAGATCACCAAAGACCCCTGAGGAGCATAAATGGCACATAAAAGGCAGCGACGAGGGTTGAGGCAGCGCAAACTCCGTATTTATTGCAAGTCTAAAACTGGGATTTTTTGGAGAAAAAAAAAGAAAACCGACTTTTCCCCCGGCGCATTCGATTCCGACCCGAAAGATTGGCTTCTGGAATTGATCGGTGATCTTGTATTTCCGATAGGCGTTCTGACATCGACGATTAGCCGGCTTCTGAAAAGCTCTCTCTATTCTGAATGGCCTCTGAAATCTCTCGATTCAAAAAGATCCCCAGGATGTCTTTTCACAAGGGCATCAGACTGACGAAAACGAGAGAAGGCTCTCTGCCAGATTGATGGCCCGGATTGAGCTCATCTCAGCCCGAATGAGGTGGCGCCTAATGGCTTATTGCCCCCCTCCTCCTCGTAGCTTGTTTTCCAAAGGGAAGGAAGACACACGAAAATATTCCGCACACTAAATGTCCCAAGCTCACGCCAAAGCGTTCATCCCCAATGAGGTCCAAAACCGACCAGATTAAAGTCGTAGCAGCAGAGCTGGCAACGATCCTCCGAAGCGAAGCCAGTGTCCTGATCTATGGCTGGGCACTCACAGACCATTAGATGTGGGGCGAAACGAGCACACGGATTCTCGCAGGCGTTGTCAACACAGATCTTTTCCATCCTGAAAAACGGCAATTGGTCCCCCCGTTAATTGAAGACTTTGGTGCCAGGATTAAAGGGAGACGCGGTGGCCGATTGCGATTCAAGCCTGGTGGGATTAGAATGACCTGAGGGGGGAAGAGGAGTCTCCTTTTTTGTTTTGTTTTTTGTCAACATGCTGTTTTGAGGAAATGTCACCGACAGAAAGAGTCTCCCAAAAAACAGCGAGGGTCCAAGAGAACTCACTTTCTGTCGCAAAAGCTGCCAGCTTTCTTGGTGTGACAGACGGAATTCGAGCATTTGCCATTGATACAAAGTCGGGCCGAATCAGTGTCATCGCAAGGAAGTCCTTCTAATTCAGCTCCATGCATTCGACATCTTCCACATGCCTCTCGTTCCCATCGCTCACCATTCGGTCTGAAAATGGAGAAATGTCCTTTCTCTTAGAATAATTCAGTCGTTTCAAAGCTTTTCTAGAAGCCTGCACTTGAATCGCATACATTAGGACACCCCCGGGAGCAAGTCGAGTGCGACAATCCACACAACGACCGAGACAGAGATAATAAGCGGGTTCTCCTCTTGGAGTTTTGATGATTTATTATAGTCATAAATCGACACAAGTCGTCAGTTGTTTCAAGTGTTCAGAGGGAGAGAGAGAGAGTCCGTCTCATAGTTTATGGAGCCAGCTTCTCTCTTTCTCTCTCTCATGGTCTGTGTGTCTCTCTCTCTCTCGTTCCCCGTGTAAAGCCCGACTGATTCATGGCTCGAGGGCGGCGATAAATGTTTCCGTTTCGGGTTGTCTCTACAATTACCTGAGAATGGAGTGATGGTGCGCGGGAAGACATTGATGGTGCGAATTGCCGCAACATAAATAACAATAATTGTCCTCTTCAATATCGCATTGGCATTCCTGCATCCCACGAAGGGTACAGGCCGAGACACATCTGAATCTCATTATGAGCTATAATTTACTTATATAAAAGGACTAAATAAGTACATTGGACTCTCCAACTCAAAGAGATCATTTGGGGGTCTGTTATGACAAGCGCTTCTTCTTCCACATCGATCCGGGGTCACATCTCCCTCCAAAGGAACTGACTCTGCGGCGCATTATCACCAATACTCCCCCGAGGGTCTTCCGATTTGGTCTCTCTCTCCCCAATTAGTCGTCCAATTTGTAGAACAAAAAGGTAAAGAGGGGGAGATCGCGGTAATCGAATTTCCGAGTGACTTTTATGAATCATCATTTCGAATATTAGGGACCTTCGCACGGGGATCGGGTTACTCTCTCCGAGAAGAATAACTAACGAGGGAGGGAGGAGAGAGCAACTTCAAATTATCCAAATTTTCCCACTAATGGGCTTCGAATTGTTTTTCTCAAAACTTGCGTCTTTTTGGAAATTGGATCAAGAGCCTCATTTGTTTGATCACTTTAAAAAGGGATCGAATTTCGGTCAGAGAACTGACCAACCACACCGATGTGCCAGGCTGACTGGCGCCAGCTGGCTGTCCCGATGAGTGATTACGATGCAGTTCGAGGCAAAACAAACCGGCAGTAGAATGAGAGAACTACTTGTTGCCAGGGGAGATTTCATTGAAGTCGAAAGAGAGGGGGAAAGTAATCAGTTGTGCAGGGGAGAGCCATATGTGAGAATCGCCGCCGCAAAGGAACAATAAACATTAATAGTCGGGGAAGGGCTCGAAGGGGAAATTGGGAGGAAAAGAAAAAGGAAATGCTTACGTTCCGTTCCGGCAAATTGCTGCACTATTCTCCGAGCAAATGTCGTTGTCCTTACAAGCGAATCCTTCGGAGATTATCGTGAGAAGGACTATAAGGAGGACCGTTCGTGGCGGTGGCCACTCCGTCATCGCATCGCTCAGCTCCGGAATCCCGGGGCGAACTCCGACTGACTCCGCCCCCGGGTTGTCCCAAGCCACGCCTCCACTCCGATTGACGCTAATAGAGCTATCAGCACATCCGAGATGAGAGCCAAATTGGAGAGAAAATTTCGTCTTGGTCCTCTCACGTGCCTAATTCTTTTTATACGATTCCAAAAGAGAGAGAGGGGAAGAGAAAAAGAATGAGTTGATGACTCTTTTCTCCTTTCAATCATAGGCTTTCAAAAGAAGCGATCATCGTTCCCCTCGTACCTAGTCAACTCGTCGAAAACATGAAATGTGATCTGCAGACGAGGAGGGAGATCTCCTAGGCAAAGGCCATTAACTTCCTCTGGATTTACTGCCCCGATTTTCGTGAAAAACGGCCATCTGTCTGATTTAAAACTATACGAGGGAAGCGAGAGAGAGAAAGAGAGAGAGGGAAAGCTAATTGACTTTTTCGGATGTTTTCTGAGCTCTCGACTGGTGGGAGAAAAAGAGCTCGAGACAAAACAGAAATTTATGATGATTGCTCATTTTCCCTGAGATTTATTGACTCTGACAGAGGATTTCCTGGGGGGAAGAAAACAAAAATTTTCTTATTTTCAGAATGGTGTTCCAATTAACGATACTGATTTGGTCTTCCTCAACGATCGTCAACAGCTTCTCATCGAAGAGGCCAAGGTAAGCCAAGATAGTTTTGCCTCGACTCCGTCACTTTTGCGCTTGTCCGAACCGAATAATTCATAGAGAGAGAGAGAGCTTGCCGCACGGCTGACCTCTCAAGCTCTCTGCTCAATTTTCAATGAGCCAGTGGTTCGAAAGAGATCGCCCGGAAGTCCAGGTGACCGCGCGCCATTTGGTCAACAAAAAATCCAACTGAACTGTCTTCTTCTGGGGGTTCGTTCATGAGTCGTCGCTGTGAGCGGCGTTCATTTCCCATGTCAATCATTCGTACACCTGGCCGAGACGACTGCCATCTCTACCGCAAATCTACCCTCCTCGGAGGAACTCCCCTGAGGCTAAAACGAGCGAGGATGCGCGGGAGAGTCAATGGCCCTGAAAACAAGAAAATTGACTCTTTTGACACTTTTTCAGTCGTCCGATGCTGGTCGATACACCTGTCTCGCCGAGAATAAGCCTGGTCGAGCAGAAAAGGATCTCATCGTCGCCATCCTGGGTATCCCCTCCAACCCGTCCAACCAAAAAGCCTTTTAGAACCACCAATGATGGCTGAGAAGCAATTGACGAAAGAAGTTCAACACGGCGATCAACTAATCCTCCAATGCCCAATCCAGGTAATCAACTCTTGAGATCACTGTAATTGCTTCAGGACCCAACAGTGGAATTCATGTGGACGAAGAATGGAATCCCAATTACTACCTCTGAGAGACTGCAGCTCTCCGTCACTCGAGACAAACTCTATCTTGTAAATGCCGACCCCACCGATTCGGCTCAATATGTCTGTAATGCAAAGAATAACGCTGGAGAGGACCAAGCTGTCTTTGATACGACAGTCAATGGTAAGGCTTTTTAGAGGGAAGTTGTTTTGACACATCGACCTAATGAATAGGTTAGACGCCTTTCTCAAGGAGGAGCAACAACAGCAGACGGATTAGAGACACTACTTTGATGATCGGAGGAGCTGTAGTCTGAATTTTTTATTCTTCCCTTTAGACATAACAAGACATTTCAGTTGGACCAAAGATCGCGGGGCCATCATTTAAATCTCAAGATGTTGTGCTAAACCAGACGCTGACTTTGACTTGTGACGCCAGTGGAACGCCGGCTCCCAGTTTGGAATGGTATCTCGATGGAAGGCCACTTCTTGTGACTGATAACATTGAGGTCTTTTGGAATTTTTTCTTGAAAAATTAGAGATTCAGCTGCTTGAGGAAGGACGCGTGATGGTTGTTAATGGAATTCAAACCAACCAGGAGGGAAGATATACTTGCAAAGCTGAAAATAAGGCTGGCAAGACGGAAGCTGACACTTACGTCCAGGTCATCGCTCCTCCTAAGGCTGTCATGGCAGCTGATGAGATGAAGGTTGTCGGTGGAAGAGCTGTCACAATCCGGTGCGAAGTATGTCGGCTCAAACAACAAAACAAAAAGAGTTTTTAGGTTTTCGGAAATCCTCTCCCTCAAGTAGAATGGCATAAGAATGGCCAGCCATTCCAGTCTGATCTGCTTCAATCAGCCACAAACTTGAGATATATCCATTTGAGAGAAGTCAAGATTGAAGACGCTGGGCGCTACACCTGCATTGCCACGAATAGAGCTGGCGAGCATCGGGCTTCGACTCAACTTCAAGTACTTCAAGTCCCAGTGATCGAGGAATCGGAACGAGTTATTCAAGTGAAAGAAGGCAGCGATTTGAATATCGACTGTACGACTAGCGGAGTCCCTCCTCCAACAATCACCTGGAAGAAGGATGGACAAATTCTCGAAGGACAAACAGCTCAACGACTCTCAGTTCCCACGGCGAATGTCTCTCACGCTGGACGATATGCCTGTATTGCTAACAATGAGGCTGGACGGGCTTCGGCTGAATTCATGGTTGATGTCTTCTCGAAGCCCAGATTCCGAGATACCAATCGCGACATCAAAGTGTTGGATGGAGAACGAGCGAAGATTGAATGCAAGGTGGATGGCCATCCAACTCCGACTGTTCGTTGGCTGCGAGGCGGACGACCCATCACTGACTTCTCGAATATGATCTTGTCGCCACGAGGAGAGTCTCTTTTAATTTTGAAGACGAAAAAGGCAGATGCTGGATCGTACTCTTGTTTGGCAAAAAACACGGCTGGAGAATCCCAAGCCGACTTCACGGTAAGCAAAAATAAAAGCGGAGAATAGCCCAATTAGGTGTCTGTTTTGATGAAGCCCTACATCGACGAAGCTGTTGATCAAAATCCCAAGATAGTCCAGGGAAAAACTCTTCTTTTCCATTGTCCTGTGCTTGGAAATCCCGAGCCAACGGTCGAATGGAAGAAGGACAATGTCACGGTCGATCTGGACACCCGAATCACGATCGTCAACAACTACGATCTTCAAATTGTCGATGCTACTGTAGGAATTATTGTAAAGAGCTAAGAGCAATGAGAATTTAGAAAGCAGATGAGGGCCGATACAGCTGTATGGCTACAAATGATGCTGGAACTCTTACGACCGACTACAAGCCAGAAATCATCGGTAGTTTATCTCAAATCAGAAAAGTATTTCAGCTCCTCCCAAATTCCAACGAGCTGGAGAGTCAGTTTATGAGGTGATTGAGCACGAAACGGCTACTCTCGACTGTAATGTGACGACCAGTCCAAAACCGGAGATCAATTGGTTCCGTGGAGATCAAGCACTTTATCTCTCCAACAATATGGCTCTTTCTCTTGATGGAATGGTAGCTCTCTTGGTCTTCTCAAACGATCATATTCCAGCAATTGACAATCAAAAAGACAACGTTAGCGGATGGAGGAAAGTACATGTGTCGGGCAAGCAATGAGGCTGGAAGTTCCGACATTGATTTAATCCTCAAAGTCTTGGTTCCTCCAAAGATTGATAAATCGAATATCATCGGAAATCCATTGTCTATCGAGGATCGAAATATCTACTTGGAATGTCCCGTCTCTGGAATTCCTCATCCAACTGTCTCCTGGACTAAGGATGGAAAGCCGGTGGATCTTTCCGACTCGAGAATTGTCCTCAACCAAAACAATCAGACCTTTGGAATCGAAGGAGTCCGAGTCTCCGATCAGGCCCGATACACGTGCGTTGCTGTGAACAAAGGAGGAACGGCCGAGCAGGATTTCCAATTAGAAGTCCTTTGTGAGTCATTCCCCCAATACAAAAGAATAATATCGATTCAGCTCCTCCTCAACTGGAGACGAATGATCCGCAAGAGTTGACGAAGAGGGAAGGAGATTCGATGACTTTGAATTGTCCCGTCAAGCCTTCTCTCGACGCCAGTTCTCCCATCTCTGACGTCTCTTGGGTTAAAGATGGTCGTCCCATTGATCCTGAAAATACTGGAAGCTTCAAAGTAGCCGCTTTCTTCCTTCTAACCCTTTTCAGCTTTCTGCCGATGGTCGTCGTCTGGTTGTTCCCTCACCTGTTCTGGCTGATGCTGGAATCTTCACTTGTGTCGCTTCGAATCGAGCTGGAGAATCTACTTTGGACTTCAAAGTGTCGATATTGTGTACGAGTCTCGCATCCCCGAAGTGCCGTGAATTGGAGTACGCTCACCTTAGAACGAGTCATAGAACAGCCCGCGTGTATAAAAACCCTAAAATCATTCGTTTTGGGATCATTCCTCCGAATCCGATTCCCTCGACTACTCTCCCTCCCCAAGCTTTTGTCATCTATACCCAACCCAGGAATCCTCCCACTTTCACTCCTTACACTTATGATCTTCATATGCAACGCTATCGGGAGGCTCTTCAAAAACACGAAGAAGAGAAAAAACGAAGAGCTGACGCTTATGCGCGTAGGATGGCCGACTATTTGGCTGAAGTTGAGCGAAGGAAATCTGAGGAGTTGGCTAGAAAACGAGAATATCTAAGGGAAATGAAAGTCCGCGTCTCCCATAGCACAGTCCCTCAAAAAATCGAAAAAATGCCTGGGGATAGTGTCCGCTCTCTTAGGATAAAAGCTGTAAATCGAAGGCGCAGACGTCATCGGGGGCATTACCGTTGTCGATTAGAATGGATACCGCCCAAACCAAACAACTGACCTCCAGAGAATCTCATTTTCAGTTTCTTTTTTTTTGTTGGCTTTGTCCAGTGCCTGTTTTGCCGTATCTCTAACCTGTGATACTAAACCTAATAAAGTGCTCTTTCTGTCGCATGGAGTGTCGTCTTTGAAGACCTTTTCTTCGAATTTTCTCTTCAGCACCCCCAGCCATCGACTCCTCCAGAAACGAGCCTCGTCCAAGTGTGGCTGAAGGAAGACCCATCACCCTCTCCTGTCCTGTCTCTGGACATCCCTTCCCTACGATCACTTGGCAGAAAGATGGACAGCCAGTCACCGGTTTGTTTTCACTTCATTCCAAAGCGAATATATTCCAGCAAGCGAACAGATCAAATTCTTCGATGGCGGTCAGATGATTGAGATTGTCTCGGCTTCTCGAGCTCATGCCGGACGATGGATTTGCGTTGCTGAAAATGACGCCGGATCGAAGGAAATCGAAATCAACCTCGACGTCTGGAGTCAGTTTTCTTTTTATCCTTTTTTTATTGAAAACCTCCAGCTGTCCCAACTGTGAAGGTCTCATCTGAAAATGCAATCAAGAATCTGGATGAGACGGTGATCCTCTTCTGTGAGGCCAATGGAAATCCAACTCCAACTATGACTTGGAGCAAAGGTGGTCAGCCGATTATCAGCAGCCATGCGGGAGCACGAATTAGCCTCAAAGGAGGTCGTCTAGACATACCTCATCTCAACAAGGCCGATGTTGGAGACTATACTTGTCGAGCCGAGAATGAGGCCGGATCGGCTGAGGCCAGTATCCACGTTGACGTGTTGGTTCCTCCAGTCATCGAAAGAGACAACATCGATATGTCCCCTCGTCTCCCAGCCGGTCAAACTCTTACTCTACAATGCTCTGCAGCCGGAAAGCCCGCTCCCACCTACAAGTGGTATGTAAATGACACGGAAATCACTGCCACAACCGAGGGAATAACTCTAGGAGGAAATGGGAAATACATCCAGGTTTGGGTTGTTCTTTTTCAGCTAAACTCTAGCCATTCAGCTGAGCAACATAACTCTCCAAGATCAGGGCCATTACAAATGCATTTCGACCAATGTGGCTGGATCTGACACTCTCGATTACAATGTGGATATTGTCCGTAAGTCCCGAGTCGAAGCTTCCCCATAGGAGAATTCTTTAGAAGCCCCGATCATCAGCAATGGAGGTGCTCAACAAGTGATCGAAGGAGAGTTGGCCAAAATGGAATGTCTGGCTGAAGGTCATCCCGCCCCGCAAATCTCTTGGCTCCGAAATGGAATTCGAGTCGAGACTGGCGTCCAAGGAGTTCGCTACATCGCTGATGGAAAGTTCTTGACTGTGATCGAAGCCCGCTCTTCGGATTCTGGCATCTACGTCTGTTCAGCTACAAATGAGGCTGGAACCGCTCAGCAAGCCTACACTTTGGAAGTGCTTGGTTTGTATTTCAATCAGAAATGTCAACAAAAAAAGTTCAGTTGCACCAAAGATTGCCGCCGCCTCCCAGGCAATTCAACACGTCGTAGCGGGAAGTCCATTCGCCTTGAAATGTCAGGTTCGAGGATATCCCGAACCACAAATCAGTTGGACACTCAATGAGGAAATTCTCGAGGACGGCTTCCGCGGCCATAAGGTAAACGCTCAAGACGGAACGTTGAATGTCGAAGCGGCGACCGATCGAACTGCCATCTATCGCTGTGTGGCAAAGAATGACGCCGGAAGGGACGACATCGAATATACCGTCCATGCCATCTCAGCACCGATGATCACTCAAAATGGAGAGATGACGTTGAATGCGACCGAAGGCGATCCAGCTACTCTCATTTGTAACATCGAGGGCGAAGACTCAAAGATTGTCTGGCAAAAGGTTTTTGTGAAGGAAGAGGGGGATAAAGGAAATTGCTTCAGAACGGAATCAATCTGCTACCCTCTGCGACGCTCCAATTCAGCGAGGACATGAAACAAGTTCAAATCAACTCAGTTCGACTCTCCGATGATGGAACCTATACTTGTACTCTTTCGAATTCAGCCGGAAACGCTACCCAACGAATTAAACTATTCATCGGAGGTGAGCTTTTTTGAACGGAGCTAATCGGATTTATGTGCAGACATAACAAGGTTTTTGAGGAGAAAAATAAGTTTAGAACATACGGAAAAATCGGGTCTTCAACTTTGGAAAAACGGGCGGATGAGGCATCGCAACGGGCTCGATAACGGGATCTTGGGGTAAAATGTGAACTTTTTGCTCCTCCTCTTCCGGCTCTGGATAATCTCGTTCGAATCGACGGAATTGCGACATCACTTCGTCGTAGATTTCCGGACTGATTTTGAATTCCAAATCGTTGAATCCTTTTGTATTACTGTAGACATCGGCCATGATGGCATCAGCATCGAGTCTTTGACGTTTTTCCGCTGAAATATTTACTTTCCCAGAAGATATATTGAGCCGTTATTTTGAGAGAAAAAAAATTACTCACGAGTTGGTGTTGAAAGCACGGAGGTCACCGCCAACAGCAACGTCATATAGATCAAATGCATTTTGAACTAAAAATTTGAATTTTTAATGGAATCAGAGAAAAAAGGGAGAGAGAGAGGAAGCGAGATTTTCACCTGGAGATCAAAAATGTGACAAAATGAAGGAGGAGGATGAAAGGAGAGACGCGACTAATTATGGCACATCAACCGGAAAAGCAGCCATTATTTAGCACGCGACGAGGAGCCTTGAATGAAAAGATTTTCAGTGCCTCCAAGGATCAGCGATGATTCTATCAAAATGGTCGTTAAAGCCGGCGAGATGGCCACAATGTGGTGGGCTATTTGCCTAATTCTTAGCGTCTAATCCAATGGGTTTAGGTGTGAGGCTGTCGGAGTGCCAACGCCCACAATCTCCTGGTTCAAAGATGACGTTCAGCTTCAAAATAGTAAGTCTCTGCCGCTGACAGCTCTCTCAGTCTCAGCTTCAAACAACAAAGAGTTTTCAGCGGCTATCGATGACCACAGCAGTTCTCAAAAGAAGTCGGCCTTTTTCGGACAAGTCGGAGCTGAGGATGCCGGAGTTTATACCTGTCGTGCTGAGAATTGGGCAGGACAAGTCGATGTCGACTTCGATCTTGTTGTCCTCAGTGAGTTGGAAAGGCGATTCCCAAGGAAATGATGACGAAAGAATTTTCTTTATAGGCCGCTCGGGAAATCGTAAAAATGAAAAACAGAGAAAATAAAGAAGAACCGAAAACAATTAGAGAGATTTCAGCTCGGCCGTTGATTGTCCCGGAAAAGGAAAATGTGACGGTCAACCCGAGACAAACCGCTGTCCTTGGTTGCAACGCAACCGGCAATCCCGAGCCAGTCGTCACTTGGGTCAAAATGCCCAATGAGGAGCACATCCAAGCCTCAGAGAGTAAGAGAGGGAGGAGAGAGAGACTCTTTTTAGAGTATCAACTTCTTGGAACATCTTTGGCCATTCGAAATGTATTGCCAGATGACGAGGGATTCTATCATTGTATCGCCAAATCTGATGCTGGTCATTACCTGGCCGTCAGACGTCTCGACGTCAACAGTGAGTTCGAAAATGAGTGCTCATTCAAGAAGATGTACATGAAAAAGAAAGAGAATCTCTTTCAGAGGTGGATGTCGAACAGCGAATCATCTGGGCAGAATGTGACGATGAGAACCGGCCAGTAAAAACGACCTACATGCCGGGCCGAGGCGATGTACCCGATGACGATCAGACTCTTCTTCATTGGAGAGAAAACGAAGATCTCTCTCTTAATGGAACAAATGGAATTGTTATTCGATGTCTGCCCGGAGAAAGGGCTCCCAGAAAGGTTGGAATCCACATGACTCCTCGATTTGTTGTCAAACCCCATGATAACAAAGTTCCGCTAGGAGCCGTTGTCGAACTCACTTGCAGGTAGACCAAAACAAAGAGAGAAAGGGTCGAATTTAGTGCGATCGGACCACCAACTCCAAATATCTTCTGGACCAAACATGGCGAGTTGATTGACAGTCGACAAGAAGCCGGATTCTCAAGACTTATTGTCAACGTCCACAATCTGAACGACACCGGCCGCTACACCTGCCACGCTCATAATAGTGTGGGAGTAGCCACGGTGGGTTCTAGACCTGTCCTATTCGGATCACTTGAAGATAATTTTTGAATTGCACATGCTCAAAAAGACTTTCCAGCTGGCTTCCCATAAATATTCTAATATCCACCCGCGTAATGAAAATTTTAGGCCATTATCATGATTGATCTCGATGATACTCAAATGGAAAAAAGTCCGACAAAATCGATCACACGAGTAGCCGTTTTGACTTGTTTCGAGAAGGGTCATCCAATCAGTCGAGGTGTCACTTGGGAATATCATGGGCAGCCATTGGGACAACTTGTCGGAGTCCATCAAATGAATAATGGAACTCTCGTCCTTTTGGATGTCGATCCCAAATCTCCCGAATTGAAATATTACGTTTGTAAATCCAGAAATCGACGTCGACAAAACACGATTGATCTGGTAGGTGGAAGAAAAAAAAAGGGGAAAAGAGAGCTTTAGATGGAAGTTGAGGATGAATCGCCTATGGTTGAGACTTTGCCTGATGTGATCAGGATTGCCCCGGAGGGAAGTGTCACTCTCAAGTGCAAAATCAAAAAAGGAAATCCATTGACGACATCCATTGTTTGGACGAGGAATGACCAGCAAATCACACCGGATGAGATAACACACATTCTGGTGAGGAAGGGGAGCGAGTACGAACTCCTAACTTAATAAAACAGGTGTCTCCGGGAATATATCCGGGTGGCTCTTTTTGTGGAGTCTTGTTGTCAAAACAGTCGTCTCTCTCTCCCCTCGTTATGGAATGCTAAAAAGACTTGTCCTTTTGCTCATCAAAAGAAGAGGCGATTTCGTACATGACGTTTCCCTTTTTCAGCCAAACAATAGCCTTCAAATCATGTCGGTCGAGGAATTCGATAAGGGAACATATAAATGTGTGGCCAGCAATTCCCTCGGAAAAGCCTACGACACAACTGAAGTCATCGTCGAAGGTAAGGAGAGAAAGACCAAGAGAGTTGTGAGGGCTAATTTATAAAGAGAGTAGAGAGAATTCTAGGAATTTCGGAAATTCCATCACATTCCCCGCGTTTTTCTGTACTAATTGCCACCCTCTCTCTCTCATTTTATGGCTTTAAATAGACATTGAGACGACAGCACTCGGAAATGAGTGGCTATTATGGCCTCAAATCTCAAAAAAGAAAATAGGAAGTCCATTTGTCGCGTAGTCATTCACGTAGAAATTAATATTTGACGAGTCTCCGATCAAACTTCAGACCTTATTTTTTATACGAAAAGGGCATAATCAAATCATCGAAGACTATATGTTTGCACTTTGGCTGATTGATGAATAATAAGAGAACAATTGCAGAAGGAATTCGAGAGGAGGAGACCCTGACGGAAGAACTTCTCACATCGAGTAAGTTTTTCTTGGAACTTTTCAAGGGCGCAATTATGAATAGTATTTCACTGAAAAGGGCAGTGATTGCGTTTCTGACGAAAAAGAGAAAAATCTCAACTATTTTGTAGTTTGGCATTTATTCTTTTCCAGCTACCACAACAACAAGCACCACCACCACCACTTCAACCACAACGACAACCACTCCTCCCACAACCACGACGACGACGACTACCACAACCCGTTCTCCCACTACAACGACAAAGGTTCCGACGACTGAAAGACCGACGGAAGCCCTTCTGACTGTGGATATACTCACCTCGCATTCCTCGACACTACCGGTTGAATATGATGACTATGAGGAGGGAAGTGGCGAGATGGCCAGTGATGGACCTTCGATTTGTCCGGACGGGTATGAAAGTCGAAATGGAATCTGTACAGGAACGGAAGTGCATGATGTGAAGGCTGTCACGAATGACAATGATCGCTGTGAGGAGGGATATGTTTTTGTGAATGATGCTTGTGAAGGTAAGGAGGAGAGAACGACGACGAAAACAAAGGAAATTTAGATTTCGACGAGTGTTCATTTGATCACCCTTGCGAGTATGAATGTGTGAACACACTGGGATCTTTCCAATGCAATTGTCCAGAAGGATATGAGCTGCTTCATGGAGATTGTATTGGTAAGTTTGAATTAAAAAGAAAAGCGAGAAAATAATTGAAGATATTGACGAATGCGTGAATAAGACAGCCTGCGGGGAGAACTTGGTCTGTTTCAACAAATTGGGCGGCTACGAGTGCATCGAGGATCCCTGCCCATCGAACTACACAATTGAGGATGGCAGGTGAGCATATTAAATGGCGCTTCTTCTCAATTTCAACCCGGCAAACAGATGAAATCATTCGAAGAAAATTCCATTGTCTTCATCGATAGGCCTTTTAAAAAGTATAAATTCAGATTCTGTGTGCCAGACTGCATTGATTGCGACGATCCTCCAATCCAATTCCAAATGCTGGCTGTCCCTGGTGGTCTTCCAGCTGGCCAACCCTTAGCCAAACTGAGTCAGTCTCTACCTCCTTCCTTTCAAAATAAAAGTTTTTAGAAGCCTATGACAAGACGAGTAGAGTCCTCTCCGATGCCTCCTATACAATCGCTGATTCTGAGGCTGGTCTTGCCTTGAGTGAGTCCTCTCTCTTGAAGATAAAAAGAAGAGTTTCAGAGAGACAACGATCTGGACCATTCACTATTCGAGCTGAGAAAGGCTATGCCACCGTACTCACCAACCGAGTGTTGAGAGCAGGGGCGAAACATCGAATTCGTGTTCGAGCCGAGAGTGATTCTCGGCGAAGTCATCGAGAAACTCACTTCTTATTACTCATAGACGTCGGTCAATTCCCATTCTAGATCTTTTTCTCTTTTTCACTGTGTATTTTGTGTGTAAAATTGTTGTCATGTTGGAAGCATAAATATTGGAATATTTGTTTAGCTCTTCTCGCAGTCTCTCTGATGCTGCTACTGTCTGATCTCCCTAATCATCTGCTCCTTGAAATCTTCAACAAAGTAGGCTCTTTTTGGACTAATTCGAATTTTTCGACAGAGTAATCCAATCAACTTTATTCGCCTTCTTCGAACATGCAGACATATTCACGAAGCGATACTGCAAAACAGGCGGCAGATTAGAATTCAAATCGAGAACTTTGATTACGATATCAGCGTAAATTGTTTCGTCGGACTAATTTCTTCTATTCAGCCTCCAAGTCGACGACGTCAACTTGTCTGCATCTATGAGAATCTGGTTAGGGGTGAAGAGCAGAGAAAAAAGATCTTATTTCCAAAGGATTTCGATGTTTTCCTCAGCAAAACAATTCCAGACTTGGCTTTTTTCCTCTTTGATCGTATCATTTTTCCCCAACACCAATGGGTTTGTCCTTTGGACTTTCTAATTGGATTAGTTATAGGAAAAGGACATGACGAGAAAAATGATACAAGAAATGAAGCGATGTGGATTGAGATGCAAAAAGCTAATCAACGAGAGTCCAATCCTCTTAGAAGAGACAATCGAGGCCTTGAAGCCGAGGGAACTCTCCGTTTTGCAGACTCATTCGATCGTTCGAACGGTCGACTTGAAATTACTGAATTCGCTGGTAAACTGGGTAAACAGTTTGAACATTCTGCAGAGTTTTTTGGAATGTGTTCCGGTTGGAATCGACGATCTGATTGCTACAATTTCTGGCCTTCAAATTCAACATTTAACCATCTGGGCTCATGGATTGAATGACGACAAGACAATTCTCGTTCCGTTCTTAATGGAACAAATCAAGGTGATGAGTCGCGTTGAATGGGATGAATAGTCAATTTAGAAAATCATTAAAAACGGGAAGTCCGGCAAGTTGGATCTCTACTTTTCAGAAATTAAGATAGAGATTTTTCTCTTAATTTTCAATGAGCTAGAATGTAAACATTTGAAGGATTCCAAATCAGGGACAAATCTCTTTTTGTTCGATCTTCTGGAAGAGAAGAAACTTGCTGTGATTCTATTCGAAGATTTTAACGAAGTCATCTACACGTTCTATCATTCGAATATTGTGAGGACATTGGAAGATCTTCTCATCTTTTATAGAAGTGTCTTCAATAACGAGTCGGCAGGAGATTCCTTGTTTGTTGATCTTATTTCTGATTCATTTTGCTGAGAATAAATTCGTCTGTTCAGATGTCTTTGATTTGACCGGCTCAATAAGTCTAGCTTTCTTTCGAAAACATGCTTCTTGTTCAAAAGCAGTCAATTGAAATTTCTTGAATCTTCCTCAAAGAGAAACTAACTTTTAATAGGGACGAATTACAGCAGAGATCTTTTTAAGCATATTTATTTCTAAACAAACTGGTAAGTATTTTGTCCATTTTGTAGGGCGGAATAGACAATCCGAGAGATTGTGCAAAGTGCATCTGTCCAGGAGGCAGCATTTGTTTGATCAAAGAGTAGACATCTAGCACGCTGGGAGGAAATGAGTTCGAATTTCAGCCAGCTGGCTGTGGAGAAGCATGGGAAGCCACTTCCTCGTGGCAAAACAAGAGTTAGACGATACTAAAAACACCGTTAATCAACCTTCATACAATTTTGTGATCATTGGATTGCGCCAACAATCGAAATCTGAGCAGGTTATTAGGAGCGAATGGCAACGAAATAAAATCAGAAGTAAACCGAAGTTGCTGCAAGGAGGAGCATTTGAACAAGGAAGTCACCTCTCAACTCCTATAATCACATAGCAGACTTTTTATTGCAAAATATATCGTCACCTTCAAACATCTTAAGTTTAAAAAGCTCCAAATAAACGTTCGTTTAGCCGATGAGAGTCCATGATATTCCATAGCGATTTCTATTTAGCTAACTACAAGAAGAGCATTTAGCTGTGGTTTCTGCCAACTCATTCAAATGCTCAATCAAATACAAGAAAACGAGCAACAAATCTCAGTCGCGTCACTTGCTGTTTACTATGGGATTTGAGTTTAATTGGTGTAATGCCGTGGCGGTGGGCATCTGCTTCCAATTTCTTTTTCTTTTTTTCAAAAGTTAAGCCTAATGAGTTGGTTCCCAAGAGGATGAAAAGGTCCTTCGTCTTGGATTTAACGACTCTGAGTTAATAGCCTCACACTGTCGATTAAACCGAGTCAGTTGGATTTGTTGTCTGTTTTTGACTGCGCTGTCTTCCTTGTTACCAGCTACAACAACATCGGCAGATCAAGAGTAATGACAGCCAGACACTCATTCTTTTGCTTTAGTCGAAGCTCACTTTCTTTCTCTTTTTTCAGTCTGACGAAAGATCTTATGACTAACTTGTTGTTTTTTTTTTTGCACAAATCGCTCATGCGGAAAAAGCGGCTAGTCGGCATTTTGCTGTAACATCAATTGCTCTGACTGCTGCTCTTTCCCACCACAAAACTTAAAAATGAAGCCAAATGCAAAGACGTAGGTCCTTTTTGTGTTGCCTTTCTCTCCTTTCCTGCAAGAAGAGGTCTTTCAGTGAAATGGCTGTCAATATTCGCTTGGTGAACATCGCCAATGTAGGTAAAAAGCCAGGGTTGGAAGTATGGAGAGTCAACAAATTCGAACTGGAAGAGGTACCCAAAGAGGAAACTGGCGTCTTCTATAGCGGAGATTGCTATGTTATGCTCAATGTGAGTTTTCTCTTTTCCTACTGAAACGTTAGAACTTTTAGACTCGAGGTGCCGACGTTTGGGATATTCATTTCTGGCTGGGAAGAAATTGCAGTCAGGTGGGTTCAAAACATAGATTACAAAAAAAGTGGGCGGAACAGTTGCACTCCGAAGTTGAGTCAAAACAGAGAAATATCCTTTAGGATGAGCGTGGAGTTGCTGCCATTATGGCAGTTCACATCGACAATTCTCTTGGAGGATTTCCCGTTGAACATCGTGAAGTCCAGAGCCACGAATCTGCTCTTTTCCTTTCCTATTTCCCCGATGGAATCCAGTAAATGACGAAATTGGAGACAAAAAAAGTCGTTTAGATATCGCGAGGGCGGACACGATTCGGGCTTTCGAAATGTCGAAGATATGTTTAAAAACTGGCAGCCACAACTCTTCCATTGTAAAGGAAAGAGAAATGTTCGAGTCTATCAGGTGCCAAAAAGATTTGGAAGAAAAAGAGAATCCTAGGTGGATTGCAAAAAGGAATCGCTCAACCAAGGAGACGTCTTTATCCTCGATTTGGGAAGAGATATTTATGTTTGGATGCCTCCAAAGAGCGGAAGATTGGAACGGATCAAGGCCATGACCAGGGCTAAAAACATGGCTGAAGCCGAAAGACAGGGGGAGAGTAAGGTCCACATTATTGGTCGGTTGATTAGTTGGATTCGAAACTCTTTTTAGATGAAGAATGGAATTCTCACGCTCTTTTCTGGTCTCATTTCGGAGGCAAAAGTGCTCTCCAATGGATTAAAGGCCACAAAGAAGATGATGAGAATTTCTGGATCAAAGACAACAACACTGTTTCCCTCTGGAAGTGAGATTTCAAGGTGTTTAGAAGGTCTTTCAGAGTGTCGGATTCAACTGGACAAATGAAGACTGAAAAGATAGCCGAAGGAGATCTCCATGTGAAGATGCTCGACTCGAAAGATGCCTTTATCCTAGATGCTGGAAAGGGAGGCATCTACGTCTGGGTTGGAAAGGATTGCACCGGAGATGAGAGGGAGAAAGCCATGGAGACTGGAGCCAAATATCTGAACCAACGGAAATTGCCAGACTTCACCATTATGACGAGAGTCTTGGAGACAGCTGAACCAACTTCGTTTACACAGTGGTTTGGAGATTGGGAAGAAAAGAAATCTAAGAAGAGCTACCAACCCCGACTCTACCAAGTTTCCGATGAAACTGGAAAACTCGTAACTGAAGAGATCGAACAATACGATCAGCTATGTCTTGGTTTGTCTCATTGTATCCATCTAATGGCCTTTTTTCCAGATGGAGATGATGTGATGATCTTGGATGCCTTGAATTTGGTCTATGTCTGGGTTGGATCGGGTGCAAATAAGAACGAACGCGAATCGGCTGAACAAATCGCCAAGAAATTCCTACAAGAGAGTCAACTGCCCAGAGGAAAAGCTCCCAAGACGGATGTGATCTTCCAGGGACAAGAGCCTCCAACTTTCAAGAAATTCTTCCCTGAATGGGATGAGAAACTCTTCAAAACGGTTAGTCTTCCAAAAATTAAAAACAATGCTTTATATTAAGGATGCACGATCTGTGGCCAACATGCGCAAGCTACTCTTCAAATAATAAGCTTTTTCATTTGATTGAATAAATGGCTAGCTGTGTTGTTTCGGAAGACGATGTCCGACGGATCAGATAACATACAGGAAGGAACAGGAAGAAAGGGGAAAGTCCATCCATCTTTGAACTTCTTTCAAAAAGTTTCTTTCCAAAAAGAGTTTCGACCTTGGCTGAGCGATAAAAGAGCTAAATTTACAACGAGAAAACGAGTCGAGAGCCTGACCTTTCTCTAACCCAGAAGACATGGGGATTTTCCCTTTCCTCCGACCGGTTGCTTACCGCAGATCGTACTCCAGATAAATTCGGCTTGTCCTTCTCTTCGTTCCGACACCCTCCTCGCACTTGCAGCAACCTCAGAGTTGTCTCAGTCAGTCTCTTCCTTTTCGGGCGTGTAAGCGGACAGTCAATCTCTTCCCGACAACTGGTTGTCGGCTTCTTCTCTCAAACGCTTTTTCCTTTTACATTTAATTCAGAATGGATTTCTCGCCCAATCAACTCGTCGCCATGTATGTTTCTAATTTGCCATGGAATCTTTTCCTCACATCGACGGCTCTCCACGCAATCGCCCTAATCACCAGTCCTTTGTTGGTTTTCATCCTTTCAGCAACTCTTTTCAGACAAGCAGTTTATAAGTGGTGGAGAAGACAAAGCAGCGACAGCGACACTTGCGTTCCTTATATTTGTGCCGTGATTGGCTCGAGTCTGTGGTGGCGTTATTCAGTCTTCCTCCACGATACAAAACTCATTCTACTGCAATCTTATGCCCTCTTTATGCAGTGCTTTTTTCTCGTCTCTTTGCTATATTTCAGATCCAAGAAAGTGAGTTGAAAAAAATCGAAAATCGTGAGAGATGCCAGCCGATTGTGACGAGTCGCGACTGTGTGTCTCTCTCAAGGCAATTTTATGAGAGATCGGGGTTCTCCTTTTTTGATAGAAAAAAAAGAAAAGATCATCAAGTCTCCTATTTGATGTTTGGCATCCAATATTTTGATCTACTCTGATCTCCCAAGAGACCAAAAGAGAGTTTTCAGAAGCGTCTTACTCGTCTTGTTTTTGTAATTATTTTGTTACTTTTTGCCCTTTTCTATTATGTCGGAACTTTGGGCGAAGAGGACGGCAAAGAGCTGATGGGACAGATCGCCTCTACAGCTCAAATCGCTGGCTCTTTCGTCTGTCCGTGGCTAATAGTTGGTCTCTTTTTTTCCCTCCTTCATCCTCCTTAAGTACAAAGCTGTAGTCTCAAAGTGTATTGATTTTGTGCCAATTGGACCAGTCATATTCACCTGGATTATGGAGATTCATGCCATTATTTATAGTGTTGGAATAGATGATTTCTATATGATGGTAAGTATGATTCTTAGAATGAAGAAAAATAGATGAATTTTAGTTAGCAAATACGATATTCTTCTGCATGGACGGGTCATTATTGTCAATGTTTTTCATTTTCCCTCGAGAACGGCCGGAAAAATCAGCTGTTTTGATTCAATAAGAGGAAAATAGAAAGAAAAACCTTCTGTCATCCACATCATGATCTTGCTCAAATAAAGCTTTACAATTATTATAAAATAGACGAGTTTTCTTCGGAATTCTATTGAGAAATTTTAAACAAAAAGCTAGATCAGCAATAATCATTTAATAAATCAATTCTGGTCAAAAGCACCAGAGACAAGTTACTTAAGGATAAGAGAAGGAAATTAGGAGGAAAACAAAGAAGAAATAAATTTAATTGGTCGTCTCATCTAAAATCACTTGAAACGAGACGAAAATAATTCTCCAGCTTTTACAAAGTCAGAAAAAGATTTGACTACTTTTATGAAGTAACTAAACCTAAACGCTGTCATACAGAAACCAGATGGTTTCAACTTTCCCATAGATTCTTCCTTAGATTCAAGTTCTTCTTTGTCTATTGATAAATCTTGCTTCTGACCTATATTTTGGATAAAAGCACTCCCTAATCGATTTGACCAACTTTTTTCCGTCCAATTTCACATTTCGAAGATATTCAGTTTAAAATGATGCTCTTCGATCTCTGCTGTGTTCCTGAGATTTATCAACGTCTGGTCACCCAAAAGGTTCCCTTTTTCTTCTGGAAAATGAGTCTTTCAGATGTTTTTGAATGAACTGGTCAGAACTCGACGAACTTGCAAATGGATGGACAGATTGGTGGAGAAAAATCGCTACTCTTATAGACAAAAGACCAACTTTGCATTGTCTTTACGCTTCACCGATTTAGGGAACACATCGAATGGTGAAAAGGTGATTTTTTATTCAAAAATCACTGCCCCTTTTCCAGAATTTTTATGTTGGGTTAACAAAATACTTCGATGTTTATTCACCAATAAAAGATTTCTATTTCCTCGATCCTTTCAATGAACTTTCGGCTATCAACTTTAAGAAGATCAACCTTTGGGTACAATTTTTAATTAGGAAATTACAATTTTCAGCCAGCCTTCGGTCTTCCGCGAATAGACCGTTGCGTTGATAAATACTGCACAATAGCCAGCTTGGATTCGTTCTTGGAATCAATGAAGTTTCGCACAGAAATTTTTGAGCTCGGAACACCGGATCATTTCACTTCTTTTGTCTCGAAAATACACTTTACACATCTTGTACTTTATGGAGTGTTTGACCTCTACGACTTTGATCTCATCCAGAATACAGTTGGCCATCCATCTATTCCCAAGGAAGTCTTTTAGAAAATTGTTCGTCTTCTTTGTGAATTAGATGTCATACCCGATTTATATGGGTATCTTGGGCGGCTGGAACACTTAAACATGGATATAGATTCAGTCTCTGATTTGGAAACTTTCCGTCAATGCGTTGAGCCTCTTGTTTCGGTAATTTGCAGCATCTTTAAATGACAAAAACACCATCCTTCAGGCTCTAATAATGGATGAGGAAAGGAAATTGAAAACCTTCGTGTCCAACACTCCAAAGTTCGACTTTTGGACAGAGGAGTTTAGGAAAGAAAAACGCTTTGTTCAACTATATTTCGGAGAAAGGTGTCATACCTATTTCTATTTAGGTTTTGATAGTGGTATTCCAGGTCAGAATATGTTCATCAATAATGTGGTAAGCCCTTTTATCAAAAAAGATGCAAATCTTCAGGGTCTTAAACTGGAAATCAACTGTGTTGAGCTAAACAACGGAGAAATATTGCTCCTTCTGGGCAAGGAGCATGGGAACAGCAGAGTTAGTAGCGCTAGAGCCGATCACAACTTTTGTTCAGGCAAATGACTCCAAAAAATTCTGTTTAATTGTTGTGAAGAACAGAGAAGAACTGCTGGTGGAGATCAACCACGCTCAGGGACTATTTGGAGGGCAAATGTCATTTGACTTATCATATCTGGTGGAAAGAGGATTCTTAGAGGCTCCCTGGGAAGAAGCCGCCACTCTTTTTCAAGAAATCGCCCACTCGTTTGTCTTAATTTCAAATGCTGACGTCCAGCGTCAATAAATCTGATGTTCCTGCTATTCTTTTTCCAAAAGACAGATGCAATAATCCAAATCTGAAGAATTGCTTTATTATCCGAGGAAACATAGGATTTATTTCCCAGAAACTTTCTGCCTCTAATGATCTTCGCCAGTAGCCTCTGAGCAGATGAGCCTTTTGACTGCTTCCATGTTTGAGAAGCCAAAAAGCGTCTGAACCAGAAAGTCGAAAGAACTTTTTTCCTTCAACTTCCCCCAACTGAATGAGTCTCGATTTGGATCTCCTCCACCGAGGAAAATTAGGAGGAAAACAAAGAAGAAATAAAGCTAATTGGCCATCTTTTTTTCTCTTTGACTAAATCGCTTAAGTACACTAAATAAGCCTTTTTTTAAATTTAGCCTTTCCTCAGCCAAAGTAAAATGTATTAGAGCAGCTTTACATTTTAAACGCTTCTCCAATGCATTCACAACTCTTTTATCTATGTTTTATCGAGCAAACTGAAATTATTTTTATAGAAAATTTTGGCAAAAATCACCCTTCTCCTCTCTTCAATACTTCTGGCCATAATGGCAAGTAAAACTCTACTTACTTTGCCCCTTCGTGTAGTCTATGTGACGGTACCCAGCAATGAAGTAGCTATGAATATTTCCAAGTAACTTTCTTTTCCATTCCACCAATTTTTATCATTTTTAAGAGCGATTGTCGAAAAGAATTTGGCTGCTTGCGTAAATATTGTCCCACGAATTACATCAGTGCAAGTTTAACTTTTATCTAATCAAAATTCCTTTAGTTATAAATGGAATAACGAGCTGAATATTGACGATGAACTCCTTCTTATCATAAAAACTCAAGAATCGAGACTTCAGGAATTACACGAAGTAAGCCTAATTATCTAACTTTGCACTTTATAGGCTATAAACGTCCTTCATCCATATGAGACTCCTGAATTTATCTCGCTTCCGATTGATCACTCTTCTGAGGCATACGGAAAGTGGGTTGAGATGCAAACCAGCAAGCAAGGTAAAGATGAGGCATAAGCTCAATATATCCGTGTAACTTTATTTACAAGTATCACAGACTTATGCAAATGAGACATTTTTTACAAATAAATAAGCCCTTTCCATCAATAATGTTGTTGTTGCGGGTTAGGGTACTGATAGCCATAATTTGGCGGATATTGCTGGCCATAAGCTTGGTATTGTGACTGGGAGGCAGGCTGAAGGCATATATTTTCTACGATAATATTATAAGTATACCATATTCGGCTGCGGAGCAGGCATCGTGTATCCGTATTGGGGCTGTACGACTTGGGCTGGCTGAGTAGTTGGATTGATGGAAAGATTTTGCGCGTATGCCTGCGTCTAAAAATAAAACGACTAAAACAAAAACCATACGTGATATGGATTAGCTTGCTGCACGGCATTGTCGTAGAGAGCCAATACGTCTCGGATAGCAATATCCACTTGAGCAAGCGCGTTACTTTGTTTATCAATATCTGCCAGTCTTTTATCAATCAATGGACCTTGGGCAAGGGACGCTGCTTCAGCCTTAAAATTTACTAGTCTTGATAATTTAAAAATATTACCTCTTTTAACTCAAGAGAGTCTGGAACTTCGCCGGTTGGGTCGCAATCTTCAAGAAGCTGAATACATTTGAGTAGGACCGATTCATCGATGACCGCTACTGGTTTTGCTTCTGGGACTACCCGAGTTGTTTCAGCCTAAAAAATTATGAGTTTGTGTAAACCTAAAAATATGTTGCTTACTTTGACTTCAGACAAATCTGATGTTACAAAGCTCGAAGGAAAAAGTCCTTGTTGCACCCCGATTCTGCCTCGCCACCAATTAGGATTTCTAAACACAGAAAGCTTATTATTATATTAAGGTTTAACTAACGAATCATCAGTTACCGTAATAAGATCTCCTGTGACGAATGATAGTTCATTATCCTCTGCTGCTTCAAAATCATACAGAGCTCTAACAGTCCTTTCGTTAATTTGAGGTGCAGTTTGCTGTCTAAAAATAAGCTATGTACCCAAATTAAAAATTAAAATGGAATTTACAAGGAAACTTACTCAGAAAGGCTAAATAAGGCACTAGGCATAGGCAAATCAAAAGTTGTGCGACTATCGTTATTCAAATCGACTATTGATGGTGTGGGCGAGTCAAAATCGAAATTGACCTTCTTTAAAATAGACTTTTTAGGCTCTAATGCTGGCATTTGCGGATATGCTGGCTTGTACAAGCTGAATTAATGAGAGAGAATTATACAAGACAGGTAGAGATTGTAATAGTCATCGTGTTAATGTCATACGATAAGTATTACTATACAATTTAAGTCTACGCGTTTGATAGAGCACTTACTTAGCAACGTTAGTAGTCCCATTTGTGCCGTTTGTTGATGGATATAATGTAGAAGTATGAACCTTCTTCTTTTCGGAATCCTCAAGTGAAAGCGCTATTGCTCGAGCAATAGCCTTCTCTTCCTCTTCAGAAGATACCTTATTATGCACTGAATAAAGACAAACAAGCAACTTACTACATTTGGATCGTTACTGATGACAATTTTCTTTTTTGGTTCAGAGCTGTCAAAGGTAAATCCTTCTTCTAGTAAATTTCTAAATAAATGTGTATAGTGAAAATTATATCTAACATACTTGTAAAGTGAAACGATGAGTGAAAGGCTTGAATCGTTTTTACATTCAACATCGACCCATTTTTTAATCATTAAACGAGTTTTCTCGCCAATTTGGCGAATACTCTGAAATTAGTATAAAAATATAAAAGAATGCTTACATGAGTTGCCTTCGCCATGAGCTCATTAATAAAACTTGCAGAAGATACTTCTTTACGAAAAGCTGAACCACAATTACCCCAGCACGAATCCAACAAAGACAACGCAAGAATTATTACATGTGGGTCTCGGTTGTTTAGCCTAGAACAAAGATAGTTTAGAAATTTGAAAAAAAAAACTACCTTTTCTTGATAGCAGTAAGGGCCAACTTTGGATGTTTTGGATCAGAATTGATTTTATCACATATATCCAAAATAAGGCTCCAATTCTCACTTGTCAGATGTTCTGCTGTTACTTTTTCTACAACTTCATCGAAGGCAGATGGATAGGTATCTCCAAAAATGCCCATCTGTAAGAATGTTATGCTTTATTTAAAAAAAAAAAAAGATGCGCTTGACTCTGTTCTATAAATATAGTAAATTAGCCGTTGTGACAATGCAAAAGCGATGAGTACAAACGAAATGGACTCAAATCACCTCGCTTTCCAGTTCACGTATCAATCTTGCGGACTGACGCAAATGTGGTGCTTCTATTGCGAAAATAGCTTTCTTTAGAAAGCAAAAAGAATAGAATGAATCACATCTGAAAAGAATAATACAAACTGGAACTTACAGAATTTAAAAATTTAGAAAGCCCCATTTTGCTCGTCTTCTAATAATGTTAGTCTATATGGTTAGCTTTCCTTCTTGTAACGAAGCTAAAATATTCCTAATGTAATAAGCTTGAGGTAAGACGTTAAAAGAGAGAGCAAAATAAGGAAAACTTAGTCTATGTGCTATTTTTTGTGAGTTTAAAAAAACATTCGCCACATTACATCACATATATTTTAAATAAATGAGTAATAAATACATCTTAAAACGATAAATACTGAATATAAAAAGTTCAGAAGAGAAGAAAAGCAAAAGATTTGTCTCAAAAGTCAAAGCCATACATGTAATTCCAAAAAGTGCGCCATGAGCCGCTTCGTATCATAAAAAATCTCACTTTTGTAAGTTTTTTCTTCCGAAATGCGTCGATGTGTATAACTTCGCTGGGCGCAAGCTTCGTTGCAGGCTGATCTTCCAGTCGCTGATATTCGACGGCGCCACTTCTCTCCTTGTCTTTGCCTTTTTTGTTGGTCTCCTTGCGATTCCGCGAAAACATGGTTGCAAACGAGTAGATTGAGGAGAGGGGCGTTTCCAGGGACAACGAATAAATGTCTACAACATACAGCGGTGCTTCCGCGAGACAAAACAATCCAAACCATTATTCACAATGGAACAGACAATTAGCTGTCGGGGAAATAATACCAGGGCCCGAAAAAATTTATGACTCTCGTGACGGCTCATCTGCCCCTTTTGCCTCTATTCAAAGCTTCTCCAACTAAACATCCTACTGTAGACCTCTCTCTCTCTCTCTGTTCTTTCCCCTCATCTCTATCCGCTCCATTAACTACAGAAAATTTCTCGTCTTTGCCTGCTATGTGACATTTCCCTTGAGCCAGCCGCCCCCTCAATCGATATTGCCTCAATATCCTCACTCAGGTATGGTCTTCCGTTGGAAGCGTCTGCTTGGTCAATCACAACCTCAGCGTGTCATCAAGCCCAGTCCACCACCAGATCCACCTAATCAACCAGAGGAGGTTGATCCTTTTGATATCCAAGATCTACCCTCTTCTTTGCACCTTCGAATTCTTCGAAAAGTGGGAGGTTCCCACGGGAAAAAAGGAAATTTAGACTGACTTCGAAACCTTTAATCAGCTAGAAGAAAGCAGCCAATTTGGAAAACATCTTTGTGAAGTTGGAACAGCTTCGCACATTCGATTTACCGTTAACCATGTCATTGTCACAGCGGTAAGTCTTTTTCTCCTACAACTTGAATATAATTCAGGATGGAATTTGTGCTTGTTTTGTGAATCCATTGTATCGGTCAGAACCGCCCCCGAAAGTTCCCTTTGAATCTATCAAATCAACATGTTCCATCCACGCTGAGACAATTATTTTCTGCGTAAGAGTCATTTGGACTTCCTTACGCTCCTCATTCATTGCAGTGCAATTTGGACAGCGAAATATATCCTCTGGTAGCGAAGCAATTCCGGGAAAAGAAGCTTACTTGCAATAGTATTGCTCTCACCTTTCATGTCATTTGCACCAAAGACGAGTTGGCTAGTCTCCTTACTGTAAGTGCTTTTTGGAAGGACAATACATGCTTGTTCTAGCCATTAAACCCTGACTGGATTCAACTAACGCATAACATTCCAGCGTCCTTCCTAACGATTCCCATAATCAAGGAGGTTCTCTTTCACATGCACTACAATTAGCCCCCCTTTTCAGGCGAATTCTTTGTCAACAAACAATATCATCGGGATGAGTGATCGTCATCTTTTGGCTTTAAACGCCAAGGAATTGTCTTTCGAATGCCGCGGAGTGACCGATTTTGGAATCAATTTATTCTTAAAGGCGAGCGATGTTATGCAGAGAGAACTGACTCATTTTCAGCAATGGAAAAACGGCCAAAGAGAATTCAACGTCCTTGATATGATATTTTCGGATGGAAGCAGTCGAATTACAGCAATTCCGAACGTAATCGAAGGACTCGATGCAAATCTTATTTGGTCTCGAGATCATCATGGAGACAGCTATCTCGGTCGAGTTGGGATGAGCTATGTAGACAATCCCGAAGAATTGATCGCTGCCTACTCCTTTTGGAAGCCGGCTGATATTTCAGACTATCGGACTATAGGCGAGATTGTGTTTGTACTTAGCAATGTTTTTTTTAGAAATTTGTTCGGAGAGGATTATGGTTCAAAAGAGAACTGAGATCTCAATCCTTCAACGTCTAGTGGATGACGATGTCTTCTCAGCCATTTACTTTTGTTGTACAGAATGCGAAAACGTCTTGGAGTGTCGTCATCACTATAATTCTCATCCGGTTGCCTACCTTCAACCACGAAACCACCGTAGTCTCAGATCGAGATTAACCCGCCCTTTCCAGGCCATTCGCAACCTATTCCGTCGCAATTGATTTTTATTGTCTTTTGAGAAAATAAATGCTGTCCCAATAAATGTGGTGTCTAGCTCGTAGACGGGAAATTATACTTGCTCAACACATCAATCTGCAATTATCGTTCAGGCAAAGGAGAGACTCACATTGGCACGACTCTCACATTTTCTTTTTCGAGAGGCTGACGTAGTCGGAAGAGGAAGACAAGCCAGCGAGTCGAATAGTGGCTCACGTTGAGGATAAAATGGAAGTGGCTCTTGAGGAATCATTTGTATCTGAACTTCTTTGCTAAAGAAATCAGTGAATTATACCGGATGATAGAGTACGTTTAGAGGAAATTGAGAATATTTTTGATCGTCAAAGACTGAAGATTGACTGCCAGGAAGTGACGGAGGAGTTAACTGGATCGAATAAACTACAATAGAAAATTTACTATGAGAGAAGACTGGGAGTTCATTTGACCGTAATGACCTGTACTTTGATTAATCAGCGTTGTGTCTATTCGTGGAGTGATTCTAGCGCTTTGTATTTCGCCATTTGCTAGCTTTTTTAATTCCGACTGAATGTGGTAAGTTATCGTTTCCTGAAAGAGAATTTCTCTTCAAAAAAGCCGACCAACCAATGTGACATAATCGAAAAAGTGATTCCTGAGAGTTGCATCAATTACACTACTAACACTCTCATTCTGAAATTTTGTCCTCTGGGAAAAAGAAAACAAACCAAATGATGTGGAAATGAACTGATGAAGGCCATAAAGCTGACAAAAAGAGCTGCGTTCTTCTAAAGCAAAGTCCAATTTATTGAGAAAACTTACATCAGGATCAGACGAAAAACCGGCGACAAAAGCAATAAAACTGTTATTCCCAGAATTAACTGATCTTATGAACGCTTCGATGAAAGATTTTTTGCGAATTTGCTCCTCGGTAAATTTGACAGACAAATCTAGCGGAACGTCGTCCATCTTTTTTGCTGACTTTTGATAGAAAAAGCCAAAAGAAATTCACATCTGAACTATTATCTATGAAGAGAAAAAGAGATATTACCAAGAGAAATCTACGGAAATTTGTACATTTCGTAGACGAATCAAAGAGATGAAGAGGACGTGGAACGAGACTCCATAATCTTGACACACCACGTGTGCATTACGACATTTATCTGCTCATTATCCTCAAATGATAACTTCGCGTAGTCTAATTCGTTGAATTATAATCGGATGTGAGAGAAAAAGAGTTTATTTTGACAGAGTTTTTGAGGGAGTTGTGACACGGAAACTGACACACAAGTTATGAATTAAATAATAAAAAAAGTATCGAGAGAGTTTTCCAAGATATCATTCTATCCGGACGAGCCTTCTTCTAGAAGGCGTTTTCTCTTTGCTTCTGGCTCCTAAAATAGCGTCATTAGGAAAGCTTAAGCCCTTTTTGTAAGATTTGCTTTTTCATCCTCGAACCAGGAAAATTAAAAATAGTGATTTGATTCTTTGAATGTTCAAAGTAGGGGGTTAAAGTCCGATTTGCCTAGCCCATTCAAGAAAAGTACCTTGTCTTCATCGTCTCCTTCATGCTTTCTAATCCTGTTATTCTGAACCAACAAAGGGACAAATGGCACAATTGGAAGAGTGAATCCTTGGTCTTGTGGGATTTGTTGAACAGGAAGAATCGTTTGAAATTGGATTGGATTGAGCGGTTGAGTAGGAGGAACATTAGGAAAAGTTTCCTCTCTTGGACCTGGAATTTCGATTTTTTTGATGGAAGATTGCATTTACGGAAATTAAGAGTTGCTGGACGAAGAAGAGTTTGATCTTGAGACTGATTGTGTGCCATGGGTGGTGAAGACTGAAACTAATCTGTCCAAATTCGATACGGTTCAACAACCTGAGTAACTTGAGGAGAAGACTCTTGTAAAGGTATGTTGGATCTCTGAACTTCGAATAAAAACATCTCAAATAGAAATTACTAGAGTAGCATTTGTGAGGTCATGAGCCGTTGATCCGCGACTATTACTTTGAGCTGTATTATCCTCAATTCCATTTTCTTCCTTCACTCCTTTTTTACGATTGACAAAACACTGAGAACAGAAGATTATTTCTAATTGGATCTCACCAAGAACTCGACTTCGTCCTCTTGCTTTGGTTTAATTGGCAACTGAAGAGAATTGTAGCCGAGCTGAAAAGTATTTCGTGGATTCACTGTCCCTCGAATACCAGAAAGGAGGGATTGATGATTCTTGTTCTGCTACCATCTACAGACGTTTGTTCAAAGAAAGAAGCAGCTTGGAATTCTGGGAGAATTGCTTTTGGCAGTTCATTTGAAGAGGTGGTTTTTTCCTGAATCAAACATTTTGGCTGAAAGTCTATCTCTTTGCCTCAACACTTTTCTTCTGTTTCAGTGGTTGTCTTGGCTTGCGAACGGGAGGCCTTCTAGACTGATGGTGGTTTGAATTCAATCCGTTGGATTGCCGTTCTACCATTGTCTCGGAGCCAAAGAGAGCGGCCGGCTATAAAAAGGATCTATAAATCCAAAATAAAACCCACTTGTGGGACGTTATTTATATTATTTTGCATAGGAATGTCCCATTGATTCCAATTTGTCTGCTGCTAAAGAATAAATTTACGTCATCGGGCTAAAACTAACAGTTGAAGTGGAAGGACCGAGATCAAAATTGTCAAATTGAGTGAAATTGAGCGGGTTAACCTTGATTTGATACAAAAATAGAAGTGAAAATTCAAACTTGAGGAGTCGGCTGAGGAAAAGGAAGACCATTGTTAACACCAAGAAGAACATTTTGAAGAAATAGATTCTGTTGGTTTTGTAGATCTCCTAGGTTTGGATTGATTTGTGGAAACGTCAGATAGAAAAGGGCAGCGATCTCCAGTTGTTGAAGTTGAAGGTTGATTTCCGATTGATCCATCTCCTGGAAACCTTGGCAGATCGATAGAGGTGAAAACGCAAAAGGGCTGAATGCCCGTCTAGGTTTCCCATAGTTTTGTTCAAAAATCTCCGCGAATGATAAGACTCGTCCGAGTCGGAGGGAGAGAGAGAGGGGGATTTTTTCTAGCCAGACAATGAATGAGGCGCTTTATAGTGAGAAAGTTTATTGAGATTTCCTTCTATATAGAATTGATAGGTGAAAGAAGCCGAGATAATATGTAGTGAGAGGAGAGATTATTCCGTTTCATTGGCCCTTCTCAAATGACCCAACTTTCTCGTTCCTTTCATCTTTTGATCTAAATCAAAAAGTCAAAAATAGAGTTTTCAGGAGACATTTTACTCCTGGCTGATGACGATGGAATGAATCAGTGCTAGAGAGAAGAACCAGCAGACGAGGACGACTCTTCAAAGGATCTTCGAGATCAAATTTCGAGAATTGCATACAATTTGTCTTTTATAATGACAAGGTTGAATAATTGAGATTTGCATATTTTCAGCACAGCAAGCGGTCATTTTACTGTTTCCAATGAGCAAAGGCATGTTAGCCCATAAAAAGTCATCTAAATGGACTATCTGCCTTTTTGAAGAGGAGCTCTCGATCACAAGACAATTGACCCGCTGAAATGAGAAAACGCCCCCAAGATTAGAAATCACAACATTTATTTTAAACATGTTTATTTGGATCATCACGAGAAAGACTTTTTATGAAGTTGTAGTTGTTGAGATCGATGGTCGATTAATCGCTGCGGAGGAGACAAAGTTCGCTCTGTAGGCCCGAATAAATTGTTTTTTGGAAACAAACCTCCAATTCTTGTACTCTTTTTTGAAGATTATTATTCTCCTCGATAATCGCCAGAATGTTGTTGGATATGGCTTCTCGTACCACATAAACATCGTCCACCAGATGAGCCAATACCTACGAGAGATTATTTCTATTGGCTTAGCTGTGAGTTTACCTTTGGACCAGAAGGAATATCCCCAGTTTTCCGGTTTTCTTTCGAATGAATCACTGAGAATTCAGCGGCTTTTTCTTTAGCAAAAACCAGTAAATCCTCCAAACTATTAAAAGAAATTTGTTCTGCTTTTATCTACAAAAATGAAAACCTTTAGGGGAATCAAATTACATGAGTTTCAGTTAGGGAAATAAGAGTTTTGGTCCATTCTTTTGGCACTTTTTTCAACGCTTTGCAATTCCGAATGAATTCTTTCTTTGCTTCCTGAAGGAATAAAAAAGATAGAAGAGGATAAAAACCTCAATTCGAAGTGGAAACAATTCTCGGAAAAGATTGATACATTTCAAACGAGAATCTTTTGGCGACGCTTTCTGGAATAAATTATCCAGGCTGGAATAGTTAAAATACCATAACAGTTAATCCAGTATAAAGAGCTTCGATGGAGACGGAGATTTCGGTCCAATGAATAAAGGAATAGAGGTAAAATTGACAGTCGATTAACTTTTGAACGACGGGGAGAATTTCACTCAAATTGAGGGCCGCCATTTTTTTGACAAAACTTTCATATTCCATGATGGTTCCTGGAAAAAGGATTGTGCAGAAATGCAAGCGAGAGAAAAAGGTGAGTGACTACACACAGAGGCGGCAAAGAGGAACGGCGTGGTTGTTGACGACTGTGCCCAGGCGGCGGCGGATGGACACACATAAACAACTTTTTTCGTATTTTGAGGCCACACTAAATCGGACGAAAATGACCAAAAAAGGAGAGGAGGAGGAGATGAAGACGACGACTAAATAAATGGCTCAATTAGTGCCCGAGGGTAATTTGTGTAGACTTTATTGGATGGATTAAGAGGGACAGCGACTACCGGACGGAGGTCGTTTTGAATGTCCTTGACTCTACAACCAGCTGCTCTTCACCAAAAAACTCAACGGATCTTTCAAGGATTCAAAGACAGCTGTCTTTGGCTAGGAGGGAACCTACATTTCACATATGAGAAATGAGGCTGTTTTATTGGAGATTCCACTCTCAAGACAAATATGGTCGTTCGAGTCTTCTAGAAAACTATGTCGAGAGAGAAATAATAGTAGGATGGAGGAGGAGCTGGAAACTATAAATTTTGAACAAACAAAAAACATGTACAAACTTTGTGTTTTGATTCTCATGGATGAAGAATAGTTGACTGGCCGATCTCGTTGGTTACAGTAATCGTGACAGCAAAGGGGAGAGCCTCCTCAACGCGACTAAGCTTGACTTGCTTCGATGTATTCTGAGAATCCTCTTATGCACGTAGAAACTGACTCACATGGAAGGATGCTGGATTTGGATGAGTTTTCAAGGGATCTTCAAGCTTTCGTTTTTGACAGCTTTGCAACTAAAACAGAGTTGAAAGAAGAAATAAAAAATACCGGAGTCTCTTGGATGGATGACGTTGTGTGTCGGAGTTAATCCCTTCCACTCAGAGAGTAAAAGAGCCCATTGATTTTCTGAAATGTCTTTAAGATTTCCTCGGGATTCAATCTGCAAGTACTTCCCACGTTCTTATGCCCAGATCACTGGCTAAAAATACGAGAAATCACATCATTTTAAGAGTAGGGGATAAAACTGCGAGGAACTGAATCAATGTGATCTATTCAATTATTCAAGACAGATATTGTAAAAAAAAAGTAAAAAAGTTGTTCATATTCGTTAGTTCGTTTTACAGTGCCTGTGGTTGTTTATGTTAGTGGCGTTATCGCTGCAGATGTGTCCTTTGAAATAAAATCCTTTTGATTTGTTTGGCTGGCCACTCTCAAACTATCTCATAGACTTCAATAACAACTTCATTTCATGACGTCATATCTGATAATTAAGTCGTTCATTTAAGTATGGTTGCACATCAAAAGTAGAGCAAAGAACAATTCGCCCCATTAGAGTAATTAGTCGAAGAAGTAAGATTGTATCCTTCGAAGCGACAAATCACAATTTCTATAATTGAAACAGCTGCTAATTAGAAGGGCAATTAGAGATTATCCTTCCCGTTTAACCTGGCACCAATTTAGCAGACCTCCTTCCCACGCACATATTGAGATAACCTGTGTCATAATTATTAGACCTTTTACGTGGGTAGTTATGGGTTGTAGCCTTCTACCTACAATTTTGAGCCATTTGCGTCAATCCGCAGTTCGAATCTCTCTCTTTTCCTCACTTCTCAACTCTGGGATTCGGTATTTCTTCATTTATTTTTTGCTTATTTGTCGATATATAAACAACATTGTTTCACACAGGAATACAAATGAGACAATAAACGGAAATAAATTAACCAGGAGAGCAAATGAGACTCGTGGAGGAGTCGCCAATTCGTTTTGCTTATTAATTCTATTCTACATCTTGCATATCTACTTGTTCATTCTTTTTTTCATTTTTGCTTCTTCTGCTATTTCTAGATTGTCTCTTTCCTCTCTTACAGATTGTTAGATTCAACTTTTAGGATAAACAGGCTGTTGAGAAAATGTCTTACGATAGAAAGGTATATTTAAAAAAAAAAAGAAAAGAAATTTTAGATCTCTATGCGAATCTATATCGGCTACGTTCTTTTGAATGCTGATTCGCCCGTCTCGACTCCTATGATTCATTCCTTTTTCCAGTAAGTTCTCTCCGATCAAAACGCTATGTTTTTAGGACTCATTTTGGCGAATTATACAACGTCTACCCGAATCTTCATTCGTGTATTCGATCTACTTTGGCTCACAGCAAACATCTTTTCGAGAAGATTCCAAGGGCGTTGAACTCTCGTAATAGTGGCTATGTGCTGAAGAAAGACGAATTCTTCAAGTACCGGGACCAACAAAATTTCACTCAAAATGATTTTTACATCACAGATAAGAGTCAGTTTGAGGATCTTCTGAAGGATAGAATTTACAGAGGACTATGAGGACTTGATAAAAGGAGAGCTGGGAAAAATGGGATTCTTCAAATTTCATCGCCACAAAGACGACCACTGGCTAGTCCAAATGATCTTCAAGGAGAATGAGTCTCTTCCTGTCCTTGACCTACAGAAATTGAAAGAACTCTGAACTTGTCTGTTATCAGCCTCACTAGTGTCATCCCTTTTGTCATCTTCGAATCCTAAACAAGATAATGAGATGATTGATTCATTTGCTTCTAATAAACTCTAAACAATTTGGGAAGAGCGAAGTCTAGCTTTTCTGAAGGAGGCTAGACTGCTATTTTACAGTGGCAAGATAACGCTTTGATAAGCAAATGAATGACGAACATGTTGACGAAAAAAAGAACTTTTAAAATAAGATATTCAATTGGAAGGTCTCTCTTGAAGCTTCCAGATAATTTCCATGAGGATGAACTTTCTTAACCAATAAATTCTTTTGCCAAATTCTCACATTCTACAGTGATGACAATTTAGTTTGGTAAGTGGCTTAGAGGCTAGCCTCATATGATGAGATGGGATTATAGAATTGGAGATAACGTCCTTTATTTCGGACTATGTCGGGTCGTCTACCGACATTCACGGCTGGTTTGTCTCTTTTCCCTCTTTCAAAAAATATATTCAGTTGCCGTGACTGCTGCGGTAGCCCTTGCGCTCACTTCAGTCATATTAAATATCGTCATTCTTACCAAGTCGAATACAATCAACTCCAATACAAATGTATGGTTTGATTCCTCTTGGTAGGAAAGTTAAATTTAGGCTATCCAAACAGTCATCAACAAAGGAACTCCGACTGTCACACCAACCACATCCCCAATAAATTCAACAATGACTGGATCTTCTGTTCCTTCCACTGCTTCTACCACACCAGTTCCATCTCAAGATTGCACAGCCACGACTGTAAGCAATTCGACTGGATGGACTCAAGCCGCTGCTTACCTTCTATCTGGTATTGATGCGTCTATCGATCCTTGCCAAGACTTCTATGCTTTCACTTGCAACAAAGTAGAATATAGTCGTTCATTCTAATGTCTTTTTACAGTATTTGGCTTCTGTCAAATTGGGTCCAACTCAGAGTAGAAAAGGAACTTATGATGATTCTCAAGCTTTGGTTAATCAACAAATTGCCGGTTTCCTCAAAAATGTTGATTCAACTAACACGAATGTCTCTTTGACCGAAAGAATAACAAAACGAGCCCTTGATTCCTGTACTCAAGTCTTTAAAAGCAACAACGATTATACGGCTGATGTTCAAGTTGAAATTGTGACTCTTTTTGGAGCAGCCCCCTTCGCTGGTGGCCAACTGAAACCAGACATTGATCTCTTTGTAATTGATGGAACGTTGACACAGACTCATGCTTTGGGAACCCTCGCCTTCAGTTGGGCTTCTGTCGATTACAAAAATGTCCTGAGCAATGCTTTGTACATTTCCCAGCCATCTCTCGATATGCCTCATGGTAGATTTAATTTGAATAGAAAAGCATGTTTTCAGATTATTTTGTAAAACCTCAATTCATCGATAAACTGGACGATGAACAGGATAGCATCTTCCAAATAATGCAATTGTATCGTAATACAATCAAGTCAGATACCACCGATGTTGAGCTGAAAAAAGCAGCCCAGGAAGTCGTCAACTTTGAAGTATATTTTTATGGCATTACGTAGGCCTTTAGTAGGAATCCTACTGTAGGATTAATAGCTTGTGCGCAAGCAGACATAATAATGATTTACTTTGAGATGCTGATTGCAATGGCGTCTTGGTCGGACGAACTCCAACGAAACTATCAACAGCAATATAATCCATACTTGTTGAAGAGCTTGAAAATTGCCTATCCAAATCTGAATTGGGAAGGATATTTGGATGCTCTTTTCTCTGGAGTTCAAGGAGTTGATCAGGTCAAAACTGACGGAGTTGTTCTCTCTCAACCCTCGTATTTTGGCTGGCTTGATTCAGGTCTTTAAACCTTATTTTCGTTTAATCGTTCTTCAGTTTTCAATGGAAATCTTGTATCCAAAGAGACAATTGCGAATTATATGATTGTTCAACTACTCCAAGATGATGGAGGATTCTGGGGAGGAAATATGAGAGAGATTTTGATGAAAAAGAACTACATTCAGCATGTCTGGAGAAGAGGAAAAGGAGTCACTAGGTCTCTTTTTTTTGTAGAAGAACAAAGATATTTTAGAATTGGAAGAAGACATTTCCGTCGATTTGATGATGACCCAGTTGTGAATGGATGCATGGACCTTCTCATGGCATATATGCCCTACGGCCCGGGATACACTTACGTCAAGAACATTATGAATCGCGAAGATATCAAAGCTGATGTGATAAAGCAAACTGACCTGGTTATTCAAAACTTCCAAAATATGTGGAATTCCTTGGACTGGCTTGATGATCAAAGCCACGCCATGGCTCTCAACAAATGTATTTCTTTTTTTATCGCTAGTAATTATCCTTTTAGCTAACTCACTCATTAAGAACTACCTTTATCCAACTAGCCTTTTTGGAGATTTCAACAATACTTCTGACATTGATATTTATCATCAGGATTATGCCGAGATCTTGAATCATGATGTAACCGATTTCTACGATATTCTTCTGGTTCTCAAAAGAGGAATGGTTGTCCGAGAGGCCCTTCGACTCCTCAATCCTGATGATGACAAGGTTTGGAAAAATCTTCGGGCTAATTTCCTCCAATCTCCTGGTATCTTGTGTCTGGAATCTATAACTCTCTTTAGCTATGGTAAATGCTTGGTACCAGCCTGAGAGGAATTCGATCACTTTCCCATTGGCTATTCTCAATCCTCCCTACTACAGGTATGAGAAATTTCAAGTTTCTTTTAACTTTTTCAGACTCGACTTCCCTCAGGCGTACAACTACGCTGGACAAGGAGGCACTTCAGGTCATGGTATTTGCCTTCTTTAATCTTTGAACTTTTTAATTTTCGAATTGACCCATGGTTTTGATGATGAAGGAGTTCAATTCGATTGGGATGGATCCATGACTGATTGTGATAATAAGTACAAATGTGGTTGGATGGATAAACAATCTAACGACGGCTTCACCAACATGGTACTATTTCAATCCCTGACATTTCAATATTTCGGCGATAGGCTCAATGTGTTGTCTCTCAATACAGCTCACAGTGTTGTCCACTGAAGACTGGAAATGTGCACTGTGCGAATGGAGCCACAACACAAGGAGAGAATATCGCCGATTTGGGAGGACAGCAAGCTGCTTATTTTGCCTATCGACAATACGTTCAACAGCTAGGACATGAAGAGGATCGCTTGCCCGGTTTAGCTCAGTATACGCCGAATCAAGTCTTTTGGATTACTTATGGATACTCCTGGTAACTTCGTTCTATTTTCTTCAATGAAGGAGATTCAGGTGTATGAAGCAGACTGATGATAATCTTGTGAATCAACTACTGACCAATCCGCACAGCCCAGCAGAATGTAGAACCAATAATGTTGTCCAAGATATTCCCCAATTCGCTCGAGATTTCAATTGCCCTGCTGGATCTCCAATGTTCCCTCTTCCCGATCAGAGATGTAAAGTCTGGGTCGGCTATTAGTTATACTTTTCTTGTTGAATAAATCAAAGTTTCTAATAAATCTTTAAAAGTTGGACCAAAAATCAGCGCACTTTCTCCCGTCGTTCATCTCCCAAGGCGTCTCTTCTGCTGAATAGAAAACGATAAGCTCAATGCTCTGATAAGGCCGAATCATTCCCATCTTCATGTCCTCCAAGTTAATCGGCTTCACGGCTCGTAAGTCCTTTTGTTCTTTCCACAAAATGGAATTTTAGTCGCTGTGACAGCCGCTGTGGCCGTCAGCATAGCCAGTTTAGTCTTGAATATTATCATTTTAACAAAGACAAACACCGTCAACACCAACACAAATGTTGGAATTTTTTCTGAGTGAAACACAAAAATATTCAGGCTATTCAAAAGGCACTTAAACCGAATCCAACAACAAATCATATGCCACCATGTTCTAAGATGGGAAATGTATCAACAACTACGGGATTTTCCGCTGCAGCAACATACTTGCTGAGTGGGCTTGATACGACGATAGATCCTTGTACGGATTTCTACGCCTTTAGCTGTAATAAAGTCAGTCTTTTTCCTTCTGTCATTTCCTTTTTCAGTATTTGGCTTCAATCGACTTGGATGCGTTGGGTCTTCCCAGAAAAGGCACTTATGACGACAGTCAAGTCCTTGTAAACACTGCAATCGCGGCAGCTTTATCTAACGTTAATTACAAAGACGCTACAGTATCTGCGACTGAGAGGATAACCAAGCATGCTTTGGACTCTTGTGTTTATGCTACCGATAATAATATGGATTACACTAAGGAGATTGATACTGAAATTAAAAGCTGGTTTGGAGGAATTCCTTTCGTAGGCGGTGCTCTCAATTCCACTGTTGACCTCTTCGCCATTGCTGGTACAATCGAACAAACTCACGCTCTTCCAACGATTATGGCTTCTTTCTCCTCTGTCGACTATAAAAATGTCAAACAAAATGCTTTGTATGTCTCCCAGCCTCAACTCGATATGCCTCTTGATTATTTCGTCAAAGTTAGGTTCTATCCTTCCCAACTCATCTTTCTTTCAGCCTCAATACATCGACCAATTGAAGAGTGAGCAAGCCATGATTTTCAATGTGATGCAGGCCTATAGAAATGCTACGCTTGTTGGTGGTGGTGGTCCAAGTGATGATGACCTCCAGAAAAGCGCTCAAGATGTGGTCAATTTCGAAGTGGCTATTGCTATGGCGTCATGGCCTGACGATCTGATGAGAAATTATAAGCAGCAATACAATCCCTACAATCTCGCTAGTCTCCAGAAAGCCTACCCAGAAATTACTTGGTCCAGCTATTTGAACAACCTCCTAACTGCTACGGATATGCCACAGTCTGCTGGAGATGTTGCCAAAGATACTGTAGTTCTTTCTCAACCTTCCTACTTTTCTTGGTTGAATTCTATTTTCCGCGGAAATCTTGTGCCCAAAGAGACAATTGCGAATTATATGATTGTTCAACTACTCCAAGATGATGGAGGCTTCTGGGGAGGAAATATGAGGGCTTTGATGAAACAAAAGAATTATGTTCCTTACAATTTCCGACGAGGACGTGGAGTTCGAAGACTCGGAAGGAGACATGTTAGAAAATTCGATGATGAACCGCCAGCCATTGGATGTCTTGATATGATTATGAGCTGTAAACCAATTTCGCTGCCACATCTCTTCATATTTCAGACATGCCATATGGACCAGGATTTGTTTATGTAAAGAATCAGACAAATCGAGACAATGTCACCAAAGACGTAACTCGACAAACGGATTATATTATCTCGAATTTCCAAGGGATGATGCATACTTTGGATTGGCTCGATGCTACAAGTTATCAAAATGCCATCAACAAATGTAGTTCTCTCATTGTCAAAATCTCTCTCTTTCAGCCAACAGTCTCATTAAGAATTATGGATGGCCAAATACTTTGTTTGGTGATTTCAATAACGTTACAACTA
The DNA here is from genome assembly GCA_932521405.1 of Oscheius sp. JU1382. Classification (NCBI taxonomy): domain Eukaryota; kingdom Metazoa; phylum Nematoda; class Chromadorea; order Rhabditida; family Rhabditidae; genus Oscheius; species Oscheius sp. JU1382. The sequence goes on from OW051479.1 coordinate 3,571,808, forward strand.
TTGACGGCTATCATCAAGTTTGTCATTACATTGTCCTTTCATATACAATTTCCAGGATTACAAGATTATTCTCAACTACGATAAAAGTGATTTTTATCATATTTTGAAGGCCTTGAAGAGAGGCTCTGAAATAAGAGAAATCGCTCGTCTGTTAAATGCCGCTGATAATGTATCGTTTTTATCAAAAGACAAAAGAGTTTCCAGGGGGTGTGGGATAATAACCTACGAAATAATTTCTTGGCCAGCCCAGCCGAGGTTAATGCTTGGTATCAACCGGAAAGAAATTCGATCACTTTCCCTTATGCTGCTTGGAACCCTCCTTATTACTCCATTGACTTCCCTCAGGCGTATAACTACGCTGGGCAAGGAGGTACGGGTGGACATGGTTTTGTTCTTTTTTAACCTTTGAATTTGTTAATTTTCGAATTGACCCATGGTTTTGATGATGAAGGAGTTCAATTCGATTGGGATGGATCCATGACCGATTGTGATAATAAGTACAAATGTGGTTGGATGTCTGATAGTGCCAACGATGGCTTTACCAACATGGCCCAATGTGTTGTCTCTCAATACAGCTCACAGTGTTGTCCACTGAAGACTGGAAATGTGCACTGTGCGAATGGAGCCACAACACAAGGAGAGAATATCGCCGATCTGGGAGGACAGCAAGCTGCTTACTTAGCTTATCGACAGTTCATTGAAGAACAGGGGTATGAGGAGTTGAGGTGAGTTAATTTATATTCTAAAATAACGCTAAAGATTGCCGGGGCTATCGTCGTACACTCCGAACCAGATCTTTTGGATAACGTATGGCTATTCCTGGTAAGATTTTCCCTGAATCAAAACAAGTAAGCAGGTGTATGAAACAAACTGATGCCAATATGGTAAAGCAACTACTTACTAATCCGCACGCTCCGGCAATTTGTCGTGTGAATCAGGTAATGGAGGATATTCCGCAATTTGGAGTCGATTTCAATTGCCCTCAAGGAAGTACCATGTATCCAACTTCTGATGGCCGATGTAAAGTTTGGGTGGGATATTAATATTATTTATTACTCGAAAATTTGCATAAAAATTACACCGTATCTGTAAGACATCACATGAAAACCTACGTACAACATATTAGTAATCGTTAGTTACAATCGACTGTGTGCATCATCTTGTTTTTCAGTCGTCTGGTTAAATCCAGGAATTAAAGAGTAGAGTTCAAATCCAACTTTTTGAACTATTCCATCCTTGATCAATTTATTCAGTACCAGTTTTACATTATTTAAAGCCGCAAGACGTACTGAAAGTGGGGTTGCCTAAAATAGGTGAGCATAAATATTAAAAAAGAAAACCTCGTAAACCGCATTTGTAATATCCATTGAAGAAATTTGTTCATTTTTCTTGAGTACTGCCAATATTTCATCTTCACGTTTTTGCCTGTGCATAATATATTCATCAACTTTGTCTGACGCTTTTTCGATTACTGGTCCATGTCCTAAAAGATACAACTAAGCATGAAAAATGCAATACCAGGGTAAATTCTAGTAGCTTCCAATCCTCGGATCTTCTTTAGCGAGTCCATATATGAATGTAAGTCTTCAAAGACAGTCGTTCCTTCACCAAGGATACAGTCACCACTAAAATATATTAACATATTTAATAATAAAGTTGAATTACCTGAATAGCGATTTTTCTTCTTCTAGCCATAAAGCGCTATGGTCTACTGTATGTCCTGGAGTAAAAACAAACCTAAAATTACAGTAAAATTGATTTTAAAAATCAGACTTGAGGGTAGCTCCTTCGACACTAATAGATTTGCCATCTTCAACATATTCAAATAAACTAACATCTTCTCCATTGCCTGCTTTTTGTACTTTATAAACAGGTACCTAAATTTGAGAAATAATTTCTGAAAAAAAGCCTACCTTTTTTCCCACTACTTGATCTAACACTCCTGGAATGCCACCTGTATGATCGTGGTGCCAATGTGTTATTACAATATATTCTATTTCAGCCCCCTAAATCAAATTATAAATATTAAATAAAGAAAAACCTTTAATGCTCCCTTGAGTTCAGTTAAATATTTTTCAATGTTTGGCTCGCCTGTATCAATGAGAATACGTCTAAAAATTAAAGAGTAAATTGTAAAATATTTTTTTAAAAAAACCTTGGTCCATTGCCAACGATATAGGTATTTGTTCCCTGTAAGGTAAATGGTCCAGGATTCTGTCCTAGAACTCGAATTACTAGCGGACTGAGATGTGTAACAGAGTCTAGCTGAGTTAGCGTCGGCATAGCTCTGAAATGTGATTAAGGATAGTTCTTCTAGAAAATAGTTGGTATTGCTAGCGGATTCAAGACAAACACGAATGTCAAACAAGATTTTGTTGCGATAACATTTTAGGTCACAGTCGTGCGAGAATATACGTACGCTTGACTAAGGAACAACATAGAAACCGGTATCTAAAGTACAATAAATACTTACTTGTGTCCTTTTGAGGCAACTAGATAAGCGCCGGCGGCAAAGGCATAGTCCTTGAAAAAGCGTAAAGTTGAGAATGCCGAAGTCACATATGAGCCCATACCAAAGTAATCCTGAAAATCACGGTTACACTAATTTAAAAAAAGAAAGTCCAAAGAACGCGACCCACCATATTGAACAGGAGAGCGCTAGCAATAGGCTGTTGAGGGGATGCAGGTGCCGATAACAGACTGAGGTCATTATTTTCAGAACATTTTATAGCATAAAGCAATGCTATTCTTTAGAGCAGAAAGATAAAAGCAGTATTATTCGGTGTTGAGAAAAAAGAACAGTGCTCAAAAAGTGGTTGAATATTGATATTGGCATACTTTTCTGTTGTTTTTTAAACTCATTTTTTAGTTTTGTTTTTTGCAAGTTTGTTATCACAATTCGCTTACTAATGCTGCATTTTATTGGATTCGATGCATTTTAGCGTAAACACGCCCATATTTCGAAATGCTCGCCTACACTATTGCATCAGATTATAGGGAAATGCGCAAGCTGAGAAGAGGCGGAAAGATAATAAATAATACCGGCTGCTATTGAAATTATCACCATCTCTAAAAACTTTAGTTTTCTGTAAAATGCCTACACAGCCGAATTATTTATATTGCAATATTGTTCTCTCTTGTTAGAAGACTCGAAATATCAATGAATCAAGATATAATTATACAGTGAGTTCTTCCATCATGGAAGTTTCTTGCTACTCTCCACTCTGGCTTTACTTATTTTGAGTAAAAATAAAAAACACGCTTCAATCAATCTGCTAGACTTGTTTCTCCTCATGGCATTTTTTTTCGTTTTTCGTGTTGGTCTTATCGCGACGAGCTGCAGTAGTTGGCGAGGTTTATGCGGCCGTCCATCTATGACACAGCCGGCTCGTTGGCAAATTCCCCCACGTGCTCAACATTCCTTTCCTTTAGCTTTTTAATTTCAAAAATCTGATTTTATGTTCGTCTCTTTTCAGAGTAAGACGTTGTCCTTACGTTTTCTTAGCCGCTTTTCACTCAGAAGCATTCCTAATTTTAGGCTATACAGCTCAGATATGGCTGAAGTTAAAGAAAAGAACGTGGCAGTTAGTTACTTTTTTAAAATTTGTATTTATTATTTTTAGGCTTATGCCATTGCTAGTAGCGATATGAAGCCATGGCCGCAGTTTATCCAGGACAGAATGGATTTATGGGATAAATTAATGGTTGAATACAAGACAGAACTTGCAGCCAAGGTAATATTTGAGTTCCCCAACTTATGTCATATTTAGGAACCAAAGCCTATTAAAATTACCCTTCCTGATGGCAAACAATTTGATGCCGAATCTTGGCGCACGAAACCTATTGAAATTGCTGAAAAAATCTCCAAGGGCTTAGCCGAAAATGCAATCATAGCTAAAGTCAACGGTGACGTGTGGGATTTGGATCGACCTTTCGAAGATGATGCTACTCTTCAGATTTTGAAGTTTGATGATGATGAAGCCAAACAGGTTTTTTGTAATTTTTCCTTTTTATTAGGTTTCCTAAGGTTTTTTGGCATAGTTCTGCTCATATAATGGGTGAAGCTATGGAACGATATTGTGGTGGACATCTCTGCTATGGACCGCCGATTGATGAAGGATTCTATTATGATATGTTCCTTCAAGACAAAACTATCAATCAAGATGATTTCCCTAAACTGGAAGAACTTATAAAATGTGCTGTAAAGGTATTGATTACTTTTTATTTTTCATGTATATTATAGGATAAGCAAAACTTCGAAAGACTCGAAATTAGCAAGGAAAATCTCCTCAAAATGTTTGGATACAACAAGTTTAAAGTTAGATTTTTAAAAACAATTTAATTTATCTTTTAGGTACGTATTCTTAATGAGAAAGTTACCACTCCGACGACGACGGTATATCGCTGTGGTCCTTTGATCGACTTATGTCGTGGTCCTCACGTACGCCATACTGGAAAAATCAAGGTGAGCCAATAGAAATATTATCATTAATATCTGCAATTCTATAGGCAATTCAAATTACGAAATCTTCTTCTTCATACTGGGAGGGCAAAAACGATGCAGAGTCGCTCCAACGCGTCTATGGAATCTCGTTCCCTGATCCAAAACAATTGAAAGAGTGGCAGAAATTCCAGGTTTGTCTTAATTGTTTTTTTAAGTTTAGTAAATTTAGGAAGAAGCTGCAAAAAGAGATCATAGAAAAATTGGTCGCGAACAGGAGTTATTCTTCTTCCATCCTCTTTCGCCTGGAAGCGCCTTTTGGTATCCAAAAGGAGCTCACATTTACAATAAACTCCACAGCTTTATCCGACAAGAGTATAGAAAACGTGGATTTACAGAGGTTAGCAATAAACATCTATTTTATTTTATTTCTTTAGGTTATGACGCCAAATATGTATAACAGCAAACTTTGGGAGACTTCGGGTCATTGGCAACACTATTCTGATGATATGTTCAAGCTTGAAGTAGAGAAGGAGCAATTTGGACTGAAACCTATGAACTGTCCTGGACACTGCTTAATGTTTGACCATCAGCCACGTACGTACAATGAGCTTCCCATTCGTTTTGCTGATTTTGGAGTTCTTCATAGGTAATTTTTGTCAATGCCTTTTTATATTTTTAGAAATGAGAAATCAGGAGCTCTAACTGGCCTAACGCGTGTCCGCCGTTTCTGCCAAGACGATGCTCATATTTTCTGTCGCAAAGATCAAATTGGAGCGGAAATCAAAGCTTGCCTTGACTTTCTCGAAAGGTGCTATGAGCAGGTCTTCGGATTCACGTTCACATTGAATCTTTCGACGAGACCGGAAGGTTTCCTAGGAGAAATCGCAACTTGGGACCAGGCTGAGGCAGATCTCATGAAGGCCTTAAATGAGAGCGGCAGAAAGTGGAAGCTAAATCCGGGAGATGGAGCCTTTTATGGTCCAAAGGTTTTTTTTTCTATCAGCGGTTGATATGCTGGTTTTTAGATTGATATTACAATTCAAGATGCCTTGAAGAGAAATCATCAGTGTGCAACGATTCAACTTGACTTCCAATTGCCACAGCGCTTTGGACTCCACTACCTCGATGAAAAGCAAGAGAAGCAAGTACCTGTTATTATTCATCGTGCAGTTCTTGGATCAGTCGAAAGAATGGCCGCAATTCTAACGGAAAGCTTTGCTGGAAAATGGCCTTTTTGGCTGTCGCCACGTCAGGTAGTCTTTTAGAAATCTAGCTTTTATTAGCATTTTCAGGCAAAGATTATTACGATACACGAGAGCGTCAACGAGTATGCCAAAAGCATTAAAGATAAATTGTATGCAGAAGGATTTGAGGTAAGTCTACTTTTATAACTTTTATTATGATTTTTAGGCTGAATTTGAAATTAATTGCCCAGATACTCTCAATAAGCAAGTCAGAAATGCACAGTTGTCTCAGTACAACTTTATTCTTGTTGTTGGAGCAAAAGAAATGGCTAATGGGACTGTTAATATTCGCACGAGAGATAATGCCGTAAGTGTTTTTGAATGATACTTTTAAAGTTATGATTTCAGGTTCGCGGAGAGTTCAAATTGGACGATGTCATTGCAAAATTCCGTAAATTCAGCGAGAACTACACACGAGATGCTGAAACGGATCCCGAGGCTTTTGCCAATTAATTATACTTTGGTTTTTTCCTCAAACAATTGTTATCTTATTTTATTATTGTTCCTTGGTGTCAATTGTTTTAGAATAAATTTCCCGGTATTTCCTTTGACACAGCTAGACAAGGTCATTAGAGTCAAAGTGTAATGTCAATGTACAAAGCCAATTGCAGATGTTTGCCTAAATAATTATAGCTGGTCAAGCTCTCTCTCGATTTCCGCCAGTAAGGTGATGTGAGTTGCGCCATTTTTGATGAAGAGGCTGAAAGAGGCCGCCCATTCACATGGTAATTGGCTCGACAAACGCAACAATATTGATGCCATCTCTAAACGATCTAATCTCCACCAATACAGTAACTTTAAAAAGTTCCCACAGAGTTCAGCCATATTTACTCTGCTGCCCCCGTTGGCGGCACAAATCAAAGCCACTAATCCTTCAGGGCAGTCGCTATTCGAGTAACTCTCGTTCCCACAGGATTAGAAACGCGCGAGATTGAATTGGGAAAGATGGGCTACAGTCGTAATTAGTGAAGTTATGAGATATCCATCAGTGAGCCTATTGACCTGATCTAAAAACAAAGAGCTCTATTGTAGCTGATCAATCATCTTCCAACTTAATGATGAGCTAATCGTCTAAGGTAGACAAAGCACGATTTACACCCGGCCATTGTTGGCAGTTATTCCCCGCTGCTGGGAGGAGACAACGACTGTCACATCTCGAGTTATCTCGACGGGAACATCTTCCCATCCAGTAGTAAAAATTAGCGCCGACTTTGATCTAAAAACTGTGGTTTTGAAGATCGACGAGAACATAAATCTCAAAGTACACTGGGAAAAAACTTCAAAGACGATCCTTCCGATTCACGGATTCTCAAAACAAATTTTCCGTCAACATTGTAAAATCGGCCGCTTTTTCTCGTCTCAGGTCAATTCGTAATTGTTTTTCGATAGGCCGACCGTATTATTTTTTTTAGATTTTTATCTCATTCTCACCAATTAATTGGATACTAATAGATCCAAAGAGATCACCCAAGGATATGGATCTCAGGAAGTATCTTCGTCCCCTCTGGTTAGAAGTCCTCTTGTTATGCCAATCAAATAAGTAGTCGACTATAATTGGGCAGCCAGAGATCAGGCCAATATAATCGATAGAAAATAGTCGTAAAAGACACTCATCCACTCGCTTGTCCCAGATTCTCCTTCCTGGAAGACAAAGCCCTCCATTTTTTTATTCCAAATTATGAAGTCCGCCTGGTGCAATACGGTGACCTGGGATGGGCGGGAGAGAACCCCGCCCCCCTTCTCTCCTTGCCAGCGGTTTTCTTACTCCCCACACATACAGACTCTCTCTAGACCTCTTTTATCAGCTCTTTCCTAAGGCTTTCTTTTCAGATAGATACATGTTTTAGAAGAAATTTGATCAATGATACAATTTATTCTTTTAATTGCTCTGCTGAGCAGAGCCTACTGTACTTTTTTACCAGGTTTGTTTACTTTTCTTGTGAAATTCCTTTCTGAAAATTTGTCTCTTTTAGATTCTGGAAATACTCGTACTTAAAATACTATTCTCGAAAATTTCGATATATATATATATATATAGATATAAACTTCGAGAGTCAACCGAACTCTCGAATTTAACTTAGAATTCATTGACTTTTCGAAGTTTGTAGCCATCTAAGAAAGTTAAAAAGAATTCCAATTGGAAGGAAAAGAGACAAAAAGTAATTAAAAAATGTGTATTTTGCAGGCAGTTGTGGTGAGGACTCATGCGGCCAGGGAGAATGCATCACCGTCCCCGGTCACCACGGAGTGTCGAATCACTGGTGTCTGTAAGTTCATCTGCCTTTGTTTTGTTGAGTCACCCAGGTGGCAAAGCCTTGGTTATATCTTATCCTCGCTAGAAATCTGGCCACAACCGAGGATTATCTTGTCATGACGGACCGTTACCTATTCTCGCCTCACTTAACTCGGGTTAAAGGTTATGGTCCTCTTGATAAGATTGAGTCTCCTCTTGCCTCTATTGATTAGTGAAGAATAACACAGATGTTGCCAAGGCTTTTTCAATGGGAAGGGGTGAAGACACTGACGAGTTTTTCGATGGGAACCCGGCGAGATCGGGATAGAACCCAGGTGTTCGTTGCGGAGACACTTTCCCATGATCTTTTTTCATCCGCTTTTTGGAATTGATGAAACGTGAAAATGAAACAGAACAAGCAGGCCCTTAACACCTCCGAGGAGGGCATTGTCAGCCCTCCTTCGACCCACTGTTGAGGCCTTTTGAACCAGCCGCCGGCGCCATGATTTCCGGAAATATTTGAATGGAAGACATCTGCCTCCCCAAAAGAGACTGATCGTGGGAAACTTTCAGATGTCCCGATGGTTATACCGGCTCAAGATGTGAGTTAACGCCTTGCCCGAATGTCTGTCTGAATGGAGGAAGCTGTTCTCGAACCGACGACGATTATCTCTGTGATTGTCCATTGGGTAAGTCCCTCGAGTGACCCCTTCGTGTAACTCGTAAGCCCACAACGGCCATCCGTCATTTTTTCGACTTTTTGTTTACGAGCGTAGTGGGGAGAGAAGTCCGATTTGTCAAAAGGACGGACCGGACATCGCCCCGGGCAACGAAGGGCTGTAAATTATCGCGAAAAGTGGCTGGGAGAAGGACGGATTCATTAGCCTATGAGAAGATTTATGGCGAGGAGGGGAGATGTGCGCGAAGAGCCTAATGAATGAACTCTCTCAGCAGGTGGTGACAGATTTGGTAAAAAGAAGAAGAGTCGTTGCGCCTTTTCAAGCGAACCCTCGAGGTCGAAACTTCAAAGTCACCGATCATGCAGCTTGTTGGCTAGGTGTGAGTAGCCCATAACGTCGCTAGTGAGACTTTCCCGCAACCAGCAGATGGAGAGTCACAATTGTGGGAAAACATGTGTCCCATCTGGGTTCACTTTTTGATGAGGATGATGGACTGTCGTTCGGACACCTGTTGAGAGGAATTACGAAGATTAAATGAGATCATTTATAGGTTTCGAGGGCCGTTATTGTGAAAAGGAGACCCGGAACATTTGTAATTCCCTGCGTCCTTGTGGCAACAACGGCGTCTGCGAATTGACTTCTGATTCGAATAGCTTCATCTGCCATTGTAAGCGAGGCTTTTCCGGTGAGTTTGTTTGACTATCCCACGCCTGTCTCAAGCCCAAACACGGCTGAATGTGTTTGAACGGCTGTCTGTAAAGACCCTCTTGCGCTGAAGATGTACGGCCCAGTATTAGCATGCAAATGGTGCGAATCCGAAAAGGACAGGGGGTCAATCGATTCTCCTTTTATACTTTTCTCCTCTTCTTCCAAGCGAAGTTGCTTTTACCCTAAAGAAAGGAGGCGAGAGATTACGGTGGAAATCAAATGCCGATGAAAGTTAGACGAGTTCTTGTCGGTCGGATTTTTTGTGTCGTTTTTTTCGACATGGGAACGTCTTTAGATAGCCGCGCGCGACCACACTGTTGGTAATTCGAAGACTTTACGACTCGCGAGATTTACCGCTATGGCCAGAACAGACACAGCGGGTTTCCGTTTCTTGACTATCAGTCGAGCGGAGAAAGGAGGGTCAGAAGCTCCCACTCGATCGTCCTGTTTTCGGCTTATTCACGGCTCGGCATAACAAAAACCATTCAGACGCCTGCTTTTGTCGTCTATTTAGGCCATGGCGTAAAGAAACAAAAGTTGGCCGCTCTCTCTCTCCTGACCACAACTAGCCAATTAGTAAGAGAAACTCGATGGACCGTACAGATTAGACTACTCAAAGTTGCCGCTGACTAATTGGAACCTGGGAAACGAGGTGGTAGGCGCGACAGCTGCTGCGAAAGATTCATTCTCTTGTTTGAATGCAAACGGGGTGATTGATGCTCCCTCCACTGGCACGTGTATGGTGCGGCTCCTTCTTAAGTCGCACAGTCTCTGGGCCGACGGCTGCTGCGATTGTATCAAGCGAAGAGAGAGAGAGAGAGAGAGTGAGGGGGAGACTGTGTCTTCATAAATCAGACGGAACTGCGGTCATTTATCCACCGACAGGCGCGACTTTGATAGTGTTTTAATCGAGAGCGAAACGAGCTTCTCCCAGCTCATTTGTGGCGCCGTTTAATTGGTGCTTTCGGGGGTTAATCGGGCTACCGTAATCTCTGAGGAAGATGTTACCAACCGTTCCCACACTTTTCTTGCCGACTAAAGTGGCCTTGCGGAACGGCAATTTGTCAGAGATCCAACGAAAGAACATATTCCTTTTGGGCAGGTAAGGGGGCAACTCCAAGCCTTTAATTATCGAATTTCACGCGATCCTACGGTAAATTTTCAGGTTCAAATTGCTCCATTGTCGAGTCATGTCCCGCGGGCTACTGTATCCACGGCTCATGTGCTGGTAATTCCAAATGCGATTGTCCTCAAAATTATCAAGGAGAAAGATGTGATGAAGATGTGGACGAATGCTCTATGGAGACCAATCCCTGTCTTCACGGAATTTGTCGCAACACGGTGAGTTTAAAAAAGTCTAATTAGACCTTCTACGATTTTTTTCGTTGATTGCGCAATTTTTCGTCTAAGGGAGCGGGCCGCCTTCAAAGAGAAAAAGACTAATCAGCTCAGAGTTTTCTTACAGATCGGCAGTTTCTTCTGCGAGTGTGAAAGCGGATATCACGGCGATCGTTGTGAGTTCGAGGAGCGCTATCTGCAAAACTGCTCGATGGATCTTCCCTGCAAAAACGGCGGAGTCTGTCGTGCCAACTCGAATGGAATCCTCGGTTGCACCTGTCCTCCCATGTACCAAGGTAAGAAAGAGTTTCGAAAAAGTGCATTCGACGACCTTAACCGACTTGACTACCGTAATCCCCTGACGCAAGTTGTTTGCGCTTCAGCTCGACTACAGTAGGATAAATGTATAATCAAGGCCGATCTCTTGTTACTTTCTGACGCCATTTCCGGTCCCTTTAATCCTCAAATATTTCAGGTCCACGTTGTGAGCTCGATGTGGACGAATGTCTCAATCCTCTGGCTTGTTCTAATCGAGGCCACTGTATCAATAAGTGGGGAGGTTATAAGTGCATTTGTGATGGCGGCTATGGCGGAGAGAAGTGCGAAAAGAAGACAGATTACTGTATCCACAATCCCTGCATGAATAAGGGAGTCTGCATCAACGACAAAGGAAATTTTCGATGTCGTTGTCCGCCAGGTCGAGTCGGTGAGTCAAATGAAATATTACCATTCTTATCGCGATTCATCTAACGGAAAGATTTAAAAAAACTACCTTTTTAGGAAGACTCTGCGAACTCTACGATCCCTGCATCTACGAGAAGCCCTGTCACAATGGGAAATGTCGATCTCTAATGGCGACTGGCGATTTCCAATGTGAATGTCCCAACGGCTATGAGGTTGAGATCCCAAGAAGACAGCAAAAAACAAGTTTTTTCAGGGAGCTTTCTGTGAACGAGACATTGACGAGTGTGCTTTGGATAATGTCTGCTATAACGACGGCCAATGCATCAACACTGATGGCGGATTCCGTTGTGAATGCAAACGACGTGAGTCTTGTCTTCCTTCCAGCTTCAATAGTCGAATTTAGCCTTCGGTGGCAAGCACTGTGACGAAATTATTCCAATTTGCAAGCCGGGAACCTGCAAAAATGGAGGACTTTGCATCGAGAAGGACGATAATTTTGTCTGCGCCTGTCCTTCTGGCTTCCACGGAGAAAATTGTGAACTTCCACTAAATGAATGCTCCAATTTGGTCTGTTATAATGGCGGAAATTGCACCAATAATGTCTGTAAATGTCCCCAGGTATTTCTTGTTCTTTTCCTGTAGACGTCTCTCTAGGAAACTCAAGGAAAATTCTGCGAAATTTCGATTCCAAAGACGTCGGAGAAATGTCGAACAAATCCCTGTGTCCATGGCAAATGTCTCGAAGCTGGTGAAGATTATAAATGTGATTGTCGCCTCGGCTTCACTGGCCGGAACTGCGAAGACAATGTGAACGACTGTCAGCCAGGGTGAGTGGAAGGTGATAATGGAACAGAAGCACCTGTAGGTTGCCTAATCGAGTTGCGCAACGCGTGTGCCTTCGAGTTCCCACGGCTGTAAAACTACTAAGACAACAGACCGACTCATAAATGGTCCGCAAGAGGCAGAAAAACCTTGTCGACCCGGGGTTGAACAAGTGATAAGACAGGGTGCGCGAGGGTCATGGGAGCGTAGTCCTTTCGCGACTAATTTATTTGATCAACTCCACTATCAAGGGCTCTCCCAACTGTCGGCTTGAGGATACCCAGGGAAGAGTCTTCCTTGGGTGAACTCCCTCCAAGGGTCTGATTTCCCCTTTTGACTCTCACACTAGTCGGAGGATTGTCATGCCCAGGTGCGCTGACTTGTCAACAGGTGGTGTCAACAAGATGCGGTAAAAGTGCTGACTAGGAGATACTCTCTTCATTGTTGAAATCAAGAGAGGTCAGACTCAGCGGGATGACTCGCTCCCAGCCTTGTCACGACGCGTGCCACCTGCACGCTGATCTCACGCGATGGGAGCGGAGGAGTGCGCGAGAGATAATTGACAGTCGATTGGAGGGAAGCTACTTCTAGATGCAAATACGGTACTTAGACCCTAATTATAGCCTCGGAAGGCACTTGATACTGTGGAGTGAGATGTTTATTTAGGGGCTAATCCAGGACAACCACTAGGATTGGGGCATAGGCCAATATAGGGCAAGATAAACTTACTTTAGGCTCTGTCTCAATGGAGGCTATTGTATCGACGGGGAGAACAGCTATACCTGTGCTTGTAAGAGGGGATTCAACGGGAAGCATTGTGAACACGAAATCGACTTGGATCATTTCAATGAGACTCTAAGGTGAGACTCTGTAAATATAAATAAACAAGTCAACTACAGAACTGAGACTATGCGATGTCAGAAGATGCATTGCCATTTGCTGGTAGGGAATGGCGTTTGTAACCAAGAGTGCAACCATTTCGCCTGTGCCTTCGATGGAGGCGACTGTTCTGCCAAGGCTGTTCCTTATGGGAAATGTCCCCAGGCTGCCTTCTGTTCCCGAGCCTTTAGAGATGGAACCTGTGATTCCGTAAGATTTTGATCTTTTTGTCTTAATGAGCTCTAGATGTGCAATAATGAGGAATGTCTTTTCGATGGATTCGACTGTGATGGGGCTAATTCGACTTGCCAAATAGCCGACCATTGCCTCAAGAGATTTAGCAACGGCTTTTGCGACACTGAGTGCAATAACACAGCCTGCGGGTTTGATGGCGGCGACTGCGAGGGTACTGTAAACACTTCGGTAAGCATCTCAAATTTATCTGCAAAAGCACATTGTAAAACTGGCCGCTTTACCTCCTGCGTTGCAATTTCCATTTTTCGATATTTCTACCTATGAAAATATTATTTTTTGATAAAAAGTCAAATAGTTCCAATTGTGCTCAGGAAAGAGTCTTCGTAAGATTTGTAGCCTTTCCCTTTAAAAAAGATGCAATTGTAGCTGTCTGGCCATGTGGTTATGGTCCTTCAAACGGAGCCGGAAGAATTTATCGCCCGATTGAACTCCTTCCTTATGCTTTTGAGTGCTGATCTCCGCTCCGAAGTCAAAATTCGCCAAGACTCTGAAGGTCCAATGATCTTCCGATGGCAAGATGGTGAGCAAAAGGAACGAGTACCAATCTCGCAGGATCAGGTAAAGTACACAGACCACGCCTCATAACCCAGATTCAGGTCTTGTCAGTCCGTTTCGTTCCGCTTTCTTCGTCTCGAGTTAAGAGAGAATCTTCTCTTCAAATCAAAAATGAAGGAGTCCTCGTCTGGCTTACTGTAGATGTCACAAATTGCCAGAAGGACTGCTTCAGCAACATCGAAACTGTCGTCTCGTTCCTCGGCCGATCTGCAGCTAAAAAGGTAATCAGGCTGGGCTCGTAAAATCTGTTGTGTCAAATAATTGCCTCGAGAAAACGTGTCAAAGTCTCCCTGGCTACACTCCTAGAGACTCCACCTCTCCCTGGCTCCATTACTAGCCCTGAGAAAACAAAAACTTAATTTTTGCCTTTTTGTCTCTTCTACAACCTACAAACTACTTGACCTTTAGGATCTCGACAAGCTGGGTTTGAAAGTTCTGGAAGTGCAAGCTCGAGTGGCTGATCCTCCACCAACTGAAGTCTCCAATATCGCGTTGATTTATATCTTCGGCTTCTTGGGAGTCCTTGTTCTCATCATGGCAGCGATGAAGGTGATTACGGTTAGGAGGGAAAGAACCAGGAAAAAGAGGATGATTCGAGCGGCTGTCTGGCACCCTCCTACTGATCAACAATGTAAGTTCGCCCCCCCTAAAAAGACATTTCTTCTTCTTTCCAATAGTCATTGTCTGGCCAAAGTACATCTCTTCTCCCCTCTGCCTGCTCTCCCTTACCATAAGATCTCCCGCGCAACTCTTTGTCTGCCGTGAATCAACCCCGCTTTTCCATATTTGGATAAAAGGTTTTTCCAGACAAAATGATGCAAGCCCAACACGCTGAATACAGTAGACAGCAGAGTCTTCACAACAGCATGCAAAGCCTCTATACGTCTTGTGGAAGTGATCTCTATAGGTGCCATAACGTTCCAAGCAAAATTCGAAATTAATTTTAGCTCTATAAAGCGAACACGATTGGATCCTCCAATGCTCTCATTCCCAGCCTTCAACAATGGCCCTTTTCAAATCCCAGTTCCACAGTGAGTTTCCCATCTGAAGTTAATTACCTCCTTGTAGGGTATTCAATATCCCGCCGTCGAAGCCAACTTATCCTGAATATTCTGAGCTCCACGAAGCTGCTGATTCTTCGTATCCAATTCCAACGCCGATTGATGAGTTGTTTGTAAATGCGAGACATGGAACATGTGGATGGACGCCTCTTCTAGTCTTAGTTCGGAATAATCGAAAGACAACGGAGACTCTTCTGGCTGATATCGACAGTCTCTTCAAGGCTGGAGCTTACCTGGATATCCAAGATGAGGAAACAGAGGAGACTTCTCTCTTTTATTGTGCTCGAGCTGGAAAGGTTGAACTCGTGAAGAAATTGATTGAGTTGGGAGCTGATCCAACCAAAATGAACAACTACGATTCGACTCCTCTCCACCAGGCTGCTCACAATGGACATGTTGCTATGACCAAGGAACTTCTGCAGAACGAGAAAGTTAGAAAGGAAATCAACGAAGTTGATCAGGGAGGACGAACTGCCCTCATGGTTTGCGCCCTCTTCAACTCTCTCAGCACTACCGTCGCCAATCTTATTGTCGAAGCTGGAGCTGACCCATCCTATTCTGGAGATAAGGTATTTCCTTTTCACTTTCAATAAATAATAATAATTTCCAGAGTTCTCACACTTATCGAGGGAGGACTGCTTTGCATTATTCTGCCCAGAGTGACAACGCCAGGATGGTTCAATATCTGCTCGACAAACAAGTCAACAAGGATGCTCAAGATCTAGAAGAGGCGACTCCCCTTCTTCTAGCTGTGAAAGGGGGATGTCGAAGAGCCGTCGAGCTTCTTGTTGAAGCTGGTGCCAGTCTGGAGATCTCCGACCAAACAGATTGCACTCCGATCAGTGTAGCCAGAGAGGAGCATTTGGATGACATTCTTGCCATTTTGGAGGCGAAGAAGGCTTCCGATTTGAGTGTTCCTCTACCAGAAACTAAGCCTCGAGTCAATGTGACTGCTCGAGCTATCAAGGTAATTTTCTTTTTTGAATCTAAAGGAATTGACTTCAGAGAGTTGCTCAAAAGAGACGAGCTGCTGGTCAGTCTCATCCATTGACACCTCCCCATTCGGATGGAACAACAACTCCCCCAGAGAGTTTCCAAATGGCTCGACCACTTCTCACTTCCACCAATACCACTCTTGACTCTCCCCATAGCGAGAGCAGTTCTTCCAATAAAACTGCCTCTCCCAGCTACAGCAATGCTGTGAGTTTTGATTTATGAATTTCTGAATAAAAGTCACATTTTCAGTTGGGAGCATCTAGCTTTCAGCAATGTTCCCCGCCATATGGGGAGAGATATCCAGAATGGAGTAACGGAGCAGCAATGGAAGCTCAAATGGGAAGTCAATTGCCGCCGATGATGGATCGAAATATGCTTTTCCCTCAATATCTCCAACAAACTTTTACCTCCGATTATCATTCAGCCAATACGACCTTCGACACAACAACTGGGAGTAGTTACCATCAATTGGGAGCCGATATGACGATGAATCAAAATAACGGTTGGAGTTGAGAACTTTGTATATTTTGAAGTTGAGAGAGAGCTTTCCCAGATGTGTCCTGTGTTGTATCTAGTCCTTTTTTGACTTGATTTACGGTCGTTTTTCTGAATCTCTTTTTGACGGGTTTTGTACATTTTTCTCAAATTTTATAAATAAAATATTAATAGACGTTTATACAGTTTTACACGGCTTATTCAACCATTTAAAATGACCAGCAACGGATGATTTTTTGGTACAAATTTAAGACTAGAAAGAACCCGAGGAGAGAGAGAGAGAGAGAGAGAAGTATAGAGAGAGAGAGAGAGAGGGTTAGAGGATAGTTTTTAGGCTTCAGCCTCTTCGTCTTCATCGTCTGACTCAGGACCCGCGTAACGACAACTCTTTTCGGAGGATGTTGAGAGGAAAGTACGGTAACAATTGGCATTTGTCAGACAATCCGGGAGACAAGCCAAGAAGGATGGCAAAATGACGAGACCATGGACGGCTCCCCAGCTGACGACCAGGAAGATTGAGGCTACAAAAACGGATGGAGAATAGCTCTGGAAGTTAGATTTGAATTCGACGAATTGGCTAAGGATACCGCTAGGAAAAGAAGAGGCAAGATACAGCAGATAGTAGAGACGCCGGCTTGAATCATCGGCCATCCAACGGCCTCAAGAGTGTGTTCTAATTTCTCCTGAGGTCCTTTGACTGGCAATTTGATGACTTTTCCATTTCGAATGATCTTCTTATTGGTCAACTGGTAGTGATAGGCCACATGAGCGATGAAATCCACACTCATTCCGATCGTCATTAGAACGGCGGCCATCACGACTGGATCCAAGTCGAAGTTCCACCAAGAAAGGAATCCTAAAACTCCCAGAGAAATCGAGGCGATTGAGATCGAAGCTGTGATGACACTACATGGATTTGGGATGAAAATGGCACAAACAACAGCCATGCAGACCAGAGTTAAGATGATCGTCTGAAGTTTCCTTTGTTTCTTTCAATAGAAGAGAAATTTACCTGCATGGCGACGTTTTTGAGACTAAGCATTTGATCGACAAACATGCCGTTGGGCTCCCAAACTGTCGCATTGAGATCTGGGTACTTGGCAGCTACCTCGCGCCATTCGCACATCAAGTCGATTCTTGTCTCCCAGCTGGATGTGTTCTCGTAGGCGACATTCACCCAAAACCGATCTATCACGAGGTTTCCATCGCTACATTTGTTTTAGGAAAATAATAAATAAAAATACCTGTTGTTGTGGATCTTCATGAATGTCTTCCAATGCCGATAGAAGGGAGATTTGAGGAATGGGAAGAGCTTTTGAGAGGTTAAATTGGCTTGGAATGGATCGATGACTGGTTCGATTCGTTCAGATTTGACTCCAAAAAGAGTGGCCATCAGATCGTAAGGCTCTCCATAATATGAGAAATGAATAAAATCTCTCAGCCAAATCAGCGAGGAAGTATTCATTTTAGCATTACTCAACGCCTCGAACTCATGGATCATCTGCCAAAATCTCGTCGTTTGATTCCTATTGGAAACATCAAATGGCCTATTTACTAGAATTGTCACCGGATGATATTCGTTCCATACTAAAATAGTCAAGATATTTCTGGAGGAAAAAGAAACCAACCAATATCAGTTAGGATATGATTGGGTCGTTGGAGAGGCGAATTCTTTGGGAGGATTTTGACAGCGTCAAGTCGAGTTTTCAAGTTCATGAGGCCGACGATACAGAAATACCAATAAACGACAGTTAGAGCCACGATACTGACAGTAAAGGCTCGATGTCCGATGAGGCGACAGTAGATGTGAAGAACATTCTGAGAACAACTATCGACAGCAGCTCTCCAGCCACTTGGAGGTACTTCTTCTTTTGTTTCTTCCGATTCGGGATGCTCATAGCGTGTCGCGATTGCCAGAACGGGTCCGAACAAAACAATTTGGAAGATGTATGTAAGAGCCATCGCCAAAGCTGTTGCGAAGCAGAACAATCGAATCTCTAGAAACCAAAAATTCAAAAGGAAAGATGAAACAAACCTGGAGTGGGTGTGAGAGCTCCGATGCCAAAAGAAAGGAAATTCGTTAGAGAAGTGATTGTAATACTCGGCCCAGCTTCCTCATAGACCATTCCCATTCTCTCAGTTACAGTGTACCCGTAGCGATTCATCCTCTGCCAGGAGTGGATCATCAGGAAGGAGTCATCTACTCCAATTCCCATAATGAGAAATGGCATGACCAGCATGAAAGAATTCACTCTCCATCCGATCCAAGAGACGATTCCATAGGTTGAAGCAATGGCCAAAATTGGACAAAGTGTAGCTCCAATTCCAACCAATCTGAGAGACCTTCTTTTCCAAACGAGACACTTACACTTTTCCTCGATCCACAGAATTATAATAGACAGCACTAGCGTAAACACAAATACTCACAAAACTGATCATAAATCCGAATCCTGAAGAGTCTATCAAAAAGAAACAAAAAATCAAACCGGCTGCGAAGAAGGGAGTCATTCGTCGTCCATCACGAATCATTTCAGCATCGAGGATATCAGTTCCAACTACCATCAGCTCAATCTCACTGCTGTTGTATTGGCGAAGACTCCAGTCGTAGGCGGCCAATTCCCAAGTTGAGAACTGTTGCTCCCGAAGAGCATCGCCCTTGTCTCCTCGAAAGATGAACAACAAAACTTTGACATATTCCATATTGGTGATTCGATCCTCCGTCTCTACGTATAACTTTCCCGGCTGTTGAAGTCGGACACCAAAGAGAGATCTTTCCAAATGAATCTCAAAGCCGCCGACATTTGCCACAGGATAAGTCAATTCCAAATTAGCCGGAAGAGCTTGGCCCTTCTCAGTTAGGGAATAAGCCTTATCATAGCCTCCTTTGAAAATCTCGAAGACTTTGTTCATATTACAGTATGGCTCGCACATCTCGGAGAATCTAAAAGAATTCAGTTGGAAAATAAGGAATGAACCTTAAAGTGACACCATCCAATTCGGTGGTGAAATTACTGTAAAGGAAGCGGGCTACCCGCTCGGCTTCGTCCATTTGCCCTTTTCTGAGCAGGGAGCCGCCATCCTTTGCCATTATAATGAGAATAGTCATCATAGGATCACCTGCAAAATGGACTTTTCCTCACGAAACAGGTGCACAACTTATTTGCCCACACGCCACACCCAGACTACAATTTTGAGGGGAAACGTACCGGTTGAATTCCAGAATTCTCGAATGACATCGGTCTCATAGCGGCTGGGAGCATTGATTGGAGTGTAGCCATCGCGGATTCGATCTTTCATTATCATTCGATACATTCCGCTGGAAGTGGAAGCAACCAGGAGAGCCACAACCAGATAGGCAGCTGGATTGGCTCCGACTGTTCGGCCGACGAGATGGAAAAAGCCACGGAGAGTGAAATAACCCCAGAGGGACATCAATTTCCGACGAGATTTTTCTATTTTGTTCATTTTTTGTATTAAAAAATGGATTACTTTTCTGTGCAGGAATGGAGGAATCCTCATCACAACTGGCCAAATTAAGACGAGGAATTGAGACGAGACTTTTCTCTTCCTCCTCCTGGACGATATCTTCGGAACATCTCACACTCTCTCCGGTTCGTCCTGCCGTCATCTCATCACATTTCACGGCCTGAAATGAGACCAATTAGTGTGGATCAGTGGGGGCGAATCATTCCCAAAGATTTCGTGGGAGAAGTTCACAGGATAATTTCCGCTTGAAAAACATTTTACCTGAAGAGACCCCGGCGGGATTGCCAAAAGACTTGGCAGACGGAAAAGCCACCGCATTCGGAAACAACTTTTGTGAATTGTGGGTCAACAGACAACCGTTTTGTCACTCTCAGAGCTCAAGAACTTTGTGGGCACGTGTCGAGGAAACTACGGATGCCGTCGACTACAGTTCTTGTTTGTCCGACTTCGTGTCAACAGAATTCACAGCAAAAATAAGAAATCGACGTCAGAATTCAAAAGAAAACAGAGAATGTGATCTGTGAGTCTGAGAGGACTATCAGCTTCAAAAACCTCAAAAAGTCGTCGCCAACGGGGGAAAAGGCAAACAGAGTGCAGCGCATAACAGTTATTCTCGCAGAAGGGCAGTCAAGTCTGTTTGCTGAGCTGTGAGACTGGGCCCGATGACCACATCAGAGAGTTCCTCATACCGTCTAATGAGAGAGGAAATTGTTTATATTTTGGGCGAGATTCGTCGGAATGAATCAGCACTGGCAAAACACTCACCTTCATTTGACTGGTACCTAACAGGCTGAGTGACTGAAAGGGGAGAGTCTGCCGTCTCCGTGGAGACCGAAAATTGTAGGTGCGACTGATATCCGGCCGTGTGTGGGAGAGAGAGCTACAGGTGCTCAGCGGCAATTATAGAAGGGATTGGCTAGAAGGAAATTGGCCTGAGAGACTAACATTTTTTATCGGGAAAGGAGGCGGAGGGAAATGTTTTTGGAGTCGAAGATTTATGGGAGACGGAAGTGAAATTCTCTCGGAGGCGGGCAAGAATTGGCCTGAAATTGGCGTCCCAGACGAAGAGAGAGAGATACAACTGGACTGGCTGGATAATGGGAGTCAGCTGTGAGCCTGCAAAAGAGCTCCGCTTGAGGCTGTTTTGGTCTGGTGGGTCACTCGGACATCGATCTAGCCATTACAAACAAACCGTGTGCTCGAGGGGGGATCAAATGGACAACCAGGCCTAATGACAGGGCTTTATGAGCAGGACGGAAGGGCTGTGAACACTCTGGAAGCCAGCTGCTTGCCTGGGAGGGAACACACCTGTCGAGGGCTCTCTTTCACGTGGTTGGTTATGAGTAATGGAATGGATAGAGCCAAATCGTGGGAATTCGTGGGGGCGAAATGCTTCAACAAGAGGACACAAATTGCCGAGCTGTCAGTCATTGGCATTAATGAGTTCTCTCTCTTCTCTCCTCGATTATTCCATCAGCTGATTATAATGCAATTGGGTCCTTCTTCATGCCCGAAAAGAGATCGAAAAACTTGGAACAAAATCCTAAATAAACAGTGAGAGGAATTGAGGCTTTATTGCTGGTGGCAGATGTGAGAAACCCGTGGGAGGAAAAGAAAAAGAGGTTCTCTCTCTCTCTCGATGCTGTGGTTGGTCAGTGAGCCAATCAGCCAGTCAACCAAATTGGGTATAATTCAATATTTTTTCGAGTCAAAGAGAATGAAGGGGATTCGAGACCTCACGCAATGCTCTTCAAAATGCTCGTAGAATCTTCCATCTTTGTCGCTTTTTCTTTTAAATTCAATTTGCAAAATCAGAAATAGATAGTTTAATAATTATAAGACTTGCAGGGAGAAGGAAGCAACGACGTCTTCGAAAGGTCAACTCGATGCGAATCTGGATGGGATGACGCGCACGACGAAGGCGCCTATCGATCTCTCCTACTTCTAACCAACTCACACAACTAAAATGACTTTCATCGAATATTTTACTTCTCTTTTTAGCAGAAATCTCTCGAAGAGGAAACAGCTCGGTCTGATGGGAGCCAGGGATTATCGCAGTCTGGGGAAAACAGCGTCATTTCAACGGACACATTCAAAGGGACATTAGAGCTGCCCATTCTAGAGGGAGTTTTCTTCGCCACGATTACCATTTCTAATGAGGAAGACAATCAAAAAAAACACCGGAAGAATAAGGAGAATTCCCCAAGGGATAAACTCTTAATCTAGCCATCCAATCGCAAATGGAGATCTACCTCCTCCTAAGCATTCAGCCGTCCAGGACTTCTTCAAGATCGAGAGAATATGGCTTTGAATTGTCTCTTCAACGCTTTCGTCTTTGCTTGCTACCCCGTAAGAATTATGCTAGAAGTACTACAAATCGAAAAGTCTTTTCAGATAAATAGTAATTTTTGAAACTGGGTCTAGAGAATGCTGAATGCAGTTTTGCTCCCGACGTCAACAATCCTCCTCTACGTCAACTTGAAATCTATTAAAATTGGAATAGGACGGAAAATATTTATTAAGATCTATGACATTTGTATCTGTGATGGCACACAAAAGACTTTCTTCTCCCAGCTGGAAGAGAGAGATTTAAACCGTAAAGAATGCTCAGAGAGCCGTAACTTGTTCTTCGACCTCTTCGTCATAATCCTCCTCCACGATGACCAGCTCGCAGTCAGAGCAAAAATCCTCGGACAATTCGCGACAAAGCTTGTCTTCGTGGTATCCTGAATTAGTCGTTCGTCCCCAGTTCCGCTCTTCCTCTTACCGCTTTCATCAGAAATTGAGTCGGCTTCAGTTCGTCGTCTCCTCAGACTATGCTGCTGCTCCTCTTCGCCACAAACACTTGAAGGACCTGATTCGCATGTGGGAAGTGTCTCTGAATCTTTTTTGTTTTTTCCTTCACATCCTATTCAACCTGTGTCGTCAGAAGAGCCAGTAGGGGAAGTGTCTGAACCACAATAAGAGGCCGTAGAAGCGCCGTCTGGTGCCGCTCGATAACAGATTGAATCGACGTCGGAAGCGTATTCCTCTTCCTAAAAGCTGCTTGTTTACTTCTTGAACGAAACCGTCTCTCCCGAAACGATCAACATGTCAGCTCGGACTCTAAGACTACAGACTAAAATTCTCGTATTTTTAGCCGTGAAAAGCCGACGATTATTCAATGTGACTCGGCCCCAAATTGGTGTTCCGTCGTACTAAGATAGTGAGAGAGAGAGAGAGAGAGAATTTGTGACCATTACACAACCCCCAAAAAGAACTCGTTTGCAATGGAATGCGCTCCTTTCCGGGTTCGTCAAACGGTTCAAAATCACCTCATCTTCCTCATCAATCGATCCGAGTCGAGGTGCTGATCGACTTCTGCTAACGGGAGGTCGGAAGTTCAAAGAACCCGTCTGAAGAAGGAGTTTTCGCCTTGGACAACCCGCTGATCCAGTCAACCTGGCGTTTTGAAGCGATAATTTCTCCCTTTTATATTCCTGAAGTTGATTGATTTCTGGACGAAACAGCTCTTACTTGAAGGGCAGCTTGGAGGAATTCTTGTAATTTGGTGTGAAGAACCATCGGCTCGGAACTCTTTTTACAAAGGACAGCATGACACCTCAACTCTGGCTTCAATCGCTTCCCGTCGTGTTTGTAAATCCAGCAAAAAACTTTTGGATACTGTGGCGGCGCGGCACTGAATGTGATCCGATGAGCCCAATATTCTGTGAGTCCCTGCTGTTTTGTCTCAGCCTTCAGTCCAGACCGAGTCACCTAAAAAAGTTTGCTTTGCCATCTCCCAGTCTCACCTCAAGTGTCATATTTAAATCATTTCTATTCCTCGAACAATAGGCCTTCCAAATGAGACTCAACGGCTTTTCGAAACAATTCTCTCCTCGAGCCAAAACTGTTAAAACATTTCCCAAGTAGATGACATTCTGCGACTCATCTGGCGGATTGATTGTATATCTAAAAAGAGATTTACTCTCTAATTAGCAGAGTCTACCTTTGTTTTTTCCTTCTGAAGGGAAGAGTGAAAAAGTTTGAAGATGAAGAAGCAGAAGAGCCGAGAAGCGGCATAGCTGGAAAGTAATAAATCGTGTGGAGGGATCGAGGTGGGAAGAGCCGAAGGAAATACGGGGGTGGCAATAATAGCCAAAGGGATATTTGCCTTGATTTAGCGGGTTATAACTCGCGAGGTGCCCAAGGAAAACGAGGAAGAAAAACAACATCTGGAGGGCATTTTGAGGTCTTTCGAGGGCTGGCGAAGGACATCA
The DNA here is from genome assembly GCA_932521405.1 of Oscheius sp. JU1382. NCBI lineage: Eukaryota > Metazoa > Nematoda > Chromadorea > Rhabditida > Rhabditidae > Oscheius > Oscheius sp. JU1382. The sequence continues at coordinate 3,595,947 of OW051479.1, forward strand.
AATTCGAAGTGTAAAGCCTCCCATAAAAAGGATAAATGTACACCTCGTGGGGACCCAGCAAATTGTCGCAATTCAATTGAGTTGTCTCTCTTTTTGCAGAGCAGAGAGGATTACGGTAATGTCTCTAATCGAATATGTCTCTCTCCCTCTTTTTCGGATTTTGTCGTCCGCCGAGTTCATAGAAGTAATTTGGTTGAATAAACAAAACGAGGAGTGACAGGAAATGCCGTGGGTTGCTGTCCGAACAAAAAAGTGAGTTCTCTCGAAATAGCCTGAAGCTTTTGTGTGTTGCGTGTGCCAGGACTGTCGCGACAGCTCTGTTGACTCTCGTGGGTCTCGGATGACAGCCTGACTCCGGCCTGCTGCTGCTGCCCTAAGGAGCGAGTGAGAGAGAAACCCGTTTGAATTTGATCAAAAAAGGAACTGCCATAGCATCTTGCTTACACGGAACATAAAATCAAAACTGGACGCGAACACTGATCACAATTATTTTTCTTTTGCTGATTGAAAACCAGCCGATAAGAATTGTCGAAAAAGTCTGCGTCGAAATTTCTCTCAAAGAGAGAGAGATGCTATTGGAGAAGAGAAAACAACAATTAGAATGGGAATCCCAATGAGACCACCTGGGCTAATCAAAAAAATTAGATTACAAAAGAGAGAACAGGCTGAGAGAACCGGCATCTCAGAGAAGAAGGTCGTCGATCTGGATAATAGACGAGACTGTGTTAAGGAGGTAAGAACATGAGAATCTAGATGACGAATCGAGGAGGAAATTGCCATTGGATACGCGAGGAAAATGAGGCACAGGCACGCAAAGAGTTCGAAGAGAATTCGTCCAACGAGTGCGAGGGCGTGTCAGAAATTGGAAAATATCAAAAGGTTTTTGAAAGAACCAGTTGGGGATTAGAGGCTGAGCTGACCAATACCGTAGAAAAGGAAAGGGGGGAGGAGAGGGGAAATCGGGGACCCATTTTGGGAGGACGAAATGGCCCTCCAAATTGGTGAGAGTGGCAAAAAGGATGTGGTCAACAGCAGCAATAAGCGGTTCGGAAAGAGATTTTCAAAGAGAGACAAAACACAACGGAGGCTGGGAGAATTGATTCGAATCATCCCGCCGGCCGTTGAGGCGTTTTTCCAGCTGGATGGTCAAAACGATCAAAAATATATCTCTTCAATAATAGGGGGAACCAAGAGAGTGAGAGAGAGAGAGGTCTTCTCGCACCTCAGAAGCCTTCAAATCCTACAGAGGAATGAGAGAGCGAGAGAGAGAATCCCGAGTACAAACAAGGGGCGCGAAAAACGACAAGAAAACCGGGCAGATGCCCTGACTCCGAACACTAATCCCAACGACACCGAACGCAGAAGAGACGATTCAAGGGGGTGTTGACCGGTAGAACCGGAAAAGTGAGCTGTGGATAAATCCAGCTGGGAATATTTGGCTTTTCACGTGAAAAGCTCTTGGACCCAGCTGGCAGTTATTAGGCACATGTGAAAAGGGTATTTTTTGAGCAGCAGAAGGGTTCGTATTGCCTCAGCTGAGTGACGATGAATCTTGATAATTAGACGAACGGAGTCGATGGCTGAGACACTGTGGGTTGAAAGGACATGTCTCCTTTCGAGAAAATGTTTCTAAGCTACGAATTGTGGAGAAATCTATGGTCGTCATAAAGCAGGAAGAATGGTCCATGAGAGATCTATCCGTGAAAGGGGTTCATGGCCGATTGGAGGAAAAGAGGAGGAAAACAGACGCTGACACAGCAGGAGGTTGAATTTGAAAAGAGTCAATATTATGGATTAAAGAACTTTCGGATACGGTAGCCCCTTGTCACCCCGATTAGTCGCCGTTTTCAAAATCAAAGTGACGTTGACGGCCTCGAAGCTCGTAAATGAGAGCTGCAAAATGATGATGTTTTTGGCCGAGGTACATCCAATTAGCCCAACTTGGAACCACGAGAGGAGTCAGGAATAATAAATGTGAATATCCGGGTTGAGGGAGGGCTCTGGGTGGAGATATCGCTGGCTCCTTCCGGATTTCTGGAGAGGTGCCACGCGGGCGGCCTAGAGACAAACAATTGCCGAGGACACGTCGGGGATAAGTTCTCTCTTGTAGAGAGTCAGAACAAAAAGTTGCCTATGGCTATGATCCGGCTCTCAACAGCCCAGGGGTGTGAAGATCCCTTCCTCTTTCACACATCGAGGACGTCAAAAGAAAAATACAAAGTACTGTAATTGAAGAACTATTCGTGTTTACTTGTCTTCGTCAGCGAAATGTCTTGTGACAAACGGACTTTTCTGAGATTTTCTCTCCAAAAAGGATACACAATTGGAACAAATTAGCCAATAGAGAGAGAAAGAGAGATAGACGGATTCAAAGGAAATGAAAAAGATCCGGCGAGATCTCCGTTGACTCAGCCCGGTCAGTTCCGACAGTTCCGCGTTTTTTGGGCCAAAAGAGATACCGTCAGAGAACGGAGGCTGTCCGTCGCATTCCAGGGCTTATGGCCTCATCAGAATTCAAAATCAAAAATCTTGCGAAACAGCTAAATAAGGAAACAGCAGATTGTTTGTCTGTCCGAAATGTTTTGAGAAAGTCTTCCCCTCCTTGTTTTTCAGATTATCCAAAATGAGATGCCCTTTGGAGGAGGAAGAGAGAAAGAGAGAGAGAGGGAAACCATCCTGTCAAGCCGAGACGCTTAATGTTGAAGCAGGAGCTTAGCCCGTGAGAAAGACAGCTTCCAGCAGCAGCTTTTTCAATGCCAAACCGTCACTGTCCATTACGACCACCAAACCGTAAGGCTACAAGCGGCGCGAATGAGAGAGAGTAGCCACAGGAAGATAACTGGTTGGACGTAAGGAATAAGAACAAAAAGTGACATTGAGTTACATCCCATTATAATTGTCCAATCGACTGTACTCTCCGAGGATATTTTGTCCTTGCCGTCGCATCCCGTAATTACAGGTAGTGGGCGAGAGAGAGAGAGAATCTACTACTACTCGCAAGGATCTCGCGGGTTGCAAAAAGAAACTAATTTCAGAGAAGGATTAGATCAACAATAGCCTTTATGGGAGAGAAGGAGGAGGAGAGAAGTTCAATGAACAATTGAAAAATTCATAAGGAAGGTGGGAGAGGAATGTTTTTGAGGGAGAGAAAGAGAGAACTGGTCGTAGATTTACAGAAAGAACTGTTTATGACTCTGGACAAAAGAAGATATTCTATGACTGTAGTCTCTAAAGGACATTAGAGGAATCAGCTGTGAAGATGACCGTGTCAATGCGATCGATGGCTACCTGGGTCGACTGACCACAACTATAGAGATTACGCAGATCGTAGAGAGCACAGAGACACTATGCAAATGTAGAATGCGCGACGAACTGGACTGTTGGTCGTTGCGCAAGAGACTCAACGTCACTCCCATTGGGAGTGAATTAATGGCCGACTATACGAGAAAGTACACAAGAAAGCCGGAAGATATCAAGCAAAAAGTCACAGATATTTACACAACTAACAGGTCAAGAGGAGGACTCTCTTTCAAAAGAGAGAGAGAGAGAGGGAGAGTTATAGCCAGGAGTGTGGGATTACGACTGTTTATTGTTAGAGTCACCATCTGGATGCCATATGGACAGACAGGTTAATGAATTTCCAAGCGGGTTGGTGCTATTTTGGAATAGAAATCTCTCTAATTATGCGCGAGAAGTCTTTGATCGGAACGTCATTGAAGCTTGCAGGGAGGTGCAGCCGAGAGTGTAAGTTGGAATTTCCGGTTGCTTCGAGGTCGAATATCCTCGAAGTAAACCAAATATTTGTGAACAGGAAACCTCTCTGCCTTTGACACAATCAGAGAGAGAGAGAGAGAGCAAAAACAAAAGAGGCAACATGTATAGACCTAAAGTGGAGAAAGTGTGTCGAGAGTGAGTCAGAGAGAAAGTATCCGGTACTTGACAACTGGCAATGAGTCAGCCATCGGGAGAGAGATGACTCCCACAATTGGATTGAGGAAAAGAGAGACGGTCTCGGAGGAAAGGAACTAGCCGGCGAGATTAGCCGGTGCAATTAGAGCGACCGGCCCAAGTGACACTTTTAGAAGCTTGGACGTCAAAGGATTTGTGAGTCAAGGTTGGCTCGTTTTTGATTTGCATAAGAGAGGCGCCAAGAGTGGTCGGGAGCGGAGTCGTTAACCTCCTTTCTTACTGTCCGGCAGATTCTTTTTTATAGTAAGAGATATGAGAAAGAGATCGGAACAAGTATGCCTCTCTGCCTTTGATATTATCGCAAACCAACTTGGCAAGGCCATGCGCGAAAAGAGACAGAAGTCGTGAGGGCATTCCGAGTGATAAGAAGAGAGAATCTGTGTCAATATTGTGAAGTTTATTTTTAGGATTTGACACTCACAATGCCCGTTGTTATGACCAAAAACTTCTTGGTTTATTTGAGGAAGCAGAGAGACTCCAAATTAGGCGTTTATGTTGAAAATGATCAAGTGGGCTTGTTGAAGATGGATGACATCCCCATCCATCCATCTAAACAAAAAAGAGTAGAAGTCGTCGGCGGCACGAGCCCAAAGGGTTAGGAGCTCCACTCGAAATTTCGAATGTAAGAAGCGAACATGAGTGTCTACGAGAAGACGGCAGCCGAGCTGCGCAAATAAACACAGCAACTCGTACGGCGCCTGCTTCTCCGAAACGCAAATAAAGACGTAGCGGAAGGCGAGGATTTTCACCTAAGGCGACGAAAAAGGACCGGCCAGCGGAAGTCCCCTATTTGGACCCGAAAATACTTCTGAAAATAATCGTCTCACAAATCGAATTCAAAGTTCTTTCGCTAGGTTAGAGAAGGAGGAACCAGTCAAAAAATACTACGGTAGTTGTGATGGACGACTATTTGTTTTTAAAATTCTGAAATATTTGACCTTTGATTAGTTTTTTTGATCAGATTTAATCTTAAATTTGAATCTCTAGCTGTTTTTGTTGTCTTTTGGCTAACAAAAGCGATGACTTGAAACTTTATTGAAATCAACATGAGTCTCTTCTTCTTTCTTTTTTCCTTTGAAAAGGACTGAAAAAATAGTTACGACCAGTCCCGGGACATGTAGCGTTGTCTATATGGCACCCCCTGATAAGTGATAAGAATCGGTCCAGCTCCCAAGCAACTTCACAATCTCTCCAGTTTCCATTTTTGACCTTTTACGAATATTTTTGCAGAGATGAGCAGAGTGGTTTGGGTATCAGTGGCGGCGGTTCTTTTTGTCCTCGGAGCCGCCTTGCTCGTCGCCGGCTTGGTGGTTGACCTGACCGTCTTTCCAAACATCGTCCATAGCTCAATGAAAAAGGTTTTCCTTTCTTCCTCCGGTCAAACAAGGGGGAGACTTTCAGCAAAAAGTTTTGGGATTAAATAACGATGGAACGCTGAATGATTTCACAAAGGAATGGGCCAATCCCAACTATGTTTCTCAAATGAGTTATTGGACGTTTGATTATAAAAATACAATTGGAGTCATGAACAGAGCCCTCTATCCCGATGTCTTTGAGAAAGGTCCCTATGTTTACAGGTATTTTCATTCTTTTTCAAATCAAAAATACTTAGAGAAGTGTTGATAAACAGTAACATAGCATTCCTGAATGACAGTTATGAGATGACATTTTCCCAAGCTACTCAATATCTCTTCGATCCTGTCAACAGTTGTCCGACTTGCAATCCTTACAACGATACAGTCACTGTTCCTGATATTTCTTTTGCCGTAAGTTTCCCCTAAGAATTAGAAATATCCAGATCAGATTGCGATGAATGCCATTGAGGATATGATCAATCGAATCAGAAGGATTACAGTCATCCATGATGAATGCGTAAAGCTGTTTAGTAATCCACAAATCTGTGATGCGATCGACCATAGGTTGGCTGCTTTGATCAATACGATTGAGAGAGAAATCGGAATTATGATGGATCTCTTTGGAATTAGTCCCTTTGTCACCGTCGTAAGATCAATTTAACTCTTTTCTAAATGAAATAGACTGTGGATCAATTGATCTATTCTGGCTACAACACCCCTTTTATCTCTCAAATGGTCGATCGAGTCGTGGATTTAATCAACACCGCCCTCGGCAACTCCACTCTCTTCAGCTATCCCGATCCAATCTACGTGGCTCTCAATGTGAGCTTTTTTTCTTGAAATTATCTCCTTGTTTTAGCCAGAAAACGGAACAACTGATTTCCTTTATACCGTTTATACAGGAAAAGCCGACTATCAGATGTCCGGCTTCACTAAATCTTTTGTAAATATCACACAAGCCGGAGCCTCGAGTGTGGATGGAATGCTTCCAATCAACTGGTAAGATTGTCTGAGAAAAATGAAAAAGTTCACAGGTGGCCTCAAGCTGAAAATGTCAATTCATCCTGTGTTGGAGATGATGGATTACATGCTTTGGAAATTGAGGGAACCAGTATGTTTCGAGTTCTTCGAGGGAAAATTTCTCTTTCAGATGCTGATTATTTCCAATCTTTCATCAAGAAAACCGACAAATTGCCCATTTACGTAGAGGATTTGTGTCGGTTTGTGGCGGCTTCACTCCTTTTTGAACTCTTTCAGAACGGTTCGACTGAATTATGATCGCGAGGTTACTGTCAATGGAATCAACGGCTATCGATTTATCTTGCCATCCTCCGAATTTGACTATAAGTAAGCCTCTTCCTCTTGCTTCCATTTGCTACAGACTCCCTAAAAACTGTGGTTTCTGTAATCCTCTCCAGTATGGAGCCTACAATCTCGATGTGGGTAGTCCCTGTATGCCGACGGGTCTTCTAGATATTAGCAATTGTCAGCAAGGTTCTTATTCTTTTTTCCTTATAGAATAGAGAGATTTTAGGAAGTCCAGTTCTTATTTCTAAGCCTCACTTCTACCAGGCTGACAGCATTGTGACTTCTTTTGTTCCTCGTTTCCGACCAACATACGACAACGATGAAACGACTTTGGATATTGAGCCGGTTGGTTCCTTCTTCCTAACGACAACTTAGACTTCTAGATCACTGGGACAATTCTCGCAGCAAATAAGAAGCTTCAAATTAATATGTTTATGAATCAGTGGCCCCATATTGCGGCATATTCGGTGATTCGACCAGGAGCTTACCCTCTCGTTTGGTTGAATGAGTCCTTTTTGATTGATAAAGGAACGGTCGATCAGTTGAAAGGACAGCTCTTTACTCCCCAGAAAATAGTCGAGATAATCTGTTGGTCAGCTGTTGGTCTTGGAGGTGAGGCTTCTTTTAGAAAAGCGAGATAAGAGAGTCTTTAGGCGCTTTGATGATTCTCTCCGTTGTTATTCTTTTTGTACAATTCTGTGTGAATCCGAAAGCAGAGAAAAAGGACGAATAAATATTTTGTACTTTGGTCAATCGCAAACAAGTAAACTTAAATTGGGACTTCAAGAGGGAAAATCGCCAAGTACATGAGATTCAGGGAAAAGGCGGAGTTTTTATTAGAAGTGAATCAGTCAAAAATGAGCGAGTATTTTGACGAATCTCTTACGATCTACTGATTTTCAAAGCATTCTCCTAACAAAAGAAGTCAGTCAGAAGCAGGGCTTGATTAAATTCTATAAATTCTATCAATTAATTTATACACCCAGTTTGATCACGTGATATGTATCATACTAGTCATCGTTATTGAAACTTGTCGTACTCGCATAATATTTTCTGTTTATCAATTCTTCTATTCTGTATTTTCTTGCTAATATTCTTCTTGTTGTAGCTTACAACATTCCAGGAGGAATGAAGCTAACTCAACTGATAACCCTCCTCTCTGGTTCTATCGCCTTCGTCTTAAATATCGTCCTGATTCCGATCATTTTCTTAAAATCTTCTGACAAAATCGGCCGATATAAATACTTCCTACTCGCCTACACAGCCAACGCGGCGGTCTTTTGCTTCTCCCAAGCTGCTGCTCTTCCTGTGAGTTTATCTCTAGATCTTTGAGAGATCTCTTTCGAATGTGACTCATGAGAACAAATAAGCGAACCGATTTCAAATTTGTTGTGTCTACGATAATCGACTGTACTTAGGCGTGGTACATTCCCAATAATGGATATCTCTTCGTCTCAACAGCCTCTTATTTCTCAAGAACCTTTCAACAGAGTCAGGTACATTCGGTCTCCTCAGGGGGAAATGAACACGCACAGATCATGACATTTGTTGCTTGCTATACATTCAATGGACTCATACTTACAGGAAGTTTCATCTATCGACTGAGGGTAATAGAAAAGTAAGAGGTTTATAATAAATAAAGCGAGAAAGTAGTCAATCTTTCATCAGCAAAAGGAATTTGATTCTGACAGTCATTGGATCTCTCTGTTTTGGCGGCGCTTTAATCGCCACAGTCCAAAATATTCTTCCTTCTCAAGAAATTGATATTCTCTTTTACAATGAAGTTCTCCATTCAGTTGGAGTGAAAATGAACGAGGCTGGCTACATTGGAGGAATGATTACGGTAGGGTTCTGACAAGGAGACAAAATGTGGTTAAAGATCGGAGAGAAAGTAAATGTTGGAATGTTTTTATGCCTCGGCGTCTACATTCTCTTCATCGACATTGCTTGTATTGTCGTTTTGATTTGTTGGATTAAAATTGGAAGAAAACTACGGGAGCTACGGACTATGGGCTCCACTCGCTCCTACAAATTTCAATACAGACTCTTCATTCTCCTCACTCTTCAGGTTTCTCTTTTTTTCACAACTAGTGATCTTTCTCAAAATGATCTTTTCATTTTTGATGTATGTCCCGAATTCAGAAAAATTACAATGAAAGTAATCAGAAATGTTTAGGTGACTTTGCCGATTGTGTTTAACATCCTCCCGGCAGTGATTATCTTCATTCTATCGTTAACAAAAACGTCGATTGGAGAAGCGGCCCTTTACTTTGGAATTATTGTGACATTCGCCCAAATAATCGACCCATTTTGTACGATTTTCCTCGTCCAGGATTACAACAGCTTTATCTGTCGAAAGGTTTTTGACCCTCTTTTTTCCGAAACTAATGGGCCATATTTGCAGTCGAGGCAAGTAAATGGCTCTTCTATTACTCGAGATCGAAGTGACAGCCGAAATAAGCCGTGATGATATTTAATCCTCCTTAAGTTGATACATCATTTCTATTTAGAAATAAAAGTCTGGTAGACAGGAGGAAGTCCATTGTGATATTTGAACAAAATAAGCCGAAATCATATCGAGGAGGAAATTGTGTTCGCTCATCGTTGAGGGTTTTGTTGATACTCGTTGTCAAGATCTCCCGTTCCCTTAGAGTCTTAATTGGTTTCAGTTCTCTCTCAGACTGGAACTCCCTTTCCCTCTAATGGCTGTAAACTTGTCTTTTACTTATTTTCTTATTAATCCTCCTCGAGAAAACAGACACATAGATAGTCGCATCGCGTCGCCCATTCCGGCTCAAACACTCTCTGATTGATGCTTTTACAGCGGCTTCTCCTCTCAGCATTTTCAGATTTACGCCACTCAAAATCCGGCCATTTACACTTCATTTTCGCTTCCCGTTGTGTATTCTCCGCTAATTATTATCACTTTCTGGCAGGCGTCTTGGTCACTTTAATGGGGGATAAAACGGCGTCTACGTCAGCGTCAGGGCTTCTCATATTTTTAGGCCATTTGACATCACTTTTTTTGTCCATCTCTGCCCATCAAAATGTGACACATTCTTGAAGAATTATTCTCGGTTTTTTGAATTTGAAAAGAGAGAGTAATTATGGAAGTAATTGCAGAGCAGTCTTTTTCTCGAAGAAATGAATCCCCGTCTTCCCACGCTTTTGGGATTGACTAAACTAAAAGCCGAAAGGAATTTCCTGAGCCTATGAAAACAAACGAGATTCCCGAGGTTGTCCCGTCCGGCATCAGCTGCTCTCTCTCTCCTATAAGCCGGCTGTCAGAAAAACGGACGGAACCTCCCGCAGAGGATCCGACAAAGGAAGGACATACACGACAATCAGCTCCACCGCTAACCGCATTTCAAAAAGTCTTTGTGTTTTCATCGCCTTCAATAGTCCTTCACACTCTTTCTCCCAGTTTCCATGGTCCTCTATCATAAAGCGGGTGACAACGACGACAACATCCAGTCATTCCTCCTACTCAGTTTCTATTTCGACTCTCTTAGACTCTCTCAGACAGAAAAGATTCGATGTAATTTATGACAAAATGAGCCGCTGACCCCCCATTGCCATCTGCTCTCTACAGTTGGGAGTCGCGCAGTTGCCTTCTCCCATTCGAAAGTGTAACATCCAATCTTTGAATATTCCAAAACGATATTCGCAGTCGTTTTACCCGGGTGTAAAGTCGCGACATTCGAGCACATTTTAATCACTTGCCCGGGCCAGCTGCTGACAGCTCCTGGTTTTCTTCTTTCAAGGAGATTTCGTCGCCACACGTGCGTGCTGACAACAAGCGTAGTCGAGTAGTTCTTTGAGGAGAACAGATGGCCGGTCGGGGGACTCTCTCCTCACCTGCATCCCGGATCTTCTTATTGATTCGATTCAACTCTCGATGACACTTTGCACCTAATTGACACTCCTCCCCCCACGTAAACAAGAGGAGTGTGCCATTGCCGAAATCTTCTCTCTTTCTCTTAATTTGGAACTCCTCCGCCACAACAACCTTTAGTCTCTTTGGCCAAACAGAGCCCTCGACCGTCTTCATTACGAAAAGCGGTCCTTTTATGTTCTGACATTCCAATCCCCGGAGACCTTTTCTTCTCACTTATAGCTTCTTTCAACACCTTAAGCCATAGACAGTTTGTTATTGATCGAAGGAGAGAGAGAGCGATGATTCAGATGGTGAGCCCGCCTCCCACTGCGTAGCCATTGTCTTCTGTCACTAATTGTTGCAACTCTCTGTCCATTTGACCTTTTTTCTCGTCTCGCTCTCTCTTGCGGTTATTTCAGTTTGTTTCTCGTATATCACTGCCACCTGTTGCTAACTGGAAGTGGCTACAGTGGAAGCCAACCCAAGTCTCATTTGAGTAACAGAATCAGGACTGCTGGGCAGTCGGGAGGTACTGCCTACGCAAACATACGACGAGCTAACGATGCCAATTGGGAGTCCACCTATTCCCTCAGCTCTCTGCCTCTATACTCTCTAAATTACCGACTCTTCTCTTTGACTAAATAACAGCTCCCGCCAGCCCAGAATTTATGTCTTTTTACGACCAGGCAGAACACTTGTCAGGTCGGACACAGGTGATTAGGAGAAGATAATTGATTGTTTGATTCTTCAAGCAGCTGTCCGCTCAAAAAAGGAATTGAATTCTTCGAGTTCAAAGACCCCGTGGCCATTCATTGCCCGGTCTGAACGCTTTTTAGTGGCATGAGTTATTTCGACTCCTCCCTGGGGGTAATCTTCTCCTCAAACCAAACACATCCAAGTCCAAGGGTTACTCTTCTTTCCACCTTCCTTCTTCTTCTTCTAATCGAATCCCATGTGCCCAATTTGTGTTGTCTTATGCTAATGAGGCCGTCTAATCTTATCAAAGAGACTCCTCTTCTTCTTTTCCCCCAAACTTCCTCTCGCATGAGCAAGCAAGAGATTTTCCAGATGGGGAGCGGCTCCTCCACCCACCATCAGACCCACGATATGATGGTGGAGCCTCATCAGTACCCAGACATGAATGTCATCTTTAGAGGGATCCCCAAAATGATGCAGGTTTTTTTCTTTCTCTCTCGCCTTTCGACAGTCCCTTCCCAGGTAGCTGATGATATGCATCGAATGACCGATTACATAGAAGATCTTAGGAATCTAACACTTTGTATGGCAGCTATTAGTGCAATTGGAATGATCGGTGAGTTTCCAGATGTTTTCCGACTTGAGTTGCGCAACAGGTCGTCGTCCTTTCCGCCATAGCTTGCGCCATCCGCTTGCGCAATTCAACTAATATTTACAGGTTTCCTCATCCTCAAGTTCAGTACGAGGAGTAGTCGACGCCGAAAGCGCTCCATTCTGAGACACGCAGAAGAGGGCTACGGTCAAGGCACGATGCCTCGTTATTACTATCAATCGCAATATGCTGCACCCTCTATGAACATGGAGCCATGGGATAGACCGAAGAGCACTTTCAGCCATCAGAGGTAGGGGGGAGCACCAACTGACATGTTTACAAGCGCCTGGCTGTGGCCACCGGCCGATTTATGTTATATCGCCTGGACGCCAAGTGTTCATGAGAAAAGCATTGATTGAAAGAAAACATTTTGGGCTTGAGAAACAACATTTTCAGCCAACCAGAGCCGGAGAAGAAGCCGTTGGATAGTAGGAATAGTCCGGAGGCGAAGCCCAACGGCAGTTTGCCTTATAAGGTAAGTCGAGAAGAGACTAACATAGCCAGATCTCAGTCTCACCCGGGTTTTAAGAAGACAACTTCGCAACCTTCCTCGTTGCAGACCTCACTCGAGGACAATTTTTCCCCGGAGCTGATCAAGAAGGCGCCTTTGGCTTCCAGTGAAAACGAGAATCGTCAACATTCTTCCTCACGCATCCCCCACAAAGTCTGATTTCTTCTTTTATTTTCGGGCGAATTTTCTCTTGACGGGCCGGCCGAGAAAACAAAAAAACTTCTTTTCAGCGCTCACTCGAACCAATCAAACTTTTGGTTGAAGATCTACCATATGCAGATACGTAAGAGTGATTCCGAGTGGTGTTGCCTAACCTAAAAAAGGCTTTTTGTCTTGTTTTGTGTCAATCGTCCGGCCCACTAACGCGTGCCTTACCCGTTGCTCAAATTGTATATGATACCTTCATTCCGAGAGATCAAAATAAACAAAAAATTATTGTTTCAAGAGGAGGATAGGGGGAGAGTAAGAAGGAGAGAGAGATCACATGGATCGGGCAGACTAGCTGGCTGGAGGTTCAAACCATGTAGTTGTGAACCAAACCGGACATTGAGAGTTGAGGTTGTTGCATTGTTCCTATCGGCATGTAAAGGCCTTCCGTGGCCATGTGCTGCATCGGCGGGAACGCCTGAAACCACTGATTATGGTTGGTTTTGATTAGAGGGGATCAGGACAGATGGGACAATTTCCTGAAATTATATGCAGAGACTCACCGCCATATTATCCATTCCGAGAAGAGCTCCAGCCGGAGCAAGAGCTAGCTCAGGACGAGCAATTCCCGGATAACCGTTCTCCATTTCGCCGACTGTAGCTGAGAGATCAACCGGTTTGAAGCCATTGTAGGCCACTTCGGCTGGTCGATGGCTCTCGGCATCCAACACCTGCTCCGCATAGCTGGAAACTGAAAAAAAGATATTCTTATTTTGGCAAATTGGAACAACTAACAATCGATCGGAGGACCGCCAGTAGCTGGATTGTATTGAGGAGATTGGCCAGTGATGCTTCCCGAAGGAGAATTCGAGTCGGAATCAGCTTTGATCTGTCCTCCCCAACGCCTACCAGCATCCTTCTTGAGTCTTTTCTCTTTGGCTCGACGATTTTGGAACCACACCTGGAACTTTGAACCTCTGCGTGCAAAGAAAGGGCATTTGAAGCTACAGTATCCCGAGAGAGAGAGAGAGTAAGGGAGATCTGTCCTTTGAGTCAGGTGGCAAAGCCGACCGGGGATTATCAGCTGCCGTAGCTAGGCAACCCGACGGGACTAATCAACGTTGAATTCCCAGTCGGGAGAGAGACTCTGAACTACGGTAGCTTTCTAGATCAGACAGGTGTCTCTCGGAGACTCTGATTATCCGCTTATTGAGTTGCAGCTCAAGATTAACCGCAAAAATTGCACGAGAAGCCCTAATGACTTAATTAACTGACCTGGACCACCCGCATATCCAATCCAGTCTCGGCAGCCAATTGTTCTCGTACATGTCGAGCCGGCTTACTGCTTTGTTGATAAGCCTAAAAATTGTTTTATTTTTTCCTGAATCGAGGAGGAGAAGGACGTACCTGCTTGAGAGTTTCTAAAGACTTGGCTGAAATAGTTGTGCGAGGTCTTTTGTTGCCAGAATCCATCTCGGAGTCGCTAGCTGAAACTGTAACCTTAAGTGATGGCAGTATCGCGTTGATAAGCAAAGGACGAACTAATCTATGTCTAGGAATTCAGGAGAAAGTTTTGAGACGAAGGAGCTGCTGGAGTGGCACCTGGGGGCGGTGGGCAGGTGCAATTCCGACGGCGCGCAAACAGCCTGGAGTCGTGAGAAAGTCAGGGGACTGATAGTCTTTCTAAAGTTGAAGGATCCCCAGATATCACCCGAGTGAAATTTCCAAAAGGGGATAGTCAGCCCGGAGAGAGAGATTCACACATGAACGCGTCAACGATGTGTCAGCTACCGGGTAGCTGACAAAGTATACATCGAGAGTCGTCTGGCTGAATCAAAGAGAAAATGAGAGGGCAGCTGGTGGCTCAGAGCTCATGGCTAATTACAGACCAGGTAGTCAGGCCGTGGAACGATAATGACTGATAATTGAGTTGGAGTGGCTAGACAAGAGGAGTCCTTTAAATGACCCACTGTGGGATTAGAAGTAGGTCAGACAGACATCGGGAGAGACCCAAGACTGACCCCCACAGTAGTTGCTCTTTCGGGATGGGATTAGGAGGGTGGGTGTTGGATTAGACGGAAATGAAGCCACCTAAAAAGGGTCTTCAAGACTGTTTTTGGCGAGATCTTTGTTGTTTCGAAAGGAGGAGAGGACACGGCGGTCATAAAGGGCCACGAGAGGCTATCGCGCATCACCGCTTTAATTAAATCTTGATCTGAACGCCGACGGCAAAACACCCATTTTGGAATAATTTAGGAAGTTGTTGAAAAGAGTACGAGACAGGTACGGTAGGCGCATGAGAAGTCAGACATAAAAGAATCCAATTAACCGAGCCTGAGAAATGAAGCAGAAAGATTTTTGGCGAAAATTAAGGTGGAGAGGGTGGAGGGATCAGGGAGGTCGAGGGGAAAGAATAGCGCGAAAATTCAAATGAGCTGAAAATGACTGGGATCGAGATGGATTACTGCTTGGCCAAGAGGTTTATGGAGAAGAGCAACGGACAGATGGTCGAGAGAGAGGGGGAAAGGAGAACCGGGAGATTATGGCCACGGAGGAAATTGGTAGGGCGGGGCGGCTGACACCATGACGCAACAACCAAGAAGAAAAGGAAATTGGAGGAGAAGAGGTAGAAGAGGTAGATGCCATGCATTGCTGATTCGTTCTAACCCGTCTCCTCTTGTTTTCCCTTTTTTTACTTTTTTATAGACACAAAGTCTAAAAAAAGGCCGGATATGGCCAAAGGGACTACGGTAAGATGTTTGTTGCGTCACCTGTTCACGAAAAACTGGCTCTTTTTTCTGAGCACAATCAGAGTTTTCGTGGGATTGCGCAAGTTCAGACAGATGGCACGATAAATACCAAAAGGTTATCATTCGAACAATCGCTCTCTTTTCAGGGGAGAAACGGTAGGAGGTGTTTTGTGAAATGCCTTGTGAGAACCTACGCAGGCAACTGGGAAAGGAAATGATCACATGTGGGGAGGGATAGTAGTTAGTTTTCTCACGTTTTTCTTTCGCCAGCTCATAGTCGGATTTACAAACAAGCCGTCCATCGTCTGGGATCAGATAGAATTCCTCGCCTGTCTTCAGCTCTCTTTTACAGATTACACATTGGAAACATCCCACATGATAAATATGGCCTGGAATCTCCATTTTCAGCTTAGCCAAATCTCCCTCTACCTGATGCCCTTCTGACAACAGAATCCGGCACTATTCCATCCCCACAAACTGTACATTTTGTGCCAAATCTTCTAGAAAAATCGTTCTTTTTCAAAAATAGACTAACTTATAAAAGTGATCTTTACAAAATAATTGGTCTTGTCGAAGGAAGCAAGTCCGCGTAAGGAGCTGAGTACAAATTGAACATCGAAGACATTCGCTGTGGTAGGACCTGCAGATTTGATTATCATCGACTCTGGTAGAATCAATCACCTCTCCAAGACTCTGTTGACAAATTTCTCGGTGATGAGGAGGTCACAAGCAGAGCAGTGAGGACAGCCGGCTGTAATGATGGATGCGTCGAAGTTATGAATTATTTTGGTTGGGAGTCGTGTGTTACGCTTCGTTTGAACCACAGGACTCACAGAAGTCAAGATAGCTTTGTTTTTTGTGCGGCTGGAGGTAAAAGGATGTCCAAATGGATGACATCCAATACAACAGATGCGCCAGGGTTAACAGGTGAGATGGCAAACATTCATAATTGGCTTCCCTTTTCACGCTTCGAATACAAAAAAGGACCGACTGACCGACTGACGGAGAACAGGTTGTCTGTTGGATGGAGGTGGATTCTTCAGATGTCGTTGCTGTGGCCTCTTCTGGACTTTTGTTATTTGTCATCAAGAGTTCTCTTGTTTTGCTCTTTGCTCTGAAACAGTCAGTTAATTGTCTCCGAGAGTCATAATGTCAATCATTCCATAAAAAGTTACGACTTTTTCGAGCCGCAAGACATAACTCATTTCCAGTTGGATAAGGTACAAATGGCAACATTCTTGATTGGAAAACTCGACCGAAAGGGAACGAGGAGAAGTTGGAAAAAGTTTTAAGAAAGTGGGTGATAATCAGATAAGAAGGAGGAGGATCCCAAAGAGAGGGAGGGAGGGTGAGGGAGCTTGGACCAAGATGCGGCGATCTGCCGAGACTCAGCCCCGGCGCTTGGGCACTTAGCCTGATTGGAAATCTACTGACTGGGATGTGTGTGTGTGTACGGGAGTCTGAAGAAAAGAGACAAAAATGTGGGCTCTCTTTTCCCTACTGGGGTCAGCCGGCTTGACCGAAGGGGCTTCCAAATGGCTTCCGACCCATCCGACTCCGCCCCTCAAAGCGGACCAATGCGAGGACGAGACCTCAAGAAAAACGGAAGACCTCAATACTGTAGGATCTCCTATTTCCTAGCTTTTGGAGGGACTCGGATTTTCCAGTCAAAAAGTGCGAGAGCTTCTAGAAAACAAACTATTGATGCGAATGAACTCCTCTCCCTTCATCCAAAAAGGACGAGTCATCGCCCCAAATCTCCAAACAGATCTCTCACAAACCCTGGCTGATGAGTAATCTCGTTGTTCTTCTCAAAGCAAATATCAGTAGATCCGGGAGAAAATATCAAGGCAGAGATTAAAACTTAAAGAAACTATTGAAGTTCGTAATCAGTAGCGAATCGACTACGTCATTTCAGATAAAGAAGAAGCATCGACCACACCCGGCTGACTTGGCCAAAAAAAAAAGTCCAGAAGACAAAGAGTAGTCCCGGTGGAGGAGTCGTTTTCTCGTGGGCCGTTGAACATCCTACTGTAATGAGTACTTCTTGAGAATGAGGTCCTCTCTCCCAAAGGGATTCACCAAGCTGGAAAGTAATCTTGGAACATATGCGTCTCAATTGGCTCCCGTACGCTTAACTGGCGCATTTCCCTGCTCATCTGTCACGTCCTCCCTCTGCAATTAGGTAATCAGACAATGCTCTCAGTGCGCCAATATGGCTGAACGTAAAAATTATGACACATTAGGGGCCACCTGCACTGTTGCCACACAGCCAGGGATTATCCTTTGAGTACCGAGGGAGTGATTTGGGAGGCAAAACGGACGACTACGGTAGAAAGAGAGAGCGATATTTACCGCATTCCTTTGGAATAATTCATCCAAGACACAAATTAATATCGCGCAAGGCGGCAAAATAGATGTGAATTATGTAGAGATGTCTCTTGGCGATTTTTCCCGCAACTTCTACCGTAAGGGAGATGCCATTAGCTACCGTAGAGGGACAGCTGGCAGCAGCCCCTTTATGGCCCTCCCATGCTTTATGACACCTAACGTTAGATCGTAAACTTGTCAACGATCGATGCCAGCCTCAGGGAGCACCGAGAGAGAACCGACGACGGCAAGATCAAAGGCAGTTGGAACTGTCACAATGTCACTTGTCGACACACGCGACATATTCAATTCGGAGAGATGATAGAGAGATTCGGGACTTTCTCTCTCTCGGGCGATCATCTCGCTTATCCCTGATGATCATCCCTCTATTCTCGCTGTGTATCTTCCCTTCTTTGGCTTCAAAGGCTCTTCATGTAATCTCTTTTTCAAAGAACATCAACCATTTCTTTTTAGCTTGGATTAGGCCGAGTAGTCCAGTGGGAGAATCAGGGAGAGCCCAATCCAATCGAAAGGCTTCGACTGAGTGTCTCCAGGACATTAGCTGAGTAGGATTTTGTACAAAAAAAAGAATAATTTCTAGAGGAAATGGATCTCCAGTGAAGGTTCACATAATTCGTTTGAGATGGTCAGCTCCTCATAACTGGAATGACGATGGCAATGAGGATGGTAGAACTTATAATATTGTCTGTGAAGGAGAGGAAAGCAGCACCAGTCAGGTTGAGACTGCCGAGTTATCAAAAAAGATAGTTTTCAGTCATTTGCATTGATAGATATCTTGATTTCTGCGGATATAACGGCCATCCATGAGAGATTCAATTTTCCCGAGACGGCACTTTCCATCATTTGTGCAGTGAGGGCTGTAAATTCTGAGGAGAATAAGAGCAAATGGAAGTTCGTTCTTCTAATTCTAAGATATTTTCAGGTACTCGAAATTGATTTTGGTTGGAACTGAGCTCGGGATGATGGAGGAAGAGACAAAGCAAGTGGCGAATGATGAGAAGAAACCAACAGAAGCGAAGAATGTAGAAGAAAGCAAAGAGACGGCTGATATCTCTGATCTCAAATCTCTATTGGCAGAGTCCAAATTAGAGGAAATTCCTTATCCAAAATGGGAGAAACGGCCTCCTATTGATACGAATGGAACAGAGATCATTGAAGAAGAAGAAGAAGAGGAGATCACTGCTTCGATGGAAACTACCACCACATTTGAAGATGAAACTATTATGGAAAATTCTTCTACAACTGAAGGAAGCGAAGAAATGGTTGAGACAACTCTAGTTCCAAACACAGACGAGACAACGATGGCTCTTACAGAGATGATGTTGTTGATCCATGCAACAGAGAAGGAGCCGATTCCGGAGGAAAACGAAGACATGGAGGAAAATCTCTCAAAAGCTGATCAAATCATCCGCGAGCCTGATCTTTTCTTTCGCGGTTTGGCTCTAAAACCATCGGATTTGCCAGAGGCGGAGAGTCGAGAAGATCTCCATCAGGAACTTCCGTTTCGTTCAGAAATTTTCGACGAAGTGCTGAAGATGGTTCCAGGGAAATTATCAGCTAAAGAGAAAGAGGATTATGATCTTTTGGAAGCTCGTATTCGTGACGTGATCGGCTCCCCAAATTTGGAAAGAGTCCTCTAGTTTTTCGAATAAATGTTTCACTATTTGTTTTAGTCTGCTTACAAACCGGATGCGTAGTCAGAGTGTTGCCAACAACGGCTCAAGTTGCCAGGCGTTTTGTTTTTGGAAATTCGTGACGGCTGTGGGCGAGGGGAGGTGTTAGATCATTTGACCTCCCGAGCTCTGACTCTCCCGTCTGACTCATTTCAATGAGGTTTGTGTATTAAAGAGAAATACACACAACTGGTTCTTTCCACACGATGATCCACTCTTTCTCACTTATTTCCCCCTACTGCTCTCTCTCTCTCTCTCTCCCTGGGAATCAGAAGGAGATGTCTGGTCGATTGAGCCAATTGCCAGTGCCGTTCCATTTCGTTTGGTCCGGAAATCAATTTCCTCCGTTTGTCGTGAGCCTCCTTCTGTCAAATGATACCAAACTCTTCAAGTTGACTTCGACGTCAGAGAGTTTCGCCGCTTGCAAACATAGACAGACTCTTCTCTCTGACTCAACGAGAGTTCCCCCGTCATTCCTTAGAGACTCTAATGGACATCATTTGTCATATTTGGAGCACATTCTCGTATCCATTGCGCTCTTTTGTGCCCGAAAAGTTCCGTGTTTTGACAGCTCAAAAGGAAACTTATATTCATATTTCTTCGCAAAGCCGCTCCCCTGCTGTTCTCCCTGTGAGGAACGTCTCTAAAAGTTGAGCAAATAGTCGTGTATGTTCCGGGGATTACTTCGGGTCACTGCTTCCAATTCTCGTCTTCACTTTGCCTCCAATTACTTGAGCCCCTCATCCCTTTGGAAAAAAAGTTAATCGTTCAGAGACACTCGTAAATAACGAGAAATATAACCTGGGCTGTAATCGACACCTCCGGTCTGTGCTAATGACCTTCATCTCTCCCGTAAATCCCAGTAAGAAGGTCTCGCTATACTCGCTGCGTTCTACCAGTCTTTTTGAGTCATGATGAGAAGAGAAAGAGAGGAATTTGAAATTCAATGTGGGTTGTGTAGTCTGTCTGCCTCTTCACGTATATAACGTGATTTCGGGTCAAAATAGGTCCTTCGGCTTGAAGCGGATCGCTCTCTTTCCTCATTTTCTCTGCTCTCTCTCCCAATCGCGCATGTTTTCCTCTTCGTCTGCGCCAGCCTTCCAGGCCTTTCACGGCCAACGCAATTCCCTCTTCCATACGTGTTTTCATACGTTTCTGCATATTTCCTCTGCTCTAATTCTCTCCAATTTTTCCCCAATCATTTTCCATAATTATTTCTACTTTTTGATTAGTAAAAAATAATAGTTTGCTGTCCCAATGGCTCAAATAATCCATTTCCATGATTTTTCAAAATTTAAATTTCCCATAAAAGAGTATCGTGTTTTCCACGAATTTCTCCCTTCAAAACACGTGATAATATGAATGAAATATTCCCAGACCCATTTCCAATGAAATTTAGTAGAAAATATCGAATTTCTCAGCGTAATTACCGTCTTCCCCTGGCGTTGAGGAAACAATAGTCTTCTTCTCCGAAATGGCCCCTTACTCATCTCTCTTTTTTTGTTTTCCAGCTGTTTTTCGGCCTCTTTTTCGTATAAATAAGGGATGCCGGATCTCTGCTCATCTCAGACGACTAGAGTTTGTTTCCATTTGCTCTCCATAATTCATTTCGAACAAATTGAAATTTCACTCGAAAGACGTCAGCCATCTGTTCAGAAATCTCGAGAGTCATTCTCAAGGTCATGTCTGCTTTATCAGATTTTCAAGGCTCTTTCAATCCATAAATTTTGATCTTTCTCTTTTGAGACGGAGGTCACGTCGGAGGAAAACCTGTGGCACGTGGGACTCGCAGAGGCTTACGTCTTCCTGTCTCTGTGCGCATTTTCTCGCCATATTGTTTGCCATGGATCCTGCCGTTGCCTGATTCAGCGATCAAATATGAAGTGGTCTCAGTCTCCGCCCTCTCTCCCCAACCCCTGCCATTATCAGGTAGAAAGGGGCGGACCTGTAAAGAGCACAACTCTTCCTTTCTTTGGCTAACTGGTTATCACCGGTCGGTCAGCTCAATCCCCATTCCAATCTCTGTCTTCCTTGCATTTGGGTAGGTTTCTCTTTTTTTAAAGCCAATTCCTCAGCAACAAGACAGTTCCAGATGCGGTTTCATATCGGGTTCTAATAAGCTGCAGACATAAAGACGCTTTCCAATGACGAGGTCTTCTTTGCTTTATAGTCTTTTACTATGTCTATCTGTACATATCGGTAGGACTCGGGAATAAACGCCCTTAGTGAGAAAAATTGCAGTGATTGTCTCTTCGGAATGTGTAATGTTCGACATCTGCGACCACGACAAGTTGGCTCAAAATTATTGTCCAGCTAGCAATGTGACACGACATCCACAGCCACTAGACGATAGCAATCTCCAACAGCAGCTGGCTCAGAAATGTCCCCATCTGTTCGCGGGTTCGTAACTTTGATTACCCTTTGAGTCACTAAGCTATTTGCATGGCTTTTTGAGCTCGTCTTATTGACCTTTGTGTCATTTCCGTATATGTTTTTGCAGAAGGAAATGATAAACTATGCTGTAATGGAAGACAACTTAAGTCTCTCTTTGAGGCAATGAATATACCCAATTCATTCCTTCAAAGATGTCCAGCGTGCACTGATAACTTCTGGAAAATGTGGTGTGAATTCACTTGCTCTCCGAATCAATCTGATTTTGTCAAGGTAGCTTTTTACTGCGTGTTATCATTTCTCTTGTGTAGCCGCATTAAAACCCCGATTTTTGGGAGGAACATTATCTTATCGGGCAATACTATGCGTGAATCAGTCCCTTCTTATGCCCTCATGACGTGAATGGCGCCATATAGAACACATATAGTTAGAAGTGTGATTCAGGTGGTGAACGTCGAATACTCTCCAAGGACGAATCTCACCTTCGTGACAGGGATCCAATACGATGTCAGCCAGGAATTTATCGACTCCATGTACAGCAGTTGCAAGAATGTCGGATTCACCGGAGGCAAACGGGCGATCGATATGATGTGTGGAAATCTGAAGCAAAATGAGAGTTGTATGCTCGATCAATGGCTTGGATTCATGGGCACCCGGAGTCCCAGCTTGGGAGTTCCTAACGATATCCACTATGTATTCCACAACGTAAGAGCTCTCTTGTCAGTTTCAAAATCTCTTAGGCCTCTTCGACAAGACGATATATGCATGTGAATACGACACGTTGTGATCAGGTAGATTCCAGTCGATTCACGTTAAAACCTTAACTATAGGCTCCACGACCCGGATATGGCAAATGTAGTCGAATGGATTGTCCTCTCGTGCCGATGACTCACGATTTCTTCCCTGAGGATAAAGGGACGCAGGTTCGTTCATTCATCAATTATGGGTTCTCGGGTTGCAAGAAAACGGCTATTATCTGTGGGGGATAAGTGGCTCCTTCGATGAACAAAAGTTTTCTTTTGCAGGAAACTTGCCGCCTTCTGGGGATCGGATGTACCGTCTACTTCCTCATCTTGGCTGTTCTCGTCTTTGTGACCATTTTTGTCTGCGTTCTCACCATCTATTTTTGTCGTGGAGAGCACGAAAATGTTGATAAGATTAGACGAGCCGTGAGTTGTTGTTATTGGCCTAAATTGTCTTTTTTGTAGGCCTCGGAGTCTGATTGGGGAGCTTTTGGAAGTGTAGCCAATTGGATTCCAAAACAAGTCGAAGTCAATTCTGGACTCTTTGGAGAATTTGTCACTCGACAGTCCTATCTGACGACCCTCTTCGGAATCTTTCTTGCAGTCGTCTGTTGTTCTGGATTGGCTTTCCTTTCCGTCACCAGCAATCCCGTCGACATGTGGGCTCCACCGAATAGTCGGGCAATCCAAGAGAAGAAGTTCTTCGAAGCCAATTTCGGGTATTTCTATATGCCAGTCTCATCCAATTCTTATTCAGAAATCTCTATCGAGTTCAACAGGTGATTATGTACCCGTCGAGCCAATACAAGTCCAAAAATAATAAATACAGCCCAATATTTGAGAAGGAATTTCTCACTTCGGTCTTCGATGTCGTCAATCGAATTGAGAACTTGGTCGTTCTGGTTGACAACAAGAATGTAACTCTCTCGGATATCTGCTATCGACCTATGGGGCCTGGTTATGGCTGTTTGATCAATTCGCCGACCAGCTATTTTGGCGTAAGCTCACTCCTTTTTTCCTATGGATTCGCTTGTAGAATGATGTCTCATTGTTAGATAATTGGTTTATGACAGAAGATAGGAAACCTGTTGTGGCTGGCAAATTGCCTATTGAAGAGAAGAAGAATGAGAATGATGATTTTGATTATGATGCGTATGATGAACCAAACCAAAACTCTGCACAAAAGACTTTACCTCTCACAACGCGAGCTCCTAAACTGGTCAACAGAACTTATATGGACCACTTCCATGATTGCATTGGGTTTGTTTCTTCTTTGTTTTAAATATTTGATATTCAGTAATCCTTATACTATTCTCTCCACATTCAACAGGACTTGTTTGGCTCCTTATGGAGGACCAACTTATCCTTATTTGGTCTTCGGCGGAGACACTCAAAATGGTACCGATGTGAGTCTACTTTCTGTTTTGAATATTCTAAAAACATTTAGTTTATGAAGGCTTCGGCCGTGGTTATTTCGATCTTGTTGAGTGGAAATTCTGGAAGTGCTGGCTTGAAGGGAAGAGAAAATATGAAGGCCGAGGCTTGGGAACAAGGCTTCCTCCAAATGTTGCAGAGCTATTCCAATGTCAATATCTCCCTTTCCTATATGGCTGAGCGATCTATTCAAGACGAAATTGAACGAGAAGGAATAGCCGATGCCAATACCGTAATCATCGCTTGTGTTCTTATGGTCGTCTATGTGATCTTCGCTCTCGGCCAATATACTGTGGAGAATAATCGTCTCTCGACCATTTTCGTCCACTCGAAGATCATTCTTGGCTCTTGTGGAATGGTCTCCATAGCTGCTGCCATACTGAGTTCACTTGGAGTATTGTCTCTCTATGGGACGAAGGTTCCTTCAACAGCAATAGTCGTCCAGTCCTTTGTGACATTGATCCTTGGATCGAATCGCATGTTCCTCACAGTCCGTGCCATCCAATCACATCCAACCTTCCCAGGAGAAGCTGTTTCTGAACACTTCTACCGTATCTGCAGCAGCGTGATGCCGACAATGCTAACCTGTGCTGTGGCTCAAGGAGTCATCTTCTGTGTGGGAGCAATGAATCCTGTGCCAGCCGTTCGATCCTTCAGTCTGATGGCAGCCCTTTCGATCGGATTTCAATTTGTCTTCCACTGCACCGTCTTCCTTCCACTTTGTGTCCTCGACCTGAAGAGAGAAGAGAAAGGCACTCCCGAGATATTCTGCTGTCAGAAATATAAGATGGAAGATCCTGAGCCGGTGGAAGGACGTGGTTACATCGAGGAAATGATGCATCTCTTCTCTCCCTATCTCATGTCAACTTATTCTCGCATTGGAATTGTAAGTCCGAGTTGTCACTCAATTGAAGATAAAAACGCTTAAGATTGGTCTTGTGACAATAGCCTTCTTGATCTCTCCGATCGCATTCCCATGGATTCAATTGGGATTGGATCAGAAGATGGCTGTTCCAAAAGACTCCTACATGTATCTTCATTTCAAAAATATGGATAAGTATTTGAGCGTTGGTCCACCGGTCTTTTTTGTCATCCAGGGAGACATCGATTTTAGTGACAAACATTGGCAGGTGAGGCAACATT
This sequence comes from Oscheius sp. JU1382, assembly GCA_932521405.1. Lineage (NCBI taxonomy): Eukaryota > Metazoa > Nematoda > Chromadorea > Rhabditida > Rhabditidae > Oscheius > Oscheius sp. JU1382. The sequence goes on from OW051479.1 coordinate 3,620,987, forward strand.
CTGTACCTTTGAATTCCCTTTCTTCTTCCAGGATAAAATGTGTACTCTGGGAGGATGTTCAGACGATTCGGCTGGTGCAATATTAGCTCAAGCTGTCGACAACTCGAAGAAGACTTACCTCAAAGGAGATATTTTGAATTGGCTGGATAACTACATCGAATGGCTTTCGCCGAGTACCAGCTGCTGTCGGGTCAAACCAACCTCCAAATCTGAATATTGCTCCAGCAAAAAGAACAGTTAGTAGCCCGTTTTATTGCTCTTTATCGGATGTGTTTATAGTCTCAGAAAGTGAAAAGACGTGTAAGTCTTGTGATAGCTTCAATTCGGATGGCCGGCCTTCAAGAAATGTTTTCTACAAACATCTAAAGCAGTTTAGAGAGGATATTCCAAATGAGAATTGCATCCAAGGGTTAGTTCTTTGACAAGAAAACAATATTGGAATATTTTTAGAGGAAGAGCAGCCTTCCATGATGCGATTCATTTGGATTCTAAGGGGCATGTTGATTCGAGCTACATGATGACCTTTCATGTGCCGTTACAGACTTCTTCAGATTTTATCGGAGCCATGGAGGGAGCTCGAATGGTTTCCAGAAAAATTGAACATGCTCTCGATAATACCGTTAAAGTCTTCCCCTACAGGTTAGTGGAGATCATTCATTAGAGAAAAGATAAATTTTGCAGCGTCTTTTACCTCTACTATGATCAGTTTCTGACCATTCGGACGGAATCTGCTTATCAGCTGGTTTTTGCAATGACTGGACTCTTCCTTTCTGTGCTTTTGCTCAATGGCCTCGATGCTTGGAGCGCTATCATTATCGGTAGCTGCTTGGCTTGTTTTTATTGACGAAGAATTTTCCAGTGCTCACGTGTCTCTTTCATCTAATTACCCAAGTGGTGATGATGGCCATCTGGAAGATCGAATTCAACAATATCAGTGCGGTCAATCTGATTATGGCGGTGGCTACTTCGACCGAATTCACTATTCCTATGGTGATGGCCTTCCTAATGAGTTTGGAGAAGACAAGGCTCGATAGAGCTAAGGATGCTTTTGTCAAGGCAGGGCCGACCATCTTCTGTGGAGTCACATTGACTATGGTTAGTTTTTGAATTGATTGCGATGAAAAATTCTTTCAGCTGATGGGCACAATTATGTTGGCGTTTGCTCATTCGCAATTCTTCCAAGTCTTCTTCTTCCGAATGTTTTTGTCAATTGGAATGGGAGGAGCATTCAGTGGCCTCATCTTCCTGCCAATCGTTCTTTCCTGCTGGGGGCCGCCGTCTCGGAAGAGACTCGCTCTGGCTCAGTCGTGTGAGATGGAATCGAATGCAGAGTCAAGGCGATTACCACGGAGTGTGCTCTCAACACGACGAGGAGAAGCTGATCACAGCTCAGAGCACTCAAAGGAGGCTCTCGACTCTCTCAACCCACTTTTGCCACCCAGACCTCAACCTCGTTTGGACTAAAATGACTTCTTCTAATTTTTCTCTTGTGATTAATCGTGTGATAAAAACGGGTATTTCTTGTGATTCGGTGATTTTAATGGTTAGCTTTATTCTCAGTGCTCACTTTATTGTCCATATCCATCTTTTTTCTACCACGAGGTTCATGATCTCATCCCGATGCAAAAAGCGTAATAAAATTTTTTATCTCTCTTTCTCTTTGGTTTCTCAATGTCAAACAGTAAAGCTTTTAAAGATCCTTCCTGGAATGCCATAAGCGGCGGAGGTAATCGGGCGAATGTCTAGTATATTGGTAGTGATAAACCACGAAATTGTCGAAAATATGCTTGTCAAAGCCCGGATGATGGTGCTGCTCCATGTGGACACAATTCGAAATTATACCTGGAGAAAAGGCTAAAGAGTGGAATCAAACTCACCAACAAAAATATCATCAAGATGAACAAAGGGAAATTTACAAACATTTGTGAGAAGAAGACGAGCTGCCTCTCGAGACAAAATAAACGAAGAGCCCTAGAGACTTTAGGTAGAAGGAGCTGTGGAAATTACCTGGGTGAAGCGGGGATAACAGAGATTGGAGTACATACTGCCAGGAACATGCCAAGTAAGCCATGGCATGAATAGTCGAGGATAGCCACGAGACACTTTTCCAATAATCCATGGCCCATTAGAGGGAACTCGACGAATCTGAAGAAGTTTTATATTGAAAAAAAGAAAAGAAAAGAGGGACCTGTTGAAGAGCTGTGGCATTAACGATGGTGTCATCGTTGATGACAATTATTTCTTTTGCAGTGGGAAGTTCGTCGAGAACAAAACCATAAATAGCCATCATTTTCCAGGAAAGATTGTGATAGGAGTCGCCGAATTCAAATTGGAGGATATCGCGATGTTCCTCAGCTTCGGACACAACACTTGTTGATTCTCGAGTTGCACAGACAAAAATGACTGGGGCAAATGGGTCGACCTGAATTTAAATATTCAGTTGGGCTAGGGGAAAGGTTACATTTGGCTTCCAGGTTTCTCGAATGAAGTTACGGTAATCGACAGCCATGGGAGCCGTTCTAATGACTAGAATTCGTTGGAGATTATCAGGGAGATCGGGGCGAAGGAGAACTTTTGGAGGAGCATCTAATTGACAATTTGGATCGGGAAGACGGTTCGGGAAAAATTTAGACATGCCTAAAGCAAGTTTAAAGGGAGACATAGCAAAACTGACATGTTTGAAAGTCGTCACTCAATGGTTCGACCGATAAAAGATCGGGCTGAGTATAGCAGAGAAGACGGAAGGGAAGGAGCGATCTTTCAAGGTAATTGGCCAACTGAAAGAGTCCGAAGAAGGAAGAGGAAACTTACAAATAGATAGGGTATGATCCATATAAAAATGAGTACTGTAAGCTTGATTGGAGAGGGAGACAGGCGATTCGGATGGAGTATGATGGCCCGTAAGAGTTGGCCGAGCTTGGCCACCACCAACTCTACCACCATGGACGACCGACAACGGGCGGGCGAAAACGTCGGCTACGCGTTCTGATTACATCTAGACCTTGCAAAGGCGGACAACCTGCGTAAGTTCAGCCAGAAATTTCGCCAGGAAGATGCTGACCTGTCTATCCATTTAATTTCTACGAGAGAACTTTTTGATCTCCTATTTATCGTGAAATAGGCTGGTCTTTTTTTTTCTCTATAATTTTATTCGTCTCTTAATGATTTTTACAACTCATTTCTATTTTGAATTTGCTTCTATAAGCAAAACTTAAAATTGTATTACTATTTTGCCGTTTAAACAAGCTTTCTGACCATCGAAAATCGATCAAAAAAATCTATTATTTGAAGGCTAGTCATTGCATTTGTTACTAGATTTTTTCTGCAGAAACCCGTCTACCTTGAATTGTTCTTACTTTTCAAAGTTTTTTTCAATTTAAAATTTTTATTTTTCTCAACGGAGCGCGAGTGAGTAGGCCACGGGTCTCGATGCGCTTGCTTACCGTATTCTACGTATGTCTGCGAAATTTTTGGGATTTTTCCATACTCATTTTTCGATTCAATATTTCGTCTGTTTGACGTTATTTTCTTCAACTATTTTCTCCGTTTTACCTAAATAAATGGTTATTTTCAGGTATACCACAGGAAGCAATGGCTCCCGCTGCTAAGAAGGCTGCCCAGGTTTGTATTACTTCTGGAGTTAGTTGAGCAGACTGAGAAGGGGTAAAATCCGGAGTCTGCGCACTAATTGAGAAGGAAGTATTATACTTTCTTCCAATGAGCTCCGGATTTTGCCTGGTAAATACTCTTTAACCTTTTTCTTAGTGTTCAGAAATTTATTATGCATTTTAGGTCAAGAAGAATGCCGAAAACATCAACTCTCGCCTTTCCATGGTTATGAAGACCGGAAAGTACGTCTTGGGATACAAGGAGACTCTAAAGACACTTCGTAGTGGAAAAGCCAAGCTTATTATGCTCGCCAATAACGTTCCTTCTCTTAGGTTAGTATTATTTTTTAATAGGCGAATTTTTGACTCGAAAAGCAAAAGGCGAGGATCTTACGACCAGTAATGTATGTAGACAATTTTAATTTTAGAAAATCTGAGATCGAATACTACGCCATGTTGACTAAGACCGGGGTTCACCACTACAACGGAAACAACATTGAGCTCGGAACCGCTTGCGGTAAACTTTTCCGTGTCTGCACACTTGCCGTCACTGATCCTGGAGATTCAGACATCATCCGAAGCATGCCCTCTGAGACTGCTTAGATTGTTAACTTTGTTGTTTTTACAATGAATTATCATTGTTGCATTCTTTTTGAATCTTTTTCAGTATTATCTGCTTTTCTATCGAAGGAAGCAGTGTAGGGGCCTACCGAGCAAATGAATCAGAATTATTTTGGTACAAAGTTATCGATTTTTAAACCAAACGAAAGTTGAATGAATTGTCACGTCAAGGGGCGGGACAGGACAAGCGTAATCAGTACAACAGTCTTTCAAATTAAACGACTATGTTCAGACTCTACACCGAGATGTTCAAGGGAAAAGTTAATCTCCCGTGTATCATTGGCGTTGCTGGTGGCACGGCTTCTGGAAAAGTATAGTATTACCCTTTACCAGTTACTCTTTTAGTCTCTTGTTACTTCAAAGATGATGGAACGTCTTGATACGGGCAATCATAAGAAACAGGTAATGACCTCGTGTTAGGAAAATGTTTTCCCGATTTTGCAGGTTATCACTATTCATCTTGAGTCTTTCTATCGTGAACTTACTCCGGAAGAGATGGAAAAGATCGCTGAAGGAGAATACAATTTCGATCATCCCGGTAACCCAGCTTTCCTTAATAACGAAAAAGTATTTTAGATGCCTTTGACTTTGATTTATTGACAGAGGCTCTTACTTCTCTTGAGAAGGGAATCGCTATAGATATCCCGAAGTATGATTTCGTTGAGAACAACAGGTAGAATCAGATCTACGAATTAAACGAATAATTCAAGGAACGGAACGATTCATCTTGAGCCGGCTGACGTAATCATTGTTGAGGGAATTCTCATCTTCTATGATGAGGTTCTTCGCAACAAGTTCTCTATGAAGCTGTTCGTTGATGCTGATGCCGATACTCGTTTGGCTCGTCGTGTTCGCCGTGACACTGGTGAAAGGATGCGTCTTCTTACTTATGTGCTTAGCAACTACACTGCTAAGGTTTGTTTTGGAAAGAAAAAAAAGATAAATTATTCTAGGTGAAGCCTGCTTTTGAAGAGTTTTGCCAGCCGACTAAGAAGCACGCCGATGTTATCATTCCTCGTGGCGGAGAGAACGATGTCGCAATTGATCTTATTGTCCAACATGTTCAGGTACGTTATAAGCGTTACTGAGCTTTATTCTTTTTGAATTCTGAGGTAAGATTGAAATAAGAGCAAAGAAAACAATAATATTGCATCATATTATACATTTGGTATTGTTTATTATAAAGAAGAATAGTAGCTTGGAACTCTTTGAAGAAAAATAATTTAGGATCTCTTGCGTACTCCTCGTGGAAGCCCGGAGCTGAAGATCAAGGAGAAGCGTAGCTCGACCATTGACAGTGACTATGAGGAGGCCATTCGCAGCGCCCGTCCCCACTAGTTCCACACTTCTTCCTCACTTCTCTTGAAAGATTTGTACTGTCTGTGCATAATCTAATTTATCTTCAAATCTTTCCTTTAATTTTTTCGTGTATTAATATACGGTTGCCGCCAAAAGCTCTGTTCAGATCTGATACTATAATAAATGTCTATTTTCTAGACAAAAACTTCATCGCTTTGAAATTTAACAATCTTATTTATTATCGTACTTTTGTTCCTTTTACTTCTGCTTAAATTTAGACATGGATAGATACGAAATAGGACCAGATGGAAAGCCTTGTCGAGCCTGTATTTCGGTAGAAGACATGATGAAACGGGGAAAGGAGTTAGCACAAAAGAAGGCAACAAATAGTTAGTTACCATCTTCATCTCCTAAAATCAAAAATATGCGTTTTATTAGTTTCATCTTCAAGTGATGCAAAAGATGATGAAACTAAGCCAACAACACAAGACGTAAGGATTCACAGATGCGATTGCCCTGTAGATAAAGATGAGTTAGGTGAGTATGCTTATAAGTTAATATTATTCTAGGACGGTCAACATGGAATTTACTTCATACTATGAGTGTTTATTATCCTGAAAGTCCCAGTGAAGACCAAAAAACGATAACAAATAACTTTCTAACCAATTTGAGCAAAGTAAGTATAAAATTAGCAGTTTTATGCTGTATTTCAGACTTATCCTTGCGATTTTTGTGCAAAAGATCTAAGAAAAGATCTTGCGCACGACCCGCCAAAACTAAATTCTAGAAAAGACTTTGCGGAATGGATGTGCAGACTGCATAATAAGGTTTGTCTATTCTAATTAAATTCTAGCTTTATTTCAGGTAAACGAAAAGACTGGTAAAGCAGCATTTGACTGCTCTAAAGTTTTTGAAAGATGGAAAGACGGATGGAAGGATGGCTCGTGCGATTATTAATATTAGTTGTTTTTAAAGTTTATACTGTTTTTAGGTTACCTTGTTCTAATAAATTTTTAGAACTATTTACTCTATATATTATATGTATTAACAAGGATTTTCCTTGTTCACTGCTTAGCTCTTATTTTGATATAAAAATGTCATTTTATGCAGAGTACAGCTTAATAAAGAAGGAGAGCCATGAATGATGTTTTCCGAAAAAATGCAGTAAACTACTTGGTCAGTCCTCCGATAAAATCAAATTTTAAGAAAAGTGAGTTATTCCTTTTTAAATGTTATTAATAGCATTTGACAATCTTTTAGCCTTGGCATTAAATCACACCAAAAATAAGCAAGTAGATTTGAATGAATATTTCAATTTCGTGTTCCCCAGAAGTAATGCCGTGAACATTTCGCCAATTTTGATCTGTTGTAGCGAAAACATTGAAAATGAAACTGGACTTACAGGTTAGTTTAGCTTGGAACACGCATATTCCCCTCCTTGGTGTTTAATTCATAGACACCTTTATTCATCAAAAACTGATAAACAGTTTCCTCGGCGCTTTTTTTTCAAAACCATATGACAATTGATCAATTCAACATCATTCGCTGCCCGCAGGCGGGCGAGCGCGCTCTCTACTCTTATGGGCTGCCTGAAACTAAACATCCTTTCGTTCAAAGCGATCAAGCTAAGTAAGTTAAGGGACTAATCGAAATATAATAGATGAATTAGGCAAAATTTTTGCGAAAAAAAAATCCATTGACACGTGGCAGTAATAAATCCCCCGATTCTGGGGCAAATTTTAACCAATGTTTTCAGAGCTCTGTGCTGCATTAAGACAAGCAAAATGCATTCCAAGTGTATTCCACTTCAAAGACTCCCAGAACCTAAAACAAACCCTTTCAAAGATGGTTTCCGCAATTTATGAAAAGCTATCACCATCACCATCGACTGAATCCAGATTTCTAAGCGCAATTGACGGACCATGCACCAGCCGCTATCAGACCGAATTTTTGAACGAAGAATTCATTGGAGTTGGAGGGTTCGGAAAAGTTTATAAGGTAAAAAACATTTTAATCAAATACCGTTTGTTTAGGCTAAATCCAAATATGATAGTTGTATGTACGCTGTTAAAAAAATAATTTTAAAGAAAAATGATAATAATTTAACGGAAAAGGTATTTTGATTTTGTCTTTTCATGATAAATGTTTAAGATTTTATCTGAAGTACAATTACTCGCTAGTTTGAATCATCCTAATGTCATTCGATATCACTGTGGATGGGTTGAGGAAACTTTTGAAGATATTGTTGAATCGAACTCAACAAGAAAATTTCAGCAGTTGGACGAAATCCGCATCCAAGAAATGTACAGTAGCTTGATTTTTGAGGCAAATAGCAATTTCAGTACTGAAGACGAAGCTGCAAAATTTCAAATAAACGACGACAAACATCATGTCGAAGAGCCAATTACGCCAATATTTAGGAAGAAATCTTCAGATTCTGATGCGTTAGTATGACAGGTGACATAATTTTTTTGTATTGTAGGTGGTCAACAGCATCTTTTGAAGAAGAAAATAAGCAACCGCCTGAGCATCTAGCTGGAAAGTTTTGGGGGAATGCCGGAGATTCGTCTGACAATGAATCGGCGGAAATGATTCAAGAAAGCCAGGAAAGCAGCACTGCTTCAGAGGGTCAAGTTACCGAGCGACAGATACAAAGGAAAATATCACCGCCAACATTTTTTAATAACTCACCAGTATGATGTTTTACAGAAAAATTTTATTTAATTATAGACATTTGTACGGCGACTTTTTATTCAAATGGAACTGTGCTCTAAAACTTTAGAAGACTATATCATTGAGCGTAATAAGAATGTGGCTCTTTCACGTAATTATTTTACAAAAACAAATCTTTTTATTGTCTTATGTTTTAGAGTTTCCGACAGTTGATGGAGGATTTAATAGGGATTGTATAATGCAACTACTTTCGGCACTACAATATATACACGCACGTCATATCATACATCGAGACATCAAAGTGAGACACCTTTTAACTGTTACCGTTAATTTTCAGCCAGGAAATATATTTCTAAAACCGGATGGAAGAAAAATGCGTGTTCTTCTTGGGGATTTTGGGCTAGCCTGTGCAGATCCAACCGATCTAAATGAAGATACCGAGGAAACGGTTTTAAGACCAATACAGTTAGTTTCCTAAAAGACTAAAGTTAATCTGTATTTAAAGAAGAAAACGACTTCTTTCTCAGCACTCTATAGGAGTTGGAACTACAACTTACGCTGCACCGGTTAGTTTTATATAAGCTTTTTATATTATTCTTTAGGAACAACTACAATCATCAGATTATGGCTCTGCCGTTGATCTGTATTCAGCTGGAATCGTACTGTTTGAAGCCTATAATGTCTTTCTGACGTCTATGGAGAAAATGAAACATATCGAGAAGCTGCGGATTGATCGGGTAGTTACTGATTATCTAAAAGACAAATGGTCAACAGTTGTAAGTACCTTCTTTAGATTTTATTTATTATGTACAGGCTCCTTTGGTACTGGAAATGACGGATATTTGTCCAACTAAACGCCCAACAGCCGGTCAACTTTTATCGAGACTTTTAGGAGACGAAAGCCAGACAAACAAGCAGTTTCAAGAAATTATTACAGCACAACATGAAGAAATAAAAGTTTTACGGGAAAAGCTTCACGAAACTAAGAAGGAGCTAAAAGAAGAGAGAGCAAAAAGAAGAAAATCGGGTAAATAGAGTACTCTACTTCGAACTTATCTGTACTATATCACCATTCGTATTTATAAGCGGGTTCTATGTAATTTTTTTATTTCATCTGTCCAGCAGGATAAATCTTTTATGCAGCAGCAGTCCATTTCGTTTCCATTAATGGCAATTTGCACAAATTGTTGCAATAGACCGGCTCAGGGAAATAACTCTCGAACGATCAATATTAGGAAACTCGGAGCTTCTCCTTCTCTCTTTGTCTCTCTCCGAGTGATGATCCTGGGGGAGGTTGGCTCATAAGGCTTCGCGGCGTTCGGAGACCCTGGGGGAGTATGTAAAACATCTGGTGTTCTAATTGGCCTGAAAGTTTTTTAAAATTTGTTAGAAGGAATTTCTTATCTTGGGGAGGATGAAACAAGTTGCTTGCTAGAGGGTTCAGACTCCTTGTTGAGGCTGCATTGCCTTTTTCTTGAAACAGTAGCCGTTTCTAAAAATATGGCATTTTTTTGCTTTTTCAAGATTTGTTGCCCTATAACGCCCATTTTCAATATTTCATATCACATCACATGTAATTCCGCCAATATTTTTTCACGCAATTAAGCCAATAAAAATATGACATTGAAGATAAGAGGAGTGGAGAGAGTTCCTGTCCGTTTCTAGATAGATAACGTTGTTGAAAAGCTTACCTTCGTCAAAATTCCTTCAAGTCGCCATCCTTCCGCCAGCCTGTCAATGGTGTTTGGCATTGGTTACCTCCAATTTCAAGATTCACAATTGGCAGGGGAAATCCTGGCTGTATATGTTCCATTAGCTTTTGGAGCAAATTCAGAGCCAACGACATTCTCTCTTCGCTATTCACTTGATGCCAGTGTACTAGAAGACTAGAATCGTCGGTCCCTCTTGGACTATTCGTATTCATGAGTGCCTAAATTTCTTATATTGGACGGGTGTAAACCAAAGCAGAGGTATCCCAAATACTTCTCCTGCCTTCGGATGGCACAGGGACAAGATGGCTGGACTTGCTTATTTTGTTCGTAATTTTCCATTGTCATTTTCAGAATTCACCAAGTCAACCAAGAAAGATCGATATCAAAACCAAATAACTGAGGCTCAGGCCAGACAACAGAAGAGGAGAGTCAAACAATCAACTCTCTGAGACCAAATCAAAAGCTCTAAAAAAGTCGTGTTCTGATCGTCAGCAATCGGCGAGAACCCTGAATCGGGATTATAAGTAATTTAACCTTTTCCGACGACTCTGACGCGTCAAAAAATGTCAAATCTCCTTTAATTCCCAAGTCTTTCTCTATTGTCCATCTCGTAATAGTTGCATCTTGACCGGATCTATTTGAGCTGGTCGCAGCTGGCCAACTCACCGCCCAGAATTTACATGCATAGCTATATCTGGATATGCATCTGTCCTCCGAAAGAACAGCCGAACAGAAAGGTCACCGCCGCAATTGTGGCCTCTACCTAGGGATGACCCTCGTAAAAAGTTCCTTTGTCTCCTCCTTCTTCCTAGTCAATTCTCTCAACAGATTGTAACATCAAGGTGTGTGTGTGGAGGATTGACCCGAGCGGCTCTTGACCGTAAATCTCAGGGATCAGTTACAAATGAAGCCAGATGCGCAACAGACAACTGCTCGTTGCGCAAGGAGGTTTCGGTTCTCCTTTGTGTCCTATCGTTTCTTGCGATTTCCATTCATTGATTCGTCTGATTCATCCGATAGCTGCCCCCACAGGCTGCTCTGTCGACTGGACGCGTCACATTTCTCCCAATTTTTATGCGGCTTTTCTCCGTCTGTCGGCCATTTTAATTTTCGTCTTCTCAGAGAGAGAAGAGCCGTGAAGTGACAACCCGCGCAATTCGAGCAGAAAATTGGCGACGGTGGTCCAGATGGGTCAAATGGGCCATGGCACACACCTGGCTATGACTTTCCGGGGAACTCCTTTTACCTCACTCCGTCTTGACTTCCTTCCCTAATGGAGACAGTAATAGACTCTTAACTACCGAGATCGCTTCCGTTCGACCCCCAAATGGGCTGTAAAAATGACCGGAAGAGGGCATAATTACGTCTGATAAGAGCTTTCCATTCGGGAGCCTGGCTAGTGGCGATGATTCATAAGACCGTATGAGTCGTCGTCTACGCGAAGACAAGGGTGAATGTTTTTTCGTACTGCCCTCCCTCTTTCTTCTATTTTTTGGCCGTATTCTTGCCTCCAAAGCAAATATTGTTGAAAAGTTATTGCGTAGGTGTTCCTTTTGAGGTAGTAATAATGGAGTCGAAAACAAACAATTTGCTTATCTGTAGTCCAGCCGGGGAGAGAGTCTTATCGGAGACGGAATTTGAATTTTTGTGAGTCATTTTGCCTTTTTTGGAGGGTTGAGTCAAGAACGGCTAAATGACAATGATTCAGAAAATGTCTTCGGAGCTGGGAACGGGCCCATCGATTGATCATTTGGCACACATAGCCCTTCCTTGACCTCTCTTCACCTTTTTTTTCCCTTCTAGGGATTCTTCTGTATATTCTTCCCTTCCTTGTTTGCTCTTTCTTCCCTCTATTTGCCATATCCTTCCAGCTTTTGTGCATTTGCATACGGAGGAGAAGATACGAGAGAGAGAACCGGGTAAAAGAGAAGCAACTTCTCCTAATCCCCCCGAACATGATTCGTCCGGTTCCCTTCTGATGGATGAGATGGGTTCTCTCCGCCTTCTTTTCTGTTCACTTATTTGCGGAAGGAAGGAGTCGGTCCCTCGCTTATCTTTCCTTCCCATCCTTCAAATTTCTTTTGAGGCCTCCTCTCATTCCGACGGTTAATATATGGGTGTGTATGCATTGATCAAAAAAGGCCATCCATTGTGTCCAGTTGGTTCATACTTCCGATCCCATTAATTTAGAGGGCGGCAATCCCTGCTCGACAGCATTAGCATACATAGTATGAGACCATCTGCCGCACAGAGCATCACGCAAAACACTCCTTTGGATGTCCGATTGGATGTCCTAAATTCATTAGCTGGCAGCTTCAGAGAGCCAATCATCTCTCGAAGATGCTTTGTGGCAGACTCTCGTCCTCTCAGCCGTACAATACGGCTGTTTGCTCCCCGTTCGGGTCAGCTGTACTCTCAAAAACGGACACTCCCGGCTGGCGGCTTTTCGTTATTCTTTCTAATCTTCCCGGAATATTTGTGACCTCGATAGTCCTCCCGGGAGTCTCTAATTCGCGGTGTCAATGCAGAATGGATGGCGTAATTTGGTCTTCCAAATGACCGACAGCAACAATGTCTAACGAGGTCTGATTCCGTTTATTAGGGAGGGAGGGAGGGACCACCCCCACTCCTTATTTTGCTCTCACAGATGGTAGTACTTCCAGCTGGCGCGAGATCTCTTCGTTTACAGTCCCATTATGGGGGCAGTTTATCTCACGTTCGAGAGTCCTTCACAGAATAAACCACTCGATCTCTCCCCACACTCTCCTTCGTCCTTTTTCTCATGAACTCTCCTATCCCAAAATGCCAATAGCTTTCTCATCTGGCGGACAGTTGCGCCGGCCACACCCTATTTCTCCCACTTTGATTGTGTCCAAGAGTCGAGGCGTTAATCAGCTGGCGACTGGGATGACCCTTTCCATATCCCCTAGAGGGGTGAAAGCCGTTCCGTCGCATTCTTCTCGATTCGCCACTGTTGCGCCAACCGCAATTAGCCTACGTTCTGTTACACTCTCCCCTTCTTCTTCCGACATATGTCCATCTGTCAAATTTGATGATCAGGCTTGTTTTTAGACGATGGCCGATGAGCCAGGGCCGAGCGATAATCTCAAATTCCAAGTCTGGTATCACGGAATGGTCACCAGAACCCAAGCCGAAGCTACAGTCAAACTTGAAGGAGAATTCCTTGTTAGTTTTTTGCTCTTCAAACAATCAAAGAGCTATTCAGATTCGAGACTCAATTTCAAACCCAGGAGAATATGTGTTGACGTGTCGCTGGAAAAGAAAAGCTCTTCATTTTCAAGTCAATTGTACAGTAGACAAAGGGCGAAAGACCTTCCACGTCAGTTTCTTCATTTCCCTTTAATTTGTATTCAGTTTGAGGAAGAGCAATTCACGACCGTGGTTGACTTGCTCCTTTTCTATTTGAATCATAAGAAGCCGATCACCACAACTTCAGGATGTATTCTCAGCGTCGGAGCTCAAAAGACATCGATGAACACTTCGTCTAATTCAAAAGACCTCGAAGCGGCATATATGCATGTTTTTCGCCCGGGGGAACAACGGCCAGGTGCATCCTGGCGGTAGATCTCAATTTACTCGTCAGTTTCAGGACCTATGGGTTTATCTCGACAGGTGCTGGTCAGTCAGGCGACACTTCGTCAGATGGGACCAAGGACACTTCGTCCAGTTTCCGCTTATACTCCAGAGCGAGAAGTCGTTCCTCCACTGCCAGCTGCTCTTGTGGGACGACCTCTTCCTCTTCCAATCAAATCTCCAAAACAAAGTGAAGAACAAGAAGATGTAAGTTAGAAAATCTCTCGGGAAGACAACACAATTGCAGTATTGTGATGTAGACTACGATGCGATGGAGAACATCTTGGATGCTTCTTTGTCGGCTAAGCACCGCACTGGAAGCATGCAATCCATCCCGAATAGCTCCCTCTCTCGCCAGTTCCAATCCTGCGTCAATTTGAGAATGGCCTCTCCAGCTCCTCCTTTGCCAACTCTCCCAAATCCTCCATCAACTCGCCCAGCTCTTCCTCCACGACCAGCCAATCTTCCAAAGAAGCCACTTCTCAAAGCAGGAACAATTCCACCTCAGAAACTCAGAACACCCGAGGAGGAGGCTCGTGACAGTGCTTTTGTAGACTACGACGAGCCGAAGCCAAAGAATCCCGATTACGATATTCTACCAAAGACTCAAGATTACGATAGACTGCCAAAGACGAATTCCGATTACGATAGCTTGAGGAAGGCTGATTTGGATCTCCTACCTAATCCAGACTATGATGTTCTCTCCAAGAGGCTTAGCGATGGAAGTAGCGATTCAGATGTCTCAGGAAGGAATCTTTCCCGCCGTGATTCGGGTATTTATTCATCTCCTTCGCCTCCAAACGAGTCGACATCCATCTTCTGTGCAACACAAATCAACCAACTCAAGTTCTTTTTGCTGAATAAAAAGCCGGGAGATATAGCCGAAGCCATTTCTTATGAGGATGCCAAAATGCTTCATTTTCTTGGTCTCTCAGAGAAGTCAGGGATTGGGGCAGATAATGGTCTTCGGATTGTTCTGTTGCCCCATGGCGCTGGTCTAAGGAGAGATCTTTTGGATAGATGTCGACACGTACAATGGACAGTCGTCATCAGTGTGGCATCAGTACCCAAAAAGGATGGCCCTCGAATGGTTCGACAGTGGATCATGGTGGCCGGTCATCTGCTCTCAAAACATGGAAATGTCCTTGGATTTGCGAATATCATGGCGGCCCTCGAGAATAAGATGGTAAGTGATCTGATCCACCCCCAGAGACAGTTTTTTTCAGCTCTTGTCACAGAGTCATTTGCTCACGAAACTCGATCTTTTGGCTCTTTCTGAACTCAAATCATTCGGAGAGACATTCACCCAGCTCAAAGCAGCCAACGATTCTCATATCTCTGGAGTTGTGATTCCGTTCCTCCAGCCCGTATTGGAGATCTTCGCCTCGACACAAACACAATATCTGGATGAGAGTTCATTCGCCAACGAGATCGGTAGGTGTGGATGGTTGTAGACTTAAGTCGCCAAACAGACAACTTGTGGTAAACAGTCTGCAAATCCTCGGGGGATCAAAGGACAAACAAATAAAACAATAATGTTGCAGATTCTCTCTGGCGATGGCTTGATATGGCTAGGAAATGGTCGACCGACGCTGATGGTCTTCGAGATGCCGCCCGAGGAAGTTTCATTCGCAGTCGGGCTGCAGCCGAAAACCCTCTTTCCGATGCTAATCTCAAACGGCAAGTCTCCCCAAGTTCTCACACTTCTCCCGTTCAGACTATGTTCAACCCCGCAACATCTATTGACAGACGCTGTACAAAAGCTCTTCGATGAAGCATAATTATTGTCTCTCTAGTCGCTCTTCTCCCCCGGTCTAACGCGGTTCAATCAGATGAAAATAATAATATTTATATGGCATAAAAGATTTTAAAATGAACCCGTATTATCGACCAGTTGACGACAAAGAGAATGTTCACTCTGAGTCAGTTTCAGATTCTCCTTTAATTTCTCGGCCGCCAGAAGAGCCGTCCAGAGCAGCGAGAAATGCTGAGCCACTTGAGCTGCACCAGAAACACCGTGTCTTAAAGAGATGCTGATCAAAGATGATCGGATCAGGCTTACTTTTGGAAGAGGTAGGAAGCCAAACAGGCTGCGTTGATGTCTTTCTCCTTGGCCAGTTCTTCTTTAGCCGAGGCTGATAGGGAGAAACTACAATTTTCTGAGAGAAGTAGAGCACTCAGTAGACACAAAGAGCCTTTGTCCACATTCAATCTTCTCATGGATTCGACCAAAGGAGCGAGAAGGAGGCTACAAATAAATTGATAAGAGAAGAATGGACAAAAAGCTACCTATATTGGTCTTGGAAGGCCGAGCCAGCTCGATTCCAGGCCAATCGAAGGGCAAGAAGAGCAGTGGTCCGTTCACAAAGAAGAGCAAATTTGTCGGAGAAATTGAACTGGCAGAACCAATTGAAGGCTTTCACATATTCCAAGACAGCAAACATCTCTTTCTCGATATCTATCAGAGGAGTGATAATCAAGATAGTTGATTTGGGCTCCAAAAGAGCTGATGGTCTGGTCAAAATATCCAAAAGAATTGTTGGAGGACTGTGTGGAGACATTCGAAGGGAATCCACTTTCTCCTCCAAAGTTAAAAGATCAGCCAATCGAGATGTCAACTCGGTATTGCTGATCTTGGAGAGGAAGGTGAGATCAGGCGGAGGAGTGGTGGATGAACTCGGTGGAAGGTCCAAAAGCGAACAAACATCAAATGCCCTTTTCTGCTTTGGCTCCGGTGTAGTCGAAGGAGAAGTCTCCTTGGAAGCGCTGGTTGATGGCGTTGTGGCCGTGTTACATCCAGTTCGAGAGTTTTGAATAGCCCGAGGATTCATCCCAACCTCAAGGCACTTTTTGAAGCGACATGAGCGACAGGCACAGCGAACATCTGGAAAGCAAAAGGTCAGCTGGGTACAGAAGCATTTCAACAGTTCCAATAGCTGCGTCAATGTTTGATCTTGTGAGGGTGTTGATTCATTCGATCTGAGTCACTGCTCGACCCGATATTTCTACATAATCCCCAACCAACCTTTATTGAATATACAGTTGCCATTCTTGTGGCATTTGAAGACTCTCTCGGAGACAATCGTCCTTCGGAAGAAAGTTTTACATCCATTGCAACTTGGAACCTAAAAAGTTGGCGGAGGTGAAATGGACCATTGATCAAGAGACCTCATAATGGTAGCCGGTTGACTGGTCTCCGCAAACGGCACAAAGTTCGGAACAACGAAGAGGGCGTGGAGAGGTAGTTTGTGGCAAAGGGAATGGTAGGAGCATAGATGAGACCATTGACCTGGAAAAATTCGAGTGTAAAAGTAGATAAGGAGATGATCAGAACGGACCAGCACGATATTGACTTGTCTCGGTGGGGAACGGGTTCTCATTTGTCAAGGGAAATGGGACGAATGATCAGATCACGTCAAATCACGCGAATTCTGAACTTAGCTGGTGGATTGGCGGTTCATTCTCTCCTGGGCGATCTTATAGCCCGAGGTGTGATCATTGGGATAGAGGAAGAAGATCGAAATTGTTTGGAGGAGCTCATTTACCCAGCCGGAGTCTTTTCTAGGCTGCTCTCTTTGTCGAGCTCAAAATAACAAAAACATTTGAAAAGTGCTCTCTGATGTCTGATCAACACCTTGACAACGCAGATGTTTTTCCTCGGAGATTCAGAAAAAAGTGAACAGGGCGGAGCTTGGGAGGGAGAGAGATTAAAAGATAGAAGAGAGATAGAGAGAAAAATGTTGATTCAGGTGGTCAAAGGCGAAAGACACTTCAGAGATCATTGTTCCGTGGAGGAGAGAGAAAAATGACTCAGATAGTGTGAGTGATCCAAGTGGAGGAAAAGGTGGATGTTTGATGGCTGATGCGCGAGGATGGTTTGAGTTGCGACGACACTGTGTTTGTGCCGCGCAATAACGCCGAGAAAATGAGCGGCTGGAATCATAGATCGAACAGCGAAACAGCATATTTACGATACGGTAAGGCTTAAAGAATCGGGTTTTGTGAGAAGACGGCGGCAGATCTGTGATCTTGATATTCACAGATATCAACTATGCTCTCTTCGATATGAACTGACCAACGGAACACAACTGATAAACTCTGGCTGGCTGGGAGACACAACACACTCAGCCACAAAGCATTACTCCAAAGATTTTCAAAGAGAAGGAGAGCAACTGGGTCTGCTACGCCTGCAGAAGTAGAGAATGACGTCTGATCGCCGATTCCGATCAGTTTAGAGAACACATTCGGACAGGAGAGGGGGAAAAGAGGCCACGCCCAATCATGATGCCGGTCTATGAACTGCCTGTAGAAGGGAACTTCTGTACGCAGGGCTCCTCTGAGGGGAAAAAGAGAATTTATTTGTGAAGATGATTGTAGAACAAGAGCGATCAGATCCTGGATGATAATTCGGCCAAGTTAGCCAGTAGGCTAGGCGTACGAATTGGGGCCGTTCCTATACTATCTCTGATCGTTCATCTCACAATGTCCTTCATTCAACCCACTAAACACAAGAAAACTTCTTGAGAAAAGGGGATAAAGATGTCCAGACTAGACTGAGGAGATACGGTAATCATCACGAGGAGATCTTATTTTAGGGGTTGAGCCAGTATTATCCAGACTAAAAGTGACACTGACTTAGGAAAATTTCAGAGATCCCTTTACAGCGTCAAGTTATCTCATTTGTGAGCCTAATTGACCCGTTTATTAATTGTGTTTGAGCTATATATCTCCCCACACAATCTACTGTGATTCACTTAGGTTAAAAACAAAAATGATACTATTTGCGTCTTCTAAGAAGGAGATGACGCTTTTGAGGGTGTTACCGGTTGTATGCGTCACGATCCCAGAAATGGCCCTCCGGATCGGCGACATGCAAAATGTGACGTTGTGACCCGAAAAGAGAAACGAGATTCATCAGTCTCGATAGATATTCAGAAAGATGTTTTGACGAGAAAACTTTGATCGCTCCCAACGAACAATGAACTGTGTATCAACGTGGCAAAGCGAAAAAGACAGGATTGGTCCCTCTTTGATACTGGTCATATTTGTGACCATCCAGGATCTCTCACTCTCATGGACATTTTAGATAATCCCTTAGAACAAAAGGAGATCTCATATTGGTCACGGGAACGAAAGATTTTATCGTCTGTCTTCCCAATCTCTCTCTCTCTCTCTACTTTTTTAATACCGCATAGAAGCCAAAAGAAGTAGCAGACTCTTTCAGTTGAACTTTGAATTGTCCTCAGGACATTCAATGTACTCTGAGTGATCACACCTCGGAAAGAGCGCAGCTAAAATAACCAATTGCTGATAGACACGGAAATTAATTGGATTATTTGCCGGCTTCAAAGTACAAAGTCTCTTCAACTTTTCACAATCGACGCTAAACTTTTCGCTTCTGAGAAAAAAAGGCAGCTTCCTATTAATTGGGAGAATTATCTGATCTGAATGGAATAACCACACATGTTCAACACGTACAATCAACCAGCAATTAGACAACCAGGTGGTTGGAGAGAAAGATATAATTGGCGCAAATGTTCATGGTGTCTCGAAAAAGTAGGCCAAAGACTGGGGAAAAAATTGAACAGAAGAAGCCTGTGTAAGATCTTTGAGGGTCGAACGTGATCTTCTTATTTCTGTCTAGAGCAGGGAAGTTGACTCGAACAGCGTCTGATGTCATTGGGAGACTAATTTATTGAAATTGACCTCGTCCGCTCCCTTTACGGCATCTCTTCGGTTTTACGGCAAATGACGAGAGATTTTTATATATGATCGTTGACAGTTTGGTCCAACGTCTTTGGACGGCCTCGAAATTGGTCGGGATGATTTGAAATGAGAAGCAAATGAGCAGAGTCGAAAGAGAAGAGTGAGAGGTTGCCGAGCAAAAAATGCTTTCCTGGTAGCCAAGGGAAACTGTGGGGGAAGATGGAATGAAGAGAGTCTGGAACTTTAAAAATAGGGGCCATTTAAAAAAAGAAGAAGAACGCAGAACCATTACGTCAAAAAATTGGTTATCACACGTGCCTTGGGACCCTGGGGCTCGATGGCCGCTTATCGACCATACCGGACTCTCTCCACATCAAAGATCCATAGTCCATGGGCAACAACTTTTCCGGGACATTTTTCTCATCTCTCTGCAAATTCTCAAATATTTTCCCATCTCATATGACGGGAGATTGTTTGTCCAAAAGGGGAACACGTGTTGAAAACAGAAACGAGAGGAAGCAAATTAAGCGTGATTCTGATCAAGATCCATGGAAGACCCTTCTTTCTATATTTGGCCATAAAGAGAAGCAGATTGTATGGCTTCAATCGAACCAAAACTCAGTTCGAAATAGCGTCATTTTGACTTTTTGACGGACGCACCGAGTACAACTTAGAACACGTTCTGCGGGTCTCTTTTGATCGTTCAGAAAATGAGGACCATTGGCTGATCAATCATCTCCGATCCGAGCCTATTGTGTCGTTCTTCCATGGACTCGGATTGGTTTCAGCTCTCTGTGGCTATTGGATTATGGCCTGATCAGGGTGCCAGCAAACGAATGGCTACTTTTACAAAATGATGTGATGCTCTTCCATGACCAATGACGTCAAGAAAAGGTCGGTTGCAACCCCACCATCTATATAGACTAGAAATATAGAGTTTGAAGTTGGCTGAACTCTCCTTCGGATTTGGCGAACACTTATTGGTTTGAAGAGAGACTTCAGCCAATCTAGCCCATGTTTGGGGAAGTATTCGAGGGAGAAAAAGGTTCTTTGAACTTCCCTGATTACTGCAAGTTGATCGTATGCGTATTGATCTTGGGAAGGCGATTCAATTTGTTAAACAAGTTTATCAAAGAAGGGAGAATGGATCAATCTCAGCCAGCTCATAATGGTGGGAAGGAAAGCCTGAGGACAAAATGACTTCTTGTTGATCCGAATGACTTCCCCAGTCAGAAATATCTTGTTTTGATTCTCGAGGAGGACAAGGAAGTTGAATAATCGGGACTGAACTTTGTCACAATAGACAACTAATGATCTCTGTAACTGACCATACATCATCGGTGAGACGGAAGCACGCGCCCAATTATTAGAATCTTTATTATCCCGTGTTTTGACTCGTATCAGAAATAGAAATCCGAGAGATAAGAGGGCGCTGTTCGGGTGACGAAGGCCTTCCGAGTGGGATCTCCCACAGGATTCCATCGTGGCTTTTGGACGGAGCGAGTTGCTCCGCGACGGACGGTCGATGATGAACTTCGTGTGGCACTTTTAACTCTTCGAGGCTGTTGAGTTGTTCGCTGCTTAATCGACTGTGATTCCACGGATCGACTTCTTTTGGGGGTAGATTTCTTCTTCTTAGCCGGAGATCGGCTTTGACGAGATTGCTCCTAAAATAGAAAATATTAACAAGGAAGCGACGCGTTGTTTGTTCAGCAAAAACAAACTTCCTCCTACTCGAAGCGTACCTGCATCAGCCGTTGCATCTCCGCGATTCGTTTAGTTTCATCTCGTCGTCTCAAGTCCTCCATAGCTCGTCGTCGTTTCTCCTCTTCAACAGCCAACCTCTCTTTCTCCAATCGACGTCTCCTCTCCTCTTCTTCCATTCTTCGACGACGATCTTCCTCTTCCAAATCTCTCTTTTTCGACTTTTTAGTTCTAAAATTCCGTAGAAAAAAGACTTAAAAATCTGACTTTGGTTTGCTTTTCCTCGGCTCAGCGATTTTCGTCACGTCATCAGCACTCCTTCGTCTTTCAGGCGAGGGTGTATACAGTCGAATTGAATCTCCTGAGGTGTCCCAGCTGCTGTTTATTTATTTTCTCTCCCTTAAGCCTACCTGACTCGCTTTTTATCCGGTTTTCTCTTTACAATAACTTCATCTGCACTGTATGGACGATCTCTGCTGCGTGGAGGATTGTACTTGGATTCAGAACGAACGTAGGGAGCATAAGCTGAAAGGGTATCTCTTTTGTACTAAAAACATTTACGAAGAATGTCTTGTTTGGCTGGATAAACAATCTCTTCGTATTCTTTTAATAAAGCCACGGGCACATCTCCTTCGACTGTATGGCGATAGATAAAAGATCGTCTGAGACCTGAAAGAGAGAGTTTTCCACATCGGAAACGTCATCCCCTCCATCGGTTCTCTCAATTGGACTTGCGAAATCGTTTTCAACTGGCTGAGGAATAATTCATCTTTGCGAAGGAGTTTGATTCCGATTGGTGATCTCGGGGTATTTTTAGATTTCTCGGGGAGAGACTATACGATAATTTGATTAACGTCTCGGGACACAATGAGCGAAACAGAATGTGACAACTTCGCTTTTTCTTCGCCAGATTTCTGGCTGAAATGCGAATTGATCTGTGATAGAAAAATTCTGCCAAAAAGGAAAAGTCAAAGAAAAATATTTGAGGAAAGAAAGAAAACGAACCTCTGTTTGTGCGCGGCATATTTGGTTGTCAGGAGAACTGACGCAGAACATAGAGAATGTACAATTTTTATTATGTTTTAAGTGGATATCAATGTGGAATGCACGGAGAGTGGGTGGAGGGGAAAGGAGACTTTTTAAACTGGACGATTTGTCTGCTGGGAAAAAGGTTGTAACGACGTCGAAGACTGAAATAACTCATTTCATTCGAAATTTCAAGTGGACTCACTTTAGTATTGAGGAAAAAGTTGGCGGCATTTCGGTCCTTTCCAGGTGGAGGAGAGACTAGTCGTCGACAGGAAGTATTCTGCTGGACGGGATTGTTCACCGTTGTTCCGTTTTCGTCGGTTATTCGGATAGAAATCATCGTGCTGGACATGACTGACTTTCTGGAAACAAAACAATGAAAGCAGTAGTAAAAGAGGAGATTAAAAATGAGAACTAGCGCTGTTTTCATGGCAAACAGCGGACAAAAGAAGTGTTTGCGTCAGAGAGATAATGGCGACGACCCAACTGTAGAAGTTTTCAAAGACAAACTCGATTATGAAAGGATTTCTGAATAATCTTTTCAGGACAGGTGCGCCGTAAAAATAACTCTTTTTGTCATCGCCGTTTGAGTACAAATTCGTGACAGCCGGCCATATCGGTAGAAAAAGATAAAAAGGGTGGCTGAATGAGTGGGAGATTCCCATATGGGAGTCTGGGAAAAAGACGACGACTGGTTGCTTTATACTCGAATTGATGTTCCTTTAGGGCAAACAGTAGGCAAGAGGCAAACAAGCTCATGGAACTCGTTTATGATACGAGAAGTCACCTGGAGTCGGCCGCTTACGCCATTGGCGATAAAGTGAATAAATCTGCATGAAAAGAGAGAGATATATTGCGTAAGAGAGAAAGTGAACTGATTCACTGAAAAGTCAACACAGCTGATGGGAAATAGACCGAGAGGGGAAAGAATACGATTAATTGGAAATGCTTGGGAAAACAATCTGCACAGAATATGAAAGTGCCCCGGGCTAGGCTTTGGCTCTCAGTCAGGGTGTCCACCCACGAACTGGCTCTACTCGTTTGAAGGAGGAGGCACTCCCCATCAGGCGGACAAGAGAACTGGACAGTGACGAGACAACTATTTGCACATTGCAGATTAGAGAAGAGGAAGCCGCGAGGAAGAAAGCTCGAGGATACAGGTTCGGGAATGACGTCAATCTACGCCGACTGACCAAAGACACTTTTGTAACACCCGACCGTCTTTACATCTTGATCAAGCGACTTTAATCTTTCTGCAGGGACGACTTCTTTCAAATGCAAAAGAGATTTCTTTTTTCCCTAAATGATAAACTTTGGTAAAGCCAGAGCTCCTATTGTCTAAAATATTGTGGAAAAATAATGGAAAGTTTTATGTACAAAGCCAATTTCAGTAGACTTTAAGAGGCAGAGGAATCTTGAGGGAGGGCTTTTGTCTTGAGAGTGAGAATATGGAGCAAATATTGCCGATAATGGGTATTAAAAAGAAGCATGATGATAGTTCCGAGACAACCATGACAGCCAGCGGAAGCAATAATTGTATTTGACACAGCTGAACTTATCATAGATCTATTAGAGAAATGAGACTAACTTTGTAAGCCAACCCAGCCCCATAAAATGAGGATATTATAGAAGACTCCAGGAATGAGAAGAAGTGCAAGGGGGAGGATAACTTGGATGAAAAGGCCCAATTGGAATTCATATTGAAGCTTCCTCGTCTTTTTTCCTTCATTCCATCTCATTTAGCTATCTCTTACCTTTTCCGAGATGATTGGAAGATCACGTAGATAATAGAAGGAGACAGCCAGCATCAAAAGAGAGCTAATTATAATTAGGATAGCTGAAAGCGAGACTAGACTGATTCAAACTAAGATCCCTCTACTTTCTATCATAAACACCAAGAACATCTTGAGGCATTTCTGATAATCCAACATCACCAACGAGGGATCCGTTGACAACTCTCGGCCGCAAGTATATTTCTGAATTGTCATTCTTTTCGGAATACAATCAATCTACCTGGATGATATTTTGTAATTGTTGTTGGATATCCCCATTCCATATGAAGTACGCCGCAATCAGGAGGCCATCGAACACAACATAATAAAAGATTCTCGTAAGAATGAACTTTGCATGAGAGGAAAACTGAAGATTCTCTTTCTCTTTGAGAGCTGAATCTACCTTGATAAGACTTCGCTTTGGGAGAACATAATTCAGACGAAAATGAAAGGTCTGCATAAAGGAACAACAAGTATTCAAGACAACCAGAAGAGAAAGCAGAATTCCAAGCTGCTTTTATTTGAAATTTTAGAGACTCTTTCTTACATCGATTGGACATTCAAAGAAAAGAGAAATGAGGCCTCTGTTATTCCCAAAAGGTAAGGGAAGCAGAAGGACTGGCTCCAATAGGGTGTTGAACCAGAAATCCAGCCAGGTATTAGTGATTTGATAGACGAAAAGAACCAGCTGAGCATCTTTCATATGCTTCGGAGTCTAAAAGCTTTGTTTCCATTCTGTATGGAAAAATTCTATAATTCCATCGCTACCAGTTAAAAACTAGAGTTATACGCTCTTCGTGAAAAAGAATTGCTAGAGACCAGATGATGAGAATACCTGAGTGATAACGCAGAACAATCCAAATAAGTTGATTGGGAGAGTGACGACGGCAAGAACCCGAAGAGTAATGAGATAAACTTTTGGGTTGGGCTCCAGATGGCAGACTAGAGGTCCTTGTAGTTCAGCCATCGGAGTAAAGACGGAAAATATCAGCTATAATGGCGGTGATTGGCCTCCGTTAATAACAAGCGGCGGTCACAAAAGGAGAGGGGGAGATGTGATGACTGAAGTCTTTTGAGGAAAGTCATGCCTCCAAGCGGTTTTCAGTTCTTAGACAATTATCTCATTTGACTCGAGTGGAGCTCATCAAGTATCATTGATTCATACGCAAGTCTGGCCTCTTCCACATAGTTTTCATCCTTGAAAAAAGTCCAAAGGAAACAATTTGGTTCAAGAATACAGATCATTATCCGCGTTGTTTATTCCTGAGGAAGTCCGAGAAGAGCGACTTTCACTCTGATATACACAACCATTTGAAGTCCCAAATCTTGAAGAAACTTCCTCGTGTGGAAAGGAAAAGTCTTTTTGAAGGAGCCCTCCTCGTTGATACAAAGATCATTCAGGCTCAAATTACTAAATTTAGTGATCTTTTGATGGGTAGAACTCATTAGGAAGTTAGTTCTTGCAGAAGTTTGAGGACATCCGAGGGGTCAAAGTGCCAAAAAAGTACAAAGAGAAGTCTAGAATACTAAGAGTTTCCCTCCTCTAAAAGAGATTTCTCAAGGACCTGTGAGCACTTTCGTCCCCAGCTGAATAAAATTCTCCCCTGGGCCGTTGGGGGCGAAAAATTTGTCTGATCCAATGGACGCGAGTTCACTCTTCGAATAATCCCATTTCATTAGCCCAGGCAATTTCTTCCATTTCGCCCCGGGGCCGTCATACCGCTCCTCTTCCGGTTCCAATTATTAAAAATATTTCTCGTCACAAATAGCCGAAGGGATCGTGTTTGGAAGATTTTGGTTCTTGGAATCCCCTCTTTCTGCTTCATGACCTTCAGAAGGAGGATCCACCTCTCTAATTCACAGACACCATTTTGTGTAACTCTCTCCTGGGGGACCTCTCGCGTCATTCCTGCTTTATACATGACACGCTAGGTGACTCTTCTCTTTCAGGAATTCCCGTCAATTGGTCCAAAACCGACCATATATTCCTTCTGAAAATTAAAGAAGAGAAATGATCGAAAAGGCCCTCGTGGCCTGTGCTGTCTCATCCATTCTTTTTTGTTCTTCCTTTTGATTCGACGGCCCAATTCTCGCAAATATTTTGAGATACTAAGAGCCGTAAAAATTAGACTCTGTTTTGCCTCAATATGCTTAAATTAGACAGCTTACTTGACTGGAGAAAACAAAAACTATAAAACGAGAAAATGAACTCCTGTTTTTTCCCCCACTCAACTTCCTCTCGATACGATATCGCCTCGATTAATGCGAATATCCTAGCGAAAAGGAGATCTGAGCCGCTTGGAAGAACAAGAACCGCGCCAATTGAGTTTGTAAGGCTTCTCGCTCTCTCCTTTCAAATCTTCTTAGTCTTTGGAACACAGTCGAATTGCTTACCTCTGTCTAATTACGCTTCGCTGTTTGTGCCCGGAAGCACTCGTCCCGACACATAAACGAGACCCACGTTGTTCTCCATTAACTCCGACTTCCTCTCCTTTTTATCCCTACGATTTGACGTCTTTTGGTCGGCTGCAATAGAGAGGCAATAGGGTAATCATAGGCTGTAGAGAGTTGCTTTTGATCCCAAGGGTTTAAGCCTAGCACATTAGAACACGGCGGGGAGCAGAGACCACTCTCCTCGATGCTGGAGGATCCCCCTACTTTAGAGAAGAAGGAGGGGGAGGGGAGAATGTCAAAAAGTACCTGAAGGCTTAAGCCGAGGAACATTTCCCAAAGGGTTGTAATCCGAGAGGATCCGAGAGGTTTCTTTTCTCTCATTCCCATGTGGACAATTAGTCATTTCTCTAGACAATGTGTTGAATCTTCTCTTCCAGACGAGAAACTTTCAAATTAAGAGAGCAAGAGAGATATTCCACCACTCCTGGTGTAATTACGATAATTACGAGCTCTCGGCCTCTCGAAAACTTTTGTTGCTTCTCTACAGAATCTCTTACTTCGATCACCAGATGTCAGATTTCTCTCAAAATTCCAATGAATTTTAAATCTTCGGAGCTCAGCTGCTCGAATTTGCTCCTTTTTTTGTTCCTAAAGTGTGACGTCTTGACCTTTCCTCTCTTTTCGATTTTGAGGAAGGGAAGAGACAAGATAGCTTTTGGAGGCGTCGTAAATATTATTTGATGCAGTGTTTATGCAATTTCAGCTTGTCCAAAGGGAGTTAGAGCTGTCACACTGTTCTCCCCAACTCTCGTAGAACAAAAGGTCTTCTAATTTCCCAACGACCAATTAGAAATGGCCTGGGGAGAGACCTCCTCCTCTCTCTTTCTCTTTCATCCAAACCACCCATTTCACCTGGCTCTCGTTGCCGATAATTAGGTTTGACATCAAGAGAGTTCCTTCTCCACCTGTCCGTCTCTCTCATAATAATCAAGGAGCCATTGAATCAGCACCTTGTCTCCCTTCTCCACTTGTAAATAGTTTCTTGATTTGCAGAGAACTCAGTAGTCATTAAAACTTCCTCTCCCTCCCTCCTTCCAAATTATTCACCACATATGTTGGCATTTGACAAGCTCTTTTTCCTCTCTGATCTCTCTCCTTCTATTCTTTGATCCCATTTACTCGAGCGGTCAAAATAGACTGTTGTTAGGACAGAACGTTTAAGAAGAACGTCCCGTACAAGTCCCGGTAGAAGTAGACAAAATAAAACCCACCTGCAAACATCCATTTATGTTGGTTTTATCCGTTCTAAAACAATTATAAGTGTGGGCAGTAGATTTAGAAAAAAGGCCGTCACATGTGAAGAAGGAGGTTTGACTTCAGGACGCCATGTGTCGGAGCATTTCAATTTTTTTTTTGGTGTACCTCGTGCGTGAGTGGCAAGTCAGCCCTTTTGGCTTATTGTTTGGGTATTTTGCGAATTGCCTAATGGGCTGATGTCCTTTTGGAGATCTGCTCCTCCCTTGCCACCCCGAAAATCAAAGGAACCGACCAAATGTTTGGTTTTCTTGGAAGATTCAAGATGAGTGGGGAGTGGATCTCATTAAAGTACCCACATCATCAGATAACCCGGCCTCCCCGCTTTTCAAATATCTTCCTCTCTCTCTTTTTTTGTCTAATATATCTGCCGTTCAGGAGAGATGCATCCTCATATCTTTTTCGTTGTCCTCCATCAGTCGGTTGTGATGATTCTTTCAATTTTTGGAAATCTTTTTCTTCTTTTCGTCATCTTTCGAGGCAATCGCGTTGCTCGACGAAGTATTTCTCCCGTCCAGGTTATTTTTCTTCGAATCTCTTTCAAATTTTTCAGCTGCTTCTAATCCACACCTGTGCCGCCGATCTCTTGTTCGCACTGCTCTCCCTCGGAACTGAGATCCTTACGATGGTTCGTTTCGATTTCCCATCTCATTTCCCCGCCTTCAGATTACACATCCTCATTTCCCCGAAAACAACTTTTTATGTAAATTGATGAGGTACTGTCAAATGGTTCCCCACTATTCGAGTCCTTTCCTGCTTGTTGCCATCAGTGCCGATCGTTTCCAGGTTCTCCCTCTTTTTCTCTCCTCTCTTAAAAATCATTTCAGGCAATTTGTCGACCTTTAGCTAATTTCCGAGCTTCAAGATACCGTAGACCAAACGCTCTAGCCGTTGTGGCCTGGACTTTGGCCCTTCTTTTTTCTATTCCACAATGTTTCATTTGGGAAATTAGGCAAGTCATCTTTTCTTTTATTTATTGCCTGCTCAGAATAACTGAAATATGGCGGAACACAACGAATACTTCTCAATATCATGACCAACGAGAGGAATGTGCGACCATCTATGGTCCCTCGAAGAATATCATTAAAAATGCCTATATAATTTCGTTTAATATCCTGGCCTGGCTACTTCCTTCCATCATGGCTGGTTATTTCTACTTTCGCGTGTGCAAAGCAGTCTGGATGTCCGGGGATCGAGCACCAAAAATGAGTGCGGAAAAGGAATCTCTCAACGGCAATATGGTCACTCAGGATTACATCGATAGTTTGAGGAAAAAATCCAATGGATTCCGGCTTCAGGAATCCGAATTCGATAGGAAACGAGTCCAAACTGGTATCGTAGCGTCTTTTCTGTCTAAAATGCCCCTTTTCAGTTCGACTAACGATGACAATTATTGTATTGAATTTCTTCCTTTGGAGTCCATTCTGCATAATCAACGTTCTTCTTGCCTTTTGGCCAACCCTTTTGAGTAAGTTTTCTTGTTTTTCTTCGTCTAATCGGATCAGGTCCAAAAGTCTACGTTTATGTAATGACTCTGGGCAATTTGAATTCGTGTGTCAATCCCTGGATTTACATTTTATTCAATCGTGGTCATGTCAAAAAGGCCTTCCAACGTTGTCGACCACCGGGCACTCCAGGTTCTATTTTCTTCTCTCTTAGAGCATTTCCTTTTTAGGATTTTCGAGTAAAAGCGATCGACAAGCCTCATTCCGAGGTCCTCTTTCTCCCAACTCCTCCTTCAAACATGGCTCTGTTCGGATCCAAAAGGTATTTCCTTCTCATTGAATAAGACGGTGGATCAGAACCGAGTTTCTTTCAACTCATCGACCAAATCAGAACCCAACGGATTGACGAAGTTGGAGGAGAAGAAGAGCAACAACAGTTTGACCCCTCTGGCAGCCATCCTTTCCCACTGCTGATCTCCTTTCTGGGTTTTTCAGGGTCTCTTCCGGGTCTTTGTAATATTTGTCCAATGAATTTTCCTTTGAAAGCTCTTATCTGGCTCCTCTCTCCAGATTCAAAACCACAAACTATTCGAGAAAAGGAAAAAGAATCAAATAATCTTTTCTTCTAAGAAGTCCTTCTGCGTAAAGCATAAACTACAAGGAATGACAATCCAAAAATTGGACTATTTACTATAAGGAAAGAGAGATAAGAGGGGCCTGCTACTGCCCATATCGGGATTGTTCTTCGATGAAATTTTTCCTTTTTCTCTTTCATTTCTTCTATTTGATTTGGCCGAGTGTGGCCAAATCTGAAGAATGCAAGGAGTGCGAATTTCTTGTGACTGTTTTGCACAAGGATTGGGACAGCAATTCCACGACACAAGAGCTGGGTGACTTTGATCTTCAAAGTGGTTTGACGTCAGAATAATTTCAGGGAAATTAGCCGTTTTTATTTGCGAAAACTTTCATATTGAAGATAATTTTGTTTGTTCTTCGATGGTCAAAGGATACGAGGATGAGGTCGACTATATCCTCGGCCAGGTCATTTTCGAGCCTCATCAAATTTGTGGCCTTCTTTTGACTGGTTTCACTCCTTTTTCGCTTTTCTATTTAACCTTCAGACTGTGGAACCTTCTATGATCCTTTGAACGCAACTTGGACGATTCCAATTCCAGGAGGCCAACCAATTCCTCAGCCGCCGAAGCCAGTTCCGGTAGGAATATCTGAGAGATGAAATTAATTTCGTTAGAGCGGTAAGCCGACTCTCCGTGTCCTTCATTTGAGGTATTGTTTCGTGGAATAATGAAGAGCAAAACCCTTTTGAGTGACATCCATCTCGACACGCAGTATACTCCCGGAGAGGAGGCCCAATGCGGGGAACCAAATTGCTGTCGACCATTTCAGGATCCAGTTGTTGGTTTTCCTCGTTTGAATCCAAAAGAATCCAGGAATTGACGCAAAAGAGAGATATCACCGAGGCCGCCGGCTATTGGGGAACTGTCGGTCTCTGCGATTTACCCGAATGGACTTTCCTCAACATGCTCCAGTTTATTCACAACAATCACAAAGATGTATTTCTTTGTTTTTCCCAGTGAACTTTTCAGATTGATTATGTCTTAGTCTCTGGGGATCTTGAGTCTCATGCCGTTTACGAGTACTCAACGGACGTACATGCTGCGGTAATCAAAAACATTTCTGATACGATTCGGAATAATTTACCCAATCTACCTGTATATTTTGCCGTCGGAAATCACGAGGGTTTGATCTTTGAAGAAACTTCCAAATCTAGGCGTCCCAATGGATAGCTTCGCTCCTACTTCATATGCTCCGAAGCAATATCGAGACGACTGGCTTTATTCTGCCATGGCTACCTCATGGAATGGATGGATCCCGACTGATCAAGTCAAGGAATTTAAATAGTTGGTTCTTTCAATTTCTGCAAAATCCTTGCAGTCGAGGCTGTTATATGGTGAGATTATTCCCTGGCCTTCGTCTTCTTTCGATCAACAATCCTCTGGGAGGAGATGCTCTCAATGTTTGGATGTTAATCAATCAGACCGATCCAGATGGAACTCTCCAATGGACGATTGATCAACTGATTGACGCAGAAAAGGCTGGAGATAAGGTCCATGTGGTTGCTCACATTCCCGGAGGCAACCCGGAGGCCTTGGAGGGCTGGGCTCTCAATTATTACAAAGTCGTCAATCGGTATTCATATTAAAGAAATAAAAACAAAATAGATTTCAAAATACAATTGTGGCTCAGTTTTTTGGCCACACCCACTCTGATTTATTCTATATGGTCTACGAGGATCCAAAAGACTACACTTCTCGTCCAACTGGTGTTGTCTATTCGGCTCCTTCGGCTACAACTTATTCGCGATATCAACCGGCCTATCGAATCTACACAATTGACGGCAATTATTCCGGGTCCTCTTTTGTAAGTCTCTTCTGTAATCAAAAGGAACTATGAGTTCAGCAAGTGATCGACTATGAAGAGTGGTTTTTCAATCTGACCGAGATAAATAAAACAAACCAGCCGGTTTGGAAGCAACTCTTCTCGAGTATTAACCAAGAATTCGGATTCATTACGCATCTGCCTTCCGATTGGAATAACTTGATCAATCGAATGAAAACAGATGATGCTCTCTTCGATAAATGGTATACAATCCATATGAGACGATCTCAATATGATGGAATGGAGTTGTGTCGGGGAACTTGCAAGACTGATCTCCTTTGTAAGCTTCGTCAATTCCACCATGAGCCTCTTCTTTGTTCCGACATTTCTCCAGGTAAACGCGTATATCTCCTTTGAAAAATATTCCAGAAGGATCAGCAGAAGAAAATGAAATAATGTATAGAAGATCGAGGAGAAAAGCAAACTCAGAAGATCGGAAATTATGAGAAAATTGTTCTCCATGTCTTGATCGTGTTTAGGCAAAAATGTTGAAGAGTTGAAGCTTTCGATTTGAGTGAAACTTTCCGTTGATCAGGAAGCCGCGTTAGTCCAATTAGTCAAGTCGGAAAGCACTTGACGTCAAAGGAAACTTGGCTTCTGGGAGGAGGGGAGTGAGTGCGATTCATGCGTAACTCGAAAAGAAACAAGTAAAAGTTTATATCGCAGATGTAAAGCGACAACACCGGATGAAGATCCCGGAACCTACAGCATCCCCGCCTAACTCACAAATAGAATTTTATAAAGAAAACTTTGTCGATCACCGGTTTGCCTGCGTCTATACATAGTTGGAGATTCAGCTGTTACAAGTAATACTGTAGTGGAGAACACGTTTTAGGATAGAACTTTTTGAAAAAAGAAGAAGGGCGGAGCTACGGGAGGGCGCGGCCCGATCTTTTTTAAGGCTGGCCAGCAAAGTTCGGGTTGACGACCTCGATGTCACCGGTCGGAGCCAATCCCGGGCACTCGTAAACGCTGAAGTTGTTGTCGTCATCTGCTCCATCCTCTTCTCCATCACTCTCCACCATGCCTGAAGATGTTTTTGTGGAATTCTTTCCGGAATCACCTGGAGCATCATCTCCACAGATGATCTTCTGCTTGGCCTGTTGATAATGATGCAGTTGAGCTTTGTAGGCGAGAGTTTCATCTCCTTTGTCTCCTTTCTTTCCCTTCTTGAATCCCGGTCCAGTCCCAGCATAAGGGGCATATTCGCTATCATCAGGGGTGTCACGACGACGTCTAAAAATATCTGAGAATGCACACGCAAATCTACCTCATGTACATGCCTCCTCCAATCAGAGTTCCAACAAGTCCGACACTCATCACACATCCGACGGCTGCAACTCGTGTTATTATTGGGAAGCCGTTAGCCTCAATGGCCTCTGTTTTCTACGGAGTTCTTTTCACAAGGAGGGTGATGTCATTAATTCGACTTCGACTAAAAGCTTCCTAATCGGATTCCATAATTTAACTGATCGCTTTTTTCGGAGGCAAAATCGCAGCAAAAGGACATGAATTTGAGAGGAGTTCTGGTCGCGTGTAAACACTTTTCGTGAATGACATCATCACCAATTCGGGCCATAACCAACCGAGGAGGAAAAGACTGCCGCTGTATCCATGTCCATTCGATCCGACAACCATAGGCTCGGCAATTCGACGTTTGCTCTTTTGGGCCTCGGGCTCGACGAAAGAGACAAACTCGCTTTGTCCTTTCTTCTGAGCGACGACAGGCTGAGCCTCGACAGCTTCACTCTTGACGATTGGAACCTCCTCTTTCACCTGGGCAGCGGGGGCGGCGGCGACTGGGACTTGGCGCTGAAAAACATCGAATTGAGTCGCAGAGAGTTTACAGGAAATATATAAGGAAATGGAGATCACCTGCTGCGAGGCGGGGGCGAACGAATCGTCGAGAAGTTTGTCGTCGACTTGTGGCTCCTTCTGCAGGTCGATCTCAATCTCATCCGGAGCTGGGAATTCTGAAAGACTCGTCATGGCCTTTCTGCCGCAAATAATTTAGATCTCCTCCAATGTGCTAAAGATAGTTTTTAATGGAAGTAGAAAGTTACTCGAGAGATGAAAAAGTGCTTTCAGGGTATTTTCAAGTGTGGTCCATTGGTAGCCCACACGGTCCCACAAGACTCCATTTTTTATATTATTTGTCCATTTTCGGTAGAAATAGAATTTTTTTGGTAGATCATGATGGATACTGACTGTTCTGATGAATCGGACTTAGATTCAAGTTTTGCAAGACTTCTCTTGGACTCTGATGCAGAAGACGCCGATGCAACAGTGATTGACGACTCGCAGGTTGATGCTTTAGTTCTTCACCCAACAAGTGAATTTGACTCTGATTCCTCAAGGACTGTTAGTAGTGATACTAGTGAGGGATGGATAAGTGAAACTGAAGTCAACAATAGATGGCGATTTACTGATACTTTTGGACCAAATACTGCAATGTTGATGTGCAACGAGCCCGTAGAGTTCTATAACCTTTTCCTTCTGATGGTTCACTCATGGATTTTATTGTGACGGAAACAAATCGCTATGGAAAAACCAAAAATGTTGATTTTATCGAAACTAACGGAAAAGAATTGAAGAAATTCATAGCTTTATGCATCCAAATGGGACTCGTCAAATTACCCAGCCTTCGAGACTATTGGAGTACTTGACCTGCTCTAGGAGAACACTCAATAACAGGAAGAATCATGGCAAGAAACCGATTTGAACAACTGATGAGCTCTCTCCATTTCTGTAGTAATTCGAAAGCCGATGAAGATCGATTGTTCAAGATCAAGGAATTTATTGAACTTTTCAATGGAAACTATGAACGAATGTATCGTCCTGGAAAAGAAATTGCTATTGACGAATCCCTAGTGTCGTTCAGAGGAAGAATTATTTTTAGACAGTACATTCCGTCGAAAAAGCACAAGTACGGTATAAAGTTTTTCAAGCTTTGTTCTAAGGAAGGATA
Source organism: Oscheius sp. JU1382 (assembly GCA_932521405.1). NCBI lineage: Eukaryota > Metazoa > Nematoda > Chromadorea > Rhabditida > Rhabditidae > Oscheius > Oscheius sp. JU1382. Next base: position 3,655,283 of record OW051479.1, read on the forward strand.
CACGTGGAGAATAAGAATATATGCTGGGAAGCAGGCATTTCATGATGTACGATTGGCTGATTCGGTAGTTCTTTCACTAATGGATGGACTTTTGGACAATGGCAGACAACTATGTTGTGATAATTGGTATTCATCAGTTGGACTCGCCAAAAAGTTAATCAAAAGGAAGACACACATGATCGCCACAATGAGAAGAAATTGCAGGGAAATCCCCATTTCAATTAAAGATAAAAGACTGAAAAGAGGAGAGATACTATCTGTTACAAGAATCTATGCCAAGTAAAAGGTCAATTATATGCTATGAATCGCACTAGAAAAGTCACAACCCGATGCACTAAATGCTATTCACATTTTTGTCTTAAATGTTTTCAAGGTTACCATAAGAAGTGCGATTAAAAATTTCTATAAAATAATATTTTTGTTCTAATTGCTGCTCGAGTTCAAAATAAAGAGTTCCTAGACTATTGGTTGTGTAGCTTTGTTTGGATGTAATTATTCTAATAAATACATAAAAACTGTGAAAGATACAAAAAAGGCATAGCCATCAATAATATAAGTGTGGGCCACCAGTGGTCCACGCGGTCTTCAATGGGTTAAGATATCTTATTTTTGTACAGACTACTGTATAGCTCGCTATTTGTTGCCTCCTTTACATATATAAGATTTATTTCAGAACTTTCCTTAATCGCCTTTTCTCGATCGCGAAGTGGTGGAGAAAACGAGTTGGAAAAATATCAACCTAACATCGAGGTATTTTTAATGTTTTTATTAATTTCTTGTATAATTTAGGGCTTAGGAAACTACTATTGAATGGCGATGCGTAGTAGAACGAACCTGCCAGACAAGTTATATCTGTCAACCGTGATAGGGAGTATAAACCCGCAAAGTGGATATCTTCAACTGGTAGGAAGAAATTATTTTTATGTTTTAGTTTTAGGGACAAGTTCTAAACGTTGATGAAAACTATTTCATCGGTTGTACCGAATACATAGGGCCAGTTGGCACACTCACCAGCTTCAAAAGAGGCTTGGACATTGAAGTATGGCATGTATCCTCGCCTAACAGGAAATATGTTCTATAAAAACTAGCCGAAGGTCTTTACCGAGTTAAAAGATTGATTTATAAAAATTATTATTACGTTTATCAAAAATTGGTAAGTTTTCTTTTATTACTAGTTTACTTGCTTCTAATTTATTATTTAGGTACAATTTATGAAGGAGCATCTAACATCCAGCTTAACACCATTGCTAAACTAGTTGATGCTGAATACAAAAACTTCGCCTAATTTTTGTCTATAGAATCCAGAGAATACGTGTTATGTAAAATGTAGATTATTTAAATAAATTGTTACCGGTATTATTAGAAAAAAGAAACTCTAATTTTTGAAAAAGTTTTGCAGATGGACTTAATTATCATCGGATCTGTTAGAGACCTGAAGGTTATAGTTTGTTAATTTGCATTTAAATATGGCAACTCACTCCAAAATAGATTCGGTATTAAAATTTTTACATTCATTCACAAGCAAAAGTTTAAAATCTAGAAAAAAAATCACTTACTGCTCCCGGTTGGAGTGTTGGACTTATTCTATTTTGCCTTATGCCAATAGTTCTCATTAATTGAAAATCCATCGATCGTATTTTCAAAATGTCTCGTAGTGACAGAAGAGAAAGCTTTTTGCCATCTCAAATATGGAAGCAGCCAAAAGGCTCATCTACTCGGAGACTACTGGCGAAGATCATTAGAGGCAGAAAGTTTTTGGGAAATAAATCCTATCTTTCCTCGGATAATAAAGCAATTCTTCAGATTTGGATTATTGCATCTGTCTTTTGGAAAAAGAATAGCAGGAACATCAGATTTATTGACGCTGGACGTCAGCATTTGAAATTAAGACAAACGAGTGGGCGATTTCTTGAAAAAGAGTGGCGGCTTCTTCCCAGGGAGCCTCTAAGAATCCTCTTTCCACCAGATATGATAAATCAAATGACATTTGCCCTCCAAATAGTCCCTGAGCGTGGTTGATCTCCACCAGCAGTTCTTCTCTGTTCTTCACAACAATTAAACAGAATTTTTTGGAGTCATTTGCCTGAACAAAAGTTGTGATCGGTTCTAGCGCTACTAACTCTGCTGTTCCCATGCTCTTTGCCCAGAAGGAGCAATATTTCTCCGTTGTTTAGCTCAACACAGTTGATTTCCAGTTGAAGATTCTAAAGATGTACATCTTTTCTGATAAAAGGGCTTACCACATTATTGATGTATGTATTCTCATCTCTCTGAGTAGCACTGTCAAAACCTAAATAGAAATAGGTATGACACCTTTCTCCGTAATATAGTTGAACAAAGCGTTTTTCTTTCCTAAACTCCTCTGTCCAAAAGTCGAACTTTGGAGTGTTGGACACGAAGGTTTTCAATTTCCTTTCCTCATCCATTATTAGAGCCTGAAGGAAGATTTTTTTGTCATTTAAAGATGCTGCAAATTACCGAAACAAGAGGCTCAACGCATTGACGGAAAGTTTCCAAATCAGAGACTGAATCTATATCCATGTTTAAGTGTTCCAGCCGCCCAAGATACCCATATAAATCGGGTATGACATCTAGTTCACAAAGTAGACGAACAATTTTCTAAAATACTTCTTTGGGAAAAGATGGATGACCGACTGTATTCTGGATGAGATCAAAGTCGTAGAGGTCAAACACTCCATAAAGTACAAGATGTGTAAAGTGTATTTTCGAGACAAAAGAAGTGAAATGATCCGGTGTTCCGAGCTCAAAAATTTCTGTGCGAAACTTCATTGATTCCAAAAATGAATCCAAGCTGGCTATTGTGCAGTATTTATCAACGCAACGGTCTATTCGCGGAAGACCGAAGGCTGGCTGAAAATTGTAATTTCCTCATTACAAATTGTACCTAAAGCTCGATACTCCTGAAGTTGATAGCCGAAAGGCTATTGAATGGATTGTGGCAATATAACTCAACTTGGAAGTTCTTTAGAATCGAAACAGAAAAATACTGGAAAAGGGGCAGTAATTTTTGAATAAAAAGTCACCATTTCGCCATTCGTTTTGTTCCTTAAATTGGTGAAGCATAAAACCAATTTAAAGTTGGTCTTTTGTCTATAAGAGTAGCGATTTTTCTCCACCAATCTGTCCATCCATTTGCAAGTTCGTCGAGTTCTGACCAGTTCATTCAAAAACATCTGAACGACTCATTTTCCAGAATAAAAAGGAAACCTTTTGGGTGACTAGACGTTGATAAATCTCAGGAATACAGCAGAGATCGAAAAACATCATTTTTAACTGAATATCTTCGAAATGTGAAATTGGACGGAGAGAAGTTGGTCAAATTGATGGGGAGTGCTTTCATCCTAAATTAGGTCAGAAGCAAGATGTATCAATAGACAAAGAAGAAACTAAAGAAGATTCGCAAACACAAATAGCCTCTTTCAGATTCATGCCGTTTCTCTAGACAACACTGAGGCCAAAAAGACTGCAGTTTATAGTCTACTGTGACAACAGAAAACGATTTTGATGATTAGAGAACCTAAAGGATGCGGTGGCCAATTCTCATCAAACTTCAAATAGTTCCCTTTCGTGAAAGAATGGCCTTTGAAGACGGCTGTCGTGTCAAATTGGGAATTGATCTCGTCAGCCATTTCTCCACGTGCAAACCGTACCAACAAATTTTCTTTTTCTCTGCCAACTTGTAGGAGAGTCAGCCTAATCAAATTGTCTTTCTCGACCTTTGGCTAGTCCGACCCGGGGGCGTCATGGGAAACTGGTTCAATCTGTCTCTTCCTTCGATGGCCGTCCTCTTGCTCTTCTGCTATATTTTGACTCATGTCTCCTCGATGACCATCGTCGATTTCCTCGTCAACCAACTGAACCAATCAGTATGCTTTTTTCTTCTTTCTTTCAAGGATTCTCTTAAGGTCGATCCATGTCAAGATTTCTTCAGTTTCGCCTGTACAGCCAAAGAAAATAAAATGGCAAAACTCCAAAGAATTGTGGACAATCGTCTGATCAGTCAGTTTCTGCCAAAACAAAGACTTTCTCTTTTAGCATTGTGATTTCGAGGAGAAAAGCTGTGAAAAGCTCCCCTTGAACCCTCCAGTGTTTGTCATCTTAATCATGAGCAAATAAAAAAATTGAGCGTTTTCCTTGAAATATCTGGATAGACTCTTTAACTTCTTTTGTGTTTTCCGCCTTCGATAACGCGTTGAATTCGTCTAATCGGCTCCCCTTTTTGATAAGACACATGCGTTGGCTTCACAATGCTGCGGTGGCTTCTGCTCCTCATTGTTATTATCATCGGTATTTCGAAATTCTCAATTTTGACTGAAGATTTTAGAGACTCAGGCCAAGTCTGAGGAATGTAAGGAATGTGAATTTCTCGTCGATGTGATGCACAAAGACTGGGGATCCAATGCTACCGACCAGGATCTGGGTAGATTTGAGATTTTATTTACATAATTTATTTTTTCAGGAGATTTTGCCAAATGGATTTGTGTTGAGTTCAAAATCGAAGATAATTTTGTTTGTAATTTGATTATTACGGAATTTGAAGTAAGACTTTTCTTCCGAAAAAAAGATGTGCCATTTTCCAGCCAGAAGTAGTCTATATTCTTGGTCAAATCATCTTCGAACCTCATCAGATCTGTGGTCTCCTTCTCACTGGTATTCACCCTTGCTTCTAAAGGAATTGTTCAGATTGTGGGACCTTCTTCGATCCATTCAACGGCACCTGGTCAATCCCATTGCCACCAAACCAGCCAACTCCTGTGGACAAGCAGCCTGTGAAGCCAGGAAACCCAACTCTCAGAGTCCTTCATCTTACAGATACGCACATGGCAAGACAATGAGTCGCGCAGTAAGACCGCTTTCAGGACACTCAATATACGGTGGGAGAAGAAGCTCAATGTGGAGAACCACAATGTTGTCGTCCCTTTCATGACACCGATGTTAGTTTTGATATTTCGAATTGCTTATTTGGCTCAGGAATTATCGGCGAAGAGAGTCAAAAGAGATGCACCGATACAGCCAGCTGGCAAGTGGGGAACCGTCGGCGTTTGTGATCTCCCCTATTGGACATTCACAAATATGCTAGACTTCATCTCAAAGAATCACAAAGACGTGAGTTGAAAGTACCACAATCCCGGATGTTGATTTCAGCTCGACTACGTTATGGTCTCGGGAGACTTGGAAAGTCATGCAGTAGGGAGATGATTTGATTACAAAATGTGATTCAGGTTGAACTCTATACGCAATCGACTCATATTGCTATGGTGAAGAATGTCTCGGCTACAATTCGAAGCTATTTTCCCAACACTCCTGTCTACTTTGCTATTGGAAATCATGAAGGAGTTCCCATCGACAATTTTGCCCCACATTTTGCACCAAAAGAATATCAAATGGACTGGCTGTATGACACAATGGCCGATGCCTGGCAAGGCTGGATCCCTCAAGATCAAGTCAAAAACTTCAAATAGTGGGTTTTTCTGAACTTTCTTTCATTTTTCCTTTTCAGCCGAGGAAGCTACAGCGTCCTCTTGTATCCCGGTTTAAGACTTCTTTCCGTCCATACCACATTAGGAGGCGATCCTATTAATTTCTGGATGTATATTAATCAGGTATTTTAAAATTTTCGTTAATTTTTTCTTGTTCAGACCGATCCAGATGGAACGTTCACATGGGTTGTCGATCAACTTTATGCCGCAGAGCAGGCTGGAGAGAAAGTCTGGGTTGTAGGTATAATTGCTCTTGTTATACGATTTAATTGATTCTTTCTTCAGCTCACATTCCTGGAGGCGACACTGAAGCTCTTGAAGGTAAGCTCGTTTCTTAATTGCACCAGCTCTCGTTCAGGCTGGTCCATCAACTATTACAATGCCGTGAATAGATTCCAAAATACAATTGTTGCCCAGTTCTACGGACACACTCATAGCACTAACTTCTATATGGTCTACACTGACCCCAAGGATTCTACTTCTCGCCCCACGAATGTCGTTTATGCGGCTCCCTCAGCTACAACTTATTCCGAATATAATCCGGCCTATCGAATCTACACCGTCGATGGGAACTATCCCGGCTCAAGCTTCGTAAGTTGAGACCATTTAGCAGAATAAAGCAAAATTTCAGCAAGTGGTCGATTACGAGGAGTGGTTTTTGAATCTGACAGAGGCAAATGCGAGCGACAATCCGCAATGGAAACAACTCTTCGCCTCTTTCAACCAGAAATTTGGACTCAACTCTCAAGCTCCTGCAGAATATGACAATTTTATTAAAAGAATGAATCAAGACGATGACCTCTTCAATGAATTCAACTACGTTCGAAAGAGGAGAAACCAATATGACGGAGTTGAGCCCTGCACAGGCAAATGTAAAGCCAATCTACTCTGTTCGTTCAGACAATTTCATCACGAGAATTCGCTTTGTGCCGGATTGGGTTTGCGCTTTTTATTTAAAAAAACAGTACAAATTCCAGGAGCCTCTCCCGAAATCAATACGACGGGTAAACGATTGTACAGAAAGGAGCCCAAGGCAACTCCGATGGGAAATAAACTCGCAGTCATCGAATCGGCCAAACGATTTTTGAATCGAAAGAAAAATTGAAATCAATTATGTGTTGAATGTACATTCTGATGTTGCGGTGTCACTAAAGAGTATAATATGTCCTCTTTTTTTGCTCCCAAACCTGTCACTTTATGATGGACAGCTTGATGACGATGAGCTTCAACGTGAGCGGGCTCAATAGCCCACACACGGTTGAGATATTGATGGGCGAGGACCATCATTATGAGGATCACTGCTATGAAAAGAACAGCGATTATCTGAAGACAGACGATTGGAGGAGAAAAAAGGACAAACGAGAACAAAGACGAATCTCATATAAAACGATGAGTTTCGATCGTCAACCATCACGTAATAGATTATAATAATTGTTCCCAATAATTCACACAAAAGGGCAATACAGAGGCAGAAAATCAACTGGAAAATGAGATTTTTAAAAAAGAAGCTAACTCCTCCTCCAGAAAGACGATTCTGACTGTCAGTTTGTGGAAACGAGAAGAGCACAAGGATAACCAACATGACAAGCAAGGATCCAATAAAGAGGAGCTGAGCAGCCGAAAGCCAGACATGATCCTGCAATTTGTATTCTTCCCCTTCAATGTTAGAAGATCATAAAGTTGACGTGTGCTCCAATTTCGTCATATTCCACTTTTGATTTTATAAATTAGAAAGCGAAAATAACAATTTGAGTGTAGAAAAACTTGAAAAATAGTCATTTCGATGAGGGTAATTGAGCAGGTTTGACGCAATGAATCTTACTGTAAAGACGATTTGAAGAGACACGCCATTTGTCCATTGCAATCCACAACCGAGAATGACGATAATATCCAAGAGCTGGAATTATCTGTCATAAAAAGAGAGCGATTGTCACCACAGCGAAGAGGTTCAATAGGCCGAGCGGAGAGCGAATGTAGTCGTCAAGAGCCATTTTCTATAAGTTTCGTGGATATTTTTGAAGACGGCTATAGAGGGCTCAAAACATCCGTTGTTGGCAATTGTTGTGCGCAGGTAATGGATTCGCGTGGATTCGGCAAAGCACCGGAAGTCGAGTGGCAAGGCGGAAAATTGCTGACATAGAGGAGAGGCCAATTTTGGAGGAGAGAACGAGAGAGAGAGAGAGAGAGAGACATCTTTATTTATACCGGTTTTTAAGGGGAAGATCTCGGATAACTGAATCCATCTGAGGATCTAAAAATCAACAAATTCATTGGGAATCTTCTTCATTTGACGGCGGAAAGGCGGCGGAGGTGGAGCCGATCCACGAGTAGGTTGATTCTCTGCAATTTGATTGTTGCTGAGAGACCCGAACTCACCGCGATCCACATTCTCAACCATTTTGTCGATTCCGGGAAGGAGTTGTTTGAGATCTTCACAGGCACCCGTCTCCACATTTGGAATGTAATGACCGCAACAGCAAAGACACTTTCCATTGGCACTGGCACAAGTAGTTCCATGGAAAAGCTCCATTAAGAAGCGATGATGAGGTGGAGGACCGAATGGTGGTCGTGGTCCGAATCTCATTGGAGGAACGTCTCTTGGGAAAGACATTCGACCACGAGGATTATAGAACATAGCGAAACGAGGAGCAGCTGAGAGTCCTGGACCATATTGGAATTTCTGTTGGAAAGGACCACCTGGAGGTCTTTGTCCAAAGCGAGTTTGTCTTCCCATTCGAGGTCCACGGCCATCTCCCATAGGAGGTCCATTGAATGGAAAAGGAGCAGGGAAGGAAGGACCATTGACTCCAAATGGAGGAGGTGGTGGTTGAGGGAAGTCCTCGCGAGGACCAAATGGACGAGATCCCATTGGTGGTGGAGGTCCTCTTGGAGGGAATCCACTCATTGAACTGCCACTGGAGAATCCTCCAGAAATCTCATCGTTGGTTGGGAAGAAGGGGAAATCCGGACGAGCTCCTCCTCCAATTGGGAGTCCTTGCGGTCTTCCCTGTCCACCGAAAGACATTTGTCCGAAAGCTGGTCCAGTCTGAGTAGGATAGACATCTTGAGCTGGCTTTCTTATATCCTCGTCTCCTCTTCCACTAGGACCTCTCCTGTCTCCACCGCGTCCTCCCTCTCTTCTGCCTCCTTTCTTCATTCCTCCTCGACCACGTCCTTCCTTTCTAAATCCACCTCGTGGTCCATCAGCATTATCCGAAGGAAATTCCGAAGGACCTCCTTTGCCCTCATAAGGGAAGTCATATTGTGGCTGGAATGGCATGAACGAGATGCTCTCGTCATAAGCGGGAGAATCAGCTTGTCTCTTTTGACGACCTCCTTCAGAAGCATCATCCATCATCCTCATTTTGTACAATTCACTGGAGAATCCTTCGTGGTTTCCGTTTCTGATCATCATTTGAAGTCGTTCTCGTCTGCCTCCACCAAGGAAGAGCGGAGGAGGACAGCCGCCTCTCTCCTGGCTCACCTCACAAGCCTTTTTATCTTCACAATCTTGTTGGAATAATGGACGAACTTCCTTCATTCTAAAAGAACTTTTTAACTACCCTTTTAGCTATTCAAGAACTCACGGACAGAATCTCTTGGCAGTTGTAGTATCATTCCTAATTCTACACTCGAAACTACGAGTACAGTACCCGCATTTGGGAGGAGATCCTCGAGATTTATACTCATCCATGAGCATATTGTATTTCTCCATGGCTTTGCTCACAATAAACTTCTTCATCCAGGTGGGCCATTCAGGTTTAGTGGGAATGGCGGCGCACGCGGCTGGCAGTTTATCAAGAGATTCACTGGGCCAGAAGCATTTGGCCTGAAGTTTTGAGAGTTGTAAAGAAGAAAATATCCCACCTGTTCCCATGATCCCCAAGATCCACATCTATCGGAAGGACGTGGTGGGCCAGGTCGACGACCAGATGGAGGTGGTGAAGAGAGAATCTCATCTTCATCCTCGGAGGTTTCTTCGTCATCATTGAGAGAAGCAGTCTGATTGGTTGATTCGAGTTCTCTTCTCAAACTGATAATGCTCAGATAGGCGGACTCGGGATCGAAATCCTCAAACCAAGAGGATTCCTTTTGTGATAAAACCAGTCCAATCAGGACTAGTAGGAGAAGAAGTTTCATTTCTCTGAAAAAAGGACTTCGTAATGGAAATTGAGTGGTGAGAAGTGCGGAGTCGAGACTCCCGAAAGGGGCTTTATACTCTCCTCTCGTGGGTTAAACACGTCCGTTGGTCGGAGCTGATCTCGCCGAGGAAAGCACAATATCAGGAAGTAAATAAGAGGCGAAAGGGACGGAGCAACACGCGACGGTCACACTTCTTGGTCAAGACTATGGCAGAATCAGCTGGTTCGAACAAACACAAATTCTCCCAGGGAAATAGGCCTCCACTTCTTGAGTACATCCAGTCTCGTCTCAAGCTTTTCCTCTTCAGAAAGCCGCCTTTCATTGGTCTCTGTTTGTCTAAATTTTGGGCCGAAATTCCTCTCAAATCATTATTTTCGGATTAATGGAGACTTTCTTTAGTTTTCGCGTAAAATGAGTCATTTGTTGCTGATCTACAACTTTCCGCCTGGTGCTTGTTTTCCCATTCTGTTGACCTTTCAAATAGCCACTCGGTCACTCAGAAAAGTGTGTCCTCTGATCTTTAAATAGTTTATTTTAGATACCCCTACACACACAAAAGAAGAACAAATTACAAAAATTCGCCCAAATTAAAGTTAAAAAGGTTGTTCATTTGACGCATTTTTTTAAGAAATTGAGTGTCATTGTAAGCCCAATTAGTCTTCTTTGTGCACATGAGCATCTAAAAGTCAGTTCTTTTCACGAAGACAGAAGAGTCAGAACCTGAGTGCCAGGAGCATAAGGGATGTAGTCGCAGAAGCCAAAGAATTTAAGGAATTTCTCCTTGGAGTCGATCTCCCATTGCAGATGATTTCTATTGAATACCGTATTGATAGCAAGAACTCCTAAACAAAATGCTCCTTTCTTTTAGCCGCCTACCATTTTCCTCGATCACTTTACAAATATTTTCGATGGTCTCCAACTCATAAAATTCACTGACTGGACAGAGCAAGCCATTTTCGTTCTCATCGATACTGTAGCAGGCGTCAAGCAGGAGTACATTGTATTTGACTCCTTTAGCAACGGCCTTTTTGAGGAGAGCAACTCCATCAGCCAGAATCAGATTGGTGAGACCTTTGACGGGCTTGAAATCGAAATATCTTGTGGCCAGATCGACCATAATCGGATCGATTTCCACCACAGTCGTCTCGATCTATTCTTTTTTTTCCAAAAAGAAAGGAATTCTCACATTGATTCCCCATTCATTGATGATAGAAAAGAAGTTTGGAACTGTCCCTCCGCCCAGACCGATCATCATCACAGTCTGCTTCTTAGTCTCATTGATCGAAAGAGCTCCAACTCCAAAAGGACCAATAATCATTGACTGGAAATAGCCGTTGACCACTATCTTCTTGTCGACCGGCCATTGCGACGTCTTGTTGTTCTCCCAAGTCAACTCTGAATCATTTGGAATTCAATCAATCGCTCTCTCACGGTTGGGCGTCTTCAGTCGAGTCGCACTGTTCACATATCCTCGAAGATCTTTCAAAATCATCACTCGATCAACAACGATTCTGGGAAAAAGTTTTAAATCAATTAATAAAGATACTTATTGTCTTCTTCTTTGATCCGATCCGCTATTTGGAAGCAAGCATGGCTCATTTCACTACACTCGACTCCATAGTGTAGCTGGACTCCAGCAGCCATGATTGCGTAGATTTCATTGTGGATTCTCTTGGCCTCTTCGGAGTTCTTTACTGAGCGATGGCCGAGACATCCCAGAAGAAGGATAATTGTCTGAGAACGCGATGAAAACGATGAGAAATGAACCGACTAAAAGACAAAAAAGCTGGAATTTTCTCTTCTTAGAGAGCGTTTGCCAAAGAACCTGCAGACGCACCAGCCGCATTCAGACGAATAGGACGATTGATTTGCACGTGGGATATTAGTCGGAAGTGGGAAAAAAAGAAAGGGGGCTATAACATTTATTGAAACGACAGAAAGACTCAATAACGCCTCAAATAGCCGAGATCTTGAAAATCAAACTTGCTAATAACATCCTCGAGATTCTTCTTGAAACGCTGTCGCTGCTTCAGCCAGGTCCAATGGCTCTTTTTCGAACAAACTAACATCTGCAGGAGATGGATTAAAAAGAGGAAAAGTTAAAACTAACATTTCTGGCAGCCTGATAAGGAGCCAAATAGCACGAAGGGAAGACTTTTTCGAAGAGAGCCAAAGCCTCCTTCTCATGTTGAACAGAATTTTCGCTGGAGATCGTATTGACGGAGACAACACCTCCTTCCTCGAGAGAATCGTAGATCGATTGGATGGTTTTGACTCTCAAAAACTCGCGAATTGGACACAAAAGACCCGTCGTTGTCTCGTCCATACTGTAGCAGGCGTCCAGAAGAACCGAACGATATTTTGTTTCTGAACGTTTCATACAGAAAAAAACAACCAACTAACGATTTTTGACAGCATCTTCGAGGAATTTGACTCCATCATTGACGACGACATTCGTCCTTCCCGGAACGTGGTCATGATCGAAATATTTCTCAGCCAATTTGACGATGAAAGGATCCAATTCGACCACCGTAGTCTCCACCTAATTCATTCTTTTTCAAAAAAAAAGAGCAAAAAAAACCATAATATCCATTTCAGGAAGAATTGAAAGGAAGGAGGAGCTGACTCCGCCGCCTAGACCAATCATCAAGACTTGTTGAGTATCCCCCGAAACAAAATGCAAAGCCTCAGTGATGAATCCAACAGCGATCTGCATCTGGCAGTACTCGCTATCGACGATCAGCTTATCGACTGGCCAATTGCGAATCGTCGACTCTTTCCAAGTCAATCTCTCCGGAGTCTTCAGATTGACAGCCGTAAAGATATAGCCGGGCAGCTTGTTCAAATGCATCATTCGCTGGACAACCAACTTCCGATGGATTCTTCGAACCTGGTCGGTGATTGTATAGCAATGCTCCGTGGTGGGACTACACTCCTCAGCCACAACATGGCCCGACTAAAAAGATTTTTTCTTATAGATTTGTGTTAAAAATAGGACTTGGCATTCCCAAAAAGAACCTGACCTGTTTCAAGATGGCTTCTTCAATTTCCCGGGTTTTTCGAGCAAGCTCATCGATAGGTCTCTCCTTTGACAGCCGGACTTCGTCTTTCTGCGGCTGGCGGCTCGGCAGGAGATTATTATTCCAGGCGAGAATCAAAACCAAAACAAGAATAACCACTGGAAGCTTCAAACAACTACTCCCCGACCTCATCTGAACAAAGACATTTCTCGTGCGAAAGTGCGATTCCCCAAACAGCCCCTAGTCCAAAATAACAGACCTACCTTTATAAAAAGAAACGATCGTCTTCCCATTGTATTAAAATCCTTATTGATCCATAATTGTTACGGATAATGGTCGAGACAGGGTAGGACACGTTGTGTTGGCTCAGGTGATGGCCGGCGGATGATTCGTCTTTTTGGGTGAATTGTGTTTGTTTCGAGGCTGAATCAGATGTGAAAATTTATTTAAAAATCATAAAGGATTTTGAGATATTGAAAGTCGAATCGTTCGACGATTTGCTCGAGATTCTTCTGGAACCGAGATCGCTGTTGTTTCCAAGTCCAGTCGCTCTTCTTGGAACATACAATCATCTAGAAAATATCTTGTTTTGACACCAATGAGACGTACATTTCGGGCTCTCAAATAGGGAATCAAGTCGCAGGAGGGAAAGACTGTTGAAAATAGTTTCAAGGCATCTTTCTCGTGGGCACCGGTATCTTTCAGGGATAGCGTGTTGACAGACAAAACGCCACCTTCCTCCATCACATCGAACATATTTTGGATGACTTTCTCAGTAAGAAATTCCTTGATTGGACAGATCAGACCGGTCTTCAATTCGTCGTCCCCATAGCAAGCATCCACCATGATCGAACTATATTTCCTTTCTGAAAATTTTTCTTCCCTTTTCCCTCCTCGAAACTAACCACCGTTGACAGCATCTTCAAGGAATTCAATACCGTCGCGAACAATAAGGTTAGTCACCCCGGGTTCCGTCTCATGGCCGAAGTATTTTCCAGCCAGTTTCACCATAAATGGATCCAATTCCACGACTGTTGTTTCCAGCTGTAATTATTATATTTCTCAGAGAGAAAGAGAGAGAAAAGGCTGACTCGAATGTCCATAAATTGAAGCTGAGAAAGGAAAGTTGGAATCGAACCTCCTCCCAACCCAATCATCAGTATTTGTTGTCGAGCGATTGTCTCAAATTTAATAGCCTATAGAAGAGTAAATCTGAGAAGAAAAGGACTACTTCTGTGATGAAGCCAATTGCAATTTGAAGTTGGCAATATTGGACAGGAACGATGAGTTTGGAAAGTGGCCAGTCGATTGGCTTCGTATTCTGCCAGGTAAAAATCTTCGGCACTTCCAGATGCATCACAGTGAATAGGACTTTCGAATCTTTGACTTTCATGAAGCGACGAGCCAAAATGCTTGAAAGGAATACAAAACTAAAAGAAAAGGACTGACTGTCCTCCAAGACGTTGGATGTCATCATAAATAACGTAGCAGGCTCCAGTCAGAGGACTACATTCCTCATCATAAATTATCTCTTTCTGCAAAATGTAAAGATTCGAGGAAGAGGGATACATTTTTGAGAAGGGCTTTCTCAATATCTTGACGTTTTTTGTCAGCTTGTTGCTGAGCTTTTTCGCTATTCCTTCTGCTTGATTCCTCTTGTGGAATTGAGAAATTTTTAAAGAGATCTGTATAATATGCTATCTAAAGCTATTAGAGGAGGAGAAAAGCGACAAACCACTCCGAATAAAAGAACAAAAATAGGAACTTTAAGACCAATTGAAAGCATTTGAGAGTCAGATATGCATCATGAACGGACAGTAGAGAGCGCCACGAATTCTGTTGATTCAGGAGGGACTGAAACAACCAATCGCCGCTCATAACTCCAATCTACGAGCTGTTTGCGACATTGTCTCTCAGCTGAGTCAGATTATCTCCTTTCGATGATGTTCCTCTGATCAGGCTCTGTATAAAAATTGGCGTGAGGAGATAATTGTTTAGATTTCACTGATATCACGAGGTATAATTGCCATCGGACGTGAGACTAATAACCTCAATTCCTCGGGAAATTCTGCTAAAACGAGACAATCTTTTGAATACAGATTGTAGAGTTTTGTCTCCTTGTGTGAAGAAAGGCGATTTTTAGATGAGTGGGGTGAAAGTAGTTTAATTGTGACGACTGCGATGAAGACCTGCATGGAAATTCGGAATAAGCACATATTCTTTCAGATTGGTTATGGACTCGAACCTGAGCTAAAAGCACCCGACGCTTTTAGCAAACTCACAACGTCAGACGATCGGAAATTGTTCTCCATGTCTTGATCGTGTTTAGGCAAAAATGTTGAAGAGTTGAAGCTTTCGATTTGAGTGAAACTTTCCGTTGATCAGGAAGCCGCGTTAGTCCAATTAGTCAAGTCGGAAAGCACTTGACGTCAAAGGAAACTTGGCTTCTGGGAGGAGGGGAGTGAGTGCGATTCATGCGTAACTCGAAAAGAAACAAGTAAAAGTTTATATCGCAGATGTAAAGCGACAACACCGGATGAAGATCCCGGAACCTACAGCATCCCCGCCTAACTCACAAATAGAATTTTATAAAGAAAACTTTGTCGATCACCGGTTTGCCTGCGTCTATACATAGTTGGAGATTCAGCTGTTACAAGTAATACTGTAGTGGAGAACACGTTTTAGGATAGAACTTTTTGAAAAAAGAAGAAGGGCGGAGCTACGGGAGGGCGCGGCCCGATCTTTTTTAAGGCTGGCCAGCAAAGTTCGGGTTGACGACCTCGATGTCACCGGTCGGAGCCAATCCCGGGCACTCGTAAACGCTGAAGTTGTTGTCGTCATCTGCTCCATCCTCTTCTCCATCACTCTCCACCATGCCTGAAGATGTTTTTGTGGAATTCTTTCCGGAATCACCTGGAGCATCATCTCCACAGATGATCTTCTGCTTGGCCTGTTGATAATGATGCAGTTGAGCTTTGTAGGCGAGAGTTTCATCTCCTTTGTCTCCTTTCTTTCCCTTCTTGAATCCCGGTCCAGTCCCAGCATAAGGGGCATATTCGCTATCATCAGGGGTGTCACGACGACGTCTAAAAATATCTGAGAATGCACACGCAAATCTACCTCATGTACATGCCTCCTCCAATCAGAGTTCCAACAAGTCCGACACTCATCACACATCCGACGGCTGCAACTCGTGTTATTATTGGGAAGCCGTTAGCCTCAATGGCCTCTGTTTTCTACGGAGTTCTTTTCACAAGGAGGGTGATGTCATTAATTCGACTTCGACTAAAAGCTTCCTAATCGGATTCCATAATTTAACTGATCGCTTTTTTCGGAGGCAAAATCGCAGCAAAAGGACATGAATTTGAGAGGAGTTCTGGTCGCGTGTAAACACTTTTCGTGAATGACATCATCACCAATTCGGGCCATAACCAACCGAGGAGGAAAAGACTGCCGCTGTATCCATGTCCATTCGATCCGACAACCATAGGCTCGGCAATTCGACGTTTGCTCTTTTGGGCCTCGGGCTCGACGAAAGAGACAAACTCGCTTTGTCCTTTCTTCTGAGCGACGACAGGCTGAGCCTCGACAGCTTCACTCTTGACGATTGGAACCTCCTCTTTCACCTGGGCAGCGGGGGCGGCGGCGACTGGGACTTGGCGCTGAAAAACATCGAATTGAGTCGCAGAGAGTTTACAGGAAATATATAAGGAAATGGAGATCACCTGCTGCGAGGCGGGGGCGAACGAATCGTCGAGAAGTTTGTCGTCGACTTGTGGCTCCTTCTGCAGGTCGATCTCAATCTCATCCGGAGCTGGGAATTCTGAAAGACTCGTCATGGCCTTTCTGCCGCAAGTAATTCAGTTAGCTGCCTTGGAAAACATGCAGAGATTTGAAGCCGACGGTGACCCCTCTCAGAGAGATGGATTGTCTCGGGGATTAAGGGTCAGATGATATGCCCCAAGAGACTCTAAAGGACATCACGAGAAAGCGTCTCTTCTCCTTAACGAGTTCAGATAATCACATTCTCGTCAACGTCAATGTCTTTATCAACCCAAATATTAATCCCCTCTTACAGTAAACCAAACCCCTTTTGTGTCTAGGGAAAAGAGACTTGCCTTGATCCTTGGAATCCTGAAGCATTTTGGTCTGTCGAATGATGTCTTGGAGCTGAGAATAGTCATCAAAGACCTCTCTTGGGTCAATTTGTTGTTCATCTTGGAATTGGGGTAAATCCTGCCATGTCTCTGGAATGTACCCGCCTTCCGACACTGAAATATAGCTCATATTTAATGTAAGGAATCCTCCTCTCTTGGCCCATTTGTCTCATTGTTTGGAAACGGTAATTGGACACATATGGATGATCATTGCTCAAGATATGGCCAAGTGCACTTTTCTTAGCTCACATGAGGAAGTGGAAGGAATTCAACGAGCCGTGCTGCTGTACGTCATTTATGCAGGGGACTTCTCTCTTAGCGAATTTTTATCCTTTGTTTTTGTTTTTAGGATTCTTTTTCTCTCAAACATTCACGATGCTTGGTCGCCCCAGAGAGAGAAAAGAGCCGACGAATGCAATTAGAAGAGAGAGAGAAAGGACTGAATCACATGCCACTTCCTCCTCGTCAGAACCTGATAGCCCCTTGAAAACTATTCTTAGAAAAAAGGCTTTGTCCTGCTCAGCTCTCATTGCTTCCGGTCGAGCACATATTGCGCCCCCAAAATGAGCCGTTTATTGGGGTCGGGGGGCCCGAAGAGTCTTCAGTTCATCAGTCATGTTCTTTTATGATCAGCACTCACCACGCAACGACTCGGCCCAAGAGACTCGTGCGCAGCTCGTTTGCAACAATGTTTTTGGTTCATCCCTTTTAGAGTAATCGAAAATATTTGGGTTGGCTTCTCATTTCTTTTCTTAAAAAAGCTCTATCGAGTCCAAAATAATCAACAAAAAATGGAGAGACTGAGATTTCTTGGAAAATAAAAAGTGATGGAATTGAGACAAATTGGGTATTGATCGAGAGAGGAGATCGAGCTGAATCGAATGAAAATAATGACTTACCGGCGCCGGAGGCAGGTGGTGTGGCGGCGAAAAGCGCTACGAGCGCGAGGGCCCGTCGCCACATCCCGTATTGCGCCTCGAGGGGGCGGTCCGATCGATGTGGAGAGCGAGAAGCCCTGAGGCAGACTGACGTCAAGAGGGAGAGAGAGAGGGGAGAACGGAAGCAACGCCGACAACCTTCGCCCCGAAGGAGTCAGGGTTGGAAAGAAGGAAAAGAGAAAAGTCCCATGTTATGATC
The DNA here is from genome assembly GCA_932521405.1 of Oscheius sp. JU1382. Taxonomy (NCBI): domain Eukaryota; kingdom Metazoa; phylum Nematoda; class Chromadorea; order Rhabditida; family Rhabditidae; genus Oscheius; species Oscheius sp. JU1382. Next base: position 3,673,241 of record OW051479.1, read on the forward strand.
AGATCAAATCCCAAAGGACTTGGAGACACAAAGTCATAACATGGACACCTCTTCCTCCTCATCTCATCATCCTCTCAAAAGCTTAGGATTTCTAATCAAGATGAGATGAGATTTATTTTCTTTTCCTTCTTTGGCTTCTCATTTCAACTCACCTTGAATCAAACGGAATTCGACGCCAATGGATTGAAGTGACGTCGCCTCTGAAATATGAATCTTTCTGCCTTTCGAACCAACAAAGATCTAAAGGGAATCTTTTGCCTGAGTGAGCTAATCGCAAACGAGACTCATTATTGCTCTTGTGACTGAGAAAGCCGTGGGAAGGAGATGAATTGAGCTCATTTGAAGAACTTTCAAGAGGGGTCATCAAGCTGCAAACTCTCCCTCTCTCGCTCCTCATTCGAATCTACAATGAATCCCCACTAATAACTGCGTTGCTTACTTGGAAAAGTATAGCTGGTCTGGGGACTCAGGGAAAAGCTTCAAAGATCAAAACAAGAGGAGAAATTGTTTCTCTTTTTTTCAAAAAAATTGCCGGAAATCCTAATGGCTTCGTGATATTATATTTCAGAGGAATTATGGTTTGAATCACGTGAAAAACAAGGAAGGAGGTCGATGGATGTTTTGAAAGACTTTTCCTCCGAAAGAAAAAAAAGGAAAAGATAAAAAGTGGCCTTTGGTTGAAAAGAACTTTAAATTCCAATCTAATGGAGGCTCTTTCTATTGTCAAAAGCAGAGGCTTTCCTGTTTATTCAATTTAGTGCATGGCTTTAGTCATCGGAATTCAAGAAAAACCTTTATCAAAAGAGAGAGAGAGAGAGGAGGCTTTTATCAATCAGAATCGATGTGGGGGCCATCGCTCGACTGTGTGTGTGCCAGTCTGTCGATACAATCCAATTCTCAGCTGTTTTTGCTCTGTTTGCTCTCATTTGGCATGCTCTGCCGATTGGAAAGCCATGAATTATGGAGATAGGAAATGAGAAAACGACGATGGATGTGCCTAAAGACGTCATCCCAGCAGGGTCAAACTGTGCTCATCCACAATCTTTTCTCATAAACTTTTAAGTAACCCACAAGGACCGCACTCTCAAAAAGGAGTCTGGAAGTAGACAAGGGAAAGACGAAACTTGTGTTGAGGATGGATGTAGGGTCAAACTGCTAGACAAATACTAAAATTTAAAAGGAAATACAGCTGTAGGGACGGGATGACGCACGAGCAGTCGGCATTTGGTGCTTTCTGACGGATAGAGATAGACTACAGGAATAGGAACTTCTTAAGTCGACACGTCCGGGGGCTTTGATTTAAAGACAAAACTGATGTTACTTAAGGATTGATAAACCGGATCAATGGCGTCTAGAGGAACAAAGGAAAGGGAGGTCTGACCATTGGAATTTCAAGAATGTTTCAAAGATTCAGAAGTTTTTTTCAACTTTTTGCAGGAAAATATTTCTTGATTAAAAATTGAAGAGACTAAATTATTGGCCTAACAGGATAGGTCGAAGTGGCCAAATTATAGTGAATGACGCGCTGATATTTTAGCACTTTCGCCTGTCGTTGACGTCTGGGAGAAAAGTTGTATAAAGAAAATGACGAGCTCAGACTCGGAGAACATAAAACTCGTCACTTTAGAGATTCTTATCAAGAAAAGCCTCTTTTCGAATTGACTTTCACAATCTCCCTCCTTGTTTTTCTCGTCGTCTCTCACTGAGATTGATTAGGACAGTGTTTTTGTCTCAAAAAATAGTCCACGAATTCCACTCGTGATTATAAAAATAATCTCCTCAATTTCAAGTACTCTCACAGATTAATTCTTCCAGAGAAATGTGACTGCTCGCGTCAGTCGTGGATATCTGGGAAAGGAAGAGAGAAAGAAAAAATCAATCGGGACGCATGGTTTTGTGGGAAAAAGGGATTACGTGGCGACATTGGGATTGGGGCAAAAATCGTGGGAGGCTGGAATTCGCGCTTATCGGTCATTCTGACAGATAAAACACGACGAACGTCAAAGGCATTCAAATGGATAATACTTTTGGAGGAGAGAGACTGGCCGAGAAGGGACCTGTTCCAAAAATTGATGGCTCTGTTTGTGAGGAGAAGAGAGAGGACAATGCTTCCGTTTCCATTATGGTTTCATAACGGCCGCTGGATAAATACGATTATTTGAGTCAGAACAACGGAACATTGGAGGATAATTGAAGCAAAGAATCCCGGCTAATGAACATTATAGGAATTCGTTGACGCCTTGAGATCCTGTTTGTTTGGGCTTTTTATTGCCGTTGATTATGGTTTATGGAGCTCCGATTCCCTTGTCTTTTACGGGAGAATTTCCATCTTAAAAGGAGACTTTTTTGCCTTGAAATTGTCCATTCGAAAGGAAAATAACTTCTTTTTCACCTGTCTAATGATGAGGACTCGAAGAATCTGTGAAAATCAAATACTCGGGGGCGGACATTTGTTCAAACTTTGTCATAACTCAACCAAAAACAGCCAGGACATCGACCGAACAAGCAAAATACAGTCAACAATAACTTCTTTATTGGACAACCGATAGATCAAATAAAAATAACAGCAAAATTGAGACTTTCGTCTATCTGTAGTTTTCATCGTTTCTTTCAGTCTTTAGTAGGAAGCTTCGTCAGCTTATTGTAGCTGTTTTGAGACGAGATTTGGCCCATTCAAAAGTGCTGAATTGAATCCCAACCTACGCAGTATCTAATAAAAGCCTTGTTTTTCTCTTCAAATTTAGCCAACAAAAGGCTAATGACAGTCGCGATGTTTGTCGCCCTTCAGAACTCCTTCTGTGAACTTTTCTAATTAGATAGACTCTCTCAGCGCTACTAATCGGTTCGACTAACTATCTCAACCTTTTGAAAAATGTATGTATGAGATCTTCTAAAGATTCTCTTAATAATCCCACCCTCCAGCAATAAATACGTCGGTATAAATGCATAGTAACTGGACGTTTAGGGCTATGATGTTTTGTAAACATAACAATTTGAGCGAGAGCGGCTTCCAATAGGCTTCGTTCCAAAGAAATCTTTCTCTCCTCAAGGTGTGGATTCAAATATTATGAGATACAGTATTGCTGGTAGTCAAAACAATTGGAGAAGAATGTAGTATAGGGAAATAGCAAAATAAATAGAAGAATGGGAAAACAGGAGAAAACATGACTTCATAATTGACGGAATGCACTGGCCGACAGCTGTGTCGTCGATGATTACGTAAAATCAACAAAACAGAAACAAAGCCTTTTCCTCAAATATAAATGCAAGCACCTTCAGCAAAATATTGCAAAATGAGTCTCTCTTATTTCCTTTGCTTATTGGTTGGATCAAGCTTAGCTGTTTCTGATTGCTACTATCCGTTCCTTCAATTCAACGGAGTCCAATCTTCTTGTTCTTCTTCTAACGACTGTGGTTCCGACTCCAAATGCATTCACAGTTTGAATCTCAATCGAAAGATTTGTTGTTCCCATAAGTCTGGAACAATAGCTCCTCGTAAGCTCCCTTTTTGTTTTGTTTTTAAATAAAAAGTCAGAATGTCCGGAAGGAGATTCATCCCTTCCATTGGTGATTTGCTCTACGGATGATGATTGTCCCAACTCTTCCTCATGCGTTCCCAGTACAACCGATTTCACAAGATCTCCAGTAAGCTCTCTCTCATTTTCAATCAAATCTCCAGGCCACGCCATCAACAATCTGCTGTCCCTAATTTCCTACTCAATTTGTCTCATTTTTACAGTCATAAATAAACAGTCGAGCCAGTTGGCAATTTCCGTCGCCCTTGAATCCGATCCCGAGGTCGGGCAACTTTGTCCACGCTAATTAGAGGATATGACGAGGAGATGAGTCGACCGAAAAATTCACGAAAAGAGAAGAGTTCTCTGGGGCGGAAGTTGCTCCTTTGTTCTGCCAATTGTCTCTCTCACAAAATGAGCCGCGAAGTCAAGTAGGCGACTACCCGCTGAGAGTCAAGAACAAAAGCTAAATAACTGTAACGAAAATATTATGGAATCGCGGTAGATGACATAAGAAGTAAAGGTTAGAAGCGACGTCATAGATAGCTGCCCTCGGCGGCGTTTGAATATCATAAGTGAGTCAGAGCGGCTTCTCTCTAGGGTGCCCCTCCTCTATTACTGTTCCCCCTTTGCTTTTATGAATATACAGGTGGCTGAAGCCATAACTCAATTAGGTCAAAGAAGCCGGCATTGCGCCACATCTCGACAATTACTGACACCGTAATTATAAAGGCTCTGTTGGCTTTTGTGCCCTTCCCTGACCCGATCAGATCCATTTGTGACTGACTCTAATTATCCTTCCGGAGGCCATCGCATACTCTCACTGTGTTTTGTCCTTGTTTGGCTCATTTCGCGCACTAACTTCCCTTCAATTTGGGCCGAAAAACCGCGCTAATTATGCAATCCAACTGCCGACAAAACGAGCTTTTATTGGGTGGCAAGAAGAGGGCTTTGGGGGAGATCGGGAGACACACCTGCTAGGATTATGCGGAGATGACTTTGACGTCAGTTAATTGGATACAAAATGGCCTGTATGAACTGTAAGCCAAGGTCGTCCTTCCGCTGAACACCTGTCACCTGGCTCGACGTTCTCTCTCCCCTTTTCCGTCATTTCTTCCTGCCAGCTGCTGTTCTCCTTTACAATCCCTCCATTTTTAGACAGTAATTGCTGTGGAGATGAGTGCTCTCGACGAGAAATTCATCCTTACTTCTGGTTTTCTTCAATCGGTAGAGAACAAATTGTCCACCGCAAGCAAGGTGCAATCCTTCAATATTTGCGATCTCCTTCGAGAAAAAGACTACAGTAAGTCTCTCCTCCTTTTCTAATAGTTCTCACAGAAATCGCTCTTCCTTCCTCCTCTCAAACGAGTCCCAATTCCAATCAAGATGATATCTCTCGTGACAGTCCTTCTCATCTCAAAAAGGTAATCCATTGTCTTCAATTTGACAAGACTGTGCTCCTTTTTGTGGCACAGTATTGGACTTTTGTTTTCTCTCGGAACTCCAATTTCAGATCCGAAAAGCGAGGACAATCTTCACAGATCGACAGCTACAGGAATTGGAGATGAACTTCCAACGGAACAAGTATCTGACGGTAGAAGAGAGACAAGTTCTGGCCCGTCGAATGGGACTCTCAGAGATCCAAGTGAAGACTTGGTACCAAAACAGACGGTAAGTAAGGAGGCGAGGAGAGGATCGTCCCTAAACACGCCACTTGCCTCTAATTCCAGTGCATTAGCGCCGCCGGAGGGAAATTTATCTAAATCTGCGCCTCAGAGGCAATCTCGTTCGCCTAATCTTGCTAAAACGTAGCTTTTTCGAGGCGAAAATGGACAAACAATTGAGGAAGAAAAATCTCTTTTTTAGCACTAAATGGAAGAGGGAACAGTCGCTTTGGATCTCTCCAACACATCCGCTGTTTCTCTTGCTCCAGCAGACCGTCATTCCGCTTCAGCCGCCCTGCTAGACCATATCATCTCCCAGCTCTTGCCAGATGGTTGGCAGCCTGCAATTTCGTCGTCAACCGGTCCTTTATTCCCTCGATTAAATCCATATCCAAAATGAATTTTGTATTCTTCTCCTCACACCTGCAGTCCAGCTGTTGACGAGGCTCTTCCGGTCAAGTTGACATCCATTATCTCCCGTGTACAAGCTGCCACCACATTGTCCTTTTTCCACTCGAGAGAGCATATCATGTCCGATTACGGTAATTATTCACGATGGCGGGTCGCGCTTGCGCAAGGGACAGACGATTACGAGCCTCTTACATAAACAACAGCTGGAAGACTTCTTGACGCTTTCCCCCCTTCGAACAAAAACAGAAGAACTGAGCCGACTGGACGGCCGAGTGTCGCGTGCCTTTGTCTTCCAATTTTCCGTATTATAGCTCGTCAAAGAGGACCCGTCAGGCATAAACACGTGAAATAGACCACTTGTTACCGTAGTTAGAGGAGGAGAAAGAATTAATATTTCCCTCGAATAGCCAGGTGCGATGTGCGCTAATAATGAGACTATACGAGGGATCATCGGCAAGAAACGCTAATTATCCCCGGTTATGACAGAGTCAGCCGATTAGGGGCCGAATTGGAGGCCACCTCTCTCTCTCTGAACCTATGTCTTTCCCCCTCTCTTGTGGAATCCAGGAGAGAAAAAAGTTTCTTTTGTACTCAATCAAAGACATTTACGAGGTGAGAGAAGTCATTGAAAACAAGCAATTGGTGTCTTTGGCACTCGCCGCCTCAATTGTCGCGCCTCTCTCCGAACAGACAGTAATCGTACAAATTACGGTAGACGAAACGTCCTTAGCGCCAAATTGCGGTGTATTGGAGAAAGAGACTTCCGTCGCTCATTGTCACGCCGAGGACGAAACGAAAAAAAGACTAGTCCAACACAACTTCGGTCATCCATCCATCCTCCTATCAAAATGTCGGGTGCAGATGGTGGTTCCGCCTGTCAATTGTTGCGCCATGGCGATTACCAGCAGCAGTTATAATGGGCACACATTGACATTGAGAGCCAAGGAAAAAGTCTCTGAGAAAGTCAGTTGTTAACCTTGGCCATTTTGGGATCTCTCTCCCTACAAAAACCCCCCAGGGATGACGCATTAGAGCCCACGCGCCCTCCGATTAACGCTATTAGAGAAATCTCTTACGGTAATTTAACACTCGGAAAATAATTCATTTCGAAGCATCAAAACAAAGCTTCTGTACACATAGAGATTTGAGATCATCTGGGGGTTTCAGCTAGGAGTCAGGCGTTGAAGAAGTCGGCTCTTCTCCTTTTGAATGGGAAATTACAGGGAAAGGCGGTATAGCCATCATCAATGGAAGACTATGCGGAAGAGCTCCGAGTGGAGGGACTAAAGGACCCAACGGATTCATGGCACCGAGATATCCAGCCCAATATGGGTTTGTTCGGAAAAGTTGTTGAACTGCAGCCAGATTTGACGGCTCGGCTAATAAGTCAATTCCTACGGCGGCTTGACGTTTCCATTTTGTTCTGAAAACTTTTTTATTGTCCTTGATACGGTAGGAAAGAAGACCCCTTGTTGACATAAGAGTGTCTCGTAATGGGCAAAATTGGCTGGCGTGACGGTTGATGTATAGAAGGAGTCGATTAGGAACCAATTTGGTCCCATCGCGACAATCGCCGCCCCGGGCGCCATAATTGAAACGAATCTTCTCAACAACCGCAATCCTACAGTAATCGCTTGCCTCCATAAGGAAGTTCCGCGCAAATTAGAACAAGGCAGATGGCCGATCATTGCCGCTTAAAACAACACGACACCGCACTTGACGGAATTAATAACGGACAGAATTACCGATAGACATCCCTCGATAATTTAATCATCTATATTAGGGTCATAAGGCGGCTTATGCGTTTTGATGTCTTTTCCAGAAATTAGAAGAGAGAAGTCATTACCGTAGTCTCTCTTGGGGAAGGAAAGTTAGAACATCGAAAGCTATGAATAAAATGAAAGAGAAATGGAATTGAAAAAATCGCGAAGAATAAAACAAACCTTCTATTTTGATACCAGGTCTTGACTTGAGTGTCGGAGAGACCCATACGATGAGCAAGATCCATCCTATCCTGGACGCTGAGATATTTCTGTTTCTCGAAAGTGCTCTCCAGCTCTTGTAATTGTTTGTCAGTGAAGATTGTCCTTGCCTTCCTCGCCTAAAGTTCACTTTGTTTCTCCTCTTTTGCTTAAACCTTTTTGGTTGAAGTGGGACTACTATCTTCGGATGGACTTCCTCTGAGAGATTCATCAACAATTGAGGGACTGCTACCTCTCAAAGGACTTGTTGCCTCCTCTGTAATTTGTCTAATTACTAATGGTTATAGACAGATGCCCCCGGTAATCCTCCTAATCCGGCCAAACTATCATTTTCCACTTGATTTCGGGCAAATTGCTCCGACCGGACAGACTCGGTGAGGATTCTGATTGAGGTGGAAAATGTTGTGGATAAAGGGTAAAAGAGAGAGAGAGAGAGAAGGGGGAAACTTACCATTCTCTCGTTTTTCCAAAAGGTCAGAAATTCGGAAAGAAGAAAGCATCTTCCCACCGCCGTCACTTGGTTTGACAACGTTTTGTAGGAGTGCTGAAGCAGCTACTGGATCCACAAGGAAGCTAGCTGGTAGGAGAAGCTGCCGACCGTCAAGAACGCTCATGATAGACGTTACCGTAGTCAAATGGAGCAGAATGCGGTGACTAAACACCAAACGACGGACGATGATTGGCCCGAAGAGGGGCGGAGTCCTATTCTACGCCTCAATGAACGAGGCAAAACGCCGCCCATGGAGGAAAAGAAGATGACTCTATTTGGACAATTCTTTGGCTGGTTAAATTAATTAATTGGATTATCAATTAGCCATCATTAACTCAACGTTTTCGGCTGTCGGGATGTCGTCGGAAAACATCTTCCTCAAGTCCATTTCCTACACAATTTCAAAGGAACCTAAAACCACTGCAGGGTATGGCTTCATTTCTTTTTTGTTTGGAATACCCTTAAGATCGCCTATAATCAAACCGGGTGAATTGTCTCATTCGCCTCCTGTACCGGGTCATCCGAAGTCGGAAAGGAGCTGGAGATATCAGCCAACTCCAATCCCCGTGATAAATAATATGGACAAATACATCCCAGTTTATTGTCTTCTCTATTATAAGGATCAGAACAAATTGAAGAGGAAGCTGATTGAGACAACGATGAAGAACAAAGTGATTATTAAGGAAGCAATCCGATTGGCCACTTCGTATTGTGAATCCTTGAAAAAACTCGGAAAGACGGCTGGAAGAGTTTATCAATCGGAGAGCAGATTTTTCAAGGAATTTCACGAGCTACACGCTAATCGCGAAGGCAACAATCCTTTGGATGTCTACAGTAATCATTTTTTTGTTTTCGACACCACTGGCCATATCGCAAAGGTTAGTTGCTATTGATGATTTTATATTAGAAAATAACCTAGAAGGTTTCCAACAATGACGAGACTTTTCCCCTGTGGAACATCTGAAGACGATTAAATGACTAAAATAAAGTTCGCAAGTGATGATCGGTGTGAAATTCCCATCCATTAGTCATCTGAGATGCTGCCAAGTACTCCTGCCACCCTTAAGCTCCCGTTTACTTTTGACGCAACAGGAAGACGATTGCGTATCTATACAATAGGATAGTCTATTGGGTCGGGAGATGAGGTGAATTATGAGCCGAGCTATTTGAATGGCTTGCGCAATCAACGATGGAAACAATGATTACCGGTAGCTTTTTGACGGTGCCGCCACTTGACACCACGGGAGAGATTGTTGTAAACGCAGCTCCGGCTGTCTCGCTCTGTAGGGGGGAGGTGACAGATATTTACTCTTCTTCATTATTACTCGAGAAATTCCACAATTGAACAGTATTTTCGAGATCAGCTTCGCTTTTGCAATCCAGGTATTTTCTTGGAAAGTTTGGCTCCTCATCAGATTCTTCTTCGGTTCCTACCCTTGGATAAGGAAAAACTCTTTCGCCTGTACATGCTGCTACTATTGGAAGATCAGGATGTAGACTAAGATAAAAACGATTTTGGATGAAAAAGCAATAACAAACCTTATGCAAGGCACACTACTTTCGGATATTTTTAAAACGGTTTTAGGCTTCCTTTCAGCCTCACCTTTTTGCAAATCAAAAACTGCAATTTCACCATTGGATGTCCCACAAAATAAATATTTTTCAGCTCTGAAATTTGACCTCAAACAGAGTTAAGATTTCTAACCTGTCAATATCAAAATAAACTTTCTGTTGAGTCTGAAATGGCCGATGAAGAGTAAACAAAACGCTTCCCGGATTTCTTAGATCGAAACATTGAATTGTTCCTGTCTAAAAAGAGAAGAGAATCTATTATTATTTTAAGCACTTACTCTACGTCCACAACTGTACAATTTCATGCCATCTGGAGAATATTTTATCTGTGTTACAGCCTGAAAATCTCCACTGAATAAGCACTCAACAAAATTTGTTCTGTCAGAATAAAGTCCAACTGAAATAAAGATTATTAGGCAAAAACCAGGACAAATACTCGTAGGCCCATAGGTTCCGACAGCGTAAACTCCATCAAAGTACGGATGCATGGAAATTGAAGAGACTCTGGCTTTCTGGCCTTCAGCATATGGTTGTTTTCCTTAAACATAAGATGAAAAGGAATTTTCGAAACTGACTCCATGTTTTAATTTCGTACTTTTGTTTGCCTGGCCTTCTCACATCCCAAATTTTTATACACTTGTTGTAGCCAGCATACATTTTAAGACCGTCATTAGAAAATGTCATAGTTTGTGCAGCAGTTAGTTCATCCAGATGATCTATTCCTCGGTATGAAGCTTCTATTTCTCCAGATGGATTCCACAAATGGATTGGATGCAAACGTGCCGTTGTAGCTAGGAGATCTCCACATGGATGCCATACTGAATCATATGGAAGACCACCAAGAGCCAAGTTTGCAATAGTTGAAATCTGTAAAGTGAAATTGAAGTAAAGAAGCTTACTTGTTGGGTGAATTTGTCAAAACTGAATATTCTTGCAATTCTATCCTGAGATGTTGAGGCCATGTATTGTCCGCCTGGAGAGAATTTCACTAATTTTACATAGTTATTGGAATATTTTTGAGCAGCAAAACCAAAGTCAGGCACCTTTTTAGTGAATGCTTTGTCTTCTCTGAAAATAAACAATATATTATAGCTACTATACACTTACTTGTATACTAAAACAGGATTTTCGAAAGAATAAGATACCGGAACTATTTGACAAAGAATTTTAGCAGGTGGTTCTTCTTTTTCAACTGACTTAAATTTGGTTCTAGAGTAAACCAGAAAACTAACGTGTTCTTCTTCAATACTGGTTTCAGCATGACGTTTTTGCAATAGAGCTCGCCTTTCCTTTCTATTTAATTTTTGTGTCGTATCGGATAGTGCTTCAACTTCTACAGACGTTTCTTCTGTAACAATAAGTTCTTCTTGCAGCATTTCTTCACTTCCTTCATTGACAGATCGAAGCTAAAAAAATAAAGAATTAAAAACAAATAAAACCTGCTGAAGCATAAAAGCCATCCCATTAATTTTCTTTCCAATTTGCTTCGGTATTTCGGGTAGTTCATCTTTGGAGTGCTTTTCTTCAGCTGTCGTTTCTTCTTCTGCCATTCCTATACTTGCATAATATAAAATGTTAATTTAACATGAGAAAATGGACAAAACCTCAAAGTAAAGCTACAAATTCCATCCTATTGCTTTAAATTTTATTAAATAACAATATCTGAACAACAAAAGTAACAATAACAAAAAACTATAATTCCTATACTATCATTCTCTAAGCTCTTTCTTCAGAGCTTCAATTTCTTCTGGAGTCAAACCCGTTTTTTCTACTAAGGTTTCTAGCACCGTTCTGATAATTAAAAGTATTTTTTAAAGAAAAAAAACTCACTTCCTCTTTCCACGGCGTTTATCAACACTTCTTGTTTCACTGTGGCTCTGACCCTGCTCATATTCTTCTTTTTCGCGTGCTGTTTGAGCTTTATCTTGTAATTTTTTTGCCAATGAGCCCTGTAAAAAATGAATAAGAATAGATACTACAAATCTTACTTCTTTGCCGCCCTTTACAAGATCATTTTCTAATAATTGTAATATATTTTCTATTCCCTCTTGAATTAATGAATCTAGTTCTTTTGACGCTTGTCTATAAAATATTTGCTCGTTAAAGTTGTTCTTACCTGACTTGGGCTTCATCCGGTAACATATCAGGGAATCTCAAACTGAGCCAAAGATACCCATCAAGAATTTCATATGTTTGTTCTAGAAGTACTAATTCTTGAATACTGGTTGGCTGTTGAGGATTCCATTCCAATATATCTAACAACCACTCACAAGTCAATGCTTGTCCAGAAGAAAATCTAATAATAAAATAAATATTAGAAGAAAGACCTACCGCCGTGCCATTTTGACAAATGTAGTTGCTACTAACCGGCTATCCACATTTAATGGTGAGATACAAAATGTATATCGTACTTTTAGTGGTAGCGATATTCCATCAATCAGGTTAGCCATTTCTCTCATTTGTTCAACGGTGCATATGAAAAAATGCTTAGATAATGAGCAGACTAAAAATCGAAAACTAAAATATGAAATAACGTACCTGAGATAAAGAGATCTAATAGACGAACAAATGAAGCTTGGGGTAGGTGGAAATGAAAACTTTCTATTTGATCAAATGTTGGTGAAATTCCAACAGCTGATATTGTTTCAACCTAAATGGATATCAAATAAAATAAAAACTTACTTGTTGTGCTAAGATTTCTCTCAGTGTGCCAATATCTTCATTATTTAAAGTCGTTGCAACTCCTTCTGCAAAAGTTGTTCCAAACCGACCAGCTCGACCAGCAATTTGAAGCGCCGAATGTACAGGCAAAAGTTCTCCTTTTCTGGTGCAGGAGTGGAAAATCACTCTTCTAATGTTTAGATTTAAACCCATTCCAATTGCATCTGTTGAAACCTAAAGTAAGCATAATAATTTTTTCAAGTAGTGCTTACCATTACTTTACAAGGATCATTCGGATCATTAAACTTGGCAGCTTGAGCTAGCTTTGTTCCAGGCGGAAGATCTCCGTAAATTAGAGCCGGCTTGATTCCGATCTTTTCCAACTTTCTCGAAATATCAAAAATTGCTCTCTTATTAAAACAGACAATACAATCGCCAGGTTGTACCTAGGATAAAATATATTTTCTAACATAAAGCTATACATTATCAAGATTTCCCAGTCCTTCAGAAGAAATAGCTAGTGGTGTTTTTCTTTCATAATGTCGTACTTCTAGATGCTCGCCAGTAGGTTCTAATAATTTTCTAACTATTTCAATTGCAGCAGGCTCTCCACAAAGATGTACCTAATAACCTTTTAAATCAAGATGTAAGCTAACTGACTTCTTCTGCAGCAACTCCAAGAAGGGCACGAGTCCACGCCCAACCACGTTGCTCATCTCTCAGCATTTGAATTTCGTCAATAACAGCTACTTCAATTTGCATTTGCGTTGAAAGCATTTCGACGGTACATGATAGGTGGGCAGATGGATGCAAATTATCAATAGCATATCTTTAAAAGTATAACTAAATATAGATTAAATGTACCTTCTTTCTTCTCCTGTTACCATATCGCATTTTAAGCCATTTGCATTACTTCTAGTAAAAACTTCAGCTGCTAATAGTTTTAATGGCCCACAATAAACGCCTGTTTTTGCTTCAGAAAACCGCTTCAGAGCATTATATGTTTTTCCAGAATTTGTCGGACCAGAGTGAAAAATGATTTTTCTTAAAATATTTCTAGCTTCCGGATACCAATTGTGAGGCTGGCTTAAATCAGAAATAATTTTTAAATCATCCATAGCTTCTAGATGAGGGAATACCTTTAAAAAGTCTGCTATTGTTAAATTTAAAAACTCACTTTTCGGGCATGTGTAAGAAAAAGAGGATATAATCTATCAACATCGTGCCCTTCTTTAATAATATCTTGAAACACGATTAATACAGCCGGTTCAACTCCTCCCTAAATACCAGTAATAGCATATTTCTTCGGCTTACTATTTCATTTAAGCAGTGTGATCTGAATGATTTATATGCAGTCATAAAAAGTTTTGCTGTTAAGCCATCTTTTTCAGCTAATTCTCTAATACCTTGTCGCCTAATAAATTCATCTAGTACGATACTCATGGATGGCTAAAAAGTATTAGGTAATTAAAACAATAAAACAGACCTCGTCTAAACCTTTTGAAAAATCATCACCTCCAGCAACAGTTAATCTGGAAGGCGTTACTTTTTTTGGAAGTATAAGATCATCAAAAGATGCACCTCCTCTATGAGCTGGGAACCCTGGAGTAAGCAAAATTTAATTTAATAAGTTGAAATCACCTATAACTTTTCTTTTTTTAGCATCTACTGTTTTACTCCTAGGCTGTCTTTCACGTGTAGAAAAATCTCGGCTTGAAGAGCATGCGATCTTAAGCAGCGGTGTTAATTGAAGAATTAAAAGGCCTACCTGAGGTAATGCTATTGTTCTTCTTAAAAATAGCAAAGAAAGAGGTGTACGAGAAGACATCTGAAAGTAAATAATATGAAATAAGAATGTAAATGTATAAATAGATAGGAAGAGAACCAAATGGAATTGAATATAAATGTGACTGTGTTTTATTTTTTAGCAGAAAACAATGGACCATGTCCTGGAATGATGAAATCGCAACTAGCAAGTATCTTTTCTCTACTTTTTAGTTGGTCCTCTGGATATTCTGAAACTTCCTGCCATTTTCCTTCATCTTCTTCACTTTCGAAAAGATCACCTAAATAACTTAATAGAATATCTAGAAATAACTCACCTGCTATCACATAGCATCCTTCTGGAGAATTTGCAACTCGAACAATCAAGTCAAGGCTGGTATGCCCTTTCATCACTTCAATTTTAATGTTTTCGCTAATTGCATACCCATTTTCCTAAAAATTTTCACGAAGCCAGTTGAGGTTATACCTTATCGATGGAACTATAGATTCCTTCTGAACCTACAAAGTCGTACGCCATAAAAATTTGAGCATTTTTAAAAAGATTCAAGTTCCCACAATGGTCCAAGTGTCCATGAGTTATAATAACATGCGTAACCTAACAAAAAATGATGCAAAACTAAGCTTACTTCGGAACATGTTGTACCCAGGTCCATGAGCTTGTTTATAATTTCTCCTCCATTCCAGGGGTCTCCACAATCCACCAGAATTCGAAGCGGACCCTCTTGAATCAATGTCACCTGCAAAAAGGATGCTATTTTTAGGAGGAAGTGTTACCGATCCTGTCGCTTTATATCCATTATTGTTATTAGCGAAGCCAATAATTAATTGGTGAACTGTTGAAAGTTCTAAACTCATAAAAACAGGATTGGTAAAATCTTAAGCTAAATGGTGACAAACGCGCTCTATCGCTGTCTTCCCGTTCTAATATCAATTTCTTTCCTATTTTTTTGTGAATATTGTGTAAAGAACTCTATAAAAATTTATTTTAAAATTAAACATTAGGTAAAACCCTTAAAAATACCCATATTATCTCATAGTAACCAAACCCGTATTTTTCATATCACTTCGTAGACTAAATAACTTTAGCGCGTCTTCTGGTGAAATGCCCGTTAGTTTCATCTCTAAGAGTTTTTCCTCGATTTGCTCAGGAGAATTCTAAAAAAATATTCTTGCTTATTTTTTTCGATACATACATTTGACATTTCTTCACGAAGGAGAGTTGCTACAGGCCATGGTAACGAAAGAAGTCGAAGTGATCCAACTAATTTTAGCATATCCTATAATATTTTTGAAAATAAATATTCTTCTTACCTTGTTGTAAATACACTGAATAGATTGAAGGTTATTTCTATCAAAAATGTTGTTTAAAACAGGAATTAGACCTTCTTCAATGTCATATAACATTTGTGCTGCTCCAGACTCTCTAAAAACTTCAAGGTTTTAATAAATTAGAAGAATAGCATACACAAAAGCCGTGCACTGTACTATCTCTTTTAGAAATACTTTGGCAACAATAGTAGTGAAGCGCTTGAACGCTGTTTTTAAAGAAGACTGAAATATGCTATTGATAATTTAGAAAATTGATACCTGAGATAGCGCATTTCCAGCTGAAGCAAAAATTGATCTTAGTTTCATGAGAATTGGACAAAAATTTGCTGAGATCTCTTTATTTGGCGATACCAGCATATCAATTCTCGCCCTGAAAGAAATAAAATTAGTAAAACAAACTTCTGAACCATTTATTTTGTTGATATTGATGAGCCATTTCGGTAATCTGAACCCGTATTGAATTAACTATATCATCTGCCATTTGTGACCATAAATGTCTGTAAAACAATATAGCGCACTATAAATTCCAAACCTGTACATTAGACTAGTACTTTCAAGTGAAGACATTTCACCGTCTTTATCTTCAAATACATTTATTTCGCTCCATTCTTTTAGTGTATCGCATAAAAACCTATCAAATGCTGAAATCTTAGACTCTTAACAAACCAAATTCCGTTCATAATCTGAGGAAAAGGTTCATTCCAGGGTGACTCAGCTGTATTTGCAATCTGAGAAAGACGCTCTCGATATTCGTCAAAAAGAAATAGTTGAAGATCAAAAAAACGACGCTAGATATTTAAAATGTTTTTTTTTCAGAATGTAACTAACTTTGGCAAATGTATCAGGTAGAAAACGGGATCTGTTTTGAATGCAAAGAATAAGCGTCAAAAAAGCATCGACACAATGACACACTCCATACTAAATCTATTAAAAAATTATTGAAAGTAAACCTCATCTGCTTCTTTAATCTCTCCTAGCCGGTTTGACCAGCGATTTTCATTACTCAAAATTTCGTCTAAGTAATCAATACTAATTTCGTTTTCTATCTGAAATTTTTCATTAAAAAATATCATTTCTTACTCTAATCCAAGCCATTATTACTCGTTGCTCACAAAATGGCACAAGTGAATTAGCACCATGCCCAAGTCGATCTAACATTTGTCTTTCTTCTTCAAACTCGACGCACTCGTCAACTAATTTTGAAAAAATAACATTATCTGAGAGAATCTACGAAAGCTATATATATATATTAGTGATTAATCTAACCTCTTCCGATGCTAGAAGTGATTTAATTTTATCTCTTGCCAAGCCTGACATCTTGTATTGGAAGAAAATAGAAGCAGTGAAATCTTGTATACCCTGAAAAATGTAATATTTTTTTAAATAAGCTTCTTACCTCTATTATACGAAGGGTTTGCTCAAAGAAAGTGCTATTAGCTCGAATCCATGCTAAAATTTGAGTTAGAAACCTAAATAAATGTTTAACATTGATTTTTTTTTCTACCATCGAGGATTTGCTTTGTCATTTGTTCTACGATCACCATAGAAATGAAAACAGAATCGATCATGTATGGGCTCAAATAATACATCTGCTACAAATGTAGGCCTTAAAAAATATTGTAAACAAAGATTACAATAGATACTAACCAATCATCGGGCGCTGATTTTTTAAATAAAATACAGAGGATGTTTAGATATTTTTGTACTATAAAAGACTCTTCTTTGCTAATATTTGTTACTGAAAGTAAATATAATGAAAAATTAATTCTCAAACAAACTTCCACCTTCCTCGAATGGGTACTTCAACTTTTCTAAATAAGATAAAAAGTTGTTCTTGATAGTTTCTAGGGTATTTTTTCCAAATTCAGATAATTCCTTTGAAAATATATCTGATGGTAAGTCACACTAAAAAACTGATTATACTAAAATATAACATACATTATTACATGCTGTTTCATGAGCAAAGACACTTTCTAATAGACTTTGAATTCGGTCCAAATTGTTACTGAAAACAGCTTCTTGTAGTAAATTTAAAAGCTCCTTTCCTCTTTCATCTAATTCATTGCTAAAACATAAAAATAAATAGAATTAAAAAAATATCTAACCTTTTTAGTTTCTGTTTCTTTATGTCTAACCTATTAAATGCTTCGAGAATGTTAGGACAATTTTTCTCTAATTGCTGAAGTGTTTTTTGTGCGGTTTCAAGATATTCATCTCTGAATGCGACTACTGATTCTTTTAAAAGCACCAGTTCTTTTTTACATCTAAAATACTACAATGTCATATTGTAGAGGCTTACTTTCTAATGCTTTCAAGTTTATTAGTAAGATTGTATTTAGATTCGGCAATACTTTGCTCAAGCTCATCGTTTTTCTTGTTAAAATCGTTTGAAATCTGTAATATTATTCAAGAATAATAGTAAAATGAGATTTACTTCTCTAACTCCAGCTAAGAACTGTAATGCTGTTTTATATTCTAGAGCTTCAATCTTTGTTTTAGCTTCTTTGACCTGGCAAATAAAAACATTAAAATTTATTCTTAAAAATACCAACGGTGTCAGCTCTCTTTCATCATTATTATGCACACTTTCATTTGGAGTTACCATCTGAAATTAATTAAGTCACATAATACAAGTTTTTTTAGCGCATTTTTTTGAATAATTCAATAAAAGAGAATTTGTACACATAAAATTTTGGTGAATTGCGTCGTACGTGTTACGTACCACTAAGGCCTAGTAAATTTATATTGCCAACTTCTTTTCAAATAAGAAAGATTTCCAATTTTCGGAAAAGGATGTCATGTAATAAAAACCATCTTCAACACAATCCTAACTAGTAAATTTATTTGTTGAATAATTGTATCCATCTTTTACAAAAAAAATGTCTTCTAAAATTCAAAACAAGTGATAACAACTAATTTTATCGTTATCGATTTTTTGTATTAACCCTACTTTTCATTCTTATCCAACTTTGTTGTTTTCATTTCTGCTATTTAGGCATATGTTCTACTAAGCTCAATTACAGCCGGCGCTATTAGCCAAGAGAGAATATAAGCACACACACGAAATAAAAGAACAGTAACATGAAAAATCATAAACATTTCGACTTGAAGTATAATTTACGAAAATTTATTCATTCCTTTGATCTAATCCTTGTTTTGAAGTCCTATTTCTGGCCATTTGGAACTTGATCTCTTCTCGAAGTATTGCTCCATTACGTTGTCAAGAAAACTCTGCTGAAAATAAAAGGTGTGGTCAGCTATTGTTATTGAAGACCACACCCTAACCGGTCTTTATAATTTGGGGCCACGCCTTTTGAATCTTTATTTCTTCAAATGTTCTTACTCACCACTCTCCTTTCATTTTCTTGAGCAATCGCCTGCTGAAGCCGAAACACCAGGGTTTGTAGAGCAGAAGCTGTTGAAATTAAAAGAAGAAGCAACAAGAGACACCGCATGGCTAAACTAGCTTCAAGTAAAGTGGACGAAAATCGAGTTAAAAGTTCTTTGTGATTCTGGGGAAGTTGCGTCGACTAATGAGACATGTGAAGGAGAATTTTTCATATGGAGACAGGTGGTGATGGAGATTCTTTGAAATGCTATGGACATACGTAAACTCTGGGATCTCGTGAGCTGAATATAAAACGATTCCCCTATACGTGCCGTTGCAAAGAATTTCAAATTATTTATTCGTTTTATCAAAGCAATTTGACGTTTATGTAGTCTCGCTCCAATGATTGTTCCTCATAGAGAACTTCCGTAACTACGCTCATTACTTCTTCTTCGCTTCGATCTAAATTACCGTTTCGTTTGCAGAAGATGACAGCACCACGTATTGCTCAAGCTGATACGATAATTGATGTACTTGAATCAGCAAAAGAGCTAGAAATACAACTAAAAGATTTTCCGGAAAGGTATTTTTGCTTTTACAATTCAATTTTTTTTTTAGAGGACCGACTTTTTCGAAATATCTCGCGCCATTATTCTCGAATCAGTCAGTCGCTATCAGAAGAGCAGCTTTCAATGCAGCACTCTCAATTCTCTATAATCAACCGTCGGTAATCAAATATTTTATATAAACTTTTTATTTTCAGGCTGATGACCAGCTTGTTACAGCCTATAATAACGCAATAGCTAGCAGTGATAATGAAGTAGCAAAACATGCGCTAACATATCTTCCTCAATTTGTAGCCCTTTCAAAGAGTAACTTTTAAGCTTTATCCACGTTTTTTCAGTCAATTCAAAACTGTTGCTCAGTACAGCGATTAGAACAACGCAGAATAGGCCAGGCTTCTCCGAATCGACAAAACATATTGCTGAAGCTATGGATGCCGCTAAAAATTTAGGTAGGCATAAGTAAACGAATATTCTTGTATACAATTTATATTTTTCAATAAATTTTTACTAAAGGAATGTTGAACATAAAAAAACGGTTAGGAAAACATCGAGTTATGAAGCTCTTCAAGGTCGACTTTTCTCTGAGCTTCTCTTTTCTGAAAACAAGTATTTTCAGGATTCCGATATATACTTAATTTACCTCTTGTCTTTTGTACTCTTCATAATCTTCATTGCTCGATCGAATTTCATGGCGGCAATTAGGACATGTATTAGCCTAAGCTAAACAATTAGGAAATTAAAACCCTGATGCACCTTTTTGAACCATATTATCAGACATTTGGTATGAAAAAGATGACGACACGGCATTTTTATAGCATTCTCTCCTTCCTCAGCATTTTCCCAAGTATCCAAGCAAATGAGGCATTGATCTATAATACGTTGTTATCAAAGAATATATTATACCTTTTGGCTTCAGCTCGGCACATTTAAGAGTCCCTAGTTCTTCAATTGCTGCAGGATCCGCTGGACGTTCGCCATGAGGAAAAAGTTGTTCAAAATCGATCTGCATAACACGGTTCCATCCCCCTCTAACTAAGAAGCTTTTTTTATATTGCTTATCTACTTACCAATTAGTCGAGCTATCTCCAACATCTCATTGGTTCCTTCCATTTGATGTTCATGTTCATAAGATGCCATCTAACGATGCAAAAACTTTCATGATATGATTAAAAATATTGATGGGATGCTCCTCATTATGATTATTGAATAGAAAAAAATAAATTACAAATTTATTTAGAAACGGGAATAGTTGTGAACATTGACAACACTGAATAAAAAGCCCATTCTTACAACATGCATACTAATGGCTGACATCCATTGATTCAACGACTTCGTACTTAATGATCTTTGTCTTTAGAACTTTAGTGGATCCAGGCTTGAATTTGTAATCCAAATCAACATTATCAGGCTTCTCACAGAACTCAGGAACGATCGGTCCCTAAACAAACTATGTTTTTCAAAAAGTAGAAAAGTCCGAACCTTGAAGACTGTATTGTCAGGAGTCATGACTACTAGATTAAGACTGTTTCCAGAAGCATTATCTCCATGCATTCCAGCATGAAGAGCACGCTGAACGAGATCTGTAGCTTCTTCTTCCTATAAAATATTTTATAAATTTCTAGTGACCATTAAGCTCACGGTCATATCTGTTTTAAAATCTCGTTCAAGTATTGAGATAGCCGCATAGCTTCCAGACCCTTGTGCTGCAAATGGTTTTGCCATGGTAGTTCCATTAGCAGAACATTCATACAAATGAGGACCGGTTGGATCAACACCGCCTGAAAAAAAAATAAATGAAAAGTTTTAGCTAACCAATTAATAAATAGGCTCCTACGTATCCCATATAATTAAATAAGTGTTGTTTTGCCATACGAAGAGCAGTAATTACTCGAGCCTTACGGCCAGTTTGGATTTCAATGAGTCGTAGATTTCCAGAAAGCATTTTGCAAACCTAAGTCAATTATACAGCATGTGCAAAAGATGTACCTGATCCAGATCAGCAGCAGTACCAGCACCACAAGCATAAATACTTTTTGTAAGATAATGAACTTTTTCACAATGTTTGTCTGCAATTATATTTCCAGCAGTAGCGCGAGAGTCGGCTCCCATAACTAGCCCTCCCTAAAACAATAATTTATGTGGTTTAAGACCACGTTGTTCTTACCTTGTAAGTAGCAGCAACAATAGTTGTTCCTGTTGAACGCAATTTAGGAGCTGGACCTCCGACTCTATATGCCAAGCTATGTTTAATTTTAATCTAGCTTACCTGGATAAGGCCATGTTTCTCACACAATTAGAAAAGTCGAAGGCACCTCCGCGATCGGTCTCCATTTGAAGAACATCCTTTTGAGTCTCGATAGCAGCCATTGCTACTAGATTCTAAAAATTAACTGTTAAAAATTGAAAACTAAAAAATGCAGTAAAGAACGTTTAAATAAAGAATGATGAATTTTCAAAAGATGATTTCCCTTGCAATATTTTTACGTGCTAAACGCAGTACAAGTTTTGTGTAAATATTTTGCAACGTTTGCAAGAAATAATTTTTAAAGATTACTGTAAAAAAATGAGCCAGGATTTTACTCTTCCGTCTACGATGTATGTGAATTTTGTAGCAATTGGGAAATAAAAGGATACAGAGCGTAGATGTCTTTACCTGTTTGATATGCATGCGATACTAAAATAAAGAAAGTGGCGAAGTAGCTATTGGGAGTTTTAGCTATAGACAGCGGAACAAAAAAGAAACACCGCTGTCTGAATTTAATGGCTGCTAATACATTTGAAAAGAAGTCGCCGAGCTACAAAATATACCGTATTTCCTGTATTAATACCACTGTGGTACTATTTTTTCGGCCGCACTTTTGGGTGTGGTACTAATAAAGCTTGTGTCATTAATAAAGCATGTGGCATTAATGCAGGAAATACGGTAGTTGGCCTCCTTTCAAATAGAAGGACTCATATTTACAGTGCGGTAGGCGACATCCAGGTAGGCTTCTGCCTAAGTACTTGCCTACTACCATACTGGTAAACTAGGGCCGGGCCTAAAAAAGAAAAGTACCGTCGATACATTTGTTTGGGTATTTCTTGGTATAGATCGTGTGAATGAGTCTATTTTCTTTAAGTTCACACATGACTTTTTAATCGAAGTGCTAGCCATTATTTACCTAGTGCTAACTTATCTCTTTAAACTGGAATTAAAGTGTAAATATAAAAACTGTTATGCTTATTTCCATATGTCATCCATTTAAAAAATAACTTTTTAAGATATGGACTTTACAGTGGAAATCGAAGAAATGCCTATATGTAAGGCATTACTATGAATATGTTAAAGCACCTTATTTGTTTTAGATCTGCCTCCTGCTAGTCCAAAACGCAACAGATCGCCCGGAAGAGTATACACCAGCACTCCTAAGACACCAAAGCAAAGTCCTCGTATTTTCACTCCCAATGTAAATTGGATATCTGTTAGTTAGTTTCATTTTTATTGAAGGTTCAAACTATACTTTTTACAATATTACATTAGCTTATCAGAAGTGCTTTACAGCATAATCTTTTTCATTTCATTTTATTAGTAAACATTTCAGCCTTCCACGACAAAGGATGATTCAATTGGTCGGCTTATTGAAAAATTCGACGCTCTGGCAATCGTCACACCAATCAAAAGGTAAATAAGACTTTTAAAAAAAAACATTTGACAAGATAAAATTGAATACAATATTGTATTTAGAGAGCCGCCACCAAAATTTGTAATAGATCTCTCAGAATCATCTGACTCATCTATTTCAAGTGATGATTCTCATGAACATTTGCATGGTATATCCTTTAATAGGACCCTTCGAGAACTTCAAAAAGAAGAGTATGCGTATATTTAAGGTTTAAACAAGTAAGCATTTCAGAGAGTTAAATGCGTCGCCAATCATTCCGAAGCTTTCGCCCAAACAGGGGCGTGGTTATCTACAACCGCCGAAGTTCTATTTTCCACAAGGAAAGCCCATTCCATTTGTTGTTAATGATGCTATCCTACGTCGAGTATGTGATATATTCAAAACTCTTCCTGGGCAAAAGGCAAATTTATTCTTTTAGTTTTCACAAATACTTTAGTGTCGCTATGAGGACATGGAAAAGCTTTGTAAAGCAGCTGGATTGCCATTGTATTGGAAAAAGCCAGTTTTTAAATGTATGGCAAAGAATGAGTACAGCGTGTCTGTTACCGATTTTACTACCTATTGGAGGGCAATGACAAGTGTGGCTCATGATGAGGCGGCCAGGTATTTTCGATTCAAAGCAAGAAACATCCTCACAGGTTTGTTTATACTTTGACCGGAGGAATGGCAACAAAACTTCATCGTGAACATTTGCGTCCTATGGTTTTCGACATCATCCACACTCATCCCGGCTTGGCTTTCTACAAATCTTCTGTGGAATTTCACGACAAATACTGCGATGTGGTAAGCTTTTCTTTCATTCTCGAAAGATGCCTTTAGGTTGTGACTCGTATATTCTGGAATCATATCAAGACATGGGCTCCATACCTGACCGTTGAGGATATTCGAAGAGGAGATTTGCTAGAGAATATTAGAGATCTTGAAGTTGAAGAAGATATCAACAAAAACCGTGAATACTTCAGGTTTTTTTTCTTCTATTTTCCTCGGAATTATTCCTTTTTTCAGCTATGAACATTTCTACGTAATTTATTGTCTTTTTTGGGAGATCGACACAGATCACGACTTAAAGATCAGTCGAGAAGATCTCCAATGTCACATGAAAGGAGGTTTGTTTCCAAAGGAGTGGATAGACTCTTTCAGCTATTCCAAAAATGGTTATTGAGCGTATATTTTCTCCGGCAGTGTGCAAGCAAAGTGGCGGAAAAATCCTCGAGATAGGTCTTGTTGAATTCACTCAATTTCTCCTAGCAGACGAAGACAAACAGCATCCTTCTAGGTATGTCTTTTGAAAAAACATGTTCTTTTCTGTTTTTAGTGTTGAATACTGGTTTCGAATTTTGGATGAAGATGACGATGGAATTATTTCTCTCTACGATATGGAAAACTACTATAGCGGCATTCAACTTAAACTCTCCAACGAGAATATCGAAAGTATGAAATTTGCGGACGTCGTTTGCCATGTAGGATTATTTTCCTTCAAAAATATACTCTTTCAGCTGATTGATGCCATCCATCCCAAGCAAGAAAATGTTTTCCGACGAATTGACCTCAAGAGAAACAAATTGGCCCCAAAATTTTTCAATAGTTTTGTGAATTGGAGAAAATTCTTCGAGCAAGAGACAACAGAAGGTTTAATTTTTTTAACAATCTTAATTTTTTCAGGATCAGTGCTGCAAATTGAAGGCCAAGAATTAACAGATTGGGATCGTTTTTGTATAGAGGAATATGAAGCTCTTGAAGGAGATCAAGAAGAAGATTCCTGGTAAGTAAAAATATTTTCAACTTTGTCTTTATTACTACTCTTTTTAACGTTTAAGACATGTAAATAGTTTTTTAAATCCATTTTTTACATTGCATAATTGAAACAAAAAATAAGATTTGATAATTATAATGGTTTATGGTTACGTGCGAGATCTGTCGTCTTTTTGTCTCTTAGCTCTACATCACGGTCGCCTTGTCTAATTTATCATATAGAAGAGTTTTGATTCTAAAAAAATATACCCCGGATCATACACGAATTTTTGCTGATGTCCAGCTGACTCCCCGGTGGCCGAGAAAGACAATGACCACAAAGGCATTAGTTCGAATGTTACACCAGCACAAAGCGAAGCGCATCAACCAAAACAATGATGATGGGGCGGACCGAAGCGCGCGACTAGGCGAGCCGACGACCAGTCGTCCAACGGCCATGGACAAGACAGCGGTGAGTTAAAAATACTCTATCTGGATTACTCATCCACTCCTCTTGGTATTTTTGAACTTTTTTTTGTTCACTTTGGTCTCCAACTGTCTCGAAAACTCGTAACATCTGCAGAAACGGTCAATTGTTCTAAAAGACAAGTTTTTTCACATTGTCTTTCTAAGTCTTTAAAACTAAAATTAATTAGGCAATTTCAGTCACCTGATCCGTCGTATTGTTGTTTTACTGTATTCGCAATTTGCATTACATTATTCTCAGCTGGAGCTACTTTCCTGATAGCCAATCACATGTATACAGGAATGCCTTGTCATGATGAACCTCCAACTGACATCCCACCTCAGGTATGTTCTCGAAATCCAAAATGTTCTGCCATCGAGTGGATCGCTATCCATTACGGTTTCAGTGCCAACGGAGAAAGTGACCGATCCATGGCTTTTTCAACGTAGAGTTTCGAGGGAAAGCCTGTTCGGTCACTGCGCAATCGACTAATTTCTCCCATGTAATCAGTCTCCTTGACGTCGAGGCTAAAGAGCCGATTTATGGTCGAACAAAACTCTCTCGAAAACAACATTTTCTCGTCAGCTGATCCGCGCACGCGAAAACTGTAAAACTATCCACCTATCAGTCACACCAAATGGGGATATTTTCTTCCACAAAAGAATTTCGGGAATCCCATTCTCCGTGGTTTTCGGTGTCTGTCGCGCCCCTTCGCTGATAAACTACGAGTCGTTTTTGTCACCCGATAGCTGATCGAAAAAAGGACTCAAACATAGTGAGAACTTCCTGGATTCTTCCCAATGCTTTTCCTCTTTTTGGATTCAGTTTTTCGACCAAATCACCTGATCCCTTCCCTGATCAAGCTAAAAACAAATCCAACTTTGTATGGGAAACGACTCTCGATAAAATGACCAACTATGATGCTACAACCACCGTCTAGACCAGTGCTATACTCTGAATCAAAGACCTTCAAAACATACGATGATCAGAAAGAGTTAATTTCTTATCAACTTCTTTTAAAAGAATACTGTAAAAAGGCGCCGATGGTTTCAATCGTAATGTCTAATTCGAATAATTGAATCAGGTTCGGGGGTCTCCTAAAACTGCGGGTCATTCCAAGGCTATTCGTCCGTTAAGATTGTTATTCGAGAAAAAAATGGGGGAAAGGAGTTCCGAAAGGATTAGAGAGACACTCGATCAACTCGCTTGGTCACGGGACGGTTCGGCCGAACGCCCAGCCTATTTATGGCATTCGCGAACAGCTGCGGATTATATCCCAAAGAAACGAAAACAAATTTTTTTACAGATGCAATCTTTCGGTTCGGATCGACTATTTCTACCAGAAAAACGTGTGGTAGTGATCAAATTGGCGGGTCTCCGTCGCTGCTACATCCTCCCAGCCAAATCAAAAGATGTACCGTTGATTCCATTGACCTTTGATTGATTTTTTTCAGCTGTCAGTAAAAAACTTCCGCGTCGTGGAAGAGTCTCTCGGCAAGCCCCTGCTGAGACATCTCTCATCTGATGATGCGGCCAAAATGTGCGAAGGAATGAACACCTTCTTGTTAACTGAACAAAACTAAAGGTATTTTTGGTATCTAGTAAATCTCAATCTCTCTTTAGGAAATATTCCGGTTGATTGTGGTGATCTCTTGTATAAAACAGCCATAACATCTCAAATTCGATACCTCGTCTTTCTTTATCAGAACGCTTTAAAATGAAGATTTCTCTCTCTCTTGTTTATCAGTTTTCATAAAAAGTAAATAAATTTATAGAAAGACAAAAAACTCAAGTAAACAAGAGCCTTTGAGACCAGAAGACTTATGCTACGTACATTTTTTACACCGGTAAGCAAAGCGCACGGTACCCAGAGAGAGTCGACTAGGATTGGAACAGTACCGGAATAGTCACAATTTTTTGTATATACATAGCCGGAGAGGAATGAGCAAAAGGACATAAGTGATCACGGAAGAGGTCCTGTAACGACTAGAAGATATGTGAGATGTTGTATTTTGGAAGACTATAACACAGGTGGTTGCTGATCAGCTGCTGGAGGGTGCTGTTGATTGTCGGTCTCGTGGTGATGCTCAAACGGGTCGAGGAACTGGTAGCCAGCAGATCTAAAGCCAAGGGGGAAATAGACCAAAAGGAAAAAAGATCTTACGACGTTGTTTCTGTTGGAACTTCTTCTTCGTGTGCTGCTGCTACACTGGGAGTGCTTCCATGGAAACCTGAATTATCTTGGCCATGATGGTCGTCATCTTCTTCCTCTTCTAGAGGTCGATGTCCGGAGCGATTAAAAATATTCTTCAGTCTGGCTCGGAACGACTGTGACATACTCTCTTGTTGTGGTTGTTCTAACTCATCATCACTAAAAGTTTCTTTTTCAAATCTTCAAAAGACTCCAACCTCATGTGATTCTCCATTTGAGCCAAGAAATCCTCATCGACAAGTTGCTCTTGCGAACCCATATGACCATTGTGATGAACTTCCACCAAAACATTCGAAACACCTGGTTGAGGTTGAGCTGTTTCTTGAAGATCAGATGGCCCAGACTCATCGACAACTCGGACGTCGTAATTGGATCCGGCAGTTGAGGTGGCAGATGTGGATGGTTGGTCACGTCTTCTTCTCTCATCGTCACTCGATTCACTATCCGAGTTCTTGGCCCCGACTCGTCGCTTACACATTGGACAAACTTTTCTGTTTTGTGTCAGCCATGGATCGATACAAAGGCAGTGGTATGCTGAACGAGAGGGAGTTTTTTTTTTCTCTTCAAACAAAACTCACTGTGTCGACAAGGGAGAACCCGTAATTTTTCGCCTTCGACAAAATCCTCTAGACAAATGGCACAAGTTTCAGGATAATCTCCTTTCTTGTATTTCTTCGTGGGAATTTTCTTTAAGTTCCTTTTGGAAAGACGTTTCCTGGCGATTCTTCTCCTCTCGCGACACAATCGGATTGCCTTTAAGATCTACATTGAAAAAGAAGGATAAGAAAGTTCTTTCTATCTACCTACTTGCTCTCTCTAAGAACCCAACATGGAAAACAAACCAAACTAACCAAGCTAATTAGAAGAACCATGATGCAGAATCCGACGACAACAACAAACGGAATGAGATAACGGAAGAGGTCGTAATATCCTGGGGATATTTTGATCTGGAGCACATAGCTGAAATATTCCTCTTGTTTTCAGTCAAAAAGGACAAAGTCCATTCGTATCATCGGTGGAAATTGAACCCAATTAGAGCCGCAGACTCACCCTTTGGTCGGAGGATATTTCTCCAAAATCGAATTCATACAATCATAGCTGACCATTAGAACCGGAATTTTGACCTTTTCTGAATATTTTCCTCCATTCATATCGACTGGTGGACCCTTTTCCTTTTCATTGTAAACGATGATGGCAGAGAGGGGAATGGGTTTAGCTGTTTGTACATGGTATGCCTAAAATATTCATTGGAATTTCAGGAGAGGATTGACCTTCTCAGAAAAATTACACTGTCCTCTAGGAACTATCCCAAAAAGGTTATTGCAACTCGTTGTATTCCATTGGTCGGGATCAAACTGCAATTAGAGGTGTAAAAGTGAAGAAGGGAGTAGCTACCGTAACATTTCCACATGCTTTTTCTGGATTGACGGTTACTGGACATCCAATGGCATGTTGAGAAAACGAAAAGGAGGCGACGTCAGCACCGAAATTGGCTCCAGTCGCATCGCACCTTTCGACTGGATGACGTATTCCTCGACCCGTTGGCGGTTGTAACTAAATTATTTATGACGGGAGACTGATGGATTTACAATTTCTACAATAAACTGTCCAGTTGAGTGACTAATAATGAAAGAGAAAATGATTCCAAGGAGAAGCATTTCCTCCAGGAACTACCGCATTCAGTATAGAATTCTGAAATATTGAAACTGTATTTTGAAAAGAGGAGAAGAAAGATTGTTTAGATGAGAAGTTATTGGTTGGGAAACAAGGTGTTTGTGTTGAGATGCACGTGTTCCTCAGGGGTCAGCTGATAAAACTTTTAATTTTATGAAATTCATCCACATATAGGCTGTTGTATCCAAATGACTAGATAAGAGCCAGGGTCAATTCTGATAAGACGAGGCGAGGAAAGGGGCGGAAACTGACGAGGGAAATTGCCTGCTATTGATCTTTCGGGAGAGAGAGGAGAGAAATTGATGGAGAACTGATTTCAATAGGAAAATATGTGAGTTGAACACAGCTGTTGCTCGGACAGCCGCTCTCTTCAAAAGGCTACCACCACTCTCGAAGGACTATTACAATTTGTAGGACATTCTTCCACTCATAGTGTACAGTCAGTCAAAACAGCCACAAATGTTTTCAACTATCTAGCTAGAAAGGGAGAATTTTTGGTTCCAGCTCTAGGAATTCTTCTTTGAAAGGAAGGGGAAAATTGTTCGAGAAAGGACATCCGTCCTACCCAGGCAAAATGAAGGAAAAACAAAAAGGACAACGCTGATGAAAAACAATCGGAAATGTTGATAGAGTCGATCGATAGATAGCCAAAGTTTCAGCGGCCAATTGGACAGTTTCCCCCTTCGAAGTTGAATCTGTTTACCGTTTGGAATTCCAGTGAAAGTTTGAAAAATAAACGAATGGTCACGAGGTTCGGACTGGGGTGCAATCTCCCGCAAAGAGGCTGTTAAACATCGCGCAAAAGGAAACCACTGGCGACCTTCCTCCATCCTTCCATTCTATCGGATTAAATTCAAAAAAAGATGCTGAAAATAAGTATTTTTCTCTGCCAAAATAAATGTTAAGAGCTCATGAGAGAGCAAAATAATAAAGGTCCAATGTGAATTCTTATCGAAGCAACAGAAGAAAAACAGTATTGCCATGAATCAGCTGCTCAGCCCAGAGAGATTGAAAATGACGAGTATAGATCGTCTCAGCCAGCTTATCTGACACTTAGCTTCTCGAATGTTTTCATCCTAATTGGCCAGAATCGAATGAGAATTTTGAGACGAAGGAGAGTCATCCGTCCGGTTATTCCACACTCCCAATTCTACCACATAATTCTTGATCAAACAGATGGCAAACGACAAATGGGCAATTAGGACGAAGATGATGATGTATTTTTGAGCATAAAAGGAGTCCAAATTTGAGATATGGAAGTTCATGTCTGACCAACAAGAACTATTAGGGAAGAGATGTTTGAGTCAAAAACAATCCGGCTTTTTGTTATTACTTTAGGAATTCCTCAAAAGAATCTTTAATTTCTGCAAAAACGTTGATTCATACTGAAAACAAAAGAAAAGACGACTAATTAGATTTATTTCTTCTTTGTTTTCCTCCTAATCTTTCTCGGTGGAGGAGGAGGAGGTGGCTGAAATTTGCTCGGATCGGATATTCTCCTTGTTTAATTTCAATTTTGGCGCATGACAGTAAGCATGCCGCAATTCGACAGCAAAAGAAAGAATGTAGAGCTGGAAGCAGGTGGCCAGAGCCCACTCAGAGATGGTGGCAATTGTGTGTTGCGTGTAGAGCTGAAACGGTGAAATTTTATGAAGTCACGCCTTACCGGATGATCTCGTTCCCAATGGAAAAGACGAAGAGTACAATTGGCGGCATCGGCATCAATTCCCTTTTCAGCTCGGGCGAGAGAGGCAAAGACGAGTGTATTCACATAAGCAGCTGTTGTGAAAACGCAGAGAAAGAGTCGAAAATGACAGAGCCATCGGGAGGTGAGGGAGGGATTGATGACATAGCTGAAGATCGTTTGAGCCCAGAGGTAGAAAAGTCCGCAAGTGAAGGTCAAAAAAGCGCCGACGTAGTGCATCACAAGCACATTGATCTCCTGGAAATTGGCGACAATCGAGGCGCCGGCCGCCGAGCCGAGTCCAACCCAGAGAAAGACGTTGCTGTAGATCCTCCAGGCTCCTTTTTGTCCCAAGCCGTGCCAATAGAATTCGACTATTTGTCTGTGACGCAGATAGACTGTCATCGCCACTGCAAGAACTCTCTCAGATCCAAGCGAACTTACAGAAAAGGGCGGCGATGTTCAGAAGTTGGCCGAACACGCAGCTTTCTGGACTCATAGCTGAAAGATCCTCATCCATCTAGAGAAAAAACAGACCTCCGCTATCACTAAAACCTTCTTTCTTCGTTTATTTAAAGAGAAATTACCTGATGTAGGGCCAGAAGGCATCCACATGTTTATTGTAGACGGCAATGCAATAGCTGAAAATGGCTTCAAGCAGGGACAGCCACTTACGGAACGAGAAAAGCCAAAAGACTTAGGGCGAATGTCAGGAAGGGAATTATCCAAACTGAACGGAGACTCATTCAGGGGGAACTGGTAGCTTGTGAGATCCGCGATTTCAATTGATTACTTCTGTTTTTTATTGCCGACGGAGATTAGTGAGGGAGGGTGATAACAGGGTGTTCGCAAGGAAAAACAAAGGCTAGAGAAAGTTCTTTCGACTTTCTGGTTCAGACGCTTTTTGGCTTCTCAAACATGGAAGCAGTCAAAAGGCTCATGTGCTCAGAGGCTACTGGCGAAGATCATTAGAGGCAGAAAGTTTTTGGGAAATAAATCCTATCTTTCCTCGGATAATAAAGCAATTCTTCAGATTTGGATTATTGCATCTGTCTTTTGGAAAAAGAATAGCAGGAACATCAGATTTATTGACGCTGGACGTCAGCATTTGAAATTAAGACAAACGAGTGGGCGATTTCTTGAAAAAGAGTGGCGGCTTCTTCCCAGGGAGCCTCTAAGAATCCTCTTTCCACCAGATATGATAAGTCAAATGACATTTGCCCTCCAAATAGTCCCTGAGCGTGGTTAATCTCCACCAACAGTTCTTCTCTGTTCTTCACAACAATTAAACAGAATTTTTTGGAGTCATGTGTCTGAACAAAAGTTGTGATCGGCTCTAGCGCTACTAACTCTGCTGTTCCCATGCTCCTTGCCCAGAAGGAGCAATATTTCTCCGTTGTTTAGCTCAACACAGTTGATTTCCAGTTTAAGACCCTGAAGATTTGCATCTTTTTTGATAAAAGGGCTTACCACATTATTGATGAACATATTCTGACCTGGAATACCACTGTCAAAATCTAAATAGAAATAGGTATGACACCTTTCTCCGAAATATAGTCGAACAAAGCGTTTTTCTTTCCTAAACTCCTCTGTCCAAAAGTCGAACTTTGGAGTGTTGGACACGAAGGTTTTCAATTGCCTTTCATCATCCATTATTAGAGCCTGAAGGAAGGTGTTTTTGTCATTTAAAGATGCTGCAAATTACCGAAACAAAGGGCTCAACGTCTTGACGAAAAGTTTCCAAATCAGAGATTGTATATACACGTAAACCAAGAGTTAAGTATTCCAATTGCCCAAGGTACCCATATAAACCCGGTATGAAATCTTAGTAACAATAAAGACGAATAATTTTCTAAAATATTTTCTTGGGGAAAGATGGATGGCCGATTGTATTCTGGATGAGATCAAAGTCGTAGAGGTCAAACACTCGGCCAACTACAAGATATGTAAAGTATATTTTTGAGATAAAATAAGTCAAATGCTCCGCTGTTCCAAGCTGAAACATTTCTGTGCGAAACTTCATTGATTCCAAAAATGAATCCAAGCTGGCTATTGTGCAGCACTCATCTACTGGAATACTGGCGAGTGGCTGAAAATTGAACCCATTTTTTAGTGTTGTGTAGTTCACACAGATTTTGATCTTGAGCAGATATGATATCTTTATTGCCAAATCTTCTCGGATTTTTGAGCGAGTTGTCGTTTTTTCGAAGGGAAAATGTTAAAAAGAGACTACGTTCATTTGACAAAAAATATTTTATTTCAACCATGTCCAAAAGTTTCCAGACGTCTTCGGGATCTCAAAAATGCTAGAAAATGATGATATCAAAAAATAACCCCAACTTGGTGACTTTTGGCGATCCAACCCATATAGACCCAAGGCATTAGAATTCGAACTTTTTGTCTTCCCATCCTTGATTAGAATTCAGGTTTTCCTCGAAGTTTTATTTATTATTTTTTTTAGCACAATTTGCTTACGTTTTCCTGATTTTAAAGACTTTTATAAATAACAAAATGGAAAGAAGGAAATACTCGTTTTTAACTTTGTTGAGCGACAGTAGCATAGAGCCAATGGCAGCCGACCATTCCAGATTTGGAGTCGTGAAGAAGTTCGTTTATCTCCTTTGGCGATAAGTTGTTGATTGGTTTGTCGAAGATTCTGGCAGCTATAACCAGAGGAATCTCCTAAAGAATTTTTTAGATTATTCGAGGAGAAACTCACTCCTGATCTGGCACGAGAACTAACAAAAAGATCCCAAAGTTGTTCGGCTCGACTTGCGTTCTATAGGAGGATTAGAGAGAGAAATTTTTTTTTTAAAAACCTGGTCAAGGAAAGGAAGAAGTTCATTTTTGGTTGGAAGACAAACTCGCAGAGAGAGATCGTTGTAATTTCCAGGAAGAAGACCCTGGAAGGTAGAGTATTTAATCATATTTTTACAGTATCTTTTTATAAAAAAAGGAAAGAGAGAGAACTCACTTGTTGAGAACATTCAGCTGGTTTGTTTCCTTTAAAGATTTGGACAAAATTCTTGAGAGCTCCTCCCTTCATATGGCAAATATCGCAATGGACACTAAATCTTTTTCTAAAAATCTCAAACTCCCAATTTCACCATGAGCCAATTCCTCCACAGCCATTTGAGTCGGCATTAACACATCTTTCCGGCTTGCCATGGATACCTATTCGGGTCTCTAAGTGCACGTAGTATTTCTTATCACCAGACAGTCCCTTTCCGTAGACCTGAATCTCTTTTTTTACGACCCGCGCACTGGATTTTCTCGTTCGTCGAGCGGATTCACGCTGTCTGACGTCACTACTTGAACTGCAACAACAATGCATCTCATAGCACCGTGACTGATCGCTCGAATCAATAAAGCTTCTTTACCTCGACATTTCCTCCACTCATTCGGAAGCATTTATGACCCAATTCGTTCGTTTCTTCATGAAATTGGACTCCTGGCGTCTTGTAGGACGGGAATTTGATCAGAAGATTTTCCTTTTTTGGTCCTGAAAGTTTTCGTTTGAGAAATTTTAAACGCCTTCTTTTGTCTTTTTAGCAAGTTGCCAATGCTGGATGGCTTGTGGGATAACCGCAGCTTTGTCTCCCGACCCGCAGCGCCAAACTGGACGCGTCAAGGACATCCGAATTGATCAAGACGGATCAGAGGAGAGGGTAAGTTCTCCACCCAAAAACGGACCGGAACTAGCTGAGCAGGGAAAGTGTCGCTCAATCCGAACAGCAATATCAGCCGAGGATGAGAATTGGACGAGCAGAAGCAAGAAGAAGAACAACATGGCCCGGAAAGAGGCTGGAAAGAGCTCGGCTCGTAGCTTTAGGGGAGTGGCCTAATGGGGCGGAGACTTGGGTCTGACTGGAGAGAGAGGTGGAACCACCTGGGGGGAAGAACCAAAAGAACAGGTTCGAGCAGACAATTGACTTCATTGTGAGATGGTCTAAGAATTATTTATTCGAGAGATCAATGGATGTTGTTGTTTATCCTTATGTTTCCGTAGATTTTATGACAAGCCACATAGGTCTGTTGGTTCTTAATCATTTGATTGAAAGGAAGACTCCAATACACATCGGCAGGCAATGGCTCATCCTAGATGGAGATGCTTTTGGAAGTTTCAATAACCTACTTTGAAGAAACTCTTCTTGGTTTTTCTATAGACCGCCTCGACTCTTTGTTGTGTTTGCATCTGTTTACTGACATCAGTGTCAAAAACATAAACAGTCGCAAAGAGACCCATCGCGCGAAGAGCTGGTCCATCCTGGAACCGAATTGTTTCGAATTTCCAAAAGCACTTACATCACTTCGAACGAGTTGAAGGAAAGACTCCTTTGTGAGTCCTTGAGACTTCAGAATTTCTTCCATTTTTGGGAGACAAAAGGCTAATTTTAGGTTATCATAAGAGCCCTTGGAGAGACCATCACTGCATTTGATTGGTTGATCATCCAAGAGTAATTGGGCTTGAACTCCCAGACTATCTCCAAATGTTCTACAGGCATTACAATACAGACTGAATTATGTGGATGAGAAGGGAAAGAGAACTTGCCAAGATCCGAAACCGCCACAACCATCAGTGCCTTGTTTTACACAAGCCTCAGGGACTTGGTTCTTCTTAGCTGTATTACGCAGTTCCAAGTAAATGGAGAAATCTCCACCAAAATCCTAATTTTCTTTGATTAAAAGAGAAAAAGGAGAAAAACCTCAAAAACTTGCACCTTTCCACCGATGGAAAAACAGCCTTGTTTATCTGGAATCGGCTCTAATCGGGGTCCTTTTTTATCGGTCCCTGACTCGAATTCCAACTTTTTTGTCCATTTCGCTTCTATAAAATAAAGATTTTGCAAAGGAGAATGACTCACTAGCTCCATGCGAACATGGCTGATGCTTGATGAGATCTAATTGGAAACTAAGCTCATCGCCGACCTCGACAGCGACTGTCAAGATGGGCAGAAGAAGAAGAAAGAGCATCTTATAAGGCGAAAGGACCCAAACAGTCAGGGGGCGTTCGTCACCCGACCGTTTCGTGCCTGTGGTCGTGGAAAAACCCAGGCGCGATCCGTATAGCCAAACCAAACCGGATCGTTCTTCAGAGACGAGAAGCTGGGAAGAAGCCCGCGTCAACTTCCTTTACAAAAATCTCCGAAAGTTTTATTCAGTCAGTCTCAGCTTAGAAATTCCTTTTCGGCAACTGGGAGTATTCTATCAGGATAAAGACGACGATTTCTGAGCCCACGAGGAAGCCGATTTTATCGATCAACGCCATTTACACAGCCAGTCGCAAGACGGGCAGATCTCAGAATAAAGGACTAATCTTTTTTGAAGTTTTGGTCTCGAAAGGCAAGTTTTATAAGCAACAAATTATGTACAGAAGAAATGAAAGGGGAAAGGAGCCTCTAACATAAGGGGGAATGTGCGAACCTGTGCAGTTGTGACAACACTCCTGAGAAACAATTGAGGGACTTTCTTGTGAGACTCGTGCAGAATTGAACCGGCTCCACCCAACCGCAATAGAACTCGTGCAGCACACAGTGTGAAATGAGAACTCAAAAAAAGGCAGAAAAATACAGCTAATGTACAAGCATTTAAAAAAAAGGGTTATTTCTCCAAGATTTCAATTTCCTCGTCTGTACTTTCGCTATTATCTGGAATCAAAACGTCCTCTTCTCTCGCAGCTTCCACCAACTCGGCCGTCTCTTCGTCAGCACTGTCATCCTAAAAACTCATCTATTTTTAGTCTTTCGAGTCTCCAAACCTCTCGTTCAATAATCTCAGGAGTGCTTTCTGCCCGACTCATTGGCGGTTCTATCACATGAATATCCTCACTGTCATGCGATTCTTCTGGAACAATTATTTCAGATTCTCTTGACTCCAATTGGACTCCATGAATCCCCGACGCTGTTCTATTCAAAAGAACTGATGGTCGATCGTATTCAACCACCTGAAGGACATCAATTTGATTATCTCTCAAATCACAAACCCTGCCGCTGTCCATCAACAGAACTTTGTTCATGTTGCTGACATTTTCCAGCCGATGGGCAATCAACAAAATTGTGCAATTTTTAAACGAATCGTGGATGACTTTCTGGATCAATTTGTCTGTTGCGAGATCCAAACTCGCTGTGGCTTCATCCAATAAGACTATCTTTGCCTTCCTAAACGCTTTTATACGAGATTTCAGCATCAAAACATACATTAGAATAGCCCTGGCTAGACAGAGGAGTTGTCTTTCTCCAACTGAGAAGTTCTCTCCAGCTGTGTGGACATCAGCCAGAAGTTTTTTGTCCAAACTTCCAACCATCGCCTTCATGTAAGTTTTCTCCAAAGCAACCCAGAGTTCAGAGTCGGTGAATTGGTTATTAGGATCGAGATTGTATCGGACTGTCCCGGCGAATAAATGAGGATCTTGAGGAATGACAGCCATTGCTCTGGATCCAATAGATATGATAAAAAGACAACAAACTTCCGAAGACGATGAAGTCCGATCGTTGAAATGTCGACTCCATCGATATAGATTTTTCCCCAAGTGAGAGGATACATTCGATAGAGAACATTTCCTAAAGAGGATTTCCCAGATCCGGTCCTTCCAATAATTCCAATTTTCTCTCCTGGCATCACATCAAAACTGACATCTTCCAAGGCCAAAGGAAGTTTTGGTCGATATCTCAATCTATAAAGCTGGTTTTTTCAACCAATAAAGATTTACTCACTTGACATTTTGGAAGGTAATTTGTCCCTTGGCTGGCCATATTTGCGGGACGTCGACTCCCTTTCTCGTCTCCCAATCTCCCTCATTGGCGACTTTCTTCGAATAATGATTGACTCGTTCAACTGATGTCATTTTAGCTTCAAGTTCAGTTTGAGTTCTGACGGCAAATTGGAAGATTCCACTCATTTGGACAGCAAACGCTATGGCCATTCCTGCATCAGCTGGAGAGACTTTTCCAGTCAAAATGACAATCAGAAGAGCCACAGTTGATGTGATACAAACAACAAGGAGATCCAGCCAGACGGCTAGCCAACGCATTCCCGATTGATACATGAAAACAGCTCCACTATTGGCGTCGAGTCTTTGCTTAAGAGTCTCCAAGAATCTTCCAGTCTGGCCATACGCATGGATACAATGAAGGCCTTCGAGAGATGTGGTGATATGGTCGAAGAGGGGAGATCGGGAAATGTTCTCCGATCTTTTTAGACTTCGAATTCCAGCTCGGAAGCACATTATGAAGAGAATAAAGACTCCGAAAAGAGGAACACAAGCCAGGAGGAAAACTGGAAAGACCCAAGCGATGACCAGAAGGAATCCAATACAAGTGATCATATTCTGGACGAAGACTTCCAAAGTGAAAGGCAATTTGACATCAACTGGAAGAATAAAGTATGCGAGAACGAAAAAGACCAACTCTCATCCATATCTTTGCTGAATCTGTTGAGAATTCGGCCAGTTGGAGTGGAATCAAAGAAGGAAACTGAAGCTCGAATGATAGATGAAAACATTCCAGAGTGAAGACGCGAACCGGCATTCAATGACACCTAAAAAGGCTAATTATTCCTCTTGGAAATGGACTCGCCTTGACAAAAATAAGAGCTTTGACGAGACCAGAAATAAACAAAACGATCAGAGAAATACCATAGACTGTGGCGTAATAATTCGTGTGAGGACTATCAGCCATACTTCCCAACGATCTTAAAGTCTCTGTTCCATTCTCATCAATCATCTAAATATTCCATTTGTTAAAGAAATAAATAATAAACCTGTTCTTGATGTCCTCTTTTGAGCCACCTGGAAAGCCAGAAAGTGGAGAAAATTGACGCTGAGACATTGAGGATAAAAGCTCCAAGAAGAAGAGCCCAAACACCCCAAGTACCAGCCGCTTTTATATAAGCCCTGCAGATTTTTAGATAAACTAATCAACGGAATGGACTCACATATAAACAGAGAATTTCATCTCGGCCAATCCGAGATCTTCTTCGTCATCCACTAGACGTCCAGTGTCTTCTTTGATCAAATCCAATGTCGACTCATTCTTTTCGCTCTCGTCATCTTCTCCAATTCGTTTCTCATTGAAAGTCGAATCAGCTGTTGTGTATTGCTCTATAGGCGTTTTTGAATCGGAGAGATTATAACAAACCAGAAGCAGAAGCTGTCTGACAATACTCATTATAAGGACGACATGACTCGAGGAGTTCAAGATGCTCTCCAACTCCGACGATTCTTCCTCCTTCTATGTACACAACTCGACTGCATTGGGCAAGTCGTTGAGGATCTGTGGTCACCATCACGACTGTCTTATTCATCAGGACATTCAGAATTGCATCGTCGAAGATCTTATTAGCCACCTGGAGAAATTTGCTTTCAAAAGACAAAAACAAATACCTTTCTGTCAAGACTGGCGAGAACATCATCGAGAAGGAAGACATCTTTCGGAGTAAAAATGGCTCTGGCTAAGGAGATTCGAGCCTTTTGTCCTCCCGAAAGAGTGGTTCCTCTCTCTCCGATCTCCGTGTGATCCTTTGCAGCCATCGATTCGATGTCCCTATCGAGTTGACAGGCTGATACAATCTGAATATTCTTTGTTCTCTTTTAAGATTTTTCCTCTAACCCTTTGGTATTTCTGTTGGTTCATCGGCAGTCCAAACAAGATATTATCTTGAACAGTAGCGTTTTGAATCCAAGGTGTTTGCGGGACGTAAGCAGCACTGCCAGCCACTTCGACTTCTCCCTCTTGTAGGAACATCTAATGGAAAATTCAAAGAGAAAAAGAAGACTCTTACATGACCAATGCAGCTGGTGAGAAGGGCACTTTTTCCACTTCCAACTGGCCCACAAATGCCGATGACTTCTCTTCGTTTGACTGTCAAAGTAATTCCTTCCAATTGGAATGGATTTTCCGTCTTCAAATTCTCAGCTTCTTCACTTGTTGCTTCTTGCTTTTCTGAAATTTGTCCCTCGAAAATTGTGGAGAGACTAGGCACCATTTCGATTCCAAGACAATGTGGCGTTTTTGAAGCGAATGACGTGGTTTGAGTCGACTGGACTGGGCAATTGAGCCTCCCATTGGTCATACTAAATGAGGGATTATTAAAATGTAAAATGACAGACCAGAAGGATCTCTTGGATCCTTCGAAGAGCCACAACAGCTTCTGCCATATATCGACTGCCATATGGGATCATCCGGATTCCAAAGAGCATCACAAAGAATACAGTAATAGCCGAGAAAGCCTATGCAATTTTAAAAAAGAAAGTGGAAAGAACTCACATCGCTAGCCAAAAGATCATTTCCAGAGAGGACGACTCCAAGGAAAGTCAAAACAGCAGCGACTACCGGGACAACAGGACCACAAGCAATAGCCAGAGATTGAGCATAACCAGCTGTTCGAATGTCCACCTTCTCTAGATGACGCATGTCTATTAGAGTTGTTGATTTTAACAAGACAAAAAAGAGTACCTTCGATTCTTTTGGTGAAATTCTCCTCCCAAACGTTCATTTTGATAACTCGAATGCATTTGACAATTTCTCCCATCAGACTTATTCGCTTCTCGGTTTTGTCAATAGCCGACTGGCGGAATCGAACCATCGTCTTGCCGAGTCCATACTGAATAAAAAGTTGAGATCAAACAGAAACTCTACACCTGAATGACGTCGAAAATAAAGAAGACTGCAATGCCTAGAAGAG
Organism: Oscheius sp. JU1382; assembly: GCA_932521405.1. Classification (NCBI taxonomy): domain Eukaryota; kingdom Metazoa; phylum Nematoda; class Chromadorea; order Rhabditida; family Rhabditidae; genus Oscheius; species Oscheius sp. JU1382. The sequence goes on from OW051479.1 coordinate 3,713,654, forward strand.
ACCAAGCGCCGATGACAATCAGCAAATAGATAATTCCTCCTGAATTGGCGATTTGATTCTCCAAAAACGAACGAACCAATTAGAACCAAAGGGCCAATGAGGACTAGAGGGGCGAAGGTGACGGCATCAAAGAGTCTTTGACCGTCATTTGCAAACATGTTTACAATCTGCAGAGCGGTGAGATTTCAAAGAACTCGCTAACCTCGGCGGCGTTCTTCTTCCCGAGACTTTTAACCGTAATCAGTCGTTTGAACAAAAGGCCTAATAAAGCTCCTCTGACCCGAATTCCTGTTCTATAAGAGATCGCCCACGTTGCTCCGTAAGCCAAAACTCGTGCCAATTCGAACTGTAAACCCGCACCTTTTAAGCTCTCCTGTGACTTACAATTCCAATGCAGAAGACGAGAGCCAGCCCATAAGCATAATTAACACTAACACCAGCGGCTGGAGGATTTTCGGCAAAAGCGACAAGACCTTTGATGAAACACGTTGGGCCGATGAAACCGAGGATTAAACAGACAAAAAAGACGGCACATGAAGCCCATAATCGAGTTGAAATAAACCGATACATTGCCTAAATAGCATTTGGTTTTGTTTTTATTTTAGAAAATTACTTTAAAAAGTGAAGGACTCTTTGGATTATTTTTGACCTCTTCCTCCCAAAGGACTTCCATCCTGGCCATATTTACATTACTCGCATCGAAAATACTACAATTCCAGATCTGGTCTTTGTCCAATCGACCCTAAAATAGCCGCCTTCTTGTCGCTTTGATCACAAACAAACCTTGAAAGCTGAAAATAAATATTCAAAGACCCAGCTATAAGTGATGAAGGAGAAGAGCCCCGACTCGTCTATTTTGGCACCTCCTTTTAATTTCCTAAACACTCTTTCTCCCTCAGAGAGAAACGAACTTATTGCCCGTCCGGATGGGCTGCATACTTCGAAGGGTAGAGGAATAACGACTGAGATCTTTGGCTGGTCTCCCACTTGCATAACGCTCGGCTGGGTCCGAATCCATTCTGCAAATTGGACTCATTATAATTATTTTCTGAGGAGGAGCTCTCTCTCTCTCTCTCTTCGTCGGATTCGAAGATAAAAGACAAAAGAAAGAGAAGAGACAAATCAATGTAATGGTGATAAGGACGAGTGTACCTTTGAGACTGTCTTTTGGTTGCGAGATGATTTAATATGTGACAAAGTGATAAGCGAATAATTAGACCAAAAAGCGAGAGACTTGTTTACTAACACACGGGAGACGGGGGAAGGCGGTGACGGCCTCATAAGGGGGAGGAGACAAACATCCTCCTCGTAAAAGGAGACTCTTTTATAATTGCCTTTGAGAATCAATCAAATTCTGAATCTCGGAAGCCGGAGACTGACCGGTCCGATTTAACGCGTAAATAGAACGCGTAAGCTGTGTGTGTGTGTGCTGGCAGAGGAAAACAAGTATCACGTGAGGGAAAATGAGCAAAAATGCGTATCCTTCTGAACAGAAAAAGGGCAAAAAGGAAGAGGTCACATGGACTTTCCACTGAAATAATTGCCTGGAGTCCTTCTGTTCCAACTGGATTCTGCTCTCTGATTTTGAAAGGGGAAAGGGCGTCGAAGTGCGTTGTGATAAATGGTCCCAAAGGACGAAAAATACCTTCGAAAATGAGGATCATCGATCGTTTTTCTGAGAAAATTCTAAACAAAACGGTGCTTTTTCGACTCTTTCTATAATCAGCTGTCTCGGTGCGGGATTGAATCATATGGTCGCACCTTACGACCTTATCAACTCGCGATGGACGTGAACATTGGAGTTATCTTTTAGGAATTTTATTTAGGAATTGTTATGGGAAGAGCCTCCCTCGGAAATCTTAGACTTTAAGAACACCACTTACCTCGCAGGAGATTTAGCATCTTTGGTATAGAGAGCGCGAGGATAAACCTCTTCACCTTCTCCTGGATCCAAATGAACTCGATCCTCGTCGACTCCAGACATTGAGGATCTGAAATCGACTCAAAATTAGAGACAAATTGACAAAAAGATGAGGCTAATTGAAGATAAACCGCTATTTTGGCCGTTTTTAAGGCCGAAACTGTGATTGGAAGCAGATTGAGTCAGTTGGGAAGATAGCCCACTCATCGAGAGACAAATTGAAAACGAAAAGATGTTGAAACAGAGCTCCGGGAACAATTTGAGCACGAAGGAATTATTGAACGGTCACGCGCCCCTCGGAGCTTTCGTCCTGGGAAAAATGGCCAGCACTTGAATTCTCGAGCCACGTACCGCCGACCTACCGTACTCCGAATTGTGAGAGCTAGTCGAGATTGCGTCTATTTCTTTGCGATCAGTGTCGCTTTCAAAGAAAGAATGACACAGAATGATGCGAGTGTCCCAGAGAGCCTTGTTTTCCCAAGAAATAAGCCTCATTTCGCCATTCGCCCAAGTTCGCCAACGGGTGTAAAGTGACCCCTCAAATCAGCTTTTTTAGCCAAATTCGGACAATTTATCTTTAAAAGAATCCGAAAAAATGACTGGGAGAGAATCTAGAGGGAATAAAGAATCAAAAAGAAGATGACCCACACCAACTGGTAAATAGATCAATGAACAATTAGAGAAGAGACCTAGCGCCAAGCAGACAATCCATCATCCATAGCGCTATGTGCATCTCATGTGATGTCCGAAGAAGGTGACGGACTCCTTTCGGGAATACTTACTAAAATAAGGGAGAATGGCTATTTTCAGGAGGTTTAGCTGATGATTCCAATAAGGTACTTTCTTATGACTTCGCTTCTAAGAAACATAGGAGAACCTTTTAGAGGACTCCCAAGAAGGAAATTGTTTTCACCGTGTCCATTCATTAGGTCACGTTGGACTCTTTTTGATAGATGCCTGTACCCAGTGACCTCGAAATGACTGTTCTTTTATTTGTGATAGGCAATTTATTTTCTCTGAATAGAATACATCTTGAACGGGTGTATATTGTGGCCTCATGAATGGTATAAAGGGCCCTGAAACCACGAAGAGAACCCGGCAGAGAGATCAAAATACAAAAACGGGGGAAAACAGAAAAGATACCGGAAGATTCTCTACATCGGGACGGAAATGCCGGGATTTTGGGTTCTCCTAATTGCACTATCATACAGGGTCATAAATAGAAATATTTCGTTATTATCGGCTTTGTTTTGTTTTTGTGAGGTAGAAGCTACGAGGTTTGGAAAAGAAGCCTAAGAAGGCGATCACACGAGCGACTAGCGCTGGAGTGGAGGTAAGAACGGTTGTATAAAGGAGGTTCGAAATAAGAGGACAAAATAATACACTATACAGAACGACGAACGATCACCGAAAAATAAGAAAACCCTATGCGGAGAACACGTTGCAGACTAAAGACGTAAAGGAAGAGGAGACGGCTGGGTACATGAAGAGCCGTTTTGTTAAGGGAGAGAGGACTCTATTCAACTTTGAAGATTTCACGAGGAAGAGGCTCGGCGTCAGAGGTATTCACAGTTCCGAAGAAGAGCAATCCCGAATGACTGCTGATCTCCTTTAACATCTTCAAAGCGTCCGGGATTTGGGCGTAAATACGAGCTGCTTCGTCCCCATAAAGAGATTCCAAATATCTGAAAAATTCTACTTGTTATTCCAATCATTTTGTATTTTGCGTGGGAAGAGGCAAAAAACCTCTTTCTTGGGAAATTGGAGTAGTCCGACACCCCCGTAGCTGTCTGTCCTAAAGATCAAACGAACCTTTGAAGAAGAGAGGAATATTCATCATACATTCTGGCCATCAACTTCTTGTCTTCTTCGTGGACGATTTCCTCACGAGGAGAGAACAATACGATGAGGATAATCAACGAAATGATGAGTTCATTTCCCCGAATATCGTCGCTGAACACCCGGAAGAATCTGAATTTTCTTGTTGGAGACGAGACTATCAATCGACAACTCACTGCATAACTCGTAACTTTTGGTCGCCTCGAACGTCTTTATTGAGTTTGTCGAACATATCGAAGGAGACTTCGGCTGGCTCGTGGAGAGTGGGAGAACGCCAGACTCCTTGGCGGGAATCGAATCGAGCTACTCCTCGGACTGTTAGCATCTCTACCATGGCGGCCTTCAGTAAGGCGAACTTTCCATCCTGACTAAGTTCATTGAAGGCGTTGATTTTCTTGGACATTTTGACAAGACGGCGCATGGCTATATCCATAATGTTCATTATATCAGCCGGACTCTTATCGTCCTTCAAGAAACTCTGCTTCTGTCGTCCCGGTTCGATCTGATCATTCATTCCCTTGAAAGCCTCGTTGACTTGATCCAATGATCGCAATTCCGTCGCATTTAGCTGATAATTAGCTCGAGTGTCTGACTTTTTCTCCGTTGGTGGAGCAAACGATGCGAAATCAACAGAGGGGATGTTGAAAAGACCTGACTGATCTGGGGTGTCGATCTTGAGAGCATCCTCGATGGTCTTATCGAAATAATTGCTCATCTGCTCCATTCGAGCCGCATATCCTTGGTTCAATTGTGGCTGTTGAGGCTTCAATTCCATGTAATTGGTTGGCGATCCAAGCACTGAAAATTGGATTTAGATGTTTAAAAAAAGAGAAATTTACATCCAAAAGCTGAAGAAACGGACGGAGAAAATGGAGAACCATAGCCGCTTCTTGGCTGAGGAATGGCGATATCCGGATTGAATCCAGTGCAATTTTTCTTGTGTGGAGGCTCTCCTGCTTCATCTTGAACTTTACTCACAGCCATTTGCATCAGATTCTGGTAGGCGTCGATGGAAAGGACGACTTGCTTCCGGGCTGGGTCGACAGAGACTGGAGCTGTTGGTGAGCCAGCAGCCAAATCGGGTCGAAGATTCATGATGTTTGGTTGGTACGACTCGGGACTGCGTTGACCTCCGATCATATTTCCGATGTTTCGTCCTGGTGGGGAATCAACCGATGATGTTACAGAGCCAGCTGGGCTCATGATCGAATACTGAAATATTGGTTATGATTAGAGACTATTGCGAGGCCGATATACCGCAGGAGTTGGGCTGAGGAGTTGAGGCATCTGGCGGCTGCCTTGAAGAGCGTTGAGTTGAGCTTCCATCGGAGAAATGGTCAGCGGTGCAGTCATCTTAAGATTTGCTTGGTGGCGAGCCATATACTAATATTATTCTCTTTTGTTCCACATGTGACCCTCTAGGCTTGCACTTATGCCTTTTTTGACACAATTGTCCCCGTCTGAGGCTGTCTATCATATTGTCGCCGTTTTTGTCAAAAACGCAGTAGCCGTTTTTACCTGTTGTTTCTGTCGCTGTTGGTTGGCCAAATTGTTAAGGCGGGAGTTCTTTCGACGGCGCAGTTGTTCCTCGTTAAGAATCCACTCCTTTTTCATGCCGACCTGAGAAATTGAAATTTCATTTTTAAAAAAAACATGATGAACTCACTGCAAAACATTTTCGTAGACGACACTTCTGACAAAAGCGACGGCTAACAGCGTTGATCTCACAGTCCTCCGAATAGGGGCATTTGAACTCTTTGGGACGAAGGGCATTCCGACGAAAAAAGGCTTTACACGACTCGCATGTGATCACCTAGAATTTGGCATTTTTCGAGAGGCTAGAAACGAACATTGAAATTATAACCCGTTGCATGATCTCCACAGACTCGACAAGTTTTTTGTCTTCGACGATCGGCATCATTGGCATCCATTCCAGCTGCATCAGGAGAGCCGCAATTGGCCCCAATTCCCTCCTCGAGCTTCGGAATGGCTCCCAAGATGTTACCTATAGATGAGACTTATTGTCCTTCCAAAATTCAAAACCAACCACTCATGAGCTGGCCTCCTAATGACGGCGGCGAATGGATAACTGGATCATCAGGAGTGCTCATCTGCGGCTGAAATATAGAGATTTGAATTTGAGAAGATTCCCCCCGTCCTTGACATTACCCCCGGTGTGCACCCAGTGTGTCCCAGTTTTTACCAGTTACGTACCAGGTAAGCGGTGTAAGGCTGTCCCCATGGAAAAGGGAACCATTGCTGCCAGGAGGTCGACAAGAAGCTAGCCAACTGCATGAGATCAAGAGTGATAGAGACTGTGGCAATCGATGTCGACCGACGACAGCAGAAGAAGGCAAATGAATTTTGCCGATCGCGGGCAATGGAGAAAGAAGAAGGAGAGAGGAATCAATCAGAGAGAAGAAGAACACAGGTCGAGACTACGACACCCCCGTCTCCTGAAGACAAAACCCCGAGGTGACAGCTACAATTCTCATGAACTGACTGGACTTCTTTTGCAGCGTGAATGCGTCGGCAACTTGTTTTTCGAGGAGTGGGAGAGTCAACAAAATCTCCAATTATCCTTACCTTTGAATAAAACTTGTTAAGCATGCTCCAGTTGAGGTAGTTTTGCGAGTTAAAAAGGTTGTTAATGTCCACCATAATATGTACAGGACTTCGTGGAGAGAGTCACCACTCCATCACACACCTTCAAGAGAGAATATTTTGAAGCAATATGAGAGGTTTGGAATGAGAAATAGAGAACGATACGGTAATTGTTTATAGACGACGGGATACATGCAAACGAGTAGGTTGCCACGTCTTCCGTCTCATATTGTTTTGACAGACGAGAGAGAGAGAGAGAGAAAGAGAGAGGAACCGAAAATCAGTCGAATTTGTAGGTTTGTTATTCTGAGTCTAATCGTATGGCCCTCAGAGTAAACACCTTTGGGTTAAGGTGCCAAGGAACTCGAAGAACTTCCGGCTCTCCCCCCTACAGTATCCGTGGCGAGGGAGGAGTAGAGAAAAAAGCCCGACCGCCATGGCCACAAATCGGGAGAGACTGTTTTCCTCTTTCTCGCTCTCTTCTCGCTCACTTGGTAGCCTTGAAAAAGCGTCTATTCGACTCGACACATATAGTTAAGATGTCCTACTAAAAGGAACGCGGGCTAGATAGGTCAATTCGGGGCGTTCAGGGCCGTCAGACCCCGACCTCGGGAGAACACTTTCGCAAAAAGTAGGCTGCGAACGGCGATTGAAAAACCGGCGATGGACACATTTGGAAGGAATCTTCGGACGGCAAGTTGTTGTTTTGAGCGGGTGGCGCGCAAGAAGAAGGAAAAACAGCCGATGAGCTGACACATTTCCGAACTTTTTTCGTTGTCTTCTACCCTCGAGGTTAAACTCTCTTGTTCGCTCTGTGCTGATCTAAGGAGAAGAAGACAGAGGAGGAGAGTCCTTATCGCGAGAGAGGTCAGTTTCTCTTTTGCTCATAAAAAATACGGTAGATCCTCTCTGCAAGTAGGCGTGTTATTCTGGCGTTCAGATGAAAAACAACTACGGCGACGGGGCGGGGCAGACAAGACGTGGAAAACACTACGCAGGAGCAGAAGCAGCAACCAACAACCAAGGAGCTGATCTCCAAAGATGAATCCTTCCTTCCTTCTTGCCGACAAAACAAGGGAGCAAGCTAGCGTGAATTTGCAGACATCGGAGGTGGAAAAGGATCGCCTCTTAGAAGGGATAGATAAGTAACCAGGAACTTTTGCAGTCTGTTTTTTGGTAGCGAGAAAGGGGAAGTCCGTACTGATCGAGGGACCATGAGTGAGAGAGAGAGAAAGAGAAAAATATTCGGAGAACCAAAGAACGAGAAGAACTCTGAAAACATTCTCTGGAGGAGTGCTGAGCAAGACGTGAAGAGAATGTTTACAGGCTGGGCCCAAAATTAAGAAGATGAAACCGACGGCAAAAACAGAGAATATCCAAAATGCTCGAGGGTAAAGGACACGACGCCATTGGTCGGACGGCGGATTTCACGGCTGCGGGACCACCCGGAGGACTACGGTATCCTGGAAGGCGCGGCGCGTCATAAGGAATACACTGACAAAGTGAAAAACAAGATCGACATGGCAACAAATAGTGAACGGGCAAAAACAAATGTCGAGCAGTAGACCAGGAAAGGGGAGAGAGTACAGACCAACAGGAACTGGTCCATCCAACCGGCTCCTTTTCAAAAATTGTTTCATTTCAAATGGAGAAAAAAGGAAATAAAATTCTCAATAGCTGCCTCAAGGACCAATTTGAGTTTCTTGTGAATAATTGAACTGAACCTTCGGTCGAAAAATGAGACAAAGGACTCCCACAAAGCAATTCTCTGGTGGTCAGGTCCTCCCATAACAGACAGTGCATTCTGAATCAACTATTCATAGGGAAGTGATCTCTCTCTGGGAGATTAAAAACTGTAGACAAAAACAGTTTGATCAAAGATCTGGCTCCACATAGGAGAAAGGTTGAGTCAACGTGTGAAGTAAACAGAAGGAGTTGCTCTCCGGGAAGGGAAGGTACAAGTGTCTGCATTTTGGTCCAAGGCTAGGTCCCGATTAGTTCGGGTGCAGAGCCCGGAAGGAGCGCAAAAACAGTGCTCAGGACTTGACGGCAACAGCGAGTAGAAGGAGGCAAAAACAACGATGGAACAGGGCAGTTGTGGAGGCGCAGAAGGGGTCCACGACACGTGCAGGAGGGAACCACGACAACATTCGAAGCCTATTCGAAATCTTACGCGTCGCGTCGTGTAATTTAGATGACTGAGTACGGTAGGAGTAAAAGGAGAGAAAGGAACTTATCAGAGAGGACAAGGTAAATAGCATCTACAGTATCTCGCAGTTGGAATCGATCGACAGAAGGAGAGACTCTAAGCAGCGTCTAAAGTCCCGTGATTTCCTAACAACTGTTGCAGAATTCTTTTGTTTCTCAGAGAGACTCCCTCGCCATCAATATCGCCCTAGATCATCAGCAGCTGTATCTACAGAGCGATTACGGTTATAGTATATTTTGCGGATTGGCACTCGGCCAGAAGGGGCAAACAAGTGTGAGACAGAGCCGAGAGCCCCTACGGGACGACAACAACAAGAGCGGGACCAAGCACTTCCACGCACAGACATTTATACTTTTCTTTAGGTCAACCTGAACTCGGAAACAGCCTTGAACAATGGAGATCAACATTACAAACTTTTTTCCTAGTAATCTCTTTGACAATGAGAGAATGACAGAAGATCTTTGAGGATGTTCCTTCTTCAGAGAGATAAAGAAGGTAATCCCGTGTACTCGAATGTCTCGCAACATTATCATTTTTCAAAAAAAAAACCTGTTCCCAATGTCAGCCAGAGAGTGCGACTCTTTCGAAGCAAAAAAAAAAAACTTCCAGAAGTTTTGCTACTGTGTGAGGAAATTATAGGGAAATCACACAACACAGGTGGATTTTGGAGGGAAAAGAGCCAAAACAATCAGTGGAAAACAGTCGCAATCCAGTCGTCGCGAGAGTATCGCCCAAAGAGCCTTCAAAAGGGATTCCCCAGAAGAGAGACTTACGTAGATCGAAGTATAGATGTCATGATAGAAGGAGACGCTTGAGGCGCTAGGAGCGCCAAAAAGCGCCTCACCTCCTCCCAAGGAGTACTTAATGTCCAAAGGAAGAGACAATACTTGGAGATGATCTCCCAGCCGAGAGGAATAGGGTATGGCCTGCCTACTACCAAAGTGCAACTGAGAGACGCAGAGAGACCAGACACTCACAGCCAATCATCGGGCTCCGTACAACTTCTAGTGATCTCCAGATGATATTCAAGAGTCTACAGTAAGCCGGGAAGAGATTCATCCAAAATGTCGCATTTGTTTTGCTTTGTCCCGGATGTGACACAATGGCGTTTCGGAGGGAGAGGGAAACAGTGGAAAAACAGGTCCCGGATAACTTTTGCCAACCGACTTTTCCTCCCTTTTTTGAAGAAGAGCGCCCGACCCCGGGAGGGATACTGTATGTACCAACATCAAGAGACAACCTGTTTTTGCTTTGATTTGGGTCCCAGCCAATTTTTTGGCAGAAAGATATCAGCCGAAGAAAGAATGATCAAATTAAGTATTTCATAGGTCGAGACAGGGTTTTGTGACGAGAGGAAAAAGAAAGAAAAAAGACGTCCAACAACTGTCCTCTCTTTACAACAAAACCGGGGAGGAGATGAGAGGAACACAGGAACCCCGCTGTCCCCTGAATTAATATCGTTGTGTTGATCCATATAACAGGATTATCCCCACATTCTCCATTTTAGCAGAAAAAAAACTGAAGAGAGAGACTCTCTACTGGTTGGAAGATGGAGAAGTGTACAAATAGGCCGCATGTAGTCAGTCCGGTGCAGGGCACTCTCGTCAACAAGCCATAAACAATCAGCACATCTTCCCAGACTCAACTCTTTTTCACGCTGTCTGTGAGTCATACTGTAGCCGAGAAGGGTTCAAGAAGTTTTTGCTTTTGCAGCGGGGAGTTTGCACTTTCAGCTGACCTTCCACGAGCGAGAGAGAGGGCTTCCCCAGCCCAAAGGACATCCGCTTTTTTTTGCTTCTCCGCGGCGGCGTTCCCACGTTTTTGTGCACTTTCCCATGGATGGGAGGTTGCAGAGTAGAGCGCCATAAAAACGTCCTTTGTCCCCCTTTTTGATAACGAAAAATGAATGTTGATTGTTTGTGGCCAGGCTCTTCTTGCGCAGATAAATATCAACAAGCTGTACAAGACTTATTAATAGTAATAGAGAGAGAGAGAGAGAGCCTAATCCGAAGAAGATTTCCTACTAGTGGACCTACCATGAAGGCTTTGAAAATGAGCTGGAGGGTCTCATCCATCGTCATGTCCGGTCGAAGAATAAGAGTCCTTTCCATGGCTTCAGGTGGTCGAATGGTTCAGAAAGAAGGTGGACAAGCAACGGCCTTGAGGGTAGGTGGAGACGGACGGAACGAAGGAACACGCGAGCCACGAGCGGCGCATAGTCAACCCGAACCCGGTGGTGAAAAGTGTCTTCAAGGTCATTTTCTTGGTAAAAACGAGGGCAAATGACCTCAGTGAAAGCGTGTCTCTTCAAATAGAAATCTCCTTCTTCAAGATGACTCTTCAAGTGGAAACCCTCTGGAAATTTTCCCTCATTTCTAACCTCATTGAAGGTTATTCGTTATCGGAAGTCGTGTAAAAATAAAGAAAGTGAAAGTTTCCCCAAGAAAGATACCATTTTCGAGAAAAATCGCGACTAATTTGATAAAAAATAGTTCTACGAGCAACGCGATCCATTCGACTAATCTGATCACCAAGTAAAGGATTTGACTTTGAACAATTTGCAGTAATGAATTCTATTTTTCGGACATTATCTCGCCACTTTTTTTTCTTCCCCTAATCAAGTCTTGAGACCCCCTTGTCAGCACTTTTTTCAGCTCCGCTATCGGCAGTCATTTTTTCAAGACTGGAGGTCTCCTTTTCACTTTTAAGAGAGCGAGTGGTGAATGGCCTTGTGCACTTCCTTGCGAACAGATTTCTCTTGTCAAAGCGGAGAAAACCGAGCGGAGAACGGGTGAGACAAAGAGCCGTCGTGGCTGGCACCGATGGCAACATGCGGTCGAGATAGCGGGAGATGGCTGTTGTGTTCCAAGACGAACGATGGGGGGATAGATGGGGGGCTAGAGCAAAAAAGAACTCACTTCCTCCTCATCGTCGCTGACTGATGCTGGCGGAGTTCGACAGTTCGCTCGACGGCTCTTGATCTTCGAATGTCTTTTGTGTACCATTCTCTGAAATGTCTTCATTTAAGAGAGACGACTGTCCGCACAAAACGCGAATGGATTAAAAGGTATCGCTTATCTGGAGGGCATTCACCCGTTCTGAACATCTCACTCAGCAGTTCTGATAACGGATTTACCTTAGGCGATTCCGGGTCCGTCTTACTAGCTGGGGACATCGACTCATTCACAACAAATTGCTCAGCTTCGGTCTGTTGTAAGGCGTCAGTGAAGGCTGGGCTGACCAGCAGCTGAAACCATTTAGTCATATATTTCCAGGAGTTTGTAATTTTTCTGGACTGGGCAGTGTATGGATGTTGGATAGAGGGGCACAACTGGAGGAAGGAGAGAGTCAGGTGGCAAAAATCTCGGAATGGCTCCGGAAAAAGAGAGCGGAAGATACGCGTTGGGACTCTTTATCGATAGAGACTGAACCGCCTGCAAAATGGAGTCCTGGAGTGAACCAACAAAATGCGAACGGGCGACTTTCGACACGCAAAATAAACAGGCGCCAACTCTTCTCTCCCTCCTCAGTCGACATTTGTTTTCTTTCCTCGGATTTTTTCTTGGAGAAAAAATCTTACAATATTGTTTTTTTTTCGGGGGAAGGGTTTCAGCCTTGAAAAATACCAGATCTGCCGACCCAGTTCGAGGTTTCCACGGTGTTTCACCGGACACACAGAGAGCGCTGGAGCGGCCGGGGAGAGAGAGAACGCGTAAAAAATGGAACGGGCGCGGGCTGAAAAAAGCAGCACCGCCGCCACAAACCGCAGAATAAACAGAGGCGGAACGGGACCAAGTTGAAATGGACGAGCCATTCAGAGCCAGGCGGACTCTTTTTTGACACAAGAGACAGGTAATTGGCAGGAGAGGTGTAGGGCTAGAAAGAAACAAATGACTACACATGCATAGCAAATGCCAGCCGCCAATTCGAACATTCTCCCAGACTTCCTTCCGACCCCCAATGAGAGAGAATCTTTGAGCAATGATCGTAGGAGTTCAAAACACGAGAACTTGTTATTGTCTGTCGCAGGCGTCTAAGGTCTTTACTGACTCGGAAAAATTAGACTTTGTTTGGGCTGCGGAGAGGGAAGATGGGAAATGAACGTTCACTCTCCCCGTTGCGCCATTTGATTGGAAACACAAAGGCCCTTTCGGTGGAATTTATGAGGCCGTCAACTGTCTTTTTGGTCGCAGCTCTTTTCCTCCGTCTTTTTTCTCCTTCGTTCGCATCATTGGCGGCTTTTATCAACTGTTATCAGAGTGTAACGCCGCCTCTCTGAACGGCGATAATTCGCGTTCATTCATCAGTTTTGAAGAGCCTGTTTTTCTCGACTTGTTGCAGATTGGCGACATGCGAAGGGCGGAGCAACGAGAGGAGGCGGTGACTGGCGGTGCCATGCACCAGGCAGGAACAACGTTCGCGGCAGGACGACCCTTGGTCCAAAACGGAGGAGATAAACAACCAACAAAAATGGCGCAGGGACAGCAGAATCAGGGCGGATATCGGGGTTGAATCTAAGGGGAAAGACAGGGCAAACTGTAAGAGGCGAAAGGGTGGGGATTGGCATCGGAAAAGTAAACAAATAAGGCAACTTCTGGGGAACAAATATTGTCCGAAGAGACTCAAAAAATTCACTCTTTTATAGGAGAGAAAATCTTCGGAAAAAAACGAACGCTCTCTCAGAAATTAAATGGAGTGATGTTCAGAAAAGGGCAGACTCTTTTTAAGTGATGATTGATGATAAAACTCGGAACGGATGGACACAAGTCAGGAGATTCGACTTATCTCCCCGGAAAAAAAATCTGATTTTTTGGCTTCATCTTTTGCCACGAACGCCGATGCTATTTTAGGAAATCCGGAGAACAATCTATGTGTGCATATTCGAAGTTTGTGGAAAAAAGAGACTCTCTCTCTCTCTCTCTCTCTCTCTGACACATCGAATGACATAGCGTTCGATCTGAAAAAGCTGAAAGTCCATCGGAAATTCTCCCAATTTCCTCCCAAGTACCAGACGCGTCTGTCTATACAGCCCAGGCTAATAAGCTATCTAATCCTATCGCTCCCCTTCGACTAATCTGACGTAGTGTCTTTTGAATTAATTGGCTCTCTCTTACCTTTTCGAGATGAATTAGAAAATAATTGTTAGAAGGGAACATGGCTGAGCTGTGGTGAGGGGGGATGTGTTAGAAGAATTTTCTCGAGTGTGAGATCATTAGCCAAAGAAGGGGGATCGGATGGCGAAAAAAATGGAGGCAGTCAGAGAGATAATTTTCTAGACGTTCAAACTCCTCATTTGGAACAAATTCTTTTCACAAAATGTTCGAGGGTCTAATAGCTTGTGCATTCGCAGAAAGTAATACTTTTCAAACCATTTTAAAAACTGTTTCTTCCGCGTCGAATCTTCAAAAGGAATATTATTCCAAACTCATTTATAGTTGTTATTATTGCCAACCGGTGCAATTTTGTAGTTTCAAGCCCGACGTCATCACCCCGCAGGTTAGAAAAAGTCACGTGCTCTCTTTTGATTTTGGTTACCGTATCAATCTGCTGAAAGCAGCCGGGAATGTAATCACTCTAAGAGATTCTTCAGTTGCTTTCGATTCCTCATTCAATGGATTTGGAGGAGCGGATTTGCGTTGTTAAGAGGATCATACGACTTACAAATCCAGGAGGAAGGCTCCAAAGTGGATGAGAATTCTCTGAGAAGAAGTGTTAGCAAAAAAGAGCTCGAGGGAGCCAGGATGGGAAGGGAATTCTACGATATTTTACTATTTGGAGGAAATTGCCTCAAATTTTTCGATTAAAACAGGAAAGGGCATTCTGAGGTCAGACCATTTTTGTAAAAACTGAAAATCTCTTCAATCTTGCTCTATCTATGCCATCCTCGTCCTAATTAAATGGGTCATTTCATTAGAAAAAGTAATTAATTAAGACCAGTCTGCTCATTTTCTGACTTTTCGAATTCTTCAACGTTATGACATTCCCAAGAAGGAATTTTATTTATGTTTAAAAGAAGTTCATTTGATAAAACGAGAAACCCTAATTCGAAAAGGATCTTTGTTCTTTATTTCCGAAAGAAGTAGAAAAAAAGAAATTCAAGGTCAGACTGAACAGTTTTTGCATCGCCGAGGGAGGATGATTCAGATTTCGCATGCGCAACCCAAGAAAAAGAACTCCGGTCTGGGAATCAGCCATATGGTGGACACATGGAGACATCATTAGAGCAAATGACAATCTTGAGATTGGAGACAAGAAAAGTTGAAACTTTACCGAGGCACAACAGCCAGAACCGCAGGAATCGTCATGGCAGAAGGCGAGAATATCGACGAAATTCTCCATGGGAGGTCTCTCTTCTAATCAAACGACACGTGCTTTGGAGGATAATTGGAAGTCATCTCTGTGCGAAAGTAATCACTACGTGTGCTCACAAACACTTTATTAAAGCCACGAGGCGACGATATAGCCGAGCGTAATCCCCTCCCTCGACGGGACTACATTCCCTTTCCTCCCCATTCCTCGTGATGATTTGTTATCGAAACATTCGATGCACTTCTCGAAAAAGAAAACATTTCAATGGACGCCATGAATCAGAATCCGAAAAAGACGCGCCAGAAAAGGAGCCGATAGCACCTGCGCAATCGAAAGAAATGATATGACGAACATTAACTGTCTTCTTTTGTCTTTTCTCTCGTCCATTCAAATGATAATGAGAGGACATTCAAAAGGATACTGTAGTGTGGGAGGCTGCACTTTAGATAATTAAGGCGAGGTTCAAACAACGCTCAGAAAGAGCACGGGAATGTCTTGATAAAGGTTACGGTCGCCGGAAAAACGTTGATGGATAATTAGGTAATTGAATAAATCAAAGAAGATTCCTTTTCGCCAAGATCATCGAAACTGGTAGGGAATGGTCTTCGAAAAAGAGCTCAATCAACGTTGATCGGTCTGGCAAATTGCAGTCAATTTTGATGGTTCCCCGAGCTTCTTTTTCACTCCCCAAAGTACATGATCAGAGTTGATTGAAAATCTCCCAAGCAATTGGCCTACAACTCATAACTCCAAGTGGATTGGAAAAGCAAAAAAATCTGCCTGGGAGCTGAGAAATATCAGGAGATGAAGCAGACGTACCTGATATTGCTCGAGAAGTTGCTGGTTGGTGTTGAGAGAAAGAAGAAGAGTAGCATTGGGATCGAGAATACTTGGGAATCCAGTAGGGAAAAGAGGCGGCGAAGACAGGACATTACTATAACTGACGGGAGACGGCAGAGGACTGACTGCGGCCAAAAGATCCTTGATGAACCTCGGGACAGCTGGACTGAAGGCTGATGGCTCTGACGGAGAACCTGGCAACATTTGAAGAAGGCAACTGTGCCGGTGAATCGATGATCACAGAAGGCGTCGATGCCGTTTTTCTCAGGGAGTGCGAGGCGGCCGGCGACCAGGTGCGCCCGTTTTTGTGGAGAAGGCAGATGGGAGAAGGACGGCCCGAAAGTTCTTGGGATCGTGGCGGGACCGGGAGGGGCGGGAGCAGAGCTCATGAACAGGGAAGGCGGAGCGGAGAGAGAGAAAAGAACCCCAAAAGGTTCTGTTGATAAAGAAAGTGTCAATCAGACGGTCAGATCACGGTAACGAAGTTCCAGGAGCTCAACGATCTTCGCAAGATTCTTCTCAAAAACTCCTCCTGGGTACTGTAGATGTGGAGAGTGAAAGGCAATTTACCTTTCAAGAGCTTTTTTCGATGAGGCACGTGAGGAAGAGAGGACAGTCGAGACTGGCAGTTAGAAACAGAAGAAACGTCCGAATGAATATAGTCCTCGGTGATAGCTAATAGATGAAAAGGCTTACAGTAAACCCCGTAAAGTACAAATCCTCCCACATCTCAAAGTACAATTCCTATATATTTTCCCACAGAAAACGTCTCAGAAGTTCTTGTCTTAGACTCTTTGACCTCGTTTCCCTTGACAAAAAGAGCTCGTTTTCTTTGAGTTGAACTCAAAAAAAGAGATCAGAGACTAGACTCCAGCAGTGAAAGTGACTGTCTTGTCAATCACTATCTCTCCTCATGGTTTAGAAGAAAAAAAAAGTGGATTTTTACAATCCGAGTGGAGATTTCTCGGTCCCCTAAGCATCCATTCTAATTTTCTTAAGATCTGTTTCGCTGTAGTTACCTCCTCACTTTTGATTCGACCTTTGTCCGACCAACTTTTCGCAACTCTCTTTCGTTATCAAGTGCAACTTTTTTGGCCATAGGCAGTGTGAAGGACAGCTGGCGCAGATAGAGGCCGTTCGCACGGCCGAAACAGAAGCAAACAAAAGAAACAGAAAACCTTTTCAACCAGGGTTCACCGATAGATTTTATCAGGGAAATTAGACCTAATGACCAGTCCGAAGAGTTTAAAGTTTCATAGATCGAGAAGAAGTTCTCCCCATCCTCCGCCTCTAGCTATTTCTCGGTCCATGAAATTGTCCAGTTTTTCAACCTTGAAAAGTGGCAGAGTTTGATCTACGGAAGCTTCAACTAGTTGAACAAACAATAAACCCCGGGGTCGAACTTTTTGAACAATGGGAGACTCTCCCGCTCAAGTCGTCTCGGATCGAACTTGATCGTCCGAAGAGAGAAAAAAGACTCATCAAAGACGCTTCCGAATCAAAGACCAGGAACTATCAGGATTCATCCAAAGGTTACCGTAGGAACGGAGTTTGAAAAAGTGAATGGCGTTCCAAATTCAATGGAACGGCTATCTATTTGAATAGTCCAAAAGAAGTCTTTTCAATAGAATAAACGAGAGAATGAAGGAAGTTAAAAATACAAAAATTGGTATTGTTTTGTGGGGGGAACGAGACTATTCCGGTGAGACAGTCCCGGAGAGCAGTGTAAATTATGAATAATCGGAGCTATTTTAAGCGGGGGGACAGCTCTTTTTAGCTCCGGAGGGGAACTCCGATAGTTCAAACACAAAGAACAATTAGAACCAGTTGGAAATGAAGGGATGGAACTAATTAGTGGGCGATAGAGTCGGTCTAATTAAAAGTCTTAGAGAATTAATTTTTCCAAAAAAAATCGAGGAATCCCCCCGAGTTATTAGTTTCCCAGTCAAGTTGAATATTCAAATTCGTCATAGAAAATTAGCAATTTCCGCCTTGTAGAGTCAGAGAAAAAAAGAAGCAGGCGGCTGAAAAAGCGCCGTCTCTCGCAAAAGTGCACAATCAATAGGTCTCTCTCTCTCTACACAACCATTGCACTTGGTGGCACCAACGAGGGCGAGACCGGCCTGTTCGACCTGAATCCTCCGTATTTTTCTCTATATTCTTCAGTATTTTTCTTCTTATTGTTTACTTTTGCGCGGCATTTTATTCACAAGAGAACAAGCTGATTCGCCGTCTCTCGCTGACATTTACGATCGCTCAAAAAATCACATTTCGCTCCAACAATATCTCTTCCCGATTCCAATATATTTCGTTGAAAAGCATCGATTTTGCCAAAAGGACATGGCAACGTAGGCTGCGAATTAAGGTCAGGCTCAGGTGATAAAATCGCGATGACAGGTTCTTTCCAAGTTAAAGTCAGTGGAACGCAACAACAATTTGGAACTTTTGTTCGGGGGGAAAAGTGGGGGAAAAAGAAGAGAAAAAAATCGAAACTGAAAGAACCTGATCGAAATCTGGGTCGTCAAGTACAAATCGGAAACATTTCGGGTTTTCTTTGAAACGAAAAAAATTAATAAATTTATTTATTTACATAGACTAGAACCGTACTAAACAACGCTTAATTACCCTCGAGCCATCGCGTTCAAGCTATACAATCAGAATAACGACATACCTAAGCAGATGTTTTCTTCTTCAGCGCCTCTTCATATTCATCATCTTCAAAGTTTTGACCATCAGCGCTCCTTTCTTCACGATTGGCTTCTTCCCGCTTTCAGTCTTCTTTGAGCCAACCGTCGAGAAACGATTCACGACGGCTGATGGGATGGCTTGGAGAGATTTTGAAGAACCTGAAACCAATTTGTTGGAAAAGGGGGAGTGGGAAAAGAAGGAAGACTAAACTAAAACGAACCCGACTCGAAGATCTCCTTCCTAGCCTTGGAGACTTCAGCGGCACAGGGAAGAGCGCGATTTCCATAGGCCGTTCCATATTTGGCCTGCTTTCTTCGAACACTCAAAGGAGCGTACGCCTCGCTGATCATCGCCTATCAAAAATATTATTAAAGCTGCAAAAATGAACTAACCGTTTTGTGAGTTTTGCTCTCTTCTGAGCGATAGTTGCTGGAGATCTTCTCGTTAAGTTCGGCGAGCTTCTGCTCATTTCTCTTTTCCATTCTTAAAATTTGTTTGAACTAATAGGAAAATGGGAATTACCGTAAATAAGCCTCCTTGTAGGCCTCTTTCTTTTTTGGTTTTTCTCCTGGGTGGGCTTTGGTGAAGAATCTCTCCCATAACTCGTGGGAGTCTTCTTCAAAGTGCTGGAATATTGTTTTTCCACACAAAGAATCCAAATAAAACATACAGGGTTTTTAGATTCAATCTGCAGCAGCTGCTTTACAGTACATCTCTCCAGAACTGGCTTCAAAATGAAGAAGGGAATGTCCCCACACTCGTCAATTTCTGAAATTTTTGTTTTCTTTTCAAAAAGAAAAAAACGAACTGTCGATGTTTTCTCCTATCACTTTTAGACAGGAATCGTAGAGCTTCGGGACTTCTGTAATGGCCGATACTTTTTTTCTTCTTCCAGCGAAAACTCTGGCCTTCTCGTTTCTTGGCTTGAACTGCTCTTCAGCTTTCCGCATTTCTTCTAAAAGCCAGATTGATATGGGTAGAAGAGGAGGGAAGTTCAAATGGAAAATGTTCGGAATAGACTAACCTGAATAGAGAAAATCTAAGAACTGACCTGGCCTATTGACGGGAACCTCGGGTTTTACAGCTAAAGCCGGCAAGGGACGATAGTTGTAGTTGATCTGATAATTGGAATTAGGGTTTTCTACTTCAGAATTTACCTCATCTTTGAACTCTCGTTTAGCCTTTTTGGGTTTTGGAGGCTCAGCTGATAGCATTCGAGAAAAGGCATCTTCTTCTTTCTGAAGTTATCTTTAGTACATTTTAACAAGAGCGCGGAATGTTTCACAAAAATGACTCACTTTGACTTTCAAAACTTCCCTCTTTCTCTTCTCAACTTTTATGCTTTTAGAGGGAGCATTGGAAAAGCTAGAAGAACAGGGAGGGGGAGATTCTGATTGCGAATGATATTCCTCTTTGATCTGTCTGATGACTGGCTTCATTTCCACGGGAGAAGGGGCTCGAGGATGGTCTTCTTCCTCGTCTTCTCTATCGCTGGAATTAAGACTTTTTAATCTGTATTTCGACAGTGAGTGGATAAAATGTTATCGAATTTTCACCAAAAATTTCTAAAGTTACGCCTCACAGCCAAAGTTTTTATTCAGGAATGATAAAATTATATAAAATAACATTATATTAAAAAATAAATCCCTATAAAGGAATAAAATTAAATTATGCAGCAATTTATCTTAGAGTACTCTTTGAGTAAGTTCTTCCTTCCTCGTAAAAAAAGACAAGAGGAAGTTAGTGAAAAAAATTCAAAGATTGTGGAGACATTTGGCCGCAACTGAATTTCTCAATGAATTGTGAAATTATGGGGGGAGGAATTGAGAATTGATTGGCTTACCTTCTGCCGCTGTATTCCGAAGAGGAGGGAGAATCCCGCTGGACTGGAAGAATGCCATTCTTTCTAGCGATTTCTTTCCATTTTGTAACGATTCTCAAGGCTTCAACTCCATAAATATTGTGCTGACACAACCTATAAAGACTTTTATAAAAAGAAGAGAACTTACCCGTTGACTTTCTTGCCAACCTGTGTGCGTTGAAGGAGATCCAATGTCATCTCAATTTTGTCCAATCGAGAAAGTGCGTGTCGGATCTGAAAGGGTTTTTTTCAACTTTGGATGAAACGAACCTTTTCTTCTCTATCCAGTTGCTCCATATATTTTTTGATTTTGGCGACGATTTCTGAGGATGGCATCTTGGCTGATTGCTTCTAAAACAAACTTTGTACTCAATTAAATGGCGGGTGGAGATCCAAAAGATTCGATTGCACTTTGAAATCTCGCTTATGGGAAGGGGATAATAGAGATGGGAACTTTTTGAATTGGCTGTAAGATAGGGAGATCCATAAGGCTAAAAAGAAAAGAAGAAGCCATTGAGGGGAGAACCGGCCTCTGTGTGTTAGTGAGAGAAAGCGCGCTCCAGTCGACGCGAACCGACACCCAGACGACGGCAGTTTAAGACCATTCTCTGTCCTTTTTTTTGCCATTATTTAAAATAAAAGTAAAGAGAAAAACGGTGTGGAGAGCTGGCCGGCTATGCAGAATTTGATATTCTATGCCTAATGAGCGGGGAGACAACGTGACTGAAGCCGACGAGGAATCTAATGCGCAAACGAAAGCAAAAAAGTAATGTTAAAAGAGAACCGAACGTTTTAAAGCGAATAAGCACAATAATAGGCTTTGAATTTTCTCAAAGCTCTCCCCAGCCAGTTGGCCGCTTTTTTTAAAGGAGAGAGGGCGAGGATAAATGAGCGATATTCCCGGGGGCGCAGGTGAGCTCGACTGCAGGTGACTCGACTGCTCAATGAATTGCAATGAAAGGAGCCTTTTTTTTCCGAACAAACAATTTCGAATAGGAAATTTGCTAATTGCCGTGGTAAATTCAATGGCGATTTTGTCGGCGATGCTACTCTAATTCTTCGAAAGTTACAAAGTGTGAGGGAAATGAGATCCGAAGCAAGATCTGTCAGCTGACAAGCCTCATTTTTTATTCACCGCATCATTCACCGACCTTTAAAAGGTCTTTCCAGACAATACTGTGAATCTATTGAATAGACCTTTGAGGTATAGTCTGTAAAAGGACGAAACACGTTGCCCCGAGGGTTTTCGCGACGGGACCCATTTTATTCTAAAATTGAATGAGTTATTCTGGTCCTTTTGGTTATTTATAGGGGTTTATTGATGCGTTTTAGTGTGCTTTTTTATACAAACTATACGCCTTTATCGTCGTGTGAACATCTTCAAAAGATCAGACGGATGCTTTGCACTCGGAACCGGCTGTTACCCGGATCGAAATCGACTGACACTTCTGCCATATTGTGGATGCCCTCGGTAATTAGTAAAATATCTGATGTCGACCAGTAAACAAACTGAGAATTCGTATGCTAAGAGAAAACCCAGAGGATTCACATCTGAGACGCCGCTCGTGTTTCCACTCCTTTCCTGGCGTGGGAATGAGGTGGCTCCTCGAATGTCACTCGTCCGTTTCCTTCCATTCCAGCCCATTAATGCCACGTTTTGTGGTCTGATTGACATGCTGATAGTCAATGAATAGAGGAGAGAGACGGCTCCTCTCCTCGGAAAAACAAGCTGCCATCGGGAGTTATTGAAGCCAGCTGATTCCAGCCAAATTGGACATCCAGACACCTTGTTGGAACCAATTCTTCGCTTCTCTCCAAACGATTGCCGAGTCGTGCCTCCGAAAATGAAATTGCCTCTGGCTCAGATGGACTCTCGAGGTCAGCAATCAGTGCTCCCTCGACGAAGCTTTCTCCTCTTTTATGTGATACAAAGCCTCTGCTCTCATCCGCGGCAGCCCATCATAAACTCCAAAATGAATAGTTCCCGAGAGAAATTAGCCATCAACTTGCCATCCACCTCTCTCCCCCTCGTCTACAGTATTCTCCCTTCCTCTTGCTCATGCTATGACAGGTGCCATCTCCAATCTGTGTAACACTATGACGAATGAGTCTTCGGGCCAAAATTAGTATGCTCGACCTCATTTTGGCTCGTTTTACATGAAGATATGTCACTGATATGGGCCAGATGGCCTCGCAATCCCCGCGAGAGGAAAGAATTTCATTTTTGCGGCAAAGACAAAGATCTTTTGGAAACCGAAGAAGAAATCGAGGAGTTTTTTTTTGTCTGTGTGTTCACTTTGTTTAAACTGACAACTGCACTTGGCAGGATTGCGCTCTAATCGCTTCACAAATATTCCCACGGCCACTGTTTATCATCAGCTCGATCGATTGATCATAGTTCCGCCATTATTAATCCCAGAGGTTCATCCATCAGGCAGACGATTAGAGCCAACTGTTTCCAATTAATTATATCACCCCTGCTGCCCCGCACATTCCAGATTCTCGTTCAAACCTTAATCAGATGACGCGCAATGAACGTTACCCCCAAATGGCTTTTTCTCGAAACAACAAATGCCTCTCAAAGATACCGTAAGCCTTTCTCAGGAATCCAGTCTCTAAGGAGATCTCCTGCAAATGGCCCATGTTGTCTTGACTACTCTTTCGGGATTGTGAGAATGTTTATCTTTGCCTCTCTCTCTTCCTCTTCCACAACAATTAAATTTTTTGGTGGAATATTAGTAAATAAGATGATCAGTTCGGTGTGAATTTGGCCATAAATACTCTTTTGCAGCGGTTTGATTTCCCACTGGGACGAGCTCTCAAAACACATTTCATAAGTCCTCCCCCGACTCGTAGAGCTAAGAGAGGGAGGCAAGACGAGTGTCACTTTTGACGGCCAGCTGGTCACTCTGTCTCTGTTCGTCGGTCATTTATCTTTACAGATTACCCGCTCTCACCCACTGACGGGTGGAGACTGTTTGTGTTCGGCTCCTCTTGTCTCTCCCTCTCCAAACTTTTTATCGCGCACATCGGCTTCCATCCTTTTTTTTTACTACACCCTTTGACCATCTGTACACACGTGCTTGCTCTTTGTCTCAATTTTCCGACAAATTCTCCTTTGATCTTTTTGCTAAAAAAAATCTTTTGTTCCAGTTTTTGTTAGATCTATGAAATGGCTTGTGAAATAAACTAGAATTGGCCAACTAATCTCTTCTTTGGCTCTTACTGTATATGAGGTTATTTCTGTTTCTAATTTTTCTTTTTATACTTTAACTTAATTACCACATAATGTATCTGTTTTTGGTTGTGCCCTTTTTAAGAAAGACTTTGGCCGTTATGAATGCCTTCTTCCCCTATTGAAATGATCCTCAAAGGCAGGTTGGAAGCTGCTATTCCTTCCTCTTTTTTCTCAAAATGGCGTCAGAAATATCCTTTTTGAAGGGGGAAATACCGCTGTTTACTTTGAAATCACGACCTCTGACAGCCAATTTGAGGCGATCGTAAAGTGGTCTTTAGGTTTTTGTACTCTTCTTCTTCCACCAGCGACTTCTTCATTTCCAGGGTAGCTAATGAAATACTCGCCAGCTCGTTTTATGCCTCTCTCTCTCCCCGAAACTGGACCCTCGTAATTCGGTTCCCTCGCCTCTCGCCTGCCGTTTCCGTCTTTGTAGTCGAAATCCAATCACCGCCCTTCATCTGCCTCAAAACGAACAATTCCTTTTCTTCCGAAATATTTAGCCAAAATATCCGTCCCAGTGTCATTTTCTGTCTGTCATTTTTGTGGCGTCCGTCCCTCGAGAGCTGTCTCTCTCTTTTCCTGACGAGAGAGAGAAGGAGTCCGTCATTAATCCCTCCCGTTTCCAATTATACGATATATCAGGCTTTGGTGTCTTTTCTTTTTCTATTAATCGAGTAAGTAAATGTGCCTCTCGGTATGATGGATGGACACACCGAGAGCTCCATTCCCTCTCCCTTTTTCTGCTCATTTCCGTGGGCCCGCCGACACAACTGCCCGCGGCTACTTGCCATCAATTTCCGGTTCATTTCTCTTGTCTTAGGAAGAGAGGAGTTGTCCATTACCAGAGTCACACCTCGCTCTTTCCTTGTTACACTCGCGACCTATGGACTAATAATTCAAGGGATGCCTTCAGTCTCCTCACCACCTGAG
This sequence comes from Oscheius sp. JU1382, assembly GCA_932521405.1. NCBI lineage: Eukaryota > Metazoa > Nematoda > Chromadorea > Rhabditida > Rhabditidae > Oscheius > Oscheius sp. JU1382. The sequence goes on from OW051479.1 coordinate 3,738,093, forward strand.
ATTTATGGGGCATCTCTAGTCTCTCGAGAGGGCTGAAGGCTGCTGTTTTCAGCAGCTGATCTTAGCAATTTTTGAAAGCGAGAAGAACAATCCGAATACTAGCTCGAAGCTATCGAATTTCGGTGATTCGGCTCGTGTTTCCATCTTGGCTCTTTAGTGTTTTCTTGTCTCTTTTTTACACGGACAATTACTTTCTCTTTCGGACGCTTTTCATCTGTCTTTCCAAGAAATGTCAAAAACATCCTTCCCATAGCCATTATCTCCTGCTGCTGCGGATTCCCCTCTCGCCCTTTTTCTCCTCTGGAATTCGTGGGCGATTCGCAAAAATTGGCGACAGCTGTGCCACCCAACGAACGCCTAGAGATAGAGAGTCTGTTTTGTCTCTTCAAGTGGCTACAATATTCCCAACTCTGCCAATTAGAGAGGGAGAGCCAGGCCGAGACTGTCTCTCTCCTTCCTTTCTCAATCCGAAAACATAGAGGAATTCTTTGCATTTCTATTCGCTGCAAGAGAGAGAAAGAGAACTAAAGCGGAAAAATAGTTTTTTTGGCCACCCGGGTTGAACACGCGAATCGTTTCCTGAGGCTTCGTGTTTTTTCTCTCATTCTGGCAGGCCCAGCTGACGAGTGGTCCCGCTCCACAAATCAAATTAGCATATTTTGTGCGCAGATTGATCGGAAGGGGAGGCTTCGTATTTTCGGCCGTCGTCCAGGTGTCTTTGGTCCATTTGTCAATCGGAGCCATTACTCCTTGAGATCTCTCATGGCCTCTTTCTCTCCGTCTAGCTGCTGGACATAAACAAGAGAGGTGTCGTATCCAGCGAATTTTTTTGTTTTTTTGGCCTCGTCATTTTGGACACGAAAACGCGGTAAAAAAGAGCAATTACTCGTCGTCTGGAAGCCAGAATGAGACGAAAATACGAAGCGCTTCTCCCCTCTTTTTCTCTTCCTCTCTCTCTTTATGTTTATGAGACGACTAGGCTTATGTCCATATACATCGCCATCCACCAATCCTCCGCTAAGAACTTGGTCCCTCTTTTGTCCTTCGACTGACCTCCCCTCCCATGGAACACTTTACTGACATTAGACCCTCTCCTTATCTTTTATGGTCTTCCTCATTTCGACAGCTGTCCTTCTTCTTCTCTTATCAACTTTTTTTTGTTTTCTCGAAATACTCTATTCTTTTGGCAAAATGGAGTATCAGACGAATGCTCTTTGCACCCCTTTTCATATCAGTCGAAGATAGTCAATCGATTTCGGGGAGTTGAATCCAATTTCTTTTGTTTATTTGGATGCTTTGATTAAATGATGACGCAGAGGAGTCCGTTGGTCTGTCGTACGACGCTGAATCAGGCCATAGACGGCCCTTCTTGCCATGTGTTGATTCACTCTCCTACGCTTTTATGCGACTCTTCTGTTAGTAGTGTTGGTACTGTAATTTGGCATCAATCAATGGGTTTCGTGTCTCGGAGACATCATTGCGATGTGAGGTGCGTCTCATCCATATCGAATGAGGTCTCGGACATGTTCCTCTCCTGGATTACGCCCTCTCAGCCTCCCCGGGGACGAATGGATCCACCTCAGGAACGACGAAAGTTCTTCTTCTAATTCTATTTGTCCAATTATCTGAGCGTCAATTCGTCTTCGAGTTTTCAGTTCTGCCTGGAGAGCACTCAGCCTGATGTACCCCCCTTTTGCGGTCCCATAGCTCATTCAATTTATTTGCCGCAGCTGTTTGAATTTGCCAAATACGATCCTTCTCCGACTTCCTCTTATTTCTCTCCAGGGACTCTTCTTCTCCTCTGCTGGTTCTATTTGTCCAGGTGACTGGCCAAACTTTGACAGAAATAATCTTCCATCTAAATAATCCGACCTTTCTCCCCGTTCCTTTTCGGAGTTTAACCAAGGAGAGAGTTGCGAGAGCGTGAGACAAAAGCTTTCGATTTTCTGGGTTTTCGCTTTCGATAAAGTTTTCTGACTGACTGACCAAATTAGTTACCTTCGTTCTATCTCTCTGAGTTGTCAAATGGAGAAAGTCGGAAGTCGACGGAAAACATTTGCAGGGTTTCGATGCCCTCCCTTGGTCGGCTCCTTACTCGGCAAATCTACTAAAAGAAAATCTACTAACACCATGACGGCTGCCGACGAATGCGAGCAGGTCAAAGTGGCCGTTCGGGTTCGGCCCTTCAATAAGCGAGGTGGGATTTGAGCGGGAAAATAATATGAAATTTTAGAAATTGAACTTCGAACAAAAGAAGTAGTTCGCATGAAAGATGGACAGACTTTCTTGGATCATCCGACGGACGAGAAACAGCCAAAAACATTCGCTTTTGACCATTCCTTTTACTCGACAGATCCTGCTGATTCAGACTTTGCCAGTGAGTTTCTTTTTTTTTCTCTTTTATATTCTTCCTCTTTCAGCACAAGAAGACGTTTATAAACACCTTGGATCGGGAGTCTTAGAGAATGCTTTCAAAGGATATAACGCGTGTATTTTTGCTTACGGACAGACGGGATCGGGAAAGTCCTATTCGATGATGGGTACGGCTGAGAATCCAGGAATTATTCCCCGACTTTGTGATGAGGTTTCTGAATTTTTTAAATTTTTTGTTTGAACGGAAAAGGTTTAGGTCTTTTCGAGGATTGAGGAGACGACTTGTGAAAGTCTTCAATACAAAGTCGAAGTGTCTTATATGGAAATCTACAACGAGCGAGTTCGAGACCTTCTTGATCCCAAAAAGTAGGCCATTTCTTTAGATTTTCATCTTGATTTGCAGAACAAATAAAGCTCTGAAAGTGAGAGAGCACAAGATCCTTGGACCGATGGTTGATGGTCTCTCCGTCCTGGCTGTGTCTTCATTTGAGCAAATTGCCTGTCTCATTGAAGAAGGAAACAAGTCGAGGACAGTTGCGGCCACCAATATGAATGCTGAAAGCTCTCGTTCACATGCTGTTTTCAACATTATTCTCACACAGATTCTCCGAGATGTTGAGAAAGATGTAAGACTTTTATTTATTCTTTTTTATTTTGCTTCAGTTCACTGGAGAGAAAGTCTCAAAGATTTCGTTGGTCGATTTGGCTGGATCGGAGAGAGCTGGAAAAACCGGAGCTATGGGCAAGAGGCTTGAAGAAGGAGGAAATATCAACAAGTCTCTGACAACTCTCGGAATGGTCATCTCCGCCCTGGCTGAAAGATCGAATGGTAAAAAAGAAAAATTCATCCCATATCGAGACTCTGTTCTCACTTGGCTACTCAAGGATAATCTTGGAGGAAATTCTCGAACCGTAATGATCGCAACGCTCTCACCAGCTGCCGACAACTATGAGGAGACACTTTCCACGTTGAGGTATGCCGATCGAGCTAAGAAAATCGTCAACCACGCTGTTGTGAATGAGGATCCAAATGCCCGAGTGATCAGAGAACTCCGAGAAGAAGTCGAAACTCTTCGAGAACAAATCAGTCAGACGCTGAGAGAGCAGACCGAAACGACGGAGCTGAGAGAACGACTGGCAGAAAGCGAAAGGCTTGTAGCTCAAATGAACAAATCTTGGGAAGAACGACTCAAAGAGACCGAAACCATTCACAAGGAGAGGCAAAAAGATCTGGCCGAAATTGGAATTTCTGTCGAGTCAAGTGGAATCAAAGTGGAAAAAGATCGTTTCTATTTGGTCAATTTGAACGCCGATCCTTCGCTCAACGAGCTCCTCGTCTATTATGTCAACGGTTCAGCTGTCATCGGAAACCTCGAAGATATCGAAATCAGCCAGGACTCTGGCCTTGGAACATCAGTTGACGAATTCGCAGAGAAAAAAGGTCAGTGATCCCTTCCATTCTCTAATGAGTGTTTCAGATGAGTCTCCGTCGATTGTTTTGCGCGGTCTCGGAGTCATGAAACGTCATGCGCGACTTTCGATTGTCGAAGAAAATGGAAGGAATCGTATGTATGTCGAGCCGATTATTCCAGAGGCTCGAGTCTGCGTCAATGGTCGTCAAATCTCTGAAAAAACTCTCCTTCGACATGGAAATCGAATTCTTATTGGACAGAATCACTTCTTCCGAGTCAATTGTCCCAGAGAAGTCGATCCAATGGCTCAATCGATGATGGCCGAGAGCGTGATGTTCGACTACGAAGATGCTTGGCAAGAAGTCAACGGAAGTACTTCGATCGCCTCAGCTGTGGATCAGTATATGGAGCAAGTGACTTTGAAACATCAAGAGGATAAACAAGCTGCATTGGAACAACAATACGAAGCCTTTGAACGCTACATTCAGAATTTGACAGCTGGAGGGTCAGTCGGTTTTTTTTATGCCATCTCTCCGGGGAAATTGAGGCCAATTGCCAATTGATTCGTCTCTCTCTCTCTTCTCAACATTACTTTTTGCAGATTCACTCCCTCAACCCCCATGACTCCGGGCTATGGATTTGCGACTCCTCTCGGTACGCCGGCCACTGGTCTTCCACCGTTCCCTTTCCCAGCCAATCCCAAGTCGACTGTTAAATCGAAATTCTTCTATTGGGCTCAAAGGAAAGAGGAAATGTTTGCTGAATCCCTGAAGAGACTCAAGGCTGATGTCGTCAAAGCCAATGCTCTGGCAAGAGAAGCCAATTTGATCAGTAAGGAGTTGGCTTGTGGAAGGAGACAAACCACCTACGATGTGACTCTACAAATCCCGGCCACCAATTTGCGACCAAGCAAAGTTCAGGTTTATTCGTTTTTTTCAAGTTTTTATATGCCTTTAGACGGGAACTTTTGTATGTGAGCCGGTGATTGTGGTGAGACGAGTTGGAATGAGTGGAAGCCAGCACTGGACTGTAGCCCAACTGGAAAACAAGCTGATCGACATGAGGGAGATGTACAGCGATAAATTGAATGGAATCATGCGACCTTCCTCGGAGCCCTGTTCGCCTGAAGCTTCGCCTGTCAGGGCTCTTCGAGAAGACAATCTCATAATCGATCCTTTCTTCGAGAGTCAAGAGCATCATAGTCTGATTGGAGTGGCCAATGTCTTCCTTGAAGTTCTTTTCCATGAATTGAAACTCGACTACCAGGTAAGCCATTTAAGAGACTCTTAAAGGGCATTTAGGTCCCAATAATCTCTCAACAAGGAGAGGTAGCTGGTCGCCTTCATGTCCAAATATATCGGGTACCAAATCCAGTTGGTGATACGGGAATGGCCTCTCCAATGGCCGACGAAGATCTTACACCTCCACACACACATCCGTCGAGTCTTCTTGGGAAAGTGATCACGTGTCGGGTACGGATCAAGAGAGCTTCCGGACTGCCTGAGGCTCTGTCGAACTTCGTATTCTGTCAATATTCCTTCTTCAATTTGTCGGAGATCCTCGTCGTAGCTCCAACTTTTGACTCTTCGGGCTCGCCTGATCGCGACCATAAATCCTCAACTTTTAAATTCGAACATCAAAAGGTAGGAGGAATCTTTTTGTTCAGTGTTTTGATTGAAAAATTTAGGATTTTTCGGTAGTTGTGAGTGAGGAATTCCTGGAATATGTCCAAGAAGATGCCCTTTCCATTGAGGTTTGGGGTCATCGGAGTTGCGAGACGACAGTTGAACGATTTCTTGACGCTGAAGAGAAGAGCAAATCCCTCCAGGCTCGCTGGTCGGAAGTCTCTCGTCGACTCGAATTATGGACGGAATTCCGCGAGCTGTCAGACAATGGTCAATGGGTTCCGGTGGAAGTTCGCCAACACGACGATGTAGCCACCGGAGGAGTCTATCAGATGAAACAGGGACAACAACGACGGCTGACAGTTGGCATCTCCATTCCGTCGGCTGGAGGACTTCCTCTGGGTGTCGATACGATCACGTCGGTTTCAATTGGATGCGTTTGTGTTCGACAAGCTGATGTTCATAAAGCGCTGGATAGTTATCAGGAAGAAGATCTCGAGAGGTTGCGAACCCAATGGACTGAAGCTTTGAAGACGAGACAAAAATATTTGGAAGAGCAATTGGACAAATTATCCTCGAAGCCGGGAAAGAGTGAAGCCGAAAAGGAGAGGGAGCATTCTCTGATGGGCCAATGGATTGCGTTGACAGAAGAGAGAACAGCTGTTTCTGTGCCGACGCCGAATTCCGACATTCCTGGAGCCCCTTGCGATTGGGATCCACCAGAAGGAGTCGAAAAGCATATTCCTGTTCTCTTTTTGGATCTCAATTCTGACGATATGACCGGCGAAATGACGAGTGATGAGAATGCTCCAAAGACGGCCGGAATGCACTCAATCCTTCCTAAGGAGCATCTCGGACCTCCTCTTATCCTCCTACCCATTGCCAAATTGGACGAGAATGGAGTGAGTTCCCTTCTATCTTTTTATACATAATTTCTTATTTTCAGATAACAGCCACATGTTCCTGGGATAGCTCAATCCATGATCATCAAGCATTAAATATGCCAACGGGACCAAATGAACGAGTCTATGCAATAGTCAAAGTTGGTCTTCGTCTCTCCCATCCGTGTCCATTGGATGTTGTCGTCCGAAAGAGAGTCTGTCTCAACATTTACAAAAAGGCCAGCTTCACGGAGAGGATAATTAAGAAGATTGTGGGAAGCGAATCGCTCCATCGAACTTCTGTCTTCTACGACGTGGTGGCTCATATTCCCAAGTCGAGTCAGGACATCGAGGATCGAAGCTCTTTGGCCTTGATGGCGGCCCGACACACTCCATCGGCGGATGACGAGCCCGGAGATGATAAGACAAGTCGTCAGCTGAGCTACATCGAGGCCTATACCAAGTCGATTCAAGCCGTTGAATCCATGCTCAAGCTAGACCGATTGCGTCAGGAAGTCGCCATTACCAACATGCTCAGCAAGTGGGTTTATTTTTTTATTTTTTGGTGACTCTTGATTCGCGTAGAAATAGGATCAAAAATGGGAAGTTTTTAGAAAGGAGCGCCATCAACGTTTATCCCAATTGGGTCTCCCATCATCACAAAACTTCCGAATGAAGAGAGCAGTTAGTCTTCCCAACACCGCCTCGGTTTGACCCCAATGTTGTCCTTTTGAGTTCTGATATTTCAGCCACAATCCCTGCTTCGCAATGGTGAGACGCCTGTGAGGCGACCGGCTGATACACCTATGAGCATGAGTTCCACCACCAACTCCTCCATGGGTAGGCTATTCTCTCTCTCTTCTACTCTTTTGTCGAATTGTCTCATGGAGGGGGTCTTTTTTATTTATATTGCGCATTTCTCGGGATTTACTTCTCTCTTTCCGGCCGGCATGTGATGCACAAAGCCTTCTATCTCATTTCGCTCTTTAGCTTCATTTCTTTCGTTATTCTCTCTTTCCCTCAGCTTTGGCTTTTTCACCACGGTCTCTTTCGACCAACTCACAACGCTCTAACTCGTTTTCAGCCCGACCTACTTTCCTTAATCTCAAACCGTTATATAACGGAAAATGTAGGTTTTTGGTGTTGCGCATGCTCCGTCAAACTGCTTTGATACTTTCGTCGTTGTGTTGTTCTTTTTTGAAAGTTTGAGCATGAAGGGGTTCAATCAAGTCGCTCGCTTTTTTTGCCCTGTTTTATGATGTTTTCCCTCCCCGAGAGATCCTCGTAAAGTGTTGTGTGACTGTATATTTTTGTATTTTTTCAGTGACCAGTCTAGTCAGTCCGATGAACGAAAGACTCGGAGAAATTGTCGAAGAATCCATCAAGCACGAGGTTAGTCTCCTTTCGTCTTTCCAAAACCAATGTCATTTCAGCATATACCAGCCCGCTCATCTACCGTACCCGAAACTTTAAACTTTGCCAATAACTCGTCGTTTCTGGACGAGTGCAATGGGAATATGTCAGTCTCTTCGTTCACCTCCTCCTCTGAAATGACTTCTTCTTCATCGGCTGACGATGAAAACCATCCCCACGACATCATGCAGCATATGAATAATAATGAACAGAAGTCCATCAAGACTCCACTCAAAGGTAATTTCTCCTTCTTTAAAAAAATGAAAGTTTAGCCGGTCACCTGGATCTCAACATTTCATCTTTGTGATATCAACGCTCTAGTCGACGCCCTATCTTAGTGCTGTTTGTACATAGGCACCTGGATCTAGTCCCCTATTTTCCGAGGTATACTCCATCCCGATGATAGAGAGAACTGTCTCATCGAACCAAATAAATATCATTTCTTAGTTTCTTTTATTCAAATCAACAAAAAAAACAACAAACAACAATATTATGCTCTAACGCCTCTTGATCTTCTGCTTGTTTCCAGTTCCAGGATTCTGAAATCTGATACTTCGGATTCGTTTTCCTTACCTTGCGCTTCAAGCCCGTAGATTTTTCTGGCTGAGCCTTGGGAGTGGGCTTTCCAGCCGAACGAGTTTTCTTTGGGGGTGGAGGGGCTTCCTCTTCCTCCTCCTCCTCCTCTTCCTCTTCCTCTTCTTCTTCTTCTTCACTCTCTTCATCCTCGTCTTCCTCCATGGGTTCTTCATCCATGGCCTCATCCTTTTCTTCATCACTCTGACCCATCAACGCCTCTTCTTCCTTCTTTTGTCTATCTTCAAATGTTTCTCCAGTTTTTAGATCTAAAAATTATGCTTTAAATGCGACAACTTACAATGAATTTTGCCTTTTTGATAACGTTTTCCATTAAGATGAGCGATGAGTTCATCAGCCTTGCGATTGAACATTTTCCCAGTTATTTTGCAATACAATTTGCCATCTCTACAATTAAATTAGGAAAATTTGGAGGAAAAAACTTACTCAAGGACTTGGAATCCTTCGTTTTCGTTGGTCAATCTGTGAACTACAGCTTCGCTCATGAATTTCTGATTTTTATCCGTATAATTTTTGAGATCCTCCTTTCGATTGGGCAATTCATGTCCAGTCAGAGTACATTTCATCTATTAAAAACTGCATCATCTGCATCCAGAAAAAAAACAAACCTTTCCTCGGTCTGTCTCTTCGAAATGACCGAGTCTCTCTTTTTGACTGATCCCACCATAAATTTCTTTGACAGAAGACATCTAAAGACGGTTGACTAAAAAAGAAGAAGACGACTAGAGTATTAAGATTTGAACTCGAGATGAAAGCAAAGAAAAAAACAAATAATTGAGATTTATTGAGATGAGAATTCAAATAACCCATAAAGTGACTGGAAATATCACAATTCTAACCGTTTTTTCTCGAATTTTAGACCAAAATAAGAGGTAGATTTTGGTATTTTTAAGTAATCTCTTTCTCGTTTTACAATATGAGAAAATGTTGAAACACAATTTCCAAGAAAATGATCAGATTGGCCCAAAATAGCCAGAGCTACATAGGGATCTTCTGTAGATAATCGCTGGGCTTTGATCTAAATCTCTACTTGATTATAAGCGGGGGAGGCTCACATCGTATGCTTTTAAGGCGTCATTGATGTCTTCGATCATATGGTCGTGATCGCTGGCAACATAGACTGATTTAGCTCCTATTTTGCCTACTTCTGTTACAATCTGAAGTCTCTTTAAAATTAGGAAAAGAGACAAACGTCTTCGAGGATTGTGGCGGTAGAGGGAGAACACATCTCTTTAGTAAGAGTCCCCAAGTGGTGGAGTTCGCCTAGACATTGAGCCGAAGCGAAAAGAGGTTTGTTCTCGTGTGGATCCACATGCTCACAAACCGAATTCTAGAAAGATTTCCAATGGGGTATCTATCGTACCCAGTCGTTGTTATTGCGGAGATGGATGCCTACAAAAGGCCTTGTTAGCTCATCTTTTATGAATTGTTTGGCTTTTCCGAGAACTCTCGAGCCCCAACGGAGGTATTTTTGATTCTCCCAAACTTTTGATCTCGACGGGAAATGAGATGGCGGCGAAGTGAAGGCCAACACTGGATACGCAGTCGAATTGAATCTAAAGGAATTGTTTTTAAAGAAGAAAACGAACCGTTCCATCCAGGCATTTCGAGAGCCTTTGACTTCGAGATCATAGGCGCCGGGAAGAGTTCCAAAATATTCATCTCCTACGAATTCAACTCCGATTTTGTCCCAATAAGGCCCGAAGGGATTTCCCTCTTTGGCTTGACAGCCCTTAGGCAGAGTGGCGTCGTAAATGGATGCTCTTGCATTCCAACAGAAAGCTTTTCTTTTCTCTTTCGGCCAAATGACGGGAGCGATGTTTTGAATAAAATCAGACATCGTAACGACTCGATGGAACTTTTTTACGGCTTCTAATTGAAAGAGATGCTCGAATGGGACCATGTCCTGAAAGGCTTTTTACGACTCCCTCTCTCCTCGAAAAACCCACTGTTTTTGGATGTTTGAACTCGATGAAATTGGGCAGCACGAGGGTTCTATCAACGTTCCGGGCAAAACTCAAAACTCCTAATGTCTGGTCGACTTGATTGCCGAATCGGCCTGAATAAGAATGCGAATGGACGAAGAGGGACTCACCCATGCAGGGACAGTAGATGACATACCCTTTTGGATCTATTGAAGAAAGAGAGCCGAGAAAGAACGAGAAGAAGAGGAGGAGGAGGAACATGCCAGCTGGAAATTGACCATGAAAGAGAGGAGATAACACAGAGACCCACCAAGTACACGTTCTAACGAGATGACTGATAAGAATGGAGAACGAAAGAATTTTACACATAGATTTATCACAAGTGGACAGACAAACCGGGACACTTTGTTAAAGGACAATGAGCAAGAAAACGAGGAAAAATAGAATGGCACTCAGAATCATTATCGCTTTACATTGGCGTTTGTCTGAAATATTTATGACTTCTTTTGAGAGAAAAAAGGACTCACCGTCGTCAAGGTGAGACAATTTGGCAATCTTCTTCATAACTCCATCCAACTTCGTATCGACTCGATCCATATCCTGGCCCAAATCATCCAACATTCTAAAATGCCTTCTTTCAGTCCAGAGATGAGCTCACATTGCCTGTTGATCTAATTCGTCTCCAATTCGATAACTCATATTCTTCAAAGTGCTCACAGAATGACCGACTAATTCCAAATTGTCATCTTGATCTCTTACTATTTGCTGGAATCATCAGCTTAAAAAAATAATTTTAAAAATAAACCTGTTGCTTCAGCATGATATCCTCGAAGGTGTTATTGGAACCAGAGGGCATATCCTCATCGGCATCTTGACTATTCAAAAGGGAATATTTGTAAGCTCCGCCGCCCGACGTCATCATAGAAACTGGGACTCTTTGATGAACCTGTGAAGGGACGAATACACAAAAAAGGAGTGGAAAACCTTGACTGGAAGTGAATCAGAAGGAGGTGCTGTGATTCCAAGTACGTGGATACGTATCTCGTCTGCAAATTGTCGAGCCGATTGGACAAATTCGGATCTGACGAGACGATCTTCCACCGAAAGACACGACCTTTCCGGATCGAGTTCGAGGATCGATAGAGTGTGTCTGAAGCTTTCTTTTGGTCCCAAGTCAGAGTTTATACTCGTAATCGTCAGCTGTCCAATAGATGGCTCGAACACACTTTTTCAGTTCCGCCTCAGCCCACTGCGCCTCCTGTCGACTAAGACCTGGATCTTTTTTATTTTGTTTATTTCGAGGAATTACCTGATTGGGAGAGTTTATTAGTAAGACGTTGAGCTACAGAAAGAGATCGTTCGAGTTCTCTGAAAGAATTCGGAATGAGAAGGAGAAAGAGATGGAAGAAAGCCTACGTTTGAATGTCTTGAGTTGGATCCTGCGTGCGTCGCCCCATCCCTAACAAAAAGAAAAATTGTTTTCCAGAGAGAGAGAGATGAAAGAGAGTGGAATGGGAACCATTCGGTGGGATCTAATTAGGTGCTGGGTCGGCAGTTTGTCGGCCACGGGGTATGATGAGGACGAATAAATTAGTTGAGAGAGAGAAACGGTGTGTGGCTGGACCAAATAAAAAAGGGGCGGAGGTTTATGTTACACTCCAAACTGATTGGTGGAATGAAGGGAGAGAGCAAAGTGACATTCTACTACCATAAGTGACATCTTCTGGTGGCATTTTGAGTGACAGAATCCGCTCAGACTCTCCGCATATTAATAGGGACAAGAGAGTCATCTCAATGGATTAGTTCTCTCCATAAACAGCTGTTTCTTTTGAGGGTCTTCTTCCGGGGTCTCCTTATAAACTCACTTTGTTTTCTATTGAAGAGGAGAGTCGAGGATGAAGATACCCGTCTCGACGACACCCTGAAACTTTGTTTAAGACTTTCATTCAAAGACGAAAGATGAGGAGAATAAAATACTTTGGAAATCTGTTTCAAATTTTGTATCCTTGATTGAATTTTTATTTATTTTGGGAGTATTTCATGCTAGCGATTGACAAAATTATTTCTAAAACGATAAAATGTTTATTCTTCAAAGAAATTTGTTAAAACTCTATTGGAACCTAAATTGATGAAATTGGAGTCGAATCCGTGAATCAAAAGTAGAAAAAAGAAAAGAAGCATTTTGCCGCACGATTGTTCTCTGGTGTTATTATCGCGTGGCAAGAGACAAACATTGTCGTATTTGTAAGAGGAGAATCAAAAGAAATTCCCTGGAAATGGATTCAAAATTAGAGAGACGAATCTAGTCCAAAAATTATCTTCTCGTCGGTCTGTCATTTGCAGACTAATTGGCTCGACTCAAAGTGAAGGGAATTCCAATGAGCAGGAAATTCCAAAAGGAACGGAACTGTTTCATATTCATTATAGGCACCTTCTCGTCTTCGGCGTTGTTGAGTCATCAGACCCCGTCGACTATACGACTGTCTTCTTGGCATTTATTTCGCCCAAAAACATTCGTATTTGCTCCCGTTGTGTTGACTCTACCCTGACCTCTCTCCATGTCGATTCCCGATTTCCTCAGCGGAAGACAAATCAATTGGTGTGAGAATGGAAGTGGCTATCATCGTGAGTTATTAGTGGAAAATAAAAAAACGCGAGAATCTCAGCGTATTGTCCAACACCTTCGGATCCCGACGAATACGTCTACTGCTGTACCTACTTCTATCTGGGAGACGACAAGTATTGATCTCCCCCTTTCCCAATAGCCATTTCAGACCGAGTTGTTGCCGTTTCCCGATCCATACAGGCGTGCTGATTACTCTCATCATCGCTTCAGTCTTCCTAGCTCTCCGTGAGTTTTGTCTTTCTCCAAAATGATTAATATTCAGTGTTGATCTTCCTTTATTGCTGGTTCTGTCCAACCAGCCGATTGAATCAACGTCGCCGAGGCTATTTGAGTCCCCGCTAACTCTCATTGGATGTAGCCAGCGTCTCCATGGCGACCCCTTCATTCATTCGCTTTCTTTCTTGTTTTTACCTCAAATAAAGATTTCTTTTTGAAGAATGGCTGAAACTCTTCAACTGATTGTCGACTCATTGAACAAGCCGCCATTTGCCCTAGGAACGAGTATAATTCTGTTCGATTCTTTCCCCGAAAGTCGGCTTCTTCAGATTCTCAGCGATGTTCTCAGGTTTTTTTTACTCTTCAAACTCTTAAAACTTATTCAAATATAGCTGGATAACCCAGACAGATCCAGTAGATATTTCGAGAGAAACGGCCGATGACACAGCAGTTCGAATCCTACAGAAACTGCGTGTCATTAATTATAAACCACCTAAGAATCCGGAAGAAATGTGAGAGAACTATAAATTCTTGAGAGGAAATGGGAATTCAGGGAAATATGGAGAGCCGGACTCATTGAAGGAAGGAAACAGAGCGTTTATCCCGTCTTGGCATATATCTTCTCCAATGTTGACATGCTCAAAGAGCGGGCTTATTTGGCCAAATTCCTTATGAAGGTTCCCCCCTTGGATTGGCCAAAATAATTAAGTTTCCAGGTCGAGGTGCCTAGTGAGATCCATGATGTCGATATAGAGAATCTTCAAAATGAATTGGATGGCCTAAGAGACCAGTTCAAAGAAGTTCATTTTCGAGTTGTTTCGATTAGAGAAGATACTTTGCTTCTCGATGAAATCAAATTGGATTTGAAGACGATGGATCAGGAGAAGGAGGCTTTGAGTCACAAAATCGAGAAAGCTGAAAGACGAGTTCAAAGTCTTCCACAACTCGAGAAATACATGTCTTCGGCGACCAATTTACGGGCGGAAAAGGAGAGAATTCAAGAGTTAGAGCTGCAAAGACAACGAGAACGAGACTCGGTTTGTTTGAGAATTATCAGAAAAATGCGAGGTTTCAGTTGATTCATTTGGAACAAAGTCTACAAAGGATGAAGAATCAACTGAACGAATTGAGAGCAGCTGGGGAGAACATCGATCCAACCGACATGATTGAGCAGTTAGAGGTTCGACTCTCATTCCCAGATCATCCATCTTCCAGGATGAGATCGCGACGAATTCTTTCCTTTCTCAAACCAAATTGGCCAATGAAATTGAAGAGAAAAGACAAGCTGTTTTCGAGTTGCAGAAGATATCCGATCTGCCTGCGATGAGCACAAAAGACATTCAAAACTTACAGCAAAAAATATCGGAAATGAGTGATAAAGTCAAGAATTTAGAAGAGGAAAGAGACCGGGCAGAGGAGGGTTTCGAGGAAAATATCAGGTCTCCTTTTTCTATTCCATTTCCATCGCTTTAGTGTCTTCCGCCATCAAGCTGGAGCCGTTGAAAGAAAGAAATTGGGTGTTGCGCAGAAATTACAGGAAGCTCGACAAGAGTTGGCTCAATATGAAGCGAGAGTGGAGCACAAGAAGAAAGAAATCAAAAATCGATCTGGAGTGGATGTGATCAGTGGAAAAGAGGTAAGATAAAAGAACCAAGATCACAAAATCAAATAGTTTCGTGATTATGCAAATAGTGTTCGAGAAAGAGGACTTCAATACAAGAAGAAAAGAAGACTCATGGACGATCTGGTAGCCGAAAGGGATACAATTCGTCTGACTATGGAGCGACTTGGCAAGAAATTTACTGCTCTTCGTGACAGAATTGTAAGGTTTTTAATTGCAAGTAGAAAAGAGTGGAATATAGCACAGTATGGGAGGAGAGGTTTTGGAAAATGTGGAGATCAAGGTGAATGAGAGGCCGAAGACTGCCGCTCCGAGAACTGACGATGTGCCGGAGTTGAGGAATATGATCAACCGAGTGATGGCAGATTTGGATCGAAAAAAGGATGAAGTTGAGCCTTTGAGGAGACAGAAAGAGAACAAACAAGCACGATTCAATGTGAGTTTTGACAGCTAGAGAATTAAAGAATTACTAGGAATTGAATGATATGGTCAGAGAGAGGAGGACGATGTACGAGAGGAGAAAAGAACAATTGGAGAAGAATGCGATCGATTTGAAGAATGAGGTTGTAGATTTGGAACAGAGAAAGCAGATGGCTCGAGAGAAGGCCGAAAAGCTGAGAGAAAAGGTCAAACAGTTGGAGGAAAGTGTGGAAGAATTGGATAAAGGAGGGGAATCTTTCCTGGAAAAACTTCAAGAACAACTCAAACAATTAGAAAGTGAATCGGACCAATTGAGGAAGAGAGACGGCGGACCAAATGATCCAGAATTTTCCAGACAACAGGTAAAAACCGAGGAGAGTTTAACCATTTTTTTAGGTGTTGATGTATCGATCGCTTTTGACGATGTTCGAAACGAAAGTAAGCTTGTTACGGAACTCGTAAAATCTTCATTTTTACACTTGTGTCGGTGGAATTGTACTAGAAATACTTCTCGCCAAACTTCGATCCAATCGTTTCCTGCAACTATTTTTCTTCGAATAAATCTGAGCAACCTGTAGATGTTCTCGAGTTCAACTCTCTTATAGCCTCGATAAAGAATCCAAGAAACTTTGAGCAAAATTATAAAAAAGATAAGAAGACCAAATCCAATTAGACAATAAAACTCTGAAGTTGATAGCGATTCTAAAAAAATAATTTTTAAAAAAGTGGTAATAGAAAAAACCAATGAGACTTCCATAAACGACAAGATCGAAAAAAGTCAAAAGAGTGGCGATCCACCAAATCATCACTAGAAGACCCGTTGAAGTGACTAATATCAGCTGATTTTATTGGCTTTTTTCTATGAAGATAAAAATCTCACTTGGATTGTCAAGAAAGGCAGTAGAAGACACTCGTTTTGTTTGATAATTCCTACGAAATATGCCGTAGTCAGCAGCCCATGAAAGGCGAAAATACCTTTAAAAGACTTATTGGACAAGAAGGGGAATACCTGAGTAGATGGCAGCGTCGAAGTTACCGGTTCTGGCTCCAAGATAGCCATAAAGAGCGACTCCAAATTCGAAGATCGATATGACAAAGGCGATCACAGCGCAAGTTAGCTAAAAGGGGGAATACTCGAGCTATTATTTAGAGGAGAGTCGACTCCTCTGGGAGACTTACCCTGAGGGTTGGCTTATACTTCTTATAGCCTTGCTCGTATGTGCGGAACATTTATTTCCTGAAACTAACAAGTTTGAAGTTTACGAGAGCAGCTGTCAGCCGCATAAACGGAGAGAGGGGGAGGCCATGCATTACGGAAGAGGCTCGTCTTCTTTACAATAAACAGCTCGTTTGCAGAATGGGCTCTCTTGAGAGGATGAAAAGAGGAGGAGGAAAAGTGGAGACAAGGAGAGCTGTCACATGAGTGAGATAAATGGAGACGCCACGACTCCAATAGGTTTTACTCTCAAATGGAACAGCGAAGATTTATGCGAGTCCGCATCTCCAAATGGAATCTCTCTTTAAGAGTTTAATGTCTCCCGCTTGCCGCAACATAAACAATTTGAGGTGTGGAGCAACACAAACTGGCGGAGTGTGAAGACGACAAGACAGCCATTAATCTCCAAAGACACAGGTGTTCGGTTGGCTTAAGGTTCAGAGGCTAGTCAAACGCGAGACATTTGGCACGTCGAGTGAGAATTGTGTGAGCACATCTGGAGCAGATTTGAGACTCGTAATGAAACGAGACAAACGACAGCTGACCGAGTTTTTTGCCTACTCAAGTTTCATGATCACAGACACGAGGCGATGAAGGCTGTTTATTTGAAAATTGAACTCTAACCCGTGGGAAAATGGCTATAGCTATTCTGGAAGGAGAGAAGGGGTTTATGTGTTCTACTCCAGTTACTCTCTCTCTCTCTCTCTACCTACAGCCAACCGGTCCTTTGGCATATAACCAGCCTGGCATTCAAATCGCGACCCCTCATTCTCTCTGGATATCCAGCTGATCTCTAGTTTCAAAGCACTTTTTCTCATTCTCATTCTGTAAATCAGAGGATTTGAGGAACTTTTATTTTGCTTCTTTATTGGATTTGTTTTTGGGGATATTTTTGCTGTTTGAAAGGGTTAAAACAAAGAAGAAAGTTGCTTCTGTTTGCAGAAAACTCATTTTAAAATCTCTTCTTGGTAGCAATAATATTGGCCTCTTTTCAATTGACTCGATTGTTTTGAGCGAAATTCCTCAGATTAGACGGCGCTTTTTGGGCTTTTCTTCTCGATCGACTGCCGATCGGTATCAGGTCTTTCGTGGCACATCTGATTCTCGTAAAACACGGCTTTTTAGTCTCCTCCTCATCGGATCGGAACGGCTTTTTCCCGGGCGCTTGGCCATCCAGTCGGCGCTTTCTCTTCCAGTTCTTTCCCATTACCGGACCCTCCTCCCGCAGTCTCTCAGCTGTTCCCTATCTGTTGCCAAAGCCTGACCTCACTCTTCTTGTCTCGGCCTCCTTGTCTTCTTGTCCCGCTGCGATTCGCGAATAGGAAATCCACGGGGAGGATAGCCTCAATTATCCCGCCGTTCGAGCGTCTCACTTTCTGTCGTTGCTCTCCTTTTCATTGAGTCATCCTTTTCTGAAGGTCATCCTTGTCTCCCAGCTTTGCTAACCAGAATGCCATTCGGCTTTTAGCCAGCGAGGCGGATCGAGTCGCGCATGATACAAGAACCGGGCTTAGGCTTTATTGCGTCACTGTCGGGATTCCGAGGCTGCCATTTCGAAGGCCTTTTTTCAACTACTTCCCGATCCATTGCAAATGATCCTCCTCGGTTTCTTTTAGATTCCTTCTTCAGATGCGGTGGCTGCTCATCCTCTTCCCAGTTTGCGTCTACTCACAACAAGACCCGGCTTCGATGGCTGAAGGAGTCGACAATATACGACGACGTCAGTTGGTTTTCAAGGGCCGGGTGAGGGGTCCCAGGCCTATGAGATTTTCTATTTTTCAGTCACTGGAATTGCCGCTCAAATTATGGAATTAAGTAATAACATTATGGGAGGAGCGGGAGGTGGAGGCGGAGATTATGGCCGAGATGTGAGGCCCAGTTTCCATGGAGTCAGGAATTTCGAAGCCGATAATTCCATCTATAGTGGATCCAGTCAAGACAATACCTTCAGAAATATGGCTCGTCTTATCTCCGAATACGGTAAAGCCTTTCTGAGTTTGAATTAGAATTCCTATAGGAAGTGGCTTTTTGAGTGCTCAAACTACTCCCACAACGACGACGACAACGACAACAACTCCTCGACCAAATATGATCCAAAGTCTTATGAATACCTTCTTAGGATCGTCTGTAGATGCTGCTCCAGTCGATGCCCTTCCACCTCCTCCGAGTCCCAGACCGCGACAAAGCAATCTTTTTGGCGGCATTTTTGGAGGAGGAAATCAAGCTCCAGTTTCTCGTGAAGCTGATCGCTCTTTTATGGGAATTATTGGTTAGTTTTTGGGTTGAAGTCGAATCTCCGTCTAGATACTTTCTTGCCGACGACTGCTGCGCCAACTACCCGACAAAACTTCTTTGGAATGTTTGGTGAGAGAGACTTCTAAAAGAGGAGAGCAAATATTCAGGACTTCCCACAGCAACGGAATCTCCCTCGAGTTCTTCTCGACTCGGAAAAATCAATTTCTTGGAGATGTTTGGAATGGCTCCAAGAACAACGACAACCACTGAAGCTCCTCTTCGAGCTCTTTTGAGTCCTGGCTCCTATGTGGGAAATGGAGATGCTCAAAATATTGACAGTAAGACTTTTCTTCTATGTTTATCGGATTCTAAATAGAGATACTAAATGCCCTCGTAAGGAGTAATGCACAGCCAGCCAGTAGAGCCGAACCAGGAGCCGCCGGCCTTATCTCACAATTTTTTGGAAGAAAATGATCTTGAAATAGAACGGGAAATCTGAAGAGAACAACACTTGCTCACTCAGGAAAGATTTGCAAGCCATTTTATGTATTTATTTTCTGTTATGTTTATCTGTCTCAACTGGTAGTGAAGAATATTTATTAAAGTAATATTGTCGCTCTCTAGTGTTTTGAGAATCAAAGTTGCTCAACGGCTGGGGGAATAGGGTGAAATTAAAATCATCTTTTGATAGGGCTTCGCTTTTTTCCCGGAAGACTATCTTTCCTGGCGAATCTTTTCCTCAGGAATAAGTTATGGCTTTATTTGACACCACTTTTATAAGTATTAGGGTTTGTAAACGTTTTTGCATTAGGACCCTTTAAAGGTTTTGAAGACAGGAAGAGACAAAAGATAAAGTGGACAGATTATTTCTGGGTTTATCGGATTTAAAAGTCATTAATTGACTAACCAACCCCTGAGCAATGTCTGAAGACGGAAGCAGAAGCACCGAGTTGGAGCATCAGGAATGGTACCATGGCTATCGGCCGAGAAAAGATGTGATTCTGCTGCTGAAAGAAGTCGGGGATTTCCTTGTTCGTGCCACAGAGACTACGGTGGATAACAAAAAGGCGTCGATTGTGATTTCTGTAAAAGTTGGGCCTGGAAAGAGCGAGAAGGACGACTACAAACATCTAAGTCTCAATTGGATCAACGGAAAATGGCAACTGATGATCCTTGCGATGAGGACAGCTACTCGCAATCATAACCACAGCAAGAGCAAAGGAGGAAAGGATAAGAAAGCGCCTTCTTTTGACAATGTTGTCGAGCTGATCGACCATTACCGGGAGAATATGACGCCGCTAAAAGTCAAACTCAAAAAGGCTATCTCTCGTCCTAAGTGGCACATAAAACACGAGAAAGTCAATTTCGACAAAACGAAAGATCTCCTTGGAAGTGGCAATTTCTGTCATGTCTATAAGGGCCTCTATCACAGAACTCAGGAGGAAATCATCCCGGTTGCTGTCAAGATCTGGCACGATGGAAATACTCCAGCAGCCGAGGCTGATGAAGGAAGGGCTGCCCGTAATGCCATGCTCACCGAGGCTCGTATCATGAGCTACTATACTCATACCCACATCATTCAGGTAGTTTTTTTTGTTTAAAAACGCTTTCATGTTCGCTACAAATTTAAGAATTTTCAGTTGTTCGGAGTGGCGTGCGATCATCCACCGATTCTGATCATAATGGAGTTCTGTCCTGGAGGAAATCTTCAGCATCATTTGGAGAAGTGTGGGAAACAACTGGAGATATCTGAAAGAGTTCTATACGGTTTTGAAGTCGCCAAAGGAATGAAATATCTTCATAGCAAGAAGTGTGTCCATCGAGATCTGGCTGCAAGGAACTGTCTCATCTCCGACAGAGGACATATTAAAATCTCAGATTTCGGACTATCGCAAATGGTTGGAGAAGAGTTAAGCACCACCACCCTGACAGATACAGACGAGGAGAAATCAGATGGAAAAGGTGGCAAAGGGAATCAAATTCCTGTCCGTTGGATGGCTCCTGAATCACTTAAAAAGCCAATTTGCTTCAGTGAGAAATCGGACGTCTGGAGCTATGGTGTCCTCCTCTACGAAGTCTTTAATGATGGAGAAAAGCCGTGGAAGGATGATCCGACCAAGAGAGTTGCAACTCATATTCGCAAAAACAAGATGCCAGAAATGCCGAGCAAGACGCCGAAGGAAATTGTAGATTTGGTGGTCAAGAAGATTTGGGTCTCGGAGCCGAATAAGCGTCCCGATATGAAGGATATTTGCGCCGCCATGCGTATCGTCTTCAATAAAATGAAGCTGCCTCCTGTCGAGAAGATGCTGATCAACAGCATCAAAGGAGTCAAACGCGTAAAAGATGAGTTGGATGACACTTGCGAGATTGACGATGAACCCGAGTCGAAGGAGCAGAAGACCGACAGCTTATACAAGCAGATCTAATATAATAAATCTTCGAAGCTCAGTCGGGAGAAACTTTGGCACTGTTTCACATTAGCCGGTCTTTGATTTTTTAACCGAAAGAAGCGCGCAAAAAATTTGACTCGTCTATACTTGCTTGACAGAGTTTAGCCAGGATATTTTGATAAAAAATCTTATCTCATAACAACAAACAATATTAGAAACAATTAGAGACCAAATAGTCCATTGGCATAAATCATTACTGGCACTGGTGGATGCGAAACTGACTCAAAAGTAACAAAATTTGGCTGAAAATTATTGATAAGTGAAAAGAATTATGCAAACCTTGAGATTTTTACCAGAAATAATGGCGTAGGCTCCTAAATTTCCAACAGTATCGCAATAATTTGGAGCTGAAAAGAGGGTGTAGCAGCGTCCACCAATTTGTTCTTCATATCCTTGTGGTTTAACCTCATGACTCCGAATAATATAGTCGATTCCATTTTCATCACACCACTTCTTGGTTATATCAGGACCAAATTGACAACCGACTCCTCGTTTTGATGGCGCTCTTCCAGGGGTGTCCATGGGATCTGCCCAAAGCAAATCGCACATTATCCCCTCATCGGGAGGTTGCCGAACTCTATTAACTTTCTGGATATCATCGATAGTTACGCTATCCTTAGCGAACAAGCCACCGTGGCAAACCTATAATAATATGAGTGAATAGATAAAACGACTTACAAATACTTTCTTATTGATCAAATGGCAAAGAGGCAAATGACAGAAGATTTCAGTGAAAAAGTCGCTCATCAATGGGGTATATTTGGCTCTAACTTCGCCATCAAATCCATACATCTAAAGAGAGTTGCTTATGAGTTTTATGTATTTAATTCCTAACGTTATATAAAAGAAAGACAGACCTTGTTCATGGTGTCACTTTCGTGGTTTCCGCGTGCTAGGAAGAAGTGATCGGGATAGAGAAGTTTAAAACCGATAAGAGTTAAAATTGTTTCTACGCTGAATGAGCCTCTATCAACAAAATCTCCATTGAAAAGATATGGATTTTCCAAGCTCGGTGCTCCTCTTAACTCAAATATGTTACAAAGATCATAAAATTGTCCATGAACATCCCCACATACAGTAAACTCTTGGTCGTCATCAATCTTGAAAGGCGATTGCAAAAATATAAATTAAATACCTGGATTTCGATCAAATTCGGAAGTTTCTTAAGCAAAAGATAAAAATCGAGAAGCATTTTGTAGGCATATTTAATATGAAGTTTTTTCTGTCCTTTGAAATAAATTAGAAGTTGCTCCATAAACAGTGACGTAATCGGTCCCTCAAGGCGAGGACCATCATAGCTTTCTTCAACTTCTAAACAAAAGTTAAAGGATATAAAGTTGGACTAACGTATAGTTTCGAGTTTAATAGAATCAGTGATCGACTTCCTACTTTCTTCAACAGAGATTGCTTCTTCAAATGCTATTCGTCTTACATGTTTTCGGCATTCATCGCGCCTTTTTTTCGCATCTATATCGTTCGGATGAACTTTGCATACAGCCTCATAGTCTCGAAGAGCTTTTTGGAATTTACCTAAAGCCATATTAGCAGAGGCTCGACGAAAAAATCCCTGCACAAATTATTATCACAATAAACGTTAAAACCTTGACATAATTTGAATCCAAGCCAATAGCTTGAGCTGCATCATCCAGAGCAAGACCATACAACTCCTTTTTCAAAAAACATTGACTTCTGTTTCCAAATAGTATAGCTGATGGCTCTTTTGTTATAGCTGTTGTATACATCGCAATAGCTTGGTCATACATTCCAGCTGAATAATATACTTATTTGTTTATATTATTGTCTTGTCTAAATAATAACTTAAATAATTATGTTTATTTGCTTTTTCAGAACATGAAAAAATGCCTAAATTTCTTAGAAAAGACTTACTTTTGAAAAAATCATTTCCTCTATTCTTTAGATCTACTGCAGAGAGCGATGCATCTGCTGATTCAACGTCTGTACTATCGCCCATTTCTGTAAATAAACAAGTAATAAAGCTGAAAAAATTAGAAGAATAAGAGTGAAGAATCATAATGACTGGCACAATTGAAAGAGACATATTGAAAACTATCGAGTAAAACTGAATAAAATATTTATGCTTCGTTCCATCCTGGATCGAATTTTGTTTCGATGTCAACGAATCATTTTAATGCATTACTAGTAAGCCCAGAACATTCGGAATCGGTTATATACTTTTTCTAATAATAGCGCGCCGCCCGTCTTGGAAATATAGCGACAATCAACAAATGACGGAGTAAAGTATTGAAAAAAAAACTTTTCTGTTATGTTGTACTCAATTCAAGACTAAAAATCAATTACTAAAAAAACCGTTAAACACAAAAATAAATTGTGTTTCAAAACGGTATCCAAGTGTTGTTTACTGCCGTAATAATGACTACTTCGTCGGTCAATATTATTCCTTATGAATCTGCTTTACAAAAGTCTTAACATCCAAGTAATTTTAACAACTCTTCCTACACCAATCAGCTATTTGCAGGGCTTATCTCCTCAGTTTATCGCCCTTATGATCGTGTACATTTGTTAGTAGAGATTAATAAACTTTTAACTGTCTAAATGGAGCCCAATAAAGTCTTAGAGGTAAGTTTCGGCCGCCTTATTCGCTTTTTAATTACAAAGACAACCACAAGCTAAGATTAGACAAGCGAGTTATTCAGGAACCAGCTCCGTCCACTTCTTCCTCTGTCGTAGAACTTTCTATAGAAACTGAAAAGCAAAAAGAACAAGGAGAAAAGCAGATGTAGATATCTATTTCATCTCTTTTGAAAATAATTTACAGAAAAAACGCCATGCCTAGTGCTCAAGAGGAATCGTCGGTCAGCGTAGTAGAAGATAGGTAAGGAACGCCACTTATGAAACTAAATACGATCCAGAGCTGAATTGCCGAAAGAACCGGAAACAAGTGTCGAAAGCTCTAAACCAGAGACTTCAGTCCAAAGGTAGAAAGTAGAAAGTTTTGGTCTATAAGTTAAAAAAACTTATTTTAGGAGCAAAAGGTTTAAGTATGCTCGAGCGAGAAAATGCGTAATCAAGCCTAATATCATTCCGATTGTAAAGAAAACAATTGATGATTCGATCCATTGTGATCCACCTCTTGGAAGTGGCTACGTGCGTTGCTATACCGGCTACAAGTAATTACTGATCCTCCTAATTTTGTGATAATTTTTCAGAACTATTCCCCGGGAAGCGGCTATTGTGAATGTAATTGATCCACACATTCTTGCCAAAATTCAAGCTTCAACTGGGAAAATGGTAGCCTTCTTTGGATTAAAGAGAGATATTGTTCAGATGGAATTCGCACAAAAACATGGTACTTTAGCAACTCGGGCTAAGCAAGTACCAGCCAAAAAACAACAAAAAGGAGAAAGAAGAAATTCAAGGGTAAAGAGAGAAGGGACTGTAGAGAAGGAGATGACACCCCGCCCGGAGAGAAAGAAGGTCTGTTTATGATAAAGCTAATTGAAGGGAACATATTCAGGGAGACAAAGACGGATCGATTACGCCGTCGCCCCATCGTCTTTCGGAGTCCAATTATCAGGTATCAACCTCTGCCTCTGGATCGACGAGTCCATTGAAATTGAAGAGTCCCAGCCGTGGATTGTCAGAGACGCCGAGCACCTCAACCGCCAATCAGAGTCAGTCCAATTATCTTCAGGTAAATAAACAATTTTCTAGCCCCAGAGCCTCGACAGCTACGAGGGTTCGCCAGCCGCGAAACGTCACAAGCTCCAAGCTTACAAGAGGGGGTAAAAATAGAGAGAAAAGAGCAAAAAAGAAAAGAAAAAGTAGCAAAGGAGAAACAAAAGAGAAAAGTGACTGAAGTACGTTGTTATTTATATGAAAAAAAGAAATATTTCAGGAAAGAGCTAAGAGAGGAAGAAAAGAAGAAAAACAGAGAAAGCCAGAGGTATGGTTTTGCTATTGTTCTTCTTAAATCATTTATCAGGAAAGAGTTCAAAAGCAAAAGGGAAATGCGAAAAAGGAAATAATGACTGTAGAATCATCAGAAGATGACGAGGTAAACTTTTCAAAACATGGTGATTAAAATCTTTAGGAGCCAATAGAAGAGGAAGGTTCTAAAGATGCGAAGAAAGAAGAAAAGAGAAAACCAAAAAAGAGGGTAGGTACCCAATTAGAGAAAAATAGACAAGTTTAGAAGAAGTCTGAAGACAAGTCAGTTGACATTGCCGGTTGGACTGATGAACAAATTCGCAACCATTTTCGACTACAAACGGTTTCCATGGGAATCACCTTTCTTTCGCAAGACGTCGTCGACACAGTTCTCGCCTCCAGTAAGTTCATTCCAAGTCTATTCTGATTTAATATTAGAATCAGCAATTGAACCTGCAAGGAGCAGATCATCGGAAAGGAAGAGTAGCCAGCCAAAGCAAAAAGATTCGGATTCATCCCCACCCCCGTGGAAAAAGGAACGAAAAAATCCAAAAGTATCCAAAAGAAGCAAACCAGTAAAACAAAAGGAGCTTTTACTATCCTCCCCCGAGCCAGAGTCAAACGAATTTAAAATAAATAAGCCAAAAGAGCGAAATATTATTGAATCTTCACCCGAACCAGAGGGAACAAGCGAAGAAATGTCTTTAGGTATTTTGAAGAAGAAAGTTAAAATTAAAATTTAGTGGATATCTCAGACAAAACTGATCGTCCCCAATCAAGCCAAAATGATGAAGAAGCAATTGTTTCTGATAATGATGTTCGTAAGAAAAAGAAGGCTCTTGTGAGGTAACAAAAGACTAAACACTCAATTAAACTATCCTTCTTAGAAAATGCATAAATTGCCAACGAGATCTTCATAGCTGTGTGATGCAGTGGGTGAAGAATCTAGGCGATGAGTCTCAATATTGCGGCTTGGATTGTGTCAGTGAAGTTGTGGAAAAAGTCAAAGTAGTAAGAGATCTAGGTTTACTGAGAAAAAGCATTTTTAAGAAGGGACTTTGGGAAGGAGAGGCGAGGATTCCAATGATTGGATTGGACAATATAATTCGACGGGAACACGACGCCCCAACAATGGCTGAACTACCTCAATACATTCGGCAATCTGCGTCTCTTATCCCTCTTTTTATGTCTGAGAAAGCAGATGAGCTGAATGAAAAAGAAAAAGGTGAGAAATTCAATGCCAAATAGACAGATTGTCTTTACTCCATTCAATCGATTGAACAACAGGACATTTCAGAGGCTAAAACCATCTCTCGAGACGAAAAAACTCCCAAGTTTATGTCAAAGGAAAGTGACATCATCAGACAGAACTTACGCATAAAATTAGGCAGCGAACTATTTCAAAAGTAAGTTTTTAGACTCTTTTTAAGAGAAACATTTCAGTGGTCGATTAATTAAAAAAGTCAGTTTGTCTGACTGTCGAACCAAATCGACTGAAATCGAAAAGGAACTTTTTCGGATTTGTAATGACGTCAGTGATGAAAAATATAAACTCTTCGCTGATAGACTCAAATCTGTCTTTACTCAATTTCGAGTTGGTCTATTCGTTCTTTCATTTAAACTAATTTCAGACATTTGCATCCAAAGTAACTGTTGGCTACATTTCTGTCCAAAAAATAGTTAGTCTAAACATGAATGAGATGCAGGAATTTGCGAGTTCGAGAAATATCTCGACAAGTCAGGATGATGACGATGATGAAGGTTGAAAGAATTTCCCTAAAATTTCAATGATAATTTAGAATCGACTCGGGAAACACAGCGGGCATTGCCTGAATCTTCGACACAAAAAATCTCGAAGCCAGTTGCACAGAAAAAGTGGCGAATTCCTAAGAAACCAAAGCAACAGATCTCCACTCTGGATGCTTTGCTTGGAGATGGCCAGGATACGACTTCCCTTCATAATTCTCATCTGTTTGATGCGAATTGTTCTATTTGTGCTGAGAAAGTAAAGGATAAAGTGGAAAAAGAGAAGAGAGAATTAGAAGAAAGGGAAAAGTTTCGAGCGGAGGAGAAACAGAAAAAAGAGGTAAAGATCTCCAACAAAATAAGAAAGAATATTTTTAGATGAGAGCCTATGCAGAACCGAAGAATATAACATATTACGAGCAAGAAAAAAAGAAGAACAAAAAGATCGAAAAGAAAAAGAACAGTCAAGAGAAAGAGCAGAAAAAAAAAGAGGAAACTTTCATCGATCCGAAAGATCCTCTCGGTCTTAACAATATATCAGCAAGTCCAGAAAGACAAAATAATTCAAGCTATGCTGGATCTGAAGATGATTATGCTGGAGGCGGCGGAACTACACCTCAGGCTGAGTTCTGGAATCCGGCCCAAGAGTAAGATCCTCAGCATTGATTAGTATTTGTTAAGAATCTCTCCGAAAAAGAAACATGAGGATCCTTGGGTTCATGCCGAGATCTGGAGGGGCCAGATATGTATGGGAAATATCACTTTTGTCACTTCTCTTAAAGGTGTGGACTTCTTCAATGCAAATTTTATCTTTAGCTCTCTCGAATCTGGCTGCTTTTGACATTAAAAACAAAGGTGATTTGCCCGGTAGTTTGACAGTGAAAGGACGAATTCGTCAGCTGGTTGTTTTCGAATACCTCGGTGGTTTGCGGAAGTCTGAAGAGCAGGATGTAATTGTTTGTAAAATAGAAAAACCTCGTAAGCAAATAACTGAAGCAACAAAAATATGTTGTTTCAGTTGATCATGAGGCGGAGAAGAGATACAACAGCATGTATATGGATATGATTCAGAAGGAACGATACCAGGTCATTGACTTCGCAGGCAATCCTCGTATCACAGATGGATATCTTCTTCCTCTTCGATCAGACGACGATGTTCCCGGTTTGTTTTGAGAAAACCTTTCTCCAATCAGTTCAATTTAGCCGTCCTGTTGCCTTGGAAGGGTCCAGGTTTTCCTAATTCTCATCCCGACATGATCCTTTGTATAATTGTGAGACACAAAAGTGAAATTCAACCAGATGACGTTATACCAAATGAGTCAGTAGCAAAGTAATTTATTCTCATAATGAATCGACAAAAATTTTTATTTCTAGAACTTCAAACGCTTCGGTTTCTGGAAAAAGTCCAGCAACTCCTTTGATTCCTACCGAAAGAGTAATAAGAGCTGGACCTTCTGATGAAAGTCGAATTCCTTTGAAGAAACGAAGGAAAGATGAAGAAAGGAAACGGTCTGTATCAGCTGGTCATCCCAGTCCCGTTAACAAGCAAGCGCCGCCAACGCCAACGTCAACGTCACCAGCTGTGCAATCTCACGGCATCAATAGTCTGGCCCAATTGCTTCAATTCATTAATGATGCTGATAATCCAAGTGAGTTATGACCATTGCCTTCGTTTAGTTTTGAAGCTTAGAACTCATTAAAGGAATTGTGGAACAGTTCGTCCAAGATCCAAATATCGACGAAAGAGACAAAGAAATCATTCGAATTACTGTAATAAATAAGGTCAAAACAAGACAATTCATTAGAAGGTCAGTTTTTTGTTTTTTTTTAATTTGAAAATTGTCTTTAGTGCCCAAGGATCAGCTAAAAATCAGTCATCACCAGTCCTCGGCCAGAAGCAAATCGTACAGCCATCGAATGACGAAGAGTATGAACCTGACAAACCGAATGAGCCAGAGGATGAGGAGGCACAAGATGCCGATTCAACTGAAGGGCTAATTGGGGGACTTTCAAAATAACAGATCTTTTTAGGCATGAAGATAACAATTCGAGGCCGATGTCGATTTATGAATTCGATTCCGATCAACCTTCTTCTTTTGTCAATGCGGCTGAAGATGTCTTATCGCAACAGAGAGCTCCAACTCGTGTCGAGTCTTCAGTTTCTTCCGGTTCCGAATCGGATATGCAGATAGATGATGAAGCAGAAGACAACGAACCGACAACCACTTTTTGTGAACCTCCACCACCTCCACCACCTGTTCCCCTTTCAGTTCCTCAAATTCCATTACCATTAGCTCCAAATGCTTCTGCTGAAATTGCAAATATTCAGCCTCCTCCTCCAATTGAGAAGAAAGGAAATGAGACCTCACCAAATTCAGTTGGGAATGGATCAGATGAAGACGAAATTATCCCAGGTTAGTTTCGTTCCATCTTTTGAAACTCTTCGATTAAGTGTTACCACCTGTGCCAGCTGCTCATCTGGTCTCTCAAATGGCAATGACTTCTACATTCATCTCGCCACAGGGGATGTACATAATGCCGCCACAGCCTATGGGAAATCCTCCCCCACCAATGGGACCGCCTGGTCACTATGGAATGCCTTACCGACCACCAGTACCATCTACGGTAGTTCATATTTATTTTTTTATAAATTAGAATTTCAGAAGATACCAGCTCCACCTCCGAGTTTTTCTGCACCAAATTCAATGGAATTACATGGGTCGGCTGGATTTAAAGGCGAATTAGCTCCAAGTTTGGGAGGAAAGAAGAAGTCTCCCTCTTATATTGATATCTTTTCTTCGAGTTCAATTTTACCCAAGTCCACTCGCTCCAATTCCACAGTTGTGGCTATTCCAGCAGGGAGCTCGTAAGTGACTCAAATCTTTGGTTAGAAAGAGAACTTTTAGCCTTCCTCATATTGGCGCTGGCACTATGTCAGGAACTAAACGAGAAAAATCCGAAAATGCTAGCCCTGAAGGCCCAAAGAAGGTTGTTGGCCGAGCAGGAGCAAGACCTGGGGCAATTAGAAGGGCTCGCCCTGGAGCTCGAGTGTCGATTATTCCTTCATCTCCCGATGCAGAAGAAAAGAAAATGATGATGAGAGAAGAAAAGAGACGACTTGATTCAATCTATCGAGATCACAAGTTAAAAGCGAAAGAAAAATTTCCTAAAAATGCTCTACCTGCACTAATCCAGTTAGTTTATTCGTTTGCTTTCAAAACAACAAAATGTAGAGCTAAAATCAAAGAAATATCGAACAAAGACGGCGTTCCATTAGATTTCGCTGAAAAAATTGTCCAAGATTTGTATATCGAAGAAATTGAACATCCGAAAGAAACTTCGCAAAAACCGGAGAAGAAATTCTGGAAAGAGAAAGGCTTCGCCTATCAACAGTTCGTTTTCTTTCTTAAATAAAAACTGACAAATTTCCAGTGAAACTGGCAACCTTACTGTTGCCAAGCAATCAATGGCTCGGAATGTCGAATATGATGCTGAGGGCAGAGAAGTCGTCCCAAATGATGTGTCGTTTGAAAGTCCGAGAAATGAAGCAGTTATCAGCAATAATCTGATTCGCCACAACCATATGTCTCCAGCACCTCCTCCTCCTCCACCGCCGCCACCACCTCCGCCGCCACCACCGCATCCTCATCCCAGCTCTGGATCAGAACAAAGATACCTTCCTACTTCTCTTTTGAACATGAAATTTTCAAGGGTTTGTACCTTTATTCTTCAATAGTAACAATAATTTCAGCCACCCCCGTCTCTCAAGCCAAATCCAATTCTGGATACTACTGATATGGATATCGAAGAGTCGGATGATCGAGAGGATGTTAGAGAGGGACCTTCTTCTTGGGTCCAGTCTTCAAACAAACAATTTCGTGGGAATTATAATAATCAATTTCAACATCAACCCTATTGGCCTCAACGAGATCAACGTTCTGAGTTTAATCCTTATTTTGACGACAATAGAGCTCCACAAGGCCCTCCTTTCTCTCAAAGGTTAGAAGTTTGATTTACAAATTAAGGCATTTTTCAGAGGCCCACAATCATACCATCAGCCGACTCCACCAGCATGGAGCCGAGAAAGCGATTACAATCAGTCAGCTCTAGGCGCATCATTTAATGGACCTCCGCCTCCTTCTAGGGAACTTCCACCTCCTTCTAGGGAACCTCCACCGCGTTTCCAAGCACCTCCGCTTGGTCCTCCTCCTCGAGGACCACCACCTACTCACAGTTATTCAACTGCTCCATATTATAATACTTCAGCTGGCGGGCCACCTCCCAGAAGAAATCAAGGAAATTTCCAAGGACCCCCTCCTTTCCAATATCAAGAGTTATTAAATGGTTATCCCGCTGCTCCACCGCCACCCAATTGGTGAATTACTCAAAAATTCCGGTGATCCTCAATAATTAGATACTCATATCTCATTCGGGTCGATTAGTTATTAGTTGTCCGCCTAATCTCGCACCCTAATTTACGTGTATAAAAATAGGTCGAAATATGTTATTTCTGTAAATAAATCCTTATCCAAGTTTATTCTTTGCAACTATGGATCATTGTTAGGGAATAAACAGCTGTGAAATGGTGGAGTCTATCAATTGGGAACAAGAAATGTGCGCTCTGGTCTCAGCAGATCAAAACCTCGAACAGCTTCATGAATTCGGAAATCTGCCGTGGAATCCCTCTCTTCATCCCATCGTTAGTTTCTTCTTTTTTCATTATCTTCATATAGTGGCAAGGAAAAGCTGGATTTGTAATTCGTCGAGAAAATGATGGTGTTTGGATGAAATTCTTCGACTGGGAACCTCCTCGCACGCCGCTAAAACGAACGACTCTTGGTGAGATTGACATCCAATTCCATGTGCGAGCTCTTTATCCCGTCAAAAGTCTTCATTTTATGGATGGAGATCGAGCGGCTTTAGGAAAACTCATAAGAGGACGAAGGGCTAGTTTCCTGTTTTGACAAAAAAAAAAGTTTAGCAATTCCAAATGGTTTCTGTGCGGGTTCTATCTGAAAATGAGAAGAGATTCTCTTTAAAAATAGGCAAGGCACCGGCTTTTGAATGGAGTCCTTTCCGTTTTCCCTCCGACATCCTTTTGCCGATCTATTTCGGTCGCGCTCGACAGTACCTTCTTCGAGAGAAAATCTACGATAAACCCTGTGCTGTTGATGTTTCGGCTTCTAGAATCCTCTATGGAATTCTTCAATGTTAGTTTTTTATCGCTAATTTTCCTATTTTCTCTATAGGTCAGCCTGGAATGGAGGTGATTCATTCGCTGATGACATGGGATCAACACGACGGAGGACTCTTCAGATGGGCTTTGCGGTGCAATCCACATCAAGTGAATCAGAAAATAAATGGGAAGACACCAATGATGGTGGCTATTGAGGAGGGCAATTGGCCAGCTATTGTAATTCTCATAGCCTTTGGTGCTCAACGAGAAGCCACCGATGAGAATCTGAATACTTTGCTCCATCTGGCTTCTATCCAAGGAAATGTTTGTGTTTTGGAAGGATTGCTTGGTTTCATCGAGAGGGACATCAATAAGGTCAATCTCCAAGGCGACACAGCTCTTCATTTGGCCACTCGAGGACTCAACGCTGGTTGTGTCGATCGCCTGCTTTGTGTGCCGAAGATTCATGCGAGTTTTTCGAATAACTTCGGAGAGACGGTGCTTCATGTGATCAGCGCCATCCCGGAGAATACAACCTCGTTGACAATTCTCAGTCGCATTTTGGGAAATCAACGTCTCAATCCGAATCTGGTCAACAACAATGGATGGACTGCTCTCCATATCGCTATCATGCGTGGAAATTCGAAGTGTGTTGAGTCGATGATTATGTCCCGTCCGAATCTTCTCAGCAGCAATATGCCTCCGCCACTCGTCTTCGCTGCCATGCATGGAAAGAACAAAGTCGTGGACATCATCCTCGCGGTTAGTCTCCATTTGAATTTCCACTAAATCTCCAGTTGAAACACGACTATGCAGTGGAGTTGCAAACCCTTCCGGATGGAAGAACTGCCATCCATATGGCTGTTGAGAGCTGGCAGGGCGATGTCGATAGTGATTTGGCTCGATTGGCTTGTGTTCAGTCGCTGGTGACGGCGGGGGCTCCTCTGACTTTTGTGGATAACAAGGGACAAACTGCGTGCCATCTGCTCGTCGAGTTTATGAATAAGAATCCGAAGATGCTGGATAGAATTGTGCTCAACAACGCGATCCATTGCCAGAAAGCTACGATGAAATTGGACGAGATGGCGGCCAAGTTGAAACCTCATTGGCAATTGGCCTGTCTTTGTTTCTTAGCCACTCGTGGCTGTGATCTGCTGACAGTCGATAGGAAGGGAGTCAGTCCGATTGATCTGTGTGCAGATGAAAAACTCAAAGATACTCTTCAACTTTTCGTCTCTAATCGTCTCAAATGCTGTCTTCCCATGGCTGTCCCTGCCGATGAATTCGACACTTCCGACGTCCATATGTGTACTTTCAACTGCGAGGTTTGTCTCTTTTTGACCTCCACTAATTAAGGAAGTAGGATTCGGTGGCGGATATAGAGTTCCTCCCTTGTCATCATCGAGTTATGTGCAAGAAGTGTGCAGCGATGGCTCCACATCGTCGTTGTCCAATGTGTTATACGAATATCGCATCAGCTGTGGATCTCCAGGGTGATCCCATTGAAATGGGATCGGCATTGAAGGCCAAGGAAAAAGACGATCAGGAGTTGGAGATGAAAGCCAAAGAGGCTGCCAAGAGGGCCAAAGAAGAGGCCGAGATCGGTAGGTTTTTGCCTCATCTCGCCGTCACAACTAGTTCAGAGAAAACGAAAGAAATCGAAAAGCTGAAAGAAGCTCTGGAGAAGCTGGAAATGGAAGTCTCCTGTGCCATCTGCATGGATGCTCGTCCGTCTGTCGTCTTCAACTGTGGGCACACCTGTTGTGGAGTCTGTGCCGAAGCCATCAAACTCTGTCACATCTGTCGCAAGCCGATCGTACAGAAGATGGCTCTTTATACTTAAAGCTGCTACTATATATATATAGGATTGGTTGATGCATTTTCTTGTTTATTTATTATTTATCAATAAACTTCATTTCTGAGTCACCGTACGCCACACACTCTTGTCCATGTCCTGTTCTCTTAAGAGAGAGAGAGCGTCCTTCATCTCTCTCCGTCAGCCATTACAGCTGGCTTTTGAGAGTTTGCCCTTCCCGAGAGGCTCGTTTCCCGATTTTTACCAAACTTCTTGACCGGGGTTCATCTTCGACTGACTGGTTCCTATTTGTTTTGAGCGGCTATATTACCGGATAGGATGGTGGGCGGTAGAGAGGACAATTTGAGTCGACTTCCTTTTCGCTCCCTCTAATTGCCAGACAACTCCATTGTTCGCCGTCAGCGACCTCCTTGGAGTTTTCTTCTGTTTGATTTCTGTACAAATCTCATTCCATCTTCTCCTTTGATGTGTTGTCCATCTCTCCAGAGTAGAACATTTTTCAGTTTGATGCGTTCAGTTCTGTTTTCTCTTTTAATTTCTACAGTATATTCGAGGAATTTTCGAGATTTCCAGCGGGTAGATGATGAGCCTTTTCAAGTAAATGTAAGTCTCTTCTTTCTCTTTTCAATTGCTTAGTCTGATATCTTCAATGAAGCCCTCTCACTGGCGCCGCCGGATAGTGAAGAACTCGAGGATCTCAAGGTTACAACCAGTAAAAGATTCACCGGTTTGTTAGAATTTTTGAGAGGAATTTGTAATAGGACCGAGCGTCTTCGACATGATCACTGCTCTACCGCCAGGCTATAGTCCCATGCCGCCAGGCTTTTCCACTCTCGAAGAGAAGGCAGAACTCGACAGTAGAGAATTGGATATTTTCAAAGGACGCAGGTAGTTTCTCCTGGATGAGAAATAATTTGTTTAGAGATGATAGATTTCGCATAGCTGAAATCGACGCTGATCGAGATGAAAGTTTTGATATTACTGAAGATGATAAGCGGAAAGTCGAAAGAGAACTAGAGTAGGAAACTTTATTTCTTTTTTATTCCAATTTGAGGAATGAAATATCCGACAGTGTCCCAGAGTTGGTGATTCAAGCATCAACAATTGCTTATTCTGATGAGCAAATCCCTGTGTTTGAAGGGTCTGGATTCTTCCATGATGAGCAATCTACAGCTCTTCGGCCAGCCAATTCGAGTCAAGAAAAGCAAGGAGAATCAGCTGAGGAGATAGCCTTTCTTCTGGGACTGCCGAGGATCAAAGTATCGGGAGAAGTGGGAATGGAATCCAATGAACTTGACAACGTCTCGAGAGGGAAGAAGAACACAGTCTCGGTGAATACTTTCCTCTGGCCTTCGTTAGCTGTGGAAGGCGACCAACAGGAGGAATTCTCTAATCGAACTAGGCCTTTGAGAGGAGCCGTCGAAGGTATGTCTTTCTTTTTCTTTCGACAACGATTTTGCAGGATGTCCAACTCCGAAATTATGTGGAATGAATTGTTTTGTGTCGTTGGATGAGAAAGGCTGTCAAAGCTGCCAATGTCTTTGGCAAGCAGTCAGTAAGTTCTTTTCGCTTTACCTGACAAGTCGGCTTCAGCTTGTGAAAAGAATTCTGACTGTCCCGAGTCTTCGCAACATTGCGACCTTGGTAAGTGCGACTGTTCCGAGGGGTTTATTCAGGTTCGGTTACTTTTTGCTTTAATTTTCCATTAGGACATGACGCGTTCCGGTATGTGCAAAGTGGCAGAAATACCAAGAGACGACCTCAGCCTTGAAAGTCTTGGAGTAGAAAAAGCTGAGCAAAAGGAAGAAAGCCTCTATTCTAAGGTTCATACAGACTGGCAACGGCGAATCAACTGTTCAGAAATTGAAAGTTTTGAAGAGAGAAAAGAGGGCCGCTCGTTTTGGTGATGAGAAGCCTCGAAGTGCTGAGCGACTTCAATGGCCAGGTGAAATGGAATGATCGATGAATTTTGTTTTCTTTTTTTTGTACATTTTGTCGCACCGGTTCACGGGTCTGAAATGCAAATAAATCGTTTGGTGGTAGCACTTTGTTTCAGTTTTCTCCTTGATCTTTGAGTTCCGAAAAAAAATCTCTCAAAAGATCGGTTCAGGACCCTGCGATGTAAATAGCCATTGTCCCAGAGGTCTGGTCTGCATTCGAGGCGATTGCTGGCAATTACCCGACAAGCCTTTACGGTGAGTCGTTTGCGTTTCCTTTTGATCGTTTGAATTGCAGACGAAAACGGCTTCGAGATTCGGTCCCCGACTCGTTCGTCATCTCCAGCGATGATAATTTGGAGATGGAAAGTGAGGTCGAAAATCTCAAGACTCCTCAACCGAAAAGACGATCTCTAAGGCGATTTGTTGGAAATCAGGAGCTTCAAATGACCAAAGAATTATTGGAAAGGACTACGGTAGCGCCAATGGAGAATCAGCCCAATTCGCTCTTCGAATGGCAAAAGACTTCTCTTGAAGCTGAAGAACCGCAACTGGCTCCGTCTACCGTCTCAGGTTGGAGATTTGAAGCCAAAATACCTTCAGAACTCTACACAAGCACCCACAGCTGGATGGTGACTGGTGACGAGCCTCAGCCGGATGATTTGCCGCCATCACCTCCCCCAGACAATATTGGGTGAGTCTCCGTCTATTTTTGCCGAAAGTTTTCAGAGAGGAAGTGAGCAAATTGGCTTGGCCGGAGATGCCGCCAGATTCTGTTTTGAAAGCTTTCACCAAAATGATCGAATTACCCAGAGAGCAGGTGAGAGCAAGAAGATCAAAATTAGTTTTGTGCAGGTGTTAAAACCAAAAGTCAGATCACGTGAACCAGAGCAGAAAAAACAATCGACAACCACAGAAGCCGTGTCGACGTTGGATCCAATTGAATTTCCAATCTCATCACAACTGGAATCACTAAAGAATGACGGCATTGACGTAGAGCCGCCATTGGCGTTGAGCGTCACTCCAACCGATGAAGAAGTCGAAAGTCACGAACAGTTTATGAGAGCTCTGGAAGAACAAAGACGACGAGTTCAAACCAAGAGTGCTGGGTCGCCGTCTTTTTCGACAAATCCTCCTTCCCAGTCACAAGAGACAACTCCCCTTGTTCTCCAGTCTCTCAGAGGTTTCTTTTTTTATTATTTTTGTCCAGAAGAAGCAATTAAGAGTCGGAAGGAGATGAAGAGCAGAAGCCAGGTGTCTGGTATGAGATGAGATTCGTAAACAGGAGTGTGAATAATTCGGAGAGAAGGTTTCCTGTCGAAAAACAACTGTAAACGGTATTTTAGACGATCGCCTCCGACCACCTCAGTTGATCCATTCCCCGTTACGGGAAAGAAACGACCAATTAAAGTTAATGGAATCGTTGGAGGTTTGAATTGTTTCGTCATCATTTAATAACAATCTAGGGAAACTATCAGATGAGTGCACTACTGAAGGACGTCAGTGTGGGCAGAAATTCCGCTGTTGTCTCAAGAGGTGGTGTGACTCTTCAAATTTCTGTTCGCTAGCTCGGTACTTCTTATTATATTCCATCCGGGACAAAGATACGTTCAGATTCTGTCTGCCTTCTTGTTTCAATACGAAGACAATAAATCGACGAGTTGGTCAATTGGATCTCGTAGAAGATTGAGAACGGGTAGTATGGAAGATAATAAAGATTTTCGCTCCCGAGGGAACTAATTGCTGACGGTTGAAGCGCTAATTGAAGGCCAAAAAACCAAAATTGAATTCTCTTTTTATAGGCCTTCAAGCCATCTTTCTGTAGATAAGATACCGTAGAAAAGAGGCCATCGTGGGCGGGATCCTTCTCTCGTAAGCTTGTTCATTTCGGGACCGTGGTTTGCATAATCTCATCAAGAGACCACGACGCCCATCGCCTCCTCCACTTCCGATGCTCTCTTATATAGTAAGAGATGTTGGTCTGATCTCTCTCTTCACCTGCTCTAATTCTTTTTATTTCTCCCCCGCCAGCTGCTATTCCAGTCTATGAGCCACTCCCTCTCTGTACAGGCTTCTTTCTTCAAAACAACTGTCCACCTGACTGGCTATCAAAAGCAATCTCTTTCCCTCTTACTCATTACTTTTGTTCGAAAAAAAAAAAAATTTATTCCCGTCGTCTTTCTTCCTCAACTAGAAATTAGAAGAGATAAAGGACAGTGTCCTTTCTATTTTGTCCACGGGTAAAATATAGTATATCGTACATTCTTAATTAAATATTGAGAAAAAGAGTTCCGTGAGAGAGTGATCATCGAGCCAATTCCCAGTCCAATTGGAATCTTGGTCGTAAAACTAAAGCTCGTCTGGAGACGACATTCAACTTCCTCTTTCTCAAAAATATTCCCAGACGATATTTGTCTTTACTGTCTCTCGTGAATCTGCTTAACGATGTGCTTATATGAGGACATTCCCGGCGGCCAATTAGAGTGTCATTAGTCATTTGTGTCTTCACGTCATTTGACGACGATTCTTCCGGCCAAAAACTTTTCTCTTTTTTTTTCGATGTTCAACTTGTTCCCCCTCATTCTCTGTATGTTTCTTGATCAGATCTTTTGAGCCTTTCCAGAAAAAGTTCTAAGTTTAGGACACGCAACATGACAAATGGGTGGTCCCGCCTCCGCTCATTATAGGCACTCATCTCTTCCTCTCGTTAGAACTCTCTGGACTTCTCTTGGTTGTTTTCCAGACTGATCAAACCAATTGGCCAACGGAGGGAATCCCCTTAATGACCAAAGAGACATTTATTGTTCCATTTTCTGTTCATTTCCCTATAAAAGAATGGAATTAGATCGGAGAAGAAGGAACTTCCAACTCAGCCGAGTCTATTGCACCCTCAGGCGGTGTATTTACGGGCACATTAGTCTCCAATTATAGCCTACGCTTCCATCTTCAAAAAAAGATCACCAGAGGAAGTTTACAGTTTCTCCTCCCTCTTCCTCTCTCGGGCAATTAGAGCTGGGGGATATTTTAGTCTTTTGCGGGTCTAGATGATCTGAAAGATTGTGACTTGTTTGGCTTCATCTTAGGTCCTCTCTGCTTTGATTGTTTTCTTTTAAAAATAACCTCCTGATCCTTCGTAATTTCCTCCGGATAGTCCCAGGCCATTTCAACCCAATTCCTTCCCGTGAGCGTCATTGAAATCTATTGGCGGAGGAGGAGTTTTTCTGGGACGTGTCGGGGGGAGGGAAATTGTCTGATTCTGAAGTCATGATATAATACTCCGTTTTACTACTAGCATGTGACTCTCTTTGTTATTCGCGTTCAACATGTGACGAATTCATTAGTCGCAAAAACCATCTGTTTCTTGGTCTTCTTTTTGTCTACCGTATCCCCTCCCCGAAAACATTCCCTCCTCCTTAGCTCTAATTGTCAGATTTAATTGTACTTTCCGTGCAAATCAGAACGACCGCCCACTTCTTTTCATTTTGTCCTTTCCCTTCTTCTTCTCTCATCAAAAGCCACATTTCAGGGTAGAAATGCGCTTCTCTGTCAGTTTGCTTCTGTTAGTCCTGCTCTTCTCCATGGCCTCAGCCTATCCGTCAACCTCCGATAGGTATATCATTCAGCTGCAACAAGTCGCCGATCTAGGAGATGAATTGAGGTTCGAATCATAAAGCCTGAATATGCAATGCTCCCAGATACTTTCAATACCTTCGTACTAAAAACAAATCATTTCAGGCCGATTGACTTCACAACAAAGAGACGAACAGCGCAGATGAGGAACTGCTTCTTGAGCCCCATTCAATGCATGTTGCCTGTTGCCTTCAATCATTGAATCAAAAAAAAATCATTAGTTCGAGCAGAATTTGATATGAAACTATGGTTCCATATTAGACTAAGCCTTGGACAAAAACGTAGTGGTACTACAGGCATAATTACGTAGACTCAAAGTAAGCGGATCAGAGGGTAATTCTATGCTGCTAAGAGTTGCGATCAGATGTTGTTGGCTTAAATAGTTAGTATCAGTAGTAATCTTAAAAATAAAATACTTTATGTGAGCGTTATCACACTGGTTAAGTCGTCAGAGTCAGAGATTCAAAGGCGTCTCAATGTGTGCAAGTCCCTTGTTTATAAAACAGTAAGAGATTGTGTCTGACCGCTCTAGGTAGTACAGCGAGCCTCTAAGTTTACTCGCGGAGAGAGTGAAAGGACTTACTACAAATAGTCTCGTCCTGCCAGTTCAATATCGGTGTCGCTCAATTCCTCTTCAACGTTATAATTCAATTCGTCAAATTCACCCAAATTTGGCATTTCTAAAAGAGTTGTTGAAGTAGCTTTTGATTTAGTCGCCTCGAGGAGTTTTTGATATTGAAGTCTCCCATAGGCAAGACGCTCTGATTCAGTCCATGTTTTTGTAGACACTCTTGGATTGGATACATTTACGATCCGTTGTTCCACTATACCCAAAGATTCTTCACTCTTTAAATATCAAATCACACAAGCTTCGGAAAGAAGAGCCTCAAACACTAGCATCGGACCCAGACGGGAAACAAGAAGACCTTGATCTTTCAATAAGATCTCTCGTAGACGGATCGCTTTGTCATTCTGTTGTCTTAAAATATGAGGAGAAAAACAGATATCGACAGATTTTTCCAGAGTAATACCAAGTGGAGATCTAATATAATTATCCAAAACACGAAAATAATTGTCCTCTTCGGACGCTGTCATCTGACTGAGAGGATTTTCCATTTTTCGAAACTGAATAGTGGGCAGTAAAAATTCAGAAAAAGTATGCCTTTGAGAGAGGTGAAGAAGCCGCCATTCGATGAAACAATATAAAACAACTAATCTTAATCACACTAAATGGCTTAAGGAATTTACAGGACTCTCGACAAGAAATGAAAAGTTGACACATGTATAGTCAAACTTTTTTGGCTCCTTTGGCGTCTCGGTTGCCTGTCGACAACCGAAAATTTAACAAATTTCACAAACAATTTTTCAAGTAGGCCGTGATATTCGAGTGACCATGGGTGACAGTTAGGACGAGCCAAATAAATTATCTGTTGTGCTCTTATTTGAGATGCTAGATTATTTTTGGTCACAAGAGCTAATCCGAGTGTCAATCGAAGGAATGTTGAGCGAGAAGATTCAGTTCTCGTATACTACGCCTGTCCTTGTTCGTCTAGGAGACGTTACGATTATTTATCGGTATTCGATTTCTTTCGGTTAATGTCTCTTCAGCCGGGCGAACCTATATCATTTCACGACAATCTACTCGGAAGCTGCCTTCGAATGGGCTTTCAGCATTTATCGTCCAGGAACCAACGCTTTTCTACAGAGCGATGTGGAAGTATCTTCTCGAAACGGTCGAGGTCTAATCAATCCATTGGAATGTTTGTGTCTCTTCACCCTCACAAATAATAATCTGATTGTAAGTCAAATGGAGATTCCAGGAGCGGATGCAGGCTTTCAAAACATCAAATTTGCCATCTCAGAACGCAACAGTTTCATCGATTCTCTCAAGTCTCTCATTGAATCTCGCGGTATCTTACTTCTGCTTTTGTCCTTATTTGTTTCTAGCACAACCAAAGTGTTTGCGAATTACAGTAAATTTAACGCTGCCAAAAAAATTCTTTGAAGCAAGCAAATGGATGAGTTCGATTCCCCCAACGCCTCTTCAACTCGATGACGAACTTTTTGAATCTCTTACGGATAAGTCTCAACACGATCTTAAAGTAGTCTGTTCGGATGGCGAATACTTGACAAATAAGGCCGCTTTGTGGAGGAGTGCTCCCGGATTGAGAAAGATTTTGGAAGAAGACACCAAAACACTCAATCTGGATCTCTCTGTTCAAGCTTTCAAAACCACGATCGTCTTTATGTACACTCGAACTTTTTCGGCTCCTCCTCAATTAGATCGAGATACTCTCTTGGAAATGCACAATTGGAGTAAAGCATGTTGCATCCAGGAGCAGAAGTCTTTCGTGTCCGCCATCGAGATCTTCGTTTGCCCTCAAATCCAGAAATTGGACCTGGAATCCATTTGCGAGCTTCTGCTTTTGGCCAAAAGATGTAGCTGGAGTCAAATTGAAATGTCCTGTAATGCCATCCTTCTCCGCCATCATTATGTCGATTTGAAAAGTAAATATGGCCCGAAAATGAATAACAACTTGGCCCATCGACTTAGAACAAAGACTACCATTGGATTATCTGCTTTAGATCATCTCAGAAAAATGTGGTCGACTCAAGAGGACGTAACTCTCTTTCTACACGCTGAGGCTCGCTAGAAACAAAAAATAGAAAGACACAATAAATTTTGACGAGAACTCTTTTATTACTGTATAGAATCTGAATATAGGTTGCTGACTTTCGCATAATCAAATTGCTACGTAAATATTCGTAGTAAACTTCGTTCGAAATCCCCACGTCAGTCCGCCCCGCCTCTTGATCTCATCGCCTACAGAAGGGCTTCTCATTGTCTCTTATAATGAAGATCATTTATCTCCTTTTCTTGGTCTCTCTGATTCAAACCAAACAACTCTTCTACCAAAGGAAGACGCCTCTTCTTAGCAATTCCAATGGACTGAAAGTTTTTTTCCTCCTCAGTAATTGCTCTTTTCAGATACAAAAGAAATTGTTTTTTCACTCCAGCCGCCTGTCTCTTCTACAGTCCGGACAATACGCTAAGAAGTATGTTCAAAGTGGTCAAAGCAAATTCTCCACTTTATCAACAAGTTCAAGGAAAAGTTCCTCCTAATAGTCTTATTCTCACATGGTCAGATCAGAATGACTAATGGCGAATTGGCGAACCACAACAATATTTGAATGGTGTATGTATTTGAAAATAAATGAGCATAGTGCCAATCGAACCAAAAAAGATTGTACAAGCGCATGAAGCATGTTAATTTTTCGTTCCATAATTGTTCATTTTTTGTTCAGAAACTCCCATGTCTGATCTAGAAGAAACAAAATACAAAACATGAGCAGCGATAATAGTGGGCTTCGATTAAGTATTTCGGCTGAGTTTTATTTATCCGAAATCGTCGATTACGCCGAACATTAGTGGGCAACCTGTTTACAAAAAGTATCAGTTCTAATTGGAACTATGACTCATTGGTGAGTCAAAATGAGTCATGAGGACAGGAAAGAGGACCACCTGTTGATTACAATTAGATAAGAGAAATGATTCGCTGAAATCTTGAGGTGATTATCAAAAAGAAACATAATGGTAGGAGACTGCTTATAATCTCCAGGTTTTATCAGGAAAGAGCCTCCCCTTCTATATTTTTTCGTTTTCTGCCTTGTTTTCCCTCTTTTGGAAGATCTTTAAAAGTAAAAATGGTTATTCGGCGTCCAGACATGTGTTTCAGGAACTCGTTTTCCATCATTGTGTGAGGAGCAAAATAAAGATAGCAAGAATTTTGTTTTTCTCCCCGCAGTCAACATGCTATCAATTTCTCATGACTCTTGCAAGGATACACATTGAGAGAGAACATCTGCTTCACCCGAGATATACTGAAGAGTTTAAACTCGCTCCCGCCTTCGTCTGTTTGAAAATATGATCAAAACAAAGTCATAGGGAAGACAAAAAATCGTCAATACAGTCCTTCTCTACAGACGGGCGGCGATTCATTTAGTTTTATCAGTCATCGGGTGTTTTTGTTTTTTGGCGACTGAGTCAGCCTTTTGAAAGTGTAGCCCACGCGCTGCCGAAAAACGGTCGCCTGCAGTCAGAACAGCTGCACTCCATGTGGCTTTTATGTCCTCTTGTCTTCCTCGTACTCCCTCCACTAAACAAAAGAAATATTTCAGCCGACGATGCCAACCTATGTGACCACAACGACCACAAGAACTCGTACTGTAGGAGGAGGGTGAGTCTTTTGAAATTCAATTTTACGGTCTTGTTAGAAACCGGATTACCTGAGAGAGAGAGAGAGAGAGAGAGAGTTGGGAACAATAGACATTCCTCTTTTTTTTCCTTGAGAGGAAAAGGGATCAAATCTCTGCCATCCCCCATCTTCCAAGGGTCAGCTGTCACTCCTCCACAAATTGTTGTGGGTTCGCGTGACATTTCGTAGTAGAAGCGATGTCTGGTCTCTTCGCGAATTCTCAACTAAATTTGGGTGTGTCGCTTTTCCTCGAAACAACTCTCACCACATGAGTTGTTTGAGAAAACCAGTTTCAACTGAGTCACGGGGGTCGGCAATTCCATTGGCAGCCCGTAATATATGAGCTCAATTGGGGAGCTAATAATGCGGCTAGCGGAATAAAGCTCCCCTCTCACCCCTCTGGGTGTCGAACGAGAAAAACAAGACATAAAACTGTCTGGCATGTGTTGTGTATTTGTCGTGAGTCGCGAAGTATTGTTACTCGAGAGTAGTTCCTCCGGAAGTGGGTCCTCCCAACCCCAATCAACCTCTCGGGGTGTCAGGACCACATGTGACTCTCCGCCTTTTTGACCAAGGACATACGCTCACTTTCGATGCGCCATTCCCGCCGGGAGGACATTCCCATCCTCCTCTTCTCCACCAGTAAACAACACATTGCGAAAGAGAGGGAAAGAATGGCGAAAGGATAATTGTCCGTTTCCCTCTACTGCCAAATCCGGCGTTCAGCTTACACATTCATAGCTCCAAAAAGGTGTTTGATCTACACCGTCGGTTTTGTTGACGTTAGTCTGTTTGAAGCTTAAGAGTAAAAGAGAGTTGCCCTCCAGATGTTTCCTCCATCTTTTCCAGCATCTGTTTCTCGACTTCCCCTTTCTCCCTCAAAAACATCAGTTCTCTTTTAGTGGCGGAATGGGCAACGTCTCCTTCAACAAGAATTATCTGAGCACGAATCGAGGACTCATCAAGATCTTCCAAATCATCTGTGGCTTTGTAATCTGTGCCCTTCTCTGCACCTATGGGTACGGACGCTCGTGCTTCAATGATGGTCGTATTGGCTATAACTCCGCACTCACCTTCGTTTGCGGTTTGTCCTCCATCCAATTCCAAAACTCGGTTTCCAGTTGTGATCAACATTGTTCTCCTCGTCCTCAACATCCTCAACCTTGGAGCCTGGGGTCTTGTAAGTTTCCAGCCAAGAAGGAAGGACGAAAGAATTTCCAGGAGAAATGGTATGCTTTGATTGGAGGAATCCTCTTCCTGATTGCCTCTGTGATTATTTTCTGGTATGTCTGGGAATACAACGGCGGATTTCGTCTCATCGCGGCGACGGTGGGTTT
Organism: Oscheius sp. JU1382; assembly: GCA_932521405.1. Lineage (NCBI taxonomy): Eukaryota > Metazoa > Nematoda > Chromadorea > Rhabditida > Rhabditidae > Oscheius > Oscheius sp. JU1382. The sequence goes on from OW051479.1 coordinate 3,782,910, forward strand.
TTGTTTTTCGACTCGACGGGAGATGTGTTTAGATCCTGACTTTTGTCGAGCTCATCCTCTATTTCTACGACTATAAGATTCTCAATGGCGAAGCCTTCAACTAAAAACTTGCCCATCGCTACTGCCAAACTACTTCTGTAACTTTTTGTAATAAAATACGTATTGTGTAGAGATTGTTGTAGTCAGTAGAGAGTCTAATTCAAAATTTCAGTCAGAGATCTCGCTCAGGTCCAAAAGAGCGTCGTTCTCATCATGCGTGTTTACAGTTTTGTCGTAATATTGGAATGGGCAACAACAAGGACACCTTCTCAGTTGTTTTGTGCTTTCTACGCTCCTCCCCCTCTGGCCCCACAATCTATCCCCAAATCTTTCCCACTCTCCCACCAATTCCTCTTTCTTTTTCCCTTCTCTTCTCCTACTAACTCATTTGATTTTAGCTACTAATTTTCAGCCATGCCTCTCAACACCCGTTATTTGACTTCCAACCGAGGAATCATCAAGATTGCCCAAATCATCATCGGCTTCGTTATCTGCTCTCTTCTCTGCTCTCAATGGTTAGTTCTTTCTCCAAAAAGCTCCCAATCCCCAATATTTAGGTATGGAGGTCGTTCATGCTTCCAAGAAGGTCGTCTCGGCTTTGTTTCAGGACTTAATTTCGTCTGCGGTTTGTCCTCCTCCATTCGATTGATCAACTTCTCTTTTCAGTTGTGATCAACATAGTCCTTCTTATCCTCAATTTGCTTACCATTTCGGCCTGGGGTCTGGTAAGTTCCATCCTCTTTCTCATTTGCTCCCCATTTAGGAACGTCTTTATTCGATCGTCTCGACCATCCTTTTCCTCATTGCTGCTGGAATCCTTGTCTGGTTTATCATTGACGGTGGAAGTAACCAAGGATGGCTCATTTCCGTCACGGTTCGTTAAACTCTCTGCTGAAAAACAATTCGGTTTAGGTCCTCATCTTCGTCGAATTCATACTCTACATGTACGACGTGAAGATCCTCCAGGGCGAAGCTCCCAACTATTAAGCCAACGCTGCCAATATTCCCCGCTTGCCGCCTGTAGCCTTCTCCTCTTTTGCATATAATATTCTCAATGAATTGACGGCATAATAAATGAAGTAGAAAAAGTCAGTGTTTTGATGGTGAGAGAAGTGTTGACTCTTTTACTCGTACTCACACGAAAATCGTCCTATTGACACGACTGGAAGGACTGGCTGGTAGTAAACATGGGATGTGGCCGGCTCTCTTTCGCCATATATCGCCGATAGTTTCAAAACGAACCGGTAAATAGTTCGTATATGGTCAACAGATCTCTTTTTTACTATAATCACGTAAACATCCGGTTGAGTAAACATCTTGGAATCAAAGGAACGTCAACACTTTTACCCTTTTTCTCCCAAATTCTAGACAATTCGTCACGTTTTTTTATCATAACAGCTACATTCCTTTCTAACTTTAGAACAATCGCGTTATCAATTTCTTTTGTTTTCGACCTTCGTTTAAACAAGCAGTGAAAAGGAAAGGAAATATAAAAGGTCAATCGAGACAAAGGGGGGAGTAGAAAAAACAATTCTGGAGAAAAGCGGACTTTTTTTTAGAGGTTTTATTATCAATAAGTATTAAATATTAGTAAGAATAATAATCTATACACAATTCTTATCTCTTCCAAGACGGCTGAATCCGAAGATAGGATCATAGGATTGCTCCAAAATGGCACTTGGAGTGTACGGGGGAATGTCTTCTGATCCTCCAATCATTCTGAAAGCTTTTTTTTTAAACAATTTTCTCAAGGAAATCACTTACGTTGGCACGTATGGCTCATACTCTCTGCTGATTTTTTGGAAGGACGGAACATAAGGAGGGAAAACATCCATCTCGTCGCAATCTGTTTCAATCATTCTGAAAGTTTTTTTATTTTCCAAAGCAAAAACATTACGTCGGGACGTATGGTTCATCCTGCCTATGGGTAATTTTTCGGGTATCTGGAGTATAAGAAGGGAAGATCTCATCCGATTGTTGAATTAATCTGAAATTATTCTTTTTAAAATGTTTCTGAAATTTCTTTAAAAAGTTTTTTTTTTATTTTCTAAAGGGAAAATAGTTACATCGGTATGTATGGCTCATCCTGCCTGTGGGTATTTTTTAATGTGCTTGGAGTATAGGAAGGAAAGACTCCATTACAATCTGATTGCTTAATAAATCTGAAATTTTTCTTTTTGTTGTTTCTAAATGAAATTTCTTACACTGATGAATATTGCTCATATTGGCTGCGGACCATTTTTGGGATGGTTGGGGTGTAGAAAGCCTTTTTAACTCTGAAAGTCTTTTTAATTTTCTAAAAGGGATTCCTTACCTTGGAGAGATGGGTACATATCTCTTATAGGAGGGTTCATAATCCTTATTGAAGCCAAATTGTTGACTCCTTTTTCTTGAAATGGTAGAAGACTCTAAAATTAAAGGAATCAAATGGGCCAAAAGGCCAATTAGGGTAAAGTCGAAAAAGCTTCTTTCAAAAAGTTGGGACTGAAAAAATTTGCAAATTAACTCACGATTATAATTTCTTCTGAAGGCGGTTGAGCTGTTGAATGACTGCTGCATTGCTATCTGAAAAGAATTTTATAAAATTGGGCGTTGGGGGAAGGAAGGCTGGAGAAGGGGTGTGGTGAGGTAAAGGAAGAAGTATATGAGTGTAGTGAGGGAAGAGAAGCGATGATTCCAACTAAAATCAATTTCTCTAGTCGTTTTATATTTTTCGCTTTTTATGCACATTTAAAGCGAATATAACTGTCTCTGGGGTTTTCAAATTTATGTAAAAATTCTCGTATATTTATTCAAGAAACGTTGCCTAACTGTAACTCTCTCAAACCACCTTACTAGACTTGCGACTTGCTAGAATCTAAAAAAAAAGTTTACTTCTTCTGATCTCGTACTCTGAAGAACGAAAAGCCTTTTGATTTAATCTTATCCCATCTCTTTTTTCACCAAACAAGAAGACTCGACCTATTTCATACATATTTCTTCCCTATGAGGACAAGTCTTTTCCAAATGAGAATAACTCTTAAAATCTCATGGGAAGAGTCGACGCTGTTCAAGGAGAGTTCTTCATAACTACGAACTTTCGATCTTCGTAGAACATTCTGTATTTTCCTCCTTCTTCTGGTATCTAATTTTTTTAAAACCATTTTCAGGCTGGTTCAATCGGCTATTTCACCTCTCTTTTCATAGTCTTATTCCCTTATCACGGTAAATAATAGACCATCTTTCAACACAATTGGGTTCGAAAAAGAAAGTTCTCAAAAATGAGAAAGATGCTGAATACTAGCGTATCTGACTGATTGTGTCATTTTGAGAAAAGTCATCTCCTCGCGTTCTAGGTACGCACTTGATAGCTCAGCTGCTTGTCTCGCACTCAAACACGGTTCGACTCCTGTTTCCTGTTTTGTCAAAAAATGGTGCTAATTTGCTATCATTTTCGATTGAAAGCTTCATCAAGAGCTATACACAAATGGTTCTTTCTAGCGTAAACATCCCTTGCTAAAATTTTTGTGGTAGTTTATAAAACGATCACAGGTTGGCGTAGAATTGTCTCAAAATGCGCCCAGAAGGCTCCTAATAAGAGGAAGAGAATAAATATAATTATGTTCATTTGTTTTCCCTGATTGAATCACATTTCTGCCACAACGTGTTTTGGAAAGAGGTAAGCGTATCGGATATGCACGTGAATGTCGAACCGTAGGAATGTCTAATGTCTCAATTGGATTTGTCGTTTCAGCAAAAGATAGCCGTCATCACCAATCGGACTCTCTTTTGACCCGCTGCCACACTCTTTCTGCATCTAAAAGATCCATTTGCTCTCTATTTGATCAAATGAGCTCACCGTCTTGTTGAACTTATCCAGCGCATTACAATGGATAGTCTCAATAGCGATGGTTATATTGATGATGTTTTTGAGAGTTTCCAAGAGGGCATCTCGATGAGCTTTTCGTACTTTTTCTTCAAGAAGACTTCCATCTAATCCGACAGGAAGAGATCTGGCTCCTTCAACTGGAGAAAGATTCGAATCGAGAGATGTTTTCCATTGTGTCAAGAGATCCAAGTTCTCGACTAATATCAAATGAATAGACTCCATTTCTCTTTCCAAGTCGTTGTCGATCAAATCGTGAAGTTCATTCTTCGAAGATTGTTGTTTTTTGGCTCTTATCCTTTGGCGATCTATCGTTGCCAGCCTCAAATTGAAAGTATTTTTTTATTTCTAAAAACAAACCATTCATTGGCGTCGATGGAGTTGGCTGCTTCGAAGGCATGTTCTTCTCCTCGATCAGTCTTGATCATAAGAATATTTTTGTTCTCTACCGTAAGAGAAGTGATCTCATGAAGGACGATACTCTTAGCTTTTGGACTAAGAATAGCCCCTCGATTACTCTTCTGCCAATGAATATCAGTTTCCGTCAAAATTACAAAACGTCTTTTCTTTTGTTGAAGTCGAATCCATCGAGATGGTCGTTGTTTCCCTCGAGTTTCATCCAGCCAGCCCTCCTTGAGAACAGCTATGCTCTCTGTACTTTGAGAGGAATCCGAAGTGTGTAGGGAGATTCGATCCAGGAAACGGACCATTGCCAGTTTATGAGAGTCGTCAGTGACGCGATCCAATACCTCCATCAACCAAGGCTCTTTCGTATTGAGAGGTTGGTCAGCTACACAGCAATTGGCTAATCGTTGGAGCATTTTTGACAAGAGAATGAGGGTTCTGGCCTGTCTTGGCTCCTGAAACGACTTTGTTTTTGCGGAGGAAAAAAGAACTAACCGGGTTGTTATTCTTCAAACCAAAGAGTTTCGGAGATAGAAGAGCTGCTGCGAAGAACCTCATAATAACGAAGGATGAGAGGGCGAGTCGCTCCACATCCGGTCGTCCAGTTCTTTGAGCCACAACCTTTCGAAGGTCATTTAAGATGTATCGAATTGGCTCGGGACATCTGGTAGCCGAATCGACCAATCGACCAAACAGTTGGTGAAAATAGGAGAGGAGTGTCGTCTGAATTTTGTTTATGCTGGTTGAATTGACGCGTGTTTCCGGCTGATCAGAGCCATGGGAATAATTCACGAAAAGTGCCCACCCACACGGGGAGTGCGCGAAGAACGCTAATTAGCAGCCCGTGGAGGGACACTGTGTTGCGCTTGACTCGACGCCCCCTCAAAACAAATAGAAAACGCAAACGCCTCGTGGCTATTTACTCACCGTGTTCTTCTCGAGGTTATCTCCTGATCCCAGACGGCTTGGATCGATCTCACAGCTTTTGTTCTCCTTATAAATCTGAAATTTATTCATCATTCGACACCCCCGCGACAGAAAACACAACTATACGAGTGAATTATGAGTGATTATTATGGCGATTTACGTCAGCTGATTTCAGCTTGAAACGAGTTAATTTACCTTGTCCATGACGGGCTTCATTGTGATTAGAAGATAGCTGTGACCGTACAATTTCATCAATTCGTAGAGCATTTTACTGGCCAAAGTTTGGCTTCGGAACAAAGTGTTCATGTCTCTGGAAAGATTCGCTGATGAGAGAAAGAGACAAAACTGACTGGCAACGGTCGAGGTCAGTGTTGTACAATGAGATTAAAAGAGGTCTGAGATGACTGGAATATGCGAGAGTCTGAACCAAAGGACGAGACAAAACGCTGAGATCAACTTGGATCTGAATGATGCGATGGTTATTAAAGGCGAAGAAAAGAACTCACTTTGGGGAGATTTTCCAAAACGGAAATGAGGGAAGCTGAGAAAGGCTCAGCTGTGAGAGATTCTGCGAGAGCATCCATGAGAGGTCTAGAAAATGAAGTATTGGCGGGCGGACAAAGCGGAAACAGATGTTTTGCAAAATGGGCGGTGAGGGTGGCGGAAGGAAAAAACGCCCAGGGCCAAGTGTCGAAACAGCGGAAAATCTGCGAGGGGGCGTGTCTCCACCACACCGGCCTTGAAGAGTTTCCGACCGGAAGAGAGGTTCTCTTTTATATTCAAAAGAAACTCCTCCTCAAAGCCAATTAGGAGGAGAGGGAGCGCGTATGATTATTTTAAATTAGCCTATATTTGGAGAGATGACACCCACACAGAAAGAGATAGAAAAATACACAGCGGAAGGAATTCGAAGAGGAGAAATTTAGAGATATTATGACGTTCGAACTTTTCGAAGTATCGTCGGTGGAGGTAACTTGAGGAGCCGAAGTGTCCTCTTTCAGAACACATGCTCAGAATAGATTCGCCTTACTTGTAATGTTCGGCGTTGAGGACATGGTCAGCCGTGTAGGTCATCCAAAGACGGACTTCCCCTAGTTGGTCTTTGGATTTTTTTTCCTTTTTTTCGTCTTCTTCCTCCGGCTGATCGGAATGTCGAGGTCGAAGATAAAACCATTTTGAAGGGCCATTTGTCCATCTCTCGTCCACATCCACCCTGAAATATTTCAAAGTTCAGCAGAATACTTAAATAGCAGCTGACTGGGAGAGTGCAACGGACCTGACTTGACCATGGAATACACTATTGAGACCTCGGAGAAGTTCATGCCACAGTGTCATTTTGAGCTGAAGCGGACCGGGGTCACAAGGAATTTCTAGCCATTCTTCGCTGAAGCGGCTAGCGTGGATGCGCACTTTTCGTGTAAAATTCTGAAAATAATGATGGGAGAATGCATTCAAAAACTCCACGCAATGGTGGGAATGATTCATTGGGAAAAAGTTGTCTTCTTCTCACCTTGATCTCGACCACTAGCGATAACTCTGTTGGTTCTCTGAGGGCCAGACCGGAATAGTCGATCACTCTGGAAAAGGACTGTGTGTAAAAGGAAACAGGAAGGTGTATGCCAGGGGTCGTTAGATGCCGACACAAAGGAGCAGGGGTTCAGGCCGTTCCCACCTTTGTTGGGTCGCCGCGGGAAGGAAAAACACCATCGGCCCTACCCGGAATGGGCTCTTTTACTCTTCTCTCTCTCTCCCAATCCTTTCTCATGACAAAGATGAGGTCATAAAGGAAATATTCTTCGTTTTTTATAGAAAAGATTACAAAAGGAGAGCACGGAAGGCGCCAGTGACTGTGTCACAAAATTTTGCAATCGTTTGCTGAGCCAGCACCCGGTCTACTGGTTCGTCAGCATCTCTGCGAATCAAAAAGGAGTGTGAGTAGGTGGAGAAGGAGGATTATCCAAAAGGGCCGAGGCCAAATTGTGCGGCAAGAGGACCCCAAATGACACCAATCAGAAGCCAAATATAGTACAATACTCTCTCTCTAATGGTCAGACGAAAAGATCTTCGACAGGCAATGAGCATTGTGAAGGAGGATTGGAAACGAAGCGCAAACAGAACGAGAGGCACTGCCACCCACACGACAAAAACCGAACGCAAAAGAGAGAGAGCCTCTTACAGTTCAGCTGTTCAACAACTTATTACTGTAGGTAAAATTGAGGAAGAGAGTAGCCCCTTCCTCAATTTTACGCTGGTGTTATTGATTTTATGCACCACAAACACAGCTGATAAGTGGATCGGAAGACTGATCAAAAAGAGTCCGTGACTCGATTAAAGTGAGGGGTGGAGTCCACAGCTGACACAACTTTCTTTTCCGAGAAAAAAAAAACAGTCAGAAAGAATGGGCTGATGATGCGTCTATCGGGGTTTCTAGAGGGGCACAAAAGACCGGAAGAGGTCGTTCTTATCTCTGAACACATTACTTTCGCTCATTCCTCGTTTTGATCAAGAGAGCCTGGAGGGACCAACTGTCCTGTGTAAACACGGCCATGTTGTAACTTGGGCATAAATACTCGACAAAAAGGGATCAGTACATAATGTTTGCTGAGAGGTCGACTTCGTTTTTACGGCCGTCCTTGCTTGGGAGAGGGAGAGAGAACAGCTGCAATCCTCCCTCTCTCTCTTGGATCCAAATGACAAATTGGCTCTCTCCCTCTCTCTCAACCAAAGACTAAACCAAAAAACTGTTTTCTCACTTGACGCCACTCCCTCTCAAAAGGTATGAATCAGTGCTAGAGTCAACACTAATGAAGCAGAAATAACCAACTAACTTCAAAGCAAATCGGCCGTTTTCTCTCTTCATATCCAAGCAGATCTGTCCTTGGACCTGAACTTTTTTTAATTTTTAAAAATATCTCTCTTACATCCGGGAATTTAGAGACAACTTTCAATGGAAGCGTAATTTCTTCCCCAGATCGGTTAACTAATTCTCTTCGTCTCATCGCGATTCTTCCAATTGGACGAGGCGATTTTCCAGGTGTTCGAGAACCTAAAGCAACTAAGTTTTGACTATTCTTGGAATTTCGAGTCTTTTTAGAGAACCATCTCTTCTGAATAAAGGTGAAAAGGTGATAAAAAGGGAGAATACCTTCAAGAACAACGAGATGTAGATGGCGAAAAGTCTGGAAAGTACCTTCCCATTTGATAAACTCTCCGAATTGTTCACTGAAAGCGGTTATATTGACTCTCGATCTTTCTCTCCTACCAAGTTTCTCGGTAGATTGGAGCTGAGCTGTAAATGTCTTTTTGATCTAGTTTGGCTATCAGAAACAGTGGTCGATTCGGCTGGCCTGAATTCAAATTTCAAATGGAATAAAATCCAGAAATACCTTTGATTCCTTTGAGGGAAACTATTTTTATTTTGAGAACATCGATTAACCTCAAATTGCCCAACCGCTTGCCAGCCTGGAATGGCTTATTGGACCTGCTGCTGATCTGTCTCTTACTTGAATTTTTTTAATTTCTTTGTCCTCTTTGAGTGCTCGTCTTCTAGCCACCGGGAAGATAAAATCCTCGTTACATGGGGGAGATGGTGGAAGTGGCGGAGCACCGGGTCCACCCACAACCAGATCTAATTTTGGTGGCTGGCGTTTGGATGTCGAGGGGAAGGCGAACTGAATTTGATCCATCCAATCTACCATTTGTTTACCTCAGTCTCACTCACAGATTTCGTTTTTCTGACCGCTCGAATCGACATTCGTCCGCCTCGCTGACGAACCACCAAAGGCGAGGGCGGTGAAGGGGACAGGCTGGAAATGGAAATTACATCAGGAAGGGTGGGTGGCAATGACTGTTTATATTCAGACTTACGTAAGCGCTTCTTCGATAGTTTTTGGCTTTTTTGCCTGATCATCATCACTGCTTTCGCTGAGCACATTTTGACCATTTTTGTCGTCTTCCTCTACCCGTGGGAAATCCTTCTCAACAGTTGGTGGTGAGATCAGCTGTTTTGCGCCCACACCACCCTCTTCTTCGGCGGAAATGACGGCGCTAATCTTGGGGGTGATCTCGTTGTCCAGATAGAATTCTGTCTTGTGCGCCAATTCCTTCTTCTGTTCTTCCAGATTCTCCTTTAATTTTTCGACTTTTTCCAATAAAATCGACCCATAATTATCCTTTGGAACGACCTAAAGCCCCAATAAAAAGTCAACAAGAGACAATTCTCGCCTTTTCAATGGGAGTTCCCACGGCAGACGTCTCCCCAGACATGGCTCCCAAATCAAAACAAGAATTGTCGATGGAAAACGTCGAAAACCGAGCTCTAAATAACGATTTTTGTTGAGAAATTTGACAATTTTTACCTGAATGAGGCAGCAGAACCCGACATCGCTGTGCTACAACAACTCTCATCACTTCTTTGAGGATTATGTCGTGGACCATAAAAGAATGGGGAGGCTGGAGTTGGAACTCGGTCTTCATCAAAGACTAATGATTCTTCTTTTGTCTCAGATTCCATCTGGGGCAGCTTCAGAGGAGGAGGAATTGGTCGGATCTGAAGGATAATAATGTGAAAAACGCCCACACGGTATAGCCATCGCTCTCCCACTCTTTTCAATTGATTTATATGTGAATCTGACTGGTTATTACAAAAAGGAGACCTTCCCACGAATAATTGCTCCTACCTGGCTGACTTTGCGAATCTCAGGAGGATCGAATTCGAGGTCAATGGATTTCGAGAGTTCGGAAATTGTCTCTGTCGAGGAATACTGGCCGAAACTGGCCATCCAGTCATCCTCGGCATAGGAACTGCTCGGACTGCTGCTGCTCATTTCACATGGCCTGCAAAGAAAAGTTGAAGAGTGTCTTGTGGATTCGAGGGCGTGGTTCGCTTTGGCAGCAGTAGGCGATGGAAAACGAGAAAATTGATGGCCAAAGAACGGGGAACTGTGGAGGTGTGAAAAGAAAAAAAATTCAGTGATTGATAGGCTGTGAAGGATTTCGGAAGGATTCGGAGACGGACCCCCACGTGATCGCCGTCGAAGGAGGCCATCGGGACACAAAAACACTGGAGAATTTTGCGGTAGCGGAATGAAATGAGAAACGGGTTCGCCTGTTATCAGCACGACGAAGGTCGTCCGCGGAAGCGCCTACGTCGAGGAGTACTACGGGCCACGATGGAGCAGCTTTGCTCGTTGGTACGCTGGGCTCTTTGCCCCATTTAAGAAACTACGTGAGTTGCATACCAGACTCTAATTGTCTTTCTCATAATACCAATGAGAGATCTTTTTTCTATCTTTTTTGGAATTTTTTTATCTGGAAATTATTCGAGAAGAAAACCTTAAAATTCTGAGAAAATAGGAGGGAAAAGCACTTGGAATAACAGACAGGTCGCTGTAAACTTCCGAAAGACGTAATGCGCGTGAGATAAACAGTCTCTCGCCGTCACCGGATGTGGTTGAGATCGGCACTTTCTCTCTTTTGTGGCTGTATATCCTCGGGGTCTTCCCCTCAGCTGTGCCTCTACGTTTGAGGGTGTGGCTTCGGCGCACTTTTCTCCTCAAATTTGTTCAAAGGAATGCGAGCACAGGCTAATGGTGTCATTACCGTATAAAGGAGGCGAGGAAGACAGCTGGGGAACGGGACCGACACGGCCGGAAGTGACAAGAACCCGTTTTACTCTTTCTATCTCTCTCTCTCTCTTTCTCTCTTGAGAAGACATCGAGCTGTACTTGTTGTGGGTGGTCGCACTTTTTATTCTTCAACAAATGTATTTTCTGCCAAGATTCCCAGGCTAAAAGAAGCAATTTGAAGACATCTTGATTGATGGAACAAGACAAATACAGTAAGAAAGGAATAGTTGGCTGATTGCCAAAGATTTCCGGTGTCGCCAATTGCGAGAACTATCATCTATCACGCACAGTGGCTGGTTGATGAAGAATGCCACTAGTAGAAACTGACGTCTGGCCGTCTTCTCTCTCAAAAAACGATCACTTTCTTCTAACTATTGGAATGTGTTCTCGATTTCCCATTTTCTGACCGGGTCGTCTCTCTCTCTCTCTCTCTCTCTCTCGTCTCGCGACCTTCGTCCATCCCACCCATTGTACCCCATCAATAAAGAGAGAAATTCTTTATTACCAGAATTGCACAGGTCACGGCCCCGAGAATGAATATCACAGAGGAATCAGGGAATGTACAGCAAATTAATAGGCTTCGACGACCATGGTCTGACTCATTATATCGTAAACAGATCGGTTCTGATTGAAAGCAAAAGCCAGCGTTGAAAGGGGTAAAAGACTGTTGATAAACAGATTCTTCACCAGCGATCTCATTATAGCGCTGAAGAAAATATTTGGAGAAAAAGAGTTCTCACCTTTTGAAGGGGATCGATTCCAATCCGACCACCGTAACATTCCCAGGAATCGCGTTCATCGGAATCAAACTCTTACAGGAAATCACTTTGATCCTCATAACCATCTAAAGCCCTCGCTTAAAAGGAAAAATTAAAACAAAAACCTTTCCAGGAGTAGCTCCTCGAAACCCTGGGAAAATCGGATAACTCAAGCAAAATCCCTGGAGAAAGTAGTTGTTCGGCTGGAAAAAATAAAAGAAACCTCGAAAATGGTGACGATGATTTTACACAAAAGTTCGTAGGGGAAGAGAGATTGCGTAACATCGATCAGAGTTCCCAAATCGCCGTGATTGCTCAATAATTTCTCGAATTCATCGAGATCTCTGAGAAAAATATGGCATCTCGAGTGGCGACTCACATCAACTCAAGTTTGTCGATAATAAACCAAACGATGATGACTTTTATGAGGAAGAAAATAAAGAAATCGATCAACTCCGCAAAGACACGTTTCAAAAACGGCGCCGGTCTAAACAGCCTTCAATAGAACGAAGCAGTAGTCGCTTACGTGTAATTATTAGTGATGGATCGATTCCCATTTGGAAGATTGATCATCGCAGCGCCCCCACCTCCAATTCGATTCTAAAAAATTTTTTAAAACTTTTTTTGGATGAGAATCTTACAATTTGGATATGGATGTTTTGGACATTTACCCCTGGAGGAACAGTCAGATTAAGAGTGGGTTGAGGTTGAGCTCTTTGACGAGCAACGGCTGCCTGAATCTTTCGATTATGAGGAAAACAAAAAAGGCAACCTGATAAGCAAACACAGCTTGTTTATATAGTTCCTGAGCGGTTTGATGAGGAGTTATCTGGAAATAATTAGAAGAGGTTTTCTCTCGACTCACAGCTCTACGAACAGCTTCACAATAATTTGAAAGAGATCCATAGTCTTGTGTCTCCTGTGGTGGAAGATATGTAAATCTATAAGGAATCTACTATCCCGATTGGAGACTAACCGTTTCCTAAGAGAAGACGGAGGTCCGTCCGATTGCATTGTCGAATAAAGGAGTTACGAAATTCTATAGAGAAGACAATCAATGGCAATCCAAAACTCCAACTATTCAACGGGGAGATTCGTCCGAGCGAAAATGAGACAAGATTGCGTATCCTCTTTGGGCACTTTCAATACAAATCCACATCTCTTCAAAGGGATAAAAGTAAAAAGATAAAAGAAAATGATAAAAGATATGGGAAATAAATAAAGAGAAAATACAGCAAAGCAAGGGATCTGATTATCAAAAAGAGGAGACTAGACTAGAAAAGGTGCGATGTACTTTGAACTTCCATTTTCACTCCAATGGATTTCTTTCCAATCAGAAACTCTTTCTTTCTTCCCAACTGTTTGATCTTTCTAAAAAAGACCAATTTGTAGAGAGATCTTTCTACGGGCGACGCCAATGACAACTCGACAAGAAATCGCAGAAGCTGTTTTTTCTCAGAAGCGTATTTCCCCTAATCTCTATAGGTTTCTCTTCTAATTATTTTTGCAATTCGTCAGAGCGGAGGCGCCTCACATGTCCGGAGCGTTTGCAACTGGCAGATTGTTTGGAGGCCAAGCGGTTTCTCAAGCATTCCGAACAATCCAAGAAGTCTATGGATTCGATATTATTCCTCAGAGAATTCATTACAGATTTGCTGCTCCCGGTATATTTTTTTTTGTGCTTTTAAATTTCTGTTAGGGAAAATCACTGTGCCAATTGACTATTCCATGGCAGAATATGGCGACTCTGTGAGGGTCATCGCCTCCCAAAATGGAAAACTTATCGGCTCTGCTCATTGTGTGGTATATTTTGTCTTATTTCAATTAGAGGAGAGAGTTCCAGTTTGGAGGAGATCCTTTTCCAACGTATCCTCTCGATTTAGATTATATTCTTCCGCCAGATGAATTGGCCTCAATAGATGAGTTAGCTCGAGCCATGGGTGATGTAAGTGCTTTCTTTTTTAAATTCTTCTTCCAGAGTTTCCCAGCTGATCGAAAGCCTTTGGAACTTTTGTTCGTCGAAATCAAGCCGGTGGAACAAGCTACTTCGCCTCAAACCGAGGTTCCACGAAATATCAACTGGTTTCGAATTAAAAAAGATTGTCAAAGTCTACCTCCTCCCACGAGTCGCAACTAATTTATTTTTGCAGAATTTGTTCCAGCCACCTGTGGTCTCCAAGTGGTCCTTCTGCTCTCCGACTTCTTTATAATGAAAATAGCCGGGGTTAATGTCGTCATAAAAGTTTAAAAACGATTAAATTTTGTAGGATATTTATAGTATCCACGGCTATGAAATGCCAGCCGCCGCAAGCCTCACACATTCCGTGAGATTTCATAAAAAGAACTTGCAAATTGATGTGAGTCTTTGATTTCGACTAATAAGGAAATAATTTACAGCCGTATGGATGGTTTTTGCTCCGAGTTGAAGTCGAAGCTCTTGGCTTTAATCGCTCCAAAATACGGGCAATTCTCTACGATATCAACAGGGAAGCCGCCCTTACAATAACCCAAGAAGCCTTCTGTCAAGCCAAACGACGAACTCCTTCCAAACTCTGACATAAATGCTTCATAAATCCATCTTACTGTAATCCCTAAAACAAAGGCAAAGTTCCCATATTTATCTGAAACTAACAGCAAACATCTACCATTTAGTAAACGCGAAGAAATAAGGTTTCCTTATCATTATTTTAAAATGACACCTCGTGCCGATCTTCTCAAAAACCTTTTCAAAATCGAAAAAATCTCTCCTGATACTTATCGGTAGACACTCACCCAACTGCCAATCGAATATAGATGTAATCCACCCCATATGATTGGTGTTTTGGCTAAAAATCGCGTGTTTGGAGGTCAGGCAGTGGCTCAAGCCTTCCGAGCAATTCAGGAACATCTTGGAAAAAACATTATACCAGCGACTCTCCACTACAGATTCATCGCCCCGGGTAAACCTGAAAAGCCAAGTCTTCTTGATAAATCTTTTAGCCACAGGCGACTTTCCTTTGGATTACAAAGTCTCACAAATCGACTCCACTGTTTTGGTAGAAGTTCGCCAAGAACGAAAGTTTATTGGTTCGGCTCATATTAGAGTATGGCGAATAAACAAACGAAGAAGTTTGATTCAGATTTCAGATGATCAATTCCCTTCCTATCCTTTAGAACTGGATTATGTCGATCCACCTGAAGATCTTCCTCAAATTGAGGAACTCATCGAGACTACTGAAATAGTGGGATAGAAGTAGAACAAGGAGGATCCAAATTCAGGATATTCCAATCAGAGCGGAGGTCTTGGAGGATATTATTTATGAGATTCGGCCAGTGGAGTTCGGAAGATATTCAGTCAAAGAGAAGTCAACAGCTATCCATTGGATGAGAATTCAAAGAGACAGCATAGGTAAAAGGCAGGAGCTACAGCACTTCTCCTTTAGAGTCGATTCCTTTGTGGTGTGGCCTCCAGTCGATACTTTTTCTGTCGGATTTTTTGATAATTCAACCAGCTGAGGTAAGATTCGAAACCTCCAGAATTGAACCCTATTAATTCGAACAAAATAAACGTCACCAGAGCTCTTTTGGTGGGCCACTCAAAGCTCATGACGAGTGAAAGACACTTTTGGCCGCTAATAGGCCATGTTTGTGTCTGAAATTGGAATGACATTCAGGATATCTATTGGAAAAACGGCTACATCATGGCTACGGGGGCTAGCCTCACCCACAGCGTCCGATTTCACAAGCCGAATTGTCAGATCAATGTAAGGGCAGCAGCTTGTTGGAAAACGATTTAGCCTCACGATTGGTTTCTTTCTCGATTGGAATGCGAATCTTCTGGAATGAATAGATGCAAATTGATTCAAAAGATCTACAACAGAAAGAAGCAAGCCGTAGCCACCGTAATCCAAGAAGCCTTTACCCAGCCGATCGCTCGTTTGTGATGTTTTTTTACTCAAATCTGCTTTTCATGAAGGTCTTCTATTTTGGACTAGTTTGGTCAGAAAAACCCCTTTTTGTCTTGTTTATTTCTCCTCGAGACAATAGTCCTGACTGGGGAATTAGCCGCGTGAAGACTTCCGCTCTAGGTGTACCAAATTGACCTATTAAATTATCGTAAAACAGTTCTGAAAAAAATAATAGGCTCTGTCTGGGAGGACAAAGGTCAAAAGCATCCAATCTGACGCCATTGTTTACACAAATTATGGCCATCGAAGACACCCACGGAGTTCAAAGAGGAACCAGATTTGCAGTGGTAATTGGAGTCTGCTTCTAATTTTGAAAAAAATCAAAACATCACGAGAGCACGCCGTGCCTTTTGGCGCAATTAACTGTTCAGAATTGTTGAATTAGAAATGTCTTAGCGACAAAGAGAGACATCCAACTTGTGTATTTTTTTTATCAAAAAAACAGCCGAGATTGATCTTCAGTTCTAGCGTCAGCCCCAGAGCTATTTATTCAAGACACTAATTGTATCGTAGCGATCAAATAGAGGGCGAAAGAGACTTCCTTTGAAGGTTTTCGCATTTCCGAATCAGAAAGCAGCGACATAACAGCCAAACACCTTGATTTTATTACTCTTCGGTCAATATGTATTTGTCTCAAAGCTGGCGTTGATCAGATCGAGGTGTGGAGGTGGCTGAGAATTGAACCTGTCATCTAATGAATAACTCAACTCTTTTGAGAAGAGCTTAGATTCAGCTGGATTCTGTATTTTAGGGACGTCGACGGCTGCAAATTCGAGGAACTTCTTATGAGTTCAAGAGCTCATTTCCCCGTTGTTTGTTGTTGGTTCCCGAGGCTTTAGTAGGAGGAGGAGGACATTAAAAGAAATGATGTCAAGGAGAAGGGGGCATCTTTGCTCTATGTCATCTCTTTTTCAAATATTTCATCGGATTATATCGCCTCAAGTACAACGATTCACCTTATTCTTTGAATAAATCGAGTTGAGCACACCTGTTTCAATAAATCTAATATATGAAGGCATTTGTAACTAGCAGGGCGGCTACTGGACCAAACAAAAAAGTCTCTGATAAACTCCGAGAGAACTTCTTGGATGAAAAGAAGAACAAGAGTCGAATGAAGTCGTGTGTTGGGATGAGCAGAGAGAGAGAGAGAGAAACATAAAAGAGTCCCTTCTTGTGATGATGGGTGTTATTAAAAAGATAGCCTGACTCAGAATTGCAGCCAGTAATTACGAGTCTTGTAATTGCTAGCCTCCTCCCCACTCTCCCTTCTTATCTGCATTGCTCTCTTTCTTCCTTCTTCTTTTCTCGTACCTTATTCGTTCCAGACTCTCCCGACCGTCGTGGGCGGTCCCCCAGTCGTTGAGGCTGTCGAGGAGGGCGCCGCCCCCCGTTGGCCATTCAGAATGAGCGCGACGCACTCCTACCTGGTTATCTTCTTTGCTTCCATTCTCGTCCTTCAGTGTGTCGTCGCACAAAAGTGAGTCCTGTTTTCCTTCTCTTCAGCTTCCTATCGTATCATTGAAAGTTCATTTCGGGTTTTCTTTAGAAGCAAAAAAAAGACAAGTAGACAGTTTTTTGAAGATAAGTTTTTGATCTTCTCTAAGGACACATTCTCAAGTTGGAATCATTATTCTGCAAGTCGAAGTCAAATTGAATTTCGCTGGTCCAAAAAAAGATCTTGTGGATGATGCTGTATAATGGCATAGACATCTCTCTCTCTCGGCTCTTCTTTGTTGTGCCCTTTCCTAAATTGAAAATCTCGCCTTGCGCATAATCATCCGTCCGGATTGCCATGGGGTCGAGAGAGTATCTAAGGATCCTTGGGACATAAATCCTTCTTCTGTTTGTCACTCTCACTCTCTCTCTCTCTTTGCGAGTTTCAAGAAAGTCAAAGACCAAGACAGGTGGTTTTCTGTTATTCAGCTCATTTAACAAATATCAGAAATAAAAAAGATCAGATCCGGAGACAATTCCCATAAATGATTCATAATCGAGTTCGAAATGAGTTCTGAGGAGTCGGTCGACTGGAAGAGGACTTCTTTTCGCGGAAGAGACTTCTTTTCTCGACACAAAATCACAACGCCTCCCCCACCACGAGCCAACTTCCCGACCAAAAACTATAATCTATTCATTAGTTTACCCGCAATTTCGAGGTCCTTTTGTTTTGCCTTTAGTTCGTGATTTTCGAGGGATCCCCCCTCTCTCGAATTCAATGAGGAAACGTTTCGGAAGAAGAGTTTAGAGATGATGCGTGGGACATATATTTATAGCCCTAATTGACTGACAATAGAAGAGCTGTTCTCTGTCAAAACCTTAGGTTCTTGCGAAGCTTTTAGCATAAGGTTCGGCCTCTCTGGGCGGCAGATCTTCCAACGATGATGATGTTTGATTCAATTGAAGCGCATCCCGGCAAAAAAAGTCGACTTGGCTCCACCTGGCAGGCGGATATTTTTCATCATTTTACAGTAATTTCATCGGCAGCTGGCCTTTTTGTCGACGATTCAATCGGCTTGACGTTAGACGAAAAAAGGCGACGACATCATTTTTGGGAAGAACTTTGAAAAAGCCAAGGATCAAGCCTGGAATCCGAGTTTGTGTACGCTGTGAGAGTATAAAATTAGCTAAGTAGATGCCTTGATGACGCAGCTAAGGTTGAATAATCGGAGTCGAAACTCCTCTCTCCAGGGGATCTCTCTCTTACTAGGCGATAACTGGATCACGCCTGACGTGGTTGTAGCAATTTGCGGAATGCCGTTTATGGTGTTTTGAGGAGTGGAAAATTCTGTTGACTGGCACGATTCCTGTGATTTTCAGTGACGAGGAGGGCGTTCTTCCACGCTACGTTCGGACACCCAAGGCCAAATTCATCCGCTTCGGTCGTGCTGGAGGAGCAAAGTTCATCCGTTTTGGTCGAAGTGGAGCCAATACCTGGGTAGGTGTTTTTAATGTGAATCAGTGAGAGAGTGGGTGAGAGAGAATGGGCTCAATTTCCGAGACGAATTTGGATGGAAAACGAGCGCAATTTTCTGCGTGAAAGACGATTTATGCACTTGCAGGGAGGGATCCATTTTCAGTCAAACAATCCTCCAAAGAGGGAGTCATTGTCCTCTCTGCAAATGACAGCTTGACTCGGAAGTCCTGAAAGGGAAAGAGTTATTTCGTAGTGATGACAGCTTTCGGATACGCGTCGACGAACAGTTGATGAAGCGAAATGTCGAATGCTTGGTCCTGCCAGGGACTCATATAGTATTGGTTCGTCTCTCTCTCTCACCCAGATTAATGAATGCGATGTCTCTCTCTCTCTCTGTTGTGTGGTCGCCCTCCTTACAATAATATATTTTTTTTGCAGGATGAAACTGCATTAGAAGAGGCAGACGATCTCATCCAAGAGGAAATGGCCAAACGTGCCGGTGCCAAATTCATCCGTTTTGGCTAACAACTCTTCACACGTTTGTGTGTTCTCTGTAGAAATACGTCCAGCGCTCCCCCTACCATCTCTGTCACCAAGAAAAGACTCCGATCCACAGTGCCAATAAATTTTATGTTGTGATAATCAAGAGCTTTTAAAATGGCTATCACAGACGAATAGATACGTCGCAAAAAACCCTAAAAAAGTGATTGATGACTTGAAAAGAAAACTACCGAGTGTAAATATTAGAACGACAAAAAGTGTTGTCGGAATGATGAGAGCCCAATGTTGGCTGGGGAAAAAAGGCGTCAAAAGAGGAACCAACGGCTGAAAATTAAATATGATCCTATTTACAAATACGTGAAAATGACCCTTTGATAAACATCGGAAGTGGATGCAAGGAGCTGTAAAGACCTCGTGACTATAATACGTCAGATAGGTCGAGTCGTATGAAATATTCCAAAGAGGAACATCGACGAAATGACGAGGAATAATGGTTATTACACACGACACATCAACCAAACTAATGTGCAAGTCGCTTGGAATAAGCATGACAAACTGACCAAAATGTAGAGCCAGACGATGAGATAGAGAAGACCGGCTGAAAAAGCCGTAAGAAGACCTCGACCCAGCCATTCTGTTCGCATCTAAAGCAATTTAGACAAGTCTTCTAACGAGTTTCTAAGAAGGTTATTGTTATAAAACACTAGCATTTCGTAGATAAATTTGTTGTACAAACTTTTATTAATATCTTTACATTTTAACACTGAACCAGTTGAAGGACTTCGTCGCACATCTTTGCAAATACCGGCTCTTCTACACCACAAAATTCAAGATAATCACAAATTTCTTTGGAAATGAATCCTCCAGGAAAGAACGATTCTTCTAACTCTTCAGTAAAGCGACAAACTCTGGAAAAAAAGGCTTTCACGCAATATTCACATTTATTAGCCATTGTTTATCTCATCTCATAATAGCAGCCTCATTAATTCAAAACGACCAGACCTAAAGAACGTAGAAAAACTCACATTCTCCAGATTGCTGCTGTAATTAAACGAAGATGTTGCCTTTCAAATCCAGCTATATTATCCGCAGAAAGGCGAAAAGTGCCCAAAAGTGAAGAAAGCGTATTGAGTTGTGTTGATTGAACATTCAATTTATTTTCCAATAATATCCACCTGAAGCATGGATTATTTCAATGCTAGATTATTCTAATCCAAATTAGTTTACTCTTTTGGCTACTCAGCTGCCCTACATGGTGACATTTTATCAACGGTTCGATATTTTATATTTTTAAAGCAAAAACAAATTACAGAGTATTGACTTATTTTATAGCTGTTTTTGTAACTCTCTTTGCCTATTATTTTCAACCTAATGAGCAAACCGAAGAAAGGGTAACTGAAGAAAAAGCTTGCCAGCCAACCAATGTCCTTTCAAACGAAAAAGATGAGCCGGCTGCAAGAAGTCCACAAATGCCTATGAAAAAGAGTGCTTCTGAGCTTTTAAGGGAAGTTGAATCCCAAGTAGAAGAAGATGCCCATGTTGCAGCACAAAAGGACTCTGTTAATGTTTTAATTCCCATGACATCGCCCGTCGATGAACCAACGTGCAATTCTTCTATTTCTACTCCTGGCAATTTTGATTCAAAAGCTACTGCCCAAAAATCAGCTGAACAGATAAATCAATGCGGTTGTCATTTTACGGACAAATGTCAATGTTTCCAATGCCAGACACGAGACCTCTACGACCCAAAAAATAATGGGTAGAAAAATTAGGTAGAGAAAACATAGATAGAGAATAAAGATATCCAACTTATACTTACGTTGGTTTTAGATTTTGTAAGAGTATCTGAAGGCGCCGTTTCTCCACATTTGAACCATCAACGTCTGGGAGATTAACATCCTCCTAAATGATTACAAATTGGTTAAAATAGAAAACCCCTACGAGATCAATGTCTTCTCCTTTTTCCCCTGCCATAAATCGACGTAATAGTCTGTCAATATCACTGGTAGGACGAAGGCCTCCTGCATGCATAAAATTTTTACTTTTTTCCGACCACCATTGTCTTAAATACTTTCAAAAATCAAGGCTAACATAACTAACCTGATTAAATTGATAACAAATTCGACATCTTCTTTTGTGCAAGGTGTTATAATTATTGAAGGGTCCACCATAAGTGGAGCTGTTTTGTCAGCAAAAACTTCCACTTTCTCGCCATCAACTTCCATCTGAAAATCTCTAGTACTAGCCTTGTATAAAGATTAAACCTCTTCCTTTGTTATTATCATTTCAGCGTTATTCGTTTCACGCGCTTTTTTAATACTTAGGGCTGGAGCATCAATAAGAATTGGCTTTCTGGTCTGTTCTTTCTTAGAATATTTCGCTCTAAAAAGATTAGCAATTAATGCAAGAGATATACCTGATGCGATCAAGCCTTTCTTTCTCCGTCGAACTGCGAACTATTTGTGAAGCTCTAACAGTTTGTTGAGTTGTTGTCCTAAATTTTATAATAGCTATAGAAGTAAAGGTACCGTTTATTTTCTGCAGGATTTCCTTGTGTCATAAAACGATTTACGCTTGCTTTGAATTCCGTGTCTTCCTATAAAGTATAAGATACGTAAATTCAACAAACTTTTTTCTTTTTTACGACAAGCTCATCATCGGAATCTTCTCTTACTTCATTTCTATGATTATTTAGCCCAATTTCATCATCATCATCTTCTTCTTCAGTAGACGAACCATCACGTTCAGCAATCTATTTAAATAATTGATTATAACAAAGTGAAACCTTCAAGCTGTCCATGTTTGCCAATATAGTGTCTCCAACTACTTCCACACTATAGGGACTTTTTCTTTTAGGTTTTTCAGATAGAGATAAATTCTTAAGCTCCGAAATTTCTTCAATCATCCTCTTCGGCTTATTAAATGTATATTCTTGTGCTAAAATAACATTACAATTAAGCTTAAAACAACACTTACACATTCTTTTAGAATTTTCGCCAGTTATCCATAATGGTTGTAAATCAAGTTGAATTCTGATAGCTACAGAAGCATTGAAACAAGCTTCTGAGCAGTATTTACTACGCTCTTTGCAGGTTTCGAAAATCTAAATACAACGAATGTTGGCAATAATAACCCTTGTTGCCTTGTTGTTCTTTCTGTCAATATGGTATTTGTGCGACCAAGTAAGAAGAACCGAATTTGAGCAGATAGGCAGGCCGCAACACTTTGCAAGAAATCTTTCTTCAATTACTTCGTCCCATGATGAGCAATCCAAATACGGAAGCTAAGAAAAAAAAGGTCTAAAATGTCAAAATGAAAGCTACATTAGCCGTTAATTTTTCCTCAGTGACGAGATCAATGAGATCCTGAATACAATCATGAACTTTCCGTCTCAGTTTCGATTCTTGCCTTGCAGCCTCGATACCTAAACATTAAAAACGCTCAAAAAGAATTACTTTTTTCGGTGCTATCTCTGAGTTTTTCCTGTAAATCCATTGAGATCTAAAAGAAGACATCTTTTATCTCTCGTCTCCTCTGTATATATTTAACGCTGGAAAATATACCAATGAATGTTTATCATTCAATGTACATAGAAATCTTTATAAGAGTTGCGGCTAAAATATCACGTATTTGAGATCACGATAAAATTGACTCGGATATTAATAAGACCTGAGGATGTCACAAACCTCTGATACCAATATACAGTTGAAGTGAGGAGTAGGATACCTGGTAAGTAATTTGGCACAAAAGAAGGCCTATTTGTTTAAAAAATTATAATGAATGAGGGTAGTAGTAAGCCTGTGAGGGCTAGTTATAGCTAATGAGGGCGATAGTTACCGGCGCAAAAGTTACAAATGTTTTCAATTCGATCGCTGCAAGTCGGTTGATAATTGTATGTACGAGATTGACCGGAATCACTTGAACTTTCTCCTGAATGTTGATGTTGCCTCTGTGCTTCATGTTTTTGTCTACGATGAGCCATAATTTTTTCATTAGTTGTAACAGCCGAAGAAATCTGAACATTGCTAATTAGATCTTAGTGTGTTTACCTGGATTAATTGTGTAATGAATAAAGCTGTCATCATACAGGCATGAAGTATTGACAAAAATATTGTCAATATTATAAAACAATAATGCTGTAGGGTATAATCTTAAAAAAGCAAATAAAGCAGTAAAAATATTACTTACCGAAACCTCTGTCTCTTATTTGAATTGCAAGAAGGCGAATCCCTGCTCCAGTATAAATGGCTGAAGTTAGCCCAACGCAAAACACAAAGACCATAAAACTTCGAAGATTTTTTCTTGTCACACATTGATGAAGCCATGGACAGTGATGGTCAAAATCGGAAACGCATCTTATAAATTTAAGCCTAAAGAAAAATACTCTTACCGGTCACATGTAGCACAATGTTTAGAAAATGGTGGCCGCGAAACCCAACATGTGAAACAGTAACTGATATTGGCAGATAGTGAATCAACCGCTTCGACAAAATCAACTGCTGTATCACTAGCAGGAATTACACCTGGATTACCGAAGAAAACTCTGAAACATAGCATTTAGGCGAAGAAACTTGGCTTACAAAGAGAATGAAATTAACAGTGCAGACATGGCAATGAGGAAAATAAGCTGTAAATACCATGGGGCAAACCAATGGATTTCTATTGTCCTGAAAACGGTCCATTATTTCCATTACCTCTAACCCAATTAATGTTAAATAATCCTCTATGGGCGAGGATTTATACTAGTCTGCGCAATCTTTCTACCCAGTTTTCGGTATGAATATACCGTTTTTATTATTTTTACTCTTATTTGCAAATATAAGTTCTGCAGAGGTAGGACATTGTTTTTTTAAAAGCTGATTAGCTTCCTAGTGCAGAGTGCACAGTATGTATGGATATTGCTAGTAAAGCTAGAAAAGTTGTCAATACAGGTATGTAATAAGAGAGAAATTTTTGAACAATTGCCAGAACTAGAAAAGGTTACAATAGAAAGAGCTCTTACTGGAGCGGATTTATATTTGAACGCTACTTTAAGATCATTATTTGTCCAAGAACTACTGTAAGTGTTAAACAATTACCGTAGGTGCACTACCGAATTCTCTAGATGTCATTGGGACAAATACTATGGTGATGCAAATAATAGCCCCAATACAACGCTTATGTCAACTTGTGCTGATACGGGTTTTTGCCCAATACAAGTGCGAACTATCCTATTTAAAGTTATCAATTTTAGTACCAACAATCGGAATATAATTATGTCGATATTACCGGCATTACTGAAAATTATTATACTACGTGTGTCAATCCTTCATCTATTTTGATACACCACACAGTAACTCCAACTGTTGAAGATACGATTAGTATTTTGCAACAAAATGGACTTTCAGTACAATATATAGGTTAATTTTCAGTTTTAGTAAAATGTTAGAAATAGTTGAACGCAATGGAACTATCTTCAAAATGGTAAATGAATGGCGCGGAGCTTGGCATGCGGGAGCGGGCAATTGGAGAGATATGAAATCGTTAAACCTTAGATCCGTTGGGATAGAAAACGTTAATGATGGTCATTCGCCGTTTACTCAAGCTCAAGTTTATCATTCCCAATATCGCATCAATTTTAGATCACTTCCCTTATCTACTTAGTGAAAGCATTAAAAACTCGTTGGTATGTCAAAGACTATAATATTCTAGGACATCATGACTATGGGTTGGTTGCTTCAAGGACAGATCAAATTTTGTCTAGACCTCACAGAAAAGATGACCCTTCTGGATACTTTCCCTGGGCAGCACTTTATGCGGGCTTGGATATATATCCTGGATTATTCACTAGCAACATTACGTTAACTGAGCAAACAAATGTCCTTATTAGCAATTGTTCTTATGATGAAGTCACAATGAACAGAGTTCAGGAGGGACTGCAACGGTTTGAGTTCATTCGTCACTAACCTAACCTTCTAGATATGGTTATACGACTTTATCAATGACGCCAGGAAAACTTGATGATAATATGCTTTTTAATATGGAATCTTTTAATCGTCATTTTTGCCCAGAAATCTTTATCAAAGAAGTAATTTCTTTCCGGGAAAACACTGTCATTTTCAGGTCTTTAATGAAACCTCGCAAACAAACATTAGAAACCCCTTAAATCAACGTTGGTATGGCATTTCAGATGAAAGATTAGCGTACTTACTGCGCACGATATAAATAAAACTCACAAAACTGACCACACAATAATCATTAGAAAAGCTTCTCCTAGTGTAACTCCAACCGGCACAAGACTAGAATTCGGGCCACCATGCATGTTGATTTGTAATGAATATCCCATAAAAACAACAGCAATAAGAAGTAGAGCACTAGCGAAACCGTAATGTAGGTTTGCGTATATTATGTAGAAAGCAATAAGAAATGTGACTTAACAGAAGAAAATTTTGTGAAATTTGAACTAGCTTACTTGGAAATATAAATTCCCATATACGCTGAAATTTTTCTGATCGAAAAGTTGAGCAGCATTTAATCCTTAATACTCCTTGTTTCCTCGCACCTTCTTCGAGTTCCTCTGAAAAACGAATACTAGAAAAATAAAAATCCTAACCGATGATCTTTTTGTGGCGTTGATTTTTTGCTATATCTAGTGCAGTTTCTTGTTGTTTATTTCGAATTGTTACATCGGCTCCGGCAGAGACTAGTTCCCTTAAACATTTATTTTCAATAAATGAAAAAACTAACTTTATTGCGACTAGGTTTCTTTCCTGGGCTGCCAAATGCAATGCGGTATTCTCTTGTAAATGTTCTTTTGCATCAAGATCGGCATTTTTTCTAATAAACATTCTTAATGGGAATAACGAAAAAGATCTGTATGCCGACCACATTACAGGCGTCATTCCTTAAAAAATTAAAAAATCTTTTATAAGCAAACATACCACTATTATCGGTAATATTTACAGCATAATCGAACTTTTCTAACAGATATGCGACTAAATTTAGATGATGCCCCTGTACAGCTAGATGAATTGGAGAGTAACCCTGATTGTCTCGAATCATGCAATTAGCGCCAGCCTATAAGAAGTTAAAAAAATCTGCTTTAAAACATACTTTGATCAGCAAGGAACATGATGCTATACTTCCAACCCGAGCAGCCCAATGTAAGGGTGTTGAAAGTAGAACGCCACCGATTATATTTGGATCAGCGCCAAGAGACAATAGCCTGTAATCTTTGACTTACAAAAAATGTTTAGAAGTTTACCTTTGTACAATTGGAACTCTGTTATTTATTGAAGCCCAGTGTAGAAGTGAGCATCCATCTGAGTCAACAGTAGATGTTGGTAATCCATTCTGTAAATAATATACTGAAATTAGTTTATTAAAGCTTACGTTTAAGAGTTCTTCTAAAGTATCTGTATCACCTCTTTGACATGCTTCTACTGCTCGGGCGACGAGTTCCATTCCAGACGCAGCCACAACTAATTGGTGACTCACGGCTCTGGCGAAACCTGTTTGCGCTGAAATCATACTTCAATGCATAGAGAGCAGATGTAAATAAAGCAAATGATCGCAACATGTGAATAAAATTGTATCAAATTGTTCTTTAAAAAAGTTTATTTTGGAAATTTCTACACTTTATTGGGCACAAACTTATAAATTGTTATTCTAATATTCTTCTATAATTCATGCATAAACCGTTTGGAACCGTGAAATCGTTTCTAATAAGAGCGAACCTTAGGAGGTACCCAATCGGTTTCATTTTTATCCAGTGTTGTATCAATAACTGGGCGGTAATCTAGAGATACTTCTCCAGTGGCAATGTTTGAGCGGATGATAGAATGCTTACGCCAATGATCCTGAAAAGAGTGAATAAATTAGCTGAAGATTAGTCAAACCTTGAATTCTTTTTTGGTTTGTCCTTCGAGTGGCTTGCTATAGTCGAATTCATCAATGCGGTTGGGGAAATCATCACGGGCATGAGCTCCACGTGACTCCTAAAAGAAATATTTAATAATTTAAAAGCTCACCTTTCGATTTTCGGCTGCTACAATAGTCTGGGCAGCATTGATAAGTAGGTTTTGTAATTCTAGTGTTTCAACCAAATCGCTATTCCATACTAATCCCTTATCAGCAACATGAAGTTTATCTTGTTCTTTATATAATTTTCCAATTTTTTCAACTCCTTGCTGCAGTTTATTAATTAATAAAAATAAAAAATAACTCAAACCTGAAGAACGTCTCCTCTTCTAAAAACTGCTGCGTGTTTTTGCATCGATTTTTGCATTTCCAAACGAAGATAAGCGGTAGGAATGTCTCCTTTGTTATGGCGAAGTTTGTCCAGATTCGCAACTGATGATTCTCCAGCATTCTTAGGTAAATCTGGAACTCCAACACCAGGCTTAGTTTCAGATAAAATTCTAAAAAAAAAGTTTAAAGCAATAGTAAATAACTTACGTGTTTGCGCAGGCTCGTCCGAAAATGACAAGATCAAGAAGTGAGTTAGCACCAAGGCGGTTGGCTCCATGAACAGAATGGGCTGCACATTCTCCAGCAGCATAAAGACCGGGTACTACTTGATCACCCTTTCCGGAGGAGAAGCTTATAACCTAAGATAAATTTGACAAATATTTAGTATAACTGTATCTCGTACCTCTCCTTTGTAATTAGTTGGAATACCTCCCATATTATAATGTACAGTAGGAAGTACAGGGATTGGTTCTTTCGTAACGTCAACACCAGCAAAAATCATAGCAGTTTCCGAAATACCTAAGAAATAATAATAACTTATTGACTCTTAATAGTGGCTACCTGGAAGTCTTTGATGCAATTGCTCAGCTGGTAAGTGGTGAAGTTGAAGATAAATATGATCCTTTTCTGGTCCAACACCACGTCCTTCCATGATTTCTAGAGTCATTGAGCGAGAAACAACATCACGCGAAGCCAAATCTTTAGCAACTGGAGCATAACGCTCCATAAAGCGCTCTCCTTGGGAATTGACAAGGAAACCTCCTTCTCCACGGGAGCCTTCAGTGATCAAACAACCGGCGCCATAAATGCCAGTAGGATGGAATTGAACGAACTCCATATCAGAATTATTGATACCAGCGCGAGCAGTCAAAGCTGTTCCTAAAAGTATGGGCTTCTAAAAGTAAAAGAATATCCTACCGTCTCCTGTGCAGGTATGTGCTGAAGTGCACGAGAAATAGGCTCTTCCATATCCACCAGTAGCTAGAACCGTATTCTTAGCTCGGAATCTGTGAATCGATCCGTCTTCGAGATTCATAGCTACAACTCCGACACATGATCCATTTTCCATAATCAGATCTAAAGCAAAATACTCAACAAAGTAGTTGCAGTTGTATTGTAGAGAGGCTCCATACAATGTATGTAATAAAGAATGACCAGTTCTATCAGCAACACAGCAAGTTCTTAAAACTATTATTATACTATGCTAATAGAAAATGAAACCTATGGGCTTGTCCACCACGTCCAAAATCATTCGATTGTCCTCCGAAGGCACGTTGATAGATTTTTCCCTCGGTAGTACGGGAAAAGGGCATTCCATAATTTTCAAGCTCAATTACGGCTTTTTCTGCTTCGCGAGTCATATAATGAATAGCATCTTGATCTCCAAGCCAGTCGGATCCCTAAAAGAATATTAAATACTGAAGCAATTTGCAAATATTCTTACTTTTACAGTATCGTAGAAATGCCACCGCCAGTCGTCTTTATTCATGTTTCCAAGAGCGGCGTTGATTCCTCCTTGGGCAGCAACAGTATGGGAACGTGTTGGGAACAGTTTTGTGATTACTGCAGTTTTTAATCCTCCTTCAGAAAGTCCCATAGCTGCACGTAGACCAGCACCGCCTAAATCAAATCAGGTTAAAAATTAAAAATGACTCACCAGCTCCAACAACAATGGCATCAAAAGCATGATCTACTACTTTATACTCAGCGATATTTCCAGTCTTCACATCACTATGTGAAGCAGCTGAAAGGCTGAGAGCCCGCTGGATAGCAAGCTTCTTTGCTCCGCGGTAAGCGGTAGACAACATGATCGCTCTAAAAATTAGAAAATAAGAGTATTAGTCTGGAAGAATGATAAGAAGTTCAAGAAGATATTTGTTCATAACCGCACATTTCGGATTAGTTCCTTTGAACCGAAAAAGCGCCAACGGCGCATTAGCTATTTGGCGCAAATGGTGTTTTTTAGACTCTATCTAACTTTTGTTTGTCTGTGAACAGGTATTCTCAGTGTTGATAATAATCAAAACATAGAACAAACAAAGAACATCCAAGAGCATTATTTATCAGTATATAGAATATAACAATCATTCAAAAAATTAAAACAACTGGATGACGAGAGAGATTCTGAAGTATAAACACGTAAAAAGCAAAACCCCAAAGCTTCTTTTCAAATCAACGACGTCTTTCACGGCGTTCACTGGATCTGTCACGTCTGTCATCTCTACGCTCTCGATCCCTAAATAGCATAATTGCTTCAGTTTGTTAAAACGCATCTAACCGACTACGACTCCTTCTGTGCCTTTCTCGACTGCGGCTTCTTCTATCTCTACTACGATTTCTTTCACGTCTATCTAAATCACGGCTACGTTCTTCATCTCTAAATGTTAAATATTAAAGCACATTAGGCAGAATAACAAACCTGTCTTTTCTTTTATCTCTTCGTTCTCTGCTATCATGTCTTTCCTTTTCGCGTTTCTTTTCCTTCTTATCCTTCTTTTTATCCTTTTTCTTTTCATGTTTTATATACTCTTCCAGCTTTGAATCAAGTTCAGACATTAGCTTTTCCCTGTATTCAGCGACCTATAAATACAGTTATGCACCAACAGCAAAATATGCCTCACTTTTCGTTTTATATCGGGATCTCTATCTATTTGAAGGTCTTCTTGAAATGTTAAAACTTTAACTTCTACTTCACGAAGGAATTTTCTACGCTCTTCCTCATATACTGCATTTTGTCGGTGCGTCGTAGGAGAGCTAAATATGTTATGTATAAATTTAAATTAATTTGTTACTCTATTTCGCCATCTGAATCGCTTGCAGTAGATGTGTTCTTTCTATCGGGCAAAGCTGGTTGCTTAGTATCTTCATCCCACTTGCTACTATTAGGCGCATCTTCTCCTCTCTCCCATTTAGATAATTCTCGAGAAGGTTGAATCTAAATAAAAGTTATTAACATTTTTTGTACTTACTTCATCCCATGATGTAGCCATAAATGCTGCTTTTTTCTTCGGAGGTTCCGGAATTTCTTCTTCGGGTAATTTATCATAAATGTTTTCTACAAGTGGAACTCCGTCTATATCATCTTCCTCAATTGGTGCACCATCAATATCTTCGTCGTCAGATGTTACTACTTCTTTTTCAACCTGAAATACTCATTTATAAAATAGTGAGAAGCGTCTTACCTCAATCAATCCAAGGAATACATTTTGGTTATGTATTAGGACATCACGAGGATATAGAGCGGTTTCTTCCCAAACACGAAAGCATTCCATTACGCGGTTTTTAAACTGCTCAGCTTTTAATCTTCCTTCGATTTTTCTCATTGTATTGCCGAGGGCAGTAAAAATCTTAAAACTTGCGCGTAATAATATATAAACTTGGTATACCTTGATAAAATAATCTTGAAAATATTGCCTGTAAAAGAACATATCTCTTACTCCTCTTTGAGCGCAGTTTGCAAGAATGTCCGCCATTAGATAAAGACGTGCAATTTTTTTATGCAAAGGTGTTTCATCGATTGTCAAAGACTCATACAGAGTCTCTACAATTTCTTGAGCGCAGCTGGCATGCTCTGCACACCAAAGCATAGCATCTCCGACCTGAAAACTTTACGCAACAAAATAGTTTCTTACCTTATCTTTTTCTGGAGTTAATTGGCGAAGTAGTCCATCCAGCTCTTTAAAATCGGCTTTACTAAGAGCCGTTTTCCTTTTCCTTTCCTGTTCTGCTTTTATAATAATATCTTTCTTTTCACGTAAAAATCTACTTTCTCTTGTCTGAAATTAACTTAAAAGGCTTTTAAAAAATTTAATACTTCTTTCTTTTGTGTTATAGTTGGGAACCAATACTCGGGGTTCGTTATGTTACAGGCAAGATGGTATAAGGACTTTGGCATGGCTTTTAGTAAATCTCCTGCGAAAGGAGGTGGCTCCCACCATGAACCATTTTCGAACATCCTGAAAGGAATAACTTTTTATTATTATTAAAGGACTTACCTGAATTTGCTTAGTCTCCATTCATCTAATTTTTCGCCTTGAAGTAACGAATATAACTTCCAGCGATAATAAACATGAGCCGGATGATGGTATTCCTTTAGAAAACTAAATAAATAAGTAACGGATGAATAATTTGGCATACGTATAGAGAGAATTGTGAGCTTCTCTACCCATCAAAAGGGCTTCAAACATGGGACCTTCACGAATCACGAATTCAATTGTACGGTGAATGAGTCGTAGTAGATTGCTAAATAAAACTACTAGAAAACTATCTCACCGCTTAGCGGTCAGATATTGTAAAAATTTGAAAAAAAAAATGTGCATTAGATTTCTCTTCTTCCACGAGGATGAAATTGTATTACTTACCCTTCAGTAGGAATCACTACACGAATAGTCGCATTCTTGATCATCTGTAGCAAATTGGGATAAATATGGCAATAAATGTTTAGAAAAAAAAACAATGGGCAAAAAAAACTTAAGATATACCTCATGATAAGCATCCAGTTGCTCAGTAGACCAGTTTTCAGGAAAAGGGGCAATAAAATTCGGAAGGTCTCCATACTTCTCATTCCATGATTGGAGCTAAATCGTGGTTTTAAATAAAGCAATTTAGCTGACATCTTTCGATAAAGGCTTTGCGTTGAACGGCAAATGCGTTGGTGGATCAGGTTGAGTCAAATCTGATAGTCCAGGAGGAATATAGAAGGGCTAAATAATATAAAATATTTATAATAATAAACTAACATGAGGGGGAATTACTACCGGGCGAGCAAATGACATTTTAATGATTTCACCATTAATTTCTAGGCCATGTTGCAGAGCACCTAGAGCTCTATCGGTATCAACTCTACTCCTAAAATCTCAACTAAATTCTAAAATAAAGCTATCATACATGTAAGCTACAAAGCCGCACAGATGATCTCTTCGTTTGTCCTCTTCGGTTCTCGGATAAAGTACTTTTGCCGAAGCTAATGGACCAAAAGACCCAAATGTTTCAAGAATATCTTCCATTTCAATCTGAAGGAATAATATTTAAGCTGTATTAGCACTTACATCGAGCGGAAGATTGCATATGTATAGATTTGTTGTATACGGATCATCGTCGAATTCACCATTTCCCGCGTATGGCTTATCTAATACAGGAGCAATTTTATCAATAGCAGCTTGATCTACTCCGAGCTCATTTTTTAAATGGTCTCTTAAGCCTTTTCTCTTATCCCGTTCTTCTTGTACTCTGAAATCATAATAGTTTTAAAAAATATTCATCTAACCGTTTCAATTCTTCCTTGAAAGCATCTAAGTTCGTTGTTTTGCTTTTCTGATGTTTACTAGCTCCTGGTTTTGCTGGTTTATATACTGGCTTGGCAGTTGTTGGCTCTACTACTGTCGGAGCTGGACCATTTCCTTTGTGTGCTTGGGCCATCATCCGTCTTGCCTAATAAGAATCAATTGTTAAAAATAGTTAATAATTACTTTTTCCGCAGCAATTTTTCTGGCTTCTTCGAATGTCGCTCCAGTAGAAGGAAGACTTCCACCACCAAATTTTAGCTGGATTTTCGCTTCTGGCTGATAGAGTTGGCCACTGGCGGCGCTAACTGAGAGTTATTCCGCTAAGTCAAAGCATACAAATAAAAATATCACTTGTTTTGTTGTTTTCCACAATATCTCCACGAACGAAGGCTTTGCTGCTGGGAGGAGGTATGATTCCACCAAAGTCATCTTCGAATGTACGGAGTGCCTTGCTCAATTCTTCCTCTTCTTGCTTTCTTTTATATGGTCGATTCATGGTAAAAATTTCGAGATCTGAAAAATCGTATAGTAATAAGATGAGGTAGTTTGCTATAACGTAAGGAAAGTACAAAAAATGGAAGTATAATAAGTAGGAAGATATATAATTGGCTTATACCAAAATTAGCAACAAAAAAATGCACTAGAAAAGTCTCTTTTTAAGGCAATAATTGAACCGTATACATAATATCACAAGTCTATCACAATAAATAAGAAAATTGCACTTGAAATGGCAAAAAAGGAATGTTTAGTAAGAAACCGAAGATCCCAAGCCAGTCCATTGATCGGGAACAACCGGGAAATACGTGTCTATTGCTTCAGAAAACCTAAATTCGAGTTATTTTTCTAAAAGGTAGTCCTATACCTAGTACAATACATTTCTGGACTCAAAATAGTTGGCAAATGAGCACCTGGTACTACCATAATTTTTACCCAAGACTCCATTTTCTGAAAAGGAAACTTTGTTTGTTGGTCAAAAAGTAGAGAACCTTGTCAAAAGTGTAGGTTCGCATGTAATCAACTATTCCGAGAAGGAGTTGGCCACTTGTTTCATCTACTCCACAAAGAAGCGAATAATCCATGATTTGTTGGGAAGAAAGAAAATGACTATCGTTTGAGATGGCTTGATTTAGTGCTGCCTTTGCATGAGGATACACATATAGCTGTTTATTCCAAAGATCTTTCACCAGATTTTCATCCAATAAAACATCTTCTGGATTATTTCCTCCTGATGCCAATCTAATATTTTGCTTTACAAGAAAAAAAAGTCAAACTACCTATTTCTGAGAGAACCTTTCAAGTCCCAGACTTGATTCACCGAGTGTTTATAAAAAAGATATTCCATCACGAGAATGTCAACTTTCAATTGTGTGCCTAATGTTTTGCTTTTGCATCCAACTCGAAAAACTCCGTAGACCTATATAGACTCAATTCCTTTTTTCGAATGAATTACCTTGCATAAAGTGGTTAATTTGTTTTCTGTAACAGCCGTTTTGATATATTCAAAGTAATTCGGAGCAAAAGCCGTCTTTGTGAAGGATTTGATCTCAAAATTACCCATCTGCTTCATTATGAATCGTTCATCCTGGGTCTTGTAGAAGAAGGATCCCGACTTTCCTCCCTGTTACTTCTTTGTGAACTGAATCGAATTTTTTCCTACCTGTGGTGACCAAAGAATACTTTGTGATAAAGATCGAATAAAAGCTTCTTCTCCTTCTGGGAATAATAATTTCCTAAGAAGGCGGAATCTTTCGGCGAAATAAGCCTAATTTATATATAATTTTGTCTTAGACTGGCAGATTACCTTCACATAATAATGCGCCGATTGATCATTAAATTCAATTTCAAGATGTTCTGCTGAGATTGCTGCTTCATCTGTTGGAAGAGAGTCGGAGTTGAGATTGAAAGCGACTTCGCCTCCAGCGGCTAAGCGAGCCTTTCTTCTTCCTTCCTCATAATCCACAGCCGAAAGGGCATACGCAATGATACTTCCAATGTCGGGTTTGTAATTTCCTCGCGAGTCTTGGATATCTCTTACATTGACGCCCACTCGAGGAAATAGTTTGAGTCCAAGGTGGAGATAAGACGGGAATGGGTCGTCAAGTTTCTCCAAAGATATTTCTGCTCCTTCAGAGGTCAGTCCTGGGTCATCGCTCTTTTTAACTGCTCGTATAGTTGCTCCCAAAACCACCGACTGGTCATTCCAAGTGTTAATCAAATTGTAAATAGCCTCGCGAATGTACATCACCGTTTCATTCGCCTAGATTATTTGATTTATAACTAAGGCTAGACTCACTTTAATAGCAAACATATCATTTGAGGGGATCAACTGTCTATCGTTGTCTTTCAACTGGTCGGCATATTGTCTCCTTTCCCTGAATATTTCCAATATAACTCATTATTTCTCTAACTAACTGGATAGCTTCCTTAGTTTTTTCCACTAATTGCTTCAAAACGGTGTGGAAAGTGCCAGCACATTGATTAAATTGCTCGTGCTGGACAAATACCTTCAACCGCTCTTCAGATATCAGAATAATATCATCAGCCAGAGCAGCCAATCTATCATTTTTTGTAAAGAGTTTCGAATGTCTTTACCTGGTGACACCATCCAGAAGAGATTGTTTTGTGAATTGTTGTGGTTGAATATGACACAAAACGGGAGAAAAGACAACATCGAATGGTCGAATCTGGAGATTTTGAGATAGAAGGAAGAACATGAAACAAACTGGGGTAACTTTGATGGTAGTAACGAAATTGTTTTGTGCGAAGAAATGTGTCTGTTGGTGGAAGAAGCAATGGGAACAGTGATGTTGTTGAGAGGGAGAGCTCACTGTTCCTTTGGTAAAAGCAGCATTGGCAATATAGTCCAAGTATTTTCCGAATGAAAGATTCCAAACCTCTTGAGTGAATGGAACCACGGGAGACGAACATTTACAACTAAAACTTATATTGACTTCAGGAGTTCAGCTCACAGTGGACAATAATGCCAGGTTATGATGTTTCCGTTGGCAATATAGGAGGAGAGCCCTGGTCCATGGTCATCATTTTGAGCATTTTGGACAACAGTTTGGGTAGTCACTTCAACACAAACTCGGCCAAAAACAAGCTTCCGAGAGTGATCCAACATCGGTACTTCACAGTTAGTCGAAGGACATTCATAGGATTTGTTGAAGCAAAATCTGAGGCTTTGAATTTGGAAGAAAGAAAAAAACTACTTTGTGAGGAATTCTCCAAAACACATGTCATGATCTTTGTAAAATTCCATGCTGAGGACCCAGGGACGAACACAAAAATAGGGAGAATTTGGGGACTTTGGAGAGAAAGATCCAAATAGGACAGCTATCCTTTGGTGGACAAATGGGCAAAGAACATCATTTTTTCTAATTACATCGAGACTTTGACCGGACTGAAACATTTTTTGGATAAACAATGGAGGGAAAATTACCTTTTGTTTACGAGATTCAGTCATTGGCTTCTGTGCTTTGGCTATTCTGCTTTTGAAAAGAATTCCACTAAGAGCTCTAAAAGATGCTGGGTCATTTCCTTCCTCAATAGATGTCGGATCGAAATTACATCGAGGCTCAGCAGGTGGGGGTTTCTGTTTTTACAAGCTAATTTTCAATGCAAAATCTCATACCAAAGCGTTAGCCTCGGCCCTTTGTCGGATTTCTTCTCTCTCAAAATTCTCCACGGCATCAAAGTCTTCCTCTGTTCCAAACCGGTACAAAGGCTGCTTGAAGTAGCTCATCAAAGTGCATTTTCTAAGTTTAGTTTTACTTAAAGAAGGAGAAACCAACCTTCCCTTGGGAGTTTCTAAATATGGTTGTTCGAATTCAATAAAAGGAGAAATTCCGAGAATACTCGAGCCAAGTTCTTTTTCAAAATCCGATCTTTCCTCGGTGTGTTCGATGTTGTTTCGACGAATCTCACAAACTTCACAATTAGAAATTTGATAGGCGAGTTGAAGACTAAATTAACAGTTGAGTTAAAGGTCAAACAGCTCACTTGAACAGATTTAGAAAAGCTTTTTCGCAATTGGCTGAATAGACTGTACTGATCATCAGCTGGAGGACTCTTTTCACAGCTCGAAGTTCACGTTCGTCATTTCCTCTCAGAATCACACTACATCCTTTCTCCGATGGACATTCATCAAAGATCTGAATGTTTTTTAAAAAATAATTTTTTGCGAATCTACCAAGAATACTTTCTCCCTCCCGCTTTTCAACTTGATAACATGCTGGCTAAATGAAGGACAAAAGCCGACATTTTGTTGGATGAGTTGAGCATCCGAAGAGGGCATAATATCGGCTCCTGTAGTCCTAGCAATTCGATGTAAAACGCTAGAAAACTCCAAATGGAAAAAGAAAAAGGTACCTTGCTTTGACTTGGACAACTACTGTAACCCCAGCCTTTCTCAAAAGATTGGCTGCGATTCTGGAGACTCCTCCCTCAACTAACAACAAGGATGGTCTTCTTGTCATTATTCTGTCAACTTGTTTGGAAAGAAATTCAGCTTCTTGGCAGAGAATCGGTTCGATTGAGGAGAACTTGCCCTGTATTCTTTCGTATTCAATCGAACCAGCTATGATCATCACGGAAGCATTTTGCTGGTCGCAATTCATCGAAGAATGAAGGACCGACTTTGAACAAACAACTCCCCAAATTGTCTAGACGGCTATTGTGAAAATTTTAGAAAACAAACCTCAGCTCGAGGAAATTCAGTTTCAGCGAAGACTTTCTTGATATGAACATATTGAAGAATACTCATCGAATCTCTTCTTCTTTCCACATCCACCGTTATTGTGGTCGCAATCTTTTTAGCCAAAGTCAAAACTATTGTTTTCCATCTAATAAAAATATTTTTAAAAAAATGAACAAATAAAAACCGTTCGTCTCGAATTCTCTCTCTTTTGAACAAGAAGTCGACCATCCTTTCGGTTCTTCTTTCGAATAACTGAGCAATATCGTTATCGGGAGATGGTAATGCCTCATCTGGTGCGGAAATTCTAATTTTTTTTGGTACGAATGAGAGTAAATTGAACAAACTTTCTAGTCATTGTCTTAGGGTCAAGTCCATTGATATCCTCGACGAATAACGGCTCTTCTATTTCGATTGGCTGTGGCTCAAAATCGTCAGTTGATGTTCGAAATTCGCTTTTCTGAGCAAATCCAAAATCAGAAGACAAAAAAAAACCAACAGAATCAGTTTTGCTGAATGAGGAATCCTTATTTACAAATGATCCATGAGAAGAAGGCATCGTCCGAAACCAGTCGGGTCCAGATTCTTCTTCGTCGCAAATCGTACTGCTCATACTCGTCTAAATTTTATTTCTTTTTTTTTCAATTTCTTACAGCTCTAGGTTTTCCATATGTATTCTCGTGCTGATTGTACAGTTCTTGAACACACAACATTGTTGGTGGCTTGTAAGTGGAGGGAGGGAGAGATAGGGAATCATTTCGATCTGCTCGTGGCGCTGGATTTTGTTCGCCATTCCTTCCCCACATCAAATTCCCTAGAGTTCTTATTCTTTCTTTGAATTTCTTCAACAAACCAGCCGAAACGGTGGAAATTGAATTGGATTGTCTCGGAGAGCCAGGAGAGTCGATAGCTTCCTCTCCCATGGATGTTATTCCAACAGCTGCTGGAAAAAGAAAGTGTCCAAAACAGGAACGGGGTCAAGACTCCCCGTTGAGACCTACCTGTAGCATTGGCAAGTTCCTCCGAGGACTGTCTCTGATCGACCTCTGGCGGCAAATATTGAGCCATCATTTTCGCGCAGTAGTGACATAGACGGAGATCGCCAGTGTAGCCGAGAGGAGCCCCCGGTATGTGAATATTACAGCATTTTGCGCAGAAGATTTGGCCACAAAGGCGACAATGATGACGACGCCTAAATTATTTTTATTTTCTACTTCTATCTCTCTACCTGAAAGCGGTGAAGCGCTCTTCACACTGGTAACATTCTCTTCCGGTCGAATCGGGCATCCAATATTGCTTGAAATTGCTCCTATTGTAATCCACAAGACCTTCTTTGGAACTTCCTTTAAAGATGCTTGTCAATCTCCCGGAAAATTTTCTAGAATCTTCCTGACTCCCTGGAAAAAGTTGCTTTCTTCACAAGTCAAACTGACCCAAACTTCCAGATGGAGAGTTTTGTGAAGTTTTCCTAACGAGATGATTTCTCTGTTGCTGGAATCACTCTTTTTAGTCAACTTTTTCTTACCATAGGTTGAGTTCCATTTTCAAGAAACTCATTTTGACTCGTTTCGACGTTTATTGCCTCAATATTCCTAGAACTAGTGGAAGTTGAAGGGACATTTGAGGTCTCCTCATTCCTCCAAATTCGACTAAATAAAGAGGAAAACACTCCGCTTCCTATGATTTTTTCTTTCTTTTTTAAACTTGAATCAAACCTGTTGAGTGCTCAATTTCTTCGGATTTTTCATCCTCTAATCTATTGAAAAACACCAACCCGTTCACTGTCTCTTGTTCATTTTCTTTTGAATTTGACATCTTCCGACATTTAGGACACTGCAAAGTTCTCTTAGAATTTAACTCAAAAAACAAAACAAATCTTGAAAATGGAAAGAACACTTTTGGGCGCGAGAATTAACTCGACTGGTTCTGCTCGTGTCAGGACTCGACTCCCTTAAAGCCGAGTTCTCATCCTCGCTTCTGTCACACATCGTTTACATTCATGTAATGTTATTGGATAATCGATAGATCATTCGATTTATCTCAGCGTGATCAGAAAATATATTACAAGTTAGATTGGAAGTGCCTTTACAAAGAATTTATAAACCTCTGATTTTTTTTTCTGGTCAATAAATCTTTATCAAATAAAGGAAAATATTTATTGACTAGTGGTTGGTGGTTCTTCCCCGCGTTCTCTCAAGAAGAAATGATAATAGGCTGTGAGAGTGACGTAGCCTTTCCTAGAAAGGATTAAAAATGAATGAAATGAGTCTTTACTTCTCCGGGTCGCAAATAGCTATAATTCTGGTGAAGTCTTCTCCAATACCATCTACCGTATATCCAATGAGCTTGAGAGTTTCCTTGAAATGATGGTAGTCTACTCGGCCACTCTTTTCCTGCTTTCATTGAAGAGAAATCAAAAATCATATTTTACCTTGTCGAAGCAATTGAAAATAAAAGAGATCGGCTTCGGAATGTCTCCGTTTTCCATTTCTAAAGAAAAAGTTTGAGAGGATAATAACAGACGGCGAATGGGTCTCCGTGACAACAAGATCGGATTAAAAAAGAAACGAATATGCTACGTGGAGAAAGAAAGATTTATTAGGCGAAAGAAAGACGTCATGCACCCGAAATGAAAATCGATGAGCAATTTCACAGGAATCCTCCCCCGTAACGACAAAACGGAATACAGCCATAGTTATAGCCTAAAATAAAATGGAAACATCTTGAAGATTTCTTCACCTAAATTCCCGCCATATCTATCAGAATGGCCAGACATTCTCGTTAATCCAAAGAGCCCGCCATTACTCCAAGGAGTTGCAGTACCATACTGTGGCCAACCAAAAGGAGCAGCTGGAGCAGAAGGAAAGAGTGGATTGAACATCCCACCAAAAGGACTAAAGCTTTGTCCCGAAAGGTATGACGATTGGCCGTAAAGATCCGGAGAAAGGTAGGCTGAAAAGAGTTGAAAACGCGACACTCACCATCGACTTACAATCATACAATCCGGCCAGAATTAGGGGAGAAATACAAAGGAAAATGATAAAGTCGAATCGAGTTATAACCATAGATACTCGAGAACAGAATCACTAACAAAAATGAGAATTTGCATCTGGAACCAGCGGGTTATGCAAAACCATTCGGGGACACGTTTCAATTTGGAGGAAAAGTCACAACAAACAGAGACAATGATGTGTGACGACCTCTCGAAATTTTGATCCTTTGGATCAAAAAAAGACATCGGTGACTAATTGAGTAAAATCCTCTCAGCGAGGTCAAACATTGAACAATAAAAAAGTGTTTCATTAGACTAGCGCAATGCAACATAATTTATTGAAGTACCGAAATACACGTAGGGGGTTTCTCTTCTTTTCTCCTATAAACTTCTTCTTTACTTCAAAAAAAGCAAATACAAACCTCTCTATCTGGCTCATTTACAGGTCTTATAAACAAGAGCTGTACTTGAGGGATCCGTCTGGATGGCTCCCATCTGGTACTGATAAATTGTACATTTTCCTCGGTTATCCGGTTCGTATGCAAATCCTATACAGTTGAGGAGACCATATTCCGCGACGCATAGATTCACACATGAATCCACGTAGGTGAAATATCCTCCGAACTTTCCAGGACCAACTGATGAGACCACTGCGTTTTGAGCGACCAATGTGTATCCTTTCGAGCAATCTAATACACATTTTAGGCCAAAAAGCAGAAAAACAAACCTCCAGGATCAACATAACGGGTAGTGGTGGTCGCTGCTGCTGTCGTTGTTGTCGTTGTAGTTGGATCTGTTGCAGTTGGAATTGTTTGGGTAATAGAC
Source organism: Oscheius sp. JU1382 (assembly GCA_932521405.1). Classification (NCBI taxonomy): domain Eukaryota; kingdom Metazoa; phylum Nematoda; class Chromadorea; order Rhabditida; family Rhabditidae; genus Oscheius; species Oscheius sp. JU1382. The sequence goes on from OW051479.1 coordinate 3,823,917, forward strand.
CAAGGAGGAATCTTTGAACTTTACTTTTGCACAAATAATCCTTACCGTAATCCAGATCGTGGTGGTTGTGGTTGGCTCAGCTGGTTTTGTAGTCTGAAACCGGGAAGTGCATTTCAATCAAAACACATACCAATACAGTAGGCCAAAAAGTAGTCGAAGCTGCGGTTATTGGAGGAATGGTTGGAGTATTGGGCTGATCTTCTCCCGGAGTAGTTGTAGGTTGTCCTCCTGGCCATCCCCCACCAGATGTGGATGGTTGGAAGGTGGAATTACATCTTAAATAGACGGCTGAATTCGAATTGGGATCCGTATCAAAATGGCTCAATTGATATTGATATTGGTAGATTGTACAGTTTCCTAAACAATTTTCTCTTTTCTATATAAAAGCAAAACCTTGATGGTCTGGCTCATAAGCAAAGCCAATACATGGAAGAAGACCGTAGTCGAGAGTGCAGAGGGTAGCACAAGAGTCAACATACTCAAAATGACCTCCGTACTTTCCTGGACTAGCTGAATCAATCACAGCATTACTTTGATATAAAACGTAGCCATCAGAGCAATCTAAAAGGAACTTATTACAGCTAAAAAAGAGTTAAAACCTCCAGCTGGAGAGGCAGTTGGGATATGTCCTTTGACAGTTGTAGTTGGAGCTTCAGTGGGTTCAGCGGCCGGCGTTGTGATTCCTCCAGGCTGCCCTCTTGTAGTAGTCGGCTGTTGTGTCCATCTAGTTGTCGTCGGAACATCCCACCAGCCGGTGGTTGAGGTTTGAGGTTGCCACCAATCAGTAGTGGTGATTTGAGTTGGCCATCCTCCCCCAGATTGAGTTGTAGGCTGTTGAGGACTCGTCGGAAGATTACATCTTTTGTAAACAGCTGATTGAGAATTTGGATCTGTCGGGAAATAACCCATCTGATAGTTGTATTGATAGATTGTACAATTTCCTAAATTATATTTTCTATAAACGAAGAACAAAAACCTTGATGATCTGGTTCATAGGCAAAGCCAATGCAAGGAAGAAGACCGTAGTCAAGAGTACAAAGTCTGGCACAAGAGTCCAAATACTCAAATTGACCTCCATATTTTCCAGTGCTAGCAGAGTCCACAATTGCATGATCTTGGTAGAGAGTGTATCCCAATGGACAATCTGAGCCTGTATTTATGTAATTTAAAGTGAGTTCTACCTCCTGATGGACTAGTTGGGCCAACAGTCCATCCAGGTCCTCTGGTCGTTGTGATCCAGTCGCCTCCAGGAGTGGTGGTAATTCCCCAAGTGATCGTAGGCCTTCCTGTCGTGGTAATTCCGCCGCTTGATCTTGTTGTAGTAATTTCACCACTGGCTTTTGTTGTCGTGATTCCGCCAGATGATTTTGTCGTCGTGATTCCGCCAGATGATTTTGTCGTCGTGATTTCGCCAGACGATTTCGTCGTCGTGATTCCGCCAGATGATTTTGTCGTCGTGATTCCGCCAGACGATTTCGTCGTCGTGATTCCGCCAGACGATTTCGTCGTCGTGATTCCTCCAGGTGATTTTGTCGTCGTGATTTCGTCAGACGATTTCGTCGTCGTGATTCCGCCAGATGATTTTGTCGTCGTGATGCCTCCACTTGACTTAGTTGTTGTGGAACTCTTTTTGGTAGTTTTCTTTGTAGTTGGAATTCCTCCTTCTGGCGTAGTCTCCGAGGTACTTTGCTCAGTAGCTTCTCCACCTGGAGTACTCTCTCCAGACATAGCAGTTGATTGTGCTCCGGTTCCTGTGGTCGTTTCTGTGCTTCCTCCAGCAGCTGTCGTTTGTGCATTTCCTGGTGTCGACTCTCCTCCACTACTGACCCCAGTAGAAGGCTCTCCGCTTGGAGCCGTAGTTGTATCTTGTGCTCCCGGAGTCCCTCCAACTGTAGATTCTCCTCCGCCAGATGTAACGCCTCCCTCAGTCGATCCTCCAACAGTCGCTTCCGAATTGCCACTAGGAGTTGTCTCTCCTCCACTACTTGTCTGTCCTCCATCAGAAACACCAGCATTAGTTGTTGCTTTAACAGTCGATCCAGAGTCCGAAGGCATTGTGACTCCAGGGTCAGTTGATCCTAAAAAGGAAATAGAGTTGTTAGATTGAGAGAAAATAAAACCCTCTAATATTACTAGAATCGTATGCAAGTGCTGGTACAAGTGCTACCTGGGTGAGTGTTGATTGTCTTCTCAGTGGATTTTGTCGTGGTTATCTCTCCTTTCGTAGTTGTTTTAATTGTTATTACAGTGCTCGACTTTATTCCTTTTGTGGTTGTGTTACAAGAGGGATTGATTGTTGGTTTCTGCGTATTTTCAGATGGTGACGTACCCAAAGATTCTGTGCTAGTGTAGGAAGAGTCTTCTGTTGTACTCATTGTTTCACCTTTATCAGTGGAGGCTTGGGAAGTGTCCTCAGTGGTGGTGCTTTTCTGTGAGTTTGGCGTATTGCTTTCGATCGTGCTCTCTGCGGCTGATGAACTGCTCTGTGCTGGTGTTGTATTTCCCCCATGGGACGAACTATCAGAAGTGCTTTCACCGTGTGTGGCTCCACTCTCAGTCGTGTCCGTGTTCGGATTGCTAGTGTAGGCCCTTGTGGAACTCTCTTGTGCTATTCCAGTGTTGAGTGTAAATGCTTCAGTGCTACCTGCCTTGCTAGTGCCTGCGTTACCTCCATCAGTATTTCCAGCTGGAGTTGTGATCTCTTGTGGTGAAGAGGAATCAGTTCCTCCAGAGACTCCACTAACTGTTGTGCTTTTTGGTGCATTTGAATCTGTGCTTTCTTGAGCCGAAGAAGAGCCTTCACCAGCAGCTGTAGTGATTTCCACAGAATGTGTACCTCCACTTCCAGCTGGGGTTGTCTCTGGCGAACTGCCTGGCATTGTGCCTCTTGTCTCTGCGGTGCTCTCTTGTCCAGAAGGCGAATTACCTCCACTCGTGCTCCCTTGAGAGTCTGTGTTCCCTTGAGCCTGTGTAGTGTCTGAAGCTGTGGTGGTTTCTGGTGTGCCGCCTGCAAGTGAACTTCCTCCAGCCGGAGTTGTGTTTCCTTGAGCTTGAGTGCCACTAGCTGGTGTGGTGTTGCCAGAACTATCGGCTGTTGTGGAGCCTCCCTGTGCAGATGTGCTACCTGATTGAGTGTTGCCATCAGTGGTGTCTGTGCTCTCGCCAGCAACTGTGGTGCTTTCTTGAGCCGAAGAAGTGTTCCCAGACGTTGATCCAGATTTGACTGTGCTGCCAGAATCAGTGACTCCAGAAGGAGTAGAGTTCTCTTGTGCTGCTGATGAGCCAGATTGAGTGTTTCCTCCGGCAGATGTTTCGCCAGTAGAATCCGATATTCCAGAGACAGTAGTCGACTTAGCGTTATTAGAGACTCCATCGGAAATTCCTCCAGGCGTTGTAGCTACTTCAGAAGTGTCACCAGTGGAGTCAGATATTCCGGCAGGGGTTGTTGCTTCGGCTCCATTCGAAGCCCCATCGGAAACTCCTCCAAGTGTTGTTGCTGCTTCGGATGCTCCAGAAGAATCGCCAGTAGAATCAGAAATTCCTGATACAGTAGTTGATTTGGCGTCATTGGAGACTCCATCAGAGACTCCTCCGGCTGTTGTTGCCTCCGAGCCTCCAGTCTCTCCTCCAGTTTGGGCAGTATTTGCTCCTCCAGATGTCGAACCTCCACTCTGCACGTCTGTGCTACCAGAGTCGGTAACTCCAGACGGAGTAGTGTTCTCTTGTGCAGATGATGAACCAGACTGTGTGTTTCCTCCGGCTGTTGTTTCTCCAGTGCTCTCTCCACCAGCCGCCGAACTACCACTACTCTGTGCATCTGTGTTGCCTGATTGAGTGCTTTGCTGATTTGCTTCTGTGCTTCCGCCGCTAGGTGTTGTGCTAGCTGCCTGTGCTGGCGACGCATCTGTGCTTCCTGCAGTGATTTGGGATTGCGTCTAAATGAAACCATTACCTCCAGTCGAGTCAGTTGCTCCACCAGCCGTTGTTCCCCCAGAAGAGTCTCCCGGAGTCGATGATTCAATGCTGCTGGCGTATTCATCGACAGTTGTAGTGGCATCAGAAGCTCCAGAAGAGTCACCAGTAGAATCAGATATTCCAGATTGCGTGGTCTCAGCAGCATTCGAAACTCCATCAGAGACTCCTCCGGTTGTTGTTGCTGCTTCAGAAGCTCCAGAAGAAGTAGAGTCAGAAATTCCAGAGGCAGTAGTTGGTTCCGAGTTAATGGAGGCTGAGTCAGAAATTCCTCCAGCTGCTGTTGTTTCAGATCCTGCAGTAGTTGCACCAGAAGAAGAGTCTCCTGTTGCCGCTGTTCTACCCGTACTGTCCGAGATCCCACTAGCTGCTGTTGTCTCTCCACTTACTGCTGCCGTTCCACCACTTCCCGATTCAGTCGATGTTACACCACTCGATCCTCCAGCGGTTGTCCCACTGTTCGTTGATCCGCCTGCGCCGGTAGTTGCACTTCCGCTATCAGTTGATCCGCCGGGTTTTGATGTTCCAGACGAACTTCCACTCGCCACAGTACCCCCAGGAGTTGTTCCTCCACTTGAATTTTCAGCCGTAGTTCCAGATGAACCAGCTACGGAAGATCCAGATTGAGTGCTGCCACCAGCTGCTGTTGTTTCTCCGGATGCTCCACTTGGAGTTGTTCCAGAAGAGATTCCTCCACTTGTGTCTCCAGCTGTTGTGCCGCCAGTTGAATCTCCCGGTGTTGTGCTTCCACCAGCTGCTGTAGTTCCACCTGAACTATCCAATGTCGATCCGCCAGGTGTTCCACTTGGATCGACTGCTGGAGTTGAATCTCCGTTAGCCGCTGTTGTCTGAACAGATGATCCACTAGCAGTGGTACTTCCAGCTGAATCTGTAGATCCTCCTGAATAGGATATGAAACATAGAGGTCAAAAAGAATACCTGAACTGGCAGAGCTTGGCGTAGTACTGATTAGAGTTGATCCTGAATCAGCCGCTGCAGTTGTTAGCACGGCGACAGTGGGAGCTGTCAGTTCTGTCGTAGCCCCTGAATTATATTTATCAAAATAGAATGCGTTGTTGCAACTCTATTAGGGCTAGAGTTGGTTGTTTTTTGGTCTCAATGTTGGTAATTTAGCGAAAAAAAAGTTTGGTTAGGATCAAAAAACGTCATCTCTATTGGTTATTTTGTTAGTCTTTGAACATTAAAACTCACTTGTTGTACTGCTTTTGGCTGTAGTTGTACTTTGCGATGTTAATTGGGTAGAACTATTTGAACTTGTTGAGTTAGCAGTTTTGGTAGGAGTTACAGTTGAAGCTGTTATAGTTGGGGTTATGCTAGCAGAGTTACCAGGAGTGACCGTTGAGACAAACGTTAGAGGACTTGTAGATGTTATGGTTGAATTACTCATGGTTGATTTAGATGTGCTACCTGTTGTTGAGAAGGTAGAATTAACTGTAGTTGAAAGAGTTGTGTTGGCTACACTACTTCCAGGAGTAGTTGAACTATTTGCGAGTGTAGTGGTTATTGTCGATGGAATATTTGTCGTTGAAAGTGTGACTGAGGAAGTCACGACTGTAGGTCCAGTGCTATTAATTGTTGAAGATGTTGCCGTAGAAGGAGTAGTTGCTAGTACGGTAGAATTAGAAGTTGACGAACTACTCGACAAAGATTTGGTCGAAAGAGCGCTGGCTGATTGGGTAGTGGGCATGGATGGTGAACTGCTCAAAGTTGAAAGAGTACTGATTAGAGTTGTTGTTGGAATACTTGAAGCCGAGCTTGTAATTGAGGAGGATGAACTAGTAGAGGACAAGAAAGTGGTTAAAGTTGATGTCTTTGTACTCGAGGAAGAAGTTAGTGAACTGCTCGAAATTGAGGTGGTTGAGAGAGTAGTTGAGGAGGGAGTCGTTAGATCAGTTGTTTCCCCTGTTAAGATTTGAGTTAGTTGGCTTGATTAGGTAAATGTTAAAACTCACAATCAAAGAGAATGGTAGTCTCGACAGTTGGACCAGTGTTTTTGGCTGTTGTTTTAGTAGTTGTTGGGGTGGTTGATTGAGTGTTTGTTGTTACTGTGGATGGAGTTGTTGAAACCAAACGACTTGTTGTGCTGCTAGACGAGGAGCTAGTAGAAGAACTCATGGAAGAACTCGCAGAAGAACTAGTGGCAGGGCTTGTGGAAGAACTAGTAGAAGAACTTGCGATAGAGCTAACGGAAGAACTCGTGGCAGGACTAGTCGAAATACTAGTGGAAGAAGGACTGGTTGGAAGAGTAGCACTATTAGCAACAGTCGACATAGAAGCAGTGGTTGAGGGCACTGTTGTTTTTGTTGAAGAACTGCTACTCGAACTGCTAGTAGTAGAAGAGCTCGTGGAAGAACTCGTAGTAGGACTGGTCGAAATACTAGTAGTAGAGGGACTGGTTGGAAGCGAAGCACTATTAGCAACAGTCGAACTACCGGTAGACACAGTGGTAGAGGGCACTGTTATAGAAGTTTTTGTTGAAGAGCTCGCTAGTGAACTGCTAGTAGTAGAAGAGCTCATGGAAGAACTCGTAGTAGGACTAGTCGAACTACTGGTAGAAGCAGTGGTTGAGAGCATTGTTGTAGAGGATTTAGTTGAAGAGCTGCTACTCGAACTGCTGGTAGTAGAAGGACTAGAGGTTGTTACGGTATTGGTAGTAGAGGGACTGGTAGCGGTTATTGTAGTTGTTGAGGGATTGGTTGAAGCTGTGGTTTTAGTTGAGGTTGAAGTGCTAATACTCGAAGTTGACATGGTAGTTGTGGAGGGAGTTGTGAGTTCGGTTGTTTCCCCTGTTAATGAATTGATTAGAATTCGTTTGGTTATGTCAAAATAATCAAAGTAAAACTCACAGTCAAAGAGAATGGTCGTCTCCACAGTTGGACCAGTTGCTTTTTGAGTTGTTGGTTTGGTAGTGGTTGGAGTTGTTTGGGTTGGTTTTGTTGTTGATTGAGTAGTAGTGGTTACGGTAGTTGAAGGAGTTGTTGTGGTTACCGTGGTAGTGGGAGTAGTTGTGGTTACGGTAGTTGAAGGAGTTGTTGTAGTTACCGTGGTAGTAGGAGTAGTAGTGGTTACGGCAGTTGAAGGAGTTGTTGTAGTTACCGTGGTAGTAGGAGTAGTAGTGGTTACGGTAGTTGAAGGAGTTGTTGTAGTTGCCGTAGTAGTGGGAGTAGTTTTGGTTACGGTAGTTGAAGGAGTTGTTGTAGTTACCGTAGTAGGAGTAGTTGTGGGAGTTGTCGTTGTCATTGAAGTTGATGTTGTTGGAGTCGTGGTGCTCTTACTAGTCGAGGTCGTGGTCGTACTTGTCGAAGTCGAAGAACTAGTAGAAGTAGAGGAGCTAGTAGAGGAACTAGTAGAAGTGGAAGTTTTGGTAGTTGAGGGACTGGTAGTGGTTATTGTAGTTGTTGTGGAGCTTGTAGTGGGGGTTGAAGCAGTTGTCGAAGTGGTACTAGTTGAGGTTGAAGTGCTTGTAGTCGACATAGTTGTGGTAGAAGGAGTTGTGAATTCGGTAGTTTCCCCTGTTAAAAGGTTAGTTACGATTTTTGCAAACAAAAACGCCCGCGCCACTGATCGTCACTAATTGCACCGTTCTCCCAAAAAATCCCCCTACTCACAGTCAAACAAAATCGTCGTCTCCACAGTCGGGCCAGTTGCTTTTTTGGTCGTTGGTTTGGTCGTGGTCGGAGTTGTAGTCGTCATCGTCGTTGGTTTAGTCGTGGTTGGAGTTGTAGTCGTCATCGTCGTTGGTTTAGTCGTGGTCGGAGTTGTAGTCGTCATCGTCGTCGTCGGCTTTGTCGTCGTGGTAGTTGAGCTTGTCGTCGACGGAGTTGTCGTCGTTGTTGTACTACTCGTAGTACTAGGAGTAGTGGTTCTCGTCGTTGAAGGAGTAGTTGTTGTACTCGTAGTAGTCGGAGTCGTAGTAGTGCTGGTAGTACTTGGAGTAGTGGTTCTCGTCGTTGAAGGAGTAGTTGTTGTACTCGTAGTAGTTGGAGTCGTAGTAGTGCTGGTAGTACTTGGAGTTGTTGAACTCGTGGTACTCGGGGTAGTCGTGGTAGTCGTGGTAGGAGTAGTTGTACTCGCAGTAGTAGACGGAGTTGTGGTGGAGGGAGTAGTCGTGGGAGTACTCGTTGTAGTGAGAATTGTTGTGGTGGTTGTGGTCCCTAAATTATAAACTTCAAGAAAGAAAGAAAGAGATACATTCGAAAGTGACCGCAGTTCCAGCAGTAGTTGCTGAAAAGAATTCTGATTGGGAGAGAGAGAGAGATCAAACCTGGTGGTGTTGTTGTTTTACAAGAAGATTGTGCGTCGGAGGCGGCCGCGAGAAGCACGGCCACTATCCATAAACGCATGGGTACCTCAAAGTCTGGAAAAATCAATTGGAAAATGAAACAAAGAGAAAAAGAATACGGTAACAGTCCAAGTCTAGTGGAGGGGGCGTAGGCACGTTGTTCCTCGGCCCAAACCTCTGTTAATCGGCTCGTTCGGGCCGATCCTGCTATGATCCCAATTTGATTTCCTCTAATCTCAATTTCCCTCAAATTCACAATCATCGAGGGACTCTTCTTCCAAGAAAGAATAGAACTCTTTATCTCAATCAAATCTCATTCGATGTATTGGAGTGATGCTCATATTCGACAGCAGAATGACTGTCTTTGGCTACCGGCGACTTCTTCTTCTCCCGTCCCAACGAATGTCTTCTTGCGAATCGACCCAAACTTTTGTCTATTCGCCGTCCAATATTTCGGCCAATATCGAATCTGAATTCTTTTCTTTCAAAGACAAAGCGGCTCATACTTGCTATAAAACATCCCGTCGTGTTCTGGCGAAGCGAGTGGAGCACAGACTTGCGAAGTCTTATTATGTGCTCCTCCTCGTCGACGAATTGGTTTCCGAAGCATTTGGGCCTGAATGGAAAAAGAATCGTAAAAGTTTATTATCTTCTATGCATTATATTTATATCTGTATATTCTATTAACCGGGTCAAAAAAGTCAAAAAAAAAACAGAAAGACAAATTGGCGAGGATCTGCGCTTCAAAGCCAGATCACAGAGGCTTGCGCAACGCACTATATTGCACGATTTCGATGATCACTAGATGAAAGAGAGAAGGCCATCTCTGCCAAAGAGATCAGGGAGGGTTGGTAGCTCTAGCATTGGGGGTTTTTTTCTTACTTAGTAAGTACAAAGAACAGAGACACTGTTGGCTATTTTTTTTCGCAAAATAAGCTAGGCCTATGTACATGACGGACGACGTTTGGCACGCGGCGAACTTGTGGCGCGTTTTAAGTGAAGAAGGAAGGGGGAGAGATGGACGACATGCACAGGCAGAAGCGAAGAATCAAAGGAAGGCATCGGCCTCCTCGTCACTGTCTCCAAGTGTTTCGGGCGTGGTTTTTCCCTGTGATGTCTCAGCCAAAGATGGAACTCCAAGTGGACCAGCAAGAGAGTCGGGAGCACGGGATGTCGATTGGGATGCTACGCCACCTCGACGAGACTTCTTGGCCTTCTTCAGCATCTGTGCCTGAACAGCCCGGGTTAGCACATTAAGCAAAAGCGCTGATTTTCTTTCTCTTTCTCTTTCTGGTCAACAAGCAAAAAAAAACAAGAACAACAGAGCATTCCCACGTGACCCGAAGCGCAAAAATGAACTCAATCTTGGGGTTCTTTCTAGGTGGGACTCTTGTTCACTTTTTTCGTCTTTTTCTCTACTTTTTAGACTTACTTTTAACGCTGACTTCATGATGATTATGGTACCAGCTGGCTGAATATGAGGCTCTCCATCCACCTGCACTGGCCATTCCTCGTGAGTGGTTATTCGAATCTAAAAATTGCTGCTTCTGACTCCCTCGCTCTTGGACTTACATGTTCTCCCTGAGCAATTCGAATGCCAGCAGCCAGTTTGGACTGGATGAGACCTAATCGTGACACATCAGAAATGCCGACCACCTGAATCGTTGAATATTCCCAGAACTCACACAACCCAACCTCTAACAAGCCATCGTAATGTGTGGGCTTGGAGAAGGCGCCATCCTCGCGAGATGTCCCCCAGGGATTCGACCCGGAGCCATAGCTGAGCAGATTCAACACGATGATACCCTCGATATTTGGCAGATCTATCTTCACTTGATCCACCTGGAGAAGGATTCTGTTTTGGGCTAAGGAAATTTTACCTCTAGTTCGATTCGCTTCCACATATCTTTGCAAGTTCGATCGAAGAACATTTTTTGGAGACCGATCTTCGCATATTGCGTCTTGTTGAAGAGTCTCGACTGGAACTTCTCCGGGTTGGCATCTCGTTTGTTGTGGAATTTCAGACATACTGAAATCCCTCATTCATTTGTTTATTTTGTTCTAACCAGTTCCCCAGAAAATCTAAAAATTTTAAAAGAAGAAAGTTTATTTTAAAAAAATAAATCTATAATAATGGAAATCATTGAGACCAACGACAGTAGTTGTTCGTCCTCTCCGTGACTCTCTTCAGAAAGACTTCAAATATCTTGGCGAAGTGTTTAAGTCCGAAGAGCTGAAGATCGCTGTTAGTACCAGGATTTTGGCATGGCCGCGTTGGACTCGACCTTGTTGTCCAGATTTTTGAGAGAGATTGCTGATATGATGGCTCTTTCAACCAAAGCAACGAATCCTGAAGAGAATCCTCCTAGCCGGATGGCGTGCACCTCGTTTTTTGTCGCAAAAATTTCCCGGATTTGGTCGTCTTTGGCTGAGTCCCTCATATGTGAAGGATTCACATGGTTGGTGAAATGCTTCTAAAAGGAAGGATTTCAAGAAATGTGGTAAACTAGCTAAAAAGCTGCATTGGAAAAGTCCTCGATGGTCATTCCATCTCTCATGTGGCGACCATAAAAAGACAGTAGTTGTACTTGAGGTCGATCTCATTGAACAAATTATCAAGGTACATCTCCCTTCTAGCAGCGATGAGTTTTTCAATCTTATCGGGATAGTCCTTTTCATTCTTGAAAAAATCCTTGGACGGCTTGGAGAACGTGGGAAGGATATCTTGGTTCTTCCGTCGCAGTTTCTGGCCAGGGTTTTACACAGGGAACATCAAATGTATTGAATGTTGCAATAATTGGCTGAGTCGCTATTCTTGACTGAGACCGTTTGGCTCAGACATTGGGATCTACGAAAAATAAAAGTCAATATAGGGACTAACTTTATTTTGAATAGAGTTTCCTCTTCCTTTTCAGTCATTTTGATAACTTCGCGAAGCTCTTGAGTGCCGATCTTGTCGGCCCAGGACACAAAGTTCTTAGCATCGGAAGTTTTGAAAAGGGGGACATCCCCATCTCTGGAAGCAAGTGCTTCTTCTTTCTTCTCAAAAGTGGTCACAAATCTCAGGTGGATGGGCTCTAAGAGAGAGCTGGAAAGAGAAAGAGGAACTAACCGGAACATCTTTTTTGAGGTTACCAAGTTACATCTGTCACGAGCGCCTGCGAGCGAGTTTACCTTCTTCCTTTCGATCCGCCACTCATTTCAATGTTCATCATTGTTCCAACAAATGAACTTAGCTAGAAGTCAACTTCCTTCTTTGAATGAAGAATCATAACGGCGTCCTCTTTCGGCCTGACGCTTGTTAAGAACTTCTAGCCAATCAACCATCTAAAAAATAAAGAGGGAGAAGAGGGACCTACATTTTAATGTATTGGATACTGCTCTCCTATCGGGCATTATGACAGGTTTTGAAAAATACACAAAAAATAGGAGGTAACTAAAGAGGTAAAAATTCTAGTTCTCAGTTCATCAATGATTTAGGTAGTGATTTAATGAGTTAAAGTTAACTAAGCTCAGCATCGATTCCAAGTCCAAAGTAGTTGTTCATGATGATCATCGACGTCTGGTCCTCTGGATTGTTCATCGTCTGATCATTTTCAGCTGTCGATGAACAGGCAACTTGGTTCGGCGGCTGACTCCTTTCTTCTTCGTGGAAGACGACAGCCCAGCGATCCAATCGAACTTCGTCGGCTTCGATGACATCCTTCAAAATGTCCAGAGGATTCTCTTCTCCCGTATAGCCGCCTCCCCATCGTAATACCCTCGCCAGATCGTTTCCTGTTCCGAGCGGAACAATTCCACATGGCGGTGAAAAGCAAGCAGCATCCTGGATTGTATTAGATGCGGAAGGAAGGGACTCACTTGTTTGGCAATATCGAGGCACTGAAGCACCCATCCGATGGTCCCATCTCCACCACAGGCGAGGATTTTGTACTTGGGAATATTTCGAAAGACATAGAGGCTGAAAGATAGGTTGGGCGGAATGAAGGGAAAGACTTACCCGACGAGAGGACCTCCTTTAAGGACATCAAAAACTTGGAAAGGATTGAGCAGTTTGCGGAAAGATTGAATCAGCTCCGTGCCTTGGCACCCTCCACTTTTGACATTCACCAAAACCAGGAGAGGCTCGGCGTCGGGAGCCAACATTTGTGGCTGGACGTTTGGTAGACATAAGACAATCAGTTTTTTATCTTCATATGTAGCTTTTTGAAGTTGCTGAACTGCAGCAATAGCAGCTTTTGGCGTATTGAAAGTGATAATCATCGAGCCGTATTCGAAATAAATTGGTCCGATTGCTGTGAAAGGCTTCTCTTTGGCACCGAGAAGTTTGAGCAAGATCCTTTCGTATTGTCTTTGAGCCAGCGATGGCGGCAGATTACCCACAAAAACCGTATGATCATGAGGATCCTCCCGTTCCTGGATGTAGAATCGAGTGACGTGAAAACGACGAACGGATTCCTGAAAGCTCTTTCCTCGTCTCTCCCTCGGAGTAATTTCAGTAGCCCCTGCGCTCCCCGCGCTTATGTCTCCAATTATCGCACGTCATCTACTACTTTTTCACGGTAATTACGCCTCTCTCTCTCTCTCTCTCTGAACGATATCGCATGACTAACGAGATCATTTGGCTACAAGAAAGTGTACTCTGATTCACAGGAAGTAATCAAAAAGTCGTCTCACCTTTCGAAGGTTCCGAAGAAGTTGAAGCATACATTCTTGAGGATTGGCTGTACGATCCGCAACTCCTCGATCCAATGCCACCTGAGAAATGCCGGTATCTGTCGAGAACGAGTCCCACCTGTTGGAGGTTGTATTTGTTCCAAGTGGATCCATCAAGACCAAATTCTGTGAGAGCCTTGCTGATGACGTCACTGACTGTCGTGTTGCTGGTCACTTCCATGGAACAATAAGTGACTGAAGCCATTCGAAGCCATCCTCCATAGACACGAATTGTCTCGTGATCCTTGGTTGGATCCTCTTTGTATCGAAGAAAGATCTGTGCTCTTCGTCCTTCCGGTCTTTTCACATTCCTCAATGGAACTGGATCCTCGAGATTCTCCTCCTCTCCGTCTAAATTGCTCCATTCGAATATGAAGAAAGGCCAAAACAAACCGTCTGAGATGATCTGCGTCACATAGAAATTCTCCGAACTATCGTTTATATGAAAGCGTCGTAAAGCTGATTCCTAGAAAGTCTCTGGCTTATTCTGTAGATCGAATAAACTAACAAGAATAAGTTGAACATTGGCGGTTTTAGGGACTGATGCAGTCCGGGAGATCTGATTTTTCAAGGCACTATTTCCATCAAAAATTCTAAGAAATTCGACATCATCTCGATCCTTTGTCTCTTCTCCTCCGCAACTCACATCGTCTGGTTGAATTTTTAGCGGCGAAGACACTGAAACTCAACATCTCTCCCTCTTATTTCTGCTCGTTAAAAGCAAACTAAAAGGAGGCAGCATGCGGGAAAGATTGTGTGCGGAAGAAGAAGAAAAACTACGCAAAGATCTAAGAAGGGAAAGGGGTGCGGGGCTAAAAGGACAGTGCAAAGAGTCTGACCCTTACGGGTTGTTGTCGGTTCTGAGGTGATATTGAGAAGTTGTTCCATTGGGAGTTCCGTTCTTGGAATTGTCAGAGCATAAGGTGGCAGAATGATCTTGCGCAAAGGACCAAAGTCGCACTCCTGTGGCATCTGTCGGAAGCAGACCGCATGAGCCTAGAATTCTTTCTGATTCTCCCTGATGATCCAAATTACCGTATTTCCACACCATTCGCATCGCATTCCTGCCAAACATTCGGTCGAATAACAGCTCTTTTTGCAGACACAACACTTGCTGTCCTTAGGAAGATTACCTTCCCGCATGTGATGGTACTGGACCACAGTGTTCTGCAAAAACTCTTTTGAGCTCCTTTCTCTGTAACCAAATCCGGACCCTGGGCCGAAATCCTCTTTTTAGGCATGCGTGTTGTGTGCATTCGTGTCTATTTATCGGCTTTCGCGTACTGCTGCCAGTCGTGTCCTGCACAACTCCTATCGATTCCCCTAATGAGGCAAATGACGTCATCTCGTTGGCGCTCTTATCAGACGTTTACCCTGGGTATTCCCCAACTCTTACCCGGTCCAGGTTAGGCACAAAGGCGGCCGCTTCCTTACAGTCAGAGACGGCTAGCTCGACGCAATCCGTGTGCACGTAGTACTCGCACACTGAAAAATTGGGCTATTTCTAGTCGGTAGTTATTTGAGAATGTGGCTAATGAGCGGCTGTACCTTCGCACTCGTGGGAGAGAGTATCATCGGTCTTCTTCCGACAGACGCAGCAAAATCTCCTTTTGATCAGGCAGGGCTGACTCCAGGTGTGCGCCACCGGATTCTTGATCAGTTGCAAGGCCACTCCGCTACAGTATGACACCACTGTCCGAAGGCATTTCTCATGGCAAACGAAGTTGCACACTAAAAAGAATTCAATGAGTTCCTCCATTCGGATGGATGCGCATTCTCAAAAGAAGAATTAAGAGGGGCAGGTGCATTTAGCCATTGGCGCTGCGATACTGTATCTCCATTCAAGCATGTGAGAGCGATGTTTCAGCAAAAGATTTGTCAAAAAAACTTGCGATTCTCTGACATGGCAATCCTTCGTAATTTTCTCCCTTTTTGATTCCTCCTGAGAGGAAGGGAGGAAATAAGAGCTAATTTTTAGATCTTTTTTCGTGCGAAAATTGGCAAAATCTTGACATCGACTGTAGCCAATTGGATCAGGATAGACTCACCTTCACAGGCGTAGCCCTGGGTGAGCATTCCCCAGATCTTTTCGCAGCAATGATGGCAGTAGGTCGGTTTGCCGAAAGTCTTCTTCTGGAAGTAATGCCCATGGTCTCGCCCGAGCGCCAACAACGTTGCGTCCACGTTGTGGCCTTCCGCCGTCATCTGAAACTGAGAGAATATTTTAGGATTGAAGGATCTTCTTTTTTCCTCTGGACTATACCTGGGTGGTGGAACGCCGGCGCGGGGAGAGAGAACGAGGGAAGGGGAAACAATCACCAAGTGATCGCATAATTTGAGGTAGAATGAATTAAGAAAACCGTACCCGCCCCAGACTTCTTCTGTCAGTTGTTAATTGGCTGATAACTCCGCCTAACATCTTCAAAAACACAGGTAAAACTTCCGAGGGGCGGGCTCAGTTACCGTCATTCCGGCGATCTCGGAATACTAAAAACTCTAATTTTATGCGCCCATCTCAAGAGGAGACAATGACCTGACGATCAAGGAGAAGACTCACAATTGTGTGCATTTGGCCGAGAACTGCCTGAATTTTAGCGGCTATAATGAGCTGATGGCATGGCTGTTTAGCAGGGCAAGAAGGCAAATATGCGAGTTGCTAATAATTGTGTCTCTCCTTCGCCTGTCGTTCTGGCTGTTTAGCCAATTAGCGCTTGCTGTATCGGCTCCTCCTATGACTGACCGGAGAGGGACTCCTTCCCTGACTGCGACTGCGCATTCGTCGAAACAAATCGGCAATACGACTTTCTCGAGTAAGGAGAAGTGGCGAGGAGATCATCAGCCGACCAAAGAGAACTGATAACCTTTCCTCCCCTCCCCTTGATAATGGCCATAATTTTAAGGATTTTTCAGTCGGCAATTTGAAACCAAATTGACCCCCTTGACATCACGTGTTGGAAATTAACCAATGAACTCACACAGCTGAGCTGCGACAGGGCGGGTTGGCAATGATTTGACGGGGAATTTTGATCAACATACTCGATCGATTGTTGTCAGAACACAATAAACAAAAAAAATCACCTCGGGAGCGGCTAACTGTGTGGCTTCGTCATCGACGCATTGTGCTCTGAAACTGTTTTTTGGAGGGGAAAAGACGAGGAGGAAAGTGAGGGAGTGAGGAGAGATACGAAGAAGGCGGGGGACCACGGAGCAAAGGGCGAACACAACTTTCGATTTTGCAAGAAACCAGATTGCGGCCCGAGGCTCCGGGAATCCGCAGCGGGGGCGGAGAATGGCGCAAATGAGGGGCTCTGCCTTAATAAGGCAAACGACTGGCTCCACACTGGAAGACTGACAGATTTGGAAAAGAAGAGCAATTTTCTCAAAGGATTGCCTAAGACGGATTATCCTTTGGATATTTTAACGCGATTAGAAAAGAGGGAAATAGAGAGGGAGAGAGAGCGGAGCGGAGAAAATGCTCGCGACTGGCAATACATTTAATTCATAATCAGCTGACGCAGAGAGAATAAATTCATTTGTACCACTTTAGGAACAATTTTCATTGGGGTCCGCTGGAAAACATTCAAAGAGGGATTGAAGGTCAATTTGTGTGGAGAGATCTCGTTTATTCTCAATGGAAATGACATGGGAAGGAGTGGTTCCGGACTTCCCAGCCATCCATTCCCCTTCTCATGACATTTGTACCAAAATCTCAATTGAAAAAGAACAAGAACCAATGACCAAAAAGAAGGTCGAGATTTTGGAGTTGATTTGCGAGATTTTGGAGTCTGACGTCGAGTTGGACTAGCGGAAGGAGATGACAAGATCAAGTCAAAGCTTCTGATAACAATGGGAGAACCATCGGAAGCTGTGGAATGCGTCAACGGGGTGGTGGAGGCGGCCCTGTAGCTGCGGCATCGCTCCATCCATCGATCCAAGAGCCCTTGCAAGTAAGGACTGGGGCGCCGCGTCCAGCGCCTTACGTCCTTCTCCTAAATATTCCGACTTGGACTGCGGAGTGGGAAGAGTCTGCAACTGGTTTGATTCGTCATCAGGAGAGACGACAGTGATATGACTGAATTCAGTGATTTTTCGACTGAAATGACGTCATCTCTCCGGACCTCCATGCGCTACTAAGCGGGGTTTTCATTCATGCGCGGCAGCCTCGAGTCGCTCTCTCTTGCGGTGTCTGTCTCTCTCAAAAAACGGGATATTTCTCTTTCGTCTGCCGGAGGAGAGCGGGCTCCCCGGCTACAAATTGATTGCCTCACCCCGTAATCCGCAACGACAACTACGAAATATTACAGAAAAGTCTCCTAAGTGGCTCTGTGTTCCCTCCATTTACCCATTAACGGGGGTTCTTCCGTTACTTCTCCTCAGCAGGACAGGTGTTTCTCATTTTATGATGACGACTGAACTCTAATTTCACACGTTTGACTCGGATGGATCTCCAATTTTATGAATTCATCTTTGAATTTTCTGTTCTCTTTTTTGAGATCTATACGAATTGAAACGAAAAAAGAGCGGTGAGGTAACAAGTGCAAATGTGCAGGTGGAAATTATGAGAAGGTGGATATTGGAATTGGTATAGTCTGCGCCGGAAGTGGCAAAAACGTACCTCATATCGGGGGAGACGAGGGACGAGGAATTCGAAGGAGCTTCAGGATTAAAATTCAATCGAATGTTCTTTCATCCCGGAAATTTTCTCCAAAAAAAGTTTTATTTCTCTCTCGGTTTACAGGCAGGGAGAGAGAGAAAGAGAGCGGCATAAGCCGAAGTTTCGGCGGAATTTCCATAGCCGTTCCGCCGTCTTTGTGCAACTCCCGGGGGTTCGTGGCCGACCGACCGTAAAAGATGGAAGGAGAATGGGAGAGAGCACCCCAATTACACTCTAATCCCTTTCATGCCGCTCACCTACAGTCTCACTACTTATCCCGGAGAGGAGATCTACGGAGGAAAAGAAAGGAGGAGGTGTTGAGAGTGAGAGCAGGCGGGTCTTCTCTCTCCCTCAATCAAGTTCTTTTGAATTTTCATCGAATAGAGACAAATTGGAGAAATCCATCCACCTGGCGTTCTTCGAGTCTCGCAATCATCTTCCTCTCATAGCCTTGAAGTCTCGATTTCCTCTCGCCGGGTCACTGTGTCTCTTTTTAATGAAATCGTCACCTCCTCCCCTTTCCCAGAGTCTCCTTTCGATCCTCTTATCGTCGGCTCGTTGCCCTCGAGTCTGTCCATTTTGTGTAGTGACGTCTCTCTTTTTCTCTCTTCTTCAATCCCAAACAATAAACAGCCAAGTTTTCGTCAGCGGAAGACATTCTGAAGCACAGCTAATTGTTAGGGGTCGCGGACCAAACGGCAATTCGCAGAGAGGGGAAAGGGACCTGGCTCGTCGACTAGCCCCGGCTGTCGCTTTGTTGGTCAAGACACTCAGATCTGACCGGCACTCCTGATCCCAGGCGTGCAATTCTCGCTTTTCAATTGCCTTTTTTCGAGTACTCCGTCAGTTTTTTCCAGCCTTTTTTCACGGAAACGACCTTCATCCTTTCATCAGGCAGTCTCTCAAATGGAAGATGAAACTTCTTAGATCCAAGAGAGAGTTCAGAGGTCATTCTCGATGACCTTTTGCCACGAGGGAGACTAAGTTCAAATAGAAATTGACCCGTATCCGAAACACTACCTCAAACATCGCCAGACCGTCTTCTCGATCTATTTTCGCGCCGGATCGTCTCTCAATTTCCCAACCTTTAGCTTTTGTGACTGGTTGAAGAGCGTCTCCTGTTTAGCATATATGCTGTTATGTCGGTGATCAACCGACTCGAAGTGTCTCCCGCTGATACCAATTGGGGCAGCCTCTCGCGAGTCAAGTGTCCGTCTTACGCACACTCCTTGCACATCGCACTACTAATCGTCCTAAAATCCGAAATCAGCGCTGACCTTGATTACGGTCGTTTGCTAAGTGGCCGAAACTTGTCCTTTTAGATCCTCCTCGGTTTAAAGCTAGCCGTGCTTATCACCTCACATCTTTTTCCATATTCTCTCGTCGGGCCATATGATTCTTTTGTATTCAGGGGTATGGATGGGAGGCGCAATTGGATACTACTGGACGCCGTTTCTTCTCAGCCAACCAACGCGCCTATTAGAGTTGGAGGAAGGAGGTTTCTCTTCTTTTTTTGTTTCTCTCGAGAGAAACCTTTTCAGTTTCCCCGCTACACACTCAAGAGATGAGCAGAGTTTTGCCACAATGAATAAGCTAAACGAAAGGATTCAACGTCGTCTAGCCGAACAGGTAGCCATTTCGAGCCATAATTACGGCCCATATCACAGCCTCGTTATCTTTCCCATAATTTCAGTCGGAGGCAAAAGAAGGCATTCGAGTGGTCGACGACAGTTTTCGTTTCATCGATGACGAGCCGACAGAACGTCTTGACCAACTGATTGCTCAGAGAGATTCTCGAGGTGAAGTCGAAGCCATTTTTGAAAGAAGGAGAGAACCAGATAGTTGAGTTTTCCTCGTTATTTTATCTCTTCTGTTTTTCAGGACCAGCTAGACGAATAGAACCGAGGATGTGGCCAGCCATCGAAGAACTTCCGGAACCACCTGACAATGACGATACAGGTGGGAATGTCGTCTATAAAAATTCTCCAGGTACAGAATCTCTACAGTACTCCCTCATTCCCCATTTTTAGCGTTGTATTTAGAGCCATCGATGCGATTCGACAATCTATATAGACGGAGAGAATCGGTTGATTCGCAGGCTACAAGAGTCGTTCGAGCCAGTGACTACAATACAAATTATCCGAGAATTGTTCCAACCCAAGAGGATCGAAGACCCCAAATGACTTTGAGACGAACCCCTCTTTTCTACGACAAATGTGATCTTTGTGCCTACAAGATCTTTCGAACGGGAGACTTTTGTCCGGCTTGTGGAAGAACTGCCAGTCCAGTTAGGAATCATTTTCCATCTCGATCACCCAGAACAAACCATCCCTATACGGAAATGCTTCTCAGCCCTCCTCGTCTAATGTACGAACCCTGGGCCAATAGACATTATTCTGGATATATGAGTCAGTTGACTTGTCTTCTCAAAGTATTTTATAGCTCGACCTAGGCAACACACCCATTACAATCAGAACATAACAAGACCGAGGACAATGTGGACAGCCAGGAGGAGAGTCCGACCTGTCTATCGATATGGTAGGTCTCTTTCTTGAGATACTTCCTTCGAAGCTTTTGAATGAGCATAAAAAGATCTTCAGGAACATCGCTGCCGGAAGCGATGTATGATTACGAAGTTTGGGCAAAGAAGAAGGATAGTCGACGGAACAAGAGGAAAGCGGCTGCAATCGCCTTGGCTCTTTTAGCCTTGGCGTTGGTCATATCGGCTGGTGTGGTTCTTGCAGCAGTTAAGAATTGATATACGGGTACAAACAGAGAGAAACAAAGTTTTATGAACACGTGAGATTTGAATACTCGACTATATGCGAATCACATCTTTTTACACCCGAATTGGTCTAGAATCCTCTCTAATCTAGACAAGAATTTACGTACAAAACTTGAGCAAAAGCGGCATGAACTACATCTGGGCAGGAGGGGAAGCAGCATCGAGAAGGGTCGCCTACGATTGAAAGGACCGTTTCTTGGAGAGAACTGTTTACTCCGACGAATAGAGCCATCACTCCTTGGGGGTTCTTCGATTGGACATATCGCAACATCGGCAAATCGCTGGTTGTATCTCCAGCCACAAGAACCTTCCCCACGCTTAGGTCATCATGAAGTTGTTCGATCAAAGCCTCCACTCCATCTCCTTTGTCCCAAACTTTGACTTCTCCCTTTTCCGATGAGGTGGCACAGACCTCAATTTCCAGACTATTATGTTCATCTAATTGGAGTAGCTAAAACATCTTGTTTTTCCCTTTTTTTCTAATTCTCTTACCGTCGCACATGGGTCAACTCGATGAATTCTCTCCTTGACAGCATCAATATACCGAGCTGTGAGTTCTGGAGAAACGGTGTTGAAGATGGTTTGAACTCCGAGAGTCAGTCGGTCAACTTTCTTCTGAACTCCACTTCCAACCAAAGTGAATTGTGAGAAATCGCCATAGCTCAATAGGGTACTCATCTAAGGCTACTTTTATCTTATAAAAAGATCAAATAACCTCGTCGCTGAGCCTTCCTATGGCATCAAAAGCCTCCTCGGAAACGCCAAAGTCATGAACGACTCTTTTTCCGCCCAGCCACCATTCCCTTCCCCACGAGCCACTGTAACAAAAAGAGTGAAAAGAACTAACAAAACAAACCTGAATTTAATGGGTCCATTGATAGGAAGGGCAGTCAGGTCAAGTATTCCCGGTCCTCGCAGTGGTCCTGCTGTGAGAACAGCTGATAAACGAGTGAATTCAGCCGCGAATCGCCCCATCATTACAGCACTATAGACGGGCTAAAAGAGTTCCTCTTCTTCAATAAACAAGATCAAAAACCTGAAGATTTGTGGCATATTGGGAGGTGTAGTCCTTCATTGTTCCATCCCAATCCGTTATAAACATCGGTTTTGTGACCTTCGAATCAGACGTATAATTCAAAAATAAGCTAAAGTTTTTTTGTTTGAAAACGATGAGATAAATATCAAACCTAATAGTATTTTCAAGTTCTTCTTTGAAAATTGAAGGATTCTTGGGATGATAGGGGGCAAGAATTTCCTCCAAGTCGACTTCTTCCCAGACAAATCCATTCTTTTTGTTTAGAAGTTTCTCAAGAAATTTCACATCTTTCTGAGTTATTTTCAAGAGAAAACTAGATGATACAAACCTTTAGTCCTCGAATCTCATCTCGAATATTCAATTGGAATGTAGCGGATGGCGTTGAAATCTGCCGAAGATCTCCAATTGTTCGAGAATCAGTCAGCTGGAAAAATTGTTGAAATCCCTCAAGACCCAACCTCTCGAAGGGTCGACTTCATCGCTTCTAAAAGATTTGTCTCGATCGGTTTTCCATCCAAAATACTTTTTACTAAAGTCTTTCGAGCTTCTTGCATCTAAAAGTTTACATTTTAAAAGAAAAACAAACAAACAAACTTTGTAGAGAATTCTCTTGAAATCCTCGACACATTGAGCCTCTTGTCCAACCGATGAGTGGACTTCCGTGGAGGGGCTGCTTCCACAAGCTAACGACATTATTCTGTTCCTATTGTCCCATCATAAGTGTAGTCTAAAAGCCAATGAAATTAGAGAGGCGAAGGATCTCGTCAGTTGGTCTGAGAGAGGGAGAGAAATAACAAAGGGCACGTATCGAGAGATCTTGTTTTTCTAAATAAAACTGATCAAAAGAAAATTGACGCGAGAGGAGACGAAGGCTGACCTTTGAGCCCAAAATGTTGTTATGTCGAGAGGACACGTGAAAGTGTTACGGAATTCTGTAGCTTCGGTTCTCTAATCTTTTGCTCCAAATAGGCCATCAGAGGGAGAGAGATTTCGGGGGCAACAGACGGCTGTTTACCCAACCAACAACGACGCTCTCTCTCTCTTTCTCTCTCTCGCATCATAAACCGTCGAGTCTAACGGTCTGATTTTGTTAAAAAGTGACGAGAATTCGCCAAAAGGAATGTGTAAAATAAAAAATAGATTGAAAGAGATGGTTGGGGCTATCAGCCGAGAGAAAATGATCGCAGGAGCGCGCTGTTATATTGATTGCTCCCACAGGGAACGACCACTTTAAACAAGCCAACACTGTACATCAAAAAATATTTACTCGACGATCTCTCCGACTCTCCATCATTGTCGGCTGACACTACTGAAAAATCTTTTTTTCATTTTTAGTCAAAATAATTTTAATTGAAATTGTTATGGAATTTGTTGAAGATAAAAGGCTGCTGAAAGAATGTTTATTTAACAAAAAGAAAGGAGTTGGAAAGAACGGTTGTGTAGGCTTGGACCGCCCCTCAGTCTGATCAATGCCTGCCTGCCACAGCCGGCTGCCCGGGCATTGCGACCAACCTCCCAGTCACTAAATTCATTCTCTCCCTCGTCCCCCTTCTTCTCGACCTTTTGATGACTTTTTCATCTAACAAGCTCAGCTATAAATCAATTAAAAAAGAAATTTAAAAAGATAAGAAAATGTTTCCTCAAGAGCCACTTTACAACCGGCCATTACTCAACTCCGTTCTCCTCTCTTTACAATTTCGAGCAGAAGGATCCCATCTTATTTTGAGATAAAGAAAAAAAGTGTTAAATTTAGCAAGAAATGTGCTCTTTATCTAATCGGAAATATAACCAGCTGGATATTATTTCTGTTCTTTCCTCATCTGGACGATCAATCGCAGTCATAACGAACAGGAGTCAAATGGCTCAATTTCGCGCACACAGATGGTTCTTTTGACGTGGTTTCGACTGGAATCAACCAGCCGGTTGGCAGCCATTATGAGGGCGCGGTAATTGACATTCGGCTGGTTATTCCACCCAGTAACTCCCCTCTTCCTTTGACCCAAACGAGTCTACTTTTGTCAAACTTTTCCATCTCTCTCTCTCTCTCTCTCTTCTTATTTTATACTTTCTCTCTTTTGAACGAGTCTGGTCTTTCCCCTTGCAGTCTCCGTAATAACTGCTACTGTTAGTTTTTGCCTCTCCACGCGATAAGAGTCTCTTTTCCCCTTTGCCACGGTCGTCTCTATTCCGTGAAATGGCCGACCGGTTTCGAGCCTCAGGGGAAACAACCCCGCGCATATATTTCGCGCACTTTCTTCAATCTGGAAATGGCACTTTTTCTGGTTGCAGCATATCCATTTATAGGTATGAACAACCAGTAAGGATGACAGTCGAAGCGGAACCCGGTTCTTCGGGACTTTCTAGTAGGATATCAAATGAGATTGAAGAAGAAGAAAATGAAATGTTTGAGGAGAAGCCATCTCTAATCGACATGGCCCCCGTTGAAGTTCTCATCAAAATCTTCTCTTACTTTGATCTCCCAACACGAGGACATGCCAGCATGGTAATTCTTGTGTCTTGCCTTTTAACTTTCCCTAAGGTCTGTCGGAGATGGCGGACTCTGCTTCTCTCATCGCTTTGTAAGATGGAAGATGTCGTCGTTTTGAACGTCTTCGAAAGAACTGTTTGGGATGAACACGTAAAGAATAATAAAGGAGTCAGGTAGTCGGCTTTCTCACTATAAATTGCATAACATTCAGAGTGAAAACAATCCAAATGAATGACGTCGATACTCTCAAGAACATATCTCATTTGATTTCTGAGGCGAATACGGTCAAATTTTGGTACAAAAATTACAGTTTTGCCAAGAAGTGTATAGGTTTGTTTGGCTCTTCGTTTCAGACCACCAAGTCTTTCAGAAAAGATTGCTGATTCAAAAATGGAATTGAAAACGGTCGATTTGTATCCGTACGGAAGCGAGCTCGTAACAGATATAGTCCACGAGAAACTGCCCAATCTGACGGGAGTCACAATGCGGCCACACGAGAAAAGCTTCTTTTGGACTGGCCTCGATATGGACAGTTTTCCTGACTTCCAAAAACTCGAGACACTTTGTGTTGATACAATCAATCTCAGTCAGTTTGGTTTGATTCGTTCGAACTCTCTTCTTCCAGGTCCAAATGTCGTCTTGCCGAGTAGTCTAACAGCCTTGGAATTTCAAAATAGAAATCATCTCAAACACTTGGATTTTTTAAATCTTTTGGCGCCACTGAAGAATCTCGAATCTCTTTCCATTTCGCATGGCGATTTCACTAAAAGGGATGACTTCTATTCCTTCCTCGATGTAATCGATGGAACTATCTTACCAAAACTAACCTTCCTCGTAAGAAACTTCCAGGCTTTTATTCTTCCTTTAGACTTTGAAATTCTGCAAATTCCCAGAGGAAACAATTGATTGGACCAGCTATTCTGACCCAAAAAGATACCCAGAGACCTTTGGACGCGAGAGACGGATGTTCCTTAAGATGATTAAAGTCGACCTCTGCTATGGTCCGATGGATCATATCGGGTCAACTTTCATCCAAATGAATAAGTAAATAGACAATTTGAGATTTGAAGAAGGCTTTCCAGAGATTTGGCCATCTTTGTCCTTCAAATCATGAGCGATGATCAAGCTTTGATCGAGGTTGCAAATTTAGCTCAATCTGTTTTGAATCGTCGGGCGTGGCTCCATTTGGCTGTAATGCAGAGAGACGGAATAAGGAGATCATCTTCCGTCGGGCCTAAAGACCAAAAACCGTTCGTCATTTTCCAAAGAATTCGCAAGTTACAATTCAGAATGAAAGTAGAGTTCCCTGAGCAATTCTTCCGAGTTCTCACCAAATTCGAATGCTCTTTTGTGGACAAACACAATCTGGGTCTGCTAAATGCCATCTTCTATGGTCCCATCACCGCCTGTCAAGATGTCAAACTCATAAATTGTCCTGGAATCACCAATGAGCATCTCGAAGGCCTGGCAAAGGCCTCAAAAATGCTTCGAAGGCTGTCGGTTATCAGCTGCGATAGGGTGGATGAGGATGGCATTTTGCCTTTCTTTTTCAAATTCGATGATAGGAAATCTATAAAATTAGAGGTTTTTCCTTTGCTTTTCTCTAAAAAGAAATTTTCAGATTGTTTGGAAGAGGAGGAGTCATTGTGCTCGTCCAGCGAATTTATACTTGGAAATAGCTCACAAACACAGAGAAATGATCTTTGGAAAGAAGCTAGTTTTCTCAACAAAAACATTCTCAGATGATTGTGACGGCGAACGGGTCACTTTGTATGATAAAACTTCCCGAAAGAAACTGTACATACAGGTTTGTGTTTTGTTGTTCTTCAAAATATCATCTTTTGTGTCGGCTTCTGATTCATCTTTTCTTTGTCATTCAATTCGTATAGCGAAAAAAAAAGACGAAAAATTTCAGGATTTTTCTGAGCCGGATGTCTATAGAATTATTGGAGTTGTCGTTGGAAAACCGGTGGATCTTCCTCCTGAAGAAGCGCCTCCACCTATTCCCGAAGACATTGAAGAACAAAAAACTCGGCTGGCTAAATTGCTCAAGAAATCTTCCGTTTAATTCTAGTCTTTCCCTCGTTGCCATTTTGTACATAAAATCATTTTTGCATCATCTAGAAGAGGACAATACAGACCTTATCGCCCAAACCAAGTGATAGAAGCGATTGAAAATCCATCATGAAAATTTTGGCATGATTTAGTCTAGAGATTAATTCGATAACACAAGTTGATAGTCTTATTAGCCCATTGATCTAATGCTTCTCCCATTGTTTCTGTTCTTCGCTTTGTCTTCAGCTGCTCCAGATGGAGAAAAAATCAAATCTCTTCCTAATTTGGTCGAACCAATGCGATCCGATCAATACTCCGGATATCTCAACATCTCTCAGACTAAAGCTCTCTACTATTGGTAGCCAGGGAATCGCTTTCCTATAGATATCATCTTAGGTATATTGAGTCAGAGAATGATCCAACTAAGGATCCTGTCATTTTATGGCTTAATGGAGGACCAGGCTGTTCCTCTCTAGAAGGTCTTTTCGTAGAAATGGGACCTTATCGTACCAACGATTTTGGTGAAACGGTACATAGAAATCCTTGGACGTGGAATAGAGTGAGGTCTTCGGCTACAAATGATGCTAAATACTTACAGTATGCTTCGATAATCTACCTTGACGCCCCAGCTGGAGTCGGATTCTCCATTCGAACGGATGATAACTCCACGTGGATCTATACTGACGATGAAGTTGCCAATGATAACCACAAAGCCATCACCTTGTGGTTCCAAGTGATTGCGTGGATATTCTTAACGTTTTGTAGAAATTTCCCGAAAGGAAAAATAATTCCTTCTATGTGATGGGAGAGTCTTATGGCGGAACCTATGTCCCCATGCTGTCTGCTCGTCTGGCAGATGATTCGAAGAATTTCCCAAATTTTGTAGGTCTCGCTATTGGCAATGGCTGTATCGACGATGTCCTAAACACAAATACCGTAGTTGGATACTCGTATAACCATGGATTCATCGACGAGACTCTCTATCGCCAATCCCTCCAAAAATGTTGCAGTGGAGCCGATCTTTTGGTTGGTTGTGACTATTTTTCGATGCTTCTTGATGAGAACAATTCTTGTTATAATGATGTGAGAATTCTTCGTTTTTGGAGATCTTTTTAGACACTTTTCCTGACAGAAGCCAACTACTATAGTGGATTGGATCCTTATTTCCTCTATTACTCTTGCTATATGAACGAGGGAGACAAACCTCAATTTAGTTCGGTCGATCATTTCGAAACCATCATCAGACAGCACCTAAGGAAGAAATACTACCATGCTTCACAACAGTCCAGTCAAACGCTCCCCGCATGTACCCACTACAATGATTCGACTGTCTATCTACAACGCGACGATGTCAGAAAAGCGCTGATGATTCCTGATGCGGCTCAGCGCTACGAAAGTTGCAAGTGAGGATTTGGTTTTAAATTTGAAAAAAATGTTAGTGATGCTGTGTCGAACCTTTATGATTTTGGACCGAGCCATTACCTCAATCAGACCAATAATATCCTATATTTGGTTAAAAATCAAAAGAAGGTGACTTCTGCTTTTGCTTCTTTTTATTTCCCAGGTACTCCTCTTCAATGGAGATACTGACAGCATTTGCAATGTGATCCATAATGCTCAATTTGTGGCGAATTTGGGATTGAAGAAAGTTGCAAACGAATCGATCTGGATGGATATGTCGCAACTACCGCCAACCCTTGGCATGATTACCCAATACGCAGGTAACCTATAAATGACGCAATCAGCGGCATCTGAGCTCTCCCAGCAGACCGTATTCTGGCTATTATCCTTTGGCTGAGCCGATGGCGCATTAGAGATTGTTCCACTTGAAGAGACGCAGATTTTTTGGGGTCAGGTAGTGAGGAGTCTTGTGACTCAGATAAGGGTCAGCGAGCTCTCCCCCGATTGCGCAATTTTCGTTAGGCAAAAACAACTGAGAGGTCATTCGGATTGCTTACAGGTCACAGCTTGAGTTCTTTTTTCAGGTCTTGATTTCCTCACAATTCGAGGAGCCGGCCATTTCCCTGCTTCTTCCAATGAAAAACCAAAAGAAGCTCTTCAAATGTTCTACAATTACATCAACAATAATGACTACAGCTCGTCCATTGTAGCTGACACGGCTTATGTTTCTTCTTCTGGAGGTCGTCATCTTCTTTCCTCCTTTTTAGCCATATCGATTTGTTATTTATTCCTTTAAGAAATATTT
This sequence comes from Oscheius sp. JU1382, assembly GCA_932521405.1. Classification (NCBI taxonomy): domain Eukaryota; kingdom Metazoa; phylum Nematoda; class Chromadorea; order Rhabditida; family Rhabditidae; genus Oscheius; species Oscheius sp. JU1382. Next base: position 3,852,132 of record OW051479.1, read on the forward strand.
ATTTTTTGACTTCAAGGAAATTGAGTGTTGGAGGTTTATGGATGTAAACCCGGTGATATCCTATCTAAGTATCAGACCGAGCTATCACCCACGAACCTCCAGAACACCGTCGACCTTTGGGATTGATGGATGTAAACCCGGTGATATCAACTATGTGTATCGGACCGAAGCATCATCCACGAATCCCGCAGGTCTAAGAGGAGGGTATCTGGACGAGGCGAGGAGGAAGACTGACTGGCTAACGGTCGGTGAGGGTCAGGGGTCAGAAAGGGGCGGAGACTCGCCCACGCACGTGATTATGGTCAAGAATCGATTTTTATTGGTCTTTTGATCGGAGGTTTCTTTTAAATTCTGGAACAGTTTAAGAGAAGTTTTTAGAAGATAAATCGCCATTAGTAGACGCATAAGAAGAAAGAAACCAGGATGTAACGAGAGAAAGATCACTTTTACCATCACAAGTCTTCTCGAAAGGACTCTTCGATAGGGACAAATCAATCGAAAGACTTGGCTTTCATCGATAGTTGTCCAATAAAAACTTTTAAACTGAACATTATACATTTTATTATACATAGAGACATCAAAATAATACAATCCTGGGACGGAAGGAATGCAAGACAATTCAAGAGTGGGTGGTCTACATTTGGGGGACTAGAAGGGTCTAGAAGCAGCAGACTCAAAGGAATGTGAAGAGTTTTCAACAGAAGGATATGACTTCACCACGTGCTCTCACAAGACATTCTAACTAATAGCTACAAAAGGCTAAAGGAGTAGTTGTTTAGAACGCTAAGCTACATCTACATAGTGAAAAAGAGAGAGCCATCTTTCAAGAGATCGCGTTCAAAAGTCATATCTTTGTGGGATCAGAGAGGATACCAGTTAGAGATACTGTGGAAGGGCTTATTGGCTGCCCCAAACGGAGGCAGAAGTGAACATTGTCACGAATTCTTCGTAGTTGATTTCTCCGTCACCATCCACGTCAACATCCCGGATCATCTCATCGACTTCTTCCTCAGAAAACTGCATTCCCATGTGAACCATGAAGTATCTACAATTTGTATGGACGCATTTCTTCGATCTCACCTAAATTCCTGTGCTGTGATGACTCCGTTTCCGTCTTTATCGAAGACGCGAAATGCTTCTCTCACCATCTCACTGTCAGTCTCTTTCATCATCCTACATAGACGTTTAATTAATTAATTAGACTGAAAAATACCGTTTCATCATCACGCAAAACTCAGAGAATTCAATTTGACCGTTTCCATCGATATCGACCTCATTAATCATCTCAAGGATCTCCTATAAGAATTTGGTGTTTATTTTGGCTAATCGTAGGCGTCCACTCGAGCCTCTAATTCAACCAAAAGATCAGACAAACTGACCTGTTCGGTTGGATTTTGTCCCAAAGATCGCATAGCCACTCCGAGTTCCTTAGTCGACATAGTTCCATTTCCATCCTTATCAAACATCATAAAGGCCTCTCGAAACTCGTCGATCTCCTCGGGTGACAGCTGTAAACGCGGCTTGTGAAACTTTTTCCATCGATTCGGAGGTCAAAGGCCCCAACTTTCCGTTACCAAAGCCCACGGGTCTTCATCAAAGGCGGAGATATTGCGCGAGTAATGGGGACTTACCGATTTGATGATATCCTCGTTAAACTGCATGTTGTTAGCTCGGGAAGATGTAGCCAAGGCCATTCTTTCCAATTGCTGAAAGCTATTCTTGTCGTTGGAAGGAGAGTAGGACAGGTATAAATAAAGTGGGCTGACACTTTAAGATTAATGACCTCATGAGACATTTATTTTTTGTTTTGAGTCGCTGAGAATGACTGACAAATGGCCGGTCACATAAACAGAGAAAAGGTAGAATGGAGCGGCAAACTGTTGAGCTCTTTCACAGCTCGAGTGTCTCGTTCTCGGTACATGAAAAGACGACGAGAAGAGGGCGGAGAAAGATGACGAACATGCATTCGAAATGACTGGCTACGGTGGCTGGAAAGGAATTTGTCAGCCGACTGACACTCGAGAACTGGGAAATATGAAACGGACCGCTGTTCTTTCTCTGCAAGGAGTTTAACAGCTGATAACTCGTCTTCTTAAAGATCAGCGAGTTTTCTCTTTGCCAACTTTGATCTCTTAATCAGACGTTCTCTCTTATAGGCTAACATCGCATCTGTAGGAAATCTCTGATTGGAGGCGTTGTTGATCTTGGATTTTCTTTGAGTATTTTGAAATTAATGCTTTTTGAAGAAGGCGAGGCTTTTGGCAAACATCCAAGCTGTCAGTTCAGCCAGCATAGCTCATAACCTTCCACCCACCCAACCCGAAGTTGTGAAATTTTGATTGATTGGGAAAATCCTAGAAGACTTCGAGAAAGACGCCTCCCATGGGAGTGTTTTGAAAGAAATGAGAGCCAGTCTAATTTGGAGGTGGCTACCGTTGACGGACATCAGAGACCAGGACTAATGCACCGAGGAGAGGATAAAGACCTTACTTTGTCTAAATGGTCCATTTGGATGTAATTTTTGGCCTAAAAATGGGGCTAATTTACCTGTCTTCTGGCTCTGGCGACATTATGGGAGTAGAAGCGCATCGTTAGCGAATCTAAGTCGAGTGTGGAGCTGTCAAAGCTAGACCAAACAGTCTCCTGTCAAAAAGCTCGCACTCGCCAAACTTTCCGGATTATTAGAAAATCGGGCTGACTCATTGAGACCACTTCTGAGACATTATTGGAATGGCCAATGTTTTCTTGACGACCATCGCGTGCAGTGGATTATTTTGACGAGCTGATTGCGGTATGTCATGACGAAAAATAAGCTATGACGCGGTAATAATTGAGATTCTCGCTCTTCAATTATTCCGGACTACGGTAGGAGCACAACAAGGAAATTTAAGTCCAAGCTAGAGAGAAGGAGAGAAGAAGGAGAAGAAGAAGCTTAAAAGCGGAAGTTACATGAGACTGGGGCGGTGATTCGAGAAGTCTTAGACTCATAAAAGAACAGATGTGAGAGATGGAGAAGGTATGATCTGTGGGGGAATTCGAAGTGAGTCAGCTGTGAGAGTGAGGAGGGAACCACGAACAGTTGCCTCGGGGGCTAAGGGCCGAGACGGCACCCCCACGAGCCCATTAATTTCAATTAGACAATTCGTAACACTTTTCATCTCTATGGCCACCTGGGGCTCTTTTGCTCCTTTGATTCTCTACTTTCGACACTTATAGGATCTCATGATTGTCGATTGGTACAATTACCACAATTGGCAGTTAAGATGGAGATTTCATTTGGATGTGTCTGGACTGCGTCTGAATCTTTTAGAAGTGGTGGATCACTAGGGGATCAGAAGGAAGTTTCGATAGGCTCAAGTGGCTCTTTGGACTTGTTATCCGGCGGCCAACTGCAACAGAAACTGACACATTCAATGGCAGAAGCAAACAATTTGACAAAAGAAAAACGAAGGACTCAAAGGGATCAATTCGAAGACCACAGGAATTCGAGAAATTCACGAGAGAGATGAACACCTGTTGTCTTACGAGGGAAGAATCTCCCGTAAACAATCCCATAAGCTAAAGAGCTTCGGGACTTAATCAGGCATGCAGAAGACGAGACATCAGCGATCTCTTCGGACATTTCCTAACGAGTCTGCTGATCATTTTCTGATCTTTTGGAGAAGAGTCTCTGCAAGGAGGGAATAGGAGAACTCTTTGGTCGGGCGGACACGAGGGACTAACTTGTGTTCTTCGGTAAAAGTATTTAACGGCTCTTGAAGACAAGTACTCCCCGTGGCTCGCAGACGGAAAGAGATGGAGTCGGCGGTGGAGGAAAAGGGATAGAAACAAACAGATTTGGAGAGGATGGACAACTGTTTCACGCGTATCTACTCGAGACAGCTTCCTCATTCGATTGGAAGAATGGTAGGCCATTGATAAGACCAATTTATTTGAAAAATCTTTGTATCTTTTCCCCCAAAAATATTCAATTTCAAGTATGGATCGATCGACTCGTACGATATCCACGTCTTCGCTTTAATCCTCCATCGTGGAATCGCTCTAAATTTCCCAAATGCTTGGTGCAAATCTGTAACAATTTGGTTTTTTGTTGTCCTTTGGCCTTGCATTTTCGGCTAACTCGAATGACACCTGACCAGCACTCAAAACGATTTGAAGTAACAGGAGCTGACGGCTGCACCAACAGTGGTTTCCTGCAGCAATTTTGTGACGCACGTTGGAATGAACCTCGAAAGATTCGTGTTCTGCCATTATTACTTCGGCCAAATTCCGTAAAATAAATCTTGGCTGGACATCTTGAATAATATAAAGTGAACCCATTGCTTATGGAATAAATTCGCCAACTGAATTTGAGATTTTTAGAGTTGGAGAGACCTTATTGGGAAAACCACAAAGCTAATAGCCCTCTTTTGAATTCTCTGAAATTGGTTTTTTTTCATAAACTCGTGAAGATTGGACAGGTTTGAGATTGGTTGAACCTCAATTTCTCTAGGAACGTTCGAGTTTGGGGACGAGACTGTCCAGATTGAGTCAAAAGTTGGGTTTTCGTCCATCATCTTGAGCCGAGAAACAAGTCGAATCGAAGCCACTTGTGAATCGCATCAGCGAAGATCCGCTAGATGCTTGTTCTAACCACATAATGGAATGATAGTTGACGAAATTGTGACGTTAAACGAGCAAAAAGAAGTTTGAGCAAACAATGATCGATCGGCCTTATACTATCAAATCTACAGACTTCTTACTCGGAATGTCTTGAAAGTTCACAAAAAAAATCTTTAAATGTCCCAGATGAATGAACTATGATGCAGAAATAGTGTGTGCCTCCGTAAAAAGAAGGCCATTAGAGGCTTCGCCCTGTTTTGCTGTGTGGTTAGCCCTTGTGCGACGACCTCTCTTCGCTAAACAGCCGAAGTAGTATTTATAAATGGAAACTTGAGTGTCTTTTAAAGTCACTTCTCATGCACAAAATTGTCGTCTTTATTTTGCTTCTTTTGTCAAGTTTGTTTTAAGAATAAAATAATCTGAATTTTCTTTAGCAATACCGATCAACGCCTCTTTTTTCACGTGGCTTAATCAGTCTTGGACAGAACTCAGTCAAACGCCAGGAGATCTTGTTGAACTGTATCGGCATGGAAAATAGTTTTTATGACAACTAACAAAGTTTCAACAATAATAAACATAACAAACTGAAGTTTTTACGCTGTTGCCTTTTGCTCCAGCTCCTCTGATATTGAAGCTTCTGGAACAACAGTAGGAGTTTCTACTCCATTTCCATTCTTGATATCTTCTTCTGATTTGGTTTCTATTCCCTAAAATAAAATGTTTAAAAAAAACTTAAATACGATTTAAAAATACCTTAGATGCTTGAGCAACAGCCATTGATACGAATGTTTTTTGAGGAGACTCGTCACTTTCTGCATTTGAGGCAAAATCATGTTGAAATAAATCAGCCAACCATTGCAGCATTCTTCATAATAGTTATTTCTGGTATAATTGGTAAACTTACGACTGTGAAGAAATTTCTGTTTCCAAAATATCTTTGGTAATCAGGTCGAATTTCACTTTTTCAACTTCTGTCTCTATTTCTGGGCCCCAATCTGATAAAGGCTGAACACATGGTGTATATCTAAATTATTTTATTCTGAAAATGATTTGGTTTACTTTTTATCGTAGTAATCATAGTGAACTCGTTCTAAAAGTAAACCAAGTCCGGGAGCTTTTGGAACGTCTATCTAAATAATAAAATTATATAAATGTTGCAAAACTAACCCTTGCATCTTCAAAAGACCTTTGAATATAACTTTTTAGTTGCAATTCGCGAACAACGGTAATAACCATTCCAACCATTTTCCTAATTTGGTGCAAGATGAACGATTGTCCTTTTACTGTAATCGTAATAAACTCTACATCTTCATTTCGGAGTGAATCTCTAAAAAAAATATTGGAAATATAATTTTCTAACTTGTAAGTAAACGGCTCTCCGCATTTAAACTCCTTTATATATCTGTTGCAAGAAGCATCTTTAAAATCTCTAAAAGTAGAAAGAATGAGATTTAAAAAAATACTTACTTTTTAGATGTATAGTTGAAGAAATTATGAGTTCCTATATAGATATCTAAAAGCGAATTTATTTCTGCAATAGTTTCCGGTGTAATTCGAAAAGAGGCATTTGTTAGCTGAAATCTAGTCTTGAGTTGAAAAAATAAAATACCTCATGTGGTTTAGCAAATGCAAAAGTTGGAAGAGTATAAGAATAAGTCCGAGCGTCGCAAGCTTTTTGTGGATGAAAACTTTGAATTGTCTTGCGCATTCCTAAAATTACTGTCATTTTTTTTGTAAAAGGTATACCCATAGCTCGTATACTGCTCGGCAATAATTTATTCAGCTCTTGTACTCCACTACCTTCATAATCGTGAATTAACGGTAGCTGCATGCCACAAATTTGGCGAACAGCTGATACTGCTTTATCTGTTCGTGCTGCTCGCTGAAAATACTTATTAAATAAACAAATTACAAACCTGAAAGTAGAACTTAAAGGGGCTTTCACGTTCAGCATCTGTAATCCAGTTTAGTTTATGCATGGCATCAAGTAGGTGACTTTCGATAGTCGGATGCTCTTTTTGGAGCTAAAGTTCTCAAATATTAGAAAAAAATAAAAATACCTGCATCCCAAAAAATTCTTTTCCTTGATAAGATAGAAGCATTGCAAATTTCTTCTGTTTAATTTTTATTTTCTTTTCCTCTTGCTTCTCAACTTTCCCAGACTGTACATTATGCAAAGCAGCTTCAGCAGCACTAGCCGCGGGCGTTTCTCCAGTAATCTTGGTCATAATTTGATAAACTCTTTGCAGTAGCTGCTTTAACATAGAGACATCTGCAAATAAAAGTCTATAATAGGATAGAAATGTGAAAAAGGAAAAAATTGCAGATCACGTCCTGTATTTTTGTTCACGGGAATGTTAAAAAAGTTGGTGCAAAATTTAAAGATCCCCGGATTTCCTCCCTCCCCTATAACTTTTTCTCGGAATTCTGTCTTTATCTAGAAAAACTTGAGTCAAGTAACTTTATTTTATATAGAAAACCATATTATAACGGAGAATCCTCGGAAAAAACATGTGTAGCTTAAATTTTCCATATAAATCACAAGTAATACTTGAACAAATCTGAAGAAAAATGTTCACTGATCATGTGTATGTGTAAAGCCGGTAGTTCTAGTCATCTGTGGTAAAATTATACGGTTGATTGCTATTTCAGTTGTGACTGACGCATTCCTTAAATTATCATTATTTCGGTTCGGATGGCGGAATTCACATTCCAAGTTGCTTTCTAAAAGCCTTCTTCAGTGGTATACTGCAGGCGAGTAAGACAAAGCCAGACGTGAATGTGATAGCGTCCGAAGCAAATGGGATCAGCTCGACGCAAATAATGCAGAACCAAGAAGCTGGCGGGGTAAATAAAGTTCCCAACTGTAAGAGCTTTATAAGATAGGAAATTGCTCTACCATAAGCAGCAATCCAAATGTGTCGACTCCAAAAGTTATGACACTATGGATGAAGAGCTTCACTTCCGATCTTGATTTTTTCGAAGGGCCTGCAATCTCTGAGAACTGAATTCTCTTATAGTTTCAATACTAAATGTTCTAAACTTTTTTAATCTTCAGAACCGTTATTGTATTGAAAATAGCTCCAATAGCGCTGGTGGCAAACATGACCGAAACGAGGACAATGATCTGATTGTAGCGAACCCAATCGGGCTTAAAAATTTCTAGTTAGTATTTCTGGAGAAACCTACGAGGTCAGTGGAAAGAGCCATTTGATCATAGCTGGTTACATTGATTAGATTGGAGTAGTATATCTTAGAAAAGAGTCCATTATAAGTCGTGACAAATGGACAGAAGATGACTGCGAGAATGAAAAATTTCAAGTATCTCTTCCAGAACTAGAGGTCTCCTTGACCTCCGACTTTCAACAAAAACTTGCCTTTTCATGAGTTAGTGGAAAGAACACAACGCTCATTCGATTGAGATTTAGAAGAAGCGTCATGAAGTATTGAATGTAGGCAAAATGGTTAATGAAGATAAAACACCATTCAATCCCCCAAAAATTTTTCAAGATAAACGCCCAAGGACTCGTGCTGGTCGTAATTGATGGAATTCGAACTGTCATGAAGGAATTGAGATAGCACAAGATATTCTATGCGTTGTGTTGGCTTATACTCCCACTTACCATAACTGCCGAAACGGCGAAAGTTCGATAATAAGACGTCGAATATTCAGCTGGTTCACGGTAGAAAGTGATCAAGATGAAGGAGTAGCAAAACATCGAGAGAACTCCATAGCAGAAGGAGATGACGAAGTAGATCGTTTTAGCTATTGCAGCAAAAGAGAAAGCGGATTCGACGAGACGCATGAACTGAATAAAGTACCGTTGGCTAGCAGTTGAAGCGAATAAAAGGTAGAAGGCGTCTCTTTTTGACTGGCCTATTGACCCGGAATACAATTTTTCCGTTCTTCACTGAAAGGACAGGGCCTTTTCGAGGCTACTGTAACTCAAAGTGCACGTCTAAAATAGAGAAAATTAAAAGACGTGACAAAGACGAGAAATTATTTTGCTTCTAGTCAAGTGATCTGAACCAGAAAAAAATCTTCCTTTCGTTTCATTGCTTTTCAATAAAAACCATTTTGAAGAGTCAATTTTTATTTGCACTTTTAAGAATCGAGAGATCGCATTTGAGAGAATCAGCTTGGAATTATTACGGACGAAGAGAGAAGAAGTTAACGAAGCCCCTGTCTCTCCAAAAGCTCACATTTGCCTGACATTTGCGTTGAGGGTTTCCATCCAAAACTCACCCAAACCAGAGCTCCATATCGATGGAGACTTTTCATCTCGGGATCCATTTGGCCTATTGGAACATAAGCAGATTTCAATCTTGTCTTGTCTCTTACAACACATTCCCTATCTTCATCATGGAATGTAGTCACCTGAATCAGATCAATCCGTCCGAGGAAACGATTCTACCGGCAGGGATTTTGTAGCAATGTCAGCCAGCTCAACTCGATTATCAGAATATTCAACATACGTGATCCAACTCTGGTCAAAGATGCCGACAGCTGTCCAAGCGATCAGTCCATCTTTAGACATGGGCTGCACATCGGTTACCTGGTAACCGATGGGTAATGAGGGGCGCCGCGCCTCACCTTGAAAAGAGAATTATCGATAACAACCAAATCGTCCACACTCAAGGCATTGATTAGAACCATTTCTTGAGAGAGGAAGCCCTTCAAAATAATTAGAAAGTAGTAGGACAAGCACCGAATAGAAGTCTCTGAACAGGTGATAAAACTCGTTGCCGAGTGAGAGAGGCGAAAAGGGAGTTCGACCGCACGCGGCGTGTGATAAGCGTCGATGGCAAAAAGGGGAGAGTGAAGCTTCTCTGTTTATTTCTGCACGCACATACAGCAGCGATGTGAGTATTATATTTCAATATTACAAAGAGACATAATAGGATCAGAAGCTCAGATTCATTACGAGAGTGCGAAGGACCAAATAATCCGGACTAATTAATCCAGTTCAAAGTGTCCTCAGACTAATCATAGATGCTCTTAAATGTTGTCATATAGACCCAGGTGTGTGTAAGTCCCTCTCCCACTCAAAACAATTTATTAAATTGGCCTGATTCAGCCCAATCCACTAAAATCCTCACCGATTAGAAGTCTTCATCGGAGATCAGACCAGAAGCTAAATCGCCAGTCTTTCAACCTCCCTCTCTCTTCTTCGAACTCTACCGTCGGGCTTCTTTAGAGGCTTCTCGAACTCAAATTAGGCATTTTCAACTGAAGCCAATCACAATAAATAGAGCTGTTTTGCCGCCCATTGAAAAAGGACCTCCTCCTCCACCTGGCATCACTTGAGTCTGAGAAGTCCATTGCCAATGCAGCTTGTCTCTCTTCTAGATTAATTAACCAGTTAGTGGTCTCCCTCTCACACATAATGACATCACGCCATGGTTCTTTTTCTTCGATGTTTGATTTGATTCCGATATTTCACCTGCACTCCTTCCTTACTCACCTTTATCCGATTACATATGCTCTACTCCTCATTTTACAATTTAAATTATCTGGGTGGAGCCAGAGAGAGACCACGAGCTTTCTGACTAATTTGTCGCTTAGTTTTCTTCCCCGGAAATTTATGCTTCCCCTACGTATGAACCATTCACTCCCCTTGACAAATTAGAGATTAGTTTCTGAGACCTCCCCCTCGCCTTTCTTGACCATTCATTGTTCAATCTATGCAGCTGTTTGATGTCGTTTTTGCCAAGTACCATTGGCTACTTTTGGAAATGTCACAGACAGCGTAACCCCCGCTTTAATTGAATATTAAGTATGCATTCTGATTTTAGATTTTTGAATCTTTATTTTGTGCAGAAATCCCTTCCAAATGTCATGATCAATAGTCTTCTTTAGTAAATAAACTCCAGAAGCCCTTTTGGAGTTCCGTGGTTGGATTTTTGTCGGATACGTTCACTTTCCTTCCTGAGATGGGAAAACTCATTTGGTGTACATTAGCCGCCCAAAGACAACCTTTCTTATAAATTAAACGATTGGATTAAGGCTTTTCGAGTGAATTATCTCGCCTTCGTCGATTCCTTTTCTACTGCAATTTGGCTTTTGATTCGCCCTCTTCCTATGCAATTAGAAAGTTGTATTCAGATGAGGCTTCAACTCCTGCTGGTTGTCTTTCAGCTGCGAATGAGTCTGGCCCTTCACGTACCGGAACTATCTGGTTGGAAGGAGAATGTTTATATTGAGTCAGTTACAAAGATCTCTCTCTCCCAATCGGTCGCTTTCAGCTGTATTTTCTGTGTAGATTACGATAGCTATCGCAGACTCAACTTTTCCGGGTGCCAAAAAGGCAAAACCACAACTTGCAAGGGCAATGCCTGCTATATGAGTGAGTCCTTCCTTTGTTTCCAATGTTTGTCTAGAAATTCCAATCAATTTGAGAAAAATTGTAGTAATCTGTTTACGTGCTTTTGCCTGGTTCCTAGAATATAATCTGAGAGAGAGAGAGAGAGGGAGAAAGTTTCCACAATCAGTTCCTCTTCAGGGCAACACAAAAGTTCTCAATTTTTCCTGTTTACCTCCGGATGTTTGAACCTAACCAAGGCGGAATACGATGAGATTGCCCGAGGCCAGCTGGCTGTTGAACGGATGGTGGGCGGAACTGGGAAGGAAACTCTTCTTTGTGAGGTTGAAGCTCCATAATCTGAGAACCTCATCCAAATTTTATTAAGGTTTCTGAGAAGACCAACACATGTATTTGTCGAGGTGAAAGCTGTAATAATATGTCGATTCCGGCGGAATTTAGGTGGGAAATCTTGTCTTTTTTAATTATTTATAAGTACATGGGAAAACCTCATCGAATAAACAAGTTTCAGCGAATTCCATACTTCTTCACTCTTCGGATCTCTTCGATTCCACGAGGTGGTCATCTTCTCGAATATCTTATTTGAATTTTATTTTAGCTTCTTCAATTCCGATTCTACATGCCACACACGCCGATATTCCATTCAGTCGATCTCCGAATGCTGGATGAACAACTGCTTCAATCAGTGAGAGGTTTTCGCTTTTCTTTGTCGTCTTGTCCGAGCTCTCTCTTCCTCATTAGTCTCCTTGTTAGTCTTTTCGTTTATTTGTAGTGATAGAGTTGAGTGATTTCTTTTACGAGTTGTCTTTATTGTTATCACATAGTGTCGGGTACAAAATAAAGAGTTCATCAATTCCCCCTCTATAATAGCTCTAATTGACATTTCTGATAGCATCATCAAAGGCTTTTGCAACATATTCAACGTTCTTGGTGTTCAATCCACAGATGTTGGCTCGGCCGTTCTTCAACATAAATATCTTATATTTTTCCTGGAGATACTTGACTTGTTCAACTGAAAGAGTCTTTGTTGTAGTCAGTTCTTACAGGTGAGTCCAGTGAAGCTGAAGAGTCCGATTTGTTTGGTGATATGTTCCCAATTTCCGGGAGTACCAAGAGCCTCTAGGTGGTGACGAAGAGCTGCTCTCATTTCTCTGACTCTTGTTGACATGATCTAATCTAATTGGTGGGGAGATGGGAGGAATCACCTTGATACTCTCCATCCATTTTTTTCGCAGTTCTGAATCAGTCAGCACCATGTGGACGACACGAGCTCCGTGACTCGGAGGGCTCGACCAAAGCGCTCGAGCTACAAGTGCCAACTGCGAGATAAGGTTTGGAATGATCGAAGCGTCATTCACAACAACAGTCAGATTGCCGACTCTTTCATCTGAAAATGTTTGCTCAAGCCTGAAAAAAGAGTACTGTAGAGTCCGATGTTTTTGGCGAAGGATTGGGCAATGAAGCACTCCAGACCCTGCTTAACAAAGTGGCGAACGGCCCACGCATCCTCGTCAATACTTCCAGTCGCAAAGCCTTGATAGGCTGTGTCGAAAAACGTGAACAAATTCCGTCTCTATGCGAGGTCAAGAAGGATGAGCTACACTTACTTTGACGAGCTCACATATCCTAATCCAGTCCTCACGAGAAGGATCCATGCCAGTCGGATTGTGAGCACAAACATGCAGAACAACAACGGATCTTTCAGGGGCCTTTTCCAGGTCAGCCAACATCCCCTCAATGTCTACCTCATTCTTCTTATTGTCATAATATTTGTAATTGACGACCGAAGTGAAGCCAGATCTGGCGAAAACGAGACGATGTGAGTCCCTAAATGGATTAATTAAATGTATGAATGAGAGACAAAAACCAAGTAGGTTCGCTGACATAAACTGTTTTTGAGTTGGTGTGTCTTGCGAGGAATTCAGCTCCAACCCGAATGGAGCCAGTTCCTGAGAGACATTGTGCTCCAAAAGCCTGAAACGTTTTTTGATTTTGGCCTATGATGGTATCGATCTTGCAAAATATTGCAAGTCATGAAAGAGATAAACACGTTGCATCGTAGAGACTTACTCTTCCTTCTTTGATGGCTGGACTGTCTTCTCCTAGGACCAATTCAGTTGCGACTTTTCTGTAAGGTTCGAATCCTAAAGTTGGAAGATATTCTTTGTTGAGAGTCTCATCTGCAGCCAGTCTTCTCTCAGCTTCACGGACAACTGGCAAAACCCACGGCTTTCTTTCTTCAGTTTGATAGGCTCCAATGGTCATATTGACCTTTTGTGGATCCGTTTCCTTAGCGAACAGCTCGCTCATATAGACGGGCTCAATGATACCCCCAGGAGAAATCCCATTGAAAATAGACATGACTTGGAGACCAAGAGACAAGATGACCTGGTGTGGAGGACGATGACCTTGCTGAAAAGAACACTATCGGAACGATCTAGAAGATTTCCAGATAAAACGGCGTCAGCAAAATAACAATTTTCTCTTTTATTTTTATTTCGTTCTAGACAAACCGGGATTCTATGTACACTTCAATAAATTATAGATTACTCTTTACGTTGCGAATAACTTCATCAAAAGCCTTGGCGACATATTCGACGTTCTTATTGTTCAATCCACAGATGTTAATTCGGCCATCTTTGAGGAGGAAAATTTTATGCTTCTTGTAGAGATGCTCAGCCTGGTCAGCAGTCAATCCAGTATAACTGAAGAGTCCGATTTGGTTGGTGATGTGTTCCCAATTGCCGGGAGTATTCAACGCCTCCAAGTATCCTCTCAACGCCTGTCGCATCTCTTTGATTCTAGTCGACATTTGCTGTAAAGAAGAATCGAAGAACGAATAAAGAGACTTACAACGATATGTCCGTGCCATTGACTACGGAGCTCTGGATCATTGAGAATCATGCTGACAATACGAGCTCCATGACTCGGAGGATTCGACCAATTGGCTCGAATAATCAGCGACATCTGTGATGTAAGTCCCTCAAAAACTTTCGGATCCTTCACCACAAACGTCAGATTTCCAGTACGTTCATCTGGAATGATTTGATTGGGCAAAAAGGGGAACAAAATATACTGTAGAGACCGAAGTTCTTGGCGAAGGATTGGGCGACGAGACACTCGATTCCCTGGTCGACAAAGTAGCGAATAGCCCAGGCATCGGCATCAGGATCCCCAGAAGCAAATCCTTGATAGGCAATGTCAAAGAAAGTGAAAAGATTGCGAGCTTTGACAACCTCAGCGATCTTCTTCCATTGGTCGTGAGTTGGGTCCATCCCGGTCGGATTGTGAGCACATCCATGAAGAATCACAGCTGATCTCTCAGGAGCAGCAGAAAGATCTGCGAGCATCTGGTCAATATCCACTCGATTGTTCTTTTTGTCATAATACGTGTAGTCATTGACGGAGGTGAAGCCGGCCGTCTTGAAGATCAATTTGTGATTTCCCCTGAAGTTTCTTTACAAAAAAAAAGGAAAAAGGAGCTTACCAGGTAGGATTACTGATGTAGACAGTATTGATGTGGAGGATTTTGAGAAGAAACTCAGCTCCCATTCGAAGAGATCCAGTTCCAGAAAGACATTGAACTCCAATGGCTCGTTTTTCCTTGATGGCGGGAGAATTAGCTCCAAGAAGTAGTGTCGTAGCTGCCTTGGTGAATGGCTCGAATCCGAGGACAGGAAGATATTCGTGGTTGAGAGTGTCATCAGCAGCCAATCTCTTTTCAGCTTCGCGAACTGCCGGCAATACCCAAGGTGTTCCAGCTTCGGTACGATAGGCTCCAATGGTGAGATTGACTTTATTGGGGTCGGTTTCCTCCATGAAGAGTTTGTTCATGTAGAAGACCTCAATCGGGGGAGCCACAATGATTCCATCGAAGAACGTCATCTTGTTCGAATGAGAGAAACGAGTCCACTGAAATTGATTAAATTGAAATTTATATAAGGAGAGAGAGAGAGAAAGAAAGAGAGCAAAGAAGAATAATCAGGAGTGAAAATGGCTGATAATGGTATCAGCCTAGAGTCCTTTCTATTGTGATCGGGTGGGGTCTGGCTGATGAATTAACTTCCCATTGAAATGGGGGACAAGAGTACGTGCATTTTGAGAGATTTTTGGTGAGGCTATCGACTCGCGTGAGGTCGACGGCATTGAAAGTTGACGCAAAAAAGGAACTTTGGAAACGCGTGGGGTGACGGTCTTATCTCTTAAAGATTTCCGAGAATAGATTGGAACAAAATTAAAAGTCAAAAATTAAAGGGAGAGAGAAAGTGTAAACACAACAGGCGGCTAGGTTGGAGCAAAACAATTGGTCATTTTTGAGGGGACGGAGAGAATATTCCCGACTTGTAGAAAGGAGAGATTTTTGTTATGTTTGAAACGAGATTTTCTTGAACTGAGAAGGGAGAACCAAAATAGTCCGAAAGAATTATGAATCGATGGTAGATCGGCTTATGGAATGTGCGCCTGACACGGCGAGAGAGTTAATCTTCCCCCAAAACTGCCACTGTGACTCTCCATGGCCAACAAAAATTCCACGAATTATAACCAGCAGAGCTCATTTTATTTGCCTTTAGTATTGTCGACCCCCCAAGTCGCCTCCTGTTGCCTCACTTTTCTCCGCTTCTTTCCTACCATCCCGTGACTTTCATCATTTTTATTCTTTTCAAAACTATAAAAAGAGGCCTGTATGCGACGATGGTCGTCGTATGACACAGAATTCGGCGCGGCGAAGAAAGCTTCTTCCATTCGTCTATTCGAGTCAAATGGCATGGAATCTAATCGGAAGTTTCTTCGTCTTCCGATAGCATTCCTTTTCCCCCTTTCAAAATGCTATATGTTTACAAAAAAGAAATTCCAGATGACTGACGATCATGAGGAAGAAAATCTGGGAGATCAGCTTCGAGCTCAACATCGACAAAAAAGTCGAAGTCAGCCCAGCGGCTTGGATCGAGTCAAAAGTCTCACAAGGAAGCTTTCGGCCAAATCGCGGTGAGTTAAAAGAGAAAAATACAAACTAACTGGAGTGACGAAATTGTGGAAAAGATTGTTGCAAATTTGGAGAGCAGGGATCATTTCTGGAAAGAGAGATCAAATTATCAAAGCGAAATCTGTTGAAATAGCTTTTGATTTTGCCGGCTTTGACTTGTTTACGCGAAGAGAAAATTCCTTTTAAAATTGGCGGGCAAACAGACGGAAAGTGAGAGGGGAGAGAGCACAGCAGGGGGCGAGACGCAGAGCGCACGTGTGATCTAGCGTTGGGTCAGGCAAATCACGCATCCATTCTGTTTTTCTCGGCTAAATTGGGCTCCTTTTCTAGATTTTCTTTCTATTTTGGCTACTTTTTCTCTCGTTTTTTTTCCATCAAATACTAGTCTATTATCAACTGAATATTCTGTTTATAGCAAGGAGCGAAACCGCGATAAGGAGCGAGAAAAAGAACGGGAGTTGGCCATGGCTACTTCGTCTGATCTTGTCAACGGACCTCGAGCTGAAGCCAAAGCTCAGCTAAAAATTGGCCATTATATTCTCAAGGAGACTCTCGGAGTTGGAACTTTCGGAAAAGTTAAAGGTATTTCTGGAATCCGAAGATGAAAACAACAGTCATTCAGTTGGAATTCATTCGGCCACTGGCTACAAAGTCGCCGTGAAGATTCTCAATCGCCAGAAGATTAAAACTCTCGATGTTGTCGGAAAGATTCGTCGTGAAATTCAGAACCTTTCGCTCTTTCGTCATCCGCACATCATCCGCCTGTTAGTTATTTTGTTGTAATTCAACGTCGCCACTTTTAGCTACCAAGTTATCTCCACTCCAACCGACATCTTCATGATTATGGAGTACGTTTCTGGTGGCGAGCTCTTCGACTATATCGTCAAGCACGGCCGTGTACGTAAACACTGACTATTTAGATGAAAAAAAATTGTTCAGCTGAAGACGCCGGAAGCTCGTCGTTTCTTCCAACAGATCATTTCGGGTGTTGATTATTGCCATCGCCACATGGTTGTTCATCGTGATCTCAAGCCTGAAAATCTTCTTCTTGACGAACATAACAACGTTAAAATTGCCGATTTCGGACTCTCAAACATTATGACCGATGGAGATTTCCTTCGCACTAGCTGCGGTTCTCCCAATTATGCTGCTCCTGAGGTCATCAGTGGAAAGTAAAAACCCCCTTGGCTTTCTCAGTTAGAATATTCTTTAGGCTCTATGCTGGTCCTGAAGTGGATGTCTGGTCTTGCGGAGTCATTCTCTACGCTCTTTTGTGTGGAACTCTGCCCTTCGACGATGAACATGTTCCCAGTCTTTTCCGTAAGATCAAATGTACATCCTTTCTTCTTTCTCTCTTAAAAGCCTTTTTTCAGCTGGAGTCTTCCCAATCCCTGATTATTTGGACAAATCGTTGGTCAATCTGCTCCTCCATATGCTTCAAGTTGATCCGATGAAACGCGCCACCATCAAGGATGTCATGTGAGTCGATCGCCATTTTCAACAAAACGTCCGGATTTCAGTGCTCACGAGTGGTTCCAAAAGGATCTCCCAGCCTATCTCTTCCCTCCTGTCAACGAGTCGGAGGCCTCTATTGTCGATATCGAAGCTGTTCGCGAAGTCACTGAGGTATCCTCTTCCCTCGTGGATACTGTGGCTTTTGTTTCAGCGCTACCGTGTTCCGGAGGAGGAAGTCACCGCTGCTCTTCTCGGAGATGATCCTCATCATCATCTTTCAATTGCCTACAATCTTATCGTCGACAACAAGCGAATTGCTGATGAAAGTAAGCTAATTTTTGGTTTCAATCCAACTTTCAGCCGCCAAACTCTCGATTGATGAATTCTACCACATTCCGAATAAGCTCCATCAGGCCGATCAAGGACATCGCCATCCCGAGCGCATCTCTGCCAATGTCCAGAGCAAGATTACCTCAACTTTGGATTCGGATTCTGGACCTCTCAACAACAGCAATCCACAGATCTCCGTCCAATCCGTTCCTTCGAACAATAGCAATGCCAAGGCTGGTGTCAAGCGAGCTAAGTGGCATCTGGGTATCCGTTCTCAAAGTCGTCCCGAGGATATTATGTACGAGGTCTATCGCGCCATGAAGAGTCTGGACATGGAATGGAAAGTCCTCAATCCCTACCATGTCATCGTTCGTCGTCGTCCTGATCCTTCCAATGTCGATCCGGTTCGTTTTCTTCTTTCAGGCAGCAAATCTCTCTTTCAGCCGAAGATGAGTCTTCAGCTCTATCAGGTCGATAATCGCAGTTATCTTCTCGATTTCAAGAGTCTTGTGGATGAAGAGAGTGCTCGTAAGTCATTCCTCCCTTCAAAGAAATCTATCTCTTCAGCTGGCAGTGCTTGTTCCTCTCGTCATGCCTCCGTCTCCATGCCGAATAAGCCATCCGGAATGCGCAATAATCGCGCTTATAGCATGCCGATGGACGTGAGTTTCAATCCGGCTCTCCAAAGAACAAGAGAGAATTTTGCAGGTCGACCCATCGCCTCCACCATCGCCCTCTGGTGCTAAGCTGTCCCAGACGATGCAATTCTTCGAGATGTGCGCCAGTCTCATCGGAACTCTTGCCCGTTAGAAGAGTCATCTATTGTTCAGATTCCGGTTAGCATCATCCCTGTAAAAAAAAACTACTTGTAAACAATATTATATTTGTGAGCGCGAATATTCCGCCATTTTCCGGGACACACTACTGTATATATACATGTCCATGTATAGTACATTTCTATGACAAAATAAATCTCTCCTGATTTTGTTTGGCTCTCATCTGGTCTTCGTCAGACGTTAACGTTCCGTAAAGCTGCGTTGGATGATTTTGCAACTTTAGTCAGCCGACAAAAAAATTAGTCAGAACTTGATTCAGCATGGGGGCGGATGAATAGTTTTCCCCGTCTCAACCATTCCCCGGATCTTTGAACTATTTAGTCGAATGGAACAGTCAGGATCTCCTCGACAGGTGTTCCGCTTTACATCTCAAGACAAAAAGACTACCAGCTCGAGGAACTTTCTTTCCCTCCCTTGTTCTATCAATGTGTTCTCAAGGGATTAATGTTGTGGGTGTGATTGGGAAGGAACACACGCGCTCTAGGGTCCATCAGCTGAGTGAGAGAGAGAGAGAGAGAGAAGCCCTTTGAGTGACCTCAGTCGGAGATCCACAGCTGTTCATTCGTCCGCGCAAAGGGATTTGCCTACGAAATCTCCTCCCCTATTGATATTTACTTTTTTTCCACTTGATGTTTTTCGTATCAATCGGAGTGAGTGTTGTTCTAGGAGATTTCCGTTTCGCCGAACAATGGTCTCATTTCAGTTTACTAGTGACCCTGATCGAGAGACCTGAAAACACTAGACAGCCTCTCTCTTTCTCTCTCTCTCTCTCGTAATGCCAATGCACTTGCTCTTTGCACACACTTGGACCCAAAAGTGGTCTCTCCCAACTAATTGGATCAGTTCTGTCTCTCTTTTGTCTATCTCCTCCTTTGATTTATACCGCCGACGACAGATTCTATCTCCGGACGGAGTTCACTTCGCACCGCTCAATGATGAATTACTCTTGTCTTATCTCAACCTTCTTCCCATTTTCATTCCTCCCATCCTGCCGCCCACAATTTTCATTATTGTCTCCTCTAAATGTGGAGTGCGTATTTACGTTCTCACGAAGTTTTACGAAAAGCGACGAAAAATCTATTCATTTGAATGTATCTGTCCGGACAGCTGTGCAATTATCTCCTTCCACCGTACCATAAACTGCAGCTGTCTGTTCCCCTTCTTGTTCAAAGATCCCAAAATAGTCCTCATCATCACATTTCATCATTCTCGTCAGGGCAATTTGAGTCAAATCCTCGTCGATGAGTGTTCTGGATGAATTTGCGACCGCCTTTATGACCCACTACTGTCGGCTCTTTTTATTCTCTCTCTTTCGGCTTCTGACCGTCTGGCCAAAGTCCACCCCTCTCCTCTCTCTTTCAGTATATATGGCTACCCTCAATGAGAAGGGCCTTCCGTATCAATAATTCCCTCTTCCAAAGAGACTTCTCCCCGGGAGAAACTTCAATAATTTACTTGTTGATCGTCCTTCATTCTCAGCGTGACTTTTCATTGAAAAATAAAAGAAAGTCATCGTATCTTCTTCTCACCTTTGCGTTCAATTGAGCTTGGGACTATCTTGTTGTCTGGTCGTCTTATCTCTCTCTCTTACAAAGTCTCCAAAATTACGTTTTTGCACCTGTTGGTTCGGGTCATAAGGCTCCTCTCCCCTGCGGGGTCAGTTATTTTGATCAATGACGTCGACGAAGTGTTTGGCACCTTGAGGCCATTCACGTGGCCTGTTGACTCGAACTTCACACAAAAAGCCAACCCAACCCAACCACTGAAATGATTAATAGCTCCTTCTCGCCCGGAACCGTTTCTGTCTGCCTCTCTCACCCTTTTGGGACAATTGGTCCAAAAGGTGCCCCGTTATGACGAGATTACCCCATCGAGTGGTCTAAGGCCGACTCTCGTAAATCAAGTGGTGGTCTTTTCATATTCGAGCAACAAATATCCAATTAAACCTCGTGGTGGCCTAATTGGATCTCGACGCTTTCGTTTCTATGGCATCGCTTTCCTTCTTTCGCGTTCAAAGTATTCTGTTTCATTCACTGCCTTTTCATTCGGCTTGTTTTCTCTTCTTCTGCTTTATGTATTCAGACAGACAAATGAGTCAGGTCCAGCCAGCCAGCTGACCTTTGTCTTTCTCTCTGATACTGCACTTTGAGCTCGCACTCTCTCCCTTCCGTCTTTCTCAAAGAAAAAAAAGTTTCAGCTGATGACGGGTGCTCCGGCCGGTGGTGGAGGAAAGGGCAAATTAGTGCCGATTCCTCCTGATGGCGGATGGGGATGGGTTGTTGTTATTGGTTCCTTTTTCATCCATGTTTTCGCCGATGGATTCGTCTATTCTTTTGGAGTTCTTGCTGACGATCTGATGAAGGTAAGAACACTTTTTGGATGATTTTTGACTATCGGTGATAAGTTATCTCTCTGCAGCAGAATCCTCTTGTTCAACAAGAGCTGATAGGTGTCAAAAGAGGATTAGATCTCTCTCAAA
The DNA here is from genome assembly GCA_932521405.1 of Oscheius sp. JU1382. Taxonomy (NCBI): domain Eukaryota; kingdom Metazoa; phylum Nematoda; class Chromadorea; order Rhabditida; family Rhabditidae; genus Oscheius; species Oscheius sp. JU1382. Next base: position 3,873,141 of record OW051479.1, read on the forward strand.
TATTGCAGACGAGCCAACCAAAAAGTCTTTTTAGGAATTCAACTCCGACAACGCGACATGTGCCATAATCGTTTCTTTGTTGACTGGATTGACTCTCGGAAGTGGACCCATTGCCTCGGCTATTTGTAACAAATACGGATGTCGAATCACAACCATCCTCGGAAGTATGATCGCCTTTGTCGGGTAGCTCATTTCCAATGTGTTTTATTCCTTTTAAAGATGCCTTTGTGCCTATTTTGGAACGGCAATGTGGCATATGATTGTCTCCGTCGGAATCATCATGGGCCTCGGATTCGGACTGATGTATTGTCCGGCCATTGTCATAGTCACGATGTATTTCGAGAGCAAACGTTCCTTGGCAACGGGGATAGCTGTGGCTGGAGCTGGAGTGGGCACAGTCCTTTTCTCTCCGATTAATGCCTACCTCATCAAAGAACGCGGCTGGCGTTCAGTCTTTTTGGCATTTTTGGGAATCCTCGGCCTTTGTGCCGCCTGTGGAGCTACTTTCCGTCCTTTGAAATTCCTTGAAGTCAGCGAGAAAGAAGAAGAAGAAGAAAAGGAAGACGAAGAGAAGAAGGCTCGCGAATCGGAAACCACCAAAGCTCCGGAAAATGCAACTCTTCTCGTTCCTGAAGACAAGAGGATCCGTACCAAATCTCAAAGTTCTGGAACTTCCGAGCACAATTTCCTTCGAATGGCTAAATCTCTCAACTACGTTGGACCTGACTCCGATCACGGCTCGAATCCTCGCAGTCGTTGTGGAACCATCACTGAGAAGGAGAGTGGCTTCATCAACAGGAAGGACGTCTTCTACACTGGCTCCATCACAAATGTCGCCGAATTCAGAGAGGACCCCGACAAATATCGGTTTGTTTTCAGTCTTCCAGAATAATCAGATTTTTAGTTCGACTGGCTCTTTGCATAAGAAGTCCTTGGCTAGCGCTTCTGCTCTTTCTGTCGGCAAATTGGATCAACTTCGTGAAGCCTCCGAAGAGACTGAGGATAACAGTGAAAATGTTGAAGGACGTAATATGTTCAAGTGGGTTCTTTCTCTTGGCTACAACAGGGGTTCAGAACCATCAGCAAAATGCTTTCGTTGTCTCTCCTCTTGGATCCGGTCTTCCTTCTTTTTGCTGCCTCCAATCTTTTGACCTCTGTTGGATTCAACTCTCCTCTTTATTTCCTTCCTCTTCACGCCAAGAATGGACTAAAGCTAGATGAACACAAGTCGGCCTTTACTCTCACTACCTTTGGTTTGTCCTTTCTTTTCCACCAACCATCGTAATTCAGGAATCTTGAACACCATCGGTCGTGTCGTCTTTGGAATCATCGGAGATCGTAAACTTCCTTTGCCCAATGGTTGGGGAGATGACACTGCTCGCAACCGTCTTTGGATTTACAATTTGTCCCTTTCTCTCTGTGGAATCCTGACCACCTTCTCCTTCCTAGCCAATGGATTCGAGGCTCTTTGTGTCTACGCTGGAATCTTCGGCTTCTTCGTCTCCTCATACATCTGTCTGACCAGTGTGATCCTCGTCGATCTCCTTGGCCTTGAAAAACTCACCAATGCTTTTGGTCTTCTCTTGCTCTGGCAGGGAGTTGGAACTGTCTTCGGTCCTCCAATCGCCGGCTTCTTGGTTGATTGGACCGGCACCTACACTTGGGCCTTCGTCTTCTGTGGAGTCAATCTCTTGGTGAGTCTTGGCCTCGCAAAAAGACAAAAATAAATTTAGATCTCCGGAGTGATGCTTTTCGCCGTTCCTTATTATCAAAACAAGAGCAAGATGCAGGAGATCTAAGATCTTTCATATCAACTTTTCCAAATCTACGGGAAAACTTTTCACTTCGAATTGCCCATAAAAGGGTCTTTTTTCCTCGCTGAAATGATATCAAAATCTTACGGTCTTCTCTCTTTTTATCAAATATGTTCAAATCAGATTTTCTCCAAAATTATATTTCTGTGTATTTCTGTCACCCGTGTTGATTAAAATCTTCTTTCAAAATTATTTCTTTATTGCTCTCCGCAATAAAATCTGTGAGATTTTCCCATCCAAAATGACCTTGTTTGTTTTCTTTTTTTCTTCTCTCCTAAAAGGGATGGGCTGAATATCGGCTGTGATGGATGGCCGTTTGTGGAAATTACCGGTTTATTACACAATGTTACATAGAATCAAGAAGTCAGCTAGCGGAAAATGTACAAAAGTCGTGGACTTTAATGAGCCTCTAGTTCGGCATCTTTAGCCTTGGCCTCGTCACGGAATTTCTGGAGAGCCTCCAATTGCTCTTTGGTGAGGCCGTTGATCAGCTCATCCAACTTGGCAGCCTTCTCGGTATCAGAGGCTACAATTCTTCCGCTGAGCTACAAAGAGAAACAACTAACCAGCGAGGAATTCCTTGCAAGCCAACGATCTGACAATCTTACGGGCAGCCTCCTTGACGTGGTCGTCCTCCTTGGCGATGCGCTCACCCATCCAGACTGAGAACTTAACAGTACGTTCGGCCAACTTGTGGAGCTTTTCCTTAGTGGCAGCATCCTGATCAGCAAAGAGAGCTTCGATCTTGGGAAGCTTCTGATCATTCGCAATGCTGTGCTCAAGTTGTTATATTTTTCTACAATTTAGAACCTATGATCAACAAGAATGGCGAGAGCCTGCTTTCCATTAGCACGAGCTCCCTCAGGAAGGGAATTCAGGATGGCGGCAGTCTTATTGGCCTTACCAATGAATCCTTCCCAGTTGACTGTCATGTTTAATTTCTGAAGGAATTGGATGTTAGAGAGGAAAGAAAAAGAGGAAAGAAGACGACCATTCAGGTCGAAGGAGAGACGCTCTTTTAAGCAAACGGACCATTTTAAGAGGAATAAATGCAAGTCTTATCTCAAATGGTTAAACTGGAATAGCCTGTTGGTCCCGGAAAACGGCTTTTATTTTTTGTCTTTTCCTGATAATTTGGGCCAAGAAATGACCCATAAAAGCAAATTCTCTTTCCAAACAACTCATCAAAAATTTATCTTTTGGCAAAAAAGAGAGAGAGAGAGAGAGGAGCTAATTGGAAGGCGGAGATTAAGAGCAGTCAAGAGTTGCTTTTAAAGTGGTTGTGGTGTTGAGTTGGATGGCTGAGATAAGAGAATACAGAGTGGCATTCCTCCCTTACAATCTGACAGGGCAAAGTTTCTCTAATTTACTGCTGATTGCATCACTCGCTTACAGTAGTTCTCTGACTTGTGTCCTCTTTATAGCCCAAAAATATCTGTAATCCCTGCTTATAGTTTAGCCTCAAAATGGCCTACAAGAGCCTGATTCAGAACGCTGAGCATTATCAACACGTGTCTTTGACGTGGCAGGGTCGAAGCACAGACACATTTTGTTCGTTTATGTTGCTCTGACTACCATTAAAGACAACCAATAAATGTTCCAGATTAGACCTTTTTTAGCTCGCGCCTTCAGATCTCTGTCAATTTCGCAAGTTCCATATTCAAAGTCTAAATATCCCGAACAGCTTACTGTGAAAGGATGATTAAAATCACAAAGTTACTTTTATTTCTCAGCCAGTTAAAAAGTTGAGTCTAGACAGTCGAATTTGTTTTGAGAGAAGAGGGCAAATCACAGATGTTCGAATCTATTTTTACAAATTGTACATGCCTTTCGAAAGATATCTCAGAAAGGAGAGAACTCGAATCAGAAAGCAAATGATAAGAAAAGAGCCAACGACGCATTTGGGGCAAAGAACTGTTCTCCTTTTGCAAAAAAGAAGAGGCAAATAGATTGGGATCACTCTCAAAATCAGTCTAATATTTGCCGAAACCATGACGAATTGAGGAAAAACGACTCAATGACTGTTTGCTCTGGCTCTATGCACCTTTTTGGAGATTTTTTCGGGTTAAAGTCTCAAATCGGAAGTTTTTGCAGAAAAGCTCTTTGTTTGGATCGTTCTTTGAAAATTCCTGACTAGATAGCGAGAAGAAGATAACGATTAACTGCTGTTTTTGCCGTCCTTTTCTGTGGAGCTGATAAGAAATAAACTTTAAGAAACAGTTTTATTTACATGGCAGGAATCACTAGAAGTTTTTTGTCTTTCGTCTAGACTTTGGTCTTCTCCTAAAAGTTATTTGACTTAAAACAGAGATAGAGAAAACTTACATCAGCTTCGGCCTTGAATTTCCTGAAAGCAGCGATTTGAATCTCATTGAGTCCAGCGACAAGGGCGTTCAACTTGGCTTCCTTGTCAGCATCGGAAGCTTGGACGAACTCCGGACAGACGAGAAGACGAACAAAGGAACGACATCCATCTCTCACAGCGGGATCTTCTTGAGCCAATCTATCCTTAGTCCATTTGGCGACCTGAGCAGCCTTCTCGGCAGTCTTGTGGAGGAATTCCTTGGCTTTTTCATCATGAACATCTTGCAAGAATGCGTCAATCTTGGCCACTTTATCGGCTGGCTCGAGGTTAGGATCGCCTAAGATCTTGAAAGATTCGATCAACTTGGCTCGAGTTCCATCAGGAAGAGTCTTGAGGAAGTTGGAGGTAACATTGGTGGCTTGGATCACTCCCTCCCAATTGATAGTCATCTTCTTCTGAAAACAAAGGCTAAATAAGGCAGATAGAGCGTGAGAGAGGGCTTGCAGCAACTGATGAAAGAGTTATCGGAGAGCGAATGACTGTATCTCGGTGGACATGCCATCTTTATACAACTCCCTCTGCTTACGTGGCATTGTTTTTTCGGCTTTGGCGAGGCTTATTCACTCGTCCATCTGTCAAGAAAAGGCAATAAATCCAATGCAAACAACGATAGATTTCTTGGCCTTTTGACGCATCTCAAATGAAGAAAAGACAAGAAAACTCTTTATCAGAAAAAAAGTGTCAACACCCACACCTTCGATTCTTCTGGAACATTTCGTAGCCTTCTTCGAAATAGCTGTTCATTTGATTGAAATGGTCATCCAAGGAAAGTGGTACATTTATCACTGATTTGCGTTCTCTTCGAAGTTTCATCGCGATGATCAACGGCATAAAAAGAGCATACAAATAGGACTGAATTGGGTTGCTTTCTGTCCTCAAGAGGGTCGTACCTGGAAGAAAACAAGTTCCACCCAAACTGCCGTTGAGAAACGATTCCTATCCGGTACAAACTGAAAGATTCTTTGGGCTTCTGGGATCCTACCACAGGAAAGAGAACAAAGCAGGAAAATTGCAGGAGATTGAAGAAGAAATGTGTGCAAAAGCAAGGAAGGAGAGCCTCCGTGATTCTTTTGTTCTCGACTAGCTAAATTGCAGAGACTCCAATTATCCTCGGCTACATACTTGGTACTTTTTACTTAAATTAGAGCTGTGACGTTCTCCCTGGGCGAGGCGATTATAGAGCCAAGTTACTGAGAATATGGCCACAGTAATCATCTCTAACGCCAAATAGAATCGACGAAGCCACTGCAAAAGGACTATTTGAGAGAAGGAGTCGATCTACTTCGATAGGCTCAGCATTTCCTCGTGTGGTTACTGTACTCAAAATCTGTTGGTCATTCCAATCGGCTCGAACCATAACCAAATAGATCCAAGACGTTCCATTAACTATTGTCTGAAAGGAAGTTTTTTCCCTCCAAAAAACGAGAGAACTTACTGATATGACGGTGAGAAAAAGACCCAGATGATTGTTTTTCTGTTTTTCGAAGAAGATTGGCCACATAGTAGCAATGAGTCGCTCAATGGCAAAAGTGAACATTGTAACAGTTTGAAACGTGGCTCCAATACCCGGAATAGCTCTCAATGGGAGGCCGATCTTTGCCGGTAGCAAATAGAAACATGGATCTTCGCTTTTAATCGAGAATCTGAAGATGGCTTTATGAGAAAAAGCAACAAAAAGTACCGAGCAAAATCAAAGATATAGACGAAGACAAATCCGGCAGGAACCTCGATTGCCCAGAACATGTGAGTCAGAAAAAGGACTTTTGTGGTTGGACTGGGCATCCCTTTCATCGGCTGAAATAGTCCTCATAAATTACAAAAAGAAGGGGAAAAACATACCTTCGTCAGGAGAAAAAGAGAACTGACAATAACACAAAGCAGACAGAGAACAGCTTTGAGAGCCAAACTGACTCGGAAGTAGACAGGCTGAGCGAAAGTAGCAGCCTCAATGCAAAGAGGATCCATGTTTGAGAATAACAAGATCAAATTGAGAATGAGTCTGCCCTTCCGAAAACAATTATGACTAATTGTCTGAAAGAAGAAGTAGAGAGAAAGGCGAAGAGAATGGGGAGTTCCTGAGAGGAGAAATCTGACGCTGGAACTTGGCAAAAATAAATAGGCTAATTGGGACGGAAGAGTTTAAAAGGGGCGATTCCTTCCAACTCTCTCTCTCTCTCTGGCAATTCATAAAAAATCTATGAGAGACTCTCGTGTTGCAGTTCTGCCTTCACTCTCGCAGAGTTCTCAAGAAACAAAGAATTTTTAACAGTTTTGGACAAACAACGGAGAGCAAATCCAAGGAAAGCCATACATACACATTTTAGCTGAATCAGATTGCAAAGATCAAAAAGTAGCAAAAACTCGATTAGACGCCGACTTTACCTCCACGCTTTGGCTGGAAGTTGGGATAATTGAATGGGAGACATCTGGGATTGAGCCACGAAGGGGAGGAGGACTTCCGAAGACACGATAATTTCATTAGGTTCAAACTTCTTTCGCATTCATATAATCAAACTGACGACTCGTCCGGAATAATCAGCCCTTCTCGAATATTCAGAGATGATGGATTTACTGGAAGACTGATCTGGCCTTCTGTCTCACTTGGAATGAATCATTAATTCTCTGACGAGGTTCGCCTTGAGATTTCAGAGCAATTGCCTCCGCTCTTGCAATTAGCTCTCCATCAGCCTATTCTTTCACTTCTCCCTGAGTATTCAGCTGTACTTATTCTCCATTGTTTACTAGCAGATCTTGAGATAATTTCTTCAATTTACACACCCTTCAATTAGCTCTCTTTTCCCTTGAATATTCAACCATTTTGGAACATTTTCTATTCAGTGTTCCCTCTTTCAATAGGAGGTAGTAGCTCCTAACGTAATTTCCTCGATTGCAATTCCCTGGCAATTAATTCTCCATCAATCCTTCTTTCTCACAGAATAACCAGATACTCTAAAGAGCCGTCTCTGGCCAGAAGATCTTCTTATTTACAGCTGGGTTGGCTCTCAGACCGAGAAGTGTCTTCAATTCAGACAGATCTCTCCAGTTTCCGGAGTAATTTCTTCAAATTGAAACTTCATCCTTGGTCTTAGGCTATACTTCTTATTCAAAAAATCAGAAACTTCAAAGATCTTCATCGTCGCCCTAGGATATCCAAGCGGCGGGGATCATGTTGTGGCTCGGAACTCTCTCTCTCTCTCTCTTTCCAGAACTGAGAATTCGCGGGATTAGTTTGTATTATTGATACAGCCCCCTTCATATTTGACTCTCTCGGGGATCCTAATTTTTCGAAAGAATCAATCAGTTCGAATTCTCTCTGGAGAGACAAAAATCTTGACGAAGTAATTTCTCCGATTGATACATCCTTGCCCCTTGGAATTGGCTCTCATCATGCTCTCACATCTGCCGCCTTTTACAGCCCATCCAAAATTAATACGATTCTGTCCGTCAACTCAAATATTCAGGAAACCTCCAGAGCAACACAATGGCTCGTCTCCCCGGACAACTACTGTCCAGAATTTGCCCAGCATTCATCAGCTTGTTTTCGACCTCCGCTTCCTGCCCTCCGGCCCCTAAAAAAAATGTGTAATACCAGTCGTCTGGCTGCCACTTTCTGATTCGAAGAAATCCCTCATCCTCTCTAATCTTTTAAATCACGTCACAAATTCGAAATCCCTCTCTCTCTCTCTCTCTGTGGATATTTGAGGAAGATCTGGTGAGGAGGTTTCAATCAAAAGAAGAGAATCCAATTTCCTGAGCGTCCGTCAAATAAAAAGTCGAAGCAGCTTCTGGACGTGACACATCAATATGTCATGACAAATACTTTTTGAATCTCCATCTTACGTTTCCACCTAATTGACTCCAATCTTCCTGACACACAATTCAATCAAGTCAATTACTCGTCCAAATGGATCGAACACTTGCTGTTATTGGCAGGCTTGTTTCCGTCAAAACAACCAGGAAGATGATCGTCGCCGAAGAAATTAGTCCTTTATCCCGAGACTGGTTTATCTCTCTCATCCTTCTATCTCTTTCTATTCGACCTTCTCCTCTTCCACTTTCTCATTCAAACATTTTCTAGGATATCGATTCCAACAACTATGAGTTTTGAGGGAGAAACAAATCCGATAAAGTGAGTTCACAACCAAACTAATCGGCTAAATTGACTCATCGAGAGGGCTGTCGGGTACGCAATCTCGTATCGGCAATTTAGTCCTGAAAATTACGGTATTTCTAGATCAAATATTCTAATTAATTGAGTTAAAATCGTGCTATTTTCAACGATTAATTTCGCTGAATTCCTGGACATGCTTTTAGTTTTTATCACCTTAATAAAAATACAAACTGCGACCGGCGAATTCTAAACCTCTTAGTTCTTAGTTCCGTTTAAGATCTTATCAACGATTTTCAGGGACGGAAAGATGGGCGACTTGGCGCTCAAGGCCCGTCGCTATTTGATCTATCCGATGCTAAGACCCAAATCCAGAGAGTGTTTTCTAATATTTTTATGCGCCGCCATTCTTGCGACAATCTATATTTACGGGTTTTCTCCCACAGTGAGTTCTCACTTTCTTCTTATCAAATTACCCTTCAGACTGATACAAGTGCAATCATCGACGCGGAGATATTAGAAGTCCCAAAAAATCAATCACAAATTCAAATACCCTTCACTGTAAGATCCTTCCCGCCAAATCACAAACTGTTTAGAGTAATGAAACAATAGCTGGTCTTCTTATTATCTGCGCCTCTCGACCGGCTGCCATTAAAAATCATCTCAAGCAAGTCCTTGAGTAAGTTTTTTTAAAGTAGTTTCTCAAAAATAGAAAGAGAGAGAGAGAGTATGCAAAAGAGTTGTTTCAATGGAATTTTAGATTGACGAGGAATAGTCCGAGTCTTTTCCCGATCACAGTATCCCAAGATGGAAGTAATGATGAAGTGAAGTCCAGTGTTCTTGAGCTGGCAAAAGGAAGGAATATTCGATTCTGGAGGGTAACTGTTTCCGCTTAACGTTACGTTTTGCCTTTAGCATACAAGAGAGGCAACAGTTCGCTCGAAAACGTATCAATACATCTCGGCGCATTATAAATGGGCTTTGGATAAAATGTTCAACGAGAATAAGTACGACCATGTGATTATTACCGAAGGTATTTGTCCCCAAGAGGCCACAAAAAGTCCTGACAGATGACCTTGATATCGCTCAAGACTTTTTCTCGTATTTCGCTTGGGCAAAGAAGATCTTGGCCTCGGATCCGACCTTATTGTAAGTTCTTCGCTTCCCTCCATTCATTCGTTCACCCAGATGCGCCTCGGCCTGGAATGATAATGGGATACCGAAGCTGATTGACTCGAAGGCGAGTGCCAAAATATGGAGAACAGATTTTTTCCCTGGCCTTGGATGGATGTTATCTCGAGAGTTATGGGAGGAATTATCTAAACAATGGCCAGCAGCCTATTGGGATGATTGGCTACGTGGACCGGAGGTTTTTGATCTCCATTTATGTAAATAACTTTTTCTAGATTCGCAAAAATCGCAGTTGCCTTCGTCCTGAAATTCCACGCACTTCTCATAACATGGCATTGGCGGGGAAGGGATCAAGTGGCGGTCTTTATAAAAGTTTTTTGAATTCCATCCAAAAGAACAAAGAACCTGTGGATTTCTCTTTGGTTCCCATCGAACCTCTCATCCAACAGAAGTAATTTCTCTCATTTTGGTATTCAATTCTTCTAGCTATGACGCCGAAATGAGTGGAGCTTTGAAGGAAGCGAGAGCCGTTCCTTTCAGCGACTTCAAATCTTTTGCATTTGATCCACAAAATGCCTACAAGTTTGTTGATTGCAGAGATATTCTCATCTAAATTTTAGAGTTGTTTTCGACGGAGTTCGGCAATGGGTTGACCTCGCAAAACACATAGGAATCATGACGGATATTCGAGTTAGTTTTGTTGCCCCCTTTGAAGATAATTCTCATAGGGAGGAATGCCTCGAACAGCTTATCGAAGCATCGTTCCTGTTGTCTATAAGAATTGCCGAATTTATATCATCCCCAAAGAGCTCGACATTTCTGATATTCGGACATTCGCCTACAATAAGGATTGGGACGCAATGGCAAGATATCTCGAATTCGCAGCTATCTATTGCAAACCAACCAAGTCCGTTCTTTGTTTGGAAATTCACGAGAAATATTTTCAGATATACGGGTAAATGTGATCCTCATTCGAAAGAAATGATCGACTGGTTCAAACGAAAAGGACATTTGAAAAAACTCGACAATTGGGGTAAAATGATCGTTGTTTAGCCGATTCTTCCATTTTCTGGTCCTTCTAGTCTTCTCATATTCATTTATTCATTTACGGGTATTTTCATATCGTCTTGCCTTTGCATTCCCTTTGCATAATCTCTAAGTCTTTTCTTATATGGGTTTCGTTTCTGTGATGTCCTTTTAGACCAAACGTGCTGTGATCTCTTCAATTTAGGTGTATAACGCAAGTCTCTCATAGAAAATGAATTATCTTTTGCTTTTCTTTTTTTTCTTCGATAGACATAGTTTACTTCAAGACTTATCTGACACAACTGTGATCAAAGGAGTTACTGCCGCATAGGCTATGATAACAAGGATATCGCTATTTTGCACAAGACGGACGATCTCAACATCACAAGTAAAAAGAGATTCAGTGTGGGATAGAGTTAGAGATTTTGTTTTTGCGGTTAGTCGTTTTTTAAAATATTTATCTTTAGTGGCATTTCAGACTGAAAAAGAAAATTTTCATGCAGATTATGTGAGAAGAGCATATAAATGGGACAAAGTAGATAGAAGAGAATGGAAACTTATATATAGAGATGTCGGTTTGTTGCCTTTAGTTATTTTTGACGAGTTTTTAGGAGCCACTCGGTCATATTTTCTAGTAGCAACATTACTTCCGATATCAGTTGTTGGAGCAACAGTTCTCTTATTAGATAGATTCACAAACCCACCAAACGAAAGGTTTGATGTCAATATAAGGCTAGAACGAGACTTTAAAGAGGCTTGTTTAGTTTTTCTTCGTCAAATGTAACATTTAGCTTGGCTACCTTGCAATATTCCCATCAGTAGCTCTTGTTCTAGTTGTTGTCTTGTTAATTAGGGTAAATAGCACGAGAATTTTACGGTAAGTTTAGGCTTCTACTAATATTATGTATTTAGTTTTTATCAAAATAGAAAAAATGTAGACGAATTCATAGCTGTTAGAACAAAAGCAATAATATCACAAGAAAAGGTTAGGCTTTATATCCATTCAAGGCTTTTTCAGATGAAATTTCATAGAGATGTAGCCGGTGCATTTTATTATAGTGAAGACAAGGAAGCACAAAAAATGTTTCTACATTTCTTATTTGGAAATATACAGGTTTGCCTTTTCTTTGGTAAAACTGTTTGTTTCAGATAGAAAAGCGAAAATTCCTGGTCATAGACGAGTGCTTTCTCGGAAACAATTATCGTTCGTTTATGCTCAACGAGACAAATGTTCCTCCTCGGTTAATAAGTCAATCTGATAAAGTATCAAGATAAAATGATTGTTAGTTAGGACTATAAAATTTATTTATCAAGTAGCTCATTCTTCGTTTAGTATAGCTCATGGAAATTTTAATAAGTTCCTTTGTGTTTACTTGCACTCTGACCCGGGAAAAAAGCTGGTAACCAGCCCCTTTCTCCCCTTTCGCGAGTGTATTCAACCAATTATCTCGTCTTCCTCGCCGCTTTACCGGTTGTCTAACATCTGACCGACATCCCTTTTCGGATGCAGCGTTGGCTTTGGCTCCTCCAATTGCCGTTTCTTTTTCCAAGAAGGATTCCTGCTATTTCCGTCCAAATGCTTGAAATAGGTTACGCCACTCAGTTATTTCACCTTATTTTTCAAGATCTCGGCCGATTAGCCCTTGAAGACGCGTTAACGGAGTGGAATGCCTTCGGTATCAAAAGAATCAAAAAAGGAGAAATAAAGCTTCCTGCTTCCACTCCCAAACCCACAAGAATAGGTGAAAATTTTATGAAAATCCAAAGTTCTCGTCAGACATTCCAAAAATAGAAAAATCTCTTACAAAATTTCCACATAAAGGACTCAAAGAAATTGGAAAAGTTCTGGTATACGGTAGTTTAACTGAGAGAAAAGTTGAGGTCCAAGTAAGGTTTAGTGAGTCAAAAATCGCAATTTTAGGTTGTACAAATTCGAAAAATAAAGCGAATTGGAGGCTGGTATGCCTACGGTCCTCAGAACAACACGATCGTCGAAATGAAGGAGCCAATCTTCGTCGTAAGGAGAACCGTCAAAAACATAACTCAACCAACGTCGGCTGTTGTCAAAATCCACGAGTCCGGAAGTGGCAAAATGGATTTTCTTACTTGGCTTCCGGCTGATAATTCAACTACTCAAGTCGGAGGTCATTCCGAATTCCAAATATCAGTTTGCAGTACCGACTTCCCTACCGAATCGCGACTTCGGATCTTCGATGTCGATATTGTTTCGCCTATTGGGCTAGACAAAGCCTGCTTAAACCGGAGAATCTTTATTCTGTCTGTTGCTCCGAACATAAATCTTTATTTTATTTGTCTGCATGGCAGATACTCCCTGAACAATACCCAGTTCTAACACAGCTTGCAGCTCTTCCCACAGAATTTGAGCTTCTGTCGCGTACTGTAGAGTGTACTGTCACAGAAGCCCTCAGCCGCCCATTCTGCGCAATCACTTCTTCTATCTTTACAATCTTGCAAGTCAGTTACTCCCTGCAACCCCTTTTCTTCATTTGGATTCCTCTTACCAAATCCACCAAATGACATCTCGCACAGGTTCGAGGACAGCTTTTTGTCATAAACTCCCTGTAACCCCTCTTGCTACACAAATGAGGCATACAGCCAGTCAAAGTATCTGTACAGTTGATCTTAACTCCGGATTCCGGTAATATAATGCTGCAGCATACCTGAGGCGTCAGAATACAGCAAGAACTCTGGAAACAGGCATGACCTTCTGGACACTGATTCGACACACATTCTAGAATGAAAGGTCTGTTTTTTTGGAAGAAGATACCTCCAATGGGTTCTCCAACTGGACAACCGGTTTCCATTTCCGGGAAGGGAGGGGAGGTGGTCGTTGTGAAACGAAGAGTTCGAGTTGTCTCAGGAATAGCAGTCTCGGTCCATTCCTCTTCCATTGGCTCAGGCGTGGTTGTAAAAGGCTTCCTTGTCTAGACAAATCTCTTTTGAATCCAATAGGTCAAACCTTGAATCTCCTTCTGGAAGTGGTGCCTTTACTGCTTACAAGAGGAAGAGAAGTCGTCGTCGTTGTGGTTGTAGTTGTGGTGTTGGTTGCAGTGGAAGAAGCTTCAATTTCTTCGTAGTCTTCTTCCTCAGCTGTGGTAGTTTCAATACTATTTGACTAAAGAAATCAGTTACATGAGTCATAATTATCGGAAACATCTCCGTCGATTCCGCCTTTCTTTAGAAATGAATGCTTGATGCTTTCAATCTCATTCTCCTCACTCTCTGCTTCCGGAATCTTCGTTGTCTGCTTCTCAGTTGTACTACTCGTCACTAAAGAATGAGACAAGTAATAAAAGCGGTCACTCTGTTTAGTTGTCTCCTTGATAACGGGGATCATAGTCACGGTGACTGAGGGGATCGACATCGGTTCTAAAGATAGGAATGGCTTGACCTAGAGAACCCACTGCAGCAAAGACCATCCTCACACTTGTAGCCAGTTGGGCAAATGTTGGAAATACATTCTCCGATGGCTAGACGACCACTCTTACACGCAAATCTTGAAGAGTCACGAGTCAGAGAGCAAGAAACTAACCTTCCGATTTCTTCATTATCTTCGGTTGAGGTCTCGGCTTCGGTGGAGGTTTGAGTTGTTGTTGTCGTTGTGCTGGATGTCACGAAAACTTTTATTTTACCTGGAGAGATTTGGTTTTTAGAGATATAGGAACATACAGCAATAGCCATTTATACATTCAGAACCAGATGGACAAAGGCCGGCTAGACAAGCTAAAGTAGTTTTTTGAAGGAAAGTAGAAGCAGAGAGATACCTCCGATGGATGTTCTTCTGGATGGACAACTGTCGAAGAAACGAGCAGTTGCAAAGGAGAAAGAAAATAGAAGAGCCACAAGAAGAGATTTCATACCAAGAAGGGACTCTAACCGAGTCACGAAGAGTCTTTATACCCGGGAAATTATGGTAATAACCTCAAATAGAGAGGTGTCACGCCAGAACCAAAACAAATAGCCGAGGAGATGGACACAGGAGCGAATGGTGTGAAGAGCACTCGATCCGGGAGGAGACTTTCGAACCGCCCCTGCTCACGCACCGCACGAGTCTCACTTCAAACGAATCGTTTATTAAACAATCTAAAAAAATCGGGAAGATCATGCAAATTGAACAGAACGACAGAAATTTTTCTACACAAATAAAATAAATGGAAAATAAAACGAGAAAAGATCTCATTCACCACACGGGACAGAAGAAACTAAAAGAGAAGAGAGAATACTGTACAAATAATGGGATTTATGCTGAGGTGCCATTGGGTTGCTGACCAGCAGTAGTTGGCCGTTTCATCCCATCGTTTCGTTTCGGTGCTCCATGGAACTGAACCTTTTTTTAATTTGGATACAAAGTCAAAGTGACCATTCGATTCTGTCCACCATGGGGTGCGTAAGGCGGAAGAATTGGCGTATTCATATTCGACCAAACGTCATTTGCAGAAACATTTTGGGGAGGTTGAGGTAAGCGATTTCCTAAATTTTTTGAATCTTGTAAGACGAAAAAAATAAACCTCTAAAGTTTCCTCCCATCGGCTGATTTCCAAAAGGTTTGTTAGAATTCCAATGCATATCGTGGGCATTTCCGTGTGGAGCAAATGGCGGCGGATGATGTGGGGGATGAGGTGGGGGATGAGGTGGCGGTTGAGCAAATCTCAAATCCAACGAAGGAGGCGGCTGGTTGAATTGATGATGTGGCTGAAGCGGAGGGCCACCGTATGAATTTGTCATCAACGATTGGTATGGCCTGGTATCGTTTCTTTGGCTTCCAACTGCTCCCAAATGTGGATTTGTATTATGTAGAGGACCATTTGGCGGATGAGGAGGTGGGATGCTCATCATATCAATTGGGACCGATTGGAACATCACCGGAGGAGCAGATGGACCCATTTTGTGTTGTTGAGGAGCTGGAGGATGCGATGGATGATGCATATTTGGATTGGGAGGTGGAGGAGGATATGGACCTCGTTGCATCTGAGACGGATGAGGAGGTGGAGGCATATTCTGTCGGTTATTGAAATTGAATTGAGCCGAATTATTGTGTGGCGGCGGAACCGAAGGAGTATTATTGAACGGCATCATATTCTCATGAGGACCTGATGTCCACATATTTTGAAGTCCTGAAACGAATTAGAATTTTAAGAACAAAAACCTACGTTGAGGATTGTACATGGGATTCTCTATGAAATTCCTTGCTCCAGCATGGCGAGGAGGAGCCATGTAATTTGCGTTCATATTCACATTTGAAGGACTTGTCACATTAGGAGGTGGTGGAATCATCGAGCTGTTTTGTTGAGATGGAGCCGCATAATGGCTGCTACTCATGTCAGGAAGATAATTCGGGAAAGAAAGAAAATGAGTTGAGAATGGAGCTGAAGAGGAAAATGTAAATAAAATCAATATTTCTCTTACTAATCGAGGGACTCCTTTGGACGACTGAAGGACCAGCTGCG
Organism: Oscheius sp. JU1382; assembly: GCA_932521405.1. Taxonomy (NCBI): domain Eukaryota; kingdom Metazoa; phylum Nematoda; class Chromadorea; order Rhabditida; family Rhabditidae; genus Oscheius; species Oscheius sp. JU1382. The sequence continues at coordinate 3,889,053 of OW051479.1, forward strand.
GTTGACGTAGGCTCTTTGGTATCCTCATGTGATGCCGTCTGTTCCCCGCCTTGAGGTTGGGGCTTTACTTTGGCCACATTCGATGGAAGAGCTCCCGCTTCTTTGTCATTTTCCACCCAAAGATCCTAAAAAATATGTTTTAAGTAAAAAGATAGCAATTACCTTGACTTTGTTAATTTTCTCTTTAAGCCGCGAGTCGTCATTGACACTGCCAGACTCAGAAGGAGCTGTGGGAACTGAGTCAGTTCGGACGGCTGGAGGGGGAACGCGGGCAGCTTTTGCCTCTTCAGCCTTCTTTGGACTCTCTTTTACCGGTTTTTCTCTGATCGCTGGATCGAAAGTGAAGTCAAATTCAGCGCAGATCGATGACTTTGGCATAGTCGGCATTTCAACCACTGGCCTTTCATCCTTCACCGGTTCCGGAGTCGTTTTGGTCCTTGGAGTTGGCCGGGCAATTGGAGAAGGAATATGCGAAGGCAATTCTTCCTTCTTCTCCTCTCTTTCCTTGACATGAGTGCTGTTCCAGACAGTCGTCATGAGAAGTTTTCCTCTGGATCCTTCGGTTTTCTCCTCGTTCGTCCTTTGTCTCTCGGCTTTCCTCGCTTCGCTCGCCTTCTTTTTTGACTCTAAAAACGAAAAATTCAGTTTAAAAATTTTTTTTAAAAAATACCTTTGATGGCAGCTTTTCGAGCATCTTTTTTGGCCTGTAGCTTGTCAAGTCTTTCCTTTTCCTTTAGCTCCCTTTTCTTGACTGCTTCAAGTCTCAGCTGTTCTTCCAGCTGCTTTTGTCTCTTCGCCTTTTTGTTCAAAACTTCTTCGAAAGTGCCAGATTCTTCAGTTCCATCCGAGACAATTGCGTCTTGGAGATTGTCGATCATTACAACTTTCGAGAAATTGTTAACGTCTAACCCCGCCAGTCCGTCCGACCCGGTCTTATTCAATTCTTGCTTGTTCTCCTCCTGATTCGAGTTTGCGCCGGAGGGCGAGCGGCACGTACGTCTGGCTGAAATAAATGTTTAAAAAGAGAATTGACGGCTGGCGGGAATCGAAAAATTCAAAAGGGCTGACCGGGTTGGCCGTTTTTTGAGCGTAATCTCTCCGCAGTCAGCTGAGCCTTGTCTTGTTTTTTCGGGGCTTCCTTTTTGGGAGATTTTCTGAATCGGAAGAATATAAAAGAAGAAGAATGAATTCACTCTTTGCTTGGTCTTTGGATTCGACTACTACTTTCGCTTGCAGTTTCCCATTCCTCGTGGCCTTCACTTGACACTACTGGACTCTTCAGTCGACTGTCCTCAATCGAGGGCTCCTCAGACGATCGATGCTTCGAGCCAGCTCGATTCTACAAATTATTTCTATCAAAGTCGCTGAAACAACCAACTTTATTGACGTAAACCTTGGAGCCTCGAGATTGTCGCCCTCGGGGATTGTAGATTCCTCTTGTAGGATATTTGGTTTGACGAGGCGGACGAGTTTCAACCGGTTCTTCCTCATCTCCACTTCGAGGAGCTCTTTCTGTCCGTGTTTGAGCAAAGGGCTGACGACGATATTCTCCTCGTCCACGGCCGCGACCTCGTCCACGAGGAACATAAGTCTCTCGTTCTGGTTTTGTCTCTCTTTGAGTTCCTTCCGACTGAACAGGAGTTGTCTCTTTGGGAGTTTGAGCTGTAGCTTCTTGTTTCGGCTCTGGGACTGTCTTTTTCTCTTCGACTGGTGTCTGGAAGAAAGAAGTAAAAAAAAAATGAAAAGAATTCCACCTCAATTTTTTCGTCCTCTTCGTCATTTTCAACGCGCTGAGGCCTTTTGAGGATTTGATGAGTAGGATGAGTCCGATGTTGGGTCATTGTGGTCCTTCCTCGACCTCGGCCTCTCACAGCACTCACTTTGGGAACAGTTCTTCCTCTCACATGATGATGCTCTGAAATTATTTTCTTCATATAAAAAAATAAATAAAAGATTCCACCATTTCTGGAGTGATAATGCTCGTCTCGTCGATGCTCCACCTCTCCATTATCATAATCAAATCGATCCCGTCCATAAATCCTCTGGTTCCTTTGATGATTCCCACGATATTCGCCGGCCTCATTGTTGACTTCTCGGGTGTATCGATCGAATCGATTGTTGAATTCGCGTTCGGCACATTCTTCTCGACTGTAGGTATTCCTCCTATCTTCAGAGTCTCGAGGAATGATATTTCGAACGTCGTTGCTGGTATGAACCCGTCTTGCCCGGAGTGTTTCCCGAGTGAAATCAGTGTCGACGGGTCGTCGAGCAGCATCTTTATCGACTTTGATAGAAGCCGTATCACCGACAACGGGGAAATGATGCTCTATCGTCTGTTGGTAGGACTTGTTGAGACGAGCTTTTTGTTCTTTTTCTTGAGATTCTCTTTCCTCGATTCTCTTCGTCCAAATATTTTCAGTCGGCGGGGGAGCAGGAACAACTTCATCAGCTTTCTTTTCCGGTAAGGCGACTGGTTCAGCCCTCTTGGCTTGAGATTGTTCTTTGACAACTCGGTGGTCGTCTCGTTTCATGACTTGTGGCCTATTTTCTCGTCTATCTTGTCTTTCTGGTTTTTCAGGAATCTCATCGATCCTTTCACCAGTAGCAGTTCTTCTCACGAATGGAACCGCGTTTGGCCTATTCAATTTCGTTAATTGCTTTTGTTCTGGAAAAAAAGAATACAAATAGAGGAAAAAGTTATACCTTCATCGTCGCTGAGCTCTTTTTCAGTTTTCTGTGGAGGCCTCTTCAAGATTTGAACACCTCCAGGTGAAGGACCATTACATCCATTTGGCCTGAGAGGTTCCTCCTCTTTAACTTCTTCGGGAGCTTTTGGTAGTCGATTGACGCCATTTCGCTCCTCTTGCTCGGGTTGCTCGCTGATACTTCCCTCAAATGACTCAGAAAATTGACGGGGACGACGATCAGAGGAGTCAGATTTTCCACCAATTGATTCGCACAACGAATCGCCTAAATAAGACTTGTCAACTGTCAAAAGGGAATTGCAAACCTCTTTCACGATCAGAATTATTGCGAGAAAGAAATCCGGGTTGAGATGCTCGAGCATCGCTACTTCCCTCTGGAATAAATCTTCAAAATTAAAGCAAATTCTTACGGAATCGAGGACGATAAGACGAAGCTGGCTTTGTAGCCGAATTATCGAAATAACGAGTAGGAAGAGGACGTTCTTCATCAGCACTTTGAGATCCAGAATGGCTTCTTCCCAAGGTTGGAGGTCCTCCAGTAGAATCGGGTCGATTCCAAGCATCTGATAGAATAAAATAGAAAAGAAAGAAATTCTCACTGGTCTCCTTTCCTTGAGCAGTTTGACCTAAAGAAGGGAATTCCCTTGAAGAGGCGGGTGGATGTCCAGTCGGTCCTTCAGGAGTTGGAGTTACGGCCCATGTTGGCCTCAGATCAGTTGGAGCTCCATTTCCTGCGGCAGCTGCGCGTTGAGTCTCCACTGGATCGCCTTTGCTCCAACCGGAAGCACCTAATATGAAATTTCGAAAGAACAGGGCTAGGATTTACCTGGAGGTATGAGGGTTACATTTTGATCCTGTCCTGTTTCTGCTTTAATCGAAGGCAGAGTGATGTGAGGGGGCATCCTCCGGAAGACGGCCGTCCCTTTCCCCATCGACACCATGCCATGCTTGCCTGGGTAAATTAGATAAAAAATAAAGAAAAATACTAACTTTGGGCCTTGCCCGCAGCAAGATTTTTACCGGTAAAAACTTGATTTACGTTTAGTTGTCTTGGCTTAGCGGCGCCCGTAGCGCCTCCTCGGATAGACGACATGCGAACTGAGAAAAGAAGACTTTAGGGTTTTATTTGGGACTTACTTCAAAAGCAAAAGAAAAGAAGGACACGGGGCTGGAAAAACGGGGATCTATCTGACGAGAAATTTTTGCAACTTCACACGAAATAAACGGAATATGCAAAACCAAAAGACGTCCTTAGGACGTAACCTGAAATATTTTTTTTTAGTGAACAATTTGAAAATGGTCTTACCTCAAGCAGAGTAACTGATCAAGAACGGACTAGATATAATACAGATCCTACCCAAACCTGAAATATTGATTTGGGAGAGTTTAACCGAAAAAATCAATACAAGTATGGACGCAAACTGGTCCGAGAGATGGTTTCAATGATGGAATTTCCGTATTTTTCGAAATGATTCGCGCGCCGTAAAACAAAACATTCCAAACGGTTCCCTGAAAAGCGGCAAAAACGCGAGAAGCAGGAAGTTGTAGTTAGCGTTTTTTTTCTGCTTTTATTTATAGATGGACTGGCGCTCGATTTGGGTGGGAATTTGGACAGGAAAGTGGCTAACGACGGTGTTCGGAATAAATTGTCCGCAGACGTTCGCCAGCCGCGACAAAATATTGGGTTTTCTCTGGACTCTCCTCACGTGGAGAACACTCTTCGTTGGATACTCAGTCAAGGACGCCGCGCGCGGTGGACGCGAGGCGAATTGCCATTGAAGCGGTCAGCAGCCGGTCACTTGCTCGGCGGCAATAAGACACGAGCTGGCCCCACGGCACAAACCACGTGCTCGTTTGGGAAAACGATAAACAAACTGATTGACGGATCAATTCCTCCATAAGGCAAAGACAGAGAAGATCATCTGCCTAATATGCAGAATATATCGTTTGTTCTCTTAAAATATTTGGTTATTTTGTGGAATGAAGTCAATTATTTTAAAAGTTTTCTCATCATACAGTCATCCAACTTAAGTCAGAAAAACAAACAAAAACAAGACGTCGAGATATTCCTTGATACTGCTCAAAAGCTTGAACATTAAGCGTCAAAAAGCTGTATTCCTGAATACTTATCAACTCCTTTCCCCACCAGAGATAATCCTTAACTTATCACAGCTGGTTCAGCTCTTTTGAATAATCTTTGCGGAATCATTTTCGGCGCAACGAATTTGGACGACTCGGCTGGCTCGGTTTCTTCTTCGATCTCCTCTTTAATTGGGTGGGTTTATTGTGGCTCTCTGTAGCTTTTCTTTCGATTTCTTCGAATCGATCGAGTTCTTTAGCAGTCTGACGGTCTCGGATGGAGTATTTTCACAAAATTCGGTCGACAGTAACCCAGGTCGCAGCCCAGGTTTGTTGTTTTTCGACCTAAATATGGGCTGAAATAGGTCTCGAATGCGCTCCCAGGAAATCCATTGACAAGAGAATACGATGTGGGAGAATTGGTGGCTACTGCCGGACCAGGAATGTACTGGAGGATATTCAAAGCTACAAAGAAAAGTACAAAACAGCCGGTTTCTGTGTGGCTTTTTGACAAAAAAGACATTGAAAAGTGGCCGAAAGACGACAAAGAACTTTTCCTAAATGTCATCAAGAAAGGTGTCAGTCAACTCACTCGACTCCGACATCCTCGTCTTCTAATCGTCGAACATGGCATTGAAGAGTCCAGGTTTCTTTGATTATTTTTTTTTAAAAACAACATTCAGAGATTCGTTGGCTTTTGCGACGGAGCCCGTCTTTTCGAGTCTGGCCAATTGTCTTGGATACACGGAAAATCTATCGGAAAGGCCGGAATTTCTCGTCGATTTCAAACTCCTCGACATCGAGATCCGTCACGGTCTCTTCCAGGTTTTTGGTCATTTTGGCTTTTTGAAAGTTTCAGTTGGGAGAAGCACTCTCTTTTTTACATATAGATGCCCGAATTCTGCATCGAAACATTTGTCCACAAAACATTCTAATAAGTGAGAAAGGCTCCTGGAAACTTTCGGGATTTGATTTCGCCGCCCAATTGGCTGTTCCTGGCTCATCGAATGGAGACTCTACTGAGCCCCTCGATTGGAATGAACGACTTCCTTCTGTTTGTCAGCCGAATCTCGACTATCTGGCGCCGGAATATATCGTATTTGATTCAGAAAATTGAACAAAAAATTCAGATGGGAGGCCGACCTTGTCCAAATTCGGATATGTTTTCTCTTGGAGCTCTCACTTTCGCTGTTTTTAATAAATGCAAACCACCGATTGAGTTCAAAAACAACTTGGATAAGTACCGTCATGGAGTCGAAAAGGTATTTTTCTCCCTTTTTATATAGCCTCTTTCCAGTTGAAAACATTCCCTCAACAATTTTCTGACAACATTCCTGGAATCTTCAAAGACGACTTCAAAATGTGCTTGAATTACACGCCCGAACTCCGGCCTGACGCGAATCAATTCACTAAAGTGGGGTCATTCTCTACTTTTTTCTAGTTTTAGATTGCTTATTTCGACGATCCTCTGGTCAAAGCGTTGAACTATTTCGAGTCGTTGATGCAGATGGATAACAACCAGAAAATGCAATTTTTCAAGACCCTTCCAGCCATTTTGCCGCGTTTTGAGAGGCGTCCTCTACTTCAAAAAGTGATGCCCTGGCTGTCGGGAGAATTCACAACGCCGGATTTGATCCCGTTTATCCTTCCCTCCGTATTCCATATCATTGAATTATCATCGAAACAGTTTGTTTTTCTGCTATTTTTTGATGGAAATTTCTAGAGAATTCTCAAGTGTCATTTTGCCCCATTTGATCCCCGTTTTCTCAATGGAAAGACCATATCAAATAGCGCTCCTACTCCTCCAACAAATGCCGCTTCTCCTCGAACGAGCTGCCGACGACGATATTCGAAAATATGTACTTCCTCTCGTCTATAACTCCATCTCCAGCGAGACTACAAGAATTCAAGTAGGCTTTTTTTTATCTTTTGAAAGAAAACAAGAAGTATCTTTAGGAATTGTGTTTGAGTATCATACCGACGATAGGAAAACTGGTGGATAGGAATTCGATGAAGACGCAACTTCTACCAAAACTTTTGAAATTAACAACGGATGGCGGAGTTCTAGCCGTAAGTCTTTTTTTATGATTTTTCCGAACTGATTTTCTCTTTTGAATCCAAAATATCGTAGTTATGATCAATGACGACAAAATAGTCTTCTGGCTTCTTATGCGCTATTTTGAGCAAAGCGAGTGGATCAAATTCTAAATATTTTTTGAATTTTCAAAAATCAAACAAACCGGTTACTCGCTTCTTCTTTTCTATTTGAACTTCTTCCTCAGTTCGGGCAAAATAGGTCTTTGAGTCGCATAGTCTCGGATCACTTGCTATTCTATGGTCATAGCTGAATTCGATTTCGAAAAGAAATTCTAAAATTTACATGAGTCGAGTCATTATATGGCCGGCTGAACAATATCCACAAGATTGACGGCATTCTCGAAAGGCAAAAGGAAAAGTATTGCAACCGATTTGGGAGAAACGAGGAGATTCCCAAAATCCAGTTCTAAGAATCTTTTTCGCAGAGAAATAGTGAAGCTCACTTTGTAACAAGGTTGCTGCACCAATGGCTTCCCCTTCTATCCCAACAAGACGACTTCAAAGGGCTTTGAAGAAGTCGAAGGACAGAGTCGGAATAACGAAGGGGGCTGCTTTCGTCTTTACGAGGGAAGCAACTCGAACAGCATTGGACCAGGGCGAAGTCGGCATCGAGGCGACAACGTTTCGCAAAATTGAGGGGATTGGCACTTCGAATTCTTGAGCAAGTTGTGGAGGAGAGTCGATCCACACAACAAGGAGTCCTTCCAAAAAGGGAAATGGGCAAAGTGATGGCAAATGACAAGATTCCTGGGATGACTCCTGTAAGTGGAGATCTCGCGTGGATTCGGAGAGACTGACCTAGAACCAGGAGAAGCACAGCAGCGGAAGGCATGGAGTGACCACAAATTTGCACTAGCTGCTCGTAACTGCAATACAATAGCCGCGCAGAGACCAAACGAGTCAGGTATGGTTCGAGTAAATAAGAAAGAGGTGTGAAATGCGTGCGCTATAAAGTGCTTCGCTTCGTCTTTACGTGATATTTGTTGTTGGAGTTAACACACTTGTCTATCTCGTTTTTTTAAGAAATGAGTCTTAAGCAAATAGAATATTTATTTGATGGCATTTCTGAGGGAGATCAGTAGAGTCGTTGACATTTTCGGGGATTCTTTGCTGTTGCCGAATCATAGACCACTGTGGCGATCTTTTTCCTGGAAATTGCCTTTTTCTAGCTTCTAAAGGAATAATTACCCAGAAGTACAGTAGCCACAAGTCCTTTTACAAACTCGAAAGGCGAAAGCAGAATGCTCACATGTATAAGCACTTCGAGACCAAAGACCTGATTTTGTGACGAAAGCTTCACAAAATTGATTGCCATGCCGATCGAAGCAAATTCCCGGATTATTCTTATACAACATAGCCTCAACATCATCTCGATACAAATCCAATGGAATAGGCATTCCTAATAAATTTGCAATAAGAAAGTTGAGATAAAGAATACCTTTGACTGTAAACATCTCTGGATTGAAATGGCAGCTGTGACAGCATTGGATGAAACTGAAGTCAGGATTCGTCCGACATTGCTTGGAGAATCGTTCATAGTCTCGATTATACAGAGCCTTGCATACCCCGGGCATCAAAGTATCCAGACAACATGGAGTCTTTGTGGCTTTAAAGGCTGTCAATTGAGTCTCGAGGGCAGCCATAGCAGCTAAAAACCTTGAGGTTGAAAGAGAGGGAATGAGCTCACCTTGGGCTAAAAATAAGGTAGCGCTGAGATGGGCGAGCATGGGAACAATGGCGAGACTGAAGTGCCAAAAGCCTAATATATACAGGCACTTCGGTTTCCGGATCCGTCCGAGGACCGCCCCTTCTCCCTGCCAGGTCACTGTTGATCTTGACCGTCGCAACCTTATGAATTATGACAAGCCGCCTGTGGACAAACAAACATTGACCGGAATTTGGTGCCATTTTTCCGGAAAGGATTAGGTAACCCCCGAACGGCTGATGCTCTCGTTTTTCCGGTGTTTTCACAGCTCAGAGGCATTGTCGGCCTTTTTTGTGAACAAGGTGTTCGTCTGGGATGGAGAGAGCAGACCAAACAAGTCTGTGTTTCAAGTGTTCAAGCGGATCATCACGGGCCATTTTTTGGAGCAAAAAATTCTCAAAGATCAAAAGGTTATTTTTAGATCCGTGTCCAAGCTCTAGTCTGTTTGGGCAAGCTTGTTCCAACTCTGGAATCGTGGATGATTACCGAGCAGATTCTCCCAACTCTTCCCAAGATCAGCAGCAAGGAGCCGGGTCTTCTCATGGCCATCCTTGGTATTCTTCCTTTATTTCTAACTTCCACTTTTTTTAGGAATCTACAAGTTGTCATTTGAGAATTCGAATATCGGAGTGTCGAGAGAGCAATTGGCTCGAAGTGCTTTGCCTTTTCTGATAGCTTCGAGCATTGAGAACACGTTGAATCTGGGCCAATTCGAGCAATATATTCAATTGGTCAAAGCTATGCTGGCCAAAGTGGAAACAGAGCAACGATCCAGGCTCACACAGCTGAGTGCCGGTCAGGAGGAACAAAGGTTAAACAAACAATCTTCCTCTTGATCAGGTCAAAATTTCAGAGGGGTTCCCAATTTCGATGCAGTTCTCAAGCCGACTAACAGCACCTCGATGCCGCAAAGTCTTGATGGAGTTCTGCAGTCTTTGGACCTTGGAGCTCCACCAACGGGAGGAACCAAATTGACAGGAGTTTTGACGTTGGAAGACAAAAAACGGATGGCAGCTGAGCGGGAAAATCAAACGAAAGGAGGAGTCAGCCAGACAGCCAAACCGACTCTTTCTCAACTCTCAAGTGCTCCAGATTTTGGAGTTTTTGGTCCATCTGTCCCTCAGCCGAAAGCTGGTCGAGCTGTGACTCCGCTGGACGATCTGTTCGGTCTGACGCCTTCTGTGACGAATTCAATGACCTCTGGCGGAACAGTTGACGTATCAGATTTCCTTCCAACTACCGGAGGTTCTATTCATAACCAGCGAGCAACGAGGTTCTTTTCAGATATTTTTGGCAGCAAACCAGCCGCCACTGTGAGTCAGCCGGCAGCGACGAATTCCTTCAATTTCCCTTCGAATAATCAATTCTCATTGGGAAGTCAGTCGACACAATTAGCTGGTGGGATGGGTGCTCCGAGTCTCGGTGGATTTGCTCCTCCTCCAAGGTTTTTAAAAAAATTTCATACAGAAAATACAAAAAGTCTTTTAGTTCATCAAATCGAGCAGTCCAAAGGCCACAAGGAACGAGTTCTTTGGATACTTTATTCTCGTTTCCAACCCAACAAAAACCAACTCTAAACGGCTCAACAAAACCATCGACGAAGAAAGATCCTTTCGCGGATCTTCTCAACTGATTTGGTGCTTCTCACTTTATTGCTGCGGGTTTGGATCAGCCAATCACTTTGTCTTCTAGTCTTGGTTGTGATATAAATTATGTGTAGAAAAGATTAAATTATTTCTTTAAAATCTTCCTTTGTTTGTTTGGAGTTGATTTCTGTGAATATTTTGGTCATTTTTGAGGGTATTCTCTAGGTTGTTTACTCGTCTCCAGAGCATTAGAGATTGCACTTCTGCCGATAAGATATGACCCCTTTTCAGCCCATTTTCTCTCGTTACAGCTAATTTCTATTTCGGGAAGCTTTCCCTTTCTCTGATAGCTTTTACTTTTTATCCAAGGAAGTCAAATAATAAGGCAAGCGCCTTTATCTAATGAGCCAGGATCACGCTTTTGTCTGGAATAACGGCTAATTTTTAGATGTTCTAATGGCAACGGAAGGACTTCAATTCTCAGCGTGGCATCCACTTTTGGTTAGAACTCTCAAGATAGTTTTAGAAGATGCCAAGCTTCTTTCCGGCTGTCGATCCGGCACTCTTCTTGCCGTCTTAGCCCGAATTCCCATACCCCCAGGTGTGTTTTCTTTCAAAAGATCTTATTTCTTTAGAATCTGTGCCATATTTGGATGCAGTCCTTCCAGTTTTACAAACTTATATCGATTCAATATCCCTGTCAGAGGCGCTGAAAGGATCCGCCTATGTGGCCTGTCGATTTCCTGATGATCTTTCCTATCTCACAGGAACAGCCAAAACTGTTTTCATTAGGTTCGATTTTTTGGCTGCTTTTCATAGAGAATAAATAGAAAACCAAGTTCGAGGAAAACCTCGTTAAGAACATCGAAGAGGAGAAGCACAGGAACTACACAGCCCGATTCTGAAAGTGAAAAAGAGCTCTACCATAAACTCAAATCCGTAAGGAAGCTCTATTGACTTAAAAGAAGATTTTCAGCTTCAAATAAATGAAAGGGTTCTTCTCTCCGACAGCGATGGTTTTGCCTTTTGGAAATCTGAAGATCCATCCATTGGTAGGAACTTTTTATAATCAAACTCGATGCTTTTCAGAGGAAGAAACTGTTCGAAATTTCATCAAAGATAATTCTCTTTATACCATTTATAAGTCGATTTACGGAGTATTTCCTACAGTCTTTTCCCCTCTGGACTCTTTAGTCAACGCAATTATTGTACAAACGAAATTCTCTTCGAGATGCTCAATACCAACAGGGGTAAGTCTCTCCTTTTCCATTGAGAATCTTTTCAGTTGAATTTCCTTTGCGATTACTTCGAGAAATGTGCTCAGATAGTGTTAAATGAGGATTCGAAAGATATGTTTCATCAATGGATTCACTGGCAGAATCTTCTCAAACAGGTTAGACGTCTCTGCTCGAGTCGAAAGAGTTCCTTTGCAGGGGTGTAGATGTATTTCTTTTCTAGTTCGCTACGCTAGTTCGACTGCTGGATGTCGGTCTCAAAGCACTTTCATTCGAGTTCTTTCCATTCTTATGCAGCATTTTGGCAGAGTTTGATTCAAATTTTTCTAAATTTTATTCTTCCTTAGAATATTTGCGCCACGGTGAGATTAAATGGATTTGTCCAAGGAGAAGGTGAATACGATGAGACGAATTTCGTTTCAATTGATGATGCTCTCAGAATAACGCATTCCGTCTCGTTGAAGTCAGTATCTTTTTCCACTCTCTTTTTATTTCAAATTTAGTCTCTTCGACGACATTCTTTCGTTGATTGTTCTCTCCCAAGATCCTTCTTATTTGACTCGTCTTGGCGATTATATCGTCTCTTGGACTGAAGATCCTCTCTTCATTCAAATGGTTCCAAAGTAAGGACTCTTTCGCAGCCGAGAAGTTTGTTTAGAATTCTAAAGAAAGTCGAAAAGGAGTTGTCGCTCTCCAAGGCTACAGTAAATGTGGCTCACATGAGATTTGCCTTTGAACTTTTTGCCTCTCTTATTGATGTTCCTGGAATCACTGAGGATATGTTCAATTGGGCTCTGGCCCTCCCAGCTGGTCTCAAAAAGATTGTAAATGGATCAGAGCTCCTTGCCGCAGTGACATCTCAAGCTGCCAATTTCCCAGAAAAATGTTCATCTGTAGGCTTTGTTTCCAAAGAAAGACTTGTTTCCCAGGTATTCAAAAGACACCTTCCCGTGATGTATTGGTCTTGTCCGGAGAGATCTTCGTCCTTCAGTGGAATCCTCTCCTCCGATACTCTTCCATCAGAATCCGTCATCCGGTTCACTCAAGATGTTCTCTTCTCCGCCAATCATGAGACTCTTGTCATGCTTTGTACGTATCTCCTTCCTTGTGAGTTCCACCCTTTTCATGGATAATTCATTCAGACTGCGATCCATTCGATACTGAATATTTGATAATCAACTCGATAGTACCAGATATTGGAGAAAATTGTAAGCTACTGACGGATCAACAAGATCTCAGTGAGCTCTTTTCAATAGAGAATTACCTGAAGTCAGTTTCTACAGAGGAGATGTCGCCTCGGATGAAGGATATCTTGAAAGGATTGGAGTTATTGGCTGCTCATCTGAGGACGACTGAAGCGTCGAGTGAAGTCATCAAGAAGATTGTCTGTCCGTATAGGGAATTTTACTTCGCTGCTTCCGAATTGCAAGATGTTTTTGTGGCAGTTTGTGCCAAATCTGTCAGATATTCGCCAGCTGTGGCCCAAGGATCCGGGATCTGTGAGTGGATGGTAGATCGATTGTCTTCTCTCCGAGTCGCCTCTGCTGATATCTGGCTTTTTGTCGAAGATTCTGCTTCAAAGTTCTCCAAACTCCTAATTTCTATGCTTAATTTGATCTGCGATGTCATCGAGGAAGGAACAAGTGAGATTTTTTTTGTTTTTAAAACTAAAATCACTTCAGCGGTCTTCAATCAACAAGCTGACAAACTCCGAAACAACACGAATATGCTGGTGGATATTTGCTTCGAATGGCTTGGAAACGCCTCCACCAACTATCGAAGTATTGTTCGGATCTCTGAGATGATCAGCAAAGCCCTTTCGATCTATCTCATTCTCTCTGTCGATGTGGCAAGTTCTTTCTCTTTCAATTAACAAAACATTTAGAATGATGTGATAGCTCGCTTCTCTTCGGCCCTCCTCCGCTCACTTGGCGACAACCCACAAGAATTGCTAGTCAGTGTCCTTGCTTGTTCTCTTCTTGATAGGTACTTTTCCAGTCTTTTTCTGAATAGTTTTTAGATGTATTTCCCGCCATCCACCTCCTTTGGGTAGTCTGTTGAGTATTGAAAATGATTCGGAAGATGATCAACTGATGGGAGAAGGCGGACCAGTGATGTCTTCTCCAACACGAAGAGTCCTACATCCCCAATTGGCTCCAGCTGTTCTCATTGTGGTCACAACAATCCTCAAAAAAAGAGAAAATACCGGGGCTGAATTCGAGTTTCTAATTAGAAAAATAGCCAAAAGATTGCAATTAATTGACAGACATTTCCAAGAAGGACAACGGGTAGGTGATTTCCTTTTTTCTGAAAAAATAAAATTTTCAGTGGATGCCGCAATTATTCTCTCTTTGTTCGGAGCTGGTGAGATTGAAGGCCTCCGATCAGGCGTTTAATTCTCTTTTGAAACTGATAATATTCTTCGTCAAAAGGGATCCTCAAAGTAAACATATCCATCGAGTTATGGCTTATTACAACGACTCGAAGGAGTACAAGGTGAGAGCGATTTCCAAAATAAAACGTTATTTTAGGAAGTAATTCTGAATGCTTTGAAATTTTTATTGACAGAAGAATCCGCACAGCCATCCTCCTGTTTGGTCTTTCCTCAGCCGCTAATCAAACAGGAAGACAAGACGGAAATTACAACTCGAACCCAGATGGAAGCTGTGTTCAAACGAGAATTCTCAGAAGAACAGGAGAAATACATACAGACAGAGAGACTACAAGCGGTGGATAAGTATTTGGCGAATAGGTCAGATGGGGAAACGACAGAACGAAGGAGGGAGAAGAAGAAACATTTGAGAGATCATTTGAGGGGACAATCGATGGTTGGATTGGACACTTTCAACAAGGGAGATATTTCTCCTTCCAGTCTTCCCATTGACGCATCGACTCGAGGTTTTTGTCTGAATTTCTTGGAATATTTGTAGATTCTGCTGCATCGATTCTATTGAATGATCCAAATTATGTCTCATCTTACGATGGATTGACTCTTTCATTTTGGTTGAAGCGAAAAGCTCCAGCCAGGATGATCGCCAAATTGCCAGGCCTTCATGTGATTTCGTTGGGTGGAGAGGAATTGACTGCCACTTGTTGGCTGAATAGTAAAGGAAGGCTTACGGTAGACGTCTGCACAAAGGAATATATTCTCGCCAAGTAATTTGTTTCTAAATTAATTTCCAAATCGCATAGAGTATTGGCAAAGGGATTCGTGACGGAGACATCCTGGACTCATGTCACTTTTGGAATTCAACTTTCAACGGAATTCCTGCTGGTTCAAGTATCAATTGGAGACGAGATCACCAGCAGAAAAGTCCCTCTTGTCGTCAAAATCAACAGTCCGACGTTTCCTTTGACAATTTCGTTCGGTTCAACCCAGAAGAGAATCAGTGGAGAATATCGTCTCTCAACAATTTTCAGTTTCAAAGGTTTTTACTTTCTTCTTGGAATATATTTTCAGGTCTTTTGCCTCTTTATTCCGTTTTAACTCTTTCGGCGTTGAGCTGTCGTCTGACCTCTTTATGTGAAACAAAATTGGATACTCTTCTGGCCAATTTCGCCTCGATTACAACTCCAAAGATGGTCTCATCCAAACAACATACTGTTGAAATGATCCTGCAAGATCCTATCAAATTCATCCAAAAAGTTCAAGTGAGTCTTTTGAAGGAATGATTTAAAGCAAATCCAGAGAGCTGTCGTCTTTGTGGTCAGATCGAACCAGGCTTTGAATTATGGAATAAGCGTCCTTCCTCAAGGATTGGAGCCAGCAACTACAATCAATCAGTCACCTTTTCGAATGACTCTTTTGAAATTCTTTCCAATCAATTGGAGAGGAGGACGAATCCAAGAATTCAACAATTTGCCAGAGGATAGTATTTCCTGTCTGGGAGGAATGCGTTTCTTACTATATCTCTACGCCAAGGTAAACTTGAATTTTTATCAAAATAGACTCCCTAGTCTGTGAACGATGCTCTTTCACCAAGCGTCCAACTTCGAGCCTTGGAACTGTTCCTATCGGCTGTGAGGAAGGGAGTTCTCCCAGCAATGGAAGTCAAAAGTCAACAGTTTGATAAGCTACTAGCAAATATTTTACTCTGTCCTCTAGCTGTGATCAACGATGAAATTATCGACGTAGGCCGTTTCCTAGTCTAATTCATGTTTTTAGACTTTATTACGTTTTTGCATTGAATTCTCTGAACAAATTTTAACCACAGAAGAGCCATTCACATCAGTCGAAGATTCCAAAGAAACTTTGAAGGAGATGGATCCTTATAATGTGACTCTTTCCTCTCAATTATAAAATTTATTCCAGGCTGTAATTCGAGAGCCAGAGCTGCTTGTTTCTCTTTGTTGTCGCTATGAAGTCTGGAAGAGAGAAAGATTCCCTTTTTGGAGACGAATAATTCATCATATTTCGAATATACTCAATCCGGACATCTGTTCGACGCCGAACAAATTCAATAGGAGCCAACTCGTTGGGGTGGATATGCTTCCCAAATTTCTTCATGTCGGTTTATTCAAATTTATTTGATTCAAAATATTCTTTAGTGTCTACAAGAAATGGTCGGAAATCTGCTCGAATTTCCAGATTTTCATGAAGAGGAGTTCGTGGAAGACACAAAAGCCATTGTACAATGCCTCCTCGGTTGTCCAGAAACGCCTCAAACTGTGGCCCAACTTTGGCATTTTGTCTTCCTCACTCATCCAGCCAATGACGCTTATATCGAGCATCGAGTACAGGGACATACGTCTTGGATCATTCCAGAATTATTCAAAGACGTTCCTGAAGGAGAATTATTGGGAGATTCCCCTTTGAGTCAAAGACTTCGTCAATACAATCAACTCCTAGGAGAGGTATATATGAGAAATAGCTGGAAATGTGGAGTCTCGCCATATGAAATCCGCAAGATTTTTGATGATATAAGAGAAAATGAAGAGGAAACCATTCTAAAGAAATCCCACGTATGTTCTGTTTGAGTTTCAGTGAAACAAAAATATTTTCAGCTAGCTGAATTGCCACAAAATAGTTTCGACAGTGTCCTTGAACCATCCGAGTTGCGACTGGAGCCAAGATCTTATCCCAAATGGGTCATTTCCCTACGAGCTGCTATGATGGACACTCTGGCTGCTGTCCTCCAAAATGGGGCTGATGCTCTCATTGCCTGTCTCCTACACGATGTAATCTCTTTCCACGTATGTCTTCCTCCTTTTCTCTTTATTCCCTTCAGGCAATTGTAATCCTAATGACTCATCAGGCGGATTTCCGAGTTCGAGATGCGGTCTGTGATATGCTCCAAAAGTTCCTTGTGAGTATTTTTCAAATTCAAAAGACACCCATTTTTTGCAGCTCCGTTGTCCTCCTTACACGAAGATTGCATTCCTCCGTCTCCAAGGCTTCCAGATCCTGGCAACCCAATTGAGAGTGTATCCACCAACTCAGGAAATTGCCGATTTTTTGTTTAGTATGATGTGTGGAGAGACAATCCGACTCGGCGATGGGTATGACTTCCAAAAGAATTTCCTCCAAATCGGTTCAGATTGGACCAAACTCATTTGACAACGATGAAAGTGGATCGTCTTTCGTGTGAAAGTATCCATCCAATCCTAGTAATTTTCGAGAATTCTGCCCCCGATGCACCTCTCTTTTGGAATGTCACCAATGCTCTTCTCAAGGTTCTTTTCAAATCTCCTCATTTCAATCTTTTTTAGATTTTCGAGAACAATTCACAGCTCCAACAGGCTATGCTGGACTTTGGTTTGATTGATGCCATGGTGGCCACACTTCGTAAAATAGCCTATTGTGATCCATCGGAATCGAGTGATATCATTCTGGACAAGCCGTTAACCCCTCTCCAACTGGAATGCTGGAACAATCTCGCCCAAAGAATCGTCATTTCGGGTATTCCCTATAGGTATGATTTGCTATTTTCCATTCTCATATTCATCCAGTGATCCAATGTTGATGAATAGCTGCAAAAGATTCATCTGGCTGCTCCAATTGGCTGACATTCAAGCAGCCAAAGATCTGCGTTATCCTGAAGACAAAAGACACAGAGGACATAAGATCATTCGCTCCCAACTCTGCCAGGTATAGCTCATCAAAACTGAAGAAATATTCTCAGATGCTTCATTGCTGGATGGAATCTATTCGAGTGGTGTTTAGTGAAGAAGGACGCTCAGCCAGTGCAACGAGTAGCGTTGATTCACTTTACAATCGGGGAGAAGCAGAATCATCCTCTTCCTCTCCTTCCAGTGAGGGATTCGATTATTGTGATGACGCGATAACTCCGGAAAAGGCGAATCTTTTGGATGGAACCTCACCTTTCTCAGCTTTTCTAACGGGCTCTTTCGCCAATCTCCGCGAAAGAGTCAGCAATATGGGACCAAGTAACGGTCGATTTTGGTATAAACTGAAAGTTTTAGTCTCGATGAAGGCGTTAAAATGTAAATATAACAAAAGACTCGGACCGGCTCCACTCGAAAATACTGAGAATTTATTGGAAAGAATCATATTTGCTTTGGATATCAGTTCAACAATCTTTTCTATCTTCATTCCAACGAGTGAAGTGACCGAAGAAGAGGAAAATCTTTTCCATTTTTATCTTTATTTCCTTTTGACTAGTTGGAAACGAGAGAAAGAGGTTTTCATTCTTTTTCCCTTTATTATAATTTATTTAGAATCCAAGAACTGCTGGCCAAACTGTCTGGAATCGGCTGATAGTTTTGTGTAGAGACAAAGTGAGAATCCATCTGGCACAAATCATCGCCTTTGTTCTCTTCCCAGCTCAAAGGAAGATCTACGAGAATAGCATCGCTTCGAACTCATCAGCTCGTAAGATTCCCATTGAAAATGATCCTATCGATGACTTTCAGTCATCTATCCAGCTTGGAAATCGGATTGGGTCGAAGAAAAAAGACGCCAAGTCGTACGGGCTCTCTCCCATGAACTCCAATATCGACAAAATCTTTCCTCCATCCTCAATGTCAATCTGGTATCCATCATTTATCTTTGAATATTATTTTTAGGACTATGAGTATGCACTATGTCTTGGCCTTTACGATTTAGCCTTTATTTCGAACGTCAAACCAGAATTGGAGACAGATCTCAACACAATGTTCAAGTTCTTGACTTCTGGCAAGATGGGATTCTCGGTCGATGGTTTCACTCCAGGTTTGGATGACTCACTTATCAGAGGAAAACAGTTTTAGAATCTTTGAATAACATGACAACTAATGAGATTTTGGCGCTTCATTGTTTTTCCCAACATAGGAAGCAGACAATGAGTCAATTGAGGAGTAAAATGGAGATGTATAGAGATATGGAAAGTCGCTTGACTGCTGAGATTGGAGGAGTAGCCATGGAAGTGACCAGAGAAGTAGCCGAACAGATGACTCTCCCTAGGAAGAACTTCATGAAAGCCACAAAACAATTTCTAGCCCAGATGGTTGAAGCAGAAGCTGATCTATTGACTATAGCCGTAAGCTATTGAAATAAGTTTAGCTTTTTTTTTAGAAAGAAATCTGTCATCCAGAAGCAGTTGGATTTGAGAAGAGACATTGGCCATTAGGATGGGCATTGGATCCAACTGAGGGGCCAATGAGGGAGAGAAGACGCCTTGTTCCCTATCAATATCCATTCGAATCGAGATTCTTTGCCGAAGAAAAACGAGGAGAAATTACCGAAACCATCTATGAGCCTCCTCTACACAACCTATTTTCTTCCGGGGTTTGTTCCTTTGTTTCGGAATAGTGAAAGATAAATTTAGTATGATAGACCGCGAAGATCCTTCCATGATGCGGCCCAATTAGACGAGCCCATTCGTCTCTTCCTTGACGCTACAGTCCTTCGCGGAACTTTCGAATGTCAAGGAGAGCTACATATTGGAGAGACGAGGCTTTATTTTGTTGGAGAAAGAGCCCAAAGCACACAAAAAGGAAGCGACTGTGATGTGATCACATTGAGTTGGAATTTCTCCCAGCTAACAGAGATCCAAATGAGGAATCACTTGTTGCATGATGTCGCTTTAGAGGTTTTTCTTTCGAACGGCGAGACTTATTTGATTGTTTTCCAAAATAATAACGTAAGGAAAAAAAGATAAAAGAAATATTTCTTTAGAAACGAGCACAATTTATGAAACAATTGAAAGACTCTGGACTGAATCATCTCTTCCCAAATACAAATCAACTCGTCCAAGCTGTAGTTCATTCATGGCGGGACGGAGCTCTTTCCAACTTCGAATATCTAATGCTTTTGAACAAATTGGCTGGTCGATCCTTCAACGATCTCATGCAATATCCCGTCTTCCCTTTCATTCTTTCCGACTACACTTCAGCTGTTCTCGATCTTTCCAATCCAAACTCATTCAGGTAATTTCTTTTCCGTTTGCTAGCCTATTCTTTCTAGGAATCTACAAAAACCAATGGCTGTACAAGACAAGAGAATGGAAGCTCATTATGTGGCCAATTACAACTGTCTTGCAGCAGAATGCGCGAGAGATAAAGACGGAAGTCCTCTTCATTTTGGACCCTACCACTATGGAAGCCACTATTCGAACAGTGGAATTGTTGTTCATTATCTCGTCCGATTGAGTCCTTTCACCCAGATTGCTCTCGAATATCAAGATAATAACTTCGATATCCCGGATCGACTTTTCAACTCAATCGAAGCCACTTGGAGACTTTCTAGCAGCGAATCGACTACCGATTTTAAGGTTTTTAAGTCAATTTTCTTTGAAGAATAATCGAAATTTCAGGAATTAATCCCAGAATTCTTTAGTATCAGCGAGTTTTTGGTGAATCGAGAACGACTGGATTTGGGTATTCGTCAGGCTGGGGAGAAAGTCGGATCAGTTCGACTCCCAAATTGGGTTCCAAGAAACAATCCTCGACTATTCACTTTAATCCATCGACAGGCTCTCGAAGCCTCTTATGTGACGCAGAATCTCCATCTCTGGATCGACCTTATTTTCGGATTCAGACAAATTGGAAAAGCAGCTCTCGAAGCCATAAATGTCTTTCATCCAGCGGTATCTCCCTTTTTGTACAAAAATCCTCCTTTCAGACATATTCGGGTCGATTGAATGCAGATGAAGTTCCCGATGAATTGTCCCAATCAGCTCTTCGAACAATGG
Organism: Oscheius sp. JU1382; assembly: GCA_932521405.1. NCBI lineage: Eukaryota > Metazoa > Nematoda > Chromadorea > Rhabditida > Rhabditidae > Oscheius > Oscheius sp. JU1382. Next base: position 3,909,591 of record OW051479.1, read on the forward strand.
TCAAAAGCTATGGTCAGATGCCGATCCAGGTAAGGCATAGTCCAACAGGGATAATAAGAAATAGATTCTTCAAACACCCCATCAGCCCCATCTCGGAAAAGAAAAGAAAGATAAAGAAAAGGAGCGACCACCAGCTCCACTCTCAAGTGTTTTAGGAGTTCGTTGGGGAGATTACGTGGGTAGTCCCGATCAGGATACCTCTCAAATCAATGTGACTCTTTCCGTAAATGTATGCTATTTTTGAAATCCTAAAGCACAGAATTGTAGGGATTGAAGTCAGATAGACTGGGAAGTGTAATCTCTCTGGCAAATGGAACCGTCGCTGGCTGTAGTCTAGATACAATTCTAATTTCGGTCACATCGCCCGAAAACCCGGCTGATCTTTTGTGTAAAACTCGAGTTCAAAACTGTCTGGCTGCTATCTCGTGGCTTTTCTCGGATTCTGTTCTTCGATTCCGACTTATCCAACCAGAAGTTCAGCCATGGCTCAACATCTTCGATTACCACGGGAGAAAGGTTCATTGAATTATTCCAAAAGAAATCAGCTTCAGATATCAAAAGTAACTTATTCTGCTACAAATCGTCTCATTTTTGTGGCTTTTACTTCCGGATTGATTCGAGTTTTCCATTTAGAATTCAACTCAAAAGGACTTCAATCGATTGCTTTCCGATCCGACCTCTTGGCTCATCACTCCTCCGTTGATTGTCTCTGTATTTGTGATGAATTCAGTATTCTTGTGTCTGGAGATACCGATGGGAAAGTCATCATCTGGGACATCAACAGGTATCTCTTTTGTGTTTAGGCTAATCTCCTTTCAGACTCTCTTTTGTCCGAGTACTTCGAAAACCTTCCCATTCTGTTTCTTCCATTTGTATCAGCTCTACCTCAGCTGATATTGTTGTCGTCTCTCAGCTGCGCTACGGTAGTTGTGTCGAACTCTTCACAGTGAGTTGTTATGAGTCGATCTCAGCCTCCTTAAGGTTAATGGAGATCTGGTGGGCTCGTTGGGCACGGAAACGCCAGTGATGACTGTAGCCATGACGAATCAACCGGAGGGACGAGCCATAAACTGTATGGCATTGGGTATGCAGGACGGCCACATCAGGTAAACAGAGCTCTTAACTGAATCATCTTGTTGTTGCAGACTCGTTGAGATGTGGTGTTTGACAGTCGTGAGAGATATCTGGCACGAAAAGGACCTAGAGCCGATTCTCAGGTGAGACTCAATCATAAAATAAACTCCCATTCAGCGTCACTTTTGCATCTGGTGGTCGGAAGCTATTTGCTCTTTTGGCTAGTGGACGTATTTTATGTTGGCAAAGTATCGCCAATTTTTCGAAGACTCGAGCTCCTCCCTTTTCAATTATCAACCCCCATGATATGTCGTAGTTTTATTGTTTAGTTTTTTCCATTTCGGGTCATCTAACTGGTCTCAATCAGCTGATTTTCTAGTCAACAATTTCGATGGCTGGTTTATACAATTTACGAGTACTTATTCTGCGATATTGATCTGCCACTTGTCTATTAAACATTTCATTGTAAAATGAAGAATATAATAAAAAGAGGAATTAAAAATATTGTTCCTGAATTCGACAGAGCAGCATTGCAATAGTCTTGTCCAGTGCAGCAGCACAAAGTCCGGCCATCTCTCCCCCAACAATGGTTGATCTTAACATGTTTAGTCGAATTCTCCTGGGACTGACTACCTGAGTTATATAAGGGTCGTAAGGATCGAAGGAGTTTCCGGAGACTTTGGCACAATCGCCAGTCTCGTCACATGAGTATTCGACCTAAAAAGGGTTAAACAGTGAAAAAAAACGTACAACTCCAGTTGCTCCGATAACCTTTTTACACCAGTTTTGATAGCACTGACTTGGAAGGGGATGGGATGGCCTTCCGAATTCAGCTGGAGTGCTGACTAGGCATTTGATGTTGGCAAGAGAGAACTCAAATAGACAGACGAAGAGAACAACCGATGGAGACATTCTAACTGACCGCAGCGTGAGGGGTTTGAATCAGCCAACAAACATGGTGAAGATGGCTCCCCGCTGGGGACAATTCCCAATGGCATTGTACGATTTCAATCTAATCTCTTACGGCTTGACTACTGGAAGAATTCCAAGGAGAGAGTTCAAACTTTCCATTTTTAGAGAACTATTTTGTTAAACTTTTCAATAGGATCAGTCTGTGGAAGAAATGAGAAAGACTCGTGACTTTTTACTACGCTGCTTTCTTGTGTAAGCTTTATCTATACATAGAAATACAGAAAGATCTCGTAAAGCCGAAAGCCTTTCCTGAAAAAAACACTCTGAATTGTATATTTATTTTAGGTTTTTCCAATAAAATATATGCTAATTAAACTCTTTCTTTGTTTTAAAAGCGTCGGAGTCGTCTTCTAGGATCTCTTATATGGAACTGCTGTCGTGTGTGTAATTTCCTGCAGCAGCTAGCAATACCGCGAATTTCAAAATGTTTATTTCTTCATCATCAAGAGCTCATAGAAGATTGACCTCTAGAAAATTTTAGCCGCCTTTTCCTGATATTTTCTTCTCCTCTCTTCTCCGGTCAAAAAAAACCGATTTTGACAGATAATATTATCAGATATTTAGCCTTTTTAAATTCCACAACAATGGCCCAGGAAGAGCCAATCAGACTTTTTCTCCGCCTTCGTCCACCACAACACAAGGAGAAGTCTGTATATTGGAGCAATTCCGGATCGACGATCAGTGGAGAGTTGGGAACTTTTTCAGCAGGTTGGCTCCTTTGCACATTAACATTTCCTTTAGACAGTGTCTATGGTGAAGGCTCCAGCAATGGAGATATTTTCAAAACGTCTGTCGTGCCAATAGTTGAAAGATGCTGTCAGGGGTACAATACAGCTCTGATGGCGTATGGTCAAAGTGGATCAGGAAAAACCCACACAGTTCTCGGCGATGCAAAGGATGAAGGTCTTCTACCCCAGATCATCACACATCTCTTCGAAGAAGTCGAAAGACAACAGAAAATAAGCGACCGATCGTTCCTCGTCCTCCTTCAAATGATGGAACTTTATTGCGAGGCAAGCTTTTCAAGATTTTAAAGCAAGAGCTTTTTTTAAAGAAATTTGTTGATCTTTTGGGCATTGATTCGGGACAGAAAGTAGCTGTGATGGAAGAGAAAGGAGGAACAAGGGTTATAAACCTCAAGGAGATACCGATTAAGACAAAACAACAGGCTTTTGAACTCATCAAAGTGGCCCAAGGTTTCTTTGTCTTTTTTTTTTGGAAAAAAAAAGAAATTTTCAGAGCGCAGAGTAGTCGGAGCCACGGAGCTAAATGATCAGTCAAGTCGATCGCACGTTATCGTACAACTCACAGTGGAATCAAGTATGACTGTGGCTGGCAAGTCGAACCTGAAGTCTAGACGCTCCGTCATGAATATTGTCGATTTGGCTGGAAGTGAAAATGCCGCTAATAATACTGGATTGCGAGCCAAGGAAGGGGCAAACATTAATCTTTCACTTCTGACTCTGACGAGAGTCATCAACATATTGACAGAAAAGTAAGTGCCGTAATCTTTTAGGAATAATGTTTGTTTAGGACTGCTCCCAACTATATTCCCTATAGGGACTCCAATTTAACGAGAGTCTTGAAGCCCTGCCTTGGAGGAAATTCTAGTACACTAATCATATGCTGTCTTGACCCCCAAAACAAAGAAGAAACTCTCAGAACTCTGAAGGTAAGCCTTTTTCCTAAATTTTGACTTTCCATGTTTAGTTCTCAGAGAGACTGAAGTTGGTGAAGGGCCAGGTTCAAGTGAACGAAGAAGTGGAAGGAGGACAGCTCAATGAGTATCTGAACGAGATCGCCTCATTGAAAAAAGCGCTGTCTGAGCAGCAGGAGGCAAAGGAAGAGCAAGAGGCCAAGACGGAGAGATTGCTCGAACTCAAGAACTTTATTATCGGAGCGAATGAAGTCAGCAAGCAGCAGACAAGAGTCATCCGAAGACAGACCTTTTGTGCGTCTAATGCCTCAATTAGACCTTCTGCTCTTCATCTGAACGCCTTCTCACCGCCGAGTAAAAAGGGACGAACTGAACTCAGAATGACTATCGAGGAAGAAAATCCAAAAGATATCCAAGCGATTCCCGAATTCAAAATATCTGGACCAGAGGAAACGGTCGAACAGATGGAGCTAAATGAGCTTCGTCGCGATAGCTTCCAACAGGAAATGGAAATTATAAGACTCAAGCGTGAGAAGACCTTGGCCGAAGAAGAATTCCAACGGAACGCTGATGAGGAAAAGAAGAGAACTAATGAGCTGCTGGCAGCTAAAGACAAAGATCTCGAAGATCTCAAAACGAAATTGGCCGAGCTGGATTCAGTCTCTGCTATCAAGCAGGAGACAATTTTGAATCTACAGAAGTCGGAAGCGGAGATGAGGGACAAATTGGATCAACTCGAAGTATTCAAAGAAAATGTCGAAATTGACAAGAAGATGAGCGAAGAGGAGATTGCCACGAGGGATGAAATAATCCAAAATCTCAATGAGGAAATGGCTAGAAAAGCTGGAGAGGTCGAGAAGATCAAGAAAGAACTGGATGAGCTACAGTCTTTTTCGACGAGTAAAGATGAGGACATTGCAAGTCAGAAGCAAGCCATCCAATATCTTCAGATCTCACTCCTATCAACCCAGGTTTGTAATAAGACGGGGCTTAAATAAATCAACTTACAGAAAGAAAATGAGGAAATTCCCCAACTGAAGACAGAACTAACTCGTCTTGAAGAACTCAATGGACAAATAGCCGAAAAGGAGAAGAATTTTCAAACTGAGATTGAAGAAATCAAAAAACTTCTAAAGGAAAAAGATGAAATTTTGTCCAGTCAGACAATTGAACTTGAGCAATTACGCGGTCAACTGACAAATGAGAGAAGTGAGGATTCTGAAGATGCAGTGGAGAGAAGCAGCGAAGAATTGGCCATGAAGAGGAAAATTGAAGAACTTAATAGGGAGATGGTCGTTAAAACCGATAGAATCAAGGAGCTCGGCCAGAAATTGACCCAGATGGAATCCCTCTCAGTAGCTAAAGATCAGGACATTTTGAATCTACAGAAGTTGGAATCGGTGATGAAGGACAAATTGGCTCAGTTTGAAGTATCCAATGAGAAGGCGGAAATTGACAAAAAGATGAGTCAAGAGGAGATTTCCACAAAGGAAAAGACTATTGAAGAATTGAATAAACATCTGATCGAAGTACAGTCTCTCTTGAGGACAAAGGAAGAAGCCCTCGTTATCCAGAGGCAGGCTAACGTAGACCTCCAGAATTCACTCGAATCATCCAAGGTAAAAAGGCTTTTAAAATAGTACATTTTTCAGATGGAATGTGAATCGATTCGGCAACGAGTTGTGGCTGAGATTCAGGAGACGGTCTCAAAGAAGATGTCCGGAGATGGAGAGCGGATCTCTCAATTGGAATCAGAAGTAGCTCGCCTGTCGGAGGTCAATAGCAAAATGTGTGAAGAGGAGGAGCAACTCCACACAAAATGCAAACTTTTGGAACAGGGAACTCGAGAAACCCAAGAACTTCTCAAGAAAAAGGATGAAACCGTGGCCAATCAGACATTGGAATTGGAACATTTGCGACAATTGGCCAACGAGGTAAATTCTTTGATCCAAACCTTAATTATAAACCATTGCAGAATATCTCTTTGCGTCAGACTTTACGCCAAAAGGAAAAGGAGATCACGGACAAAATGGAAGCAGCTGAACATTTCAAGAGAAAGGCCCAGGACAGTGTCAGAGAGCAGAGAGAGATAAACAGAGCCATCAAGGATTTGGAGGAGACTGTCTCCCAGCTGAATAAGGAAATAGAAGAGCTGAATGACGGAAAAAAATTAAGCGAAAGTGTCCACACCGTCGATAAGACCAATCTCCTAAAACAGATCAGCGAGAAAGAAGATGCCATCATGAAACTCAACGCGATTGGTCGTCAAGACAAATTGGATCTGGTCAAATTGAAGAGCGAAGTCGACAGAAAGAGCAACGAAATCGATGCCTACCGGAAGATTGCTGAGGAATTGACAGCGGAAAAAGCCTCATTAGCGGAGACTGTAGTTGAAGAATTAAAAAAGAATATCAACGATCTCCAAATGGCTAATGAGGAAGAAAGGAGAAAAATCCAAAGTTTGAAAGAAGAATTGTCGAAGCAGAAGATGATCGCAGAACGAGCCCTCAGAGAAAAAATCCTTCCGTATGCTTCCCATCTCTTTTTCGAATATTTTTTCAGATCCTTCTCATCCGATATAGTCAATAGCAATGAGCTGTCGAGATTAAAGAAAGAAAATGAACGACTTCAACGTCAAATTCGAGACATGGAAGACGAAGAATATCACAAGGAAATCTCTGGTGGAAATAAGGAGAACACAAATTCCGAGAAAGAGCTCAAAAGATTAAAGGAAGAGATCGAGAGTCTTGTTTTTACTCAAAAACAAGGAATAGACAAAACAAATGATTTGAGGAGGGACCTTAATGAAAAAGAGAAAATGATTAAAGAATCCGACCAAAAGCTTCTTGAATTAAAAAGTGTAAGTTAGTTTTTGTTTGAGAGAGCGATCGACGGATTTCGGCAGTCTATCTGAATTTTATGCGGGTTATAACGAATTTGCCATTCAGAATTACGACAAAGGCGTGGAAATGTACAGTGAGCTGCGTAACGACTACGATGGATTGAAATCTGAAGCACGAATTGTGTACGATAAATATAAAAATCTGAAAGAGACCCATGCCAAATGTATAAAATAGGTCAGATTTGCTATGAAATAAATTTTCTGTCTACAATACGGGTTTCTTTTTTAGATTTTTATTTATACAATCTTTGTATCGTCTTAAAATAAATATATTGTATCTAATTTGTAGTTTTTTTTTGGTAGAAGTTGTATCTAAATTAGTATCTGTTCAGTTGAATTCAGGATTCTAAAATTTTCAGAAAGCTGCCATGTCCCGAAAGACATTGAAAGGTGAGTTGATTTAGAAGAGCTTAATTAGTCGCTATATTCTAGAGACATTAAAACGATGTGCCGAATATCGAAAAAGCAAGAATAAGTCATTGGAGTTAGCAGAGCAGCTAGTAGAGCTGGCTCAAATTTACCAGGAGAAGCAAACGGCAGAAGATCGGGAATCAGCTATTTCTGCAGCAACTGAAGGTAAGTAATATGTTGATTTAGTGAGATTTTTAGCTGTGGAAGTTGTCCGTCATGAAGAAGGAAATGTAAGAAATAATAAAATAATTTCATTTGCCTATAGAATTCTAAGTGAATCATATGCTGAACAAGGTAAGCTAATTTAGAAATTTAATCCCGTTTTCAGATAATAGGCATATGGCTTTGAAATCTACTGAAAAATTTCGCAAAACAGCACTAGCATCTACTAACCATTCGCAGATCCAATTATCTTTTCATGTCTCTGCATGGGTTTTGGAAAAATTGTGGTGTTTTGATGAACCAGACGATAAGACAGATCTTGTACAGGTTTGTTATTTCTTCAATATTCATAGTTTTAGGCGTATAAATATGCGCAAAAATCTTTAGAATACCTTGAAAAATTCAGCAGCGAAATAAAACAAGACCGCGAAGCCGTTGAAAAAGGTGACACTCCGGAATTTAGAAAAGCAAATTTGGTACTAATTTTAAATAAACTTCATAAGAGTCAATGTTTTAGGAAAGATTTTTAGCTGGTTTAGCTGGAAATTTAGGCAGGCGGACTGAAGCAGAAAGATATTTCCGAAATGCTATGGAATTTGCTAGGTAATGCCAATTAAAGTCGTTTAATTTTCTTTAGAAGAAAAAACTTAAGCGATTTAAAATATGAACTTCAAGTAACTCAACTAGATTTTCCTTGGATTGATAAGAAAAAAATGGCCCAAATCCTCGTCAACGATGCACCGTCAAAGAAAAAGGGCGCAGCTAAATTAGAACAAAGTCAGGTCAGTTTCAAAATAAAGAGGTAAACAATTAAATCTAGATCCTTATTCTTGATGGTGATATGGAAAGAGCGTTTCGTGTTCTTCTTGATATCAAAGCTCACACTGAATTGCATGAAGAGGATAAGCAACTTTTAAATACAAGACTAGTTTTCGGTAAATTTGCTATTAAATTATGTAAAGAGTTTAGTATATAAATTTAATGAAGCATTTCGCTTATTAAAAAACGACTCCCTTCCAGCTAAAGAAAAAAGAAAGATATATGAAAAACTTGGAGATATGATCTTACAATTTTCGTAAGTTGAAGCTTCTTTATGCAATTGGTTTAGATCAACAAATAAAGAAGCTCTTCAACAAGGTGTGAAGTATTATAATAAAATGTTACTGTACTCAACGACTGACAAAGAAAAGGTTCCTGCTTTGATTTCGTTAGGAACAACATTCTCTGACCTAAAACAGTATGCCGAAGCCTTGAGAAATTATAAAGACTGTTTAGAATGTGAAACAAGAATAGGGAAGTCATTCTTAAAAGTAAGAAATTTTCTATTTTTTAATACTGCCTTTTAGACTATTTCCACGCGTACTCTAATTTTTAATGCCACTTGCAAAGGTCGCCTACTTTCAAAAGAAGAGCTTGAAATAAATCTAAATGAATTGCTTACTAGCATCCCACAGGGTAAAAGACTCATCAAGGTTTGCTTTTTAGTAACAAATATAGTTTTAGAGAGATCTATGCAAGCTTATGGCAGAATATTTGGCATCGGTAAATGATCATAAAAAGGCATTCTATGAGCAGGAAGCAAAAAAATATCAGGTTCACTTAAACAAATCTCTTAAGTAAATCGTTTGTAGGGTAATCGTGGAGAAAATTCAAGTGAGGAGCTTACTAGCGATGAAGAAACAGAACATGCAAGCGGTCTCTCAAAAGGCTATGAAAAAAGCGATATAGAGATCCTAAAGGAATGTGAAAGTAAGTTATTTTCTGGGGTTAAACGCCGCTTTAGGAAAAGCCAAGAGTATTAACGATAGTGAGACAATAGAAAAGAGGAAAAATTGGAAAAACAGTCACGGAGAAACCGAACTCCATCTAGAAGCTAAAGGAGATAACATTGAGCGATTAAAGAAACTCCTTAATTTTGCAAGTTTATCTACCTTTTTTTTAAATATTTTCTTTTCAGAAATACCCGATAAATGCCCAAGATAATAGTGGTTGGACAGCCTTACATGAAGCGATAAATCACAAAAAAATTGACAATGTTAAACTATTACTAAATTACGGTGCACGCTTAGATATTGCCAGTAATGAAGGTACTGATGGAGGTTTAGACGAAGGAAGAGTGAGTTACCTTTTTTCCTTCTATCAACTAACTGCATAGATTGGTGGAAAAATTACGCCGCTAATGGATGCATGCGCCAACTTTACTGAAGGGATTGAAATGATAACCATAGCGGAAATGCTATTCAGGAAATGTCCTCAAACAGTTACTTGTCAAAATGAAGATGGTTGGACTTCTGCCGACTTCACAATGTAATATTTGTGAAAACATTACCTCGAGTTTTTAGAGATTCTATCAAAAAACTCGAAGCAGAACGAGAATTTCAGAGTATTCCCAGAGCAAATGCACTGCTCAAAGCAATGGAAAAGGAATTCCAAACTCGTAAGTTTTAAGCTAAATATTTTAATTGTGCTCAATAGAAAATATACCATTCCGTTGGACACCACCTGCAGTCAAAGCACGAGCAAATTCAGTGCAAACCAGATCGAAAAAAACAACCGAAATGCCAAAAACGGGTGTTTCAGAATATCAGGTTTGACTTTTGACATACTTGAGCTAAATGTTAGAACGCAATGCAAAAAATCGGAAGAAGATCACGGTGCACAGAAGTTGAAGCAGCAAACATTGATATAGATGCAGAAATGCTAGATTCTTCACACCAAAGTGAATGCTATGCCGACTTTAACGAAGACTGTTTTGACGAAATTCCAATTGAAAACATCAGACCTGTAATGAAGCCTTTATATCGTGTTTAAAAAATATTTTAGACTAGTCAACAAAGTTTTTCAAAAACATACAAAACACAGCTAAGCAGCAGTCGTCGTAAAAAGGAAAGCGACGATTTTATCATCAATGATCTAGCCGAGCCAACACGTAAAAGAAAAAAGAGAGAAAATGCTACACAGGCGCCTAGAAAAACACAGTAAGTTTAGACAATTTTTCAAGCTATTTTTCAGAGAAAATTGCAATTATATGGCATCAGAAAATGAAGATTTTTTTGAAGATGTTGTAGAAATGCCAGTAATTAAGACAAGGAAATTACCACGATTTAACTCAACAGAAGAAATAGAAAGGCTACCCCAGGCTAGTCTTACACCTCCACTAATTCCTTCAACTTCAACCCTTGCCATTGAAAAACTGTCAATATCTATTTCTTTCGCTGACTCCTCAGGAAAACAAATTCGAAATAATTTGATTACCGCTGTAGAAAGGTAAGAAGCTGGTTTTTTCGTTACTAGACCTTTTAGCACTGCTTCAGTGCAAACAATTTATGAAAAATGTGCGAAGACGGTAGTAGGCAATCAACATAATTTGACAATCTGCTTAGAAGATGGATCCGAGGTTTAATATTTTATATTTTATAACTTTATAACTTTATTTTAGGTAGATTCTGATATGCCACTTTCACTTCTAAGAGATCCCGACTCGGGTTTTGTCAAATTAAAATGTGTTACAGAAAGAGCTTCTGCACAAACCTTCTTCCAAAGCTATAATCAAGGTTAGTTTTCTGACCAATTAATCTCAAAAACATTTTAGAGTTTAAAGACGAGAAAGAAATTATCGAGAAACTTCGCAATTTTTCTCTATCAGATACATCTTCAGAAGTAGATTTTTCAAAACTGGAAGCCGATTATTGTATCGATGCAATTTTGAGATCTCTTATTGAGTCAGGGAAACCTATTCAGAAAATTAATTTGACCTATTGCGGTTAGCTGAAGCTACTTGTTTTATACTTTCTTCAGATTTGGGAAATGTAGAAGGTGACACATTGCGGACAATACTAGATAAATGCCAGGAGTTTAAAGCTTGTTCATCTAATTTTTCTAATACTATTTGCCAACAAATAATACAGGTTAGTTACAGCTAAAAGCATATTTTTTGCTTTGTTACAGCCTGGAATTAATTTTACCAATTTGAGTTATTTGGATATCTCATTTAATCGTGTTGATGGAAATACATTATCCAATTTTATAACACTTTGTCCGTCTTTAAGCAAAGTCATTGCCAAAGGCTTAGACCTTCGTAATGGATCAAATCAGTTTGCCGAAGCAATAACAAGTAAGACAATTTTCGAATTATCGCTATCAACTATTAGGCCTCTCCAATCTTACGCATCTTTCTCTTCAAAATTCTTTTATTAGTAATGCGGCCTTAGAACAAATTATTGCGTCCTCAAACTCATTATTATATCTGGACATTGGTTCAGCAGAATTAACATTTACATTTTCGGTAAGGCATTTTGAATCTCTCTCACTTTTTTAGCCTTGCTGGCTTCCGGCCCTTCGCGAATTGAGAATGGCAGCTTGTTCAGTTCATAGTTGGGAATCATTTTTGGACTGGATAAGTCTAGGAGCTGTGGAAAAGCTTGATCTCTCTTGTACATCGTTTACGACAGATCATATATTATCACTCTGCGAACGCAAAGTTGACACTACAACAAATATTGTTATACGTTTAATGAAGTACGTTTTTGATAGTGTAGCAATCTCTCCTTCAGATGTCCTCATGTGGAATATGAAATTGAAAATCTCAAAGAAGAAATTCTTCGGCTATTAGAAAACAGGACCTGCCCAATAAGAATGCAGCTGCCAACAGAAATAACTCGAGATCTTAGGTTACAAACGACTTTAACGGAACAATTTCTAATTGATTAGCTTTTATATTGTCATATTGCTGAAAGTCCTCAGATCAGTTTTAAACCAATAAAGTTTGTATGCAGCTTCCGATTTCGAGAAGATAATCGTTTGAAGTAATTGCAACAAAAATTTTATTCGTATTCACGGAGTTCGTTTCACAGATCGAGTCACTTTTCAAGCAACGACCATTTTGATAGTCTTCTTGTCTCTTTTCTTGAGTAGCTCAGCATGGATTTCCTGATAATAGTCGAAGATGAGATCCATGTTAGCCTCGTGGGTAGCCACTTCCTTGACGGTACGACTGATGTAGAAGACGAGCCAGACAATCGAAGTGAGCATGACAGCAGTGGCGGCGATGTAGGTGGCGATGAAAAAGGGAGTATAGTGAAGGCACATTCGCAGGAACTTGTCGTCCAGATTGCAAGCCTCAGCCACAGTGTACAGAAGAGCTCCGAACAGCATGAACGGAATGCAGAAGCATAAGATATTCCGCATAATCAGGAAGCGATAGGTGGTTCGATCGAGGATAGAGAGACGGAACAGGTAGACGCTGTAGAATGCATAAGTCAGCAACAGAAAGGCAATGTCGAAAGCTTTCTCTCCGCGGTTCTCGTCGTTGGTGGGTTCCGGAATGTAGTATGGGTTGAAGATTCGAGTGAAGATAACGTTGGCGAATATGAAGCTGAGACCAAGACTGAGGAAGATCATAGCGAAATCACCAGCAATGATGCAGCGAGCTTTGCTCTTATTCTACAAATTATGAGAGTTAGCACTGCCGAATAGAAAGAAACTCACAATGCGTTGGCGAACGCGCTTCCATTTCTCTTCTTGTTCGATGGTGATCTGCATCCTTACCTGGAAAGAAGGTCGCAAGACAAGAAAGGAAAAGAGAGAGAGAGAGCAAAGCTGGAAAAAGGAAAGAAACTGGGTATGAGTTCGGGGAGGAGCGAAGCAGCTTTGGCTCAACCAATGGGAGCAGTGGGAGGAGCGAAGAGAACCCGAATTTTAGGAAAAACAAGTACAAAAGTCTCTCTGAAACAACATTGGAGATCCTTTGAACAACCAAAGGACCCTACTTTACCCCAGAATGCTTGTGATTATCGGAGGAAAACGACCATAAAGACTGGAACTTGGTTCTTAATAATACCTTTTTGGGAGAGCTCAAAATTATGGAGTTTTAGGGATTTCGAGGCAAGAAGAAGGCCAAAGCCATTTTATGGCCTCATTGTTGGGGATAATAATAAATATTTTCCTATGGTACTTGTATTGTCCAAAAGATTGGAGTCGGTCAAAAATAGAAGATTGGCTGGACATTTTGCAGAGAATAGAGACGTTAATTGAGTTAGCCATTATCTCGAAATGACTTGTCGCTTGATGGGCAAATGGTTTCTCTTTGAGAAAAACCTCGGGAATGTCTAAAAGACGGAAGTTTTCTTTCCAAAACAGCTGCAAAAGTCCTCAACAAATTCGTGTTTTCAAAACTATCACTAACGTGAGAAGTTCCTCGACATTAGTCATCCCTAAATCCTAGAAGAAAGTTCTCCATTTTCCTCGAAGAAAAATTGTAGCCGTTTGTACGTCGAAGTTGTGTTATTGAACCTAACTAATGGAGAAAAACAAGTAGTTTCTATGACAGCCGAGATCTGGTGTCTTGTCGTGCCAGCTACAAAAGTCGAGTTGAGAGTCTAGCCGAGTCGAATGTTGTTGTGGAAGGCGATTCTCGTAACCAGGGATGCACAGCGTAACCTGGATCCATAGCCAACACAGGTAATTGGTTACTAGCAGCCAGGCCGGAACATTTCGAAAAGTCATAAGATTCGAAAGCTCAATGAATCACTCAGATTCTTCCTAAGAAGAATAAAAGGAAAATAGAATTTTTATTGGCATCATTCCATGACATCGTACTCGTGGAATTTGAATTCCGACAAGTTGTCGGCGAGACTCTTCACTTGCATTTCTAGCGATTGATCTCTAAGATCAGAATAAAGGGTTGACGATCTGAAATATTTTTCTTTTTTGATTCGCAACTACTCACAAATATCTTTCTCCAAAGCTCGGGAGAACTGTAACTACCAATTTGTCTTTGAATTCCGGACGAGTTGCCACTCGAACGGCGGCACAAACATTTGCCCCTGCTGATATTCCTAAAATAAGCATAGAAATCTTTGGAGAGAGACCAACCACCGAGAATTCCCTCCTCATAAGCCATTCTTTTGGCCATAACGATAGCTTCATCAGAATGTACAGTAATTATTCCATCATAAACAGATTGATCAAGTACAGTTGGGGCAAACCCCGCTCCAAGTCCTTGAATCTTATGTGATCCAGCCATTCCTCCGCTCAGAACATGACTCTCTTCCGGCTCAACTGCATAGACTTTAATCTCGGGATTTTGTTCTTTTAGAAATCGTCCAGCTCCAGTAATTGTGCCACCAGTGCCAATCCCGAAAACGACAGCAGCCACTTTGCCTCCACTTTGTCGCCAAATTTCTGGTCCAGTTGTTGTATAATGGATGCGAGGATTGGAGGGATTATCGAACTAAACAAATTAGAAAACGTTATGGAGCTACCTGAGCTAAAATGTGGCTATTGGGGATGCTTCTCTGAAGTTCTTCGGCCATAGCAATGGCTCCTTTCATTCCCTTTATCGGATCCGTGAGTACCAGTTCTGCTCCGTAAGCTTTGAGAAGAGTTCTCTACAAAAGCTCTCTGATTCATTTCTCAACTTTCAGGGAATCAACGAGAGTATAATTGAGGTCCAAAATGAGTGGGAGATTCCCTTATTTGAGTAAAAACTGACCCGCTCGACACTCATGCTGGCGGGCATGGTGATGATGAGTCTGTATCCTTTGACAGCAGCCACAAAGGCCAAAGCAATTCCCGTATTTCCCGAGGTTGGCTCAATTAAAGTGGTGACGCCTGGAACGATCTTAAACGACTCATCAATAAATCGATCGCCTACTTTTCCCTCCTTTTCAGCGTCGTCAATCATCGCTGCTCCAATTCTGTCTTTTACCGAGCAAGCTGGATTTAAATATTCTATTTTAGCCGCTGAAAAGTGAAAGCGATTTTTTTCTTATAATAAAGAGACAAACCAACTCGTCCCAGAGCTCCATGAGTGACTTTATTGAGATAAACCATTGGAGTATTTCCAATAAGTCCCGTCGCATCGGCTGCAATTTCTTCTCTCAATGCCATGAGAGACACAAATCTGAAAATTTTAAAAAAAAAGTCAAAAGAGAAATGAAGTGTGATCAATGTTCGCCATTTATCAGTGGACGAGGTTTTGCCATAAAATAGGAAAGGACAATAATCAGCTGAACAGGTCGATATGGTGACCGTTGTTTACAGTTTTCTCCCCCTCTCTCGTTTCCTTTTAACGTAGTTTTCGACAGACGTCTCATTTGGCATAATATACATCAAAAAGTCACAAAAATCACGTAGAATTGTGGCAAAAATGTCATAAACATCACGTAGAGAAAAAGAATAAAATTCGAGAGACGGAACTCCGCAGGAACATATTACACTGTGAACGGTCGATGACCTCTAGATCAACTAAGATCAAATATTTTATTCTTTGGGCTACTTTGATATGATTTTCACAAGGGAATTTTTATTCATTCGGATGAGCCAAGTGGAGATGATCTGCCAAGAGATCGTCGCTTGCAAAGTGCTCTCCACAATGCGTACATTTTATGCTGGAATTCTCTCTTGGCACATTTCAAACAACCTACTATCCGCTACAAGCAGCCAATTGAAGATGAATAATTATATCACTGAGGACTGTCGTCGAAAAGTCACACAGCTTGCAGATCAACCTTTGGCTTGTTAGAGTGAGATTCACAGATGCCACCACATTCCACATCGATATTTTCTTCTGGCCGTGCACATCTAGACAATGATCAGCCAAAGTCTTGACATCAGAAGCAGCGAAGTCGTAATCAGGACAATCCAATCTCTTTGGAGCGTCGCTTTTCAATGTGGAAGGAACACTGAACATTTGATTAAATGAGTCGGGTAGAATAATTTCTCTGAATTTGATATTCTTTCACTTCGTTTTTGTTACTTTGGTTGGCCCAATTCCAGATAATAATACGCGGTGCCTTCTGGGAGAGTCTCACTCGAGTCAATATCTTCACTCAGCATTCTAAAGAATTTTTATTTGAGGAGGAACAATCCCTACGATCGAGAAATAGTTCCGGGGAAACATGTTGCAACACACTCGTTGAACTTTTCGACAGACTCAGAGTCACTGAGAAAGAGCTTTGAGAAATTGATAGGGACTAACATAAAGACTGGATATAGTTGAGATTCTTTTCTGTTATTATGGGCGAGTGAGAAGTGATTTGAGAGATAAATTGGACGGTAACAAGCAAAAATACAGTACGCACAGCCGAATCTAAAATGTTTAAAATTCTACCGAGAAAATGGGCCTATCCATTTTTAGGGATCGCTAGTTTCATTTTCAAAAACGATCAACTCTTCATAATGGGTGGAGATCTCTAATTCGAGAAAAGGAAACATAATTAAGCGTAGATTTCAGGTAGGAAACCAGTATGAGCCACGTTCCATTTTGGAAATATATCTACAAATCATCCCTCAACTAGATTAAACTTAATTCGTTTCTGCAAGTTGTTGGTGAGGAAAACTCAAGCTGTTCACATCCGTGTCGATGACGGTGCTGCGCGCTGTCTCGCCCCGCCCTGCCCATTCCTCTTTTCTTATGGAAGAGCTACCCCAAAATGGTAAATTTCTGTCTTTTTGTCAGTTGAATTCTTCAGAGCTACCGTCTCCATCCAAAACCCAAAGAACTCTATGTAAAGTCGTCGGAATTGCCGGCTTGATCGCCTGTCTTACAAGTGTTGAAAACACCATCCTGGGTTTGAACCTGCCAATGTGTCTATGGATTATTTTTCCAACCAAATTCCTGCTATATTTGATAACAGTTTTAAACAATGATTTATATATATATAATAACATCAGATTTATCACAATTTAACGGTAAGCCATTCGTCTTCCCAACCACACAACTGGATTGTTTCAGACATCCCGTCGCTAACTACAACTTCTGACTGTGCAACTTTTCCAGGTATTATGAGACGCGTCAGCACATAGAGCAGAGAGACCGCCAACTTCTGTCGTTTTTCTGAACCCGTCTGCATCCACTCGGGCGGCAAGGTGTTTTTATTTTTGTCAACTTCCTCCTTCATACAGTCAGGTGCGATTCCTTTTGGACTGTTATGATTGGATAGCAGAGGGCGTAACAAATCTGAGATGGCCGATTCGACCAAATGCATTGCGATGCGAGGAAGTCGCACTCTGCTCCAGAAAATGACTGTTTTGAGTAAATTACTCGCTTATATATCTAGCATGAGAGCCAATTGTCATAGATCGACGGAAGTGCTTGCAAGGTATTCTCTGAAAAAAACTTAGTATACTCTAAGAGAAAGCCCTACCGTGGATATCAAACTTCCAACATATTTTGTGGTGAGTGCCCGCACCATTCCACTATCCATTGTGAGTACATCCTGCGAAAAATACCAATATACCCACCCAAACTGTTCTTAGCTTGTCTTGTCATCAATTTCGTCCTCTAGTTCCTTTAGCTCTTCGATAAGGTTTTCCATCTCGGTCTTTGCCAAATCAGGGTCGTTCCAAAGCTTTTGAACAACGTCCACAGTCGCTTCCGAGACATCGGCCAAAAGAGCAGATCCATCAAAAACAGACGGTTTCGGGAGTTGTGACATAAAAGGCGAAGGTGCGATTTTCCGCCGGCGACGAACACATCTTTGCCCGCATTGCGAGCATTCAGACGATACGCCAGAAATCTTGCGGCGTCGTGCGATGTGATGACAGAGCTGACATCGGAAGATGTCGGTAAGAATGTAGCCTACACGGCGCAAAGAAAACAGAAATTTGATGAAAAATAGTACCTCTGATGGGCTTCTGCAACAGAATCCTAATTACAATATTTTAAAAGCTTACAAACAACGTAGCATGGGGCCAAGCCAAACTCTTAAAGACTTGTTCGATAGGTTGAACACGAATAGGCTTCTCTAGTTCGTAGGCTTTATAAGGCATATTAAAAAGGATTAACCGCCTATTCCGGCTTCTTGCTTACGGTGACTTGCTCTCCACAATCTTAGCAGACAAAAGTCGTATCGACCACTTTATCAATCAAAGAAACTGATTCTGTCTTTCTGCTTCTGAAAAAATTCCCAATTTATTAATAAAAAAGAACAAACTGGGACATTTCCTTGGAGCTTCTTATACGGCGGCTTATAGTCATATTTGTTTCTGAAATCCTCCCAAGACAAGACTTCGATCTTCACACCATCACCGTAATTTTGCTTCTGAAGGACCTTTTGATTTGTGGGAAAACAACTAACCAAATATTTGGAAAGATATTTGACAGCCCAGCTGCTTTTGGCACTTACAGCCAGTGCATTAGATTCAGCCGACACAATCTAAATACAAATTGAAAAAAAACAAAAAGAAACGAACTTCTTTCATGATTGTTTTGTTCGTTTTATCGACAAATTCTACAACTGAAGACCCAAAATTTTCCATTTTTAGTCCTTGTTATTTGCGTCCATCGTCGAGAACAAGTGACCGATAAAGATAGAGGTCTCTTTGCCTGAAAAGAAATGCAAATCAATTTAAAATTGAGAAATTTATCCCATTGCGTAGGCCATTTTTGATCTCTCGGACCAGACCTCGGAAGCGAGTGGATGAAGGGATTGATCTCCTAGTTTGAAAGACGAAACCGATGAATTTCGACAAAAAGTCACGTATGATGATGTTTTTTCGCCTCGTGAGCTGACTCCGCCTCGAATAATCACACAGGTTTTTGGGTATGTCTGCTCTTCCGACATTTACATAAGTGAAACTGTGTGACCAACGCCATGCTGCCAGCTTCCCATCACGTGGAGGTTCACATCACTGTAAGTCTCTGATCCTATCTGGCTCAGCTCGTAGGATGGAAATGACTGTCCGAAGGATGTCAAGGAAGAAGCTGTCGTGGACGTGGGAGGACTTGTTCGACCTCCGATGAATCAAAAGGAATTCGATGAGACTTTCAGTTATCATAGACCATATGAGCCTCAAGACGAGTGGAAGGGACATCTCAGGAAATTCGCCAGGAAGTAAGTCTTTTTTCTTTTCAAAAATGGTTCAGCTATTATCATCCATTTACTTCGTTTTTCGCCTTTAAATATAGTTTTCTCCAATTTTTCCCCATCTTCGATTGGCTTCCGAGATACGACTGGAAGAAAGACTTTCTTTCCGATTTGGTTGGAGGTTTTACTGTAGGAATCATGCACGTTCCAAATGGTAGCTTATTCCTTTTAAATAGAGTTCTCTCTAGGAGTTGCCTACGCAATGTTGGCTAAACAAGATGCCGTGACGGGGTTGTATGTCTCGTTCTTTCCTCCCTTACTCTACATGATTTTTGGAACTTCGAGACACAATTCGATCGGATCTTTCGCCGTTGTTGGACTCATGACGGGACTCGCAGTTGATCGTCTCACAAAAGACGGAATATATTTGAACTCGGATGATGATGTCCAAATCGACCCCATCTATCCAACTCCTAGCGAGGTCGCCGCAGCGCTGTCGGTAGCCGTGGGATTGGTCCAACTCGTAATGGGTCTTCTACGTCTCTCCTTTGTGACAGCTTATCTGTCGGATCAAGTGGTAGCTGGTTTTTCCACTGGAGCTGCTTGTCACGTAATCGCTTCGCAACTCAAAGATGTTTTTGGACTTCGCAAAATGCCACAAAGAGAGGGCTACGGCAACATGCCTATGGTCAGTTTTAGTCTCTTTTTGTGAACATTTCGATTTAGAAAGTTTATGATGTGATCAGTCGTCTTCCGAATATCAATTGGATAGCTTTTGGTCTCTCAATTTTCACTGTTGCATTCCTCATCGTCGGAAAAGATGTCGTAAATCCATTCGTCAAAAAGAAGTGGAACTCTCCTGTCCCAATTCCTTTCGAACTTTTGGTGGTGAGAGGACTCTTCTTTTTATATTTTTAAGCTAATAATCGGAACAATTGTCTCTTATGTGTTCAATATCAGCGAGAATTATAATATCAAAATAGTGAAGCACATCCCAACCGGGTTAGACCGCTTTCCTTTTCCTTAACTCCTTCCCCCAGACTCCCAGTTCCATCGATTCCTCGTCTCAATCTGATCCCAACCTTACTCCCTGATGCCATTGGAATAGCTGTGGTTGGCGTCGCCATTCACTTTTCTTTAGCCAAGATGTTTGCCAAAAAGAAGAATTACTCCATCGATCCTCTTCAAGTCTTTTTATTTTCTTTTTATTTAAAAAAACTTCAGGAATTCTACGCCTTGGGAATAACCTCAATTGGAAGTGGCTGTTTCCCAGTCTTCCCATCTGCTTGTTCTCTTGGAAGAACTCTTGTTTCCGTCTCGGCTGGCTCTCGAACCCAGATGGCGACCATCCCTTCTTGTGTTCTCATTTTTTCTTGTATTCTCTACTTCGGCAAATTCCTCGAGCCTCTTCCAATGGTATTTCCTTTATTTCTTTCTATTTGGCTCTTTCAGTGTGTCTTATCTTCAACAGTTATCCTGGCCATGTCGACAATGTTCAAAAAATTCAAAGATCTCCATCGTCTTTGGCCAATCTCCAAAATAGACTTTGTTTTATTCCAGCTTGTTCTCATTCTCATTCGAACTTCAGTTTATTTGGCTCGTCTCTTTTATGGTCACGGCTTTCGTCGATGTGATGGTTGGTCTAGCTGCTGCCTTAAGTTTCGCTCTTTTCACAACCGTTTGGCGGGCTCAATGGTTAGATTCCCAGCGAAATATGAGACTTTTAAAGGCCTAAATGGGTGATTCTCGCTAACATCAACGGCACAATGGACTATCGAGACGCCCTCCGATACACAGATGTTTACTTTTGTAGAGTAAGGAAATATTCTTGGAGCGACTTGTCCTTTTACAGGGAGTTTGTATTTTCCGATTCGATTCGCCCCTACTCTTTTCAAATGTCGATCGATTCAAGGTTGCCATTCAAAAAGCCTATAAGACTTGGGAAAGTACTCAAGAAGTTTACATGCTGAGGACAGAAAGGGAACAACTCCTTTTAGATCCGGAGAAACTTCTCGAACAACTCCATGCTCCAAGGAGATCCACTATTGTAGGAAAAAAGAGGAAAACCGAAAGAAATCTCTTTTAGAAAGACGAAATGCTCACAAGACATTTTTTAATAGATTGCTCTGGATTCACCTATGTGGATACCATGGGAGTTAGTGCTTTGAAAGAAGTCTTTTCTGATATGAGAACTCGAGGAATTCGGGTCTACTTTGCCGCTTCAAAAGGTCCATTTTGCTGTTAAAATTCTTGCTCTAATCAGAAGTTTCCTAAATGATATTTTCAGCTGCTCTTCGAGACTCATTTGATCAGAATGGTCTCCACTCCTTCGTGGCGAAGGAGAACTTCTATCCGACCATTCGAGATGCTGTCGCAATTGCGAGGAGAAGACAGCTCGCGTATGTCTTTTCGATTTTTTCTATCGAAAATTTAGGACGGGCGATCGAAGTGAAGCTCTGTTTTCTCCAGAATTTGATCGATTATCTGAGATCATTAGTTCTCATCCGATGCATTGACCAAAAAAATAAAATTAAAATAAAGATAATTTCCCTCCGAGAGAGAGCAAGAGTCTCGTCAAACATACTTACAAGCGAAGTCAGTCGGCAACGCAAATTCCCCGATCAAACACACGTTTTTCGCTCAGCTGCTCGAAGGAATTGATTTAATCTCGAGAGAATAATACATAATGGTATTCGCAAGAGGATATCCCGTAGTCCACCCGTAAGACGGATTTCTTCGGTCTATTGGAAATGAAGATTGATGCTTCCCCAAGCAAGAAAGGCGATCAATCCGAGGAAAAGGCCTCCTGCCAGCTGAAAATTTCCTTTTGCTTTACCATATGAACCTACCAAAACAAAGAAAACAAAAGCGTATCGTCGAAGTCGAACAGAATCGAGAGGACGTTGGGACATCTCTTTCGGATTCTCGAAATGTACGGTAAAGGCTGTCATTTTGACGAGAAGAAAGATGGTGAGTCGAGGAGGAGGACAGTCAGTTTGGACGCGTGGTATAACTCGGTAAATAGCGGGGGAGGAGTTAACGTACAGTCAGTATGTTGACCGCTTCGCAAGGAGGAAATAAACGCGGAAAAAGGCAACTTCCAGCGGCAAAGAAAAGGAACAAAATGCCAACAATTCATCAAACAAAACGAGAATCACAAAAGAGAAAACAAATTAGTTGAAGATATTACTTTCCCATTTGACGTCGATTGGATCGAATTTCCATTCGTCTGGATGGCCTTCGTGTTTCACTTTAGTGTTCTAAAAGAAATTTCTCAAAAAAAAGAGAAACTTACAAAATCAAAAAGACTCCATTTGAAGGCGGGAACATCTCCCCAAGTTGGTCCTCCTTGTGCTTTGAATTGGAGATTTTTCATCAAATCAACGCTGGTTCCTTTGTAATCCAAAGCTCCGTGATTGACGTGACCCATTCCTGGGAATTCGTAGGTTCCATTGGCCAAGTTGAGATCTCCACGAGCAGAGATGGCAGCCTCGGCGGTATATGGCGGATCACACTTGCACTTGCTGAACTCGTCCTTCTGGTAATTGTTGTATCTCATCAGTTTGGTCAACGAATCAATATCCTTTACAATTGAATGATCTCGCTCGAAGATCTTTGCTCTGGAGAAGAAAGAATTAGAAAAACAAACAAAAGAAAACCTTGGAGAAGAACCCCATTTGAACCAATCGCCGAGTTTCTTCGACTGAGAGTTGAAGCCACTGATCTCGGTGATTCGCTTGAAGTAAGGAATATTATATGATGGGAAATATGAATATTTCTTCAGGAACCAGGTCATATCTCCGTAGACAATTGTTCCTCTGAAAGGATCTATTGGAAAAAGAGATAGACGTACGGCATCTGCTCCAAGACATAGATGAGACCATAATCACTGAGATTGGCACCTTTCTCGAATTTGTTATAGTCCAAAACAACCCTAAAGAAGTTTTTGTCAGAACGGTGAGTCAAACCATTGGTTATTGTAAGTTCCAGAGTTGTATTTCGAGTAGATCTTACACCATTCACGAGCATTTCTGGCCAATTGATTGGCAACGATAGCTCTGATCCAGGTGGGGAGTTGTCCTGCAAGATTTGTTCTCGTAGGTCCCAGTACTAACCCGTAGGCTTGGTGTTGACAAAGAGGCTGTTATTCCAGACGCTAATGGTCGTTTCAATAATGGCCAATCCAGAGGACATTAGAGCGAAATCATCCGAAGAGTAGAGCACTCCCGGGTACGAGGCCATAGCGTGGGCATATCCTGGATACTCCGATCGATCTAGAAATCTTTTTCTGGATTTTCTGAAAAGAGGACAAACCATAGGCAAATTTGTAGAGTTTTAGAACTCGAAGCATATTCTGGAATCCGCTCATGGTGACTTGAGAAATGAAAAGATCTTTGTTGTTGGGAGCGACCTTGATGAACCCGGAGCATTTTCCTCCAGTTTGGTCATAAGCGACATCTCTAGTCTTGTTTAATTTCTTTTCCAAATCATAGAAGTCTCCATTCCAATTGAGCAAATGAATTGGATGGATTTCATAGCGAACTGTTGGAAGGAATTCAAGTCCTTCATAGCCAGTAATGAGTCCAGTGATCTGATGGTATGTCCTATTAACGGCCGACCAATAAAGATCATCTTGAGGCTGTTCAGCCAGATTCTGCTTGGTCCATTCCTGATTTTCCGTCAAAAATGTGGACATTCGACTGCAGTATTGGGTGAAATTCTTGCAGTAATCTTGAACTGTATTTGTGATGTGATATTTGAGAACGGTCTTGGATAGAACGCCCTCGAGATATCCAGCAGCATAGGCTTGAACATTTGGGGCGAATTCCTTTCTCGTCTCAATCTCCAAAAAAGTCCATCTAAAAACAACTTTGATCAAATGATAAAAGAGAGCCCAGGGCCGATTAGTCTTATCTAATCTCATTTCCAAATCGATAAACACTTCCAATACTAATTCAAAACTAACCCAGTAGCGTTAACCTGGTTCTTCCACTTTCCAACGGCTACTTGACTGTCACAAGTCTGTCCTAAAAGAATCCTACTGCACCGCACAGAAGAAAGGAACAAACCATCTTTAAGAATAAATTTCCCATCGACTTTGCAGATCTGCTTGTAGGTGTAGACGGTGTCTTTGCCTTCATCAGCTGCTGTTAAAGCCACTAGAAGCGGAAAAGTTTCAACAAAAAGAAAGAAAAAACTTACAACCAGCCAAGAGAACCAGAAGGAGCATGGCTCAACAAATGAGCAGACATTTTATCAGTCGAAGGAGGGAACTTTCAGTGAAAGAATAAGAAGATAAAAAGTTGTGTCGCTGAAATTTAATAAGTTGAGTGAGAGAGGATGAGTTAGGATGTTTCCGCCGCCCACAGCTCGTTGTTTTGGCCAAGGGAAATTGTGTTAGTCGCCTTCGCCTTCCCTTACCTGTGTCCTGTTTTGATCTGACTTTCCCTCTTGATGTCACCTTCCAGAAAACTCGTGCCACGGATAATGAGAGACGAAATGTCGGTGCAAAACTAATGAAATCCTCGCTTGTCCCCTTCATTAGTGTGTCAGCCAAATATTTGAGAATGCCTTTTCTCCTTAGGCTCTCTCTTTCATATTTCCACTCGAAATCACTCCGATCAAATTACTTCACGTCAACTTTCATCTCATTGTTAATTCTCCTCCGCCGCCGTCTGTTGTGTCTCCTGTACCTTTCTCTCTTTCAAACTAAATATTTAATTTCTTCGTTGGTCTCTCAGTTTGTTTTTTTTTTGCAAAAGTAACCTGGACCAACCATGCTTCACCGCCATTAGTTTGGTCATTTCCTTAGATGTCCGCCCCCCTCTCATTATACACGTCCACCCTCAATCCCAATGATTCAAGTGACTAAGTTAGCACCTAGTTGTTAGTCTTCTGACGGATACTTTTTAGTCTCACAGTTACCGTAGTTCTCTATCTTTTGAGCCAATCTAGTTGTTGAAAGGCTCATCCAACTGGAAACAACTAGCCAGCAACTCTTTTTGTTACCGTATTCATTCCTCCGAACTCTCATGTGACGAAGATTATACAAAAAGATAAAATTACGAGGCGTCTAGACGTCTGACGTGGCTTACGTGAGTACGGTGGATGGCCCAAGGAGATCCAAGACCACAATTAGAAATAAAAAGATTCCTTCTAAAAATAGCTCCTCGTGTGCCTCGAGCTGCTAATTCGGTCCATCCGGGACTTCCAGCTGACGTCACAAGCACACATTGCGAGGGAGGGCGACCTCCTCCGGTCGAGTTGTTCCAGGTGATGATGAGAGATTGTCAACAGTGAATGTTCATGAGACTCTTGTGACTAAAATGAATTTATAAGTGGAAAACAAGAACCCGATTTGTGTTCTCTTGGTGCAGGAAAGTGGAAGAGACAATCAGAGCTCCCGATTCAATTTCTCGACTCGAAGAACGATGTTCCCCTTTTTCTCGTTATCCTCCTCTTCTTCCAATTAAGATCAATTTCCTAAAAGTAGTCTCTCTTTCACCTGTCCTCCTCCCTCTGCCTTCACAATCGTCATCATTTTTCCGTCGTCAGTGTATGTTATCATAGCCGCCGTGATTGAATTTGGCAAGCTAAGAGTCGTCATGACCATTACTCTCCAGGGTCTTGGATCCAATCCTCGTTCAATTACCTCCTTCTTCCAAATCTTCCAACTGAATGTTTATACGAGGATTGAATCTCTCGATCATTGACCTCTCTTTTGGAAGAATACCAATGTGTTGTAGATGACCTTTGAATACTTCCTCTACCCCCAACGTCATCCAGGGGGATAGAATGCCACCACACGCGAAACAGCTAATAATTGTGTTAGTAACGCCCAAGTTGCTCCGTTGGACCTCCAGTTTTGATCCTTTCTCTCTCTCTCTCTCTCTCCGATGCGACTACAACTATAATGCCAAGCTCTCTCCCTTACTCCTCATCATTGGTTATGTAAATTGGAAGAAGTTTTTCTGATTTCGTCAATTC
Organism: Oscheius sp. JU1382; assembly: GCA_932521405.1. NCBI lineage: Eukaryota > Metazoa > Nematoda > Chromadorea > Rhabditida > Rhabditidae > Oscheius > Oscheius sp. JU1382. Next base: position 3,935,566 of record OW051479.1, read on the forward strand.
TCGTAATACTGAGGAGGAGGTGGTTCTACTTGTCGATGCATTTAATTTGTCACAAATCTCTCTAAACAATAACACCTCATTCTCCCCGTCTATCTCATTCTCAGTATGTATAACTCATTCAGAGAGACTAGGCGAACTTTTGAAAAAATTCTATTAACATACTGCTCACCAATTCATAATTCCAGATCGACCAGCTGCTGTTCGAGTGGCCGTCAGCAAAGCCTCAAATAACCTCTTTTAACTTTTAGAAGAGTTTTTTTTTCATTTCGGTGACGTTTTCTCCATCCAAGCCACCCACTATAAACATCGACTTCCTCACAAAAAACAATTATTTGCTCTCTCTCCCTCTCCTGCTAACCTATTCCTTTTTGAAATTCGATCTAATCCCTGAATCATATAGGTCAGTATTTAGTAGTTTCTAGTTTCCATCCACGTGTGGTCGTTTCGTAGTACTTTTTCCGCTCATTTGCCTCCTCTTCCGTCGTCGATCAACGTCCGTTGCTTTCCCCTCTATACGAACCCCTATTTTTGACTTTATTTCCTCTATTTTTGGCTGCCACGTTCCTATTTATCCTCGGCCACTTGCTAAACTTTTGACGTAACAGATTTCCAGATGGAACAAGGGTACTGGATGCGGTTGTTAGTCTGCGTGTTACTCCTTTCTGGCGCTCTTTGTGCTGCTCTTCCCTCCGAATATGTACAGTACCTTATAAACGGTGAGTCTTCCTTTTTGCGTCCTGTTGATCACAAGATTTAGTAGCCAGAGACGGAGACTTGGGCAATGTGGAGACGCCACAAGAGTATGCTTTCTTCCGAAATGCCAGGAATGACGTGAGTCTTTTCTTCCAAACAAAAAGAATTTTTTTTTCAGATGACACGACCAATTGCCGGCCCAGCCGATTTGCCTATGCTACGATTCGGATGAAGCTCATTCACCCACCGTCCAGTGCCATCTCTGTCTAGTCTTTTCGTCTTCCTGAAGATCAAAAAACGCAGATATAAATATGTTAATCGAAGACATTGAGCGAACAAGAAAAAGGCAGTTTGGATGAAAGTTCTGAGAGTAAAAACGACTGTCATGTCTAAGCCCAAAAGATGAAAGGTAGGATGAAAGAGATGACAAATATGGAAAGAATTGATGAACTTCTCGATTGGGGAGGAGCAGCTGTCGCCAGAGGATTCGATTTCTTTCCCAATTCCTTGAAAATATTTACCAAAGCTGTGACATACTGTCCTGAAATAAGAAAGTTGTCGTCAAAAGTGCGTGGCCGACTGAATATCTAATGGCTTTCTTCCTAGTTATAGACAGAGTTCTTCTAAGTAATCATGCAAACTACTCACCGGAGCGAAGAGGAATTTCTTGGGCCGATGTGATGGCTTGGAATTCAGACGGAGCTAAACAATTCTCGAAGCGGAGGGGAACTTACTGATTCCAGTGCCCGACTCCCCGGAGTAGTAGAACTTTCGATCGCCAGCACAAAGTAGGAAAATAGCCGACTTTTCGCACTGACCATCCAAATTCCAGCGACTTTTCAACTCGTCTGCGAACTGTTGATCGCCCTACAATTGATAATGGGAGGTGTAGGGCGCAACGAACTATTGCATCTTGCATGATGATGAGAACCGGGTCGACGCCTTTCCGAGCACAAAAACTATTCCCTGACTCTTCTGTTCTGCCCGATAAACGAACCAATTCACTATTCAATCGATATCGTTCTCCTTCTGTCAAAATCTAAACCAAATTAGTCTCTTTCTGTCGAAACCAACTTCATCAGGGTCACAGACATTACTAACTGAGCGCATTTTGCACTCCTTATATCCGCCTTTTCGAGGATTCGGGTAGTTGGAGGGCGTCCATTGACAAAAAACAAACGGGAGAACCAGAAGAATCCACATTCTCTCTGAAGTTTGTTTTTTTTGGGGGGAAAGTGATAGTGAGTGTAAACGAGAGAAAAAATAAACAAGGATCAAAAGAATGAATCCGGTGAGGCTAGAACCGGGAACCCTCTCATAATTCGGTCCGGTTCCCACGGCAAGGCCCTCTTGTCTCTTTCTGTCTCTCTCTCGTCTCCTATCATTTGTGGCGCGAAGGGTGTGAGAAAACCTCTTTTTTTGGCCAAAATGATCGACCAATCAAGTGATAGACATCAAGAGCGTCGGCTTAAAAAAATATATTGAAAAGACAAAAAGGGGTGTAAAGTGGAAGAAGAGACAAATTGTTGTGGGAGTACTGAAATTGATGATTAGATAATTGAAAGAAACCAGTTCCTTCCGAGTAAATAGAAAGAGGAAAAATCAATTTTTAAATCAAACGAACTGATGGTCGTCGCCACACGTTCGAGTAAAAAGCCGCCGAGAGAAACAATGAGAACGTGGTGCTGGTGGTTTAACAAGGGAAAGGGAGAGAGAGAGACACAACAGAGACCGCGTGTTGCTTACAGTCAACAGGACAATGCGAGGCCGTTTTATTGGGAAAATTGTTGTTGTGCCATTCAGGACGAATCCCTTTTCATAATCGATGAGTTTAATGGTGGCAGCTGAGCTTCAGAAATCCTATAAGGATCGCTTGGGATCCCAAGGAATTCAACATTTCTTCAGTGTTTTCAAGCAATAAAGAGAGAAAACTCAAAGAATTCTCTCGAAAGAGGAGAAGAAAAAAGATTTAAGGAGGCCCTTAGGGCAAACCTCTCTGTTGGAAGGACTATTTGCGAACGCCACTGAATCGATGGGTCAAAACTGCCGACTGAGCCGATTAGACCTTGTTTAAGCTGCTTTCCCTTACAAGAAACGAATCTTTATTATGCTTGATGAGAGCCGGCTGAGAGACAACCAACTCCGACCCTTAATTGTAATAAGTGAGCATTTCATCGGCCTCCAAATTTTGGATATTTTCGGGTAATTCAGGTGCTGACTGTTTCCCCTCGAGCAGGGTGATTCCACAAATTTTAAAGTCCTTATTCGGACGAGGGACGAAGAATCTCGAGTCGCGGAGTCCCTTATTGGCCATACGATACTTGTATTCTCCGAGAGCGACCATACAACAACTGAAAAAGTTCAAGAGACACTTGGCCACAAATTACCTGAATAGGAGAGCGAAGAGAAGAATCAACAAGATGCCACTTATGATCAGATATTGTGGCTGAGCCAGATCGCATTGACAACGCAATTGGATGAGATAGCGGAAGCCTAGCACGATACAGTAAGAGAGAAAGAGGAAGAAAGACAAGGCGCTCAAACCGATGATCAAAAAAATAAGAACATAAAGAACCGAGCTTGATAACAGACCTAAACAGACCATTTTCGGAGGGAAAATACTCACTCAAAAAGTACAGTATCCTTGAAGCGTAATATTGAAGAGCTGCAGTGAAGCGTTCAGTCGGCGTTTTTCGTCTTTTTTTCTTTGTTTTTTCAGTTGTTCTTTTCCTTCGAACCGCCCCATTTTCCAGAGTTTCCATTGGAATATATCGAAGATCATCAGGCACATTCAGCAATATTTCCTCTTCTTCTTCCGTTTTTGGATCCAAATATAAATCTACCAAGTCTGGGATCTCTTTGATGTCTTTCTTTTTATCCAAAGGAATCAATTCCTCTTCATCCACATGCTCCACTTTCCTTAATAGCATTGCCTGGCTTTTCTGTCTAATTTTCGAAGGAGATTCATTCGCTTGGCTGGTGGTTGGTTGCATCTCCTCCTCCTCCTCGTCAATTAAGCGAAGAAGGTCTCTGGATGATGGTCGAAAACCAATATCTCTTTCCAACATATTGTCCACCAATCGAGCTGCTCTTTCCGAACATGTTGGAATCAAAATATCCGCCGAATATGGCAGCCACTATAGAAAATTCAACAAATTAAAATATAAATTCTTACATTTTCCTCAGGTCCAGTGGCTCTATCGATGACTTCAGTGAGAACCTCTTTAACATGACCGAAGTATTCATAATGAGGAGGAAATCGAACCAACATCTCGATAAAAGTACACCCAAGAGCCCAAATATCGGCCGGCTTTCCATAGGTCTTTCGATGTCCGGGACCCAATTTGCTGGTCAAAACTTCTGGCGCCGCATAGAGGAGAGTTCCACGAAAATCAAAGGCAATATCAGAGGCTACATTACTTCCAAAACCATCAATAGCCAAATCACGAACTAATCCAAAATTCGTCAATTTGATGCTGTCAGAAATGGTGATGAGGAGATTGGCAGCTGAAAAGATTTCTCAAACTCTTTTTTTTTCAAAAGATTATTTTTCCGATCAAAGTTCGAAAAACTCCCGATTAGACGTTATCAGAAGAAGGAGTACAAGCTTCCCGATTTCCGGAAAAAAATTATTGATCCGACCCACCCCGGGAATTAGAAGGAGAAAGTTGTGACAAAAAGTCCCAGAGTTCAAGCGATTTTACTACCATTTTTACTATCGATAGGAAGTAATCAGCCTGAGATTGAGAGCCAACCTTTGATATCGGTGTGAACAATGGGCGAATCGAGTGAATGCAAATAATTCAATCCCTTGGCTGCTTCTCGTAAATATTTGAGAGCCAAAAACTCAGGAATAGCCTCCTTTGCCAGTCGGTCTTTGACTGAGCCGTTCGGGAGGAACTCCGTCATTACCAGAAGTTGCTTGTCGTCGGCATAAAAGCCAAGAAAGTTGGCTATTCGATTGGATTGATTCGAGATTTGGTAGAGACGCCGGAGTTCTTTTAGAAATACTTCGAGACGACTTCTCAATCGAAATTCATCTTGAAATCCATGGTCGAATATACTCATTTTTACACATTTCACAGCTTCGTTTATCATCGTATTTTCATTCATATATTTTCGAACCTAAAAAAGATTTAAGATTTTAAGGCGGAAACTCACTTCTCCAAATCGGCCATCTCCGAGAATTTGAATGAATTTGTGATTTTCTAAGGAAGATATTCGAATTTGATCGTCTGGGGGAATCTTCTCGGCAATCCATTGGAGAAGCTGATGACTGAGTCCCGGTAGCCCACGACGAGCATCGCGGCGCATCGCCGGACTGCTTATCAGTGAGCCTAGACGTCAGCTCGACCGACCTGAAAACCTACTTCTCGAGCGAGCATGTTTCTTTCAGCTATTTTTAGTTCTTTTTATTTCCTTTTATTGGAAAAAAAATAGAAAAAGTTTATTTAAATTTTCATTTTGAATGAAAATATTCGACTTCTATTCTTCACTTTTTATTTCTCGAGTTATTTTGCCTCTTTTGACCTGATCTAATGGATTTACACAAGAGAGTTGAATAAAAATATTGCGAGAACTGTCTCTTGCTGGTCTGCAAGAGCATAACCCGATAAGAGACCTTCGTCACTTTAGTGTGGCCACAGATCAAGCTCTGCTCTCCATTCACTGGTCCCACCCCGTCTTTTTCTGCTCTAATTTATAGTCTGAGCACTTGAGGGAATCTTCCATAGAAATCTTTAAAAATCAGAAGAAGAGTTCTAATTGGAGATAAAGCCACGTAGTAGCCCCGTGTGACAAGCCGTAAAAACTTCTTTCTACTGTGATAACTTCAAGTCGTAAATCGCATTCCTCGAACGTTTCTTTTATTTTTCACAAATACATCGTCTCCCCTTCCTCGCTGATCTCTTGGTCGATCAGATGGCGAATATTGTTGGTTGGAGGTCGAACAAATGAGAATTTGTGTTGCTGCTTCTCATCGCTTTTCTTCCTTTGAGTCCGACAATTCAGGCATCCTTGGCGTTCCATCACATGATTCAAATCGTCAAAATGAGGCGGCAGTCTATTTGTCGACAACTAGAGGACCATTGAAAATGAACAAAAAAGAAAACCTTTGGGAACATCTTGGGCGGCTGACTTTGTCTTCTGACCGTTAATAATTGAGAATCAACTAGACTGCTGGAACGAGCAAATCTTTCGAAAACAATTGTACTTCGAGGCTCTCTTTCAGCTGCGGTGACTTCGTCGGCATTCGGCGCCATGAATCTATAATCATATTAGTCTTTTTCTTGTAATTCTCTACCCCAAGACCAGGAGATTGACACAAGCCGAAAAGACGGCGAGACCGACAATGACGAAGAGAAGAGTGAAAACGACATAACCCGGTCGAGCTTGAAGATCTCCTCCTTGTTGTAGAGGAACATAATCTCCGAATCCAACAGTTGATACTAGGCTTTTTGAGGGAAAGGAAAGAGAACTTACAAGTGACGAAACAATAGTAATGTGCATCAAAAATACTCCATTGTTCCTCCTTGTGAAAGACCCAAGTTCCTAGGCTTTCTATTCAGAAAATAAGAAAAGATACCAAGTGTGATGATGGAAGCCCCGATGGACAAAGAGACTGCGATGAGATGTTTTGGAGTGATTTCCTCCAAGAAGAGACATTCCTTCGAATGAAGATAATCCCGTAACTGAAAAGAGAGGCATTATTTCAATTGAATTGTACCTTATGCAAACAGTAAGCGATGCCTGTATTGACCCTTTCGCCGATTGATTGGAACATTATTAAGCCAAGTGGTATCCCAGCCAAGGCAAATAACATACAAAACAATTTCCCAGCTGCTGTTTGAGGGGCCGAATGACCATAACCTGGAAAGGAAATCCAAGCCGAAACGAAAGGACAAACCCACGGTGGTCACAACGACTACTGCGAAATAGAGAGCTCCGGAAAAGTGCCATTGGAGACCAGCCTTGTGTGGAACACTTTTGATGGCGATGATCTCAAAGAGTTTATTGTCGCTGGAAATGAAGTAAAAGGAGTAAAAAAGTAAAAAAAACCTATGGGAAATATTGTATTTTTTCTGGATTCGACCACGAATCGAAGCGAGTTCTTCACGCAATTTATATTCTTCTCCGCTTTCCAATTGGTCGAAAACGGCTGCTCCCAAAAGAAGATAAGTTAGAGTTGTAAGAATAAGCAGAAGGGCGCGAGAGGATTTCTTATCCATGGCTCATATTTGGGAGCGTCGAGTCGCCGAAAACCTAATTGCGACATTGAGTCTCCCTCTCCCCTTCTAACACTTGAAGTGTGCGAGAGAGACCTCCAAAAAGTTAATAGTCCAATTGTGAGGACTTGTGTCGGAACTGCAGTTAATGACACCTTGTGACAGATTACACAACATCCTGAGACAAGCCGCAAACACGCTGTTTAACTTTACAATCAGCATCTCCTCTTTCAGATTTAAAAGATTTCTGTTTTTGTAAGTCGAGGGCAAGAACAAACAGATCATTGACAGAGAGCAGACTGTAAACAATAGGAATAGCGCAAAAAGCCCTGTTCCCTTCATCGCTCCTTCCTGGTCTTTTTGCCATAGAGAACCAAAAATGAGGCTATTTGGTTCTCCTCCCCAAGCTCTCTCCTACTTTTGCCTGCTGCTTCTGATTCTTTTCCCATGGTAAGAGTCAGAATTTTTGGACAGCCGTCACATGCAGGTGACGTCGCGGCTGTGCTCGTCGCTTTACACACTTCCCAGCTCGATCAATGTGACTGTCGTGAACAAGTGTCCCTTCTGAGTCGGCTCTCTCTATTTGTGTTACTCTTGTCCTACCTCCTCCTCGCAAATCCCAAACTCTGACGACTTTAGTGACGCCGTCGGAGAGGAGTGCCGGAATTCGCCCCGTCCTTCCCCCTAACCTCCAAATGGAATTACGGGCTCTTTGAAAGCGGCCGAGAGCTCCTCCATTCACTTGTGCCCATCCTTGTTTTCGTCTCACTCACCCCTAGGTATTCTCCAACAGTTTCATCCTCTCTCGGCCTAATTTTGTTCCGAAAGTCAGGAAGCCAATTCTTCTGTTTTCTGTTCAGCTTCGTCATAAATATTTGGCTGGACAATGCCGCATGTAAGCCGTAATTCGGGAAGAATCTCCCTGGGGCCTCTTTCCGTCTACATGTCCGCATATGGCAATTATCTCGCTCACTTCCACCATCACATCATTAGCATAACTGACAACTCGAAACGAATTCTCTCTCTGTTTTTATTTCTTTTTTTGAGTAATTTTCCTCAATTTTTGTAAGGAAGATTAGAAGAAATGATAGGAGAATTTGTCAGAAGGTGATCCCAACGGTTGCCAATCATTGTTGGAAGTTTATGATAGATGATCGTCTGATTCGACTGGTAGAGAACGACCTCTCCCGGCCTCCTCGTTTTTTTGTGAAAATTCAATCAGGACGCCCAAAGATTTGGGCAATCGTCCAAATTGACTGCTGCCAAGTGTGTTCAGCCAGAAGTCATCCACATGTTGCTAATCACAGCGTCGCGTAGAATTTGCATAAGCTTCCATTCCTGACTAACAAACTTTTCCTTCTTATACTCCTCGTCCGATCAATTGAGTGTTCGTTAGAGAGCCACAATTGGCGCCCTCACAGAGTCTATTTCCGTGTACTTTTTCTCCTAAATTTTATGGTCCGGAATGCCATTCACTCTGAGTCATTAACAGAGAAAATTGGCTGTAAAATGCTGTCTCACTGCCTCCCATCCCTTCAAATCTCTTGAACCGAAATGATTCCTTGAATTTTAAATTTAAATCTCTCAGGTCCATGTTTCGATGACGTCTCTTCTCTTCTTTGTTTTGCTCTTCTACGGGCCAGTCAGGTGAGAGAACATCTGGCGAAGATCTCCTCCGGGAGCTCATCTGCTGAGAAATGATGCGAAGAATAAAAAGCGAATTGGTTTCAGATTGACTCTCGAGAGACTCTCCTCATTAAATAAAAATTTCAGTAGTGCGGAACAGCGCTCCGTTTCCACATCATGGGGAGTAGTCAAAGGAGATCTCGTATCGCCGGGAGATGATCTCCCTCCAGTTGCTCAATTTCTTGGAATTCCATATGGAGTCGCTCCAAGTGGACAGTTCCGTTTCAACATGGCCATATCAGCAGCCAAGTGGACTCATATGCCCAAAGAGACTCGCAAATTGCCCAATTCCTGTATCCAAACTCAACTACCTGAGCTTTCTGAGACCAGGTTTTTTTTCGCTTTTTTTGAATAAGACTCTTTCAGGGCTTTCAAATATACTTCCGCTCAGCGTTTTGATTTGATCCATCGTCTTCTGCCAAAATTAAAACAACAATCAGAGGACTGTCTCTTCATGAATCTCTTTGTCCCGGAGAGATTAGGTTTCATCCTCTCTTTTTTGAACTTTCTGTTCAGAAGCCTTCCAACGAGAATCACCACTTCCAGTCTTAGTTTTGGTTCATGGAGATGATTATGGCTGGGGAGGTGCCAATCCCTACAATGGCACTTTCCTAGCTGCTCATGGTCAGATCATCGTAGTCACTTTGAACTATCGTCTCGGCGTATACGGTACTTTTATTTATTTTCTTCTACCTGTTTTTCTAGGATTCTTGGGCCGTTGTGAGTCATCCTCGTGTGCTGGCAACTCGGGAATCTCCGATCTTGTCAGTGCTTTGACGATGCTGAATGTGGTTCTTCCCTCGTTTGGAGGAGATCCCCGAGCTGTGACATTAATGGGTTGGGGATCAGGAGCTTCTTTGGTCTCACTTTTGATGGCTTCTCCTTTGACTCAACCTGGGAAAAGACTCTTCCGAAGAGCAATTCTTCTCGATGGAACAGCCCTTGCTCCCTGGGCTATGAGCCACGATCCTCAGTCTTATTTCCTCCAACTTGCTGAGAATCTTGGGGTAATTTATTTGCGTTCAAACATAAAAAAGACCTAATTGTAGTGTGCAAATCGGAACAGAACCTCATTCGGAGATAGCGTCGACGTGATAATTCGATGTCTCCAGGAGCATAGCTCTCAAAACGTGACAAAAGCTGCTCAAAAGATTGACGTTCCTTCCTTCCTTTCAGCCTTTGCTCCAATTGTAGATGGCCAGGTTATTTATATTCTTTTCATTGTAAAATAGTGTTTTTTCAGTTGATTCCTAATCGACCGCGTTTATCCTTTTCGGCTCAATATGGTTCGCTTTTCCGAGAAATTGATCTTCTTGTTGGAACAACCTCAAACCCGGCCCATCATTGGCTATCTAATGAGGATCTACTTCATGGAATCGGCCGTGAGAGGAGGGAGAAAGTCTTCAGGTCCGTCCAAATTAAGCCAATTTGATTAGGGACCTGGGAGGTCTAAAGTGCCCGTCTGGATCTTTTTCCTTTCAGAACTCTCGTTAGAAATCTCTTCGATTATCATCGATCAGAGCTACTAGCTGCCGTTACAAATGAATATACAGACTGGGAAAATCCAAAGGTATTGTGGCTTATTTTCCTCCAATGTGAGTCACAGGACCATCCAAAATCAATCAGAAATGGAGTTTTGGCTGCACTGAGTGATGTTTTATACACAGCTCCTTTGATAGAAACCCTTCGTCTCCACAGCTCTGACGAGTCTCGAAAACAATCCAGCACCTATATGTAAGAGAGGCGACTCTACCTAATACACTTTCCCTCTAGGTTTGTATTCTCACACGAGACTCGGGCCTGGATGAGTGAACAACCGAATAATGGAGTAAGAGGAGCCTTGTCTGGAGACCATCTGCCTTACATTTTGGGATATCCCGTCACCAACACAGAGAAAGAGGACAAGGTATTTTCCTCCCTTTTCTTCTCATTTCTTTCAGCTATATGCCGGATTCAATAATGACGATCGAGGAGTTTCTCGTGTTCTAATGCATTATGTCTCCAATTTTGTCAAATCCGGGTACTTTTTTGCCCAAATTTTTTTATCACAAAAATATCAGAGATCCATCCAAGCCACTTCCGATGCCGAAGAATTTCCCCGTTGGAGACGCTTATCACGCCACAGCTTGGCAACAGTTTGACGAGAAAAACAGGGAATCTTATTTGGAAATTAGTTAGAAGCTTGGAATTTCTTTCCAAAATAAATTTAGATGACCGGCCAAAAGTCAAAAACTATTATCGGAACGCTCAAGTAGCCTTTTGGACAAGTTTTGTCCCTCAATTGAACGCCGGAGAGAAGGAAGGAGTCTCCGTTCCCAGGGTATTTCTCATTGAGAGCCTATTCTATCTCTTAGGAACATCATTTCCTGTCGGATCATTTGAAGAGAGACACTTTCTTTGGGCGAGTCCGACCATTCGCCTCACATATGAATGATCCTTTTCCTCCACCTCCAATGCCTCCTTCTCCACCACCAGAACATCTGAAGAAACAAAGTACTCGTTAGTTGTTTTGTCTTTGCCTATTGTTTTAGCTCGACCAGCCACTTCGAGTTCTCCTTCTGTAGAAGCGACCTCCATCGCTCACGGCAATACAAGTAGTACCATTCTGACGATAACAATCGTGATTGGAGTTGGTCTCCTGCTTCTAAATATTTGTGTCTTTTGCGGGCTGAAAAGAACAGTTTGGAAAAGAGAAAGCTGAGAGAAAGAAAATTTCAGTGTAATGGGAATAGAGACAAACAGCTGAAACACAAGTTAGAACTCCAATATCAGACATACAACGCCAATCACGCCGCTCCAGATCCTTATAATAATCTCAATTCTCCAGTAAGCTTTTCTCTCCTTTTGGAATGAAGAAAGAACTAACCCAAAACTAACCAATTCAGCTGTCGTTGATGCCTCCACCTCCACCCTCCGTAACCCATGGAATTAACTCTTCATTGCATGAGAATGATCTCTTCGATCGTCCTTTGTTTATGGGAGCCCCGTCTGCTTGTGGAAGTCTTCCTCGACATTCCTTCCAAGAACAGGCTCGTGCACGTTTTTTATTCTTTTAGTTCTTTTCTAACCATCTTCTCCCCCTAATGAGAGAATCCCTTGAAAGAATAAGTTCAAACAGTTCCAGGAGCCGCTGCTGGCTTCATCTCAAAAGGGAGTCGTAGCTCGTCCTGGCATCTCTCCGACTTGTCCTCGCCATGGCAGAGCAGCTCTAGCTGTCCATAGTAGTCGAGGGAATAGCGTCGCATCAGCTGGGTCATCTCAACCACCTCCTTTAGAAGAAATTCAAGTTTAAAAATATTTTTTCCTCACTTCTACCACTGCCTTCGATGATCTCCTCCAACTGGGTACTCATCGGGGTCTCAAAACCCCGAAAATCAGCGCTTTCAAGGAGCTCAGCTTTATCCCCGTGCTCATTTTTGACAAATAAAATCATTTTATTCTGTTGTGTACAATGAGATCAAACAATTACCCAATCTTTTACATGTCTCTTCTCCACTTTGATTGGAATCTCTCCCAGATTATAAGTCTCTTGGTATTGCTTTGGTTCCTGAGGAATATGACGACAACGACGACGACGAGAAGTACACAGTTTATTCGAGAAAGAATAGCAGTTGGCCTTCAAATGGAGCTCAAGATCAGAGCCACATCGAGGGATCTCTTTTCCCAATCGAAAAAGTTCCATCTCAGGCGGATCGTGATTCCAAGAGCTACATCTACAACACGAGCATTCATGTCTAAATTTGATTGCTACCGTAAGAGTCTAAACTGACTTGTGACTATTATGCATCCCTGGAATATCTTCGTAATGAACTACTTGGTATTGGAAGTGAAGTCTTCTTTTTTGAGATTTTTCTTCTCCTTTCAGAAATTGGCTTTCAGAGGAAAAACGGCCATTATGGGCCGTTACAGAACCATCAGCTTTCTTTGCAACAATAGATCTTTTATATCCTCCAGCCTGGCGAAGATCGTTTTGCAGGGGGAAGTTGAAACACGAGGCAGGACCACTACTCTCGGCTTTGTGTCTGTACATTTGATGCAAGGAGACACTTTGCAATGGGAGAGGGAAGTCGTGATCCTGAAGACGCTTTCATCCTTTAGCTCAAAAGACTTACATCAAATTCGGGGAGATTGTTCCCAATTATTTCAGGCAACATGTAGCGTTTTTTCTTTTTGAGGGAATAGATGGTGTTGACAGTCATTCCAGTGCCATCATTTTCAAAAGCAGAGTAGATGCCAGTTGGATCGACTGTATCCTCCTTTGGTTGATTTTCTGCCAAAATAATCTAGGAAAGTAAATTAGTTGGAGGGAAAATACTCACCTTGGCAATGCCTCCAGCGCCTTTCCAGATTCTTCGATTACGGAAAAGTTTGTTCAGATTTCTCCTTTTTGGATGCTCATTTCGAAGAAGTTCTTTGAATTCGATGACTTCGTCTTCCATCAGATTGGAAGAGAAGGTGGAGGAAGATCGAGAAAGAAGAAAACGAAAAAGAGGTAGAAATGGCCTGTTATCGGTCTCTTATAGGCGAGCACAATGGAGTGCAATCTTTCGCAATAGCTGAACGCCTCGATGAAATAGCCTTCCTTTTCGAGAGGAGCAATCATAAAAAGGATTAAATTAAAAAAGAAAAGTTTATTTCTGATCATTTCTCAAGAGAGTGACCATTTCTTCCTAAATTTACCTTTTTTTGTTGTCCTTTTCTTACCTTTTCTAGATACATCTTATCTCCAGACTTACATCTAAAAGCTGTGGAGAAATCTGAATGTTGCATAACGGTGGCTTTCACTCGAGCAGCTCCAGGAGTATGACCTCGAAAGAGTCGAATTTGTTCTTTTTCGTTCCTCCTCTTCTCCATCTCAGTCAATTCTGTTGTTTCATTCGCTACTTTCAGGAAAAAACCAACGAATTTCATCTTGTGAAGAGTCCCCAGTCTAGAACTTAAATTATAAAAGTAAATCCCTCTCACTGTTCTATTTTCCCGATAAATTCACAATATTCAGAGATTGTTTATTGGATTTTCCTCTCATGAAGGTCGTTATAAATGAAAGGGAATATCGATACTTTATCTACGAAGACCTTCAGCTGACTGAGACTCCTCTTCTCTTTCACCCATGGGGTATTCTTCACAACTTCCAGTAAAAGATTCTTTGTATTTTGAATAATTTTTTCGAGACGAATGTTGACCTCAGAGAAGTTATTAGAGGGATCTTTGATATGCCGATTAAAGGCAGCAGCACTCTCGATGGCAATTAATCGCTGGGAATAATGATTTTCGATCTCCTTCAATTGTCTTTTATTTTCTTCCAAACATACTTTGGGGAAATCCTCAGCAACGATTTTTTGAATTATTAGTTTAGTCGAATCGAGGCAGTCCGTTCCTTTCTCCATTTTGAAGACTTCAATCAGATGATCAATTACATTTTAATTCACCGAATCACAGGCCTTTTCTAATCTCTCCTTATAAACAGTCTTATTGTAATCTCCAAGACTTTTCTGAACTTTTTACACTATTTCAAAAGTCTGCTTGCATTAATTTGGCGTTAATGCCAAAAGATCTTTCAACTTTTGGAGCTGATATTTCTGTAACAATTCGGGCATTTGGATAGGCAGCTTCCTCATATAAAATTGGTCTCTCTTCGATTTTGAACAAATGTGTTTGAAGAAATCATTGCAAGGAAAGACGGAGTGATCGAGATTTCTAGAAGAAGGCTTTAAAACAAAAGAGAAATACTGATTGATGTAATCGGTGAAGAAGTCTTGTCCGTGGATCGAAGAGAAGAGGAGAAAGAAGAGAATCATCCGTCTAAAATGAAATTTGCCTCTCTTTTGTAGTGGAGAAAGCCATAAATGTGGGAAAAAGGAATTATTCAAAGAATTTTATTCGTTTATTACAGACCTTCCTCTCCAAATAAATCCACTTGACTTGCCTAAAATTCCACATTTCTTTCCTGTTTTGATCATTTCAAACCTCTGGAGCGAACATTTTATCTCCAAGTTTACAACCAAAAGCCGTTGAGAAGTCCGAATGAAGCATAGCTAAAGCGTTGATTCGAATTGGAGCTGGAGAATGTTCGTCATATTCTTCTCGATCTATATTGAAGACATGCTCAGTCTGAACCTTTTGACTCCAAGATGATGGGAGGAAACAACCTCGATTTTACAGAAGGTGATGGCGACAGAATAGAAAAAGAGCTGATCTTGAGTCACTTCTTCGAGTTCGGCGGGAACAGTTCCCTGGATTCTTTCCTTTTTGTTGAAAAAAGCACTCACAATGAAATAATCAGCCACATTTTTAGTCAGTCTCATGGCGAGCCAATCGGCTGCATCTTCCGATTTTGTCACATTTCCCGAGTTACAATTAGCCACGTAAGTCTGATTTTTACAAATGTTGTGCATGAAATTGCCCAAGTTGTCGAGGAACTTTCTGGGCACATTCACACTGTTAATCGTATTGGAATTGAAGAAAATATGGGACAACTCATGGGCCATAATGAATCCCAAAGAGCCAATCTAAAAACATCTTTTAAGAGAAGCATTGATTACCATTGAGAAGGGATTGACATTGAGATCATTAGCAAGAAAAGAAGGAGCGATGCTGAGTCTATTCTGAGCTGCACTATAGACGGTGTTGATTTCTCGAATGCCATTTTTGTATAATTTCCATTGTTCATTTTCCATCCTATTCTCATTGTACAATTTCATAGCTAATTTCGTCGCGATCACCAGGCATCTCTTCAGTTCGAATGCATGTTTTGGTCCAATGCTATCGGAAGTATTATTCATTTCAGCAGTCTTACCTGCTGACGGTCTTTGAACAAGAAAAGTAGCTGAAAATGGTTTGATTCAAGACGGTTTCGTGGATGTCATTGTACTCAAAAGGATGGAAATTCAGTTGGCTAATCTTTGATCTTTTTTCCTTAATAAGTCCTTTCTCGTTGAGCCAAGGAACTTTCTGTAAAACTCCTTTTCAAAATGAAATCTAACTTCAACAAAATTCAAAATCTTCGTTTTTAGGTCAGAATAAATCGCAGTCAAGCGGGCCGTTATTTCCGTATAAGTGTTCTTCTTATCCAGAATGTACCTGCAGAAAAAAAACATTTTTCCTCACCTTCTACCATATTCTATAGCTTATTCTGAGCTGCGAGATTTGTTGAATGATATGAGGAAAGAGAACTGATCGAACTTGTTGTAGACAGTGGCACCGGCGACTCTGGTAAGAGCATCGAAGACTTCGTTTTCGACTTCCTCAGCTTTTTTTATAAAGGTCTCATTCAGAATGAATTTGACAATTTCTCTCGCCTTTGCGGTGCAAGTTGAAGGAGTTGCAGTCATTCCCATCAGATTGGCAATAAATCCGGCGACTTGATTCCCCTCCTTGCGATTACACCTTAATGAGTCAGAATAGGATGAAATCGAACTTACGCTTTTAGAAGTTTAGTATGATAGATCGACAGCGAGTAATTGGTTTTTGTCTGAAGATCTTGAGAGAAGAAAGGGTGATTACAACAGAAGTTTCGTACTCCTTTTTGAGTTTCCCCCAGGCGGGGTCCTGGTAGGACTAGAGAATCATCGGCAATTCAAGCTCTTTGGATTTCAAATAGAACAAGTTCTTTTTGCTTTCCGGACAAGCATGACTGAAGAAATTGTCGCAGGGATTTACGGATTGATTCAGATGTCTGTTAGTCGAAGCTTACTGTAGGAAAAGACTCATACTTGAGAATGTACTTCGTAAAGTAATCGAGACTATGGATCTCTTTGAAAAGGAAGAGAAGGAGGATCAAGAAGTGCATGGCCAAAGGAAGAAGAAGAGAGGGAAATTAAACGTCTTTATTTTCATAGATTGCTTTTCATTTCCTGTGGAAGTCCCTTGTACGCTCGAGATTTCTTGACAATTCCCCTTTCGATGAGAGTGTATCCCATTTCGACCATCGAGGGACCGGGATCTCTGAATTTGAGACCAAGAATCCTCTCGGCTTTGCTGTTGTCGAAACGAATCTTGTGGCCAACGCGATTGAGACAGGCAGCAGCCTCGTTGTCGAAGAAAGAGTAAACCCAAAGGACCCAATAAGGGGCTTGGAATCGAGGGATCCAAAAGCCTTGGGAGGCGAATTCCTTCCGAAGAACTCTTGCGATATCTAAAAACCAAAACGATGGCTGGCTTGTACACTAAATTCTTTTTTTCTTCTTTTTTTAGACTCTTTTACCAAAAATCTCTCTCCATCTGATTCCGGCCTTCTCATGGCTTCAATATGAGCTCTAGCCACATCTCTCACATCAACACAAGCCAGATTGAGTGGAGGAACCGCCGGCATTTCCATGTTTAAGAATCGCCTCATTACCTAAATTCTTTTTGAAGAGAAATTCTCTTACAGTAATACTGGCGCCCTGTTCATCGATCAAAAGAGGACCAACAACAAAGGTCGGATTGATCGTGGTCAAGGCGAATTTGTTGCCGCTCGTAATGTTCTGAACAAAATCCCAGGCTGCCTTCTCGGCTAGAGTCTTGCTTCTGGCGTAGTCGTCAACCTCCTTGCTTTCCACGTCTGTCCAAGAAGTCTCGTCAAAACTTTTATTTTGTGGATGTCCCTCTGAACGATTGCGAAAGAGATGAGAGAAATCTCACCGTTCACAGCCGCACAGCTACTTGTCAAGACGACTTTTTTCACTGAAGAACAGCGATTGGCCGCTTTCAAAACATTTAAAGTTCCTAGACATTTTGGTATTTCTTTAAAAGAAAGAATTACCATTGATGGCTGTTTCAATGCACTTTTTGTCGGCAACAATAGGAAAAGGTGAAGCCACATGTAGGATATAATCACACCCGATCACAGCCGAATCCCAGCCATCTCCATTCAAGAGATCTGCTTCAACTAGTTCGAGTCGATCTTCCTTATTGGCCGCTAACTTCCGGATTGGATCAACCTAGGCCATTCGTTTGGAAAAATATTGAAATAAACAAACTTTTTTGGTATTATGAAGAGAACGAACAGTTCCACGAACACGATAGCCATCCGTTAGAAGTTCTCGGACGCAATGAGAGCCGATGTACCCCGAGGCTCCAGTGACTAGAACCACTGAAACAGGAGACATTTCTGACGTAGGTTTTATGAGAACTGGTTCTCTCTAGTTTATGGCTGTCCATTCAACCGATTTTGCAGGGATTTATCAGAGAACTTTGATCTTAGTTGGTCCAGTCTCTCGTCATTTTTTTTGTTCGTTTCGGTGTCTCTCGTACGATTAGATCTTGTAGGCTATTCATGATCTTTTGAATCATAACGATAAAGTCACTCGACTCTATCAGATCAGAATAACTAATAGAATTATAGATTCACACTCCATTAAGAGGAAGAAGAAGAACTTACAAGTCTCATTATTGTTATTCATAGAGGAGGAGGTTTTGCGGGGAGTCAGGAGAGAAGTGAGAGACCGGTTCTAAGGACAGCAGCGGGTGTGTGAGGTCAGCCCCAGATCGTATCCTGAATCGGCGCAAGATGTTCCGACAAAAACACGTTTATTTATCAATTATATGCGGCTAATTTTTAGACTAGTTGACCCGGGCTGTTTGGTTTCTCTTCGAAGACCTTATCATCGTCGTCTTCAATCGAAAAGTTTGGATTCACAAATGACGGCTGAACAAGAGGAGGTCTGGTCACATTTGGTCTCTGAGGATTTTTATTGTCTTAAAAGAATTCTGTTAACCTGGTCAACAACTGGAAGACGACTCTCTTTGGTTTTCCTTTCAGCCAATCGGTCCTCAAAATACTGATACGAGGTCAGCGCCACCTGCAGACACCAGCCGGCAAATGTTGTGAAAAGAGCCATGAAGGCCAAAGTGATTAGAACTAAAATTATTTTCGATGGGATCTAGAAACAAATACATTTCTGCTCTCTTTGCCAGAAGGAATAATGCTTTGAAAAAAGGAAATTATCCGCCATTTGGCTATAAGGGAAGAAGCAACAAAAGAAGATTACGACGGTGTTCAAAAGGAGCAAAACCACCACAATCAACTGAAAATTTTATGGTTGAAAGAGAAGAAGAAGGAAAAACCGTTTGTCCAATGAAGGGAATAAGCATTATCCCCCATTCTTTGACGAATCCAATAACCAAAGTCAAAGTGACAAAATATTCGATAACCTGGAGGATTTTCCTCAAGAATCCAAGGGACTTACTTCAAAGAGCAACTCGTATCCGGTGGGTATTTTTCCGGTGAAAATATAAGCTAAAAGTTCAACAATTTCTCCAAACAAAGTCAACAAAATTATAGCAAACAAAGCGATCTGAAAAGGCTTTTCTGGTCGAAGATTTAAAAAAACCTTTGTATGAATCGC
The DNA here is from genome assembly GCA_932521405.1 of Oscheius sp. JU1382. Classification (NCBI taxonomy): domain Eukaryota; kingdom Metazoa; phylum Nematoda; class Chromadorea; order Rhabditida; family Rhabditidae; genus Oscheius; species Oscheius sp. JU1382. Next base: position 3,954,497 of record OW051479.1, read on the forward strand.
CCCGCCACAAGTGAAATATTTTGGTTTTGTTTTATCGAGGAGGAACATCCCTGCTGGTCTCATTTTTAAACCAACTGAAATATTTATTTGACTCGCTTTTGAAAAGGAAATGAAATGAGGAGAAGAGATGGATCAATAAAGGACCTATTGACACTTTGATAAGGAAGAAATGGCCACAACGGGAGAGAGATCTCAAGTTCTTTTATTATTGATCATCTCCACTTGGGTTATGCTGGATTCTGAATTTTATTTTTTAGAAAATAGGAGAGAACGAACCTCTGAAGTCAGTTGCACCACATTGTGGACATTTTGTCTCAGAAGAGGGGACCAAATTCAAATGGAATTGCTGGCAAAATCCCCATCTGAAAAGGCAAAAAGAAAAAAAAATGAAAAATTACTTATGTTTGGAGAAACGAACGACAGGAGATGGTTTAGCACATTTAGAGCAGTGGATACAGAAGAGTTTAGATGATCTCTCGGGAACAAAATCGGTATTTCCACATCCCCAAACGCAAGTTTTGACTTCTATTCTCCTTTTTTCAAAATAAAAAGCCGACTTACTGAAGAGTTGTGGGACGACAAGACAGGGCGCAGATATGAGTTCGGTGTAGATTTGCGCTCGGAGTTTGGCTTCTATAAGATTTAAATTTTCTCTTACAAGAACGATCAGGATATCTGACAATCTTTTGAATATTGCCTACCTTTTTCTTCGATTCTCTTTGGCTGCACATATTTACATTCTGAAGACTATTTGAAGAGAAAATTCTAGAATTACCGTAGTAGATGCTGTCGTCGACTGTCTCGGCTGTTCCACACTTTGGACAACAAGTAGGTTGATTTTTAATCAATTCCTTAACGACATGTCTACAGCCGTTGAAATGAATCCATCTGAGTTGAAGAGCTCTTTTGATTTGAGACAACCAACTTGACGCCTTGTTTCGGCTCTACAATTAGCAAAGAGCGTCGACAGTTGGAGTTTCCGCAGATGACCACTGCTCCAGAACGGACCATCGGAGAGAAACGGACATTACATAAAGGACACGAAATCTCTGAAGATTTCAAAAAATTGTTAAAGGAGATATTTTTTACCGTATTCCTCTGGGGTGATTAGCCACGGCATGAGCCTCAGTTCTTCCAGGAGTTCCTTGTTCAGATCGAAAACTTCCAATTTCTCGTCGCTTCTACCAGATTCTAAATTTGCATCATACAGCGATTCTGATATAAAAAGGGAACAAACCTTTGTCTCTCTTGAGAATTTCTTCGAAAATTGACATTTTTTGATCAGTTTTACAGATATTATTCTGAAAGGAAATATTTGAAACAAAGAGAGTGGGAGAGCGAGAAGACAAAGAGAGACGCCGATGTCATCGAACAAAATGTCACATAGCGGCAGCTTTGCAAGATTAATGGACGGTTTACAGCACAGTGTACTCCCAGTCGTCCTTACGTTTCGATAGTTTTCTCATATTTTTTTTAATTTCTAAAAGAGTAGAGCAATTTCCCATTTTGAGAGTCGATAAGCGTGTAAATAGATCCGGGAGAAGTGCAAAGAAAAGGCGCTAAAAACGAGCCACATGTGCGACGACGATGGACGTAAACAAATCGATGCTCATGGCAATTACAATTCTCCCAACAGGCCCAAGGCGATCTCTTCTTCCCTTTCCCCCTAAATTCTCGCCCAATTCCTCATTAATTTCTAATTTAGATTCTGAAATTGTTTTGATGAGAAATTGAAATGACGAGTCAGGAAGAAATTGAAATGATGAGTCAGGAAGAAATCATCAAAGGTTTTCTCTCTTTCTTTTATTTCGAAAGACTAGGTTCTAGATATCCAAAAGTTTGATGAAAAAGACTTCAAAGGAAAGGTTTTCGCCCACGGAGGAGAGGCAAACCTCAAACTTGGATCTTTCCCCACACACAAGTTGGTCCTTCTTATACTGAAAAATTCAATCTTTTCAAGGAATGTTGTAGTGAAATTCTGGACGAAGAAAAAAATAACAAAAGTCAAAACAGCGGAGGTCTATTGTCTCTGGAAGGTGAATCTCTGCCTCTCTTTCTAAATCTTTAGTATTCGCATCATCCGAATATAGTCCGTTTCTTTGGGATTCTAATGGCTGGGAAACCCATGTCGGGAATCGTGATGGAATACCTCGAAAATGGAAGTCTGCACCATGGCAATTTCTATTCAAAACTTTCCAATCAGTCTTTCAGTGATCCATCCAACGAATGGCCAAAGAATTCGAGAATTTAGTTCTAGAAGGAAACTGGAATGGATTGTTCAAGCCAGTTACGCTCTACAGTATCTCCATTCCGTAGGAGTCGCTCATAGAGATATCTCCCTCAATAAGTAAGAATTTCCGAAGCAACTCCCAGTTTTCAGCATGCTTTTGGCCGACAATTATAAAATCCTAAAAATCTGCGATTTTGGTCTAATCAAGGACTACAATACGAAGCTTTCTTCGACTGTCGGAGGGTCAGTTTGAGAGATTTTGAAATAAAGAAAAATCCAAGAGAAGGAACTGCCTTCTATATGGCTCCAGAGAAGATAACACCGAGGAAAGGACCAGAGGAAGATAAATTCAAATCCGACGTTTATTCTCTTTCTATTTGCTTCTATGAAATTCTTTCTGGAAAGTAAGTCAATCTTTTTCTTCTATTTTCCTTCAGAATTCCCTATGATTTATCCAAGAATGATACCATCTACACCTTGCACACTAATATCATTAAAGAGCATCTGCGTCCTTCCTTTGAAAAAACAAATATAAAAATAGAAATCCAAGAGTTTCTTGAAAAGTCAGACCAGTTCTTTTTGGAATTAGCTCTCAATTCAGAGGATGGGATGATTTGCCAGAAAAGCGACAAACAACGGCACAGTTAGTCGAATTTTATGAGAAGGAATTGGCCGAAGAAACAGAGGATGTTTTGCAGGAAACACAGCATTCAAAGTAAAAAAGAAACCAGATTTTTAACATTCTTTTTTAAGCTCAATTACCCCGGACAACGGCGATATTTATGACAAAATAGTCCATTATATCGCGTCAAATGTAGGTTTTATTTTCAACTTTTAATGATCACAGAAATAGAAAAATTGTAATATGCTCACCCAAAAAGTGACCAAACATTTCGAAGAGGAGCTTCTGACAGAAGATCTTTGTGATATTTGTTCGGCAGAGGATGAACCGAGGTTATTTTCCTTATGTTTTCTTTGAAAATAAATATTTAGTTTAATGGGATTACGGGAGAAGTTGAAGAAATCTCTTGAAAAGATTGAGAAATGCAGAGGGCTGGATGATAATTGGCCGTTTGGAGTAGACAAGCCCGATTGGAGAAAGATTATTGATCGTTTTAATGTAATTCGAAATTTTCTCGAGGAGAAACTATCCAAAATAAAGTGAGACTCAAATGCGAATCCCTATTTTTGCAGAAAAATTGAAACCTTCATCTCGGAATGTAATGGACTTGAAAAGAAGGCGAAACAGACGAAAACACTTCTTGAAAATGAAGATTATGGGCGGTAAGAAAGCCGCCAATATGAGAAAATATTTCAGATTGAAAACTTCCTTCGAAGAAATAGTGAAAAGAACAAAATTGTTGGACGAGGAGCAGACGAGTAACGAGAAATTCTATAAGGTTTGCTCTGTGAATTTCTTTGATGAAGGCCTTCAGAAATATTCATATTCGGGCTTACGCGATCGATTGGAAGTTCCCAAGCAAATTATAAACGAAATTGAAAAATGGTTTTTGGATTTGTATAAAGAAACCCGTAGTTTGGCGAAAGAACTTGAGAAATACTTGGATTGGTGCCGGATGGCCTCCTTGAACATGTGATCGATCGAGGAATTTGTAATGGAATTTTCAGTTTGGAATTGAACGAAGAAGATCTCTTTTATTTGATCAAAGATGTGGAGAATCATCGAAACAATTTTTCCCAGAGAAATGCCCAATTGCTTCGAAGAGTTCTAACCGAATTTGGTGGAAGAATACACGAAGTTGAAGAGTCTCTCCAATTGGTCGGACATTTCCAAAACGAACTTCATTCTCTCAGCAAAGCTTTAAAGTTTAGATTTTTTAAACTTCTATTTCTTTCCAGCAAAACAAAGGACTATTTGAGCTATCTGCACAGCCTTGAAAGATCTTTTCCCAATTGCTCTCTGCTGGATAAAACCAACCCGGAGATCTCGATTGAACAGAGATGTCAAAATGCGGCAAGGATAGCCAATGAGCTCTCTAATCTCTCTGTGCAGGTTAGAAGTTAGAAAAAAAAGAAAACATTATTTTAGCCATTTGAATGTTATTTCATGAGACAAATGGAAAGACTTATGAGTCGACACTACGAAACAGTCAAGCTCAAATTTGAAGAGATCTCCGAGAATAGCAAAAGAATATTGAGCATCTTGGAAAGTAAATGACTCATCAACACACTGGTGTTTATTAGGCTGAAATTCCACGAGTTCTTTATCCAAGCCCAGATAGCTAAAAAGTTTAATTTTATGTTAAAACAATTATGTTGAATGAGAGTTTGATGATTCTGTGTTTCCAAAGTCTCTGGGTAAGAAAGATTTATTTTGAAGATATACTTGTTAGAACACAATGAAAGTAAACCGTTACAACCAGGCTTAGGAATCATCTTTTGAGAAACATCTTTGGTACATATAGGGAACAAATAAGTTAAAGACTTGCAGGCCGCCCGTCTGGCTCTCGATAGACTCGTTTAATAGGAGGTGGAGCCCCATCTTCCTGAGGATTTGCTCTTTTCTCACGTTGATTCTCCTGGGTATCATTTCGTGGAATAATTTGGTTTCGAACTGGCGGTGGAGCTTCTTGTTGAAGATCTTCTGCATATTGGATTCCTCCAGCTGGATTCGCCATTTGAGGAATCCGCTCTGCTTGTTGAAGATTCAAAGTTGGCCCTGCCGGCTGAATTCCAAATAGAGTCATTAGCTGTTGTATATTCTGCTGTCCTCGAGGTGGATTGTTTCGTGTCTCATCAGGAGCCAAATTATTCCCGCCATTTTGTGCCACTCCTTGTAAACCAACTGGGAGAAGACGGTTGGTTGTGCCTACCGAAAGCAACTTAAAAGGTGAATTCTGATGAAATGCTCCATTGACTAATTCGGATTGAACCATCCGACTCATTGAATCTTTCTGTACAGGCTCAACACACGCAACAGCTAAAACTTTTTTTATATAACTGACGGGCTAAGACTTACAGATTGAGTGACAGCCTGCTTGCTTACATTGACAGTATCTGAGACTGTTTGGTTCATTGCTTCTGAAGATATACTTTGAGCAGATGAATTTGAGCCATCTTAAAAAGGAAATAAGTAACTTTGGAACATACATTGAACCATCAGCAGGCGGGTCGACGGGAGTCGACCAATGACAGTATTGACAGAAGAGTATTCCTTCCGAATAAATTGATGTGTTACTTGCTTTTTGACAATGCATACATTGAAATACTGAATGAATTTTGGTCTTAAAAACATAAAAAAAGCTACTGTATTGATCCCAAAGGTACACGTAGATATGATTTCGAACAAAAGTACGATTTTTTCGAGACAGCATTTCCTGCTCTTTTAGTCTGTCGTAGTAATCTAAAATGGACATTTACAAAAATTGCAAAACCATACTGGAAACTTGCTGAAGAACTTCCATCGTGATGACTCCTTCCATCCGCTGAGGATTTCTACTGTAATTGATACGATGATGTTCAAGCAGTTTGTTTCGAAGAAGGAAGAGATTTGTTGGAAGAAAGGGGGAGAATCACAGCGAAAAGATGAATCATTTTCTTTGTTTAATACATAAAATGCCATCGATTGAACCATTTGACGGATGGTATTTTGGTTTCAAGCCGTGCTACTCGGGAAATTCTCAGAGAAAAATGATGGAGGCGAGTCAAGAGAGAAGGATAATCGATACGGCGCCACCGTGCCCAGCAGAGAGGCGAGCCTGCATGATCGTCGGTCGGGTCGATACTTAACTGGGGGCCCACCACCACAGGGATTGAATAAAACTTTATCTACAATACACATATTGCACAACAAGAACACGCAGGGGAGCTCGTAGTTCAGACCTTATAGCACCAGCCATTGCTGGCTCGATAGCCAACACAGCACTCGGTGACGTCGTCGTAGAACCGATCCATATCGACAATATCATTATCCGATTGAGCATTATTATTAGAGCTATCCAATTGAGCTGTCTTCCAGTCGATATGGATGGTTAGGAGGTTTGTTGGACAAGTGTAGGTGAACTTCTTCTCACAAAGAGTATTTTCAGACTGTCGTTTTGTCCGACGAAGGATCTCATTGCGGACAGCAGGGTTACGGTAGAAAGGACTGCCACGAAGGGAGTTTGACACTAAAATGGCTTTGCTATTTTTGGCCAATAATTACCGTCTCTTCGAACTTCAGAACTCCATCGACAGGGAGCAATTGAGGCTCTTTTTTGTCCAAATTGAAGCTTAGGAACGAGATCACAGGGTAAAAGTAGTCGGCCAGAACAGAGACCATTCGTTCCTTTACACGTTTGAGTGTTACAATATTGAGTCTGGACAGCTTGGCCACTGGTAATACATCTATCGCAAGGCATGAAAAATGGCTCACTCGCAGCGATAATTTCCGCCGTAACATCCTCTGACTCGCTGGCGTGTTCCACATCCTCCACACGGTTGAGAACAAGAAGACCAGGCGCCCCACTCTCCCCAACGGCCAGAATAAGATGTTGGTCGAGCTGTGGTTGGCCAAGCTGTTGTATATCGCGTTGTGGTTCGAGTTGTTGTCGTCGTGGTTGGAGTAGTTGTGGTAACTGTCGTCGTCGTCGTCGTGGGAGTGGTTGTCGTCACAGCTGGTCCATCTAGACTTTTTTATTCCTTCCCAATTCCCTTACAAATTCTATAACGAACAGTGAAACCCAGATAGCCAGGTGAGAGACTGGACGAGCCTCTCATCACCATGGTGATATCATCTCCCTCGGAAATAATCGAGCTATTCGGAGCAGAGCAACACAAATGAGCTCCTGGCAGACAGTTTGTTTATTTGAAATTTGAGCCCACCTGTGGCTGTTTTGACCTTATCGTATTTGACTTCAATGTAGCTGGAACAAGAATCCGTACAAGGGAAGCTGATGTAATCCACAGCCATTTCGATCTTCTCTCCAGAAGGAGATTTGATTCTCCAAGCACAATAATCATTAGCTCGAACTGGATCAGATTTTAGAGTTTGGAAGTTTTCTGAGGCTACGAGTTCTCCACCACAACTCGCCTGCTCCACATCTTGGCAATATTTGCCTCCAAATCCACGAGGACATTTGCATTGGCTGCAGTTATTTGGATCTGTGTAGCCATCATTTTGGCACGACAGCTGGGCTGGGCAGACCTCTGAAATCAGAGAGATTTTGTGGAAATTTGATCGACTCCGAATCTAATTGATATCGTCTGTAGAAAGAACATACTCTGACAGTAACGAAGATTGATCATCTTGGCATCTTTGAAGGAGATGCCCTCTCTCTGACCGATGGTCTGTTGGAAATTTCGATCTTTGGTGATGATCGTATCGCTGAAAGATCTGCTTGCTTCTTTTCCAAACTCACTAGCTCCAATCGGTAGTGAATGACTTTGGTCCATAGTGCATCACCGATCCCATGTCATAAGGCTGGCCCATATTGTCACTATTCGCTGATGTTCTCTTCTCGAAATTACCTTCAGTTCCCTAGATTTGCTTTTGTTTTCTAAAAGAAAGAAATAAACTCGAATGATCCAGTTGAAAGCCATTTTGACGAAGTTATCTCTGTCAGTTCGAGACTGTTCATGCCATAATCCCAGAGCATGGAGGGTCTCATGGGCAATAATTCCCAACTGAAAGAGTCTTTTCCTAACACAAGAGTAAGAAAAGTCGAACATTTTCACAGCCGTAGCCAATTGAGACAAGTTGTCGACCGCCTTGGCGACCAACATTTGACCAACAGCCGCTTCCTCGGAAATATTTGAGACCATCACGAGCTGTTCCATTCTCTTCGAAACGAATACATGTCTGGGACTCGATATGGCGAAGGGCTTGTCGGATCAAATTCCTCCATGTGGCTGCAAGAAGGTCATTATCACGTCATTCATTTCTCGGTTACAATCGTTGACGGCGAATTCGAAAGGAATTGTATACTCCTGCCAGAAGGAAGAAGGAGTTGGCTGGGCTTGTCGCTTTCCTCTTCCAAAACTGCCTAAACCTTTTATCCTTTTCAATAGTCTTCATTCACTTTTCTCTTGAAGAAGCGACTCGGCCTGTTGAACATTTAGGACAATGTCGTTCTCGAAAACTTCATGCCAGATGTGTCTATTCGGGGTAGCCTCTGTTCCATCGTCTGGCAATTGAGCGGCTAATTGAGTGATCATATTGGGATTCTGAAGACAAGTTCATCTTTCCTTCTTTTTGAACCCACATAATCGTGGCCGCTATTTCTGGCCGAACGACGATAAAATTCTCGAAGAAGTTCTTTTACATGAGCATAATCCTCTACAACATCATTGGCTATGAACTGCAAAGAAGTCTGGAAGAAGGAGAAAGAAATACCTGTTGAGCGATGGTTAATCCCACAAGAGTGGCAAGTAGAGGAAGGTGTTTCATGGCGGAGAAAACTCCTCAAAATCGAGTCGAAATGGTGAGGTGACCTCCTCCGAAATGAGCCTTAAATAGGTGTCAAAATTTAATCTCAGGCGACCTAAATTTGACAAAAAACGGAGAGAGAGAGGTCAACCATAGGTCGCTCCTCCTTCATTTTGAAAAGAGGAAAGAAGCAATCAGTTTTTTTATCGAAGAGAGAGAGATTGAGTTGGGTAGTGAGAAGTGGAACTTTTTTGGGAAAAATGATTCGGACGAAAGACGATCCTCGAGGACTGGAAATTAAAGAGAAACTTGGAGAAGGCGAGAGTTCAAATCGGCTGTTGCGGATACTCGTTGAAATCGTTTAATTCGACCACCGAAAGAGGTTAGAAGCCAGACGGCCCATTGATCTCGGCAAATACTCCGAGAAAAGGCGTTCAGATCTGATTGGAAAGAAGAGAGTACGGAACGGGGTCGCTTAAACCGTTTTTCGTCGAGATTGCACTTCGCGATTCCGTTTTTCGCACCTGAGGTAAAACGACCAAAGGAGACAAAGACGACGAGACAATCGAGGGTCAGACAGACAAAATCGTGTAATCCGTTCTCGATCCCCCTCTTCCTCTTCCATTGGTCACTGGTCTTTCTTTCGCTTTCAACCTGTCGTAAAGTGCGAAACCGTTTTTCCCTTTTCGGTTTTACTGTCCCGAGAGAGATTGACACAGAAAGGCAAATTCCAGGCTTTTTTTTTTTTGCTGTTATCTCGGTTGGCCTTAATTTACGTCTTGACACCTCGCTGTTTGGTCTTTTCGGCAATCAGGATGTCCTTTTTTGAATTTCAGGTCGCACCAAAAAAGGTGTTGATCGTGGCCAGCGATTCGCTAATCGAATTAGAATTTCCGTCGGGTCGAATGTACTCTCTTTTTGACATATAATCGCCGTTTCAAGAAACCGTTTAATGCGGAAGTTCATCTAACAAGGCTTCTAATCGTCGAATCCGTCGGGATTTTCATCAGTCAACAACCAGTGGGTCGTCACAGCTCCTTTCCCCTGGAAAATTAAAGACTCTTCTGATCTGTGAATAAAACCCACTTTGACAATAACTTCTCCTCTTGGCTGAGTACGGTAGCCACCAATAATCTCCGTCAAAAAGCTCATCGTCTCCGAGCTGATGTGAATTCTTCCGGCTGAAATGGGCTATTTTTTTCTTCAAAAAAGAGAGTAACGTTTTCCGTTGGATTCCATCCGACTGGCTGTGTTGACACTATCACCAAAAAGACAGTATCGAGGCATGGTGATACCGACGACTCCAGTGACCACGGGACCCGTGTGAAGACCAACTCGAATGTTGATTCGTTCCTTTGGGAGATGAGGGATTCGAAATCCTTTGATCGCCCTGAGAAGACTCATCGACATCTCGGCTATCTCCTAGAAATCTCAGTTTTCTTTTACGATCTCGATTGAACCTTCGCGTGCTGGTTTCCGTTTCTGTGAGGCAAACCACTGACACAAAGATAGCCGTCACCGATTGTTTCAACCTAAACCACGGTATTTAGCCCTCAAAGATCAAACTTTGTAAACGTCGTGGTTGTCAATAATTGCGTCAAAAGTAGTATATAAATCGTTGAGGAGATTGACAACCTGGAGGGGCGTACATCGACTGGCGAGGGTGGTGAAAGAGACGACATCCGAGAAGAAGAGAGTCACACAATCGAATGTTTCCGGCTCCACTGGCTGACCCAACTTCAACTTTTCTGCCACTTGCTTTGGCAGCATTCGATAGAGTAATATATCGGATTTCTTCTTTTCCTCGGTTAATTCCTTCATCCGACTCTCGACTTCCAGTTCCAGATTTGTGGCATATTGTTCCAAAACTTTGAAGACATGATCCATCAAATTCGAGGATTTGTTGTGATTCAATCCACGTAGAAGACGACGAATCTAAATCTCTGAGTCTGAATCTCCAAAATACCTGATCGACATTGGGTCTATTCATTGGATGCTCATCCCAGCAATCTCTAATCAACAAGCAGAGAGAAGTATTTTGTTCTTCGTCTGAATCCAAGACGGGTCGAGGACAACTAATTCCGCCTTTTTTGAGTCTATAAACCAGCTCCTCTATGTCGTATTCTTGATTATCTAGGTCCCAAGCTGATTTCCTCGTCAAAATTTCCGAACAAACAATTGCAAAACTAAAATTTTTAATTTTAAGAAGAGAATTCCTCAAACCTGTAGACGTCGCCCTCTGTACTGGCAGTAACGGTCGGGTCTCTAATATGTTCCGGAGCAACCCAGAGGAGATCCTGCATTTCATGGGGATTATATTGTTTGATGAAGTCAAGAGCATAAAAAGTGATTTGAATCCTCCATCGTTCATCGACTAAACACGTTCCTGAAGTGATCCAGCCGTGAGCTCCGAAGAGATTGTGAATGAAGTGAAGGCCTTCAGAGATATCTCTAATCAGAGAGAACTTGAAGAACCAATCCATTTGGATCGAACTTTTTGCGATCACATCGGACAAAGAGCCTCGGGTACAGAATCTCCAAATTGAAAGTAATTGAGGTCCATCCATACAGAGTCCAACAAAACGACAGATGTTGTCATGATAGAGAGATTTCATCTACAAATATCATGCTTACAAAAATTCAACAAGCCTTTCTCAATTCGGCACATGAGCTATTCCTTAATTCGACTCGATTGGTGTGTTTTCGAGCGACAATCGACTCTCGATCCAAAATATAAAAAGCATGGCGTTCCGTCTCTTTCTAAGGAGATTTGGGCTAAATTTGAAACGGAATACCTTGCTATCGATAGTCATTTTCGTGCTGGTCGTTACGGTACTTTGGAGTGATCGATGGGAAAGTCCCCGTCTATTTTGTTCTGGCTTCTCCAGAGTTAAAAAGGGAATCGTCCATTGTTGATTTAGTCTTTCTTCTTCAAGTCGACGTGTTCTAATCACAAAATAAACAGCCATTAAAATGACTATGACGAGGATAATAACTCCACCAATCCCGCCAAGAAAAGCACCGATATATTGTTGAAAAATAGGTGGGGGACAAAGGGAGTAATCATATCCACATGCCGGAAAGTTCAGTGGGATAACTCCTCCTCTCGTTCCAAAAACAACAGAATCGGGTTGAAGGGGTTCAATCTAATGCTTTATTTGTCTCTTCAATCTGCACTAACCTTGGTAGCATTCGGCTTGATAAGATCTTCAGTTATTCTCAGCATAATGGTTGGATTGTCGTTTTTATCAAACCCGTATAGTAGAAAAACGGGATTTCTTGTGTAATTTTGATTAATCAAGACAATACCAGTATAGCCTAAAGATTTCTCCTCAAAAAAAGTTCATAAATACCACTGAAATTCGTATTGGCTGCGAGAGAAGCCAATTGTCCTCCTTTTGGAGTGAGATTGCCAGCTGTGGCGCTTGCATTGAGAACTCTTGCGAAGAGAAGAAAAGCATCGGCCAATTCTCCAAGTTGAGAAGCAGTCTATTCGATTATTAGAAAATGAATATTCCTACTGGATCAACGTCAGTACAATTGTCGCAGTTGAACGGAGGCTGTTTGAATTTGGCGATGACATCAGATGTAAATTGGTCGGTATTGTTGAGTGGTTGATTGTCGAAAACGAAGACTTTTCGAGCAGCTCGCAAAGCCACTGCGTCGTTTCCATCCGGAGTGGCGCTGGTGTCTTTCCAAACATTTCGAAAGGCACTTCTTCGACTCTCAAATTGAAACCAAACGAATTCATCCACGTCAACATTCTCATTTGCGATAGCCAGAAGCCAATTTCTTCGAGAAACATCCGATTCAAAACAGCTAATTGTCACTAAAATCAGGATATTTTTAGATGGGAAAACAGCTACTGCCTCTTGTAAGAATGCTCAGCTCTCGAATGGCTGATCTCATCTCATCTTGACCATCACTGCGAAATCTCTTCCGATAAACAATTGTTATATTCGAATTCAGAGTGTTGATCAATTGCTGAGCCAAATCTCCTTCTAATATACAAAATGACTTACATCAAGTCCATCGAGGACCAACGTACATCTTGGAATAAGAGCACTGCGGACTGTGTAGTATACGACGGCTATAGTAGACCAATCATACATATCCATGATTCTCATAATGGACCTCGCTTGACTTTAAAAATTATTTCTTTTTGTTTAAAATTACTTGACTCCGGCAGAGGAACTGGCCATTAGAGTGGGATAGTCATCTTTGTTCAACAAAGAGGCCGACCATTGAGGTCCCCAGACGATCAAAGGAATATCGAGACTTTTCCCAATCGAACCAGCAACAACAGCAGCTGAATTTGAAGCTTTTAATTATTTTTCCCCATTCTAACAAGCTGTACAAGGAGGACCCAAAACTATGTCGTAATTGACCATCTCAATGACAGAAGCAGCAGCCTTCGCCTCGATACAATCGCTATACCAAAAGGTAAGACTGAAAGTATTATTCAATAGAAAGAATCTTCACTTCATGTCCATATTAGGAAGAAGGCCATCATTGACAACTTTATCCCAAGCCACTCCAACTCCAGCTGCTACTCTTCTCCATCCGATTGTTGAAATGAGTTGTGGGTCGTCTCTTGCACACATTAGACCAACTTGAAGCATCTAAATTCTCTTTCAAACGATCACTGTAGACCAACCCGTCTTTGACCATAAGACGCTTGGAGGAACAGGAAAAAAAGAAGAGACGAGAACATGACTAATGTTTATGGATGTTATGGAGTCCGAATCCCTTCGAGTTTTAATCCGATTTTTGAAGAGAAACATCTGATTGAAACAGAATTCAGCGAAAGGGAAGCCATTGAATCTGGAGTCTGACGAGGACAGACGAGCTGCACACCGCAAATGACTCAGAATTGTTGAACTTTGTGTCGAGTTCTTTGGATTCTTATCACTCGAGTCTGGCTATTCGAGATGTTCTACTCCTACTCGACTGCCTCCCAGATTGACCGAAAGGAGATCGAAAACCTCCTTCTCTCCTATTATCTTCTCGATGAAACTCTCAATGCTGTAAGCCTTCTATTAACAGAATAACTTAAATCTCTAGGCTGCGCAGATCAGAAACGAGGATTTCATTCCTCCGATGAAAGAAATCGTACAGCGTTGTTTAGAAGAACCTTTCAGTTTTGTAGCCAGACATTCTGGTCAGTTTGGGCTTCCTCCTTCCAAAAAAATTAAAAACAGAGACGAATGAGTTGGCTGGAGTAATTTTGAACTCTATTTGGAGAAGAGGAGAAGACGAGGCTTACTACAAAACGGAAACTCGAACTGATCCAGTCGCCCGAGCTCATGGTAGAGTTTTTTCCTTTTTTAGTCTTCAGCCTTCAGACGCTGTCGTGAATGACATCCACGGTTCATTTTGGAAAGTTGTCGACTCTTCCATCAGCGTTGCTCTCCATCAGTCAGTTTCTTCTTTTATAAAACAGATGTATTGAAGGGAAATGAGTTCTGTGGCCGTAGCTCATCGAAGGAATGGCATAGCTTCAAAACTTTTGAAATTGAGTATGGACAAAGGCCTTCTAGAAAGACATAATATTGAAGGGATTGTAGTGGAGGCCTCCTCCGACGCCAACCAGAAACTTCTGTCAAAATACGGATTTATGGTGACTTTTGAGTTAGAAAAAAAATGTTTTAGACTTTAAATTCCTTGGATTACGGCTCGTATACAGATGTAACTGGACGACCACTTTTAGAACCAAAAGATGGAACAACAAAGATCGAATTGAAATGGAAACCCATTGATGCAATAGATAGACACAGTTGAAATAAATATTCCCTCAGATGCACATTTTCATTCATCAAACGAGTCTAGTTATCGTCAAAGATATTTGCTCCGTCATGCGTGCCGTCTGAGGTTCTATGAACTGCCGTCAATGTGAAAGACACTCTTGACATCGAGCCTCTTTTTGCTGCTTTCTCTCTTTCTTGTGGCTCAATCGATAGATGGAAAGAATTCTTGAATTGATATTCCTCTAAATAAGTCGAAATGCCGTCTTTGCATAGTCAGAATTCCAAACGAAAGCACAACGTCTTTCGGCTTCGTGTTCAACCTCTCTCCCCTCGGCTTATCGAATCTTTGTTTTTTGCACGTAAGCGTGGACCAGCGATATTTGGAAAAGATTCTCGTTTTTTGCTTTTAAATTGACGTTAAATATCTTCATTCTCATTGTTTTTTATACTTCTTAATAGAGGAAATTTTCGCTCTTCCATCATCGAAGTCTGATTTTCTACTTTACATTTGTTGTTAAACTCAAGAGTTAGCCTCAAAAAATTGAAGATGGACGAGAAAAGTCAATTATATCATTAAACTTTTTTCTTTTTCAATGCTCATAAAAATTTCTCTTGTAAGATAGTTTTTTTCAGGTAATGTCTGCGGATAATAATAATGATTTGGTGAAAAAAGTGGCCTTTGCAGCTCTTTTGGGAGTTGGAGGCGCCGTTGGACTTTATTATCTTTTGACGAGAAACAGAACTTCTCCTGTAAGTTTTAACCAATTTATAAAGGCCAATTTTAGTCAAAAGCAACCTCATCAGCTGATCAAAAAACAGTCGATCAATTGAAAGCTCTCGGGAATAAATTATTTGCCGACAAGAAGTTCCACGAAGCAATTGAGGTCTTCACTCGTGCAATCCAATTAGAAGAAGTTGGATCTGAAACAACCAAAGCCATGTGCTATCAAAACAGAGCAGCTTCTAAAGAGGTTTTTGTTAATCAAATTCATTAAATAAAATCATTTTAGAAAGCCGACGGATACACGACCGAGGACTGTTTGAACGATTATTCTAAGGCATTGGAGCTGAATCCCGGCTATGGAAAAGCTTATTATAGAAGGAGTCTTCTCTATCATAAGGAAAACAAACTCCGCGAGGCTCTCATAGGTTTGAAGAATCTAGCCTAATTAAAATAAAATTATAGAAACATTCTGTGCCTCAAGTTTGGATCCTTCTTTGGAGAAAAACGCTGGAAATTTGTTGCCACTTTTGATAGAAGAACTCGAAAAAGAAGAACATGCCGAATTTAATAAGAAATTCACTCCTGGTAGACCAAAGCATGTTCGTCACGAGAGGGTTAGATGAAATTTTAGAGAGAAAAAAGAGAAACTTCTAGGTTTATTCTTGGCTACACAAGACGGTTGTCAATGACCCAATGAAGAGATATGTAAATACAAAGAATTTGGGCAGAGGGTGAGAGACTTTTTCTGTGAATAACTTTTAGTAGAATTTTCTTCGATGCTATTCGTCTTATTCAAGAACAAAAATATGATGAAGTTGCGGCAAAAGCAGCCGAGGAAAAGGACGCCAACTTCAGATTGGAAGCCCTTCTCATAGCTGCAAAATTCTCGGCTTACGAAAACAAACTGGATGAGGTAAAATAGAATTCGATAACAAATATGATTCTAGCTCGCAAAATATCTCGCCGAATTCGATGAGGAATACAGTTATTTGGTGGATTTGGAACAAGAAAATAAGAGAAATTTCCTCTCAACTCGTCGCATTATTGCCATCGAAACGGCCACATCTAAAGAAGAAATTATCAAGTATAGCTTTCCCAATCATCTTAAATCTTTTTTAAGGAAATTCTACGCAGCAATAGCTACGGACACTCGAAATGTCGACTATTATGCGATGGCTGCCTTCCGTCTTGTGATATTTGGAGAGGCTCATGAGGCCATGAAAATCCTTTCTACTGAATCTCTTGAAGACAATAACAACATCAAGTCGGTCCCTTTCTCTCCTCATTTCTAGTTAAAACAACAGATTACTCCGTCTCACATTGAGCATTCTGGCCAATACCGATGGAGTCCAGGACCATGCACGTCTTCACGCCGCCATAATGGAATTGGATTCATTCGTAAGGAGCATGACTGAACCTTCTCCATATGCCAAAAACCTCTTGGCCAAAGTCTATTCAACTTTCGGTCAGATCGAGCCATCCCAACAACTAATGGATGAAGTTCTAAAAGCCGAGCCTTGTGAATCTATTCACTACTTCGATCGCAGGTTTCATCTTTCCTTTTTCGTTATTCGTTTAGTTGCATGGCAGATAATGCCGATCAGGCGCTGTCCTATTTGAAGAAATGTGTTGAAATAGAGCCATATCACGCAGAAGCCAATCTAATGTATGCCAGTTTGCGGCTAAATGAAATCGGCAGTCGCTTAATTAATGGGTAAGTCAATATCCTTCCAGAGGAAAAATGGAGGCTTTCAGCAAGGAATACAGAGAAATGATGGGATATCTCGATAAAGCCATCGAATCCTTCGATGGCGCTCCTGATTTCCCGGTTGTCACTGGCGTTTTTCGTCTTCAACTTCTTCTCAGGGCCAAAGTCGAGGCAGCGAAGAGATTAGGAGTCTATGAAGACTAAAAATTCTATTTCCCTTTTACTATCTAGCTAATTCTCTTAGACAAGGGTCGAACTTAAAAAGTATTGGTATACTGTAAAAGCCTAACTACCAAAGTAGTGACCTGAAACTTCGAAAGATATAAATAGATTTCTTCGCATTTCTTCTGTGTTGTTTTGTTGCTACTGTTGTCTGTTATTAAAAAAATGAAATAAATATTATTTTATTACTCTTTTATAAAATCTATCAAATTGAATCTATTAGTTTTGAAAAAAATAAGCTCTCTAGCATCACAGATAGAAGATGTGAGAGGAATACCTCGTGGTACACTGGGATAGAGACGTAGAAGTTCACTGGTAATTATGCGGAACAAATTAGCTGACACTAATATAGAAAATACATAGATTTAGTGCGACACAGTTTCTTGAGATTCAAGTTTTGAGGGATCAACAAGCAGGTTTGAGGATGGGCCCTCAGGTAACTCTAGTGTTACTATAGTCGATGTTGCTTTTGTGGAATCGGTTGGCTAAAATTATTTTTCTTTACTTTATAAGGAAGAATTTTACCTGATTTCTTCGTTTTAGCCTTTTTACAGCCATATGAACAGCGGCTCCTAGTAGAAGCGGTGCAGGAGTAAAGCAAGCTACAATAACAGGAAGAACTGCACCAATATCAGCATCTGGCTGTTGGAAAGCTGCCTACAATAAAAAGAACATTTCTATGGAATTCACTAAGCTTACTTGCAGCATTATAATTGCTATTCCAGTGTTTTGAATTCCTGTCTCAATAGCGATGGCTGTAACATCGGCCGGAGTTCGTCTCATTATAATAGACGTAAAACAACCGAACATGAAGCCGCACCAGGGTAGAAGAAGACCGCTAGATAAAATTATAAAGAAGAAAACAAATAGTTAACCCGAGAAGGGCTGGCCAAGTCATCATTTTGAACATATACCAGTTTGATAGGGCTCCAAAAACAACGACAAAAATTAAAACAAAGATTATAAAAGGTCGCATACACTAAACATTTTAAATTCTTACATGATCACTTAATCACTTACTTTGCGTGATTTTGCTGCCCAATTAGGTTTCCATTTTTGAATTGCAACACCTACTAATATAGGAATGATTAAAGTACACAATGTCCTAATAATATTCACTGAAATATTTCTTTTAAGAAAAAAAGCAAAAATAATTACTTGTAGGAACTTTAATCTGCGTTTGTGATGAAAATCCTTGCAAAAACTCGCCTCCAAACATCTTGATCCAAAAAGGCATTAGACCTGAAACTGTTGCTGAAACTTGTAAAAAATATTACCTAGTGAGGCCAATGTGGATAAAAATGTCATCGTGACAGAAAGATTTACATTTCCGTCGAGAAGAAGCGTCCAAAAATTTGAAGCTCCCCCACCGGGTGAACAACCCGTAATAAAAAGTCCAAGAGCCATTGAATAAAGACCTCTTGGTACAAAAACTGTTTTTGCTATCACATAAGCTAACTGAAAATCAATAATTTAGATTTTTTAAAATTAACTGACCAATGGCATTATTAAAAACTGAGCAAATAAGCCAATGGCTGGAGCGACAGGTTTCTTTATTGTTTGTAAGACAATTCCAACGTCGATCTGCAAAAATAAAGCTAAAATTTTAGCTGAATAAGAACCTACCTCACAGCCCATCATAATATTTCCAAGAATAACCAACAAAACTACAGATATGACAAAATATTTGGTCAGCTTTTCGGCTGATTTACTTCGTAGAACGGCTACATCTAACACTTCGGAATCTACCGGAGGATTATCATTATTTCCGGGCTGAAAATCCCGTTGAGAATTTTAATAAAATGTAATTACCATCCACCAGTCATCTGTTTCATTCCACCCTGCGGATATCATATTAACTCGAAGTCCTGTTTTTCCTAGCAACTGGCCATAGATTGCGAAAGTAGTCTAAAAATATGCACTTATGTAAATAAGACGCTCCCACATTGTACGAGTATTGCCTATTTTGGCTTTGATACATAAAATCTTCATTGTGTAGTTGTTTTCCTGGCTCGGGTGTTGCCACTTCAGGATGATATGAACTTAAATAGACAATCAAACATCAGCTGAAAGACACCCACCTGATTTGAAGAAGATATTCCTCGTTTTTAAATGATTCCCATTTATTTTCTGGAATGTTTACTTGAATGATGACTGTATTATTTTCTGATTCTGTAATATTGAATGGCGTGCTTGGTGGAATAATAACAAAATTAGCAATTCCCGAAGCTGACGAGTATACTACCTTAATTAATATTCATTAGATTACAAAATAAATCGGGCTTACTTGTAAAAGAACTTTCAAAAGTAAAAGCATAGGACAGCATCGCCGACCTGCCGCTGCCATTCGGGGCCCGGAAGTAGGAGCAAGAGCTGAAATGCAACGATTACTCCAACGAGTAGTGTAAAAAGAAAGAAATTGTGATAGAAAAATGAGTTGGAATAGCCACGTGCGTATAATAGCCTGTCCTTGACATTAGCTAGCGTCGACTAGCTCATCCTAATTATCTTTTCTTAGTCATACATTTTTGGCAGAAATAAACTATATCTTGTACATCACTTGTAGCAAATTGGAATATTGGCCGCGCGAGAAAAGGCAAAAACAAGTGGGCACAGGATATTTGTGCGATTGTACCCTGACACGAGACTAGACTGAAGGTTGATTGGAACACAAGAATGACAACCATCTGATGTCAGCACAGCTATTAATGTTCCCAATTTATAGTATGAGGATAGATAAGGGAACAGTTTTGATAGATGTGGACACAGCCGGGCTGTATGCGGGGGCAACACCAAGAATGTTCAAACAAGTAAGCGCTGTCAGTGTGATAGAAGTGACAGTCAGCATCAAATTCACATGTGGGAGTTGGACCGCCCTCGAGCTACGGTAGCTATCCATTAATAAATATCCGGCGTCGAGAGCCGATTAGCTAATGTGGATAACATGCGCAGATGACTGATAAATGTCGTTGGCAATTCCACGCAATCTACCTGAGCTCAAAGAGAGTGAGACAAACTACCGTAGAATTTTAAATAATTGAGAGAGGAGGACTGAAAGCAATTACACGAGAGGATGATGGAGGGAGGGAGGAGCGTTGAGATTCGAAGAACCAAAAATGAAACGTGAGAATTGAATGTTCTGAGAAAGAGACTCTCTTTCCTCTCTCTCTCTCTCTCTCTCTCTAAAAAAAGACCCAGAAGATTTAAAAAATGTATAAAAGGTCAGCTGTTTAGACGGAAACAGGTTCATAAGTGCTAACCAATTTGGAGACCCCTTTGGGCAGACACGACATCATGAATTAGTGATTCTCATGAGGTATAACGCTGGAAGTAAACATTCTTTCTCAGAGAGGGCATGACATGTGTCTGTAATTGATGTTGGCGAGTATCAGGAATCGGCAGTAAAATGATCAGGGTAAAGCCAGGGAATCAAAGCTCTTTGATTCGTTGAGTCTTAACGCGATTAGATAGTCTAATTGCATCAGAATTAGTGGATGAGCATGGCGGAAAAAAACGTGCCCATGTCGAGAAAACTCAGAACCATGACGTCACACTCCGTCGTTACACAAGCCGAGAAACTAGAGTCAACAGGGAGCAGAAAACGTGCCAAAGGAAATTCCGTGACTTATTGTGTTCTCTTTCTGACTGCCAGATGACTCAAGTGAGTGAGCACAGAGAATAAAAGGGACATTGAGAGAAACCAAAAACGGGGAGAAAAGGACTTTGAAATTGACCTCCCAAAACGATTGATAAGCTCTGATGCAAAGCTTATCAGCAATGCCTGATTGCATGAGATGAGACGATCAGAAAGTACTGTCGATATGAGGAAGAGGCGAACAATATAACACAAACCCGGAACAGATCCGGTTTAGATTACAATGACTGACGGAAAATAAGTCTATTCTTTGGTTCTTCATTACTAAAAAGAGAATGGAAACGAGCTTTGCCAAAATGTTCAGAAATTTAGTCTTTAGGTATGGTATATAAGTATGAAAAAAAGTTGAAAACCGCCCGAAAACCAGCTGTTGCAATTGACCCGCCCCTTGTGCCGTCTCGCGCATAGATTTAGAGATAAAGGAGAAAGCTTCAGCTTGCAGTAATCTCAAAAATGCACTAGCGAAAAGTAAAATAAAAAAGAAATTTCTGAAAAGAATGATGAAAAAAATTTTTTTTTTAAAACCAGCCAAATAAAACTTGAAGAATGATGAAACAATATTCTGTCAGGCAGTATTTTTTAGAGTAAGCAAGGGATAAAAATATTGAGAAATTACCAATCGAGTCTTGGAAATAAAATCCGAAACTACTAGCCGACTTCTAAACTCTAAAAATGCCAAGTCTATTCCGTCCTGAGAGAAGTCCGGATTAATTGAAGTATCTTTCTATCGTCGAATTACATTAGAAAGTTTATTTTAGAAGTCATCTGAACTTTGCTGGAAGTTCTAAATCTCCAAATTCAATGGCAACCGTTAAACCATTTTTTTTGTACAGAATTAACTCCTCTACAAGACTACCGACCGATTTTCAGCAACAATCCTGGTAAATCCAGAAATGATCAACTTTGACCCTCTGCCGTCATTTGATTGTGTCTAATGTCAAAAAAGTTAAGTGTACCGGGTGGTCCTTGGCCATCCGGAGCTTGACGACTATTATAGGTGCAGGGAGTGACAGGGGGAGGAAAAGCCATGACCCGACATCTAGCCAAGTCCTTTCGCAGACCTGAAAAGCCTTCAATTCAGGTTGTCATGTGCTGTTTACAAGTCTCCTTCAAGCGCTATTTTCAGACTCATTATAGTCCAGAGATGAGGCTTGGTCAGTGCCTGTGTCCCTCCTGTTCCACCTTTGCTCTTTTCCTTTTTCCGGTCAACTGAGCTTTTCCTTTAGCCTTTTCTTTGGTTCCTCATTGGTCTCTCCTTCCACTTACCTTTATGTCTTCCTTCTCCTCTCCTGAGCCTTTCCGTAAATAGCATCAGCACCTCTCCTTGCTATCCCAATGGCCATTTTGTCTTATTTCCTTTTGTTGTTTATCTATTGTTTATGACGTTTCTCTCGTGACCAATAATTCCCAATTTAGAGCTCCACAACCAATGGAACTCCCATCATGGCTTGTTGTATCTATCATTGTTATATCAATCCCGTCATTCGCCTTTACTTTCTACAAATTATTCACTCTTCTCAAAGAGTTCATCGATGACAAACGGAGTAGGTAAGTCCGTTCATCTTCGAAGTAGAATTCTTTTACGATAGTCAGAAGAATCTCTTAGAGAATAATAAATTCAGAAGGAAACCAACTACTGAAGATATAGAGAGAGCCATAGCTCAGAGAAGAACTTCAAATGCTCAACGACGTCCTTCGAGTACTCATAATGTAATCTCTGTGTCTACAATTGAACCCAAAGGTACGCTGCTTCCTTTCGATTTGAGATTTCAAAAGCTATTATTGTTGAGAGTTTTATGGGATGGGACACTGCAATTATCGTCTGTGATTCGTAGTGTTGACACGAGGTAGTTTTTCGACTAAAAACGCCCTTCTCTTTGGCTAGAGCCTATTATGGAAATTCGTTTTTGGGAGAGTCTCATCTGGCTGGTGGTAAATGATGACGGGAAACCGATTCCTCTTTGCGGCATAAATCAGCCGAATCCTTGATGCATTCTTTCCCAAGGCTTTGTTAAGCTGGAGAACCTGACCTAATGAAAAGAAAGGATACTATAAGAGTTTATTTTAAAAAAGCGGTTTTTCAACGAAAGGTTAGACCTCGATATAATACAGAATAAGAGCTTGAAGCAGAAAACAAATCGATTAATAGCGTTGATAGTTGTCGATCCTTTGGGTGTGACAAAACGATGTAAAAAGACCATCTGCTTCTTCTGAGTCCTCATTTTCCGAATCGCAACTTTCCACAGTAGAAGCATCGTGGTCATTATAGGGGTTGTGGCAGATTCCAACATAGCAGCAAAATAGTATAGCTCCCATGAGGGCGAGGACGAAGAGATTGACTCCCATGGCGATAGCAAACATGAGAAAATTGAAGGAGAAATCGGCGGCTATCATGGCGGCTTTGTCTTCTAGGCGCCTGAAGGAGGAGCCAAAAAATTAATCGGAGCCGTATCCATGACTGGTCTCTAGGTCGTTTCCCAGACAATTTTTGTTTGCACAACATCAAAATAATTTCAGAACGAGAGATTCGAAGGCCGGCTCCCATCAATTTGCCACCAAGGAAAATGTCAACTTCTAACAAAGTTGGTGCGAGTTCAACAACAAGTTTGTTATCGATAAACCTGGAAGAAAATATTTAGAACAAACCTCTTTGGAAAACAATGAGACAACTCCGAAACTCTCAGCTTGTTGTTTGGACGAAGAAAAGCTTCTTGGACTTGGTCGCATGCCATTCGATATCTCTATTGTCGAAGAGGAACGGGAGAAAGAACTTCAGAAGTTGCAACGAGCTCCAGAAGAGCCTCCTGTTGCTAAGATTCTGACTGTAGCTAGAGGCTCGCAAAGTACTGGTCCTACTCCCGGAACCACGCCTACTCCTTCGAGACAATCTACGTAACGATATTGAATTATTCGTTGAGATTTTATTGGAATTAAAATTAGCCGTTAAAATGAGGTCAAATCGGAGCATTTAACAGTACCGGAGATGGTAGGAGGGCAGTTTATTAATTTACTTCTTTGAACTGCTGCTGAATACAGAATGCGAGATCGAGGAGTTGAAGATATTCATCAGCTCCATCGAGTAGCCGTGCCTCACAGATCTGAAAGAAAATAGCCAGAAATAAGGAAAAACTTACAGCAATTTTCTCAAAAATGATTGCTTTTTGGAAGTCCTTAAGTTCATCATGGTTTAACATTGGCTCATAACATTGAACAAGAAATTGGCGAGCAGAATGACCCTAAATTTTCTAATACATGTAAAATTTATAAATACCTGGCGCCGCATTTCTTCAACTCCAGTCATCAAACTCTCAGAGCTCAGAGAGCGACAAAGAGTGAGAAGCTCGCTTACAACATTGTCATCAATTCTTCCAGTCATATGACGAATAAAATCAGGATCAACTTTAGTTTTGCTGTAAGCAAGCGATTGCAAATACGTAATAGATTTTCGAAGATCTCCTTCACATAATTCAATAAGAATGCTTAATGACTCGTCATTCATTTCTACTTGCTCTTTTTGGCAAATAGATTGAAGTCTGAAATGAAAATAATAACTGTTTTTTTGCAAAAAAGGCTACCTTTCAAGTTGATCCTTAGTTGGTAATGGCTTAAATCTGAATTTAGCACAACGTGAGGTCAAAGGGTCAATGATGCGTGAAATGTAATTACATATTAAAAAGAATCTAAAACAAGACATTTGAAATAAAGGGCTTACTAACCTCGTAGTTCTACTGTATTTTTCCATGGTTCTACGCATTGCTGCTTGTGCGGCGTGAGTCATTGCGTCGGCTTCATCGAGAATTACTACTTTGAGAGCTGCGCATTTTCCTCCAAGAGCCGTAGGAGCAACAGCTCTTTGTGCAAACTCTTTGACCTATATGAAATTAAGTATTTAAAAATTGGCCCACCTTTGTTCTAACAACTTGAATTCCTCTTTCATCGGATGCATTCAACTCTAAAACGCGATCTTTGAACATTTCAGTAGTTTTGAAGAGTTGACGACACATTGCAACAGCAGCTGAAGTTTTTCCTGTTCCTGGCGGGCCGTAAAACAGAAGATTTGGCAGCTAAAATCTAGTATACATAGTTATAATTAAAACATACATCTGCTCCATTTAGCACTTTCTTCAAAATAGTTACGACTTCTATTTGGAATACCAGCTCGTCTACCGTTTTTGGACGACTAAATAGATGTTAAAAATTTTTAGAAAAATAAACTAACTATTTTTCCACCCAAGGCACACGATTTTCCAGTGGTTTTACAGGCCTTACTGCTGACGCATCTCCTGCCTTTTTGGGGGCAAAGAAATTATTCATCTAAAAACCATGTAAAGATGTATTAATCCTAAATATCGCATAAGCCTGAGACAATTGGCACTTAAGAGTAGAAAATATCTTGCTTCACCTTTATTATCACCAAAAAAATTTAGTTATAAAAAATAAATAATCTGAAAAGAAATATACAGAACAAAGACCAGAATGTGTTGATATTCAATCTATAACAACTTTCAACCCTTGAAAAATAATTAGGCGCTACTCATAAAGAGCAATGAGATACATGAGGAAAATACCTAACAAGATGGCAAAAATTTCTTTGATTGATTGCCAAAGAGAAACATTTTCCAATAGTTCTGGAATGACGGAAACTGTGGCAATGTAGATGAATCCACCGGCTTTAATTAGCAAAGATCATTAACTAATTGCAAGGACTAACCTGTAAATGGAAGAATAGCACTAGCTCCGGCGGCATCTGCTAATTCTCCAGCGTTTGTTGCCCATAAAGACAAAAGACATCCCGAAAGTGCTCCAACAGCAGTAATTAATTGCATTCCCATAGCCTAAATTAAACATTAATGCGCTAAATAAAAAGCTACCTTATATTTCGAATATCCAGATCGAATGAGAATTGCAAAGTCTCCAATTTCATGGGGAATTTCGTGTACCAAAACAGTTGCAGTTGTTACTAAATCAAGTTTCAAAAATATTTTAACTAACCGAAGCCAACTGTAGAACCTGCACTGAAAGAAGCCCCTATAGCGAGACCATCTGTGAAATTGTGAGTAAAATCGGCAATTAAATTAAGAATGGCGGCAATCTAAATGAAAATATTTAGAATTAATTTAACAAACCTTTATTCCTTCATTTGCAACGGGTTTTTCTTCCTCACATTTCTTTTCCTTTTTCTCCTTTTTGCCCTTGTCATCCTTCTTAAAAGACTCATCATCAGAAAGTTTATCTTTCTAAGAAAAAAATATTTTACAGAAATTGAACCAACTTTTTTTTCGTGACTGTGTTCATGAGAGTGCCCATGAGAATGACCATGACCCTGGCCTCCTCGGAAAATTCTGACAAACTTTTCTACTGTTAAGAATGCAATTAGTCCAGCAAGAACCCATCCTCCGACGCTCATATCATGTGGCTCATGTGAGTGACCGGCTTCGTGGCTGTGACTATGACTATGAGAATGGCCTGTTCCCGCAGGAGTAGCATGAGGTATGAGATGCAGGAAGGCATCGCCTAATAGTCCACCTGATCCAAAAGCTAATAATACTTTAAGAAGAGAACTAGATTCTCCTGTGTTTTCCTGAAAACAAAATAAAAAAATTATAAATAAATTTACATTAATTGGAATCAAAAGAAGGATAAAGCATGGAAAAGCACTAATCAGCAGCGTAGATCCAATAGAGTACCACCAAATTCTAGTTGCAGGGTCATTAAGGAATGCCAAAGCTCTAAAAAGGTAGACAAAATAAAATATAATCTACCCTTCGAATCTATGCTCGCTTGCATCAAGACTTCTTTTCTTGGGAGTACCATGAGATTCAGGAGACTTGTGCTTATGACCATGATGCTCATGGCTGAAAAGTAAGCCTTGGTTGCGCCAGCTTTTTTACTACCTGTGTTCGTGATCGTCGTGCGAATGGCCATGATCTTCGTGACTGTAATGGGGAAAGATAATAGATTTTAATAAGGAAGTCTAACCTATGACCGTGATGATCGTCGTGACTGTGTGAATGAGCATGAGCATGGGGGCAACCTCCACCCCCGTGGGAATGGCCATGATGCTCATGTGAATGTCCATGGTGCTCGTGTGAGTGGCCATGGGATGCTCCTTCTTTGGCTGCCTAAATGTTGCTCGTTTATGCGAAAATTGGTTCTTTTTATTAAAAGATGTATTCTAACTTACCTTTTCATTTACCTCTCTTCCATATTTGGCATGTGGCGGTTCATGTGTATGAGTATGAGCAACTACTCCCAAAACTACTACCACGACTAATAAAAGAAAGGCTTTACCCATGTCTAAAAAATTTATTTCAATCAAAATACAAAACAAAAAGAAAGAGAGATTCCAACACTCAAAAATGTTCCAGCGGAAAATTTGACGCATTTTTGCAGAATTCCGTTCACCGTATCGCTAAATGAAATGAATACTAACATACGATTGTAAGAGAATTTATATCGGTTTCATACGAAAAGATTTCAAAAAAGTGTTTACTTATGTAATAAAAATTGGAGTCATATATCTATAGAACAAATACAGATGATGATGCCTATATGTTTGGAGTTGGATAAAGCATGAATTGATAGTAGTTGATAATCGATTAGTTGGATGATATGACAGACCATGCTAAATACTCCGAGACTTGAGGGAGATGAAGAAAGAATATGACTCTGATTGATTTGTGTTCTCGGATCGACTACTCTCCACGATAATTGTGAACAGCAAAATCAACGCTGCTAACTCGACAAAAAGGTTAAAAACCAAGAAAGAATAAATGTTTCGGAAATTCATGTTTGCTCAGGATCTGCGTGTACTTCTTCGGGTTTCGATCGTGCCCGTCAGGTGTGACAGCTGTCGTTTCTACCGTTTTGGGCGGGTCTTTCGCGCATCCTTCCCTCAGCTAGTTCCCGAGTAGAACCGTCTTTTTCTAGCTCCTCCTCTTCCCTCGCTTCTCCTACCAGTAGCCAAAACGAGATCTAATCTACACATAATCTCAGTGAAAGTGGCATAAATTTGAGGCATTCGCCGGAGCGATGCAAATGACCCTAAGGTGGTGGCGGCGGTAGCGAACGGCCCTGGCGGCGGGGCGGCAGTAGCGTTCACCTTTGTCTCAGAGGTGAGCCAGGGCGTCTTTCTTTTCGATCATCACATGACTGGCCATTCTCAATTTCTCTATCATAAGAAGAAGAAAAAAACCAAGGCCAACCTTCTGGATTTATTTGCCTCGATTTCCCTCGTGAGGCCGCGAGCAAACGGACGTGTCCATGTCGCTCTTGACCCTCATTCCGATCAGCCGAAGAGAAGATTCCATCCAAATTTCTCTCTCACTTATGTTTACTCGAGAATTAACATGTTTCTCTTCGGCTACCGGTCACTGAAGACAAACATCAGACCCAACCTTTTGCTTCTCAACAACTAGCCCTTCTGAATCAGTTCCTTTTCTGAGTCAGAAGAAGACCAGATCCCATCGTCACTTTCTAGCTATGAAAATAGGCAAATAAATGGACTTCATCAGGTCAAATAGTAGCCACCATGGCTCCAATTTCACTTTTTTTTCGAACATCCGTACATTTCAGTAGTTTTTTGCTAAATGAAAAACTAGAAGCAAATTATCGGTCGAGCCATCTCTCGAGAGGTCTAATACCCGTGAAATTGGCGTATTGATTAGTCGACCTTGTATGGGTCTGGAGGAGCGTCCCAATCCACTACCACCTTGTTATTTACCCTCTCTTTGACTCTCGTACTTTTTTGTTGGTAGAAATGAGACAAGTCTTCTCAGGGCCGTTCCTCTTTTTGGCCACTCGAGTGACTCTCTTCTAGCTAATTTCCTCTCTCGATGTTCCCCTATCCTGTACCAAGAATTACACTCCCCGCAATGATAGGATTTCGAGTCCCAAGGTTGTTGTTGTTGAAATCCTCGATCGGGTCTCTTCAGTTTTTGTGGAAAAGGTCGTCTTGGGGTCAGATGTCTCTTATTTCTGGCTCACTGCCCTCAGGGGTTCCATTGCGTGTTTGTCCGTTTCGCTATGAATCGCCCTAGTAGACATTGTCCACCCTGTTGACTCTCAAGTTGCAGTTGAGAAGCTCCGTAAAGGATCGCTACCACTTTTTTCAGTCTTCGCTAGGGTTCAGCACGTCTTTAGCTGCAAATCTTTTCCAAAATTCCTTCCTAAAACCCTTCGGCCGAAATTTTTTTTTCTTGTCTTTTCTCTTCGGGGAGAGAGATAAATCTTTGTTCGTCTGTTAGTTCGTCGATTTATTTTCTGATCAAACCAACTGTTTTTTGTCGATGATGATTGGGGGGAGCCCCCTTGTTTGGTTCAAAACTTGTCCGCCCCAGGTCATCTGCTTCGGGAATTTCTCTCTGCTCCTCCTTAACCACAACCGGGTCAATTCCTGTTGTGTCCTCAGCTTTCTTCTAATCCCGACTGTCTGTTGTTTTGCTGTCGATCCATTTCAAAATGACCTCAGTTTATGACGCGTCCTCTGTTTATTCGGCCATTTATCCCAACAAACCTCCCAGCATCCTCCTCCTCTTTGGCAGTCTCTCTCTCTCTTTCTCTCTTTGAAATTCGAAAAAGATCTCCAGTGAAAGATAAGTGTTTTGAATCGGGCAATTGGCTTAATCCGCGTAATTGTTACGATTTTGGTGGCTATCGCGGAGGCACGAACCGTCCTGTCGCCTAGACCCGCCCCTTCCTCTTTTGCGGCGGCGCTCTCACGATTCGCCCTCTCAACTTGGGCTCTTCTCATGCACTTTTCACGGAAAAGTCACCTTCTCGAGTACAGTTCAAGTGTTTACGGCGGAACTGTGCCTCAGGGCAATCCCAATCTTCACACATAGTCGGATCATTGACCACTTATTGGGCAGAAAACTAGCTGACACCTCGGTCCATTGCTCATTTTTCACCAGCTAGTTTTAGCAGAATCATTTCTCTCTGATTCATTTGATTCGTTTTCAGCCAATCGGCTCTTCTGTCTCACCTCTTTGACCGACTAATCAGACCGACCAGCTGATCGCGCTCTATTACCCACAATCAGTGTTTTCACCCGCTTTTCTGTTCCTTCGATCGGCTTCTTTTCCGAGTACGACCTTGATCGATATCCCTCGTCTGATCAACTCTCGATCCGGTTTGCCATTCATCTCTATCAGCTCTGCCTCACTCTCAAAACATTTCTCTTTTTTTCTCAACAAATAAGTTTCAGTTAAAAATTTTGACCATTATATGAAATAGAAGAGAACGGAGACGATAAGTGATGGTGGATGATACACGCCTCTTTAGGCTGCTCTTGCTAGCGGGTTAGTCCTTCTTTCTCCAACTTTTGAACGCATTCTTCAGTTTATTGCTCGTTAGCAGTCTGTCAATCAGAAGACGATAGTTCCTTGCACTTCGAGAATGCCACCAACGGACGAGCGGTATGGCTGGTCGAAGAGGCCAGTCTGCCATGGATTGGCAGCTACGAATATCTCAGGTCTGTCGTCGTTTTCCCTATACAAACACAAATCTCGACCATGGTTGGTAATGGCAGCACATTGTGTGTCTATATGGCTACCGGCAATTCTTGTCCGAACTAGATGTGCCTCGCCTTTTTTGCAGATGACCGGACACGAATTGTCGGCCAGCTGGTCGACTAGGGTTGACGGATATTTCCCAATTTTACTCAACTTTCTCCAAAAGATTTTCAAAAAAAAGGCCGTGAGATCCGTACAGATCGGACGATCTGTCATTTTGAGGCGCGTGGCCCTCATTATTTGATATTTGAATCTGTCAGCTTCGCCGATAGCCGGATGTGCTCCTCGCGTGCTTAATGGCTGAGTCCGTAAGCGTCCACAAGAGTGTTTGCTTGTTCAAAGTCGCGCGCCGCGCGAGTCTCGACGCCCGCGTAGCTGACCCACACATTACCGCCTAATAGGGGTTAGGCTCGACAAAAAGCGCCGAGCACAGGTGTCGAGTTTCTCGCGGTTTTCCACGCGGAAAACGTACAAAACTTTTCGAGGGAAAGTCGTTTAAACACGAGGAAATTACAGCTCTTTGGTCACTGAAAATACTGTTCTTCTAACTGTAGTGGACAGCTCCACTGGACGAACACTCGGAGAATGCACCACACAATCTCACGGTATGTCTTGGGTGGTTTTAGACTTTCTCTCAGGATCCAAATGGGTCAAGTTCCAATGGGCTTTGGCAGCTGACAGTATGCAATGTACAGTATCTCCAACCAATTCCTCACGAGTTGTCTTCCCAGCTGCACCTGGTCCGAGAGCTTTCTCCGTCAGAATCCAAGCTGGTATTTACCGTTTTATGGGGAGAAAGAAAAATAAATTATAGGAAGAGGACCGGCTTGTATCCGTCAAATGATAGTGCAAAATGAACATCCTCACGGCTGTCCGCCGCATTTGACAAGAAATTCCTTCTCTTCTCTTCATCTGGCTTGTAGTTGTCCCTATGAGGTCAATAGTGCTGAGGAGACTTCAGGTATTTTTCACTTTTTCTTTTGTTATTCGTTTCTTCAGAATCTGTTGATCCACAATTCCCATTATTTGAATTGGGAACTTCTTCGCCAACTATGGAAACTCCCGCTTGGACTGTCAGTCCATGCGCGACTCACAAATGCCAACACAACGGGACCTGTGTGGTGACCCAGGATGGACAGGTTAGCTCTATTTCAGTCCATGATTTGAGGGATTAGCCGTCCTCACGTTAAATTTGCTTTTCCTTTCTCCTATTTACTTTTCGATGTCTCTGTTTTTAGTCGGCCTTAGAGCTCTGTTTATCCTTCTGGTGGACAGTCGTCGCCTCCTATCCCCCTACAAAACAGATGTTTGGACGAATTCTCAAGGGGCAAACCTATAAAAAAGCCTTCGAGTGGACTGGCTATTTTAAGCTGAGAACCAGTATCGTACAGCTAAAAGTTTTATCTCTATAGAAGGAGACAATCTCGAGATATCCTCCCCGTCAAGTAGGACCTCCTTCTAACCCGGGTGTGCCCGATCACTTATTGCCGAGTAGAGGCAGATGACCTTGTTAAGTGGCGGTAGTGGCTGACGCTCGATGGAATGCGCAGTACGAAAACAGATTATTATCTTCGGGGAATTATAATTCTTTCCAGGCCACTTGTCTTTGCCAACAAGGTTTCTTTGGGGCTCAGTGTGAAGTCGATGCCTGTTCAGGAGTCCCATGTCAAAATGGCGGAATCTGTCGAACAAATGGAGGAACAGAAGCTGTTTGCGAATGTCCAGCCGGCTTTACTGGCCTCCTCTGTGAAACTGTAAGTCTCTTCAGAACATATAAATCTATTGATTGCAGCAAAATTGCAATCCTGAATGTACAAACGGCGAATGTGTAGTCACCAATGGAACTGCCCATTGTCGTTGTCGCCAAGGCTTTATTGGTATCAATTGCAATGTTGTTGACGTGTGTCTTGGGTGAGACTAGCTTCTGAGTTTACAGTAATGTTTCAGAGATGCGGCCTGTGCCATGTTCGGAGACAATGCCAAATGCGTCCTGGATACCGCAAATTACATAATGCATAGTCGAACACTTGTCAATGCCACTTATGACTGTCGATGTCCTCATCCAGTTAATGGAGAATTTGTTGATTGTTTGGAACTCCATTTGGCCACCCAATCATCGGCTGGAACTATTGGATCACCAGCTCCTGCCAAAAAGCCAGAAATGGTTCCTCATGGACAGAACTCACAATTCTCAATGTTCCCTAATATGAATGGCCAGCCTGGACTTCTTCCCGATCAAGCCGGATCTTCAGCTGAAACATCCACTCATCCTACTCTCGGACCACAACCAGTTTTCCCTCAAACTACCTTCCCTTTCAACGGTCTGCTCACAACATCTCAGGTTCATTTCTCGAATTATTTCCACAAATGGCCTTTTAGACTGAGAATCCTCATGGTGTGACAGAACAACCAATAACTTTAATTCATCATGGATCGCAACCGCCAGCTACTTTTGTCTTCCCTCAAACACCCCAAACAACCCAGGAGGCTACGATGGAACAGGAATCGACTCACTCTTTCACTTTAGATCCCGACACTATGGAGACAACTGAAGAGGAACCAAGTATTTTCCATTAGGGGGACTTTTATAGGATATTTCAGTGCCAACTCCTTCGTCTACAATTGTACCGGAGCATTCCTTCCCAACGCCAGCTCCAATGGATTTGAATCATCCTTCCTCTGGTCATCCTATTGAATTCAATCCATTCCATGCTCTTATGACGTCGACTCCTCCAGCTGTTGAAGAAGAGACGAGAATGATGGAAACAACTTTAGAGCAAACTGAAGAGACAACCACAATGGAGGAATATGAGGACACACAAGAGTCACACGAATCTACAACTATGGCCTCAACTACCGAAGTGACTCATCCTCCTTCAGTTCATACTGAGACTCCAACTCAACAGACGTTCATCATCCCAACCACCACGCAATCCACTCTTCCTTTCTGGATGTTTTCCACTCAACCTCCTCCTCGTGTCATTCCTCAGGTCCTTATATTCCTCTTAAAGGTTAGAAAAAGTGAGTGTTTAGGTTCCACAAGAGACATTCGGAACTCCGTCGACTTCTGGAAGAACGGAGGAAACGACTACTCGAAGCGCCGAATCAATCACTTCAGAATCAGATGTCCATCAACAAGAGACTGGCAGTGTGGATCATCAATCCTCTTCGGCTACCAGTTGGATTGTCTCCATTCTTGCTATGATCGGTAATGAGTATTTCCCTTGGGATATTTCAAATTGTTTCAGTGGTTGGTCTCCTTCTTTTGGCGGCTGTACTGTTTATTCTTCGATATATTCGACAATCGAGGAAGCTTCATGGAAAATATAATCCAGCGCGAGAGGAGAATGTCCTCTCAGCTGCTTACAGCATGCCAATGTCTCATATCACAAAGGAAGAGCGTCTCATTTAGATGTCGTGGTCGTCTTGTTAAGTACGGACCTGTGGTCCAAAAATTACGGGTTTTTCTACACGCGTTTCTATTTTGTATAGGACTTTACTGGTCTCCCCGAAAATGTTCCTTCCTAAGTCTTCTGAATTCTCGGTGATTCTCTTCGAGATTCATTTTATCAACAAAGTTCTTTCGTTCTTATTGGTGCCTAGAGAGAGTTTATTTTCTTCTTGTTCTCAGACGAGCCTTAACATTGTCTTTAATAAGCTTTTTTGTATTTTTTGTGGGACAAATAGTCTGTGACAAATGAATTTTTCTGCTCACTTCTTCTGTTTTTTTCAGAGAGCCAAACATTCTGACGTGGGGTCTGATTGTGACATGCAAGCTTCGTCTTTTTTTGACTCCTCCACCCACCTTTTCCTCTGAAATGCTTCCGTATTAAGACGAAAATAAAATATTCAAAGGCTCTTCCCTTTCTGATGAGACACATAAATCCAAGAGAGAGAGATATCGTCGTCAGTTTGATAAGCGGACCCCTTCGTCTTCAGAGATTGACTGAAAACGACTTTGCTACTCGAATTTCCTCCGCCAAATGACGTCATGTCCGATAGAGAGTTCCACACACATGTTTTCAAAATGGACCTCCAGGGAATGTGGTCGTACGTGGTCAGCTCGTCTAAATGGGAACTCAGGAATTTCAAGTTCTGGACTGCTCCATAATTAATCAAAGTGATGTGTCGCAACTTTAGACCAGCCCATTTGGCGCCCATTCTCGCGCAAGATTTATCCACTCCCACTCTACTGCCCCTCACTCACTCACTCTGATCTTCAGTCTCACTAATCCTTTCCATTCCAATCATCTGACCATAATCTCTCTGAGCACAAAAGCGAGAGATAGAGAGAGAGACGAACTTGTGGAAATAATTTGACATTTTGTGAATACGGGACAATTACGCCCCGGGCTTCTCTGAGTCTGACGTCATTTGACGCGCTTCTATTGAGTCTCCTTGCTTGGAGGTTATCGATCCAGCAGTCCTTTCCCACGTGTTCACGTAGTTTTTTTGGTGTTTCCGGTTGAATAATCATCCATTTTGAGTCCCTTTTACCCCAAATGATGACGATTTCAGCTGCTTTAGCTCGTCAGTTGATGTCGTTCAAAGTTTAAACTCGGCAGGCAAAACAAAGAAATTCCTCCTCATAATAATCTATTTGTCTCTCCCTTGATAGTACAAAAGTAACCGGATTAGTTCGTAACTCTCTTTTCTCCCCGCGAACCACTTTTGGAGAGAATGACGTGGGTCATGGGAGCTGGGATTGGCTTGCAATTATCCATCCGAAGAAGTCGGATATCCTAGGAACACACCATTAGGCTTCGCACATTTATGCCTTCCAATGGATTCCATCACATCACTCTCTCTCGTTTCTCTGAACTACTGTAGACTCTTTTCCACTTTTTAAAAGAGTTTTTTGAAGATACAATTTGAGGGGAAAAAGTCATGAGATTTTTGCTTCTTTTCCTCTCGTGATCAGATTTTTTCTGGTTCATTTGACACGAAAAGAGGCTCGAAAAAAGCCGCCGACATCGTCATCAAACTTAATTTAATCACTGAATTTGAACACAAAAAAGGAATTTGAATCATTATGTTTGCAGTTGGGCTTTCTTTTCTCTATCTCTGTGGACCTTGAACTGATCCTTTTACCATCTCCGGAAATGACACCTCTCCCACTCGCTTCCCCCTTCAGAGAAGCCTCCTCTTCTATTTTTCCTGCTTTTTTTGGCCCAGGTGTGTGTACATGATGATAGAGAATTGCAAATTATGGTTTGTTTTGAAATATCTTTTTGTGTGAAAGTGACGAGTAGAAATGCAAGATAGTTCTGAAAAAAAATCCTCGAGATCAGACCTCCAAAGTCACATCATCCAGGATGCCTTTCACCTCCCTCTCTCAGAAGATTTATTTCCTTGTTTATTCTTCTCTCTTATTATAGGGTTTCAGATGAGACAATGACGGGCTTCGACATGGAGTTGTCGTCCTCTCTGGCCAACCAGCTCTACAATGCCATCTTCAGGTTAGACTTTTCTCATTCAATCTTTTGCAAGAGTCCGGGAAATTTCAAAAATAAACCTGGGATAATCGAGTTTGAACTCTACTGGCGACTTGAAGTGTCCCAAGCCAAAAATAAAGTGTGGTGTTTGAGTCGACAGCAGCAGGTCCGACATCTGTTCCTCGTTTCCCTCTCGTAAACAATCCGTAAACAGCATGATGTCATTTATTTTTTTGGGGAGTTCCTTCCATCCAGAGAGAAAAAAGAAAAGTAGTCATGGACCAACCTGCTTGTCCTAATTGGATTAGTGTCTTGACCGTAACAAAATGTCTCTCTCCAGTCTCCTCTTTTGTTGTTCTACTCGCACCTCTTCCCTAAGGAGTTTACCTTGAATATTTGCTCTGCTATCATTGTCCTCTTCCATTGACGCAGCCGCCGCGGCGCCTTTTCTTCTCTGACGGCCAACTTCTATTTATCGCAGTTGATTTTGTAATTTTAGAAGCTTATTCCACCTGTCCCCAACCACCATCCAGTCCTCCACCAGCCTCCTTCTTCATCCTCGTTTCTGTCTTTCTGGGCGTTGTCCCCCTCCTCTTGTCGTTCGTGACACCGCGCCCTGTTTGTTTCCGGAGTCAAAAGACTGGCCGAGCTGTGTGTGAGGTGAACAGTACGGACGGTCAGAGAACAAACCTGAACTGGTTGGGTTTAATCCTGCGAGGAGAGAGTTTTGCCTCTCTTTGTCACGTCAGAGCCCGGCAATTTCCTTTTATTAATTCGCGCCTATAGGCAATCTTATCGGACCACCATCGAAGAGCACCGAGACTGGGGTCATCGCAAGGACGACCACGTGGAGAGAGTTCTCTTCTTTTTTTGTTGACAGCTTCCTCTTACCCACTCGCTCTCCCTCTAGTCTCTCTTTCTTACAAAGATCTACAGTTGGAAGAGAAAGTAGTCTGTTTTCCATTCACTCCTTCACTACGTCACTTATAATTTTTGAGTAGAAGCTGCCAGGAGGCAAAAGCATTCATTAAGACGTCATTTTAACAGCTGTTCCGTCGAGTTAATCTTTCTCTCCTTCGAGTCAATCTTTCAGTCGGTCCTATCTGATTCTTTTTTGGACGTGATCTTCACTATTTTTGTCTATTTCTGACGTCAGCTGATTGCAACTGTACGTGTTCCCTCACTCCTGTATCGTTGCCTTATCAATAACTGTTGTTCACCGTTTTCTACTTGAAAACTTCCCTCCTTCCTCTACACTTTCTGACTCATCTGCCGTTTTTGTTTCTTCTAATGTCTCACAATGTCATTGTGACGTTTCCATCGGATTATGACTCTCCACGACGTGGGGGAGCATTTCACACGGATTTATCCGAATTCACTAATCAAATTATGACGCTTCCTCTCACTCTCTTTGCACCTAATCCCCCACTGTAATTTCTTTTGTTTCTAGCGATTCCAAGAGGCTATTCTCCGCACCTTGACCCCTCTTAATCACTGATTTTGCCCTAACAATAAGATATGAAAATGCCCTCTTGGAACCTGTTACATGCACACAACAAACTTTGAACGCCCACCAGAGACCATGGACAGGCGGGGATTTATCAAAGTCGGCTACAGTTTAATGGACCCAGTTTTGTGTTTTGCAAAATGACGCGATACGACCCGAAATAAGTAATTTGAACCCATGATATTTTGGATCTAATTAAGCATTGGGTCCTGGGTTTCGTGCCATCTCTCTCTCTCGTCAAAACAAAGGGATCTTATTCCTTCTTCTTCCTCCTCTTCTGTAGTCACCTTTGTTCTATTGAAACGTCTGGAATCACAATGAGCTTCCAAGGAAGGAGTTGACCTTTCCAAAAAACAAATGAAACTGGTCAGAAGTTGTGGGCGTTGTCTCGGCAGTTAATAGACTTTAATGAGTTTGAGAATTCCTTTACATCCGCCAGATTTTTTCATTTCTCCTCTCATTCTCTCTCTCTCTCTCTCTCGCAAAATGGAGTTTGGAAGTTTTCTTCTTGGAGCGCAGATCTGGAACGAAAGTCTCCGGTAGGTAGTGGGGGAACTTGCCACGTGCAGAAAACTGTTTCCGACCCCTTGCTAATCTTTTTTCTAAACTCTGTCTTCAGTATCGATGGCTTATGTCAATACTCTCCTTTACCTTCTCGTCACCCGACCGGCGGCGGCCTTTCTCTATTTTCTTAAATTTTCCTTTAGATTTGGCTCTGGCGTCATTGGCATCCGCCTGACATCCCGTTATCTCTATTTTAGCACCCGTTTACAGGCTTTTTGAGTCGTTGAGATAAGCGAATTGCAATGGAATCTGCGATAATTCCAAGAGAATTTTCTGTCTAAATAGTTGACTTTATCCATGAGAAAGTCACGAGAGAGAGGTGCCTCTCCAATTAGTCATTCCTCCCTTCCTTATTTCCCCCTAAGAGAAAGGGAGAAAGAAGAAATTCTGTTTGTAGTATCGTAAACTCAACCATCCGTAGCTCTGGCCTGACGTGATGTTTTTCGTAAATCCTGTCGCGGGTGGTGGCTTACCGTACCTGCAGGATGATGCGTGGGATGTGCCTTTTACGGCCGGATTTGGGTCTTTTGAGCTCCGAGATCAGTTTCATTCTCTTCTCTTTTTGTTGGCAATTTGTGTTCCCAGTCGAGGTCACTCAAAACAACTCTTTCATTCTCAATTTCCTCTAATTCAGACGAGGTGAATCTCTCACGTCACCTTTGATCGGGACGAGGTTTCGTCGCCTTTTAATGGTTCCGATAACCTCCCTCATATCTTTTAAGGTTTTTGATCTCTCCCCCCTCTCTTTGCCTCCACCTTAACAAGACAATTACAGTAAGCCCATAGTGAAACGGATGTACCAATTGGCTATCAAGGGATGACCAGATGTGCCAGTCCAAGATGTTTATCGAAAGTTTGGTAAGTTCTTCTGGAAGAGACTCCAGTAACGATATCTTCTTCTGTCTTTGCTAATCCTCTTAAAATGTGATTGGAGAATCAGCTTGGGCGAAAATAAGAAGTCTCCGTCAGAGTTTTTGCTCGGAAAATGCTGACTTAACGCTCTCTTCACGTGTCTATTTTTCGCAATTAGATCCAATTGACGTGTTGATTCGTTCTGATCAGTGACGATCCCCCTCCAACAAAACTCCCTAATTGTGCCTGGCCTCCACCTCCTCTCTCAGCTCTTTGCAGTTTCTGATTTTTCAACCTCTCTACTATAAACTTTGTGTGAGCAGGGAGAGAGAGAGAGAGAGAGAACCAGACACAAACTCTATATTGGTGCGCGATAAGGCAAGAATCCCCTAAGCCGAAGTGGTCCGACTGGTCAGATTCCTTCTCCCCCCGACCACCCTCAAGGCTATTTGCGTCTCTTTTTTTAGGTGCGTAATAACTCCGTCAACCGTCCTCTTTAATTTTTCTCCGCCCGCTCACACCTCGGAATAATTTATCCGATTTGCGTTGCAATCAGGTATAAAATAGCTGCGAAATGGTTGATTTTAGTCATTTTTGTCCCTCGGTTGCTCCCAGGATTTTCCGTTTTGATGTCTGATGGACGGAAAGGGAGACCCACGTCAACAGAGAGACCAACAATTTTCTATTTTTCAGTGATGAGAATGCGGAACGCTCTCGTGCTGTTGTAGCGCGTCTCAAAGGAGTTGAGTGTAGACGAGGCAAGAAAAATCTGGACGAGATCCGGTGAGTCCTTCTGTATTTCAGAGGCAATCTGACATCATAAAGACTCATAGGGTAGACTTTCACACAAAGTCAAAAAGCGTGAGATTTGGAAAGGGCGGCCTTTTGGAACACGTCAGACGGCTCCTTTTTCTTCTTTGCCGCTCTCTCTCCCTTGGCAGAATTCTCCCACGATAAACTACTGTAGGAATCTTTCTCACGGCGACGAGTTCAAGTACCAAACCTTCTCTCGCACATTCACAGAGAGAGAGAGATCTTTCACAAGATGTCCACCACCTGTCGAGGGGTCATCCCCACAATTAGCCCATGACGTCAGTCTCTTAGCTCTCGTGAGTTCTCCCGGCCGTCCGTAATCCGGAAACACGATAGGGGCTGTGTTTCCTAGTCCTCCAGGTGGCCACCACCACCGCTATTTGCTGCCGCGCAGGGGCTATTTCGGAGATGTGACGTCAGACTTTGCACTCAGCTTCTTCCGGGAGTTTTTACCAATTTGCCAAGGACAGTTCGCTTTTGTTCTTCCCTCGACCAACCTTGTTTTTGTCTCGAGAAATTTGGAGGATTCGGCGGCTCATAAGTGGTAGTTTTCTATAGTCTGAAAAATAACCCGTGAGAAACACGTTCCAGTCAGATGAGGGGCTTCCCCCAAATGATGTCATTCGACGTCAGCTTCTTTTCCCAGCCGGATCTATGTTTTCCCTCGTCAGCGCCACTGCTTGCATAAAATTTCTTCGCGCCTCCTCCCCTCTTTCAAGCCTAAAATTTGCTAAACTAAGTCTCGGCAATTTTGGTGATTATGTTCGCCTCCTCTGACGCTGTCAACTTTATTATTCAAATGGCCGATCTCCGAGCCGTTCGTCCAGTCAAACTTTTAAAGAAGAAGAAGAATTTCCATTCCTTCCCACCTCACTCACCGAGACGATCCTTTGTGAGGATTCGCTAATCCGGACGGGCATGACGTGCCGCCCGCGAATCCTCCAAATAGCCGGAGGGGGTCGGGAGCTCAGAGGAGGGAGAGTCTGTTGCCAAATCCGCCTGACCTGTTATTATGTTTATTTCATAATAAGTCCTTGATGTCACTATTATTGCTGTCTAATTTTCGAAATCTCCCTTTTCAGTCCAATGAGGGAACAATGTGAATGTGTCGCGAGTACGGCACGACTTGAAGAGGCTCTCCCCAGCGGTACAGCGCCAGCCTACGATGTCTTCCTTGGAGGCTCTTGCGGAACCACGGTGAGTTTTGTGAAATTTGAGACGGAAGGGAATCAGCCGGTCCTATATTTGACTTGTTGTCCGGCCATTATCACGTCACTTTTGCAAACTATTCGTTTTGGAAGAAAAGCGGCAAACAAGTTCCGAAAATATATCACTCTGCAACGAGAGGTGTTTCTCTGTTTTTTGCACAAAGTCTTTTCGGGTAGTTTGGCTCCCTCGTGCGAGAATTAATCGGGAGAGAAGTGACGTGTGTCGTAGTCCCATTCACAACACGCGTCGGAAATTATAATCGCTCCTTTTAAGGGCCCTAAGGCAACCTCGAAATTGCAGGTATGGCGTCGTCAGATGGTCATTCCGTTCCTCAAGAAACGAGAGATCACCTATTATGACCCACAGAGGAGCCAATGGAATGAGAATATGATCTATGAGGAGTCGATAGCCAAGGAGGTACGGTAGTCTCCCCCTTATTATTCCAAACGGAAGTGACGCTTCATCCTCTCCTCGAAAGGCCGATCTGATAGCCTATGACGTGGCATATCCTGAGAGGGGAAGATGAGCTTGATTGAGCGCTCTCTCTACTCCTTCTTTTGCAACGAGTTCCGGGGGATTTTCTTTTTTTTGTTTTTGCCTCGGGCTATTTGATTTGATCCAAAAACACAATTAGACCTACACCTAATGACGTTACTCCCTCTTGTTGCGTGGGATTCACCAACGAATTCTTCCAGAACTCCTCGCTATTTTTGTTCGTCATCGACCCAGCAAGTGTGAATGCCACCTCCTTCCTTGAAATTTCTTATTATGCTACAAGGAGATCACCGAAACTTGTTGTTGTCTTCCTGGGTAGAACAGAATGGACTGAAAAAGCTCATCCCTTCGATGTCCCTGATCGGAATCGGTCTTGCACCATGCTTGATCGAATCCTCGACGCCCATGCAGTCCCTGTTCTTTTTAGCATTCAGGTAGATAGGCCTTTCAAAGAAATAATAAGAAGAAACTTAGGATGCCTTAGTGTATATTGAAGAGGAAATAATCGGAAGTAAGAAATGGTCCGAAGTGTTGTCGGTTCCCTCACAGAGATTGGTTTATCTCTCGCTCAAAACAAGAAGGGCAGCTCGACAAGCCAAGGAAAAGGCCTCCCACTACTGGACGAAAACAAGATCAGCCATCACAAAAGCCAGTATAGCAGGGATCTTCGACTCGGTTCGTTTCTTTCAAAAAGGCGTAGGCGAAGCTCTCTAATTATCCTAAATTGTTTGTTCATCCAAATGTTTCAGGCGGTAATT
The DNA here is from genome assembly GCA_932521405.1 of Oscheius sp. JU1382. Lineage (NCBI taxonomy): Eukaryota > Metazoa > Nematoda > Chromadorea > Rhabditida > Rhabditidae > Oscheius > Oscheius sp. JU1382. Next base: position 3,996,295 of record OW051479.1, read on the forward strand.
ATTGCGATGCAACTGATTCTACCGGGGATTCCTCTCTTCCTAGTCATCATTCCTCTTCTCATCTTCAATATTCTTGTCGTTCTGGCTGTCAACAAATATCAGCAATATAGAACAGCCAGACCGAGATATATTGCGGATTCGTCTTTTGTTCCAATCAAGCCATCAACGGCTATTCCTTCACCACGAATGGCCACAGTAACCACTCCTTTGAATCCGAAACAGCCAAAAGGTTTGAGAAGTGAAAGAATGAGAAATGACGGAGCAATTTCAGTGAATAAGTCAAAGAAATTCTGCGAAGAATTGATTGAGGATGACGGCAGTTCGTCCTTCTTCGTGCCGGAGAACTTCAAGAAAAAGCCGGTCAATGGGATCATCAGTCTATCAAAACTAAAAGATTCTACGAATTGTCTCGAAATTCTTGGTAGCTCTTCTGATCATTACGATTGGATGCATGAAAGAGTGATTCCCCTTCTCGAGTAAGTCGACAGCAGTTGGACCAAAACTGTGGGACTTTCAGTGGCCATTCAATTCCATACTCCTATGGATTGTCCTCTTCGGAGGTTCTCCCAGAAGTTCGAATGAATTGCTTCAAGGCGTGGGCTGAACAACACAAGCAATTTTTCTATTACATTCCTGATACATTTACTTTCCTCTCGGGAATGGTTGAAGTTGCCTATCTTCTTGGTCATTCTGATTGGCAAGTCACTGTTTGTGTGGCGAAGGAAGCTGAGACTATGGAAGCACCTGGACCTGAGACTGAAGCTGAAAGAGCTGCTAGACGACGGCGGAACGACTGTTATGCCATCGCTTTTTGTTATCTTAAGGTGCGTTCTGAATCTCTTGATCTCAAAAGAAAACGTTGCAGGACATGGCAAAACGTCGTCAATGTCGGATTTTTTCGGAGTTGACAGAAGCTGTTCGTCATGTGGCTCGGCAACACGAGCAAGGGTTATAGGTGCCGCTGTTTTTCGTGCTCATTATTTCGGGGAATTTCCTCCTCTCCCAATTACGGTTGTAGCCCAGGTTGTTTGATTGTTTTTCTCTTCAAGAGACATGGGTTTATTTTTAAAAGCAATATTTGTCATATATTGTCCTATTTTGACCCAACTGTGTTGATGCGACGATTTGTCGTCTCTGTACCTCATTGCTCAGGAATACAAGGCCTTCGTCTATATTTCGCTGTCTCTCTTTTTTTTCTCTGTACATTTTGTGATAGGATATTTTTATTAGTTTTTGTTCTCTCCAGTGACAGCTTTACATTTCATTCCTTTTCTCTGTACAATACAAAGATATTTATTTGGAAAATGAAATATTTGGATCTGAACGGCCTTGAAAAGACAGTACGGCTCATCGCCCTCGGATAATCTGCAGTCCGAAATCCTAGCCGGTATCAGACATTGCCTCCATCTGATTCACCGTTTCTTAGCCGAACTGTAGCGACCTCTTCAGGCAATAAAACTCGAACCAGTTCCATCCACTTATGACTTTCTAGCTTATTTTGTCCCTGGTCTTTGCGCAACAAGAAAGAACATTTTTGACCCCCCGCTTAATGGGACTCTAGTAAAACGACCAATTCATGTCGATCAAGGCAAGGTTGAAAAATGCTACCAGAAATGAGATTTCTATTTTGGTCTTTCTTCAAAGCAGAAATAGATCTGTTCGGCTGATCGTCAATGTTACCCGAAAAAAGTAAGTCAGGCGTTTGATCTGAAGATAACACCCGAAATGTTCGGCAAACATGGTTGAGCTAGTCTTTTGACCCATTCATTGGTCATGTGAGGGAACGGAATTCCGGCATTAATATGAAAATCTAAATTGGAATGAATCAGTTGCAAACGGAATAAAGGATTCTTTGTTTTCCTCCTTCTTTTTTACCCTTCTACTGGCTTTTTCTTTCCTTTATTCTCAAACTTTCCGCTCTCGACCTACAGTAAACGCTTTTGGAAGTTCGCTAAAGAAGATGAGACACAAAACATTCTGGATCTTATGACTACTTTTTGCCAAATCCGAGCACATTCGGCGATTTTCGACAAAAATGGAAACTCCGCGAAAGTTACTGTATCTCATCTCTCTTAATTAGTTCAGCCGATATTTTGGTTGGAAATTAGATCCATTTTGTTCATATTTCTATATCAAAACATAGCAATTGTTAGCTGAACCTTATGGACGTCAATATTTGTAGTACAAACACTTATAGATTAGAGCAAAAAGAGTTTCCAATTTTTGCCTTTTTACTTCCCATCTGATACACTTTTTCTCTTTAGATCTCAGCCTATAGGACAGTTTAGAACTACAAAAGAAGTAGAGACTAAAAAAAATCTCTCGCAGAGATCAGCGCATGTTGAACTGTTTCTTTGACCCTGAAAGGTTCTTTAAAAAGTGGTTTGTCTCTCTCTGTTGTCTGACTTGCCTGAGCGTTGTAATTGTTGTATAACCCTTGAGGCGATCCCTCTTTAATCGACTGGTTCTCCCCTCCACCTATCCCTTCTGAAGTTACTGAACTCTCGTGTTCAAACAGTATTAACCACATTTCTTCTAACACTAAGATCTTAAAAGATCTGGCGTCCGCATTCGTCGAACACGGCAACCAACCTGTCTTCTCTCTCCGCGCAACCTATGCTATATCTTTGCAGCCGTAGGGGGCGATGTATGGTGCTGCTTTTCTGTATATAAGACTGTACGAGAGACGCCCTAGGTTTTCCTCGTACCCGGCTTGACCTCATAAATTCTATACGTATAGTTAGCCAAAGGTTAGCCAGGTCAATCGCGTCTTTGACCTTTTTCTCCCAGAGATCTCCTAGACAACAGAATGCATTATAGGGAGTTCATATTTTTGTCTGGTTGTTAGTCGTTTTGATTCTGTTTAGCGCCCAGTCTAAAGTTTAAAAATTGAAGTCTTCCGATGAGAATGACGAGAGAGATGTCCTTGACTTTTTGGGAAAAAGGAAGACCACCTTCTGTGCGTTTTTGTGTTTTTCTCTATTCTGGACTCGTTGGTCTATTTTTTTCCTGAGCAGGTTAATTTTCCATATAGTCCTCGTGGTCGAATTCGCCAAACTGGCAAACGTGAGACAGTCAATGGATTTGTCCTCACAGTTCATTTTGTTCTTCTGAAGAGAGAAATCGATATTGTATTTGTTTTCTTCCTTCATAAGTCACCCTCAAAGATTGATAAAACATCAAAGACAAAATGACGATCGGATAAATTTAGCTTTTGGAACGCGCGCAAGACAAACGGTCACTCCTTATTTCCAGGCATCAAACCGGCTCACTCGTCTCTCTCATTTCTTTGTCAAAAATTCAATTTTTAGGGAGAAATGGACCAACTTTACATTTTTTTGATGCTTTTCTCAATCGTTTATTTCTTCGAAGCAATCGGCTTCTCCTATATCATCTCAGCCATTCAAAACATCGAGAAACAATTCCAAATTCCTTCTCGATTCTCTGGTCTCCTCATCAGCGCTGGTTTGTTCTTCACTTCTATCTTTTCATCCACTAATCGTAGGAGACTTTGGCTATATTCCATCAGTCCTTTTTGTGGCTTATTTGGGGTCTCGTGGAAATAGAGCCAAATGGATTGGTGGTGGAGCTCTCCTTATGGCTGCTGCCTATCTTCTTATGGCGTCGCCTAACTTCATTTTCCCTGTGAAACCTTTCCGAGCAAATCTGACCAGAATTGAGGTTCCCTTGGCCATTTTCTATATTTAATCTTCTCTTCAGAGTGAACTTCATCCAACAGATTCACAATTAAAAGAAGATGCAACATTGGATGATCTTCTACAGTATCCCCTTATCAGAGATCGCCTTCCTCACAGTATCAGAGATCAATTATTGGCTCTTCCGCCGGATCATCAAATTGACATTGTTCCTTTGGTAGAAGCCCCTCATGTTCATCCAAATGCTTCTTTTTATTCGATTGATGGATGGCTTTTGGAACAGGTTTTCGACTCAATTTCAATTACAATATTTTAGATTTGTGATGAAGCTGAAGATGTTTTAAAAGGAAAAGATTCTGATAAACTCCTTGGAGCATTGAAACAATTTATTTATAATCGACTCAACAACACTGCAAAAGACATAAAAAGGATCAAACGAAGTGCCCATGCTCCTTTCTCTTATTGTGGAAAACTTGTGAATAACATCCGTAAAATTACAAAAGAGAATCGATGTAAGGAGCAAGCCGGCAATTTTGGGCCATTTACTATTCTTTTCACGGCCATGTTCATGTTGGGAATTGGAAGGACTGTTCCTTGGAGTTTGGGTATTCCTCTCGTCGATGACAACATCAAAAAGAAGAATGTTCCTGCTTATTTTGGTTTGAACCTTCTTCTTCTTCCCAATCAACTCCTTTCTAGGATTCGTCTCTTTTATCAAAATTCTTGGTCCAGTCTGCGGCCATCTGATTGGGAGTTTCGTCAATAAACTCTACTACACTCTGAATGCTCCAACCGGCCTGTCACCCAGCGATCCCAGCTGGATTGGAGCCTGGTGGCTTGGCTTTATTATTATTGGAATTCTTCTGCTTTGTCCAGCCTTTTCGGTCTTCTTCTTCCCTTCCGGAAAAGGAAAAAAGGTGAGATTTGCGCTTTTATTCTTTATGATTTTTCTTTTTATTGTTTAGTCTTTTCTGCTTCTTCCAGGTAGCCAGTGAAGACTCCAAAAAGACATTATATTTGGTGGACAAACATCGAGAAAAGTCAGTTGAGCATGCCACATTTATGGAAAAAGCTAGAGGTTTGACAATGGGAGGCAAACAGACCTGTTTTTCAGAGTTCCTCAAAGGCTACAGATCTGTTCTGTCAACAAAGATCTATACTGGCTCAATTGTCGGTCGAATCCTCGATATTTTGGCCTTTAAAGGATATATTGTCTTCCTTCCAAAATATCTTGAAAATCACTTTGGAATTCCTCTTTATAAAGTTCATCAACTGATGGGTAGGGCACCATCACTTTAGGAATCATTTGTTCAGCGGCTTTTGGAGTTTTTGGTTTTGCTTTTGGCTGTCTTTTGGGTGGCATTTTCGTCAGGAAATTCAGACTAAATGGTCGGAAAGCTGCTATGTTTGTGGTTGTGGCCTCAGCCTTAAATGTTATCTTCTTCATCTCGAAGAGTTTCATCGCTTGCAATTCTGTGACATCTTCGGTTGGATTGGAAAACGCTAACACAAACTACAATTTCACGAAACAGTGTAACTCAGACTGCGGCTGTGACGGGGCCAAACTCTATCCAGTATGTAGCAAAGACGGGTAGGACTTTTCTTCTTTGGGAAACACCCATTACAGTAAGCCTTTCTTCTCTCCTTGTCATGCCGGCTGTAGAGAAGTTAAAATCAATTATGCTGATCCTCAAGAGATTGTAAGGCGGTTTCTCTCCAAAGTTACTCTTCAGGAATTCTTGTCGTGCGAGTGTGTGGAGTCTGGAATCGTCAGAAAAGATTACTGTCGTGATGATTGCTTCATTCCCAAGATTCTTTTCTTCGTTACTGTAGTCTTCGGCTCTCTCTGTGCCGGCTTCGCAATCGTCCCGGGAATGTTGATCCTTCTCCGCTCTGTTCCTCCAGCAACTCGTTCTATGTCTCTCGCCTTACAAGTTCGTTGTTTTCCCTACCAAACTATGTCTTCCAGGGGCTACTTGTCTCCTTATTGGGAACTCTCCCCAGTCCCGTCCTTTGGGGTTTCATCGTTGACAGCAGCTGCTTAGTTTGGGAAACAGCTTGTCCTGGACAAAATGGTCATTGTTCCATCTACGATAATGAGAAGATTCGTGTCAGGTAATCTTTTCATTGGGCAATTTACAAGGCAATGTCCAGAATGCATATGGTCTACTCGTTGATTCGATTAATTTCTTTGGGAACCGACATTTATGTCTGGTATCACGCGAAAAATTTGAATATTGTGGACGATGATACTGACAAAGAAGAGACGGAAGAAGCTCGGAAAGAGTCCATGGCTTTGAAAACAGTTACTGTAGATTGAAAAAGTCAACATTTGATCTCAAATATATCGGTACTTCGCTCATCATGACGTGTTCTTCTAATAAAAAATATTTTAATCAAAATGTACGAGGGTTCGGCAACAACTAAAAGAGCAAATATACAACCAATCTGCTCGACCATTCTAGTTTTGTCAGGATTATCTGTTTGACTCTGCGAAAAACGATTCTAGGGATCTCTCATAATTTATAGATATTTCTGAGGAAAAGGTTCGCCAGGAAAGGTAGTCTCTCTTCCATCGAAATGCAAACAATCAAAAGTGAGAATAGTATCGTTGAAGTTTGTCCATAAACTAGACGGGTCACCGTTGTTCTAAGTTCTCCATTGTAGACGAGTCTTTTATAAGCGAACTTGTAGCCGTAGGAATCCAATTTGGAACCATAATCAGGCATTAATAAATGAAAACGAGGAAAGACTTTTATTATTTCAAATGTAAAGTTTGGACCAGACATCATCAAAGAAGCAACAGAAAAGTGCTTAAAATGCTGTGCTTTGGATCGATCTTTTTAGAGGAAAAAATCGATCAAAGTAAAATAACTACGAGATATCCAGTGATGAACTGCCAAAATGAGAAACTCGAGGTGTAGTGGATAAGGCTATCGTCCAGCATTTTTCACGATAAACTTTTCTCTTCAACGTTGCTGCCGAATCTGCCGTAAAATAATTCAGCATCTGCGTGGGGCCTTATACGTCACTTTTAATCAAGTTCAAGGCTCATTGTACCGTTTTTCCTCATAAAAGGACATTTTGAACACATTTCAGACTTTGCCCTCCTTTTGACGTTTATTCCCACACCAATAACAATTACGTCTTATATCTCTTGTAAGCTTTTCGGAACGCTCTTTGTTGTCCTTTCTTCTTTCTTTAATAAATTCATTTTCCTCCTACTAATCACAAATAACTTTTATACTTGCCGTTTTATGACTAATCAGGTATCAGAAACCGTCCTCTCCATAAAACATTACAAGGTGACCCAAAAAATGTGGACAAGGTTTTTTATGGATATTTTTATTAAATCAGCAAAAATTGTTATTATGACAATATAAAACAATAACTAAGGATGTAAGCCAATAATATTTTCAGTCGGTTTCAAAATGGCCACCACGACCATTGATACAAAGCAGCAATCGCTTCTTGAAATTTTGTGCTATGGGCTGCAGCTCTTCCGGAGATAATTTATCCCATTCTCTTTTCAATGATCGTTTGAGATTTCAAACTTTTGTGTGGTTTAGAGCAAGCTCTTGTCTTCAATATTGACCATATGCTTAGTCAAGCAGATTAATATCCGGCGAGTAAGATAGCCATTCTTCAGATGTGATTATTGCGAAAAATGGGTCCTACAGTAGTCTTGAGTCTTTTTGCTCTATGAGGGGGTGCGGAATAATGTTGAAAAGTTCATTTTTTTGTTTTCCAAATTCTGTTGTGCCCATAAAAGTACTACTGTCCCCAAAACATTAGGACTATATAGTTCTTGATTTATTTTCATTCCTTTTTCAGGAAAAACCAGTGGTGTTCTGCCCGTAGCACAAGCTCTTCCCAACACCATGATAAAAAGAGAATTTTGAAGACGCTGAACAATTGCGAAGGAGCCTGAAACTTTTGTAGACCATATTCTGTCATTTTGGCAGTTGTGGACTTACTCAATAGTGAACAGCTTCTCATCTGTGAACAGAAATCTCTCCCAATTTTGACCCGCGGCCCGCTTAAGGAGTTTTCGGCATCTTTGAAGTCTAACTTTCTTATTTTCTTCTGTAAGCTCTTGAACTTTTTGAAGCTTGTATGGCTTGAGTTTAAGCTCCTTTTTAGCTATACGCCGAACCGTTTCGCGACTGATACCAGTATCACGACTAATTTTTTTCATTGATATCCTTGGGTTTTGTTCAATTCTTTTCTTTATGATTTTTCGACTTGCTGAGTTGTCGACGGTATGTTTTCTTCCTCTGCCTGGATAGTCGCTTTCATTGCCTAACTCCTTAAAACGAAAGATCGTCTTTGAAACAGTCTGCTTGGGGACATTGAGCAGTCGAACAATTTCACTTTGTCGTTTTCCTTTACGAAAAAGCTCTAAAATTGAGCTTCTTAATTTAATCATGCTGAAAAAAATAATTAAGCAGATAAAATAAGAAAAGCACAAGCATAGTACACAAAAATATGGAGAATAAAATGGTTAAAGAAATTTTTAGAAAGCATAGAAACATATTAGATAGGATGCAATTAAATTTGTCCACGTTATTTTGGGTCATCTTGTATTTTTTATTCCTATTTTGCTTTCTTTTTCCATTATTTCCTTGAACATACATTAACAATAGAAAACTAGACGTGTTTCTGAACCCAATTAGTCTTTGGATTACATGAAAAACAAGAATTTTGTGAGCGTATCTTATGTAAGTTTGAGTACGTCATGTCATCAGTATTTCTTCAATTCTTTACGAATAACGACCCAGATTATATATGGAAAATGTCTACACAAATCCGATTTTGTGTACAGCTGGATCTTCATGTTCCTCCAATTCTTCATTTATAATGCTTTTCCAGATGGCCATAAAGATTCTTGTTCCGATCATCCAAATTACCATCACCTTGATATCAACATTTGGAATCGTCTGTAATTTGACTCTCCTTCCTCTCATAATTTTCAAGTTACTATTTCATCTTCTATTTTCAAAAAAGGCCTATAGATCAAGTCAATCAATTGGTTCATATAAAATACTCCTCTTCTGTTACTCCTCCGTGGCTACTGTCAACGCTATAGCCTCCGTCCTCACAGTCCCTGTAAGCCAAGTCTTTTCCTAATCCTTATCTATCTAGATATTCGAGTCAACCAAGTCTGGATGGGTTTTCTATGCCACAGTCAATAGAATCCAAAGAGATCAAGGGTCTTTTATTATTTGCATCTACTCTGCCACTTATATCAACCTGGTTATCGTCCTAACTTATTCTTTCATTTATAGATATTTCTCAATGTGTCGGTATGTTTAGATTCTTTTCAATAAAATCCTTAATTTCAGTCAATCAGGGTTGCTTTGGTTCCAGCAGACTCAAAAGATCCTTCTCCTTGTTTTATTGTTTTTATTCATTTACTTCGGATGTTCGATTCCACTCTTCCTATATACTTACCAAAATGCTATGATTGAGGCCAAGATATTCAACGTCAGTCATGGCATTTTCGACCTAACATTAGCAGACATAGCCTTCATCGGTGTTCCCATTTTTGTAAAGTTACTCTCATTCCAAAAATAGAAATATAGGATAATGGGGTCCTCCAATGGAAGGCAATATCGCTCATGGGTTTGTGGGTTGTTGTGATGAATACCGCCTTTACTATTTCGGCTATTTGTAGCTATAAGATTCTCCAGGCATTTCAAAATACTTCAGCAATGGCCGATCTTTCAAATAAAACAAAGGCTCTTCATTATAAATTGTTCCTTCTCTTGGCCTATCAAGTAAGTTCTGGCCTGAAAAAAGCAAAGTTCTTTTTTATAGACGCTGATTCCGATGATCTTCGAATTTATTCCAATAATAGCCAGCTATGTTTTAGCCTTTCTTGGACTCTCATTCCCTCTTATCGCAGCTTTCAGTTCCGTTGCGCTCTGTATTCCAAAATTGATAGACCCAATTTTGATTATTCTGTTTATAACCGACTATCGAAAAGGCTTCTGCAAGTTATTCAATTGTTCTCGTTTTTCGCCAATCATTAATTCCAATACTCGGCCGTCTTCAATTCTCTAATAAAAGTTTTTTTTAAAGAGTTTCACACCTTTTGTGTCTATTTGGGTCTCCAACGACTCCGCCTTATCCCACGTCGTCTCCTCCGCTTTCACACGCTATCTACTTTAGCCTCAGTGTTTGGACTGGGCATTACTGACCACAAAGCCGAGCAGACCGGCCGCCGGACGGGCCCAACGTGTCGTCCCGATGCGCAGCTCCTTTCTGTATCAGTTTCCGCGTCCTACTCACGAGTCCATCTATTTATTTTTCGATACTTCGATCCTTTTCTTAGATCTCTGTATTTATTTCATTTTTCACATCAAAATGACATCTTTCCTTCCAATTTTGTCTCAAAAAAACTTGGTCCTTCGATGACCTTCCGGACGCCCAAAATAGTTTCCGAAAAGATAAAAAGCAGGACCTATTGAAACGTCTTTTTAGAACGAGTACTATCCATCAAGAAATGTTCCAATTCTGAGCCGCTGTCAAACTGGAATCGTCTGAAAGGCATGGTGGAGGACGCAGACGCCTTAAATGACGTCTCGCGATACTGTTGTAACAGATTCAAAATTATTGTTTGTTCCTTTTCAAAGTAGAACCTCTTTAGAATGGTGCCTATATGGTGGCCGTCTCATATTGTGTATTTATCATCTCTAATCTTGGAATTCGTTTCTACAAATCAGCTGAGGTAGAGATTTGCCCATTCTTCCTCCAACTCTTTTCCACAGGTGGAATGGAACTGGCAAATTTTCTTCACAGCCTGCGATACAATCTCAGTAGCCTGCCTTTACTTTGGCCTTTATAAGAGACGACCAGCTTTCCTCCAACCTTTTACCGTAGTTTCGGTGAGTACCGTATCCTTTTCGGTTATTTACACGCGTCATTTCCGCTCGACTGGAATGTTGTCAATAGACGAAGGATCACTGATTTTCAAAAAAATGAAAAGTTCAGATTCTGACTGTCAGCTTCTTCATTCTTCTGACTTTGTCACAAGCCATGGCCACTTTTGATACAAAGTCTTACTATCGCAAGCAGCTATGGGATCAATATGCCAATCCCATTCATTTTATCGCTGAAACTTTTGGAATCAGCACTGACTATGGTGAGAAACGTAAGACTAAAAACGAAGAAAGTTTAGTACTTATGTATGCTGCGATATCCCAGATGATAGTGTACGCCGGTACGGGGTGTGTCCATGCCTGGTTCATGGTTATTGTTGTTCGTTGTGCCCAATGGCTGAGAATATCAGCAGAGAAGGTTTTTCTCCTTTTCTTGTAATATGAAAAAGGAACGTTTAGAACACATCGACTGATTCTCTAATGTTGGAGGAGAAAGGAAGTTCTGATCTTCAGTCTTCTGATCCAACTGATGAGCTAGAGAAAGGCATTTCTTATTTGTAATTTGTTTTCTAAAAATGGGTACTTCTGCGTGTTGTTTTTTGTTCTTTCGAATAAATTCTGCTTGCCAACTCTTGATTTAAATGTACTTCGACGATTTAACAATTCAAAGAAAGGCGCAGCAACACCAACGAGCGTGAGGTGGAAAATGTCATAAAGTATTTTCGGCAGATCCACTAGCAATCCGTTGATTTCGTTGTTTGCTAAAATCTCGACCTCATTCATCCACAGAAATTTGGATATTTTGACAAAGAAAGCTGTTGTGATAGACTAGATACAGATTGTACTGCATCTAGCGCTAGCTTTATACTCCACCCTCTGCATTTCTAATCTCCATTCTATTCGGCTAGCCAATTCCTCATCAATTTCATTTTATTCCAAGTTTAAAAATTCTAGGAAATTTTAATATTTTCTACGGGTTTGTTTTGAAATAAATGAAACTATTTTGAGGGAACGAAGCTCTGCCTTATGGCCAGTTTTATGAATTGATCTAGAAAATAGAAATTCTCGCTAAACTTATTGCCAAACCTCAAACACTTTTTTCTACTTTATATTTAATGTTTCTACTTATTTTTTAACCTACTAGTATTGTTGTTAATTTAATTAATGTCATTATTTGCAGACAACCTAGAAGATGGGCTATGAAGTCAATAGCAGAAAGAGATTACGAGAAGATAGCTATGGACGTAAATACAAGATTCCCAGGTTTGATGGCTTTTTATTCCATTATTCTTCCAGATATGACGATCCTCCTGATACTAAAAGAGATCAAAGAAAGCAAATGGCCATATCTAGGGATGAACGTGCCAGAAGAAGAGACCGTTATAGAGAAGAAAATGACAGGTTTGTGATTTTTAATGTTATTTCTCATATTAATCAAATTTTCTGCAGCCTTTTGAAAAGAAAATATGCTCTTAAAATTAGCAATTTGTATTTAATTGCAATATAAGTAGGTAATTAGACAGAAATATTAAACAAATTTACATTGCATTTCTTCTTAATTTGAGCTTTATACCTTAACGAATACTATAAAATTCAATTAATAACATTTTACATTTTCTGAAAATAAGAAGAGGGCGGCGCTATTCACATACTCTACAACTGAAAAATTCACTTAGAAATTTTTATTATCATATTATATTGTATTCTAATTTGATTTAACACTTAATCTACTAATGATTTTACAGCTATAGACGAAGAAAAAGGTCAACATCTTTAAGTAGAAGAAAAAGAGAAAATGGCAGAAGAAGATCCACATCCGATCGTAGAGACCATGAAAGAGAAAGACAAAGAAAATCTGAAGAACGAAGGAAACAAGAGCGAGACGAGTCTTCAAGACGAAAAGAAGAACGAAGAAAAGAAAAAGAAAAACTCGAACGTGAGCGAGAAAGAGAAAAAAAAGAGGTGAGCTATTTTATTTAGTTTTTACTTTTCACTTGCTCTGGGATCAATTCATTGAACTAACTAACTGAACGTTCTAATTGTTCGTTCAAAGATTCTGGGCCATTCCCTCAAGGCACTCATTGCTTCGTTGCTCATTGAAAACGTCAACTCTCTCGCAAAAGTGTAAAGTAAAATCAAGATGTGATGCTTCGAGTTGACGAAGAACCCCGGAAGCTCCGTCGACAACCTGTTCTCGCCATCTGGGCATTGGCACATGCATCCCACTGCTCGTAAATCTGAAGTCTGGAACTTCACTTGAATCCAGGAGCATCTCCCTCTTTCAGTTGTAAAGTGTGGCGGCTTCGCGGCGGTGGGCGGATGGGGCGCGCCTGTCCCCCCAGGCGACTACAGCGCCCTCTGCCGAGCTGCTTGCTGCTCCACGGCCAGTCTACCAGTATTCCATTCCAACCGTATCTAGCCCCACCTACTGGGTTACGGCTTTTCTCTCAGCCATCAAGTCCTAGTCCGGACAGTTCGAGGGCAAGCAATCTATCGGCTGCTTCGCCTATTCCTACTCGCCGACACTATATTTCGCATCGTTTACCTCAAAGGGCTGTTCTAGAAAGTGGTCCTCAAATTCAAAACGCCGCCTTCGTGGTTGGTTCTGTAGATATGCCGAAGAAAGGCGGTGATCAGCCGTTAGCGCTGAGGCGGATGCCCCTTGTTGTAATTCCGAGGAAGAGAAAGTATAAAAACTATGTTTCTCGACGGCGCAACACACAACTCTTAGCCAGTCTTCGGCGTTGCAATTCTGATCCTAATATTTATCGAAGCTATAATCATTGGAAAGAATTGTGGAGGCCATTCGATAATATCCCCGCCGAGCTACCCAGGCTAGTTGAAGAACCTCTGCCGCCTAAGATTCCATCACACGGAACAGATCCAGCAAGTCTTTCTGATGCACTGACAAAAGCTTCGTTGAAAGTTCCAAGCAAAGAAATGGCTCCAAGTCCATCAGAGACTCCAAATATTTCTGTAAGTGGATCGAATACTCCAAAAGCCACTCCATCAACTACTGTGAAGCCACCATCATTGCCTAGAAACCCCTCTACAGAACAGCCTGGAAATGCTTTATCACCAAAAACTAAGCCAACTGTTTCTAAACAGGCTTCCCTAAATAAGCCTCCAGCAGAAAATCGACCAATTATCAAGTCAACAGCTCCATCTCCTGTTGCAAAAGAAAGTCTGAAAACACCAGAGACTGTTAGAAAAAGTGATGGAATTGAACTTGCTCCACCTAAAGCTACTCCATTAGTGCCATCGACAAGCACTGTGTCTGCTCCTTCTGCCCCTAAAGCAATTAGGAAAAGCTACGGTAGCAAGAGTGGGACTACCATTTGTGCCGTTGCCGCCCCAGCTCCTTCAACAAGTGCTGCAGCACCTAATGCTATTCCGGAAGGAGATGATAAGCGAGGTATAATTGAGAAGAAATTGTCGTTGCGGAAGAAAAAGCCTGAACAAAAAGAAGGATTGCCACTTACAACTGTTTCGAAGTCTGGGGTAGATCTAGTAGATCGTTCTGATCAAGCGGCAGAGCAGCGAGCCAAGAAAACTGTAAACGCTGTTTCTGCTGCCTTTAGCTCTGAGGAGAAAAAAGAAAAACCAAAGGCTGAATCTACTAAGAAGGCGGTTAATCCAGCAACAGCAAACCTATTGGCGCAGCTGCAATTGCCTGCATCAGTTTCGGCTAAAGTTGACAAAATTATTGCTTCCGGTGGACAGCCGAGAAGGACAAGATCTGGCATTCTTCAGGTAGGAAACATTATTTCTAGAATTCTAAAAATTTGAATTGATCCCAGAGATATTTAAAATTATTTAACTTATTTATTCAGAACGAACGTGACAAGTCCACTAGGAGAGAAGCTTCTGGTCAATCGACTACTTCCAAGCCACCTATTCAAGATGATAGGGACGGTCATCTAATTTATCAAAAAGGAGATGTTGTTCTAAGTAAATGTAGGTTTTTAAAAAAATGCTTTTTACTCTTTTTTCAGTTGAAATTATTGAAACACTGGGCGAAGGAACATTTGGAAAAGTTGTCAAAGTTAAAGATACGAGTGACGTAAGTGAATGGTTTTATTTTTTAATCAATATTTATTCTAGAACAATAAAAGTCTAGCTTTAAAAATTATTAAAAATGTTAGCAAGTATCGAGATGCTGCTCGCTTAGAAATAAAAGTTCTAAACAAATTGAAGGAGAAAGATGTTCATGGAAAACAGTAAGTTATTTTTTTTTATTTTTAGGCATCTTAAAATGATAATACACACGCTAAATAATTTCCGTTAAATATGTGGCTTAATGAGATGTTGTCGAACACCAACAGCCGTTTGTCGCGCTCTCTCCCTGAGCATTGCGGTGAACAAATGACGCTGATGGTTTTCCAGGAAACATTGAGAGACAGCTACATAATCGATGCCTCAAGCACTTGCGTTTCGTAATAGCGTTGATCAAATTGATTTGCAAGATCACATTTACATATACGATTAAGTATAACTGAAACTTTTCTGGAAGTGATAAGCAAATATTAATCGTCAATATATTAGAAAAAATATATAAATTTTTTCAGCGGTGTCATACAACTCCTACAACATTTTGATTATTACGGACACATCTGTTTGCTATTTGAGCTAATGGGTCTCAGTGTTTTTGACTTCTTGGTATCTTTTTTTTTCTTTTTTACAATAATATTTTTTCTAGAAAAATAATAGCTATAGGCCTTATACGTTAGACCAAACCAGATACATTGCATATCAACTATGTCAATCTGTGAAATTTCTTCACGATAATAAACTAACTCACACGGATCTCAAGCCTGAAAATATTCTTTTTCTAAACAGCGATTTCGAATTGGAAGACACAAAAAAGGGAAAGGCAAGATTACTTTTTAATTATATTTTTTGTGTTTTAGCCATATAGACGAGTGAAAGATGCTACCGTAAGGTTGATTGACCTGGGGTCAGCAACTTTTGACCATGAGCATCATTCAACAATTGTATCGACACGCCACTATAGAGCGCCAGAAGTTATTCTCGGTAATATCAAATATAGGCTTAATAGTTTGCTTCTAGAACTTGGCTGGTCTCAACCATGTGATGTATGGTCAATTGGGTGTATTCTTTATGAACTCTACCAAGGAGTTACACTATTTCAAACTCATGAAAATAGAGAACATCTTGCTATGATGGAAAGAATACTTGGAGGGATCCCTTATAGAATGGGAAAAAAGACAAAGTTTTTATAGATAGTTTGCCACTATTTGCATTTTTAGAACAAAATATTTTTATCATGGAAAATTAGATTGGAACCAGTCATCAGTCGAAGGACAATATGTGAAAGACAATTGCAAACCGCTCAGAGTAATTTTTTTACTATTCTAGTTATCCTAGTTTTAGCGCTATTGTGCATCCAATGAACCGGAGCACGTTGAGCTTTTTGAGCTTATTGAATTCATGCTTGATTATGAGCCTGGTAACCGAATCAAGCTCGATGATGCGCTGCAACATCCATTCTTTGCCAGATTACCTGAAAGTCAACGGTAAAGCCTCTCTATTTCGTTATTATTTAATATGTTTTAGCGGCCCAGAACGCTCACCTATAACAATAAGAAATGGCTCTGCACAACCTGACCTCAATAAAAACGTGAAAAAAGAAGAGAACTAAGCGTGGTAAGTATTTTTATATTTAAATATTTTCTTTTATTTTTCAGAATCACAAATCAACTATTATTTCCTGGCTTGTTGAATATTTCTTACATCCTCGGTTATTATACGGGGTCGGCGCGACCGTGTATTCCCTTTCGGGTTATATTCCTTTAGTAAAATGTCAATCACGCGTATTTTATCTGTGTTTCTATTCTCTAAAAATTCAATTTATTTCGTCTGTGGATTAACAACTCTATAGTGATACTCAAAGTCGCGCCGCATTGTTGAGGGTATTTGTAAACTATTTTTAATTTGAAAATTTCCTTCATAGATATTACCATTTAACTCAACAGGGCAAGTATGTTTTGCCTTAATGAAGCTCAATGTTTTGTAACTTTTCAGACTGAGCGAACTTAGCAGTTGGTGTCTTGTGTCTCATTGATCCTTGAGGAATGTCACACATGATTTTCAGAAAATTCAGGATATTTATAGATAATTTATCTGGAAGACATGGAATGTTGAAAAAAGGTTAGAACTCGTATTCTGAAGTGGAATGGTAGGAGTGTAAAGCACGAAGAGAACAATCGAAATTGCCGGTTAGAGGAGGAATCGATACATAAAACAGGATTCAATCAACGCCTGGATTTGGGTGCAAGACGCTTGAGGGAAGTACTTCTTCGCTATGACACAATTCTTCTCGATCCATTCGCTCGGATCTTCGATGTGGAAAACACGGGTGAATTTATTGATTGCCGCACACTAAAAGGATTCATCTCAATATAATTGTCTTTTACCTGAGCCGGCCGCAAGCGATATCTGAGCGAAGGAGTAGAAACGGTGAAGACAGTTGTATTCTCTGTTGGAGCAGCTTCAGTTACAAATTCAGTTGTGGCTTCAGTCGTTGTCTTCTCTACAGTAGTTGGCTCATTTTCTTGTCGAGTTTTTTGCTCTTGTCTTCTTCTCTCAGCTGCTTTCAATTCCTCCAATTGTCTAAGAATTTGCTCGTGTCTCTTCAAGGCTTCCTCTTTCAATCGTTGTTGTTGGTTGAATTGTTCCACTCTTTCCAAACGTTCTCTTTCATCTTGTGCTTGTCTTTCCTGCAAATTGGTCATCAACCAAGCAACTATTCAAACCTGCTCAATTTTCAATCTCTCAGCTCGAATTCGTTTTTCTTCATTTTGACTGTCCTGCATGTGTCTCAACTCGGCCAAACGAGCAATTTCAGCCTCAATTGCTGAGAAAGTTGTCGCTTCGGTTGTTGGTTGTCTGGAAAAAGTTAAATTTCCCTTTTCTGACTCACTCTGTGACAGTCACAACACTGATTGGGGCCGATGGGGTGGTCAATCTGCCGAGAATTCCTTTGATCAAAGAACTAAGTGGATCAACATTTGTAACATCCTCAGTCGATTTGAAATCTTCATGCTTCAAGCTGATATCCTTCAGCTGTGTAGCCGCATTGTCAATAGCAAACGCCAAAGCTGCAGACTTCTTTTCTGTCGTTGTAGAAGGAGCTTTGGTGGTCGACTGGATCTCCTCTTCAGATTTCTTTCCAGATTCTTCTGTAACAAATCCAAATCCAACGGATTCTGTTGCCTCTTCTGCTGGCGTTGAAGTCTCAACTTCCTTGATCGTTGCTTTCTCTGTAGAAGACAACTCAATACTTCCTTTTGTTATATGGACGGGAGTAATAGCCTCGGTTGAGAGAGTCGACTGGGTAGATGATTCAATGGAAGTAGTCACCCCAACCGATGTCTTTTCAGTTGTCGAAGAAGCTTCAGTTGTTTGTGGAGGAGTTTCCTTTTCGGTTGTTTTGGATTCCGAAGTCGTCTCTTCTTTCTTTGTAGTTTCTTCAGTCTTCGTGGTCGTCAAATGTTCCTCAGCCTTCTTTTCAGTTGTTGTTGGTACCTCAGTGGCCACTTCTACAGTGGTTTTGACTATTTCTTGTGTTGCTTCAGTGGTTGCAACAGAAGGAGCTTCTTTAGTGGTTTTTACTCCTTCAGTAGTGCTTGCTTCTTTTGTTGTGGACTTCTCTGTTGATTCAGAGGTTGTGGAAGGAGTTTCTTCAGTTTTAGCTTCAATAGTGATCTCTGTCCTCGATTCAGAAGTTGAAGAAGCTACTGGAACCAAGGTAGATTCAGCTGAAATTGTTGTTTCTTTTTCCGTCGACTGAGTTGATTCAGTTGTTGTAGCCGATAATTCAGTAGTTGATTCTTTAGCAGAAGATGGTGTCGTTTCTGCAGGTACAGTAGTTGACGGCTCTTCCTTGACAGTAGATGTGCTGATTACGGAAGAAGGAGGTATCCCAGTGGTAGAGACTTCAACAGTTGTTTTCTTTTCACTTTCAATCTCAACGGGAGTTGCATCGATGCTCTTTTCAGTAGCCACAGATGTTTCTTTCGTAGTTGCAATCGTCGATGGATCCGTAGTAGCTTCAGTTGTTGCCACTTCAATAGCCTTCACTTCCTCCGTTGTAGTCGAAGCCTCCGTTCTCGTGATTGTCGAGGTCTCTGTGACTTCAGTCGTAGCAGAAGTGGTTGAAGTCGTAGTGGTTGGGGTGGTCGTTGTGAGCTTCTGCGTGGTGGTTGGCTTCGGTTTAATTGTTGCTTTCTTTGTAGTCTTTGGAGTCATTTTAGGCTTTTTAGTGGCTGTTGTTGTGGTCGTTGGCTCTGTTTTTGTCTTTTCCGTTGTGGCTTCTGTCGATACAGTAGTAGTTTCAGCGGGAGTAGTTTCCTTCTCTACAGTTGATTCAGTAGACGACGAAATGTTGTCTGCGGTGGATTCTTTCTTCGCTTCGATTGTAGTCGAAGTCTTTGTAGTCTCTACAGTAGACTCAGGCGTGAGCTCTTTGATTGTAGTCGAGGGTTCTGTTGTCGTGGATGTCGAGGTGGCTTCAGTTGGAGCAGAAGTGGTTGAGGTGGTCGAAGGCACTGCTACTGTAGAAGTCTTCTCAATGCTTTTTGTGATTTTCTCCTCCATCTTAACGGTTTCCTTATCGACGGGCTCATCGATGCTGGCTCCAATGCTAAGAGTTTCGTTTTTCCTGTTTCTTTCCTTCAGAGCTTCCAGTTTCTTCTTCAATTTTTCCACCAAATCCTTCCATCTTTGCGGAAGTTCCTGAATTCTTTAGTTTCTAATGAAAAATTACTTACAGGTTTTTTGATTGCAACCACCGTCGTCAAAGGTTCTTCTGTTGTGACTGTAGTTTTCTCCTCCTCAACAACCTTCGTTGTCTCTACAGTAGGATTGGTTTTTGTCAGATCAGAATCGGCTACAGTAGCCTTTTCTTCGGTCGAGGTAGTAACAGCAAGCGTAGTGGTCTCCTCTTCTTTCTTCGTCTCTTTTATAGTAGTCCTTAACCCAGGAGTAGTCTCTTCTTCCGAATTTCTCTCCGTTGGAATTTCAGTGGTGCTTGTAGAACTGGTGAGTCCTTCTTCGACTGTTGTCCTCAGAATCTCGATGGTCACAGTGGGAGGGATTGTAGTCTCTTTTCCCTCCGTTTGGAATGTCTTGGCTTTTGGATGTTTTGGCTTTCCTGGCTTCTCCGTGACCGCCAAATCAATCGAATTTTCCACTGATGGGGATGTCGGCATCTCTGAAATGAGAGTCGGGAAGGTTCCAGTACTCGTCGTTTTAGTCGAAGTTCCTTCAGGCTCTGTAACTTTAGGAGCTTCAGTAGTTGTCGTTGTTGTTCCAATCGTCGTAGTAGCGACCTCCTCAGTTGTTTTCTCAGTCACAACAGACTTCTCGGTTGTAGGCTCCTAATATTCCGCCGTATTATTCTCCGTTTAACATACCTCTGTTGGAACTTCAGTTGTTGTTGATTCGATGGATTGAGTAGTAGAAGAATTGGGAAGTTCTGTGGTTGTAGCCTCTTGCGTCTAAAAAGAAAGATAAAGAGTTATTTTTCTCTAACTGTAGTTGTAACTTCTTGGACTACTGTAGAGGTAATCGCTGCATGAATGTCATCGTCGACTCGATTGTGCTGAGTTGTTGGTTGTTCGGTCTAAACAATTGCCTTTCTGTTTCTCTGACAAACCGTCTTCTCGATGTCTTTGGCAAGTGACTCCCTGTTTGGATTGGGATCGGGCGCTGGATGTAAGTCGACTTCGTTGTTTTCAGCAGAAGTGGCCTTGGGATGGCCCTCGGGCACGCATTGACAGCGACAATCACATGTGTTGTGTTTGATTTTCTTCATAATGTGAAATTCTGAAGGAATTGATCGGCTGACTGATAATCGTGCCAGGCTTGGGGTCACTCCGCCGTCACCTTGACTCGCGCACTTCCCCGCCACCAACACGATTTTCAATTAGAAAAGGGCAACGACCCGCAATTATGGCACCTTTTTTTTATCGGCGATTCCCCATATGCAATTCAGCCAATCATTTGGAAGAGGTTACGGGGTTAACGACCGGAGAAAATATCGGCCAAGGAGCACACAGCCTCCTTCATAAGAATTCTTCTCAACTACGTTAGAGTTCATTGAAACAGCCTGATTTAAGTTTAATCCAAAACACATCGAGGAGCCTCAACAATGCCAGTGGAAGCTAGCTTATAAGGTGATTGGGACAAAAATGAGAAAGAAGAACTCACCCTTGGATCCATCGGCGTTGACAGTTTTGCTGAGGAGACCAGTGCCATGAGTGGAGGAGACGAAGATCCCCAGGAAGAGGAGAAGCGCCAGGCGCATGTCCTGAATGTTCAATGTCAAGGTGGTCGAACAGAAGGAGTCAAAAACAGCCGGCCGAGAGAGAGACCGTTAGCGCCGTTGATGAAAAGGCCGCAGCCTTTTGCCGTATCAAACTAGGTCACTGGACAAAGTTGCTGCCGAGAACGAGAAAGACAAGCTCAAGAAGGTAAGGAGAATTTTTGGGCGGGAGATGTGGAGCGGAAGGGTGAGCGGTTCAAAGAGCGCAAATGCCAAGATTATATCACCGAAAGGATTCAAAAAAAGACGCTCGACGCTTCTCTCTTCGATACGATCTCCTTCCGAAATGAATTACCGCAAAACTGCCTCTCGTCGTGCCTGACCGGCGCCAGGATAATTTATGACAAAAACCACGGGAACTAACTGTATGATTCTCTTTCTCAGGAGTGTGGTTCAAGTCAAGTTTGATGAACACTTCCTCCCTCCCTGAGCACATGGTTATTGGGATAATCGATCGTCTCCGGGAGGAAGATAAATGGCTCGTTAAAGCATCTTGAGGTGTAACCGGGCACACATGTCCAAGCGATGCTCATCTGGGCTTTACTTCTATTTATCTCTTCGTTATTTCCTTCGATTATTTCTCTTCCCTCTTGCCCAGAAATAACAGGAGGTCGACCACCATATTGTAGAAGGTTTTCTCTTTCTTTTCTTATCATCTAATAATAGAGAATGTCGAAATGATGACGATTGCAAGAAACACAAAAGATGTATGTGCGATGGCGAATGTGGGATGAGCTGTGTCAATCCCTCCTCCACTTGTCACCCTCTTATGGACATAGAGCATGGCTACTATAGAACTTCAGGAGAATTGAGGTCTCTCATTTTTTAAAATTTTTTAAAATTTCGTTAGATTTGGATCGAATGCGGAATATGGCTGCGAGAAAGGCTTTGTCCTCATCGGTCCGAGTCAAAGAAGATGTCAGGGAAACAGAGAATGGAGTGGTGCTCAACCTGTCTGTCGCCTCCAATGTTTGTTGCTTCTTCTTCTTCAGAAGATTTTCCAGTGAAATGTGGTCCTCCTCCAGAAATAGCTTATGCTGTTCATGATGGGCAATCCTATTCAGGAGAGTACGATATAGATGCTGAGGTGGGATACTGTAAGAAATAGTGGAAGTTCTAGGTTTCCTATAATTGTGTTCCTGGATATCATCGCTTTAGTTCGAAGGGAATAGCCATAGCAAAGTGTCTTTTGAATAGGAAAAATGTGGCTCAATGGTTTGGCCCAGACCTCAAATGTAAGGCACGCTCCTGTCCGGACCCAGGCAAATTGACCAACGGATTTCGGGAAGGAGAAGTCTTCGAATATCCGCACACTGTTTCTTTCTCTTGTCAGCCTGGATTCCTTCTCTTTGGATCTCCTACAAGGAAGTGTGAAAGCAACGGCGAATGGACAGATGCACAACCCGTCTGTAAACGTAATTTCTTCTTTTTTTAAATTATTATAGCTGCTGTCTAGCGACTGAATGTCCTCGTCCGCCAGATCCTCTTCATGGTCGAGTGTTGGGAACTTCTTTGACTTATCAATCGACTGTGACCTATGAGTGTAAGCCTGGATATCGACTGGTTGGACAAGTTCAAAGAATCTGTTTGGCCGAAGGAATTTGGGCTGGAAGTCAGCCTCGATGTGAGGAGATTTATTGTCCCTCTCTCCCAGCACTTCACAACGGATATATTGAAGGAGGGGAGACTTTCTATGGAGCTGTTGCTACTTTCAGGTTATTTTTGTCTCTTTTCAAATACAAATTGGGCCTAGATGTCTGGAGACGATGACTCACGAAGGGGCAACTGAGGCTCGATGTCTTGATACTGGAATGTGGAGCAACCCGATGCCTAGATGTCTTGGTTCTTGTAAAGTCCCGCGAATTGAAAGTGGAAAAATTATTGATCGAAGAGAAGGCCAACTCATTGCTTCAGGTTGGGAAGTAATTTTCTCTAAAAAGAGCATTTAGGAGCCAAATTGGAAGTTCTTTGTAATGATCGCCACGAGGCAAGTGAATCGACGACTCTCCGTTGTCATAATGCCTCTTGGAGTCATGTTCCAATCTGCACTCCCTGTAACTTTTTCTCAAAGCTCAAAGAATCCTCTTTAGTGAGTTGTCATGATTGGCCACCTCGAGTGGCTCATGCTCGCGTTCTTTTCTCCAAATCCTCCCATGGAGCAGTGGCCAAATACGAATGTAAAAGTGGATTCTATCCGAGTCGAGAATCCAACACAAAAATCAAATGTCTCTTCGGCCAATGGACAAGGGAAGGCCATCCTGTCGTTTGCAAACCAAGTACGAGTTGCTTTTGATTCTTTCGAGCTTTAGCTTCTTGTGATCATCCGGTGAAAACATTTGGAAATCTGACTGGAGGACAAGTTCTTTTAGACGGGCAGATGGGTTCCTACAACTTTGCCGATTACATCCAACAGTATCTTTTTTTATTACTATATTTTTCCCAGAGTCGAACAAGGTCGATCAATTAGTTTCAATTGTGAAAAAGGCTATTATCTGATTGGACCGCCGAAAGCCTCTTGTGTAGATGGGAAATGGAAGCCAAACATTGTGCCGAAATGTGTTCCTCAAACTCATCCGATGATCGAAGGGAGGATCTCTTGGGATCGAAAGAAACGAAACATTCAAGGTTTTTTAAATTCTTTTTTAAAATAGGAATAAATAGAAGAAAAAGCGAAAAGAGTAAAGAGAAGTCGCTGTTCGACTGTGACGGCCAATTCAGAGATGACGATCGTTTTGAATAAAGAAGGAGATATTACGGTAGGTGGAAGATCTGAATTCTGGCTGTTTCCCTCTCACCCGTCATCTAGATTGTTTGCAGAGAAGGCTTCGAATTTCCCGCCGATTTCATGGACGGTCGTTCCGTCTGCTTGGCCGGCCGTTGGAATCCTCCCATCGCCAAATGTGTCCCTAGTAATTCCATTTTTTCCCCATTTTTCCTCTTTTAGAATCTTGTCGAGTCCCAGTTCGTCTCCACGTTTTCTTTCTGAAATCCGGTTCTTCTCAAATTCTCCAATCAAACGACGTCATCGAGCACGGTGGCTCGGCCAATATGGTTTGTCTTCGCGGCTACAATCTTGTCGGAAATGGCGTCCTCGAATGTAAGCGAGGAATCATCGCCAATCCCCTCGGCAATTGCGTTCCCCGTTCGTCTTCTCACAACTCTCTTCTATTCATATTTTAGAAGAATGTATCCTTCCTTCCCTCCCTGTCGGCTATTTCCAAGAGACTCGAAAAACTCTCCCCGATGGAGACACCACCCATCTCATCTGTCCTTCCATCAACCTAACTATCACCTGTTCCAAAGGTAGAAACTTCTAGCCAACTATTAAAAGATTCCAGGTACTCTCTCCCCAATTCCTTCTTGTATGACCAATTGCAAGTTTTTTTTTCTTTTTAAATTGTTTGGATTCAGCTTCTACATATTGTATTCCACCTAGAGATACGACTCCCGCTATCATCTACCGTATTGTGGGAATGAAACGAACGACTCTCGATCGATATCAGGCGGTTTATCCGAACAGCACCATATTCCAATACAAAGTGAGAAATTCTCCTTTTTAATAACGAAACAGTGTGTGGAAAGTCGAGAAGAGGCTAGTGGAATCGAATGTGTGAATGGTCAATGGATCAGCAACCTCCTTCCCTGCGGTAGGTCTCCTCTCCTGCAAATAAGTGACATTTAGTGGCTGGAAATGCAACTGAATTGAGAGAGCCTCCTCGTCACGATATGTGTTCCGTTCCGATTCTTGGGAAACGACAGCGAGTTTTAAATTTGGAGAATTATGTCCAACAAGACGAGCATGCTTTTGCCCATGGGACGGTTCTTCAGGTGGATCTTCTTGTTTTGGATTATTTTTTCAGATTGGCTGTGCCGTTTCCTCGGATGAAGATGTCGTCGAATGGAAGTGTCGTCGAGGGAAATGGAGCCAAAAACGGAATGTCACCTGTCCTTTGCGAGATGGCTCTTGCGAATTCAAGATCCAATTGAATTCTCGAACTGTGACTTTTGATTTGGCGAGAAGGGAGACGATTCTCTTCAATCAATATTTCAAAGAAGGAACAAAACTTCTTTTTCGATGCGCCAATCCCGGAATGGAGCTCTTCCGAGGAAAAACAGAAATTGATTGCAGAGGAGGCAGATGGACTTCACCTTCCCCCTACTGTCTCCCATTGGATCCTGAAGATGAACGCGATTGTCCTCCCATCCATTATACCGTCGAAGGAGGTCCCTATTCGATTTCTCCCAATGGTGAAGTTGTCGTTTCGAGAAGCTCAACCATCTCCTTCTTTTGTCTTCGTCCTAAAGAGAGTGGCAAGCCACGTTGGGTAAGAAAGCTTCTGACCGTCAAGAAAGATCTTTAGGAACACACCTCTACCTATCGATCGTATCCAACCCAATGGACTACGGTAGATGTTGGCGAAAAGAGCGAGTTAGACGCCTATCAATTGACTGTAGCTGTGGCTCAAAAGGAGGATTCTGGTCTGATTCATTGCGTTTCTCCAACTGGCAAAAGAAATACTTTGAAACTAAAAGTCGAAGGTTTTATATTTGCTTTAACTAGAAATAGAGACAAATTCAGAAGGAGCCTGCAGTGCCCTCCAGAACTCGTCCCATCTCTATGTCTATTTCTCTAGTCGAACTCTTTTCATTGGAACTGTCGCCCAATTCTCTTGTCCTTCCGGCTACCGTATCCTTGGTTCCCCAACGTCGACTTGTCAAGCAGACGGCACTTGGAGCCATCCAGCCCCAAGATGTCAAGCCACTCAATGTCCTCCTCTTCCTGTCGATGGCAATCATATTTCCCTCAGTGTTTCTTCCTATAAATTCGGGGGAGTCGCCATTTTCCAATGTTCCAAAGGGTAGTCGAAAGGGGTCTTTGGATAAAGGATTCTCAGATATACACTGATTGGATCAGAATATCTGCATTGTCGAAATGATGGGACTTGGAGCGACAAAATTATTCCCACGTGTGCCATAGTGAAATGCGGCCCTGTGACTCCTCCCAAGAATGGATTTATCATTGGTTCGAGCAGACAACAATATCAAAAAGGAGATATAGGTAAGATATGTCTTTTTTGAAAATAAACTCTTCTAGTTTTGTTTGGTTGCATCTCGAATCATTTGCTGACTGGAGGAGACTTTTCAATCTGTCAATCAAATGGCAAATGGAGTGATGTTTTGACGAAATGTGATCCATATTGTAGACATCCTGGGAGACCAGAAAATGGAGATTCTACTGCTCCAGCCAAGGTATTCCATCTTGAAAAAGAAACAAATCGAATAGGAATATTACCTGGTTGGAGAGAAGATTGTTTTTTATTGTCCATCGCCGGAGTACAAATTAAACGCCGAAAATGTTCTAACGTGTGTAGCTGCAGGAAAATGGTCTCGACGTGTTCCTTTATGTCTTCCTGATCCAAAAAAACAAAAATAATTTTATTTGTCTAATGAATATGCTTCTCTTCGTGTGCTTTGGCATCACTGGCGAAAGAACGAATAATCACAGGAAGAATGAGGAGACCGTGGAAAAGACCCGTCGCCACGACGAGGATCGAAGTTCGAGCAAACATTCGAACCGCATTGGAAGGCACTAATATCATCACAATTATAGCTGAATCTTTCTCTTTAGAATCTCAGACAAACATACCTAATAACGTGGAAGTTCCGGCTTGGAGAACTGGCCATGCAATCGCTCCAAGAGAATCTTGTATTCGATCGTCTGGATTCTTGCATTCCGACCGATAAATTCGATATCCTACATGAGTCGCAAAGTCAATACATTGGCCAATAGACATCTGAATGTTTGTGTTTTGGGCAAAGAAGACAACAAACCAGAATGTTGACTACAGTGGTTGGATCGAGGTCGGCTCCCCAAAGAGAAAGAAATCCAGCTGTACCAATATCCATTGAGATTAGGGTAAAAACAACCCAAAAGACGATTGAAGACTCCGCCACGAAGAGGATACAAACCATTATCAACGTCAAAATAGCGGTTCCTAGAGATTGCAAGGTCGTCGTTTGTAATTCCAACATCTGAAACTCGTTGTTTCGAATCAATGAGCATACTTGGTCGGAGTAGAAGTTGTTTTCATCGAATACAAGAGCATGTAGTTCGGGATATTTGGCGGTGATATTCCTCCATCTCAAGAGGAGTTCTGTCCTCACGTTCCATCCAGTTATTTTAAAGGCTGTTGTGAATACAAATTTATCAACATAAGACTAAAAGGAATTATTTAAAAACTGTTTTATCCTTACATCATTAGTGCCGTTTTGTTTGGCCCATTGAAGGTCCGTTTCCCAGTGATTATTAAACGAAATTTGGAGGAATGATTTCAAAGTTTTATAGAATCTAGCAGGGAGATTTTGTGTTTGAAAAAGAAGCGAAACCTGGTGTTGTCTTCTATGAAGAACTGACGATAATCGTTGAATTCTCTCAGCCAAATTGAAGTCGAATTGGGTCCCATCGAATAGGGAGTATTCTCCAGATCATTTACAAGACTCAGGACTCGATCAATCTGAAGATTATTTTCTCCTCGATTTCTTCCTTACCATTTCTGGATTCTTGCTGAAATCAGGAGCAGAATTGACATAAACTCGTCCGATAAGCCCTTCAGCCCAGATCTTACTTTCAGCCAAATGGAGATAATCTATGAGAGGAGAGTCATCCACAACAAGACGAGAAGGAGTTAGATTTGGATGAAGAAGGGAACAACCGTAGAAGGCTGTGAGAATATAGAGAGCGTAGAGGATACACTGGAAAGGAATTTGTGATTGCGAAAAAGGACGAAGAGACCAAAATGATTCGAACAATTGGTCGACAAAGGAAAGGAGCAAAAACATTTTCGAAGAAATGTCGAGTTGGAGAGATGGCATCCGGTTGTTTTGCCTTTTCTATTTCCGTCTTCGAACATCTTTTCCAAACGAAGATGCAGTGATATCCGGCAGCTTCTCTCCTCGCTCCCAGCACCATCACGGCGGCGAAGAATGTCAACTGAATAAACAGATCCAACTAGCGCTTTGGTAGTTACCTGATAACACCAATCGAAGGCAATGGCTAGAGCAATAAATTTACAGAAGATGGCAATGGCTGGAGTGGAAGAATAGGTTCCGATTCCAAAGGAAAGAACCGAGGTCAGAGAAGTGACAGTAATGGCACTGCCAGCCTCTTCCAGAGCTAAAGCCATTCTCTTGTCCGGAGAAAGAGTTCGTCTTGTGTCTTGCCATGCGCCCAACATGACATAAACATCATCGACTCCAATGGCCAAAGCAAGAAAAGGCATTACAGTAACCTAAACATAAAAATAAAAAGGAAGAATCCTACCTGATAGATATACGGCTCTCCTAGAGCGAAAAGAACTCCAGAAGCACTTACGATGGCCATTGAAGAGGTCAAAACCCCAATTAAAGCCTCAATTGGCTTCGAAGTGATCCAATCTCCAGTCATACTGTAATGAAGTTAAAAAAAATCGAGGAGACCAACCAGGAGCCAACTGTGAAGGATACAAGGAGCAAAACAGTTAAAGAAATAAAAGGGATAGTATAAGTTGCGTTCTTTTGCATTTCATTCTTGAGAATAGCCAGAGAGAATATAGCCGTTTTGAAGGGGAAATTAGGATTCTCTAGAATTTTCCTCACAGAAACTTCAAAAGCTTTCGAGACTTCTTCTGATGTCAACTGAAAATTCTCTTTTTGATTCACAAAGAGCTGACATCTTTGTAGCTAGGTATCTGATAGATGAGATGCACCATATCCGTATAGGCCATTCGTCCCGAAGAATCAGGAATTACACCATAGAAATGGGTTGGAAGGAAGAGTTTGCTGTCGAAGAAGTTCATCGTTGGATAGTTGAAGGTGATGGCCGGATCAGATTGAAGCTGAAAGAGGTTTTGTCCAACAAAGAGGGGAAAAACCTTTTTACTCCAAAACGAGGAATAAAATATTTCGACAATGGTATTGCTCAGAGTGCATTGCTGAAGTCCGGGACAAATGTCGTTTCCGAAATTTAACTGAAATTCTAGTATTTTTCTGGTAAACACGGCGAACTCACGGTGTTTCCCTGGATCTCCAAGGTCATATTGTTCATAACAAACTTGTTGAATTGGACGATTTGAGCGCCCAGCTTCTTATCCAACAAGTTCTTTTTGTTCTCGTCTTTTGACTCGATCGTTATGGAAACAAAAGAGCTGAGAGCTACTTTGAACATTTTGGGAGAGACTCACTTATTGGTAGAATCGCCTGAGAATTGTCGATGGATCTCATATTCCACACGAGATTTTGAATGTTCGGGCGAATAAAGGAAACGGAGATCATCCTGGTTGGAGTTTTAGAGAGAAAACAAAACGACAAACCTCCATCCGAAAGTTCAAAGTGCCAAGTGAGAGGAAACATGTGAGAATTAGAGGACAAAGGGCGAATATCCGTGGGTGTTTGGAGATGAAAAGACCGTAATTATAGAAACATTCAGCGAGGAAATCCTGGAGTAGGCCGAAGGGGTTTACACACCTCCACATTACCCTGAAAACGGACGAGTCTCAATTGAGACAAAAACAGGAATCTCAAAAGACAAACAGAAATTACATGGGCGGCTTGTGTCTGACACGGCTTGACGATTGCCCACAAAAGTCCGACGGGAAATCGCCGGCTGGATCTCTTCACTCGAATCTTCTCAATTGTGGCTTCTTTCACATTTTTTCAAGTGTTTTTTATTGATTTGATGGGTATTTTGTGTGAAAAGAGGAAGTGGAGAGAGATAGAAAAGTACAACCACAATGTTGCGAGATAAAAGTCAGATGTTTTGGGCATCGATTGTGGCTTCGGCGGATCCGTAGTGACCCCATTCTCCGGGTCTGGCTGGCGGCGGAAAGCGACAGTCGACCCTCACGAGGCGTTTACAATTTCACCAAGGATTGTTGGATTACTCGTTTTATTTGAATATTTGACTATATTTTTATCGCAATTTTATAATTGTCGATTGCCGCAATCACGATGTGGACGAAGGGAAAGGTTGACAGTAATTTTCAAGCCAAAAGAAATCAAAGATGAATAGAAAATCTCTTCATCATAGTCTCCGATAAATTATGGATTCGTTTTTTAAAAATTTCTGGATCTAAACTAACGAAAACAGAAAAATCTTTTTCTTCGATTCCTCTCTTTCGAAGAAGAGCGTCTAGAAGAACGGAAATAGAGGAGAAGATAATCACAGGATTCGAGATCCATGAAGAGGAGGAACGCCGTTATCAAAATCTTGACAAAATCTTGGCATCCATTCTTTCGATAAAAAAATCCTCTTCGCCTTCTTCGTCCATTTTTTGCAACATTTGTCTCTCGGCTATTGGATCCCTTCTAAGTGTTGCAATAAAACCCCTCAAACCACCAACACTTATTGTCCTTGTGCTCACGAGGAACACGTCCTCCATCAGAATGGAACTTGATCGACTCTTCCTTCTTTTCCAGTCTGTCTTATACCGTAGCTGATTTGGTTTTAATCATTAACATCTTAGAATGGATCCCTTAGCCACTCGTCCGCTGGCTATCCTTTGCCATCTCTGGTCTCTGACTTTGTCTGTTGTCTTCAATTCGCTCATCATGTTCTATACCAACTCGCATGCTCCACATGTTACTAATTTTAGGGGCTTTTGCTCTTTTGGCTATAAATAGAGTAGATATTTGATGGAACTTGATTTCCTTTTCAACTTTGTAGAACGCCGAATTAAACCAAATCATTTGAAAATAATTTAGATTACGGCAGTCAAGGTGAAAAAATACTTCGGTTCTACATTTCAGCTTAAACGGTCTTTCTAGCAAAAAGATAAAATCGTGGTCGCTCGGCTACAATCAATCCAACTCCGCTAAAAGAATTTGAAGAAAAAGTGGTAAAACTGGCACGATGTCTCCGTAAATTTTTTGTGGGAGACAGAGAGGGCTGGAACAGCAAAAGAAGTCTACCGGAGGAGGCTACCGGCTGACTGGAAGGATTCCGCTGGCTTTGGAGGCTTCACTTCAACTGGTATCGCCTCTAGAGTTGGCTCTTTTAATATCTCCGCAGCTGGTGGTGGAGTCTCCTTTGGCTCCTCCGGCTCGGATTTTTCTTCTTCTTCCGGCTGTTTCTGGGCGAACTTCTGTGGCCACAGTTCTCGGGATGAAGAGATCAATTGGGAAATGCGAGATTTGGTTGGTGAAGGGCATCTGAAAAATCTCCAATTTTTGATAATTGAGAAGCCACGCCAGCAGAATCCATTCGGCTATCAGATTTATAGAGGAAGACAATTCAAGAAGGGCGACTATGCCAGGAGCAGTGGCAGAGGGGTAAGTAAATGATTGATTTTCAAGGAAAAAATTACATTTGTTGAACAAATTTGGCTTCTCAATGATCAAACGTTGAAGATTTTTCAGATGCCCTTCACCAATCAGAGAAATTGAAACGAATATCGGTGTAGGGATAGAAGCAGGATTCGCCGGCAATGTGCTAATCGGAGCCGAGATCTTTACAAGTAAATTGTTGGCCGCCGGAATTTCATTGGAAGGGATAAGGATCAGCTAGAGAGAATGGAAAAATCCATAAAAGGAGGAGGACTATTATCGAAACATCGATCGAACAACAATCTCGAAGAACTTGTAAATCTTCCGGAATACAAGAGGAAGATACAGCAAGAGACAGACGTTATTAATCCGATAAGGGAGATAACTCGATGGGTGTGTGCTTCAAAAGAAATTTCAGAAATGTTTTCAATGCGCTGTACATGCTTGGCGATGATTAGGACCCGCACCATTTGGAGAGCTTTCTTCCACAAAGACAAACAAACCCCCATGTTTTGACCATCAATAGCCCATAACATTTATTTGCGATTAGAAACAATCTTGTTGAAATAAAGGGAACAATAATAACTCCAGAAAACGGTCAACAAAATAAAAGCTTACTGGAGATAATTTATGGGCCACACTGACCAATGAAACGGGGATAGAGGCAAACGTCACGAATATGGTTGGTGTTGGTAAGCCAGCAGATGAATCTTTCTAGTACAAGTCCGTAACCTCCATGGGGAACTGAGCCATATTTACGCTGATCCAGGTACCAGTAATAGTTCTTTGAGTCTATTCCAGCTCCCTTGAATGCCTCTTCAAGCGCTGTTTTTAATTTTAAAAAGTACTTTTAGAATTTCGAAGGAAATGACACGATTGTGAACGAGATGAAGAGGGTGTTTTCGAATTTGAAAGTAAGAACCTTTTGATTCTTATGTTAACCTCGACGGTCTTGAAATTTCTGTCAGACTCCACAAATCCTACAACTTTGGGCCATTTTAAGTGAGGAGTATTCCAGGCACCTATTTGATTCAATATTTTCACAGCTGGTAGCCATCTCTTTATATTCCTTATCACTGGATATTTCTCTCATTCGTCTTTAAGCTCATTTCAGTCGACGACGTGCTCCCACATTATCAACTTCTTTAGCTGTAACTGGCCTCCTTCTGGTCGTCATCTATCCAATAGTCGGGGAAAAACAATGGGAAACCTGTGTCCTAAACTTTGTTCAACGCGATGCTTTTGGATACTCAGTACTTGTGCTAACAATCCTGGCTGAAATGGCAAAACGCATGTATGATTTTGCTTTTCTGCTCTTTTCGGTTTGTTTTTCTTTCTTTTCCTATTTTCACTTCAGATTGAGTATTTCCCAACAGCTATTCGACTCATCTGCTTGAGTTTCCTCTACATGCCAATCAATAGCTTTGGCCTCATCCTCATAATGCTTTCGGATCTTTTGGTTTGCAAATAGAAAAAAAAAAATTTAAAAATTCAGAAAAAATAATGGCAATTGGGAAGAAATCCTTTCAATCATTTTGTGTGTAGTTACGCCAGTTTTGTGCTTCTTTCTTCATTTGAAGCCAGCGCCGATGAGTGCTTGGTATGCTGACTTAGATTTGGAGAAAGAAAGGACAAGAAGAGAATTTGCTGGCCCGATTCTTATTACTGGAACGAAACATAAGCAGAATACTCTCGAGACGGAATAATAGCCATGATATTCTAATAAACTTCAAGAGTGACTGTCATTCTTTCATTTTGAGATCATCTTTTAGCGAATTAATTCAGCACAGAGATTCTTCGATTAGTTCAGAAGGTCTCGCTAAAATTGTGTATAAGAAACATATTAAAAAACAATTACCTGTGACGCTTCTATAAACTGCAGTAAGCAATAAAATTAGAAAAACATAGCTAAGAGGCGCTACTACCAGGACCAATATAGACATCATCTTGCAGAAAGAGAACAGGTGTGACTGTAGCCTCGCGAGCGAAATGGCGCTGTAATAGTCTTTGTTCTCCCTTGTTCTACCCAGTTTGTAAACAAGAATTAGCCTTGAAAATTTTCATTATAAAACTTAAATTATTACAGAGAAAATTTTTACAAGCACGAGTAGTTACGAGAAAAATACATAGAAATTTAGGTACGGCATGTGCCATTTCTTGTAAAATTAGCACGTAAAAGACGTCCAATGACAATTCTTTGGATCTGAAATATCTCTCAACAGCAATACCTTCTAGAGTACCTGACTAGTTCCCTCATAAATCTGATAAATTTTAGCGTCACGCATGAGCTTTTCCACAGGGTATTCAGTATTGAAGCCAGCTCCACCAAAAATTTGAACCGCGTTAGTAGCAGCCTTATTAGCCTTGTCAGCAGCAAAGCACTTTGCAACAGAGGCGAAATATGACCCAGATTTTCCCTGGTCAGCCTTGAATGCGAAATTATAATGAAAACCAGAATACTTACTTCAACGGCACTTCTATAAACCATTAGCTTACTCAGTTCGAGATCCATTGCCATGTCAGCGAGAATCATTTGAACAGCTTGGTGCTAAATTTCAAACGACTAGATTCGAGTAAAATTTACATTAATAATCTGTGTGCCGAACGTTTTACGCTCTAAAGAATATTTGGTCGCCTCGTCCAAACAGCGAGCAATAACTCCGACAGCCATGGCGGCTATCATAGGACGAGTTTTATCGAATGTCTTCATAGCAACTTTGAATCCAGCACCGGGAGTGCCGACGATATTGGCAGCCGGAACTCTGACGTCTTCGAAAGTAATTCCACGAGTGTCAGAACATCTTTGTCCCATATTGATCTCCTTCTTGCCACGATGAATTCCAGGAGAGTTTCCTTCAACTGCAAAAGCAGTGAATGCTTGTCCAGCAGGAGTTTTTGGGTCCTCGGCGGTTCTAGCCAAAATGAAAAACCTGTACTTAATAATAATCAAAAATGAAAAAAATTACCAGTTGGCATGACCAGCGTTTGTAATCCACATTTTGGACCCATTGATAATATATTCATCTCCTTTCTTGACAGCTTTGGTTTTAGCGCCTGCTACATCGGATCCGGCTCCTGGTTCGGTAACAGCGTAAGACTAGCATTTATATTTAGGAATATATCATAACTAACTGCGACTAGGGGTTCTTCAATCATTCTTCCCAAGAATCTTTTCTTGACTTCGTCACTACCAGCAATGATAAGCGGAGCTTCTGCTAGACTAATAGCACTGACAGTCGTACCAATTCCTGCAGATTTCTATTAGAACAATTCATATTATAACAAACCTGAGCATCCATAGGCAAGCTCTTCATGGATGATTGCATTTGAGATTGTGTTCAATCCGAGACCACCTTTATGAGAATTGTTTGAAAATCTGATTTAAAACTAAAATACCATATTCAGCAGGGATTTCACTATTGAGTATTCCTAGAGCGTGACACTTTTTGATGACATCCCAGGGGTATTCCATAGTTCGATCGTAGTCAGCAGCTTTTGGAATGACTTCATCTGTTACAAACTTCCGTACTGTATTACGCAACTCAAGTTCATCGTGGGTAAATTCTAGATCAAATAATAAGATAATTAATGAAAACTTACCAAAATTGAATCCCGTGGAGGTGCTTCTTAGCTGATTAACGAATGATACGAGTGTTTTACACTTTTGTATAGGTCTTCCTAGCATTTCCTGAAATTATAGCATTATAGCACGAGAAAAATTCAATTAAAATACGGGATGGCGTCAAAGACTAAGAATACCACTATACGAACCTCGACCTTAGGCTTTGACTTTAGCCGAAACGCAAAACTAATCCGGCCAGTATACCAGGTAAAGAGGTTATTAGATTACTGTAATAATACTGAAATATTTTTATTTCAAAATCTTCTTGAAAACATAAATCTAACTCAACTTTATCTTCCCATCGTTGATCTATTAGACAAAAAAGAGATTTTGTCAATGCAACAAGAAATATACCCTAGGCGTACTCTCAAATTACTGCTTAGTTCAGGCACTTCAGTCTTCTTATCAGACCCCCAGAAAATGAACCAATTTCTCGATAAAACTATTTTATTTTTAAAACCAAATACTTGATATTATGTTACAGAAAACCACGCAAATCGTTAAAATTTATACACGGCATGTTCCATTCTGATTAAAATGTCCGAGAACATGCCTTCCAATGACAATTCTTTGGATCTGAAATATCTCTAAGCAGCGATAAATTATAGATTACCTGACTAGTTCCCTCATAAATCTGGTAGATTTTGGCGTCACGCATGAGCTTCTCCACCGGGTATTCGCTGTTGAACCCGTTTCCACCGAAGATCTGCACGGCATTTGTAGCTGCTTCATTTGCCTTATCAGCCGCAAAACATTTGGCTATAGAAGCAAAGTAAGAGTTTGGCATCTGAAATCGATATTCTATTGGAATAGTCAAAGAAGCATTACATTGTTGTCGAGATCGACGGAGGCCTTGTATGTAGCTAGTCGTCCCAACTCGAGGTGCATCGCCATATCTGCCAGCAAGAATTGTACAGCTTGATGCTGAAAATAGAGAGTCTCGTTTGATTTAAAACTAAAATTACATTTGCAATTTGAGTTCCGAATGTCTTTCTTTCGAGCGAATACTTGGCTGCCTCATCCAAACAACGCCAATGCAGACCAAGAGCTCCAGCAGCTACTCCAGGTCTGGTTATATCAAATGCACCCATGGCAACCTTAAATAGTTCGTTATGTTTTTGAGGAAAAAAATAACCTTGAATCCAGCTTCAGGGGCTCCAAGAACATTTGAAGCTGGTACACGGACATCCTCAAAAGTGATAGTTCGTGTGTCGGAACAGCGTTGTCCCATGTTCTTTTCCTTCTTTCCACGAGTAATTCCAGGGCTATCTCCATCAACGATAAAAGCAGTGAAAGCTTTTCCAGCTGGAGTCTTTGGATCCTCGGCAGTACGAGCAAGAACGAAGAACCATTTAGCATGACCTCCTCCGGTAATCCAGGCCTTATTTCCATTGACAATATATTCATTTCCCTTTTTAACAGCTTTAGTTTTAACTCCATTGACATCAGAGCCAGCTCCAGGTTCAGTTACACAATACGAGGCAATCACAGGCTCTGCAGTCAAGAGTCCAAGATATTTCTTTTTCTGTTCTTCGTTTCCAGCCAATCGGACTGGAGCAACGGCTAGAGAAGGACCCATAATAGCAATTTGTAGACCAGTACATCCATATGACAGAGCTTCAGTAACAAGCGTGCATTCAATGCTAGATAGGCCAGGGCCTCCATATTTCTCTTCAATTCCAGGATTCATCAATCCCAAAGAATGAGCTTGTTTCACAATATCCCAAGGGAATTCTCCAGTTTGATCATATTTTGCTGCGTTTGGGATCAAAACTTCCTTTGAGAACTTCAATGCGTGGGCTTGAATTTCTTTTTGTTGATCAGTTAGATCTGAGATTGTTTCATAAAATTAGATTTAATCAGACATACCAAAAGAAATAGTTCTCACAGCCGTAGCATTTCGGCTGGTTGCTGTCAGTCGAGGGAGTACACGGGATAACATCTGAAATCAGAGGTTAGACTCACAGTGATACACAGCGTCTGAGATAATAAATGGAATATAAGCCATTTGAGACATGATTCTGGAGAAAAAGAATAAAGTTTAATAAAACCCTTTGAAAACACGTAAACGGGAATAAAACTATGGTACAGAAATCTGGAAAATGACAAAAGATGGTAGTAGTAAAGCTTTTCAAATTTACAGATGGAACAATCGATAAATAGCTTGAAATATGGTCCCGACACGGATGGTGTATCAACGGGTAGCCAGCTACACTACTACCAAAAGGACATACGAGGAGGATTAATAGAATCCAGTCTCTTTGACGCGTCCAAGGATCTGTCGTGCAATGACCATTCTTTGGATCTAAAATATTCGGAATATTTTATTTAAAAGCCAAACCTGACTGGTTCCCTCATAAATTTCAAAGATTTTAGAGTCACGCATAAGTTTTTCAGCTGGATATTCGGTGTTGAATCCAGCTCCTCCGAAGACTTGGACGGCGTTTGAAGCAGCCTTATTGGCCGAAATACTGGAATATAGTTTAGCCAAGGAGGCATAGTATGATCCTGGTCTGCCTTGATCAGCCTGGAGGGAAGGAAATTATTCGGGATAGAAAAGACTCACATCATAGGCCGATTTGTATGTCATCAATCGAGAGAGTTCGAGATCAATGGCCGTCTCAGCCAAAATCATTTGAATAGCTTGATGCTAAAGAAGAAATACTCTTTTGAGATTCTATAGGACTTACATTGACGATCTGAGTTCCGAAAGTTTTTCGTTCCAAGGAATATTTAGTGGCTACGTCCAAGGAACGAGCAATCACTCCAACAGCCAAAGCAGCCACCATTGGACGAGTCTTATCGAATGTTTTCATGGCGATTTTGAATCCTTCGCCGACTGCTCCGACAACATTGGCAACTGGGACTCTGACATCTTCGAAAGTGATTCCACGAGTGTCAGAACATCTTTGTCCCATATTGATTTCTTTCTTTCCTCGATGAATTCCAGGTGAATCTCCTTCGACAGCGAATCCTGTAAAGGCTTTTCCAGCTGGAGCCTTAGGATCATCCGAGGTCCTAGCCAAAACAAAAAACCTGCAATCAAATATTGTTGGGCTTCCAGTTCCACCCACCAATTTGCATGACCAGCGTTTGTAATCCACATTTTGGACCCATTGATAATATATTCATCTCCTTTCTTGACAGCTTTGGTTTTAGCGCCAGCCACATCGGATCCTCCTCCTGGCTCGGTAACAGCGTAAGACTACAAATGCTAAACAGAAAGAAGAAAAAACCTACAGCAACTAGTGGCTCTTCGACCATTCTGCCCAAGAATCTCTTCTTGATATCGTCATTAGCTCCAATGAGCAAAGGAGCTTCAGCTAGACCATTTGCACTGACGGCAGTTCCAATTCCAGAACAACCGTAAGCCAATTCCTCATGGATTATAGTATTGGAAATGGTGTCTAATTCAAGACCACCTGTGATTTGGAATGGAAGTCTTAAAGATCACCTACCGTATGCCGCAGGAATCTCGCCGTTTATAATGCCAAGAGCGTGACACTTCTTGATAATTTCCCAGGGATACTCCATGGTTTTATCATATTCAGCTGCTTTGGGAATGACTTCTTCTGTCACAAATTTACGTACAGTATTCCTTAATTCAATCTGATCAGGTGTGAAATCTAAACAAATTCGCCTCAAGAGGAGGAAGAGTCTTACCAAAGTTGAATCCAGTCGAGGCAGTTCTCAATTGGGCAGCACGAGTAGCAATCTTTCCACATTCTCGAAGAGGTCTCCCCAACATTTTCTAAAGAAACAATATAGCCGGGCTCGAGTTGAAGATAAGATGAAACGACCTTGAAAGACTATCTCGAAACGCCCCAATTGTAGTTGATAAAAAACAAAGTTCTAATTTAAGAAAGCGACTATTTAGACGATTTTTCCGGGGTAAATTCTCTCTTTAAAAGCGACAGTTTCTTGACAGCTTTTATGTAAAAAGTATTGCTTTTACTTCTAATAGAGGCTAAAAGAGGCCAGTTTTAGAGAGTGCAAGTCAAAGAACTGATAGAAACTATCAATCGAGTCAAAGTTTGCTTGGGGCAATGTGCTTGGATCGGCTAGATTGGACGATGTCCAATGTTCAAAGTCCGTTAAAATTCAAAACGGGCCAGACTGGGTCCTGCCACGAGTCTTGCGACACAGCCACCACGTAATTCCACCCTCTTTGCTTATTCACCGATTCACCAGCTCGTTTTTTCTTTCTAAAATTACAGTCTTTCCTGATTTTATTCCACTAAACCCATTGAGAAGAGACTATTTTCCAGCTCTACGTGTAAAAATGGCTTCTGATTTCGGTAATCCACTAAAGAAATTCAAGTTAGTCTTCCTCGGAGAACAGAGTGGTTCGTTTGGTCAAACAAATCCAATGAAACCAATATTTTTCAGTCGGAAAGACCTCCCTAATTACAAGATTTATGTACGATTCTTTCGACAACACATATCAGGCAACTATTGGTATTGATTTCCTCAGTAAAACAATGTATCTTGAGGATAGAACGGTTCGTTTTTTTTCTCTTTTACAGTAACCAATAGAATTGTACAATTTTATATAAAAAGAAATAATCAAGAATCTACAACAAAAAACGAATTGCAGGTTCGTCTCCAACTTTGGGATACAGCTGGCCAAGAACGTTTCCGCTCCCTTATTCCCTCTTATATCCGGGATTCTACCGTAGCTGTTGTAGTCTACGATATTACAAGTAAGAGAGTTAATTTATTTTCACCAAAATTTGTACCATGGCTTTGGAGTTGTCGGAAGTCTGAATTTCCTTTTTTAAAAGCCAAAAAGATGCTTAGCTTTTTGAGATTCCCATCCTCAAGTTGCTCCCTCGAAACTGCTGGTTGAATGAGTTTTTCTTTGCTTAGACTTTTTGGGTTGGTCGAAACGGCTGATGACTGTCCAACTGGCGTTCCGGCCGGGAGGAGACTAGTCATTTCACTCGATGCTTTAGTCACCTCTCTGGATGTTTTCCTCATTTCGGCCTTGGCTTTCTTCCTGCAAAAAAGTGCATCCAATTTAAAAGAAAATCGATTCAAACCCTATGCGA
The DNA here is from genome assembly GCA_932521405.1 of Oscheius sp. JU1382. Classification (NCBI taxonomy): domain Eukaryota; kingdom Metazoa; phylum Nematoda; class Chromadorea; order Rhabditida; family Rhabditidae; genus Oscheius; species Oscheius sp. JU1382. The sequence goes on from OW051479.1 coordinate 4,036,155, forward strand.
GTCTCATTCAATTCGGAATTAGGAGTGATAGACTCTCGAGAGACTTTTTCTTTGGATTCGGAGGCGAAATCCTCTCGGAAAAAGCTATCCAAAGTCTCTTTCGAAACCATCCCCTTTGACATTTTCTCAGTTGATAGTCTGAATCATCTTGTTTTGATGAGAATAGATAAAATACCCGAAGAATTTTTTGAGCTTAGAAAGAGCTCCTTTCTTCTTTGGGGGATTGCTGACTTTAGCTGGCTGGACTTTCTCTCCAAAAATATCATCATAAAGTCGTTGAAAAAAAATTCTCTCCATTTTGTCACTTTTACTCTTTTGACTATTTATAGCCAACTTTTTCACTTCATTTGGTCTGAATCAGCTGATAAGTATCAAAAGTCAATACGAGATGAATCGGAAGAAAACTCACAGAATTGAGACGACTAAACGCTTGGCTTCAGCGTCAGCGATGCATTTTTCCAATGATTTGATCGTCTTTTCTGGGGCCTCATTGTTCAAAATCTCTGAATCTCGAAATTCTTTCAACATATTATCAACGGATGTGTTGAGATTTTGCATGTAGAATTCTCTTTTTTCATGGACGCTTTTCTAAATTTTTATAATTAGCTCTTATGTTTGAGAGTAAATTCTTCCTTTGATAAGCCAAATACCTCAAGTTTACGAATGGCCTCCTTGTGTTCCTCCTCGGTTCTCTCCAAAACGAATGGCCTCCCCGTCGTCGAACTACCAGCTGGCGGTTTGTGTGGAGTCGTCATTGAAAACTAAATTTAATCCATTAGATTTACCAAATTGATTCCAGATGCGAATTCCTTCCATCAAACCTCAAAATGGATCGACGATGTTCGTACAGAAAGAGGTAGCGACGTCATTATTATGCTTGTAGGAAATAAGACCGATCTCGGAGATAAAAGGTACTTACTTTTCCCTTTAAAGACAGTCATTTCCTCCAGACAAGTGTCGACTGAAGAAGGCGAAAGAAAGGCCAAAGAGTTGAATGTAATGTTCATCGAAACCTCAGCCAAAGCCGGCTATAACGTGAAACAATTGTTCCGTCGAATTGCCGGTGCCCTTCCCGGAATCATTAAGGAGGACGAGCGTTCTGATCCAAGTAAGTCTTTGGCGTTTGCATGGGATCTGTTCTGCTTGTTGTTAAATCTCACTAACTCTCAGTGTTGTGTTCTATCGTCCAATGCACTTTTCAGTCGACGTGACCATCAAAGCAACCGATCCTCCAGCCAGCGAATCGAAGAATTGCCTCGGCTGCTGATCAACTCCAAAGCTTTACCACTCTTTAACCACTAATTCTGTTGTGATTCTTTCGGTGCACACATATTGCATGCAGAGATGTATCATGGCCTAACATTTCCGGGCTAATTTGATGTACATGTTTCGACTATATTTATAAACAATTACAGCAACGATTGTGAATATGGATCCCATCAAACAGCGTCAAATCCAAACGCAAGACGGCTCGTGTTATTGCTAAATTCTCAACGAGCTCTCTCTCTCTCTCTCTCGCTTCACATTTTCTGTGCAACAATTATTTATTATCTAAGGTAGCTTATATCGGTCCGGGCTATGTTATTTATTGTTAAAAGTCCAAGTATAAGGGTCTTTTTTGAATAACCTTCTCCTTTTTTGAACGCGCTTCGCCGTGTTGCTCACTTGACGCGTTGTGCTGTGCCCAATTTGGGACCAAATTGGTCTCTCTTCTAATCTGCAATGACCGCATCTCGTTGTGATAATTATCATATTTGCTTATGTTTTCTCCTAATAAAATAAGGTAACAAAATGGGATTTATTAACTTTCACTGGAAAGAGAAGGGGCTTCTTCTATGGAAACGAGGCATCACATTCAGAGGAGCGAAACCAAAAAGAGGCGGAAAACAGGGGGAATGACCGAATCTAAAAATAAAAGTTTTCCGACTAGAAAGAACCAACCGACAAGTGCAGACTGAGTCGAAACAGATGAAGCGAGGTCCACAGTCGGATTGAGACTTACAGAATCGAGGCTCATCTCCGACAACCAAAGTGACAAGAAGAGACAAAAGAATGACGAAAAGTGGCGAATATCGCATTGGAAGACTGAACTACCTGATTCTATAGATGGTAATGACATTTACGAGAAAAAGCCAATGTACTCGGGGAATATTTTAGTGGAATAATCAGACAAACGCGGGTTTTGTTTCATTGCCGCTAACGTGCCTAATTGCTTAGATTGTAATTCAATCTTTTTTTTCATGGCTCACCACTCGTAAATTCTTCCAGATCCACCCTCAAACTCAGATAAGTCCGATTGTTTGCCATCTTTTTGGAAGAATCTCCAGAGCACCTCTAAGAAGTAAGATTTCTCTGCTTTCTGAGCCATTTTTCTCGAACAAATGAGCTAACTGGGAAATATGAAAAGTAGCTTCTGATACCATTTTTCATCTTCTAAAAAGACTCTAGGATTTCTCTCTCGTCCTATCAATGGACGGCTAGTACGTGTAAGCGTGAATGACGTAGCGCATGTTTGACTGACCGAGCCTTCGAAAAGACAAACACGACCAATGCGATCCGAAGTGAAGAAAAGGAGGAAGGAGAAAGCGAATGAGTGGGTTAGGGTTTAATAAAATCAGAGGGACTGAAATTAATCGTTTTATTAGAGAGGTGCACACGCCCTCCTCCAAACAAACTTATTTATTCCGAGGTTTGTCTGAAGAAGATTCCCTGCCAAACACCCCTCGCTTCCAAAATATTCTCGCTTCTTTATTCTGAAAATGAAACAACCTCACGAAACACGTGCAGAGAAATATCACAGAGACTGAGATCAGACTAATCAACCTGTCAAAGATCGTCATTCCGACAAAACCGTTGGAGACAAGAAATACAGCAGAAGAGAAAGAGGAGACTCCCCACGATTGCAGCAGGAACTATCAGAACCAAATTACCGGCGATGGAATTGTCTTCGTCGTCGTCTACTGACGATCCATCATCATCCTGGAATTGTTTTGGATCGAAGTCGCAACAGCACATTTGGCAGTGGATTATGCTCGTTTTGAGGTCTTCCCCTGGGGTTTCAATTAAAGGTCTCAGTATCGGAGACTCGCTCTCAACAGAACAATTTCCAGTCGGAAATCGACAGAGGAAATTAAAGAATTACCTGTTGAGGGCATTGCCATCGAGCCATCATCAGGTCTTCTGAATGATGTTGAGTGCAAGTCGTTCGGCATCTGAAAATCTACAAATAACCAGAAGAAGAGATCACCAACCGAGCCATACAACTCTCTCTCGTATCGAAAGTGTGGACAAAGGTCAATTCCTGCGTTCGACGATTGTGATTCCTTCCGTTGACAAAAGCAGCAACACAGGAGAGTAAAGCGAAGTAAAGAAGAGACCTCCTCATCCTGTGGAGACTAGAAATGATTATTTTTGGAACCAAAAACAAGGAAAAGAGAGAGAGACAGCTGTCATCAAAAGCCTTATTTGTGTGTAAAAGAAGTCATCCATTATTCCGTTTTTGAGGATATGAAGCGTGAATTTGAGAGCGTACGACAGTTTGGAAGAACAATTACGAGGTCAGGGAGAAAATTGAGTCGTTGTGAGGTCGTTGAAGAGTGAAAAAGTAGTGGAAATTGCTCCGTTTTTTGGAACTTAATAGTGCTGAGTGGATTAGTTGTGGCTGTCAGGTAGGAGAATCGATCAGGATGAGACTAATCCGGTTAAGAGACTCTACCTGGAAGGGAGAGAGGATCGAAGGGGGAGATGGAGCCATGGGAAAAGGTAATCCTATCGGGAGGAAGGCTCAACAAAGGCTCAGATAACCGACCGGTGGAAGGACAACTGGCCCATCCTTTTATTGTCTTACGACGTCCTCACTCTACGGCTTAATTGCCGACAAATAACGCGCATAAATTTACACATCATTACGGTTGGATGAACAAATTCCCAGCGGAAACTGTTGTTTTCTTGGCCCACCTGGAGAGTAAGGAAGCGAGTTTAGGGATGGTTTATTTTGAAGGGAGCCCTTTCGGGGCAACAAGCGTGACGGGAGCCAATAGAGAGTAGCGGGAGTGGTTATGAAAACAAGAGAGAAGCCATCGGATCCAAAGGGAGTTCCAAAGGACAAACATTACTCCCAAATGTGCCTCTGGGCAGTTCGCATGCGAAATCAACAGCTGCTTTTCTGATAGATTGTGGCTGGGCTAATCCCGGAGAGCATTAGCCGGCATTAGGAAGTGGAATGACACGAGGAGCCACTCCAACAGACATAATATAATTTCGTTTTGAGTTCCAGAGACGAGCTCCTCTGGGAAGAGGTGTCGACGCTTCCTGGCAACGGGAAGCCCAATGTATTCTTTACATTTTGAGCGACTGGTTCTCTGGGACACATTTGGAATTCAGGCTCGGGACTCGAGGCTAATGTTGTCATAAATGTTGAAATTGGTAGGAAAGGAACAGCGCTCACACTGAGTCTCCGGAGAGAAAAGACATCGCTCAACGTAATCGGGTGCTAAGACACCCCCGGGAGGAAAGAAACAGCAGATGTGTTGTCAGTTTACATCTCGGTATGAGTATTGCTGACAGGTGAAAGGGGAGGAGTCATTCTTGAGAAAGGAAGTCAAAGAAAGAGTACAGCCAGGTGAAGGGCTTGGGAAACGAATTGGACAAAACAAACAACTTAAAAATTACGGTAATCCCATCAACTGGATATCCTCCTGGAACAACTTTATTTACAATCTGGAAGAGCCAGGTGTAATGGGAAGGAATAATCTGAAAAGTGCGACAGTTTGAGGGAGATTGCCTCAATGTAATTGGGTATTAAGAGGGGGAACACCAGCTGTCGTCTGAGGGAGGAACCAAAGAAGAAAAGAACTTAAAAAGTACGGGAACAAAGAGGCCGCCTTCTAACGACTTTCACAGAGTCTGTTCCTAATTAGGTTGAGCTCCGACTGAAACGGAGTTACTCTCGAATAAATGTGATAGCCAATGCTGTACGAGACCAATAATTCTCCTTCGAAATGTCTTTGAAATTGCTTAACAAAAAGAGATGAAGTCCGCAGATTGGCTCGTTTTGCTAAGAGGAAAATGGCAGTTTGGCTTGGAGAGACCTGAGATTAGATGACTCAATAGGCGGAGGATTTTATTCGAAAAATAAATACGAGACGAATATCAAAAAGAGAATCACATGAGGGAACATGTTGGCGAACGTACATGATTCGTAAGAGGATCCGAGCCAACTCCATTCTCCTATAATTTCCCATTAATAAATAAGAAAAAAAAGAAAGACCTTGATCTTCTTTGAATGTTCTCTCGAAACGCCATTTGAATGTTCATTTGTAGGTGGATCCTCCTGATAAATAGACATATCGTGTAGCTCCATATATCCATCGATGGTTTGATCACCAGCTGAAAAAAAAATCTATTAAAAAAAAGAACAAAAACCTCTTGGTCGAGAGCATAATTCCCAGACACTTTTCCGGTCGTTCCGTTCCAAGAAATATGTGTACATGATGCCTTTTCCCTGAATTGCTTCCAATTATTCTCATTAGTCTCTCCACCTTGATTTCAGTGTTTCCTCGATCCGCGAAAACATAACTTGGATTCGAGCGGAGGCCATTTGCTTTCGCCGTTTCAGACACATGGATCCTACAGGGAATGCCGCAGGCCTCCATCTTGTTGGCCACATTGACCGAATCTCCAAACAGACAATAGCTGAACTCGAATTGTTTTGGGGGAAGAGAAGTCTCAAACCGTGGCATTTTTATCCCAACAACCCCAGCCACAACAGGGCCGGAATGAACTCCAACTCGAATTTTGATTGGCTTTCTTGTGATTGGAGACTGGACCAATTTCGACTCCATCAGCATTCCAATCGAAACATTCAGCACTCTCTCAGCATGATTATCCACTGGTTCCGGCACTCCTCCTACCACCTAAAACCGTTGTGAACTTAAAAATGTTTTACCATATAAGCATCTCCAATAGTCTCCACTTTGTAGACATCATGCTGAAATGGCCATCTATTTGAACCTGATGAGTCTTACCAATCCGATGAGTCGATCAAAACGAAGATAAAGATCGTTGAGAAGAGTGACCACATCGTAGGGAGTACAGAGGGCGCAGATGTTGGTGAAAGTGACGATATCGGTGAAGAGGAGAGTGCAATCTCCGAAGTCAGAAGCTTCGATGACGCGTCCTTGGCGAAGAGAATCAGCAATAGATTGGGGCATTAGTTCACAAAGCAATTCGTCGGTTTTCTGTTTTTCAACTTCCAATTCGTTGGCCATTTTCTTTAGATTTTTGGTGGTTTCTTCTAATTTTCGACTGAATTTTCAATTTGAATTCCATCTTTGACTGAACTTACTTCAATTCAACTTGACTCATTCGACTTTGATTGAGCATAATGAGATCTCGAGTTCCATCGTGTCTCTGCATATCACTGATGTGGAGATTTCTTTCGATTAATTCTCGGACTGTAGTCACATTGACAGACGATATGTACAGGATATACTTTCCATTGTCGATGATAGTCATGGAGCCTGAAAAGCAAATTCAATCACAAATCACTCCATTGTGAAGTCTGATTCCTTCAGTTGGCATGCCTGTCGCCCTACTGTTTATCCCCATAATCCTCTGTATTTTCCTCATTTTTGGTTGTCTTTGTTGTGCTGTTTTCGCCAAAGGTTTGTTTCTTCTTCAATTTTCAAAAAGAATCAGCTTGTTCGTGTCTTTGGTTTAACAAACATCGATCAAGAGACCGAGATTTTTCTCGCGAAAGTCGAAGATCTTCTTGTCGAACAATCCATATGGTTCCAATTCGCTCCCAAGGCGCCTCTCCTGTCTACGAGGAAAATGGCTATTACCATAGAGAAATCATCCATTCATTCGTCTAATCTGCCCAAACGTACCCTTGAGAAGAACTGGTTTGATGTCTTCCTGGCCCTGTTGATGGACCATATCTCCGATCGTCTTCAGTCGGAACACAAATAAACTGTTTTTGAATGTCAAAATAGACTCATAATTGAAGGGAATCTAAACGTTGTTTGGCTTGAATTTTCAAAATAACCTCGGGATGAACGAGCTCCAAAATGTCAGTCACACGAGTTTCTTGTCGTTGAGCTAGAGGGTAAGTCTTTTGAATATAAGCCCCAACATGCTCCAAAAAGAGATCTCGATCAAAACAAATGTGATATGGAAAAGCATCTGAGAAATCATCCGAACACATTTCATAAGTCGCCTGAATGGATTAAAGGGGAAGGGGGATACGGTACTGGATGGATATCAATTTGCGAGTCGCTCTTGGAGGTAATTGCTTTCTGGGGATGCATCAGTCCCGTGTCCACCTGGCTAATTATGAAAACGACGTGTTCTGTTACGAAAGCGTCTGGAGAAGATTATAGATAACAAGAAGGATTCAAACCGAGGTGTTCTTGTTTTCTTTCTTGGACTTTCATAATAACTTCCGAGTCATAAATACGACGAGCCACCTCACGAACAACTCCTAAATGCTTCCTTTTTTGTCCTTCTATCTCAAACCTTTTACAATTGGATAAAGTCCACTTCTTTTGGAATAATAATGCAGAAGAAGTGTCCCATCTGACTGGGAATCACAACGGAAAGAAGGCCCTCTTAGTTTGGTTTGATACACAACATGATCGATGAAATAATGAAGAGAATCTAATGAATCCAAGAAACCCTCGAGATCACTGGCCATCGCTCGAAGGAGTTCGTCCCATCCGGTTTCCATAGTAAATTGAATGAGAAATCCTCCATATGCTTCCCAGACCTCTTCGACCGGAATACCTGAAACATGTCGATAAATTATTCATCGCTCTTCTGAGGGGACTGATGATCTCCGCGGAGAAAATGATGATTTTACCGATAATGTTGGCCATTGAGTTGACGAGTCGCATTGTCTCGTCGTCGTTATAATAATGGCCAATCTCAGACTCAGTTCCCTCTTCGAACTTTGCCATTTCCCTGGAATTTTTTTTTCTCTCTTTCAAAATAATAATTTGGCCAATTGAAACCGACTGAATCATCCGACGAGTCTACGTGAAAAACATGTACATAAGTCATCGGCTCTAATCGCACCTAGCCAGTCGAAAAAGTACTCACACGATCTTCTGCCAGACTTCTTTGCCATATTTTCGATGGACCAGCTGGCGAAAACTCTCATGAACCCAGCCAAACTGAAAGGGAAAACGGCTTGAGAAAAGAAAGAGAGACACAACACAAAAACAGAAAAAGATTTTACGAATCGATGTCACCTACCATGGCTGTCGACTGCGCAATGACACGCTATCGGCCGAGTTCCGGAGAATTATTTATTCATCCTCTTCCAGGTGACAAAATACTACTCGAAGGGCATACTGTAGTTTTTGAAAGAGGTTGGACTAACTATTTACCCGGGATATTCTCCTTCGTTATCTGCCTATTTTTAGGGACGACATGCGCGCATAAACAGGCTGTTCCAAGGCCAGATTACTCATATTTCTTTCCATTTTTGAGCCCAAAAGACTCTCTGATTTGCGCCATACAACTCTCCTTTTGCCATAAACATTTCTTCTTTTAGTTAGTCTTATAGGTCAGTTGTGAGTTGCCGATAATAACTCAAACTTCCCTCTCTCACCATGAAATTTTGGGTCTCTGGGCTCTTCCTTGATAGGGCTATTTCAGCCTTCCACAAGTCTCCGAGCCATGCCTATTAGAGCCATTAGAATTCTGAGTCTAGCTTCTTAGACCTTTCTTGGTGGAGCTATTTTTGGTCGTTTGAAGCCACGAATTTCTGTGACGATCGCCGGTTGTTAGGTCTGACGGGACAATCCATCTCAATCGTCTTCGTCACTCTCAGAAGAGCTCTGAGTGGGAAGTCGACGTAAAAGTTTCCACGAAGGCAATCCTCCCCCTCTGGCTGGTTGATAACTTATTCAGACCACATCTCACATTTCCGCCTCTTCATCGAAAAGATTTGTCTTCTTCTGCTCCAGCCTTGTCATTGCCAGGGAAACCTCCCCCTCGCCTTCTTGGTCGACTCTTCCAGGCCATTCCCAGGCTCTCATCGCCACTTTTCACACCGCCATCTTTTCAGACTTCTTCGAGTCCTCCAATAACTTTATCAGTGCCAAAATATTGTTTATTTCTCCTGGTCGTGAGATTTCTTTCCTCCTGGGAGGAGATCAAATTGAGTTTGACTCCTCTCAATATAAGCGTCCTCTTATTCTCCCACTCGCTGCTTCTAAAAATAAACTTTCAGATGGAAGGTGACAATCCTCCACCACTTCGGACACTTGCCGTCCCAATCATCGACGGGCTGATCTCCCAAGTGGATATGATGCGTCGTCTTTCGCTGATGTGAGTACAGTCAATCCTTCCTTCGACCAAATATGAGAGGTCGCAAACAAACGAGCCAAAGTGTCCAATTAGGAATGACATCATTCGCATATATATGAGAGAGCTTCTTAATTTTTGGATCTTTTTCTTCTAATTGCAATGGGCTTTGGTAGTTTTGGACTTGCGCTTGTTATTTCTAATTGGAGGACTTTATTTAGAAAACATGAGACCTTTTGTGAAGGAGGGCGATCAGACTAAATTGGCATTTGGCGGTGAGTTGCTGCTTGCTTAATTCGAGGGCCATTCGTGGCTACCCAAGTGCATCAACACGTCCTCGCTGACTCTCTAGCTCTCCAAAAACCTTTCGTGTCACTTCCAGAGACTCGCACACGTGAAATGTATCTGCTTGCAAACAATTCGTTGCCTTTCTCTCCTTTGTGAAACAGCTGGGGAGAGAGTGGCCCCTCTCATTTCTAATGAGATCATCTCTGCACTTATGTGGGAGAGCTCTCTCTCCCTTTTTCCCTTCTAATTGTAATCCATTGCTCATTAACGGAGGTAATTTCCTTTGGCTATATGTTTTGCAAGACGGACCAGAATGAATTCTGGAACGCTTCCCCCCTTTGACTCCCCCTTGACGATTCCATCAAATGTGTCAATGAGACAGCCTAAACAAGCAAAGACTCCAGGGTTTGTGATGGTCGACTAGAGAGATGTATCTTCTCAGGAAACAACTCACTCGTAAGACCAGGTCAGTTCTCTCCTATTGTCGGCTATAATTTCGAGATAATTGTGAATGGCCCTTTCTCTCAATTGATGGCATCATTTTTTGTTACAGTAATCTCTCGTGACTCAAATAGTTTGGAGCAATCTCTAGCCGTTTCCGGGAAGACTCTTGAATTAGTGATGACCAGCTCGACATTTTAGAGATTGAACTTGTTTTCTCTCGTAGTCTTTTTGACTTTAGCCATTCCTTCAGAATTGAGGAGAGATTTAACTCTCAATAAGTCCGCATTTTCTCTGATTTCTTCCAAGTTTGAACAAAATTGGATCTTTTTGATTCCTATGGGCTTCTTTTTTATTTTGATCGAGCCATTCTCATGTCAATATGTTTTTGACTCATTTTGAGTTCCCCCATGCAGGTGTCCCTCGGCTCCTCCAACTATCAATCGCCTAATCCGAATCTCCCCCTCGAGCAGGCTTCCTCACTTAATGCGGGGGATTTTCGCGGTCTCACCGCCAACTTCTGGCGATATGGACGGAATTGTCTATCCCATTATCACTTTGGAGGAGCCAAGCGCCAGGTAGAACCCCACCCCAGTCAGATCGAATCGTTTAGGATGCGACTACTTTGTGCCTGGTTCGACTTGGACGTGTAAGTCTCTCTCTCTTTTGTTCTCCCTATTGTCCCCCGTTTTCTCATCAGAATTCCTCACGATGTTATCCAGTTCTTCTTCGTGTTGACAAGAAGGCAAAAAGTTTGTTTGTGTGCAAAAAAGTTCTTTTGTTTTCACATGACCTCGGGATTTAGGAGAACTTTAGCTTCTCTTCAACAGTCTGATCTGTGGATCTCTCTGAAAGTGACAACTTTACCGGAAATTCATAACCAGCCGTGCGTGTCATTTCCAGAGAGATTTTTGAGAGTAACCACAAACGTCTTTTTCATCGGATTAGACAGACTCACAAATCAGAGTGAAATCTCTTCCGGGAATCCATTGAAGAATTACTTGAGACTAACACTTCTCTCCCCTCTTGTCCTCCTCTCAGCCAATCTCCTCCCTTTTGGACTTTGAGAGTGAGATTATTGAGACGAGGAGGATATTGCCAGGAAGATTCCCCACTGATTAGAAGCTTATTTTAGAATAACAAAAGTTCAGTCGACTGTAGATGTCCTTTAGCCCAGAAACATATGGTTAGAGACTACCAAAATACGGGGATTACTGTATCGTCGTCACAAAGATGAGGAATTACCCTTCTCAGGCAGTCCTTTAGAGCCATAAAGAGGATGGTGTGACGTCTAAATTCACCTTCAATAAATCTCCCAAATTCCAAACGTAAATAACATGTCATGGGGGACCATGAAATATGGACTGTCTGAGTCTCGCTTAATCCAAAGTCTATTCATAAAAGAAGATAAATTTGCAAGCTCCGCCGTCGAACAACAGACGACGAAGATGTCAAAGATCAAGACCAGGAGTCGAGAGTAATTCCAGCTCCTCCTTCTAATTGTCTCTCTCCCCTCCCCTCTCTGAAGACGTTCTCCTTTTGTGCCGAACAGGATTACCACCTGCGTCAGGCGCTTAATCCGAAGCCGAGTGGGCGGAGCTTAGCGCGTTATATCAGATGATAATCGCCTCGCTTCCACCTGAGGATGGCACCCATGAAGAAGAGTTCGTTGGTGCCTCGAATGCAACGTATTCTCCATCAGAGAATCACGCAGCTGCGTATTCTCCCAACCGAATTGCTCCCTAAGGAAGCTGAGGACGACAGCATTAGACCGAGAGTCAATAGGTACGAGTTTTCCTCCTTTTTCCGTTCCTTGACCCAACCACATATCTTGTTATCTGATCTATTCATGAGCACCTGCTGCTGACCCTCTTGTGAAAACATTTCTACTCGAAATGACTTCATCCTTTTAGAAATTACACGGCTCGTAAGTCTCTTTCAAATGACGTTGTTCAATTAAACCCTAATGTTCTGAATCACATGCACTTAATCCAAGTAACTTCCCCTTCCAAATGTTGTTTGACTCGTAAATTTCATCGAGATGTTTTCCTCAACAAAAAAGGTCTCTGGGAACCTGTAAATTAATTGGAAACCGCCTTCGCTATCTGATCAAGGAAGAGAAAAAGAGCTCATCCGGGAGGGATTAGCATTGATCTTTTTCCAATTTCAAAATGTTTCAGTTCTCCCTCGGAGATGAGGGAACGGCGTTTGAGATCTTCAGTCAGAAGGGAACAATATTATGGCTCAGTCGAATTGGTGGTCTCTGTGGATCCCCGTGGTCGAATCCGAAACATTGGAAGATTCCGTCTCGAGCCATCTTCCGATTTTCATGCTGTCAGTCTAAATTAGGAATTTTGATTAAGAAATATACAATTTTCAGGACAGCCACATAGCAACTTCGAGTTCGATTGTGTTAGAGAATCCACAAGAAGAAACTCGCTGGTATTGGAAATACTTCTTGGGGAATGGTTTGAGTGTGAATAACTTAGGAGAGTCTGAATATTTTAGAACATCAGAACTTCTCGGGAATAGATCCAAGCACCAAGTCTCCCTTTTTTCTTTCCATCCTAATCGAAGAGGAAATTGATGCCAACAAATTATGTCGAGCTATACTTTGGACTCAAAAAGTTTTTAGTTTTCCTACTCGACGAAGAGAGAGTTTAGGGTCCTCGTCGTTTGTGTATTCCAGTTCCTCAAAATGGAAAACAACTCACAGCCAAGGCGATCCTACAGTAAGTTTTCCTCTAATTAACCACAACAACACTGTTTTTTGTCTTTTTAATTTCCGTTTCCAGGAAATTCCCCGAGATGAATGATTATGCTCGTGCTTTGAAGGAAGTTGTCCACGCTAAAATCCAAAAAGAATTAGTTGTTTTGGAAGACCAAGAAGGCTCAGTCAATTGTAAAATCGGAGTCATTTATGCCCTTGGAGATCAAGTCACCGACGCTCAAATGTTCAGTAATGGTGAGAGAACGAAGCCCTAAAAGGAGCCATATTGATTCCAGAGCATGGCGATGCTAAATTTGAAAGGTTTCTCAAGATTCTCGGACAGAAAATAGAATTGCAACATTGGGGTAATTATCGAGGAGGACTCGACACAACCAGTGGGTTTCCAATCAAAAGCCTAGCCGTAATTATAGCAAATTCTACTGGGAAAGAATCGGTTTATACGGCCTTCGGTGGCCACGAGATAATGTTCCATGTTTCGACTATGCTGCCTTATTCCAAGGAGAACGATCAACAGGTCGGTAATACGAGTCAAATGCAACTCTATCTCTTTGACAACATAATTAACTCTGAGCTTTTTTGTTTGTTCAAAAGATGTCCTGAAACTGGAAACTCATTTAGAAAAGAAACGTTTCAGATTGAACGCAAACGCCATGTTGGAAACGACATTGTCAAGTGAGCCCAGCGTCGGACTACTGTAATCAATCGATTTTAGTATTGTCTTCGAGAATACCGAAGATCCTCTTCATCCTTCGTTCAGTCCGACCATGATGAAGAGTCATTTCACCCATGTGTTTGCTGTGGTAACATTTGAAGAAACAACGGGTCTTTGGCGTCTTTGGATCTACAGCGAGGAGAGTGTTCCAGCCTTTGGACCATCAATCCCCCATCCAAACACTTTCTCAGATCCTATCGAATTCCGAGATTTCCTTCTTACCAAATGTAAAACTCTTGGGAATTCTAATAGCAAATTATAGTAATAAACGCAGAAAAAGCTGCTTTCAATGCGCGAGTTTTTGTGGAGAAAAGACAACGAACAAACGACACTCTGCTCAAGGATATGTACATGGAATACATGAAGGATTGTCAATCGGTTCGTTTGTTTTCTAATTTCTATTAATTCATTTTGCAGGGTATTAATAAAGTGACGGACTCGGTGATTAGACATCTTCGTTCCCCAATAAGGAAAGATGCTCCAAAGGAAACTGTAGACTTTTGTAAGCTGGGAGAGTTGATCAAATTGGAGAAAATGCTAAGTGGTGACGTGGCCGATTCCATAAAAATGACGAGCATCTGCCGAAAACAGCCATGGGAACGGGAGCAAATCCTCCGAAACATTCCGTCTTTCGATGTCTTTGCATCCGACTCTTGGGGACCAACTTCGCTTTTGATTTCCTCCGAAGAACATGGGGTCGTCTTCATAAACGAGGAGAGATCGTGTCCTCTTTTCGAAAAAGACGTCCGGATCTTACAACTCTCCGTCCTTGAGCACTTTGGACTTTTTATCGCCCGGATGGATAAAGGCAAGGACTCGTGCTTGATAGTCTTCGCTTTGGCTGAACTTCGAGCGGCTCTCCAGACAGGAAATCCCGTCCAGAAGAAAATCTGCCAACAGAGGAAAATCCCAGGAACCAAAGGATGTCACTTCTTCGCTCCGTCAGACGAATCTGGCCTTCGATTGAATATTGTGGCTTGTGTTGGCAAACGACTTCTCCTCCTTCGATGGGCACTTGGTCCTCTGGGCAGAATTTCCCTCGGGACTGATCTCACCAACAACTTCACTATGCTTACTGTAAGTTTGGATCTCTCCGCTCAATAAAATCTTAGTCTCACCAATTACCAGAAGAGCCGGTGAATATTTGTGTCTATGAGAAAGGCTCCTATCAAAGTGTTGTCAAAGTCATCGCTTTGGCCAAAAACCATATTTATGTGGTCAATTTGACGTGAGATATCGTTGAAATAAAGAAGCCAAATCAATTCAGAGAAGGAACAGAAGAGATCGTCAACGCCGAAATTAATAAAGTCGATCGGGCTGTCCTTCGAAGTGCTACTGATGGCGACAGCGACGAGTTCATTCTCCTTCAACAGAGTTAGCCAATTCCAATTTTAAAAAATAAAATTTAGACGAAACATTACATTTTGATTTGTCGGATGGCTGCTGGCAACCGGAGAAAACCTTTTGGTCGACCAACCTAAATGACTTTTGTAAGGAGATTCCAGAGAGATGGACAAAAGGCTTATTTTAGGCTTCCGCTTTCCGTTTATTATAGGATTTGGAGAGGATTTGATAGAGATTCGTCTGGCTGTTAACGGCAATCTCTTGGTAAATTATATTCTATTTCAGAGGGGAGCAAAGTGTTTTTAGGCCTCCATGTATACCCAAAGCGTTCGACTTCTATCGGCCAAGAAAGACATCGTTTTCTCTGTGGAAAGGCCATTCTCGGCGGCAGTTTTCGACAGAACCAATCGCGGATCCCTCCGAAAACCACATAATGAGAGCAAAAAGTTCGTTTCTGTCTTTTCTTGAGGATAGTTTCTAGTTGTCGATGGGATGTCTATCGCTTCAAACATCAAGAGTTGGAATCAGTCGCTCGAGATAGAGAAAGACCTGGGGAGCACACTCCAAATATGATGAGGAAGATCCCAGCTGAATCTTCTTCGCGACTCCAATCAACTGGCAGCGACGGAAAAAGGTATCTTTTGCTTCGAGCTCTTACTCCTTTTCTAGTGGAGATGTTGAATCCGGTTATAGCACTCCTGGATTCGATACAGTACACATCGACAGCCCATTCGAGGAGTATCATCTATAGACGAATCTCTCGCTTCTCTTCGCTTCACTTTTATTTTCTTTTTTTCAATATCAGCCGAGGCTGTGATATCAAAGGATCTCTCAATAAACAATCCTTTCTTTCTTGACTATCGGTGAAGTGAGAGGTTTATCGAGAAAATGTCAACGAAATATCTTCCTGGATGTCAAATTCCAGACTTCATGAATACTCGAATTCCCGAAAGTTGTGATCGTATCAGGCTGCTGCTCGCAGTCAGCACCCTGTTTGCGTTCGTGACCGTTCTCGGTCGGGCTTTCCTAATAGATCGCCGTCCGCTTTTTCAACTCGTCCAAATCGGCTGTCGATCTCCTTCGAGTCCTCTCTCTCTCCTCATTTTTACTTGTCTTACCGACATCGCTGCCAATCTTTCCCTTCATCTCCTCATCTGGTTGACTGCCACCTCTGGTCATTTAATTTCATTTATTCACCTTGATATCTTTATTAGTAAAAGCAAATCTCAACTCTTCATTATTTTTATTTGCTATATTCTCTATCATCAGATATTTTCTACTCACTTAGGAAAAGTATAGTTGCAGAAGCGAACGTCATTACTCAGTTATACGGCCCTCGAACTATTGAAGGACATGGAGGAAAAGTAAATATTTGTGTTGTATTTTCTGGACACTTCACGCTGTTTTCGGACAAAGCGTTTATTCCCTCTCTATTTCTCAAAAAATATTCAGGCTAATCTTGTCGGTCAAGGAAATCTCCCCAGCTGGCGATTTCTCTCGGGGTATTTAGTCGACCGAGTTTCTTTTAACTTTTGGAGATTCGTGCCGTTAGTCATTACAATGTTTTGATAAGAGCAATTAGCCGGACGTGTGCTTCCTTCTTTCTTTACTCTCTCGCTCACCGAAAACAAACAATTCACTTCCGTCAAAGGAGTCGCCGAGTCACTAACCACCTCCTTCCTCTAACACTTTCATTCTCTACCTCCTCTCTCAGCTGATTTATTCTTCCATCTTTATCCCTAGATGATAGTTATTGGATATTATCAACTCTTTCCCTTGTTGTCTCTTCACATAACAATTTCTCTTTCTACTTCTGCTTCAACTTGAAACTCAAAGCAGAAAGAATCCCTGGAGCGCCAGGATACGAAAGGAAATGCTGCGGGGTCGGAGAGAGGGATGAGAGCTGTCCACTCACTGTTTGTCGCTCTTTTGTTGTGACCTCACCGTCCTCCGAAACCGATTACCCGCAGGTCACAACCGAGCACTTTCCCTTCTCTTCCAATCCTTTATTAGTTCGAGATAAATCCAACTCTCCCAGTAAGCCCTAAAGCGACAGAACCGGTTGAGGCTGTGTCCTCATTTTTCAACTACGAAAAAAAGCACGTGGTTATTGTTCTAAAATTGGCCTGGTCAGTCGTGTCGATGACAATAGATTCCCCTTTAATGCTGTTCAAACAACTCTCTCTCTCAACCACTGACCCAACCCCCAGATGTAATGTCCAATTGCAGATGACTGTCTTCACGAAGAAGGAAGGCTCCGACGAGAAGAGTAACACCAAAGAAGTTTGTTTCTTCATTTGTTTATTTACACACAAAATGTTCAGGAAGGAGGTATCCAAGTACCAAAAGTAGTCGTTTCGGGTACACCGGGATCTCAAACTCCACCAGAAGAGAGAGATATTTCCAATATGGGATGGGTGCCCATGGAAGGTGGCAATTTTGATAAGTAAGTTCTCCCTTTTTTGGAATAAATGAATTAGACCTCGCAAGGAGAAAAGATCTTCTTCGTTTGGTCCTCTCTCCGTCATCCGTCTTTCTCCTTCTCCTTTAGCGAGAACTCCTTCTCCAACTCCACCTGAATATGAAAATTATGAGAATGAAAGGTTTCTTTTCTTTCTTCCAAGAAATAAGCTTCAGGTTCCGTCGATGTGCCAAAGTGGCTTTGGTTGTTTTCATTCTTTTGGGATTCGGAATGGGAACAGCCCTCTATTTCTATCAGAAAGGCCTAATCGCGTAGGGATTCTTCCCTTCCCAAATATTTATTTCAGAGCAGCCTATCAACGAGGAATCTACCACGGTTGGAATGCAGCCACCTTTTCAAATAAAGGTGTTCCTGAGCGCCTTGAGCAAAACGTTGAAATCGATCCAGCCAGGGTTTGAGCGAATCCTTCGAATCGAGCCATCCATTCCAGGCATACGAAAAGATAGATGTTCCAAGATTTGGATCCAATCGTCCGGCTGTTTTTCTCCACGATTTTAAACAAAATCTCACTGGAATTGTAGATGTGATGGGGAAACGTTGCTTCGTCAAGCCATTGGATAGAAATGTCGTGGCTGCTCCCAGCAATCTCATTCAAATGCTTCGTCAAATGGATGTCAGTCTTTCCTTCTAAAAACAAAAAAGATGGTTTTAGTCGCCAGCTGGAGTGAATTCTCCACGAGTTGTTCGAGAGACATTCCGAGTTGGAGCCCCACTTTCGACGCAAGAAGTCGACGCTTTGGGATCTTATATGATCACTCGCCATTGCACTCTTCGTCCAGTTTATATGTTAACCAAAATGGATCAGGGGGAAGTTCGAAGGACACGACGAGGTGAGAGAAATCAAAAAACCTCTATTTGTTCTCTTTGTGTCTACCAGTACTTTTTCGAGTGTTTGTCCACTCGCTCGGCGCCAGCGGCATTCAACAAATTCTTTTTCAGGAATTGATGTGATGGAGCGACTTGAATTCGCATCAATGGGAGGAGAGAATGTCGAATTGGATGAAGTCGTCTTCTGATCAAAAACAACTTATGTCTGTACATAACGACGCTCCTTTTTTGTTACTTATTAAAGTCTATTTCTAATATATGATGGCGTAATCACCAGGTGATATCCGGCCGAACGTGTTCTCTTGTTCATCACAAATAAACGGTGATCACAATTATTTCCGTCCAAATTAGGACAAAACTCAGAAGTATGAGATAGAATGAGGGAGGGAGGTGGCTATGTTCCCCTCGCAGCATTAGATTAGAGCGCAAATCGATGGCTCACACCTGCTCTGCGGCTAAAACCTCAACTTGGAGATGGCTGGAACGACATCTGGCCACTTCATCGATCCAGCCAATTAGAGGTCTCTTTTCTCTTCAAAATCTCCCCTCTCTCCTCCTTTATAAGTCCTCTTCCTTCTTCTATCTTTCTCTCTTCAATTATTATTATTGAGTTGTGTAATAGGAGTCGCTGCTGGCATGAAATGGGCTCGGTAGTCTCTTCTCTCGGCTTCAATCAATCATTTCTTTTCGCTCTCATTGGGTAAGTCGTTCTTTCTATTGAACTCTTCTCAGAATCATGTGTATGCTGGGTATAACAGTGGCTGTAGCTGGAGGCGACTATTCCGATCCTCAACGCGATCTCATTGCAAGTCTCTTTCTTTAAAAAAAATAGAAATTTAGCCCCAAATACGAGTTCGCCCTTGTGCTCCAGCACCACAAAGGAAAGAAGTTTAATCTTTTTTATAATTTGAGACAAACGGTTTTCTGTTCTGTGAAAAAATGAATTGAATCAGCTGCACCTTCCCTTCCCATTCCGGATTCCTTTGTTCCTCCAAATGGCATATTTAAGTCTCGTGCCTAAATATATCTTTATTTATTAAAAGTCTCTCCTACCAGCCAGCAATTGATCCAAACCGTTCCAACTCGCAAAGCATTAGCTGTATTGATCAATTCGTCAGTCTTTTCGCCCCAAACTGTGGCCGACAGTCCGTAGGGAGTTGAATTGGCTCGTTTGATGACCTCATCTGGGCAGTTGAAGCCGGTTATACAGACCACTGGACCGAAGATTTCCTCGCTCATACAACGACTTTCATCTGGAATGTTGGTCACAATAGTTGGAGCCACGAAATATCCTCCGCGACAATCTCCCTCTGGAACAACTACTCCTCCACACAGCACTTTTCCTTCCTTTTTAGCCAACTCCACATAAGATTTCACCTAAACTCTTCCTTCTTCGTTTTTATCTTCAAAAAACCTTATTGAAATGGAGTTCAGAGTTTAAAGCTCCCAAAACGGAGGAATCTTTCGATGGATCCCCTACAGTAAACTGGAAATATTTATTCTTTTTTCTCGCTTGAAAACCTACCGCTTTGGTGGCTTCGATTAGTTTTTTGGTAAATTCTTCTTTGATCTCTTCGTGGACGAAAATCCGACTGGAACAAAGACATATTTCGCCTTGATTGATGAAACACGATCTGAATTGGAATTGATTTTCTCTCCTCTAAAGCTACCTGGCTATAGTCGGAATATGTTTGTCGAGGTCCGTTGAAGGAAATATGATACAGGCGTTCTTGCCACCCATCTCAAGTGAGATCTTCTTATTAAACTTGGCTCCCAGCTCGGCGATTCTCTTTCCAATGGCTGTACTTCCAGTGAAACTAATCAAAGGAACCGAGGGATGAGTCACAAGGGGTTCTCCGACTGATGGTCCTGTTCCAATCACCATATTCACAACCCCCGGTGGAAATCCTATATTTAGTCAAATCGTCAGCTTAGATTTAAAAAAATCAAACCAGCTTCTTGAAAGGCGGCCATCAGAGCCCAAGCAGTCACACTTGTCAGTTCACTTGGCTTGCAAACTACTGTATTCCCTGTGGCTAACGCTGGCGCCAATTTGAAAGACAACTTGGAAGAAAATAAATAGGAAATACAAAAAGGAATTACCAAATAAAGGGGAAGATTCCATGGACTGATGAGGCCGGCAACTCCGATTGGATCGCTCTTTACATAATTCAGCGCCTTTGGTTCGTCGAGAAGAGTTGATCTGTGATATTTCAAAGGGGGAACGATGATATTACGGATTGGTGTGATGTAGGATGGTTGTGGCGAAGAATCGAAAATTGTGGACACAACGAGGGATGTCGATGAGTCGAGCCAATTTGATGGGTTTTCCTTGGTCTCTCGATTCTAAAATGGCAAAAGCCTCGAGATTTTTCTCCACAATTTCAGCCAATTTTAGGAGTAAATTCGACCGATATTGAGCCGAAGTCGTTGACCAACTGAAACCTTCAAAAATTGCAGAACCAATCTCACCCGGGAAAGGCTCTTTCGGCAGCGACGACTGCCTTTTCGACATCTTCCGCGTCCGAGTCGGGGATCTTTATCCAGGATTTCCCGAGTGCAGGATTGATCGAATCCATATGTTTTTTGGAATCTTGGAACTTTCCATCGATGAAATTCGAAAGAGGCGAATGTTGTCCATCAGGGGAATCCAACAACTTCTGCAGAATTGTCTCCATGGCCGAAAGTGAACAAAATCGATGAGTTGACCCTGATCGCCGAAACCAGTTTGCGCCTGGATCTTTTGATCGAGTGGAATAAATAATGATTTATTGATAGAGATAGAGCCCCGTAGTGAAAGACATGCACAAAGTTAAAATCATCCATGATGAGGAGTTTCGCAGACGACGCTGAGACGACCGAGATTTTTGCAGACCAGCCATATCTGACCAAACATTCTTATTCCTAAAGAACAAACCTTTCTGATTTAGCCAATCTTTGCATTGTTTTGGAAGTTGTTGGACTCCCAAGACGGTGTCCAAAAGGTCGATCAAAGCACTGGAAAAAGGTGGACAAAAAGTAGATCATACTGTGAGGTTTGATGAGTCAATTTGATCAGAAACTTTCCGGCGTTGATCCCACAAACCTCGTAGCTTTCCCAAACGAAACATTTGTCGTAAGAATGGACACTTCTGAGCCATTTTTTGAAGACAGAATTGGATCTCTCTTACGAACACATGTTGCCGATGCCCTCATTAATATTCTCGACTCCTCCTTCCATGATTGAAATAATCTCGGCTTGAAGTAGTTTGGCTTGCTGTGAACAGCGATCGATTACAAGTTGGCCGTTGTCTGCCCAGCATGGAACGACAATCGCTGCGAATTCTGATAAATTGGTTTGTATTCTCAATTCTCCAAGGAACGAGTCCCAATAAACATTCAAAAGTGAAGAATGAAGACAGACCTGTGTTATTTTTGAAGTCATCGCAAATGATATTCCAAGCTTCTTGTCCCTTCATCAGAATCCTTTTGGCTGGATTGTCCGGACAGAAAG
This sequence comes from Oscheius sp. JU1382, assembly GCA_932521405.1. NCBI lineage: Eukaryota > Metazoa > Nematoda > Chromadorea > Rhabditida > Rhabditidae > Oscheius > Oscheius sp. JU1382. The sequence continues at coordinate 4,057,786 of OW051479.1, forward strand.
AAAGACATCGATTATATGTGAAATTCAATCTGGCACTCTTTTGGCTTTTCGGTCTTTCTTACCTGCAGACCTTTTCGAGTTTCCTGTTGAGCCGACCACGCTTGTTGTCGCCAGTCAGCAGAGCCTGCAGAGGAGTAACCATCTCGACGCTCCATTCAGCCGAAGAATCAATCAAAGAAGTTTGCATTCCATGCATCTGAAGCGAAAGAGAATCAAACTCCGCTTGGAATGCTCTTTACATAATTATCTTTACATTTTAGAAAACACGGCTGCGGTTGAGCAGAACTTGAGCCAAAGAGTGAGCTCATTAGGAGGAGAATCATTCCTAACGAGGCTTCATCTGAAACAACTAGTAAAAAGACATCAAAATCGGAGGCAAAGAGACATGTTTTCGGGAGTTGAGCTGCGTTTCTTTAGCTTCAATTGGACTCGACAGCCGCCGTAACTCCTGCCGTTCGCCCCATTTGATTCTAAAAAGTGTCCCGTTGCAAAATGAAGTTGACTATATAAGAGCATGCCGGCAATTGGATAAAAGTGGAAAGACAGGAAATGTCGGGACTGACAGCTGCCTCCTGGTATTGTTTTTTGAATGGGGAGGGGAGAGTGTGAACGGCCCAAATTGAATCCCAACATCTCGGGGGAGCCGTTATGAAGTTGGAAACAGATTGATGAATGGGACGAGTCTTTTATTTTTGCAGTCGCCTCTCTCCAGTCGAGGAAATCGCATCACTCTTAAGAAGGAGACTACGAGGAATCAAAGACTCTCTCGACAGCAGCTGTATGTGACACCCGTAGCTCTAGTCGTGTAGAGGATTTATTAAGGACCCGTGGGGATGCGTAATTGTTTCGGAAGAGACGACTTCAGAAGGCACGAATCGGCCATTATTCATCCATCTCTTTGGCCAGCCCGCCTTGAAGAACAGGGCGTTCCCAATAGACAAAGTTCAATCTGGGATCACAGTCGGCACAAAGACAACATGACAACCGGAATTTGCTTAGTCAGCTCTCCCCACGGCAGTGGCTCGTTGACAGAGTGACAAGACTTACAACAAGTCAACAAGCCATTGTGCAATCTATCGAAAAATTAAGAAATTTGGGAGAGGAAGCAGCGGAAAATAAGCTGAGACAAAGAGTCGAGGAATGTGTCGGCATCTTGTCGAAATTAAGTGTCTGATTCGGAAGAGACCGATGACCCTCCTCTATCCCTCAAATGGAGATCTTTCTCACCAGATGAGTCAATTTTCTCAGACAAACAGCAACGCCCCTGCCTCGACCCGTCAAAAATCACTGTGTGTACACTCACTCATTGAGGTATATAACTGGTCTCAAGGATATTCATTCCAGACCGGCATGCTCAGCTCAATTCTCTTCCTAGTCTGCTGTCTAGCAGGTCGATTTCCGACTAAAGTATATCCAAAGAAGAAATTTTAGGAGTTTCCTCTTATGTGATTGGAGGTGGAGCTCAGGCAGTACCGGGAACGACTTGCAACACATGTCAGCCTCAACCCCCTCCTCCTTGCAATACTTGTAACAATCCTGTGATGGGAAATTGGGGCGAGTGGGGGCCTTGGTCAACTTGTTCTTCTGCTTATGGAAGTCAGTAGTCTTTCCTTCCAATCAGATTCTTTCAGCTCCTTCTCAAACTCGCCAAAGAGTTTGTTCAGCCGCTCAATGTCCCGGAGGATCCTCATCCGAATCTCGTCCCTGTGCCCAATACGATCCAACTCCTCAATGGGGCGAATGGACTTCTTTCGGAACTTGCAGGTGACCCTTCTCTCTTTCTATTTACTTCGTTCACAAACCATTGGCACTATTTGCCGCCATCTGCCATCGCAGAACTTCTAATTTCAGTGCCTCCTGTGGTGGGGGAGTCTGTACACGAACTCGAGTTTGCAACAACGGCTGTTCCTCGTGCCAATGTGTGGGATCAAGTACTGAACAAAAGGCTTGCAATACCCAGCCATGTTGTGATTGGACTTCTTGGTCTGGCTGGTCTCCTTGTTCCGTCACCTGTGGAGCTGGTGGCTACCGTAGTCGAACTCGTCAATGCTCTTGTATCAGTGGGGTAAGTCGTTTTAAGAATCAATCAAAGCTCCTTCAGTGTGTTGGAAATTCCTCAGAGCAACAGGAGTGCAATGCCCAAAATCCATGTTCAGTCCCGGTTTGCAATACCTGCCAACAGCCACCTCAATATGACCCTCCTCCATGCAACACGTGTAATCAGCCACCCCCACCTTGTAATTCCTGTGGAAATACGGGCTATGACCCCTATGGAAAGAGGAAACGCGAAGCTTTGATTTCCAATTCGACTCGGGTTTAAACAGAAAGAAAATAAATATTTTATCGAAGATGAAAGTGACAATAAGACGCCGAGAACTCGCTCGATGAACCTGATGATTGTCTCAAGCGGAAGAATGGACCTGCTTTTGAAAAGGCTAAATGGGGTCAGCCATCAGTTGTCGCTTATCCCCGGTTCCTTTAGCGGCTCCTCGTATAAGCCTGATTGTCCTTTTCAACTTTCAGAGATGCGGGTCATTTTACTCATTTTTCTCTTATTTTCCCTCTCTTTTGGTCAGAAAAGCACAGAGAAGACGAAGAAATATCGTTGTGTTCAACTAGCTGATGATGAGGAAATCCAAATTGTCAAAAAGAAAACCATTAAGGTTCGGACTCTCTCATTCTTTGTTTTATCCAAACTCAGGGAGTAAAGACTTATTCCCGAGAGAAAAGTGTCTCCCAAGAGATTGACAGGCCATTTTCTCGAGTGCCCAACTCGCGATCAGCCGAATCTATCGAAGTGCCTCATGCCAAAGTAGCCTATCGAGGGGCTCGACCACGAACCATCACAACCACAGCTCCTCCATCTCAAATACAAGAGACAGCTCCTCCTGATTATCCAAAAGAAGTCAAAAGAGATAAAATGGGAAGACCTCTCGTCCTTCGACCCGAGCATTGCCAACAGGTTTTTTCCGTCTCTCTAAAAACTAAAAATTCAGATGAAAAAATACGCCACAATGTACGGAGTCCAAGACGTAATCACCTGGGTTAAAAACAACTGTAGAATGGCTCAAATGTTCGTTCCAGGTTGGTCCAAAATGCTTTTTTAAATAAAATTCTAGGAGCAACCTGTGAGGACATAAATTCGTTGGTAGCCAGTTGCTACATCAACAAATATCTCTAAAAAAAATGGCCCTCTCTCTTTCTCTGTTTGTACATATTGTGGAATAGATCGACTAATAAATGTTCTTTGGTAAAAGTGTACTACTCGCAATCTAATAAGGAATCGGATACTCAAAAGGCGCATATTACTGAACAAACAGTTGGCTCAGACTTTTATAATTTCCAAAGAGGAGTTAAACCCAATCGCGAACCCATTCTCCGGGAACTGGGACTTCATCCAATTTAAGGAAGAGGCCAATACGAGGTCCAATCTGATAGAGTCCTACTTCGTCCATCCAGGATTCACAAGGCATCAGGACTGAATGCTCGTATCTGAAGACATGCCAATTCTCTCCTCCATGCCACAAGCGGAATTGTACTTCAACTTCGATAAGACTGATGCTCCACGAATCTTCTGGCTCATTGTGATATTGGATGTAGACGACATCGGCTCTTGGGACACAAATGTCTTTTCCAAGGGTAAAGCAGAAGTCCAGATTAGGCAACTCATCTTTGCTAAGAGTTATTTCGTAGAGAGAAATGCCTTTCTCACTATCGTAGTTCAAGCGTTGATCGGAATGGATTGCATGCCAACTAATGAAGTCATTGTCGAAGGTAAGAGCTGCGAGGTAGATCACATAAGAAGATTCCGATTGAGAAGCTAAAACTTTTATTGAAAAAGTTTTTTTAAAAAAACAAACAAAAACATTCGGAGTCGTGAATTCGAACAGTGATGTAAGCATTCTGATTAATAGTAACTTCGCCGTAGAAATACATTATGTCGTGAGTTCGCATCTATACGGTTTTAGACGGTCGAAAATGGAGATTATACAGAGTTTTAGCTCAACCATGGTTATATTCGTTTGAAGTCGTTTATTTCATAAGCTTTTCCAAACAAAAAAAAAGCTACGACGTGAAAGGTTGAGCGAAAACTTCTATGACTGCTCAAAAATGTTTTTGACCGTCTAAAACCGTAAAAAGCCGTGAGCTCTTGATAGTGTTATACTTACGGTAGTCAAAGTCGGATCTATACTATTTGGAGATGTAGATGGCAGAGGTCTCAGCGAATTATTCGAGGGTGGACTTGCTGTCGTGTTAGAAAGTGTCGTTGTTTTTAAAGTCGAAGGTGGCTGCGAAACAGTAGCTTGTGAAGCATTCGAGTTCCCTGGTTTTGTTGTGGTTCCTGCTTGGACAGTTGGAAAAACTGAAGGAGTTGTGGGAGAAAACTCGAAAATAACCTGAAAAAAGGAAGACCGTGTAGAAAAGTTGACGAATCATTGAATTGGTCGTCTAGCTAAATCTGCGAAGATCTTATTTTATCTCATACTTGTCATTTTTTAGAAGAGCCCCGGAATGGTTCGCCAGTATAAGTTATTGTTTATAAGAGTTTTCGCATAAATGGAAACTTCTTTGGTTGTTGCGTTGCGTGCTGTGGGCGGTACCGCGGGAGCCGTAGGCAGGAAGCTTTTCGCAAACATCCCTTTGACCACACGATTGACCCTTCTCTCACTCTTCGATCCACTTCAATGTTTCTAATCGTCTCTTTCTAACTTTTTTCTCTTCAAAGCCAAGGTGTTTTTGAGGGAGAGAGAGAGCCAACCGGTGGCGAAGACGAGCCTTGAATATGGAAGCTGCTCTTTTTTTTGTTTGTGCTGCGCATTTCCGTCTTCGAAACTGGCAGAGGACGTCCATGTTTGACTTTTCTTCCAGTCCTTACACTTTTTCTTCGGTCAGATCGTGTATCACGTAGAGACCTCTCCCAATGGGCTTTCACAAAAACTCGGCTAGTCTTCATTCCCCTTACTCTTTGTAGTTTCAGCTCTCTTTTCTTGACTTGAAGGAGAAGGTAGTGTAGTTGAGCAAAACCAGAAGGAATCAGATCTGGCGAAAACAAGGAGGAGTTCTTCGTGAGCCCAGCTGAAAAGTCCACCCAGACAAAAGACAAAGGTCAACCTAATTCCTGCGGCTGTTTCCCTTTCGACTTTTCGCAAAAACAACCAGAGGTCTGTAGGACTCCCGAAGCTCTCTCGGCCTGTTTCGTTGCTTCCTCTCCTCCTCCGGTCAAGGCCATCTATCCCTAGTTATCCTTCGCTCTCAAGACTCTCTTTTGTCTCCTTTTCACCGTCCGTCATTTTCCTTTCTCCAACCTCTCTCTCTCTCTTTTCTTTCTAAAAAAAGATTAAAATTTTCTCCTTCCGAACAGCTGACAGCAAATCCAAGAAAGGTGACAGTTTCCGTTGTTTTGTCGTGCCTAATCCGACAGAACCGTACTTCCCGTCGCCGATTGTCCACTCGGTGCGGAGGGCGAGTGCTTCTGTTGACAGCCCGGCGGTCAGTCTGTATGCTAACGCGATAGGGTCGGCGCTTTTTGGCTCGAGAACTGCTCAAAAGGGAAAAACACGAACCGGGATAATTCACACGTTCCCCCTGCTTCTAAAAATCTTATCCACAAACTCCCAAGGGTCCAGCGATTTCCGGCGGAAGGACCACTCGGCCGGACGCGCTCTCTTTGACCGCTATTATAGCTCTATACCTTCCTACCGATACTATTCAATGCCGTAAGTTTTTTTTCTTCTTTGAATCCAAATCACAGCCATGTGGATCAGAGAACATTTCTTTGCAAATCTTTGATTGCTCAAGATCTTCGCTTATTTTGTAATCTGATTCAAGTCTAAAGAACATTGCTTTCAGCAGCCATATGGGCGAAAGACAAGTAGATCTGCCGACTCTCTTCAGCGACGTAAGCCGAACGATCTCCGGTATTTCTTCCATAATGGGAAGCGGCCCGGTGAATGGTCAGTCCTTTTTCGTAACCCGAACCGGCTCAGTTCTCTCTCTCTCTCTTCGAGAGACTCTTTGACATAGAGCGCGCTCGCTCTCACTGTTAGCTCAGGTTTGATTTGCGCGTCATTCAATGAATCTCCTCTCGATACTCGGCCATCCATTCAAAGGTTTGTCCAAAACTTTTTATTTTTCCGTCTAAGTTGACCAAGTAAGGGCTTTTTGTTCTAGCGCCCCTAAGTGTTTCCATAGAGATCGCTCTTTCGTTATTCTCTTTGCTTTTACAGGGTCTCGTTCATTCAAAATTCAACAAAACTTTTGAAGTCCGTTTCTCACTTTCCAAAACAGCAAAAAAACCCAGAGATTTCGTCGCTTAGAACAAATATTACTCCTCTCAGCTGACTTTTTGAGTTTTGTGAAGAAATCCTCTTTCTGCCTTATAATTAGTCGCCCGAAGGGAGGCTCTCCTGGACCGGATAGACTATTAGATCGATCGACTCCTACCCGTGAATTTCACAGTTTTTGTTTGACTTCCTGATGATTCATGAGCCGTAGTTCAGGGCTTATTTGGTCCCGGGATCAGCGCCACTGATTGTCTTTTCACGAATCGGCTAGTGGAAACAGCTGGCTCCGCCGTATAGACAGAGTTCCAGAGAGACAGTCTTTCAAGGGTCGAAACCTCTTCACGATGTTTTTTAGCCTCCCGGGGGTCAAACGAAATTGAAACCAGCATGTTGACCTATCTTGAATTTCGAGCAAAATGCGGTCGACCAATTTCATTGTTCTAATCTGAGATTTCCAGACGCTGAGGGAAATCAAAGCACTGGTGGAGGAGGGATGAGTGGTCTCTTCGGTAATACCTGCTTCAAAGCTTGTGGCTATGAAGATGTTTCCTACGCAGCCAGAGTCAGTTCCATTGTATTTTCTCTCAAAAGCCAGTCTTTAGTCAGCTGGCGATATGCTTCTCACTTTGAAAATTTGTCTGATCATTTTAACAATCACTTTTGTTCTTTGTTGTCTTCTCCTCACAGGTGCCGTTCTTTATTTGATTTGTAAAAGAGTAAGTTCTTCTTTTTTTCCCCGCAACAACAAAATCTTCAGAATCCCCCAGGTCGACGATTTGGATTGCCAGCATTTGTGCGAGATGTTTTCCCTCAAAAAGACAGCGCCCAGATCAAAGATGATGTGAGTACGTGATTCGAAAGAACGAGTAAAAATGAACTATTTATTCAACAAACTGTTGTCTGAAGTTCTTGATTCGGGATGAATTCGCTTTGGGTATGACTCAATTGATAATTTTCTGATCTTTTCTGACATTTAAAGAATTTTCGACGAAAAGACTTAATGTGGAAGGCGATACTTGCATGTTCATAGAATGGGAAAAGTACTAGGATTCCCAGATCGACGTAGAATATTTTTTGGGAAATATCAGCAGAGAAAATGTCTAATAGGACAACCAGCATAAGACCAAAGATTAAAAGTCTAGACAACGTCTAAAAGGAAGAATTCCCTCCATTTCAAGCCGGCCTACCGTAATCAGAAATATTTTGTGATAATCGGAGTACATCGAACGAACCCCCGATGCAAGAGTCGAGAACATCATTAGGTTCATTTGCCGTCTCTGAGCAAAGGAAATTGCAAAGCACATGATACACGGGAAGATGCCCCCGTATGATGACAACGCCATCAACAAAATACGCTCTTGACTCCATTCGAACGGCTGAATTATTTTCTCATGTGGAAAGACTAACACAATACCGCAAGTTCGACGAGAGTTGACTCATTTTGAGAAAAGTTCTTTGGAGTATTGAAGCTGAGAATTAACGAGTTCAAAAAATGAGTCTGGCCATTGAAAGCATCGACTAACAGAATGGTTTTTGAGAAAATTATTGGAGTCATTAGGAACATTAAAAGCATTATAAGAACTGGACGACTCTTCAAGACATTCATAAAACTAAAACTAGATTATAGAAGGAAAAAGGAGAACAAACGCTCTAAGTTTCTTCGATTGGTCTGAATTAATGACGAGTCGATTCAAGGAGAACATTTGATAGAAGATGGCTGAGCAGAGAAGAAAAGTCGAAAGACATAAAATAGACAACATGGCGATGAATAAGACGACCATCCAATAGGCATCTTCGATGTTTTCATCCCAATAAATGTGATATGAAAAGTGCTTTTAGGCGATAGATTATAATCAAGGGAGAAACTTACTCCATAAAGAAAGAAAAGGGATAAAATAATCAAAGAACAGACGACTGAAAGAAGCAAATGAAACTTGAATTCTCCCACGGTTTTGCTTTGTCTAAACAATAGGATTGGAAGGGGTAAAAGTCTTACGTTCGATAGAAGATGGATCCAATGTAAAGATTTTCAATAAGAATTATAAAAGAAGTGGCTGTAAAAAGAGTAATAACGATTTCATAGCCACTCGTCATCACCGGCTCTCAAGTGATATTGATGAGAATTTCCGCGGCTGTGAGTCTATAATTTCCGAGAAAAAGCGTCTTGTTCGCTCGACGACACATTTGAACTTCTGAAGGCACAATTTCTTTTAGAATGCTCATTCAAACGGAAAGAAATAAAACATCGAACAACCAAAAAACGGATAGCTGAAAAGTACATATTTTCGCTTTTGCCCCAACTCTTCCTGGGTGTGGTCTGGCCGAATAAAAACAGGAGGATCTTATGACTCAACAAATATATAAAAGTTAGAGGAAACACTCTCAAAATGTCTTTCATTCAAAACAAAAGAACAAAGTTTCCTCAACTTGATTGGAAGGTATTTACCCATTCGTTGTGTTTTTCTAACAATCGATCTTCTTGTTGCTTCTTTCGCTTTTGTTGTTCATATATTTTGGCTGTCTGGGCCTTGAAGAAATATTATTTTTCAGAAATGGATTCTGAAAATATTCGTCTCCCAGAGCGTGTTTGGACTGATGGATGGTCAGTTTGGATCGATTCAAAAAAACGATTTTTCAGCTACGATATGGTTCATTTTGGACATTCGAATCAGCTTCGACAAGCTAAAAAACTCGGAAAGAAATTAATAGTTGGCGTTCATAATGACCGTGAAATCACTATCAACAAAGGACCTCCTGTCTTCACCGAACAAGAACGATACCGCATGGTTAGGGCAATTCGTTGGGTCGATGAGGTGGTGGAGGATGCCCCTTATGTCACAACGGTCGCTACACTGGATGCAAATAATTGTGATTTTTGCGTTCATGGCGACGACATTACGTTGACAGCGGATGGAGTCGACACTTATTCTGAGGTTAAAAAAGCCGGACGATATAGGGAATGCAAACGGACTGCTGGCATTTCGACTACAGATTTGGTTGGTCGGATGCTGTTGCTCACAAAAAGCCATCATAATAAGTCGATGGAAGAACATATGGGTAATGCCGTCGAATTGGGAAGTGTGAGTTTTTTCTCTTTGCTGAATTAACTCAGTATAATAGGGCCCTGAAGCCATGTCTTCGTGGACTAAAGTCTCCCACTTTATGTCAACATCACAGACTATTCAGCAATTCTCTTCGGGAAGAGAAAGACATCCTGGCGACACGGTTGTTTACGTCCTCGGATCTTTTGATCTCTTTCATATTGGACATCTTGCTTTCCTTGAAGAAGCTAAGAAATTTGGAGACTATCTCATTGTGGGAATTCTAACTTCTCAGGATATCAATGCATATAAAGGAACTAATCATCCGATCATGTCTCTCCACGAACGAGTTCTCAGCGTCTTGGCTTATAAGCCTGTCGATGAAGTTGTCATTGGAGCTCCTCCCACGGTAACAGACGACATAATCGATAGTTTTTCTGTAAATGTGAGTTACCCTCTTCCAGCAAAGCTCTTTCAGTTTGTGATCAATGGCAGCAACATTCCACATCACGAGAAGCCGGATCGTTTCTTGACTGCCAAACGACGAGGGATTTATCGTCAAGTGGATTCGGGTTCGAAAATGACCACAGAGCTTGTGATTCAGAGGATCATCGACCATAAATTGCTCTTTGAATCGAGAAACAAGACGAAAGCAAAGAAAGAATTCGCTGCTTATCAGACTCTTAAGGAAGGAGGGAGTATCGACACAACTCAAGTTGTTATTATTTAGGAGAAATTGGAGTAAAGCTTTATGTACAAAAGAGATTTTTATTACAAAGTATGTACAAAATTGAGATTCTTCGTTTACATGCGATCAATTGGTATAAAGCGCTGGGCTGGGGCTCCTGATTTGGGAGCGTCAATACAGAGGTGGCCTTCGTTGGTCAAAGACGAGTGAATTCCAGAGAGGTCAACATCCTCTGGGAGAGTCCATTTGCGAACGAAGGAACTATAGAGGCGCTTTTAATAGCTCAAAAAAGGCTTACCGTTCCATGAATGAGCCTCGATCATGCATCTCGTGATGTCCTTCAATGGTCAGGAGATGTCCGTCAACGTGGACCTGTAAGGGAATCATTGGAGATCTCATAGACTTTAACCTTTAACTCGTGAGGACGGAACTGGGAGACATCCAGCTCGACTCCAAACTTGCTGTCGTTATTGATGACCTGAGAGATTTATTGAAAAGAAGAAGACTCACATCACAAGCAGTGTTTCCAAAATTCAAGGAGTCATTACCGCGACTCCAATATGGAGCCAGCATTGAGCGCTCGAAACGATCCATGTCTCGAGCGACATCATCGAAGAAGTGGCCGTAGCGGGGTACGTGGGGAAGAAGAGACATTTTTGAAGGGAGAGGGAGAGCTTTCGAAGGCTTTTATTTTAGTCTGAAAATAGTTCTAGAATAGTCTCTGCAACAAGGAGCGTAAACATCACGAGGCTAGTGTCCAGATACACATCAACATGTGGAAGGAGGTATAAAGAGGGAGAAACAACGATGGCGAAATATCCCCACTCTCTCTCTCCTATTAGATCTCGTCAACAACCTTATTTTTGGATAAAAAGAGAGGACTGTTTTCATCTCGTACGGATCCATATTTGCGTAGAAAAACAATCTTTTCCCATGCACACACGTGGTCACAACTCCTCCTCTTTCTATTTTTTAGATTGTTGACATGAAAACGCGCTGTTTATACCTCACCCTCTTCTTGCTTTTGGACGTGTTGGTCTCATCTAAAAGTCTCACTTTTCAGTTCTCAATCTCTGAAAAATGGCTTTGAATCCATTCTCTCCACTTTTCCGACATCATTTGGATGATACCTTCCACGAACTCAATCGCTTCCAACAAGGTCTCTCTCCCTCCTCGCTCAATGGTCCTAATACAAGTTCCCAGGTATTTATCTCTCTTCACACTACACGATTCATTTAGGTTGTAAATGACAAAGAAAAGTTTGGAGTTTCTTTGGATGTTTCTCATTTCAAACCAGAAGAGTTGAAAGTCTCGTTGGACGGTCACATTCTTACAATTCAGGGGGAACATGAAATCAAAGACGATGAGCAATATCTCAAAAGGTTTTCCCTTCTTTTTTTTCTTTATATCGTTTAGAGCTTTTATTCGAAAGTGGACTCTCCCAGAAGAATGTGATTTGAATGGAGTCAAGTCAACTTTCTCGAAGGATGGCCATCTGTGTATTGATGCCCCCAAGATTCTCAGAGAATCGATGTCAAGAGCTATTCCTATTGAGGGAAGACAGTAAGATTTCACCCCAATTGTACATTTTTGTAAATAAAGTATTTCTCGGTTGATACTGATTGATAGATGAGCAAATAGGCACATATCGGCGGACGTGAAGAGTGTCTTTTTCTCCTATATTACTCAGCCTTTTGTGCTTGGCTGTTGCGCCATACTTGGCCTCGTTCCATCTGTGCTCCTTTTCATCTTGCATCATTCCTACAGTACCTTTCGATTATCTCTCCATTCTGTGTGGATAAGAATGCCCTCCTAATGGGAAATTATTCTCACAGACTGACGAGATCTTCCCATCTCTTATCTCACATAATTGGTGGTAAGTGAGGCTACGTGCCGAGAGTGGTCGACCTAGTGACCTGTCTCTTAGAGGAGCGGATAATGAGAGAGCGTTGCGTCGTCTTGCTCTTACGATTACCATCCCCGACCTTTATGCATTCCTTGATCCATTTGCTTATGCTGACTGAAACTCTGTTGCTTCTTGCTTGAATTCGGAACGAAGTATTGTCAGAAGCAAGTCTCGACATCTGTCGTGACCTTGTCAATCCTGGACAGTCCCTCCTGTGTGGGCGGAGTTGACCCATAACCTCTGATGCGACGGGTGCTTTTTATTCAAATTTTCGCTTTTCTTTAGCAATTAGCTTTCAATTAAAATTTTTCTTCATCCAACATACATCTCTCCCTTTTCATTTTATCACCCGTCTTCTTCAATTTTTCACTTTCATTGCCAATAAAAAAATCCTTTTGTCTTGATCAAATTATCAGCGAGCCCCTTTCCTTATAAGTCTACAATCAATCCCTCCTTTGGAACGAATCGTATGGTCATTGTTCCTGAGCATATTTGCCATAGCAAAGGGTCACGGGCAGCTTTGGCAGAGATGCGCGTCGACTGTCCTTTCTTCTGTATAACACGCCATTTCCAGGTTCTTCTAACCGAATATGCTGGGAATTCCATTTCTCGGCAATTTCGTCGAAAAACGAATTAAAAAGCAGACAGTAGCCGACTTCTGTGATCATCTCAACCATTATGTAACAGCCTATGCTCTGGGCTTTTTTGCTATTGCTATATCCGCCAAGCAATATTTTGGAAGCCCAATCCAGGTTCTACTCTTTCCCTTCTTCTCTAATCTCATTTCCAGTGCTGGGTTCCTAGTGAATTCAGAGGTGGATGGGAGAAATATGCTGAAGATTATTGCTTCATCGCCAATTCCTATCATGTCCCTTTTGAGGAGGAAATTCCTCGCTACGGAGATGAAGGCCGAGAGGATCATGTCAGCTATTACCGCTGGGTTCCCATCATGTTGGCTCTACAAGTTTGTTTAAAAATCCCTTCGACGAATATTTCTCTTTAGTCTCTAATGTTCTTCCTCCCCAACTATATTTGGAACATTCTCCATAAAAAGACAGCCATCAATCCCGATGCTTTCCTCAAAGAAGCCGATAAAATAACTCGTTTGACTGGAGATAAAAGAGATGAGGAAATCAGTAAAATGGCCAAATATTTCATGGAAACTGTTTCGACTTTCGGCACAGCTGACATCAATCGACGAGTTAGTTGCCCTCCCTCCTTCAGAGACAATCATTTCAGTTCCGAGCTACCCCTCGTAGTGGTAGAAATGCGATGTTGTGTTATCTTTTTACCAAATTCCTCTACGTTCTCAATATATATGCTCAAGTACTTCTTTTGAACCATTTCCTCGGAGAGAGTTATCTCCATTGGGGTTACCAAACTGCTTGGAATCTATTGAATGGAGTCCAAAGCAATGAATCTACAGTCTTCCCTCGAGTCATCATGTGTGACTTCCAGGTATAACAGCAGTCCTCCCAGACACAAAGAACGCTTCAGATCCGTCGACTTGGAAACATCCAAAATCATTCTGTCCAATGTGTCATTATGATGAACCTTATTAACGAAAAACTCTACTTCGTCCTCTACTTCTGGTTCCTCTTCATGGCTGTTTTGAATGCCGCCAATTTCCTTTACTATGTTTTCATGATGCTTATTCCCCGAATGAGACTCCGTTCTGTCATGTATAAAGTCAATTACATCAAGGTATGCCCTCGCTTTTTTATTCTCAAAGGTCTTTTTTCAGACACGAAAAGATCAAGATGACTTGGAACGTTTTGTCAGGTAAGTTTTATATAAAGATTTCTTATTAAAGAAATTCAAAAACTATTAGAAGAGAGAGATATCTCTACTAGATTACAAAATTCATTTCAGCGAATGTCTTCATCCCGATGGAGTTCTTCTCCTTCAATTCCTGACTGAGCATGTTGGCAGCCGAACAACATACGATTTGGCAACAAAACTTCTTGAGAGCTATTCTGCCCAACGGGTTTGTTGCCCGTCTTGATTCGTACGAAGAAATCTTTTCAGCAGAAATCAATTGAAAGCTTCTCGGATGACTCGGAGCATTCACCTCTCCCTCTTAAGTTTGCTCAACCTCCAACCTACCATCAAGGTTTCTACCACCCAGATGCTTCGGCTCCTCTCAACTATATGGAACAAGGCACTCTTCGAGTAACCGATAAGGGCCAGCAATGTTCTTCTTCTTCTTCTCGTAGCAGTCCCACCGACGTTTAAAATCTCACTCCATGATCCTCACATGTCCCTCAGTATTTTTTCGATGTGTAAGTGCATTCTCCTTTACGAGTAATTGGTGCTGTTTCAATCTCCTTTCCAATAAACATTTCATGATTTTTCTTCCTTTGTTTTTTGGGGGTAAAACACCATAAGATATCTGAGTCCTATAGCTAAACTCTTGTTTGACTTCGCGCCATGGGTCTCGTCACGAAGACCCTTTCGATCAAGGAGTGTTTGAAGTCCACCGTAATATTGGTTGGTTAGTCGGTGGATTCTAGTTTTCCTATTTCTTTTTCCTTCAAAAGTCTGTACTGTATAGTCTTTTGTGTTCACTAATAGTCGTAAAAATAGAAAGTTCTGTCCTCTAACTAGATGCCGTAAAATGTTGCCTGAGTTTGTCCTGTTTGGTCTAGCATTATCCCAATATGTGCCTCAGCCTACTCGACCTATCGATATTTTCAATCCATTTGGACCACCGACGACTCCTCGGCCAAAATTCCAGGTATGTTTGTACCCCCTTATCTTCAACAATTCAAGTTTAGGGACTAGCTGATGATGAAGTTGTCATCAAGCTTCCAATTGGCCAACTTTTGGGAAAATCCATGATTATGAGAGATCTCCCATGGACTCCAACTCAAGATATAACAGAGCAAGTTCCGAAAGATTGGTTTCCCAACGAACCAAATCCGTTGCCTAAAAGAAACAACGTGACTATTTATACCTTCTTGGGAGTGCCTTATGCGGAGGCTCCAGTGGCCAATAGACGCTTCAAGCCACCGCAGACATTGACACATTTCCCTGGAACTGAACCCTTCATCGCCTTTCAATTTGGAGCTACTTGTGCTCAAGATGTTGAGAACCGACCTCAACCGTTTATCGATGATCCCTATCCATTTCTAGTGGATGAGGATTGTCTCTATCTCAATATTTATTCGCCTGATGTGAGTCCTCACATCTGCATTCTGAGTTCAGGAATTTTAGGTTTCCAAAACCTCAGGACTTTCCTATCCAGTCGTCGTATTTTTCCATGGCGGAAACTTCCAAACGGGCTCAGCTTCTGAATGGCCGGCTCACATCTTAGCCACTCGTGGAATGGTCGTCGTCACAGTCAACTATCGCTTAGGACCTTTTGGTTGGTCATTTTACTAACAAAACAAACGTATTCAGGTTTTATGAGTCTTGGAGATTCTGTTACCGGTAATTATGGCTTACAAGATCAAAAAGTGGCACTGGAATTCGTTCGAGATTATATCGCCCATTTTGGAGGAGACCCTCAAGCAGTTACAGTAATGGGTCATGATGCAGGAGGAGTCTCCGTTGGATTACAAATGCTCTCGCCTTATTTCAAAAGTAATTTAAAAATCATCAAATAAAAAGAACATTTTAGATCTATTCCGAAATGCAATAGTGATATCCGGAGCTGAGGTTTCTTATCATTCGACCATTGGAAAAACAGCTTTGGCATTCAACAACACCATTAAACTTGGAAGATATCTCGGCTGTACCCAGGCTGTTGCAGCGCACGTCTGGGATTGTATTGAGACTCGTTCCACGAATGATATCGTTCGAGCGACGACAACTATTCCCATCGAGTGAGAGGCATCTCATAGCCTTTACTTTTATCGTTTTTAGATATAATAGGTACTTATTTATGCCAACTGTTGATGGCAAGTTCGTTCCGGGGAATCCTCTATGGATATTGAACAATGCTCCAACAGGTATTGCCTCGGTTATTTCGCCAGTTCCTATGTTGATGGGAATGAATGCTCAGGATGGTAGTGAGGTTGGTTTGATTCTTGCCTTCCCCATACAAGATAACTCTAGGTAGTACTGGAAAACCGCAAATTGGGCGAATTCAATGACTTCAATAATGTCGACTACCAATACATGAGGAGTTTCTCGATTGAATACTGCTTTCGTCACAATTATACAATGAATCGAGAAGCCATTGCGGAGGCTATGTGTGATCGATATACCTACTGGCCGGATAGAGCTGACGAGTGGAATATTCGAGAGGAATTCGTTCAATTGGCTACGGATTGCTATTACACTGCTCCAATCCAACTCTCAGCTCATCTTCATTCCTCAGCCGGATCTCGAGTCTGGATGTATGTCAACAATTACAATATGTCAAAAGGGACAAAGGAAATTCCTGGTTGGATGGGTAAGACCCCTTTGGAAAAATAGAAATCAAAATCTAGGAATGTGTCGAGAATGTGATCTTTATCTTGGATTGGGTTTTCCTTTTCTTCCGAACAAACTTCTTCCGCAACACATGCAAGGCTACAACTTCTCAGAAGCCGATCGGAATGCCAGTCAAGTTTTCACCAATTTCATTCGTCGTTTCGTCTATGACCAGTAGGTTACTAATCCCTCCTTATTCAAAACAAATGCAGGGATCCAAATTTCCTAAACGATGGAACTTGGTCTGCTTATCAGCCAAGACGACATTGGTATTTGAATTTCAATTATACCAAGGAGTTAGGAGTCACCGTCCCAGGAACATTAGAGCGAGACTATCGATATCAGGATGTAGCCTTTTGGAATGAGTATATTCCACAATTAGTCAACTATATGACGACCACTTTCCCACCGATTGAAGTGTCTGTCCGTCGTGAGCTCATGGCCTTCCAATGGCTCTCCGCCATTATAGTAATCGTCCTGATTTTGTTTATTGTTCTAACATTCTCGTTTGCTTATCAACTTTTTGAGAAACATCACGGTTCGGATCCACCAGAAGATCACAAATTAGTTGAGTATAATCGAGACTTCCAATCAGCTTCTTCTGGCTTCGAACCTCCTGCCTCTAGAATGAGTGCTTTGTAATTTCTGTACATTTGGATGTCCTCGTCTGTAAATTTGTATTTGTGTGTCTTCACTCACTGTGCATATCACTTTTATTCACTTCGATCTCACTAAAACTTTCAATCTCTCTCTCGCTCTCTTCCACATCTTAAAGGGTTCTTCGCCCATTCTTATTCTCTCTCTCTCTCTCTCTTTTTATTGTCTCATTCCTGATAATTATCCAATTTCTAGGGTACTATGGCTCCTAAGGCTGCTGAAAAGAAGAAGGTTACCAAGGCCGTTGATGCCAAGAAGAAGGTCGCCAAAGGACAGAAGCTTGTCCACAAGAAGAAGATCCGCACCTCAGTGCACTTCCGTCGTCCCAAGACCCTGAAGACTGCCCGTGTCCCCAAGTAATTTTGTCCCCTTGAACAAAGTAGAGCTCTTCAGATTCCCTCGTAAGAGTGCTCCCGGACGTAACAAGTTGGACTCATGGAATATCGTTAAGTATCCTTTGACCACTGAATCTGCCATGAAGAAGATCGAAGACCACAACACTCTTGTCTTCATCGTTGACGTTAACGCCAACAAGAACCAAATCAAGGCCGCCGTCAAGAAACTTTATAACTTCGATGTCCTAAAGGTACGCTACCTTCTTCACAAGCTCAATGAACGCCTTCGTAAGCACTGCTTCGAATCCTATATTCGAAATGGTTTGAATTGGGGCGGAAAATATTCTTTTGAGCATACAAACTGATAAAATCTAAAATATTTTATTGGTCTTTTCCTCAAAGACAATAAGTATTACAGATCAACACCCTCATCACGCCTCTCCTTCAAAAGAAGGCCTTCGTCAGACTAACCCCTGATTTCGATGCCTTGGATGTTGCCAACAAGATCGGAATCATCTAAACATTGTTGTTTTTTGTTGGAGTAAATTGTTATAAAAATCTGTTAGTCTTCATGACTTCTAGAATAATCTCAACGAGCGACAAGCTATTAAAAACATGGACAAACAGATTTAATTCTGATTCTATTAGAAGAAAAATGGTAAATAAGGCTATAGATATGATAAAATAAGGTCTCGCAGCGATACATCAACTCAACAAAGATACTATGATTTTTGCCTTTATCCTATTGATGATTTAGTTATGCCTTTATTGTTACAGCCTACTTCTTCTAGTTTGCCATTTGTTATAAAGTTTTAATGCTTTTTTTTTCAGAATGCAAGATACTAACGGAGTGCCACCAGGTCAAAGCAGCAGTAAGGATGAGCTATTGGTATATTTTTGATATATAACAATAAAAGTTTTAGTGGAAAACAACATTTCCTGAGAATGTAGAAAGCAGTGAAGACTCTGCCAAGTTTATTGAGCGCTGTATTCTTTTGGGTACCACGATGTTGCTTCAAAGTCGAGGTCTGCTACCAGCCGATATTTTCAAAAAGAGATTTCTTACAAGTATGGTTTATTTAAAAAAAAATAAATCATAGTTAAATTTAGGCGTTTGTAGATGTTGGGTTCCTAATAATCATACGACAATAGGAAAACGTCTAATGAATAAGCTTCAAGGTGTTATGGAGGCCTTGAAGAACGGATATCTCAAAGAATTCTTCATTGTTGTTGGTACTAATGAGAATAACCTGGATGAGGCTGAGGAGGTTTTTTGCTGGAAGATTTCATACGGTCCCAACGGGATCTCTGCATTTTTCGCAGTGTTAGTTTACTTTGAAGCATTCCCAACATTTTATTAAGTAGCGATGATAGATTTGTAAGTGATCTGCGTTACCAAGGAATGGCTCATTTAAAAGAGCAAATTATTGAACTCCTTAGCCGGATTAGAAAGCTCTGCAAAGGGATTCTATCAAAGCTTCCGTCAAACGCTTTCCCTTCTTTTCGTGTGACATATGTTGAAGGTTGGCTTATTTTAAATGCATTTACGATTTCTTTAGGTGTAACTCCGACCCGCTGGCAGGCTCCTGGGTTCTACCGCGCGGAAAATCTTTATACGCTTGACCCTCGGGCGCAAGCAATTGCACTTGGAGGAGTAGCTACAAAAAACCATAAGTAAGGGTTAAACTGTTTTATTTAACTGAATTCTTAGGACCTGCTTAAGCGTAAGTAGCATCCATTTGGAAGATGAGATGGTAGCCGTTGACCAAATCAATTCAAGTTTGCTTAATGAAACTGCTGGCAATAATAATGCCTACGACTTGCTAGAGCAGTCCTTTGGTTCAGTAGTAAATATTAAAGATAACGAAGATATTGAGGTTTAGTTTAAAATTTTCTCTATTTAAGTTTTAGGAACCGAGAGGTGACGTTTCAATGTCGCCAGTAAGCCCATCGCCTCTTCTTAAGCGACGTGGTGTCGCCGGTAAGTATTTTTTTATTAATGGAAAATCTTGATAAATTTAGTTGCTTCCGATGCTACTGTAGCACAAAAAGGTCGAGCATTACGCCAAAGAAAGGTTGCTCAAGAAATCATAAAAAAGGCTCCAAAACCTCTTACACCAGGAAAATCCTATCGCATTGATCAAACCACTCCAGATAGACTGAAAAACTCTAAGTAAATTTTGTTGATTTTATAATTTCTGTAAATTTATTATTTTTCTGTTGTTTTTTTTAAAATAAAAGTGTACTATCTTTTATAGTCTTGCATCTTTTGGTTAATAATCATTCCTTGCTGGCCTATTTTAAATACTTTGTCTTCCAAAATTTACTAAACGGGACGCTGCACTTTTTCGACTTTAGATGGATTTATATCCAGTCACATGTAATGGCGAGGGTTGTTTACTACCAGGGAAATTTCTCGATAAAATAGGCCTTTTTCAATCACTGAGTTTGGTCGATTACGAATACGATTGGATAGCTCCTGATTTGGACATTCCTCTAGACATATTTAAGAAGGTTGCCTTATAATAATTCTAACATGGTTTAAATAGATTATCGAGTGGCTTGAATACCATGAAACACGTAACGAAGATTTGAGCGGAATTATTACAAGTGCTGATCCATTTGTTGATGATAGGTTGTTGCCACATACTGGTTGGGATAAAAACTTTATTGAGCGAATGGATGATAAAACATTTTGGAATCTTGCGCAGGTTCGTTTACTTTATTGATATTTGAGATTCGTTTTTTTTCAGAAAGTTTTGGAATTCAAGGTGGCTCACATGACAACTTTTATTAGAAGAGAAATTGCCAACCGTATCAAGGTATTCTTGCTCTGCGCATTATTTATTTATAGGTCTCAAAAGAAAAGCTTGGTTCTTCGATTGGGATTGCAAAGCTAATGCAAGACTTGGATGAGAAGAGAGAAAAAATTCAGAAGCTTATTGATCAACTTAATCAGTAAGCTTCTCAACTGATTTAGTTAAGTGCCAATAAAAGCATTTTTATTTAAATAAAAAGTTCTTAAAACTTTTTTTTGCTGTTAAAATACAGAAAAATTTTTTTTAAATTCGCGATTACGGGAAAGTGAAGAAAATAGAAATCCGCAATACGAATAGTTCAAATTCACATTTTCTTAGAGACGGACTTTTTTAAAATGTAATATTAAAGATTTCTGATTGGAGAACAAAATGGCTGAAACTACTATTCGAGCGGAGCTCCGTGAAAGATATCTACGCTTTATGAATAATGTATGTGGCAAAAAAGTTCGTTTTAGGTGTTTTCAAAATATTTTTTTAGGCAGAGATTAATATGTATGAGAAAACGACTGTTTCTGGACAAATTGCTGCCGTTAAAGGAGACATTACTCATTTTCTTGTTAGTAACCTTAGCACACCTATTGGCGTACAGGAACTGGCTGCATTGAGGTTAGTTATTCTGATCAGAGCCATATGTAGTTTTAGGACAAACGACGTTATATTGGTTTCATTTAAATACAGCGATCTTAGTTAAATAAAAAGTGGACTTCACATTCATATTTTAATAATCATTTCAATAAGTGAATTCAATGAATACTTTCGTAGAAATATAGACTTCAATTCTTCTTATTTCTTTGCAGATGGATCTTTACCGAATTTTAGAACTATATAGAACACTAATTGATAGCTATATCATTGATATTTTTGTTGAAGACAGCTGGAACTTGCTGCCAAAAGCTTGGCAAAAGGCCCTTATTAGTATTGATGTACGTTTATTAATTAAGATCTTAACAAATTAATCATCATTTATTTTTTAAAATATTCAGCCAAATGTTTGGAAAGAAATCCTCGACGTAAACTGTAGATTAAAACGGACATTGCCACTTTCATTTTTATGCTTGCGCCAAATTTTTGTAGATGTTACTAAAAACGTGAGTTTTTGCTCTCTACTGCTTATTTTTGTTTTTAGAGAATTCCCGTAGCATCTCCTAAAGAGTTAGGAAACATTTTAAATCTAAATGTAAGTACAACGCACAATTCTTCTAGTATTAAAGATTTCGGAAGTAGATTTTCCAAAAGTTACAGCAAAAGAAAATATAAGGAGGCGAATAAAAGAAAAAAAGCAACATGAAATAGATCGCTTAGTTTACTTGTTAAAAAATATTCGTACTGTTAGCGGTGGATTCGATTATGCATTTGATATTGGTGGCGGGATTGGTCATCTATCACGGATTTTATCATTAGAACTAGATGAACTACAAGTAGTAACAATAGAAGCGAATTCCCAGGTACTCAATAGTGCTTTATTCAATGTCAATAATTAAAGCTAGTTGAAACTGCCAACTGCATTGATATAAAAATGAAAACATTACTAAAGAAGGATGTATCATTGCCTGAAAGGATGGAATGTATACTAGATGAAGATTCGAACTCTTGTATTGTAGAGAAAACTTTAGGTTGCACATTTTTAGCCGAAACAACATTTATTTTAGATAGATCTAGTATTATTGTGGGACTTCATACCTGTGGAGATCTTTCAGCGACAATATTACGATCTTATGTTAATTTTAAATCATTGAATTCTCTTGTATTAGTTGGATGCTGCTACCACAAACTGAATAGTGGCGACGACAAACTATTTCGACAGGATTGGCCTGGAGAGAAAAAAGTATCGTTAAAAACACTTTTAGTTTTTGTTTAGAGTATAAGACAGCAAGGATTCCCACTAAGCAAAAAATATTCTATGGTAAACTTATCGTATGCGGCCCGTGAACTATCATGTCATGCAGTTGAAGATTTTGCTCAACAAGTTATCCAGGTTTTCCAAAGACTTTGCATAACTTTTTTTAGGACAAAGTTATTCCACGACATCACTTTCACCGTGCTTTAATCGAATTAGCCTTGTGGGAATATTCGAAATCCGATGCAATTCGCCATCTCCCCGTTAAAGGTGTTAAAAATGCAAATTCTTTGAATTTTACTGAATACTACAAATGTGCATTAGATGGTCAAGAGAAACTACTTTCAATTGTAGAAAATCAGGTACACTATTTGAGAATCTTAGCATAGCGTTTCAGACAATATCAAACAAGAAAATTCAAACTGTTCTAGAAAATTATGACGAAAATTGTCACAAAACAAATTGCTTATACAATATTAGACTGCTATTTGCTCCAATAGTAGAACATATTTTATTGATTGATCGTATTCAGTTTCTTAAAGAAGCTGGGTTTAAAGCCTTTCTTATTCCATTATTCAATCCCAAGATGTCGCCTAGAAACTTTGCAATATGCTCATATAAATAGTTTTTATAGTCTGATTTATATGAAATTAAACTTATTCCATATGATTATTTATCTTACAAAATAATATTGGATTTTTAATAATTTTTTCAGCAATGGTTCAAGTTTGTATAGAGGGCATAGATATTACATTTCCATTTGATCCATATGAGTGTCAGAAGAATTATATGTCGCAAGTGATTAAAGCTTTAAACTTAGTAAGATTTTATTAAAAAGTTCTTACCTTATAGAAATGTGATGCGGCTTTGGAATCACCAACAGGAACCGGTAAAACACTTTCTCTTCTTTGCTCAACATTAGCCTGGTTTCAAAAAGAAAAATTAACATTTATTCCATCGTTGCAAAATACAATGGCAATTGCCAACAAAACAATTTCACATTCTGCCAATTTAATGCCCAAAATATATTATTGCTCTAGAACTCATAGTCAGTTAGCTCAAGTCGTTAGAGAACTTAACAAAACTGTATATAAAGCGTAAGCTCTAAATTTTTTATTAGTGTTTTTTAAGAATTAAAACTACTGTTCTTGGCTCTAGAGATCAATTATGTATTCATGAAAAAGTTTCAGCTGAAAATAATAGCAGCATTAAGGTTATTGTCTTGATGCTATTTTTACAAATATGTTTAGACTATGATGTGCCGATCAATGGTTTCAAAACATACATGCAATTATTACAACAGCTGGAATAGTATGAGTATTTTATATATCTAAATATTTTTAGAGTGTGACTCTACTCAACTAAAAGATATCTATGAATCTTCAGGTAACATTCTAGATATTGAAGATCTTATAAAAGTAGCAAAGAAAAATTGGTATATCTTACAGTATTTTGTTATTTTAGCAGTAATTTTCAGCCATTGTCCTTATTTCCAATCAAAAAGTTTGAAAGACACTGCTGAGCTTATCTTGCTACCGTATAATTATCTAATTAGTCCAGAATTAAGAAGAATTCATGAAATAGATCTCAAAGGAAGTGTTGTCATATTTGATGAAGCACATAATCTTGTTTGTTTTGCAAAAACTAATAAGATAAATTTTAGGAAAATATTTGCGAGAGTTGTACTTCAACTGAATTAACAACAACTGATGTGGCTATGTGTATAAAAGAGCTCCAAAAATCTATTGAAATTATGCAAGAGGAAACAGAACTAATTCGCACGCAACTAGTAAACTATCTGTTTTTTTTAAATAGAAATATTTTAGGATGCTGGAACTGAAAGTTTTGGAAAAAGTAAAGATAAACGAGAAGAAGTCGCATTTGAAATTGGTACTGCAGCTTCGTTATTAAGTAAGCCCAATGCATAATTTAAAAACTTATGTTTTTAGAAATGCTTTTCGAATTAGAAAAG
This sequence comes from Oscheius sp. JU1382, assembly GCA_932521405.1. NCBI lineage: Eukaryota > Metazoa > Nematoda > Chromadorea > Rhabditida > Rhabditidae > Oscheius > Oscheius sp. JU1382. Next base: position 4,081,744 of record OW051479.1, read on the forward strand.
GCCATTGAAGATTTTTACAAAAATAATAATAACAAAAGAACATATCGTGAAATTGAAGGAAAGGTAACTTTCTTGCTTTCTTAACTACTATTCACAAAGTTTTTAGGTCTACAATGGCAATCAACTCTTAGAGCTTCTAGAGTCTGTTCAATTTAATTTTGACAAAGCTAGTGAAATTATGATACTCTTACGCAAAGCCTCAGAATATCTTCATGAAAAAGGCAAGTGCTTTTATTTTTTTATTTATTTTACTTTAAATTTAAGCTGAAGCCGGTGGTCATAAATTGCTAGATACAAAGGGGTATCTGAATAAGTTCGAAGCATTCCTTTCTGTAGTCTTTATGTCTCATCCTGTCTATGAAGGAAAAACAAATCCTCTCGCAGCTCAAACAGTAAGCAGATTTTTATGTTTAGAACCTTTTTCAACAGAATTATGAACAGCGTAAAAAAGAAAAAAGAGCTTTAAACTACAAACTATATATGTACAAAGAGAAAGATGAGAATGGACAAACTACTGAAAAGGTTTTTTTTCGCTAATTAGAACTAACACCATTGTTTATAGATAATCATAAATTTTTGGTGCTTTTCTGCCGAATTAGCCATGAAATCACTTAAAGAAAGAGGTGTACGTTCCGTTATTGTTACAAGTGGAACATTATCTCCATTGGCCTCATTTACAAGAACTATTGGATTGCAAGCATTTTCTCTCAAACATTTGACCTTTTATTTCAGAGACTTTGGCTGTACTCTTGAAAATGAACATGCAGCTGATAAAGATCAGGTTTATTGCGGAATTGTTAAAAAGGCTAAAACAGTTGGCGCTCAAATGTTTGATCTTAATGGAAAACTTTCGAATAGGTAAAAAGATGTTTGATTATTAAATATTAATTTTCAGAACTGACGCTTATTATACAGCTATTGCACATTGTCTGCGAGACCTAGCGGGAAAAGTTCCTCAGGGTTAAAATATTAAAATATACTTAGCTAAACATTAAGCTTTAAGGGATTCTCGTATTTTTCGCATCATACGGAACACTGAAAGCAAGCATTGATATAATGAAGCGTAGAATAAAGAATAGCATCCCGATTTGGGACGAAATCAGCAGACTTAAAAAAATTGTAGTCGAGCCACAATCAAAGGTAGATTTCTCCGATTTCTTATTAGTTGTTCAGCGGGAATTAGCAGCATGTAGATTAGAATTTGAAGAAGCTGTACGAGAAAAAAATGGTGCAATGTTTTTAGCTGTATGTCGCGGAAAAGTTAGTGAAGGAATTGATTTCGCAGATGCTGCCTCAAGAGCAGTTGTAATTGTTGGAATGCCTTACCCAAGCCTAAATGATCCAAGAGTTAAACTAAAGAGGATATATTTAGATGATCAAAAGAAAGAAAACAGAGAGGTATTTTTGTTCATTTAGATGAGTCAGCAATTTTTAGATGATAAATGGAGATATGTGGTATAGCATGGAAGCGTATAGAGCAATAAACCAAGCTCTTGGACGTGTATTACGCCATGTCAACGATTTCGGGATTGTTGCTTTGCTTGATAATAGGTTCCACTACAAAATCATTTATTTATATCTTTCTATTCAGGTTTACATTGGGCGATAACAGTAAATTCCCGTCTTGGTTAAGACAGTCAATACGAACTTTTGAAGATATGGAAGCCTTCACAGTAGCAACCAATCGCTTTTTTTCTGAGAGGAGTCTTGAACTAAGGGTAAGTAAATTTTTTTCTTACAAATTAGAATTCAGGAGTCTGCAATAAGCTTAAAATCAACTTATACAAATACAGTTAAAGTAACAAGGAAACGCGCTATTGAAAACAACGAGTTGGTATTTTAGATTTATTTACATTATTTTAAGAAATTATTGCATTGATTATTCAGCCGCAGATGACGAAGTAGAAATTATAACTGAAAAATTAGCTGTTGAAGGAGTTGAATCGCTTTCCTCATTAGGCGAGGTTGGAGTCCTTTTATATTAATAAAAATAGTTTAGGAACAAGATACGAACTCAGTTCCAAAACGCCCTCAGAAAGTAGTAATTAATTCTGCTTTTGGGAAAGTGGATACCTGTACAAAACAAAATCCTCCACAAAGAAAGAAAATAAAACTGGCTCCTAGAAGTTTTAGCGATGATAAACCAGTCGAAGGAACCTCCTTAGCTATAAGCGTATCTGAAGATCCACAAACCAGCACTATGCCACGTCCAAATACTATTGAGATTTTACCAGAAAAAGAAAGAAGAGAGCTTAAAATACGAGAGATTCTTGCTCTTACAGCCAAAGATGTCATGGCTATGGTATTTCCATGTTTTTGTGCTAAAAGAAATAATTTTTAGCTTAAACAATTAGGAAGTCTATATGTTGAACTCTTAGGAATATTCAAGGCTTTGAAAAAGGGTTCTGTTGAGTTTGATCCTGCCTACAAACGAATAAAAAAGCTACTACTACCACAACATCCATTGGAATTAGTTGCTATTAGCAAGTTCTTCACCGAAGAAAAAGAAAGACATCGTCAAATTATTGAAGATTGTTTACCCTTTATTTAATTAATCAAACTCGTTTACTTTTCTGTTTTTATGCAACTAAAATAAACATGCGTTATAAAACTAGTGTTCCTCTAAACGCTTTTAAACTCGCGCCAAGCATTTTTAAAGCAACGCTTTTGCGCGACATTTCTGCTTAAGCGGCTTACCCGCCTCCTTTTCTACACTTGATTCGTTTTATATTTATTCTATTGGATTGTCAGAATGAGTGACGACGAAGGCCAGCAAGAATGGACAGGGTAAGTTGATTTTTTTAAACACAACATAGCCATATTAGTGATTCTCGAGACCAATCTCCTCCAGCGTCCCCAGTTGAATCCGATTCTTTGCCTCGTGAACCAGCCTCTCCAGATAATATGAATCCCACATCGCCAGATGATCAAGAAGTCTATAAAATTGCTGAAGAAGCAGATTGTAAGTGATCGAAACAAAAAGCATAAATTCTTTATATAGACACGACATCAAATAGCCAAACGGCAAATAGATCTGTGAGTCCGGATTCAGATGAGGGATCTAATAGTAAAAATGTCCTGGAGGAGAATCGTTCGTCCAGAGGAGCAAGTGAAGAGAATTCTCCGCCTAGAAAACTCAATTTTGGCGATGACTCCGATTCAGATCTCGATCTTAGTGTTCGAAAGCGTCGAGCTTTGGATTCAGGTTTTACTTTTTTTTTTTTCTAATCACAAGCGGAAGCAGATAACGATGAGGAAGACGAATTTGCCGAAGTGACTCCCAAGAAGAATGTCATTATTTCGTCTGATGAAGAAAGTGATAATGAAGATAGAAAAGCTCGAAATCAAAAGAATAAGCTTTTGGAATCAGATGATTCTGATGATTCGGATGGTGAAAGAAGAAGAGCGGAGAAAAAAGATGAGATGATGTCTCATATTTTTGGAGATGATTCTGATTCTGGAGAGGAAAACGAGTACAATGAGGAAGACAAAGAAAAAGAAGGAGATGACGAATTTCAAGAAGAAAGGAGACAGCCGGTTATGGTAGAAGGAGTAGCCATGGCGAAACCACTTGAAGGGCCATCTGAAGAGTAAGATTCATCTATATTTTATTGAACAAAAGTACTTTCAGATGGGACTTTGATGCAATTATGAAAATGAAAAAAGCTGAAAGGAAAAGCTCTCGAAAGAAGAGACGTGGAGATGGTATCGATATTATTAACGATGATGATGGCAAGATCTCGGCCATGGTTGAAGCTATGAAAAAAGCTACAGCCGTAAATAGAAATAGAAAAAAACTTTCATCTCGATTATTTAGGACGACCGAGCTGCCAATCAGGAGCGTCGGCCAGCTATAAAGAAAAGAAAAATGCTTCCAGCTGTCAAACAAATGCTATTGAGAGTTCGTTTTAAAAATAGAAACAAAAGAAAGAAACTTTTTAGTCAGAAATGTTCGAAGCTTTGATTGAAAACGGAATGATGAGTGCCGTTTCTGATTGGCTTTCACCTCTTCCTGATAAAAGCCTTCCTGCTCTTGAAGTTCGCACAGAACTTCTAAAAATTCTTCAAGATTTCTCTCGTTTAGAACAGGTTTGGGAAGAAGATCTTCTCATTTTAGCTGTTTAGGGCGTTTTGAAACAATCTGGGCTAGGAAAAGCTGTGATGATGCTTTTCAAACACCCTAAAGAGACAAAAGAGAACAAGGAACTCGCTTCCAAGTTGATTCGTGCCTGGTCACGTCCCATTTTCCAATTAGCAACTGATTTCCGTTCTGTTACTCGAGAGGAACGAGAAAGTCGGGATCAGGAACGAATGCCTGAAATAAAAAGGCGACGAATGAGGTAAAAATCATCTGTTTTCTAAAAAAACGGTAACGTTTAAGTACCGATGCTGGCCCATCGCACTCTAAAAAAGATGAGCTATTATTGAAACCTGGAGATCCTGGCTATATTAACCGCGCTCGAGTACCGAGAATCTCCACAAAAGACTACGTAGTTCGTCCAAAGCATTCGGCTGAAATGGAATTCAAAGTGAGTTTTTATCCCCGTATTTTTTAAACTAGATTTCTACAGGGAGAGAGGAAAGGACGAGCTTATGAAAGGCTGAATAGAGCCCAAAGAGACTTCAATGAAAGGACAAAAAGCACAAAAATGAGAAGAGCAGTCCAGGTGTCACTTGAAGGAAGAAACCTTGCGATCTAGATAATTCTCGACATGGTTCCAAGTCTCTAAACAATAAATTTGACTTAAAGTTTCAAGTTTTCAAATATTCAGGAATTCCATTAATTTTCTAGTGCTAGGACTGATAGGATTGAGAAATTCTACAGTTTATTTCATAAAAAGGTGATATTGGCAAAATTTGAACCGAAATGTGCTCTCTTTCTTCTTCAAATGTGCGGCTCGGTAAATTCAAATTTTGCCAATACAGTATTAGTAATAGAACAAGCAGTCTTTTAATCCTATACAACTTCTGTTGTATTTATAATGTTTTTTTTATTTTTAGCGAAACATGTATCTTCAAGACGGATACAAAGAGATTTTCCCATTGGTAAAAAAAGGAGATTTTGGTGGGTTATTGGAAAATGAAGATTATTAATCATTGAACTGTTTATCTTCTTCTTTTTTTTTAAACAGATCAACAAAAGGTAGTAAATTTTCAGTTTGCTATGGCGGACGAAACAAACGAAGAAGCTGCTATCGCTAATATATTTGATGAAGAGTCTGATGAAGAAATACCGCAAGCTAGTCGTAGTGATGAAGGCCAGACATCTGAAAAAATTGATGAAGGAGACAAACCAAAGTTTGAAAGGTAAGCAATTATTTAGTTATTATTGTTTAGTGATTTTGACGAAATGATGATCCGCAAAAAGTTACAAAATAAACGGAAATTAAAGCGCAGTTCGGGTTTTGACTTTATTAATGACAACGATAATAAGATCAGAGCCTTGGTGTCGGCTATGAACAAAGCAGCAGTGGTATGGACTTTCATTTTCTAATTTAAATTAATATCTATTTATTTTCCAGGAAGATCGTCAAGCTAATGAAGAAAAGCGTCCAGCTATTTGCAAACTAAAACTGCTTCCTGATGTGAAGTTCACGCTATTAAAAGTAGCGTTTAAAGTTTCATTTAATTGTTTGACATTTTAGAGTGAACTATTTGAAACGATAATAGAAAACGGAATGATGAATTGCATTTCCGACTGGCTGTCACCATTGCCAGACAAAAGTTTGCCATCTATGGAAGTTCGAAGTGAATTACTAAAAATTTTGAAAGTATTTCCCAATTTAAACCAGGTGGACTTTTTTTTTTTCAAATTTTAAGGTTGAATTTTCAGATCATATTAAGAGATTCTGGCCTTGGAAGAGCTATAATGTTCCTATATAAACACCCGAAGGAAATAAAAAGCAACAAAGAAATTGCGTCTAAGCTGATTCGTGATTGGTCGCGCCCAATATTCCAAGTTTGTTCTTGTTTCATATAAGTACCCTGATAATTTCAGCTAGATGCCGATTTCAGTGCAGTTTCTCGTGAAGAGCGCGTCTATAGAGATAAGGCGCGAATGCCGGAAGCTAAAAAAATAAGAATGCTGTATGTCCTTCATCTAATACTTATCCTTTTTATAGGAATTCTTATTTATCAGATCAATCCCAAAGCCCGAGAGGAGATGAAGAAGAGATCGGAGTTAGCAATCGAGACATAAAGCGTGCTCGAGTTCCTCGACCATCAACTAAAGATTATGTACTCCGGCCCAAGTCCAAAGTTGAAGGCTTATTCTTGGTAAATTTGCAATAACCTATAAATTATCTGTTAAGGGAGAAAAAAAAGGACGCGCTTTTGAGAGAATTGATCTGGTTCGACGTGAATTTACTAAACGTACTATGGCGAACAAATATCAACGATCCACTCCCGTCTCCATTAAAGGTGACAAACTTCCTATATAAAGCTGCCAGCGGATAATTGCTTCCTCCATCCCGTCATGCACAGCACATGGCTGGCTGTGACATCTAGTACTCATTCTTTCTTGTCTTGTTCCGACGTTTTTCATTTATTGTTCTATACTTCATTTGTCTATTCAGAAAAACTTTTCTAGTTAGTTTCAATTCTTATTTAGATATTGGATATTACGTTAAGACTAATAAATGTAGCTACGTCCATTATGCTAGACAATACAATGGGTTCATACCTATAATCATATTTCATTTATGATCTTTGGCCTTTGCTGATTTTCCCCTTTATGAAAGACCTTTCAGTTTGTGTGTTCATTTAATGACACAGCCTGCCGTATCGGAAGATGCATTCACTCCACTCGCAGGTCTCTCAAAATCCACAGAAGTCCATGTTTCGAAGAAGACGGAAAGGAGTACTTTAAAAGATGATTTTAGGTATCATCTTTCTATGGGTCCTAGAGAGTCTTTAGGAAATATGAGATCTCAGTTATGCTATGCACACAACTCAGCTATGTGCCGGTTGCATCGACAATGCTTTGTACCACATTTTTTGAACCAGGGAAGGAGTTTTGTCTCGAAAGTAAAGAGACAAACTCTTCGAATCTACAACAAGTTTGTCACGAGTCTCATAGAACTTATGATCTCAGAGCGAATTTTATTCGTTACTCATAAAATGGGAACTGGCTTGCAAAGAATCTATCGTAGTTACATTGCTTTCGGTAGCTCTAATGACAGGAGCTCTCTTTGGGGCATTTGCGGCTGGCTGGTTAGCTGATTTCTATGGAAGAAAGCCAGTTCTGAAAGGTAATAGTCCCTCGAGTAAAATTCAATTTTAAGGGAGTCTTTTATTAATTGTTGGTGGGAACTTACTAATAAGCTTGATTGGTTCCATCTCGATATATGCAACGGCAGTTATCTTCCTTTGTCTTGGCATAGCTTGTGGAGGATATATGGTAGTCAATCTAGTCCTATTTGTGGAATCGCTGGAGCTGCCAACATCACGTCTTCTAGCTGTCTCTTCAAATGGCTGGTCTATTTCAATGGTAGCTGTTGCACTTATTGCTTCTAGCACAACAAATTATTTATATTATCATTTTGCCGTTGCCATTTCAGCTCTAATTGCTTTCATAGCTTGCGTAGGTTTTCTCTTTGCTTTAAAGACTTTATTTCTATATAGAATTTCTTTATTTTCGAAAGCTGTCGATGGCTTGATAGTGCTCAGAAATCTGATAGAGCCTATAAAATTGCACTAAAAATAGCAGAAAAGAATGATTATAATGCTCATCCAGGTGTTCTCCTAATTTTTCACCAACTCAGCCATTTTAGAATGGACTTGGTGGGAAATTCTTCGTTTTTCCAATTCAGCAGCTCATTCTCAAGACGAATCTTCAGCTAAATACAACTATTTGGATCTTTTTAGGTTTTCAAAGCTTTTCTCGTTATTTACAATAATTTTGTCAGATCTTCAAAGGTCTATGTGCCATTAGCTGCTCTTGCCTACTGTTTTGTAGCTACTTCCATAGTTTCATTTGGGTAGGGAATACCTTTAAATATCCTAAATTGATCATAGATTTTATTTTTTCCTGGATGTCCTTCCAGGAAATCGCTACATCAATATGTCCATCATGGGTCTATCAAAATTTACAATGGGTAATTTCCTTATACTAATGCAAAAAGGTGTCAGGTTGGATTCCTTTCCTGGTCTCTCCTTGGATTGGCCGACGACCTGTAGTTCTATATTCGGTCCTGGCCGCTACATTAGCAGCATGGATCTCATTTATAACGTACTCTTGTGTTCTTTTCAAGTTGTTTTTTAAAGGTTCTTCTTTGAAATTGGAAGTGACCATTGGAGTCAAGCAGCTCTTTCGTTGATTGTTTCTGCTTCTCTCGATCCAACTTGGAAAATCCTTCATCTCTATTCGACAGAGCTATTCCCTACTGCTGTTCGCAATATGGCTCGAGCTGTTTGTAACATCGGTGCAAGACTTGGTTCAGTTATAGCTCCAACGGTAACCTCCTTTTCTAAATAAGAGATTCATAAAATTCAGATTGTTCATTTGAAAGCCTTCCAGCCAATTGCCCCAATAGGAATCTTTACCTTCCTTTTATCAGCTCAACTGCTAATCGTTGCTTTATTCCTTCCAGAAACAAAAGATAAACCACTTCCATCCGATTTCCCTTCAAATATGGCTAATGGTTCTAGGAAGACACATGACCAAACTACTGTATAAAATGGGAGAATCTTTCGCATCGCTCAAGATTTAGCGAAGGATTTTGTTGTTTTCGCTGCCTATTTTAGCTGATTTAAGGCTTCTACGTGAGAAAAGTGTTAAATAACTCTCCTTGTTCTAACTATTTAAAATAATTTTTTGTTTTTAGATGGCGAATACTGGTGTAAGCATGTGAAATTCTAATAGAAAAGTAGAATATTCGTCTATCCAACCCTTTGTTGAAACTGTTCTCTAGTCTCTTTTGATCTCGTTTCCGGTCACTTTATTTCTTTCTGTGATATATTTCTATCCTTTCTTTTATGGGTCTTTTTCACTTTCAATAAACTATTTTCCAGTCTGTAATTGCATAGATCTAGGATAGAATCCATTTTATTGTTTCTAAAATGAAAATTTTAAAGAGTTGAGAGTTTTAGATGGACGATAAGACAATTGAAACTGAAGAAACTGAAACTGAAGCAATTGAAGCTGAAACAATTGAAACTGAAGCAATTGAAACTGAAGAAATTGAAAGTGAAGAAGTTGAAAGTGAAGAAATTGAAAATGAAGAAATTGAAATTGAACAAATTGAAATTGCGGATCGATGGATTGCGGAAATGATGAACGACAAAGAAGTGGAATCTGATGAAGCCTACGAGGAACTTTGTCGCCGCATTCCCATTCCAGTATGGCCTCCATATAAAGGTTAGTAGTCAGAGAAAGAGGGAAATCAACGAGATCAACACACACTTTGCATGCTAACAAGAGAATTGAATAAGAATGAGACAGGGTTTATTATGTAAGTCATGTTTGGGCAAGAGGCATAGAGATTGACCACTTTTGAAGCTCTTTAGAGGTCACCTCGTAGTTAAGTAAGATCGTAGAACCCGTAACGATGCGAATGGTTTCCTGTTGGCTTCATGATGTGGCTGATTGCGCTTTTGAAGTGCCTGAAAAGACTCCAATCAGCAAATAAACATCTATTTTTTGGGGAAGGAGTAAACATCAAAATTCCCTCAAGATTTTAGACAAATTTGGGGAGGTCATAGCGAGCATTTCTCTTATCTCAGACCATTTCGGAGTGGCAGACGTCATAGATAAGCTAGGATTTCCCTGTCTTGGTGGTTTTAAGACTCTAATTATTTCGATTTGAAAGAATCTCAAAAGTTTAACGATCTGTGTGTCCTCGGGAAGCCTACGTCACCATCCGTGATAGATGTCCCTGCTCAAACAAAAGACGTTCTGCCCCTGCACACATTCAATTTACGTGGCTTTTGACACATCCGGCTAGATTAAGATTTCCCACACTTTTCGCTGTTGTTAATAAAGCTGTGGGGGCAGGTGCGAATTCGTCAGCGAAGATGAAAACTTCCCGGAAAGAAACGGATCGAATAATAAGATATCTGTGTGTCTGCCATAACAAGGAAACACACTAACGAGATATTTGTTTTTCACTTCAGCTAATGAAATATGTTTTGTCAAAAGCCTCCTATGGTGGTTCTTCGTGACCTTGTTCGCGTGTGCCCCTCGGACCGCACAGCTGTTGCGGTCGCGTAGTTTACACGTGTGACGTAACAGCCAGTCGGCTGCACGGAACAATGAGCTCACGGAAGGAAGAACTCTTAGCTCCGAAGAAGGAGGAAAACTCACTTGGCTGATCAGTTCTTGAAGAGCTTTGAGAATCACAATGGGCTGTCATATCGGAGAGACGTTCAGCCAACTTGGAAGCATCCGGATCGTGCATTTGGACCTGAAACACATATTGCTTTGTGTGAAAGATTCAATGTCTTGCGGTGGTCTCTTCCCCTGGGTTCATGTGTCATTTTCTCAGTCATGTTGTTGGCATTCGGCGCCGAAAGTTGTTTCGAAAGTGACTAATTATCAGAGTGATTCCTCTGGTCTCGAATAACGAATGTGTCTCTATTCTCCATGGAGATTTGGCCCGTCTCGTCCCCAAAAAACATGGCGAAATTGGCTCTAATTGTCGTCAATTTGGTGTTTGACAGATGATTGAAACGGCTGCTAGACTGTTACAGAACTCGTTCTCATTTCCTGATATTGATCTTATGATTCGGAGTTTAACTCCATTTTGTCGGCGAGTGGTTTCTGGTCCGAAATCGAGGGCGCGAGGCACATTCATTTTCCTTCGATAGGTAGATTTAAAGAGAGGGAGCGCGCGGCTAAAAAGCCTTAGAATAGGACCTTCTGTTGACGTTTTGAGGCTATTTCTCGTCCAAATTCCATCATTTTAGTGGCCCCTCGAAAATTGGTTTCTGGTGGGAGAATATGAAGGAAATCTGGTCTAATGAGTTCTGATTTGATAATTAGACTGGCACGAGATGGCTCGTTGAAAAACAAAGGGAAAACTCACCTCAATCTCTGGTAGAGCATTCCGACGTCCAGTACGGCCAGTAGCAACGAACATTTCGAGCGTGTCGTGTTCCGTCTCTAGCTCTCCCATGAAGACAGAATCCGCGTCGGCTGGGAAATAACTGCCGCCGCTGCCGCGTGCGACAAACCCCGCCCATCGATCCGCCTAAGTTGTGGAACCCCGCCTCTAACAGAATCATTTCAATTGTACGAAAAATGGCAAATCACAATAGAAAAGAACATAACAACTTTATTTAAAGCATAAAATAAATTAAAATGCAGCTTGAAATATGTAAAACGAAGATCCTTCTTCTATATAAAAGTAGCCTCATTAATTATTCTGCTCTTCGGCCGGATTCGAGAGCTCTATTATGCACACTGGAACTCTAAAAATAGTCCAAATGAGTTTGGTTTTTCAATCGAAGTCATTCTTCCCACCACTAAAAGGGACAGCATTCAATTACTGCCGCTTTGGCTGTTTCGAATGTCTTGAGAAGTGGAGGGGGTGAGATTAGATCTTGCTGGATGGTCATGGAGCTCTTCTTGTTGTTCTTCTCTAAATTAGATCTTTCCGTCTGAAAGCATCTCGCTCCTTGATTGAAAGAAGTCTCTTGGAACGACTCTATATTAGGTATTACAGAATATTGCGTGATTTCCCCGCTCATTGATTATTCCTACCTCATGCGACCATCAAAGTTCCACGGATGACGAACTGAGAATAGTTTTGTAATCGGATTGTTTGGAAATAAACCTGAATTTTTATTGGAATTTCGTTCGGGGTCTTTAATATTCTGTTGTCAACTCGAAATAGAAAAAAGGGCGATTCATCTTTTGGAACTTTTAAAAGAGAATCTCGAATACATTTCATTCACAGCCCTTATTCCTATTAATAGGAGAGAGAAAGTCTGTTTGCTTTGAAAACAAAAAATGTAATATGATTCCTTTTAGAGAGGCCAAAAGTGGAAGTTTTAGTAGTGGCTTATAATAGCCCAGAATTTGACGAGCTCATACGCATACGACACGAGGTATTTGTAAAAGAACAGAACGTCCCTCCAGACGCAGAAATCGACGATTTGGAAGAGGAATGCGTGCATTATGGACTTCGAGCTGATGGCAATTTTAATAAGTCGTCGTAATTTACTTTTCATTTAGGCTTATTTGTCGGAGTCTGTCGTCTGCGTCAGAAGCGTCCTTTTATGAAAATTGAACGAGTAGCTGTGCTTAAAGTACGACTGTTTAATTCTTACTTAATTTCTGTTTAGGAGTATCGTAGCAAAGGATATGGACGTATTATAGTTCAAAAGGTACTAGAAGAAGTGCTTGATAATTGGCCAGAACTGGTTCCAGTAGCTCATGCCCAGGAAGATTCATTACATTTTTACAAGAAATTAGGGTAGGTAAGGACTGTTTTCTAATTTGGTTCCAGAGCAATTGTTGTTGGTCCTAAATTTATGGAAGAAGGCATTCCTCATTTCACTATAGCTTTTATGCATTATATAAAAGAAGAATTGTAAGATTGAAGAATTAATGCCATATTGTAATTTAGTGAGGTTTTAAATTATATTCCTACCACAGTGATCGGTTATACTTCTGGTGAAATTGCCGATCCATTTGTTGTAACAAATATAAAGGGCATTTTAACGAAGATTCAGGTTGCTATTTTATTATAAAAATCATAATTTTTTTAGAGAGGCACTGAAATTTCTCCATTAGATTTATTCTTATTAATTGCTGAATATGCACATGATCTCGGACAAAGTTATTTTTTGATCGAACATCTAATAACTTTACTTTTCATTTCAAAGTACGAAGAAAGAGCTCAGGGTAACTTTTATTTTATTTTATTAGTAAAATATTCAGAACATAGACGGGAAATCGTACGCTTGCTGAAAGAATTAGAGATCTTGGCTGATCATAAGATTTATACATATCTTTTTTCTAATGTTCCTGACTGTTGGAGAAAATATTATTTTGTAGTTCGCGTTCTACAGTCAATTTGGACTGTTTACGATTTTGAATTCACTGCTAAGAATGCTGATGGCAGTGAAATTTTTGACAAAACTGCGGCATTGAAGGTAAGCATCTGCCTTTAGTTTATTTTAGGCCACAATAATTTTTGATCAAGAAGTATACGTGATTAATGATTGAGGATTTTTCTCATTTTTCATTCAGCATTCCCTTGGGAACACTTGCCGCGTTGTTGAACCATGATTTATAGCTTATTTTTAGACCTCCCTAGAATACTTCGACAAGGCTTTGATAATTGGAGGTAGATTTTTTGACAAAGATATTATCATTAACCGAATAAACTTTCTTCGCGAAGAACTACCTGAAATATCATTTAAAGCTCCCGTACAAGTAAGTAGTTTTAAAATAATATATTGAACACATTTATTCAGGATGTTCTACAACCACCACGTCCTTTAGCGAAATCTTCGCTAATACCATCCATTCCAATGGTAGATGATGAAACATTATTCGACGAATTCATATGCAAGAGACGTCCAGTAATTATCAAGAAAGCAGCAGATATGCCAGCTGTCGGAGAGTGGAGGTAGCCGACTAATAATGTTAATTAGAAATCTTTAGCCTTTCCTATCTCGCGAAGAAGCTTGCATACCGAACATTTCCTGTTGAAGAAGGAACTCGTTATACAGATGATTCGTGGAAACAACAATTGATGAGAGCGGAAGAGTTTTTCCAAAAGATTAGCAATCCAAACTATGAGGTTTATAAACAATTTTTCACTTATTTTTCCTTTAGGAAGGCCCTGTATACTTGGCTCAACACCGATTGTTAGAACAAGTGCCTGAACTAATGAATGATATTAGAATACCAAATTATTGTAAATGCACAGGTCTAAAAGATGCAGTAAGAGATATTTTTTACAATATCTTCTTATAGGACATCGATATAAATGTATGGATTGGGCCATCAGGAACAATTTCGCCTCTTCATTCAGATCCAAGAGATAATATTTTCTCCCAAGTAAGATACATTTTGCTATTAAAAAAGTGTCTTTTTAGTTGGTTGGTCGTAAATTTTTCCGCCTCATTCTTGCCGAAGATTCTTCTAAAATTTATCTTTCAAAAGGGATGCTTTCTAATACAAGTTTGGTAGGCAAAAAACTGTATGCTACTTTAAATCCAATTTTAGGTTGATGCAGGGAAGCCGGATCTGGCTGAATTTCCTTTCTTTGCCGATGTTACAGTATTTGACGGTATTGTTGAAGAAGGAGATCTGCTGTATATACCAGCCGGCGTTTTTCATTATGTTCAAGCACTTTCACCGTCCAGCTCAGTATCGTTCTGGTTCAATCCTTTAACAGAAGAATCGTAGACTTTTGTGATCATAAACGCGTATTATGTCAAGAACAATACGATAATAATGAATGCATAAATGAGACTTCTGCAAAACACTGTTTGATGTCTCCTCAAACAACCATCTCTTCTCTTCAGGAATATTGCCCCGAATTCAAAGATGCCTCGACTATTTTCATCACATTCATGCAAATCTTGGGTTTCATTGGAACTCCAATCAATCTTCTTCTGCTTTTCCTTCTCCGTAAGAAATCCTCTAGATTACAACTCGTTCAGTAACCCTTTCTCCTCGTCAAATTGGCTCATCTCGCCATCATCTAATTCTCTATCATTTCTTCGCGTCTTTTCTAGATTTCCTCCTCACTTTGGGTACAGTTCCTGTATTATTTCTCCCTCTACCCATGGGCTATCCCTTCGGAGTTTTATCCTATCCTCTTGGGCTTTCTACTCACTTTCTCTTCATGTTAATAGTTTGTACAACTTTTTTTATTCTAATTTCCCTTTCGAATCATTTTGTCCATCGTTGTCAGGTATATTTCCCTTCCTACTTCCAACTGTTTTTAGATAATTCTTCCTGTTTCTCATCCGTTGAAATTGACAAAATTGGGCTCACTTTTGGCCGTAATATTCTCTTATCTAGTATTTGGAGGTAGTTTTAGTTTTATTGTTAGGAATAGAGATTTTTGATGCGACAAAAAGCAATCAAAAGATAAGTGGGAGCAAAAAGGCGTTGCAGGAGCTGTAATCGGAGCCGCAATTTGGATAAATCCAGACCAATATAAGGCTCGTACTTTCTATATTGACACATATAGCTGTGCAAGAAATATTCTCCGATATCCGCGAGTTCAAATCTATACAGCTGAAAGCTTACAAGTTCGTTGTGTATCTTTGCTCCAAAATTTCCAGTGGTTTCTAATCACATTGGGAATCATATTGGTGATTCTTTTCCTATTAATTTCTATTTCTTTATGTCTAATGTCGAATCTTTTGAGTAAGAATTGTGATTATTTGTCGAGTTCCATGATCAAAATCCAAAAGAAACTGCTAACTCTTCTGTACGCCCAAGTAAGCTGAGAAATTCTCACGAATTTCGAATTGAGGTTGCATTTATTCTGTGGATTGTTGTTCTTCCTACAGTAATCATTGGAATTTATATTGAAATTGTCAATTTTCAAGTGGGCTGTGAGTTGAGGGAACTTCGGTACGAGAGACGTTTTCAGCAACCTCGTCAGTCTGTGTTTTTGTGATGTCTTGCCATGGTCTGCTGACTTCCTTTTCAACCTTCTTTGTCTTTGAATATCACATTCAAATCAAGAAGAAAATATCGGGTAGGGGAGGCTCGAGAAGAGAAGGGTAAAATTAAAGAATTCGTTGGATTCCAGAAGAAAGCGACTACCCGACCAGTGCTCTTTTAATTCTCTTTTCGAAATAAAAGATTTATTACCCAATAAAGACTAGAACTATTAATGAGCGATGGCTTTGTCCAGGTTGGCGACAACGACGGCGAAAATATCGTCGACGGATCCTTCGGCGTTGATCTAAACTCTTAAAAACAAAAAAAATGCTCTCTTACTCGAACCAATTTTCCCTTTTGGGCGTAGTGGTCGACAACAGGAGCTGTGGCTGTGACGAAGGTGTGAAGACGCTTCTTGATTGTGTCGATATTGTCGTCAGCTCTTCCACTGAAAAAGTATTATTTCTTCCTTCGGTCATTCAGTCTACCTGGTCACAGCTCTTCCGAGAAGCCGCTTGACGAGGGTCTCTTCAACGACGTCGAAGAAGAGAACAAGTTTGGCCTCTTGGATCTGAATCCGACTTTCTATTTTAAAAAGTATTCACCTCGCGTTCGAATTGTTCTCCTTGAGAGACTTCTCGTGGATATCCATCGATGAGGAATCCCTTGCTTCCTTTGGCAACTTCCTTGAGCATAGCCTCCTTGACGAGATCCAAAACGACTTCAAGAGGTACCAATTGCCCAGCTTCCATGATGGATGTCAATTGAGCTCCACGAGCTGAGCCAGACTTCACCTCATCTCTGAATATCAATAGTATTCGAAGCGAAGCCTTTCAAACCTAAGGAGATCACCAGAGGAGAGATGAGAAAGACCATACTTAGCCACTATTTTCTAATATAATTAACTCATAAATAATCAAACTCCATCACCTCGCACTGCGTTCCTTTGCCGGATCCAGGGCCTCCTAGAAAGAAAGGAGAATTCAAAACTTTTTTAAACAAACGAACCAACAATGAAGAAGATGGGAACTTTTGCGGCTTTGAGGGGGCTCAAATCGATGTTTTTTCTCTCAACTGGGGCCTATAGAAAACAGATAAAAAGCCATTATTTTCAACCTACCATATTCGACTTTCTGAAAAGTAAAAGTTAGTTGAAGGAAGAGGAAGAAATCGAGATGTTTTGAGGAGCTGATTGCCAGGAATCAAGCTTAAGAATCAAAGATTAGGGGAGGATTGTGAATAAAAAATACTATTTTGCATCGTAATCTATATTTGGGAGATAAGATTGTATACAAGTCGATTGGGGGTGAAAAATTCTTAGTGAGAATCTTTCCAAATGAAATCAGGCAAGTTAGGGGAGAAATGAGCTCAATTGAAGGGAAAAACTCCATCTTCTTGGAGGTTACATAAAGAACCGCTTAACCGCCTTGAGAACGTGTGGATCGGGGCTCTCGAGCTTTTTTTACGCGGTTTACAACGTAGGTAAAAGCCAAGTGGAGAGGAGAAGAAAACAGGCGGAATTTATTCTGACTTTCCGAGCCGATTATGACGCCAACGATAGACGCTGAAAAAGCAAAAGTAAACCAGTCTCTCCCTCTTTTGAATATTTGATGCCAATTTGAAAAATTTTCATTTATTGTTTGCTTTGATTCGCTGCAAAGGATTATGTTTGCATATCGCGAGGCCTTTTAGAAGAAGCAAAACAATGAGATGAAGCAGCTGTTTCCAAGAGAGCAAAATAAAGGTTTTGACCCGGGAGGAAGCTCCGACGGGAACTGGCGCTTGGATCAATGAGACAGCCCCGAGAGCGATTAACGCAACTGGGAGGCTATTTCCGGCCGGCTGTTTCACCGGAAAAATAATTGGTATTTCCACTCTTTTTTGTGGAAAAATTCCATCGGGACGCTCGTTTTCCCATAATTTTCTTCATAGCGAGCCATTGTGAATTCGCACAATTGAAAAAAAAAATTTCTATAGACCAGATTAAAAGATGAATTTCGACAAAAAAATATCCTTAGATGGAAATTCCTGGTAACACGGCGACCGGTCGGTCTTCTCCCAGCCTGACGGCCAACCTCAAGAGTCTAATCGACAGAGCTATAATTTGGAAGCAAGAAGGACCTCTTCTGGATCAAATCGCCTACACTTTGGCCAACGCAGTTACTGATAAAATCATGGAAAGGCTCATTCTGCCAGAAGAACAAAACAACTCGAAATAAATTTTTAATTTCAACATCAATAGTAGTATAACATTTCGATTTTGACTCTACGAAACAGCTGGAGACCGACGATAATCCCCGCTACCTGGAGAGTTTTTGTTAAAAGCGAAAAATTCTTACCTCAAGGAAAAAAAGAACAAAAAGAATACCAAAAATCGCTGAGAAATGTAGTCGATTACGGTAGAAGGTGTGTACAATACAGCCCTGAAAAGGGATCCATTGAAAGGGGAAAACTAACGGGGAGGGGTCAATACAAATCGTCGTCCGTGTTGATCGAATCACACAGCCAAAAGCCAACAATAATTCCAAAAGCCTACAACGACAAAATACAGTAAGCCAATACAGAATAAACCTGAAGGAAAGCAATCAAAACGACGGTCCATGCGACTATTTTAAAATGCGAGGTGACCTCGTGGAAAGACTCTGCGATCTTCTCGTAACAGCCCTTAAAAGCCACACATGCTTAGAACAACAAAAACGTACATCTCCAAAACGACTGATATGGGGGCAGAGACGAAGTAGACGACCATGTTCGTCTGGGGGACAACAGGCCGGCGGAAAGAGATGGCGTCCTCTGGTCATTGTGAACCAGCCGGAGTTGTTGAATTCTCCTAATTTCGAATCCACCCCACAGCAGTGTTTCTAGAATTTCCTCTACAACTTTCATTGTGAATCTACCTCCTGCATGATTTTGTCCCAAGCGGCTTTGACCAATTGGCCACCATCGTCTTTCCGTCCTCCGTCTGTTCCGTTATACATTTTTAACGAAGACTTCAAGATCTCTCGGAAATCGTTTTCAAACTAAAATCTTCTAACAAATTGAAGGCAAGCTACCATATGGCTGTGCATCGCTGCGTAAATAGCCGCCGCGATTTCCGTCGCCAAAATGACCATCAGACAGGTGGCGTACTGAAAATTGATTATTCGGATTGAGAGTAAACTTACGCAGCAAAGTAAAGGTCTCCACTCCTTGGCAGCTCCACAACATCCCATAAACGCGACAAAAATGACGAGAAGTCCTCCGCCTAAAAGCAGATGACCAATTTGACGAACTGCTGTTGGCTTGGTGGCCTGAAAACTTTTCAAATTCCTGGCAACTCCTTCTAAAATGTCTTGGCGAAAGATGTAAAGCGAGTTGTTCAAGTCATAATTCAACAAGTTCCGTGTCGCTTGGAACAGCCGGTCAAATAAAAAAGGAGTGAACGAACCAAGTCGCGTAGACCAGCATTCTCCTCATAACCAGCGACTTGAGCAGTTGCAGCTGAGAGATTGTCTATCGCATATTCATCCAAAATCAGCCACGAGCCAATTCCAACACAAACGAGGCCGCAGATCTGAGTAGCACTTTGAGTGGAGTAAAAATGCCAAAAATAGAGTTAATATTTGACTAAGAGTTCAGGTTTCTCGAGCGTCAAAACTCACCAGGAAGACCAAATTACAGATGAAAAGAGTGTACTTCAAAGTCACTGCAGTACAGCTGAGGGGCATTTTGTCACCGCATTTCGGTCTGAAATCTTTTGAGTTCAAGGATCCGCCTGCGAAAAAAGAAAGAAACGAATCAACGATCGAGCAGCGGGCCAATCAGTCAAACTGACGATGACACCCACTGAAAAGATTCAATAAATCAGCTCATTTGAAACATCAAAGTCGGATCGGGTTACTGGAATAAAAGAAGAAACAGATAAAAGTTTGAAAGGGGAGGAGTGATGTGTTATTGATGCTGGATGGCTGATGTTGTAAAGGAGAAGAGGAGCAGGTAGAGTAGAGTAGACAGCCGTGAGGGCGGCTGCCAATGGGTCACGGGCCCGAAACCCAATGCGACTCTCTCCCTCTGGTAGTAAGGCCTCTAACTGGCAGAGCCTAAAAACCGAATTAGTCGGCAACATGGCCCAAATGAGCCGAGTGTGTGACACGCGATGGAAATCTCCCTAAATTTGGCTCCCTTTCTCCTTTACTCTCTCTCTCTCTATCTCAGTTATAAAAATATTAGCATGGCTACGTGTTCATTTCATTTTGGATTGTTGCTTATATTTGAGCAGATGCTTTTGGTCGGCTCATTCGACCGTCCATGTGTCCTTGGTGGCTTGTACTGTCTCTTTTCCAGAGTGTTTTTTCATTTGAAGGAGTCGAATATTGGCATGGAACCCTTCAATGGTGCAATCGAACCAACAACGGCGATTGGAGTAAGGATCCCGGTGAGTTCTCTTCTCTCTTTCTACATTCTCTTTAGCTCTTCGATGCTACATAGTCCATGACAAACTTCATTTCTTCAAAGTGGAAGTTCTTTCAACGAAGCCAATTCTCCTGCGCTATCACCAACTCGTCCATCGTCGTCTTTGTAAAAGAGTTCTTCAAGAAGTCTCGGATCTAACTCTCGAAAGAGCTGTAAGTCTCCTAGCATGTCTTTTGACTTCTTCTAGGGCGTAGTGTCGACAAATCCAAATCTGCCGATTCTCTATCAAACAAATCGAATGGCTAACAGTTCCTGGATGAAACATCGCGAACAAGTCAATTTCAATCATTTGTTCAACACCCTCCAACGCACTCTTCTGGCTCTTGATCTCAGCAAAGCCGAGAACTTCCAGGTTCTTTTCCCTCTCTTCGAATATAATGAGATCCCAGGTGCTTTCTTATAACAAAAATGGCCATTATGCCCCTCATTATGATTTTTTGGATAAGATGGTCAAATCGACTGTTGCCTGGGAGGGGAATCGCATCACTACAGTCTTTACCATTCTACAACAGGCCAAAAAAGGCGGAAGTAGGGAGATTAATAGACAAAAAGAGAGAATTCAGCTACAATTTTCCCAAATTTGGGATTAAACATTCGACCAAACGCGGGGGATACTCTCGTTTGGCAAAACATGGAAGTTGATGCTGAAAATGACCTCCGTTCACTTCATGCAGCCTGTCCAATTCAGGAAGGAATCAAAATAGGTAGGCGCTTTTCTTTTTGAAAGGAAAGAATTTAGGCGCTACGCTGTGGGTGAGATCGTTTGGAAACGAATTTCGAATGCCCTGTCCAGCCGATAAGAAATGGAGTTTGGATGTCTTTTTGAAGCCAAAAGCCAAATATGAGGATCGTCCTCTCTTCTGTAAAGGAGTTGGACCCGAATGAGTTGCCCTTCGGGTTCCATTGTCTGTCTACATATTCTGCACATTCACCAAATAAATGTTTATCCCACTATTTTATATTTACACCAAGAAGAATCAAAAAAAGTTTCCCGTTTAGCGCTGAGCCTCGTTCAGGATTTGGAGAATTCGAATGAATAAATTAATCACATCCAAGTAGAGTGTAATACAAGCCAAAATGTAGTCCTCCGGCGAGAGATGGTTCATGATCAGATCCAGATCAATCACCAAAAGGAAACAGAAAATAGCTGCTCCTACCACATTCACCAAGAAGTTAAAGGCAGACGACATGAAGAAGATCTGGAAAGGATTGCTGCTGAAGGAGGAAGGATTACCTGAAGAACGCTGGCCATCATGAGAATTCCACAAAGACTGAATCCCAAAGCATAATGTTTCACTAAATTAGAAATTATTTGCGGAGAAAACGAGACAAACCGAAGTCTCTTTTCGATTGTAAAGTGTAAAGGAAGAGAGAAAATACGATCACCGAAGTGAGAAGGACAGCTTCAAGAATCACTTGTAGTTCAAATAATGAGACTAAAAAAGAATTTTTAAAAATTAAAATTTAAAAAAACAAACCAATGCATCCAAGAGTAAGAGCTTGGACGGTAGTGAAAGAAGCCAAAAGGACGTAGTTGATCGGGACATTTCGAGCATGGAAGTGCATTGCAATCAGAAGTCCCATCGATAGGAAGAGTGACGGGAAAACGACCCATGATCTGAAGACATTTCCTGAGAGACAACATTTCCGGTCGTCATGGCGTCCAAGCGGAGCGCCAGCATCCCGATGGCTCAAGTTTTCAGCTCGAATAAGGTGGGTAGCGTCTGTTAAGCTCTAATCGAGTTTACTAGCCCTTTCCTATAATTGAAACGACGGCCAACTGGGGGGATTAGAGGCCTTGTTTTCATTCGAACCTTTTAAGAGAGAGAGCTCTCATCGCATGTCACATTAGAATATTCCATTCGGCATCTGGCCCCTCCAGGCGTCTATTTTATAGCAAACACATGGTTCTCTTTTGAGATTTCTTTCCTCCCTACTCTTTTTCAGTCTGGAATGCGTTCGGCTAAAGTTGGAGTAGCAAGACAGATTGAGAAAAGAGATGGCAAGCCGACCACCGGAAGGAAGACATCAACATCATCACGAGGAACTCTTCCTTCGGTCAGAAGCATCGATGATAAAGATAAGGAAGCCACCTACACCAGGAAAGAACTCAAAGAATATCGACAGCTTTTCAACATGTTCGACACTGATGGATCCGGGGCTATTGGTTACTTTTTTAATGGAATTTTAAAGAAACGAGTGCTTTAGGGAATGAGGAATTAAAACAAGCTATGATCAGCATTGGAATGCACGCCAATGAGGCCGAGATCGACAACGTCATTCGTGAGGTGAGTTCCTTATGTTCCACTTGAATAGTTTGTTTACAAATCGAAAGGATTCCCTCGAAAAAACCTCGTTTTAGGTGGATGCGGATGGGAATGGGGAAATCGATTTTGAAGAATTTTGTGCGTGTATGAAGAAGTCTCAGAACATTGTAAAAACGAGCAACGACGAGTTGATCAGAGAATGTTTTGAGATTTTCGACCAGGATCAAAATGGCATCATCACCGAGGAAGAGTTCAAGGTAATTTTCCCCTTAATGCCCAAAAAGGATAATTGTAGTATATTGCAAAAGAATTTGGCGATTTCAACGAGGAGTTCGCTGAGAAGGTCTTCCGCGAACTGGATGTTTCAGCCAACGGCCACCTTTCGATGGACCAATTTGCTGCCATCGTCGAGGACTATCTACTGTCTGATCCACTCACAAAAAACGAGGATCTTATGCTGATTCGAATCCAACAAGAACAACAGCTGAGAAACCAGCCTACAGTCACCTTCCAGTTTGACGAAGAGTGTGAGGACACCACATTGTAGAATAAAACTTACTGTTGTTGGATGAATTGCTTGGTTCCAGGGGCAGCATAGAGAGCAGCGCAAATGGCCGTAGTCAAGACTATTTGGAAGGAAAGAATTCCAAAAACCTTTCGCAAAAATCCTAAATATTTCTAGTTTTTTTTCTCAAAAAAGAGTACAAACCAAGTCGAATGGAGATTTTCTCACCGGCGACAGATCCCATCTTGGCTCCAAGATTTCGTCCGATCATATCACGAGGCCACATTTGTTGATTCTGCTGGCTAAACAAACCGCTTTTATTTTTAAAAAAATAACATTTTAAAAACCTCTGGACTGGTCGGACATGAGTCTCGTCGTCACTATCTTCGGCATGAAGAAGACCAACCTAACAACCGAAATTGTTTTGTTTAAAATCAAGACGAACCTCAGCGTCATCTTGACGACGACTAAAACCAAGAGAAGTCATGGTTTTGCCCTGAAATACTCAAATCAAAAAAGGAATTAAAAATAGGGAAAATGAGTTGCGACATTCGTCATTGCTGGCGCCGCTGCGATCGATAGAAGCGTTGGCGCTTTCATAGTGCCACAAACAGTTCCACTCTTTCAGCAGGTTTTCGCGGAGATATTTTTCGAATATAAGTGAATCAAAGTATTATTATGACATGAGATCGAACAATGGGAATACAAATAAATTAAATGTCGTCCTCGTCGTCTGCTGATTCGGCGTAGAGGACGCGACGAGCAGATGGACGAGCCTTAAATATTCATCTTTTTCGTTTAGCACAAAGGCGAACCGATTTCCTTTGAGGTTCAGAGCGAGGAGTTTCCATCACATTATTATGAATTTGTTGCTGCTTATGGATGATATTGCTCATTCCTGGAAGGCAATTTTATTTTATTCAAACAAAATTACTTTGAGCTTCTTTCTCAGTGACGTTGATTGGAGGAGGAGATGGTTCTCTATGGGGAGGGAAGAGCTTCGCTTGGTCTACGACTGATCCCAATGGGAGTTTTTTAAGTTCGGCTGGAGAGAATCTGAAATTTATTTATTTTTTGTGATAAGATGATTCCGACTTCTTGTAGTAGTTTTGATATTGTCCCAATAGAAGAGAGACTGGATATGGACCAACTTTTGTGGCGGAAGGAGCCAATTTCCTCCAATTATTCGCTCCTGATTGGATAACCTAAAGAACTTTTTATTTTTGTTTAAAAAGAAAGAAACCGATGTCTGAACATCCCAGAAATGCTTTCGTTCGGCTTGTTTCATCAGTTGGAGATCTTTGTTGAATTCGGAAGCACTTTTTAAGGCTTTTTCTCGAAGTTCGGCCAGCCTTTTCGAATCATTTTTAATCTTAAAAATTCTATGGAAATTAAATAATAAAAACGAACAGCTTCCATCTCTTTGGCTTGTTCAGCCATTAATTTCTTGAGTCTTTCACTGGCGATTTTTTGAAATTCCTGATAAATGAGGGGATATTCCGAGGCCATCAGATCGTGGATTTCAATGGAACGCATCGCACAAAGGTCGCGGAGATCTAAGAATTAATTTTTCATTTTCAAAAGGGGAAAATTACGTGTTTCGCTCATGATGGTGGGAAGATTGTAGGCAGAAATCAGCCAATCTCTCTCTTCCATTTCCACTTTCCTTCGACTCAAATCTGGGAATTTTCGAGAGAACGATTTTATATCCAGCAGTTCGCCGATTTGTTCCTGGATTTTCGTATTCAAAAAAGAAGAAAAGCAAACCTGAAGAAACCATTTCTCCCCGGATTTGGCTGGCCATTCGTATTCGATGACATCTTTCGGCTCGACGGGAATATGAAGGGTATCGTCGGCCATAAACAAAGGATTTCTTTGTCTTTGAGTAGTCGGGGTATCCACAGCTGAATAATCTTTTTTTTTAATTAAAAAAGGGGGAAATACATTGGACAGTTTCAGTCGTGTTCTCATTCGCCATTGAAAAGGTGACGCTGTCGGCCGAACTCATACTGTCTTCCTGGATTATGCTGTCTTCTTGGATTACGCTATCCTCCATAACTTCCATTTTCTAAAAAAAAAAAGCGATAAAAAAGAATGAAGAAAAAGGCTTTTCAAGGAAAAATTCAACTGAAAGACGACAAAATGTCACGCATCTTTGCGTACTTTTTTCGTTTAAAATCTTTGGTCTGAACGAGGGCAACAACTGGTTTGGGCTATGAGAAATTTATATGGTTATTTTAAGCGGAATTTCAACACAACTCTGTTTTTGTAAGAAAGTCGAGTTAAAGCGACCTGTCACCTCTGTGCTTTTAGATAGCTTGTTGCTTTATTTCCGATACAAAGACTCACTGCAGAATGCCTCTTGGATTTAAGGTCGATGAGTTGTCGATTAACCCGTTGCTTACCTGTGGCATCCTGAAGAAGGTTTGTCCAGAAGATATTCAAAACGTTTTTTAGCAAAAATTGAATGCATTCTACAACATGAGGACAACCTGCAAGGGGATAGACCAATTCATCGATGAATATAAGAATTCGATCAAACAAAACGCTCTTCGCGACAAATTCCTCAATATTGAGAACTCGACGGTTAGCTTTGTTTTGGAAACTAGAAGAATCAAGTTTAGAGATGGAGATTCGGAGAGACTACCGTCAAATTTCTCTCGGAGGAGGAGATGAGATCGCGAGTAGAGAAACGAGGAATAATGCCACATCGTCCATACTATGACTATGTTAGGAGCGATCGTTTCCTGGGAGAATGGAAATTCGTTGAGATTCAAAGTCCACGCCGTCTTCCGAAGAAAATCCAAATTCTGCCTTTGAAAGACTTTATCGAGGTGATGACTGGAGCCATTCCAACTGGAATTTACACCGTTAGTTTATTACTAGCCGTTTCTCCTCAGTTTTTCCAGCTGAAAATAATTTTTAGAAGTCGAATCACACTCGTCACCTAGAAATGATTAAAAAGCTCAAAATCACCACAAACGTTCTTAAAATCCGTTTTGCTGAGGAGGCTCCAAGGGGTTTCCTCGAGTATCTCAAGCCGAAGACTCTTACCATCTATTACCACGAGAGACATGAGAATCGAATGAGCACTTTCCTCCAAAATCCAATTTGTGATGTAAGATTTTCTCTTTCTCTTGTTTATTCTCTTTAGACTGTTGAATCGCTCAATATCAACTGTGATTCGCAGCGAGAAATCCAGCCCACTGCGCTGGATCTCAGTAAAATTCTTAAACGTGTCAACGAACTGTTTTTGGGAAATCAAAAAGCCATCGGTTTGCCCGCTATTCGTGCTGCTCTCAAAGTAATCAACCCCTTGAAAAGAAATAAAACAAGTTTAGGATTGGTATGACGGAAAAAACAATCTGAAAAAGTTGACCATCAAAATGAATTCCTACAGTGGAGAGAGAAAACAACTCGACGACTTCTTCAGCCACATTCCCAACACAATCGTCACTCGTGTCCTCGGAGTAAGGCATTCTAATAAACTACAATGGGATTTCAGAGTAACCCAGAGCATGAAATTCTTGTATCTCAACGACCAGACGGGCAAACTGCCACCTTATGCAAAATGAGCGAGTTTACTTTCAGCTTCTCCGTCCAACAGACTCTTTAAACCATTTTGTTTCTTTTATTTATGCATAATCTTTCTTGGATTTCACTTGTTCTATTTTATAAAATAAAGTCTGCTTCTTTGAATCTCTTGAAATTGAGGCGGCGGGGCTTCTCTCAACTCTTCAATAGGATTTCACAAAGATCTTGTTGGATTAAAAAGGTTCTTGTGTGAGTGAAATGGCCAAGACAAAGCCGGTTGTCACGAAAAAAGTGAAGAAAAAGTAAATTATTTTGATTCCTCGAAAAAATTCCAGAAATGGGATCTCGGAAGGTCAAAAAACGGAGAATAATGTGAAGACGTTGGCTCGATATTCAATTTGTTTCTTCCCGAATCCATTTCAAGCCGATCTAACTCTCATCCAAGATCAAGTCAATATGGCTGAGGATCGCAAAGCTGCCAAGAATTTGGCTGCTCGAGAACACGGAAAGGAGGAGGAGAACGAATGGGGAATCATCTACAAACTGGCCACTCTCGGAGCCGTTATGTCCAAAAAAGATTAGTCAGTTTGTCGTTTTGTTCTTCCAACTCCCCGTTTCCAGTAGAGCCAATGCGCCGATCAATTTCATTCCGAGATTCTTTAAAATGATGGATCTACACTTCATTTATAAGAACTATTTTCGAGTTGATCAATTTACACGAAATGAGAATATGCTACAGGTCTTTCACTACTGGCAGAGACATTTCAAGAACATTTCAAAGAATTCGGCCATCGACTGGATGCAGTCAGTTCTCTTTTCTCCTTTTTAAAGTCCCTATCTTCAGCACAGCTCCAATCTTGGCTGCAGTGGTTCGAAGTCGCCGAGAGCCGGGGATTCGCATAGGAATGACGCCCAAAACCTATGATTGTCGAGGGATTCTTCAGGTTCAAAATCGACGTTATCTGGCCAATTTTTTGGTATTACTTCTATCTGCCTTTAATTTTTCAGAGGCATGATCGAGGATTTTCGCCGATGATGTTTGTGGTCAATCACCAGTCGATTCGAACTTCGATCCAAACGAGAATTCTTCAAATCATCTATTACGTCCAAAAGGAAGAGGATTTCAACAAATTTAAAGAGAAATTCATCGTCAGTTTTCCTCTTTTGGAGCTAAAATGTGCTTTCTAGAAATTCAAAAAAAGCAATGTAAAATGGATCGAAATGTGGGACAAAATGCCCCAGAAACCATACATTTTCCCGATGCGTCTCGAGCCATACAAGTCTGGCCAAATGTGGAATTTCCCACAGCCTTTATTCAATTCTGCTCCTTTTCACAACATTCTCTCCGAATGGAATCAACTACCTCCCGGAATCCTTGTCGATTACAATATTTGTCGAGTTCTTCGCGACACCAAAGTCGAAATCTGTCGTTTTAACCCAAGACATCTTCCCAAGTTTGTCTCTTTTTTAAAAACTTAAGATTTCTAGGAGGCCAGTCGCAGGAAAAGAGAAACTTTGCGAGGCGAACGAATTCATGTTTAAAGTCGTGGCAACCAGGGCAGATGAATATCTTGGAGCTTTGAAAATCCGCCGAAGCACTTATGGAGAAGAGCCGCCGGCTACAGCTCCTTTTGCCTATTTGGGACAAGAGGATGATGAGAAATGCGAGGCTATCGCTTACAGTCTCTGTCACTCGGAATCGATCGAATCTTTGGCTTCGATGAGCGGCTGGAGTACGGATTCCTTTGCCAGCACAGCCACTCTCACCCCGGGCGATTCGACTTACAATTGGAAAATGCTTTCTAAAGATCAATGCTCTCCCTATAGAGCTTCTGATAATGCTCAAGTTAGTTAGACGAAGAAAGGAGAGAATCTTTTAGAATCCAAAGATCTGGGCATATGCGGCGCGAAGGAATTTGGCCTCAAGAATTTCTATCGAAGTCGATGAACGAGTGATTTTGGCTCGAAGAGAAGATGGAAGAAGGCTTTGTGGAAAGTCGAAAAATTCCTTTTTCAAGTCGATTTTAGCCAAAGACCAGGTCTTTTTGAAATTTAAAAAAGCATTAAAAAATTCAGAAAATCCATCGAGTTCGAACGAGGAAAGAAGTGGAAGAACATGAAAAAATCTTGAAGTTTCTGTTGGAAAATATCCCGGAATCAGAGCAATTCTCCAAGAAGAATGAGGCAAAAAAGAGACTTTGGGAAATCCTCCTTCGAAGAGCCAATTGCTTCTATCCAGATGCCTCAGATGATCGCTATCAAGGGCTCGACATCTCCTCCAGTTGGATGGCCGCCATCGATGCTCAGCTCTTCTCAGACGAACAAATCGAAGCCTTATCTCAGCTGGTATGTTCTTTCTGTAACACCCAAGACTCCTTTCAGATCAGCTCCCGTGACAGTTGGATAATGACCAGTCCGTTGACGGATCCGAGGAGAAGTTTCCGTTGTGATGAGCTGATTCCACGATCAGACCCAGTGCTCAAAGAGCTCCGACTGCTGCCCTCCATATGGATTGGTCTCCTCATCATCGGCTATCTCATTGCCATCATCACGTCTAACTGGCTTAACTGTTAACTTCTTTTTTTCAATCTTTTCTAATTAAATTTTTATTATATTAAATAGTCTTCATCTCAAAACTATCTCCAAATATTCTGACAAAGGTTTTTAGAAATTAGAAGGGGAAAGCCAAAAGACGATGAAAGAAGGTCAAAATGGTGTAAAAATTGTGGCTGATTCATAATAAAGGATGACGTGATGCCTCGGGGCTAAATACCCGTTTGACACGGCTGAAGAAGGCAAATGAGTCAGCGGGAGAGGAGAACGACCGCAATCTGGTTCGGCGACGCACACCGGTTTCAGATTGCCAGATAAAAGCTTTCTCTTCCCTCGACTGCCCATCCTCGTTCATCTCCTCATCCAATAAATATGCAGCCATTTGTCTCGACTGACAAGAAGAAGTCCGAAGATGTTGCCTACGAGAAGATGGTCGATGAAAACGACAACAACGAAGTGGCAGAAGCAGAGAGCCAAGAACCCAAAAAAGGTATTTTCTCGGCTCTCGTTAATAAGTGAGTTCCCCTCTCTCGTCTTCATTCGAAAATCTTTAGGAAAGTCGACACTTGCTTTTTGAATCCAAAGAATTGCTGCGTCGTCCAGAATTCAATCTCTCAAAAAGTCATCGAAGTCGTCAAGAATCGTCTCAAATAAGTCGAAACTCGACATTTGTCTGTGCATTTTCGAAGTAATAAATCTGTTTTTGACGCACTTTGTGATGAGAAATCAAAGAATTTGTTTGATTCCCTTTTTATTAAAGGAAGAGGCCGCGAAGAACCTTTTGATTTTTATGTTGCTCTTTCCAGATGACAAAATAAAGGAGGCTGTGAGAGAAGAACAATTCTTGCATGCCAAAGGAACAACGGGGAGAACAGCTGTCTTTCCAGCGATCGGAAGAGAAGTTTAGATGAAATTTATTAAAAACTCATCGATGTGTAGTACGGTAGTTTGAATGGCCTCCTCTAAATGAAGTTTTTTCTGTTCTAAACGGCCCTTCCACTCGATGTTTTCCTCATAAATAGCCCTCCAAAAAGGATGATTTTCATCCAAAAGAGTCATTTTATCATCGATAATTTTAATAGCTCCATCACAGGCTAGCCATCTCTCCTTCATCTCCTCGATGACTTCTCTTATGAGATCGAAAACCTTTTCTCCGTATTCGTCGCCTTCACTGACTTCGCTGATCATTTGCCAACACTCGTTCAGAGCATTTTCCACCATCGCTTCCATTTCTTCCATCCGATCGGCTCTTTGAGCTCCTATAATGGTCTCGATAATCTCTTTTTTCAACCACTCAGAGCTGATTAATCCTTTATGATTCAAGAGCGAGTTTTGAATCAGTTTCCTCTTTAAAAAGTCTTTTGAATCAGATAGTGAATCAGAAATTATGCATCCTTCCACCAGAGAATAGAGTAATTTCGGATGTTTGTGGAAATCAACGGCCGGTCAAGGATCTTCCCGTCAAGCAAGATCTCATTCCTCACGCCATATTGACCCGACAGTTGTTCGGTCGAACTCGGCAAGAAGCGTCAGTTGGCAGTGACAGTTGTCCTCAAAAAAGTGACCGGAGTGATTCTCTTGCAGGAAACGTTTTTCTGCTCCTTTGAGTTCCAATCTTCCCAAACAAACAATGGCGAAAAGCACAAAGAACCCCTGACTACGTGCTAAGAGAAAATATACAAAAGATAATTTATTACATAGCGAGAGAGAAGGTTGTGAGTCGGCTATCGGTATACTAAGTGTTTTGCTAGTTGTCTAACCGGTGATGTTGTAGCCAAGGGATTTAAGCCTTCTTCTCGAGCTCGATAAGGTGCTTGATTCCGTCGTACATTTGCCTGCAAAAGGGCTCTTTTGTCACCACAGAAGAGGAACTCACTTGACGGCCTCAAACTCAGTAAGACCAAGACGAGCCTTGTTGGAGATATCGTAGACACCTCCCTCGGAGTCGGAGTGTTCTCCATGAATACCACGGATCTGGAGCTTGAGTCCGTCGCAGATGGACTTGAAGTCGGGTTTAGCGGAGATCTTGGGGAGACGGATATGGACGGAAGCGCGGACGGTTGTTCCGAGGTTGGAAGGACAGAAAGTCAACCATCCAAGACGATCGTCACGACTGAATGGAGCTTGAGCCTCGATGGTCTTGACTCCCTTGATCAGACGCTCAAGGACTTGTCCGACATTTCCTCCCTGGAAAATTCTTTTCTTTCGTTTGGATGAACGATACCTCTTGCATGGAAATGATGCGGAGATGGTCTTCCTCATTGCACCAGACGAGGAAAGTCTTGTTCTTGTTGTGGAAGATACCACGTCCCTTGGGCCAGTAACGGCAGGCGTTGGCAGCCTGGAGGAATCTAAACAAATTGGTTTCCTTCCTGTTTTGGATTTACCGATCTCCCTCCTTGAAAAGGAAGTGATCCTTGATGAGTTGGGTCTGGATGTCCTTGGTCATTCCATCAAGAGGATAATAAGTTCCCTGGAGCTCATTCTCCTTGATGTTCTCGAAGATCTTCTTGACTTTTCCTTCCATCTCGAGGTAGTTAGCCTCGGTCAAGCAAGGGTTGAAGGGATATCCAGCGAGAGAGCGTCCGCAGCTGAATTCTTTCTTGTTCTTTGTCTCTCCTTTTCTTACCGGATACGAGTAGAGTTGATGAACTTTCCTTCGGGGTCGAGGTCGACAAGTTGAGCAGTCTTTCCCTCTCCCAAGTCAGTAGCGGGCTGCTTCTGAGCAGGGGTGAATCCATTGTGATAATCCTGGATGAGAGGGTCGAAGAGAGGCTTGAAGAGGGTATAGGCCTCAGCGTCGGGAGCGTAGACTCCAACTCCACTGTCCAAATTGGCGACTCCTACAAAAATATTATTCTACAGTGGCATTCCGGTTATTTTTGTGACTAGTGATTATGAAAAAATCTCTCTGATGGAACGAGAATGGAGTAAACAAGTTAACAATGGAGTCTCAATAACAACAACGTCCCCTGGGGTCTTTGGCCTCTCGCAATTCCGGGGCACCATTACACACTCTCTCTCTCGCACGAAGACTTAGAAATGCAAAGAGGAAATGACTCCTACCTGACTGGATGACATCAAGAAGGGTGGCTCCCAACTTGGTTCTCTTATCCTTCAGCTGATCAACCACATCCTTGGTCAAATACTTCTTCAAGAGAGAATGGCAATCCTTGGCACCCTGCAACGACAGAGATCAACACCTTTTAGTCCGCTCAATAATGCCGAGATAAGGTGCCGCTTTGGAACCCAATATTTCCGTCAGAATTTGGGTGGCACTGCGAACAAATTGGCAGAATCAATGCCCAGCACGGGCAAACAAAAGCCGAAAGCTAAAGCGACGCTAAAGTAACAAACTGTTAGGTCAACAGTGGTTGTTCGCTGTGCTCTGCACGTAGCTCCTTCTTTTGCATCAACTCCGAATCTTATTGGGAAATCCGATATCCCTTCCAGCCCTTCTCTTTTTGGGAATTTTTGTTATCAGTTGTCATGCGAGTCGCAGCGAGAGGATAAGACAACCGACCTGGAGGGTGGTGTAGCCATCTTCAATCTTCTTGATGATATCGGCGGGAACGGACATGCTTGCGCTGACTGCGGAGAGACTGCGGACGCAATGAAGCTCGGAGCCATGGAACTCCGCACGGAACATAAGCCCCGCCCACCGAAGAGACGCAGAGATGCCCGGAAACAACAACTTATTCGAAAGAGACGAGCACATGGCAAAAGAGAGGGGAGGAGAGAACTCTTTCAGATCTTTTCTGACCAATCGACTTACTCGAAACAAAGGCGTGAAAAACTCCTCCGGGCATCGTATTGACCCAAGGGGAAGGAACCCCGAAAGACATTTCGCCGTTTTTCTAAACATCTGCGGGGTG
The DNA here is from genome assembly GCA_932521405.1 of Oscheius sp. JU1382. Lineage (NCBI taxonomy): Eukaryota > Metazoa > Nematoda > Chromadorea > Rhabditida > Rhabditidae > Oscheius > Oscheius sp. JU1382. The sequence continues at coordinate 4,114,507 of OW051479.1, forward strand.
GGAATAAAACCAAATTATGGGAAAAAGAGGAACGTGTGGGAATAAAAGATCATTCTCGCTTGGTCAGCCTCCTCATCGTCTGATAAATAATCTTAGAACGGCTGAAACACCTGGCCTCGAGTTCCCTTGGTGACCGTATCTGCCCACTCAGTCTTGAAGTCAAAGGCCGCCGGGTGTCGCTCTCGCATTTCAAGGGTTTGTAAACCGACATCGAGGGAGAAAGGTGGCAAACGAAAGCCGTTGCCTTGGAGACATTATCCTCCGAGAATTTCCCACAGGCCTATCTGGTCTTTCTTGAATTTTGGTCAGTCGAGAGCTTTTTCCGGCAGAGCCCGTGGCCTCTCTATTACACACCATCGGCCGATGTAAGAGGGAAGTTGTGTTGGTAATCAGGGACAGCTGCGATCGATGGCAAATGCTCCGAAACTGTGACCAAAGCTTGAGGGATCTTATCTCTTTTTCCCCAAGGAGAAGCTCTTTTCAGAACAAAAAGTCAAAAGTGAAACTGGAGTAGCCTCTGAGCCATCTGATATCTGTCAGCGAAGACACTTCAAAAAAACGTGAGAGGGGGCTGAAAGACTTCGGACAGACAAATCACATCTAAAATAAAAACCTAATTGGAGGACATTAAATATCAATTGGTTCACAGAAAACTAATTTGACATTCGCTTGAAATAAACATCTGGTCGAACAGTAGATTTTCATTTCTTGACTGAAATTACAGTTAGAAAGTATCGATGGTTTTACCTCTTCGGCAAGCTTCTGATATGACGATTTGTGAAATATTTTAGTTGTGTTTTGACCTGCCTGTCACCAAATTAGTTCTGTTGCCTCTAAAGGGCTCTACAAAAATGAAGAGAGGAGCAAACAACTACTGTATTTCCTTGAAGAAATTGCTGTTTGATTTTCGATTGCCCCATTTGGCACCTATTCAAGGAAGGCTTAATCACGCACGATAAAAGTTTTACAGCGCCTGAGTCAATGCAAGCAAGCTGCTTTGATTAATGGCTCTCAGATACAGAGACTGATCTGACGGACATCCATGGTGATGTTTTGATTGACGTCCCTCTATTTATAATCCTCTTCTTCGCAATTAGATTCGAGTGGTTTGGAGATGAATAAATTCCAACTTTTTTTCTGTTTGGCAATCCTGAAAGTCAACAGAAAAAGGCTATTGACAGACTCCTTCGGCTATAAGGTAAGAGCTAAAGGAGCATTCCAAGATGAGTCACGAATCCCGATTAATAGCGTCTCGGATCGCCGTTTTTGAGTGTAACAGTTGCCGACCTTCGAGCCTTTGACCCGACATCGCGCCTGCTCACAGCATTTTCCTATTTTCGTACCATTTTTTGTCTTCTTTCGACTGCTATTCTCTCTCCAAAGGACTCGCTGTAAATCTGAGGAGAACTCGCCATATGGCTACGACCTGTGCGCCTGTGCCGTCTGGCGTCTTGGAGTCTTACGCAATACTCCGAGGATCAATAAGTGGAAGACAATTGGGATCAAGCCCTTGCGGTAGTCCTGGTGTGTTGGGTCCCCAGTTGCGTTATCTCGCGCAGAGGTCAGGTCGGCCTGTTTGCCCTTGTCTCTCCCAGCTGACTCGGTTACTTCTTCCAAGAGACTCTCATTCTTTGGCCGTAAATGAGTTGCTCGGTGCTGGTCCGTTCTCCACAAAAAGCCAGCCGAACCCACAGATGTCTCGCCGTTTTTGTAGCCACAGCTGCGGCGCTTTTTGAGTAAAACTCCTCCCTCCAACCCGCGATATTGCTCCATTCATTCCTCCACGGTCTCTCTCTCTTCCCCGATGCCCTTCTTCGGTCAGTCTGCTATTTGGTCAAGCTGTGCCGTACAAGCCTCGTCTATTGACTCATAAGACATGTCATTATTATCGATCGTACGGACGTACAACTTGTCTCCTTGCTCCGTATAGTCCAGACGGTGCTCCAGGTGTTCAGCCGGGTGTCCATTAGTGTCCAGCGTCCGCGCATTTCCTCCTATTGTACTATCTTCGCGATACCGACTGCTGACCCCTCTGATAACGACGATCGATCAAAGCACTTTTGCCATAGCTTTCTTCCCTGATAAGTCGCCTCTTTTTTATGTTCATCGTAACCTCCATCTCTCTTGCTCTTCTTTAATCCACTCTCCTTTTCTTCCATTTTCCCTTCATCCCTTTTATTCATTTCTCCTTTCTCTTTCCCCTAAGAAAAAGGGATTTTAAAAAAAAAAGAGGCGTTTCCTTCGTTTATCAGTATAGCTGCAACATTCACTCCAAGGTCACTTCGACGGAGAGAGTGACCGTTCCGACGCCAAAGGTGTTCCTTATCAGTCGAAGAGACCCAGACAACATCTGTTTTCTTTTCGCCCCATAATTCAAGCTCTTCGTGCCATTCTCGCACTGTACTTTTTGACCAAACAAAAAGAGTTGTTTACCGAGGCGCCTATCATCCTTTCTAATTTCAGCGGGTCTCCTCGTCCTTCGATCTTCCATCTATAAATTTCTAACTTCTAAAAGAATAAAATAACAAGTAGATGGTCATAGCATGAGGCTCCTTCTTCTCCTGGCCCTCGTCGGCTTGGCCACAAATCAACCGGCCGAATTGTATCCTTCGGTTGATCCAAATCACTATGGAGCAGGTTGGAGTCGCTCTCTCTTCCTTCAATCACAATTCAGATGGAAATCCCTGTTATGATAGAGACACAAGAGCACCTCAAAGGTGTGTCCCAGATTTTATCAATGCCGTTTTTAATCTACAAGTCGAAGTGACGAACACCTGCGGAGAAGCGAGAAGGACAACGTCAGTCGATTTTCTCCCAAAAACTGCTAGACTTTTAGATATTGTTCCCAGACTGGCCATTCCGGGATGAGGAGTGTTTGTGAGACTTGCGATGCCCGGCATCCAGCCTTTGCTCATCCAGCGTCATATCTGACGGATTTCCACTTCAACACAAACGAGACTTGGTGGCAATCCGGCACCATGCAGGAGGGTCTCCAATTCCCGAACACTGTCAATTTGACTCTCAATCTTGGTAATATTTTCAATAGAAGAAGTCAATTTCTTAGGAAAACGCTTCGATATCACTTATGTCCGATTGAAATTCAAGTCGCCCCGTCCCGAGTCTTTTGTGATTTTCAAAAAGACCACAGACGATGGAGATTGGATTCCTTGGCAATATTATTCGTAAGTTTCTTCCTTTTTTCCCATAATTTAGTTTTCAGTGGATCTTGTCGAGCCACTTATGGCCTCCCAGACAAGGCTCCAATCCTCCCAGGAAACGAAGCTGTGGCTCAATGTACTCGAGAATTCTCTGATATTTCCCCAATCACCGGAGGAAATATCGCCTATTCAACCCTCGAAGGACGACCATCCGCTCATGTTTTCGAGGACAGCGAAGTCCTGCAGGAATGGGTCACAGCCACCTCGATCAAGATTTGTTTGACTCGAATGAACACTTTTGGAGATGAGGTCTACGGCGATCCGCAGGTCCTTATGTCTTACTTCTATGCCATCACTGATATTGCCGTCGGAGGAAGATGCAAATGTAATGGTCATGCATCCGAATGTGTTCGGTCGTCATCGGTCGACGGAGACAACAAACTTGTCTGTCGGTGTGAGCACAATACGATGGGAGAAGATTGCGACCAATGCCTTCCTTTTTATAATGATCGTCCATGGAAGCCAGGAACTTCCAACGAAGCCAATGAGTGTGTCGGTTAGTCCGACCGAAAAACAAAAGAAATCCAATTCAGCTTGCAATTGCTCTCAACTCTCGAATAGATGCTATTTCGATCAAAAATTGTTCGAAGAAACCGGCCATGGAGGACATTGTATCGACTGCCAGGGGAATACTCAGGGAGTTCATTGCGAGGAATGTGTTCCAAAACATTGGCGACGACAAGGAGACAACTATTGTGTTGCTTGCGGTTGCAACGAAGTAGACCTGCCCCTTCGCTTTTTATATCTCTCAATTCAGATCGGATCCATTTCTCAACAGTGTGATAACAATGGCCAATGCCAATGCAAGCCAGGAGTTGGAGGTCGCTTCTGTGACCAATGTCTCGATGGGTTCTATGAGTTTGGACCCAACGGATGCAAGTGAGTTTAGTCTAAAAAAAAGAGATACAAACGAATAGGGATTGTGGCTGTGAACCAGCTGGATCTTATAATAATCAGCCTCTTTGCGACCCAAAGGCTGGAGTCTGCACTTGTAAGGCCAATGTGGAGGGAAGACAGTGCAATAAATGCAAACCGGGATACTTCGATTTGTCCTTGGATAACCAATTCGGCTGTACTCCTTGCTTCTGCTATGGCCATTCCTCGATCTGCACCACTAGCGAAGGCTATTACGCGATGAATATTTCGAGTGAATTCGCCTCTGGTTTGGTTATCTTTTCCCGCTTTTCCAATCGAACTTCAGATAAGCAAAAGTGGAGTGGAGTGTCCCATAACGGTCCAAAAGATGTCCAATTCGCTGAGGTTGAACACGCGATTGCAGCTGATGATCGGGACGGAAGTGGTCCAGTCTATTTCGTCGCTCCAGAGGAATTCACTGGAGATATGAGATCTTCTTACAATCAAGACTTGACTTTCTCTCTTCGAGTCAAAGAGCACGGAGCTCGTCCAAGCGTTCGAGATATTATTATTGCTGGAGGAGGCGGCCAAGAACTTTCGATTCCAATCTTCGCTCAAGAGAATCCAACTCCAGCTCTCGAGACTCGTAATTATCGCTTCCGAATCCATGCTGATCCGATGTTCCAATGGCAACCTCGTCTGAATGAACTCGACTTCATCGGAGTTCTTTCCAATGTGACAGCTTTGAAGATTCGAGCCACATTCGCCCATAACGACGTTGGATTCCTTTCGGATGTCCATCTCGGAACTGCTGGTTTGGCTCCTTCCGAAGCTGATCCAAGAGAAGCCAAATGGGTCGAAGTCTGTGAATGCCTCGATGGGTAAGAGAGTCGAAAGAGATACAAAATATTTTCAGATTTGTCGGTCAATTCTGTGAATCTTGTGCTCCAGGATTCCGTCGTGAGAAGAAGTTCGGAGGACCATTCGATCGTTGTATCCAATGCGATTGTCACGGCCATTCGGACAGCTGCGAAGCTGAAAGTGGAGCTTGCATCTGCGAGGATAACACTGCCGGAGATACTTGTGAGCGTTGTGCCCACGGCTACTATGGAAATGCCCTGGCTGGAACCAAAGAAGATTGTACGAAGTGTCCTTGTCCGGAAGATGGTCCCTGTATTCTTCACACCGATGGAGATGTCATCTGCACGGCTTGTCCTTCTGGATACACCGGAAGACGGTATTCCCTTTTCTGAATGAGAGTCTAACTGTTCAGATGTGACGAATGTGCTGATGGATTCTTCGGTGCTCCAAAGACTGGAACTCCTTGCCATGAATGCGAATGTAGTGGTAATATTGATCCAAATTCCATTGGAAATTGTGACAAGTAGGCTGAAATTTAAAAAAAAAAACAAAAGTTCAGGACTACTGGAGAATGTAAGAAGTGTATTTTCAATACCTTCGGATCAAAATGTGAAAACTGTAAGCCGGGATATTGGGGAGACGCCCTCTCGGAGCCCAAAGGCAATTGCATGGCTTGTATGTGTCATCCTCCTGGAACTAGACGTCCTGTCAATGACTATACCGTGCTAGAATGTAGTCAAGACGACGGACAATGCGATTGCCTCCCTCATGTGGTCGGTCATCGTTGTGACGAATGTGAAATTGGATTCTACAATATCACCTCTGGAACGGGATGTCAGGAGTGTGGTTGTGATCCTCTTGGTTCTGTTGATTCGACTTGCGATGTTGCTACTGGTCAATGTAATTGCAAGCCCGGAGTCACCGGCAGACAGTTGGTTTTTCTCTTTCCCTAACAAATATCTTAGATGCGATCAATGTGCTCCCTATCACTTTGGTTTTGGTATTTCTGGTTGTCAGCCCTGCGATTGTGAGCCAATCGGCTCTGAGAGTCGACAATGCGACGTCAAGACTGGACAATGTCTCTGTCGGGATCACATCGAAGGACGTCGTTGTGATCAATGCATTGAGAATCGATACGATATCCGTGGAGGCTGTCTTCCTTGTGACGATTGCTATACTCTCATCCAAACACGAGTCAACGCCTTCCGGGCTAGTGTCAAGAATTTGGACAGTACTCTCAAGGAGATCATTGAGAATCCGGCACCCGTTAATGACACCACTTTCGATAATAAGGTCAAAGAGGTCGCAGAAGAAGTCAAAAAATTGGCTCAAATTGTCACTCAAAAGCTTGGTTTGTTTCTTTCTTTTTAAAGGAAAGAAGAAAAATTTTAGAATCAGACGACTCAGCTCTTGTCGGCCAAGTGGCTCAGCTGAAGAAGGACATCGCCGACGCTTTGGCCAATGTCAAATCGGTCGACGAAATGATTGCCGGAGCCAAGTCGAAGACTGAAGAAACCGAGACTGGACTCAAGAGATGGAAGATCATCAACGGTTTGTTTTCGACTTTCGCGAAAAAAGACAAAGCTTAGGCCAAGCGAAGAGAGAACTCCAAGACGCCCTTCATTTCCTGGAAACAGAAGGAAAAACTCATTTGGAAGCAGCTAAAGAAGCTTCAAAGAAATATGGAGAGCAGAGCAAAACGATGACAGATTTAGCTCAAAAGACTAAAGAAGAGGCTGAGAAACACAAAAAACATGCTGAGGAGGTGGAGGAATATGCTCTCAAGTCGAATAATGCCTCGAAGAAGGCCTTCGCCGAGGCTCAAAGTGCTATTTATGGAGGAGAGCAAGTTTCGAAACAAATCGATGAGATCAAATCACAACAGAGTCGATTGAATGAGACTCTCCAAAGAACCTTGGAATTGGCCGAAGAGCAGAAGAAGGCTGCTGGAATTGCCAACGAAGCTGCCGCCGAGCAATTAACCATCGTCGAGGGAGTTCGTCTTCCCAATGTGGATCCTCAGCAATTGAAGACTGAAGCCAATGCCATTTCCGAGGAATCTAAAGTCGCCGTAGAGAATACAAACAAAGAACTCGAAAACAGTAAATCGATCTTGGAACAAGCCGATAGAGCCGCCTACGAAGCGAAGAATGAATTCCAAGGGGCTACAGATCAACAAAAAGTTTCTGATGATCTTTTGGCTGAAGTTGATGAGGCCAGAGGAAAAGCCACCGAGGCTCTTCGTGTAGCCGAAGATATTCTCAAAGATGCCGAAACTACTTTGAAAACTCTTGAGGAATTCAATGAACGAGTCGAGAAATCCAAGGCTGCAGCAGTCGAGCAGCTGGGTAAACTTGGAGACATTGAATCCAACATCAAGCAAGCTGAAGACACGGCCGCTGCAGCTGAAAAGGCTATTGGATCGGCAGCTGGAGACGCCAATGAAGCCAAGGAGTTGGCCAGTAAAGCTGGAGCCAACGCCAAGACTGTCACTGATTTGGCTGATCAACTAAGAGAAAATACAACCAGCACGAGGAAATCAGCCGAGACTCTGAAGAGTGAAGTGGATCAATTGGTCGAAGAGTTGAAAGAGACAAACAGCACTTTGGATACCTACAGAAACCAGGCTGAGAGAGATCGACAAACGGCCTCTGATGCTGTCAGAAAGGCTTCTTTGGCTGAAAAAGCGGCTCGAGATGCCAATGCCACCATCGCTGCTGAGGCCGATTCCATCAAGAAAATCATCGATCGATTGAGTCAGTTTGATAGAAAATCAAGATTTAAGAGTACTTTTAGATGCCTTGGAAGCTGTGAACACCGCTGAGTTGGATGAATTGGAGAATGAATTGGATGCGATTGAACAGCAATTGGCCAAGGCTGACTTGGAGAATGAGGTAAATCGCTGTTTTAAAGAGTTTAAGAGAATTTCAGGTTCCATCTCACAAATCGTCGAAGACCGAGGAAGATCGTCGAATTAATCAGATCAAGAGCGATATCGACCAACTCTCAAAAGAAGTTAAAAATCTGGAAGAAATTCGCGATACTTTGCCAAGAAAATGTTTTAATGTGATTTCCTTGGAACAAGAGGGTCAGAAATAAGTCCCGGCCGAGTTCTTTCCCAATGGTGCTTCCCCTCTTTTTTGAAATCTCGCTCCCTCCAAGGGGGCCTCTTCACAAAATTTGCTATCTCACACTGCCATTTTGCCTTAATAATTATTGTTTTGTCGTTTTTTATAAACATTTTATTCGATTCTTTATTCCAAATTTATCTACATCGAAAATGAAAAATGACTAGAAAACTTTCTGAATTGTCAAATTGAGAACTATATAGGAATTAAAATTGCGAATAATCTCAGCCACTTGGATACTGTGGAGTCATAATATCTTCAATTGTTATTCGGACTAATGGTTTCACACTGAAAATGAAGAATTTCAACAAAAAATTTTTTTAAAAGACCTCATAACTGGCGAAAAAAAGGGCGGCGGAATGGAGGTGTCGATGCTGATGTGAACAGGGGTTCGATTGGGCGTTCTATCCTCGACCATGGCGAATCCGAGAGTTGAAGTGGGAGCAGAATCGATCGAGAGAGGAGCTGTATAGGACGGATCATCAAGAGGAACAACGGCAACTTTGAATTGAGGCATGACGGTGAGTGGTTGATTTGACTTTCTGGGTAAAATGGGTTCTCGAGGCATCGTTCCGTCGCCCAAACCTATCATTTGAGCTCTTCTGCGTTTGTATTTCTTTTGGAACCAAGGACGAGCTTCTTCGTTGTATCTGAAATTAGAGACTGTTTGGGAGAGAAATAAACAGACCTTGCGATTTGATCTATACAGTCCTGGATTCTGTGAATGGGAGGCTCGATGAAATAAATATCTTCGAAAGGCTCCAATTCCTGCGATGGCAAGGAGATCACAGCCTTCATCTCGAGCATAGCTTCTGGTGGCATAATTGCTGTTCCTTCTTGTCTGGCTTGACGGGCCTGTCTGTCTATCATTTCTTCATCTGAGGGCATCACAATTGCGCACTCAATTTAATCAATTAGTTTTTTTTTTGAAAATACAATTACTTTTCTTCTAAATTCCTCGAAAAGTTGAAGACGTTTTTTTCTTGTTTCTCTCGATGTATTTGTCATGTCCAGAATATAGTTCTTTCTTCTACGAGCAGCCAATAAAACGTATCGTTGGAGAGATTTGCCTATCAACCCCATGACCATGTCCCAACGACCGTGATGAGCTCGTTTTCTTGAAATGCCATTTACCTGAATAATAACGAACGAGTCTAAAAGATAAAAACCTTCATAGCAGCAAGAACTCCTTCTGTATTAATAAGAGTCCAATGTTCTTCTGGATTATCTCGAAGATACTCGCGTACCCAAGTCGTTTTTCCAGCTCCAGGCAATCCAACCATCATAATTATTGTACATTGCGCCTTGCTTTCTGGCGACTTGGGACTTCTCTCCAAATCTCCTCGTCCCAGACTGGTCATAAATCGCCACTCATCATTCCTCGACCATGGATAGTCCTCGTCGTCTCCATCAAAATCACCAAAATTCACAGCTACATTACAGTTTTTGATGCAGATATGCGGAAATATGGCGTCGTCCTCGGGCAGATCAATATCAGAGAAAGCAATCCCCAGGTAGTCATTATTTTTCCAATAAGAAATTGTTGCCTCTTCTAGGTCCTGAAGGCTAATTTGAACAAAAAAAAGCTTACAACACAGGCCGTGATGATATCATTCAGATGAAAATTATTTGCAAAGTCACAGAAATAGTTGTTTGTTGCTTTCTTTCCCAAACTTGTGATGCAATAGGAATTAGGATATTCTCCCAGCTGTAAGAATGAGGATACGAAAAAGAACAAACTGACTGTGTTTGGAGCGGATCTCAACGAGAATCCAACTCGAATATCGTGCGGATCCAGCTCTTCAAAAGGCAGATGTTTTATTGGTAGATACTCTGTGATTTTCACTTGGAAGACAATTTTAGAAGAGTTTAGTTTTTTCTCGGCTTCACCTAGCTTTAATGCCTCTTCGTTTTTTCTCACATTTCTTAAATATTCAAATGGATTTGAAAAAAAATGAAGAAAAACCTGAATGGAAGCCGAATTCCATAAGTACTCTTTACTCCTCCCCACATCAGTGCCAAGCCATCAGCATTCTCCGGTTCGATTTGCCAATTTTTATCCATTGCTCCCTTGATGTGTAGATCCGCGTTGTCTAAATTAATAGAAATTACATAATATGCTTGCATACAATAATCTAATTCTATATTTTCACTTGTAAAAAGCTTTTCTGCCTCAACACTTATCTCCTTCTTTTTTTTGGACTTCTTAATTCCCGCGGCAATTTCAAAGAGTTCCATATCATCATCCGACGGCACGGGTTCACCGTAAAATTCTGGTTCTTTTGTCTCCTCTTCTTCCATGTCGTATTCAACTTCTTGTGCCGGCACTTGTTGATATCGTTGATTTTCTATTATAACTTCTAATGAAATTTATTTAAAGTCTAGATAGATTCTCACCTTCTTTAGCGAAGACTACTGCATTAGCTTTCATTAATAAATCTCGAGGATTTAGAAGACATGCATCGAAAACCTCGCCACCTCTTGCTGAGAGTCGCTCAGGTGTTTCTTCTTTGACAATCGATTTGTCATAAATGATCGACTCTTCCGTCGAATCTTCGATGCTCGAGTCTTCGTAAGAATCTGAAGACGACTCTTCTTCTGAAGATGAATCCATCTACAAAAATAAAATTAAAAGGCTTCATAACGCATAAAGATCATTTAGAATAGCAGAATTAGCAAAAGCAAAACAATGTTTTCAAAATCTCTTTTAAAACACTGAAATATCGCAACTCGCACACGCTGTGATAAAAAGAATACAAACAAAAAAGAAATTACAGAACTGTTTACCAATGTCCAGAAATATAATAGGAAGGAATACAGAAATAAATCCAGGGCGAGTTCTTTCCCAATGGTGCTTCGCCTCTTTTCTGAAATCTCGCTCCCTCCAAGGGGGCCTCTTCACAAAATTTGCTATCTCACACTGCCATTTTCCTTAATAATTATTGTTTTGTTGTTTTTTATAAACATTTTATTCGATTCTTTGTTCCCAGACGACTTGCGATGGAAATTACTGGGAAATTATCTCGACGCAAATTGAGTAATTTCCGTGCAAAGCAACGCATTTTTCCCTATTTGTAGCTAAATATGGGTGGCTTCATAACAAAGAAGAATTTCTTCTAAAAATTAGCCATTGATCAGATTCAGAGAACAATGTCTGGCTTATATAAGGGCGCAGTCTTATCAATCTTATTTCCACTAATGTGTCATTTTGCTGGAATTCAAAAATGCGCTCATTGAACTCTCACTAATAATCTCAACAGTGAGATTTCTCCCATCAAATTAGCGTGAGATATCTTAAATCAAAAATCGACTGCTTTCCCATTAGTTTTAAATTTTTAGATGGGCAGCTTGGAAATTGGTGTTGCTATAGCTGCTTTTTTCCTTCACCTTTTTAGTTTCACTTTTAACTATCTTCTTTATCTCACAGCGAAGAGAAAACGAGATCAAATGGTTACAAATAGGTACGAAAGTAACCCATAGTCCCAATCCAACTTCCAGATACATCTTGGTGATGTGCTTTGCTGAAGTATCTCTTAATTTCACTCAAATTATTTGTGTCGACTTTTCACTTTGGATATCATCGCTCGGATCTGGATTTCAAAGTTATAATTGTAAGACAAAGAAAGAATCCGTCAGATGACTGGAACCGTTTGAAATTAAATTCCAAAAGTTTTATCACATTTTGTCAATGCTCCCTGATAATTGATCTAACTTCTTTCCCCATAAAATAACTTTTTAGTTTTCTTGGATTCTGTGGCAGCCTATTTTGTAGTCACACTTAATCAAATTTTCTTTTTATTCCGATACTATTTGCTCGTTTTGATTGTAATTCATCGAGCTATCATTATTATGACTCCAAAAATCAGCCATTTTTTTGAAGCGCATGTTTCTCATTTCATCATCGTTTGTTGGGTAAGTCTTTTGTCCTCAGCTTATTCGGCTAATCAGACCTACGTAATCTTCATCAATGTGGCTTACTTCCCTCTTGGATGTATTAGATTTTATGATGCCAAAAACCATGCTTGGAAAACAGAGTGTTTGGATGATTCCCTTCTTCTACTTGTTATTCTTCGCGAAGTATCTTCACTTGCGTATTCATATATCCCTCATTTTACTATCGCCGTAAATCTTGCCATCATTATTTATCTGAAGCATTACCGCTCTACTCGAAAAGTTACTACAACGCAAGAAAAAAATTCTGGAAGTAAAGCATACATATACATATTCTCGTAAATTAGTTTCAGAATATGAGTATAGCATGATTTTGCAGCCGCTAATGTTAGCTGCTGTTCTGACGATCGAACCATTATGCTTTTTTATTGCAGGAGTAATCTCACGAGTAGCAATTATATTTGAATTAAGGAAATCCTTATTTTCAGATAATGTATATCCCACCGTTGTCCGACAATTTGTTTCGAATATTCAATTATAGCATGACATATGTGTCAATTTTCACTAATTTTATATTCTATTTTGTTTTTCATCGTGATATTCGCCGATTAATGTTGAATCTGAGAAAGACAAAGAAAGATAACGCACCTCTTAATATTTCTAGATCTGCGACAACTGATATTTTAGCTCGAGTTGGTTAAATAAAGCGTGATTTTTTTAAATATTTTATGAGAATTTCAATACAATCCAGGGTACACATAACCTGTTTTTTCAATGTTCTACACGGGAAGCTAAAAACCCTATTTCGGAGGACTGAGGTCGATTTTCTTTTTCTGTGCTGGTTCAGGTGCTGAAACGAGAAAGATTAAATAAATGTAAAAGGACTTACACTCTTGGAATTCGTGCCATTTTTGCTTAGAATGAGATACCCCTGTTCTAATAATATCAACTGTCTCATGGGGATAGCAGAATGCCGCCATAGTAACTAAACCAGTAGTCGTTGTAAAAAGCCGGCCAAAAGCTCCTCTATAAAATATTAAAAATAAATAAAATTGAAGACTGACTAACCGTTTGAGTCCAAGGACAAAGCCAGCCATACCTCCTACAGTGATTGCTCCAGCCTTTGGCAATACTGTCCATTCTTCATTTATGTATGCATTAATTTTAGTAATGGCGTTAGAGGTTTTTTTTGTCACTTTGTCAACGAATGAAAATCTTGTCTATAATTAAAAAAATAAAGTGAAATTAAATGAAACATACTGCGACTCTATCGTATTCAGTATTAAAAGCCTCTCTCACTGTTGAAAATTCTCGCTGTAAAGGTAGCGGTTCTTCTGGTTGGAATCGGTACTGGGCCGAAGGGTGATCTTCCGAGTAAAGAGGTAACTAGACTAAATTTTTAAAATCTACACATAAGAACTCACATCTTTGACTGCGACCATATTTTTTGGATCTGGTTTTGGTCTCTTTTCGGCAGTTGTTAGGCTCCACCACTGGGAGAAGACGTTTGACACCTTAAAATTAATTTTAAAAAGCAAATTTTAAAAACTCACTTTTTCAGAAGCATCAGAAATCTTCTCCACGACGGGCTTATCGTCGATTGCCATTTACCCTAAAGACAATTTATTAATATACCCATATAAAAGTAACAAGATCAACAAGATGAGATTAGAGAGGATTTGTGTATGAAAATAACAAAAAACTGATAACGAAATATGAGATCAAGCGATAAATTTCATGCAGCGGGTATCATTATGGAGATCGCGGCATCGAATACAGCAATAACGCGAACCACAACGAATGCAAGTGTATTTTGAAGGAAACCCGCATGCTGCACAAAAATGTTTTTGAGGAAGTTTAGATGGGGGAGCGGCAGCATTAGTGTATGAATCTCGGAAAAATGGATCGTCCTTATTGGCCAGACTCTCTTCTTCTACCAGAACATAGAATGATTTCTTAAAGCGCTGCTTAGTGTATTCAGTTCGGAGTTTCTTCTTCTTTTTAACCGGTTCGTCAGATCCAATAGCAATTTCTCTTTTTCGTCCACGTAGAGCCGTCCCCATTGTATTAGAGATCATCACATTTTCTTCAAATTTTGGCTTTGCTTTATGCCAAACAATATTCGCATGTGGATCGTCGTGTGCATTATCCTGGTCCAGCGCTTCCAAATGACGTTTCAATCGCTTACTGCGGGCATCTACATCCAGCACTTTGACAGCTTCTGTTTTTTCTATTCTTGCTGAATGGCGAGGCTGTCCACTTTTGATTTGTTGTGTTCTCTGCATTTTTTCAGTCGGATGTTGTGTCCTCTGCAATAGCAAGGTTTAAAAGAGTAATAACCACAGCAATAATTGTTCTAAAGGTTATTATATTATAATAATTGATGTCTAGATAGAAAATTAAAATAAAATAGCCGTAGAAACAATAAAAAAAACAACTAAAGAACGTTTTCAAGAAAATAAAATGAAACGCGCAAGTTTGTGTAAACAGCAAGCAGTGGAACGAGCTGTAAAGTTACATGTTTTTCTCGAGGAAAACCAATAAAAATATAAGTAAAAGTAAAGCCTCTTTCAAAATAAAAGACAGCATGGTTGGCTTAGCCAACTTGGTTATAAGGCACCAGTGTTTTTTTTTAGCTAAATTCAAATTTGCAGAATCAGTCTTTTTTGAAACAGACAGGCTGTCTGACAAGAAAGGGAGACAAGTATATAAACGTGCTTTTTATGAAACCCTCGATATTGTTGTTGTCCTGTGAAAAATGTCCATTTCCGCTTAATCATCACCTCAAGGAGAGATTTTTTTTTGTTAAAAAAAGACTTCTATGAAGACCGGAAGTGTTCTGGTTGCAGTGCCTTTTTACGGACCATTTGGGCTGGTTGTCCGGCTCTGTCATTGGGGGGACGGTGTCACTCGGTTGTTTGCCCATCGGTGCGCGTGTTTTCATTAAGGATCGCCCTCAATCAGTGGCTTCTTGGTCTCGAATCCAGCTTCCTTACTTGTCCTTCCCTGACTCTCATGACCTGAGCAAGGATGTTTTCTCCATCCGGAGTGTCGGCCATCTCCACTTCTCCTCTGCCTTCGCCACCTCCTCCGGCTCTTCCACCCATAGCCGAACATGAATCGGATCTTTCTCTTGGCCTAGACTCTGAAGGTAAAGCGAATGCTTCCGAGTAAAAGTTTCGTCAGAAATGAGACATGCTCAGAACATAATTCCACCAGATGACAGTCTCCTCGAAGTTCGAGCCATCCCAGCCGATGCGATTTCGATTACAACAACACCTCTTCCACCTCCAATCGCTTCTCCAAGAAGAATTAACTTTCCTTCTCTTCCAACTTCTTTCCATTATCAAAAAGGGTACGATTCTTGTTTTTATTTCAACAACAAACTAAACACTCGGAGTATCACTTACAGTCTAATCCCCTAAATCCCGGTCAATTGGTGGGATTACGGTAGAAGGACTCTCGTGTCCATCAGTCCATTAGTACTATTTGCCCTCTTGTGCTGATCGCAGACCGTAATCCGCCGACTGGCCATGGAACTCTGGAAGATGCGCACGCTTATGACGGGAATTAGTAATTGCAACTAGCCAGATGTCATCTTATTCTGGAGATAATTCCGTGTATAATTTAACTATTTGATTTAAACTATTATAGGAAGGAAACTTGTTGTATCTGTAATAGGCCCTAGTGATTTTCAGAGGATGCTCTCGCTGCACAATGTGGTTGGCCCTTCTTTTTGTCCTCTTTTTGATGCTTTCCATAGCACTTTTCATAGTCTGGGCTGTTACTTCCGATGGCTTTTCAAATCTGGGAAAACAGCCTCATGTCTGCAGTAGTAAGCAATGTATTCATACAGGTTGGTGTTTTGCGTCGATGATTTGATTTTGCAGCATTCCGAATGTCTTCCTACATGGACGACTCAGTCCCTCCTTGTGATAATTTCTATCGCTTTGCTTGTGGCAAATTCCATGCGATGGCTCGAGATAAGCAACAAAATTTCATTGATCAACAAAGAGAGGCCGTAGCTCGATCCGTATACGGTAAGTAAGAGATTTTCAAGAGTAATGAGTTAGGTCTGGTAACAAGTTCTCCGGAAATGGGACTTAGGAGTGAGCGGTTGGCTAAAGCTGTTTTTGCTGCTTGTATGGATGGACCAGCCAGAGCAACTGTCGGCGGTTATCCCCTTTTGAATCAACTTCGAAGTCTCCCCTGTGGTCCCATCATGACTGGCTGTGACTTCAATCCTGACAGCTATAAGTGAGTCGGAGATACGGTAGGACAAGTGGATCAAGACAAACATTCTCTCGCTAATCGAGTCGATCTATTTTAGTTGGGAGCGTCATAATGGGAAGCTGGATTGGTACGCGGGAGACTTTCCTTTGGTTGTATACGATAGAGATGTTCATCCAAATGACAGAAGCAAATTAATTTTTCAAGTAAGAAATACGAGTTGACTCATTTGGCCGCAATTCAGCTTCGAATACCAAATCTCCATCCATTATTGGATCCACTGAGAGACGAATTGATTCGATTGGCCAATCCCTCCATCAATGAGATTGATCCCTTACTTCAGCTTTCAATCAGACAAAATCTTTTAAACGATATGGTTTCAAGGCAAATTATGAGGGATCCCAGGGAAGTGGAAGACCAGCTCGACGAGGTCGCCTTTCTTTTTATTGAAATCGATAGGGTGAATTCATTTTTCTACTTTATTAATTTTTCTAGCTGACTCGGTCACTTCCGCCAGCCGATGTGACTTATTTGACAATTGGAAATTTAACTGCCACTGTACCTCAAGTACTGTAATGTCCCTCTTTCAAAGATTAAAATTCAGATAAACTTTGTGGAAATGTTTAATGCCCACTTGTCGAATCTCTTCAAATGGACGAATGATGATGTTGTAGCTATTGAGGTTCTCTTTTTATTTATTTTCGAGAAAAACGTTTCAGAATATGGACTATCTTCTTCGTTTGGCTCAAATACTTTCTACTACTCCACCCCGAGCGTTGGCTAATTTTTTGGTTTCAGTGACAGCTCTTCGTCTTCGAAGATACACTTATGATCCTCGGAGTCAATTCAGGTATTTTTGGTTGATGGCTTCCTCTCATATCTATCGCCTTTTCCTTAAAGTCCTGAGAATTTGGCTGATATCAGCTGGAGAGACTGTGTCTCCGATATTTCTGAGGTCTCGGCCGTCGAAAAAATGTATATCGCTCAACAGAATATTCCAATTTCTAAGGTTATCTTTCTCTTTTCTCTTATTATATTTTTAGATTCAAAAATATTTGGACACTTCAAAGAAAGATTTCCTTTCGAATCATCGACCATATTCCCCGTTAAATTTGGCCCAAGTGAATCGAATCGCCTTCTTAGTGGGCTATCCTTCCAAGAAAACTAAAGAAGATCTTGTTTGGAGACCTCTTTCCGACGTTTGTTTCCTTCCTATCGTTATTTTGTTTTAGTTACGAATCAACCAAAGCGATTATTTCTATTCGATTACAAACACACTGAAAGCCCAGAGGGACTACGATTTGGCTCAATTGGGAACCCATTTGGATAAAGATGACGCTCCCAATTTTCCCATTTTGATTCCGACCATCGTTTATCAACCGAGGTCATTCACCCTTATTTATCCTTTGTCTTTCCTCCAAGAACCTCTCGTCTATCCAGGGGAGCAAGTCCCTTTGGATGTTGTCTATGGAACTCTCGGAATTGTCACTCATCAAATGTTATCGAAAGTTTTTGTTCTCTCCTTTTAATTTAAACAATAATTTAAGATTTTCTGGGATCAAATGGACCAAAGAGCTCCTCAGCAATGTTTTGAGAACACTTTCAGATCGTTTTTGAATCCCGACTTACGAAATAATGTAAATATTGTGGTGAGTAAGAGGGATGAGGGAAGAGGAAGGGATTCAGAAGGATTTGACGTATACTGTAGAAATGGCGGATGGAGTGAAAACAGCTCTTTTCGGATATCAAAAATGGCAGACAGACAACCACAATTTTAATGAAAAGGCCCTTCCGGCCTTTGAAGGTCTCGACAACGTCCAAACGATGATTCTTTCCTTCGGTACTCTCTTTTGCAACACTGAAGCAGAGATGCCTGGTTCCGAATATGAAGCCATGTAAGTTGAATTGAAAAAAAGAAAAAAAAAATTCAGGATAAACACCGTGATGACAAATGCTCGCTCGTTTTCTCAACACTTTCAATGCTTAAACTCGTCGGCTCTTTACAGCAGAACCCTTTGCGTGTAAAGTGGCTCTCTTTTCCTTCAGGTCCAAAGTCTTTCCCAACAATAAACTATTTGACGCCGTCTTGTTTACTGACCTTTTCCATCGTGTTTTCGTATCTACTGATAACTTTTGATAAGGTTTCGTCTGCAGTGGCAACGAGAAATGTATTGTGTCCTTGGTCTTTTTCTCCTCACCATTCTCTCTGTGGCTGGAGCTCCTTCCTCCGGAAAACATGTCGTCGGCGCCAAGGTGATTTATCCTTTGAAGTCTCCAAAAATTGCTACAGGGAACTCTTCTTTGTGGAGGGAAGCCGGCTGATAACGTGCGAGTTCGTCTGTTTAGAGTGGAACAAAAAAAGAAGGATGGTAAGTGGAGAAAATCTTTTTTCGTTTATCTTCAGACCTGAACCAAATCCTCGATGAATCCTTGACCGGCTCCTCAGGAATGTTCCATGTTGAAGGAAATACAAATGGCTTCCCTCTCAACGAGACCGACATGACTCCTGTTCTTACTTTCTACCATTCTTGTGACGAAGATGTTTCCAAAGTCAACAAGAATGGCTACAGAAAATTCAGCTATCGTGTTCCCCAGGATTATGTCTCCCTTGGAGCGAAGGCTAAAAAGACTTATGATCTTGGCACTCTCAATATCCAGGTAAATTGGAGAGAGAAAACAGAAATAAGGAGATATTTTCAGCTGGAATTTCCGGGAGAGAAACACGAGAAGAAATTTGAGGCGAAAAAACCATAAAAAAGAAATTTTTATTCTCTTACAATCTTTGATTTTCCGTAACAATTTTACACACGTTTTGAGGGATCAAGCGGGTTGATTCTTAAGGTCCGTGATGTGTTGAGCACGGAATAGGTTGCAAAGTTCGTCGACGAGGGCTTCATGACGGAAACTAACCCGAATATCTGGGACATTTGTACGATGGACGTCATTTCCAAGGACTCCTTCCTCCTTATAATTCGGTCCCAGCCAATGGATTTTTACCTTAAAAGCTTCTTTTTTGGTTAAAAACAGAAACAAACTTTGTCTTCGAATCCACTTTGAAGGACGCTATTACGAGCCAATTCGCACATATCGCAGGAACTAAGTTTCCAAACTTGAGCGGCAATGGAATATTCTTCCATAAGAGCTTCCTTAGTGTAATGGAATTGAAGAGGATCGTCAGTCGAAAGAGAGACATTCAATCCTTTCTGGAGATATTCCGGCAGAGGATTGCGTTGATAGCTGATGAAAAGGGAATCTAAATATTAGAACATTTTGGTTTTTGGGGGATTCGTACTGTTGGAAAGAGGCGACATGGCGATTCCCATTTGAGTCAAATAGAACAAATATTGAAGAACGGGAACCTTTAAGACTGTTTTTGGACGAATCTCATGAATCAAACCTTTCGAAGAAGGATTCCATGAGCAATGCTCTCGCTAGTAAGGAATCCCGTCAAAAGATGATTCACATGGCCGGCTTCACCACAATGAGGACGAAGAGAGAACGTAGGAAGGCCACGGTCTCTGAATGGCAATTGATTTCCAAAAGGACACAAAATACCGGCGTAAGGCATTTAGGGCACACGTATTGGCATACATGTAGAAAAGATAGTAATTGTAAGGCGGATTCTCGGCATCTTTGTACTTGTCAGGGGCAGGAGTTGATCGGTCAAACTGAAAGTTGAAAAGGGGAATAGGTGGGACTCACATGGACAAATTCATGTTTGGATTCATCGTCAACAGAATCGATTCCGGAGACTTGAGCCAGGAAACGATGGAGTTCGGGATGGGTGGAAGGATCGTTGGTGACCTCGAAAAGAGGCATAAAAATGTTGTCAAGAATCTCTTCGAAGTTTTTGATTCCTCCTTTGGCGCGGTAGATATCGTAAAGACGAGGAATCTGGATGAGCCAACGAACATTTGGAGACCAAACGTCGTGTCTGAGAGCCCATCGAGCCAATTTGTCCCATTCGTCTTTGCTTCTTCCATAAATCGAAAGACGAGGTTCAGCATGTTGATATTTCGACTCTTCGAGATCCGCCAAAACTTCTTTGATGATTTCCGCGAAATATTTTCCCTCGACAAAATTATCAGTTTTGATAAAGATTTCTCGGAGATTAGATTCTCCCAGCGGATTGTACTTCGTGTTGAATTTATCAAACCGATGGAATGTGTTCCTACAAAAATTGCTGTACAAAAATTGTAAAAAAATACCTATCAGCGTGGACATCTAGCATATCTACACTCAGATCGTAGGCATTGATTTTCATCCGTTTGAAGACCTCTCTTAAAGTGATCTCCGTCCCATCTTTATCTTTCAGAACTGGGGTTTCAGCTTCCAACTTCATCTTCTTCTTGATGAATCGAAGCAGATGTTTTTGATTCATCGAAGAAGCCGCATGGATGTGAGTATCGACCTGATATAGGATGACCACAAAGGGAAGGAACTACCTTTCGAATGTTGTAGAAATCTCGATGAGAAACAGCTTTTTGTTCGTGCAGCTCGCGCAGCTCATTCAAAAGAACATGCAGTTGAAATTTGTTCTGAAGATAGCTCAACCGACGGAAGCAGAATGATTTCCTAAATAATTTGGCCTTAGTTTTTCCTCCAAAGAAATGACTCACAACGGGCCGTCGACGATCATCTGAGTCAATTTCTCCGAATCAACCAGGAATTTATCCTTTGAGACGTAGAATTTCACAAACTTTGGATCGACTTTCCCGTCCTCATTGCAGATTTCAATCTGAATCTTTTTCCGTTTTGATCGACGGACTTACAATTCCTTGATTCTTCTTGAGGATGTATGTCTTGTCATATTTAGGAAGAGGACTTTCCAATTCCCAATGGTCCTTTGGTGGCTCGGGGGGGTGGAAAGAGGTGTTGGCACCTAAAGAAGGAAATGTTTCGATGGTTTCCAAACGAAAAAAATCGTTCATGCGAGTGCGTTATTGAAAATAAGGCGATTGGTGATTGCGGGGAGATGAGAGTTAGACATGCTCCCAAGGGATTCACGCGCAGTTAGAATCAAACGTTTATTTTTTTGGGAGAAAAGACTCCCAACTTTTTTTTGGGAATTAGTCACTCGATTACCGAGTCCGAAGAATGAGGAATCCCTTCTCGGAGGCGGCTGATCTGAACACAACACCAGTGAGAAAAGAAGGATAGAAAGAGAGAAGAGGTGCGCGGAAGCCACAAAACGAGAATCTTTTCCCATCCAGAAAAACTTTTCTCTGGTTGGGGGGTGAAAGTGGCAATCAACGCGAATAGTAACCTACAGAGCTGTTTATCTGAAGAGCCTTTGTTTCAGCTGGACAAAACGCTTAAAGCCGAAAGCAACAAAGAAAAAGATCAAAAACTCACTCGATTCCGTATTCTTTTTTCTATATTTTGGAAGATTATTCGGGTATTCTCCACTCAGGAAAAGTTCCGTTGTTTTTGGGAAATAATTCCCAATTCTACTCATATATTCACATCTTAATTTCAGCGCTTCTATCAGCTGAACGGCTGCCGATTGCAGATCCTCCAATGGCACCTGGAAGAAACCACATTTCCTTCATACAGACTGAGAGCCCCAAGATCTACTTTTCTTAGACTACGAAAATTATTCAAAATGTCTGTGTTTCGCTTTCTATTGGTTCCTTGTCGCGAGTCTCGTAAATCTGTCGTCGCGTGGAGCACTCATTAAAGTTAATGGATCCCCCAAATGGCTTCCTTTGATAAGCTGTCTGATATCAACAACTTACTCCACTTAACTCCTCCCCCGTAATCGCCATCCGTTGATAATTCACATCTACGGCATCTCTGAATAAGTATTACACTGCGGGGATGTGGGCGAACTGTCTTACCGGAAGGTGTGCATCTCGACCAGTTGAGGACTCTTACAGCGGGGAATAGATTCCTCAGACATTGGAGAAAGACACTGCTCATTTTGACTTTCGACTCGAGCTCTAAAAAAGTTGAAAATTTACGAAGACAAAGAAAGGCCACGTGGAGGAATAGAAGAGGAGTTGCCGCAGAGACGAGGTCATCCAGAGAAGGAAGCCAATCAAAACGATAATCTCTCTCCCTCCTTCAAAGCGGCTTGCGTGTGTAGCTCTTACCTGTTGTTGATTTCAAGGGCGCGAAGTTTTCGACTTTCGTTGACTTCGATTGGAGTTGTAGAAATCTCGAAAGGATTCGATCCGTGGTGTTGATCATAATTGCTTCCAATGGCATATCCATGTTGAAAAGGCCCCGTTTGAAAGACCTCACTATCGACCGATTCTGAAATGGTTTTTTTTCTCTCAAAATTTGTGGTAAATCTGTCGGAATGAATCTGTCTATTGGCCATCAAAAAGGCCTCAAATCAACAACGAAACACCACAACGAAAGCTCACCCAAATTCGGATCCAAGCGACGAGACTCGTCTAAAGGCACGTCCATTAGACTGGCCATATTGCAAATGAATCAACGAATGGCGCGCGTCGCTCACAACAAAATCCAACTCACTTATGGTACAGTTTCGCAACTGCTCTAACGGATCCATAGGAGAAATCTGTTGTGGACGAGCTGGTGGAGAATTTTGAGGAGAATCCTGTGGAGACGGGTTGAAGAATGAAACGCCGTTCGTTTTGTGTGGCATCTGAAAGAAGGGAATTGAAGAAAGGGTAGCACGAGACTTTTAATAAACAATCACAGATAGAGCACGTGCACCTGGCAGTTGGACAGGCGAAAGTGCACCTCCTCCCGTCTGAGCAGAAGAGTAAACTGTACGTGATAGTGGATTCTATTGTTATTTTTGACGGGCAATCGAAAGGCCGAGGACTGATCCGAAGTGTCAGCTTGAATTGGCTTCAAAAAGATTGTGTGAGGCCACGTGGGCATCGGACAAACATCCTGCAGCAGAGATTGTAAAGAGAGTCCCGTCCACTAAACAAAACATATTTTCTCGTAACAGCCACGCGGCTATTTTTGTTTGAAAAAAGATGGCTCCTGGTTGTCCGACTTTTGGAAGATAACGAGCTGATAGCGGGACGACTACTCATGGCGACACGCGAGGTGGGAAAAGTAAACGAGTGGAGGAGGAGAGAGATCTTTATGACCCGATGTCGTGGACATTAGAGCTCATCGGCTTGAAATGTCCATCTTTTATACGAAAATATTTTCGAAAAGTGTAAGAATAATTTGAACGGTGATTGATAGAAGTCTAACCGGTCTGACTCTTCATTCAAAAAATGACTAAGAGACGTCTCTAAAGTGCTGACACACAGTGACACTGCGATGTGACCTGATGTGAAAAAAGCAGATGGGGCGAAGGCGCTCTCTGTCTGGCGCAACAATGTAGAATCAGTCATGTAAATAGGGGGATTCAAGCGTGGCCTTGGGTAAACATTCGTTGATAGACGTTAGTCTCATTTTACAGTTAGGCAATCTTGTATTCACTTAAAAAGATTGTTTCTTCGCGAAGACACTGCTTCAGCCCTAGCCAATCGATACGCCGACTGGCAGCTGGCTAACACCACTAGGAAAGGTACCTTCATCTGTAATTGCTTCTAAAAGATGTCTGCACATTATTTGAGGATAAAATTCAGTGAAAAATAATTCATAAACAACGATAACAGAAACAATGAAATGACAAAAAAATCGACAACAAATAACAATTTATCTTACTTTTTGTTCTTACGAGAGTTGCCTGGATTTCTTTTCTTGTCAGCCTTCTTGTTCTAAAGGAAAAATTAGCTACTGAAATTAAAAATCGTACCTTAAACCAGGTCTGTCTGTGAATTTGGCTCTTCTGTCGAATAGGTTTAGATTTGCCTGTGCGTTCCTTCTTCTCCCTAAAATTAAATTTATGAAAAAAAAACAGATTCAGCTTACTTCTTTTCAGGTCCAGCGACTGCTGATACTTTTTCTGCAACAATTTTAGCCTTCTTTGCGCTCAGTTTGTTTAGAATATCCAATGAACGTTGCTTTTCACTAGCAGAATCTCCAATATTTGATTCAAACTTTCTTTTGTTTCCTTTTTTGACGTTCTCCTTCTCGCCTTTCTCTTTTGGCTGATATTTTCCAACAGAAGCTGTAGCAGCTTTTGCACGATCGACAGCAAAACGCAGCTAAAAAGTGAAAATAGATTATCAAATTACCCAAACTAACTTGCTGTTTGGATTTTTCTTCTGGAGCAACTCCAACACCAATATTAGCATCTAATGAAGGGCCAGTTTTAACCTAAATTATTTTTAAAAATAGCTTTTTTTAACAAAAAACCTTTGTTTTCAATTGCTTTGCCAAATTTTTCATTCGCTGCATTTCGTTTTTAGCAACTCGTTCTTTCTTCTTTTCGCTACGTTCAGCGAAATAATCCTTTTCAGGGTCTGAAATTATAAGTTTCTCGAATAATAAAATCAACTGGCCTTGATCTCCAGGGATTTCAATAAGCCAATCCTTGTTTTCATCATTACCACGGCGATATCCCCAGGTTGGCTTCCATTCCTTTGTGGCTTCATCGAACACCTAAAAACAATAATAATTGTAAAACAAAATAACTAATAGTTTAGCAATACAAAATGTGATAATAAAAATGTACCTTCTTGTCCTTTTTAGTTTTTTTGATTCCTTTCTTTTCAGCATATTGTTCCCACTTTGTTTTTTCCCTTTTCTCTGGCAGCTAAACGAAAAAATATTTGATTTTAAAAAGTTAAAGCTACTCTTTTCTCCCTAGGTAGTCTGAATGTAGGTTCTGGTAAAGCCGCTAAAATAGCAGAATCTACTTGTGATCTGTCGAGTTCCCAAATTTTATTGAATAGCAGCTGGGTATTGTTTCTAGCTCTCTCGAGCAAATTACTCCTGCAAACATGGAATCTATAAAATATCGCAAACTTACTCAAAATTTTCTTCGATTGGATCTCTATCCATAATTAAAAGATTTCCTGGATCGACAAAAGGATCCACCACCTTTTGAACTGCTGTGGTTCGGAAATTTATTTGTTCAAGATTGAGAGCCATTCTGAAATTAAAAAAATTACTAGAAAGTTTAAAACAAAAAGTAGAAAATAAACGAAACATCGTTCACAGCCTTTTTGAGCTGTTCTGATTCCGTTTCGCTACAAGACCTATGACTTTGTGGTCAAATGTTTCTTGTGGTCTATTCGACCACATTTTGATAAATTTTAAAATCAAAGTGATCCAAAAAAATTATAAAATAATGAAATAGGCATAAATGAGAAATATTGAAAGATGAAATAAAAGAACAAATAGCGAATTGCTTTGAAAATAGTGTGTTGTTTTAATTAATTTAACACTCAAACAAAGAACTTGCTTTTGCAATACAATCAGAAATATTGTTGAAAATAAGATGTTCGAATAACCTTGACAGTGAGGGAAATCGCGCGCCTTGAGGTCGTTAGTCATTTAGAGAAGCCAGGTGGTGATCCACGAAAGTGGCGGTCGAATCAAAAGCAAAGGATCCTTCGAACAACTTTTCTAATTAGAGAGCGCAGAAGGAGAAGTTCCCTTGACAAGGCCATTTTTGATCTGTTGATGAATCTCCTTATAATTACGGACTACTGGCGGCAGTTGGCCCCATTAGATGTGCTTATCTTGAGCCACTGACACCCTAGGTGGCCGATTATCTCCTGGATGGCATTCACACTTACGTAAACTCCTTCTCTTTATTAATTAGCGTGTCTGATTGACAACAGTCACAAAAGCCAGACAGTCGCCATCCTACAGTACTCCTTTCAGTTGGAAGACCATCTCTCCCAATCATTCTCAACAATCTACTCAATGTAGTTGCCTAATGCAACAATAATGAAGTGCATCTTCCCCCTGGCATCATCACAATCAATCTTATTAGTGTATTCCACAGAAGAATCCTACGAGAATAGTTGACACTAAGCTTTCCTTGAGATTCTAGAATCAAGTGTTCGATCTAAGATGTAGAATCTGAGAAGTTATTGATGGAAGCGTGTGTTAGATTGCTTACAGTATCTTATTGTTTCAAACAAAATGACCTCGATGTCAGCCTTCCCTTCCCTCAAATGAGGAGGTAATGAATCAAGAAGAAGTCGCAGTTTGTAGAAACCTGAATGAGTGATTCAAACGGTTTAAACTCAGCCCGTCGCACGTCTGTTAGCTCTTTTTGATTTATTTGTCCTCCGTACCGCAACATGTGCGCCCGTACAAGGACGGTTACGGTAGGTGAGGAGGGAGAGACCCCGCCCCCAGCAGTCTGTTAGTAGAGCCGAGAATGGCTTCTTGGGATAATTACCAAATGTATTTCCCTTCTGCTTCTGGCCTTCCTTATCATGGATATGCCACTCCACTTACTTCTCCTCTCCACAGTCCCACCGGTTTTCCTCATTGGTTTGTCTTCCCGCCATCTCCCATCTTACAGTAATCCGTTTTAGTTTCACGTCTGCTCCTGCTCTCGTTTCAACCACAGTTACAGATGAGCCTTCAAAGAAGAAAAATCGGCGCTACAAAACTCCCTCTCCCCAAGTTTTGAGAATACGGTAAGTCTCAAAACAACGAACTGGCTTTCTCTTTCCTCCTCTTTCCATCGCAAAAATATTCTTTTAGAAGGACAGCTGCAAATGAACGAGAGAGGAGGCGAATGAACACCCTCAATGTCGCCTATGACAAGGTGAGTTCTTACTGTTAGAATTCTCAGGTTCTATTAGTCTTTTCTCTTCGCCAGCTTATGCGATTTTTCAGTTGAGAACAGTGCTGCCAGAGACAGATGCTGGACGGCGTCTTTCTAAGTTTGAAACTCTCCAGATGGCTCAAGAATATATCGCCAATTTGGCATCTCTTCTCAGTTCGAATACTACTTCAACGACATCAAAAAAGTGATCTTTCGGGTATATTCTTCTTTTTTTTTCTCTCGTTTTTTTTATAAAGAAATTTGAATCGGAGAGTTTTCCCCTTGAAATTCAGATTTTTGAACGCGATAAGAGCAACTGGATTCGGCCACCCAGTCTCTCTGTCACTCGCTTCATTATCGTAGTTTTTTCTGGGCAATAAAACGTTTTTTTCCAGCGTCGCGAACAGGATTTACGTCGTAGGTTTATCGCAAATTGGCGCGTGCAAGATAGTTATCCCAACGAATGCACGCGAACAAAAAAATGGGTGGCCGATCGCTCCTTCGATATTTTTTCCAACTATCTCTTGTCAGTCAAATGAAAACGATTCATGGACCAAGTCTAGCTTCGGAAAAAGAGAACAATTTCCTTTCTTGTCATGATTCGAGCTTACTGCTAGATTTGACTGTTTGTGATTTTTCCACTTCTTTCAGCCACAAAAGAGCATTTTCTCCCTAAAGTCACTTCCAAAGAGTCTTTTGATTCGAAAGTCTTCCCAGATGCGCTTTTGGAGAAACTAGCCATTAGGGATAAAGTCAGAGGTCAATGCAGCGGTCATCAAAGGTCTCGGCGAACAATTATCACCTTAAATGAGGCAATAAGCCGGGCTACAGGCTCCAAATGCCGTACAAAGACGGAGGTTGCTAGAGGTTGCGTAAGCGATAAAGACGCCGCAAGCAGGTGCGGGTGGTAATTACGGAGCGGGACACATGCCGATGTTGTTGGTTGGTTAGACTCAAAGAGAAAAGGAGAAATCTTTATAGAAGCATGGTGCTGGTATAATCTTCCATTTTCTTTGTAATTCGACGCAGATCTTCTTTGCCAATTGCCTGGAAGAGCTGATAAAAGCTACCGGAGACTAAATTACCTTTTCAATGTGAAGTTTATTTTTGGAAATCAAATTGCTTGCCTCAAGAACATACTTTCTGTCATCAGTAGCAACGCAACATCCCAAGTACAACTCGATTAAACTCGAACTGCACATGTAGCGAACTTTGACCAATTCCTCGGTTCGTTGACGCTAAACACATTTTATATTTCACTCGAACAAACTGACTTGTTCTTGTTGTTCAGGATACCAACCATGATGAACGAGAAGCTTTTCGATGAGTTCCAAGGTTTTCTAAAAATATCTTTTATAAGGATCTTTTTGCTTACTTGAGAAAGGACATTAGCTGAGGCTTTTCTTCTTTGAACTTCGGCTTCTCTG
Organism: Oscheius sp. JU1382; assembly: GCA_932521405.1. Taxonomy (NCBI): domain Eukaryota; kingdom Metazoa; phylum Nematoda; class Chromadorea; order Rhabditida; family Rhabditidae; genus Oscheius; species Oscheius sp. JU1382. The sequence continues at coordinate 4,142,732 of OW051479.1, forward strand.
CCCATATCTCTGACCGCCTGGGCCGTCGATTGCTGAAGTCGAATATCACGGAAATTCATTTTTGAATTTACTGGTTTTGCTCTGAATATTTCTAGTCATTTCTCATCAAAAGCTTACTTCATATCATTCAATAATCGTTTTATTGCAACTGCGTGCTCAGAGAATTTCTCACAAGGTGGGAAGGCTTCCTAAATTATTGTTTTTTAATGAAGCAAACTTACGAAATAATATAGCCGATGACAATCATATTCGTCGATGTTACTAGCGAACATAGATTTCTTATCAACTAGAAAAACCATTTCAAATTTGAAAAGAAACCAACCTCTTGCCAAAACGGAAGCCACCATTTCTGGAATTTTATATTTGGCACTCAGATTCAGGACTTCCAAGGCTGTTAGATGATCGTCGTTGATAGTGAAATACCGAACGAGACAATTGATCTGTTCGACACAACTATCCAAAGTTCGTACGCCATTCAAAAGAAGCCAATGGAGATTGTCTAGTCTTGTCTCTGCTTGTAGATCTCCCTTAACAATTTGAAAGTTTTAAGCAAAAAATGAAAGTTACAGTATCAGAAGCGGCAGTAATAGCCATTTGATCTCTATCGAAATCGGAAACTTCCAACGCCGAAAGATAATTCTTCCGGTTATCGTCTCCGCGAATCTCTGCAAATTTGTCTTTGATTGTTCCAAAAGGGAAACATACGCTCCATGACATCTTGAAGACGATCTTCGGCAGTTTGCCGGGGAAGGAATGAAGCATAAAATGGAATGATATCAAAGAGGTTCTTCTTAATGAGTCTATCGATTAAAAGTGAAAATATTGTTGCTGCTGACAACTCCTTTAAAAGTCTCATTTTCTGTTACAGAATCAACTCACATCATGTTGATATTGCTTAGCTCGGGCTACAGTAGCCAAAGCAGCCATGAATCGAACTAGTTGGTCATCAATCAGAGCTTCTCGATCTGAGGAGCGACGATCGTCGATATATTCAACCATCCAAGTGATCAGAGCATCCCAATCTTCACGTAATAACAGCGAATAGATCGAGTAATACGGTGACTTCTCTTCCTAAATGTTCTCGTTTATCTAAATTTGCAAATAATACCGTATTTATTTCTGCGAAGATCGACTCAACTGATCTTGGAACTTCTTCCAATCTCTCGCCAGTACAGGTTTCCAACAATCTGAAGAAGATGAGAGGCAACAAATCTTTTCTTACATATTCATGATGGCAGCATTAGCAAAGCACCAAATTCGATCGGTAGTTCTGGTAGCCATAGAGAGAAGAGGTTGCAAACGACCAGTCACTGCAGCCCAGAGCATTCGAGTATGAGTTGAAGTAGTTTTAGACTAGAAACCTGGAGTAAGCAAAGAAAAAATTGAAATGTACCGAGTCGATCATTTTGTGATACAATCTGGCAGCAGAAAGCCATCTTTTGCTAATTTGATGGTTCTCATCCATCGGATCGATGGGAGATAACGTTGTATCCACTAGGAATCTATAGAGCTTCAGAGGAGCAGCGAGAGCCGCCAAACCATTGTCATGTGTTAGTTGAACCGCCTGATTTTTATTTTATAAAAAAAGGGGGAAACTAAATACACCTCGTCCAATTTACAGCTTCGAATGCAGGTAAATAAGACACGAATATGCCTTCCGAGGATTTGTAAGTCCTCGTCTGGAGCCGGAGAATCAATGTCAACTCCATACTTTTTTTGCCCAGCTTCGAGATGTCGAATACTAGCTGATCGAGCATTGTGAACTCGTCCGAGAGAGGCGACTTCTTCTGCTAAATCACAAAATCCACCAGTATCGTGGCCTTCAATATCTTGACACCATCTCCAAAGAGCCTAGACACCTTGAAAGAAAGAAATGGACTTACATAAAGATGTCGGAACTCTTTGTTGGTACAAATAAGATTGCTCAAGATAGAAACATCCTAAAACTATTCCAAAATAAATATAAACTTTACCTTTGTTGGTTCGAATTCCTCCAGAAGTTCTTGATCACAAATCAATAAACTGTAGCCTCGAACTTCCAAGAAAGCGTGGCGATTGGCTGATTTTATCCCAAGATGTCGAGGTTCATTTTGATGTAGAATATTTAAAGCTTTATATAACCCAAGAGAATTCTGAAACGATATTTTTCCATTGAAATCTACCTTACCTGATATAAATTATGCCAAATATCGAGGTCGGGCGATTCTTTCAATTCGCTCAAAGCAGAATGATAATCTTCATTTATCGTATCTCCTACTGTAAAAGAATTTTATCTAGGGAAATTAAAAGACTTACATTCTTTAAAGATACTTTCAGTATCTCCGCGTTCCACATTGCCATCCTCCAAAATATTAATTTGCTCATTTTCTTCAGAAGTACGAAATGTTTCTGAGGTTAATTTGTGCATTTTTAAACTGAAATTTATTTATTTATTTCAACCAGAAAGGGATAGAAAAAAGATGAAAAAGGAAAATTCAAAAGTGAGAATTCAAATTTCGTCTGAGTCTTACAGCGAAATTAAAAAGTCGAATGAAAAGCCAGCCCAAAACTCTGGTTTTACATTTTTGCGAGTCTTCAGAGAGAAAAATATCAAAGAAAAAGCTCACACGAAAAACGCCATAACGTCCTTACAAGACTTTCGGATGAGAAAGAAAATTGCAAGCGAAAATCAACCACGGTTCCTTTTACCAACGCTTTCTGTGAGTTGCTTTTGGATATACATACAATATAAGAGTTTGATATTGTATCTAACAGATTACAAATATGCTGAGAATCGATTTAGTTCACCCCACCTCTCATCGAAACCCCAGAAAACAAAATAAGGAAAAAAATTTATTCAAACTATCTTGAGGATTCACTGGTTAATATCTACAAATCACCGCTGAGTAAACACGTATTGGTAACAAAAACGAATTATACATAATGGATATTCAAAACACTAGAGACCCATTACCTGCTGCAAAGTAAACTCTTGAAGAACTGGCATTACAGTATTATCAATGATTCTAGGCATCTGGACAACTGCCTCGTTTACCTCGTTAGCTTCTTTTTTCTTGGGCTTTTTCTTAAAACTTGGTTAAGAATTATATAAATTAAGAAATTGTTATAATTTAAAAAATACCTTCTGTTCCATATTCTCTTGGTGCCCAAATTTATTTTTGATTCGGTTAAGGCGGAGCATTCCTTGAATAAATGTCTTCCAATGGCCCATAACTCTCTCCTCTTTCTTCTTTTTCTCCTTTTCGATCCTTTCTGCTTCAGCTTTTTTCCATTCAGCAATAAATAAGTCCTTGTCTTCTTCAAGAACACAAGCTCCTTCGACTCTAAAACATAGAATACTAACTATAATAAAATCAAATTAACATTGGGTAGTAGCCATTTTCCCAACCGGTAACAGTAGGAACACACTCTCTATTAAGCCTACGGGCAAGTTGTGGGAGACCTGTAATAATAATTAACATAAAATAATTAGGAAGCAAAATACCTGGAAGATTGAGATACACAGCACCAATTGGGCACATTGATGGCTGATAAAGTGCAACGTTTCCGTACTCGTTTCTTGGAATAATACCCTAAAATTGTCTATATTAGATAAATAAGAAATTAATGACATCTTCAACAACTAAGCGTTTATATTTAGTCGTTTGCCAAAAACCAAACACATCCATCCATTTATCTTCACGTTCTTCTTTAGGAATCATAGGATTTATAAGAGCTTTGACAACTTTATATGCCTTTTCTCCATCCTGCAATTTGCTTTATAGAAAAATGTTCAAACTTTAATGCTTCTGGCAAGTCTTTCCCATTTGTACTCTGGAAGAAGTGTATAAACGGTAGATCTCAAATAGACTTTGTGACCATGCCGCACTTCACCAAGAGGCTTCTGCTCGGATGCTGGTGGATATAAAGCTTGAAATTTTAACAAATCTCTTTCCAACACATATCTAAAAAGAGCTAATAAATTAATATAAAACTGACAATGGATGGTTTTTATAGTCTTTTAAGTTTACAGGTAAAGGGCGGGCAAGCATTTCTTTCTAAAATGACTTTGTTAGCAACACTGAAGCTTACCGAAAAATGGTTATCTTCTAATTTTGCTCGTTTATAGTCTGATGCAATTTCCTAAAGGAGAATAGTTTTAAAGCAAAAATCTAACTTTGGATTTTAAAACACGATTTAGCCAAGTTCCTTCAGTCCTTTTCTGCTTAAATTCTGAACGGCAAAAATCCGAAGCATATCTAGCACTAACGTCGCGAATCCCTTGTTCTGAAAGGGCACATTCAAACGAATATTATGATAACGAACTATTGTCTATTGCAAAAATATAGTGAATTGGTTTAAAAAGACATTTTTCTATTTCTTGTGGGTCATCTACGATGCCAGTATAAGGATTTAGACCTAAAAAAGTACAACTAAGAAAAAGACTTACAAATCCAGCGATTTTCTTTGATATTCCAATATTCCACCCAGTAATCGAATTGTTGACTTGATTTATTGGATTTTGCTGATTTCTTCGGATGCTTCTGCTCTTCGCTTAAATTTTCGCGCTCCTAAATGCACAATTCTTAGTTTTTTTTTTGTTATACTTACACTATCCCAACTACGTGAAATGGGACGGGTATTAATACAAATACGAGTAGTGGCTCCAAGACCGACAAAAAGTGAAAACAAAAGCTAAAATCAAAAATATTTTGTTTCAAAAAACATACTGCTGAGAGTTCCACTTGGGATGTATAGCAATTTTGACCAGCTAGAGCTATATATTTAGCTGTTGCCTCATCGCCAGTGACTTGTCTGTCACGAGGTGTTATTTGAACTAAATCTGTTGTGATCTAAAATACGATAAATATTAAAAAGCAGAATACCTTGAACTTTTCTTTAAACCATGCAACTAACTCTTTGGCATCAGAAATTTTAATATCCTTTTGTTGAAGTTTGGCTAGTTGTCCATGAAGTTGTGAAAACATAAGACAGGGCAGGATTTCTTCACGCAAAATCGTCTTTACTGTATAGACTAGATGAGCGAAATAACAAAGGATATGCAACTAAAACAGCATGTTTGCCAAGCCGTATGGACTAACCTTATGCGTATTTTCCCACTTTTTTCTGATCTGTTTGTTTACTTCTTGACGAAGATAATAAGCCCACCAATCGTGACCACTAATTTGTTTGTTTTCTACTGTAACTTCCAGCTAATGAACAATTAAAATAATATTTTAAACATCGTATACCTGGCTGACGACAGCCGCATCAACTGGCTCCATATCTAACCATTCATCATCTTCTGAATCTGATGAAGAATCCGAGCCTTCTTTAGGACTCTCCTTTTGTTTCTCTTCTTTCTTAGGTTCTTCAAGGTCACGGCCTTCAGATTTAAGTATGCTTCTGACATAACCTTCTCTATCTGCCTTGAATTCTGCTTTAATTTGGTCCAAGATGCGATATGCTTCCTCTATTGTAATTGCACTTTCACGTTTTTTAGCTTGATGATGAGCAACAATCCTTTAAAAAGATTTTTGACTTGAATAGCAACTTACTGAAAAACAAGAATCCTTTGCTCACTTTTGTTCAATCTTCGCGATGGTACAAGAATATCTCCTTTGATCATCTTTCCATTTTGCTTTTGCCATGGCTTTATTCCCTTTTTAGCTGGAGTCTTTATTGTTGAACGTCGCACGGTCACTAAAAGTAATAGCACATACTTACGATTACTTACCCGATTTAGACTTCTCTTCATTTGTAACGCCTCTTTTTGGCTTAGGAGGAAGGTCACCTATGCTTACACCTATAATATTCAACTAAGTACGCTAATGTCACTAACTTTTAGCTGCTGCTCTTGGTTTTGGCTTTGTTTCTAAAGTCTTCCTTTTAGGGTTTGGAGAGGGATTTCCTACGCCTTCATCTTCTGTAGTATTTCCACTATATTCACTGCTATCTTCATTACTTTCAAAGCTTGAAACTGAATACGAGGATCTTATATGGCGCCGCTTCTTCTTTGATTTGTTTACCTGTGTCATCTTCATTTTCTTTTTAGGCAATTCCTTAAAATATATGGTTATAAAAGTTGTAATTTTACCTCTTCTGATTCAATAATATTACTATCATCTTTGCCGCTATCGGGTTCATGCGATGGATCTTTGACACTATTTGTAGTATTTTCTAAGGCTTGAATGCGCGCAGAACGCCGGCGCGTCTCCATTGCCAGTCTACTCTGAAAATAATTTTACAAAATGTAACTGTAGAAGTTAAAGGATAATAATAATAACGTTCAATAGGTGTAGCTCGAAGGTTTATTGGCGCTCGGTCTGATTTCAAATTAGCTTGAAAGAAGCGCACAAAAATGTATAACGTTGTTTTCAACAAAAAAAGCATGGATTTTTGAGATTCTGGAAAATTAGGTTTAACAAATTTCAAGGCTGATAATTTTTCCATACACGGAAGAATTTCCGGAGGTCTTTTGCTAGTAATGTTACTAACAATAATAAAGTAGAATTCTATTATTATGTGTAGATTTATTGCGATTTTTATGTAATTCTAGACGGAAATATTTTTAAAAAAGGCTAATAATAATATCGGGAGCATCTGCGGTAAGCTTAGAATATAAAAACAACAAAAAGACTTCGCTCTTTGCCATTGGTGTTTCGCAATTTTCAAGGGAGTCTTTGCATTTTGTTGTTCAAACGCCACCAATTCGCGCACTTTCAGGCGATAAGAGAAGGTTCACTTTTACTGCTCGCAGCAGGAGTTCTCCACATGTGTTGACCGCAGTGGAAGGATTGTTCACGGGTAAAAAGAATATATAAGACCTTCAGGAATTCTAATTCCCTAAAGTTCCATAAAAATGAACTTTGTTTGGTGATTTTGGCAGTCCTTTCCAGCTCTTCTTCAAATTTAAAAAGCTAATCCTGTTTTAAATGATTTTTCAATAAAACTGTTTATGTTCGACTTTGCTTTCTATTTTCCCGAGTCAATAAACACAAAAAAGAGAGTTTAATGAGTACGAAAAAGCCTTCGAAATACCTCATTTTTCCAGTTGAGTGGTCATTGACTCCAGCTTAAGTGTGTTTCTGAAGAGACATTTCAGATCGGAGATGAAGACTTCCATTTTGTTACACCACCCTCACACTGGTGTAATCGAGAGCCAACCAATAAGCCCAACTGACGATTTCATTTTTTGAGTGAAAACACGTGTGTCAGTCTCGATTCCGGCGGCTATCCACCCATGAATTTCGGCTTTCCGGTCCCATGTTAACATGGGTTTCGACTTATTTTTCCTGGTCTTTTTGGCTCTATTTAGACCGGGTTAGTTTGTTCTTCTAAAATAACAAAAAAACAACAGGTGTCGTCTCGTTGAGGAACTATTCCTCCGAGACGCCAGTCCATTACAATGTTGCAGCAGAAATCTTTAAAAGGTTTGATTGAGAATAAAAGTAAATCAATCGTCTAGATATGACGCAGGTTTTCTCCCAAAAAGACTCACAGATCCACCAATAGTCGTCAATTTTTCGCTTGAGCTCTATCAAATTATAGAAGTTGTTAGTCTTTTCTCTCCTTTTATTTCCTTTTTTAGAATGAACCTCAGCAATTCCTTATGATTAATGCATGGACAGTTGAGGTAAAAGGGTAAGATTCATCAAAGAAGTTCTAGAGATGGGTTGATAATCTCCTGGGATGGAATCCAGAAGATCACGTGAATTTGACAGAAATTCTTGTTCCCCATGAAAAACTCTTCATTCCAGATACGACTCTCTACAATTCGTTCGTTTTTTCAAAAGATCTAAAATCTATTTCAGACTTGTAATGGACGAACAGCATACAAAGAGATTGCTGAGTGCCAAACTGATTACTCGAGGGAGAAACAAAGGAGCCCTGGTTTGTAGGATCTAACTCCCCTTTCTAAGGTTTAGGTCGAACTCCTCTATCCAACCATCTTCAAATCTTCGTGTAATCTTGACCTTCGCTTCTTCCCCTTCGATCTTCAGGCAAATTTTGCTTTGCTGTTCTCTCAAATTGTTCAGAAATGTGATCTTATTTTTGGATCGTGGACCTTCGATGCAACACTTCTCGATTACGTTCCTCATAATTCAATCGACGGAATAGGGATCGGCAATTGTATCGAAAATGAAGGCTGGGAGGTTATTGGCACAGCTGGTATTGCCTTACGAATCAGAGAGAGATTTAGTTGAGAGAAACGTCAAAATCTACGAGTGTTGTCCCAATCCCTACACGACTCTCAAATTCCACATTTATGTCCAAAGGAAGCCACTTTATTATATTATTTCGTTGATTATTCCAACGAGTATTATCACCTTCATCAGTATTGTTGGATTCTTTAGGTAAGTTCTCTCGCTTTCTTAGGGCTTTTCCAGTTCTCCTTCGATCAATGACTTACGAGAGGAGAAGATTTCATTGGGTATCACAACTCTTCTCTCCATGTCGATTTTGGTTTTTATGGTTTCTGATCGGATACCTTCGACTTCGTCTTTTATTCTGATTGGTAGAGGAATAATTTGTCTTTTCCAAGAAATATTCAAGGCTGGTTCTATACTTCAATGATTTTACTCATTTCATTTGGAACATTGGCTTCCTCAGTTGTGATCTATATCCAGAAAAAAGGTTTATTTCTCTCTTCTTATGAACTCGAATCTTTAGGAATAATTGGCAATTTCCCCGACCAGCAGATAATGAAATGGGCGCAGATCATCGCGAAAATAGAATTTCTTGAGATGCCTCTGCTGATGCGCCAAGCTTATGCGAGAAAAGCCTATGTGAGTCTGAAAGAGACGAGATGAAGGTTTCTAGGAGGAAAAGCAGAAGAAAGCCCAACAAAGCAAAAACAGACGAAATCTTTGGTACAAATTAATCGATGCGGCAAAAGAACAAAAGAAGTCGGAGATCGAAGAGCTCGACAAAAAAGCTTCTATTTCTAGCTATTATACGAATGGTGAGAGACCTCTCTACTCTTGAAGAACTCTTTTAGCCACAAAGATGTTTGAAAAGTCTCCGTGTGATCTCTCTCAAGCTAGAGATAGCATCGACAGCCAGGAGTTACATTCTCCGTCGAGTTTGAGGAGTTTAGCCCAGCTGGAATACGACTGGCTCGCTGCGGTTATTGAAAGAATATTTCTGATTTCATTTATAATTTTATTTATTTTCTTCTCTTTCGGGACCCTCGGCATCGGGTTTTATAAATGGAAACGCGCCTCCATTGATGACTTTAAAAAATAAATTATTTTACCCATGTGAGATGAAGAGCCGGAGCTCGGTTTTCTCTTAAAAGGGCTTCTCTCTTTTTCCTTCCGAACATTCCAAATCCTCCACCGAAGCCACCTCCACCGAAACCACCTCCACCGAAGCCACCTCCAAACCCAAAACCGCCTCCTCCACAGCCGCAACCTCTGAAAGAGTCGTTCGAAGAAGAAAATCAAGTCAAGAAAGAGCAATTCACAACTAACTTACCCTCTCATGCACATGGGCATACAGACTGGAAGACAACAGCCACAACAAGACGGCATAATGGGAATGATTGGCGGAGGCATAGGCGGCGGGATCATCTGAAGAAGGAGTTAGACGAATTGTAGAAAGGAACAAACTATCGGAGCAGCACAGCAGACGCTGATCATCATGCCACAGCAGCCGCCCCATTGTCTTTTTGCACGGACGTGTGGTACGAGAGCCTGAAAGTTCCGGCAATAGCTAGGAATTGGCCGAGTTTTTCTCATGTTCGACCTTCGGAAAGGTGTTTGTCCACGACTGGCGGCACCACTCCTGTTCTACAACAAAACGGCAGAACATTGTGGCGGCAAGCTGCTGATCAAGTGTTCGCTTCCGGATCTCCGAGGGATGCGCTGAGATCCGGCTGAAGGGAATCAACGGGGGAAATACTCAGGCAAATATACTCGCAGCTTGTCGACCGGACGCTGTTGACACGCCAAGGGGCAAAGATAATTCTTACCGTTGTGGCCTCTGACTGGATGACCTCATCAGCGTCGATTTTTTGGAGAAAAAGGAAGCAGAGTAAGAGGCCGATCTTCATCTGGCTGCGTGACGAATGTCTCTCCGAAATTTAAGCAAAAATCTGGGTCAAGTAGAATGCTTATTTGTTCGTTCTATTCGAGGAGATGAACGAACTGGTTGAAACTTTCTCTCCAATTGAGTCAAAACCTTCAGATTCTGGTTCCAATTGCGACACTAATCTATTTGCTCAATTCTGTAGCTGCTCCGGAACTCTAAGGTGTAAATAAACACTATTCTGCTGTGAACGGTCGAGTGAGAAATACTCGTGTTTTTGGCTGGAAGTGTGAATGAAGAGATTCTTATGACAATCCTACTGTAATTCAAAGTTGTAGAGAAAAAGCTTGGAGTCTTGAGGAAAAGAAACAGAAGATTTGAAAGATCCTTGAGCCAAAAATGAGAGAAAAAAGTAAACATGGATAGTCGCCTTTCTTCTGAAGGTTACCGTTTGCCTTTTTTTCTGAAACCATCAGGTGCACTTATGAAAAGCTTCTTTTTTGCAAAGAGTCTGACGCACCGTGTGCCGGGTCACGTAAGAAGCTGCCGCCAGGTTTCCGGTCCCATCGGCGTGTATATAACACAGCGGAGCCGCTAGACTCACGGCACAGTATGTTCCGCAAGACGCTTCTCGTAGTCGCTTTGGCAGCTTTGGTATTTTTGTTTTAATCAAATTTCATTGTCTTTTCTCCAGACTATTGGGGTCCCTTTGGGAGATCGTACTAAACGCCAAGCTTGCTGTCCTCAACAACAACAACCTTCATGCGCTTGTGCTCCGGTAAAGTCACTTTGTATCTCTTCCATTTCTTCCATTCAGCCAGCCCCGTCTTGCCCTTGTATTTCTGTTGAGATCGTCCAGGATTGCCCATGCCCTCAGGCCCAGCAGCCGGCCTGTAATCCCTGCCCCCAACAATCCCCTTGTTGTGCCCAAGAGCCATCACCATGCTGTCCACCTGCCCAGGTATTTCTTCTTTATTTTTCCAACTGAATTTCAGCCTGCATGTGATCCCTGTCCACAACCCGTCCAGCATTCTCCTTGCTGCCAACCTGGTCAGTTTGCTTCTTCTCTTTCCATTTCTCTTCAGCTGCTCCTCAAATAGGATGTACCGTCTGTATTGAAGTCACTCAAGTTGTTCCCCAGCAAGCCCCTTGCTGCCCCCAGGCTCAGCCAGCATGCAACCCATGTCCTCAGGTAAGATCCTCCTTCTTCTTCTCAGCCTTCTTCTTCAGCCAGCTTGCGATCCCTGTCCTCAGCCTGTCCAGCAGTCTCCTTGCTGTCCTCAGGCTCAGCCAGCCTGCGATCCTTGCCCTCCTCCCCAACCAGCTTGCAACCCTTGTCCTCAGGTATGTACATCCCTTATATCCAAAATCCAATGTCTTCAGCCAGCTTGTGATCCATGTCCTCAACAAACTCCATCATGCTGTCCCCAAGCCCTTCCAACTCAATCTCCTTGCTGTGGCCAAAGCTTCGAACCAATGCCTCCAATCGGCTGCTCCAGCTGTCAACAGGCTCCGATTACGACTCCCCAACCGATCTACCAAGCTCCTCTCTCTTGCGCCCCAGCTTGTCAGCCATCTTGCAGTCCCACTTGCTCTGCGGCCCAATCTACTCAAGTCAGCCAATATGGACCAGCTACAGTAAGCTGCTCAGCCCAGGCTTGTACTTGCCAAACGGGATACGTAAAATGCGCAGAGCAGACCTGCTGTCTTCGGTATTTTATTTTTATTATGAAAAATCAGATTGCTTCAGATATCGCTACACTCAGAAGAAGGCCAAGAGATCCGTTTAAGGAGGATTCGATTCGACTCGAATTGTTTGTACAATTTGTTTTATTTCTATTGCAGGAAGATTTCTATGAACGTTTTCAAACTATTTTTTGACTTTCGATTGAAGAAAAAAAGAATTTTACGAACACATTTTTACTATTATTTGAGATCTTTGGATGATTGACCCGTTCTAGTTGACCATCTTCTGAATTTCCGAATAGAACGCAAAAACGAGAGCCGAGCCCATTCCACGGAACACGTTACTCAGAGCTCCCTTGTAGAATGCTTTGATTCCTCCTTCTTCTACAAAAATCCTCTTCCAGCAATGCCAAGTGTTCTTATAAAGAGTGTCTTGTCTCCCACTTTGCATCATCATTCTTCGTCTGACCGTGTCGAACGGGTAGCAACACAACCCTGAGGTGACGACGACGAATTGGCCAATGATCCAATTGGAAAAGAAGTTAAGTTTTGTCTTTTCGTCCACAATCGTGCCGGTGATTGTGTCGAAAAGACCAAAATAACTTGCTCGGTAGATAATAATTCCCTGGACAGAAGAGTTAAATCCACGGTAAAGGCCTCTCAAACCGTCGCTTCTCACTATTTTCCTAAAAAGTCATCTTTTCTCCAGCCAAAACAAATGACTTACCTGACACAATCGGAGAACCCCGTGAATTCTCTGTTGATTTTCTCTTTGCCGATGTCAGCTGCAAGCCGTGTTCGAGCGAAATCTAGCGGATAAATGATCATGAGAGATGTAGCACCGGCAGCTCCTCCACTTGCCAGATTTCCAGCGAAATATCGGAAGAATCTTTTCTCTTTGTCAACGCCAGCCAAGAAAAATTTCTGATATGAGTCCTAAAACAAATATTGTTTGTCTCCAAAAAGGAGAAAAACCTTGAAGGCGAAATTCATGGCTTGTTGAGGGAAGATCCTCGCGACATTGATGCCATTTCCACGCCACAGAGATAAGAAGCCTTGCTCGCGGACAACTCGGACAAAACAGTCGACAATCCCGGTGTATCTTTTGTCGACAGCGATGGTCTGCTGGGCGTGTTGGAGTTGCAACAGCAATTTGACTCGATCGATGGGAGCTGTGATAGTTCTGGCCAGAGCTGCTGAACCTCCTCCAGCAAAGAATTCTATCGCGAACTTTTTTGCTCCTCCATGTTTCTCTTCTTTCATCTGAAAGTAATATTTTAAAGAGACTCAAAGAAGAGGAATAAAAAGAGCGCAGACCGACCTTTATTGCTGCGTCAAAAAGTACAAATGACTATGATCTTTTAGCCTTTTTTCAACAAAAAAATATCAAAATTTACCCGATAATTGCTTAAGAAAAGGAGGAAAGAGGAAAGCGAGGGAATTCGTTCCCGCTTGCTGTTCCAAAGATCAAACATCAAAATACACGTGAGGAACTATTAGAAGATCGAAAGAGAGGCAACGCGAGGAAACTCCGGGAACGGAAAGTGAAAGGTTTTAATCAAATGATTCGCGAACCTTGTGTGATCTTTGTTGTCAAGAAATCTTTTTGAATTTTGTGCAAGAAAACGACATAACTATTAGAAGGAAAAGTGAAAGAAGAGCGAAGATGTGGACTGGAGAGTGTAACAAAGTGCAGAATGACAGGCGGCAGACTCACGTAGACTACGAGACTGACTGCGAGGTTGCGTGGACTCTGGTCTCACCTGATATGTCGGGGTCAAACAGAGGGAGGCAAAACAAACATATAATTATTAAAAGAGATGCAATAAGAAGGTTCATTTTAGCAGATCAGACAAGAGTTGAGCGGGAAGAAGAGCGGCCTTGGCGTTTCACTTCATCGAACAGCAATTCTGAAACATTTTGGAGGATAACTTCAATTTCTTTGTGAATGCTTACGCTTCCATTCTTGAAGAGTTTTGTCGTTGGTTTCGACCTCCTCATCATAGCGATTTCCAGAAGCCGGCAAATTGACTTCTTCTTCCATAAACCAAACCTTTACATAGGGATGGGCGAGACAATCTCCAACGGTATATCTCTCGTTTGGATTGACAGCCAGCATGTGCGACAAGAGATCTCTTGCTTGTTCAGCTAGAATCTCGTATTTGTTCTCTACTTCTTTTGATAAATACCAGTTAAGTTTGGAGCAATTTCACTTCTTTGGACGAAGGCTTTGTCAGGAATGAGTTCGTTCATTGAGCGCCTTGGACAAGGCGGCATATTCTTTAGGAATCTGTAGGGCATTTCTTGTTTTATCCGGAAAGGACTTACACTGCCACATGAGCTGGAAGAAGTTTTAAAAAGTCTTCGCTGGGAGTGCCCAGGGCACCAACAATCTTGGACCATTGATCGATGGAAGAGTTACCCGGAAAGAGGACCCGATGGAGGAGCAATTCAGCACAAATACATCCGATAGACCATACATCCACTGGAAGGCATTCTTATCCCCTTTCAAGTCAAAATCTACCTTTTTCATCGTAAGGAAGTTCAAAAATGACTTCTGGCGCTCGGTAATATCTGGTTACAACATATGAACTCATTCTCATGGCGGGATCGTAGCTCCGTTTTCTGGCCAAACCAAAATCCAAAACTTTGAGTTTAAAGTCCTCATTTATGACTATGTTAGATGGTTTTAGATCCTATTGAAAAGTTTTAAAATAAAAACAAGAAATACTCGGTGAATTACTCCGGAGTTGTGAAGATGATTTACGGCACAAAGCAGCTGATAAACTATGAAAGAGAGCTCCTTATGGCTGAGTCTAAATGATTTTGTCTGAGAATAGGGGGAGACAACGAACATTTTTCGTTGCAACACCGAATGAAGGGAATAATCCATTAGTTCCATGACGAGATAGAGTTCTTCAAAGTCGTCAATCGTTTTGCTCGGCGAAAAGGCATCCAGGAGGCGGATGATATTTGGATGGGTGATGCTGGTCAGAAGAATAAACTCACGATATGCCTGGGAAGATTCTTTCAAAAATTTTCAACTCACCAATTTGGCGATTCTCTTCTCGCAACACGGTCGGTGCATCTTTTTTATAGCCACTGATTGTTTCAATACGTGATCATAGGCGCTTCTGAAGAGATTTTTTTTTATTACAGAAGGAACAACAAACTGACACGACGGAACCTTGAGCGCCAGAAGAGAGATATTGGAGTTTTGAGTAGCGACGAGGCAAGTTAAAGGTTACATTTTTTCGATTGGCTGAATCCTAAAATTTCCGATGATATCATCCGCCTCACAGCTGATAAGCGACATTCGCGCGCCCTTGAACAAACGAAGGAAAACATTGCATTGATGAAAAAGTTGGACTCACATAGATCTCAGTGGAATAGAAATCATCTGGCCTGTTCTGTGCCTCGACCATCCTGAAAGAAACAAGTTGTGAGTGAGAAAAGTCCTATCGATTAGAAAACAAACAAATCTATCAAAACCTCCTCCATTCGGGCATTTTTTAAGCCAAAAAAAAAGAGGAAGAAAATTAAGGGCAGCATATAGGAAAAGAAAGCGGCCGAAGACTTTTTTAATTGACTCAAAATAACCAAGATTTGCTGAAGAAAAGAGAGGCGGAATGACGAAGACACACGACCGTTTCTGATAAGCCAAATCAATTCCCCTCGGGGGATGTTGAAACGGAGCTTCAGGGGAACTCTTGGATCTTTTCTCGAAAAAAAAACTTGCGAAGGATCCCCAAAGCAATTTCGAAAGAGATATACTCGGAAAAATGAGAGACAAAAAGTTGATGACTGTGACTTTCGCTCTCACAAAGCATTTCCCGAAATAGATAATGTATCTTGGCGGCTTGTTGCCTTTCTGTTGTTTTAGGTGGCCAAATAGGACGTATGTTTGTCTGACCCGCCCTTACTCGCCAGTCGCTTCGTTCAGCCTGATGACCACCACCTATCTCGTGATCCTCCTGCTAGCAGGTTCATCTTTTTCCATTTCGCTTCATTCCTTCAGGAGGCACGAAGGCTTTGATACCGCCAGGCGAAGTTGGCGGCGAATGTCTCCAAGGAACATACCCTTGCCTCCAGCCCAATTCCGAATGTATTGAGGGCACCTGTCTTTGTGCCAATTTCTACCGATTCCTCAACGGAACCTGTGTAACCGCGGACCAAAGTGAGTGACTTTTGGGCCAGAATCCTATGCAAATAAGGGATTAATCGGGTCACTAAGATTCTTCTTTTCTTCACATTTGTTTGTCTCTCTTTTCTTGGATTCTCTATTTCTCTTAAACATTCCAATTCTCTAAAAAGATGTTAAAAATAGAAAGAAAGATAAATCAGTATAATAATTGCCCTGAGGCATGAAGGGTCGTGACCAGCCACGGCGCTCAACATTACAGCTGAACAAACGAGTTGGATTCGAACGATGGGGATATTCTGCGGGGGAGAGCGATAGGGGCTGTAGTCAGAGTTATAGGCGCTTCTCTTGGAAAGCCATGCCTAGGAGGAGGCGACTGTCGTGGATCTGGCGAGTTCTGCTCGAGCTTCTCGGTGTGCATGTGTCTTTCAACCCATGTCGACGTCGGAAGTCAGTGCCGTCCCGGTGAGTGTTTGTGTTGCCAGCCGGGTCCTCATCTCTCCCTATTTGGGTCCCTTGACCCTCTCCAGCCGCCGCTACTGTCCATCGCCGCCATGTTTGACTCGAGCTCTTGAGCCAAGCGGCAAGTAACTGTAGTCGGCTACTTTTTGGAGATTAGAGCACATTAGGCGCTTTCCAGCTGTCTATCCGGGCCAGTTTGGTTGTGAAGATTCTCGGCAATGTAACAAAGGCTTTCCTGGAGCTGAATGTGATGCATCAAGGATGTGTGTCTGTCCTCATGGAATGCACGCCCAGCAGCAAACTTGTGTCCTCCGTGAGTTGCCAGTTGTCTTTCTTCCAGACTTCTCCCCCGATGCTAGCTCTTCTTTTCCTTGGTAAGATTCCCTTCCCTTTGCTCTTTAATTATCCAACAGCAAATGCCATTTTCAGCGCTAGCTTCATCAAATGTCATTCTATCAGATGACCGTTTCTCTTCGATCCGTCGATCTCCCAGTAATTTCTTTAGTCGTCGAAGATATCAACAAAGCTCTGCTCTACCTGGCGGCATCTCTCCAGATTCGATTTGCTCCGTAGATGCCGACTGCTCCGGCTATCCTTTGTCGTATTGCGACGGAGTCTGTCGCTGTGTCTCCGGAGCTCTAAACGCCGGCTCAACATGTATTTCCTCTGGAAATGGTATTTGTTTTTCTGCCATCTGAACCATAGTTTCAGCTCTTCAACCAGCTGGATCATGTGCAGCTGGACAGACTTATGTGACGGAGGCTGGCGCTTGCATGACAGGTAGGGAGAGACGCCTGTCTACGATGACTGATCGAGGGAAATGACTCATTTCAGTTCAACAACCTGGAGAGCCTTGCCAATATTCCCAACAATGTGCAGCATCCGAGCCCGGAGCCTTTTGTCTTCGGCTCCGCTGCGAATGTGTCTACGGGATGAAACAGAGTGGAACTGGCTGCACTTTTGTTGACAATCAATGTACAAAACGAGGTTTCATTTGGATTTCCGAACTTGGCGAATGCAAAGAAGGTTTTCCCTCCATTTTTGTCGTAATAATAGTCATTCAGTCCTTCCACCTGGAGGTCGAGGTTGTTCTCATTCGCTCCAATGTACCCAAGCCTATCCTGAGGCATCTTGCTTCCTCCAAACATGTACTTGTCCAATCAGCTTCCCCATTCCAATCGATGGAACTTGTGGAAGAAATTGTTCTGCTGGGGAAACCTATTCCGGAGTCACCGGCCAATGTCTTCCAAGTAAGTCTCCTTCCTCTCCAATTCCAATCCTTCAGCCGTCAAACCTGGAAACCAATGTCTTTATTCGTCCCAATGCCACGCCATCAATCCCGGGATGATTTGCGACAGAAACCGCTGCCGTTGTCCTTCAGGAATGGTCTTCTCCGGAACAAAATGCACCCAACAATGTCCAATCGGCTTCATCGTCAACAGCAAAGGCGTCTGTTCCCCTGGATGTCGAATCAACCAAGTAGAATACGAAGGAGAATGTCTCGACCAAGTCGCCCCCGGTGCCAATTGTATGGTGAATGCTCAATGTATGGGAGGAGCCAGCTGTCAAAGCGGAAGTTGTCTTTGTCCAAAAGGAATGGTTCCTCGAGGATCTGTTTGTGTTTACAGTAAGCTCTTTTCTTTCTCTCTCACAATCTCAGTCGAATCTCCACCTGGAGGCTCCTGTGGAGACGGTCAGCAATGCACTGGCTCGTCCTTCTGCTCCAACGGGAATTGCACATGTCCAGCTGGTCGTCAAATCGTTAATGGCATCTGTATGACTCCTCAAACAGGTATTCTATCCCCCGGCATCCCTCTTAACATCCTCTGATAGTCCCTCCTAACAGTCCTTGTAATCCTTCGGTAACTTGTGGAGGAGGCTCAACTTGTCTTGGAAGTGTCTGTACTTGTCCAACCAATCAGTCTCCTCTCAACGGACAATGTCAAATTCCAGCAGCAGGTAATATTCTTCCCCAAAGAATTTCAATTGACTCTTCAGTTCCTCCGGGTAATCCCTGTCCAACTGGGAACGAGCGTTGTTTGGGCCAATCGTCCTGCATCAGTGGAGTCTGCCAATGTCCTTTCGGGACTTATCCTAATAAGAACGAATGTGTTGCAATCCAAGCCTCCCAAGCCGGTGCTCGTTGCGATACCAACACTCGATGCACTGGCCTGGCTGTTTGTGTAGATGGGACCTGTCAATGTCCAGCTGGATTGGTAGCTTCTGGAGGAGATTGTCGAGCTGCTACTCAAGTAGCTCCAGGATCAAGTTGTGCTCTCGGGGAAGTCTGTGTTGGAGGCAGTAGTTGTATAACCAATGTGAGTCCCTTTTGTCCAAAAAAGAATTTGTCCTTCAAGATCTGTACTTGTCCTCCCCAAACCAAAATGTCAAATGGAGTCTGTCTCCCCTTCGCCTCAGCCAATCCTGGATCAACCTGTACTGGAGGAGAAGTCTGTGTTGGAGGATCCAACTGTCAAAATGGAGTCTGTGTCTGTCCTCTTGGTTCTGTCAATAATCAAGGAATCTGCCAATCGACCGCCGGAAGTCTCGGCCAATGTGATGCCAACTTCAATTGTCTCGGAGGAGCAGTCTGCGATAGAACGAGGAATCAATGCACCTGTCCAGCCAATACCGTCCTCGTTGGAAGCCTCTGTATAGCACCAATACCATCTCCAACTCGATTCTCCCAATTGCCGATCTCCTCTCAACTCAAATCAGATCTCTGCAATTATGACGGAGATTGTGACGATGGAAGAGTCTGTGTCTTGAATAGGTCAGTTCTCCATAGCTGAGCTCTAATGCCTCTAGATGTCGCTGTATGTTCGGAGATCTTCCAGATGGAACTTGTAGGAATCTGTGGACAAGAAGGAATACAATCTCCAGACACAAGATCCAGGTACGGTGGCTGGGAAATAGGAGACAAAATGTTCAGAGAGAAGAAGAAGAAGAGAACTCCTCCAACGAGACTTCCACCCAGAAACCAATCGGTCAATATTAACAGCATGTTTCCAGTTTGCATGATTTTTGTTTTCTTTTTGGTTTTTCCTTTCCCAATCGAATTCCTCAGTTGATATTGGCGGAGCATGTGTTCGAGTTGGAGTCGCCTGTGGCGGAGGATCCATTTGTGTGACCGGAGTCTGCGTCTGCCCTTTGGGAATGACTCCTTGGATGAACACCTGTGTCGAACATATAAATGGTAAATTATTCCTTTTTTTCTTTATCAAAATTCAGCCAAACCGGGAGAATCATGTTCTCGAGGAGAAGAATGTACTGGAGGATCAGCTTGTGATGAAACTTCCAAGAAATGCGCTTGTATCCACTCGACTCAAATGGTAATAGGAAATAGTTGCCAAGAGAGACTTCGTTCTCACCCCGGCTATCCATGTGCAAACGGAGAGATGTGTGTTGGAGGATCAATGTGCCGAGATGGCCGATGTGCCTGTCCCGATGGAAAGATTGAAATCAACAAAATATGCGTGGAAAGACTCACAGGTTTCGTTATTTTCTAGAAGAAATAAACCAAAATGTCAGTTGGAGCAGGTGATACTTGTGGAAATGGAGAGATTTGTGGAGGAAACTCAGAATGTGATTATTCCCAAAAGAAATGCGTCTGCAAGCGAGGACAACAGCTCATAAACAACGTAACAAAAGGCTTTTCTATTCGAAATTCGCTTCAGCAATGCGTCGAAGTGACTGTGGTACCTCCAGGGGAAATCTGTTCGGGTCCGTTGGTCCGTTGTGGAGGGGGAGCCTATTGCGTTAGAAATAGATGTGAATGTCCCAACAATCAAGTTCCTCTCGCCGGAAAATGTGTAGCTCAACGACAAGGTAGAAGGATTTTCAAACAACAATTATTTCAATTTAGTTCCTCCTGGAAAATCTTGTACTTCGGCTGAAATCTGTATGGGTCGATCGGTCTGTCGCGATGGAGTCTGTCAATGCACCTCGGATATGGTTCTGGTCGGAACGACTTGTGAAATTAGAAGAAAAATTCGACCAACTGAGAATTGTCGAATGACCGACGAATGTCTGGGCGGCTCGAAATGCAATGGCCATGTTTGTGAATGTCCCCCAGGCCAAGTTGTTCGCGACTCCATTTGTCAACCTCGTCTTGCCAGTCAGTTTGATTCAATCCAAATCCATTGAAGAGTCTAGAGAGACCAGGAGTTCGATGCAGTTTAGAAGATTTGTGTGTTGGACAGTCGATTTGTGTCCAAGGAAAATGCCAATGTCGACCAGGAGAGAAGGCAATCAACGGCGTCTGTGTCAAGACGCCGCAGGGTATGCCCTGGGATCTTTCCCTCTTTCTGTTCGCATGTTGGGCTTTCAGTTGTCGTCATTCCTCTTTAAACCAATAAGATTTCAGTGATACCCGGAGGTTCTTGTTCCGAAAATGACGAATGTATTGGTGGATCGAGCTGTCACGGAGGAGTCTGTATGTGTTCAGTTGGTCAGACCATTGTGGCTCATGTCTGTAAGACAATCGTCAAGGCCATGCCGGGAAACACTTGTGCCAATGGAGAAGTCAGTTCTCTCAGAAATTTCTCTATAACTCTCAGGTTTGTGATGGAGGCTCTTTCTGCCACCAACCAACAAAAGTCTGTCGTTGTCAGCCCGGGTTTATGTCTGTCCGAGGATCCTGTCAGCCATTATCAAATCGAGCCGTCGGTTAGTCTTCGATTTGTTTTTTTTTTGTTGGTTTGCCGTGTGCATGGTTGAGTTCAGCTCCATTATCTCGTCCAACCACTCCTCGTCCAAATCTCCACAGTTTATGTCGAAATAATGCTGATTGTCTTCGAGGTGCAATATGTCGTGGGGGTATCTGTGCTTGTCCTCTCCATCTCGTCATGAGAAACGGAGCTTGTGTCCAGCCAATGGGTGTCGATAGTCGGCGAAGACGTTAGTTTTTTGTCCTTTTCTCCACGCAGATTCTTCAGCTGGACTCCTCAAAGAGCCTTGCGACAATGACAGTCAATGTGCTGTCCTCAATTCATACTGTACTTCAATTGGAATCTGCGGA
Source organism: Oscheius sp. JU1382 (assembly GCA_932521405.1). Lineage (NCBI taxonomy): Eukaryota > Metazoa > Nematoda > Chromadorea > Rhabditida > Rhabditidae > Oscheius > Oscheius sp. JU1382. The sequence goes on from OW051479.1 coordinate 4,164,052, forward strand.
TGTCAGCAGGGATTCCGAATCTTTGGATCAACCCAATGCATCCACATTCATCCAGTCTTCAAGACGACCACCACTACAACCACAACGACGACTTCTCCTCCGACGATCCAACTGCCAACTACCACCGAGATGGTAACTCCTTCGATCGAACTTCGATTTCCGGGAACTCCGTGTGATATGCGCAGTCTTTGTACCCAAGGCTCTATTTGCATCGATGGAATGTGTCGATGTCCAGCTGGATTTAATCTCGTCCATAATAATTGTGTCAGAAGAAGACCCAACAAAATAGGTTTGTGCCTTTCCTCCTTTTTATTGTCTCCAGTTGCTCCTCTTTCTTCTTGTGCAGCCGGAGAAATCTGCGGAGGAGGAAGTGAATGCATTTATGGACTTTGTTTCTGCACAGATGATAGGACTTTATTTAGAGGAGATTGTCTCACTTTGGCTGAAAGTATGAAGAACATTTGACAAGAGAAAATGATTTAGTTGATAAAATAAGAGAGAAAGAAATCGATTCGTTGACGACAAAAACTTCGACTCGATTCCAAAGGATTCTGAGTACTCTCCCTGCCACAACGCCTTCTTCAACCACAAAAGTCACTACAACAACTCCCCGTCCTACCACGACAACTCCCCGTCTTACCACCACAACTACGACGAAGAAATCGACTTTATTCACTCGATCTCGCCCTTTGATTGAAGTGATTCCCGCGACGTCGAGTCCAGCTCCAACAACTCCAGGAACTACTCGGAAACCAGTTTTTTGGTTCAAAGGTGTCCATGTCTATGTCCTTTGTTTTATTTTTTCGTTCAGTTGCTCGTCCCGGTTTTGAATGTGACGATTCGACATTCTGCACGAATTGTTCTATTTGTGTTGATGGCTTTTGTTCGTGTCCAGACGGGTTGGAGTTAGTTGGCGAGAAATGTCTCAGTCCAATTGATGGTTTGACTCTTTTTCAGCTTCTAACAGCAGTTCAGCTCGAAGTTGTTTGGCGTCTAACCAATGTCCTTCCGGAGCTGAATGTGTCGGCGGAGAATGTCGTTGTTCTCCCGGTCTCGCTCTAAGTCGTTTCGGCTTCTGTATGCCTCTAACCTATGGTTATTCGTTAGAAGAAGAAAATAATGAGATTTCAGTTGATCCTGGAATGTCGTGTAAAGAAGGAGAAACTTGTCGAGGAGGAAGCGAATGTCGAGAAGGAATTTGCGTCTGTGGAGAAGGTCTTTTCGTCCGAGAGAATAAATGTCTCCCACCAGTATCAGGTTTGTTCTAACTCTAACTCCTTCTGGATTAACTACTAACTGCATGAATTAACTAACATATAGATGGACAAGAAACACGACGGAAACGAGCTCTTCCGGGGCTTGATGACAACACTTTTCTGAAACTTGTCACCCAGGTATTGTCCCAAACAAAGGATGAAACTTCTAAATTCAGGCTGAAAAACTCTCATCAAATGGAAAGAAATCCCTCGCATTGGGTGAGAGATGCTCCCTCCAATCAACTTGCGATAGTGGCGGACAATGTCTAAATGGATTCTGTCGATGTCCGGATGGTCAAATCCAAGCTGGAACATCTTGTCTCCAACGCTCTTCGAGTAAATCCCCCTTTCAATCCAATAGCCTCCCTTTTCAGTTGGTGCTCAAATCGTCCAGCCCGGTCAAGACTGTCAATCGGAATATTTCTGCGACGGCGGGGCATCCTGTGTCTCCTTTCAATGCCGTTGTCCATCTGGCTCCGAACCCAACTCAGGAGTCTGCACTCCCATCTTGGCCAAAGCTTCGGATGATTGTAGTTCTGGCCAGAGGTGTAGCGCCGGCTCTCTTTGTGTCCAAGGCAAATGCATCTGTCCAAAAGGATTCACAAATCTTGATGGAAGTTGTGTCCCAATCACCAATGTGGCCAGTTAGTTTATTTTTGTTTCTTCTAAGAAGCCAAAAATAGGACAAGCTCCCGGCGTGAGTTGTATCCTCAATCCGGCGATCTGTACCGGCGGCTCGATCTGTACAAATGGAATCTGCACTTGTCCCTTTGGAACAACGAATATCAACGGAATCTGCACGCCTACGACTACCGTTACCTCCTATTGTCAGTCTCTTTCTTTGAGTCGAACAGTCTTTTAGCTCCACCTGGTGGTCCCTGCATTCCGACTCAAATTGATTGCACTGGCAACTCGATTTGTGCCAATGGATTCTGCATTTGTCCTGGAGGAGAACAAATCCGAAATGGAGTCTGTGTCTCCACTGATGCTCAAGCGGATCCAGGTCAAATCTGTCAAGTTGGGATCACAACTTGTACCGGAAATTCTCTCTGCCAAAACGGAATATGCACTTGCCCAACTGGCCAGACTTCCCTCGGAGGCCAATGTGTTCGAGTTGTCACTCAGGTTCCTTGTAATCCTCCCTGCGGTCTCAATGCGCAATGCATCAACTCAGGATGTCAATGTAATCAAGTAATTCCCTTTCATTTGTCTTCTAAAACTCTCAGGGCTATGCGATGCTGAATGGACAATGTTTTCCCCAATGCACTGGAACCACCGTCTGTCCCCAAGCGAATTCCATCTGCCAACAAGGAGTTTGTCAATGCAGTCCAGGCTATTCCTACACGAATGGCATCTGCCAGCCTTCTTGTTCTGCTTCTTGCTCTTCCAACGGAGCTTGTAACAACGGAGTTTGTCAATGTAATCAAGTAAGAAGAGTCATCTGACTTGAATAGAAACAACCCAGGGTTATGTCTATTCCCAAGGACAATGCACTCCACAATGCTTCACCAACGCCCAATGTATTCCCAACTCCCAATGCAATACTCAGCAGAATGTCTGTCAATGCAACAGCGGCTACACTTATTCGAGTGGTCTCTGTCAGCCATCCTGCTCAGCCTCTTGTTCTCCCAATGGAGTTTGTAACAACGGAGTTTGCCAGTGTAATTCTGTAAGTTATATCACACCACAATCAGACTTTGCAGGGCTATTCCTATTCGAACGGACAGTGTTCTCCTCAGTGCTTTTCGACCCAACAATGTACTCCGAATTCCTCTTGTCAACAAGGGACTTGTCAATGCAACATAGGCTATTCCTACAGCAATGGTCTCTGCCAGCCATCTTGTTCCAATTCGTGTTCAAATGGTTATTGTTCCAATGGAGTTTGCAATTGTAATACTGTAAGTGCCCCAGAATCCTAAGAAAACCATCATTCAGGGCTATGCCTACTCGAATGGACTGTGTTCTCCTCAGTGCAGTTCAACGCAACAATGCACTCCAAACTCCTCTTGTCAGCAGGGGACATGCCAATGCAACACGGGCTACATCTACTCGAATGGCGCTTGTCAGCCATCTTTTACTCCGTCTTGCTCCCCTTCTTGTTCGAATGGATATTGCTCAAATGGAGTCTGCCAGTGCAATACAGTTAGTTGATTTGTCGATAAATAACCAAATAGGGCTATTCATATTCGAATGGAGCTTGTTATCCACAGTGTTCGACCACAACACAATGTTCTTCAAACTCTTTTTGTTCTCCTCAGCAGATCTGTCAATGTAACACTGGTTACGCTTATTCCAACGGGCTCTGTCAACCAAATCAAACTCCTACTTGCACAAATGGCGTTTATACCAATGGAGTCTGTCAGTGCAATCCAGTGAGATTCAACAATACTTTCAAACGCATTTCCAGGGCTATGTCTACGTGCAGAATCAATGTTATCCACAATGTTTTGCGGTAAGAGAAAAGACTTCAAGACTGAATGATAGTTTAGACGGCTCAATGTGTTCCAAACGCCTCTTGTCAGCAAGGGGCCTGTCTCTGTAATGCCGGCTATGTCTATTCACAAAACCAATGCACACCGCAGTGCTTCTCGAACTCTCAATGTTCTGCGTACGCTACTTGCCAACAAAACGCGTGTGTATGTAATGCCGTTCGTAGCTTCTCCTTAAAAGTGTATCAATGAATTGCAGGGATACACCAACTCGAATGGATTGTGCTATCCTCAATGCAGTACGACCCAGCAATGCACTCCAAATGCCTCTTGTCAGCAAGGAATCTGCTCTTGTAATACGGTAGTCTCCCTCCTATCTCTTTGACTCCTTCAGGGTTATTCATATTACCAAGGCCAATGCTCTCCTTCTTGTAATTCAAATGCACAGTGCTTTCCCAACTCTTCTTGTCAGCAAAACGTGTGTACGTGTAATACGGGCTATGTCTACTCAAATGGACAATGTTCTCCTTCTTGCAATTCGAATCTCCAATGCTTTCCTAATTCTAATTGTAATCAACAAGGTGTCTGTTCTTGCAATACGGTAAGAAGAGATTTATGCAAATTCACACTCTCTAGGGTTTCACCTATTCCCAAGGACAATGCTATCCGTCCTGCTCCTCCAACTATCAATGTACTCCCAATTCCTCTTGCCAACAAGGCTATTGTGCTTGCAATTCGGTAAGAATCTTTCGCTTCTTTTCAACCTTTCCAGGGCTACACCTATTCCAATGGACAATGCAATCCTACAACCCAGTGTTCTCCTTGCCAGCCAAACGCCTCTTGCCAGCAAGGCTCTTGTCAATGCAATATGGGATATTTCCCTGGGAATACTGGCAGTTGTGTCCCATCATATACTCCAGCTCTTCCAATCAATCCATGTGAGTGATTCGCAATAGGTAATAATAGTTGGATTCAGTTTTTGGCTTGCCAGGTCAACCGTGCGACCAAAGAGTTGGAGCTCAATTATGTCGGAACCGAGCTCTTTGTGTGAACAATCTGTGTGTTTGTCCAACAAATCTAATTCTGGCTGGAAGGGAGTGTATAGATTACGCTGGAGATGCCTATCCAGGACAGAGTTGCAACAACGCCAACATCTGTCGAGGCGGAGCATCATGCTATCAAGGAACCTGTATGTGCAATCCAGGCTTTTACCCCAATGGACCGGATTGTCTTCCCAGTTATCGCTTCACATTCTCTTTCCTTACAACTCCCAATCCATTTGAATGTAAGTTTTCCTCCACATCAATCACATAAAAGTTCCAGTGCCTCCCGGATCTCCCTGCAATCCGATTTGTCAATTCCAACCGTGTCTCCAAAGCTGTGGAGGAGGATCCGTCTGCGTCAGCGGCACTTGTATTTGTCCTTTCGGTAGTTATCTCTTCAATTCTCAATGTATTCCTCAAAACATCGAGCCTCTTCCCGTAAGATCTTCCTTCTAACAACAACAACTCTCTCAGACAACACCTTCCCCAACCAATCCAGTGACAAATCTCAGAACAGCTCGACCCGGAGACTATTGCGATGTGAGCTACGTCTGTACAGGAGGCTCATCGTGTGTCCTTGGCTCCTGCACTTGCGACCCAGGATATTCTCCCAGCTTCGATAGGGCTTCTTGTGTTCGAAATGGTCCTCCACTTAGCCAAAGATCTTATCCCGGTGGAACGTGTGTGAAGGATAGCGACTGTCAAGGCAATTCATACTGCAGTCAGCTGGGAGTCTGTTCCTGTCTCGAAGACGAGGAAATCAAACAAAACAGTTGTAAGAAAAGACCGAATATCAGAGCTGCCTATCCCGGATCTCCTTGTTCTCAAGACAAAGTCTGTTCCGCCGGGTCTGTCTGTCAAGCAGGATACTGTATCTGTCCGGCTGGAACCGCCACCAATTCCACTGGAGCTTGTGTCTCAATTCTATCAACAGACACCGATGCAGGTAGAGAGATCTCCTAATCGATTCAAATAAGATTTCAGCCCTTCCCGGTTCTCGATGCAGCATTGGATCCCCTTGTGATGGAGGCTCCTGGTGTGTCGATAACTATTGTCTCTGCCAGAATGGAGCCAGAAATAGAGGGGATGGCCAGTGTGTTCGAGGGAGAGACAGTCCATCTCCATCTCCCCCTCCTCTTATAGACAATCGAATCGACAACAATGGAATGTCAGGTCAGCTGCCCACACCACAAGCACTCCAAGGCAGCACTTTTTCCACTTCTTTATAAGGAATTCTTTTAGGAAAGAAACGCTGCTCCTCTTTTCGCCAATGCGATGAGCCTCGGATTTGTGGAACTTCTGGCTTCTGCGAATGTCCTTTTACGATGACTGAGACTTCTTCCGGAATCTGTGTCTACCGTAACAATCAAGGTGCGTTCTTTCTTTTTGAAAATAAACTACAGTTTTCAGTGCCTCCGGGCTCCTTTTGCGACGGAACTTCCACGCGTTGTCAGCCCCCTTCGACTTGTGTAAACCGTCGTTGTGCTTGTCCATCTGGCTACTCCGAACAGTCGGGAGCTTGTCGTCTGACTGGTACTAACAACCGCTCACCTCGTCGTAATAGCTCTCCTCGTTCAGTCGCTCCCGGAGCTGCATGTCTTCCGGGGGATTCGTGTGTCCCTGGAGCTGCTTGCATCCTCGGTGTCTGTCAATGTCAGAATGGAAAACCGAATTCCGATAACACTGCATGTATTCTAATCAACAAAAGAGGTCTTTTCCCAGTAGGAAATGATCAAAAACGCTCTTTAGATTTGAGACTTCGTCCTCCCGAGGAGAGACTACGCCCTTGTCCGACCGATGGCTCGTGTAAGCTGCCAGATTGCTTTTGTTCCCAAAGTGGAACAACTCCTCCAGGCGGTCTTGATCCCAAAAAAATTCCTCAGATGGTCATTTTGACTTTCGATGATCCCGTCACCGATAGAATCATCAACATCTACAAATCAATGTTCAGTGGAAAGGTACGCTGATTTTCTAAAAGAAAAAAAAGTCGTTCAGTTCCGAAATCCAAATAGTTGTCCAATTAAAGGAACTTTCTTCGTTTCCCACGAATTCAACAACTATGATCAAACCCAATGGCTTCACAGCCGAGGAAATGAAATCGGATTGAACTCGATCACGTAAGGGAATCGACTTCTTGAAAATGCGGTTGTAGCCATGAGAAATTGAACAACGCGACGAAAGAAAGATGGCGACACGAGATGGTTGGATTGAGAGAATCTCTGAAGGCTTTCTCATACGTCGAGCCATCTTCTGTCCGAGGAGTTCGAGCCCCTCATCTACTGATTGGAGGAGATAATCAGTTCGATATGATGACTGAGAATGGTCTCCATTATGACAACAGTTTGACTGCCCACGAGGGACCCGTTTGGCCTCAAACGCTTGGTCAGAAAGAGAGAGAGAGAGAGAAAGAGAAAAAAATATTTCAGACTATCAATTGGCTTGGGATTGTGGAGAACAAAATTGTCCATTGAGAGCTCACAAAGGACTTTGGTCGATTCCGATGCAACTCATCTCGAGCAATGACGGAATCTGGCATTCGTTGGCTCGAACGGCGGTCAAACCATACGACACACGGGAGACAACTCATCGTCTTCTGCAGAGAAACTTCTATCGCAACTATAATGGGAATCGAGCTCCGTTTATATTGAATGCTGACTCAGAGTTCCTGACTTATTTGCCCGACAACGGGGTTGTTCATGCTGTTGAAGACTGGCTCAAAGAGGTGAATCAGATCTCACGAAGCAACTCTTTTAGATTCTTAATAATACAGATGTCTATGTAGTGACAGCCTCACAGGCGATCGAATGGATGAAGCGACCGATCTCGTCCGAAGGAGTCAGCAAGTTCAAGCCATGGCAATGCAATTTCCGACAAAACGATCAGATCCTTCCTTGTGAGAATCCCTCGATTTGTTCCTATAACTCTCGTGGCCCAACTGGAATGCCCCATTCATTTAGAGTTTGTGGCAGCTGTCCTCCATCTTATCCTTGGGTGTCTGATCCAACAGGCAGGAAACTTCTTCGCGTCTAGTCACATCCCCGACTCTTGTAAGCGCTGTTCTCACTCGTGTTTGCTTGCCACTGCCTTGATCAATCAATGCGTGCCGGATATCCCGGCCACTTTCTTGGACCTTTCTTCTGTTTCAGTTGACCCACCGTGTCTGTATAGCATCCCGTGTATCTCACCAACGGTTCCTTCGCACCGACGCTATAAACTTTTAAAACTCTTCCTCTCTCACAGTCAGTCTTTGTTATGTTGCCGACGACGCTGCTCGTCTCTCTTGCCATCCTCTTAGTCTCAGGTCAGTTTTTCTCCAACAAGCTCTCCCTTTGTCGGACACAGCAGTCCGTAGAGATTGTTCATACAAACGAGTCTCACGAGTCTTCTAGAGTATTCCCAAAATATCGAAGCTATTTGCTGCCGTGGAAAATGTCCACTTTTCGCTTGCAAATCCAAGATAAAAGACTCTATTTGACCTCACTTTTTGTGCTTGTTGCAATCCCTCGACCAACAAATTTGAGTGGATTCCACGGCGAGTAGACTCTTGAAATTTGAGAGATTTACTATGTGTGTATTCGTAATCTTCTTCCGGGTTTTTATGAGATATTTTGAAGGACAAAAAAATATGTGTTGAATGCCTCGTACTGTTCAAATAATTTCCGACGGCATTTTTAAGAGCCAAGACAAGCTGCTCAAGGGCCTGGGAAAGCAAGAAAAGCACAGAGACAATAGCGACGAGTTAGAGAGAATTTTAGTAGAAAGTGAGAAGACAACAACGCCAACTCCAGCCGCAAGTGAACGTGATCTCGTGGATTCCCTATTCAAAGATTATAACAAAGATGTCCGACCAGTTCGAGACTATCATAATGTCTTAAATGTGACCATTCAGCCTCAAATTTATTCTCTCATCGATGTGGTTAGTTTCGGATTTTAATTTCAATCTAAACCCTACTAAGGATGAACTGAAAGAACAAATAAAAGTTTTGATTTGGTTTCCCCAAAGTTGGACAGACGAATTCCTCCAATGGGAGCCGGATGAATGGGGAGGAATCGAGAAGGTCAACGTGCCAACTTCTTCCATTTGGGTCCCAGATGGCTATATTTTCAATACGTAGGTTATTCAAAGAGTGATGAGATGATGCTTGGCTACTGTAGAGTCGAAATGTCTGAGCCGCTGACCTACCACAACGCGAGGATTCGATATGATGGCCTTGTGGAGGTTTGGAGGTCTGTCTTCTCGAAGAAAGATATCTCAGATTGACTTCAATAAATTGGTGGATGTGACGTGTCCGATGTCGATTCTGGCCTTCCCTTTCGATGAACAGCTTTGTTCCCTTCAATTTGGCTCATGGAGCTATCAAACTCATCAAATCAACTTCACTTCCAAGGAGACTTTTGTCCCAAAAAATGCTGTAAATTTCCTTCATCAATTTCACATCTTTTCAGCAAAATTCGGAATGGGATATCATCGCTTTTGACGCTGAAAAGGTAGTTTCGAAATATGAAAACACCGAAGGAGGATTCTATGAATACGAAGAAATATTTTTTCGATTAGTCAGTTTTGCCCTCTTTTCCATCGAAAAAGAGCTTCAGCGTCTTCGTCGTAAACCTCTTTATTACTTCGTGGTCATTATAGCGCCGGCTTTCTTTATCGTTACCGTATCCAATGTGGGAATCTTTACTCCTCATGGAGTCCAAGGAGATCGCGAAGAGAAAGTCTCTCTCGGACAGACGACGATGCTCACAATGGCTGTCATCCTAGATATGGTCACATCGGAAATGCCAAAAAGTAGTGAAGGAGTTCCCGTTTTGGGTTTGTTTCCTCCTTTTTGTTCAAATTGGCCCCCGTTTAGGCAAATATGTTTTGGTCGAGTTTGTCGTTTCAATCGCCGCTACTCTCGTCTCCGTCCTCATCATTTTCCTCCATGAAAGAAGCAACTACATGCAATGGCAGCCTCCGCGTTGGCTCCTTCGCTTCTTCAACGAGGAATTGGAACCTCCTTTTGAGGTTTATTTTCTCATTTTTCAGATAAAAAGCAAGCAAGTCCAGATAGAGGAACACATCCAGTCGAAGACGTGCGAGACGGTGGAAGAGCTGAGGAATTGCATCCAATTGCTGCGAGGATATATCGACGATCAAGAGACTGGCGAGAAGATTCGAATAATCTGGCAGCGAGTCTTCTCTTGGGCTGATCTTGTGAGTATGGCTTTCTTCACAGTGGTCAACTTCCTCATAACCTATGTCATGTTCAAAGACTACAGAATTCTTTGACTCGTTTTATTATTGATATGATCTTTTTGTATAAAATCTCTTTGTCACAATGAGTTGGCTGAGTTCAAAGCGGCCAAAGCGAGACGTCTCTCCTCGGCTGTGGCTGCGGGGACTCGCGATAATCGAGACTCGAAAACTGTCTTCCAAGCTGCCTAAAATATTTTTAGAGAGCCACTTGTAGTTGATCACTTTGGCCTTTTTGTCGGGGCAGGTGAAGAGGTATTGGCGGTTAGTACCAACTAGCTTGAATGAGTTCTTTGCTGACACGCCGAACGAGGGTTCTGTTACATGTACTTTGGGAAAAAGAAAGACAAACCTTTTCCATCTTTGCAATCGACCAACGAGACCGATTCGAGCGACATCCGATCTTTGAAGATATAGAAATTCTTCTTTAAAAGATCCTTCTTGCAGATCACAATGGCTTGATCGAACATAAAAAGGAGGACATCTTTGGCCCATTGGATATTCCCGTTGACCATATTGCGTCCAAATACTTCTCCCGATTTTAGCATTGCCGAGTTGTTTTCCAAAAGATCGGGTCCCCTCCATCCGTGGACTGTTCTTTGCCATCTGGCGATATCTTGAAGAGTTTCTATTCTCTTTTTTCTATCGTTTATTGCAGCTGCAACACCTCTCATCGCCCTCTCAGCCGCATCCAAAGTTGGAAAATCATCGTGCCAATTTGGTGTCGCCTAGAATGTATTTTATCCCAAGAGAGTCTCACCTTGAGTAATTCAGCTAGTTGGAGGGGATACCGGCAGATTCTTTGTACTGGAGTGAGGAGGAAACCCTCCAAGGATAGATTCGGCATTCCTCGAAGCAGACGACACGCTTCGAAGAATTGTTTATAAAGAGGTTGACGAGAGAGTTGAGCAAGTTCGGCACAGGAAACTGGACGATTATTACAATATTCGGAATAGATGGAAAAACAATGTTTCTGAAGCGATTACTTCTAGAGGAAAGGGTAACCAACATTTCTCAGGAAGGCAGCTCCTAGATTTGAATTTTCTGGATTTTGTTGGTCAAGAGCCATCTCGAGCTCTCGAAGTAACTTTGAATGAACCACATAGATTTGATGGAGATTGCCGAAAATATTTCGGACCTTATTTGGACCAAAAAGTTCATTTCTTCTCCTCGTTTGCTCCAAAAATCCCTTAAAAATTTAGAATCAGCAAAAAAGAAAAGAAAAACCAACATGAACAATGTCTTCGAGAAGCCGAACATAATCCCTTTCGGTGTGCATTAGCTCCTCGACGACTCGAGCCCTTCTTTGTCTTTGTTGTGGCTCCCATTCAGTTATAGCGCAGGTTGAGGTCGGTCTCGACTGGAGGGAGTTCGAAAGAAGACGAACATGACTGGCTAGAGACAACTTGGCAGAAAAAGAACCAACTACCTGGGAACCACCCCTGAGATTCGCCACAAGAGCCAAACCAAAGACCTGTTTGAGACGAGGAATCCAATACTAAATTGTTCTGTTTTTAACGACTTCCCCTTGCTTACTCGTGATGACATCCCCTGAAGCGAATGGCAATTCGTCGGGAAGCAGAGCTACATGATCCCAGGATGCTTCAGCCAGAACAATCTGAAAAGATTCGTGTGAGGTGTTTGCTGATGAGCCGGGCGGTGTTCCTTTGCTCTGTTCATTTGTCTTCTTTTTGCCCGGGAGTTATTCCGTCCAAAACGACGACAAATATTTGCGGGTAACGCGTCCCAAAGACGGCCACAAACTCACCCCGCTGTCGTTACTCGAGGCCGTGCTGCGACTACCCAACGAGCTAGAAGTACTTTGCATCGAACAACGACATCCACTCTGCCATGTCGGCGGGTCGAAACACTCGATTCGAGAGATATGTGGCGATCCTGACGAATCTGAGGCCATTCGTTTCAAAGAGTCAAGCTTACCGTATTCATAGTCAGAATCCTGGGAGGAATTGCTGTGATTTGGTTGGGATTTGGATCGTTTTGTTGTCCGAGATCGAACAAGCCGAGGGACTTCCTGTTGGAAAAAATGTTGTTTCCCCTGGACTGGATAGGAGGGAACCTGAGCTTCTTCGCGACTATTCCTCACATAGATTCGAGGCACTCGCATCGACAATCGACCACGATCGGCCAGGAGATCATTGTTCTGAAAAACCAGATGATGGAAGAGTGAATTTGCATTTCTCCCTCTCCAAACAAATGACCTTCCCGTGATTTTTTGTCTTCCCGAGGCAATTAAGGAGCGGGTCAGAGTTGATGTCTTCCGACACCTCATAATGACTTTTTAATAGACTTATGAGTCTGGAAAAGGAGCGATTTGCCATTTGAGACCGGGGGCAGGAGGGTCACGAAAGGTAAATATAACAGGAGGTTATAACCACTCAACTAAAGCTCTTAAAATAGACTTTTTGGATGGATTGGAGGAGAAAAAGTGCTTACATTGTTGTGTCTAATAGGAATAACGAGAGTCATCTGCTGTGCTCTCCGGTCGACCTGTTTGTGCCTGGGGCGATTAAGTCAACCGGCCGACGAGGAAAAGAACAATCGGAGCCTTTTTGGAGGCCGGCCTCTCCGGGGATTATGTTAGGACGACTGTATGCTAATCAGGCGCGGAACACAACACAAACCTGGGGAGGCATTCGAATGGAAATGACACAGGCCGACGAGCTGGATTGCGTCTTCACAATACGGTATGAGGGCATTCCAAAGCATTCGAATAGCGAGTGTTTATGGCTTGCGCGAGATTTGCGCGCCGCCCCTTTGGAGCTCCCCGGTGAGGTTCTTCCTCGTGAAGGAACACGGGGTGAACAAATACCTCGACTTCCAACTTACTCGTTGCAGGACTTGTTTGACCGAGTAGATCCGTTCTGCCATCGAGTCCATCGAGCAGGAAGCCATCTGGAAAGTGTTAGATAAGCGAACGAGTTAAGTAAGCAAAGGAGACTCGGAGGAAGTCGACAAAGGTGACTTCACACTCGGACATAATCAATTCCAGCCATAGTGAGTGAATAGGGCTGTCCTTCTAATTGTTGGCCGTGAGCAGCAAACAAGTACGGGCAGAGGATGGAGAGACGGCCACACCCAGGGGATCAGAGCAATGCACACCCACGCGAGAGTTACTGTCCACAACTCACTTTGCTTGTTGTTTCGACGGGACTACAATCGTCGTCTTGGATGGAATTGTTGAGAGCTTCGATGAGAGAAAGACGTCGATGAAGAAGAACTGGCGCAGCCTGCAATTATATAAACATTCTCTCACAACTATAGTTCTAAAAATAGAAGGAAAAGTTTCTTGATTTGACAGCCGGATCAGAGCCGGTTAGTCAATCCGCCTCAACAATACGTTACGCCTGAGGTGAAAAAGGAGATGAGCTGCCGACTGGCAACCCGCCAGCAAGATAATTGACGAGTCGGGAAAACGTAACGAATTTTGACAGGCGCCAAAAGGTCTATTCAATTCGGTTCTCCGACCAATTTCTGGTTCAGGAAGGGTCTGGTCTAAAGCAATTACGAACTCTTTTTCCCCTAGAAATGAGAAGAAAATGCTGGAATTGACCTACTTCCTTCAGAGATAAGGCAAATTGGAGAATTTTTTGAGAGATAACAGGAATTTCTCGGTCGTATAGTCGAATTAGACGACAGTTCTCTCGAGAGGAATTGTATGGAAATGAAAGACGGCCCCCGGTGACACTTGGCCCGAGGACTCTTGAGAAGAACCCTCTCACACCTCACAGATTTGAAACATATCCGTTTTTCAGAGAATTGGACTGACAGCCAAATTGCCGCTCTCATTTTTGGATTTCCCGGGTGTCAAGGTCGAAACTTATGGCCTTTAACTCATCTTTTAATTACTTGATTCGTTAAACTTTGGACAGAATTATTTATAAAAAGTAATTTCAAGTCCGTATTTTTTAAAAATCAAGAAATTCCTCGAACTCACGGAGCTGGAAGAAGTGGAAGTGGATTGCAACATATTGAAGGGAAGACGAAGCTGAAGTCCACAGGCGACAGTAATTGGATCGTATCCGCGTAACCAGCAAGTCTAAAGATGGAGGGAGAATTAGATGGAAATTGAGCCATTTATGATCTAGTTTCTCGAACTGGAGAAAGAGATAAAGGACTAATAAGAACCCCGGTGGCAAGTCGGAAATTGATCAGGCAAACACGGACACACGCGGATGAGATACCGTCGCTCGCATTCCATAACAAATGCGCAAATAGAGAAAGCAGTAGCTAGAGAAGAAAGTGACAGGTTCGAAGGAAACTTCTTTTTTTTCGGAAAAATTGTGCGAAGAGTGGAATAATCGGACGCCACACTTCCCCCGTAGGCACTCGAACTCAGAAGTGCCGCGCCCGGATCACACGAGAGGGGAGATCCCCTTGGCTCAAACCATGCCATTCTTTTTTCTTCACAACAAACAAACAGAGAACTCACTTTTGAGACTCCATCCTCGTCGAGGTCCATCGTCCTTAAAATTTGATCATAAAATTAGACAAAAAAAAGTAAAGATGCAGCTAATGAGCGTCTAATTACGTGCAGGGCCGGCCTAGCCAGGTAAGAACCAGCCGTCGGTGTGGCCTTGCCCATCGTAATCTTCAGACGCAACGACAAGATTTATCGTCTGTCCGAGTATAGAAGGGACAAAGGGGTCAGCAGCGAGGAAGAAAAAGCAATCAGATCCCGGAGATGTTGAAAGTTTAATCAGAAATGAAACCTTTGTTCTTCTTCTTCTTCGAGAGAGAGAAAGTGGATTTAATTGACCAGTGGGAAGACGACTAAAAGTTAATGGCCGACGGGCCAAAAGGCAATTAGGTTGCGTCGTAATCAATCAATTTCTAAAGGATTTTCAGGAAGAAATCCACTCTCTTGGGGTGTGAAAGCGAGTGTACGAAAGAGAGAAAAAAACAACTTTGACCAATGGATGGGCGAAGAGGAAGAGTGGGGTCAATGCAGGTGTTTGTCTTGTGTGTGCTCGGAGCCAATTGGCAATTCGATATTGAGGAAATATTAGTGGAGCGGGTGGAGTAAAGGACAGTTCTCCATGTTCTTCGCGTATCAATTATGTTTTGATTGCAGCTTGTGGACTGGTTTCTTTGTGCGTCTCCGACCGCCGCAGGGTAGCTTGAAGTTTACTTCGGCGGTACTTCTCCCGGAGCTCTTCCGAAACAGGAACAAATATGACGCATATTGGAAGGCATAGCAACGCAGCGACAACAGCTTATTACGCGTATTCGTATCAATGGGAAAGTGATTTACATATGGGAGAAGCGGATAGACTGGGCCGCTAGAGTTTGATTACCTGTTCAAATATTGGTGATCGTTGTGGAGACAACAAAATTGTTTGAAGTGAATGAGATACGAAAGAGAAAGGAGAGAGAGAGCGTTTCAGAATTTCGCTAGGGATAATGAAGGGTAATGCTAAACAAACAGCTCGGTGGCCGATGGACGGTTCCGGTTGCCGATTGGACACATTGGCTAGAGGTGGAAGCGGATAGAAAAGACTGGATTAATGACACTCATCTTGCTGCTGCTCTGGGTTTATTGATAACAAAATAACAAACAAATTATAAACGACGAGGTGGAGGAATTAGAGGAAGCTCAGACTCTGGTTCATCATCTCCAAGACCCCAAAGTCCTTCAAGATCATAACGCTGGCGAATTTCTTCACTCATTATATTGACCTGTAAATTTAGTTTTACAAAAAAAGTTGATGAATATACCTGAATTTGGCCAATATCTATTTGAAACCAGCCATGATTTTTACGAAGAGACTCTTTTGATATCTAAAAAATAGATTGTTAGACTCAATTACCAAACCTGAGAATCAGAACCTTTAATGGAACATCTAAGAGCTTCAGAAACAGCATAACCGTGACGACTATTAAACAGTGAGCAAATAATCTGAAAGAAGTTTTAAGAAAATAGATTCAGACGAGTATACCAAAGTTGAAATAATGGAAGAAGGTTGAAAGTCAGTGAGAACTACGATATCTTTAGCTCTTTGCTCCTTTAATAAAGCAACAATATCTTCAAGAGATTCTACACTAAAAATTTAAGCAACTTTAAGCAAAAGTTAAAAATACCTTTTGTCAGTATTAACTTCTTCTTTTTTAATAAATTCTTGCTCATCGTCATTACTTTCAACATATTCTTCGGCATATTGGTCAAAATATTCCTGCATTTTTCTAATTTTTTCAGAGAGAGCATTGATATTATTAGGGGAATTAACGGAAAAGTTTGGAGCAGAATTTCTATAAAAAATAAAAATCAAAAACTTTACTTACGAAATAAATTTATTCTGCAAAAGGATTGGCATGAATTGTGACGCTTTTAATTCTAAAAATATTATTTTTTTTAATGTGAAAAAAAAACCTTTGTTCAACAACCGGCCTGTATCTCGAATCAACTTTGGTCGTTTCAAGCTCTTCCAAAGTGTCGAAACCATCGATAACTCTGAAATTTAAAAAATTAAGACAATAAAAAAAAAACTAACCTTCCAAAAACTGTATATTTCAAATCAAGATGTTGTTGCTTATCGTAAAGAATGAAGAATTGACTCTTAAAATAAAATATATGTGATGCGAAGTGCTTACCTTATTTGTATTTGGACCGTTATTTGCCATAGACAAAACACCTCTACCGTTATGCTAAAAGAAAATTAAATACAATTAAAAGAGGTTACTTTTAATTCTGGGTTAAGTTCGTCTGCAAAAGGAACTCCCCAAATGCTGTTTCCGCCTTTTCCTGTACCAGTTGGATCACCAGTCTGGACCATAAAATCCTTGATATTTCGATGACTATAAATGTCGTTATAAATAACCTAGAAAACCTTACAAAACGTTGTCTTTATAGTAATCACTTGCACAGAGGGCTAAGAAATTCTGGAATAATATTAATTTCAGAATTAAATATGATTAACCTCGCAAGTTTTTGGGCATTCAAGACAATAGAGCTCTAATTTGATGTCTCCAGCTGTAGTGTGTAAAGTTACGCTCATATGGAAAACCTCAAATTATAAAATCTTTATGAATGGAAGTCGAAAAACAGACAAATTCGAAACAAAAACTATCCGGATGCATAAAACAAAAATGAGTGAGGAGCTTTCGCTACGAGACCCCACTTTAAACTTGATTCTTGTTTAGTTTTCGTTCTCAAACTAGAAGATCCACGATCTCACGAAACAAGATCAACCAAAAACCCAGTAGAAAGTTTCTACTAGAAACGAAGAAAAATCTATCGAATATATGGATGTAAAAATAAGTGAATAAACATTCATTTGAAGCAGTGAAAGTTAAGCATGCGAAAGACTTTATTAGTCGTAGATAAATACTATAAGCAGGCTGAGCTTCATCAATAAAATAGCAAATTAGCAAAATAAAAAAACTACAATCGTGTATGATCGATTAATGTGTGGGAATAAGTTGCTGGTTGGAAAACCATTTCGAGAGTATCGGACTCAACTCTCAAGCCACCGTAGCGATTTTTAATAATCTAAAGATGTAAGATGTACTAGCCAAATATCAACTTACATGAAGGAACATTTTATACTTAGAACGATCTTTCTCATCCCTTCTTCTTTGTATAACAAGACAGTTATCTGCTTCCTGGGTTACTTGAGCTGTTCCTCCGTAATGTTGAATTCCAAGTTCCGTTCCAGTCTAAAAGATTTATTGAAATCTTCCCAGAATCTTACTTCAGTTTTACGTGGATGAACAACCATTGTGATATGAATTTGTTGTTCTGTTGCGAGTTGACGCATCAAGCGAAGGAATTTGTCCTTTAAATTCTAATAAATAAATTTAAATGGACTTACTTGTGTATAATATCGGTCAAAAGAATCAGATGAATCATTCCCAACAGTGATTTGGTTTACCAGAAACTGGAGATTGTCGATTACCAAATGTTGTACACCATTATTAATAACGTGACTCTTAATCGCCTATAATTTGAATTTTTTATAGCTAATATCTAAACTTACATGAGCAATTTCTGGCATCTTTTTGTCAATGAATTCATCAGTTTTCATGATTGTTAATGGTCCTTTAGTCCTTTCGAACTTGTCATACCATTTGTCAATTTCAGTGCTGTACTCCACACGTGTAAGAGGCTTCCTATAAAAACCATTCTATTCATACAAAAAACTAATCAAAACAAATTTGAGACGTGCTTCCTAGTGCTTACAACACTACAGACAACTCTCACTTTACACCATTCCTATAGCTGAGGGTACGCGCCAAGCTGCGCAGGTGAGATGGACTGAATCCCTATCTGCTACAAATTTTAACACTTACCCAGCAAACTGAATCAGCATCCATTTAAGGATCTTTTCTTCGGGCATTTCAAAGCTACAGAAGAGTGTTCGCACTCCTTGTGTATAAAGATCTAATGAATATTCGCATAAAAATGTAGTCTTTCCAATCCCTAAAAAGTTGATTGATAAAATTCTGCAAAGCCACCTGTTGCGCCCGTTAGTACTGTAAGTTCGCCCGGTCTAAAGCCTTTCAGATACTTATTTAGTGGAGCAAATCGTTTCCACTAAAAATCTAGATTATTTATACAAATATATGTAAACCTTGGCAAAGCCTTGAAGACGATCAGCTGCAAAAAGAATATCTGCTTTTACTTCTTCTCTGATATCGGTCATTGAACGAAAACCTTTATCGCGCATTCGGACAGAATTTTGATTAATAGTATTTCGAACATCTTTGTGCCTTTGATGGCGTACAAGTTCTATTGGACGATCTTGAGACCTAGCACAAATAATTAATAAATAGAAGAAAAATTACTTGATAAGATAGCATCTGTTTCCGTTCAAGTGATTACCCCATTCCTTGGCAAATTCTAGTTGGCGTGATGGAAACCACAAAAAGATTTGTTCAAAATCTTCTAAAAAGGGAAGCACATTTGAGTCATACAGTTCTCCTCGAGGAAGAGCTAGTGCAAGAGCTCCAGTAGCTTCATAAACGGCTAATGCATCCCTAAAAAATACTATTTGATTGTTTAAAAAAATTAACCGTTCATTTGTTGTTAAAATCACTGCTTTATCTGAGTTTGAGAGCATGTGATATCCAAATATTCCAGAAAGTCGTTGTTTCGAACTGAAAAATGAACATAAAATAAAATTCGCTTACAGTGACTCGTCTGGCATTGGATAATTTTCTTTCTCCAAATTACTTCCAACTTTTCTAATTACTTTAAGACCGACAGGTGGACGAAGACGACTTGCTAACCCTTTATAGCGCGGGTATAAAATTGCCGGCATATCATAGTTATCCATGTGAGCTCTTATATTATAGCGAGTTAATGTATCATTCGATATTCGCTTAAAATACACATTAACTCATCAAGAATAATGAACCAACCTCAATTCCTAAAGCTGCTCTTAGGTCGAAAAAGGCATCTTGTTCTCTTGTGTCTAGATCTCCAAAATCCACGCTTTCTGTCCACAGATATCGTATATTGGGATCTGCTGGCATAGGAGTGAGTGATGATCCTGTTTCTGTATTTCCTCGCGGAGAAGGTGCATCAGAACTGAAATAAAATGTTAGAAATATCTTAGAAGTGTTAAGGGGTATATTTCTATTGACACCTGAATCCATGATTTGACTGCCATTCATCATAGCGTGGGCCAAAGTCGTAGGACAATTCAGATCCACCTCGAAAAGAAGTGTCCGAGTCTGATTCAAAAGGGACCTAGACTGCGTTATTTCCTAATATATTTAGAGACCTCGTCAGGTTGCGGAATAATCATTACATTATCCATGTCACTCCAATCGTCGATAGAAGAGCGTGCTGTTCCTAGACGGAAAAACTAATCCATAGAAAGATACAAACCAAATTTACTGCGATAGAAAGAAGTAGCGCGTCTCATAATCTAGCCACTAAAACCTATGCAAGGTAGGCAAAACAATT
This sequence comes from Oscheius sp. JU1382, assembly GCA_932521405.1. Taxonomy (NCBI): domain Eukaryota; kingdom Metazoa; phylum Nematoda; class Chromadorea; order Rhabditida; family Rhabditidae; genus Oscheius; species Oscheius sp. JU1382. The sequence goes on from OW051479.1 coordinate 4,183,944, forward strand.
GCCAAGCTGGGACCGCAATTCAGGCCCCATTATTTGGTCTGATTTATGGCTTTCACCTCTCTAATGGACCGTCAAAATGGACTGGAAAATTGGCAAAGTATCAGCACCTAGTACTTTTAGCACAAAACGTGCGACCCTCATCATAGTGCTATTAGCGTTTTGGGGATGTAGATTTGATTTGGATGAACGACGTAAGCAGACTGGAAAGCCAAACAGAGCCAGAAGGCTGTTGTGAAAACGGCAATAAAGGTGGTCCTGCTGAGAAGATGAATAGCTACGTGAAAATGTTTTGGCTCAAAGCATGCTCTGCCTAACTTTAACTTCGATATCAAAAGAGGAAAAAAATCTTATCGAAAAACGGAACTAATTTTTGCTACCTAAATAATTTTAAAAAACACTCACTCGTCTCTTATCCTCATTAGGCGATCTTTTTTCTTCTCTTTGAACTGGGACATCAGATTTAGATAGCTAACTTGATCATGGAGGTCAGAATCAAACTGCAAATATGTCTCTTAAAATTCTTCCAAAAAACGAACCTCTTCAGGACTCTCCATTCTGCGCAAGGTCTCCTCAATACGCTTTTCCTCTTCACGGTTCACTTCGCCGTCCTTCTCGGTTTCAGTCTTCCGAACGCTGATGCGTTTCTAAACCAAAAAGTTTTCGAAAACATTCGGTGGAGCATGACCCTTACAACAACAAACCCATCCATTGGTTCAGGATCTGGTGGTTTTCTACAGCAGCACGCCATTTGCGAGTCAAAAGGAATCCCAGATTTCGTTTTTAATTTCCCCCACACCTCCGCAACAAAAGGCTTTTGTTAGTTCAGTGCTTTGAAAAAAGTAAGCTCAATCAGAATCGAACGCCAGAATAAGCATGCTCACCAAAAGAAGTTTCCAAAAATATGGATAGAAAGTTGGGTGTAGCCTCCTTTCAGAGGACCACGAGGTACACTGAGGAACAATTACCTGGCTATGCAGGAAGGCCGCTGTCACAAATATACCTAGGACAAGCTATGATAGGGGTAATTGCCGAAAGGAGCGCGGAAGTATAGCAGTATAATTATAAGTCATTGTGTAAAGTGAACCACAAGATCAGAATGATTATATATAAAAACTTCCTTGAACTCTTTAGGCTGGCTCTAAGCTTGCAGTTTAAAAAAACTATTCATATTAGTTTTAGATAGAAGAGAAAATAATGACCTTATCTGATAATGAAGATAGATCGTTGAGAGGCAGAAGATGTTCGCTGGATAACTCGCTTTTCTTCTGACGATCCATCGAACATTTTAAGCAGTCTCTCTTCATGAGTCCTTACGACAAATATAAGAAATACTTTGGATAGCGAATGCTATGAACAACGGAATGTATGATGGCACAATAAAAGTTCAAAAGTGATTGAAAAAGGGAAGAGGGAAAAAAAAATTTGGGCGCAATCTATGCTACGGCCAAAAAATGCTCAGGAAGTACGCTCGGATGACAGGTAAGTGGTTCAGCGACGGGATAAGTAGAGGGCAGTAGTAACTAATTCGCCTACTGCTTCAGCGAGTTTTGAGGCAAATCGAGAAGACTGGTGATTTTAAAGAATGAGTTATGGCAAAGAACGTCCATCCACCAGGAAAATAGGCCATATAATAGCGGCAATCATGGCAAGTAGGAGTACGGCCCAGTTGGCTTTTAAGGATACGGAAAAAAAACTTACTACGAAAGTTTGCAGATCTACATAAGGCGCCTGATGTCCACAATGGCTGCATGACATTGCGCTATCTTCGGGCCATATATGATTAGAATAATCATTATCACATTCTGTACACTTTGTTTGAATATACTTGCACGTTTTCTGAAAAAAAAAGTATTTTAAGCAAAAAAGACTTACACTGAGCTTGTGTCTGATATCGTTCTCCTTTAATATTTTTATGATTTGAGATTTTGATAGCGGAGTATTTTCTATAATTTCAACCAGTGTCCTCTCTCCGACCTAAAAGAAAGTATAAAATTACAAATAATTCTCACATTTGGTCTTTGAGTTTGTGGAACATCAGAAGAGTTGTTTACACGACATAAAATACTTTGTAAGCTCAATCTTGAAGACAGCACTTAATTATGTATACTGAAAAAAAAGTGAAAGTCATACCTGGAATTCGGCGCAAATTAATCATTGATTTTCAGTGTACACATGTGATCACTGGCAGTCTTCTGCAATGACATAAGTTATCGGTGTATTCTGGAAAATAAAAATGTAATAAATGGAAATTAAACTAGAAATCTTTTAAAAAAAATCAAGATGTCAAAGTAATTATTTAAAATGCTATCACTTCGCGCTCTTATCTTTGGGGCAAGCTATTGGACAGGCCCAGCTGTGGTGATTATAATGTAAAGACTCTTCTTTTCTCTTCTTTCTTGACAAAACTATGGGTATAAAAGCAATAGAGGCGTAAATGCGAACGATCAACAGAAGAGTACAACTGAATCTCTTAAAAAATACTTTATTTATACCCATTAGAGTTTTTCAAAAATAACAAAAACAAATGTAACCAAAAGGAAAATTTCCAAATAAATTTATAATTCCATGTTCATATTGGCTTCCTCATCAAACTCGAAGATCGACTGTTCTCCCATATTTCGATTTGGATCCATAAACGATATTGTGGGCTCATTTCTAAACGACTTCCGTCTTATTAAATACGAAATAACAAACGTAGTTGTTCCCAGAAGGCTGGGAATAGGCTCGGGAGGAATCTCCGATGCATCGTGTCCTTTTACGGCAGCTAGGAAAGCTGCCTCAGCATCTTTAGCTGTTTCCAACTCGACTCGAAGTTCATTAATCAACCGTAAATGCTGCTCATTGACCATCTGAAGCGAGAAGAATTTCTGATCAGCTGCTTCGTTTTGTTCTCGAAGGATCTAAATGCCTTTTTTCTAAACTATTATCAAACGAACTTTAGCTGATCGAATGAGATCCAAACAGAACTTTTCTGCTCGAGCATGTTCTGTCTTCAACGAATGTTCCAAATCACTGTTCTTTTCTCTAAAAAAAAAAAGATTGCATGAGTTCGGAAAGAAAATCTACCGTAGTTCTTCTTTGAGAAGTCGTTCGTGCTCCCTTTCCTTGGTCACTCGGTCTAATTCACTATAAAGTCCTTGTTTTTGTTTGTCTTCGATCTCTGGCGATCGCAATCTTTCGTTATATTTTTCGGCAATTAAAAGACTCTCCTTGAGTGATTGATTCTCTTCGTGAGCTCGTTTTAATTCCTCCATTTTGTCCTAAATTTTGTTTGTTTTTTTTTAAATTTTTTCTTACTTGTAGCACATCAATTTCGTAATCTTTCCTCTTGAGAACCTCAGTCAAATCATCCACTTTTCTCATGGCCTTTTCAAGCTTGGGAGTGACTTCATTGTATGTCTTTTTTAAGAATTGATTCTCCTCGTCTAATTCGTGTCGACTATCAGCTATTTTGAAGGCATCCGCGTTGATCAGTCTGTTTTCCCTGGCTATATCGATTTCCTTCTTCTCGTGTGCCTTCTTCATATCGATCATCTCTTTTCTTTTGCTGGTCAATCCATCTCGAAGACTTTCGACCTCTTCTCTCATCATAAAATTATGCTGTCTTTCTGTTTGGAGTTGAGTTTTCAAACTCTAAATTATGCTTAGCTATTAGTGCTAAATGTTTACATTTTCTCCCATAATTTGAACGAAAAGTCTTCTGTTCCGAAGAGCGTGGAGAAGACGACAACTTCTTTCGTACATCAGATGCTGATTTACGAGTTGAAGACGAGCTCGTAGCATGTCTCTCTAATTATTTTTTTTCTTTCTTTTTTCCCTCAACTGACCTGTTTTTCCATTGAGATTCCTTCGGTAATTAGACTCAAATCGTCATAGATTCTTCCGGGTAATTTATCAGCCAATCCAAGCGACTTGAGACAGTTGTGATAGGATTTGCTGGCAGCCATATAAAGATCTAATTTCTTTTCTTGTCGAGCCGCAAACTTCTCTTCCAATTGATGAACTGAACCGCATAAAATTGATTTCAAATGACTTACGATAAGACAAGTCGAGAGGTTGGAACTTCTTTAAATAAGGATATCTATCATAGAAAGGACGCTCTTTTGGAATTTCTTTTGTGAATTTTCTTTTTTGAATGTCGAATTGCTTAGGAATATGATCACCGGGTAAACTGGGTTGTCGTTCCAAGTCTGGACAAGAAAACGTTCTCTCACTGAAGTATTTCGTTTAAAAAAAACAATATTTTCCTTACAGTGTTCTGGCTCTGCCTACTAAAGGAGTCTCGTCAGCAATCGACAAATCGACTCGTTGTGGACATTCGCTTACAAATCGTTGTCTAAAAGGGTTTCAACTTGAAGAAAACAATTCACCTATTCAATTTAGTGAAATATGAAGTTACTGAGAATCGACTGCGACTGTCGGAAGATTCAGGAGCAACAATATCCCCCGAGTCGCTGTCTTTTGGACTTTGAAGAAAGCCTGCATCGATCGTGCTGGTTCTTCCTCGTTCAACAACTCGATTCCCAGGAGATGGTTTGAGCGATGCTGACCTAAATTATAAAGCTGAAATAAAGAAGACAGTTGCAAACCTTGATCGAATAGTACCCGAAGGAAATTCTGACTCGACTTCGATGGCCAATCGTTTCCTCTCCTGAACAGCCATCCGAGCCGCTTTAGCTGCTTCCAGCAGACTATTCGCCTGGTTTTTAGCATCTTCGGCTATTTCACTGATAGTTGGAGCTCGAGAAGGCGGCTCTTCGCTCGATGGGGAAGTGAGTTCATTCTGAGACAAAGCAGGTGGTGGAGCTTGGGAAGTCGAAGGTCCTGTCTCATAATATTTTCTTCGATCAGCAATCTCCTTGATTTCGAGCGTGGGGAGATCATCCAAAGCGTCTTCCGCCTCATCACACAAATTGTCACTCTAAATATTTCTTTTCTACAAAATGGATGACTCACTCCTTGACTATTTCGTCTACCTTGTTCATTTCCCGTTTCAATTTCAATCACAGAATGTTGTTCGATGACGGACTTTCTTTCGCTTCTCTTCAGCATTGTATTAATCGAGTTCCCAAAGCTACTCAAACGAGATTGTCGAGTCTCACCCGATGGTCTTCGAATCTAAAAAGTTGTTTAAATCTTCTTTTCGTCTTACCTTTCCTTCAGAACTTGGAGCCACAGGACTTGAAGTGTCAACAGGAGTTTCGATAAATGGACTGGGCGGTCGACTACTCTCTGGAGTATTGATCAATTCCAAGAGATCAGCTGACTCTTCCATCCAAGCTGTATAGTTATTAGAAATCTAATAATATCAAAAGATACCTCCACTCACAGACGATTCATTGTCAACAGCTGGGAAAGTATAGGTTTGTCCCCGCGAAGATTGTCCATCATAAGAGGGCGATGCCGGCTCGGAATTATCCTCATTTTCTGGGAAAAGTCTATGTTGGCCATAAAAACGAACCAAAATCAATAGGGACAGGAATAACTCCGATTGTAATTTGGCGAATTTGATCGAGGAAGAAAGCGGCGTCAGTTTTATCCTCATATCGCTGACTGGATTGCTCCCATTCCTTTGTGTGAAAAATCAAATGAGGATGAAGACGGACTCCGTTCATCAAAGACATTATAATGGGCGTAATCGGTTGCTTTTTTCGATCAGGTTTCTCAGTAAAATAAGCTCTGGAAGTCTTTTTGTGAAAAACAGGAAAAAACCAACTTGAGGAAACAAGTGAATTGGATAGGAAAGACTCCATAAAGGGCGTGGAAATATTCTCTAAGGGCGAGTCCACAGTGTTCCGGCTCGGCATAATTGTTGATTATTTTGTCTTTTAGAATCTTTTCTGCATTTGGGTTTCTCTCCTCTTTTTCCAGACTGATCAGCTGAAGAAGATGATACCGTAATCCTAGTTGGAAATACCTTCGAGAGAGTGTCACATCCATAAATAAAGAAATTAAAGCATCCCTGGAGGGCATTGGCTGGTGTATCAGTACAAAGAGGAAGCAAAATACACATGAAAAACATTCCAGAAATCACATCCCTCACAATAACTGGTCGAGTCAACTGGAAGATTTGAACTTTCTTAAGCGAAACTCACTCGAAGATATTCGATTATGTGCTTGAATAGACTGTGTTTGATCACTTGATTGACCCAACTTGGTTGACTCTGGATGATCTGCCCCAATAAAGCCAAAACCTCGGGTAATTTTTGATTTTTCATTAGATTCTTCAATTCGTCCAATAAAATCTAAAATTTTCCTCCTTTTGTCTCCATCAAACTCACAATATGAAAGGGGTCAATGACTCGACAGAGTATTTCCAGAGCGCGTTCAGATCGAGTCGCACAGAAATAAGTCACAAGATTTGCAATACCTTTTCCTAAGAGAATTTCCTTCTCCTCAATCTAGCCGTACTCACCGTGTTCGACATGCATTCGAAGTGAATGCTTGGCATCTTCACAAATCCTCGAATCCAAAGACTCGAGAAGTCGAAGTTGTTTCTCGACGTTTAGGCTTTCTTTATCCACTTTATTCGGCATTTTCAGCCTGGAAAGTCCCCTCATTTTTTCAATGAACGAGATTTTTTTCAAGAAAAAATATGCAGAAGCGAAAGACAAAGGAGTTGCTTTTCCAATCAATCATTCAAAGAATTTTTCTCGAACAAAAGATTTTTTTGAATTACCTTTTGAACATTTAAACTGAAATGGAAAAGAACAGGAGAACAATAACAATTCCAATTTCAATTTACTGCCACACATTTCGGCTTAGGTCTCGCCGCGATACCTCCCAGATGGGTTTGTGCAGACCGGCAGAATTGCTTTCTTCGGCGTCTTCTCTCTATTCAAAACCTATATTTCAAAATTTATACTTTTATTTTTCCCAATCAATCCCAGCATTATTTTAATTTCTTTTTCCAGATGACGGAAGAGATTCCGATCAAAACGGAACCGGATGTGAAGGAGGAAGAAGAGCCAGAAGAGCCGAAGGTAATCCTCCTCCTATCTGATATCAAAAGACATTTTTTAGCCATTGATTGTGAGTGAAGATCTACCAGCTGAAGGATCAGAAGAAGATGAGGAGGAGGAAGAAGAAACTCCAGCTGGAATAAGTATTCGAAGAGAGACTCATGCTCCGCAGGTAGATTCAAGGTCAATCTTTAGAATCTTCTTTTTCCTTTCAGGTCGACGTCAATCAATTACATAAAGAGCCAGACTTCGCCGTGGTTTGTAGTTTTTTCAACAAATTTGGAGCCATGATTGGTTGGTTTTTTTTTACATTTTCAGCTCATTCCAAATTCCAGGAATGAAACCTTTGTCTTTTACGAAACTTGAGTCACTTCTGACCTCCTTTGAGGCGGATGGACGCGGTTTGTTCGCTTAATAGATCTGAGAGTAAAAAATTTTAGTAAATAAAGAATTGATGGATATTCACATGATGCTCATGAGGAGAATACGAATGTTGTCAGTTCGAGCCGAGAATTGGGAAAATTATTTGAAGAAATTTTTGGCTATGAGTGAAACAACTGAAGAACAACTCTTCCAAGTGGAAAGGTAGCCCTCCGTTGAACAAAAACTAAAACTTTCTTTTTAGATATGGCTATGTCAATCTGCCGGTTACAAGTAAAATCCAAATTCTAAAAGCGCTTTGCGATGCTCAATTTGATTTCAATCCCAAAATGAAAGAGAATGTGAGTTCAACTTTAAGAACCTCCAATCTCCCTAGATGGCTACTGCCTGTAGAGCGAATAATCTTCGATTGATTCCTCTCGGAATGGACAAGAATGGTCTTATTTATTGGTACCAACAGGATTGCGAATATAATATTCGAATTTATACGGAAGAACCAGATGATTTGAGTGGAGTCACTTGGACTCTTGTTGTTAGGTTTGATTCCTCCTTGATCCAGTTTATGTGAAAATAGACATCAAGAAGATTTGGATAAATTGATTGAACAACTAAAAGTCGAAGATTTGGGCTACAAAAAGAAGGAATCCGATGGAAAAGAGAAACAGAAAGACACTTTGAATGCCGATCCTCAGGCTCAGATGCTCATGTCGACCAAAAAAGGAACATTTATTGATCTCTATTTGGACGATGCTGCCATTAAGGTTTGTCCTAGGCTTATGAAAAGATAATTTAAATCTATAGAGAATGAGGGAATTTTTGATCAAACAAAAGGAGGAAAGAAAGACCAAAAGAGAAGGAAAGAAGGAGGCCGAACAACAAGAGGAGGAAGTCGAAGAAGAGGAAGAGGAGAATCAAGATGAAGATGTTTGTCCTCCCTTTTTATCTTTAAGGAATATTTCAGCTGGATAAGAGGGTTATGCCTAGAAGGAGCGCAGCCAGTAAAGCTGCTTCGAATATTCGAAAGTTCGTAACTCCAAAGAGATCCGGAACGAAAAGACCAAAGAAGCCTTCCGAGGCAGAAGGAGAAGACGAGGAGAAAGACAGTGTTGAGGAGGACAAAGACTCGGAGGAGAAGAAGGACGGATCGGAAGAAACAGCTTCAGATGAGGACGAGGAAGACGAAGAGGAAGGCGATTTCACCGAAGAAGAAAGCGAGGAAGATGAGGATGACGAGTTCAAGCCGAAGTCGGAAAAACCAAAGAAGAAAAGGAGGAAGCGCGGACCAAAGAAGAAGAAACCTGTTGTTGACGATGACGACGAAGATGAGACTGACGAGGAAGAGGCAAGAATCTTTCCAAAACAAAACTCACATTTTCAGATCCAAAAAGAGAGAAAGATGGCCACCGGAGATTCAGCCTGCGGTCAGTGTAAAAAGTCATGTGACTGGGATGTGCTTCTATTGTGCGATGTGTGCGACGATGCCTGGCATACCTACTGTCTAAAACCTATGCTTTGGTAAGTTTGGCCACAGTGTAATAGGCGCCGAATTACACCGCCACCATCACCGTCAGACCATCCATTTCGAGACTTTTTTCTTTTCTTGCAGGTTTGTTCCTGACGGCGATTGGTTTTGTCCGAAGTGTGTCCATGGCATGTTGATCGAGAAGATGGAAGAAGTAGCCAAAGTCCTGGATGAGAATCTTAAGAAGAAGACGATGGAAGAGAAGAAAAAGAAAGCTGCAGCTGACCGTCTTCGAAGGGAAATGGAATACATTGGAGTTTCTCTCAACAACATCATTCCCACCACAGTTCGTCTTCTTATATTTTTTTTGACTTCCACTATCTTCAGTTCAAAAAGACAGCTCTTCCATCCTCCAGTTCCTCCTCGGATGATGAGGACACAACCCAAAGGAAATCCAAGAGAAAGGCTGTCAAGTAAGCTCCCAACCAAGACAAAACAAAGTTTAGGAAAATCGCTCCTCGTTCTCGATTTCAAATGGAAGTCATGCAGACTATAGCCGAAGGGAGATCCAGAAGGAGAACCCAAAGAGTCGATTATAACTTTAAAGATTACGACGAGGCCATTCAAGATGCCTGTGATGAGTTGGGAGAAGAGCCCAGCCGACACGGAGGTTTTTATATTTCTACGAAAAAGGAAAATAAATTTTAGAAATAGTTAGACCGAGTGGAGCTGGACGAGGAAAAGACATGGCAAATATAATCGAAGCTGAGAGGAGAATCAGCATAGATGAGAATGGCCAACCATTGGAAAGACTAGCAGGAAAACCAGCGAAGATACCAAAGCCAAGGAAGAAATTGAATGATTTGGATTTGGATAATATGGAAGAGAGCGAGTCGGATGAGTATCAGGCAAATGATTCGGATCAAGACGCCGCCGACGAAGAGGAAGAAATGTCCGGCTCGGAATATGTTCCAAGCGAAGACGAGAGAAGAACAAGAAGAGGAGGTGGAGGCGGCAGAGGAAGAAGAGGATTAGATGGGCCAACTCTCAGCGACGAAGAATTTGTTGTCTCTGATTCGGATGGATCATATGGCTATCGAAGTGGAAAGATAAAGCGAAAATTGAAAGAGAAGAAGCCAAAACCCAAAAGATGGGCATCCGATGACGAGACTTCGGAGGAAGAAGCCGAATCTGATGAGAGTTATTATTCTGATGACTCGAGAGATGCCAGAAGGAAACAAGCCAAAAAGGCAGCCAAACCTCCAACAAAGAATAAATGGACGGCGAAGGAAGAGTCGGAAGACGACAATGAAGACGACGAAGATGAAGAGGAACAATACGAAGAAAGTGAGGATGAAGACGCTCCAAGGACCCAGAGTGGAAGGAAAATGAGGAAAGTCGTCGCCCAAAAACCAAAAGTTGAAAGTGATGAAGACGAAGAGGACGAGGAAGAGGAAGAAGAGACTAAAGTAGTCACTGAGAGACCAGTCGGAGCCTTGGATAGAGTCAAAAAGAGAGGGTCAGTTTTTTGGATGAAACGATTAATTGCAATTTTAGATCTGATTCGGAAGGAGAATTCAAGCCAGATGACGAAGAAGACGAAGAGGAAGAAGATGAAGACGAGGAGGAAGAGGAAGACAACAATAAAGAGGAGAAGAAGAAGACCAAAAAGAGAAAGATCAGCGACTCAGATGAAGATTCTGACGAGGAAGAAGTCGACGATAGCAAACGTTTGTTTTTATTCCGAAATATTCTGAAGAATTTTCAGGTTTGGCTCCAAGACCTCCTAAACTGGCAAAACCCACAATTCCAATTCCTAAAACAACAAAAAGTCCAGTCAAGACCCCAGAGAAACCAAAGGCTCCAGAGACATCGAAAGAGCCAAAACCACAAATTAAAACTGTTGAAACCGAATCTACAAAGGTTGGAATTGTAATTTCGGAAGAATATTTGATTCAGACGAATGGAGTAGTGAAGGAGCTTGAAGCCAAACAAATGGCTCCAATGGTTGTAAATATCAAACAAGAACAAGCTCTGCCACCAGTGGCTACCCCTTCCCCCCGGCCACAAACTGAAATGAAGCCGTTGACCATCCAGCATGCCTCGGCTGGTGGTCCTTCTTCCAAAACACCCCCAATCCCCCAACAAATGACTGTTCCTCCTGCCTCATATGGATATCCACCTCATCCTGGATATTATCAAGGTAAATTCTTCTTTTTTTTCCACAAAACTCTATCAGGTGGCCCACCTCCTACGCAAATGATGCCTCCTCATGGAATGCCTCCAGGCTATGGAGGAATACCCCCTGGAGCATATCCAAATCCATATGGCCAACCACCCCCAGCTAATTGGCAAGGACCACCCGGACCCTACGGAACTCCAGCTCCTGGGCATGTTCCCAATCCTTATGCTCAAGTTCACAATCCATATGCTCATCAAGGGTAAGTTCTTTCATTCTATTGTGAGAGTTGTTTAGACCTCCTCCCCCTACAAGCAGCGCCAACTATAACGACTTGCAATCTTTGTAAAAATAACAATTTCCTTCACTTTGTCCGTCCGGTGGTCCTTCTTTGATACTCCGCTCATCTACGGTTCAGCCACTGCTTCTACAATTCCGATACTCTATTTCAATAGTTTGTATTTATTGTTTGATGCACTGTAATAATAATAATATTTCAAGTCAAATAGATACAGATAGAAATTGAGCACGGGGTCAATAGGAGAAATGAAGTCGTCTTGATTCTGGAGCACTTTTAAGCGGCGGCCCAAAAAATTCAACGGGTTTTTGATTCAAAGTTTCCGTCTTCAACGGCAATGGTTTCTCCTCATTCGTTTCAGCTAGAAATTGTTTTTTTAAAGAAAAATCTTACGGAACGGGATGATTTTGGTTGGAATGTTTTTGAGAAAGCCAGCCTTCTCATCGGAGTCCAAAGCTTTTTCTTCAACTTTATCCACTTTCTCTTGGTCGGCCACAAACTTTTCGAGAGCCTCTTTGAATTCATTTTTCTCATTTGGAATACAAGGCTCCGTCTAAAATCCTTCTTTGATCTCTCCTTCTCTCACTTGAAGAGTCTCCTTGCAATCTGTACAAATCCTTTCTCTCAGGCGAATTCCATCGGTACAAGGCGTCCAATCACTCCATTCAGATTCAACTGAAGCCTTCCCATCTCCAGCTGAACTTTTCATTATTTCTCTCAATATTCCCTACCATCGACCTTTTTGAGTTTATCCAAAGCCAACTGATATTTGGTGTCGTCTGTGCTGGGGAGAACCGCATGTGTCGGAATATGTTCAGGCTTGGCTGGAATGATATTTTGAGAGCCAAAGACAATAAAAGAACCATCGATTTGCTCTTGAGTAGAAGGAGGAGAGGAGACACAGGCAGGCACCTCAACATAGTCGACTTTAAGACGAAGTTCGGGAAGAAAATATTCGGGACGAGTGTGTCTCGAATGGATATTCAAAATGCAGTTGTTAAAAGGAATATCCATGTAGTGCATAATCGAATGGCATTCCAATTTCCTCAACTTTGAAAGAACTCTCTAAAGACTGGAAATACCTTGGAGAGAATACATTCCTTTATGCATTCTGTCTGACTACTGGCGGTTACAATTTCAGCAGCATGACCAAGCAGAATGTGTTGGGGAATTCGACGGAATATCTCATCACAAGACAAAGGGAGTACGGTATCTAGCAGGAAATTTTAAGAAAGAGCAAAAGAACCTGAAAAGCACAATTTTTCCATATAAATGACGGAGTTGTCTGGTTTATATTCCAGATATCCATTCGGATTCAAAGCATCCGGGTAAACAGTGCATTTGGAGGTTCTTCTATCATAAGTGGCAGATCGACAGAGGAGGGGAAGACGGGTTCCAGTGGGAAACTGAACTCTTTGCTTTCAATTGGAAACCAACTGTGCTCATTCGACAGGCCTCAATGCATTTCTCGACTCGTTCTGCATTGAATTGGACCGTCGCCTGGAAATCGACAGAGACTCCATCGATGATTTGAACTCGAGCTCTCTCGCCAATTGCACAATCCGGGACGATAGGAACCATCTGATTTGGCCTTATTTGGATAGGGAAGCCAATACCATTACATCTGAGAAAGGATTCTTTGGGGGAGAAGGATCATCCGAAGGTGTTGAGACTGTGATCACTGGCTGGACGATTGGAGACAAACGGATTTTGGATCGATCCTTTAAGAATAAATATTTGAAGAAGAAGGGGAAAATACCTTTGGGAGAAGACACTCCTCTTTTGGAATCAAATAGCTCACTCCAATGGTTCGGACAAGTCTATTGGAACTACAAGGAGTATCTCTTCTCAATAATCTTCGCTTTTCTGGCTCCACTGAAACATCAAGGAGCTCACATATTTTCTGATAATAATTGTAATTGACAGAATAGCAATCGGCTGGATTTGTTAGACACAATTGACGACATTCGGCCTCTGTGACTGGAGATCTGAAAAGATTATAAAAAGAAAGAAAATATTTTTTTAAAAACCTTCGAATAACTGGAGTCACACAGTCAAGTCGTCGACTTCGTTGGATTTCAAAGCAACCTGATAAATCTAAAGAGAAAGAGGCTGCTCTCATACGACTTCTTACCCGACTTGACTATTGAACAAATAAAGGATAAAAGGAGGAATAATGGAGGCCTGATAGGATTCATTGAATATGGGTATGACCAGCTCGTGGCTATTCGGGTCAACTAGGTCCTCAGAGGATAATCCACCATCACTGCCAGGCTCTACTACAGCCGGAAAGGATTACTCTTTCGATAGCTGGTTCAATTAGAGAACAGACTAGTGCAACTTTATTTTTGAGATCGAACAACAAGAGAGAAAAGCTGAGTCGAAATACCCATAGAATGAGAGACAAAAATCACATTAGTTATCCATTGCAGGACCACGTTTAGTTGTTCTAGTAGTAGGGCCAGATCGAGGTCGAGCTGGGGCTGGCGGACGAGTTGGAACACTTTTTGGAATAGCTGAACGCACTGGGAGAGAAGACTTTTCCTTCGTTGTCGACGCTGCTTTAGGAATTGATCTGGGAGCCACAGCTGGACGAGCTGCTGGATTCAGAGGAGCTTCTTTCACCATTGGCTTCACCACAGATTTCGGCTTCTCCAATACCTAAAATTTCTTATTTTGATAAGACTTAAGTCAAAAACCTTAGTGGGAGACTGCTCCGGACCAGGAAGAGTTGTTTTCGATTTATCGACCAGAGTCATAATCGTGTGAGTTCCCTGTCTTTCCAACCGTCCTTCCTCCGTCTCGATGACTCTTCTTTTAACTGGAGAAGCTCTTTTCGTTACTGTCTCCTGGGTCTTCGGTGTCTCCTCTTTTACTTCTTCGACCGCTTTTTCCTTAGTTGGGACAGGCTTGTTTTCTTTTGTTTCTTTTTCCTTCTTTTTCTCTTCCTTTTCCACCACAACTGGCTCTTTTTTCTCTTCTTTTTCCCTTTCCTTCGATGTCGTTCGAGATGGCGGTTTAGCTATTTTCGAAGCTGGTTTTGTTTCTAAAATTGTTTTTTATATTTAAGAAGAGATTCTACCAGGAGTTTTAGTTGGAGGTTGAGGACTTGGCTTGTTTGGAGGAGGTGTTGGCGACTCTAAGTGATCTCTTCTACTCCTCCTTGGACTCTCAGTCACTGGGGGCTAAAATGGAATCAGATGAAACAAATAAAAATTAAAAAAAAAACCTTTTCTGGAGGCTCAAGAGTCTTTTCGGTTTTAGTTTCCGAATCGCTTGAATTGACAGTTTGTTGAATAGTTGAGAGAGGCCTTCCACGATCAATAGATCTTGATCTGAGTGGATCGACCACTTGGGAGAATTGGACTCCAACCGACGCTGATCTCTTATAACTTCGATTGTAACTAGACAATCGAGGAGGAGGTGCTTTCGGCTGACGAAGCTCCACAAACAGTCCAGCTGAAAGCGAATTATAATGGTTTGAGAAAGAAACTGACTATCTGATATTCTCTCTTGTTCCTGCGGTGTCAACAAATGCCAAGCTTCAGCCTTTACCACTGAAGCCGCATAATGCAACAGGTGTTTATCCACTATCTCATATAAACGTCGAATCAAGGAGGCGAATCTCTAAAGAGAATTGGATGTAAGAGGGGGAAAGAACCAACCGCGCTATACTCGTCGATTGGGATGCTGAGAGTCCTTTTTGGTGAGGGAGGAACATTTTGAACTTCGACCAACAGCTGACCAAGACCCTGGAGACTTTTATGCTTGGAATCTTTTGACTTACCTTAAAGGTTTTGATGGCAACTTCGGCTGAAAGGGAATGGACGACAGTCGGCAGGAGATCTTCGAGGATTCCAAGATTCAAAGCCAATCCTTTCCCTTGCTGTTGAAAGGACTTACTCGTCACAACAAGGTGGAATGAATGGACAAGGAATTGCATAGCCACGTCGAGGATATCATCGACCAGACTCAGCACAATAACAGCCGATTCGGATTTGGATCGTGGAAGAGCGGCTTGCAGTCGTTCGCATCCAAGAATCGTATCGATCACAGTCTCATCGTCCATATGCTGGATGACAGCCTCGTAGCTCTCTTTCTGCCATCGCTCGTTCAGATGGATGAACACTCTGATGAAATATTCAAAAGTCCTTTGCTGCACTCTTACCTCCCTTTCCATATTCTACAAAAATGTTTTGCCTGCCACAAAAGGGCTTCATCATAGAGAGGACGAAGTGCCCTTATCGAAGCCAATTGAGGCAGGGCATCGAAGACTGAAGAAACACAACCAGCACATGGCTAAAAGACTCTTTTGGTTGGGAAAAGACTAACCCGATGGAACCAATGACATCTGGTGGCCTTGAGATGAAGAATAACAACATCGACGAGATCCTTATGGTTGAGATGAGTGGCCAATGAAATGACCTCCCATACGTCGACCTCTTCGGGGATTGTTGTCAATCCGCCATAAAGGAAAGAGAGTAGGAAATGAACAGCGTTCTTCGAATATCCTTTCAACTCTATCTTTTTACTTTTTTGTAATTGTTGGCGAAAGAAAGGACAAGTCGCTGCCAGAATACAACTGAAAGGAAAATTTAAAAATAAAAAACATTTCGATTTACCGATGGGCATGAAGATCTCCATTTTCTGTGCGAATTACGACATCTGTGTCCTCATTGCTGAGATACATTTGCATCAAATCAGCCGCCAATTTGCTGGCTGGAGTTCGATCATAGATGGGAGGCTGGGCTGAAAAGATTCGAGCTTTTCAGGAGGAAAAAGAAACTAGCCATCCTGTCCGGGAGTCATGTCAATGCTTGTCAGGGAAGTGAGAGAAGTCATCGAGAGACGTTTTGTCATAATGATTCGACCACCCCGGGGAGGTAGAGAATCCCTCGGCTCGTTGGCTGGAGAGGAACTTGGCTCAATATCTGATAACCCGATGAACATCGGGAAAATTTGTTTAGGCCCTAAAGCGAAACATTTCAAATGTATTCAGAGAGTCTCACCTCCACTGTTTCTTTTCTTTTCGAGATATTCTTTGACCGGATCTATTGCAGGCTCAACGCTATCCAGACGAATAAACTTGCTCATGCCGACTTCCTGTCGACCCAAGTGTTTCTCTATGGGAGTCTCTTCCTCTTCTTCTGGAATATCGGCCACTTCGCTCCTTCCCCCAAGAGAATAAACGGAAGAGTTCATTGGAGATCCTGTGGCTAGATCGCGAAATGAAGTCATCACAGGGACCGAGGAAATTCTCTCATTCGATTGGAATGAGCCACCCATCGAAGCATAAGAAAACATTTGAGGATTATGACCAGAGGAAGTCAACGAAGAAGACATCTGAGAGTAAGGCGATTGACGTCGAGGAGAAGAATGTGACGAATACTGAGAGAGAAATAGAAAAAAGAAGACAAAGACTTACTCCGGACTGAAGGTGAGAATAAGGGAGAGGAGGTCGTCCGGCTATAGTAAAAAGATAATAGATTTGAATAAGAATCACTTACCAGTTGGGGTTTGTTCTTCAAGATCAAGTCTAGCCGCCTCTCCCTCCACAAAATCCAATTCAGTGGATTCTTCCATACTGTAAGAACGAGAAGAGGACTGCGACGCTGGGCCTGCAAATGTCTGAATTAGCTGGAAATTCGAGGACGAAAAGACAACAAAAAAAGCCCCAGGACCAAAGCGACCCAGAAATTGTGGCAAGCCGGCAAAAAGTGCGGGGTGGAAGCTCCCTCACCGGTAATAATTGGCAATTTCAATCTGACTCTCTTTCCTGTTGGTTTTCGACAATGTTCGCAAACTACAATTCTCTCTCAGAACAACTCGACAAACTCACGTCGATCCTCCAACTCATCCGAAGGAAATTGGGCAATTTCATCCTCAGTATAGACCGAATGGATGAAAAACTCCAATCCAGCCGAATCGATGTCTCCAATGGCCACCTGGAATTCATCTATTCTTGTTTGTTTCGAGGAGAAGAATTCATACTACAAGTGGCTATTGACTCACTTCTCGCATTTTGCCTTCCTGTTTCGGACCCATCGCGGAAATTGTGGCTTCCACGTGACGCTGATAGAAGCCGGGAGCTCTCGCCCGCAGGATACACTCGTGAGCTGGCAGTTTCTTACCATCGGCTGCGACCAGCAGAAGATCAGCCGATTCCATGCTGCCCACCTGTAGGATTATTTTTGCCAAAATATCGAACCAACCAAAGAACTCATTTGTCGTCGAATTTTGTCAGCAATCTTCTGTTGTAACTGCTCACGAGCAAACGAATACTGTTCCCAGGCCACTGCCGATCGCATTTCCTCTGGCAGTCAACATGGCATCTGGAAGAAAGAGTTTGGCCTCCTTTAAGGCAGAATGTAATATGATGCGCTCTGTTCCATTGAGGGAGCTATTTGGGCGTCACTCGAACACACTGGTGTCTTGTTGCCCTCTCTCCTCGCCACTCAAGTCTGTTTTGGGATGAGTCCAATCGATGGACTTCAAGCGGAAGAAAGAAAAAATCAAGAGAGGGGCATGTAAGCGTCCTGGGAAATGAGCGCCTGACGACAGCTGAGCACATATTCGGTCTTTTTGATTGGAGAGGAGAGAACTCACCGGGATACATGGCTGCAATGTTATCCAATGGAAGGAATGCATTGTCAAAGGGAGCCATGCATCCGGGAGTAGTTGAGGAATCTTTTTGGACTACTAGTCGTCGACGGAAGCCAATTTCAAAAGGCCATTTTATTGGTCAAACGCTCTCTTTGAAAACAACGACGATTATTGGTCGATACAGGCAGATGGCTAGCAGAGAATTCATCCCGAGGGAAAGACAAAAAATGATCAATAAACGGTAGATGAGGTGCGAAACACATCAATTAGAGCACACAGAACACGCCGGCGATACGTCTATTGTGGCGAAAACTAGTTCACTCGACGGCCGGGAGCTAGAGAGAAAAAGTTTTGGAAAGGAAGTGTTTCCGTTGACAGCGCAAGCTCATTATGAGCTCCGACGGATCTAATTACGACTCGTGGCTCTGGTCTTAGCTGCGAATAATGTCTCTTTAGTATTGGAAACAATCAGAGATATTCAAAACAGAGAGACGTAATTGACGGCGAAACAGACGGGTGCCTTCGAAATAGACGAGGATCGATAGGACGCCAAAAGCAATCCCGACATGCGCACTTGGGAATTTTAGCACGGACTATGGTAATTGGCGGACATCGCTGGCCATTAATGTCCATCATGGCGGTCGATTCGCGTAGCCATGGAGACTGCCAAGGCTAATGGGAGATTCACCTGTTCAACTAATCAGGGCTTTCTATATTTGGAATGAGGGGAATGAATTGCATTGAAAATTAGGAATAAATTGGGCAAAATGGAGGACGTCAGAAAAATGTTTCAGATTGTACGTCAAACCTCCCGTATCATTTTTTATCAAGGATCTTTGAGACTTTTCATTATCACCTTCTGAAAACATCTAAAAATATGCAAAGACTTCTTCTTTTCACGGAAGACAAAGGGGCTGAGAGTAACCTCACTAGGTTTCTTCTGACTTTCCCCCTCTCAAATCTTGAGTTCTAATAAGGCTAACACGATAAACACAGGTTCAGATGCCACACCAATGGCGTTCCAACCTTGTGTTCTTGTCAGTTTCTTTTAATTTTCTTTTATTTTTCTATCTTTAAAAGATTTTTAAAATGTAAAGTCCAAGAAGCACAAGGATTTCATTGAAACTTGTTAAACCAAATTGTTTTCTTTATACTCATTGGCAAATCTTCTATAACCATTTTAAGTCAGTGCGTTTTTCTTACGAGCCTTACAAAAACCGAATCACTTCTGTCCTAGACATGTTGACTCAAACTGTTTTCAAATCTTCTATCGCGCTTAATTTTCGAGCTATTCAAAAACGTCAATTTACATAGGCTCTTGTCAGATCAAACATTTTTCTTCGGTGAGAGATTCAAGATGGACTTCCGGAGTCTCCTTCGCCTTTTTGCCGAAAAAACTTTCGCCTTTCTCGGTGACGCCTTCTGTCGGAGATTTGAGGTCTCCAGAACAAAGCCATTAACCCCACTCATGAAAATAAGTCGCTGAATTAGCTCATCATCGAAAATATTAAATGTTACTTTCAGGAGTTTGCTCACAAAATTTCTCGGAAGGCTTCAAACGATCGAGAATTAGTGTTTTTATTTCAACAGCAAAGTAGAAATTCTCATTTGGAGACTCTCAATTGAAGTCAGAATTTCGAGTAAAAGATTTGAAATTAGATCAGAAAATTAGGGGTTGTTTGGAGATGTTTACTCCAATATTTGGTTTGACCTTTTCATTCTTCGAATGACCCCGCTGAAAGCTGCAAGAAACGGGTCATAGCTGCATACAAATTGTCAGAGTAAGAATTGTTTAACATTTCACCTGTCTACCTCCTCTTTACTCCTCGATTACTCTTCGTCTTGATAGCTCTAGCTCACGCCATTGACCTAGTCTCTATGACAGATGTCTCTCGAATATGAATCATTTTCAACTACATCATTCGGGATCCCCCACCAACATAACTCTTTTCCACTAATTAGAGACGGCTCAATGTTTTGCCTCGTCAGTTTAACGTATTCCATCAGCAATTAATTAGGCCATTGAGCCGTTCTCGTAAATATCAATTCATCCATAAGACATAGGAGAATCACGCTATGTTTTCTTTTCTGCCGATGAGGTCACTACAATTTCTCTCTCGCCCCTGCCCCCTCAACGAGATAATTTCATAGAATTTTCATGATCGCCAGCTGTTTCAGTTGATAAGGCTATTCAATACAGGTGAAACTGGAAACTACTCTGATCATTCCTGTCCTGATTCATTTTTTGAATCTTGTCCTTTGAAATTTCTTTATTTTTGCCAAGAAGACCCGGATGAATAAGTCCTGATGAAGACAGTCTACAAGAGAGGAGATCTCGTCGTCAACAGTCATTCAGACTATTTGGGGAAACTTCTCTTTCTGACAGTTAATTTGCGAAAGGGGCGTGTCCATGAGTTCTTCGGGAGCAGCCCAAGAAAACTCCTTCGCAATCCCCTACCCTTCGCTCCTCCTACTGTACCTGCCAGATTCTCAAAGAATTTTCTCTTTTCTTGCCTCTTGAACAACTCTCCCCAACAAAAGAATTACAGATGTTCTCTCGAATCGTGGTTATCTGTGCAGTACTCGTTGTCTGTTTGTCCGTATTCGTCTCAGCTCAGCCTGATCGTTCAGTGGTGAGTCGAGGAAGTTTTTCCCCTTCGCTCTTTTCATCATAACTTAATTGAAGCGCGAAAATGACTGGTAATTTTCTAGGCGAGGCTGCTAGCCGAAAGGGAACGCATTCCCTACAATGAGATGTACAGACTCCTTTCCAGCTACTCTGTAAGTTTTCCTTTCTATCAAAATGAGAGGAGAATTTCAGGGTCCTCAGAAGCGTAATAATGCCGAGGTGGTCAATCATATCTTGGTTAGTGTATTGTTTATTGTAAAATACCGTATTTTCTCTAATAGAAATCTCCTACAAAAGGTTATCGCTTAATCCTCTTACTAAGATTTATGTTTGGAGACTACTAGAAGAGACGTAGATCTGCAACTTTACAGAACATTGTCAATTTTAAAAAAATAGCAGAAGAGTAAGAGGATCAAGCGATGGTGAAAAGACGGGTTACTGTAATTCCATTACTTTATAATTTCATTTCCTTTTTTACTATTTGGTTATTATTCTTTATATTTTTACTTGACATTGGCAAGAATCGCAAAAGCAGAAAGTAAAAGTACAAGGAAAAAAAATAATGGACATACAAGAGACTTGCCTTCTTATGACACACCATTTTTGCTCCCTTTATAGGCTTTAACTTGTATATTTTTAGAAGAATTTCGGAACGCTAGACAGACTAGGAGATGTTGGCAAATAAGCAACCAAGAATCGCTTCATCTCTGTTTTACGGATCTCAGACAACTCGATAAATTTGTTAATATTTTCTGCGCTAATGACCTTAGATAGCATTTGTAACGAAGAGGCGATTGGCTTCGTCGTTAAATTCTGGCAATTAGACCCGACTCCCCACGCATCTTACACTAATGATGAAGCTTATTTACTCAGAATATATTTACAATGAGATCAATCAAAATTAAATAGAAGACTGAAGCTGCTTACGCAGCTCAATGATCTTCTCACGATCCGCTGGTGGCAGCATATCGATTTCTTGGTTTGTCAATCGCATTACCTCTACGAGAAGCTTAGCATTATGTTCCTCCTCTGCAGACATTTGTGCCTAAAGGAATAATTTTAAAAAACATATTCTAATAAACAATATTGCTAATGTTTCTTAATGAACTCACCTGATTGGCATTACTTGGTCCTGGGTAGCCAACTGGAGGAGCAGCTACCTGCTGCTGGTGTTGCATTGCTCCCATTGGTGGTCCACCAAATTGTTGCTGTCCCGACTGGTTAGGATAAGGAAGCTGATGAAATGGTGTTGTCTGATATGGTGTTTCTCGGTGAAGCATAGTAAGAGCAATCTGTGGGTCGACAATTCTCATTACAACTTGCGCCTAAAATAATAGCTTAGAAAAAAACTTATTAATACCTGTAAAAGAGCATAAGCAAGTTGTGGATTACTTAGCAGCATTTGTTTAGCTTCATTAGGATTACTCCTCAAAACATCCTTCATTTGCTTCATTAATTCAAACATTTTCTCAGGTGGCAATGTCGCTACAGATCGAGAAATTGCCTACACATTTATAAACAAAAAGTTTAAAAAAATAAATACCTCCGGCGCTTTTCCCTCTTCTGGAATTGGTCCATATGGACTTTCTTCAACTTGGCGTTGAGCACCCATCTCAGCCTAAAGTGCATAAAGATTAAAGTAATATATACTCAATTTTATATATATACTTACCTGAAGCATGGCTATTTCATCTGGAGTGCGCTCTCCCCCGGCTGCACTGTCAACACGAAGAAGTCTCCCATTTAAATCATGTCTAAACCAAAAATAAATTATCCTAATTTATTACCCGTTAAGATTGCGGATTGCAAGATCCGCCGTTTGTGCGTCGGGAAATTCAATAAACCCATAGCCCTTTGGCTTTCCTGTTTCTCTATCAAATACCATTTTTATGGACATCACAGGTCCAACCTAGAACAATATTGGAATCAATTGAATTACGAAAAACCTTTGAAAAAATTTGACGAATAGTCTCCTCTGGTACTTCATAAGAAATGTTGCCGACGAATACAGATCTCTGAGACCTATCGGCAATAGGTGCTGCTGCGGCAACCTTTGGGACCGTAAACATTCTAAAATCTCTATCCTATAGACGAAAGAACAACGAAGAAATAAACAGACAAGAAGAGCTCAAGGCAGCAAGTGGGACCGTCCGAATGTTAGTGGAAGAACAAATAAGGTACAACAAACAATGTTTATTTTTATAACAATTAACGTCTGCGGTGAGCACTGCGCTTGACCTTGGGCTTGGGAGGGAGGATGATACCGTCATACTTCTGTTGGAACCACTTTACAGATTCGGCACGGCCAACTCGGTGGGATACACCAACATGTCCAGGAGTGCGCCTTCTCTTGGCAATACGTCCTCCAGAACGAGCTAGGACAACATAGAAGTCCATTCCGTAAATTCCAATTCCGGGATCATACTTGATTCCCAAATCAATGTGCTCCTATAAATTAAAATGCTTATTAATTTCAACTTAAGAACTGAGATAAAGTCTTAACTAAGAGTCTAACCTGGATTCCAAAGCCAAAGTTTCCAGAATCAGAGAAATTCTCCTTGTACAATTCGTACTCTTTAACCTTGAGTCCCTTTTCAAGAATCTCTTCTGCCTTGGGTCCGCGAACAGTGCAGTGAACAGCAATTTTTTCGTTTCTACGGATTCCGAAGGAACGGACGGTGTACTTGGCCTTAGAGAAGACGGGAGTTTGTCCGGTAAGCTGTTCCAATACCTGAAAAAGCATTATAGTTATGTGAAAAATTTTAATTAAACATAATGTCAAAAAGTCTCACCTTGGCAGCACGGGTAAGACGATCTCCGGATTCTCCAACACAAATGTTGAGACAGAGCTTCTGGATCTTGAGCTCTCTCATAACATTCTTGGCCTTCTTCTCGCGGACTTCCGCCAACTTCTCGGCGTCACCCAATGTCATCTAAAATTAAAAAATAGTATCTTATAAAATGTGAAAAGGAACATAGAATATAGTTAAAAATAGATTATGAGGTTTCTTCATAAAATCAACAGTTTAAACAGCATTCTTTGTTGCAGGATCCAAAGTAACGGAAACCACTGAATTTTACTTTTACTATATACACTAACAAACAGTAAAAAGACTGAAAAAGAAGTAAAAGAATTTTGAGAAAGACTGGGCTAAATTTCACTTATGGGCTAGGCTCTATAGCTACGGTATGTGCAAATCGCTTCGAGACCCGTCTACACTTCAACCTTCAACACTTCATGAGTCTTGACTGAGCCTTCCATGAAAAGATCAGAATTTGCAACAACGTAAAAACAACAAGATGTACAACAATAATATTAACCGATATCTGAACTACCATCATAAACCGCTAAACTAATTTCTAACTTTTTCGCTTTCACAGCTCGTTTACCCTAGATTTCATATCATAGCATAAAGATTTAGATGTATTCAAGGAAAAACGTTATTGGGTTGGGTAAACGTCTTTTGTCTACGAGGGTAAAAGTCTCTCTCCCTCTCTTACTTAATCAACTTTAGGCAGCAGAATTTAAAGTAGTAGAAGTTGGTGCAAGAGACGGTCTCCAAAATGAAAAAGTAAGCTAGTTTTGATATTATTTTAATGTTTATAGACTATTATTTCTGTAGAAGATAAAGTTGAACTTATCAATCGACTGAGCAAAAGCGGATTAAGAGTATGTAAACATTTGTTTATGCTAATTTCTTTAGACTGTAGAAGCAACAAGCTTTGTCTCCCCAAAATGGGTTCCTCAAATGGCTGACCATAATGAAGTAATAAAGAAGATCGAAAAATATCCAGGAGTTTCTTATCCAGTGTTGGTGCCAAATTTGGCAGGGCTTCAGAATGTTGTAAGTAGTTTTTGTTAAAATATATTAACAGGCTTTTCGACTTTAATGCCTTAATTCACCAATTTATTTTAGCTGAAAAACGGCAATGTAAAGGAAATCGCAGTTTTTGGAGCAGCTTCTAACTCATTCTCTAAGTAAGTTGCGTGCGTTTAGTATTTCATTTATTACAGAAAAAACGTAAATAGTACCATCGAAGAAAGCCTGATAAAACTTAAGGAAGTAACTAAGGAAGCACTAAAAAGTGGACTTGTTGTTCGTGGGTTGTATTAGAATCATAATTGTTTTATCGCTATCCGTTTAGATACGTATCATGTGTAATCGGATGCCCATATGAAGGAAAAATTGACAGCAACGTTGTGGCTAAAGTAACTGAAGAACTCCTTGCAGTGGGATGTTATGAAGGTTAGTTGATATTTGATTTTGCGTTACCAATATTTCTTGTTTTAGTTTCACTCGGAGATACCATTGGCGTTGGTAATGCCGGAACAGTCTCATCTATGCTGGATACAGTACTTAAAAGCATAGCGCCAAGTCGATTAGCAGTCCATTTCCATGACACTTATGGCCAGGCTCTTTCAAATGTACTTATTTCTATAGAGGTAAAGGGACCGACCGCTGAAATAAAATTTATTTAGAAAGGAATAAGAGTAGCAGACTCCTCAATTGCTGGATTAGGTGGTTGCCCCTATGCAAAAGGAGCAACGGGAAATGTTGCAACAGAAGATCTAGTTTACATGCTTCACGGATTAGGTCTAAAAACGGTAATTGTAGTAGTTCAATAACAAAATGTTTCAGGGAGTAGATCTTGACGAATTGGTGTCCATTTCTGACTGGATTTGTGCTAAAATGAATCGCAGAAATAACTCAAGAGTCTCGAATGCTCTTCTATCAAAAAGGAATAAATGATAATTTCTCGGGTCTGTAAAAAACTACTAGAAAATAAATAAATGAAAAACCAAATTTCCCTTGTTATCCCTTCACCACATTTTGTAAGCCTCCTAATATTCAGAAAAGAAGGATAAATCAGTAACAATTTATTTAACAACAAATTCACTGTGCTTCTTGTTGCGCCTTGAGTTGAAGCAGGGATTCCTTCTTCTCGGCAACACGCTGCTTTCTCTCGTCGTATGTAAGTTTCTTAGCATTGAATCGCTTGCCATTCTTCTTATCCTTCTTGGCAACAGCCTCAGGATTAGCACGAATGGACGAGTGAGCCTTCTTATAAGCCTAATAAGATCATTAAAAACAAAATTGTAAAATGTTACCTCCTCCAATCCATCAGCGCTGATTCCAGCGGAAATGAATCGAGAGAACTGGCGTTTGTAGGCATCTTCATCCTCATCTTTCAGATGTTTCATGTAATCAGCGACGTGCTTTCCGAAAATGCGTTCGCGGTGAGCCTCAGCGTTGTATTCTTTGCTCTCGGTGTCATAACCGAAGAAACGGTTCTCACTAAAATTTTCAAAGCTTAAATAAATAGCTTAGCATCTTACCTGTGAGGAACATCGACTCCTCCATCAGCAGCTCCCTTGAGAACGGCAAAGATCTTGGCACCAGTTGTGGTGCGAGCAAGTCCAACATCGAGAACAGCCTTGAATGGGGCACGCTCTCCATCCTGTTCAACGTTGTAGAACTCTCCGTTGACCTAAACAAAGTTTAAAAGAACATAGAAAACACGTACTTCAACTTGTCCAGCATAAGTCTGGTCAAGGTTCAACTTTTTAAGATGACGACGAGCCAAGAGAAGTCCAGTGGCATAGGCAGCAGCATAGTTGGTAAGACCGTGCTTGATGCCATAACGGGGGAGCTCGTGAGCGTAAGCAGAAGTAACAACAATATCTCCTTCGATTCTGGAGTAAGCGATCTGAAACTACTTGTAAAGAAAAGAAAAATAATCGGATGAATTAATGTTTGCTCTTTTAAACTTCACTTACCTGAGCAATAATGTCCTTGTTTGTAAAACGGACAATCAGACGGTACTTAGGAGTGTTGTACTTGTTCTTGTCTTGGACAGTCAGGCGTTTTCTGGCATAGTAATCGGTCTTTCCCTGACGTCTGCGCTTCAGCTTAACTTGGTAGCGCTTGAAATAGGCCTTGTTTTTGACAACTTTAACAAGAACCATTTTACCCTGAAAATATCATTATATAGTAATGATTTTTAACGAGGAAAGACGGAGAATCTAAGACGCGATTTTTATGCTACATTTGTATAGAAAATACGGAAATAAAACGAATAAGGCTCATAACTTCAGATGGAAAAATCACAAAAATTTTAGGCCGAGTCGTGACTCCGTTCTGCGACAATTTAAAGGGCTAAGACTTCGTTGCGGGACCAATGGCGACTCTCTTTCAAAAGAAGGTTTTATTCCTTCTCTTTTTTCTCGGGAATCACCAAGGAAAGAAGTAAAAATGGTTAGTTATCTTTTGATATGCATTATTCTAAATAATAGAGACAAGAAAGATTGTATACATTTATTTTAGTCGTTTGCTGGGATGATGGATTTCATGCGCAAAGATGCTTCCATACCAGCAAATGCACCGAAGCATCTATTGAGAGATCTCCATGTCGATTTTCTCACAAAATATCAGAAAAATGAGGATGGATATGTGAGTCACGTTGGCCTAGCCAAACGCATTTTATATTAGGAGTATGTAATGGGCGACTATCTTCGCTTAAGTGGCATCTACTGGTGTATTAACGCCTTAGATATATTAGGAAAGGTAGGAAATTATTTATTTGAAATTTTTGGTTTCAGATAGATGTTTTACCACGGGAGGACATAATTAACTATGTTAAAAGCTGTCAAAATTCCGACGGAGGATTTGCACCAGCACCTCGCCATGATAGTCATCTTCTTCATACTCTTAGTGCAGTGCAAGTAGGATATTATTAATTCCAAAAACCTTTTTGCAGGTTCTAATAATTTTAGAAGCAGTTGATGTGATTGATCATGAAAAGATAGAAAAATATGTTGTTCAATTGCAAAATGAAGACGGGAGTTTCAAGGGAGATAATTCAGGTAAGTCAGTTTTACGCTATAAGTTAATTATTACAGATGAAATTGATACTCGTTTTTCATTTTGTGCATTGGCAACTTTGCATTTACTTGATTCACTAAACAAATGTGATGTAGAGAAAGCTGCAAATTTTGTTTTAAAATGTTACAATTTCGATGGAGGATTTGGAACGCGACCTGAATCGGAAAGCCACTCAGGACAGGTATTCTGTTGTGTTGGTGCTCTTGCAATTGTCGGAATGCTGGATTCTATTGATAGGGACAAAACTGCGGGGTGGTTAGCAATGCGGCAATGTGAAAGTGGAGGACTCAACGGTAGTTTTAGCTTAAATTACTAGTTTTTTATTTATTCCAGGCAGGCCAGATAAACTACCTGATGTGTGCTATTCTTGGTGGGTATTATCTGGTCTTGCAGCTCTTCGAAGGTTAAACTGGCTAGATCAGGTTGGTTTTGCGTTCATAAATTAAATGGTTTAGGGTATTTAGGAGAGATTGGTGAAATTTATCTACGGTAGCCAAGATGAAGAAACAGGAGGGTTTGCTGACAGGCCGGGCGATTATGTAAGCTATGCTTCTTACTATATTTTCCCCTTTTTAGCCGGACCCATTTCATACTGTTTTTGGATTAGCAGGTCTATCACTTTTTGAGAAAGACAACCTCGAACCGATCGATCCAGTTTTTTGTATGACGAAGAAAAGATTGAAAAATAAGACTGTATGCTAATCAAGTCTTGATCACGTGCTAAGTAACTGTGATAATGAATTTTTTATTCTTATTGGATGTAAAGTCGAATTAGCTGCTGATTGCAAGCGGGAAGGCCAGTAACAGGACATCTGAATTTCTGATTTTACACGGAGCTCATTTCATACGTTTGGTGGTTCTTAACATGAAGCGATATGCACTCATAGCAGAAAACATATCCAGAAACGGATAAAGCCGTGTCATTTTTTCTCTTTCGATGACAAATTGGGCATTTGTGAGTTTCAAGTGACTGAACAGCTGATTCCGTAAGAATCTGAGAAATATTCCCTTCTTAAAGAAAAAACCTGATGAGGAGCCGGTGGATTATTCCATTCAGAGTTGGCCTTCTTTAATTGACTTCCTAGGTCGCTATTATTCATGAAGTCAATAAATTGAACGAGGAATAATCCATAGCCAAAAAGACGGGAAAGAACACCGGGAAGAGAGAGAAAGAATCTCCAAAGTCGATTGAGAATTCCAGTTTGTTGGAGATGCATTGGAATAGTTTCGAAAGCTGCCAAGTCTCCAGGAGTGAGCTTCTCCAAGCGAACTCCAGAGAAAGCAAGGAAAGGTGAATGGATTGAACTTCGATTGACCATATATCTAAATAGGCTATCATTGTTTATAAAGGAGACAAACGAAATTTGGAGGATTGTAGAAATGGTTGAAAGAATTGTCTTCAGCCATGGCCAGACCGCCAAAAAGAGTTTGGCTAGCCTCGTTCGAACATCCTATAAGCTCGCTAGCCTTTGGCTATTCAACTACTTACAGCTGATGCTCGATTGGCTGTTTGGTATCTTTCAGAGAGTCTTTGATGTAATTTCTCCAATTTATCCGAAAGATATGGCCAGAGAGTCTACAAAGTGGAAAAGAACCCAAGAAATTCTTACCAAAATTGCAAGAGATCTCAAACGCTGTGGAAATTCCATAGGTGGTTTTCCCGTTAAGGTAGAAACTCGCTTCATCGCATAAAAATTCTCGGAGAAAGAAGCTCCATACTTCTTGAGATATTGATTTTGAAGGAGAAAATCGAAGATAAGATACAGCTCATCATAATAGCGATGCGCTGTGATGAAGGAGTTTCCCTTGGTCATTGCGAGAAACTATTTTTTGTTAAATTTTTCTTGACAAATAATACTTTTATGAGTTGACCGGCTGCTGGTTTAAGAGCCTTCATCAACGATTCCTGGGAAATAAGATCGAAAATTGAAGGCTGCTCCCCAACTGCATTCAAGCCTCCTACGTGAGCTCCACGCAAAGCAGAAGCCATCTGAAACTTTTTTTTTCGTGAATCATTTAAATTTTTAAAGGAAAATGGAAGAAGAAATGACAGGAATACGAGCCGTTTGAAGACAACATTCCCGATATGACAAGGCTACACCGAACCCACCAAAAGCGCCTCAAAAATCGATCGATTAAAGAGCCAAAAAACTAAAGAAAGGGTGAGAAAATTGGGTAAGGTCCTCCTCGCAGGAACCGTTGTTATCTGTCGAAGGTGCATCGAACGCGGCGATTGATTGTGGCCGAGAATCGGGTAATTGGCCGGTCAAATGCGAGTTATTGTGAGAGAAAGGATGGTCTCCTTCTATTTCCATCTAAAAGTACAATGTCCTTCTGATTTATTCGTTGATTCATTCCTTTTTTTCTGAGTCAAATCTATTTGTGGAGAAAAAGGCTTATTCAATTACTCTAATGGAGACCCTCTCGATTTTCCAAATCCTTCGACGTCAATGGAGATCCGTCGCAATCCTTCTGATCCCGTCCAATCCTCCGCTGTCACTCGACGCTCCTCATCCAGGCGCAATCGTCGTCTGTCGAGATGGTCGACTTCAAAAACATCCTTTCCCCAAAATTCATATTCCCCGTCGTTGGAATATGTGTTCTGATTGTCGTCGCAGCCCTCGTCGCTGTCTTCTACGTTAGAAACGTTTGTTTCCAAGACCGCGAAAGATATCTCTTTTAGCCTACTGTAACAGACAATCTCTTTGCAAATCAAGAGACGACTGGCGCTCCTGATGATGACTTCAAGGCTGTGATTTTGGTTCTTTTTTGTTTGGAAAATAAATTTAGACAACCGGAGTTCCTTCTCAATATACTGGAAACAATGGAACTGCTGGATCCTATTCGATTGATCAGAAATCTTCAGCTTCAGCTGTTCACGACACGAAAGGCCATGAAACTCATGTGACTACTTGTAATTTAGATCAATTTCTCCATTTCAAAATTAATTTTCAGCGTTGATGAGCACTCTTCTTTCCTCAACTTCGACGCATTCTTCCATTGTTTCAACTGAACCTCACGCTATTGAGCCCGTTAAACACGAATAATTGCCCTTTCTTTTGTTTGTCCCTCGAATAAATCTGTAGAAGGAAGAACCTTCCTCTCTCTGAAGAGTGTTGTCGTATCAGGCACTCTTTTGGCGACCTGCTCTGATAAGGCATCGATTGGCCTAATGACTGCTCACAACGCCTACTCATAGACCGCCGAATACGGAGGGAAATGAACCGAACTGCGCGATTAGATAGGCACATTTATCGGGCTCCTTAAAACGGGCGAGTGTCTCTCTAGAAATGACCTCCACTATCTCATCAAATTCACTAAAACATGACCGTCGAGAGAGATCAGAGATCTCTTATTATCTTAGTCTGAGAAGTATCCAATCCCCGTGGATTTCTACATTCTGACAAACAAAAAGATATTTTGTACTTGAGCCAGAGAAGACACTTCTCGATTAGTTCCCCAGAATATTCGTGTCATTCGGCCCTTTATGGCGTGTTCATAAAGTAAACAAGAGGAAGTACGGTAGGCGCCATGACGCCAACAAAGTAGAAGCTCTTACTGTATTGGCAGGGTGAAAGTACATCTGACAGGCAACTTTAAGCATAGGGTTTTGATGAGGAGAAAATGACTCGAAATTGGTCGCTGGATCGGATTCCTTTCAGTTCAATGATAACGCTAAAAGGTCAGATAGGAGCTCTTCTTCAGATCATTCTTTACATATTTGGACTATCTATCTGCCTGACAAGGACTTCTCATTAGATTCTTTTAGATGTTAGGAAGAATGAGAAAAGTCGAAGCAAAAGAGTATCCACTTTATCCTCCAGCTTTTTGGACATCAATTATATTCGATCAGGTAAGAGAAATGTCGTTATACAAGCTAGTCTTCACTAGAAAGTCTTTACTTCTCTTTTTTAATTTTTTTCAAAAAAAAAGTGATCACCTGTCTAAAAATGTAAGTCCTGATTTCACAGAAGTAACAGATTTGACAAAAATACTTCAAGCAGAGACTGACAAAAAAGGAGGGCTAATGTAAGGAATTTAACCTAACTTTAGAAAGAATGCCGTATCGTCTTATTTTGAAGAGCCTAAAGCCAACTGAAGCCGTTTGAGAATTTCTCCATGTCGCAGGCCGTGGGTAAGTAAGGTCAGAGAGAGGAGGATATGCTTCTCGGAGAATTCGTTGAATGTTGATTTGAAAAGAAAATAAAAAACAGAGCATGGCGATAGGTTATCATACCTGAGGAGCCTATACCTCTGATAGTAGAAACTGATAAATTTATCTACAACAATCAAAGTCGTTTACACCTCGTCTCCAGACTTGATTGGCTCGAAGGATCTCATCCATTTCAATTTTGAAGCCAAGATGATCCGGATGAGGATACAGTTCCAACTCACGAGTGATTGGTTCGCTCGCTTGGCTCCGCCCCCGGCCTGTGTCCCCTGTACGGAGCCAAACAGTCCTTAGTGTGGAGTGGAATGGACTCGAGCAGCTTGGAGCAGAACTCCTCTCTCTATTGGGGAGAGTCGCGGATGCTGACACTCCCGACACAGCCAGCCAAGGAGGAGAAGCACGACGACGGTAAGATAACCCGTAAAGAAGAAAGATAAGATTCCACGATAACAACTTAATTGGGGGAAAAGCCTGATTAGATTATTGACCTCCCTCTTATAAATCCTTTTTTGCAAGTAAATATTTGAAAAAGTTTGAAAGAGAAGGACTCCGGTAGAGCTGCCGCCACATTTAGAGATAAGAAATTGATTGGCTCTCTCTCCTCATTCTAAGGAGAAATTCACTTCTGGCCGGGCTCTCTAAAAAATGTCTCTTTCCCTTTTGGAATCTATCGAAACTGAGGGTAAGTTTTTTTGTTTCTTCGATTCTGTCCGTCATAATCACTGACAATCGACCGCAGATAGGGAAATATTCTTTCAGTGAAGTCAATCTCCTTGGAAGAACCTCTTCGTCAATCAGTAATAGAACAATCTCATTCGGCTTTTTCTTCTCTCCAGGCAGATATTAAACCCACAGCTGAATATTCTCAACTTCTTCGTAAGACTTTCTCATTCGATCGAACCTAATATTTCAGCTGCTTTTACTCCTTCTGCTGATCTCCATATGGGCCAAATCTACAATCCCCTCCCTAATTATACCGTCGAGCCGAATTACAACACAGCTACTTCTTCGTATATCTACTCCAATGGGACTGGCACTTCCATCATCCCTGGATCCTTCAATAATGTCTACTATGATACTTCGCGTTTCCAACAACCTTTGGCCTACCAGGGATATCTTGATTTCCCTCAGGTATTAGAAATCTCCTTTTCTTATTCTACTTGTAGACCTATGCGCCAGGTGAATGTCTCAGTTGTGGCCAAGTCTTCAATCCAACCAGTTTGAATCCTCAGACTTGCGATAGATGCTCTCTCAATCAAGGAATCCAGCAGGTTTACAGCTTCAAATTTCGCAACAAATAATTACAGTACCCGGTGGAAACAAGGACTTTGTCCACTGACAGTCTGACTGGATCAACGAAGAATCGTCCGACTTCCACGACGACAACTTCGAAGAAAGCTCCCGCTCCCAATGCTCAAAGACGACAAGGCCTGATTTGTTCGAACTGCCAGGGAACCAATACAACACTCTGGAGAAGAAATGCTGAAGGAGAACCAGTTTGCAAGTGAGTTTTGGCCGTTACAATCAGTACTTTTTTGGCCAAATCTGGCACGTCCTTTGACACGAAACAATTGACTATTTTGACAGTTCTTTAAGTCTCAAAACCAAAAAGATGGCCGCCTTGAGGTACGGTAGTCTCTAATGGCTTTAAAATGGCTTTAAAATGTTTTATTAAATTTCGCTTTGTGTCTTTCCAATAGCCTCATGATAGGTTTGTGATGAGCCTGATGACAGCCGTTGTTAGATGAAAGAAGAGTAACTTTTCAGTGCTTGTGGCCTCTATTACAAATTGCACAATGTGCAGCGTCCGATCTCTATGAAAAAGGAAGGTCAACTCCAGACAAGAAAAAGAAAACCGAAGAATGCTGATGGCTCTTCCAGTAAGAAAAGAGATCGTTCCTCAACCTCAACTTATTCTTCAGCTGATCGAAGTGAGGCTGATCCGTGAAATTTAAAAAAAAAACGAAATTTTAGGCTATTCTTCCTCCGCTTACAGTAACTTTTCTACCTCACAA
The DNA here is from genome assembly GCA_932521405.1 of Oscheius sp. JU1382. NCBI lineage: Eukaryota > Metazoa > Nematoda > Chromadorea > Rhabditida > Rhabditidae > Oscheius > Oscheius sp. JU1382. The sequence continues at coordinate 4,217,528 of OW051479.1, forward strand.
ATGGCTGATCCAAACTACCAAATGTCTCTCTCAGGGAGTTTTGGTTCCACTACTTGGAGCTCGAATCTCATGTCGATGAATGGAGCTGACTCTACTCTTCCAAATGCATATTACCCCAGAATGTCGGAGGTATTTTTTTGTTTAACAAAATAAAGAGCTGTTTAGGCTCAACGACGTCAACTGGAAGAAGATGAAACAAGAGCAGCCGCCCAAGGGCTCGAAGATTCAAATGGAGATTCCTCCCCAAGTTCTTGAAGATCGTCAATTGTACAGCTGAGACGAGTATCCAATAAATTCTTTCCTTTTTAACATTCACAATTCCCATTCATAAAAAGCCATCAGCGATTCTCGTTTTGTACAGTTTCGAGTTTTATGCAAAATGAGAAGTGAGACCGCCATAATTCCCTCCAAAATCGCAGTTTCAAATGCAAAATCGACGGTTTGTCCCAGTCGGCTTCTCTCTTTCCTTTTCTACGTCACATACAAGGACTCCCATCTAAAATGTTCGGCGAAATCATCTGAGTCAGCTAAGATTGACCTCAATTCAGTGGTTCCTTTTGTTCTTTCATTTGATTGAGGTTCCCAGGCAAAATGAGAATGAAAGGACTCAAATCAATAAGAATTTCCCATACATAAAAAGGCTCATTTCTCAATGATTTTTGGCGCTTCTTCCAGCCAGTTCACCCCAATTGTCCTCGTTGTTTGGCCCTGTCTAATAGGCCGATTGCTGTTTTGTCAATGCTGGCAACAAGTTAGAGTTTATGTATTTTGACTGTGTCTTCCTTGTCCAAAGAAGGAGAGAAGCTGCTGACTTTTAAAAGAACGTGAAGGTCAACTAGCCGAAAATAGTCAGAGAAGATGGTCTCTTATAAGCGACAGGTTGATCATTTGGAAGACCAACGGGACGGACTTTTTCTGCCATTCTCGGGTACTTGGCTCTTGATTTATTGGAAAAGGACCCCACTTTCCTTCCAAACGAGTAGTCAACGGATGGAATAACAAAAGTCCTTCGAAAGAACTTCTCTTCCTTCCGTCAAAAGGAGCCTTCGTATCTAATTAGACACTGTTCGATTCGACACCGCCGTTCCCTGATGTTTTGGGAGTAGTTTCCGTCAAATCATTTTTGTCGCGCGTTCAACCGCCCCCTTTTTACTGCTCCCTTTCGAATCCCCTTTACACCGTTTTCTAATGTGTTTTGGAAACGCCCAATCCTTCCATTCAGACTCCTGTTGTTCCCATGGACGATCTCCGTGACAAAATTTCGTCTGTCTTCCGAATTGAGGATAAGAAGCTTGCCCGAGAGCTCCTCGCCGAGTGTATTGGAACATTCTTCCTATTGGTTTGTCTCTGGCTTTCCCTCGCAGATCTCCTTTTCAGCTGATTGGAAATGCTGCCAATATCCAGGCTGCCGTGGCTACTGGAGGAAATTCCACCTCGGCTCACATCGCCTGGGGAATCGGATTCATGTTCGCCGTCTTCCTAGCCGCTTCTGTTTCGGGGGCTCATCTGAACCCAGCCATTTCTGTCGCTCAATGTATTCTTGGAAATATTCCCGGCTGGAAGGTTTGTCCTACTGTAGCCAAAAGAAGTCTTCAGGTTCCTTTGTACTGGATTGCCCAACTGATTGGAGCCTATCTCGGGGCTGCTGTTGCCTACTTCGGCCATCATGGTTTGGGAAGAAAAAGAAAGAACTTCAAATTTAGACGACCTCTACAAATTGGACAACGGTGACCGCCATGTTACCGGTTTCGGAAATACCGCCGGACTTTTTACTACATTCCCATCGGATCATATGTCTCCATGGGGAAGTATTTTAGATCAGGTACACGCGATTACTGCGAGGACACTCTTTAGATCATTGGAACGGCCATTTTGAGTGGTTTGGTGTGTCTGATCACAGATAAACGCCACAAAATTCCAGCTGGTTTCGTCCCACCACTCGCAGGAGCCATCATGTCCATGGTATTCCTCTTTTTTTCTGTTAGAAATGTCAAAATATTCAGGTCGCTATGACTTTCGGAGCAAATGGTGGGTTTGCAATTAATCCAGCCCGTGATCTTGGACCTCGTCTTTTCTGCCTTTGTGCTGGCTATGGCTGGGAGGTGTTCAGGTGGTTCGAGGATAAATTAAAATGAAAATCTCTTTAGCGCTCACAGCTATTATTTCGTTATCCCCCTACTGGCTCCTTTTATCGGTGCCATCCTAGGAGCCTGGCTCTATAAACTCTTCGTGGGACTGCACGGCCTCAATGAAGTTCTCGAAGTTTCAACACCCGCCAAAGGAGGCTACAACGTCAGTGTTAATGTCGGGGGTCATTCGAATCAGAACTACTCGCCTCGAACTAAGGATTCTCTTCGAGAATTCACCAACTCGCCGACTCACGTTTACCGTCCAAACTACTAAGCATAATCCCTCAATAAAGCATGAAGTTTTTTGTTGTTTTTGGTTTAATTCGGTTGATGAGTTCAGCTGTTATAGTTGACTAAGATATAAAAAAGCCTTTGTTGTAACAAATAAATGAATTTGCGCGATCTCATTTTCGTTATAATAAACACCTGTTTTAAACCAAATTAAAGCCACTTCAAGAGCATTATAACGAAGAAAAAATAGCAGACAATTTCAGGATTGGCGTCTTAACTCTCAAGGACTTCTCATCGGCTACGACAATACTTTGGGAAGGTAATGGGAACTCTGAATCTGAGCGGATTTGCAGAACCAATGGTCAAAGTGTCCAGCAACAGTACACGAGCCATGTTCAGTATGTTAATCAGGGATTCCAACCCGACCAGCAGCGTCATCATCGTTAGAGAAGAATTGGATGACAAAATATTTTATTTCTCTTCTGCTATAACTATAACCCGTTTTCTCCCGTATTCTTCATATCTTTTGGCTTCTTTCCATCACAGATTTGCTTCGTCTCCTAATTCAAATTGTGCATCTCGAACTCGGACGACTTCTAGAATAAAGCGTTTCCTTTGATGTTTATTGTCTCTTACCGGTGCAACTGGAATACAAGCTAGAGTGAGTTCTTCGTGGCTCGACTGATAACGGCCGTGCTCATCTTGGATTAAAACTGGCAGTCGGTATTTGACGGATTGACAGCGTATCTCGGTGTAGGGAGAGAGATGTGACGGTCTCTCACAGTCACATTCGATCTCCTCTAACACAGCAGGGATTCTCTGCAAGTTGATCTTTGTTCTTTCCCTATGAAAACAACTTGGAGCAGCTGTTGATTTGGTGCATATTTCATAGGTATTTTCGCACAAATTACTAACCAGAGTGATCTATTCACAAACCTTTTCGTTTTTATTGATGATGTGATGGAAGGGACACACAGCTCGTTGCTCGAAAGTCTTGATGTCAGACTTTTTTTCAGTCCTCCCACAAACAACATGGCGTCGATGGCGATGTCCATCCAAAGAATAGCCACTATCATCTGGGAGAACCATTATCCTAAAAAAAGCTTTCTGAAGATCAAAGTGCGAGCTTGGATTACGGGGAGAGAAGGTTAATTGTGGATCTATTCACTCTACTTTAATCACGTCATCGTGTGTATAGTCTTCATCTCTGAACACAGTGAAAGTCCCAACTAAATTCGGACCATTTGGCCAATGTTTATCGTCTTCAAATTACGTATCTTCTCAATGGAACAAAATTGTGTCAACACGAACGGTTTCTGACGTCTTTCAGTCCGATTGGATCAAAGAATCGAGTCGAGGCCTCATCGAAACTACTAAACTCTCTGACCTTTCCAAACTAAATGACGCGCCTCTAATGAGTCTAAGGGATGCTCAACTAGCACTGGTACTCCCGGGTCTCGACTGTCATATAACTCCATTATCGCGTCAATTGCTAATATAATTTCTGAATTAAAATGGCCACTACTCGGTCAATTCAATTAGATTTTTCACTTTGATCTAAGACTGAATTGGCACGGCCTAATACAATCAGATCTGTGGGAGGGGATCTTTTCAAACTTTACTTTCCTCGCATTTTTTATTATAACCAAATTAGTCAAAAACACGTTTGTTTCATCAAAAATTGATTTGTTTATTTCGAGAAAAATCAGAACTTTATGGGAAAGGGGTGTAAATCTGTCTAAAGAGGTTTAGTCTAGCCCTAGCGAGCACTGTGATCCCAGATGTTTTGGGGAAAGAGAGTCTAGGGGGAGATTCTTTTTGCAAAAATAGATGGAACTCACAATGGTCCTCGGGCCAGAGAGCCTCCTCCATTGGTGAGAAAGACATTTCCAAAGGCGTGAGTAGCTGGATTTTCACAGCCATTGCCAACTGGAGAGGCTGTTGAGAGTTGACAAGCAGCCAGGATGATCGAAAGTACTATCCAAGACATGGAGAGGACCAGCTTGAGTTGCATTCTGTACGGTACCTGAGCCGGCTTATATGGCTCTAGGCAAGCCGAACGAGGGGCGGAGTCCAGGGGGCGGCTCAAAGGTGTCGGCTTAATTTACTCTAATTGCCCGTTTGCTTGGGTAACTTTTGGAAGGAAAAAGAAGGAGAAACGAAAGAGAGAAAGATGAACTGATGATGGAATTTTGTTTTTTCTCAGATTCCAATAGAAAACCATCAAATCGTAAAATCTTCATTACGAGATATTTTTGGATTGAATGTACTCAAAGCCTTCCAGATGACTTCTTCCCCTAATCTTCACCCGATGTACGAATTTATATCCTCAACTGTTCAGTGCGCTTATCCTCAGAGATGAGAATTTTCTGCTTTAATCGTTTGTTTCTGCTACCACCGGTATAATTCAATTGTGGTGTATTTCTACGTAGTCGTGTCGTAGTTGTCGAATAATAGTCTGCAATTAGAGAAAATGTACGTCTCCTAATGGTTTTGATAAATCTCAATAAGGTCACATTTTTGACGTTGCGGAGCCGCAAAGTTCAACGAGTTGTCTCTTCCTCGAATTCGCTTATAATTGAGTTGAACTCAACAAGAAAAATGAGTCCTGAAAGCCGCCTCCCCCGCTTGCGTGACCAAAACAGGACAATCCAAGAGTGAGGGAGAGACCATCCTCGCGTAAACATTCTTGAATCTTTCACTAGCCGTGTGGCATCTTCGTGCAAAAATGATCCAAAAAATATTTGGGGCCAATTCTTCCCAAATTTTCTTCCAATCTATTTCTACTTGAAGATCCAGTGAAGAACTCTCAAGGATTATTCAAAATTTCTCTCCTTCTAGTTGAGGCTATGTAAATTTGCTACTTAAATTCAAAATATTTAGTCATTGAGCTCTTTTTTAAATCTCTTCTCAAAACAGAGATTTCTTCTACTGTGACAGGTACCACAAATCTCTTTGGAGAAACAGAACATCATTTGGTTTTAAAAACAAATATTTAGGATAAACTCGTACAGGATCTCCTCAAAACAACACCATTACCGTAATCGCACAATTAGGATAAACTTTCGATATTTCTTCTACCAGATCATATCGCAGTTCGACCTCAAAGTGGCAAAAAACAAAACGTCTCCGTGACGAAGATCCCCTCGCCCTGCATTCCCGGATTATCTCTGATAAACGGAGGAAAACTCGAGGATAAGGCGGCAATGACTAAGAGCGTCTTTGCTAAAGTTTTCTAACTCCGTCTGACTTTCAGACTGAACTAAATGTGTCGGCGACAGGGTTTTTTCCGTCGATGACGACCTCTAATTGAGCCCTTATCAAGAGCCACAGCACGTCAGAATTATATGAAGCATCGTCATAGGTTTCTGTGTTCTCCAGTTTATTCAAAAACCCGTCAAATAATCACATAAAGGTATTTACATTGACTAGTAGTTGATATGTAGTTACAAAGGCCGCAAAATGAGAACAGAAACAATCCCGAGAATGTAGGAAGCAGCAAGTTTTTGAGGGAGACTGAGATGAAGATAGAGCGGCACCATGGACTCGCCGGCACTCGGTTCGCCAGCCGTCGGAAGAGCCAACGCCATTGCACAGATGACTGCCGTTATTATGAACGCCAAAACCGTATTATCCTGAAATATTCCCGTATTTTTCTCCTCAATTTGTCTCACATTTCCACGTCTATATTCTTCATTGCGCTGTATGGAGGCAGACTCGGTCATTCCATAGAAATTACTCCTATTTTCAGCCAGCTGAATCGAAGTTTTTTCCGCTACTGTCTTCAGCAAAATGTCTTGATATCCATGGAGTTGCTGTATTTTTGTATAAAATTGGTTAAAACTAGCCAACCTTGCTGGGATCTCGAGATTTCCTGATTTCTACTCGCAATTTATCTACATTTCCTGCAGGTAATTTGGCTATACATCGGACTACTCTGAAGGACTTTGCAGCCTCTTGAACAACTTACAAGTCTTTGCAACATTTTGCAAGGAGCTGGCCAGTTGAATCTTCGACTTTGTAGCTATTTGGGGCAGTGCAGAGAACTGGAAGTGCTTTTTCTCACTTGTGTTTCACAATGGACGAACCTTTGAAATTTACAGAATAACCATAGGGATTGTAGAGAGTAAATACTTGGCAAAGCTGCTTCTCATTTAATGGAAATTCTATTTCTTTAGTCGATGTGAAAACAAAGACGAGTTCATCGTTCTCCATCAACTGCAAGTTGTCTTTTTGAGACGCTCTCTACGATGTAATAGAGAGAGAGGGGGGGGAACGCTTCAATAAACTGCCGAATCAATAAGGCTTGTTTTTGGGTGTCGAGGAACGCTGAGAAATGATAGAACTCGGGACAAATCAACCCGCTGCTATCAGCTGATTCAATCAATAAGCGCTTGACAAGAAGACTTTATTCGAGAAATAAACTATTATATTATTGGAAGGAACCCGTCGCTCTGAGAGAACGAAACGTCGCGTAAAAATAATGGCTATAAATCACAACAGATAAGACATGATTACAAGGAAAACGATGAGATAAAGCCATAAGGTTATGTCGGAATATCTGAGAAAATAGCCTAAGGAGAAAGCCATCAGAGGGTCAAACAACCGTAAAACGGGAAGAGACCAATTTTTGAGGGAGGACACAGAGAGACAAGGTGTATCTGGCCCCTTTGCCAGATCAACCAAGTACCTCGCGCTAGTCCGCCCAAAACGCGACCGCACGTTTCTCGTTCAGACCGGCGGGATGGGGAATACAAAAGATTAAAATAAACAATATATGTGACTATAATAGCAAAAAAAAGAAGAAAAATAAGAAGAAGAGGATTGGCTTAGTTCCACCAATCCTTGGTAGGAGGAGGACGATTGCCGAGCTGCGATTGGCTGTTGAATCCGCCCGATCGTTGCGAGAAACCGCCATTAGATTGGTTTCGGTTTCCGCTGTTGTAATCCATACGATGATCACGACCTGAGGCAAATAATAAAATCTAAAAGGACCCTACCTCCGAATTTGCTGCTTCCACCACGACCACGTCCACCGGGTCCACGACCAGTCCCGTATCGTCCAGAATCGCCGGCAACATTTTCAAGCCAATCAGGAAGCTCTTGGTTTGCTTCGACAATAAGATCCATCAAATCTCTGGCAATGTTGCGGTTTTTGTCGTTAAAAAATGAGGTAGCCAATCCAATATTTCCCACACGACCAGTACGACCAATGCGATGGACATATTCATCGACATCTGATGGCAAATCATAATTGATAACATGCTTGACGTTTGGTATATCAAGTCCACGAGCTGCAACAGCAGTAGCGACTAGAATGGGAGCCAGCCCAGATCTGTAAAGAGCTCTTTTGGCGAATTATTCTAACCGGAAAGTTTCGAGATGTTTTTCTCGTTCAAACTGCTTTAAATCTCCGTGGATAGCGACGACTTCGTAGCTGTTGGTCGATAAATAATAAGCCAAGTCAGAAGCTCCTCTCTTTGTTTCGACGAAGACAAGAGTGAGAGAGTTTTGACCACCAGCATCTAGCAGATCCATCAGGTAAGAGCGTTTCTCATGCTCTTCGACCCAAACAATCTTTTGCATGATATTTTCGGAAGTCGATCCAACTCGACCAACAGCCAAAAAGACATAATTTGGCATAAGGAAGTCTTGAGCCAGAACCTAGAATTTCGATTGAAAGTCGGCTAACAAAGAATCTTGCCTGAATTTCCTTGGGGAAAGTTGCCGAAAACATGGCTGTGACACGTTCTCCTTTCTGTGGCATTTCGGACAAATCAACGATCTAAAAGAGATTCTTGAGAGAGGGATGGGAAATACCTGACGAATCTGAGGCTCAAAACCCATATCAAGCATTCGATCAGCCTCATCCAAAACTAAGTAGCGACAGCCATTGAGACCAATTAAACCCTGCTCCATTACATCAATGAGGCGTCCAGGGGTAGCAATAAGTATATGACAGCCTAGCTGAAATAGAGGAACAATAAATTATTTATGGGAAGCTTACCCGGAGTTTGTTTATCTGGTCGCGATAGTTTTCCCTGCCTCCATAAAGCAGCGCAGAAGTAATTGGGGTTCTGTATGCGAATTTACGAGACTCGTTATAGATTTGGAGAGACAATTCTCTCGTAGGCGACAGAACCAATGCTGAAGGATATTGCTTTCTACGGCCACTTTGAGAAGTAGTCGATCTATAGACAGCTTCAGGGCCATCCTAAAACTACCTTTTTGAATTCTTTCTGATAAACATACACAGAGGATGGCATTGATCAAGGGAACCAGGAAAGCAGCAGTTTTCCCTGATCCAGTCTGGGCACAACTCATGAGGTCTCTTCCATGACTCAAAGCTGGAATACTATATTTCTGAACAGGAGTTGGACGATTATATCCAGAGAGCTTGATGTTCTCTTCGATCCAAGGATGCAGCTTGAGATCAGCAAACTAATATGTGAATCATTATAAAATGAAGGAGAATAAAATTACAAGTGAAATTGGCTGAGGAACATCGTCTCCTGTCGCTTCGACGGGGATCTCCTCGTATTTATCGAAGTTAATTCCAGACAATTGGCCAGCAAAGAGCTCAGCTTCGAGCTTCTCATCTCGAGCCAGTTGTCGTTCCCAATTATCTCGTCCTCGAGGTCCGTCCTCTTTGAGCGCATTCCAACGGCTGTTTTGCTGCTGAGGCTGCTGCTCATCTCGTTGATTTCCTCCATTATTGAAGCCACCACGTCTATCGTCACGATAGCTAAACAGAAATAATGAACCAAATTAGATGCTCCAACCCTCCGTTGTAACGGCCGCCTCCGCCATTGTAGTTGTCGCGGCCATTATTATAACCTCCTCGGTCTTCGTAGCGACGGTCGTCGTAATTCCCACGTCCTCCGCCATAGCCACGGTCGTTGTAGCTGTCATCGCGGTTGCTATATCCGCCTCGGCGTTGTCCACCGCCGTATCTAACAGAGTAATGTGAGGAAATGAGGAATGAACAACTAACCCTCCGCCATTTCGTCCTCCATATGAACGGTCTTGATAGTCTTGACGTTGATCTCTAGGGTCTCCGCGCTCTTCGCGCCCCCCACCACGAAGGTGAGGGGGCACGTAGCGTTCTTTTTGGTTATCTACAGCAGTATTTCTACCGCTGTCATTGTCGAACGATCCCTTTTCCATCAAAAGTTGAAATTCGCACAGGCGAAATAAGTTTGAGTTTCTCCTGAAATATTTCTGTCAGAACAGCGGGGTAGAAGGGTGTGGAGAGGAGTAAAAGAAGAAAAATTTCGGGATAAACTATAGATGGATCAATTCTTTTAATGTCAATTAGAGGGCAGCTCTTCATTCGAAGCGCTCGGCTTGTGCATTTGCAAGTGCATAGTATCGATTATTTCGCTTTACGTACTCCAACGACTTTAGAATGGCCGTAATAAATGAATGGAAAGTGAGGTCTCTGACTCAAAAAAGACCGTATCAATCCTGAAATTGATAGCGGAAACGACAGTCGGAAAAGAAAATTTTCGAAATTCTGGCCTAAAAATCAATTTCTTTCTTTCTTGTGGTTGCGAAAGATTTCTGACTGAAGGAGAGGATTTGAAAAATTCTGAAAAAAATGGAAATGCTCTCAAAAATGAAGAGGAGATCGGTTAATAAATTTGGGACAAATTGGGAGACATTGGGAGGGCTGCAGTAGTGTCGCTGTGAGACTCTGTCTGTCTGGGGAAGCAGAGAAAAGGGGGACGAATCAATACGCTGTGTGTGCCTGTGAGACGCAGAGAAGCGAGCTGCATTATTTCGGGCCTAACTGCTGCCCTGGATATCGAACGGACGAAGGAGAAAAATTCTATTTGATTTTTCTGCTTCATCGGGTTTGGACATAGCCAGTTGAGGTAGGAGGGGGGTCTGGAGCAATTGGGCGAAATTTCGTCTTCTCTGACTCACTATTATGAAACTTTTTCTATTTTTCTCACACAAGATTTCATCTTCAGGTCGGATGTCCACAGCGTCTTCGACCAGCGAGCATATTCAAGGAACTTCAGCTTCATCAGGAATCAGAAAGCGTCCAGCCGATCGTGAGTCCATTGAGCCAACGAAAAAGTTCTGTATTTCACAACAGCTCGACAAAGATGATTTTGAGATGGCAAAAGTGCTTTTTAGATGCACATTTCTGACGACATTAATTCATTTTCTCCTAGTTTTAATTTAAAAACAAAATAAACAAAAGAAGCTTCGAGAAAGGGCGTATTGATTGAGGTTGACCTTGTCAAAATTGGTGTTTTTCTTTTATAAACAAAAGGGCGAAAAGAGCTAGAAATTAAGGTACGAAATTGGATTCCGAAGATAGCCCTTCTTCATCTTCCAACATCAACTCTGCATCATGCAGCAAACAGAGAAAGATCTCGCCTCCTGACCCCGTTTGTCCCTTTTTCAATTAAATGTATTCTTTTAGGACCAGGAAGTGGCAGAAATAGCTTCGAGAGAGCTTCGCGATCTCCAAGATTTCTTCCCAGATCAACCGGATGACGGTCGTTTAACTCGCTCGAGGGCCAAGTACAATGGCTCGCCTGTACCTGTTTCACTCAGGTAATCTTCAGTTTTATTTATAACTAGCTGTCTTGTACTTTCGTTGATAATTGGTATGAGATATTTCCAATGGAAATACACTCTTCATCGGTGATGGAATGTCCTTATCAAAAGGACTCTCTTTTCTCTCCAAAAAAGATTCCGCAAAACATTTCTCTCCAATCGGAAATCATCTGAGTCAGAGAATTAAATTATTTTTTATTTTTAAAGCCAATTCCAGAAGAATTTCTTATCAAAATCTTTCTATCCGAGGAGATTTCTGAGACAACGATTGGGTGAAATTAATGAAAAAAAGATTGACTTAATTTCTTCAATTATTCGCTCTTTTTGCCCATTTCTTTCGAAAATGCGACTAGAAACTCTTATCAAAGAAAATTCTGGGAATAATCATTCAAAAGTGGGTGCGGTGTGATGACAGAACGAAAGAAGGATTGACTCAAATTTGGTTCACTCGATTACTTTTAAAATCCCTTGAAAAAGTCATTTGATGTGTAGACTAATGACTAAAAAGGATAGGCTCGATTCCATTCCGATACTTTTGAAAAAAAGAGAAAGTTCCGTGTTTCTAATAAGAGTAGAATACAGTATTTCTTCTAATAGAAGCCTGCCTTATACTCGTGATTTTGATATAACTTTTAAGACTTTCGATGTTCTGTAAATTGGTAGTGAACTCGGTAGAACGTTGAAAATGATAAAAGCAAGTAGAAAGCTCCAAAGATTTGTGAGGGGAAGTGCCTATTAGAAGGAATATTGTGAATTTTATAGAAAAGTTTGAAGGAACGTATTCTTAGTCATTAGACTCTCTTCTAATTGGGATCCAACTCTTAGAGAATAGATTCTTTGGCTGATTGCGTGGCAGAGCGGAAATTTTAAATATTCTCAATTGACTGGTTTCTTTTTCCTCTGTGAGAACACCATGCGCACCGTTTACGAACGATCGCTTCTCTACGAACGCTTGAAGAAATCGTGCTGACAAATAGCCCCTCCAAACATAATTTTGTGCTGTTATAGACGTCATCGACCACGACCGCCGGGAATGAAGCTCAATCGAGCGCCAGATAGTCCTCGTCCTCAAATGGATCCACCACGTCCGTCTGGAATTCCACCGATACCACAGCTGTCGGCCTACGTAGCCCCGCCAACTCTTCCAGGCGAAAATCCCTATCACGTTCAGATTGTGAACCAGTTCGTTTCCAAATGTCGTTTTTAATTAAATTTCAGCCAGCCAATGCCACATTCGGCTCCTCCGATGATGACTGCTCCAACCTGGCACGACCCTACCGTCGTCCAAGCGATGATCGACGAAGCTGGCAACAGTCTGCAGGCCGCGCAGGCGCATGCTCATGCTCTACAACAAAGTGCTCAAGCCTACAGTTTCGTCTCGGCTCAGATTGGCATCCAGAATCGATATCTGAGCTCCCAGGCGATGATGTCTCAGGTAGGCCGTGTTCAGGCAATGATGCGATGAGACTAATCCAATCCAGAATGAATAATGCTCTTGGGGGGCGTGTTCTTGTCATTTTGTTATTGATGAAGTCGGTTTGTTTGTGACCAACAGGTAGCCAGCCGCGGCCAGCAGCCAGCCAACTCAATGTGTGAATCCATTCTGTTTATGAAAACAAGCTCGCGCTCTCCTTCCAAAAAGTAGATCGATCGAGTGCTCATTATTCGGGTCACGCGTCTTAAAAAAGACATTCCTATCGGTCGTTTTCCCGATCAACAACCGAATTGATCGAGCAACAACAGATAGCGCTCTCTCGCTTGTCATGTGTTTCTACAGTTCGCGCCAAATTTTAGATTCCTGTGATCCAGAATCCCAACCAGCAAGAGGAAGACGCGTCATCTGGGATGCTTTTCGATCCCCTCACGGCACCGCCAGACCAGCCAGGACAGCCTCCGCCACCTCGAGTTCTCACTCCCAGGTTGCTCTTCCTTCTCGCGTCTAATCGAGTTCTTTCAGTTCAAGATCTGTCGCCTCGCAATTTATTCACGGACTTGTCCCTCGCATGCAACATCTTCTGGGCGGACACAAAGCCGTCACTCAGGGTGAGTTCAAACTGACCTTCTCTCCAGCTAGGGTCGCATAGGATAAACAGAGGATAAGCGGGAGAGGGTTAATTGGGGCCAAATGAGGTCAGACAATCCTTTTGTTTTTCGCCGGGATGAGAGAGAAAAGAAGAAATGTCTCGTAGAAATGTGTACTTTTGTGTGAAGTTGACCAACGAGGAATCCTCATCTCAATTATGCCGTGGAGAGTGTACGCACAACCTGCTCTTGTTCCCTTTCCCTGCGCTCTCTCTCCTGTCTGCCTCTAGCTGAGTCAGCTGATGCTTCCGCGGCTATCGTAGTAGTCCGGTCTGACCCCGCCGGACACTGGAGAATGTTATAATCTCCGGTTCTGTGCCACAACTGCTCCGTAAATTTCTTCTCAAGCACCTTCTTCGTTCGCAATACGGGTACAATAGACGGGTAGCTATGGATCTAGACGTAGTCCGGGATGAGACGGAGCCGCCGTTAGAGAAACGAACTCATATGGATAGCGAAAGGATCTGTAATTTGAGTCGAACCGAATTTAGATCCACACTAGGTGAGTCTTCCTTTTCTTCCCGAGAGAGAGAGAGGTTATTTCATCATCTGACTCAATCTCTAGCCATATATTAGAAGTTTTATGCCATCCGTCCATGACCCAGTCACATGTCGATTCGCGTCTCCCACGTGAGTGCGTAATACTAGGAGTAGAGGGCGAGGGAGGAAAAACGAGAATTCCGGTTCCCTTTGGTGTCTTCACAGTGTGAAGCCTTAGACTGGAAAGCGCAAATATAGTCAACATATTTGTTTATTATGACTGCAGGGCCCATTCTGTTATCGGTTTATAAGCGAAAGCGAGTTAGCTCGCTTTTGTTAATTATTGAAATGAGCCACTTGTCTTGGCATTTCATTCGAGATTTTCGCCGCCTAGATGTCTATCGAAAATGATTTTTCCCAATTAAATATGTCAGATGATTCAGGTAAGTTTTCGACCAAAAATGCATAAAATAATTGATTTTTCCACAGAAAATGTTATTTTAGATTCCCGAGTTGTCGGAATAATGGATGGCCTTCGATCGGCCAATGAGATCCGACAAGCTGAAGCAGCAAGTGAATTAGCTGAATGGCTCCTTATGGCTAATGAGGATAGTCTTCCGAGTCATCTGCCAATCAGAGAAATTGTTCAGTCGCTTATAACTCTTCTCCAAATGGAACACAATTTCGAATTGGTAACCAAAAAAACTTGCCAAACGGAAGTTTTAGATGCTAACAGCTGCCCGTTGTATCCGAAATCTTCTCGAAGCTATCCCGCGCGCCCAGCCAATAGTAATCGAGGCGGTTCCTTGTCTCCTCGAAAAGCTAAAACGAATCGAATGTGTTGATGTAGCCGAACAGTCCTTGACGGCCCTGGAAGAACTCTCCAAAAGAAACTCCAAAACGATTCTTCTCGCTGTTAGCTTTTTTTACCTCTGAAAATGGATTTTTAGGGTGGGATTGCTGCTTGTATTTCCCATGTGGATTTCTTTTCCATCGCTTCGCAACGATTAGCCTTTTCCATAGCTGCCAACTGCGCCATCTATCTTGGCTCAAATGAGTTCGGCCTGGTCAGAGATTCTCTTTCCGATCTGACTGAGCGTCTTCTTATCGAAGACAAAAGGTGCTTGGAAAGTGTCTGTCAGCTGTTTTCTCGTTTGGTAGATAATATGAAAAACCATCCGGATAAACTGCGAGAGATTGCGGGAATCAATTGCCGGTTAGAGGAAGGGGAAAAACTAGGAATAGAGAACTCCAGGTTGCTACAATTGGTCCAGCAACATCTGGTCTCTCAGCCTTCCCAACTCAGCTCAACAACCTTCTCTTCGATAGTCAAAATGGTCCGCACTTTGGCTAATCGTTGTCCAGACATTGCAGCCGCCCTCATTCGAATGAACTACCACGTTCGTTTTCTGTTGACTGTTCCAATCGCTGTGTTTAGATAACACTTCGAACGCTCTTCACCGGGAATAGCGATGAATCAAAGAAGCATTCAGAGATAGAAATTATCGAAAGACCTCCGAATCAGCTTCAAGATATGGTCTATCTCATCGGGTTCGGTCCTTTATCTCCCATTGTTCAATCCAATTTTCAGAGAGCTTTTCCCCAGTCTACCCACTACGGGAATCTTCGAAATCGATCAAGTTTTCGCGAAGAATTCCCAAGTGGAAGGCCAGTGGTATTGGCAGGACGACGACAACCAATGGCAGCCGTTCCGACCCCAAGACAATAAGATCATCGAGATGGCCAAGGAAAATGGCCAGAATGTCCACGATATACCTATTGGTAGCCAACTTTATCGAATGGATCTCGTAGGTTTTACCCAAAGAAATGTCCAAACTGGAATGGAAAGGACTCTCCAACGAAGGACCTTCGCTGCCAAACGTAAGTCTGCCTCTTTGCTAAACAAACTCTCTTTGTAGCCACAGTAAAAACAGGCGAAGAGGACGGTCGTTTGATCCTCCTTCAAGCCGAACCAGATCTCGTTGAGAAAGTCGTCCACACGCTTTTCCCAGTCCTCGTGGCTATTGATGGCAGCTCGGTAATTGGCTAGCAATCCTTTTATCTAATCCAATTGCAGTCCGGACCAGCTCTTCGTTTCGAATGTCTTCGAGTAATGCTACGAATGGTCTGTCCCATGTCGGCGGGAGTTCTACGAGATGTCTTAGCCGATCTCCCCCTCTCTGGTCATATTGCCTCAGCATTGGCTAGTCCTCGAAGCAAAGATCTCGCGATTGTTGTTGCTGCTCTCCAGATGGTCCATTTGCTCTTGGAGAAAATGTCCGATATCTATAGTCCTCTCTTCCGCAAAGAGGGAGTCGCCCATGAGATTCAAAAGCTGGCAGCAGTGATTCCCCGAATAACTGAGAGCAAATCAGCCCCACCGAGTGCTGTTTCCAGTCCAGTTCAAAACGAAACAACTGCCAGAATAACTCGATCTCAAAGGAATCGACACAGCTCGACTCAATCGCCAACCGAGGATTCAAAGAGTCGATCAAAAAGAGATAAAACTGGAGAGAAAGAATCAACTCGAAGGAAGAGAGCCAGTCCCGATGGGAGTCCTGTCTCGAAAAAGGAAAAAGAATCAAGAAGAAAGTCTTCTGGCCTTTTCAACTCTCTTCGAATCCCAGGGTTGAGTTCCCTTGGACGAGCCACTTCTTCCAACTCAGCTAGTCCCACAACAGCCCCTTCGACTCCCCCACCAATTGGAATTGTCAACCAAATCAGTGAGTTTTATTCCCTTGAAAGACAAAAACAAATAATTTAGTGGCCCAAGCCGCCGCATCTTCAAGTTCTTCCTCTCGATCAAGACAATCGTCTGAATTGAGCAGTTCGACCAAGGATAAATTGAGAACTTGGATCAAAAAAGAGGCCGCTTCAATGTTGAAAACCTACTTTGCTGATAGCGGAACCAATGGCGTTCTTATCGATTCTCTAGCTTGGATCGCTGAGCAATTGAGAACACAAGAGAAAGACATTGGAACAACCCCGCTCTCAGAGCTCCATGATATCCTTCGAAGTGATTCCGTGAGTGCATTCGAAATGATGCATTCCGGGGTAATTCCTGCCCTCCATCTATATCTCGTCAGTGAAGATCTCGTTCCAAACCGAGAGAACCGTCTCAAAAGATTTGCTGAGATCTTCATGCATCTCACCCAGGAGAATCTACGTCCAACTGGAAGTGACGGCTGTTTCAGCTCTTTCGAATCATTGATAATCAAAATACTCGCCTCTGTGGCTCAACTCGAACAATTCCCCGTCAAAGTAAGAGAATCCTCTAAAAAAAAAATTTTTAGGTAAATGACATGGGAGGAATCGTCACTGGAACTTCTGGTTTTCTTCGAGGAGCTCAGGCTCTGCGTTTCTTCCAAAATCATCAGATTAAATGTTTCCTTCGACGACACCCCGAATGTCACGACTTGAAAGATTATCATCGACATGGCGGAAGCACCATTAAAGTGGATCCCTTCACTTCCATTTCTGCCATTGAGAGATATTTGGCCGACAAAGAGTTGTCTCGTGCCAGAGGAGAGGAGTCAAGTGGAGATGATATGAGTGATGATGATGTAAGGACAATCTTTTTCTTTTTGGAAGAATGAATCTTAAGCAAGACGCAGTCATTTCAACTGGAGGAAGTAACGAAGAGAAAAGGATCGAAATCCTAATTGGAGATCAGCCTCTTCCCAGCCAAATGAGTGTCCTCCAAGCTCTTCGTCAATATTCTCCTTATATGAATAGTGGAGATGAAAGGTTTCTTTTTCTTTCTCCCAAATAAACAGCAATTTTTAGTCAATCGATTGGAAGTGGCTTGTGGATGTCAACACACACTTTATTCTATCGATCAGCTCCCGAATTGGCCAAACCATCGACCAGCAATTCCACTTCGAATCCTCCCATCACTAGTGCAAAAGAAAAGAAAAGGAAAATCAATGAGAAACTCTGGAATGGTTTGTTTTTTTTCTTTCGTTTTTTTAAAATTGAAAATTCAGAAGGAGAAGTCGAGAAAGGCGAAGCACCTTTATATCAATTCCTAAAGGGTCAACTACAGTACCCCCTCGAAGATCCCAGTGTTCCAGCTCTGATGCTTCTTCGCTCTCTTCATGGACTCAATCGCTACTGGTATAATTTGTTTGATACAGACAAACTGCCTCCAACTTCCTTTGCTCCAATTCTTCCTTTAAGGTTTTTCTCCCTTCTCATTTCCTTTAAATTCCTCTTTCAGTGCCTTCCATTCTTCTAAACTTTCTGCCAAAATGCAACGCCAACTCTCGGATTTCATATCAGTGGCTACTCAGCAATTGCCCCAATGGACTGTTGATTTAGCCAAAGGAATGCCATTCCTCCTCCCATTTTCTCTTCGCCGTTCCCTCCTCTATTGTACCTCCTTCGGAAGAGATCGAGCTCTGATGCATCTTGTTTCCCAAACTGAAGGGGCTCATGGTGAAGGCGAGGCTGGACGATTGACTCCTCGATTAGAACGAAGGAAGATCACCGTCAAACGGGATGACCTCCTTCGAACTGCCGACACAGCTCTCGCTGCGAATGCTAGCGCTCGAGCCCTATTGGAAGTTAGTTTTGAAGGAGAAGCTGGAACTGGATTTGGACCGACCCTCGAATTCTACTCGACCGTATCTCGTGAAATGCAAAATGCTGCTCACAAGATGTGGCATGGAGAGACAGAAAAAGATCTGGCCACTGATGATGAAGTCGAATACATCTTGCCTGGTCATGGCCTTTATCCGATGGCTTCTTCTTATTCCCAGCGAAAGGATGGAGCTAAAATAAAGAAATTTGAGGTAAACACTCTCCCAACCAGAAACCACCTTTTAGACTCTTGGCCGTCTGATGGGACAAGCCCTGGTCGATTCTCGAATGCTTGATCTGCCCTTATCTCCAGTCTTCCTTCATTGGATTGTCTCCGAACCAAATCAAATTGGAATTCCCCAATTGGAACAACTTGATCCCCAGCTCTACAAAAGTCTTCGCAGTCTAGCCACCAGCAAAGATGAAGACTACGAAGCTCTCGAACAATATTTCACAATGCCTGGCAATGAGACTTTCGAAGTCATGAAAAATGGAAGAAATATCGCCGTCAATCGGGAAAATGCTTCCAAATATATCAAGGTATTTCCTCTTTTTTTTCCCCGAAACAAAAAAATTTCAGCTGGTTGCCACTTGGCGTTTAGTTGAAGGTGTTTGGAAGGAAATGGAAGCCGTTAAAAAGGGCTTCTCACAAGTCGTCGATCCAACTCAGCTGTCTCTTTTCCTCCCTGAAGAACTCGATCAACTCTTCTGTGGCTGTTCAGATGGCGGTGAAAAGATCTGGGGAGAACAAGTTCTTGCCCAAGCTATCAAGCCAGATCATGGGTTTGTTTAAAATTCGTTAAAGGAAATAAAAATTTTTCAGATACACTCATGACTCGCTTCAAATCCGCTGGCTACTCACGATGTTGACTTCATTCAGTTCGGAAGATCAACGGAAATTCGTTCAATTCGTAACAGGCAGTCCACGTCTTCCTGTCGGAGGATTCCGAGCTCTAACTCCACCGCTGACTGTGGTTAGAAAAACAACTTCTTATGGCTCAGGCGATGAAGAACTTCCCTCAGCCATGACTTGTTATAATTATTTGAAGGTGAGCTCATTCTTTTTCGTTTGAATCTGCTTCAGGTTCCGGCATATTCCTCGTACGAAGTCTTCCGCGAGCGATTCCAAGTTGCTCTACAATTCATCTACTCCTTCCATTTAACCTAGTCATCTTAAAAACCAAATAATCTTTCTCGAACCATTCGGGTCCTCGACGGGTCCTCTGCTCTTTTCCTCTTCCTAGTCCCCATTGTTTGTGGTTTTTCTCCTTTTTGGGTATTAAACGTCCCACGAACAATTCCTCTCCGATGCCTTGGCTTTCTTCTATCAGTGATACAGTGACCGCGGTTTTGTTCTTTCCTGTGTTCATTCAAAATGTCATCGCTTTCCACCGATAAATGTGCAAACTCTTTATTTCTTTTTCTCTTTTTCGCCACAAATCGAAAGGGCAATACGGTAGAGGATGGCGATAACAGTCCAAGTGGAGAAGAGACTGATTCCAACCCAATGACCTCCGCTCCAGTCGGCTCCGTAAGCAACTTGAGACCAAATTTGACCCGATAAAATAGCCAGACAACACTAGAAAAGGTTATTTTCTCTTTAGATCTCACAACGACTCGGCCATCCACTGCAACTCCTCGATCATATTGACTTTGCCAATGGAGAGCATGGGTTGAGGCACAATACGAGGAGACAAAAAGAGCTCCCATTATCCGACCAACTAACTCATGGGATTCATCCAAATCAACAATTACCTAAAGAAAAGTAGAGAGAAATCCTCAAATAAACCTGTCTATGAAGAAGCCATTTGGGGAAGGCTAACCAGGCGATTCCGATACAAATTGAGGCCATTGCATCCAGCTGATAAAGACAATTTCCTACTCGACTATCAACAGCTAAAGAGGTTCCAACTGGCCATCCAGCCAATAGAAGAAGGAAAAAATTAAGACCAATTCCACCAAAACAAAGCCATTTCACTGATTCCAATATCTACATTATTATTTTTTTAAACTCCAGACTAAAGTAACCTCTGGTCGAATCATATTGGGAGTTTGAGATCGACATTGAAAGTGAAGAAGGAGGACCAAAATAGCCGGCTGAATGTGAGAATTTCACATGAAAAAGGGCCATTAGAACTCACAAGGATTCTCATAATATGACAGGCTGTGTGAGCCATCGAATTCGAACGGCGTAATCTCCAAGTAACAAAAGCAGCCGCAAGAAGCTGGCCTCCTACACAACGAACTAAATGCCAATGGACGCCATCAGTCGTTTGATTCTGAAATTTGGAAAACTTTCAAACAAAAAACAAGGAAGTATTCAGACAAAGTTTATTTTGTCGAAGTGATGATTAGGTGGAGGTAATCATCCGAAGGTAGTCGACGATTCGATGGTCTTGTAAAGCCTTATTAGGAGTAATCTCTTGATGCTCCAGAATGACCTTCGCCAAAGAGATTTGAGCACTTTTAGAGGCTACACTTTCCATAGGAAAAGTAAGAATTTCAGAGGCGAGATGAAGAGAAGTTTCAGCCAGAATGGACGGAAGGAAATTGAGGCCGTTCAAGAGAGAAATATTCACGAAATAAGTTGCCATACCGAGTACTTTTTCCGGGATTTTTGGTTGGAAATAGCTGAGGAAATGACTCGGAACAATTAAGTTTAATCGGAATCCGAGATGCTCCAAGATCTGTGCTTCCATCCTGAGAATGGCGTCTTTGTCAAATTCGCCTTCAAAATCCTCAGCCTCTTCGATCTTTCGAGCTACAAAAAGTGCAGCCAATCCGAGATTTTGAAGGTCTTTTCGAACAGTTCTCACGAGAGCCATCGAACGATCCATAATAGCCACAGCCAATTCGAATGTTCCCTGTTCCAAATCTAGCATTTCCTTCATATCCCACATCCATTGGACAAGGATTTTTCGATTTCTTACGCTCACAGGTGTGCTGGCTAGCAAATTCACATCGAGTTGTTCATTTTTCTCCTTCGTCAGCTGGTATTTGAGAATATCTTCGTAGAAATTCACGATTTCCTTGCCGTCGGCTTTTTCTTTTTCTTCTTTGACGATCTTCATGGGCTTCAGAATTTCGATACTTCTTTTCAACAAATTTTTGATGGACTTTAGAGGCTTTCGTTTTTCTGTCTCAGACACTTTTGGCATCTCGAGTCGAGACGAGTAAAGTCGACTGTTCTCCACTGCTAATAGATTCTTTGAATGAATTAATCCGAGAATAATCCAATGAGGCGGACAAAAGATCAAATTTGACAACAAAGATCAGACTTACGAAGAGGAAATCGGCGACGATATGTGGCTGGAAGAAGAAGAGAAGTCCAACAAGAGAAGAGATCACTGAATCCACAGCCAAGGCAAACGACGCGAGGGCCATTCCTATTTCTAAAAAGATCTTCCTGATTATATCTGTCGTGGGAGGGGCTTGTAGACGAGGCTGTTACAACACGCACTTTGGTATTTTTGGACACGTAAGGAAAGCGCGACGATGACACAACGATGACAAAAATGAAAAGAGGATTGGTTGGAGGAGGTACGTGGCGGAGACATCATGGGACGAGGTCCAACCGGGATCGGCCTTTCGGATCGCCGGCAGTGACCTTGGCCGAGAGGTGACCTACTTCCCATCAGAGAGACTGTTGAGCACCAAATTATTGAAATTGTCGTCTGAACTTGATCAGAGAACATGACGTAGAAGGGAATTCTTTCTCTATATTACAGCGGAAAGAGACTTCAGTTGCCCCATTTGCCATCAGCTTTTTCTTTGGATGTTATTCTTTTTGAGTGGAAAAACAAAGCGCTTGAACCAAAGCGCAGTTTTTATCAGTGATCAGCTGCCAGATGGCACTTTCTCTCGAATCACGCTTCATAGTTTTTTCATATTTCCAATAATTCCTTCTCTTTAGGTAATTCGTCCGTCTTCTTTCATAGAGGATTTTCTTCACCAAAAGAAAACTGATTCAATCTGGCGGCTAAAAGTTAGTTATTCCCTTTTTTTCGGAGAGCCTCTGGGAGCAGAAGGCAGTCTGTTCCCTTTTGAAAAACCTGTTCGCCATTTGAAATAGTGTTTACTGTTTCATCCTCCTCTTTGAGCCGATTAAAGGGTGGAGACAGCGGTCTTGTAGCGAAATTGCACACATGTGATAAGCCCCGCCTCCTCGTTTTTACGTTTTTGAACTCGTGCTTTGTTTACGAGTCGGCTGTCTATTTCTAAATCCTATTTCTATTTCTAGTTACATTTTTTACTCATTTCAATCCGTTCAGGTTTGAAAACCACTTTCTTCTCAATGGGAAATAATCAAGCGAGCGGAATGAACAAGCGAGATCGGCCTGGAGAAGCCTATTCTTGTTGGTTTATTTGTTGGAAAATAAAATAGATTTTTAGCTAACAATGTTACTTCGCCGGGTCGTCAGAGAACTTTCAGTGGAAATCCTCAAATGTTGACTGGAAGTGCTGAGGATGGCTGTCCCGTTCAAGTATCTATACTCACAATATGAAGATATCTTTTTTAGGTGAAAATTGCTAAGAGTGAAGAGGGCGGAAATGTGATTCCGACGGTTCAATTCAAAGAAACGAACGAATATCCAGTTGTTTTCAAGTGGCAATGCTCCGCCACGAGGTATTTTTAGATTCAGAATGAGTAATTTCTTTTAGCACGCCTCGAAATGTGGCTATTTGTGGATCTTGGGATGGCTGGCGTACTCGAATTCCCCTGGTGAAAAGCACCAACGAATTCAGCACAATTGTGGATCTTGTGCCCGGTGATCATGAGTTCAAATTTCTTGTTGATGGCAAATGGTTCGTTGATGATACCCAGCCCAAGACAGGCAACTCTCTTGGCGGAGAGAACAATGTGATGCACATCGATGAGGCTGATTTCGAGGTAAAAACAGCATAATGAATGGCAATTTGCATAGGTTTTTGATGCTTTGGACAGAGATCTTGCTTCGTCCAATGCTGGCGAAGCTATGAAAGCCTCAAGCAACCAACCCAGCCACGATACACCTAATGACCGGTCTGTTTTCAACCAACCAATCAATTTGGTTTTAGTGAACTTGAGAAGTTGCGTACGTTTACCCAAGAAGTTCCGGACCGACGCGATTTCGACAAAGCCCATAACCCGCCCTTCTTGCCTCCTCATTTATTGCAGGTAGAATAAGAGTCAGCACACAACAATACTTCATTTGTAGGTCATTCTCAACAAAGATACTCCTGTTACTTGTGATCCCAATGTCCTTCCCGAACCCAACCATGTGATGCTGAATCACCTCTATGCTCTTTCTATTAAAGACGGCGTGATGGTTCTCTCTGCTACTCATCGGTTGGTTTTCTTTGTTCTCCCCTCTAAGAATAATAAAATCAGATATCGCAAGAAGTACGTGACAACTCTTCTCTACAAGCCGATCTAACGAGTCCTTCCTCTGTTGTGTAAATACCCTGTGGTAATAATATTGAACCTGTGCAGTATTTTCCATTACATTAGAGTGAACTAGGTATCGCTAAAGTCCTGTACATTTTCCGGTTATTTGGAAACTTGTAGATATTCTAAACAGTTCAATGAACATTCTTTATTAGCAAACGACTTTCTTCTTTTTATTGTTTTCTTTCTACTTTTATCTAGACAACCAGGAGTTTCGAAACAATCTGAAGAACTGATTCGACATCTTTTCAGAATGGTTAAAAATAGGATGCAAAGAATATGTTTCGGACAAATTTCGTCGCCAAGTTGCAGCTTCTATGGAGAGTTACATTTCTTCAAAGTTAAACTTCAAGTTAGTTGCTTGCCGTTTCTAAATGTTTCTAGGTTGATGAGAATGGTGATCGATTGTGTTTATCCTTAAGCGTTGAAAAAGATGAAGAAAAACTCGATACCATTGTTTTGCTAGTCGAAATAAAGATTTCAGTAGGTGCAACTGATTTTTTCGTGAGGTTTTTTTAAAAAAATTTAATCATCTTTTATTTAGCTTGATAAAGACTTGTGGTCAAAGACAGAAGAGCTTTGGTCAACAGCTATACCAATATGTCGAGGAAATATTCGAGTTGAAACACGCTTATGTGATATTCTTCCAACAACTAATTTGTCCAATCCAAGTAAACTTCGAAAAACTCAAATATTGGTTAGTTCTTTTCTTTTTTTTAAAAGATTTTTAGTGTTACAACTCCATATATTATGTCGATGTTGAAAGATTAGTTGATATTGGTGGATATCTTTTCCTGGAATGGAAGAAAAGAAAAGAAGAAGGACATAATCGAATTGTAGAAACTATGGACAAGGAGGAACTGAAAACCCTCCTTGATGCCGTTACGGCACATGATTTTATAGTTGTTCATAGGTTCGATATTTCAATCTTAAAATAATGTGCTTTAGAAGAAATTTTCTTCAATTATGTGAGATTGGCGAGAAATATAGAATCTTGTCTCTTCTTCGAGCTGTAGAACAATATCTAATGGATGCACATATCCATCCAATGCGACGTCTCGAGTTTTCTGTTGAATTGAGGATGGCCAGACTTTATGATTTTGGCATAAGAGAAATGGGTTCTCCCCATGAAGCACTAAGAAAAGTGAGGTTTAATTACGTTCATACAATTATGTACAAAAATTATACTTAGAAAATGCATATTTCAGCTCCACGAATATCTAGCAATCAACGGAGAAACTATGAATGATGTTCATCCAAAACTGCTTTCTGCTCTCAACATCAATCCAGAATATATATGCATTTCGTGAATTAAAAATAACGGACAATTTTAATGATGTCTCTTCTGATTTAGGTAATCCTAAAATGTTATTTGTTATAGTTAGATTTGCCTTTCTACCTCATGACTGACTGAAACCTTGCTTGATTGAAACCTAGTTACATTAACGGCCATGCGGAATGCCTCATCAATATGGCCGTTATATCCCCCTTTACGAATTAAGCTATCAATTGTTTCTAAGTGATCCCATCCTTGCTCATGGGCTACTTCTGGCAAGTATACTGCGCTGTATTGTCGTTGTCCACCGTAATAGTTTATACGAATTCCATGGATTCCTACGGTCCAATCCATATAGTTCTTGGCTGGCTCAAACTTTATTAGAAGAGAAACCTAAATACTTTTCTTGATTGGCTACTTCATACCGAGCAATGTAGATCAGGCATTTCTTTTAGTGTTATCGGGTTGAAACGCGAGTCGTTAAGAGCACTAGTGACGGAGTATTCAGCCAGACCTTCGTGTAATCTACCACATGTCGGCATATTGTGTCAACCCACCTCAAGTTAGAAAATGTCCCTATGCATCCTCTCAACCGCTTACTGTTGCCTATTTTCCAAGTTACAAAAAGGGGGCTAAGATGGCTTAATATTTCTAGTGCGCATTGGCTTACAATTTATCGTTCGGAATGCTTGAAGGAACCCGAGGCTGCGACTTGTTTGTAAGAGACGCCAGGAGAACGTCGAAACAATAGATAGCCATTTCCGGCGTAGCTCCATGATCATGCATCTCAGGATCCATCTTGTTTACCCTGTAATACAGCTTTATTAGTTAGAAAAATGGTCATTGGAGTAAGCAGCTAGGTCACATGAAAGTCTCGGGCGTCCATTTACGCCTGCTAGAAAATGTCGTACGTGAGAATACTAACTAAGAATTTTTATTTTGTTTTCTTAAATTTTGCTTTATTATTATCTCTATTAAAATACCATTAGTTCAGGATGTTTCTACGGCGCCTCTCTCGACTTGCAATACAGCCGGTGCCGCTTCACTCTTCTCTATGTAATTTCAGTATAGCTAGCACTTCAGAGGTTTGCCAGTGCTTTTTGCATATAAATTTAAGTATTTTAGAAAATTCCAAGAAGAAGTGTAGATGAAGTAACTCAAGAATTATTGTCAGCTCCAAAATCTAGAATTCCAAAAAGACTTTCAAGGCTTGCGGCAGCATTCAAAATAAAGTTTTCTAACGACCCTATGGATCCTGCTTTAAAAACAGTTAGTTTTACTTCCAAATTTTGTAATAGTAGATTTTAGCTACTAGATAGTGCAGCAGCTCAATTATATTTTAACTGTGCAGATAATTATAACTATGTAAATCTATGTGATTGTAGGTTTCTTTAGATCTGAGTAATTGAGAATTTTTGCAGCATTTGGACTACCAGATTATATGTCTACTTGGTTTAAATTAACCCTTATGCACAATTGGTAAGAAAACATATTATATTAATTTGTTATTTTAGGATGGTATTAATGCGGCTTCATGTTTCTTTGGATGCTGATGCTTATTTACGTCTAAAAAGAGGCCTCCTTGCAACAATGTGGATGGACGTTGATAAACGCTTGCAAATTGTTGGAGTAAGCTTATCTTTATTCTTTAATGTTTTTTTCTAGAATGAGCTAAACCAAGTTCTTTCCGCAAAATCAGATGTTGGGCACATGCATGGACTTCATATACAAACATTTCTAGAATATGATGAAGTTAGTCTGTCTGATTTTTTAAAACTTATAAATGACTTTTAGGGGTTTCTCCATGATGATCGAGTACTGGCAGGCGCCATTTGGCGTTGCTTATATATTGAAAGAGAGTGCGATCCTATAAATCTTTTAAAAGTCGTAACATATATGAGATCCACAGTGAGTTATTCTTTTGAAAATTGTTTATTAAACTTTAAATTTAGGTAGCTTGGCTCGATACACTCGACCTAAATGATATTTTAGTAGATGGCATCAAAGACTGGAAGCAAATTTTACCAAAACAAAAATAAGTTTACGGGAAAGTATTTTTTAGGTTAGGATTACTTTTTTGTTATACAAGTGCCTTATAGTTATAAAATAAAATAAATTAAATTAATGCAAGGTGATGGGGGTTCGTTTACATTCTACCCCTGAATTACGGTGATTGGATCAGTAAAATCTCATTTTGACTTATTTCCATGGTTCTCAAAGGCTGGACCTCCAAAGCCTTTATATGATCTTCCCCATAGAACGTGTTTTTAGAATCTTTTATTTTAAATTAGAAAATCATATTTTAAAATGCCGTGGTTGTTGCTCAAATGTCAGATTCCGTTCGTAACCTTGGATCAACCTATAAAAACATTAGTTTGTTCAAATAGATTTTAACCTCAGGATGCCACAAATCAACAACAAGAATAAGTCTGAAAGACGAAGAAGAAGCGCCGTCGAACTGCATTTCGTGTTCAAAAGAGTCGTCAAAAACTATAAATTTTCCCGTTTTCCAGCCTCGCTGGTCGTGTCCAACTCTGAATCATCCAAGGTCCGAATCACATTTCGAAAAGTACCGTATCCTGGCTTCAGAAGGCACAACTAAGCCCATTTGTGCTTGTAATCGAGTATTCGACGGACCACAATGAGGAAGAACTTGTGCTCCCGAAGTAAGAATAGAAAGGAACATCTGAAATTTGTTCTGGAAATCTCGAAGCCAACCTCGGATTTGGTGGCATTACTCTGAATTTTGAAATCTTTGAGAATATTGCAAGTTTGAGGAACGAGATTGCAATTATCATCGTCTACAAAGCCATTACGCATGATGTGGAAAGCTTTCCATTCTCCATCTACAGTAATCGCCTCGTTGATATCAATCCATTCGTCTGGTTCGTCACTCCAAACACGAAGGGCTTCAGCCCGGATGGCTACCCAATTTCTTTCCAAAGTTTTCAAATGCTTCGAATATCCAGTTTGTTCCACTGACCACCTAATTTTTCAAATAATTAGAGTAAAAAAGTGTTTTACCAAGGACGCCCAGTTAGTCCTTCCATGTTATACATCGATCTTTGTTGAGCCGAGAGGAATAGACCCAATTCAGCTCCTTTCTCATAAACTTGATAGGCTTCCGCCTCTTTGCCCATCATCATCAATCCGTGTCCCAAATGGTAATAAAATCTAAATCACTTTTCTATTTCCCAGCTGCCTACTTGGCGTCGACGATATTGTCAGCTCCCTGTCTCAGTCCCCTCCTCATATAATTGACTCCAGCCTCGACATCTTGATCACAAACTTTGAGAATAAAACCGTAATAAGCCAAAGCAACGGCATTATTCGGATCCATTTCAATTATCTAAATCTCTCTCTATTTCCTCTAAAATCCTTACATCTTTGAATATCTGTCGAGCATCGTCGTACCGCTTCATCATAAGGAAAGTGAGGCCAATATCAGTTTGAAGATTCCTTTCTTCAGGAAATCGATCGATCAAACTTCTTTGAGCTCTCAAACAACGGTGCATTTGGCCGCGGAAACGAGCCTTTTCAACTAATCGAGAAGCTGCTTGTCTGGAAGAGTTTACCCAAAAAGCTGAAGTCAATCAGACCTGAAAAGAGCATCTGGAGTTTCGTCATTATCAAGAACCATTTCGTATTCTCGAATGGCCAAATCAGCGTCCTTTTCGTTGGCTGAATATTCGCTCCTAAATCTTGATAAATACCGGCGACTCTCAAATACCTGATGTCATAGGCTCTTCCCTTTCCAAAATGAGCTCTTGGTGAGTCGGGATTTCCACGAAGAACAGAATCAAAAAGAGAAATTGCTGCGAGATAGTTATGCTGAATCCGATTGGTTAGAGGACTCTTTCTGTCTCAAACAAGCAACACAGCAAAACATTTATTAGACAACTTAAAATACAAATGGCCGGTTAGAGGCCACACCCGTGCAAGGAAAAAGCCTAATTCTACCCGAAAAACTCCACTCTACAACTCGACACGTCGTCGTTTTCTTTTCACCTTCTCGACGAGGAAATCGGCCTGATCCAATTCTTCACGATGGCGATGGTCGTCTCGATTGGTGATTGCATGGCGTTTGTAGGCCTCTCTTCCGGAAGATCTGAAGACTTTATTCTTCTACCGAAAAAAAAAAACCTGTATTTCTTGAGGGCAATGACCTCCATAACAGGCTCTTCGACTTTCTCGTCGATTTTTTCCGCATTCTCCTTCTCACCGTCGTCCTCCTCTTCCTCGTCTGCCAAATAATCTTCATATTCCTCAATTTGAGCTTTTGTCATCACTCGATATCTCTTCGAAGACGTCGATTCGCCCTATAGATTTCAAAGTCCAAAAAAGTCAAAAAGAAACCGACCCGTTTCTTCTTTAGAAGACCTCTTCTGGGCTCGGCTACATTTGCTGGTGGACAATGTTTCCGTCGGCATTCTCTCTCGGGAGCTGCCGCTGTGATCTTTCTATATTTCGTTCTATTGAAAAGCTAAAGCATTTCTCCACCTGCTGGAGTGTCTTTTTCTTGTTTTCCTCTGAACCTGTGGAACATCATCCTCTTCTTCATCTTCCTCGTTGTCATCTTTCTCCGTCTCTTCCTCATTCTGAGTCTCTTCTACTTCTATTTTCTTTTCCTATAATTCAACTGTTTTCTCTTTCAAATAAAAATACTTCTTCTGTAGTGCCGTCTTCATCCTCATCATCCTTTTCCTCTTCTTCTTTCTCTTTTTTCTCTTCCTCTTCTTCTTCCTTCGCAAGATTTTTCTTTCTCGAGTTTTTCTTCTGTTTCCCTGACTCTGGCTATATTCGCCAGAGATAATTTAAAAAAACAAAATACAAACCTCTTCCTCGTCGTCTTCATCTTTCAGTTTTTTCTGTCTCTTTTCTTTTTTCTTTTGCCTCCTCGGAATAATTTCTTTTACTTCGTCTTCCTCTTCACCCTCGGTTTCTTCCTTTTTATCCATAGTTGTCTAAAACCTTTTTCTTTTCTTCTTTTGCTCTACCTGGATCATTTCCTTGACTCGTTTCATATTGCTTTCAATCTTCTTCCTCAAACCTGCGAATAATTGAGTTTCCAATGCTTCATTCTCCTCTCCTTCATCTTCGTCATCAGCTGAAATTTCATTTTTCCAAAAAAGGTCTTTCTAAACCTGTGGGAGGATTCTCATGTCCATAATTATGAGCTTCTTTTTGTATTTTATCGTTCCCTCTTTGAGGCGGTGAATGTGCAGGTGTTCTGAGGGAGAGATTGATGACTCAAAAATCTTTTTCTAACCTCGCGGCTCTCCTCTGCTGTTCTGCTACTTCATCTATATTATCAGCCACATCGTCGTCTAAATCTAGCGAACCGTCACCATCGAGATCTGTGAGAAAATATTTCAAATGGAAACAAAAAAAACCCACCAACAGCAAGTTCGGCAATCTCTTTGGCAGAAAATACGGTATATAACGAAGTACAAAGAAATAAAAAAACTAATAGAACTGCCCATGTTCGGGCCCCTCCTTTGGTAACAGAATAGTCGACTTTCTGTATTGGTGTAGCCAAAGCTACGGTCATCGGATGGGCTCCCGATACTGAAAGAAGAAGAATCTAACAAAAGAGAAAGACAATCACTCCAATTCTCATCCAAACAGTACAAACTCGGGGCAGCTGAATGTCTGTGGTTCGCGATTTTACCATTTGGCATGATCGAACTCCGTCGAGATCGGATTCCATTTTGAGTCGGTCGGAGCATTACGTCCGGATAACGATTGACCAACTCTTTTTGCCAATCACTCCCAACATAAGAGGAAAATCGACGGTCCATTCTATCTTTTTGTCGAAAAGAGGAATGCGGAAGGACTAAAGGAAAGTCCCAAGGAGGAGGCGTTTAGTGTGGCAGTGGTTTTTGCGATTCGAGTGGATAAGGCGAGCAGGCGCCGAGGAATCAAATATTTGCAAAGTCGGCGCGATTTATTACCCAGAGATATCCACTCTTTTATTAGTTTCTTTCTCTCCTCTTCCTTCTAGCTAATCCAATCTAAAAAAAAATAAAAGTAAAGCAAGAAAAGGAGTTGTAGCGCATGAAATTAGATGCCGATGAACTCATTAGCGCCTTCTGACGTGTTCTACTACTCTCTCTTATTAGTTGGAAATAAACGCGAAAAAGAGACAAATGTTTGCATTGAAAATGTCTTCTGATGTCGGCCAGATGGGCGCATTGTAATGCGAAGAGAAAGTCATAACCGATGCACATTCACAGCTGGCCCCGAGTAAATGGACTTTTCCCACTCACCGGAGGAGGCTTGTTTTCTGAATGGCGGCCGTTGGGGAGACAATGTCGCCGTGCCATTTGCCGGCTTTGTGGCCATCTGTGGAGTTCTTCCTTCTGGGTGGCCTCCTCAGACAACGCAACTCCTCATCGACTGGCCGATCGCTCGATCGCTGCAACTGACGCTGACTCTTGCGGGGGACAGCTGGGCAAAAATAAGATGCTCCAGGTCCCGAACTTCCTCTTTTAGAAACTCTTTCTTTTCTCATCAAACATTTTTCTTGTATTCCTTGAAAGAGATTCAAAAGGGGGAAAGGGGACTGGAATAAGTAGGCAGTTTGTGGAGGTTTGTGAATATAAGACATTGAGGAAGCCCGGGAAGGGCTGTTGTAAACTGACGTAGAAATGTCTCGACGCGATCTGCTCTCCGAAAGATTTTGACACTTTTTTGCAGATTTTCAAAGGAGAAAAAACTCACAAAATAGTGACTGAAGGAGACGCAAAGAGGAAGAACAAGTGTATGCGATCTAATTCAAATAAACGTGGAGAGGGGGGTCTCTGGTCGAAAATAAAGTCAAGAAATCCTCGATTTTAAATCAAAAAATAAGGCGGAAGAAATGACGGAGCGACGCAAAAAGATTGACAGATAGCCGCTGTACTTGGGAGCTCTTTTTCGCCTGCAGAGTCGTCGGATTTATGGCCGACTGGCTTTACAACAACTTTCTCTCGACCTCGAAATCAATAGGAATCGAACAATTTGAATATTCGGAGAGAAAAACGTTAATTTTTCTCCCTAGAGATTACCACCTTTTGATAAAACTATTTTTGCAATGAATTCTCCATGGGATTTTCGCAAAATACCAAAAGAGTCAAACTGGCGAGCTGCGAAGTAAATAAAAGTAAAAGAAGAAACGAAAGAAAGTGAAGATTGCACAAGGGAGTTGCAATTCAATACGGGACATCCGGTCGGGCGGAAACAGCTGTCTTTTTGAGCTTTGAATACTTTATTTGTCTCTACAACTTGGATCGTCCATCCTTCATCATTGGGCCAAGATATTTCTCAAACGTTGGAAGTACTTCCGTTTTGTTTAGCTGACTTTGTTGGGCCCATTCGAGGAGAGCTGGATAGACATTTCCATCTCGACGACCCAAAACGGAATGAAGTTCTCTGTCGCAGAAGTCCCATGAGTCGGCTAGAGAAACAGCGTTTGGCCGAAGTTTTTCCAAAGTTCGATAGATTCCTTCACGAACTCCATCAACTTGACTGTCAGACATAAATCCTCCCTAAAAATCAGTTTTCTCAAAAATAAAGACAAACTCGAAGGAAATCGCCTTGGGCGTGAGAGATGAGGTCAAAAGCATAAAGACGAGTGAGATCAGTTAGAGGAGAACGGAGTGTCGCATCATCGCAAGTGGCAACTTTTTTCATAAAGTTTTTGACCAAATAGAGACGAACATGGGCTCTTGAAGCCTTACACAACTCAACGGAAGATCGATTCCAAGCCTCTTCAACTGATGTTTCTCTTTGGTGTCTCTTGAGAATCTCATAAGCCCTGAAGACTTGCTTCCTGGCCACATGTTCGAAGTCGTGGACAATGTCAGCATCTGTATAGCTATTCCAAGTTGTGAATTTGCTATGAGCCAATCCTTGGCGGCCAATGTAATTGCAAATATCAGCGAGATTTCCCTTTCCATTTCTAACTTCTTCAGCAGCTTTCATTAGGGATCGAGCCACTTGAAGAAGCATGACGATATTCTCTCCTTCATAAGTACAGCCTCCAACAGCATAACTGTAGATTTCAGGAAATCCGGAAGCCTGGGAATAGCCATGTCCACCGCAAGCCAATCGACATTGTTCGATTCCCTAAAAGAGGCTGTTAGAGGAGAAAAAGAAAAAAAACCTGAGCTGTTTCCCATGAAACAAGAGATTTGAGGCCAGAACTGAGAGCGTGAATTTCTGGAAGAAGATCGACATTTCCTTGAGAGAGTTCCTCAGTGAGTCTCATATATAGATCTCTGATTTCATAAGCAGCGAACATGAAGGCAAAGGCTCGGGCCAATTGAGGAAGAAGACGGAATTGTTGGGTTTGATAGTCGAGAATTTGGACTTCCCCCTTTCTAAATTTTTACGTTTTAGTTTATTGGAAAGAACAAACCCGGCCTCCTTCTCTCCTTGACGACGAACAGCTGAATAACGAATCGCAATGGTAGCAGCAGCGCCGAGTTGATTGGACTGATCCTTGATCATAATTGAACGGACAAAAACCATGGTTCCAAATCCGAGCTTAGAGTGTTTTGGAGCAATATAAGTTCCATCTGGCTCGACCTTAAATTACTTTTTTTTGTTTAAAAATAAGACAAACCCTCGAATTTCTCATGAGCATATGTCTTCTGGGAATACGGTAATTGTTGAATAGAAGGAAGCCATTGTCGCTGCCATTGATTCCCAACTTTGGTCCGATATCTCCAAGACGAACACCAGACATTGGCTGATGGGTTTGGATGTCTCTCAATTGGACAAAAAAGGCGTGAGGTCCTTCGCATTCTCCTTTTGTATAGAGATTCGCCACAACTACAGCATAATTGGAACTTTTTCCAAGAGCTCCAGGCCACCATTTAGCGGCTGTGATTGTTGGAGAATGGATGATAAATTCCTCAGTTTTTGGATCGTAAGTAGCTGTTGTTTCCAATTTTCTCAGATTGGTTCCATGGCCCAATTCCGTCTGGGCGTATGTGCCAACGATTCCTCGAGCTACAACTAATCCAAGCCACTCATCCATTTGCTCATCATCGGCTTGACCTTGGATTGTCGGAAGAAACATTACGTAATGGAGGGACATTGCGTGGAGATCTCTTCCCATAATTAGAGATTGGTAAAACATTCCTTCTCCAAAGAAGTCTCCGCCGTCAATAGCATCGGTGTTGTCAGTCATAGCGACAGCCTTTCTGGCTTGATTGTCGTGTCTTTCCTCACGACTCATAAACTCCAATGGAATAGGATCATTGAATTCAGGCTTGGACTCGACAAAAGCTCTGATTTCCCGTCTTCTCTGCATTATATCCTCGCCTCCGTGTAGAAAAGCAGACATTTTCTCAACATTAAAGGTTCCAGCTCGTCGCTCTTTTGTTATATCCGGGTTGTCTCCGGCGCGAATTAGTGCATTGACGACCATTTTTCTTTCTAAAATACGGAAATAAGTAAGAAGTGAAATCAAGGCAATGGATTGTAAGACAGCTGATAAGAGAGGAAAACAGACTATACTATAGAAAACATCTTTCTATTTTACTTTATACATATTTCGCTCCCAATAAAAACAATTAAGAGAGATTTACTTTCTAAATAAAAACAAATGTTGAACAGTGTTAGTAAGTTATTCTTAAGTGGCTGAAGGAAGCAAAACTATAGTCAGGGAAAATTAAGAGCCAACCGACTCCGATGAAAGCCAGTTGTTGGAATGGCGCTCTGTGAGGTTCGCCGTCTATATCTTTCGAAGTAGACTACACTATCGAGAGAACAGGGTACATGGCGGCGTAGAAGACGCGTAGTCTAGCATAACACGTGCGAATCCAAGACTACAAATGGTTCATGCATTTCTTCAATATTTGCGTTAGAACTCTTATTTTAAACGGTTGCATTCTAATATCGAAATAATTCAGAGGAAAGGTAATCGATAAGACAACCGGATTGGCCAAAAATGATCATTTGGAGAATACACTGCGATGAAAATCCCTTATCGATAACAGCCGATGATTGTGTCGATAGTTACAAGTAGTAGAACAAATTTTTTATGGCTCTACTCGTTCTGGTTATTAGCATCAATAAAGAAACAAGTTCATTTTTTACAGAAAACGCTGTAAACAACCCATTTTTCAGCTATGATCAAACGAATAAATACAATCTGCTCAAAAACTACGAAGCAGAAGAAATAAAAGCAGTTCTTATGAAAAGAAATATCACAGAATAGGACCTGGGAAAAAAATTCCACAGTTGAAGAAGTTAGAAGGCGAGGAGAACTACCAGCCCATCTTCACATATCGGATAAGTTCGAAAATAGCTTAACAGGAGTATTATTAGCAATTTTAAAAGTCGACTAACCTGAACCACAAACAACGAAGACGAAAAGAGCAATGAGCCACGGTGCAGCAGGATATTTGTCTTCCTGGGGTTTCTGCAAACAAATATATGCATCAAATAGTTGAAAAACACGATGCTCGAACAATATAATTAGTAAAGAACTAACCAGAGATTTGGCGACGTTACCGCGTTGAGTGACGTTCTTGCTGAAGGCAGAGTTGGCGACGGCCATGCGTTGTTTGGGAGCCATTTCTGTAAAAAAAAAAGCTGTTGATTATTAAGACGGGAGAAATAGAAGAAAAGGCAAAGCATATGAATGGATTTATTTGGAGGAATGTGGACAACGAGATGCGGATACGCGTTTATCAAGCTGAACACTGAATGAACTGCCACCACCTACGGTATACGTAGGCCGGACTGCACTATTTTCGAGTCGACATGAGTTGTACACCGTATAAACAATAAAAGCGTTTCTCGAAGGATTTAGATCCCATGACGAAAATAACAGTCCTTCAAAGTCTCTTTCAAATTCATTTTTATGCAATTTTCACTTTTTTCAAAATTCAATTCGAATTTTTACTTCTTCTCTTTCATCTCCTTGTACTGCTGATTCTTTTTAGTGAAAAAGAAATTTTATCTACAATATGAATGAGGAACAAATAATGGAATGGGAGGTGCTCCAGTCAATCTTTTGCATTGATGAATATTTCAAAAAGATTTCTGACTCCCGATTGATGTATACCTTAGGAGCCGGCACAGAAAAAACCTTCGTTTTCGAAATAGACTGGCCAGCCAATTATCCTGCTATACACGCCAATATAAATATGGATGTTTTCTACAATAGTCATATTTCTCCAGACGTTAGAAATGGCATTCGTGATCTATTGCTAGAAGTTTCAAAGGAAAACGAAGGAATGGCTAGCTCGTTTACTATAATTGAATACGCCAAAGAAAATTTTGAGAAGCTTACATCAAATTGGGAACTGGCGATAACCGAGTCAATAGGAGAAATTCGCCTTGAAGACGAGAAGACATCAAAAGAAGTTCCAAAAACAAAATCTGCGAAGAGGCGTATGTGGGACCGCAACGAGGGAACAGGATTCGAAAGAGGCTACAACTGGGTGGATATAATCAAACATCTAAGCCAGACCCGGGATAGCTGATTTCTTTATTTCTATATTATAAATTTTTCAAGAAGCGTACTATTTTCCTGCTAAATGCGTCATCTCTCTGAAATACTTCTTTCTTTTTTTAAAAAATTATTATTACTTTCAGAAAATGGACGCAATAATGGCCGATGACTCATATAACTCTTCAAACTCAAAGGTTGTCAAGATAGATGAGGTATTTTTTGTTGTTGCTATTATCATATCAATTTACAGGTTCAATCTACTGTAAGAACTCAAAGAATTGCTGCACACAGCCATGTTAAAGGACTTGGACTTCATCCAGATACGAAAGTAGCTCTCGATGAGGTAGTAATTATTAGTGTTCTATATATAAATTTTATTTAGGGGGCTGGCTTTATTGGACAAAAAGATGCTCGTTATTCTGCTGGCATTATCGTAGATCTCATTCGTCAAAAAAATATGGCCGGACGAGCTATTTTGTTAGCTGGGCCTCCTGGGTCAGGTATGCTCATTTATTAAATTAAATTAAATATTAGGTAAAACTGCAATTGCGCTTGCAATTGCTCAAGAACTAGGGGACAAGGTTCCTTTTTGTCCTATGGTTGCCTCAGAAGTTTATTCCAGCGAAGTAAAGAAGACTGAAGTTCTTATGGAAAACTTTCGCAGAGCTATTGGTATATAATTTTAAAATTATTATCTTTAACTTTTTAGAATATTTAAACCCATTTTCTAATAATCAATTAAGGTCTGCGGGTAAAGGAGAAAAAGGAAGTGTACGAAGGAGAAGTGACCGAATTAACTCCAGTTGAGGTGGAAAATGCATTAGGCGGCTATGGTATTTATTAGTTTTATGTTAAGCTAATATATTTACTTTAGGAAAAACTATTTCTCATCTCATTGTTGGGCTTAAAACGTGTAAAGGAAACAAACAACTAAAACTTGATCCAACAATCTATGATTCAATTCTGAAGCAGCGTATTGAAATTGGCGATGTGATATATATTGAAGCAAATTCCGGTGCTGTTAAGGTATTCTTTAAATTATAAATTATAAGCTATAAAGTTTAGAGGGTAGGAAGATGCGACGTATATGCCTCTGAATTTGATCTTGAAGCAGATGAATTTGTCCCTCTACCTAAAGGAGATGTCCATAAACAAAAAGATGTTGTACAGGTTTGTTAGTAAGTGCGACATTTTCAGTTTTAGGATGTAACTCTTCACGACTTGGATGTAGCTAATGCTCGTCCTCAGGGACAAAGAGGTGATGTCACAAGTTTGGTAGGGCAAATTCTTAAGCCGAAAAAGACTGAAATCACGGGTATGCCAATTCTACTAAATAATTCAGTTTATTTCAGATAGATTGAGAACTGAAATTAACAATGTAGTTAACGATTTTATCGAACAAGGCACGGCTGAACTGATGCCAGGCGTTCTTTTTATTGACGAAGTACACATGTTAGACCTGGAATGCTTTACGTATCTTCATCGTGCTCTGGAAAGCTCCATTAGTCCAATTGTTATTTTCGCTACTAATCGTGGTACAGCTGTCATTAGGTGATTTTTACCATTTTTTTCTTCTAATGAGCATTGCAGAGGTACTGATGAGAAATCTCCTCATGGCATTCCGTGTGACCTTCTTGATCGCTTGATGATTATCATGACAAAAAAGTATCAAAAAGAAGACATTAAGAAGATTTTATCTATTCGCGCTATAGCGGAAGGAGTCAGAATCGAGGGCTCTGCTTTGGATAGACTAGCTGACATTGGAGATTCTGCATCTCTGAGGTAATACATTTGCTAATTCTATTTTGTTTCTTAGATATTCGGTACAACTTCTTACACCAGCAAAGCTGCTTGCTCAAATTAATGGACGCGAAAATGTTACGGTAAGATTTTTTTTAAAAGTTAAAAGTAGTTTAGATCTCTGACATTGAGGACTGTCGAACCTTGTTTTTGGATGCTAAATCGTCTACAGAAACACCTCACTCTGCAAGTTCATGTGACGCAGCGGACGTCGTAATGGAGTAATTACTTTCGCAAAATTTCCTCAATTCGGATACTCATTTTATTTTTTGCTTACTTTGTTAACTTTGTTTGTTTTCTTCGAAAATAACGAACTATTGCAGCATTTTTTTATTTACAGTATTATCTGATTATAATTACCTCATCAATTATACTAACAATTTCAACTTAATAGGTAATTTAAGATGGACATGGGACGAGATCATTGGGATGAAATTCCGGACGACGAACTTGAAGTAAGTTATTTTGAGCATTTGATTTAAAGTTTTAGGAAACGCTTTGGGAAAGAGTCGTCGGTCTTGGTGAAATGTTTCCTCAGCCCTTACGAAAAGCTGCAAATTCAACTGTTAACCTTTCTGTCAGTCTCGTAAATAATGCTGTAAGTATTATTTTCTTATCGTTATGCTGCTATTTATTCGTTTATGTTATTTTCATATTTAGTGGTGGCTTGCTCGAAACGGAGTTTGGGTTGGCTGTACATCGTTCGCTATTATGGCTCTCCCTTACGTAATCGTAAAAGAAATGAGCGATCTTCAAAAGGCACAGGTAAGGCTTATTTTAATACTTAATTGGGCGCTATTATTACAGGTTGCACAGCAGCGTCAAATGCTTTTGGGACCGTCGGCAGCTATTGCCTCTGCGAAACAGCAATAATATTTGTTATTTTCATCGGCTAGGATGATTTGCTAGATTATGCCTTTAGACAAATTTGTTATTATCTGTTATCAATACACATAAAAAAAGTTATGATTTTTAAGAATGCTAAGTCGGTATTTTCCTATTCGGTTCCTACGCTTTCAAGAAATTAAAATGAACTAGTAATAGACGGATGATCCGGCTCTTTCGATTTGGAGGTCGATCTGGTTCTAATGTGGTGCGTTGCTCGATTTGTTTTGCCTCTGAAAATCCTTCTACAAGTCGTAGCGAGGATCAAGATCCTAAAAGAAATAGCGTAGATCACAGGCAAACCTTTAACTCCGATAATTTGAAGCCAAGACGCAATCGTGATCAAAATGCAGCACTGAGAGAAACTAAAAATAGAATACAAAATTGGAAAGAACGAAATGGAAACGGTGCTAAAGTAGGCACTTTTGGCAGCTTTCCAACTGTTAAATTTAGGATTTTGCTGAACGTATTGACGATAGAAAATTGCAAAATACCATCGACTATGAAGAAAGACAATATAATGAACAGGCGGATGAAGTAATCAAAATGCTTGCTACTATAACCCCTGCAGTGCGACCAGAAATAGTAATTTGCGCATTATTCCAAAATTTGTTCAGACTGAACCTCAGCTAAAAATATCTCAAAAAGATATCGAACTCAAGAAAAAAGTTGGGTTAACACAATTTAGGAAAGTCCAATATGACGAAGGAGAAATAGCCAACAGCGATCTGTCACTGCCTCCATCCTTGTAAGCTACTGTTATCTCATAAAAGTTTTTAGGGATAACCCTCATCCATTCAATCCAGAGAAATGTGCTCCTCCAATCTATTCTCGATCCATTGCATCGTATGTAAATAAAATGCCAGTTTTACAAAGTTTAGTAGACATTGGTGTCAATCTTTTTGAGGTATTTAGGGAGGAAAGGACGAAAATATTTTTTAGATTGATACATCAACAAATTGTGGTAAATTTTTACTTCGCCTTGATCCTGAGA
The DNA here is from genome assembly GCA_932521405.1 of Oscheius sp. JU1382. Taxonomy (NCBI): domain Eukaryota; kingdom Metazoa; phylum Nematoda; class Chromadorea; order Rhabditida; family Rhabditidae; genus Oscheius; species Oscheius sp. JU1382. The sequence goes on from OW051479.1 coordinate 4,257,440, forward strand.
AAGATGTAAAACCAAAAGTATTATTTTTAGATTATTTCCATAAAACTTCTTTCAGCTACAATGGCTGTTATCAATTGGCTTTGAGCCCTCTGATGTAGGCGACTATATTACAAGAAATCCGTTCTTTCTCTTTCAAAATCTCCATGATTTGCAGGTACGTTTGTGAGCAATAAATTTAAAGATCTTCAGACTCGAGTGAACTATCTCGAAGTACATAAATTTAAAAAAGAACAAATATGTAAAATAATTAAGGAATTCAGGTAAAGCGAGATTGAAATCAATTTGACTTTAATAGGTATTGGATAAATACTGATGTCAAGACAATGGATGCCCGATTAGGCTGGGTGCAAAAACAGTTTCAGCTAAAAGGGAACGAAGTTAGAGCTGTTATTACTAGAGAACCTCGTGTGATAATGTTTGGCTTAGGACCATTAAAAGTTTGTTGTCTTTATTTTTCAGTCTCATCTACAATTTCAGAGAATTTTTGATTTTTTAAATAAGGAATGCTTATTTACGATGACAGAAGTCAAACAGATTTTTGTTGAAGATCCACGGGTTTTTATGATGGGCAAGTTTAAAATTCAAAAATCTCATCTCTTTTTAGATCCTCGATACGTTCAAAATAATTTTCATTTTGTCTCACGAGTAATGCGAATTCCAAATTCAGTAATAGCACAAACTCCATTTCTATTAAGATGTTCCATAAGTAATCTAAAGAATAGGTAAGAGTTATTCATTTCTGCACTCCATTTTAGGCATGAATTTTTACGGAAATTAGGACGATCTCAGTATGAAGGCCAGATAGACCCCGTCGGTGAAATTGATCAAATAGAAGCGTCAGTGTCATTATCAGATCTACTTCACCCAAGCGATGCTCATTTTGCAAAATATGCTGGAAGATCATATCTTTCTGTTTATAACAAATTTCTGCGCAGTCACTAATTGACCGCTTTTCGATTACAATTTAAAAATTGTCATTTTCAAGAGATTCTATAAAAATCGTTTAATTACAATTTCTAGTTATTTATAACTAATACGGCTAACGTCAACAGTGGTTAAATGAGTACAACGTTTAACCTATCGATCGACTTCACCGAATACTATGTCCATTGTTCCAATAACGGCAACCACATCTGCAATTAAAGCCATGTAGCAAACATCATGAATGGCTGCTAAGTGTGGGAATCCAGGGGCACGAATATAGCATCGGTATGGCTTGCTTGTACCGTCAGCAACTAGATAAACTCCAAATTCTCCCTTAGGAGCTTCGATCGGGACGTAGGTGGCTCCTGGAGGGACTTGGAATCCTTCGGTAAAGAATTTAAAGTGATGAATGAGAGACTCCATTGAGTCCTTAAATAATGTAATATTAGTCTAAATAAATAAAGCTAACCTTCATTTCAGCTCGTTTAGGTGCGCAAACTTTATGATCGTCAGTTTTTATTTCTCCAGCAGGCATTTTATTGAGGCATTGCTGAATAATGCGGAGCGACTGTCTCATTTCTTCAACACGACAAAGATATCTAGGCAATATATCACGTGTTAATCGTTTTCGTACCTGTCATAGCAATCTCCTTTCGTTCCAACAGGTACATCGAATTCTACTTGATCATAGGCATCGTAAGGCTGCGAAACACGGACATCCTGTTTAATTCCAGATCCACGGACCATTACTCCAGAGAAGCCCCAATTCAAAGCATCAGCAGCTGATACAAGTCCTGTAAATGTTAGACAAATAACTTAGAAATATTAACCGATATCAATTGTTCTCGCTTTCCAAATCCGATTTTCAGTAAGCATATCCTCTAGTTCGTCAATTCTTTCGGGGAACTAAAATCTAAAATATAAGAAAATAATTACTAACTAACCTTTATAGCCCAGTCATAGATATCATCCATAAGTCCGATTGGCATATCGTAAGCAACACCGCCAGGCCTAACATAGTTTGCATGCATTCGAGCTCCAGAGACACGTTCAGAAAATTCAAAGAGTTTTTCACGCTCTAAATTAATATTTGTATAAAAATTTACAAAATACCTTCGAACATCCAGAAAAATGGAGTCATAGCTCCAACGTCAAGAGCGTGTGTAGTGATACCCATGATATGATTTTGAATTCTTGTTAGCTCGCCAAATAATGCTAAAAGCTAAATTTAAAAAAAAAACAGAAATATTTACTTCGGATGTATTTAGCTCTTTGTGGAATGTCAATTCCAAGAAGCTTTTCTACAGCCAATGACCAGGCTTGCTCGTTGCACATCATTGATACATAGTCAAGCCGATCGAAATAAGGCAAGGCCTAAATATGATAAAATATAAATTTAAAATAAAACCTGAGTGTATGTCTTATATTCTATAAGCTTTTCAGTTGCTCGATGCAAAAGTCCGATGTGTGGGATTGCTTTGATAATAACTTCTCCTTCTAGTTTTAGAACTAGTCGAAGTACACCGTGAGCAGCTGGATGCTGAGGACCAAAATTGAGAATCATATTCTCAAGATTTTTTTCTCTTAATTCAGATAAAGATATTCCTAAAAGTTGTACCTGTGTTTTCCCTCGTATGCATCGGAGAGAACAGGCGAATCAGTGAGTAGTTTCTCAAACTTGTCTAGTCCGATTGCTTTATCATAGTCCGTATGTCTTTCAGACATCCACACTGCTCCCAAGGTGCCTCCAGTCTAAACGAAAATAAATATAAGATAAAATTTACCTTAAATTGACGTTCAAATTTGGCATCAGGATACCAAATTGTATGGGAATCTCGTTTAGACTTTGTAGGTTTCGAGAATCTGCTCAACAGACCTTGTGAGGCTTGAGTAGCTCTTGTACATGCTCCGGCTACACGACTTCCCAGCATCTGACAAGAAATATTAAGCTTATTTGGTAACAAAACTGGTAGCAAAGGCAAAAAATCGAAAACGAGTGAATAACAAATAGTGATTTGCAATTGAAAATTTTAATATAAAAATTGCAAGCTATTGATTTTTGTAAGTATGAATAAATTAATCAACTGCAGATTGATCTTCTTCAATCGGGTCCATTGTCTTCTGCCGACTTGACACTGAAAGAGGTTAATCAATAAGTTGAAAAAAATAAATACATTTTCGAGAAGCTCTTCTGTTTTGTGTGTTTTCACTTTGGATAGCTGATAACTCCAGATTAGTAAATGTCAGCTAAATTATGCTCAATTTTTTTTTTTACATCTGAAAGGCTTACATTTGTCATTGGCTTGTTTGGAGTAGAACATGCTCTAGGAGCTACCATAGCGCTTTCATCAATTTGAATTGAACTTCCTCTTGTCCTCTACAAACAATTTGCTATTTACTTTATAAATCAGATACCTTTCTAATAGCTGGCATAACAAAGTCATTATCATCGATGTTTTCTTCGTTATTTTGTTTAATTGGCGATGGAGTTTTTACTTTTACATGGTCGATGTCTTTTTTTCCGCCTTCTACTGGAGAAATGTTTTCATTACTAATTGTTTTTAGAGTATCCTCTACAGGTGTTTTCTCCTAAGAAAAAAAAATTAAGAATTTAAAATAAAAACACGTTACATGATTTGATATTGATGGCTCTCTTTGTGCTCCAAGTGCTCTTTGCCCCATGCTTTTATTTTTTCGGCCAGTAATAGTTGTATTTTGTTCTACTTCTTCTTCAATTTCCATAGGAATCGGCTCAATTAAAATATCTTTATTAATTCGGGCTTGTCTCTTAGCAGTATCCTAAATAATGTAATAAATATTTGCTTTTTTATCGTTAAAACTAACCTTTACAGCACTCATAATTATTTCAGCTGCCGCTAAACTTTTAACTGACCGTCTTCTTTGTTCTTCTGCTGCTTTTGCAAGTCTTTGCTCATGAGCAATTTGTTCCTAAATTTAATATGCTAATGTTAAGCAAAAAAATAACCTCGAATTTCTTAATATCATATTCTATCTCGACTTGTAACTGCTTATCGCCGCTCAGAACTTCTTCAATTTGTTCTTTATGCTCGATGCAAATATTTCGCAGAACAATGAGGCAATTCTTTAGCAGAGGCGACCGTTTTTCTATTAAGAAAGCTCTAACATCCAACAGATGCGGCATAATTGTTTGAATAATTCCCTTTCTATATGCAGCAGAAATCATTTTCTTAGCCTCAGCCTATAAAATATAATATTTAAAAAAAGCGCAAAATAGTGTCAAACCAGAACAGCAGCGGGTGGTTCTTCTTCATCTTCTTCATTTCCTTTACCAACATCCATTGAAAGTTTGATTTCTTTTGATGACATTATCTTTAAATCTTCAATTACCTAGTAGTCTTTTAGTGCTTACCTCAAAGGAATCTTTTAGCAGGGACTGAACTTTACTATCATTAAATTCTATTTCACCAAGTACGGCCGGCATTAAAGCTTTTTCACAGATATGAGCCATTATTGTAAATTTATCCTTATCATCAAAAGTTTTTATCTAAAATTATTAATATAAACGGTGGGCTAAAAACTACCATGAATTTATAGAGTTTCATTCTATCTGCCCTTTTCTTTTCTCCACTCAAAGTAAATTTAAACTTAACATCGATTTCAACATCTTCTGATTCTAAAATTAATAAAAGTAAGTTTCTTAATAGGCTTTCACTACCTCCTGTAAGATGATTTTTCGAAATGTCATTGAAATAAAGCAGACACTCAATAAAATGTCGATAAAACATTTCGGGAAATTGCTTTAGAAGAACATTTTCCTAAAGGGTCCTTAATTAGAAGGACAAATACTTACAAGACAGAATTCGGCATATTTTCTTATGTTAGTATCTTCATCCAGAATTGTTGAAACAAATCGATACATAATTTGTCCTTCCCAACGAATATATTGCTCCTTTATCAAATTCGTAAGTGATTCGAGTGTTTGATGGCGTACAAGAGTGGACTGGTCCTTTAAACAACTTGCAATAATTGGTGAATATCTGTCTACAAGCTGTGTGTTCCTAGATAATAATATATTAACTTGAATGAAAATTAATCAGACCTGATACATAAATCACAAATGACCAAAATAATATTATTTCTTACGATGAAGTCAGAATTTACTCTTAATTGGTTTACAAAGACTGGAACACATTCTTTGGCTCGTTTATAGTCCTAAATATTGGCTTTTAAAGGCTTAATAGCTAGCGTACCATTAAGCAAAACTTTCCAAGGGCAAGAACACAGTAGGCTCTTACTACAGGAGTGAAGAGATTACCGACATGGTGACTGTTGGGTATAATTTTATGCTGCAATTGCTGCGAAGCTCCTTGATTTTCAGTTTGCTGTGAATTGAATTGTGAAGGTACTGCTGATTGTGTTGGGCCTCTTGAAGGTCCATTTCGTTCTGACTGCATACCAGTTGGAGGTCTTGAAGTAAAATAAGATGTATTTAGAGACGGGAAATGCGAGTTTTGCACTAAAGAATAATGGCGTCTAAATAAACAAGTACCTTTAAGTTTCAAAACTTTGTCTTCTTGAATTTGCTCAGAAGCCATAATTATTTTCAATGCATCGACAATACCTTCACACTTATCCATGAGCGTCGGTGAAAACTGTATAACCTCACCGATAGTTGTGATTACAGATATAAGACGTGTTTCCATTTTTAAATAGCTAAAACAGCTATAAAAATATTAAAAATCTAACCTTTCATCATTTTCTAAAAGAAGTTCATCTCCAAACTCATCGATATGTTTTTTTATTTGTTTCTGGCAGTATTTAAGAATAGTAATAGCAAAAGCTTCAAGATCGCGTTTTCCTGGAGCAGACTCTCCTATAGCATCTAAGAGTTTGGCTAATAAAAGATAAACACTAGGAATATGTGGTGGAGCTACCCTGAAATGATGTTTTTCTATGCAGAAACAAACTAACGAATGATTCTTAAGTTTACTTTTTATATCCTCGACAAGATCTTTCGTTTCCATAGAATTCATTTGAGAAGTTGATGCTGTCAAAACTTTGGCAACATATCTCACTTTGTTGTTACGCTCGTCTTCAGTGAACTTATACCAATTATAGAGAGCCAGTTCAGGTGATACCTAAAAACCTACTAAGCATCTAAGATCTCTATTACTTTAAACACAATTGCCAGTTCGCCTAAGATCATCCAAAGTACATTATCTTTTTCAGGAAATTCTTTCAATTTGTTATATATACATTTTACTATTTTTTCAGTAATCATTCCTTCTTGCGATAGATAGAAAAGTGTTCTAACTAGTAGTCGGCTAAAATATTATAATTATGTAACTAGATAGGTAACAATACCGATGATTATCTTGTTGCTCAATACAGTTTAAAAGAGTCCACGTTAGGTCAGTAGTCTTTCCAACTAATGGATTGACTAAATTCTCATAGATTAGCTTAGAAGCCGCCTGTTGGACGCTTTGCTCTCGGTCATTCATCATCGGGAGAACATATTCAAGCCATGCAGCCTCTATTAATTCACTAAAATGATAATTTACAGTAAGTAACTTGCTAACTTTTTTAAAGTTTTTTCTTTTAAAAGATCACTTAGGGATTCAGCGGCTTGTTTCCGAACAATAACGGAACAATCAACACATCTATCTATTATGACATTGAGAAGTCCATCAAATTCGGCAGACTCTGTGATTTCAGGCAAATATGATCCCAATGCTAGGACTCCAGATTTTCTTACGCTAGCCTAAATATTATAATTTTAAATAATTGTAAAAACAGACCGCCTTATCTTCGGCTGCTTTTTTAATAATATATAGTATTAGATTTTCAACTGGTACAATCGTACTGTCATCAAGGTGGTTTTCGTTATCTTCGTCTTCTACTTCATTATTATCATCATCATTTTCAGCGTCTCCTCTTCTGTTTTGTTTTCTGTATATATATAGCCATTTATCTGATTCAAGCTAAAAGAAGTTTATTTTAAAAAATGTCTTTACCATCTCATTTGCTACTTTTTGGATAGATTTTTTATGAAAATCATCTTGAAGCAGCTGCGATATATGAACAACAGCTCTTCCTCGAATATTGGATGTTTTATCTAAGGAAAGACGAATTAAGCACTGATTGAGTGCAATCAATGTATCAACGCGAGACTTTTCTTTTTCAGGCCTGAAAATACGAAAATAATTTGAAACACAAACATTGGATTCTTCTTTTTCTGGATCTTCTTTTTTTTTTCTTCAACATCGCTTTCAGTCTCTTCCATTGGTTCATCGTCTATTTCTTCTTTAATTGTTTTGTCAATTAATGTTTTATTTTTTGTCGCTGCAACATTTTCCTTTTCAAGTGGTCCGGGATCTTCACCCGAAAAGTCTAAATATTTGGAACATAAATTATATTGAACGTCGTATACCTATATTTTTAAGAAGAGCTGGAATACATTCTACAGCAAAATTACGAATTGACGTTTTTGCATTTTGGGAAAACGTAATAAGATCTTGAGCAAATTCCTATAAGTTTAATAAACTCACATTTCTTATATTTAACTTACAAATTTATACTGCCTTGGGAGTAAATTTACAACCTCAACGACGCTTCCAGTTACTTTTAGTCTGTAGTCAGCTTTATCAATGCACCGACAGCAAAGATTTTGAAGTACCTAAATTAATAAATATACAAATGTTGATTTTGGAAAGGAAAATTAAAAAATGCAGCTAATTTTAGACCGTCGTGCAGTGCGTAAAAAGACGCAAACTTGCGCGTTTAACTTTGTAAAACAGAGATGAAACAAATATTTTAAAAGGACTTACACGTAAGATAATTCTTAATTCACTTGCAACTTTAAGATGTATTCTCTCTTGAAGAAAACGCAAAATAAGATCCCTCCATTGGATAAAGGAGGCTGGAATTGAATTTGCTGCTGACCCATTATCCATCCCCCAAAATGATAAACGTGGGAAAACAATACGTGAATGAATCTGAAAATTATCTATAACTCCATAAAAAATTCATACCAATTCACCGCCAGTGCTATGCTTATCATCAGCTAACTGGTGAAAAAGAGCAAAAGCCTTTTCATTTTTGCTTCGGAGTGAATCAAAGTCTTTAAGATGTGAGGCAACCGATACTTTTATATTTTTGTTATCTTTATCGATATTGCAAATATCCCGTAACAAAGATATTGTTAATATTGCCGGCTGCTGGTAACTTCCCAGAGCAACTAAATTTTATTTAAATCAATCAAAGTCTTTCTTACTTTTAGGAAACAAAATAAAGAATGAACGAAGAATTTCATCTAATAGATCGCTCACAATTTCCCTGTCAAGATGTTCTTCTCCTACTTCCGTTTCTTTATAATACCATGAGTAAACGATAAAATAAAATCATACCATCAATAACCTCTTGAATTTTTTTCTTTCCTTTTTGCTTAGGTTTTGCTTTTAGCTGAACATTTTCACGTGTACCAAATGTATAAGATCTCTGGATTTGTCTGAATAACTCAAAACAGCGCTAAACTTAATAATTAAATATAAATATTGAATCTTACTTCGTAAAAAAATTGATTAAAAATATTATATGCGGATGAGCCTTTAATGCTACAAAGAATAATATATGACGTAGCTGCAGCTATTCCTGTTTGGACAGCGATTTGAGAACTGTAAGGATACTAATATATTTTTTAGTTTTACCTGTTTTTGGGAAGAGCTAGTTCGACAGCATACCACATTAGGACAACAAGTTTTTTTGCTGGCCTATCATTGCTACTTAACTCATTCCATATCTCATTGCTATCGTGAGCTTGCTCAAATTGAATAAGTCTTTCACGTACTAAAAAAATATGTATTACATTCTAAAACGTACGTTTTTTGAAAGCATCTCTTTGGGCAATCTCATCATTTTCAAAAAAAGTCGGCTTTAAAGCCACTGATACTTGTTCAAAATCAGTAAAGTTGTTATCAATTCTGCAAACATAAATATTATAAGAAGATCACTTACACTGATTCTATCCATTCGTTAGTTATTTCTTTAGCAGATTCAAAATCTGTTATACAGCAATCTATTAGCCTCTGCATTCGCTAATTTGCTGAAACATAAAACAATTATAGAAATCGAGTAAGAAAGCCAATAACAATTTAAGAAATATATTATATTCTCTAAAAAGCATTTGAATCTAGCGTGTTCGCGGTATTGTGCTCTATTACGCAGACCTTTAACCTCTGCCGCGATAAAATGGCATTTTCGGTTTCAAGCAGGCACAAAACATGAAAACAAGCTTCGAATTCCCTAAAAAAAATCTTTATCTAATTAGTGAGCGAAAAAAACATGATTTTGCCGATTTTCCCAATCTCCTCCACATCCTGTATTTCTCTCAAATTCAGCCTATCTGGCAATCTATTTTTTGTCTTGAAAAGCTCAGTTCAAATAATTTTCTATAATTTAAGATGACTGAATTAAAATAGATTCTTTGGAAGTTTAAAAAGAATGCTAGAGGTAGTTTTAAAAAAGAAAATTGTTGGAAAATGCTTCATTTGCTCAGAATTTCTTAAGCATTACGACAGCTCGAGGCATATACTGATCCATCGATTCCCAGCTCTCTCCATTGTCTTTTTTATACAGCGAATCAGGAATATCGAACTGGCGCTTGAAGCCGATCTTTTCCAACTGGCGAAAGTTGGCTGTGCTGAAGTTAGGGATTTTATGAGTAGACATAGAAGAAAAAAAGGCATCACACTGCTCTTACTTACCCAGTACTGACACTGAACACAGCGTCTAGCTCATCACTACTGGCTTGACTCATTTTTTCCAATTCTTCGTACTGGGTCTTGAGAAGAGTCGAACCAATGCCTTTACGTCTACTGTCCTGTTCAACGAAAATAGTTCGAGCCACTCCCAGCATCTTCCAATTCGGGTGTTTCTTCCACATTTCATCCTCGGCATAGTCAACCAGACGCAGGATGTAAGAATAGTTTGAAACCGGGGGAGACGGTCCGAGCTTATCGAAGCGATTTTTCGTAGCATCCTTGTATCGAACAGCAACCATCGAAAAGCCTATTGCGCGAGGTCCGTCGTAGGCTATCATAGAGTAGGGATATCTGAGCATATCGCGAATCGTGTACTCCATCAGAGGAATTGCTTCACGAGTCGAGCCGCCGAGTCCCTAAAATTCGTTTTCACCTACAAGCCCTAGCTGTAGCAATGATGAGCGAATTTTAAAATAAGAAAACCTTGTAGTGCTCGTCATCTACTAGATATCGCTGGTGCATCTTCAAGAGAGCATCGAAGTCTTTCTTTTTCGCGAAGCGATAGACAATACTGCTGAGAGATGCTCCACTAGCTGTTGATTGCAATCTATGTCCAAGAATATCCAACAAATTCAACAAGCCAACCTTCCAAAAACCTTTAGCGAAAGCACGTTTCGCAGAAGAGACATTGCCTGCAGGCCGTGCATGTTCAAATGATTCAAAAAGGCTCTAAAAGATGTTTTATACCTTTCCAAGACAATCCGGATCAGGCTAGTCGAAAAGTGTCAAAATTTCATCGCCTCGATATCGGTTGGCTTTTTCTTTTCTGGAAACTACTTGAAGACGTGAAAAAATTTATATATAATTTACCAAACAACTATATAACAAATATCTGTACAGGGTGATCCAAAAATGTACTTTTTAAACATTATTTTTTCCATAATCACTTATTTGTGTCTTTATTTATTATTTCTAGTTTAAATTTTGTCATTAGGATGGCAAATTCGCAAGATATGCGACCAGCAATTGAAAGACTTGCTCAACAGGGAATTCGGGCAAAAGACATTTCACAGAAGCTTGAAGTTCCCATTCGAACAGTGTATGCGTGCTTGAAAAGAATTCGTCCAACTGGATCTGTTAACGATGGAAAACGCTCTGGCAGACCAAAAACCGCTTCCAACATCTCGCATTGTGAAAAAAAAATCCGAGAGAAGGTTCGTAGGAGCCTAAAACGGTCGATTCGGCAGATGGTTAGAGAAGAAAATGTCGGATGTGGTTCCATGTGGAGAATTGTACGAAAAAGTCTTAAGAAATATCCGTACAAGATACAGAAAGCTCATGGGCTAACAGAACGTATTAAGATGATGCGATTGGATCGATGCAAAGAGTTGCTCAAGCGTTTCAACACCCAGGCACGGGCTTCATCCATTCTCTTTACTGATGAGTGTTATTCACAGTGGAACAGTTTTTAAATCATCAAAATGATCGGATTCTTGCCCAAGACATTGAAAGGGCTTCAAGCAATGGTAGAATTGCATCTCGAACTGTTCATCCGCAAGCAATTATGGTTTTTGGTGCAATAACTGCCAACAACAAAATGCCCTTTGTTTTTATCGACCAAGGAGTTAAAATTATTAGCCAAAATTATATAACTGATGTTCTGAAGAAGGAAGTAGTACCGTGGGCAAATTCTCGCTTTAATGGAAGGAATTGGATTTACCAGCAAGACTTCGCCCCCGCTCATAAAGCTCAAGTTGTTCAAGAATTGTGCAAAGCCAATTTTTCGGATTTTATCACTTCATCAGAATGGCCTCCAAATTCGCCTGACCTCAACCCGCTTGATTATTTAGTCTGGTCGATTATGAAGAGTAAAGCATGCGCTATCCACCATCCCAACTTAGAATCTCTGAAGAAAGCTCTAGAAAAGCTTGGTCTGATTTTGACCCAGAACATGTGCGTGCCACAGTGGAGGCCTTTCCTAAGCGATTCAGGGCTTATATTAAAAATAAAATAGGCTTTGAAATTTGATTGCTGTTAGTCGTAGAGCACATTGTTATCAATACATTTTTGTAGTTTAATGAATGTTTTCTTATCTATGAAAGATTCTATGACTCAAACAAGTTGTGCAGGAGCTTTTGGATCACCCTGTATAATCCCAATAGGGATTAGTCCACAACAATCTCAATAATTGGTATAAATTCACTGAAGACAAGCGTAAAAACAAAGTGAGATATGTTGTCAAAGTTTTCGAATGAGAAAATGGTAGCTGATGGAGATTGCTATCATGAAGAATTGGAGGAAAGCCGATGGAGTTTATTTATTCTAGACTCTAATTACAGTGAAAGAGCCATGTCACAAATATTGCAATTTAACAGATTGTGAATTATCACATGAGATCAATAATTGAGATAGTTTTTTGTTGAGTTAATTATTGAGTTCTTTGTCCTCATTCTCACTTTCATTTTCGTCGGCAACGTATCCTTCATCCTTGATATCCTCCTCATCATTAGTTTTCTCTTCATGTTTTACAGCTAGCATTTTTCCAATGCTAAGTAACTGCTGCGCATGACGAATAATCTGTTGTCTACGGAAAGATTCAAATTTCTTTGTCCTAAATAATTGTTTATTTTATTTTGGAGGGTAGTTCCTACCTTCTTCGCTCAAAGAATGATTTGATAAGTACAAAAACAACACAATTAGTGGCTGCGTTAATTAATATCGTGAATTCAGCTATTCTTGAGATCATCAAATTTGTTTCTTCATTGAAAAGCACGTTTGTTATAGTCAAAAAACTGGGCCAACATCTCAAGCACAGGAATTTCCCAAGCAGAATAGTGGAAATTATCTGGAAATTATTTTGGATGACCAAAGTTTGAATTTTTTCTGAATTTTCTCAGTGTGGAAACCACATAGAGATAAAAATAACCTTGAGAGCCTTCTTTTTGTCCTTATCAGTCTCAAAAAGAAGTCCTTTGCCTTGTTGCCTCAGAATATCAGCACGACTATCCATTGATTCTTTCATCGAGCTAAGTGTATTCACTGTAAGAACAATGATTACAATAGCTGGCCCGAAAGTCTTCAGGAATGCTAGAAGAAGATTTTTATAGATAAGGGAGTAGTAGATATTTCGAGACCATTCTGTTTCCTTCTTCTGTAAAGCTCTTTTCTCTATCACGAGATTCAGCCGTCTTACCAAGGAAATCTCAATCCCATCAATTTCGCAGGACAACAACTCATGTTCGAAAGTACAAGGTAGTGTTAGAATCATTGCGGCGAGTGTCAGAACGAGCGGCAATCGAACCATTCCTAAACCAAAGTATAATTAGCTTTTTCACAAACCAAATGCTCGTTTTAATTTCTTTAGAAATCGTTCTTTTTCTTTCATTTTACTAGAGGTCTGGAAAGGACGAGCAACAGCCAAAAATCGTGTCGTAGTTACCAACAAAAGCATCCAAGTCTTAGTCTCTTTATTAGAAAATAATTACGAACCTTACCGAAGAAATGTGAGCACATTCAAGAAGTCCGTCTAAAGTGACCCAAAAATTGTCCCAATTGTGCCACGGATAATAACCAAAGAAATAAAGAGTCGCCCAAAGAGAGTGATGTATCAGGGCGGTGAGAAGAAGAATAACATCCCAGATAGCTAGAGCTATAATAAACAGTTGAATGCATAGGTCTTCTATTTACCTGTGAACCCGACGAGCATTTCCATATTCATAGAACTTCGAAAGAGGATAAATAAACAAAAAGTATTTAAAAATATACCTACTGAAATGGATATTTCGAAGAAATTTGATTAAAATGACTCACGGTTAATTACAACAAAAGAGAGAGGTCCATCGAGGAAAAGTAGAAGACCTCGGATTGGAGGAGGGCATGGTGGCAAAATTTCAACAATCGACATGACTTTCTGAATTAGAAAGAGGCTTTTTTTGCTTGAGAAAGAGATCTGTGAGAGGTTTTCCCATCGCTCTTATTCTGAGAAGGGCAATTGGCTAATGCCGGAGAAGTGAAACTTTGAAATGAGATTTTTGAGAGCAAAAGTCTGCAAAAAGAGTGGGGAATGAATGGCGGAGAAAGGAGTTTAATTGAGAAAAGCTCCGCGAATCCTAAAAAGGTACGAAGACTAATTGACTAAAGAAATGTCTCGATCTTTGACTGAGACGCAGAGCCAATAAAGTTCCTCGATGTAAAAAGGAAACGGATGATTTCCGACCGGAAGCCGTAGGAGTCTGATTCAACTGGAGGAGCTTCGGCCAATTACCTTCCACAATGACGTCCAAATAGATCTCAGACGGATCAAAGGAAATCTCTTCTTGAGGCCCGAGGTTCGCTAATTCCGTTTTCTGAATTAAGAAACCAGGTGCACTGGAGTGAACGGAGACGAGAAGAGTTGGATAATGTCCTCATTATCATAATTAAACAAGTGAGCGGAAGCTGAGAGCACGTGCCAATTGAGAGAATCCACTTTTTTGAAATTAATTTGGAGAAAGTGGCAAGCCGTGAATAATTTAAGAGAAGGATGAGTGACGGGGTAGGCTAAAGAAAAACCCAAAAGAGAAAATAAAATTAATGATCCAAGTTGCAATGTGGCTAATGTAGCATTTACATATTTGTTTCTCACATGATTCTGTGATGACGCCGTGAAAGGGCTATTCAAATCTGTTTTGGCTCATCGCTAGTCCAAGTCATTAAGACATAAAAGAAGTAGAAAGGTAGTTAAGAAAAGGATAACAAAACCACAGATTGAATGACAATATTTTATGAAAACATTCCTCTTTGAGGGTTCATGGAGGCATAGAATCCGACAAATTACGTTGCTTCCATGAGATGAAGCATACGTATTATCCGCTTTGCGACGTTGTGATCCAAATGGATATTGGCCATGTGTACAGCCAACTAAAAGAAGTTTCGTTTTTAAGAAATCTCAAGAGGCGACTAAGACCTCTCTTGAGTTCAAAAGACACCTATACGTTCCCATAGGAGAGAAAGAAGAGTTTCTTTCAAGGTACACTGACTTTTTCGAACATCGTTAACCAGACTAATCTTTTATTTGAAATCTTTGAGAGTAGACGACTTTCTGCTTGATCACACTTGGACAAAGAAGTTCAACTATCATACTTGGCTTTTGCTTGAACGGATGATTTGGAACCGTCTACTGTTCAAACACTGACCTGAAAAAAATACCACTTTTAAGAACTAAACTTATAATAAAACTTTTGCAATGAGGCAGCAAACAAAAAAGTAATCTCTGGTCTCATATCCTAGTAGTTTCTTTAACAAAAAGAGCAAGTAGTTCATCTTTCTTTCATCGTATTACATCATTTTGAGTTCTTCGCGCTTAACGAGGCAGAAAAAAGTCCACTCGTTTTGAAATTCAATTTGAGAAAATTCAAAACATACAATTGTCGGGAATGTTCTAGAGGGTGATGTCTTTTTCACGAAGAGGGAAAACTGTTTTCTGATCAAAATATATTTCCCGTTTCACTTGAATGTACTTTGTGTTGTTGACTATGAGACTATGGACTCCAGACTTTGAAAATAAACAGGATGAGTTTCCAAAAACACACATCTTCAACCAAAGGATGTACAATTCTATCGACAAGAATGGATAAATAAGAAGATTTAGGCTCATTTTAAATACTTGAAATATCCACAAATGGGTGGCTGTCTCAGAATTTCCACTTGTCTCGGTAAAAACTATCAACTTCCAAAACAGGTTTTATATTCATTTTCTAAATGACAAAAATAGAGGGATTTTTGCTACAAAACGGGCACAGAATGCGGTTATCTACAACAAAAGGCAGGAAGGAAATGGAAGAAAAGACTGGCTATAATCACTTCCAATGGAATTCTCATCCTTTATAAATTTTTCCTCTATGGAGTTTCTCCCGGGTATTCTTCTAATTATAGCTGAAGCTGATTTTCAGAGTGCCATTTATGGGTCGTATTTATACCGTGAAAAACTGCAAAAAGTTGAAAGTCAAGACAAAGGGAAGAAGCTTCTTCATCAGTTTGGTCACTTGCGATGGCAAAAAGCTACACCTCAAGTTCAAAGGATCCGAATCCTTAAGGTGTGGAGCAAATCTCATTGAAAGATGTCTAGCTGAAAAAAAGACTGAGGGAGCGACTGATTAAAACAATTGATCAACTCAATAAACTAGTCAATTTCTTTGGTAGATCGTTCAGACAATCTTCACTCTTTCCCTCTTTGGCAACACTGAAACAAATGATGGCTGTTTTTCTGTCTCAGCCGTTGATCTTTCCATCTCTCTCAACCAGATCTCTGTCTCCTCGCTGTTTACGCATTCATTCTTCCCGAAGCTTCGACCCTAAAAACAAGGGCTTTCCCCATTTTCGAAGGTTTGTTTTGCCTTCGCGCAGACATGTGCCTATTTCTCCGTAAACATGTTGTTTGGCTGGGGATAGAGCTCGTATAAAAGGGCTCGAACTTGGCCCCTCCTCCAACAGTTTCATTCAACTGCGCAACTCTCAACAATGTCTGATAACAATGTGAGTCTTCCTCTTTCCCCATTCTCTCATTCCAAAGTCTCTTTTAGAAGGGACTCTTCGAATCTGCCGTGGATAAGACCAAGGAAATCGCTCACGATGTTAAAGACTCTGTGGTTGATACCTACGACAAGATGGTCGGAAATCGAACTGAGGACAAGGCTGCCAGAAACGTCAAGGAAAAGGCTAACAAGTGCGCTGATCGCGTGAGTTCAAATTTGAATTTCTTGAATGCCAAAATATATTTCAGATCGGCGAAGCAAGAGACGCGACTGCCGACAAAATGAGAGATGCGGCTCGTACCATTGAGGGTCACTAGATGATTTCTTAGAAGATCTCTCAACCTAACCATGCTTCTACTTGTACATAATAACCAATTCCGGCTATTTTTCTTTTCTAATAAAGTGCGCACTTTACATCTATTTTTTTATTCTTGGGGAGCACAAGCCAAAAGAGACACCAAATTGCAACTAATATAATTTACTTTATCAGAATATTGATTCCGAGCAGTTTAGAACTGTTGCGTAAACTGGGTCTTTGTCTGGCGATTATATGATCCTGTTGGTTGCATAGTGAGTTGTGGTCTTCTTCTTGACGAAAAGCTTGCCCACATCTGACGTGATCTTCATTTTACACGAGTTCTTGGCATGGTCCAGACCGCCATTTTCTGAATACCGTCCGCTGGCTGCCTTGCTATTTTCCTATGCTATATTGCTATCTAACAATAACCTTGTAAGTACTCCTCTCTTTCTGATCTAGTCAGCCCTCTCTCGACCTCCTCTAGTCAGCTCTATTTGACAAATTGATGCACACTGTATACATCGTTCTTGTCAAGTAGGTGTTCGAGGTATATGAGTCTTCTCCTCCTTATCGTAGTAACGATACCCTGCCCTGATAGCCCATCCATCTATCACTTTTGACTGCCCCTGTTTGTGTTCAAATGTCACATTACATCATCTAGAAATATAGAAAACAGCTTCGGAGATCTCCTTGTTGAATTCCTCTTTCACCGTCAGCTCTATCATTGATTCGTTTAGCATTGTTTAGGAATGTTCTTTCTTTTAGATGTTCTTCAGCAATTTCACATGCTCGTCCGATCCTCTTCATCTAAACCACATTGTTTTAAACTTCACAGAGTCGAATGCCTTCCCGAGTCCACAAACGTGGCGTAAAACCTGGTAGAAGAGAACTACAAAGGTACAACAAGAAAAATGCCGAAGTGACTTCTAATTTACTTGATTTTACTTCCGATTTTGATGCTGTTTCGAGCTGATCTGTGCTGAGTTTTATAGGGTGGCCCAAAATAACATGGACAAATTTAATTGCATCCTATCTAATATGTTTCTATGCTTTCTAAAAATGTCCTTAACCATTTTATTCTCCATATTTTTGTGTACTATGCATGTGCTTTTCGTATCTTATCTGCTTAATTATTTGTTTTTCAACATGGCTAAATTAAGAAGCTCAATTTTAGAGCTTTTTCGTAAAGGAGAACGACAAAATGAAATTGTTCGACTGCTCAATGGCCCCAAGCAAACCGTTTCAAAGACGATCTTTTGTTTCAAGGAGTTAGGCGATGAAAGTGACTATCAGGCAGAGGGAGAAAACGTACCGTCAACAGCTCAACAAATCGAAAAATCATCAAGAAAAGAATTGAACGAAATCCAAGAACATCAATGAAAAAAATTAGTCGTGATACTGGTATCAGTCGCGAAACGGTTCGGCGTATAGCTAAAAAGGAGCTTAAACTCAAGCCATACAAGCGTCAAAAAGTTCAAGAGCTTACAGAAGAAAATAAGAAAGTTAGACTTCAAAGGTGCCGAAAACTCCTTAAGCGGGCTGCGGGTCAAAATTGGAAGAGATTTCTGTTCACAGATGAGAAGCTGTTCACTATTGAGCAAGTCCACAACTGCCAAAATGATAGAATATGGTCTACAAAAGCTCCAGGCTCCTCCGCAATCGTCCAATATTGTCAAAATCCTCTTTTTGTCATGGTGTGGGGAGGAATTTGTGCTACGAGCAAAACACCGTTAATTGTTCTTGAAAAAGGAGTGAAAATAAGTCAAGAACTATGTTTTGAAGGCAGTAGTACTTCCGTGGACACAACAGCATTTTGGAAACAAGAAATGGACTTTTCAACAAGATTCCGCACCCTCTCATAGGGCAAAAAAGACTCAAGACTACTGTAGGACCCATTTTCCGCAATTTATCACATCTGAAGAATGGCCACCTTACTCGCCGGATATTAATCTGCTTGACTAGAGCATATGGTCAATATTGGAGACAAGAGCTTGCTCTAAACCACACAAACGTTTGGAATCTCAAACGATCATTGAAAAGAGAATGGGACAAATTATCTCCAGAAGAGCTGCAGCCCATAGCACAAAATTTCAAGAAGCGATTGCTGCTCTGTATCAATGGTCGTGGTGGCCATTTTGAAACCGACTGAAAATATTGTTGACTTACATTCTTAGTTATTGTTTCATACTGCCATAATAACAATTTGCTGATTTAATAAACATATCCATAAAAAACCTTGTCCACATTATTTTGAGTCACCCTGTAGTAACTTTGAGTCGCTCACAGAAGCAGAAATAATATACAGTAGTACACAAAGGTTTGGCAATTTTTTTATGTCGGCCATAAAAGTTTCAAAGGACGCTGTGAATTCACTTGGACTGACTCACAGGGCAGAAATAGGCGTTATACAGGGTGCGTTATAATTACGGACCCACTTCGAAATCAAGGAAAATGGCTCGAATTTCGATCCAGAATCTTTTAGCAGCATTCTTTGTGTTTTTAATATTTTAAAGGTGTTTTCCTATATTTAAAACCAGCTATATTGTATTTTTTAGAATGGCAAAACCCTCGCCATACAGACAAGTTATCATTGATATGCATCGTCAAGGCATGATGGCACGGTCGATCCAGCGACGACTAAACATATCTCGAAAACTTATCAATAAAACCATTGCAAGGTCCAGGGAATTAGGCACTGAAAAAGATAGACTTGGGCGTGGAAGACCTCGTTCTGTTTCAACAATGATCACAATCAAAAAAGTACGAGAGAAGTTTCGAAAAAATCCAGAAAGATCCGTCCGTCAGATTGTTCGAAAAATGAACATTTCTGAGTCCACAATGCGCCGTGTTGTTACAAAACATCTCAAAATGAAGGCTTTAAAAAAATAAATGCCACGGCCTGACAGAATCTGCTCAGGCTAAAAGAAAGGATCGTTGTCGCTCTCTCATGAGAAAATACCGTAACCATGGTCATCGCACCATTTTATTTACGGATGAAAAGGTTTTCACCGTTCAACTATTTCTCAATAAGCAAAATGATCGAATTTATGCAGTTTCAAACCCGCACAAAGCTGTTTCGCATGTTCTTCATCCAGCCTCGGTAATGGTATTCGCTGCAATCACTTACGACGGAAAGACACCACTAATTTTTGTCCCGGCTGGAATTAAAGTCAACTTAGCCAATTATTTGGATCTTTTGACAAAAGAAATTCATCCATGGGCTCAAAATCATTTTGGAAAACGTCATTGGACCTATCGACAAGACGGTGCTCCAGCTCATAAGGCTCGAATTGTCCAAGACTGGTGTAAAGCAAATTTCCTTGGCTTCATTAGCTTCAACGAATGGCCACCTAACTCGCCGGACTTGAACCCGTTGGATTACAGTGTATGGTCCTTTCTAGAAGCAAAAGTTCACACCAAACGATTAAGTCTCTCAAGAAAGCACTGGTTAAAGCATGGGATGAGCTAGGTTTACCTTACTTGCGCGCCACTGCTGATAACTTTCTGAATCGCCTTAAACTCTGTCGCGATGTTGATGGGGGGGGGGGGGGGGGGCATTTTGAGAGTTGATTGTCTATTGAATTTATAGTTAAATGAACTTTGTTTTCCAGTTGTGAGCTTTATGAGTTTGCGATTTTTTGGGTTTGGGCAGTCTCTTGAATGTGGGCCCGTAATTATGACTCACCCTGTAGTACAAAATACTTGAAAAAGCAAAAAAAAGGCTCAACTTTTGTGGAGCCTAAAGTACCTCTTTCGACCCAAAAAATTGTTTTTAGCTAAATTGAATTCATAGTATTATTCTACACCGTCTAAGCAGCATTTTACACCAAATTTAAGCAAAATTAACCAAGATTTGACGATTTTACTATCACAAAATTGCCAAACTTTTGTGTACATCTGTGCCTCTTTTTACTGCATCAGAACACTGATATTTTAACGAAAAAATACTATTTCTTTTTAGTGTGAGTCAAAAATAAAGTTTTCCCATAAGACATGTAAAGATTTTTCGACAGATTAGAGCGTTTGTTCCGTGTTTCCGCTATCTTATTTCTGCACATTGACATTTCTTATCAAAACTAAGAATTTTCATAAAGCTGCCACAGTCAGTAATGTGAATTGCAACCAAAAAAAAACTCTATGTCAGTAATGTGGAAAAGTTTTGTCTTTCCCTCTCCTCAAATTTATAAAACTGTACCGCCGTCATGTCTCGAGCAGGATGAATCTGGTATGAATCAGCCTTCCTCATTCAGTATCTCCTGATAACGTGATCGCCTCGTGATTCATCTCACATGAGAAGGGAAATTGTTCCCCAGGATCTCTACATTTCAATCACATGTCTGCCCATAATCACGAGTTGCCCTCTCCTTGGCAACGGGCACGAGGCACCGGCACAATTATGAGAATCGAGCAGACGGATTATTGGTCGGCCTAGGGAGCTAAATATAGAAGATGAGGGGCAAAAACAAGTTCGAGAAGCTCCAAGAATCAGGATATCTCTTCAGCAGCAAAATACTTGCCGATCTCTTCAATGGAAGAGATAAGAAGGTAATTGCTCCGAAAGCAATAACAATAGTATATCTCATTGAAATATTGACTCCCTTGAGACCTCTTTGCTCTTTCTGTCTCTATAACCCCCGAGGCTGTCCTCGGACTCGGCTTCCGAGTGGACGCTGCATTGATCCGCGCGCTCTCGGTGCTGCTCTGCGAGTCAGTTGTCGGTCGGCGTCAAAGACTGCTTCAATCCATATGGGACAAGCACAATCAAGGAAGGAAGGGGAAGTGCGCCAAGGATGATCTGGAGACAACTTGTGGGTATATTTAGAGCAGGAATTCCTCTGAAATAGCTAAAAATAATCAAACGTTCTTGCTTCATAGCCACTCAAAGCACTCTCAGCTCACACTCTAGAAGTCTAAGAAGATTCAAAATCTCAACCGGAAGAATTACACTCAGCCGGGGGTCAGCGCGCTTTGATCAGTTGGCATCGGGAGAAGGTTCGGGAGAGTGACCCAGTTGGCACGGCTGTCCAATTTACGTTGTTTGTGATGAAAGAGTCCTTCCCCGACTGCTAAATCAACAACGTTTAGTGAGATAATTATGAACGGAGACAATTCGGTCAATCCTATTAGAAGAGTGTCCGTCCGCGTGTAAACATAGAGGCCTGTAAGCGGCAGATGAGTACGAAAAGTGCACGGTTAGTCGCGCGACTGTTTTGTCAATAGAATGGCTATTTCGGGTAGAAAAGAACTGCAACAAAACAGCAGGTTGTGTACATAATTCCAGGGTAAACAGCCACGAGTTTTCACAGATCCCTCCATCTTTTCCTAATTTCAAATGTCAAGATCATCCTCTGTTGTTCTTCCCGCCGAATTTGCAAGGTCATGAGTTCAGGATTTTACTATTTCCCACGATTTTGCTAGTATTTCCGGCAAAATTAACGCAACTTGAGATTGCCGGCTAATTGCTCTCTCCTATCACGAGGCACAGTAATAGCGGATTGATCTGAGTTAGATAATTACACGCAACGCGGCTTGTTTACGTGCGTGCGGTCAGCCGGCTGCCCATCGATTTTGAGTTGCCGCCTATATGTTGGACAGAGACAGTCCCCCCAATTCTTCCGCCAACAGCGAGAATTCTCAAAGTTTTGGTCGTTTGCTATCCTGAAACAACGTTAGTTAGGTAAACCGGTATAAATATAAGGCTCCAAATGTGCTGTATTCGTTATCAAAAAAAGCATACAGTAACGTCTAATCATGTTCAATATATTGTCATTCTACTGTATGTGCGCGCTCTTATGGGTGGCGGTGAGTCCCGCGGCTGTTTGCATGCCACATGGGCGTGGCTTCGTATCGGCCGCTCCCTATAATTCCTCCGCGTCTTTTGGCCCAAAGC
This sequence comes from Oscheius sp. JU1382, assembly GCA_932521405.1. Taxonomy (NCBI): domain Eukaryota; kingdom Metazoa; phylum Nematoda; class Chromadorea; order Rhabditida; family Rhabditidae; genus Oscheius; species Oscheius sp. JU1382. The sequence goes on from OW051479.1 coordinate 4,279,805, forward strand.
TCTATTTTGTTTAACAAAATCGTTCAATGCATTTAGTTTTAGAAAAATTTATTATTGTCGCTTAGAAGAATGTTTATTCTTTATATTCAAAATAATTTCTATCGAGTTTCCATGAACAATAATGAGAAAAGACTCCAGAAGGTCGAGTGCGCGCTCTTATAGTTGTTCCCGCCCAGCCCCCATTGAGCATGACGTTGCCACAGAGCATTCTGGCGGGGTATTCAGTGGTGGATGTTGTCTTCTGTTTCACTTTTACTAATTCTATAGTCTCTTTTTTGCATTATTTTCTTGGATATTGATATTATCGTTGCTAATTCTGTATTTTTCAGTAACCAACTTGCAATGGCTGACAACAAGGACGAACTCGTACAAAGAGCCAAGCTCGCTGAGCAGGTGAGTAATATAATTTTTCTTATAATTATTACAACTAAGTTTTAAGTTTAGTTCTGATTGGACTTTTTTTTGCGCATGTATTACTTTCAGTTTCTCATTATTAATTTTAGGCTGAACGCTACGACGACATGGCCCAGTCCATGAAGAAAGTTACTGAGCTCGGAGCTGAACTCTCCAATGAGGAACGCAACCTTCTCTCCGTCGCTTACAAGAATGTTGTTGGAGCTCGTCGTTCCAGCTGGCGTGTCATCTCTTCTATTGAGCAAAAGACTGAGGGTTCCGAGAAGAAGCAGCAAATGGCCAAGGAGTACCGCGAAAAGGTCGAGAAGGAGCTTCGTGACATCTGCCAAGATGTTTTGGTAAGTCGCTTCACTTTGTTTCAAAGCGCGCCGAGAAATTTCTAGCGCTGATGCCCGCAATCGATTTTTACTCTTTCGCAATGCGGGCAAAAGAGGCAGTCGCCGAGACATCATCTTAAGAAATTGAGAAAACATTTTATGCTTCTAAGAATAAAGTATTGCAGAATCTTCTGGACAAGTTCCTCATCCCTAAGGCCGGAAACCCTGAATCTAAGGTCTTCTATCTCAAGATGAAGGGAGATTACTACCGCTACCTCGCTGAGGTTGCTTCTGGAGATGACAGAATGTGTGAGTTTTGTTTGAAGTGTTCATGAAATAGCTAACGTCTTTTGGAATGTCCCTCTAACTATCTGTGCGAGACGGATGGGATTTTCCAAAAGGTGTTAGTTTTTTCCTTGTTTTGTATTGTCTTATGACTCTTGAGATTGCAGCGGTTGTCGATAAGTCGCAGCAGTCATACCAGGAGGCATTCGATATCGCCAAGGATAAGATGCAACCCACTCATCCCATCCGCCTCGGACTTGCCCTCAACTTCTCCGTATTCTACTACGAGATCTTGAATTCACCCGACAAAGCCTGCCAGTTGGCTAAACAGGCAAGTTTCAGCTGTTTCTTCTCTGGGGCAAGAGGCGTACAGTGAGGCGCTCGACATTGCAAAAGCGCAATTACCTACTACGCACCCTGTTCGCCTTGGTCTGGCACTGAATTATTCTGTTTTCTTCTATGAAGTAGCGTCAAGCCCAGACAGAGCTTGTCAGCTAGCGAAGCAGGTGGAATTGACTTATATTTTTCGTGGATTAATCTCATTTTTTATTTTCAGGCATTCGATGATGCTATTGCTGAACTCGACACCCTGAACGAGGATTCTTACAAAGATTCCACGTTGATTATGCAACTCCTCAGGGATAACCTGACCCTCTGGACTTCCGACGCCGCTGCTGACGATCAAGATGCTGGCGAACAAGAAGGAGGAGCCAACTAAAATCCAACCACTGCTTACATTTAGTCCTTTCCTGTCTCCATTGATCTGGATATCATTTTACGAGCTAAATCTTAAGTATAGATTCGCAGGAAATGGATTTTTCTCCATTTTTGTCAGTTTTTTTTATTTCCAGCCGTAAAAATATACATTATTAATATTGAGAATTTAAACATGTCTCGTGCAATTTTGTCAAATACAGCACTGTGTTGCTTTGGCTTTCCTCTCTGATACTGTTGAATGGGGGTTTGAAGACAGATTGGGGCAGTACAGAAATTGAAAGGTGATTGACAAAGATGGTGAGAAATATTTAAAATCTAAATTACAAAAATCTTGCTTGAGGTAAGTAGTCTGGCTTTTAGTACTTACAATTCCACAATCAATATGCATGAAACTCACCTCTTTTTGAAGACGGCTTCAATTTTTAGAGATAAAAATGAATGTTAGTAGGGTTTCTTTTCTCCGGAGGGCATTTGGAACAATGACAACTCGCAGACCTGCTACTTCAGTTGAAAATGCAAAGCCATCAGTTTGGTTAGCTGGCTCTTCTGGTTTTATAGTATTTGCCTTTGTTATAGGGTCGAATTCACGACGTTGGCACAGCAATACAAAGCAGTCAACCTTGGACAGGGCTTTCCAGATGGGCCGATGCCTAAATTCGTATCTGAATTATTGTTGGATGTTGCTCAACATCCTGAACGTACTGATTGGCATCAATATACTAGAGGTGTTCAGTCTAGTTTTATCATTTATTTTATTTAGGATATGGACATCCACGACTCGTAAATATACTGTCCAAGTTGTATAGTGATCTTTATGGACAAACTGTAAAACCAATGGATGAAGTGAGGCTATTTTGTTTCTTTATTACTTTATTCTAGATTATTGTTACAGTTGGAGCATATTTAGCCTTGTATTATGCTTTTCGTGGATGGATAAATCAAGGAGATGAAGTCCTTAGTAATCTCGTTTAAAAAAACGAATAATAGAATTTCAGTTATTGAACCATGCTATGACTGCTACGCTCCACAAGTTTTGATGGCTGGTGGAACTCCGATTAGTTACAGGATGAATTTGAAGGCAAGAGCGAAAAGTAGTGCTGATTATAGCATTGATTTTGCTGCACTGGATGCTTTGTGTAATAAGAAAACAAAGGTAATTTGAACTTTTCTAATAGTTTTTTCTTGTTAGATGCTTGTTCTCAACAATCCAAATAACCCTACTGGAAAATTATATTCGAGAGATGAACTTGAATCCGTAGCAAAGATTGCTAAAAAGCATGATTTAATCGTTATTGCCGATGAGGTTTACGAATGGCACATGATAGATAAAGAAATGATTCGCTTCGGTATATAGTTGCTAGTATAAAATACTCAGAAATATAGCAAGCTTGCCTGACATGTATGAAAGGACAATCTCTATTGGTAGTGCTGGTAAAGCATTTTCAATTACTGGATGGAAGTTAGGTTGGGCAATTGGACCAGCGTCCCTACTTGCTCCAATGAAGGTATTGCGCTTTTTAAAAATTTTTTATTATGTTTTAGTCGGTACATCAAAATTGTGTTTTTACATGTAGTACACCTACACAAGAAGCTGTTGCGCGTGCATTTGAGATTGAGTAAGTATATTTATTTGCCTATATATTTTCCCTAGATATGCCAAGTTGGCACCTGGAGCTGATAAAACGGACTCGTACTGGCAAATGCATCTACCTAACGAATTGAGGAAAAAACGCGATAAACTCGCAAGAATGCTGGAAGAAGGAGGGATGAATCCATTGGTACCAGACTCTGGGTATTTTATGATAGCAGATTTTTCCAAAATAGGTATGTTTGCAATAATTATTTTATTTTATTTACATTTTTAGATGGACCTTTTCGCGAGGAAAAGCCAGGCGACGATCCAATTGATTTTCGCTTTGTTAGATGGCTCTGCAAGGAAAAGGTATCTTAGGCATTTTTTTGAAACAATTATATGTTTTAGCAACTAGCAACTATTCCACCTACTGCGTTTTACTTTGATAAATCAAGCAGCCCAAATGACAATCTTATTCGATTGTGTTTCATGAAGGTATATCCTGTTCTTTGCAGCAATTATTTATTCAGAAAGAAGAAACGCTAGAAGCCGCTCATGGAATTCTTCAAAAATTGCTCAGATAAAGATAAAATAAGCAGAAACAGGTTTTATAGTTATATTGCACTAAAATTATCAATTTTTAACGAGTATAGAAATAAAATTTAACGGGAATGAGATGCATCTCATTTGGTTAATTCCATTATTATTATCTGAATCATATTATGTAATTGCTAACTTATAATTTCATATGACAACGGATACCGACTTGAAAACATTTCGGGATTTTCTTATGCAGTATAATACGGTGACAGAACAATGTTTTAGTGCATGTGTTAACGATATGACATCAAGGTTAGCACATTTCTGCTAATTTATCTTCGAAATGCTATTTTAGGGCTGTGAGCACAAAAGAAGAGAGCTGTAGCAATAATTGTCTAGACAAATACTTGAAGATGACACAACGGGTTTCTCTTCGATTCCAAGAACATCAAATGCTCAGCGCCGAAGTTAATGGAGCACCATTGCCGAAATCAAAATAATTTCGAGAAAATAACATCTAGCTTTGTTTGTTACTTCATTTTGAAAATTCCTTTTCAGTTGTTACTGTTATTTTAGATTTTAGATCATATAAAATTAAGCAGACATGTCGAATATCTCTGTTTACTTTTTACTAACCAGATGTCCCAGTTTTTCCAATCCGTCAAGTCATTTCTTGGGAAACTCGGCTATTCTTGAATCTTGCAGACTTTTAGGTTCTTCATGGAGAAAGGTACTGGATTATTTCAAGTTTCTATGTTTCTGCTGAAAAACAAATAGATATTTTATTTTAATATTTTTTTCTCAAGAAAACTGCTTTTTCATGAAGGACATTCTTGATTTTGACACGATTTGCTTCACACAGTGGGGATTTAAGTGTTTTCTGATTTGAATACAAAAATCACGTTGGATATCTTGCTGTAATCTACGAACCCTTTGACACATCTTCGAAAAATATCATAGGAGTTCATGTGATTCACGCCATGGCCGTATAAGTGCATAATGACGCGAATTAGACACAATCATTGAGCCAAAAGGCTTTTATTGCACCAGATTTAAGCCCTTATTGGCCTCGTTGCAATCTCTCGTCTCATCATCAGCAGCATAAGATGTTTCCAGGTGAGCCTCTCTGGTCTGATTGTTTACATTGGAGTCTTACTTCTCTCCCACTCCTCTTAAATTTCCACATAATCGTTGACCTAATCCGTCCTCCCAGATGGCATTGGTTCAAGAGGCCTTCTCCTATTTGATATATCTCTGATTCCACCATCCGGCTCTTTCGTCATTGTCCTTTTGACATCACTCCTCCTGAAATTGTCCTAATTTAGTACCATCTTCTTTCTCTTGGTCTAGATTTCCTGAAAAAATATTTCTTCCCAAGTCAATCTCCTTTCCTCCTAGAAGCCAGAGTGCATGAATAATGTTCGCAGGTGTCGCGCTTCGCCGCCTCATTCCTACTCGAGAATGACTGCTGCTTTCAGCAATGTGAGCTTCAGTTTTCATTCTCATCGTTCACCAGCCGAAGCCATTTCCACGTGGGTTTTGAGCTCTCTTTTAGTTACCAAGAGAAACCCAAGAGAGTCGCCTTTTTTGCAGGTCAACTCCTTTTAGTTCCGGGGCCGCAACGGCCGTTTTTAACGGTACGGAGAGCATGGCAGAGGTCGAATACGTGGCCCACGTTATCGTTATGCCTGTCGTCTTAGCAATCGGTGAGTGTCTGGAGTCTAGACAGTTCAAAAGTTGACTCTTCCTCTCAAGTATTCCCCCTTTTTGAAATATTCAAAAGAAGACGCAATCAGGACTAAAAGCGTTCAGGAATGGCCAACCAATGTCTAAACGTCTTAACTCTTTGGCAACTTCAATCTGGATGTTTTCTTTATCTCAAAGCATCAGCTATTGCCGATATTTTAAGTATTTTGAGTTTTATTCCATTCATCCTGCGTCATGCTGGATTGAGCAACGACCGAAGTTTTCCCGTCATGTTCTATCATGCTCATTTTGAACTTCCGATTATCAACGGACTCATTTGTGCGAGGTGGGCTTATCCTTGAAATATCTAAATCTATTAGTGCTCTCTCTATCGTTGCAATGACTGTTGATAGATATTTGTCAGTCTGTCATCCAATAGCCTTTTTCAATTCATTGGACAGTGCAAAAAGAGCCCCTCGTGTCATTTTCTTCCTCTATCTCACAGCTTTTCTCGTTTATGCTCCCTCCATCTGGCAGAAACTTCCCGAGCAAAAATTTGATTCCAACGGAGAGTGAGTCATTCTGCAATGAAGACAAAACAACATTTAGAATATTCTATCAACTGGTCAGAAATGAAAAAATCGAAGAAGAATTAACATTTGAAATATACCTTTGTTTCCGAGAATTAGTCTCTCGTAAGTTATTTGAGAATAAGAAGAAAATCATCTTCAGGCTGGGGTCCAATGGTTATTTTGGTTGTTCTCAATTCGGCAATGATGCGTTCTCTTTATCGTCTCGACCATAAACCAACAAGGAGATCTCTTCGCTCTCGGCCAGGACGAGCCTCTCGGGATGATACTGGTCGGATATCGGTGCTACTTTTGATAACTTCAACAACGTTTGTTCTTTGTAATCTCCCAGCAAGTCTGCTGTCTCTTTTTGTTCGAAGCTTCTCAACCGAAAGCATATCTTGGCAGACCTTTAAGGCAGTTGCCAATCTTCTTCAAGTCACCAGGTGGGATGCTACAGACTTGCTATCAATCTTCTTCTTTTAGTTATCTTTATAATTTCTATCTGTATGCGTTATGTTCTTCTGAATACCGTACTGCACTAAAACGGCTTCTTCAAGTAGAACGAAGACAGTCGAGTACAAGCACAGACGACAGTCCGACCATCCGGCAGTCGACTAATGTTCCTCGGCATTTGTAATTTTTTTTTCAGTTGGAAAATATGAATTTCAGGGATGAAACGGCTCCTTTGCGGGCGACCTAAACGTGATCTCAAAGTGATCTAAGAAAATATCAATAAATCCAGGAAAATTCATTATATGAAAGAGCTATTGGATACTGTAAGATCATTTCTAGCGGACCCGTCTTGTCATTCAAAGTTGAAACTTTTAGCTATTTGATTAGCTGTCCTATGAGTTCCATCGGCAGAGGGAAAATGATAGTCGAATTCTTCTCAGCACTAAAAATAGTAAAATCAAGCGAGACGAACTTACGCGACACTGTTGAGCGTCTGCAAGTAGCGAAGTTGGAGGGCAGCTGGAGAAGAGGCAATCACATTGGCGGCTTCTCTTAGGGATCTCGAAGCTTTTTGCTCTCCTTCAGCAGCAATGACCTTAGAACTTTTTTTGGACAAAGTTCCTCATTCGACTCACTTTGGCACGCGCCTCTCTTGTGGCTTCTGCTTCGGCTGCCATGGCTCGTTGAAGTTGAATCGGCAAACGGACGTCTTTGCTGAAAACCTGAGTGGCGGGACAGAGAGCAAACGCACATTTCCACGCGTTCCACTTTGATTCCCCAACTCTCCGTCGCTTCATCTAAAAGGGTTTGCATCGAACAAGCAATGGCGTCTCGATCTGAAAGAATTTCCGCAAGACTTCGTGTTCCCAGCATATTTCTGAGTGTCGTTTGGGCTAACAGTCTAAATTTGTATTGTTGTGCCACAAGAAGTCACTAAACCTGGTAGAATGATGAGCATTTTCGACATTTGCCACACTAACAGTCGCATTGCAGACTCGATAGTAGACCACAGCATCGACAGAAGTCGTTACAGAATCTTTAGTGAGGATTTCTTGTGGAGGAACATTGAAGGAAACTGTTCGAAGATCCACTTTTGTATAAGTTTCTATACACGGCAGAACAAAGAATATTCCCGGTCCTCTAGCTCCTCCTCCAATCAATCTTCCCAATCGGAATATAACGGCTCTTTCGTATTCTTGTACTACCTGAATCTCCATTTTTTCCTCGTAAATTTCGAACTGACTTTGATACAAAAGATGATGGAAATGGGAAAGGAAATAAGAACAAGAAACCACGAAAGAAACATCAGTATCCAGCCACAAAACCCTAATCCTGTGTCGTATGCATCGGCTGAAAATATTCCATCCTCCTTCTCTCGAATACAACTAACGGCTCATATGTTTGGGATAATAGCTGAGCTTCAGTTGGGCCAAGGACTGTCTTCTGGCCTCACGTTCTTCCTTGGCGAAGATCAAGGGATTGAGAGTAAACCTGAAGCATCATCAATCAAAACAAGAGAAATAGTAGTCGGAACTCCAGCGACCTTTGTCTTTTGTTTTATTGCCTCTGTCACAAATCTCATTTTCCCCGGTAATCTGAAAGAATGGGGGAATTTCGAGAACAAGTTTAAAAGAATCATAAAAACAATCGTGAGCAGGGGCCAAAAATCATTCCGTGAAAGGCTAAGAAAAAGCGCTATTCGTTCTCTCGAGTCATTTCAGTCTATCCGAGAGGATCGTAAGAAAACAATCACTCATCGCCATAAGCCAGTGTCTCTTCAGCGCTGTTTCTGGAGCCAAAGCCCTAATCCTCCGTACACATTTCTGGTGATGAATCGCTGCTTCCGGGGGCAATTCCAGCACTACAACTAAGAGCTTTCTAAGACAGTTACCCGATCAAAACAAAGCTATTACCGGGAGCCGAAAGACTTTACGAAAAAAACGAAGAGAAGAAAGGAAGAGACGGAGAGGGGGTGGTGTGGGGTACTCTTGTCTTTTGCAGCATAAATAATGAATATTTCATGTGAATTATGATGTTTTCGAGAGAGAATAACACGAATGAAACTCACCGTCGTCCCTGACGTCCCCTTTGAGGAACTTCGATCTGGATGTTCTCATCATCGCTCTCCATCAGCCGTTCACTTTCGTTCGAAGCGACTGATCCGGAGGCTCCTTCTGAAAAAAAAAGTTCGTCAAAAAAATAATTAAAGATAGGACCCAGCTTGATTAGGGACAACCGAGGTAAAATAAGCGAGGGCGGTCCTCGACGAGGATGGCTTAGTCTATGAAATGTTGATCCTCGCCTCGCGCAAATCTCACTTAGACCCGAGAGCGCAATAATTTCTTAACCGAGAACCGCCTGCAACAAATCTAATTCATAAGTCATCGCCTCGTAATTGAGCCCCAAATGGCTACTTGAGGCTGTGATTAGAGTTTCCTCTCTGACCCCCAAATGATTTGTTTGTTTCTCTCTGACAACACGAGAGGAGGGGAAAGCGAAGAAGCTAATGGCAACAATGCATAAGAAGAGACCATACTTGGCAGCCATGGACACCACATCCTTTTCGCACCTCTCGCAATGCAAATTCCTACCTGAATGAAAGGAAATAGAAGTGGAGGAAAGGGAGCCGAGTCGCATGTTGCTTTGCGCGACAAAATTTATTGAAAAAAGCAATTAACTGGCATAAATGCTGTTAGTCGGCTGGACTCGTTTCGTGATTTTGTCTTTTGAGAGAGTTTTTGTCGAATATAAAACAAGTGTAAGCGAAGAGAATGGGATGACATTTACGAGAGGAGATCAAAGCCTTCCGATCCCCATTGGGAGCAGGTGGAGAGAGAAAATTCAAAAAAATTGGAAGATGGAAAGACGGATAAGACGGTGACTCACTTCCATAGACTGCTTCCTTAACATCCAAAAACGACATCTGAATGGTCTTTTTGTTGTGTAAAAAGAGATGGATGGTGATGGATAAGAGGAGTAAGAGGATGAGTACACTCTAGGTCGGATTGCGCCAGAAAGAATGGCTTCGACTGGCCAGAAATCGAATTAGAAACGGAAGATGGCCTTACACACGCAATGGCAGACGGTCCAAGTTGGTTTGGATTCGCTCGAATCTTTTATGGTTAGCGAGTAAAATAGACTCGAGGGAAATCTCATTCTCAATTAACTAATTTCACAGCTCAGGAGAGAAGAGGACTCTTTAGGTCGAAGGCTGACACAATTTCTCTTTTTCCAAAAACCCCCAGAGACTTCAGGTCTCAGCAAATTACAACCTCCTCCTCTCGAAGGTCATCCGAGGAACACACTGACCGACAAGTTGTGTCAGAAGGGAGAGATGACAAGAGGAAGAAGGATCGGTCAACATAAAACTCTCTCATGGGGGCTGTGGGGAGTTCTTTCATAGAATTTTACAACAGGAATCCATTCCTCCAGAAATAATTCTTTCTTTAAAAAACGGCTCGATGAAAAACATTCGCCAAAAGGTAGTCGGAAATGACGGCCAAACTTTTTGTTGTTGCAAAAAGCTGGATTACTCGAGGAATCTTTTTCAACCTCGGCGACACGAACTAGACGAAACATCTCGTTGATTAGGAGTCATTCCAACTTCAATAAGAACTTTCAGAGGAATCAGTCAGAACGACAAAAATCGAAAAAACGTATGTACCTGAGATTAGCAGGAGAGAGAAAATAAACCTACCTAGACGATCGGAGAAGGAGATTCTTCCAGGAGAAGGTCTACGGATCCGCTTTCCGACCGGTTGGATCATAGTTGAAGAGGACGGATGGGGCGGAGCAATCTGCCCGACAATTCCGAGATCAAGGCGAAATATTTCTGTTTATCCGGAGAGTGCCGAATGGGGCGAACTCAACAAAACTTCCTTGCGCCCACCTCGAAGTATCCGGTAGCGGAATTCGTCCATGTCGCGAAAGCAGGTGGAGGCCGACTCAATCTCCGAGTTCATTCTCCTTTATCGTGAACGATGAATAATTCGAGAACTTCCAGCCACATGATTAATGCAGAAGCACAAAATTCTTTTTTTGACTACTATCTTTCCCCCTGGACGACGATTAATCAGAGAAGATGACGGACACGATTCGAACAGACTTATATGATTTATATTAATGTCGGTCAGAAGAGGGAGAGAGAGCTCCCTACTCTTTTATGAATGAGAGCCAGCCAAGAAAGAAGACTTCTTCTCTTATATTAGACGAGAGAGATTAGAAGAGATTCGAAAATGATTGGTGACAGGAAGGAAAGGGAAGGAAGGAAAAGGGTACAAGAGGGGGGAAAGGGAGAGAGAGAGAGAGAGAGGCGACTAAAATGATTATGAAAGTGTCGAGGCCTTCACATATGGCGTTGGGACCACGCGAACCATGATAAACGACAGGCTGGAGACGTAAGAGAGAATTCATTGGTGTTCCCAGATAGGAACCGAACTACTCGAATGCTTGTTGTTCTTTTTGGTGGCACAGACTAACAGGAAGAAATGGTAAACAGCGAATTGTTGATGGCGTCTAACGAGAGTTGGATCCGTTGTTCACAATAAGGAGATTACTGGTAGCCGAAAGGAGAAGAGGAGAGGCTAGGCTCAGAAAATCAAATGACAAGGAACGCGAGTTGGTCGACTGGAAGACAACTCCTCTCCACTTGAGCTATGGATAGAATGGGCGACCTGGGTCATTGTTGATGGCAGAAAGTCCGAAAGTGTCTCGGCTTTTCCTGTTTATATAGCCTCGGTCTCGGTCTCTGACTTCCAATGACAAAACGCTCAAAAGAGAATGTGACGTCCACCAACCGTTCCCTCTTTCTCCAATCCACCCACATATGGCGTTCGCTCTTCTATTACTATATTTGCGAGTTGCAATTTCCCTCTGGGAGGCCGGGAGGACAGGCCAAGTAGGACTAACGAGGAGATATCCCCTCGGGAAGTAATCGGCTGCTAGCGCCAAATGGAATCACAGAATCCACCTGGGAGGGAACACTTACTCCGAGAAGACTTACTGCCAGAGATTAATCGGGTCACTCTTCGTGGGAAAGAAGGGAGACTAAAGGGATTCGAGAAGGATTCTTTTAGGAACAATTTTTAGAAGAAAACGCGAGAGGTTCTAATAAATGATTATTTTTGGAAAAAAAAACATAAAAAATATTGAAAGAAAACTGATTTAGGAGTGGTTAACCAAAACATTTTAACTCTGTAAATTAATAGAAGAAAAATACCAAATGAGTAATCGAGAGAAACTTGGAAGAAGTAAAATTTTTGGAAAATAAGGATTTGAAAGGCACCGGGGAAACTAATTGGGAAGGAACACTTGTCGGGATGAATTTGCTGGGAGGGAATACCCGGGATTGGCTTACTCTCGCATGAATGAAAGACTTACTCTCAGTCGGAGGGAACTGGAATTTGACTTCTTTTTCCATTGGCTCCTTTTGTTGTTACGTCTTCATCACTAAAACTCTTTGATTTGCATGTGTAGACAGAATGTTAATAGAGAGAGAGAGAGGAAGCCAAAAACGAGACTCAAGTGCTCATATTTTCAAAAGCGCCGAAGTGTCTTCGCGACGAGCTTCTCACGTTTGTAAAATTGACCAGCTGACATTTTCTTGAAATTTTAATGAGCGAAAGAGAAAATGAAGAGAAAGCGAGGGAGTAGTCAACTGACCTCTCGGGAGGAAACGTTCCTCGGGAGGAAGTGGTCCAGATAATGGAGTTGGTTGTTGAGGTTGCACTCAATTAGCACAGAACAAAAGGCAACACGTCCCACAGGAGACCAGTTAACTACACAAGCAGATAGAGAAAAGCATCGTTGATGAGTCTCTTTGACTCTCGTCCAGCTGGAAGCAATCGCCGATATAATGTTATTTTAACGACAACGTGCGCTGGCTATAATTCAGAAGTTCATCCCTGGACGGCTTACGGACGCAAAAATCTGGGCAACTTGGCAGCAATTAGAAGCTAATGTGAGAATCCGATCGAGAGCTGTCAATCAGGCCATTGTAATCGCACCCTCGCTCTTCTTTATGCAAACTTCCCCGTATAGAAATAACTTTCTTCTTTTATACAAGAAGAAAGGCAGAAATTGAACGTTGCTTCATCTTTGCAAGAAAAAAAGAAATGAAAGATACCGGAAAAAGAGACTCAGATTTCGGGCGCTACTAAAATCTTTAGCGCATAGAATAATCCTCCGCTAAGAGTGATGAAAAATGCAAGAAGACGTACGTAACTCTCGAATATGTTTGGAAAATCTAATAGACCAGAGAGGGTGGTGGAAGAGGGGGAGAGAGGCGATGATGTCCTCAACAGATGTTCCCCAAACGAATCATAAAGAAGGTGGCGGCCATGTTGACTTGAGGGCGAATCTTTTCGAGGTGCGGAATGCGTAATAGGCCCAAGCAGCGTCGGAATTCCACGAGGGTGTTGGAAATTTGGCATATCTAAAGACATTTTCTTTTTCCAAGAGCACTCGGGTTAATAGATTCCTAAAGGAAGGAAAGCTGGATGGCACTCAATTTGGAGGTACCCCGAGGCTAAAGAAGACCAAAAATTGATGAGCAAATGTGAATGCAGCATTCGCAGCACATTGTAAGTTCATTTTTCCACGCAGGTCGACGACAGCACACAATTCGAGGCGAAATAAGAGAAGGCCAAAAACAGATGAGAAAATTGAGAGATGACGGCCGAGCCATGATTTATTCGGAAGCCGGGAGCAATCTCTCAATTATGAACAATCGGTGAAAAGTCAGCCAAAATAAAAGCATCGCTGATATATTCCTGCTGACGACACTCTGGCGTGACACATACTCTTCTTCATCCTAATTACTCCGCCGTCTTCTTTTTCTGTACATTTCCTTCTCATTTAGCTATAGATCAATTATCTAAAGATTTGTCTAGAAATAAAGCATAATTTCAATCTTATTTATTAGTTTTAGACTATATCCTCATAAAAACTACTGTTTTTCAAAGCAAAATGAGTCTAAGAACACCTAAAACGCGCCAAGGCCTGACCATTGACGCCTTCATACTTTTACAGAATATTATTGTTTCTTGATGTGATAATACCTTTATTTACTCTCGATTTCTCTTATCTACTTCTTTTACAATAAGTCACTAGTTTTACCTGGCGATCTCATGATGCTCATCATGTTTTTCGTTGGAACTCACATGTTTCTGGTTTTCTAAAAAACCTTTTTACACTTTATCTTTCAGGTTTAGACCAATTTTATGCATCTTCGTAGAAGAAAAATACGGAGTTCCTGCTTTAAACAACTGCTAAAGTAAAGATCTTCATGGCACTAGTTAATGATGGCAAGAGAAATAAAAGTAAGTTGATTTTAAACTTTCTTATTTTTATTTTAGAGCCGAACAGATACGTAGATTTTTTCTGTGGATGGGGTGCGGGATGTATAGAAACATGTATTATGTTCCCAGCGAACAAAATTATTTTTCGACAACAGCTACACGGATTTTCGGCACAAAATGCAGTAAATCAGGTTTTCATTTTTTTAAACTTGAGCATTCTTTTATTTAGATAAAATCAGAAGGAATACAAAGACTTTATCGAGGCCTACTTCCTCCTTTATTGATGAGGACATCTTCGAGAGCAATTATGTTTGGCTTGTATGAAAGGTTTCAGGTAAATTTTGATATTTTAAAATGTTTCAACCACACCAATCTAAGAATTGACACTTATAATTTTTTTAAAAACCTAATGACCTATTATAGGAGGCCTTACAATGTCCACGTTCTTCACCAAGATCATCACTTACATTATGTCATGCTCAAGCAGCATTTTTAGGTTAGTTCATTTTACTAATAAAACACTCTTATTTTAGCCGGACTTTGCGAAGCTATGCTTTGTCCATTAGAAAGAGTTCAAGTTCTTTTACAATCTTCAAAATTTCATGACGAATTTAAAAATACGGGAGAAACCTTCAAAGCATTAAGAGTTTGTTTAAATTTGACTATTATACTATTTTTATTTTAGATTTATGGCCTTCGAGAATATTACCGTGGTCTTTCAGTAATTATGGCAAGAAATAGTTTATCAAATGTCTGCTTCTTTACGTTACGAGATCCTTTAAAAGAAAAGGCAACTTTAACACCAATTCAATAATTAGATTAAACAGGTCCTTCGCGCATATGGTGGCAATGTATCCAGAACTGCTCATTTTGTAGCTGATTTCTCGTCTGGAGGTGTTTTAGGAGCTTGTATTTCAACAGTATTTTATCCTATGAATGTTGTTAAAAATCATATGCAGAGCAAGGTTTGTTGGTTAGAGTTTTTATTTATTTATTTTTTCTTTTAGGTAGGAAAGCCATTCGAAAATCCATTTCGAGTCTTTGGTGAAATTTGGCAAGAACGGAATGCCTCATTAAGGAGCCTCTACCTCGGTGTCCATCTGAATTTCACTCGTTCATTAGTTGCCTGGGGCATAACAAATAGCATTTTCGGACTCCTACGTAGAGCCTTCTCATAGCGTAGACAGGTAATATTAGCTAGCTACTAGATTTGTTCGAGTTCACTTCGTTTTTTTTTTGCATACTCACCCTACTTCACTACCCACCAGTGTCAAATTTCTAGTCAGCCAAACATCAAAAGAGATTTGTTTGATTTTTCCCGTGTGATCCCACAAATTGCTCAAAATAATAAAAGATTTTTATTCTCTTTAACACTGTTTAGCTGTTCCACAAAGTTTCGATTGAACGAACTGGGCCACTTTATAGAAATCGGCGGGACTTCCAGCCATCTGTAGGCAATTGGTAGAGAATTGTTTGAGTTGGTTGGAATTTGCTTTAGCTCCAAAACCAATCGGGATAAACTCGACTCCTCCCTAAATTCGTAAATCCAAATCATTTGGGTTTCTTTACAGTTTGAAAATTTTTCATGTTCGTTGTAGGATCGTTGAAACCATGATCAGCTCCGTCGTAGAAATTAGCTTTGTCCCATCCAATGGAACTGACAAAAGTAATAATTTTTCGAGCGTCCTTTCGGAAAGGAACTTGTGTTAGAATATTTGTGTTGAGTGTATCAAGGAATCTAAGTAATTTTTAACTTATTTTCTTGTACAAACCCATCAATGTTGTTTCCAAGATTCTGTGTTTGTCCAGTAATGACGAGATCAAGCCAATTGAGAGCTACTTGTGTGTCACTTGTGGTTGTATTCAAAGTATTATCTACAAAAGTGAATAGAAGATTGGTTGAAATTACTAAAGAAGTTTGAATTGATATCATATCCTCCAAGAAGCAATCGAGTTGTGGCCAAGTTTAATGTATCGAAGATTGGTCTAAAGGCTCCAAGAGCCTAGAATAATTCCCGTTCTATCCGACCAATAAACAAACCATAATATAATCAGGACTTGTAAAGCCATCTGATGTATCCATAACGAAGATCCAATCAGCTTTTACTGTGTTGAGGTCACAAGGAGGATAAAGTGTCATAGTCGTTGGAGCAGATGTTGTTGTAGTTGTAGGTGGTGGGGGAGCTTAGATGACATTTCAAAAAGAAGAGAAATACTCACTAGCTGGAGGAATATAGCCTTGACAATGATAAGTCAAAAGACGACGGAAAGGATGACCAATAGCATCGAGGCCATCAATAGCCAAAAGGAAGGAAGGTCGATCGCAAACGAACAGTCTAAAAAAAACGATGATTATTAAGATGATCATACTGAGAAGAAATGTAGGAATAAGCACAAAGAGCTCTTTGGATGAGAGGAGAGGACCAGATCAGCGTATGTTCTTCCATATCGAGAATTTGAACGTAAGTCAAAGTTCCTCCACCACCGATGGTGGCGACGACAGCATTTTTTTGTCCATTAGCCTGTGGGAAAGCAATTGCACTTCCATCGTGAATGCCACCGTCGATCTCAACATCTTGGGTGAAGGCTGCAATAACTCCAACATCAGATTGACCACGAATAGTGAACTGAAAAGTAGAAAATATCTGAAGAAAGGCATTCCGACCATGCAAGTGGAAGTGGATCCATTGAGAGCAATTGTCCAGACTCCGGGATGACCTTGATTTTGTCCCATTTCTGTTAGGAGATTCGTCTTCGAAGTAAACTGATTTGAAGGAGTGATTGGATGACCATCGGAATCAACGACAGTCACAACGGGGTCTCCTTGGGCGATATCAATAATCACTTCAGTTCCATTGGCTCCTAGTTGGATGTAATCCTTGTAATAAGCACAATCCGAGATGTGATGAGAGACAATTGTGTAGGAATAGTGATAGGACAGAATAATGCGCAGCCAACGGTCGTCAAGAGGGTCCGCTGTAGGAATTTGGTAAGTCGATCCACCGCTATTATGGGCAGCTTCAAAGAGGTCTGCAACAGCTGGGTCGGTGTAGTCATTTCCTCCTCCTGGAGCAGTCGAGTCTCCAATAAAAACAAAGTTGATCTAATTTAAATTACTTCTTTTTTTTTCTCTTACCGAACTGTGAGTTCTGGCAGTAGCAGAAAGAACCATTGCTTCATTTCGAATATCTTCAGCCTTTGAATTGGTCAAAACAAAGACTGGAAAGTAACATTTAAAAAAAGGAGAATCTTTTACCATATGAATTCTCTTTGATTTTCTGGTAACCGAGAGCTTGAGCCAAACCAGCGAAAATAGCTCGACTTGTCTGGTTTGATTGGTAGGGATGGCTCTTCAATTCGGTATCGATCATTACAGCCCAATTGTTGTAGTCATTGCTGGCTATGGTTGAAGATAAAACATCCAAACCGGGTGAAGCAGTGACTCCCGAATCGCGGAAGACTACAGCCACATAACTGCTGAACCATCCAGGCCATTGCTTCTAAAAGGAATTAGAAATAAAGGAGAGAAAAAAATACGTCGACTCGACTGAGTACAGAGACGAGAGTAGCGTTGATATTAGTCAGCACATTAGCCATATCTCCTGTGCTGGAGCCATCCAAAGCCAAGATGAACGTTCTTCCATCGGAGCTCACGTCAGGAACGACTCCTCCACGAGTACAACGAGCTAGAAGAAGTTATTAGGGAGAAAGAGAGACTGACGAAGTTCACAGAATTGGCCTTGGAAGCTATTGGGACATTCGCAAATTCCCAGAGCAGCTCCAGGATATCCGCCATTTTGACAGTAGATAAACTCGCAATGAAGCCCATAGAAGTTTGGAGGACAAATGCAGATTCCGTCGAAGAAAGTAGCTCCATTTTCACAAGATTGAGCATCAGGAGCTCCAAGACACAGCACGGGGACTACTCTTTGGAACATATACCCGAAGCTATCGACTCCTGGAAAAATGCTTTGTTTCAATTCCCCTCCTACCAGTCATCATCATTTGGAAATGATTGTTGATGCATTGGAAAGGGGTTGAGATGTAGTCGTAGGCGCAGGTGTTGCTGTCTCTGTGTTGCATAGTCTGAGTTTGGAGCAAGTTGCCATTGTCTGAATCGAAATTGATCAATAATTCGTTTCTTGGAATTACCACTGTAGACATGACCGTATTCGAGACTATGAGTGGCTCCAGCCTTAAGACCAGAGACGTGAGCAATCATTCGATTGTTTCCTGGGATTTTGAAAAAAAAGAGGAAGGGCTAATACCTGTGCCTTGGAGTGGTTCGAGAGCTCCGAAATCGTTATGAATAATTGTGGTATAAAGAGGGAAAACTTGAATAGTCGATTGGGCTCGAAGGAAAATGGAGCAGGGTCCATCGGCTCTGACTCGAACTGACCAAACTCCTCGAGGAATATAGTCTAAAATAATTTTTCTATTTTAGAGAAAAAATGCTAGGAGTAATTAGAGAAACAAAGAAAACCAACTCTTGGCGCTATTGTCTCCCGGTTCGAACTCAGTGTTGTAGGTATTCTTGCTGCAAGCAAAGTAATGGGATTCGTCGCAATGGGTTGGATTCCAATTAGTTCCATCGATATTATCATTTAAAACACATCTATTCTCGAGATCCCCTTTGTCATTCGGAGCTCCACCATTCCAGTTTTGATATCTCGTTGTGTTCAACTAAATTATTTCAAAAACATAAAAAAACCAAATACCGAGATGGAGGTGTTGGAAGAAAGAGCCCAAACCCATTGCCCATATTGGTCTATAAGTAGGGAATATTTAAAAGAAGAAGAAACTGACATTGATCGTTGAGTCCAATCCAATACTTAGAGCCAGTTCCAGCATAATTCAGCCAATTCTGTTCTGTCTGACTGTAGACAGTCGCCAAAGTTCCTCCATAAGACTGACATTTGGTCAAAGCGTCTTGCCAAGTGGCTGGATATCCGTCGAAATAGAAACAATGGCCATCATTAAGAGTCCAGCCCGGGTCACAAGCTAAACAAATATTTCTCGATAGTCCTCCTTACTTTGGATGATTTGATCCATCCGACTATCACTTCCGATGTCATTCCAGATGTTTGTTACCGACAGTCTATCAGCCACAGTTCCATCCGGCTTGGTATAGACGGGATCATAGGTCAATTCTCCTTGGATGTAAGCAGTCACTGATTGAGTATTTGCATCCACGGGCACATAGAATGTCGTGTCGGCACAGTTATCAACAAATCTCTCGAAGATAAGCCCCGAGGAATGGATGGTTGGAATCGATTTCACAATATTTCCAGCATTGGGTCCACTCGAAAGAATATAAGTTCCTCCAGAAGCTTGAGCTAGCGGCATCAGTCCGTCTTTTGTATAATCTTGGCCACAAGGATTGGCGGAGAATTGGACCACATTGAACTGAATTGCCTTTTATCAGAGAAAAAGAATTTTAAAAACCTGGATTCGACTGTCTTCCATATGAGTTATAATTTTCTCGTAAGAATCAGAGTCAGGTCGGGGCATTCCATACAAGAAAATGTAATAAATTCCTCCATATCTTACTCCCGGCGAACTAAGAGAATCCAACAGAGTTCGGTAGAAATCGAGATTCGAGCAGGAGTACTGTAACTCTTCTATAGGAATAAAAATCAAAACTGACATCAGAATGCTGTTGATTGTAGAGATAGGCATTGTTGATTCCTTGAATGAAGACTTCAGAACTACTGGAATCCACAAGAGTCTGGTAATAAGTGTCGTTGAAACGGACGAGCTGGTAATTCTCGAGCCAAGTCGGATGCTGTTGGACGATGTCGTGGACAATCCTTGAAGCCACATCATTGATGGTGCGGAAGGCGGAACTATAATTTAGTTGTTTTATAAAATATCAGAATCACCGAGTTGTAATGGAGTCGTGCATGAGGAAAGTCAAAGAGCGATGGTCTGGATCAGAGAGTGGGATATACGTGCTCGGCTGAGCACATCCAATGATTTCGCAGAATTGACCAGCGAATCCGGGAGGACAACTGCACGCTCCGATCTTGGGTGTTCCTTGATTCTCGCAATGGATCTAAATCTGTGATTTTGTTGCGAGGATTTGGATACAATTTCGCAGCGTTGACCACTAAAATGAGAAGGACAGACACAGCTTCCGTTATAAGTAGCTCCTCCATTTTGACACTGTTCTCCAGGCGAAGGAGGGAGAGAGGCAGCACAATAGCCAGTCAGAGTTCGAAGGACAGTGAAACCACTGAAGTCGGTGATATAGATGGAGACATAGAAGGCCATTCCAGGAATTGTGCATTGGAAAGCTCCGAAGTAGAGATCGTAAGCACATCCGTCTCTCCAAAGTCCAGAGGAGGAATATAGTACAACTCTGCCGCTTTGGATATCGTTAGTCCAAAGAGTGATTTCAGCGGAGATATCAATGGGATCTGGGATGTGGATGTAAGTGATTTTGGCGACGAGATGAGACTCCACATTGACGATAGGATTCTTATTGAAAACGTCGGTAAGCATATCGGTCGAGGCACCAAAGAAAGGAGCATAAATTGAGCTGGCAGTCACTCGATATGAACATTCCGAAGCTCCGGCAGTTTTTGTTTTGAAATTGACCATGTAAGCTCCGCTAGCTGGATGACTTATAAGCCAAACATGGAGATTTCCTGTGAACCAATAAACGGTAGGAGTTCGAGTAGTCATATCCGGATAGGTTATGGTCATCGTCAGGTTATCTGATTCGAATATCTTTCAAATGGGAGAAAACTGACCTCCAATTCCGTAGATCCAAACATCGGTGATGGAGGCATCGACAAAGAATGGCTGATAGGCGGGAGCTTGACGACAATCAAGGAGGTCGTTCTGCGCAAGGACAACCGTTTCGTAGAGAGTTCCACAAATCATATCGGTTGTTTGAACCAATCGGTCGACATCGGATTTAATGGCTAAACCTTGGGAATAAGCGGCGTAACCAAGGAGGGTTTGATATCCTTCCGAGGAGATATCGACAATACATTGGCCGCTCACTGAATCTGTCAGCATGAAGTAGAGCTGGAAGAAGCTTTTGTTTAGAAAGAAAAAGAACTAACCTGAGGACGATAGATTGTGGCTTGCTGAAGATAATAAGCAGCTGTTGCAACGCCGTCATTGAGAACACCATCGGAGAAAATGAAAATAGGAGAGCCGGGATATCGTTGGAAATCCTCATTGTCCAAAATATCGTTGACTCCCAACATCAAAGACTCGGAACAAGCTTTGTCCACAGGTGGAAGGATTATTGCATTGATGGCGCTGACCAACTTGGCTGGATCCGTATACGAATTTGTGAAGAGGACTTCTCCATTTTGGACTACACTCAAGACGTAGACATCGAAATAACTGTAGGTTTGAGTCATATTCAATGCAGCTTGAGCAATCTATAAGGAATGCCAAATCTAGAAAGAAAAAGACCTGGGGAATTATGGGTCGCATGGATTGAGCAGAGCGAATGACGAGTCCCAAAGCTTTGCGAACTTGATAAAAGCTTTCTTGAGACTTGGTCTTGCACTGGACGTGTTCACAGTTGTTTCCGGTCCATCCAGTCTAAACCTCATTTGGAACTATCTGGGCGTGAGTTACGGCGCAAAGACAGTCGTCAGTTCTAAAATTCAAGGTTCCTCCATTCATACAAAGCTTGAATTCGCATTGAACTCCCTCGAAATATTCGCCACAATAACAACTGCCATTCGTCAAAATTCCATTATTATAGCACTCGTCGATCGGTGGAGGAGTGGGCATCGTTCCCTGAATATTTCAAAAGATTTTCAGTTTCATACTGTAGGGGAAGGCTGTGTTCCAGGGACTGATGATGCATCGCAGACAAAGTCATAAATTCTAGTCCACATGTTGCCACTGTTATCATTTCCGCTGAATTCGGCGTGGTATTTGTCAAAGACGGAACAATTGAAGCTTTGGAGTGTTTTATGCGGAAAAGAGCAGTTGTATCTAAAGGAGGTTTTCTTTATTCAAAAAAGGTACTACCTAGCTACGACATCAAAGGTCTGCTGATCTGGACCATTGTCTCGGAAAATCCGAACACTTTGGGCTTGAGTTGGATAGTTTTCATTTTGGACTTTAAAAGCCAAGAAAGTGCTACTATTGGCTTGTGGATATCGACCGATTCCCTGGTTCTGCACGGTTTGATCAAAAACTTGAACATTGTCATCCTGGGGATCAAGCACGAAGCCTCCATCGACAGTCAGAATTGTTTTGGCGGTCACCACAATGTAACATTCTCTGAAAAGCATTTCTCTTTTCTTTCGATGACTCTACCCATCCTTTTGACTGTCAACTTTGAGTGTATAGAGACCGCGAGGAGTACTGGACAAATCAAAGTAGACAAGCATCTCGGTCGAGCTGATGTACTGCTGTCCATCGTTTGGAATCAGATTTCCAGCTGTATCATAAAGTTGTGGAGTTGGATAATTCATAGGCGAATCGATGACCACGCTGACATAGACGCTTGAGATGAAATTGTCGATGGCGAGCGAATAGGTGTCCCCACAAGTCAAACTGTGATATTGAGCTATTTTGTCTCCATTATTGGCTGTTCCATCGTGAGCCGTGACAGTTCCAGAAGCCGGACAAATCGCTGTAAAAGGGGAGTTTCTGAGGAGAGCAGCAGGATTTTACGATTTTGGCAGTTGTTGCCGGTGTAACCAGTTTGACATCCCGGATTGAGTTGATAGTCCAGAGCTGAGGAACCCAAGAGACAAAGACTTGAGAGGAGCAGCCTGAGCCGCATTCTAAAAAGGGAGAATCAGATGGAAAAAAATTGGGGAAAGTAAACGAGATGACTGGCTCGGTATGTAGTAGAAGCAGTGGCAAGAGATATTGAGGATTATGGGCGTTGGAAGCTACGTGGTGGCGATAAGAAGGGGAGAACTTATTGCCCTGATAGGCCCCCGTTTCCGAGAGACAAAGGGACTAACAAATTTATTTCCTTTGAGGCAATGAGATCACCCGATATTCTATACTTCGTAGATCAATAAAAGACCGGCTGTTCGTATTCTTTTCCAGTGAAAACCTCCCCCAAAGACCTCACCTCCAGTACATAATTGTTATCTAAAATTTACTAATGGATCAGAATAGAGTCAGACGCTCAATAAGTCTAATCTAAGAGAAGAACTCACCATCATTATTATCCCAATAGTCTTTTCCAGCACATTCGTATCTGGAATATAGCTTTGAAATCCCAAAAGAGAGGTTTTACCTAATACAAAACTGACATTTTGCACCAACTGGCATCGAGGAGGGGAGGTAGATTGAAAAAGAAAAAAGATCCAGACCTTCTTGTCCAATTGAATTCAAAAAATGACACCTAGTATCGATGAAAGATCTCCAATCGTCGATGGTATATCGGACGGAGACTTTCTTCTCAAAAGCATAATTCCTAACGGCGACGACTCCGCTGAATGTCATTCCCATCACGGAGCTCGTTTTCAAAGCAACTCCATTCTTTTTGGCCTGGACTCGTGCTTAGAAAAGCAGTTCTCTTACTTTCAATAGGAGCTCCTTTTGAACAATGATCGGGTCGCGCCAGACGGTGTTGATTTGGCCAGTGAGTTGGAGATAACGAGGACAGTTGAATGAACTCGGCTGTGGCTGAGGACGGGACTGACTGCAAAAAGTGACTCTAGATTGAAGGGAGAGAAACCTTTTGATCAAATTAGGAATATTACTGGCAGATGGCGGGGTGTTGGAGAGAATATCCTCATCGCTCGTATTATAAGGAAAGATTGGCCTCACTTGACAGAGGTCCAACCCCATCGCATCCGCAAAACAGACTACCTGAAAAAGACTACCTTTTTGGAGGGAAAGGGCCGAACCTTTTTCTCTCCCTCCGTTCGACTGCATTTCCGCAGCGATGAGTTTAGAGACTTGGATCTTTCTACGCTGAAACATCAATTGTCGCTGAGAGGATTTTTCGAATAGCACGTAGCCTGAACTTGCGCCGACGGGAGCCCCTTCTGCGCCAAAACATCATAAACATATCGCGTTACAATTTTTTGGAAGAAATTACGAAAGGCCCGTCAAAATAACAAAAAAAAATGCAATGATGGAAAACGCACTCAAGATACTCGGAAATGGCCGAAATTTGAGATTCTGAGCGAGGAAGTCCATCCTTGGTTTGGCTAAAAGAAGGAAAAGCAACCATGTGAGTATGGTTGGAACCCAAAAGAAGACGACGAAGAAGTTGGACGAGATCCAGATTGGAAGGCAACAGCAGGGAGGCCATCGGATGTCTAGACTTAATAGAATCCGAACTTCCGAGAGTGGAAAATCAATGGCTGGGAGGGGACAAACTTAAAAAAAAAAAACTAACCGCGGAGGAGCTAGACGTCCATCTGCACGAAAAACAACAAAACTAGAGGAAGGCATCGAGGAGCCGAGAACCGCATTGGGATTGATCGGGTGTAGTGGGAGGAGACCCAGCTGAGAACAGCTGACTGACTCGACTCAGAAACTTCGTGCATTTCGTTGCTTTTTCTTTGACGGGAAGTTAATTGGAGAAAGTCCAAACAATCAAAGATTCTTTGAATCCAAATTGAAGAGAACAAAGACCAATTTGGATGGGGGTCGAGGAGGGATTTTAGTTTGAACTCTTTTTTGAACGCGTTGGGATTAAAGTGGAAATAACGAGTTCCAAATTGCCGATACATTTCGATCATGTGGCTGTGGATCATCCTCGTTTCAATCAGCCTCGTTGATGGATCCATCGATTGTCAGTTATAAGTTTTTATATTTATGATCCCAGGTGCTCTCTCCCCCATCCTCAAGGGAGTCTCGACAAAACAAAGTCTAGGAGAGACTCAGAGGAAACTTTTCCCGAGTGAACCAAATTGCAAAGAACGTTGTCTTGCTGAAACTTCCTTCAATTGTACAGCCATTTTATGGGGAGGAGATGCCACAAGTGATTGTTACATTTATGATAAAGTAAAGATGAAGAAAGGCAGCTTTCCAAACAGATTCTAGGTGGACTTGAGTCAAGAGATCTTTGTTGATCAAAGAGTTTTTCTCTTATATGTCTCAGTTTGTGATGGAGAGCCAACTCCCTCGATTGGATATTGTCAATTCCTTTTGAATCAAACTGGAGTTACAGCTCCAACTGGACTTCAAAGTATTTCTCCAGGTTTTTTTTCTCTTTTTCCCTTTTTTAATTGTTCCAGGAATGTCAACGGAATCATCTTGTAGAGAGTTTTGCATTGCTGGATATTGGGGCCAAAACTGCAATGCGTTTGTCGTTTCATCGGATAAGTCAGTCTCAATAAATCCCAAAATCAATATGATCAGGGCATCAACATGTACTCTTTATCCGGCGAATCCTCCACTTCCTTTGGCTACAGGACCCCAAAATCTTTGGACAAAAAATTGTTTCCCTCCTCCAAGTAACTTTCTCTCTCTTTAAATCAAGAAAGGATCAAATAGAAAATTGTGAATATTCCACGTGGACAGAGTGGTCGACATGTACTGTCAGCTGTGGGAATGGGACAAGAACAAGAAGTCGAAATGTTATCAGCCAAGGAAGTGACAATGGAATTCAGTGCATGGATAACGAGAAGAATCAAATCGGAAGCTGTGGAACCCAGGTTTTTCTTTTTATAAGTATTCTAAACCATTCCAGGCTTGTAATTCTGGATGTATTTATAGCGAATGGACTGCCTTTGGAGATTGTAATGCAACTTGCAGTTCGAATGGAGTGAGGAATCGAACTCGTTCTATTGTCCAAGGATCGACGTGTTCTTCCTCGGAAATGATCGACTATAAAGTTAGAATTTGTCGCGAGGAAAAAACAACAAAGACTAGACATGTGCGTCGACTATCGAATGTGGAAGATCATGTATCTACACTTCGTGGACGGAATGGATTGCTTGTAGTCCAACTTGTACCACTTCGAGGAGTAGGACTTTAGAGATGGGAGACAGTTCGGCTTGTGAGATCGAGTATGGCCCTCTTAATAACAGTATTATCTGCGAGGGAGGAGCTTGTAGTAAGTTGGATCTCTAGGTCTTTTAATGGGGAAACAGATTCTGCTGCGACAACTCCTGGATTGGATAATGGAGCGATGACTACTCCTTCAACTAATAGCGGTGGCAATAATAATAATGGAGGAAATTCTACTACAGGAGGAACGAATACTGGGGGAAACACTGGAACAACTAGAGGAACATCTGGAGGAAATGGTAGATAAAATAGAAAAATAATTGTGTTTTAGTGAAAGAGCCAGGTTGCAAAATCCCATCGATCGATCCCTCGGTCAAAGTCTCATCGCAAGGATATAAGGCAGTTGGAGCCAGGCAAGATTGTGCAGCGATGTGTCTCCAAGAAACAGCTTTCAAATGCGGCGCTTATATCACAACAGGTAAAAAGAGAAACAAACCATTTGAATTCTTCCGTCGCGTGGGAACAAAGAAGCGACAGCTGCATTGTTAACTTTTTAGGTCCGGGTGGTGTGTGTGTCTTGCAAGGAACACTCGATCGACCAATCACCGTTCTGACAAATTCCCGTTTCTATTTGCAGGACGTGAATTGTGTCACATCTGGTGAATCCTTTCCTTACTCGAAGCATTTATCAGGTTCAATGTCTCCCGGAGTTTGTTCGTGGCAATCTGTTGGCAAATCAGCTGGGAACGGCACCTTCTCAATTCCACCTGGCTTCGTCTCCATCGGACTGACAATCGATGCTCCACATTGTAGTACTTTATGGTTTGTTCACGCAAAAAACAAAATACTCTTACAGTATGATGAACTGGCCGATCTATCGTCCAAATCCTTGTGTTGCTTATGCCTGGAATCCATTAATCCGTAAGTTTTTCGAGGATTGAGTCACTTCGATACAAGTGACTGTAGCCGGAGCGGGTGGAGCAATAAACTTTTCGAAGGGTGATAAGCATCCCATTCACACATTCCCTCACTTTGTAACGACTTCAAAAACACAATTTATAACTGTATTTTGTGAGACTCCCAGATAAGGCCTTAATAACCTGGAATAAGCCTGTGATAAGCTATTTAAGCCTTCGAATCTGGGAGAGACAACTGTTTTATGTACAACGTGGATGCGCTTTCGAACCTGAACACAGGAGATTTCGAGCTCTTTCGACTGACCTGTCCCTGAAGATCCGAATAAAGATTCTTGTTGGACTGTGTGTATCCCTTGTTATCTCAAAGGTGTGTCGGGTCGTAATTGCATCTCTGCTTATCTGAGCAGCCGCTGGGCGCAATGGGCTTCGAGCTATTAGGTGAGTTCTTATTCTTTTCGAACTCAAATCCTTCCAGCAATCCTTTTGGGCATATGGTCGGTCTCAGCCTTTGATTCCGAAGGGACTCAATTCAATTGGAATTTTATCCGAAATGCCAATCCAGATCCCAACACTCCCAATCAAACACTTTCTGTAACAAGTAGTTTCTTCTCATCTCTCTGACTTTCTTTTCAGTTTTAAATGGAGCTAATCAAGGTGATTGTACCTTCACAATGCAATATAGAGAGTATTTCTCAATGCCTCTAATAACTAAATCCGTGATAGTTCCAGCTAACAGCTTCGCTGAGGTATTTGGAGTTCTCCCATGAGTAGAATGAATTCAGATGTCTGTTCCATCCTATTATGGATTTGGTTATGATACAACAAACAGGCCGCAGACCTCTAAAGTGCCAAATGTGACTCTTGTAGCTAATTCGACTTGTCCTGTTACTCTTCTGGCTAATAATTATGATGCTATTACTGGCCAAGGAGACACTTTCATGGGTAAGTGAATCACTGACGCTCTCTTATCGACAAGTCGTATAATTGTCATAGCGTCATCTGAACTCCGATGTAAATTTTGATTCAGTTTTCCCGACTACTTGGGCCTCCAGATATTTTACTTTTACTCTTCCTCCGGCCGTTTTAACATCGGATCCAACGCCAGTCCAATACCAAGTTGTTACATTTATTCCTGTTCAAGGAGTTGCCGAAATCTCTTTGGAACTTGTTCAACTCTTTAATTCAGGACCATTACAGTTCACTGTATGTTTTGATTCTTTTTTCTTTTCATAGAGATCAGGCTGATGGAAGAAATGGTCAGACTGATTATATTGCTCTTCCAACTACTGATTCATTGCCCAGGACCTACAGAATCACGTCAGACACGCCCATCCAAGTGAGTCAGCAAATTGAAGAAGAAAAAAAAATTCTAGGTAGTAGCTGGAGTGACTTGTGTTGGAATTTATGGTGGAAAATGTGATCATGTAGCCTTTATGCCCCAGCCAGTGCCTTCTTTTGGTTTGAAACTTTCTTTTTTTTTGGATATTAGAATAGATTGTCGTTCTTATGAATGGGTTGATGACGACCACATTTCGGATACAATCAGCACTGGCAGTTTCTATATCGACATTCCGAGCAATTGTCCTTCTATTCAGCATGTAAAACATATTTTTTCCTGTTGATAAGTCCTTAGGTAAATGCCACGAGTGCGGGGACGGGACAACCAAAGATTCAATCGATTAATCTGGATCCAAATAAGATTTCTGTCCTTCAAAACTTTTCAGCAACTACCTTTGGAAGAGCTGTTGGATTCCATGCTGGGTTGGTTTCTTTTCTTCCTTTTCGAATATAAATTGTAGAGGATCGGCCACTCATTTAACTCGATTCTATGATTCCTCAATTACTGGAGGAACTGGCGCCTTTTTGAGTGCTGTGGCTTCGAGAACTTCCTACGTTTCTGGCCCTTCGTATTTCTATACTCGAGATGCAAATGATACTTTTGAAATTATCTGCGAAGTTCTTGTTTGTTCTCGAATGAGAATCGACGGAGTTATGCTCTCCACAAACGATTTTGATACAATTTCCATCGATGGAGATAAGTATTATTCTTTCCCTCATCTCATCAATAATTCTGTTGGTTGCTTTCCTTTTTATTTTAATTTTATAGGGAATTCATTTTATTACTTTTTCGACTCCTGATCCGGGGACATATACCTTTTTTGTTTATGGAAAAAACAACGGATACGGCTATGGCTATCTTGGACCCGTGAATAGTTAGTTGGCTACCTCCTTCTCTCATTTGTTCTAGTCCCTTCCTTGGTTATTCTGCCTACAACTGTTGCTCCATCAACCACTTCTGGTCCTTCGACGACATCTGGTAAGAGGAAGACAGTCTTTTGAACAAATCTTTAGGATCAACTTCCACTTCGACGTCTTCTTCTTCAACTACCACCACTACCCGTCCTTCAACCACTCAAGGATCAACCGCTACTTCCACACAGAAGGCTACAACAAGCAGCTCTACTTCAGCGGTAACTAGCCCCACCTCGGGTGTACCTTCTTCTACACGTCCGCTTGTCACTAGCACAATGTCTCCTTCGACTTCTATTCTGCCGACATCTACAATACAGTCGGCCACAACCAACCCAATAACAATTTCTACAATCCCACAAACCACACAGTCCAATTTAGTCACTTCTTCCTCCTCTGTTTCTAGCACTTTTTCAGTAAGTTCCTTTCATTTGTTGGTTGATTTCTATAATTAACTAATCTTTTCAGACAGCCACAACTCCTCCTGCTTCTGTGACTTCGGGTTCATCTTCGACCACCACACAATCTTCTGCGACATCCTCCTCGTCAGCAACTTCCACGGTCTCACCTTCCGCAACTTCTTCTTCTATAACTTCCACGGCCTCACCTTCCACAGCCTCCTCTCCTACAACCTCTTCTTCCACAACCTCTTCTTCCACAACCTCCTCTCCTACAACCTCTTCTTCCACAACCTCCTCTCCTACAACCTCTTCTTCCACAACCTCTTCTTCCACAACCTCCTCTCCTACAACCTCTTCTTCCACAACCTCCTCTCCTACAACCTCTTCTTCCACAACCTCCTCTCCTACAACCTCTTCTTCCACAACCTCTTCTTCCACAACCTCATCTTCCACAACGACAACAACTTCTTCCTCCACTTCCACAAAACCAACTGTTCCTGTTGTAACGACGACTACCAAGGCAGCTCCTCCGCCTACAACCACAACGTCTACACAACCTCCTCCACCATCTACCACACCTGTTCTGAACCCTCAGCCAACCACTACAACTTCGGCAAGCACTTCCACAATAACCTCCACATCAATCTCCACATCAACAAGTACGCTCACTTCGACGACAACCGCAGGATCAAAGCCATCACGAGAAGTTGTATTTTTGAGCAGTTTTGTAATAATTTTGTTGAATTTATTGTGAGCATAAAGAGTAATTTATTGACGACGTCAAAGCTCTTTTTCCTCCTTTGATTTGCATATACTCGTTGATTTGCATCACGATTAGTCTTTCTCATGCGCAACTCATCGTCTCAGTGTTGACAAACATTAACAAATTGATGCGGCCATTCATTCCGTAGAAGATGTCCTTTGTGCTCATCCATAGCGCCGGGGATCCAATCATCTTCTCTTTGCAAATATTCCCACTCGACTAGACAAAAAGCTAATAAATTTACGAAAAGAAAAAGTTTAATGAATTTTCTATGAATCGCCTACAAATTCTCCAAGTTTTTCGAAGAATACAAAGAAGAGGAGTCCCGGAACCATCATTACTTCCATCTCTATATTTCTCTAGAGCCTTTCCTCTCTCTGTTTTCCAAGGCTGTCTCTTTGTCCCAGTTGTGTTCACGATTACAGAATAATTGCATCTGGAGAGACTGCTCTTGATTAGTCGCCGACTTCGCCACCTCAAGCCGCATCATGGATTCGGTAAGTCAATTTCTCTCCTTTCAGACAAACAATCCACTTATCTCTCTGACCGTACCACCTGAACCTTTCTTTAAGATTCTCTCTTCCATATTCTCACAACAACAGCAGCGGAGGAGTGGTGGGGTCGGGAGAGAGAGAGAGAATTAATAAACTCCATGACGTCAGGGAATAATTGTAAGGATCTCCCCCTCTCGCGGTGACTCCATTTGAATGATGAAAAACAAGAGAACAGTTCCGAGATTGTTTGGCTTTTCGTTCTGTTTTTTCATCTTTGAAATCTAAAAAGTTTCCCTCCCTCTGCTAGCCAGGTGGAAGAGAGAGAACGTAGTTCTAAG
Organism: Oscheius sp. JU1382; assembly: GCA_932521405.1. Lineage (NCBI taxonomy): Eukaryota > Metazoa > Nematoda > Chromadorea > Rhabditida > Rhabditidae > Oscheius > Oscheius sp. JU1382. The sequence continues at coordinate 4,310,730 of OW051479.1, forward strand.
CTTGATATTTTCGTCGTCCGATTTGGCCAATTATGAATCCAGAAACGAAGCCACTTTCATTCGGATCTCTCTCTCTCTCCTCGGATACAATTTTGCCGCTCGTTTGGCACGATATCGGCTCGTCCAATTATGGGCAATTACACTTTTTTCATTCCGCCATTAATTCCCACTAATGATGCCTTCCGAACGAACGAACTTCTCCAAGGGACCAGGAACCGAAATGTTTGAAATTCATTGGAAGGGGAGACGAGTGATTCTTATAAAGGAGGGCGTCATTCGTTTCCACCTGGTCTTTCAATTCATTTTTGATTTGGAAAAAGATAAATGTCTTCTCCAAACTCAACGTCTCGCCGTGTCTCATTGGCCATTCTGGCTCCTTTTGACTTTCCTCGTTAGCTATTCTGCCACCACTACTTTTGTCTCTCTCTCGAGCTCCAATGAGGGTAATTTGCTCAGAGTTTTTCTCGTTAACCTTGCGCCTCTCCTGCTGCCCCCCTCGCCCTCGCCGCACATAATTCATTTTACCGAGTCTTCTAACAGATCCACGCCCTAACTGCGTTGCCTTTGATTTATCTGTCCCTTTTCACCTTTCTTCGTCTTCCGCCCTCGGCTTTCAAATAATCGCCCGAGGCTCTTCAGACGACCAAAACAGGTTAATTAGAGAGGGTTATGATAGCCTGTGGGTATAATTGGGCACCAACCTCCCACCCAAGTCAACTCACAAGGTATTCGGCCGTGCCCGCAATATGCAATTTGATCAAGTTTTCATTCGGAGAGCCCACGGGTTCAAGTACCCGAAGAAGGGAATGTTCGTGACCAAAAACAATTTGGTTACTCTCTCTCTCTATCTCTCTACTTTTTCCCATAATTTCTCATTCTCAATCACAAATCTCTCCCAGGACACTCATTCTCCCTTTCTTTCGGATCACTTCCTCCCTCTCCTTCTCTCCCTTCGGCTCAAATGACCATAAAATATACATACCCTGCTCGGAATCAATGAACACCGTCCCTCTCTTGATTTCATCGAGGGCATAATTGAGGCCAAGATTGTTTGCGGACCGACAATTGAACCAACTGAAACGGACAACTTTGATCCTTTCTGGCGTCAAGGAGGACATTTCAAAAGCCTCGAAAAATCTTCCCAGACCACATCAATTGGTAATCGAGCACGTGAGAGGGAGAGAGAGAGAGCTGTTGTCCTTTCTCCTGGACAATTAGTCCGTTCGTCTGTGCTAGTTGGTAACCTGAACCTTCTCTTCTGGCAGAACTCTCTGCTCCAAGTGTGGCCATTGTGAACTTTTTCCTTTTGGGATGTTCTCTTTTGAATTTTTCATGTCGTTCCGGGTTTCCCCTGTTTACTTTTAAATCTGGGGCAACAACTCGGGCCAGAGGTAACAACGACGGGAGAAAAACTAAACAGTTCGGTGAGGTTCGAATTTCTTCTTCCGTTCCCCCTCCCCCATCTTCTAACCAAACAAAACATCTTTGGGAGAAAATAATCCAATTATTTGGGTCTTTTGATTGCTTCCCGGTCTTCCTCTCACTTTCACACTTCTCCCCTCCATTCCGTTATTCTACGTAGATATCCAATAAAGGATGACGCGCAATTAGGGCAATCTGTCTCTTCAAGACGTGGCTTTCATTCTTCAAATTAGTCGTCAAAATATCCGCCTCCTCCATATCATTCTCAAAACTTTTTACAGTATGCAATGAGCGACGGGGCGCAGTCTCTTCGTATCGCGTTTACATCAGTGCATTTGATGCTGGTCGGCTTGGGGCTACTCAATCTGGTCATCATCTCGATGATCGCCTCCAAGGCGTAAGTTCTCCTCTCTGACTCAACACCCTTCTCAGATATCTCCGATCAATTACAAACGTTTATATGCTGGGGCTTTGTTTAGCCGACTTCATCTATCTCTTCGATCTAATCTTTGTGGCTGCAACCTCTCTCAATGGAAAGAGTTGGCCTTTTGGTTCTGTCATGTGTTCCGTCTATCATGGCACCGAAACAACGGGTATCTTGAGAACGAATCAGACTCGAATTTCCCTTTTTTTCAGCCAAATATGCTTCGGTTCTTTTCATTACTCTTCTTGCTGCTGATCGCTATTTTGCCATTTGTAAGAGCGATGTCGCCAGGGGATATAGGTTTTCTAAATTCTCTCCTTTTCTGAAAGAGAAGTTCCTAGAAGTTATCCAACTGCCATTGGTTTGAGTTTAATCGCGTGGACTATCGCCATCTTCTTCAGTTTGCCACTTTATTGGTATGCTGAACAGGTTGGTTGAATAGAGAGAGACAAAGCTAGAAATCTATTCAGAGAGTTTATCGATATCGTCAAAAGAATGGAACGGAATTCGAAGGTCCCGCCCAAATGATGTGTATAGTTCACTGGAAGAATCCTAACTTATCAACTTGGTAAGATTTTTCGTCTTATTGTAACCCTCCTCTCAGGTATATCGGCGTATGTTCTCTTTGTATCTATATGATCCCGGGGATGACCGTTTTCTGGTGTTATTACCAGGTTTTCTGCAAACTCCGTGAGCACATCAAGGTGGGTGATGTCACTGTTCTCTTTCTCATGCACACGAGGCAATTACGAGAGGAAGGAATAGGTCTCGTGGCTAAAAGATCTCCCAGTCTTCAGGGATCACGACGTCTTCGTCAGAATTCCTCTCGCTATCGAAAAGTCACTCAAATGGTCCAACGAGTGGTTCTTTTCCATTTGATCTGCTGGACGCCGTTCTGGATGTTCAATCTCTTCTCAACGCTCTATCGAATGCGAATTACTTCTCTCTTCGAACGAATCGTCATCAACATCATCCATCTCTTCCCCTACAGTAAGCCACAAGATTTAAAATAATGTTTTCTAGTTAATTGTGCTATAAATCCAATTCTTTATGCACACGGAGCTGAGAATTTTCGAACTGCATTTAGAGAAATATTCCTCTGTCATTCGAGGTATTCCCTTCTTTTTAAATATTTTATGAAAAGATTCAGAGAACGACAAATTGAGCCTCTCCCTCCGAATAACACGCGAAGCACTTGTTATAGAAACAGCAGCAAGTGGGTTTCCCTCCTGGAAATAAATCTCGTTTCCAGTGTGACTAATATTGAAATCTCAAATAGAGGACTGTTAGTGCCAGCTCAAGAAGCTGTGTCTGTTTATACGCCGGAAGAAGATACTAAAATTGAGAATCCTGACTCAGAGTAAGAAGAGCTCCACCGAGATATTTAAAAGCGTTCTAGGGAGAAAAGTAGTTCACCAACCGATCCTATGTTGCACACGACAATACAATATGATGAGCACAAAAGCAGCGCAAGAAGCTTGATTATCCCCGCCGTCACAGTCTCTTTGGATCCAGGAGGAACAGCTCTTTGATCTTTCACTTCAAATGTCTTGTTTGCTAATATTCGGGTAAAATGTGCTATAAAAGTTCTCGAAATAGATCTTCTTGACTCGTTCGTTCAAGGAAGTAGAGAATGTTTTCGGAGATTTCCATAAATATGCTTGGCGATGCAGATTGCAATACTGCCGCTCATTTTGTGTCGAAAGAAAAAAGGAACCGAGCAAAACACAAAAGGTAAGCAAACAGAGAAGGAGTAAAACAAAAAGAAAAGACTGTATTTGTAGTCCAAAGAGCCATCAACTATTCTGCAAACGCGACTAGAGACTAGACCATTCACAAGGAGTCTCGAAACGGGTCCACCAGGTTAATTCGGGGAAGATGTAAGGTATCCTAGCTGTATAAAGCGTACTTGTTTGTTTCTTTCCTTTTCAAAAAATGAATCAAAATCGGTTTATTATGGTCTTACAGAGAGATTTATGTAAAAAACGTTTTTTTTTTTTGCTGAAAGTTATTGAAATTGAAGCCTTTATACTCTAGAAATAGGAAATTCATATTCAAACCGTTTATTTGTTTACGAAGACTTTCTGCCAACTTTTATCAAACATCTCTTTATTTTTCTTTCACTTCACACGTTTTCTCAGAATATAAAAAACTAAATATTTTAGCCTGATTCCAATGAGGCGCCCTAAATTGTCTTGGCTAAAACGCCGTAAGAAGAAGAGAAGTGAGAAGAAAGATATCAAAATAAATGTACACACTTATGCTTATTTAGATAAAGGCTTTGTTCTTCAGCAGGTGATTTATTTTACATCAAGCTTATTTTATTTTAGATCCAAACACTGAATGAAACTCGACTCAATTCACGAAAATGTAAAAGCATTATAACAAAGCTGCTATTTCTTTTAATGAGGGGAGAACACTTTGATAGACAGGAAGCCACAGAAGCATTCTTTGCTGTAACTAAAGTTTGGCAGTGCAAAGACACGAATCTTCATCGACTTGTATATTTAGCAATTAAAGAAATGGCAAATATTGCTGACGATGTAATTGTGGTCACTAGTAGCCTAATCAAAGTTTGTTTCTCTTTTCTATCTTAAATTTAGATCAGGATATGACTGGAAAGGAAGATATTCATCGTGCTCCCGCGATTCGTGCTTTGACAAAAATTGCTAGCTCGAATATGTTACAAACTATCGAACTTCATATGAAACAGGCTATAATCGATTCAAATGGAGGCGTTTCTTCAGCAGTATTAGTCTCTTCATATCATCTTATGACCAAGCGCGAAGATGTAAGTTAGTTGGAAATTAAAAATGTGCTTTTAGATAGTTAACCGATGGACCACTGAAGTTGAGGAAGCGATATATTTTCATAATCGTATGGTACAATATCATGGCCTTGGACTTTTATACCAACTTATTAAAAAGGATGAACCAGCCGTCAGGAGAGTAGCACACAATTTTTCCAAATCTGGGCTTTGTTCACCGCATGCGATATGCCTCCTAATTCGAATTATTGCCAAATTATTATTAGGAGATAGCAGGTTAGTAATTTAAATAAAATTTGTCTAGAAAAGTAAAATAGAAATAGTGCAGAATTAGTTGACTTTATTAGCTCATGTTTGCGACATAAAAGTGAGATGGTAGTCTACGAAGCTGCCAGTACTTTTATAGAACTTCCAAATACAACACAGTTAGTTTAGCATAGAGGCATTTTAATAATTATAGAACCGAGCTTACTCCAGCAATTTCTGTTCTTCAACAATTTTGTTCTTCTAATAAGTCATCTTTTCGGCTAGCAGCTGTTCGAACTCTTAATAAGGTCGCAGAAAAACATGCCATTCCATTTATGAGCTGTAACGTTGATCTTGAAAAACTTATTACAGATAAAAATAGGTAAATTAAATTTTTGAATATATAAACCTGTATAGCTCAATTGCAAAATTAGCTATCAGTACCCTACTTAAAATTGGAACTGAAGATGGCGTCGGGCGACTAATGAAACAGATCAGTTCGTTGATGAAAGAAATAACAGACGAGTACAAAACAGTCATAGTTGAGGTAGTATATTCAATTTTCTACCGATATCCTCGCATGCTGCCATTTTTAGCAAAGATTTTGAAGTTAGTATTTAGTATTTTTAATAGCCATATTTAGAGAAGATGGGCGTCTGGAGTATAAAATCGCAATCGTTGAAACAATAATTACACTATTTGAAAGAAATGATGATAAGGAAATTGCCGTGTTTTTTGAAAAGCAATCGATACAGAAATATTTAAATGACATCATTCGGATTACCTTTGTGGTTTCAACTATATCAAAAGTTGCGTTATGGACTCCCGGACTTACGTTGCTAAATATTATCATTAATCATTTTTCTTCTGTATGCGATATGGATTTTCCGGAACAATCGATTTTGGAACAATATGAAGCACAGATTAGTACAGCAATCTTAGCAGTAATTAGTGCAGAAGCTCCAGAAAAAGAGGCCAAGTTAGGATGCCAGGTAACTTGCAGTTTTTTATTAGACAGTTTAGGTTGCTGCAAACTGGCTTTCAAGTGGAGTAGTTGACAACACAAATTTGCTTCGTCGTGTATATCAACCTTTTATAGTCAAGGTAGCTCAAGAGCTAAAGAAAATAATACATGACAAAATAAGTTCTCTTCTTCATCAAGTACTTCCTGATGCCTTGACTCACTGGAATGATTACTCTACGGCTACTCAAAATTCTCACAATCTTTGTATTGCTAGAATCAATCGACTTGCCAAAATATATACGGCAGAATTCAAACAGGTTTTTTTCCCCCTAGACTTCTTATTTGCTCTTTTTCAGATATTAATAAGCAATCCAGAATTTCGCTCTTCTTTAGAAAACGCTTTACAACATCAAACAGGCGCTAAAGAAACTGCACCAATCGAAATCAAAACTCCGGTAAGACTTTTTAAATATTTAAATATAATATTTCAGAGCAAAGTGAAAATACCTACGATAGAATTAAAGATGGATTTTAGTGGTTTTAAAACAGGCTGATAACTCGATCATGTAGAGACTGAAATTTAACATAACTTTAAAATAACAATTAATTTAACTTTTACAATATAGAATTTTATTTATAAGGGATTGAATTCTCAATAGAACTTTATTCAGCGCATACAAACCCGAAAAAAATGACTCGATGAAAAATATTATACTCGTTCTCCGGCTGTCGTCGTTGCATCACTGTCGCTCTCTTTGATTACGGTCAGTTTTTCAATGAGCACTTGTGCATCATTAGCCTGTGTGATTTTCCTATTGTGGGAATCTTTTCTATAACTTTTTCTGTGCTTCTATAACTACACAAGTCACTACCTGAGGCTACCATAATCATCATTTCGAGAGCTTCTTCTACTTTCAGATCCAGAACGTCCTCTCAAAGTGGAATTTTTTGTTGATCTAAATTACTTTTCCTTTTGAATTAGACTTTATTCACCTTGTATAGAGGGAAATAGGTGTTGTGGGTTGGCCTTTGACACGTGGCGGTCGAGATATTTTTCTACATGTGATTACATGTGCACAGATCCTTCGAATATCAGGGTTAATAAGACAGTAGAAATAGAAATTCAAAGCAAATTTTGTGAATTCCAATAGATTAACCACTGCTCTGAAGACCTGAAATAGATACTAATTTTTAGTTGACTCGACATTCGAACCTGGAAGGTAAGATTATGTGATTTATTATCTGCCACAAGCATAGTCAAAGGAGCTGCTGGAATGGTGCACAGAAAGAAAATAATGATGATGGCGAAAAGTAAGATAAAAAGACGTTTTTCTTCCTAAATTTATGTTTTTCGCCATCGATCTCAAACCTTTTCACTTTTTTCATAAACAAATCTCTTCTGAGAATTTGCCAATCTCTCCATTCGATCTTTTTTCGTGTTTCTGAATAACTTATCAAAATTAAGCGTTTCCTACCTATAAGTTATCAGAATCTTGGCATTTAGAAAGGCGACAAGGAAAAAGGGAAAAACTCGTGTTATGAGTTCTCTGAAAGATGAAATTTGATTAGCCAAAAAATACTTTTTAAAATTACTTTTCAGAAATCTCACCTGATGCCCTCGTAAATAACAAACCACTCCGGCAGCAGAGTATCACAAACAACGTACGGACAAATACCCTCTGGCAGCTGGAAAATTCCATTATGATATAGTGCTATGATGAAAATACCTCTGGGACAATGTCGTGTAAATTGTGAACTTCTTTTTTTATCGCCCAAGGCGCATAAATACAGAAATTGAAGAAATAAGCCAAGCAAAAAAGAAGAATACAAATCTTTCGTGACCGAAGGCCATAAGCAAATGGTCTACAGACGGCCATATATTGGGAGAGCGTCAAGAACACGACGAGCATAACGGAACTGCCCATCAACGCATTGGCCTGCAAGTATAAGACTCTCTCACACGTCAAGTGACATCTAGAGGGGCAATCAGAGTGCATTCCCGAGAACTTACCAAGGGGAACCCTATGTGGGCGTAGAAGAACGATGCCGAAGCTGTACACGCTCGGATATCCAACATCCACATAATCATCGGGATTACTGATAGATGCGTCAACTGGGAATCAATTGATTGGAGAAAATGAGAAACTAACGAGATCAGTCATAGCCAGGAGAGTTAGATAAGTATAAATTATAGAAGTTTTACGAAGAGATGGATGAGTCAAAGTGATTACAGTCAACACGTCGCCCACAATTCCAACTGTTATTATCAGTGGAGTTATATAGGCGTACGTTATCTAGAGAGAGAGTTTTATAGTTAAAAAAAGAAACTGACGACATTTAGACGAGAGATTGGAGCGTCATTGGCAAGAGCGACGGTCCAGTCGAGAGAGCGATTGGACGATGTTCGAAAGAGTTGACAAAGCTTATGGGAGGGCATCACCTGCAAAGGGAGAAATGCATTTAATTGGCTGAGATGGCTAGTTGGATAAGGAAAAGAATAGATGAGGCCGGAAGAGTCGCGGTGGCCTGTAGAAGGCAATCAGCGGGGCAGCCAAGCGACGAACATCGTCAAAATAGAGAGAGCTCGATGATTGGCTTAGAAGAAGTGCTCCTTGAGGGGTCGCCATGCAAAATTCCTTAGGGGGCAAAGGAGCAAGAGGATTATTCTTCCAATTAAATCGACTTACCTCAGTTTAAGGACCAGCACAGAGACGTTGTCTTGAGAGCCTCGACGGAGAGCTTCACTGACAAGATACGAGGAGATTGGACGCCACTTCTTGTGTTTTCTGAAAAGATGTGAAATCAAAGAGAGCGACAGCTTTAACAGCGGCTTAGAAGAGCCTATGGCGAGGACAGAAAAAGAATTTATTTTTGGAGGCCGCCATCTGGTCCCGACACATCATAACTCACCTAAAATAATTGGTGGTCAACTTTACAGCCTCAGGATTCGAGACGACGTCCCAAAAGCCGTCTGTAGCGACGATGACGAATCTAGAGAAATTCTTTTTTTGGAGCCAATTCAGCTGACTTCAAAGGTTTTTGGGAAAGGTCGATTCGAATCACGTCTGGATGGGCAGTAAGTACGCCGAGTCGTTTGAGAAGAGTATCTCCAAATGACCTGGAAGACTTTTTTAGGGGAAAGACTTTAAGAGTCCTTCTCTCTCTGAGAGAGAGAGGAGGCGAGAAGGAGAACTTGATGGCCATTGTGATAATTGGAGCATAAGATGGATGGCTCTTGAACACGGAAAACCAGGAACACCTGGAGACAGAAAAGTTCCTCGATAAACAGAGACAATTAAAGTTATTTTTGGATTTGTTTTGGCTCATAAGGGCAATGGATATATTTAGGCCAAGGAGGAGGAGGAGGAAGGCTGGACCCAATTTGTTTATTCCCCGATTTCTCAGATCCTCATTAATTGGCTCCAAGCGTCCTTTTGTTTGACACGAAAATTGGGCAAAGGTGACTAGACGGGATCGTAAAATGGCCTCCAATTATGATTTGGCTCCAATTAGAAAGTGAAAAACAAGTTGGACTCACCGAGAGACAGCGAGGATTCCTTGAACACGGCCGTCTTCCGAGACAAATCCTCCTGCGAGTTCGATGCGTCTACGCTCGGCCGGCTGAAACAACTTGATCAGCAAAAGCAATTGGTAGGTGCTCGGTGATTGACACGTCGCGGACTAATTGCCTCAAAAATCTGAGAGGAGAGACGAAATGTGAGCACATAGGAGGCCAAATTAGGACTCTCTAGGAAATGGAGAGATCGGAATGAGCAACGGAGGTCCTTGATGTCAGTTTTGAATTATTCGGGAGTCCAGAAGTCGGGAAAACACTCGAAACATCTGGACTTAGAAGCACCTGCTTTGACGAAGTTTTTTGATTCGGATTCACACGCCTCGTGGGAACGGATCTACGCCGGAATTTCCAATCCTCTTCTATTCCTAACTATTCGAGGGAAAGGACTACCTTTGGAGAGACACGTGATTGGAGGAGAACAAGTACTGAAGAAAACACAATCAACGGTGGACTGAGAGACGGCCGGTGTCTGGCTCAGTTGAGCGGGTGATTCGGTCGAGAGGGATAACGAGATTGCCAACGACGATGCTATGAGATGACTCCTCTCAATTCAACGGGCTGTGCAGATCCACACTCTTCACTCTGACCCCTGGGGAGACTACACAAATGGAAGAAGGAAGATCCGAATTGCGTCCAAAGAAAAACGGACAATTCTCAGAAACATTTCCACCGTAGTTCTCGTGGGATTAATAACGAAAGGAAAAAAATATTACCGTAATCCACTCGAGACTCGAGGAGTTGCAAGACGATCATTAGTGGCTAAGTTAGTAGGCGATTGGCTCACTTACATCGTATGGCTTATGGTCGGAACTCAAGGGCAGTACCCGATTGGAGAGATCACACGCTACTGCCCGAGAATCTCCCACGTTCACTACTGTCAAAAATTTGTTTTCCTCCAGGATCGCAGCGATTAGTGTTGACCCTGAAGGGAGTATTTGATTGTTGGCGGCTGAGCTTACCAGTCAAATAAGTAAATTTGGGATCAAAGCCAGAAATTGTATCATCGAGACGGCAAACTTCGGTGAAAATAGCCTGGGGAGGTTAAATGAGAGGAGAGAGACTCACATCGGCGATTGGATCTCGGCTCGAAGTCGACGAGGCTATTTTTATTTTTCGTTTTTGTTTAAAATTCCTCAGTCTGTCCCGTATAGAAGAGGCAAATCTGCACTCCAAATAGTCCGACACATACTGGAAGAGATCTCTCAATCAAGACGTCTGAAATACCATTCCGCCATGACCATCGAAGATGCCAAAGATGGAAATACAAGCGCTGGGATCATTTAGAAAGTGCATTCTGTCTTCCATATAAGTTCTAAAGCCTTGCGATGCCGCGTAGGCGAATTGGCGATGCTGCAGCTGCCAGAGATTGTCTGCAACTTGTGGTCATTTGTCTTTTTGTAAATAAAACCTGCGAGTTGAAGATCACTAAAGCCTCGGTCGATGAATTTCGGTGGCCGGAAGTTCGTCCGATGTGAGAGATCATGACTGACCAAATTACAACCTCGAAGACGGCTGTTGAGAGCTTGGAGGAGTGAATGGATATAATAAAAGCAGAGGAGAAGAATAAACGAAAGGATGAGCAGTTCCCGTCGAAAAAGAAGGAATCTAATATGTCGAATCTGGAGAAGAAGAGGGAAGAGCAGAACTCCGAAGAGAACCAATCGCATTGAATCAATCGCAGTCAACAGGAGGACCACATGCTCTATCCTCAATGTTTCGTCACACACAACTGATCAACACGTGGGCTGATCAAGTATCACGTCGTTCTGAAAAGTAATAAAGAGATGAAAGGCGAGAAGGAAGGGCGGCAAAGAGGAAAACATTACAAATGTCTGGCGGCCGCTGGGAGAAAATAAATGTTTTTATTTCTTAAACTTTTTCGTTGTCATGTTCAAAGGCTGGATGTCTTTTTTCGACAAAAGCAGATATTCCTTCTTGAGCGTCTTTCAATTGTAGATTTCCTACCATCACTTTGCCTCCATATCTGCCGGATTTCCATTAGAGAGAAAATTAGAAGAAAAAAAAAACCTGTAAGCATCCGAGAGAGGAAGTTCAGTTTGAGCATAAAAGAAGGCTTTTCCCAGGGAGGTGACCGATCGACTGAAGGCGTTGATCTGTTCGGCGACTCGTAAAGCCTCAAATTTGACTTGCTCATCAGCCACAACTCGAGAGACAAGTCCGGCACGGAGAGCCGCTGAGAGAGAGGTTTAGAGGGAATAATAGAACAATTAACCTTGAGCGTCGATGGGTTGCGCTGTCAAAAGCATGTCCATTGCGACTTTTCGGGGAACGGCTCGAGCTAAGGGAATTCCTGGAGTCGAACAAAATAATCCGACTTTTTGGCTGCAAAGACGTTATTTTGAAAGAGAGACAAACCCAGGGACCATAAACGAGGCCTTCTCCCCGGCTACGGCTACATCACAAGAGGCGACAAGTTGACAGCCGGCTGCAGCCGCCAATCCTCGGACCTAAAATATAAACAGACATTTGCTACAAAAATAAAACTTCGGCAATGACAGGCACTTCCATCCGCTGAATGAATTGAAGGAGATTGCTGCATCGATCGAATATTTTCTGATGATTTTCAGATCCTTCTGAGACTCTCTAAATTTAAAATTTCTTGTGTCAAAACCAGTCAAATACCAGCTCTTTTAGATCATGTCCTGAGGAAAACGCCGGTCCTTCATGGGCAATAATCACAGATCGAATCTGGAACCAAAAGACTTTTTCGATGTTTTTTGGAACACCTTTTTGATGGAGTTAATTCCCTGGAGCTCGTTTGTCAGCTCGTCTATCATGGCCAACGACATGGCATTCCTGCGTTTAGCATCGTTGAGAACAATTCGAACAACAGAGTTTCCCTAAGAAAATTGAAAAACGAGAAGAAGAAAGAACCTGGTAGAGTTCCTTGAGGAGAAGACTAGAAGATTGACTAGAAAACCGACGAATTGAATGGCACAACATGGACTGAGAACTGTGTTAGGCAACTTATTCGGGGAAAGTGAAGGAAAGAAAAGCTGAGAACTAAACCAATAAAGCAAATAAAAAGAAGGAAAATGAAATATATTTATTAAAAGATGTAATACCTCGTTTGAAAATAACAAGGAAATTGAGAAAAGATCAACAACCAGATAAAAGGAGCTGCGAATAGTCCCGAAAATAAGTGAAATTCTCTTATTGGAAGAAGAGAAGAGAGGCACTTGTTCGTACACGAAACTCATACGAATTCAAGGCTATGTACAATCACAGACTGGCTAGACACGTCGTAGCTACTCGTCGGCATAGCCGATCTCCACTGATCGTTGGATTGGATTATCCTCACTGATTGATGCTAGCATCTGGAAGTGATTTTTAAAGAGAAAACGAGAAAGATTCACTGGATCTCTGAGAAGATGTTGCATTAGCGAATCAGATTCATTGCGTTCTTGATCGATACTTCGCAACCGAGCAGCCCTCCATTCACTTCGAAGTTTTTGTTCTAATTGTCTTCGTTGCTCATCAGTAATAGCCGATTCCAATGATGTATTTGAGATATTTTGCTTCAACATTCTAACTGACGAGGGAGGCCGTGATTGAAGGAGTCCATTGGTCAAAATTTCATTGAAATCTTCTTGTTTTTCTGGACTCGCTGGGGCTTGGAAGGTATTCTTCGACTCGGCCTCTTTCAATCGTCTTACATCTTCATCCGAAAGAAGGGGTCTTCTCTCTAGAAGAAAGGCTTTCAAAAAGATAAAAATAAAAACCTGGATGTGGAAGGCTACTTGCAGAAGTCTGTCTAGATTGTCCTTCTATTAAATGTTCAAATTTTGCCTTTTTCTTATCAAAAGAAAGAGATTCTGGACTGGAGGGAGTTGGAATGGAGGAAGTTGATGGTTGAGGAAGACGATTAGTTGGTCTTGGCGCGACTGGAGGTGGGATTTTTGATGGTTTCTGAAAGATTTCTGAATGAAGACGAGAGATTCTCCCAACCGGAGCGACAGCAGGAGGAATTGGTTGAGGACTGACAGTCGATCCATTCAAACTAGTAGGAAGGAGATCTGTTGCGAGTTCGGGAGAAGGAGAGGATAGACCCAAGCCGGTCTCATCGAAGCCTGATGAATAGACTGAATTGGCCTGAAAGAGAGCAGTTAGACAACACAAAAGCAAAGGGAGTTCAACTGAGCAATTGGAGGTGCGATAAAAAGCTCGTGAGAGAGAGTGTGGCTGGGAAAGGGGAATAGAGTGAGAAGAAGGAGAAGCTAAAGCGAAACACAACACACGAACAGATCCATTCCCTTCTTCCACACACACTCGTCGAAGCTTTATTCGACCCAATATGACTAGATTTGACATTTGATTTGATCACAGGGAGAGGGGCACACAACCGTCTTGGAATAAGGCGAAATATTATTACACTTTGAAGAGCCCTGAGCAAAATATAAGGAAAACTGAAGGACTAGAAGGAGAAAGCAAAGGGTATAGTAGGGTCAGGAGATGAAGGTGTCGTAGCGGCGACCATTACTTACCGAAGGTGTTTTCTTCGGGTGATTGTAGCCATCGCAAACCAGAAGGCGCAGCTCGTCCGAAGATGTCAACAAGTCTTTGGCTTCTTGTTGATTGCAACCCAGAAGGGATTCGCCATTGACTTCGATCAGCCGAAGACCCGGAAGAAGACCAGCTCGATCGGCCAAAGAGCCATTTTCAACCTGGATATTCCCTTTACAAAGTAGAGAACTGACTTTTTCGACAAAAATGCCCTCATCTGACTCTTCCAAAGCAGAGTTTTTGACGGCTTTTCCGACTCCTCCATGGATGTTTATTCCCAAAGCAGCTCGAGATTGAGGTTTTCGGATCACAATTTCCCTCAATCCAACTGGCTGGGGGTCATGAAGTACTCGAAGTCTTACTGTAGAACCAGAATTCTTCAATGCCTGAAGTTATTCTTGAAGGCTTGAAAATGAGATTCCAACTTCAACCGCCGTTTTGTGTTCTGCCTTTCGGACGTCAGTGTCGTTGACTTTGAGAATTCGATCACCAAGGCGCAGTCGACCACATTTGGCGGCAGAAGAGTTGACAGCTATTTTGCTGATGAAAACTCCGGGATTTTTAACGCCGAATGGATGGCAAGAGTGATCCATTCCGCCAACAACAGAAAGACCCAAAGATTTGCCATCTCGACGGAGTTCAACCTGCAAGTGAGAATTGGCTGGAGGGAAGAAAGCAAAAGATCGATTGTTAGCGAGGAAGAAGAGGAAATCGATCATGCGAGGATGTACAAACAACAAGGAGAGGACAACGCTTTTCTTACTTTAGAATAACGCGGTTGGAGTTATCTCAAAAACGCAAAAAATAAGTTTGAAATTTGTCTTACCTCCTCCTCCTTTCCGTCCCAATTCGACGTGTCCCCGAGATGATGGATTGGAACGGAAACACTTGGAGATCGGGCCAAATTCACAGTTGAAGACTAAAGATTAAAGGTTTGGGGGAAAAACGAAGGATACCGATGGAGGAGGCGATTGGAGAGTCGAATTGACTGAGTGATTCGTCGAGTTGAGACCAGGATTGGATAAAAATGAGGATTGACGTTCTCTTTGGACGACAATATGGAGATCTTCTTGAGCATTGCCGGTCAGGAGAGTCACAGCTTGGTCATGCAATAAGCCCTTCATCTTGACTCCATTCAAAGAAATGACTCTATCTCCAACCTGAACATCTTATTTTCCATCAGACAATACAAAACAAACCAAAATCTTTCCATTTCGATCAGCTGGACCTCCAGCAGTGACAGAACTAATGAAGATTCCATCATGTCCGGACCCAGCCCCTCCAGCAACAGAGAATCCCGGTGATCCAGTATAGTCTCTCTTCAAAGTTGCACTAATGCTTTCACGAGAAATCTCCATTACATCAGAAATAAACGAGCAGTCAAGGGAAGCTTCAGGAGTCTAAAATCATCTCCTGACTATCTAATAGGATGAAAAAACCTTAGTCGCCTGGATTGGCTGGGTTGGAGCAATTGCTCGTTGAACCACAAGAATGACTTGATCGCCTCCGTTCTTCATCGCGTTGACGGCTATATCGTGATGGACAGCGACAACGTCAGTTCCATTTATACTCAAAAGTTTGTCTCCAGTTCGAAGACCGGCTCTCTCAGCTGCACCTTCTTCTGTCACTTTGGAACAGAAAATTCCATTGTCGTTGTGATGATAGGGAGTGCTTTCCAATCCTCCAGCTATTGAAAGTCCTAGATATTCGAATGAAGGAAAGGACAAATCTACTACCTAGGCCATCTGGACCTCTTTTGATGCAAATCCGCTGGACGGGATGATGATCAGGAAGAGATCCATTCAGGTTAGCTTTAGAGGAGGCTTGTTGTCGTTCCTGAAGAAGACCGAAATTCCAAGGAAAAGAGAACTTAAGAAAGATCACTCGGACGGATAGGTTATTATCTACATGCGGCACTAAGAACGCGTTAAAACATTCAGCAAAATCTCAATCGAACTCAAATAGAAAGCGAGAAAACCAAGGCTGAGAGTCTCTCAGTCCAACCCACTCGTTCCTTTTCGGCCCCAGCCAGGACTCCCCTAACCCCTTTGCTGTAGTGAGGAGTGTTTATCCGCTTCAATCTGCTCGCGGTAGGAACATCGTTTGTGTCTTTTGAGAACTCCACACCCCTTTCCTGTGATTTCACTGAATAAAATTTTTCTCTTTTGATTTACCTCCCGGTGGAAAGACGTTGAAGACGACGCTTCGGGCATCTCCGAGTCCCTTTCATAGCTGAATCTTTAATCTTTTTCCATAAACAAAAGAGGAAACTCACTTTGTTGGAGGAACACTTTGATGTTTCAAAGCGGATCGAGGTTGGAATTGAGGTCCTTGGGGAGAAGACTCCGGAGTCTTTTTCGAAAGATTAAGGGTGGTAGGAGCGGCCAGGTTCTTCAAAACCAATTTGTTTCAAGAAAGAAAGAAAAAAACCTGATGATGGATGTCGTGAGGAATGACTTGGCCATCAATACTTGTCTTTTTGAGTTTATCCTTTTGAGACTTTGGCTTGGGCGTATCGTGTCTTTCAAATTGCCCAATCGGCGTCCGATCATCATCAACAGTGTTCTCCTGGTCGGGGAAATGAACCTTCGGTCCTCCCAGGAATCCTTGACTTCTTCTCTCAAATTCTTGGGCTAAAATCAACAATTAAGTTGAAGAAAAAACGAACCAATTCCTTGAGAGTCTCTCTGAGGAAGCAGATAACAAGTTAGCACTTTGACGTTTGTCCGAGGATCTTTGGTCTGTTGCAATTTGAGCATAGCTTGAGACTGAAAGAGAGGCTGATCAAAAGAGAGAGAGAGATTGAAACCTGATTTTCAGACAACCAAAGAGCTTGGAGTTTGAAGAGAACGTTGACTGTGAATGGCAGATAAGTCAGCTTGTTGTTGGCCAAATCCAAGACGGTCAATCTCTCGCATTTTCCAATTTCCATGGGAAGATCCGTGATTTGATTGCTTCTAAGCGACAAAATGGACAAAGATTCACAACCAGCGATCTCTTTCGGTACAGAGGTCAGATGATTGTTGTCCAAATTCAGGTTGGTTAGTCTTCTCAAATATCCAACTGTGGGAGGGACGTCCTATGGACAAAAGTTATTTCAGCAAAGCAGACTTACAGTAAGATGATTGGAGGTGAGGAGCATTTCAGTGAGATTTTCGCATCGCCCGATGGCTTGAGTCAAATGTTCCATACTGTTATCGTCGACTTTGAGAATTGTCAATTTGCGAAGGTCGCCTACAATAAATGCGAGGAGTCAAAAACCAAAGCAAAAAGCAAACCTATTGAATCGGGCAGATATTTGAGGTCGTTTTGGGAGAGAACAACATCGGTCAACTCTCTCAATTCCCCGATATCGTGGGGCAAAGAGGCGACTCGATTCTCAGCGAAATCAATCTGCTCAAGTCGTTTGCATTGAGTTATTGCGTCTGGAAGAAGGTCTAAGCTATTCTGATCGGCGTATAATTCCCGAAGAGATTCCATTTTCCCAATATCATCCGGCTGAAGTAAAGAGCTTCAAATAAAAAAAGAAACAATCTAACCAATTTTTCGAGTTCATTCTGGCCGACGTCAAGAACCTCTAAATGACGCAATTTGGTGATGGAGCTGGGAAGAATTCTAAGCAAATTCTCACGACACTGCAAATTGTTATTCATTCGACTCCAAGGACTAACCTCAAGACTCCGCAGGTTGATCAAATTGCCAATATCTTGGGGGAGCTGGGTCAACGAGACATCATTCAGGGAGAAATGTGTCAGGGAAGTACACATAATAATCGTGTCGGGAAGGCTAAAACTCATTTTCAAAGGGAGAGAGACTAACCGGGTGATTGGATTGCCACTCAAATCGAATGTCTGGAGGATTCTACATTGCTTCAAAGTCTCTGGGACATCCGAGAGTTCTAAAAGGAAAAAATAAAAGAAGCAAAATGGACAACCAACCATTTCGACTGAGATTCAGCTCGGCCAAATTGCTCAAATTTTGGATTTCCGGGGGAAGGACGGTGATTTTGTTGTCGCTAATATCCAAAAATCGCAATTTGTGGAGTTTGAATAGCCACTGGAAATAGGAGATAAAAGGCAAAACGAGGGAAATACCTTCGGCATCGAGCTAATATTGTTCATAGCCAGGACGAGTTCTTCAAGTCCCTTGTAACGACTAATATCATCTGGGACTTCGCTCAGATTGCTTTGTCTTCGATCTAGACTGTCTATCTGCCTGTTGCAGCCGCCAATCGGCATACAGAAAAACGACGGCATTTCTGCCACCTGTTTTCTCCTTCTTTTTCCGTTTTCCCAAAGATCTACAACTTTTGGGAAATTGATTGAATAAAGGAGAGGAAAAGACAAAGGTTGGGTTTTATGCATGGAAGAATCGGACGAAAAGGGATTGAGGAAAGAGCTTCCGTCACGTGGCTTCGTTTGTTCATCTGGCCGACTTTTTTTGGGAAAAGTTTTGATCAGTAGGCAAATCGGTCGAGAGAATCGTAAAAGGGGAAGAACGTAGGCGGAAAAGCTCTGAGTCATGGACAAAACATGAAGCCAAAAGTGATAAGAAGAAGACAAAATGAAAAAAGCAGCCCGCTGCAGCTGACGTTCAATTAGACGAACATTCAGCCGAGACGGGGAGGGCCAAAAAGGCCTAAAACGAAGTGAATCATCAGCTGGTTATTACAAGTACAGACAGGGGCAAACGAGAGAGATGATATCAGGCGACATTCGGTCGATCGATTAGCTCAGATAGTGAGCGAGTGAGAGGTCAAGGGGCAATCTCACCACTGCCAAGGAGGTCTTTGGCTGATTCACTGAATAAGCACGCCGAGCCGATTATGGATGCGACATCGATCGATTCCGACAGACTGTTTTCACGACCATCTCTCGTCGTCGTAAAATGTCGAAAATAATGGGAAAAGGTGTGAAAGATTGTTGCTTGGCTGGAGAGATAAGGGAGAGAAAGAGAGAAAGACTTTTTGCGGTCAAGTGAGGAGGTCCGCGCAAGAGGCGATTCGGCACATGAAAGCGAGGCCCGTTGGCACTTATTTTCTTTCCTCTGCTGCAGGGCAAACACTCTTCCGAGACAAAAGAGGCCGCAGTCATGGAAACCACCGGCGGAACTTCTTATTGAATTTCAAATCAAGGTCTTCCTGTTTTTGAGAGAGAGAGAGAGAGAGAAATAGAAAGAGGGGGGAAGTGTTAATCCTCTTGACGCAGATCTCCAAAAAACGAAATGTTGGAAGCATCGATCGATGGAATTAACGGCGGCTTCGGGTGTCCAACAAAAAGTGCAATATGGCTGTGAAATGCAAATTCGAAGGTCGGCGACAGAAAAGGGAATAATTAGAGATTTACGAGGCGAAGAGAGAGAGAGGGGGAGAAGTTCAAATGGACATGCCACTCCCACGCTACGGCCCAGATAATCCAATAGAACAAACAACGCTACCCCGTTTCTGCTAGTAGAGCCGTAGTGAGTCAAAAAGGAAGCTCTCCTCGTCCAGTCGACACGTGACG
Organism: Oscheius sp. JU1382; assembly: GCA_932521405.1. Lineage (NCBI taxonomy): Eukaryota > Metazoa > Nematoda > Chromadorea > Rhabditida > Rhabditidae > Oscheius > Oscheius sp. JU1382. The sequence goes on from OW051479.1 coordinate 4,330,158, forward strand.
GATTGATGGTGAGAGACTGGAGAAACAGCTGACGTCTTTTTTTCTTCTAAAAATTGACCACCTTCCCTTGTGGGTAAACGATAGAGAAGCAATCGATAATCGGCTGCGAGGTAGTAGCGAGGGGCGCCACCTGAGCGGCCGCACAAGGTCACCGAGTGGACACACAAAGCCAGCCAAAGGCCTCTATGACTCACCGACTACGGCCCATGGCTACGACCGGCATATTGTTCCATTAGACCTCCACGTCACTTCGCTATGTTAATGACCCACAACAACTGGCGAAGGGGTAATGGAATCAGATGGGGGAGATTTGGTTAAGTTTAGTGGAGCTTAGAGACTTCAGCTGTTGACGCGCAATCCATCAATTTGATCGTGAATTGTCAATCAGAGAAGCGAATGGCTTTGTTTTTACGGAAGATACTTTGTGCGGCAATGAGAGCCAGGCGATTGGCAGAGGAAATTAAAGGAAGTCCTCAGATTTCGTCATTTATAGCCGGATGAGCGAGAGAGGAGGGAGATGGCCAATTAGAAGATATATCTCTCTCCCTCTGATGATATAATTAGGGAGTCGAAGCACGCAGAAGAGAAAAATTCACGAGATCTCGCATCTTTGAGACACAGTTTGGAAGAGACGACGGAGCTCGTAAATAGAGACTGAAATTGGCTCGTCTCCAGGGACAAACCGAGGAGACGACGGGGCGACAGAAATCGCGTTGGGCCAAAGGGATTAGCTGAGGTTTATTGGAATCGATGGAGGAATTAGTAGAATTAACAAAGCATCCAAACTAAGAGGAAAGAGTAATGGTCCGTGTTATGTCAATATAAGGGGAAATGCAAAACCCCTCTCTCGCTCTCTCTCTGACTATACGGAGGACCACTTGGATAGTCAAAAAGGGTGGAGGACAGGTTCATCCAAGCGCATAGAGATCGATCGAAACATGATCTGACGGGTGAAAAGAGCGTAAAATTTATTCTGGAAATCACAATCAAAATAACCCGAAAAGTCGACTAAACAGAGATCATGGGGAGAGGAGTTTCCTCATTTCAGCGAAAAGGTTCTTTCCACTTAATGAGGGCAAAAGGGTATTTGTAAAATTTTCAAACTCGTCTGGAGCACTGAAGTAGGTCATATGGAAGACGGCGACAACAAAGAGATTCTCCTCGATGTGATCCACAAAGACCTTCCGTTCCAGGTCCTTCACTCCTTCGATTACGACGAATTGACGAGGCTTTGGATTCTGCTGAGAGATGGGATTCGCTTTAAAATGCTCTCTTGTCTGATTCACAGCAAGCGCCACATCCGAATGACAATGTTCTCCCATCGATCCCTAAACGATCTTCTTTTGTTTTATTCGATAACTACCGAAGCATTTCGTTGGCCAGTTGAATTCTCCGGCAATGCGTACCATTCAACTTTGAAAACATAAGGATGAGAAGCGGCCAATCCTTCCAGAGGAGGATAGCGAATGCTACTGTAAAGGCTATGCTGATGGGGTCGATTGAAGCCTAAAATGCTACGGTTATATTCAAAAGAATGCTAGAAAAACCATAAAAAGGCTCGTTGAGGAATTCGGTTCGATCAAGAACAACAGCCAGTAGCGTTGGTCGACATTCTTTCGATAAATTCTTGAAAAAACTAATAAAATTATACATGTTGTCCTGGGCGTGCATCACCTGAAATTTCTCTATTTTCCTCCACAAAATGAATGCCTACACTTAAATCTTCGGCGGAAATGAAGGGTCTCATATGATCGGTGATATAGAGGGATATTTTGGCCGTCAAAAAGTCATAAAACTTCAGAAACCAAAGGGCCGTATGGAATTTTGGCGCCAATTCCGTTCTGAAGGAGAGTGAAAATTAAAGAAAACGAATACTTTTGCAGTCGACCAATGATGGGAAGAGGGGAATTCTCAGGCATTTCGAAGCCTTTTGCCCAGGTAATTATGGCATTTCGAATCTTCGTCAATTCGACCAAACTCATCATTGTATCCTGAAGGTGTTTTGTGGTGAAAAGTGAAGGATTTACTTTCATTTTGGCGATGTTTTGATGGACTGAAATGAGATCTTTGAGGATTCGAAGTTCCTCTTTGAAATAATCGAAAGCCGGCTTGAGGATTGGAGTCGTCTCCTTCTCAAATAAATTCGAATATCTCACCACTCGTATTAGGAAGTCATCCCAGTTCAGATATCTTTCTATTTCCTCTTATTTTATAAACAACAAATCTCACCGTAATTCTGGAAAGTCGTGATGTAGAGATCGATCATTTTGACTCTATAATCCACGTATTCCTTCAATCTCAAATACATTTTGAACTCTTGCGAGGTCGGCGATAACATTGGAAATTCGACTGATTGACTTCGTCTGGTCTCTCTCTTCTGATATGGTCTTCCAGTTTCTCGAGTCGCCGAAGCAAGAACCGTTCTGTTTTTTTTAAATAAGGGAAGGAGAAGGATCTTACTGTATCTCTGTGTATTTCTGCCGAATGATATTTTTATTTTTCGTTCCAATTATCTTCGAAAACATCTTCGTGAATTCGAGAGCATAATAGAAATAATCCATTTCAAGAACCTAAAACTTTCTTCTTCTTTTTCAGACTCACACTGGATAAAGAAGTCAAAAAAGCTTCCCAAATCTTTTCTTTTCTTGTCAAATTGTCCTTTTGAAACCACTTTTCCTTGAAAATGACCACCGAATTCGCGGCTTCTTTGAACTAAACTGTCGAAAATCAAAGAAAGAAGACGAATTTTCGAACCTCTCCGTTCCAAATATGACGTCCATAGTCCTCAGGCAGTTTTGTGTTGGCTTTCTCTATCCAATCCGCCATAACGTCGAATTCTTAAAAGAGTTTCTTTTATTCGATCAAACCCACCTTCGACTCCAGAGACTCTCCCATCTTGCACATTCAATGGAAGATGTGTTTCGCATTCTAAAGAAAAGAAATAAATCCAACGAGAGAGCACCTTGGTAGTCGAATTCGACGGCTTCACAAGCAGCCTCCATGATGTCGGAATCCTCGTCCTCATCGTCGGTGTTTTCATCTTGCGAAGGGCCGGGGATGTCGTCGTCTTCTTCTTTCATCTCCAATGGAAATAAATTTATATTAAAAAAAAGAGAAAAATCCAATGAGATATGCGTCGTTTGTTTTACGGCTACGCAGTTTTACGGCTCTTTAGCCCGCGCTTGTTTGAATTTCGTTTTTTTAGTTTTCGTTTTCTCAACAAATTCCAAATAAAAATCAAATTTGTAGATTTTCTGTCCCAAATGGATGAACCGGAAGAGGGATTGGGAGAGTTCTTTCCTTCGAATGAAGATTTGCTTCGCATGTATGAGGCCGAGGGAGCATCCCTTCTAGAGCAATGTGCTTATGGGACTGCCGAGTCTCTTTATGAACAACTTTCTCTGCTTATTCTCCTCGTTTTAGCCGCTCGAATCGTAAAAATATTACGTGAGTTTAGATTTTTATATAAACAGGAAGATTTTAATTTCCTCCTATTTTTGTGTATTTAATTGGCCAATCTAAAAGGACATTTTGAGTCGTAAATTCTTAGAAATTAGCAAATAGAATCTCAGCCAAAACTATTTGATTAAAATAAAAATGAAACGAAAAAGGAGATTTCTCTGAAATGTTGTTGTTATCGTTTTGCGATAGAGCGCACATTCAATAAGGCACATCAAACAAAAAGGAAAAAAAGCTCTTTCAGCATTTCCATTGCTCCTCAAAAATGCGGCTACAATCGGATTGGGAATCTACGCGATTCGAAACCACGTTTCCGATCAACAGCTCTTCACAACTGTCCTCCTGATTGCCTTTTCACTTTCCTTCTTCACCCGAATCCTTAAAACTTCTTCCAAAGGAATTATCGTCACCGCCATTGGAATTCTAACCATCGTTCTTTTGTGAGTCCTTTTCTATTCGAATAACCAACGAATCTCAGAGAGTTTTATGTGGAAGAAGTCTCCATCGTAAGAGGAATTCTGATGATTTTAGTCATGAAATTATCTTCATTCGCCTTTGATTTCTCTCCAAAACGAACTCCTGGTTTCTTCTCAACTTTGGCCTACGTTCTCGATCCAGCCACTGTAATATTTGGTCCCTTCACTAGTTTTCAAGAATACGAAGGGCGAAGATTCATTTCGATCTTCGAAGAGACAAAATCCCTCCTTCGAGGTGTCGTCTGCTTTCTAGTGGCTGTGATCTGCGTTGTTTACTCCAGTTGTCACGGTCAGCTAATCGACGTCGAGGCCTATCTCCCTGAATATTTCACGGCTCAAAGCTTCCGTTTTAGTCATTATTTCATCTGTATCTTTTCTCAAGGTATTTCTCAAAAACAACAACAGCATTTCTCAAAGGTCTTTGGGCGATCTCCGGCGGAAACGCTGGCTATGTGACCAATCCTTTGCCGATTGAACTTCCTCGTTCCCTCGTCGATGTCGTTGTGTTTTGGAATGTTCCAATGCACCAGTATCTACGGAAATGTCAGTCATCCAATCTATCCAACCAGCAAAAAAAAGTCCAGATATTTTTGGTTCAACTCGTGGAGTTTATGGTTCTGCCTTTGCTGTTTTCCTAACCTTCCTGGTGAGCTCTCTGCTCCACGGATTAAACTTCCAACTTTCGGCTGTTCTGATCTCACTAGGATTCCTTTGTTATGGAGAAAATGGTTCGGCTCTCTCTCTCTCTTTTCCAAACATTTCCAGCTCTTCGCAATAAATTGAGCAGTCGTCTCTCCGCATGCATCCGATCGAGGTCCTGTTCGGCATGCAATCACGCCAGAAAGAGTGTCAGTTCGAATTTCAAAAGAAATGAGAGATTCATTGCAGCGTTCCCTCACTTCAATCATCTTAAATGCTCTCTTCTCACTACTCTCCATTTACCATCTCATCTACCTCGGGATGCCATTCGACGGCAATTCCTCAGCACGACATGTCTTCTCAATCTGGTCTTGCCACAATTATCTCAGTCACTGGCTGGGTCTGCTCTATATCGTTTTGTCTTGGGTCTAAAAGCCAATAAATCTCTTAGTCAATCTTCCCTGTTTTCCTCCGCTCTTTCCTCCTTTTGCATCTCCTATGTCATTGTGGCGTGACGAAATAAGATCCAGCTCCATTTGACCTACACACTACTGTAGTTCAAGATTGAATGACGCCGTAGACGCCTTCATTTTAAGGAGCGTGACCGTGAAGAGCCCTTCTACTTTTAATAACTCGCTTACGCATCCTCCCTCCATAGGACAAACAATTAATTTCTCTAATGAAGTTCCTCTCTTTGCTACAGAAATCGTCATTTTCAAGTATCTGGTTTCGGCTTAACAAATGGGAAGAGAAGGCGGGGGAGGGAAAGGGGAGGTCCTTTCAGATTTTGTTTCAAATGCGTGGATCTCTCACACATTTCTCCATTTGCATTGTACTCCTCGCTTCCTGCGAGAGGCACCATGATGGACTTAGCCCTTCAAATCCTTAAATCTTCTCATTTGACTCCTCTTCTCAGAAAGAGTTCCAACCCTTCAATGCATTCCTAGTTGTTGTCGATGAGACGTCTAGAGGAAAAATCTTACAAAAATCCACGTGGTTGTTTATGCATGCGTTAATATTTGAAAGGAAGACGTGTCCCACGCCACGAGTCATTTATTTTCGGCCCGGGGGCGGTCAGGTCAAGAAGAGAAGTTATTACGATAACTCTCTCATTGAGTCTCTTTATGCCAATTGTCCATCAAAAGAAGTCACTAAGCGATTCAGGCAAAACAGAAGACTTCTCCTTGTCGCTGTCATTGTCAGAATCGTACACTCAGTAAACAGAATTCTCCAGAGCAATTCCATTTGTTACGCGATCCCATATAATTTTCCGGGTTAATACGAGTATCAGATCACAGCTCTCACCCTCTTGAGCTCTTTGCAAGCCGTTTGCAGCTTCAATGGGTTCAAGTGAGTTTTTTGTTTCTCCGCCTCTCCAATCAAAAAACGTCAAATTATTCTCTTAATGGCCTCGTTGATTGAACTGATTAGACAAGGAAGAATGTAAAGAATTTCCTTTTGAGTCATCTCAGAGACCCACATCTTTCTGATTCAGATCACCTGGATCGTTAACTGCCTTTGGCAAACAAGACTTTTCCTTTAAAATTCGACCGGCGACTGCGATTCTCATTTTTAATTTCCAATGAGAGAGCTCCCGTACCTGACATCCTCGGTCCACTTGGCTTTTCTCAATTATTCTCGGCGAGATTCCGGCTTTCTCTTCTCCGACTTCAGTCACAGACCACGCGTCATTTTTAACTAATTACTTTGACTAAACTTTTCTCACTTAAAGCAAACAGAGACACTGGGAGGCGGCCTTCATTCTTCCTCTCTCTCCATTCTCCTATACTTTTCCGATAAAAAGAGTTTAGGTATGCGGGCACTATTGTTCTCCTTTTTGGCTCTTCTGGTCGCCCTTTCTTCGGCTTTCTACGTGCCAAGGGATGATCTCTTCTACGCTTCAAGCTTCGAGAAGAGAGCAAAATATTACGAGTACCCGAGGTCCGATCTTAGCAGAAAGTGTGTAGCATATATCTATCAAAGAACTCTCTGTAGAATTAGATTTCCTTGCCTTTCCTTCTTAATTTTTCAATCTTATCCATTTTCAGTCACGATAAGAGAGAATTCAACGCCGACGATTTGACACTTCGGTTTGGAAAAAGATCCAATTTTGTTCCAGAGGTTTGTCTTCTTTCGAGATTGAAAATAAAAAACGAAATTTCAGGATCTAGCCCTTCGCTTCGGCCGAAAATGAACCTCTTCTCCGTAGATTTCCAGCCAAAAATGATCGTCGCTAAATGAAGCTTATCCAGTTGTTTTCTGGTCGTTTTTGACCTTGAGCAAATATCTCCAAAAGGGTTTTATCACATGGTAAAGGACGTTTTTAACGAGTTGAGGATCAGCGAGAACACACATTTCGGAGGCATGAAAAGGGCTCTCACTTTTGATAAAGATTCACACCCTTTGAGGGATTCTTAGTCTCTTCGTATTTTTTCCTTGGATCTCTGACTTCGCATTTAAACATTAAAATGAAGGGAATGTCCTTTTGCATTTGCTAAAAAGGGAAATCTTCTTTGGTCTCTTCTGCTAGACTTTGTATGAAAGGAAGCTATCCTTTTGATATCTGCACGGGAGAATATTTTCTCCGAAAGACTTGCTTTTTTCTTTTCTTTCGAGTTTGCACAATTGGGGAGAGCATACAGACTAATTGGGTTTATGCCGAACAGATTATTAATTTCACAACAGATCGGAGGCCAATTTCTTGTTTTCAAATAATTATTTCAATCTGGTGTTCGAGAATAATTGTTTAGGGATAATTAAGACTGGCAGGTGGAGTCGAGGTTGATTATTTTCGAAGTGCACTATTTGATTTCCTCATAAACAATCTGATTCTCCGGTTCCTATAAACACCATCCTCCATGTGGAAATCTATGTCGGAGTGTTGAAAGAACCTTTTGAGTCGCCAAGCACAGTCGGCTCCAGCTCGCACCCCGGCCAGTGCAAACGATCGCCGAACGTGTTGTCCCGCCTTCCTTCCAACGATGGGCTGTTGCCGAGGGAGTAAAACCGAAAAAGAAGAGGAGAAACTACTCGAGCCGTAAGTCCTTTCGTATTTCAATATCCTCCATTTAATCTTCCAGGAAAGACGACTCACCGCCTGTCTCATTCACTCAATTGGTTAGTTTCTCTGGCCGTTGCCCTAGCAGCGAATTGCGTCATAAACCTTTCTTCCCTCTGAAAGCCAATATTTTAGTTCCGTTACACGACATGCTGCGATCGGATCCTTCTGGTTATTGGCTTCTTTGTCTCGGTCTTTACAGGAGCTGGGACTCCTCTCCTTTCAGTTCTGATTGTAAGTAATAATGTTGGCGCGGCCAGCCACCGACTGACCCGAAACCTTCGCTGGCTGATCAAACAATTCGGCAAACAAATGACTCAGGATACTCTTTCAGGGAGACATCTCTCAAAATTTCATCGATGTGGAAGCTCTCTTGGCTAATTCGACAGGTTTTTGTTCTCAGAAGAGTTTACCTTTTTAGAATCTTCCCCCGAGATTTACGATAAATTCAGTGCAGATGTGAAGACAACATGTCTCAAGTATTTATATCTTGGAATTGCGGTTTTTTTTGTTGCTGTTTTACAGGTAAAAAGGCAAAGAGAGAGAGAGAGAGAAAAGTCCAACAGATTCTTTGTTTCCTCCTTGTCTCTGAGAATATGGCCAATCGACTTCGAAGGAACTTCCTTGCTGCTGTTCTCCGCCAAGACATTGCTTGGTTCGACTCACGACCCAGTGGGTCTTTTGCTACGAAACTATTCGAGTAACTCTCTTTGATTCTTTTATTCCTTCTTACAGTAATCTGGAAAGAGTTAAAGAAGGAACTGGCGAAAAGATGGGTCTTTTGATTCAATTTCTTTCCCAATTTATCGGAGGATTCACAGTGGCTTTCATCCGAGACTGGAGACTCACTCTGGTCATGATGGCTTTGGTTCCTTTCCTGGCTATTTGCGGTTTTTTCATCAGTAAATTAATCAATGAAGCTGAGAAGAAAAGTACGGAGACATACTCGGCAGCCGGGGCTGTGGCTGAACAAGCTCTGACCTCCATTCGGACTGTGATTGCCTTCAACGGGCAGTCAATTGAAGCTCAAAAGTGAGTTCGAAAGAGCAATTGACTAGGAGCGTATAAAACGAGGCAATGTGTCTCCTCGTTGCTACGGAAACATTGAATAGACTATTCTCCCGTCGTTTCAGATACGAAGCTGAGCTGAGCAAAGCAAGACGCCTTGGCATAAAAAAATCTAAAGTTACGGGAATTGGATTGGCTGTGACTTTCCTGACTCTCTTCGCCTCGTATACTTTGGCCTTTTGGGTTGGAACAGACTTTGTTTATTACGGGACGATGGAGGGAGGAACCGTCATGACCGTCTTCTTTTCTGTTATGATGGGTTCGATGGCTCTCGGTCAGGCCGGACCACTTCTGGCTATCATTACGGTAGCGAGGACTTCTGCCGGGCAACTTTATAGCGTAATTGATAGGGTGGGGAAAAATATGAAAGAGAAAAAAAACCTTTCTAGACGCCAGAAATTGATGCTTCTTCCCAAGAAGGAGTTCGTCCAGAAGCTTTGGATGGAACCATCAAGATTCAAGACGTCCGTTTCACTTATCCCAGTCGTCCGGACGTCGAAGTTTTGAAGGTTTCCTTTTTTAGAAACTTCTTTAATTGGACTAATAGGGATTGAGTTTGGAAGTGAAAGCTGGACAAACTGTGGCTTTGGTTGGGTCGAGTGGTTGTGGGAAAAGCAGTTTTTTCCAACTTCTATTGCGATATTACAATCCAAATGAGGGGAGAGTAGGCGCCATGTTGTTCTGTTTGAAAAGAGTTTCAGATTACAATTGGAAACTACGATATCGAACATTTGAATCTCGATTTCCTTAGAAATTTCATCGGAGTTGTCTCTCAAGAGCCAGTTCTTTTTAACACAACAATCGAAGAGGTTTTGCTTTAATTTATTTTTAAAAGAATTCATTCAGAATATTAAATTTGGAAAATGGGATATTTCCAAGTGGCAGATCGAAGATGCTCTTAAAAAAGCTAACGCCTATGATTTCGTTGAGAGTTTTCCTGATGTAAGAGCCACGATGAGTCTTTTAAATCTTTCAAGGGATTGAATACGTTGGTCGGCGATAGAGGAACCCAGCTTTCTGGAGGTCAAAAACAACGATTAGCAATTGCCAGAGCTCTCGTTAGAAACCCAAAAATTCTCCTTTTGGACGAGGCCACCTCAGCTTTGGACACGGAAAGCGAGCACGTCGTCCAACGTGCTTTGGAGAATGTGAGTTGGAGAGAAGGAAGAGACTCTTTTAGGCTTCAAAAGGAAGAACTACAATTGTGATAGCTCATCGGCTTTCGACCGTACGAAATGCCGATTTGATTGTAGCGATGAAGGAGGGAGAAGTTGTTGAGACTGGGACTCACGACCAATTATTAGCTAAGAAAGGACTCTACTACGATTTGGTCAATGCTCAACTGGTCGATGAGGAAACTAGTTGGTTTTTCTTTATTTCTTGAAATAACTTCCAGAAACGCCTCGAGTCATAAGTCCCCGTCAAATTAGTTCGAGATATACTCGATCGACTAGCCATGAGACTCCAAGACACGTGTTTGAGATGAAGGTATTTCATCCGAAGATGCTTTATGATTCTGATCTAGAGACTCAAATCTCAGTCGTCGACCATTCATGACGTCTCTTCTGGAATGGATAAAAAGCAGGCTCAAGACACGAAAAAAGACGTTGAAAGATTGAAAGAAGGTTTGGAGAAAAAGTTCATCAAAAAAAGTTTAAGAATTGGCTGAGGAAGGAGCAGAAAGAGCTACTTTATGGTCGATATTTCGATTTGCTCGACCCGAATGGGGATATCTCTTCACAGCTCTCTTTTTCTCGGCTTTTCAAGGAATTATTTTCCCAGTTTTTTCTCTTTTTTTTGCTCAAATAATCAGCGTTTTCTCCACTCCGGACCTCGAAAAAATGCGATCAGATGGACATCTTTGTGCCATTGCTTTCATCATTCTCGGAGGTCTTCAAGCCTCTTTCGCTCTAATTCAGGTTGAGCCATTCCTCCAATTTCCAGCTTCTTTTTTCAGACGATTTCATTTGGAATTGTAGCTGAAAGATTAACCGAAAGAATGAGATCAAAAGTCTTCAAAAACGTAATGAGAATGGACGGAACTTATCATGATGATCCCATTCACGCGCCCGGCAAGATCGTGACTCGTCTGGCCACTGATGCCCCAAATGTAAAATCAGCGATTGACAGTCGTCTGGGCTCTCTTCTAGGAGAGATTGTATCTGATTCGTGTGGACTCTTCATTGCCTTTTATTTCGGTTGGCAACTGGCTATTCCCGTAAGTTCTCTCTGACCCTTTTTCTACTCTTCTCTCAGGTCATTGCTATCTTCTCCTTGGCTGGCCTCCTCCAATCTCTGAGAATTAGATACATCACCGATAAAACCAAAGCTGCTGAGAAAGATCTTGAAAACAGTGGAAAAGTAAGAATTATTTTTGTCTCTCCTAATAAAAATAACTCAGATTGCCTTGGAAGCGATAGAACAGATCAGAACAGTCCATGCTTTGACCCTTCAGAATCGAATTCACGAACAATTTTGTGCTCATCTGGATGGACCCTTCAACACCAGCAAGAAGAAGGCTTACATCCAAGTATTTTGCTTCTTTTGCCATCTACAATCATTCAGGGATTTGCACAAGGACTCGCCATGGCCATATTCTATTTCCTCTTTGCTGGGTCTTTTCGACTTAGTCTTTGGCTTATTCTTGATGGATACCTGTTGCCGATGGATGTTCTTCGGTATTTTGAATTTCTTTTAGATCAACGATTATTTTCAGAGTAATGTTCGCCATCTCTTTCACGGCTGGAGGATTAGGAATGATTTCTGCATATCTCCCTGATTATTTGAAGGCGACACTAGCCGCAGGACTTATTTTCAAAATGATCAAAGAGGATCCAATCATTGATGAGACAACAGAAGAAGGAAAGAAGCCTGCTATTGATGGGAGAATCAAACTCAATGGAATTTATTTCAAATATCCCGAAAGACAAGATATCACCGTACTCCAAGGCCTTGATCTTGAGGTTTATTTCTTCTTTTTCTTTTCAACGTTTAAATTAGATTATTCCTGGAAAGTCTCTGGCTCTTTGTGGCCCATCTGGTTGTGGAAAGTCGACAGTCATTGCGCTTCTTGAAAGACTCTACAATCCTATTGGCGGACACATTGTGAGTCTTATTTCTTCATCTTAAAACTACGAATTCTAGACTGTGGATGGGCTGGATATCCAAGAGATCAATCCTTCCCATCTCCGTCGTCATGTGGCTTTAGTCCAACAAGAGCCCCTTTTATTCGATTGTTCAATCAGAGAAAACATCGTCTATGGATTGGATGAGGGCACTTTCAGCGAGAGTGACATCCACGAGGCTGCCAAAAAGGCTAATATTCACAAGTTTATTGTGGATTTGCCCAATGTAAGAAAAAAAGAAAAATAAAGAAATGTTAAAGGGCTATGAAACGACAGTCGGTGATAGAGGGACGCAGCTATCTGGCGGACAGAAACAGAGGATCGCCATAGCTCGGGCTCTTGTGAGAAAGCCGAAGATTTTATTATTGGATGAAGCGACTTCTGCGTTGGACACGGAGTCGGAGAAACAAGTACAGGAGGCTCTTGAAAGAGCTTCAGAGGGTCTCGGCGTGCTCACAATTGCTCATAGAATGTCGACAATAATCTCGGCGGATTGTATTGCTGTAATAGTCAATGGACGGGTCAACGAGAAAGGTAATTGATATGAGGGGGAGAAGACAAAATTCCAGGAACTCACGAGGAATTGATGAAATTAAAAGGAGTTTATTGGAATTTGCATCAAAAACAGATTGAGAAATAATAAATTTTATCGAATTTTGCAATTGGAGTTGAATTGATCTATGAGACTTTGATCAACACTTTGAGATTCTTTTCCTTTTTTCAATAGGCGATGCCGTTCACAAAACCTCTCCGCTTCGAACATATTCTTCGAAATACAATAATAAAACATAAAAGAATCGAATCCTTGGTCCGAAACGAGGGAAAGAACAAGGACAGATTCTTCTGAAGAAATCAGCTTTGTTTGAACGAGAGAAAAAGGATCTTCTCGTAGACAAATTTGACCGCTTATGGCATCAAATTCGCTGAAAAATGGATCCCAGCTAATCAATTCTTCCGGACTTCTGAAGGTTAAAATGCCTTCTTTATTGATAAATTTATTTGTCTGGATTCTCTGGAAATTTGAAGCTAAAAATAGAAAAAGAAACAAACCTTGGCGTGGTTAGAAAGGAGCTCATACCACTTCAAATCCTCATCACAATCCAGTTCAAACGTCGATACAAAGGGGGCGATTTCGGTCAGAATTCTCTCCATAGCTGTTTTATCTCGAAGAAATCCAACTAATTTCAGATTTTTCTTAAAAAAAATTTGAAAAGAATACGCCAAAACAAACCAAATTAGAGAGGAATGAATCTGAAATAAAAGGGAATTCTTCTCGAATGTTTAGAACCAATTTCATCGGGCGAATCGATCCGACAAACTCCAAAAATACCGTATCTATCTCCAATTCAGCCACTTCGATTGGATATCGATCAACGGCTTCTTTGAGCTCTTTGAATTCTTTTCCAGTTATCTTTAGACATTTTTATCCAAAAAGAAACTGACTTACGAGATCTCTAAGCAGATATCGGTTATAGGAAAAAGCGATTGAAGGCAACACGAAAAAGGGAAGGTTGGGGCAAATTTTTTCAAAAATTCCTCGAAAGTCCAATAATCTGTCGGCTTATGAGACGCCAATGTAGTAATTGCAACCTGACGAATGAATTTTAGAAACCAGTCCTCTACCGTATTCGCGTTGAACTCAATTGTGATTTGTTTGTTCAATCGAGGCTTCCAACTTTTACCAATCGTCGAAAAAATGATTTCGTTTATCCAACGACAGGAACGAGCAGATTTGGCTATTGTTGATGCATCAAACTGCCAAAAAGTAAGAAAACAAACAAGGAGATACCTTTTTGACAATCTCAAACACCAATTTCGTAGGCAAATTCAGTTGGAAACTGATCAGTCGATGCATGGAGGCCATCGAATGAATAAATTTCTCACTTTTGATTCAACAAAAGGGACCGCGGTCTCAACGCGAATTCCAGGAGGAAATATCGTGGACAAGAAAATTCAAAGATTTATTGAAGAATCACATTCCACAATATTTTCCACCGTTGAAGTTGGCGGCCCAGATCAAATCTCGAATCTTTTGGGCTCCCTCGGTATTTAACGAGGCAACATCTCCCGCGATATAGCTACAATCAGCCGATCCGGAGAGATTCTAAATTTTCAACTAAATTATTCGACAAAAGGGATACCTGAAGATTTGCGGCGTTAGTAGCCCCAGCTCCATAGCCTATAGAAATAACTCCATATTGGCCATTTGCTCGCATGGTGGCAGTGCTGGGATTGTCACTGAATGCTGTGGTCGACGTGATGTAAATAACGAGATGATTCTTGATGGATTGACGATAGCCCTGCGCCAAGAAATTGTCTTTGACCACTTCAGATAAAGGTCTGGAAGAGGGCTTTACGGGACTAACAAACACAATCTCACGGCTGGACATATTGACCCGTCGAAGTGAAGTCGTTATACAACGTTTTGATCTGATTCAGATAGTTGATGAGTGATTGTTGGGAGGTAATTGTATTGAAGAAAGCAGTCGGTATAGCTGAAGAGACTAATTGTTGAACGAGAGAAACTCACTTGGCCCAGGAGATCCCAAGACTAGAACGAGAGAAATTCGAACATTATTCTGACCGACAGTGTAAGACAACATGAGGGTTTGGATGAATTTGGAGATCTAAAAAGTGATAGAGACTCGAATCGACAAACTGTGTCATAATTGGTGGCATCGGCTTGACTGACGTCGATGAGGAAAGCCACGTCAAAGATCAGATTCAAGTTGCTGAAGGAGGTAGTTGGCTGAACAGAGGAAATAAAAGAAAGAATATTAAGTACCGAAAGAGTGCTTTGAGTGGTTCCGCTTGTGACTGGACGAGTAGTTGTGGTAGAAGAGGTGGAAGTGGAAGTGGAAGTAGAAGAAGTGGAAGGAGTTGTGGCTAGAGTTGTTCCTCCAGTTGGCTGGGTCGAGTTCAGACAATAAGCCACACTATAGCGGCGGAATTGAATGTAGCTCTCGTCCATTCCATAGATGTAAACAGAAAGAAGATCCGAGTTGCAAGTGAAGGGATCTGAGACATATTCAAACTGACAAGTGGCGTTGGGATAAGCGCCAAAAGGTCCGTCACGACGATATAATTCTGAACGAAGGATCATCTGGGCTGTGTCGACATCTCGAATCTCCACATATTGAAGATGTCCTCGATGACCGGGCTCTCCTTCAATATGAGCAGTCAGAACATTTTGGACTAAAAAAAGACAAATTTTCATTTTGAAGGAAATTACCAAAAGCGGTGGGACTATGATTGGTGCCATCTTGCATTGACCCACTTGGGTTCGAGCCGGGAGCAAAGGCATAAAACGCCGTCACAGAAGCGCCACCGGTAGCCCAAATTGAAGCGAAACAATCTCCATATGAATTGACCTGAATGTTGAGTTGGCAAGGAGTTGCTAAAAAAGCTACGTTAAGGTTGTAAATTCCGGCATCTCCTCTGGTGTTAATTCGATAAAGAGTAGTTCCACTCTGGTTGTACAATTTATCTGGCACAAGAAGCGTATCTAAAGAAGAATTTAGTTTAGAAGAGAAAAACAAGACCTTTCATGGGGGGGACTACTCCGAGATCTCCAACAGCCGAAGTCAACGACACATAGAGATTAGTTGTGTTGGCGTCGACTTGAACAAGCCAGGAATTTCCATTGCTACAAGTGAAGTTCTGAGGAGCCGTCGGATGAGACAAAGAGTTGGCTCCATAGCGAGTTGGAAGGAAGACGGAGAGATACTGTAAAAGAGAATCAGAAGACAAGAAAGACTCACATTGGCTATCTGAGAACTACTCATAAATGCGACATTTCCACCGGTGGTGTAGACAGTTCGAGTGAGGTCATAAAGCGATCCATCGGTCGGAGTCGAGCCACATTTGTCTGCATTATAAACGTAGTTTATCTAAAGACAGAGATGATCCTCAAGAGAATCCCACAGTAAGTCGGGCGTTAGACAATTCGATGAGATCATCTCGTCGCTTAGTATCTCCAGCTGTTCCAGAGGCAGTGATCAGGAGCATTTCGGAGTTTGGCCAAGAAAGATATCCAGCCACATCGCTATTTAAAAAGGCGTTGATTGCCCTAAAAGTATTTTGTCTGATTAATCCCAAAAAACCAACGAATAAATGGGCATACTGCATGTTCCCGGGTCATTCGTCACAAGGCCGTTGAGAGCCGTCGTCACTTGATCTGGAGTGTCATAAAATTGGAAGACGGTGTTCAAATTGGCTTAAAAAAGAGGCTAGAAGATCAAAAAAAGAGGATTACAATAGAAATAGCCGAGAATATATCCAGAGAAGAAAGTGCTCTCCACATTGCTCATGATGGATGTGAAATTATTGGCCAAAGCGTTGATAGCTCCCTGGTTTTGGAGAGTTGTCTCCAAAAGAATCACCAAAGTCTTAAAGTCTTTGGAGAATGTCACCGGGTTCGTGGCACTACACATAGCTGAAAGAACTCCCCTCAAAATGGGAGGAAATAGCCTTACAGAATTGACAGTTGAAGCCGGTATATCCAGCCGGACAAATACAGTAGGAATTGTCGGGACTGAGGGTTCCGTTGTTAACACAAACCGGGACAGTACAGTATCTGCCCTGCCAATATTCGTTGCAAATGCACTGTCCATTCCATCGATAGCCTCCATTTCCACAAGTTAGCGCTAAATTTGTTTTTGATAGAAAATAGAAGACGAACGTTGTCTCGAACAATGGCCAAAAGTAACTCTCTGGAACATATTTCCAAAGGAATCTTCTCCGCTGTGCTGAAAAGAACTCTTTATTTCTCATAAAAGAGAGAACTCACCGTAACCGCGAATTCATTTCCATCGTTTTGGGCGTTCGGACAGCCGAAGGTTTGAGTTACCCAAGGATAGGTACAGGAGACTCTTTCCTGATATCTGGCAGCGTTGTAGAATGTTCCTAAAGAATTTATCTCTCAAAGGGAGGAATACCGTTGTAAGCATCGGTGAGATAGGCCATTGAGAGGAAAGGACTTCGGAATTCGTTGTCTTGCGAGTGGATGTACGTGATGAGTCTGTTTTGGGTGGAATCCTGCAATCGTCATTCTTCAATATCTTCAAGTCTTTTTTACTCTGTAGGGATCCATATCTGGCATATCTTGGCCAACAGACTGAGCATAACCAGTGACGATTTGAAGCTCAGATTGAACGCGGACAGTGACGGCACAAGACTTATCGGGATAAGGTCCGCTAGAAGCCGTAGTAGTAATCGCAATCGACCACTTTCCAGGCGGCACATCTAAGGATTCAGAAGAAAGAATAAAAGTTCCTACCGACTGCGAAATTTCTCGGAACAAAGTCGGTATTATAGCGATGTTTTTGACACAACGAAAATATTGTAGTCGAGCAATGTTCTCCATACCAACTATCGGTTCTGCCATTAGCTCCATTGTACTAAAAGAGTTTAAGAAGAAGAAGAAACTCTTTTTTACTTTGACACATTGAAGAGTTGGGTCAGTAGGAGGAGAGCCTCCATTCCAATACGTATGCTCTTGATTCAAAATAACGGGTTGACTTCCATCCGGCCGGTCCCAATACCAATCTGTTCCGTTATTAAACATTCCAATCCAGAACTGATAGAATCCTCCAATACCTGAATCTCTCTTTGACTCTTCTCAGCTCCCCTCACTTTTAATGAAATTGTGTTTGTCATCAGTCATGTCGTCCGCCAATTGCCCTCCAGCTTGATGACAGAAAGTCTTGGCATCTGGCCAACTCATGGATTCCGTGTTGAAGAGATAACAGTACTGGCCATACGACTGCCATCCGTTGTCACAGGCTGAATCAAATTCTTTTAGAAATCTCAAAACAAACGTCGTCGAATCTCATTGATGGTCAGTCCGGAGAAAGAATCTTGGACGAGATTTAACATTTCCGCTGCGTAGCTGTATCCATCCTGATCGTAGACAGTAACGACTGGATTCTGACCGTAGATGTCCAACTGGATTGTTTGTACATAAGCATCAATGGGGAAATACCACTACAAATATTACTGAAACCTTGCTAGAAATACCTGGACTCCTCCAGAACAATCATCTTTCCATTGAGTGAATACCCATGAGGAATAGAATTGAAGAGGAATCGTTCTTAGAGCACCGGGGGTCAGAGCTGGGTCAATGTAATAGAGTTCTCCAGCAGAACTTCCAGTTATCGCTCCAAGCATTCCGAAATCAGCCTAAACATCGTTGGGATCCCCCTTCCGGACTCACGTCTGTTCCATTACAGTAATATCCTCGCATGTTTTTGTTGATCGATTTGACTCCAAGGAAGGCGTTGACGTGTAGATTCATCGATCGCTGATATTCGTAGAGCTCATTCCATCCATTTTGATCGGAGTTGTCTGGAGTGGAAGTGAGGAACAACTCCATGTAGGAGCCAGGGACGGCGTCTCGTTGTCTGACAGCCACATCGAAGGCTCTCCAGACTTGGACATTGCATCCTTTATCGATGTTTTTGTCCAAAAACGCCGTGTTTGTCAAATTGTTCAACGTGTCCACCACCACCTGGTAGTGATTCGCATCTGCCACAGCCAACACATCGGCCCCTAAAACTGTTTTGGAATTCTAAAGACAAGACTGACAAGTGGAATTGTAGCCGGTGAGGACGAATCGGCGAATCCATTTGGGATCTTGAGAGACAATATCTCGGAGAAGGTCTCCAAAGTATTTGTTGAGATATCCAATCTGAATACTCTTCTACTTTCAAAAGGTAAGCTACCTGAGCAGCTCCGATGGAAGTGATTTCAACAGCAAAGATCATATCGACGTATTTGAGCTGAGGCTCAGGAGAGAATCCTTGCTCCTGACAACGAGCTGCAATCTTTTCTTTATTTCAGCACAAAGACTGACCATATTGACAGAAATCTCCAGTCCAAGTTTGAGGACAAAGACATTTGGATCCTTGGGCAGTTCCTCCATTGTAACAAACAATTTGTTGACATTTGCTGCCAGAGTACCCCATCGGGCAGAAACAGTCTGTTCCATTTGGATTGACAACTCCTCCATTCTGACAATCTCCCGGTGGCTGTAGTGTGGGTTGGACTTTAAAAAAATATTTGGTTTCTTTCCAAACAAACTTTCTGAGCAATACATATTTCCAGCTCTTTGAACGGCCATTCCATAGTCATCTCTTGCGTAGAACTAAAATATTTCCATAAAAGATAAGGAAGAAAAGCTCACATTGAAATAAAGAAGCTCGTTGGGAACTGAGCAGGTGAACGAAGGGAAATAGAAGGGGTAGTCGCAGGCGTCTCTCCAGATTCCATTCGAGGCATAAATTTCGACCTGTTGGCCATTTCGATTTGCGTAGATGTTCAATCCAGCTGTCACATATTGCGGCAAAATGAAGGGGTAATTCGTTAATTGGATGACAACTCCAGAGTCAACACCTAGAGGCAAATTAAATACAAAAGAGGAAAAAACCATAAACTGGCTCAGTCTGATATCCATTGGCTGAGATGGATGAAGTAAACGCCCAGAAGAGATCGTAAGAGTTTTGACTAGCTCCTGCTGTAAATCGGCTGATCTACCAAAAGAAGCGACAAACCAATATTGTTATAGAATTTCTGGAATATTCTGAAGGTACAAGTCGATCCGGGGGTAGTCGTGACGACAGTAAATGTCCACATTCCAACGTGGGGTCCATTTACGATCCAAATGTAGTTCCCTTGATCGTCGTAGAGATTATTCGATCGAGTATAATTTGTTCCATCAGGCATGGCAACCAGGAGTTGGAGATTTTCTGTTCATATTTATAGAGAGAAGAGAGTGAGAAATTACCTCCAGTTGCAACTACAGTAATCTGTTGAATAGTACTATCAACAGTGACAGCTTGATAAGCGTTCTGGAGACTGCAGATCTGAACGTCATTCGAGAGGACCATTTGAGAGCGATAGACTGTCGACATCATATGGTTATATAGGAGCTGAAAGGTTCTTTTTCTTTTGGAGAAGTTTTCCTCACGTCGTAGGTTCTCGTTTTGTTTCGGATATAGAAGGTTTGTCCTCCAGTTCTTCTGTAAATTTTGTTGTTTTGAAATAGTCCAAGAAAGTCTAATGATTTAAGAAACTAACCTCGAAATATCGTCCATCTTGCGGAATCCGGGATCTTCAGGAGTCACGATACATGGAGAATCAGGCTGGACATAGATGAAGTGGAGAGGAGCACGCCAGAAGCTGTCTTGATGGAAGACTGTTTCAGATACGCCGGAGTCCTTTGGAGGAGCATCAGTCACAATGTAGACTGGAGAACGGTAGGTGGGATATTGAATAAGAGCAGCTCTGAATTCTTTTTGAGAATTCAAAAAAAGAAACCAACGAGACGGCAGAGAAGATGGAATCGTAGCAATCTCCATCAGGCGACGTCGAATTGATGGCCAAATTGTTCAAATCTGCATCCATCAGGGTGAAATCTGTGTAGCGTTTGTTCAAAATTATTTCTAAATTTTTTTCCTAAAAAGAAAAGAGACGAGTCTACGGTCGTTGTTGAATAGGACGAGGATGAAGTTCTGGAGATATCCTGTGTCAAATTGGAGGGCATTCACGAAATTTTCAGCTGCTTGTGTCACCTAAAGCTTGTATTTTCAAAAAAAAAGGAAAAGACCTGGGTATTGATGCTGTTCATATTGGCTCGAACCCTCAGAATAAGAGTCAGAGTGGGATGTTCAGCATCGAATTCAAGTCCCTGGTTGTCACTACAGTAGACATTTTCACAATGATTTCCGTTATAGCCAATCGGACAGCCACAGGTGTTGTCTGGCCTGACAGTTCCTCCATTCATGCAAAGAATTGCTCCACAGTTCGGTCCAGCCCAAAGACCCTGGCAGAAACAAGTGAAACTTCCATCCAATTGATTGATCTAAACATTTCTAGCCAGTCGCATTGATCATTACCAAGAACCCTTCATTCATACAAGTGACAACTGGGGTTGTGGAAGGAGTTGTCATAGCGACTGTGCTCGAAGTAGGAGGAGGGGCTGAATCGTTTTTGTCTTAAAAGGAAACTTACGAAGACACTCAAAGCCATAAGTTCTTCTGAAGTTGTAGCCTTCGAAAGTGATTCCATCCACCTAGGGATCTTAATTGGAAAGAAGTCGACTCACATGGTAGAGATAAGACCCCCAAGATTTACAGACAAATCCGTCTTTGAAATACTCGTACGAGCAATTATAACGGGTTTCAAGCGGTCGCGGTCGATAGATGCTCTGTTAAATTTTATTGTTTGACAACGAGGAGAACCAACATTGTCGTTTCCCGTAATGGCTAGAGATAACAGCTTCGCTGGGCTACGAAGTCCATTGGCATGGAAGACGGCTGTAGCCTCCTGGCCCTTGTAGGCGAATCCCATTGGGAAATCATTCCTTGCTTGGTCATCTCCAGAAGAAATAAAGCCTCCCACAACATTTAGATTAGTTTTAGCCTAAAGACACAAGGGAATCTCATTCAGTAGGCCTTTTACTCTGATAGTAAGGATACAGTAGCTCGTTGGGAGGTCGGCCGAAGGCGTCACTTTGAAATTTCCAGGAGGAAGCGTCCAATAAAATGGCTAAAGAGAGATCAAAAAGTCAAAAGGGATAACTGTATAAGTGGAAGGAGTTCTGGGCGCCGAGTCTGGGAAATACATGGCGCCATTTTCTCCTTGGAGACTCATATAGGGATTCAATTGGCCTTCACTTTCCAGCTCAAATGTGATGCTGAACATGGTGTCGTCCACATAAACGAGATATTCTTGGGTACAATTGGCCAAATAAGTCTTGTCGATGGTTGCTCCCTAAAGGTTTGTTTCTCTCTGAGAGCCTCTCTTACCAATCCGTCAGTGGCTGGATTGTCTGGGACAACGTCGTTATTGAGAGAACAAATGGCTGAAGAATCTGTTATGTTTGAAAGTTTACTTACGATGGATACAGCCTTCGCCAGTGTAGCCAGGAGTCTGACAAGTTCCAAAGCCCAGTTTGACACTGAGAGTGGCGGCGTTACTCATGACAGATCTTTTGGATCGACTGTGAGGTTTTTCCTCTTCTTCGAATAATTCCTCGTCAATATACCTCACTGGCCCATTATTCCACGTCCGAAAGACTAGAAAACTTTGAAAAAGACTAAAGAACTTACCGCTTTTTTCTATTTCATCCAGCGGTCGATCCGCGAGGACAACTATCGCCAAAAAGGCGACAAGAAGCCACAGCCGCATCTGAAAATAAGAGAGAATAAGAAGAAAATAGAAAGCTGGTGTGAATGTCCGGGTGTGACAGCTCTACCTTCCCTTCTAATCTGGTGAATTCTAATTTTACGGGCTATTAAATGTCTCTCTCCTCCGATAGGAGACCCTCACCGTCATCTGCACCATTATAATAAGTTTATTTTTCTAGAGCAAGCTCTCTGCTCGTTACTCGACAAATTTTCCAACTAATAATAAACAACCTTCCCAGAAATTTCTTCAGCAAAAATCTTTAGAAAAACTGGTTTTTGAAGTGTTTCCCGATAGACTGGAAACTGACTCCCCGATCCCCCTTGGCTGACTCGGTGTTTATAGCCTTTTGAACGCTTGAATTCCTCCACTGATAAGGAGTGGAAACGCCCTCTACAAAAAGTACAATAGAAATCTTTATTTCTCGCATCAATCAATCATTTCGGAAACGTGTTAGAGCCAGGAGGTTGCATCTCAACTCCATCCTTGGGTGAAATAACTTCTTCCTTTTAATCGTGGGCTAGTTTGTGCATGGTTTGCTTCGTGAATGAATTTAGAGAAAAGCTAACTTAGCTCAAACTTGAATGCTGCAAATTCCCACACTTTCAGAGACAGCAACGAGGAGGTCGAGTACTTTTTAAATGTCTGCTAGAAACGCAAAGATAGTAGACAGGTTACGATAGGATATTTAATTTCAACTTGTTCAACAATTATTACATTTCGGCAGCATTTTGCAACAGGCTAAACAACAACATTCTTCTGGTTTTTGTCACTCGGTTCCAATCTGCAAATGATCTGAACATTTGAGTCAACCTACGTGCACCGCAGTCAATAGGGGTCGATATACGTATTTACTTCCGAGTTTCGTGAATCTCTCAATGATGGCTTGAGACGGCGCTTCTCTTTTCTCTTTTCATTTTTCTCATACCTTTTACGGAAAGGCATGGCATTAGCCTAAAATTGGTATTTGCTATACGACAATCATTTTACTTACAGATGTAATTGATAAATGTGGACTAAATTTGTTGACAAAATGGTCCATCGGAATGTCCAGGAGGGAAGGAATAGGTGCAATGTCCCTTCCTACGTTTTCGGCACGTCTTTCCAACACCGATAAGCGACGAAAAAGATCATCCACCGAATCTTTTAAATTCTAAAAAGGCTAAAAAGGTTAAGCCAAAGTACCGAGGTTTTTTGACGTTCTCTTCTGAGGTCTTCTTCCAAAGACACCATTC
Source organism: Oscheius sp. JU1382 (assembly GCA_932521405.1). Taxonomy (NCBI): domain Eukaryota; kingdom Metazoa; phylum Nematoda; class Chromadorea; order Rhabditida; family Rhabditidae; genus Oscheius; species Oscheius sp. JU1382. Next base: position 4,353,403 of record OW051479.1, read on the forward strand.
GTTTTTCCGTCGATATCATCACTCTCGAGATCTCGCAGCAGATTTGCTCAATTAGAGCGCATGTCATTTTGTTTATTTCATGGAAGATTTGTGGAGAATTGTACACGGGCATTTTCGTCTCGGCAACTTTTCTCTAAAAAAAGGCTGTTAAACTGCACAGATATTAAACCTGGTAGATTTCGAAAGCCTGGCACAGAGAGGAGACATTAGCGAGCTTTTCTTTTGACATTTCGGACGAATCTGAAATATTGCTAGATCATAATGCAACGTCAAGCACTTAAACAGCACAAGGTAAGTAAATTGCCGACAAAATTTAGAATTACCGTAATGCTCTACATCTGTATTACAATTTTTATTATAGTAGTACATGTATTTTGGCTCGTTTTTATAGGCTGTTCATAAAAAGGCGACAGCTGATGTTTCAAGGAAAGGGGTTTTCGCGGCGAGACCCATTTTATTATTAAAAAAAGGCCTGGCATTCTATTTTGGCACGATTATTGTTAGTGCAACTGTGACGCTGCTCATCATGGATCTCTTCTATTGAATTTCTCTTGAGAGCATCGTAGGCGCAATTCGCTCGTTTTGAAGATGGCTGATAGCGTAAGTTCTATATCGAATTTGGATATACAATAATAGGCTATGAAGAAGAGAGGAAGGCCGATATGACCGAAGGGAAGATGTGAAGGCAGGAGGCCAAAAAGAGATGGCCTTACTTCTGTTTGACTCAAATTTGAAAGAATAAACCATTTCCTTTTTTGTTTAACCCCCTCCTAGTTTTCTCCTTTTTTCTTGAAAAAAAACTCTGACTATTTCCCATTTTGAAAGAGCTTTCTAAAAATTGAGAGCAGAAAAGCTCTAACAATAAAAAAAAGCCTTATTGTTGCCTGCGATATCCCTGTTATAAAATTATAAGATGTTGTAATCCAAAGAATTAAACGTCGAAAAGTAGATTTATACACTAAAAATCAAACCAATTACAGGATCTCAACGTATTTCAATAATTGCTGTTACTGTATCAGTTTGCAGAACGAAGACTATTTTTTCAAATAAACTTTCTTTCATTCTTTGTAGCTTTGTTTCCCTTTTATGTTATAGTGAGTACATATCGCCATAAGCTTATATAATTAATTTCTTGAATGGATAACAGTACTCTTTCTTTTTGATATCTCTCCAATGTACTAAAGACCTTTTTAGGATAAAATGGGTCCCGTCGCGATAACTCCTTTCTTGGATACGAAGGTGTCGTCTTGTTTATGAACAGACTAGTTTTCTTCTAAGTGACTGAAAAATATAAGAAATATGGAGAGTAGTATTTTTATGGGCAGGCGTAAAAAAAAGTAGAATCGGAGAATCTAAATTAGCTTAATCCGAATTAATCTCGTTGTCTTGTTGGAACCTCGTTCAACGTGCTGTAGCACCGCAAGACTATGCGCCCTATGTCGTCATTGACAAGCTTTCAAAGCGATTCTGGTGAGATTGCCGATAGTGGACCCGGAGGTAGTGGCAGTTCTGAAAGGAATACTATCGATATGTTTGACACCGATACGGAAGGAGCCATGGATGGCAAAGGAGGAAAACAGCGCGAGTTGGCAGTCGCACTGGATACTTCTGGAGCCGGAAGTGGGAGCGAGAAGCTGTGTGGAAGTGGTGGAGGCCTTGGCGTGGCTGTTGGAGGAGAAGTCTTCAAGGTGGCAGCCGAAGACGCCTTCTATGACGCCCGTCAAGCTGCAGGGACGAGGGAGGCCGCTCTCGAAAGGGAGCACCGATACGGCCAGGAGGAGGGAAATGTGAAGTGGAGTGACGGGGGGAGCTCAGGCTCGAGCTGGGGAAATGGCCTTGGTGGCAGAGGCAGATCCAGCGAGAGTCTGAGCGATGATCCCTTTGGATCACCCAAGCCTGGAGTCCCACCGAATGTGGAGGTTAGTTGCTTTTTTTAAACTTTGCGGACTATAATTTAGTTAAATTTACTTTCCGTTTCCAGAATTCCCATTTCCCATATTACTCTTTCACTTTTCGCGAATTGGTTTGTCCCTTCATTATGACAAAAAGCCCTTTAAACAATACACTGAAACCCACCAACTAGTAATAAATCGACGAGGGACTTTCTATTTTCGATTTTTTTTCAAGATGACTTGGTTATGATTTAGGGGTAATTTTCTCTTTATATATGAAACGGTTTCAGGTTCAGTTTGTTGGCGGTTGTGGCTCCATCCTGGCGATGATGGAAGAGGATATGCGCGGAGTCGATAATCCCCGGTGGCGGAGGTCCAATGCCGAAATCTTGGACATGAAGTTGAGCCGCGAGGACCGGGAAGTGCTGATGGACTTCGATATGATGTCTGTGGACGAGGAGCTGGAAATTTTAGCTGGCAGAGGAGGTCCCAGACAAAGGAATGAGTCCGGAAGCAGTATTGACTTCGACGATTATGGCATATTACTTCCTGAGCCGCTAATACAGGAGGAGTTGCTCGGAACTTCCATCGAAAAGGCTTTCATCGAAAGTGAGAGAGAGGAGCGGAGAGCGATTGACGCTGAAAGAAGCCGCAAGAGGAAGCTGAGAGAGGAGAGCCAGGCGCCGAAGGTCAAAACACCCCGACTGGAGGCCCTGGCTGAAGAGGAAGAGATGGAAGCCGAGCACGAGCCACAACCCCACAAGGAAGAGGATACGTTGGAAATCTTGGAGATGGCCATGCCAGACATGGAGATGTTGGAAGATGACAGCTGGAGAGAGACCCCACTCCCAGATGAGCCAATATCTCCCCGAGAGGGCCGGAATCCAAGACGAAGGCGTCTGCAGGAAGATGAGAGGAGAAGAAGTCGAAGCCGATCGCCCAACTACGCGGCCAGGAGCCCATCCCCGCCACGCCGGAGCCCAAGACCGAGGACACCACCAGTGCCAGACTACCATAACCTGGTAAGTGTTTTTAATTTTGGGACTCTAGCAAAGGGAATTTGGGTTATTTCCATCACTAACTCTCAAGTTGCAGGCTCAAAATCTGTCCCAATCCGTGCTGGCTGCCCTGGAATGGCTTGCTTCTTCTACTTCTCATGGACGCGATACTCTGGACCTCGTTTTGAAGTTACGCAGGGCTTCGTCCACCCTGTCGAGGATCCAAAAAACTCCAGCAATCGAGCTGAAGATTGGTCGAGTTGAAAAGGATTTGGAGCGCATTTCCCGCTTGGTAGAGGAGCTAACCCCTGGACCTGCCCCTCAGCGACCCAAGCGCAATAGGAGAAAGCCCAACTGGTATGGCTTAGTTGTGAGCCATTAACTTGTACGATTTTTCTTTCTAATTCTAATTCATTCCTTTTTTCAGTTCCTCGACCACTAACTCGCTTCTACTAACCTTCTGACTGCTACTCGTCTATTAACTCCAACTGACTTAATGGACTTGCTTTACTAACTTCTGACTGGAATTCTGATGTCTACTCACCAACTGACTACTGAATGGAATCAAGGATTCACACTCATCCTCTCTACATTCTTCTTTACTCGTTGAACTGATCAGCATCTTGCTCTACTCAATTTCTGACTGCGATTGACTGACTGGATTGACGTTCTTCGACTTTCCGATATTTTGGACTAACTCCCAGATGACTTCTGGAATACTCGTTTTCTACTTTTGGCTAATGGAGTTGTTCCAATACACGGCAACAGCCTCAAACTGGCTCCCAACTGAATTCCTTACTCACCTATTGGCTGGATACCCTTTGAAATAAGGATGATATTGACTTGAAATGTTCGTTCGCCTAACTGGTTGTGATCCTTCAATTCGACTGAATCTACTAGCCTAATCTCAATTCGGTTTCATTGATCGCTTGTATCGGTTGAGGTAAGTGAATTTTGAAGAAAAGTTAAACCAGAAACATTTTCAGCTCAGTCTCCCGCTACTTACCTCTTTTTGCTTTGTCTATTCAAGTGAATCGTCGCCTTGGTTGAGGTAAGCCATTTCCCAAAAGTTTTATCGAATCTTTTCAGTAAACTCCCAGCGCTGTTCTTGCCATTAAATCTTTGGATCCAAGTTATATCATTGATCACCTGTTTCTTTTGTGACCACTATCCATAACTTTCAATGACCGGATGATCGCTATTTCTATTCAATTGCCGTAGCTGGAGATGCCCGCCCAATAAGATATTTCTTCAACCGGTTGAGGTAAGTGAATTTTGAAGAAAAGTTAAAACAGAAATATTTTCAGCTCGTCTCCCGATTATCATCCTTTTTTTTTACTCAAGTGAAACGTCGCTTTGACTGAGGTAAGCCATTCCCAAAAGTTTTATTGAATCTTTTCAGTCAGCGTCATCTACTCGTCTTCACGAGCTTTATTTTGAAAATATTCTGATCATCATACTTTATTTAAAAGATAGATGAAAGAAAGAGCAGAAACTTCATTTTGAAACATTCTGATAACCATCATCAAAATTTGTTTGAAAGATGGATGAGAGGTGAGTTTCGGGCCAGGAAGGAGGCTCTGGACTCCTTCCTGGATCTTTTCTTACTTCTGACCTGAGCAAGACAGGGTGAGAGGTGTCGTCATCACCTTGTATTTTTATCCGGGTGGGCCGTCTGCTTCCTTTTCGTCCCAAACCCGGTGCGCCCGGCCCTGGCCTTGCTGTTGACTGCTCACCCACCCAGTAGCAGTGTACCTCAACCATCTGGATGATAGGTGGACGGATTCCAAACAAGAGGGTGGGCACTTTGCATCAAAAATCGTGGGGTGGGTTCTTTATTTGTCACTAGTAGATCTTCCCATCGCGGGAACCTTCTTGAAGCGAAGTGGCCAAAGATAACCCCCTCTTTTTCGACAAAATGCATTCATCCCCTCCAAATTTTCTAAGGTTTGAGACTTTCCTCAATTCTAGTTTTAAAGGCCACTTCGTTCCATTACTTATAACAATTGCAAATTTACGCCGCTCTTCTCTTGGAAAGTAGAAATCTTCGGGGTTTTTACCGACTTTTCAATTAAGGCATTTTAAAGCTTTCTCGGGTAGTACTCTCTTCTCCTGGTTTGTCTTCTTTCCCTTTCTATTGGTCCGACCATGGGAAGGATGGGACCAAAAGTTCTGGGAGGGTAAGCTGGGAAAAATTCCAAAATTAGTTTGAGGAGTATAATTCGCCGCCTGAAATCAAAAAGGGTTACGGTAACTGGATCACTAATTGCTTTCTGCCCTTTGGTTTTGCTTCAAAAATGCGAATAGATTGAAAATAAAGCGAACAGGGATTTTTTAAATTTTGATTTGATTTTTTGATAGATGATACCTTGAAACTAACATCCTTTCGAGCTTGATAGAAGTTTTTGCCACTTGGTAGAAATATTTTAAAGGGGGAACCTGAGTTGAGATTGAGAGAAAAACTCAACTTTAAAGCGCTGTCATCTTGTAATTTTGCTCTATTGTTTAGTCTGCTTGCGGCCGGATGTAATCTAGAACTCCCCTGGGCTGTTCTCTTTTCCCCCATAAGTACTCCATCCACTTGGTTGGCTCCCTGAAGCCTGGAGCCCAGGTGGTTGAGGAGCTGCTACTGCTGGGTTCTTCTAGGTCCACTCCCGGCCTGTTTTGCCCACCTCCTCCGGAGGTCCTTCAGGAAGCGGACGGCATGGAGGGCCGGTCTTTCGCCAGAGCGTTAGACCTAGCCTTGGGAAGTGTGTGAAGATAAAAAAGTTTTAAAAAAAACAATTTTTTGAGAACCAGTCAGCTTGACTTGGTTGATGACGACACCTCCCCAAAGGCACTTCTGCCTTGACTAATTTCTGTATTCATTCCTCCGGGATTTTGATCCCAATTGCCAACCTGGCTGAGGATTTCTGTTTTATTGGGATGAGCCATTCCCCAAACCCTCTCTTTTTTTGGTTTTTTTTCTGATGTGGAGGTCTTTTGCAGCCAGTCTCCCTCCCGCCCAAGACTAGAGACTTTCCCAGTTCCGTTTTCCGAGCCCACTGCACTTCACTGTGCAACTTACGGTGTCCACTCGACCCGGGTCTCTATGACCAACCTACCTGGTGCTTCAAGGTACTTCTAGAGTCGAACTGGGTATCCTGTTGGGGGAAATCATCGGCCCAAAAAAAAGATGGCATCCATAATCCCTCCCGCCGGTGTCAATTTTGAAGGGGAGACTTTCAATGTGTCCCAGCTACGGGGGATGACTACAACAGGAAGTGGAACCAACTCCTCTTTTGAGGAAACGGCAAACCACGAATGTTGTGCCACGCGGCCAGGAATTTTACCAAAGCAGACGGCACGGAAGCCGCTGAGTACGTTCGACGTCTTGCTTTGGTAAAACGTCTGGAGATGTATATCTGGCGGCGCAAGCCGTTCCTGCAAGCCGGAACCGTTCTTTCCGCCCTTTACGGGTTAAGGGCTAGCAGGTGTTGCGGCAGGTTCAGATTTAGACCGTTCCATGACCCTTCACTACTGACTATGCAAGGAAAGAGTCCTTCACTTATGCTTCGGCCAGTGTTAGGGCAGGTTGTCGAGTCGCCTCTTTGAACACCTGAAAAAGGCTTCATTTTATTCCCCTGGCGCATTGGAGGGCCTTTCTAGGTGTTTCCCTGATAACTTGGTGCCATAACGGCGGAGAAAAGGAATGGAGAGGGCAAAAAAGAGAGCCCAAAAGACCCTATTGAAAAGCCGATGATTTCTTTTCAACTTGATATGCAGGGGAACTTCTTGGAGTGGGCTTGTTGACTGGGAAGGAAATAGATTCCTGGTAGATTCGATGTGGCCACTGAAGGGGCAATGAGGCCAAAAGTGAATTGAAGGTTTCAAGTAGTCATGGAAAGGAGTTAGAAAAGGGGACCGACTGAAACTTCGCATGGGGTTAAAATATTGCTTAGCATTTTCGGGTAACTTTATTTCCACAAATAAAAATGTTCTGCAAAGTTATAGCTCTCGATTAGCTCTACAACTTTGCAGAATTTCAAAAATCACAAAAATAATTTTCAACTTCAAAAAACAGGACAACAAAATGATTCTTTTTGCAATTTTCCTTATTGAACGAACTAATTGAAAATATCCAAAAATTATTCGTGGGAGGACTCTGGTAAAAATCCTCAGTCAGGAAGGCAATTGGTGGTCAGAGTTCAAGTGGAAGGCAGAAAGAAAGTCACGGTAGCTGGGCGCTCCGTCTTGTGCTATGAAAAATTCAGTTAGACTGGTACAAACAAAGCTGATTGGTTATTCAAAAAAAGGGAAAGGGTTTTTGGCAAAATTGGGAAAATTGGTGAAGTGGGAGAACTCTCGGGGGCAGGGAGATTCCAGTAAAGTCTATACTGAATTTGCAGATTTTCTTCTTGATAGTTTCTAGCTTCAATTCAACAGCTCAAATGACTCAAAGAAGGGCAACGCTGGAGGAGCAGATTATCTACGGAACAGCAGTTCTGGCAACAAGGAAGCAGAAAAACAACTTATGGAATTGATGACTCAGATGGAACTCGCTCAAACTATGGCTCAACATGGAAATCTAAACGAATCAGGGAAGATGCATACAGCAGCTGATTGGCTCGTGGCTATGATCTCAAGTGAATCAAGGAAGTCGCTTCTACATTTTGGAAACAGCTGGGAGAACAACTCAGACAATAAGGAAATGCTCCTCCAATTGAAAAACAAGCTGCGTGGAACTGATGGCTGGATATTTCGAAACAAAATATTGGCAAGATGAATAACTCGTCTCGTGTTCAACTCGCTCAGCAATGGCTCTTCTTCACCAAATCTATGGAAAATAAGGCTGTAATCATCATAACACGAAGAATTAATGAATTGGCTTCTCCCATCTACTCTTTGGAATTTAAGGAAGATCGGAATGATGAATGGAGAAAAAATGGACTGGGTGCGACTTGGCCACAGAAAATGATAAAAATGTAATGTCTGAGATCAAATAGGAAGACTTTCATTTGAAGGACAAACTGCAGAAAATTATGGAAATTGAACAGATGAGATCAATTATAGCCGATTTTTCGACTGTCAAGTTCAGAAAAGACAAAAGTAATTGGAACGATAATTGGACGTTTGATCGCGATGGACATTCAGCGACTTTCGGAAACGGTTTTTCCTTTATAATTTCTATTAAAAACCATAAAAATAGCTTTTTAGAAAACATTCAAAAAATAATTTGTCATATTCGGTTGATCGGATAATCTGGAACTATCGAAGTCGCTGGATCAGTCTTGATCTATCAGTTCTTCTCGACCGGCCGACCTTCGTCTATTTCTACTTGCTGATTGTCGATGGATAAAATGAGCAAAGATGCCAACTGGAAAACGAGTTAAGCGACGAAAAACCCAAGAAAACACAAATTATGGACTTGAAAAAGGAAATTCTTCGGAGATTCCACAGGACAATCTCGACAATAGCCAACTACACAAACAACGTAATATACATGCAAAGCATCAGCGGAATTACATTGGAAGAACAGGAAGAACACTTCAAGTGCAGTTCAGTCATTTTTACAATTTTTTCAGATTCTAATGGTTGGAGAGAAAATAGTCGACGCTCAACAACTCAAAAAATACTAATTGAACTACAAGAAATGCCAAAGAGCGGCATAAATGTCCTTTGAAGAGCTCGATTAGCTTGTTGTTCCGGAGAGCAACTACGAAAATGCTTAAAAGAAAAATAATCTCATTGGGGGGAAATTAGAGAAAGGGGTTATCGAATTTGTTTTTCAAATAAGAGGGGTAAAAGAGAATCAAATGGGGCAAATTCCGCTTAGGGAAATAAGGTTGTCTACAGAATGTGAATAAAACTGGAAAAAGCTCTCACTTGAGACAATGGAAGAGCTAAGGAAAGATTGAAAGAGTAGTGAAGAACAAATCCTTCAGCAAACAAAAACACAACAATCTGGACCATTTGTTCCAGTAGCACTAAAGATTCAGAGCGAAGGAATTGGAACCAAGATTTTGATAAATTCGAAGCGGCTTTTTTGGCGCTTGAATGCAACAGTCGAAGAAGATACATCAAAAAAACTTTTCAGGAATGGGCTTAGCCCTTTTCACAGACTTTATGTCTTCTTATTTTCATCTACAAGTGGGTTGTGTCGCCTCTGGCGGCTCTTTGAAGGTTTTCCCATTTTTTCCACTTTGTGAAACTTTCAGTCACCTTTCCCTTTGAGTTTCTTCCTCTTTCCCTGAAATATTAGGCCTCTCTAAGTTTATCTGAGATTTCCCCCGGAATTTCCTGAAAATTAGAAAAAAACGACCGCTCCCCCAAAACAATAAAGGATTTGACCGGATTTACAAAAAGGCCACGGACGGACGGACAGGAGGACACGGAAGGATTTTATTTAATAGAAGACAAGCAGGCTGCGCCGCCTCTGGCGGCTCTTTGAAGGTCCTCCCAATTTTTTCGCATTGTGAAACTTCTTTACGAATTTTAGGCCCCTTTCTCTTCTAATTTTAGGCTCCCTTCTCCTCGAATTTTATCTGGGACTTTTTTCCCCAAGGACCCATATTCATTGTCGCTAGGACCGGTGATAACTTAAAACCGTGCTAATTTTCTCAAGGAAGTCTAAAATTGCGGGGAGGGGGCCCTATAAACTCAACGATCTATATCTTATGAGCCGATTTAGGTTGCTATTTCAAGAAGAGCAAAAGAATTCCCTAGCTTCTATAGAATCAGAAAAAAGATTTCACTACTTTTATAAAGTAGTCCACCCGAACCTAAATACGCTTTTACAGAAATCTGACGCTTCCAAACCCCATAGCTTATCAGGGAGTCCCTAAGACTTTACCCCTTTTGACCTGACTTTCTACCGAATTTTATCTGGGACCTTCTCTGAAATTTCCTGAAAATTAGAAAAAAAAAAATGATCGCTCCCCCAAAAAAATAAAGAAAAAAGGATTTTGACCGGATTTTACAAAAAGGCCACGGACGGACGGACAGGAGGACACGGAAGGATTTTATTTAAAGTTAGATTCTTATTTTGATACAGTGAAGTTGACAAGAGAGAAGAGAATACAAACAGATTTACGCGGTTGAAGCGATGAGAAAAACTGCATCTGAGTTTTCTTTATTTCAACGCGCACCCTCGCTCTAAATTCCCGACCCGATCACAGAGCGACCTCCCGATGAAAAATCTGAAAGTTAGGCAGCGCTACTAGAAGTCGACATGTTTGACTAAGAATTAACGCTGGCTAGTTACGGGAAGAATCTGCGCGCCTAATTGAGAAAACATTTTAACGAGCCTTTATTTTTATCACTTATACTATGCGCACCCCGTTTGGTCCGACAAGTCTGCTTATCTATTTGCTCAGCTGATAACTTTCGACAAGTCATAACTTGTCAACAAATCACAGAGCATCATGGCCCCGTGTCCTCAAAAAGTCTAAGGATGCTGCAGTGCTACCTGAATGAACGCGCAGCAAGAAACAAAACCTCGGTCAGAGCTTTTACGTCCAACCGAGGGTAAAGAGATACAAAATCTACCCTTCTCCTCGGTAACGGCTCAACTCCTCGGCTCGGCTCCTGAAAATAAAATTAATCGAATCGAGCTAAAAATCCTACATTTTCTCTTTTCCGCCCCCGAGGAAAGTGCTCTTGAGACAACCTGTTAAATCATGCAAGTCGTAACTTTTTCACAAGGCATGGCTGCCTTCCCAGAAAAGTATTGAACGTTATTTCTCCCAAAATAAACTCCGACAAACCTCCAACAACCTAGTCCTTTCTCTCCTCGAGTCCTTCCTTTCAGACTCCGGCCTGGAGTTAAAACCTCGGATCTGACCATAAAGAGGCGGCAATATCCGTAATAATATCACGTTTCTGATGGTAATAAACTCCATATTGACTAATTTTGTCTTTTTGCTTGCTTTTTCAGTCTAATTCAAGGCTCAAGCTCAGCAGTTGATCCATCGATTTTTAGCACTTCTTTCTCCTTAAATGGGCTTTTTACTGGGAGTTAAGAAAGAATGAAATTTTAATGAAAATATTAAATCTTGGATCTGAATAGAGACGTGATCTCTTTCGGACTACCCAACTGTCGTGACTTAATGAACTGACTTACTGATTTTCAGTGAAGTTCAGCACTTTTCTTTTTGATTGATTTCAGTACTATTAGAAATAGAGGATGACTTTTTGAGACTTTGCTTTGAAGATTTGAAAAGCTAACCTTTAGCCCCTTTTGATCCTTGGCTCCAACGATTTGTGGCACTTCTTTTCTCCTAAAATTATATCTTTAATAGTAGTTGTGGAGAAAGGGCGAATTATTTTGGTCTACAAAAATTGGTGCTTAAAGAACTGAAAGCTTAAAACTTTTTTATTGAACTGGGCTGAAAGTTTACAACGAAAAATTGCCATCTTGTCAATCGTAATTTTATCCCATTACTCTATGAAGACTTTAACAAACCACCATTTCACCTATTTACTGGCCTTTTCAATAACACTTTTATCACGTGTTCTCTGATTTATTCTTTAGCGAGCTGGAAAAACCAAATTTAAAAGTTTCAGGGCCTAGAATTACCCAAAATGATTTTAGAACTTTTCCCTCTCTTTGCTAAAAATGTTTGCCGAAATCAATAGCAAGCGAAACAGCCTGAGCAGCAAAAAACAATTACATTTTTAAAGAGTTATTCCCATTCATCCGGTGGTTCATTGGATGGATTTAAATCGACTTTTCTTGAATAAATGAGATTCTTGTTTTTCATACGCATATGTCGAGTTTTAAAAGCTTTTTTGGACAAATTTGTTTCAAGTTTGCGACTACTTTGAAATAACAAAAAGATAAAATCATTTTGGACAATTCTTATGAAACTTTCTGGGCTGTTCCAACACGCCGAAGTCTAAAAAATAGATAAAGATGCTCCCAGCTTATAAAAGCCATAAAAGATCTGATACTTGGGGCTGCGTTTTATAAGAGCCATCTCAGCAATCAAATCATACGATATTTTGGATTACAGCAGCCATGTGCAATATTGGTTGAGAATTTCAGCCCAATAAAAATCATAAACTCAACTTTGTTGTACCACCATTATAGTTGATCTCAGTCGCTAGGAAATACGCTATGGTCAAAATTCTTTGCTAGTCCATTCCAACTATGCATTCAAAGAACTTTCATCTATCTGTTCAAAATTTGATTTTCAATCGATCTCACTCATTTCTGACTATTTTTCTATTTAACCTAGAATTTTATTGAAAAACTTGCCTGATCAAGCGATCTTTAGGATTAGAGGAGAGGAAGGAACATCCCTACAATTTTGCAAAATAAGCTAACCTTTTGTGTTTTTCCTTTGATCAGTTTATCGCTCCACTCATTTTTCCATTTTGACGAAGGTCCACCAGATCTTCCAAACTCCTGAACTTTGCTTGTGTAGTAAAAAAGAAAAATACCCCGGGTTCTTTCTCAAATTTTCTTATTTCCTAGGGAATGTCAAGAAGACATGGTCGAACCCGAGTTGGTTGCAAGATTTTCCCGGTGAAGGGAATTTGAGAGACCTGAGCTGCATTTTTAAAGATCTGAACCTGCCAGGGTCACTGATCTCGCGACATAGTCGGCCAGCTCTCGCTGTCTTGCTTTTGGCAGCGCCGAGAAGTTGACTGATGGCCAATTCGACCCGGGTTGACTAAACAGATAGGGATAGCATACCCACATTACCCTAGTGTAGTCAGCACCACTGGCATGGTGACGAGAAGAACTAAGCGTTCAACTCGCTTTAGCATTCGCACTCCGGAAAGATTGAACGACGTGCCGCACAATGTCCACACGATTGAGTCAAGGGAAAAGTCAAAAAGAAAAAGTTAGGACGTTCGAAGACGTGACTGGCAAGGGGAGCAAGAGTGTCTCCTTTTGGAACGACTCGGACTCGTCTACTCGTTAGGTGCGCTTTAAGGGTTTAAGACTGCCAGAGAGTCTGACCCAACACCAGGAAGCATCCGAAGACGCTGAGAGACTTGCCCTGCTGTCCTGCGTCAGCACTGGGGGCCGATCGTATTTCGACCATTGCAGCCGAGGGATACAATCAGTTTTCCCGTATCGTCTTACTAGGGACTGGCACCCTATGCGGTTGGCACTGGCATGCTCCTCGGCGACCAGTGACGAGAGAATTTCATCCGAGAGTATCTTGCGTTGCTCTCATTGGAATCATTCAGCTCGCTTTATCATCCGGTCCCGATAGGCATGAGACGAGGGTCAGCGAGGGATCATCGGCAGATTTTCCAGAAGTTCTGCCTACCCTCAGCTTTCCCCGGATGGACGTGTCGCAAAATGCCCGCACGATTTTCCAGGGCAGGGAGACAAGGGCCGAAGCCAAGGAAAAAAAAAAGATTTCACCTTGTTTAATTGAAGAAGGCGAAGGAGGTTGGAGCAGGGAGGACTGAACAGAAAATGAATAGACTAGGGATTTGACTGAGAATTAATCCCTCTCGACTTGTCAAAGTTTTTGAATTTTAGTTAAAAACAGTAACCCTAGATTCTTTGAAATACATGCATAGCTGCTAGTTAAATGTATAACAAGATTGCCATTGCTACCGGCTAAAGGTTTTATTTTACTTTTGAACGCTTGAATTGAAAGAAGTGAATACGCTCTCTACAAAAATAGAAATCTTTATTCAATCATTTGGGTACATTTCCACAATAAGTTCCATTGTTGAAATTGGCGTTCCAGATAAGACTCTGGACTGAAGGAGAAACCTTCGCTGTCAAATCTCCAGCTGTTGGGGCAAAGAAGTAGCATCCAGCTCCACCAGCCAACGCTTGGAGTGCAGCTCCATTGGTCACTCCTGGCCCATAGCCAACCACAATAATTCCATAAGTATTGGAAGAAAGGATAGAGGTGGTCGATGGGTTGTCAGAGAATCTGAATATTTGATGAAACAAAAGAAATAAAACAAACGTTGAGGTGGAAGTAACATAGACGAGGAGATGATTCGAAAGAGAAGTACGGTATCCGGTGTTGAGGTACGCTGGGCTTGCCGCTTCCGTCAAAGCTCTGAAGCAAAGAGATAAAGACCAAGGGAGGTACAAACTGTTGCAAATTCTCTCCAGCATCATCGAAATCTTGATAATATAAGCCCATTTGCATAAGATATTTGTTGAGAATACCCATCGAAGTGATGGAATTAAAGTAAGCATATGGCGAAAGCTGGGGAGACCCGGCTCCTTCAACCGGAATAAGACCAACTCGAACACCACTTTGGGAAACGGCATAATTCGACATCAAATTGCTCACAAAGCCGGACATCTAAATTCTATTTTTTTTTCCCAAATGAGACTCACATCGTTGTATGTCGCATTCGCAGAATTGCTGACATCGATGAGGAAGACAACGTCAAAGAGAAGATTGAGATTGTTGAAAGAAGTAGTTGGAGAGGCGGTTGTTTGAGTAGTTCCAGGAGTGGTTGTCATCGGCTTTGCTGTGCTTTTTGTTGAAGTGGAAGCCATAGTCGAAGATTGAATTGGTGCATAAGCTGGAAGAAGGAATCGACGGACTCAAGAACAAATCTCACTTGGAAGAACTCCATCAACACAGAAACTCATTTGTTGACGCCGGAAAGACTGATAATTCTCGTCGATTCCATAGATGTAGAGAGTGACAATGTCGGCTGGACAGGAGAAGGGATCCGAGTAATATTCAAAGGAACAAGAAGTACGTCTATACAATTCGGAACGAAGGATATTCTAAGGATTGAATCAGACAGAAAATCTAATCTAGACTTACCATTCCAGTGCTCACATCCACAACTTCCAAGTAGTTCAATTGGCCGCGATGACCTGGTGTTCCTTGGAGATGGAAGACAGCATTTGTGGTTACTGTAAGCGCCATTTAGAACAAAGAAAAAGTACCATTGGCATGAGGAGTGGTGGATATTCCGTCAGCATGAGCTCCTTTTGGATCATCAGGACGAATTGTTGTGAAGTGAGTGAAGACTGAAGAACTGCCAGTTCCATAAATCGACACAAAACAAGGTCCAGCCGAGGAGAGCTACAACATTTTGTTTGAAGAGGCAAACTTACAGAGACAGTATACATTCCAGGATTACTGATAGTGTCGACTCGGATGAATTGAGTCTGTCCGGCGCTGAATAGTTGAACAGGTATCAAAGGATTGCCATTGGGATCTGTCACTCCAGGCTGACCAAGGAATGAATTCGAAATCACATAGACAGCTGTTGTGTTGGCATCAACCTAACAAATCGTTCTCTTTCTCTTTGAGTCAAACCTGAATGAGCCAAGATCCACTGGAACAAGTGAGCGAGTTGGTTCCATTTGTGACTCCAACAGTCGGATTATCTAAGGTTTGTGCTTGATAACGAGAAGCCAAGTAGGGAGTTAGGAAGGAAGTCAGTTGTTTTCCAGTAATGAAGACGGCATTTCCATTGGAAGCATAAGCCAATTTTACGAGATGAGGCATGGATGGATCCGATGGAATGGATCCACAAGTATCTGTTCCCATATATAACCAGTGGAGCTAAAGATTCCATAGATCCGCCAATCAAAAGAGACTCACATTGGCCTCGCTATCGCTGAGTTGCTCGATGGTCATTTGCCTTGTCATGTAGTCTTTTGCGCCAGAAGCAGTTATCAAAAGAATTTGAGAATTCGGGAATTGGATCTGATCTTTTTGCATCAGAGTCTGAGTCAACGCTCTAAAGAAATAAAAGGAAGAGACAGAGGCTTTACGAATAAATATTTGTGGTACAGTTTCCGGGATCAGTTATTCCAACCTTTTCCATTTGAATTGCGATTTGAAGGGCATCAGGACTCGTATAAGTGAAATGGGAATAAGTGATTGCATTGGCTGAAAAGACTCATTTTTGACGAGAGCAATCCTAACAATCGAAGACAATAAAAACGTAATTCTTAAACCAAGTGGGGTCCTTGCTCAAAGCATTGTAGACAACCGACGAGAAGTTGGATGACAGCTAGAGATTTCTATGAGATTTAGAGAAAAGAAGTCACCTGGTCCCAGGCATCCATGTTCAATTTAGTTGATTCGACCATAAGAATGAGAGTTCGATTCTCAGGAGAGAAATTGTAAGGAACTCGAGGCATACACTCGTCGAATTGACAGTTTGGACCTCCATATCCTCGAGGACAAATACAAGTTTGATCATTTTTAGGATCCAATGTTCCTCCATTCACGCAGATCGGAGTAGTGCAGAAAGAGCCGGTCCAATACTCGTTACAGATACATTGTCCTTCAAAGAGTTTGTTAAATATTTAATCAGAATACCATTATAGCGATAGCCTCCGTTGCCACAAGTGAGAATAGGCTCTCTGCAATGGGCGAACGTCACTCTTTGGAACAGATTTCCGAAACTATCTTCTCCGATGTGCTGAATTTAGTTGTCTTCCACTTCAAATAACTCACAGTAATTCCAAATTCATTCATCGGACTATTCGCATTCGGACAAGCGAAGGGTTGAGACAGCCAGCTGAAGGAGCATCCAACTCGATATTGATATTGGGCTGCATTATAGAAGGTTCCGTTATAGACATCCCACATGAGAGCATATTTCAAAATATTGTTTTGGCCCTCGTTGTCCTCTCCGCCTGTGTAGGTGATCAACATATTCTGATTGGTGTTCTGAATCTCTTAGCTATCCGTTCTTCTTTTATTCCTTACGTCAACGGGGTCGTTGGCAGGGAAGTCCATAACTGAATTAGTGACGAATCCAGTGTAGATTTGAAGTTGACTTTGAACGCGAATCTGATCTATGAGATTGTTTTGAATAAAAAATACCTCGGCATAACAAGAATGATATCCGCTGATTGAAGGAGGAGCACTGGTTGAAATATTGGCATACCACATGCCGGCTGGAAGATGGAGAGACTCCGGATTTGTTGGAGGACTGCTTTCATCGTAGTTATGTTTCTGGCAGATGAATGTTCTCAATGTAGAGCAAGAATCTTGGGTCCAAGTATTGCCATCAAGGGCCGAATTATTCCAGAAAACACATTGGCGAGTTGGATCATAGGCGGGAATATCTCCCCCTCCAGCCCAGAACATATCTGACTGATTCAACTGAAATTCTTTGTTTTCCATTTAAAAAGATTTACATTAGTAGGCGGATTATTTCCTCGATCCCAAGCATAGCCATTTCCAGTGGGATTTCGAAGTCCAAGCCAGAAACTATTCGAATTATATCTATTTGTCAAAAATGAGTGTTTATCTTTTGCCAAATCGTCAACAATGAATCCTCCACTTTGTGAACAGTAGCTCTGCGCGTCATTCCAGGTCATCATCTGACTGCTCATGTAAATACAGTACTGGCCGAAGGCAGTCCAATTGCTATCACAAGCTGAACTCCGATTCCTTTAAAACTACCTTCCTTACGTTTTCGAATTTCGAAGAGATCTATCAGAGTGACTGAATCTTGCATAAAAGGGTCAACCATAACTGGTCTATTTTGGGCGTCAAATACTTGGACTTGAGTGTTATTTCCAACGGTTATAAGCAGGATCGTCTGGGTGTAAGCGTCGATGGGGAAATACACCTGCATGGGAGCAGTGCAATCCAGAGCATATTGACCATAGACCATTCCCGAGGAGTATTGAAGAGGGATTGTTTTCATCACCTAAAAATTCTTCTAAAATGACCAAAGTCACATATTGGATCTCAGAAGATTGTGTTGTATAGACTCGCCCAGCACTTCCACCACATAAATCAAAGAGAAGTGTAAAATCATCCTAAAGAATTGAATGATTGGAAGACTGCAACTCACAAAAGTGGCATTGCAGAAGAGACCAGTGGGATAGTTGCCTGAAGGGTTTGTGACAGCCAGATAGCCATAGACATTGAGATATAGATTGCGCATATTCTCATACATCTGACCCCATCCGCCTTCAGGAGAATTATCTGAGGGAGTGGCTTGGAAGATCTCAATAAAGGAGCCCGGAGGAGTTGTTCCTCGAAGCACAGCTCTGTTCAGCGCCCGATATAACTGGAAGATTGTTTTTTATGGAAGATTTGAATGCCTACTTGAACAACACATCCTTTGTCGGTGTAGAGTTTGCTAGCCAAATTATTCAAAGCATTAATTACTCCCGATGGTTCCCAGATCGGAGAAACGTGAACGACATCACCCCAAGTTGAGTTGTAAGCGACAAGGACCACATTGGCAATCCATCGTTTGTTTTGACTTTGGATGTCTCTCAATAATTCGGCGAAATTCTTATCCAAATAGGCCAATTGTCCCTGGCCATTGGCGGTCAATTCCACAGCGAATACCATATCGACTTCTCTCGTCAGAACTTCAGGATCAGGTCCCCGCTCGAGACATTTGGCTAGACGAGAATTGTTCGGATAAAATCTAACATACCAATATTACAATAAGGTCCAGTCCAAGAGGGGCTACATTGGCATTGGGTTCCGTTCAGAATTGGAGTTCCTCCATTGAAGCAGGTCTGTAGGATTTGGTTTCTGATTTTGTTGCCAACTCACAATCTTCTCACAATGAGGGCCGGAGAAGCCCATCGGACAATAACAAGTGTTGTTGGCAGCATTGATAACTCCTCCGTTGAGACAATCTCCCGGTGGAGTTGAAGTTGGAACGACTTATTTATTGGAAGAGAATACAAAGAGACTTACATTGCATACAATTCATAACGCCGGCTCGCTGGATGGCCATTCCAAGTTCATCTCTGGCATAAAACTGAAATCGAATTTGACCTCAACTTTGCCGAACTCACATTGAAATAGAGCGTCTCATCAGCAATCGGACAGGAGAACGGCTGGAAGTAGAAGGTATAGTCGCAGCCACCTCTCCAGTCTCCATTGGAGGCGTAGACTTCGACTTGTTTTCCATTTCTATTCGCGTAGACATTAATGCCAGATTGTATGTATTGTGGAGGAATAATCAGAGGATAGTTGGTCAAATGAACGGCGATAGAGAGAGGCCATCCGACGACTGGCTGTTGGGTTGGACCATCTCGGTCGATCTGAGAAGTGAGAGCCCAGAAAAGATCATATTGAGTGGCTTGTGCGGCTAAAATATTCTGTTTTCAACTGGAAAAATGGAAATTTACAGGCTCCATGAAAAGATTTCTGAATGACTTTGAAGGAACACGGCGAGCCGGCCACAGTCGAATTGATACCGATGAGCCAAGTTCCGGTTACGACTCGATTAAAAGACCAAATAAAATTCTGTCCATCCGAGTAGATTGTGGTTGGAATCAAAGGATTCAAGATTTCGGTATCTGGAGCAGTTAGAGTCAAAACAAGATTGGATCCAGTGGCTACAACGACCAGCTCTTGAACCAAATTCTCAATCGTCACTGCCTGGTAAGGATTCTGGTTGGAACAGCTCTAAAGTTCTCCTTTTTTGTTGTTGATTGACTTCCAACTAACGCTGATATCATTGGAGAGCATCAACTGAGAGCGATAAACTGTCTTGAACATATGGTCGTATGTGAACTGAAAAGGTAAAGTCAGTCGATTCATAACGAACATTGAACGTCTGGACTGGATCGATGAAGAAAGTAGCTCCCATACTCTTCTGAGAGAGTTGGGTCATCGCAGCGTAGTTGGGATCATTCGGCATTACAGTACAAGTGGTGCTGGTGGTTGTGTAGATGATATTGATCTGATCCAAAGTGATTCAACTCTCTGAGGCCTACCGGAACTCGCCAGAAAGAGAGCTGATGGATGATGGTTTCAGAATAAGAAATATCATTTGGAGTGGCATCTGTGAAAACATACATCGGAGATTTATTGGTTGGGAACATATTCAGAGCTTGGCTGGAAGGATTTCACTTTTTGTTTAAAGGACTACCTGATGGCTGAGAAGAGAGAGTCGGTGCATCCGCCATCGGTGGTAAAGTTCTGCTTTGCTTTATTGAGGTCGGTGAGGAGATCGTTGAAATCAATATATCTTTTGTTGAGGATCATCTCTGAAGATTTGATAGAGAGGAGATACAAGTGAGATACGGTTATTATTAAAGAGAATGAGGATGAAATTGGTGATGTAAGTTGGATCGAATTGTAGATTGGAAAGGTAAGCAATCATTGCATTTTCCATCTAAAAACCATTTTTTGAATTCCTTTTGAAAAAGACCTGAGTGATGACAGAATTCATTTGTTGACGACCTCTGACCACAAAAATCATCGTTGGACTGTTGGCACTGAAGCCGAAACCACCGATATCAGGACAATAGACTGAGAATTCGTTCTAGAAGTCAGTTCAATTGCTTACTTGTTTCACAGTGATCTCCATTGAAGCCATCTGGACAGTCACAGGTGTTGTCCGGCTTGACAGTTCCTCCATTCATACACAAGATCTGGGAACAGTCATTTCCAGTCCAAAGTCCCTGACAGAAACAATAGGATGTTCCGTCGAGATTATTGACTCGCATTCCTCCATTCTGACAACTTTTTGGAGTAGTCTGGGGGGTCGTTGGAGGAGCTGTGGCATTCACATCGGGCAGGCAATCAAACGGCAAAATTCGATGAAATCCATTGCCATAATGAGTGACTCCTTCTACCTGAAAGCGTTTTTGAAAGAGTCGAATCTGAACCTGAAGGAAGTGTTCTCCAATGACGGAACATTCGAATCCCCACACGAAATATTCGTATCCACAGCCGTATCGAATTTGAACCAGATCTGGGCGATAGAAAGTCTAAAGAGATTTCTTAACAAGTCGCTTTCAAACATTTTGTGATCCGACGAATCTGATTGTTTTCAAGGAAGCAGGACTTGTGACTTTGTTGATGTGGATAACAGCTGTATTTCGAGTGTTAATGTTCACATAATTGACTGGGAAGTCATTTCTGAATCGTCATTTTGGAGGAATTTGTCCTTCCAACCTTTCGGCTACAGAACGATCTCCAATTGTAAAACCTCCAACGACTGTCATCTCTGTATGAGCTGTGACTGTGAGACTACAAGTGATAGGAGAATCAGCCTTTGGGGCTACCGTATAAACACCAGGCGTAAGTGCATAGTTGATAGTTTCAAAGTATCTGGGGCTTTGCTCCCAAATATCATCAAAAGGGATAGTGTTTCCTATATATTTAGAATGATCCTGGAAAGATCCTCACCACTTGAGTCGAGCAATTTAAACATTGGAGTGACAGCCAGCTCAGCCTCTACTTTGATTCGAATATTGGTCATCGATTCGTCGACAAGAATCGCATAGTTCTGAGCACAATTCGACAAAACAGCACTTTCTATTGGAGCTGAGTCCTCGCCACTGGCCACAGGTTGTGGCACATTCTTATTCTCTCGAACGCAAATCGGAGTCGTGCAAGTTTCTCCAGTATAGCCGGGATTACAAGGAGCTATAGCTAAGACCATTGAATCATCCTCATAGAGCGGGATGGAATGATTGTCATTTTTGTGATTGTCAATCACTCTAATTGGTTTGGATAAATCCCATGATTTCAAAACTAAAAAGCTATTGATACGATAAGGAGTAGCCTAACCCCTTGAGATGACTTCTTCATCGGCTGGACTAGCCCAGGTCACGACAGCCAAAGCCGTCAGTAACAAAAGAAGCCGCATCGACCTTAAATAAATCGTTAGAAAAGGCTATAAGAACAAGTTTATGACTGGAAAAAGGGCGATTGAAGCGGTGGCAATCCAGTGTTATCTGGGTGATGGCAACCGTCTATCGCGGCTGTAAAAGCGTGGATCTCTCCATTTCATTTTATGATTCAGAAGCTTCCAAATAATTTATTGAAGGAGAGTTATGATTAAATTCGTTGAGATCTGACGAGAAGAGCAGTCAAACTACGGAAAATCTGGGCCCATTCAAGGAGTTCTGCTGAGATATCTATCCCATTCGCCTTCTTCTCTCGTAGAAGCTGGAGTCCCGATTGCATCTGCGGCAAAATCACTTTGGTCGCACTGTCGACTATGCTCTGGAATTCTTTTTGAATCTTTGTTCAGTCCTTACCATCGAGGAAAGATATTCCAAAGTTGATTTTTTTCGATTTTCTCTTAAATCGCCCTTTTAAATTTAAAATTATCAACTTACAAAGTAGCCACAATATCCCCAAAAGAATCAGCTTGGGACTTACATCTGAAAATGGATTCAATTGAGAGAGAGATTTGTTGACTTGGCTTCCACCGGACGAGCAGAGCTTGTTGTTTTGAGGGAATCTCCTTCATCTGGAGCCTGGAGAGCGATTCCTTCAAGCTTGTATCCAATTATAAAATAATTTTCATTTTTCTCTGTCACGCATCTGATGGATTATCACGCTCGATTATTTCCTTACTCAACTCGATACAATTGTGATTTTTGAGCAGCTTCAAGGACGTGAGGAGGAACGAAGAATTGACGTTGCTTATTGGCTGTGGGCGCTTCGTCAGAATTGCTCTCTGCAAATTAAATTCTACGTATGGGGAAAATCAGCTGTTTAAAATTTTAGTGAAAATAACAGTTTTTTTGGCAAGCTTTCTCTCACTTTGAAAATAAAAGAACTGACTCTTGTCGATTGTAGGAGTTGTCTTTTTCTCTCTTCTTCGGTGTTTTCGAACTCGAATGCCCATAGTGGTCTTCAGTCGATCTCGATTTTCGTGCTAATCGTCGTATAAAAGGGACAAAATAACTCACAGTCAGTTCTGGGGCGTGAGAATGTTCGCCGATCTTCCAAATATTTCGTTTATTTTTCTCGACGATAGCAGGACAACACATTCCGGACAGAAGACTGAACTTTTTTTGTAAATGTCTTCAAATTTGAAGCAACCTCAAAGGACAAATGTAGATCTTTCGCTTATCTTTGCGTCCATTTCGAATCATCTCATAATTGTAGAAAGTTTTTGTTTTCCTAAAGGGAAATTCACAGAGAAAGAGGGAACAAACCTCATAGCTCAAAGAGGGGCTCAAAACAGCTGGCTAATCGAGGCGAATGACGTTCTCAATTTCTCGATTCAATGACTCTTTTTCCTTCGGAGCGAAGAATTAATCCGCCTCCTTCCCCTCCTAATAGATTTCTCTAATCACATTTATTTGTAAAAACGGGGATTTTAGAAAGACAGGGATCTGGACCGGATCGATTGTTGGGAGATCTCTGCTAGGCAAGGTATAATGACACCGACAAAACTTGAAAAGTGATATGGCAATTAGAATGGCTGGACCTGAAGAAGGGGAAGGAAATTCTTGAAGATTTGATGATGAGCTTCTAAAGCCTCGGTGATGTCTTCGCCCGTCGCTTTCTTCTTTTCGAGATAATCGGCTGATTTGTTCATTTGTACAATTAAAATCGTTAGAAATTCAACTCGAGTCTACATTTCTCATTTCTGCTTTGAAAACAAGCAAACCTTATTTTGATAAGCCTCAATCATAAAGTCGTAAGTGGCTTGTCGATCTTCTGGATTATTCGAAGTCAAGAACTTTTGAACTCTAAACCTTTTTGTTGTTTTTTGGAGGAAAACTGACTTGGGGTTTCTCGTAAGAACTACGTTGATGGCATTTTCTCCACTTTTGTCTATACGCGGGCTGGAACTAGAACTCAAAATATTCAGAAAGAAACTCACTTGTTTGAAGATTTCTTTTCATCCTCATTCTCTTTATTGCTATTGGGAGTGCTAGAGCCACTAAAAGTTGATTCTATTTGGGATAAACCATTGCTAACCTAACGAAATAATCTAATTTCTTGGAACATCTTCTGACTTCAGCAGATTGAGAAGAGGTTGGCTCCTCTTTCCTAAAAAAAGTCATTTTTATTCAAAATACTAAAATTACACAATGATCATCGGCTGATCAACCAAAGCATTTTTGGCCGAAGGTGAAGCGAGCTCTTCGTTTCTAAATTAATTATTTAGAAAGTTGATTGAAGTAGTTCTTACAGAGTCGAATCAATTGAACGAGTCGACGAATTGATTGTGAACGGAGAATTTTTCTCGTTGCTAAATACTCCTTTTGGACAAAAAAGACAAAAGTTACTTTGAAAGCATTGAAGAACCAGTCGAGAAAGAAATCAAGGATGAAGAAGACAGAAATGACGAGCTGAATTGTTCCTTCTAAAAGTAAAGCAAAGTTACAAAGAGAGATCCGATTCGCTCAAAGTTGTCCCAGATAGACGAGGCCGTTTGATGGTCTTTTTAGGCATCTTGGCCTTCCTAAAGGAATTCCCTCCAAAAGTAATAATTCGAAATTTACGGGATGACGTCGAGTTCATCGGAGTTTCCGGAGTTGCGAGTCAAACGAAGTGTTGGACTGTTTTCAACGACTCGACTTGTGTTCTGCACGATCGAAGCACGAATGTTCCTTGGTCTTCCTCGCTTTACAACTTCTCCTTCCTTCTTTATTCTTTTCCTCGGTCTTTTTAGTTCAGAATCCGGTTTGCGAGGACGTCCTCTCTTTCGTTTGGTTTTCTTCTTGCTTTTTCGTTTCTGAGTGATGGCTGATTGTTTTGTTGGTTTTCTCAGAGTTTCACTAAATTTTACTTTTTTTATTTAAAGATTCACTTACCCATCTGGCACTCGATCGACTTTTACAGCAACTACTGGGAAGCAACTTCGCTTTTCAATCGTTCCATCTGCATGTTCAACCCTGGCATCACTATGTTTTGAATGTTTTGAACTTACAAAAAGTACATAACTCCAGCTTCGTAAGCATTTTTTGAAATATTTCGAGTCACATTGGATATTTTATTTCTTTCCATCCACTAAAAAGAAGCTTTAAAAAAAGAAAATAGATTAATGAAATTGATAAGAGGTGATAGTCGAGTTACCCCAGGCGACCTTTCTCGCGATCTGCAGCCGGCACGCGATATCATGTCTTGGCGAGTGTCAAGACACAAAGTATCAAAACGAGACAAAGTCTGTTGAGGAAAGAAAGCAAATAATAAATATTTATATCACGGGAACAAGACAAAAACAAACTCTGAGGATAATCACAGGTAAGTAGAATTATGCTTTTTAAAGCTTACAGTCATCTCTCCGCCAACAGAGTACGGTAAGTAATTTTGGGATTTGAGCAATCGTAAACTGTACAAGAAAAATCCTATTTTGTAGCACTTTGAGGTCCCGTATAAGGCTAGTAATGACTAGAGATATCCGCTGCTCCATCGAAGCAAATTTGTTCTTTTCTTTTTGTTTAATTTCTTCGCCGATGGGCCAAGTTGTGGGGAAGCCGTTTCAGAATCTGCCTTCCTTCGTCTGAATTCTTTTTTTAAACAGCTTTTTCCAACAATTTCACTTTAATAATAAATTCAGCATATGCGAGGATTCATCTGGCGCCATCGCGTAGAAGGGATTACATTTATCGGGCAGTTGGAATTCGCCTAAACGTTTTCTTTTTTCTCGAGGGAGCAACTGACTGCCGTTGGGGAGGAGTTGAACGAGACAATACAGTTCTGGAGCTTCTTCAATCAGGTGTTTCTCAAGAGCTCGAGCCACAACTTCAGTCATCCGATCGCCGTTCATCACTTTGATTACTTTGTAGTTCGCCCCGCCTTCTGCTGTCTGGAGATCATCGTCTAAGCCAACTCGAGCCAGATGAAATCCAAGCGATTCCAATCCGGACTGAGAATGTTGAGATGATGAGGAACACGACGAGGCCTGTGGGTGAATTTATTCTCAAACAGCAAAAAACTCACATCACTATTTTTGTGGCGATGATTGATTCTTCTCCTCGAATCAAAACTTCCATTTCCATTCATTCGTTGCATAAGAGGGGTGTTTGAACGAGAACCCGCACTGGCACAGTCGATGCTGCTCCGAGAAAGAGACGTTCGAATCTCTTGGGTTGAATCTTGACTTTGTGTTCTTTGATGTGGAGGAAAATGGTTCTGAGGTGAAAATTGACAACCTGAATCCCTTGAAAGAAGAGAAAAAGGACAGACCGATGTTGTTGTTGTAGAAAAGAGAGCGTCCTCCTTTCCAAGAAAGTGAACTCGCAGCAGGAGTCGAGTTACCAGTTGGAGTCGACAAAGGCACCTAATTGTCTCGTCTTTTGCAAAAGTGATTTGTACCGGCCCAGGAGGTCCTCCATCCACTCGTCCATCGATCCAATCCTCACATTGATATCCACTATCCCGAGACAATTGGCCAATCAGAGGAGGAGTAGAAGCTCCAGGTGGAAGTTGCGAGAGTGAGCTGCTATGAGAATGCGAATGACTGTGTGAAGGACTTGGAGAAAGATCTTCCGAAGTTCGAGAAGAGTTGAACAATCGCGAGAGAGTGCTACTGAAAGGAGAAAGGCTGAAATTCGAAAGAAAAGGATGGTAACCTCTTGAGGACAGCACTCCCATTGCTTATACTGGATGTGTTGAGTCTTTCGCTCATATTGGGTGTGGAAGGAGGCGGCTTTTCGACTTCAAGAGAACGAGCGAAGCATTCTTTCTCTCCAAGACAGGGAAGGAAATGGAACCAAGCGCAGAAAATTCGATCCATTGGGATCTTATAGGCTCGAGCAGCCGATTGGAACAACCGCAATTTGGCCAAAACTTCAAATTCTTTTTTCCTTTTCTCGACATTTATCAATCCTTCTGGAATGGCTGACATTCTTTCAAAAAAAGAGTTTTCTCACCATCAGTGTAATCAGGTTGAGCTTGATCGATCATGGCAAGATCGGTCAGAAATGAGCCGAGGTAGGGAACCGTCCCTTGGCATTCTGCCAAATTCACATCGCTCTTTGTTCTTCGACAATTTTGGATCAGCTGGGGCCTCCTCAAGGGAGAACTCTTCGCCGTTCCTTCCTATGGGACAAGATGAAAGGAATTTGGAATCTTTCTACCTGATCGAGAATCTTGCGAACATTATGGTCGTCACCATTGTCGTCCATGTCGAAGATCGACTTAAGTTCTTTGAACTGAGCGATCGATCGACTTGGAACAAGCTGCCAAGAGGATTTTAAACGGTGAACGGGTTCTGACTGGAGTGTGAACAGCACGGCTTTCAAAGACGAAAAGTTCTTCAACGCTCGTAGTTCCTAATTGCTTTGTATAAAACATTAAAAAAGACTAACTCTGGCAATATCGATCCATTTCGCGATGATTTTGGCTCGAAAATCGGGACGACAATCGGGGAGGACAATGCTTGTCATAACTCGTTGGGAAACCGCATTGAATTGGTCTATTGTCGCCTTGACTGTGTAGACTTTATCTGGACTTAACTTGTGTCTTTTCGTCCAGACGCAGCCCTGACATTGATGAATCAACAGTTCTTTGAATAACGCCTAAAAGAGAGATATATTTAAGAAGACCCTTACAGCATCCCAAAAGGTGAGTTGTTCGGCTATTTGGACACAATTTTCCTTGCCGACATCGAACATTTTAACCCGATCTTTTGGATTCTTACTGTATTCATTTGGATCATATCCAAACGCATAAGCCATTTGATCCAAAGAGGGTAATTGAGCTGGAAAAGAGAGGATAAAAATAGAGAGAAATACTCACCGACTAGCCCTCCATCGGCTTGGATTCGCTTGAAGTGCTCCCTGATCTTTCTCGTTTTTGCCCTCAAATCTGAAAGTCGATGTCGATGGCCAAACTCCAGGAGATTCGTGGTCATCGCGAAGTCATTCTGAGGGTCATAAAAGTCTTCGGGATACATGTCCAACCAGCCGATCAAAACCGAACGAATCGAACTAAAAGTAAATGAATCAGATTTCGAGAGGAAACCCACTTTTGGATGACCAAGGCTGACGTGCTTCCATTGACTTCACTTTCAAGAACCTCATATCTCCTCAATAATCTAAATATTTAAGTAAGAAAATGAGGGGAAAAGAACCTGTCTAGGATAGTAGAAGGGTCGCTGAAGGCTCTATAAGTGGCAAAAAATACATTAAAATGTCGGCAATCTATGAGATCGTCGGCTCCAACAAGAGCTTCCTTGAAATATATTTATTAAATAGAAGAGACGAGGAACTTACAATCAATTTCTCTAGAGTGCCAGCCTTAATGGTTTTCTCTTTGACGGATTCCCATTGCAGATGGTCGGTACCCATTTCCTCCGGTTCGGAGGGTTGTCGATCCGGGTCCAAAGGTCGATATCTCTGAAACTTTTTGATAGGAAAATATTTACAAGAGATTCTGTCATCTCTCGTCATGAGAAAACAAAATTGATTTTTGAGGCGACAGATGTGCGCCAGCTGGATGTGTAACCCAGATAGGAATCGAAATTAGTTAGAATTGAAGAACGGAGAAAAAAGAGAAAATTTTACGACGACGACGAGATGAATCAGCCAAAAAACAACAAAAAACGTTTTGAAAAAATAACCAAAAAGGCTGAGTCAAGACGACAAACAAGGCGAAAATCTCCAGGAAATATGCAAACAGACTCGAGTAGAGAGAAACCGACTCTACAAACACAACGGGAGGTGATCACGTCAATTTCCGGTTTGAATTACCTCTTCTTCTTGTGAATAAAAGCGTCGTCGACGACGAGGAAACGTGGCGCAGCAGTAAAATATCGAGGTCGGAAGGGTCATTTTGGAGGTAGTTAGGGAGGCTTAGGCTGAGGCAAGTGAGGGAGATTGAGTCAGAGGGAGACAGGTGTTAACAGAGTCAGCATCGAGAAGTTTATCGAAAAAGGGCCGCCAGTGAAACCGCCCGTGGCCCAATTGAATGCTTGTCCGTATGAAAACCATTACTGTCAACCTCACATGGCGACCTCAAAAAGTGAAATTCCGGTTTAACAGCTGATCACGGGATTGGTCGATTACTTTTATAAGAATCTCGGATAAAGGCTGTGTCCGGTATTCGTCTTGACATTCCTCGATGGTCAACGGGGCGGACTGTCAAGCCAAAAAAGGACTGTCATCCATCACTGACCGGAAGTGGCTTCTCGATGGCAAGAGGAGACAGCGGCACGTAGTGGATCAGCATTTTGACTGCTGACAGAACTAAGAGGATTAATAGAGGAGGAAAGACAAGAAAAACGGGGAAACACGAGGGAGAAGACAACGGAAGAAGGGGAGTGATTAGGCCCAAAGAGGAAGCCAAAGGGAGAAAAATAAAAGATGAATCAAACTTGTTATCAAACGGAGAAGGAGGGATGTGCGGAGATTAGATCTATAAAAACGAACCGGAACACCCTCATAGCCGGGAGGAGGAACATAGCGAACTTTCTTCAAAAATACAGCATAGATGGCGTCGGAATGCCGTTCTTCTCCCCAATATTTGCTCATATCATCCGCAACTTTCCTCCGGCATTCGACTGAAATTCTCTGATTATTTTACGATTTCTGGAAAAAATTAGAAAATTAGTGGTATTGCGGAGGCGTATTTTCATGGTCGAAATGTCGACGAGCAGTGTGAGCAAACAGTGTGCCTTGATAACCAGAGAGACGACAGCTGCTTTTGATCCAATTTGGTCGGGTTGCTAGGAGGCAAAAAACGAGGAATTCGCTTGGAGGAGATTATAAAAAGGAGACCAAAAGGCATATATTTCTTCGCTCAACGTCATTGTTGGCTGGCTGACGAAGAAGACAATTTCACAATTTTTGGTGGCTTCGTAACGCGCCTCTGAATGTGTAATGCGTCAAAAAGACTCCTAATCTTCGAGTTTTAATCGGGTTAGGGCGACCAAGTTCAAGAATGATAACCAGAACGCGAAGAGAGATGCCTCAGGGCAAAAGTACAAGATGATTTATAATGACCAGATGTTGTGTGAGAAAAAGAGGAAAAGTGGGGCAGTCGGGTGGCAGTTGGTGACCAACATCATATGCGACATTGGGGAATCGGCCGGAATCGATCGATCTGGGCCATCACAGTGCGCAAAAGGAGTCGGGAGTGGGTCCTCCCCGACTACTCGTCCATTCATCATTCCCTCTCTCCGAATTCCCGAGAAAACTTCCTACTTTTTTTTTTCGAGAAGAAACGTGCAAAATAGAAATCTTTGACAGTAAGCGCTCGAAATAGATGGAGGCGACTACCTGTCTAAAATTAGCATCGATCAATATCGAGTGGGGTGGACGGGGTGGGGTTGAACAAAAAAAGCTTCTCGGCGGCTCTTATCGGCTCGGCCGGACGAAGCAGAGGAAGGGGAAAGTGTGAAAATTGGAAAGAATCCTAGAGGAAATCGCAACGATTAACGGATTTTCGGACGCGCTGCGGTCGGCCAGCGAGGGTCATTTCGGGTCAAATAGGCACTCTTTTTGGTAAGGGAGGGAGAGAGGAGGAGAAGACGCCTATAATGACAGCTGGTCTGAGCAGAGTCAACAGAACGCCTGAAAGCGCCTCCGAGAGCAAATTCCAAATCTGTTTGCTCCTTCTGTATAACTGCGCCCAACTCGGTTTAGAACTCTGTAGGGTATGAGCGAGAGAGAGAGAGAGAATATTATAAACAATTTGGTCTCCGAGCTCTCTGCCGATCAAATTTCAAAACGTAATAGAGTTTTACCTGGAGAGATGAGCACGACGAGGGGGAAATCGGTCGGCACGAATCGCTTGAAGAAAAGCATTTGTGGCACGTGTGATAATCAGAGGATTCGCCACCGGTTGCGCCCGCGCATTCCACAGCTTAGAAACTTCTACTTGAAGGACAGAAAAGGAAAGAGGAAGACTGGCTGGATGGCTAAGAAAGGCTCGACCAAGAGCTGCTGACGAACAGGACAAATAGACCGACAAAAACTGAAGACAACGCGTGCGCGATGACAGCCCAATGAGTAAGTAGACAATTCTTTTTGGAGGCAGAGATACTTTTGAAGGCTTTTACCGGAAGATTAGAGACAAGGCGATTGGAGACGTCTGACATTCTTTTGACACATACTTTTTTTAATTTGATCTTCAATTCCACTACCATTGGCTTTGAAACGCCCGAGTTTTTGGCAAACAAATGGATAAAAGCGAAAAGAAAAAGACGTGTTTTTGTCCTCTCGATTTCCACCAAGGCCGTCACTAGAAATCTTTAAAAGTTTCCCTCTTACCAAATTTTGAATTGGCAACGAGCATTGTTTGAGCACAACTAGTCCCGGCGTCTAGTAAACAATCCTCTTCCTGGAGGAATCTCATTCGGTTCCGCTAGACAACCAGCCACCAATACGTTACAACGCTTCTTTTGGCTATATGTGGGGTCGACACATATGCTTTCTTGTTTTCTCTCTCGTCAAACTTTTTTGTTTTCTCCAACCAGTGGTCAGAACCGAATGACTACTGATAGTCTGATCACATGCTTTTGAACATGGGCTTTCGCGGCTTTTACCCGTCTAGTCTCAAATCGATTCTTTTAAGCATTTTTTTGTTTACTTCAGTTTACAACCCGCCCAAGATCGATCCCAATTTTTCGAATCCTTCTTTACTGCCGCGTATCAGCGACCGGTATTGGTCACGACTCCTCGTTCTTTCTGTGTTCTACTGACCTCTCACTCTCAGAGCAGAGATGTCTCGTTCTTTCGGAATCCCCAGCCAACTTCGAAAGTTTGAACTTCGTCTGAAAGGAGGAACTCTCTATGTGAATGCTCATTTCATGGCTGAGATCTCGCCTTATTTCCATCAAGTCTGTTTTTCCGATGGATTCACTGAAGCCGCTTCAGGCTTTGTTGTACTTGACGACATGGATTACAACGAGGTTTTCTTTCTTTCTTTTTGTTCAGAAGAGGTTTGCAGGTTCTCACGATGTTGGAATTTATTTGTCCTGACAAAAATTACGAGATAAAAAGGAACATAACAGGTGCGATCGTCCTCTGCACCCGACTAATCGTTCTTTCAGATACCAATCTTGCAGCTTTGATTCATTGCAGCAACCGATTCCAGATCCCTTCGTTGACGAAAGATCTCAAACACTTCCTTGAGGATGTCATCGATCGGTCAGAATGCCAACTGAAGGCAGAAACTCTCGTCGACGCTCTTTTAGAATCCGAATTCGCTGGTTACACGTAACGCATTCTTCTTTTTGAAGGAAATTTTCTAGGACATTCACAACTCGAGGCCTCTATCGGAAATTAGCAACTCATGGAGAAGAAGCTGTCCAACTGGCTGTAAAAGAACTCCCAAGTGAGATTGCTGAGAAACTTCTCAATGAAACTGCTCATTATTTGGTGAGTTCTCTCTTGTTTCTCTCAGATTCGTTTAGAGAGTTTTGAATCCTCTTCGAGTTCGACATCAATCATCCTATCATTGGAATGATTTTGGAAAGAGAATGTTCTATTAACGTGAAGGAATCTCAGACTCCATATTCTAGCCGCTTTATGTACAAATCGTCGCCTATAAGGCAATAAAAAAGATCTAATTGAACCCGTTTTTTCTCTTCCTTCTTCCCATCCTAATCAACTCGGGGAAGATTTCCGTTTCTCAGCCCTGTAAACAACTTTATTTGGACAAACAAAGCAATACTTATCATCGACTTCGAGGGCCAGAGACTGAGGCCACTGTAACCGGGAAGGCGTGAAGTTCTGGGACGAGGACGTGTCCGCAGAAGATTTGGCGTTGAAAGATCCCTCGATATTCAGCACTTCGCCAGAAATAAACGTAAAAGTTACACGTATAGCCGAGGAGACCTGAAGATGAATTTCTGAGACTCAGGCGAATACCTGGAATTACAGCCAAGACGTCTGCATTTGTAGCCAAAGATTCCCATCCCAGAGCCCGTACGCTCATAATTAGGATTGCGGATAGCACAGAGGAGAAGAAAAATATCAACTGGAATCATTTCTTTTCGAACTTTTTAAACGCTCTTACCGCCTGGACTATTACAGTACTCAAAATGGCTTTTTGCTTTTTACACTGGCCCGGGTCATTTCTGAATGAATCTAAATGGAAATTAGCTTCAAAAGAGGATTAATACCAAAATAGTAGAGCTTGAGATAAGTGAAAGAGTAAATGACCATAGTGACGATGGCTCCCAGCATGTTATAATGATTCCAAACGGTGAAAACCTCGTCGGGCATGGCATACGGTAGAACACAGATTTCTCTTGTCACATTTGTGATTCGTAAATAACTCGCGATCTATTTCTATTGATTAGAGGGATTTCAAGCCAACCGTGAAAGATAGTCCGATGAGAATTCCGGGAGAAAGAAGGAAGAAGAAATACGAACTAATTGAATGCATTCGATATCTGGAAACTTTTTGATCTTCCGATTGTTTCGTTCGGACAATCCAATCAAATAATAAAGGCGAATTAACTCAAGAAATGGAAAGAACAACCGACCGAATGGGAGACGCGATCGCGAATTGTCTGTCGACAGCGAGGGCGATGATCACGTAAACCTCGAGAGTTTCCATGAAAATATAGCCGGAATTTGCCCAAAAACATGTTCTCAAAGACGCTTCTGTCAATCCGAAAGATATCCGAATGAAGGACTAAAATTGGAGAGTTTTGAGGGAAGAAGGAGATCAACCTGCATTTCGAACCAAAGACAGATCAAATCGCAACAAGCCAAGATGCCCAGAAGAATTCCTAAACAACTTTTAAACAAAAAAGATGAAAACCAACCACATTTATGTTGGAGTCGTTTGTGCTTTAAAGTGGCAATAATGATGTTGAGATTTCCAAATGTTCCAAGAACGTTGAAGCCGAGGAGACAATATTTGACGACAGCCACAGCAGCATCGGACATCTTGATTGACTTGAATGAGAATGGGAGTGGACTTGAAATCAAAATTTGAAAACAAAAATTTGTTTTTTTCTCCCCGAGTTCCCAACGCTTGATCGGACCGTGTCAAAAAGAAAGATTTTCCTCGAATTCCTCCTGTTTATTGAGAGTCCAGCGTGTTTTTGTAGTCCACTGACCAGAACTTTGAGAGTTTTTGAGTCACTTCTGGGATCAAAGGAAGAACTCCCACAGTGAGAGAGTAGGCGTGGATTGTGTTCAGATAGTTGGGATGATGTCGATACTCGCTGATGTCTTCACTCTAACTGTCCGATTAATTGCAAAGAAATGAGAGAAAGGGATAGACTTTATTTTAACCTCTGAATCGATCGATATGTCCTCGAAAAAACAAATGGCACCCAAGCCTATTTGGACTACAATAACCGGTATCACTTTTGAAGGTTTTCTTCTCGTCAGACCTGTGTATGGACGTCTTGTGTCTGGACGCTACTAAAAATCCTCGACTGGGCAATGATTTCGTCGATGTCGATGGCCGAAAAGCGACTATCATCTGCCACCGGAGCCAAGAAACTTCCAGGAATTGTTGTCCCATCATAATAATCATATTCCAACTCTTCTGAAGCCGAAAGAGAGGAAGCTCCTCGAGGTAATGGCGAATCCACAGATGGACATGTTGTTCGAATCATTCTGCATCTATTTTTAGTTAGGAAAGACTCGCTTACTTTGGAGTATTCTGGACGCTCAGTTGAATTCCAATACTCCTTTTAGCGATATATCCATTCGAAGGATTCTTATGACTGGCTGTGGTACAAACTGTATTCCCTGATCGAATCATATCGTTTTCATATTTTAATCTGAATTTTGGATAAAAGCTAAAAGAAAAAAGCAAACTTTTTGTCTAAAAGAGGTACTTCTGGAGAGCTGTTTCGTCGAAGTTTCTGAGTGACTTGAGAGCAGATGAAAGGAGGAACGAAGATCAAAAGAATAAAGAGAATTCCAAGGAAAAGAATCACAACTGTTTCTGGACAAATTGGATCACAACCAAGAGACGAGCGAGTTCCAAATTGGGGAGGAGGATCAGCTGCTAAAAGAGAGGGTTCGAATTAGAAAAGATTTACGTCGAATGTTGTAAACGATAGTGAATCCCTTGGGTTCTTCCTCGGAATTAGTTGAGTTCAGTTTGCTCCAAAGAACAATATATAATGGTCGATTCATAGGGAGAGTGAAGGCTGGGCCTTGATTCGAGTTAGAGAACCAAATGAGCTCCTGCAAAAATGAAAAATGCCCACGAGTTAGAATTTGATTATGAAAGGAGCTTACCCCATACGGAGCGCCGATGAAGAAGAACAGCTTTCCCTTGGCCCCGTCATCTTGCGTCACTTCGAAATCAACTTTCGAAGGTTTCTGAGGCACTGCCAACCACCAAGTCTGATTACCAGCACATCTCTGGTGAGCACTTAAAATGTCTTAATGACTCACAAGCATCAGAATGGATACCTGGAGGTGGCAAAGAAAGAGCCAGTTTTCTCTTCCAAATGACAGCCACAACTACAATTTGTTGCAGGAAGTTGACTCCGAGTGGCTTCTATTCGAAGGATGATTATCTGATTCAGAGACGAACCTGGACATTTCTTGAGATTACAAGGCTTTGTTTCCAAAACATCTCCCAGACAGCTTTTTCCTCTCATCGGAGGCGGACTATCACAAGCTCGAGTTCTTCGAGTCGTCCCTTCTCCGCACGTCGACGAGCATTCGGACCATTCTCCCCACTCGGACCAGCCGCCATTCTGTCGGATCACTAAAATTCATCCCATTATGGATGGCTGATGGTCAAACATTAGCGGGAAAGGTCAAATTGTCCCAATTAGAGACCTGTCCTAATTGTCTAAATTTGTGAAGCGTTCCTCTATTGTTTCATATGGGAGAGAGATTTGGAGTCTCGAGCATATGGTCACTAATTATCTCTATTGGGCTGTACATACATCATAGAGGACAGCTTCCCGCAGCCAGCCATCCTCCACCTGGAGTGAAACAGTCTCTCTCCCTGACCCGTTCATCCCATAATTGGGGATATGTGTATGCGGTGAGAGCAGCTGGACAGCCGCGGGTCAAGAGGATCACAAACTGATTTGATTAACGCTCGAGCCAGGTGCCATGACTTTTCCCGGAGAATCTCATTTAGACTCGTATAGGACGAAAACATATGTTCTACTGATCCAGTTATTGGAAAAATTCCAAAAAAAAACAAGATCTTTCCCTCGTCAGAATTAGACGTACTGCGAGAGTTGTAGCGTCTATAAAAAAAGCCACATCCATCATCAACAAGACTATCCCCTTTGGTGGCAACTCATTTGGGATTCGTACTCCATCCGGAGGCTGTTTTCATTAGGCGAAACATCTCATAAGCTCAATTGCAGTTAGCGCTATTGGTATCCTTCGGATGATTCTTATTAGCGACGGCGGGATTGGCTTTGTCAACCGCGGCACAACTCTCATATTAGAGAGCGCTAATGGCACCCACCGGGTTCTGTTGAGACACAGCTGCTCTGCCAAAGATGGAATGAGGAGCTCTTCTTATTGACAGAGACCAATTCGAAGCAATATTTCTCGAAGATTATATCAAATTGAGAACAACTAATCGAAAGAGTTGATTGACCTCTCTCCACCGATACTTCTTCTGAACATTTTTTTTGTATTCCCATTTAAAAAAACAAACCAATGTACATGGCTCGATCTTCGTGATTGATGTTGCCTTCAGGCACAGCCAAGACTCGGATTTTATATTGGAGATGAGGCACAGCGCATTTGGCGACGGTCCATTGAAGAGGAAATTCCGACGTACAATGGGGGAAAACACTGTCGTTTCTCAATTGAAGAGACGATTCTGATGACCGATTGACGAGAATCTCAGTTGACTGAAATTATTTGATTCCCCCTAAAAGTTGTGGAGAGCTCTCGTGGAATAGATTCCAATTTGGCTGGTCAGCGGTCACCTCCCCAGGGAACGCTAGGCGAGAGTACGCTACGGCCATCAAATTCCAAAAAAAAAGACGGGAAGATTAATAGAAGGAAAAAATGGCTTCGATAATTACTCACATTAATGGAGTAGCCGCCAGAAGAGCTCAACCGAACCCGATAGAGGCCGACATCAGTGAAGGATTGGCAGGGAAAAAGGGCTGCTTGAAGACTGTCGTGGAGGGTAATCTCAGTTGAATGAACCGGATTCCATTGAGGTAATTCACCTGGTGCCAACTGAAAGGATTAAATCTAAAAAAGGAGAAAAAGTACCTCTAGGTTCCGATGTAAAAGAGTGATATTGAAGGTTTCTGATTTGCAGAGTTTAGAGAAGAAGACGATGTTGAGTTCGTGGAGAAGTTCGTGATTTGATGGGACTCGAATCTCGATTTGTGGAGGAACAACCTCGAAAGTGGCGAGAACGGTTCCATTTTCAATCAGACGATATCCTTTGGAAACCTGAAAAGTGAACTCTTGAGCACGCCAAAGTTCGGCTGCTCTCCTCGGCATTCGAACAAAGGAAACTCGAATAAATTCGTGCAGCAGCAGCAGCCCGATTTGATCACCATAAATTGGGGTAAACAAGTCGTACCTGTTTGAAGCATTCACAAGGAATAACTCCGGTCTTAAATTGACAAATCGTAGTATTTGCCAGCTGAATCTCGTAGGAAGAGACGTCTTTCAACCGTAAATAAGCCTAAACGAGATTTTCGAGGAAGAAGCCAAGTCTAACCTGGGTATTGAGTCGCGGTTCGGCTGGCATCAAAGGCGATTGCTTCATTGTCATCCGCTGGGGATCTCCCGGTTCAAAAAGAAAAAATAAAAGAAGAAGGATCATCGTCGAAACATTTCTGAAAGAGAGCCCTTAAAGGCTGTAAACACAACGGGGGAAGGCTTAATAGGGGAAAAGTCGGTGGGGCCATTTAACGTACGAATGGGGCCATGTTATGAGTGTAGAGAGGGCTCTGGTATCAATGGAACGCAAATGAATATTCGAGTGCGACGTGATGTTGAAAAGAGAAGAAGGCGGGACTCCGGAGTCAAAACCTTATGAGGAGACGACGTGATGATTATGCAAAAGACGTCAAAATGGCAGCTCGAGGTGTGTTGTCTCTACCCATGTAACATGACCTTCAAGAGGGGACTCGCATCCATTATAAGGCCGACCATTCCAGGTGTCAATTGGACAAATAGGGGAGAGACTTCGAGCTTTTCAAAGGATGTTCCGCCTGAATGAATGGGCGGAAGACGTCTGAACAGAGGAGGGAGGAGGATTCCGTAAAAGACCGGAAATCGAGGTCTGGATATCTTTTCATCTAAAGTGATAGACCAATTTCCGTTGTCTTAGCTGGTGAGATGAGGGCTTTTAAGAGAAACCAATAAGAGCTTTGAAGAGAACAGCTTGCCCATTATGAGGGAGAGATTGAAACAAAAAGAGAGGACAGGTGGTAAGGGAGGAGCAATGATTACAGTTATAGAGAGAGCCATCTGCCACCTGGGACAGAATAACAGAAGAGAAAAAAACAAGGAAGAAGACGATTAGAGTCGACGAGAAGGGGAGGGGTGGAAAATATACAACCGAGAAACAACTAGAAAGTGTTTTTCGTGGCGGGAATTGAGTTAAATTGGATGGGACTCCCCTCCTTGATGTTCCTGACAAAAAAAGTCCTTTTTCTTCCAGACTCTCTCTCTTTCTCTCTCCCCCATCCACTTCACCTCGTCATAAGCTGAGAAAAAGGACACAAGTCGAGAGTCAGGTCGAACTGGCCGCCGCTGTAATTGATCTGCCGCCGGCTTATGTCAGGGTAATCCCGTAACCCTAATGAAATCTGATAAGTAGGAGGGGAGAGAGAGTCGGAGTGAGTGGGTATGTCACCAAGGCGATAATCCCTTTGTGGTGACGGGGTAATAGAGAAAGGAGTTGAGGAGGGGGTGGTCCGCATCTGCTCATTTGCATGGTAACACAGGACGAAAAGAGAGAGTAAAGGGGAGGACGAGACGCAGTACGTTGAGGTATGATTAGGCGGATTGAAATGCGCTAAAGTGTGATTGAATGTCACTATGTTTCCAAAAGAGAATTTCTCCCAAGGCTAGGCAGGACATAAACCTGGCTCAATGACAACTCTAATCGTAAGACGGAAAGCCAGGTGCACAATTAGCCGTCACCTCGGTCAAGGAATTATGTGGTTCAGAGCAGGGACAAAACAGCTGATGGACAGAGCTGGAAAGAGCCGGCTGAGTGTCAAGTAACTGGCGAGGATCGAACATCAAATGTAAAGTTCTTTTATTCTGGCAGAGTGCTCATCGTGCCGTCGAGTCTCTTCTCAAAGGTCGAAAGATTCCTGGCTAGCATCTTCAGAGAGTCCAAATTGCTGCTTTCAACGGCGGACTCCATGCAATTCTAAACATTTTGTGTTTTGTTTAATCCAGAAGGACTGACCTCTTCCAAATATTCATTCAGCTGTTGCAGAACGAAATGAGCCTCTCGAATGCCCGACCTCTCGATGGCTGTGTCTCTTTTTTCACAATGAAGATCCTCGACTTTCCGAAGGATTTCCTAAGAACTTTTGAGATTTCCTAAGAAAGTCCTCACATCGATTTCTTCCTCCAAAACAACGACCACATTGAATGAAAAAACCATCTTCTCTATGGGGGCTTGGTCTTCAACGGCATCGAAAAGAATCTTCGAAAGTTCGTTGATGGTTGTAACTGTTGGTTGAAATGTTTCACAAATCGGATAGATTTTTTCCTTATCAAATTCAATTAAAATTTGACATTTTCTAGTTGATTTTAATTAGGAAGAAAAGCGGAAATACCGAGTGACATGCTTGGCTAGGATGGTTGAGAAGACATCGATTAAATGTGTGAAAATCCGCCGACACCAATCGAGGATCGAATCGGAAAAAAGAAAATTCAAAATACGAAGAGAATCAAAAGCCATTCTGAGTCTATCGGCACACGGTTGAATCGAGGTATCTTCATTCAGAAGATCGATATCGAAAAATGACAATTGTATCAAAAGACAATTCCGATTCGAGCCATCCTGAACATTTTTTAAAATTTCAATTTTCAAACTGGATTGGAGCAGAACTTTTCCACCACCGGCTGTAGCAAGGCTTGAATAGATCGGCTCTCCGTATTGTCTAAACGAATTCGAGTTTCAATGCAGAAGTGTCGAATGATACAGTCCAAAACAAAGCTGGAGAAGATTTCGAATAGCAATCGATTCTAACTTTTCGAGTCGCATTTCCTCAGATGTCTTCTTTTCGTCGTTTCCATAAAAGGCTCGAAGGATATCAACAGTCATCTCGAAGCTCAATTTTCGTTCGAAAAGAATAGAAGCTGCAAATAAGGCTCCCTTCAAAGACTTTTTCTACTTAAAAAAAAGAAAACCCTGAGAAGTCGATTATTATTCACATAGCCGATATGGAAGAGATTGTCCAAAAAATGGGATTCATCTTCAGCTCCTTCTCTCTTCGACCGATTCGCAATGAAAAGAAATTGGTCAACTTTTGGAATATTCTTCTCCATGTGCCAACTCAGAACGATCTCGGGCATCTAAAGGCTTCTTTAAAGAAGCATATAAGTTCCTTTCCTGAGGCAAAGCTTGTTGCATTTCTCGTTCCAATTGGCTTTGAGCAAGTTGAGCAGCCAAAATTCGTTCTTTTTCCAACTCTTCTTGGCTGATTTTCCTCTTTTCAACTGGTCTTCTCTTCATTTTGTTTTCCTTTCTTTTTCCACTTGGAGATTGAGATTTCCTTCTGACTGAAGAGACCATTTTCTTGGAATTTTTTATTTTCTTCGTTTGGATTGACTTCTTTTTCTTTTTTGGTTCAAGACGTTTTTTCAGTCGAGATTTCTGCTCTGAAATCTTTAATTTTTAACATAAAAAGGACTGAGAAAACCTGCTTTTTTTTCAGTCTTCTCCAGATCAAAATGGACTGTGGGAATCGGTTCGACAAATGTCTAAAACCATTCTTGAATCAACAAAAGAACTAACATCCTTATTGAAGAGTTTGTTTTTCTTAATTGTGACAAAGAGAACTCGACAATCTTCGCTTGATGTGATGAGATGAATCAGAGGGGCCGAATCAGTAAGGAGAGAATCAATAGCCGACTCTTCACAAGATAAATTCGAAAGAAGATGTCGTCGAAGCCACGATTCGGCTTAATTTCATTGTTAGATCCAAAAATGGAGGACCTGTTTCCTCTTCTGGTTGTTCCTCCTCTTCTTCCTCGCCTTCTAATTCTGTTTTGTTGAACATTTGAGAGAGCTGACTGGCCAGTCGATCCATCATTTCTAAAGATTTCCCACGATTATGAGACCAGGGCTGTACATAAGATAGAGAAGGGTGACAAATCATCGAGGAATGCGACGTTTCTTTCTCTTTTTTCCTTTTTTATTCATCGTCTATGGGAAATTAGCTGTCGAGGAGAACGACGCCCTGCTCAAAGAATGCAAAGCCGTTCATAGTTAGATTTTCCAGCTTTCCCAAAATGGTTCCTAGCCAATCGAGTCAAAAGAGTTCTTTATGGAAAGAAATTGCCCAACGAGGAGATGAAATATGTGGTCAATGTTCAAATTGGAACTGGTGATTGCTTTCGATTTAAACTAAAGTCTACTAGAGATTGGAAGTGCTGGGCGATGTTCTGGAACAATAATCTCGCCGTATCATGTGCTGACAGCAGGTCATTGCTTCTACGAGAAGCAACAATGTAACAAAACAAAGTAACGAATCACTTTTAATAGAAAAAAGTTTCAGAGATATGAGCACATTGTTTCCAAAAAAGAAAACTTTTATTCATTTTGGAGGCAACTGCATCTTGCTCGGAGCCTCCGGAAACTGCAGTGGAGGTGTACTCAACCAGCTAATCGAAGCCTCGAAGGTAACCCTCAGCTGGAAGTCAAGACTTTTCCAGGTACTTGTTCCCGTGAAATACGCAGATTCTGGCTGTAATGATGGCGATATTGCCATAGTAGAAGTTGCGAAGAAATTCCCAAAAGAACTCGGATTTGTCTGTCTGCCCGAACCAAAAAGAAAAGTTGTTGGAAGAGTCTTTGCCGCTGGATATGGTGTTGATCGTTTGTTATTCGTTCTCCTCGAATATTCATTCAGCTGGAAACTCTCAAGCCATGCAAAAATTCAAAGAAAGTGCTGAATTCACCGTCGAGAAATATTGCGACTTCAGTCTCCACGCGCCAAACGATAGATTCTGCACGGAGGAAGAAAAGCAATTCTTGTGCAAGGGAGACAGCGGCAGTGGTATCATCAAGCTGATCGAAAATAAGCCAACCATCTTCGGGGTTCACAGTGCCGGCACAATCTGCTCCAAAGTCAAAGGATACATCGATAAGCCATGCGAGTTCTTCCTTTGTCTTTCAATGTCTTTTTCCAGTGAAAGGAAGACGTTTCCGTGGATCAATGAATACCGATGTGAGGAAATATCTCAAATGGATTTGTGGCAATACGGGCGTCTGTCCTCCCGAACTCAATCGCAAGGAAAAGGTTAAAAAGAAGACTATTGTTGTCCTTTGAATAAACCGTTCGAAATTAGACGAGGATTGCTTCAAAACGTCTTGAAGATACTTAAAGTTATTCATCCAACTAGATGTTCAGAAAATAGTATAGTTCCGCTTTAAATCCGATCGCTTTAGCTGGTCTTCCTTTTTCTGTAATTTCCCCCAACCTCTTCTCCTCTTATTGTTGACGCTTTTATTTGCAGCTCTCAAAGCATCTGCTGCAGGGTCTCGCCACGACGCCCCATCCTCGATCGTATTTGTGTGTCTTTAGTTGTTTTCAAACAGATTTTTTGTTAGAATCAATAGCCTCACAAAATGAGTGGATTGGGCCATAAGAAGAAAATAAAGGCTACGGCTGCCTTGGCTATAAAGCCAGAAGAGACGGCTATCCGGCCAAAGCCCTCCATGCACGCCACCAAAAGACCTCCGGTTTGATTTTTCCCTTTTCTAAGAATTTTCTCTTTTCAGGGGCCATTGGCTGGCTCATCGACGATTCCGGTTTTACCGAAGAAGCCAAGACTCGACTTCTCCGGGGGAAGTGGTCCACTGGGAAAGGCCGGCCCTTCAGGTTTTTGTTTGTTTTTTTAAGCCTTCCAATCCAACAGGTGTCTCTCCTCCTCGGCCACAAATTGACACAACTTCGTGGCTCGATTTCTGTAAATCTACCACCATCGATGTCTCCACTTTTGCCGAAACGCTGGCGCTCTCGCTTGAAGAACAAAAAACCAATAAATCCGCCAGACTCATCGCGGCTGTTTTTAGAAATTTCGTCGAGAAAAAGATGGAATCTCACAAAATACACATCGAATATCAATTATTGACTACTTGTGCAGCCACAATCAAGGAGCACGGAGAGAAACTAACTGTGAGATTGTCTTTTTTTTCCAAAGAAATTAGTTTCAGAATCTTTATTTACACAAATGTTTTTTGAGTTTGATTTGCTGGATGAAACCTCTTGCCTTGGAACGACAGGAGCTCATATCTTCTCTCGTCTTTTGTCTGGCGAATAAACAAGAAAACCTTGATCCTTATTATATTTCTGTCTTCCTTCACGATTCTCTCGGAGAAAGAGTTTGGGTCGATAAGGTATTCAATCTTCTTTGAAATTTAAAAAAAGTTTAGGCTTTTTCCTCTCATCTTCTATCTTTGATTCTCAAACCCTTTGGAACTATTTTCCCAACAAAAGAACATTATACAAACTCGCTGATTGAACTCGCTTATCCCGAGGCAATCGCTGATCAAGTAAATCCTTCCCTAACTTGATAAATAAACAATTTCAGAATGTTTCTAATAAATTCCTCCATCTCGAATACAGCCAAGTGCTGTCGCCAGTGATGGATTGTTTAAAGAAATGGTGAGTCGTTTTAGTTTGAAAAAATCTTTGTTTTCAGCTGGGCTGCAGACCCACCGAATAGAAATGTTCTGCGGATAATGTCGATGCTGGCTGGAATTGCCGAAGTGCGACTTTATGCCTCAAAGCGAATGGACAGTTGGAGTCAAAATATAAAACTTCAACGACACGCCCTCGAGCTGTTGATCTACGTTGGGTGTAATTTTGGAAATGCCGAAGATGACCCGGATCATGAGGTTTTGTCGAATCTTTTGAAGCTAAGAAGTCTCAAAAGCAAACAGGTTTGTTGGGCAATTTAAAAATTAAAAAAATGTTTAGGTCTCAAATGTGTTTACGGTAGTTTTGAGGGAAATTATTAATCGAAATGAGAACAATCTCCGGGCGGCTCTCAATCTCATTATCACCAATGA
Source organism: Oscheius sp. JU1382 (assembly GCA_932521405.1). Lineage (NCBI taxonomy): Eukaryota > Metazoa > Nematoda > Chromadorea > Rhabditida > Rhabditidae > Oscheius > Oscheius sp. JU1382. The sequence goes on from OW051479.1 coordinate 4,397,065, forward strand.
GTTTGGTCCTACTCCACACAGGTTCTTTCCGCTCTTTTTCGACAAATTCAGTTTTAGATCTCCGCTGAATATGGGCCTTCTCCAAATGATTTTCTCTTTCGATAATCCTCGAGCGACTCGAACCTTCGCCGAAGAACTTTCAAATCTCGTAATCAAAAGAGAGGAATTGGCCAAACATGCCCGTCTTTTGACTCGAGAAGTTTTCCGTTCTGCACTTCGAAATGACTTCAATTATCCTCTTTTTGCCGAATCTTACCTCAATTTTATTATCGAAGAAGAGCGTCGATCTGAACTTGGAATCGAGGTTTGTTCTTCCTTCCCCTTTTTCTATTTCCGCCTCTAGGATCACGTTGTGTGTCGAAGTGCGACTGAAGTAATCACAATGTTGCCTTTGGTTGCAATCTCTCCCCAAGTCAAAGAGGCGTCGATTGCTCGAAGGAATGGTCAATTTCTTTCCAATGAGCTCCAGTACGCCATAAACAAAATGGAAAAAGATCTCTCCGTCTTTTACGATATCGTCTTAAAATGGCTGCAATACGCGAAGAATATGTTCATGGAGCCGAACGAGTATCACACTGCTTACTATCGATATCTCTATCTGGAGAAGTCGGATTATTATACTCGGATGGATCAGGGACCGACTGAGACCGACTTCATACATGCTGCCAAGATTTTTGGAGAGTTTTGTTTCACTGATAGACACATAAAATTGGTGGGAAAGGATGTTGTAAAAACAAAATTCAGATTACGGGAGAAACATTCAATACTTTGAGACAAGAAGACACCATCCAGTTGGTTTATGATCTGACCAGACGATCCACGACTCATCGGAATAATTCTGGTTTATTTCTTTTTTAACAAAAAAAATCGTTGATTTAGAATCTCGAAGTATTCTCTCATTTGTGTCTGGTCAACCACCAGCTGCTTTGGCCCAACGTCTCCTCGATGTTTGTATTTATCGACCGAATTTCCTTTATGATGGGTAGGAGACTTTCCATTTAACTATTCGTCTTTTCAGCGAATTGATACCCATGTTTGTGAGCGAAATGTACTGGAGATCGTGGATAATAATAATGCTGTGGGGTTGTTGTGGCAAGACATCCGAAAGTCTTAATTCGTTCTACGAGGCCTTTCCGATGTTCCGATTCCTTGTCCATGTCATGTTGACCAAGTAGGAGGTCTCTCATTTCACAAATACCTTTCAGACAATATCAATTCCCAGTAGCTTTTGAGAAATTGAATGAGGAAGAAATGATCATTCAAGAGAAAAATATCACTGAAAAAGAAGTCGAAGCTTTGATCAAACAGGAAAATCTCTTCGAACGAAAACACAATCGAGACACTGATGTAACAGAGTACAGTAGCCAGCTCGTAAAGACTTGTCTCATTGCTCAGTAAGTGAAATCCTCAAATTTATTTCTTCTTTTTTCAGGAATTACGTTCGAAGAGTACCTGAAAATGTCCTCCAAGAGTTGAGAGGATTTGCCAACGAATGCCATTTTGTGGCATCGCTGAGTGAAAGTAAAAATCCTGATCTTCTCAAAAAACTCATCGAAAACTACGGAGCTCCGAAAGCTATGCCGGCTATCCAGGATCTTTTGGCTACGAATTCGGCAGCCATCGACTCGCTGGATATTCTTATTCTCTGTGAATTCTTGGTCTTCCACCTTTCCACAGATCCTCGACATCGACAAATTGGAGAGGAGAAGATGAATGTGGTGAGCTCTTTCCCTGGAGAATATTTCCCTTTTGTTAAGATTTCGACAAAACTTCGATCGTGTATGGAAGCAGATGTAACTCCTCTGCTCTTTTTCCTCAAGAAATTGAGTTCTTCGAAATTAATCGAGAGACTGACCGTTCATCGATGTCTCATCCATCTTTTGGAAGAGAATGTCGACGGATATTTCCCATTCTCTCGAATCGAAAAGCTTGGTTCCTATGAAAATAGCAAGGCGGAGATTGGAGCAGCTGTGGCCAATTCCCTTTTGTTTGAGAATGACTCAATTCGAACAGAAACTGCCATCGAATTTGTTACAAAAACTCTCTGCAAAGAAAATATGCACCAGGTAATTTATTCCCATGTTTCTCACAAAAAACGCTTCCTTCAGATAGCAGCAGCAGTTAGCCCTTTGGCCGAACGATCAGACAATTCTTTGTTAAAAACTTTGATAGTTTTCTTCGATCGTTACCACTTGATGTGTCAAGAGTTCCCCAACCAATGGCCAGAGATTGAAGGACTTGAGAAAAACGTTGTGTCACTACCGAAGGGAGATATTTTTATGGCTGATGGATCTATTAATTCAACTTTAAAATTGCTTTGTAAAAGCAATAAAAAACTGGGAGATTCAAGGGAGAATCTCATTAACGTATTTGTTCAGATTTAGTTTTAAAAAACTCTTTTAGATTTGGTTCCCGGATGAAAAAGTTTGTCCAAAAGTGACACTAAATTATGGCTCTCCTATTGACATTTTCCCGGAGAGTCTTCGTTCCAAAATGCTTTGTGCTGAGGATGAAAGAATCACCAAAGTGGCTCTTCAAGAAGTGACAGGACAGGCAGCTGCGAAGCTTCTTTCCTCCTTTGGCCTCACTAATTTCTCAGCCAGTATGTTCGACGTTTGTCTTTTCAACCCTTTTCAGCCCAATTGATGTCTGTTGTTGACAAGATGACCATCGATGAGATTGGACTAAAACAAGCGGCTGACATGAAGATCTTCGTTGTGGCTTATAAGCACAGAGGAGCCATAGGAGGAGTTGCATTTCTTAATGCTTTGAAGAGGAAAGAAGACGAAGAAGAAGCAGAAAAGATGAATAAAATTCGAGAAGAGAAAGAATATCAGAAAAAAATTTTGGAAGACATGAAAAGATTGAGAAAGGAGGAAGAGAGAAGAGCGAAAGAAAAAGAAAACGAAGAAAGAAAACTAAAAGAAATCAAAAAAGAAGAAGATGATGATTACATGAAAAAGGAGATAAAGGAAGAGCTATTAGACGAGCCGATGGATGAACCCATGGGTCTAGCTATCCAACAAGCGCTGATTGAATCTGAGGAGGTATTTGCAGAGAAATCTGTTGCCCTAGATGAGGTTGAGCCTATGGAAGAGGAAATTGTTGAAGAAGAAACCACAGATGAAGAGTGCCAAGACGAACAATTGGACGAAGAGGAGGAGGAAGAAACTCAAGAGACAGTGATTGAAGCACCAAAGCCTATCCCAGTTCGAGCAGTCCTTCCAGACATCCCAAATACAACTCTTTCAAAAGAAGAAGCTCAAAAAATTCTCAACGAAATCACTAATGAAAAATCTCCCGAGCTCTTTATTTGTCCCCAAATTCTCATCAGACATGGTCCTTTTACCGAGGAAATCGCTGCTGTTTGTGCTGAGCATTTCCAAGTTTGTCTCCTTCTGCCCTACTCCAAAACTGAACTTTAGGCTCATTTGAAGTTCTTTTTGAGCAATGCAGATGCCTTCCATGAAATGATGATGCTTGTCTCCAATGCCGCCAATAAGGTGTGTTCTTTTTCTTTTTTTAAATTTCTTAATTTAGTTCACTTCAATACAGAACCGAATGATTGAAATAACAAAGAAAATCACCAAGGAGGGAACTCTTTCCGCTCTTTTCCAAGGATATCTCAAAAAATTCATGGATCCAGGAGCTCTAAATGCAAACGCCGAAACGCCGAAGAGAGAATTGAGCCAAATAGTCAATTCGATCGAGCGATTAGTTCTTCAAAACGATAATCCGACTCTTCTGAAGGAGGAAATCATGGAGGCCTTTAGCGGAGGTCTGATCGGAGAAGGAATCATCGCTCAAATTCCTCAGAAAAAATCTCCAGAGACAACTCTTCATATTTTGAAAGAACTTCTCGAATCCTTTAATGACAAGTAGCTATTCTATTTTACTCTGACAGTCCTTCCAGGTGCAATCCACTCCTCGTCTGTGAGTTTGTGAAGCAATGTTGTTTCTCGGAGATCAGTCTCCTAAAAGAGAGTACCAAACTTGTTGTTCTCGCTCAATATCTGGCTGAGATGGTCATCGAAGAGCCAGACGATTTGAAAAGAACAATTGATGTTGTGGATCGACTGGTTTCTACACATGGCTTTGATGTGTTACTTCATATTGGAAAGTCCCTTCACGAAGTCGGAAATTCCAATATGTGTCTGGACGACCACGACCAAGTTACCTATTTGATTAAAGAACTTTCCAAGCAATTCCCTTGTAAGAACTTATAATTTTAAGAATTCCAAGATATTTTAGGCTTACACATCGACCAAATAAGTGGCGAGATTTCACTTCGAGGACCCAGATGGAGAGTAGATCAAGGGGAAAGGCATTGTGCTAGGTCGATCTTTACTGTAAGAAATGTCTCATTCAGAAAACAAAAGGTTTTAGGTTTTGGATGGTGAGGAATTTGAAGACGTAAACCGAGCCCTCGAATCTTTACATCAAATGGTTTATACTCATCCGTCCTTAGTTATTCGAGACTTTGGAGCCATTGTCCATCAATTGTCGATTACTTTGGAAAAAGACTCGCGAGAATTTAAGGTTTTTCCAACTATCTTTAGATAAATTCTTTCAGGGTGATGTTCGTAAAGAACTTGTAAAAGTAATCAGAGCAATTGCTTCCAAACTACTTCCAATTCTGAAAAGGCATGAACTCCACCACGTGGATATCGCTATTTCAACTCTAGTAGGGATCTATGATGTAAGAACAACCAATAAATCACAAAAATCCTTCCAGAAATATTCATTAGGAAGCGAAGACGCAATAATCGAATCTGGACTGGCAGAAGCAATCGTCTCACTTACCTTCACTTATCTTGAGAATCATAGAGAAAGAGCAAGAGGTCTCATATACGATCATGCGCCAACTATTGAAGATTGCTGCTTTGCACATCGAGAACATCCCGCTTCAATCGTTCTTCTAGACGAAATTCGAGCTTTGTAGAATTTATACTGCTCATTCCGGTGCTCTTTACGGGTCATTAAATTATTCAAAGGAAATTTTTGTTAAAATCTTTAAATGGAAGTGACCTCTCTTTGCAATACCGATATTCCAATTTACTTGTCTACAAGGGGAGCTTGAATATGCCTTATTGAAAATTATCTGTGCCTTCGACCTAATTTGTTCTCTGTCGGTCATAGCTTATCGTTTTATTTTCTTTGGAATAAGATTTTTTTCTATAAATAATCAGCTTGTATTACAGAAATGGAGTATCAAGTACCTGTAAAGAAGATTAACCACCAGTTCGATCTGACTTTATGGTTTTACTCCAAGGCGTACAAGGACTATATGGATTTTATTACCAAATGTAATGAAGCAGTGAAGGGAGTGCACACCACAGCTGACATGCAGCCTTCTTCCTTTTGCATCGAGCTCGTTGATTATATTGATGTAGTTCAGGTATGTATTTCGTAGAATACTTCTAAAGCAGCATTTCAGAAATGGGCAATCGATTATCCACCAGAAGATGAAGCAAATCAGCGATTTGGAAATAAGGCCTTTAGGCAATGGTTCCATAAAGTAGAAGAGCATGCTGAGCCACTTATGATTGCCATATTTCCGGATGATAAAAAGGATGCAGTCAAGGAGGTTTTTCCGTATTTCTTAAACTCTTTTGGAAATGCTACCCGCATTGACTATGGATCAGGTTGGTTAATTTCTAATTTTACTTAACTCTCAGGTCATGAGATGTCATTCGTTATTTTCTTGCTTTGCTTATACAAACTAGAACTTTTTTCTGACAGTGACTTGCAGGTTGTTACGCTTCGCATTTTCAACAAGTAAGCTCCAATCTATTTTTAGGATATTTATTTTAGATATATTCGAATGTGCCGCTACCTTCAAATCATGTACAAAATGGAGCCAGCTGGAAGTCGCGGTGTTCATGCCATTGATGATTATCAATTCATTCCTTTCTTATGGGGCAGCGCTCAGCTAATCGGTAGGCTAACTTGTTTTAAAATATCAATTATCATCTAGGCAAAAATCAGAAAATAATACCAGATCACTATACGAAAAAAGAAGTCTGTACTGGATTTGCTCATCTGAGTTTATTTCTTGAAGCAGTAGAATTTATTCATACCGTATGTTTTTTTATTTTTATTTTTTCAATAATTTTCAGCATAAAACCGGTCCTTTTCATGAACATTCTAATCAACTTTGGAACATCTCTGCAGTTCAAACTTGGGACAAATTGAATTCTGGAATGTTCAAAATGTACGAAGCAGAAGTTCTTAAGAAATTCCCCGTTGTCCAACACACACTCTTCGGAAGTCTATTTAGTTTTGAGAGACGTCCTGACGCACCAACTGAGCCAGTTGTTCGTACAGTAATCGATCCTGTTAAGCTGGAAAAAATTAAAGCACAAATGGCAGAAAATGGTCAGAGCTAAAGTAGTCGAGTGAGTCTCATTCTAACCCTGTGCTTTCTTTCTCTCACCCTCCCCATGTATAATAGTTCTTCGGGTGTTAGATTTTCAATAATTTAATAAATTTAGCAAGTTAATTATGATTCGATCGTTGCATATTGCTGGGCGGGCTGAGATACATAGAATTAAAAAGTTGGAAAACGCCATCCATCGCCGGATGCCTGTACGTCCTCACTTTCTCCTTTAAACTAGCCACATTTTCATTGGAGAGAGCATTCTTCAGATTCGGAATATCGTTCTAAATTGTTAACTGATATAGAATAGCTGTGATACCGCTAGCTTGTTGAAAGTCCTCTGCCAATAAGCTGTAAAAGGATAAGTGCTGTTGACTGCTTCAGGCGACTCAATTTTCAACAAATTTGATAATTGACGTGAAGCACTCTCAACAATGGGAGCCAAGATATCTAAGAAAAGTCTTTCAATAATTGGCTTTCTTTACTTTCTGGATTCTGCTGGACTTTTTTCACTTGATTCTCCAAGTGATTAGCCGCCTTTGGCAAAACATTACTCACAACGTAAGGGATCGCCTCGTTTACACTGTTGACCAGGTTTCTGATCTCTGGCGCAGCTTCTGGAATCTTTTCTTCTTCATTTATAATTAACTTTACCGGGCAGTTGATCCACTGTCACAAAGAAAGGAGTGGAAGTTGGAGTTTTGCTTGGTGGAAGTGTTGTTGTGATTGGCACATTCTTCGTCGTTGGGTAGGTATAAGTGAAGGAGACTGTGGCGGCACTTGGAGTATCTCTCTTTTTGTCTAAAACTTCTATTTGTATTTATAGATTGGATACTGTAATCAGCAGTGAGTTGGTCCAAATCTTCAGGGGAAATGGCTCCACAAGCAGCGTTATTCTTCATTTCATCGGTAATTCTGAAAGATTCTTCTCGAAATTGGGAGAAAGCAAACTTGAAAAGTTTTCCATGGCCAGGAATGATGTAATCAGCCCCGCAGATGACTTTATCTCGATTCAACTTTCCAATGAGCGGATTCCAGGCCTCAGCGAACCATTCGGTGCCATTGAGAGCATCGTCCTCGTTGTAGAAAAGATCACCTGGAAATTGGCGCTCCCAGTTGCTTCTATTTGCCCCAGCTTGTTTTCCAGGGTGCAAAAGGCGCTAACACCGTGTAAGCAGCAAATTTGAGACCTTTTGCACACAGGAGACAAAAGAGCGAAGGACTGACCTGTGACGGCTACTGTGTCACAGCATGGCACATTTCGAACAATAACCGAGATGTCGTGAGAGGTGTGGCCTGGTGTGTTCCACAATTCGACATTCTTAGTTAATTGCATCTTTGGACTCTGAACTCTTTTTGTTTTTCCCGTTGGAAGCTACAGTCTTCAGTTCCGTGGAGATGTAGGTATCGTCGGTGTATTCATAGCTTCCAAAGAAGTGCCTAGCGTTGGGAAAGAAGTTGTCTTGGCTGAAAGGAGGACGCGTCTGAAACAAAAACAAACAAAAGTCACCCTCTGTGATCCGGATCGCTGTTCGTGGTGATACTCAATTGGATTTCGCCGGGAACAATACCCGTACTGCTGATGCCTGGAACCGGATGACTCTCTTTGAAGGAACTAGACCTTTCAGCATGGCTTCCTTGCCTCGGAGATCAGTCGCAGAAGGAGTATCCACCAGGATGTAATAGCCTCCATCATAAATCAAACTCACAGAAGATCTCATTCGCGATCCCTTTTGAAGTTGATCAAACGAGCAAAAGGGAAAACCTACTTGTTGTATTCTTTCGATACTTCCTTCTACAAGTTGTTGCACGTAGGTCGGCACAACCTTCTGTGTTGGTTCGATATAAAACTGAAAGGAAGAGGGAACTCGAGGGAAGAAAGATGTACCTGAAGAGTACTGGCATTGGCGAGAGAGACGAGGAGGAAAAGACCGAGAAGCATTCTATGTCACCTTCTTGGACGCGCCCGCCGCTTTAAGACGACCGTTTTTCGCGGAGCACGTAATCCGCCGACTGGCCATGGCCTCTCCTGGAGCAAGAAATTTAACAATTGAACTGATCCTCCGTCGGCGAACAAAAAATATTTATTGACTAGGTGTGAGACCAAAGGAATTCAACTAAAAGTGGAAATGTTTTCTCAAAGGAGCAACTCGTAGAGGTTTTTTCGGCTTCGGTTAAAAGAAGAGACTACAGGGAGATTGTTAGTTTCGTTCTTTCTATCTAGGACAGTCCGTTCGCTTTACGCGCTTTTGATTCGGCCGACTTTTTCTTTGTTTTCTTTGGAGACGAGGAGCCCTTTTCCTGTAATTTTAGACTCTTTTTTGTTTCAACCAAGGCTCAAACCTTCTTGGGCGAATCGGTCTTTTGAACTTCTTGGAATTCCCTTTCGGATTCCTTCTCGTTTCGACTTGAACGAGATAAACTCCTCCTCACTCTTTCTACCAATTTTGAACCCATCGATTTGAATGGATTTCTTCCTCCTAAAATCTCTTTGAGAAATTAATAGAAACAAACCTCGAGGCAAAGTGGCATAAGCGGAGGTGACTCCCTCATCCACTTGACTTAAACTGTGTTTCAAAGTACCCGAAGAACAGGGATCATCCTATACTTTTCCACTTTTTTTGTACAAAAATGGTTTACCTTTTTGTGTCTATCTTGAGTCGTTTCGACAGATCGAGATTTCCGAATGCTGAAGAAGCCTCTCTTCTCTCTCGGTTCCTCAATGTTCTCAAAGGCTTTAGCCATTAACTTGACCGATGGTTGTCCGCCTCGAGCCAGTTCTTCTCGGCGAATTCGGTACAAAATATTTGTTCCAGCACTGCCTTGGCGACTGTGACTCGCCTCCTCGTCATCCATATCTGATCTTCTATCAAAAGAAGCAGTTCGAGGAATTGTTCCATTTGGATCCAATGGGTCTATCATTTTTATATTTGAAATAGTAGAAAAAACTCACTGATATAGGATTTTCCATTGCTTGGACGCCCATACTTATCAAATCCTGTGTTACTTTCGGTGCTGAAAAGAGTTGTAAAACGGGAAAGAGAAAAACGAAGGAAAACAAAAATAGGAAAGAAAGCTGTGCGAGAGAGGAGAGCCACATGCGACATACCTGAAAGACCTTTTTGTCGGATAGCCAGGTTGAAGGGTGGCTGATTTTTGAGGAGAATTGACAGTTGGAGGAGCGGGGTTATTCCACCTAAAGCCACTAGTCTACCCATTGTGTCATGCAAAGATAAAAGTGACCGACAGCACTGCTACTAGACTAGCAGTTGGACCATGCTGTGCAGCAGAAGCAAGCGTAAAGCAGATGGAAAGAACCAACCTTCGAACAGGAACTGAAGTGACCGATCGAATGGAGAAAGACGACTGAGAAATGTTATCGTAGGTTCCATCACATTCCGATCCAGCATAATTATTCAATGAAGGCTGGACTGAACTGCTTCTTTCCTCTCTGCACTTTTACGTTTTTATAAGAAAGAATTCTCACCCATTTCCATAGGCATCATCGTCTCGAATAGCTGTCAATTGGTTGACAATATAGCGAATGCTATCCAACTGGTCAAGTTCTCTTCCCGTCCTTCCCGTCACATATTGAAGTTGGTCGATAATCGAGGAAAGACGATATTTCCTGGTCAATTTCTGGAGTTCATTCAGATGAACAGCTTGTTGGAGTCGCTGGTTGTCGGCTTCGAGAGCTTCCTTGGCCGCTTGATGAGAATCTTTATTTTGAGTGAGATTTCTTTGGTCAATTTCCAAGACTCGGATCGTTTCTCTCAACTGAAACTTCTTTTTCTTTTTTAATAATCGAAATAAACCTCTTTGATAGCTTTGGTCATCTCGGTCTTTTGTGTTTGGGCGACTTGAGCCATCTCTCTGATCCTTTCGTTGAGTCTGTCAACCTCCTTCGAATAGAACTTCTCCACATCTCTATATTGCTGTTTCACAGTTTCGATGTCTTTCTTTTCTTCAGCTGTCAACTTATCAGATTTGCCTGAAAATGTTTCTTTTTTGAAAATGTCCTCCAACTTCGTGGTCTGTCCATATTGAAGAGGATATGATCGGCCTTTCTGGCTTCCTTTGTGAGTCGAAGATCGGTATTCAATCGTTCCAATTCTCCTTCCAAATCAGTCACTCGAATTTGCTGAAACATTTGATTTCTCTTCTTTCTAAATTCTAACCAATTGTTTTGCTTTCTCCATTGCCTCAGAGTGTTCCTTGGCCTTCCTCTCTCCGACTCCTTTCTCGTCCAAAATCGTCTTCTCGTATTTGGATAGACTTTCCTTGTGAGCATCTCTTTCCCTCCTCGCCAATACCAACTAAATGCTTGAAAGTTGGAACCAAAAATAGAAAGAAACCTGAGAATGAAGAGACTTGTTGGTATCTTCCATGATCCTCATTCGACTGGAGAACTTTTGTTGGACGGCATCCATCTCGACGCTCCGAATCTTTTCGGATTGTCTGGCTTTATGCTGGAAAGCTTCTTTCTCCTTTTGCCATCCTTGTTTTGTTCTATTCAGCTCGTCCTTTAATTCGGCGTTTGAGATCTTGACTTCCTCGAGTTTGGCACTTAGATCCGAGTTCTACACGAGACTATCACCACGAGAACAACATCAAAATTACCTTCTTTTCCAACTGGGCAATCTGCTTCTTCAAGTCGATTACATGGAATTTTTCACTATCGCTTCTCGTAAGTGAAGGATCTTCAGGTTTGTCAGATTCATGGGATGATTCTATTCATTTTTGTTTGAAAAGAAAAGCCAAAACCTCTCTCATCGTGTTCACTTCCTTCCCCAGTTTGCATGGTTTTCAGCTGTTTTTTCAAAGAACTGATCTCCCTCTCAAGTGACGATTTCTCTGTCTTCCAAGTCGTTTCTCTTTTCCTCAAATCGTCCGTTGTTCTTTCTGAAGATTCAATAAAAAGAGGAAAAGTGAATAACTCACTCAATAGATCTTCAGCATCATCAGCGATTTTCTTCAAAGCCTGGATTTCATTCTTAGATCGATTCCTCTCGCTGTTCATCTTGTCCCTCTCCAACTCAAAGATACTTTCCAATTTCTTATATTTGATCTCGAACTCCTTGACTGTCTTCTTATCCGTCTCCAAATCCAAAAGATCTTGTCTCTGTTCATCCAAATCCCGCTGCATCCTAAGAGTTTTGTCCTCAGCTTCCTCGAGAGCTCTGAAAAAGTATCTTTTCTTTAAACAAATAATTGAAAACTCGCCTTGTTTTCTCGATGAGAGTCGAAGACTTGGATTCGATAAGCTGAGCTTGTTCGTCGATTTGTCTCTTCGAATCAGTCAATCGAACCCCCAAACTCTTGATTTCATTCTCAAAGATTTGCCGCTGCTTCTCGATCTCAATCGTCCATCTATCCTCTGTTTGCAGAACCTATAGATGGGCTATTTCAGCCACAATAAAAATCAAACCTGATTGGTCAAATCCTTATTCTTCTTCTTATAAAAGACGATTTCGTTCTGCTGTTCATCGATTGTCTTCTCGTTTTCTCGGCATTTTGAACATTCTCCTCGAGGTGAAGCAGCCAGTTCCCTCAATGGACTCTTCCTCATTAACGACGGATTTGTAGCCTTGATTCCATCCATCAACTTGTGGATATTCTTGAGTTCGGTCATCAGATTGGCTAATTCAGCAATGATCATGGCTCCGCTATCTTTGGAGAGAGACCTTCTTCTTTCATCTTTTTGTCCTTGTTCGATCTTTTCGATTTGTTTTGTCAGTCGATTAGTCTGAGACTCAATCGAAGCCAAGACTTCGCAGATTTGTTCCATCTGTAAAAAAGCTTTTAGTCGGAAAGACAGCTGGCCATTTCTTCCTCTGATTAATTATTGTCTCAAATTTACAACAATATACGTCAGCAAGTTACCGGAAGCCATTAGATTCCCTCTTACCTCATCTGTCGTCGGAACTTTTCCTTGGAGTTCTACAATCGTACTTTGTGCCTTCTTCTCACTGAGCTGCCTTTCCAAACTCTCGATTTTCACTTTCAATTCGTCCTAAAAATAAATTATTTTTCTTATTTTCAATCCCTACAGCATATTTGGCCAGATCTCCTTCCTTGGCGGCCTTCTTGTGAAGCGTATTGCATCGGTCGTTGGCCATCGAGAGCTGACTGTTCAGCTGCTCGATCTTTGTGGCTAAAGAGATCAATTTCTGGTTGTCCGTCTTGAGCATCGTTTGCTTGATTTCGCTCAATTCCATCTCAACCACCCGTCGTTTCTCTTGTTCTGCTCGAAGTTCAAGAGAAGAAGCTGAATGGATTTCTGTTTTAAAAAAAAGTGGGAAAATCCTTACAATTATTATTATTGGTTGAAATATTTTTCGATTCGGAGCTTTTTAGTTGGGCGGATAATTCGAGGTTTTTCCTCTCTAGATCGCTGATTTGCGTCAGCATCTTGCTCATATCTTTCTGGACTTCCGGTGAGAGCTTGAACTCTCCAGTAGCGAACCGGAGATTCTGACCGTTCTCTGCCCGCTTCGTAGAGTCTGTCTCCAACTCGAATATCCTAAATTTATATATTTTTTTCTCATAAATAAATAAACTTTTTGGTGAGATGGTCGTTGGTCTTTTCGAGTCGTTCCACCTTGCTGTTGAGATGTTCCACTTCGTGTTCCGCCAACTCCAATTGAAGATGGGCATTTCCATCGCTAAATAATATATATATATTTCAACTTTAAGACAAAAAGAGGGACAGACAAGACAGAACAAAGGATCAAAACAGATATAATTGGAGAGTCATTCCCCTGATTACTAACTGATGAAGTGGCTTTTCCTTCTGGTAGTTCTGATCACTTGGCCGCTTGTCTTCCTCGTCGTCGTATTGCCAATCATCCTTTTTTACATCCCAGACCTCGTTCCATGGCTCTTCTTTATGAATTGGAAGAGGATCTCCGCAGCTGATTTCTCCAATCCTTCGGCGATGGGAGTCAAATCCAAATCAAGGAGTTTCTATCTCAAAGGTTTGTTTTTTCTTCTTCAAACTCTCTATCTCTCTCTGCCAGGGGAAATAGGTCGTCTCGGCGTTTGGCACATTCTTCCCCAAGAATTGTCTGATCGATGGAACGGATCAGATCAAGAGATGGAACAGACTGTGACTCAAGAGAATTTCCCCATCATCCTCTACAACCACGGCAATTCCTGCGATCGAACTATGCCTCATCGGGTCGGTTTGACTTCTTTCCCAACAATCTCTCAGGTGAGTCTCTACAATGTGCTGACCGACTGTGGCTTCCACGTCTTCACTTTCGACTATCGTGGATATGGCGATTCAGATGGAATTCCGACAGAAGAAGGAATCACCCGAGATGCTCGTTCTATCCACGATTATGTGAGGCCACTTTCTGAAAAGAACCCCTTCTACATTTGGGGTCATTCGCTGGGAACAGCCATCTCTATTCGTCTTGTTCGCGAATTAAGTTTGGAAGGAATAGCTCCGGATGGATTAGTTATCGAATCGGCCTTTAATAACCTCCACGACGTCGTGATTCATCATCCTTTTGCTATGCCTTTTCGCTATCTTCCTCACTGTTTTGTCGACAAATATATCATCTCGCATTTTCGGGAGAAAGGTCTGACGATGGAATCCGACGAGAGAATTCGACAAATTTCTTGTAAAATTCTCCAATTGCACGCGGCTGATGATTTCATAATTCCAGTCAAATTAGGCAGGAAATTGTCCGAAGCAGCAAAGGCGGCAGGGCGCGAGCTCGACTATTTGGAATTTGGAGCGGAACGTCAATTGGGACACAAATTCGTCTATAAAGCCGAGGAACTATCAGAGGAGGTGAAAAAATTCACGACGAAATGTCGAAAAGACTAACAAAAATAAAAATAAAGCTAACTAGGGACAGACAAAGGACGTACATGAACACATGCTGCCCACCTGGCAGATCTGACCATCGGTGGTCGAAGTTTTGTGCTTTTTGACAACTTCTTCAGAAGGACTTCATTTTCCGATTCCATCTCCTGAACGCTTTAGTCTCTTGAGATTTCCCTTTCCTACCTGCAGACGCAGTTGAGTTCTTTTGAGATCTTCCTCGGTGAATCTCAACTGCTCTCGAATATCGACTTCCCTTTCCAAGGCATCTCTCAATTCCTTGCTAACTTCCCCTTCTGGTAGGGAAGCCACTGAAGTTGAAAGCTCAGCCGAAAGCCGTTTCTATCATTTTGTGTTTAATTCCTTCTACAACCAACCACAGCGTTGTCAGTCTTGTTCCTGGCCTCTCTCCATTTGCTTTGAGTTTGAAGTTCCCTCACTTTCTCCTTCAAGTAAAAGACTTCATCTTCCAATTTGTATCTGAATCCAAGATGTTTCCAACCGGTCAAATTACCTTTTCTCCTCGCTCTGTTCCAGTTCATTATGGAGACGAACTGAGACTTCTTTGGCAATCCGCAACTCGGACTCGAGCTCTTTGATCCTTGATGCATCAGACCGCAACGGAACTGGCATCGAGTCGGACGAGGCGGCCAGTACATCCTTAAAATAACTTTTTGTTAAAACTTTTAAAAACAAACGTTGAGCTTCGTCTGGAGTTGGTATTTCTCCATATCGACCTGTTCCTTCATCCTCTCGGCTTTGCGTAATTTGAATTGAAGTACTCGACAATTTTTGGCGTTCTGCTCCAATTCTCTTTGTAATTCTCGAAACTCCTCGATTTCCTCTTCTCGATATTGATCCTAATAAGAGGATGGCATGATTTTAAAAAAGAATACCTGCATCTCTTCGATTTCGTGTTGGAGATCGCGGATTTCATTCTTGAGAGTTTCATTTTCCTCCATCAACTCATCACAAAGAGCTTCTGTCGTCTTGATTTTTTCGGTTAATTTTTGATCCGAATTGGCATAAGTAGTCTCTTGGAGTTCCCTCAATTCGCATTTTAATACCGTATTCTCATCTCTATAGTCTTGGATGCTATTCTCCGCCTCATTTAATCTCTCCTTAAAATTTTTTTTGAGTTCTAATTAAGAATTCAAACCTCCAACATTTTGACGAGAGTCTGTTCACTACCGCCATTGGAAACGCTGGGAAGAATCCGTCGACTCATAAATTGTTCCCTTTCCTCTTTCAGTTGTTTGTTGGTTTCTCTCAGCCGATTGATCTCTTCCTTGAGAATCACAATATTCTAAAAACGAAGAGTTTTTGGCCCGGAAACGAGTCCATATGTCCCCGCAACATTATGATGCCGCAACAGCTGTTGTTGTGGATTCCAGGGAGCAGGCTGTACCACAACACTCAATTTATGGGCTCGGGAGCCAAGCCGACTGGGTGGGATGGAGACTCACATCTTCCTCGGTAGGCGTCATCGCCCGTTGTTCTTCTTCGATGGAACCACTGACTGCGGTGACCATGCTTTTAGTGTCGTTGACACTTTCCGAGGATTTGATGGAAGAAAGACCTTTTGAAGTAGCGGAAAGATATGAGCTGACCGAAAGAATCTCCGACGCATCGTCTGCTTGACTCACTGAAAAGTTTTTAGAAGCTAAAAAGTCTAACCATCTTCTGGACCTCCATTATCGGCATTTTTATCCCTCCAACTTCGTCTTCTTTCCTTTTTGCTATTACTGGAAATACTTAAAATATCCTCATGTTTATCCTAAAAATAGACGATGGATCGAAAGAGAAAAAACCTTTGGGCGAAAACATTTGCGACATCGGTCTTTTAGGTAGTTTTGCGGCTCAAATCCCGAACAAATTTCCATGATGGGCTGGAAACGTGTTGGAAATCCGCGCCGGCGCGTTACTCCTGAAAACGAGCAGATGTGCTTTATGAAAGGAAGGGATGAGTCGTCTGATGAAATGCCAGTTGACATGTCGTCCTCTAATTGAGGGAGAGTGAGAGACACAAATGAATTTTGTAGACACTGAAGAGATAAAGAATTGTTGCGTGAAGTGAGAGAGTTCCTGGGAGCAAATACACGTCGCGCAGCTCAAACACGATCCAGCTCTCGTCAGAGAGATTTCAAACATCCCCAGTGGCAAAATCAGACAGTTTCACGCCGATCAAATGTCTTAAAAAGTGGCCGAAAACATTATGAAAAAGAGTAAATAAGTCTGGTGAAATCAGCTAGAAACAAATCATTAATTTTTGGATTTAAGGGAGCAAATTTTCGGGAAAAAAAAGCCAAGTGGCAGTCGAGAGAGCAAGAAATCCGGGAAGGGAACATTATAAGCAATTGAACGGCTGTCCGATCGGATCGATGTCTACTTGACTTGTGCTGTAATGCGGAGCCGAAGAGTGACCGGCTGCTGCGCCTAATCACGAGCACTTTTAACAATTAGCCATCAAAAATACTTCCAGGCAATGGAAAGCAGCCGAGAGAGACAGCGGCTTTTCTCTTTGATATCCGCGCGAGGCAAACAGATGTAGAGCCAATGTAAGAGGACCGTAAACAGACCAACTTACTCCATGCGTTCTCGATGAATCCTCGACAACTTCTGGCTTTGCAGAGGAAGAAGCCTTGGAGGCGAGCCACCATTCGCCCAATCTGTAAATTTAGAATTTCAAAAAGACGGAGGCAATCCGATAAAAGAGAATTTAGGGGAACAATCACGGGAGGTTAGATATTGACGTCGTCCAAATACGACGACAACGCCATTTTTGTGATTCTCATTAGGCCAAATTGACCGGTTATCTCTCTGCTAGAAACAGCTCATTGATCTGCCCCGAGAAACTCTCAATATCTCTTAATTTCAAGACAACTATTCTGGGGAGAGAGAGAGAGGGAGATTTGTGGGCTGGCAGCTATTCGAATATAACGACGTCCGGAAAATCTGGGATCCAAAAGATTCTTTTTTGGAAAACAACAACCCCCCGGGTGTGAATTTTTAACAACTTCTTTTTCTTATTAGCTCAGACATTCTGCGAAGAGAAACTAGAAAGAAACTAGAAAGAAAGAAGAACTCGTTTTATTCGAAATTTCTCCTTTGAGAGGAGCTGGTAAACATACACGTGACAAGAGAGATTAGATGGATTATGGGCAGAAATCTCGCAAATTACAGGAGTTCGTTTGGCGGAAGAGACGAAGGGAAATGAGGCGGCGAGTCGATCATCATCCCAATGCATGAGAACATTCTTCGAGCTCTTTTTATTAGCCGAAAAGTACATCAGACTTGGACGTCTCCTTCCAATACAGAATCCTTTTTCACAACGCTTGTCTGAATTCCTCGACCCCTGAAATTGTTCTGTCTGGGGGAAAAAGAGACCGACCTTGCTGAGACTATTGTAGAATAGATTCCTCCTTTGGGCTCTTCGCCTCGGAATTCTCTAATTATTGTTTGGATCTGACGTCTAAAATTCTCATTCCACCAGGCGTAAACCAAAGGATTTAGGAGATTTCCTGAAAAGAAGTCCTCCCTCTCTGTATCAATCAGGAAGAACGAGTTCCTCTACTTGGATGCCATAAAACTCGCCTGTCATTGCGAACCAATGTGACGCAAAATATAGAAAATCTCCTATATTTGTAGGCAAAAGTTCAGTCTGAATGGGAAAATGGGCGAGAAAAAGGCTGTCTCACATTCGTCACCCCGCGTAGATCTTGAAGAACATTGAAAAGATCTAGGGGAAAGCTAGAAACAGCGAAGATTATCACCATCGCCTTCAACGTCGTTTGGAGTTTTTGTTTTCGGTTCAACTCGACTGTGTTTGTCCTGAAAAGTCCCCTGGCTGAGAATAGACGAGGAACTACGTTAAAGTGCTTTTGTGAAACTTGTTCCCTTGTTTATCCACGATTGCCGCGATTTTCCAGTTGCACCAAGCGATTACAGCCAAAGGAATCCCACTTCGAACCTAGAGAAGCAATCATTAAGAACAAAAAGAGAACAACTTACAACAAGTACAGTGATCCCGTATAGGAGACGATACTCGTTATGGGGACGCCAGTTCTCGATGCAATACTATAGGATTGTTTCTTGTAGAACAGGAGGAAACTAACTCGATGGACGCAGGAGAATTCGAGATATTCGAGATTAGCGATGGCTGGGAAGAGGACGGCAAAAGGACAAAGCCAAATGCCGAAAATGATGAAAAGACAATTTCGAATTGACATCTGCTGTCGGAAAGGCGAAGAGACCATGACATAGCGGTCAATGGCAATCACAGCCAAAGTGAATGGGACCCAGATCATCGAAGCTCCCTGGAATATGGCTGACTCAAGAGAGTCCAAGCTGATTTACTTGTAGACTGGCGACCGCATAGCACATAGATTTGCCGAAGATCCAAACCTGGAGGTATTTGGCCAAAGGAGCTGCCCAGAGAGAGACTCCTGTTATGACCTGAAGGCTTTTTCATTTGAGAATTGACTTACCAAATCGGCTGCCGAGACAGAGCTGATGAAAATATTTGTGACAGTTTGCATTTCTTTTCTGAAGACAACAACCAAAACAACAATCAGATTTCCAACCAAACTCGCGACTCCAACGCCTCCATAGAGTGAGACGAGCACTGAAATGTTCTCTCATCACTTCGAAAAACTTACAAAACTTCCAGAGAAAGTGCATTTCCATTGGCTGGACGAGACATTCCTCCTCAGTCGAATTGGTCTCCATTTCGCAGAGCTAAAGACCAAAGAGAATCAAAATGAACGAGTTTGTTTTGAAGAAAACGGAGGAATTGGATGTTGGATTAACACGAGTCGAAATGGGATGAGATTAAACGAAACAGAGGTGTGTGTCAGGCGTCGAGTAAAACTAATTTTACGCGAAATTTACGAGACTCAAAAAGCGACGGCGCGCCAGAAAATTATAATGAGACGCTCATTATTCTGGTCTCTCATGATCTTTGGGAGGAAATTTCTTCCGGGAATAGAATTTGGAGTCGTTCGCTGTGCAGGTCAGAAGACGCGAAATGACGATAAATAATCGGAGACAAACACACCTGTCAGGAAAATGAACTAGAATTTGCATTTTTCCAATTTGCTTGAGTCGAATCTCGGGTATCCAGGGAGTCAACTAATTCGCTCAGTCTGCCTTCTTGACTAATTCAAAAAGTGAAATCTAGAGAAAAGATGGGAAAGAGAGAGAGAGAGCGGGGGCGGAAAGGAGCTAGTTGGGAAGAGAAAGAGAGTTATCTCTGAGTGGAATTCCAATGAAAAGAACTCTCTCACGAATGATCTTCTTAAGGACTTCTGATGCTTGTTTGATACAGTACAAACCCGACAAAACAAGCCATATTCCGAAGAGAAAAGAGAGCTTGAAAACAAAATTTCTAGGAGGGTAATGTCGAGATTTTTGGACTCATTTAAAATGCACAGATTCTGCGATTTATTTCCCTCTGCCCTTGCAGCAACGGAGTCAGATCTGCAGGAGAAAAATGGCTTTTTTTCATAGAACGGGAAGCCCATAATAGACGAGACACCTAATTGAAAGAGAACCAGACTCTTTTAGTTTTTGGTTTTTTGACTTTGAAGAGGAAAGCCAAGAGGAAGTTTCCAAGGAGACTTAATAATTTAACGAATTGGTCTCTAAAATCAGGTGTTTTGAGCATCGCGACAGAATTACTGATCAATGTTTCCTTTGAGAAAACTCACCTACGAAGGTTCTCATAAAACCTGTGGGAACGTCATCCGGGAAATAAAAACGAAGAGGAGGGGGGACAGACGACGTTTTTGCAAAAATTGGAGACGGATTAACAGAGCAGCTGGGTTCCTTCTCGGCGGAAAAGGACAAAATTCAGGGCGATAATGGCCCCGACTTCCGAGAGAACGAGAGTTTCAAAAGGATCAGCGAGGAGAAGAGATTCTTTATCTACACGTTTAAAAGTCAAGCAAGAAATCTAGAGTTCCGTATGTTTGATATGAGCAGTGGCAGCTGGGAGTCGACCTCGATGGAGAATATCAGCTCCAATCCTTTCTGGAACCGTTTTCAACCAGAACTCCATAGCCTATAGAATGCCATTCGATTTTCAAAAGATAAAAACAACCTCCTGACGGAAGTGCTCATCACTCATTTTGGAATTCGCATTGAAACGCATATGGCGGGAAGGGGCTTCAGTCGTGACGGACGTCCAAGCTAGAGATTTTGTCGAGGGAGATCTAAACGTTGAGTCATCAGTTTCAGCCCAGGACTCACCCAGTTTTGATAAATGCCACCAGACTGTTGACAAAAGAGTCTCTGAACTTCACGTCTTCGTCGTCGTGAGGGATCGATTCTTGGCCATTGTAGTCCAAAATGAATCGAAGTTCAGATCCATGGAGGGCGCCTATTCTTTTTTGTTTTCAAGTCGCTCCAAAATACCTTCGACGGGATCCTCGTCGTTGAGAGTTCCCTGGCTTACGTAGTCGATGACATAAAAATAAGTCTTCCAACCGTGAATTCTTTTTAGTTCGATTTCGTGATAAACAGGAACGTTGAACTGGAGATCACTCATCAACTGAAACCTGTTTTGTTCTCGAACAGACAGAATGTACCTCGGAATAGCGTTGGATGTAGAATTTCGAATCGGGACTTTCAGGGGCTTCTTTATCCATATAGAACTCCATGAGCAGATGGAGGAATGGTCCCATTTTCCTTCCGAATTCATGCTCTGGACAAACGCCATTCGTCATGAAGTCTTGTAGATCTGCTCGAGAGAAATTCGTCCATTTCTCCTTTGGAATTCCAACTCCTCCAGTCAAAAAGTCAAAGTTTTGCATCAACGCTGAATAAAAAGAAATAAAGCGAAAGATTCAAAAGCCCACAGAAAAGACCAGACTCCATGTCGGTGACGCCTTGGATTGTTTTCTTTTTGGGAGCTTTTTTGGACATTTCTTCGACTTCAAAAGGGAAGAAATCCTTATCGAAATAGGGATGGAATTTAAGGAAATTCGCGTGATAACGTCCTCCCTCCTGAATAATTTAAGTTGCTCTCCTCTCGGACGACTTACAATCTTAGCGACTCCAGCCAATAATTCCTCGGCTGTTCTCTCTTTTAAACAATCTTTCAATTTGAGACTTTCCTTCATTTTACAGCCGACGGCATCGGCCAATTTTCGGCTTTCCTCAATTACGAAATTACTCATCGAATACTCGGCAAACACGCTTCCAGAGAGCTCAATTCCCTGGTCGAAAAGATCTAAAAGAGGAAATTAATCAGAATAATTATAACAATTATACGATCGGAATGAGGCGAATATAGGAGGGCTGAAACACTCGACGAACCGGCTGAATGACCCATTAGGGTTATTCTTTTAGGATCTCCACCAAAGTTGGGAAGAACCTTTGAACTTTAAAAAAAAATAAAAAAATAAAACCTCATGGAGGAAGGTTAAGGCTAAAGTTTGATCCCATAAACCGTAATTGCCAGGCATTACGCTGTCTCCAGTTGTGAAAAATCCTAAATTCATTTGTTTTGCCTTAAGTAGAACGCTACCCAGAACACCCAGACGATAATTGATAGAAACATAAATTATATCTTGGCTGACGAAGGTCTCGGAGGCAGTTTTATAGCCGTAGGTCGTCGAATCGCCAATCTCGAATCCACCTCCATGGATGAAAACAACCACCGGAAGAGGTTTCTCCGGCTTCAGATTTGGAGTCACAATGTTTAAAAAGAGACAATCTTCACTGTGATTCTCACGGAATAATCCCTCATTGTGATGTGGGATACAAGAGGCTCGGAAGGTGGTTGCATGATGGACAAAAGGGCCCCATTTCTCCACTAATTCTGGTTTCTAAAAGACCTTTATCGAAAGAAATTGGGGTTAATAATACCTCGAATCGAAACACATGGTCTGGTGCATTGCCGTAGCGAATTCCGAGAAAAACATTGACGTCTTGTCCTTCTTTTGTTTTGTGAATAAAGCCCTTGATTGGACCAAAAGAAGTCTCAACTTGTGGATTGCTGGAAGAAGAAAATCCAAAGAGAAAAACAAGTAGGAGATGTTTCATCTGAAAACAAAGTTGACAAAGATCGTTGTGACAGTCGATGGCAACGGAAAGATAAGAACCAGAGTTATCAGTTATTTCAAGACGACAAGACAGAGAGGTAAATCTGTCTTGTGTTAGCTGGAGAATACCGGTTGAGCAGCGGTCAGAGGTGCTGAGCAAACATTATTTGGCCGATCGATCAAGGTCGACGGCCGAAAACGGCATCAGAGAAAATGTAAATCTTTATCGGCTGACATTGAGATGCAGATATATGATTTGGCAAAACGAAAGAAATGTGTGATTAAGGGGCTGGGGTGAGGGCAGGTTTTTTTAATTCATCAATACTATCCTCTGGAGGTTAGTAGATTGAGCTTGAAGAGGAAAGGAAGAAGCACCGGAATGGGAGGGCCCACCCAAGGGGAATCACAAATTGAAATCTCCTAAAAAAACTTGAACTCTTGGCAAAAATCTAGGCACAAAGGGGAAGAAGAGGACTCTAAGCGTTTACAATATATCAATCCCTAAGACGGAACCCTTTTTCCGAACGAAAAAAGAACTCACACAGATTGAAGCACCTCGGAAGAAAAAAAGAAAAACCGGTACTGAGATCAGGCACGAGTGAGGTGGAGTCAGACTAAAAATTCCACAACAAAAGGGCCTAACGTATCACAGCCACGAAGACAAAGGGCAGTGCTTTTATTGCCGTCGAAGAGGAGGCCATCATCGGCGTCTTTTCAGCACTACAGATCCTCTCCCGAATGCGACAATGCTTCGAATCGGCGTAGAAGTCGTGCACGTCGTGATCGGTTCGTCGATGATTTCGGGAAGATGAGCTGCCAGATTGAGGGACGACTCCTCGTAGATCACACGGATGGACGCAGTCGCAAGTATGGACTGTCTCTCTCGACGATGGGATGTCGCGGTCTAAAAATTGAAACTTGGCGCTTATAATTTCTGCCTAAACCCGGCTCGAAATCGATTTCGAGAAGGCAAATTTCGAGGATTAATTCCCTCGAGTTCCCATAAGAAAGAGAGTTACCTCTGCATTGGAAAGACGGATGTCCGGCATAATCGACGACTTTCGAAGTGGCCAAATGTGGACAAGCAAGTTGGGCATAATAACACCAGTTGATGCAAGGTGGCGCCTTCCAGATCGGGACCGTTTGGACCAACAGCCATCGACGATACCAGGACTGGAATCCCTTTTTGTGGGGGAATTGGTAGACTCAATCTCGTTTCGCCTCTCGACTCCGTTCAATTGGCAGCTCGGAGGACCAAATGAATTGTCTAATGACCACAAATGTCTACGGCTCGGCTTTCAAAATTGAACTTTCCCGCGCTCTTATGCCGGCAACGTGATGCCGTTTTTGAGCCGGAAATTGGTCCCAGCGATCGTGTTTCGGGTTGGAAAGTGCCTTCGTGAATTCTGCTCGTAATTGTGGTTCCCGGCTGACCACTAATGTTCTCCTTGGGGACGAAGCAACACACGCATTTGAAGGCCATTAGCAAGTCAACAAACAAATAGAAAATACTCACTCGACATGTGGTACATGAGCCATTCGGCGAAAACGGACGCGTGGCAGACGCCGTGTCCACTGCCGGTAGACAGTCGAATCGGAGCAACGCTGTATCGAAAGACCTTTAAACAGCTGGTTGGAAAAAAGGAGAGGACTGACCGATAGGCTTCTTCAAGTTTTCGAAGGCCAAGACCCAGACGACGGAAGCAGGCTTTACATCGAGACTCATCGGTTCGAAGACAATCCGCTCCTTCGATCCCAGGACGTAATCGAGCTGGGATGTCACGATCTTTAGAACCGGCCGCAAGTATCTGCAAAAAGGAGTAAAACAAAATACAATCGACTCACCTCATATAGAGAAAGAGGCTGCAGCTGAGGGAAGAGGAAAGTGGCCCGGAGACGAAAGACCCGAGTCGTCGTGTCGACTTCACACAACTCACGGGGACTGTCCTCATCATGCCAGACGACACATTGCTCTTCTTGGCTCCGATTAACCGTTTCATTTCGAGGTGGAAATGGCGGCTGACAGGGAGGCGAGGTTGGCGACGAAAGTGCCTCTGTCGCCGCTGCACAGGCCAAGAGTGAGACGACGTGGATGACAAGAGCAACCTAAAGCCGAAATAGCTGAAAAGAGGAAGAACTTGCCTTGAAGATGCGAGCGTGAAATGTCCTCCGGGAGTCGTCTTGAGGCTTGTCGGGCTCAGTGCGCGGTTCGCGACGGCACAGTCGCATACCTCCAAAATCTCCTCGCTGGCATCTCACATGCACTGCTGGCCTACAGGTGTCCAGACAGCCCGCAACGAGCGACCTGCTAAACCTTTTTTGAGAAAATGAGTTAGAGACTCTTGTGAGCTGGGAGAGTGGATGCAAATGGACGAGGTGGTGAAGTGCAATGCAATTATGCAGAGAACACACGGCAAGACGCGCGATTTCCGAAGCGAACTCTCAAAAAAGACGACGTCAGCAATTAGACTAATGACTTTGGTTTTATGAAATTTCGGTTGGATAATTCGATTCGAAAATATACTGGAGGGGGAGAGAAGAAGAGAACAATGGGATGATGCGGATGTTCATGGGAGTGCAATCTGTGTTGTTGGCTGGGATCGATGCGAGCGAGTGCGAATATACGGGGTCGCGAGAGGGCGGAAATGAATTGCAATCCTATCACGGCTGCGCGAAGGACGACGACTCCAACGACAAGGAGAAGAAGGAGGAGAGAGAGAGCTCAGCTGTTCCTCTCTCACGACTCAGTTCGCTTCATTTCTCCTTTTAATGGCCGTCAAAAGCCAGCAATTTTGTCATTTCTGCCAGAAAAAGGCCTTTGTTTGGATGAGGAAATCGTTTTGAGAAAATGAAAAAAGAAGATAATTACTCTCTCTTCGAAGCAAGTTGCTTTTTTGTTGGAGAAAGTACTCCGCCAGTGGATAATGAGCCTTATTACGGGAGTGTAAATGAGATTATGCTCAAGGAAATTACCATGTGAATGGGAAAAAGACATTCATTGGCCATCGGGTAATTTGGAATATTTGAAGTTGGGCGAGAGTTTTGCGTGAATGGCCCTGCTCTATATTGATTGTAGCCCGGCTGTCGTCTCCTTCTTTTCCTCGCATTTCCCCTTCACTAAACAACTTTTCGGCCTCTGCCAACAACAACGAGGACGGACCGTTCGGGACATCTCGGGAAATACGAGAAGACTTTTGACGACGATTAAAGATCTCGCGGGACCCGGAGAGACACGCCCTTTTTTGTTTCGATTGGGAAAAAAACTTGGAAGATTCGAGGAAAGTCAAGCAGCTCATTAAAATTATCTTGAAATTCTATCCCCACTCAAGGTGCTACTAAAGAGAGAAATTCTTGGGAACAAAGGATTTTAAAGGAAGGGAAGGCTCAAAGAACGAAGAGTCAAAAGAGAATGTAAATGAGCTCAAATTAGCTCGTTGACCAGTGGCGTCTATTTGGAACGAAGAGAGAACCCAAAAACATGTGTAGCTTTTTATCTTGACGGGAATAATTCAGCTGTCTGCCATAGGGAGTCTGGGCGGTTTGCTATGAATCAAAGGACGGCGTGAAAGGAGAAAGAAGAGGCGAGAGAGAGAGAACGGAAATAATTACGAGACTCTCACTCTCCTGTTTATTTGTGAAAGTTAGCAATCCGTGGGCGGGCCGAGAGAGAGAGAGAAGTGAACCCGAGGGGAAATCGAAGACGTCCGAGACGAAGACGGGCCTCCCTCCCCGAAAGAACGAAAAAAAGTCGGGGAGAGGGAGCCGAAGAGAGTAGCCCCGGGCGCTCGCAAAGTGCATAAGGGATGCGCTTCAATTTGCGCCGTCCGTGAGTTTGTTTGAGTTGCGTAGAATTTGCAATTCTTCACGATCGATGACCACATCTTCAGACTTTAAAGATTCGCACTCAGAACGCACCGAGTCCGTTAATTGTGAATGAGGAAGAAGGAGGCAAGGAGGGGGAGGAATAGATCTCTCTCCGCAGCATCTGGAAAACATCATGACCCACAAATTACTTGTTGATTGGAGGGAAGGAATTGAAGGAACTTTTCCGGTAACTTGCGGGGTGAGTTAGGCGAGTGCGAGCGGGACTTTGCGGGAAATTTAATTCAATGAGCTGAGAAGATTTAGCGGCGGGATGGAGTGCGGCGAATATTCGGCAGAGAGGAGAAGCCGACAGCCACCCACGTCCCTCCACCCTCTCTCTCTCTCTCTCCTCCAAACAGCTCGACTATAATATTGGGCGTCAAAAAGACAGCCGATATGTCTTCGCCTGGAGCTAATGGAGCCTCCCTTGGAAGAAGCGACGAATCGGATCGATGAAACGATAAAGCGAGGAGGCAATATCTCAGCCATCTGGCGAACACACGAGGAGTTTTATTTAAAATATTACTCGATAGATATGTGCCTGTGGCGAATTGAGCAAGAGACGAATATTCAAAGAGACTTGTGAGAATTAATACTAAAAAGGCTGGCTTGTCTCTACCAGGGAGACTACACATGCTAAACGGAGACAGCCGTCTCGTCTTCCTCAACAACAACTTCTATTCGACTTTCAGAGTTATTACATGGGACGCCGTTGCTGATTTTCCCAGGCAGTCCAAGGAAGGGATGCCGTCCTCGAGACCCGGACCTATAAACATTTGAGAGCGAGGGGAAACTACCAACCTGGGGTTTGGAGTAGTCGGATCGGGGATGTTGTTGTTGAGAGGAGACTGCTGCTTGTTGAGATAAGTTGTGGGTTCGACGCAATCCTCGAGGCTTTCCGTTGGAGGGTGAGATCCCAAGGACCTAAAATTGTCTCTTTCATCGCACGGATTTTGATGGAATTGTTCCTTCAAAAAAGAGACTAACCGACACGCCTCCTCGCACTCCCGGTTGACTGTAGTTTCGAGGTAGTCGCATGGCTGAACTTCGTTGATGCAAGACCTGGAATTCTTTTTGATTCGAGAGAATAGGGAATCTTTTTGAAATGTCAACGTATTATCAAAGAGGGCTTTCATGCTGCTTTTTTACCTTTTTTCCTTTGAAAATCTGAGTGAATTTCTCGAATTGAGATATCTTTAAAAGACTAAAAACACAAAAAGGAATTCAATCACCTGTCGGAGCTCGTTGAAGAATGGATTTTGTGTTCTGTTCGCCTCCATCGGCGGGCCGCTCCTCGAGAGAAGACTTTCCTAAATTTCACAAGTTTTTTCATGTTTCGATAAAGAAGAGCCAAACATTCCACAAGAAAACCATACGAAAGAGACAAAAAGAGGGAGAAACATGTTAGCATGCTGTTTGCTGTGGCTAGAAGATGAAAACAAAACAAAAAAGAGACTGACGGCTCGGTTAGGCGGACGGCCTTGGGTGACTTCAACTCTGCGTTGTATTGCCAAGCCATTCAAGCTACAAAGAAGTACGATTAGTTTTGGCGGGAACCATAAAGCGAAGCAAAAAAAAAAGAAACGTGCAAAAAACTTACTTGGCCATGAGAACCTCGTCGGCATCTAGAAAACATAAAGCATTATCAAAGGGCGGAGAACCGAAAAATTCAAAAAGTTATTTTCTGATTTTTAGTATTTGGAAAGAGATTTGGTTGATTATTTCCAGTTAGAATTACTTCCTACCGACAAAAGACCTACCGTCCCGAGGCTTGGGGATCGGAGCATCGGATGCTTCTGGGATTATTTCAATTTTCTT
Organism: Oscheius sp. JU1382; assembly: GCA_932521405.1. Lineage (NCBI taxonomy): Eukaryota > Metazoa > Nematoda > Chromadorea > Rhabditida > Rhabditidae > Oscheius > Oscheius sp. JU1382. The sequence goes on from OW051479.1 coordinate 4,425,005, forward strand.
CTCCTCTTCAAATGGCTCATCGTAAATTTTTACGGGTAGTGGTGGAGTGGCCACGAGGATCGGTGTGTTATTTTCTTCAACTGAAACATGCGACATGCCGAGGTTATTCCATGCCACATTCTCTCCCCAGATGGACTTACCTTGGGCGATGTAGATTGGCTCATTAGAAAGCGATTTGCTCACTTCTTCTGGAGGTGGAGGTGGCGCATGATGGCTCTTCGTACTCTGCAAATCTCTTTCTTCCGAATAAAGGAATCTCCCAAATCAAACTACAAATTTCTCGGAAATCTGGGGGATCGTGCATTGACTGGAGAGCTCTTAGCGCTTCATCTGCAAAACGCAAACAAACTAATTTTTCTTCCAAATATTGACGTGACTTCCCGGGCTCAATGGATCACCTTGAATTCTCTGCTATTCGTCGAACTCCAACTGCCAGAATCAAAAAGTTCTCTATTTGAGTCGTAGTCACTGGTGATTGATTGGCTTCGATTGAAAACAACATCTTGAAGTCGAGGACGAGTTGGAACAGATCTCGTCGGTTTTCTCTTTTCTCTTTCTTTCGTCTTATCAAAGCCACTGTCGTAGAAATCGTCTGGAGGAATTTCCCTTGAATCCCACCTAAATCTTTTCTTAAAAGAATAAAAGAAAGACACTTCTTCGGTCGAATATCGCCCAATCGCATGACCCGAGTCTCCTCTCCAGATGAATCCAAAGATGATGTTGATGAATGATAAGTCTTCCTGGATCTCTCCTTGCGTTCTGTTCTCCCCGGTCCAAGACTCAAAGTACTAGCCAAATGAGCTATTTGTTCTTGAGATACGGGCAATGATTGCATTGAAGTCGAAAGACTATACGTTCTGTGTTACGATAATTGGTAAAAAGGAGGATTACCCTTTGCTGGCTTGACTGACGGCGGCGGCAATGATTTGAGTTAAAGCTTCTTGGGAAATAGAGGAATGACTGAGAGTCTTCGAATTTCTTTGGTATTCTTCTCGACGATCGAACTCAGCTTGTACAAGGGAGGCAATGTTCGGCACTTTCTCTTTCAGCATATCCAAAGCTACCAGATTCACGATGGCGAACCAGCACGGCGTTTTGGACATATCGACTCCATCCTGAAGTATAAATTGGTTCTATTCGAACGGGGAACGGACCTTGACGAGAGCAACTCGGACACAAGTTCGAAGGAGAAGAGTTCGAGGATCAGGAATTCCATCGTGGAGATCTCTGTCCAAAACGTGCTTGAATTTCCTCATGTCGAACATCTAAAATTCCTCTTTTTGAACGAGGAAATGACCCACTTTATAAGCCTTTTCCTCTTCGTTATTATTGGCATTGAGTCTGCCTTGTTGTCGTATCAATCGGTCCGAAACACAACTATGTCGTTCTCCTCGATAGCCCTGGCAGATGACTGGAGCTGTTCCTCTCGCCATTCCCTTCACATTTCCCTGGAGATCCATTTTCAATATTACTCCCTGAGATTTATATTTTAAAAGCAAAAGAGAAATCTACATCTCCAATTTTAGCCCGTATTTCTTTGGTTTGTTCGTCTCTCTCTGGATTCTCGAAGAAATTGAAACCGAGAGTTTTCCCGTCGAATTCGTCCTCACATCCGTCGATGATTACAGTAGTCTTTCTCAAATACGCCTTTGCCACTCGTTTACATCTGAATTGATTGTTTAAAAAGACAAAAAACAGAAAGACCTCTCCATGATGACTATTTTCCCCCAAATTTCATCGTCGATCGCTCCTTCAGACAACTTTTGGAGAACTTCTCTCACTTGATCCTGGAAAAAAAGAAATTGACCCGCCATTCGTCGACACGTTTCCTAATCCCTTTGGCGGAAGCGGTTTGCTCTTCCGGTTGCCGGCATATTAGTGCGGTTTTTTGAGTTCCTGTGCGCTCTGCGCTGACCATGCGTTGTGTCAATAGAGCCACTAATTGGCGTAGAGCCAGTTCTGTCAGGAGCCAGCCCGCTGTCAGTTATTCTAATGAATGACAGCTAATCGTAAAACACAACAAACACGTGACCACAACAAGACTTTTTTCAGTTTTTTAAACATTTGTGGGATTAATTTTTCAAAAAGAACAACGCTTCTCGGGGTCAAATCAGCTACAAAAGACGGTGGTCTTAATGGAGACGGTTCCCGCGAAATGTGATATCCTCTCCCTTCATCTTTTCAAATTTTTGCTTGACCGCAGCGGAAGGAAAAGGAGACAAATACGGATCACGAGGGATGGCGCCGGATCCAGAACTTTTTTTCGCTTTTTGATAGGATCAGACTCGTTTGCAGTACTTTTCTGTACTTTGTAATTACTTATTTTAGATCACAATTTCAGAGTCAGAGATCATAAACTTTCTTTGTCTATTCTCAGGATAGAAAAGGGGTCAGAAGGAAACAATTTAAATATTTTGTCCATTTTGGATTTGAGATCGCTTTTCCCTGCGGGAATCTCTTCCCAGCTGTCTTCGAAAGCCCGGCAAACATCGCCAAGAGTAGCGGTCAATGCAAATAAAACTGCAGGGAACAAAAACTTTTAGTCGTACGACGGACATCCAATCCTCCAAAACAACTATTTTCTGGACTTTTTAAAATAATTTCCTCTGAATCAGAAGAGCAGAAAAAACTACGTTCTGAGTCATGTTTCTGGCAGGAATTGTATAACAAGAAATTTCCCAACTTTAAAAGGGGCTGGTCCTTGAGTCAACCTGGGGATCCCGACTCTCTCTCTCAATAGCGACTTTGTTTCAGTGCGAATTTGACAAGGCAGTCCGCCGCCTGAGCCATAAGCCAAATAGAATCGCGACCGGAAACGTTTTTGAAACATGAGAGAGGAGGTGGAAAGGCTCTCCATCGCCGAACGAAGAGTTTCAGACTTTTCGACATTTTTCAGACATTTCAAAAGAGTAAGAAAACTGACCAGAAGGAAGCCATCCACATCATACCATTTATCACCTCCACTATGGGATGAGCCATGCACGAGACTGGCTCGTGACACTGCCCCATTATCCCGGCGTCTGAAAGTTATCTTTCAACTTTTGTTGTCAAACCATAATTTGATTGTTATTTGGAATGAAAAACGACAAAAAGACTCCAAGAAAATGATCAAACTGAAGAAGATTAGGAAAAACTTGATAGAAGTAAGAGAGGAGATAACGAACAGAAATGATAGATTGAGAATATGGGGAAAGGAACATACCGACTGGTCATGGACTCGGGCCGTTTCTCCCGAATTGTCTGTGAAGGGTCTCGTAACCCTGAGGTGAGAAAGTGTGGAAACTCGTTGCGTGAGTCGCAGAATTGCGGCATGGTCCGTCCGCGGTGAGCCGGACGCGAGCTCCGCCCTTCCAGCGGCAAAAACGGAGACGGGACAGAGAGAATGCGGAACAACCGGGGACACGCAGCATGAGCGACAATTAACAGGACCACAAAAACTCTAAAAGCGAGATGTTCAGGGAAAAAGGAGAGAACGAGTTGTAGAAGACATAAGCAAAGATCAAACGAGTGAGTTTTTCAGGGAGAAGTTGGAAGTCGACTTGATTAACGTCTGGGAAAAATGAAGTCAAAATGAACCTTTTCCCAAAAGAGTTCTCTCTAGCTTTTTTTTCCAACTTTCGACTTGGATGATTTGAATAAAAGAAAGCTGCATTTTGGTCGTACATTTTGTTCAAAGAATAAAATTCACAAATAGAAGCCATGTGAGTCTCCCTCTTGATTCACTTCCTCATTTTGTGAGAAATTCCAGCCAAGTTTGCCCTTCAGCTGATTGGCCATGTTTTGAACGGTTTGCAGCAATCCTGCGCGTGGCTTCGTCAGAGCTCAAAAAAGCGCCGTTTGTTCCTGTTCTTGACGCCAAATTTCTGATCATCTAAGGGATCTCCCTGACTCACAGAGTCAATTAGGGAGCAATTATTAACTCCTCCTCGTTCTGTGTGGCCTCACGAACTTCTGTTTCGTCGAATGGTTAATCAAATCGCCTCCGACAACCCAACGTCTCAAATGTTCAGTTTTTTAGATGTCTCAAGTCGCTCTGTGCTTCGAGGCAGCAGAAAATGCCAAGCTTCCTGCGATGAAGCATCTTCTTCTCTTCAAAATAGCCACAAGTTTTCTTGGAGTTTTGGTGACTCTCGTCCTCCTCGTCTTTAGAGTAAGTCTCCCTCTTTCCTTTTCTTTCTAAACTCGAACTTAGCATTGGAAATGGTTAGTCAATTGGAACGCCAAAGTTCTTTTTATCCTTCACGTTTTGTTTTCTCTCCTCCTTTCAGCCAGCTATTTTTTTGTTTATTGCTGGGATTTCCACAGGTCTTTTTAATTTCAATTAAAAAAACCATTCCAGAATAACCCAAGCCTCAATCAACCCTTGTGACTTTCTGATTCAATCCGGTTGGGCTCTTTTTACCCGTCTTATTCCTGTCATCGGTCTGATCGGCGGCATAGTCAGCATGTTCTTTTTGGCTCTCGAACGGGCCTATTCCACTTACAAAAAGGCGTCCTATGAGAACGACAACAATCGAATTTGTAGTATTTTATTGGCGATCCTCATAGTGAGTCAGAACAGCCGAAAGTCTCTCAAAATTCAGATCATAAGTTCAATTGGAGTTCCCTATTTTCTTTTAATTTCTGGTGAAGATTTGTCCCAAATGATGACAACTTATACAATGTTGACTCAGACAAATCGCTTTAAATTCCAGGTTAGAGGGGACTGTAGCTGGACGACATTTCAGCTAATTGTCAATTTGGAAACAGCAATCGAGCTGTCCACTATAATCGTCTTTCTCATCGTCTATTGTCTCAATAAACGTCACCGCAGACAGGCCAAAGTGGCTCCTTTAACGACTAGTTATCAGGTGGCTCAGTCTGGGAGAGAAAAAAACCCAAATGGATATTTAGGTTGCAGAAAATGTCAAAGTGACAGGTCGTCTTCTTCCAATCTATGTCATTCATACGGTTTTCCTCGTTTTGAACTCCTTTGGTCTCGCCATCTTCACCGCGGTTTCTTTTCTTTTGGAGATCAACAAAATAATTTCAGTTTATCCCGTTGAGTGATGCGAATACCCACAAGATCCTTTTGGAATGCGTCGGCCAAGTCCATTTATACACAATCGTTATGCCAATCGCGATATTCGCCCATTCGCTTTGTCAAAAGGTTTCTTTTTATTTTTTCTGACTGATCAATTTCAGAAGCACACAATAGCCCCCAATAACCAAGCTGTCAAAATGTACTTTGGCGAACTGGCCAAGCAATGGAAATAGGAGTGGAATCTCTTCTCTGATTGAGGAGTCTCGTGGAGGAAATCTAAAGACAGCTGTTTTGTTGAGCCTTTGATCTCATATTGATTACAGTGGTTTTTCTTTCAAATAAATGTTTGGAGGAGTCAGTTCTGTTTGGCCCAGGTGGCCAGCTGCCTCTGCGACTGATATAAATGACCGCTTGCCCTCCTCCCCTCTTTATCTTCAGTCATGTGAAATCACTCTCTCTCCCTCTTTCCCAGTCTGTATTAGTCGTTTCAGAGATCTAAGGAGAGACGCGATGCGTCTTCTTCTTCTCTCGATCTTTTTCCATCTGTCCATTCAAGACTGTTCCTGGAATGTGAGTCTTTCTTTTCGAATACCAATGAATCTTCTAGACTTGCAACAAATGGTCGTCGGATAAAAATACTCTGAATGTTCATTTGATTCCTCACACTCACGATGATATGGGATGGATCAAAACTGTCGACCAATATTATTATGGGGGTGGCTGAATTTGATTTCTAACTCAAAGCCTTTTAGCGAAGCCTGAGCTCGTCCCCGTAGGTGTCCAATATATTTACAATACCGTAATCGACGAATTACAAAAGAGTCCTGAAAGAAAGTTTTCATTTGCTGAGACGGGTTTCCTCTGGAGGTGGTATTCCTCCAATGGAGATGCTGAGAAGCATACACTTCAAAAATTGATTAAAACGGGACAAATCGAGTTGATTGGCGGTGGGTGGACTCAAAACGACGAGGCTGGGTCGCACTATGTCGATATTGTTGACCAAATGACTCTTGGACTCAAGGTTCTTTTGGGGGGAAATGCAATCGTTTTGTTTAGAAATTGGGAGATCTTTTTGGAGATTGTGGAAAAGCCCAAGTGGCTTGGCAGATTGATCCTTTTGGGCATAGCAGGGAACAAGCCAACTTATTCGCCCAGGTAGGATCTCATTCGAGGAGAAAAGGAGATTCTTCAGATGGGCTATAGTTCTCTCTTTTTTGCTCGAATTCATTATCTTGAAAAGGAGGCTCGTCTTGAAAATAAAACCCTCGAATTCGTTTGGAATGCCTCTGATGATTTGAGTAATTTTATTTTTATTTTTATAAAAGATTCCTAGAGACCCAAATCCTTACGGGAGCCTTTTATCAAGACAATTATGGTCCTCCTCCTGGATTCTGCTGGGATGCCCTCTGCGGAGATGATCCTATGATGGACAATCCCGACTTGGAAGAATACAATGTCGACCAAAAAGTGGCGGACTTTGTCAGCTTCGTGCGAAAACAAGCCTTGTATCAACGCTCGAACCATGTTATGTTGTTAATGGGCAGCGACTTCCAATACACCAATGCCAACTCTTGGTACAGCAATCTCGATAAGCTGATACGCTATGTAAACGGCAATGTGGGTCATTTGCGGGAGAGGTTGAGGTCGATTTTAGAGTTCACATAGAATCAAAGTGTTTTATTCGACTCCATCGTGCTATGTGAAGGGATTTCTTGAGACTCAGCCTCGTCTGACCAGCAAAGATGATGACTTCTTCCCGTAACCAAAGCTTTAATCTTTAAATCCTCCTAGATATGCCTCATCTGAACATGCCTATTGGACCGGATATTTCACGAGTCGCCCGACTTTCAAAGGGATGATTCGAGATGCCAGTTCGCTCCTTCAACTCGCCAAAAGACTGGATGTCTTGGCAGATCTGGGACCCTCTGATGATTCGGATGTCGAAATCATGCAGAAGGCGTCTGCTCTTGTCCAACATCACGACGCTGTCACGTCAGTTTTTTGTCTTTTTAATGGATTTTCTTCAGTGGAACGGCGAAACAAAATGTAACAAAAGATTATTATAAGCATCTGGGGAAGGCATTCGCCGAGGGCGAGACCGTCGTAAACGACTTCCTCAAAGTGATTATGCCGAAAACCTCTGTCTCTGCTCCTCCTCATAAACTGTGTCATCTCATCAATGAAACCGTCTGTGAAATCATCGTGTGAGTTATTACTCGAGGAGAGAGAAAGAAATCTTCAGAGATGTCCCAACATTTGCAGTGACAATCTTCAACCCGCTTGGCCAAGATTTGAATACGGTAATCACCATTCCCTTCTATTCAAAACAAGCAATCGTTCAAAATGACGAAGGACAAGTCGTCGAGTCCCAGGCAGGAGGATCTCATCCAAACAAACAGAAATGTAGATCTTCAAAACATTCCAATCGAATCTGTCAAAGCCGAAACGAGCCCCGTATGAGTTGAGTTTCTCCGTCCAGCTTCCTCCCCTTGGATATCGAACCTTCGTCGTCGACAATTCGACTTCAAAGTAATTAGTCTGACTTTCCCAATTAAAATACTTCTAGACGCTCGTCAGCTGTAAAACATCCGGAGAAAAAAGCCGAACCTCAGGGTATTACGATCTCTAATGAGGTGAGTCAGGAAGCTGAATAAGAAAATGTTTTCAGTTTATTTCCCTAACTTTTGATTCGAATGGCTATCTAGCTTCTTTTACTGATTTGGCTACCAAAGAAACCAAACCTTTCAAACAGCAATTCTACTTTTACACTGGTAGTCTTTTTTGAAAAACAAAGAAAACAGAAGTTAAGGAGTTGACGACAGGGGGGTCCAGACTTCCGGAGCCTACATTTTCCGGCCAAAAGAACAGAATCCCTTCGACTTTAATGTGACATTGAGTGTCGAGACAAGCAAGGGGAATTTGACCCAGGAAGTCCGGCAAATCATCTCTCCTTGGGTCAGCCAAATCATCCGCTTGCGAAAAGGATCTACAGCTGTTGAATTTGATTGGACCGTTGGGCCAATTCCCAAGGAGACTAACGGGTAATCAGACTGTTTAGGGGGAAATGACGAGGATTGCAGAAGTCCGATCACCAAGGAAATTGTTACCCGCTACATCACGGATATCAAATCAGCCAATGTTTTCTACACGGATTCGAATGGACGTCAGATGATGAGGAGGAAGTGAGAAGTGGCTTTATTTTTAGGAGGATGTGATTCAGAGTTGGAGAGAATCCTTCGTTTGTTTATCAGGACACGGAACCCATGGCTGGCAACTACTATCCCGTCACAAATCGTGTTTTCATCAAAGTATTTTTGTTCGATTTTTACTTTGAGACTTCTTCAGGATGACTCGAGACAGATGACTGTTCTGACTGACAGATCGCAAGGAGCCACGTCAAGAGACGGGATGATCGAACTCATGGTGACTCAATTTGTTTTCGGCGGCTCTTTCTCATCTTTCATTTTCAGCTTCACAGACGTTGTTTTGTGGACGATCATTGGGGAGTCGAAGAGGCTTTAGATGAGTTGGGATCAGATGGAAAAGGCCTAATTGCCAGAGGAACACATTTCCTTCTCTTGACACAATCAGTCAAAGCGGCTACCATCCATCGACCGAAGGCTATGCAAATCTTCAATCGGCCTCTCCTGGCTTTTAGTCCTCTCAAAGATCCGGCTGAATTCCGAAAAAATAACAATTTGAAGGTCATTTGTTCCCGAAAGATGAAAAATAACTGAGAGTTTAGTTCTCTGGAATGTCACGTTCTCTTCCCAGTTTTGTGAACCTTCTTTCAATGGAAAAATGGCACAAAACATCTCTTCTTCTCAGATTCGAACACATTTTCCAAAGCGAGGAAGATAAGGAAAACAGCAAGCCGATGATCGTCGATATAAAGGTTCGCCTCTCGCCGGAAAACACCAAAAAAGTTTAGAATCTTTTCACTCGATTCGACATCCTTTCCATGAATGAGCTCATGCTGGCTGGCAACAGGAATGCGACCACCACCCGCTCTCGAAGTTCCCGTCTCGGTACTTCCTTGGTTTGACTCGAAACAGCAATTTCAGCTGATATGACATTCCAATTGAAGCCGCAGGAGATCAAAACCTTTGAAGTTAAGATCAAATGGAAATAGCTGATGTCCCTCTAATCCTCTTCATTAAGCAATAAATCTTCGACTTTGACAATGAGCTCTATTTGAACAAAAGGAAAGAAGAAGGGACACGTGTTCCGACATCTGCAGCACGCAGGTGTCCTTTTCACCACAAATTTCTCCCATATTCATGTAGACTGAGAGAGATGAGTTTCAGTCATTAATCAGAAAATCTGGGAGAAAAATTGTAAACATTAGGGATTGACTCATGTGGCTGATACAGTTTCACCGTCATTAGTCAGACGAGCTGGTCAGCTAGACAGCACGACGTCCTCTCTCTTTCTCTCTCTCCCAAATCCCTTCTCCGGGAAAATGGACTTAGTTGGTATGAACTTTGAGGATGTCTCGGCCCTTGCCCCTCTCGGTTTGTCCTCCCGTGGGGCGGAGCTACCTGTTCCGGGCGTCGGCCATTTCGGTCTCGCAATGCTTCACAATCAGACGATGATGCCGATGAATCAAAATGAGGTATTTTCTCCTCCAAGTCTTCCTCAAACGCCTTTTAATGGCCAGGGATTCAACTTTCTTCCTGATTTCAACTTTATGAACATCAATTTTCCAACGGTGAGTTGGTTTTTTCTAGAAAAAAAAAACCTACTGAAGTGGATTTTCCATAACATTTCATATCATTTCTTACAATATTCTGGAGAATCAATAACACTAAATTATCAAAAAAAAAAACAAGATTGGGAAATTATACGAAATGGGTCAAAATTTGAAACCAGAAAACAAAAAGTTGAAAATCTCGAATGATCTACGTAAACAAGAGGTTTTTGGATGATATTTTTGGGAGGCGTCTGGGAGACGAGTAGAACCGAAAAAAACGGGCCAAGAAGAATCCATTGTTTGACTCCCTCAGTTCAACCCTGCGGCTTCCTTTTGAAGCCTTTTATTTGAATGCTCAGTTTCCCGGACAAAGTGGAGGTCATGAAATCACCTCTCTCATTAGGCCATTTTGGACATGACACATAAACTTTCTCACGGTTTTTTTGTCGCGACTCAACCTCTTGTTTTTTAGTTGGGAAAGTGCAATCTTTTTTGGGGGAGAAATACAGTAAACGGCACCACCCCCGGCACGGTGTAACTCTCTCGTTTCGGCCACCTAAGGGATGTGTCACGATGGGCTTCATCGTTTCATTCCAACTATATGAGCTGGTCGAAAGATTTGACTTCTCGGCTATGTTTGCCCTTTGTAAGTTTTGATGGCATCCCGATCGATTTGCATTAGAAATTCCTTCCGGAAATTATTCTTTTCAGTTCGCTCCATCGGAAGGCCTAACTGATATCAATCCCGTTCTGTTCCAATCCTTCATGGATCCTACCTCTGGAATTCCTACTCGAGAATTTGGCAAATCTACGCTTACTTTCAAGACCGAGCCAGTTGATCCAATCGTCAACATTCGCACTCCCGGTAGAAAGCCGTACATTGACCCGGTAATTTGAATGAAATGACCTTTCTAAATGACAGCAGAACCTTTCGGATGATGAGAAGGAGCGCCGGGAGAAGCGTCGTCAAAGGAACAAGGAGGCCGCTGCTCGCTGTAGACAACGCCGCCTTGATCTCCTCACCAGTTTGACTGCATCTGTTGAAGCCGAAAAAAGGGCGAATGCCAAGAAGGAAGATGATATCATATTTATAAGGAGCAAGGTTTTTTCTTCTATTTTCTCAGAAAAGCGCCTGTTTAGGTAATCGAAACAATAGATCTCCTAAATGGGATGAAGGAACGTCTGATGGAACGTGATCAAGAAACTATGGACCGAATTGTGAAGGAATTAAAAAACACCATCATCTTCAGTAATAAGTTCAACACCGATGCCCTCAAGGGTGAATCCCAGACCAGTCCAATCAATCTGACACTTCCGGTAAATTAGTAATTTTACAACAAAAAAAATTCAGAAATTGGAAGAGGCTGATTCTCTCCTTCGCCCGGGCTTTCTCGATTTGAACAAGCAGCCTGAACTTTTTCGAATGCCGATGACTTCGTTTGGATCTTCACTTCCATCCATCACCAGTAGCTACGGATTCAGTCGTAAAACTCATTTCTGGCCGATCAAACTATTTTTAGAGAATTCGATGATGTTGGGCTCGATGATGAATTCCGGAATGACTCCGAGCGGCTCAGCTAGTAAAGTCATCTGTGAGTTATAGAGTCCGAAGATGTTCTCCTTGCTCAAACTTCTTCGTGAAAAGAAATTATTTATTTTCTAATAAAAATTTTGCTTTCTTCAAGCAGACTTTTAAACAAAATCGAGCTGATGGTTCTATGTCGATCGGATTTCATCTTGATCCACCTCTCACCAAGATAGCTTCTTGTAAAGACTGGCCGAGTTCTCTACCACAATTATAAACCGCGTTGAGTTCATTTTTTGAAGGACCCTCATATGCCAGTGGAGAATTATTTTTGTTTTTTTATCTTCCAAAAACGTCAACTAACGACTTTTTGACGATGTTGCCTGACAAAAGCGGACACAGAGAGAAGTAATTTCTTTATTTTACAGTCTTTTCTTACTTTAAAAAAAACTTTTCTTCTATCACTGCGGCTTCTCAGCGCCTCTCATGGTGACCAACTCCTCAGCAGAAGTCGGATGAATAGCAACACAATTATCGAACTGGGCCTTTGTGGCTCCCATGGTTACTACAATTATATTGATGTTTCAATAGTATTTTAAAATTTACCTGCCACCGCGAATCCTTGGAGCATTTCATCAGCTCCAAATCCAAGGAGATGAATACCCACAATCTGAGGAAAATTGCAGAAATCAAAAAACAAACTTTTTCTTCGGGTCCAGCGCAAACAAGTTTCATAACTGTGGGCTCTTTGTGCTTGCAAACAGCGTAATACATCGGAGTGAATTTCGACTTGTACAATCGAATGTTATCTTTACCGTACTTCTCAATAGCTTCAGCTAAACAGAAATAATTTAGAAAAGAGAAGTTTTAACCTTCCGTAAGACCGACAGTTCCAACAAGAGGATGCGAGAAGACAACTGTGGCAATGTTTTCATAGTTCAATTTAAGATTGGCCTCTCCATTGAAAAGACGATGAGACAACCGTCGACCAGCAGCGATAGCAACCGGTGTCAAAAGGAACTTTCCAGTAGCATCTCCAACACATTGAATCTGTGGATTTGAAGTGTTTTGGAAGTCGTCGACCAAGATATGACCGCCTTTGTCGGTTTTCACTCCAACCTAAATGGATCTTTCTCACAAAAAATCTCCATTGAATACCGCAGTCAAATTAAGATCTTTCGTCGAAGGAGTTCGTCCAATAGCCCAAATTAAAGTATCAACGGCTTCAATAATACCATTCGTTGTTTTTACATTCAATGTTCCATCCTCACGTTTGATTACTTCTTCTACCTTAATTTGATTTTTTATTTGAAAGAAAAGAAGAACAACCTGTGTTCTTTTATGGAGATTAATTGGACCGGATTCAATAGCTTCAGTCAGAGAAGAACTCAACGTTTGGTCAAAGGTGCGAAGAACTTCATCGTATCGAATCAATAGATGGGTTTCAGCCTTAAGATTGGCCAAGACTCCGGCTATTTCAACGCTAATATATCCGGCTCCAACAACCACTACTTTCCTAGAAGAATTTTGTAAATAAAAAAAGGCAACATACTTTGGAAGTTTCTCCATCTCGAAAAAGCCATCACTATCGATACCGTATTGGGCTCCAGGGATGTTCGGAATTGTTGGGAATCCGCCTACAGCAATTAAAGTATTTTTTCCTCGGTACTTATTTCCATTTACACTAACAGTTCCATCCTCTTCAAAACGAGCCCTGCCACGAATCAACTCGACTTTCGACTAAAATCTCATTTTTTTGTTGGAGAATTGTCCTACTCCATTCAAGCCATTCTCATAGAGTCCATTCAATCTACGGACATATTCATCTCGAGAATTTTTGATCTTATTCCAATCGAACTTATTTAGGGTCACATCAAATCCTGTAAATATGCGTTGCTCAACCATAAGACAAACCATAGTCCGCGTGGTCTCTAATAAATTCTGCGTGTAGACTGCAATTATACATCACTTTCTTCGGTACACAGCCAACATTGACACAGGTTCCTAAAAGGCTTGTCAGTCAGAGTAAATGGAGTTCCTACCTCCAAGACGAGCACTTTCAATCAAGCCTACAGAAACACCAAATTCTCTGGCTCTCCTTGCGGATGCGATTCCTCCTGATCCACCGCCAATTACAAGATAATCAAACTCCTTGATGCCTTGGCTCATTGTTCTGAAAAGCAGATCGAATAGATGACAGGAAGTTGTAGAAAAATGAGGAAAGATAGTTGATATGCGAGCTGATGAAATGCGCGATAAACCTTTCACTCTCCGTAAATGATGACAAATATCACAGAAAGCGATAGGACGAATTTTTTCACGAAAACCTGTGTGCTCTGATTTACTATGCTACCACGATTCAATGATAAGAGCTATTATCGATCACTTCATGTCACTCTGCAAACTTACCGGAATTGATGAAGATGTGGTAAGCGAATTAAATTTAGAAGAGTCAAACCCTTACTCATACGATTCTAAAGATAATGATGCTCTTGGACAGAAACCAGATACTCTCTTTTGGACAAACAAGCTTTTCAAACACGCAATTCACAGTTAGATTCATTAAAATATATCACAGTTACCTCGTCATTGGTAAAACACACCACCTTAATAAATAACAAGTAGATATTTAGAAAACCAGAAGGAAGCAGATTTAGAAGCTTTATAGGAAAAGGAATCTCCAAACGAAGAATAAAATTGAACAGATACCAACAGCGCCGAGAACTTTGAAAACCAGAGATCTGAAACGGATCAAAATAAAGTCTAGAAACTAACCTTTGATTGAGAGCTTTGGCATCTTCTCTGTACTTCTTGCTCAAACCAGATAGATCAGCTGCACGAGATTCGAGAACTGAAATAAATAATTCTTGCTAGAATCAATCTTGATGCATACTGTTAAGTGCTTCTCCGCGATGAATCACATCTTCAATATTGCTGACCATAATTCTTGTAACATCCTGTAACTCGTTTGAGACAGCACTCATGGCATAGCGACTTCGATCAGCATATTTACGTTTTGCTTGTTGAATGTATTCATCTAAAAATAACAGGGGTGCATTTTCAAAAGTATATTTATGATTAGAAATAATACATTTTTTTAAAAAAAACTTACCGAACTCCAAAAAGTGATACGGCCTGATGGCTTTGTCGATTTGGTGAGCATTTTGACTTAGGAACTCTTGAGCAATATCATCTAAAAACGAGAATGCCAAATTTCTTGGAAAATGACGATCACACAAGCAAAGGCAGCAAACTGTATCCTTGATAACATAACTGAAACAAAGTACAGTATAAAATCAATTTCACTTACTGGAACATATACGGGCCGGTTTCAACTGACTGACGAGCTGGAGAGCTGCTATTCAGCTTTTTAAACAACATCTTCGCCTGGTTCGAATATTTAACAAGATTGGAGTCGCCCTAAAAATTTTATTTGAATGTAAAGTAACTTACACCATCGCTGCCTTCAATGGAAGTTGCTAAAATCAAGCCATCTCTAATTCTTGCAATCAGAGTCAACTCCATTCTGAAAACAGTAATTTAGAAATAAAATCAGCTAGATATAGAGTGAGAAAAAACTGCATGAACTAAAGTACGCGAGCATGTAAGGAATATTTACTCCTGTGAGCTTTTTTGAAAAAAATTAACAGGATTACGAGAAGAAAAAGTACTAATTAGAACAAAATTCACAGGAGGCAGATATACAGCAAAATCAAAGATAGATGTTTGCTACACATGGAGGTTACGAAATATGCTCCAACGCGAATTGGGACACATCAGCAAACCTTTCGTTGGAAATGACATTTATTCGCGATGAACCAATATTCCTTCATCGTTAATGGAGTAATCGCCTGGCAATAATAGAGAAAAATAGAAAAGTCTTACTAATATCTGATTCTAGAGAATCAATCCTATCACTATCCTCTTCAAATCCTAATCTTATAAGCCAGGATGAAATAAAATCAGTTTCCATACTTTCTTCACCCCGACAAATCTATAAAAATGTGTTAAAAAAAGTTCCCGAAATCTACCTTTTTGTCAACTTTTGGTCGATCACTTACCCATGAGCGCCCATCTAGCGGCTCGTCATAACTGAATTCTAGTCGATAGTCACTATCGCACTCCTTGAAATAGAAATTAGATTAAAAAATGCTTACTTCATTCTCATAAATTATTTTTGGTGGTGCTGCCTGCTGAAGTTCTATACGTGGTTGCTCGCTGTTCTCCTTTTGCCTACTAGCACGACCACGTCTTCTAGGGGTAGCAATCATTTTGAAATCCGGCTCATCAGCTAGAGATTCCTGGCCACAAATAACTAATAAAGTAAAACCTACTTGTTTGCGTTTAGTAACTCGAGTCGTAGTTACGCGACTACTAGTAACAATATGAGATGATGAACGAGTAGCGCCCACATTGTCTAGAGCTCTGAACTTTTTTTTAATTGAAATAAGCCAATTCTATACTTTTGAAGCGTTCTCTTCTTTCGAAAAGAAGGCTTATTTGGTTTGTAGTCTATAGGCAGATCTAGAAGAGAATCTTCTTTAAAGGACTAAAATATTATTGGTGAAAATACCAGAGTCATCAGACGACATATCTATTGGAGGAGGCGAAAGTTGTCGGAATCGAGGCTCTTTATTAAAAATACCGCTCGTTGGAGACCCGTCAGGAGATTGCATTGTAGAGCTGGAAAATAAACCAGAATCGTTTAAATCTGTTCTGAATTCACTAATTGCTAATAGCAAAAGTATCTTACGAGTCAGTGGATCCTTTCTTGGACAATCGACGCTTCTTCTTTGGAATCACCATTTCTTGATCCGAAGTGTCACTTGTATCAAAAGTGAGATGACATCTGCAATTATATTAAATTGTGCCAATAAATTATAAACCTTATAGTATCCATGTTCAACTTCAAGTTGTCTCGAGCTATTCGCCTGGGTGCCATGGATAACTCTTCGCGTTTTTGCTTGATTTTTTCATCGATAAACTCTTGAAACGGCTTGTTCTTTGTAGGTGTAGCCATTTAGACTGAAATATTATTACTTATGCGCGTATGCTAATTTACAATCTGTAAAAAGAAGATGAACAGAAGTTCAATTCAAGGTTAACTACAATATTTACGATGAAGAGCGGTTTTCATCAATTAGGCGAGTTTCTAGATAAAAGAATACTGTAAAGAGAACCCCTTTATCATAGTCTGCTCTTCTCAGACTTCTCGCGAATTCACACGTAAAATGCACGGTTCGGTTATAAAAGTCTCCGTCTGAGGTCTCTTTCCACCGCCGATATGGGCTGGCTCAGAGGTTTTTCTTTGTTGTTTCATATCTATAAGGAAATCTTTAGGCGTATTGCTTCTCCTTCTGGTGGAGATAGGATTCTTGACAGCAAATACGACGATTCCTCATGTTGAGCTTTTTAAGCCTATTGGGCGAGTTTTTAGCTGTTCTGATCTCAAATCCTTTTAGATTACCTAGTGTCGCCATCGCAGGGCCTCGTCAGAATCCTATCAGCTCAATTCTTCCTCTGAAACCTCAAGCGGAAATTCTTAAAGCTGTTGCATCTCCACCAACAACGAAGAAATGCTGGAAATATATCAAAGCAAATCCTTCAACTGAGATACCTAAAGATGCTACTATTCCTCCAGTGGTACAGCCGAGTAAGATATTTTCTTCTCAATTTGTCTATATGTTTTTGTGTTATATACCGTTCCAGAATGAAAAGGTTTGTGTCAATCTTTCAACAAATTCAAAACAATTCATCAATTCAGGTCCAACTTCCAGGAACAATGAGGATATTCAGCATAACTTTAGGAGCTGAAATAATCCAGCAAATCTGATTTTCAGCATTTAATTCCGACCAAGTCATTTCGCATATTGACGCCGGCGATCAAATACACTGTGGGCTGGCCTTGTGTTCGTCTCGTATTGATCGTGCCGAGTATGACAGTTACCGCAACAGGCAGTCGACTGTCACAAGTTGTCTTCGTGTTTTCTTTATAAAGTTCTTGGATAAAACGATTTCGTTAGTCTCTATTCAATCTGAAATGAGCAGAAGTCTTTCCAAGAAAAACATTTGTGATCTTTAGCAAGTCCGAGATCTTCTCATCCTATTTTTCCCCCTCATTTTAACCTAAAATTAATCAGCTGAGTGCCTTCTGAGACGCCCATGTTTCCCTAGGAAACGAGGGATTAGTCGGCATCTCTCGCCTCATGACTGAGTTATCAATATATTCCTCGCAGCCATCGTGTATGCATTTTAACTGTTTCATTTGAGAGCATTTTAGGCGATGAATCCTTTCCAATGACATCTTTATTTCTTCATTATGAGCCCGTGGAGGGCGAACGACTCGAATTTGAGTCTGATGAACCCATTTATCGGAACGATGATACTATTCAAATATTCGGCGATGACAGCAGGTTTGCTTATTTTTTTGGAAAATAAAAGAGAAGTTAGGATTCCAATTGGATTGAAGGAAATTCTCTTTGATCCGAGACTGAATCCCTCGAAGAAAATCTTCTGTTGTGGTGCTGCTACCTCGTTGTCATTGATTCTTTTAGTGCTTCTTTTCTTCATAATTGGTGGCTATTTTCATGTACAAAATGAAATCAAGGAGCTTACAAATATAGCCAAAAATGGTACATTTCCCTCATCTGTCTTATCTTATTCAGGATTGCAATTATTCCCTGAACTTAATTCCGACGGTGCTTGGGTAATGTTTCTGAATTTGAACCGAGAAGGGGATCATTATGCTGCTGTAATTCAAAGAAACGTGCAAGGTGATTCCTTGGAAATCCTCTATTTTTCGATGCAGATTATGAAAAAGAACAGGATTCACGAGCGAACTACACACGAGATTGTAAATCCGAAGATAGGGTACGTCCGAGAGTTTTATGGCCAGACAAGTAGTACTTTCCAGCCGAATAGTCGTGCGTGGTGTCGATTTCCCACAAAGAAAAGATTCATTCGAGCAGGTAAAGGATGTACAAATGATGATAGGTAAGTCCTTTCCTTTGGACCAAAATCTCGTTTAGCTACGGCTATTTGACCAGAGCTCCTTGTATTCTAATTTACTTCAAAGATGTTTGTTTTCCCTCTTTTTGTCAGTCACCCCTCGTTTCAGGAGAATGACTGGACACCGAAATTCAGTAATAAATCTCTCTCCAAGGACTTTATTCCCTTCAGATGCACAATTGTAAGTCCCTTTTTTTCTTTCTCTTGGAAGCTTATTGAACTAGTCTTGGAAGGTTCTTTCTCACAAATAAGAGAGATCGAGTTAAAAGTATTAAGAGACAAACTCCCGAAACAGGAGGTCTTCTAGCACTCTCTTCCCCTCTTGAGATAGTCAGAAATGTTTCAGTTGGATACCTTCAAATTGTATAATGAACACATAAATATCAGTTACTACCCAGCTCTTGATCTCAATGCTGACTACGGTGCTTTTTCCTTGAATAAAGTTTGTTCTCTCTTTAATCTAAACTAAATAAAACTTAAGATTCCTGCCATGGGAGCGAAAGGAACAAAAGAAGGATACGAAATTTCCGACGAATACGGAGAGAATCAACTGGATCAACCAACTCCAGTTTGTGGAATTCTTTTGAAAACTAAAAAAGCAATTTCAGTTGTTTGTGAAATTCAGCTTGCCTCCTAACTTTCACCACGGAGTCGTCCATTGTTCGATCTCTCCAAGCTTTGCTGGAGTAGAAATTACAAATCTAGATGAGTTCCGTGGAAACAAAGAGATTCGATTCGACTTAATTGCTTGAATTGACATTTATAATAACTGTACAGAAGATTTGAATGAATATCGCTCTCTAAACATATTGTTATTACATAAAAACCCGCATTGAGAGACCCCTATGCCCTGCGTTAGAGCTATAGGTGTGACCGGACAATAAATACAAAAAGGGTACATCGGTACATAGGATCTTTGGGAGGCAACGATGACTAGCTGGCACTAAAACACGCTAACAAATTAGAGACGTCGATTGCAGGCTCGGAGATAACATGGCTGTTGCTCATACTCATTTCCGCCACATTGACCACTCCCGTAACATTTTCGAACTCTTTTTCGGATTCCTTCACCACAGGTCTCTGAGCATGTAGACCAATAGCCCCAGCCTGAAAAGCAATATTGTTTTTGTCAGGAAAAGAGAACTGAATTTCACTCGAAACACGCATGCACACACTCTCGCTTACATGTTAGTGGATTTCGTTGTCTTGTCTATCTGTTAATACGCATTAACTGGATCCGAAAATCAAAGAACTAACCTCCCCAGGCGGCATTTCTGCTCTCACAATCTCTGTCGTTACAAATTGCGCTCTCTTTATAATTTCCAGGACAATTTCCACTTCGACAGAATCTTGTTCTCCGTTTGACTCCGGCTCCACAACTGGCGCTGCATTGCGACCAGCCAGACCAAGTTGACCATTCTCCTCCTTTGTTTGATTCACATGGCTGTTCATTACAAAACTCTTGTTCTGATCCAGCGCCTAGACAGCCTCCACCCACACAACTTCTACAATTTTTCTTTTTTTTTCAATTCAGGAAGGTTACTGACCTGCTTCTGGAACGAAGTCCTCGACCACAAAGACGACTGCATTCAGACCACCGATTCCACTCGGACCAATGACCAGAAGTGGAACAATTGCCTTGGTTGCAAGTTCTTCTCTCATGGGCTGAGCCATCACATGGCTCTCGATGACAGCCTCGCTGTCTGACCATAATGCCAGGGCCACAAGAGGTGGAACAAGTACTCCATTCAGCCCACGCATTCCAGACTCCAACAGCCGAACAAGAACCGGCATCACATGCTCGCACTTCAATGTTCTTTTCTGGAAAGAGGACGGTTCGAAAAAGCAAAAGAGTGATTGGTTAAAAGTTAAGAAGCAGAAGCAGCAGCTGGGTTAAAATGTTAGTAAGCACCTCGATGAAGCGTTCTACGAATGCCATCTTTGCCTGTGCCATTCTCACCAGGACAATCAAAAGCCAATGTCCTTTGAGGTGTCTGGCATTTTCGATATCTGGCTTGGGATCCTCTTCCGCACGAAACCGAGCAAGTATTCCATTCAGTCCAGGTTGACCAACTAAATTCTCAATAGTTGTTTGAACGATTCTTTTACCTGTTGGCTCCAGTCTCTGGAAGAATTGGACAAGCATCCATACTGCATTGTTCGGATTCGGCTTCAGGACCACGACACTGCCCTTTGACAGAACAATACCGCGTTCTTTTTCGATAGCCACCACCACATGAAGAACTGCATTCAGTCCAAATACTCCACGTTCCCCATGTGCCTTCGAAATTGTCTCTTTGTTGAGCTGGACAAGTCTCTGAAGGACAGCCAACATCACGACCCATCAGGACATTATTGGAACACGAAAGAGGCTAAAGTAGTTGATTGCTGGAGGAAGAACTGAATTCTAACCAGACATTCTCCGTCAAGACAATATCTGTCGAATCCGCACGAGGTGCCATCAGGGAGATTGTCTCCGAAGAAGCGATAGTTACGCTGGCTGCCAAATCGGTTGACAACATCACAAAAGACCTGCAAAATGCGTTTACTTCTTCCGTTCGCAGTTTCACGGTCGGGCTAAAAGTTTGTGTTCCGTCGATGCGTTTCAATGAAATCCATTTGCGTCCGGGGTCAACGAGAGAGATGGGCGAAAGGGAGAGAGAAAAGGAGAAGATTTCCTCTCTCTCTCTCTCTCTCTCTCTCTGAGTCAAAGGTCCCAAACAGATTTCGTTCAAAGAGCGCTTGACAACTTCCGTGCGGGGTTAAGTGTTTGACCAAGGACACAGTTTACGAGGATAATTACCTTGCATGCCCTTTGAGGGAAGCGGTTGAGTTGAGATCCAGTCCCTGTCAGCTCATTGTCTTGTTTGATGCGTTTATGCTCGCTGCACTTCTCGGTGATGTACTGAAAGTTCTCGTTTATCATGTCGTCTCTTGAGAGGCCCCCAAAACACTTGAGAAAAGCAAAACAGTAATTGAAAGTAGAGAATGTCTTTTGTTAATTTCCGGTCGGCTGACTTTTCCAATAGAAAGAGAGGAGACTTTTCGGGATCATTTCACCACACCCCTCAATCAGCCGGTCGCTCCAAAAAGGCCTCTTTAAAAACGTCTACGCACGCCCGTCTGATTGGGTCCATAGACTGATTTCTGCTCACCTCGTCTACAGTTTTACTGATTTTTGCAGCGCAATTGCGATTGCACACGAAGGCCCTCTGATTTGAGCCGACACACTCCTCTCCCCCATTCTGTGGAGAAGGAGCAGTGCAAGTACGCCGAGTGACAGCCAACCCAATGGAGCCAGAGATGCCCGAACAAGAACATTGACGGCAATCGAGACCGGAGAAACCAGACCATCCACCGTCGACTTTTTGAGGAACTGCTGGATGCCAGACCATAGGAGGTTGAGTTGGCTGGAATGGCTGAGCCGTGGTAGTTGGGGGTTTTGGAACTCCGACATCAGACGAGGTCCATGGCACGCAACGACCCAATGAACACCATTTGCTTGGTCCGCAGAATGTTCCTATTTTTACTTTGTTTCTGATTTTTAGAAGGAAAAACCTTCAAGAGCTGGATGGGATGTGATGATTCGTCCGAAAGAGGATTGGCCACACCACATCATATAGCAAATACCATCTGTGGAGTCCATTCGCGGTGTGATCTAAAAGAATTCAAATAAAATATATTTCGAGGAAGTCCCTTTGTTCGCCGGCGGAAAGGCCGTTTCTCCAGCTGTGCGCGCTTTAATGGAGAACGGAAGTGGCCCGCCGAAACAGTTTTCGAGTAAAATCAACGCTACCTGTTGATAGCCCGGTCCATGCATCAGTTCGCATTGCAGATTGGCATCGTAGACCTGACCAGGCTTTGTGTCAACAGGAATGGCCATTTTTACTCTCATATTTGAGACTCGAAGGCAATTCTTTCCACGAGCGCTAAAAGCGAGGAAATTGAGAAAGGAACGCTAACTAACTCCATTCTTTGGAGAAATTGATGGTAATCTCTCAGGGAGCAAGTAGACCAAGTGACCTTTCCTGGGCCGAGAGATGAGCTCATGATATGTTTTGAAGGACAATAGGGCTCATCGTGGCGCATTCCAACACTAAAATAATCTTTTGTTTTGAAGACGAGACCGGGAAACCCCTCGACCAATCGGGGGAAATCGCAATGAAAACATCGGATACTTCCCCCTCCTCATCCCCTTCTTCGTCCCTTTCACCCTACCTATGTCCAAGCTCATGAGTTCCAATGAAGGCAGAGGTGAAATCAAGACCTTCAGCAAGAGTACATGTATTCCACGGATCACACATTCCATCCAATCGAGCAATTCCTGAGATGGATCGACTACCAGCCCCTCGATGAATATCGTATCTATAATTTGTAGATAATAAACGGTTTCTCTTTCTTTGGCGTTGTCATGCCCGTATCGCCCGTTTTGTTTCCCGTTTCCTGCGTCGGCGCCAACAATTTACAATGC
Source organism: Oscheius sp. JU1382 (assembly GCA_932521405.1). Classification (NCBI taxonomy): domain Eukaryota; kingdom Metazoa; phylum Nematoda; class Chromadorea; order Rhabditida; family Rhabditidae; genus Oscheius; species Oscheius sp. JU1382. The sequence goes on from OW051479.1 coordinate 4,447,725, forward strand.
GGAAGGTAAGGTAAAAACGAACCCTGTGAGCATGATGGCGTGATCCCAGTCGCGAATTCCCAGATTTCTTTGGTACCGACAGAATCGATCCAAGTACATTTGGGCATTGCCGTGATTGTGTGTGTAACCGGCGATCGAGGTCTGAACTCGTTTTAGTCTTCTTTTTCAACAGATTAACACGAAAAGTTAAGCAAAAACCTACGGGTTGAGAGGTCAAGACTTCGTATCGAATGACGCGGAAAGTGAGAGGAGGAGAAGCCGTTGGCTGATAGTACATTATTTGGATGTTATTCAGCAGAGTCAAGGTATAATCTTGAAGCTTCTTCGAGGCAGCCGAGCCATATTTGCTGCTAAAATGCCTCCAAAGAGTTTCATCCACAAAGACAGCCAATTCCACCTGGGAGAGAAGAAGGATAAAAGAGGAATTGAAATGCTTACAATCAAATCGCTCTGCTGCATTAGCCTTTGTCCAGTGACAAAAACATCTTCGAAGATAGCCGATTCATCTTCGAAGAGACTATCCTCACTCACAACATTATCCAAACCGCAAAAATCTTCTTGAGGTGCCAGCGACTCTCTTTTATAGACTACATGAACTCCGTGTTCTGAACTCGTTGTCATCGAAATTTTTCCTTCCTACCATTGTCTGTCTGTCTTTTGGAGCGATGGGCATGAACATCAGGGAAGGGATGTATGACGTGGATGCCATCGCTGTCGATTATGGTTCCTTTCTGAAGATTTTGTCTGGTCAAGTGACTTCCGTGTGTCGCGCCAAACCGTCGCCAACTTCCTCCGTAACCCGTATTCCCCAAAAATACACGTGAAAAGGGACTTCTCTCAGAAATTGTAGAGAAAAGGTCTTTGAAATTAACCGATCATGGTTCGGCTTGTGTGAAGCGACCAAATGATGGATGACTCTAAACGACCTTCGAAAGTTCTTTTTTGGCCGGGATTGACCCCTGGAGGAAGAGGCGAGAACTCGTTCAGCCACAACCCTGCCAACTTTTTGTCCTTTTCTAATGGCATTCGGGAATCCCAGACTTTTTGTTAAGCTGAAAAAGCATGTGTACCCACAATTCTTCCATCGCAGTTCGAGATGGCAGCATGGGTGTGGTTTGATACGAATCGGTAGTGACAATTCGTGGGTCGCTCGTCCAGCTGCAGTCGACCTGGAACAGCTCAACGATACATCAAAAAGAGAGCCATTTTTACCGCCGTTTTCTTCGTCCCGATGGACAATTGTGATATGGGGGGAAACGAGCTCATCGACAGTGGCAGACAGAGGAAGATCAAAAGTCTTTTCTCCCACCTGGGAATAGTGTAAAGGAGAAAAGAAGAAAATAAACCTGAACTTGTATCTTTTCCAGAGATCCGTCATCGTTCAGCGTCAACTTGGGAAAAACTTCTTCATGTTTCGGAACTAAAAAGATTTTAGAAAACAAACAATCCTCCCACCATCAGCTACAGTCTGGACTCCGAAAGTATATCGCAGCTCGTCCGGAGTGAAGAAATGCAACACGCCGGTTGTTCCCTGAAAGGTCCTCAAGTATCTCCTCTAGAAGTCTGGCCAAAACACTTTCACCTCGTTCGATCTTTCCCGATCCCCGTCTGCTCTATTGGCTTTCGCGGTCAGCTTGAATTTTGGGACAAATTTTTTAGGAGAGAGACAAAAATGGAAAAAAGCAAACAAACGTGAAGACACGCGCATCTCAATTGGAACGAGTTTATGGGGAAACGGCTCGCAATTTGAGGGTGAGGCTTGTGTGTGTAAATGGGCCTTTACAGTCTCGGCCGGTCGACCTCACGAGAAACTTTCCTAATTGCTCATAATGGCTGCTGCACTTCCGAAAAGCGTCTGTTACAACACACACGAACGCGAAACGCTCGCACCTTATCGGCTTCGAGAATTCCGACGGACACCTTCTCGGCTTTTTATCAATCATTTTGCCAGTTGGAGAACGCGTACCAAACTCTTTTGGAAAGAACAAATCGGTCTTTGAATATTGAGGTTACGACTGGTTCAAGAGTAAGGTTTGGTTCCACTAATCCCTTGATTGCTTCATCGAATCATCAAACTTTTTTGGAGGAAAGCCCATCAAAATTTCGCCTCGTGACCTGAGATTTCATCTTGAACGTGACTTTTTAAGTTACTCGTTCAAAGGGTTTAGGATCGCCCTTGAGTGAAGCGATTGATTGCTTCAACACATGAAACAATCGCGCCAAGGTGACCCGGCGCGCTCCACCATCAACGGAAATGGACATCTCGTTCAGCTTGTCTCTTTATCCAGTTGACAAGGTCGAGTTAGTTAAGTGGCGCTCCAAAAAAGCTGATGGACCATCAGTTTTTGAACTAATTGCTTTTGGCTGGAAATAGAAGCGGTCATTTCTACTAAAATCTGCGCCTTCGACAAAGCAAAAAACGGCGTTATTATGAGGGCGCTCGGCGGCGTGAAATCGTAAAATCCGTACTGGACAGAGGTGTCGGAAAGCCAAAAGAAGATCCTAAAGGAACCAGACACTAGCAAATTTCCTGGTCTATAGGCAAAGGGGGTTCAAGGACATTCAAGTGGTTCAGTTAGTAAAATGGAGTTCATAATGGACCGTTACATCTGATCATTGAAGTCGCAATTAGAAACTTTTCGAGATCTTGGACGAATCATCACAAGAATATAAGAAAGGATTTCAAAAATAGGAGAGAAGGAAAAGAAGAGAATATAGAGCTTACCTGTAAAAGGAATAGAGCAGTGAGCCAGAGCCCGGCTAGCATTCTGCTCTTCGAATAGATTGGCAGTAGGCCAAGAGAATGAGGAGAGCCAGGGATGCCTCACAAAATGCCCTTTAATAGAAGCGGGCGACTATTCAGACCGACACAGAGACTGTATGAGATAGGGCGGGGCATCGCGAGGCCTCTACGGTAGAGACGCCCACAACGGACCTAGACGTCATCTGAGACGAGAAGATGCCTGTGGAAGCGTGGGAGAGAAACCTTTTTTCAGGAGGTTTTCACAGATGGAGGCGTAATTGAAGACTTTTCTTTGTTCCAACTCCACCCTTCCCTCCAGATCAATTGGTGTAGTCATTTCGCTGATTTATTTTTCTCCCTTTCTCTGTCTGAAGAAGAAAAATCAGAAAATATTTTGCCTCGAAGAAGAAAAGACGATTCTGTTTTTCAAAAGCAGCATCCAAAAGTCTATTTGACGGTGCAAACGACGCGTGAAAACAGTGCGAGAGCGGAAATCTCAAGGCCAAAAAGGTCGGTCTGCACAGCTACTTGCTGACCGTCCCTCTTCTTCTGTGCTCCTCCTTGCAGCGAGGTTGCGTCGTTTACGACCAAACTGACAATAAGGAACGGCGGGAAATGCGAACTGAAACTTTGAAGTGGTTTCGGGCAAAAGTCAAGGCCCTCTTTCGTGTCGTTCCAATCTGAATTGACGGGTCATTTCTTCTCAGATTTCTACGTCAGAATCTCCGTCTCTTAAGATTCTATGCTTTCTCCTCACTTCCTTCTCTTTATCTCTACCTTCAATCGCCGAAACCGAAGAAGTACACAAGTCGAAAAGAAGTTCAGACATGGTTCAGTCGAAAGTAGAACTCCTTTCACTGCGGGTGGCCCTCACGTGGTGGTTGTAGAGGAGGAATGCGGCGTGGGAGGTGCGGAGGAGGCCCGAGTCCACTCGATTAGCTCAAAAACGACCCGAAACTGATCTGACCTCCGTTAGATTGGACACCCACACCCACCAAGTTCGACTGATTTGTCCCATTTAGATCCCATTTCGAATACTTTTCTTCCTACAAGCTAACTGCTTCAAGGGTTTTCGCAACAGTATTTCTCAATGAAAAACAAGGCACGTGTTCTAATCGCATCGGTCGCAAAGTGTGGCTCCTAATATGATCATCTCGCTCCTCCGGAAGCTCCATTTTGGAAAATGAGACTGTCGTTTCGTCGGAGACTTTCAAAGAAAAAAACTTCTGTGTATGAAAGTCTCTTTGAAGCTTTATGAAATTATCTTCAGCCGAGCCTATTCGCTTCTTCTGAAGTCTTGGAGGAATAAAACTCCAAAGAAGTTGTCGTTCCTCTAAAAGTGAAGTTACCCAGTCATCTCTTTGGCTGTCTGTTTTGAAGATAGACCTCCCATGTTTGTCCTTCCGGGAATCCTCGAAAGTGAGACTGTCCTTGAAAAAATCTCCAGAGGTTTCGTCCCTTCGGAGTCACGAGTGGTCCTTGGCAACTCTCTGGAGAAGACAACTGGTATTCGTGGCTAAGGATCGGTCTAATTCGGGGAGTCATGCGCGAGATTTGTTTGTAATTTTGCGTGTAAGGAGGTCGCCCAGACACAAACAAGCTATTCCCGGGCCGCACGAAGAGGAGCTATCAAAGGTTCAAAAATTCTGTTTGTTTTCCGCATCATTTCCAGAGGGGTCACCTCCGCCTGATGACCCATGGAGAGGGCGACCACCGACTTTGTCGCATGGCGGGTTCTTCAAGGAATTTAGTGTTCATGAATCAATTTCCGGTCGTGCGCCATCCATTGGAGCAGAGTTCATTTTTGACAGGATCCCCTCGGCGCCATCGAGTCTGTCTCAATTCCAGCCGGAAAACTCATCGAATTAACGACTTGCCCTACAAAATATTTCAAAAGTCTCCCTCTTGAGGTAAAATCTCTTAAAATCAACCGTCCAATTTCTAAATGGCCTTCAATCTGCGCTTTCAAGAATTAGAGCGCTGGACTTCCGCAAGCTTTTCCACTGTAATTTCTGATTCATCAGGCAATGTTGAAGATGACAAATGGTCGTGTTGGGTGCATCTATTGCCTGTCGCTTTCAAAGTAGCCGCCTAGTTTTTTAGCGCCACTCGTCATCGACACGAAAGAGGATTTAGAGAAATATAAAATTTATTTCTAATAGCACAAACATGAAAGCATAAACAAAACATAAAATGATATATGATATCCTGATTCGTTTGTCGTTATCTCACTTGAATCTCTCTAATTCGAGGAGGTAACGACACCGAGCAGTGAAGAAAAGAAAATAAATCACACGGGAGAGGGAGGTCTTCAAATATCAGAAAGCTCAGAGTTCATCATCGTCAGAATCTTTTCGAGTACAGTAACACGCCAATCCAACAAGGATGGCGAAGAAAAACAAAGAACAGAACCCAAGAAGAGCTGCTGCGAACTAGATCTGATTGTAAATTTAAAGGGAGGAACCAACCTGCCAATTTCCAACATCCTTGTCGAGTTGAGCTATCCTTTGAAGATTTCCAACGTCAACGGCATCCAAAGATCGTGCATACCAATTCCAAAAGACATGGCCTTGCCATCGGAAGCCAACTTCCATTGAAGGACTATCTGTGATAGAGAGATAGTTCAATTCATTCGGGTCAGTTGCTGTCCAATTGAAGGCAAATCCCGAATTCTCTGGTGTTGGTTGGCTAAAGGAATAGAGCGAGGAGAAGAGGGACAAACCCGTGTCTGACAAAATTTACAATAAGTTCGGCAAAAATCTCGACGACCCGTTGATCCAACTGCCAGTTTCGATCTTTTCGTCGATTCAAAAAGCGAGGGGTGATATTAAAAAGATGAAGTTTATCCACGCCGTGAAATGCTCCTTTAAGTAGTTTAGGTTGTTTTTTTTTTGAAAACCTACTCTCATAATCGTAAAAGTTTTCACTGACATGGTCGAAGGAATAAAGGAAAACAGGCGCCTTTTGCTTGGCATAATAGGACGCCAATCGAGAAATTGGAGCATCATACCAAAAATGGGAATACATCTAAAGCAAAAAAAATCTTTAAAAATATTGGAGTAAAGAACCTTCAAAACAGATTCAAAAATAATTGTATCAGACATCGAGGGGTCGGTCTTTGTCCAAACATATTCTGACTTGGCTCCCTGAAAAAGTTTTCATAAAATTCAGAGAGAAATTCGAACCTGTGCAATCAGCTTGTGATTATTAAACTGCTTGAACCCCATGGTGAGATTTTCGGCTAATTTCTCAGCCACTTGGGGACTCAAATCACTGAAGTTCACATTTTTCTCGTTCAAAATCACTGAAAGAAGAAGTCTGAGTCGGAAAAAGGAGCTTACAAATTCGAAGAGAACTCTCATCTTTGGTGGTTCCTAACATCATTGGAATCTTCTTCTTATGTCTCGCTAAATCCTCAGGAATATCAGGAATAACACCGCCTGGGCCATCGACCACGGGAACGAACTCTTGGTAATCATCCCAGTGTAAACGCTGGAAAGATCCGGTCAAAAAATAGTCGAGAAGGAACTACTTGAGCCCGTAAATTGAGTTAGGACTAACCTTATAATCGAGAATCTCGTCGCGCATCCGTTTTCGGAAACATTCCAATAATTCGGTAGAGTTAAAGGATCTAAATTCTATCTTCGGAGAGATTAATCAATCACTTGCCTGCATTGCATTTTCTCATTTAGCGCCCAGGTGGCATTGATGGCTGTATCGCGTACGATTCCTGGCTGCAAAGCCGAGCCGGACATCAGGACTACTTTGTGGAATAGACCTAGAGATTAAAATTGGATGAATCCCCAGTTGGAGGAATTGAAGAGTCTCCGCCATTGTGCCGGAGACGACTTCCGTTGCGTTTCGTCAGCGCCTTTGATGGCTGCCTGACGACATCGATCCGAAAACAGCGCGCGTCTTCCGGGACTGCGTGTCGCCGACTTTAGTCGACAAAAACACGACACTGGTGGTCCCGATGAGCAAGTGCTCCAAATGATTTATGGGGTCCTCTTAGAAAGAGCATAAGAACTGACCTTCAGCTCGTGGAGAAAGGGCTAAAATTGAAGCACAAGAAGCTCCACTGCCTGTTCCCATCAATGCTATGTTGTTCGGATCTCCTCCAAAAACTTCAGCATTTGTCTGCAAAGCCTTTTATTCAAACTCCATATTTTGACTCACTTTGACCCATTTGAGAGCCCAAATTTGATCCCAAAGTCCTATATTTCCTGGCAAAATTTTATCACCCGTTGAGAGAAAGCCTAAATCTGGTTTCAATCTGACTCGAGACAGATTACCCAATGGTCCCAGCCGATAGTTGAAAGTAACAAAAACGACTTTCCTAGACACAAAATTGTCTAAAATGGCCTGTTGTGGATAGTCATTTCCACCTAGAAAAAAGGTTAAAAGAAACGAATAGAACAACCTCCAGATTGAAAGTCTCCTCCGTGAATAAAAACTACCACAGGATAAGTATCGTTGGTATATTGGTACTGTAAAAAGGCAATTTGTCTCCGATAAAGCAACAAACCGGTGTTGGCGAGAAAACATTCAGGTAGAGACAATCTTCTGAAAAATGAGCCGAATGCCGCTCAGGATCCGTAAGAAGATCATCCATTCGTTGGACACACATTGCACTATATTGAGTAGCGTTCATGACTCCTCTCCATTTGGCTGGCTCTTTCGGTAACTGGAAAGGAATTAGAATCCAAGAAGAAGGAAAACCTGAAAACGGAGATAGCCAACTGGAGGCATGGCGTATGGAATTCCTTTGAAAACGGTATAATCTTCTCCTCGAATGATCTGAATTTCTCTTTGGAGTAAAGGGAAGCAACTGACTAGACGTTCTCCACGGATGGCACCGGAATTGATAGTTAACTCGAAAGGTGATATGTGACGGAGTTGAGCGAGAACAGAAGGAAGGAGGAGGAGAGGCCGTAGCCACGACCAGTACATTACTAACATCTACGGACCTGCTACATCAGGCCCATCTACACCAGCACACTGTAAGTTGGTCTTTTGGGAAGCGAGCTGGAGATAAGAGTACAAAAAATCTGGTGTGAAGACTCGGATCGATGTGGACAAGTTTTGAGCAGGCTTGCCTGTGCCTCTGGGGAGTTGCGTGGCGCGAAGCTCACCCCCGTCCGCCACTAAATCACTACGCAATCACACGTTGTCTAAAGGAGGAATAGACGAGTGACTAAGAGAGAACTATCCGGCCAGTTGCAGTTTCACAGCCTTTGGACGGAAGTTTGGCGTGACGGAGGGTCGCAGAGCACTGAATAGGCCAAATCAAGGCGGGTTACACATCCAACGAGGAGATCCCATAAAGCACTCTTGAGGGCTAACAGATCCAGACTCAACAATAATTCTTCAAGAAAACTTTGAGAATCTAGATACGGTTTCACTGGTCTCTTTCGGCGTCTTACCTGGGAATCCTAATCATTCTGTTTGATCGGTAGAAGATCTTTGGTTTGTTCCAAGATTCTCTCGATTTCAGTAGCTCAAGGTAGTTCAGATGACCTTCAGTGACCAGATCTGGACATAATAGGATGAGGGTAGACCTCCCACAGATATTTCCGTAGGAGACCTTTGGAGTGATAAGTGTTCTTGTAGGTCTTTCCATTAGTTTCCTTTAATATTCCCCAAAAATGTTGTCATTTCTCCCCCTCTCCTACCACTTTTATTGACAAACGTTTAAATTATTTTATATAATACTTGAAGAAATTACTGAAAAGAAGAGTTACTGGAAGAACTGTTTATTTGGTGCTTTTAAAGCTATTTGGATGACATTTTTTCGCGTTTTTCCTCTTCGATGAAATTCTTCCAATCGACTCGAGAAAGGCGTTCACAACGCTCTCCACTACAGGTTCTCAAATGTTTTAGTCGTTCGCTTAACTCCTCCAATTCATGCACTTCTAATGAGTAAATTATATTGGTCAGCTAAATTTTCTTTTTATTTTCAATCAAATTACCTGATAAGGATCTTCATTCAAATCATAATAGCTGATAAAGTTAGTGACAAATTCACAGTAGAGAGTGTTATGAGTCTCATTTCTCGTTCTCAGACACCAATATGAATTGCTGAAAAATTAAATTCAAACTGCTGACAAAGTCTCTATCAGATTACGGTAGCTTTCGAGATAATAAAACACACTTGTTGGCATTCTGGCAGAAACAAAAGTCGGGATGACTTTCAGGCCAGAAGGGAGGCGTTCTCCAGTGATCTGCGTTATGGGTGAAGCCTGAAACTACTTAATTTAATTTAATTGGAAAAACTTAAAATTCATCTGAGGCTGCCCACACCAAGACTCAGAAAAGTGTTTATTCCTTTGTTTATTCTGGGAAAACTCATAAAGAGGAGAATCTTCTTCCAACACAACTTCATCGATTTTTCTAAATTTAAGATGATTTTGTAGGGAAGAATCTCACAGAGGATGAATTGTATTGTTGTGACAGCTACAACCTTTCAAATGCCGTCTTTTCTAAGGGGAATTTTTTGGTTAAAAATAAGGAAACAAACTCTTTCAGTCTTTTTCATATCGAAATTGCCTTGAAACCATTGTTCACTTTTGGCCAAATTTCTTTTATAAGACTCCATAAGGAACTCATCCACAAGATCAGCTTGGTCGATTTCACGTTTCGTCCTCGTCTCACAGTCGCATTCTCCTTTGCTTTGTCGACATTTGTAGATTCTCCATTTGCCGTGAGCGGTCTGATAGCACCTCCAACTCTGGCCAGAACCGCATGGTTTTTGCCATTCGGGTTTGGAACATTCGTTTCTAAGACGCATTTCTTTGCTATATCTTTCTTTTTGTTTTAGAAATCTCTCTCGAATCTTCTTCAATTTTGGCATTTTTCCTCGTTCAATCAATACAGTATCTCTCCAGGAAGGTAATTCACTTCCATGTTTCCCATCTAAAATATGTTTAAAATATTTTCTGGCAATTTGCCTTTGAGTATTTTGAGGAGTTCTAGTAGACTTCTTCCATCGAAATGCTTCGGTTGTTCAACACCGGCAATTTGAAGGAAAGTTGGCAAAATATCCAAATTTGAAACTGGATGCTTGACTCTAAAAATAGCTCTTATAAAATAGCCTTAAAAGACTAACATAAGACTTCTGGGAACTCCAGGACCTCGAAGATAGAAAGGAACTGAATTTGGATATAATCAGAGGAAAAATAACTGACCTCGAATATCAAATTCATAAGGCATATTTTTCCCTTTGATCAGTCCGAATTGGCCGAGATGGTAGCCGTGATCAGAAGTGTATAGAATATACGTCGAAGAAAGTTGATTGTATTCACGTAGCGTAGAGAATAACTAAACCAATGGTGTGTTGAATAGATTCTAACTCTATGAATTCCATCGTCGACACTTTGAAGAGTTTGGAGTCTCCTTCTTTGAAGCAAATCGGTAAACGCTACGTGAACTGGTTCCATCTTCCCAGTTCTTTGTAAGAGCCATTGTTTATCACTAAAATTTAGAGCTCTTGCTGCATGACTGATTTACGGATTTGGTGCGTAATTCCAAGATTCAGTTCTGTGACTTTGAACATCTTCGAAAAGATGGGAATATTGAGGAGCTGGATCTTCTGGCCCATGTGGAGCTGGATAGGAGAGAACGGCAAGAAAAGGCTGCCAAGGCCGGATTCTAAGATGTTCCGAGAGGAATTCGATGGAACGATTTGTCACTAAAACTATTCTCATATTTGAGGGGATTTCATTACCGACGTCGGTGAAATAATCTTCTGCGTAATCGCATCCGTGGCGTATAAGATGCCTATTTATATTATTCTTAAATTATCTTTTCTTACCTATTGTAGTTTATTGTGTAGTTATAGAATTTGCTATTTTTTACAAGACCCAGCCAATTATCCCATCCAGCAGGCACATAACCACCTTCATACTCGTTTAGGTATTTTCCTATGAAGGAAGTTCGATATCCCGCGTTTTTCATATACACCGGCAACGCTCGAGGCTCGTGCTTCTCTCTGCAACTCTTCCTTTCCTTTTTTCGATGGCATAGCCAACCTCCACTCAATGCCAGAACAGTTACAGTTATTAGAATGAACATTGTGATTGTGGGTGAATTGAGAGGTGAGAATAGAAGAGCGCGATGGGCAGCAAATCGGAGTAGTGACAAATCTAGAAATCAAAAAGTATAGGCTGGAAGTAGGCACATGCCCATTTTCAAATTCAATCCCTTTTTCTTTCATCAGCTTCAGGGTTTTTGGCATTTTTTCCATACTTCCCAACTCCCGGTCTTGGTCATCGGTGATTATCAAGATTACGTTTTTCTGACTGTTTTCTTTTACAGCTTCAAGTAAAAGCAGACCTTGTTGCGCTACATAAAGCGAATATATTGAATAGTGTAAAGAATAGAATAGCCTCCATATTGTGCTATCACATAATATATTTCTGTTCTTCTTTTTTTGCCTTTCAGCAAAAATAAACAGCAGGAGGAAGTTGTCTACAAGAATATCATTTTAGAAGCAGGTTTTGGATATGGTAGACCTCTCACGTACAAGCATATTGCTTTTTTGAAAGTAATCACTAAACATGTTTTTCTGTTCTTTCAACTTATTTATTTTCGTTGTTTTTTTAAATATAAAATAATACTTGAACTTTAAGTTCGTAAAAGATGTCGAATTCTGCCGGTGAACCCATGGTTGTTGACGATGGAGCAGTTTCTGTTGTCTGTCCGTCGCTTGCCCAGGTTTGCTACAATTATAAGATGTAATTAATACTCATTTTTAGGACACAGAAGGTCATCTTCATCCTCTAGTTATATTGAATATCAGTGATCATTGGACTCGCACAAAAGTTCAGCATCCTACTAAAACAGGACAAAAGGTAAGGCGGTTTAAATTTCTACTTTGTTTAGGTATTTGGTGCACTACTTGGAAAGCATGAAGGACGCCATCTGGAAATTTTTAGTAGTTTTGAGCTTAAAATGTTTGATTCTGCTGGCATTCCAACTGTAAACACAAAATTTCTTTGCCAAAGGGAAAATCAATGTAAGTATTCTTCTGAAATATTATTACTTTTGTAGACAAAGAGGTTTTCCCAGAATTTGACATCATTGGCTGGTATACAACAGATGGTGGTGCACCTACTGCATCTGAGATGCAAGTCCAAAAAAGCTTCTCAGTTTGCTGCGAGACTTCTGTTTTCTTAAAGCTAGAGCCAGCCACAGTTGAGGGCACTTGTAACAAAGTTTGTTCATTTGGTATTTTATTATGTTCTTATAGTTGCCCGTTACGCTCTGGGAAAATGTTGGCACAGAAGGAACTGGAGCTCGCCAAATCAATTGGGCTCTTGTATCAGAAGAAAGTGAACGCATTGGAATAGATCATGTAAATAAGTAAGTAAAAATTCTACTTTTAATTTACATCATTTTTAAGGTTTTCTTCTCGCGTGGGTTGTGCGAAAGACGCAGAAATTACGAAGACTATTCGCTCAAATAATGATGCCGTCACCATGTTAGTAAATCGCATGCAGGTATTATATTTGGTTTATTGTTATTATATTATTTTTTTAGGTTATTAAAAACTATCTTACCGAAGTAACTGCTGGTCGTATTCAACAAAATGAAGATATTATTCGCGAAACACAAAAGTTATGTGATATTCTCACGAGGCTTAGTCCTGAAGAATTTTCGGAATCGTTCAATAGAGTAGCTTATAATTTATTCAGTTATCTTTTTAAATTTCAGCAAGATGAAGACGTTAATGTTGCTTTACTTTTATCTAAAATGACTGTAATGAGTGGAAGTATGAATGAAGTAAGTTCTTTTTAATTTAAAAATTGTCATAAATTTTCAGTTGATTACGCGCGTAAATGCCATCGCAGCAGACCGAACACCCGGAATTTTAAGCAAACCTATGCCACAGATGCAAACATCAAAAAAATACATCTTTACTAGTGAGTTTGAAAGTTTGCTATAAGGCTGTGGAAAATTAAGCCGGTCCTTTTACCTCTCCCGACCTCTTCAACATGTAAAAAAAACTACATTTCACCTTCTCCACCCGACTATTTTATAAAATAAATATTCAACTAAATTTTTTCAACTCTTATCTTCTTTGGCAGTCTTTAAATGTCTAATGCTAGATTTCATCTTCCAATGTAGAGATCAGATGCTACTTTCTCAAAAATTGTCACAATTGAAAAGACTTCATAGAATAGTACCTCGGCGCCTATTTTTTTCTAAGAGCAACGAACAGGAGAAGTCCTCAGAAGTTAGTCATCCTGGTTTTTACAATATCTTTAGGGTCTTTTTGGAAATAAAACTCTTAAATCTCCCGCTGACTTTTCTAAGCTAAACAAACATGTCAGAATGCGGTCCGATGAGATAGTAAAAGAAATTTTGGAAGGCAGATCCGACAGGACTACAGTTCAACTTTTTGATGATCTAAGCAATGAGATTTGCAAAGCAGCAGATCTGGTACGAAACGCAACATAAATCGAACAACATAAAATTGTTTTTTAAGGTTGAGTGTGTAAGGCAACTACATTCGGATCCTAGGTATACTGAAGCTGCTGAAGAAAGTGCCAGAGACTTTTGTAATCTCGTTGAAAAGTATGAAAAACATAATATAATACGTAATATTTTTAGTTTAAATACTTTCTCTCCTTTGTATAATAAACTAAAAAGCTCCAAAGAAGACGAAGCTTCTAGGCTTGATAGTGTAGACCATCGCACACTTGACTTATTTTTAGAAGATTTCGAGCAATCAGGAGTACATTTAGAGAGCGAAAAGGTTATTTTGGTGTTTGTTTCACATACTTAGTTTCAGCGTAAAAGCTTTGTTCGAATTTCCGAAGATATTTTTGATGCAGGAGCACATTTTCAATGGGGATGTGATAAAGAAGTCGAAATTAACAAAAGCGAGAAGAAAAAATACGGAATCGAATCAAATAAACTATTTACCCCTATCACACATTCTACTCAACGAGATAAAAGGAAATTCGTCTATACCTCCTTTTATAAGCATAATCCTGAACAAGTAAGACCGTTATGAATTTTGTTTTAATGCTTATTTTAGGAGGCTCATCTTCGCCGTCTTGTACTAAGCAGACATAATCTCGCCCAACTCACAGGCTATGAGTCTTATTCGCATAGAGCTCAGTGCAATACACTTCTTGGAACCTATGAAAATGCAAGAAGTTTTCTTTGGGGTGTAATTGAGGTTAGTTCAATGCCTTTACTCGTATGTTAAATCTGCGGATCCAGTCATCGACTTATCACCACAGTCCACTTCTGCTCGATCTTTAAGAGACAGACATTCGATTGGTCTTCCATTAGGTCGTAGAGTCTTTTTATCCCAAAGTTCGTCAAAGAAAGGGTCTCTCAGTAATTTCAGACCATGTAGTCGGTTATGCGGATTATATTGTAGAATGCGCTGTACGAGTTGAACCCCCTCTAATGGGCATTGACTGGGGGTAATGAGAAGAAGCTAAAGGGTATTTTATAGAATAGCTACCTTCTCACCTTCTTTAGTGGAATTGATTTTTTCCCAGTGAAGTTTTTCTTTGCTTCGCGATATTTGTTAACTGAGACCTTCATGATCGTAACTTCATCCAAAGTTGGAACGCCAAATGTGTTCATAATAAGTTCCAATTGATGAGCTGTATTTCGCCCGGGAAACGTGATGCGAGCACCGAGAAGCTCAGAAAAAACACATCCGCCTGACCATATATCTACTTCCACGCCATATGTTTTCGACCCTAGTAGCAATTCTGGCGGTCTATAGTAGCGAGTCACATGATATGATGGCTGAGGTATTTTGGGATCTATACACGATGATCCGAAGTCGCCTATTTTTAAGAGCCCCGATTCCGGCTCGATTAGTAGGTTTTGTGGTTTAATGTCACGGTGAATGATCAAGGCTCTCTCCAAATGATGAAGACCTCGGAAGAGTTGCCAAACAAACATTTTTGTCTCCACAATAGCCATCTTACGATCATTTTCCTTCATATATTGATATAGATTCACTGGAAGGAACTCAAAAATTAGCGAAAAACATGTCTAAAGCGATTAATGTGTAAATACAGCAACGCTCACACTATCAGCATAGTCAGTACTGAAGACGTAGAGAAGCTTGACAGTGTTTTTGTGGTTCATCCTATTGAGCATCTTTAGAATCGATATTTCTGTATTATTTTCTTTTTCTCCTTCTTTGGAACACCACGTCTTCTTGATCACGATAGCAGTCTCTTTCCCTTCTGACAATTGCAGATCTCCACGATAAACATTGCTAAAGGCGCCCTGCAAAGTATAGAGGATAAAAAATAACAACTAACTGAATTGAATAGTCGTAGATTTCGAACTTCAACATGAACCATTTTGTCGTCCTGCATATCTAGCGCCTGAACATCAGCCGATGTTTTGTTCACCATTTTGGCAAAAGCTCAGACCACAGCCGGCTTGCCGCTAAGCCGGCCAAGTCAGGAATCGAAAGGACATAGTTTATAAAAGCTTAATATTTTCAATCCAAAAGCTTTAAAAAATTTTGATATTAATCCTATCAATATTTTTGCTTTTATGCATGTCGTCCAGCTGCCGAAAAAGAACTCGCTGTTTTGATGGACGTGCAAAACCAATGCCAACCAGGATGTATTCAAGTAGGCGAATGGGATTTCTACTTTCTCTCTCATGTTTACAAGGTTTGTGCCTTCTCCATTTAAACATGTCTTTAGGAGCGTGCATTTGGAAGATCCCATCTGCATCTAGCCGAAAAATATCTGAATCTAGGAAATGTAATGAAAGGGTTTGCATTTTTGGCAAATAAATTGTACGGAGTTCGATTCCAAGACTCCCCGATATCTCAAGGTGAGACATGGTCCGGAACTGTGATCAAATGGGTTAGTGGTATTCTTGCTGTTTTTAAATACCGTGTTAGGAAGTTACTGATTCTCTAAACAACCTTCTTGGACATATTTACATGGATATAGATCGAAGAAACTCTAAAGCATCCGGAGATTGCCACTATACTGTTAGATGCTCAAAAGAGGCTAGTTTTTTTTTCATACATTACTCTTTTAAAAAATTTCAGTTAGTCTCCGGGGAATGGCAGACACCTATCGTAGTACTTTCTCTTGGCTTGACAGAAATTCTAAATAAAGATTGGAAAATAATTTCACTATCTGTTCACGCAGCGGAAAATTTATTTCACGAACTCGGTCATGCCATGCACAGCATGCTTGGAAGAACAAAATATCAACATGTAGCAGGTAAATTATTTATTTTATAAGCATCTTTTAGGGACGAGATGTCCTCAGGATTTTTCAGAAATTCCGTCAAACCTTATGGAGTATTTCTTTAACGACTTAACAGTAAATTATTCTGATAGTCAAAATATATTTTTAGGTAATGAAGACTATTTTGACATCATCAAATGGCCAAAATATTTCTTTAGAAGAAGCTGCTAGCCTAATTGCATCAAGATTTGCCTTCAGCTCACTAGAAACTATACAGCAGGTTTGATCATTGTTTTTTATAATCCGTTTTTCAGGCCGCATACGCCTTATTCGACTTAGAACTACATGGACCAGAAGCACACAGATTTACGGATAATTCTTTCTCTACTACAGATCTGTTTCACTCCATAGTAAAAACCTCTTTACCGCAGCTTGAACGAGATCCGGATTCAGCTTTTCAACACCGGTTAATTTATTTTAACTTTTAAAAAATATATTTTTAGGTTTACTCATCTCGTACAATATGGTGGTCGGTATTATTCATATCTGGTCGCTAGAGCTGCAGCCAGCCTTGTCTACAACTCTAAGTTCCAGAAAAACCCATTTTCTCAAGAAGCCGGTTTGAAATGGGGAGAAGTCCAAGCGTATGGCGGAAGCTTACCACCAGGAAAATTACTACAAATGATACTCGGGTTTTCTCCTAACAGCTCTCATCTTGTAGAAGCTCTACAGACAGAGTCTATCAAAAGTTCTAATTTAGGAGTTGTTAATGTATAATAATTAATAAATACAGCACGACCAGAAATTATTCCTTATTTCAATTATTATGCCTAAGGTGTGAAGTCCAATTTGATTCAAGGCAATCCGAATGCCAACCAAAGTAAGAGCTGCTAACGGCTGTCCAATTAGTAGAACAAATCTTGATAGTCCCATTATTCATTTCAACAATACAACAAGTTGACGTCATATATACAATAAAGCTTAGAATTCTTCGAATCCTCGGCCACGACGGACGATCTTGCGCGTGATGAAAGTTGTAGCTGGCTCGAATCGTTGTACTGGCTGGTTTCTGTTTGTGAATACTCTTCCTCTAGTTCGGAAGGCATTGTTTTTCTGGGCTCTAGTCGGTACAAATTGAACATTGCTTTGAATAGGTCTTTGACGAACGATCTATAAGAAGAAAAATAAAGTAGTCAAATTGAGCTATACCTGTGGACGCTGAACACGTTGAATTTGTATACGTTGCTGACGAGCAGGAGCTTGCCTTTCAACCATAACAACACGGCGTTGCTGAATTGGCTGTGCTTGCATTCTGATAACACGTTGCTGTTGAGGGCGCTAGATTTATCGTTATTGGTTAATAAGGATAGCCTACCTGAACAACTCGCTGAATAATGCGAGGTGGAGCTTGAACGATTCTTTCAACAACAATTGGGCGAGCACGAGGACGCTGGCGAACAACGACAGGGGTAGCTCTAAATTTAGTGATTATACAAAATAGTAGAAAATTTACATTTCATCTTGATAAAGATTGTTATTATGGAATCCACGTCCACGTGGGCGCACAATTACAGGGAGAGCCCTTGTAATGGCCGGACGACTTCTTGCAATAACACGAGAACGAGCAGCAACTCGTCCGAGGTTAGCAGTTGCACCATGGTTAGGTAGATTTCCGAATCGAAGGCGAGACTAAAATAAATGTTGTTGGCATGAAAAGCTGAACAAATAATTGAAACTCCCTGCCCACTTAAAAACGATACCACTTCCGCGTGAAACTTGGAGTTTTGAAGAGAACCCGCAACACGACGGAAGAGTTTTCGTTAACGAACTAATTCCAGTAAAGACTTCAATGATGATGGGAAATTAAATGTGAAGAAGGACTGGCAAACGTCCTTAAGACGTGGGCTCGGCTGGGACTTCGTCTAATTAGACAGCTCCATTTTTCCACATAAATATTGGAGCAGACTCATTTGAATAAACGAGTGTACGAGTAAGTAATTTCTCCGTTACTCGGCCCATTCTGGCCCTGCCAGTCCATAAAGTGAAAATATGGGCGCTGCCCAGAAACGTACGCCAGCTACAGCAGCACGGCGAGCAGCCAGCGATCCTCCAAGACGAGTTTTTAAAGCTTTCTGAACATTTATGTATACAAGCATTAAATAGTAAGCAAACCTTGACAAGCTGGCTGACCAATCTTTTCGTCTGAGCATTTGCAACGATGGCTCCTGGTTTACCCTTACTCTTTGCAAAAATTCTCTGTGTGCGTGTGACAGCAGCACCTTTTTTAGGTGTTACAAACTGAAAAAATATATATATATTTAAAATAATAATACCTTCTTTCCCCTAGAAGTTGCACCGCCGTTAGTACGAACATTGCCACGCTGTGCTCCCTTTTTAGGCATCGTATTTCTAGTCTTCTTATTCATTTTGATGATATCGTCCAAAGACATATTAACTTTATTATCGCCCATTATTAACCTGAAATTATATTTTATAGTAAAACAAGATTTAAAAAGTAGTTAAAATTTCACTGAACAAAAAGCACTGCAAATTAGAGAAACAGCAGGAGCGGAAAGCGAAAATGACTGATAAGAAAGCTGCGAGGAACTCTGTGATGAGGATGCCTGCCAATTGATTGAAAGACGCTTGCATTTGCCAGAGAAAGAGAGGGTGCCTATTGGCTGCGTAGAGTCGCGTTTTAAGACCCAGTCTTAGTAGTGTACAAAGGGCTCTCAACGAATGATTTAGTGGGACTAATGTAAACTAGGCTAATGTAAAACTTAATCATTTGAATTATTTAAAAGCTCAAAAATCTGATGAGATGGAGACAATGCATTTCTATTGTGAGAAAAGACGGTAAAGCGTTTTTTTTCGCTTTAAAACTGATGCTATGCTTGAGAATTTAGAAGAAATCATAAGAATTCGTTATCTTTTCCAATGAAAATCTATTTATTTCTAAAGATTTATGCTGAATGTAATAGCACGTCAGCGTTAGCTTCTTTTACAAATTGCATAGTATTGACTCCATGGGTCCCATAGCGATGGGTGGACATATAGCCAAGAAAAGAAGCCATTGGATGTCAATTTTGAACTGCAATTTCCAGCTATTCTTTATTTATTGTTCTTTCTAAATGTTTTATTGATGAAAATGTAACACATTTTTGTTCAGGATGTCTCCTGCTGCTGATGAAGATATTATCAAGGTGAACAAATGGGATGGACCAACAGTTAAGAATTCGTTGGATGATGCTATCAGAAAGGTTGTTTATTTCTGTTTTAATATTGGCTCTTTTAGATCCTCAATGATAAAGTAGGCTGGAAAGAGCACCACACTCTTATGGATGGGCGATTGCTCATTTCCTTTATTGCAGTTTGCTTTTCTGGATTCGCTATTGTATACGATTTTCTGCATCCTTTCCCTGAATCCAAAGTGGTAATCGAATTTTTGGTCAAACTATATTTAAGGTCCTCGGTGTCTGTTCTGTTACTTATTTCATTCTTATGGGGGTATGGCAGCTTTACCAATGGTATGTGGAAAAGAATTGTTTTTATCAGGCTGTTGAGTCCGACGGAAAGGCAAAGAGAACATGGAAATGGAGTTCAGTAATGAAGAAGTTAGTAATTAAATAGCTTTAGCAAAAAAAAATTCAGCTATGATGATAAATATGTGCTTTCGGCTGAATTTGTCAGCGGTGAGAATCAAAATCGTTCTGGTCAAGGTTCAATCTCAAAATCAATTGGAGCTTATATTGATGAAGACGGCGAGGTTTGTTTACCGTTATTTTACCTAACAATCTGGAATCTAATAACGCTTTTTTAAACTTAAAATTTATTCGAGAATTAAACGAATAAAACAACTGTGCTGCTTATTTTAGCTCGCTTTTCGAGTTTTATGCCGATTATAAACAAAAACATTTTAAATTCTGCTGAAAGTGCTTAAATTTAGGTTGTCGTCCCAGCTTTGAAGAAGGAGGTTGACCAACTCTACGCAAACCTCCTTAAAGAAGAATAATATACTATAGTTTCTATTCTATTCTATTGACTTCAACTTTTCGCATTTTATTATTTATTGTGAATGGGTTTTAGAGCCTGGGAGATTTGGGTTCGGAATGATGCTTCTTGATCTTGTTTGATCTGTGTTATGTAAAATCAATACTTAATAAATATGTTCTGCTTTAATATATTTTAAAAGCTGTACTGCATAGTTGCTTCTATAGCTATCTTTTCCCCATTTTTCAGCAGGATTTGCGCTTTCAGACCAATGCTTTAGCTGCAGAATTTTTGATCTAATATTTCGCATGGCAGAGAGGGAATGCAGCAGAATTCCAGCGGTCAAAATGGGGTAACACGACCAAGAGTTGAACCGCAATATGTCAGAGTAAGTCGAAGCCCCGAATAATGAAAAAATTCTTTTTAGTTTGTCGGTGATTCTGTTGGAGTAGTAAATCTA
Organism: Oscheius sp. JU1382; assembly: GCA_932521405.1. Classification (NCBI taxonomy): domain Eukaryota; kingdom Metazoa; phylum Nematoda; class Chromadorea; order Rhabditida; family Rhabditidae; genus Oscheius; species Oscheius sp. JU1382. Next base: position 4,468,114 of record OW051479.1, read on the forward strand.
ACACCTGAAGCATTGCGAATTCTATCAGAACACGTAAGCAACCAATTTATGGGAAAACAAAAATAAATTCAGGTCACCCAGGTCTTGTTAAAAATTATCCATACGAGTAAGCAATACAGCCTACATGGAAGAAGAACGAGGTTGCAAGCAGATGACGTCGATGCTACACTGCGTCAATTGAAAATGAATGTAACTCCGGCCCAAGTAGTGAATTCTTCTTCAGATACCCTACGGCGCTGCCTCTAGAAAAGGCCCCCAACTCCGACAGTTTACAACACCTGCTGGAGAGGAACTATACGTTCGAGAAGAGTACGACATAGACATTGCCAACCTTACAGAAGAAACTAAGCCAAAAATGCCGATTCAATCCTTCGTAAAATGTATCCTTCTCTGAAATTTAGCTAATGACTGAATTTTCAGCTCATTGGCTTGTATACGAAGGAAAAATAGCACTCGTTCCTGAGAATGTAAGGCCGCTCAAAGAAGAAGACGACGATGATCTATTAACGGGAGAATCAGCTAAAGCGGCAGCAGTAGCTCTCAGAAGAGAGACAGCTGGTGGTTCCTTGGGGGCTTCTGTATCTTTCCGACAAAGAAGTCGACAAGTACTTACAAAAGAACAAATTCAAATAAAAGCTCCTATTGTTGAGCCTCTTACGCTGGTTTGTATAGAAGACTACTAAAAAATCTTCTTCAGGAACAACAAATTTACATAAAAGACATCGTCGAAGCGGTTGTTGGGCATGACGAAGGAAAACGGTTAGCGGCGTTAGCTTCCTTGGAAACTGATACTGGACTCCAGCCTATTCTCCCAAAACTCTCTCGTCTGGTAAATCATTCGGTAAGTTCACCAGAAAGTTTTCAGAAAGAATACATTTCAGATACGGTACAATATACTCGCTCAAAGTATGCCACTAGTTATTTATCTGGTGAGAATATATAAGGCATTCTCGCTCAATCAGTCGTTGACCTTGGAGAGTGTAGTTCGTTTATTAGTCTTATGAGAAAATGACCGTTTTAGCTCCATGAAATCATTCCAACCATGCTTAGCTGCATACTCTGTGAAAATCTATGTCGAACTGTCGACATCGATACACATTGGACGTTAAGAGATTTTGCCAGTAAGACTCTTTGTAGTGTCATAAGGTAGGCATTCACAAGCTGATTTTGTAAGTTCTAGCACCCAAAATACTCCTGAGATAAAGGAAAGAACTCTTCGAGTAATCAAACAGGCATGGAATGATCCAAAAACTTCAATTGTCGTAAAATTTGGGTGTATTTACCCGCTTTTAGAGTTTTTATCACTCGACGATGTGAGTACCATATCCTGTCAAAAAGTATACTTTTTTTAGCCGTTTAACTCAAAATTTCTTAATGATGTCATGGATCTGCATCAGCAGTGTACTACCATGCAGAACAACAATGAACTAGCTCAGGTGGAAAGAACAATAGCTTCTCGTCTTATAAGCCATCTCTTAGTAGGTTTCCATATGACTCGAAAGAGAGCTTTTGATTGCAGAAGTTAGATATCGCTTCAAGAATTCGAGAACGACGAGAGAAAGTTTTATCAAAGTTAGAACTGTTAGAACGACGATCGGATGACAGCGAAAAATTTGGTTCTCTTTCAGAGATTAGATAGCAATAGGCCTTGAAAAGTCTTTCCTCAAATCTGGGCTCAATATCTCTTCTATTCTTACGGGTATCCACTTTCTCAAACCCTACGTGTATCTTTTGACGCCTTGAATATTTTATACAAAGACCTCATCGTAGTCATCTGGGTTCTAAGTCCACAAGAGTTGTGCTCTTTGCATTTTATTTAACTTTCTGGTCTCCGGCGTTGAACGTCTTTATTTATGATTTTCTCGGAATGCCTTGTACATTTACTTATGTATAGAAAACGCCTCAGAATATTTATTGAAAAAAGTTAAAATATATTGAATTTGTTTCTCTGCTTATTCCTTATGGTTTTAAATCCATCCGTTTCCTATTTCGTGTGAACAGCGATTTGAAATGATTCAGATGGTTCCACAGGAGGAAGGACCAGGACCTATGAGGGGCACCCCGGTGCAGATGAACAAAGATCTTGCGATCAATGGAGCCATTGATGATGTCCAGCCATCAACATCTACGGCTATTTTTGGTGATGTTGGCTATATTCGAAGAATTGGTGCAGCCCTAGGTCTAACTCTTGATGAGTTATCAGAGAGCGGTAAACAACCCATGCCCTTCATTCAAAAAGAATTTCAGCAATCGATGAAGTGAATAATAATGTTTCCTATGTTCTTCGTAATGTAATTGCCGGCAGCTTACGTTTTGCTCAGCACTCTCGGAGATCAAGGATTTTGCCAGAAGACATCGACGCTCATCTGGCTTTTGAGAAGAAACCGGCGTTGTTTGGATTTAAACCGAGGGAAATGATAGCCATTCGACTTGCTGGTTCTGGTGGCCAGCAAGTTTACGTGGAAGAGGACAAAGAAATTAAATTAAACCCAATTTTTACAGCTGCTGTCATGAAAATACCACCCGTACCGACGATAAGACGTAAGCTTTTCCCATTGAAAAAAAAAAGTTATTTTAGCTCATTGGCTGGCTATTGATGGAGAACAGCCCGCAGTGCCTGAAAATCCAAATCCGACAAGGAGAGAAGACTCTACAAACAATTTAGAAGCTGTGAAAGAGGATGAAGCCCAGGTATTAGCCAGCCATTTAGAGCAAAAGTAGTTGCAGGACGATGCAAATCGTTTGTTAAATATTGTTCGAGGAGGCAGAACAACAGAACAAATCAACATAAAAGCAACGACAACGCACACTTTGACTTTGGAACAACAAGTTTATTACAAGGAGGTTACCGAAGCCATTATGGGTGGCGACGATCAGAAACGAACCGAAGCGTTGCACTCGCTTAAAACTGATACTGGAATCCAAACATTAGTTGGACGTTTTTCAGTCGCTGTCGCAGAAGGTGCTTGGCATTGTTCTCCCCATAGCTTCCAATTTAGGTGTGAGATGCAATATCGTCCAGCACAATCTTGCCTTTCTTATTTATTTAATGCGTCTCGTGCAGAGTTTAGTAAGCAATTCCTCCCTCAGTCTGGACAAATGGGTTTGTGTCTTTCCGAAAAGAGAAATCTCCAAATTCAGCTTCACGAATTTTTACCTTCAATACTGTCTTGTATTTTAAGTAAACAAGTATGTGCTCGTCCAGAAATTGATAATCACTGGGCATTGCGAGAATTTGGCGGTCGACTTATTGTAGACCTTTGCAGGTAATAAGCGCCACGTACACCAAGAACACTTTTTTTAGAAAGCAAGGACCGGACATTCAATCTCGCGTGATTAAGGTGCTTACAAAAGCATGGATGGATGTCAATGCTTCTATGTCCACCATTTATGGAGCACTTTATACTCTCGATCACTTTGGGCCAGAGGTGAGCAAAAATGCCCGATTAGAACGAAATGCTTTAGACTATTCGAACTGTCGTTGTCCCAATGATACCCGCCCTTTATAATCGAGTGCAAAGGTTGTTGACAGATCGATCAGATAACGCCGAAAGAGTAGCAGCTGAGAAAATAAATAATTTTACCAACTTGAGTAAGTTAATCGACTCGATCGTAATTACCTTTGCAGTGCTCATCTCTTATGTAAAAACTGCTCGGCCCTCTAATCTAAATAGCTTTCAAGATTACTCCGATGATTTTGGTGGATTTGCCGACAATCTTTATAAGTAAATACTGTCCAATTTTAAACGAATGCTATTCAGATTTGTTTCCAACGATGCCGGCTCATTAAGGCCAATAGCCGGCAGGACAAATGTTTCTTTTTCTTCACGTCCAATTCAAAACAGAACAGCTCAGAGAGCTCCGACATTTGTCACCCAGAGCTCTCAGAGAAGCCGAGTTCTACCAAATGGAAATCATCAAGTCTGACCAAAATCCTTTTGATCTAGTGTTCTTTTCAGTCAGTACGGTATTCAGCAACTGTTATTAGAAGACCACAATCGAGCACTCCTCAACCTCCCGGTCAACAATAGGATCTTACAAACCCGGTGCCTCAATTACTCGTACAATAATACCTCCTTTGTGTTGCCTCTTAGGGAATTCTGCTTCTGGTATCTCATCATCCGATGCTCAAAAATGACTTTCGAATCGTTCATCGTTTTTTTTTTAAATTAATATTACATATCTGTTTTTATTTATGTTTTTGGCTATATCATATAGAGATTATTAACTCATGTCCTCAACTGATGAAGAATTCTTCTTCCTCCTCACGGAAGCTATTTGAATTTTCACTAACGCGTTGCCTTGGAATAGACGCTCGCCAGAGATCAGCATCGCTTTGTGTTCAATCGTTAGCATAGCTGCACTCCCTTTTGCTGACTCACATCCAAAACTACAACCTTGGACCGATAAATACACCCTGCTTTATAGTTGTTTTGATAAGAAAGCCAATCTTCTATGTACAGCACACCAGACGTACTCGTTCTTTTGAAAAAGCCCAGAGAAGTTCAACGTCAGAAGAAAAATCGCAGAGATTTTATTCATTAAAAAGACCATCTTTGGAGCGGAGATGACATTATTCAGAAATCTTTTTATTCCCCCGGAAGATACAAAATTGATAAATTCAGCTGGAAGATAATGTTTTCGTTTTTAAAGTTGTTGCAGTTTGAGCGCAAATAATTCTCTTCTTTTGAGGACTCTCTTCGAATTTAAGGAGGAAGTAGTAGAAAATAAACGAAATGAGTCAAAGTCAGCTCCAAAGAGCACAGGACAGGTCCTTTTATTTGCAAAACAGTCTGCAAACATTCTCTGGTCTACTGTAACTAAGTACGAAATTGGCCACGTGGAGTCGATTCAGCCATCGTATGTCTTTACAAACATTTTCAAAGGTTATTTACATATTTCATTCCCGAGAGAGTTGTTACCTTCGAGTATATTTCGAGTGTCCTTGCCGTCGGTCAAGGCCAGACCTTGAAATCCCCGTCCTCCACTTCTCTCATTGTCCTTATCTCCGTCTTATTTCTTCTCGTCTTCTCGTCTTCTCGATTTTCTACCCCTCAAGAGAGAACTCCTAGAGAAAACTCGCAAGTTAGCGAAAGAGACAAACAGAGACGCCTAGCATGACACGTAGTCCCAAATATTTGACTCTATTCTTATCCCCACGAGGTGAGGGCCATCGGTGGTCAAAAGTTGACTCCGACAACATCCCTATTGGCCTACTATCCTTCCCTAAGATCAAACGAGCAGCCTCATGAATATCCTAGTGAGACGGCCTCCTCACACGTCGCTCTTCGTCAGAGAGATTTCCAGTGAAATGAACGCGACAAAAACAGATTTTGAAATCAATCAGTGGGACGAAAATAAGATCTTTTGATTTGGGGGAGGAATCGACTAGCCCCAATGTGTCCCCTATTCTCGCGGCGGGTTCCAACCCGACCGACCAACTGTTTGCCTGGTCCTTCTCGAAGGAACCTGATCTCACAGAGAGAGGAGGGTAATGGTCATGATGAACTTTGACTTCTCGATCTTCAAAATCTTCTGTTTGCCTGCCGTCGGAGCACATTACTACAGCCGCGCTAGTGGAGGACCTTCACGTGCCAATTCCTTCAAAAACTCGTTCTTTTGCTCTGGAAGGTCTTTTTTGGCCTTGAACATAGTCTCATATGGCCTTCATTTCCGATTTACCTCTTTTGATTTCCCTACAAGGTCATCATAGATAAGAATAAACTCCACCACCACCACCTGTTCGATTAATGAGACTCGAACCGGATTCGAAATGGTTGTGATCTTCGCTCCCTGTTTGTTCTCTGAAACCTCTCTATCTCTCTTCAGGAAGAAAAGATGTGTCATTCGTCATCGTCTTTTTGCTTCGCCCCGGCCCGTGTAGTGTACACTTTTCTCGGTTGTCTTCTTGTTCCATTGCTCTAATCAGAATAACGCCTTATCCTGATCCATTCTCAGACAGGCTCTGCCCCTTCCTGCCTAATCTCTCCATCTGCTGACGTAGAAGGTCATTTTGTAAATTTGTTATATATTTGATCAGTCGTTCTTCCGGCTGACATCAGTCTCTCCCCGCCAGTCGGTTGGTTCTTTATTACCCTGGCCATCTATTGATCTGAACGAATGATACGTCCCCCCTCGTGTTGACTACCGTAGTCAGTCCGGTCGAGGTCAGTCCATGTGACTGCTGTACAACAACTTAATTCTAGTTTCACTTTTTTTTCAAAGAACAAATTCCTCATTTTTCTTTTGTTTTCACTCGAAAAGGTTCGTCGGTTTCTTCGAGAGTACAGGGCTAATTGACCTCGATCCCCCCGGTCGCCCCAACAAAACAAACCGGAATTATCTTACGAGGGAGATCAACGAGTTCTCCTCTCTCCGATTTTGATCTTTGTTGTCCCGTCGGCAGCACCTATTGATTTTCCTCTACGTAGGCTGGCGTCTTTGCGCAAACCCGCAATAAGGCAAGGGTATTCACACATCGAAAGTGGATTAGCGTTTTCTATTTTCCGCTTTTTTTTCTCTCTTTTTCGCTTTTTTTTCTCTTTATATTTTCCCTCGAAAATTCCTCCCTTTCTTCTTGAAGTCAAAAGTACAATCTTTCTATTTGGAGATAAGACTGAGTCGAGTCTAGCCGGGAGATCCACGTGGCCAAAGACTGAATATGTGCCGGTACAGCTGTTCCTCCGTGGGAATTCCCATGCGACAGTTCCTTTTGATGGAGTCTTCTTCTCCCTCTAATCCTCAGTCTCCATTTAATCCATCTTATACGTGGAAAGACAGCTTAAAATAAGCCGAGGGAATGGCAGAGATCGAACTACTTTTGCAGATTGACAGGATCCATTGGAACATAGTTTCGCCATCTAATCTTAGAGAACGGTTTATCGCGATCGATGTCCTCCTTATTCTTCTCGGTCCAACCTACATTCAAACACAAAGATTCTCCTCGTTTTCCAAAGACTCTGCAGAGCTGCCACGTGCACTCTTTGCGCTCTTTGACCGCACCACGCGCCGCGCGACAAATGCGGAAGTCCTACGGAGCAATTTAGCCAAAGTGGACGAGACCATCGGACTCTTGATAAGGGAACACACAAGAGACCAGAAACAAAAAAGTTAGCTTTCCAGTCGACTTTGGGATTAAACGTCCCACGCAACGATTGTAAATTCAAATTCTCGAATTTTCAATTAATCAACTCTCTCTTTGTCTTTGTTTGAGATTTATCGGACTAGTGATAGTCACCCATTTTCGACTGACATCTCCGAAAAATTTGACCATAGATCATTTCGTGATAAAGATAAGGAAACCGTCTAATCACAAGTTCCAACTTTCGACCCCAAAGAACCAGTTTTTGTTTTTCTCAGTTTGTACTTTTCCTAATTGGCTTCATATTGACTAGATTCCCTCTCAAGCTCTCTCTCTTCGCTTATTTGAAACATGACATGCGATCGTTTGCAAAGTTTCGACAAGTTTTCTAGCGTCACAGTTCACTCCATCGATTTCTCTTTTTTGGGTCCACACGCCCAGAGACATCAATTGCCTATTGTTTCAGACTTTGTCTCGAGAAAAAAATCTGGTTTTCCCATAAAAGGGTGTCATAAGATAGTTCACCTCATCTCTTTGCTTCTTTTTTAAAATTTGTTTCTACTTTGCTCCGAAGGTAGTCCAACTATCGATTAAAACCCCTTTCCGTCAGTTACAGCGCCCTCCGCACCTCTTGCTAATTCGAATCGATGATCTTTGTGGATTCAGCTTGCCATTTCCTTGACTGTTTAGTCATCGAAGAAGAGGCTACTATGTTTTGCTATACGTCACATGTATTGCTGTAGTCATGCTTGGACCTCGTCCTGTTTACAGCTGGCCATCCCATTGATCACTGAGAGAGAGAGAGAGAGCTCCTCCTACCCTCAGAGAACGGCCGAAACATTTTCCCTTCACTAATGAGGCTCCACCTCTCCCGACTAGACTCATTCATTTAATGAAACTAATGATATTTCCTTCCTTCTAAATTGACTACTTTTTTTAAATTCTCCGTTCTCTCTCCCTCGTCATCTCTTCCAATTACTTTTTCAGTCCTTCAGTCGCCTGGCCTCATTCCAAGTTCAACCGCGGACGATGAATCCGCCTACGCAGGGTGGTCACCTGCTCAATGGAGCTGGTCTGCCTAATTTCCAGGTAGAATTGAAAATAGTAAACAAGAAAAAAGTCTAATTGGAACTCCCATATAGAACGGAAGAAGTTTTCAAGTCTTTCGTTGCATATTCCCCTGGGTGCCTAGCAACAAACTGCCCCCTCTCCCCCGATCGACTAGACTAGACTCTGGTCAACACACAGTCGTTCTTTTGTAGTTTGTTGTGGTGTAGATAATGGCCTGCTCTTCTTATCAGTCCTTCGTCTTTGCGACAATCCATGGAGTTTAGGGTTTTTAGTTCCGTTCTAAGCGTTAATCAATGCTAAATTTTAGATACAGCCTCAACAGCTTCAACAACTTCTTCAGTCGGGGATTAATACCCAACAAATTGCTCAATTATTATCTCTTCAACAACAGCAACCTCAACCCCAACCACCTCAGCTTAATGGCTTTGGAGCTCCTTCTATTGCCACTTCCCTAGCTAGTCAACACGCTCAGGTAAGTCCATATCCACAGTTTCAATCATAATTCCAGTTGTCCCATCAATTTGTTTTGCCATCTCATGTGGCTCCACCAGTACCTCAGCCAGTACAACAAGCTCCTCCAACACAGGCACCTTCCCTTCCTTGGCCTACGTGTACGGCTTTTCCCCTGACTCGAGTCCCTTACTTCGATGTCAACACCTACAAGGTCAGTTGGGTGGAATCGTACTTGGCGAACTGGGTAGTTGCAGTCCGTGAATCTCGACGTCAGTCCCAGCTGTGACCCAAATGGCCTCGACCTGCCTCTCGGCGATATGAACACACTCAGGTTTTGTGACCAGAGGGATTGAAAAGATCTTCTTTAGATTTTTCTTTAATCTCGGCGTCCAACAGTCGAAGGTCCTGATGTTGGCATCAAAGAACACCAACCATAATGAGGTTCATTTTTTAAAATTAAAAACTCCCACAAAGTTTAGCAAAAAGTAAATTGATATTTGTAGGTGCAAGTGACGCATGTTCCTCAGCAGCCCAGCATAAATGTGATGGATCAACTCGGACTCAACAATACTCATCTTTTGAGACAAATGGCAGCCCAACAACAGGCTCACCAAGCTGCAGCTCAACAAGCGGCCGTCCAGCAGGCGGCCCAACAAGCTGCAGCAGTTCAAACTCATGTTTCGCAGACGCCGGTGATGCACACTTTGACCCAACAGCAGCAGCACTTGGCGCAGCAGAACCAAATCCTTTTGGCCACAGCTAAAGCTCATGTGAGTTTGCCTCAGTTTGTCCCCAAGTAGAGGTTTTGTCTAGGGTTTGACGGAAAGACATCTAGCGCAGTTCGGAATTCAAACTCCTGAAATTGTTCAGCTAGCAGCCCAGTCGGCTCAGCAAGTAGCTCAGCCCACGGCTCCTATGAGTGTCCTTCCAACGGCTGCCACAGTCACTCCAGCCGTTAGTTTTCTCCTTTATTTTTAAGAAGACACTTCAGATGACCCGAGCTACTCCCACGGCTCGTGAATATCCGAGTGCAAAGAGTTCGGTCGGTCCAGATCAGGCTCCGGATGCTAGTGCTTTAATGCTTCATCAGGCTCTTCTGAATATCAACAAACAGCCAAATGTGACTTCTTCCCTTCACGAAGCTCGAATCCAACAACTCCTCGGCCAACAAGTCCATCAACATCCAATTCAAATCCATCAGCCGGTTGATCCAATGCTCAAAGCTGCTGCAGCCATGGAAGCAGTCTTAAAGCCCGTAGCAGTTGGAGGAGGAAGTGGCGATGCGGCAGTCTCGCCTCGCCCCCCTATCCCGGTTGATCCGTCTCCGCCCAAAGCTTTGATTGAAGCAACACGAAATCAACAGGTAGGTCCCCATCTCCAGAAGTTCATGTTCACGTGTAGGCACAGACCTCCCCTCCAACGAGTCTTCCGACTTCCGCAGCGGATATTCTCCTCAAACCAAAAGTCGAACCAATTATTGGAGCTCATAGGCCGTCGTCAGCTCGGGAACTACCTACAGTATCAATTGCGAATGGAGTCCCCGGAAAAGTATTTTTATCTCGAAGATTACAAAACAAACGAAATTTTAGACGAGCGCTCCACCGAGCATCCATCCAGATGATGCGTCGACACATATGTTTCACGTCTCCGAAAAGCACTTCACAGAGGCTTTTACCAAAAGTACCCAGTATGTTTCAAATTCTATTTTTATTTTCTTCCTTGAAGAGCTCAAAATCCAATCGGAATAGCTCGCCAAGATGGATCTCAACCCTCGAGTTCAGTCGACTCTATCCCCTCCTCATCGGGTGAAATTAAAAAAGAGGAAGACGAAAATAAACCGGCGGTTGGTTTTTCTTCTACTTTTTTAAAATCAAATCCTTTCAGTTAGCTCCAATCCTAATGATGTCTTTTTTAAATAGCTGCATGTCCAATATGAAGCACACTTTGAATAGCAGCGGAGTCCCCGTCACAGTTGATTCCAATGGCCAACCGGTAGGCTTTTTTTTGGGAATGAACCCTCCTCTCCTTTTAGGTGGACTACTCATCACGACCAGTTGATAAAATATTCCAGCAAGCAAGACAACAACAGCAGATGAATAATATACGGGAAATGTCGCCCATGAAGCGAAAATCCTCACCTACATCGACGCAATCTGAATCAGCCGTTGCGACAGAAGGTATTCCAAAAGCAATTAATCGTAATTCGTCTCAGAACCAGCCGAACAAAAACGGAGTTCACCTGTCGTCAAAGTGGACACAGATGATCGAAGTGACAGTGGAAGTGAAGGTGGTGGAAAACGATTACGGATAGCAACAGACGAGGACTAAAGCCTCCCTCTTTCTCTTTTGTTCTCTCAGCCTGGGTCTTGTCATATTCAAAAATTCTCTTGTCTTTTTTACGCCTCGAATGATTCTCTGTTAGGCATAGAATATTCAATTTAAGACTGTGATCATCTCTCCTTCCTCAATGTACATTTGAAGAGTCTTTATCAGAAATATCATCATTAACATTTAATATGATTAAATATTCACATTCTTATCTTGTCGTCCTAATGTTGCACTGATAACTCTAAGATTTGTTTGCTCGGACTGTATTCTCTTTTGTTCTCGTTGGATTTTGCTATACGATTGAGTACTCGAATGACGCGAAAAGACAGGTGAAATGAGATAATTTACTCCCTGAATGGCTGATATTTTTAAGTGAAAAAAGTCAGTTGACCCGTGATCTTTGTGAAGAAGGAAAGTTCGAGAGTTCCGTACTTGTATAAATTCGATTCTTCCATGGAGTGCAATTGATTATTGTATTCCTAAATTATTATTTTTTTCGAAAAACAAATTGAAGTTACCTATAAGGTTTAACGAAATAGATGGAGCAAAGAGGACTTAAAACTGGAAGGAAAAGAAAAGACATAAAAGTGAGATATTCGAGCCCAGGATGGTTTAGGAGCCCCGTTTGTCCGAGGCCATACGCCACCACGCCGATTGAGTAGAGGATTGGCAGACAAGCTTGGAGTGTGAGAGCCTTTTGGATTCTTTATTAAAAGAAGAGAAACTCACTTTGAGCAACAGCGAATGCATGTTTTTGACGTCGAGACTCATCTTGTTATGTCTGAGAAGGGTGTTTAGCGTTTTCTTCCGAAGAATTAATACCAACGTGTAAATGGGACTGATCGGCAGTGTCATGTGGAACATCTAAATGTTTTTGTCAGTTAAACTTCTATGACGAATCTCGAGGAAGATAAAAGAATAAAAAGTACCGTGTAGGCAGTTTTCCATTCAAATATATACGCGTTTCCACTAATGGCGACTTCGGAAAAGTCATAATTGTACCTGGAATGGGTTTGATCTTCCGTTTGAACCGAACACAAACCGAGACAGCATTTGAACGACTTCTTCCCTGGAAGCACTGGCAAAGGCGAAAGTCACCTGAAGAATATTTGATGAAACTTTTTATTCATTTTTACCACTTGGAAGAGAGAAGGAATATAGGCGACAAAAAGAAGAAGTAGAACTCTCGATTTTGTTGGTTGTTTCTTCTTTAAAATGTAGTATCGATAGGAGAACGAAGCCAGCAGAGACCAAAGAGAATGCGCATAAAAATGCATCATTACATCATATCTAAAAATGCTTTCAATCAGTAAATAACGAACCCTATGTAACAGGCGAAATCACTTATGTACTTGCAGGGGCCGGAGCTGAAATATGCCACCGACAGGCCACATGGAATCACTCTAAAAATAAAAGTGTTGGGAGAAGAGGGATCTAACCGTGGCTGGGTGAACATATCTGAAAGACAGACGCCGAAGTCTGTGAGGGCGAAATTGAAAATGAAAATACTGTATGTTTTGAGATAATTGGGAGTTTTGTAAACGATGAGGATGAGCAGGACGATGTTGAGGAAGATGCCAATACTCGTTGTGACATAATGAAGCCAAATGAAGAAAGTGAGAAACTCCATTGGACGAGATTTGGAGAGCTTAATGAATCGTGTTGAGGGAGAATGGAACGAACCGACGGAGCAGAGAGCGACATGACAGCGGGTAAATGAGCTTGCGAGAAGGAGGGATCTCTTTGGAGTCAAAAGGTGAAAAAAATTGAGACAGAGATCGACGAAAGGAGGAGGACGTCCCTCTCTCTAAGGACATTTGCTTGATTAAAGCTGATTTTTAATCCTCGAACCTCCCTTTCGAACGAGGCTACTGATGAGTTCGAAGAGCTAACTAGGCTGCTTAAAAGAGAAGAGCTTCCAGGAATCAATTCGTCTGGTCGAAATGACTCTCTGACAGGTGGCAAATAGTTTCCAATTATGTGTTTCAGAGTTGCTTTTCGAAGTCGACCAATTATCAAATGGCGTGCAATGAGGAGATTGAAAAAACGAAGAAATTCGCCCAAAGATCAAAGAAGTTGGATGGAAAGACTTCCAGATATTCCTCGTCCTCCCACGGGACAAATCGAATTCTCAAGGGAAGAAGGACCCAAATTGAACCTCTGTTCGATCCGAGTATTCCCGGAGAAAGAACTCTTATTTGTTTAGCTTTTGGTTAAAAAAGAAAGCCGATACACTCTCTCTCCCTCCCTCCTCCCCCTCCAAATCTGATGAAGCAACAAACTTATTCGTAACAAATTCTTCCCAAGAACTCCGTTTATTCCTGATAAATCACATCGGAAGAGCACTTCCGTCAACGTTTTTCTCTTTTCTGTTTTCTCGCCAACTCCGAGTTGAACATCAACTTCAATTCCTAAACTTTTCTGCTGGAAGCAGAGGAAAGAATCTACCTTGAAATAGTCTTCTTGCTCTTGGATTTCATTTACAATTTGAGTGATTTCTTTCCTTCGTCTTAAAAACGAATTTTTGTGAAGCAAAATAGTCAGAAGAATGGTATAAAGAGGATATTGAGAGAAGACTTCCAGGTAAAAGGCGAAGTCCGTAAGAGTGCCGGAATTGAACCACTGGAAATGTCTTTCAAAAAAGGACGAACGAACCCAAACCAGGTTGAAAGTAGCTGTGGCTGTGGCTTGCATCGAGCAAATTAGAAAATGAAGACAAAAGACAAAAATCAATGGCTTCACAATTATTTCATTCTCTACGGCCTGAAGATTGGAATTTCCTTCAAAAGAGTCTTCTACTTGATATGCTTTATGTACGGAATGAGTTTTCATTTTGAGTCGTTTTCTGTTGTAATATTTTGAGTAGAAGAGGGTGGCTGAAAAGATGAGGAGAGCTGTGATTTCAGTGGAAAGTTGGATTTGGGAGACCAACTGGAAGGAAAATTTTATTAGAGAAAAAAGACTTACTGGAGCTGCTTTCTGATTGAATTCATTGCGATGCGAGATTGTTATCGTATAAGAGGACATCATACCACTTCCCAAAAATGGAAAAATATATACACAATAAGGCACAAGGATACAAGCAACAATCTGGAGCAAGTCTAAAGAGAGGGATCTATTTACCACAAGACAAGTAAAGAGAACTCCAATGAGAGGACTCTTTGTTTTCTCATATTTCTCCAAAAACCATACTGAAATGAATCTTTCCAAAGCTAAGGCCAGAACAGAAAAGTTCTGAGCCATAGCGCAAGAGACATGAAGAGTTCGAAATATGACGGCAAAACTTGTGGGAACAAGATAGGCGCATGGGTCGTCGCGAGGAATGCTCAATCTTTTTGAATGAGGTGATTCGAGTGAAAAACTGAACTCACCGAAGGAGATCAATGATGTACAAAATGACATAAAGAATGGGGGCGATTGACGACCAAAAAATGTGATTCCCGAAGAGGATTTTAGCATTCGGATGGATGAGCCAACGAACTCCCTGGGAGAATGAAAATTTATTTCGCTTCGCACAACTTACCACACTTCGGATCAAAAAGTAAGACGAATAGATGGCGACGAAAGCGATGCCCAATTTGGTTTCGATCAAAATCTAAAAATAAAATGAATATTCATGAGTTGCCCACTTTCCACGGCAGCCAATCTGCAAACAACTTCGCATTCTCACAAAGATTCGAATTCATCAGGCGTCATATGCTTTGTGATCAACTGAAATATTCATCGAGCTAACAAGAGAGAGATGAGAGGGATTGTACACTCCGATGAAAAACCGCGACGAATGACGCCTTGAAAGAAAAGAGAATTCGCTCACTCAATTACGGCGTCAAAGTTTATTTCTTTTTATTACCCATAACAGCTGGAGTTGCAGTATAAATCACGTTCCAAAGGGAGGATTACGGTAACGCGTGGGACAAAGAAACTCTTGTTTTTCTCTTATGGAGGTGCGGAGAATTTCAGGAGGACAAAAATAGAAAAAAAGTTTTTTCGCCAACAATTAAGGCGCAAATTGCTCGAGTCGGTCGTCGAATAAATAGCTATTATGAACATTTTTTTCAGAAGAACTTTCCACGATTTCTTTTTTCCGCTCTTATCCCGACTAATTTTATTCTGATTGAGTGATTCAAAAACATTTTTAATTGGAACTCGTTTTTTCTCATCGTCTGCCATGCAAATTGAAGCTTCTGGAGCAATTAGAGTCAGAAGAGGGAGGCCATTTGTTTTCGTCATCGACAAATGGAAAGACAACTCAAGAAGGGAAAATAAAAGAAATTCTCTCTCTAGAGATTTATGAGATCTTGAATAATTTACTTTTCTGATGCGAAACTCAAAAAATGCACGTCTGATCGTCTGAGACTTCTCTAAAGCTAAGAGATCAAAGAGGACTATTTTTCTGAGAAAGTGAGGCTCTCATTGTTTTGTTATGAAGGAGAATAAATTCATTTCGAAGGCCAGTAAACAGGAAGTTCAAACGTTTGAAGTCGACATTGTCCGACCGGCGCTATAGCCTCTCTGGGTGAAATCTCCTGAAATTTTTTTAAGCGAGAATTGAGAGCTAACCTGAAATGATTCGAAGAAACGCTTTGCGATATTCGCGAATACAAATGATCTGTAAAAATGAATCTACACTCTTCTCTTCTATATAACTAACAGTGACAACGGGATCGAGGATCTTTGGAAGAGTCGTGAGAACGGACATGATTGAACTCGAAGATCCAAGAGTTGCACCTTCTGGCCAAAAAGGAAAAGTCAAATATAAGAGAGTTGGAAAATGACAAAGTAGAAGTGGAATTATGGTCTGAAGAGCTTTAGAAGATTTTCAGGAGACCTACTTGGAGAACGAGTGTGAAGAAGATTTGTTTAGACAGTTTGAGTTCTCTTAAATGAGAAATTTCCTTGGAATGCTGGGAGAAACATCGCCAGATTGAGAAACAGCAGAATGTGATGATGACAGCGGAGAACCCCACAATACCGTAATGATTTAAAATTGAAGCAGTTCCAGCAGGACTTAGCGTCCCATCCAAGTTCTAAAAAGTCTTTTGGATGGCTGCTCAGCCTTGCCTTGAATCTCATGAGCATATAGCCTAATTTGTCGAAATTCAAGATGTGGAATTGTTCCGTTAGAGTTGTTTTCATTTTCTCAGAGGGAGGACTCCTTGTACACCAATAAACACCACAAAGGAAGCTGTAGACGAAATGGACCAAGTAAAGGAGGAAAATAAAAGCTTTTAGTCGATCACTTCGAGTTATTTTGGCCTTCGTGTGAGGACTAAAACAAGCTCTTTTTGGATTACCATAACCTACTGACAAACGATGACATATCGGTAGGCGAATTGGACAACAACTGAATCGGAGATTAAAGAGGTCAGTTTGACTCACCCAGACCAATCCAAAGCTCATAAAGGGCACAATAGAGACCTGGCCCCCAGAACCAAAGAGGGCTGTCTTCGAGAAGACTTTCATACGAAAAAACAATCCAACTATTATCATAAATTAGATGAATCTAAACTGAAACTTTCTTTCTTTTCTTTTCGACTTACCGGAATGGAGAGAAAGACGACGGTCGCGTAGATTCCTTCAAAGAACGCAAAGGCAATTAACAGCCATTTGTAATTGCCGATGGAGAGACTGCTGTAGCGATAGACGATGAAGATTAGAAGGGAGTTGACGACGACAGCCAAAGATGCCGAGATGGCCAGAACCCAGAAGAGCATCTCGCGGTTCATCGCTAAATTCAAGAAAGCATGATTTGTAGCGGTCAAATGAGGAAATTATTCTCTTAATGTGATCGCCACTCGACGGCTCGAACCAAGAATAACGAGCCGTCCATTTGAAGATTAAACGGCAATAGATCTGGCAAAACCACCGAATCAAAGCGACTAAATTCGTTATTTGATAACAGGCACACCTGCGGGAGAACGGACTATTCAAAATAAAGGAAGTTCAGTCAGTCAAAGAGAACATAGAGATTCTCAGACATCTGCTCTCACGGTCCAATTTGTTGCAATATCCGATCTTAATTTTTGGACTTCAAACTCCAACAAGTTCCTACGGAATGAATAGACAAGAAGGGATAACCTCCTCCGCGTTCTACTGTAATCCTTTTGAGGTCACAATGAAATCAACACGAATTTTTAAAAACATTCGATTATCCCATTTCCTTTTCTTAAAAACTACCCTCTGCCCGGTACATCACAGCTAATCCAATTGAGAGGCAATCTCTGTACATTCAAGTGGATTCTTTGAACGTGGGAAGTCGTAGTCATCTGTCTTCAAGGAAAATTTATTCTGCGAAAAATCTCAAAAGACGTGAAAGATTCCCGTAAATTTGTGAGTTTTGATCGTTTGGCCTTTCTAAGGTTGAAGAAACCTCTGCTTGACGTCTACAGGTGCTGCGAGCTGCCATGATGGTTGCTGTGCGATCCATGATGCTCGTTTTCCTCTTCTTCCCAAGCCATCGCCTTGTTCTCGTGATGCGAATGAGGATTTGTGAGATGAATCACTTCTCGAGGAAGACATGCGCGATAGACCTGAATCGTTAAGTGTCAGGGCGAAGGATCAGCCGATTATAACTGAAACGCACCAAGTAGAGAACCATTGTCAGGACAATCAGACCAGCCAACGAGCCTCCTACAATGATCGGCACTTTGTCTGTCGTATGTTGATCGGTTGGACAAATTGACTCTGAAAAGACACTAAGAAACCCGAAAGAGACTCACTCGGTCCAAATTTAGTGGTGTCCGTCTTTCCGGCACCCTTAATGTAGGATTGGAGGGAAAGAGCTGAGAAAACAATCCTATAATTGAAGATAAGAAGACATCAGATTTCTCTACTTACGAAGCTAAAGAGCCATGACTCTCGTCGTCATTGATCATATATTTCTGCTTACTTGGACAATAAAGAGAATTATTCAGTGGGGCATAGATATACTCGGCGAACTCGTTATCTCCTCCCAAAATTACTTCATTTGTATAGAGATTTGTAGCTGCTAAACTTATTTTCTCAAAGAAAAGAAAGAAATGTACTGGATGGATTTGGGAAATAATTTGGCTGAGAGAGATAATTAGCCGTTACGTCGACTTTGTAAAGAGCCCACTGTTTGCCGCCGTCCGTTGGGATTCTTTTGTCGGTTGTGAAATAAAACCGCAAACTCCATCCAGAATTATCAGGCTGTAATAGGTTTTGGATGCGGAAGTCTGTGGGGACAAACATAGAGATCAAGTTGAAGTATTTGAGACACTATGATCGAATTGTCAATGGTGACATTCTGAGAACAAGAACTTAGCGTCGTATTGACGGTGCTAGTCGTCGGCACATGGATAGTCGCATCCTTCTGAAGGACTCTTTCAGCAATAATTCGGAGAAACAAGAACCTCGGCGTCAGTTCCATTGGTACGATATGAAAGGATGAGATCTATTTGGGCCTTCATCATTATGCAAGGGACGCCTGTATTGGGGTCTGAGAAATTCCAATTGCCGATACTCGACGAGCTTCCAGCTGCTTGAGCTGAGTACGGTAAAAGAACTGAAAATTGCAGTAAAATGTATCATAAAAGGCGATAAGAAAGTGCCACGCGGAGCAATTTTAGTGATCAAATGCGTCACGATACGAATGTTTTCCGTGTCGAAGACAAGACTTTCAACTAGGTCTCTAGTTTGTCCTCAGAAGATAGAACTTCTATCTTCATTTTGGACTCTTTAAAAAACTCTAGTTTGCTCCAATAATTCGTTCCGTCAAGTCATTTTCCGCAATTAAAAAGAGGCGCCAAAAATCTGCCCATCGTGTCGGTGTTGATTTCCTTTTAGAGGGTTGTAATTTTTATGGGTTGTTACCATTTTACAGCGACTACGTGGCTCCACAGATGTCACTCAAAATAGAACTGGAAGATCCGTGAATTACACTCTTTAGCAGGAGAATTTCCTATAAGATTACGCCCAAAGCAGAAAATACATCCGTTTGGTTCAGAAAAAAAAAATCAGAATCAAAATCTCTCACGCAAGAATTTCCTGTTGAAAGCTGGCTTAAAAAGTACGGATATTCGCCATTTTCGAATAAAATAGGAAAGAAATGGGAGAAAAGAAGTAAAAGTTGAAAGAGCTCTTTTTGTTCCCATTGTTATTCTTCGATAAACATGAGATAACGTCCCAACTCGGTTCTATATATAAACAGAAAAAAAAGAAAAACTTACATAGAAAAATGAGTCGAATCATAATTTTTTAAAATAAAAATATGTTTTTAGCAGTAGCCGATTGTAGGGGACAGACACCTTGCAGATCCTGGAATACGACGAGCAGAGCGACAAAGGACCACGCAGAGCTGTTCTGATAAGGCACCGGGTGATATAGCTCACTCTCTCGTGTATTCTAGCAAGTCAGACCCAGAATTTATGAACTAATTAATGAGAGAAGGAAGGAATGGGAAAGCGCTTAGATTCACAACAACGTCGTCATTAAACTTTTCTCTTCCCTGCAGACACATCGAGTCATTCTACCCGGCCAAACTAGAAAGAGACAAAGTCCCCTTTTTTCTGAACCAAAATGACACTGATCTCTCTATCGGGAGGAATCCTCTATAGGTAAAATTTATCCGATAAGAGACTGAGTTATCTTTTGCTCTTCGACGGTGCAAAACTGAGTTTGTACTATGTTTTCTTATCGGCTTACAAGAGGGATTCAAGGAACATTTTTCGAGGGTTTCGACCATCTGTTTACTTGGGCTCAATTACGGGCCAATTTGGATTGCCGGCCTTTCCCAATTTGTCGTCGATATAAACGAATTTGAAAGCAAGAGGTGTGACGCAGATAGTACCCTTGACTGATCTCAAATAAACTTTTTTTAAATTTTCCGGTCAAAGTCTTCTTGTGAATGACAGATCTTTGGGGCTAATGGAATTCATCGCCACTAATTGTAAGTGACTTCCTCGGCCTTCTTTTGATTCTTTTTCGACTAAGTCTCAGCTTATTTCGTACTGATCCCGTCGAGTCAGTCTCGCGTTAAAAATTCCTTCCCCCTCAAGGCAAAGATCGAACCATTTTGGCGTACATTAGCCATTCAACGGAATCAGTCAATCAACAAAAGCAGATTTTTGTCGAGTTTCTTGATGAAGCCGTCTCTCCTTCTCTTCTAGGTCTTCGCTCTCAACTTCTTCGAATTAGTCTCATTAGTCTCTCTCTATGTGATCTGACCTACAGACCCGGATATTCCCATAGAGTTTTCCCTTGTCTTTCACCTCGTGATAGAGAGAGATGGATTGAGAGACGTTCTGACGCAGTTCGTTTCCATCTCGACGACCATTTTAACCTGCTTCAATGGCTTCCATGACTCACTTTCCTCACTCTACGGATTACTCTCTTCGGAATGTCTAAGAGAAAAGTCTCCAATATGCTGACGCTTTTCTTTCTTCTGCAAGAAAAACAAGATGCATTAGGCTGTATTATCCAAGGACAAGGAAATAAACAATTTCCTCGGGAGGTAGCCTCCCTTCTCCTTAACGAAATATTCGAGAGAATCCATTAGTCCCAGGGAAATGTCTTTTTCCTGTCTCGGTGTGATTTTCGATTTGGACTTTCTTTCCTGGGATGAGTGTAGTTGATTCAGCGCAATCCACGTTACCCCCAGAATAATTCAAATCATCAGTCAGTCTAGGAAGGCGACATCCGCCAGGGAGATCTGTCCTTCTCTCTCTACTGAAAACAAAAAGTCCAAAAAACTTCCCTCTCCCAGATGACTTTCGTCATAAAATTCACGGCCAGCCCTCTCGCCATGCACACACACACGTCTACCTTCGATTTGCCTCCAAAACAACCGCAATCTTGCCCTAATTACAGGTCGTTTTTCCTCCAAAAACACCTGTCCTCGGCCTGCTGGTGCTGGTCACTCCTTCTACTAAGTGAAATCTCCTCCTCACTAATCTTTGCTAATCTAATCAAATTATCTGCCTCGCAAACGACTTCACCGAGTCATTCAGTCTGTTTTTGAGGAATTTTTTGTTTGTCAGATTCGGATGAAAGGTCCCTTTATGTTTTCAGTTAGCGTGTCGTCCTCCCCTTTTTCCGATCCCTCCTCCCTCAATGATAGATGTTTTCTATTAAGAAAATCTGCATTTCCTGATAGAGTTTCTGCCGATTTATTATTAAAGACAGGTGGAGTCGCCGCTTCCCATTCTCTCAGCCCATAAGACATCAAAGTGTGAACGTCAAATCGAAGTGCCCCAAGCGTCACCTAATCCCCAGCTCTAATTGGGCTCTCAACTCTTCCGCAACTATTTTCTTTTGCAAAAACAGTCGACGAATTCTAAAAGATTTATTGTTGACGACGGTCGATAGAATCAACGCCAATTACACAGCTGTTCGTTTCTGCTTCGTTCATATCCCTCGCATCTATAATTCATTGAGGCCTTTCCTTCTAACTTTCAGGAAGATGGCCTCCTCAGAATACTGGGATGAAGACGAAAATTGGGCCTTAAACGACACATATCTTGATGTAAGTCTCTCTCTCTCGCTCTCCGACTCCAATCGTGCTCATTGCAGTATCAAGAGGATAGTCTTCAAACGGACCCCTTGGTCAAAGTCACTCAGCTTATTGTCAGCTGCATGTATTTGATGACAATTATCGTCGGAATACCTGCCAACATTTATGTCCTCATTCGAATGCACAAGTTCTCTCGAAGTGACAACGAGCGATATCGAAACGGAACCGGGGTCGCGTTAGCATGTATGGCAGCTGCCGATCTTTGTTCTCTTCTGCTAATTTGCTCACAAAATCTACAACAACTTTTCACCAGCGAAGACTCGTACGACACTTTCTTCATGCACGCCTGTTGCAAAGTAAAGCATTCAGTAAAACTAAATAAGAATTTAGCTTATGCTATTCCTCACACACACAGTCACCGGCATCTCCATTTGGTCGTGGCTGTTGCTGTCCTGTCTTCGATATTTGGCCATCCGCCATCCCCTTTATCATCTACGTCTCTGGAAAGAACCTAGACGGGCCTTGGCCTTCATAATCGTGAGTCACACAGTCTTTCGAATGGTTGGATCGATGGTTAAAACATCCCCTTGTAGGCTATTAACTCGCTCTCGCATTCGACTAATTCTCACTGCGTCAGAAATCATTTAGAGGGTTGAACTCTCAAAAAACAAAGTCTTTTAGCTGACCTCTGCTGCCCTTAACGCCTGGCTTTTGGTAGCAGTTCAATCAACCAATTACGGATGCACACAAGTTCCTTTGCTCAAAAACTCGCTGACGCCCAATCGTCTTTTTCATCTTGTCGAAAGTGTTTGGTCTTTTTGTATTCCACTGGTTGTCATTATTTTAATGGATACTAGCGTTGTATTGAAATCCACGTGAGAGCTGTTTTATGAGACAGAAATGGTGTCATTTTCAGAAATATTTTGAGGGCTTTTCCGAAATGGCGAAAAAATAAAAAAAGAAGGAAATCTGCCTTGGAAGAAATCATCAAATTGACTCGAAGTAACAGCATGCGAATTAAGGTACACCCAAAAAGTACAAAATATCCTTCAGAGTCATAATAAGGCCCTCTGGAAATGGCTGATCATCGCTCTAATTTGTATTACTCTCAATGCTCCGGAAAACATCTTCCGTTTGATGACTCTCTTTTCGTTGAGTAATTATAGCGAAGATGCAACACAATTCTCTGCTCGGATGATCGCACAAGCGACTTATTTCAGGCATTCATTTCTCATTTAAGAAAACAAAGACCTTTAGCCAATTTGCTTTTAATGCTATCTTTCTTTCCTGCTTTGTGTACGACAGAAGCACAAGATGTAAGACTGAACTGCATTCAGCAGCAGGTAGGAGAGGATTTAAAGATTTTTGGGGGCCTGGTTTTAAATTTGAGTTCCAGCTGTAGCACTGCGCCTCTTGGAAGTTCCTGCAGCCTCTATTCAGGTTGACCGTTGCCATTCGTTTTAACCGTGCAAGCATGTTGCAAGTTCAAGCCTAACCATGTTCACACACCTCGAATACAAAAACCAATAACAAAACAACTTGTCCTTTTCAGTTATCAATACGATGAGATCTCGCCAACCCTCGACGAGTGGTTTTGAAACGCCTCCGACTGGAAAAGCCTCTTGTATCAGACTTCTCCAGCCGCCAGAAAACAGTTTAACAGCTTCTGTGTGATCTTTGTGTCATATTCTACGGGAAACGCTTCTCATAAATAAAATTTATACACTCTCACATCCCCAATTAGTTACGAATACCACAGATGATCAAAAAAATTAATTGGAAGACAGACGATTGGTATACTTAGAATGTTAAGCACTTGTCTCGGTCGCAATACGATCAAAAACTTCCTCTTTAGCCAAAAGATCAACAGTCCATGGGTGATTGGGGTGAGAGTCCTTCATCTGAGCAATATAGCGATTGGTTACCTAAATATCCAACAGTTTTGTTGAATAAAACTTAAGAATACCTCATCGCCCTTTCCAAGTTGTTCGCTTACAATGATTAGGTTAATAAGAGCTTCTGCATTATTAGAATCACGTTGTTGAGCTTCCTAAAATATTTTTACGCAATAAATAATCAAAATACCTGCAACAGCTTCTCAGCATCTTCGTATTTTTGTTGTAAAATCAGTGTTGCAGCTTGTCCAACTAGAAGAAGTACTGTTTGTCCATACTTGTCCATCATCTCTTGATATATGTAGAAAGCATCTTTAAGTTTGTCTTTTCCCTAAATAAATAACTATTATTTCTAGAAAAACAAACCACTGCCATGTTGACCCAAGCAAGTGCCAATTGAGAAAGTGTAGCATCTTCATCAATTTCAGTCATCTTTTTTAGCTGTTGACTGAAATAGGTTGCACTATTGTATCAGCTACAAAGAAAACTTACATAGCTAGATCAATACGATGCATTTTCAAAAGAGTTTGTACGGCCGCTGCCTTTGTATGTAAAGTATCGACTTTGAAAAGTGCACGGAGGGCGTCTTCCGGATTCTAAAATAAAATACAGGAAAAGCTAATTAAAACGTACTCCAGACTGGTTGAGCATAGCAGCTGCTGTAATACAGTTTGCCTCATTGGCATCAAACTTCCCGTCACTCAACTCTGATTCTACTTGCTTGACAACTCTGGCTCTGAAATATGAATCTCGACTAATTTTAATATAATAAACCTCTTGGAAGGGTTCTGGAACTCGGCAAAGCGTCTAATTGCACGCAAGGATTGCTGATCCGTGTTCTCCTGGATTTCTGACAATGGAATAGACGATTTTCCTTGGGCAATATAGGAGAGATACATAAAAATATTCTTTGCCTCCTTTTCCTCGTCTGTTTTCCCTTGGAATTTCTAAAACTTTTATTAAAATAGAGCATTAAATGAGACTAACACTTGCTTCATTGATGCATTGCTGATAATTGCCCAAGTAATACGGATTGGCGATGTCGAAGAGGCGATCAACGGACATGCTGAAATGTGATTAGTTCAATCTTAGAAAAAGAGATTTTAGAAAAATATAACTTGGGGCGGCAAAGGCCACGTCAAACGGTGTAGATTTCCGTGCTGGTTTAACGCACTCTTGCGTATCAGACTCAAATAAAATAAAATGTAGAAAATATTCTTAAAAGTACTTCATCTCTTCAGAAGAACAAAAAGCCTAACCATTTAGATTGTTGAGGATCGGTGGACCAGGGATTCCAGTCGTTCTTCTTCTGATATTCAGCGTTTTGTGCAGAAAGAATAGCCTCGGTGACCCTTTTTCGAATCAAAGCTTCCTCCATTGCCATCTAATCTCGATATCACAAACGTAAAGAACTTCAAACCATAGTTCTTATCGGATGATTGAAACGGAAGAAGAAAGGGTGTTGGAGCACGAAAGGAGAGAATTGATCACTTTCATTGCTAGAATCGGAGCTGCCTTCCCCTGAAGACGTGGTACTACCCATGCCGGTAAATAAAGTAAATGAGTAAAGATGATATTTTCATTGATTTTCTTTGGCTTGTTATAACAAGAAATAACTAGAAAACATAATAACAAAGTGCAAACATAAATCGCCTATATAAATTATTTCACCAGAATCCTCCACCGGTCTTCTTTCCATTAATTTTCTTGATGGCAGCTTTTGGGATTTTGTCGAAAATCAAAAATCCTCCACTGCGTTCTATCATATCCAATGGCACATGAAATGTTGTCAGTTCAGTTTCATCGGGAATAACCTGAAATTTGCCGGAAAAAAGACTCTTTTACCTGATTAGGAAGAACAAAAGATTCAAGCTCGAAGCTACCAGGTGCTGTTTCATAAAGAAGGACTTTAAAGAAGTGTGTCGGCACAGCAACATTACTTTTGCCAATTACCTACAAAAGTTGCAAAAATATTTACTATTTCGAACCTTATATTTCACATAAAGATGCCCATCATCTTCTTTCTTTGGCAAATACATAGGGCCAGTCAGAATATACGTGTTCAAATTCTTCTTGGCTACTTTTCTAGCATATTTCTCCAAATCATTCCATTTGTCCCTATTAAACCCTTTTCCAACCTTGATAAATAATTAAAATATTAAACAAAAACACCTGCGGACTCATGTTTGTTAACAGAAAAGTCTGATCAACTGATTGTTGCGTTTTTCTATGATTTCCTGCTGCAGCAAGATGCCCTCTATCATAGCCGCTACCCTTTAAAATTTTTTTGAAAATTGCAAATCAAATACCCTATAGTCTTCATTCTGAGACTGAAAGTAGCTATGCATACTGCTGTCTGCTCTAAATTGACATTTTGATCGATCTACTGAGGGATTATAGCTAAGTCGTTCAGGCGTTAAATGCTCACACACCTACGGATAAAATTAACAATAAAGTAAAAATTAACCCAATGAGCTGTACGTGTTCTTCTGTCATAAGAAAGAACGAAATCTTCGAAAGTCCGTAAATTATCGAAACCAGGAAAGCCATATTGCATTATTTGCGAGGCACGAGAAGGCCCAACTTGGATATCAACCTTTTCATTCGGCAATAAAGGCATTGGTGGAAGTGAGGGCTACAACATAATATTACAAAAGAATTACCTAAAACTTACCGCTACAGCTGCTGTTGCAGCAAGAGCACTTCTAAAAAACGTAGAATCTTGACAGTGCTTCTGAAACTTGATTTAAATAGTTTAGCTAAATTTTCTCTCTATTTGAAATTTGTTCTCAAAAGGGAATTATAATTGCCTTAGCTTACCTCTCCTTTATCGAAATTGAGTCCGAGAAAGAATGACCCACTAGCTAAAGCAGCAACACCTCCTAATTTATAAAGGCTCCGCATGTTTCTGCAAGAAATTATCATTAGCAAAGTCCTCAAAGGGTTAAAAAAGTTCATTTCTGAAAAGACTAGAATTAGCACGCTATTGCGTACAATTGCGTATGAAGCTTAGGTATTTGAACATATTGAAGTTTTGAAAAGATTTAAGAAAGCTGTTCTGTAAGTTATTTTATTAAATTACTAACTAGTTTAAAACCGTCTATTCAAAGAATCTATACAATTTCACTTCTTTGATTTAATTTTCTTTTTAGAGTTCTTCTTTTTCGATAACTTTTTAGTGTTATTCTTTTTCCCACAAGTCAGACGATGTTTTCTCAAATAGACATAAGTTTTGAATCCAACGCCACAAATTTTGCATGGAAGTTTTGTTCCTTTTTGATGTGTAAGAAGATGAACTTTTAAGTCATTTTTACGGAAAAAGTGTTTTCCACATTCCTCGCAACCAAAAGGTCTTTCATGAGTATGAGCTGATCTAATATGAGCTGCAAGTGCCTAAAAAGATATAATATCACAAATAAAACTAACTTTGCTGCATCGGTACCCAGGATGGTCACATGTTTCATATGTGCACTTGTAAAGCTAAAAAAATATTGCTTTATATCTGTAATAACCTTATTTTCATGAACCATCTGCCGATGACGTCTTAACCCACTCGATGTCCCAAAAGATTGTCCACATTGTTCACAATTATAAGGTTTAAGGTTCTCGTGAGTTACTTGAATATGTTCTTTAAGCAAGGAAGCTGTAGAAAAAATCTTAAAAGGCATTGAAAACTATATAAAATCAAACCTTGTCGCATCTGTCGCATTTATGAGTCACTTTTTTTGATGATGGAGCATGCGCTTTCTGCTCATGCAATTCTGCCTTTTCTTTTTCGGTAAAAGTCTATAATAGTTTGATTAAGGAATTTAAAAACAGCAAACCGCATCACATTTTGTGCAATTATAGCTAATAACAGCTTCTTGTATTATACGATTATAGTTTTCAAGCCGTGGATGGTGGTACTAAAAGAGTGCTTGCTGAATTTATTATATATAGCTTGCCAGAAAAAAATGATGGGCAATGTTCTGCTTCATTGTAAAACTTCGATCACACTCGTCACAAATAAATTGTTTTTCACGAAAACGAGAGTATCTATAACAATAATATATGCTACCTATTGATTTACCTTTTCCTTTCTTCGCAGTTATCTTCAACTTTAATATTCTCGCTTTCTTGACGCCTGGAGTGTAGCTAAATTTTAGTCTCCTAAAACACGTGTAAAACTAAAATCAAACCTGACTGATAGGAGTAGCAGCTTCATCAGAATCGTTATTTGAGACCAAATCTTCAGTACTAGACATAGAGAAATATTTACAGAGAATTATATTCTCCTGAAGATAATTATACAAGTATTTACATTGAAAATGACAGAAAACTTGAATTTATCTACGACAAGACATCATAATTCAAAGAAAGTGAAAGCAGTGGAAGACTAGGTTTAAAAATATAGCCTAAATCATTAAAAAATCAAGCTTTATGTATTCGCATGGACGTAAAGAAATCCTCTACAGTTTGAAATGGTATTTTATATGTTGTAATAAAAAGTTTTTATTTGTGCAGATCGAAACTACAAAAAATTTCTCTTTTTTGATGGCTCAAAAACGAGGGTTTTGAAAAGATGAAAAAGTTTTACCAAGTTCTTTTGAATGGGTCTTTTGATGAATTGCCGAATGATGGAACGTAAAATAATTTTATTAAAGTAAATTTACAATAAAAAATAAGTTAGATACTTCCACGGCAAACGCTTCCAGAGAAGCAGCATACACAGTCTACTCCATTTGTCGACGGGAATCCACTAGCAGAAGTCTAAAGGATCTTTTGTTAAAGAAACGCTTCGACAAACCGTTTGAAGACCAGCCGCTAACGCTCTAGCAGAGCAACATCCAGAGCAACGAGTGGTTGGATCGGCATTTGGATCAGTACAACGAGCTGTGGTGGGAACGCCATCTATGTTAACAGAGAAGGAGGCTTGTCGAGTGCAGGAGAATCCGCAGGGAAGAGAGTTGGGGTTGTTTCCTCCTCCACCGCCATTTGGTGGACGGAAAAGTTGAGCCGAAGCAACTGAGACAGCGACAAGAAGGAATCCGAAAGATGGAGACATTTCTATGAAAAAGTGAACGAAGGGACGCCGTTTTATAGAAGCTGACCTGGACAATATCGTGACAAATCAAGACAAAACATTCCAAGCCAAAACTAAACACATTTTTTCTCATAGATTTTAGCTAATCGTATCCATCTTTCGGCGGGCAACGTTGACCCCAATTTGCGTTGTGATCTCCCTGATTACCGTAATCTTCCTTCGCCCGGTTTTCTTCCCAAAGAGAGACGAGGCGCGGTGTTCCGTCCTTGGAATGGTCGAGGTCACTTCTTACGCCACCTCTCCCTCGCAATCCTCCCTCTTTACTTCCACTTATCCATTGCTTTTCCCTCCTTCCTTTTTTCATTTCTCAACAGACCGGTCCTTTAAAAAAGTCTTTTTGATATTTGGCCGTACAACTGGTGGCCAATATTCAGGAATCCCCCCAACCACAATCCCTTGCGCAACACGCGTTGCCAGGGCTACGAAGCTCGTATATTTATCTGTCAGTCTGTGCAATTCGCATAAAAAGACTTTGTCCCTGACTAAAACCTGTCTCTGAACCATATTTTCCCTCACATAACTCCCCCTCTCTCTAATCCTTTGACAACATTCAAATCCCTAAAATGAGAATATCTGTTCAAATATTTTGTTCAATTTGTTCACAAGGAGAGAGCTCTCTGCTGTTGCCATTGACCGTTTTCTTCCAGTCTCTCTCCTTCCCGACGCCTTTTCCGGATCTATGCTATTTCCGTCGCCAGCTGATTCAGTGTGTGCTCTCCTCCTCGGCGCACCTATTGGCTACTTCGTGCCATCATGGTCCGGCCAATTAGTCAGTTCCCTCTTGTCAGCTGTTTGGACGGCTGGAAGAGTTGTGTTTATTCGAAAAATAAACTCCAACCTCTCTCTCTCTCCCGACCAATAAGGCCAGTAGTCTCTATTTTTTCCTTGTTAAAAAGGATGTCGTGACACAAGATTTCTTCAATAATTTATGTGGCCATCTCTACAGATTTCGAGCTGCAATTGATTGTTGAAATGGACGTGGCGTTGTCCATTCCGCCGGCCCTGTTTATTCAGGATAGTATGGAATTCTCTACCACAAACATTTATTCTCTTTGTTCCAAATAGACTTTCCCAAATGATTTCAATTCGTCCCATTCTCTTTATTTTTCAAACATCATTTTCCCACGAGATTATTCTCAACGAACTTTTTCTCTGTGACGTTTCCTCGTTATTTCGATGAGCGAACCACCTCTAATTAGCTCATTCCTGGCCGAAATGTCTCTAAAAACTAAAGATCTCCGCCCGTTTCCACGCGCTGGCAGTGGCACTCGCACCCGTACAATGTTGGCAACCAAACCAAACCACTATCTAGTGGCAAAACTCCCAAGTTGCGTGAAAGCCTATGAAGAACACTCGAATTCCTCGTTTGCTATGCACCCTGAGCGATACCTATCCCATCTGAGGCTTATTGAAAAGGAATTCCCTGTTGAGGAAGGGTTTTTGTAAAGAGTAATCTGCTGGGAAGAGAGCTTCCCGCTGTTTTTCGCCATCTCGTCAACGATAAACGGATTGGACTCGATTCTCTGAGAACAGTTTCAGCTGAGAGTGAAAGCCTTGTACGCCGCGCATTTACATAACCGCCACCTGGCTACGATAAGCACAGTTGATTACACGTTGTTACAATATTTGTTCTGTTTCGAACTGTCGAATTGATTGACAAACAAGGAGTGGATCGTCAGCGGTGACCCCCTGAACCTCGCGATCCAAATCGCAGCACAAAGCGAGGGCTACGTGACCCATTGTGTGCTGGCAGCGGCTTTTTTTTCGACCGTCACGCCCTGACCAGTGGCTCCGCTCCGCCCCAAGGAGAGACGGTGATGCCTTCGGTAGCCGTCTTCCCCTTGCCACATGAACCCGAGACACCATCTGGACAGAATCTAGTCGGTTTCTTCACGACGACTTCAACCGCCTACTGGGAGAAGCTATGGTGAGTTTGTTGGTTTTTCTTATCGTCGTCCTCCTCTTTCTTCCAAAACACTTTGAGACTCAAAAGCAGCAGCTACGGTCTTGCCATTTTCGTCCATCGTTTTGTGGACACTGCGTGTGCGCGTTCCGACGTCCTTTTCAAGACACCGGACACTTCAGCGAAAATAGCTGAATCATACTGTACTCTCCTGCTTCTTCTATTTATTCAACTGCCTTTTGACAGTCAAATCAACGAGTCGCCAGGATTTAATTAAGAAGGATTCATTTCCGTCTACATTGACATTTGTCCGTCTCGAAGCATGAGTCTTTATTTTTCGTGCTGCCCCGTGAAAACGACTGCTCGACTCATTTCTTTACGCGACCAAATAGTGGACTATTTGCATTGACTAGGTCCCGATCTTCGGATCGACCCTTCGTCCGCCGATTACCATAGGGAGCTAGTATAGATGGTTCCTGTCTGAAAAGAAAACTGATTTTGTGAAACCGGCACCTTTTCGGGTCGACTCAGATCGTATCTTCCGTCTCTTAGATTCATCTCATGTCAATTAGCACTCGAATTTTCTCTTTCAATTCCGGTAATCGGCTTTCGTTCCACGCGGAAAATGATCCGGAATGTCGCATGTTTACTCATCGATAATACGAACACCTTCTCTAACATTTTCCATTTCTCTTCCTCTCCAGTGGCTTTTTCTAAAGTTTGTCTTTGACTCATCCATAACTGTTTAGTCATCGAGGTGATTCAATCAATAAAATGGTTTCAGGCCTTCACGTCTCTCCTCTTCCTCGACTTCTCCGCGAGATTCTCTTTCACCACGAGATTCTCTTAGTCCCAACATGGCAGCGACTGCTGCCATGCGACGTTCCTCAGATTACGGTGAGTCGATTGGAAACAAGTCCATCTTCCGCCCCAATTGACTCGAAAAGTCTCTTGATCCCATTAGAAATTGGCCAAAATTAGAGGGAATTAGTCCTGGTCGAGCGGATTTCCTGTGGACGCTCTATCAGTTCGTTGTCAAATCAGCTGTCTCCAGCCAGCCAGTCAGAGAGGAACGGTGAAAGAAGTTTTTCGGACCAGGACCAGCGAATGTTTCATTAGTTATTCATTTGCGCCTGCTTTGACGGGCATTGTGGTGGCGGCGGGAGGGCCAGTGTTGATCCAATTATGCACCCTATTCGCTCCCGGGTCAGCTTGCTTTGTACTTCTTCTTACTTTTCATCTTATTGTCTCTCACATTTTCCCCCCTTTATTTCTCCGATATGTCTTAAAGACTCATCCAGTCGTGTGTCAGAAACTGACCAAAAAGGTCTCGCTCTCGTGTATCGATCGATAGACTGTTTGACTTGGCCGTCGCCCCGTTATTACTTCCTCCCTTCTACCTCGAAAAGATACAGCTGGCCTTGTTGTTTTCAGCACCCAGAATTACACCGGTTAGCCTCGGCTAACGATTGATTCATGGTCATTTTGTCGCCCGTTTTACTTTCATTTTTGGGGAAATAGTTACTCGAAAACTAGTCTGACCGGTCTCCCTTTCTCTCTGCTTTAGTATATTTTGGCTGTCATCTGATGGTGCCTTGACTTGCCCCACGGCGATCCATCATAAAGGCCGAAAAAGGGATAGCGATGGACATCTTCCCGCGACGCCGCCTTTTGACCAATCAGTTTTTCCGGTCCATTGCCCTCTCTTGCCCAACTTGATAATTTTTTCTCTCCGTCCCTCCAAGCGTTCCCCAGCGACTCTTTGCTCTAATTAGACTGCCAATCATCAACTCAAACCCTGCAAAAACCAGTTGTCTTGACCCGAAGAATTGCAGGCTCGGCTGACACTGACTGCGACACTCTTCCGCCATCCGACAGCGAGTGTGGTGTTCCCTCGACCGAGGTCGACCTCCTCGCCAGAATGGAACAACTCAACAGGCAAGTTCGCTCCCAGATGGACTGACTCGTCTAACCAGAATTTATTGTCGTCGCGGGGCAAGTCCTTTGGGTCTTTTGAGTTCCTTAGAAGAAGAGAAAGAAAAAAGGGTCTCGTGGCAGCAAGCCGTGTCACGTTGTTTGCGCGTGTAGAATGCTTCGACCGGCTCTCTCAACGAGCTTTTCACTGCTTCTTTGGGTCTCTCGCTAAGCCTGTCTCCGAACAACACACATTTCAGGTCAAACGAGGAAGACGCCCGAAGTGTGACATCAAAAAGGAGTGGATCGTCGGGGTCACCAAAAGCCAGAGACACAACGCCAGCAGAGGAAGAAGAGGAGGATTTGTGGACAGTTTGGGGTGAATTAATACGCAATTGGGATCAAGAAGTCAAGAAAAAACCACAGTATATCAAAGTAAGAGAGACAATTTTTACTCTTCTTCTTCTTCTTCGATTTGAGTGTTGTCAACTTTGTAGCGATAGATGACGACCTTTGCCTCTAAAGCCTCGACTTCCCGTTTCGCAATGTCCCAAATTTTGACTTTATTCTCGCAATCCTGTCTCATTTTCTGCATTTGCTTCTCCAACACGGCCAGTCGCATCACCTGTTGTCTCAGTTGCTACAAAAATTTGGTCGCTAAAATGAGAACAAACCTGGATGGCTTCAGATTCGTCTTTCTTCGGCATGATCACTGACTAGAAATGAGCTTTTTTATCCCAATAAATCCTTTCCAGACGCTGGTCAAACGAGGAATCCCTCAACACTTCCGTACAATAGCGTGGCAACTCCTCTCAAACGCATCTGTTTCCTCCATCCATGAAGTCTATGCTGATTATATGAGACACACCTCTGTCTATGAGAAGGTTTGACTCGTTCTTCAAGAGAAATGCGTTAGGTCATTCAACGCGACATCCCCAGGACATATCCAGAACTTGAATTCTTCAAAGATGGCGGCAGAGGCCAGGCTGCTCTCTTCAATGTCATCAAGGTATACTGTAATTCCCTATTCCTCAAATCCCTTATTAGGCTTACTCCTTGCATGACAAAGAGGTTGGCTACTGTCAAGGAAGCGCCTTCATAGTCGGTCTTCTTTTGATGCAAATGCCCGAAGAAGAAGCTTTTGCTGTCTTCGTCCGCCTTATGGAAAATTACTACTTGAGGGATCTGTACAAGCCGATAATGACAGAGTTAGGTCTGTGCATGTTCCAATTGGAATGTCTTGTCCAAGAACAGGTTGACTGCTTTCCATTTTCAAACAAACTCTCGCCTTCAGATGCCAGATCTCTATACGCATTTCAACAATATGGGTTTTGATACTTCGATGTATGCATCTTCGTGGTTTTTGACTCTTTTCACTACCAGTCTTCCATTGGAAATAGCCAATCGAATTATGGATGTTTTCCTCGTTGAAGGCATTGAATTTATTTTTTGTATCGCCATGTCTATCCTCCAACAAGCCAGATTCGATCTACTGAGACTTGATATGGAGGGAATGCTGAAGGTGAGAAAGGCCTCTGACTCATTACCCCATAGAGTCAGCCTTTTTGTTAGTGACAGTCGTTTGACTTGCGGCAGCATTACGGAGAGAAAGAAAAAGCTTTCAGTATTTCCAACGGGAGATTCGAGAGCGATATGAGAACGATGCTGAACTCCTTTTCGCAGTGGCTCATCAGGTCCAGCTTAATCCAAAACGAATGAAAATGCTCAAAAAGGACTATTTAGCCAAACGGACGAAGGAGCAAGAAGAGGCTGTCGAGTTGAGGGTGAGTAGCAAATCTGAAAGATAGGGGCTGTGGGAGGAAAAGAGTCATCTCATTTCATTGTGAGAATGAGGGGAGAAATGGTTAGAGAAGAACAAGAAGGACTACGCGTTGAGAGGGTCATTTCTCGAGATTCCATTGTGTGAAGAGGCCCCATCCTCACGTTACGAGAAAATCTTAGCTGCAACTCGATCCTCGACGTAGCCAAACAGTCCTGTTCCCTCGAGAGTTCTTCCTTCATCAAATTGCAAATGCGCTTTCTCTCGTATTTCTTTTTTCTCCACAAGGCGCTGATCTCACATTGATCCATTGTCCCACGTGGCTTCCTTCCTTTCTCCGCCATTCAGCCGACAGTTCTTTAATTCAATTACTGTACTCTCTTCCGTTCAAGACCTAAGAAAAACACTTCTTCGGCCTTAGTTGTCTTAAAGGACCGGTTGGTGTGGGCGTGGTTCCCGGGACTCTACCTGCTGTCTCGTCGCTGACGAGCTCCGCCCCTTTTGCCTGCCGCTTCTACCAGTTTACTATTCATTTTCAATAATTATCCTACCGGCCAGATGATTCCTCGGGCCAAGAAGCTCAAGAAGAAATTTGTTTGGACCCAAAAGGTGAGTCTTCCCCCGCCAGACAAACAGTCCGATTTTCCCGTAAGAGATTCAATCATTTCGTAGCGAAAAAACGCCGATTTTTGAGCAATAAATCAATGGTCGAAACTCGAAAGTATGCAGAAGGGCTCATGGCGCAATTCGATAGTTGGCCGCAAATTTGCTCTTTTTCGGCTGCTTACTCGTCTTTCTCTCGAAATATAGCCAAATGATTCAACGTGTTATGCACTTCCTGCCCGGCTGTCGCTCGCACCTTGAGTGTAATCTCGAAATGATTGTGGCAGTTTCCTTTACTCGAAGTCTTGTTGTAACACTCGAGAAGATCAGATTTCGCTTCGAAGAATAAACAGGCGTTTTGTATTTTCAAAAGTCGCCGTCTCCCCCGATAAATCGATATTTATTTTCGGCTCTCTGGCAGCTTTATTTCCGTTTCGCAAAACCGGCCGATTGTCTCACAAAATGTGATAGGAATATCTGATGAGGAGAGAGAGAGAAAGTCGTATCGCTACTGTTTGCTCTGCCTGAAACACACGTATAACTAACATCAAATAGCGGCGTGTACTATAGAGGGCCAACTCGATTCAATTCTCTACTATTGTACGCCAAACAGGGGATTTGGTCATGGCCGAGGCCAGTTTGTCCTGCAATTATATAACGACGAACGATTGATAAAAACCAAGCAGCCATGTTAATTTCCTTTGACTCGTCGTAGATTGAAGGGACAGTTGGTCATATTGGCCGGTGACAAATGCAATAAGAAGCAAAAGACGAAACACATCTGTCGGCTGTTTACGAAAGAACAATTTCAGCGTCTTCGTACTGAAAATCGCCTGCTTCGTCAGAGGATCGATTATCTTGAGGCTGAATCGGCTGCTCTTGCTGATCGACTTGTCAAAGGACAGGTTCGATCTTTCTTCAACAAAACTGAGATTTTAGGTTAATCTGGCTCAAGAGGCCGAGAATTGTATCAACATAGCCCATGAGCTAAGCAAACTGCGAGATATCAACTCCGATGCCCATAAGAAACTCGAAGATGCCTATGAGACCATTCGGTTTGTTGTCCGTTGTCTCTCAGATGCAACTATTCCAGTGAATTGTCGTGTACACGCCGAGAAAACACAACAGAGACTGGCACCCAGGTGGACGACACTTCGATGATCGAGCACATCCACTCACTCCAACAGGAACTTATCTCGGCTCACAACCGACTGGCTGATCATGATAATACGATGAAAGATGCCAAGCAGAGGATTTCGGTGAGTCTTTCTTGTAAATCAAAAGAGCGAAGGAGGGAGACTAATGGCAGCCATGCATTTTTGACCCGATTGAGATGACGGAGAATTGAGAATTTTTCAGGAGCTCGAGTCAGCCAATAAAAGACTTCGAGAACACGAGCCGTCCGAGGGGATTGCTGGTCTCCAAGAAGAACTCATCTCCGTCAAAATGAGAGAAGCTGAAAGCGCTTTAGCCCTCAAAGAAATGCGTCAACGCCTTGCTGAATTAGAACAACATTGGGCTGTTTGTTTCTCTCCTTGATTCATCTCAAACTTTTTTTTAGAAATACATCCACACTCGAGCCTTTGATCCATCTGGAGCTGGAATTGAAAAAGAAGCCGCTTCGACTGAGCCAACCACTCCTTCAAACCCGAGTCCGCCTTTAACTGCACGAGCTCGATTGGCTAAGATCACAGCCTCATTTATGGGATCCATGTCCGATCACGATGATGGCATCACAGTGAAAGAATTGGAAGATCAGTTAATGGGAGTGAGAATCAAAGAAGCTGACACTTTGGCTGAACTGAAAGAGATGAGACAAAAGGTGAGAAACTTGTCCGATTTGATCTCCTTTTTAGGTTATGGAACTGGAGACTCAGAATCATGTGTGTACAAATCAACTGAAGAGACAAGATGACGAGATGAAACGGGTACGGGAAGAACTGGAAATCGCTAATAAGGTAGTGGATAGACGCTGAATGCGGAACATTTATTTAGGCGAAGAAAGAGATCGAATCAGGTGCTGGAAAAGAGAAGCAAAAGTGGATCCAACGAGAATCTGAACTCAATGAGCAAAGCATTATGGAGCGTCTTAAATATACCGAAGCAATGCAAAATATCCACGATCTTCGTCAACAAATTGCTCAATTAGAGTTGAAAAAAGCTGAGAAATGGACGCAAAACCAGTTGCGAGGCACTTCTGTCTGTGATGTCGACGATGACTCCGTAAGTTGTCTTCCTTTGAAAATAGAAACCACCTTTTAGAATTCACATGCTTCGATTTGTTCCAACGGAGATGCCTTGTCGCTGGCGTCTGAAGATATGAATGCTTTGATAGCTGAAGTAACCGTTCGAGTTCCAACTCTTAATGACCTTCGAGAAGAAGACCAAGAGAATACCGACTCCGAACATCGTCTTTCTGTAAGTGGCTGGAAGAAAGAAACGAGCTCTTTAGAACAAACATGACGATGGGAATGACACAACAGACTCTGGAGTCCAGCTATCTGATGGTCAATAAGCTCCTTTTGACAAATTCCCCCTCCCTCTCCAATACGTGGTCCTAGTAGTCGGTATTGCCGTGTACATTGTTCTTTTAGACGGTTGTGATCTTATCCGAGTATTCCGTATTGTGCATAATTTTCACAAAAAAGTTGCCTTATTCTCCCCGCGGTATTTATCTACGGAATTTGCTCATATTTATGTAGAAAATATTGTTGAAAACGGTTTCTGTACAGACCAGCTGTCGTGGGTTAGACGGCCAGTTAAATTAAAAGTCCTACAGTTCTATCTTCTACCCAAACTTGTGATATTCCCATGAGCCTTTCGCCAATCAATCAAGGGCATAAAACGCTGTGATATCAAAGCAACTAATAAATTTTTATCAATTCATTTTTTTTGGGGGAAAGACCTCAGCAAAGGCGCTCAAAATCCCCGCTAAAAGATGGCTCGCACCCGTAAACTCTCGGCAGAAGAGTCACCATGGTCTATATAGGCGCGGAGAGAAACTGCAGCGAGAGTCGCATGTAAAACGTATGGAGCTACTCCTTTGGTGCTTTGTATACCTAACTGCGCGAAATCGAAACTCTTTCCGAGGCGTTGTTTCCGCACGATCCAGTGCGGGAACGTCATGGAAGGAGGACAGCTTTTTGTCGATTCCATCAAAACGGAACTCGCTGCTCTCAGGAAATTGCGGAGAAGTCAGTGTGGCGTATCAAGGCAATTGTTCTTCCTTCTGGCTGCCCTCCTCCTCGCTCCATCTGTCGAGAGAAATGTAGAGATGCCCTTTTGCGATTGAAATTGAGGCTGTTCGGATGAAATATAGAGGCGAACGCACGAACTGCCAATTGGATGAGACCGCTGAGAGAACGAGAAAAGATCTCTTTTATTCATGGCGCCACCTGTCGAATAAGAGAGTTCGCTCCCAACCCTCGTATAATTCCTTCCGGGGTAATTTCGTTCTCACAAAATCGGCGCTTTCTCCGTCCAGAAAATTCTTTCAATTAGTATTCGAGTTGTCGTCTTCTTATTGTCAATTCATCCATGACTTTTAACTTCCTTATGAATGTCTTTGGAAGAGAGCGAGGTGGCAAATGAACTCCATTATCTCTCTTCTTCGTCCCAAAAAACTTTAATCGAATGGTTCCATTGGCCGGAAATTGGTCTCTTTGAGTCTCTCCTTCTGGAATATCCTCAACAATTCTCAGACAATTAGAGCTCTAAAAGGGGAACCACTCGCCTAATTAGCCAAGACAGGTGATTTCGCCACACAATCAAGACTTGACATAATTCGAGTCAGTCACGTCATTCTCGCCTGACATCTTCTCGTTACCCCTCGTTTTTGTCCTTAAGTTTGTTTCTCTTTCGACGGTCTGATAATCGTCTTCTCCTTCGTCTTTTCGGCCAGCCGTCACTCACTCATTATCCAATTTGGCAGCCAAAGCCCCAAGTCTTCTTCCAGGCGTCTCCCAGGATAATCCCAACAGCGTCTATACACATTTTTTGATCATCTTCTCGGCTGCTTAGTGACGTCGTCTTCGGTTGTTTTCAATCCTCCAAAGTTTTCTAAACAAAAAGTCTCTCCCTCTTTCTCTCAAAGTTCCATTTGAAAGCTTCGTTGATTCAAAAGTAATCCCGAACAGCTATTTACCTGGTCCAGGTGCTCTCGAATTTCACATAGCCTCTCCCATAATGTGTTTTCGTTCATGTACTCCACAATGCATGGAAAAAGCTTCTAATCACCGCCGTGAGAAACCCGAAACAACAAAAAACGTGTGACAGTTCTTCGGCTAGAAACGTTTCGCATAAAAGAATGTTGGATTGTGCAAGTAATTGGTTCACGCGACCTGATATTTATTAGTTTCTGCCGTGAGAAGCCAACTTCCAGCCAACAATTCCTCCAAAGATTTACCGTAATCCCAAACGAATGTTTATTTATGTGTTTTATAGCCATTCTTCCATCCTCAAAATATTCCATTCTCCCCCGCTTTGCATCTGTTCCTCCCCCATTTGACGACCTCCTCCAGCTGTCCGTCGCATTTATAAAGAAAAAACGATTGACCGAGACCCATTTAAACGGTCTCTCATTATCCATTTTTGCCGTTTACGATGTTTTTGACGACATAATTGAGCGCAAGCTAGCCATTCTTTTGTAGAATGTTCCTCATCGCGAAGATCGTGCGAGGTCGTCGACTTCTTCACGAATTGGAACAGCAAGAGAAGGATGAGGCGGCAGCTGCTTTGGATGCTGCCCAATCTCTTTCCCAGGTGAGTATTGGATCAAAACTTTTGGTCTTTCGACTAATTTGAAGCGTCCAAGTGCATATAAAATTGCAAAAAAGACAAATAGAAATGGTTCAGATGTCGAGGAGATTGGCAGCTAAACCAAGGAAGAGTTCGCCGGGTGCATTGGAAGGAATCCAACTCGAAGAACAAGGACCACGAGCCCGGAAGAAGTAAGTTTTTGATCGGGGTGTTTATGACGTTCTCTTCCTGTGAAAAGACTACCCAATGAGAGTCATCCATCACAGACAAAAAGGATGTTCGACCGACTGTGAGCTGGGCTAAGTCCTCTCTCTCTCTTCCCCTTCACACTTGAGGCAGCTTTTCTTTCGAGGGAGTCAAAAGGAGCGCACTAATTGAATCATAGTCATACTCTGTACGTATATGTCCTCTTCCCTATACCATCTAATCCATCAAAATTCTCTTTTCTTCGTCTTCCAATGAAATTCAGTCTATCCTGACATCAGTTTGGTTTGCTGATCTATTTCCGTGAGAATCTTCTACAATTTCAAAGCACTTGAGTCTCATTTCCATTTTCAGCACCTTATCCCTCCCCTAAATCCAGAATGCGTCGTGCTGCCTCAAGTGTGAGAGTGAGAACGAAAAGTCAAAAGAATCGCAAGTCATTTTTTGGGTTCAATTTTGGGTCCGTTTGGGGGTGGCCATTTGAGACCATATTTCCTTTTCCAGGAAAGCACTCCGGCAAAAGACCACAGTCAGCAATTCAGTTGATTCATCTCTTGACGGAGAACGTCAGTCTATCCGTCGGACCAGCAGTATGCCAAGTCTTTCTGAAGCCATTCAACAAGGTATTTTCTCTTCTAATAGCTCATCTCTCCAGAACAAGCTTCTGGAAGTTCGTATAAATCGTACGATTACGATGGAAAACTGAACAAAATGCAACGTCGAGCCCTTAGATTCACGTAAGTGACCCGTCTAATCAGTATTACCTGCGTTTCATGTGGCACCGTTTGCAAACCAGAAATGGAGGCAAAAGAGTTGAAAATGTTTTTGAAGAAGTTTTTGATAAATTGATTCGCCAATTGCCCCAAATGAGAGTAAGTTTTCTTCGTTTTTCTCTCAAATCGCCTCCTTAGGAAATATTTTCAACGAGATTATTCCTTTGCGCAATGAGTCGAAATGAAATGGCTTCTCTACGTGACCATGCTAGGGTAATTTGAATTCCTATTTTCCCAGAAAAAGCTAATTGACTAGGTCGTCGTAAAGATGATCGATTTGGTAATCAAAAATTTGGACGTGGAGAAGACAAAACGTACGGATGTTGGCACGCAATACGACCCTCGGATGATTGGAAGAAGCCATGGTCATTTGAGACCGTATGGGATGACCGGCCAGTATTGGGAGAAGCTTGGAGAAACTGTGATTGATGTTGTTTTGGCTCAAGAAGCTGTTCGAGATTTGCCTGGAGCTGGCCAGGCTTGGGTTATTCTGACAGCTTGTCTTGTTGATCAGGTTAGACAAAGAAGGAGAAACCAAAGGCAAATTCAGATGAGATTTGGTTTTGATGAGAATCGAAATATTCAGCCAGCCTTCCCGAAACAATCGACGGTCCTCCATCATGCCACTAAAATGCTTCACAGCGTGAGTTTGAGCTAAAAATAAGATGACGTCGTCTCAGGAATCTATTGATCAAGGAGCTCCAGATCAGCCAGGACCCAGTGGCATTGACACCTCCGATAGACGAGATGATATGACCTCTCTTGTTCAAGGAGTTCGAAGTCTTCCTTTTACCCCAAAGAAATTGAGGAAGCATCATAGTGTGGCAGAAGATGTAAGTCGTGTGGTCAATTGACCAATAAAATTTCAGTCTTTACCAACTCATTCGACCTCTTCTTCATCATCCGTTCTTTCCACTTGTCCATTTGCATCACGTGGTTCTCTCAAAGAACGAAGTAATCGGTCTTCTCCTGAACAACCTATTGCTATCAACTGAATCAATCATTCCAAAAAAATACTTATATTAGAAAACGAGTATTTTCGCGCTTTGTGAGCTTATTGTGCATAACTGTCACCGCTTTAGCCGCATTAAATAAACTTTTCTGTTTATTTTTGGGAAAAAAAAGAAATAAAACAACTCTGGACTTATCACAAATGGACAGAAAACAGGATGGTAAAAAATCCCTACCCTGATAGGTTCAAGTAATAACAGGTATTAATAAATATGCTAGCTTATGTATATACAGCCAAGAAATAGGGACTAGTTAAGAAGAGTTTTCACAACACCTCCGACATTCAGACTACGCAATGTGTTGTACGTTTGTCCTACACCGACAAATACAATCGGCTGACCCGTAATATACGTCATTGAGACGGCAGCACCGACCTGAATGCATGAATTCAGAAAAAAAAGCCAACTGACCTTATCATCTATAGTATCAAATTTAGTAAGAACTATTCCGTCAATTTGACGGGCCTCTGCCCCAGGAGTAGCATGATCAGCTAATGCTTGATTGAATTTTACTAATTGATCAACAGCCTCATTTCCAACAAGTGCTTCTCCAACAAAAAGAACAAGATCTGGATTATTTACACGAATCAGCTGAAAATCATCTAGAACTTATACACAATATGCAATACCTTTGCTAATTCTCTCATTAGTGGTTCATTATCTTGCATTCTTCCAGCTGTATCCACAAGAACAACATCAATTCCTCTTTCTTGTGCAATTTGAATAGCAGACATTGCAAGATGTGCAGAGTCTTTGCCATATCCTTGTTCATACAACTAAAAACATTGAAAAAAATGTATAAAAT
Organism: Oscheius sp. JU1382; assembly: GCA_932521405.1. NCBI lineage: Eukaryota > Metazoa > Nematoda > Chromadorea > Rhabditida > Rhabditidae > Oscheius > Oscheius sp. JU1382. Next base: position 4,510,246 of record OW051479.1, read on the forward strand.
TACCTGAACAGAATTATTATGAAGAGCATTAAGATGCTTGGTATGAGTTCGAAGCTGCTCTACGGCACCAGCACGGAAAGTATCTCCAGCAGCAATTAGAACACGATGTCCGTTTTCATTAAGCCAAAAAGTGATTTTAGCCAAATTTGTACTTTTTCCGACTCCATTTACTCCACAGAAGACAATAACATAAGGACGATTTTCTCTCTGAGCTTCTTTAACATCACGAAGAATATCAACACGTCTTTTTGGTGTCAACAACTGTAATAAAGAAACAAATAATGTGCAAAATAAAACAATTACCTGAGTTAAGGACTCTCTCACTGCTTCTTTTACTGCAGTAGCCACACGATTAAAGGTTCCAATGACTTTTCCTTCCAGTTTACGACCGACTGATTGGCAAATTTTTTCTGCAGGCTCAGCAGCTACATTTTTCACTAAAAAGAATGTAAAAAAAGTTTTAAGCTTACAAATTAGGTTGTCTTTCATTTTCTCCAATACAGGCTCAAGATCTTCAGCAGTTAGCTTTTTGCTACCGACAAGTCCCTTGAAAGCACTGAACCAGCCTCCTCCAGTGTTATTTTGAGGAATAATTCTGAAGAAAAAACAAAATATATACTAATTTTAATAATTACTCGTCGTCTTCTTCTTCACTTTCGTCGTCACTTTCATCAAATCCTTGAATATTTGCAGAATTTCCAACAAATTTGCGCTGTTCCTCAACAAATTTAGCTTCTTCCTCTTCGCGAGGGGAACCGACTATCTAAAAAGCAGTTAAAATCCTCAAATCACACCACTTACATCTTTATTTTTATCCGACGAAAAATCCAAACTTTGTGCATCATTAGAGTTTCCACTAAGAGCCCAAACGCGTGCTTCTTTTCCTTTTTTCTTTTCTTTATCTGGTTCAGTGGATCTGAAATAATGTAAAAAAAAAAATATAATTCTCACTTCACATTTCCTTTTTTTACTGCTCCGCCTTTTTGATGCTTTTTGAAAAAGTTCTCACGATTTTTGACAAGCTCATTTTCTCCTCCGTCTGGCGAAGCTGGCATAGATCCGATATCGCTTCCAGAATCAGCAGAGTCACTATAAATAAAGATTGCTAATGCAAGTTAATTAAGCACTTACAGCTGAGGAATAGCTTCTTCCTTCTTGCCTTTTTTTTGTTCGTCTTTTTTCTTTGCATTCTTTTTATCATCTCCGGGACGACTAATTATCATTGATTCTACTGTTTTTTGAGATTTGGCACTTTCCTTAATTCAAACAACTAATTATAACTATAATAGGAAAACCTGGAATGTTTTAGGCTTCTTAATTACACTACCAGCGTTCAAACTATCTTTCATACAAGTAATATGAATGTTTTCGAATTCGTCATTAAATTTTTTGAACGATGATGTTCCCTTTTGGAATAAAATCTGAAAAATGTGCTTAGACTTATAATTCACTAACCTGTTTGTTTTCAAGAACATTCTTATACATATCACGAAACCGGTGGGAGACATCGTCTAGAAGCTTGTCAGCGTAAGAGAGCTGCACAATTGACTGGTACACAACCTGGAGCCACCAGTTTATTGAAAAAATAGAACTAACCAGACAAATCAAGTCATGTTCATTGTCCAATTTGAACTTGAAAGTCATGTTGTTATGTTTGAACTGAGTTACATCTCCTCGTTGCTAAACAAGTAACTAAATTTTAAATATTCAAAGACAAACCTGCATAAGAACCTCCTTGATGAGTACATTGATAGACTCAGTGAAGAGATTTGCTCCTTCTTGGAAGCACCACAGCACGATACCTCCTTTTCCAAAGATTGTAAAAAGTTCAATCATTTCTGCAACATTGCCATGTAATATCATTTGTATGGGAACAGAAGAAATGAACTAGTTGTTTCATGGTGTTGGCTTAATTATATACAAGGGATAAATTCATGCAAATTGCTTTGCAATTATTAAAAATGTTCACGTGGAGGTCCATAAAATTCCAACGCAAATTCCTTGTAAACAGCGCGCAAAAACTACAAACAGCTGAGCTCAAAAGGGTTAGAGCTTCCAGTGAATTTGAGAAACAAACAGTATTTCTTCGATGAAAGAGGGAGAAATACTTCAGCACAAAAGACTTCCTAGTTTCTGCTTATACCCCATTATAACACATTGTAATTAGGGTTTCATATTAGTCTTTATTTGTCATTAATTTAATTAATGTTTATTAATATACATTTATTAGAAAAGAAAGTAAGGTAGTAGAAAAAAATGTAGATTCTTAAGTTTAAAAAAGGAATAAAAACATAGAAAATATGAGACAACTTTCAACAGATGGGCTTGTATAGATCGACGGGGACAAAAGGAATAAATGTCGTCATAATTGTTGTGTTGTATTGATCGTACCGACCATCAAAAGACGCCATTTGCAGCTGACCGCGGAAGCCTCAAAGCGCGGCACTCTCTTGTTTTCCTCCTCTCGTCCGGTTTGTCTGTATTGATCTACGCGCCTGTCAACGGCGTCTCTCTACTTTTTACCTCAAGAAAATCCCCTTTGAAAAGGTTCGTCCTTGGGCTCCATTTGACAAAAGATGTTTTGGTCTCTTTCCTCCCCCGTCGTCCCTCAATCCGAATCACCATAATGGCTCTTCTCAGTAGGCTGTTATTCCCATCCATCAATCCCATTCCTTCTATCGTTTTGACCATCTTATCCCCTCACTCTCAAAAACATGTGGTTTCCGAAATTGATCCAGGCATCCAGCTGGCCATCCACCCTCGCCAATTTCACAGCTGGAGTCTCTCTCACTTTGATAAGATTTCGTCCATCACTTTGATTATAAACGAGACGTCTCTCGTGTGACATCCGACACGCACATCCTCATTTCAGAGGCCTTCCTCCTCCCAAATTATCTCCTTCATCCAAACAATAAAAGGAAATTAATTTCACACACTCGCATATAAACAAAGCTTCCTCTCTATCTCTTCCTCCTCGTACTTGAGACGCGTTCCTCTTATTAGGTTATGCCACTTTCCTCCATAAAGCCCATCTCTCTGTTACCCAGTAACCTTTCGTTTTTCATTTGGAGTGTCATGGAAGAGTCGACCTTCCCCGTAAGAGACCACCAAGTCGTTTCGCGTTTCTTTACCGTCCCTCGTAAATTTCCATTCCTTCGGCGTCTCTTTTAGCTCCAGTTCACTGCCCACCGTAATCACTTTAATCAGCGCGCGGCGCGTGGCTTCCCATGCAATTTCGTCTCGATTCCATCCGTCCGGAAGTTCCAGAGTCCCTTCTTGAGGACAACTTTGGTAGGCCCTTCATCTCTCGATTGGTCTAGACGTCCCATTATCTTCGCGAAAATAAAACAATTTAGGTCGGTTTTCAACTCAAAACAAGATGTACTTCGGGCTCTACGATTGGCTTTCGCATCCAACCCCCGGCTCAAGATGTGTTTGTCATCTCAACGTCAAGGTTTGAGTTTTCCAGGTGCGAGATCAATAAAATCTCAGAAATGTATCCTTCTGATTGTAATCTTCTTCCTTTTGATTGCTCTCGGAATGGGTCAATATCTTTTCATCGAAAAATTCTACCTCATCATTCCTCCCATGAGTAAGTCTTTTGAACGACGAATGATCAACGAAGCGTGATAATTCCTCGAACTTTCTCTTTTCAGGTCATGCGATCCTTCTGCTCATCGAACTGATTTCTTTTGTGTTATTCGTCTATGCCTTATACTCGGAACGAGCTGTCCTCTTCCTTCCTTTCCTCATAACTCAAGTACCCCATTTTCAAGCAAAAACAAACAATTTCAGGCCATCCGATTGGTCTCTTTATTTGCAGTTATTGTCTTCTATATCTATCGTCTTTTCACGATCGAAAACAGCCCGCCTACTGTCCATATCCCTGCGTTACAGTATGACGACTATCACAAGACGAGTGAGTCAGCCAGAAATTTCGAAAAAAAAAGATTTTAGAAACTTTCTTTGTCTCTCTTATTGGTCATGAAATTATGATTTTCTTCTGCCATTTGGTTCTTTTTTACATTTCCTTCGCCTGTTATCGAATGTACTCCTCAACACCCTCTCGACGTCCTCAAAAGGAATACGAAATCGCTCGTCCTGTTCACAGCATGATCATTCTACAGCAGCCGATAGAGGAGGCCATGTACGGCAAGAAGCCGAATCATTAGGCTCCTCTGGAAATCTCTTTTACGGGTTATTCACGCACGTGTATCCAAGGCTATCAATAAAACGGCATTTTATTATGATGAGATCTATTTTTCAAGGATTTTTTGGACCATCTTCTGGAAGTTATTCATAACTTCGATCTCCTTTTCTCTCAGAGTTGACATCTGCTCGAAATACTGTAGCTGGGCGACAACCAATTGTTCCATCAGTTTGAATTTTCTATCTTCGAGGGCCGAATTGAGTCCAGAAGATCGGACAACCGCGTTGATGGATTGGTCAAGACTAGACATTGGAAGGAGAGCTGGCTGGATAGTCGAGATCATTGTCGGGAGTATTGAGGTTTGAGTTGCAGGCAACTGAAGACATTTCTAAGTTGGAGATAAACCCACCATGAAAAATGCATTTGAGCCTGGAGATATTTGAATAGTAGTGGCCTCTTGTTGTTTCTGAAAGATATTTTATTTCGAAAAAAAAAAGATTCTTTACCTCATTCTCAGCGAGTATGTTTCCCTGGACGAATTCCTTCATAGCGTTGAGCATTTCGTCTTCTTTTTGAATTTCAAATCGTTCCTTTTCTTCGCAGCGGTAGATTCGTTCAACAATTTGATCATCAACACTTTGTGGACTAAAGAGAGTTTTTTAACTTCAAAAGACTCACTCTTTGAAGGCTTTTTCCAAAATGTCAAAGGGAACTTTGGCCTTTTGATGTCTCCACAGCAACTGCAATTGATCAACGGGGACTAGACGCTGGCATTCGCTGAGAATTATTTGGCGAATTTCATTCCAAGCAGTCCATCGAGCTTGATTAGCCTGAGGAGTCCTTGAGGGGATGAAAATGTTTTTCAGAATGACTCACCTAGACTTGGCGTTGCTTTTATCAATGAGAAGGGTTGATCGCCGAAGAACTTCCCTGATGACGATTCTGTACACAGAATTTGTTGTCTTTTGAGTGGATTCGGGAAGAGTCTTCTTCCTCTTCTTGTTCTCGACTTCCTCTTCTCCAATTTCCACTTTCACACTAGGATTGACCTGAAACATTTTTGGACAAAAAAAGAGAGACCAACCACTTGGAGGCTTTGATCGACAATTGGAGAGGAAGAGGATTGGGAAGATCTAGAAAAATCTCTTTGTTTTTGGATGCCAAACCCTGGCGAATCGGCTGATGTTTCGCAGCAATCTCTGGCCCAAATGTCCTTCAATTCTTGGACATCCACCTTCTCTCCAAAACGAATTGAAGCCATCGTTTCGATTTCAGTCCAAGCCTTTTCTCTTTTCTACAATAGCTATTTTGGATAAGGAAACAGAACTCACAGCAATATTTTCGGGGCTATTGCTATCCTTGAGTTCGGTGATGATATCCTTGCGAGCGTTGACTTCTTTCGAAAGCCATTTGCTCAGAGACATTTCAGTTCCACGAACGAAAGGCCGTTTCCTCGATGTTGTGAAGAACGGACAAGACATCTCGGCTTCGCGACGGAATGAAGAGATGTTTCTGCCGGAAAAAAACAGACTGTCGCGACTTCCCTGCGCCTCTGCCAAGAGAATAACCACTCGCCAGCCGCTATCTGTGTGTCCACGCAGAACATGGCACTTTTCTTGTTTTGCATCTGGTCTCTCTTCGGGACAACTATCTCTCAGAGGGTCGCGATGGCCGTCTACATCGATTGCTACTCGAAATGCACAAAGAGTCTCTCACGTCAAATATCTCTTTCCTTTGGTACCTTTCACGACTGGCAAGTGGCTCAAAGGCAGTGAAGCAGGAAGGAACGCAAAGAGTGAACAGAGATTGGTTCGAAAGACAAATCGGCAGTTGGGACTCTACGGCGAATATAAATCAAAACAACCCCATCGATATGTAGAGACTTTAATTAGAGAAAAGTAATAATCTCTGACAATCCGATCAGAGCCCAAAATGCTCTTCTGGCTGCTTTTAGTAGCTTCGATTTCTGCTAAAAAGCATTGCCAGTTAGTCGTTTTCAGCCGCCAAAAAGTCTTTAGATCCAACGGATTAATGGAGTGTCCTATCCCCGAAGTTCCTTCCAAAAACGAATCCATTTGTGGAACAAAAGTATTTGGTTCAACTAGCTCAATTCGTTTTAGACAGTCGCCTGTCCAACGACGAATCACTCGTGTTATGCGGTTGTGATGGAGGACAAACTGAAGGAAGGAGGTTGTCTTAGAAACGAAGACAATTATCGAGCTGTGATGCATGTGAGTCGAAGAAGAAGAGGCGACATGTGATTATCATTTCAGCCAAATAGAGCCTTTTCCTATGAGAAAACCTATTTTGTTTGGTCGAATCCCTGTCGTTTCGCCAATAAAACTGGCGAATATGAGGTCGATTACCCTGAGAGAATCTTTGGCAAAATCTTCAAAGTCTGTTGTAATCGGCATTGCACCTGGAAGGATCCTATTCAATGGGGAACGGTATCTCTTTTTTTTGCTTTTTAATAAAAAATTTCAGTACGGAAAGACAATCGACGCAATTTCTGTTGGAATCATGTTGGCTATTTGTTTCTTTGGAATTACGCTCGAAAAAGTCATCGGGTCTGTTCGACCTCTCCTACCATAATCCAAGAGATCTTTCAGGAGATACAAGAAATATCAAGCGAAGTGTCTGGTCCTCCGAAACATGAAGAAATTCAAATAAAAATGTACATTTATTAAAAGCGATATTATAACTAAATAACTTCCAAATAAAAATACACTTTTAAGGCATTATTACAATGAGGAATCAAAATATTGTGCTATCCGTAATTAGAGAATCCATTAGTCCAATAGATTGCGGTTTCTCTTGACAACTCGTCCGGAACTTGTTTTTGCTCCAAGGTTTACTGGCTCCGGCATGAATTCCGGCTCATATTGGACAGGAGGAGCCACTGGCTTCGCAGGAGGAATGCCTGATTTTGGTCGACGTCCTCTCTTCTAAATTTTCGATTAAATGAGGTTTTTTTTTTTTTCCTAAATTACCTTCTTTGGTGGAGGAATCTCTTCCTTGATTTCTCGATCAACAAGCTGTTGTTCTTGGTCGTCGGTCGAATTGTCGATTCGATCGAGGATGGGAGCACCAGAGGAACCAGCCTCATCGCTCATCTGATAATTCTCTGTTTTGACCGCAAAGGTTCTCGAAACCGTGAGATAGCTGTCGTCTATGTTGACGTGACCCTCGGTAATGACTGAATCGTCTGGATATGAATCATTGGAGAGATTATGGCTGGATCCATTTTGAGGAATCACAATGACTGGGCGATACTGAAGCTTTCTTTGATTCAGAATCAGAAAAATCTTACTTCACTCTTCAAATGAATTTTTGAGGGAGTTGAGGAGCTTGGTGGAGGAGGTGAAGCAGCGTTTGACTTCATTCGCGTTATGTTGGCGGCCTGTTATAAGATTTTTTGTATTTTGGATGGAAACTCACATTCTTGACCAACTCAGCTACATTTTCCATATCGGTTAACCCCATTTCAGTGAAATTTGAAGTTTTAACATATCGGCCGAGATGAAAGACGCTCGTCCTAATTTGTTCCCGCAATTGGCTGAAAATGTTTGAATAAAATGAAAGAGAGGAAGATACCGTCGTCGATTTTCTTTCTTTTTGGCCTCAGCCAATTCTCGAAGAATTTGGGGTTCATTTGACATGTATTCCTCGAGACATTTCCGCTCCGTAGAAGTCAATGACACTAAATATTTCTATAAAATCGCTTTAAAGAACTTACAAGTCTGATCAATGGCGAGTTCTTCGCAATCGGCAGCAGTGTTTCGTCCCTCAGTTCGAGCCTTATGTCTTTTGCGAGCGTTGCTGTTTCTCGTCGAAATTACAGCCGAAATGTCCTTCACAGTCAGATTGGCCACTTTCCGTTCCACGGCCGAGCCACTAATTGTCAAACTTTTTAGTTCTTCTAGAAATGGGGAATTTCTTTTTTTTTTCTTCTAAAACTACCTTTGATAACCATCAGGATAACAGGTGGCTGAAGAGTCTTCCGATGCATTTCGTAGATCCTCTCCTTTACAATTGGAGGCAAACGAACTCGCTCATCCTCGTGAAGATGGTGGTCACAATATCGCACTTCGATCGATCTAAAATGCCTTATAATTTGAAAGAAAGAGATGGCGTACCCATCAGGGAGGAAAGCCTTTCGGAAGAAGGCAGTACAAGCATCTTCAGTTCTAAGTTGAGGTTTTCCTCCAGTATTTATGTTGATAAAAGGATCGTCAGAAGTCTCAACAACTCCGCTTCCAACTGGCTCGCCGAATATTCCCTGAATCGGGGGATTCAATTTCTCTTTTTCGACTTACAACTTCATCACAAATACGCATGGTTTTCTCTTTGGCCATAGCCTGAGTCCGATTGCAACGGAAATATTGAACCATTCCCGTTTTGATCATTTTGTTTCCTCTTGACATTCGGAAATTTCCTCCTTTGGCTTCTAATTCTCTCAAGAAGATTTCAAATTCTTCCGAGGTTTGGAAGTGGACACTTTTGATGTTGGTTGGAGCATTGTGGATCTGGTGCATATGCTCACACAGCTTCTCCACTGTTCCCATCTTCTCATCACACTAAACACAGGGAATGAGAGGGAAAAAGAAAAGAACTTACTCCTGGAACACCACATGGGAAACGTTTCGGAGTGAACATGTTGCAGATTCCGTACTTGCGAATCATTCGGCTATGATGATAGTAGATGGATCTCTTGAGGTTGAGTTTACATCCTGGACAGAACCGATTGCCATCCTGATAGGAGACGATCGACTCTCTATAGGTCGGATCTGCATAGTAAGTGTCTCGAGTGCCCACAACCCGATTGATTTTGATGTTATCATCTTCCTAAAATAACAAATAAATAAACTTTCGCTTTCTAACCCCATAGTCCAAGTCGCCATCTTCAACCAACTCATCGTCCATGATGTATTGCATTTGATCGTCTTCATTGCTGTCGTAATGTTCGACATCAATCTGAACCTCATTTCCAGGCCCATTCTAAAAGGAGAACTGAGGAAAGAAAGAGGTTTACCTCGCCCTCTGGTGCCTCCTCAAGCTGTGGCATATCATTGTAATCGTTGACATCCATCATCTTCTTCTGATGTTCAATTTCATTGGCTTGTTGTTCCAATTGTTCGGACTCTGAAGAAGCTTTCGACTGGAGATCAGAAGCCAAACCTTTGTATATTCGAGCAGCTGTTTCATGGGGAACATCTCCGTAATCTCGACTGGTTGGGAACTGAAATTTCAGTTATCAGCTTGAAAGAAATAAACAAACTGTTCTGTGGCCACTGGTTTTGATTGTTCTAAAGACTTGAGCAGGGACTCCTTTCATAGTTGATTCGAGAATCCGCTGGAAAGTGTTCCTCATGTGGGCATTTGGAAGAGCATCCATAATCTCCGAAACTTCGAGATCTCTGAATCAAAGCCATAGAGAGGAAAGGACAAGGACTACCGTTTTTGAGCCTCCCTCCAGTCATCAACTCGTGGGCGATTTATTTGGAGTGTGGCGACTGGGAGTAATCTCTTTGTATTTGAAGGAACTGAATAAATCAAATATCCTCTCTTCCACCCATTTATACCTGGATAATTAGGCTTGGAAAGTGGTTGTCGAGAAGAACTCTGATCGTATTGTGATATTCGCTGGCCGATAATTGGACGTCGAAGTATTCTTGGAGATCTCATTGTGTCCTAAACTCTATAAAACTACCAAATAACACTCTTGCCGGAAGATGTTGGACGTATTCGACGTTTTTACCGAGGTTCTTCGATCCCTGGGACAGAGCAACCAATGACTCGGTGGCCATTTCATCGAGAACAGCATCACCATTTCCGTCGAGGATGACTTCTCCGGCCAACTCATCGACATATTCGATCTCTTCCAACATGTCTTCTTCGTGGACAACTTCTTCTGAGAGAATCTCATCGTGATGAGCCAAATGGTCTTCAATTACTGAAATTTTATATTTTTCTCCAATCGGATGGCTATCTATTTGGTCAAGATTGCAATATCTCACTAGGGTTTCCATATTGGTCGACTTTGATGTCTCCATCTACATATTCCTGAGTGTCGATGTCGTCCGAAATCTCTGGTTTTTGTTCAACGGACATCTAAAACAGAATATTTGGTCATTTCGAAAAGGACAAGCGGCAATACAAGTCAAGATTCTTTCTAGAATTTACCATTCGTTTTTACAGTATTATTCTGATTGAAAATCAGTTGTCTTTTTCCCTACTTTGGTTAGAAAAGGGGAACGAAGTAAAAGAAAAATTGAAAAATGAAAGTGCGATTGGAGCGGCCTCGCGGCCCACCGACGCGTCGCATTGCCATGCGAGCGGCCACTATCGATTGGGCAAGGTTACGCCACCCCATATTGCGTACAGAATATACAGTTCGCTTTTATTCGCCGTTTTTTTGGAAGAAAAGCACGACTCAAATATGGCCGAGAGAGAATTGACAAAATTATAATAAAGAGCATAAATGGATAAAGTTTATAAAGATGAATAAGTAAAATTATTATTGGAGCAGATTGTAGAACGAAGGAACAAATTGTGGGCGAATAGTCTTCATTGGAGACACAAATCCTTCCTTCCTGAGTCCCACTCGATGACAAGGAGAGAGAAAGATCTTTATTTGGAACAAGAAATTAGTCGTAGATGACAACCACGACGGTTTGATTCCGGTCGGGCCAATAGGCACTTCCAGCCCCAACAAGCCTCAACCATTCAAAATTGATGAAATTGCTGGTTCGAAACTCAATGGCTTCGTCATACCAACTGTCTACAATCCCTACAGACACCTGCTGACCTCTCCAGACATTCATCTTCTCGTTGATATCTCGTCTGAATTTATTTTCTTTTTTTGTCATAAAGAATTCGAACCGAAATTCCCCAGATCTGACGATCCATTCAGCCCATCTGCCGGCTTGAGCTGCTAGTCGAGGACAAGGAAGAAGCTCTCTTTTGCCATTTCTCCTTCTAATTTCATTAATTCTATCCAAAAGTAAGTTCAGTTGTGAGGGCGAATTTCGTTCTTCTCGTCCAAAGTAGATTGGCTCTCTTCTGACATTAATTTTCTTAGAAAAAATAAATCAAACCTATCGACTTCCCAATCCAAAGATTCATAATTGGGGTCTGGAATAGCTTCCTGTCTAAAACAACAAATTCTTCCAAATTCTACAGTTCTGACCTTTTCCAAGTCACCGTTTCGTGTCTTCTTCTAGGAGAATGAGTTGTAACGGGAGGCGGCCTGGAGATTGTTTTGGATTCTAGAATTTCAACAGACCTAGAGACTTGGAATTTCTGATAAACATCCTCTCGACTAAACTCTTCGAAAGGAGGCTCCGTCCTCACGAAAGGTGGATCTATCGGGTTGTTTTCTGGGATAAAACTTTCAAACTGACCGACGTACTCAACAGAACTTCGTCTTAGCGTTTCGGAGCTGTATCTGGGACGAGGAGAGACCGAATAAGAGCGTTGTCTAGATAGACAATGACTTGGAATTAAAAGAAGAAAACCTTCGAGGAGGTGGAGGGGGTGGAAGAGACTCCCGATGATGATACGTTTGAGTTGGATAAGACCTTTCCCCACCATTGGGATCATTGTAATGGACAGTTCTCTGGATGATTTGAAAAGACAAAGAGAGTAGAGGATACCAGATTTGTGACAGAGAGCAGTTGGCCATCAGGAGTTCTTCTTTCCATTCTTTTTCGAGTAACATAGCGTCTTTCGACATGAGGAGAATACATTCTTGGGAGAGAGGAAACCGAGGACGAATCGTAAAAGAAACGAATGGGAGGCGTTTAGGCTCCTCAAATAGAGGAATTGTGAGTCAGAAATTCCACTTTTGAGGTATGATAATAGGCGATTTTATGACTAAAAACATTAGAAAACTTTCCCTTTCTCTTTACTTTTCTCTTTTCTCTCTCGGTATTTGTAATTCAAATGTCCTGCTTATGATTCCCGAGGTCTCTCGGCAGTAAAGTGCTTTAAGATCCTGCACATTTCCGAAGCGAATTGCCTCGCCGCCGCTCCATTAGCCCGTCGAGTTGACAACAAAAAGTTCTAACAAAAAGAATCTTCATTGTTCACGACTGTGTTTATCACAGGAAGTATCAAAAAAGGGGAAAAGGATCACAATTTGTTCGTATTAGAGGTGCCGGAATAGCCGAAGCATTTGGGGCTGAACGGCGCCTCCAATCACAGTAGAACTCATCACACTCGATTAATCACGCACTGAAAAGGATTGGAAGAGAGGAGAGAAGAACCTACCAAAGGGGGAGAGGAGGAGGAGGTTACTTACAGAGTTTTGGCAAGAGAATAGCTGACAAGATTGAGAGAATCACATGACTGGCTGAAATGATCGAATTAGACCTCCCAGAAGTGGTCAAAGAAGAAGAAAAAGAACATGGAGTGGGGGTGGCATGTGTTCTGTGGGAGGACAACCTGCAGGAAGAGAGAGAGAACGAGGCCACCATCTGGCGCGCAGCTGTCATCAGCCATTCCACGCACTCCACTACGGCCAAAAAGAAGGTAGGAGGAGGAGCTCTAATCGAGTGAGGCAATGCGATTAGCACTCTAACTAGCTCCTTCGACCTCATTTGGAAAGAGAACAGAGAGAGAGAGAGAGACTCATCGGAAATGGTCTCATGCATGCGAGATCATAAGATGATTGGGATGGAGATGACACCTAGTGAACCCGCAAAAAAACTTTGTGAGACTCTCTCCGGAGAGGGGGGCGGGCAGCGAATCGATGCCCTCGGCCATGGGCTTGCCGAATCGGCTGGGAAGACGATGGCCGCTACTTAGGATTGCCTAAGGCGCCAGGAGAAAGAGCCTAAGCTAATCGAGTGAAACAAAGACAAAACCGATTTATTCTCTTTATCTGCTTATGTGCATTTTCCTTTATAGCAGGTATGCGGCTTAGCACACTCACAGCGATAACAATCACCTCCAGCGTCTGCTTGGCAAAAGCCGGTCGGCGGAACGTTGAATGAACTCTGAAATTTACTCATCTTCGGTGAATTATTGTTTCCCCCAAATTAACATTTATTCCGCAAGGATTGTTCAAATACTCTTAAAGTATTTGTAATTTAAATTGTTTTGCTCGATCTTCCCTCACCGATCACTTTGCAAAATTTTGATTGTTATGAGTGGGAAAAATCACGAGTTTTGTCAATAGGCTTCCCAACTGAGCAAATTTTGTTGGAATATTTCGAATTTTTCAAAACTAACCACAGAGGAGATGACGGCCAAGAAGGTGACGAAGACAAAAAGAAGCAAATTCAGGAATCGCATCTGAAAAGAGTTTTATGAATGTGTGAAGAGTTTGGCAAGACAACAGACTCCAATTGAGAAAGATGGGCTAGATTTTGTTTGATTTTCCCAAAACATTATGAGGAAAAGGAGGAAAACGCGTGGGTTTTAAGAAACCGGGAGATCATGAAACGAGTCTTATCTGCACAAAATAGACACTAAAATTTATCAGGAAAAATGACGTTTTGACCGAAAGTTGCACAATCTGGGACTCCCAGACTGGAACAAAACATTGAATGAGGATCAAACGAGGGGGAGAGGGTTAAAACCGGTCCACCAGTTAAGTCAGGGAAGTAGGGTTTTATAAGGGAATCCAACGCTGACTCAAATAAACGGAGGCCGGCACGAGGTCAATTTAACGGTTGTCTCTCAATGGCAAATAGACTGGATAAACATCGCCGAACTGGTTACTGTCGCCCTTTTTCACAATTTTTGTTTATTTGTTCAGCAGTTTTTAGTCTTTTTGTCAATTATTCCAGGTTCAAAAGAGCTTCCAATACCAATTGGAGGCCATGCGGATCAAAAAGATTACCACTAGAATGGATTTTTATTCATGTTCAAAGAACAACCTTTGGTTTGATGGACTTTGGAAGAAAATCCTAGAGAGAACTATGAAGAACTTGGAATTTCATCGCTGTAAAAGTGCTTTCAAATAAAAATATTCCTTTTGCTTTTTCTTCGATTTTTCCCTTGACTTCCGCGATGAATCTTCGCGATTGGATGAGCTGTTTTCCCAAAAAGAAGCCTTCTCCTGGAATTCCTCCCCCATCTACTCAAGATGACTCCTCAAGAGAACAAAACAAGGATCCAAGTGAAGAAGCTGAACGGCCGACGCTACAATACAAGCCAAGAGATAAATAGCAAAAGATTCCCGAGACATAGTCATCATTGTCATTCCGGAAATAAATCATCCTCCCCCAAATCGGCGACGACATTATCAGACAGACAGTTTATGAAAGGAACTCTTTCTTCCAAAAGTTCCTTATTTAAGTCGTCTTTTCAGCCATTTCAACTCCTTCGGCCGCCTTTTATTTCAGAGGAGAAATAATCGATGAATCAGATGTCGTCTCGTTACAGTTATCTTGTCAAGTGATATGATTAAATCCCCGAATTTCCTGTCGTAAAACCCAACACTATCGCTAACAAGAAGCAGAAAGACCTCAGCTGTCAATTTTATTGGTTCTCCTACGCCGATTAACTCGCTTACTCTGATAAGAATTTCTCCTCTTTTGACTCCAACAGATAGTGCTCCTCTAAGTGTCTGCTATCTTGTTCATTAACACACCCTTTCTCCGACTTCTCGTTTAGCCAAACCAATTATTTTTTGTCTAAATTTATTTATAAAAAGAATCACTCAGCAATTACTCCTCTATAATCTGTAGTTAGTCCGATAAGGCTGGAAAGCACATACCACTCCTTTTTTCAGCCAGAGATGGCCGCTCGTGGTGAGCTCGACAAACGGCTCATCGCAGCCGGGGTTCTCGCCCTTGTCGGGCTGGCTATGCTGATCGCCGGCTCAATTATGTTGGGAATTGGAGTTCACAAGGCAAAACAAAAAAGTTAGCAAAATATCGCTCTTTGAATTAGTTTGAATTCAGGCAATTGTCCGACATGCCATTCTTGTCCAAACCCTCCATCATGTCCCAATCTTGATCTATCAGCAGTCTATACCTCTTCCTACGACTCTTCTATCCAATACAATCTCGATCTGGCCAATCCGAATTCGACTCTTTTCCAAACGACAGCAGCTGGACTTTCTCAAAATGTATCCATCCCGATCCTCTTCGCTCTAAAATGAATTCAGATTACAAGGACCCTGAATGGCCCTGTACCTCAAAAGGCAAGTATTTTGAGTGCTGTTAGCGGGACCGTAGTGACAATCAATTCCTTCCAGTAAGTCATTTTGTCTAGAAAGACAGGAAGGATTTCAGACCAACAGCAAATGGAATTGGAGTGAATTTCTACGCTTCCATTATTTTCCCTTACGATGGGATGAGTTCCTCTAGCGTTCAAACCCAAATGAATACTCTTTATCCCACAAATGCTAATAGTACGATTTCATTTTGAGGTTAGACTTCTCCAATTCCAGCTAGCCCTACAACTCAATGCAACTCGTTGGTTCTTCCACCGGGAGAGCCAACTTCCAATGTGACTACCACAAGTCCTCGTCCAACAACAACTTCAACCAAATCTATAACTCCAAGTCCCTTGCCTCTTGGAGTTTATTGTGATGCTTCTTCATCGAACCTTCTTCAAGTTTTCCTCATTGACTGTGCCATCCCAACAACTGGAACTCTCGACGACAAGTTGTCCAATGTAAAAACGGTTTTGTCTTGAATATGAGGATTCAGATTCGAACATTCTTGAATAATTACGACCAATCCATCAATCTTCATAATTCCTCAAACTGGGGAAATGTTGGATTCCAATACGTCGTCTATACGGGTGGACTATAGTTAGTCGATTCTTTTCTTTCCCTAAAGAGTTCAGCGCCCATTCTCAAATTTGTTATGACGATAGTTGTTGGCACACGCAGGTGGATGCTTTGATTCCAAATATTGTAAATCCCAATGGTGATTCTTCTCATTTCTTGTCCAAGTGAGTTCAAAGACTCCTCAAAATAGTCTTTATAGTGGCCTAATGGTAGTTTCGACCCAAGTTTTCCCCTACATCGGCCAAGCCAGAAACCTTTTAATTTTGAGTGATGGATTGTAAGCTTGTGTGATTCTTCTAAACTCTTTCTAGTGATATAACTGACAACAGCTATCTCAATTGGTCCAATTCTCTTAAGAGTCAGAACTATCAGATCGGAGCATATCTTGTCTCTTCGAATGATTACACTCGCTCCGTTTTTGACCAAGTAATCTCAAGCGTTATCTATAGGTATTACGTGAACGATTGGTACTGGCTACAAGAGCCCACAGTCATTGGCAATATTGCCAGATGGTCTTGTGGAAGTAAGACTTTTTCGATATTTCCCAAAGGGACTTCCAGCTACATTCCCAACTCCGCCACCCACCGTTCTACCACAAACTCCTCCTCCAATTCCGACTTCTCCTCCAACAAAATCAACGACTACAAACAAACCGCCGACAACAACTCCGAGTGGTCCGGCTCCAGGTGACTTTTCTTTTTCTAAAAAAAAAGATGAATTTCAGTTCCAAATTGTATTGTGAATGTGCTTTTCCTTGTGGATGAGTCGCTCTCGATGATTAAATCAAATGGCTATTATCAGTCGATCAATTACACAACTGCTTTGGCTCAACAGATCTCCCAATCGAACAGTTACAGTACCTTCGCCATCATTACCTTCAACTCCAATATCGTCTATCAATCACCAGTCAGGCTTTTTACTTTGAGAATAAACAGAATTTTAGAAATACGTGGGATATAATGACTTTGTTACTCAAGTGGCTAGCATTCCGACTAGCGAAGGATCAACTGATTTCATTGTGTAAGATGCTCTTTTGTGAAAAGTAGAAAATATAGAGGATTTGACGCTGCCAGACAAATGATTGCCACTAAATCCAATTACGCAATTGGTGGAGTTCGTTCGGTTTTGATCTTCCTTTCCGATGGATTCAGTGACAATTCAACTTCGATTCTTACCGTCCAAGGAATCTCCGACAATTTGAGATCCATCTACAGCACTGAGATCATCGCTTTGGGTCTGTCGGAGGATGCTTTCGCCGAGTCTTTGACTAAAGAAGCCATCGACTATGGAGCCGCCGACTCTTTCGTCCAATCTCAATACATTGGTTTCCTTTTGTTTTTCCTTTTTAATTCCTTTAGATGTTTCTAATTTGGGAGATTTGACGTCCAATCAGACATTGAACGCGACTCTTTTCGCGATCACTTGCAAAAGTAGGTTCTTCTAAAAAAGTCGACAAAGAATGCTTCAGCGCCATCTCCACCCGCTGATTGTTCCACAGATTTTATCTTTGTTATCGAAGTGAGTGAGGCCGAGACTGATACTTACATCGAAGTGGTAGGCTACTGTTTGAACTAAAAAGTCGAAATAGGAAAGAGCCACTGTAAATCTTCTTCTTTCGCATTATCAATCAATCATTGGAGCCAACAAAGGAGAGGTTTCTTTGGTCTTTTTCTCCTCTCCAAATGGCCTCCAAAACGCCGAATACAATCGATCAGGAATCCTCTATGAAATGGTTTTTCTCCTTTTTTATTCTGGATAGATTCCTCAGGTCGACAATATCAATTTGGCTACAAACATCCTAAACACCAAGGATTTCCACCCGCTTGGAGGAGCTTCAGATGTCAAATTGTATCTAATTCTTTTGATGGGAAACTTCTCCATTTCAGAGCCATGAATCTTGTTTTGAACGTTTTAGCTGACGATTTGGATAACAACGACCAGTTGGTTCTTTTCTTTGGAAGAGGTGAATATGACGACGCCCCGAACTGCTGTTCCGATCCTTCTGTCCCGGCTGCAACTGTCAGATCGAAGGCAACAATCCAAGGAATTGTCATCGGGTATTTGAATTGGCTGGTATCTTATCTTATAGAACCTATCCCAATCAAGCCAAAATGAATGATTTCACTGGCTCTCAATCCATCGATGGAAATGCTCTTGTGAAATTGAACGCACAGGTTTTATTCGTTCTTCTTAAATGGGATCTTTTCAGAATCAAACTGATACAAATAAGTCTGCCCAGGCTATTCAAAATGCCCTCATTCCCATAATAGACAGGCATTTGGCTTCAGTCTATTGTTCTCCAATGCCCGTTCTCAATCCTCCTTGCACTCAATACGACGATATTGTTCTTATCCTTCATGCCAGCACTGCCGCCAACTGGGAAATTGTGAGTATTTCTGCGAAATAACAAGTTCTCCAGGTAAAACAATTTGTAATCCAATTGGTTATTCCCTCCTTGACTGGACCAATTTCCAACACTCAGCAGAGTCTGGGAATGTACGTCAACCTCGTGGTCACCACCTACTTCGGACAAACTGTCAACGCTGTAAAAAAGTTTTAAAAAGTTCAAAAGATCTCTAGCTGAACACCTTCCCTCTCCAATACTCGACAGCTCAGATTGTCTCTGCTCTCAACGGCACCACATTCATTGGTTCAAACGAAACAAATGCTCTTTCCTTGTAAGTTGAATGTCTAAATTTTAAAAATTCTCTTATCAGAGCATACAAAGAGGCTGCTCTTCAGTTGAACGACGCCAGAGTGTTGTCGAGTAAGACTGTATTGGTTCTGACCGATATGGTCGAGTAAGTTTCTTCTATTTTTCCTCTAACTTCTCCCAGTGTTGCTGACTATGAGTCTGTGCTTCTCCAGAGGAGCAAAATGCCCTACTCTTTCGTTTATGGAATGAAGTTGAATGCTCAACCCGGTGATTTTATCCCTGGACAAGACGACGGAACTACTGTTGCCGATATCCAACAAGTAAGACTTCTATTCTTCTTCTTTCGAGTCTTTCAGATCAATCCTTCCAACCCCAGACCATCCATAGTTCTAGCCAATATCGCCTATAATGGAGTCTGTAGGAATGTCCCAATCACTAGTTTGTCGTTCTTCTAGTCTCCCAACCCTCCTTTTTCAGCTGTTCCACCAGTCACAATGCCAACTCCCAAACCAACTCCTGGCCCGATTCCTAAAGTCAAGTGAGTGTGAGAGAGAATTGTTTCCAATTTCCAGAGCTCGTAATGTCTGGCCGGATGTTGCCATTCTTATCGACGCCGCTCAACAAAATTCGTCTCTTTTTGAAACAGTAAGATCCCAACATTCTGAAAAGTCTTTAGCAACGTCAATTCCTTCAAAACGCCTTTTTGAATCAATTCCGTATCGGCGATTCGTGGAGTCGATTCACCATAGCCACGTACAATAACGCGACGACCTTCATCTGTCGTTTTGTCGATATAACCAACTATTGGGACTTGTATGATTGCCTTGGAAACCAACTCGTCTACAATTCCTCCGTCAACAACAATATTACGAGGAGAGATATCGGACAAGCCATCACAAACCTTTCCAATCTCCTTTATTTCGTTCCCAGCATCGGGGATACCGGCTATAAGCCTCTTAAACCAAATTACCTTTATGTTCTTACCAATGGAGAGTCAGTTTTTCCTTGAAATTCATCTACATCTCTTCAGTTCCTCGAGTGATTTCTATATCCAAGCGACTTTATTAAAGAGTCAAGGAGTCCAAGTAATTGGAATTGACATCTCAGCCACATCCGAAATGACTCCTCTTCGATTATCTGATTTCGGTCCAGACAGTTTCAGTGTTTGTTTTTCTTTTAGCCATCCTCAGACGTAGCTTTAGGTGCCAAAGTTCACCAACCAGGTGATAAATGACCAACTCGCCCAGTCCATCGTTCAACAAGACACAGTCAAACGTATCTTTTCCTTCTCCTCTAAAGAATTTTTAGAACGACCAATACTTTCGAATTTCTTCTCCGATTTCTATTTTATTGTGGATAATTCGTTTGCTCAAGCAGCCGATCTCCCGAATGTCCAATCTTTCGTTACAAAATTCTACGACCAATTGACCATTTCGCCTCATCGCTCCCGAATCAGTATCGTTCCCTACTCAAATAACATCACGTCCCCTCTTCCACTCACCGACAATTTCACGGTAATTGACTATTGGTTCTTAGGGCCACTTTTAGACTGTTGATAATTATCTGAATACCTGGAAGGCTTCGGGAGCCGGAGCTAACGCCTCGTCTGTTGGATTGTGAGATTTGTCTTTTTTTAAATTTGACAATCGATTCAGTGCCATTACCTATGTACAGAATCAAATCGCAGCAAATCCTGGACGAACTTCCCACATTATTTATTTGGTCGGCTCGAATACAACAACCGGAGCAGAAAATGCCTGTACTATACAGGCTCTGCCTGGAACCAACTCTTTCGTTTTGAATTACAATGCCGTCAGTTATTCGATTGTGTTGTCTAATGGAGATCCCAGCAGAGCCTTCATGTGAGTTATGAAAGATTTAAAAAAAACCAAAATTCAGGATCCAAGACAGTCCGAGTCTTTTGAATTGGGTCGAGTCTCAATTCCCGGTGAATGTGAGGGGAAGAAATCCGATGAACGCTTTCTTCAACACAATCCTTGACGGTTTTCCCGTTGAAGTTCATTGAAATCAACATTTTCAGCACAAGAGACGGCTGATTTCAATAATTTCCCCACGAAGGAAGTCGCAGCCGATGTGATGATCTTCCTGGACGAGACTGGGTTGACCGAGTCTGACTTCAGCTCGGTCAAGCAATTCCTCGTTAATTTCACAAATCAATTCACAGTCGGTCTCCAAGACACTCAATTCGCCCTCCAAGCCTTTAGTGCCCAAATTATCCCAGAGGTTTTTGCTTGTTTTGTTTTTAAAAAAAGAAAAAAATCAGGCTGGATGGCACTTCTACGACAACCGAAATAACGACTATATCACACAGAAAATCAACAATTTGACTCTTTATAACACTCCTTCGAACTCTTCGGCCGACTTGGCTGGGGCTGTCGAACAAGCTCTTTTCTATTTCTTACAGCCGGCTTATGGCTGGAGGGAAGGAGTCGCCACCTACAGTATCATCATTACTAATGCTCAAAAGTATTTTTTTTTTCATTTTTATGATAAAGATTGCAGCTTCTTATTCGAAACAAATAGCTCCGATGTGATCACAAGTCTCCAATCGAAGTCATCAGTTTTGGCCATTTCTTTGAATGGAAATATCAGCGAATATGTTCAAAGCTGGGTTAATTCTGGGTTCGACGATGCTGTGGATAGTCCTCAGAGTCTCAACACTCAAACGGGAGTCGGCCTCGATCTCACAATGCATATCAACACCGGTTTGTTTTATTTTTTTTTCCAAAGCAACCAATAGAATATAAAAACCAAGTCTACCCGTCTCTGCCGGATTTGGACACTCTCGCAGCTGATTTCATTTTCCTTATTGACAGCACGAATATTACTCAGTCATATGCTGTATTTCTTTCGAATTTCTAATACAAAATATGCTTTGAGATAAGGAATTTCCTTTTGCTATTCCTGTCGAAGGTGGGAGATGATAACTACTCTCGAGCTTCTGTGATCACCTACAATTCGCAAGGAGTCGTTCAAAATCAATCCTGGACTCTTCGCAAATTCAATATTGGAGATCGGAATTCCCTTATCAAAGCCATTAATGCTCTTAATATCACTCCAGATCCAAATCCTCCCGATCTTGTCAGGTTTACTTTTGGATTTCCTAAAATCATCTCATTTTCCAGCGCTGTCGCCTATTTCTCCGCCATTCCACAGCTCTTTGGGGTGGATATTCAGACTCCAGTTTTCGTCATTTCTATCTTCAATTCTCCAACGTTAGTTTTTCTGTTTTTCAAAAAAAGAATCTCTTCAGAATCCAAAATCCCCTTTCATCTACCGTAATGAACGAAGTAAATCTCGATTATTTCACTTATTCAATTCAATATAGTGGAAATAGCCAGCCTTTTGATTATCTTCCCTCCGTAAGTCCGTATAAGATCCTCCAAAAAAAGGATTTCAGTTCCTCGGAAAGGATTACGCCGAAGATTTCGTTTATGTAAATGATCTCACGACTTACGACATAAGCCCATCGAACGCCTTCTACCCAATGAACACTTATATCCAATCGGAATATGTGGCCTTCCGGAATTCATTTTAATAAATCTTCTGACTTTTGAGCGTGTGGTCAAGTGGTTCCGACGCGTGTTTAGCCACGGCTGCTCTTACGAGGGGTCATTTGAGCACATTCACTCGCTTCCTTTTGTCGTCACAGTCTCTCCCTCTCTACACGAAGGAATTCGTCGGACGACGCCATCTCATTAGCATGTTGTGTGTGCAGCCAGGTGTATGTTGCGCGGGATCAGCGTTTATGGATGATTCTGTGTCTCGTCAAAGGACACAATCTCTCCAAGCTCCGCCCCAATCTGAACCGTCCTCTCCCCCACAGGTGGTGGCGCCTCCTCTCTCTACTTCTTATCCAAACACAACTCTCCAATCTCCATGTTTTTGATCTTCCCGACTGGAATCTCTTCTTCCCGAAACGACTGCAGATGACAGCCGCCGATGATCCGCATGTCCAATCTGGGATGCTAAGCGGCCTACTTTCTCTCCAAAAACTCCATATCAAGCCACCGGATCAATGTCGATCTGCACCTGTTCCTCCCTAAATCAGCCATAGTTTCTGCCGCAATTAGGACCAGCCCGTCGTTTTCGTCGTCCCTAATTGGCGGATTTCGTGCACCTGGCCGTCCAGCTTTTTGTCCCTTCATTTTCCATTCATCTTAGCCTCACGCCCTCCTCTTTCTCTCGCAGACAGTTCCTTCAATTATCTTATCTCTTCAGAGCCGTCGACCTCGAAGAACACCTGGCATCCCTAATTCTCCTTCGATGAGCTAAACCT
Organism: Oscheius sp. JU1382; assembly: GCA_932521405.1. Taxonomy (NCBI): domain Eukaryota; kingdom Metazoa; phylum Nematoda; class Chromadorea; order Rhabditida; family Rhabditidae; genus Oscheius; species Oscheius sp. JU1382. The sequence continues at coordinate 4,533,101 of OW051479.1, forward strand.
CATGTTTTTATTATTTCTACTGCTTCTTTCGGCCATTCTTCCAGGTAAAACGAGGAAATTCCTTTTTCAAGTGGTCACTCCCTCCCTCCCTAGAGTGCCCGTTTCACTCCTGCCACTTTTTCTACTTTTGTGCAAACTGTAGGTGATAACTCTGGGTCTCGTGCGGATCATCTGCGCAGTGTTGACAGTCGGAGGTCCATCATATCAACTGCCTCTGTTTGAGCTCCTAATTGAGTCTTTTGTGGTTGGGTCGGACACGAAACAAAAGCCAGTCAGAGTAAAAGCAAAGTGACCACTTTTTTGTCCTCTAGGCTAGCGACCGAGCAATTAATACAAAACATACGACACGATCGACAAAGTTGTGGCGGGTCATCAAAGGATTGCGTCGGACGAGTCATCCTCGCCTTTCCTATTGTGTAATCGGGTAGAGAGAATACTCAACGATAAGCCTTCGAAGGAAAATGGGTCAAATTCGTATAGAGGAAGACGCACTTCCGGTCAATTCGTGCCTATGTTTGGACTGATATTTGAGCTCAAGGGATCATGGGCGGCATTCTCGCCCACCTGTAATTACAATACTAATCCGTGGTCACGGGTCATCGGACTTTGTTCCTCCCGCCAAAAACTAACTGTTCCAGCCCATTTGCCATCTTGGAAACGATGTCAATAGCCAAAACGTCGATTGGCTAGTGACCGTTAATAGCCGCCGTCCTTGTCCCCCATCGGCTTCACTGTATAAACTATGCGTCGCGATTCTCCCGCAATTATTGGATGTAATTGGCCTTCGAACCCGCAACCTGACGCCGCTTTATGAGCCAGATAACCTTGTCGATCAATCCATAATTGTGGTCCAGCAGTCGGTTGTCAGTGGTTGTAGAATGGCGCTGGTCAGAGCACTTGAGACGGCGATGACCGGCCGAATATAAACAAGGGGAGAAGCACGCACAAAGCAGACTCAAACCCGAGCTATGTATGTTCTTTCCGAGATCCGGTGTCGAACGGCATGGGGTCACAAGAAGAGCCGGTCTCTCGAAGGAACAAGAAATTATAGGTCGAGCAGTAGAAAGAGCATGTGGAAGCAACATTTGTCTGAATGGAGGAACTTGTCGTGTGGATGACGAAGCTCGTAGTTTCAAATGCTATTGTGATAAAGGATTCTCAGGTTCTCGTCCTTTTTTCCTCGTCCAGACATCTCATTTCAGGCAAACTTTGTCAGGAAATCTGTACTCTGAAATGTGTAAATGGCGATTGTGTCAAAGGCGATCACGGCCAACAGGAATGTCGATGCCATTCAGGTATGCAATTAGACGAAGAACTTCCTAACTATCTCAGGAGACTAGATCCAATCAAAAAGTTCAGGTTGGAGCGGGGTTCTTTGCGACAATTCGAATGGCTCTGTGGCCGGCTGTTTCGACAATCACGATTGCCATCCGAATGAAATGTGAGTTTTCGCTGGAATTGAGAAGATAATTCTAGATGTGTCGAATCATACAAGGGAGAGAAGATGTGCGTGAAAAACCCCTGCGAGTCGAATCCCTGTCAAAATAACGCAACCTGCACCTCGGCTGGAGTGAGTCCCCAATTGCCTCGAAACAAACAAGTTTAGGACGATTTTCGATGCGATTGTCCCCAGGGATTCGCTGGCAAAGTCTGTGAAAGCGATATTAATGGTCAGATTATTTGTTAATATTAATGTAAGTTTAGAATGCGAATTGTCTCCTTGTAGAAATGGAGGAACTTGCATCAATCTCGACGGTTCTTTCGAATGTCTTTGTAATGGAAACTTCTCGGGTAATTTCTCTTTTGAGCTAACCTTAATCTCTTAGGAAAACTATGCGCTCAAACAGAATGCGAGCAGAATCCCTGTCAGAATAACGGGACTTGTGTCAGCGATGAGAATGGAGAATTCAAATGCTTCTGTGCTGATGGATTCGAAGGGGACACTTGTGCAGAGACGGTTTGCCCTTTTGCTCCAGTTGTAGTCTCTTTTCAGGATAACACAATAGTGAGTGAGACGCCTGATCCCTGTAGATCGACGCCTTGTCTTAATGGCGGCACTTGTATGGCCAATGGAACTTCCTTCGAATGTAGTTGTCGTCCCGAGTTTTTGGGATCTCGTTGTGAAACGACGACAGAATGTACAGTAGGAAATCAGAAATGTTTAAATGGCGGCAAATGTATCCGGGGATTGGCATCTTCCTATTGCGAATGTCCTCCCGATTATGGTGGAATTCTTTGTGAAAGTCTTGAAATGCCGACAGCTGAAGATGCTTGCTCCAAGCGCCCTTGTGCCAATGGAGGTTTCTCCTTTCCCAATTAAAACTCAAATCTCTTTCAGGCACTTGTACTGTCAAAAATAATCAAGCGATTTGCATCTGTCCTAATGGATTCAATGGGCCAACTTGCTCAGCCTCAACTCTCTCCTCTGCCTGTTCCCCTAATCCGTGTCAAAACAATGGGAGTTGCGAACCAGTTGGAGGTAAATTGAACACTTTTTTGTAAGCGGAAAATTAGACCCAGCCGAAGCGGGATTTATCTGTCATTGTCAAAGGGGTTACTCTGGGAATATTTGCGAGTCGATTGATGGAGAATGGATCTCCTCCGTCGAGGAAATCCCTCCTCCGACTCTTACGACCAAAACAATCCTTTCAAATCAGACCAGTCAGGTACTTTCTTCTTTCTCCTCAAAATAAGTATTAGATATTTTCTTGTGAGCATTGCATCCACTCGGATAAGTGTATTGAGAGTGGAGATGGATCCATCTGCATCTGTCGTCAAGGCTATTATGGCCCACTTTGCGACAAGGAAGGATCAGTAAGAGATTGGTGTTCTCTCCTCTCATTTCAGGTCTGTTCCACCGTCCATTGTCCTCCCAGCCAACTATGTCGTCCTCGAATAAAAAGCACCGTTTCTGAGTCATCCTGTGGCTGTCTTGTAGGAAGAGCCGGCGATTTGTGCAACCGAGATACGACCGTGACGTTCGGTCCAAACTCTCTCTTTGTCTACCAAAGTCCTTCTGTTATGATCGGGTATTTTATGAGTCCGCTATTAATCTTATTTTCAGTTCATCGTCTGGTCCATTGCCGTATTCTCTTTCCTTTGCTTTTCGAACTACAGTTCCCTCGGTTCATTTGGTGTCAGGAGAGAATATTTTCGGACAAAGACTCTTTTCGATTTCTCTCAACGAGGGTCGTATTGCTGTAAATATCTCCGGAACGATTTATGATCGACTTCTCTCTGTCTCTCTTAATGACGGCGATTGGTATAGCCTAGAAATACAGAAGACTGAAAAGGTTTGGTTTCCTTTTCTCTTGTACTTTCCTCCTTTAGGATATTTCCGTGGCAATCGTCGATGAGCAGGGCTACGAGTATTTGTCAAGATCTCTTCCTCGTCCATCTTCTTTTGATATTTTCTCAACTCGCATTGGAAAAACAGCCGATGAGCAATTCTTCATCGGATGTATGGCAGATGTCCTCATCGAAAGAAATTCCATTGACATGGCTTCTTCCAACCGGGCCATAGCTATCAGCACAGGTTGTCGAAGCGTCTCTCCTTTAACTTTCCTATTCACAGGATGCAATCGAATACCTCAATGTGCTTCGAATCGATGTCATAATGATGGAATTTGTGTGGATATGTGGAGTCATTCCGAATGTGATTGTAAGGCTCCTTTCCTCCCTCCTCTCTGTATGCATAGTCTTCCTCCAAGCACTTTTGGCCATCGAAATCTTAGTAGTTTGGCCGAAATAGCGTAAGTTCTAAGCTTTTGAATTTAATTGCTTGTAGTGTGGCCTCTGAAAATTCTGAAAATCTCAAGTTTCAAACTGATATTCGACTGATTTTGAGAAGTAATAAGCCGAATGGGGCTGTACTGTATATAGGAGAAAATTCCTCAGAAGATGGAGCTACTTTCATTTCCGTCGGCATGAGCAATGGATCTCTCATTGGTTAGAATATTGCGGTTTTTTCAAAACAAAAAAGTTTAGTGAGAAATAAAATTGGATCAAAGAATGCGTATGAAATGAGGAGTCGAAGGAGAGTTGATGACAACGAGGACCATGAGATTCGAGTAGAACGAATCAGAAGAAGAGTTCGTCTCTATGTTGATGGAGTGATTGAGACTGAAGGCGACATCCCTTCTCGGTTCGATCATCCTCTTTTCGTCGAAAGAATCCAACTAGGAAATGTCGAAGGAACTCCCATCAATGCCTTTTCCTCCAAAGAATATTTCAAAGGTTTTCCCTTTCTAACTGCTCACTGATTCTCTTAGGATCTCTCCAAGATGTTCGAATAAGCGGAGCCTCGGCTGTCCTTCACAGAACAGAACTCAATGTGGATGGAGTTGGAAGGGTCGACCGACTGGAAAACATTCTCGAGGTTTTCTTCCTTTTCTTTCTCCTTTTACATCCCTCAGGGCTCCATTTCGGATGACGTCTGTTCAACATCTTCCCTTTGCATCAAAGGCTCGTGTCGGAACACTTTCAATGATTACGAGTGTATCTGCAATCTGGGATATTACGGTCGGAATTGCGATCAAAAGGTTCGTTCAGCAGATATCCTCTCCATGGCTAATTTCAGAATTATTGCATCAGTAATCCTTGTCCTGCTGGAGGGAGTTGTCTCAATGTAGCCGGAGGATTCATTTGTGAGTTATCTCTCCTTTCTGAAGATTTACAATTCAGGCACATTGCCGGTGACTATGACCAGAAGCAGCTTGCTTGGGTTTAAACTACAAACGAACGAATCTGTGAATTTGGATTCGATGGAACTTTCGATTAGAACACATTCCCAGGAGGGAAGAATCCTTTCTTTGGTAAGTTCTGTTTTGTGTTCAAAAAGGGTTTTAGTCTTCGGCGACTTTGAGATTGATGTTGTCGTTGTCGTACGGTCAATTGGTGGTGACGACAGATGCTCCTTTTACAATTCGAAAGACAATTTCCGATGGCAACTGGAATAAGATTCGAATCCAGGGGAATGTTCTTAAGATCAACAACGCCAGTTTCGGATTGCCGTCGTCATTCTCGCTTCCAGCCGATTCCTATTCTGCCACATTAAATATCGGTCAAATGGGTGGAACTGCCTCCTTTGAAGGCTGTCTTCAAAATGTTCAAATCGGCAAATTGCCTCGGCTATCTTTCTATCGAGAAGAAGATCTCAAAATTCCCCCTGGTCTACAATATTGGAAAGGAACTTCCCGAAGGAAAATCACTCTCGATTGTCTCTCTTCTCCCCAATGCGGATCAGCCTCTCCTTGCCAGAATAACGGCGTCTGTGTCGACAGCTGGAATCAAGTCTCATGCCAATGTCCTCCGGGATTCACTGGTCCCTTTTGTGAAATCAACTTCGACGATTGCCAGAATATCGATTGTGGAAATGGACGATGTATCGACGAAGTCCACAATTACCGGTAAGATCTCGAGATTCTATTAAAAGTTCGTTTAGATGCGAATGTGACCTTGGCTATGGTGGAATGGCCTGCGATGTGAGTGTGGACAGTTGTGCCGAATTGCCTTGTAGAAATGATGGTTTCTGTGAGAATGGAAATGGTACTTTTGTCTGTCAATGCAAGGATGACTGGGTCGGACTCACCTGCAACATCAAGGTTCTTTCTTTTCTTATCTAATCAGAAAAATGTAGAAGCCAACATCATGTTCATCCTCCCCATGTCAAAACGGGGGAGTCTGTACGATGGATCGAATGGGATTGAAATGCCGATGTCCAGCCGGATTCGCCGGAGAATTTTGTGAGGAATCTGTCAATCCGTGTGTTCATCGGCCATGTCGCCATGGAACTTGTCGCTCAACTCCTCTGGGAGGACATAAATGCATCTGTGATGAGGGATATTCGGGAGCCTCTTGTGAAGAAACTAAAAACCTTTGTTCAGCCGATACTTGTGGAGGAAAAGGAACTTGTCAACCCATTTGGAATGGAACAAAATGCGATTGTGGAAAGGGATGGAGAGGTCGATTTTGCTCCGAAGATGTTGATGAATGTCTTGCGGTTCCTTGTGAAAACGATGGAAATTGTATCAACACTCTCGGCGATTACCACTGCAAATGTCGAAAATATTATCTTGGTTCGTCTTTGACTCTGAAGACCACAAATTGTTATTCAGGTGAACATTGCGAAGTGGAAGGGTCCTGTCTGAGACAGCCGTGCGTCCATGGAGAATGCATCCAAATGAAACACGATGAGCATTCGTGTTCGTGTCACAAAGGCTATGAAGGTTTGAATTGCGAGGTAAATACTTCTCTCTTCTCTTTCAACCTTCTCTCCAGACTCGAATCGACTACTGTAAGAGAAGTCCCTGTAGGAATGGCGCAACTTGCGAATCTTTGATTGGAGAATATGTCTGCCATTGTATTCTCGGCTTCAACGGAACCAACTGCGAACACGACATTGATGAATGCGTCTTTGGCTACTGTAGCAATGGCTCAATGTGCAGAGATCGAGTAGATGATTACGACTGTATTTGTGATGGGACCGGCTATCAAGGTTCAAAGCTTTTCGTCTATTAAAAAGGTAAAATTTAGGAAAGAATTGCACTGAGGATATCAATGAATGTGCCCTTCCTAGTAGCTGTCTACACGGCATTTGCACCAATACGAATGGCGGCTATAAATGCGATTGTGAAAATGGATTCATCGGACGTCGCTGCTCTGTGCTGGATCCATGTGTCCCTGATTATTTTAATCGAACGACTCACTCTTGTGTTCATGGGATCTGTATCAATCCAGGAGTCAGAATGGATCACGGACATGAAACGGCCATTCACGAATGCAAATGTGATCGAGGCTATGCTGGACCCCAATGTTCCACAAAGGTGGAAGAAAGACGCTTAATAATTCTCAGCTATGCCCTGCCATATATGGTTGGAGGTAAGTCGAAGTGAAAGCGAAATATGCCTTGAATTAACAGGCCTGCTGCTGTTATGTCTCTTGGGTTGTATTCTCTTTTTCGTCGTTTGGAAGGGCAAACATGCTTATCACGGTCACTACAGTCCATCGAATCAGGAAATGAACGGAACTCGACTGCAGATGAATCATATGATCAAACTACCTCCTGAGGAACGGCTCATTTGAAAACAAAAACCTTCTCGTTAGGACCAATGACACTCTTTCTTGTCTCATCTTCTTTTACGGGTAATTCTTTTTGTAGAAGAACAAATAAATTATTATTTCTCTCCTTGACAACAAAAAGCCAAAGATAAAGTGTACAATCGATCGTATTGATCATAAGTGAGTCGTGAGTCTCCAGCCACCCCGAGATGCATCAAATCATCGCCATGGAGGTTTTTGTCCTGAACTTTTATACTTTTGCACTTCTCGATCAAAAGACCTTTGGATTGACATCAGGCTGCACAGAAAGACGAAGTTCTTGAAAAATAAAACCAGAAGGACATCGGCCTCCAACTTGGAGAACACAAAGAGGCTCGTTTACCCAATTCGAATTGTCTTCGTTTGAGATGGGTGCGTATTGTGACCCTGGGAAGGCAACTTTATGGGGGAAAAAAGAGAAAAACCTCTAAAGAAAGGTGAGCCAGGAACGACCTGAAGAGACAAAGGAAGCCAAAGGAGTGAAAGGACGAAGGAAATGGCCATCGGGTTGAAAACAAACGAACGGTTGCCTTTATTAGCAGCCAGTCAGCAGGTGAGTAAGCAAAAATTCAGATGGTGTTTGTTCATTCGGAGGTCAAACTCACGGGCTCCAAAAACTCTCGGGTTCAGCGACAACGAGTCACGAAATCTGTGTGCTTTTGATTTTGATGATCGTTACAAAAGAAGAGTAAAACTTCCTTATTAATCAGTGGGTAGTATCTCGCCATTGTTCTCGGAGAAGCTCTCGTTGTAAAGTCGACTGTCGTCCTTGTCGTTTCTCTCTTTCATGACTAATTTTAAAAGCATCCCTCTGCCAGTCGTTTTTCTTCAACAACATTCAAGATAAATTGTTTCATTACTCGTCGGCAATCACAAAGAGGGGGAAACCCTCCAATATAATGATCAGAAATTGACCTTGATGGAGGAAAATTTCACATTTTGTGATTTGCTGTTTTGCGTCATTCGCACTTGCAAAACTCTTGGGTTATTCGTCGAAAGAGTCGTCGATTGTTTGGCGAAATGTGCCAGTTTTCAATCAGATAAATGGGCTGAGTACTTCCCTCGGGTTCAGCTTCTTAGCCTTTTTCTTCCTTCTTCTTCCTCTGAGATTGAGCTGATATGAACACATCGTCAAAGTTCAAGGTCATTCAAAAAGACTCGAGAGGTGAGTGCGACGACCTCGCCTCAGACGAGTATTCTGAAACTTGTCTTACTCCTCCTGTGTGCCACACCCTGCCCTCTCCAAAACGGATCCATTTCTTTTCTGAAAAGCTGTAAAAGTCTTGTTTTACTCGCTATCTCCGCCAATTACCTAGTTGTATTACAAAAGAGAAGCCTCCAAAAGAGACTTTGTCCTTCCCTCCAAGGTCGACCATCTAATTAATCAGTCCTTCCTTCGTATTTATCTCTTCTTCAGTTTCTCGGGAATGTGAATGGGTGGACAGACAATTCTTCTCTTGTTTTTGGCTGCAATTGGCTGTTTATCCCATTCGATTCATAAACGACAAACTTTCTTCCAAGATATCGTCCGTCAAAGGAGTCTCGGCAACAATGGAATCTCTCAAGTAAGTCAGAAAGCCAAAAGAAAGAAATCACTTCAGTGTCCTTGTGTTATGCACCCCGAATCGAGGCAATGTGTGGTCTATGATTCGCGATATCAAGCTTCGACCATCGAAGAGGCTATTCTCACTTTCACCGATCTCACTCGAGATGGGTTCGAGCCGTTCCCTGTGGTGAGAATCTCTCTTTCCCTAATTATTGTCCTCAAAGAATTCGGCAACTTTTACTTGCCAATCAGTCGAATGTCAACATTGCTTCGGTTTTCTCTACTATCGTCTCATTGATATTGGATTCATTGCTGCTAATTTCAGGTTTTTTTAAAAAATTATTTTTTGTTAATCTTTCTCTCTTAGACCACACAGTCCTCTTCTGTCCAGAAATCAGCTGAACCCTAGTCTCTGTCCTCGCTACCAATTCCCTCTACCTCATATTGTACCTCCACCTCCAATAATCCCAGACTATGTTCGAAAATTGATCTCAGCTGGAATGCGCTATTGGCAGTCTGTAAGCATTATTTCTCATTTTTCGATTAGATCTAGGGAGCCCTTCGAGCTCTTCCTCGCCATTTCTTCGATCGAGATAGGTTTCGACCAGGACCACGACCACCTTTTGTTCCCAGACCGCCAAGTAGGATTTTTGTATGAAAGTTTATAAATTTCAGTCCCTTTTCCTCCTCGAAGCCAACAACGGCCTCCTCCCCAGCAACGGCCTCCCCCGCAACAACGGCCTCAACAACCATCGAGACAAGGCGGAAACACCAATGGAATGGGTTTGTAGTCTGGTCAAAACAATAAACCACTTGTTACAGTATGGAATGGCTTTACACGAAGATGGGAACAGCCTCAGAGACAACCACAACAACCACAACAACCACAGCAGACACAATGGCAGAATCAACCTCGAGGAGGGCAGAACAACAATCGTTTGGGTATGGAGATCTGAGATGAGTGAAGAAAGTTTTAGTTTGGAATAGTCAGGCTCGTCGATGGGAGAATGCTGGTCAAAATGTCCTTCAACAAGCTAGACAATGGACCCAACAGGTTCAGCAACAACCTCAACAGACTGCCCAGCAGCAATGGACTGAGAGGAGTCAATGGCCTCAACAAACTCAAACTTGGCCACAACAGACCCAACAACAGTCTCAATCATGGGCGCAACAACCTCAGAATTGGGCTCAACAGACTCAACAGCAAGTCCAACAGCCTCAATGGGGACAGACTCAAGTCCAACAACCTCAACTTCAAGTACAATCAAATCAGCAATTACAATGGGCTCAACAACCAACGCAGCAGTCATGGGCGGCTCAACAATCACAATGGGCTGGACAACAGCAAGGATCTCAATGGAGCGATCCACAATTCCAGCAACAATCTCAATGGCCATCTCAACAGCCAGTCCAAGAAGGACTCGTCCATTCGGCTCTTCAACAAACTCATCAAGTGATCAGTCAGTTTGGATTGTTTTTTTTCTTTTCAATTTGCATTAAGATCCATTGGCCCAACAGGTTGCCAATCCATTCCAGGGATCCCAAGGATCTCAGTCGGGCGGACAGAGTGGACAATTCGGGGGACAAACATCGATTGTAGGTGGCCTTTTGGGAGGCATTTTGGGTCGAAAAAAACGAGAAGTTGATCCACTCATCGGAAGAAAATTCACGATTGCTTGTGTTCGAAGAGGAGAAACTACCACCGAAGATGGCGAATTCCTCTCTCTTTGTGGTAAGCTGCTGAGAATTTTCTGAAAGAATTTTAAAGGAACTTGTTGGACATGGCGACAACTCCCTGAAGACTATTTCCCGAGGATTTTGAACGAACTAAACTGCCAAGAAAATGATTATTGTCTCTCAGGTTGGATGGATTTTGATAAAACTAGACACTTTAGGCTGGGGTCAATGTTCCCAACAATTCCGAAATGTGGATGTCCTGAGGAGACAAGATGGTCGATGGGTTCCGACGGTGCTGACAACATCTACAAGTTGCACCTGCCGTGTTCATGTAGGTTCTTAAACCAAAGAAATTTGCGAGCAAACTTTTAAAAAGAGAATTCCGTTGTTTTAGGTGGGCTCTGAGATCCATGGATTGGTGGTCGGAGACAAGCAGAAAGTCGAATAGAAGCCAAAACTGTCTTATAACTTCGGGTACAATAAACATTTATTTCCATCTTATGGCACTTCCTGCTTTCTGTGTTTTTCTACGATCTCTCGAGTCAGATTGTTAATGATACGAAAACGATCAGGACCTGTAAAGTTCCGTTCAAGACTATGATGCTCTTACCCAAATGAATTCCTCCATACCAACGGGACAAAACAACCTGAGAAATCTGCATTGAAATGTTTCTGACTCACTATTGCGTTTTCTACTTTCATTTTCTCTAAAATTTCTAACATTTTTGATGAAGCCCCGTGCTCTCCGTCGTCAAAACAATCATGAATACTGCAAATTTCCATTCATTATAGAAACTAACAATCTTACGAGAATTCTCTTCCATCTTTGATCTGTTTTAGTCTATACGCGTACATATTGTGAGTCGCTCTTGCGATTTTATTGTTGGTTAAAAGCTGTCTGATCACGTTTGTAGCCTTCAAAAGGGAATATCAGTCTCATCTACACTACAAACCTGTTCTTTCGAAGTAATTTCACAAAAATGAGCTTGGAAATGACTTTTTCTGTCACTAAAAACTTCCCCATGCTTTATATCAAAAATCTTTTGTGTCGAAACGGTTATATGCGGTTTGTCTTCAAAAACTTCTTCCTGATCTTCTTCGACATTTGTGATTAAATTCTGCTTCAATATTTTCCAAAAAAGGCGAAACTAACTTGAAAAAATTCGTTTACAACATTAATCCAAGCGAAAAGAACTGGCATCCCTAAATTTGTGAGACACTCTTCATTCAATCGATCAACGAGGGCTATTCTTTCTCGTAATTTCAAATTTGGTCCGCTCAGCTCAACACATGGAGGAGATCTGATCGAATTTCAATTTTAAAAAATTACTAACTTGCTTGGATAATCGTATGGCAAATCGACGGTGAGACGAATATTTCCTTCGAATTTGAGAATGATTCGATTAGTAGAATCTTGGAAGAAAAGGTCTGGATAAATAGATTGGATAGCAATCATCTCGTCTAATCTAGCGGCCTGATCTTCCTCAGAAATCTCAAATGATTCCATTCTGTTGAATTCATTTGTAGAAGATTGATTCGAACTACAACCTTCTTTGGATTCTACTGTTTTTTGTTTCATTTCAGCTAAAAACTTCAATTAAATACTTAGAAAGAAAGGTATTTGGACGATAATAACGCTGTTCCCTTTTTCGTTCAGATTAGTTCGACTTTTTCCCACGTTTAGACTGCGTCATTGGGAAAATTATATAAAAGGGAAATAGAAGATAATAGCTTGGAATTTGATTTGTACTGTAGTACAAGTCGAGAGATGGACAATGTTCGATAAAACGTCACTTTGCGTAGCTAAATTTAATTCCCTACACAAGGAGGGCTGCGCCACCTTCGGCGGCGTTTAATTTTTAGCATCGAACCTAAACTTTAACTTCCTGCGATTTGCAAATAGAATTAATATATTGATGATGATTTTGATTCTGGAAAAAAACCCTGGGCTCTTCATCTCATCCCGTTCAAGTTTTAGGCCCCTTCCCCTCTCGGAATTTAGTCCCGTTTCTCCTCAAATTTTTTGCTCCCTTTTCCTTCAAGTTTTAGTCCCAATTCCTCGAATTTCCATAAAAAGGTTTTCCCTTCAAATTTTAGGCAGACTTAGGCATTTTGCGTGAGATGGAATCGCGGAAGTGGAAAACAAAAAAAAACAAAAATATTTGGCGTAAATGGGGGTCGAACCAAAAACCAACCTCGCATCTAAAGTTGCGCCACTAAAATTCATCAATTCAAAAATTTCAAAGCGCGGGATTCTACAAAAGCGTGACGGATTGATACCGTAGCCGATTATTTTTATTAGATACTCTTGTTTAGATTTTTAACTTTTAGTTGACTTTTTAAATTGATTTTTGAGGATTTAACCTTTATTTATTAAATATTTTCAGAGACACAGATGTCTCCATCTATCGACGTCTCTCAAAATTTAGACCAGCTAAGCCTAAACGGAACTTCTGAGAGAAAAAAATACGCTGGAAGGTGCGACATGCAGCTTGGAGATATCACTCATCATAATGTTCTAGTAAATTTTTCTTTTTATTCTTTAAAAAAATTATAGCAACTAAAAAGACTGAATCAATCCATCTTCCCGATTACTTATAATGACAAATTTTATAGCGAGGTAAATCCTTTATTTCTAATTTTTTAATATGAATTAAGGTAGTTAATGCTGGCAATTTGGCTAAGCTAGCTTATTTCAATGATGTTGTGGTTGGAGCTGTTTGCTGCCGCGTTGACACATTTGACGGCCAAAAAGCATTATATATCATGACTCTTGGAACACTTGCGCCTTATAGACAGTTAGCTCAGCTAGCAATCTTTTAAATCAAGTTCAGAATGGGAATTGGCAACCTTTTGCTTCAGCATATTTTCGATATTGTGAAGAAAGATTCTACATTCCGTTACGTATATCTACATGTACAAGTAAGCGTTTTCTCGTCTGTATAAGCAAGAAAGTGCATGGCGTACAATTAGCAGTGAAAAGAATTAATCTTTGATCATGCGATTGCCATTTGTCAGCATTTTCCCAGATAAATGGTGGCACGGCGCTATTTAATAGCTTTCCTTGCTAGAAGATTTTCATTTTTATATCATCATTTTCTTTTCCAGGTCAATAATGAAACAGCCCTTCAATTCTACAAAAAATACGATTTTGAGAACAAGGGCCTTGCTGAAAGATACTACAAGCGTATCGAACCTGCCGATGCTTTTGTCCTTGTTAAAACCATGTGAGACAGAGCTTTGTCGGATTTTTACTCACATTTGTTCTTTTGTTAGATTGTGCCAAGAACTCTAACTAAAGTATAATATTGCCGTTCTTTTGTTTTGTTTTGACTTAAAATAGTTACGGCGTTTTTCGCCTTATTACCATAAAAATTGCTCGAGATATTGTTTATTGCAGAATTCTATCGTTTTCTCATGAAATATTGCTTTCCAGCCGAATAAAAGCACAATTGAAACCCTTATTATTGATTGCAAAGGAGCAAAACGTCCATTTTTCCACATTTTCTCTCGCTTGATCTCATTTCTTGTTTTCCTCTAAAATAATATATTTAGCTGTTGTGATGTCCTACAAATTGTCTTACTTTGACATTCGCGGCCTTGCTGAGCCGATTCGAATGCTTTTGGCAGATAATGGAGTTAAGTTTGAGGATCACCGTTTTAATAAGGAAGAATGGCAAAAGTTTAAAGGCCAGATGGTTCGAGATTCTTTCAATAAAATTACCATAGAATGTTCAGCAATTCGGACAATGTCCAGCTTTGTCTGAAGGAGATGAACAGATTGTTCAATCTGGGGCTATCATTCGCCATTTGGCCAGAAGACTAAATCTCAACGGAACTAACGAATCTGAAACAACCTTTATCGATATGGTTAGTGAAGGACTCAGAGATTTGCACAACAAATACGTAAAAATGATCTACTACGATTATGTAAGTCTATAAGGAAATTCCAAAATAAAACATTTTTAGGAAAATGGCAAGACCCCTTTCATTGCTGAAACTATGCCAGCTGAGTTGGAGAAATTCGAATCTCTGTTGAAGACTTACCTAAATGGCGAGAAATATGTCGCCGGAGAGAAAGTTTCCTATGCTGACTACATGCTCTTTGAAGAACTCGATATTCTTCTCATTTTGACTCCTTCTGCTCTGGACAAGTACCCTACTCTCAAGGCTTTCCATGAGCGTTTTACTAATCGTGCCAGCTTGAAGGTAAACATTCGCTCCTGTTATGATAAAATCTCTAGGCTTATCTCGACAAAAGGGCAGCTCTTAATGTTCCAGTCAACAACAATGGAAAGCAATGAATCCCTCAGTTAAACAATAAAGTGTTGTTCTTTTCTTTCATTTCTGTCCGAGAGGCATTGATTGAAAGCAGACCGCATCAAAGCCAGAGCCTCGTTGTTGAGCTTGCGAGCCGGTTTCTCAATTGCTCATTGGCTATCACCGTTCGAGTCTCGAACCATATGGTCATACGGCCAGCAGTGCACTCAATATGTTGGTCACTGATTATCCATAGTTCCTTCGAGATTGATTCGTTACGAAGAAAACAACACGTGTTGTCAGTCTTTCTTTCGAAATTGACTCTTAATTTTATCTAGAAACAAAAGTGGTTCTGACCAGCTCTGACGTCAATTGTGCGTCATTTCTATTTTTAGCCGGTTCCTCGGGGCGGTGCGTTAGTCCTATATTTACGACTTTACAATTTCTACTAAATTTCTCAACGCTTTACCACTATCAACTGACTGCTCTTTTGACTCACAAACTCCTACATAAGCCGAGGGATTTTTGCCTCTCTGACTGCACCTATTTCCATTTTGACCGATGATGCTATTTGATTGATTGATTTTTCTCATTCGTTCTTTCTATTTTCGTGAAAAGACGATCCTTTATCCAAAATTAATTATTTTGAGACCATTTGATGGACGGACTGCTACCCAACTCAACACCATGCTCAACGGTTGCTTTGACCATTAGTGCAACAAAACTCAAAGGTCGTACTGATAGAATTTTCTCAAAGTCTGATCCGATATGTGTAGTTAGTCGATACACTCGAAGAGCAGCAATGGGTAAGTTATTTATGAGAAAAAACATGATTCCTCCAGGTCGCCAACTTTCTAAGCCTGAATGGCGAGAAATCGGAAGAACTGAAATCATCGCAAATAATCAGAATCCGGAGTTCACAAAACAAATTGTTTTAGACTATTTCTTCGAGGAGAAACAGCCGTTGAAATTTGATTTGTAGGTTTTCCAGGAGCTCAATGAAAAAGCTTTTAGTTACGACGTTGGCAATGCGAAGAAAGGTCCCGAAAGCCAAGATTTCTTTGGAACGATGGCTTGTGATCTGGCCGAAATCGTTTCTGTCGGAGTTTTTACCAAAGCTCTTGGGTTTGTTGATAAATCATTTGGAATTCCTTTCAGAGGACCATTTGGAAATTGCGGAACAATAACAGTGGCTTCTGAGGAAGCTGGAGACAATCAAAGGGAACATCTGCAATTTCAATGTAACGCTGTGAAACTCGACAAAAAAGATTTCTTCGGAAAGAGCGACCCTTTCCTTAAGATCTATCGACTCAATGATGATGGAAGGTTGGCGAAAAAAAGAAAAAATTCTATTAAATTTCCAGCCGAGTTATGGTATTCAAAACGGAGTTTTTAAAGAAAACAGTCAACCCGACGTGGAGACCTTTTGAATTAAAGATGAGTACTCTCTGCTCAGGAGACAGAAACACAAATTTTCTCGTTGAATGTTGGGATGACGATCTAAAGTGAGTGGAAATTAGAGGAAACAAGGAAATTTTGACTTAGATTGGAACCTGATTTTATTGGAAGCTGCTTTGTGAATGTGGCTAAACTGCTTGAGGCAAGACTCGAAATTCCGGTATTTTTGAGAGAATTGCGGGAAAAAAAATGTAATTTCAGTTGATAAACGAGAAGAAAAGACAAAAGAAGGGAAAAAACTACAAGAATTCAGGAGTTCTTTGCATCCAGGCTCGTCTCTTTTCCATCCCCACGTTCTTGGATTATATCTCTGGAGGGTAAGACTCAATTCGTCGAGCATTTTTAATTTAGAACTGAGCTGGAATTCTTCGTTGCAATCGACTTTACATCTTCAAACTTGCCTCCAAATGACTCAAAATCACTCCATTTTCTCAGTAGTAAACCCAATCAATACGAGGTTGCCATCAGGTATTTTTTATCTCTTTTCTTTGATTTCTCATCATTTGTCAGAGCTGTTCTCGAAATCTGTCAATATTACAACCGAACAAAGCGATTCCAAGCCAACGGTTTCGGAGCAATTGTGCCAGGCCAAACCGCCGTGAGTCATCTCTTCTCTCTTGCCAACCCCCAGGTAAACATGCCAAAAACAAATAAATAAAATTCAGCCATATGTGGGAGATTCTATGGTAAACGGCGTCGAAGGAGTAATGCAAGCCTATCATTCCTGTGTTCGGAACGGTGAGTGTAACTCTCTATCAAAATGTAAATAAACTTTTTAGTGCAATTTTATGGGCCTACGAATTTCGCCCAAATTGTTGAGACAGTTGCCAGAAATGCCAGTGCTTATCAGTCAGGAACAAAATATCAGGTTATTTGTTTGTAAATAGAATCAAAACTCTCCAGGTTCTTCTGATTGTCACCGACGGTTGTATTTGCGATATGGTGCCGACAAAGAAAGCTATCGTTGAAGCGTCTGGACTACCTCTTTCGATCATTATTGTCGGAGTTGGATCAGCAGATTTCGAAAAAATGAATGAATTGGATGGCGATGTTGTGCGTCTCTCGTACAATGGCAGATTTGCCGAGAGAGATATCGTCCAATTCGTTCCAATCAACGACTTTTTGCAAAAGGAAACTGTCATTCCAGACAACATAATGGCAGCTTTAGCCAAAGAAGTCTTGGCGGAGGTGGGTGACTTATTCCCAATGAATAACTTTTGCAGTTGCCACTCCAATTGACCTCCTATATGAGAAGCAGAAACATTGCTCCTCGCCCCGTTTCTCCCTTCCGTCAACAATATCCAGGTTTTTTTTCAAGAGAAATATCAAATAAAAAATGTAGAACTCATCGAGCCGGGATTTGAAAACCAAAACCATTTGGCTACAGCTCCACCAGTCGACTTCAATGAGGTCCACTATCAACAGAGCCCCCATGCTTGAAATTGTGCATATCTCCCCTTCACTTGTCTCATTTCAGCAATAATTTTAACCGTTGTGATCTCGCAATAAAATTTATTTGAAGACATACCTAGGCATCGGTCTCGTTGATGACTGTCGCAGTGATTTTTTTTCACCTAGTCGTCGGAACGAATGACTCTACATTTTGTGAAATTTTAAAAGAAAAAAAGGAACAAACTCTTTCTTTGACAGATCCAAAAAAGTTTCATTCCATTTGACGGAGCTTAAAGAGGAAGATCTCGAAGAATGAGACGTTATAATGCCCGTTGACTCCGAGGAATCCTCAGTGAAAACAGCCGATGGTGAGGGTCTCACTTGATCTGAACCACTTTGAAAAATTTGTAACAAAACTGACTATTTTCGACATCCTTTGACTTTGAGCCATTGCAGATGAAAGAAGAAGCGGTTTGACCCATCTGAGATGAAATGATCTTATCCCGACGAAATCCCCAGATTGTTCGTTTCTTGTCAAAACTAAACTTTTAAAAAATAATCATTCGAGGTGAATGTCTCTCGTAAAACGGCCAATGGCTCTTGAGCTTAGTCCTGGAGATCAGCTGGAAGAGCTCGTTGTGGGTCAACTGATTTGCGAAGGATCGTTTGGAAAAGTCTTCGCAGCCAAATGTGGATCGAAAGAAGTCGCAATCAAAGTCGAAGCGAAGAATACTCAGGTAAAACATTTCTTGAACAAATCACAAAAGAATCCAGTATCCTCTTCTGGAAAAAGAATCGTTTTGTTTGCTCGATTTGAATAGAGGATCTGAAGGAATCATCGAATCAGCAGAGCCTTTCCTTCGATATCTTGGGCAGGGAGAGACAGACTCCATTCGATATCTCGTCATGGACTACGCTGGATCCAATGTTTATAACTTGAGGAAGAACACGCCCAAAGGACGATTTTCGTAAGTTTTTTTTGATAATTTCCATTGAGATAATTTAGAACGACGACGGCTCTTTGGATTCTCTTCAAAATGCTTGACAGCATGAGGATTCTCCACGATAAAGGCTGGATTCATCGCGATGTCAAATCTGGAAATTTCTGTATCGGACGTGATAAAATGAGACAATTATTTGTCATCGACTTCGGGTTTTGTCGATTTATTCGAGATATAGACGGCAATTTGCTCCCTCGAAGGTAAAATTTTCAACAATGAAACAAAAGTGATTTAGACCGTACTCGAGATTCTATGGAACCGTTCGATATAGCTCTCTTAATACGCATTGTCGTCAGGAAATGAGTAGATGGGACGATCGTTAGTTCTTTTTTCTCTCTATAATAGGTATTGACAGTTATTTCTGTCTACTATATTGCCATCGAAAATCTTTTGGGAAGATTGCCCTGGACAGGGCAGACGAATGAGAAGGAGATTGCTGGACTCAAACGACATTTCATCCTTCTTGAACAACTCTTTGGAGATGTATGTTTGTCTTTCTTCTAGAGAAAGACAAGTTTCAGATGAAGCCACCGGAGAGTCTTGAATTCCTCCACATCACCTTGCCTCATTTGTGTCAGAAACCGGAAATGTACTACATTGAGCCGGTGAGTTTGAAAAGTTTTCAATCGAAAGGAACCTTCAGCCATATCTAAAATTCACTACTGCCGTATTCAATGATCTGATGAATCTACATTTTTCCTTCGAAAATCCCCTCGACTGGGAGTTGAAAAATTGTTAGCGAATATCTCAATGAATGTGTAATATTCATTTCTTAAATTTGACGAACAAGTAAATGATTTGAAAAAGCACACAGAGAAGCCAAATGATATCTTTAGTAGAGCTTATAAGTTGGCAGTTGAGAAGAAGTTGTACAGTGGAGTGCATAATTATAAAGACACACACATTAAAGGTCGTTTTTTATGTGTTTTGAACGATAGAAAGCTTATTTGAAATTGATTTTATCGTCTATTTTTCTTTGAATGCCTTTATGCTTTTACACCAGCTGAGTATCCGAACAAGTTGGCCGGAAAGCTTTGGGGTTGGATGGATAAAAACTTTGTAAAAAACAAAGAAGTCTACAGTAATAAAAATGTAAGCAGTGGAAGATTTCTTCCACCAGTGTTTGCAGATGGTTAGAACTCAACGGCCCTCCGTTACGAGGATTGAAAGTTTTTGGACAAAAAAGAAACTCACCCTGGGTCACTAGCCTTCTGTCCGGAAGACTGGATCCAAAGTATTTAGTGGCCGATATCCTTCCCATATGTAAGGAGACTCATTCAACTGAGTTATCTATGAAACGGAATTAATTGAGACTTACTTCAAACTCGAGAGGAGAATAGAGGATGGGAGCATCTTCTTGCGGTTTCTTCGACGGAAGAAGTCTTCCGTTTTTTGCGTTTCTTTATTTTCCTCGGAATTTCCTCATCTCCAAATAGATCATTCCATGATGGTTTTTCTCCTTTGCCACTAGTTTCTCTTTGTGAAGAAGTTTTCTCCACTGGCTTGGCCTTAGAAGGAGTTTCTTCCAATGAAGGAGACAGCTGTTTGAGAGGAGAAGCTCGCGGTATGTAATAGTGGTGGAAGTGGAAGATAACAACTTGAGGCTGACTAAAGGAAGGAGGCGATACACCTGGTATTGAATAAAGAACATTTTGTAGATGATTGGAAACTCCTTGCTGGCAAGTCCTGTTTTCTTCCGATCTTATTTGAGGAGTAAAAAGAATATTGAACGGCGCCCCATTTATTTGAGAAGTCCATTGAGGAGGTGCGTCCTCCTATATAACTTTTTCCAACGGAAGAATGTGGAGGATTGGCTCCTATCACACACCTTCCGCCGTACATCTAAACGATTTACTTGAACCATAATCTATGCAAAGAGAAGCAATGTTGTGAAAAAAAATCTGTCAAAGGTGGTAAAAGTTGCCATTCTGTGAAACAGTCAAAGAATCGGTTATATTTTGTTCCGAATATTCAAATTCGAAAATGTTAGAAAGAACGTGGGCTCTAGAACTAGAATTTTTAACAAATGTCTCTATGCAAACACTAAGACTGATTGTCTATTCACCTCATCTGGTTGTGCTAAGTTCAACAAAAAGGTCAAGAATGGCGTCCATAAGATAGCCCATTACCGTAGATTCTTCCACTCGAGACACGTTCCCACGACGCCGGCGCGCATTTGAGCGCGGTCGCGGTTCTGGAAATTTTTATTCCGGTCGACGATCTAACTCGGCAAAAAAAAGCTACGATTTTTCCTCATATGGGAGCGTCGTATTATGTCTGGAGCCATTAATTGTTCTGCGGAGGAAGCCCTACAGCATAGTTTAGAGGTGGGTTGGAATTTCTTTCAAATTTTTTCCATGAAATTTGAATTCGCTTTTATTTTTTGATTGAAATAAAAATCGATTGTGTCTTTCCATTTTTATGCTTTCCAATCTCATTTGGTGCTTTTAAATTTTCTAAAATAAAACGATCATTTAACTTTGATTGTTAATTGTACTTCCACAATACGATTGAATCTTTTCTCGCACTTGATGTCTTTTGATGTGGGTGGTGTTCTTTCTATTATATTTTTCCCCTTTTTTAACTTTTTGTAAATTATGGGCTTTTTGACTCCGTAGATATCTTTTTTATTTGTATTTAGTTGCCTACCGTCGACTCTTCTTCCAATTCTTCACTCAAGCGTTCTATCGACGACGAAATTGACTGTGCGTATTGATGTTTCTATATTTTCTGGTTTGCTTATGTTATATTCTGAATGTGTCTACGGATTGGATTCCCTGATATGACAAACTCTTTTCAGATTACCCGGCAAAGAGGGCTAACACCGAAATGGACCAGGCCGGAATTATTCAAATGGGACCTGCCTATCTTCAGATGGGTGGAATGGGAGAAAGTGTTGTAGAAGTTATCAGTATTCCTGGAAATACAGTTGGTCTTGGTGAGTTGCCCATTTTCTGCTCGATCACCAAAAATTCCATATTATCCTCCAAAGCTCCGTAATTAGACGCGATCTTTACATTGATAAATTCCTAGTAAATCTATCTAATGGGCAGAATAATCACAGAGTTCATGAACCCGTGAACTTAGAAGATAATGAAAATGTTTTAGTTATTGGACGAGGTGGCCAAGAGATACAAAACATCCAAGCCCAGTCCCAATGCCGTATTCAAATGAGTCAAGATGGTGAAGGAGACACTCCTGGCTATAGGAGTTGTCAGCTTCAAGGAACAAAGGTAAGCCAATACTCTCCCAATATACGGAAAAACGAATAGATTTCCGTTGATCGTGCCAAGGCAATGATCAACGATGTGATTATGAGAGCCAACCAACGTCAACAAGGAGGCGGAGGAGCGACTCCAATTCAGATGAACCAAGCTTATACGCCTGAAAGTCGACATATTACTTTTGAGATGTTGATTCCCGCCGCAAAATGTGGGTTGGTCATTGGAAAACAAGGAGATACCATCAAACAACTTCAGGTATATACCTAAATATAAAATAATCTCGGATTTTAGGAACAAGCCGGCTGTAAAATGGTTATGATTCAAGATTCTCAAGAGGTTACTGGTCAGCCTAAGCCTTTGAGGATCACAGGAGATCCTGACAAAGTGGAATTAGCCAAAAGACTTGTCAACGATTTGCTTGTTTCTCGCGATGATCCACTGGCTCCCGTTGGAACTGGAATGTCAAATCGACAATATCACAGTGAGCCTGTTGCTACGGCAAAGGGAGAGGTGACTTTCCAATCAGAAAAAAAACAATCTCGTAGGTTGTTGTTCCCCGATCAAGTGTAGGAATGATTATTGGAAAAGGAGGAGAGACAATCAAACGACTTGCAATGGAAACTGGCACTAAAATCCAGTTTAAACCTGATGGTATTGATATTTTTAAAGTTTTAATTAAATATAGATGATCCAAATTCCGCTGATCGTTGTGCCGTTATTATGGGATCCCGAGAACAAATTTATAAAGCAACTGAAATGATAACTGAGCTTGTCCATAAGAGTTGTAATGGCGGAGGACCAGCTGGTGGTGGAGGGCCTGCAGCCACTGAAGTCTTTTATATGCACGTCCCAGCCAATAAGACAGGACTAGTTATTGGAAAAGGAGGAGAAACTATCAAACAAGTATTATTCCCCTTTTTCGTTTCAATCTCTTTAGATCAATAATGAAAGTGGAGCACATTGTGAATTATCTCGTGATCCTCCCCCGAATAGTCAAGAGAAAGTATTTATCATCAAAGGCACTACCTACCAGATCCATCATGCCCAACACATCATTCGTATCAAAGTAAGATCAAATTCTCGTTCCTTCTTATCGCATTGAAAGGTTGGCGATTTGTCTCCTGGCACTCCTGTCCCACCCTTCACTGGCAATAGTCAGGCGAGCAATGGTAATTTCGGAACTCCTCAGTTCAATCAGCAATACGGAATACAACAAAACCAATGGAGTGGTGGATTTGGTAATTCTTCTTTGTTCTCATTTAACAAAATATTTTAGCTCAAGGCGATCCCAGCAATGGTTGGGCAGGTCAAACAAATCAAGCCGCTTTTTACGGAGCTGCTGCTGGTGGAGCGACCGGCTATCCGGCTGCTCAATATCAACAGCCTGCTGCCGCTCAGCAGCAATATCCTGCGGCCACTGCTGTTGCTGCTCAACCTGCGGCCACTCAAGGCGCAGGTCCTGTAATTAATCCACAAACTGGCCAGCCTGATTACTCCGCTCAATGGGCTGAATATTACAGGTTCGTTTATCTTAATTTTAACAAAGAATGAAATGGTTACTGTAGTCAAAGAGCTCTTTTCAAAATCTAAATTTAGATCGATGGGAATGGTTGAACAAGCTGTGATGATTGAGAACCAGATGAAACAAGCCCAAGCTGCCCGAGCAACTGGAGCAACTGTGGCTGCCGTACCTGCTGCACAACCAGGTGCAAATACAACACAAGGAGCCCAATATACTGGCTATGCTGCAGCAGGTCAACAGCAAGCATTCCCCCAAACTGGACAATTTACAGCACAACCTCAGCAGTTTTAAGTAATAGATGCATCTTTTCCCCCCACTTTTTTAAGATCTCCCGACCTCCCAGATCCCGACCGATTTACGAGTCTTTATCCCATTTTTGCGACTTGTTGCATCGTTTCCCGGGTTTCCATATATAATCCTTTTGGTCGGGCACCGCACGAGTCATTTCCTTTGTGGGGCTTTTTTGTATTTTGCCTATACACTGTCTATTTTACTTTTCCTGTTAGACTGATTCTCCTATTTTTGGTTTTTGATTTCTGTGTCGTTGTTTTAAATTTCTGTGGATGCTCTATAAATTTTTGTTCTTCAGTCAGTATGTATCGACATCAGAATAGTAAAATCAAAAAATACAGTTGGAGGGTTGTTAATACACTTTTATTTTAAAGAAATGATTGAATTTCTACCTCGGATCGCAACATTAGAATACAAAGCAGAAAATCTTATTGTTAGTCATGGAAGTTCTATAGAAATATATCGAGATAACATTCTGAAAAGAACAATACAAATTTTACAAGAAAACGGTTCAAATGTTTATGGAATAGAATCAACAAAAAGTAAGCAAATTATTAAATTTTCAAGGTATTTTTAGATGGGATTTTTGTTTATGGAGAAAGAAATCTTGCTTTTGTTCGAGATTCAATTTTAAACGAAGAAAATGACTCTTTTTCCATAAAAGTCGAAGCATTTGATGATCAAATAATTGCCGTGAAAGCACTTCAAGAAGATAATGTATTCCTCGATTTTGTTTTTAAAACTTCTTTCAGGTGGCTATACTCTTTAGGAGCAATATGATATCTTTATATAAATGGAAATTAGATGATGATTTGTCGTTGGAGCTGATTAATTCTGTGGAAAGTGAACATGCTTCAGTACTTTTGAATGCAATTTTGAACGGTGATACATGGGAAGATCTCGTTTCGATTGTTGGAACAGTTTTCGGCTTAATTTTAGTTTGTCGACCATCAAAAGGACCCACAATTCTTCGAACTTATAGTGGACATACGGTTAGTCTTTAGCAAAATAAAATTGTTCTTCCAGGGAATGATCTTTGGATTGCTGCTGATTGATAACCTTTTATATTCGATTTCAGATGATAGAAGTCTCCGAGTTTGGCAATTTTCTACCAATTATTCTGAGTAAGGAAATTAATATTATCTTTTTTAAAGCGCCTGTAGAATTCCTTGTTCTGAAATTGCTTGCGAATATGGCCATTCGGCTCGCCCATTTGCAATAACTCATGGAAATAATTTTATTTTTACGGCCGGCATAGATGAGGTTAGCTTTTATCTGAGATGAAACTTACAAACTACGTAGGTTGTGTTAAAATGGAAATTTGTTAAAGGGACGTTGCAAATAGCTGACCGCATTTATTTGAATCTCGGATGCATTAGGAATCTTATTTTTCACAAGAGTAGTCTAGTTAGTTATATAGCCACTAATCACAATTCTTTTAGTATTGTTGTGGTGAAAACGGAGGTCTTACTGTATTTGATCCTATATTAGAGTATCCTACAATTAAAGAGCTAGAAACTTGTAGTGGTCTTCGCAACTTTGCTCGAAATGGAGATAATCTTTATACTGTAGGAGCAAAAGGGTTAGATCTTGCAATATTAATCTAAATTTTCTCTAAAGAAGCCTCTTTTTAAATGGTTCTCCCATCTATACGAATTATAATCTCCGTTTTTTGACATCATCTCAATGTCAAAAAACAATTGTAGCTTATGGAGAAAATATTGCAATCATTCTTGGCAAAAGTTCGCCAAAAGATTCCAAATTCAACGAGCATTCAAAAGAGCAATTAATACAAACTGATGTTAGAATAATTTCTTGTGTTTGCTCTTCCGACTATGTTTTCTGCTACACAATTGACAAAAAAGGGGTATTTTTAATTTCATTTGTTGCATATTTGTTAGATTCTTTTTGATACAAAAATCTCTTCAAAATGGAAGATAACATTTGACGAAACCCTAAAGAAAATAAGCAAAACGACCCAACTTGTTCCTTTTTCTCTCGAGACAATCGCATGTGAAAATAGGTTTGTTCTCTCCTTATTAATATTACACAAGAAATAGAATTTATGTAACTGTTGGCTCTGGATGTGGTCATCTTATTTTGTTTGAAATAGAACCTTCAGATTCACAACTCGTTGAAGGGCATACCTACAGTATCGTAAGTATAGCTATTTCTATAGCTCCATGCATCCTACAGATTAATCGGCATTTCAAATCAGAAATTATACTTTCGATAAAGCAATTTGGAGAATCTCTACTATGTCTCGTAAAAAACGTTGGAATGGTTGTTTTCAAGCTGGACAGAAGTCAGAGTAAGTGTTAAAAGTAAAATCAGACAAATCTTTAGCTCCTTTCATATTATGGGTTAATACGAGATCGATATCGAATGTGGTCGACATAGATGCTCCATGTGGATTTCTGTCATACAAATCAGAACTGTTTATTTCTGGATTCCACTCAACAGATTTTCATATTGTTAATAAGGACGGATTGAGTGTTTATAATGTAAACTGTGGAGGTGCGAATAGACCCTGGAGTTTTTATTTTAAAAATGACGAGCTTATTTTTGAATTTATAAAAAGAGAGGTAAGGCAGAGATACGAGGATGAATTTTTTTTTCAGAAACTCTACTCTTTTTCACAAGGGCTTGTTAACTTTCAAGTATATCAGGAAAATGTTCATCGATCTCAAATTATTTTCATTAAAAGGTTAATTGGCGATGAAGATCGTATTCTCGTCTGTACTGCCAGCAATGACACATCTATGGTCTTTAGTTTTATCAACAGAAACAACGGTTTGTTTCAGATTAACTGGAATAGTTTTAGGTGAATGGAGAATATGCAGAAGAGTATTGGATCCAGCTGGTTTTCAATGTGTTGATAGCTATAATGATGAAAAGAATATAATTTTAGCGACTGGCTGTGGAAAAGGCCGAATATTACTTTGGAACCTTGAAGCAAATGGTTGATTCTTAATTCAGTATGACTTTTTTTTTAGAATTTGAGAATTCTGATGAACTTGGTTTGTATAAATTGGGCGAATACAGCAATAGTGAAGATTTGAGGATACTTTCAATTGAATTCTATTCTAAAGATTTATTGACTGCTGTTTTTGCAGATGGAACTATTAGGATGTTTTTATTTGATAAATCAAAATTCGTAGAAATTGCTACAATCGAGCCTCCAGATCTATCTCTTTTCGTGAAGGTAGGCTACTCTTGCTTCTTCCTTGAAATAACAGATCGCTTGGATCAAAGAGTCCCATAATATGGTAGCTATTTCGACCTCAGGAAAATTGTTTATGTGGAGTTTTTGTGAGAATTCTTTTAATCTCATAGCAAAGGTTTGTTTTTTTAAATAAAAGAATTCTCGGAACTAGTAAATCTTTGGGGGCCCCAGTAGCCATGGTTCAATTTTTATGTTGTCAGGAGAGTCGCGGGTTCAATCCCCTTCCTAACTTACATTTTTTGCTTTATTAACTCAAGTCTTTTTTTTTCATATTTTTGACGTTTTGACTCAATTCGGCCGCACAAAGTACACTGAATTGGCCTTTTACTGTTCCAGCTGCTCTGTAGCATTGGAATTCTCTGGCTTATCGAGCTGGTCTGAGTCGAGAAATTGGATTTTTATTTAAAGAGAATCAACTTTTCAATAGACAAACATTTTTTATCAATAGGATTGCTCAAAAAATGGGTTTGCCGTTGGATAATGAGGAGATGGCAATGCATATATACTTATAATGCAATAAAATCAAGTCGAAACGTCAAAAAATATTTTTAAAAAACTTGAATTAATAAAGCAAAAATGTAAGTCAGGGAGGGGATTGAAGCTTCGATCCCCCTACAAAAATTGAATCATGGCTACTGGGGTCCCAAAGGTTTACTAGTTCCGAATTCTCTTCAGATTGAAGTAGCTAAATGGGGCTTATCGGCACTTACAGTAGGCCCAAAGAGTCAAATTGTTATTGGAAGCGAATCGGGAGATATCTTTATTTTTAATTATAAAGATGGAACACTTCAGAAGGATTCGACGATTTCTTATCACAGCTGTACTGTCACAAGCAAGTTCAGTAGCTAGCAAAAAATGGTCACTATTTAGATGTAAAATTCGAAGAAAATAGCCTTTTTTCAATTGCGTTGGATTGTCGTCTTGCCAAATATGGCATATCAGAGGTATTTGCGACTTTCTTTGGCATCTCATAATTTTAGAGCGGGTTTATTTTGGATTCCTCGAAATCATTGCCAATTTGGGATCCATCTGATTTTATTGTGGAGAGGTGACCATCCAAATACTCAAAAAACAAATGATAATCTTTTAGAAGTATGGTTATAACAGTTGGATCCGGTATATCAAGCATCCGCTATTGAAAAAAGTTTTTCATATGTTTTTTAGCTTTTAATAAACCTTTTTTAAAAATAATTTCTAAGTAATTTCCTCCAAAATTGACCCCAATTCATATGCAACGCTTTCTAATTTTTTAAGAGCACTAGGAACCGTATACATGGTCGCTAGAACCGGTGATAACTTAGAACCGTGTTAACTTGCTCAAAGAAGTCTAGCATCTCAGAGAAGTTTGAGATCAAAAATTCCAGTACCATTAGAAAGAGCGTGACAAGATCTACAGAATGACATACTTTTTAGCCATTGATGAGCTGATTTCAAACCTTTTTCGATTCAAATAGATTAGCACAGTTCTAAGTTATTAGCGGCCATAAGCGACTATGAATAAATAAAGAATACAAACAATTCGAAGAATTTATCTAAATTCTGCAGAGATTTTTAATCCAAAATTATCTTTTTTGATTACTGGGGGATTGATCTTCATTTGTATCGACTCATCACCCGGAAGATGGCCGCCTTCGCTGATATCGATGCTAAATTCGGAACTGAAGAAGTTGGTCAGATTTATTCAACTCTAAAGGCCCAATATGGCAAGGGAGAAAAGGACAAGGAGCTACTATGGAGACTGGGTCGAGCATGCCACGAGCTGGCTGGAAAAGAAGCTGACAAGGAGAAGAAAAAGAGTCTAATCATTGAGGGTCATGGTTATTGTCTTGCCGCCTACAAACAGGACCAGGATTCTTTCCCGATTGTTAAATGGGTGGTAGGAGAGTTTCTTTTTTGAACACTTATTTTAAAAGGCCGTGTTGACTGGGCAACTGACTGACTATTTGCCTACGAAGGAAAAGATTCAAGAGGGGTTCAAATTTAAGGAATATATAGACAAGGCTCTAGCTATGGACAAGAAAGAACACAGCCTTCTTCATATGCGCGGTCGTTATGCTTTTGGAGTAGCTTCTCTTTCTTGGTTGGAACGTAAGGCAGCTGCAGTTATATATTCTACTCCACCTTCTGCAACTTACGAAGAGGCTTTGACTGACTTTCTAGCCGCCTATGAGACTCGTCCTGATTGGTAGATCTCATTGTTTTTATTTAGCGAAGCTTCAGGATTGAAAATATCTTCTATATTGCAAAAACCTACAAGGAAATGAAAAATAAGGAGAACACAAAGAAATATCTCAAGCTTGGACTCGCTCTTCAAGCTGGCGATGAGTCAGAAAGTGAGATGAAACTTGAAATGGAAAAGATGATGAAGAAGGTTTAGCGAGAGTGAATATAAAATGAAGGGCATCTCACAACGTTTTTCTTTCTTTCTTGAATTTTCTTCATAGAAATAGGCTGAAGGTGAATTGGAAAAATCACTGTAAATACCAGATTGGTAGACTATTTTTCAGAAGCTGATTTGAAAAAATGCTAGTATTATTACAAGTGTGCCGCGCTGAAACATTTTATCAGTTTTACAGTGATTTTTTTACAGTACCTCTCTTTCTCGCGTTTTGTTTGGCAGTTCCCAGAAAGATTATGTAAAGCTTCCCTGGAGTCACATCAAAAGAGGGCCTCGCACTTTTTTGCATAGAAGTCTTTCATTTTCTTTTCTCTTACAGACTTTCAAAAAAGACAATATGAATGTCAGTCTACCACTGCAAATTTGAAACATAGGCGAATTTAAATCTACGTAACAGATAGTCAATCATGACGTTTTTTTAAACAGACTGGCTTTGAATATTCGGCACTTTGAAGACCCTGTTTACCTGTATTTTATTTACTTGTTGTTTATTGATTTTGTTACTATTTTTTAATTGTTTATTTAGGGATGACTACCAATGATAGTAATGTCTGCGAGGAAAAAGATCGCTTGAAGCAGTACAAAAACCTTGGAAAGCATGAGGCACTGATCATTTTATAAAGTTTAGATTACATTTTTGTATTTAGGAGCTCAGGAGACGTCGCACTGAATGCAGTGTAGAAATAAGGAAGCAAAAGAATGCGGATCTCCTCATGAAAAGAAGGAACCTGCAAGAAAACGATTCCAATGAGTCTTCTGGGCTTTCAGATCTTGATAACAGCATTGGTACGTCTAATTTTTTATAGCTTTCACAGGTTTATAGCATCGAAACCTGTTTTTCTTAGTATCCCTCAAGCTATTGATGTGCTTACAAACAATCCTTCTGTTGAACAAATGCAACATGCATTTGAGTCAATCAGACGCATGCTTTCTAAATCTAAGAATCCCCCTGTCGATGAAGTAATTAAAAGTGGTCTTTTGACAGCATTAGTACAGGCTCTTAGCATCGAGGTATAATTTTATATTATTCATTTTTGATTTATTTTCAGAACGATAAAGTTAAGTTTGAAGCCTCCTGGGCACTCACAAATATTGTGTCTGGTACATCAGAGCAGACGCTTGCTGCTGTCAAAGCTGGAGCATGCAAACCACTTGTAGACCTTTGCGTATCAAAGAAGGATCAAATCGCAGAGCAGGCACTTTGGGCCGTCGCAAACATTGCTGGCGATTCTTCTCAGCTTCGAGACTATGCAATTGGTAAAATATAATTACGTTTACTTTTATGTATTTAGAATGTGGATTGGTAGATGCTCTCCTCTCTCTAGTAAATAATCTAGAGAAACTTGGAGATTCTTTTGCTCGAACTCTAGCCTGGGCTTTTTCAAACATGTGTCGCCATAAAAATCCACATGCGCCGCTGAATATTTTGAAAGCTTTAAGCACTGGACTGGCCAAGCTTATTGCACATTCGGATAAACAGGTCAAGCAAGATTCTTGCTGGGCAGTATCGTACTTGACTGATGGACCTGACGAACAAATTGCTCTTGCCAGGGATAGCGGCGTACTCCCTATTGTTATTAAATTTTTGCGCGAGCAAGATCCCATGGTAGCTCCAGCGCTCCGTGTATTAGGAAATATGGCTACAGGTAATGATGAATTAACGCAGGTATGTAATCAATTTCTTCATTTATTAATTTTTAAGTTTAGACTGTTATTGATCTTGGAACTCTCGCCGAGCTAGTTCCACTATTAGAACGATGCCGCTCAAGCACAGTTGTTAAGGAGGCTTGTTGGCTCATTTCAAATATCATAGCTGGCACGCAAGATCAAATTCAAGCTGCAATTGATGCAAATCTCATTCCCCTTCTGATTGAAGTTCTAAATACGGTAATATTTTTAATATATTTGACTTCTTTCCAGTCTGATTTCAAGTGTCAGTTCGAAGCTTGCTGGGCAATTGCAAATTTATGCCAGGGTGGTAATGTTCAACAGATTTATACCCTTGTCCAAGACAAAGCTGTTCCTGTACTCTGCAATCTTCTCAATCAACATAACACAGATATGCTTACAAATACTCTGGAATCACTCTACATCATTTTAAGTGTAGTTTCAACTAAGTGAGTCTAATTTATATACTTGAAATTATTTTCATAGTTATCCCCAGAAATTAGATGATGTAAAAGACAGCATTGAAGAAAGTGGTGGATTAGAATTATGTGAGAAGTTGCAAGAGTATCCATCGGAGAAGGTTACTTTTTACAACTCAGACACAATTTAAGCATTTAATTATAGATCTACCAACATGCATATCGCCTAGTAGACGAGTTCTTTGGAGAAGAAGAAAGCGATGCTGGTGCAGATCAAAATGTTGAAATGGCCGAAGGTAACCAGGGATTTAATTTTTAAACGGTCGAAATTGTTTTTGTTCTGTAAATTTATATGAGAATAAAAATGAATTTTACAGTAATAATTTTTCTATTTGGCTTATTCTTCTAGCTCCATTGTTTTAACCTACGAATGGTTTAGAAAGCTTGCAAAGCTCTATTCCGGAAATTAGATATATTTATCCTATTTATTGTATCACGAATTATTCAGCAGCTTTAGTATATAATTCCAACCTTACTACCCCATGGACGCGGCCATTCGTCTCTAAATGAGGCTAGCCTAGTGAGGTGGTATCGATCGCTGGCCGCGTCCACAACGCTTTCGCATCGCGCTACCTACCTCTCGCTTGTGTTCCATTTCATTAAAAAGTCTTTTTAGGTATGATAACCGAGTATAATTATATTGATCTTCTGAAAAACTGTGCAAAATGGAATGAAAGAAGTTGTAGAGAACGCAAAATAAGGTAATCAACTCCCATCGGTGAACATTAGATTTAGGTTCCGTTATCCATTTTATGATCATCAAACTGGGACAGCTCATCGTCCAGTTCAAAATTATTACAAACTGAAAGAACAGCAACATACCTCACATGACCCCACAATTGTAAGCATTAAAAAAAATTAAATGGCCAAATTTAGTATATGCAATACTCTGCTCCTCGATGGAAGAAACGTGATCACCAGCCGAGTGACGCGATTGAAATGAAAATGTTTCTTCGTGACAATCCACAACTCGATGCTGCTGTTAATCAAACTGCTCAAGTATCTCTGCACATTCCCGGTAAAGAGAAATTAGTTTGAAATAAACGTATTTAGATGTTTCAATCACTGACGCTTCGATGGAGATGGCAATGAGTTCCAAAGGAACACCAAAACAAAATCCTTTCGTTTGTTCTGAGCATAGCCGCTTGAAATTGAACTATTACAGGAAGACTATACGGATGATCTCGACGACGAACTGAGCAACGGGTCTGGTAGTGACGAAGACGATTGGGGTTCAAAACGAAAGAAGGGGAAAAATGCTTCGACTAAGAAGAAGAAGGCGAGTGGAGTGCGCCCTCGCGAGACACACGCGTGCTCCAGTGAGTACTCCGTGCGCCCCCACCGTGCCGATTTCGTGCGATTTCGTCCTCACAGACTTCATCGTTTACTGGAGGTGGCGCGCGTGCGGGGCTCGCGCCAGTTTTCGTCTTCTTTCCGGGCTGTCACAGCTTCTCCTCTGTTTTTTCTTCTCCAACTATCCTTTTTCTTTTCCGTGTTTTGTCCCTTTGCACTTACCACTTTCTCTGTAATAACTGGCTGAGGACGCGTGTGAGCAGGGACAGCTCGGATTCATCCTTATTTTATTTTGTATTTCCCGTTTTCAGAATGCAGCTCGAAATTCAAAAGCCTCGCGGGTTTGATGTACCATAACGCATTCGTACATGGCGAGTTCCTTACAGCTCCTATTAAATGTAAGTCCTCCCAGCTCCAGTCATCACTCAATTTCAGTAATGTCTCCTAGCTTAGAAGTGTCAGATTTCTGTGATTTTTGTGTTAGCAATAGAGAAAAAAGGGAAGCAAAAAGAGGTGAACCCCTTGTGTCCTGCCATGACTGCGGGCGTTCTGGTTTGTTTCCACGAAAATTGGGAGAAAAAGTCCATTTTTAGGTCATCCATCTTGTCTCAACTTTTCTAAAAATGTTCCTTTTATCATTGGTCGTTATGGCTGGCAATGCATCGAATGCAAGAGTTGTACCATTTGTGGAACATCCGAAAACGATGTGAGTTTCCGTGGAGAAGGAAAAGCGGAAAGTTTCAGGCTATGCTTCTATTCTGTGATGATTGTGATCGTGGCTTCCATCTTTACTGCCTTCGTCCACCGTTGAAGACAGCCCCCGAGGGAGAATATAGTTGTGCGCTTTGTTTGAGACAATTCGGTCCAAACGCAAGCGCTCCTCGTTGAACATCTTCAGTATTCTTATTTGTACGATCTCTCATCAACAATTTGTCTAACTATTAACGGTTCTTTTGCAAATATCCTCGACCACAGGTTGACCAGTTCTTCAACGAAAATGCTTCACCTCATTATTGTGTCTTTACTTCGTTTGCTTCCTTTTTCTCTAATGCCAGACTAAGAGTCCCGTGCTTATATGCTGGTTATTTCCTAAATAAATATTTTATTCGTTTCTTCTTTTAGATATAGGATTATTTAAAAAAGAGCTTTGGATTTCGCTTTCAGTCTAAAGAGCAGTTGAACATTCAATAAATCTGTTTGAAAAGACATCTCGTGTACATCAAATTCGGTCCGCAAAACATCCTTATGCAATGCAATTTCCGTAGTTTTTTGAAATATTTTTTCTATTCAAAAACTCTATATATTCATTGATATTTGCCACTAAAATGACAATATAAGTTTAGATAGTCCGAATATGGTACAATTGAAGGAAGAAATCGCTCCATGTGTGGCGTAAGTTATGAGGATTATTTTCTTTTGCTTAATCGGATGCTAGAAAAGAATTCTTTTCAGAATTCCGCATTTCACAGGAAAGAGGAGTAATGTAGCCATCGATGATGTGGAAATAGTGCCAAAGAGAAAGAAATATGTCAATTTTACACCAAATTGCTTGGACTTTATCCACAGTTCGGTGGAGGAAAATAAGCAAAGTCGTTATACGAAGGTAGCCTTTCCTCCTTTTTTTTGAATATTTTTATAGCTTGGAAATCGTAAAAATATGGTATTTTCTCTGATTGGGAATGAGAATAAACTTTTGAAGACGATCATGCACGGCCATGGATTCAAACAGGTAGATCCTCCTAAAGAAAGGACTATTAGCTTTAGGGTTCTCCTGACAACCGTTTCTACAATGTCGCGTGGACATCCAGCTTCATTTCGGGCCATAAAATGAAAAGTATGAAGCCGTGGTAGGAAAATCTCTATTTATAAACTCTTCCCAGGCAAAGACTCAATATGTTTCCCAGATTGAGACAATTGACTTTTAAAGATGAACTCTACACAAATATAGCCCGTTCAGCTGCTCAATTTGGAGAGCCTTATCAATTTGTAAAACAAAATTGAAATCGAATACAACTCTTTAGATTCCCGAATCTTTCGTAGTACCGAAAGATAGAGCCAAGATGGAAGAAGCTTTCGTTCGAAATAATAATAAACCCAATAAGCTAGTTCAATATATTGTAAAGCCCACGCACAGCTCCGAGGGAAAAGGCATATTTTTTATCACAAAGGTATTTTATTTTACAAGATCGGTCGAGCCCGAGATTCAGGCAGAGGAACTCCCGGAGAAGACAAAACTTCTCGTGTCGCGCTACATCGAAAAACCGTTTTTAGTCAACGATCATAAATTCGATTTGCGTATTTATGCTGCCGTTACCTCTATTTATCCCCTCATCGTCTATCTGTATTCTGAGGGTCTGACACGGTTAGGCATCAATCTTTTCCGAGAAAGTTCTTTAGATTTGCGAGTTCGAAATATTCGGAGGAAATAGGAGAAAGTGCTTCATTTGTTCATTTAACCAATTATTCTTTGAACAAAATAAGCGAAACTTATGTGAGGAACGAGTCCCTATCAGCTGAAGATCACGGCCATAAATGGACTCTCGGAGCTCTTCTTCGGCATCTTGATAGCCAGGGATATGACAGTAAATGTAAGTTTTTCTCTTTTCCTCCTTCAAATATAAAAATTTAGTATTTATGTTGAGAGTCGAAGATCTTGTGGTAAAAACTTTCCTCTCGGTCCAAAGCACAATAGCTTCAGTCGCTCGAAATACCATTCTCAGTGTCGGAAGTAATTTCCATCTATTTGGTAAGAAATTTCTCATTTTCACTCAACTTTCAGGATTTGATATTCTAATTGACGAACAACTCAAACCATGGCTTCTCGAAGTTAATTTGAATCCAAGTCTGGCCACGTAAGTTCCAATCGTCCAAGAGATAAAACAACTTTCAGCGAGGCTCCATTGGATGTTCTTCTCAAACCTCAGATGATTGCGGATCTCCTCAACTTAATTTGTGTTCCTCAAGTAGATCCATCAACAGGAATTCCAGAAGAGAAGACAAAAGGTAGTATAAGGAGATTCTAAAAGATAATAGACATTTCAGTTTCACTCAAACGCTACAAAAAGTCTTCAAATAATTTGGTGAGAGATTGTCCAACAAAACATTTTTTTAGAGATTTATAAGTGAAAGTGCGATAGAACGTCGTGTCCAAGAGTATAAGAAGCGGCTAGCCTTGGAGGAGGAAAGACGAGGAGGATTTGTTCGTATTTTCCCTCGAGAAAACTCTTATGATCTTTACAAGTAATCTTTTTTCTTTCTATAAACCACATACTTATAGAGGAATTATGGAGGTTTCTGGTCCGGAAAACTACGATTGTCGACTGTATGAATCTCACTTTGGAGAACGGGATTCTCTCCCCGACTCAATCGCCCAAATCTATCACAATTTTATGTACAATCAGGTAGATTTCTTTAGAGATTTCGATATTTTCTTAGAAATTTTCAAAGTTCTCCCAATGTCCGCCGAAAGTAAAGAATCTTATCTCAAATTGGTATAAAGAGACCTCATTATATGTCCAAAAAATAACCGCAGAAGGGATTAATTATAGAGGTAAAATTCTCTTAGAATCACAAATCTCACAAATTGTTCCAGCTAGTCTTCCGGTTGTAAGGAAGACAGCTCGGCTCCGGACAGACAGCTATTCTTCTTATTTGCGAAAGAAGAAGGAGATTATCGTGGAGACAACAATCGAAAAAAAGGACACTATGGGGAAGGAGAATACCGATCCAACTCTGATCTAAAAGTTGTTTAGTATAATTCCTCCAACGGGTTACATCAACGGGTCCCCTTTTTCTATGCGATGATTGATGTTATTTGTTACTTGAATAAACTGTTATTTTCGCTTCAAAGTACTTCTTTTGGCTCTCCACGCCTTCCGGAAGAAGGCGAAGCTCAGTGACGCAGAAAAGCTCGACTTGACTTCGGTCGGAAATGTCTCGAGTGAGTTTTCTCTTTTATTTTGATTCTTTAGAACGAATACGATGATCCCAACGAAATCGTTCGAATGGCTCGTCTTGCCGTCAAAGAGGCCAATATGCGAGCTGCTCGAATGCAAGGCCAAACGACTCAACAACTAGTCCAAAGAGTCAAAGACCTGAAATATTGGAGTGGAGAGATTGACAGGTTAGTGATTGGAGAATGAGTTGCGACTGAATTCAAGAGAATTACAAGATATGAAAGAAGAGAATGAAGAACTTGTGAGGGCTTATCGTCGTCTTCAATTATGTTGTGACATCGTTCAAAATGCTGGGAGATGTAATGAAAGTTGTCTGGCGGTGAGACGGAAAAGAGTCCTTGTGGGAGATCAATCCACTGATCGAGTGGACCAAGAACTCCAAAAGGAAAAAGATATTGTCTCAGAGGCAACACGACATCTTCGAGACTTAGGAGTGGCTGTGGAGAGACAATTAGAACATAATCAAGGTAAAAGGATACTGTAGAAAATGGTTTCTTTTTAGGAGCAAGAAGGAATTTGATGAGAGATTTGACATTGAAGCAAGAGGCTATTGTGATGGATCATAAGTCCGTAGGGATGGCTGAAGGCGAGAAAATGGTCAGAACTCCGGATGGCGAGAGACTTGACTACAGGTTTGAGCTGAAAAAATGAAATAAGATTTAGGGAGGGAGTACCACTGCAGAGAATGAGTGAGTATGGCGAATGGATTGAGAATACGGGACAAAATCTGAATTATTCGGCGAAGTCGAGAGTCCAAAGCAGGAAAATTTCCCAGAAATTGGCTCAATCTCTCCGAGAGAGTGCTCAGACATTACGAGCTGAAGCCATAGCTGTGGAGGCTTTATTGAAAGATTCGGCTAGAAATTGGCAAGAATGGAGAGATAATTTGCATGCTCAGGTAAGAGAGAGAGAGGAATACCGGAAGAATGATTTAGGTTATTGGAAAAGACAAAGAGATCAAAGCAGCTGATGGAGCAATAGACGAAATAAGCTTCAGTTTGAGACAGAAGGGAGGCCCACTCCAAGTAGCTCTCTCCAGACAAATGCAACGAGGATTGAGACCGGGGATTGAGCTCTGCAACGATAAGGCTCAACATGCTCTTCAGCAGGAATTAAGTATGCTTAAAACGACATTTCTTTCTCTTCAAAACCAATTGGGTAAGTCAAAGGACTAATTTTGACAAAGGGGAAATTCAGAAAAAGCAAAAGAAAGTCGAAGGAAATTGGAGGCTGATCGTGACAAAATCCAACGGAAATTTGAAATTTGCGAGCAGAATCTGACGGTAGACAACGAGATTCTTCGAGTTATTCGAAGTACTTATCCGCAAGAAATTCAACTGGCCGGCTTCGTGTTGAGCGAAACAAAAATTCACCGATAAAAACTTTATGTGAGTTGGGCACAAAAAGAGTCGTCATAGCTGCGAGATGTCTTCAAGGCGCACACGTAATTTCTTATACAGGACTTCTCCGTGTAACATTCATTGTCGTGCGAATTTCTCCAATAGAGCCTGAATTTGCTTAGAAATGAATCGTTTTTAGACTGACTTATTGAATTGTTTGAAAAGGTTCGGGTCGTTCCAAATTCTGTCAGAAAGATCGCTGAAAGATTGTGGCGAGAGGTCTTTCATTTGATAGAATTCCTTTAATTTTTTATTTTATTTTCTTCCAAAAGGAACTAACTGAATATTTGTATTCCAACGAATAGACAGGAGTTTGGTTCTTTTGGTTCGCTACTTCCAAATCTGTAGTGTAGGTTTCAGCTTCTTTAACAGTCTGAATTCGTCTCCAAAGAAAACGTCAAATTTCTTACATAAGTGGCTCCATCATAGCCTCCATCCACGGTGTAGATCCGATATGCGGGATTCAACCAAGCGAAAGTGGTAATCGAGGGCGAAACCCAGTTGAAATGGAAGGGTCTCGTATTCGGGTTTGCTGTGTCATAATAAACCTGGAATGAGTCTGTATGGGTATGTCCATAGAACTGTTGAGCAATCGTGTTTTCATATCTAAAATGAGCAGATTCTTTGAATTCTAAAAGAAAAAAACCTCTTGATTATTTCATAGAAATTCCAAGACCAGCCTTTGAGACAATAGTCGACTCCGGGAGGAATATGGGAGATCTGAGAAATTATTTTTCGAAATCTTTTCTCCACATACAATATGGACAACTTCTCCTTTGGCTTCGGAATCAGCCAATTGCTCGATAAGCCATTGCAGGGTTGCATCCTAAACTATGATTTTTCCTTGTTTTTATTCTCACCGGATCTTGCTGATCTATGTAGAGATAGAAATTGAACGAAGAGCAATAGATTGTGTTGATAGAAATCAATTTGAGTCCTGGCTTCACATAGATAGCATAGGATGCACGACTGAAAATATTGAGCTAAAAGAAGGAACAAACTATTGGACATCAGGCAGGGCGCTTGTGGGGATCCAATGAGCCCAAGAATCTTTCAAAATAGTATAAAGCCATTGTGGGCCTCGAGTGTCATATTCAGCCATTGTGTGTGGAGCAAATCTACAAAATTCTACAAAAAAATATTCAATTTTCTTACGCATCTTGAGGGACTCCTTCGTGGTTTCCAACACTAACGTAAACTGGAGTTTTAGGGAAATAATTCAAGAGAAGAGCCGTGATATTCTCGATGTTGGATCTGGTCAGATCTTGGGAGTAGTCCCAACTAGCGTAATATTTTATTCATTTTTATGTTAAAATACCTGTCGTGAGCTTCAAAATCACCCGTAATGATGATGTAATCCAGCTGAAAAACAACTTGTTCTTCTCTCGGAGTGCTCAAAACAAAACAAAATATCTCACATCTGTATGAGCTTGGGCGATGTGCTTCAAAGTAGCGTCGAATGTGATATACGGTAGATCACAGCTATAAGGCATTCCCCATTTCCCAGCTGGAACGTGAATTGGCTCTGGAAATTCTATGATTTGTTCCTCGAAGAACTCACTAGTCTTTCCAGCTCCAGATGGATCGTCTGGATAATTCCTACAACATAAAGCATAAGTTCCTAAAAGATCGTCCAACTGACAATAGGCTTCGGATCCAATCGCACTGAGAAATATCTGAGATCAAAGAAAAACTGACTATTGTCTATCGATGTGGATGTCCGAGAGTTGGAGGAAACGGTAGGTTGGTTTATTTGGCTGAAAGGAAGCATGGCGATCAACAAGAAGAACCTACAGGAATGGTTGGCCATGGCTTGACTGGAGGTTTATTCCCCGGGATAGCCAAAGGCCACATGTCGTTAAGCGGATTCTCACTGTTCCCACAATCCGGGACAAAAGCCCCGCAGATTTCATCTGGAGTAAAAAGAGTCCTTTCGAGTACAAAGACAACTTCATCCTGGAAATCTTTCTTCCAGACACGTGCACCTGCTTATCACTTTGACGTACACAGTGGTTCATTGAAATTAGCGAAAAGACTCTAGTCAAACGGACCTGGAAGGCTTTGACGATGTGGTAACAAACATAAGGCTGTTCGATGTTGAGGAAATCACAGACTTCAATGAGGAATCCAGCGATCTCGTTGTCTGTGCTGTTCTGCTTAATGAGGGCTTGGACTCCATCCACAAGAAGAGTACAAACCAAACAAGAAGTTTTCCTATTTTCTGGTTTGAATGCCACTTCTTTGGCCATCATTATCATCTGAATCTCTTAATTTATCTTATTGCTTCAAACCTTATGCTTGCTCATTCCTTTCAAGATTTGTTCTGTTGATAATTTGGGTGGAAGAATGGCCGGGAATCCAAGGGAAATAGAAAAAATAAAAATAAGAAGAGACCTCATTCTGGCGAGAACAAATGAAAACAGAGGCGGGGCTCTGTTGAGCTCAATCTCTGGAGATAAGAGTCCTTTTATCAACGGCCTATCATCAAATAAGGAAAATGAATGCATAAATCGGCTTATTCAGTATTTATTCAGAACAAACAAAAACATTTCCGTTTTGTTTCGGAGAGATTGACCTTCGCACCTATTTCGAATGTTTTGAGACTTTTCTGGTCATCCGGCCTGCCGTATCCTGGCCTATTAGCCTTCAAACGCGCACTTTCCTTCGCCTCATCTTTCCCGAAAACGGGTCAGCACGGCCGCCTATCAGACCGACTCGCCTTTCATGCCGGAGGCTCTTACTTTCTGTTATTCCAAGTCCTCCGTCGTTTTATTCTGTCCTTCGATTTGTCCTCGAGGTCTTTCTGTCAGAAAATACGGAAAGGGCAGCCTCATCCTGACAGTTGATGAATCGCAAACCGGGGATTGCGGTCGCCGCTTAGAAAAGAGAGAGAGAAGGTAGCCGCCGATTGACCCCGATATCAACATCGATCCCGGCTGTCTACTTGATCAACTGAGTTGCTTATCCACTTTCTCAAAAAGATACTTTTCTCGCAACATTTCCCTTCAATGACAAGTTTCAGCTATGGTTAATCTGAGCCTAGCCCGTTACGGGCGAGTATTCGAGGATAAGATGGTGGATATGTTTTATACTTATGGAACCTGGGTTGGACGATATCCAGCTTGGTTCCTTTGGGGACCAATTTTGGTGACGATCGCCTTCATTCCAGGGCTTTTCTTTCTCAAAATAAACCTTGACCTCTACCGTCTATTCGTTCCTCTCGATGCTCCGGTATCACAATAGGACAGATTGTTCAAATCGACCTTCAGGTACGCTATGAATTTGAGAGGACGGCCGAATTTAACAAAATTCCTTTGGGAGATCTCGAGGCTACCAATCGGTTTGTTTTCTTCTAATTTTGAAATGATTTGGATTGAAGATTGCGGAGAGATTTGGATGGAACATCTCGATTCCCAGATGTTGAATGGGAAAAGTTACGATCCGATCTGGAGATGTTGGAGGAAGGAACGAGGTCAAAGAGAGAAATCAAAATGGAGGAAAACAAGAAAAGCCAAACAAAAATCAAGAAAGAGGCCCAGGCTGGAGGTATTTCCTGACAGTTTTTCTTAGTTTAAAAAAAGATCCTACAGCCAACCTCAAGTCGGATATTCTCCGTTTTTATGTCGTCCATAAAAACTTCGAAAACCTCCTTCAGTCCAAATATTTGGGGCCACTTTATGCCGCCACAAATGAGATGATGAAACAGACGCTCGACTACAAGGATCGCACTTGGACTTTGGAGGATTTCTGTCAAAAAGAACCCGGAGAGGTTGGAGGCCAAACGAGAAAAATAAAAACAATTCCAGAGTTGTAACAACGATCTGAATGTGTGGGTGAAACACGCCGATGTTCTCTTTAGAGATGGGAAGATCAAAACAAACCCAAATCTCCAACTCTCCTATCCTGTTTTGTATCTTTTCAACAAACCCAAAGACATCGGAAATGTCATTTATGGCGTCGATGTCCAAGGAGAAAAGAAC
Source organism: Oscheius sp. JU1382 (assembly GCA_932521405.1). NCBI lineage: Eukaryota > Metazoa > Nematoda > Chromadorea > Rhabditida > Rhabditidae > Oscheius > Oscheius sp. JU1382. Next base: position 4,574,970 of record OW051479.1, read on the forward strand.
GAAATTCAAGGAGCTCGAGTTCTTACCCTTCATTGGCTCATCCGATACCCAGCTACTCACGAGATGAACATGGCTTATCTGAATTTCCGAGAACGACTCGCCCAATATTGGAAGGATGTTTCCTCTCGTTCCGACTTCGAATTTGTCCCACACAAGTAATTCCTTCTTCTTCTTTTTTCCAACAATTTCAGCGACAAAGCTATGGACGACGAGATGATGAAAATTATCGAAGTCACAGTGCCCTTCGCAGTTCCAGCCACAATTCTTTTGATGATGTTTGTCGTCGGAGCCAATTGGAGCAATGTTTTGACAAAGTCGAAGCCGGTCGAGATGTATCTCGGGGTCTGGTCGGTCATCATGGCTCTGATCGTCACTTTTGGCTTCTTTTTCTACGTTGGAGTTCCCTTCAATCCAGTCACTTCGACTATGCCTTTCCTCGTTCTATCAGTCGGTGTGGACGATGACTTCTTGATGATTGGAGCCTGGAGAGAACTCGATCCGCGAATCTCAGTTCAAAAAAGAATAGCTATGGTTATGGCTGACGCCGGCGCCTCTATTACCGTAACCTCCTTCACAAACTTCTTCTGTTTCGGTCTGGGATATTTCATGTGTTCCACCCCAGCTGTGGCTGATTTCTGTCTCGTAACAGCCGTCGGAGTCCTTCTTGATTATCTCTTCCAAATTACTTTCTTCGCCGCTATCATCGTCTATTCGGGAATGTACGAAGAGACTGGAGGACTTGCCACCTTCATCTACAGGAGATGTTGTGTAGGATATTTCTAATCGAAGAGAAATTGTTTCCAGAAATCGAAGATTGCTGCTGTGGATAATGGACCAAAGAAGTCGACAGATTCTTCGTTTGATGAAGATAAAATTGACATCCAGCACCACGAAGTGGCCAAGGATTGTGAGTTTATTTTGCTCCTCCTTTCCAATTTCCAGTGCCAATGATGCACAAATTCTTCGGAGATAAGTTCGCTCCCTTCATCATGAGAAAAGATGTTCGAGTCGTCAGCTGGCTTCTTTTCATTGTTTACGCTGCCGTCGCCCTTTATGGCTGCTGTATTCTTCGAGTATTTCCCTTTTTTTATAATCAAGAGATCTCCAGGTTGATATCAGCCCTGTTAAGTACATCCGCGACGACTCCCCCATCCAAACCTTCGTCAAACTTGCTGGTAGGAGTGTTGTAGTTTTCTCGAAGGATATTTCAGATAAGTACATCTGGGCTGACAATGTGATGCCGACCTTTCACGTGATGAATCCACCAGATCTCCGAAACGCCGGAAATAGAGCCAAATTAAATGAGCTGATCTATCGATTGGAAAAGACCGAATATTCGATTGGACGAGTCTCCACCAACTTCTGGGTCTGGCAATATCTTCAATTCCTTAATGACTTCTCCTCGGTGGATATTACTCGCGATTTCTACGACAAAAAATTGCTTCGGGATTTCTTCAACCAATTGGATTACAGTCAATACAGAGATAAAGTCAAAATCAACACGACAATCGCTGCCGGAGAGCCGAATGTGATCGCCTTCACTTTCCAAACTTCGTTCTATGGTTTGGATAATTGGGACAAAAGACAAGGTTTCTCTTTTCTTTTTTTAAAACAAATTATTTTAGCTGAATTGTTCCATTGGAGAGAGATTATCGCTGAATATCCAGAGTTCGATATGTTCCTTTCTGGGATCTTTTCTCCTTTCCTCATCGATCAACGTCGAACCATCGCTCCTTCTTCTATGCAAACCATCGGCTGTGCTTTGGCTATGATGTCTTGCATTTCTATCTTCTTCCTTCCCGATGTGCAATCCGTTTTCCTCATGACTTGGGCTCTTCTCTCCACCACAATGGGCGTCTGTGGAGGTTTGGCTCTCCTCGGCTCAGATCTCGACTCCGTCAGTATGGGCTGTATTGTGATGGCTATCGGATTGGCCATCGATTATTCCGTCCACATCTGCTATCGATATCACCGATCAGAATGCCTTCGAGCCGAAGAAAAGGTCTGTTTTTATGTTTTCTGAAGAACTGAGTTCAGGTGAGAGATACTCTTCGAAGTGTTGCTTGGCCTATTTGTCAAGCAGCAGGCTCAACTCTCACTGGACTCCTGGTAACCGCCTTTGTCCCAGCCTATCTCGTCCGAGTCTTCTTCCAAACCGTCTATCTTGTCAATATTATCGGTAATTCTTACTTCAGATATGTCGAAATGTTCCAGGATTGACGCATGCTTTGATCCTTTTGCCACAATTGATTTGTGCCTTGGATCCCTGCGAAAGAGTCCCTCTTCGCCATCGAATTGTCAAAGAAAAGCTCTAACCGGTGTCTAAAACCACTGACCAAAGACTCCTCCCCTTACGTGTCTTTCTCAACTCAAGAGCAATTTAATAAAACAATAGAAACTGTACAAAAAGACCGGTGGAAGGAGAGATGAATTCGATATGTTGGGCTAGAAATTGGGGACGTAGGTCATCGAGAGTTTTCTGTCTCGTCCGGAGAGACAACAAGTCTTTACCAGAGCTGAGGTTACTGTATAAGGGTCGCAATTCGAGGATGGTCTTCGATCTTCCAAATATCCCTGTAAAATTATAAATTTGAAAACAAAAACGACTTACACATTGGTCATCAAAGACTTGCTTTGGAACACGAATTGAGCACTGTCGATTGGCGACTCCCCAAGAGAAAGCGTCGATAGTTTCGGTCTCATGAGCTCCAGTCAATCGTCGTTCATTGTCTCTTCCTCCTAGAATAAAAAATATGCTCAAACTCTCTAATTAACCATGAGGGTCGTAGTAGGCGATGTGTTCCAAATGAACTTGGGAGAGTCGTTGGATGGCCTCCTCGATGTGTTTGTATCCGCCAGTCTCTCTCATCTTTTGAGTCGAAAAATTCGCATGACAGCCAGCTCCATTCCAATCCCCTTCAACTGGCTTTGGATCCAGGGAACAGACTATTCCAAAATCCTCGCAAACTCTTCAAATTATTTTATGTTATCTCTCGTTTTTCTTACCTGTGCAGAATATATCGAGCAATCCATAGCTGATCTCCCATAGCTATTCCTTCGCAAGGGCCAACTTGGAATTCCCACTAAAAATTATTTATTTTCTTTTTTCTCTACCTGGGATGGCATCGACTCGGCATTGATTCCACTAATCTTGATGCCAGCATGCATACAAGCTCTGAAATGAGCTTCGACAACCTCTCTCCCGTAGACTTTATTGGCTCCAACCCCACAATAATAAGGGCCTAAAGAATCTAAGAGTTTGAATTATAAAAGGTCTTTTACCCTGTGGAGCGGGATATCCATGTTTAGGCCAGCCATAAGGATGTTTATCGAGGTTCAAAAAAGTATATTCTTGCTCCATTCCGAACCAAGGGTGTTGGTCGGTCGCTTTGTTCATCACCTCAACACAAGCTCGGCGATTATTCGTTGCTAAAAGCAATTTTTAAATGCATTCCGAGGTCAATCGTGTTATCGCCCGGAATTATTCAATAGTTCGAAAACTCACGATTCAATTATGAAGGAGAAATTATCCCCACCCCCTCCACTTACGTGTTGGCTCGCAATTCTTGTCGAGAGTCTCGCACAGCACCAATTTATTGGGTCCCGGACGGAATGGATCCCGATACATTGCCACGGGTTTGATGAAAATATCTGACTCATCGCCGATAGCCTGGCCGGTAGAGGTTCCATCGAAATTCCAAATGGGAAGTTCTAAAAAAAGTAAAAAAAAAGGGGGAAAGCCAAACCATCAACAGATTTTGGTTCAAAATCGAAGGTTTTAGTTTTTGCTCTGAGAAATTCGCCAGTCCCATCGATCCAAATATATTCAACCTGAGAGAGATGAATAAGTCAATTTGGGAAAGAACCTGGACAAGTCCTGATTGATCTAGTCCCCGATAGGTGTCGATGACTGAAGAAAGTCCAGAAATTTCTGAAAAGTTGGTTTCTTCTGTTTTGGTTTTCGATGGAGACCAAACAGTCAAAATGAGTTCGAAGCCCAAAGGGCAAACAAGAAATGTGTAATCAATTGTCAGAGAAGGTGAAGAGACTCACTATCGTATTTTCTTTTGACGCCATTCATCCTGACGAGACAACTTCTGGAAATAAAAAGAGAGTGCTAAATGGCAGAAAAGAAGGAAATGACAGCGATGTGTTTGGCTGCGGGGAGACACATGGAAAACACGTGCCGACACAAAATGCTACAGAGACCAATAGGTTTGAAATGTTCGGACGAGAGGGAGAGAAGAGAGTTTTGATTTCTTTTTTCGAGAACTGATCGAGTTGGTCTGATAGGCAGAGGAGACGAACCAATTCTCAACCAGAAGTGCCGTCGGCCCAAAGACCAAACAACCACAGCCGGCTGTAAATGCGACCACACAGACATTTTCAAATTCAAACTGCAAGGGGGAGGGGAGATGAGAGAAGCACTTGAGAGACGATTAATCGAGATGATGACAAGCGAGCGCAATGTACGGAAAAGCACAGCCTCGAACCAACGATTGAACTCGATAATGAAAAGCGGCAAGGACGCAGAAAGAACTCCACATGCACTCGGTGCACAGAGAGCTCATTTAGGGAGGAAGAGAGGAGGTCGCCTTCTACGACCGACAGTCCGCGTGACACAACAGAAAACTGGTCGATATTGCGTGCGAGGTAGACGAAAAAGACAAAGTTAATCTCGACTGATCGATGGTCAAAACCAAATCACTGACTCGATTAGATAAGATGGAGATCAAACAAATTTATTGGATGAGATCATAAGCGCAAGACTAGGACATAAAACACAATCAAATGAGAAGACCGATCAATTGCTGTATTAACTGTGTCTCGGAGCTCATATAGACCTATAATCGGTACACAATCTCGGATTATCGAGCTGACCTTTGTTTGCCACAACATCTCGATTAGAACGCAGTTTCGAGTCTCAGCGAGGTCGATGGCTTCGTTGAGCTTGGGAGAAAAACGGAAGAACGGAGCGGGAAGCGAATGACTCCAAGCTCTCGCTCTCGATACAGCCGTTCCATCAGCACACGCCACCTAGAAGGTGAATTCTTAGATGAGCTTCTTTACCTGCTCGATGAGAACGCTTTTTAGATGGACAACCGAGTCGATCACATTGAAAACTTTACTAAAATCTTGAATTCCTTTTGGCAAATCCAAGTCTATCGTTTTCGATTCGACTATTGGTGACTTGCCAGTTCCAAGTGACAAAACGAGTCCAACTCGCACTGGTTTATTTGATCCCTGGGAGAGTTTATTTGAAAAATAGAAACCAACTGTTGGATCCATTCTACAAGCTGTGTTGTAGCTGTGGATGTCAGTGAGGAGTTCGCAACAGGGATTATTAGCGATGATGCCTCCATCCATCCAAGTCTCCTTTACAGAAGGGAAATAAGTTGGAGCAGCACTGAGGAGGCGATTCGAGAGAAAAGACAAAAACCTACCTGGAGCATCTAGCGGCCAACCAAGCTGGAGTTGCTTTTGGATCAGAGAAGGCAGTTTTTGAGTCGGCAAATCCAGAACTTGAAGAGAGCTTATATGATCGAACGAGGAATAATTCTGGCGGAGAGACATTCGCCTGGCAGGTTGTTACAACAACTCTGATTGGTTATCAGTCACAAATTGACCTACCTTTTCCCGGGTTTTGCAACTTTTTCCATCGAAGTGTTTTCTCCAAATTCCTCTTTCAAGAATCGTTCTAATGAATTCGAACTAAATGGCCTTTTCCCCGTGAAAACGTCATCCTGAGTTTTTAGTTTTCCTCCAAAAATAAAATCCTACTTTCAGTCGAAAATAGAGATCTCTACAATGAGATGGAGATTTTCCTTGGGAAAGAGCAAGAGCTAAAATTGCTCCAGTCGATGTGCCAGCCAGCCAGTCAAATCGATCAACAATCGACTGTCCTAATCGTCGTTCTATTTCTATTAGCATCTACAAAGACTAAACTATTTTTTAACTCTTTCCAACCTGAATCAACACGAGCCCTCGAATGCCTCCTCCATCCAGAGAAAGAGCACAAATTCCTTTTTCTTCTTTTGAGCTACATTCGATTGCTAATTTCTGAGCAAATTGTTCGAGTTCTGAACTGATTTTAATTTTAAAAAAGATTTCTAACGGTTGATTGGAGCTGGAGGAACTTCCTTCCTCAAAGCAGCAACGTATAGAACTTCGTCAATATGCACTCTGCAATCTTTTTTGAATTCTTTCAGATCCTTCTTTACCTTTTCTTACTGGCCGCAGAGAACTTGAAAACGTCCATTCCAGTGGGAGTTTTATTTTCAATTGATGCATCAAAGATAAGCAAAGCCTTCAGAATCAGCACATTATCGCCCTGGAAAATTGTTTTGGTGGAAATCAAAGAGATTACTGTAGCAGCCTTCATCAGAGGGGTTTCTCCCTTTCCGTCGACAGCATTCGCATCTGCTCCATAGGTAAGAAGAACCACAACAGCATCGAGATCTCCTCTCTCTACTGCCAGATGGAGAGCCGTCGATCCGGTTTTGTCTTTGCAATTCAAGTTTATGTGTTGGTAGGACTTTCGGAGGATAGCCGAGAGGACCTAAGAAGGATTGATTTTGATTTTAAATCTTTTTGCCTGATAATCAAGAGCCTTATGGAAAATGGTTCGATTATTTCCATCAACTTGTTCGACAACTGATGGTGAAACCGTTGTGATCAGCTCAAGGACTCTAGAAATATATTTTGAAAGAATCAGAAACTAACTTGCTGAGTGAGTCGGATGATTTTAGGCCTACAAGAGCATTCAATAGAGGGCCGGAACTCAGAGGACCCAGAGGAGCAGAAAGACCCATAAGGAGCTGGACTGTTTCGAAACTGGAGGCACGAATGGCACAAGATAGCGGCGACATTCCATCGCCATCCAGCTCGAGAAGACATTTTTGGAAAGAAGGAGATGCAGAGAGTTCTTGGAGTACTGTAACACTCGAAGAGGCCGCCCAGTGGACGACAGTTCTTCCTCGAGCATCTTGTTGAGTCAAAGGCGCTCCTACGGAATCATTTTCATTCTAAACCAGCATTTACCGGCGTTGAGAAGAAGACGAAGACATTCCATCTGAGATGCTTCCGCTGCGATATTCAACGGATATCTCCCATCAGCTGTGGCATATCCAAGAACTCTTTGAATTTATGAAGAAAAAAAGGAAATCTCTTACAATTCAGTGTCTTGTTGGATCATAGAAGTGAGAAAAGTGGTGAATCCACAAGCTACAGCATAATGGATGGCCGCCCACTCGGGTTCTTTCCAAACAATCGCCATGAGGGCTTCCAATCGACTGGCTGTCTTTGTTTTGTCTTGAGCCACATCAGTCAGAGGATTCAATTTGGAACAAAGGCGACGAACGGCTTTCTCATCGTTCGATTTCCAGACACTCTGTCTTGATAGAAAAGGGGGGAATTTTACTGAAAATACCTTGGAATCCGGGAGGAACACAGCGTGGAAAATCGGACCAGAAGTGGATGGCTCTTCGTGACATGAGAAATTCAAAAAAGAGTCGTGTTTCAGCATCTTCTTGAATCGACTTTCGCTTATTTTTTCGATCTACGTGACTATTATCTTCTAGACTGCTTTTACCTTTTCAGTTGGATCTTCAACTCTCGACGAGGTCATCATCTCTGAGATTTGGTTTGTAGCCGCAGAAAAGATGTTCCGAGCATTTTCGTTCGAAATCGCACTTCCCACGAAACGAAGGAAACTCATTTCCTATTTTGATCTCTTTAGAAACTCTTAAGAAATTCATCAAAATAGGAGGGATGAAAACCCAACGAAAGAAAGAAAAAATAAAATAAAAATATTTATTCACCCCGCTCAAATAAATACTCGAATTCAAAATCACAATAAGATTATGTAGAAGGGACCCAGCAGTTCAAAGATTTTGGAACATCGGACACAGAAGGCGATGAGCTTGTTGGATGAAAGCAACTGCAGTCGAACATTCGACGAGAGTTTGCGTCGCCAATTCATCCACCTGAACAAATTTCGAACAAAAAAAGATTCGAATTACATTGGCAGCTTCTGAACTTGCCACTAAATGATCTGTATATTGACTGGCAATGAAGTTGGCTCGTTGGGCAAGCAGAGCGAAGAGATTCACGAAATCTCGATAATTCACGTCTTGTCTCAAAATCAGCAATAAATTCACCAATTTCGACACGACCTGGATGGCTGTTTTGAAGTCAAAAGTTGAAGTCACCTGGACAGAAGCAGCCGTAAATTCGACGAGAGATTGAACGGAATCGGAGAAGAGTTCATCAGACGATTTGCCATCACACCAGCCAAGTCGATTGGCGATTTCCTGAAAGGAACTCTAATGTGTAATGAAAAGAGACAAACACTGTCGCAGTCGAGAAGGGTTTTCGGTTCGTAGGGCAAATTGATTCTTTTCAAAACATCGGACAACAATCGATTGAAGTCGCCATCTTCGATTCGTTCCGAGTCGGCTTCAGTCAGCGCAGAGAGGAATTCTCTTTCGAATTTTGGCAAAGCTTTTGGTCGATTATTGGACAACATCTCCAAAGCCTCCAAATGAGCCATTCCCTCGCTTCGACCAAATTGAGATGCCACATCTGGTTGTTGCTAAACAAAGAGAAAGTTTTTTTCATTTAAAAATAACCTTGGAGGCTGCTGCGGAGCCCATTTGGAAGGGAATTTCTCTGTCTTGTTTCTCGCGTAATTCCCGAAGAACGTCCGATAAATTCTGGCCATTTTCGTCCGTAAAAAACATCCTTCTTCTGCCAGCTTTCTGAAATTATTTCTCAAAAGAAGACAAAAAACTGACATCATCTTTGATTGTGACGGCTTCAAAAGTCTTCTTTCCAATTGATTCGAGCACATCAATTCCGCCAGAAACCAATCCAGAAAGCATTCCAAAACCTAATTGTGGAGTCGCCGACGAGGAAGAGGGCTCTTCCTCCAGATCTCCAAGTCGCTCCGTCATTTCCTTCTGTTGCTGAGTGCGACGACGAGCAACCTCTTCAGCTGAAGGAAGACCTAACGAGGATTCAATGGTCGAGGAGAAAGTCTCTCCAACAGCCGAAACAATCCCCGTCCATCCCCAGCCTTTCTTTTCTGCCTTCGATGGATTTGACTGTTCCTGGAGCCATGATGGATCGAGCTCCTTTTTAGGCGTCGCCTCGTCGACCTTTTTCTCATCGATCAGACTCCAATCATTCCATCTGAATCAATCTGAATTAAAAAAGAAAAGACTAACCCGTCAGTGGATTTGTTATTTGAAACTTCTCCTTTTTCGTCTTTCTTGGTCTCTTCTTCTTTCCCGGCATCTTTTTTCTCGTTTTCTCCCCAATCATCCCATCCGCCTCCAGATTCTTCTGTTTTCTTCTTTGTTTTCTTTAGAGTTTCTTCCGACGGTCCCGTCTCAACGTCGAACTCGTCCCATCCGCCCTCGTCTAACGACTTCTAAACGCAACATTTCAGTCAAAAAAAGTCAAAAACCTCGGAATCAGTTGTGTTCTCCACTAATTTTGGAACATCTTCTTTTGAAAGTGTTTCTTTCAAATCTGGCAGAGTTTCCTAGAAGAGAATTTGACCAAAAAGGGGAAATACCTTGACAACTTCGGCGAGAAGTCTCTGTTTCTCAGAGGAAAGACTGTCAGGCTGCGACTCCGAGCCACTGCTCACTGAAGCCGAAAAATGTTTCTCATCGAGGAGAGATTCCTAGGGAATTGTCTGAATTAAAAAAAAACCAACCTGACTCGAGCCTGTATCGATGTTTCCAATAGGTTTCAGTTCCTTCTTTTCGACAACTTTCTCTGCTGTTTCTTCTGGAATCGACTCCGCCTCGACAACTTCTTCCGGCGGTTTCACATCGATTTTGATTGTTTCAGGTTCTTTCTATAATTAGTTAAGTAAAGCAGAAAGAGATTTACTTTGGATTCTGTTGAACTCTTTTTCTCATCAAACTCGTCGAATTCGCCCTCAGAAGCACTCAAGAACTCGTCGTCATCCGAGTCGCACATTCTAAAATCTTTCTATTTGGCTGAAAGGGAATTCCAAGCAGATTGGACTGCAGAAAAGAAGTTAAAAAGTTTCATGTGGAAGTCTGGTGGATAGCGAATTTTCGCGTTGGAGCGCCTTTACCGCAGCCGGGAAAAGCTAATAGAAAAGCACCAAAACAACCTGGGCAATAAGCAGCTTTCTTGATAGCGTGAGAACAAAAGTAGAAGAACTAACCAAAAAAGAACAGCCGACTTGACGTCGAAAGAACTGAAAAACTTCTTTTCCACTAATCCTCAGAGATAATCCGAGTAATTTGACCCGATTTTTACTCGAAGAGTTACCTCTCCGAAGCATAATTGGAGGTATTCCCGAGATGGGGAGGCAATTGCCCCTATGACCCTCGACGATCCCATTCGTCAAAATGAAGTTGATTGAAATTTCTTTCCTTTCAATTTTCCTTCTTCTGATTCTTCGAAAGATCATTCTCGCCTTACTGGCCATGAACGTTGTCCGGCTTCATTGGGACCAAGTCAGTAAAGAATCTATGGTTTGATCGTGTCGTTAACAAAAAAAAGTCCAGAAATAGTTGAACTCGAAGGAGTTTCGATCCATCGTGAACTCCCTGCCGGAGAAACAGGAGACCTTTGTGTTGATTCTTAATAAACACGCCTTGAATATGACTTTCAATTGGCTTTGTAATACCGCTGAGATGTCAGGTGAGAGGATGCTTTTATTTGTCCTTCACGTCTCATCTGCCCCGTTTGAATGGGTCCTTTCAGGGGTCCACAACCTCTCTCTTGTTGTGGCCTTAGATCAGGAAACAGCTTGGGAAATCGGAACCAGATGGCCGAATCTAGCCCTTTTGGAATGGATTGTTCCTGGGCTCAAAGTAGAGATTTCTTCAATTTCAAAGGAAAACTCTTAGGATCCTTTCAATTATGGGGATGGTCACTACCAGCTGTTTTACCTTTTTCGGTCAAATTTAGCCGAGGCACTTTTGGAAATGGATCGGACTTTTTGGATGATTCAACAAGATACTTTTTGGAATAATTCCCTCTCTTTCATTTCGATTGAATCCAGTCAATGGGATATTATTTTTGATCGAGCATCTGAACACGGAACACTCGTTGCCGGTCTGTTTCTTCTCCTTCTGACTCTTAACCTTAAGGTGGATATTATGGCACAAAGCCAACTGAAGGCTCAAAGAAATATTTCGCAAAACTTTCGCGAGATCTAGCCTATTGGTATGTGCCAGACAATGCTTATATGACCTCTCTTTGCGAGTTGAGTGGACTCGCCAAATGCGGACATTTGCCTTTTAGTTTAATAACTAACTGGCAGTGGCTGGATGGAGTTAGAGGCCAAAATCCTCCCAACTTTATTCAATTTGATGGGGAAACCAAACTTGGAGGAAAACTCGCTAAGGTACGAAAAGTTTGACTGTGAAAAAGTATCTTCAGATGAAAGGGTTAGGTTTTTATTTTCTAAGCGAAAACGGAAGAAGCTGCAATTCTTCAGCTGTTGAGGTTGAGATGAAGTTTTGTTTTGAATGAAATTTATTCAGATGGCAAAAGGAAGTTTAGAAAGAAGAATCTCTTCGACTTCCTTTAGTCAACAACAATTCAAATTCTATCAGAATATAGTCGATATTTTGTACAGCAACCCCGCGACAAGATGGCTGCTCAACCGATGGATCCTTCCTTATGCACACTTTTGTATGTTGTCCCTGTGAGTGAGAGCGCGCCTCCTCTCTCAGTCGAGCATCTGGATCCGGGCAGTCTTCTGTTTATCGGGATAAATGGCTGGCGACCTCGTGCCGCCGAATTCTACACAATTTGTGCTGACTCGCATGCCCAATTGTCCTCGTTATTTCCTAATAAACATCGAGTACAATTCCCATAGCTTCCAAGTCAAACAAGCCATCTGTCAAAACATAAGACAAGTGTTTTCTGATAAGGTGAGATCTCCTCGCACAACCTCCCGACCTCAATGTCTCGACAGACCCATCAATCGTTGCCTCAATGATCCGCGTGATGTCTCATCGAGCCGAACTCTCTTTCTCTCTCTCTTTCGCGTTCACATGCCCTCCCTCTTTGGTCATTACTCCACCTGGGATAATATTTCATCTCGAACAACAAACTTGATTCAAATAGCCTCCCCAACTCGCGAACAAAAGCCGTCATTTTGACGATCTGATATGAATTTTTATAGCTGCAAAATAGGCAGGTTATCAGTCAATTTTCTCTCTTTCTTACAAAATTTTTTTTTCAATCTTTTGATCGACCTATGGAGGATTGTTTGTCCCCGATGTTTAGTCTATTTATCCTCACTTTTCCTACTTCTCACCTCTTTTTGATCTCTTTTCTTCTTTCTGATCTCAGATTGCAATAAGGGCTCCCTGAAGCAGTTCCATTCGTCCTTATTGCTCCTCAAAGGACCTTGGCAATATCCTTTCGACCATTCGACATGGCTGCTTCTCCGCTCAACATGTCCTCCATTATGGCTATCATGAGAGCTTCGCCAGTCTACCAACAAATCACAAATCTTTCTCTTCCAAATGCTAGCGGAATTCTCGTCGATGCCCTTGATCTCGGAATCGAGGGTCTTCAAGCATATTGCAATATGCCTCTTGTGGCCGACTTCGCCAATTTGACTCTTCACACATATGCCTTGTCCTCTCCCACCCACGAGAAGTTAGTCCTTTTTATTGCTCAGCTCTTTTTCCAGTAGCATATCAACTCCAATGTGGGTTCGAATCCTCCTCTCCGTCATATTTTGTATGGTTGGGATGGTTGGAGTTGTGGGAAATAGTTTAACAGTTCTGGTTATTTATAAGACTCAAAGTCTTCACTCGCACACCAATGTCTTTTTGGCCAATCTAGCCATCTCGGATCTCTTGTTGATCCTCGTTGGCGTTCCTTTCGATTTGTTCCATCTTTGGAGTCAACATCAACCACCTCCAATTGCAGGATACTGTGCTTTTATGAGTGAGTCTATCGTGCTCAAAATTCAAATTTCAGGCACCTCAATTTCCTTATTTACTTTCGCTTCAATACTGACGATTGTTTCTTTGACAGCTGAGCGATTTGTGGCCATCTGCTATCCCTTCAACCATCGGGCTGTTTTTGATAAGAGGAGGTATTTCCGATAGCCAATTATTATCTCTTGCAGTGTAATTAAATTGATTTATGTCATCTGGCTCATTGCCTTTTTCCCGTCGCTTTATATTGGCCTCCAGTTCAAGAGAGTAGTCCCCGATTTTTGTGGTTACAACAGGGAATTGAGCTCAAGTGAAGGCAGTTGTGACTATGTGACCAGTCCTAATATGCCATTCCGCTATCCATTCGAGGTGAAAACTAGAGGAAAAACAGACAAAAGATTCAGATGCTTATGATACTAACATTTGTTTTGCCTTTGATTTTCATAGTTTATTGTTACGTGCGAATATTGGCCACTTTGAATGTTATGGCGGCACAAACGACCGTTCATGTGCCTATTGGAAGTACAAATAGCGATACTTCCCAGATTGCATCACCTACTTCTATACTTTATGTGCATACGAGAAATTATGCTCCGCCCAAAAGTCAGCAGGCTCAGCGTATGGTTATAAAGATGCTCGGTGAGTAGTTCCAAGCAATTATAAAATCTCAATTTAATTTTATAATTTATTCTCCCAATTTATGACCACATTTTTGCGTATTTTTCTCCTAATTTAGGACTCCTAAAGATTTATAAAAATCCTAAAACAGCTCCTGTGATGATTCGTATTTCAGTTACTGTAACAGCAGTCTTCTTCATTTGCTATCTCCCATATCATGTTGAGCGCCTTATTGTTCAATATACGAAGAAGGAGTGTGACAAATCCGTTCTGTGCTTACTACTTTATCCCATCACAGGGCTTCTCCAATATCTCTCAGCAACTTCGAATCCCATTTTCTATAACTTAATGTCAAGCAGATTTCGAGCAGGTTTCAGTCAAATGATAAAGAATGTCCTGCCGAAGAAAGATAGATATAGCAGTATTGCTAGAATGTAAAAAAGAAGATCTCCTCACAAAAAAGATAAATATACGTGTAATATGCATTCCTTTTGTTATCAAACTGGATAAAATTATGTTCTGTCCTGTTTTGTTTCTTTTTTAAGGCTAACTCGTACGGGCTATTCTCCCTCTCCTACAGATTTGTAGTTTAAATAAAGAGAATCTATCAGAGCAGACATCGCAGCTCGTTTTATTTAGTTCCCCCTAAAATCAACGGTCTCTATTTAACAATACTACTTTAGAAATTAGAAGGGGTTTCAGGATGATCGCAATCTAGTAGAAGAGTGAGCAACAAAATTCTATAAAAATTTCACATACCAAACGCAATCATACAATGAACGATGGAAAACTAGTTTCTCTACAACTGAGCCTGAAGACCCTTGAGAGACTGAATCGCGTTCTGAAGGTACTGATCCTTGAAACCTTTCTCAGCAGCCTGCTTCTCAACCTAAAACTACTAGTTGAAAGAGGCGAAAAAACTAACTCCTTCTGAAATAAACTTGATCATCTGCTCTCTTTCGAAGCGTTTCTTTGTCTCCTCGGTCTCTTTAAGATAATCCAAACGGCGTTTAAGCTCGGTGGCGACATTATTAACATTCATTCTACAAATATTTAGCTGATAATATTTAACAAAAGATACCTGTAGGTAGCCTCAAGCTGGAGCTGCATGTTCTCCTTGAGAATAGTAGGGAAAGCTTCTTTGACAGCGTTGAACGATTGAGTTTCAGCGGCAGAAGTCTTTCTGAATTCAACAGCATCCTTGAGATCTTCTTTGATCAATCCCTTGAAGAAGCTCATGCGGTTCTGGTACTCGCCGTATAGCCAGTTATCAATTTTGACTAAACAATAAATTAATCATAGAAAAAATAACTTACATCCGACAGTCCTAGAAACAAGAAGGTAGAAAATAATCCATCCAACAGTCATATGCCCCTGCTCTTCAAATACCCACAATTCCTTGTTGACGAGGAATCCGAAAAGTCCTCCGAAGAAAAGATAGGGTCCTAAAAGCAAATTTATGTCAAAATTAAACAAAAGATATTTTTAAATATAGGAAAACTTACCAGAAACTCCAGTAACCTTCTGGAAGGGCGTAAACCAGGAATCAGGCATCATCAGCATTCTAGTCTTGGGAGGATACATTGGACGAGCCGGGTATGGATAGTTAGTCTATAATCACAATACTTGTTACTCAAATAGACAATGACAAAATATCGAGAAATTAAGATATAATAAACTAGTAACTCACTAAGTCGCGATCAGGATGCTCTTTGAAGTCCTTAGGAACCTCGGGCAGAGGTTCTGGAGCATACCATTCCTTTCCACAATCATCAAACATAGATTTAGGACGGTGAGCCTCTCCTTTTAGAGGAATTCCTTAAGATAATAGTATATTTTAGAAAAATGAGGTCTTACCTTGCCAACGAAGAGAAATCTTCTGGAAGAATGAAGGATTATCCAGGTCTTCGGGGCGCACATTAGCGCTTGTGGCAGCTGCTATAAATTACATATTGATAAACCAATTTTTAATGGCTAGTGATTGATTAGAATAGTAAATTGTATGTAAAAGTTGAACTTACGAGCATGAGCATGATGAGCAGAGCGCAGAGGGATGATGACAAATCGTCCCTTCGATCCAACAGGCAAGATGCGGCTCATCGACATCTTGTTACCCTGAAAATGCAGTCATGTGCAAAACTCCTTTATAAAGAGAAATAGAAAGAAATAAAGAAGATTTTTTATAAGAATCTACTCTGAAATGCTAAGATATATAATAAGTTCATGTTCAACTTGACATTTATTTGATGTACTTTCCTGGGATTTTTGTTTATAAATAAGGGAAACACACATAAAGTGAAAAATTTATCTGTAAAAAGAGTTTTATCTGGCCGCCCGTGGAAATGCTACTCTAAGCCCAAGTAGATGCAGGGAATTCGCGCTGGGACCAATCCTCAATTTCATTTGCCTTTTTATTCATTCATCCAAGGTTACTGATATAAACTTTTTGAAATAATTCAGTTGAATTTAAAAAAATAGAAACTCTTCAAAGGAAGGAGCTGAACAATGGATTTGAATCTTTAAAAATCTCATTTTATCAAATTCGCGGTTAGATACTGTAGCAGTGGCTTGAAACACTAAACTGTAAGAACGCTCTCGTTTCGCTGGTTTCCTATGTTCTGTGCCACTAAATCACAAGGCCCAATTGCGAGTACCGAAAGACCCCTCGCTCTTCTAACGGTTTGATCGTCACGAACTGAATCTCGTTTGCTAAAACGCTACCGTATCTCGTTGGTATTCTTAGAGTTGATAAGCATTGAGAACCAGAGATTGGACGTAAGAAATTCCACAAAACAAGTGGGTCCCACGTCATTCCGTTCAAATCCTCGGAGTTCCGGTGTACCCATGAGGGCACGTGTTTCCATTCTCGTTTCTAAGTCCATGGTCGAAACTCCAAAAATAGAAACCGTACGATCTATTTACAGCGACGGAAGCTACCGTAACTACGAATTCCGTCGGCAATTGTGGACATTGCCCCCATTTTTTCGTGTCACATATAGGCCTGTATTGTGCAAAAATTTGTTAGGATTTTGGTAACTTTTTTTTTTCCAAGAACCGATTCGGCTATGGCCTCCAGTTTTCATCCTTATGATAGTAGAGTTAGTCGAGCATTGAGGAGAACAATAGGGGAGCTAATTCTCCACTTATCTTTTAAAGTAATCTGCAGGAAAGTCCCGGAAGTCGCTCCATCCTTTTTGCAGCGATCAACCAGTTGAAATGTATGAGTGATGAGATACCCGATTGATCTCTTGGGCTTTTTGACCCCTCTCAATTTCTCGATTTTTGTTGTCTCCAAAAATACGCTGTTCCATCAATCTTTCTTCCAAGAATCTTCGAAAGTGATCGAATGATTTCTCTCCTTCCTCCATCACTTCCACCATCTTTCGTTTTTTCTCTACTGACTACTCGTTTCGCATAGTCTCTATCTATCTTTAATGATTAGTCTCTTCGAGAAAGAAAACTTGCCCTCAGGCTTTTACAGTCACGTGGAAATGCTAAGAAACGGGGAAATTTATGAGCGAAGAAGGCAAACAATTCGTTTTGACCTTCGTTCAAGAAGGACTTCTGGAAAGAATTTCGCATAGAGTTTGGCCAGTTGAAAAGAAAAACAAAGTAGGCACAAATTCTTCAAAAACCATGTGGCCAATTGTTGAAGGTTAATCAGATTGTCAATAGATCAGCCGGAAAAAAACAACTTTTTCTATTGTTTTCCGAATCTTTGAAGGGCATTTTCTTGCAGAAACGACAGCAAAATAAAAAACTTTTGAAGTTGAGACTGATCTTTTCCCAAACTCGCTTTGAGGAACAAACTGGAAAGTACAAGCTGCTTCTGGAACAGTCTCGTGGAAGAGTCTCGACCTAGAACAGGAACCAGGTGCGAAGCTGAGGAACTAGTTACCAGCTAAAATTAGTCGAAGAACCTTTAAAAATCGCTGTAGCTAATCTAATTAGGAAGCGAGGTCATTTCTCGTATCAAAGTTCTCCCTTGGAAAGTACGGTAGTCATGTTCCTCAACATTTATTTCAGGCCTCAGCCGGTCCTCTTGTGACTTTCGAAGAAGAGAAATGACACCCTACTGTTTTTCAAAAAACACAATTAATGAAGTCTTTTCTCACCAAAAAAAGAATCTCCCAGGAAAAAGAATTGGCCAATTAGTCTTTATTGTCTTTTGCCCGAGGTCATCATTACGACAAGTACTCGTTCATTACGGCTTGACCAGTGTCCTCGCCGGAGGCTCCTCACAAAGGCAATTCTTCGTCACGTTCTGTCAGGTCACGGCACTCAAAAAACGTGAATCATTGCAGTGATAAACATGTCAAAATGAACGGCGATGTTGTCTTTGGACTAGTCAGCATTTCTCCTTGAAGCTACAAAAATCCAATCTAGTTTCAAAAAGGAAAACATGAGAAACCAATAGTTCTTTCCTTCCGGCAAAAAGACAAGGGCAATTGTTTAGTTGACCATTGTCCTAAAGGCGAAAACTGTGGTCATTGTGGTGAACCTAAAGTTTCTTCCTCGTGATAGTCCCGTCTGGTGTGTGAAGTATGTCGACAAGATATGATCTCAGAAGACGAAGATCTTTGGAGAGTTTGTCAGGAAGATGTCGACGTCACAAAAGAAATGTTTGGGAAGGATGTCCGGAAATGGGTTCCCAGCGACGGATCCCGGGTTGAAACGATGTTTTTACAGACGTACAAACAGCCTATTCACAGCAGCAGCTCCAACTGATTCACCGCGATAGATCAACTCTGACTCGCTCTTCCGTATTGACAACTATACTAGATGAACTCCGCTCTGAATGATCTTTTGGCTAGATCGAAGAATTTGACGTTTCAAAAATAGATTACAATCACAAACATCACATGGGGCACACAGGTCACATAGGAGAAGCCCTGGGTGCATCTGAACGAAGTATAATTTGATATTTGGCAGTCTCTAGAGAGTAATTTTCTAAGTTTCAATGAAAGTTCTGAAAGAAGAGGAAAAAGAGGAAATTTTGAGTGATAAAAGATAGATAAATGGGCTAACAATCTTGAATGGAACTATTCTTAGCCTCTGCACCCGGATTCTTTTCTTCTCGAAACTGCTATCAATCGCATTCAATTTGAACAATCTCTATGTGTGTTTGCTCGAAATTCCTTCGCCACTGGAATTCTCCTCGAAAGGCAAATCATCCTCTTCGAGAGAAAGAGATCGTCATCCTGGGGAACACGCGCACCAAAAATGTCACCATCGGGTCTATTAATATAAACAAAATCGTGCTTTTCGTATCGTAGGCGTCACGTCGAGCGAAGGCCGCCATGACGTGGGTTCAGGCGAACTCTTTACGCTTCGGTTCTCGAGCTCGGATTCAGAAAGCGACATGCTGAGTGACAAATTGAGACAGACGAGACTGTTTTTTGAAGTGATATCATTGACTGATCGAGCCTCCCTCAACTGGTCCCTTTTCCGGAAATTTCGTAGGATTTCAACAGTCGAGGAGGACAACAAAGGCCTCTCTTGACAAACAACATACTCTTTGAAGATCTCTGTTGAAGCAGCTGAAAGATGACGTTTTTGGTCGTTAAGTTCTCAATGAAGATTCCAAAAAAGTTTTGGAAGCAAAGATTCTATGAGAAAATTGATTCGAGTTGAACAGTTTGCAAGCAATTCCGAACGGCGATCAAAGACACCGTTTATAGTTTCTCGAGCCAACGATACCAACGAATCACCCTGAAGTTAAAATATCTTTCTTTCAGATTTCCAAAAGAAGCTCTTTTTCCCCAACTGCCCTCTATGAAACGTCTGGATACTCGTCATTTTCTCCCTGGGACTATCAGAGAGAAGTTCGTCGGGGGACGCTCATCGAAAAAGCGGAGCGCTGTCTCTGTCCTGGGCCATCCATCACATGGTATCTTTGGACTCTCTTCAGCCGTCTACAGTCTCTTTCCAACAATCTTCGGAACAGGACGATCTGTGTCTAATTTAGGAAACAGCGCCGATCTTCAAAGTCGTTGTTGGGCGGAGCCATTCGATTGGACCTATAGGGACTCGAGGGCGGTTCTGGGAGCGAGGGGCGTGGCATGGGAAGAGAATAAAAGCAGAGGCTTCCTCTACTGGAACACGCTCTCTGTGAGTTAATGAAAATTGGCTTTGAGCCGAATACAACCAAGCAAACCGATCATGATCCGCTCTCTTTCTCTCGCTCTTCTCATTGTTTCCACCACTCTCCTTGAAGGTTAGTTCCGACTTTTTGTCCTCAAACTATTTCGAAAAATTTAGCTTCTCCTCGTACTCGTCGGGATGAAAAGGTCCAAAAGTACTGTGTAAAACACGAAGATCATTACAACAAGTACTGTCGTGACCAAAGCCGAATGGATGGAGCTCTTCATGCCAAATTGGCCAAGTTCTGTCCTGCCTACGAAAAGCACTGTGCCACCAACAAGGGCAACACCATCGATTCTGATGAGGATGAAGTGAGTTTCCATCTGAATGTCCTTCTAAAAAGAAGTCTTTTAGAGTCTCGTTGTACCTCCCCCTCTTCCTCGTGGAGGTGATTTCGCCGCTCTCGATCTGCCTATTGGCCGTGAAACTTCTTCCTCATCCTCATCCAAATCTTCTTCTCCTAATAACCAACGTCTGACTGCCGCCATTATCGCCAGCTGTACTCCTGAATGCACAGCTCCTCAGTGTACCGATGATTGCAAGTGTGCTCACACGCATCCTAAGGTAAATAGTCGTTGAGTGAACATAATCTTATTGTCACTTTTAGGTCCACGCCATGTGCAATCCTCCCGCCACCGCTGCTTTGGCTGATACCTGTCAGAAATGGTATTTTCCATATCAAAACCATATTAAGAAAACATTTTCAGGTACTCCAAGTGTCCCATGTTCCAGCCAGTAGCCTACTATTAAATCGCCTTCGTCTCACATACATATTGTACATAGATCTGTCTTCCCTTCTATGTATATTGTTGACTCCCATGGAGTTGAGGTGTTTTGGTTTTTTATTCGAAACCAAGATGTCTCTGTGACTATGTGGGCGTGCGCCCCTCGAGCCTCTTTCAGGGCGCTCCCTTCTCTTAATCAATCCTTTAAAGACCGATCTCTAAATTTCCCTTTGAATCCGGTACCTGATAGCTTTGAAAGTGGTCCCAGAGTGGCGTCCCCCCGTTGCGCATTCTGTGAATGCCTATTGTTGTGACTGTATTCCATGAATACTCAGAGTTATCCAGAGAGATCTATAAAGTTATTTCTTTGAACTTCGCGTTATCAATCTATCAAAAGTCGCCAAACTAGGTTCTGCCTCTTCGAAGGTGTGTGTCGGCGTTCCGGTTTAGACTACAGAAGACAGAGTACGGAACTGCGCTCGGAATAGACTTGTCGATGAAATCGCTCGTTAAAGGTTATCCATCACAGCCAATGTCATCACCTGGCCAAATCTACCTGCCTTGCTCCTCTTGTTAACTCAAAAAGTAAGAATTTTGGAAGTTGGCTATTGACGAAAGACAATCTCTCGTTCAAAGGTTCGACTAACAGTGATCGGGAGACCGTGACGTTGATGATTTCTGATAGTCTGGGGTCTCTCCCGAAGAAAATCTCTCGTAGTCGAATGACTCTTATAGATGAGAGAAAGACTGCGCGATTTTCATCAGTTTGACAGATCGTCCACAAATAGAAACCGTACCTTGAAGACGAAATGACCGGCCATCGGCGACAGAAAAAGTCTATCACAATCAAATAAAATGTTTTTGCCCAGAGAAGGACGCGATTTGAATGCTAGTTTTTATCGTGAAGCTATAAGGTTTCATCGTCCTACAAATTTGGTCCGAAAAGTCTAATTTCACTAGTGACCCCACGAAGTACTGAATGAGCGTCACCCAATCTTTGGCATACTTTCATTCCGAACAGACTACAGTAGCAACCCTTGATCGTCTGACATTTCGAATACCAGCAAAACAACCTTAACTTTTGGTCTTTGGAAAAAATAATTCAACAAGGAAGTTCACAATTGTTTTATATATTAAAGTTACAAAATGGATCTAATCATTATCGTGTGATCTACTTTCAAGTTGAACGGCAGCAATTTGATTTAGTTGTTTTTGGAGTTTATTTGCAAAGATGTCGCCCTCCTTGCAGATCTTTTCAAGTTCGCATGAAGCCTAAAACGTTAAAAAATTGATAAATGTGATAGCCTACCTTTTTTCTTTTGCTATCCAGCAATACCAGCGCGTTATTCATTTCAGGTGCGTCTGGGCCATCTGTCGGAACTGTTTCAATAAGCTTCTAAAAGAGTGTGTCTTATGTTGGTAGCTTATTGTCAGTTACGTTAATATCTCGGGCGCATTTTGCAATACAAGCAGAAATTATTCCAGATTGCGTCTCTCTTATTAGTTCCTGAATACAGTATACATTAAGGTTTTATGGGACAGACTTCGGATGTTGAATTGAAGTCACAAGGTGGTGCTTGCAATGCTAAGACTCCTATTGCATTCGTCATGAAGAAGGATTGATCTTGTATTAGTGCTTGTAACTGGGAGATAATATCAGACATTTCTAAATAACAATTAAGCAAACGATAGTCGATGACTGAAATATTTAATAAGCGAAAGCTAAACGCTCGACGAATTTTGTTTACTTTCAAATTAATTTTTATTCAATTAAAGAAGTTAAAGTATTGTTACACATTAGTACTTATATTTTGTCGAATAATCTTTAGGAGAAACAACAAGACCTCTTCCTTTTCGAGCACCCCTGCAATAATTGATGAACTGAGACATAAATTATTACCTGTAAACAGTTTCGACAATGTCAATCAGCTCTTGCCCATCCGTTATGGCCCAGTTGATCTTATTGTTGTTACCAGTACCTGAATAACTATTTTATAGCAATTATTTTAAATATTTACCTAAATCCACCATGATATGCTTGTTTCTAAAGAAAAACATGACAGTGCAGGGATCATACAGCTCGTACATTTTGTTAAAATCCGGAACCTTTGAAATATCTACGAGATAAACAACTGCGAACAGTTTGATTTTGGGAGCAATCTTGAAAAGTGTCTGGAATATTCTTTGTAAAATAAATCAGCTAAATGATACGTACCTCATCCATCCTCATGCAAGTTGGATCCCAATCGTGTCCGAACCGGATTACCACAACACGGTCCTCCTCCGA
Organism: Oscheius sp. JU1382; assembly: GCA_932521405.1. Classification (NCBI taxonomy): domain Eukaryota; kingdom Metazoa; phylum Nematoda; class Chromadorea; order Rhabditida; family Rhabditidae; genus Oscheius; species Oscheius sp. JU1382. The sequence goes on from OW051479.1 coordinate 4,597,697, forward strand.
TAGGATGGCTTGGTCTACCTAATAATGTGATTTATTGAAGACTCAAAGTTATAAAAAAATATCAATATTTTTACCTGCCATCCATTGTCAAGATGTGGGAGCATATACGACATGTTGCTTTGCTGGTCTTGTCCCTTTTTAGGGCGGCCTGAATAATAAAAATATATATTCGAATATAGAAATAGTTAAAAGTTTGCTGTTGACTTAATGAAAATGTGATTAGAAACGCGATTCTAATTTTAGAACTAAATATTATTTTTAAATAAGAACTCGATGAAAGGTAAAAATAACATTATCGACAACATATTACGAGGAGAGTAATCGACACGACTTGTCTTCCTCAGCTGTTATACCGTACTTTCGTGCACATTTATTTTCTAGCTCACGGAAATATAATTTCCTACTTCCACTTTGATTTCATGCTATATGCATATCCATAATAATCTTATCTAGGCTATACTCGCTTCAAAACTTGTTCACTTTTCCGCATAATTACCAGATGATAGATGCCTCAAGGTCTGCTTCCTTTTACAACAGATCACCCTCACAAAAGGTAAGCTGCTAACGTTGATTTCTTCATTTTTTTTCCTCAGTATTATTGAAAATCAACCAGGATGCACCACAAGAATGAAGAGACGTTTTTTCTATCTGCTTGATTCTAATCCTCGGAAATTAAAGACGCTCTCTATTATACTCCTTGGCATATGCCTAATTTTCTACATAACAGTAGGCGTATATCTACAAACATAGCTTTTTAGTTTTTTGCCTTTTTAAATAATGACATAATTGAGGAAGAGGTCCCAAATGCAATGCTCCCTGAATCTTTATTGGAGAAAAGGTAAGGCAAAATATTTGTAATACGCCATATCTTTTAGATTAGATTTTGAAGCTGTAACAATTGACAAAATTTGCTCAACACAAGCTTCTGTTTGTTATAGTGTCGTAGATAAAAAGACACATAGAGGGTATTTTTTATTGATTTTAATTTACGCGAATGTATATTTCAGAGTTGAAAGACATCTTTTATTTGACAATGGGCTTCCAGAAGAAAGTGATACGGCTATTTTGCTAATTCCACCAAAGGGCGAATCCTTTGATACATCAGATACACGCATATGGAATATAGATCACAAAAAATTAACGGCACAATATGTATGTTTCTATTTAATTTAGATTTCAGGAAAAAGTTTAGGCAGCTGGAATGTTCATCGCTCCTTTTATGATATCCGTTTTGCCTATAAAAGGGACCGGAGACAACAAATCACTTCTAGAAATTGGTCTTGGTGGTGGAAGTCTTAATATGGCTTTACACCTTGCTAGACCTGAAGTAAGATTTGTCTATTTAATATAACTTTTTTAGTTGAACATAACAGTTGTTGAGAAAGACCCAGTTATAGTACAAATTAGTGAAAAATGGTTTGGAGTTAAATCTGACAAAAAACATAAGATACTCGCAGCAGATGGCGTTGAATTTATTGCACAAATAGCTAAAACTGGTGAGGATCTATATCAATAGTTTATTTATCTTGATATAGATTACAAATATGACGTTATTTTGCTGGATGCATGTGACGCGAATGTGGATGCTCCATGTCCGGCTTCTCCTTTTTTGGAAAATCAATCAATTCAAGATTTGAAAGAGGCACTTTCTCCGACAGGTTTTTTTGCTTTATATTTTACATTATATTTTCAGGCGTTCTCGTTGTGAACATTCTTACTCACGAAGAAGATGAAACAAATCCAGTATTTGCTCGCAAATCAATAGAAGCCTTTACTAAAGTTTTTCCTACTTGTTTACAGCTTAAAATGACTTTAGAGGTAGCTTTAATATATTTTAGAAAATATATTTCTTTTAGACCAATAGAATACTTGTCTGTCAGCCACAGACTGTAGGAGATTCCGAAGAACAAGTTAAATTCTACAACTCTCGTCTTAAAGCAGCAATAGCATCATTAAAATTGCAGTATATTTTAGACAAAATCACTGTTTCACAAACGATCTAAGTATAGCGGGTATACATCTACTTATTTTCTAGTCATAGAAAGGTCAAGTATGTACGGGTTTCAGAATATTTTTAATTCAAGTTTTAATAAAAATTATATAATAAATAACATCTATTTTCATCACAATATTGCGATGCTTGACTACCCGTACGAAGTTTGTCAACGGCTGTAGATTATCTCAGCTGGTCCTTACAATAATCGAGAACGTGACTTATTTGTTCACAAGTTACCTGACAAGTTAATTTGTTTCAATTATAGTTGAACTAACTTGTGGGTAGAAAGTCCTAATATAGGCGCAATTTTTCTTAACATATTCTGCTGGTTGTTTGATTCCAAACAGCTTGGTCGTTCTAGAAATCGTTACGCAAAGGGAGTCAAGCTGCTGCTTCGACATTCCAGCCTGCACACTCCCAGGGGAAGGCGCCGCTGAGCTCTAAAGCTTATGTTATTACTTTTTAATTGCATTGATTTACTGTTGTCACAGGCTCTGGTGTTGATTGAATAGGAATTGGTGAAATTTTCTAAACAAATTTCTTCAATTTTTCTAGTTGACTTACAAGGGCAGGTTCCTGGATAATTGAGGTTGAAGGAGGAATAAAAGAAGGCGACGCAATATTTGGAATAACTCCGAGGAAGCCAGCAGAATTATCTTGTGGAGGACTCACATTATGAGTCCTATACCACTCTTTATACCATTCATCGTAATAAGCTTTTAGATACTCTTCCACTGATCCTGGCTGGGGAACAGGCTGCTGAATTGGAGCAGTTTGAACGCTTTGAGTAGGTTGAACAATGACTTGTGGTTGAATTGGATGAGTTTGAATAGGTTGAACTAAAGGAGAAATAGGAATAGAAAGAATTGATGGGATTGGGCGAATGGCCAATGGAGATATTGCGGAACCTTGTGGCTGGTAGTCGACGAGAGGCACAGGTTCAGTCAGCGGCAAAGTGGCAGCTTGTGAGGTTTGAGTAGTTGCTGGAGCTTCAGTTGTAATTATTTCAACAGTAGTTGGAGCCTGTGAAATGGTCGACGGAGCGATTGAGGAACTTGATGTTGGCGTCGGAGTTGTAGTAATAATCCTTCTGATGGTGGGTCTCTTCTTCTTTCGCTTTACTTTTTCTCCACTGTCTTCGCGAGATTTTTCCTATAAATCATTATATTTCCCTACGAGGACTTACAACTATTTCGCTAGGAGCAGGCTTATCAGCATCTCCTACCTTCTTTAAAGATTGTTGAGCTGTTCGAATGCCATGAACTCTCGACTTTTTGATCTTTTCCACCTGTAATTCTCTTTTTCGAGCATTCTCTCACCTCAATTTCAATATTCTCTTCATCGCCTACATGTTTCTCGATGCTTCTCAGCTGTTCTTCCAATTTCTGTTTTTCTCTTAATAGTTTTTCCTTATACTTCTCCGGTGAATAGATAACTTTTTCCTGAAAGAAACATTATAAAATTAAATCGATTGAAAACCTCATCCTCTCGTTCCTGAGCTTTTCTCTCTCTGTCACGTCTCAATCTTTCTAAGCGAGCTCTTTTTCTCTCCAATCTGGCTAGCTCCTTTTCTCTTTTCTTTTGCTCTTCTCGTTCGTTTTCTTCAGCTTCTCTTCTCCTTTTCTCCTCTTCCAATTTCTTCCTTGCTTCTTCAAGCGCTCTTTTCTCTTCTTCGACCATTCTCCTCTCCTCTTCTATCTTCTTTCTCTGCTCTTCCAATACTTCAGCTTCTTTTCTTCTTTCCTCTAATTCCAGTTCAAGTGTTTTCTTTTCTGTTTCTTCAACAGCCCTTTTACGAGCCTCTTCTTCGTCTCTCTTTTTTCTTTCCTCGTCATCTCTTTGTTTTTCTTCTTCTTCCCTCCTCTTCATCTCTTCTAATTCTTTCTGCTTCTCCTCTTCTTCCTGTCGTGTCTTCTCAGCTAATAGCTTTTCAATCTCTTCCTCTTCTCTCTTCAATTTCTCCTCTTGCTCTCTCTTTAATCGCTCACTTTCTCTCCTTTTCTCTTCTTCTAGCTCTCGTCGTCTTTCTTCCTTTTCTTCTTCTCGTTCTCTATCGGCTTCTTGTCTCCTCAGGCGTTCTTTTCTGTCCAAACTGGCTTCTTGTTGAGCCAGCATTACTCCGAGTCTTCGAGCTTCGTCCTCCAATTTCGCTAATTCTTTTTCCTCTTTTCTTCTCTCGGCATTCAAAGCTGCTTCAACTTCTCTCCTTCTGATGACCTCGATATCTCCAGCATGAACTTCAACCTTTTGTTCCAACTGTCGCCTCAACTCTACTTGCTTGTGTCTTAATCGATCTTTCCTTTGTTCTTCCATCTTATCCTCTTCCAATTGTCGTCTCTCTTCTAACTTGGTTTCCTCTTCTTCTTCTCTTCGCATTCTCATTTTTTCCTCTTCTCTTTGTCTTCTTTCCTCAGCATGCATCTTTTTCAATGCTTCTTCTTTTTGCAGTCTTTCTTGTTGAATTTTTTCTCTCAACTTCTCCTCTTCCATCTCTTTTTCCTTCCTTTCAGTCTCTTTCTTTTCTTCTTCGATTCTCTTCTTTTCTTCTTCCAATTTGGATAGTTTGCTCTTTTCCATCTTCAAGCGCTCTCTTTCCATTCTCAAAGTCACCTTCTTTTTTCGTCTCTCCTCTCTTCTTCTCATTCTCTCCAAGTTTTTTGCTTCCTCATTGGTCGCCGCTGTTGTCCCTTCGTCTGTCTCCGGTGCCTCTGAAAAGCTGTCTTCATTTCCGCTCGATTGACTTTCGATTCCTTTCTTCGCTCACTCACCATTCGCAAAGGTATTCCAGTCATTGTCGCTAGCGACAGCCGGCACCTAAACTTCGGATTGACGATATTCCCGAGAAAAACGAACATCGTCACTTGGGAAGGGCGGAGGCGCTCCTTTTCCAAAACCACTTCCTCCTGCTACACCTCCAAAGGAAATAGTTTCTGTCTCCATTGGAAAAGTCTTTGAGGATGGCAAAAGACCCGATTCTAGCTGTGTAGTTTCTAGCGAATTGATGATATGGAATTTATAAGGAAATACCTTCTTCAGTGGTAGTAGTAACCTTTTCGGTTGTAGTGGGAGACTGAGTAATGGGTGGCTGCGTTGCGATGACTTCTTTAGCCGGAGCCGGTGTGACTTCTTTTTTCCTTTCCCAGACTGGATAGACACGAGTTGGGATTTCTCTTGGAGTGGAAGTTTCGATCAAAATTCGATTAGTCGGTGTTACTTCTCCGGCATGGAACTCTCGGATTTGATCAGAAAACATTTCTGTTTCCAAGTCCAAATCATCGAAACCAAGTGAAACTTCACCGGTAAAGTGATGTTTCGCCTAAAAGTATCTATCATTTTTAATTATTGAAATCAACTATATTTAGTCTCTATATTATGGACAGCTTTAGTAAATTGTTGATAAAATAATAAACCCTTAGAAAATGATGTTTCGCCTGAAACTGAGAGTCCAGTCTATAAATCCTATTAACGGGTTCATCCTGCCTTTGCCCCACAAGGCAATGTCCGCAAAGAAGTCGGGTTCTACTCCCGGTTTTCTCGTTCGTCCAAATCCCAAGAATGATATAATCTCGTACCGAAACATTGGCTTTGTTTTGCCGTAGATGAAACCTCAAAAAAGGTGTCCGAATTGACAGATTTGGGACGCGTGAAAAAGAGATGCGATTCCCATCTACGAACCATGACAAAGTCATCTTTTTATAGGCAAATCAGATGGACAAAGGGGGACACTGGGTCATTTTCAAACTCACCTGGACTATAGCTACCAGGATAATGAAGTGTTTGAGTGCCTTCATAGGCTGTTGTTACCTGGAATCCTAATTGAAGGAGAATGAAAAGGAAAAAGAAAGTCAGTGAGAGAGAGAGAGAGAGACAAACTATACGGTCACGACGGACGAGACTAATGAGGTTGGGTTGATGGGAAAGGACACGACGAACGCTAATGGAAATTCATAAATGCATCTCACAGACTTCTGACCGTCGAACGGAAAAGCAAACAATGACGACCCGTAGGCAGATAGAGGAACAAAGTGTGGAGTGTTGCGTGCAGTCGTGTGGCTAGAGAACCCGTCGGTCAGGCCGGCAGGCTTCATTTCGATATCCGAGATCGTCTCCGAACGGCGATCTTGTTACGAAGCTTAGCTATATGCTAACGGTCTATCAATTGGCAATCCAAGGAAGTCTTGTTCAAAGGAAAAAAACAAGTAGACAGCTTTATAACAATTTGAATTACCAGCCAACAATAATGAGAAACTTCAAGCAACTCTATTGAAAGTTTGGTTGCAATTAAATTGACGAAGTTTTTTTGATCATCTAAAAAGAGTTGGAAAGGGCAAGGACGGAAGAATGCGATCTAAATGAGCCGGAGAGGAAACCGATCCGCGAACTGGGCGTAACACAGAAAAACCCGTACACAGACACGCCTCAGATTTTTACTCTTTGTCTTTAGAATCGTTCGGTGTAGATTTTTCTAGAATAGCGAGCCGATTGTGACTCCCAGCCGCCACGGTTTCCTTCTTGGCCACGAATTTCACCAACAGAGGTAGTTCTTAGGCGAGGAATCGGATCACTAAAGAAGATATTTTCACAAAAATAAGTCCTACTAGGCTGGGAAATCTATTTCTGTATTCACTGCCAGAGTTCCTTCATAAACACTTTCTTCTTCTTTCTTTCTATAAAGTAATCTAAAAAATTTATTTGTGTACTTTATTTAAAAAATACCAACCGAACTTTAGCATAGCAGAGTCCAGCTGTAATTATCATGAAAACAGCAGTTAAAGCTCCATCTACCGACATTGCTATGGACGCATATTTAGCCACTGAAATCACATTTATTTTTGAGTTAGACAGAAAAACCATCATGAGCATTTGGGCTGTTTTTAGTGTAGACAGCGAGCCATTTATTGACTGTATCTCCGGTGAAAATTGAGACGAAAAAGAAAATACTCCATCCTATTATGCTGCATGTTGCTATGACCTTAAAGATCTAGAGTCCATTACTCCACAAGCTTACATGCACTACTGTACAAATGAGTGAGATCAATTTTTCTTTGCGATGTAAAGCAATTAGAAGAGGAATAAAATAAAAACCTAAAACAATCTTCTTTTATCAGCAGAAAGGTTTGAAAAGCGATCGAGTAAGGAATTTTAGGGGCGGCAACCACTCGCTTATCAAGATTTTTTCGCTGGATTATTGGCGCATAGTAAGCTAACAGACAGACTTTTTCAAAATGTGTAATGATTGAATCATTCAAATGCGTTGATATAATAAAAACTTCTACATACTGTAGCACTAACCTGTAGCAATTAATGCAAATGCCCACCATAGCTGTGCTCCTACAAATAAGGCGTAAAATGTTATATAAGCGATGAAAGACACGAGAATGCCAGATGCAGCGTGGTCCTAAATGAACAATGAATCATAAAAAACAGTTTCGAGGAGTAATATACCCATTCAAAATCTGCCATTGTGCCCGATGGCGGCAATACAGGATGTGCAGCTTGTTTCCAGTGAGATTTGATAAGCGTAGGTGACACATGCCTACTGATAAGAAAGTTAGCATCAACTGGTTGGTATACTAATATTTTGCTAAGCACCGGACGCCAAACAAGGCAGATGCTAGATAGTCAATGTAGCTTTGCCAAGATATCGTAATCATTTGCATTTTTCACTCGTAAGGGAAGATTTTAATCTGAATCTTTGTTATTAATCAATTGAGTACCCAATTAATCAATTTAAATAGCTTGCAACATAAATTAACTGCTAACTAACCTAGCCGGCAGAAAGTGGTTTTAAGTTGAAATTTTGGAGTTCTGTGGGATAAATGTGGACCAGTCCTATATCACAAAAAACTCGTAATCTAGAGGCTTCTTCATCCATCTTTTTGCTCCGGGTTCAACTCCCCATGATTTTTTTCATTTTCTAACAGCTAATTTTTGTTGTAAATATGGTCTAATTATTTGCTCCGTTCTTCTAGTTGAATATAAAGGCGGGTCTAGAATGGGTCTCGTAGCGTAAGCCACACACCGTATACCCAGAGAGTAGGAATTGGCAACCAAAAACATAGCACTTTATTCGTTTGCAGCCTAAATTTATCAGTTTTTTGAAATTTTGTATCGCATTTTGCGGTGTGAAGAATTTTCCTGACACCCAGACGAGGTGCTAATAAATTATTTCTTCACAGTACGCTAGTTTCGTGTTTTCTTACCTTTTCTTCTGATTAGACATTTCTTTTTCATTGGTAGTCAAAGTATTTCAGGGTCTTGTCTTTAAACAAGAAATCCTTACTCCACCACGATGGTTAGGGAAGACAGATCTACTTGGAAGGCTAACTACTTCCTGAAGCTTATTGAGCTCTTCGAAGAATATCCCAAATGTTTCATCGTGGGAGTTGACAATGTTGGTTCAAAGCAGATGCAAGAAATCCGCTCTGCCATGCGAGGTTTGATTTACGAAAAATTAAAGTATTGATCAATTAGGACACGCCGTCATCCTCATGGGAAAGAATACCATGATCCGCAAGGCTATCAGGGGGCATCTGTCTAAGAATCCCAATCTTGAAAAAATCCTTCCTCACATTGTGCAGAACGTCGGATTCGTTTTCACCAAAGAAGATCTTTCTGATGTTCGCGGCAAGCTCTTGGAAAACAAAAGAGTAAGCTCGATTTAATTGTTAACATGTAATTTTAGGGAGCCCCGGCCAAAGCTGGAGCAATTGCACCTTGCGATGTCAAGATTCCTGCTCAAAACACCGGAATGGGACCTGAAAAAACATCTTTCTTCCAAGCTCTCCAGATTCCTACTAAGATCGCCAAGGGAACCATTGAAATCTTGAACGAGGTTCATCTTATCAAGGTTGGAGACAAAGTCGGAGCTTCCGAAGCTGCTCTCCTCAACATGTTGGGAATCACTCCCTTTTCTTACGGATTGGTTGTTCTTCAGGTCTACGACAACGGAACACTTTATTCGCCTGAGGTCAGCTGCACTTAGTTAATTTAACAAATTTTTAAGGTATTGGATATGACCACCGAGGAGCTTCGCAAGAGATTCTTGGCTGGAGTACGCAACGTCGCTTCCGTCTCTCTTGCCATCAAATATCCTACCTTGGCTTCAATCGCTCACTCTCTTGCTAACGGAGTACAGAACATGCTCGGAATCGCTGCTGCCACCGACGTTACATTCAAGCAAGCTGAAAAACTCAAGGAATATTTGGCTAACCCTGGAGCCTTCGCCGCTGCTGCTCCAGTTGCTGCTGCTAGCGCCCCTGCTGCAGCTGCCGCTGCTCCAGCTAAAGAAGAGCCCAAGGAAGAATCAGATGAAGACATGGGCTTCGGACTCTTTGACTAAGTTTCTTGTTGTTCTTCTCTTCGTGAGAATAAAATTGTTATCAATAATTGCACATTATACCATTTGGCAACATCCATTATTACTACCTGCTATATTGGTTAATTATTTTTTGATTTATACGAATTTTTAGTAACTGGCCCAGTAAGCAGAAATGATTATCTTCAAGGATGCCTTCACTGGTTAGTTTTTTATTTTAAAATAAAAGTATAAAGCTAACTCACGCACCTTAAGGCGAAATTCTTGAATTTCTATTCAATGATTTTTTTGTAGAATTTCGAAGCACGTTTTGTGTTAGATTTTTACATAAATTTTTGCTCGAAATTCAGATAGACTTTCGTTGAATCACGCGTGAAAAATAGTATAATATGATGTTTAAGCGAATCATAGAACTTTCTTTGGTTTTGCCGTAATATTGAACATTTTCAGACGACGAACTTTCATCCGACTCCTTCCCGATGAAGCTCGTCGATGACCTCATTTACGAGTTCAAGGGAAAGCACGTTGTCCGCAAGGAGGGAGATGTTGTCCTGGCTGGCTCTAATCCTTCTGCTGAAGGTGAAGACGGCGATGATGGGACCGATGAGCATGTTGAGCGCGGAATTGACATAATTCTTAACCACAGACTTGTCGTAAGCTTTCTCTAACTGCTAAATCTCATTAACATTTTCCAGGAAATGAACTGCTACGAAGATCCTACTGTTTTCAAAACTTACATCAAGGATTTCATGAAGCGGGTAGTCAAGCATATGGAACAAGAAGGCAAACCTGCTGACCAAATTGATGCCTTCAAAAAGAAGATTCAAGGATTTGTAGTCTCACTTCTTGATAAGAAACGCTGGAAAACTCTTTCCTTCTTTATCGGTAAACTTTTTAATAGTTCAGTTAAATTAAATTGCAGGAGAGAAGGCCGCTGAAGGTGCTGAAGGAGGACAGGTCGCCATCATTGAATATCGTGACGTTGATGGAGAAGAAATCCCAACATTGCTTCTTGTAAAGGAGGCTATTATTCAAGAGAAGATCTAATCGTTGTGATTTGCATCCTTGAAAAACTGTTTTTTGAATTATAGCACTTTTATCCATTTCACTGGTTTTAAACCACTTTTTTTTTTTCTACAATATGCATTTGTATGTTTATTACGTATTTGTCTTTAGGGTCTAAAATGGCTAAGCGCACAAAGAAGGTCGGAATTGTCGGAAAGTACGGAACTAGATATGGAGCTTCCCTCCGTAAAATGGTTAAGAAGATGGAAGTAACCCAGCACTCTCGCTATACCTGTCTGTTCTGCGGAAAGGAAGCCATGAAGCGCAAGGCTGTTGGAATCTGGAATTGCTCCAAATGCCACAAGGTTAGCATTTCTTTTAATTTGTCGAAATGTTTTCTTTCAGACAGTTGCCGGAGGAGCCTATGTTTATGGAACTGTAACTGCCGCCACCGTTAGATCTACTGTTCGTCGTCTTCGTGACCTCAAGGAATAAGCAGATCTTGATGTTGATTGTTATTTTCTCAAATAAAAATTTGAGATAAAAATTCAAATAATTTGGAGCGGAAAGTGTTGATTTTAGTTATTTGAAGGGAATCAATTTCACTAGAAATAGGTATTACTCGAAAACATCTTGAGGATAAATAACACTTACAATTGTGGAAGAATACGCGAAGTTATCTCTAATTGTGTTTTCTTGAAACATGCCATGCTATATTTATCTCTTTTCTTTGGTGATTAACGCCCATAAACAACGACTTCACCAGCCTGATAGAAATGCTTACAAGTCTTAGATCGTTGCACTAAATACCTAAAACGGTTATTGCGGATCGGTTCTTGTCTCATGAATGCTTACGGTCTAAAGGTAATTTGAATATGAGGATGGGCCCTACAACGCGCTATATTTTTGAATTCAAGCTTTCTTCACTTTCTTGTAAAAACACGTTTTCATTTACTTTATTGATAAAGAAAGACATTTTAGATGAAAGAATGTGTATTAAGAGAAGGTTGTTCTACTAATTTTGTTTCAACGGAAAAGCGAGGCAACCTTCTTTCAGCACTGCATAGAAGAGAGGTGAGTTTTTTTAACAATTTATTTTTTAAGCAATTTAGATAGGCAAAACTAGGAAAAATACATTGCCTTTTGTTGCTAAAATATCGTTGAAAAAAATAAGTCTACAAGGCCTCGATGCTGAATTTGATCAAAGGTTTGTCTTAGTTCCAACTGCTATATTGGGTGTATCTAGGTTTTTTGAAGATAATGGGAACGGATTCCTTGGAATAACTCACAATGGGCGTTACCTTGTGAGTATTTTCCGTCAAGCGTGTACCTCTAAACTATTTTTCTTCGAATTTACACCATATCAAGCTATAGTGGTTTGTTACTTGGATAGCTATAAATGTTTTATAGAAAAGAATCATAACCATCGAAACTCCGAACATAACTTTATATAATATTGAAGCTTATATTCCATCTAAAGGAGAAAAATACTTTGGAAGTTTTGTATATGATTTGTACATCTTTTTACATTCGTTTTGAAATAAAATTTACAGAGTAAAATATCGTCGTATAACTTCAAAGGAAAACAATTTGCCTATAAAGTAGGTATATTATAAAACTCACAAATTGAAAATTTAGACTTTATATGTCTTCTACTCTATATAATTTTCAAATCTCTATCTCAAATCTGATTGTTGTTATCTCTAGATTAGTTGATAGTGTGCCTCCAAAAAAATCTGCCAAGTAAGTCTGAATTTATTACTAATATTTGCAGAAGCTATGTGATTGCACATGAAAATGGAATAATACTCAATACGGGAATTTCCTTGATAAACTACATGTTTCTAAAAGAAGATGTAACTTTAATGAATCAGGAACATGTAAAACGTGTTAGAAAGGTGAACGGGCGGCTTATTTTCTATCATAACTACAAATTTTTAGGTGTGGAAAATTTTACGTAAACAGAATGTTCATCAAGTGAGCTTGGTCGGTAGCGTGACTCTAGATCTTGGCGAAGATCTTTCGATTAGCACAACATCTGAAGAAGTAGGAGAAGATTACAGCTATAGCTTACACGCGGAAAATAAAGAACTCAACAAAAGCGGTTAGCCAGTAAAAAAACAAAAATTTGTTTCCAGAACAGGATTGCCTGCCTATAGTATTTTCGCGCGATTATTTTGCAGTAGAAAAGTGGATAACCCAAGTGATAGAAAACCACTTGCGGAAATCACCAACTTTTACTGGGTCTGTATTTAAACTATTGTATGATTTTGAGGTATTATACATTACTTTTATACTTTTTCTTTAGGTCGATATAAGAAATGTGAACGGTTTTATGGTAGATGTTCAATCATTTGCTCTTTGCGAATTAGTTGTATATAAGGACTATGAAACAAATCTGAACGAATTTCATCTTTTTAGTATACTCTTTAAATGGTTCGTCATATTATCGTAAATCCTTTAATATCCAAAGTTCCAATTTCTAGCTTGATTTTCTCTAACTTTCACAAATGTTTATAATTTTTGATATTCTGCAAAGCTATAGGCCTTGACATCCTTCTCAAGATTGTAGAACATTAAAAATTATGAAAAGTTTTATTAAAATTAAGCGGGAGTCGTGGGATGCGCGTCAATTGGAATTTACGATGATTTTTATTGTATTCTAGGGATCTTAAAAATTGCAAAATGTCCTATAATACAGCACCTCATCACATTGGAAAGATTGATAATGGAAGGGCATTTGGAAATCGTTGGTGGCCATTAAAGACAGGATCTGCCGTTCCAACTACAGCCGTGCATATGAATCTAAATAATGCACATCTTTTAAGAGGTAACAATACGAATTAATAATATGGAAGTTATTTAAGCTGAAAAACGCGAGAGAGCTATAATCACCTGTGATAATCATTTAATTATAACTTCTGACGACTAGAGGACTGTAAATGTCGAATATATTTTAGCTATATTAAATATTTTTGAAAAAGCAAACCAGATGTATTACTTTCGCATTCCGTAGAATCCAGACAGCTAGTATCAATATGATGTGAGGCTAAAGGACCGGTAGCAAAGCAAAAAGTCTTGATGGCCTTGTTGCGGCGTATAAAAGTATTGAGGGAGAGAAAGACATATCAAGATGAGTCTCCTTCTTCCTTCAATCTTCGGTATATTGTGCCTCTCAGCTACGTTAGCTATTCCTCTCGGCCATGCCAGGTATTTTCACAAAAAAGGAAGAAAGTATTTTTACAGTTATGGTCATTCTGGAGCTAATTTCGGATATGGTAGCGATGTGGCTCATCATGCCGGAAGCTTCTACGATGCAGCGCATGGAGGACATGATGCCGGAGCTGCTGGTTATTATTCCGGACACAAAGATTCGGAACATGCCGCAGCTGCCAAAGCTTCAGCCGGTGCCTCACACGAGAGCGAAGCACATGGAGAAGGAGCTGGAAACAAGTATAGCACGGCTGATACCGATTTTGGAAAAGGCAAGAGCACATTCCATGCATGCATTATTTCAACCATTTCAGACGTAAAAAGTAAATCTTTCGGCTTCTTCGACTACAAATTTGTTCAACCTCAATACCATGTGGAGCAATTCCACAGCGACGAGAAACACGCGCAAAAGTACGGTGGAGATGCACATGCAAAGGGAGCCAAACAACAACACGGAAATGAATTCCACAATAAGGGCTATGAGGAATATGGTATTGGAGTTAAAAGAGATGATAAAAAGTTGTAGACAAATCCCACCAAAATTATGGAGGCAATCATAGCGGATTTAATGGAAAAAATGCGGCTGAGGGTCATAAATACTCCGACTATAATAATGGATATGGTAGGCTAAATAATCTTACGACGCTTTGTTAGATAACTCGGCTGATTCTCATTACGGAAAAGGCTATGAAAATATGCAGAACGAATATGGCCACAGATACGAGGTCCCTCGTCCTTATTCCCCTCATTACGGAGGCTATGGTTATGAACAACCTCAATATGCTTTCTCACCATATTACTGATTAAAGTATTGAGAAACTAAGGGGAATAAATGTTTACTATTAGTATAACAGAGATCAATAGAGATCAGAGAAGACGTTTTAGTCGGATTCTTCATTTGAATGTCGAGCAGCAATACGACTCCCACGATTGGGATCAGTTTGGGGCGAAGCTCGCAAATCAGTTCTCTTCGAATCTGTGCTTTCTTCGTAGGAAAGTCGTTTTCTTCTCTGAAAATAACCAGATCATACACAGAAGTGATTGCTTACGTTGTAATGGACAATTTCTGGATCCTCGTTTTGATTTGTTATATTTTCACGGGATAATCCTGGAGAGGTCGGATTCAAGATACTGTTCTGTTCAGCATTGACTTCCTGTTACTTTTGTTTTAAGAAAATGTGTTAAACTAACAATTTTTCTAATTTCCTCTAAGGCGTGTCGAGCAGGCTGGGCTAATTGCATAACTTCCTCAGGGTCTACCACAACATTCTTAGTGCAATCAAAGGTCTGAGATGAAAGATGAATTTGCTTTTGAGTTACTTACCTTATAAATTCCTATTAGACGATCTCCCAACTCAAACATATTATTTCTCAATGAGATGATGATAAATTGTGCATTTTTAGTTTTTTCTTTGACATAATGTCCAATAATAGATACGTTGCGGAAATCCAGAGCGGCATCAATTTCATCCATTACGTACAGAGGAGTTGGGCGATATTTATGCAGGGCGAATACTAGAGAAAGAGACGACAGAGTTTTTTCACCTCCCGATAGATTTTCAATATTTTTCCATGATTTTTTCGGAGGCCGAACCCTGAAAAGCATAAGAATTATTAAGCGGGACTTACATAAATTGTATTCCTTCACTAAATGGATCTAGTGAGTCTTTCAAATCTAAAGATGCATCGCCTCCTAATGTGATCATTTGATACATCTCTTTTAAATTTTTTCCAATTTCTGTAAATCCTTCCATAAACTCTTGAAGGCGGCATCTTTTCCACTCTTCCATTCGCGTCATATGCAATTTATGTAGTTCTTGAAGTTTCGTTAGTGCGGAATGTTCAATGTTGTATTTTCTCGTCTACATTAAAAAAATAAATATACGTATTTAAGAAATTTACAAACCTTTTCTGTGTACTCGTCAATAATTCGCATATTAAGATGTTCCTTATTTTTGCGAACTTTATCCTGCAATTGCTGAAGACGGAATTTCAGCTCTTCGCAATCGCACTCCTTAAGCTCTTCTTCTGTCAACTCAGGAACTGCTCCATCGTCTCCATCACTATCTTCGCCGTCCTTCAAGAATAAAATACATTTTCAAACTCACAAACCTCATCATCTCCCTCTGGGCGCTTTTTTTTAATTCTTTTTTGGTGAGCTTTTTCTTCAGCAAGTGTTTCGTCGTCGATAATATGATCATGTTGAGCTGGTTTTCGTATCTGTTTAATACAAATTGACATAGTTTTTCTGTATTATTACTTTTTCAGGAAGTATTCCATAATCTTTGATACGATGGAGCTTTAGCTGAGAAATCTCTCTCTTGACTCGCTCTAATTCATGCCTTAAAGCCCGACATCTGTCTTCTATAGCCTTATATTCATCCGATAGTTTCTAAACAGATTTTTACTGTACAAATGAACCTACATCAATTTGTTGAGTTAAGCGGTTTTCTTCATCGTCTTGTTTGCTATTTGCTTTTCTTAGTTCCTTTATTTTAGCCACAACAATTGCTATTTTCTCCTTAAGCAGATTATTAATTATATGCTCAAAGTCAAACCTCAGCTGCAGATCTCTTATTATCCAATTCGTCTTGTATCTTTTCGTTTTCTGCTTCAAGATCAACCAGTCTTTGTAGCTCCTTTTGTTTATTTTCGATGATAATTCTTTGGCCTTCAATTCTTGCCTGTACTTTCTTCTTGTCTTTTGAAAAAGTGCTCAGTTTCATCTCTTCAGTGTTTATTTCGTTTCTACAGGCCTCCATTTTTTCATTAGCCTGGTTAACAGCTTCTCGGAATCTCTGTAAGCTTTGAATAAATCAAATGAAAATCTGACTTACGCCGAGTAATTCTTTCCAGACTCGATTAAGGTTTGCTTCTGCTTTCTCGAAATCTTCTGTTACTTTTTCTAATTCAATTTTAGCCTTATCATATTCCTTTACAATCGCCTCAACTTCCTTTCGAGTCTTCTCAATTTCTGCAGCATCAACTGTGACTTTACCCATTGAACCTTTGAGTTGTTCAAGGCTCTTTTCCATGTTGCGAATTTTTTGACTAATGTTCTAAAAGAATATTATATAATGTTAACTATAATACTTTGTTATCTTCGACCAGTTCAAGTTTTTGCTTATTCAATTGATCCAATTCCTTTTTCGATTGGGCAACTATAGTTTCTTTCTAAATTTTTTATATATGTGCAAATTATTTGTGAATTACATTTTGTTTTCTTGCATTCAGTTCTTGTAGTATAATACTATCCTGCTCGGTTTTAGCTTGTAGTTTCTCAAGCATTTCCTGTGCATTTTTGGCTTTACGAGCAATTTCCATTTTATCGCCTTTATCGGTTTTGCCAAGATAAGTGCGATGTTCCCTAATCAAGAATATACTTTTTAACGCAAAATTTAACCAACCTGGCTCTTTTTTCGCCACCTCCTGTAATTGAACCTGAGCTCTCCAAAGCAGCTCCACCCATAGTGATATAACGTGCACGCAGCTCTAAAAGTTATTTGTATATTTTACAAAAATTAAAATATACTGTTATTATACAAATTGCTAGCCTCTTCCATATTGTTGACAATCATTGTATCTCTGAACTAAAAGAAGATGATAATTTTTTAAAAATTACTTACCACTTGATAGAAAGCAGGGCGAAATTCTGGTTTTGAAATTACAATTAAATCAAATACTCTTTGGGCCGGCCTGAAAAGTTAAACAATTTACAAATTAAAAAAAAACATTACAAATTGGGGCACTTATCCATAGTTTTGCTAACAGCAACCGAATCTAACACAGTTACAGAGTATCTTCCAAGTTTCGCCTAAATTTTCCTTCAATTATTGAAATTAACTACCTTTTTGATAATATCTAGAGCTAGATCACCATCATTTTTTGTCTTAACAACGAAGTTATCTAGACCTGATGTATTTGATCCGATAGCAATTTGGTATTTATCGTCGACAGATCCTAAGTCGCCTAGGCGACCATAAAAAGAGGTAATAAGGCCATCGTCTTTTGCTTTGACTAAGCGTTTAAAGACTTCTTGATAGTTGTCATTTTGGCCTTCCTTTGCTAGTGAGATACATCTTTCTAATTCAGCTTTGTCGTTTGCAATCTGAATAGACTAATTAACGGTAAGAAAAAAGACAAACATTATTAGATAATTTTTTATGTTCTGCCATGTCGGCTTCAAAATCACGACGGGCTTTATCTAAAGTCCTTTCAGCTTCTGGAAGTCGTGTTTTGACATTTTTCAATGTCCTGCTTAAATATGAATTTGCTATTTGAACACATACTCGTTATTTGTTTCAAATTCGGCTTTTGCTGTTTCTATCTGCTTATTAAGGTCGGTGATTCTTGTCTTATAGTTCTCTGAATCGGCTAGTAAAAGGCTTAATTTCTGTTCAGCAATTTTTCTCTGAAAGTTTATATAATGTTTCACTTACTGAAAGAACTAACTTTTCCACCTATTTCATCGAAAATAGCTTGCTTTTCACCTTTAGTTTCTTCAGCTTTGCGTCTTTCTTCGCTAAGTTTGACTGATTTCTCATCATATCGAGGTTTGTTTTTCTCATACTAATTATAAAAGAATTAAACCCCAATAATTTAGTTACCTGTAGCTCATTTGCCTTTGCTTTATCAGCAAGTTCTTCTATTTCGCCTCTTTTCATATTGATCAATTTTTCAGCACGTCCGGGAATTTCCATAACATCTTGCAAATCCTGTTTAACAGCCGACATCTTGTCTTCAGCTGCAGAAAGATCTTTGACATATCTGCAAAGCAGCATGTTAATAAAATATTGTTTACCTCTTGTTATCAATTACACGCCGTTTTTCTGTATGAGCAATTTTTTCTATTTCCTCTCTAACGTTAGCAAGAATCGATTCTTCTTCTTCTTTTTCTCTGTAATTTCATTTGTATAACAAATAACGTATTTTATGTATACCTCTCATGTTCGGCTAGTTCTCCTTCTACTTCTTTTTTTGCATCCAGAATTTCTTTTCTTTTATTAATAACAGTATCAAGTTCTTCTTTCAGTTGTGTCATTTTAGGATGTGATTCTTCATATTCTTTTTCAATATTTATCCTATCCCGAATAGATAATGTTGCACTCAAGCTAACCTTTTAATAGTGAGCAGTTTATTATTAATCAGAGCAGCTTGGTTTTCACATCTTAAATGAGAAATCATTTCACGAACAGGTCCTTCAAGTGCTTCTCTTTCCTTTTCCGCTGCCTTGACTCTAAATTTTATTAATAAACTGAAACTTGAAAAAAGTTATATACCGTTGATTTTGCTGACTCTTTTCTGTATTAATTTCATCGATTTTTATTGAAATATCATTGATGAATGTCTAAATAAAATGTTAGGAAAATGAATAAAAAATACGTTGAGACGACTAGAGCCAATGATATCTTCGAGATATTCCAGCATCCCATCCTTTCCTGGTCCTTCGGATTTAGCCTTCATTAAGGCAATTTGTTCAACCTCTCCCTAAAAACTAACTAATTTATGTTAATGTCTCGAAACCTGGAGAATAAGAAAACGATTGTGTACTAAGTCGATCCCTACTGACATTAGTTTGCTTTCGATTTCATCTTTACTTTTTACCTAAAATTAATTAGTTATAAAATTTTTAAAAATATTTGTAGATTTTATTTTTAAAAAAGTATTTCAAAACGCTACCTTTCCGTTGATACTATACTTGCTGGTACTATCTTGATATGCTGTCCTTCCAATGCGAAATTCACTATTTTCAATGACATTATAGCCACCATCAGCAGTATCAATGATTTTTTGAAATGCAACTTCAACCGTACAAAAGTCGGGACGATTTTTTCCAGAAGAATTGTGAATCAACTCATTTAGCTTTTTTAAACGGATTCGAGATGCCTAAAATCAATAGTTTTAACAAGTTATTCTTACTCTAAATCCAAAAACAAATAGAAGTGAATCAATCACATTACTTTTTCCAGAACCATTTGGGCCAATAATAGCCGAAAAATTCTGTAAAAAAAGAGAATAATAATAATAAAAATTTATCGAACCTTGTGGAATGGTCCAAGAACTTGAGTTCCATAATATGATTTAAAATTTGTTACGACAATTTCTTTGATCATCAGTCTGGCTCCACTCCCATCTGCACACATAATCAATTTTGGCCTATTAGGGATATTCTTTAAAAAATATATAATTGAATTTATTAACTTACGACATCCAGAAGATTACTACCAGTGTGATCATATTTCCCCGAATATCCCTGGTGTGCACTCAACATTTCTTCATGTTCTTCAGGACGATCCGATGTAAGTGCCGATCCTACCTTTGGAGCTTTTTTTGGAGATTGCTTCCTTGGAGCTCTCTTCTTTTCATTCTTTTTTGGGGTAACTGCTATAAAATGTTATTTTGCATAATAGTATAGTAGAAACCTGTATCTGAATCAGCATCGCTGAAATTGTCATTATCGGCTTTCTTTTTAGGCGGCATTTTCCTGAAAATAAAATAAATACTAGTGAATAATAATGAGTAGACGAAGAGAAATAAATGAAAATTGTGTCGATGTCTTCAAATCGAGCTGGATTATAAGGCAGGCACGAGTTTTAAACGTCATTTTTGGCGCCGCACAGCAATCGATGGGGCGAGATTATTTCGCAATCGGCGCACCCTCTGTATGTATCAATTGTAACATAAAATGTCTTTTATTCCATATACTTTCCTTTTTGATATATGGACTTAATGTTTAACTGGATCTAATACAAGCGTTGTAAAACGAGTAAATTGTAAATGCCAAAAAGATACACGATAAAACTATTTATTACTTTAATTCCACTGAAACGGAGACTTTTCAGATATCATATTTGTTTAAGTATTCAAGGACTTCCGCTACATCATCCTTCGATCCGAGGATAATAGGAGCTCGTTGATGGATCTATAACTGAAAAGTAGAAAAATACCATAAAACTCGCCTTCTCAGGAACAATATCCAGAATGCGTTCTTTTCCAGTAGTGGCAACACCGCCAGCTTGCTCCAAAATATAGGCCATGGGGTTACATTCATAAAGAAGGCGCAACTGAAATATTATTAGAAACTGTAAAATAGTTCTTACTTTTCCATTAGGAGCAGATGCCGTTGGCGGATAAAGGAAAATTCCTCCGTTTAAGAGAGTTCTGTGAACGTCAGCTACCATTGAACCAACATAGCGTTGCCCCATTGACTAAAATAATTAGTAAAGCTTCATAACTACAAAAAAAAACTTTTTTTCCAGGCTCCGGATCTTTTCTGGTCCTAATATATTCTGAGAGTCCCTTGCTCCAAGTTTTTGCATATCCTTCATTGATCGAATAGATAGATCCTTTTGACTTGCAGCGCATGTTTGGATGAGTAAGGATGAATTCACCAATTGACTTAAAATACTATAAAAATACTTTAGAATTAATACCGGATCCAGGGTAAATCCATTGACACCTTCTCCAAAAGAAAGGACAACCATTGTTGCTGAGCCATAAAGAGCATATCCAGCAGCCACCATTTCTTTTCCAGGGCGGAGAACATCTGTTACGCTAGGCGCACCTTCGCTCTTCTAAATATGATCATTAGTTTAAAAAACTAAATGTAAACCTTTTTATAAATTCCAAAAATGGTTCCTATCGAAACTAGACAATCAATATTAGATGAACCATCTAATGGATCAAATGTGACAATATAATTGCCTCGTTTTTTCTCTTCCACCTATAATAAATAAGTCATTAAATGAATAAGCAAAACCTCAATAAGCTCATCGTTTTCCTCAGAAACCAATAGACAAGTAGTGTAACTAGACTTTAGCATGTTGATCATGAGCTCATTTGACAGGACATCAAGTTTCTTCACTTCTTCGCCTTGAACGTTTGTTGCTCCAGCAATACCATATCTAAGTAAATTAATTTGTAATTTGATTGAAACTTACAATTTTGCCAATCCAGCCTTCTGCGTTGCCGATGCAATGGCTTTAATAGCGACGAGCATAGATGTTAGAAGGTTTGTAAGATCTCCAGTAGCCTCAGGATATTTTTTTTGTTCTTGTAAAACAAAACGCTGCAATGTCATCGAATCAGTTTCGATGCCATATTGTTGAGTTTCCGACATCTAAAAATTAAAACTTGAGTGTATGCATATTGAGGGAAGTTTCAAATTAAGATAAAATCGTATTTATCGCGATGACTAATTATCTTTATATTTGTTACCTAATTATTGATTAAAAACCCCCCAATATAAACAACGAAAAAGAACAAAGCAAGAGCCCAAGGAAGGCACTTCTGCAGCCTACGTGATCTAAAGGCGACGGTGAAATGCGTTGTTGTTCATTTATTGAGCGGCCAGCAGCGGGCGAACTATGGTCTTTGCCAACGATTCACTCGTTCAAAGAACTATCGATAAGCCTTTGCAACTCGATTCTGTAGTCTTTTAGAGCCAAATACAGGCTAAAACGATGAGATCAATTTGTATATATGTATATACATAGTTCAAAATATCGTCAGTTACACTAATACCAACATTTATAAGTCACAAATGAATTCCATTATAATTGTGTGTCTCTGGTCGGAAGGTCAGTCTACCATCGTTTTCTAGCTCCTCCCTGTGATAATATATGAGCATCTAAGAATAGCCAAACTCTAGAATAAGAGAGGTACAATCGGCAGATATCCGTTCATAATAAAGATTTTTATGTTCAGAGAATGTTTACAATAAATATTAGCATCGGCTTGCTTATGCTATCGTAATATGCATCACAAATAGTCTTTGCTGGCCGCTGGTCCTTTGTTTGATTCGATATCATCGAGCATTTTATAAGATACAATCTTCTGTATAGGAGCTAATATATTGATGTAGATTTGCCATTATTACAATTATGCCCACTAGCAGGTGGCCAATGGGACCTGACCTTTCCTTTCGGCAATTGACCCCGAGCCACTATTCTATAGCGTCCTGAGTCTATTGATTTGTATAATGGGCGCACTATTTCTTTTTCCAATGCTATAAATGATTTTAATAGTCCATAAGGTTTTATTATCCTCCACATCTCTATCTTTCTTCTCCAACAATGCATGTGCACACAGACACTCTCTTTGAATACGAAATTACATTTAAAGATGGCTTTAAACGTGTTTTTGAGAAGAAAGAGGTTGTATTTGCTATACTCTTATTCTATTTCTAATTTCCAGACCCGTCGAATTGAGAAAATGGCCGATAATTCTTCTGACGAATCTAAAATTCGACCGAGAGGTACTTCACGAAAGCAAAAGGTTTTATCCAATATAATCGAAACTTTTTTAAAGGAACAAACTGATACTCCAGTCCGTCGCTCAGTCCGACTACAGAAAGCTCCTCTAGACAGAAAGGCTAAAGAAGTGCCCATAGGTATTTCCTATCCCATACTAGAAAAAATTAAATCGATAGACGAGAACAATAACTCCGAGAAAACGGTGACTGTTCACTTCGAAGAAACATCAATTTCTCCGCTCCTTCGAATGAAACAATGGATTCAAAAACATCCGATTATTGAGCGAACTATTCCTGCTGCCATCTTTGTAGGTTTTCTATTTAAAAAGTATCTTCTTTCAGCTAATTTTCGTAACATTTCTGTTTTACTTTGCCGATATTATCGTACCTCCCAAGACACGCGAACAAATCTCTTCAATAATTTCGACATCAGGCAAGAGAATTCTCAATAAGGCCAACTTTTTCTTCAAGTGATTCCTTATTTTATCATACTCATTGTAAATACATAAATAGTCGCTCTTATCGTCTGACTTTTCTGCCGTTAAAAGTTGCATCTAGATGTAAAAGTAAGGCATTCGTGAACCCTCATTTCGTCTGTATTGCACTCCCGATAAAGTTCCTTCGTTCACAATTCGTCGTCCAATATACGAGTGTTGTAGTCGGGCGTTCCGATGATACGACGGAACTGATTCATCTTCCATTCGACATGCTGCTCCTCGTCGTCGGCCTGCTCACAGTAATGTTCTCTCCTCAATATGTAGGCTTATCTCTTTACACTTTGATCACTCTACAGGCTTCTCCACAATATTATCCAGTTGCTCCGCCTGGAAATGTTCCTTCTTACGTACCAGCTGTGGTTTTCCATCCATCACAGCCATTCGACTCGTGTGAATTGAGTGGTCTGTTCATCTTCTTCATAATTTTGTTCTTTTCCAGTTTGCTTTGATCAGCAGAAATGCTGCCATTGGGGAGCCATACCAATAGCCATTATTCTTATTTTCACAATAATCGTAATCTCAGCCTTCATCGTGCTTCTCACCTATAAAATAGTCCGAATGACATTCCATTCTTTGAAAAAATAAAATATTTTATTGAGTTGTAGACCCGTCTTTGTTGTCCATACTTTTACAAAGGAAAAAAAGATATAAAGTCGGCGTTGTGACGACTAATAAAAAAGAAAACATCAATAAGTAATCCATCCGCCTCGATATCTAAAAAATAAGTTTTTTTCTTTTTATTTTCCTACCTCTCCCCATTGCTCTGATATCACATGTCGATGAAGAAAACCCGAACCAATTTCATTTTTATCTTCTACAGGTGGCTTCTTTTCGCTTAAAAAAAGTATTCGACACATCCACTGAGGAGGTGGCCGACTATAGTGAAATCCTTTTATGTGGACTCGCATCACAGTTGACGTCAAAATGGTAGCGATTGTCACTACTACCATATTGAAATGGAAATAAACAACTGAATAACTGAATAAAAATAAAGATGAGACCAAACCAAGGAGTGGGACTTCCTCTGAACTATGAGGAACTTTTTCAGTAACAACTAGAGATAACACAGCCATACTAAGGATGGAAGTCACTCCCAGAGTGAAGCGTTCCTGTTAATATAGAAAAGATAATTTGTAGTAAAAATATAGAAGAAAAAGACGATCAAACTGTTTATCCCCTCTAGGCCTATTTTTCATTTTCTATGCATGAAAGCACCTATTGAAACTAAAAGTATCAAAAGCCGACAGTTTGTTCGTCTTTCTTTGAACAGTCTCTGCACTTACTTGTCTTTCATGTTTAGTAGAAAATCGAGCAAAAAGACCCGAAATTGATAGCATACAAATGATATAAGTCGGTAGGACCAGTGAGAATAAATAATAGAATGGTTTCCTCCTTATTTCCACGACAAAACGCGCTGAAGAAACTGTTGTCGATTCATGACTATAATGATCTTCGGCCAATCCAACATTCTAAAGTTGATTATATGAACTCGAGACATCGCGAAAGTGTCTATTACAACGATCTAACGACCTCGTTAATCGAAAGATGAACGGCCTAACACCCCCGATTGAAACTCACCAGTAGCTCCCACTCTTCATTATTCGAATAGTGTTCAGATTCGTGTTTATGTGAAGCTTTAAGCAAAAGTTTATCTTCAGGATATTCCCAAGAGGCTACTCGTAATTCACACCGTTGATCATCGAAAGGAAAACGACCAACACCTGGAACGCATTTCAGTCGAAGGAGGCTCACTTATGTGACATGTGTATTCTGTCTTCTAAATCTTGACCGTTATCTACGTGTGAGTTGATCGCGTAAAATTTTTTTGAGGCGGTGTACGGTCAATTTTGGAAAGAGAAAATTTGTGCGATAGTTTGGGTAATAAAGGAGTGAATGGCGAACTTTTAGAAAAAGAAAGAAATCGTTGTCAATGGAGTTTGATCTCCATAAAAGCCTTTAAAATATCAAATTTGAGGAATTGGGGAAGAACTTGTTGAAAAGAAGTTTACATAATTCGCCGAAATTTTAAAAAAAAACTAGCTCTCGAGGACCTTCTGCAGCAGCGATAAGACAAAAAAGAAAGTCTAGAAAAAAGGCTTACGTAGTTTACACATGACGGAGTAAATAGCAGGAAAAGAATAGATTATTTTTCCATTATGATGCACTTTTATTGGAGATCGAACTGACTTTAGAAGTTCGTCATGTTCCAACCTAAAAGATTTATTGGAAAATTGAGGGAGATACATGTTAAAAACTATAATGTCCGGAAGCCAAAGGGCATTTTCGGGTAGCCAAGTCATATTCAACCCAGAAAAAGCTGCCGGATCCCAGCTGAGAGTCGGATCAGTCCATTCCTAAGGACTAAAAAGAATTGGAAAGAGCCCACTTCTACTATATAAACTAAAACCCTCATGTGTTGTTGCAGCTCGTCGATATGAATTATATTTACGAGTTCCATATCGTATTTTACAACAACAATCCCATCTGGCGGTGCATTTCTGAGCTCTTTCTCATTGAGATTTTTAAACTCTAACCGGTCATGTTGAGCCAATAAAAAGGCTGTGAGTCTGCTTGATGGACCTGAAGAGAGCTTTTTTTTACGAAAAACATCTGTTAAACCTTGATAGCCAAAAATATTCTGGACAAAACATAGAAGAAAAGGAAGAAACTCTCGCATCTGAAAGCTATTGACTGGAGATTTCAGAGAGACTTGAGATTGCATCAAATGGGAGGAAATTCACTTTAGGACTTCATTGAGCCAGGGAGTCAGTTGTTTTCTGAACATTCAGGGAGACACAATAGCCAGGAATGAAAAGGTGCAACGACGTATTGGTTTCGAGGATGAACAAAGAGTGAAGCACTCAGCCGAGATTAATGTGCGCACATTGAGACTCTCGGACCCTCCTATTGACATCTGGTATCTCCCTGCCCCCTCTGGGGAGACCTTTTTGAAAGCTCTTTCTTTTATCTCATTCCTTTTTTCCAAAGAATCTTTATGGAAAGATGGAACTGCATTGCATAAATTAGAAATCAATAAATAAAAACAACAAGAATAAGTAGTCGTAATGAAAACTTTGAGAATCTTTTGAAGAGTCAACTAAAAATAGAAAGAATCAGGCGATAATCCAGCGCGAGTCATCCAATTTGAGCAAACAGACATTATATCCACATCTGAAGGAAATTCTCTCAGAAAAGGAGCGCCTTCAAACTCACGTAGTCGGACAACAATTACGAATCATAGCTCCATTGGAATAGCAATCTTTATCACTAACACACCAGCTGACCCCATGAGTTCCAGAACAAGTAATCGGCAGAGAATCCATTCGAGGACACTGTGAAGGCACAGTTATCAGAGCTGTCACTAGAAAGAGATAGAGACAAAGAGGGAAAATCAACTTCGAGATTGAAGATCTAGCGGAGGTGAGGTTCGAACACACATGTTATATCCACAGCCTGAAGGACAGCACTTCTGGAGGCTGTTGAAGCGATGGCAATCCGAGTCGATGTAACACCAATTCACAGGAGACTAAAAGGAAATATTTTTTAAAAGAGGAACTTACTCGGGTGTTACATTGAATTCCCATGGCTTGTTGAGAAGGACATTGGCCACTTTCATCTGAATCTTCTCATGTTCATTTCCACAATCCAACTGACCTATTCCATTATTTTTAGTGAATTGGGGAGTGCAACATGGATTTCCATGCACCCAACAGAGCAATCCGAGGGGACAATGATCACTCCTTTGACAGCGACCCCAATCAGTTACAACATCGCAAATAGGCATTGAAAAGACTGAAAAGATAACTCGGATATGAAGGAAAAAACTAACTATTCTTGTCGGTTTCTTGCTGTTTTGGGATGAGAGACCAATGCTGTTGGCGAGGCTTTGTGCATTCTGAACGGGCTACACCTCGTCGATACCAGTAATCACACCAAGACATTTCTAGAGGGATTGCAAGGAGACTAAGAAACGTACTGTTATCGAAAGAAGAGACTGCCGAAATACTGAGAAGAACTAGAAGACATCTCCACATGACTGGAAATAAAATGAGAAAGAAAGAGAGACTGATAAGGGTTCCGGAGGCGGAAGGCGGAATAGGCGGCTGGGCGACAAAGGCAATCCAAAGCCACTCCTCAGGCGGCAGACGGACAGTACGGAAAGCGGAGAGAGACGAGAGAAAGAGGCTGATAAGGACGGCAGATGGACCGGAAAACGGACTGGATATGGTCCGGATGGCCGGTGTTCGGATGGCTGTTCGCACCCTGGAGAACATGCAAATACAGAGTGTTCACACGCAACAGAAAAATCCAAAACAAATACGTCTATGTGGAGGGAGAGATGCTACAAAAATTAACGAAACCCGTCGTATAGTCGTGGAGGAACACAAGATATATCTTCCATTTTGGAGAGGCTCATTGCGGGAGAAAACAAAGCACTTTTTGTTCGTTGTCATGTCTGATCGAATGGTTAGTTTTGGTGTAGTTTTCGGACTCTTATAAGCACTCGAATTGTCTGTTGACTCTGCGAGAAACAACCACGAAACAAACAAATTCATATACGAGACTTGGCCTATTTGCTGAGACACAACCTACGGAAGAGCCTCTTCAAAACATTTGCCAAAACATTTATGACCAAAAAGTGTCATGGAAAAGCAGAGGGAGAGCTTGTGTTGGCCCGTATTGTAGAGACTTGCTTGAAGGCAAGAAATGGCAGTAGAAAGGAGAATCAAAGGGAGTCTAATAGTTCGTGTAGAGCTCGTCACTGGCGACCATCACTCGCGAGACCTGAAACCTTTTATTTATCTCCGGCTCTTGCTCTCTCACCTCGCGGTTGTCATTGAACTTCTTTTTGCGACGTTCATCAGCAGCCCACATGGTAGCCGTCCAAGCACAACGCATGAAGAAGACGCAAATTGAGAAGATGAGCAGAGTGATCAGGCAGAGTAAGAGACTCAGTTGATAGGCCACTGCAATAGTCTTTTGAGATTTATTTTTTTTTAACTAGCCATCATCCCAGCTGGTGCGGAAAGGAATTTCGTTTTGATGTTGTCTTCCGAATTCAACGACTGTTGCTTTGATGAAACGACCAGCATCGGATTGAGGGTCGAGCACAGCCCAGCCAAAGGCGATCACAAAAACAAGAGCACAAAAGGCTTCAAGAGTCTGAAAAATATTTGGTCCACCTTGAACTCACTCTGATGACTGTGAAGATGACACATAGATAAGGATTGCTGCATTCGATTCCACAGGTCATTAGGAGACAAGCCACTAGATTGACGGCTTCGAAGACTCCAATCCAAAAGACTAGAAGTTTATATTGGACTTGAGAGGAAGGGATACTTACTGGACTCTTCTTTATATCCGGACGACCAAAGAAATGCGATACTTACTAGGACAATAACACATCTGATGACCACAAGAGCCGATAAAAGATGAATTCCAAACTGAGTAAATAAAAAGAAAAAGAAAAGTCTTACAGGAGTACAACATCCTCTTTCTCCTTTGTTAGTATGATTCGCATCGACTCTCCTCGGCCCATTCGTTCCACTCCAAGTGTGAGATTGTTTTGGCTCAAATCCTCCATAATAATCATTAAACTAAAAACTCTGAGTGGATATGTGCGACTGGTCTTTTTGTTTTTTGTTTGTTTTAATGCCCTCGGGCTCTCCAGGTGGTCTAATAGTGGCCAAATGATCATCAAAAAAACTTTCTTATGAAATCTAAGACCTTGAAGAATGAGTCAGAAACGTGAAAGCGAAATAAACCTAAAACGTACAGATGAATGCTCATTATAGTTGTGATATTCAGCCTGCAGCATCGGGGCTGTCGGCTGAGGCATCTGAAAAATGGAAGACTTGTGAGATGAAAAATGGCAAGGCATGTTCGCGTCAAGAGAGAGAGAGAGCCGATTTATGGCAAGGCCAGAGCGAAAACGAAGAGAGTACAGTGGATTGGCCACATGTTGGGCAGCAGGTGGCACACAAAAAGACCGCAGACCCCCGGGAAATACGTTTTCTTTTTATTGGTTTCTCTACTAATTCGAAAAGATGGCGTCCCTTTGATTGCCGATGGAGCAAGAGTACAAGGGCTATCGACCATAAACAACTCTATACTCTTATCACGTGGGAAAGATGCTTTTATGAGTCGATTTCTCTTCTTTCAATCCTATTTTTATGCTAAAAGAAGAATAAAGGCGCTATAATTGGCAGTTTTTTAATAGATTAGGTGAGAGGCAGGCAGGCCGACCGCACACACATACAGGTCACTCTGGGAAAGGGAAATCGATTACCGGACAGTCGTTTTTGGAATGCATCAAGAGCGAGTGTCTTCGCAATCGATATAATTGGGTCAGATGAACACATGTTGGTCTCTCTCTCGAGTTGCAAGCCAGCTGGTCAAAACGAGGAAGGAGAGTCTATAATTGTGCTCAATTCCCCGCAGGACCAGCGCATTAACACGAAATTCGATACGAAGACACATTCATGAACTCTCATAAAGGGTAGAACTGAGAAAGGCTCCAAATGGCTCGCGTGAGGGAAGTACCTCCGATTAGGAAGATTAGATGGCGGAAGCGAATCGATTCCTATGCTAATGAGGCGAGAAGTGTTCGGCGAAGAGATATTCCCTTTATTGCCTACATTATCTCGAATCCCCTGGCGGTTATTATAGGTTTCTATTTCTAGCTTTCCAAGAAGTCCTCTCTTCCCAGTAAAACTCTAGACAACTCACTTTGAGAGGATATTGCCTGAGGAAATGAGAGCCTCAAATATCTATAATAGTTGAATTAATTTATTCTGACTAGAAGATGATCAACAAACGAGTATTGGTTTGTTTTAGGAAATTCAAAAGATTTGGTTGATTTTGGTTGGTTATAGAAGAAGATCGAAGAGAAAGTCTGCTTTTGGAAGGACGACAAATTGGAACGACATCGTCTTGGAGTTAATCGGGCAGAATAAAGCCGTTTTTCTTTTTATTTTAGAATTATGGGGCTGAACCGTGAGGATGTCTCTTCCCTCCAATAACCGTCAAATTAATTTTAACTTGATCCCCAAATTCATCCCACGACTGCAAACTTGCCTTAACAAAAAAAACGAACAAACTTCTTCCTACAGATCTCCTCAATACAATCCAGCGTCATCTTGAGTTACATTTCGAAGAGTCAATAAGCCATTCTCATCGACGAGTGTCGAACGAATCGTCGCGAGTGAATAAACATCAATAAAATTGTGGCAGTAGTTCATAAGGTAGGAGCAAACTTTCACATAATGTAATTAATTGATCCAAGACTGTCGGAGATTTTCCGAAACCATCGGTTGCTACGGTACTGGGTGAAAGTGTAGTTCTCCACTGCCTAAAAAGAGCTAGAGAAAAAGAAAAAATGTTTGCATTGATAGTTACATCGAATATTTTACCAATTGGTTCATCGATAGAATCAGGCCGATAGCTGCCATAAAAAGTCAAAGCAATGGAGGGGAAGAGGAGAAACGAATTCATTTGCGAGAAGGATCCTTCGTTTTCCCTTATTTATTAGAGTCATCTATAAGAATTTCCGTTTTATTTTACAACGTGTCAGACAAGCTGGTCAAAAATCTTTATTTAAAATATTCCATTCAACTGACAATTACAGTAATTCGAGTTCGGGGAGTTTTCGCATATCCATCGGCCAATTTTGTGATCTGCAACTTATAATTTCAAAATTGAGAGAACTTACATGTTCAGGTTCATCATTTGAAAAATAGTCACCGGCATCGGAGGACTTGATATTGTTAATAATGAGGGTTCCATTGGCAAAGACGTGAGCCTCACTTTCTGGCTTCGCAGGTTTGCCATTCTAGAAAAAATAAAAGAGGCGGAAGACAGTCTCACCTCAGTTACAAACTGAGCACAAGCTACATTTTTCTCGGTTGGACCACAATATTTGAGATGTTCTTCTGAGCTGCTGTTTCGGACTCTTCTCCAGGTCACAATATACGGGCCCAGGTCTAGAATCAGTTGTTGTCCAGTCTGATTCATTTGTTTTGAAGAGGAGAAAAGAGAAAACCTTGATGGGATAAACAGCCACAGCAGCTAGAGAAATAGAGATAATTGCCAAAAGAACGAGAAGAACTTTCATCTCTGAAAAAGAAAGTTCGAGAGGAGGCAACCGAACAAACAGCTAATAAAAGAGATCCGACTCAGCTTTGTTACACCTGGTCAGATGGGCGAAAAAGGCACTCAGGTCATATGTCTGTTGTGTGTGAACGGGTTCTCGAGACAGAAAAAAACATTTGCACAGAGAGCCAAAGAAGGAAAGGTTTCGGGTGGCGGCCTGGTGGCTGGAATGCCGATGTTATCATCTTACTTGCCTTGACTTTTTCTCTAACGCGTCTCTCTCGCCTTTTCTCAACTAATCGATGTCATTCTCTCTCGCCATCTTTCTTGACGCTCCAGTCAGGCGGCTAACGAGTCATTAATATTCCGGGCAATTTCTCAGAGGAGCACCTGACATCTTTTTAATATTTATTAGTTTCTGACACGAGCAGTCGACGAGTCTCCAGGAAGTAGAGCGTTTCGATCGAAGTTGAGACTAAATTCGACTTACCCTTTTGATATTCGGGTGGTGGTCTCATCGTCTTCTTTCCCAGAGCCATTAAATGGAATGAGGTTGGGAGAGCCTCGATCTCAAATGTCGTCTCAAATCGCATAGTGTCATATCTGTCTTCAACTGGAAATGAACACTGTCGATGTGAGAAGTCAGGTGAGAAGGCAATAGCTTCAGACGAATGAATCGAGCGCTCCTTTTCTGGGCGGGGCCAACTAGAAAAACCCCGCCCAATACTGGTAAATGAAGGCAGTCAAGGGGAATTTTATGGGCATTTTTTGAGGCGAAAAGTAATTTGTTGAAGGCAATAAATACACAGCGTTACGACCGAGGGGACAAAGGTTTCTTCAAAATGTCAATTACTTCCGCTCCGGCTGCAATTCCCAAAACGACTCTCGTGTGTTCGACAGTAAATAACTTCGACTTCAAACAATCCGACACCTCCATACATGACATACAAAGTGGAATTTCTGCCCAAGGAGATTATGCGAATCCCAGACGTCAGATGATCCAATTATGAATCTGATTCTCTCTCTTTCCAATTAGTCTTCGAGAGAGGGAGTCATCTCAAAAAAGAGGGACATATGGCTGGCAGATGGAAAATGTTTGCTTCAACTTGAGATTTACTTGAGAACTATTTGTCAAAGAACGTTTAAAAAACCCTGAAGTACCAAGTTCCCTCTGCGTAGTTTTGATCATCCAAAAGAGAGTCTGGAAGCACCAACTGACGGAGGCTGATCACGTCATGCGGGGGCGTTTAGCAGCTGGAGAGAGAGAGAGACTTTATTAGTATTTTATGTACATACAACATCGTCTATTTAAGTGACAAGAAAAAAGGACAGAAGCAAAACAAAAGAAGATCAATGGCGAACCGTATGGCGCTAGCTGCTAGAGAAGGCTAAGATGAATTCGACCCGTCTAATCACCATTCAGCAAAAAGATCTTTTTCCCTCTGAGATGCGATGGCTTCCGGCTCAACATTCTCCTCGTAAGCATCGAAATTCCCAGTGTCTCCGTCGTGGAAAATCGTCGGCACAATTGGAGGTTCAATCCTCAGCGCGATGAGATCATTCCAACTGATTTTTTGGAACCATTTGTGTTCCATCACGTCTCGAGAGCCATTCTTCATACATCCAATTCGCTGAGTTCTCTCGACTGTCAGCAGTTTTTTGACGAGATCCCTGAAGATATTTTGCGTTTTTCTTCCAGCCACTCACTTCGCAACAAGATTGAAACTTCTCGGAAACTTCAATTTGTGTTCGATAATTTTATCGTAAATTTCATTTGTGGTTTTGCCTCGAAACGGAGGTTTTCCAGCCATCATCTCATAGATTAGAATTCCGAGGGCCCACCAATCAACACTTTTATTGTGGCCCTTGTTGGAGAGAGACTCCGGAGCCAAGTACTCAGGAGTTCCACACAGAGTATACGTTCTGCAAGCTTTGAGTGACCGCTGATCAGGACATTGTAAAGTTTGCTCTTCACATGCACGGCAGAGAGTGTTCTCACCTGTCTCGGAGCTCCTTAGCAAATCCGAAATCCGCCATTTTGACGTGTCCTTCCTTCGTGAGCATAAGATTTTCCGGTTTCAAATCTCGATAAACAATATTCTTTGAGTGGATATAATCCAAAGCAGAGACGATCTCCGCCGCATAAAAACGAGACATACTATTGGAAAATACTCTGAAAAGGATAGAAATTGGCAAAAAGCCGAGGAATCTACCGAGAAGCTCTCAAATAGCTGAAAAGTTCTCCTCCGGGAACAAACTCCATAATCATATAGAGGTTGCATTCGTCGACATCGGTGGCATATCTAGGGAAGAGTTTTTGGAGAAAGAGAAACCAACAATTTGACAATAAAGGGATGACTCAATTTGGTGAGGATTTGCTTCTCATTGTGGACATGAGTGACTTGTCTTGTCTGGACAACTTTATGCATGTTGAGTCGCTTGAGAGCAAAGAATTGTCCATTTTTCTTGTGTTTAGCCAATTCGACCCGGCCGAACGTTCCTGTGCCTGAAAGGGGAATTTTTTTAGCTATCGGACACTGTTTTCCTTCCCTCTTCTCGCTGTTTTTCAAACGGCCCGGAACACATAATTGCCTCGGCCGTCATCTATACGACGTTCTATATTGCGATAGCTTTTTTCTAGACCGTCAATCACAGAGGCTTTCTGAGAGTGGCAGAAAAGGAGAAAGGACTATGTTTTGGTCTCATCGCACGAGTGGTCATTTTGCCAGCTAATTAGAGCTCTCCAGAGGACAAATGAGAGACCTTTTCGTTTCGGAGAGACCTCTTTACGTCATCCCTTCGACAAGTGATTGCAAAAGTTGCACGAGGATGTAACGGAAACGGATCAAATTTCTCT
Organism: Oscheius sp. JU1382; assembly: GCA_932521405.1. Classification (NCBI taxonomy): domain Eukaryota; kingdom Metazoa; phylum Nematoda; class Chromadorea; order Rhabditida; family Rhabditidae; genus Oscheius; species Oscheius sp. JU1382. The sequence goes on from OW051479.1 coordinate 4,631,927, forward strand.
ATGGGAAACTCCCGAGGACTGTTGGTCATTTTCAAATCTCAATTTATTGTTTGTTCCGTCACTGACGCAGCCACTGAAGTGCCGCGATGAGCAAAAACGCGACTGCGCCAACACTGAAACTGTCGCAAGACCCTTTTCTTTCCCCCAAGATTTCGAAAAGTTGACTCACCAATTGTAACGATCGTTTTGAGATCTTGCAGAGTGACTTCGATGGGACTATATTCCCGTGGAGGTTCTACTAGACGCAAAACGGAAGAGACGCTGTCCGTCAGAGAAGACACATCTTCCTGGAAGCTTTTGTTTGAAAAAAGTGAAGAGTCTTGTTACCTCGGAGTCTTTGCTTGTCTTCTTTTTGTTATTGTTCGGATCAAAAGTAAATGAGACTGAACAATGATTTGAGGACTCATCCTCAACTGAGGAGGTTGAGGATAGCATGGCTGAAAAGCAGATAGGACGACAGAATAAAAAGTTCAAGCAACCGACTGTCATGACTCGAGTCAGAGACTAAAAACATAAGCTATCTCGAGGGATTGGCATGTTCCGGCCGAAAGAGGCGGAGGCCGTTTGTCACCAGTCTGGTCAAAAGTTTGAGAAGACTTGCATATGCAATTTCCGCTAAGCGGGTCACTTTTGTTGGAATAAAAGAGGAAATTGCAAGTCCAAATGGAGAAGTTTCGATTATTCGAGCTGTCATAAAATGTGCAATTAATTTGCGGAAAACGTCAGGGAAAAGCGATTGTTCGGGCGTCAAACAAGAACCTTAGGAGAGAGAGAGAGAGAGAACCGGCTCAAATAGGCGCCAATTGAAGGAGGATACCTTGGAAATGAGGAAGCGGGGGAGAAAAGGACCAAAAATAAATGAGGACATTGACCTCCGAAAAGACCACATGAAATGTGTGATCTGATCAAGAGGGCCCAGAGAGAAGAGGGGCGGGTCGAAAGGACCAGGTGTACACTGGGAGAACAAAAACATATGGCTGTCGGATCAAAGATTCCCATGGAACTATCCAACTGACAGTTTCAAACAGCTGGTTTGTCTGAGAGGAGGTGCTTATCGGAGGGCGGGATGAACGCGGAGAAAAGCCAGTCAAAAAGTATACAGATTGAACTCCCATGCAATGAAATTCGATCCTCCTCTCCTCTCCGCATCTTCCAAAGTATACTAAAAGTCGGAGGTCAAAAGAAACTCGTTTTTTGCTTGTCACCAGAGCCACTAATCAGCTGAGCAAACAGCCTGGTTTGAGCTGGAATATCGGGAGTGCGAAGAGCTGCATTTCTGTCGAATTGGAGAGTAAACAAGAAAAGGACAAGCCCGCAATTATTCGGATCCAAAACAAGATACTGAAATTCGAGACTTCGAAAGGAAGTGCAGTCGAGTGATTCATCAGAAGAAAACAAGCCCAATCAAGGACATTCGTGTTGTCTTCTACAAGTTTCCCTACAACTGCTTGTTTTTTATATAAAGCCAGGTCATGCAAGCCATCTGGAAAACTTTGTAATGTCATCAGCTGTTCTGATCAATCCGAATCTTCTGACGTTTGTTGGAGAAAGGCGGAAGAATTCGCTCTTGACCTCGAACGTTCCGGAAATAACTCAAGTTTGCGATCAACTCGAGATGATATGATCTGTTTGCAGAGCTGCTACCCGACATCGATCCCGGTAATCCCCGTCTGCAAGATGGATGACTTGGAGTTAAAGAGTCTACTGTAAGTCGTCAAAAAGCTTGAAAGCAGGCAGGCCGAGTTGATGTCTTCCCAAACGACTCATTCGTCCAAATTATTGCGTCCTGCTATTTCTGTCGTTTTCTCGAAGATTGTACAACCAGTAGAGAAGAGACGTCAACAGAAGCAGTTGGCTTATGATGAAGTTTTGTTGTTCCAATGTATGTTCCGCGTGAGAATCAAAGAGCAGCCAATAGGGGTGATAAACGACTGAGGAAGAGGCAGAGACAGCTGGGTTCCTCCATCCATCCGAATACAAAAAAGTGTGGTCTTTGTATGGGCCTTCCGGCGATAGATAACACTATCTAGAAATCATCAGTCCTCTTCTCGAAACCTTCCACCCCCACGCGTCTTATGAATTTCCTTCTTCTTTTGTTCTTCATCGGACTCGTCTCAGCCAAGTGTCCAGCTGGCTTCATTTGGTCATCTTATTATAATTTTTGTTATTCTGTCAATATGTAGGTGTAATCTTTAACCTTCAAAGAGACATGAAGAGACAAAGCCTCTTGGAATGTAGCTGAGCTGTTTTGTAATAAGCAAGGCGGCCATCTTGCTTCAATCGGGGATTCTTCCCAGAATTCGTACATTTATTCGCGTAAGCCCATAAAACTCCCCCACGTTTTTCCTTCCAGTGGTTCATGGATTAAATGCTCAAAAAGTTTGGATTGGAGCTGAGGTTTACAATCACAGATGGATGTTTAGTGATGGATCGCCGTTGATCTACCAAAATTTCAAAGGTTTTTTTTGTTTCAAACATAACCGTATTTCAAGGAGCCATAAGCGACCCTTATTCCCATTCAGTAGGAGCGATGTACATCAACAGCAACAACAATAATGGATATTGGGATATCCAATCTGACACTCCTTCCGTAGCTTTTCCCTACATTTGCGAGACTCCTCAATGTCTTCCGAATGGACAGCCTCCCCCATCTCTTCTTCAGAACGCCTCTCTTCCTGGAATGGTTTATGGCCCCGTCAGCAAGAAATATTTCTTCGGCTCTGGAAGTAATAAGCTCTACGTGAAAGACGCAAGGAAATGGTGTCAAGATCGCGGAGGAGATCTTGTCTCAATCGGAAATGCTTATGAAAACCAAGAAGTCCTACAAATGGTCACAAGTTAGTCTTTTTCTTTCATTAGAAACTCGAATTGAAGCAATTCTTGGCGTTGGCAATCCTAATCTATTCCAAATCACAATTGGCTATCAATCGGATCTGAAAGGTATTTGGTCTTGGATGGACGGCAACAGCGCTACTTATCAAAACTGGGATATTGGAGGTAATCAAATAAATCCATAAGATTTCTTTCCCCATCCTTCGAAAATTGATTAGAGCTTTGAAATGTGACAAGTCTTTCCCAAAAAAGAGCTTTTTCAGAGCCTTACATGAGCACTCAAATGTTCGCGACAATGAACCTCTACGCAGGAAAATGGCACGCCTCAGCTGACTTAATGCCGGGATATTTCCTCTGCGAATTCCTTACAGCCAACACGGAAGTTTGTTTCTAATAAAACTTTTATTACTCGATTTTTTTGGCACACAAAGCAACCCGATCAAGAGATTCGTAAAATGGTAATAATACAGATCTAGAATGGGAATAATTTGTACACGTGGGAAATTTAAAAAGAGAGAAAAAAGAAAAATTATTTAAGAATCCTCTTCATAACAGTTGCCGAGTAGTAATTATCCTCCTCCTCCCTTGATTTGGCTTCTTTAGGCGGGGGGATTTCGACAATTTGACGAAGTTTTTCCTCTGTTTCGTAAGAGCCTCGGAACATTACTATCACTCTAACTGAAATACGAACTTTTTTTAAATTTTCTTCAAGCTAAAACTCACTTGAGCTGGCGTGTCTTCTAAGCAAAATGAGTTCTTCAGCTTCAATTTTTTCTTTTAACATTTCAGTGATTTTATTCAAATCACAATTAGCTAAATTTCAAAATGAAAAGTAAAGAAAAAGACAAACCCGGAATATCTATGATTCTACTATCCCTTTCTTTAACGATGTAGTACGGAAGTTGGCCATCAAATATTTCCAAATCTTGAATAATAGACATATAATAATATGTCTGCCTAGCTGCCTAAAAGTCTATTTTTTTAGTTTTAAAGGGCCAAAATTACCAAATAAATTGGTTTAATTTGCTTCTTATTAAAATGCTTGCTAAGATCATTAGGATCATATAAGATTTGTAGCATATATCCAAAATTATGTGATGATAGTCTGGCAAAGATTTCGACCAATAATTTTCCAAGATTCCACGGCTTACAACTATTCTCTTGGATCTTAAAAGATTCTCAAAGAATATGTTTCTTCTTACTTGGAGTATATCGTCGAGTCCGGGAATAGAGCCACCAGCAACGGCAAAAAACATAAAAACAAGACGAGAGACATCACTGGAATAAGTCTCACTGTTTCGATGAAGAAGTTTCGTCGAGACTCCCCATTGGACGAGTACAAAACAAATATCATCAATTAATTCTAAAACTTTTTTTTTAAATTTCAGTTATTTCCACTAACCTCTATAAAATTTCCTCGATTTTTTTAGAGGAAAATGAATGAAGTCTTTATAGAGACTGTTACTGGCCAATTCGTTATATTCGGCCATGCTTTTGTCCTTCATTTGCTGTACTTTCGTCTCCAATTTCTAAATTTCCTTGTTTCAAGCCAGTTGATCAACTAACGATATAGAAGGATTCCTCGTCAACTTGGAAGTCGGGACATGTTCTGTTGAAGCGGTTCAGCTCTTCGGCTAAAACATCGTATGCAACCCAGGCGAACGACAAAAGACGTGGGCCAGTCTTAGCCATTTCTGAATAGTTTTTGTCAACTTCTCGAAGGAATTCCAACTCACCATAACACATAATGTACGCACAAATAGCACGTTTACGCATTAAATTGCTGGGAGAAATGACGTTTCTTTTGAGAACATTTATCTCTTCGATTTCTTCATTCCTCGGCGTATAGGCACTTTTTGTAGCAGCCATATAACCACCTGTGTGGCAGACCTAAGCCATTTTGAAATATCAAGGGGGAACAAACGTTAAAGAAGTTTTCTCTTTCTTTCTGAACTATCTTTGAGAGCAAATCGAGAGAAATTGTCTTTGAGCTGATGTTAGAGTTGTCATCCTCGTCGCGTTCAAACGCCCTTCCTGACATGTGGCATCCCGAGAATAGTTCGGCTTCCGTATCAAGGCCATAATTATTCATCAGATTCTAAATAGTTTCTTTGATGACTCTTTTCCTCTTACCAAGACAGATTTATTGTAGTTGGAAAGACGACTTCTGACGTCATCTTCGATTTTTTTGATTTCCTCGGGATGCCTCTTGGTATAAGTCTTATAGAGTTCGACAAAGACTGGATTCAGCTGAAAATTGATTTGGTTTAAATTATTTTTTGGAAAACCTTGATTTCTCGCTCCTTGGGAGTTGTGTCTACAAGAAAGTTAAGCTGTCGATTGAGTCGATGAATACGGCCGTTAAGTTTTGTACTTTTATACGTGGGACTGCTGGTAGAAACTGCTTTGAAGTCGGGCCTTCTGAATGGAAACTCCGGAGGAATTGGCTCGCCATCCTCAGTTGTTGTCCAAGTCTTTGTAATATCGGGAGGATTCAATCCAGATTTCGGTCTATCCAACGCCAAGACTGTGGTTTTAGCAAGATTATTGGCCACAACAGACTCCAGGCCGTGTTCGTCCGACTTGATGAGTTGGCAGACCGAGGCAATTCCCACGTTGTCGTCCTCCTCAAAATCCAAATAAGTATCGATTCTTTTTTGTTGATTGATTTTAGTAATTGACGTAGTCGTATTGTCTGGGGCAGTGTAATCCATGGGAACCTCATTGTCCGACGGCATGAGTTCCTCTAGTTTAGAGATGACGTAAATGTCTCCGTCGTTGTCCGATCCAGACAGCATATCGAAGATCGGACGATGGCCTTTGGCTGAGAAGATGAGTTTATCTCTTTGACCAGCATATTCCTTCATTTTGACAGCTTTCACGACTTGAACGTCTCCCGGATGTTGACAGGGATATTTGAAGACAATCACCTTCCCTTCCCAGACATCAGATGGAGATTCAGGATTTGGAAATCTCTCGCTGACTCCTCTTGACGACTCGAAGTAGATACATCCCTCGGGAAGCAGCCCCAAGTCATCTGGGCTACCATGGGCCGAGCGCGAATTTGTCGGATCTCCTACTATACGATTTTTCGAAATTGTTTTGCCTAGAAATCCTTTGTGTTTTTAAAAGAACGATGATACTTACAGATGGTTTTTCTAGTGTAAGCCGTGAGATTTCCCAAAAAGAATTCTTCTTGATGAAGGACAAATCCAGAATCTTCGGGTAGTTTTTGGAGTAAAAAGAAGAAAGGAAGCTTCAAATATTCCATTCGAAATTTCTTCTCGTCGATATTTGCTTCTGCCAGTCTTTTGAAGAAACTTTCGTTCATTGACAGACAAGTATTAACAATCCTATTATGAACAGTTTCGTCTTGTTTTTTGCTGTTCTAAAACAACTAATATTCTATAAATCCAGTTGCAAGTACCTGATCGATGATGTTCAAGAAGTTCGCAGAGAAATTTGCGGTTTGAGGACAGCAGAACATAATAACCTGGAGAAACAGCGGGGTCATTGTGCCCAGTTTGTGTCTAGAATTTTGTTTTATTTCTAAGAAATGTTGCCTACTTTTGTTGAGATTTCCTGAACACAATACGTCTCCCAGAAAGATTAACATCATAATAAAGCATCCCTTTAAAGCCAGGGAATCTGAATTGAAATCCAGCTGGAATGCATGGCCAGATTTTCATGAGTTTACAGATTTCCTTCATCAATTCGTAGCTGATTCGTCCGGAACCATCAGTGAAACAGTACTTTCCACGCTCTATGTCTCGCTCTACCTTCCACATATCTCGAGTGATAGGAATGAGGCACTCCTATAAGAATAATCCAACGTTATGGAAGACACAAACCATCGATTGGGAAGTGGCCATACCCTCCCTGGCAATTCGTTTATTGGGATTTGTGATTCTACTATAATCGCCCATAGCATTGCGAATAGCTGCGAGGTTTTTCTCCCACATCAGGAACATTCCACCTTCTCTTTGTTGAGACCCTGAGGCACCATAGAAAACGAAACGTTTGCCTAAATTATTGTATTTTGCTGAATTCAACATTCAAACCGAGAAGCTGAAAACCTTTATTCAGAATGATGTCAAGTTTCTCTCTTAGTCTTTTATCAACTCTCCGACCTTTTTGATTGCCATCCATATATTGTCTATTAAGAGTCCATCGCAATTGTTCTCCATTTTCTCCACGAATGGATGCTCTTATCATTGGCATACAATAATTATTTTCATCATTAAGCTTCCTTCGTTCAATGTATCGAGAAACCATATTGCCGAAGTGAATCTCCGGCAATTTGACAAGAAATCCATATGGCGTAATCTCGATCTAAAAGAGCCTCGAAAGATTCGCAATGAAACATACAGATTCAGCCTTTTCATAGTAAAGCTCGGCCTTCGGAGAAGCGAAAGGAAGACATCCTTTTTCTTCCAAATTTTTGAACTCGTCGTAGACAATCTTCAGAGTTTCGGCTTTATTCGTTTGACCCAGAAAACGAATAACCGCTTCCAAAACTCCAACTGCTCTCTTCAATCAATAGTCAGTTTTTATATGGAATTGAACTCACCTCAAAGCCAACTTTGCTAATGTGATCGAAGAGAGTGTTTAAAAAGCTGTCATAAGTTTCTCTTTCAACAAGTAGTTGATCTTTGATGTGATCTCCTCTGCAATATTGGTAAATATAAACAAATAAAGATGGTTAACAAGCTGATCAGAGCGTGAAGTCGAAGTGCAAGAATCATTCTATCACGGTTAGTCAAGTCACGAGTAGATATATCCTCGTACCAAAGTATATCCTTATAATTGTAATTCTCGTTATCGAATGGATCCTTATTCCCGCTCATCCAGTTCATATACTGGGGCCATCGTTGATCATGTTCTTTGTGGAGGATCTAATCTTGTACTATTTGACTGAATAAAAAGTAGAAAAAACCTCAAGCGGAGAATAAGTTATCTCAATGGGAGTTGCTTGAAAAATCCTCGATAGGAGCAAATTCAGTTGCTCGCAGGTAGCTTCCATTTCGAGGAGAATGAATTTGTTACCAAAAAGTACTCCTGGAGCCGGTCTCTCATTGATGTTCTGGCCTCTGTAGATCGTCGATTCTCTATATTTTGGCGAATGTAACGGATTGTTGTTCTGAAAGTATCTCAGCCTATTGATGGGAATAGCAGCTAACTATCTTGAATGAGGTGATTTGAGCACGACTTTTCTTGAGAGTCATTGGATGGCTCAACTCCAACACGATTTTTATACTTCCCTCCTTCAGTGGAAGTCCAACTATCAGACTTTTAACATTTTTGGAAGAGCACTAAACTGTCCTTTTAGAAATGGCTTGCCAAATACCGTAAACGCGAAATGGTCCAATTTTTTACTATTTTTAAGATTTGATGGTTTGTTCCAAACATCAATAGTAACCAAATTCTTGGGGTTGGTGAAATTGAAATGCGCTTGGAAATGCATCTGAAGAAGAGTCTTCTGATCGTGCTTATCTTTTGAATAATCGATCTGAATTAGGATTTAGTCTTTTCTCGAAGAGCAAATCTCACCGTCCATTTAGAACGAAGAACCATATCAGAGGCCCGATTGCAAAACATTAAAGAGTTCAGACGAAAAGTTAACAAATCTCTGGAAATTTTTATGCTTTTTGAGTTTAGATTTTCCGCACTTCAATTCGCACGAAAAGAGTCGTAGATCCTTAACATGAAGAACGATGTGATTCTCCACGGTTGTTAGACTTCGAAGGATCTCTGGGAAAAAGCACTGAGGATCCCTCTTTGCTTTGACCTGAAGTTCGTTGTTCTCAGCCAAAGGGCTCTTCTTACCTCAACTTTGACCTCTGTCCGCTTGATTTCCCCATACTTATTAATTTCGTCGTATTGTTCTGCATCAAATGCCATATTTGGATCATACTAAAACAATATTTGTTAAAGAAGAAGTTCTCACATTCGCTATTTTTTCCATTACAGAGGACGGTGTTTGATCATCGCGTTGATAGCGAATCGGATATATTTCGAGTTTTAATTCGATTTTATGAATCGAACACGGCGCCGGGGGGTCCGAAACCAGTTGGTTAGTATTAACTAAAAGATTTATCTCAGAGAAATTAGCAAATATACCTGATTTTCCAGATGATGTAATAGACCTACAACAGGAGTCTATCTTCATCGCCTCATCTATCATATTATTAAGTTCTGGAAGGATATTTTCATATCCAGGAAAAGGCGCTGGTTGGTTGTTAGCATTGATCGTCGGATTTGCTGAAATTTATTTGCTACAATAAGGTAAGAAAATCTACTAGATGGTTGAAAACTGACGTTTCCTTGAAACTCTTCTTGCTCCAAGAAAAATGTCGATCTTCTCTCATTTTGAAGATTTGAAGTTGTCATTTTAAAATGTTTTGACGCTGGTCAGTCGTCGGCCCAAATCAGAAAACTTTTAGATTTAAAGAGAAAAATCGAAAGAGAGAGTGAGAGGAGAAGCGATGAATGAAGTGACAAAGTGATAGATAATGGGTACGACATAGATGGTGAGAAAAGTTGGGTCTGTAGGCGATAAGAAACGAAATTTCGAAATGCTGTGAATAATAGCTAGCGGCTTTATGACCAACGATTATAAAAGTGTACACGTGGGCTTGTTGGTGCTGCGAGGTGTTCTTTAGAAGGGCGAAAAAAGAAGAAATTGTATACCCACGTGTTATAAGAGTTTCTTCTGACAGAAAGAATTTTATTTCCACTTTTAAAAAATTGGAAAAAAGGCTTCGCTTTGAGATAACTCGGCACATTTGAATGGAAAAAGGGAAGAAATACTTAGAGAAATAAACTCCGAAATAAGAACTGAACAGAAAAATGAGATTTTTCTTTCGCAACAGAAGGCCCAAAAGACAAAGTAACCCAATTAGATCATTATATTTTTGTAGACCTCTTTGGCTAATTCGACATCCGTTTCCCGTCCTAACTGCTTTAGAACTTTCTGAGGTTTTAATTGAACTAAACAGCGAAGTTTCTCTTCAGAGTCCGCATTCCCTCGATAGAGAACCGTCACAAGAGCTTAAAAAAGGTTTTTTGTTCCGACTTCAAGACTCACTTGGATTTCGTTTATTTCTTCGTTTTAGCGTCATTTCTACATCTCCAGTTTTTTGAACCAACTTTTGCAAAACTGCTTGATCGTCGATTCCAACTATATAATTATTCTTTTTTTGAATTTATTTGTTTACCCGGAAGTTCAACGATCATCGTCTCCCTCTCAAGACATTTCATATGAGATGGATCCTCTAATATTTCCGCCATATTCTGATGAATACACAAAGTATAAAAGCTCTTTCTAGCAGCCTAAAAATTTTTTTTCTAAGTGCTTAGTTGCCTTGTGGGCTCTGTTCCATTCCACATTGATCGCTTTATTTACAGTCTCTAGTTCTTTTCCGATTCAACTTCTATTATCTTCCTCATAGTCAATCTCCTTTAAATGTTTATAAGAAGTTTTCCTTCGTGTAGTTTAATCGGCCTTTCTGCAATCGGACCAAACTGAAAAAATAATACAAATCAAATAAGATAAGTACGAACTCCATCGAAGAGTGTCTCTCTGCGATCATTTCCCAACGCAACATAGATGATGGGAAGAATGAATTTGCAAATATCACTTCTTGAAGCCTTTTCCTTTATCAAACCACTCTTTTTAGCTCAATCCTTTAGAACTAGAAGGACACTAAAGATTGAATCTGAATGGTTTTGGTTCGTTCATTTCTCCTTCAACATACGCTATAATTATCGTAAAGAGTTTGCATATTAGTTAGCCAAGGCATATAATTATCAAAAACTAACATTTTCTGGAATGTTAATACACCCCGTAAAATAATTATAGGTTCACTCCCTAAATTGGCGTATCTTGGTCGGGTGAGATTCTTTTGGGCTGAAATAACTTTTATCTAATTCTCTTGCATTTTGGCTTTCTTTTCCTCCATAATTTAGCCAGGCAAGTTTGTTGAGTAAAAAAATGATAGCCTCATCTCCAAAAGTGGCGTGACCCGAAATTTCAAAAACCCGAGCTATCAAAATTTGGCTGATGCAGTTCGATTCAGCTTGATTTCGTAATTCTAAAACACTTTAAATCTCAAAAAAGGATGGAAATTCGTGGTAATATGACTCAAAGAAGACGTCAATTTTCACCAGCTTTGCGCGTTTTTTCTCGAATTGCGTGTTTTTTGGACCAAAAGTCTCATTTTTTTAAAGTCATAACTCGATTCATTTTCATCCTTTTTTGAGATTTAAAGTGTTTTAGAATTACGAAATCAAGCTGAATCGAACTGCATCAGCCAAATTTTGATAGCTCGGGTTTTTGAAATTTCGGGTCACGCCACTTTTGGAGATGAGGCTATCATTTTTTTACTCAACAAACTTGCCTGGCTAAATTATGGAGGAAAAGAAAGCCAAAATGCAAGAGAATTAGATAAAAGTTATTTCAGCCCAAAAGAATCTCACCCGACCAAGATACGCCAATTTAGGGAGTGAACCTATAATTATTTTACGGGGTGTAGAGAAATTTAAATGACTTTAGAAATGGTTTATGAAATCAGATAAGCATACAGATAGGTGACAGATCAGAATCAATGTAAACAAAGGGTTTGACAAACAGTGGATCTCCTTTTTGACAAACAAATATTCGAACACGCTTAATCAGTTGTCAGCTGACAACTTTGGGACCAAAATGTGTCGTATTTCTTTTTAAAACCCAAAAATATTTCAAATATTCTTTTGGTAGGAAAGATAAATGTGGAATAATTTTCCTTGATTTCCACGTTTCAAACATTTAAAAGAGGAGTTTCCAAGTGAGTAAGAACACGTCGAACTCTGGGCTAAAAAGCAGCTGGGCGCAAAGTGGGCGGGTCGAGAAGGTTCGAATGTAGTTTCATTGGGGTGAATGTTTTTTGACTGATGTGCCCCTTTGAATCCAAGCCTGATGAGGCCAGGCTAGATATATCACACTTTATTAGATAATATAGCTTGAGTCCCAACACACTTTTTTTGTTTTTCCATTTTGCAATAAAGTTTGAATGTCTTCTTCTGATATTTTTAGATCAAATGCAGTCAAATTCTCCTTCAAATGTTCAGGATTGGAGCTTCGAGGAAGGACGCTGATTCCCTATTTTTCATTCAAAATATCAACGGTAAACTTGCCTGGGAAAGACTCCAAGCCAAGAGGAAAGCGGGAATACTTCTAAACAATTCGTTCTTTGGATTTTCATCTGACTCACACTTTGTATTTCTGAGCTAATTCGATGATTTGAGGATCCGCGCACAACGCTGGAAGATATTCTTGATTTCCAAGACTACTGTAGGCTTGGAAATGAATGTTATTCTTTCTACAATAAGCTAGGAGATCAGTCTGGTGGAAATGAGGATGAAATTCTATTTGATTTAGGGCTGGAGGAATTCGGCATTCCTTCAAAAGGAGAGACAAATGACGTTCATCAAAATTGCTAACTCCGATTGCTCGAATATCCCCTCGATCTGAAATGTTTCCAAAGAACTCCAACATAAAATTACCGTAATATTTCTCCAAAACAGCATAGCTCTCATGTCTCAAAATGGGGTTATATTTATATGTTCCGGGCATTTTACAAACCCCAGGCCAATGAATCAAAACCAAGTCGAGATAGTCCGTTTGGAGATCATCTAAACTCCTAAAGAAAGGAGTCAAAAGGAACAAAAGGAAAGTTACTGTTCTATAGCTTCTTCTGCCAGTTCAGTTCCGTGAGAAATCGGAGTCAATTTGGAACAAAGAAAAATATCTTCTCTATATTTAATTTCAAAGATGAAGGATTTGAAAAAACCTTTTAAGTTTATATTTGGGAAGAAGCTGGTCGAGAGCTTCGCCGACAAAAGACTCGGTTCCGTAGAGTTGAGCTGTATCTATAAGTCTATATCCAGCAGCCAACGCGGCATCCAAAGTCTCGAACATTTTCTCTTCATTGTTGATCTGAACTCATTAAATTCAAAAGAAAAAGCTCAACCTGGTAGGTGCCTAGACCTATTCGTGGCATTTTCTGTTGAACATATTCTCTGCCGTCCATTCCGCAACCCGCAGTTGTGAATGGAGTGGAATCAACGATAAAACCGGTCGGGGCAAATGTTGCTAATTCTGGGGTGAAGGTTATAGACGACGCGCTGTACACAGATCTCCCTCTCGGTCGTTTCTTTGGAATATCTTGAAAGTATTTTATAATCATCTAATAAGATTAGATCCATTCTCTCCCCGAACGGAAGCAATTGTAAAAGCTTATCTAAAGATGAAAGAGCCGCGTAATCTTCAAAGAATACGATCTGAATGAACTCGAACTTTTATTCTCAGACAGTCACAGAAGCACTGAATCCTGGACGAACGATGGCGAAGTCGCTAGTAAATCGAACCAGCATGTATTGTTGAGTGGCCGTATAGGTCTTCTGAGGAAGAGTAGTTCCACTAACTCTGAAAAAGAAATTTAAAAAAATATTTCGATTGCTTCTTCTCACTTGGCCAAAACAGGAGCTGCGTCCGAAACTCCGTTGAAAAGAGTTACGTAGTCGTGGTTTTCTTCGACATTGAAGTCATTGAAAGTGATCGAAGGTCTGCAAAGATATTCTACCAGAGGAACTCTTTTACTTTTTGGAGCTACTGGTTCCTTTCACATAGAAGTCGCAAACGAGGTCGTTTTGGTAGTTGGCTGGGTAGCTGGGGCTCACAATCTGAACATTTTGGTTTCTATGCAAAAATCAAAGATCAACCGTTTTGGCTGAATCAACAAATCCTCCGACATTACATAAATCGTCCTTTTCTGAATCGAAAATGAGAGCACAAAACGGAAGAAACTACGTGAGAATCTGGCGAAGAATCCGCGTTGTACAACTGAAGCATCGGTCACAAAGTTGATGACCATTTTGGTTGTTGTAGATTTGAAGACTTTTCCAGACCAAGAGGCAGTTGTTGAACCGCTGAATCTAAACCAAAAACTTTATTTTTTGAGGAAAATACTCACGTGAAGAGCAATTTGCCGGATAAACTATTTTCGTAGACCGATACAACATCATAAGTCGCCTCGGTGATCAGGTCATAGAAACGGAGATAGATTCTGCAAGTTTTTTGTATTTTTCTCTCAACGAATACCCGCTGAAAGGGGAAGTGATGGTGTAGGTGCAATTGAAGTTGTTTTCATAGCTGTTCGGGTAATTTTTGGAAGTGATTGAGCCGACTTTTGTATTGAAAGTCCCCCCACAATCAGTTACTACAGCCACTCCAGCTGAATCGACCGACTTGAGTGGAAGGGCGATGGCAGAAGCGAAGAGAACAAATAGAACTGGAAGACGCTTCATTTCGGAATGAAAAGGGTTGGGCCGACCAGGCTTCTTATACGATGGATCGACTACAGTGGAATCTTTCGACCATCTTATCAGAGGGAAATGAAATCATTCTTTGAAAAACAGCGACAGGAAATGAGCAAGATAGATTCATCTGGATTTCCTTGGAACACATGTGACCCTCGTTTTTTTTCCGACTGACGAGGGAAAGACAACAGCTGACTCTCCAAGTCACATTCGACATGGCCAAGAATATCTCAAAAACCGCTCATCTTCTCTCTCTCAAGCATTGCTCCCATTTGAATTACTGTAATTATTTCGGTAATTGTATGTCCTATGGCTCGAACGAGGAATCTTTTTGCAATTGTATAGCCCTAAATCTCGACCACACATGTGCTGGTAAGTTCTTTTTGTCTTCAAATTATTTTAAAGAGAAGCCTTCTCCGCCTAAAGCTAGTGCTCTAATTGCTGAACAAAAAGACTTCCTCTATCCGAGTGAGTCTAGTCACTTCTATTAATCTTTCCAGTAATTGCACTCATCATTCTGACTGTCGTTATTCTCGCCGTTTTGTACTTGGCGATTCGAAAAAGAAAACAACCCGTCCGTGAAATCGACACATCGAAACGAGGTATTTCCATCGCCCTCAAGTCTGTCGAAGAAATATAAACATTTATTTGTTGGTTTGAGTAGAAAAGAAGGTAGTTGTCGATCTTTTATAGAAGAGAGAAAAAGGAAAAGAAGAGAGAAGGGCGTTTCGAATCTCCGAGGAACAAATCACATAGATGATCTGAACATTTTAAAGATAAACAAGACTGAATACTGGAGTGAGTCCTGTCGCAAAAGGACGAGATGTGTAGTCTAAATTTGCGTTGAATTCGGCGGTTCCAACATCGAAAAAATCGCCCAACCAAAATGTCGAATAAATGAACTCTAATTCGATAAAAAATATTAGAATACTAATGGTGAAAACCTTCATTTCACTCCGAAAGGCCCTTCGATTATACGCTCGAAGCATCTGAAACGTTTTCTATGCTTTTCAATAAACTCACTCGGCGGATGACCAAAGCGCTTAGGATATAGAAGAAAGCGGTGAGTCCAACTTCGGAGAAAAGAATTGGCATTCGGATAAAATTGAAAGGGAATGCGAAATAATCGTTGTAGATGTCCTTTTGGAAATAAACTATATCCACTCTTAATTTTGTATTTTTCCTGCTATCTAGAAGTCTCTTACAGACTGAAATGGTTCATAATAGAAAGTGAAAGTGACCAGAAAACTACGAGAATCGAGAGTAAAAGAGAACATTTCCTTGCGATCTGAAGAAAGATAAATTCGAAGAACTAAAAAACCATTTCTTTTCCAAAAATGGAAATTGCTCGACTGATAGAAAGAACGAAATTAGCTCCCACAATAATCTCAACGGCGAAAGTTCCCAGCGTTTGCCAAGCCATATGTCTGGCTGGCTTCAAGCCAAGAACGCAATCTTGGACCACAGATTCTGTAAAATAAATCAGAATGAAATGAAATCACCTCTCATGGAGCAGAAGAGAACTGTGAGATCACCAACTGCAAGAATCAGAATAGAACGTAAAAAGATGGGACTCAGGCGGGATCTGGCTTTGACTAGTCCAAAAATAAGAACATAAAAATATAGGAAAATAAAGAAACTCGAGAGATAAGTGATTGTCTGAAAAAGTTCTTTGAATCGAAATCAATCATACCACAGTTAGCCATGGCGGCTGAGCCCAAACTTCACAATCTCCCAGATCGAAGAAGGTCTTTCCCTACAACAAAAAAGTCATTTCTTTTTCGAATCGCAATACAATTCCTTGGATGATTTCCCAGTAGGTTTGGAGTGTTGGCTGTCCGGTGCGATTCGTAGATTTCATGGTGAAAAATTCACTTCAAGCGACTCGAGACACAGCTTAAAGCGTAAATGAGCAATTTCACACGCCGTTTCCCCATTCTTGTGAGTTTGAGCTTTTGTTCCTTCGGTTCGAGCCATTCTCAGAAAATTCTTAGAAATCTCTATGAAAATCCCTTCAAAATATTCCTCCCTCGCTTGCTGATTTGGTTATCGATTCGTGTATTAGTGAGCTGGTTTTGGTGGTAATCGCGTGGACATTCAAACATGCTACGAGCTGCCGCCGCTGAGAGAAACCAAGGGCCGATCCTTGAAATTCTCAAACTTTACCTTAAAAATGGAATGAAAGTTTGTATTTTTTTCTCTTATTTTTATTCATTTAGTTATTGGAAATCTCCTCTGGAACGGGCCAGCATTGTATTTTCTTCGCTGAACATTTCCCAAATGTGATCTTCCAGCCCTCAGAATTCGATTCCCGCTCATTGCACAGCATCGTTGGCTATATTGACCACCATCAGGTTTTTAAATGTTCACAATTTTTTAAGGATTTAGAAAAATAATGTGAGAGTTCCGCTATTTATTGATGTGACGAAAAGTGTGGATCGATGGGCTTTGCCCCAGGATTATGGGCCTCATGAGGTCGATATCATGCTTAATATAAATATGATCCACATCAGTAGCAACGCAGCAGTTGAAGGACTTTTCCAAGTAAGATATACATTTTAAATCAAAATTTTTGTTCAGTCGGCTGGAGCTCTCTTGAAGAACGAAGGCTTGCTTATCACATATGGACCATACGCCATTCACGGCTCAATTTATCCTCAAAGCAACATCGACTTCGATAATTCTCTTCGCTCTCAAAACGCCGAATGGGGTCTTCGAGATATCGGTTTTTTGCAGCAGGTTGGAGTATTTTCAGAAACCAACAATTTTTTTAGTTGAGTGAGCTGAATGGATTCAAAATGATTGCTCGACATGAAATGCCTGCCAACAACCACATGTTGATCTTCAAACTAAGTTTTATTTAGTAAAGTTGAGCTGGGAATGAGTATCGTTGTGAAAAGAAATGGCAAGAAGTATTAAACCCGTTTGAACATTATTTGATCACCAGTATCATCATAGAACTCATACGAGTCGCTATCCTCGTAGGTTATGTTCGTTTTTGGAGCCTCTGTGTCCCGCACAAAGAATACATCTTCTTCTGGAGAAACGGTCTTCCGAGAAGGTTGCTGAATGGAAATTAAAGACAGAAAGAAGGGAAAATTACGAATATTTGGACATCATTGCGTAGTTGCTTCACTCTTTTGTTGAAAAGCTTTGTGGCATATTCGTAGAGCTCGATATCGAGATGGTTCTTCTCTCGGATCAGAGACATTTGTTTTTCGGTTATCGACGTGCCATTAGATTTGCTTTTACTCCACTCCGAAAGATTCCTCGTGAATCTGAACCTATTTCAAACTGTCGCTCCTCCTCTCAAACCTGAATCCAAAAAGCTGTTCGAACATAAATTGGCTATCATCCATTCGTTCTTTAAGACCAAAATAGGCCAGATTTCTGAAAATAAATCTTTTGAAACTCCAAGGAACCCTTCACCTCAGATTATTTTTGGCACTCTCCAGCATTATTCGATCCCTCGTTTCTCCGGTCATTCCCATTCTTGAATAACAATTGACCAGAGTCAAATCGGCTAACATCCTCGTTTGTCTTTAATATCTTTCTTTGTATTAAAAGTGAAACAAAACAAACCTGTTGAAAGCCAAATTGAAAGGACAATGGAGGAATTCATCGAGAGAGACACCATCCCAACCAATTTGTGGATCGAAACACATTGGCAATTCGTCTGGAGTAGGCGGTCTGCCATTGCAGACGTGTCTAGTTTCCTCGTAGATTTTTCGAAGACATAAAATTACCTCGAGGCAATCCAAGTCGCTCCTCTATTGACATGACGAAACTCAGAAATGAATCGAGTAATAGGTTCTCGAAGGAAACTCGTGTAGAAATATCTTCTTTTCTTATGGATTCCCTCCTTCTTATCCATAGCCGTATCGACACAGTTACTCACAAAAAGCTCTGTGAAATCTGCGTGCAAGCCACACACCCAGCCAGTTGAATAGCGAGAAAAGAGCCAGATCTAAATTGCTTAATAAAATCCATCTGGATCTACCTCATTTTTATTGTTTGGCCGTCGACAGGAACATCTCTTCTTTCCTTTATTGCAGACACAAGGCTGATCTAAGTCCAAATATTTCACCAAGTACTTTTCGAAAGAAGTTCCAGCTGTTTTCTGGATATGAAGAAACACTAATACATCATCTCCAGTTATATTAAATCTATTCATTGTTTAATCAAAAAGGGAAAGGAGTCTACCTGCTGCGTGAATCCTCGATTATTTTGCTATAAGAGAAATTCCAACGACTGTAATAAGATGGCTTAAAGTCTGTGGAAATGCTGTTTTTAAAGGCAAAATTCTTCATTTGATCGATAGAGAATCGCGTTGAAACCTCCGTGCTTAAATATGCATCCGAAGAGGAACCTAATTTCATTTTTGTTTAGCTCTTTTGCAAATTCTAACCGATGGTAAAATAAAGAATGCAACATGACAGCAGGCCGATAAGAATCAGAGTTCTTTTGGAACAAGGTGGAGCTGCGAAGACTCGATTATCGTATGGACGGAGCATCAGGAAAAGGAAAAGCCGATCATCTGAAATGAACAGATGGACAAAACGAAGGACAGATGGTCGAATGAAAGTTGGGAAGATGGGTCATGGGAGGTAAATGGACGAGCCACTATGACGAATCGATGGTCCTCGAAAGGGCTGCATAATCATCCAAGCGTGAAAATAGGCCATTTCTAAAGCCATAAAATGGGAATCTTCTCCAGGCTGGCCTTTATTTTGAGTCATTTATCAATGACAATCACAGTTAGATCAAACTGACACTTATTGATTGGAATTTCTGTTTGACCTTAAGATGTATCCACATTTCGACAATTATATTTTAAAAGAATTTCCAAAAGAATTAGAGGATAAATGAGAAAAAGAGCGTCAGATGTAAATTGCTCTAATAATGTTTGTTGCGTGAAGACAAAAATATCGACACTTTTATTCTATTGGATCTCAACTTTTTTTTTTCGAAATAAAAGCCGTCTGTTCTATTTTATTTTAGAAATTTACCCCAAATGTCTCAAAATGAAATGGATTGTTCCGAGACGACTACGCCAGACACATCTGAGCCAGTGAGCATGTAAGTCGATCTTTTCTGGCCGAAACGGTCTTTAGCTCATCCAATGAAAAGCCGCTAACTGTGAAAAAATGGAATGCCGTGGCTGTTTGGATGTGGGATGTCGAATGCGATGCCTGTGCCATTTGTAGAGTTCAACTCATGGGTAAGCTCTTTGCTTTTACAGCTATGTTTGAAACAGAAGAGTGCTTGCGATGCCAAGCTGAGACGAGCAAAGACAAGGAGAAGGAATGTATTGTAGTTTGGGGAGAATGCAACCATGCCTTCCATGTAAGTTCCACCTCGAACACGGCATATTCCTTTTAGAACTGCTGCATGACACAATGGATACGTCAAAGCAATAGATGCCCACTTTGTCAGCAGGTTTTGTTGTCCATCTTCATCGTAAATATGTATTTCAGGAATGGTCTGTGCATCGGACTGGGAAATAATCGACAAACGATTATATAGATTTTGTCATCAAATGGGGGGCGGTTCTGTCTAAATACGTACGGGTTTAATAAATCTACCTTTCATTTTTTTTTTGTTTTTAATTTAGTTAACTACTAAAGATACTTGCGATTTCATAGCTTTTTTTCACTTACTACGAGGTGCGTTCAGAATGGCCAAAGTTTTGATTGATGATGGAGCTCAAGAAGTTGCACACGTTGAAAATGAGCAGGTCGGTTATTTATGATATCTTAACTTTATTTCTAGGGTGTTGACGTACCTGTAATTGATGTAGAAGAAAGTGAAGAAATTTTTGTTAAACCGTTATATACATACTATTGCCATTGTGGACAAGTTAGTTGAGTTATTCGCTAAATATTTAATTTCAGATGGCTATGATAAGTGACACACTATTGGCGAGAATGCCATTACGACCAAGAGATAGAGCACGAGTAATAGATCCCGCCCGTACTACAGCAAAAACTTTCGCAGCAGCTGGAGACACAGTCTATGTTAAACGGTTAGTTGATTTTTTTATGTTATTTAGATTAAAATATAGAAGTGAAGGCTTGGAACAACAATATCGGAAAAATTGCAAGAATTGTACAGTGCCCTTATTTTACCAACATCCATTTAATCTGGGAATGTGGTTTATTTTTGAAGATGCGCTACTTTCTTCGCAAGAAGTCGGAGGATTCAGTGGAAATAACGAAGAATCTAAAGTTAAAAAGGTATATTCACAAGCTGCAGTTTATTTGTCTGCACATTTTACACAATTCGTGAAAACGATTTCATCCAAGGGGCTGATCATCAGAAAGATCTTCCACGTTCATCTCCATGCGCTCCATCATTTGTGCAAAAGCGTCTCCGAGAATAGCAAAATTTTTGAGCATGCTCTCTACTTCTTCAACGTATTGAGTTGGTAGTTGCTGCTTTGCTTTATTGCCCACATCAATCGCTTCCTTTAGTTTTTTGCGAGCAATTGTTAATGAATCACGCAACTCAATGCTACCATAGCAGACCGGAATAGCAAAATCATGAGCTGCGCTAGGCTTTGGGGCATCCTTGAGGCAGTTTTGATGCTTGAAACTTTTCGTATCGCTAACACTTTTCTTTGAATTTTTCCTGCTGACAGAGTTGCTTCTTTTCTCGCTCAGCTCTCTGGTCCTTTTAGCTCCATCAACGAGAGATTGGACAAGCTTATTTAACTCCTCGGCATTACTTTCCATTTTCTTTTTGATCGCATTCATCTGAGCTTCCAGCTCTTCGGCGTCATCCATCAGGAATTTTTTTTTCTCTAAAAGCTAGAACTACCTTCTTCTAGGGGTTGAAATGAAAAGTGAATAATCTCTGACTTTGCAAAGTTAAATCCGGATTAATTTCAAATATAAATTCAAAACATCTCGATTTTCAGATCTACCTGAAAAGGAATATCATGAATCAAGGTAAAACGGGATCAGTAACGGTCTCTACGATGGAAGGGGAAGAAGAGGAACAAGTTGAAGCCGTAAGTTCATTTATCAGATGTAATTATTTTTTTGTGTTTCAGAGAGAATCTGCCGAATCGTACGCCATGAACGCTAAGGTTGTAGCAGAAGCATTGAGAAGAAAGGGAATGGCCAAAGACAGAATGCTGGGCCGTGGAAACGACGCTGCTCCAGTTCAGAAAAAGAAAAAAGGCACATTATTATAACCCCCTCAATAAATCTTCCAAATGGCTGTTTGCAATTCCGCTGAGTTTGCTCAAATTTGCTCATTACGTGTGAATAATGAGTGTCTTTCAGTGGGGGCGAGAGAGGTCATTTGATAGCGGACCACCATCAAAAATATGAACACACAGGCGTTATTTACTTACTAAAATTTCCGTTACTCGAAAACCCACCGTTGCTTCGATCAGAATGCGTAATGCACAAGTAAAGTTCGAGTAGCAGCTGGAAGTACAAATGCAAATTCCGCTCTTGCTCTTTCAGGAAATTGTTTTTCATAATTTATTTCTATAACCCATGCATTCCATAAAGCGAGTTTCTTCCCTGACTCAATTTAACACGATCACACGTTCTCTGATCTTCTTCCTTCATTTTTATCACATGGAAAACCATACTCTTGTCATCAATGGATACGGCAGCAGCATCAGTTATGTATTGGTCCAAATAGCAGAGAGTCGAATTAATTGATAGAACTCTGCTTGGATATTGCAGAACGCCTTCAGCTATCAACTGTCGACCTCTCACGAGAAATGTAATATTTTCCAATCTACAGAAATCTTCAGCCTCCTCTACAGTGAAAATCGGCATTCCATTTGCCTTTGCTCCTCTTCCTTTTTCAGTCGTCATGCATCCCCAAAGGCATTCCTAGTGCTCTTAATGACAACAAACCAAAAGGTTACCGTAATAGCAGCAGCTTCAACGACACTCCTTGGTTCGCCCTTATCCAAGCCATAAAGTACTTTCAATCCATATTCGGAGAGAATTGGGCCGGGTCCTCCATGCATACAAACAATATTATTCGGAAGCAATGCAACGAGAGAAAGTTCACTCAAAACTTCTTCCAAAAGATCCTGAACGTCTTCGATTTGCTGATCGTCATTCGGTTCGAGTCCAAAGCGATCATACATCATCTCATTCAGTCCAAAACTCTGAATGTTTCCATTTGAAGAAGCGAAAACTCACATCCAAACAACTTTTGTCCTCATGAGCTCCTCTCAAAAGGAAAACATTGCTAGGATAGAGACATTTGAGGACGAGAACAAAAGCAAAGACTTCGAGAGCAGCGAATCCAAATCCAATATAATTGCCAAGAAAGACGAATTTCCTCTCGGTGACAGAAGGCAGAATAGACATCATTTGCACCAGCGAGTCGCCATGACCCTCCAGAGATCCAACCACAGTAAACGGACCTTTCTCGATGACTTGAACTATACTCTGTCTATCGAGAGCTTCAAGGGCCAATTCCAATAATTTAGTGAAGATTGCAATGTCCCATTGAGCCACAACAGCTTCTTCAGGATGACGCCATTCAGGAGTAAACTCAGACATAAATGTCCAAAGATTTGAGCCAAGCTTATCGAGATTGAAATTCTTCACAGTCATTCCATCCGTGACAAATGCTGCCTGTGGTGGCTTCCTGTGGCTTTCTTCTCTTTCCGGTTCTTCTTCACTCATCTGAAGAAACCAAGCTGCAAAGAAGAATGAATAAGCTTGGGGATCTCATCTTGTTTGATCAGGTCGTCTTCGCAGCAATTAATCCTTCAATCCCCCCTCATTTTCATACTGTTAAGAATGGGTTATTCTCCTAGAGTCCCACCCCCCTAAAAGGGCTTCTCTCGTGAATAGAAACTCTCGCCCCGCCTCTTCTCTCCCCATTCAATTCGGTCTGTTCACAAAAATAATTAGAATTCTCTTCAAGTACTTCCCAGCTCAGAATAACAGTCTCTACTGTATCCATCAATTTGCTTCCCTCTAATTAGTCTTCCACAGAGCTAAGTAGTTTGTTCCAGTCTGAGATGTCTCTTCGGAATCTGGTTGTCTTCGTTCTTCTCCTCAATTTGGCCCTTGTCTTTTCGGCTCCTGCTCATTCGATGACCAGGATACAAGTGAGTGACAAACAGGTTCCAAGTAGGTGGACAAACAAATCCAAGCCATTATTAGACACGTTGTTCTCTTATGAATGATAAATGATATTTATACGAGAGGGGGTGAGTCCTCCCAATATAGTTTCGGCTACCACGCATGAACAGATAATTATTCCCTCCGGGGCTATTACGCACCTGGAAACTCTTTCATTTTCGAAAGATGTTCTTCATGACATAGATTGCCGCGGGGGGCATGTGGAATTTTAATTTATTTTCTTCCAGGAGGTATTTCGTTCGCTAATTCCGAACTCTGATGGCGCCGACATTCGCGGGAACAAGAGATATTTCTTGGAGCCAATCTGGACAGTTGGAGGTGATGACGGCTGGTAAAACTCTTTCTCTCCTCCGCTTCTCCTCGCTCAGAATAAATTATTCTCGTTGATTCGTTGTATATTTTTGGCACCGTGACGAATAGATTACTTCGCACTTGAGCACATCTTTTCAAACGCGGAAGTCAGAGAAAAGTCGGTACAAATATGATTTCTTTTATTCGGACGTGGCCAATCCGTGGAAATATGATCCTTTAGACGTCATGCTGTCATTGCAGACCGGAGGTGAAGTACTAGTAGTAGGCACATTAGAAGAGCTCCTCAGCCGTTTCAAGAGCATCGTAGAACAATACGACTTGTGGGTGGAATGTGACCAAAATAGGAACTTTTATATTATTTCCTGTTTTTATGCGCTTCTTACCCAAAACGACGATTATCGTAGCAGGCTGAGTAAAACAATGATTTTAAAATAGAGCGGGAGTAAAAAAAAGGAGATAAAAGACGAGGACAAGTGCAAAGAGGAACCAATTTAAATGTTTCAAACTAATGTTGCGCGGGTTACTGTATTTTGATTGACGAATTATAACTCTTTACAACTTCTTTTCATCTTTGTCCTAGTTGTTGTGGAACGTTGTTTCTATCTAAAGTTTAAACTACTATTGCATAGTTCTATTCTGATATTATGTCGTTAATTTAGGAAGGATGAAACCTGATAAAGAACTAGGAGCTCAGGAGGCCAATTTTAACAACACTGAGCAAGGACAGCTCCCTCCGATTTACTTCCCAGAGCTCGAATCCTTCAATAACTATATGCTACCGATGTCTCTTCAAGCAGTGCCTACTCATAACATGCCTCACTTTGATAATAATCATGAGATACGATATAATCCAAGTATTGAACTTTTAAACACTTATTATCTATTTTAGTCAATATTACTAGACAAGCCGATAGGGCAAATAACAAGCTGCCAAATCTGCGTCGTCGTGAGCGAATTGTCTTTAACACCGCTCAGCTTGGGATTTTGGAAAGAGCCTTTGAGACGACTAAATATCCTGATGTAGTTCAGCGCACACAACTCTCCACTCTCATCGGTGTTGATGAGACGCGCGTTGGAGTAGGTTTTTCTTTAGAATTCTTAAAAAAAGGCATATAAAATATTTTTATGACTTTAATTATTATCCATTTTAGGTTTGGTTCAAGAATCGCCGCGCAAAAGAGCGAAACCATCTGCGACAACTCGGCTTCACAAATATTCGTTTTGACAAATACACTTTCTACAATAGAGCCGACGATCAAAATACTACAGCTAATGCTGAGCAGAGCTTGGAAGAGGCATCGGAGGAGATTCAACGACTTTTTCCTTCCTCTAATTATGACGATTTTTATGAGCACATCTAACTTTTTTTTCTATAGTAGAGTTTAGTTATTTTTATTGTAAATTAATATATAAGAAACTTCAAAATGAAGCCGTTTTAGTAACTTTATATTTGTTGCCAAGAGGACGGGGGAGGGTGACAAAAATAGAATCTGATATAATTTCCTGTTTTCTACTGACTTCGAAATGACTGTCATGACGTGGAAAATTATTCATAGCACCATAAAGCGCATACGTTGTAGCAAATCCAGTCACCCATGCAAATTTTCCTACGCTTCCATTTGGATTATTAGCATAACCAGTTTATTGAAATATCACATACTAGATAATGCCCAGAAAAAGAGTTAAAATTACTTAGCGTGTAAAAAAGGAGCTGAAACACGGACTTTGCCCGGAATATTTCTGGCTGTAGATTCATCTCCTATTAGCATCCTCAGCTGTCCTTGTTCCAAAACAGTACAAGCTTTTAAGCGCTAAATTAAAGTCATATTGAAAAATAATGCAAAGTATACTTACCAAAAAAAGCTCAACAGCACTCTTAGCAGCTTTTCCACGCTTACCAGTTCCTGGAGTTAATTTTACCTTGAATTTGTAGTTCGATAAAACCTAAATAATTATAGTTCAGCGTGAAGACATTTACGTGATAAGGAGCAACAACAGGAATGGCAAAAAGTAAATTGTCTTCACCACAAGGCTGGCCAGTGAGCGTATCGATAATTGCTAAAAAAAAAGTGAAAAAAAGGCTAGAAAAAATATACCATCTTCATCTTCTAAGGCGACTGGTTCGTCATCCTTTTCTTCGATTTCTTCTTCCTTATCAACCTCTTCATGTGGACGTTCGCGAATAAATTTTTCCTTTGGCATCTTTTCTTCGATCTCTTTTAGTTTCTCATCTTCGATCTCTTTTGCTTTATTTTCTTCTGGTGGCGGCTCATTCGGCTTTTTTCCTAAGAGCATCATTCTCATTGCACGCTCTTCGTCGTCTTGATCTTTGTATTTCTTTTTCATTTTTTCCATCTTATGTTTTTGCCTCAATGTAAGGCCTTTATTAGCCGTTAAATTCTAAAAACGCTTTTAAAAATTATGACGAATACTAACTTTTCTTTCTTCTTCTCGTTTTTTTTCTAAATATTGTTCAGTATCCTTCTCTTTTTTTGTTTTTTGAGCCCCTTTCTTTGACTGCCGGGTATTAGGATTGATTGTAATAATTGAAAACTCCTCGTCTCCAACCGACTTGATGCCCTTTAGATCAAGCTAAATAAATTAAAGCTGTTTAGAAGACACAGTCCTCACCTCAACATCAGGAAATTCTACTTCTTCTTGATCGTTTGTCTCTTCATTTTCAGCATCTGGCTCTTCTTCGCCTTCCAACTCAACATCAATATCTTCTGTTAACTCACTTTCGGCTATTTCACTAACCGCACAATCAATAACCTTAGACATGTAATAATAAATTTAATGACCCAATTGCAACCTTCCTCTCCCCGCGATGCCTTTCAATTCCTTCATCGTCTAATCGGAAAAGTATGCCAAAGCCCATTACCAATTGTGACGCTGGCATAAAATTCTTTTTTCCTCTAATCATAAACGATCCAGATGGGAGATATTCTCCAGTAGGTGCAGAGCGTGAAACCTAGGCTAAACATTGAGAAAAAAAAGTTTTAAATATTACCTGATCATGATACACCCACCAAGCGTTAGCAACAACTTTTGCTTCCCAAGCATTCGAATAGCATACGGCCATTTGTGCTGCTTCAGTGAGAGTTTTTGGAGGAATTTCTCCACGCTCTGCTTTATTGCTGGAAGACGGAAGTAAGAAGATCGGCTAGCAAACCGAATAATAAGAGAAGCAGCTCCTCTGATATCTGCGTGCATATAGATATCTCCTTCGCGTAGATATTTTTTGACTAAAAATTCATTTTGCTGAGCATCTCTTCCAGCGACAACTAGATAATTTTCAGACGAAATAAACCACATAAACTTCTCGAACCACATGATTTTTCTCTTTTTTGTGGCACGTATTCTTAGCTGAAATCTAAATGTTAAAAAAACTCGAATATTACCTGATCAAGTTGTGTCAATGTCTCCTTTGTTTTTAGCTGAGCATTCTTTATGGCTTTATCAGCAGAAGCTAATGTTTTTTGAATCTATAAAATGGCTAAATAGCAATATAGCAGTGCACCTTTTCATTAGCAGCTTTTTTATCATCGAAAAATTTTCTTGAATTTTGAAATGCGTTTAAAGAAATGTCAATAGTTGCATCAATACTGTAAATTTGTATTAATATAGAATTGAGTAGCATACGCTGGAATTTCATCGTCATAAGGATCACATAACTTCATCACAAATTGATTATTATCTAGTTTTAACTTTGTAATCAGTCTAAAGTATAAAATTGATAAAAATGATTTAAACCAAACTTACTTTGCTATAGGGTCTCCATTTTTTATTGCTGCTTGTCTCATTTCATCGATGGCTTCCCATGACATGCGATTTGCCACAGCACTTCTAATCACTAACAGAGCCTTTTCAACTATTTCCTGAAATATGTATAGACTACTAAAGAAACTATCTTACCTTGTTCATAATTATTCTTTCAGCAATAAGCCTACACTTATCTTGGCTATCAGTCAATGATTGTACTCGCCCTTCCTGATCTTTTTTAACATTGTCAAGTTTCTTTAAGGCTTCTCTTTCCATATTAAGTGTTTTTTGGTTCTATAAACAAAGTTTGAAAATTGGGCGTCTAACCTGTTTCTGTTCATCTTGCTTAGAATAGAAATCATCAATGGCTTCGCTAAATGAGGGAAATTCTTTATTTAATTTTGAAGAAATTTGGGCAAATAAAAATGGATGGTATTCCTAATGAAATATTGGCTTTAAAATACTAACTAACCAGATAAATTTCAGTTGTTTCTCCATCAGCCCGAGTATCTTTGTTATATGTAATATAACCCTGACATTTATTTTCACGGATATTATTATAAATTTCATAAGCCTTAATTAAGGCTTCGTGTATTTTTAAATCGTTTTCAGGAGATGAGAATACGTTAACGCCAACCTTAAAATTTTATGCTAAAAGTTTAAAGAGGCAATTACGATGCATTTTTCAGGATATCCCATTAAGGAAAGACCATGATCGATTAAATGACCTCCAAGTTGTGTCAATGGAGTAAGAACACGCCGTAAATTATCACCCTTTTTAGCGTTAATAAGTGCTGTTGAAACCATGTCTACCGAGGGCATTTTGTCTTCCTGGCGTACATTTTCAACGGGATACCTATATCACATAAAACTTTAAAAGCGTTTATACCTCTGTTTTACTGAAAACTTTACATCTGTGTCCTTGTCTGTTCGTGGTCTAAGAATATTTAAAATAGTATAGTCGTGATCAGTCAACATAATATTGCCCCTAAAACTATTACAGAAAGGTGATAAAATACCTGTCATAAAGTTCAACAATAATGTGCACAGCTCGGTCCTCATCGCCAAATCTCAGGTCCACAACTCGATCCACACCAAGTTGAGAAATGTCTTCTAAGCTGAAAGGAGGTACCTTACTTTTTTTGTTTTGAAAAACCGTTTTTGCCGAATATGTTTCCGCATCTTCATGCTGAATGACGATGGCATTTGCGATTTTGGCCAATCGATATTTGTTTTTTGAATCCTCATTCCTGATTCAAAAAGAATAACACATTTTTCTTCTGGCCTAAAACAGCTTTTGTTAAATAATCGTTAAAACATACTTTTGCAGTCTGATAAGATACGTCTTAGAATTTATGTCGTAGATATTATTTACTCTCATGCCAATTAATGGCTTTAGGTCATGTATCACTGCTAAAAGATCGATTGTCGTAAAACGATTCTTCATTTTTCGTTTCTAAAAATGCTACATTTAAAAAACACACGCAAATTTAAAAAATAAAGCAGCCCAGTAACAAGTAATTATAAACAAAAAAAAAGATATGAGACAGTTTATTCATAGTTTAGAGATAAATATACCACATACTATGCTTTATACGCGTTTTTAGAGGATCGTGATGATATGACAAGAAATGGAAATGCAATGAAGCCTGATAATAACCCTAAAAATAAATAAAGAAGTGGAAAATGAAGAGCTTAAATAACAATGCTAATGGCAAGCGTCCGTAACGAAAGAATCTGCAGTTTCTCCCAATGTATTACGAAATTTTAGCACTGCAAATAGCCAATGACCAAAACCCGCACCGAGAATTACTGCGCCAGCTGGAATGATATTTTATAGCGTAAGAAAGAAACTGACTCAAGTAATTATTGTAAGTCATCACTATGAGCATAAGCCAATAAGCTAGGACTAGTTGAAATATATATAAAGTTGTCTCAATTAATCTTGATGTAGCAAATGATGAAGTTGAATTGAAAAGACTTAGAATAAGAATAACCGTAAAAAGTTTTGCGAGCTTACTTAATTTTTGCAGTGACTTCTCTAGCATTCGTTGATGTAATAATAGTTGTCGAATTGTAAATCTCATCTGTGGAACTATTTCGAGGGTGTTGAAGTGGCAACACCTTAAATGTAAGTTTATAATAAAACTGCAAGATACCTCGCTTCCTTTTTGATTATTTCTAATTTGTTGTTTTTTAATTTGAAGATAAACTCTAAACCATTTGATTCCTTCATACGCAGCACCCATTATAAATATAAGAGTGCAAGAAAGGAGCATACCTAAAAAGTTTGCTTACTTTAATGTTAGTTTATACCACTCCAGGAATTTACTCTCCAAAAGTCAAAGAGTATAACTTCTTCTAGTCCTCCATGAAACCACATTCTCATAATATGCCCTTCGTGAATCACGTCTAAATTTTAGTTAAAACATCTCAAATATTAAAACTAACTGTGTTCTAAGTGAGGTGTTGAATGGCCATGATGTGTTGAACCTCCCGTTGAAAATGTTCCATATGTAGCATTACTGTCATTTTTAATTGATTCAAGAAAAAGGTCTATATTTTTAATTCGATCTTCTAGACCCATGTCTAAAAAATTTATTTAGTAATTTACGTTGAAAGTTAAAAAAGTCTTATAAAGAGATGGTAAATTAGGAACCCTAGTTATCACAGATATTAAGGCAAAAAAAGGTACCCGAAAAGAAATTAATGGCATGATAAAAAGATACTGAATGACACAAGAACCAGAAAAAAACGAATTGATAGAAAAATTAGATAATAGCGAGTCCTTCGAATTTAAATTTCCCATTTAATGTTTGATCTGGAAGAAGAACTTTTCCACTAATATCAAAAACAGTAACATGACTCCCGGCTGGTTTCCCATTCTGAAATTTTTAAAAAAAAAGATCGCTTTTTCCTCTCTTACTATTTCTTCGCTTCTTATTGCAATTATTAGCTCGTCATTTGTGTTTGGGATGAATTGAAAGGCACTAAAACCTTTTGTCCCTTCGTAAACTCCTTTTCCAATCCGCGTAAAACTTATTTGATCCTAAAACAGTTCTCTACTTTTGTAAAGTTTAAATTATAATAAGAAAGTTTTAAAAACACATACGAAGTCCTTTGATGCCATAATTAGAATATTTGTACCACGATTTTCATCGTCTTCGTCATTGTAAGCTGAATTAGACGCTCTTCGAGGAAGGAAAAACCATTGTCTAAAAGACATTTAATGAATTGGAAAAATTAACTGATGAGTGTCACTCCATTGTACAGATTCATGTATCATATATCCAGTAGATTTTATTCCAGCTGCTTCTCGTATCTAGAATTCTCATTTAGATGTTAAATCAATTACTACTTTTATATAATTTTGATGCCAATTAACATGGCTTATCCGACCGTATCTATCAATGATTTTTACCCACATAGGGTGATCGTTAACATATTCACCAGATGGCGTAGACCACTCTTTTCCCAGTCCACCAACATATAGCTCTTCTTCTTTTACGGTCATCCACTCTCCTTTTAGTGGTTTAACCTCTTTCCCTGGACCATCATTAAGGAATATCCACGGTACTACCGTTTTATTTATAATCTATAAAGAAGCGTAAGATTAGGATGCTAAACTCGCCTCATAAATTAGTCCAGTTCTATCATCTATAGTTAGTAATCTATGATCAAAGACTACTAAATCGCTAAGCTCCATTGCTCTTCCACCTGCTGCGATATTGTTTTTAAGAATTATATCTGAATGATCAGACCAAGTCACAGAGACTTCTTTCTGATCTTCTGATATCTAAACTAAGGCAATCAATGCAATTGGTAATCATACTGATAATTCTCCAGTTTTAAAGTAGCTTATCCACTCGCTATCTTTTATTTTGCTATCATGATCTAAGTCGGTAACTACACCGATTTTGTACACTGAAGTGCCATCTACGCGGATCTAAAGATGATCTGGATAAGATTTGATTTATGAGCTTACCTGCCTATCGGAGAGGGGAAGAGCATTGTAAGATCCATCTATGTACCTTCCCAATTTGCTAAGACGAGATGCGAGTGCCCAGAAAGTAATACTCAATAGTAAGAGGAGTAATAGAAAAATAATCTGAAATCCGACAATCCAAATTAAGTAATAACTCACATTTGCATGCTTACTCCTATGCCTCTTCTTAATTCGAGAGTTAGATAAGTGAGGTAATCTTTCTTCAATCAAAAGCCGAGTATCAGAGCCATCTAGCGAGCTGCCAGATCCAGATCTCCGGACTCTCATAAAAAGAATGGCTGAAAACAGAGCAAAGTCATAGAGAAAAGAGTGAAGAAAGAAATTTGGGCCATATATGACCTAAAAATGGTGTAGCAATGTAAACAAGCTTTTATCGTACTGTAAAATTCAATTTTCTACTAGTTTTCAAAAAAATATTTAGAAATAAAGCCAGCAAATATTTTGATACGCAAATAGTGGTCGTATGACGCGAAATTACAATGAATATCTCTACTCACTCCTATGTCGATTTATATTCAGACTAAATAACTCATCATGTATTTGTCACACTATAACTATTTTTTTCGTAATTATTTTATTTTCAGAATGCTACAAAATCTTGGAAGACAGTTACGCCTACCGAGGTATTTTTTTTTCTTGCTAAATAAAAATATTCAGCATTCGATGCTTAACACTATCTGGCATATCTCAAAATATTATTGAAAGTCAGTTTTTTGATGCAAAAGAAAATTATGGAAAATATGAACTTCGGCCAAAACATAGACCGGGAAGGAGCTGGATGTCCGATGAATTGAGGTTAAAAAGTAACACTGATCTGCATAAACTATGGTATATTTATTTTATAATACTCAAATTTCTTTATTTAGGTACGTCTGCTTAAAAGAAAGAAATATGTTAAAAACAATGGAAAGAGCATACCTATCTAAAGCAAGACAATTCCCAAATCCTGAAAGATTGGATCGTGTAAACGAGGTAGCTTTTTTCCGTTTCACCTTTATTCTATACTTTATAGACTATGAATAACATAGAAGTTGTTATACACGAAAGAAATAACGCATATTTCTGTTTGGAGACAGGCGATAGCGCAGATTCTCCACAGCGCACTGTCACCTCGTTTATGGGGTTCACATACAAGTATTTTTTTTTTACAATATATTACTATAATTATTGCACATTTAGGCAACCCTCATCAGAACACTATGCTTCAGATTCCGAAAAGAAGCTTTACGAAGTCCCTTATTTAGACGACGATGCGTATATGATGCAAAAGCTTTGGCAAGAAAAGGAGTTTATGAAAAAGAGAGACAGGCTTGTTCACTACTTTTTATTACTTCCAGTTTAGAGAAGACATTGACAATCTGAAAAATGTACAAAATGAAGAAATGAAGCGATTCCGACGAGGTGGACCAAGAAATATAAATCGACTAGGAAAGTAGTTATTGTTGTTGCTGTTATTTTTTTGCTTATTAAAGGTAAACTAAAGTATCCTTCATACTACTTGTTCGTACTTGGGAGGCGGTGGCATTTTTGCCAATAGTGGAGCAGTTTCATACACAATATAATGCTCTTCATCCTTCATGCGTAAAAGACATGAGTGAACATACAAAAGGACTCCGATTCCCATTAAGACCGCTGCCAATGTGAGAAGTGTCCAATCTGAAGAGTATTTTCAACTAAATCGGGTGATGTGCCTACAGAATTGAGAATACGTTGTGTATGCGTATTCAGGTATCTCTTCCGCGAGAGCCACCAGAGGGAGTAATAAGATAAGTAGACTTTGCATTTTTATGCAATAAAAAAGGGATACTCAATCGACCGAACAGAGGTCTATCAGGACTGAACAAACATTGATAAGTAAGGAGAGCCTTAGGAAACAGATAGCAATTAATTTTGTTCAGATAAACATTGAAGTTGTATAAACAAATATTGATTTCGACCGATTTCAAGAATTGTTGGTTAATCCTTGAAAAAAGGAAGACATTTGCGCTCATTTTTGGCTTGTTTTCGGATGATGCGGGAGATAATCGGTCTTAACCCTTCTTTCCCGAAAACAGGACCTATTTTGGGCGGAACTACCAGAACAAATAATAGTTCGTGTGGTCCCTGTTAGAATGTCCTCGATCGCGACCTCTCGTCAAGGCTATCGCGACCTCGCATAACCGTCATTCCCAGCTAGATTCATCGATCGATCCATAATTACTTTCTTCTTTCCGACTTCTGTTTCTGGCCTTTAGCTTTGTTCGTTTAGTCGGCCCACTATTTGCGATCCTTTTGTAGACACGCTCAGTCCGCAATCCTCGTCCTAACACAGCCAGTCGTCGTCCTCTTTTCTCAAAACAGCTTTGTTGTCAAAAAGGAACACGCCTTCCCGGTACAAACTTGTGACTTGATAAGGCTTTCAAAAACTCAATTGGTCTTGTTTATGAGTTCTTTCCGGCCGTTTTCTGCCTTCATCTGGCCTTTCAAATAAACATTTCAATAGCCTTCTTGCCACTATAATCGGCCTGCGTCTCTCCCATCCTGTTCATTTCCCTCTCTTTCTCTCTTGTAGTGACCGACCGATCGATTTCTCATAGTCATAAAGAGAAAAAACACATTCGAGTCCTTTTGTGTCTCCAATTGCAAATGCAAAGAACCAATTAGTCGGCTCTTTGGATTGGATAATGCTTCTCTATAATTTCTGGTTTCTCTCTCTCTGAAAATAGTCAACAGGGCATAGCTTAGTCACACGATAGGGGCGGAACTCTACTGACTCAGCGCTCCCTATATCAGCCATTTTGGTCACTCTTTCCTCCCATCCTCTGTTGAAATCTATTGTTCAGTAAAATGTCCTCTCCAA
The DNA here is from genome assembly GCA_932521405.1 of Oscheius sp. JU1382. Lineage (NCBI taxonomy): Eukaryota > Metazoa > Nematoda > Chromadorea > Rhabditida > Rhabditidae > Oscheius > Oscheius sp. JU1382. Next base: position 4,666,167 of record OW051479.1, read on the forward strand.
CTGCCGCTGAATTACCTAAGATCCCAGCCGATTTGGCTCAAGGAGTCATTGGAAAAGTTGAGCTTAAGAAGGTTGAAACCCAGGAGAAAAACATTCTTCCCACCAAAGAAGGTTCGCTTTTAGAATCTCATTTTTAAACGGCCTTTTAGATGTGGCTCAGGAGCGTCAGCATGTCGAGATGTTGACTGGAATTGAAAATTTTTCGAGCTGCCAATTGCGACATGCCACTACTCAGGAGAAGACTGTTCTTCCTTCTCCAACTGGTCTCTTTTCTTTTCAATTCTTATAGATGTTTTTCTTAGATATTCAACAGGAGAAGCATCACCAGAAGCACCAAGAAATTGCTAGTCACATCGAGGGATTTTCCCCTGAGAAACTTCGTCATGCTGAAACCGAGGAGAAGAACGTTTTGCCCTCGGTTCTTGGTTATTCGAATCTCTTTTTTTTAAATGAAAAATATTAAGATATCGCTCGAGAAAAAGTCGTCGATCTCGCTGCTAACTTCGACAAGAACCAGCTGAAACATGTCGAGCCGACTGTGAAGACCGGAGTTGAGGGTAGGACACTCGAGAGGTCGACCGTGTAATTGAGACTTTTCAGTCATCGACCAGTGAAAACGCCGAACCTGCCTTTGTGAGCCGCTGGCTGTCTATTTGCCTCAAATCCATTGTACTTATGTATTCTCAACGAATAAACATATTGCCTCCACTGATTTCACCACGACATTCTTTCCCCAGATTTCTATCAAAACCATTCAAAGAAAAATTTAAAGCGACGAAGTTCGAAAAGTCAAAACGCTTGCGTTAAATACAGTTGACAAGCTTTTTTATAAGGCCAATCGATATGCGTTTATAACGCGCTAAGACCTTTTAAATCTAGTCAGTTCGCGCCGTAGACGGACGCTAACGCGGTCGCAATAGAGCAGATTTGTGCGCAGCAATCGACTGCCACGGCTCCTAGGACGAACCCTTCCACACAAGACCAGTGATTTCGGCGCTAACCAAGAAGATTCGACAGAAATGTCAGCGGTTCGAGGTTCGTTCAATAGTGCTCAAATAGGCTAAAAACACTCGAATGTTTGGGGCTCTTTTTGATTTTCGAAGATGTCATCATTGACATAGATTGATGACGAAATATTTTGTTGATGTCAAATCGACTTTTCAGGAAATCCACGGAGAAAACGAGCTGATTCAACAAAAGAACCTGAATTTATTGAAGAAAAATTTAATCCTAATGAAAGCGAGGGTAAGTTTCTCAAAACAATATTTTTATTATTTTAAAGCGGGTCCTCTCTCATCAAATACAAGAGCTGATCAATTAGAAGAGACTCGGAATGAAATTCAGAGCCCAAAAGGAAAAAAGAAAAAAGTTGAAGTCGAGGTGATCTGCACTGAATATAGCAAAAGTAAATTTAGACTCATGCTCGTCGAAAAGTTAAAGTCGAAGAGCCAGCAGATGAGCCAACAGTGGCAAAGCAACAAAGAAAGTCAAAAGGGTAATTTCCAGAAGAGAAAAACCTAAAAATAAAATTCTTTTAAGAGACAGAAGTCGAACTACTTCGACAACAATGGATTTTGGAGAAACAGCTGGAGACTCTCAACCAGCTAGGAGTTCTCGTAATCGCCAACCCAGTCGCAGAATGGTTGAGAGTAAAATCGTGAGATTTTAAAGTTGAATTAGAGACTACGAAGAGTTTTAGAGCGAAGAACTTGTGAAAGAGCAACTGGCACCACGGAAACGACTCTCTTCACACAAAGAAACAGAAGAACCAATACAAGTTGAGGAAGAAATTCCACCAGCAGAGCCTTTATTTGAAATTCCAAAAGAAGAGCCGCCTGTAAAACAGAAAAAAGTTGTTGGAAAGAAAGCAAAAGGACGACAAGAAGAGGAGAGTCTCCCTCCTCCAGCAGGAACAGAACATCCCAAAGTCATTTTCAAGACAGTAACACAACAGCCAGAGTTACCCAAAGAAGCTCTAATGCTTGGAGGCAAGAAACCTTTTATAACTTCCACAACAGCAACTTCTCTCACAAAACCCATTCTAACCATGCGAGGTAAGTAGCAACCGATAGTCTGTAGAAAAATTTTTAGCTGGTCCTTCCAAAATTCAGCCGAGAGTTGTCGGTCAAAAACAAGAAAAACCTGGGCTACAGAAGATTCCAGATAAACCCCGTATCACCCAAAAGGCAGAAAGTTCTAAAATGAAACAGTCGGAGGTTTGTTAAAAGGAAAAAGACTCAAAAAAATTCTAGGAAGATCATCCCGAGATTGATCATTATCCCGAAGTTGCCAACGAGGAAATCATCGATGAGCATAATTCCCCAAGACGAAGTATTCAAAGAGCAGATCTCGATGACGATGATGGACCACCGCAACTTCAAGCCATTGAGAAGGCGCCTCATGAGGCTAATCAATATATCGAGACAGAACATGGTCGATTTTCTCCAGGAGGAACCACACAATATGTGACTGTTTCTAGTCGAGAAGATGGTAAAAATCTTAAAAATTTCTTGGAAAAATCCCTTTAGGAACTGAAATATTTTTGGACGAAAATGGAGATGAAGTCCAGATGGTTGACGATTTAGGACACAACGAATTGGGTCAACTCGAATTCAACTTCCTTGACAGCAAGAATATTTGCTGCGGATTATGTGGCGAGATTGTTCCATACGACACTTTGATGACGGTTCATTTGCCTCAACATCACCCCGATGTAGTAACGGAGACTGTGGCTGGACCCAATATTGAAGAAGTGCCTTACGAACGATGGCTCTCCGATAAACTTTACATGGAAAAGAAGAGTATTGAAGGCGGATTCAGATACGAACACACTTTGGGAGCCGACGACTATGTGACGATGCGAATGAGAGGACAACGTCCACTTCGTAAAGTCAGTCAGATTCGAGTGAATCCAATCGAGATGGATATGGTCCAATTGAATCATGCCCTTAATAAGAAAATGATAGAGAAGATGGGACGAAAGGTACCGCAATTCTCCTTCTTTTTTATTTTTCTGATTGACAGGTGCCCGTCACTTTAGTTGATAAACAACATGCCAAATGTGGACTCTGTAACGCAGTTGTTTCCCTGAATAAGAAGTTTGAAATAGTCCATTTGGTTCGACATTTCAATGCTTGGCATCCATCAGCTCATCGATGTGCCGGCCAATGGGGAAAAGACGTTCATCCAAAACAGCCAGTTGTTCCCAAGCCACTCTCCATCCAAGTCAGTTCATCCGACTTATTCTCATCTCTTTAGGATTTCGCTGTGATCGATGTGAATATGGATGCGACTGATAATCTCCAATGTATTTGGTGTGGAATGTTCATGGATCGAAATGCCTTGGCTATGCATTTCACAGAAGTTCATCCAGATGAGATCGAGGTTCCCAAATGTCTGCTTTGTCTCTCGGTATTTATCGTCTTTTCAAAATATATCGCCCCTTAGGAACTCGTCATCAATGCTCGCTTCTTAGAAAAATATGGAGAAGATTTCGAAGTCGTTCTCCCAGATGAACATCACGTTAAAAGTCAAAAATTCGCCCAAACTTATTCTTCGGAAGCCGCTTTGGATAAGGCGATTGCCAAGAGAATGCAGAAGTTAAATGCCAGTGCAGCCAGTGGGGCTGCTCCAATCGACGATGACGACGAGGATGAGGATCGCGAAAAAACTGGAGTACGTTCTTTGTCCAAGTTGATCAGACAGACTTTTTAGACAGTGACTAACAGTCGAATGACCTTTGGCCGAAGAAATAAGCCCAAGAGAAGCTTTGTCCAGCCAAGTCTCCGTCAGGCTGTTCCAGTTAACTCAAAATATGTCGAGCCAATCACGGAATGCCATTGGAAATGCAAACTTTGCAAAGGAAATATCTTCGGAGCAGTCATTTCGGCCGGAGCTATTAAACACTATAAGCAATATCATCCAGGAGAGATGGAAAATATGCAATACGAATTGTGCAAGGTAAAGCTCCATTCTCTTCACTTCAAACAAATAATTCCAGGCTCGTTTGGATCGAGTCTCCGGCGGATGTATGGAATTCGTCCATCCTCAGCTGGTCGAATGTCTCATCTGCAATCTCACATATGCTCTCCATAAACCGTACAATATGTGTCGAGGAATTCGTCATTTAAAGTTAAAACATCCCGACCAAATGCCTGAAAATTCGGGAGCCAATAAAAAAGACGACGAGGCTGCTCCTCCTCCAGCTCAGCCAGCCAAATCGTTGCCAGGTTGGTGTCATTAATTCCAATAAAAGACCATTTAGAAGCAAAATTGGGCGAAATTATTGAAGACGAGGAACTTTTGGCTCGGTTCAGAAGCGAATATTCTGTGGAATTCGACAAAGTCCAAGCCGTCTATGACGAGGACAATGAGCCTGTTTATGTTCTTTTGGGACCTGGAGAGCAATTGGATATTCCGACAGCCTCGCAGGTTCTCCAATCAGTTGGAGGAAAAGAACAAGGCGGAGGGGATCGCGTCGTTTACGGTCCAAGTGTAAGAAGAATCTCTCTTTCTTTCATCTTTTTTTAAAGATTTCTCAATCAACCAATTTTGATGAAGAAGATCCTTTTGGAAATATCGCCGAGGAAGAAGAGCTTGCTCAAATTGAAGGCAAAAATCGAGTTGTGAAAATAACAGAAGAAGAGCCTTATGTTGAAGCGAAACAAGAGGTTTGTTTATTTTTCTTCTCTTTTAGGATAAAATTCAGGAAATATTGGGACAAGTTCTCGAAGAAGGAGCCGAATACGAGGCTGTTGAAGGAGGCGAGGCCTATGCTGAATATGAATACGAGGAATATATCGAAGGCGAAGAGGACCCCCAATATCTGGAAGAAGCTTATGAGGAATACGCCGAAGAGTAGTACATCTCAACCCATCAAACCTATTTTAGCAAAATAAATGTTTTGTCTGAGATATCTTGACAGTTTGAGTGACAGTTCACTTATCAGTCGTCTCCTTCTCAGTCCAACAATGCGTCGGCTGATTCTTCTCTTTCTCTCCTTTCCTTCCGCACTTTGCCTAATTGGAGGCGAATCTGTCGAATGGAAGGACTTTCCCTATCTGGTTAAGGTAGTCTCTCTCTCTCTTTCTCTCTCTGACATCCCAGGTGGCTGCTTCTGTTGAAAATGAGAACCATCTGGGCTGTACTGGCGTCTTAGTCAATCCAACTTTGGTTTTCACTTCTTCCAGGTGCTTTCCGGATAGAGAGGGACGGTTTGTCTCTCTTCAGCAGAATCAACCCCTAGATCTGATTATGATGCGATTGTGATCTCAATTCGAGGAAATGGGACTCGCAACTGGAAGAGAGAGACTGTAAGCGTCAAGAAAAGCAAAGACTTCGCCATCTTGACTCTCAAATCGAAACTTCGAGACAACGTTGTAGCCTTTTTTTAGCATTGATAATCAATTAAGAATCCTTGTTCTGATGGAATTCCTTTGATCGAGCGTCTTCCCATCGCTTCCAACCAGTTGTCTCTTCCTCCAATCGAGGATATTCCCAAATCTACTTGTCGTGTTATTGGCTTTAAAACTGTCGAGGGTATCAATCCGTCATGAGAATAGTCAAGAATTTCAGTTTCTGACTACTCGACCAATAACGACGTTCTAGAATTGCCAGTGAGCTTGGAGATAAATGACGAAAACATGCTTATCGCAAAAGTCGAACCCGGACAAGGACCTTGCTTTGTAAGATTTCTCCAAACAACATCAGTTTATAGGATGACTATGGAGCCCCGTTGGAATGCATGCTGGATGGAAAAGTCTTTTCTCTTGTCGGAATCATCCACAGCATTAGTCGAGATGAGAGTGATTCCGAGCCCTCGGCTACTGACCCACTTGAGATCTGCAATACTTTGAGTGTATTTCCTCTTTCTTTCGAGATTCAAAGGAATTCAGCAAATGCAATTCACTCCGCTCACCGATGGTCAACATTTGATGAAGTTGTGGAAAAAGCAATTCCCAGACATTTTGACTGTCCAAGGAGAATGTTTCAACGGAGACGACGAGGAATAAAAATTTATTCATCACAACGAATAAAGGCAACAATTAAATACCCGTAAAGAACAATAAGGACTAGATTTCTATCCCGTGGTGTTCCCGTTTTTATGAGGCAATCAGAGCAAGAAATTTAAACGGTTCCAATCGAATTTCAACTTCAGAGGGATTTTTCTCATTTCCGATTGATTCGATTCCCGAAAGATTTGTCTCCTGAACCTTCGAAACATTCATCTTCTTCAATAGAGTTTGGACTGCTTTCTAGAAAATTTGCCAATATTATTTTGAGACAAATAGAACTTACGTTAGCGTCTTCTCCACAAGCTTTGCTCTCAATTCCACTAGTTGTTCCATGCCGGAAGAGGATAATCATCTTCTTCTTCTCTTGGATCGGCCGAATGGTGATCAATTGATAGTCACAAGGAAGGGCGGGTAGACTCTCTTCAGAGAGCGTTGGCTTTTCCGAACTGACAGCCACGATTGGAGGATAGAGAATGTTCTGGATCAAGAGATGGCCAGACGGAGAATGAGTGGTGTAATGTTCGGTCGAATCCTTTTGAGACTTCTTCTCGAAGAGCAATGAGAACTGCATTTCTACGGGAAGCATATCAGTTGGAATGGCATCCGGAGAAGATCCAAGCCCTTTGCCATCATCTTGATTCAGAATTCTGTCAACCATAATCTCAACTCCTCCTGCGATTTGCATCATTCCATGTTCCACATTCGAGCCAATTGTCAGTCTATTCTTCCCGTCTTCAACCACAGCAGCTGATGGCATTGGGTAGTAATTTGACGGAATATCGATATTTGGATGGCTCTGACGACGGAGGAGTTGGATTCCAACACTATCGGCAAAGACTTCTGGCTTGTCGAAGTCGGTTTGGAATCGGAGAGCAACCTCGGTGTTGGACTCCTTTCGAATGTCGATTCGCAAATGAAGATCAATTTGTTCTCCCAACTGTCCTTCGATCTCTTTGATTGTCATTCGCTGATAAATATTTCCCATAAAGAGATGAAGCGATTGTTGAACTTCGCCTTTGGCAATCATTTTTGGGAAAGAACTCGGCCCATAGTTCTCGAATGTCGACCGTCCTCTCATCAAATAAGCTCCTCCCATTGCGTTTCTGTAGGCGATGACTGACATATTGGTTTTATGTTCTCCAACCTCCTAAAAGTGAATCAAAACGCAATTGATTTTTATTAGAAGCGTACCGTAAGGAATCCAGTTTTTGAGTTGTGCTTTGTCGTCAAACGAGAGGTCGACAATTTTAAGTTAGAAATCTCAGAAACTTTGAAGACACTGCAAATTCTAAACAACTAAAACTAAGACTCACGAGGGAAGAACTTTAATTATTCTTTCTTTGTCTTCGGCCAAAACTTCAATCTCCGCCAATTTAGTTTTTCCACTCCCTTGTTTTATCTCGACTGTCGTCACACCCAAAGGACGTAATTTCACAGCGAAAGTCAACTGTAATCAGATTTCGCAAAATGAAAAGAGCAAACCAACCAAAAAATCGTCTTGGGCCACATCCCCTTTATAAATATACGGCTCGATTTGGGCAGAGATGGCCACTCCCTCACTTAGCACTTGGAGCTCAGTTAAATTGACTCGCACAGACACCGTATCCGTCAGAGAATAAGGCAGCGGATTGAAAATAGACACAAATCTAAAAGTTCTGTTTTCTCCGAGTTCTCAAAGCTACAAACGCCGCGTTGTTATCGACGACAATTTGATGTTTTGTCTGAGTTTCATTGAAGAGAGTAGCCGAATGAGTCACAGCGAGTTCCTCTGTCTTCAAAGAACTTTTCAACGAAGACTGAAGGACGCCGTTAGCCTTGACTTGAGCCTCAAAAAGAAGCCTCGAATAGTCCTTCATCACATGGATTTTGCTTGTTCCTGGACTCTCTTTAGACAAAATAATTCAAAACCTGTGATGGCATCATGATGTTGGAAAAGCGAAAGAGTTCGTCTAGCAGTCTCCAAATTTCTAACCGATTCTTCGTCGAAAGGGAGTGAAGCCAAGGCAATATCAGCCGATCGAATAAGAGACTTAAATATTCAATAAGAGTATAAAAGTAGTCCTACATGAAGGATTCTTCCCTGTCTTTTATAAAAAGGTCTTGTTGTGTAGTAGCCAGTCCACATATCTCCCATAGCACATCTGGAGATAAAATTTAGCAAAAAAATTGGCTAACTTGTAAGGAAAGAAGTCTCCAGTCAGAACAGCTGGTTCCTTTTTATTCGCGGCATACCACTTCTCGAGTTCCGTGAAGTAGTCGTTAAAAGTACCAAAACTAATCTCGACTTGATCGCTTTTGTTGATCTCTTCGAAGAGAGGAAGGAAGTTATCGTGGTGCTGATGCCATTCTTGGATCATATCGAAACGAAAATCATCTCCATGCATTTGAATCATTACCGGAGCCTCGTACATTTGTGACATAGTCTTCAACTGAGCAATGAGAGTTTGAGCTCTATCAAATTAGAAGGAGATTTGAAATCTTACTTTCTCTTGACATTAGCTGGTGAGATTGGCTCTGGCTTAGGCCCCGGGCATGCCCAATGAGTCATCCGTTTAAAATCAAATTCACAACAAGCACTAGGGTTTGGTCCACACGAGTTGAGAATATCGTAGTGGGTATAGGGCAGGACATGAGTCAAGACGTCATTCGATGGTCCGCTATCTGAAACGACGTTTATTAAGTCAATAAAGAGCCAAACCGAAATATTGTCTCCATTGGAAGGGAATGGCCTTATTGCCTTGGAGATATCCTTTGATTCCGTGGTGGATTCTATTTATAACATTTCGTTTGATCCCCGTTTGGCGGAAGAGATATGGCACCGAATTACTGTAGCCGAAAGGATCGTTTGTCCAAATTGTGCTTGCTTTTACACCTGAATTTCTGACTGACAGTCGGGGAAAAAGCTGACCGAATTCCTTCAGCAAGAATTGATGACCTTCGATAATATTATCCACAGAAACGGGGAAATAGGCGTTTGCTTCGTCGGTCATCACCCAGGAGCCGGAGGCTAATTCAAGTCGACCTTCTTTGACTAATTTCCGAACATTTTCTTTAACTGTCTCATTCTGAGAGATCCACCAGCGCTCGAAGAACACAAATTCAGCCCACATGAATCGCATCGCCGGGTTTTCCATCATAAAGGAATGCATATTGTCGAGGATCTGGTTCGTGTCGTTGCTATAAGAGTCAAAAGTGCGAAGCCATCCTGGAAGATGTTTTCAGTTGGAAGGCGAACAAACCTGGATCAACATGGGTAAAAGGCAAAATAAAAACTCGAAGTTTCTCTTTCGTTGCATTTCTCTTCGTTTGCACAGGGCTGAAGGCATTACCTTGACTCACGCCTTTATAAATATCGATGGTCTGCAATGAACATTTGAAGAAAGGAGAAAGGACTCACATCAAATTCACCACGAAACTCTTTCAATGAAGAAGTTTTTGACCCTTTTTGGACTTCTTTTGGGGCAATGTCAGTCTAAAATTATTTGGTGAATTTCGGTAATAAGAGGTGGCACTAAAGTTAGTTTGGAAAGATATTAGGGGAGTTAAAAAGGTTAGAAAAAGCACCGTGCGTGTTAGATTTTCTTCTTCTTTGTTAATAATCGGCTCCTTTTTCGGCTCATATTTCTCGGGAATCTTGGGTTCATCGGCAGGTGGATCTCCTTCAGTCGGAGCGAGTTCTTCGAGATTTAGACGACTGATTGAACGCGGAGGAGAGCTGACCTGCTGCGAATTATAATAGGCTAACGAAGCTGTGAAGGTGATTGCCGCAAAGAAGATGATTATAACTCGGAGTTTCCTTTTCACATGGCCCAAGTATCGGCCAAGGGACATTGAAGCCCTGAAAAGGTCCAATGAAAGAGATGGCAAAGAAAAGGAGTCTTTTATACCTAGGCCCATATGGATTTAGACATTTTTTTGTTGAAAACAGGGATATTAGCGGGACAATCGATATTTCAATAGAATTGCCACATTTGGCGTGGGAGGTGTTCTTCAGAAAAGTCTGATCAATTCTCAATTGTCAGCCATAGTAGTCGGGACTAATAATAACTTGTGCGAAATGCCGAAAGAAAGTGTTTACAAAGGGGGAAGCCATGACGTGGCAAAATGTCTTGAGGAATCTTCAGAGCTTTTTTTAAAGGAAATTGACGACAAATTAGGCGTGGCGAGTTGTGGTCGCACAGAACAAATAACGAGCAATGGCTGGGCAAACAGACACTATAATCAGATGAATAGACGCTCAGCCATAGCCCACACCTGGCTTTTATTTTGCCGATTTTTCTGAGAATTTCAATGATAGGGAGAAAGAGAAAGAAAAGAAGAACATGTGTTTGACCTCTCAAGTGCTCTCCAACCGGAACAATCCTCCTGTTTTTTTAAGAAAAGGAGATTATACGAGAGTGATATACATACGAAGGGAGAAAGAGGCCTTCCCCTTGCAATCGATGAGAACCACGTTTACAAAAGGCTGATAAGCTTGAAAGAAAGCCAGAGGCCACTCCCCACGGGTCGTTCGTTTCAGCTGTTAGCGACGTCAGCTGAGATGAAGGAGTGTGTCTCCTGGGGCCATAAAAACTCGGTTACAAGAGGTATTGAAAAGTGTCTTGGAAAACGATTGTGACAGCTGAGTTAATTGGGAATACAAATCGATCAATGGAACCAGCTGGGGAGAGAGAGATTCCTCTCTCCAAAATGTATAATGTTTGTTCGGGGGGAGAGACAGACAGACACGGTTTGGAACAAATTATTAAAGATTCGCTGCCATGGGATTATCCCATAGCAAAAGGTCGCGTATCTATGACGACAGATGGAGAGACCGGTCGTCGAGGGTCGGGAGAGGTAATAGTCGGGGCTGATATTCTCGACTTGGCCTATTTCCACGAGGTTTCGAGGCAGATGAAATGGCTAATTGCACTCGCCGACTGGATTCAACAGTTCTTCTTTGTTTCGCTAATCTCACCTGCTGTCGTCTCTCCTAATGCGTAACCGTCTTCTAATTAACATAATATGCGGCCGGCCTCTTGTGTAATCCCGTAGTCTTATTGTGGCAATATGTTGGCTCAGGAACTCGACGTCTATCGTTCCGAGTTGTGTGGAGAAGCAGAGGATTGGACCAAACTGCGTCCGACTTTCACTTTTTCGTCTATTCCCAATCACGAGGTATTTCTCTTTCTTCTTCTCTAATTTCCTCCAGCGAAGAACCAACAAAGACAAAGAAAATTCTCAAGAAAATAAACCGAGGTTTGATCTCTTTCCTCTCTTAATCTCCTTGCTTCAAGACACGTTTCGGCGTATTCAATCTATTTCCGAGAGTGTCTCCCCGTAATGAAAAAACAATATCCTTACGCAAATTTTGGCGAATATTCACGACTTGTTGCTGCCAGATGGGAAACTCTTCCACGCAAGACAAAAATGGTAATTTGTTTTCGAATCGAACCGAATCTGATCTTCAGCTCTATCAACAAAAAGCCCAGCATTTACGCAAAGAGTCAATTCGATGTGCGGCCATGGAAGCCGTTCGTAAAATAGCTATCCGTCATCCTCTCAAACCAATAAACAAGAGCAATTTGTCATGATAAATCTTTTTCCTTATATACAGCAAGAAACCCCTCAAAGTGTCCCGTACATAGGAGATTTCCTTTTCTTTTTCTTGAATCCCGAGAATGTATTCTCCGAGAGAGTCAGTTGTACCTGAAATTAATTGGGTCAGGCGGAAGAAGTCTACCAACCTCGGCTATAGTTTGATCTTTTGTTTCCGGAAGGAAGAGATACAAAAAGAAGGCCAACAACAAGGCTGGTCCTGTAGCCAGGGCCAGGATGCTGTAGCTTCCGATCATGTAATCCAGCTGCAGGAAGAAGAAAGTCACCAACATGGTGGAAGTCAGGAGGAGTCCGGTCGAGAGCGATTGGAACAAGGAAACATGGGCTGGATCGACCAATTCCGACGTCAAAAACCATGCCGGTGCTCCTAAAAAAGATTTTCTCTCTCTCTCTCTCTCTCCAATTAGACAAACCAGCTCCGAGTCCAATAAAGATTTTTGTAAATGAGAAGGCTGCAGTGACGATGATGAAATTTGAGGAGAAGGCGACAACGATAGCATTGGAGAGAGCTGAGCCAACTAGTCCCAGTAGCAAGAGCTTACGCCTTCCAAAACGATCAATCTGGAACAAAATCAATAGGAAGAGCCTCGGAGAGAGACGGCAGTGGGAAAATGGTCTTTGTTTCGCCTCTCTTTAAGAAAACCACCATTTCGGATGTAAACAGGCATCCTCTGAGAGAATTGACGCCTTCTTTCGCAAGCCAGCTTTTTTCTGCTCGGCGACTACGAGAGATAACCATTAATCAGGATGAAATACGAGTTGTTTGGAGCGACATTTTGTGGTTAAGATCTGATCAACCAGCTGCTCCTTTCTTGTCATTGCCCCTGTTTACGGCGCGGCCTCTGCTCTCTATTGGCCTATGGACAGTCGCCAAGAATCGCACGTCTTATCGCCTCAAAAGGACCAACCCCGAATTATTTATCTGTTGTTTCCGAGCCTTTTGCACTTCAAATGACATCGTCTGCCATTCGTTTCCGCCTGTACAAAGCGTTTGTTTATGACGAGCTTCCTTTCTGATTTATAGCTATTTTTGTATACTACATATCGAGTTTCACACTCTGTCTGGTACATCTGCCCATTTCTTCTACCATCTCATTTGCCCGCCCCTCTCCATCATTAGTCTGAGCTCTCCTCCTCCCTCCCTGCGCCTTTCTGTTTCAACTAAATGAGCTGTTTACAACTTATTTGAGCACCTGTCAGTTGAAATTACGTCCAGAAAAGGCTTTTACTAAAGACAAACGACCTGCGTTACATCGTACGCGTATTTCATCGGCCGTTCTGACAGGCAGCTGGCGGCTATTTCATGCGCTAGTGAAAATAAAATTTCCTGTGTTTGTTCAATGAATAAGGAGAGCCAATGAGGAAATTTTCTCTCCTTCCTTCCCATCAATAGAGACACTTCCAGATGTGTACTCAGGCGATGACTCTACCGGTGGAACAAAAAATCTCAACTCCAGTCGAACCGACGAAGAAGATCCCAAATGTCGAGGTTAGTTCCCTTTGCACTTTCGATAACGAGCTGTGAGAAAAGAGCGATTTTCACATGACGCTTTCTGACTCAAAGTGCAATTAGAAGTCGGTAATTTGTGGATCGATCAAAACAAAACTTTCAGACGAAACGGACTCGTCACTACACTGATCGTGGAGGTCAACGCCCATCGCGGCCAGTCTGTCATCCACCCAAGTCAGTTCTTATTTTTGGGGTCAAAAAACTCTTTACAGCTGCCTCGATGAGGAGCTTCCACCATCCAAATTGTGATTCTTGCCCGTGCAACCTACTGGTCTCTCTACCGGTCATTTCCCATAATTGTAAAATCTCACCAAAACTGTTCCGAAAAGACTTGAAATTAATAAAAGAGCTCCGAATGCCACAGACATCAGATCAGCCGAATCGGTCGTCATCCTTCCCTTCTCTGATTGTGACTTCTAAAGAGTTTATTATATTTCGGATATAACAGACCGAAAGAATTTGGGCGCTGAAAGTGTCGACCAAATCATCGGCAGTAAAAGCATAACTCGATGCCGCAGCGGCACCAATCGCGAAACCTTTCCATGACGCTCTCGGGATTCTAAATCTCCATTTCGAAATAAAAATGCAAACCCTCGATTTTGCTCGATTTGCTCCTCAGCTGCTTGGCATTCCTTCTTGATCATTTCCAATTCATTTGTACATCCGTGATAGAAGATCAAAGAGCTCGTGACTGAAGACCATTTCTTATATAAGCTAGGAAGACTTACTTTTGGCCTTGTTGTCCTTGCCCTTGGCCTCAGCTTTCTTAGCCAATTGATGAGGCGTCGTTGGGGTGAACAGAAGCACTGTCAAGAAGAGAATCTAAAGCGTACCTTTCTCGAAAAAAAAAACTCACAGTTGGAGCGACGGCAAATATTTGAAGCCAAATGAATCTAAAGACTGGCCAAGCGATCTCTCGAGGTACCTGTTATCTCCAAGAGGAAGAATTTCTTCGGAGCCAAGAAGAAGTCCAAGAAGCGTTCCAGTAGCTTGGGAGACTTGTTGAAAAGTGCTCAAAAAAGCGCGATGATGAACTGGTGAGATTTCAATAATGTATAAGGGAAGGAGACAAAGAGACGAGCCAGATTGAATTCCTACGAGAAAACGGCCAGCTATAAGTACAGCCGAAACCGCTGCTTCACCTTTAATTTAGAATTATTATTTCCTCCACTGAATACTCACTTGTATTGGAGACAAAGAGCGCCAGGAAATGGATGGCGCAGCCAGCAATAGCTGATAGACATGTCAAAATTTGGGTTTTTTTCACTCCAAATTTATTAGTCAGCCATGGGGTCTATTGTTTTGTTTGGCGAGAGAGAGAGATACAACTAACCAAAAGGAAACCTAAGATTGTGCCGGGATAAAAACTGCTAACAATGGTGGACCAGGCACTCGACCAGGATTGTGCAGGCAACCAGCAGACATTGCAATCTGAAGAGGAGTGAGAGATAGTTAGGTTGGACTTACGCTGGGAACTCTGATAACCTGCATTTGCTAGCTGATAAAATGTTTGAACCGAAGTGTTGACATAGGTAATCTAACAGGGCGGAATTAGCGAAGAAAGGAATAAACCTGGAAGGCGAACTGCCAGTTGGAGCAAAATGAGACAACGGCCGCGACGAGGAGAAGTCGCACTGGAGGACAGACCATCCAGCGGAATTCGGTCAACCTGTAGAGAAGAGGACTTAACACACAAAAGAATTGATGAATCAAAGTGACAATGAAGACCGGTTCTTACGGCAAAATACGACAAAGACAATGAAGGAGAGCTGTTGGATCGATAATTTCATTTTGATTAATTGTTTTTGAAAAGGAGTGACGATAAGATTTGTTGACCTTTTTGTGGCAGAGGAAGAGTCAAATTGCTGGGTAAAATTGTCCCTGATAACTGGATCAGATACGCTCAATTGACGATCTGACATCATTCGCCCAAAAAGTGTCAAAATTGTTCAAATAAATGGGAACGGAGTACATTAATCGATTTAAAGATAAGACTCCAGGTGGTCGATTTTTACGAAAAACTACTTTCGATGGCGCATTTCGGCGTGGGAAAGGGAGAGATCGAATAAAAACCAATCAAAAATTTGACGGATTTACAGCTGGTTTTGTGCGGAGTCTTTTCTAAATGGCAATTGACGACCTTTTCAAATCAACAATCTTATCGTTGGAAGAAAAAAACCTGCTCTTTTGTACTGAAGTGGGTCTTTTCGGTTGAAACGGCGAGTTGATAAGGTGCAAAATAATATCCTAAGGAAATATTGTAAAACCGCTAGGGAACTGGAAGCCGTTTCTGTTGATCATGGCGCACGGTCACGCGTGGGGGAAACGCCGACGAGTTCGCTGAAGACGAGGCATTGGGTCACAAATCTCCCCAGAGTTGAGAGATCAATATTTCCAGCTATGAATACAGATTGACTGGCTGACTCATTCGGACTTCCAGTCAAGCAGGCGGTATTTAAGACTATTTTTAAACTTTTCCTAATTCAATCAAACGGTTTCTTCGGCCAACTCGAACCTTACAATTTGACCCTTGATTCTGAAGGATCGACATGACCCCGAGAGCAGGCGCAGTTTGAGGCTTTCAAAGATCGGCGCGTTGTAAACGACAGAGGATTGACCCGGAAGAAGGAAAACTTTGATGGATAGACGAAAATATTGTTTCTTTATTCTCCAAATATCTGTTCACAACAAAGTGGAATGTGAAATTGGACAAAAAGTCCTAAACTGCTAAACACCCGATCAGCTAGATAAAGCTACCCGTATCTACTCGAAAATTGGACGAGAACGACTTGTGACCAAAACCGGACAATTAACCGGCGGAGGTGGCACATCGCGCACAACAGGAGCCATAATATTCACTAAAATAGTTTTTTTTTTTTTGGAAAAATTAAATACTTACTGCGCGTCACAGTGGTGCTGCTTTCAGACTCAACAGACTGAGAAGAAGTTCTACGAGAAGAGCTGGCTGTTTGGAGTTGAGAACTTCCACTGGATTCCATCGAAGACAAAGGCGGAGTTGGTTGTTTTGATTTTTGAGAAGATGTCGAAGGAATCTGGCGAAAATTAAAACAAAACTGAAAAGCTTACTGGTTCTTCCGGTATCCCCGACTGGGATTCGATTGTCACTTGTCTTTTTAAAACTTTTCTGGAAGACATTCGATGTTTCCTTAGAGCTTGATAGTAGCCGTCCCGAACAGAAGAAAACATCAAAGTGACCAGAGATGACCACGCTGCTACTGTATCGGCTGGCTAAATCATCTTATTTTTGTTTCAAGATTAAAACCTGATGGTTAGCCATGTCGAGAATAACTCCCTCCACCGTAATCGCATCGGCTATAGCAACCCAGAAGTCTGGCTTCCAGCCATATTGCTTTAAATCAACATGTTCCTCCCCATATGTACGCGATATTTGAGCTATATAATCCGGATCATAAATCTAAAAAGGGAATATCTTCCACACAAAAATATGTACTTTGGCTATAACGTTCTCGACGAGATCCTTTAATTTGACACTCATCTGATAGGAACGCTCTTTGCCAAGCGCGTAAACGTAATTTTGAAAGTCCGCCCTTTTTTCGAAAATTCGTTGTAAAACCTGAAAAGTTCTTATTTGGAAGAGAAAGAACTTGCCTTATTTCCAAATTCAGAATGAGGATTCTCAAAACATTGATTGATAATTTCACGGCTTTGAGCATTGATTGGATGGCTGATGTCTCTTCGAACTGATTTGGTTCGAGCAATCCCTGACGAGCCTCTGAAATTCTCCAAAATATCCAGAAAATCTTTTCTCAACTCAATTCCCTCGTGGCACGAGTCGGGACATTTTGAAGCCAACTGATTGTGACACCAAAATGTAATTGTCCCTCGTTTTGTGACCATCATAAATCACGCCTCCGGCAACACAAAATTCATAGCTTTTTTAAAAGAAGCGACCAAAAATAGGCGCTTCGAGACTAATTTCTGACTAGATAATACAAGAAAATAGAACAATTTGAGTCCCCAGAGTCTCCCAGTTGTCGAGTTGCTGACGTCAAACGGCGAATAATAGGCTCGAATCGCGGCAGTGAGCGCACACTTTTTGAGATCTCAGAAGAATAAATGAGTGACAGGAGAAGCCAAAAAGGCTTTAGGACTTACACTGTTTTTGTTGACTCGCGCGGAGTTAATTTTGGTTTATCTCGTATTGATCCTGTCGATTTGGCTCTTCCTTTCGATCCCAATTCGACCATTGATTTACTTTTTGAAAAGACTTCCCCCTCTTTTGGTTTGACTTCTTTGTAACGGATGGTCATTGAGTCGGCTCGTTGTCGTATCTTTGAGTTGTTTGAATTGCCCATCTGGAAACGAGAAAGTCAAAGAAAGACCTCAATGGATGAGTTTTGAATAATGAACGTCCGAGCGAGTGAGAGTTTCTGACAAAATCTGGTCTTCAAGGAAGAGGGAAACCTAACATCAATATCCAACAGTTGTTTATGAGACGCATGAGGCAGCAAAAAGAAACAAATGGACCGGCTATGAATCTGAGAACTGCCTTCGGCTATTTGTGTGAGAAACGAGAGGACGTCACGCGCATAATTGGCCAGAACAGCTTAGCTTCTCCGTAATAATTACATGGCCTCCTAGTCTGGCTAATTAAGCCACTTTTGAGATAAAAAATGAAAACTATTTGGTCATATAGCTGAGAAAAAGAGGGATTGACGTTCCTCCCAATATCAATCCGGCCATAATCCACGTCAGCTGTCGCCTTGAAATATCGGCGGAATCAGAGACAGCCGCGGAATTTATCTTTTCGACCTTGGGATTGGAAGGAAACAGAATAATGTGGCCTTGATTATTAGAAAAAAAAGAGAGGACGATCAGCTGTTTTCCCTGAGGTTATTGGACTGGAGAACCACGCCCCTAACCAGGAAGAATATTATGACAAATGGAGGCGACGCGGACTCTTTTTAAACGTTTAGATTCGATCAAACAGAAAATTATATCCTGAGACGGCTGGGGTGCCGAATTGTGAATTGAAAGTGAATAGGATGTTTCTGAAAATTTAGAAGGAAAAGGAATCAAATAGAGATTATTTGAAGCTCAATTAAAGCCAGAAAAACATACACGAACAGTCTAAAGCATGATATGAGTAGTTCTTTGTTAGACAAAGTGGCTTAAAAGAAATAAATCTGATTCTAAAATATAATTAGGAATGGCAACTGGTCGAAAATGGCCGGGGGTGAGCGGAAAAGAGAAGCGCCAGGTTGGAATGACAGCTGTTTTTAGAAAAAAAAACAAAAGTTGAGTTGATGGAAAGAGAATCAGCAGAAGTGAAAAGATTTTTAATTTCAACATTTAAAACTCATTTTTCTTCAGTTTAAGGATGCACTCTTTGGACACATTTTTCTAAAAGGAAAAAGTCGAACGAGTTTGTCAAATTTGACGTTTAGCACTTTACTCCCGTTACCAATCAACCAGAAAAAATCACCATCGATCTATTTGGAAAAATGAAAATATATAGCTTTTGATACAAACCCTGAAATAAGCCATATACCGTAAACTCTCTAATAGATGCGCACCCCAACAGCCCCATTGAAAAATAGACGCGCTTGCACCCCAGGAGTGAGTGGAAATTACGGTTGACCCGGGATATTCCGAGGTTTTTACGATTCCGCTTCGGAATGTTTTCCTTCTGTCCCTTTCTCTGTTTCAGAAGATTTCCTTAAAAGTTGTTATTAAAAAGAAAGAGCAGACTCTGAAAATAATTTCAACATTCAGTTGAGCGGAAGTTGGCCAATGAGCTATTTTACACAGCGACCTCTGTTAGAAATAGCTGTGCTTCAACTATTTGCTCCTTTCCAGATGTCATTTTGCTTTCATAAAGAAAAGCTTTGATATTTTTTTGGTTTTGGCCAAGCTAACGCCAAAAATATAATCTCTTAAGGGTAGATAACCTCGTAACAACAGTATTGGCAAGACAAATCCATACTGGACACCGAGCTATTCGCTTCAAGACAGAGTCTCTTACCTTCAAATAAATAAATAATAATACGAGTTTTTCAAAAACACAGATTTCTTTTTAAAAAAACAAATTAGACCATTTCTGACGGCAAACAATGAGTGTTGAGCTTCGCTCTAACCTTCATTTTAATCTTATCGAAGAGACCGAGATGTCTAGAAAAAAAGTCGAATTTGGATTAAAGGAGGTTTGTTAAACTGATGCTGTGTATCGTGGGGTCGCTAGCTACACTGCTACCACTTTTTCTTGTTGGTAGGAAGTTCTTGACTGTGGCTTAGGCTGGGCCTAACCCAAAATATTGGGTTGACAAGTTGAAAATGGCACACGTTTGTTAATGACTCTATTTCTTTCTTTTAAATCTTTTTGTCAATAGGTTATTAGCTGTTGCTTGGGGCACTGTTATCTTCTTTTCGTCCTTCACCCGCAACATGAACGCTAGCCTTTTATTTTTCTAGTACTGGAAAGTTTTGTCCGAGTGTGAAGATGTTGACCTTCATTTCGTCTGAGGGTAAACCCTTGGAAGATGAGCTGGGACGAGGATCGGATCCACAGCTGATGATGCCAGGCTTCTCAACTTGCTTGGTGACGGCAATCGATTATCTACCTAGCAGCTGGAAGACAAAATTAACTGTCTCTCGTATTATCCTAGAAACCCATTTTAAATCTCTTGGTTAGAAGAAGAAATTGAGAGCCTGGCTATTGGAGGTGGATAACGCACGCCAATGACCTGGCTACGGAGAAAGGCCAGAAGCAGTTGTGCAGCAGGACCTTTGTTCTTCGACATGGAAACCTAGCCTAGTGATTTACTGAGAGTTGCTAGTTAGTAAACTACCAGCATAGATTCAACAACTGGATCGAACCGCGGCTGCTTTGAAGAAAAACGTCCAAAAAAGGAAAAATTCACCCTACTGGTGGCACCCCCATGACTTTTGGGTTACTGTAACCCGTATGCAAATTTTTGAATATGATTATTATTTCTTGATGTTTTTTCCTATTTCTTTTGCTTTTTTCTTATCAAAGCGACAATTTTCGGGTAATACCGAGGCTCTTCTTAAATTTTCCCCCTAAAGATTCTGCTTCCGCCTTTTCGTTTCTGCCCTCTCCCTCCTCCGCCAGTCATAGATTGAGTCTGCCATGAATAGAAACCCGGCTGCAAGGAATTGCACGTCGGCAGTTGCGATCTTCGACCCTCCGCCCAGGGAGTTCAATGGCTCAAAGAGCCCCAAGATCCAACAAGAAAGAGGAAGTGGAATTTGTGATAAAAACGGCCCAAAATTTTCAAAAGCCATCTAAAATATTCATCAAGTACCTTTTAATTACCTTTCCAATTTAATTGGACAAGGTTATTTCCACACTGAAAACGCGATTTGGACGAGACAGCTTTGCAGATTTTCCCCTGATGTGGGAGCTCAGTCACATAGTCCATAACGAGTTCGTCTAATTCCTTCTCAAAACGAATATCTTTGTAACTTTTAAATTAGAATACTGTAGAATAGAAGTAGCCAGTTACGTGACATTACCAGTTTGCAAAGACCAACTTTATTTTTGGAACAGGAAGCGGACGGGCTGATTGAGCCTCTCCGTCCCCCAAGGGCCCTTCCGATCTTTTCCCGTCGCAGTTCCTCCAAAAGGCGGTCTTTGGTGTCGACTCAACTGCCACATTTATCTGACCTTAGAGCAGCCGTCCGTCGCACTTCCCCTTTCGATCTTATTTTCGAACCCGAGGATAATTGTACCGACACATGAACTCTGCTCCATTATTCTCGTCGTAAAGCAGGCAGATGGTTGGTCCAAGAATAGCACATTTTCCCCTTTTTAAGAAAGATCTCTTCCAAATCATGCCAACAGCTCTCATCGTTCCATTCTTATCATTATTTTCTTTATCTTCTTCTGCCATAATCAAAAAATCACAAATCTTCGCTCGAAAAACATTCATTATTATAGTCAAAAAGTGAAGAGCTACAGTAATCGGGGAAGATAGCCAGTTGTACCCTTGACTGGGGGGGACGTCCGCGCGTACGGAAATAGTCGCTGCCAGATCTTCGAATGTCACTTCGTCATTCGTCGTTCGAAGTTCGAGACCGTTTCCCAGCTGGTTGTCAGTCTGGCGCCCTCCGAACTGTAAACAGTCTCTGACGACAATTTCTCCTCCTGCGGCATTTGATCCCCATACTATTTTTCATGGCTGCGTCTCCTGTCAAGTCTTGTTCTCTCACCTTCAAAAGACCGCCAGTGATGACGACACTCCTCGTTGAACCATGATCTTCCTAGGTGTAGAATGCGCTCTGGCCCGCCCCCCGTGGCCACTCGCACCCTCCTCCGTGACTTTCTGGGGCTGATAATTCCAGTCGACGTGCCTGAGGACAACTAGATAAGAGATTTCATAACTTCCACGCTTATTCAATTTTTATTTTCATATTTCTCTTCAAATTGTCTATTTTAGACAACTTTTTTAAATTCCTAAAACTCTTTAAATTCATAGTGAGTTCACGCTTTTAGAAGTCTGCGACCTCAGTGATATTCAAGCTATGAAACTGTAAGCTTACAGTATCCCCTTGCGCCGCCCTAGGCAAACTCGTCTCTTCTTACCGTATCTCGTTTCACAACAAACTTCGTTCAGAATGGATCTACTCGTGACTCCTTCCGTTTCAACTGACCTACCTGTCTCTTCAGCCGATTTTTGTGTTGTTTGTGGCGACAAGGCCATTGGAAAACATTATGGGGCTGTGGCGTAAGTCAGCCAAACAAAAAAAAAAGATCCTTTAGGTGCAACGGATGCAAGGGTTTCTTTCGAAGAAGTGTCTGGCAGAGCCTACAGTATACCTGTCGCTTCAGTAAGCAATGTAATATCGATAAGGATCATCGAAATGCCTGTCGTTATTGTCGCTTCCAAAAGTGTCTTGCCGATGGGATGAAACCCGAGGCAATTCAAAATGAAAGAGATCGCATCGGTTCAACCAAAAGAAGGAAGCGCAGTCTAACAATGGACAATTCTGACAGCGACTGTGGTGTTCCTTCCCCCAAAAATGTGAGTATCAATTATCGAAGTCTGAATTTGTCTATGCACTTTTTCGTCATTAATATGGTATATTTCAGGACAGTCCAAACTGCGCCGCTTCACGTCGTCTTGTAGAAATGTTGATGGATATTGAGAACCGATTGGTCTCTTCCCAAAGTGTCAACGCTCTTTTGAGAGATGAAGAGTGTAATTCGCGACAGAGAGTTGTTTCTAATCTTATTGGATGGACGTCTATGCTTCATCCTCTACCAGAAATCCCTATTAATGATAAGGTGTGTCTGCTGGTTACGGTGGCAATCAACCATTTAGGGCCTTCTTCTCAAACAATTCGGTTCAAGTTTTGCCCTTCTCGGAGTCGTCCAAAGGAGCATGTCACTTTCGCAACTTCTTCTTCCAAACGACCAACTCCTTTCTCCAGCTCTTGTCTCTTCAGCCTCCCTTTCTATTTTACAACGAATTCAAGACGAATTATTGACTCCTTTGAGACGTCTTCATGTAGATCAAGCAGAATTCTCGTGCTTAAAAGCCCTTCTTTTACTTTCCGGAGATGTCGTTGGAATGGGAAATTGTAGCCGAGAAAAGCTACGAGAAGCAAGAGATGCCCTTCTAAAGGCTTTATTCTCCTATTTGGGACAGCAATTGAATGCAATCGATGCTTCTCTCCGTGTTTCTTCCCTTCTAATGATCATGCCAGCATTGTCTGCTATCGCCCAGCAAGCCCTCGAAAACACAGAACTTGCCACTTTTCTGGGAATGATTGATCCAATTAAGAAAGAAATACCTAGTCCTAAGAGGTATGCAAATCCTCATTCAATAAAACCAAATAATTTAGTGAATCGCCCATACTGATCCACGAAAGTATTCCTATCTCAAAAGAAGTGCTTTTGGCCCAGTTAATAGTCAACCAATTACATCCAATGGGTGGGAGTCCTCCTTCGACTTCTCCCAGTCTAATTAGTTCAGCTTTCCCTCTAATTTCAACACCAATGCCGGTAAGAAAAGAAACAACAGACCCATCTAATCTATTTATTTTAGCTCTTTTCTGCGGCTCCAATGCATCCCGTTAAAGTATTCCTAACATAGGAAAAAGAAGAAAATTATTGTCTCTCTTTCCTTCTGAAGAAATCTCCGCTGTCCAGACGTGTATGTGAAAAATAAAAAAAATAAATCAACAATAAACTTTATTTCATAAAACAAAGAATTTCAAGAACGGAAAAGTTTTCCATTTGAAAGGGAATAACCAATCGCAAACGAGTAGACCATCGCTTCAACGTGAAGGTCTTTCTCAACTGAATGGATGTATTCCATTAGTTTGGAACATTCAACCAAAACGACTTCGATCTCCTGAAACAAACTTGTTTTGCTTTTTGAACTCGAGTTTGTGCAGCTGGAGCTCACAAGGGACTACTTCCTTGTAGAATTTAAAGTACATAAACACGTCAATCCTTGCGATTCGAAGAAGTCTTATTCGCATCGAAAACCACTTCCTCTTCCTCCTAATTGGACATTCAAATCGTCTAAATTAAGACTTGCAATCTGCACGAAGAAGGAGCAAAAGTTCCAACATCTTTGCTCGACTTCCTCGTAGAGTCTCGTTCCAAGAAAGCCATCAATCCCTTTCAGAAAGATCCCGCCCTCATCCCTCCATCTGTCCACTTAATCAACCAACTGCTTCCTGGTCGAAGCTTTTTCTATTCTGGGCTTTCGGAAGATCATCGAACAGCGGAAGTGCTTCTGCTAGCCCTGCACTCGAGCATTACATCGGCTCCGCCCGGCTGGCTAAAATAGCTGGTCTGCAGATAGATCTTGCATTTAGCACGATTGGCCATGATGTGGCCCGATTTATGAGGGCGGAATTTAATTAATCTTCTTTTGGAAAGATCGACCAAGAAACTTCCAAAAGATACTAGCCAGCCTTGGGCAACGAAATGCAGATAAGATAATGCAACCAGTTGGAAGTCCAGAGATGGTTGCTCGCTCTTAAGATTATTCTGAAGCACGTAGCCAAGCAATTGTCAGTCACGGAGACAGATAACCACGCTAGAGTCTAGAAAGATAACAACATTTTGTTGCAGGCTTATTTCCTCGAAAAGTAACGAATATTTCCTTAGAAAGTAAACCACTTCTTGTTTATTCGCCAACATCTAGAAACTCTATTGAGTAGCGATAATTTGAAAGTTTGTAGAAAATAAAGGACAACTAATTTCAAAAGTTTGTTAAACTTCTGCTTTCGACAAAAATATTTCGATTACAGTGATAAGCCGTAGAGAACGGTTTCCGTTACGTCAAAGCGACCATGATCGTGAGTAATGTGTAGCGGAAATTGCCGAGGAGGAGTCCCTCCCTGTACAGTATCCGCAAAAAGCAAACAAATAAAACGAGGAACTTTTGAAGATTTGAAAGAACATTTTGAACTTGGGCGAAATCTCAATAAATTTAGAAAAAGAAGTATTTAAAAAAGTCATTATAGAGTGATCTCTGCTGTTGTTAAAAGTGTAATACTGACCGCGCGATCATCCAACGAACAAACTTTCAATTGGTCATTTCGGCACGCGAATTTTTGTATGTTTTGTCCATTATTGAGTTTAAAAACCCTAAAAACAAACCTCTTCATGTTCCAGATTTTGTTCAGGATTTTGATTTTCCGGCGCATCTCCATCTACTTCCATAGTGATGAATTGGATCGAGTCGTCTGTTAGGCCGGGGTCTAGTCCCTGCACTCCCTGGCTACGGTGCAATATCTTGGCTTGTTTTCCACAATATCCTGTTTCCTCCTTCAACTCTCGAATCGAACTTTCTTCCGCATTTTCGTTATCATCTATTAACCCAGCTGGGAATTCCAAACACCAGGCTTTCATTGGAATACGATACTGCTTTACAAAAATAAAGAATTCTTTTCCTTCTTTCTTAAGGATGGCAATTATATCAGCTCCGTGGACTTCAGATTTTGTGTCCTTGGTTTGGCGATGAGCCGATTCCCAAACCTATAAAGAGCTTCTCAAGTATACGAACTATGAAATAAGTCGGTTTCTAATCCAAGCCAAAATCTTTACCTTTTAATGTTAGAGTTGAAAAAAGTATAAAACTTCGTTAGAAGGGTTCAAAATTACGCGCGATGCACAGTGAAAGCAGTCTGGCATACTATTATGGAGTGTAACCGAATAATTTGGGGTTTCTTGTATTTTCGCATAGTAAAAACTCACGCCTTGATTTCCGTTTCTTTTGGAGACAAATTTAACTCGGCGGGTTTTCATCCACCGCCCATTGAAGACAATCTATAACTTTCACTATAAGGCCCGTGGAAAGTAGTAAAAATACCTCCTCATTTGAAAGCTCATAAGGACAATCAGCAGTAGATTCGGCCATCTGAAACAAAATTCTTGAATATGTCAGGCCGAAAATTTGTCATATAACATATTGCAGAAGACAAACAAATACAATTATACGAATTAGATTATTGCTTATCAGTAACTCTTTTTCAAAAAATCACCCATACGCGACTACGTACTAGTCTTGTGTCTGCCGTTTTAAAAATTATTTTATAACTATACTGGTTCAGGCAAATAGTCTAGATGATAATCCAACGACTTATTGCTCAAAGAAGCATAGGTGGGTTCTCAAAATCAAGTCAAGTAGGTTATATTTTTACGAAAGTGTGGGTATATATAGCTTAGAACAGGAATATTTTGAATTTGGACAAGCCAAAGATACGGGAAGCAGCTGATATTAAAACGCCAAATTTATCTTCAAAAAAAGTTCCAAAAACAGTTAAATGGAGCGCAGGTTCACTGTCTTTATTGGTTAGTTTTATTTCTTAAAATATTGTTTTTCAGATTGTTCCGGCGGCTGCGTTTTCATTAGGTTGTTGGCAAGTTTATCGACTACAATGGAAATTAGACTTACTAGAAGCTTTAAAACGACGTCTTTCAGAAGATGCAATTGAATTTCCAATAAATGAGTAATTAATAGAAATTTTTTAGATGTAATCCTATTTTAGTATTGCCCAACTAGAACAACTAGAATACCATCGCGTAAATATTAAAGGAAAATTTCTTCACGAGAAGGAATTTATCATTAGTCCAAGAGGCCGATTTGACGAGAAATTTGTGCAAAAAGATGTAGGATCGTTATTATCTGACAACAACATGTCCAGCCACGGCGGACATGTTATTACTCCATTTAAACTGAATGGTTCAGAGTAAGCTGTTTATATATATATATATATATATAAACGTTCAGTTTAATTATAATGGTTAATCGTGGGTGGGTGCCTGCTCATCAATTTTCGCGTGAATCACGTAGAGGAACTGAGCCCCAAAATACAGTTTCTCTGGAAGCTATTGTTCGAAAAACAGAAAAAGTCAGTTCAATGGAATCAATTTAAGAATTATTTTAGCGTCCTCAATTTGTTGGTCATAATAAGCCGAATCAGGGAGTTTGGTTTTATAAAGATTTTCAACAAATGAGTATGCATTGTGGAAGTGCACCGATTTATGTAGAAGCAGTACATGGTAAGTAATTATTTGGCTCGAAATTTATTTCCAGAAAATTCCGCTCCTGGGGAGCCAATAGGTGGGCAGACTAATATTTTAGTAAGAAATGACCATTTATCTTACTTAATAACATGGTTTTCACTATCAGCTGTAACTACTGGAATGTGGATTACAAAATTTAGAAAATAATTATAATAAAAGTAAATATTACATTATATTTATTGCAAAACGAAAATGTTATCATACGATAATTTATTCTTTATTATATAAATATGATCTTCGTTATACTTTTTCAGATGAGAGTATTATATATGGTTGTGAGTCTACTACCAATATTTTGCTATTCTGATGAAGACTGGATTGATCCGAACGATCCAACTCCAAAAAAAATGTTGAGTTCAACAGGGGCAGATTTGTGTTATTCTAAGGTTAGATTTTATAATTTTATTATCGATACATTTCAGCAAACGCACTATACGGAAGATCCATCTCTGCGTTTAATTCTTCGGAGAATTTTCCAAAAAATAAGTGTTGACCCTTTACAGAAGGCTTATTTTTCAAGAACAGCTAGGTAACTTTTTTTAATTGTTGATTCATCCTGCAGACTTTCATTATCTTCATATAATATGGCCATAGTCTCAGAATATCTTGAAGCAGCAAATGAAGACGTGTCTCAAAGAGAACGCGTTCGTAGTGCATTGCACAATATGATTGAAATGGTTTCTATTTTCTCATTTTAGATAGAGCTTTTCAGATTCCTGAGGACAATGTGACAGTAATAGAATCTGTTTTAACGTTTTTATGGCCTTGGATTGTACTTTGCAATTTTATTGTACTGCCACCTGCAATCTTCTTTGTTTTACGCAGCATAATGAGGTAAATTTTTCTTTGCTGTTAATAGAATTTCAGTACACGTTCCTTCTGGCTTTCAATGCTGTCAATATTTATACTTTTTTCTATGCTGACCACGTATAGTAGAATGTACCAAGAAAAATTAGCAGCTAGAATTGCAACGGCAACTGAAATGCAGGGAAACGCGTGCGCTCCAGCTAGCTTGTTAGAACAAGGTCTAGATTTAATAGGAGGCCTAGTCTGGTTCAAAAGAAAATCACCATGCTTAAAATATGTTGAGGTAAGTAAACGTTGATATAAATCGTGATATTGTAGTCTCAAACGATCTCAATAGTCTATGAAATATCAATTTTGGACGTATTTTCTGATGTACTTTCAAACGGTCTTTTCGGTTGGCTATCAACACTTGGACCACATCTAAACAAATTTTATCGAGGATTATTTGAAGGAATTCCACTTCCAATGCAATTGATAATATTCGTTTCAATGTTTTTCTTATTTGTCCGAATTAGAACTCCTTTCTTTACAATGGAGCCAATGTGTAAGGTAATTTGGTTCTTTTAAGTATTTTAGTGGTAACTATGCTGGGAAATATTTGTACAACCGTCATGCATGCCATAACAAGTAATAGCTCATCTCAAGCGCTACAATATAGAAGAGAACAAGGAGCTGAAATCAAAGAAAAGTTGCTTAACATTACACCGAGAACACCTGAAAGGTATTTTAATTAGATTTAGTGACTATTTTAATAGGAAAAAAAGATTAATGGAAAGAAAACGAAGAGAAAAGATTGCAATTAAAGCCAAAGAAGATTCTGACTCAAACGCTGCCTCCGTATCCTCAATAAATTCAAGCAATAGCCGTGACCGCAGCATTAGTTGTACAAGACGTGAAGAGTTTTAAGATGACTTATTATGTAGCGGGTATTTGTTTTTTACGAGTTCTTGAACAGATTGTATATAAACTCGGTTCATTCCTACAATCTAATCTCTCATTTAGACAACTTCAGTCGGTATAAAAGTGATATGTTTATTCAAATACCCGTTTCCCTAAGCTTCAGCATTTAGGTGTCTTCAGACTTTTTACCAAAACCTGTCTCTATGAGGGAACTAAACTTTTCCTGAACCAAATTCTTGAGAGAGTAGCCAGCCATTTCATTTTCGTGTACCCTGAATGTTTTTTGAGGATAATTGCTTGAAAAACCTTCTTAAAAACGTCACAGATGTATCTATGACGGCTTCCATAATTGAATGAGGTAGGTTATCCCCCAAAATACCAAGTCTTCGCGCAATAAATGGCGATGTAAGGAAACAAACATCCGAAAACGATTGATGAACAGCGTCACTAAATGTTTCCATGGTCTATGCCGGGAAAAAACTTGCTTGATGGTTAAAAATATCCTTTCAGCTTCTTCTTCAGAAAATCTTTTCATATTGTCCAGATTTTCCTTCCATTGCCAGCGACCGGCATTTAAAAATAACGAGGGCTGAGCAGCCCTTACATAATGGTCTGAATCTAATGGAAACATCCATCCATCCAATACAATCGCTGATTGAAAATCCGTAGAGAAAGCAGTCGCTGCAAGGGCAGTAGCGCCTCCAAAAGAGTGGCCAGCCACAGCAGCTCTTGTCAGATTCAACCTTCCCTACATTGAAATTGAGAATCGAAGGTTCGGATTCACCTTAAAAACACTCCAATCGAAATGGCTTCCAATCACAATATTTTCAGTTTTCAATCCCAGATTCAATTCCTCCAGCGTATTCAACGCTTTCACACATTCGGAAACACGTTTCGCTAACTAAAATTTCTTTTGCATTTATTTTTGAAGAGAAAACCTGCTGGTTTCGAACTTTAAAATTATTATCGTGATGAAGAATTCTCATGTTGATAGCTCGTTCCCTCTGCTGGCCAGTGAAAGGTTCAGATTGAATCTTGTATGACCAACAGGCTGAATAATCTCTATATTTTGTTTTATCATAACTGCTAGAATAAATACCGATGTTCAACAGCTGCCACAATAAAACCATAGGATGCCATTGATGCACAAAAGGTGGAATACATAAAACGACTTCCTCCAAGACCATGGGAAAATACCAGGACGGGAAAATTCGGCTAATTTTATCACTAGATCTAGGCCGGTACGACTTACAGAGCTATTTGAAAAACTTCTTGAAGTTGGTAATTTATCGGCTGAACAAGCAGAGGCAATAGTTGGCATTGAGACAGATGTATGGAGAGTTCGAGAAGTTCCCGCTAAAGGCGTTTCCAAAGAAGCCGAACAACTGGAAATGATTTCTTCTTCGACAGTCAAAAAGTCAAACCGTTTTTCGCCTATTATCCAATCAGAAAAGAATTGTACTTTGGACGGAGATTGTTTTAGAAAAGCTGCCAATCCCTCGAGATATTCTTTTCTACACATGTAAAAGTTCGAAAAATTTCAAAATAATTTTACCTTGGAACCCAAAGAGGATAAGAGTCGAGTGACGGAATCTTCCCCTCTACCTTAAATGTCCAATTATTATTAAATGAATCTCTTCTAAACAGACTTCATGATCAACTGGATAGAATATTCGCATAAAGATTCCAGGGTCTCCTTCTCCCGCATCGGGAAGCATCAAATCAACGCATCCAGCTTTATAAGAACCAGAACCAATGAGCGGTAATAATTGACGACGATCATTGCAGGACCACGCAGCTCCCATAGCTGGAAGAAAGATGGAATAGAAGAAACTCGAAAGGAGACATTTGAAAAGAAAAATGTGAAAGTGCAAATGCGCAGTTGTTATGGGTTCGGACGTTCTTTGTCCCCTCTCGCGCCACCATAACATTCGATAAAGAACTCACCAGAAATTGCCTTTCTGAAATATCAATATATCTCGGAGAGACAGCAGATTTTGTGACAGCCTATTCCCAAAAGGGAATTATGAAGAGGACTGCCGTCAACGATTATGAACTCTTTTGGAACCATCTTGGATTCGATATTTTCGGGGGCTTGGCCATAATTGGCAGCTGGCAGCTTCGCGGCGCAGGCAAATACGCACGCGACAACTCATCTGACAAGTATGAATGCTAAACAAGGAGAGTCTTTATTCCAAAACAAATATCAACGTCCAAGAGAGCTCCATCTTTCTAGTCGGCGGACAGATGGCTCGGAGAACATTGGATAGCGGAGTTCCTGGAATTGTTCGCTCAGAAAATATAAAATGGTCAAGTTTTTTGAATCTTTTAGGACTCACCATTGGTCGAGAAGCTCTCAGCGATTTCAAAAACGTTAGTGCTCGTCCATAATGAGCTTCTTGAGCACTAGTTCCCAACAAGAGAATGGCGAGTAGAAGAATAGCAAGCATTCTCTAAAAGGGGAATAGTTATTGGAAGAGAGGGGAGAATCTCTAGAGGGTCACTTGTTTTAAAGTTGTTTCGAGAACGGTGTTGAGTTCAAGATAATAAGTTGTGCCTAGACTCCGCCGCCTTAATCAGAAGTATAATTATGCATCTCATTTCTTTGGTTGCTATTTTGAGGTTTCTTAGAAAAACAAGTGTTTCTCCCAAGTCATCCAAGTGGACACAAGACTTGATGAGATGGCTTGTGATTTATTTGATGAACCTATATGATTTATAAGTCAGCCATATGAGCAGCCTCAGCAATGCACCTGCCGCCTACTTACGAAAAAGCGTCGGCGTAGTCCGAGTAGATTTTGGATAATTCATAATGCTTTTTTTAAAACCAAATACCAAAACCACATAAAATCGTAATTATGCTTGATGATAAAAGGAATGTTTTTTCACTAGCTCTATTCATTACTTGAAAATTACTTAGTGATAACAATACTAACCTGGTATTTTAAAAGAAAGGATTACCATCCTTATGGTAGCGTCGACACTTCGAACGAAGATTTATTTTTGTGAGGTCAATTGCGTACGCTTGTGGACGTGCCTGCGTGTACTGCGTTTACAATTTTTGTGTTTGCTTTTTTCTTTTGAAAAAATCTATCTTACTTCCTTTTAAAGGAAGTATATAATTTTCAGGATGAATCTCAGATGCGACCTCGACGATGGTTTTTATATTTCTGTGAGAAAGCCAATTGATGGCTCCGAGAAACAATGTAACGTCCATTAAGTATTTTATTACATTTTCTTTCAGGGAATCAGAATTATTTGCTTGATCTCTTTGGGAAGACAAACAAAAAACCAATTGCAACGAAGTCTGTTCCGTGGCCATCAAATGAGGAATCTCCGTCAGAGGTTTATCTTAAATTTTACCTAATATGGCTTTAGCTTTTATTTGAATCTAACGAGGGTGTTGTTAAATTGAAAAACTCAACAACGCTCGCTGAAATTCCGTTAAGGTAAAATATGATAACTTCATTAACATATAATTTTTAGATTACAAAATATTAGTAACCGAAAAGAAGATTCGTCTTATTGTAAAAGAATCTCTTCTTTTTCTAGTAATGTTCCTGATAATACCTCAAACGAACTAATTGCAAATTCTGTAAAAACAGTAATTCAGTCTCCAGTAAGCTTAATTTTTTTTTTTTGCAATACCTATTTGCAGACATCAAAAACGTCTTGGAAAGAATTACTTGAGATTCTTGTTTCTAATCGGCCAGCTGACACTCTTCCTGCTATTGAACAAGATGAACTTATTCAAGCACTGTCCCAGAATCATAATAGCAAGTTATTCCACGAAATATGTGTTGCCTTGTGTAACTCAAATATACTAGGGTACAGGTATAGAAGTAAATTTTTCGCCATATTTTTATAGGAAGCAACAAGAACTCGCACTATTCTGCATAGAAAAAGACCAAATAAATGTGGTTATTGGAGGACTATTGACAAACAGTTATTCGGAAAAAGTAAAAGTTAAAATACTCAGCCACATTACAAGGTATGTTATATATCTAAAGAAAGAGATTTGTAGTTTACTTTCTTGCGAAGCTTTTAAAGTGCTGGAAACACTATTACGGTCTGGGTTCTCACATGAACAAATGTTAATTGAAGCGAAAGTTCTAACTTCCAAAGAAACTAGTGTTCTATTAAATCTATTAAGTGAGATTTTTGCAAATATTGAAAAATCAGACATACACTCACAGGTAACAATTACCTCCCCCAATATATACAGATACTGTTTCAGACATTATCATTGATTTCTGTATTGATAGATGCAACAGGACCTCAATTAATCGTAGAAGTTGAAACACAGAAGACAATTAGAGAGTTAATGTTTTTAATAAACGATTACGTAAGAGTCTTATGTCCTAGTAACCTAGATACTTTTTAGGCGGCCCTCACCGATGTCTTTTCCAAATTTGAAGTCATGTCTACGATTCACGACTCAACGAGTGTTGATAGTGACATTCAATACCGGCTGCGACGTCTACAGATTAAACCTAGAAAAATTACTTGGTAGTTGCTTGTTATTCCACGATTGTTTGTTAATTTTTGTTGAATTCCCCCCATTTGTTATAAAATTTGTATCGATGTTTGTTTATATTGAAATGGGTTGGACGCGACCATGTTTATATATTCATGCAGCCAGCACGATGATCCATCCGACCATTTAGTGATGATACAATGCTAATAGCATTCTTACTAATTTCCTTCTTCTATACGTTCAAAGCTGAGGTATGTAATCAAACCTTTAAAAAGACAAAATGCTTTTAAAAAGGCTTATTGCAGCAATACACAGAACTGTTTGTATTTTAGGAGAATACCCAGCTGCTATGCGATCTAGACACTGGTGAATGGTGTGGTGAACATCAGCTATGTAGTCCTCGAGATGGACCTGAAGGAAAGCGGGTATGGTTCGCTTTAAAAATCATTCGTCAATATTCCAAACACTTGAAACATTCAGGTTGGAATCTGCTTATGTGCAGTTGGCTACCATCGCCTAAATAATTCGAAGGAGTGCTTTCTTGACAAAGCAGTTATCCCACAGGCGACACAAACCAATAAACTTGAAATCTTGATCAATGGCCCCTCATCTGTCCAACTGCCTAAAAAGAAAATAGAAATTTCAGCAAAAATATTAAATTCTCCAGGTACTTTTACTTTCATATTCACTATTGAATACAAAAATGTAGGAAACTACTCCTTCCACTGGGAATTAATCGGTGGAACAGGCAGAGCTGATGTCGATGATTCCTACAACGCTGCGACATTGAAGCTCACAAATGTAACGAGAGATGAGCGTAAATTTGATCAGAGATATTCCAGCTTCAAGAAGGTCAACTCGTTTATCGAGTAAATGTTAGAAATGAAACTCACGATGGATTTCGCGATTTCAACCTTACAATATTCCCCGTGAAGAAACCTAACAATCCACCAACGGCTGTGATCAGGCCCGAATCTCCTGTAAATGGAATAGAAGGCAGTCAGATAGTCCTGGATGCTGAAGGTTCAAATTGTTTAAAAAGATTTAATTTTGAATAGGAAGCACAGACGACGATAGAATTGTTTCCTACAATTGGTATCAAGATCAAGGGCCAAGTGTCACCCTGCCAGCTATGAATACTGCTGTGTTGAAATTGGATACATTAGTCCCTGGCGAATATAACTTTAGGTAGTTTTCCCTGGTAAAATCTAATCAGGTTTAGCGTTGTTGTCGAAGATGTCGAAGGCTTGAAATCAAAGGCTTTTGTGACGGTTCGGATTGCCGCCGAACGAGACGATCCTCCAAAGGCAGCGATTAATCTATGTGGAACAACGAAGACCGGCTCTATTTCTGTGAGATTGCCACAAGAACAACTTCTTCTCTGCGGTAACGCTTCAACGGATGATAAAGGAATCGCATCCTATAATTGGTATCGAGTTGACAGCCTTTCCGGCAAATTAGCAGTTGATATGTCTGGTCCGTTACATTTTTATTGGGAAAAAAGACTTCTAGGCTCATCGACAAACGTCCTTACATTGACAAATATCCAAGAGAATGAGCAATTTGGGCCTTATGAATTCCAACTGGATGTAAAAGATACAAAAGGACAAAACGACTCAACTCGAGTTACCATTTTTGTAAATAAAGCGGCGAATTTGGTCCCAGGTGCCATCTCAGCTAAATAAATAGAAATCCATTTGTCAGAGGTAGACGCTGGCGGTAATCAAACTGTCATTTTGCCACAAACGACATTAATTTTAAATGGAAATGTAAAAGATGATGGAAGTATTGTCTCCAATTTCTGGGAACAACTTCAGTATGATTTGTTTGCTCGAATTAACCACACTTTAGAGGACCAAATCAAGCTGTGTTTTCAAATGGAAACCAGCCAAGAGCGACTGTGAGTGGCCTCATCGAAGGACTCTATTCGTTCAAATTGAATGCAGTCGATGACGGAGGCTTGAACTCCTCTTCCATTGCGTTTGTGTCAGTTGAAAGAGGTAAAAAATCTTCCTTTGAAAACATGTTTTAGGTAAAAATGAAGCCCCAGTGGCACGAGCCCGTAATGTCACAGTTTATCTTCCCAGCGCAGGTTTGTCTTTTTTTTGTCTAATTTCCCCCATACAGTGGCAATCCTCAATGCATCCGAATCGACTGATGACGCTGGAATTATTTCCTACAAATGGACTCCCTTTGACGATGTTCCCGCCATTATGGTTTGAGTCGAAAGATACAATTATCAATTCGTTTCAGACAGATCTTGATAGGAGCCAAAACAGAGCTGTAATGTATGTGACAGGCTTAGTAAAAGGGATTCATTCCTACACTTTGACTGTCGCTGACCAACAAAAAGCAACAAATTCGGTGGTTGTGACATTACGAGTCGAGCAAGGTGTGTGTTGATCTGAGAGAGTTGAACAGAACTTAGGGAATGAAGACTTGGAATCGGTCGAATTGGTTTCCATGCTGTCACCCCA
Organism: Oscheius sp. JU1382; assembly: GCA_932521405.1. Taxonomy (NCBI): domain Eukaryota; kingdom Metazoa; phylum Nematoda; class Chromadorea; order Rhabditida; family Rhabditidae; genus Oscheius; species Oscheius sp. JU1382. The sequence continues at coordinate 4,701,502 of OW051479.1, forward strand.
AGATGCTTCTTTTAGGCTGAGAGCGAAACTAGAGGCCAGAATCTCATCGGTGCTTGCCAGTTCCATTAAGGTATTCCTAGTATTTTGTAGCCCAAAACAACATTTAGGAAATTTCATCAGCAACTGTTACGATCACAACGATTAACAAAATTCCTTTAGATGGTCGTCTTCGAATTGTTTTCTTTGTCGTTGCTCCAAATCTTATTGGTCAGAATAAGATTGGAAAACAGTTAAACATCTTGTAGGCAATAGAATGCGTCGCTCTATAAAAATTTCACCGGGTGGGGTCATCTCTGCCGAGGAAATTGTTGAAATCCTGCGCTCCGATAAAAACATGCATGAAGATTTCTCAATAATATCCATCCAGCCGCTTTGTGAGTTAAAATTGGGCTTCCTGATGGAATTATTAGATTGTAAATTGGCATGTTCTGACCATGGCTACTGCAGCGATATAACGAAAGAATGTGTTTGCGACAACTTTTGGATGACAAGTCTATGGACATTACTGCTCTCCGGATGGAGTCACAATGATTGTGGTATTTATTGGTGAAAATATATTTTATTTTTCTAGCTTGGTCTTCGCTATATTTTTGGCTCTTATTTCTGGCTGGCATTATATTCGCTGGAATCTGCTGCATCAGAAGACGATTTATGTTTGCTTCAGTTAGTCGAAGAAGATTCACTCGAAGAAGATCAAAGTAATCTAGAACAATCAGTAGATCAAATGTTCAGATACTCTTCCCTGAAAAGCGATTCTGACGAGGATATTGAAATACAGCGATTGAGAAGAGGTTTTTATATCACCAAATATAAAAGCTTTTTTAGCTCCAAGGCTGAAACCACTACCGTTGCCACCTTCTAGCGATTCACTTGAATCAGAGGACGATCTTATTGCTCACAACTCATGGGAAGAGACTAGAAAAAGTTGAAAGAACAAAGCTAACCTTTAGATTTTATCATAGTTTATGCCGGTAAGATGGTTGTCATAAGTTGTAGAAATAACTGTTTGGTCGTATTGTTATAGAAACTTCGATCTCTTCCAAAGGGTACATTGAGTGGTCTTTTCTCAAAAAACTGTGATTCCATTTATTGGGTTGATTTTCACTTCGGTTAACGATGAAATTTATTTTTAAAAGAGCCTTCTTGTTATTATCTACTTGTTTATTCACTAAACAATATCTCTATTATTCCATTAAAGCCAAACGTTTCTGCAGGGAAAACTACATGAAAATCGATGGATGGAGCTCCAAAAGCAGAAGATCACTTCACTGTTAATATTATTGTCAAACAGGCTCGTTGTTTCCTACGTGTGTATTTTGTTTTTGTAGATTGGCCTCAGAAATTCAACTGTTTTTAACAGGTTACTAGAAAGACTAGCACGCCAACGTACCATTCTGGGTAAGTACTGTAATTCTTCTAATAGAAGTCTCCCTCCATCGAACAAGAAGTCGAAAAATACTCTCGACATTAAAATGAACCTCTAATTTCTTTAACGCAAAGAGAAGCTATAGATCTTTGATATCATCGAGTTGAAATCGAGCTATGACCAAGTTTGCATTACTTTGGGTGAAAACATAAAAAATAGGGAACTTCTATTAGAAGAAATACAGTATCTTTTATGAACATTTTAAGTTGGGGAGAATCCAAGACGACTTTTTCACGCAAGATTTATTACAAATGCAAATGCAGAATTGATAAAATTTGCAGATCTACATGTAATGTTTATTCCTCTTTTCAAATTGACATTTTTTAAGCTGCACCATCGCGTCTTTGGCTTTGTGGGAATAGCGTGTGAGCAGCCATCCACTTCTGAAAATGTATTATTTGTTTAAACAAATTTATGATTAGATTGAGGATAATGCTTCTACCCTTATAATTAGCTCGAGAAGACGATCTTCAGCTATCACAAATGGGCCACTCGCCATAAAAGACATTCGACTAAATTACGATAAAATTAAAGAAGAATATTCAGCACATATTTTGGATAGTCGCTGTATTTTTATTGGATACGACGAGGTTGGTTTAAACCCAAAAGTACAAAATTCTTTTAGGAAACAATTTCACAACATTTTTCACAGCGAGAAGTATTTGCTTTTTCCTCATTAGAGGACTCGGATGATCTTGAAATCGGAATTAGAGAATATCTCAGAGCTATATACTTTGTCTTAGAAAGTAAGAGAGTTGACGTGTCTTTCGAAAAGATGGTTAGTTTGTTTACAAGTTTATTTGCACAAGCATAGCCTTTTTAAATCACTCTTTTTGCTCTACAACAAGCACTCCTCTGTCCTAATAACCCAGGCCACAGCAACACCTTTAGATAGAAAGTTGTTTGATTTGAACATTATAGGAAACTCCAAATTGCCCTGTTATACCAGAAGAAGAGCGATATAGAATTGGTTTAGAAAATAAAACATCTAAAACATACAAGTAGGGCTAATTTAGTTTGCAGTTTTCTTTTTTTAAGGAAAAAAAGCATAGGAAGAGCAAGAAAGCAAAATGCCGATTATGCCCTGTTAACTGGACTGCCACAATTGGCGTTGGAGACCTATGGCTCTGCAATTGAATTGCTGAAATCCAGCAATGATCTTCTATGGCTGGCAGGTACGCCAAATAAATATCAGAAACTGCTTCAGCTGCCTTCGAGGGTTGGGCTTGCGCAGCAATGGTGCTTAGGTTTGAATTAGGAACCACAGAGGATGCAATTTTGTCGAGAATAGCAAGTATGACCCCACAAGATATGAGAGAAGCACAATCCAATCGGAATAATAGGTCAGCTGAGATGCCCAAAAACGCTATGGTTTATTTAGTTCAATCCAAGGACACCAACGACATCGTTCAGATGAAAATGCGCTTCCAGCAACAGAAGACAAAAAGAAAGCCCTTTTAACATTCCTAAAACCGGAAAAGTTGTAAAAGAAGTTCTTCCTTTTATTATACTTTCAGATCGAAAAATTTGATCGAGTGTGCTACAATAATAGAACGATTTGAAGCGGCTCTCGAAAATTATGGAAAATTTTCATTTGTTGCTTTTATCGAGTATAATTGTATGATGAAGGCAGTATTTGCACTTCGAGCGCAGCGAAAATACATCGACATGGAGGTATTGCACTCGTTAAAAGTTAACTGAAAAATAAGACCTTTCATCGTGATCACGTAGGCAAATACTTGGATGATAGCTTTGTCAGATTCGACCACCTTATCAAGGCAGTAATTTGCAACAATTCAGCAGCGCTCTATAAGGAAGTGAGTTTAGATTTACTGTGTTTTACTAGAGATTTGTCGAAGGAACCCACTAATGGGGAAAACGGCCATAAGGAAACTCCTGCCACTCAGAAAAAAATATTAAAAAATCACATAAATTCAGATAAATTGGACCAGAAAATCTTCATTTTTTGCAAGACTTGGCGTTTTATTTCGCTTACACGTTAGCGAGGGCGAACAAAGGACGGATTCTGATTATAGAATTGTTTATCCCGTCCTCTATAGGCTAGTCAGATTCATAGCTTTCATAAAATAGTTTAGATCTCTTAACGGATATGGCATTAAGGAGAATATACGGTCCCTTGTGCAAGAGCTGCAAGGCCCAGTTCACATGCAGATTAAAGCTCTCCACGAGGTCTACACTGCTGCTTCGAGAGCTGAGCTTATTGACGCTGCGATTCGCCACATTTGTTATTTAATACAAGTATGAGCTGCTACTCTTAAGCATACAAATATAGGTTTACTATGATGATTTGGACTCACAGCTGCTAACCAAACTATTCGATGACTTATCAAATCTAATTCGGAAAAAAGGCATAACGCCCAATCTAAACCAACGAATTAATGTTGGAGTTGGAAATATTATTTTACCTCCTATTCAGCTATCACGCTTTCCATCAGTTTCGTAGGTTTTCACAATCACTTATAGCTTAGTCATTTAGATTTCCCGAAATTTGCCAGCTTCCTTATCACCTGGCAGCAGGTATAATCAAATCTGAAGACATTGAGACTTCTTTGTGGATTTACTCTCCATTTCAAAAGAAAAAGGAGGAAGGTTTGTAGAAATCTACTCTAAATAAGTAGAATCTCTGGCTCCGAAATTCTCTGATTTTCCCCTCAATCCTTTTCTCCAGAAAAATATGAGCTTGCCAATACCTGAGGATTTAATAAGATTATTTTAGAAGTGTGCTGGGTTGTCGATTGCCCTGGATACGTCTCTGTCCAAGTGTACAACTGTAGAAATACAGAGCTCATCGTTCGCGATCTTTGTCTACTTACGGAAGGCTGTTCATTCGAGGCTGTACCAGTTCGTTTGATATTGCCACCAGCAACGAATGAAGGAGAACCTTCTAGGATTAGCCTTATTGGAGTTCCACGGTTCTTTTTCTATTTTTAAAGCTATTTTTCTTTTCAGTTCCCCAGGGATTATGAAAATTACTGGATTTTCTTGCGAGGTGTTAGGCTTAAAAAATGTATGCAAACTGGAAGCAGAAAATGGGAATACATTGGTGGTACGTCTTTACTTTTACAAAGTCTCCGCAGAAAGCTTCGCAAGCTTTGAAGCATAAACCTCCCCAGTCGGTATCATTCGCGTCATAGCTTGCTTTGAATCAAAAGTCTCCATCTTTGGACCTAACTCCTCGTAAATTGTTTCTTTAGACATTTTGCCAAAAGCATTGCGAGAATCTCCTTCTTCTTCTTTGCTACTTATTTTCGGAGGCAAATTTGAAGAAGAGTTAGTCCGAGTGTCCTTTTTGAAAATTTCTTCCGATCGTTCCCAGACAATATTTACGGATATGGTGCTGCTCGAAGCTTTTTTGATATGCTTTCGCATTTTCTTCACAATTTTGTCAGAAAGAGCTTGAACACTATCAAACTCCTCGGTCTCTTTCATTCTGCAAAGGATAAAATTCTTTACGAGTTCGAATACTCGGCTATGTTCATAGGCAATAATATGGGTTTGAATTAATTGATTTTAAAAAACCAACCTTCTAGTAATGGAGATATAATCGACTGCTAGATATTTTTTTATTGATTAATCACGTATTAATCCTCACGACGAGTATTTGCAGGTCAACGTACTGCCTGCACTAGCTCTGTTGAGGTTGGAGTCAACACTCCCTAGAGCCCCGTTAGAAGATGAGCAGGAAGAGACAAGCGCAGAAATCACTGTTTATTCTGGCCAACTGTAAGATTTGATAACTTAAAATATGAATCTAAATTTCAGTTTTGAGCATTCTCTAACAGTTAAAAATGATTCTGAAATAGCTGTAAGAAAAACAAGACTCCAAGTGTGGCAGCCAAAAGTCTCTGGTGGTCCATCCCTTATTGAACTTGCTGATGGACCGGATGAGGGCTTTGCGTTACCTCCCGGCGAGCAGAAAAAAATCAGCTTTAAAATATTTGGAATCGATCCAACAGCAACTGCAGACGATGAGAATTACGAAGAAAAAATTGTAGAAACGGCTCTCCCATTGGCTTCAACCGTAGCAGAAAATGCAGACGGAGCTCACGATCTTATACCGTATACCGGCAGACTGCTCACTTGCCAATTTATACTAAATTATGAGTCGGATGTATCCGGAGCAGATGGAGAAGTTGGTTTATTTTGTGCCCCGTCATTTTCATTCCAGCGATATGAACGAATTGCTAGAATGTCCTTAGCAGTTTGTATAGTTCCGGCCATTACGGTATCAGCTTGGCATGTGCTACCCGGCGATGGCCCATTTTCTCGCTATATTGTAGTTGATGTCACAAATAGCACAGAAAATGACGCTGAGCTGGTGTACAGCTCTAATCGGAGAATGAATGTTCTTCCCAAAGAAACATGCAGGTATGTTGTAAAAAATCATAAAGAAAGGTGTTAATTGATGACACTTTATTTAAAGACCCAGTTTATTTGCTTCTAAAAAAAGATTGATATACATCTTTAGAGTGCCACTCCTTTCTCCATGCTGCTCGGATGTTGCTGGTCGATCTTTCTACTGCGCCACTCAGAATAACAGCCATATGATGCAGAGGATGAAAGTGGAAAAGCTGAGACGAACCTTGGAGCGTCATGTTTCAAAGCATTTAGATATTCGCTGGTCAATTCCAGCAATGGAGGTAAGATATCCATTTTATCAGGAACCAGTACTTGGAACCTAAAATCAGGGATTTTCCTTTTACGATAACCAAAATCGGAAAATTGAATATTCCCAAAATTAGTAAACAAGGATTAGTAAATGTAATTTTCATTTTATTTAGCTTGATGGATTGGTGCCTGTTGGGGCTTTATTATCGAGTGTTTCCCTCCTCAAGCAGCTCGTCCTACCCGCAATTTCTCTTGACATAGTCGTGAACTCAAATCCCTATATTAGTGAAGACGACTTGGCTGTTCCTATCAAGGAAATAATTCGGGTCAAGTTCCGTATTATGTCTTCATTGGAGTGTAAGTTATAATATTTCAACAAATCGACTTATTTTTCAGACGATTTTGAGGGTATTATGTATCTAGAATGTTATCAGGAAATTTCTCAACAATTTGGAATGATTGATAAAAACGACAACATGTGTTTTGTTTCTCAAAAAAAGGTTCCTTTCTCTTTATCTAAAAATGTAAGTTCCCTTGTTTGTGAGCCTCAAAATGCTTGTAGCCGATGAATGGTGCTGAGCCTACTGACCCCTGTTGCGAAGTAGAATTTCGTTTCTTTTTCCGGTTCGAAGGAATTCACAAAGTCCGCCCTATTATAGTCAGCCGAAACGTTTCTGACGCCTTGTTCAGCGATGAAGTTTTTGTCTCCAGTATCAGTTTTAGTGTTTTCACAAAGACTCACTAGATAAACTATAGATATATTATCCTCATTCCGTGACGTGTAATTATAGCATAATGCTAATTGTAAATGACTACTAGTCTTTCTGCGCTTGTATGAAACCTGTGATAAAGTAGTATTGATTTCTCAGTGTTTATTTATTCGGTGCTTTTTTCACTTTTTACTCTACTTTTCACTTATATACATAATTTTAAGCATTTTATTTAGGCAGCCGTATATGTATTGCAAATTATGGAAATGAAACATAAAACTATAAGTCATAGTAAAGCGGCCGAAGATGTTGCAAGAAATGAAGTAATTTTTGCATAAATTCTTAACGAAATTGTTTTAGGTAGAAGTTGTTACTGCGAGATTGATGGATCAAATGGGATTTTCTCATGGGACGCACCACACTGTTGATCTCTTGTCAGACTTAACTGTACGTTATCTTGGCAAGTTATGCGACAATGTTCGGCTAATCAAAGAGCACTGTAAGTTGTTAACATTTTAGTTGCAAATGTATCTTAGGTGGGCGAGGCAATGTTGTTATCAAAGATGTGCAATTTGCCTACGAGAAAATGCAAATAGACACAGATGAAATTAATGAATACATGAGGCAAAATAGACCCCTTAAGCCACGCACGGTTAGCTATTATATCATTACACCGCCATCATCTACTTTTAGGTACCTGCATTTCCTGCAATTCCACCTAAGAAAAACACTAAGACAATGAAAATAGCACCGCCTTGTGAGAAAGAGCGTGAACATTTCCCTTCATGGGTACCTCCTGTCTATAAAACAAACCTAGCTACTACTGCAACTAGCAGTACATCAACAATAAAAAAGTTTGCATTTTTTAATCAATAGTTAACAAACTTTCCAGTACTACCGATATTATTCCTGACTTTTGCTCATTTTCTGCCTACTCTCTTGGAATGATCCGTAATAAAAACGAAAAGGAGCTTCTTACACCAGTAAGACTTACATGATATAAAACCTACGTTTTTCAGAAAACTGAGCAAGATATTTATGATTTAACGCGACCACCTTCTCAGAGTTATTTAAATACAGATATAGCTGAATTTCGACCACCATCGTCGCTTTCAAAGGTTCCGCTTTTTAAAAGAAGAAAAAGAAGAGTGGAAAACATATTATCAAATGCTGAAGTAGGCGATCGAAAAAATCTATCAGCAAATATTTTACCTACGCTCTATACAGCAAAAGATTTAGCATATGGTTGGCTTTTTTTCTGTTGCTATTATTTTCTTCTAGACCATCGTCCAGTTATGATTTCTATTCATACGGGCACCGCGGCGCCGTTATTACCTAAAACGGAAGTACCTATTCTACAATCAACCTTGACTCATGATATATTGAACGGCGAATATCCTCCAATGCAATCGCCTCTACGTATTGCTCAAATAGCTATATTAAAAAGCTCCTTTACCCTTCAATCTGAACTGACACCTGAACTTATTAAGGTTTTTTTGGCTAAAGTTATAAACTATATTTTTTAGGCATTTGAATTTATCAATAGAGAGGCTACAGTAAATCAGCTACAATCAGTTCACCAGATACAAGAACTTGCTGCTCCTCCAGTGCCTCCAGAAACAGTGTATAAAATAATTAAACAAGAGGCTCCAGTTAGAATATTTTATTTTAAAAAATTATTTACTTTAGCCCGGAGTGATAGCACCGCTAAAAATAAAAATAACAAGAACAAGTGGAGAACCATCCCCAACAATTGCATCACAACAGTCAGCGGATGATATAAATAGTCCAAAAGTAAATGTTCTAACTATAAAGTACCGTATGTCTTTGCAGATAAAGCGACATAAACATAAAAAGAAGAAGCATAAGAAAGACAAACATCAAGGTCAGCCAGTTGAAGAAGTTGTTCCTGAGTCACCACGTCCTCGTATTAGATTAAAAATCCGCTTGGGAACAGAATAGGCCATCCCTTTGGGTATTTTTTACCGGTGTCATATTCGGTTAGGTTTAAACAAACAGTTACTTATAATAATTTATACCTTCAACGTAACTTTATATGTTTCTTTTGATAAACTGTATCAAATCTGCTTCATAACTATTTTAAGACTTACTTTAGTTACGCCTAGGAAGGTCGTGGTGTTGAAAAAAATAGTCCAAATTTTCTCTATTGGGTAATATGTGTATACAGTCGCGGATTGTTCTTGAACTTCTCGGCAAAAACTGTTTAACTGTCTCTTCAAGGAGAACATTGGGATAAAGACGACTCTTCTCATAAGGGAAGGTCATAGCGTCAAATTGGTCTGATCCATGTTGTAGAGATGAGCTGATTCTCGTATCAGTTTTAGATTTTTTTTCTCGCTCGAATCAGAGCGATACTTCCCTAATCAATGAAAAAATGTTCTTAACCAGTTTAAACTTGAAATGTGGTTTAATAAATAGTATTGAATTGGTTCTCTCAGTCTCATCAATTGTCTTTTACCCGTGCGGATGTTTTCCAGACTTAAGCAGAAAATAAGGCATAAATTGTCAGAAAGAAACAAAATGAGCTAATTTAGAGAGAAGACCGGAAATGCCGTTGCTACCCAGTTGCCACAAGACCTTCAGTTGGACATAACTTATGTGGAAACTTGGGAAAATCGCGATAAATCTCTTATAAAAGCCCTCAACGATGTGGCTTCTAGCTGGAAGAAGAACAGGCAGCGCGGATTGATGATGAAAAATTGTGAAGAGATTCGAGATGATTGCGAAGGAGAGCTGGCTCTGGGAGGCAAGGATTTCGCGGACTTTCAGGCCGAAAGGATTGTTCAAGAAAAGTCCGGACAACAAGATGGTGCTTGTCTTTTTGAAAAGAAACTGAAGACTTTCTTCAGCGCAGAACTCAAGCAGCTTCTAGAATCAGTCAAGACTCTTAAAAAGATTCGACTAAATCGCGATGCTGCTGAATCCAACTACAATAAGAAGCAGAATGAGGACAGAAAGAAAAAGTTCGAAGTTGCCGAAGCTGAATTTCAAGCAGTTCTTTTGGCAACGCAGGAACTCATGAAGAAAATCCCTCAACTGGATCAGTTGCACGGAGAAACCGTTTCTCATGCTCTCACTGCTATCGCCGAATCTTTCGAATAAAGCTATTTTGAGGCTTCACCTAGAAGGTTTTTATTTTTTCGAAAAGAACGGGTCCAGTTTCCTGTCTTATAAGTCGGAATTTTTGGAAAGTAGAAAGTAGCTAGAGTAGGCTAATCATTCAAACCGACGATTTTCATACTCGTTTCTTTCGTCTTTGATGTTCGCAGTATTTTGCTCTGTATTCTGCGAAAGAAGAACTTCTAAAGAGCGATTATAAGTCTCTCGTGGGAGAGTACAAGCTTCCATCTTTTTTTGCTCTTGGTTCCGCCACGGACACAGTCCACATATAGCGCCGGCGAAATCCGAAAATACTTTTGCTTGTGTACCCGGGAGGCCCAGTCTCTCCACGTGGTCAGCTGGCTGCAATGGATTATATAACGTGAAGAGACCCAGAGACAGCAGTTGGTCATCAGCGTTCGCGGTCAGAGTAGCGGGAAAGAGCGCATACTGAGGCGAGACTCTGGGACCTCTGGCTGTCACGAAGCTTTGGGCGGTCGGTCAGCTGGCAGGCCGATTTGCAACCCTCGGTAAATATCGTAAAAACATGCGCCCTCGGGCCGGGACACGTCCTCGCACGCTCCTTTACTCCTCTCTTTCCCTTTTCTCCTACATTGTCGACTTTCAATTAGTCTGGTCCCTAAAGTAGCCCCTGAAGTGACTCTTTCTTATCAGGATTTCTCATGACCAGCTGGCCGAACGGAAGAGATAGACTCCCAGGGGCCTCTGTCAATGGTCAATAAGACTGCCGGGAATGCCAAACACGTTTCACGTGGGACTCGTGTCACCCGCCGCCCCTCTCCGCCCACCAAACGTGGGGCCACAGCCGACTCGAACTGAATGACTTGGGGGGTCGACCGCGCCCGATTTTGCGACCATTCCGCCCCGCTCGCGCTTTTCACACTATTTGTCAGCAGCGGGTCCAAGGGCTGTTGGTGACCCTCCAGATGAATTTTGAGAGATATGGTCCCGGCTATCGTAACACTTTTTGTGTTTTGATCATTAATTTCACGCCGAGTTCTCTCTCTCTCTCTCTCAATGTTATTCACTTTCTTAGAGACAAACAGTTTTGATATTCGCAGATTGTCCCTCATTATAAATTCTCTAGTGCTGAATTTATTCAGTCTTTCTCATTTTTCTCTGCTGACTTGATCAGAAATCTATAAGAACCGTCCACGTGCTCTCAAATGGCGAAATACTGCGATCAATTGTTCGTCGTTTTGATTCACTGTGTCTTTTCAAAGCTTCATTCTTCTCATTTGCAAAAAATAGAAACTTTTTTAGAGAAAAAAATTCCTCCGCCATGGCGGACGGCGAATCGGCGTCGCCTCCGCCACGGACTCCGTCTGACGATACGCCGACGGACGAAGAAATTCCCAGAGAACCTACAGCTGATCAGAAAATCATCGAAGTAAGTTCATCTTTGGAGCCCTCTTTCCCTGAGCCACCCCAAAGTCTTTGGAATAGCTTCAGTGGCAAGCGAGCCTGTGTCCCCAAGGCAAAGGTCAACAGAGACTCCAGGACCGGCTCCTCAATCCGTGCGCTGCGTGCGAGCTATTCACAGCCAAACGACGTTCGTGGCGAGCTCGCCGTCCGTCGCGTATCGTTGCAATTGTCCGCCGGTCAGTGTTTGTTTTTCCAAGTGCGTTTGTTTGTGCTTCTATTCTCGTGCGTGCGCGAATATTCTCGTGTCAAGACCGTGGTGAACGACTGTCCAAACAGCTGGTCCCAAAAGAGAAAGCAAAAGAGTGAGGGGTCTCCGGATGGACTGCGTGTTCCAAGACAATTAGAAAACCACGCCGTCGCGTGAGTCTCCCTCGTCGCATTGCCGAACGGCGTCCCAAAGTACCAATTAGGCCTCCGTTGTGACCCGCTCGCGTGGGATAAAAAGACTTCAAGAAAATATTTCAGGTCAAATGTGGTCCTCTCACAGCCAGAATGCACGTGGAGCAGTTCGTTTGTCCCGGGATTCATCAAGTTTGTATCGAATTGGATGGTGAAATGATCAGTCCCAAAGAATTTACAATTCGTGCCAATAAGGATAAGCAAAAGGATTGGAAAGGCAGCATTCGAATCGGAAAATCGAATCTGCGAACTTTAATGGAAATGAGAACTTTCGACTTTTATAATCACACCCAATTTTGTTCGGCTAAATGCCAAAGTCGGAATTATATTACTCCAAAGGAAAAAGATCCGGAAAGAGATAGTCGAAGGAATAGCACAGCTTCACAAAAAGGGTCTCAACTTCCTCTTTTTTCAAACCCTCTGTTGGGACAACAAAGTCTTGGAGGTATTTCACAATTCAAAACATAAAAAAAGAAACTTTCAGCCACTGGAATCTTCAAAGATAATTCGACTTTTAATCAGTTAATGCAGCTCTCTTCTGTCCTCAACAATAACAATCAAAATCTAATGCAAACGAAGATTGAGCCAAAAGAAGAACTCGTTGATGTTGACGATAGTTTCACTGAAGTTTCGTCAACACCATCGCCTCCTTCGCCTGAACAACTTCTTCGACTTATGAACACTGAACCTCAGCTTTTTTGGTCAGAAATTCGTCAATTGGGCCTATTAGACGAGGCCATTGACCAGATTGTGGCCACGATTTATAAAAGCAGAGATAATGCATCTAACGGAGGTCTGGCCGTGGCTGCACCGGTACTTTCTCGAATTGTGGCCTCTCTTTCCATAACAGATTCCATTCTGAATCTCGTGAGAATACGGCAAATTCACAGAAAAGCCAGTGACAAACCTCGACTTTCTTCAGGTAAAATTAGCCAATAGATCAGTCACATTTTTTTTTAGATTTTTCGTATTTGGAAGATGGAATTGAATCGAGGAAAAGATCTTTGGATGAGGGCAGCTCAGTGCCACAAACAAGTCCGGAAGTTAAAAGGCCTCGAGTACAATATCCTGTTGGAGTCACGCCGGCTGACGTTGTTGGAAAAGTATGAAAATTGAAAAAGAAATATTTGATTTTAGGGCATCGAATCCAATTTCATCCAAGCCCTTTTACAAGCTCAACTACAGCTTTGCCAGCCTCAATTAGATATACTCATGCATCTACCAAAAGCCCCGATTCCTCTAGCCAATCCACTTCTTAGTATCTCCAAAGAATGATTCTAGTGCCACAGAAATACCTATTTATTTGTATATACTCGTTCTGTCCCCTGTGAAAACTCAGGCCTTATCCGCATAGCCTCGTAGGCTCCTCTTTTTGCTATAACGGGAAACGCTAAATACCTTCTTCTTGATATACGAGCTTTCACTTCTACTCTCTTGTGCATTTACCGCAGTGTGCGTGTGTATAATTTATTTTTATAATAAATCTTTGAAAAACTTGGGAGATTGCTTGTATTAAAAAACATTAAACAAAAAGAAAGTCACTTTTTCGTCATTTTCGTGGTCTCTTTTCCTTGGCTACAGATGCTATCCAAATGTTGATTGTAAATGACAGCATTAAAAAAACTGTCCGGTGCCCTCGAATAGGCTTGGTGTCGGACAGTCCCTTTAGAGTAGCCTCAGTGGGTCCCTATACGTTACTCCCTTCATATCCCACCAAACAAAAAGTCATTTTGATGGGGCTTTAGATCTTGGTATTTTTTCAGAACCCACCCGTTAGCGTTTCCTCCAAAAGTTTACGCATAGCATTCACCTTTCATCATCTGTAACTTGATCAGCGATGATGAGCGGCACCAATGGACACTCGCTGCCGATTGTGGGTCTCGCTCAGATTGAGGCAACCACCCAGCTTTTTTTTTCAAAAAGACAAATCACTTGAAATGATTTTCTATTGAGTACGAGAGACAAGCCTCTACCAAATCAGCACGTGATTTGGTATTCTCTTGGCTAACAAGAAGGAGAAGTTGACTATCTTCGAGTTCAAGGAATGACCTGTAACCAGTTTAGTTAAGCTATTACGGTTGCTCATGATTTCGTTATTTCTGTGGTAAGATGAATAGAGTCTTATCACAGTGTTATAAAGCCACCGTCAATTGCCAACCTCATATGAGGGCCTCGTTTACCCTACCCCTTGCCTGAAACTTGCCTAAAAGAGACCTCTTCGACCAAGAAATTTTATCCGATAGACTAGATCTAAGTTGAGTTAACTCGAGCCTATAGCCTGATTTTGAAAATGTAGCCAGGCCAATTGATCATGCAAAAAGTTTCCATAATGTTGACATACCCTGCATTTCGATTTACTCTCGTTTCAGATTAGTGCTACTTTGCGTCATAAATTTTTGGATACGGTCGTTTCTCCGTCGAAGCGAAAATAAGACTTTTGCAAACGTCACGCGCAGGTAACGACGTCCGTTATTATTCGTCTAAAAAACATCTTTTTCTTTCTTAATTTTTCATTTGAAAGCTTCAATTAGTTGTAAGCTGCAGTCAAGCAAGCTTATTGATTTTGGACCCAATTAAATCAATCGTGCTTAAAATCAGTGCATACATTCGTAAATTTCGAAAGTATCGAGTCTATCTTTCTTTATTTCCTTTAAGAAATACAAAAAAAACTCTTTAGCAAAAAACATGGCTACTCGTAGTCGCAGAAGCACGGGTAATGATAATGGAGGCGTCAACTTCAACCTGATTCACTTCTACGATATTTCCCGCTTAAAAACAGTACAGTTTAAAATCAATCGAAGCTAATATTTTGTTAGGAACTCGAAGCTCGAGGACTGTCTACTGTTGGTAAGAAGCACGAGCTCGCTGATCGTCTACAAGACGCTATACGGAATGTGCCTCAGGAAGTGCCAAAAGCAAGACCTCCTCGCAAATCTGTAACAAAAACTTTGAAACTGAAAATGCCTTTAGAATGCAAAAGAAAAGCCTCCTGAAGAAGCAGCGATTGTAGTAAAAGAGGAACCCCCGGATGAAGAAATTCCAGAGCCAAAGAAAACCCCAAAAGTTTGTTAAAATTTTGAAGTAGACGAAAAATGTTTTAGCGAGCTCGAAAAAAGGAAGAGGAGAAACCAGAAATTGTGGTAAAAGTCGAAGAGCCATCCGAAGAGAAAGAGATCCCAAAGAAGAAAAGAAAGAAGGTCGAAGAGACTGAGGAAGAAGTTCCGAGAGCCAAAAAGAAAAAGACGATTGAGGAAGAAGGATCTCCGAAAAAGAAATCAAAAAAATCCATCGAAAAACTTGCGGAGCCAAAAGAGGAAATAGCAGAAGGTAATTGGTCCAATTAGCCCCTTCAAAGTTCTCTAGATGTACCGCTTCTGAGTCTATTAGCTCCCAAAAAGATCAAAGAAGAACCAATCTCTGACGAATTTCCGGGACCTTCTCACAAAGTGAGTCATTGGAAGCGACTGACCCGATGATTTTTTTTAGACAACTGGACATGGTCATGGAACACGGCGAGCTACAGCTTTGCAAAACACACAACCTGAGCTGAAATCCGAACAGAAAAAGTTCATTGAGGTATAAAATGATGAATTAGCCATTTACATTTTATTAGATTTTGGGAGGAGGTGATATTTATGACGACGACAACACCCCAGATTATCTCCCGCCAAGTCCGCCCAGAAAGAGAGAAGAAGAAATGAAAGTAGAAAAAGTCAAAAAGAGAGAGAAAGAAGAAAAAAGAAAGTCAGAAGCTAAGAAACAAGAATCTTTTCGGCCTCCAAAACAAAATCTCAAAGATGCTTGGGCGCAGAAAGTGGCCGAGGTAAGACCAACTCTTTGAAAAAAAAAGCAACAATTAGATGAGAAAATCTCAAACGGAACAAACGCTGGAAAGGCCTCAACCTTCTCCAATCCAGAAATCTCGTCCATCTGGGGAACAAAAAAATATTAAAAGTTCAAAACCTCCTCAGACGACGAGTTCTGTCAGCGTTTTGGATGATATTTTCTTCAAGGAAGACCGAGAGGCCCTTGAGAAGCAAAAGAAACAAGAGGCGGAAGAACAAGAAGCTCGGGAAGCTGAGCGAAGGAACAAAGAGAAAATGGCTGAATATCGGAGAAAACAGGCGGAGATCGAAGCTCGACGAGCAGAAAAACTCAAAAATCTTCCACCTGAAGCCTTGAAACCAAAAGTTGTCCCGGAACCTAAATTAATTCAAAAAGAGGCTCCCAAACTGCATCCATACGCAGTTCCACAACCCTTGGCTCCAGGCACTTCTGTCAACGGAGAAACAAAGGTTCTCGAAGCTCCAAAACTAATAATTCCGCCTCCACCACCCCCAAAGAAAAAGTCTTCGACAGATTGTAAGATCGAATTCATTTTGTTTTTAAAAGGGTCTTTTAGCCTCAGCGAGTTCGACTCCGAAAGTAGCTGGTCCTCTTCTGCCTCCACCTCCACCGCCTAAAAAAGCTATTCCTCCGCCCCCTCCTCCGAAAAAGGTCCGATATTTTGCGAAAATAAAAAACATATTTCAGATAAATGAGACGAAAGAGACACCGCCAGAACAACAAAAAATCGAAAAGGTAGTCCGAAATGAAACATTTTATCCAACAATCGTTCCTTTAGAGGATTTTCCCAAAAAGAATTTTTTATTCCGAAGTCTAATTATTTCTTTTAGATTCAAAATGAGCCAAAAAGAGAATCTCCTTCGCCCGAAAAACAAACTGATGGGTCAGTTTTTCAATCTTAATTTCCTCGCATCTTATCAGCTGGCGTCTTATCACTCTCCGCTAGTTTTCCAAACATTTCATTTTGCAGAGAAATCGATCACCATTTGGTCAGCTCCATCACAAAAGGATTTCTCAATTATGTGGTCCAGAAGAAAGCCAACGAAGAATCTTCCATGGTAGTCGAGGTTTTTCAAATTAAAACGCCATCAAAACTCAAATTTTAGGAATCTGCTCCCACGTTGCCACAAGAGGTCACGGTAGAGACAACTTTAGAAAATAGAGAAGTAGTAGTGAAGAAGGAAGAAGTAGAAGAGGAGCCTATTGAGGTAGGGGAAAATTTAGAAAACAATCCGTTTCCAGGAATATGACCCAATGGCGAATACCGTGCTGGAGATCGAGGCCGAGGAATATATTCCATCGAGGAATCAAACATTAGCCGAAGAAGATGAAGAAAGCATACCAAGTGATGATGAAGTTCGTGGGGAAATGGAAGACGAAACAGATTCGGATGAATCAGATTCTGACGAGGAAGAACCCCTCAATACAAATATAAGTCCAACGAAAAGGGCAGTTGAGTCGCTGATGCAAAACCCTCGTGATCTTCTTCTCAAAGCAAATGCAGTCGTTTTCTCAAGTGTCGGTGAGAAATTCAAAAAATCAAACAATCAATCAGATGAGAACGATGGCGGGCCTCAAATCGTACAAATGCCATCAGCAGAGGATTATGAACCGGGAGAGGAGGAGAGAAAAATTCCCGAATATCACGGAGAACCAGTTCCATCCGATGATGAAATCGACTTCTTTGAGTTGGCTGCTGGTATTCAAAAGCCAAAGAAAAGGAAGGATATGGTAATTGAGGAGGAGAAGCTGCCATCCGATGAAAGCATCGAACCCGATTATTGTGAATCTTGTAGAATTCATTCGACAAGAAACGTTTAGATAACGCGGATCTACACATCAAGGGAGCAACGGATAAGAATTGGCAGATCGAACCGGAGAATGCTGATGGCTTGGCACTGATGTGGGGAGGAGTAAAGAGTACTTATGGAATTCGGCTTCCATTCAGGTTTTTCTTCATTTTTTTTCAAATCCATTTGAATATTTAAGAAATGTGAGAAAAAACGAAGAAGCATTAAAGCTAGGTGAAGCCGAGAAAAAACTAAACTCTTCTAAAATTGTCTTCCAAGTGAAAATCACAGAGTATCTACCAATGAAACATTTGCCCTTTGAAGAGTTGGATCCGCATGATATTCGAGTTGGATTCTCGTTAAGATCCGCTCCAAACACAGTCAGTTTGTTTTTCTTCGTATCCTCATTCTTACAGCTGGGAGAATATCCTAATTCGTATTGCATCACAAGTTTGGGAAAGAAAGCAACAAACAACTATTTCTGTGACTTTGCAAATAATTTCCATCTGAATGATATCATCACGGCCTGTGTTGTAAGCTTTTTTTTTGTTCAAATTAGCCTTCAGGACCTAGAAGAGGCAACAATTTCTTATTGGAAAAATAATGACTACCTGGGGATTGCTTTCTCTGATATTGATCTGCCCGAGGACGACGCCATATTTCCGCATATCTGCATCAAAAACTGTAATGTAGCTGTGAATTTTGGTGATTTTGATGGAGACGACGAGGACTATCCATGGCCGAGGAATGATGAGTGGCGATTTATGACCAGTCTGGGACGAGGAGATTTGGAGAGAAGTCCCAAGTCGCCAGAAAGCAAGGCGCAATGTACAATAATTATGATGGTTGGATTGCCTGGAGCTGGAAAAACGACTTGGGTACGCGAGTATCTTCGAGATCATCCAGAAGAACATTGGACTCTTATTAATACAGAAGGAGTTCTTGCTGCTATGAAGGTTTTTCTTTTTTAGACTTATCTTTTCCCTTCAGGTAAATGGCATTTCAAGAAAACGAGCTCATCACGGTCGTTGGGACATGGTCATGGGGTTGATAGGCAAATCTCTCCAACGATACGTTTTATTGGCTGCTCGTAGAAGAAGGAACTATATTATGGATATGACAAATACATCGAGAGAGACGAGAAAGAAACGCCTTCAACTTTTCGAGGAATTTAGAAGAAAAGTAATTTATTTTCAGTAAAAAACAAATTAAACTCAGTGCGTAATTGTGATGCCCTCAGATGAAGAAATGCTAGACAGACAGTCCCGTCAAGCCAGGCAAGAAGGAACAGCAATCATGCCGCCAGAAGCTATGCTTGAGATGAAGGCTGTGATCTCCTTGCCATCGCAGGAATTGGAGCCTTTCGAGGACATTTATTTCATCGAGCCTCCCATTCACAGAATCCAGGAGTGTATAGATCAAATCACAAGGTCTGTTTATTTCTCTCCCAAGCAGTCTCTAATTTCAGATACAACGAAGAAGCTCGTCCTTGGTTCCAAAAGAAATACAAACGCAGAAGATCTCAAATGATCGGTTTGGGCGACGGAACGATGCCTCGAGATCCCATCGTTCCCAAAAAGCCAAATCAACCACTCACCGTCATGCCTCAACTCAAAGTCGCCGTTGTTCCTCTCGATGACCCGTCCAATACAGCTCCTCTCTCGGCTAATTCCAGCCACGATTCCGCTCCCACTTCAGCTCTCGGATTCACCATGGTCGAGGATCGAACACTCAATCGACCTCCTGTCCACATCAGCATCGACACCTCCGTTCCGCCGCCTCAGATTGTCCCAAGGTTTGAGCCTCCTTCCCTGATTGACCTCTCTTTAGCACAAAACCTTTGGTTCGAGTTAGAATCGAGGATATCCCAGCTACCAACATCAGCAGTTCTTTTAGACGAGAAAGTTTCAATCGACCTGAGGAAGTAGTTCCCGAATTAGTTTGGTCCTTTTGAGTAATCCAACATCAAAAGTTTAGAGCGAGCAAGAAATGGAGGCCATTCGAGAGACTGCCAAGGCTTTGAACACCAGTGGGAATCCGATGATAACTGAGGCTATCATGCGGTCCCGTCTCAAAGCGATGCAAGTAAAAAAAGCCGAGGTTTCCCGACTGCATTCCTCTTTCAAAAAATTCTCAGAAAATCTCGACAAGACAAGAAACCAATTCGTTGACGACTCCGCTGCAATCGCCGGTGGTTGGAACGCCGATTCAAGTCCTCGGAGGGCGCTCTATTCCGAATATCTCTAAACAAATCTCCATTGATACTGCCACGGTAAAACGCTTTTCCCAAGAATAAAAAAAAGTTCTTTAGATGGGAATCTCAACTAATTTTTCGCCAGTCGCCTCTGGGACAAATTCGCCTCAAATTCCATTGGCATCGCCCGGATTGGTCATGAATTTGCCGCCTCCAGGCCTCGCGGCGCCTTATCTATCCCAACCTAGAAATGGCTTGCCAGTGAGTTTTCCAGCTTGTTCTTTCTAATTTCGACTCAGACAACGCCAGTTCAAAGTTTACCGCCACTCAACCGTCCTCCTCCTAATTTCCAATTTCCACCACCTTCGATGAATATGTAAGTTTATAGTCGAGTTTTGTGCTGATGAGAGTTTCTAGACCTCCACCTGGAAATTCCATTCCATCCCAATACCAATATCCCCCCTGGTCTCAACAAAACACTGGGAATCAATCTTGATCTATTTTGTTGTCTTTTTGTTGTTTTTTCCTCCTTCAAAAACGTGTTGCTGCTCCCCAGTGTTCACTTTGAGTCTCAAGATGCCTTTCTCTTAAAACTTCAACCTCACTTTTGTTCAATCCTTTTGTATAAAAATTGAACAAAAATTTTCAATGGAAGCGAATTGTCTGCCAGGACTTCGCTTGAACGCCTTTTCTAATGAATTTTAGGTCGATAAAGTCAGCCAAAACAGAATACGGTAAGCCAAAAGACCAGGTAAGTCCGCTTTGAATTTGAGTCGGAAAAAGGAGATAATAAAATGAGCGATTGATCGAGTTTTTGTTCTTCGTTTTGACCTGGTTCCTACAGGCGACCGCTTCCTTTTTCTATTTTGATTTTGTTTATTTTATTACACATGAACAATCGTCGTTGGATCGTGACTCAAAGAACCATTCCTCATCAGGACGGCGCTCACCTGAAACGAGTAAGTTTTCTGAAACAAATCCAACTCACATTGGTGCTGATGGATGGGAGAGGCTCGGCATCAGCCCCATAAACGGAAGGAGAAGGCTCTTCTGGGGTGACATCGCGTTGTTCTCGAGGAGTTCGACTATCTCCCAATTTGTGAACATACGACATTAGTCTTTGAGCTGAACTTTTGTGTTTATTTTAAAACAAAAAACTGACAAAATCTTCGACCTGAAAGACTGACTCTTTGAGGGGCGGCTGTGCTCTCTTCGTCACTATCCTCCTCAATGACCCCAGTCGAATGGCGAATCGACTGCTGTCGTTGACGGGCTTCTCCCGTCTTGAATCCACACCAAATCTTTGTCAAACAAACCAAAAGGCCGGAGGTGAGAGATGCAAAAAGAAGGAAAATAACCAGAAAAACGACCAATCCATAGACGGAATGGTCTACTGGATTCGTCTCTGTTGTGGCATCCATCTAGCAAAAAGATCGGAGATTTGACGACGACTTACGACTTCAGTGAGACGAAAACTGTAGGAGCAGGGCGAGTCGACAGCGATTCCCATTCATCGGGAAAGAGAGAGGAGACTCTGTAAAATGACGCCCATTTAGGAGGGTCTGGAGCAAAGGAGAGGAAGGATTGTAAGGAGTGGAAAGGCGTTCTGCGCAGTCGTTGGTGTTGATTGGGCGATTGAGAAGTTGTCCCTGGACGGCCCAAAACAAGTTGCCAACGGAAGTGGAAGGCTCACGCGAAGGCGCCGAATCGAGGAGCAATGGGTCAATGATCGGTCCAATAATTACCTTTATTTGACTCATAACTCTCTCATGTCTAAGAAGCTAGAAGCGAGAATACAAATGAGAGAAATGCGGTAGTGGAGTGTCCATTAAAATGTCAGAGAAGGGCTCAATTGCTAGTCATTAACAGCCAAGGGTCAGAGCTCAATCTTTCGGGAGAAACCATAAGATTCTCCTTTTGACTCAGCATATCCCCCCTTTCAGTTTTAAGACAGATATGATTCCTCGTCATCGTTCACCTGGCAACAGACGACTTTTATGGTCTATGTCCTTGACAGATCTCCATGCCACCAGCTGCCTCCACATTGTTGATCTTTGTTGCTTTTCTTGAATAAAAGTCTTAGAAAATGTTCTTCTTGAGAAATATCCTTCTCGAAACTATTATTTATTCACCTTCAAATCAAAACAATTTTTTTCACAGTTGATCTTTGACCCCGAGGATTTCCGAGACAAATTATCGAACAATTAATAACTTTTTCTCGAGGAGATTGTCGCTATTTGAGTTGCTCTTTCAGCCGATCAAGTGTCCTTCAAAATTTGCCGAGACAACTGTTCTGCAACTGAGAACGCGGCTCTCTACGCAAGGAGGCTAAGAATTGTATTTATTCGAGAGCGTGCCAAACAGTTCGGTGCTCCTCCTGATCACTTCAGAGCTGAAACACGTTTGGCTTCTAGTTCAGAGAGTTCTCTTTTCTTTCTTTCGACGGTTTCCTTTGATCGTTTATTTGGAACATAAATAGAGAAATACGGTAAAGGAAATGACCGGAATTTCTTTGCCGTCTGGGGGAAGCCCTCATTGCAGAGATCCCCCATTCCCGCCTCTTTCCCACGCTCCGCCCCTCCTGAGTCTCTTCATTTTGTCCATTCTCTCTTCTCTCAAACAAACCTCGCCTCCGAGGAGGCACACTCTCTGCTCCATACTCTAAAGAGCGATCGACAGAGAACGTGCCCCTGGGCTCGGAGCTCCAGTTCGTTCTATCCACGATGCTCGTCGACGTTCGCAATGAAGACTCTCTCCGCCAGGTCCTCGAGCTCTGCACTCAACATCTCGATTTAGTCTACTTCCCAACTTCGATTCAGGGAGAACTTTCCAAACGGTGAGCACATTTTAAGAATCTGTTACACCACCAAGATCGACCCGCTCTCTCCCTCTCAGACTAGGAAAAAGCTTGTTGAAAACAAAAGTCGGCCTTTGGCTTTGATTCCCGGGAGAGAAATCTTTGGAAGACATTCCTTCAGAAAGAGATCAACCTCTTGAAGCAACTGATTGACGTAGAACCCGCATGACTTGTCGTCTCAAGTTTACTTTTTCTTTTTTTGATTTTCGAGTTTAAGAACAGGCGCCTTTTTCGAAAATTTCTTACACTTTGGCTTCTAACCTCCAGTCGATTTTTCTGCCAAAACGGGTAAACAAGCAGAGAAGGAGAGAACCTGAGATCTCATTTCTTTTTTTTTCAGTCGCGTGATTAACCTGAGAATCAAGCGGCTAATTGAAAATCTTTCAACAAAGATCACATTTCCAGCTTTCCGGAATCACCAATTCGGGTCTTTTGCTATCCGACCGAAGAGGAGCCACAGTACTTCTTCATGGTCAAGGACAATATTTACATCAAGTGAGTCGTTCCAACTTAAAAAAGATCCTTTGCGTAGGCCATATTGTATGATTGCTCATGTCCCCGACGCCAAATTCGATCGGATTGTCTTCCTCGAATGTCTTCGTGAATTCAGGTGTCGTTGCTTTTGCACAAAAACATCGAGATTTAGACTTCGAGCTCTCGGTGCTTTGGACAGCAATCGGCCACATTTGATCATCGGAAAAGAGAATCTCGTCAAGATTGTAATTCCTTCCTTTTAGCCACAAAGAGCCTTACAGTATTCGACTCTGATGCACAACGTTGTTTGTAATCTCGAACCGACAAATCTTTGTCTCAATTTGTTCTATATGGACGATCAACAACGAGCGGCCGTTATTCGCCAAAAGGTGCCCCTTCCAGAAGGATATGTCTTTAGCGAGGTGGCCCATCTTTTTTATCATCAATTTCATATTTAGTTGGATCCTGATGAGGAGGCTGAGGTCGTGAACAAAACCTGGCAACATGCAAAAGATGGCGATCTCGAGCAGACACAGTGAGTCATCTGCAGGCCAATTATCTGAAAAATTGCAGCGCCAAGTTGCGCAGAATGCCAAGTACCTGCGTTCGGACGACTTCCGGTCGGCCAATTGCATTCGAGATGGTCGACCCAGCGGGATTCATGAATAACCAGGTCCGTTTTTTTCAAATATCAGCTGGAGATTATCAAAAGTTCAAATCTTTCTCTGCATAGTCTAGAAATCAAATATCTTATAGTACGTGTATGAAGAACATCGTCGGAAAGGACTCGGGACGGCTGTTGAGATCCAACTAGCGAAGAAATGCATCGGCCAGGGGATGGTTCCGTTCAAGACTGTCGATAAACGAAACTCTGTGGCTTTGAACGCTTCGCATACTTCGCCATTTTGGAACCTTTGGAGGGACGAACAAGGCAAAGCTGTCACTGTGATCTTCCAGGTTTTTGTCTGTTCAAATGGAAATCTATTTGTTCAGGAATGGAATCTTCCGAAGCAGTGAGACATCTGAAATTCGAGTATAGCAGCGGGATCTCGATGACCAATGTAGTGTCATACGGTAGTCGAAATGATATTTTGGTCAAATTATCACCCATATTCGGTGTCTATCGATCAAATTGATTGTTATATAAATATGTTTCCTTTGGTTGATTGGACTTAGGCTTGAGATCTTCAGATATGGCCGTTCACAGATTTTGATCGGAAAAGCCGTCTGAACAATCGATTTAGTTAAAGGATCCTTACGCTCAAATAGAATGGAGTCGGAGTGGAGAAGAACGAAAGGAAGGGCTGATAAAGAGATTGAGTTGTCTGAAACAGTTTGTAGAAATCAAAGTAATAACTGTAACACCTGAAGAGGCTGGAGTTGTATATTGGAGAGGATTGAAGAAAGAAAAAGCTGTTGGTTTAAGCTTCGACTTCAAGATAGAAGGAGTCTTTGTTGTCCTTCCTGGCTTTTCTGCCAACAAAATTCTCCAAAGTTTTCTTTAAATTTGTTTTGTAATTAGACTTCGCTTTCTCAACTTTTTATGAGAAATCGCCTTTAAATGTTTTCCTCTTGTTTCCTTTTTGGGAAATCATTTCAACACTTTTGTTGAATCAATCAGATTTTTCCACCATTCTTTTAGTTTCCCTTTGTTGATTTTTATGGTCTTTCTTGGCTCTGACATCTCTTGTTTTATACTTGGAAAAAATAACCTTTTTTGGACTTGTCTTGGTAGGGAATTTCTTGAAGGATACAAAAGATGAGGAAGATTGTCAAGACATGCAGCACCATTGCAACCCAAAGCCAAATCCCCTTTGGTTGTCATAGTGACCTCCATCGACGAATGGCCGACGTCGAACGCGACTTCACTCTTCGACCAAAACAAAAGTACTTCTTCTTAGAAAAAAACAAAGTTTTGTAGATTCCGTCCGGCTGAGGGAAAAGCCATAATGATGGCTGTGATGAATGAGATTCTAACGGGAGAACTTTATTCCGATTCGACCTCTGCTGAGTTGGGAAATCGAGTAGCCACTGAGATTAGAAATCGACTTAAAGGTTTCTCTCTTTTTTCCCTAAAAAGATCTTCTAGGATTTACTCTCGAAAGATACAAATTCATTGTGCAAGTCCACATCAGCGAGCAAAGAGGACAATCTGCTCAGTCAGTTTTTTCATACGCAGCTGCAATTTTCTATTTTTCGAATTATTTTCCCACAATTAAAAATCAAAAATCTCTTAGACCGAATGAAAAATCGCTTCATTTGGAGCTTCCACCAATTTCGAATAGTTTTTGTGAGGCTTAAAACTCTCTGATGATCGAGTTTCCTTCAGCATCGCCGCTCAATGCATTTGGGATTCGGATTGCGACGCCGTTTCTCATGCGTTCTTCTCGTCGAATTCTCTTTGGTGTCAAGCGACTACTTTTGCTGTCTTCTATTACTAAAAGAATAAATATTTCATCACAGATCAATATCTAAATATATTTCTCTTCTTTTTGTATACAAGTGAATCTCTCAATATGAGAGAAGATGATTCAATTTGAACCGAAAGAAAGAGGTATGTACACAGGGATGGATCTACGCATCGGCGAGGAGCATTTCAACTCGCTGAGGATCGTAGTGGAATGCAGGGCCGAAACGAGCGGCGAGATCTCTGACGAGGGGCAAAAGTTTTAACAATCGAGTCGATTCATCCCGGACTCGAGACTCATTTTCTCCGTAGTGGCAATACAACAATCTGAAACGAATTCTGTTTTCTGCTGAAAGACTCGAACCTTTTCAAAAGACCCAGAAGCTTTCCATGCTCTCGGGCGACGTCTTCCTTCGAATAAATATTCGTATTGACATCGAAAAGACAAAGAAGGGCAAGAACGGCGATAATCTGATCATTGGCTCGAATGTCTTCGCTCAGATGAGAATAAATTCTAGATATTTTATTTATTTTTTCGATTAAAAAATACTTACAATCGATAACATTCTCGCTGGGCTTCGTGCGAATTTGGCCAGTCCGGACCTCTCCATTGGCCTGATCTCGTGTCGAAATATTGACAACTTCGGACGATCAGATAGGCCACAACTCGTTCTAAATTTGGCTTTACTAGATTCTTTCGAATTGAACCTCGAACGAGAATTATTTGGTCACTTCGCGGAATCGCCCGAAGACAAGTCACTTTGGCACAAAGAAGTTCTCGAATTGTGTTCTCCAGCCGACATGGCGGATCATAGCAGCTTTGATAACTGAAACGCTTTGTGAAAAGAAGGAAGAAGAAACTGACGAGTAGGCATCGTAGGCAGTTCCCCAATCACGATTTGACATTTCGACTTCCAATAGAACATCGCGATCCAAGTTAGTCAGCGAATGGATTTCTGGGTCAGTATCCGACATTTGAACCATTTGGACTCCATCACTCGAATTCGAGTAGAGCTCGACTGGAGGGAGACTCGAGTTCTCACTGAAGGCCGTTGGATCGACGACATTTGGCTGCGTGTTCAGCCAATTTACACACGAATCTTCAGATGGGAGGAGTCCATTTCGTTGGAAATCTTCGGCTGTTTCGAGACGAGGTTCATCCTTTTGATCAGAAGAGTTGGAGGCGTTTTGACCGGCTGCCAACAAATCTTTCGTGACTTCGTCCACAATGGTGGCTCCGTGAGGATATCGGCCACAAATGCATTTGCAGGTACAACTTGCTGTCCTTTTGGTGTTATTTTCGATGAGATGCAGAAGGACTTCACGAGGGATCGTCACCATATCGTGATGCATTGGATTGTTGAGAATGAGAGGTGGAGGTGGGGGAGCTAAAGTCGGTGCCAATATGGCCGAAGAAGGAGCAAGTGAGGCTGGCTGAATTGTTGTTCCGATTGGAGTCGTCATTGGCTGAGCGATTGGAGGAGGCAGCGATGGAGCCGCCATTTGAGCCACTTGGTTCGCCACAACAGCAGCTACGAT
The DNA here is from genome assembly GCA_932521405.1 of Oscheius sp. JU1382. NCBI lineage: Eukaryota > Metazoa > Nematoda > Chromadorea > Rhabditida > Rhabditidae > Oscheius > Oscheius sp. JU1382. Next base: position 4,728,339 of record OW051479.1, read on the forward strand.
CTGAAGAAGGAAAGATCAAAATCCATTTGGTGAATACCTGATGCTGTTGGTTGACAGCAGCTTGGATTTGTTGCTGAACTGCCAGCTGAGCTTGGGCTGCAATCACTGCATTTTCCATGGCGTTTGTGACAGAAACCACAGGAAGGAGAGATACTGTAGAAGGAACTAAGCGAATTTGCTCATTTGGAGGAAAAAAAATACCGGAGTTTTCGATCTTTGGAGGGATGAAGCCCATCCCGCTCATTGTGGACGAGGGATCGACATCCATGGCTTGGACAGCCGAAGTTGTCGAGCTGACATCAGCTAGGGAATTAGCGGCTGAAGAGGGAGGCAGTGATCCGAAGAGAAATGACTCCGTACCGGTCGTGGGGATTGGATCGACAATATTGTGGCTCCCAATTGTGACCATCATATTCACAGGTCCGACTGAGACTGGAGGAATGCCAGGATCGACAGAACTGAAAGAAGAATTGAGGAGAAAAGGAAGAAACGAACAAAGGCGGCATCATCTCCTCCATCATGGGGTATTCCTTAACCGAAAGTGGCTGCGAGGGGGAGCCTTGGTCATTCGATTCGCTCTTATATCTCTCTCTTCGAGGGCTTGTTTCCTAAACAAATTAGAAGAATCTTTTGAATTCACCATGGATCCTTCAGCTCGAAGGGCATCCAACATCCGGCGTTCTCGATTCTCTTCGACTCTTTGTTTCTTCTCCAAACGAGCTTCTTCCGACATAATCCATTCTTTTTTCATTCCAACTTCGAAACACTTTGCCAATCGACAACGCTGACAAAAACGACGAGAAACGACATTAATTTCGCATTGTTCGCTGAAGGGACAGCGAATATCTTTCTCCTGGAAGCTCAATCGAAGGTCAGAAGAGAGACTCACTTTATTGGCATTTCTTCGGAAAAAGGCTTTACAAGATTCGCCTGGAAACCCGAATAAATGTTTTTCTTCAAACTCACAAGTGATCACATTGAAATTGTAGGAAAAAGCCTTGTCGCCACATACTCGACAAATCTAAATTATTATTTTCTAATTGTGAAGAGTTCAAACTTTGTTGGCCGTTCGTCGATCACCACTTCCACTGCTGGAGGTATTTGTTCTTTTTCTTGTATAAACGCGATCATTTTCATAAGCTGGAAATATTTGTTTTCCTTTTAAAAGAGGAGTTATACTGGGCGAAGATGAACGACGATGAGGAGAGCCTGTCCGACTACGGCCACCAAGAGCTGGAGAATGAGCCTCAGAGGTGACAACTCCTCCGGCGTCACCTGAAAGGACCAGGTAACGAGAGCTCCTACGCAAGCCTGTAGGTCAACAAATAAAGGAGAAAGAGACACAACAACTGACCACTTTTCATTAGGAAAATCAATTTTCAGCTCGGAACGCTTAGTCCGGGAACAATTTAGGGATTCTCCTTCGCAACTGCTGGGCCAGGTTGTTCACCGAGAAGGGTACCTGAGGTTTCTAAGAGAGACCGACAAATGACATACTGGTTGATTGGTTTCGCTTATAACGATGGAGCTGACGGCAGGCGGGGAGAAGCGGATAGCCCCTTGGCGCGCCGTTTTTTGGCTGAAATTTATTAAAATTCCTTTGGCAACGGGGGACAAAAGGAAAAGGGCTCTTGCATTACTTTTAAATTTAGTGAAGAAAAGTTTTGAAATTGTTTAAAAGGAAAAGGAGCTCTCAAATATTTGATTTTTATTAAAAATTTCGGATATTTTAAAGAGTTTTGCAAATTGCACAAAAATCCTGGAGGCGCACTACGGACAAGAAGCGATACAAACACTTGGAGATAAGAACCGGAAAGACGCCTGGTCGACCCCAACTTGGATGATATCAAGGCCGAATCTAAACGTCTAAAATTAGAGTTTACAGGAATCTATTTTTGGCGGAACGGATCGGGCATATTTCTCTCTCGTTGGTGGGAAACAACTGGTTTCGACGGGCGACGTCCCCTATCTCTATCGTTGAACTTGAAGAGAGAAAAACTTGGAAGCTTATCGTGATCTCTGAGCTCGAGTTTTATTGATCGAAAGCTGCGTCAACAATATCTTTCCGAAAATAGTTTCGATCCTCTCCGACATCAACAAGTCGGAAAAGTCCAACTGTACCCGGGTCACGTCATCTGAGAATGTACTCCTCATCGCCGTGAAGAGTAAACAAAAAGTTTCCTGAGGACAATTTGAAAACATTGGTTGAACTGGGTTTTGTTTAGAAAAGACCGTAGACCAGCCAAAACAACTGGAAAACAGAGATCGTCTCGGGACTCATAAAGAGGCCGAAAGAGCACTTTTATCTTCAAAAATGACTTATATCTGGTCGATTTTAGGTGATCAATCGATTCGCGATGAGTCTTTGGAATTTTCGAAAATCGGTGTTTGATCTTTAAAATGAATAAAAGATTTCAAAACAAATAAAACGATAAGCTCCGATCAGAAGTTCAGCTGGAAATTAAAATCAATAAAAAGATCACGAGAACGGGCTTTTGACCGACGCGTAGAAGGCCTTCTCGTGAAAAGTGTCGGATCAATCAATAGCTTTGCCCTCGTGCCGGGTGCGTTGAGGGCGTAGGACTCTCTTTCTCCGCAACAGGCGACGGCCGGAGGAGAAGGAGAGTCAGATGACGTCAGAGAGACATAGCACGTGCACGGACAAACATACCCAGGACCTTGGCCACGACGTATGACCGGACTGGTCTCAAGATAACGAAGAAAAGGACTACCGAAAGGGGAGTTCCCGAAAAGGACGTGGGAAACATTCTTTCGTCTTCAGTCATTCTCGATTTTTCAACAAATCTGCTAGCAAGAAGAAAGGAGTATCCGAAATTTCAGGAAAATACTCAAACCAGCAGTCGATTGGGGCCAGCCCGCACCGAGGACACCAAGAAGATGGAAAAACAAAGATATTCGGCCCCGACTGATGACCCCGGGAGGCTGCGGAAACTGACTTTCGACGTCCAAGGAGAACTGGCGAATTTGCAAAGAGTTTCAATAAATTTCACGTGATTCGCGTTCGCGACGACAGTCAAATACTATCACGTGGAGTTCAAACAGAAATCACATACCGGCCGGGGATTTCAATACTTTAGTCTCCTACTTTTGAAGCCTCTCCAGCATCTTGTTCTAGACTAGGGAAATTAGAAAAATAAAATGCTATATTTATTATTTAGTCAGAGAAACTCTTATCACCAAAGTTAGTTCTACGTGGGAATGAATTATTAAAAGAGGGATACCCATATTGGACTAGACTAAGACAACAAGAAAATTCTGAAGGAATATGTTTTATAAAGAACTTGAGAGTTGTGTTTCCGAAGACGAAAGAGAATTTTGTAGTCGCTGCATTGTTTCATTTTTGGCCTCTTCGATTTTCGCGTCAACTTCCTCGAGTAATTCTTTGAGTTCAGTTTCAGTCAACTGTGGCTTGAATGAAAGGAAGACCTGAATATGACGTTTTTGGTCTCAAAAAAAGCCGCAAATGCGCAATTCGACCAAAAAGCGCATCCAAAAACTACCGTACCTCCGGCCCTCCACCGTAGCAGCCGACAAAAAATAAAAATAGTTCTCGTGGAATTTTCACATAATTTGCTTTTGGAAGGAGCATTTTCTCTCCTTCACTCTCTCCAGCAGTTAATAAAACCGAATTATCAATTGGCCCAGGCGGTTCTAAAGGAGAGAAATTCCAGAAAAAGAAGAAATAATACCAGCAATAGGATCTTGAACGAATCTCTCCCAACTTTGTAGCCAAGTCTTATTGATTACATTCTGATCGATATAGCTCGAATAAAGAATTGAGTCATCCGTATACATCGCCGCTCGTATCTAAACCGAAATTTCTTTTAACTCTCTGGACAAACCGCTTCCTCAATTTCCTTATATTTTGTCCTTTCATAGATCTTTTTCTCAGAAAGAGATTGCCATCGTTTGTTACAAATCAAACAATAATGCAACTTGTCGACACGAGGGCCACCTCCGAATCTGAACCAATGTTTTTTTAATCTCTAAACTCACTCGGAATAGAGCTGTTCAGCTAGACTTAATGGAATTGTAGTACAAAGACTGCTAATATGTAGTGATCTTCTCGGCAAAATATGGCCGTGTTGACAAAGGAACGAAAAATTTGAAATTGATCCTGGACTCGCAAATGTATTCAATTTGAGAAGCCATTCCGTTGAAATATACGTCCGGGCATTAACCTGAACATTGCATTTGGAACACATTTCGATGAAAGTCAAAATATTGGCTTCTTCAAATACCTTGGTTGTGTTTATAGGCGAGAGTGAATGAGCTACATTCCGTCGAATATCCTCCATGCTTGGATCATTTCTCTTTTGATAAAACAAAACATAAGCCTCTTTCGTTAGGACATAGGCTGTGTCCAATTTGGTCACCGTTGAGTCGTCATATTCATACCAATTTCCGTCTACTTCATTTTTACAATAAGCGAGGTAGTGACCACAATCCATGCTGCTTCCCTAAGGAGTCATAACACCGAGATATAAAAAACAAACCTCGTGACTAATAAATCCACACAAATCGTAGACGGTATGTTTTTCGTCGGGAGAACAAAACGAAGCAATGTCTAGATCACATAGAGGGAATGAAACTCGCGTTGATATCTTGAATTCTTTCTTTATTCTCGAAAAATTCAAACAAACCTTTGAGCTCGAGAGAGCGTCATGTCTAAAGCGTTTTAAATGTATCGAAAGCACTTCTGGAGATTTGACAATTCGGCAACTTTTGACTCCATTTCTCAATTTTTTACACTTTTCACATGAATACCTAATAGATTCTTTTGTTCTAAAAGTAAAAAAACTTACATGTCATCGCCAACAAGACGATCTGGACTAAAGAAAGCCGAAAGACAATCATAAAGCGATATTGGAGGACAAATAAACAACGAACTAATCCACGACCACCATGACCACGCCTAGAAAAGATTTTTCATACGAAGAAATCACGACTTACCCCTTCTCTTTCTCCTCCCATCGATGAGAAATGCTCATCATCCATTGGTGATTCCACCAGCTTATTAATTTGATCCTGTGTTGGAATTGGAAGAGAAAGATCCTAAAAAATATTTTCATTTGTTTTCAATTTTTGATCTACTTGGAACATTTCAGTCGTTGTGGAGACAGTTTTACAAGTGAGACATTTGACGCTACTTTCGATGGTTCCATCAAAAACATCCGTAACAATCGATCTCCAACCGACTGGCACTCGATTTTTTCTTTCATAAGTTTCTCTCGACTTTCTATCTTCTCTAGAATCATTCGAGGTGGAAGGTGTGTCCCCATCCGAACTCCATCCACTGTCAGCTGTTTCGAAGCTAAATTTAGTTTTAGACAGTTTATCTAGATGTTATACTTTTCACTATCGCCAGAGCTAGTCGAACTATTTCTTCTTCCTTTTTTAAAGAAAATATCATTGGCTACAGTTTCATATCGATATACTGGCTGACCCATTTCTCTGAATCAAATTTTTAGAAACGAAACTAAAATTACTTGTGGACTTGTTCCAAAAGACAGCGAATAAGCTCCTGAGCATCTTGTTGAGACCAGCCTCTGAACTGTGGGAAACGTTCTCGGACGCCATAAAGTAATAAATCAGGAGAAATGGATGATTCGCGTCTTGGACTCCAAAGCTTTTGAATGGTCATATTAAGATAACTACTAACAGTCGGTTCGTGGAAGGAATATGCTCTCAAATCACCCTGAATAGACTATTTTATTCAATCAAAATGCTGAAATTACTTTGTCTCTGAAAAAGTCTGAAAAGGGAGGACAATTGGAGAGAACTTGAAGAGCTGCATTGAAATAGCAGGTATTGATGAGATTTTTTAGTCCAGTCAATCCTTTTGGATAAGTATCTTCGAATTCATCTTCCATGTGCTTCATAATCGGACGACCATAAACTGCCTCTTTTTCAAGTGGAGCACCTCGAGCCTTTTCAATCTGATACAATTAGGAATGTTTTAAAAATCAATACTTGGGCTAATGTATTTTTTGTTTTTGGAATCTCCTTGGCCGATAATTTCTTCCCTGGCGAAGACCCTCTCTTTTCATTGTCTTGTAATCCACGTTTTAGAAGACATCGGCGTAGCTAAATGCCTTCAAAGCACTCAACTGATTACTCACAGATGCTGGTATTTCGGGAACATTGTAATCTCGACTAATTTCTATATCGCATTCGAAGCAGTAAAGTCGATGATTTTGAGCATGAAGGAAAACAATGTGTTCGGGATTACTCTAAAAATCAATAACCAGATTGAGGAGGCTCAAACCTCTTTATGAGCTATATGGTGAGACTTGTCACGAGTTCCGCAAAAGGCAGCTTCCTTGATATCCCTACAACAATCAGCATGTAGACAAATCCATCTTGCTCTTGCTTCATCTTTACAAAGCGAGCAGTTATGATTAGAACAGATTGTTTCTTTGCAGAATTGTCCTGCTGTTGCTACATGAGGACATGTTGTTGGTCGGTTTCTAAATAATATGATTCTAAAAGCGAAATATCCTCAATGTGCTAGATTCGTGATACAGAGAAATTAAGAATACAAAAATATAAGGGGAACCTTTTTCGCAAGCTGTCTCCTTTCCCACTGGAGTTGCTATGGCTTTTTTGTCGAACCATTAATCTAAAACGAAACTTAAAATTATTTTACGAATTAAGATGTACTAGCAGGAATTAAACCTGACACGACAAAAAAGATGTCGAGTGAAAAAGTTTTTGAAAAATAAACGAATTAACAAAAATAAGGCACCGCTATAACAAATATACGTAAATATCACAGGGTTTTGAACATCCTAAACTTTTATGTTGGTAATTCCAACCATCTTCCGCTTTTAATAAAATAGATTAAGGCTTCTCTCAAATTCATCGATTTTTAGTAGTAAACATGTGGCTGAATATCTCGTACAAGGATCAGGGTTTAGACAATCTTTCAATAATTCTACGAGTATTTTTTCATCATTCTCCAAATTTGATTCATTGCATCCGGATTTTTTACCTGATTAAATTATTTTTGTTAAAAGAGAACCTACAGAAGCATCTTCCTCTCGTATTACCATAAAAATTTCTAGAGCATGATGAGCAATCCACTTCCCCAATATGATTTGATGACCATCCCGGACGAACAATTGTTATCTAAAGCTAAAAAATGATAAGAATGACTTACTAGTTTAGTATAATCAACCCCAGGGTATGGAGGAAGGATTGCCGTAACTCCCGCGTCTTTTGCAGCATCGACTACAGCTTTACTCCCTATTATCGCGCAAATCTGGACGATAGCTTCAAAATCATCCACCGGACGAAAAATTGGATGTCTAATGGCATAATACACTCTCAATTAAGTGGCCTTACCTTTTAAATAATAAACTAAGCAAAACAACACCTGCAGACCAGATATCTAATGCAGTAGTTTGAGTTGTTTGATCAAAGCGTAAGAGAACCTCTGGTGGGCGAAAACCTGGTGTTCCTGCCTAAAAGCGGCGTTTATTAATAATAAAATGTTACCTTATTTACATATTTTGCCGGTTTCTTTGTGCAAGCATCGCATATCCATTCGTCGCTACACCCACAAACAAAAAGTTTAGACTTTGAGGTACCGTTATTGTTATTTGTTTTAAGGGCTTGTTCAGCTCTCATTTTTTGCTAAAATAAATAAAAATGTAACTTAGGTCACTTACATATTCTGCTATTTTTTTAGTTAGCACATATTCATGTGAAAGGCCAAAATCAATTAGTGCAAATCTATATTGAGATGCTACAAGTAAAATGAAGAAAATGTATACCGATTTTGCTTCCTATTGTACAGAAAATTGGCAGGTTTTACATCTCTGTGTATAATATTATTGCTGTGCAAATATTCAAGTGCAATTAAGAGATTTTTGAAGTAGACTAACTTTTCCTCATTTGTCATAACTGGCAAAATTTCCTAAAGTAATTAATACAATTTGTTATCGCCTGATTTATATACATTTAATATTTTAAACTATAAATCATACTAACCTTGAAGTTATCATGAGGAAAATGATCCATAACAACAAACACACGACCATTTTCTCTAAAAGCTGCATGCATATTCATAATATTACATTTTCCTCCATACTTTGCCATAATCTTAAATAGGAAATGAATGGCTACTAAAAAACTAACCTTAATTTCTTGAGCTATATACTTCGGTAAAGACGATTGAGATATTTCTTTTAAGGCGTATAGATGTCTGTTTCTTCGGCATTGTACTGTAAAAACCTTTCCAAATGTACCTGAATTAAGATTAGAGCGAGTCTAGAAGAAATCTAACCAGAGCCTAACAGATCTCCCAAAATAAAATTTTCATTTACCCATTTGCTGCTACTCGGAAGCTCTGCTATTGAGCTATCTACCATTGTGATTAGCCTGAACTGTATTTTTAATTTGAGCGGAACAATTCTGTTTTAATGTTCAAATGAAGAAGTTGAAAAGCTTTGACCAGAATAAAGGGAGCTATGGGTAAATGAGATAAAACATTAGAGCAAATATCTAAAAAAAAATGTAAAAGAGTACTCATCAAATCCTCAGGCATTTTCAGTCTGACGCTTGACTTTTTTGAAATCATGTGAAACTCTTTCACAATTTTCGGCCTCCTTTTTCGAATATGCTTTTTTTTTAAATTTCATAGACAACGTTTATTAAAATGCCTGATTACAATTAACAAACTTCCAGACTGGCGTTCCTTCTGAAATTTATCCATAAACTTCAAAATGGTCCCCCAGAAATCAATGTGTTGGAGTTAGTAAAAGATGATAACGCTTGGAAAGCTATTTTTCTTCGTTGCGACTATCAGACTCTTGCCCAGCTCTATCGTGTTAGTTATTTTTGGAATTTAATCTTCCATATTACAGTCATGCAGAAGATTTCATAAAATCTTAAGGGATCCGAAATTTTGGATTGAAAAATGCATTTACGATAATATTGTCCTTCCACCGCTTGCTTGGAGAAGATACATTCTTGCTAACCCAGACACAAAGAGTATTATTGCTATAAATTTGCCGAATATTTGATTGCAGACTTCGACTATGAAAGCATCTACAGAAAGAATCCTTATGGAAGAAACTTATTTCCTGCCCTCACCAAAGAAGATACTATTAACAAAGTGGAGAGAATAATGCGCTTAGAGCATGGCGGTAATGGGTAATTCCCTTGTATACCCTTATAAAGATTAAGCTTAAGATTTACCTTGGAGCCTACTCCAATCGGTGCTATTCCAAGTCCAGCAGTTCCCAATTGCTTTGTCACAAGTTATAACTGGTGCAGGCGTTACTATGAAATCAATTTAGCTGAATGTGGGATTGAGGTATGAGGAGTTCCTAGACAGCTTATATTTGCAGGATTGGGTAATGGATAAAATCCGTCCTAAAATTACAATCAGCGAAATGTCAATATGTAGAGAGGATTGCAGTGCAGATTATGAATTTGCCGTTCAGCTTCTAAAAGAAAACGAATTTTTTGATCGAAACGCCATACTTCCTCGATTTGCTAGATCAGGAAAACATTGGGAACAATGGGAAGGTAAACATAGCCTTTTATATTTAAGAAATTTAATAGGTGGACGTGAATGGACTACAACAACCTTTGAATTTTCTGAGTATCCTGCCGGTATTAGGGCTATCGGGATCTATACGCAAGGGAAAGATTCTCAATTTTGGCAAGGGTGGTATGGACCCAAGTTCGGAAACACTCGCGTTTTTGTAGAATTCCCCGAGAATGTTATTTTTAAACAAAAAGATGAATTTAATGACCCTGAAAAGAAATTCATTGCCTCCCCAATGCCACTCAGGGGACTTCACCGCAACAATAGACGTGGATTCGCTTTGGGTAACAGATTATTCTAAAAACAATAAGTTCATCTTACTACTGGTATGTATATTTGTTACCAAAATAAATGTTTAAAGAAATCGGGCAAAATTTATTAGAAAAAGGTTTCACTTGAGACTTTCTATAGAAATAAAAATGAAGACCCTTACTTGGGGAATGATTGTAAAGATTATTTAAAGTGGGAAAATAGCACCAGTAAATTTGTTAGAAATGATCTGCAAATGACTGTGGCAACAAACTATTTTAGCTTATAAACAAATCAAAGCCTAGTACACATCAGATTCACTAAATCCTAAGTCTCTTCTTCTTCTTCGTACGTCATCCTGTATTGCACCAAGATTTTCATGGGAGGAATCAAGATAAATGCGTCTTGTTTCTCCCCCGACAACTTCTTCTTTTGTGTCCTTAAAAATTGTTTATGTAGTTTATAGAAAACAAAACTTACTCCAAAGGGCGTATACGCCCACCATACTGAAAGCCAAATGCTGACAAATGTGCCAATAATCTAAATAAGAGTAAAATACTAAAATATTGACAAACCAAAAAAGCTATCCATAGGACAATTAAGCGCCAATCGGCTTGTGGGAACATGCCTCGTCCAAATTTTACGCAAATTGCTGCTTCCAAGGCTGTAACTGCACAATAAACCCAGCACTGCATTCCAAGACGTTTGACTAGAGGATCTGTGGCATATGTATAATACTGTCTAATTGAAGGAGCAGAAATCCAAGCTACAAGAATGAGACGCCAAAAAACTACTGGATGTCTTGTGTCGACAGAAAATACATGTTTTAGGAAAAATGTGTTTAGTTCAGTGGCCTAAAATACAATTTGAGAAATATTTTTTGAAAAAAGACTAACCAGCCAAATCATCACAAATAAGTATACCGCTAATGTTCTTTTTAATGCAGTCGAACTAAACCACTCATTTTTACTCCAACTCTCAGGTGTAAATTGAAGAACAGCTCGTTTGAACTTGGCTCGTCCTCCTTTTGCTTCCCTATAAAACACTTGAGCGAATGTTTTTGTTTATACATAATGCTTTCCCAATGGAATTGTCTTGCATCAAAAAATTTGCAGACCTGTAGCCCAAACCATATTCCTAATCCATTGCAAAGCAATACATCTAGGATTATAGCATCCCACCAACACTCTGCGAAATTCGGTAGCATATTTGTAAATACGACCTAAAATTAATTTAACCAAATTGTAATCAATAGCAAACCTCTGTTAATTCCCATGAAATGCTAATATACCAGCAAATAATACTGTGGCGAATCAGAAGAGCTTTCATAGCCCAACCAAGAAAATGGCCAACGGCAAAAATATCACAGTGACTCCAGATCCTTTCAAGACTTACATCAGAGCAATTTATAGCATATTCCTAAACGGGAATTTGTAAATATTAAGTTAACTACCTTTTCTACAAGACTTTCAGCGCCCAGTCCTTTGGGATCTAGCCATGTAAGAACTTTTTTTACGTCCTCATATGATTGAAACAAAGTAAATTGCAAGATCATCAAATATACGACAGAAAGACCAAATATTATTCTCCATAGTATAGGATGCGGCCGAATAAAAGGTCCATTTGGAAAGGCCATAGCGCTGACTACCAAGAATAAGGCCAATGTACCCATACATCCATCATAAATGTTACTTTCTGTTTCTGCGACATTTCTGAAAGTAAGTAGAGAATTTTGGATTGAAACGTACCCTGTAATTGCTTTGTAAACTAAGAACGCACAAAGGACACATAATATAGTCAAAGTATGCGGCTTATATAGTGCATCGACTGTTATATCTTCGACTACACGGTCATTTACCATTTGAAAATGAATTCTTTCTAGCTCTTTTCGTGTTCTTCGCCTCACATGTCTTTGTTTGCTTAAATATTTAATTTAAAAAATAAAGAGACAAAAACCTGTCTGTGTCATAATCTGGTTCTCCTTCTGTAGTAGCTGCATCGTCCCAACGATCGGTAAGATCTTCGTCTAGCTGGGGCTGAGATTCGCTGATGCGCACTTTTCGTCGAATTAAGGTATTTTCCTCGGCCATTTTACCTACAAAAAAAAAGAAAATTGAAGAAGTAATGAGAGAAGCCTATAAGAGATCACGTGAACCTGTCCTTCGAAAACAAACAGCAATAGCAAATAACCCGAAATAAGCGTTTCAATATATTTTGGACAAAAGAATAATCAAGAACAGGCTTTGCCTTGTGCTATCAAAATTTTTCAGAGAAATTTTGACGTGATAAAAGTGGCCTGATGGTTGTTACGCTTGTTCTATCAAATAGATCAAAGAGCACTTTGTGTTAAAATGTCTGAACCTTATTTGATATTGTCTTTTAACAAATAGCAGCGAACAAGTAGCTGCGCAAAAATAAACCAAGTTTTAGCTATCTTAAACTAATTCGTTAAATTATAAAACACAAATAAGAGATAGAGTTGGTGAATAGCCAATATATATTTCTTCCATACCTCTATTCTCTGTTTATTTCTTTTGTAAGTAGTGCACAAGGTTTTATTCTTTTGACATAGGTGCATTGTGTTATGACTAAATATATCTGTTGGAAAAGTGTACCGGATTTCATCATTGCCCTTTACGTAATATTGCGTTTACTTGCTAAATAATTTTTCAAGAAATTATATCTTGTTTTTAGAATGCCTGATGATGGTATCTTGGCTACTGACAATCTTGAATCATTAAAAGAAGGAGAAATATTTGAAGACAAAACAACTGGAAAAAAATATCGTGTTCGTAAGACTATTCTACCACATTATGCGTCTTCTGGTCCACATGGACTAGGTATTTCTGGCCGAAGTGTTAGTTGAAAAATATTTCAGGTGATCCAGATGATCGAACCCTTCGTAGGATTGAAGCTGATGTTATAATTCCAAATAGAATGAATGCCCAAATTGAGAAGTTCGAATGCAATACATTTTATATGAGTAAGAATATTAACTAATTATCTTATTATTCTTTAGATCTCGTAAGGTGCTTCCAGGCTGATGGTGCAGTTAAAGGTCTAAGTTCCTGCAAACCAGTGCTAGCTGAATTTAACAGATGTAAATACGAAAAGTAAGGGCGGTTGAAATTTTTGCTATTTTTTCAAGATTTCACGACCCAGCTTATCGAGAAAAAATAACAGAAGAATACCTAGCTGAGCGTTCAAACGCTAGAAGAACAGGTCTTTCGACTAGGCAACAAAAATTAGAAGAATATAGAGATTGGAAAAGAAATCAAGAGACAGTTTAGATGTTTTTCGAGTAGATTCTTTATTTACTTGATGATAAATATAGAAGATAATATTTTGTATCTAAAGAGTTTTTTTAAACTTCTTGTTATTGCTTTTTTTTATTAGCCTTATAAATATTTCAGAAAAATGAGCTGTGATATCTGTAATGTTTCTATCCCCGATGGAGCAGACGCTAAGGAACAGCATGAGGTATTTTTTAATTGGGCTTAATTATAGAATTAGATGGGTAAACGTCATATTAAACTTCGAGCACAAAAGGAGTCAGCACAGACTCTAGCAACAACTTCAGTATTTGTTAAATGGAAAACTAAGCAACAAATAGCGGAACAAATAATCAGAGAAGCTTTTATGCAGGTTTGTTTTACAAATCATTTTAAAAAAATAAATTTAGTTTGGTTCGATTGAACGTATTCTTCTTCGATCTGAGCGTTCATTTGCAATAGTTGAATTTACTGAAAAATCATCAGCTGAAAAGGCCATATCAACAGAGAAGATTATAATAAACGAAGTAAGTAAAACGTTAGTTTATAATTTACTTCTAGATAAACGCCACGATTGAAAAAAGAAAGGTTGATTTTGGAGAAACTAAATCTATTAAACCACATTTCAACATATCAAAAGTTTTGGAAGCTATCAATGTTTTGCCGACGTTTATAGAACAAGCTGATGCACTTATTAAACATATGGTATTATCAGAAGAAGAAGTAAATCAAAGGCTTGTTTTCATTTCCGACTTGCAAACAGCTTTGCAAGAATATCTCTATAAGCCAAGAGTCGTACTCTTTGGATCAACTGTTACTGGAATAGGAACCATAGATTCTGATATGGTTTGCAGTATTTTTAGCTCGGTATATGCTTGTAGGATGCTACTGTATTTTTGCAAGATCCACCTAATGTGCTTCCTGCGATGTTCCGAGACAAATATACGCTGCTAACATGTGATGCATCTTGTTTTAAAGGAAGAAAGGTTACTTATGGAGAATTAATTCGCTTAACGAGCGCAGGTTTAATATTATAAAGTTTTGTTTAGTTTTAGATCGTGTCCGTCTTGTTAGCAAGATTATTAACGAAATTCGAAAAACTGCCGGATGGATTGGACATCAAAATCCAGTTCTTGATGCTCGTTGTCCTGTCGTCCGCTTCCTAATCAAGTCGCGTTACCTTATTGACCTTTCTGTGGAAAATTCTCTTGGAGTCGAGAAGTCATTTTACCTTAAGCACCTGATAGAAGCCGATGAAAGTCAGAATTTAAAACGAATTTTAATAACTCTGAGGTTCTGGGCGTTATGCTGCGGTTTATTCGAAGCACCAACTAATCAGCATGTAAGCTTTATTGCTATGTTTTCATAAACTTTTCAGACCGGTCAATTTAATGCTTATATTTTAAATTTATATGCAATATATTACCTTATGCTTCACGACCAAATTCCTCATATAAAAAGTTGCTCGCCTAGAACAATGGTAAAATTATTTAAAACGCAATTAATATTTTATATTTCTTAAGGATAATGAGCGGTATACAATCTTTAGCATTGAAAGATACTCATTAAAAGAAATAGATCTTCCACAATTTTTCAAGAAATTTTTTGTCGATACTGTTGAACAATCTTTTTCTGAAGCCATACTTGGTCCATTTGAACAAATTGCTCTTAAGAAGCCAGAATTTGAGAAAGTAATTGAATTAAGCGGCTGTAAGGCCACTGCAAAATTAAGTATTATGAATATTTTGGCTAGTTTCTTTATTTTTTATTATTGTTATTTAGGATCCAATTGAGTCAACACATAATGTAGCACAAAATGTCGCTGATAAGATGTGCTCATTAATGAAAAGGAAAATGATGTTTTCTTTATCAGCTATGAAAAAAAGCAAAAAGTATTTTTTTATTTGGCATTTAGTCATTTTTTCTAGTCACCGCATAAGTGATCTAGTCGAAGCAGATAACCGAGTAAACATTAATGCAGAAAGCAGCTTGAATAACGTGGATTATTTCTTTACTATGCCTCACTGCTCTGCTAAGGATATTTCCTTGATCAAAAGAGTTTTAAGCGCTTTATTTGAAGAAATACTTTATTGGGATTTTAAAAATTTTGATGAACCAGAAATAAAGCGTATGAAGCTAGAAGATGTTTGTTATTTTTATAATTATAATATAATATGCACTTTCAGTCAAACTTGGATTCTGAAAAGAATTTTCTGTGGAATTTTGGACAATATGTTATTCGTTGTCCACTGTGGATAGGACGAAGAAATATTAAAAGGAAAATTCTACACGATAATCCAGAGCTCTTACCGTTGCATTTGGAAAAAAAGGTAACTATTTCTTTATTAAAAATTGTTTTTTTTGTTGTTTTCAGGTGTCAGAAGAGCTAATTAAGCACGCTACTGTAAATCAAGAGATTGCTGTTGTGCAGCCTCAAATCATCTGTAAAGGCAGTGATGTAATGTAAGTTTTTAGTTTAGTTTTTAGAATACAAACTTTTCAGCTTGACTCTTAAGCGTATCGCAGGGTGTCCTAGTGAAGTTACGAATGCCTTTCACTTCATTTCGACATTGATCTCGAATATAAATTGGTCTCAAATGGCTGAAATAATTTAATTTTTGTTTTGATTATTTTTACATTTTATAATATTTTTTTTATAATAAATGTTATCACCAGAGGAAAATTTACTTTTGTGAAAAGTTCAAACGAAATGTACCTCCTAAAAGTTGAAGAAAAAATGTCAAAAGATTTCCTCTTTTCCGCTTTGTACTTCAAAGAATCTGAACACAAAGCAAGAGTCTTTCAATAACATCGTAACAACATTTTATAGATGGTTACTGTTGACTTGAAAGGACGCTCTCCGCGAGAGCTAATGCAGCTTACTATTAACGAAATCATAGCTAATCTGATCGAAGCTCACCGTTCTTCTAAGGATGTGAATCTGAATAGATTGAAATGCTCTGTAAGTCAGTCTATTTGATGAGTAATTTTCACAGATTTCGCAAAAATATGGCCTCAGTAGCCAGCCAAAACTTGTGGATATTATTGCTGGCGTTCCTGCAGATTATAAAGAAGCACTTCTACCCAAATTGAAGGCTAAACCAGTACGAACTGCTTCCGGAATCGCAGTAGTAGCCGTAATGAGTAAACCTCACCGTTGTCCGCACATAAATTTCACCGGAAATATTTGTGTGTATTGCCCTGGTTTGTCTCGAGTTTTTCTCAGCTAAATAGCCTTCTAGGTGGCCCTGATTCTGATTTCGAATATTCAACACAAAGTTACACTGGTTATGAGCCGACTAGTATGCGCGCTATTCGAGCGAGGTAAAATATCAAAGCTCAATTAAAACTATTTTAGATATAACCCATATCTTCAAACAAGAGGGAGAATAACTCAATTAGCATCCCTTGGTCACTCTATTGATAAGGTATGCTTCTCTAAGCGTAATATCAACAATTTAGGTTGAATTTATTGTGATGGGCGGTACCTTTATGTCTTTACCAGAAGATTATCGAGACTATTTTATTAGAAATCTCCATGATGCTCTTAGTGGTCACACTTCGGCAAATGTTAAAGAGGTTTCCCCGTTTCTATAAAAAAATAATTCAAAATAGGCGGTAGCATTCTCTGAAAGAAGTAAAATGAAATGTATCGGAATTACAATTGAAACTCGTCCAGACTATTGTCTTCCCCGCCATTTGAACGATATGCTTCTTTACGGATGCACGAGACTAGAAATTGGAGTGCAATCGACCTACGAAGATGTGGCTCGAGACACCAATCGAGGACATACAGTAATTTATTCGCCTTAAAAATGCTTAAACTAAATTTAGGTCAAAAGTGTTTGTGAGACATTTCACATGTCAAAAGATACTGGCTATAAAGTTGTAATCCATATGATGCCGGATCTCCCGAATATTGGACTGGAAAGAGATATTGAGCAATTTATTGAGCTGTTCCAAGTAACTTTCTCGTGCTTATCGAGCAACTTTTGTTTGTTTTAGAATCCCGATTTTCGACCTGATGGGTTGAAATTGTATCCGACATTAGTAATCCGTGGAACGGGACTCTACGAGTTATGGAAAAATGGCAAATATAAGGTTTTCCAATTCTTTTGCCTTTTATAAACCTCTTCTTCTAGAGTTATCAGCCATCAGTTTTAATTGATTTGGTGGCTCGAATTCTTGCTTTAGTTCCTCCTTGGACCAGAGTTTATCGTGTCCAAAGAGATATTCCAATGCCTTTAGTCTCATCTGGAGTTGAACATGGAAATCTCAGAGAACATGCTTTAGCCCGAATGAAGCAGTTAGGGTTGGCTTGTAGAGACGTTAGAACTCGAGAAGTTGGAATTCAGGTAGAAGACTTGTGAAAGAGCTACGTCCCTTTTTAGGAAATTCACAATAAGATTCGTCCTTATGATGTTGAGTTGATTCGACGAGATTACGTAGCTAATGGAGGATGGGAGACATTTTTAGCCTATGAGGATCCGAACCAAGATATCCTAATTGGACTCCTTCGACTGCGAAAGATATCTAATAAGGCACATAGGCCAGAGCTGCAGGTTTGAAAGGGGAATAAAATAATGAAAGACTTTAGGGAAATGTTTCGATTGTTCGCGAACTGCACGTCTACGGTTCTGTTGTTTCTGTTTCGAATCGAGACCCTTCTAAGTTTCAACATCAAGTCAGCTCTTTGTTTTCTAATTCATTTATTCCAGGGATTTGGCCAATTGTTGATGGAAGAAGCAGCCAGAATAGCCAAAGAAGAGCACAACTCGACGAAAATCGCCGTAATTTCGGGAGTGGGAACTCGTGATTATTACAGGTAGGAGCAGATCATTTTCCCATGAAGCCCACGGGAGTTTTTTATGCACATGTGAATCTCTCTTGTTTAAAGCGCTTTAATCCACTCAACGGGCTCTCCTCGAACAGCGTTCAATTTTTTTTTTTTAGAAAACACATTTGAATAATTAGCTAGATGCATGTCGTCATTAACGCCCTCATCCATTAGAGAGGGGAGGCTTCCTATCCTTTTTTCAACTCGTATTATGTCCATAATATATGACTCGGAATCGAGCATATCCTCATTGGAAACTAATCAGAAAAACTCTTCTCTTCATTTATTTATTATTTACTGAAACATTTCGAGACTTTGCTCATTTACCTATCAAACAAATAGAAGGAGGAAGGTCTCTTCGGAGTCAAGGTCATAACTTTTGTATAGACTCTCCCGTCTCAAATTAGGTTTTCCTTTTGTTGTCGCGCCCGTCGATCCTTCCCTTTTCTAACATTTCTATCTGTGTTCAACATAAAAAACGTCTATGGCGTCAACACTAAGTCTTCCCCCTGTCAACTGCCGTTCAATGGCGAAGACATCTCTCTAAGTGAGGGAGGAAAGTTTTGGATGTTCTTCCCAATCTTTGTTCTAAAGGGGAAGTTGACCCTGCAATTGAGCAATATTTGCATTCTCTCGTCGACTCCAAAAAGTCTCATTTTCTGATTGGCTTCCCGTTTTCATTGTCTTTCTTCTAATGCATGTACCAAATGAATCCCCGTCAGCCTTTCTTTGAGACATTTGCAAAAGGAGCTGACTCCTCGTTCAAAATATTTTCCTCTAAATTTCAGTCATGGCATGTGCTCTCTGTATTGTACTGGCTAACACGAAACCCTCAAGAGCTTTTAGCGCCACTCGACTTTTGCTTTAAGACTAACAGCTGTCAAAACTCTTAGAAACTCCCTGGGAAAAGAAACCTTTCTCCTAGAATTTAACCATGCTTGGACGGGAATCATTTCCGTTCCACTTTGAGGTTCTTGCAAAGAGCAAAAATCATGTTCCTGCCCAAGCTTGAATCTAAAAATTTTACGGAAATTAAAACTTTCCACGTCTTCCGCTGCGTCTATGAATTTCGCTGCGAACGTCAATTCCTTCAGAAATCCAACATTTCGAGAGATCCAATTCTCTAAAGAAGATGGGCCCTTCGGAGAGAAAGAGACTTCTTCTTGAAATTAAACTTTTCGATCACGCCCTCCTCTGATTTTCACTTCAAGGACAAATCATATCTTTACTTCTATTGGGAATCCATTAAAAGTCCGCTTGCTCTATTCTAAAAGATTTTTCACTAAAGGCTCTTCGAAACGAAAAATTTCCAACTTTTTTAAACTGAGAAAGCCAAATAATTCGAAGAAAGTCTCTCGGAAATGATACTTTTCCACGGTGACCACGCCTTCCGCTGTTCCTGTGACTGCACGTTTGCTCCCTCCTTGTCGGCGAATATTCCATGCGATGAATGTTGCGCAACCATCTCCATGGCTGCTCGTTCAGTCTCGTTTATTTCCGACCCAAAGAGAGCTCTTATTGTCATTTTTTTGCCAAATATAGTTTTTTTTTTCAGAAAACTTGGCTACGAATTGGACGGACCCTATATGAGCAAAGAACTAAAATGACAACTACCGTAGCCTACGCTGTTCTCTCAACAACGACGATGATCTCAAACTCGTCAGCTCCGTGTCTTGTCTGTCGGAGTTTTGCTTCAACTCTACTATTTTCTTTTATTTTTGCTCTTATTGTCCTAATTGGAATCTTTGGGAATGCTTTTGTTGTGGCTGTTATCGTTTCCGATAGAAAATTACTCGCCAGTTCTGTGAACCAATTCCTCCTCAATCTGGCTATTGCCGATATCGGTCAGTATCGTTCGTTCACAACTAATCGTCTTTCAGGTCATTTGTTGTTTTGCTCCCCAGATATGGCTCTGGTAATTGTAGATCAGGGCTGGATTTTGCCTCATATTTCGTGTCGAATTATTCGTTTTCTCCAAGAGTATTTCCTTTATTCGAGTGTCCTTCTGCAGGTGGGCTTCGACATAGTTTTTGTTGTTGTTTTGTTTCTGTTTTTTTTAGTCATAAACTTTCTTTTCTTTCGTTCAAATTGCTTCAGATGTCTATTGGGATCGAGAGATTTATGGCGATTTGTTCTCCGCTTCGAATGCAGCGGTTTAGTCGAAAGACTACGGTGGCCATCCGTCTTTCAAAAATGACATGCGCGCTACTTTTAGATCATCGTGGCTTTGATTGTTTGGTTGGTGGCCTTGGCGTTTGCAACTCCTTATTTCCTCTGGCAAGGCGTTCTTGTTTCACGGAATAACTTTTTCTGCGGCTGGGATCGAGACATTTCCAAAGATTTCAAGTACGTTTTGCGGAAGTTCGTCATGAAAAATTCAGAACCGTCTTTAAATGGTCCGAGTTCGTTGGACTCTATGCTTTTCCGTTGATTCTTCTCACTATTTTGTACACCATCATGGGCCGAGTTCTCTGGGGAACCACGGGCGGTGATGTGATTGCCGACGAGACTCAGCAAGCTGCCATTTTGAAACTACGAAGGACTGTCGTCAAAATGCTGATCATCTCAATGCTTCTTTATTTTCTCTGCTACACTCCCATACAAGGAATCTTCATCTGGGAGTCTATTTATAAAAAACCCGTCAAAATGCCATCTTGGCTTCGTCTTGCTCTAAACGCTTTTTCTGTTTCCAGGTGGGAATTTCCAAAAAAAAGAGGAAAAGTTTTTCAGTTCAAGTGCCAATCCAATTATATATATTTCATGTTGTAGACTTTTTCACTCGCGATTCGTCAGTTTATCGCGGTAAAAACACCAATTGGCCAATTAAAATTCTCAGATCTTTGATGAATTGTTGTCGTCGACGAAATCGAGATCAAAAATATGCTTGCGTGGTCAAGGAGACCCAAGAAACGTCGATGCGCTTTTCTCGATCGCCCTATGTTTCCTTCCGGAAAAGCAACAAGCGATCCATTCCGACTCGACAACAAGTCTCATTGCTTTGATCTCTCCCTCTGACAATAAATCGATCAAACAATCCTGGCGTTTATTCTTGTCTTCCTTCCAACTATTCGAGCTGATTTTTGTCAAATCGATTGGGCTTTATGTCAGAAACCTCAACCAGATGCTTTGACGACAAATA
Source organism: Oscheius sp. JU1382 (assembly GCA_932521405.1). Classification (NCBI taxonomy): domain Eukaryota; kingdom Metazoa; phylum Nematoda; class Chromadorea; order Rhabditida; family Rhabditidae; genus Oscheius; species Oscheius sp. JU1382. The sequence continues at coordinate 4,749,416 of OW051479.1, forward strand.
ATCAGACCATTTCAGCTGTTAGCTTCTTCTAAAGAAAGTTTGGATTATTTTTCATTTCATCTCGCTTTTCTAACAAGCGACGGATGATCCTAGCAAATCAGCTGTCAACTGTCTGACAAAGTTGTTATAAGCAAGCAGCCGATAATTTAATACAAATTTATTTATAATTTACATTTAAAGTATATTCTTACATGAAAATAATGGGCTAAAAATCTAGCACTCCATGCTTTCATCTTCTACAGTTGACCAAGTAAGTTTAAGATCCTTTGACTCTGTACCGCTAATGCTAGGCACGATGATATTCTGTAATGAGTATAATTCCAATTTCAACAAAAAAAATACCTTTGTAAATCCTGTGGCAATACCAAGAAGTGTGGCCGCAACAGGTAGCTTTTGACCGTACATTCGAAGTGGATCGAATCCTTTTATCTCTGTTGGGCACGAGATTAGGAAATATATCCAATAGTGCATTTCTTCTTTGCTCAAATCTGAAATTGTAGTTCAAAGAGGAATTAAAAATAAAACTAACCACTGATAATTGATAAATCAACCGCACGAGGCCACATCGACCCAAGACTTTTAATATTGTGAAGAGCTGGAAAATTTCTAAAATGTGTTTGGTGGCTTTATTTTAAAATGTATACCTGCAGTGAATGAGGAGAGCGCCAAACAAGTCTTTCTTACTAGAAATAGAAGTAAATTTAGTAAGTAGGTTTTCCACCAGAGTTTTATCTATCAGCTCGTGATCAATAATTATCGAAGCAACAAGGGAGTAGACCTGCAACTACTGAATAGATTGCAATATATTTACCTCTACAGTTTGACGCTTATTAGGAGCCATAAGGCCTCTGGCAACTGCAAGTTTATTAGGTGTGCTATGATATGTCGCGTAATTCATGTCGACTCTTGCCGCCTCTAAAAGACGAGAAACAAGCAACATTTCAACTCTTTGACTGAAATTGTCTTTTAAAACATTAATAAATGGCTACCATATTCCTTTTACGCTATCATTAACAGCTTCAAGATCTTCGTTGTTCAATACACGGAGAAGAACACATATTGCTTTCATTGCAGATTTGTATCCAAAAGTCGAATAATTGATAATATAGTGATTGATTTTTGGGTATAACTGCCGGTACTGTAGTTGTTTTAGCAAATGTGTTATTCTGGTTATGGCACTATCAAAAATAGGCAGCTTTTGTAGGTCAGCATCATCAGATGTGTCACTTGAACTTGTAGGAGAAATAATACCGCCCATTGTCTAAACATGCGAAAACTGATCTGAGATTGAGACTTACATCATCCAAATTAATAAAAAAGTCATCAGTGGCACTTTCGCTTTCACTAAGCCATCTCAAAACAAGTTCTTCCTGCATTTTAGACAACTCTATTTTATTAATTATGGCTAATTGATTAACGACTTCAGTTTTGTGTCCTTAATTGCAATTTTAGCCAAAACAGTCAAAGTTGCTTACGGATATCAGCTGCTGTGTTCCAGTTTATGATCTCGCTATATATGTGATTAATAAGTTCAGTGGGTGTTTCAACGAGATCCAATGACTTTCCGTTATATAATCCCTCCTAAAATTAAACTATCCGAAAAGTAACACGAAAAACCTTTTTCAGTAGCAATTCTGTTTCGTAATTCTGTACCAACCCATTGTAGCGATTCCTTGCGTCTTCAATTTCTATTTTTTGCTTCTCTGAGAAATTTGGATCATCAAGCCATCCAGATGCAACATCTACACCAATTTTAATAAGTTGAATTTTTGCAAGGCCTATAATATTTTTCCAAAATCATTCAACAACTTACTTAGTTTGAGCGTTTTTGCCGAGTGTGTTATGCAACTAGCTACATCTGCTGGAGTACTATGCTTTGTAAATAGCTCAGTAATATTATAGCAATCATTGACTTCCATTGCTAAGCCTTTTGAAATACATTCATTAGTTTTTTTCATCACTGCGTGTAGTAGGAACATTTGTCGTGGTAAACTGGCAAGCCATGGTATGACTTTTTGTAAAGTTCTCCATATCTAAAAGTGATGTGATTTGCTTATATTAGCTTATATTACTAACTTCTACTGTAGTCAAATTAACTTCTGCTTCAACGACGGGTCTTAGCCACCTTTCTATGTCTGTTTCTAATCTGGTTAAAAATAGGTGCATGGGCAACAGTTCTTGGGCCTATCAAATCTTTAGAAGAAAATTTAAAAAGAAAACCTTTGTAGGAAGAGTAGACGAATCAATATCTGCTCGCTTATATTGCAGTTCTTCATTGCGATCTGTTGTACTTAGTGAGGTTGATGATCCATATTCACAAAAACTAAGGATATTAGAGCCAAAACTTTCATGGTCTTTCTAGATGGATAAGTTAACAGCTAAAGCAGGGTCAAACCCTTGTTGGAGCCTTGTTTGTATTTTCTTTTTCATCGGCTTGGTATATTTTTTGAAATTGCATAAACCAATTTATTTCAGCTTTAGTAACAATTCCGCTCCGTCTAGTATTTACTAAGAATTCCATAATACTTTGGCAACCTTGTGCAAACCTGCAATAAGAAATATATTTATCATACGCTTATTTCAAACTTTTTTGGTTCTTTGTCGTCTGTATCAGAATGACTTTGCACATCGCCTTTAACAACACATTCCGATAATAATCGGATAATAAAAAGTATAGGCTGAAGAAAATAGTTTTTAGACTAGATTTTCACATACCTCATAATTATATGGACAAAGCGTATATAAAGCTTGGCGACATCTCCAGTAAATATAGTTTCGAGGCGAATTGCATTCCTAAAATTATAAATTAAAGCAGTATATAAAGCTACCTTAAATGTAAGGTCAGCGGTTTGCAAATAAGAGCAGCATTCAGCTTCTGACTTGCAATACGATGCCTTGTGCACAAGGCATATCACATAATTTAGCAAATGATCGTCTACCTGTTCCGAATGAAATTGTGTAAGGAATCTATTTTATAGAATAAGTTGCTATAAAACTCTTACTCTGAAACAATAAAAGGATCTATTTTTTTCTTAGAAAAATCTTCCAAAGCTGAATGAATTTGGTTAGTCGACTGTACACCTGATCCAATTTTCGCGAGTTTCTTCCCCCATAAATATTGAATAAATGAGACCTGAATTTAATCTATAAAATAAAAAGATTTGACTACCTTTAGCATTTCGTAATACTGCTTGCTCCCTAAGCAACAAATGACTATTTGTATGACTCGCAAATAATTGAGCATAGTTTGAGGAGACTTCCTAGTTCTTACCCATTGCCTTAGGCTCATAGCTGTCTGAAAGTTTATTAGCAGCGGCAAAAAAAATAATCAAACCTCATTTGCTGTTTTTGGTGTCATACACATTAAAACAGCAGTGGCTGCCCATAAATCGCAAGGGTGAGACTGAACTGTTTTCTCTAATACATTTCTAGCATTGTGTCTTAGAGAAGCGTGAATATCATTTCTAACCCCATAGAAGCATGCTAAATACATTGAAGCATTTAATGAACTGCTACTTACGCAAATACGATGAAAAGACTTGGAAAGCGTAGATTAAGGCATCTTGGTTGCCAAGTTCGGAGCATAGATTGTACCAGATATTGTACATACTATTTGCAATTTCTTTATTTCTGAACGAGATTATTTAATTTACGTATTAATTGTCAACCTTGATAAATCATAATCCAACACAACAGAAGGAGCTGCTGCACATAGCGCCAGCATTACAGGGACTTTTGTCAGTATGGCACCATTAAAACCAATATGATAAGTACCCAACCGACGTGACAAGCCATAAACTCGATCTTCTTTATTTATTTTTTCAGCTTTCTGACTGTCTTGATCTGTTTGACAGTCTTCCACTACAAAGAGTTCAACAGTTAATATGAATAGGCGGATAAAATGCTCCATCTGGAAAAAAAGTATTTTGGGATCTCTTTGTAAATTCACTCTTAAAGCCTTTTCCAAAATTTTCTCATTTTCTAGAGCTGATGATGTAAGCATTGAAAGAATTGGCTGCAACATCCATATTAGCTCAAGAACCTAAAAAAATCCTCTATATTGCTCGAGTATAGCTATAAATGACCAAATCTAATATTTCGTCAGTTGGTAGGTCTCCATTGCAGTTGCATACATCCGATAAGTGATTGAAAATACACTCGCAACATTCCAAATACATGCTCAACAGTTTGTTGTTTGGCTCAGACACAGACAAAACGGATTCTCTTAATGTCATTTTAATGTAAAAATTAGCAGGTACCTCAGCACAATTGCTATTGCTAACATGTCACCGTTTGACATAGCATATGACAAAGAAATAATTCTGGCATCAATGGCTGATAAATGAATAGCGTCTGCAAAAGAATATAAATCCCCATTTTCGATTGAATTGAGAAGTCTTTTCTTAAATTGGTCGTATTTCCATTCTTCATCATGTAGATCATTAATAGTTACCCAAAGGCTATAACGTTCCTTAAACAGTTTTTAATCATTTTATTAATCGCTTACTTGTAGCCTTCGAACTGAAATAACATCGTGATAAACATCAATAAATTCTTGATTTAATGGATGAAAGTGTTGAATAAGACTTTCTATGGCATAAAGCTTTTTTAGACGTTCGGAAATGATTTCCTAATAATTTAATTGTAAAAGATTATGTTAATTTACCTCATCACTAAATTCCACAGATGTATTAATTTCTAAGATCAACTTATCGATTAATGTTGGAATAACTTCAGCTTGAATTCCATTCTCCGACGAGTCCAGACTGCTTACATACATTATCATTGATTTTACATCATAATTACGAAGAAGATTCAACGCTACTGCATTGTGCACAAAGACACTGTTTATTCCAGACGAATTTGATTTACTGATAATTATATACAATTCAACGGCCTAAATTGTTTATAAATTCTAAAAAGTGATTTTTAAATAAATTACCTTCATTGCAGTGCTTGCTACCTCAGCTGGCGACGATTCTTGCTGCACAAGATAGGAAATGAACTTAGAAAATTGCCTTTCATTGATTAGAATGGTATCAAGTAAATTGAAGTTTATATTGTTTGATTGAAGAATCTGTCCTAATTCAGCACGATGACAAACTAACTGAAGTTCCTTTTTTCTGAACCAAATGTATTATAATTTATTCAGCCTACAATTGCTCATCTGTGTTCTTACTATCAAAAATTGTTGTAATTGCTTCGGATAACTTTTTTGGCCAAGGTGGTTGTATTTTCTTTGCTATTAAAAGAATCGCCTCACAACGCATGGAATAATTTTCGATTGTTTGGCTAATTATTAAACACTGCTCATGCCAAGGATTTGCCGTTGTTACAGCAAACAAAGCTCTCTTCGAAACCTCCTATAAAAATGAGCCTGTCAAAAGCTAGCTTACCTCAACATAGCGGAAAATCGTTTGATCTGGATCAAGACGATGCTCACTCATGTACGGACGAGCATACTTATTCATCCTTTCTGATACACTATTTGGATTATCTACAGCAGCTTGAAGAATGTGGTAGCAAATCTTCTCAGCATCAAGCGCCTGGTTAAAGACTCAATTATCAGCATAATTAGCTTACTATGAAATTTTCGTAGCTAAGTATACATTGATAAAAATCTTTTAAATGCTTAATTGCCATTAAATTTTCTGTGTAAACAATAAGTTCTTCTGCATGCGATTCCCTATCATAATATGTGTTACCAATAAAAGCAAGCAAAGCCTATGAATAGATTTATTTAACATAAACACTTACCTGTTTGGCTGGTGTAATAGCATTATCTTTCAAACGCTTGCAAATCCTTTCTAATGCAGAGGTTGCCAAAAGAGCATTTTCTGGGAAATTTGAGGATTTGAATTTTTCTAGCTTTTTAGCCACAATTATAAGGAAATCCACAAGAAGAGAGCACAGCTTACATCCTTCCTCCACTTTAGTGATTAGAGAAGGAATCAGATCATATTCAATAAAACTGATTATTTCAGGCCAATTTTCAATGTCATCTAATAAATTAATTTGTAAACTATTATTTTTTAAACTTACTATGCAAAACGTTTTTCAATGTATCAAAAATTATTGTTATTTGTGTGTCTTGTTCTGCCAAAATTTCGTCCAAGACGTATCTATGTCGGTGAAAAATTATTCGTGCTTCCTAAACTGTCTTTGAAAGATTTCAAGTAAACCTACTGAAATAAGCCCAGCCTCCAGGAAGGAGATAAAAATTTCTGGCCATTGACCTCGCCAATTTATGCCATCAACGAAGAGGCTCCAATTTTCAAAATTTCCTTTTGCTGGGCGAATTACCATCCGATATGTTCCAAATACATAGGCCATATTCTCTAGCCTCTTTAAGCAATCGGGGTCTGTTGTTTGTTAATTTAAAATAATAGTAAAATAACCTGTTACAGTTCTCTTTTTAATATATTGAAGTAACATTTGTATTTTTTCACAATCTTTAAATGTTGCTGCACCGGAATAGCAGGTTTCAGCTACCTAAACTATATGCTATTGAAAAGTCTATACATACTCTATTTGCATCTGTCACTTTATCCATACTGCTGATAAATTCTTCAAATAGTTCCATAGAAGCATCTCCAGAAACTGCTTCAAACAAACTCTCCATTCGCGATACATAGACTCTTTCACAATCTAGCCCAAACTGCTTGGCAAAATTTTCGGCATCATCAAGATGGTTCTGTTCAATCAGGCGAGTCAATTTTTGTTCAGGCTGTGCTTCCGATATTTCTTTTAGAGATAAAGTGCTCCTAAACATAAGTGTTCATTAAACTTGTGAGAAAACTCACACGTGGTTTGGCTCTACCAGAAGTAAAACTCTTTGATTGGCATCAGGATCGCCAGCAGTAACACTTGCGCCTTCTTCTATTTGCAGTGTATAAAGTATATCTCCATTTTTAAGTGAAGCTATTTGGAGATAGAATAGGCCATTCTTTTTGATAAAGAGTGCAATATTTTTGTAAGAAAATTCATCACGTGCAATTTCAATCAGGAAAAAGTCACAAATTTCGGTATCCTAAAATCAAAATTAGAATAAATGCTATTTCTGACCTTTTCTAAGTTTAGCTGAAGCGGCGAACGTTCTGTTAAATGGTAGTAAGACCATAAGTCGTGTATTACTATTTGGCCAGTAGATGTCATTGCTATTAGATATCGGCCACAACAAGCTTCGCGGATACGAACAAATTTAGAAATCTCTTAAATTCATTCTACTACGCAAATAATGCAAGACTAACTATGTTTGATGTTTTCAAATGTTGTATTAATATGAGAGCTATAATGGGATGAGTCAAACTGAGCAAATTGCAATTCATTGGAGTCTTTCTTTAGTGAGATAACTGCTCCCAGCGATTTGCTGGAAACTATGTCAATTACTTCATGTTTACTTTGACAGCAGTTAAAAGATATACTGTCAAGAACCTTAAAAACTTTTTGTGACTGAATAAAATTACTTTTTGGAGGTTAACTTGAGAATTTTCAGTATCATTACAGTTCATAAATGTGTTCCAATGAGAAAATTTCACTATATCTGTTTCACCGTTGTTATCTGCAATGCATACGTAGCAATTATCTCCAACCTAAAAATATATATCAAAAAAAGTATTTACTAACTTCAGTAACTGAGATTTTAGAACAACTGGCTTTGCTTTGATTTTGGTGCAGTTTGACATCTAGTAGTATCCCAAATTTTGAAGATATGAGAATAAAATGACGATTTATCGTAAAAACGGCTAAAAGATTCGAATCGCCAAGCCATGAAAGTCCACAAACTAAGTCATCTGAAACAAAAATTAGGTAAATAGTCGTTTTTTTTTACCTTTAATAAAAGATGAAACTTCATAGACACAGTCTACAGTCAAGTTGTACATAGATATATCACTATTAACACCAACAGCTAGCCAGCCCCTGTTATTAGTAGTGTAAATAGGGGGAATAGTTCTTTTTTTTTCAGGATCTTGATTTTCTATGTCGTTGGCATCTAAAAGGAATCAAAAAAAAAGAATGCTAAAACCATACTTCCAATATTGTAGACTTCTTTAACTTCATAAAGACTGTTTAGCAAGGATGTTTCCTTCTTATTCGAGTCTCCAGGGTCTATAGAAGAATTGACCATTGAATAGCTACCCATTTCTGCAAAATGCATTTTGAAAATAAAATGTAAAAAAAGCAAACAAGAGTCCATTTCATTTTTTTGTCATGCGCCAGAATTTGTTTCTAATTTGCATTTGAAAAGTCAACATATTGAAAACTAGAATAAGACAAAATCAAAAATAGATCTTAACAGTTCTTTTAAAATGAATTTTTCGCGCCATTTTAAGATAGGGCGTGTTTTTAAACGTCGAGCTTTATTGCCGTGTCAATTTTTCGAGGATATTTTATTGCATAAACATGAATAAACCTATTAGACGATAAACGTATAAACAACGCAGAAACGTCTAAATGGACCAGAATCGCTTGATTTTGGATAAGGAAAAACGTAAAAATTGAATACGGTACTGCGAACATAATAATGGTAGGGCAACGTCGTCTTTTTCTATACGAACTATGTTATAAATAATCGTGAGTCCCAAGTTGTATAAAGTTGAGTTTATTCTATTGTCAGAAAAGTAAAACAAAAAGGTTAATGCAAATTATAAGTAGGAATATCCCCATGTAGATAAGATGAGCCTTTTCTATGCATTTCAGCCAATAAATAATAAGTCGACTCCTAAATTTTTTGTTCTTAAAAGACTCGTTATTAATTTTTACTTGTTTTGAATTGGAGGACGGTTGTCGAGATAACGGACATATTTAGCCGTCATAAGAACACAAATAATACTTGAAGTGAGAATGATCAAATTCAATAAAATGAAGACAGCTGAAAATGTTCCTACATTGAATGAAAACTTCGGCGCTTACATAGAGCAGGAAGGTGGGAAGTTTTCGGCAGAGATTGAGAAGTCAAAGAAAGAAGCAATGTTTGAGAAAGAAATGCAGAAAATCCGAGAGTCAACTATATTTGAAGACATAAGACTCATACATGAAGGAGCCTACCTTCTTCAGGTAAGAGAAGTCGTTGATTGTCGTCCAAAACATAGCCAAAACTGTGAGCGTTGTCAAAATCAGACTGGGGAGAACAATCATTACTATATAATAAGTGGGACTTCGTTTCATAGTCATGTTGAAGATAACCTGGAACTCTTCTCGAAACATCACATAAATTTACCCTTGGATAGTCCCAACCGTAGAAATCATTTCTAAAAGTGGCAGTATTCATTGAAATTCCCACAGCTTTCCAAGCCCCATTGCCCTAAATGTAGGATAATATCTTTAGATCGAGAGAAAAACAATTTGATCTAGGTCCAATTTGTCGAAAACAGTGCCTGTCAAGTTCATCTCCGTCGTAATAAAATTAGCTTAAAAACATGTTTCTGCGTACGAGGAAGAGATAACCTGAATTCATACTAACTGAGCATGTCTGGGTATCAAAGGGGAATTCTTTTATCTGAAAATTGTTAGAGGGAGAGAAACTATTCCAAACGTTGAGTTTACAAAGAAGTTTCATAATAGCAGAGATGAACAAAGTGCATGAGCCATCAGGAAAAACTACAACATTCTGGACTGTAGATCTTCCGAATTCGTCGTAATCGATTCTATTAGATTGTCTAGAATCAACGAATCAACCCACAAGTCAACGGGCATAACGTCTGGAACCCAGATAAGTCCTCGATTGATCAAAAGGACTTCGATTCCTGACCAATTTGCTGGATTCCATTGAAGTCTAAAATCGGTCCAATAAGCGTAGCTTTCACAAATGACTTGAATATATTGTTCCGGCTCGTTCTAAAAGGTTATTAGAGTCAGAGGAAGGAATTAACCAGAGTCAGAAGTTTTCCGTAAGTAAATACCATTCCGACATTTACTAATTGACTCACATTCTCATAACGATCTAAACCATTTACTTAACTTTATTTCTTTCACCTCGCAAATACAAAGGTGGCAATTCTCGGCGATAGTTCTTCAAAAGATGGTCTAATAAAGCTGTTTGCTGTGCAATGAACTGAGGAACATTTTCTAAGATTTTTATGATCTTTATCACCAGAGAAAAACAAACGATCCACGGCACATTTCGCTAAGCAGAAAAGACCAACAGCGAAGAGGATAAATAACATTTGTCTCATTCTTCACCGAAAGAACCACATCCTGTAACCCAAGAAGGAGACCGCAAACAGATGTCATGAGATCTATGGTTCAGTCAATTTGCGTGGTTCCTCTTGTCATAAGGTTCGTCTATACAAAATTAGAATACATCGAGTGATGATTTTGTACGGTAAAAAGAATAAAAATTATCTTTAACCATTTTCCTTCTGAGATCCTGTTAGAGCTGAATTCGTAATAACTCATATTGGCTTTCGAAGCCGAATTCTGACTTTTCTAGTCTTTTCAGCCAGAAACTAGTCTTAAATTCAAGTAATACGTGACTGCGTATCAGATTAGACGTGTGCAGTTTTCTCCACTTTAAAATATGTCTCCTGCACGCGCTTGTCTCAGCCGCTTTGAGTCTTTCGAATGGCTGATTTCTCTATTGGAGATCAAGTTTTGCCAGATCAACTGCTCCTCAAAGAAGAAATAATGTCCGACGAGAAAACTGAGATCTTGTCTTTGAAAAGCAAGGTGATCGAAGAAACCCGTAAGATCCTCCAAGAGTTCTTCCATCCAAACGAAGAAGATATTCGCGGTGCCATTGCTCCTGGCCGTGTTAATCTAATTGGCGACCATGTGGATTATTTTAATTGAGTTTTAATGTTTCAATATTGACAATAATTTATAGGCGATGGATTTGTTCTTCCAATGGTATGTGTTGAGATAACATTAGTCTGGTTTTAATGAATAGCCTTTATTCACCAAATATATAAGGGAACATTTGAGAAGTTTGACTCAAATCTCTGTGGCCTTGTAGCATTTTGCTGTTTTTGGTCATTTAAGCAGTCATCGAAGTTAGACTCCACAAACATAATTTGGTTCTTAAAATATCCACAATGTTTCCAGAACATTCCTTTATATACATGCGTTATGGGTATCAAGAACCCAAAGGAAAAGAAATTCAGAGTCTATTCATCACACAATAAAGAACTGATAGAATTTGATGATCTCAATTATATCAGCAAAATCCAGGTGATTCTTGCTTGTATTCACAAAAAAAACTAACTTTAGCTGCCATTTTGGACATCCTATATCCGGGGAGCCTTATTTTATTCAGAATGTCCAGTTGGATTGGATTTCGTAGTTCATTCGACGATTCCTCCTGGTTCTGGGCTCAGTAGCTCCGCAGCATTGGAACTGGCTGTCTTTCTCTTTGCTCGCCAATATGTCCCAGGTAAATCTGCTTCGTTTAGAAATCAACTAGCTCTTTTTAAAGGAAACCCCGTTAGTCCAGTTGATATGGCCTTAGCTTGTCAGAAGGCTGAACATAATTTCGCTCTTGTCCCATGTGTATGCTTTCTATCAGATTTTAATTAATGATTTTAGGGAATTATGGATCAGTTTGTCATTTCTTTAGGTCTACCTGGACATGCTTTGAAAATCGATTGCAGGTAAAATTGCAAATGTAAAATTTATACAAGAGTTCTCGCGACCTGACGATAATATGCGATTCCAGATCACTGGAATATGACCATATACCAATCACTTTTGGAGATGATTTTGTTTTTCTGATTACGAACTCTGGAGTAAGACACTCCCTTGCTAATGGAGAATACAAGAAAAGAAGAGAAAACGTAGACAGTGCTGTTCAACTGTTGGTTGTACCCGATTCCCTTTTAATCATTTTAGACTGAGAGTTCCATCGTGGAGAGATGTTAATCACGAAATGATCAGAAAAAACTCATCGTCTTTCAATTCTCCCGAACAACTTGATAACGCCTATCACGTTTGGAACAGTGGCCACCTTGTAATATGCGTTTCAGGTAGTTGCTGAGATTGAGCGAACACTTAAAGCATCGAATGCTTTACTTGATAATAACATAATTTTGTTCGGCAAATATATGGCTGAGAGTCATGCTAGCCTTAGGTAATCGTTTCTAATCTTTAAAATAAACATGTTCAGAGACAAATATAAAGTGTCTTGTAAGGAGCTAGATGAGCTCGTAGATTTGGCACTTAATTTTGAAGGAGTTTTCGGATCCCGAATGACAGGCGGGGGATTTGGAGGCTGCACTGTAACTCTAGTCAAAAGAGACCGAGTTGAAGCTCTCAAAGAGCATCTGGCATTGGAATATTCTGGTTCAAGTACTACAACATTCTTTGTTTGCGAGCCTGTTGGTGGCGCAAGAGCGGTCGAATTCTAATGTATCTGTGATAAATAGGAAAAATAATATTTGAATACAATTTATATCTGATCATTTAGTAAAACAAAAAAATAGTTAAAACCCAGACAAGAGGCGAGAAATTTTGCGGAATAGAATTTGATTGTCACCGTATGCGAAAGATAGGACATACTTTGTGGGAGAGACTAGACAAACATTAAACGAATGAAAGAAAAGTTAATATAGCATGAAACAGACTGATATAAGTAACCCAAAAATGCGATTTAGCGAGTGTAATGTCGCACCAGAAGGACGTTACCATCTCTTTTTATAGTCGTCGACAGAAACACCACCGGGACCATAGGCAATAACTAATAGAAGGCCTAAATTAAACATCAATTATTGTACACATAAAATAATTTACCTCCAATGACCGACATAGTTTGGAAGAAATCGTACTTCATGAAATCGCGATAGAATCGATCGGATGGTACGTTCCACCAGGCATTAAGCCAAAGATTCAGACCAAAAAGCCACACAACAAGAGCCATTGCGGATAGTTTGGTCTTGAATCCAATAGTGACGAGGGTAATAAGACCGAATCCAACAACAATCTCAATAACTTGAAGGAAAGTCATTTCAAAGTGCATTAGTGACATAAACATAAAAATAAGAAGTACACGACCAGCCAAAAGCATATAAGATTTGGGCTAAAATAAATTAAATAAATACTAAATTTACGAACCTTGTTAGTATCTCCCATTGTTGGGACTCCGGCAAATAGGGAAGATTTCTCCTCTTGAGTTTCCGCCAAAAGAAGAACCAATCCACCACCAACGGCGACATTTCTTTAAAAATTATGTTCTATAATTTTAAAATATTAACCTAGCCAAGAACTTTAAATCCCAGAGAATGTGATAGGCGACGGTTTGTAAAATTACGATTGAGGCAAGGATTCCGCAGGCAATTGTCACTTTTTTCCTGAGCATAATCATGGCACATGGAATAAATTGTCCAAAAAAGTTATAAACAACGAAAAGTGTGGCTAAAAACCAGCCACATGACCAGGATTCCTGTAAAAATTAAAATATTAAAAAACTACTGATAAAATACCTGCATAAATTGTCGTTGATCATCCCATTGGAAATACATACGGATTCCATCTTCCAAGAATGTTGAGACAAGGCAAAGTCGGGCTACATGCGGAAGAATGTGACGTGTCCTTCGTAAAACCTTAAAAAATAATTGATATAATAATTACTTACATCATCAGCAAAATCTTCTGCACCAGCAAATAATTCTCTTTGCGGCCCGGCTCGGAATTGATCCATTACCTAAAAGTATTGTTAAAATAAACTAACAAACAGCATAAAATTTAAGAGAAACACTTGTGAATAAAATGAATATTAAATGCAAGCAAACGTAAACATTGAGTAAATATAAAGTACGCCTGTGCAAATTCTGCTTGCCACGATAAACTAAAACATGCATGTGAAAACAAAATGGGAATTAATTATTTTTATGAGACTTTATATTGCGGCTGGATTTACCTGAGAGATAGCGAGCGAATAAGGAGAAGGTAAAATTGAATAAAAGTTTGTTTAAAGTGGTCTTCCAATGATAAAATCGGACCTTGCGAGAAGTGCTATTTGTTGTGAGCGATGTTACGGCAAACGAGTATAAATTGAAACAAAAACAAAAGGGAAAATCGGAGAAAACTGGTCTGAGACGATGACTAGATGCGCCACACCAGCCGTAGGCTTCGCGACCGCTCCGCGGCCGAACCGAACCGCACGCGTGCTGAGCTGGCCAACAGCTTTAAAGTGGCTAATTTACAGCAAATGTCGTCGCAATTGTTCGCCTCTTATTGAAGATTTATGTTAAAATAAAAGCTCTCGTCTGTAGAGAGGACAATACGCAGCCATGTGGCTCACCGAGGACAAACAATTCGTGACCGACTAGATTGGAGGAGGGAGCTGACGGGCCGATGGTGTTTACCGGACAAACTAAGTGACCACAGCGAGCTTTTCTTACTTAATTGGATAAGATTGTTAAAAAGTGTTTGCAAGAAAGAAGACCACTGTTATTCCAAAATCAACAGATATCGGCTGCAGGAATTCTTGCAAAAGCCATTGCAGTCCCATTTATAATTCCACGTTTGACGTCGCAGCTATTATTGCCAAGCCGAAGTAATTATGCTCTCCATGTGCAAAAAAATTTATTTCAAAAATTCTACGCCCGTTATTGATATTCTTCTCTTCTAAGAACCTGAATTCTGGAAAAGATTTCTTTTAAGTTGTCGAAACTTACAAATAACATTCGTGATTGGCAGAAAAACATTTTGTCTATATTCTTGAACGCAAAAAATCCAGATAAATGGATCGATTAGCTTTGTCACTACATTTAAAAATGGTGCTAATGGCGGGACTCCTAGAAGAAGATCCGAATTTATACATGGAAGTATGCAGAGAACGAAGGATGGAAAATGACACAAAAATACACTGGAAATTATCTGAAACAATATTTTCTTGATGAATACCGTATTTCTTCTAATAGCTCAATGTCTAACGCTTGATTTTGTTAAGCTAAAATAGGACCATTTCCATTGACATCTTGCTAAATAAGAAAATGCCTTTTCAAGGCATAATCGCGCATAAACTACAATTAGCTGAGGTAGAGCCAGCCTCTTTTGCAGGCAGTAGTTAGGAAGGGGATAATTTCCTTTGATGGCGAAATTAATCATATGTTATTTGATCATTCTCCGCTCCAACAAACACCTCAGAATATCTGTCTCACCTGCAGGATCAGCGCGACAAAAACCTGAGTATTGATGGTGGATTCAGAGCTTGAAAAGCCTTTCTGAAGTTCTCGTATTCGGCATTTAATGCGATATCCTAAAACGATAATAATCCCAAATAAAATGATGAGGGATAATAGGTGTAGCACTATAGCAAAAAGACTTGATCCTGCCTGAAAATTTGATATGAAAAACATTAAGAATCATACCATTCGAAACAGGATATAGCCTTCTGAAACATAGCCAAATCTCAATTTTAGCTCCGAAATATTCCCCTGAAACAGACTGCTTTTAAAAAAGCAAAAAATACCTCATTTAGTTGCGATTGTAGTCCAAAACCAATAGCGATAAAAAAGGAAAAAAATAAATGAAGAAAACAGCCGAGAGCAATTAAAGTTTTATAATTATTTGAATGTTTGATTTTCATAGACCAATATTGTCTAAAATCTATGTTTTCTCAAGAAAGGGACTTACTTGCAAAGGACAATATACCTCCAAATTATCAGGAGACATACGGATAATAGCCAAAGCTGGGAAAACACATAATAGAGGATCGGACAAAATGACAAATTCGTCACTAATCCCCCACAGGAAATGATTGCAATCGAAGAATCCACAAGAACTTCTGTCTGGAAAATGAGAACCTTTGAGGGCAAATGCGAGCATACCGGAATACTCAAAAATATGATAAAGGAATAGCAAGCGACAATGAAGCTATAGAGGGCCAGAAGGAATTTATATTTTCCGAGATGTTTATGTGAATAAATTAGCATAATAATAGCCATAGCGAGATTCAAACAACTCGCAACACCGGCCATATATTGTGTTAGACCAGTCAGTGCCCACGACGCCATCTATCGGAGAGAAATAATGAGAATGAAGGGGGCAGGTGCCCCGATTCGACATTTAGAAAATGGCGGGGGAGATTTGCTCTCTCTAGGAAACAGTTTTTCATAGACTATCATTAAAAAGAAGAACATTGCTGGCCAACACGAACACACCAATCGAGAGGGTCATTAGAGCTCGCTGATGATGGCTTCTTACTGCGCACACCGTAATCATTTCCCTCCTTTCGCACCAACAAACCGAACAAGTTCTTTTATTTCTTTTCGAAAGAGAATCAAACGGTTTTATTTTGAATTTGTTGAACAGCGATTCGGGCTACTTGATTGAGAGGATCTTCTTCTTTCGTCTTATTTGGATGCTTTTTTATTTCTTCTTCCATTTCTCGCTCAGCTCTTTTCTCGATTTTCTTTATTACGTCTTCGTTAAATTCGAGCGTTGAAAGGGTCTGACTCACGATATATTTCTCAGTATCGTCCTGAAGCGAACTATCTGAAAAAATGAAAAAAAACTGACGATAATTTGTGGAATTATTGTTACTTTCTGGGCGAAAGAGAGTAAAAAAAGACGAAAAGAAATGGAATAGATCTCATCGGAAATCTCGCTTTAAATGAGAAAATCCATTGGAAAATCTTATGAATTATTCAATTGATCCGTCTGCCTTCATTCGCGAGTTTTTTAAACCCTTTGAACTATGTCAAAATCTAAAGGGGCAATTTTTCTGGAAGTCCTGTCATTTATTTTTGGTCGCTAATAACAGTTCTCCATACGGGTTCAACTTGTTCAGTAGAAAGTCATAAATCTTACAAGAACTAGCAACAAAATAAGCAGTCTGAGTCGCATAAGGATTGGTTTAAAATCCAAGGGGAAGATTCGATCGGCACTTGAAGGAGATTAACAGCCATCTCTCGACTTTTTCAGGCGTCAGACAGAACAATTGGAGGCATTTTGATTAATCGAGTCGGCACCGTAACCCCTCTGAGAATTAGAAAACACTTCCGACTAAATGGGGCCCTATTTTCATAAAAAGATTCAGCCAACGGATGTTTGGATCATCCTCCCCCCTTCTCTCGCTTAGTCTTCCTTCAGCGAGAAAAAGGATTTCCTCTACGCAATATTCTGAATATCCAAATTAACTATTCATTCAAAGATTATTTAACCGATCAACAATTCACTCCCACACGTGGTTCTGCAATCTTTTTTTTCATTTGTTGTTCTCCTCCTTTGATGACCAGAGTGGGTGAGAAGAGGAGAAAGAGAATTCCAATTTGGGAAAGCTTGATCCGATCTTCTTGGAAGGACTATTCGAGCCATTATCTAGAGCTTAGCAAGACGTAATTAGTAAGAGAGAAAGCCGGGGAAATACCTCACTCGAACACATGTGATCAGCCAATTGATGAGTCTTTAAAACGTCGAAGACATTTTTAAGAGCTCTTTCCCTCTTCCAATCTATCTCTCCCCCATATAGTCTAATGAGTCATTGAAACAGAAAAACGATTTATGTCCCCCGTCGTAAATCTTAAAAGCGGACGAGCCGGAATTACCTTTGAAAAACTGCTCCAACAAGGTATATCAGATAACGGAGTGACAGGTGGCTGCTCTCTTTTTTAGAATTTTCAGAGATGAGATTTCCTTTGAAAATGATCTTCTCATATTTTCAAATGTTCCCTAAGACAAGAATCCCCTCGAGGAAATGACTTTCCATTTTGGACATTCACAGCTGCTCAAATTAGTAATAAGTATTGATGACGCTGTCGTAGATTACTTGATTCAGCCTGATATAGCTCTCACTCTCTCTCTCCCATTTGGAACCCAGTGCGAAATCTTTGGAATCTTCCAAAACAAACAAAGTACGTCAGTTATTTCTGCCTAATAAAATGGCAATTATCTTTGTCTCACAGTCGACTACCATGGGGAATCCCGCCTCTTTTCCGTTGCTTTTTCAAATAGCTCTCTCTCTCCCTCGTTGTTTTAATTGGCCTTCTCGTTTTGTTTATCGCCTCAAATGGCACTTATTAATCCCAGAAAAGTCCGTTTATTCCTACGGTAGGATCCTCCGAGATCTCGCATAAATTGGTTCAATTTTTGCCAAAGTTCTTTCAAGAGTACATCTCTTGGTCTGGCTCACACACCTCTCATGAGAACTAAACTGGAGAGAGTTCTCGGGATGGGCCTCCTCCACCTGGCGAACCAATTAGCTCCTCGACTCCATAATTAGTCGACTCAAAGTCGTCTGCTACCTCACTTTCTCTTCTCATTTTGCGGTCTAAAAAATTCCAAACAATCTCATGATTCTTCTCGCCCGACCGAGAGAAGACAAAAGTCTCTCGTCTTTCGCGTATAATTAAATGAAGACGGCCAGGACCTGCCGCCCCATAACTTGCCGACTTCGGGAAACATCAATGGGCTCTTCTGTTTTCCCTTCGATGGCCCCAGTCTGTACAAGATTATCTTGTTGATGCTCCCGGCTTACTCCAATGAATAAGGCCAACCTAAATCTTTTCAAAACAAGCCAATTCAAGAGTCTTTGCCTACCATATCCCGTTCAACTCAATCCCCTAAGCCGAAGAGGCTTCAAATAGAAAATGTCAGAAGTAATTCCTTCCAATCCGATGAGTTCTTTCATTTTCTTCGCAGGTCGCCCACTCTGTTTTCCAACTCTAATATTGTCATAGACGGGACGTAATTAAGTCCTCTTTTGACGAAATTTTGGAAAACAAAAAACGCAGAACAATTGCAAGTTTGGACATATCAAATGTCGTCCAAAGGTTCAAATATTGGCAAAAGGAAACACAATAAGTTCAGTTCTCTCTCTCTCGCTCGTTTTCTTTTTAGCATTGCGAACTTATAGATGAATATCACGGCTGGATGCTCGAATACAACAATGTCAGATGGCCAATGCTGGGGTCTTTCTGTCTGTGGCTACTGCTATGACTACGGCGAAACTAGGATTGTCAGCAAAATGTATGAGAGTTTTAACCTGGTAAGTAGTTTTTTCTTTCTCTCTCTACTGGGGCGAAGACTAATTCCTAGGCGCCAAAAGGTCGCCGCTAGGAATCCATTAATCCGCTGGATGAAATGAGATAACTCGAAAGAAGAGCAGGAAGTTGCGACTTCACTCTTTCCAACGGGAAAATGTTTAAACGATCGCGTCATCTGAGAATGATTTTATGCGCATCTATTAGACTTGGCGAGAGTCAGGAAATACTAACTTAATTTTTAGCTCAATGATGAGATAATTCGTTTCAGGCTGTGATCGGAATCACTCTTCCGATCATCGGATGCCTTGGTCTCCTGGGAAATTCTATTTCAGGTATAGGCTTTTAACGGCATTCTCTCTACTAAAACACTTCTAAATAAGCACTTTTTTTTCTCAACTAAGTCAATAAGTTAACTTAAATTTATTCCTGTCTAGGCTCTCGGGAATTCAACCTTTCCTTTGTTTTTCTAAATATAAAATTATAAGAAATATCGAGGGAAGACATTTATGAAGGCAGATTTTTATTTGATTTTAGCTTCGGAATGATCCCAATCAATACTTACAACACTTGTATTATTTCGAGAATTTTTCTCTAATACCAAGCGACCTAATAGAACTATAAGTTTTGTCAAAATCGAGCAAGTTACTCATTCGGGGGTGTATTTGGTTTGAGAAAATGCCTTATTGTCACTTAATTCGAAATTTCTCAGCATTTGTTTACACGCGAAAAGAGATGATTTCAAGTCTCAATATGTAAGTTTTCTTCTAAATCTAACTTATCCCAATTAAGGTATCTCGGCGCTTTGGCTTGTTCTGACATTATCATAATTTTGACGGCATTTTTTCTTTTTTTCTTGGAAAGCATGCGTCGAAGATCCCTTTATGCAACATATTATTTCGCCGTTCTTTCGCCTGTGATGTTTCCACTTGGTCAGTTTATTTCAATCCCAAAGATAATTCGAGAAAAAGGTTTAACTGCTCAAACTTTGTCAGTTTTCCTCACCGTTGCTGCAGCCCTGGATTGTCTGATTCTGGTGGCAGCCAACGAGAAATTCAGCAATAAATTCTGTTCAGTTCGCACTTCTCTTTACGTTTGTTTTTATTTTTAACCAAGAAGATGAATTGTAGATAATTATTGGAATAATCGCAGCTGCTTTCGTTTACAATTCTCCTCATATGTTCGAGATTTTTGTGATCGACTGCTGGAGCGTTCCATTCCAGGCTGTCACTAAAGACGTCTGTCCAACTGCTCTCAGAACGAATGCCGTATGTTTTGCCTCGGGGGGCACTCTCGTCTATTATCTCCACATTCTTCCAAAAAACTGTTAGAGAGGGGGAACAGAAAAAGAACAACAAAAGAGATGATTTTCCAGGACTACTTAACCATATATTATGCTTATATGTATACTATTGTGATGGCTGGAGGACCAGTTCTTCTCCTTATTGTCATCAATTCAGCCATTGTAGTCGCCATGAGGAGGTAAGTTCGATCAAAGGATGGCTAGCTGTTCTTGTGGCGTAGTTAGAGGTTGTGCGCGTGGTGCAGCGCAAAGCCGCGCGCTTTCTGACCAAAGTATCGAGAGTTCGGTTCTGCGCTGTCGATGAAGAGTCATTACCGCCCCAGGCATATTGTCGGTGCTGAATGGTACACATCAGAGACTATTTTTGCCTTCTTCAGGAATAAACCAGAAGGAGATGAGGAGGGTTCTGGTTCTTCCGATATTATTACTTTGGTTCTCGTCGTTTGTCTCTTCATTTCATGTAATGTCCTGGTAAAAATCTTTCAAAAAAACAAAAAGAAAACTCTTTTCAGCCATTGACAGTAAACTTCTTGGAATTGCTCTTCATGATTGTCAACTCGTATCTAATCGACCTTTCGAATTTGATGGTTGTGGTGAATTCCTCTTGTAATTTTCTTATCTACTACGCCTTTGGATCCCATTTTCGCAGAACGCTAAAGGTTTTATAGTCATTCTAGCAAATCAATACCATTCCAGGCTTATATCGGGCCGATTCTACAAAGAAGGAAAGATCACCTGGGATTTGTTCGAGTTCCTGTAATCGCTCAACCGCCGAAAGAAGTTTTGATTTGAGTTTGAAACAAAGTCCAACTATCTATTGGTCGGGTCATCTTTATAACATATACAACGATGCGGTGTTAGAATAAACCTTTTGCCTAAAATTATTCTTAAATGGTGAGAAAAAGGGAAGGCCTTATGATTCAACTAAGAAGAATGCTTATCAGCTATTACACTGCAAGCAAGTAGAATTCTGAGTAGAAACCATCATTTTATAGTGTCAAATCAAGGTTTCTATTAGAGAGAATACGGTAGCTGCATTTTGTTCTTTTTTCAAGATAATTTGATTAGAAGTTCAAAAAAGAATGTATAAAATTGTGAATAATGTTGATCTTTGAGATAAAACACAAACAGTCATTGTAGCTACGCATCAGAAGAAGCTCTTAAAACTTCCCTTCTCTTCTAATTTACTTTTAAAAAAATTTAAATTGCAGGGTATATAACTAAAAAGATATTTTATGATGGTATTTTTCAAAGGAAAAAGCAAAGATTTGATATTTGGCTGTGCACTAACTATATTATATATTGTAGCACTTTTGGCAGCTGTTTTCCTTCTACAGCTAAGCAGTAAGTCCATGTAAAAGAGGGAATTTTGGGAAACAATTATCTAAAGACGAGTTCCCGAAGTTCTAAGAAGGGCAAATTCTTTCACCGTATTATCGCTAATTGAAGCTCTCCAACCGTATTAATTTCACAAAAAATGCCTATTAATTTAGCCAAATAACCAAGCTATATTCTGTATCAAAATCTGTCGACCCAACTGACTATCACACTGCACTGCATATTTGAATTTAGGCTAGCCGTACTGGTTTTATCCTACATTTTTTAAATTTAATACTACTTTTATTTGTTTATAGTTTTTTTCTTGTGTTTTGTTTCTTTTTAATGCCGTAACTAATTTCATACATATACACATTTAAAACACAAGAAATCGATTAAAAACAATATAAAAATAAAAGTAGTATTAAATTTTTTAAAATGTAGGATAAAGCCAGTGCGGCCAGCCTAAATTCAAATCTGCAGCGCAGTGTGATAGTCAGTTTAGTCGCCAGATTTTGATACAGACTACACTCCGTAAAATAATTATAGGTTCACCCCCATTCTTGGCCATTTGAGGTGTCCCAAAAATTCTCATGACCTGAGATCTGTTTTATTCAATTTTTCGGCATCTTTTATCCTAGGACACGAATTTTCAGATTGCTAGCTTTCATCTTGCAAATTTGGACGTGCGCGGTTTGAAAAGGTGCAAAATCCACTGTAAAAAAGGTATAAGTTCACTACAGTTAATACGCAGAAAAGTGGTCAGCGGTGCCCCTTTTTGTCAAGAAAATGTCATTGTTAAACCATGCCTCGTGGCAAACAATTAGACGTCGTTGAAAAGGCCAATATTGAAGCCTACAATGCCTACGGGAAGTCAAACAGAGAAATCTCTCGTCTCATGAGCCGTTCGCTGAACCTGGTCAACAATTACCTGAAGAATCCGCAAGGATATGCTACAAGGAGAAGGACTGGCCGTCCTCGCTCACTCTCGGATCGAGATGTTCGCCAAGTTCATCGTGCTGCCTCAAACAAAGTTAATCATTGGCTCAGATCAAGAAGGACTTGAAGCTGTCGTGTACAAGGATAATATTTTCAAACATTTTGAAGAGAGGAGAGACGATTATTCATCGAAAAATGAAGAAAGGTCCGGCTCTCACAGCTGCATATCGCCAAAAGCACCTCAATTTTGCAACTTAACACATTACTCAAGGTACCGATTGGAACATGGTTAGTCTTTTCGTTGAGTTTTTCTTATTCAGGTCATTAGGTCGGACGAAAAGAAGTTCTACCTAGACGGCTCTGATGGTTATCGAACGTACTTTCACGATCTACGGAAGGATCCTCTTATTTCTTTGAAGAGGGGTTTTGGGGGGTGGAACCGTCATGGTTTGGGCGGCATTTTGTACTGATGAACAGGTGGCCTTAGAGTTCATTACCCCAAAAATGAACTCTCTTCAATATCAAGGCGTCCTCGGCACACATCTGCTCCCATTCCTGAACACCGCTGGTCGACAAGGCTACGTGTTTCAGCACGATAATGCCCCCATTCACGCCAGTCGTTCGACTTCCCAGTGGCTTGCTGCTGGGGGCGTGAGAGTTCTGGACTGGCCAGCGTGTAGTTCAGATCTCAACCCCATTGAGAACATTTTGGGGGTGTTGGCCAGGAAAATGTATGAAAATGGTCAACACTACTCGACCAAAAATAATCTTATCCAAGCCATTAAGAGGGAATAGGCAAAGCTGGACGTCAACATGCTCAAGAAAGTTGCAATCTCCCTCCCAAATAACTTATTACAAGTTGTTCAGCGTAGCGATATCACAACAGATTATTAACCCATTGACGACAATGGCAGTTTTGACCTATTGACCATCAGAGACTAAGGGCATTTTTACGCGTGAATCACCCGTGACTCACATTGTCGTCAATGGGTTAAAAATTGTGGTACAAAAATAAACGTAGTGAACCTATACTTTTTTTACAGTGGATTTTTGCACTTTTTCAAACCGTGTGCGCCCAAATTTGCAAGATGAAAGCTAGCAATCTGAAAATTCGTGTCCTAGGATAAAAGATGCCGAAAAATTGAATAAAACAGATCTCAGGTCATGAGAATTTTTGGGACACCTCAAACGGCCAAAAATGGGGGTGAACCTATAATTAATTTACGGAGCGTATAATGCTCCAAGAAAGGGGGTTTTCGCGACGAGGTCCATTTTTATTTTTAAATTTATTAAAGGACTTTTTAAGGATCAAATGGGTCCCGCCACGATAACCCCTTTCTTGGATACGAAGGAAGTCATATTTTTTATAAACAGACTAGAAAAAACAATGCGGAAATTTTATCGAAAAGGATCTCTGAATTCGACGAAATGCAACGAAATAAATAATTTTTTTATAGGAACACCGAATGTCAAATCGACGTTTGTTATATCTATTTATGTTGGAGAAGGTTCGCAGGCTTATTCTCGGTCAGCAGCAAGATTGAAA
This sequence comes from Oscheius sp. JU1382, assembly GCA_932521405.1. Taxonomy (NCBI): domain Eukaryota; kingdom Metazoa; phylum Nematoda; class Chromadorea; order Rhabditida; family Rhabditidae; genus Oscheius; species Oscheius sp. JU1382. The sequence goes on from OW051479.1 coordinate 4,773,438, forward strand.
AGAGAAGCAGATTCGGTCGATGATGATTGCACGCTGAACTATGTACGAGAGAATTTCATAATTAGATCCTTTAGACAAAAAGCCAAATTGAAGCAATAATTAATGGGCTAGACGATGGAACTACAATTAATTTTGTCGAATATACAAACACGGCGAATATTTCACAAAGCTATCAACTTTACGAAGCGAAAAAGCATCTTAAAGCAATTCAGATGAGGGAGACGGATGATTTCCTGCAGGCTCCGTAAGAGCTGTTTTTAGCAAAATGAAAAAAATTAAGAGTCATTGATAGATTCGCAAAGACGGATTCGAACGGAAAACCGATTAGCTATCTCCATTTAGCTCCATGTAAAATATTAAACAAGTAGGAAGAAAGCTGAAAGCAAAAATAATTACAGTGTCAACACAACGGATGACGAGGAATTTAAAAATTTAATAAACACAGGGAGTTTTACAAAGGATATTTTAATGCTGGCAGCACCAGGACTGAACGATTCAGACGCACAAGTAAGTTAAAAGAAAAAATAGCAAGCGGTTGAAGCAAGCATTTAATGGAATTGATAAAGCACGATTTGTGTCGCGGGAAAATTTGACAGAAGAAGTCACAAGCACAGTTAGTAAGTTGAAAAAAAAGAAGAAATATTAATAGATCAAAACACAAGTCCCTTGGTGACATTGAAGAGTCCAACTACTTCGACTTCGACCACAACTGCAGCCCCAACGTCGACCACAACGCCCTCGGAGACTCCAACTTCGACCACAACTGCAGCCACAACGCCGACCACAACGCCCTCGGAGACTCCAACTTCGACCACAACTGCAGCCCCAACGCCGACCACAACGCACTCGGAGACTCCAACTTCGACTACAACTGCAGCCCCAACGCCGACCACAACGCCCTCGGAGACTCCAACTTCGACCACAACGCACTCGGAGACTCCAACTTCGACCACAACTGCAGCCACAACGCCGACCACAACGCCCTCGGAGACTCCAACTTCGACCACAACTGCAGCCCCAACGCCGACCACAACGCACTCGGAGACTCCAACTTCGACCACAACTGCAGCCCCAACGTCGACCACAACGCCCTCGGAGACTCCAACTTCGACCACAACGCACTCGGAGACTCCAACTTCGACCACAACTGCAGCCCCAACGCCGACCACAACGCACTCGGAGACTCCAACTTCGACCACAACTGCAGCCCCAACGCCGACCACAACGTTCTCGGAGACTCCAACTTCGACCACAACTGCAGCCCCAACGTCGACCACAACGCCCTCGGAGACTCCAACTTCGACCACAACTGCAGCCCCAACGCCGACCACAACGTTCTCGGAGACTCCAACTTCGACCACAACTGCAGCCCCAACGCCGACCACAACGCCCTCGGAGACTCCAACTTCGACCACAACGCCCTCGGAGACTCCAACTTCGACCACAACTGCAGCCCCAACGCCGACCACAACGCACTCGGAGACTCCAACTTCGACTACAACTGCAGCCCCAACGCCGACCACAACGCCCTCGGAGACTCCAACTTCGACCACAACGCACTCGGAGACTCCAACTTCGACCACAACTGCAGCCACAACGCCGACCACAACGCCCTCGGAGACTCCAACTTCGACCACAACTGCAGCCCCAACGCCGACCACAACGCACTCGGAGACTCCAACTTCGACCACAACTGCAGCCCCAACGTCGACCACAACGCCCTCGGAGACTCCAACTTCGACCACAACGCACTCGGAGACTCCAACTTCGACCACAACTGCAGCCCCAACGCCGACCACAACGCACTCGGAGACTCCAACTTCGACCACAACTGCAGCCCCAACGCCGACCACAACGTTCTCGGAGACTCCAACTTCGACCACAACTGCAGCCCCAACGTCGACCACAACGCCCTCGGAGACTCCAACTTCGACCACAACGCACTCGGAGACTCCAACTTCGACCACAACTGCAGCCACAACGCCGACCACAACGCCCTCGGAGACTCCAACTTCGACCACAACTGCAGCCACAACGCCGACCACAACGTTCTCGGAGACTCCAACTTCGACCACAACTGCAGCCCCAACGCCGACCACAACGCACTCGGAGACTCCAACTTCGACCACAACGTTCTCGGAGACTCCAACTTCGACCACAACTGCAGCCCCAACGCCGACCACAACGCCCTCGGAGACTCCAACTTCGACCACAACTGCAGCCCCAACGCCGACCACAACGTTCTCGGAGACTCCAACTTCGACCACAACTGCAGCCCCAACGCCGACCACAACGCACTCGGAGACTCCAACTTCGACCACAACGTTCTCGGAGACTCCAACTTCGACCACAACTGCAGCCCCAACGCCGACCACAACGCCCTCGGAGACTCCAACTTCGACCACAACTGCAGCCCCAACGCCGACCACAACGTTCTCGGAGACTCCAACTTCGACCACAACTGCAGCCCCAACGCCGACCACAACGCACTCGGAGACTCCAACTTCGACCACAACGTTCTCGGAGACTCCAACTTCGACCACAACTGCAGCCCCAACGCCGACCACAACGCCCTCGGAGACTCCAACTTCGACCACAACTGCAGCCCCAACGCCGACCACAACGTTCTCGGAGACTCCAACTTCGACCACAACTGCAGCCCCAACGCCGACCACAACGTTCTCGGAGACTCCAACGCCGACCACAACGCCCTCGGAGACTCCAACTTCGACCACAACTGCAGCCCCAACGCCGACCACAACGCCCTCGGAGACTCCAACTTCGACCACAACTGCAGCCCCAACGCCGACCACAACGTTCTCGGAGACTCCAACGCCGACCACAACTGCAGCCACAACAGTGACCACAATGCCCTCGAAGCACTCGACTTCGACCACAACTGCAGCCCCAACGCCGACCACAACGTTCTCGGAGACTCCAACTTCGACCACAACTGCAGCCCCAACGCCGACCACAACGTTCTCGGAGACTCCAACTTCGACCACAACTGCAGCCCCAACGCCGACCACAACGCCCTCGGAGACTCCAACTTCGACCACAACGTTCTCGGAGACTCCAACTTCGACCACAACTGCAGCCCCAACGTCGACCACAACGTTCTCGGAGACTCCAACTTCGACCACAACGCCCTCGGAGACTCCAACTTCGACCACAACGCCCTCGGAGACTCCAACTTCGACCACAACGCCCTCGGAGACTCCAACTTCGACCACAACTGCAGCCCCAACGTCGACCACAACGTTCTCGGAGACTCCAACTTCGACCACAACTGCAGCCCCAACGCCGACCACAACGTTCTCGGAGACTCCAACTTCGACCACAACTGCAGCCCCAACGCCGACCACAACGCCCTCGGAGACTCCAACTTCGACCACAACGTTCTCGGAGACTCCAACTTCGACCACAACTGCAGCCCCAACGTCGACCACAACGTTCTCGGAGACTCCAACTTCGACCACAACGCCCTCGGAGACTCCAACTTCGACCACAACGCCCTCGGAGACTCCAACTTCGACCACAACGCCCTCGGAGACTCCAACTTCGACCACAACGCACTCGGAGACTCCAACTTCGACCACAACTGCAGCCACAACGCCGACCACAACGCCCTCGGAGACTCCAACTTCGACCACAACGTTCTCGGAGACTCCAACGCCGACCACAACTGCAGCCACAACAGTGACCACAATGCCCTCGAAGCACTCGACTTCGACCACAACTGCAGCCACAACGCCGACCACAACGTTCTCGGAGACTCCAACTTCGACCACAACTGCAGCCCCAACGCCGACCACAACGCCCTCGGAGACTCCAACTTCGACCACAACGTTCTCGGAGACTCCAACTTCGACCACAACTGCAGCCCCAACGCCGACCACAACGCCCTCGGAGACTCCAACTTCGACCACAACGTTCTCGGAGACTCCAACTTCGACCACAACTGCAGCCCCAACGCCGACCACAACGCCCTCGGAGACTCCAACTTCGACCACAACGTTCTCGGAGACTCCAACTTCGACCACAACTGCAGCCCCAACGCCGACCACAACGCCCTCGGAGACTCCAACTTCGACCACAACTGCAGCCCCAACGCCGACCACAACGTTCTCGGAGACTCCAACTTCGACCACAACTGCAGCCCCAACGCCGACCACAACGCCCTCGGAGACTCCAACTTCGACCACAACGTTCTCGGAGACTCCAACTTCGACCACAACTGCAGCCCCAACGCCGACCACAACGCCCTCGGAGACTCCAACTTCGACCACAACTGCAGCCCCAACGCCGACCACAACGTTCTCGGAGACTCCAACTTCGACCACAACTGCAGCCCCAACGCCGACCACAACGTTCTCGGAGACTCCAACGCCGACCACAACGCCCTCGGAGACTCCAACTTCGACCACAACTGCAGCCCCAACGCCGACCACAACGTTCTCGGAGACTCCAACTTCGACCACAACTGCAGCCCCAACGCCGACCACAACGTTCTCGGAGACTCCAACGCCGACCACAACTGCAGCCACAACAGTGACCACAATGCCCTCGAAGCACTCGACTTCGACCACAACTGCAGCCACAACGCCGACCACAACGTTCTCGGAGACTCCAACTTCGACCACAACTGCAGCCCCAACGCCGACCACAACGCACTCGGAGACTCCAACTTCGACCACAACTGCAGCCCCAACGCCGACCACAACGCCCTCGGAGACTCCAACTTCGACCACAACGCACTCGGAGACTCCAACTTCGACCACAACGCCCTCGGAGACTCCAACTTCGACCACAACGCCCTCGGAGACTCCAACTTCGACCACAACTGCAGCCCCAACGTCGACCACAACGTTCTCGGAGACTCCAACTTCGACCACAACTGCAGCCCCAACGCCGACCACAACGTTCTCGGAGACTCCAACGCCGACCACAACGCCCTCGGAGACTCCAACTTCGACCACAACTGCAGCCCCAACGCCGACCACAACGTTCTCGGAGACTCCAACTTCGACCACAACTGCAGCCCCAACGCCGACCACAACGTCCTCGGAGACTCCAACTTCGACCACAACGCCCTCGGAGACTCCAACTTCGACCACAACTGCAGCCCCAACGTCGACCACAACGTTCTCGGAGACTCCAACTTCGACCACAACTGCAGCCCCAACGCCGACCACAACGTTCTCGGAGACTCCAACGCCGACCACAACGCCCTCGGAGACTCCAACTTCGACCACAACTGCAGCCCCAACGCCGACCACAACGTTCTCGGAGACTCCAACTTCGACCACAACTGCAGCCCCAACGCCGACCACAACGTTCTCGGAGACTCCAACTTCGACCACAACTGCAGCCCCAACGCCGACCACAACGCCCTCGGAGACTCCAACTTCGACCACAACTGCAGCCCCAACGCCGACCACAACGCCCTCGGAGACTCCAACTTCGACCACAACGTTCTCGGAGACTCCAACTTCGACCACAACTGCAGCCCCAACGCCGACCACAACGTCCTCGGAGACTCCAACTTCGACCACAACGTTCTCGGAGACTCCAACTTCGACCACAACTGCAGCCCCAACGCCGACCACAACGCACTCGGAGACTCCAACTTCGACCACAACGCCCTCGGAGACTCCAACTTCGACCACAACGCCCTCGGAGACTCCAACTTCGACCACAACTGCAGCCCCAACGTCGACCACAACGCCCTCGGAGACTCCAACTTCGACCACAACGTTCTCGGAGACTCCAACTTCGACCACAACTGCAGCCCCAACGCCGACCACAACGCACTCGGAGACTCCAACTTCGACCACAACGCCCTCGGAGACTCCAACTTCGACCACAACGCCCTCGGAGACTCCAACTTCGACCACAACTGCAGCCCCAACGTCGACCACAACGCCCTCGGAGACTCCAACTTCGACCACAACGTTCTCGGAGACTCCAACTTCGACCACAACTGCAGCCCCAACGCCGACCACAACGCACTCGGAGACTCCAACTTCGACCACAACGCCCTCGGAGACTCCAACTTCGACCACAACGCCCTCGGAGACTCCAACTTCGACCACAACTGCAGCCCCAACGCCGACCACAACGTCCTCGGAGACTCCAACTTCGACCACAACTGCAGCCCCAACTTCGACCACAACGTTCTCGGAGACTCCAACTTCGACCACAACTGCAGCCCCAACGCCGACCACAACGCACTCGGAGACTCCAACTTCGACCACAACGCCCTCGGAGACTCCAACTTCGACCACAACGCCCTCGGAGACTCCAACTTCGACCACAACTGCAGCCCCAACGTCGACCACAACGTTCTCGGAGACTCCAACTTCGACCACAACTGCAGCCCCAACGCCGACCACAACGTTCTCGGAGACTCCAACTTCGACCACAACTGCAGCCCCAACGCCGACCACAACGCCCTCGGAGACTCCAACGCCGACCACAACGCACTCGGAGACTCCAACTTCGACCACAACTGCAGCCCCAACGCCGACCACAACGTTCTCGGAGACTCCAACTTCGACCACAACTGCAGCCACAACGCCGACCACAACGCCCTCGGAGACTCCAACTTCGACCACAACGCACTCGGAGACTCCAACTTCGACCACAACTGCAGCCACAACGCCGACCACAACGCCCTCGGAGACTCCAACTTCGACCACAACTGCAGCCCCAACGCCGACCACAACGTTCTCGGAGACTCCAACTTCGACCACAACGTTCTCGGAGACTCCAACTTCGACCACAACTGCAGCCCCAACGCCGACCACAACGCCCTCGGAGACTCCAACTTCGACCACAACTGCAGCCCCAACGCCGACCACAACGCCCTCGGAGACTCCAACTTCGACCACAACTGCAGCCCCAACGCCGACCACAACGCCCTCGGAGACTCCAACTTCGACCACAACTGCAGCCCCAACGCCGACCACAACGTTCTCGGAGACTCCAACGCCGACCACAACGCCCTCGGAGACTCCAACTTCGACCACAACTGCAGCCCCAACGCCGACCACAACGTTCTCGGAGACTCCAACGCCGACCACAACTGCAGCCACAACAGTGACCACAATGCCCTCGAAGCACTCGACTTCGACCACAACTGCAGCCCCAACGCCGACCACAACGTTCTCGGAGACTCCAACGCCGACCACAACGCCCTCGGAGACTCCAACTTCGACCACAACTGCAGCCCCAACGCCGACCACAACGTTCTCGGAGACTCCAACTTCGACCACAACTGCAGCCCCAACGCCGACCACAACGCACTCGGAGACTCCAACTTCGACCACAACTGCAGCCCCAACGCCGACCACAACGCACTCGGAGACTCCAACTTCGACCACAACTGCAGCCCCAACGCCGACCACAACGCACTCGGAGACTCCAACTTCGACCACAACGCACTCGGAGACTCCAACTTCGACCACAACTGCAGCCCCAACGCCGACCACAACGCACTCGGAGACTCCAACTTCGACCACAACTGCAGCCCCAACGCCGACCACAACGTTCTCGGAGACTCCAACTTCGACCACAACTGCAGCCCCAACGCCGACCACAACGCCCTCGGAGACTCCAACTTCGACCACAACGCACTCGGAGACTCCAACTTCGACCACAACGCCCTCGGAGACTCCAACTTCGACCACAACGCCCTCGGAGACTCCAACTTCGACCACAACTGCAGCCCCAACGCCGACCACAACGTTCTCGGAGACTCCAACTTCGACCACAACTGCAGCCCCAACGCCGACCACAACGTTCTCGGAGACTCCAACTTCGACCACAACTGCAGCCCCAACGCCGACCACAACGTTCTCGGAGACTCCAACTTCGACCACAACTGCAGCCCCAACGCCGACCACAACGTTCTCGGAGACTCCAACGCCGACCACAACGCCCTCGGAGACTCCAACTTCGACCACAACTGCAGCCCCAACGCCGACCACAACGTTCTCGGAGACTCCAACTTCGACCACAACTGCAGCCCCAACGCCGACCACAACGTTCTCGGAGACTCCAACGCCGACCACAACGCCCTCGGAGACTCCAACTTCGACCACAACTGCAGCCCCAACGCCGACCACAACGTTCTCGGAGACTCCAACTTCGACCACAACTGCAGCCCCAACGCCGACCACAACGTCCTCGGAGACTCCAACTTCGACCACAACGTTCTCGGAGACTCCAACTTCGACCACAACTGCAGCCCCAACGCCGACCACAACGCCCTCGGAGACTCCAACTTCGACCACAACTGCAGCCCCAACTTCGACCACAACGTTCTCGGAGACTCCAACTTCGACCACAACTGCAGCCCCAACTTCGACCACAACGTTCTCGGAGACTCCAACTTCGACCACAACTGCAGCCCCAACTTCGACCACAACGTTCTCGGAGACTCCAACTTCGACCACAACTGCAGCCCCAACGCCGACCACAACGTCCTCGGAGACTCCAACTTCGACCACAACGTTCTCGGAGACTCCAACTTCGACCACAACTGCAGCCCCAACTTCGACCACAACGTTCTCGGAGACTCCAACTTCGACCACAACTGCAGCCCCAACTTCGACCACAACGTTCTCGGAGACTCCAACTTCGACCACAACTGCAGCCCCAACTTCGACCACAACGTTCTCGGAGACTCCAACTTCGACCACAACTGCAGCCCCAACGCCGACCACAACGCCCTCGGAGACTCCAACTTCGACCACAACGTTCTCGGAGACTCCAACTTCGACCACAACTGCAGCCACAACGCCGACCACAACGCCCTCGGAGACTCCAACTTCGACCACAACTGCAGCCACAACGCCGACCACAACGCCCTCGGAGACTCCAACTTCGACCACAACTGCAGCCCCAACGCCGACCACAACGTTCTCGGAGACTCCAACTTCGACCACAACTGCAGCCCCAACGCCGACCACAACGCCCTCGGAGACTCCAACTTCGACCACAACTGCAGCCCCAACGCCGACCACAACGTTCTCGGAGACTCCAACTTCGACCACAACTGCAGCCCCAACGCCGACCACAACGCACTCGGAGACTCCAACTTCGACCACAACGCCCTCGGAGACTCCAACTTCGACCACAACTGCAGCCCCAACGTCGACCACAACGCCCTCGGAGACTCCAACTTCGACCACAACGCCCTCGGAGACTCCAACTTCGACCACAACTGCAGCCCCAACTTCGACCACAACGTTCTCGGAGACTCCAACGCCGACCACAACGTTCTCGGAGACTCCAACTTCGACCACAACTGCAGCCCCAACGCCGACCACAACGTTCTCGGAGACTCCAACTTCGACCACAACTGCAGCCCCAACTTCGACCACAACGTTCTCGGAGACTCCAACTTCGACCACAACTGCAGCCCCAACTTCGACCACAACGTTCTCGGAGACTCCAACTTCGACCACAACTGCAGCCCCAACGCCGACCACAACGCCCTCGGAGACTCCAACTTCGACCACAACGTTCTCGGAGACTCCAACTTCGACCACAACTGCAGCCACAACGCCGACCACAACGCCCTCGGAGACTCCAACTTCGACCACAACTGCAGCCACAACGCCGACCACAACGCCCTCGGAGACTCCAACTTCGACCACAACTGCAGCCCCAACGCCGACCACAACGTTCTCGGAGACTCCAACTTCGACCACAACTGCAGCCCCAACGCCGACCACAACGCCCTCGGAGACTCCAACTTCGACCACAACTGCAGCCCCAACGCCGACCACAACGTTCTCGGAGACTCCAACTTCGACCACAACTGCAGCCCCAACGCCGACCACAACGCACTCGGAGACTCCAACTTCGACCACAACGCCCTCGGAGACTCCAACTTCGACCACAACTGCAGCCCCAACGTCGACCACAACGCCCTCGGAGACTCCAACTTCGACCACAACGCCCTCGGAGACTCCAACTTCGACCACAACTGCAGCCCCAACTTCGACCACAACGTTCTCGGAGACTCCAACGCCGACCACAACGTTCTCGGAGACTCCAACTTCGACCACAACTGCAGCCCCAACGCCGACCACAACGTTCTCGGAGACTCCAACTTCGACCACAACGCCCTCGGAGACTCCAACTTCGACCACAACTGCAGCCCCAACGCCGACCACAACGTTCTCGGAGACTCCAACTTCGACCACAACGCCCTCGGAGACTCCAACTTCGACCACAACTGCAGCCCCAACGCCGACCACAACGCACTCGGAGACTCCAACTTCGACCACAACGCCCTCGGAGACTCCAACTTCGACCACAACGCCCTCGGAGACTCCAACTTCGACCACAACGCCCTCGGAGACTCCAACTTCGACCACAACGCCCTCGGAGACTCCAACTTCGACCACAACTGCAGCCCCAACGCCGACCACAACGCACTCGGAGACTCCAACTTCGACCACAACGCCCTCGGAGACTCCAACTTCGACCACAACGCCCTCGGAGACTCCAACTTCGACCACAACGCCCTCGGAGACTCCAACTTCGACCACAACTGCAGCCCCAACTTCGACCACAACGTTCTCGGAGACTCCAACGCCGACCACAACGTTCTCGGAGACTCCAACTTCGACCACAACTGCAGCCCCAACGCCGACCACAACGCACTCGGAGACTCCAACTTCGACCACAACTGCAGCCACAACAGTGACCACAATGCCCTCGAAGCACTCGACTTCGACCACAACTGCAGCCACAACGCCGACCACAACGCACTCGGAGACTCCAACTTCGACCACAACTGCAGCCACAACGCCGACCACAACGCACTCGGAGACTCCAACTTCGACCACAACTGCAGCCCCAACTTCGACCACAACGTTCTCGGAGACTCCAACTTCGACCACAACGCCCTCGGAGACTCCAACTTCGACCACAACGCCCTCGGAGACTCCAACTTCGACCACAACTGCAGCCCCAACTTCGACCACAACGTTCTCGGAGACTCCAACGCCGACCACAACGTTCTCGGAGACTCCAACTTCGACCACAACTGCAGCCCCAACGTCGACCACAACGTTCTCGGAGACTCCAACTTCGACCACAACGCCCTCGGAGACTCCAACTTCGACCACAACTGCAGCCACAACGCCGACCACAACGCACTCGGAGACTCCAACTTCGACCACAACGCCCTCGGAGACTCCAACTTCGACCACAACGCCCTCGGAGACTCCAACGCCGACCACAACGTTCTCGGAGACTCCAACTTCGACCACAACTGCAGCCCCAACGTCGACCACAACGTTCTCGGAGACTCCAACTTCGACCACAACGCCCTCGGAGACTCCAACTTCGACCACAACTGCAGCCCCAACGCCGACCACAACGTTCTCGGAGACTCCAACTTCGACCACAACGCCCTCGGAGACTCCAACTTCGACCACAACTGCAGCCACAACGCCGACCACAACGCACTCGGAGACTCCAACTTCGACCACAACGCCCTCGGAGACTCCAACTTCGACCACAACGCCCTCGGAGACTCCAACTTCGACCACAACTGCAGCCCCAACTTCGACCACAACGTTCTCGGAGACTCCAACGCCGACCACAACGTTCTCGGAGACTCCAACTTCGACCACAACGCCCTCGGAGACTCCAACTTCGACCACAACTGCAGCCCCAACGCCGACCACAACGTTCTCGGAGACTCCAACTTCGACCACAACGCCCTCGGAGACTCCAACGCCGACCACAACGTTCTCGGAGACTCCAACTTCGACCACAACTGCAGCCCCAACGTCGACCACAACGTTCTCGGAGACTCCAACTTCGACCACAACGCCCTCGGAGACTCCAACTTCGACCACAACTGCAGCCACAACGCCGACCACAACGCACTCGGAGACTCCAACTTCGACCACAACGCCCTCGGAGACTCCAACTTCGACCACAACGCCCTCGGAGACTCCAACTTCGACCACAACTGCAGCCCCAACTTCGACCACAACGTTCTCGGAGACTCCAACGCCGACCACAACGTTCTCGGAGACTCCAACTTCGACCACAACTGCAGCCCCAACGTCGACCACAACGCCCTCGGAGACTCCAACTTCGACCACAACTGCAGCCACAACGCCGACCACAACGTTCTCGGAGACTCCAACGCCGACCACAACGTTCTCGGAGACTCCAACGCCGACCACAACGTTCTCGGAGACTCCAACTTCGACCACAACTGCAGCCCCAACGTCGACCACAACGCCCTCGGAGACTCCAACTTCGACCACAACTGCAGCCACAACGCCGACCACAACGCACTCGGAGACTCCAACTTCGACCACAACTGCAGCCACAACGCCGACCACAACGCACTCGGAGACTCCAACTTCGACCACAACGTTCTCGGAGACTCCAACTTCGACCACAACTGCAGCCCCAACGTCGACCACAACGCCCTCGGAGACTCCAACTTCGACCACAACTGCAGCCACAACGCCGACCACAACGCACTCGGAGACTCCAACTTCGACCACAACTGCAGCCACAACGCCGACCACAACGTTCTCGGAGACTCCAACTTCGACCACAACGCCCTCGGAGACTCCAACTTCGACCACAACTGCAGCCACAACGCCGACCACAACGCACTCGGAGACTCCAACTTCGACCACAACTGCAGCCACAACGCCGACCACAACGTTCTCGGAGACTCCAACTTCGACCACAACGCCCTCGGAGACTCCAACTTCGACCACAACTGCAGCCCCAACGCCGACCACAACGTTCTCGGAGACTCCAACTTCGACCACAACGCCCTCGGAGACTCCAACGCCGACCACAACGTTCTCGGAGACTCCAACTTCGACCACAACTGCAGCCCCAACGTCGACCACAACGTTCTCGGAGACTCCAACTTCGACCACAACGCCCTCGGAGACTCCAACTTCGACCACAACTGCAGCCACAACGCCGACCACAACGCACTCGGAGACTCCAACTTCGACCACAACGCCCTCGGAGACTCCAACTTCGACCACAACGCCCTCGGAGACTCCAACTTCGACCACAACTGCAGCCCCAACTTCGACCACAACGTTCTCGGAGACTCCAACGCCGACCACAACGTTCTCGGAGACTCCAACTTCGACCACAACTGCAGCCCCAACGTCGACCACAACGCCCTCGGAGACTCCAACTTCGACCACAACTGCAGCCACAACGCCGACCACAACGTTCTCGGAGACTCCAACGCCGACCACAACGTTCTCGGAGACTCCAACGCCGACCACAACGTTCTCGGAGACTCCAACTTCGACCACAACTGCAGCCCCAACGTCGACCACAACGCCCTCGGAGACTCCAACTTCGACCACAACTGCAGCCACAACGCCGACCACAACGCACTCGGAGACTCCAACTTCGACCACAACTGCAGCCACAACGCCGACCACAACGCACTCGGAGACTCCAACTTCGACCACAACGTTCTCGGAGACTCCAACTTCGACCACAACTGCAGCCACAACAGTGACCACAATGCCCTCGAAGCACTCGAATTCGACCACAATGCCCTCGAAGCATTCGAATTCGACCACTACGCCTACTGACGTTTTCACTTTAGCCAATCATTCAACTGGTTCAATTCTTTCCACCCTTTCCATAACTTCGAATGCTACTTCTCCATTTTTCTCAACTGTAGATAGTCTTCCTAGTAAAAATCTATCTTCTACCCTCGGTTCTACCAATAAGGGTCCTCGAACTTCTCCGTTCTATTCTTCATCCACTACCTCACCGTACTCTCAAACTTCTCTCACAACTACTTTACCTTTCTCAACTCCACCCTTGCCTTTATCAACTTCTCTTCCTAGCACAACTAAAAACTGTTTGTGGCATTTTAGTCCTTTTTGTTTCCCTGTTAGATCTTCGAGTAAGCCTCCACTTTTTGCTACTACATCAGTATCCAGTAAAAATCAAAGAAGTTAATTTGCGTTTGAATTTTAAAATGAAATTTATCCAATTCGATTTCTTGGTTTCTCTTATATTTCTACTCGTTTATATTTTACTTGCAAATTAAATAGTTATCCGTGCTCTGATTGCTTGTACAGGAAATTCCAAACTTAAATGTTAAAGTTCAAAAGTTAATTATCATAGTTGCCTTCACTCTAGCACAGATGATTTTTGTTTGAATTGACTTTCACTATTGGGTTGAAAAATCTTTTTCACAATTAAAATGTGAAGTCAAAAAGCTCGGATAGATTCTAAATTGGCTCAACAAAAATGCCTTCAATCTTGAATAAGTTAACGTTTAAGGCGACTACTTGAATTTTCCTTTGTTTTAGCAGTTTATGGCCGGGCACACGATCTTCCCGGTAGCCCCAAAACTTCCCGTAGCTGTGGAAATAGGTTCCGGCTGGCCACTAATGAACGTTACTGGATTTAGTTTGTAGCAAAATTAGAGACGTAGAGTTCTAGCTAACTTTTTTACAGAAAATGATTTATTTTGATACATATTACAATAAATAAAAAGGATTACGATAGGATAAAAACATTGGGTAATGCTTTGAAAAAGGCTACTTGCTGATTGGTTAATGGTGAAAAACACCAAAGCTGCACTTGAGACCAAATTCCCTTAATTAATTTGTGTCTATTTGAGCAATATTACAAACGCAGGGAAGAGAAGCTCGACAATATGAAAATTTTTAAAGTTGCCAAATTTAATTAGTTAAAGGTTCTGTTTGTCTATCCACAGGCAATGTGATTCGATTATCTTCGCGTGCCTCCTTATTCTTATCATCTAGAGCTCTATTTTCTCTCTCCGCTTCAAGTCGGCGGTAGGTGGGCTTGAAAAATACAACTAAAACCACGACCAATAATGATGCCAAAACTGAGAAGATCTAGAATTGAGCCTATTAAAGGATATTTTTTTAAAACTAGCCAAAATAGAAAATGTGTTGTCGTGGGGAGTGTTGGCAGTATCTGCGGCATTCAGTTTACACACTTCATTAACCATTTTTTCTTGAGGCAAATCCCTTGCAAAATATTTCATCACGAAGACATATAACACACTTTGAATCTAGCAAAAGTTATTGATGGAGGAAAATACTTACTTGCCCTGAAAGAACAATGAGACCAGTGGAAGTTGCTTCTGAGACAGGGAAAGTACATTCGGACGCAAGCTCAAGTCCAACTGGGTAGGTTGCCAAGCCGAGAATTCCAAATAAGAAGCATGTTGTTGCGATAAAAATTCCCAAATTAGTATGCAAAGTTAGCTAAACGATTAGAATATCTACTCATTAATTTAGTGGCTCACCTGCAGGAATATTAGTCCAAAAACTACTGCCAATCCGAGACAAACTTTCATTGTTTCCTCATAGAGTTTTGTTTTATCGACAAATATTCCACTGCCAGCTGCTCCAAAAACTCCACCAAGGATCATCAGTGCCGCACAAACTCCAACAAACGTGTTATGATAGCCAGAAGGGCACAGGAGTTCCTAAAAATATACTTATTGAAAACATTTTAAATACCTGCATTATTGTGTAAAGGCAGTTAAACATTCCGATCCCTCCTCCCATTACAAGAAATAGCAGAAGATATGCCTTATTTTTTGCACAATCTTTTAGCCCGGGTAAGAAGTCCATTTGTGGTTTGCTCGCACTATACGTTGGTGGTATTTTAGGCTCACTACGGGTAACACCGACCTAAATTAGTAGTATGACTCTGATTAAAATCTTACAGTTGCCAGAATCATTGCGATGAAGGATGGTACAAATGTGAAGATATTAAGATACACTATTTGTTCCGAATCTTTTACAATTTGAGGAGAAATAACATTTGCCATGAATACACCAAGTGGGTTTGACATAACTCCAATAGTAGTAGCCAGACCACGTTGAGTATCTGGAAACCATGAGCCAGCAACCTAAAGTTTAAATATTATCCTATTAAAATATTTAAACCTTTGTAGGAAGGAACATAATGAATGGGTAGGCAATGGCAGCAATAGCCTGACCAGTTAAGCCAACAGGGAATCTAATATCTGAAGGCAAAAATGATGAAATCAGCCTTATAAGTCCTCCAATTCCGTTTGCCCATCCTAAAAAATAAAGTTGAAAAAAAACTTATTTTACCAGCAATAAGAATAGCGGATCGAAGTCCGAAACGTCTTCCGGCCCACATGGCAAAAACCCCAACAGGAATTGTGCAGATCATATAAATCATCGAGAACCAGGCGGCGGCTCCTTCGCCGTAAAACGTGTTCGCATAGTTGGAAACTGGAGCAAATGCTATCCAGGACATTGTGTTGGTATTATTTAATAGAGCAACTACAGCCAAAATTAGCCATCTTCGAGGATATACTCTATAATATTGATTGAATAACAATAATAATATGCAAACTTACTTAAGTTGCATAGGTTGGTTGTCATCTGCATCATCAATACCAGTATCCTCATCAATTTTCTGAAAATTTGATGCTTAGAGCCATTCTATAATTTATATATTCGGTTTATATTGGAGGGTTTTTATGCGCGCACCCTTAAAAACAACCTTTACCTTATATAGCTCGTCAATGGGAATGATATCTTTCTCATTTGCTACAGGCTCATCTCTCATTCTGTAATTAATATAGTGCAATTTTAAGCGAGAAGAATGATAAGGATTTGGAAAGTTGCTTAAATGAACGATGTTTCATTGGGGCGACAAGTAAATCGATTATGAGCAAAAGTAAATAAAGCCCAGGTGAGTCAATCATTCAGCCGCCTCGGAAACATCGATTTTTAAAAGATATCTTGCTCTATGTCTATCTATTGATTTAATCTTATCATTAAACATTGCCCTCTGACTTATTGAATTTGGGGTCGCCTCACGTCTCGAAAAATCAATAACCTAACAATGTTTGCACCCAATTTTGGTTTTCAGAATTAAGTTACGAAAACACAATTAGGCGAAAACTAATAGAAACAACCACACACCTTTACATGCTTCATCTGAATTTCTACTCCTTCTGGGGATATTTCTTCTCCAGACTCGCCGGTCATACTACCCTAAAAAAATTTTATCTATAAAACGAAGAAATTATGCGAGAATAGAAGGAAGGCTAGTGGTAGATATCATAAAAACTGCCTCTAATAACCTCTAATAGAGGCGCACTAAAATGAGCCCGACGAAAAAAAGTACTTCAAAAGAGATCTCGAAAAAGAATATAGCGCATACATCTGTATTACAGTTTTTACGGCGTACTCTGTTAGAAGTTGTTTTCTGACTGACTTCGTTGTTTAAATTGGCTTTCGTAACGTATTCATTTTCTTTGAAAATAGCAGGATCTTTTCTTCGATCAATGTGAAAATAGAAATGAATAAGAGAGCGCAGGAGAGTCATAGCGACGTGACGATGAAAATACCTACCGATGAATCGACAGTCTACTGGCGAACTACAAAAAAAGATTAACAAATTTCAAAATCTGGTTTATAAATAGGAATATTCAATTGCCTGGTTTTGAACAACTATTTTTTTTACAAATGTTGTGTGTAGAGCACTTGAACTACCGTGATTACACTTTGGAGAGACAAAATCTAGTTCTATATAGCTTTGATTTACGAACAAAAAGCAAAAGAACATCAATTTACGAGTAATCTCTTGGAACTTTATCAGACCAGCGTAGTTTTACACTTGGAATGATAAGACGGGGCGGGTTGATTTCGGCAAACTTTACGACTCCTTTTCTGAAGTCGCTTGAAATGTCTAATTCTGAGTTGGAATCGCTCCTTTTGAACTTTATGGCCATCGATTCAACAACTGGCCAAGAAGGTTTGTTTTTAAAGCCAAGGAAAAATAAGAATGAAGGTGCCTTTGCTGAGTTTGTCGCCAAAAATCTGGAATCAGCGGGCTGGAACATTCAGCGTCAGCCACTGGCTTTAAATCCAGAGCGAATCAATATCCTTGCGACCAGAGGGAATTCGAACAAAAGAATTATGCTTAATACTCATTTGGATACGGTTCGAGGATCTCTAAATAACATTAAAATGATAAAAACAGGTTCCTCCTTATATTCCAGCTAGCCAAGATTCGACAAATATCTATGGTCGTGGCAGCAACGACGCAAAGGGTTGCAAATCTTTAAATTCTCTGTGACCGATTCTAGGTCAATTAGCTTGTATGGTCAGTGCAGCCAATGAATTAGCGAAAAGGAATCCCGCCATAGCGGAGCAATTAGCTCTTCTATTCGTTGTTGGAGAGGAAGTCGACCACGTCGGAATGGTTGTGAGTCATCTTGAAATTCCTTGAATGATTTATAGGAAGCCAATAAACTCCTGGACGGCACAGTCGAATATTTGATTGTGGGCGAGCCGACTGAGCTCAAATTTGCTACAATCCAAAAGGGGGCGTTAAAAGTACTTTTAAAATCTACTGGAAAAGCCGGTCACTCGGGTTAGTTTTTTGGTCTATTTGGATTTCTATCTTTATTTATCAGGCTATTTATCCTCCGGTGAAAGCGCAATTCACAAATTGATTCCAATACTCGATGATATTTTGAACTACTCCTGGCCAAAAGATAAAACTATTGGTTTGTTGGTTTCTATAAATCAGCAAAGATAGCAGGCGATACGACTTTGAATGTCGGATTGATCCAAGGAGGACAAGCCCAAAATGCCTGGGCAGCAGAAGCTCAAGCCAATATTTTCTTCCGAGTAACCACCTCAGTTCAAGATATTCTCGATAAACTCAAGCAAATTGTCAATGGCTAGTTTGGTTTTTAATAGTTTTATTCGAATAAGGTCGATGTGAAGTCGAATTACTAACTTTCAACGAGCCAGTGCTTTTGAACGGGACTCCTTTGCCTGGACTGGGAGAAACTCAAGCCAATTTTAATACCGATTTTCCATATTATGAATATCTCGATAAGCTAAAAGGTTTGAAGCAAATCTAGGATGAATAAGATTTTCAGCCAAATTCCTCTTTGGGGCAGGATCCATCACAAATGCTCATTCAGCTGACGAGTTTGTCCCGAGGAAGGAGCTCCAAATTTGTCGAGATTCGCTCATAGAATTAGTCGAAAAACTTTTGTCCAAATAAAAGTCACAGTTGAACGTCCCTGAACATTTTATTGCTCCCCATGAAAAAGACATTCTCGCGACCGATCTGGTTTCATTTTGCTGTCATGTTACCGTCCTTGGAAGAACTCGCCGTCAAATACACTTCTATTGAATCGATCACTGGGCATGAAGGTTCTCTTCTTTCTTTAAGATATCAATGCAATTAGGCCCATTGGCGGAAGAAGTAGCCAAAGATTTGGAATCAATTGGATGGACAGTTCAAAAAATCCCATTGTCAACCGACTCCTCGAGGATTAATCTATTGGCCATAAAAGGAGATGGACGTGACTTTGTCTTGTTTTATTCAATGACTTTCAGCCAAAAGACTAGTTTTGAACACCCATTTGGACACAGTTCCACCTTTCATTCCTCCCACTCAGGATGAAATTAACATTTATGGTCGAGGAAGTAATGAAACGAAGGGACAAATTGCTTCAATAGTCACGGCCATGGTTGAGCTCTCTGAAAAGAGGCCAGATCTCATTCGACAAATTGCTCTACTTTTTGTTGTCGGAGAAGAAGTGGATCATATTGGAATGACTGTAAGATTTACAGAGGATTTTGATATCAAATTAGGAAGGAAGTCGACTTCTAGGAGATGAGGTCGAATATTTGGTCGTGGGAGAACCGACTGAATTAAAATTTGCCACGATTCAAAAAGGGGCATTAAAGGTATGAAAACGGAATAAAAATACATAGATAAGGTTGTATTGAAAACTGTCGGAAAAGCTGGACATTCTGGTAAGCCAGTAAGGACTACCGAAGTAAAAATTACAGGCTATTTATCCTCCGGTGAAAGCGCTATTCATAAATTGATTCCAATTCTCAATGACATCTTGGATCATTCTTGGCCATCGGACTCAGTCAAAGGTCTTTTTTTTTTGTTTTAAGAAAAAAATAAGGTGACACAACCGTTAATATTGGATTGATCAAAGGAGGACAAGCTCAAAATGCCTGGGCTGCCGAGGCTTCGGCTAATCTCTTCTTCCGAGTGACCACCTCAATTCAAGATATTCTCGATAAACTCAGAACTATTGTAGCTGGTTAGAATCAAAGTTGTCAAGTCAATCGAGTTTCAGAGCGTTCTGTTGTAGAAACACTGAGTTACAACGAACCTGTTATTTTGAGCCCTTCTCCTCTTCCAGCATTTGGAGAAACGAAAGGTATACTCTCTCTCTCTAATAGAAGTGAATAGAAAGTTTTTCAATCCCCTTTTTTAAGCTCTATTAGTGGGGGACTTTTCAAGTTTGTTTCTATTATACTTTTTTATTCTAGCTGCCTTCAATACCGATATTGCGTATTACCATGGCTTAGGAAAGCTCAAAGGCAAGTTTGCTTTCCAACTTTAAAAGTCTCTAGGGAAATTTCTATTCGGGGCAGGTAATATTCAAAACGCTTTTTCTAAAGACGAATTCATGCCGAAGAAGGAGCTTCACATCTACGTCTCCGCTCTCGTTGAGCTTGCTCAAAAACTTTTAGAATAGTTTAGACCTGAATAAAAAAACTTTTATTAGAAATTCTCAACAACTTTTTTGTTATGTTTTACGAGGATTTGAACGCCAATGTTCCGTTGAAATAGCGTATTCATGTGCTCTTTGACCCGATTGGTTATATCTTCTATTCTCCGTCTATCTTTTCCCAAAATCAGACGAGCATCTCTTTCTTTTTCACACGGAATCTCAGCGATAATATTGAGATACTGAAATTACGATTATTTTAAATTCTCGAAAAACAAACATCATCTTCTTCGTGCCAGTCCACGATTTTCGGCTTTAATGAGTAAGCAACATTAGCTGGAGTTGTATCCAGTAGGGCAGCTCGAATTGACTCGAGACATATTAGTTGTGGTTTCTTATAAAGTGCGAACGATTATAAAATAATTCTACCTTATTTGTAACTGTAGAATTATTATGTTTCCAATCTCTTTCTTCTGACAGCTTTTTTAAATGCTCTCTAAGAGGATCAATTCCTTCGCCAGTTAATGAAGAAACTAAATCATTTGAAAACTGGAAGACAACGAAACTAACCAAAAAAGACTGATCCAAAATTACTCCATCCTCGGATATTTAAAAATAACCTTTTTGTATCGTTATACGGCACTCTACTTGATGGTTTTTCAACAATCTCTCTGAAAGAATAAGCTTCTTTTATAAGACTTTTAGCTACCTGTATTTCTTTTGCCATAATTCATCTCCCATTGCTGATATATCGTCATGTAGTTTTATATCTCCAGAAACTGTTCCAAGACGACCAATCTTAATCCATGCAGTCATAAAAGCATACTTACGATGGTTTTTGTTGTATTTATTGGTTTTCCGCCAACTTTTCCATTGCATAATATACGAGTTAGTTCCAATAGTTGGGTTCTATCTCTAATTAAATCAATCTGAAAAGCTATTAATTTATATTTAAAAAAAACCTTGTTTAAAACCAATGAGCTTGGTAAATGGCTATATCGGTGAAGTAGATGAAGAACTCGATGATGAATATAGTCCCCTGTTTGTGTAGTATCCTGTACAACTAGAACATGCTGAGCTTTTTTGAGAGCTGTTTCAGGATCTGTTAATATCCTGTCATCTTTTTTTCTTCCCATTGTTTCTGTTGCGTGTTTTAGTCCTACTGTTCCAGGACTATCAACTACGCACAGTTGAACATTGTCTTCAGTTACGACGCAATCAACATTCTATAAAAGTCAGCGACTAAAATAAATGTATACCTGTGTTGTTGTATCCATTTTGCTACTAACTGCACATACAGCGGCTCGAATAATTTGATTTGTTAACAATGATTTGCCTACATTGGGCGCACCAATAACTGCGATATCAAGAGCTCTCTGTGTGTTTAGCTCATTTTTCTAAAGTTATTGATTTAAAAAAATTGTGGCTTACTGCATATGTTGAATTCT
Source organism: Oscheius sp. JU1382 (assembly GCA_932521405.1). Lineage (NCBI taxonomy): Eukaryota > Metazoa > Nematoda > Chromadorea > Rhabditida > Rhabditidae > Oscheius > Oscheius sp. JU1382. Next base: position 4,795,455 of record OW051479.1, read on the forward strand.
TCATTGGCGTAACAATTAGAGGCCATTTTGAGAAAACAAGAATATGAGACTTGCGAATCATCTAAAAAGGTAAGAAGAAAAGTCCTCTCTATAAAAATAAAGTGTGGTAAACGTCAATCTTAAACAAGAAAATATTGCAAATGTAGAAATTTATTAATAATCTCACGAAATGTACAAAAACTAACTGGGACCGGAATTAAACAATTTACACGCATAATACGTAGATATAAACAATTAAAAAGCTTTTTGTGAGAAGGCAGATGTTATTTGAGCATTTTGCAACCGTATTCTGGAATGGTAAGTAACCTTGTTTGAGAATTATTTTGGCCCATAGACAGTTACACATTTTTCGTCGGCGACCGCAAGGAGTGCTCTAGATGCCTATAATTACAAAAAAAGATTGCTAACCTTGTTCTATGAAGTGCGATAGAGTTAATATTACATAGCGAGCCAGAAGAGTAGTGTGATGGTATACTTCCCCAGTTTGTCTTATTTGCTACATCATAAATTCTACACTCTGAATTAGGTATTAAGCGCTGTTTTGTCGCGTCGGAAAATTTTCCTTCAAAGGATGAGCCATAAGAGCGAGCAATGCATGTCAGTAACTGAAATTATCGTTAAGAATGAATAAATAAAGCATACTTTTGGGGTATGTCTGTGTTTCTCGACTGCGAATATTTCATCGGCTCCCTTTAAATGGTATTCGTTAAATGGTTCCTTAAAATTTAAGTAAATTAATTTTAAAAAAAGCTTTGCTACTTACTGAAAACATTCGGTGATCAAGGCTGAAAATATGACCAATTTTATTAACCGATATGCATGTACTTCCATCAAAGCTACAGCCAACAATTTCTTGAACACTTTCTTCATAACGTAGGACAGTTGATTTTGGATCAGGAGCTCTTAAATCATGGATATGAACTGCGCCATTTCTGAAGCCTAAATTGCAAAGCATTATTTGATTTAAAAAAAACAAGTCAAACCAATGGCAATCAGTTGATTTTCTTCCTCATTGAATGAAGTTGCTAAAGCTGTGACTCTTCCACATCGAGTTCCAACATTTAAATCAAGAATTGATCGTTCTGTATGGGCGCTCCAAACACGTACAATTCTGCTGTTTCCAGCACAAACCAAACGACCACAATCTTGATGCCATCTGAAAGATAAATAATATAGCATAAGTTGTTTTTAAATGCTTACTCATACAAACATCTAAATAATTTCTTTTTCCTATCGTAATTTTTTGCAAATCCGACTTTTAATGCGGCTGATCCATAATAGCTGGGTTTGCCATCCAGATATTCGACATCAGTTGGATTTCTTTCAATCTCGTAATATAACGGCATTGCACATGCAACTAATAGCGGGTCTTTTTTGGATAAGTCTATCGAATGTGAATGCACATCATAATGGGTATCCCAAATCTGAAAAGATAAATTGCTAAAATTAAAAATTTATTACCCGAATTACTCCTTTTTTAGAACCACATATAAGCATTTCTCTCGTCATATCATTAATAACTTTTATTGAACAAATTTTATCCTAAAATGTTTATATAAACTATTCAGAAACTTACTTCAGTGTAAGGATTTGCTCCTAGAAGACTAAAATTACTTGTTATAACAGGTAGTGCTTCGAATCTGAGAGTAGTAAGTCTGTTTTCATCGCACATATAAACAATTTTGCGTAGATATGACATTGCCATACATTTAATTCCTGGATTTTCTATCGTTGCTACAGCGTTATCGAGAGTGTGTCCGAGCTTAAGAAAAGCATTAGTTAAACTCATACAGCGCTTTTACAGAGAGTCGTGAAAATTCTTCTCTTGATATTTGTGAGAGACCTTCTCTTGTGTGAACAGCCCAATCTGTGGGAATAATATTTGGAATTTGTCGTTCACCAGTCTCATCTTCATTATCATTACCCTTGTCAAATATTATTAGTTCAAATAAGAAACTTACATTAATAACGTCCAATATAGGATTTAGAAAAATTCTGCTGCACCATTCTACAAAGTCGGATGTTACAACTGCTCTGTGGCTGCTTCCATCGCCAGTTTTCCCGATTATAAGGTTTTTTTTATATCTTCCCAGTTCACCAGTCTGAGTTTAATTAATGAATTTAGTAAAACAGCTTACAGTGATACGTTTTGGAGTATAGACTGATTCTATAACGGTTTTGGCCATCTGGTGTATTTTATGTGTTTCTGTCTCACTTCGATTAGATCTTACACCTGATATAAAAGACTTCGAGAGAGATGAAATAACTTACGCGATGTTGAGCTTGTGATAGGCATTGAATATTTTCTAACTGGTGGGCCCAATGGTGTATCTGGTGTGTTCATAAAAACATTGTTGATAGCTGGACTTCCCACAGTAAACCTCACAGAGCTTGCTATAGAACTCAGTAAACTTGATATTGACCCTGTTTTACTCGTACGATTTTCTGTTGAAGCGGGGCTGGAAGCTCTGTCAGTTTCATCGTGACCGTCTGAAAGATCGTCAACAGCTGGTAACGGAGGTGAAGAGGCTGGTAACGAGATTCTATCACGAGGAATTGTCTAAAAAATTTAATAATCATGTTTATAAAATATAGATCTTACGTTTAATTCTGTAACACTTTTACTTAAAACAGTTTCAAGTGATGGCGTTGAAATTTCGGAAGCGCTTCTTTCAAATAATTTTTGCTTTGTTCTAATTAGCTCATAGACCGCCATATCTTCAATTTTTCTAACCATCATTCTTGCCATACTTGCAACCTAAATTTGTTTCTAACAATACCAATAATATTGCTAATATTACCTTGATATGTGGATCGACAGCTAGCAATAGCATTGAAAGCCACACTCTCTCATTTGATTCCAGAAAATTTTTGCTTTGCAAAAAAGCAATTTGAGCCTGACACCTTCGTCGAAATTCTTCTTCAGCTTTACTTGCAGCAATAAATTCGTTTTCGTGGATTTTTACATCGTCAAGATTTAATGTTGTAGTAGAATCTTTCCTCTGTGTCTCTTTTGCTACTGGTACTTTCAAAGTTTGAAAAAATTGCTCAGGCCTAAAATATTCTATCTAAAACAGCAGAAAAAAATTACGGCTTTGAGCTTCTTTTGCTTCTGTTAGGTTTTCCTAATACGGCAGCAATATCTACTCCCTCGTCAAATAAATCATCTTCGAATGCTTCCAAATCGATGTCTAACTTAGACAAAATTGCCAGAAGTACCTTTATAAAATTCCTTTCAAAGTCAATAATGTACCACTAAAAATAAATATTATTTTAATTTTAAAAAAACCTGTAACGCGATCACAACTTCTACTCGAACTAGACAGGAACCATCCAAACTGCATTTATTACATAAGACATCACAAACTTCCTGATCAATCTAAAATAAGTTTACCTTTATAATAATTATTTAGTTAAACCAAAGATGCATGCTCATTGTCAGCAGACCGATTTTTAATTAGACACCCTAGTGCATATACTGCCGCAGCTCTTACATCAGGATGTTGGTCATCTAGTTCGGCTTGTACCTGTATAGATAAGTGCTTTCTTTAGAAGACAAAAAATACTTTAGTATATGCGTTTAGTCGAACAGCTTGCCAGCGAGCTGTGTCATAATCAGCCCACAATCTTCCAAGTCCAATAAGAACCCACAGTTTTAAGAGTCGGCAATTTTTTGCAGCTGCATCACCCAGTAACTCTGTACACAAATTTACATATCCTCGTTTTGTAAGGTTTTCTTGGGCGACTCTATAAAAAAAAATCAAGCTAAAGCGTTTTGCTTACGAGTAATTGTTATGGAAAAGAGTAGCTAAGATAAAAGCTGGTACAATTTTTTGATGGGCTGTTGTTTCAGGATCATTCAAGATTTGAATGAAATAAAAATATCTATTAGTTATATATTACCTAAAAACAGGTATACCGTAGAATTTTTGGTCTATTATGAATTTCATATCGAGGAGCGTCATCTCCATTCTCTTTAAAAAGCTCAGTCTGGCAGGACGGGTCAACCGCCAGAATTTTTGCCCAGATAAAAGCGAGCCATGGCCTTAGCTCTTTTGTATTGCTTTGAAGTAATTTTTGGACATAAGGAAATACTCCTACAGCAAGGGAGTGTATAACAGCCCATTGACCTAAATCCAAGAATCGTCCAAGAAGCTCTAAAGCACGCAATCGATGTGCCTGAAGATAATTTTAAAAATCAGATTTTGATGCCAACCTGGCTTAAGAGTACTTGCAAAACAATAGGAAGTTGTTGTGGCGGCTTATTTTCCTTTTCAGCACAATATTCTAGCCACACTTCAAAAGCTGTTAATTGTTCAACAAAAAACCAATTGTGTTGATGCTCCATTACGCTATCTTTCATTAATAGATCGACATCCACATACACTAAAATCAACTTATTAGTGGTTAAAATTATTACTTTTCGTTCCACAGAAATTACTTTTTGCATATATGATATCTTTTCCAAAGTGTTCTCGTGGAAATGCATAGAAATCGAAGTTTTGCTTCGGGATTATAATTGAATTATATAAATAACTAAGAGTTTGATCAAGCGTATAGTCCCAAGATTCCCATAAAGGATGATCAGATGTTTTTGGCAGCTTAGGAACAGAAAGTGTTGTGCATCCGTATTCACTCATAATTTTTTCAGCAAGTATGTAACTGCGAAAAAGTGAAGCTAGAAGTAAATCCTTTAAAAAAGAGTATAAAATAAAGCTATTAAAGTATCTTACCTGTCTGAAAAGTCTCTGGAACACTTCTTTTGGTAGACGATTCCAAGCAATGGTATCTGTGATTGCAGTAAAAATCCAATTCAACTCTCCGAGAATTGTTTTCCTGTCAGTTAATTGTCCAGGAATTAAATCAAGAATGTTGTCAGGAAACTGACTTCGTCTTCCAGAACGAATTAAATATCTTAACAGATTTTTAATACAAATAAAAAGGCGAGCCTACGTTAAAATACTAGCTTGTATAGGTGTGGTTAAACAAGATGTGAAAAGATCTGCTGGTAGAAGTGGATTAGTTGGCAACCTTTCATTCTCCTTACATGCTGCAAGTTGTACACAATCCTAAAATTGTAAATAAAAGAGCATTAATCTTACTCTCAACCTTACTTTAGATTTATCCGTTTCATCGGAATATCGTGAAAATGTTTTAAGAATGATTTCCGCTGAACTACAGTCCCACACATAAATGGCTGGATAGTTAATCCAAGTCTGCAGATCATATAGTGAAAGTGGAATATACTGAACCGTTTTATTTGAAAATTCGAATAGTCAAACCTGTGTGTAGCTTTTATTGAAAACCCAAATTTCGCCGTTGGGAGTAGGGCGAGGTACTCCATGGCCATTATAATGGAATAATACACGCTCTTCTTTAGCATTACGCCTCATACTTATACATAATTTTTTTACATCATCTGAAGTTGGATCTGTACAAACCTTGTATCTAAATGTATAGAATAGTTCTATAAATATATATTCAAGAAAACCTCGCTCTTGGCTGCCATCTTTCATAACTTTTTTGAACAGCGGCAGCAATCGCTGTCAAAGCTCTTTGAGGGTTACATGAAAAAGGATCAATCCAGCCTTCTAATTTTGCGCAAGGATTTGGTTTTGGGAACGGATCAGGTGGATCTACACCGATGTGTAAGCAAAATACCAGTGCAACTGACACTGTTTTCATTCTATCTTTGCTGTATTTTTTCCTGGAATTATTAGTTTTATAAATCTAGCTTGCTAACCATATTTCGCGGTCTTCATTGTATTCATTATTTCCTCTGATTAATTCTGCGTGTCTATCATCTGTGAAGAACCTTGTTAGTCTACCAGAATTTTTCTGAAAGATGAAGTAAATTTAACCATGTAAATAAAAGTCCTACGTTCAGTATTTCTAATTCAGATTCAACTTTTGACTTGAAAGAAGTCTTCCTCTGTCTTACCATACGCATATTGTTATTTTTGCTAGTTCATGAATCCTGTAACAAAAATAATGTAAAATTTACAAACAAAAGACAAGATAACAAGTGAGCCCAAGAAACAATGCATTGCAATAACCTCATGAGTTCTTTTTAGAAAAGTATTTGCACTAGAGCGCGTATGCCGTCTGGGCACTATCGTCATGGTTGGCTTTATCGGATCCTGCATTGTTTGTGAACATCTTTCATTATTCACTTTATCATTCGAGAAACTAATATGAACCTTTTTTTTGACAAATTCTTAATTATATTTTTAAAAAAATCACATCTGAAAGTCAAAAAGAAACTTTTTGCAAACACTTGTGAATTATCATTGGAACCAGATTGATCGCTATTCCACATTTCTTTTGTAGCATCTTGTCCCATTGGTTTTCGCTACTAAAGCCAAAAATATTGAATGGCCGTTCACAACACATTGTACACCACAGCTGGCGTCAAAATGTTGCGAAAACACTTGCCCAATTATTCGTTTTATCCAGCATTCTAGTTTCTTTTCTAAAAATGTGCATCATTCGAGAAGAATGATCGATAAAGCGAGTAAAAAAATTCATTAATTATTCCCGATAAAATTGGAATATAACCTCAGGGGAATCAGCTGCCTATAGCAATTTTCGTGCCACATGACAAGCGTTCTCCGTCTCATTTGCAACTTCTTCTGAAATTACCCTTGTTGGGTTCAATGGCACAGGCTAGAAACTAACTAAACTAAAAACGTCCCAGACTGTGACTGTTTTTTGCTCGTATTGATTCCACCTAAACAGTCGGTTTTTCGCTCGCCTACTCTCCTCTCGAGCTTTACGCATTAATACTAGCCTATTAGGGTCTGGCCTAAATTACCAATGTGGGTTAAAGTACAAACTAAATTTTCTACGTCTAGCTAAAAATGTTTTTCTATGCCACGAATTGTTATTGCCAACTCTACTTTTTTATCGATTTCAAGCCTCTCCTAAAAAAACCTAATTTCCCTATGGCGATGTATAGTTCGAAATTTACTAAAGATTTCATGCTTTCCATCTTCTTTGTCGCAGTTTAAACTGCATCTTGTGTCAGTTGTTTTAGAGTAAAGATCGCCACTGGATATCGGTTGTTTTCCAATTCCTTGCTTCCGCCGTTCTGTCACATGCGTTCTCTATCTTTCTATTGTCTACGATTTGTGCTCTTTCGTTATCTCCGATTCGCTAATTTTACAGGTGTTAGCGAGTCAACGTCTTTCACAACGCTTAGCCGAATTATAGTACGAAATGTAAATAATTTTTATTTCTACTTATTTAGTTTATAGCTCTCCCGAACCTGTTCGAGAGTTATGCCTGTCCACATCGATCCTGCTGTATACCCCCTTGCTCGGAAGGATGAGACAATTATTGACAATTTTCATGGAATTCAGGTATCAAATGTATTTAGCATACTTAGTCTTAATTTTAGGTCTCTGACCCCTACCGATGGATGGAAGACCCTGATGCAGAAGAAACAAAGACATTTGTTGATAGCTTAAATGCTATTTCAGCACCTTTTATTCAAGCTGCTCCAAGTCGTGATATTATGCTGAAAAAGTAAGCGGATTTTCATACTACCTGCTAAACTCTCAAATCAATGGTTTAGGCTTACTGAAATGTGGAATTTTGAAAAATTTAGTTGTACATCTAAAAGAGGAGACTTTTACTATTACTATCATAATTCTGGACTTCAAAATCAATAGTAAGTGACTTTAAAAAAAATAAACGCAGATATATTTAGTGTGTTATATCAGCAAAAAGATTTAACTTCAAAGGGATCAGTTTTCTTGGATCCAAACGCTCTTAATGCCGAAGGAACGACATCGATTAGGTAAATTTTTTTTACACTATCTAAATGAATTTTCTTTTTTAAAGAACATCTGCCTTTTCTATAGATGGAAGCATCTTTGCCTATGGTTTGAGCGAAAAAGGAAGCGACTGGGTTACTGTTAAAGTAGGTTTATCTTGTGCTTCAGTTTACATTGAATGCTTAGTTCAAAACTGCAACTGGTCAAGATCTTCCTGATACAATTATGGGTGTGAAGCACTCTTCACTAAGCTGGATGAAAAATAATTCCGGAGTATTTTATTGTAAATATCCCGATCATAAGGTAAATCAAAATTCTCGCATTATATTAGTATTTAGGGATGCACGGAAGGTACTTCAACTGTTAAGCACGAATTTCATTCGCTCTATTACCACAAAATGGGAACAGACTGTTCTTCGGATGTTCTTGTTTATGAAAGACGTGATGACCCAAATTTTATGCTGTAAGAACGCTCAAGTTTTGCCTATTTTTGTTTTCCAGTGGAGGGCATGTTACTGACGATGGCCGTTTTCTCATTATTGATGTTTCACGAGGATGTGATCCTTTCAATATGATCTATTACTATGACTTAGCCGCTGCTGGTTACAGTGTTACTGATAAGATTGCCCCGGTAGCTTTATTTGACAAGCTTGAAGCAAAATATGAGGTAAGGAAGGTAATGTTATTAGAAATTTACTCTTTAGTATGTTGATCACGATGAAAATACTATGTTGATGCGAACCAATAAGAATGGTCCAATGTTCCGGCTAATTCGCATTGACCTAACTGATCCATCAAAAGTTATTGAAGTTATAGCTGAACAGAAGAAAAATAAACTTGATTGGGCTTGCCCTTTGCCCGGCAAGCGGCTTCTAGTTTCCTATTTAGAAGATGTCAAGGTTTGGTTTTTTAAATTTAATCTTTTTCACATGGAACTATAGTCTGCAATGTATGTGTGCGACAATTCCGGAGAACGATTGTTCCAAATTCCTATGGCTATTGGCTCGGTATCCGGTGTTTTTGCAGAAAAAGATGTTAGCGAAGTATTTTTTCAATTTGAATCGTATCTTGTTCCTGGAATAACATATAGGATGGACTTTAAAGATGTCAAAAAAGAAGAACAACCAAAAATTGAGGTTTGCTTATTTTAAAAAAATTGTTATCATTTCCAGGAGCTGCGACGAGTACATCTCCCTGGACTTAATGAAGCTAACTTTAACGTAGAACAAGTGTTCTTTGAAAGTAAAGATAAAACCAAAGTTCCAATGTTCATAATCTCGAATAAAGGAGCAGCAAAAGACGGCTCCAATCCAACCATTCTGAACGGATACGGAGGTTTATATAAATTTATAAACTTATATTATACTTTACAGGCTTTAATGTTGCTGATACTCCCTGCTTTTCCGTTAGCCGTCTGCTCTTTGTAAAGCATTTTGGTGGATTAGTAGCATGTGCTAACTTGCGAGGAGGTAGTGAATATGGAGAAGAATGGCACATCGCTGGAATGAAACACAATAAACAAAATGTCTTTGATGATATGCAGTCAGCAGCCGAATTCCTCATTCGCGAAAAGTACACCAGTACCCCAAAGTATTATTTGAACCTTCAATCTTAACTAATTACTGCCTTAGACTTGCGATTCATGGTGGCTCGAATGGAGGTCTCTTAATGGGAGCTTGTTCCCAACAGCGCCCAGATCTCTTTGGTGCTGTTATTAATCGCGTTGGGTAAGTTTTTTTAATATATAAGATATTTTTTAGCGTTCTTGACATGCTACGCTTCCATCGATTCACCATTGGTAATTTATTTATCAGATCTGAAACATTTCTTTTCAGGCGGAGCGTGGGTTCCAGAATATGGCAGCCCTGATGATCCCGAGGATTTCAAATACATCTATAAGTTAGTACTAAAAGTTCAAAAATCTTCCTTTTAAGATACTCTCCGCTACATAATTTAAAAATGCCTGATGGGCAGGGTCAATGGCCTTGCACACTGCTAATGACAGCGGATCACGATGACCGAGTCGTACCGAGTCATACTTTGAAGTATGCAGCAAGACTCTTAGAACTGGTTATTTACTTCTTTGCAACTATAAAATTCAATTTTAGGCTAAACAGCATAAACACCAGATGAATCCACTACTCGCTCGCATTGAAGTAAAGGCTGGTCACGGAGCAGGAAAACCAACGGCTAAAGTAGTAAGTTTCAACATAAATGAAAAGCTATTTTTAATTATTTGTTCATTACAATTTTAGCTGGGTTGCGGGCTTTGCGTCTTATCCTTGAGCGCTAAATTAGGTCTGTGCAGAGCCAGCAAATTTGAGATGGTCTTTGATCTCGTGTTGCGCTGTTCTGCTAAGGAAAGGTACGATACGATTCGCAACCAGATTTCTCCAACCGATCTAGACAGACAAGCGTACTTCTATTTACATTTCTGAAAATTGTTGTTTTCATAGTTTCATCCATTACGGTACTAAGTTAATGCATTGTCCTTGGAAAGGCAAAATTTTTGCGCTGATAAGAGTCAGTTCTGCGCATTCGTGTTTTGTTCAAATGACCATTGCCTATTGAAACGTTCATTGCTCACTGCTTATTTATTTATTAATTCATTTTTTCTTGTGACCTTTGCAGCGCACATTAGAGTTATTATTCATATTTTAGTTTAGCCCCAAGCGCGCATACTTTTATTGATTGGGGATAACAACATTGCAGCTAAAAATAATGCATTTTTTAGATCGAGGAATGTGTCGACATGTATTCCTTCCTCCAACGTGTTCTCGATCTCAATTGGAAAGATTGAAACTTCCGGGTTGATCCGTTCTCTTTTTCTCCGAAAGCACGTTGTGTCTATTACCTGAGATTCTCCTCCCATTTTTATCGATGATGTTCCGATGTGATATTTTTACGGTGGTTATTTATACATTATTGGTGTTATTAGTTTATAAGAATTTTTTTCCTTCAAACCATTCAGGCGTATATTATCGCCAATTATCTCATTGTTGTAATCTATTTCGATAATATTAACATGACATTTTAGGCATATGAAAAGTACTTGAAAGGGCATGGGCACTTCTGAGAGGGAAGATTCTCTTTGCCCTGTTTGTGGATATTCTGCCGAAGGGAACCACTATGGGATCCTTAGTTGTCGCTCTTGTGCATCTTTTTTCAAGAGAGTCGTGGAAAAAGGCGATGTAAGTAAATAGGAGCCCAAGACTTTGAATAGGCGAAATAAAATAACCCTTCAAGAACCTTGAATTCCTTTTAATCACGTGACCCACTCTTCCCGATTTAGACCTTTGACCGTCATCCAACGCCTGTTGCCGGCGTACCTCACAACTATTGTAACATCAAGGAGAATAGAAATGCGTGTAAGCAGTGTCGATATTTAAAATGTCTCGAAACCGGAATGCAACCCGGTGGTAAGTTAGTAAATCGGTGTAAAAAAATCTCTGCAGCCGTTCAACCTCGCCGCGAACCAACTGGATCTCAAGCAAACAGGAAAAGGAAAACGATAATCAATCAAGCCGAGACAACAATCCTTTCTGATGATATTCAGTCCTTATCCGTCAACTCAATAGCCGAGGGAGATTTCTATAGATCTGCTTCGGCGAGTCCGGCTCAAGCAAGAACATCCTCTGTTCCTCGTATCAATTATGAACAGCAACTAAACTTTGCGTAATTTTCTTTCTGATATAAAAATTAGTATTTCAGTGAGTGTCTTCGCACACAGCCTGAACCTACAAAGCGTGATAAAAGAGCCTCATCAACGGAGAGTAATTCGCGTCATAAACGGCTTAGTGGGGCAAAGGTAGGGTTCGTAATACATCAAAAGGCGGTGTAACTCTCGAAAGTAGGTGAGACGACGATGATTGAGAATATTTTGTTGTGTCTTGGTTAAGCTCCATATGAAAGACACAAAACACACAAGCTCAAAGTCCAGCAAAAAGTGTGTTTTGGTATCGGCCACGTCACATTTCGGTCATTGAGAGCGGGGAATTACCCTAGCAGAGAGACAACGAAAACGAATGGGGATCTTTGTTTCTAACTATTTTATGAGCAGAGAAACGACCAAAAAACCTTTCTTTTGACGCGACGCTATCTGTCCCAGTTTTTCGAGGCTGTTTCGATGTCTTTTCATTCATCTTGATTTGCAGGAAGATATTAGCGAGGCACCTTCTTCTAGGAGAGAATCCAAAGAGGATAAACAGACATTCAATCGACTATTAGTAAGAAAAACATCAAAAGAATAGCATCTTTTTAGAGTTTTGAGTCTGTCGATGGAGATGGCGATAGTTCCAATGATTCGAGTAGACCACAATTGGCTAATTCAACACGCAGTTCCTCCGAAAGATACATCGATACTCTCGACGATAATGACGATGATGATGAGATCCCTCAGTGGATAAATCGTCGTATCGAATGCCCAGTTTGTCCGAAGCAACTTTGTCAAGAAGGACTTAGCCATTTCCTTTCCCTTATTCAATCCTTTGCGTAAGTCAGAGATCAAACCAGAGGAGAATTTTCAGTGATCATACAAGACAAATGCAGCTATCGTTCGCGTCTATTGAAGATTATATACGAGAAAAAGTCAAGGTTGAGAGTTTTATTTGAAAAAGAAAAAGATTCTAGGGAGCATCAGTGTTGCGGGAAATGGAGCCGGGTGATATTAACAAATTAAGCAATGTCGAATTGGCTGGACTTTTATTTTGGGTTGAGAAAATGGGACATTTTAAAGCCATGTGTGAAGAGGACCAGGTTTTTAGTTTAGAGAGGAAATCAAAACAAAAAATTCAGATGAATCTACTCAAAAGATATTCGGTTAGGAAACTTAGTCTTGATCACTTTTACTCTGCTTCAAAATATAAGGAACAGGTTGGTTAATTTTAAAAAAAAAAATTGATTTTAGGCCAAAATACGCAGCTTTGTTCTGAACAATTACACTTTTGTGCCGGCCAATAAAACCGGCTTCGAAACCCCTTCAGAGGATTGTAGACAGCGAGAAGCCAAATTCGAGTAAGTTTTCTGGTGGGACGAGAAGAGACTTTTCAGGATTTTTAAACATACTTTCGAACGGTTTTGGGCTAATGTTATCGACAAATTTATTCTTTTGAATGTCAGCGATGCAGAGATTGTTTTCCTTCATTTTATGCTCATGTGGAGTCCTTTAAGTGAGTTTCAGACGATTTACCCATACATTTTTAATCATATCTTTTTTGAACTTCTAAATATCCAAAGAGACTTTTGATCGAAATGAGGGGTCTTTCGAGATGCTAGCCAAAGTCGAAGAGTAAGAATCGATAGAAGCCAAATTAGCTTTTTTGGCTCTAAAAGTTATATCCGAAATGAAAATGAGTCGACCAGAAAGACGTTTCAGATAATCAATTCGTAAATAATTCAACGAAAGTATTGCTTCAATCGAGACGAAATTGGGCGGTCCAAATGATTTTTGAATTTTACCACCACCAACAACAACCTGACGCGGAGCTTCGAGTCGGCGAATTGATAAATCTCTACCAAGAAATTGAGGTACGAGTAAGCACTTGTTTAATTGATCGGGGGGCGCGAACTCTTTATGCCTAAAAGACGGGTTCAAACGAGGGCTTCTACTCGCAATTGTATTGTATTTGTTGATCTCGAAAAACAAATAAATTATTCAACTTAATCCAGATCGTTTATCAGTTCCCGCATTCCAGCGCTTAAATGTTTTTGGGATTTAATTAGAATGAGAATTTCCAGAATGTGGTCGATCAGCATTGTTCGGATGTGCACGTGGCAAAACTCTTCGATTTTTGTGATTTGAGCGACTATTGGTACGATCACACCTGCTATGGAGCTCTCAACACCGATCGACCTATCGATTGTGCTCTGGATGTAGCTCGTCTTTTAGAAATGTTTGCTGATTTGGGTAGCGTTTTTTGTTTAAAAAAAAATTACTCTTTCAGCACATAGTGGAACGAAGAAAATTCTGCCATCTGGTGATAATCCTCCTGATTTGATTCCAGAAATCGAGCAGATTCCTCGAAGAACCAACTACAATATGAAAGGCGATGAACCGATGAAGATCATCAAATGGATGAGCAGTCAAGCGAGTAAAGAAAGATTTCTCGAACTACAAAAAACGTTGGCCGAACAAGAAGCCAAGAATCGTCTTCGTCATATTCCAAGCCGACTGGATTTTGTAATTCCTTCGACAAAAAATGGAAAGGCTATTTATCCTGAAAGCGTCCTTCGAAAAGTCAATCAATATGGGGAGATCAAGCATGGTAAGTCAATGGGCAGCCAAACGAAAAAGAAATTATAGAAACTTGTTTGGATTTATCGATGACTCCGAGTCCGAGGGCAGCAAGTTCTTCTGTTTCTCCCGAGGGAATGAAGGCCGATTCACCAGATACATATACTATTTTAACCGTCGATCGTTCTAACTAGTCAAACAGCTTCTTCTTTCCCCCGGTGTTTTGCTGATCTCTTGTAAAGTACTTTATTTATTCCCACAAAATGTTTCACAATCTAAGAGAGTTTGTGGCACAGAGTTTGATTCATAAAGTAGTTATCCCTTCTTTGGCTCTTTTTTTAAACCAAAATTGAGTGAAATTTCGGAACTTCAATTGATTCGGACACTTCTTCTAACTCTTCCAAAGTTCTCCAAAAAATTCATCAAACGGTAAAACAGATCCAAGTAAAGTAACCTCGAAATTCCATTAGAGAAGGGTCGCATCGACTGACGAAGAACTTTGGCATATTTTTGAAGGAGATAGAAGCTTCGAGTACATCGGTGTAGAGATTGGCTGAATAAAACTTCTGGTTTAACTCATTTTCTTTGAACGTCTTCACAAATAAAAGTGAGAGAGGGAAAAATCTTAATTCTTCGAAACATCGCTCTTTTTCATCTGCTCTCTTAATAATTATCCAAGAAAAAGATATTTATTGGCATGAGAACCAATCATTTTGACTGGAGAAGGGAGAGATATTTGGAAGGAACATGATCTGTTAGCCAAACTCCATTTTCAGCTTGATAAAAGTTGAATCCATCTTGGAACATTCGCTTCGAATCGACAATTAAGACGACGACTTTGCCATGTCTCTTGCCGACCGACAGAGCAGTTTCGAGATCTTTCGAAAGATGGACGTGATGTCGTTTTCCACGAATCAATCCTTTTTCCATAATTGAATCCAAAAAATGAGTCGCGGTCCCATGAAATAAAGAAATTGGAGGCTCTATTGACTCGTAGCTGATTTTGATATCTGGATTGGAATGACCTTGAACAGCTCGAATTCTCGTTCCATTTGGCGAGTAAGAGAAACGCTTTTTGTTATTTTTCTCCACAATCTAAATGATTTTCAATCGAAAACAGGGAAATACCTCGTCGAGTAGGGCTCGATCCAGCACGTTTTTGCCGTTTCTATTGGAACATCTGATCAACTCGTCAACATTCGTCCAGCCCTGGCTGTCGAGAGTTAGTCCAATCGAATGGGGATTGTGGCGAAGAACTCGACAGATGTATTTGCTTGTCCGAATCAAAATATCCTCGGAAGACATCTGGAGAGAAAAAGGACTTTTCACAATCCCAGCTGCTGTTTATAACGTTTCAGCGACAGACGCAATATTGCGTCATATTAACGATTTTTTTGAAACTTCCAAGGTTGTGGGAAATGACAGCTTTTCTCACGGCCAATCGGTGGAATCTGTTTTTGAAATCATAACAACAATCAGTTGGAGAAGCCAAAGTTCAACGGAAATGATTTCTTATCTCCATCAGATGACAACGACAAGTAAAATTTATTGGACTAAAGAAGCTCCAATCGCTCCTCTAACAAGTGCACAAGATGTCTAGCGGGACCAAAAAGAAAGAGAATGTGAAGAGATCCGAAAATGGGAACAATATTTTTTTGGTGTTTTTTGTGGTCTATTATGTACAGGAGCGGACGCGAGAGTCCCATCACGATCGACCCGTAGAATTTCTTTTTCCTCTTTTGTTTAAATGGAAGGTTCTGGAGCAGTCTCACCCGCCACAGCCAGTTTCAGGTCCAAAAACAAAGGGTCTTTCAAAAATCTAAAACGAAAGTTTCTTCTTTTCGCTTATTCCTACCGTTTATATGTGTCGTTTCTCATGAGCAATTCGATTTGATTTTGAGCAAGATTGAAAATATCTGTGCGAGCACCACTTGCCAGCGCCGACTTCGTTGCTTGTTTTGTGTCCGAATCCAGATTGACCTGCAAATTAGAGAATTTTCAAAGAAGACTTTTGCAGGCTTTTCTGCTTACAATAAACGGATCAATCGGCCCGCCCGATAAGGCTGCTGACATCATCTTCGATGAAACCGAAAGTTGATTTGCAAAGATGATTTCAGGAGTTTCTCCGACTAGAAAACCTCCAACAAACCTGTCTATTAGCGCTGTCTTTGACGAAATTTTCGAAGATTTCATGAGCTCGTCGGATTGTGTTCTTCTCACCATCCTTCATCTTTTTAAAGTCTTCACAAGCAATCCAAAAGTCGAGATTCTCCTCGCTATGCTCCTTTATCAAAAAGCTTCGGAACAGTTGGCAGCCAACTGAAAAAGAGTCAGTCGGAGAGAAAACAACACACTTACGTTCGTGTTGTAGCAATTTCTCGAGATGAGCCTCCCATTCGCGAACCTCGTCTTTTGAGGGATAATTTTCTTTGGCCAAAAAGAGAGAAGAAGTCGAAGCCGACGAATCTTTCGATCTTTTCACAAGACTAAAGATTTTCGACAAGGGACCACTGAAACTTTTGTTTTTGTAAAAGAAAAAAAGGGCAAATAGACCCCCGTTAGACTTACGTCTCGGTATCAAGATGGAGAGGACTAGCACTGTCTAGCATAACATGGTAGGCAATCGAAGAAACGACAGTCATATCGCTACGGGAGGAAGACGGAGCCATTTTTGAAGTGTAGCCCAGCAGGGACTCAGTGGTCTTATCGCTTCTCCGCTACTGATTATGGTATACACCCACACGGGCTCTAAGAGGATGGAGACTCGCTCAAAGTTCCTTCAGACGACTTATTTACGCTTCGATAGCTACATTTGTCTGCCATTTTTGGCTGTCCTTTTTGACCCAAGAAAAATCTTTCGTTTCCCCGGTAAACAACATGGAAAGACGTCAAAAAATCGACAAAAAACATCCCTACAAATTTCTTGAAACATGTGGGCGAATCTATGAGAAAACGAAGATAAGAAGAAGCTACCGCAATTGAGAAGGACTTACTTTTCAAGAATGGGAATAACAGCCGGGAGTGACCATCTTCGATTAGTGAGATCCATTCGGATAACAAAGAAAGAAAGAAAGTCGATTGGGAGTCGGCTGCTCCCACAGTGTGATAACCCCAACGTGTACAGAACAAAGGCAATTCGGTGCGTTTTGTCGATGACCTATGCAAAATATTGCCCATGTGACTAATCGCCTCAGACCTGGGAACGAATATGAGAAAAAATGGGGAAAGACCGGAAATAAGAACTTTCACCCTTAGATGGAGCTGAACGAGCAGACGAATAAGCAGAAGAAGAAAAAGATAATTTTTAATGACTAGATTGACACGTGTAGGAGAGAGAGAGAGAGAGAGAGAGAACTAACCACCTGACCTCGTGGGAAATCCTTTTGAGAACTCACTTTTTCCGTATTGATTTCGACCGAGATGAGACTCGAAAGAACTTATAGGGAACACTACTCTCTACGGTCAACATCCTCCAATGACCTCACTCCTTTTTAGATCTAATCACTCTTTCGAGAGGCTATATCACATTGAGATATCCTTTGTGCTCTTTTAGCAAAACTTTGATTGTCTCTTGAGAGAAAGACTTTGTTTAAAAATTCAAGCTATTTGGAATATTCGAGGAGATAAAACCTACCGACAGAAGCGCTTTCGAGCTCTTCGATAGAATCTCCAACAAAAATAGAAAATTCTCATTGGCTGATAGAGCCGAATCAATGCCAGAACACGAAGACTACAAAATCCTGTTTGCCTAAGTAAGTAGGGGGAGGGCCTGAGGCGGGTACAGGCATCCTTTCGGAATTAATTGGAAGTATTTAGAACGAGGAAGAAGAGACGTCATGTGCTACAGGTACATTCGAAAAGTTCCACTGCTTACACAAAAACAAAAAAATTTCTCAGCTGGCTCCCGTCGTCGGTATCTCTATGCAAAGCCAATTAGTTTCTAATTAATTTCGAATCAATTATGACATCAAGAGTCCCTCTTTTGTTTGCAATTTGTCAGTCTAAAATATACCCGAAAAAGACTCGATTGTATTTCTTAAAACTCAGAGAAATCTGAAGGAGTACCTGAGCGACTGATAGTCATCAGCAAAACTCGGAGAGAGAACCTCCATGGTCAAAAGCTAAAGGAGCGACTAACGACAGACAGCTGACTCGAGCTGCGGTCGTGTTTTCAGCAGAGGCTCGGCTGTACCAGAACCTTCGTTCGTTCTGTGTTAGACTTCCGTCTGTCACCAGAAATTTCGAATGAATTAGTCCGAAAGGGAAGTCATCAAAAGACGGCTTTTTGTCACGAGAATTCGACAGAAAGAAGGCTCTTGTAGTGGATTTTGAACGATTGACTTGAGAACTTTTGTTCCTCTTGATGTCTCAATGGGAAACCTCTTTTGAGGAGATTTTGCTTCCAAAAACGTTTTTCGAGTAATTCGCGAAATTAGACGGAAGGAAGTTGAGGTGTTTTTTATGCCCAAAAGCTTTTTGGTCTCTTTCGACCTCCGAAAAGAGAAACTTCCTATGGAAATGAGAGTTTTTGATTCGAGTTAATTGATTAGCGAGCCCCTGCTGACTAGTCCTCCATGCAATAGTTATCAGGCGATGCAGGTCAGATTTCTAACGAGCTTGCCAACAAAAGAAGAGAACTCAATCATATCTCCCTTGGGTCAATTCGTCCAAATCAAGAGACCCTCCAACTTCGATCGGAACGCTCTCTCTCCCCGACTCATTTCATTGTCGCCTCCAAACATCTTCCCCCCGCAGATACCTGTTGACGGGCTCGTCGCCCATTTCCCGTACAGAATGCCATTTTTGAACTCGACGTTCGGGTGGCGGCGGGAGGGGAACGCTGATTTTTCGACGGATGTCATTCATCGGCTAAAAGGGTAAAGAAGTCGAATGAGATGGAAGAGAAAAAGCCTTTCAAATTAGAAGCTTGAAAGCCAGAAGAATATTCGACCGAAGGCGAATTGGATCGGCACCTTCAAAAGCTCATTTCTCATGGAACAGGGTTCCACCCTCGAAATTGGATTAATTGTAAGGTCACACAGACAGAGAGAGCAAACAGAAGGCTGAGGACACGCCTCCTTACGGGGACGGACCCTCCCCGGAGGAAGTGATGATTGTGGCGGAGAGCCAATTGCACATGCAAAACTCTCTGGCAGAGAACATCTCTTTTCGCAAAGGAAATTGGTCGAGGAGCAGAGGGTGAAAAGAGCAAGAGAGAAAGACTCATTCCAGGATTCTTTTCGGAGTCAACCAAACGGAAAATCAGAACAAAGTGGCTTGTATAATCCCTCCGAAACGACTAACCTTTTCTTTTTCTCTTCTCCTTTGGCTGTTGATCTTTTATTATATTTATCCACGGAGTCCTTGGGAGAGAAGGTGAAAGAAGTTGCTCGTCGAACATGTTTTGCCTGGAAATCTTTTGCTGCAAAGCTAATGGCGCAAAAAAGTCATTAGAGAAATTGGACTCACATTAAGAATGGGCGAGGGGCTGCCTCCTCGACGAAACTTCTTCTCATTCATATTATTATCAGCGAACAAATGATCCATATCGGCGGCTTGTGGCGGCTGGCAACTGACTCCACTGAATCCATCGTGTTCTGACGAATCGCCTGCAAATAAATCTCGTTGGAAATTATCTGCTTCCGTCTTTCTCTCTCCCTGGAACATACTGGCAAAGTCGTCAGTTTCTTCGACGGAAGTTAAAGCCCGTTGTCTAACTCCGCCGTAGGAACCAGCTCGTGCTCGTAGATTGCGCCAGGGGGCCAACGCAACTTCCATTTCTAACCTAAGGAAAGGAATTGTCGACGTCGAGGCAACATGGCAAAGAGGAAGCTTGATGGGTCGAAAAGTAAACAAATCGAGGAAAAGAGAGGACGCCATTTTCAACCCCAAAATCTCCTTATCATCCGACCGTTAAAATTCTCCTTTAATCGTGTCTGCGAAACTTATGACTTTCTCAAAACGGCCCATAAAATGACCTCAAAAAGTATGTGGGAGAAAAGAAACTGGTGTAATAGTTGGAACGGACTCAGAAAGAGGAAAGAACAATAGCGGAGTGGCGTAATGCGGTAGGCTGGAACAAAGAGACCCAGCTGATAAGACACGCCGCTCTTTTTGAAAACAGTTTTTTTGAGACGACTAATTAGGGTCGGCTAAGGGGAGAATTAGCGTCTTTGGTGATAAAGTGTCGAGAGGGGAAAAACACGAAATATTTTGAAGTCGATTTCAGAAAAAGAAAGAAACGAATTGGCGGATTGGAGATAAGAGAGCGACTACAAGATAGACTCGCAAAGTTCTTTTTGAGCATTTTTGCGAGGTGAGGAAAACAATCAATAGTCAAACACAGCTGGAAAAATTAGAAGAGTTTTGTGAGCCCAGAGAGAGAGAGAGAGAAAGAGAGAGGCGATTGCCAATTACTCTCCTTGAAGAACGTGGCATTAACGCCTTCAAAATGACTTACTTGTTGTGATGATGTTTGGAAGGGTGAACCGATGCTGATAACGATGATTATAATGTGGGAAACTGGAGGATGAAGAGGCTGAGGAATTGTCCATTTGACGATCGATTGCCTACAAAAAATGTTTTTTTTTTTTTTTGGAAAAACGAACAGTTCCAGGGATCATGGATGAGCCGAATTGACGAGAAGTTGTCACAAATTCCTCCATTGGCATCTGAAAATTGACGTAAGAAGATCAGCTGAGAGCCAGATTTCACAGTTGAAAAAGCAGATTTTTTAGCCGGCGGTCAAAGCGGAATGATTTGTGGCCAGTGAGAAGAAAAGGTGTAAGAGAGACTCCGAAACCCGATCTGCGATGAGCAGTTTGTAGCACCCTTGTCTGTCCGTCTTGCGCAAAAGAGAGAACAGAAGGAAAGAGAGAAGTACAGTAATCGGCTTGGCGGGAATTTGAATGAAAGATGAGGGAGGGAGGAGACACAAAATCAAGCCAATCAACTCTCCCACGGTGCTCAAATGTTCACATGGCAATGAGACCTTCCAGGTTCAAAATCAGAGAGCCCCTCTCTCGACCCGTCAGTGAATTATTCAACTCGTAGCAGGCAAGAAATCAGATACATGACGGTGTGGGAGAGAGAACTCACAAATCTGTTGGCTGCGTGGCCGACCCATGGGAAACTGTTAAATGTCAAGAGAGAGATCGATCATAACAGCCGATAAGAGGACCCTTTAGGCTACGAAAGTTCCTCGTTTTTTTCAAAGACACGTGGATATAGTTCCCGACAGATGTCACCTAACCTGGTTGGTCAAATTGGAGCTCGAGCTATAAGAGGTCGTCGTCATGCCACAGCTGCCACTTAGAGCTGGATCGTCATAATATTCTGCTCGTCGAATCTAAACTTTCTTATTATAAAAGCGAATAAACGGAATGCCTTATGTTGAGGCAGATTTGTCTTTTTTCCCTGTTTCTCATCCAATAAAAAGAAGCCTTCGTCATTCATCACCGTCTCTCCCATCGACGAATTCTCTTTGTAATAATCCAAATGCTAAAGGCTGATTGAAAAGAAAAAAGAAAACAAACCGAATCTCTGGCTTTTTCGAGGAATCGTGAGATGGGGAAAGTCATGCAGCCAAGCATCCTCCGGGTCTTCTTATTTCTAAAAAGGGTGTGTCAGAGGTGGGTGTGGAGCACGGTCAGCAACGTAAAATACTTACTCTTATCGAGGGGTTAAAATAGGCTTCTGATAAGGATTGCGGAAGCCAAAGCAAACAAGAGTAAAAACTTACTCAGAGAGTTCGCGGAAGACAAAGACTTGGATGAATAAGCGCTGATGATTGCTCTCTCGGCTAAAATCCAAGTCGCTGAAAATTCAAAATGTGAGAGAAACCAGCTTGGTGCGAGCGCCAAATTCAAATTCGAAAACGGGAGTCTGCGCGATTAATGAGACGATAAGGTAAACCCACAATTCAAAACTTTTCCGAAATTCCGGCTGATTTGTATGTCGGATCAAAGGTGTTCGTCCGCTTTGAGTGGCTTCATCAGACGGTTGTCGCTTCCGCTGTCTACTCAGAAGATCCAGCTGCAAATTGCCACAATTTATTAATTTTTCCTTTGAAAACGAACTTTTATGTAGGAAGAATGCTGAGTCTGAGTCCTTTCGGAGAAATAATAGGCTTTGTCGATATTCACAGTCATTTTGGATCCAGCAAGGGACATCGAAAGGAATAAAATTCCAGAGATTCCTTTGTTTCTGGCGAAAGCTGAAGGGATTTGGAACTCCTCCGGTCGGAATTGATGTCTTTCCTGGAAGTTTTCTCCCTTCTTTTCTTCTTTTTCAATCCTCGATCGAGTTCTTGTATTGTCCCAAACGCGATTGGGATCCATTTCGACTTCATAAAAAGACGAAGGACGACTCGAAATCGTCGGAGTCATATTGACCACTTGGTTGTAAGTTGTAAGAACTGGGATTCGAGTTCGAATTGGAGTCGAACTCGTCAGCGGATTGGTCCGAGGCAATCTGGGTGGAAGTTGTTTCGGCTTTTTGAACAAAGACTGAAACAGTTTTTGAAGGAAAGCCTAGCCTACCTGATGGATATCGGTGGTTGTGGAAGTGTGTTGTGGACGCCACTCACGATGAAGACGAAGCTTCGGAACATTTATTTCGTTTTCCCCCATGACTGGCGAAATTTCTTCTTCCATAATCATCGGCCTATCATGTTGTGATCGTCGATTAATCGGAGTATAAAGATCCGATGGATCTGTCTAAAAATACTTTTTATATGTGGATTTCAAATAGAAACCTACTTCAGTAGTATCAGCAGTGCTTTCCAGAGGGGACGAAAGAACCGAGGAATTGGTTGTCGAAGAGAGAGTATCCATCGGCTCGTAGTCTTTTCTCCTCGAATAACCGGCGTTGAATCTAAAGGTTACGAGCTACACATCGCGAGTTACAACAGTCATTAACCCGCCCGAAGGGCTCAACTAACCTGTGAGTTGGATGACGAATTGGAGCTGATTGCTCGCTGTCGCTGTCATCAAACTCGTCTGAATAGGAATCTGAAAGGACAGCTCGGGCGGGGGAGATAAAAGACCAACTTGAATCAGAAGTATAGTCCAGCGTCGGGTCATATCGACCATATTTTGGAGATGACGTTTTACGTCGAGACATCTTGCTAAAAATTGGAATAACTGAACTCTAAAAGCGACCAAAAGTTATCTTATCTTATGCCAATTATGCTAATTAAGGGGATAGATAGCGGCCTCTTTGATCTTAGGAAAACTCTGAGAATCTCGTGAAACTTTTGAATTGAAAAAGAGAGAAAAGAGTTTGGAAGAAAGTCCTCTTGCTAGAGGGAAAGACAATAGCAGGTGGCTCTGTTGTGTGTGATTGCATGACCCGGTGGAGACTCTTTTTGGGGCCGAGACTCTCTCATTAGACTATTGATCGAACGGCTCCAAGGGAGAGAAACAACTCTGACAAGTGGATTCCGGGGGCGATGAAATCTTAAGTAAACGAAGTTGGTAGAGACTTGAGTGGGCTGAATCATCACTCTTGATCTCTTTTAGATTATCTTTAAAGAAACTAGGAGACAAAGAACGGAATTTGTCCTGGAGACAAAGAAAGAGAGGTGCGAAGAGAACCGGAAGACTCGACAAAACAAAGGGCACATTTGGTCGGCTCATATGGCGCAATAACTTCTGTAAAGGCCATCTTCATCAAAGAGATCCGAGAGCTCGAAAAACCGACGTAATCGAGCGGAACGGAGGAGGAAGGTCATCCAAAGAGACGAAGGAAATGATTGTAAGTTTATTGGAACCATAAAAAAGAGAAAAGGACGAGTCATAATTGGCTGGGAACACACTCATTAAACCCCAAGAGAATGACCCGGAATTATGGCGCCGCTTGACAAAACAATAGAGAGATCCATCTTCTCCGACGATTCAAACCAACTGATTAGGCATATAAGCAAAGGGACTTTTGAGAGAATCAGCTATTTCCTCTCAATTGTTTTCACAAAGAAGAGAGCCTTTCAGGAAGAAATATTCCTTTTAAACTCTGAATTGGAAGAATTTGATGAAAAAACGAAAGGAAATAGGCTCAGCTTGGAAAAGATTTGACGATTTTTAGTTCGCGCCAAGACGTCTATTTGAAAGTGGCGAAGAGAGCGTAGCGGACAGCCGAGAGAGCATACAATTGGCGGAGAGAACAGACCGACTGACCCAAAGGAAGAGTTGGTCGGCTGGAAAATAGACAAATTTACTAGAGTTTATTTGAAAAAGACGACTTTTTTTGAGCAATTTTTCGTAACAACAAAGGGGCTAGAATCACTCTCGAAGAGCTTTCTCAAGGGCATCTTGGATATTCTTGAAGGAATCGTGGCCAAGATAATCTGGGTTTCCAGCCTCCCAAGCTCGGAAACGATCTTCGGTTGATGGTACCTGAACGCATTTGGTTTTCTAATGGAAAGAAAGAAAACAAATACAAACTCACATATGGAGTTGGTCGGGGTTCGGATGGAGACGGACAAGAGTAAGAACATTCGACAACCTGTAATCCACGTCAAGAACTCGGTTAGTTAAAGCTATTTGGACATCTACGCAGAAAAAAAAGCGAAAAAAAACTCATGCAATTTCGGGTTCTTCGATGGTCGGAGACTCGATTTCTCGAGATTCCAAATCAACTTCAGCCTGAAGAATTCCATGCACAAAACCAGACACACAAGCAGAAGGTGTTGACTCTGTTGGAGACGATGGGAGAATTATTTTGGCTCGAATTTTATGGGGTTGTTGGATGGAAGTTGGTTGAGTTGAATGGGAAGATCCAGAGGAATGGGAGGATCCTGGATGGACTCTCTGGGAACAAAACAGCATGCAAAATCAAAGAAGACGATAGGAAACTTACGTGCTCAGAGACTTTGGAGGTGTAGATTTGGTTCCAATATTGGATATGTTGATCCTGATGGCCAAGAGTTCGTCGAGTCCATGGCTTCTGCGAGCCAATGAAATGAACAATCTTTGTGGCAGCTCCGAATCTAGATGAAATGAGAAAGAGAGAAAAAAAAACACCTTTTGTATGCAGCTGGATATGAATAGAAAGATCCAGAAGTCATATTGTAGATGAAAGGAAGACGATGAGCTGATGGGAGATCTCTCCAATTCGAGAAGAAATCATTCAATAATCCCTGGTCGCCACCATCATAAGAACCATTTGAAAGGGCAAAAGCCAATAGAGAACGGTAAGTCTCGACATTGGGAACAAATACGAAAACACCCGAATTAAAGCAATCCGGCCAGCCAATATCAGCGGCCGCTGAGAATTCCGGTCGTTCGAAAAGCTCATCGGAATTTTGGAGGACCTAAAAGAGTTTTTCAAGAAGAAGATATCTCTGACCAAAGTGTCGGCATCTAGAAATACAGCTTTTGTGTATTGGGTGAGACGCCAGCAGTGTAGTTTGGTGAAAGTGACTAAGTTTTTTGTTCTTGAAAGTTTGATTCTATTACCTCCGAGATCAGGGCGTCCGATGAGAGCCAAATTCTCTTGGTCATTGCTGTCCAAAACATTTACATCCTCTACAACATCAAAAACAGCTTCCAATTCCGAACGAACTCCCGAAGAGATCTGAAAAGAGTTGGGAAAAATGCCGAGATTTCTACCAATCGTGTTGTCATACAGTGAAGTTTCTTGGTTGTATTGACAGCTCGAAGAGAATGTCCAAGGACTAAAGCCCCTTGGGCGTAAGAGTCATTTGTAGCCAAGGTGACCCAAGATTCAGTCATTTCTGAAAGGAATATAAGTTGAAAAGAGAGAAACAAAAGACTCCTCCACCCACTGGAGATCAAGAGTGTCAGTTGCTGTGACCAGGGTTTTGCTTCAAAGAGTGGTGTAACTATTGCGAAAGCATAAAAGACGGATAATGTAAGAGCATGGAATTGCACAAACAAAATCTTCGAGAGGCTATGAGACATTTTCTTTGAAGAGAGTTAGTAGTAAGTAACAGTGCCCTAATTCTAATTCTAGACGAAAATGTATGGATCTGAGAGGGATTGGGCGAGAAAGCTGCGCGAACGTGCAGAAGCCACAAACAGCTGGTGTTTAGAGTTAGTCCGACTGCCCGCTCGATAGCCTGATGCCCTCCTTTTCCCCCACTATGCAATTCGATTTATATTACACAGAAAAGCTGCTGAGAAACGACAAAACCAGCATTGAGTGTTGAAGGGATGAAGATAAACAAACATTTCTTCTACTTTTCTCTCGTTCTATACGAAAATATCTGTTGAAATTCCAGAAAAAGGAGAGAAAGTGAAACAGCTCAGACAATAAAAAAAGCACTGGCAGACGGCGAGCGGGAATTACAACCGACCCAGGAATTTCAGAAAACAACGTGCAAAATTCGTATTTTTAGACACGTGTTTAGTAGAAGTAATCTCGGTAGCGGAGGCTGATCGATAAGATCATGAAAGCACACACACAAAGGAGCAGCGGGTCAAGAACATTAGCGAAGGGGAGGAGTCTTCTCTCGGAACCTTTGGTTTAGAGAAATCACTTGAAGGCAATTTTATGATAGGGTGTGTCTCCATAAAAGTCAGAAGCACTGATTGATTGAAACCGTTCTTCTTTTGAAATATAATACTCGAGAATAAACTGTTGGAATCATTCTGCTATTTTTGTAGACCAAGACGAGTCACGGGAATGACGTTCAAGTACACAATCTGTCGAAATAAACTGATGGCAAAATTTATTTAATAATTCTGTGAACCGTATTAACACAAGAACCTGCCTATATAAGGAAGTCCGCTCTTTTTAAGGGCAACAATTTAAACAAGACCTACTAATGGAAGAAGAATGGCTATTACACGCATTGAATGGGCATCACACTAGAATTCGGGAAGCGCACATGTGGGATTTTTAGATACAAGCGAATAATTTAAAAAGGGAGATAGCCAGGCAACTAACCTGCATTTTAACCGGATTAGGCAGAAGTGTTTGACATTAAAAAAAAGGCTATTTTGGGAAGATATGCTTCTAACTCTACGCCTTCATTTCTTGAATTTGCTTGATTAAATAGGCTTTTTCATCGTTGAATTGTTCATCATCTGTTCGATCATTATGGAACTGAGCCAAGAAGTCGACCTAAAAGTCTTAGTTAATAGAAATATAAGTTTACTTACTAATTTTTCTTTGTTCCGTAATAAAATATCCGCTATAGGCCTAGGTTTATTCGGGTTTGCAACGAAAACCTTAAAGACGTGGAAGGCCTCAAACTGTATATTTCGACTCTTCTCTCTGAGCAACTCCATCATGAGTTTTAAATTTTCAGGGTTTGATATATATTTTGTCATCACATTGAAGTTGTGCCTGTCTAGCAGCAACTCTCCAAGTAGCTAAACAATATGTTTCAAATCAAAAAGACAGTTAAGAAATACCTTAAGTGACTGACGACGGACAACATAATTTTCTGACATAAGCAGCTTCTGATAGGCTGTGAAGAATTTATCATAATTAGCGTCGAGAAATTCAGCACATAAAGTTTTATGCTTGGTAATCAGATCTTTAAATGTAGAAAAGGCATCTGAAGCGATATCGAAAGATGATACTTCCACATATTCGAAGAATTTATAAAAATTCTCATGTGTAAGTACAATCTGAAATATAATATTTATTTTTTTCAAGTATAAAGCTAAGCAAAAATACCTTGGCAAGATGGTCATGTCGAATGCATTCACGAAGCATATTACCGCATGTCATGGCAATATCTGGATTGTCGTATCTAAAAAAATTGTTAATGAGCAAGTCAAGCGAAACAAAAGAAAATTTTTTAAAAAACTTACCCGTTGAGAAGAATAATCAAAATTTCAGGGCGAGCGCCCAAATACTCGACTGTAGGAGATCGAGTTCCGATCTGTCGTCTTAACAGATTGTTAAAAATCTGTGCAACATCCTAAAAATAAGGTAAGGTATGTTATTCTACTTACTTTTTTGCTCTCAAAGTCCAACTTTGCTAAATTTCTGATAAGCGTTGGTAGAACGTTGGCATTATAGGTTTCTTGTGCTAATTGGGCAACCTAAGTATTAAAATTTTGATATTTAAAAACGATAAACCTGTTCACTATTGGGTTCCTGGCCTTCTTGACCGTAAATTATCCCCTTTACCATCTGAAGCCATTTATTAACTTCTTCGACGGCTTTGTCAGACTTTTTGTCTCCCTATAATTGGAAATTATAAAAATTTAATAATGCAATAACCTTTTCTATGATAGCAAGTGTATCCTTTAGATTTTTGACCACATCCGCCGGTGATTTATGAGATTTCCCGAAAATCCGAAGAGCCATCGGGAATTTGGTTACTACCTATAAGAATATTCGTAAAAGCTGCAAATATCAATAAGATAAAGTACAAGCGATAAGAAACGCATTCAAATTGCTTAAATAAATATAGGACAGTGATGGTCAGTGGAAATGTAAGAATTTTTCCTTGGTCGAAGTGGTTAATGGGCAATCTCGGCGACAATTGAGAAGACGCATCAATCGATAGAGGCGTGATAGGGCATATGAACACAAGAGAGACCACGGGGCCTTCCCCCGTACTGGCGCGCATATAATGTTGCCTGTCCCGTCCAGCACAAACAAATACAGGCTGTTTCCCTCCTCGTCCCTCGAAACCTGTTTTCGCTTAACAATGCGTAAGAGACCCTTTGAGCTGAGGCGCTCGGAGATTTTTCAAGAAAGAAATACTCTTTATATGGGATGGAGGAAGAATATGAGTAATCGATTCAATTTTAAAAAATAAAAAGACTTGATTATAATCAATTAGTCATCCGGAATGACCGTTAAATAAGCGGATTTCACAAGCGCATGCGAGTATTGCATGTCGAGAGCGGCAACACACGAAGCAGCAGAAAGGTCAATAGCGGCCCAATTGGAAGAAAATAGTCAAAATTGGGCAGAATTGCCCTCGTTCAATATAATACTATTGCATCGTCACTTATAAATGGAAAAATTCACAAATCCTCTTGACTAGTGGTGGAAA
The DNA here is from genome assembly GCA_932521405.1 of Oscheius sp. JU1382. Lineage (NCBI taxonomy): Eukaryota > Metazoa > Nematoda > Chromadorea > Rhabditida > Rhabditidae > Oscheius > Oscheius sp. JU1382. The sequence goes on from OW051479.1 coordinate 4,824,448, forward strand.
ATCAAACGGAACAGACACACGGCAAGCAACAGCCAGTGAAAAAATATGTGAAAGAGGGGGTGGAGCAAAAGGATGCGGAGGACGGGTCTCAAATGGAGAATCTCGATTCCATTTCGAATCTCTTTTTTATTTTTTGCATTTCTTTCACTTTCTTATTCATTTACTCATTTGTTTTAAAAATTATTTTTATTTTCAGAAATGGCAACTTTGCCTATTGTTAAGAATGGTGAAGTCATACCGGAGATAGAAGACTTCCAGAAAATATTATTTTGCCTTAAATCTATGCCAGAACCTCCAAAAGGTAAGCAATGCTAAACTTTCTATATTTTTTCTTATAGATTTGAGTAAAACATGGCTTAAAGAACTTCGAAGCCTTATTTCAAATGTACTTCGTAGTCCACCGAATAGATTAAACGATGAATATAGAAGGCTATCTTTTGAAATAATGTTTTCATTATTTACGGTAGGACAAACTTTTCAAATAGATATTTTAGTTTCAGTTATTCGGTCCAACCTGGCTAGAGGAGGACGAACAACTTCTTTGCTTAATTGCACACCTTGTTACAGCTCAACTGCGTATAATTTTAGAAGAACCTTCCAAGATAGATATAGAGCAGCTTGCAGTTTGCTGTTCATTAGCTGAGGTATAGCTCATAAATTTATATTTCATTTCATTTGCAGAATTGTATAGCATCTGTCGAAGATGAAGATGCATTTGAAGTCAGTGACGCTGTCGCAACAAAAATATCAATAACCAGTTTGGTTTAATATCAAAAAGTAATTTTTATTTAGTTAGAGAGGCAGTAACCTTTGTCATTGAGTATTGGGGACAAGCAAAGGAGACTGAAGGTGAACTCGATTTAAATGCAGAGCGTGTATTTTACCGCTTAATTTGTGTTTTTCTTTCTATTGGTGGAGCGGAAATACTAAAGAAGGATGATTTTAAAAAAATATGTCCACATTTAATTCGCATGTGTAGGCTTGCTGTTGAAAGTAATGTAAGTTCATTTTCGTTTTTAAAGTATTTTTGCAGGAATTTCAAATCGCTCAACAGTTAATACAGTTACTTTATCTGCTTCCACAGCTAGAAAGTAGTGTGCTTAAAATGTTAATAAATTATATCAACATATCTGACACAGATAAAAATCAAGCAATTGTTATTGTAAGTTTAAATAATTTTCTATACAATTAGTTTAGGTTTCTGAAGTAGTAGGGATTTTAAAGGATCGGGCAGATTGGTATGATGTCGAATCTTTACAAGAAGCAATTGATTTTGCAAAAAAGGAGAATAATGAATCACTCATAAACTCCTTATCAGAGGTTTAATAAAAGATTTTATATTTAGCACAAAATATTTTATTATATTCTCGTAATAACGATCTATACTTTTGAAAAACAAAGTTAAAGTATTATTTTTAAAGAAATGATTGTACTTTCTGATGTTCATGAGCCGACTGAAGACATTCATTTTGCTCAACCTCAAGTTGAGGCTTTTCTTGATTCACAATCTCTTGGACAAGGAACAATTTACGTTTCTGAAAGGTATGCCTTTTATTTAGCATTAAATTTCTTTATAGTAGCGTAACATGGATTCATCGAGAGACGAAGAAGGGATTTTCGCTTACATATCCGTCTATCATCCTGCATGCCACTTCAACTGACCTCAGCAATTTCCCTCGAGAACATATTTTCGTTTTAGTTGATTGCTCTAAAGCAGGTTAGTTTTATAAGTATTTGGGACCCCTGTGGCTTTCTGAGGAAACATTTATTTTGCAATATAAAAATATGTTTCTTACAGAACCACGCAGGCGGTTTGCGCCTCTTTTTACTGCAGAGGAAGCAGCACGAATTCAAAGTACTTTTGCAATAAATAAGGTAAAAGGCGTTTCAGATCTAAATATTAATGATGATGATAATATGACCAATGGCGAGGATGAAGAGGAAGATGCTGATAGTGAAACTTCCCCAAGCGCACAAATTCGTTTTGTGCCTGTAGACACAAGCTGCTGTAAGTCAAAAGTTTAATTTTCAAACATATTACTAGCTTACTTTAGTGCAGCAAATTTACGAGGCAATGTCCACCTGTCAAGAGTTAAACCCAAATGAAAGCGATATTTCTGATGACGAGGAGGAAGCTGGAATTGTAAATCTTGAAGATGGACAAATGCCTGAAGGTGGACAATGGTTCACTGCTGAAAATGTATGTTTCCTTTCGCATTATTTATTGCAGAAAATTACAGATTGAACAAGGCAATTTTGAACTCAGTGCTCAAGGTATTGCTAATTTGCAAAGAATGATGGGCGGCGGAGGAGGAGGAGGAGGAGGAAGCGATCAAAATAATGGACACGCACATGAGGAGCACGGTTTGTTTGTTGTTTTTGAAACTATAAAATGTTTAGACGATGAGCAAATGGATGACTCCTAAGTGCTCGTCAAGTTGAGTCACCTCTTTGAATGTCTGTACCGCTGATTTGTTTTACGTTGATTTATAAATTTTACATTTGTCTGAATCTTTTCCGGTGTTTTCCCGTGAGTCCACAGTTCTATTGACTCAGTCGTCTAGCTCTGCGCTCTCCAATCACCGTGTTGTCTGTTCTTTTCCGGAAGAAAATCGTGGCTATCTCTTCCATTTTCATATTCACCTACCCTCCCGGTGTTTTGGACGCGTGTCGATTATCTCGTAGCGGAAAGTTCAAACATAAAGGGGTGGCTCCGAAAATTGCTCGGGAGCTGTAGTCTCTTCTTATTTTATCCCACGTACGTGACCCGGATCTTTTGCCTATATTTTTCGGCAGAGGCAAACCGGTTGGGGTAATCGCGATCGGGCCTCAACTGCGTCCCTCCTTTCCTTCCGATTTCTAGATTAGTTTTTGAGCGCCTTTTGCCATTTTGTTGTTTTCGACTCTATTCAAGACAGGTTCCCTCATTGATTTGCTTTTTGCTCCATTTTTCACTCGAAAAAGTCTCAATTAGGAAAGATAATCCAGTGTGGGGAGTCGTTGTCGTTGACTAATTCATTCGCCTCCCAGGATTCCTCTCAACTCACGTCACTTTTCAATAGAGGGCCCAGTTAGATGTCGTTATCGAATAGGCAGCGCAGCACTTCGAGGCCAATTTTCGGCTCACCCAAGTCTGGATTCTCCAACTTCTTTCTTTTAATTAAAAGCGCTTCGAAGGGCCATCAACCAGTTGTTTCTTTCAAATTTTGTGTCTCTTATCAATTTCTATTCTTTGCTCCCTCTGTTCCTTTTTCTCCGACGAATTCCTCATCAGACTTCCTTATTGTTTTCCTCTATATTCTCGATTAATAAATTAAAAAGAGGAGGCTAGAGTTAGAAAGGAAGTAGCGGCGTCTCTAACTCAATTAGATCTTCCAGCGTTCGACAATTAGTCGGCTCCAAGCGGCAATGGTCCGCGATAGTGCGGAGATGGACTCTCCACTTTCGACAAAATTTCCTCTTTCCGTAGAAAACTTCATTCGTCTTCAGCAAGGTAAGTGCTCCACTAAACAGGAATAATCGTGGCGGCTGGCCATCCGTCAGAGAGGCTTGATTCTCGCGCCCCGCCATCGATCGCGCCTTAGGCGGATGTGGGCAAATCACGACGAAACCGTACAGCCGTCAATTACAATTCTCCCCAGTCCAGGTGCTCCCATCCAGAGCTCCAATTAGAAGAGTAAACATCGGCCCAACGCGGCGAAACTTTCTCACGATTCTGCTCAGCCACATTTTGAATCGTTCTCCTTTCCTTTTCTTATTCTTTTTACAGTTATTTGAAAATGAAAAAGAATACAACATATTTAAGAGAAAAAAAGAAATCGATTAGACACAGTTTTTGTGTCATTCTGGCCCTTTTATTGTTTGTCGACCTCCTCCCGCCCAATAAGGTCCGTCGCATGAAACATGCCGTCGAGAGTAGTCTCTGGTTACCCTTTTCCCACCGTGATGATCCGTTTTTTTTAAAAACTTTTTCTAACTTCTCTTTTTCAGAATTAGAAAAGGATGTCAAAAAGATCATAATGAATGGAGAAAAACATAAAGAAATGGCCAAATCTGAGTGTGGAAGTACGCCGTCGAGTGGCAGTCGAAGAAGCTCTGGATCGATAAAAGATTTCTCCAAAAATTGTACACTTTTCGAAAATGTAAGAAGATTTCCAGAAAACAAAAAATAATTAAGATTCACTACCTTGGCTGTTCGAAAATCGACGATGCTTCGAACGAGGCCGAAATGCTCAAAATGATGCAATTTTTGGATGAGGAAAGGACGGCCAACGCTGTTTTGGTCACACTGGCCGTCCCTCACACCAACACCGGGACAGTCACGTTTGTTTTTGGATCTTCTTTTTGATTAGAAAAAAGTTTAGATTGTCTGACGCAACTGGGGCGATTTTAACGTCCTTTGCGGTGAATAATATTCGATTTTGTGTCCGAGGGAAGCTAGATTCGGCCCAAAAACACTGCTTTAGTCTTTCAATTACCCACCATCCAGCCACAGGAGAGCCCGTTCATCAATGTTACGTCTTTCGCAGTGCTCATCCTGATACGGTTTCTTTTGGTTCGAATTTTGACGCTTTTATTTCAGGCTGGACGGGCTCTTTACTGCTTCTCACAGGCCTTCCAAACCACGGGTCCATCAGCGTTTGGAGTTGATCAAAAACGAATGGAATTCAAGTATGAGGCATTTCTTGAGATTCGCGTAAGTGGGTGTGAGATATTTCACTGGGAAAATCTCCAGGAAAATGAGGGAACTTCAAAGTCATCACCACATTACGTCTTATGTCCCCAGCAGAGCAACACAATCAAATTGAGAAGGGATCGACAAAAGAAACTAATTGTTCAACTCAAACAGGTGTGAGATCGAGCATAAAACATCTCTCTTGTTAGGTTTCGGGACCTCCATTGACGGTCACCAAATGCTTTGGAATGCTGCTAGCTGCCGGAAGGAATCTTCGCCACAGCGACATGCAGCTCTTGGATATGGAGAGCATGAAACCTGGTGAGATTTAAGGTTTTCGACACTTTGAATGGAACGTTTTTCCAAGAGGCTCAAATATAGAAATGTAGGGAAAGAAAGAAATTGCAGGAGCTGTGCCATCAGTTTATGTGATTACGGCCATCTGGGACCCGAGAGTGCATCAATTCGAAGTTTTGAATACGGAGACCCCGAGGGGTTTGTTGAGAATCGAACTCTCCGAAAGAGATTTCAGAAACGAGAGTCTTTATGACCGTGGCGGTGGATGTGATATTGGCAGAAGTGAGCGAGCCAATAAGATTTTCAATAGAAGCAAAAGCGAGAGTCTTCCATCAACACGAAAGATTCTACAAATTGCCGCGAGTAGCCGTCCATGAAGGCTATTCCTTGCTCCTCGAGGTCTGTTGGGGGGCGTTGTCTCTCCGTCTCTAAACGTTCCGCTGGGCTCTCTGTTTGTCTAAAATCGGCCACTTCAATTTCCGGGTTATTCCCCTTGTTTTTTTCTTATTTATTCCATTCTTATTCCTATCTTTTTGTCCAAAAATGATCGATTTTAATTGTGGAAGGAAATTCCAAAAAGGACAAAACCACGGGGCTTTTATGTTTGCTTCCAATGATTGGCCGACGATCAAAACATCGATTCATTGAGCCAATACAAAACTGGCAAAATGCCCCGCAACCTTGGCTACTTCCATATTCGTTCTAAGATTATTGTAGTTGTTTTGAGTTCCGAAGAAAACATCTTCAGAGACCAGAAGAGAACGGGGTCGAAGGCGGCGTAAGCAACGGCCTTGTCTTCGTCTCCGTCGAGTCGGAAGCCGAACGAATTCGAGCCAAACAAAGACTTGGAAGGTGAGTCAATCAATCAAAACCTTCGCTGGGGATCTCATTCGCCAGTCAGAGCCAATTGACGTCAGCCAAATCCAATTTGGATGTGCCAAAAGTTATATCTGGCCCTTATCGACCTTTGTTTGTCCACGCTGCTGCGAATTTGTTACGCATTCGATCGATTCCCATCGGTCAGTCAGCTGTTTTAAGAAAATTCCAAGGACTCGCCCCTTTCTATAATAAGTCGACCCAAATGACTTTTCTTCTAGAAGTCCAAGTAGAATGCCGACCCAACTACTCCAACCAGCTGGAGACGACGAGTCGGATTGCGACGAGCCTCTTCTCTCCGGCTCAGGTACTGTGAGCAAAGATTGTCCCGAAGAGTTGATGCAGCAATGGATGAACTGTGTCAACCAGTGGAAAGAATCGTCTGACGGGTTTGTTTTGACTCTTTATTGGGAGGACAAAAATGGTTTCAGGACGCGTCCAGAATGCGTTTCTTCGCTCATTCTAAGCGGAGTTCCTGATGTTATTCGAGGTGACGTCTGGCAACTCCTAGCCAAAGTAAATCTCGATGAAGATCTCGTCCAAACATATCATCTCCTCTTGGGAAAAGTATTCGATTTTGTATTCTAAAAGGGGAAAAATCCTAGGAATGTCCTTCTGAACAAGTCATTTTGCGGGATATTCATCGAACCTTCCCAGCTCACGATCATTTCAAAAAAGCTGGTGGAGAAGGCCAAGAATCTCTCTACAAAATCAGTAAGGTAGGATGATTCGGTCTCTTTTTCCATCTTTAGGCTTATTCCCTCTATGACGAAGAGGTTTCTTACTGTCAAGGACTCTCCTTCCTAGCGGCCAGTCTTCTCCTTCACGTGAGTTCTTTCTTTTATTTCTCAAATCTCTTCCAGATGTCCGAAGAGAAAGCGTTCTGTGCTCTGGTCAAAATAATGTACGACTATCAACTCCGAGATTTATTCAAACTTGGATTCGACAGTCTTCATTTGAGATTTTATCAATTGACTCGTCTTCTCAAAGACTACGAGCCAGAATTGGCCAGCCATATGGAGCATATTGGAGTCGAAACTCATATGTTTGCTTCGCAGTGGTTTTTGACCCTTTTTACGGCCAAATTCCCTCTCCAGATGGTTTTTTTCATCATTGATTTGTTCCTTTCTGAGGTTCTATTTTAATTAGATTTTAAATTATTATTTAGGGAATGAATACGATCTTCCATATCTCATTAGCTCTGCTCCATGATGCTCGAGAAGATCTCCTTCAATTAGACTTTGAAGGAGCTTTAAAGTGAGACTCTTCTTTTCCCCAAAAAGTCTTTAGATATTTCCGAGTCACATTGCCCAGGAAATACCGTACTGAGATGAGTGCTAAAGCCTTAATCCAACGGGCAGTCGACTTCAAATTGAAACATAAGAGATTGATGAAATACGAGAAAGAATATCTGGAAATGAAGGAAAAAGAAAGAGAAAATGAGGATCCTCTCGTCCGACTACAAAAGGAAAATGCTCGACATTGCGAAACAATTCTCCGCTTGGAAAGGGAAAATGACGACTTGGCTCATGAACTTGTAACAAGTAAAATCGAATTAAGACAGAAGCTGGATGCTGTCGAAGTGAGTTGAAAGGTTTGGAGGAAAACAAAGAAATTCAGGATAACTTGGAGACTTCGACGAATACAGTGGAGCGCTTGACCCGACAGAATCACGATTTAATCGAGGAGAATCGCAATCTCCATCGGGAATACGAACAAATCAAAGATATGTATCGCCAAGAAGTGAAAAAACTCGAAGATAGTTGTCAGCGATCAGAAAAGCTTCTCGGCGAATACAAGTCTCTTTTCTCCCAAATGAGTCGACGTTGTGACACCGAAAGAGAGCAGTTTAACTCCCAGAAAAGAGCTATTGTGGTCAGTCGATATCTTTACAAACTATTCTTGTAGGCGAGGATATCTCAATGCGACAAATGCTGGCCATCCGTGGAAGAATGGGAAGCCAATCGAAGTCCAGCCAAAACACCGATGGATGGACCGGACTTATTGTCCCAACTGGAGGAGAGAGAAGCTCACGTCAAAGCGCTAGAAATCGACTTGGCTCAGACCAAACTGGCTCTTGTCCAGGCTGAGTGTCGGAACCAAGATCTCGCCCATCAAATGATGACACAAAGTGAAAGTGATGGCAAACGGTAGGAGCGACGTTTTCAAAAATAACTCTCCAGATGGTTCAAAAAGACGATGTCTTCGCTGAGAGAAGTGGGGAATTCGCTGAAGCAACACGAGAGATCGCACAGTTCAGTTGGAGTCGCCGTCTCAGATCGAATTCAGTCATAATAATTGTGATGAGCATAAGCCAAATACGGGTTTTGTCTAAAGTTTTTCTAACGGGAAATGAAGAGTTTTGTGTCGAAGGAAGATCTCTACTGACACTCTTGTCAGTTAGCTCCCCGAGGACTTTCTTTTCTAATGGATTTCAGCTCGCGCTCCAGCCGAATTCATGGCTTATTAGCAGGGCCAATTCGCTCGTTTATGTCCCTCGACTCGGCTCATAGACTCTCGATTCTCAAGGTTCATCTCGACTCATCCCCTCCCCTGAATAAGCCCTTCGTCAGACTTTTTGAATCATTTTTTCCTTTATTTCCCATGTGGCGTCGCACATGGGCTCGTCGTCTATTACCGTCGTCGTCACAGCTGTAATATTACAATCCCTCGCCTCCCTCTCCACCCTCCTCAACTACCGTAGACCTTTCTTCCAGAAGGCCTACGCTCTAATCCGAGGACTCTTTGTTATAATCCCGCTGCCGATATTTCGGCCCGTTGCCTCTTTGGAACAACCGCGAGTCAATTATTGATGAGAGGCGACACAATTGTTCCGATCCTCATCATATCCCATCAGCCAGTTTCTATTGATTACTGTATCTTTTTATTTTGAATTAGAAAATGTTGGAAGAAAAAGCGACCAAATGTGGCAATCAGCAGCTGAAAAAAGTCTGTTTTGGATTCGCCGCCAGAAGGACAAAGATTCTGCCGACATTGTCATTAGCCAAAATTTATGTCTTTCCTCCTCGCAGACTCCTCCAATCCCAATTCGCATAAACACCGAAGTGAGCTGCTGGTGGTGTACGTTGCTCCGTGATCCTCTACGCCGAATGGCGAACAACTGTTGCGACGGCTGTTCTTCGCGGTGACACTCCCCGCCCACGACTCGACTCGAGACTTCTTTTCTTCTTCTTCTTCTTGCTCGGCTTTTCACATTTCAACTTGTCTTCCCTCCTCTCTCTCTCTCTCTTTCTTCTACTCTTTTCTTTCATAAATATCATCAGCTGCCTCTAATTACAGTATTCCTGGGGAGATCTTGTCAAGGAAGATCTCCATTGAAATGATGGGTTTGTTTTCGCATGCCTATCGCTGTAAAATCCTTCCTCTTGTTCCCCAGCTGACCCAGGCTCTCTCCAGCCCATGACCTGCCTTCTGCCGGCCAGATCGACCGTCATTGGCCACCATCTTCCTGTCTCAATCAGCCGCGATTCAGTCGCACTCTCTTCGTCGGCTAATGAAGCCTTGGATCGCTTCTGTCTAACTCAGTTTGTTTTCGGAGGCCTTTGTTCCCTCGGACTTGGAATGGAAATTTGATAGTTGATGTATTGGATCATAAACACCCAGTCGCCCTCTCATTTGACCCCATCCGTCGTCTCAAAAGGTCTATGCATTCGAAAAAGTTTCGGCAGACATCGATCCAGTTGGACGCTTCTCCAAAAACAGAGAGTTTTCCCCGATTCTTAACTGGTTTGATTTAGGGGAAAAGTAAGCGATACTGCGCGTGACCTGCTTCACACTTTTTGCGAGATTTTTGATCTCATCAACACTTCCTTTCAAAAGATCATACTTAAAGGGAGGCTTTTCTCTTGAACTCCCAGAAAAAGGAAGAAAAAAGAAAATGAGCAGATAAGGGAATCCAGGAGAAAACCAGTCGCGCACCCAACACACTCACACACACGATTCCAGCCCATGCATTATCACTGCGGGTGCGTTTCTGGCGTATGGCCACGCCTCTCACGTGTTTTCTTCCGCTCTTCAATCAGTCTATCATACCATATAGTTCTATGCTAATTGTCCGAGGAGAGAGGACTCTCAAGAGCCGACACACGCGCACTTTCGGCTCCTCCTTCTGTACATCAAGAGCGACCACAACAACCTCCTCCTCCTCCTCCTTCTCTCCGTCTTCCAGTTTGTTCAAGTCCATTATCTCAGGAGGGACTTCCAGGTGGATTCCCACAGCTAGGAGCCACCGGCTGCGCGCAAACACCGGCAGGCCGTCGAGCAGTGTGTATTTCTTTGCTTTTCGCAACGCCGATTGTTCCCAGCAGTCGCTCCCGACTCAGCTCTTCGAACCATTTTTTGTTTTGACCTCCAGTGTTCCTTCCTTTTTATAGACCCTTCAACCAGAGCAGATCCTTCCTCCCAAAAGATTATTTCCTTTCATTTCCTCGCTTTCTCCTTTCCTCTCCTTCTCTCTTAATATTAAAAAAGCTAAAAGGAGAGATGTTTTTCTCCCAGTCGATTAGAAATCGATTTGTCTCTTTCGATAAAAGAAATTCGAAGTGACTCCCTAATTTAGATTTGGAGGGCACGGTCTTTCTTCTGCGATTCGTGTCCATTGATCAAATATTTGTGCATGAATCCTCGTCTGACCCGGGGGCGGCTGTCAGCTAGTCTTCACATCCGTTCTCTTTTAACTTTCTAAGGTCTCTTCGAAATGATCGAAAAGACATTTTGGCCCTCTGGCGTTTTCAAGAGGTGGCGCAGTGTTTCTTTTGTGCAGCAGCGGCGAGATTAGCGATTCGGGACGCGGACAAAGGCGAGCCCAGAGCACTTCATTCAGCGACAAGACCTCATTCATAGCCTCACTCCTGCCCACAGCTCACACCGAAGAATATCTTTCAGAATGCTTCCAACAGCTATGTACAGTCAGCTGGGAGATCCTCTTGTTCAAGCCGCGGCCGCCATCGCTGCTCAATCTGCAGCCGCTGCAGTCGACTCAGGACTCGGTGAGTACAGTAATCTTTCAAATTGTCCCAATTTTTCCCCAAAATTGGCTCCAATCCCCTCCATGGTCAATTTCAGGTTCTCGAGACACAATGTTCACAAAGATCTTCGTGGGCGGTCTGCCGTATCACACTTCAGACAAGACACTTCACGAATATTTCGAGCAATTCGGAGAGATCGAGGAGGCCGTCGTGATCACCGATCGACAGACTCAAAAGTCTCGTGGCTATGGCTTTGTAAGTCCAATTATAATATTCGGACCTGTCAAAAGAGTCTTTTGTCCAGCGGGCCTAATGGGCGGAACCGGTCGCCTCTCGCCTGGCAGGTCTCTCGCTCTTTCTGTTTGCCGGTGACTGGGAAAGAGAGTACTGCTGACAGTCAGCTGATTGACATTTCCAGGTCACAATGAAAGATCGAGCAGCAGCTGAAAGAGCCTGCAAAGATCCAAATCCGATCATCGATGGTCGAAAAGCCAACGTCAATCTGGCTTATTTAGGAGCCAAGCCTCGAAATAACGTCCAATTAGCCGGTTAGATTTATTTCAAAAGGGAAGAAATGTGTTTAGCTTTGGCCAGTGGAGCTGTCCAGTTGCCTCTCCAAACACAGCTACAAGCCCTTTTTCCAACAAGAATAGGGTGAGTTTAAAGAGTCGGTAGTTCCCTCGGCGCGTCTGAGAAGAAGCAAAAAAGATTGTCTTTATAGAATCATATATGGTTAGGAGTCTCAAAAGGATAAGGTTAGACGTGTGTGTGGATCATCTGATCACCCCGTGCAGTGCGTGTGCGTGCTGGCGCTTTTTATCCTTTTATAAGAAGACCTCTCTCCTAATTCTTTTCGCCACTAACAAGGGTGATCACCTGAAGAGAGATTAAAGCACACAAATGCGCATGTCCAACGCGTGGCTTGATGAGGTTGACCCGCAGAGACAACTAGCGACTGATGCGAGACTTTGTTGTTGTGGCACGAACTCTCCTAAAACAAAAGCTCACATCAGTCGTTGCTGTGAGATTTTCCCTTCTAATATGCTCACCCGGCTTCCTTTCAGTCTGCCCCAGCTCTACTACCCCGGAGTTGTTAACCCCCTCCTCGGAGCCCCGGCTCAGCCTTTGTTGGATTACCAGACTTTGGCACAAACTCTCGCCACTCAGCAACAGCAGTTCGCAGCCGTAGCTCCACAAGGTTTCTCTCTTTGTTTCCAACCAGAAAGATTCCTTTCAGTTTCGGTCGCACAAACCGGTGGACTCCACGAATACGGGTATGCTGGCAATTATGGTTTGGTGTCACTACCTCAAGCTGCTCAACTGGCTGCGGCCCAACAACAGTTGGAACATCAAAGGGTCTAATCTATTTTTTGTCACAAAATTGCCATCTTTGCCCCGTGCCATCCCCGCTCAGATAGACCTCTCTCTCACACACAATGTATATAAAAGCGAGTGTTTTCCCTCTCAAACGCAATAAAATCATGACACTCAAGAAGAAAGTCTTTATTTTAAGACGACCCGTGACTCCGACCATCCTGAGAGTTGCTTCGACGAAGCGACGGAGCGTCTCTTGGAGGACTCATATCGCATAGAAAACTACTTTTATCCATGCTGTTCCGTCGAGATCCCATTCGACTTGGAGCTGGCGATTTGACAAACAGAGCCTCGCGAGCCTCCTTCTCCACCAAAAACACATTCTGTCGCTGTTCGAACTCTCCAATCCTGTAGTTTCCGCTTTTTGTAGTTTAAGGGACAAAGCGAACCTATCGTAAATAACTCCGTCGACTTTCAACTCGACTCGGAAGAATTCCTGGTGTTCTTTGAGATTCAAGTCGTCTCCCCAGACAAAAGTGACAAGCCCGTATTTCTCAGCCAATTTCACCGGATCCTTATTCTGGAATATTTTGATTTTTTTGAAATAAAAAGAAACTGACGGCTAGCAACTCTTCGGAATGGAAATTCACCCCCAATAGATTGCTGGCAGCCGCATAATGGACAGCCATTTTGGAGGAATCTGATCGAATATCCTGGAAAGGAACGTAGCGGGTGGTGGCTCCGACAACGAGGAAAAGCACTGGGAAACGATGCTGCTTCTGGGCGACGAGAGTACAAATGTCCGGATCGAAACACGAGAAGACAATCCGTCTGGAGCCACAATTCGCGAAGACACAACGCAGAATCGTATCTACAAATTGGTTCCTCTCGAAATAACCCGCACACTCGTGGGATCCATCCTGAAAATCAGAAGATCTCCTACAGAAAGACAAACCTTTAAAGGCATGGGATATTTGATCTCAATGTTGAATCCGACGTGTTCATTCAAGTTCTTCAAAGCATTTTCCAAGGCCGGGAAAGGATTGTAATCGTCGTCGTTTAAATCGGGTTTTTCAAGGCATTTCTGTACTTCTTCCCTTGAAGGAATGACTCGGTCACTATCCGAAGTCGACGGTTTGGCTTTTTTCACATGAATATGCTCGAAATGAAGCAAATTCAGCTGGCCCAATTTGAGATCTTTTATGGCTATTTCGTGGTGTTGATGGTCCTCATGGATGGCTCCATTTCGACCGGTCACTTCGATTAACAAATGAAAATCGTGATAGATTATTGGCTGGAGATCTTTCGTCAATTGGACGTCGAATCTAAAAAAAAAACTCGAAAAAAAATAATAGGAAGAACCAACTCGACCAAATCAGCGCCTTTTTTAGCTGCCTGTTTGAGACTTTGGATTGTATTTTCCCTCTCACAAGCTATTTTTGTATACGAGTTGCCCATTCCTCGGTGGCCGACCTCCAAAGTTTTCCTTTTCCTCCAATATTTTCCGAAAGTCACCGCCATTGAATTGTTCAATTCTCGCTCGATATTTAACGGCTTCACCAACATATAATCCACTGAAATATCTCCAAGAAGAAGAAGAAAAGGACGAACCATCCAGTTGGCCGATTGGCATGTGTTGGTTGCAGATGATAGGGAAAGTCGACTTGCCATAAGTGTCGGGAAGGGCAGCAGGAAGGGCATAACACATAGCGATCCGTTGTTTTTCGTGGTAAAGTTCAATCCGGAAGGCAAGATTTTCGACAGAAACTGTCTTCGTCCGAAACACCAAATAGTCGATATGGTTTCTAAAGAGTGAGCCATTCGCATATTGCTCTCCGAAGATCGGATCCTCTCGAGTCAAAACCGAGAGTTCTGTGTTGGAGAAGGAAGGAACATCGGGCAAGACGGGATCTCTCTCCTCTTCTGGGACATCTTCTTCGACTGTATCTCTCTGAAATTCGATTGTTTTTCCGCAAAGGATGGAAAGACAAAAGGGACAACACAACGGCCAAATCACCGTTCGAGAATAAACAGACGAGAGACGCCAAAGCGTTCCCCGAGACTTTTCGGAAGATCGTTCCAAGGCGTCATAAGGACAGAAACTCTTCAAAATCTGTCCAAGAAAAAAGGGGGGAACGAACCTCTTTGAATCGAACATCAAAAGGGACGATTTTGAGTCGAGTTTGTTTCGTTTTATAGCGTTGTTTATAGAATTTAAGAGCCTAAAATGACCTCGAATTTTCAAAAAAAAAGAAGAAGAAACCTCTCCATGTATTCTCAAAAGGATGACATTTTCGTTTTGATGTTGGATCCAACCATCGGAAACAAGTTCTTTGCCGTCGTATTTTCCAAAATCATCGGTGCAATTCTCCCGAATAATTCCGTTTTTCGAGGTTTCCAATGAGGGAAGACATTTTCGAGGATTCAAAGCCGCCTCCCATCTGAATCTAATTTGGACAATTAGAAGGAAAGCCACCTGGCTACGACCGTTTGTTTCTCAGAAGTGGTTGTTGTGGCGTCGAGTTTATAGCCGATAAAATAGCGGAAAAGAAGTTCTTTTGTGGAGTCTGAGATCTCAATGTTGCCTTCCCAAATCGATCTGAAAATATTATCTTTTCAAACAAAAAAAACCAACTGCTCGGTTTGGAAGAGCTCTAATGCTCTGGCTGATTGCCATCTGCCGAGGGGATCGCAATTGCCGACGACGAAGAGAGATTCCCACGACGCTACTTTGGGACATCTGACGCGAAAATGGAGTTCCATCCTTGTCTAAACTGGCCAAGTTAGACGAAGAGATGGCGAGATAAGGGCAGATAACGACGCCAAAACATATGGCGACCTCGACCGAAAACATTTCGGAGAAAAATTTGGGAAACTTTTTGGAGTCGATAGATGCCACGTGACGACGGGAACCAACGAAAAAGTTTCACATTTCACGCAAATATACTTGAAAATACCGACCGACGAGTCGATCCGTCGAGAGAAAATCGAGAGATTTGAGGGGGATGTGGAATAATAAAGACGAGTTGAAACACGTTGAACTTCCGGGCGAGAAACCACGTGATAGACTGGCAGTTGGCAGACGAGGCTCCTTTCGCTATATTTTTGAAGCCATCGAGGATGCAGATCAATGCGCGAGACGGCCTTCTAGAAACCACGTGCGAATGGAGCAAATTCGCTTTAGTTTCACAAGCGAGATCCGATTGATCGGTAATCCCTGATTCCACGTGAAATCCCAGTCGAATGAAGTCTTTGTTTCTTTTTGTTTTGTTGTTCACTTTGTCTCTTTCTTTCCTTAGCTTCACAATAGACAACCGAGAAGCTAATGAGGATGGACTCATCAATCCGATGCTCTTTCTTCGACATATTTTCAAAGTTTTTTCTTTTATTTTTCTCAAAAACGAGTCAAGGCGTGGGCTCAAAATATAAACAAAACGGAGAATGTTATTTGGAAGGCATACATGAAGGATGTGAGAACAACGTACGGCCAGAAGAATGCGACGAGAATTAAGACAATTAGTCGGAAAGCTTTGGAACTCTTCGCCGAACTCCCAACTTCACTTCAAAACAAAACGAAGCAAATTTTTGAGGATTTCAAAGACGGAAGAACCCCGCTGACTCGCGATAGCATCAACAGCATTGTTAATTTTAAAATATTCTTCTATTCTCAGAGACTTTAGATTCCAAAATTATTGGCTTCGATCCAAGGGAAAGACTTCATCCAATTTGCGACGATCAAATCAAAGGTTGAATCAGAGTTTCTTCCGTTGGCCAGTCAGGTCTTTTTCAATCCATTTGAGTGGGTTGATTCCCTCCAAAAAACTATCTTTCAGTCAAACCAACAATGAGAAGCTTAACGGCACTGACGTCGACGAAATTGGACTTTTCTCCGGAAGATAAAAAACAATAAAAATTTCACTTTTTTTTCTAGCACAAGTTGGATTTCTTATGAAATCTAAAAAGACGACAATAGAACTTTGATTTTGGAGTTATTTGCATGGGATTTTTGTGTGGGTTCAGTGATCTCGTCGTCTCTTTTGATCCCATCATGTTCGAAATCATGTTTCCACTCCACTCGATATTTGCTCCGACGACAGCTGAATCAAATGGAAACGTAGAAAAAGACTACCAGGTCATCGGCATTCCGTTCTCCTTATCGCCTGTATTAGTGTAAGACGAGCGGCTCAGAGATGCGTCTTCTCCTTCTAACACTTCGTTTGTTTGCCCTCAATCTATCATACTTATTCTTTAGTCTTTCTCCATCTGGCTAATGCCTTCTTGCGTTGGAATCCAGTTGACTTCTCGACTCTAAATGACCAAAATCAAAGAGAATTTCTTACTGGCTTGATCAGCGACGACCACGATGACCATGGGAAAGGAGGAGGCAAAGCAACAACTCCAAAACACAAAGGAGGACATCAGAGCCATAGCGACTCGTCTGATTCTCAAGAATCTCATAAACGATCGACTCGACCATCCACTCCTCGACCGACTCTTTCCTCAAAAGTTCCAAGTTCTCGATCAACACTTCTTCCTTCTTCTACTTCTTCTCTTCCTCCCTCAACCACTTCGACCACGTCTTCTACCACATCGAATCGTAAGTTCTCCTAATGAGTTTTTCTTTCACAAGATTGGCCAATCTGGAGCCACGATAAGTAGCTTAAAATCCTCGAAAAAAGTGACAAAAAGAGGTCTTTTCCAGAAGCTTGTGCTCAAAGCGTTTTCCCTACAACCGCGCCCTTTTCTGACGTCGGATTCGTGTACAATCCAGATATCGTGTTCCAAGTTTTCCAAAATGAATCAGGCTGTGACTTTTTGAGGATCACTTGTTCCGGCTATTTCTCCGTTTATATCGCAGCCCAATGGACCAATGGAAACGAAGTGATTGTGAGTCTTCGAGTTGCCTCCGAAGATCTTTTCAGTTCCCTGAGCCTGTCGATGCGCCTGATAACTCAACCCTCGTGACCACTTCTACCACTTTGGCCTGGGAACAATATGGCTGGGGAGCCGACACTCCAGACAAAATAATCAAAAACAACTCCTTCTACTGTATGGGTGAGTATTTCCTCTCTCGCCGTCTACCGAATTCTAGTTGGCTCTCTTGTTCACTCCGATGTCCTTCCTGTTGTTTGATCCCTTTGTCTTCTCAAATAAATGTGTCATTTTTTTCAGTTGGATCACTTCTTCCAAATGGAAAAGAGGCCGATGGCCCGTCTTGTGAGTGTAAGTACGACTCAGTTTGGGTCGATCTTATGATCCTAATTGATTCTACTAACTCCATGGAGAATCCAGGTCTCCAAGAGGTAAAAAAGTAAATTGCAATCCGAATTTCCTCTAGGTTTTCGCCTCGATTCAAACAACTTTGAGTTGGTTTAATATCCAAAACACATCGTCAACCGATCTGGTAATCTCCTCCATTTCCTCGTCCAGTTTTTAGTTCCACACTCGTATTGGGATTGTTCTCTATAATTCGGCGTCGACTCTTTATGCTCCATTGGGTTCTTTGAATTTGGATCAACTCGAAAAGATCGAAAGTCTTCCCTTTCTTGGAGGGGCTTCTCCTCGAATTGACTACGCCATTCTGATGGCGATGCAACAATTTGATTCGGCTGGTCGGCGACCGAATGCTCGAAAAGTTATTGCTCTTTTCGCCACAAGTTTCAAGTAATTTCACTTTTATTGGAATATAAAAACATCATTTGAGCCCTTTGCGCGATGCCGCCCAAACACGAGCCGACAGTTTCAAGGAAGATGATGGAGTCCTTTTTGTTTACAGTTAGTCCAGGGATTTGATGACGGAAAAGCTTTAGATTTTGTCCAAAAGAATGCGGTGCCCACGCCTTCTTTGGCTACATTGGCCTCCAATGGATATTTCTTCGACACGACGACCGACAAAGATGGGGAAGCTTTCAAAAAGTCCCTTTGTATAGCCAATTGCTTCTGTCGCGACGACTATTCCTCCTACAAGAATAATGAGGAAAATGACACTCCAATGGCTGGTTTATTTTCTTTTTTATTCGAAATGCTCTTTGTTTTGAGGATGTTACAAGGAGTCGGACACTCCTGCCAATTTCTTGTTTGTCAGCCAGCGATGTCTCCAGTCAAAAGGTTATTTAGCTCAGCCGAAAACAGCTGAGAAAGCCCAGTTTCTACAAAATCGTTGGTCTTTTTTTGGATTTGGAATGTCAACATTTAGAATTTGAGGATCCCAATCGCCAATTCTACATCGGCGTTGTGTGGAACGCGACTCTCAACGGCTACTTCTATCTGGATGGAAGCTCAGCGAACTACACCATCCCAAGCCATCCTGACGGCCAGGACTGTGTGGCTGTGATTAACGGAATCTGGACTCCCGTCGCCTGCAAGACCGGCTACTACTCGGTTTGTGAGGCGGCTCCTTGCGACTCCACAAACTATTGCTACGACGAGGAATGAAGGCTCGGAAGGACTCCAATAATGTGAATCTCATAATGTCATAAATATCTCTTGTTTGAAGCTCTTAGATTCTCTCGGGACGAAGGGATAGAAGAAGAGGCAGAGACTGGACATTTTACAACAGAGACAATAGTATTTGGCTAGCGGAGGGACAGCCGCCTGCCCTTCAATCGCTTATCAATTATTCATTAGCCACTGCTTGCCTCTCCTTCCGCGGACTACTCCCTCATTTGCTTATTTTATGAGGGTCACTTCGAATTCATTAATTTAATTAAAACTTTTTTGACGCCGGCAGCAACTGTTCGCTTAAAGTATAACGGGACGAACATTGATCCAACTGCTAGAAAATAAATCGTTTGGTCAAGAATTCCTTCCGTTTTCTTTTCTTTTTGACTAGATTAATTTTGCTCTATTTCTCACAAAGATCCGAAAAGTATTTCGGCAGCTCTGGAAGAGCGAAAAAGCCTCGCTTTCGACCGAATTTAGCCCATTTTTTGATTCTTTCTGAAGCTGAAGAAATGCCGAGTCGAACAAAAAAGGAACTTCCGGTTGAATGATCGATCGAATTAATAATCTCAGCGATTGTTTGGATGCCTCGCCCATGCCGGACCGCTGTCTGCTGTAAAATGTCGATCGCAACCTCGTCGGCCATCTCTTTTTGTCGGCTCCCTTATTAATTGACACTTTTGACACTTGGGACTCCTTTTACGGATGAACGCCACTCCTTCTCCTAATTGCCAACTCCTCCTTCCAATTTTTATTCGAGCTATTTCTCCAATTCTCTATTATTCTCTTTTTTATTCCTTTTTTTCCATTTCTCTCCTCCTCCCCAAATAAATCAATGGATTCTCGAATCAAACCAATTCTCCTGTAGTTGATGATTCCCCAGAAGGGGAGAAATTTTTCATCGGGATGAGTGTCATCATTAATCAGAGGCCGGATGGTGGTGAGGATGATGACGGCACATCGACACGTGTTGTTGGCTTACACACAGTCCATTATTGCGCCATTTGCAGAGTCAGAGAGAGGACTCACAGCACTTCTGAGGGGCTCATTGATTATATCTTGGGGGCATTCGAATGGCTGCGAGATTTTCCGGTTAGCTGACCGTCTGATGAAGTGGCTTTATTAGTCGGACACTTATTAGTGGCTGCTCATCCAATTCATCATCCGCGCTCACTCTCTCTCGACTACCAGTGAAAAGAAGTTTAGAGAACTCACACCCGCAGTTATTTCTGTCAGTTTTACGTCAGGAACTGACGCAGCGATTGATCGAACAATTGCTGTGGAGCTCCGGAGTCTCGCCGGCCAAGTAGTTACACATCCGATCTGGGAGATTTCTCTTTTCGAACTGTCCGGAATGAGGAGGAGGTCGTGAAGAGAGGCAGAGAGAGAGAGAGAGAGAGAGAAAGAGAAACACTTGTTGATGGGGATAAATGGCCCTCGGATTGCGGACTCTTTCCATTCAAATTTCTGTTTCCAAGACTTTTCGAAATAAGTTTAGGAAGAAATGAATTTTTGAAGATTTCCCTGGAGAAATAGAAAAATTAGATTCGTCAGAAGCCTTTTCAACAACTTTCTCTCCAGGGAAAAGTCTCTCCGCACTTGACCTCTCCAATCCTGTATCTGCCCTTTTCTGATTCAATTTGTCCTCATATTGCCTCGAGACATTCCATCGGTCCATTTTAGTCTGTCACAAAGATGTCCCCGAGGCTCATAACGGCCGCATTTTGCCGGTCGTATTCCCTTCCGATGAGTAGATATTATGCCTCGAGAGGCCGTCTGATCTCCGACGGGTGTTCCCAGAAGCTGAAGTCGAATTGAATTTTGTCCAGAAAGATATTTCCAACTCATTTGTGGGTCCACTCGCAGCACCCAAATGTAGTTACCGCGCTGTTCGCAGTCTGCTCGTTAGTTGCTCGAATCGAACTCTCTAGGTGTCGATAGATCTCTGGAGGTCATAAAGCGCCTCGAAGTCATAAAAGCGTCGTCAGCCTCCTCTCCCCTCCTTAGGTGAAGTGTCTCCATCGGCAGCTTATTGTGGTCCCTGAAGGACAATGGCCATCGATTCCCAGTGTAATAGCCATCCGATTGAGGATTTCTTCCCTAATTCAGCAATTGTCGCCGCTCGTTTATCTTTTTCGACGAGTCGTCGACATGCGAGCTATAAACAAATCCTCCCGCCTCTATCGCAAAGGAAATTAGGTTAGTTTTTGGATTCTCCGAAAACAAATCCTAGCTGACCAGGTGCCAGAAATTTGCGCCTTTCGGCCTCCCTGCCATAAATATTTTCCACTTTTCTTATTCTCTCGAGTTCCTTCCTCTCTCAAGTCTCAGTCTTCAGAACGTCGCATTGTGTGCCTCACGTCAGTGCTGGCGTGTGGCTGGCTGTAATCTGCGCTATGTGGTATAAGGTAACTCGCTCCCCAACTAGTCCTCAAAAGAGATGAAGTGAGATGCCAGTGCGCAAGAAACACGGCCCCTACGACGTCATAACTGATGACCTCTACGACTGTCGAATCCCCCTCCACAACGAATTGGCCTATCAGCATGGAATCCACTTCGAAGCTAAGGTTTGTAAGGCGATGAAGGCTCGTGTATCATAGCCAGCGACCCCGGGGATTCGGAATGCCAAAAACATCACGAGTCGCTGTGTTCCCGGGGGAGAGAAGTTTCTTGGAAATTATCCAAAATTTGTTCAGTTGGTGTTTGAATTGTGACGAGCAATTTGCTAAATTAGGGACATTTCAGTATGTGGGAAGTATGGAAATTCCTCGTCCAGGGACGCGTATCGAGATTGTGGCAGCCATGCGTCGAGTTCGAGTGAGTCTCTTTCTTGTTAGAATCTCTCTCTCTCTCTCTCTTTGCAGTACGAGTTCAAAGCAAGAGGAATTAAGAAGAGACCGGTGGACATCACAGTTTCCGTCGACGGAGTTAAAGTGGTTCTCCAAAGGAAAAAACAAAAGCAAAAAGGCCAAGTGTGGGACGAATCGAAGCTGCTGGTCATGTTCCACCCCATCTACCGCGTCTTCTACGTGTCCCACGACTCACAAGATCTTCAAATCTTCTCCTACATTGCCCGGGATGGAGCCTCCAACACCTTCAAATGCAACGTCTTCAAATGCTCTAAAAAGGTTCGTCTAGGGTTCTCTTGGGAGCATAATGGAATTCTCTCAAAAAGGAGTCCACAAATTCCTCTGTAGTCTTTTGGGGATCTTCTTTGTCAGTTAAAACATTCCTAACTTGTCTGAGTTATTCTGAGTCAAAAAATATTTCCGAAGACTTTCTCTTTGTCCCTTTAGTCTCGAAGTCTTCTGGAATATTAATAAGAAGTGCTCTCCGCCTACTCGAAGCCTACGGTAGCCAGGAGTCTAATAAAAGTGTTGGAAAGTGCTCCGTCTCATAATAACGTGCCCCGGGCTGAGTCGGCCCCTTTCCCTGGAAAAAAGGCCAAGCCATCTGCTCCGAAATCCACTTTGCACCGTGGCTCTGAGGCATATTGCCCCCTCTATAGTGGCTATTTATAACCAATTTCTCGAGAAATTTTGATCATTTTCTGAGACTTTGTGTGTGACTCCCGACTGCGCTCATCTTTCTTTTTTGCGGCTCCTCCAAAACAGCCGTCAATAATAATTAGAAACAGTTGTCGCCTGCCCGCACTTGTCGGACTACCGTAATTTGTCTTTGAACATTTGCTTATCCTTTTTCTTTTGTCTCCAATCTCTCCCTTAGAAGGTTTCTCAACTTTTAAAAAAATGTTTCTTTTAAATCTTTACTCTCAATTTCTCTTGTAATCCCTCTGAGGGAAAAGACCTTTGAAGATAAAAAAGAGGAGAAAAACCCCACGTTCTCCGCTCCTTCACACATGCGTCTCGTCGCGTTGGGAGGAGGGGACGAATTACGTCAGCGATATTTACAGCAAACTCACAAAACTAAGGAAAACGAGCCGAGGGCACCGAGGGCGAGAGGATGAAACATTGAAGCTCATTCAGGGCGGCGGCCTGATGGGGCTTTAAATCACTCCTGCAAAATGGCTCCTCTTGATTTCTGTCTTTCCTTCCGTTGTTTCCTTCGAAACTCTTTCTCCTCGCAGAAAACTCCTCCTATCTCTGGTAATTTTAAGTTTTCCAAGTTTCTTCAAAGCCCAAAATGCTGTCGTCAGGAACCAAAGTGAAAATCCAAAAAAGGGATGACCCGGAACCGGGTTTGACCCTATCCGTCAGTGGTTGCGGCAGTCGTCGGTTGCTTCTCTGTTTCTCTCGTCTAGAGTCAGCTGTCTTTCGAGAGACAGCCACGACATCCCCTATACTACGCGCCAGCTCGACGCGTTGCCTCATTTTTCCACAACTGATTTATTGATTTCTCTTCGTTGTTTCCACGTCTTCCACTCGATTTTCCGCCCTCAATTTGGCGGATTTTTGAAATTTTTTGAAAATTCAATGGAAATGTTGTACGCGAAGGCAGAGAACAAGGATATTTCGAGTCAAAAGTATCCGATTTCGAAGCTGAAAATCTCCGTCCTTCCTCTCTCTCTCATTATTCATCCTCTCGCCGACTTTTTTTCTATTGATTGATAGATCTTTTTGACTCTCCCTCTCTCAATTGTTGTTTCCTCGTCCTCTCTCTAGTATCTTCGAATTCAATCTATCAGTAGTGAATGTGTTGATGAGCCGCCACGATGATCCGACTGGACCCATCGGAGGAGGCCTCCGATATGGGGGAAGAGAAGAGATTCTACTATCTTCGTCTAATGGCCAAACCTGGAGGCAAACCGATAAAAACAAAATTTGTCACTTGGTCGGCCGACGACGAGGCCTCCTCGTCGACTCCAACAACGCCGGCGCACGACGATCCGATTCTCGAGGTTGGGACAGCTGTGGGTCCTCCATTAACGAGAATAGCCAATTGATGGCCTACGAATTACACTTTTTGTCTTTTTGTTGCTCCGATTAGGAAGAGCTTTCAGTCTCAAGCGATGCGGGTGGTTCGAACCATTGGTCAAGCCTTCGAAGTCTGTCACAAAGTGGCCCAAGAGCAAATGCAGGTCGGTCGCTTGTCTCCCTGCGGATCAAAGCTTCAGGAAAAACACGAAGACGAGGCAGCGAAGCAGAAACAACGATCGGTGTCGGTCATCAGCGAGGAGGAAAACGTCCTTCCACCACAAGTCCTGGATGTCATCGAGGAAACGGTGAGTTGGTCGGCCGTCAATCAGTCTGGCGTCTGTTGTGCCAATATGCTTGTTTTCAGAAGGGAGGAGAGGATTCGAGTCGATCAGTCAGTCCAATGGAGCCTCCAGTTGGTCCTCTTTACTCCAAACGAATGTCTTTGGTTTTGAGATTTTTTCTCCTTTTTTATTTCGTTTTTAGTTCCAACCTCGAAAGGCGTCGACGGCGAGTTCTTCCGCGGGTACAGGGGCCGACACTACGGTAGCTGGGGCTGGTATCGAGGTCAAACCCGAAGCTACCAACCCCAATAATCCTCTTCTACAGTAATATCCCTCCTCTCCACCAAAAGCTTGAGAATCTTAGAGCTGCTGCTGCCACTCTACCTCCCTCGACGGGTCCAATTCCCAGCCAAATCCTTCATTCCACAACATTCCCTGGTTCTTCACTTCCTACTGTAGCTGAAAACGTCCCCCAACAATTCCAGGTTTTGTCGTTTTTTTTCCTTTCACAGAGTCTCATCTAGGCATCAACTTTGCCACATCCATCTTCGGCTCAAAACCCAATGATGCTGCCTTTCCCTCAATCAGCCACCCTTCCTCACAGTCGAACGTGGTCTCAGCCTGTCGTCAATCCCAAAGCATCTAATTTCCCATCTGCTCAATCCTTGGATCAACAACAGCCGATGTTCTATCCGGTGAATCTCCCAGTCGAAGGAAAAATAAAAAGTTCAGATGATGCCAGGAACAGCGACTTCTTTACCGTTTGGATTGCAATCACCCGTTATGGTTTCGCCCTATGCAACTCTCCAATTGAATATTCCTCAATTGGATCCAAACAACCCGGACATCAATCGCTCGTTGGAACACTACAATCAGCAGTTGATTCGGTCCCAATTGGATCAGGCTCAGCAATCGGCTCAAGTGGCTGGATGCCAGGTTCAACTCCTTCGAGAACAGCTGACGAGCGAGACAACGGCACGACTAGAAGCTCAGGTTTTGATCTTTCACTCTTTTTATGTCTCTCTTAGTCTCGAACGCATCAACTTCTCAACGCTAATCGGGAGCTCCTCGAACAAGTTCAAGCCCTCGTTCAGCGACTACAACAACTCGAAAATAAAATCACCGGCGAGATCCAACAGGTTTTTTTGTCAAAAGTTCTTCTAATTGTTTTCAGCAGACTCCCTTGACTTCCCAAGTGCCGACGTCTCCTACGAGGACGATGTCGTCCGCCGCGCCAACTCCAGCTTTCCTGTCTTATCACGAACAGCTCGATGCTCGCTTGGCTTTTGGAACTCAGCCGAAACCGAATTTGCCCTATCAAGTGAAGCCATTAGCAGATCTCCGAGCTGGATCTCTTCCTCCAACCAAAGAAAATGTTTCGAAAAGACAAAATGACGATGGAAATCGAACTGAACCAGAGAGTAACAACGACGACACAACCGACTATTCGAGTAGTGACCAATACGAGAAAACGGCTGGAATGGCCAAGAATTCAATCCCTCATTATAATGTTTTGATGAGCAATCCACTGGCTGAGTTGACTATTCCATCCGCTTATGCTGGCACCTCTGTTCCGACAATTCCTTCAATTTCTCAGCTGAGAAATCCAGAAAGAAGAGTTGAAGACGACGACCAACAGCCGGGTCCTTCATCCAGTCCAACCAGGAAAGGATCTCGTCCAACTCGAGTTTCGAGTATTCTTCGAGGAGAAAAAGAATTCAGTCGGATGTCGTTCAACCCAAGGTTTCCTTTTCTTTTGTTTTGGAAATAAGAGATTTAGATTGGGTCGAGGCGAACCAGAATTGGAAGAAGTAAGCGAGGAACCTGGAGTTGAGACTCGAAGAGATGACAAAAGACGAAAGGATAAAGTGACTGTCGAGTCTCTTTTCAAGTCTCCCGAAAGGAGTCCGGAGCGTCAAGTAATTTATTTGTTTGTTTCTACAAAAACGATTCTAGCCTCCTCCACTGTTGGCGACATCTTCAGTGCCGTTACCACGACCTCAGCCTCCTCCGCAACTTCTAGCCGCCAGTTCAAAACTCGTCTCGGCGATGTATCCTCCAATCAGAAAGCCAATCGTCACTCTTGTGAATCGAGTGAGTCCAATTCTTTTGTTTTCCGGTTGCACGTCGTCCCTTTAGGAAATGGATAGTTCCTCGGTGGTCACAGCCATGTTCCCTCATTTGGACGTTAGTTTCCTCTCCCAGCCTACTCCCCCCCTTAGTTTTCTAATTCCGAAAAAGTATAACGTTTAGAAATGCGAGTGTAGACTGCATCTCTGTGCATCTTGTCTTCGAAATTTCGGTCTTACGGTGATTCGTTGTAAATCTATTCGCTCGATGGCCAGAATCAGATTCTACTCTCGCTTTTCTGTGTGCTGTGTTCTTTTCTCTTTTCTCCCTGGAAACTCGATGATTTCAGCCGAAATTGGATGTCGTTCGGACGAAAACTCTTCGAACTCTGTCGGTCGAAATGCCAGACGAGGATCTCAATATGAACAAGGAGCCAATGAGGAAACGAAACAGTGATATCGAAGATCTCTTGAAGTCAGTTTGTGTTTTAAATCAAAAAAAGAAATTTTCAGTCGAAATGTGGGTCTTTCATCGAAATCAAGTGAACCAACATTATCCCGACATCGTCCATTCGAAGATGGAAAACTTCTTCCGAATGGATTCCCCTAGTCGTTTTCGTCTAGTCTTCCCCTACCAGAATCGTTTAGACTTTTCTCTCTCTCTCTCCCTCAACACTTCTCATTGATCTCTGACACCGGTTTCTCCCCTTTAAAACAGAGTTGATTCCACTCTTTTCTTTCTTTTTTCCCTTTTTCTCTCCTGTGCTTTCAATCCCAAAATGAGCTGTCTCTTTTGTATTAATATATTCTCAGGAAAGCGAACGCTTCATAATAAAGTCTTTTTCCCTTGAAACCGTTTATAAACCGTGACCGAACGAGTTCCAGACAAGGTTAGCCACCACCGGGAGATCTCTCCCCAGCAAGTTTTCGTCTCTATCAGAAAGCCTCCACTTATCCTCCAAAACAACTCCAGAAGGCTGAGTTTCTCTCGGATAAGGAAGGAGAGATTTGGATCTTTGAATTATCCGAGAGGCGGAAAAACAATGGCAACTGGCATCTGAAATAACTAATATCTGGGGTGACTGGGAGTTGGTTTTTGGCCTTTAGAGTCAAAAGTATCAAAAAACTGAAAAAAGCGAAGATCACGTGCCATCGGATCGAACTGCCATCCTCCAATCCCCCTGGCAGCCGGCTATCTCAAACGAGTTCTTCAGTCGACTGGGGCTAATGTCGTCGCATCTCCTCGTCTCTTGCGCAACCGTTTTTTGGATTCAACCACAATCGCCACAGTCCAATGGCAATTACAAACGTCTTGAGAGAATTTGCTTGTTTGATCCGGTCCCTCTGGTGGTCAGTACACACAGACCCGGTTCTTTCCTCCTCAATCATACGGGAATCCAATTTGGTCGAAAGATGAATATTCATCCCCTTCGTCCTCTCGTGACGACAATTTAGAGATTAAAGACGTCAGTTTACAGTACTACGAGACTCTCCCCGCTCACTCCCACAACCCATTAGACTGACATCGCTATCCGCCGTCTCTCCTCCGATTTCCGGGACGCCGCTGATCCTTTTCTTCTCCCTCCTTTTCCCTTCGCTACGGGGTCAAGCCTCTCATATTCTAATACAAGAGGAAATCCCTCTCTCGCTCCTATTTGTCTTCCTTTATTTATTTAATGTTTTCAGAGATGCTGCTTCTCTGCTCACTCTTGGTGCCACTCTTGGTCTTGGCGCTTGAAGGACCACAGATCCTCAATCCACCTGCAGCTCTTTTTCAGGTTTTTTTTTTCTATTAATTAGTCACGTAGCAATCCAATTATCCCAATGTCAAATATCAAAAGAAATTGTGTTTTGGTCTCATTTTTGAAGGCCTTTTTTTAGGCTCGAGCAACTTCCTCTGATGAGCTCGATCCCTGTCAATACATGTTGGCCAATTTGACGAGTAAGATTAATTTTTGTCCAATTTCAAGGAAAGACCATAGGCGTTGAGAATCTTCAAGCTCACGAGTTCGCCTCTTTGGAACAATGTTTGTATTATTTTCTGGCGGGAGAAAGTGCGAAGCGAATGAAGAGACTGGGTGTACCACATCCGATAGCCACCGTTCCACCCAACTATCTCTCAAGACAGCCAGTTCACATTAAATTCAACCAAATCACTCTTCAGCATTTTGAATTGGTAATGGCATTCCAAGAAAATAATAAAAGAATTTAGAATGAATTCCTAAAAGATCTGGCTGTCCATGGCTATATTGAGATCAATTGGCAGGACGATCGACTGCTGTGGAACACGGACACTTGGAAGATGGATAAACTCCACATCCAGAGTCTCAACCACATTTGGTTCCCCATCTTCATCGCTCAAAAGTCTGAACGTTTTGGTTCTCTTTCAACAAATAATTTGTAGTCAAGACACTCATTTGAAGAATGGAGACGCCTTCGAGATGAGGCGAGTAGACGCTTTCCACAACGGATCCGTTTCGGCCATCATCGCCTTCTCTTTGAGGTTTTTATTCGTCCTTTTTTGATTTCTTTTTAAAGAACATTCTGCGATGATTCTGACTTCGAGAACTATCCCGACGATGTCTACAAGTGTTGTTTCACCCTTGAGCCCAGAACCAATCCTGTAAGTTGCCAAAAAAAAAGAAAAAGAGTGGCTCAGAAACTGTTTGAGAACATTACAGACCCGGAAATGATCCGTTAGCTCAAGAGGTGTCAGAGGCAATCGTGCCATTCATCAAAGCCGTGGTCGAACTCGCGATGCGCAGGTTGCAACAGCGCCCGCGACCGCTAGGCCACGCGCATACTTCTCGCTAAAGTCTGGAAAACCCCATCACCTTCTTTTTGGGTGCATCTCACGACTATCTTGCAGGATATCATTGAATTTGATTCATCCGGTCTGCCCATCTTCACAGATCCCAAATATTTCCGAGATTATGGCTGGAAACTCTCGGGGACTGTTCCTCAAGCTCTCGACGATCCCGCTCAAGTTGCCCAGGTCTTTTTGTGATTTTTCCTCCAACTCGTTTCAGATGGGATTCTGTATTAATCTCCAAAGAGCTTCGAGCTCTGTTCGAATCGAATTGACAGTTCCCCTGATGGTGACAGCTCTGCTCTTTCTCGTGACTCCCTTTCTGGCTCACATCAAACTCCAAATTTACTCGAAAATCTTCGTGCTTGGCCTCCAATTCCTGACTTTCCTGCTCTACAGCAACCGTATTTCTCCGCATTTGGGAAGTGCTGCCGCCACTCCAAAACTTCTTCGCTTCCTCGAATTCTCGACGACGATCAATGGCCTTTCAATTTGCATTTCGATAATTCTTTGGTCTTGCACTAAAATTAAACGAGACCTCCCTCCCTGGGGACAACTGGTGCAGTCAGTTCCCCTCTCTTCTTTTTCCAATTCCTTTACAGACTTTCATCTTTTGTCAATAAAGTGCTCTGCGTCTTCCAGACCCATTCGTCTGAAGAAGAAGAAATCGAAAAAGGCGCCGGCAATACTTTCCAACAGGTTTGTTTCTCGATCACAGAAAACATAGATTTAGGATTGGCGAGCGGCGTTCGTGGCTATTCATGCTGTTATTATGTCGGTGCTCACGCTGATCTTTGTCCTCGGCTATATCATAATATTGTAAACGGTTCTTTCCTTTCTCACTTGTATGTACATAGAGCTCATTAAACTATTCGTCTTCTTTCCCTCCATGAGATTTCTGCCGTCATTCGACTCCATAGTTCACGACGTGCACAGCTGGAAAATGTTGTCATTCCAGACAGATCAGTCGTATAAAAGAGAAGGGAAGACCACCCAATGGGAAGAAAACAATTGCGGTCACTTAATTGGAAATATTTTATCTGGTCGACTCATCGGAGAAATTCATTTTCCTTATTGTTCTCGGAATCCAATCAGAAATGTAATTCTTTGCCGTTTTCCTTTGCTTCATTAGAAATGTTCAAAGAAATCATCACCAGGCGACCAAAAATAAAAAAATCCCCCATGACCCGAAAAATGACGAAACGTTTCGGGTCGCAGGTGGAAATCAAGATCTAATAGATCAGGAGAATTCTCTCGCTCAAAATAGCAAAAAGGACTTCCGTACACGTGAGGCTTCGTGCTCAGAATGTCAATTAGATACATCCCAGTTACGTTCAAAAACCCTTCCCTGTCTGACCTTTCCTCTCCAAGAATATCTCGAGATATTTCCCTCCCAGTCAAGTCTTTCGGTTCTCGCACTCATTGATACGAATTGGAGAGAGAGAAGAGAGGGAAAACGTCATTGGGCCCTCCCAGCCAGTCTCACGGACCACATCTCCTCTCTATTGTCCATTTTTCGCCCGAAAGACAACAGAACTCTCTTTTGTCTGGATTCAGAGCCTCAGGAGAATAGTTTGTGACGGCATTTCCGGTGCTTAAAAACAGAAGAATTTGGGGGTGTTAATTGGGAGTTTCTTCTCTCCCTTGTGACTAGAATTTCAATGATCAAAAGACTTTAAGAAACCCGCAAGTACTGTTTGTCGCAATTAGTTTCTTATGAATCAGAGTCCCTCAGATGATTGTTTGATTCGATTTACCTCTTAGATCAGACTTCAGATGATTTCATCACAATTAATTGAGTCTTTGGGTTAACCTCTCTAACATTTCTCGCGTTCCTTCTCAAGTCAACTGAATAGAATCACGCGATGCTCTGCTCAACAATTGGCGTGAAACATTTTCGAGATAATTGCTCTCAAACTAATAAGCCCCGCTTCGACTCGAGACCAGGTCAATCAAGTCAGTCTCCACCCTCATTCGAACCCACTTTGTTATGTTCTCACTTCGATTATATTTACAGATGGAAAACATTCATTAACTTGGCAGTTGTCTATGGAAGTAGCCTCGTAATCCGCCAAAACACGCCTTACTTGCATTAAAATTACGTTTTGTCCAGTCTTCGAAAGGTCAGAAAGATCTCAACGAAGTGTCGACAGGTGGATTTGAATAAGCTATTCTCGGACAGATAATTATTACGACGACTTCCAATGGCTTCTTCTTCCTCCTCATCTAAGATTCCCTTCTCAACGCCCACTGTTTGGTACGAGCAATTCTTGGGATTTTGCAGCTACGAATTCCCATGAACTGATATCAATCTGTTCAAATTCTCAGAGAGTGTGAACCTGCGAACTTTTGGCTAGCTACCTCTCGGGTTTCATTGAACCTGACCCTTTAAAAACTTTTCCAGAGGTATCAGATAACTTCCATATGGCCTGGAAGATCTTTCCCATCCTTACAAATTCTCTTTGAAAGATCTCTCTCTCTCTCTCTCTTCTTCTCCTTCGTATTCCTAGGAGTCCCATAACTACCGTACTCCTTCTGGTAAAAAAGGAACAAAAGGAGATAAAGCCTTTCATCTTTGCTCTCGTTCCGCGTATCAAATTCCCCTGTTGTCTGTTCGTCATTTTTTCGTATCCAATTTCCTCAAATTGTCCTCTTGTTGCTGGCTCAGACTTACCCAAACTTTTCCTTTCCAGGTAAAAAATGTTTTTGCTCTATTTGTTAGTGGGATTGACAGCTGCTCTAAGCGTAGAAAGACTCAGGTAGGAGGTCTCTTCAGCTCCAACAAGATTTCCAGCGAGAAAAGAAGTTTCGATGAGACAGATCCTCGTCTGATGTCGATGGCTTTCGGAAAGAGAAGTGACTGGGAAGATCCACGATTCTCAAGCATGGCCTTTGGAAAAAGAGAAGAAGACCCTAGACTCTTCTCAGCCTCTTTTGGCAAGAGGAACTACGACCCCAGACTCTTCAGTTCCTCCTTTGGAAAACGCTCTTTCGACGATCCAAGATTAGCTTCCATGGCCTTTGGAAAGCGTTCCTTCGATGATCCCAGGTGTGTTTCTTTGAATTAAAGACAAAAAACATAAATTCAGACTTTTCTCGATGGCTTATGGTAAACGATAAATGTATGCTTCCTGTCACTTTTGTTAATAAAGAATCGTAAATAATGAACCGTTTATTTGAAATATCACAGAAAAAACGTCATTAAAAAGGACAAACACAAGACCCGCCAGGCCGCTGGCAAGTTCAAAAAATGAATGAATGGGCCCCATCAAAAGAGAGAGTTAGTTCCAGAACCGTCTAAAACTAAAGCCGGAGAGACTCTGTGAGAACTTCTATTATTGCAGATTTTCGAGATTTTAATCAACTTTCACGGAGCTGTAGATCTTCCAAACGAAGGCGTACGTCGCCAGGAAGCCAATCGTTCCTAAAAAAATAAAAAATTGTTTTGTCGAGTTTTTGAAACAAACCTGTCATTAGGAAGAACATAAATACAAAAATGGCGGTGTAAGAGAAGTATAAAATGGTCGAGACAGCGCCACTAATCGTCAGCTTAGAGCTGAAGAAATGAATGCAATAGAGGAAGAGATAGACGGCTGTGAAGCCCGACGTCAGGAAGGATCTCCACCACCAATGATGGTCTTCGGCACAAAGATGGAAATAAGCCAGAAGAATTGTCGCCTCTGAGCATGTAATTATCAAAATCAAATAGACCAAGAAGAGGAATCCAAACATATAGTAAGTCTGATGAGCCCTGAAGATTCGAATGAGAAAAAAAGGAATAAAAACCGACCAGATGCTGTTGAGAATGAAGAAAAGTTGGATGAAAATACAGCCGAAGGGAAGAATTCCGCCCATAAGCATTCCAGGAAGAGGTTTTGTGTACATCGTTTGTTCTGGGACTTGACGAGGGATTTGGTTCGTTCGAACGGGGGCTTCGATCGGCCTCTTTTTAAATCCGAAAAATGCTCCGATAAAAGTCATTGGGACTGAGATGAACATCCAAAGGGCCAATAGGGCGACGAGAGTTCCAAACGGCACCGCAGCTGAAGAGCCCTTGCTCCAAAGAAGGATGTTGGTGAAGAAGAAGACTCCGAAAAGAATTCCGGGGATAAGGAAACTCGTCAGAACGACATTTGTCTTCCAATGAACTCCTTGGAAAGCTGAAATAGATGATGGAATTGACTACGAGAAAGGAATTACTCTTATAGAGACGAGCGGAGACATAGCCGGCCACAATTCCGAAGAAAACGTAAAATACCAGGGCAAAAGTGATGAGAGATCCTCGGTTGGCTGGGGAAAGGAAGCCGAGACAAGCGAAAACGAGAGTGATGCTCACCATGAAGAGAGTCTGACACCCGGCTCCAATGAATACCGACAGTAGCATTGGATATCTCGGAGCACGGAAGACATCTCCTGAAATCAACTCCCATCAACAAGGTATTTTTCAAACTCACCCCATACGAGTTTCCATCCAAACTCATCCTGAGCATCTTCCTCCGAATCCAGCTGATTATATCTGGCAATATCACGATGCAAAGTCCTCATAAGGATCATTCCAACCTGAATATTTCTATAGATTTTGTCCAAAAGAAATAAAACTAACCATTCCGGATAGGAAGAGGACGATAACGAGGGAATTCATGATGGAGAACCACTGGATGTTCGTGTGAGGAATTGAATCCAAAATGTAATCCCATCGAGAAGACCATTTGATGTCGGTCGCCTTCCATTCGACACTGTAGGTGTAAATGATTTCTCCGGAATCATCGGAGGCCTTAAGGGCTAGAGGTTGAGCATCGTCTCCACAGTTCAGATTCGTCTCCGATTTGTGTTTGATACTTCTTGGTTGGACTTTGATGTGGATGATCCTTCCACCGACCTGCAAATTTTCTTTTAAAAAGACGAAAAGAACAAACCTTGTCGTCCAAGAAACTGGGGTCGCTGGACATATCGCGATACTCAATCAGGATGTCCACATGGTTGAAGATATAATATGAGTCGGGTTGCATGAATCGTGTCTGGGAGAGGGAGGATAAAAGGAGAAGAGAGACTTACATCGAGGACACAAGCATCCCTCTGATGGCCATTGCTGTCCACATAGCATCCCATTGGGAAGCCAGTCGTACAGACGTTCATATTCTGCTGATTGGTGAAGCAGAAGGTCACAGGCATATTGTCGATAATCCAATGATGCTGGTAATTGAGTCGCATTCCCTTTTGGAGTAAAAGCATTTTCTGGGCATCGGACTGTCCTTTGTATTTTTTGGGACAAAGCAGAGAACATTTTTTGTTTTGTTTGAAGGCTAACTGGTACGGACTGGGGCGAATTCGCTCCCCGAAAAGCACTTGGCCAAGGTTTTCTACTGGAGACTCGTCTTCCGATCCAACGCAAAAGTCAAAACTGAACAATTTTTGATCTAAAAAGCTCATTACCTGTGATATTCGTAGGGAATCACGGACTGATCGCTGTCCAAATGATTCACAAAAAGAGTTACATTTGACTGAAAAAGAAACGTTAAAAACTATCAAAATGTCTTCTAATTCGACCTAATTTTGGTAATTTCCGAATGAAAAACTTACGGGACAACCGGCTTTGGCATTTTCACAAAAATTAACGGGAGCCAATCCGGGCAAATAGAACGCTGATGAGAGGGTGACGACCCCAAAGGCGAAGAGGATCGCCGGTCTCATATCTGGAATGATTGGGAGAATAGACAAAAATGGTTTACAAGAAAGAAGAAGATCTTTCAAAGGAGGAGCAAATGGAGAATTTGAAAGATTTTGTGAACATGTCAAGTAGACAGGTCAAAACATGAAAGGTGAGAGAGGCGGCGGGAAAGGTCGAAGGACTTTGAGTTCTGCTATGAGAGGAGACTGTCCCCCGAGTCTCATAGCAGAACATCCAAACTTGAATTTTAAAAAGTGGGTAATCTCGGCGGATTGAGGCTTCTCTAAAATATATTGATAAGGAGGAAGATGACAAAGGCGCGTTGAGTCACCCGAAGCCTTTCTCCATGAATTGAATTGAATCATGGAAAAAATGGGAATAGTCTCAAGAGTCTTCCAAGATCTCAACTGCCGGGATAAGGTGGGAGAGACTCAGCGTCCTGTTCGATAACATCGACAACTTTCGAGAGCGAGAATATCGACTTCTCTGCGGTCAGGGGATAATGAAGAAACACCAAGATACAAACCTCCGACTTTAAAAGTAGTTTTGAAAGAAGGAATTCTGAACGATTTGATCAGTTTATTAGAAGAAAAGCCGAAAAAGTACAGTCATAGATGGATGAAATAAAGATCTCTCCTCCGTCACTCAAGATGGATTGAATCAAAAGAGAAAGGCACTTTTGAGGAGCAGTCTCCTTCGTGACTTCCAGGGAAAAGTCCAAAAATAATTCAAAAAGTCTCAAACTAATTGTGTGGATTTAACTGCTATCGACGTGCTGGCTGCCACGACTAATAGGTTGGGTCTCGTCGCGCTCAATTCTTTTCTGAGTAAACATTTGAATTCGTTATTTCTCCGCTGCATTTTCTTCTTAATTCATTTATTTGTAGCTTCTTTCAAATTGCACAGTTTATATCACAAGATCCTCGAGTCTATGGCTCGATTGTCGATGCATTCAGACTAGCTGTGGTTGTGCTTTGAGTTGTCGTCGTCGTCGTCGTCGTTGTTATGAATCTAAATGGAGTCGTAGACGCGGGGGGTCTCGTCGCTGTTGGGTCCAATTGTCCCTAAGAGTCTTCCTTTTGCCTCTCAGATCTCTACCTTCATAGCTGATAGCAGATCCGAAGAAGTCAAAACAGCGTGGTCATCCGAAAGATTAAAAATCTCATTAGTCTAAACCCACTCAACTAATAAGAGTCAACTAACCGTAGTCGGGGAGATAGCGACTGTGAGGGTTTCTCCCGAGACTGGATTGAAGGCAAAAGGCTCTCCATAGCCATAAGCCGAGTTGTAGATGGCTTGGCCGATTCCTTGTTTACAACGAGGATCAGCGATATCTGGATTGCAGGCTGTGTGGACAGCTGAATTCTTTGGTTGCTTCCTTGAAAGATTCTTACGATGTCTAATTCGAAGACGTATGATATTGTCAAAATCTCGATAACAAAGGAAAATTATATTTTGTTTGCCTTTGATGAAATGACCAGCATTGAATC
Organism: Oscheius sp. JU1382; assembly: GCA_932521405.1. Taxonomy (NCBI): domain Eukaryota; kingdom Metazoa; phylum Nematoda; class Chromadorea; order Rhabditida; family Rhabditidae; genus Oscheius; species Oscheius sp. JU1382. Next base: position 4,860,233 of record OW051479.1, read on the forward strand.
GTTCATTATCCACATGACAGGCTGATATTTGTTGGTCGATTAGAGCTCTCCTTACCTTTGGCTCGATAAGTGATAGATCCAGTCTTGGCGTCTTTAGCACATTCATAGACAAATCCATCATCTCCGAGCCGCTCCTCTCCAAAAAATAAGAGTCTTCTTCTCATTTTTGTGTCTACTCCATTTGTCGGATCACAAGCTATTTCTCGCTTTGTTTTATTCGAAGAAACAAACCGAAAGGCGTGATGTCTCTTTGAGCTTCATCGACATCATGAAGAGTGGAAAAGTTACAATTGTAAACGATATAATGTCGAGCCACCCAAGTATTGTGTTTGCAAAGTTCCATATGAATTGGCGGCATATGACTCGTGTAGTCGAAAGTAGAAGAAGAGGAAACGAAGAAAAGAAGGAGGAACAGCATTGGCTGAAATTAAACTCAATTATAACCAGACGAGGGAGAGGTGTACATTAGGGGGACATCGGACACAATGAGGCCGGATAAATAGCCAGGCCGAAACATCTTGGAAGAGGACATGTTCCCCCGGTTTTTTGTTCAAAAGTGGACTCGAGAAGCTTCTGGTCATAATTATGAGAATAATCCAGGGGGAAGAGAGACGGCCTTCAAAGAGACCTTGTTCCAATCATTCTTGTCAATCTCTCTGTCAGAACGTATCGGGATCGACTCTCTGTTATCTCCCATATCTTCTCTTCCTTTGGAGGATACTCCTTCTAAGAGATACTTCATTTTTAGACTTCGAACTACTTTCATCTCTTTCTTAACAAAACTACAGCATTTCCATGTAGTCTTTAGTGTCTATCAATAGCAGTCAGTATTAAGAGCTTACGAGAGGAGCTATCTTGCCACCAAAACTCAAAGAAAGTTTCGTCCCCAAGAGAATGTTTGTCTTTTGTCTGTCCGCAGCCGTATATTGCCCTGTTTGCCTTTTTACTTTTGAACTCGATTGATCCTCCATGGTTCTCCGTTGAGAGAGTCGGGCGCGTACGACCTCGGCCATTAATTTAATCTGTTGATTCGAGAAGAATTCAGCGGCCAAATCCAATGGAAGAAGGGATAATTATAGTAGCCTCGACCATCTGTGCCACCATCGATTAGTGACCAGATGGTATGGAGAGAGAGGGATGAGTCATCCCCATTTCGTCATCTCTCTCTCTCTCTTTCTACGCCTACTCGCCGTCGACTGGAGCTGACTAATTCCATCCTCCCTCTCAAAACATCGGTCAGACTGATAAAAATCATCCCTTCCTCTCTCTAGCCGAATTGGCTCCCATTTCCTTCTTTCCCATTTCTCCGTTCAGAAATTGGCTCCAATATTGGAGCTACTTTGTCCATTTAAGAGTCTTTTTCCTATTAAGAAGAGATTTCTCCAAAAATCTTTTTCTCCTCAAATCTATATTGATTTTTGCGATTAACGGCCTCTCTTGGTCGGTTTTGGTGAAAGCGCCCTAATGCTAATAGTTACGGTAAAAGACCGCACCGCAGCCGGCCCGCTGACCACTCGAAAATTCTTCGGCGGGAACGCCTTGGGTCTCGCAAATTATTCCCTACAATCTTATCTTTTTTTTACTTATTTTCTCTCCCTCTGTCTCAAGCCATTTCGCCTTTTTTATTTTGCGTCATGGGACTTTTCCTGATATTTAAGAGAAAGTCTTCTTCTCACATCCATTTTTGCTGACAAATAACGGAGTGCCTCATCGACTCTATTTTAAACTCGGAATCCAGTCAGTAATGACAGAATTACTCTGAAAATAGAGTTAAAAGAAAAAAGAGTCTTCTAGAACATTCCTCCGGTTGATTATTCTTTGATGAGTCAGCTTATTATTTTCGGCGGTCTCCCCATTTCTCACTTCATTTCCATTTGTTTCCCCAAAAGGCTCCTCTCTCTCCCATTTTCTCTCAAAAAAGAAAAACTTATCCGCAAAATTCTTAAGAAATGGCCGATTGACTCGAAAAGCAACAGGTTTTTGTTATGTATTGAGAGGCCATAATCCGAAAATAGACGAGCGCGGCCACTGTTTTGTCATGGCCCGGTCTGTTGTTCCTAAAGCTGATTACGAGCAGCACATTTCCATTCCTCGGGCGTGCATCGATTTTCTTTTTGTTCTTATTAAGTCTTTTCAGAGATAGGCAAAATGTCCGGCTGGAACGCCTACATCGACACAATCACTGCTGGATCTGCCGCTGTCAAGCGTGCTGCTATCGTTGGTTTGACCGATGGATCAGTCTGGGCTAGAACCGAGGGAGCCAATGTCTTCTCTGTGAGTCATTTCCATCTCTTGTTTTGTCTATGGCAGTTACGAAACAGCTGAGTCAGGCTCATTCTGAGCAAAACAAACGCGATGACTACTATCAAACGAGAAAAAGAATTTCAGGCCACAGAGGCTGAACTTCGCCGTTTTGTCAATCAGTTCAACGACTTACCCAGCGTCCCTGGAGCTGGAGCTGATCTCGAGAACGTTCACTACATCGTTCCTCGCACTGAGGATAATCTGATCTTCGGAAAGAAGGAAAAGAGTGGATTTTTCGCTGTGAAGACGAAGTCGGCTGTCTTGATCGCTATTTACGAGGGAGAAAACAACGTCTCCTCGGAGGTTCGTGCCACAATTGAGAGGATGGCCACCTACCTTGAGAGCATCGGTTTTTAGATGTTACTGCCAAATGGTAAGAAAAGCCAAAAAAACAATAATTTCTTTAGATGGCGACGGGTAGTCGCGGTAAATGTAGTCTGCTTTGTCTCCAAAACGGTTCGCTTGCAAATCATTGGTAACTACCATTCCATAAACACAGCCGTCCACTTACATTCACTTTTTATTCGTTTCTTTGGTTTATCTATCGGAGCTTTTTTTTATGCAAATTTACAAAATGCATTGTGCATTTTCAGATTCCGAGTGTTTTACAAGTTATGGTAATAAATTTTCGCTTTATTCCTTGTTCCGTTTTGAAAATCTCGAATCTTGGGCTCCTCTTCTTGGATTTTCCCATGGACTCTGTCGATACAAACAGCTTTTCGGTTGTAAGGCTTTATCAAATTAAAATTAGCAAACAATAAAGTGAAAATCAAGATTGCCGGCGAACCAGTAACAACGATGCATCAGAATGGCTCATTTAGGAAGTTGAGAAGTGTTTGGTCGTTACATGTGCTGTTCGCTCCATTCGTTCAGACAGTTGAAAGCAGATTTAGCGTGATTTGAAGCAACTCCAGCAGTTTCCTACAATTTCGCAATTTATTGAGTCAAACAGTATATACCTTTAGCCATTCAATGAACATCTCCTCGTCTTTCTTCAACAGCAAATACTGACCAAAGAGTACATAAGCCTAAAATGTGAAAATTACAAGCAAAAAACTTTTACAAACCTTGTCAAAACCAGTCTCGCTAAGTTTAGATCCATATGTTGGCCCGATTCCAGCAATAGCAGTTACTTCCTTATCTCCCATGGGTTCTCCGATAAATTCACGGTGTTTCACACTCGTTGACATCTCTGAAAATAAGTAATAATTTTAAGAAAGGATAATGATTCATGTAAAAGTGTGTGGAGAATAGACGATCAATTACGAAATGAAGTTTCGAAAGCATCGAAGGGATGTATAAGAGCAAAAACAAACAAAATTTTAAGCTAATGAAAGTTGCATAATTTATCATCCACATTCGGAGGGATATCTGAGATTACTAACGTTGATGTCTGGTGGATCAAAGATGGCTAAAGCTCTCAGCGTTCGCACAAACTATTTTATTTTTTATGTTTTCTCGCTATGAAATAGCAGAAACGACTTAGATAAATGGACATTTTTTGAGGAAATAATAGAGGAGATGAGGACAGACAAGTTGATCGAAAACGAAGAAATGTCGACGATGCCATTCTATTATGAAATTTAAAAGAGTTTTTGGGCGCCAGTATCGTGGGTTGTGCCTATCAAAGGGTTCGGGCGTACATTTTGTGTGCGCAGAATCCGTCCCTCTCCGGCCAAAAAACAGCGAAGGCCGATTCGGTAACGCCAGCCGGACGGAGGCCATGAAATTTCGATGATCTTGTCGTTGTCAGCTAGTCGCGGACATATCTACCCTTTTACTACCCTTTCTCCATGAATGGATTCGTATTCAGATTTATCGGAAATCTTTCTATTATCTTCGTCAATTTTATTCTTCTTTTGTCACACAGAGATGTTTCGAAAAATAAACCAAAAAATAGACGAAAAAAGTGTTGCTAATTGGATCATTATGCCTCTTCAATCCATGGAAAGCCTGGCGCATTGATCCAAGTGTTGCGGCGCTGGGATCAAAAAGTGCCCAGTAGTTTTTTGCGACAAACAACTTGTTTCGTCCTTTTTCCTCGAAGACTTTCTCTCGGAAAACTCCAAATAAAATGTAAACAAAGAGAACTAAAAGAGTAATAACAATGCACTCATTTTGCACTTTGGCATAAGCAAAGATGCACAGTTCAGATTCTGAACTCAAAAAAAGCAGCTAATGTCATCAATAATCCAATATTTGTCTCTCTATTTCATCACATAATGCAGTCGTTTTTGATGTTCAAGGAAATTTTTCATCCTGGATGTTTTTCTCTTATTTTCCCGTGACTGATCCCGTTGACACTTTTGTTCGAAAAATCCCACGCAAAAGGTTTTCTTTAATTGATTTATTTATCCGAGAAGTTGCCCCAGGTTGCGTAGAAACGGCGTGCCGTTTCCTCTTTTTCCACGAATTCGGCCCCAATCGATTCGCGTTTTACACGGAATTTTCAGGTGCGACAAAATGCTGTAGCGTAGTTAGTCATCGTCATGTCGCAGTCAAACAACCGAGTGTCGTATGCCTCAATAGCTGGTCGAAGTGCCACAAATACAGCTAGTAAATCCAGCTGTTGCAGTCCAGAAGTTCCGACGACACAGGTTGACTTATCCGTTGTTGATGAGGCTAGTTGACTAAATAAGAATAAAACCTATTTTTTTTTTAGGAAGAATATCCCCCAATCGGTAATACGGGTGCAATAAAGCCGAAAAATGATAGGAAAAAGATTGAAAATATTCCAAATACTGTGGGTTTTTCTCCTTTTTTGTTGAAAGGTCCTTTTTAGCTAAATATAGAACTCCCCTCAGAAAATATCCCAGAAAAAGAAGAAAATCTACCGAATCTGTCACAATTAAGTCTCGATGAATCGTCCAAAACAGACTCACCAAGATCTAAAAATGACCCCGTTTTGTCTGATCCTGGAGTCGAAAATAATAATATGGTTTGATAGATCTAGAACTCCAATCGAAATGGATTCAGGATTCTCGACCAAAACTATGGGCATCTCTCTTTAAAAAGGATACAGACAATGAATTGGTTAGAGAAGAAGAAAACCCAGTCTCTGTCGTTGATGAGACTGAAAGCCAAAATGTCGGTTTGATTTATTTTTGCCTTAAAAAAGAGAAAATTCAGTTGGAATTGGAAGAAGAAAAGGTCTTTTTAAATCTCCAAGAAGAGCCTTCTTGTTCGCGAAACACCGATCCAAATATGTTCCCTCCTCCTGTCGAGCCATATCCAATGCAATATCAAATGCCACCTCAAATGGTTCGTTTTTCAATCTGCAATAGATCTCCCCTTCAGAGTTATATTCAAATGGCTCCAATGGCACCGACTTCTTATGCTGTTCCCCAATATGCCATGGCTCCCGGCGGCTATACTTTTGTTGCTGCTCCACCGATGGTCCAACCTCCATATCTTCAAGGCTATATGGTCCGTCTCTTTTTCTTTCTTTCATTCGCCTCTTCAGCCGATGGATCAAACAATGATGCCAGTGATGCAAAATTTGCCTTATAATGCGATTGCTCATCCATATCAAGGGATGGTCTACTTCCAATACGAGAATCCAATGCCAGCTGAAGCCTTTCAAGCTCAAATGCCACCTGTGATGCCGCCGGTGGAACAACCTTCGACTCCTCGCTATTCGAGAAATTCCTTCTTGGCTCCAGCTGCCTCTTCCAATAATGCTGTGAGATTTCTTTTCCCTTTTATATCAACCAAATTGTAGTCGGATCAGTCAAGTCAAAAACCAAGTTCTAATGGAGACAACTGGGCAAGCGCCGTCGAGACGATGCGATATGAACAGAAAATAGCCAATAAAATGGATCTCATCATTTGTAACAGGTTCCTTTTTCTTTGGGATCTCTTAAAAATCAAAGTTCAGATATCAAGTGTATTTAAAGATTAATCGGGGAAGCTGTGGATCAGTATTTGCCGCTGTAGATCTCTTCGATCCTTATAGACGCACTTATGCAATAAAATTCGAAGATTTCGTGGAATCACGATCAAATCTCGTCTATGAATACGAGGTCTATAAGGTAAGGAGAATTTCCTTCCAAGAAATTGTTTAGACTTGCTCGGCTTCTGAAATGAATGGATATGTCTTTGGAAATCAAAACGAAGGATTCGCGAGAGTCTATTGGATGGGCCAACAATACAAATACAGAATTTTGATTATGCAGCTGCTTGGGCCTTCGCTCGAGAATTTGTTCTCTTTTTCGATGAGACAATTCAGTCCTGAGGTTTTTTATTTTCTCGAGAACTCTCATCAGGATTATAGACGATTTATCAATTAGGAAATCAAATGTTGAACAGAATTGAGCATCTTCATCAAAGCGGTTTTGTTCATCGAGACATTAAACCCGAAAATTTTGCCGTCGGAATTGGTCCACTTGAAAAAACTATTTTCCTTATAGATTTCGGATTGAGTCGAAGGTTTTCCTATTCTTTGAGAAAAAATAAAACACTTTTAGAATCAGATTCAATCCTGATAACCTGGCAATTATCAGAAAGGACAAATCACTTGTTGGAACGGCTAAATATGCCAGTATGAATAGTCATAAAGTGAGAAAATCTTTTTGGCAAATATATTGAAATTCAGGGTCTCCAATTGGGTAGACGTGATGATATGGAATCGATTGCTTATATTCTTCTTGAATTTATGCACGGCGAACTTCCATGGAAGGTACATAATCTCGCAACACTCAAAATCCGATAATTCTAGCCTGAAAATTGGCGCACAGCTCCAAAAGATGTCCTTTACAAAAATATGTTGGAGACAAAGAAGAGCACGAGTTGGTCGAAATATCCCGAGATGAACGAGTGGCTGAGCTATATTGCCAATCTGGAATTCAATGAAAAGGTCTGATCTAGTCTTTTCTCCCTCATCCTCTTTCTTTCAGCCGGATTATAATTATCTTCGTGCCTTGCTGGCCAGATATCGAGATAATTCATTCTCAAAACCGCAAAGAGTTACTCCTCTTTCAGAACATCTCGCCAGCGTTTCACATACGGATGGGTAATTGCGCATTCGATCTGAATAAAATTCTTTAGACCGAGTAATTCGAAGAAGAAATCAGTCAAAGGAACTCCTCAGAAAATGGAAAGAGATGCTGATCATGAATTTGAATGGATTGTTCGACGAGAATCTTGTCCAAATGATCGATATTCCTACGAATGTCTCTACCGGTTTGATTGGCCATCAAAAAGGTCAATAGTTTAGATGGACTTTGCCTTTTGGAATGGAACCTCTACGTCCTCCAGGCGATAATCCTTCGAATGTTTTTGGATACGGGTTTGGCGAAGGAGGATTTGCCTAGAGAAGAACGGGTCACTCTTCGAGAAAAAATGATAGAATTTCCCCCAGAATTAGAAATCAGAGCAATCTAGTTGTCATATATAGTTCTCATGATAGTTACCAAAAAATCAACTAGATTTTTGCTCAAGAGCTGCCCGATGAAGTCTTACGGGTCTCAGATCTACGGTTCTACCTCTATTGGTTTGATATAGAAGTCGTTTTATGTTTAGAAAGGAAGAGGTGTAAGTAGAATGAAGAATTTCAAGGTCGTTTCAAGTGTCTCAAGTGTCGGAAGTGAAAGGCCACCAAGTGGCCCAAAAAATTTGGCTTCCTTGACCCTAATTGTCGCATAAAACAGTCGGGGGAAAGCTGTTACTCCTTATCGGAGATGACCGTTGGCTATCATCGTCTCGCTGAAGCTTCGATTCTCGTCTCGATTTCGTCATTACTTCTTCTGGTCCTCACACTTCCAAATATTTATGACTTTGCTGAAACGGAAAAAGATCTTATTGTCGAGAGATCTGCCAGATTTAGAGTAAGTTCCTCTATCTTGCTGTAGCTTGTTAAACATGATGCGCTAACTCTTCCTTTTTGGCTGAAGATAGTGTACGATGTTTATCAGAACACCAAGTGAATTGTATAAAACTTTCAGAAATCAACAGATGAATTGTGGACAACAATCATCCAGCTTCGAGAGAATCTTTCCCCAAGTCAAATAAGTTTCTTTACGCGAAACAGAAGAGCCGATTGGCTCATGGGAGGCGGCTTTTGTAAGGGATGTTTCACTCTGGCTTGTCCGATGGGAATGCCCGGACAACCTGGAAATCCTGGACCCGATGGAAGTCCGGGAGACGCTGGACGTCCAGGAAAGACTGGAGATGATGGTAATTGCAATCATGATTTAAGAAATAATAGCATTTAGGATTTGATATCCAATTAGAGACAGAGCCTGAAATGCCGTGTGTTGTTTGTCCAGCTGGGCCGCCGGGACCTAGAGGAGCTCAAGGAGAGAGAGGACTGCCTGGAACTTCGGGAGTGAACGGGCCCGTTGGACCTGATGGCTCGACGGGGATGGATGGGCCCGTCGGTCCTGAAGGAGACCTTGGAATTTCGGGAGAAAATGGCCCGATTGGAGCTAGAGGCAACCAAGGTGATATGGCAGTGGCTGGCACCGGAGTCCGTGGACCGGTTTGTCTCGCTTGAGGTTCTAGATTAGATTTAGCTTGGGCCTCCTGGTCCAATCGGGATGAAAGGACAGCCTGGACCCCCAGGAAAACCATCGAAGACACCCGGACTGCCTGGCAATTCTGGAACGAGCGGAGCTATTGGACAAACAGGAAAACAGGGTGCTTATGGAATGGAAGGAAGCTATGGTCCTCCTGGAGACCCTGGAATGCCAGCCTCATATTGTCCATCGGATTGCGGGGTTCAAAATATCCTAACGGAAATGTTCCCCGCTCATTCAAACTCTCGTCTCAACCAATACTCGGCTCCTCCCGGAATCCAATCCGCCAATTCACAGACGTAAGTTTTATTTTGACGAAACAGAAATGGCTTCAGAGACTCCAAAGCCTACGGGATCAAAACGAACAAACTAACGGATTTCGAAAGGAAACTCAGAAAGAAAATGATCAAGAGACTTTTGGCTCTTCGAAAATACAAACAATAAAGGTTAATCAGTTTTCTCCATCAGCCACTTCTTGACGTCCTTCTTCTTCTGTTCATCCGTCACTGCGTAGAGAGCTCCCTGAAGTTTCTCTATTTTCTTCAGGTGAAAACAAAAGAAAGACAGAAAGGGAGAGGATTAGAGTATCACCTTTGCGATGCTATCAATGGATCCATTGTAATCGCTTCGAGTTGCGACCAAGCTGTCGATGTCAGATCCAATACTGGGCATTTTGATTATGTTCTCCTCTTGATAGGTTCGCATAAGTCGCTTATCAACGTTCTTAAACTCCATGCAGGAACGAGTTTTTCCAATTTGTCCAAGTCTCTTGTGATGTTTCACGACGGGGGCCTCTCCAATCGAGTCGAATTGTGCTGAAAAATTAGTTGCTTTTCATGAGAGCGTGATTGAAAACTACGTGGCTGATCGCGATCCACAGAACAGTTGGATGATTGTGGCGACTTCGGGGTTGTGTCGTTTGTGTTTTGACTATTTCGACGCAATTTCATACTACAGGCTTTGATCTTTCGTCGGAGATCGAAATCACTCGAAGATTTTACAGGAACAGCTGAAAAAAAGACTCCATAGACTAATCTTCTTCTTATTTGTCTCCGCTTTTTAATCGTCTACGCGCGAGAATGGCATCTCTCTCTCTTTGTTATTCAACTGTCGTCACAGAGAGGATGTTGTCAAGGTAACAGATAGAAGATGACACCCACATGGGTCAGACACGGAAGAAAAACTTACTGGGTAGGTGGATGTCGTCATCTCCTATTAGGACCTCTCGAGCTTTATTACTAAACCCACGATGCGGAGCGATCACCCCGTCGTCCATCTCCCTGAGATAACAGGATGTTATTATGAAAGACTGAGGGAGGAGAAGAAGAGAGAAATAAGAGGCGGAAACCTCATAACACTTGACGTCCAAAATTGTAGGAGATTTGTCCGTTTTTAGCCGAGTATTTGAATATGAATAGTGACGGCTGGAGGAGGGGGCAGGGATTAGGAGACTTACGTCGAACTGTATTCAAGGGATATGCTTAAAGAGATTATTAGAGTTCTGTCTGATCAGATGCAAAAATAGAATGAAGCTGTTGAGAGAGAGGAAAATGAGGGAGGACTAATTATACCCGTGAGAGTGTAATTATCTGAAAGAGATGTGTGTATACAAATCAACGAGGAGAGAGATCGTACTCGCCAATTATCCGAGCGAATCTCATTAACCTGACTCAGTTGATTCGTCTCGAGTAGACGAAGGGGAGAGGCGAAATCAAGCGTCTGTTGTCTCGCCTGAGAATGGCTCTAGATTACGGCTAATCTGCACTTATCCGCAGTTGGTTTCAGGTGAATGAGAAGTGAGGAAGAGGGAGGAACACATTTCCTCTCTTGAGGAGATCACCTAATTTCCTTCAAGATAATTTGAAAATGTTTTGTATCTCAAAGAGCAGCTTGTTTTTCATAAGAGCATATCAAGAGCGCCTCATACGATGCTTCAAAGAGTTTATTGGAAATATTGTTGTCTTCTCTAGAAACTCCAAAGACCATATTTTGAAGATTTCTGATAGGAGAAAAAGAAGTTCCTCCCGGATGGAATGAATCAGTCGACTCACATCTCCACTAAAAACATCTTTGGCTAATCCTGTTTTGTGTCTTGATTAGTAAGCAGAAAATAAATATTGAAAATCCTTCTTTTGTTTGACAAATTTCACTCAAATAGTTAAAAAATCGATTGGTGAGGATGAATTATAGCCAATCAAGTTCACCACTACGTCGTAAATTAGTTGAGCCTCTTTATACTCGATTAAGAAAAAAGGGAGCAAAAAATGAAAGCTCGTTTAAACAGCGCGGGTTATTTCCCTATCCTATTGGCTTACTGTATGTCCATTATTTTTTACTTTACTTTTTTTCTTCGTTTTTGCCTTTTTTGAACTAATACTTGGCATTTTTAATGAAATCAGAAAATAGAAGCACAAAGAAGACAAAAAACGAAGAAAAAAATTATAAAATAATGGGCATATAGTAAGCCAATAGGATAAGGAAATAACCCGCGCCATTTGAATGAGCTTTCATTTTTTGCTTTTTCTTAATAGACTAACTTGTCAAACTTTATTCATAATTCGATTTTTCCCTTTAGTAAATTTTAGGAAAAAAAGCTGGTTTCCGCCACGAAAGTCACCTATCTTGGGGAAACGCATATAAGCAGTTTTCGTCGTCTTCTTTTAAACAGACTCATTATAACTTATAGTAAACTTCTCGTGAATTATTCTCATTTTTGTGAAGAACTATTGAGATATCCTTCATACCAACGTTCTTCATTACCAAGAAATTCCGTTGGTATAAAAAGAAATAGCCCTACGTACCTATTTTCCGATTGGCCGCCCTCAATTTTGGATTACTGTGGGCATAGACGCCATTATGAACGTTTTGAATAGTTTCGTTCTCAAACGATTTTTTTCACATCTTTTTAAGACGTTCCTTATCTATTTTTTGCATTTATAGATTTACAACATAAAGTCTATATTTGATTCGCAAAGAATAAGAGATTAAATGAAACTGCATTTAACATAACAATTTTTATTGATTTTCCTCAGAAAGGAAAAGACTACTTCAACACTGCTTTTAAATTCTTGTTTCTAGCCTAAATTTTATTAAAAACTAATTTGCAGGCTCTCCCTCAGTATAATACTTGGAAATGTCTACAAAACGAGGTCGTGGGTTAGTTTTTTAAATTTAATAATTCAAGTAAACAAAAAATTACATTTTATTTAAATAGAGTGTTTTACTTTTTAATAATAGCAAAAACCCTAGAAATAATCCGAAGAGGAAGAGAGAAGAAGATGATGGAGACGTCTCTCTTCAAGGAGACGAGGAAGACAGCCGAAGCAGTGGCTTAACAAAGGTTGATCCTCCTAAAGGTTAGATTATATTTTTATTCTAAAAATCTTAAATTTAGGAAAGGAAAAGGATGCGGAATATGCGGCGCCTAAAGGCCAAAAATTAACTGACCTTGATGAAGAAGGAGTTACAAATGGAACTAAGGTTTGTTTTTATTCAAAATGTCTAAGTCATTTTTTTAGGAATCCGAAGGAAATGTTATCGAGCAAACGCATTATATCGTAATTCCTTCCTATAGTTCATGGTTTGACTACAATTCTGTTCACCAAATTGAAAAGCGTGCCTGTCCGGAATTCTTCAATGGGAAAAATAAAAGCAAGACTCCAGAAGTGTTAGTTTATTCTTTAAAATATTTATAATATTATTTCAGATATTTGTCTTATCGGAATTTTATGATTGACACTTATCGGCTGAACCCATTTGAATATCTATCTGGTACTGCCTGTCGTCGCAATCTTGCTGGAGATGTTGCTGCCATAGTTAGGTAAAATATATCTTAGAATGATACAATAATTAAATTGCAGAGTTCATGCATTTTTGGAGCAATGGGGACTAATAAACTACCAAGTTGATGCTGAATGCCGTCCAGCACCCGTTGCTCCTCCACCAACAAGCCACTTTATGGTTTTAGCTGATACTCCATCAGGAGTTCAGCCTGTAGCGCCAGGAGCAATGATGCCACCAGTAAGAATAACTTAATTGCTTAATTTTTATTTGCAGATTGAAAAAAGAGAAGATGGAGAAGACGGAAAAGGGAAATTCAATAAACTCAACTATGTTGGCTTAAAAACTGATCAGTATCAAAAACTTTTAGTTGCAATGAAGGTTATTTATTTTTATTTCACTTAATTATAAATTTTAGACTAAAGGTGCAGCGCCAGGACGCGACTGGACTGACCAAGAAACGTTGTTATTGCTAGAAGGATTAGAGATGTTTAAGGACGATTGGAATAAGGTTTATAATAGCAAGTTATTTAAAACAATAAATTTAGGTGGCCGATCATGTAGGCAGCCGTGCTCAGGATGAATGTATTCTTCGGTTTTTACAACTGCCAATTCAAGATCCTTATCTTGGAGGAGAAGATGATTTTGGAGCATCTGATATTCTTGGTTAGCTTAATAACCAGTTGTTCAGATTTAATTATTTTTTCCAGGGCCCTTGGCTTATCAACCAATCCCTTTTTCTCAAACCGGAAATCCTGTTATGTCTACAGTAGCCTTCTTGGCGTCCGTAGTTGAACCAAAAGTTGCCGCTGCAGCCGCCAAAGCAGCGTTAGAAGAGTACTCAAAAGTAAAAGATGAAATCCCTCCATTGATTGTGGATGCACATGCTAGAAACGTCCAAGCTCATGAAGATAAAACTGGAAATTTGGATGGAAATGTAGGATTAAAGTCTGCTGGTGTTATTTTGCGCGATGGTGATGAAAAAGTTGAGAAAATGGAAACAGGTATTTTTTTTTTATTATGCCAATAACGTACATAGACGAAGCCGAGAAAGATACAGAAAAAAATGGAGAAGATAAAAAAGAAGAAAATGAAAAAGAAGATAATGAAGACCCCAAAGAGCCTGCAAAGAAGGCCATCAGTGAAGCAGTACAAACTGCTGCGGCTGCTGCCCTAGCCGCTGCTGCAGTAAAATCCAAAGTTTTAAGCCATTTTACTATGCAAATTTGGTTATTATAGCATATGTCTACCATGGAAGAGCGCAAAATCAAATCGCTGGTAGCACAGCTTGTTGAAGCTCAGATGAAGAAATTGGAATTAAAGCTAAGACATTTTGAAGAGTTGGAGTCCATCATGGACAAAGAAAGAGAAGCTGTCAGTTTTTTTTTAATTGCTTAAGAAGTAGTCTTTTTAGTTGGAATATCAGCGACAACAACTTATTTTGGAGAGACAATCTTTCCATATGGACCAACTTCGTTATTTGGAAAACAGAGCTAAACATGAAGCTCACAATAAAATGATTGCCTCTGGACAAGTAAGAATAGTGTTTTATTATTATTTTTTTAGCTACCAGCTGGCCTTCCTCCTGGATTTGAAGTAACTGGGCCACCTCAGCCTACTCCACAAATTCCTGTTCCTCCTTCACAGGCTTCCGATGAAAAAGATCCAAATAGACTCTCTCCTGGTCCAGTAGCTCGTAGCCACACACCAGGACAGGTTCCTCAAGCGCCGGCTGCTCAATCATATGCTCCACCTCCTCCACAGTTTGGTGGACAGCAGCAAGGTTATGGACATCGACAGCCGCCACCACAATTTAATGGTCCTCCTCAATATCCTCCATATGGTCAAGGTTGGCGTTCTATTCGCTCCAACTATTGATATTTTAGGACAACCTATGATGAATCAATATAACCAACAGCCACCTCAACAAGGATATTACGGCCAGGGTGGGGGATACCCTCCTCAACAAGGATATGGCACTCCGCAGCAGCAGAGACCACCTTTCAGTCACTCTAACCATGGTGGATATGGACAACCTCCTAGGGCACCTTATAACTATAACCAAGGACAACAAGGATTCCCTGGTCAACCAGGATTCCCTCAACAAGGAGGATATCCTCCTCAACAGATGTCACATCCTGATCCAGCTGATGCGGCAACTCCTCCAATGCACCAAGGCCAGCCAGGAGGACCTCCACAAGATAAAATGGAGTAATTGACTCATCTTATGTTTATAATTTCTGCAACTTGATCGGCAAAAATTAGTACCAACGGTCTCATTATGTTCACTGGTTGTTTTTTAAACCCATTGAAACCGTAAAAATCCTTTTCATTTTAATGTATGTTCTACCCATTATTTTTATTAATATAACTTATTGCATCAATAAATACTGTCAGTAAATTGTTGTATTGATCTAATGACGTATCCTCGGCAGTGTACCTCTATCATCTATGATAAAACCCGCGATGAGTCATCATTTATCAAAACCCACCAGTGTGGCGTTTTCTCAGTTTCACCTCTTTACTCATTTAATTTCAGACGTTATAATGGATAAACCGTATGAAAATCTCGTTGATTTATGTGTAAATACTGCGATGGCTTCATTAAGAGGTATGAGTAATGATCAATTAGAGCAGATCCTGAATGATGATAGAAGAATTGATAGTATTATTGATTCCTTGCCACAGGTTAGCTTATTTTTTTAATCATTATATTTAAATGATTAAAGGTGCGTTCTCTTCCTTCTGAACGGGAAGTTGGACTAACCGAAAATAAAACATTAGCTGAATGGAATCTTGGCCAAGAAGAGCGTATAGAAAAGCTTCGAGCAGAGGTAAAATGTTATCAGTAAACACTAACTTTTGGAAAAATTTAAGGTTTTACGCAACTATGAAAAAGCTTCAAATCTTAAAACAGAAGTGGAAGAAATGAAGGCTAGACTAGACAGCAGTGCTGGCAACCAAAGTCTTGATGTTACTAGTAATTTGCTACAAGTTGCTGCCCAAGAAGCAGATGATGAAGCCGAGGTAAATATTTTCTGATTCTCTAAAGGTTTTAGGCGCTCACTCGCGATCTTTATAATAGGACCGTAAATATAGAACAATTTTTACAAAAGTTCCACGATAAAAAGACTTTAGCTCATAGCAGGTAAGAATTTTACTGTCTCGTAGTATCAGTCTTGTCAGGAAGATAAAATGTGATCGCCTGATGAACATTCTCCGTGAACAACAATTTGCTCAACCGTCCCCACATCGTATTTCGATGCCTACTCCGACTTATGCTCCTGCTGCGGCACCAAGACATAATTTCTATTAAATATACGTATGCCAAGCATGTAAATATTGTGCACACTATAATCGGTTATAGAGTCTACAGAGCCTTTAACATCTTTGTGAATAAAGGTTCATCAAAGCCTACAAAATGCCACAAGCAATTTATCTCGATTTTAAGCTGTGCTTTGTCTCTGAATGTGCGTAGCTCTTTCTTCGCCCTCCTTATTGTACAGAATGGTCTGCACATTGTTGCCAGTTCCGAAGGAATCTTCGCCGTCGAAGACCTGAAATAGATTGCTCTTTTGTTTGAGAATTCTTACCAGCTGATCAGGCGGAGAGTTCACGCCTTGGTTTTTAGCGAAGATCTAAATTTTGTTATTATTTTCAGCTGAAAGAGTCACTAGCCTTGAGGGTCTTTCCAGCACGAAGGACAAAGTCTCGTGGGAGTGTGTAGACGATCTCCTTTTTGCCGTCGATCTTTCTTTTGAGCTTCCATTCACCGATGTGTTCGTCCTTGGCGCGATGGGTATTTTGAAGGGAGATGAATTTGCCATCGGGACTGGCCTCCTGGATGGAAACATTTCCCTTGGCAGAACGCTGGAAGGATTGTCTCGAGGCAGTTTCTCCCTTGACAATTCGCATGGTCTCAGTGTCAGTCTCCTGGCTGATGGCATGCGTTTTGACAACTTGTTCGACGAGTTGCTTGAGGCCAGCACGGTTCTCCTCTCCCTCCAACATCTTCCTGTAAATGGCAATCTCAGCATCCAAAGTCTGCTTAGTATCCAGCAGCATTTGGAGCTCAACCATAAGGGCTTGGCATTCCTCGCGCATCTTGCGGATCTGACTGTCACGATCGTTGAGAGCAGCTTCGTAGCTTCTTTGATCGTCTTCCAGTTGGTAGTTGAGTTCTTGGATTTGCTTCTCAAGAAGGCTATTGCGACTCTCAAGATCAGCGAGTTTTCCGCGAAGATCAGCGAGTTGAGAACGAAGACGCTTGACCTCCTCTTTGGCGTATCCCTGTTCCATATTCTGACGAGCAGATTGAGTTTGGATCTCTTGGACCTTCAGACGATACCAAGACTCCATATCATTGCGATGGACGCTGCTGATCTAAAAAGATTGCTTCATTTTCCCATAGAAAGACAAAACCTGATCATACTCCTCACGAATATCGCGAATGGCAGAAGAAAGCTCGTTTTTGAAGAATTCTCTATTCTCAGGGGTGGTGTCACGCGAGGCCAAAGTCTAAAAACGTCTTCCTCCATTTTCTTTCAAAATACCTGGAGTTCCTTGATCTCATTGTCATGAACTCGTCGAAGAAAATCGATTTCTTCGAGAAGAGTTTGAACCTGATTTTGGTAGTCAATACGATTCAGAGTCTCTTGATCCAAATCAGTGCGAGCTCTTTGAAGTTCGCTGAGGAGACGTTGATTTTCTTGTTTCATTCTCTTGACCTCAGCTTCGAGTTCGGCAATTCGTCTCTTCAAATAATTGATTTCAGCCTCGAGGTCAGCCAATTGCTTGAGAAGAGCATCGATCTTAGCTCGATCTTGGTCGCGACCTCGGACAGCATCTTCATATCTAAAAGGCTGAATAATCAAAAGATAGTTTGCGACAGCTCCCCCCTAAAGAATTCCCAAAAGCAAACAACCCGACTTGCACATTGGCAACACAATCAGTCAGCAAACAAAACGTTCTACCGTACTTCCTGCGAATATCAGCCAACTCGTCTTGCATCTTCTTGATTTGATCCTCGAGATCTTTCCGCTGCTTATTGGTCTCATTGACGAGTTTTTGAGCATCAGCTAGTTCTCCTTCGAACATATTTCGGACATTATGGGTGTCTTTTCCCCATTTGCTACGAAGAGCATCCAAATCGGCGGCCAATTTACGGTTTTGAGCCTCCAAGAAGCGGACCTAAATGCTTTTTTCCTTTGAAAATCTCAAGTTCTTTTTCACTTTTTCGATATAAGAGGCCAGACGGTCGTTCAAATCGCTCATTTCCTTCTTTTCGCGTTCGCGAGAGTCACGGATCGTCGAGGCGGCATTCTGTCCAAATGGGGACAGTCCAGAACCTGCGCCACTTCGCATTTCCGTAACTATCTTCAGCATACGGTCTTGGGCTGAAGAGGGAGAAGTTTGAAGAGAAAGAATATGGAAACTTACTGACGACATTGCCACCTCGGCCTCCCAAGGGAGCTCGAGCTGATGGCTGGGTGCTGGAGAAGGACATGGCTGAAAACTTTTCGATAGTGGAAGGGTGAACAGAAAAGAAGGAATCAGCCGCGCCTTCGCGACTGCCGGACCGTGCACTGCCGACCGGCGTTTGTGCTTCGGCTCAAGACGGGCAAATCCTCTTCGAAACTCTCTCATCAGCGCCGTCGCCCACGAGATTACGGTGGCAAAAAGGCGGGGGAAATTGTCAAAGACCGGGGAGAGATTGGATCTCCTTGACAAGAAAAGGCGGCAAGGAGGGGTTGGCGAAAGAAATTAAAAAGAAGACGAGTGAGAAGAAGAGTAGTGTGTGCCGCATTGAGCACACACAAACACATAAAACTCCTCCCGTCCTCCGAATTTGCATTGAGGCAACCCGACCTCGACACATCGTTTTTGACGCCCTTGAAACCGGTCGCTTATGCCCTCTGAGGGACGAACTTCCAATGAATGAATAGCCATGCGATTTGGGTCGGATTAGATTTGCCAATAGCGTTTATTTCTAAACGACGTCCAGTTATGTAATTGCTCCAATAAATTCTCTTTTTCTTCCCTCGCGCGAAGAAAAACCGCATTGAGCCGACACTTATGAGTCAGAGAGAGACAAACTCACATTCTCGAGTTATTTCCATCATCTCTTCGGACGGGAGAAGAGACGGCGTTTGACGATCTGCGGAATTAGTCGAATAAACAAAGTTGAGAGAGGCGAAAAAAGAACAGATCTTTTGGGGAATTCACACTGGATATCAATGAGGCGAAAAGGACAAATAAACGATAGATTCTGAGGAATGTTGAGGTGAATCAGAAAAGAACCTGGAAACCAAATGCAAACAGCTCTGCTGATCCAAGAGCCTGAAGAAAGGAAGAAAAGACGAGAACTCAAGTGGTTGCAGAAAGAAGGGTTAGACCGTACTGTGGAGGTGTTATTGAAGACGGCTCTTTTATGGACGGAGAAAATGACTAACAAGGGGTCGGGGAACCGAAGTGAGTAACGCGAGTGGGACGGCGGCGCCGGCTCACAATTTCCAACAATTACTGCGGTTAGCCGACCGGTCTGCGTTTGGAAAACATAGACGGCATCGACGACCGGAAATGGATCATCTCGAATGGCACGAAGTGGATAAAAACGCGCCGAGAGAGGCTCTAATTGCATTCGTTTTGCCTTTTGTAGGCGTTGATTGGATTTCTTCGGTTGGATGGAAACAATTCCTTTGAATGTTTGTGTTGTGACTGATTGAAAAGGACAAAGAGAACTTTTATTGAATCTGATACAGATCGGGAAGGCACGACGAAGACCTTTTTTTATAATACCCGTAAACAGAAAGCAACTGGAGAAATTATGCATAATAAACCGGAGCTATAACATTTTGAATCTGATAAGCGAGATCTGGTCCGATGGTTTTGCAGGTTGAGTTCCAGGTGTCCCGATGGGAACTTCGGAATTCTCGGAGAACTTTTGTGGCAACATCCTAAAAAGACTACTTTTAGCTGAAAGCAAAAATACCTGAATTTGAGCATTTCGACCGGAGTTTTGACAAATAATTTGAATGGCAGGGACTACGAGCGGAGGAGTTGTGAATGGATGAGCAGCCACAATCGACGCAAAGCCAAGAATTGCTCCGTGTTGTCTCCATCTGCACTCTTGAACCAACATATTTTTCATTCTTTCCATCAGCTCATCATCCAATTTGATATAAGCAAAGTGGATTAAAGTCTCCAAACAGCGAGCAGCTTCTTGGCGAACTTCAATCTAAAATATAAATTTGAATTTTTTAATAAGAAAGAAAGCTACTTGTTCATCGGCGAGACCATTATAGACGAGATTCGCTACGACTTGAGGTCGATTTCCTCTCTCATAGACATAGACATTTGAAAATACAATCACTTGGAAGAATTTCAGCACGGAGACTTTGGCTCTCCACAAGCACGTTCGATCATATGCCTGGAATATTTCTTGACTCTTACAATCAAATAGAATAACTTACATCGATGAGGACGCTGAGCAACGAATCGGCGAATTTTTCGTTTACAAAAAGCCCGGACATGTAGTCGTGGATAAGGACTGACGCGTTGGAGATGATATCGTGGTCTTTGAAAGTGTGGAGATCGCTGGACTCATCGTCATTTGAATATTCCAAGAGAATGGGGATCAGTTTGACTATTCCGGGCGTTAGACATGTCATACACTCTTCGTAATATTGGAGAAGGAATTCCAAACAACAAAGAAGGAAAATTCGACCTTGACGATCGTCGTCTTCATCAAGAAGCTGGAGATTCGATTCGGATAGGAGAGTTCTCATTCCAGTAATATCTATTTCTCCTCCAATTTTAGATTCTTCTAAAACTTGTTGAAGAGCAGCCTGAAGTTCGATGTCCATTGTATGGGAGGATGTTTGTGGCTCAGATCTGGTGCTGGAAGGGGTCGCAACCAGGGATTCAATCTGGAAATTGGAATAACAAAAACAAACAAAAAATACTTTTTCTGTGAATTTTTCAAGCCAATAATCAGTTCCTTTGAGTTGAAATCTTTCCGGAAGGCCCTCAAAATCATTGAATAAATTTGCATCTTCGACAGTTGAAATCACTCGTAAAGCACTGGAAATTGAAAATTATTGTTTAGGAGGAAATTACTGTGAGATTCCGACTCTCTGTATTTCCATCATGGCAGTTGGAAGCTGTTTCCAAGCGATGTCAGTGATTCTCTTTCGAATCTCAATGTCTCTCCAATTCTTGGCTGGGATGAGGCCAATTCGAGCCGTTTGATGGTAAGCAGATGGAGCCGGCCGTTGCATTCCAGCGATGATGGTCTCAATTAGCCAATGGAATCGGCGAGGATCTTCATGGTAAAAAACAATTGGAATCACCGATACCCAGGCATTTTCAGCTTCACTATTCAAATGATCAATCAAAAAGTCAACTGCTGGAGCCACTGTTTTCCACATCTTGTCGAGGACCTCAAATGAATAATGACGAGTTCCTTTCGCCAATCCGAAGAAGATATCGGCTGCAGCTCGTTGGTCTGTATGTTTTTTGGAGAACAATAGCCCGGTCAGAGCAGTCACTAGATTATTGAGGATCTTCGTATGGTTCGGGAAATTCCTCAAAACATATTTGAAGAGACCTAAAAATATATAACAATTAGTAAACTATATTACTGTTACGGTATATGTTTTCGTCGATTGTAGCATTTTCCTCCTTTTCTAAACACAACGATTCTACCATACTCTTGATGTTATCTTCGTTTTCAAAGAAGGCAACCACAGCTTCTTCAGCATCAGAAAGAGTTCCTCGATCAACGGATGGTTCGGGGGCACAAACCGAAAGAGTTCTAGAATTATTCTTCTGGAAATAAAAATGAAAAACTCACTTTGGCCACTTGTGACATCCAGCTTGTTTGGAAATGAAGATAGTACCTTGCCATTTTTCCGTGGTCACAGGAAGATTGTGGGAGTCGTAAGCGGCACAAACATTATCCTTTCTAAGGCCACAAATCAAAGGATTTTTCTCATTTTTTGGCTAAAAAAGACGTATTTTTGATTAACTTAAAATCTTACGGTTTCAGGGCAAACCCAGTCGATTCTTTTTGTTTTTGGCTTGTTTTTTCGAAGCCAATAGGCCAATTCATCGGCACAACGATCTCTCACAAGGATGTCGTCACAAATCAATTTTGAAAGAAGAATTTTAATGGTGGTAGTATTAGCTTTAGCTCGTTGGCATTTCCATAGCATCGCTCGAGCCAGCTTATTTCTTAAGTGGTGAAGATCTTTGTCATAGTAGAGCTCCAAAAGTTTCTCGACAAGAATCGCCCGTTGTTCATCGTTGCAAACGAGCTTTTCCTTCCTTTTTTGTCTGGCTACTTCGAGTTGTTCCTTGGTTGAGAAATCACTCCAAACGCCTTTCTTTGGCAATTCATTATACCATTCCTGGGCGAATTCAAGCAAAATTTCGTCCTCAGTTTCAGCTCTATACAAATACAGTAATAATACTTTCCAAGTGACATACCTTTCAATCATTTTCATATTTTGAATTTGTACAAAAATCTCTTCGAAGACTTTGTTGAAAGTAGGACGCTCAGCAACTCGAATTCTGACCAAAGCTGGCCACAGGATTATTTTTTCTTCGATTGTGCTCATATAGGTCCATTTGTTGTCTCGAATTATTTCCAAAGCAGCCTAAACAATCTATCTCCGTAGACTAAAACTCTACCTTGATCTTCTCAAGTGAACTATTTTTATCCAACAAGACTTCGGCTAAGAGCTCGATAACATCACTTCTGGATTCGTTATAAATCGCCAATAGATTGTTCAATTCAGATCGAGTCGTCACTTGAACATCCGGATAGTCGTTGAGCGCTAATTTAACCAAAAAAGAAAAGACTCTCCTTTGGAATGGATAATAGTTCAGCGTATCCTCATTAGTCACAAATTCCAAGTGATTTTTAAAAAGATAACTATCAAAAGCATTGATGGTTATCCTTTTGCCCATAAGACAAGGGTCATTTAAGTATGTGAAAATGTATTCAGTTTGGTTGGTCACCCCATTGCGTTCTCCCTAAAAAGTATTCTTTTTGTACAAACGAAAATTTACTTACAACATCGATGGCTTTATCGTCGATGATGTTCCTCAACATGTTTACCATGGAAATCAACGCTTGGCTATCTTCTTCTCCTCTTTTGAAATTCATCTTGGCGAGAAGTCCTTCCAATGTCAACAAAATAACCTCTCTAACATTCGACCCATCGGTATAAGGAATATCTAAAACTAAATTCTGAAAAGCTAGAGAACTTACCCCAAAATTTATTTGTGATGTGAGTATTACTAAAGCGAGCAGATGGCAGGATTCTATCAGCAACATTTAGAGCTCCCGATTTTCCAGATTCTGGCACTGGGAGACACGTGACAGCTCCACAATAAGCCATATTCACTTGCTTCAAATATCGACGAAGGTCATGTCTAAAAGAAGTTCTCTCGAAAGTAAATTCTGTCTTACGTCGAGATCTTTTCAGTTTTCATTTTCTCGATCAAAGGAAACATAAAGAGGTTCAGAATTTCGGCTACAGTATCTCTTCGACTTTCATCAGGAACATGCCAAGCCATGCTCACTTCGTGTTCTTGATAAACAACTCCCCAATCCTAAAAGAGACTCATCTCAAATCAAGTTCACTCACTCTAATGGGAACCCATTCTTTGAGAGAACGACCAAACTGATCCCCTAGGACTTGTTGCTCGATGGTATAAATACGTAAAAGCATATATAAACTATACCACAATCCTTGACAGCCAATCTGAATGAATCCTTTCTACTTGAACAAACTAGACAAACATCATGGGCGAATTTGCACTCGCAATCCAAAAGAAGACCGATCAGCTCGTAACATATTTCTTTGTTTTTAACGAAGGCTTCACTTGTGGTACAGAAGAGGGACGAAGCCAGATTAACAAACCAAAGCGAGTTCGGTTGAAGATTCTTCTCCCGTCTCATTTCAGCTGAAAATTTATACTTTTTAAATCAAGCTCCCATACGAGTCAAAAGAAGTTTCAAATTCTTTAAGACATATTGGGCAAATCGAGGCAAGTTCTCTGGACGAACAAAGACTGATTGAGCCACAACTCCCGTGATGAGTTCTGTTCCAATGGCCGAATCGAACTGATTTCGAGTCACAAAATCAAAAATTGTATCGATTAGTTGTCGAGCAATGTCGGGTGATGAATTGCAAAGAAGAGCATTAATGCAGCAATCAATTGATTTTCGAAGAGTTTTCTCTTCATCTCCAATAGCTGTTGATTCATCCTTGAGGCCTCCTAAGTTCTCAGTGCTGTTCTTTGGAGCACAAACCGACAGAGACTCTATTATGGCTAAGATTCTAAGCAAAATATTAAAGAGGAGACGAAGCTGAATTACTTTTCGAGGATGCTAGCTGAAAGGGCTGGAAGACGAGCTGTCAATTGGCAAAGAATCTTCTCATCTTCTGTAAGATCATCTCTCAATTCAAGACATGGAGTACAGTCGACATTTGGAACAAGGAAGAAGATAAGATTGATATTCTAAACACTTAGACGTCTAATAAAGAAGCCGAATATCACCTGAAGAGCAAGAGCAGTCTTGGCGACATCATTAATGTCAATGGCAGTTGAAAGAGCGTCCAAAAGATAAATGAGATGAGATCGAGAAGTTCTTGTTTGGTCCGAAAAATGTTTCTTCTTATGTTCTTCCACAAAAGGATAATAACGGGAGATCATTTCATCCTAAATTCTTAGTTTTCCAACCAAAAGAGAACTATACTTGTTCCATCCAAACATCCAAAGGATCTTTGAACGTTCTCGGTTTATCATCAGCTGCAATTTGATATACGACTTCAACGAGACATTCAAGTGTATTCAGAAGACGATGAGGCTCACAAACAGCATTCAAAGCCGGATAGGTACTGGAATAGGAAATAGAACAAGAAGAGAAAGAGATACTTACTGCTCGAGGAATTTCGGAATGACAACTTCTGGCTTCAACGCGGCAAGACCCATCAAGATCTTGGAGATGGACTAAACATATTTTCATTCATAAAAGAGAAAGATAAACATACAAATTTATCAAAAGATAGCTCGTTGTAAATGGCCGTCAAAGTGGTTTGAAGCATGCAGTCAACGAAACGAGAAACATCGTCGTCATTCAGATAATATTCCTCGGGAACATCTCTCTTATGCTTCTTGAGTCTTTCCTCATAAAATCGATCTCGAACCCGTTCGGAAAGTCGATTCATGAAGACAAGAATCGCTTTAGAGTACTCATCGCAAGTCGAAGGATGCATAAACGTTTCCAGACATTTCATGAGTCTATCCAAATGAGGTTGACAACTATTGGGACCACCGATGAGATCCCCAACCCAGCCAGCGAAGGCTAGAATTGAGGCTGTTCCAGTTCCATCGCCTACAGGAATTCTGCCTTGTCGAACCACAAGTTGCATCGATCTGAGAATGCGAGTGAAAAGATTCTCATATAAATGACTGATGTTGCGGAAATTTGGGCAAAATCGGAACAGTCTGAAAAAGCCTTTTATAATGTTTTTGATTGAAAAGTACGTTGAGAAAAGATAAGGAAGATCTTCTCCCCAAACAGCTCCCATTTCGACCAGTTCGTAGAGTCGCCACAGATCATCCCACCATAGGCCAGCTCCGAATTTGACATGCTCTTCAGCTGTCATAATAACTGGGAGGAAGCGAAGACATAAATCAAAGAATTTCTTATCATCGTTTCTTGGCGAAAGATAAACTTGTATCTATCAATTTTTTTAAAAATATTTTTCAAAAAAAAAAGTCAAACCTCATCCCAAATCTCTTTGGATGCTTCGAGAGGATAAAGTCTCTTCAATTTGTAGACAGCTCCTTGAATCTTTTCATAATCGACATTCTCATGTTTTCCATATCTCACTTCGTAGTAAAGTCGGAAAACTGGTCTCCAATCCAAAGCTAAATCCTTATAGGAAAGACGAGAATCCCTAACAAAAAATACTTAACTTTTTTTTCAAAAAAATAACCTACCTAATAATGTATTCGAGAAGTTTTCCTGATATATAAACTGTCTCTCGATATTGATCAGGCTTCGTGAAGATGAGATAAAGAAATTTGACAAGACGAGTTGCCTCTTCAATAGTGAATCTCAATCCATAAAAGTTTGTATATCTGAATGTTTTCTCTGAAAGAATTTATCACTTAATACCTGCCAAGATAGCTTAAATAGTTGCAAACACTTGGATGAGGCTCATTGATTAGAACTCCAGCCAGAGATCCAGTCATCAAATGTTCGAAATATTCAGAAATGTACTGAAAGCATTTTTTGAGAAAAAAAAAACTGATTCCTCTCTTACTTTATCTAACTCCTCAAAGTAAGGCAAAAGTGCAACTCGAGTCTTTGGACGAACATATCCTCTTGCCATATAATTATTGACCGTCACTCTGCCATCGACGACAACACAACATGCCTGCAAATTATTTTCTTAAGAAATTTCCTTCAAATCAACTTTTTGGGCTAAATTTTGTCAAAAAGTTATAATCCGTGTCAAAAGGATTTTTTAGTTCATTCAAGTTGTTTGCTTAAAATGGCAACTACTTTTCTGAACGTTCTCCACGGATTTTTGGCCCCTTATCAGCCGTACGATCAACTGCCACCATTGGTCTACTTCGAATTGGGATTCACTACCGGAATTGCTTATGTCTCGTTGGAAATTCAAATGAATCGAACAATGAACGACCCATTGGTTAAGAATTTCATCCAGCTCTGTGAAGGTCAGATGAAAGTCAACGAGGAGATCTTGAGCTACCATGGATCGCCTATTGATGGACTCAACAACCTGCATGGAACAGTCTCTTTTGGTGCACATTTAGCTAAAATTGGAGCTTGTGCAGCCACTCAGACGGGACAACTTGTCTGCAAGACGATCAGCAATAAGCCCGAAATGATCGGAGCTGGGGCTGTGGTCATGTTGCCTCTTGACTCTGCTAATGACACTTTTAATTCTGTTTTCTACATTGCCACAAAGGATCAGACAATCTACGAAGGAGAAGTGATCGGTCATGTTGAGAAAGGACTCGGTCAGCTCAAGAAATTGCTTCGCGAATTCGGTAGCTACTATGGAGAGCCACAGAAACGTGTTACTGTTCACGATTGTGGACAGATCTAATTGTAATATACATGAACTAAACATAACCCGTCGGGTATTTTACTGTACCTTTGATATAAGAATTCGCATCTGGGTTAATTTCTTCGCAAGGGAACTATGATTCAACGTACAAAGGAAATTATAGGTCTATTGCAAATTTCTCGCCGAGCTTTATAACAATACCCCCAGTAAAAATAACTTAGAGGAAATTTGGACGGTATACGATGCGACATTGGGAAGATGTGTTGAGAGGGTTGACCTCCCAGAGGGTGGATTGAGAAATTTTAATTCAGAATTGCACATGCCTTGGATTGGATCAGCTCCTTCGGAATGACTGATATTGAATAAGGAGCGCAATAGCGCATAGGCAGAGAGGGGCAGAAGGTGGGCCAGCCCATAGTAACAGTGGATCACCAATGAATCAGGGGGCGGGCTGTCTAACGGATCCATCAATGGTTGTGAGAAAGAAAGATAAAGGGACCCAGATGATAGAATAGCTGCTTCTAAGGAAGAATTTAATATCGAAAGTCAATGAACTTCTACAATTAATGAAGAAAACTAGAAAGTTGAATTTTAAACTTGTTAGATTATCGATCTCCCCTTGTTTTTGGATATTTTCTAAGATTTTCTTCTACCCCTTCTCATTATTTTTAGAATTGAACCAACCTGATTTGCTGTAGCAGCGGCAACATCGTGGATTAAATCGTTTAGTCTGACACTTTCTTTGAACTTCCTTTTTTTCACTCCATTGGTCGGAGAGAGATCCTCTGCTTTTCTTTTGCGTTCGGCTGAATCATACCCTCCCATCAAATGTGTTCTGAAAATATTTCTTTAGAAACGAAAAAGTTATAAATTAAATTAAAATTCCTTCCTGAAGTTAACCAAAACCCCCATTAAACTAAAATTTTCAAAGCGAATGAAAAGCGGATATTTCATTGAAAATTCATTCATTAGTACATGATAATTTTATGCTAATAAAAAAATCATGTTTATAAACAAGAAAGCCTGTTGAAAAGAATTAATGTCTGTATTAGATGCCATTATAAGGTAGCCATTATTATAGACTTTTTAAGGATTGTTTCAACATTATTTATAAAGCACACTCAATTTAGAGGTGTCTCGTTTGAACCTCGCCGTAAATTTCCTCCATTACATCACGTGATGAAAAATACATCAGAATGATGCAATGGTAAACTGTGTCAAGTTCTTACAATGGTTAGATAGGTATCAATGTAGAGTTAGTAAGATTAGCGGACTATAACTCAAAGTAAACACGTTGAAATGTGTAACTTTTTCAGTAAATTGTTTCTTTAATCACAGATTATTTGGAGTGCCATTGGCTGTTATTTTAGTCTGCTAAGGACTTTGTTAATACTTTTAAAAAAGTGATAAGGGCGATTCAAAAAACGAACTTTTTTTTTCGTTATTTTTCGAAATAAAATCCAACACCAATAGCATAAATTACGCTCTTTCTCTGGAATCCTAACGTCCATTTTACGGATTTTATACTTTTCGTTGTAAAATGATTAACCACGTTCAGAAGAGTATTTCTAGCTATGTTATTTAATGTGAATTAGCTACTTCATCAAGCTAGAGTGTTCAATTAGCAAACATATCAAACTATGTAACAGTTTCTGTGCTTTCTTCTGCACAGATTCATATAGGTAACTATCTAAAATCTCAATTTTCAGATAAAATGAGCAGCACATATTCAAAGTTACTGTGGATAACAGCGCGTAGATGTAGAAATATTACTGGAACAACATCTAGCCGAGTATTTATGCCTCGTTCAGGTACTTTTTGCTTAGAATTCTATTATAATTTCCAGAATTGGCGTTCAATCCTATTATTAAAAATTTTTCAACGGGTCAACCTTTAAATTCCCTACCAAATGAAAAAAATGTTAATTTACCGACGAAAGAAACGCTACTTCGGATTGACTGGATGCTAGAAAAATTAGTGAGCTTTTTCATTCAAGTTTTCGATGTTTAACGCAGGTCCCGCAGTTCCTAAAAGAGACTATGGCTCCATTTCTTGAGATTTGTAATTCTGATGTGCATTTTGAAGATACAATTTTCAATTATAAAAGCGAAAAGCGGAGCCAGCTTCATCAACACATTGCTAAAGTAAGAGTTTATTACCGTTATCTCTCACCATACAACAAAGTTGAAGTAAGCAATAACTGCTTTTCTTATTCTGTCACACTATAGAGAATTGGATCGTGCATTTACGAAGGAGAGGATGTTATAGTTCTTCTATGGAGATTGACAACGCAAGAGTCAAATATATGGTCATATTTTCCAAGTTTTATAACAAAAAAAGAACAAAAATATAAAATAATTGAAGGTGCCTTAGATATACATGTAACCAAAACTGGTGAGGTGTATAAAATTATTAACAGAAAGGCTTGTTTTTATGGAAAAATCTATTAATTTAGTTGTTTAGATGACTAAAGCAGATCGTGAAGGATCTTTTACAATGGATACAATTAAAAAAGAGCAAGGAGAAATAGAAAAGAAAGAGCAAGAAAAAGCACTAAAAGAGGAAGGAGAAGCATTTGTGGAAGAACAAAAACGTCGAGGTCTCTTATAGGATATTTAATTTTTAGTTTTTATGAATAGATTTTTTAAAAGTTCTATCTTTCTTTTGGTTTATCCATTTATATTTCAAAAATTTCTTTTTTAATTACTAGGTTACAATTTCAGATGATCAGAAGCGCTTGCTCATTGCGAGCGCATTGCTGTAAATTACAAGTTAGCAGGGTCTTCTCAACTATAGATTTTTCTCATGAAAAACCCGCACCTGAACAGTTGGAGCATGTGCAAAAAAGACTAGCGGAAACGGTCAGTCGCTTTATTTATTTTGTAATTAACTGCTTAGGTACCACTGATGTTTCGGCAGCGTTTAGATTATACTTTTTACAGAAAAGATGTATTCTGCGATGATCAAATTTTTCAAGTTCAAAAGAGGTGCTTTAGTATTTTAGTTCAATAAGTCTTTCTAGAGGTTTAGATGAATTAATGGCTCATTTGGGTAAAATTAGTGTGTTTGGACAATTTTCAATTCCTCATATTGAAATGGAGGTATGCTAGCTTTAGGATAGCTTATTCGATTTACAGGTTATTAGTATTGTCCCATTTCTGGATGACGGAACAGTTCGTTGTCGTTGGAGAGTTAAATATATCTCCTTTTACCGATTAATTACAAATTATAAACTATTTAGAAAAGAATATAGGCTAAAAAATGTAAGCTGTTTTGAACAAATAACCTTGATAGTTTTAGTTGAATTGGTTTGACGGATACTCAATCTTCTATGTAGATGGAAACGGAGATGTTTCAAAACTTACTATACAACGAGTATTTACCTTTTTTTAAAATTTTTACTTTTATGTTAGACACGAAACGATGAATCAAAACTGCTAAAAGAAGGAAGTGCAGCTGATAAAATCAAATCAAAGATTGCTGTATTTCGACCTGCACCGGGAGCTGTTCATTTTACAGCAAGAGAGCGACAAGATGAAAAACACGAAAAATGAAGAATTGTTTTTAGAAATAGATTGTTTCTCTTTAGTGTGATCGGGTATTTATTAAATATTTTTAGAATTTTAAATAATAACTTATTGAAATTATTTTTAAGAAGATGGTCGTAAACCATTTTTTACTTATTGCTTTTATTCTTCGTTGCATTGCTTAGGGTTAGAAGATGCTGTCTCGTCAGACTATTCGAGGAGCCCATTCTGCTGCTGCTCATGCAGCGAAAGTTTCTAAGGTTTGCGCATTTGAATATGTATATAATACGCAATTTAGGGAGAACAAGTAACAAAACTTCCCAGTGGACTAACTGTTGCCTCGGTTGATAACTTTGGACCGCTAAGTCAATTGGTATTTCCAACTTCACCTAATAATTTAAGTATTAGGTCCTTACATTCCGAGCTGGCTCACGATATGAATCTAGCAGCGAGGGTGGACTTGTACATCATCTTCGAAATGCAGTCGGAGCAGACTCTCAAAAATATCTCGCAACAAGTCTCATTTGGAGCACTGCAGCAGCTGGAGGACATCTTACATCATTTGCCACCCGAGATCTTTTTGGTGTTTCTCTTACAGTTCCCCGTGATCAAACTTCATTGGCTCTTTCTATTTTAGGACATATTGCTGCAAATCCAGCTCATAAGCCATGGGATGTTGAAAAGGTTTGTGCTAGTTTCTAAAGTCATTATTTAATTAAATTTTAGATCGTAGAAACTTTGAAGGCAGATAATAGCTATAAATTGGCCTATAATGTCGTTTTTGACGATATCCATAGAGCCGCTTTCCGCAATGGTTCTCTCTCTAGATCCACTTATGCTGCCAAGCATCAAATAGGAAAGATTTGTCATAAATCTCTTCAAAAGTACACAGTAAGCGTAATATTATCCAATCATTCAGAAAATAGAGTGAAAATCTTGTTTCCGGTCAAGGACTTCTTTTTGGATCAAATATTGAACATGATCGCCTTGTTAACTATGGTGAAAATCATGCTCCTATCCACCAGGGCAGTGGAAAATCAGCCGAGGCAAGCCCGTACAAGGGTGGAGAATTCCGTCGTAATGGTCCCGGAAGCGACGCTCATGTAATCATTGCTGGACAAGGAGCTGCTGGTAACAATGTCAAGGATTTGGCCGCTCAAGCTGTTCTATTAGCTGCTCTTGGTCGTGATGCATCTGTTAGGTGAGCTTTTTTTAAGCTTGAAATATCTTTAGGTTCTCAAATGTTGCCGGTAATGGAGTAGTAGCTAAAGCAGTCGGAGAACAAGGCTCTGTCAGCTCATTCCAGACCGTTTATCAAGATTCTGGAATTGCTGGAGTATACATTGTTGCAGATGGATCTAAAATCCAATCTGCTGTCAATTCCGCTGTTAATTCGCTGAAAAATTTTAAGGCAGGAGATATCAATGGTATTATTAACGTAAAGTATTTTACATTATATACTTTTAGTTGCAAAAGCTCGAGCCACTAACGACCTCCTTCGCGGGGCAGCTCATAGTTTTGAACATTCGATCGAGCGGTCTGCCCAACTCTTGAGTGGCGTAGCAGATGGAGCGGTCCTCAACGCTATTTCTCAGGTTTCTGGTAGTGATGTGGAAGCCGCTGCAAAGAGACTTGTTTCCAAGCTTTCTATTGCTAGTTATGGAAATATTAATCAGGTTCCATACGTAGATAGCCTGTAAATCTTTTATTTGAGAGTATACTTGGAAGTAGAAGATAAATTTTTTCAAGAGTTTAACGCCTTTCATTTTCTGGTTATTACCGATTTATTTAATTATGCGATTTTATTATAACCAATTCTGATTTTGTTTAGATGGATTCAGAAGAATCTAATATAGACCATAAGGGTTTAGAAGGTCTACCCAATGAAATAACACCAGAGCTAATAAAAAAGTATTCGGCAGCTTTATCAGAGTTCAAAGAACCAAAAGAGGTTAGTTATTTCAGAACTATTTCACCTTTGAAATCACATTTATTATCCAGAGTGTTGTTTCTTCTAGAAATGCATAACTCTTTAAATCTCTATAGTTATTTATTTTAGGACCAATTGATATCAAAAAATGGAATCACAATCAGACAGCATCCAAACCACGAAATAGAAGACTATTTTGAATGGGTTACAAAGACAGGAAAATCTGCTATTTCATGGGACCTTATTAAGCCTGTTTTTATCTGGAAAATGAGGGTGAGTTCTCCGATTTAAAACAATTTTCTTTGCTTTTTAGACGGTTTTAAACGAAATGATGCGGTTAGAAAAGGTAAAAGCAAAAGATGATGCTAAGTTTAATGTGGACAAAGATACAGAGTTCAAAATGGTAGGTTTCTTTGAATGCGTAGCTAAAACTGCTTAGAAATTTATATTTGAACACGCTACGGATTTTGAAGGACCTCCATTTACGTTTCAACGCATTTGTGAATTGCTGGTTACACCGTCGAGACATTATAAAAAATTCGACAAATTTGTAAGGGCGCTTGACAAGAATATTAACGTTGTTACAACTGTAACTGAATTGGGAATTAGGTAAAAGTTTCATTTTTCTAACAGTATCTTGTAGAATTACCGGAGTTGAATTCTCATTACCAGATGAACCTTCAAATGGAAAAGTAGAACAACACTTTTTCGGAAAAGTTGTAAGTTTTTATCAAAACAGTATTATTATTTTTGTAGGATGAATTGGATGGTTTACCGCCAGCGGGTGCGTTAAATAAAGAGCCAAAACAAGAAATTTCGCCTGTTTGTTTACATTTCTATCTATTTAATATAGCTACTTAGATTCTAATTGGCCCAGTTCTTCCAAGTTCTATAAAACAGCAAGACGATGAAGAGCCTATTGATATGTCAACAAAGTCCAAAGAAAAATTAACGAATAAATCAGAAGACTCAATGGAAGTGGAAGAGAGGCAAGAGTCACCCGACAAACCCAAAGAAGGGGATCTACCAATTCAGTCCGCGACGGATGTCAGAGAAGCGGCAGGAGACGCTCCAGGAATAGAAGACGAAGAGGCTCAAATTCTCTCAAAAGAGGACGAAACAATGGAGCAAGATTAACCCTGTATCAATTATTTCATTTGTAGTTGGCGGATATTTCCGCGATCTCGTCTGTAATTTGACAATTTATTCATTAATTAAAATTTATTTAAACTCTTTTAGCAACAACTTAACTTTTGGATAGAATTGACACGTTATTAAATTCGAAAGCTTCTTTTAAAAGTCTCTAGCGAGGTAATGTGGCAGTAGTATCAGGACTATCGAATGAACTATCCTCCGGCTTTTCGTATCGTTTCTCAAAATTCTTATACAAAGCAGCACAGATGTCTCCTGCAAGCAAATCACCTCCATTTGTTTGGATCAAACGAAGAAGAAAAACTCCATCAGCCGTCAAGAAGTTCTTCACGAATTTGTTTACCTAAAGCCATTTTCAAAGTAAAATATATATGATTACATGGTCATTTTCTTCGCTGGAAGGGTTCTCCGCAATAACTCCGCTACATCTCAAATATTTGGCGACAAATTCTCGTTGATTATTAGGAATAAAAAGAGCCAGGACCCAATAGACGAGAGACATAATTGTGATAATTCCAATGATGATAAACCAAAACCAGAGGAAAACGTAAATCTTCTCGGTGTACATGTTGATCATCAAAACGCATTGGACAGACCAGCGATGGATATTTCCAAGGACACGAACCTCAAATGGTTTGTTCTCAGTTGAGAAAAAAGAGAACTCACGTTGAAATCACAAAGAGTAACACGAGGGAAATGACCAGTTTCTTTCCAGCTGGATCCATGGATCAAATCAGAGAAGATATCCCAACCCCAAAAACTGTTCTCAGTTCCAAGGAAGACATTGAAAATGACAAATTGAAGGAAGATGTTAGCGACATAAAGGAACTTCGAGAAAATGTAAAGAATAGTCAGAAAGAGTCCACTTTTCCTCATTTTCGAGAAGATATTTGCATCTAGAGATTCGCGGGAAAACAAAAACAAAAAAACCTTGTTTCAATTCCCTTTGGAGTTCAAGAGCTTCTTGAAGATGAGAGGCAGCCTTATTAACTTGGGTGTCTCTGTCCTTAATAGAGACGTTCTTCTTGATCTGAAAATTTATTCCATTTCTTTTGTGACGAATTCTACTTTGGCACTATTTTCAAGGACATCTTTCACGTTGATTCCAGATGAAGTGTTGAAGGCCTTCCATACCAAACAGGGAATAAAGAATAAGAATGCTTGGAAGGCTAAAACCAAAGGGACCCATTGATAATATCCGATTTCTTTCTTCTCTTCACTCATAAAATATTGCTCTGGATTTCGGTCGTCGGGCAGGAAATAGCTGCCTTTAATAAAGCAAAAGGTCTCCGCATATTTCTCCCAAGCACCGGTGAATTGAGCTGGTACCCAACACTAAAAACATGTTTCCATTGGGGATTCAAAAGACCTGGATTGGCTTTCCGACGTATTGAGTAGCTGCTAGAGTGATGGCTCCAATGGCCACCATCATTGCCGTGTATTGATAGTTCAGACGGTCAACCAAGTCTAAAAGTTACTTTTGATACGAGAGATGAAGATACGAACGAACCATTCGACTCATATGACCGTCGGATTTTGTTCACATACGGCACAATTGCCCCGATCATCCTGGTTGGTGGAGGATCACCCTGGAAAACTTCATTGAGAGAAAGACGAATAGTTTTGTCAAATTGAATCACAATGAGTTACAATTGGGAAAAGAATTGAAAATGAAGGCGCAAAAGAGTAGACCCCGACTGTCAGATCACGTAATCGCATTGCGATCAGGTCCGATCGATGTGGAGTCGAGGTCGAATAGACTCAAGGGAGTTTACCCCAGGGGGGTCTTCTTTTTGAGAAGATTCTTGATAGAAATCTACGAAACTGAATGAAGTCGGCTGATAGTATTGCACTCTTTATGCACTCTAATTAGCAGAGGGAAGAGTGGGGAGACTCGAGATCCGTAAATAAGTGTTGTTTGTCTCAAATTTGAAGGCTGCTTTTTGCAATGAAAAAGACAAATGAAATGGCGGAAAGGACATTCAAAGGACAAATGCCGCGAATTATTTTTTGAAAATCCCAAGAAAAGTGCTATTGGCCAACTGACAAGAGTCTCCCGACTTCTCCACAAAAGAAGCCTTGTATGTACAAAGCGAGCATGACTGATGCCTACTGTCATCGATTTTCGGCCGAAAGATAAAATGGACAGGTTCTGCGAGGAGAAAGAGGCGGTACGAGCTATGATGTTCAATGAGGCATTCGTTTTGTTTTTGTTGATCAGTCATCCCGAGCTATTTACAACTCCGGAAGTAAATTACATATGTTACTACAGCGGAGACTACTATGGTGAGAGATCGAAAAGGAGACTCAAACCAGCGTCGTCGGCCAGCAGACAACTAGGCTCATTATGCAGGGTTCCGCCCATCGATTGAAAAAATAATCAGAGACTCCCAACCATTTTAACATTTATGGCTGGGAGAAGACGGAGAGAAGCGACCGGCGGGTAATTCGAGGTCGAAAGTGAAGGACATATATCGAGAACCATTTCATATGTCGTTCTATTCGACACATCACCAGGCATGTGATGGCAAATATTGTGATTATACAAAAGAGAAAGAGATTGGGAGGAATGTAAGAGGACAGCTGGAGATCGTAAAGCCCTCTTTCTCATTGGGTGCAATTAGACGCCTCTATGCGTGTCGGATCGGAATCGCCTTGACCCGCCGATGTAACTGTCCGGCAGGCTGGCAGGAGCGACCAAACATGACAACAATGCCAAATTTGCATGCGAGTCGTCGATCGATTTGACACCTTCGACGGACTCAAAGTGAGGATTTTCGGACCAGTTTTGGATGAGTGGCGGCGAACAACCTATGTTTAACTTCTAGAAATGTGCCAACTACGAGGAGAACTATTCAAGACTACGAAAACTTTCACAAAACTAGACAATTTGTGGCCGTCGAAGAATTGAGTCAGCCTGCTAGACACAACGTCTTTTTGGAGGAGACTTTCCCACACAGCGTGTGTCATGGTCAATTTGCATGCGCGAAGGGGAGAAGATTTTTCGAGACAAAGACATCAGCTGACCAGCAAAAACGAAGGATCTTTTGAACCAGCGGATTTGCCTGAAGGAGAATGACCTTCAATCATTTGGATTCGAGAAGAATCTTTTGGTCCTCAGACACTTTGTTTTTAGAGAAAACGAGAAACTTCTAGAAATTCAAAAGACCAGCGCTGGGCAATAAATCGGGGGAATTCTTTTGCACAAGAGATCTAAAAGAAGGAAAACTCACCATTTTTGGAGACTTCTTTGGAGCTGACTAGTAGGATTGTAGCTGAATTCTCCAATAAATAAAGACATTATAGAGCGTCGTGGGAATCTCCTATTGTCCGTTTCTCGAGATTATTTTTTCAAATCCAATCATCTCCCAATCCAACCTTTGGCTTATTGGAATCCACATGAAGTTGACTGAATTCGCTTTTGAAGATTAGAGTCTGAAAAGATCTTGAATAAATTCAGAACAAAGAGATGCTAATTAACGATAAATTTCCCAGTCCTTTTTTAGATGAATTCCTGAGGATTCTTTGAATGAGAGACCCGAATGCTGCTTTGTTCCTGTGAAGCCCAGACTCGAATCACTTGCCGTCTTGAGACTCTTGTGCAATTTCTCGCAATTTGATGTGTTATGAGTCCGGCTTATGATTCCTGAAGGCGTCGGCAAATGGGAACCAGCCTCTCTGAGTCTCGTAATTCGACTGGACTCCAGACTTTTTCCAAGTTGTGGGATCCACCACACATGGCATATAAGGACCGTAGGGGAGGCGTCACACGCACCGTCGAGATTGTCAGTCGCATCCCGGACGAACAGCTTTCACCCGACCGAATTTGTACTTATTTCCATTTGATCAAGACGTTATGAGGAGCTTTATCTTCTTATTCTCTTCTTCGATTCTCTCAGTTTTTGCTTCTTTTTGTGGAGATTCTGCCATTCCCTACAGTTTTGAAGTCAGTTTTTCCTCTTTCCTATAGACAAGCAATTGAGATTTAGAAATTAAAGTATTTCCTTGTTTTCGAATTTTGAAGGGGATTTTGAGACCAAATACTCTACTTCTCGCATTGAAAATCACGTAATATCGCACCTCTCAAACCCCATTAATTGACACATTAATGACATTAGGGACAGTCTTTCGCGCGAGAAAGTCACAATCGAAAATGGAACAAAATGTCGAAAAAGAGAAAACTTTCAGGTCTTATCAGATGGTCAGCCGAGTCTTGGATGTGCCAGACCCGACTGTTTTGGCTGGGATATTTCTGGACTTCCTGCCAGCCAT
This sequence comes from Oscheius sp. JU1382, assembly GCA_932521405.1. Taxonomy (NCBI): domain Eukaryota; kingdom Metazoa; phylum Nematoda; class Chromadorea; order Rhabditida; family Rhabditidae; genus Oscheius; species Oscheius sp. JU1382. The sequence continues at coordinate 4,897,833 of OW051479.1, forward strand.
ACCGCCTCATTCTACCGTATCCACAAGAAACCTGATGGATTTTTGAGGAAAGAAAGGGCTAGCATCCCTCCCTTTGAAACTGGAGATGTCCATTTCTATCATCCCCAAGTTGCGGTATTTCATTTGTCCAATTATTAGTCTCCCACGTAGACTTGTGAAGAGAGTTTTGGCTCGCTGGCTTGCGATCACGACGACCAATGGGTTGGAGGAATCGCTCCACTTCTCAATGTCTCAGCATCTCCAACAGCCCTTCAATGCTGCCAATTCGAACCTCTAAAATTGTCTGTTGATCGAGGAATCGCCACCGTAGCTCCTGGACAAATTGTAGTTGGAGGAGAAGCCTCGAAAAAGGTAAAAAGAAATGGAACTTCACCTTCCTCCAGGGAAAACAATTTGCTTTCGACTACATCAGCAGTATTTCAAAGACAATCAACGACGATGGAACAGTCTTTTATGAAGTAAATATTCGTCGTTTCCCATGTCTGCCTCTTCCAGCTCGAAGTTTGTTTTCTTCCTTTTTGTAAATCCCTTTTTAGAAGCTTTCCAAGCTCCCGTGACTTCTGTTGAAAACCCCATTCCAATCCAGAACAATGTAAATCCCAATCTTCAAATTCACCAACAATTTCAGGCTATTGAAGGTCCATTCAATGAAGATGGTTCTCGAGAAGCAAATTCGATTCAAACTCCTCTTCCCACCGTAATCCTTTCATTCTTCCTCATAATCTATTTCAGCCTTCTCAACAGCCACAATTGATTCAAGGACAAGTTCTTCAGCCACAACCTCAGCCGATTTCTGGCCAAGTTCCTCCACAGCAGGCAGTCGTTTCTCCTCAAGTTCCTCCAGTTCAACAACCATTCTTCCAGCCAGCTCCTTATGTGGTTAGCTCCAAAAAAGAACTTTTCCTAACTATCAAACATACTTACCATAGTCACATAAAACTAGAAAATGGTCACTCTAATGAACTTTTTAATGGAATTAACAGACTCCGTTCAACCCCTGGAAGATGCTGGACGCCTATCCGACTTCAATCCCTCAAACCCCTCTGGTCACTCTAGCTCCACCCTTACAAGCACCGGGATGTTGTGGGGTTAGCTAACTCTCTTTAACTTCTAACTTTCACTCACTCTATGATAATTCAAATCTAATAGAGTTTTTAGCCTTACTATAGTCCAAACACACCTTATTATTGCTTCTCTGCTGATACTACTGTAGGTTTTTTTGAATATTCGATTATGGATGAATATATAGGTGATGACGATTGATAAGATTGAAAAGAGAATGGATGAATTGAAGACAGGAGAATGGATCCAAACGATTGAGGATAATCAAGTAGGTTTGAAGTTTGGATCGAATAAAAAGAAGTCAGATGGTTTTCTCCCAAGTCAAACTTTGGCTCCATAAGAATCCAAACCAGATGGCTGTCTTTTATAAGATCTCTCTTGAAGATGGAAAAATCCTTAAACTAACTGGAAAACATTTCATTTTTAAGACAAAATGTACGGCCAATCTAGCGGTTTGAAATCTAAAAACAAAGCAAAAGAAATCCATAGGTTCCGGTGTCTGACGTCAGTTATGAGGCTGTTTTCGCTGAAACAATCGAGATTGGAGATTGTCTTTATGTGGAAGATGAGCTCAAAATAATGAGAAAAGTTCGAGTTGCTGAAGTAGAAAAGGTCAAAGAAAGAGGAATTTATTCACCCCTCCTCTCCCAGGGAAAGGTCAGTTTTTCGTTTGCGCTCAGTTCCACTTTCTGATCTCCGAATGGCAAAACAAGTCGAGACGTTTGACCGATAGTCAAAAACTTTGATGTTAGATGTTTAAATCAGAAACTAATCGAGAGATTTTAGCTGATGGTCAACGGAATTCTTGCCTCCTGCCACAGCGTCGTTCAGTCAAACACCCTTCAACAAACCTTTTTCGGAGTAAGTCCTTCTCACATAGAAAGAATCCTTTATAGTATGTGGACCACTTCTTCTCTTTGACACAATGGGCGTTTGGGTCGAAAGACATTCGAGAATTGCCTCTTGGAATGGATTTATTAATGAGCCTTATGGACGAAGTTCTGCCAAAAAATCTCGTTACTTCGTGACCTTTTTCCTAATTTTTATTGTTAATAAATGTTTTATTTATAAGCCAGAAAAACGACATCCTTCGGTGGCGACATATACGACTTGAAGAATTCTTCGCCAAACTCTTCGAGATATTCTTCGGATACAATCGGATCCATCCATTCGATTCGTTTGAAGCCAACTTCCTTCAATAGTTTCTCATAAGTCTCTCGGAAATAGAAATAAATTGTAGCACTACTGAATATTTCTGAAAAGAAATGACAGGTTAGAAAGAAAGGGTTACAGTACTATTTCCATTGTAATAATTGATGGTTATTGGGAGAGAATCTCGGAGTTCTCCTTGTGGCTTGACAGGTGTGACTCCCAGTTTGATTCCTTCTTCTGGAGATGGATTGAACTCTTTGATTCCGTTAATCACAAAAGCCATGAGAACGCCATTCTCATCGAGACTGTCGAAGACATTTTGAAAGGCCTTTTGAAGGGTTTTTGGAAGACAAAACGATCTTACTTTTTGAAGGAGTTTTTCGCTTTTTAGAAATTGAAAAATAAAGAGACCGGTGGCCAAATCAAACTTTTTCTCAGTCTTCAATTCCACAATTCCTTGGCAAGAGAACTCGGCATTTTCAATATTGCCGTAATCTCGTCTGCATTTCTCGATCATTTTCTCATTGTTATCGACTCCAAGAACACTTTCTGCTGCCCAATCCAGGAAATTCTTCGAGAAAAGGCCTAAAAATATAAATACGAAGAAGAAGAGACAAACCACTTCCACAGCCGATGTCGAGAACTCTTTTGTTTTCAATTTTTCCGAGCAAAGCCTTTTTGACGGTTGGGACTGAGATGGAATTATAGCCAATCCAAATCTGCCGCTGAGAAGCATATTTGTCGGCTGGAAATTCAGAGCACATGACTGCGACTGCGGAGAACAAGAATCAGACTCTGAAGTGGAACTACTATGCTGTAATTTGGTCATTGGTCGCTCCGATAAACATAAAAAGGAAGTTTTATTTAAACGCAAAAAGGACTTGGTCTTTGGAAGGTGTCAAATACGATTGAAAGAACTCTTCGCCAAATGTCTTCTTAGCGTCAACGTCAATGATTGGATCCATCCATTCAATCCGATTGAATCCAACCTCTTTCAATAGTTTTTCATAAGTCTCTCGGAAATAAAAATGAATCGTCGAGCTGCCAATGACCTCTGTTCTTTAAACAATATATCAATCTCCCGAAACGAATACCATCGTTGTCATAGAAGTTGATAGTCAAAGGAAGTTCATCACGCAATTTCTCTTGTGGGGAGACAACCGCAGCTCCAAATTTCTTTCCTTCTTCCGTCTGAGGATTGAATCCCTTCGTTCCATTTGGTACCATTGCAACCAGAATTCCATCTTTTTTAAGACAAAGAAATACATTTTCAAAGGCCTACAAATAGAGCGAAGTGAGGGCAGACAACAGACCTTTTTCAAGACTTTCACATTGCTCAAAAATTGAAAGACAAAAAGAGCTGTGGCCACATCGAAAGACTCTTCTGTCAAAAATTCATCAACTCCTACGTGTAAATACGACAATCTCTCTGGATGTGTGCAATCCTCTTGGCATTTTTGTATCATTTGTTGGTTATTGTCAATTCCAAGGACTTTTTTGGCTGACCATTCAATAAATTTCCGAGAGAAATGTCCTAAAATGGTGTGGCAAGTAGGAAAACAATACCATTGCCACATCCGACGTCTAAAATGGATTTGTCTTCAATTTGTCCAATCAGAGCATTTCGAACAGTAGGAAGGACAATGGCCTTGTAACCGAGCCATTTATCACGTTTATCAGCATATTCGTCGGCTGGGAATTCGGAAGACATTTGGCGAGAAGAAGAAAGTTCAGACGGCCTCAATGATAACGACAATCGATAATCAACGTCCGAGAAGAATGTCAAAAGCACGTAGTTTGCCTTGTGGTGCTAATTTCAGCAGAAAGCTTCTTACAAAAATTGGCAAGTTCGAGAGGAACAAAAATAAGAATAAATTAGGTAAAACTTTTGGAAACTTCTGATAAATGCAGATTAAAATGCATTGGCTGGGTTGAGTCGAGTGTCGCCAATGTCTTCGACCTCGAAAACGTCATCTATTTCTCGTGAGCCAATGGATCAAAGACAATTCGATCGAGTGACTGGAAGACGCTCTTTGGATAGAAGAATTCCATGGAAACAGATTCAAAAACTTCTTCGACAACGATAATTCGAGCCACTAAATGGATGGAAAAATATCAAAAAGACGATCTTTTCATTTGTCCCAATCGTCGACTGGTTGCCTAAATATTCCTGGAAAAATGATCTTTTCCGGGATTTTATTGATGGCCTTACTGTCGGCATTATGCATATACCTCAAGGTATTTTCTTTTGTCTTAAAAAGTAGAAAATCTTAAGAAATTGTCTACTCATCTCTGGCTAAAGTTGATCCTGTTTATGGCCTTTATTCTTCCTTTTTTGGTCCTCTTTTCTATTTGTTTTTGGAACTTCTCGTCAGGCTTCTATAGGTATTTCACTTCTGATAACAAGTAAATTCGATTTAAAAGTTCATTCGCTATTATCGCTCTAATGGCTGGTCGGGTCATTAAAGAAGCCACAGCTGATGCTGTTTATTCCGAAATCGAAGTTGCTTCAACTCTCACATTTCTTGTTGGACTCATCCAGGTTTGTTTCTTTCTCTTTTCTGATGCTTAGATTTTTCTGGGTGCACCAGGATTTTCTTTTGCGATGGCTTATTTCTCGGACGAATTGGTTTCAGGATTTGTGACAGGCACCACAATGCATGTGATTGGAACCCAGATCAAGGATCTTTTGGGAGTCTATCCCAAGCTGCCAGACAATGAGAATTTCTCTCTTCCCGTCTCGTTTTGGAATTATTTTTGTGAACTCAAAGGAACAAACCTTGCGACTTTTGTCCTTTCCCTAATCACTTTGGCCGCTCTTGCTTTTGGAAAATATTTCATCAATCCTTTGGTTCAAAAGAAATCGCCTATGCCAATTCCATTCGAACTTCTGGTTGTTATTGGAGAAACATTACTCTCCCACTTTCTAAATCTCAAAGACGATCATCAAGTCAAAGTGGTCGGAATTATTCCAAAAGGGATGCCACCGCCGAAATTGCCGAATTTCTCTCTATTTTTGCTCTCCTTCCGAAAACTTTCTCAATCTCGATTGTTATCATTGCTGTTCACACTTCGATGGTCAAAATCGTCGCCAAAAAAGTCAAATATCCAACTGACATCGGCCAGGTTTTTTCTTCTCCATAAATCTATTTATAAAGGAGTTTTATGCCCTTGGAGCTACTGTGATTCTCTCAGGATTCTTCTCGATTTATCCAATATCAACGAGTGTTTCTCGAACTCTTATCTCCCTATCGACTGGGGGCAAATCCCAACTTTCGGCAGTTTCCCTTCTGCTCTGATCCTTGTGCTTTGTCTCTACGCTGGTAAATATCTCAGACCACTTTCTCTTTGCATTCTGGCCGCCATCATTGTCGTCGCTCTTTCAGGGATGTTCGAGAAATTCAAAGAAGTCCAACTGCTCTGGAAAGTTTCCAAATTCGACATGGTTAGTTGTCTTTTCCCTTCGTCATTTTCAGTTGATCTGGCTTGTGGCCTTTTGGATTACGGTAACTGTGGATGTTGTGACGGGACTCATAGCTTCGATAGTTTTTTCGCTCTTTACTACCGTACTTCGAAGTCAATGGGCTAATTTGGCAGTTTTGGGAGAAGTTGAAGGAGTTTTTTTGTGGAGCTGGAAGGTATAAAAACACGAAGACTTTCGAGGTTTTCTATGAGCTCGATCGATTATAGTTGTAGGACGTGCCAATTGTAAGATTTGGTGCTCTGCTGATTTTCACAAATGTCGACTACTTCCAACAAGCTGTAAGAAAGGCTACCGTAACCCAAAGAGGAGAAGGTATTTTGCCGTGTTCAAGTATATTTTTAGAAAATGACAAATCAAAGCTAGTAGATGAGGAAGAAGGCCGATGTATCAAAGTTCTTGTATTGGATTGTTCACCCTTCGTCTATATCGATGTTATGGGAGTAAGAGCCCTGGTTGAATTGGTCAGGGAATTGGAAGAAAAAGAAATTAGTCTCTTTCTGGCAAATATCACGGATGATTTACGGGGTTTAGTAGAACTCTGTGACGAAGAGAAAATAATTTCATCTCAGAGGAACTTTTTCCTTCACTTCAGGGAGCTCTCTTGGCAGCAAAAATGCTTCAAATCAACTCGGATCAATCTGAATAAAACTTCTCCTTCTGTATATTTTTATTGAATTTCAATGACTTTTTTGTTTCTTTCATTCAAAAATTCGCGATTGACTACAGCTATCTGCAATCGTGACGGGACATAAAATTTTGTCATTCCTTTTCTATTCTTCAAAGCATCGATCATTTGCAGAAAGGTTACGATTTTTCCTGATACGGAAGCATCGTATTATGTCTGAAGTCATCAATTATACTGAAGAAGAAGTTATACAAGAAAGCTTTGAGGTGGGTTTTTTCTTTCTCAATGTCATAGGTTAATTTTCTTTTAATGCACACTATTTTTTCGTGAAATTTGCTATTTGTTCGGCTTATTTTAGCATATATAATTTGTGATTGGTGCTAAAAATAAAGCAATTAACGCTTAAACTGGTAGTTGATCATACAGACGCTTAAATTTAGCTCGTCATATATCTTTTTGTTAAGGGTTACATGTCTATTTTAATATGACATTTTGTATTGATAATTTTATGCTTATTTGTATTTAGCTGCCTTCAATCGAATCGTCATCCAATACTTCACTTAAACGATCCATCGACGAAGATATTGACGGTACGTTTAAATAATATTTATAGTTCCTTAAATTTTGATTACCAAGACTCTACTAATAGTTATATCGTTTTAGATTACCCGGCAAAAAGGGCTAATACCGAACTCGACAACACAGAAATGGGTCGTTCAAATAGACAGATAGGGAATGGTGTTATAGAAGATAGTAATGTCATTGTTGAAGTAATTACTATCCCAGAAAATGCTGTTGGTCTTAGTGAGTCTGCTTTATCTGAGTATAAGCCACATTTTAGTTATCGGAAGATCCGGTCAAGAAATACAAAATATTCAAACCCAGTCTCGTTGCCGTGTCCAAATGAATCAAGAAGGCGAAGGAGACGCTTCTGGTTATAGGAGTTGTCAACTTCAAGGAACAAAGGTAGGTCAGATATGCGGAAAAACTAATAATTTTAGATTTCCGTTGAAAATGCTAAAGCAATGATCAACGATGTGATTATGAGAGCCAATCAACGTAAACAAGGAGGCGGAGGAGCAACTCCAATCCGGACGAAACAAGTTTATACGCCTGAAAATCGACACGTTACTTTTGAAATGATGATTCCTGCTACAAAATGCGGTTTGGTTATTGGAAAGCAGGGAGATACTATCAAACAACTTCAGGTTATTCCTTGGTAGTAAATATTCTCAAATTTTAGGAGCAAGCCGGTTGTAAAATGATTATGATTCAAGATTCTCAAGAGGTTACTGGCCAGCCTAAGCCTCTGAGAATCACAGGAATTCCTGACAAAGTGGAATTAGCTAAAAGACTTGTCAACGAGTTGCTTGTTTCTCGAGATGATTCATTGACTCCCGTTGGAATGGCAAACAATAGACAATATCATAATGACTCTGGTGCAACTGCAAAGGGAGAGGTAACATTTCAATTGAATGTGAATCAAATCTTGTAGGTTGTTGTTCCCCGATCAAGTGTGGGAATGATTATTGGAAAAGGAGGAGAGACAATCAAACGACTTGCAGTTGAAACTGGCACTAAAATCCAGTTTAAACCCGATGGTATTGATATTTTTTAACTTTTAATGAAATATAGATGATCCAAATTCCGCTGATCGTTGTGCCGTTATTATGGGATCCCGAGAACAAATTTATAAAGCAACTGAAATGATAACTGAGCTTGTCCATAAGAGTTGTAATGGCGTAGGACCAGCTGGTAGTGGAGGGCCTGCAGCCACTGAAGTCTTTTATATGCACGTTCCAGCCAATAAGACAGGACTAGTTATTGGAAAAGGAGGAGAAACTATCAAACAGGTATTATTCCCCATTTTTCGTTTCAAATCTCTTTAGATCAATAATGAAAGTGGAGCTCATTGTGAATTGTCTCGTACTACTCCCCCAAATAGCCACGAGAAAGTATTTGTCATCAAAGGAACTACTTATCAAATCCACCATGCTCAACACATCATTCGTATCAAAGTAAAATCAACTCTTTTCCTTTCTTATCGCATTACAAGGTTGATGATTTGCCGCCTGGCACTCCTGTTCCACCCTATAATGGCTCAAGTAATGGCAGCTATGGAGCTCTTCAATACAATCAACAATACGGAATGCAAATAAATCAATGGAACGGTGGCTGGGCAAGTCAATCTAATACCAATTTTTATGGATCAGCTGCTGCCACTCAACAGTATACTGCAGCCACTGCTGCTCAACCAGCTACCGCCCAAAGTGCAGGCCCTGTAATTAATCCACAAACTGGCCAGCCTGATTACTCCGCTCAATGGGCTGAATATTACAGGTTCGTTCGGATTGTCTTAATTTTAACAAAGAATGGGGTTTCTAGTCGCTTAGTTTCTCTTTTAAAACGTCTCGTTTAGATCAATGGGGATGGTTGAACAAGCCGTTATGATTGAGAATCAGATGAAACAAACCCAAGCTGCTCGAGCGACTGGGGCAGCTGGCCAACAACTAGCATTGGATCATTCTTCTTCTTTTTCGCATTTCTAAATTAGTAGAGCTTTGCATAAACATTATTTTATTCTTTTCGAATTTCTACATTCGATTTTGTTATTGTTGTGTGTGCTAATAAATTTGGTACACAATTTTATAATATTCTGTGTGAATTTGTTAATTGTGAACCTATATCAATTATAGATTGGTTATACGAAATAATAAATCTATATATCGTATTTTCTATATTAGTAGCTTATGCTTTATTAATAGTGACACAAGCTGTAATAGTAGCACAGTGCCACTAATATAGGAAATACGGTATAATAATTCTAAAAAGACCAGAATTTGTTCTTGATGAGTTCTTCTTGCTGTTGATTGGAAATCTCAAATGCCCTACTTATCTCCCGCCTTGGCTCCTCTACTGTGTAAATGTGTTAATTGTGAGCCTGTACAATTTATTTGAATACATCAGCACAAAGGACCATCAAAGCAAAAACCAAGAGACTAGCCCCTATGAGCCGCTTATGACTTTTTGACCAAACCAAATGGAAACAGTTAAGCCTATTGAACCATGTTGCGGTCTATGTTTTGCTCTTCATTAGCGTGCATTGACTTTCAAATTTTAGAACAAAAAGGAGCCACAGTTTCTCTCAGAGTTGTTGGAAATTCGTAAGAGTGGATATTCACTTTATTTCCGGTTTTTGAAAAACGGAAATAAAGTTCCATTAAACCCGCTCTTATAACTTAGGCTTAGTGTGTCCAGCTTAGCGGTCTTTATGAACAAAAATACATGAATAACGCTAAGCTGGACATACTAAGCCTCTACTTTAAGAATATAACTTTTAAATTTAAAAATGTTAATTTTTTATAAGTTATTAAGCGGAAAGAACTTATTTAAACTCTGGAACTTTATTTCCGGTCGTGGAGAAGCCTCGTAAAAGATAGAGTAAATAAAAGGAAAATATCAGAGCAAGTTTTTTTAATAGAACTCCTCCCAATTTAATCCACGTGAGGGTTCAAACCAACCTCTACGCGAGACAATTTTTTAATTCTAAGCCCTGCGAATTCCTTCCTGGTTGTTTCAATATAACCGGGTTCTGACTCGCTCTCCATTCCAGATGTATGCTTCCACAAAGGCCAAATCGACATTAATATTAGTTTCCTTTTCAAATGGACTCCAAATCTCAATCTTTTATTCGACTCTCTGGCCTTATTCCAATTCCGTATGTCCTTCTTGAAATCTTCAAAAAGAAACTCAGGTTGATCCTACCATTTCCGTTACTTTCTTCGGAATAATCACAGCGGCTTTCTCCATTGGACAAGGAATTTCTTCAGTGGCCTTTGGCTATTGGATGGACTCTGTTCAATCAGGTTTTAGATTAAAAAATTTCCCAAATATTTCTAGCTCGTTATCCTCTCTTATGCGGCCTTTTACTGATGTCTCTTTCAAATATTCTTTACTGTTTGGCTCAAATAACTTCCCCAATTGATGGGAAAATAATCATCCTTCTCTCAAGGATAATCCTAGGTCTCGGAGCTGGGAGTATTTCTGTGACTCGAGCATTGGCACCCAATGGTTTTTCGTCTTTTTTGTTTTAAACGTCTTTCCAGTTGGACGACATAGCACTCGAAATATCGCGTTGGTACAATGCGCCTATAGCTTTGGTACTGTGCTACAGTGTACGGTAGGACCTCTTTTGCAGGTGGGGATGAAGTATCTTTGAACAATGCTTTCAGTTCATTTTGACTCTTCTGGGTTCTCCTCTTCCTGGAATCAATCTGTACACAGCCGGTCCTCTTATTCTCACCGTTGTTAATTTCCTTGTCTTGATTCCCGTCAATTTGTTCATGGATGATGCTATGACAAAACGAAAGACTACGATCACTTCAGGTTTTTTTAAACTTTTTGTCAAAAATAAAAAGAAACAGACTTCGGTTCGTATGAGCCACAATATTTTGGACAAAAAAGAGACAACTTCATCCTGGGAATGGTGATCACAACTATTTTTATCGTTATGCTCATCGGCGCTAATGTTGATAGGTTCTTTTTATTTTTCGGAGAACAAAAAAAGAATTGAAGTATTCTCTCAGCCTATGCAGAGCTAATGTGGAGTTGGAAGAATGAACAAACCGTCAGATATCTCGGTAGCTTTTTACAATTTCAAGAAGATTTTTAGGATATTTCCATTCGCTGCATGGGATCACTCAAATAATTGTCTATTTATTGGTGTCTTCTGTCCTTACTGAGCAGTGAGGAAAATAAAAGAAAAAGATTCCTTTCCAGGATTGGATCACGAGCTGTTTTGGGGACAATATTTGGTCTCGTATTGGCCATTCTCTTCTTCTTTTTGACCTATCCCTACTCCTTTTTTGGAGAAATCTTGAATTGTCAAGCCTACTCCTGGTGTTCCTCCACTCATGGCGTCAATGTATTTCTTTTTGCGTTTGCCTTTTCTGTCGTTTTGGCTACATGCTACCCGCTGATTGGAATTTCTACAAATCTTATCTTTTGTGATTCAATCGACGCTTCAAAGCAGGTAGACTCGTCTGAATAAAACAAATCTCCAGGGTTTCTTCATGGGAATTTTGACTTCAGTTGCTAACACCGGGAAGATTCTTGGACCAATCTTATTTACTTTTATCTTTGAGAGTTTCGGTCCCAAGATTATTTGGATCTCAATGGTTTGTATTTTTTGCGAAGAAGAAAAACTACTTTCAGCTGGTACTTATTTCGGGTATTTGCGGGTTTTGGACGAGTCATTGGAGGCGAAGAAAAACCGTCATCGGCGACATTTGTTGACAGTTTAATAAATAAGTCTCATTCGAAAAGAGTTTCTTGGAGCCTGTCTCCATTCCATTTTGGCATTCGAAAAGTTTGCCTCCAGGAACAATTCACGTGTTCTGCCATTCGAATATTACTTGTCATCTCGATCTCCCTCGCTCATTCACTTCATCCCTGCCGGTTCGGGTCGGCGACTGTTTGTGCACGCCCTCAACAGCCTTCTCTGCGTCTCTCCGAAATCCCCTTGTGCCAACTCTAATGGAACAAAAGACGGTAAGAATGTTATTATTCTGATCAATATCCTGAAGGACTATGCAAAGGAGCAAGAAGAGAAACATCGAAGGAAGATAATCCTCCCAAATGTAATTCCTTGGGAATATGGCTCCAATAAGTACGCCAGTATGAAAGGCTCCTCAGCTTTTGGTACAAATCGCAATGCAAGTAAGTTCTTCGCGGCGTAAACAACAACCGACGTCTCAATTTTCAGTCACAAAGATTTCTTCCTCGAAGCAGCTCTCCGAAAGTAATGACGGTGTTGTCCCCCAAGTTGGTCTACTCCTTTCAGAAAGAAATATATTCAGATTACTTGTCTTCCTTTCTATAAGAAAGTCGCCTCCCAATCTGGCCAATCTTCGTTTGGAAATTTCCGCGAACAAGTCACTAAAGTCACTGATAAAGTTGGTTTTATTATTATTTTTATTTTGAATGGAATTCAGGATGGAGAAGAGAAAATTGTGATCAACAAGATAGTGAATGATAAGATGACAGAGACAATCCTCAAAAGGTGGGACAAACCGAATAAAACGGCGAAAAATTCGGATATCGGTGGGAACAAAGAGCCCAAAGATCAAATGTTGTTTACAGGAAAGCGTAGAGATGCTATAACTGAATCAATCGGAGGACGACGATTCACTAAGGAAGAGCAAATCAGCAGTCGTGCAGCTATTCCAAGACTTAATGACCCTCGATTTACTCCAGCCGCTTTGGAAGCTGGGCCGCCGTGTTTCCAAGGCTTCCAAGCTCGTCAAGCTACTACCCACATTCAAGGGGCGGACGATCTCAGTCAGCTGGAAAGAAACCGATATATGGCTTGGATTGGCGGCCAAGTGACGCTTCAATCACAATCTCAAACTGGAGGATTCAATAAGCCGAGGGATGTGGTGTCAATGTCTTATTACGACAAGCTGATGAATGACCGACAAATGGACCCTAAGGCAAGAGATTTTCTGAAAAGTATAACAATTTTATTTACAATATTATGTTGCAATCTAAACTAAGCTAGTAGAATCTATACCCGAAAACAACTCGCGGAGATAATGCTATAAGCTAAAAGATTCACCACAGCCGCATGTCCCTTTTATATTTGGATTACGGAAGACGAATTCACTACTCAGCTTATTTGTCACATAGTCCATTTCTGTTCCGAGAAGACTCAATTGGGCTTTTGTGTCAATCCATATGCACACTGAAACAATTCTCTAACTTACTGCACTAAAAAGACAAAAAATGTAATAAGGCTGACTCACCTCCGTCTTGTTCTACTTCTTCATCGAATTTTGCTTTTTCTTGCGCATAATCTAACGTATAAGTTAGTCCATTACATCCTTTTTGTCGTACTCCTATTTTTAATGCTCTGGCGTTTTGCTGCTGACTAAGAAGATACCGAACACGATCTACAGCTTCTGGTGTTAATGTGAGAGCAGCACGAGCTGGTTTTAAACGGGCGGCTCCTTTTACAACTCGCGCTGTTGCTCCTACAAACTTTGACATCAAGCGAACGCTGAAAATTTCAGGTTATTCGGAAAAGACTGGAAGAAGAAAAGGCACTCAGAGAAGCCGAGGAAAATATTAAAGAAGAAAGTGAGCAAGAAGATGAATAAATTTGCTATTTGTGCCTATTAAAAGTTCGGTTTTCTGCTGTTTTCACGCAAAGATTGCATATAAGATTGGAAAAAACCAAATAAAAGAAGAACGAAACTCTGAAATAGGTTTATTGCATCAGAATATAACGACAAGAGGCTATGATTAAAGCCGAATCCCTAATCTCAAACAAAACCGTAGAATGCGAAAGAAAGGAAGGACTAGGTAAGTGATCAATATATTATCGAAATATAGCTGTAAAGCCCAAAATCTTTTTGTTGCCTGAGGTTCTTAAAGTTCTATTGAAAGAAATGCTCATAATCACACGAAAGTTGAATAAAAGACCGGCGAAGGAACAGGCTGGAAGAGGCACGAGAATCACAGGGGCCGGAATATGCACAGTTGGAGAGAGGTTGGTTTGTTATAGGCACAGGTAGTTGGGGTAAAAGCTCGTAAAAGAAAGGGCACCTAGGAATGGAATATAGAAGGCTGGGAATTATTGAGGAATTGGACTCATCTGAAATAATTCAAATCAAAGAAGACAAAAAAAACCAACCGGTGGATCGTTGAGTCTGGACAGACTGACAATCGCATTAAAAGCAGCGTTGTCGGCAGCCAAATCAACGGTGAGTCCACTGCCATGGCAGACGAGAGGCTTCTCTAATCCCAGGGAAACCAGAGCAAAATAATTCTGATCGTTCCCATCAGGAGACTAAAACTTTCCTCGGAGAAAATATAACCTACTTTGGGGAAATTGGTAAATTGAACGCTGAATTTGTATCGCTCGGAGTATTCTTCTAGGCGAATTCGAGAGATATGGAGTTGTCCTAAAAGTTCTTTCCTCCTTCCAATTATCTTACCTTCATACATCTTGTTGTTTATGTTGTTGATGAAGATTTTGGCCGATTCGACGACCTCATTGATCTGCTCCTGGGAAAGAGATCTCTTCCCTTCTTTGGCTTTGCGGAGTCTCTTCAGTTTGCCCTCAACCACAACGTCTGCTTTGAGCGGAGCCAATTCTGGCTGAGGATAATTCGCGTCTTCTGGAATCAAAGGAATGCAAGATGAGATAGGATCAACCTGGAGGAGGGCAAGCCTTGACTTGCGAGTTGAAGGTGACTCGTCGCTTTCCGATGGGAGAGGGCGGAACATCCCCGTCATTTGGAGAAACATGGCCACTACTATTCGGAGAATCATTCACAGAACTAGAGGCATCGACCGATAGATCCCTAGGAGAGCAATTAGAATAAGTTCTGTAGTCTTTTACCAGCTGGGAGTACTATTGCTTGGTTCAGGAGGAGGAGGAGGAGTACTTTCTTTTGGTTCGGAGTCTACTTCAGTCAATTCGAATACTCCAATATTGAGCATTGGATCATTTTTCTTCTTTAGAAGACTCTTTCCCGGTGCTGGAAGGGGCTTTACAAATCCAATTTCAGCCAGCATCGCCTCAGCAGCAGCTCGCTTTGCCAGACGTTTATTGGGTCCTGCTCCGGTACAGTATCTGTCTCCACAAATCACCTAAATATGTTTATCTTCTTAGGGGAGGAGCCAACCTCGATGACAAATTCCTTGTATCTATTGAGGCCATGTTCACCAATCAAATTAAATAAAGGCTCAGGTTCTCCACGAGCTTGAAGGACTTGGATGAGACGAGAAACTGGATTGATTTGATGGCCATAGGAGGGATCCATTTTCATGTCTTTCACAATGCTCTTCCTCTTGTTTTCCTTTCCTTGAAGACTCGTTCTTCGAAGCAACTTCTTTAAACTAGCCGATGCGAAGATTGCCGGAGCACATTCTGAAAGGATTGTTCATTGGAGAAACAAAACAAACCAAGAGTCTTCAAGGTGTTCAAGACGCTGAGACAGGCGACTTGAGTTGCTTCTTTCTTCTTCCTCCCTTCTCCGTTCTGTTGGATCACAATATCATTGTGGTGGTCAAGGAGGGAACATTGAACGACATAGTTTCTATCGTGAGGAGGACCATCCTCTACCAAAACCTGGAACTCTTTTTCAGTCGAGATTGGAATCAAATCACCTCGAATTGAACATTCAATTTCATCTGGAGAGCACACTCGTGGATATAGCTGATCACTGATTTTTGTCGATGTTTTTGTTCCAAATCAGGAGAAGTACAGACAGACATATCCGGGGATTCGACAGGAATTTCCGGTGGAAGAGATCTTATTTGAATGGCCTCGTTGGGAGTCGCCACTCGTTGTTTTTTGTCCATTTCAAGTTTCCTATCGAGAGCTTCAATGGAAGGGGCCAGGAGGACAAGAGCCTCAGCTGCGGCGTTGTCTCTTGCAATCGAAAAGTTGAGTCCTGTTCCGACAATGTTTCTACCCGGGAGGAGAATCAAAGTAACTTCAAATGGCTTCGGAATGAAAAAGGCTTCATGAACTACAAAAAATCAAAGGAATTGAAAGGAAATACCTGGCGATATGTATCCAGGAAGTCCATTGGGTTGGATGAAAGCCGGAGGAGGAATCCTAAAGACAAAAAAATGAAAATATTTTTTTAAAAAACATACGCTTTAGCCATGAGAGGTTGTGGCTTCAGAGTGGACGAGACGTATTTTGGCTCGGGGAGCTGAAGACGACGAGCAACTTGAGAAAGAAGCTGAACGGGCGTTGTCATAGATAATTCCACTGGAAAAATGCATGAAAAAGAAGAAATTGATTACGATTTTTTCTCTTAGGCAATCTATCTGGTGGATCCGCAAGTTTGAGGTTTTTTAGAGCTTCAGCAGCAGCTGCTTGTTGGGCTTTCTTAATGGATAAACCACTTCCCTCGTAGCAGGTTTGACTCTAGGAGAAATAAGAAGGAAAGACAAAGTTGCTTACGGCGTGATCAGGATGAAGGATGAGAGAAACTGTGAAGAGTTTCTTATGGGCTGGGCCACTTTCATCCATCAGCTTATAATTATATTTGAACTTATGGTAACGAGAAAGCTCAGCAATTCGACACATCGGAGTCTTTTCTTTGTTCTCTTGATTTGTATAATTGTAGAAGTTCTTCGTCACCGTGTCGTTGCTCGTCAGATGTTGACCACACCATGGCTGGGGATGTGCTTGACTCTTTTGACCCTGAATTTTTAGATATCTTCCTCTAAAAATCGATATATAAAAAATTTCCGAATGCCTCCCCCCTTTTCGTTGGCTAAATCTCACCAGTGAAAAGGCCCTTTCAAGCTGAATAAATAGTGTGGAAATTGCTCGAAAACAAGGTATTTCTCTCTGCCATAAAACTCACAAAAAAGTCGGTCACTTTGCCATTTTGTTCCTCAATTTCAACTCCTTCCAAACCCGGACAATCATCGTCGAAGTGTGTAAAATTAACCATTTCAGACATAGAAAATGCCAGCCAAGCGCATAATCTACCTGAAATTTTTTAAAAATCGAATTGGCCGTAAAAGTATGCATAAATCGAAGGCATTTTCTCTCTTAAAAACATCAAAAATTAAGAAAGAAAAAAGAGCAATGGAGAGATGATGAAATAAACAAATCAATTGGAAATAGATTTTTTGGAAAAGAAAACTGGAAATTTCAGTATGCAGCTGGTCACAAGACGCGGTGTAAAGTTCAGTGGCGAAATGTCACGGGGAAGATCGGAAAGAGTCGACTGGTATCAGTCTGGGTCAGTGTTTCAAGTGAAAATGTGCTGAAAAAATAAGACGAAAAATGGAAAAAGAAAACGAGAAAAAGACGATGAGCCACTCGAGTTTTCTAGGTCGACCTCCCCTCAGATTGGGACGAGGGAATACGACCGACGTCACGACGCCATTTTCCCAGAGACGGGATGAACTACGGTTGCACTTTTGTTTGTCTGCTCCCTGCGACGAAATTTTCGCCAGCGTGACCATTACTCCTCGTTTTTATAGTTTACCTCGGGCAGAATTCTCTTTAAAATTCCGCCAAATTAATGACCAAAACAGGTTGATTTGATCTTTTGTAGTTTAAGAACGAACCAACGAGAAAGGGAGAGAACCTCAAAGTCTCTCAATAACAAACCCTTTGATCTTTGATGGCCCAACAACTGTTTGTCTCTTTTTCTATTTTTTTAAAATCGTCCCCCTCTCGAAGCATTTCAGCCCCTTCCTCTCGCCATTCCCACCCTCTTTTTCCAGTTGAAATCACTTCAATTACTGGCTGAAAAGTCCTTTCACCAGACATTTCAAAAACAACAAAAATCTGTCTGGGATTTTCTCCGATCAGCTGGACAGCAATCTGATCGGACTAAAATGATACCGAGAGTGACGTAGGACTTTTTCTATTTTTATCCATCGTATATTTTTGCGAGTGAAGGAGAAAGCACCTGGCTGTTTACCGGGGAAACTTTTTAGCGACGCCTTCTATATTGATTGAGTTCGTCTTCTAAATTCGGTCGAAATTTAGGTCACGAGCTCTCAGCTCCTAAAATAGATTTTTACGATTTCGGCGGGTGGAGACTGTCCAAAAAAGAAGACGTCATCTTGCTTTTTTCTCAGAGTCATTGGCCATTCGTTCTTTTCTCTCTTTGAGTCATGTGAGACTCCAGTCTCTTTTCACACAAATGAGCATCTTCTCCTAATTGGAATCTCCGTCGCCCTTTGTTCTGCCAGTTATCACGCTGTCTTCCTTTTTCTTTATTTGTCTCGTCTGGGTTCCCTTTTCGGCCAGCTGTTTCAGTCCTGATAAGGTTGGCAAATTCGGGAGATGTCAGAAGGAGTGCGAAGTAAACAAGTCGCCTCATGACGTTTTCTGCTCGAGTTTGCAGATCACACTCGCTCGCATAATCAGCCATTTGTCATCGTTTACCTCCGCCTTTTATCTTGTAAATTCTCTGAAATTATCACCATTTTATTGGATTTTCTTGTTCCTCTCCCCTCCAGCAGATAAAAGTTGTTTTGGAAAGACTTCGCTCTCCTGAGATAAGAGACGAATTCCTGTGCGAAGATCCGTCTTTTCAAAAACATTTCGTCGTCCCCCTCAATGTTCGAGAAGGCGAGAGTTCTGAGAAATCTTTTTCCCTTGAATGAACGTGAAAAAGGAATCATTGATCGGAGGCTCTGTAATCATTTAAGAGACTCATAAAGAAAGCTAAAAGAGGCAAACATGTCAGTCAACTCTCCAATTTTTGTCCGGGTAAAGGACCGAGATAACCGTCCTTTTTGTCATTGAAATGTCCCTGGAGAAGACGCCTCTCATCCAATTATACAACTTGTTTGTGTCGTTCCAGACTCCATTTTTCCTGCTCAAATCCTGTCGAAACCCACGCGTGATTCAGAAGAAAGAGAGTGATTCAAAACCCATTTCCTTGTTTGTTTCCCCCTTCTCTTTCTCTCTCCATATATTTCCAATGCAAAAGTTTCCCTCCTACTGTATATTCTGTTATCGGAATGCATGATTGACAGGAGGAGATGGTCGAGACGGGGTTCAGATATCTCGTCTTCTTATTCCATCAAAGGTCCTCATTGTCTATTATTACTCTCTCCCTCTCTCTTCTTCTTCGAAAACATGTCTGCCTCATGAGCAACGTCACGACCCCCCGTGCCATTACGCCATATCCATTCATCGGTCGGAGAGAATTTTCAATTGCTTACAGTTTCTGTGACATTTTTTGTATTATAAAGCGATAAATTTCTCAGGTCGTTTGCACAACTTTTGCGAATAAATAGAAGAAACTGTTGTCCTGAAGTCTCCCCTCGGTGTCTAAAGGGCAAATTTCGTGGTTGACCTCCCTGCACCTGTCCTCATCTCAGTACCAGGCCGTACTCTCTCCTCCAAGGTCCTCTCCATAAATCTCTTTCTGAAAAATGTATTGTCGCCTCAAGGCGCCATTTTACAACGAGAAAAACATTGAGATGAACATTTTATGAGAACAACTGGAGAAAGCTGCGCGCTCCTTATTGTTTAAATTCGTTTAATTTTTTGATCTCCAAGTTTCAATCAGATTTGCATAATTAGAGAGTAAACAAGTTTCTTTTTTGCGTCGCCGTTGTGGTTATCGCCCTCCTATCGCACGTCTAACTTTGCGAAACGGGTTGGAAGCACAATAGTCAAATGTGTTTGCCAGATCTCTATTTTTGGCGCCTCGATCGAGATGACCTCCTTCGAATGGCTTCTCCTCTCAATTGTTGAAAAAAGAATCAAAACAACGCCGTACGCCAGACCGAAAAACTCCGAAAATTACGCGTGCCCGGTACCAGCAGTTCCGGCCCCTTCCCGCGCCATAAATCCCATCCTGTTGTCCTCTCGGGCGACGACAAAAACCATATTTCCTGGGCGTCTTACTCTCCAAAATGACTCAGAAGAGAGTGAGTGAGAGTCCGAAAGAAAAATTCGATCGCAGCCAACCACGTAAACAACTAGGTCATTCTGGGAGCAGCGAGTCCTCCTCCCCTTTGTACCCTCTCGCTCTCTTTTGGACCCTCCTCCTCCTGATATTCCCCCTGTTTGTTTGTTTCATTTTTGTTGTTTGCTCATCCCGACGGGTGCTCCTTCTCTCCCCTACTGACTTACTTCCTGACAGCTCCTTTTGCCCTTTTGGTTCGCCCCGAGGGAAAGGAATCCACCGGCCAGCCAGCTGTCTAGTTGTTTGTGCATCGTCGCCGTTGATCGCTCCATGATGTCTCCTCGTCCTTTTCGCCTCCTCTGTTTTCCCCGGGAGAGATTATCCGAAGCCTTAAGCCGTTTGGCGTAATTTGTTTGGTCGGTATTTCCTAGAGCCGATTAATCAGAGAGCGAGTCTAGCCATTTCCTGGACTGCAACTCGTCCAATTTCCCTCCATAATTCCTACCGTAATCTTTCTCTTCCTCCACGCGCTTCTTCCGCTTCTCTAAGCTAAAGACTTTCAGAATTACGCTTTATGGCAAACACGTGAAATGGAAAGTCCATCCTCCCACAAAACAACAAACGAGGAAGGCCCCGATGTGATCAAAGCAGGATTTGTTACGGCCAGCTTCGCTCCAGTTGTGAGTTTTCAAAGATTCCTCCCTTCGCAACATTCGGCTCGCCTTTGTTTAAACTAGCCGATGACTTCTTCTTCACCCGCTGTTTGTCTCAGCTGATCGATGCTCGATTATCCCATAGGCTTCTCTCTTTCCATCAAAACAAGGCGATATCAGGAAAGAGCAAATTCCATGTGGGCGTAGCGTTGCCTTCTTGTTGTTATGTTCGTTGTGACTATTGAAAGATGTTTGTTCAAGGCGGCGTCACTCCCAGCTTACGTGGGATGGATTCATTAGAAGAATGAGGGACGCGGATTATTAAAAGAGCTTAGGCTGTCTGATAATTCTTTCAAAAAAGAGAAAATACTTGCAGAAAAACAAAAGATCCTACTATGCCGTCCTATGCGAGCGGGCGCTCGAGCTACATGACAAGGAAAAAGACTTCAAAAAACGAAAACCAGCCAGATTTTTCATCGATCTCTCCGTCACTTTCAACGTCCACAATGACCATGTAAGTCTCTATCTTCGGCTTAAGTTGTTTGGAGGCAGAGAGATTAATCGGAAATTTTAGTACGACCCAAAGATGAAGCAATGTATGTGTTGGATGGGAAGCGAGGACACATTTTGTCTCAAAGGCGAATCACAAGCGGCTACAACCGAATGGTTCAACGCCATCTTCCAAGCAGTCAGGATCTCTCGAACGTTGACTCTTTGTCGTCCAGTTACAATCGACGAATTCTTTAGTAAGTTGAGAGAGAAATTGGAAAAAAACTTTCTTCTAGCCTACGCATGGGATATTGAGGTTGTCGTCCAGCCGAAGTTCAAAAAGACTTTTTATGAAGAAGAAAAACTGCCGAATATTGTCGATACGGGTCATCTATCAGCTGGACCAAAAAGGTTCGAAAAACTTCCTTTCTCGAGTTTTCTTTTTAAGACTTTGCTTCTATCCTCATACTATGTTCTTCTGTAATCGAGGAATCGAGGCGACGACAACGAATGTTGTAACCTCGAATGTTCCTCCCTTCGACAAGTCTCAATACTATGAAACACAGGTACCCTCGCTTCTTTCTGAAATCGAGTAATCTTCAGAGATCTCTTTGTGCTCATTTCGGAGTTCATGAGAGGTTCTTCCTGATCAAATTGGGTCGAGCTGCCCCTCCCGGCTCCTGTTCTGTCTGGGTTCAATGTGATAACGAAGATGTTAGTCGGCTCTTTTTAATTCAAACATAATCTGCAGGTGGCTCTGCACATTTTTCGAAAAGTCAATCAATTGATCGATTGGGAAGCTCAAAAGAAGAAGAACTTCCCAAATAGTGGAGATGTATCGAATGCTTTGAACAGCATCGCATCATATTCGAGATCGTCTGCCCATCGAGATCGCTCCCATACTCAGCCCATCCAAATGAGATCTCATCTGCATGGCCAGTAAGTCTTTTTTTTCTGTCTGTCCTCGTTCTTTTGCTTTGCACGGCTTTGTTTGATTGCAGTCTCGAAGATACTCATTCGATTGACGAGAACGAAACTCCCATCGTGGTCCCAATTCCTCCTCGACCCAACCCTTTGCTCCAATACGCTCCTCGAGATCGAAGGAATATTCTTATGGAAAGAAAGGCGACTGTCGCTTCCTTTGAGGAAGACGGAACTCGTCTCCAAACTCCCCAGTTGGCTGCTGTGGCTCATCTTCGTCCACGTGGTTCTCTTGGAAATCCAACAACAATCGAACTCCTTGGGAGGTGTGGGTGACGGTTGTGATCGTGGACACCACAGCGCTTTTGTCTTTCGGCTTTTTATCTCACACACACTAGCAAAAGGAGAAAAATTGGCGCCTCGTGTTGTGAGCACTTCGATTCTCTTATTGCTTATGGCTAAACTAACCAGATTGGACCGTCCTCGTGGCTCACTCCATTCGCTCGGCGATCCGTGTCGTCTCTCCGAACGTTTTCCCGAAAGGTTCCCAATTCTTGTTGTTATCTTCTCCTCCTTTTCTATCCCTTCGCCTCTTTGATAAAAGAAAGAACCCAACTATTTGTAGGAAACTCTGTTCCCCATCCACTTCGAGTACTCATGTCGGCCGAAAGTCCTCTGGAGCCAGGTAATAAGTAGAGGAAATAGCTTGGCCCACTTGCACTTTGTCCTGTCAAGTGATTGGCTTTTTCATCTTTCTTTCATCCCAAATCTTTTTTGTTCAGTCTATCGGCCCGAGCCAATACGATGGGAAGCCCTGCGAAGTCAATGGTGAATAATAACGCAAATCCCGCTTGGAGTGTCTTCCCAGCTCAACAGTCAGTTTCACTTCCTTATCAACAACAAGTTTTAGACGGAGATCTTCCAACGCAAGTCAGAGCATCGTTGAAGAGCCTGGAGATTACCAAGTTATGTTTGCGCCGCCTCAAAAGCCTCCGGAGCCTCAACCTCCAAAACAAATGACAGAGGAAGATAAGAATGAGGACAGTGGCGGCACAATTCGGCCTGAAACTAGTGAAACGTTGACAACAGAGACGCGGAAAACACTCAATTTAACAGATAAAAAAGTACCGGTAATTCAAGTTTTTGATCAACATTTTCTTCAGGATTCTGACACAGACGAAAGAAGTTCGATCGGAGCCAATAGCGGCCTTAGTTTGCCTTCGTCAGCAGAAAATGAAGAGGCTTATACTCAAATGGATATGACAGCTTGGGAGGGAGTGAACAGCCTCAAAGTCAACGTGACCCAATGTGGATCAGTGGATCGTTTAGACGATGCCAAGTATGTCTCCGATTCGAGCGATAGCTGCTATAGCTCCATGGCTGCCAATAGCAGTATGAATACTTCAATCACGGGAAATACTCAACGAGCTTATTCCTTCGGAGGACGACAACAGCTGAAACATGTTGTGACAACCATTACGGAACAGGGAATGGAGATAGGAGATCCTCGCGTTGCCACGTTAGGCACGCTGCAGCCTCCACTGGATGATCCCAGGAAAAGATCGTATTCTCTTGGAAGTAAAAACTTTATAACGTAAGAATTCTTTGTTTCTCTCAATCAGGCTCTTAGAAGACCATTCCAACACATTGCGAGGAAGTTGGTGAATCAACAAGGACGACAGCAGCGACACTCCCAGACATCAGCTTCGGGAGTTTCGTTGGCTTCTTCGGGCGGATCTTCCTTTGGTCCTTCCTCTTTTAGCAGCAATCATTTGGCCTCTTCTGATCAACAGGACGAAAGTCGGAACAGATCAGGCAGCTTTGGATCTGGGAGGAGTACTCCCTACACGAAGAGGGTCGTCGACGATGCGGACGATCATCTTGTGGAGATGGAGTTCCCAGTTCGATCCTGTAGCAGCTCGATGGCGAGCATCGATAGCCCAAGTAGTCGATCGAGGACTTCCTCCTTCGGATATTCTTCGAGGAAAGATGATTTTTTTACTGGTCCTTCTCTTATCCGATTGGAGGAATTACAAAACCAAGTCAAAGAGAAATTGCGAGGTTTTGGTTGTTTATTTTTTAACAACAATAGAGGTGTTTAGAAGAGGCTCTCCAGCAAGAAATTGCTAGTACAAAATCAGCTGTAGAACCATCACCAGCACCTCCACCACCCATTCAGCATCCCGTTTATCTCGGAGAGAATTATTCCAATCTAGGATTTGGTACAATTGAAGAAAGTGATTCGGAGTCTTCCCGAAGAGGATCCAGGTATTTTGTCAGATTGATAAAGAAAGAGTCTTTAAGACAATCTCTAAATGTAGTAAATGATAAGAATTCAACGCCGAAAAAGCCCTTTGATTATGATGATGACTACGCTCCGATGGATCTCTCTCTGCCCTCAACATCTCGTTCTATTCCAGCCGTTCAATCGCCTCTTGTCACGCGGAATCATTCAAATAAGCATCGCAACTCACAAGCTGCTTCTCCGAAAACAACTCAACTAGATTCTACGAGGATAGATAGGTCGGCAACCAGTCCAGTGAGTAGCTATTAGTCGGGGAGTAGACGCTTTTTGTTCCTTCTGTGTCTCTGTCTTTCTATCGTAGATCGACAGTCCTTTTGGACTGAATTCTATTTTAAAACATTGTAGGTTCGAGACGTACTCGTCCCTCCAGCCGGAGTTCCAAAGAGATGTTCAATTCCTGCGATGCGAAGCGATTCCAAAGACGATTCCAGTCTCAATTACGCCTCTTTACAGGTAATAATTTTTCGAGTCTTTAAAAAAACCATTTCAGATCAACGACGACGCGGTAAAGCCGGCTTCTTTACCGAAAGAGCCATCCCTACTATCGTCACCGTCAAATAGAACTCGAAGCCAATCGGGAATCATTTTTTCGAACGATAAACAGGACGATTATGCCACAGTAAAGCCGTTATGATCGTCAAAAGAGTCATATCAGTTTCGAACCTCTATTCAGGATGGAGCCGCGCTCCCCTCTTCTGTATATCTCATTGTACATTTTTGTTGATCACAGAATTCTATGCTATTGCCATAAATAATTTATTCAATTTCGGTCAATTCTGTCGTCGTAGAAAACGTCCGTCGCCTTTGGCTCTTCACTTGAGCCTAAAAATGTTTAATTTGTCTGAGATTAAAAAGAAAACCTGAGATTTATAGATGAGAAATTCGACAAAAAAACAAAAACTGCTCACGATAAGACAAATCGCCACAATCAGAAAAAGTTGTTCCAAATGACATTTGAGCGAAAGTGTCGTGTGTCGAACCTATTTTTTCTCAAATTTCGACTCTTCCTACCTCAACTTGTTGCTCCAAAGGCTCCCTCACTTTAGAATAGCCAGGTCCCACTGTCATCGTCGAAACTCCCGGGAGAATTATCATCAGCGCATTGTTGAATCTGTCTCATAGAAGAAACTCACTTCTCACTTACAATCTACACAATTTTCTATTTTCCCAGCTAAATCCAAATGCGACATAACTGACTATTCCTGTGGTGTCTCTTATCAGAATCAGCTTTTCCTTTCGATCCCAGACCGACAGAACGTTCGGCGCTATATCGACGTCGTATGTTGAATAAAAGACACCACCACGACTGAAATATATCCCCTTTCAACACAGAAGATTACTGTATTTCTGCGATGATATCTTCCTCATTTGAATGTATTTTAAGCTTTCCTTTTGCCCAATAGGAGTCGATTCTTTTTTGATTTGTGGGAGTGGATCCCTCAAGAGAAACATTGAGATAATATGTTGGATAATTGACTCCTCGTTCAAAGAGATCTGAGAACTGGAAAAGACGAATATTTTAACAAACCGAGAAGTTCTTCTTGGTGAAGGAAAGGAATTTTAGATTTTGGAGGAGCCGTCAGTTTGGAATTCATTTCAGTTTGATAATATTGACCGACGAACATCATTGAGATGATTAAAAAGGCCTCGAGGACCTTCATTGAAACAGATCTCGGCTTATAGACGCGTTGTTTTACCATCAAACCAAAACTTTCCTAAAAATTTTGAATTTGTTTGTTGAGAAATTTACAAGAAAAGAGCTGCTGAGAAGATTCGTCTTTGGAACTGGTCGACGGTCGATCAAAACTCCAATTGAAAACTTGATAAAACCAACCAAAATGAACGTAATCAGAAGGTAAATCCATCTATAAAGAGATCTTTCTTAAATAGAGACCAGACGGCTACAATCGTTGGCTGACACTCGTGAAGATAAACGTATTGAAATCTGCATCGGGTGGAGTGTTCACAATATAGACTTGCTGAAAGAAGAAGGTCTTCGAATCTCTCTATTACTTGAAAATATCGAATAGGGAAAGTAAAATGGGCTGCCGTCATCCGTTCAGGCGTTATTCTCATAGATAGTCCTAAAATATCGGAATTCTGATATTGAAGCCTTTTCAATGATGCGGCTCATTTCTCTGCGCTAAAATTCGTAGTACCCTTTACTATTGGACATAAAAAAGTCAAACTTCAAGCCCAAGTAAGAGAGCTAAAAATCGAATTGGAAAATTTTAAAATAAAAATAGCCTGGAAGACTGCCCGAAATGTTCTACCTCCCATATCTATTTTATTTTCTGCCAAAAGCCCCATAATTCCACTGAATGTTCCATCAGATTGAAGACTGCCAAAATCGTTGACGACTCCAAACTGTTTTTGAGTATCAACCTGATATCAGATTTGCTTATTTTTTCAACTTTACAATTTCATAGTCCCATTGAAGTATCTGATTAAATGATTATAAGTTTTTGACTTATCTACCTGCATAACAGTTTGTACAATTTCGATTTCTGCTCCAGGCTGTGAGCAATTCTTCTTCGGAAGCTGGCGGAAACATGCAATGAAATGTGTATTTAAAGGAATTTAAGAACAAACAGTTGAATGCATCGGGATCGTGCTCGAAGACTCCGATTTTAATGGGTCTTCCGAGAGGTGACATTTAGCTAGAAAAGACAATTTATTGTGAAAGTAAATTGAGAGCTATACAAACATTCGAATACATTGAAGGGTCCTTAAGACAAAAAAGTAAATAAAAATGAGTCAAAGGTTTTCTCGATTGTCATAATTACGGAATTTCCGCGCATCTATGACCATTCCTAAAAAGAGAGATGATTGAGAGGGAGATCCAGGGCTGAGATTCTTGTCCAGATTCATCACATCTGAGAAATAAATGCTAAAAGTAAATTTGTAAAAGAATCAATTGTTTAGCTTACACGTCAGGATTCTTTGGGTTGACAAAATTCAGAAGAATACTGAACATGTCTGAAAAATTGATATCTGTTTCCGAATCCAATTTTTTCATTTCATCGAAAAGACATCGTACCTATAAACCTTTGAAAAATGTCTCAAGTGATCTTACTATGTAAGTAAAATGATTTATAGTCCAATGGTCATCCCATCCTTCACTTAAACATCGAAAAACACAATGAAGAATATATTCATATTCCTGAAAGTTATGATTACTAACACACGAACCCATCTTACCATTATACAATTAACACGAGAGTTATCCTGTATGGCGCTCAAATTAAATAGTAGTCTTTCGAGACATACAAGACCCTACAGATTAGTTAAAAGAAAATCAAAAGAAAAGCTAACTGCAAGATCTGTTTCTATGAGCGTTTTTGTTTCACCATCAATTTCGGTTTCTCGGGCAAATTTATAACATTTAGGACTACGCCAAAAACCTTCAAGGAACATAATGTTTAAATTTCCTCTAAAAATAAAAGTTTTTCTTATAAAGCAACTTACAATTTGCAAAGATTTTCAAACGATAGCATTCCTTTACGTTCACTGTCAAGTTGGCGATAATCGTTAAGAATTACCATGACATTTTGGACGGAGATCCATTTGAACGGGTCCTTATCAGATTCGATTCCGGAGCTTCCAATAGATTCGTCGATTTCATCCAAAAACGTAGAACCAAGAAGACGCTATATGTTAATTAAGTAGATAAATAGGTATTATTCCCTGAAAAAATGAACAAAATGTTGCTACCTTGATTGACAATTTTCCCATTACTGATGAAGAACAGCACATCATTGCAGCTTCTGTACAAATCAAACCGAATGTAGTTTTATAAAGATCTTTGTTGAGTCGTGGTATGTTTGGCATAATCTCATTCATTATGTATTGTTGAAAAGCCTCAACACTCATGGTATCCAAATTGCCGGCATATTGATAGATACAGGTGCGATGTGCACATTTTCTTTCGTACCAGCGTAAAAGAGAAGCTAGGAAATTAAGATAAAGAAAAAACCCAAAACTAACCAAATTGATCAATTTTAAAATATCCAGGTTCCTTCTGGTAACCAGGAAAAAGATTTCGTCGTCTCATAATGGTCAGAAGAACATCTTTTACATGCCAAGGATATTCATCTGCTACTTTCTAGAAAATGCGAGAAAATTATAAAAAGACAAACCATAAGTTCGATTCCTGAGAAGCCACATCCGGAATATGGTTTATTGTTAACACTAACCTTTTGTAGCTTACTGATTATGTCCTGAACAGCAGAGAGATGGCTAGTTGTAGAAGGAAAAATTACCTCTACGATATCAGGGGTTAGTGGCTCCTGTTTCGCCAAAACTTCCTGTATAATTGACAGTCTTGTTTCAGCATCAAAATCATACGGCGATGTCAAAACTAGTGGGGATTCCATTTCTAAATAAAATAATGAGTATCAAAAGAATTGGAAATATTGCTAGAAAAGGATAGACAAATACACATGATAAAACAAAAGTGATAATCCAAATTACACTGGATTTCGAGGCAAAATAAAACGTATTTTAGAGTCATTTTTTACTCTTCAATGAAACTTAAAACGTCTCAATAAATACTCTTATTAAAAACTTTTTGTCGTTTCATTTGTTCGAATATCACAGCCTTTTATTTCTTCTTTTCGTCGTCGAGCATTCCAGACCAATACATCTGAGACTCAACGGTGGTATACCACGAGTCTGGGGATTCTTCCAATGTAATTAGGGCTGCCTCATTTTCTAAAAAGTATTCGTCTCGGACAAAAAGTAAGCTTACGTGAGTCCATGAATTGGAAAAAGTCTCCATATTCGTCGTTTCCATGAAGAGACATCAGCCATCTGCAAAGCTTTAGTGTTGGGTAGTTTAGTGGCTACATTGTTGTCTCTGGTGCAAAAGGTTGGAGGTTTATAGGATACTACCCCAAAACTCACTGATTAAAATCAACAACTCGGTTAGCAGCAAGCATCTCAGCTCGAAGGATTTTGTATTTCTCAACTGCCGCGAGACTGGCTTCGTCGAAAAGACTCATATCAGAGGCTACGTGATTCGTCCAGCTGTTTATGGCAGCTCCTCCACTTTCCAAGGCTTTTCTAACCTTATCCCAGAACTTTTTATGAGGTCCATCCGGATCCGGCATTTCCTAAACAAATTGTCTTTTCTATCCTATCTTACAATTGGAGCAATCTCTTTAATAAATTCGTCCTCTTCTTCTTCGTCCGCCTCATCATAGCCTTTCAAATGGTCTCTGGAATTCATTTTGCTTCTTTCAACTGAAAACAGACTTGTTTTGAGCGATGTAGCTTCTTCTCTTTCTTCTAACTCGAATCACCTCCTCCAAATTGAATAATTCCGGTAATGAGGCTATAATTTGCCTGGAATAAAAGGATTTGGTTTACATCAGTTTTCTACTGGAATTCTTTAGATTCAAGAAGATCCTGAGCGGGTTCGAGGCTCCTTTTCAAGAAGATAGAAGGCTCAATATTGATCTCATCCAGGCAATTCATATTCTTGAGAGCCTTCATCTTCATCATTGTGCATTGACGTTGAAAGAATGGATTCAGCACATCCTCATAGGTGACATTACTAGAGCTCAATTATCCATTCTGGTTGGTCTCTTTACCTTCTAGAAAGATCCATTACGTTAATCAATTCATCGATAGCAGTCATTTTTTCAGTGGAAGGGAGAGGTCCCCTCAAAGATATATCCGGCAAAGAAAAAGGTCTCCAATCGTCCATAAACGGCAGCCGAATCGCCGTAAAATACTGTAGTTTCTGTTAGAAAAAAACAATAAAAGGCAATGTACCAATTGATCGTCTTCTCTCCGAGGAATGAGAGCCATCAGCTGAAGATGAGCGGAAGCATGGTATGCATAGCGACAGATTGCCACAACATCTTGGTCCAACATACTCTTGATGATCGAAAGGGTCAAATTCATTAGTTTCTAAATTCTTAATTTTTTTCATTTAGCAAATAGTCAACCTCATCACGAGACATCGTTTTCTTATCGACAGAAGGGACGACCGAATATGAATTGTTTCCTAAGAAAAAGCTCGGAGGAACATTCTCTTTCTTTGTGAATTGGAGCAATTTTAAACATCCGCCTTTCTCGCCCTCATTGAAATTGTGCCCCTTATATTCAGCCATATCATCTTCTGTCAAAACAACTTTTGATTTTCCAAAAAGATAGCCTAAAGATCTTTCTTAGTTTTGGTGTTGGGAATACCGTATACGAGATCGTTTTTCTCGCGTTGTCCAGCTGTTGGCATTTCTTCATCTTCGTCAGCAAATTCGTCATCAGCTCGTTTGTTTTTCGCGAAGTATTGTATCTCTCTCTTCACCTGAATGTACTTGTCTATTTGTGGACTTCGTGAAACCCACTTCTTCTCCTTTCTCATTGACTGTGACGGCTTTGATTGGGTTTTTAGCTGGGGTAGATCTCATATGAAAAGCAAGTGGAAGAGAAAGTCCAGGAGCAATTTCCCAAGTCTTTTTCACTGCTCTACCAAGTACTTTCTTATGAGTGAAGTTGTGTAGAGTCGATGAGGCATCACTCAAAATTAACTTTTGTTTAAAGTTTATTATTGCTTACTCAAAACTCATCGAATTTCCTTCGACCAATTCGACAAGATTCTCCAAAAGCATGATTGTGGCCGATGAACAAGACATTCCCCTATAAGTTCTCGTTTTGATCTTCTTCAACCAAGAACTCACATTATAACGAAACTAATTTCTTGGCTATTTATGTCATTTGCGAGGTTTGTTATTTTATTTGCCTCTTCTGGGCTTGATTCTCCGTTTGTGATTAGAAGGAGACTTTTCGATTCAACGGCCGGGTCATCAGATGTTTGTTTTTTCATTGCGTCTACTGCCACACAAAGTGCATCAACAACTGAAATCGTTCTTTCTTTCAAAATTGCTTTGCAGTCTAAGCAATCGTGATCTTTTCTATCAGAAGAAACACATTTATGAGATTATGAAATATCTTGTTTATTTTAGTCAATTGATTTTTGCCTTTTTTTTCTTTGAGAGCTTTTTTCGACTTACCACTTCCACTATTCTTGGTCATTTTGACTTCCTTCTGTAAAAACTTGATGTGATCAAAACTAACAGGAGACATTTCTTCGTCCTTTACATAAATATGTTCTAGATTTAGATCATTTTGAGTTGACGTAGCCCCGGCTAATACAATGTTGATTCGATCATTTGATTGGGTGAAAATCTATTGAGATATTTATAGGCTATAGGAATGTCTACCTTTCTTGATAAAATCCAATCGACTGCTTCTTTAGCAGCTTCAAAAGACGTCAATCCGCTTAATTCTCTTTTCTTCATATGTGGTCCACAGTCTATGATAATAGTGAGGACTTCATATTTGTCCTTTTTGAGGAGTCTTGTAGGCTTTTTTCCCTTCTGTTTGGGCTCCGTGAATTCATCGTCGCTCATCTTAGAATTGTAAATTATAGTTTGGTAGATAAAATTAAAGACTGGAAAGCGCAAATGCTGAACAATTGCTTGTGGTTTCCTCGACAACATTATTTTTTAATGAGCTTTTCCATTTTATTGGGACTTTAAACTGGTTTAATAATGTGTTTGCAACACAATATTTATTCTAGTTTTGAGAAAACAAAAAAAATCGTCTTTAAGAAAGAAAGAGAATATTCTTTATCAAAGAAAAGAGATTTTGAAATTCAAATTGTTGCGTTTGGCGCAAATTGTGAGGCTTGTCTTGCGTATTTCCTCATGCGAGTCAGAGTTTCTTTTGTATATTTTTCTCGTTATAAATTTTCACTTCGTTACATTTTTACTATATGTATTTACAAATTTTAGATAAAAAATGTCATCAACGAGTCAACAAGCTACAACGACAACTGCAGTAGAAACGGTAACTTTAGTTCTTTAATATTATTTAAATTTTCAGGAAGCACCTAGAAATGAATTAGTACTTCGATTAACTGGACAACCCTCTACATCAGCGGACACATCTTCTAGACCAAATGTCACGTGGACCACAGATACAAGTAAGCTTTTTTGTCAAATTATTGTTTTTTCAGTTGATAATGAGCACCTTAACAAGAAAAAAAGCAAATGTTGCTGCATCTTTAAAAAACAAAGAAATTGGCAAGATAGTAGCAGTGATGATGATTCGGTTAGTTTACTTTATCTTTTATTGCAATTGAGCTTCATTAATAACTGTTTGAAAGTTAAAATAGCAAATTTCTATTCAAAAGCATCTTTATTATTTTTTTCTAATTCATTTTATTTCAGGATTGTGAAACGGGACATTGTCGTGGACACGTAGAGCATCGAAAAGACCACAGTCATTCTGAGAAAACACCAAATAATTGAACTCAATTTTGAATTTTTTCCAATTACAAACTTTCACTTGAATAGTAAGATAAATATAGTTTTTCGTATAATTTATTAATTCTCATATTTCATTCATTTCAGATAAGTACTCAGCTATTTCAGGTAATTCATTACGGACTATGTTCTCTTGATATCTCACTCTACAACAAACTTCCGCTTTTTAAAATGTCCATTTGTCTGACAGAGGCGTTATCCCGCTCCGATCAATGTGCACACAATATACGTTGAAAAAACGTCTAGCCGTTCGTTCTGCTGCACTCGTCTCAGTGGGCGTGCCTCTCTACCACGGCCCTCCTCTGGACTCTCATCGTTTTAGTCCTCTTTCCCCAGACGTGACCCAGACGAGGGAAATTTGCCTAAAAAGTGGAATCAAATGACCATCGGCTGAATCCTCCCCGTTTAGAGGCCAGGTATTACTAGTTGCTCATTAGTGCAGGTGTCCTTGGCATGGCACGAGAAGGCACTGGGAGCGACGGATATGAGAGACTAATTCTCAAGAAAAACGAATAACTTAATTCAAATCAAATGGAGAAGTATTTGTGAGAAACTCCGTAGAACCAATGACTCAAAAAATAAAGAGGATTGTCAGTACAAAAGTAGATTGTTTATGGAGAGAGCAGTTTATGTATTTGTATCTTCTTGCAGTCTTATCTATCTGATAAGGATTCTAGAAGTCTTTTTTCTTGCAACGTTATCTCGAAAACTAGACAAACTCCGCCCCATTGGCTGCGTTGCGAACGCTATTTTTTGTCTCTTTTGAAAAGTTGTGCGTGCTGTTTATGTTTCGTTGCTCGACCCTCGGTCGTTCCTTTCTCTATATCCGCCTCAGGGTCTCAACGCCCTTTCCATGGTACGAACCGGCACACTGCGCTTTCGGCTGAAAGTGCAACTGGAGGGGGGCGTCGTCCACGTTCAGTGTATGTCTCTCCTCTGACCGCCACAGCTCGAAGGATCTCTGCACCCATTTCAGGCCAGTCAATCATTTTAATTAGCTACAATTTGATACGGTAGCTACCGAATGTTGTCCAAAACATTGGTGAGGTAGTGTAAAATACTATTGAAATTCAATTACAATAGTGTTTATGCTAACTCTCCAATTGGACCAACTTGTCCTTCTTTCTCGACTCGTAATTCCCAAGAAGATTCAGAGAATTTCATCAGATCCTTTTGCAACGTCCATTGGCGGCTAAATGATGAGGTTGATTGCAGAAGCCTCGATTGGTTGTCGTCATCTTTCGTTTAGCCATCGTTGTGGAATAAATAAAGATTTCAAATTGTGTACAAAAAGACTCGGCTGTGTGTGTGTGTTGGGTTGATTTTGCGCAACTTCCCCTCTCGGACTTTTGCAAAGTTTGTTTGGACTTTCTGTGGCTCGTCGCCTTCTGTGGAATCCCGATCATCGATTGTTGGTTTGAACGTGTGAACGCCCTGCAGGAACGTTTCTCTGGACCCTCGCTGAAGGCTGTGCTCCCTCCCAGGCTCGTGCTGGTCTGTTCTCCTCAAAGGGCATTCTAAGTGCAACCCCTGGCTGGCCGTGGCTCAGACGGAACGCGTTCGCCACTCGCCGAGAGAGAAAAAGAGACCTCACTTTTCACAACTTTTTCCATTTTCTTCCCCATCTTTGCCTCCCTCTGAAGTCTCGGATTACTGTAGCCCCGCCTCTTCTTCCGAAGGACTTTGTCTCTCCTCGCTGACTCTTGTGGTCAAAATTGTGCTCGATCAACGAAACACTCTTCTACTAATACCGATCTCTTCTTGTAATGACTTGAATCGTTGTGACCTTGTGATTAGGCTATAGATCAAGCAAAAGAGCAGGACCGCCGGACCTCTCGCGGACTGTCCTTGGCGGCTGGTTCACCTTGTTTATCTCTTGTTTTGTTCCTATGTGGTTCTCGGAACACGGAAGTAGCAGACAACTCAAGGAGGAAAGATTCTAGATGGAGAATCTCTATCTAGCCTTTCCTGAACCTTTATTTCCATCGTCTGGAGATCCCTTTTACTGGGCTATTAGTTAGTGTTACTGGAGCTCGGAACGGGCACGATCAGCCTTTTGTTCCATTAGATGGGTCTGCACAGATAGACGTGTTTTTTGAGACTCTGCAAACTCTGTCTCGATGTGAGATTTATGATCTACCCGGTCTGTCAGTTTGTCGTAAAAAAAGATCAGCGTAGAATCTGTGACGTAGGTTGTTTTCTGCACTTTTCTTGATTCAGACCCAAGGTTTTTCCCATTTATCCGGTTCAAAAACTGTTCCTTTTTTTTCTTCGTCTATTTGTTGCCATCGATCCGACTGAGCGAGCTGGCAGTCGTTTTTTTTGAGTCTGGGCGTGCCGCTTTGTCGCCTCGATTGGAGCCCAACGTCGACTACGGTAGTATCTGGCATAAACAACTGACCGACCAGCTTCAATGGCATTTCAACGGAGAGCAACGGAGATAGTCCTGATAGATCGAGGGAAGTTCTTCCAAAATGATCCAATCACAGCAACCGAATGACTCAAAAAAAGATAGCAGAAACCTCAGTCGCAATGTCCTTGTCCATGGCCGTTTCCAATTGATCAAAAAAGACTGTTCGTTTTTCTATTACAAAATGAGATTCTCCATTGTGACGACTTTTCGACCCATTAACCTTACAAAAATCGTTTGAACGTTTTGTTGAAAATGACTGTTAGGTTGGGCGTCGGCTTTTTGTTCGTCTGGCCCCTCTCTCTGCGTCACACAAGGCGGCTCGTCGGGGTAAAAGGGCTGGGAAATGGCGGCTGTCTAACATGGCAACAAACAAGTACTGTATTGGATCTTTTGATTTCCTTTTTTTACTCCAACAGGCTCATTAACTATCCCTGGATTCGTTTGTCTAGACTTTGGTAGAAACACAAAATTTTCACAATTGCAGTCGATTTGTAAGGAAAGAAAGGAGAAGATACGGTAGAAATGTCTTTGAAATACTTGAATAAGAAGGATCTTGAACCTATTTACCCAGCTCAATTCTACAAAAAAATTCTGTTTGTTCTAGACGTTTCTCTTCTCTCACATTTCCGTCTCTGATAATCGATTTGGAATATCCGTCGTGTCTTCTGACTCTATCATGCACTCTCAATCTCTTACTTGTCTCGTGCTCTTTCTCAGAGTCAGCTGATTCCATTAGAGTTGTTTTTTAGCTTAAACAGCGGTTTCCAGTACCTTACCGGCCCAGGCTGAAAGAGCCTTTCTAGCCCTTGAAATGACTCTGACCTTTGTTCTGTCTGTCTCTCTCTCCTCTCAACCCGACATGGTTTCCTCCCAGCCCAGCCATTTTTCGCCAATCGATGCCAGCGGCGAAAAAACGTCTGCTGCAGTGCAGGGCGGCTGGGCTGCGGCGCGCCGCCCTCAGTCTGGGACGTCCGTCGTCGTGGACGGCTCTCTCCCTCCCTTCCTCTCTCCTGGTCAACTCTAAGATGAGGTAGTTTTAAGTGCTGTGTCATCTTGGTGCATACAGCTCTTACTCTATCTCTTCTGGGCTTGAACTACGCCTCTCTCTCCAACCCATAACTACAGTATGTCTCCCCACTGCAAGAGGTGAGTCATTTCTTGGCAGAACGTCGATAGAGAGTCTGTTTGCGATTACTGTAACTCTTCTGGAACAATCGAATCCTCATGACTTTCACAACATGTTATTAGAGACTTCTCTCTGGATGGAACCATCGGAATAAACTGGAGAAATAAAGGTGAAAGAACAGAGACACGAGATGAAAGTAACTGGAAAAGGGAAGACGAGAAGTACTCGGAAATCATTTTGATAGATTCTTAATGAACCGATATCGATTAGATTGGGATTCAGTCAATTGGACCCGGAAGTTCATCTTTTGAATCGCAAGGACAAAGGCTGCAAAGAATGACCTTCGAGTCAGCTTTGGTTGGACTATTACTGTAGAAGAAAGAGGATGAATGAAGGCCACCGTAGGCAGCAGCTGGACAGCCAATAGGAAGCATTCGAATCAGTTGCCTTGGTGATTCTTCAGCTCAGAGAAAAAAGTTATTTATTTAAAAACATATTGACTCATAAATAAAAATTAGATTTTAAACCCGAAAAGGTAATCTCCGTTTCGACGGAATCCGAGATTTCTTCGAAGAGCTTGTTCATAATGTCGCATTTGAATAGTGTTAGGGAGACCTTCACTTAGAAAATATCGAGGATACAGCTCCTTTTCCTAAACGCTAATTTGACAATAAAACGAAAAACTAACATTATTTCGCAAAAATGAAGCGTCATCTGTAATTCCAGCAATTGTTTCTCGTGCAATAAATGCTAAAACAAAGTCACCGAACCGGCCTAATGGAGGATGGCCTAGCCAGGTGTTGAAAGGGTCCTTGGCCCGACGAGTGCCACGCTTAGAACTGAAGCAAAAGTTAGCTTTTCTTGCTTCGGTAAATCGAACATATACTTCCGAATCTAGCTCTACAACCCGGTTAGCCATTCGCAATTGCCTTTGTTCATGAAAAGTATCGACAAAATTCTGAAAGATTGGTTCAGACTTTTAAATGTTTAAAACCTCAATATTATCAGCAGGAAGAATAATTTCTAAATAGTTTAATGCTGAGACCAAGCATGTAAATGCGCCATCCACTCTGAAGCGAGATTATGTCGCCAAAGGATAAACTTACTTTTTATTTTTGATTGATTCTTCATCAGGATCATCTGCTTCTCTAGTAATTTCTGCAATTTTCTGAGCTGCTTGAGCAAATCTTAAAAGTCGCATCATGAAGTCAGGATGATGTCTCATTGGATAAAGAAGATCAGAAAGTTGGATCTCATTACACCTACAAATGCAACTACTTTGCAAAATATTACCTTCTCATTTTAGCTACATCCCAAGCCTTATTTGTTACTAAAAGAAGTTGATGTTTTACAAGATCCAAAACGAAGTGCTCGCAAGATGGTAAAGGCTTCTAAAAGGAGAGAATATTTTTAAACAGTACTAACCTCATCATCTCCATAAACAAACATCATTTGACGAACTATTTCTAAAATAATACCTTGCTCTTTTAGTGATGCTTTCAGCCTTTTATCCATTTTCTGAAACTTTCGGACACTCTAGGAAGGTAGAAACTAAAAAC
Organism: Oscheius sp. JU1382; assembly: GCA_932521405.1. Lineage (NCBI taxonomy): Eukaryota > Metazoa > Nematoda > Chromadorea > Rhabditida > Rhabditidae > Oscheius > Oscheius sp. JU1382. Next base: position 4,935,370 of record OW051479.1, read on the forward strand.
TAAATAAAAGGTAATAAATTGAAAACTTACAATACATTGTCGTTAAAAACATCTAGAGCTTTGCATTTATTGGAAAAACAACAACAACAAATAACAATAAAAACAAAGATATCATCGTCCCTTTCTTTTGAATTTCATGCCACCGCCTTGCTTCATTCCTCCCTTTTTTAATTTTTTATTGAAGCCCATACTAGCTTCTTCTGTGTCTTCTTCATGTCCTCTTTTTCTTCCACCTTTTTTACGGTCATCCATCTCTTTAATTTCTTGCTTTGCCGTCTCTAATGCTTCTTGTGTACGTTGAACTAACACCATTGCTTCTTTCTCTACGCATGGATATTCAGATAATTTTTTACCTAAAGTCTTCTGTATAAAATTAACTTTAAAATACCTATGTGAGCTTCAATTTTCTGATATTGCTCAACATCATACTGAGTCACAAATGTAATCGCCAAACCAGCTCTTCCAGCTCGAGCAGTGCGACCAACCTAGATAAGTTACATGAATGATGTATATCAATAAAATCTCACTCTATGAACATAATCTTTTGCTTGGTTTGGAACATCATAATTAATTACGACATCTACGTGTGGAATATCGAGACCTCTTGAAGCAACATCAGTACAGACAAGAATATTTCTAGCTTTTGCTTTAAACTTATTTAAGGATCCAAGACGTTTTTCCTGTTAATGGATATTTCAGGAATAAAAAGGAACGTACTTGTGACATTTGACCATGAAGAGGGACAGCTTGCATACCTAATTGCCTAAGCATAACTGCGATTTGCATTGTGCTTCCGCAAGTTGCACAGAAAATAATAGACGTATTTCCTGCCAATTCATTTAATATATATACTAAGTAAGCTTCCTGGAGTAAAAAAGAATGTTATAATTTATGCTAACTTACCTTATATTTATGGGGAATAAAAAGATAATTTTGTTTTAGCTTGTCAACAGTTTTATAGCGAGAATTCACCTCCACTCTAACTGGATCTTTTAGAGAGGCTCTTTCTAGTTTGGCTACCTATAAATAGGTAAATAATAACATGCTTTGAAACAAACCTTTTTGGTCATTGTTGCTGAAAAAAGAAATGTTCTACGTTCTTTTGGGATAACTTTGATGATTTTATCTAGTTCCACCTAAAAACATTTAAAAAAATAAATATTTGTTTACCTCGAAATCCATATTTAAAATTCGATCTGCTTCATCCATAACAAGAAATTTTAACGAGCGTAGATTAAATCCTTTCGTATTTTCTAAATGATCAACAAGTCGCCCAGGAGTTGCTATATATAAATATAATTAAGAATCTGAATAGGTTACTAACCAACAATAATATGGGGCCTTTTTGCAAGGGCAATGGCTTGTGCTGTTGTATCCACTCCTCCAACTATAACAGCAACAGTTAGGCCAATTCCAGCTCCTAACGCTTCAAATTGTTGCGCAATTTGAAAAGCTAATTCTCTTGTTGGCGTCAAAACTAAGGCAAATAATTTTTGCGGATTGTCAAGTAAGACTTGAAGAATCGGCAGAGCGAATGCTCCAGTTTTACCAGATCTACAATCAAAAATAAAAATTATTTTTAAAAAATCTTACCCAGTTTCTGCTAAACCGATAACATCTCGTCCTTCTAGTGCTGGAGGAACTGCTTTGCATTGAATTCTTGAAGGTTTAGTCCAACCAAGTCTATCGCAAGCTTCGACGAGTGGATCACACACGCCCTAAAATTGGGATAATACTAATTCTGAAGGCCTACTAGTTCTTTGAATGTATTAAAATCATCGATATCCTTCTCTTCTTCAATAGGCTCAACTGAATTTCCAGCTTCTGTTGCTAAATTTTTAAAAAAAGTTTATGGCGGAAAACTGTTTACCTCTTTTAGTAAGCTTTTTTGTTCTTAAAGCTTTATCTACTTGGTCTTCATTGTCAGAAGATGACGAATCTGACATTTCTAAAAAATACAGAGATTAATTTTTAAAAAGTTCCGAATGAAGCAATAAAAAAACAGAATGGCACAAAATTTTTTGGCTTGTAAACATCTTGCAAAATAAATTCGAGTGGAATTATTCTTTTTTCGATTGGTCTTTTTCATAATTTTTACTTCTTTTTCTTATGCTTATTTACCATAGTGAATGAAATATAGAAGTCTCAAAAGAATCTTCCGAATTATTTAAATAAGTATCAACTGCACTGTGTTTACCGAAAATTATGCCCGCTGACAAAATATGCTGACATTTATTTTCCTGCTAGCTCCTTTTTGCTTTTAGCTGCATTTTTATTTACTAGCCAAATTTTCTGTTTCACTCAAATGAAATAGCATTTAGGAGGTTTAGATCAAAAATACAAAATTTTAAATAAGAAATAAATTCATTTGATTTCTTATTTCAATCATGGCAAATATATCTAAATTCTATTTAGATGGCATCTTTCGGAATTCCATACGATGCTAAAACCAATCCCCTTGCTGCTATGAAGGCCTTTAAAGCAGCAATGGCTGACGTTGAATCAAACCCAGATTGGAAAGGAGAGCGTCAAGCTCATCAGCAGCGTTGGAATCCTTACTCAATGGAAGGAGGGTCAGTATATGCTTAATTAATGCGCTTTAATATGAAGAGCAATTTATTTTCTCACAATACATTTCAGATCGACATGTGCTTTGTCTGGAGAGAATTTTGTCATTGTAGCTAGCGATACCCGTATGTCGCAGATGGAAATTAACATTATTACAAGAAATGCCGAAAAAATTCACACTCTGTAGGTTATTATTAGATTAGTACTGCGATTTAGCAATGATTCGATCATCTTGGCAACTGCAGGATTTTATGGAGATGTTCTCCAGTTGAAGCGTGTTCTTGCGGTATTCCTAGGCTGTTTTTTTCTTTAACTCATTTAGAGCCGGCTCCATAAGTATCGATTTGATTATCGCAGCAACATGACAGTTGACCTAGCTGCTGAGTTGCTAGCTAGAAATCTTTACTATAAGAGATTCTTCCCTTACTACACTGGAGCTATTTTAGCCGGAATTGATGAAGAAGGTACAATTATCAATATGCTTAACTTCTTTTTTTTTTTAGGAAAGGGAGCTGTATTTAGTTACGATCCCGTAGGGTGTATCGAGAGACTATCATATTCTGCAAGTGGTGCTGCTGAACCAATGATTATCCCGTTCCTCGATTGCCAGGTACATTTAAAAAAAATCACTGTTACACTAGACTGCAGGTTGGACATGTGACCCTCTCCGATGAGGCAGAAAAGCCTCCATTGACTATTGAACGAGCCATTTCACTCATGAAAGACGCTTTCCGTACGGCCGCTGAGAGAGAGATCTCTACCGGAGACTCCATCCAGCTCGTGATAGCTGAGGCTGGAAAAGCCGTAAGAAAGGAAACTGTCAAACTTCGCGAGGATTAAATTATCTGATTTTAATTGGCTGTCCATGTTATCCTGTGTATGGTATATAACTGGTTTCAATAAATATTCCATTTTCTCTTTGTGTATAACTAGGTATGGTCGTTTTAATCGACAAGTTTACTTGGCTTAGTTAGATTAGATAGATATTAGGTTTTTCTTACGGATTTGCAGGAATGAAATTGAATCAATCCTCAACACGATAACAAGATTTTAGAAGACATGGTACATCTTTGTAACATACTCCCGATACTGTGCATTATGTAAGCTTCAGCTATTATTTGAACATGAAAATTTGTTTAGAAATATAATTCAATATGTTCAAGCTAACAATACGTCAATTCCTAACTACTACAACATTAATAACGGATTGTCTTTAAAAAAGAGCTTCAGGGAATTGTTTCAGTTAGTTTCTTTTACTTATTTTTTTGTGCCAACACTGATCATTTGAAAGTTATTTCAAAAACCTTTGTTTTTGGAAAACGGTGTGTGCACATCTTGAGGTCACGTGGAGTTCCAACACATTGAAAAATTGCGTGATCTTTTTGATTATAGGAATGGTAAAGCAAAAATTATAATAACTGTATATCGCAGACTAAACCATATAGTGAAAGCCTTTTTAAAATTCTAAAGATTATTTATGATAGTTGGCTAACAGAAAAGTTGGAAAGGTGGGCGGAGCGATAGAAAGGCGCATGGCCTTCTCCCATCAAAACGCTTCCCTCGTCTACTGCCAAAAAGTCGCCCGCTATTTTCCGGATTTCTCTCATCTTCTTTTCTACCCGCAAGGAGATCCTTATCGCTCGGGGGCAAGAGTCTATGCTGGATAATGACGCGATGGGATGCAGTGTGTTTCTTGCCACTACTATCCATTTCTCATTCATAGGGCTTCTTATCCTGTTTTTTGTTATAAGGTAAAACGTTTTTCAATTTGAAGTTCTAGAGCTAAATTTAGAAAAATAAAGAAAACATTTGTCATTAAAAGTGTAGACGTATATTATCTTATTTTACGTAGTATTTGTGCGCTTCCATCCTCGTGACAAGTCGCACATGAGCTCACTGATAACCATTTAGCATCATGATAGTTGCCTTCTGCCGAGTCGTTTGTTTGCATTTAACTTGCCGGAGTAGAAAGGCAAACGAAGGAAATCTTAAACTAGATTACAACTCTGAAAATTTCTAAACTTTCACTTCCCACGTGTCCTGTTTACAGCTGACCCCCGAAATACGATTGGTGCAATAGCGGCGAGAAGAACTTATTGTGCGGTAAAACTTGAAATCGCATTAATATTAGAAAATTTTACTCAAGAATTCTAGTTTCTTGCAAAAAAGATGTAGGCTATTTGTTTCTAATCCAATCCATATAAAATTCCAATATAAAAAGCGTTAAGCATTGAGCTACGTGTCCATCTAAAACCGGTTCCACGCAGATGTTCCGCAACGTGTTGCAACACGTGCTATAAAAACAATAGAAAGATCTCTCTTCAAATACAATTTTTGGCCTTTGCATAAGTTGAGATTTTATGAAAGACCTGGCTGAACACAGCTGGCATAGACAAATATCTAGATAGCATATTTTAAAAATTCATGATTTGCAGAACTTCATCAGCATGCTCAAATGAACCAATACCTGTAACAGAGAAACAACGTAATGTTACGGTTAACTTTACGTCAACGGAGAAACCGTCATCAGGAAACTGTACAAATAATTTGACAGATCCAAGTGCAATAACGTAAAAAGCTTTGCATTAAATAAATTTATTTAACTTTAGTACTGGTGCTTCGGTTACTGAATCAGAACCTTCATCAGACGAACCATCAAAGCAGCCGATCGTTACTTTTGATGAATGGACTAAGGAGAAGCTTAAGCAAGAACAAAGAAAAGCAGCCCCTGCCCCAGCAACACCGACCCCTGATGTTAGACCACCAACGCCAACAAGGAATTATGCTTCTAAAGAATGTGGGGCCAAGATTCTGCTAACTAATGCTGAAGCTGAAAATTCTAAGGCTATTCTAAACGATAAGGTTAGTTTAAAAAAAATTAATTATTGGAGTTTGTTTACAGGAACAAGATGAATACATGAGAAACCCGTGCAACAAGGCTGATAGCAAATTCATTATAGTTGAACTATGTGAAACAATTCAGGTCAGCACATTTTTTAGTCTTTTTTTACCCATCTAGTTTTTTAGCCACAACAAATTATTCTTGGAAATTCTGAGCTCTTTTCCTCTGGTCCTAAAGACATTCGTATTTTTGCTGCAGAACGAACTGGAGGTGATTGGATACCAATAGGAAATTTCACTGCAGCTGATAATAGGCAATTACAAACGTTTTCAATAGAGAATAGACAGTATGCAAAGTTACTCAAGGTATGTTAACATTTACATTACATTTTAATCTCTTACAGATCGAATTACTTTCCCATTATGGAAGTGAACATTATTGTACTCTATCTGTGCTAAAAGTTATGGGCTCATCAATAGTTGATGAATATGAATACGAGGCCCATCTAGCAACTGTTGAACCAGCTAAACCGTCAATATCATCACAATCCGAGGATCCTTCAGCTGCCGTAGGTTTTAATTTAGCACTTCAATGCGGCACACAATGCGACTTTAAAAACTTACCACAATACACATTCCTCATGAACTTTTATACAACAGCTCTTCCAGTTCCGATGTGCTGCTATTTTCTTATAGGCTGGTATTTGTAGATGATTGTAATAGCTAAGGCTTATAGTTTTATATGCATCGAGTAATTAAAAATATAGAATACAAACTAAATATTTAATATAATAGGTAAATAATATGGTTCCAGATTATAAAACCTCAAGAAGAAAGCGAGCTGAAAGAAGAAGTGGAGAAGAATAATGATAAACCTAAAGAAATAGCTGAAATCAAAGAAAATAATGTGGTGGTGGCTAAAAAATATAAGCCATTCGATATTTCTCTCTGCAAGGTTTGTACGATAAGTCCTTCTTGTATCGTACCCATACACCTCTGCTGGGTTTTTGTTTGGAGACCGCCTCCAAAAAATACCACGTAGGTTTCTTTTCACCACCAAAGAACAATAAAATCAGAGTTTTTCCAACAACATCGTTGGCTCTCCCTGCCAGACGGCTGTTCTCCGAGAAAAGACGAAGAAGAAGAATTGCTTTTCACCAGCGTCAGATGTTCAAAAAGAAAGAAGCTGTTATCCTACCAGCCATTCTCAAACCAGAAGTAAAAGCCGTGGTAGAAATTGTCGAAGAAGAAAAGCAAGAGGAATTGGTTACCACCTCTCCACCAATAATCCAACCAGCGGCGAACGAAGCCCTACCGGCAGCTTCAGTAAGCCATAAGGTAAGCTAAACTCAAAGCAAATTCCAAAAAAAGAAACAGGAATCCGTCTTTATGAAACTAAACAAACGCATAGCTGCACTTGAGTTGAATATGTCACTGTCCTCTGAATATTTGAGTGAATTGAGCCGACAATATGTGGCTCAGACGGATGAACATAAAAAGCATTTGGAACAAGCCAGGAAAACAGCTCAAGAAGTAGCTGAAGGTGTCGAACTTCGTCTGAATCATACGATCGCGGAAAGAGTTAGTTTCCTAAGAAGCAGAAAAAAAGAAGTTACAGCTTTCCCTCATGAGAAAAGAGATGGATTCCCTGGCTGAATGGCTTCATTCTATGCGTCTAACTGCCTCAGAGTTGTCGATCTCCCAGTTTTCTTGGCAGGTGCCCCAACGAGATAAATGTTCTTCGGACGACACAACGGCCGTGAAGCATTACATCCACATAGAAGATCTTCCATCAGCTAATTGGACGGTTAGCTTCCCTTGCACACACAAAAATTAGTTTTTTTTAAAGTTGAGCGAAGCTGTGATACTCGCCATTGTCGCTCAGATTTTTACAGTATTTTTCGGAGGATTGGCTATATATTACATGAATAGGAAGAAGCAAACAGTTGTGGACAGTGAATTAGAAAAACTGATTCAACTAAAAGTTGAAGAAATCCTCGAAGCAAAAAGTGAGCATTCTTTTTGGAATTACAGTGGTATTTTAGTGGCTCAATCAGCTCATCCTTCAATCAACAAGAAAAAGAGAAAAAAGAGAAATCGACCAGTCAACCACCTAAATTATCCTCCGTCCGATTCAGCTGCTTCCCAATCTACAACAGCAAGTCAAACTGAAACTTCATCAGAAGCGGAAAGTTCAAAAGTGAATTTGCCATCACAAATTCAAAGTTGTGTTGATCAAGAAGAGCGAAGTGAAGAAGAAAGACCTTGGGTGTCCGTAAAACGGAAAAATTCGAAATAGTCTCATTCTGGATAGAAGAAATTAGAAAACGAGTAGAAAAGCCTTATCAGCCTGTGATCCATTAGCGGGTATCAAGCCGGTCATTTTAAACTTTCTTCAGACAACAAGTCACATTCCCATAATCTCTTACTCACGGGTGCTCAATAAAGTCTTTTGAAGGTTTTATTCGAGAGTTTTGACAAGACACTTTGAGAAATCACAGAGATACCCGACGAGAATGATGAGGTCAAAAAGTATTTTTGGAAAGAAGTGATGGTCTTCGATTCATTTCAATTCGATCCAAAGCTTCATCCAATTCGGAGATAAAGAGGAAATCTCGATAAACGATATGTGTCGAAATGGAAAGAAAAGGCACCGAGAGCAACAGCATTCCACTCAGCACCAACAGAGCTAAAAAGGAAAATAAAAGCGGAGGAAAAACTCACAGAGTTGGCTCTCATCAGTGGGGAAAATACCCTCTCCGGGGAGTTGGATGTCTTTATGAAAAAATCCAACCAAGCAGATGACTGCCAAAATGATTGAGTAAACGATTAACACAACCTGAAGCGAATTCAGTCGACATTTCAACTTCAAACCTGCATAAAAATGAAGGGAACCAAACACATTTTACTGCCTTTGAAAGCCCCATAAAGGGAGAAGGAAGCTACAGAGCCGAGGATAATTGCGGCGAACATAAACGTCGTCGCATTCCCGTGGTGGCAAATGAAGGCCAACACTGCGAGGTAATACGGCATCGTACAGACCACGGCTATTTTGGTCAAAGTCTGAAAAATACCTTCTTAAATAAATATTCAACGATGAAATTTAATAAACACCTATTTTCTTCGAGGTCAATCTATTGGACTAATTGAAGGGATGTCTGCTAAGAGAGCAAAGATCACAAAAATACAAAAATCTCGTAGACTTTGATGATTTCGACGGAACTTTTTGCTGAAGGAAAGAACTTCCACAGATTTACGGCCCAGCCTCGATCGTACCAGAACGACACAGATTGAAATTGAGAAAGTGGGATCTTTTTGAACTCTAGATTTCTTTTGATCTTTTCATTTTGGATTGTTTGACTTCTAAAGTCCAGACTAGATGCATTCTTGAGGTCCCCTTTGAACTCTTTAGTTTTACCTTCTTTCAACTTCTACGAAAGAAAATAACGAACCACGACATGGACTCGACAGATATTGTGTCTGCGATAATCGGGAACCGCCTCCAGATGCAGAATCCTTCGAGGCCTGAAAGTTCCGAATCTGAAAGCTTCTATGAGTCTAAAAGCCGGCCTTTTGGACTTTTCCCCCTGACTGGCGACAACTAATGTCTTTGTTTTGGTTGAAAACAAAGGACCACCAAGAGAGTTTGTTTTTGCGGCAGACTAGCAAAAAGAATTAAAGAGATTTCGGCTGATTTTCCAACTCGTCTGGAAAATAAGACAGAGAGACAAATCATCCATAATTTAGGCTTTTTTGAGAATAAAAGAATCAAACTATTTGTTGTCGTAAAAGAGCCCCAGCTGTTGGATGGAAACTCGTAAAATAACTCACCCAGGCTGTCCCACTGTCAGCTGCTGGCAGCCGTTATCCTCGGCTGCGTCTTCCTCTATCATCGCGACATCTGAAAAGAGAAGACAATTGGAGGGAAAGGCGCGAACAATCAAAAACTCGTCAGACACGGAACCGATTAAAGTCTTTAATTTGTCGAAGAAATTCTAATTAAAAGAAGCAAAAGAGAGAAAGAGACAGAGGACTCTTTAAGGACCCTCAAAAGTAGCTCGACGAGAGACGAGTTGAAGGGTTTAGGGAGCACGGGGAGGAGCCAAGAGGAAGTAGAGGTCATAACGACGCGACTGATTGGTAGAAACTGAATTAAACGGGGCAATTTTTAGCCAAACGGGGACCTGCAATGGAACTGCCGGACACATCGCATGTTCAAGTTTTTTGTGAAAAGAATATTTGAGGAGTTCTCGATCCTCTAAATAATTTCCATACAGGGAGAGGGGGAATTCCCAGCCAGAAAACAATCAGACAAAGTCAAAACAGAGCAAAACGACCAGAGAGGGAGAAAAGACTGTGGAAAGTTCAAAGGAGAAAATTGAATTTAACGGGCTGTCCAATGACGGGACTTAAACAAGCTTTTTGCACCTTGCAGAAAACCAAATTTGGGAGAAAATAGCGGAAGGAAGGAATTAGACTCCGCTTTGTCCTGAGACGGATCAAGTGTCGGCAGGTGACGGCGAGGGAGGAGGTCTCAACACTCTAAATTACCTCCCGTTTCTTTCTCGAGAGGTTTGGCCAAGGCGAATCTAAAATAGATAGGTGATGGCAGGCCAACCAACACCCCATAATTACCTCTTTCCCCGTCAAAAAGAGGAGGAAAGATCTGTGTGAGTCTAATAGCATCTTGAGTCTAATCTGCTCTTCAAAAATCTTCCTAAAGGGAGCTTTATCTTTGACGACAAGAAGAGGAGAAATGACTTCTCATAAGCTTTGCCGGCGGAAGCGAGTCTAAAATAGACAGCGGAAATAGAGTGGGATATTGTTGACGAAAAGAGACTCCAATCAAAGGCAATCTTCAGCCTCATGTAACAATTCCGACTTGGGCTATCAGCTGAGTCAAAATATGTTTACGACGAGCAGAAGGGGGAGGACAGTTTGAGCTTTGAACCAGTGAAGAGGGCACATCAAAGCTTGCCGAAAATTGAATTGACCAGGTCAAAGATTGAGACGACTTATTATAGCTTTATTATAGCTTTTCTGAAGGCACAATAAGTGATAGAGCCGGGAGAAGGAAGAAAGAGAGACCGGAGGAGATAACCCGGGAGTTTTGGGATATGGGAGAATTGTGAAGAGAGGAGAGTCTATTCATCCTGGTATTCTTGAGCACCGACAAATTCAGTCTCGGCGTTTGTGCCAGGAAGCTTGGCCAGAGTGTACATCGAATATTCCTTCTCGCCAGTGATTTCCTTCAAAATTGTTTAAAAAAAAAAAAGCTCAAAATACCTTGACGATGGTGAGACAATCAGGCAGCTCAGGGAGAGGACTTCCTTTCTTTTGAGTTGTATAGCACTCCAGGAACATCAGATGCTTTCCTTTGACGCAAGGAGGCAGCGGATCCTGGTACATGTCCAGGTTGAAGTACTGAAAAGGAACGTTCTCTCCAACAAAAAGACTCACATGGTTTCCATACATGAAGATGCGACGCTTCTTGTGGAGAGCACAGCGAGATTTGTCGGACATTCCCATGAAGCGAGAGTAATCCTTCTGGTTGATGAATTGACGAGTCTCGATGGATTCTCCAAGTTCAGGATGATATTCACGAACAGTCAGCGAGTAGCTTTCTCCCTTGTCTTCCTGCTTGCGAAGACGAATGCGAGCCTGAAATTTTATCATTTCTCTGCAAAGCTCTCCCCCAAAATGTCATTGTTTACCCACAAAAGTGCCAAGAAAACAAAGCCCACGTGGTTTATCAGCCACAATGATTAGATTAGTCTCTTACCTGAGCCGTGTTGCGATCGCTGACGAGATAGTCGTGTTTGATGTAATAATCCTCGTATTTGGGGAAACAAGACTCATCGATAGCCGCCACGAGCCACTTTCTCTTTCGACTATTCTTATCCAAGCGGTCTTTTGCTTCGACAATTCCACAACGATCAGCTACGGCTTGGACGGCTTTGAGGACTTTATCCTCGAAGCAGCTGCAGTCCGTGTTGTCGATGATGTCAAAATAAGGATGACCCAACCAGGCCTTGCGGGTGTTCGAATCAACATTTTTGGCCTGTTCGACTCCCTCCGAACGAGTGGCATTGTTGGCCACAGTATAGAATCGCTCAGCTCCGTCAGCAGCGGTCACCATATGGACGACTTGATTATATCGATTGTTGAGGAGTGCGAACTCATCCAAGTCCAGTTCTCCGAGCATTTTCAACCAGAGTTCACGAGGCATATAGGCCGAGGGATCCATCGCTCCACGATCGTAGAGAATCAGAACATGGCGGTCTTTGATCGTTTCCGCCTGATGGATGACTGTCTGAAAGCTTCTCATTTTCTTCCGATCCAATTGACTCATTTCTCAAAATCTCACCAGAACATTTATTTCGAAACTCCGATCAAGATTCAGAGCTGACTCATTTGGATTTGAGTCAGCTGCTTTCATTTAAAAAAAAAAAGCATTTTGGCGGGCGATTTCGAAATAGCTTTCACTTCCTATTGACTTTTGCACTTGCCGGGAGGTGTCAATAAAAAATCCAACGGACCTCTTCGATTGTGATCATCGTCTTAAGAATATCCGACTGGAAACGATAGGCTTGTTGAGGATCCAAATCGGCAAATTTGATTTTTGTTCCAAGGAGAATTGTAGCCGTCTCAGGAACCTGAAGATGAGATTGGAGAGAGGAGTTTCTAAGGACTCACCGTGAAGACACGCCATCCCAAATTGTCGAAGAAACTGAAGATTCGATCCATTCCAGTTGTCTTTCCACCACATGGTCCCCCAGTCAAAACGACTTTATAGATCTGAAATTTTTAGGATTATTTTCTCGCTTCAAAACCAAAGAAAATTTTAGAAATACGAACCTTTCGCATCGATTGTAGACGCCTATAAGTGAGCTAATTTGAGCGAAAATTCAAATAGCGTCGTTTGAATGAAAATGGTCTTTGAGCCCATTACCTTACCTTACGATCGTCGGTGGCAGTTGGAGCTTGGTTGATTCCCAAAGAGCCCATTTTCTCACGAGTAATGCTGAAAACCTGATCCGGGGGTTGGATCTGATGGTCTCCACTGAAAAGAGAGATATGAGGTCCATTTCACACCCAAAAAGCTCATAAAATTGGACAGGATTGATAAGGGAAAAACTCGAGAATCGGGTGGGCTATGACGGCCTAATCAATAGACATAACGACATCGACAGCTGTGGAAAATGAGCTCCGGGCTGACAGACGAGACTGTCGGGGGAGGAGGGCGGATCTTTCATCTAGCCGGATGATGACTTGTCGATGAGTCTCTTGGTGTAAATCAGAATGTCTCAGACAGGGGCGGATCTTCCAATTTATGGCGAAAATAAATTTGAAAGGAGATCCTCCTTTGGGGATGAGTCGTCCCGGACAAAGTCCAAATCTTGCAAAAGAAATCTGCTCGAAACCCTTCAAATGCCCTTTTTGTCAACAAATCTAATCTCTTTCCGAGGGAACAACAACCGGGAGTCGATTTCACCTTCGCGTGCAAAAGTTTGTAGTTCGGATTGAGGAGGGGAGGAAGGAAGCAAAGCTGCGTACACAATATTTATGCGATGTCCGTTCGAGGCGCCAGACGGTTTGACAAAGGCAGCTGACTAATAAAGGGCAGCCGACACAAAGACAATTTCAGAGATGAATCATAAAATTTGAAAATAAGACGAACCTGGAGGCGGGACTCGAATAGCCCTCGTCTTCTTTGTCCGAGGATTTTCGCTGATGACAACGGACGTCGACTTCGACGAGGTCGTTTCCTGGAAATGAGGAGATCCAAAGAGACGAGAGTAAAGGCTGTTGTTTACATTAGTCCCGGCCCGCAGACCACCGGCATCGAAAAAATTATGGGGGAGAAATCGAGAGAGGGAGTGAAATCGATAAACGGCAATGGCAGAAATTAGCACGAGCAGCTGGCGGTCAATAGAAAAAGCTGCTGCTGCACTCGGGAATTCATCGCGACATGAGAGAAAGAGGGCGAGCCCGGCTTTTGAATGGAAAATTGCTGTTTGTTTTCACTCCCATTCCATGAATTCACAAAACAACTTTGATTTTTCTCAGAATTCGACTCTTTTAAAGACACTTTGAAATTCCACAAAAAGGCAAAAGATTTATTTTGACTTTAGTATTTTTGAGGAGAGAGAGGTAATAAAATCCCGGAGATAGGAAGAAGTGATGGGAAGTTGTTTTGAAAAAGAACTCACCAATAGTCGCCATCGGACTCAGAGGGCTGAGAGGAAGAGCCTGGAAAACTCAAGTTTGATAAGGCTGGAACAAAGAGAAGTCAACAGATTACAGGGAGAGAGAAGCAAGAATCACGGACGCCTGTTCTACACACCGCCCCGATTTTCTTGGCGTTTGGAACAACTGACGTAGGTCTCTCATATGGATCTTCCGGGAAAATCTCTTCTTGAACGAAGAATCCCAATGGACTCCCTTGTACAACAAAGGAAATCGAGTCTAATGGGGACGTTGTAAGCGCCAGAAATCAGCCGCAACATTTTACGAGCGAGAGGGATCCACGCGAGGTCCTACGTGGTGTAAAAGGGGTAGATTCAACCCGGAAATTCGAGGGGTTCCTTGGAGGAAAAAGAGAAAAACAAAGAGAGAATCGGTTGAACTCCAAAGGTAATACGGTAAAGGTCGTCAAGATGGAGTAGTGGCGGCAGACGATCATATCGAAGAGTTACAGTATTTCTATTTTGACGAAAAGACCTTTATGTCAGGAGTGTGGGCTAAGGAGATATCACCGGAGAGTCATTCGGTCGGATAAGACTCGCGGAGACACAAAAAGTTGGACGAAGGGAGTTTCAAATCGAAAGTGTGCCATTCAGAGCCAATCAAAAGGATTCACTGGTAACAGTCTTATCGACAATTCCCATAAGAGATAAGTGGTGATGGAAAGTGAGAGAAAAACGTCAGTGAACCGTAGGAGGTCGTGGCCTCTGTCACCCGGCAATTCATCATTTTGCTATCAAGATAGGCGCGAATTCCAAAGAGAAAATTCGAAGTTGTTTCCACGGAAGGAAGCGTAATAGGATTCCACCAATGTGGTTAATCGAATCGGTTAGAAGAAAAAAATCCTTGTAGATATGAAAGTGGAGAAGGAGGTTTTGGAAGAGACATGGCTTTTTAGCTTGCCACTTCGGACAATTTTGAGATAAAGGTAAAAAAACAGGATTCAGTTGATATCACCGGAAAATGCTGACCAAACAATCCGATTATAGCCGATCTTCAAGACTTTTCAAATTCCAAGAACAAAACTAAAAACACTTTGAGTTTCAGCCAAAATTGTGAGAAGAGGTTGTGTAGGTGGATTCCTGTTGTCTCCAATTAACTCCATTTAGTCTTTCGCGTTGTCTAACCAGGCAGAAGGAAATACAGTAAGACGTCTCAAAGATCGAATGCCCAAATATTCGAAGGGATTCAAAGAGAATCCCCTGCTTTCGCTCGAAAATCCCGGAGCACTTGTGTTGAGCTCTCATTCTTATATCCGTCAATTAGGAAAATAGAAAATGCGTGGAAGGATCATCTTAGAATCCCTTCTATCTCCTTTCCTAGATCCGTACGAGCCAGCCAGGTGCGTAATTAAAGGATTATCTCAGCTCCGTTTATCTCATTATAATTAAATCTCGGCTGGGTTTGACTTTCAATTTATTCGATTAAGCCGAAAGAACATTTCTTCGTGTTTTCTTGAGAATTTCTCCCTCCATTCTATCAAAATTACGCCCATTTTCATCGACTTTTTGTTTATTTATCCCGAAAGGTCAACGGGGAGATTTATAGCCGACGACGTATTCGAGACAAATCTTCAAATTAAATGAACCAAGGAGAAAGATAAATCTCTCAACTGATCTACCGTAATTCAAAAGTTGTTTTGCCTGATGTTTATTTGCGATTTCACAAAAATATCTTCGCCCCAATAATAACGAGCTCGGCCGGTCTAAAATTTCTCCGATTTCCGGTCGAATTTGTCTATCAATCATTTTAATTTCTTCTTCTTTTCATCTTATCCGATAGTCAGGCTTTCAATTCATCTTTCCCCCAAGATTTTCTTCTTCAAATCTGATCCTCACAGGCGATTCACGTGATTCCCCAAAAGCCGTTTATTTCACATTATTCTGATTGCTCTTTTCTAATATTTCTTCCTCAAAAAATCACAAACTTTTACGACCTCCATCTGGCTCGAAAGGCTCATTGTGTGTGGTCGACTGTTTTGTGTTGCGCCGTTGATCCATCTGGCAACTTTCTTTCTATTGTTTTCTCATTCAGAATCGACGAATTTTTAGAATTTATTTTGAGGGATACAAAGAGAAGAAAATCAAAGTGACGTCACTCAAGCTGGCGCTCGTTAATAATTACATTTCTACTCGAGAACAATTCGAAAAATAATCTGGCTGTAGTCCAGAACAATTAGAGATATCCTTTTGAAAACGACGCCTTTGAATTAGAAATCCCAAGATTCTAAGTGCTTTCGATTACACCAAATGACGTCACTTTTTTTTAAATAGAAAACTATCTTCATTCCTCCTTTTTTGGTGAAAGGAGAAATTATTTTTTTTACATTCAAACTCTCATTAGCTGTCTCATTTTCAAACTGATGAGAAAATGCCCTTTGGATATCCATTGGTTCGCGCTTACTTCAAATTTTTTCACCTGTTTTGATATTTCGGAAAATGACTCTATGAGAGACCTTGTGTGAAGCAGATTCAGACGGCGTGAAGTTTTTGGTTGCCATGGGAATGGCGCTTCTTTGGCTCTCCAAGTCCTCGATACGGCCTTCCTTTTCGCGCCAAACACTTCTGTAGAAATCTATTTGACCCGACTCTGTTGCCTGTATCTGGCCAATAGAGCAGCTGGGCGACCCAAGTCGGCGATCTTATGTAAGAGTCGCCAGGTGGTAATCGAGTCTCTTTGACCTTTTGTTGCTCTTTACTTGGATATCTTTCAGAATGGCTCAACACCAAAAGGACAATACCTCCAATGTAGGTTTCCTTTTTCACTCCCTCTTGCTAAAAAAGTCTGCTAACAGTGCCTATCTTTCCCAGGACTATCGTAAATTTTAGGCTACAGACACAACTTCTCCCCGTCCTCCCCAAATTGTTCTTTCGGGCACTGTCTACCCGATTATGGTTTGTGCCAGTTAGATCAAAGTTATTCTTGCAGAATGTTTTTCCTCCACTGGAACCTCGTATCATAGCTCATTTGGTAAGTCTCTTTTCAGCTCCAATAGATTTGTAGATGAATCTGCGCGACGCTCGAGTCCAGCAGCCTCGTTCCGATGAGAACAATAACGTTTCTCCAAATGGACAAAATAACTAAGAGAAAAGCCTCGTTGTTGTTGTTGCCTTTTGTTATTCAATCAATAGCCGAATAAGTGCCTAATTAACTCACTTTTTTTTGTCTCGGCATCTTTTTCGAAAGGTTGGATGTCCGATGAATAAAGTTGTCATGTCATCCATTTCGACACTATCATTGGTTCATCCATCAGCTATCTCAGAGTTTGTTTTTGTCTTACAAGTTTTAGACAAAAATGTCCGAGGTTCCGATGGATCCAACGATCGAAGAAGAACATCCGCAAGATCCTGTGAGTTTTTTTCTCTTTCTGATGAAACTTTTCTAGAAGCCCGTGAATTCTCAAATTATGTCCGAAGAGGGGAAGAACGAAAAAGAAATGAAGCTGGTAACTTCTTTAAAAGGATGAAAACCGTTTAGAATATTGGACTTCCATCCTACAGCAGCTATGTCCAGCCCGCAATCGGAGAAACGTCCGTTCTTGTCAGTTTCAGTCCTACAATATTCCAACCAAAGTTTAGGATGTCAAAATGACTTCTAACGGCAGATATTTTCAAACAATCAAAACTGAAGAAGACATCGCAACGGTTCAAGTTGGTCCCTTGGGAGGACTTATGTCTGCCCTTCGCCTTCAAGAGATCTGTAATTCAGAAATCTAAACCAAACTGGAGATCTAGACAATGCTTCGCTTGAAGAGGAAGAATTCCAAATAATCGAGGAAGAAGACGAAGATGAAGAGGAACGACCGTTGGAGGAAGAAGTCTACGATGTGAGTGAGAAGAATCCAATCAGAGATATTCCAGGGACCATCTACTTCCACTGGAGTTCGCCATTGACTTCCTTCTTTGTAGTCAGTAAGATGTTTCCAATCAATTTACCACTCGAATTTCATTTTCTAGTCTAATTTCTCTCTAGTCAGCATTCAAATGATCCTCACTGATTTCTTTTCCAAAACTTTATTTTACCTCGAAAACCCAGGTGTTTAGCCTCTTCAATTTCCGAATATTTTGCTTATCAAAAAAGGTCTCTATTCTTCCCATAGTGTTAATAAGACGTCTCAAAAATCAAAAGTTTCACATAAGTTTTAATTCCAAAAGTATTTAGCTTCCCTTGTAACCACAGCATCTGTTTGCAACCAATTAGTCGTCTGTATTTTCTGCGTCCTCCTCGATTATTGTAATTGCCGACCAGAAGAAAATCGATTAAACGTCTCCTTCCCAAATCTATCCTTTTCGAATGCTTTTGGCATTTCCTATAAATACTAATACTTTTAAAAGAATGCTCAACACTCCTCGCGAATCAAAAGAAAGCCAATTTCGTTCTTGCGTTTACAGGGAACAAGCAAAGGAGTAATTAGCTCTTTATTCGCTTTCGTAGTCGGGTGGTCATCCCTAATCAGCCATCGTATTGGTTCGACTGCTATCTACGCACGTAAGTTCAAATCCCTTTTTGTTTCATCTTGAACATTCTTTTCATTCTAAGATCGAATTAACATCGTTAGAATGAAGAGAAAGTTCAACACTTTTTATGGATGTGTCAAAAATTTGGGGGTAAAAAGTTACCTAAAGTTGGAATTCAAAACTCCTAGTTCATCATAATATTATGCAATTCAGCAGAAGGATCGGTTTGGCTGAATCAATGATGAAAAAGTCCAAGTCTCCTTTAAGAGTTAATCCAAACGTAATGAAAACTTGAATTACTAAAGAAAATCTAGGGACTTACGCCTGACCAGATTGAGGAGATGCGCAAGTTGTGTAGAGAGGACAATCATGCGATTAGTTTATATGATTTCTGTTTAAGAGAGATTCAAGAAGCTGTAAGTTTCCTCTTATTTAAAATTACAAATATTTCAGAAAATGTGTATAAAAAATGGACAAATTAAGAGTAAGAAAAAAGATGGAAAACTATTATTTTCAGTGATTAATAATATCCCGAAAGATCGTGAATTCGGAACGTTTTTACTGCAATTAGTGAAAAAATATACCAGCGACGAGGCTATCAAGCATGACAACCAGAGCCCTGAATTTAAGCTCTTCAGAGAATTTGAGGTATACTATAGATTCTCTAATGGACTCAGCCTTCTCTCTTAATTTCCTAAAACTTTCCACAATTTTTACAACTTTTGATGTTCTGCAGTCTTGTAGAAGAGATCAAAAACTACAAAATCAGAAATTCTAAAAACTAGTGGAAATGCGAGAAAAGATGAGGGGAAGTCTTGCTTTCCAGAATCGACATTTCCACAATATGGTAAGGCATATGATTGCAAGCGGCGTGGCTTCATCCTCTCCGAAGGAAGTTGTTCGACAAATGAATTCTTTAAAAGTTCTTCGCCAAATGAATTCTCCAGAAGTTCTTCGAAGCATAGGAACTCTCTATAGTGACGGTAGATGTGAGTTTTCCCTTCTACTCGACTCATGGATTTAGTAATAAATAACTACATCGAATGCCAATTGCTGGGAATTCAAAACAAAAATCTCTTTGAGAACATCGAACTGTCTGGGTCACAACTCGAAGAAATGTATACTCGCCTGAATGCCGAGCTGAATAGTAATGAGAACAAAATAATGACCAGCAGCGTCATCTGTATTTATGCAAAAGATCTCCAAGTAGCCTTCTTTTCTTTTTGCCGAAACAACTTGTTAAGAAATGGATCGAGTCGTTTCTCACGAATGGAAATTTTGTCTTCCCTGGCCATACCATTAATTTTAGAAAATGTATGGCGTCGGCAAGAGAATTTCAGGATTATATTGTCTATATATTTCTGAACGAAATTATGCCTAGATATATAGGTGCGGAGTATACGGTAGAGCTTGATATTTTCTGAGATAGACTTCTAGGATTTTATTTTCATCAATGCGCTCGAACTAGAGGACTGGCTGATGAAGGGAATGCCAGAGGCGGCTAGGGATGGATTCGAAAGTTACCTTCCTCCCTTCAAAACTGTCACTGACACGACTGGGAATCACCCCGAAATAGTCGGCAAACAAGTCATTCGTCCAACACAACGAATCACAATCAAACATACTGTCTTAAATACATTAAACGAAATGAAACAAGTAAGAGAAGGAATCTTTAAGGCAAACTGCTTTTTAGACGAAACAGGTCATCGCCACATCGGAGGATATTTTTGTAAGTTTTTAGAGGAAATCAACATTTATTTTCAAAGGAATGGATTAGAGCTGGAATGAAAGAGAAGTTTCCTTTTAAAGACGCCACAAGTAAGATTTTATGAGACTTCCAAAGTGTTTGTTTAGCCTGCCAAAATCTGACTTACAACGTTCGTCTCAAAAGAGAAAGCATTGATGTGAGTTTTTCCAAATACAAAAATATAAAATTGAAGGCTTGGCTCAAGAACGGCATGTCGATACAATTGCCAGATGAAAGTTATGGCCCTCTTTTAGATTGGCTGGATACGGTATCTGACTGCTCTTTTCTAATCTTTTTGCTTTAGGCTGCTGGAAGAATATTTAGCAAACTCATTTAGTCTTGAAGAGTGAGAAGAGAAAGCTGGTAGAAATAAAAAACTGTTGTGAATTGTGATGTCTTTTTGTTGTGTTGTGACGCACTTTATTATCTCCCCTATTTGCAATTGAACCTCTCTGTTTAGGAATGAACAACCGTCATCCCCTCGGCTTGCCTGCAGACGAGGTATAATGTGACCCCGCCAAATCAAAAAGATCCTAGGATTTGAACAAATCGAATCAGTCAACTCGTGAGATCTTTCATACATTGATTTATATAAAAAACAAAAGTTAGAAATTGTAGACTCGTCCCAACTGCAGTTCCTCCATCTATTCGACCCCTGAAGTGGAAACAGAAGCTTGGCATTCAGCTAAGGTGAACCCCTTTCTCGTCTCAATTGGGCTTTTAGAATAGTCCGCGAAAAAGTGATGACGAGCTGGAAGATCAAGGCTGGGATGAGGATATGGTGGGAGCCATTTGGGAGGAAAAGACAAGACTTTAGGAAGACAAGAATGTGGAAGATGAGACGCTTTCTCTTCTAAAAGAAGTCAGAAATCGTCTTTGGGAATATATCAAAGACCTTTCTTAGATTCTATTAGTATTTAAGAAGATATTTTTTCTCTTTTTTTCTTCGGGTTTTTACCATAATATTTCTTTTATTTCGTTTATATTTATTCTTTTTTTTTAGATACTGACAACTTTTATCCTTAGGAACTCCAATTAATGGCTGATTTCGCCTCAGAAGACGGAAGTCCTCCGGATGAATATAAAGAAGTAAAAGAGAAGTTTGGCGATTCTCTTCAATGTACGATCTGCATGGATATTCTCAAGTCACCAATAGTCAAGTGAGTTTTCTCCTTCTCTATCGATTCTTCCAGTCCCGATTCGTGCAAATGCCACTTCTGCTATGCTTGCATCATCGAATGGTACGAGAACTTGCTGGAACATCGGCAGCTGAATTCAAGCAAATTGATAACTATCTCTGGGTTCACTTGTCCAAATTGTCGAGTTGGATGTCGTGGTCTCACAAAGGACTATTTCGCCGAGGAGATGTTGATTATTTACTATAAGTTATTGAAGCGTAAGTCATCCGCTTTCCAAGAGGACAACGAGCGTTTAGAAGAACCTCCGGCTATGGTTCCCTTGGAAGATTCAGAGGTGTTTAGTCTTTTAAAAGAAGAAAATAAAAGTGAGCAGAGATTTCTGAAAAAAGTTAGAAGAATGGTTTTGGATGAACGTATAATCCAAATGGATCGAGTAGGTTTTCGATTGATTCGACAGACGAGGTTTTAGAGACAACCTGAGCGAGGAACGGCCGAAACAATTTTGTCATCTTTGAGCTTTTTGGAGGTAAAGTTTAAAAACAAATGTTTTTTTCAAACAGAATATTTCAGAGAGCCAATAGACAAAGAGTGGAGAAAGAGTTCAGCAATCATATGGCTCGGATCAAAGGGGACTCAGAAAAACGTTGTCCATCGCCTCCTCCTCGTCATCACAGCTCCATTTTGCTTGACGAAATACGTAAGAGAATCCATTTGCGATCGATCGTTTCAGTTCCAAGCAATGTAGCTCACTTTGTGGAAGTTCTTCGACCTGATCCTACCGGGGAATTCGGAAGAGCACTTAGAATGAATGCAGAAGGAACTGGAAATGCGGAGAATCGTTTCAGAACTCCCAGTGTTGGCTGAAATAACATCCAATTTATTCAGTTTTTCAGCGTCTTCAACCTGAACTCCATGCGAATATCTTAAATAACTTCACCCTGAGACGTCAAGAAAATCACAACATTCCTAATGCCCCATTGACATTTTCTACCGATCCTACTTTCTTCCAGCCTACTCAATCCAATCCTGCGAATGTTGGCGGCTTTCCTGAAGTAGATATTCCACGAGGTATAAACTTTCTTTAGAACAGCTCATTTTTCAGATCTCCATTACGTAGCGATATATGATCAACATGGCGTTGCCGATCTTCGAATGCCTCAATCAGACATTTTCCCTCAACAAACCGAAGATGTCGTTGAATTAGACGAGGTCGGATTAGACTTACGTAGAGATCCATCACCGATCCATCTCGAAGATGACGACGATGATATTCAAGTGATTTATCCTCTTCCACAGTTTGTTAATTATCTTCTGAAAATAATCAGAGATTTTAGAGTTGTTCAACCCGATGTGCCTCTGGAGATCCAGATTCAAGTTCGTCAACAGATTCCAGAAGGAATCATTCCCAGAGCTGATGTCCCATCAAGAGAAGTCCGTCGAATCTCTCGAGCAACTTCTCCTCTTCCACTGCCAGCGGCATCTCTATCTGTAGAGCCGATTCGCCAAGATAATTCAATCCAGCCAGGACAAAGTCGTCCTCCAAAACGTTCAAACCAGTCGATTGCAGATTCTTCAACCAAGAAGAAATCTGCCGAAAGGAAGACTTAGCTTGTCCCAGTTAGCTTAGAATCTGACTCCCAATGTAAGAACATCGATTTATTCCCCTTTTCCCATATTCATTGGATTTTATTCACAAAAGATATTTAAGAGTGATTTCGTAGCAGATTTAGTCCTTCAAACCCGTTTATTTCCGTGATTCTTATTTGTTCTGTTTCAGTGATTCGACTGATTTTATTTTCGTTTTTGGATATACTGGATAGCCCAATAAAAAGTGCATAAACTGAGTGGAAATATCTTAATTTGTTTTTGATTGTTTTCTCTTCCTTCTTACCATAAAATAAGTGATTGACTTGGGACCAAAAGAGTCGAAAAGACTTGTGAAAAAGACTGGAGCCATGATCTTCAAAGCGCCAGAGAAGGATTGAAGAATTCCTTGGATGAGTCCTTGAGAGGAATTTCCCGAAGCATTTATTAAAATAATATTTGAAGCAATCATGATTGTCGGAAAGGAGAGAGATAAAATAACAACAAAGGCGAAGGAAAATAGCCAGAAATTCACCTGGAAATGAACGAGTTGGAATCCAAAGAAGCCTACCGTATTCGTGTCCAAACACCAAGAATATTGAGAACAAGTCAGTTTTGATCCAAGAAAAGGGAAAGGATAAGTCAAAAGATAATAGAAAATAGCCAAGAAGAGAGCCATTTCAACTCCCCAAAAACATCTTCGACCGACAAATCTAAAAGCCAGAGTTAGAAGTAAAAAAAGCACATACAATGTCTGGAGTTTAGTGGAGAAAGTCAAGAAAATTAAAAGTTCAAGGAGGCCATGAGCCGAGTGGAGATAGGATGTATTTTCGGCATTTTGGTTTTTTGTCCAATTCCACATCAACTCAGAATATGCCGAAAGAGTACTGTAGGGAAATGTAGGAGAGGACTTTTTCAGACCTGTCATTGGCGGCGGAGATTATTTGTGTCATAGATACAGTAACCACGCACATAATCGTATTTCCAAGGTGAAAAGTTCTCCGATTGTAAGAAAGACCTTTCTGATCTAGTTCGATGCTATTTTTCTCGGAAAATCTCAAGAAATATATGGGAAACAAAGTGAAGCAATTGGTTAAAATCATGACGAAAGGGCCGATTGTGAACATGTCGATTCCCAAATATCTCGAATGAAAAGGGAAAAGAGAAGAAATCTAAAGAGCTCTTGGATTGCTGTGGATGCTACCAGCTGGAAAAGAGGACCAAGAGCTGTCCCCAAACAATAAGATCCTTGAATTAAAGCGAATTGCTTGGGCAAAAGATCTTCAGAGGTAAAGGCTAAAGCAGCTCGAAGAACGACTCTGAGGCCACTTCCAGAACCCAGAGAAAACCTTGAAAGAAGAAGAATCCATTTGCCGAAAGATGGAAAGAGCTCAACAAAGCAAAATAAGAAATTCCCCAAAATTAATAGGCAAATTCCAAAAAAAAGAGGCAGTCGAGCTGTCAAAAAAGAGGTCAATTCCGAACGAATGGTTTCTACCTGATTTGGAATAATCAAACCAAATTCCAAAAAGAAGCGAAAAGAGACATTGTCCAATCGAAAAGACCGAGGTTATATAGCCGAAGAAGCGAATTGTCACAGAGCTGTCGATCTGAAATCTTCTTTCAACAACAATCGAAGGCTACCGTAGTGACGAAAGGCCAAAGAGTGGAATAATAAATGGACATTTGAAGACCACAAATAAAAGAAACCAAAATGAGAATTCGAACATTCCTCTCGGCCATACTGTCGGTCTTTTGTCTTCTTCATAATCGGTTGATACCGAATTTTGTTTTTTTTTCCGTCAGATCTGACCTCATTTCCTGGTTTCTTTGTAGAGCAAAAACATTTGCAGAGACTGAGCAAATAAAGGCTGGCCGCAGGTTGTAATATTCAAGATAAGCGATTGTCAGGAAACAGTAAGGTAGGTTAAAGACAAAGGCTTGGTTTTCCATCAGATCTCACACAAAAACTCAAGAGAATCTGGAATTGGAAGCCTGGAAGGAATGAGATTGAGACCTCCCAGCCTTTTTGATGACTGTACAGTTTTGTATTTTTGACCTTATCAATCAAGCTTTTCTGTAGTTTAGTCTATCGATTGAGAGATAGATAAAAGTAATTAAATTTTATGGCATCCGATAATGAACAAAAGATTTCGTGTTTGCTTTTTGTTCAAAAATCCTATGAACTGGAAAAGACTGAAGATTTGAGGACTGATACGCGGCGAAATTGTCTTTCTCTTGCTCTTTTATTCACTTTTTCTAAACTAGAAAGAATGAAAAAATTGAGTTCTGGCAAATGGCCATTTCGTATGTTTGCTCTGATAAAGGGAATTTTAAAACAGAAGGCCACACCCTCTCTAGGAATATCTTAGATGGAGGCTCCTCCCGAAGAGTCATCCAATCGGTCATCAAAAAGAACTTGGATTACGATTGGCGTCCTTCTTGCGATCCTCTTTGTTTTTCTTTTGGCCATTGGAGTCATTTTAGTTGTGGTTTTAACTCAACATAGCAATCCAACCAGTGAGTTTTATTTTTCTTTTTAACCTTCAAAAATAGCCGTTCCATCCATAAAAGCTTCAAAAGTAGTAACGATTGGCCTCTGTACGGCCGCAATTCCAACACACAGAATAAAACGTGGCGTCACCGGTTGTTCTCTTCAAAATGTATTTCCTTTGATCATTTTTATGAATAGCTTAGAATGTGAATATTTCGATTGGAGTCATCCAGAATCTCAGCAGCGATCCGACTATTTTGTATCGAATTCTCAGCTTCACCTCCACAGCCAATCTCTCCCAACAGTTGGTTGGCAAAGATGCGATCACCCAACTCTCCAGTCTTTCGTCTTCAAATCTCAACGCTTACAATCAAACTGCGTGAGTTTTATTTCTTTGTTTCCTCTCCAAATGGAGCAATAGAGCAGCTAATATGTATAACAACAATCCAGCTGATGCCCTCAACCAATTGCTTTACTACGTTCCCTGTCAGATAGCCAATAAGTGAGTTTTCTTCCTTTTGTTTTGAAAACTATTTGAGTCCGGTGGATTGCCAAGATTGTTCGAGTTTTGCCAAACTAATCAACAATTCGAACTCGATCATCGTATCGACTGAATTGACTAGTGACGCCATCAAAAGCACTTATTCGGTCTCTTCTGGTCCAAACTCTACAGTTTTTGGCTCTGACGATGGGGATCTCGTAGGAAATATTGCCAACACGATTGGTGACTCTTTTTTGAAACAAAGAAAATATCCTTTTAGTTCCTCCAAATGCAACGACTGCTCCTACTTCCAGTTTGTTTATTTTGTTTATAAATCAATCTTTTCAGAGTCGTCTTCTATTGGAACAACAACTGGCAGCTTAGAACTCACCTCAAAAACTACTCCGGCACCCCTGACAACCACGATCCGACTCAACACAACACCTCGTCCAATCACTATTCCTCCGGTGACTTCGACGAAGCCTCCTTCAGTCCCAACAACTGTCTCCACCTCGACTCTTTCCTCTTCTTCTTCAACATCAGCAAGGCTATCAACTTCCGGCTTTTCATCAACTACAATCAATTCTGGAGCTACAAGGACTTTTGAAACAACTCCTTTAGTCATAATCAGCTCGCTTCCTTCTTCCACTACTTCTTCTTCGAATCTCCTTACTTCAATCAGCACTTCTATCGGCCCTATTTCTACAGTATCTTCCACTACTCCTTCCAACCTCCAAACTTCTTCCACTACACTCACTAGTATCTTTTCCACTGTGGTTACTAGTGTTTCGACCTCTTCCACAATCACATCCACTGTCTTGGCTTCGATTAAAACTTCTCAACAAACTTCTTCATCAAGGCTAACAACTACAGCAAGCAGCAAGGGATCTTCGAGTGGAACAACACCATCTGGGAGTCCTCCCAGTAGTGCTCCAACAAGCAATCCAACCTCTCAATCCGTCTCGTCTAAACAGACAATAATTTCTACAACAAATTCTATTCCAACTTCTTTCGGAACTTCCTCAGCTCCAACTAGTGTTGGAAGCACATCTTCAACTAGCACTTCTATCGGCTCAAAGTTGATTTCTTCTACTTCTCCTCTGAGCTTCACTGCGAGTCCAACAATTTCTGCATCGACTTCTCCTCTAAGCTCCACTGCGAGTCCAACAATTTCTACATCGACTTCTCCTCTGAGCTCCACTGTGAGTCCAACAATTTCTGCATCGACTTCTCCTCTGAGCTCCACTGCGAGTCCAACAATTTCTGCATCGACTTCTCCTCTGAGCTCCACTGCGAGTCCAACAATTTCTGCATCGACTTCTCCTCTGAGCTCCACTGCGAGTCCAACAATTTCTGCATCGACTTCTCCTCTGAGCTCCACTGCGAGTCCAACAATTTCTGCATCGACTTCTCCTCTGAGCTCCACTGCGAGTCCAACAATTTCTGCATCGACTTCTCCTCTGAGCTCCACTGCGAGTCCAACAATTTCTGCATCGACTTCTCCTCTAAGCTCCACTGCGAGTCCAACAATTTCTACATCGACTTCTCCTCTGAGCTCCACTGTGAGTCCAACAATTTCTGCATCGACTTCTCCTCTGAGCTCCACTGCGAGTCCAACAATTTCTGCATCGACTTCTCCTCTAAGCTCCACTGTGAGTCCAACAATTTCTGCATCGACTTCTCCTCTGAGCTCCACTGTGAGTCCAACAATTTCTGCATCGACTTCTCCTCTGAGCTCCACTGCGAGTCCAACAATTTCTACATCGACTTCTTCCACTTCGGCCGGTCCAATTACCGTCGCAACTTCTCCTCATTCTTCGAGTTCTTCGACAATCGGATCAACAGGCTCTTCAGTCAGCTCTACTGTTCCTCAAACACTTTTCACATCTTCTGGCTCCTCGACAGCAACTCAAACATCTTCTGTTACTTCCCAAACAACGACAATGGCTGTTACAACTAGTTCCGTAGGGTCCAGCGGCACTTCCATTTTAACTACTTCTCTTACTGGCAGCAGCTCCATTGGATTCACAACAAGCAGCCCAATGTTCTCTCAGACTTCGATGGGCATAACAAGCTCTGTTTCTGTAGGATCCAGTAGTTCTTCCATGCCAATAACTGCTTTTACTGGAAGCACTGCTTCAATTGAATCAACATCGCTTTATTCTACTACCCAGTCCACTATAGCATCCACCACATGTAAGTTTCTCTCAGAAGGAATTTCTCCTTTTCAGCTTCTTTGATTCCGCTGAATTGCTTGTTTATTTTGGATTGGGATTATCAA
Source organism: Oscheius sp. JU1382 (assembly GCA_932521405.1). Lineage (NCBI taxonomy): Eukaryota > Metazoa > Nematoda > Chromadorea > Rhabditida > Rhabditidae > Oscheius > Oscheius sp. JU1382. The sequence continues at coordinate 4,963,209 of OW051479.1, forward strand.
GGAAACCCAGTATCAGATTCGGCGAATATTAGTTATGCATCGGTAGTTGTGTTTGGTTAGAAAAAGGGAAGAATTTAGCAACGAGATTTCATCAACAGTGTGGCCGAACAATTGTATAATAACACACAAATTCAATTCGGAGCTCTAGAAGGATTCTTTGGTTTCAATGCCAGACTGCCCAACCTTACTTCGATGATAATGGATTATACAACTTTTACCAATACGTATAGTCCGATCGCTCCAACTGAAGGACTCGAAACAAACTTTTGCGAGTAAGACTGTTTTCTATTTTTGCTACAATTTTGATAGTTTTTGGAGTTATGAGTTGAATCCATACAAGTTGCCGGCGAATTCGGGCAAATGTCTAGTTTTCCTCTCTGGAGAGTAAGTGTCTTTTTCAAAGTAAAAATGCTGAATCCAGAACAAATCTGAGTTGTCCCGTTATAAATCTAAATCTTTACGATGTAAAAGTTGGAGGAAGTTTGGGCGGTGAGATCGCTCTTTATTTTTAGAATTTAACCTTCCAGGAACTAACTTTTCGTCGGTTATTCCGAATTCGATTCCAATCACTCGATACTACACTTCGCAAGATATTTCCAACTTAGTTCAAGCCATTCTGGATGCAGCCTTCCCAACTCCTACTACAATCTCTTCAACAAGTTCTGGTCAAACTTCTTCGACTTCTAGAATTAGATCGACAACTTCATTCACTACACAACCTGGAACCACATCACTCCCTCTCACAATTGGAAGTACAGGATCGACAACAATTCCTTCCTTTTCTCAAAGTACTACTCCATCAATGAGCACAGCAGGCTCTTCCCCTCAAAGTACTTCGTCTGGTACATCTGGAACCACATCACTCCCTCTCACGACTACAATTAGAAGCACAGGATCGACAATTACACTACCTGCCAGTACAACTTCCTTTATTGGATCAACAGTAACTCCAGTTAGCACTACTCCAGGTTCAACTACAACAGAAAGTCCTCCTTTCACTGGTTCTTCTCAAAGTACTACTTCATCGATGAGCACAACAGGCTTTTCTCTTCCAAGTAGCGCGACTGTCAGTACAACTTCCTTCGCTGGATCCACAGTAACACCAATGAGCACTATTCCGAGTTCAACTACAACAGGAAGCACTCCTTTCACTGGCTCTTCGTCGTTTTCTCAAAGTACTACTCCATCAATGAGCACAGCAGGCTCTTCCCCTCAAAGTACTTCGTCTGGTACATCTGGAACCACATCGCTCCCTCTCACGACTACAATTAGAAACACAGGATCAACAATTACACTACCTGCCAGTACAACTTCCTTCGCTGGATCCACATCAACACCAATGAGCACTACTCCAGGTTCAACTACAACAGGGAGTCCTCCTTTCACTGGCTCTTCGTCGTTTTCTCAAAGCACTACTTCCTCCATGAGCTCTTCTCTTCAAAGTACCTCGACTACGACTCCCTTCACTGGCTCAACTCAACTACAAGAAAGTTCCACTACAGCTTTTTTCTCAACAAAAACTGGAGGCACAAGTGGGAGCTCAACTTCTGTTTCGACGACATCACGTGAGTCTTTGGAGAGAACGGATACAAAGAATGTTCAGCTGCACCAATATCTCTCGCTTGTGCCTTCATTATGGACTGGAGTTATCTTCTGGGTAACCCAGGCACCGCTTACACTGGCAGTAATGAATGTACGACTGTTGAGTGCGTCTATCTATTGGTTTGATTTTTGATTTAAAAAGAGAGAAATTCAGCAAAAATCTCTGGTTGAATCGGTAGCCCAGTCATTATTTTCGAATACATCGGTGAAAATGCAGGCTCTAGAAGGATGGATTGGCTATACTCCTAGCCCTGGCACCTCTATTGATCCTTTCCTCTACTCAACCTTTGCAGATTTTCAAAGAAGTTATTCTAGCGCAATCCCGGGTTTAATGGAATATCCGTGCAGGTACTTTTCTATTCGAATTCTATCAAATTCCCAGCGATGATATGGACGACATCAACACATATAAGAATGATGATTCCAACTGCGTAGTTTTCTTCTATGGATTGTGAGACTCGAGGGAATATTTTAGTTTTCTTTTAGAAATTCTACATGCGCTGATGAACACGGGACGCCATTTAATGAGACTGATTATTCGATAAAAGTAGCCGTTTCAATTGACGGAGCTACTGTGAATCCAATCTCAACTCCGACAGAAACGGCAAATATCTCAACAAACTTCAACCAAGCTGATGCTGATACGATTGTGGCGGCGATTCTCAAAGCCGCTTTCTCCTGCCTTTGATCTCGAAATAATCATAAAATATTTTCTCATCGAATCGTAAAGACTGAGACATCAGACAGTCAGAGTATTGACAGCGATGCGTCTGATCCTTTTGGGGATTCCTGTTCTTTTTACGGTTATTTTGATTCCAATTTTTTGGTTCTTTTTGAATCAAAAGGAAACTGCGAATTTCGAAAGAACAGACGACGTTTGGATTCTTTTCAATTTGGCTGTTTATTTGACTTCTTCCATCGAAAAAGCCCAAACAGTTTGGCTTTTTTTCCTAATTCTTTATTGTTTTAGGATTTGAATTTGTTGCGAAGATTTTGTGCTGATTTGACTTTGATGGGAAAGAAAATTGAGATTTTTCCATTCGAAAGAGTCGGAGTCAAAGCGGCGAAGCGAATTTCACAATTCGAGGAGGCTGAAACTATCAATTTGGATTGGCATTTCGGGATAAAAACCAACATTTCTAAGTAAGTTTTACGGCTTTTGAAACAACAAAAATAGAGCAATTTTATGGTCACAATCGGCTAAACCTGAAGAGATTTTTCTGGTTTTTTGGATTCCTGGGAAATATGCCTACAGGTTTGATATTTTAGGAAATCTAGAGCTCTCTTGGGGAATTTAGGAGTGAAGAAGAGGCGGAGAAAGATGCTGAAATCTCAACAAAATTATTGAAATATAGTGGCGAAACAATCTTTTTTGATCAATACGAACTGTTTGGAAATGAGACTATGATTGTTCATGAAATCGAGGACGTTCTTCTGGCAATCGGTGAGTTTGTCCTTTGAAAATCGAACATAAAATTCAGTTTTATAGGCAAATCTACGAAAAGATCTGGTAAAAGTACAACAGAATTTTCACAATATTCCTTCAGAAACAACTCGAAGAACGACTGAAACTTCGGATGTGTCTGAAAATATTCCAACAAAAGGAACGGATGAGAGGAGGACTAATCAAAAGACAGAGAGTACAATCCGTTTGACTCCTTTGAACAAAGAGACTACACCAATGTCTGTTGAAACGACGAAAATTCCTACAGAATCTTCAACTCAAAAGACTGAACTCCCATGGACAGAAGCCTCTTTCGCTGCAACCTCCACATCGACTGAAAGCCTGAAGACTTCAGCTCGAATTAAAACAAGACCACCAGTAGTGGCAGAAACTACTTGGGAGCATCGAGAGACTTCTGAAGCAAGTTGGACGAAAGAAATCTCTGTGGAAACTACTGCTGTGGATTGGACGGAAGTCACGACTATATCTCCCAGAGTGACGACTGATATTCCAAGCGAATTGATCGAAAGTTTTGAATTTTCAACTGAAAAAGTATCCCTTTCGACTGAAAATCCGAAGGAAATTCCGATCACAACTGAGATTCGGATTGAAACAACTCCTTTCACTGGAATCCATCAGATCTCAACAGAAATTCCAATAATTTCGACAGAAAGATTGATCACAACTGACTTTTCAACAGAGTCTTCCTTTACTGAACCAGTTACTGAGATTACGCATTTCACAGAAGAAGTTCCTTGGACAACAGAAACTCCCATGAGTACGGCAGAACAATTTTCACATATTTTCTTAGAGAAGAGCACAGTATCGACTATCACAAGCTCTCAATTTTCAACAGAAAAGTCTGCTGTGACTTTTGAGACTACAGCTGATAGAAGTTCTCAATTTTCGACGGAAGAACATACCGAGCTCACGGCTGATCCGACTACAAGTTTAACTACGAAAACTACACAGTTTGAACTGACTACTGAGAGTGATTTGCTCTCAACTGAAGCCATTGCGACATCATCAGAAGTGACTGACCAAGCTGAATTGAGGACACGATCTACAAAAGAAAATTTATTTACAACTGAATGGAGCATTCCAACCGACAAAACTACTGGACAATTCAGCTCAGAAGGAAATCCAACAACTGAAGAAACTACAACAAGACCTTCAGTAATTACAGAAGAATTCAGTAAAGAACCTTCCACCGAGGAAATGACTAGCGAAAAACCTTTTGTGGAAACCACTTCGAAGACTGAAAACTTCAGTTCGGAAGGCCCAACCACGGTTGAATTTAGTACAGAATTTGTGGGGATCTCTGAGGAAACTACTGGATTTAGTTCGGAAATGGCTACAGACAAACCGACAGAAACAACTCCCCAATCAGAGTTTACTGAATATTCCACTGAAAGGCCTCAAATCACTAAGGACACTGAAGAGATTACTTCAGAAGACCCAAGAACGACCGCTGAATTTAGCACGGAATCGTCTTGGACTGGACAAATGACAGAAGAGTCGACTCAGCAAATAACGAAGAAGGATGAAATCACAATTTCAGAAGAGACCATAGAACCTCTTCAAAGAATCTCCCCAGAAGAAGCACCTTTGAATGATCCAGCGATTTCTCTTCTTTTGGCTTCTTAAACTCACTTTTATAATTTTTGACCTCTCTCCTGTACTCAAACAATTAGCTAAAAGTCTCGTCCGACTGGGCGGGGTAGGCGGGGCGAGTCGTCCATCTATCCACCCAATTATGACTCGTTTTCCCATCGGGGATCTCTCTCCAATTTCTTGTTTTAAATGAAGATTTGTTTGTTTTATTTTTCCCTTTCAACTTCCGATTCCAGCCGATGCGGCTCCTCCTTCTTCTTGGGCTCTTTTTTGGAATATTTTTCGACTTTGGAAAATCTTCGTTTTGTGGGGAGAATGGCGTTCCTTTCAGTCTGGAAATCCTTCCAAATGGTTCGTTTTTGACCAAAAAACATGAGACTTCCGGCGGGGAGTGAAGCGAAGCGCATCAAGTGGATGTCTTGAGTTCGATCCGAATAATTCCAGGCGCACCCGTGTTGGGATGTGCCCAGCCATCCTGTGTAGCTCAACCAGCTGAGGATGTCGATGATTCAGTTTTCCAAAATGATGCGGCAGGTCAACCCGATGGATTCTTCCGCCAAGGCGATAGGACAAATCACGGTTTCTTGCAGACCAATAAACTACGGGCTGTGGGTCAATTTGGGTTAAGACGACTGAAAAAGTTTGCAGAATTGCTCGGCTGAGTACGACCATCTGACTTGTGGGAAAAAGAATCAGTGGGTTGGAGGGATCGACTTCATCGACCATCCCAGACAACCGTCAGTTCCTCGTTTCCCTTTCTCTAATCCAAATGGGTTCCGACCATCCCCTTGCTTTCCCAAAGAATGTTATTTTTGAAGAAGTTTTTTTTGCGAGAGATCCCATAGGTTGGCTTATCTGGATCGTCCCGGCTGAAATCAATTCCCGTGATCGTGAGTGTGTGAAAGCGCGAGACATTGAACCGACCGGGGAAAGATTCCAACATTTCAGACTTTTACTTCGCTGTTGTACATTCGATGGCTTGCGGTATTCGCAGGATGTTGGAGTCACAACGATTGGTCCGGGCGAGACTGTGACTGGAGGGGAGGTGGGGAGTCGATTTGGAAAAAATTCTTCCAGGTCATTCGAGAGAATCGACAGATCTCCTTCGATATCATTTCGAATGTGAGGAAGCTGGTGGACGAAGACGACAATCGATTGTGAGTTGGATGGTCCTTTTGCCATGTTGGTCATCAGAACGGGTTCAACGGAAGCGTCGTCTTTCGTCGCCCGTGGCACTAAATTCCGAGAGACCCGTTCGGGGGAAATCTCGACTGTTCCAGTTATCACTTGACACGCAACAATGAGAGAGAAAGAGATTTTTGGAAAACTTTGTGAGAGATTGCATCTCTTTTGATCCAATAAACGATATGCCGCCAATCACCCTCTTTGGTGTCTTCGGTAATGATTGGCCGAGATGCTAATCAGCGAGGCGTTAAGGTTAACTGCGCTCTAATTCGATTAGAAAGGCTCCATGGGATTTGTATGTGAGGGAACAGGATCTCCCTCTCCCTCGCCCCTCTCAATTTCATCTCCGGCACATTTTCGGCCGAAAAAGAGTTGTGATGGCACCGACGGCCGTTTTCGATTTTTCGAATAAAAGAGATTTCCATCAGCCATAAGGGGGATCTGATGGCGTCCGAATGACTGAAGAAGACCACAATAAAACAATATTGCAGAGTCTCCTATGAGGTTACGGTACGTCGAATGAACTGTCTTCCCGACCCTCCGGAGATCGAAGTTCCTCGTAAGTTTCAAAAGTCATTAGTTGTCATAACAAAAGTTGCGAACCAGTCCGTCTCTTGACCAGACCCCTGACGTCACAAAAAGATGGATCGGATCAGAGACCGAATACTTTTGATATTTCAGTGGATGACGATGTTCCGGACGAAGTTCTTCGAGTTTTGGAAAAGTCTTCTGGCTCGATGCCCGTCCAAGAGACGACAACTGAAGCGCCGCGGAAAATGAAGAACTTCTTCAAACAACAAAAGTCAGTTTATTCCTCAAGAGATCAAGAAGTTCTAGAAGGAAGAGTCATGAAGCAGCTGGTACCTTCGGAGCAACGATCTTCACTCCAGACGGACCGCCAAGAGAGAAAAGACCAGAGCCCAGAAGGATTCTTCCCACTATCTCCCCTCCGTCCACCACAGCGGCCCCCATGACTCCAGTTATGGTTCCAATTGTTCCCACTACTCCCCCTCCAGCCACTGCAGCTCCAGTTACGATGGCTCCTCTCCCCACCCTCCCAACGATGGCTCCTTTCGCCTTTGGCCAGCCTTTCTTCTTCCAACAACCCAGTTTTCCAGCCCGACCGCTGTCTCAAGCTTATGGAGTCAGTCAAGCGAATCTCGCACCTCTCGCTCCTCCCAGTCAATATCAATTCCCAGCTATGTTCCCGGTTGGTCTTTTTCTTTTATTCCAAAAAAAGACTTCAGACTCAACAACAACCTGCTTATAATCCCTTCGCTCTGCCACAACAACAGCCTTTTGGAGTAGCGGCTCAGCCCGGTTATGGAGTGACTCCAGCTCCAAACCATTTCAACTTCTTCGCTCCAATGCAGATCACCCCAGCTTCAGTCCTTCCTCAGCAGAATCTTCCTCAACACATGTTCAGCCATTTCGGGCTTCCCCAACAACCTCAAGTCGTCCAGCCATTTGGATTCCCTCAACAGCAGCCCTTCCAACAACTTCAGCAAGTCCAACAGGTAGATTTTATTCGTCTTTCTTTCAAATTTGTTTCCAGACAGATGCATTGAATCAGCCATCGAGGAAGCCTTTAGTCGAGGAGAAACCATCGGTGAGTTGGCTGAGAAATTGGTAAAAAAGCGCGCTTCAGCTGCCTTCTCCGAACCGAGTTGAACCTCAAATTCCGCCGACAAATCGCCAACTTGGATCCCTCTTCCAGCCGCCTCAATTCAACGCGATCGATGCTGCTCTTCAGAACTTCCGACTACAGGGATAAGCCCTCTCTTTGTAGTTTCTTCTCAGGGCTCTTTCACTTTCCAAAAAATTACCGGTAGTCGTTTTTCGGACGACGAGAAAATAAGAATAATAATCGACAGACACTCGCATCGACGCTCTCTATCGCTCAGTTTAATGAAGATTTTTTTTTCGTTTTTTATCGACCTTGATTGATCCGATCGTACGCGTGGGTTGGGTGAAATCCCGTAATGGTTCGCCGGTAAAATGTACTTCTCACTCCCGTTCTTTTTGTTCTTTTGCATTCGAGGTTTGTTCCAAGATTTCTATATTTTCTCGTAGCTGAAGAGACCTGTTATTCTGAAGGGCATTGTAATGCACAAAATCCTAAAACTGATGCTGAAATGCTCGAAATCCTACAAAATTCCCTTCAAGAAATGGTTGCCGGCGTCTTTGGACGAGCAGATGAAGATTCTAATGGAGTTTTGGACGTGGAGGTTTGTTCTAAGATTTCTATATCTTATCTATCTTTCTGGAGGAGACCGAAAACTTTCGAGCTTTTTTGGAAACTATTTTAGAAGAAATTCGAGTAGGAATTATCGATCCCAACGGCGACGGACTCGTCACTTTTGAAGGTAAGAGAAGGCAATTTTGTGATTTTTAAAGAAAAGCCAGCTTAATTGAAAGAAAAAAATTTAGAAGCATCGGAGGCGACTCAAAGGGATTTCAACAAGATGATCAGCTTGAGAATGGCTCGAGATCGCGGACTTTTGCAGGAGGAGCCACCAATCGAGCCAAAGATAGTCAATCGAGATGGAGTTGTTATTCATTGGTAGAGAAGAAATAAAGAGATTTCCCAGCCGTTTGGGGGCCTTCCCAGGTGCTAAATGGGCTTTGAAAGAGCCTTTTCTCCGTTATCGTCACCCCAGTCAGATAGTGCTATTTGCCGTTCCCGCAGCCATGACACAGACAAACAATCACGAGAATTTCTCTACTTGCCTCCTTGTCGTCGTCTTACTTTTATTATTCAAAAAGATCGAAACCTCGCTTTGTTTAGGGAGGGTTTACCCTTTGGAGGTGTCGTCTTTCTTGCGTTATTTGCCCTTGGCAATTCCATCATTTCGACCAATTGATTATTTTATCATTTGAAGGAGCTTACAAGTACCTGACACCATGGGCTCTTTATCAGTTTTGCTGAATCAGAAAGACCACCAGATAAACGGTCATCTCTCACTGATCATGTTAGCGAAGGCCCGGCTATTCATTCTTTTCAAAGAGCCCATTTTCGTCAATAATTGATGTCCAAAAGAGAAAAAATATTGACAGTTTCGTCTCTTATGACTTTGGGCTGCAACTCGTCGTTTGTTCTCTTTTCTGCGCTTACTCACTTCCCTCATATTTGCGCGAAATAACCGGCCTCGGCTTCAATCTTTCTCTTCGCAATGAACTTTTTTCAGCACAAAATGAATTTCTCCTTTATTATGACCCTCCAGGGTGCTATCAATCTCCTCCAAGTTGTAAGTTTTTTTTGGGAAATATTGTGTTTTATTGTCTTTCAGCTGGTCGGGTTTATGGCTCTTTTTGCTGGATTTTTCATCTGGTTCGACACAAATCTCGTCTTCCAGTTTGTCTTCCAGGTACTTGACTTTTCTAATCTTCCTCCCAAAAAAAAAGTTCGGTGGCGGTAAACAGCAGTCACTCTGACTCAAAGCAAACCGACTCCAGTCAATATAATCTGAACTTTGACACTTTTGAGTCGAAAACGATCTATTCGGTAGAGGTTATCACCCAAACCATTAGGAAAATAGAGAAATCTTGAGCTTTGACCATCAATGAGATTACGAACTCCAGGGCTACGGATGGCAAACTCTGATTTTGGCGATTCTGTTCTTCACCTGGGTCTTCGCAATCATTATGTTCCTTGCCAATATGTTTGAAAAAGATGTGCTTGGTCAACTGGGAAAGATGCGAGTAAGCTTTTTGTTTTTCCTTTTTATTTCTCAGCTTCTAATAATCTACATCGTCTGTGCTGTTTTGTTGATTCTCTCGGCTTCTTTGGAGTCTTGGTATGCCCATAAAGTTTCGAGCGATAAAACACATATGTACGCCCATATTTGGAAGCATCGTTTCATCGCTGTTACGGTAATTTCAAATCCAAGAGAGAGAGAGAGAGATTTCCAGGTTTTCAATTGGATTCTCGTTGCTTCCTACCTGGTTTTGATCCCGATCACGTTTTTCTTTGTTTGATTTCTTTCTTCTTTCTTTTCTCACTTTCAGGCATTATAATTGACCAGTACAAGAGAACTAATAAAACATTTTTCGTTCGAATTTTCTATCACAATTTTTGGAATGATGATATGCCTATTTACAACAAAAAACGAAATTATGCTTAGCTTAGAGAATCTGTTGATTGAAGCGATTTTGGAAGAAAACTAGAATCAAAGTCACTCCATACATCCCGGCTGCAATCCAGCATTGAACTGCTTTGTCGTGGAATTTCTCCTCTATTTGTCTGAAAACGTCGAAAATCCTTGGCCTCAAATGACAAAAATCCTCTTTGTGAAAAAAGAAGACATTTAGAGTTCAAAGAGCTCGTAAAAGCTCAAACTCTTTAGTGTGTCTTTGTGGGAACTCTCTTAGACATCCATGGCATCAAAATTCAGAGTTTGAAGCGAATCCTCCAGAAAGCCACGGAGACAAAGACTCACTCATTGGTGGGGTTCTCTTCGGAGAAATGTAGATCGGGGAAGAGATTGACGGCGTTTGTTGAGAAGAAAAGACCCAAAAGTCCCAGGAAGATAACTCCCCAGACGGAAATGACCATGCTGTAAAGGAGATAAGATTAAACATTTCAAAATTAGGATCTGCTTTTTATCGATCGAGTTGGCGTCAGGTGAGGCTGATAAAAGCTCAAATGACTTACCAAAAAGCCGACATTTTCGGCCCACAAAGTGGACAAATCTTCATTATGCTGGGAAGATTCTCTGAAAATTTGGGATAAAATGAGTTTGAAAAGAGTCAAAACATGAGAAATGGCGTTGCCGAAACGAAAAACCAGAAATCAACTGGCTACCGCGAAACTGCGTGGAATTGAAAATGTTGAGTGAGAAAGAATGGCCTTTTCTATGTGTCAGAAATCGGCTTATCGATTCGCCAGCACAATTATGCATTTTTGGTCTCTGTTCACTCGCCACAAATCGGTAACCACAAAAAATGAAAACGCTCTCGCTTTGGAAATGTAATTCCGCTTTTTATCTTCTCCTCTTCTTCCCCGTGGTTCTCTTTCGCAATACTTTCTATCTAAGTCTCTTCCAATTCTATTTTACATAGAAATCTCAAGCTAATTATTCAGGTCGAATTTATTTAAACTTTCGACCGCCCAAAATATAATTTATGACTATTTTCCCTTCTTTCCTTTCTTCTGAAAGACTTCTCAAAAGTATCCTTTGACAATCTTTCTCAGAATGGGAGTCATCCTGCCAGTGATAGGAGTAACCGCATTTTGGCTTATAATCGGAATCGGAGGGCCATTTTTAGTCCCAAAAGGACCAAACAAAGGTAGATTTGGGCTTCCTCTTCCAACAAACTAGGACTTTATAGGAATTATCCAAACGATGATTATAATGACAGCCGTCTGCTGCTGGGCCTTCTGGTTTATGGTTGGTTTCTTCTGGGAATAAAAAGAATCGCTTCAGGTGTATCTGCACCAGATCAATCCACTCATTGGTCCTCAAATCAACGTCAAAACAATCAAATGGATTTCCCATACGTGGGGCGACTCCACCCGTTAAAGAGCTTCCTACTGTATTAGCCGGACATTCCATTGTCTTCGCTCTTTCACTTATTCTTGTCGCTCCTAAAGTTTCTAAGAGAGAGAGATTTGTCCATAATTGTCTATAGCAGCATAAATATCCAATTAGAAATCTCGCCTTTGACATCCGGCTAATCGCCTCCCGCCTCCGTGACGTCTCAGCTCCTCCTCCTGTTAATCGCCTTTCACAGGGAATTGAATGTATCTTCTTCGCCTCCGCTGGCCACCGTGCAAGCTTCAATCATTCGAGTTCGACCTCCGGGTCGGATTCCAGCCCCGTTGTCCCATCAATGCTCTCGTCATTCTCTAAGATCTATCAAATCCACGAGGAGTCTTCGCAGCATCCGATCAACGAAGGTATTTTTTTCTTCGGATATCCTCGAACCAAATATCTCTGAAGACGATTCCTTGAAAGATTCTCTCTTTCGGAAATGAACTCCCACGCATCACCGAGCGATATTTACGGAAATTGGTCAAACAAAAAAAGAATAATTTCAAAGTGATTTCCCCTCCCAGAGTCCAATTATATCGAGTGGCCCTTCCAACGTCAGCAGGATAATCCTCCAGAGAAAGATTAGAAAACAATTTTTCGAACTTGTCTTCTCAAAAAAAGGCGATAAACAGGGGGAGGAGAGCGCCATTTCCTCTGCGCATATTTGTGGCGATGAAGCCTCTAGACGAGATCTAATCCGAACCTTTTCGCCAATGAGCTGCGAACATCGACTCCCAGTCAGTCTAGTTAGTCTCCTCCAACACAATCAGGTTCCTTTCGTCTTTTTTCAAATTAAAATGTTGCAGAGCATTCGAAGCAATCGAAGCGTCAACAGTGTCAAAGTTTTCAAACACAACCATTTGACGTATCGAACGTGCTTCGGATGTCTTCATGTCAAAACAGCCACGATTACGGTAGCTCGAATCTTCTCCCTAATCAAATTGAATTTTTAAGATTGGATTTGTCGCGATGACTCTCGTCTTCCTTCTTCTTTTCTACAGTGTTTTTACCTCAATGGAGGTTCAAAAAATATCCAAAATAATTCGTCTTTTTTCAGGAGAAAAAGTCTCACAACAAGGCGTATTTGATCCCAACTGTGGCCGTGGTTGTCGCTCTTTTGTATCTCTTAGTCGGAATGATTCAGCATCGGCCTTCCTTTCTTTATCCGTTCATTGCTCTCCAAGTAAGATTTTCTGTTTGGAAGAACTCCTCAGATTGTTTTGCTCTTTGCGACCTCAATTTGCGCGACGATGTTGGCCATCGCCGTGGGTTGTCATACAGAAATCATTTTGGAGCTCTTCGTCCAAGTGAAAGACCAGCCTAGAAGTGTCTACGAGAGACGAGCGATGATGATTTCTTCGTCTCTTTTGGCTCTTCTTTTTGTCCAACTTTGGGCAGTTCGGAGTGTTTGTAGTTGTTTTCGATATTTCATCGATCTCAATATCTTCAAAGCGCGACAAATGGATTCGATTTTCTCGTAGAAATAAAAATTCATCAAAAAATAAACAAAAAAGGCATCAATCCAAATGACTCGGAGACACCGGAAATATTCGTGGTCGGATTAGATGTGCAAATTGGAATCAATAGAGGCGGCTGCTGAAGCGGTCGAAACGGCTTGTATAGGAGTAATTTCCACGGCTCATTGCAGACGAAAGATTCAATTCTTTTTCTCGACGCGATGCCCATGTGGCCGGCGATAGCCAGTACTAGAATGATTTTTTATTCTTCGATTTGAAAGACGCAAACCTTGGAAAGAGTTCCCACAGTCATACAACGCTTCTTGTACATATCGACAGCAGCGTCTACCGGCATATAACGTATGTAATTTCGCTTTGGAGTCAACGGTCTCTCAACTCGACTCGAGGTGTCGGGACGACTGAACAATCCGGTGTTGTAGCTGTTCAATTTGCCTTCCAACCAGCGTTTTGTTCCCAAATCGCGTACTCCTGGATTTCGGGAATAAACCTTTAGAATTAAATGTTGGATGGAAGAAGAGAGTCCTTACCGATTCAGATTGAGTCAGAACTCCAAGAGCCGAGTCAGTATTTCCATATGAGTAGCGAACATAGGGGTATTTGTCGGTGAAATGAGGAGTGCTGGAATTCTCTTTATTAGGAAAGCGAGATTGTTGTGTTATTTCTGGGAAAAAAACCAACCTTCGCTGGACACCGACGTTATGGAAAGGAGACGTTTTGGTGAGAGCTGTGGCTGTGAGAGAACGGCCGAACAACGAAGATCCTGAAGGATTCTCTGTCTCATTTTCTGTCAAATCAGCCGAATAGAAATCTTTACTTTTCTTACCACGTATTGGAGAAATATAAACAAAGCCAGGACCAGCCTAAGCGCCTTTTCTAACAACTTTTCTACGCCATTGAAAATAAAAGATAAAGCGCCAAAAGGGCCAAAGATAATGGAACTAGCGCGATCATAGGCGTACCCGATTTGGAAAGGGATCTTCCCATAAAACCTTCCCCATAGCCGTATGAAGGACGAGTGAATCCTCCAGTGAAACTACGTTCTGTTGACATTCCAGAGAAGGAGTTGGATCTTTAGATTTTTGTTTTTATTTAAACAAAAAGAATTACCTTTTCATAGCTGTGGAGCGGACATCGCTACGGGAACGAGTTAAGGGCGAAATGTGATGGAAACTAGGGGAAGTCAACAACTCCATTCGATCGGCTAAATTTCCGTTTTGTTAGCTGAATGGAAGAAAAGTAAAAGATCTTTTGAAGAATATAGCCTCGCAGTCTAGCAGCCGTAATGTTGTGACGTTGTTGAGGTGTTCGAGGGTTTTTTTTAAAAAGATTTTTGATAACTTCCTACTTTATCTATTAAAGTCTTTTTCTGAGTGTAGATCGAAAAGTTTAGAACTTTCTTCAGTATGAATGCTTACGAGGTGTTTTATGGACACAAAAATAAAGAAAACAGATGTTGAAATTTACTCCATAAAGCTGTAAATCAGAGAGGAAGAGGGAGTTGTTTGGGTGAAAAAGACAGATGTATTAGTCAAAGACTGGCGTTTTGGTGCCGTAAGCTGTGCAGGAATAGCCGCCAGCGAGATCTTTACAACACGAAGTGCCGAGATAGAAAAAACAGCACATGGAGAAGATGCGTGGGAGGGGGATCAATCTGTGAAGAAAAACTGAAGTTTTAAAAAAGAATCTTTTATTAATCACAGTTGACGCAAAGATCACTGATGACCCGTGAAGAGATTACCCTTAAAAATAGGTAAAATGACTAGTCAAATATTAAACGTTTTCGCGCTGGCTCGTTGTAATCTTCAAATTCTCCATGTTTACGTCTACGACTTTGACCAAAGGTCTGTGGTCGTCCGGGAAGAGGTAGTTCATCATCAGGACAACAAGGTGGATCGTTCCTGGTATTTAAGATTAGAAAAGTATCTAACTAACCTAAAGTATGCAGATTTAAGTGACTGCGTTGCTGTCCATCGCTTTAGGGGATCAAAAGTGAATAATCCTTGCATCATCTCAATTAAATCCTCTCCTGCGGCAGTGAATACTTGATGCAAATCGAAGCCTTGTTGAGGACTAGATGGCTGTTAGACAACAATGGTACGCTTACACTAGAACAAAATAGTCGCTGAATGATGTTATTTTAGGCCATTCATCTTCTTTTGGAGTGCCCAGAACTTCACAGATTTTTGTCCATTGATGTATGTCAGTTTCACCCGGGAAAATTGGATTCTAAAGAAATCTAATTATAATAAACAAAATTCTGACTTACACGTAATAAGAGCTCTGCAATAATACAACCCATAGCCCAATTATCTATGCCGACTCCATAGGATTTAGCTCCAAATATCAGCTCTGGTGCACGATACCAACGCGTGACAACCTGATGCGTATAATTCCGATTGGGGGAACCAAAAAACCGAGCCAAACCAAAATCTGCCAATTTGATACGGCCAGAAGCATTCATTAATAAATTATTAGGTTTTAAATCCTTAATAATATAAAAATAAGCAAATGAACGTACTCTATGTAATACCCACTGCTCATGTAAAAATTCCAAACCCAGAAAAGTTTGTAGAGCCATATTTTTAATTTGTGGAGGATTTAATATAATAGACTTGTCTTTGACGATATTTTCTAAGTCAGTCTCCATAAAATCAAACACCAATTGAATGGTATTTCTGCTTCCAAGGACATCACGTAGCTGAAAAAGAGTAATACTTACTAAGATATTAGTAATTTTTTACTCCAATAATATTGTCATGGTGAAGCTCCTGTAGTAGCTTGATTTCTCTCAAAGCTGTACGATTTACTCCATCCCTTGCCTCTGTACGAGAACCTAATTTAATCTGTAAAAGATGAAAGAAATTAAGAAGAAAAAAGACCTTTTTTATTGCAACAATATCTCCAGTTTCAAGATCTTTTGCTTTGTAGACGTTAGCGAACTGAAAATATATGATTTGCTATGTTTAAAAAAAAAGCCAAACCTGTCCTTCTCCAAGATGCTTCAACTTCTCATATCGCTTGGATTTTTCTCCCATCTAAAAACGTATGACTTAATTTTATCAAACGAAAGATAATACGTGGATAAATCCTATTTTAAAACAATAATAGAGATGTCAAACAAACTATTCATAACAATTAAAATAACAAACGATCAACAATAACAACGGCGATTATTCAAATTTTAAATGATTGCAATGGATCACTCTTCTTTTTGTCGAATTTCTTCTGGTTTGTGCTTTTACTTTGATAAGGTCGTTTTCTGTTTTTGTTCTTTCTTTTCCTAGTGTTGTCCGTATTTGAGAAATCCATTCCACGTAAAGTTTTAGGTACTACAACACTTGAAAGACATATAAAAACACTTACCCATATATTCAGGAACATCTGCTATGGCAGTGCTATGTAGTTTTAATGTGAATGGTTGCTCGTTTCTTGCTAAAAGATCTTTTTCCCTGGGATTACTTGCAAAGTATCCTTCAAGTTTTTGTGATCTCATCAGCTAAAATATATTATTAATTTAACTCTAAGAAGTGAACCAACCTCTAGTTTAATATCACGCATCCTAGCTAATTTAATAGCACGTTTTTTGCATTTTAGTAATGCTTCTCTTGTGCGAAGAACAAATGAGTCTAATTCGTTTAGACGTATCTCATAAGGTTGAATAACTTCTTTTCCCACTAGATATTGTACAAAAAACTAAAAAAAAACCCTACTTTGATTATTGACTTCACTTTGGACAGCATCTAATAGAGGTCGCTCTTCTGGTGTACAAAACGATAAAGCGGTGCCTTTGTTCCAGCCTCGAGCAGTTCTTCCTACTCGATGAATATAGATATCCGTTGAAAGAGGAAAATCGAAGTTAATTACATTGGAAACATGATGAAAGTCAATTCCTCTAGCTACCCCAGCTTCTTTATCTCGTCTTTTGCCTCCTTTTTTCTGAAATAAGAAGAATTAAATGAAAAAAAAAGCTTACTGCTTCGTCTTTGATTTCTTTGGACTTTTCTATCTTTTCTATTTCCGAAGCTGGCATGATCATATCATGTGCATCACTAGCCAGAATTATGTTAAAAAGCCCATCATTAAATTGATTGATTACATGACAACGGTTATTGGCAGGCATTTCTGAGTTTAAAATGCAAGTTTTTACGCCAAATGTTCTCAAGACCAAGGCAAGTCTGTAATTATTGTGATTTATCACTAAAAATGGCTCACTTATAGCATCTGTCCGTAGAATTAAGGAAAATAATTGATTTTCCGACTATTAACTTTAGTTTTATCATGGAGACCATGATCGTAAATCTTTGCTCTTCATTTTCGCATAAAATCTGATATTGTGTGAGTTGATCCGTTCCGGGCAGGTCGCCTTCTTTCAATTTGATGGTAACTACTGGTCCCGTCATAAAAACTTTTTTCAAAAATGTCATATCATCGTTCAAGGTAGCAGACGTAAAGATACTTTGATATTCGCTAGGAAAAAATTCACGAAGAGAACTTAAAATATCGATAATTTTAGAAAAAAAATTCTTACCTCATCTCTTTTTCGTATCCGTATGACAAAAGAAGATCAGCTTCGTCAAGAACTAGATGGCGAATATTTTTGCAAAAATTCTTGCGAATACCAATCATTTTAATTAATTTTCCAGGAGTTGTGACAACAATTGAAGGATGATCCTAAATTAATTCTATAAATAAATAGAAAGTGACCTACATTCTCCCAAACTGAATTTTCGTTATCAGCCAACTCCGAAAGATTTAAGGCTTGTAGGAAAGGTAATGGAGCCAAGAACTTTATTAGAAGTTTGAAAATTTGTGTTGCCAGCTCTTTTGTAGGGGCAACAACTAGAGCAAAAGGACCCTTTGATTGATTTCCAGTCTATATTTATGATAACAAAGACTTTTAATAAATTCACATTTAAATGCTGAATGAGTTTCTGTAGAATTGGAAGCAAGAAAGCCGCAGTCTTTCCGCTACCTGTTCTTGCACGGGCCATAATATTTTTTCCTTCAAGAGCCATGGCAATTACAGATTCTTGAACCTGTGTTGGGTATTCCCATCCAAGTTCGCCAATTATCTAAATTCCGTTGATATTCAAATAAATATAAGACAATAAACCTTTAGTAGACGATCATCAAGCTCGAAATCAGTGAATGTTTTCTGGTCTGGAGTAAAGTCAACTTTTTTTACCGACGGGCCAGTAACTTCACTCATTAGCTTCATTCTTTTTCTAAAAATTAAATGCTTTAAAAAAATATAAAAATACGCTGTTTTATCCTTCTTATTTCTTCGAGTTTTCTTCTTTGTCTCATCTTGGCTTTGTGTATCAACGTTCTTCAAATTTATCTAATTAAAACTGAAGGATATTATTGAATTCAACTTACTGGTTCTGTTTCAGAAGTATTTTTCACCTTCCTAATCTTTTCTACTTTTCCCTTCAATTTCTGTCCCTCTGAGTCCTTCTTCGGCTTTGCTTTGATCTTCATCTTAAAAGCAGGAATTGGTATGAATAAATTAAAATTATCTCAGTTCGAAAGCTTGCAAAAGTTAAAATAAAGAAAGTCCATTCTTGAAAATTTGACGAAAATCTAAAAAGTAAAAGCGTGACAAGACCCGTAGCCGCTGAATAATAGCAGAAAGTGACGGAAAAACGAATACGTAGAACTTTTGTCCTTTCTTTCGCCTCTTTAATTTGATTTTCAACTAAAAGTTTAGTTTAAGATGTTGACTTTCTGCCCGGACTGTGGCACTCTCCTCCAAACTGAAGAATCACGCGAATGTCTACGATTTTATTGCCCATGTTGCCCGTATATCTGCCCTATAACTAATTTGGTGAGAAAATAGCGTCTCCTTCAAATATATTTTTTATAGATTTCTAGTAAAATTTATCCTAAACCAAAAGATTTGGACGACGTTCTTGGAGGACCAGCCGCTTGGGCGAGTGCCCAAATTACCAACGGCGAGTTTCTTCTTCTTCGTTTTTGATGGAATGTTTCAGAAATTTGTCCAACTTGTCGGCACGATCGTGCCTATTTTATGGAACTTCAGACGCGATCTGCAGACGAACCAGCCACGATATTCTATCGTTGTGCTAATTCAGATTGCCATCATCGCTGGAAAGAATGATATTCCTACTTATTCAAATAGTTATTTTTGTTGTCTTTTGGCTCATAATAATTGCTGGTATTTTTCATATTGTTCGCCGTTTTTGTTTCCGTTTTGCTGACCAGATGATTTCCAATACTCTTGGACACATTGTTGCAGGGTATAGGTCAACTTATAAAGTATTTAATATTTCAGCACTGTATTTTTTGAAGTAGCACATCAGTATTACACCGAAAGAAATGGTAAAACAACGGATTTCTACTAATTCCAAGTTTATAGCCGAGTGCTCAACATTTCAATCTGTTGTTGGGAGATTTTTTCCGTTTTTTGTTTGCAATCCCGGGTTCACAGGAGGCTTCCTATGGCGTCTCAATCCAATCACCGTCTTTGGAAATATTTTCAAAAATGCAATAGTTATTACAGCTTCAACTGTAAGTTGAAAATTAAATAGAAGAATCAATTAGGTCGGTGCCTCTTTGGGCGTTGCTGCCTCCTCCTTCCTCAAAGAACTCGATTGGATTTCATACTTTTTCTCGTTTATAATTTGTGGCGCAATTGCCCTCTTCTCCTGTCTTGCCATTTTCAAATATGAAGTCAACATCTTCGGATTTTTTACACTTCGCCCGTCGGCGTTTGTCAATTTAATTTTTTGTACAAAGATAATTCAGAATTCCAATAAAAAAAGAAGTCAATTCAACACCTAGTTATTCCAAAAAAGAAGAAGAGCCGGGAGAATCAATTTTCAAACGGATAAACGAAAGATACCAGAGATCTGTATTTTACCCATGATCATTTTCTTTAAATTTAAAAATTAATTATTATACATATTTTATTCCGTTGCGATGTCAAAATACCCGGATATGCTTTACATATGAAAATCTAGACGGATCTGTAGACTAGTGGAATCTGGGAAAGACAAATTCACAGGAAAAAAGAGGTGGAATGGGCATTTACATATATGTTCATGAGCGATATATTAGATGACTCAGGCCAAGCAGTCTTGGATCATAACGACGCAGGATCGAACAAAACCCTCATCTCGGAATGTACGAACTTCGGTTAATTCTGGAACGTCGATGCCATCGGCTCGCAATTGGGCAGTTCGAATCTCATGATACCTAGATAGAAATATTTTACAAAATTAAGGAATATTACCAGATAGGCGCACATGGAACCTCTTTTCTTGGGAAGTTAGTGAAGACAGTGAAATAGATGGGACATTGTGCATGAGAAAAAGCAGCTTCAAAAAGAGACTGAAAAAATTTTATGCTGAAAGAAATTCACTTACATGGAGACTGTCGCTAGATTTGAAGCTACGATCCAGTCTGCCACCGGATGGGAAGCGAATTTGAATGCGGACGAGATCTTCTGAGAGGCCTGGCTCTATGACCTCTTTTTCACGGATAGCAGCTCGACGCTTCTCGAGGTTCTAAATACGAGTTATTTGTTTTAAATAAAGAAGAGAAACCTCTAGACGATTCTCAGCCTCTCTTTGTTTCTTTTTTTCCAATTCCACTGCTTCGGCTCGCTCACTTTCCAATCGACGGCGCTCTTGAATTCTGGCTCGATCCTTAGCCGCACTCTCGCGATATTCCCGCTCCTGTTCCTCTCGAATTCGCTGGTTCTCTTGAAGTTGTGCTCTCTGCATTCTCTGTTGGTTCAGTTGGGCTTGGAAATCTTCACAGGCTAGTCGTAGATTCAACACAGCCGTCTCAGCTTCGTATTCGCCGGAGAGTCGAAGAGCCTGTAATTCTTAATTCTATCAATAATGTAAATTATCCCTGTAATCCCCATAGAGATCAAAAGATACCGAGAGGAAGAAATCCCACAAAAGGTAGAGAAAAGAAAACTAAATCTAATCCTCAAATAGGATTAACCTATTTTAGGTAAAAACTTGTTAAAACTAATAAGCGGAATGTTTCAGATATTGATGTTTCATAAGCGTCAAAACTAAATGCAAATGGAATTTGACAAGCGAACGATGAGTATTGCGTCGTCTCACAAGCTCGGGAAAAGTTGTCTTTTCTGACCTAACATAAGTCTAAGCATAATTTTAACGCTGGATAAGGTGAAAAGTAATGCTAATCAAAGACTTACGATGAGAGGATTGTTGTTACGGAAAGTGATAAGAGCCAAAAGAGGCTCTCCTTTCGAATGAACCATTTCAGCCACTGCAAGAAGGATGACTTGAAAATGAATTTTCGAGACATACCGACTCTTCCTTGTGGACTAGTGGCAGAAACTCCAAAAACAATTAGATCTTGACGAGTAATCAGTTCCTTCAAAAGGTCGCTGTGCAGTACAGTCTCGATAAAACGGGAAGTATCGTTGCAATTTGGATGATGGAGATAGACTAACATCATTCGAAGATTGCTCTTTGCGAATCGTAATGCCTATTAAAAAAATTAAAAAGGGGAGAGAAACTCACATCATCAAAGGATCCATGATAAAAGTCGATGCGATTGTTGAATTCGCTTAGAAGACTTTCATTATAGCCAGCAATAAAACGTTCTACGTCCCCTACAGCATCAGTCAATGCTGGTCTTCTGCTTCCCAGAATATCAACTGAAAAGATGAAATAAAGAAGATAAGCAACTTACGGAAAAGATTGAGTAAATCATAGAGAGTTGTAATTGTAAATCGGAATGGCAGAGACAACAAACTGACAAAAGTATCCCACCAAGTGGCAGGCTGTTCTCTTCTTTGAGTAGCTGGTGGACGTCTAAAACAAAATCTAAGTCAATTCGGAAGTCTTGCCTCGCTCTTTGTTGTTCCCTTCGTTCATTTTCAGCATTATGTTGAGCTTCGAATGTATTTTGAAGTAGTCCACCAGTCTAAAATGACGAAATATTTAATACGACAATCTACCGTAAAGAATAGCTGAACGGCATCTTCAAGATTTCCATCACAATGAACTAAATATTGTCTGGCGCGGCTCTCATCAACCGCACAAACTTCTTTAAAACTTTCAATGAGATCTTGTCTCAAGCCAATATCGCCCATTTTCGGAATAGAATCTGAAACGAACGGGATTTATTGATATTTCTAAGAGCAAAAAGTCGACAAAACATTGAAATTTTTAGAAACACAAATTGTAGAATCTAATTGCGAGTTTTCTAGTTCAAAATAATGGCTAAAATCTCAACTGAGGAGTATAAAAGAGGATAAAAGAACGAGATTTAACATCGAAATCTAATCAACGTAGACGATACGCGATTGGCCGTCCAATAGAAAATACAAGTCGTTTTCTCTCCATAGCTTCTCCAAAAGCTTCGTTTTCCTTTGAAAATATAAACTATTTTCTTTCAGAAATGCCAGGGGATGGACCAAGTCATAAAAAGAAGCGAACTTCGAAGGATAATGAAATAGCCGAGGATAGTTCAACCTGGGAATGTTCCATGTGTACTTATCGGAACAAAAATGAAGCATTCAAATGTGCCATGTGTGATACGAGGTGGGGGAAACGAATCAAAAGAAAAGTATTTTTAGAAAGGGAACCTCGACGAGAAAGCCGAGATTGAATGAAAATGTGGTCGAAAGACAGCGAACAATGCAGAATTTCGTGGTTCAACAACAAGAAAAAGCCGTGAACAGGTCATCCAACTCATCCCCAACTATTATTTTTTGTTTTAGCTTCAGCATTCGAAAACGGAATCAACAAAGTATTTCTCCAACAAATTCCCGTCATTCGCCAGTCTCTTCATGTAGCTCCAATCGATCTATGCAGAATAAGCCTCGAGCCAAACGGGCTATGGTTCCAATCCCCGACATGTTCATCTATCGGTAAATCTTTTGAGAATAGATGAATTTCTCAGAACTTCTCCAAAGAAGTTGACTGTTGTTGTGAACGGAGAACAAGCCACAATCACTGAATACCGACGGAAACAAATGGCTGCTGAAAGGGTTGGCCCCCGAAAGATCCACGTCCCCGTCTCTACCTCATGATCTCATCAACAACGAAAGTACAAAAAGAATGAAAGTTTATATCAAAGTCGAAGAGAAAATATTCTGCATGATTTGTGGCAATTCTCCCGTAGTTTTACAGACAAACGCCTTGCCGGCTGGAAGTCGTTTTTGAAGTCTAAAATTAGATTGCATTAGTCTTTCAAATCTCCTACTTCTCGGCTTGTTCACCCAGAGAGCCGATAAAAATCACAAAAGTTCTGACATCTTCACATTTGTTCATAATTTCCGTCAAATGTCTCGGTTGGATTCCATATCGGTCGAGGTTTGCATCGGATATCAAAACAACCATTTTCTCATCGCAATCGTCTTCTTTTTCCAAATCAGTCACAGCCACGTCCAATCCTTCGACGGTGAAATCTCCACTCGAGCAATATTGAGTATGAGCCAGCATTGACTTGAGAACGTTCAGTCTTTCCTTATTATTCTTCGGATAGTGCCCATGGTCCACAAAATGAGTACAAGGCGAATCTCCAGAATGACCCATAATGTCATAAAGAACCTTATCCTCTTTTCCATCCAGCGCCGTCATCATGAGTAAAG
Source organism: Oscheius sp. JU1382 (assembly GCA_932521405.1). Classification (NCBI taxonomy): domain Eukaryota; kingdom Metazoa; phylum Nematoda; class Chromadorea; order Rhabditida; family Rhabditidae; genus Oscheius; species Oscheius sp. JU1382. The sequence goes on from OW051479.1 coordinate 4,986,672, forward strand.
CCGCTTCCAACGATCTTTGCAGCCGTTTATCGTATCCATTAAATCTGGGATTTGCTTTATAAATGTCTCAGACAACAGACCTATACATGGAGCCACTGACATCAAAGACTACACGAAGTCTCTTTGGTTTCTCCTGTGGCGTTCCAGGCTCGGGAACTTTGTCCAATCGTCGTCTAAAATGCCCATTGCTCTTCTCTAATTCCTCGCAAACCTGTAAATATTCTTTTCGCCTGTAACTCCCTCAATTAGCTTCGAGTCGTCTAAATCGCCGGAAGTTTGATGTCGAACCCAAAGACGCTCCTTTCTTCTGGCTTCCAACTGCTCCACGATCCCTTTCAATCTACTCGAAAGATTTTCAACTTTATTCCAAAGCGAATTGTAAGCATCCGCATCGTATTCAGACATTTCAATTTCCTGAAATTTCTCCATTTTCCTCCCTGACTTACTTTGAGCTTCTTTTTGTATTCAGCCTTGGCAATTTCCTTAGCCTTTTCTAATAAATGAGCAGGTACTTGCTGCTTGGCTAATTCAGGCATTTGATAGATATTATGGCCAGCGTCAAGTCGAAAGGGACCGCCCACGCCTCCCATTCCAGCTGTTATTATTTCTATTACTATATATAAATTTACTTACCTGTATTGTAGCCGCCCGTTCCTCCCATCCATGTATTTCCTCCAACATGTGGCGCATTATTCGGGTCGAACTTCCCAATTTTTGGTGTGTCGAGTTTCGAAAAATCGAAATCAGCTTCGGTTTTGTTGAATTCCATCCGAAGATTTTCTTCTTCTCCTAAACGCATTCCAAACTAAAACAAAGAGCAAACCCGCAATCATTTTTCTCCAATTTTCAAAGGAAGCAGCGATGGTTGAAGCAGACAACTCGTAGACTCGAATTGCTCCCGAAGTATCCACCGAAATGATCCTATTCCCTTCTATTGAATCAATAATAAAAGGTGTTTTTGACATCGTGGCGACCCAAGATCTAGACGTATCAGTCAGAGGATTTTGCCTACCATACCCGTGGTAAGTCTCGTAATTTGGAGAAGGAATCGGCACATATTGGACCATTTTATTCTTTGTGTCGACGGCTTCTAAGAATCCCGCCACGTGTGAGAGAGGAATATCTGAAGCTTCTTCAAAAAGCCTAGTAAACTCACCTGGCCTGAGAGCTTCCTTTGGGACTTCCCAATTTGGTTTGGTTGAGACGAGAATCCCTCCGTCTAATAGAACCAAATTTCTATCAGAATCCAGATACTTCTTTGTATTTTCATCCGACAAATAATATGGCCTTCGATGGTCAACAACTTCCGCTGGCAAAGTCTTGACGCAACCCTCGAGGTCTCCTCCAATCCCTGGTGTTTTCACAAAATAATATCCATTTGCCCCGAAGTAGGTCGATCCATCAGCTGATCGAGCAGCTTGAATCTGTAATTCTTCCGGCAAAGATACATTCGAAATGATCCATTCGTTGTCCTTTTTCGAGAGAAGAGCCAAACCGCCGTCGTTTTGTTTGATGATCCATTGGTCCTCGTTGAGTCTCAGAATTTGTTCAATTTCCCGACTGTGCTCAATTTTTGTGAGATTTTCTGACGCCGGATCGAGGATGTTCACAATTTTTCCTCCTCTTTCATAAATCAACGGTGGATTTCCGCTTACCATTCGCCAACGATCTTCTGGGGAAAAATCTAAACAAACTCTCAAAGAAAAAACAGTTCTTACATTCTGTGATGTTGTCGAGGAGAGATTCACTAAGACTCATTTCGCGGATTGTTTTGTCTTTTTTGTCGAGAAGAAGAGCCCGATTACAGACTTCTTCATGAACCAAAACCTGATCTTTTCCGAATTCTGAGAGTCGAATTCTCGGCTGATACTTATTTGGTCGTTTTTTCGGTGCAATCAACCGGTGAATATTGATTTCCTCCACCTGGATTATAATTTCATATCTTAAATGCATTCACTTACAGTACTGCTGTATTCCAAATCTTTGATAGAGTAAATTCGAGGTGGGTTAACCGTTGAAATGTAGAGAGAATCGCCGGAGGAAAGAACCGACGAGGTCAAGTTGGCATCGAGCATTGGAATCTTCCACATACATTCCTGTTCCGTGAATCTATTCGACCGCATATGTTCTTTTTTCAATTCCAGCGAATCAACCCCGACTTCAATCGGTTTCTAGAAGAATTCTTTTGAGGAAATACTCATAACTGCCTACTCCGATATTGATTGGATATGAGAGTGGAGTTTTGATCTCGGCGAGTCCCCGTGTTCCCCATTTACCCAAATTCCTTATTGGTCCAATGTTAAATTTCTCTGAGAGGACGACCCCTTCGACTCGATCCACGCCTACAAGACAAATTTCAATATTTTTATTGGAAAATAACAACTAGCCTAAGGGAATGCCGTGTCGTTGAAAGACTTCTTCAACCGCCTTATAGCTCTCCATATATTCATCAAAATCAAAGGCATTTCGAACAACATTAACCAGCGAATCATCAGGGAATTTCTAAAGATTGAATTACAAAATCAAATAGACCAACGTTGATATGTTTGACAATATTGACGAGTTCCCGTGTGGAATAGGGATAAGTGAGCGTCCCCTCGTCGGCCATATTTCTTAATTCTCCAAATACAGCAATCAATTTGTTGAGAGTCGATTCGGGAACGTCTAAAATATCCATTTTCCTGCAAAAAATCAAACGAACTTGGTCCATAATTTTTGAGCATAACCATCTCATCTTTCGGACGAGGATTATCAATCGTATGGATCGAGAAGAGATCACCCAAAACAGCAAAAAGATCATTTCCTGAAAATGACTCTTTAACGAGAAATGAGCAAACTACTAACCCAAGAACGGGAATCCCGGTCGGTTTGCCAGCATTATAATCTTAAAGTCTGGATGGAGCGGAATGCTGTTCTCAGCGGCTGGTAGATGAGCTGGCTGTAGCCTCCGACCATCAGCCAATACCAAAGTGCCGGAATCCAGAAGACTTTTAAGGACGGCAATCACATGAAGAGGAGCTTTATCGGCTTCGTCAATAACCAAAATGTGGCCTTCTTTGGCTGCTTTGACCAAAACTGAGTCTTCGTGTTTCACCAATTTCTCCTCGATTGAGCATTTAACTGTCAACGATTCTACCGTCGTATCTCTGAATTATTTTGTTTTATTCAGTAAAAAGAGACGAACCTGTGCAATTGAATGTATTGTCTCGGCCTGTTTATGATGTTCAGGAAACGATCGGTGATTTTATTCTTTCCGACACCCTGATTGCCAATCAAAAGCAGATGAGCTCCTAGACGAAGATCTCTGGCCATTTCAGTCATAATCGACGAATGTTGATCATTCTCGTAGAAAAGAATATCGGGGACCATCGATTCATCGCTCGCATTTTTGTGTTCATGTCGCAGAGCCGCAAAATCTTCAGTTGGAGAGAGCGAATCCAAAGTATCCACCGGGAGATTCGACTTGGCTAAGGCTTCGTTGAAGGCAAATCGAGTGATTGAGGGAAGAAATTTCGAGAGGGAAGCCTTCTCCACGAGACTTCGAAGCTCACCAGGGTGGAGACAATCTCTTCGAATAATATGGATCAATTTTCGAAGAGACAGAGACAGTGCGACTCCAACCAACTAAAAGAATATTTTAAACAAATAGAAAACTGACTCCGGCATCGTGAGAAGTCCTCAGTTCGTTGACAAATGAGACCAATTTGAAAATTGTTTCGAATTTGGCTTCTGGGACCAATCTAAATTCATTGCTGAAGAGGAAAGGAGAAAGGGAGACCTTTGGATGACATTGGTCTGATCGTCGATTGAAAGCGGCTTCAATGTGTAGAAAGGGACGAGAGAAAGGAGCGAGTCATTTATCCATTTAGTCTCCGAAAGATTTGAATCTCCCACAAAAATGAGACGGAAAGAGGCTGGGATACTGTAGACTCCTTTGGCAGCTAGTTGCTCTTTCGATTCGCCTGTTCTCTCCTGGATTTCTCGGAATTCTTCCTCTGAAACGAGACGACTTCCATCAGGAAGATAGAGTCTTCTGTGGTGAATCAGAGACGCCATCGACTCCAAAGCACTCCAATGGACCTAAATGATACTGTTTCTTGGAGAAAATCAGACGAACTCGTTCAGCTCCATCCAAGATGCAGGTGATTCCTCGTTTAGCTGCTCTAACCAATTGACTATCCTCCCATACTGTATCTCCACTTGGTAACATTTTTCTCCGTTGAATCAACTCTCTCGAATTCATATCCTAATATTTGTCTTTTTTCTTAAAATAAGGATCTAACCTGATACAGTACCATAGTCTCAGTGTCGACACCGAGAATCCTACAAAGATTGGTGATCACTCGTGTTTTCCCGCTTCCTTTGACACCCAACAAAGCAAAATCTCCCTGCGAATAAGCGACTGTCAAATCGGCCAAAAGCTCGTTCTGATTTTTCGTTTCAATAAAAGTTTTGTCTTCGATCGGTATTCCAACAGCCGAAAATTCGAGTTGAATCTCTTGTTTCCCTCGTCGAACTGTCACATTTCGCTGATCTCCTTCTGCTTTTTCTAATTCGACTGATGAATCCGCTACGGATTTATTTTCCTGGAAAACTCTCAAAAGGCAACTGAAAAATAAACCGCAATTTTAAATTTTTCCATGAATTCCTTGACAGTAGCTATTTCATTACTCCTCAAAATGCTTTCTAATGGATAAATCAAGCGCAGCATATTTGTTCCAGAATAATCAGGATAAACATTCTGAATATTTTTTTCTTAAGAATAATAAATAACTATCCAACCCAGATCTTCATAATTCGAAGAAGGTTGTCGATTGGAACCAGAGGGAGACGAAGATCCGACTGAGAATTGACGGCATAAGCCAATGAGACGAGGTTTTTGACTTTTTCCGGATTTACATCTGACGCCGTTTCAAGGCATTTCGTAAGAGTAGCCTGGTAAGGAAGTGGGATCACATGACGGCATTGAAATCGAGATCTCAATGGCGGATCAAGAGTATGGCCAGGGAAGCGTGGTACGGGTATTCCTAAGGCAATCACATGAAAGTTGGGGCTAACTCGTTCAATTCCCATTCGTTTCAACTCTTCCAAACTATATTTCTGCAATTGTCAAGCCTAAATTACAATGAATTTGAGTCATACCTCGGCCAATTTATCGAATTTCTCATGATGCATGAGAAATCGTCCATCATCCAATTGCATTTCCTTAAAGATTGTGAACAAAATAAGAAAAGAAAATCTACTCTGTTTTCAAGGAGATTATTAATGATTGGAAGAACATTTCTTTCAGCTTTTTCTACTCCATCTATTATTAAGACCCGGCCATGGAGTGCTGCTCGAACTGCACACTAAACTCTTAAACTTTCAGTAATATGGCGTAGCTTACAAGATCTGTGTAGATGGCCGAGCCGTTCAATATGTCTCTTCGCTGCTTTATGTCGGCTTCTGTGACATCTCGGGTCACATTGAGATATTCAAACTCCCTATTGCATGTTTGCTACATATTGTTTGTTACGTAAAAAGAAAGAATCCAAACCAGATAAAGTAAGACCAACGAAGACCGAATGCTTCCTGGGACTCCTAGAAGAAAAACGTCTTGTTTCAGCATTTCTTTTTGAAGCATCCATTTAAGATGTTGTAATAATACTTGTGGTTGTTCCTGTGAAACTAAAACTTCTTATTTGGTCTTCTATGTGAAAAACTCACGTCGAAGAGCCGGAACCAGCTCAGGATTCTTAGATTTTTTAATCGTGGTTGTCACATTCCCGATTTTTAAAAATTTTGAAGGATTATTCGAACCTAAAGATTTTTCTTCAATGACTCAAATAACTGACCCGTGCTTAGAAACCTTTTAGTTAAACTAGCTGCGTAAAAAATTGACCGTATATACATGAAAGCTCGTTGAGTGGCACAGACAATTTATTAGAGCTGATTTTGTAGAGCTTAAAAGCGGTAAAGTAACAGTCGAAAATGTGATCTCAAGAAATCTCTATCCGCCGCAATATTGGACTTTGTACTCAGAACATCACTTTCCAAAGATCAGAGAGCTCTATTCCGAAAAAAAAAAAAACTACGGTTTCAACGTTATTACAAAAAAGTTCTGAATGTATTAAGTTTATTTTCTAGTAAGAAAAAGTATAAAAAATACAGATTCACATGACAAGAGTAGATTATATGCACCCATTATAATTAAGATCGAGTAAGTCTGGGAATTCAATGTATTTAGCGACGGAACAGCATTGTCAAGATAGTGGCAGCAAAGCCGAAAACAACAGTGACCCAAATCTGTAAAAAAAACTATGTGTTATGACATTTTCTAGTGCTTAAAAGAAGCTAAAACTTACTTGTTTTTCGCGAACTTTTCTATTTTCCATTTCTTTTTCTAAATTAGAAAGACGATTTGACATTCTTCCTAAATAAAAAAAGGTAAATAGTTATTTATAAAACTAACCAACTTGTCTTCTCATCAACTTTAATTCATGTAATGGATTTTCATCTATTGCAATCGAGCTTTGACTCCGTTCATCCTGGAAAAGGTTAGAAAAATTGCAAACAAAAAATAACTATTGTTGGCTCATCCGGATAAGGAACTTCATCAGCTAGCGTTAATCTAGTAGGAAGTTCATTCAAAATAATCTGAAACTTCTTATTAAATTATAAATCAAACCTAACTGGTTGTGGTTGATCATTTTTAGTAGTTACTGGGAGATCTAATCTTGGCTCAGCATCATATCCCTGGTATCCACCGCCTCCAACCAAGACTATTCTGTCAGGAACGCTCATCATTTCCATAATGCGTTCTCTATCTGCAACGGCTCTAGTCTAAAATCATAAAATAATATATTATAAATTAAAAAACTCACATTTACAGCAGGGGCTGATATCGGATCACCATTGAAATTAATGTGTTCCGGAATATGCATTGCAGCCATCTGAAATAAAAATTAGTCGAATACATTTGATGCAAAAATATTTGAAGGACAAGTGCGTATGGCGAAACTGATAACAGTGTACGAATGTTCGGGCAAACAATTGTTGCTACATAAACGAACTTTTGCACCAGTATTTCCAAGTTTGTATGAAAATGTGAAGAAAAAAAACATTAATGCTCTTACAGAAAATAAAGAAAAAAGGAGAAATTGTAAGTTTAATGTAAGCTCGGTATATTTGCCTCCATATTCGTTCGTAACGGGACCACGTACATACAACGAGTGCTCAGAGTCAATAACGCTTAGGTGGAAGAAAGCGGATAGAAATAAACGCAAGCATTTGCCAAACGAAAACTGGTTAGTTTTGAAAATAAAACATTCCCTTTAGTCACAATTTTACCAAAAGTGATAGTTAACAATGTCATTTTTAGTCGAAGAGACCGAAGCCCATATCATCATCGGATTCTTCTTTGACTTCTTCCTTCTTAGTCCTTGTCTCAGCGGCAGCTGGAGCTCCAGTTGTTGGGGTACTTATAGAGGCAGGAGCTGGTCCGCTTGGAGCAGATCCTGCTCCAGAAGATACACTTGTAACGAGATTCTAGAACGAAAAAAATGTCTATTATTAAATGCTTACCTTGACATCGACTCCGTCTAGAGCCTTGGCAAAAAGCCCGGACTAGAAAGGTGCAAAGTCGATGCTGGCAGCCTTCAGGATGGTGGCGATCTTCTCTCCAGTAATTACGACTTCATCGTCTTGGAGGATCAGGGCAGTGTAGACACAAGCCAATTCTTGTTGAGAAGCCATAGCTGAAGAGAGCAAGAGTGTAGACGGCTAACATGAATGCCTAAAGTAAGACATTGGGCAAAAAATATTAACTAGGTTTGAGCCACAGTTTGAAAACTCAATTAGAAGGCGATTTTATTAAAAATCAACAACAATGCCTTAAGCTACAAGAATGCAAGCTCCCCCAGCTGCCTTAATTTTCTTCTCTGCTTCATGTGAAAAGAACTTAGCCTTAACAATTAGTGGCTGGGTGGGAACAAGTCCTTTTCCGAGAACCTAAAATCTAGTATGTATAATACTTTGTCGTAGTCTTGTCAGCAAATATAAAGACATTAACTTTACCTTGAAATATCCAGCTTTAACACAGTCAATGACGGGAGCTTTCTCAGCACTGACCTTTTTCTTAGTTTCTTCGGAAACGAGAGACCAGAGTTTATCAATGTTGACAACAGGGCAGTAATAGTGATTCTTATTCAAATGAAAGACTCTCATTCCAACCTAAAAGGGGCAAATAACTATTAGAACTACGAAAAACTAACCTTTCCGAAGTATCCAGGATGGTATTTGTCACGGTTGATTCTATGATGATGCTGTCCTCCACAGTTTCCGCGACCTCCGGGGTGCTTTCTATGCTTTCCAATACGTCCATGTCCATGAGAAACATGGCCTCTGAGCTTTCTAGTTTTTCTAAGTGAATGTGCCATGGAGACTGAAATAGTAAAATAAAATAAAAAGTAGCAAAAATAATTGTCAGTAGCGGATAGATTTTATAAGTTACAAACGCAGAGCAAGTGTAGAAAGTAGAAACATCAGAAAATGTTACTGTTACATTGGTTTCAAAGGCTTTAACTGAGTATTCACTTGAAATTTTGTGCATTTGCGGAAATCAAAAACTGAAGTTGGCAATGAATTGCGCGTATTGAGGTGCAACCCAATTTTCTGCTGTTTTTCCTAATTCAGTCGTGATCGTATTTGATATTGTCTCTGCAATATTTTCTTCCAAACCAACTCAATTTGTTTTATATTGCTTTTATAATTTTTATTTAGAGAAAATGGACGAGTCTTTGGGTAGACAACATTTCCATACTCCTCTCGAGGAAAGCCCGTTAGTTTTAAGCGCTGTTTCTAATAATTGTTTTTAGTGACAGATCGCCAGCTAGCTTGTTGGCTGCAAGAAGAAGTACTCCTTTCCGTCCGCGAGGCTCAAGAAAAAGGTTTATTTCAGTTAACGAACGAATGGCACTTTTCAATACAGTCAATGCAAGAGCTTTTCTGACGGTTGTGCTTTTTGTAGAGGTAACATTTAATAATATATTCTTGATAATATAGTTTAGCTCATATTGATTGCAATAGTCGCCCACGTAGTCCTAAATGAATCTGCTTGGCATTTTGCTCAGGGAAGAGAACTCCACAATCCGGTCTACATTGCAATTCCTGTTACTACTCTTTTCATTATGCTAGCTATGTTTGGCATCGGAACAAATACAATGCTCCTTCTTTTGCCCTACCTTGTCATACAAGTAAGTGGTATAGGTAGCCTTACCCGTTTTAGGTTATCTTCAATATTATGCTGGCCTTTGCTGTTGGCTCGATTTCATGGTATCATTTTCGGGAGTTCTTCACAAGAAAAGGTATATATAAATTTATAATGCCATACAATTCCTTTTTAGAATTTGGAATAGCTATTGCTTCGTTTCTTCTTCCTCTCTGGCTATTCTCATATATTACTTGCATCACTTGCCGAGTGTTCATTTCTATGGCTAGCAATGCTGATCAGCATGCTTCTGAAGCTTGGAAAAGAAAATGGTCAGATATAGAGACGGCTATCGACGTAGAAGACGATACAATTTTTGACCGATCAGATATTGCTCGTCCAGAAAGTTCTAAAAAGAAGGTTCGCTTTTTAGATGTCACTCCCAAAAAAAATTAGATGCTTCTCACATTTTAACATTTGCATTTTTTAACATCATTAAAACTGTACATTTTCGACTATTTTTATAAACCTTTTAACCGAGTATAAATTAATTTAGTTAGGGATAGGGGGCTGTAGTATTAAGAAGTTTATAGAAGATAGTTCATTGAAACAAGACATTAGCTAATTCTAACACGAGAAAATCGGTTATAGAGAGAAATTGGGCGCAACTTCCCGAGGTAATCACTCCTCGCTGTTGAAACAAACGTCTGATATTCTTCGTAGAACTTTAGGAAAGCCAGGCAGAAGTTGGGGTCCTCCCACATGTCACTATAATCTTGTTCGAGAGCAACTTTCATGTCAGTCAGCAAAGGTTCATAGCGAAAAATATATTCTCAAAGAAGATATGTAAAAACAAAATCTCTCACTGTAATGTTCAGTTAAATGAGGCGAAAGGAAAGTATTAAAAATAAGGAGAACCACAACTAGGAGTAGGAAAGTAAAGCAAATCGGTAACCAATTTTCACGAAACCAGCGTAGTAGATCAAAGTACCTGTAGGAGTTTTAAGTTCATTTGGAAACTACCAGGCATTCCAATCGATGTCAGCGTCAAATTTAACTGTCATGCGATGAAGAAATCTTCCTAAATCTAATTTTCATTAACAGATAAGTCCGGATTACATTAAAATAAATAGCCGCCTGTTTTAATTTCTAGTTTTTTTCTAACGAGGCACTAGAAAGATTGATGATAAGCAGCATTTAGCTCGCTAGAATTAGCTCAGCTTTGTAGTTGAAATAAAAATATGGTAACTAGGGTTCGGATTATTGGACAAAGTTGTTAGTGGCAATTAGAATGAGTCAGACTATCCGACCTTAGAAGTCTGAATCGGTTCAAACTGAAGATCTATAATAAAAAAGAGCCTCTATAGGCTAGAAAGTGTAATAGAATATGTATTTGATCACAGGTGTAGGTCACAGGTCATGGAGAATCAGTGTAATAAATAAACAAAATTGAAATCCAATAGAAATAACAAGCTTTTAACAAAACTTCTTATAATGAAATTAGGCAATATAGTTGGCATCTCGAAGAGCTTGTAAGGCTTCTTCAACTTTTGATCGGAAAATGACGGTGTCCAGCAAAATCGTAAGAAGATCCGTGTAGTCAATTTCCAACATCATTCCAGTAACTTTTCCAGTCTCCCTCAATCCAGGAAACATTTTGCCGATCTGTGCATAAATGTATTCTCCTAATGCTTGTTTTTGTTCCTGAAAGATTTGATTCTAAACGCAGAATGTCAAACCTCGGAACTGGAACCAAGAAGATTTCTGATGAGTTCTTGTATGGCGGTGAAATGCTGTCCACTGTTCTTGCTGCCAGCCATTTTAAACGTAGTCACTGGAAAAAGAACGTTATAAAAATAAATAGAGGCTAATACAAGAAAGAGGAGCGATTGAAATAAAAGTATGAAGCGAATACTTAGTTTTTGAAAACTGTGTTTGTTTACTCCGAATTCGTGACAATTCAGTAGAATGCAATGACCATCCTCCATATGGCTATATAGTTTTTCCTTTTTGCAGCGAAATCTCCTCTTTTTTTCTCATAATAAATCTCGGCTTTCAGCCGCAGTCTAGCCGATTCTTTCGTCGTCTCTATGTCAAAGCAAAGCTTTCAATTAGAGAGTATAATTCGACTCAATGTCGGCGGACAAAGGTGAACATTAACACTACAGTATACCAAAAGCTCTTTTTGTTGGCATCTACGCAGAAGACTATAGTCTAGACGAAAAGATCTTGTATATGACGGGGATATTCGTCATTATGTGTTAAATGACTGTTTTTAGATTCGATACGACGCTGAAAACACTCCTCGTTGATCGAAATAACGAGCTTTTCCAAGTTTTTGTGGCATTTCTCGAAAATGCAGAAACAAAGCTGCCTCCAAAAGATCAAGACGGAGCGGTAAGTACTAGCGAGATATTTCAACCTGGCTTTAGTTCTTTTTGGATCGAGATCCTGATCATTTCAGGAGCACTTTGAACACTTTGCGCTATTTGGTCGAGTTTCAAGGTGATTTTTATCGTCTGAAAGAACAACCATTTCAGAGAGACAAGGCTGGGGAAAGTCAACGGAATCAATTCGTGATGAAGACGATGAAAAATCGACGAAATCCGTTGGATTCTGGGCGCGACTCCGCAAGAAAGCCTAATTTTCTCAAATAAATATCCCTCTCGTTCACTTTTTCTTTTGCAGACCCCTCGCCCCATCACAAAGAGTGGCTGGGCGGGAACAGATTATTGCCGTCGAAGAGAGAGCGACATCGCACGCGAAAACCTCCGCGACGACCTATTTGTGCCATGGCGCAAGCACAAAGAAAGTGCCCTCGTTGGGTCTAGTCGGCTGGTTATATTAGTCTGTCTCTCATTTCTGAAACTGATAGTGTTCTTTGATTAGCCACAAAAAATTCTATTTACACAGGTGGCGCCAAATTCAAATCTTTCTTCTCGTTTTCGGAATTTCTTTCACGAAAAAAGGTTAGTTTTTCTCCTATCAATAAATATTTATTTGTCATAAAATATTGTTAAAATAAAAACGAACTGAATTTATTAAAATATATATATAAAGGCTGAAGTAGGATCGGTTGATATGAACAAAGAAAAATATTAGGGACACAAGCTATTTTGAGAGAAGTAAAAAGATATGAGAACAATAGACAGAAGGGATTGTGGCCTGACCTCTCGCCTCGGATCTCCCCTCCCTCTCTCATATCTTTCGTCTCTCTGTCGCGTCCTACTGCACCTCTTGCGATCGATTCAGATTGACGGGTCTGGCAGCGTGGGAGCATGACGTGCCGCTTTGGCCTCTCTGTGGGTCTCTACGCTCTCTCGCTGTCGTCTGACTTCTCTAACTTCTCTTCGCGATTGCTCTCTCGCCGTCTTTCCTTCAAATTTACCACCTCAGTTTTTTTGTACTTGGGAGAGGATCTTCGATCAATGGACTTTTTGTTGTCTTCTCTAAAGCATTCAAGAGCATATGAACAGAATGAATTTTCTGAAATGCTTTCTCCTTCGAAAAACGTTATTTACAGTTCGTTGGCTCTTTCCTGATCCTTTTCGAAACAAGAATTATTTAGTTCTATGAACCATAGCTCATTTCGATCAATAATATCTGCAACAGAGGAAATGCGGTTCAAAATACGGTAGGACAAAAATAGAAAAACTTGTTTTCGACTTCTGAAACCCTTTACGAGATTTCTACTTTTTCTGGTTTTATCCAATCAAACTGATTTCATCGTGTAAGTATATTTTTTATATTTCTCAATGAAAACGCCGCAATTTATCTACATTTGACCGCATTTTCGCGAAGAAATCGCGTCAAACTTAATGAATTTTTGTTGAAATTGCTCTAGATGATCTCTAGTTGATAGAGAAAGGTCAATTTTCGCCCAAAGAAGTCAAATTCCGCCATATTGTGATGTTTTCTTTGATATTCGGTTACTTTTGAGATTACTTCCTCCATAAAAATCCACCTATTGTGTCCGGAATGCCTCATAATTTCGACAAAATGATAGTTGGCCTCAAGAGGATCACTTGGAGCACAAAAAAGACTACAATCACCATAAAAAGCCTTATTTTTAGCTGGTTTTGTTTAAAAACCATAGGAAAATCTGCAGTTTTTAGGGAGAAATTTCTTATATGGGGTTTCGAGCCCCTACCAATTTGAATCTGAACAAAAAGAATTTTTCCGTCTGAGTCTCATTCGAGAATATTTTCCTTTCCCCCCATTTTGCCGACCCCCATATCGCGTGGGGACAGGGGTGGGGGGTGTGGCGGGCGCCCGCACCGCTTTTGCATCAACACATTGAGGGACCAACTACTTACTTTCAAAATTGTGTTTGACCTTTTCCCAAGAGGGATTTTGTATTCTTTTGAGAGACTGTGAAAAAGTGAGACAGCTGAAATCCCAAGGGAAGATTCCCGGCTTTCTAGACCAAAACAGCTCCATTTTTGGTAAACAGTCTTCTGTTTTCTTCGTTTTCCTCCCTCCAATCCCATTCCCATCTCGAAGCAAATTTCCCGCTACGCTATTCCTCTAATTGTCTCCAAAGAGTTGGTTCTTTGGCCATTTTTGGGCTATTTTTCTCTTTTGATTCCACTAACCTGGCTATATGCTGTTATTCTGATTCTGCTGCCTCACAAATCGAAGTGCCATTTGATTCCGAATGACTCACTTGTCAGAGAGACAACTCGTAGAAAGCTCAAAGGAAGGAGAAAAGAAATTCAGCCCCTTCTGCGGCAAGCTTACGTGGAGATGACTAACCGGCCGAATGATCTGATTCAAATGCTCATTCGTGACCGATGACTCGTGAAATTAGTCTCCAAAACACGATCAAAGAATCGTTTAATTCAAAAGATTTTCTGATTTTTGATCCCTTTAAGGAGTTGCAAAAAAGGAGAGGTCGATGACAAATAGTATACTTAAATGAGTTGTTGGGAGAGGGATTTCGGGTTAAATTGTTGTAAAAATATTTCTTTTGATGTAGTTTGATCTTGCATTTCTCAGGTCATCTAAACCTGTTGTCTTTTGAGTGTTAATTGTAGATTTTTTGAAAAAATAAGAACTCCTCCAGGCAATTTTGAACCTCTCTCTGCCCATCTCTTCGCCTCGTCCCCCTCTCGCAGCCGCCTGCTTTTTTTTGCGCCGTGGGACTTTCCCATCCCATGGGAACGCGTATCTGTCCGATCAATAACAACCTAGTTACGGTTTTTGCTCCAATTAACCTCTCTCTCATTGAGCCTTTGTCTGACAGTGAGACCTTCCTTCCCACCCCCTTCTCCTCGTAGGAATTCCCATCAGAAAAGGTCTTTTTCTCCCTTATCTCTTACGATTTATCCAGAATTCTTTGCAGCCTTTGAACTGTTCCTTTTGGCCTTCACAGTATTTCGAAATGACCTTGACTGGCTGCCATCCATACGGGGTCCATTCTTTCAAGCTTTTCTGGTCCTTTTTACCTCTCCTTTGGACGCATTCTTACCTTAGTCGGTTAATTAGAGTCGTTTGAGTCTCCTCTCGGTCCCTCATTAGCTGAAGGAGCTGACGTGGCCAAAAGCGACTGGGAAAAACAAGGAAAAACGTCGTCTTTTTTCAGGGAGATTACGGTACTTTCGAAGAGCTCCTTTGCCAACATAATACCTCAACTTTTCTCATCTCTTTGAGCTGTCTCTTCATTCCATCTAAAGTGTTCTTTGAACAAATTTCAAAGATGAGGAAAGTTCTCATTAGAAACGGCTCTCTGGGTCTTTTGTTCCTCGTTCCTTTGCAAAAAAACAACAATTTTTCGCTTCATTCCTTCCGACCAAAAACAGTCTAATCAAGTGGCAAATTAAAATCCAAAAATCTGTCCCCAATCTCCCCCTCGAGAAATCTACTTCGAATCAATTAGAAAGAGAGATGGCTCTGGTATTTGAGAAGCAATTAAAACTCTCCGAAAGTGCATTCCCCGTCATGAGTCGTGATTTATTCGTCTAATAAGTAATTCATTTCCACCTTCACTCCCCGTCTAACATCATTCTGCAATTAGAAAAGAAGTTTTTTTCCTGATAAGAACCAACCCCAGACACCTCTTCTCCCCACCACTACAGGGGATGATTTAACCGTTGTTCGGTCTCTCGGAATCGGCGTCTCTGTCTCGTGTTCTCTCGTCTCGCGTCGGTCATCGCCAATCGTTTCTCTGACTCTGACTGGCGGCGCAGGCCGAGCTCATTTCGCAGTTCCCCCTCCAGTCTGAATTTGAAATCGGGGGGGTCGGCAATGGACAATTAGGCGTACTTGGTCGAATTTGTTCGAAGAAAGAGGAATAAGAGACTCAACGGCGAGAACTGAAAATTGGAGCCAAAAGAAGCTGTTTGTGTTGAATTAATGACTGTTATTGGCCCAATTTAGAGCGTTTCATTAAAATAATCAAGAGGCGATTCAGGGAATGAGAGAGGCATTAAAATGGAAAAAGATTTTGTTCTGATTCACGCCTATACAAGAAGAAACTTTTTTGATCCAGACGATCTCGGATAAATTAGAATCAGAAGGTAGGGAAGCAAAGGAAATTTGCTTCCTTTCCGATTGATTGCTTTCCTCATTATCTACAGTCTCCTAAAGAGATTTCAACTGAAATTGTATGATTTAGGTCGAATTTCTATCGATTTTCTGATAAGAATTTTTCCAGTTTAGCTTTTCGATCAATACCTCTTTTATCGATTTCCTTCACTTTTTCCTCCTGCTTTGAAAAACAATCACATTTTTTCAGATAATTGCAATTCGCGAAGAGATTTCCCCCTACCATTTTCAACAAATGCGTAGGACTTGCTGAGTATGTCCAGTTTCTCCAGTAATGAGCTCAACTATTTGATTTGGAAATATCTCGTTGAATCAGGTTTGTCTCAGAATATTTGCTCTTTCTGACATTAATTCCCCTTGGCTGATCTGCGTCATCACACAGCCTTACTTCGGTCGGTCGGGGCCGTCGTTTGCTCGTGTAAACAAAAAGTGCTGGCATCTTGCCAGAATGTGTTTTTGTCAGAGAGAGACAGTGTAATCGCGATCGATTGGGTCATTAAGAGCATAAAGACCATTTTTCAGGTCTCACTCACACAGCCTATCTTTTTCGACAAGAAAGTAATTTGAGCGAAGCGGAAATAGACAGTACTGGAGTAGCTGTCGGCTCATTAACGACCATAGTTCAAAAAGGACTTTATTACGTCGAAGCAGAGCTATGTGGCTCCGTAAGCGATGGAAACGGCGTCCTAATGGAGAGTCTCAGTTTAATAGAAGCAGGTTTGTTTTTTCTCAAAAGTCAGACAAATCCAAATAAGCGTCGTATGTCTCTACGGTAACTGAAAAGCGGCTTATCCACTTTTATATTAGGCAAATCTACTTCTGCGAGGTTTCTTTTTTTCCTCAAGAAAGAAGCCTCGATTTTTGCTTTTCCAATCGCTGTTGACTGATCCGCGAACATAAGAACAACTTTCGGCAAATATTTGTGCGACTGGTCATTCGGCCTTTTTAACCTAATTATGCCCTTCAAAACTATTCTTTTTTTGCGAAGAAATGAAAAAGAATCTTCCTCGCATCCAAACAAACAGAATTTTCAGTAAACGAGAAGCCTCCCGTCCACAAGGTTCAACCCCAACGACAAGCTCAACCAGCCGGCGGCTCCTCGACCAACCCAGTTTCGAATAGTGTAGAAATGAGCTCCCCAGGCAATCAGTCTCAACGAGACCGTGAGAACCGTGAGGCTCGAACCCAGAACCAAAATGGTCTCACCTCTCGAAATAGACAAATATCTCCTCGAAATAACGGGCTATCTATCGGACTGCATTCAAAGAAGCAGCAAGCAGCAGCCGCTCAACAAGCATCTCTGTACGTTGATTGTTCTCATTAACGGTTATATTGTTCCCCGATTACGATTTTTGTTCACATTGTTTTTATATTCGCGTATAACTTAATAAATTTCAGAAACAACGGTGATTTTGAACACAATGGCAAAGACGATCTGCACCACTACGCCTTTCCACAGGACAAGATTCGCTTCTTGAAATGTCACGCTAGTGAAGTATTCATATGCGCTTGGAACCCGCACAGCGACCTCATGGCCTCCGGGTAAGTCCGGGAAAAAGCCTGGCGCCTAGGAAAAAAAAGGCCAAAAAAGACAGAGCGCTTGCTTAGACACAGAGACAACCGAGACTCTCCTCTTGTATTCTCTCCCACTCTTCTATACTATCACGATTCTTTTCTTTTTTAGATCTGGCGATTCGACCACAAGGATTTGGGACATGACTGGCTCTGAGAATATGGTCTTTCCTGATAGTTCTTTCGAGAAAACAACAAGAATTTTGAAACACGGAGACATTCCAAATGGCGAAATCAACAAAGATGCCAATAAAAACCAGGATGTCACATCCTTGGATTGGAATCAAAGTGGAGAAATGCTTGCAACCGGGTGCTATGACGGATATGCTAGGATTTGGTCTCGAGATGGTCAGCTTGCTGCCTCCTTCTTCAAAAACTCTTCTTTTAGGGGCCATGAGACAAAGCTTGGGGGCGCATAAGGGACCGATTTTCGCCTTGAAATGGAATCAGAGAGGAGACAATATTCTCTCCGCTGGTGTTGACAAAACTACAATAGTTTGGGATGCCTATAGAGGGACTCCAATCGAACAGTTCTTCTTCCATACAGCTTCGGCTCTTGATGTAGATTGGATCACCGACGATATGTTTGCCTCGTGTTCCACCGATAAGACTATTCAAGTTTGTAAATTGAATCAAAAGGACGCTCCAGTCAGAACATTCGTGGTTAGTTGCGCCATTTTGGCGAGAAACGTTTCCTTCAGGGACACGAAAATGAAGTCAATGCCATCAAATACGATAGTCATTCCCAACGACTCGCTTCTTGTAGTGACGATATGACTCTCCGGGTAAAACTATGAACAACAGGGGGAAACACTAGTTTAGATATGGTCGTTGATGCAAGATGATCCTGTCTACATTTTTCGTCAACATCAAAAGGAAATCTACACAATCCGATGGAGTCCTCAAGGAAATCTTCTGGCCAGGTAAGTCCATTCTGCATACAAACTCACTCTTCAGTGCTTCATTCGATCACACCGTCAGAATTTGGGACGTTCGACGTGGAGAATCCATTCGAACTCTGACGAGGCATACTGATCCAGTCTATTCTGTCGCCTTCTCTCCAGATGGTCGCTTCCTTGCTACTGGTTGTTTTGATCGTTCAGTCTTTATTTGGGATATTCATGTGAGTAGAAGGAATGAAAAAGTAATTCTGTTTTAGGATGGCAAATTACTTCAAACCTATATTGGAGAGAAGGCTAAGGGTGGAATCTTCGAAGTCAGCTGGAATTTTCGAGGCGATAAGGTAGCTGCTTCAGCTAGTGATGGAACGGTAAGTTTCCACTCTCATTTGATGATTCAATCTCTATATTTTCAGGTTATTCTGATGGATGTTCGTCATTTAAGAAATAAAATAAAATAGAAATCTCACTATCTCTGTGCCTTCAACTTCACATATCTTCCCATTTTCATAAGGGTTTTTCCTTCTTAGCTATCCCTTTGTAGTTATTTCCCTACTACTTATAATTTCTAAGTAACTTTCTTACCTCACTCATCTCATCGGTTGTTCTTAACAGGTTGTGTCCTTCCTTTAGTCGCTTATATCATAACTATACGAGTATTTGCTAAGAATCTAGAACCAAAAACAGCTCCAATTGAATGGCGGGTAAAAAGATGTGTGTTTCGCAAATTTTGAATAAAAAGAATTTATCCCATCAAAAGATTTCCGAGCGAAGGCTCAAATAGTTTGATTGATAGATACAGCACTTTACAGCTGAACTCGCGTGTCGTCTCGGGCCTCGGACTTATTAGAAAATCCGACTCGCAGGTCATGAACTTATCTGTTTGACTCTCTTATCATTTCTTTTTCTCTCTGCTCATTCCTTTTGCAAATAATCCAAAAAGGATCGACAATGGCCGCAAAGTAAGTTGAAAAATTCTTCGCGAAACCTTCCACTTTGAAAAAGTAATTGTTAAAAGTTCAAATAGTCAAACCAGTTGACTGTTTCCTTCTCCGCCACTTCCTCTTGGAAATGGAACGAGTTGAACCAATCGAAAAATTTTATATTCCTCTCACTTTGCGTTTTACTGTGATTCGACTTGGTTTGTTATTTCCAATAGGCAATATCTGCGAAATCTAGATGAAAGACACGTTGTTTTTGGAAGAAAATAAGTGAGTTTGAAACTTTTTGGAATTTACGAAGAAATACGAGCTGCAACAAAGACAACTGCAACACGGAGGATTCATTGATCTACGGCGATCCCGGCTCTTGACTCTTTCCTGGTTGCTAGTCTGGTCTCGTCACCAGCCTCTGTCATAGACATAATATTTTATTGTTGACAAAACCTCGGGAAGATCCACTGTACTGATTTTTAAAATTTTCGCCACCTGTCACCTCGTACTTTTTATGTTCTCCCGGGGCTATTGCGGTCGGCAGTCGAGATCCTATTTTTGCTTGCTTATCAGACCATTTGAAGATTTGCTTTGAGAAGAACTAATGAGGGGAGATCCCCTATTGACGAGTCTTTTTGTCATTAGCTGTCATCCGTAGCTCGTCATTCTCACATTCCAGCCACTCTCAAGACTTTTTTCAGAGCTGCCGGCGATGCGCCGATGGGATCGAGCGCTCAGCCGCAGTACTTCTTCGGCGAGGATTATACCGCCTACGGTTTTCACGTAGTGGTAAGTGGTGACGACCCGGAAAAAGTGAAGAGCTGGCTGTCTATTTGCTGCCATTAGTCATGAGAAGTGCAGCGGACAAGTGTCCAGTCTTTGCGATGTAAAGTGATTCACAACGGGTAAAAGAGGTGTTCGTGATGATTTTGTTTTTCTCGCTTCTGCTGTAATCAGCACATTTCAGAGAGCTGCTTATCTAATTCTAGCCGTAGAAGCCTTCCTTCTATTCGTCTCTCTTGTGGTTCTCCCTTTGACTGTGATATCTTTTGACGTGTCCAGTCTAGTGACGCTTGTAGCCAATGGAGGAGCTCTCCTCTTAGCTTTTTTAGCCCTTCTTCGTCAAAAACACAAATATCTCTGGCCGTTTATGGTCGTCAAAGTGAGTCATCTCTCCACATCTTAAAGTGACTTCTAGGCCTGTGAGATCATCCTCTACGTCTTGTTGTTTCTGACAGCATTAGTCTTGAGTTGTACACGTCCTTCAGCTTTAATTCACTTCATGCGATGGCGTGTTCGAACGATAGACCGTAAGTTTTATTGGAAACAGCCAAAATCCAATGACATAGAGGACAATCATATGCTGCATATTGTCTTCGTACTGGTATTCTTCTTTCTTTATATTGTCTACAGTATCACAGCTGTAAATGTCATCCATCGTGCTTTTCGATATTTCCGTCAAAAGGCTATTTTTACCTATATGGAGGAGCGTCGTCTTACATTTACAAACGCTTTTTTGAATATTCTTTAATTATTCTCTCGGTTTTTCTGTGATATTCTTTTTCACTCACAAAATATGATTTTTTCATTCAAAAGATTTTCATTCGAAAACTGTAGTTTGATGAACAGACTCCTCAGGCGCTGAACGAGTTCTTCGAGGGGATAAACGTTGTGGAAGAACACGTCCGGATTCCTCATCTTCTCGAAATCCTATAGAATAGTTTTGTAGTTTTGCAATGGGCTCACTTTGTCCGATGTAAACGTGGAAGAATTCTCTCAAAGGATCCAATTTATAGCCATACCTATGAGAAAATTATAATGTCTAAACGAGTAAAGAGTAACCTTCTTAATAGAGCTTGAACCCATTTCGGGTTATTAGAGCAAGCAGCTGGTCCAATAATCCAAAAAGCTATGGATACTGTTGTGCCAACCACAGAAAGAAGGGCCAAATAGAGGCCGAAATTGTAATTTTTTATATCGACGAAAGCCATTACGAGGCCTAGAATACCGAGAAATAGACATAAAAAGGCGGCTAGACACGCGTAGAACATAGGGAAGCAGGTCTCAATGAGAACTAAAACATATGGATGGCACTAACTAAGTCAATTAGTGACTGAGGAGAATTGAAGAAGACATTTAACTTTCCCAGCAGCAAATCAAAGAACTAATTTTATTAATAATTTGAGTGTCTAGAAAATTTCTATTTCTTGATGGCAGGATCGGATTGTTTTTTATCAACGACTTCGTCAATTTCGTCTTCTCTTTGTGTTTTGTCTTCTTCAATCTTTTCGTTCCTAGAACGGAGAGCATCCCAACTGTGCAATTCATCCTTCCTCTGTAGCGGTTCACATTCGGATGGCAGAGGCCAAAGATAGTGATATTGGCTGCTTTTGTTCCGCAAATTAGTTTCCTGAGTCAATCGAAGGGCTTGAGCTTTTTTCTTGAGTATTTTCCTCTTTTTAATATAAATGTAAAGCTTGTCGCCAAGATGTAAGAGAAAGCCAATCACATTGATTATGAGTGTGACGATTAATGGATAAATCAAAACCGAATACCATTTTTCCCTAAGATTTGATAGTTTGAAAAAAGCCCAAGGAAACCTTTTGGAAAACATGGCGGTTTTATCGACTTCCGATTGATCTGAGGGTAAAGCTCCAAGCAACAGATCTTTGTAAAGTTTTATCTTCCTCTTCAATGGAAATAAACTAGGATATCTGCTTATCTTTTGTTCGTCTGATTGTAGCGTCGAGAGCAGCTCATATAGACGAATATTGCAATGGTCTTCATCACTACAATCACAAATTAGTTCGCAACCTTTCCCCTCCCAACACTCCAAACTAGAATTTTTTTGGCGAAGTGATATAGGTGCTAATCGACCTAATACATCAAATGAGTCTTTAGAGAAGTTTGAAGAAACTAGACTGAAGTGACAAGTTTTGTTAGAAGAACTTATCTAAATTCATATTAAATTTTTAAATCAGAACAAACACTTGATTTTATTAGATTCACATGATCATCCAGCGTAAGTAGTTTTCCATTCTTGATTATTTCTCCAGAAACACATTGTAAAGCCTCTGAGCAACTTATCAGAAGTATCAGAGTGCACAGCTGTATGCTAGGAATCATTTAAAATAGATTTTTTACGGTTGATCCAGTCGTGTCTGTGTCAAGTCTTTTTCTTTCATCTTTTGGATTATTTTGTGGGACAAGTAAAAGAGAAAAAGAACGGCCGATCTTTTTGGAAAATAGCAACAAAAAAAAATCACTGAACTTAATATGATCGAAAAAAAACAAGATCTAGATTGACTGTCATGGAATGTAAAGTATATCAACTTTATTGTGAAATGCAAAAACACAAAATAATAAAGAAAGCAGATTATTATTGTAATTCTTCGATAGCCAATTTGAAGCGTCTTTCAGCAGCAGTAACAAGCTAAGAGTTTAGATAGAGAAATGTTGCATAAAACTAACTTCACGTGCAATTTTCCATAGCTCCAGAGTTGGAACACATTCACAAACGTATTGTTCTTCTTTGCAAAGGCTATTTTCGAATACTGTCATACTCCAATCTTGTTCTTGCTCACCCTTTGGTGACTCAAAAAAGTACAATACATGGATAGGCTGAACAAAACGTTAAAAAGAACAAATAAAGTACAACCTTA
This sequence comes from Oscheius sp. JU1382, assembly GCA_932521405.1. Classification (NCBI taxonomy): domain Eukaryota; kingdom Metazoa; phylum Nematoda; class Chromadorea; order Rhabditida; family Rhabditidae; genus Oscheius; species Oscheius sp. JU1382. Next base: position 5,009,470 of record OW051479.1, read on the forward strand.
AGTTTATTTTTAAGAGCACCATATTTTCTCTCCCAACATTCGGACGAAAAGCGGCTCAAATAGGGAAGAAGTCGATTATACATATCTTTATCAGCCTCTTGAGTGACATCATTTGTATCACTTTTTAAGTTGTCAGAAAGTGAAGAAGAAACGGGAGCAATATATGAACCCGTATTATGAGGTTGACTCTCGCCTTCCTTAACTGACTGAAAGTACTCATACTTGCTAATAAAGCAAACTATTACTTACTTCAAAGATTGTTTCGCCTGAAAATATTCCATCTTCAACAACTTGATGTTCTAAATTTTGCCATGGAAATGGTAGATTATTTTGTAGTGTATCGGCTGAAATTAGTTCAATAGTGAAGCTGAACAAAAATTAAAAAGCCTACTTTGAGAATAAACATCATTTTGTGCACTCAATTTTTGTACATGCTGATTCGTTGCCGATCTTTTTACAATATTTTTTAGTCGTTCAATTTTGCTTTGAAAATCTTGTTTTTGATGTGATGATGCTTTAGCTTTACGAAGGGTTTTCTGTCTTTTTGTTTCGCTTTTCAGATGCATGCTAATTTTATTTCCAGCTATCTGATGCAGAACACTCTATAGATAAGCAAAAAAAATTATGAAAAAAAGAAACAAGATACCCTTTTCTTCTTGGAGCTCTTAACGTTAGCCTTTGTATGAAATTTTTTTTGAGGCACATTTTTTTCTCTAGTTGTTGACGTTCTTTTTTTGGCCACTTTCGACGTAACTGGCTCGATATCAGGATCATTTAACTCTTCTTTTATTTGTAGATCAGCTCCATCATTTCTTCGAGTTTTAATATCTTTTTTTGGATTGTTCTGAAAAATGATATAGAATGATCAAGCTTAAATAAAAATTTCACAATTTTTTTGATCGAACTGCTTAGCTTCCTTTTCTTTGGTGAATCCATCATTTCCAGAGGATCGATCAAGAATCGATTTGTTAGACTTCTTCTAGTTCGAGCTGAAATAGGAGGAGTTACGGCTCTTTCTGTAACAGGTGGAATTTCGTCATTACTTTCTCTTTTAATTTCATTCTGAGGCGCAGTCAATGATTCGCCTTTGATGACATTTCTTTTTTCAGCTGTGGATAAGCGTGCACTCCTTCTCGATTTGATCACATTTGATTCGGCATCTGCTATGTTATTATCTTTAGTTGCAGATGCTTCGTTGCGATTTTTCCAATATTCATCCAACATGTCGTTGCAAAACTAAAACTACAACAATGTAGTTTTTTTTTTTAGAAACGCACCATTCCCGTTGCAGCAATCCAATTGATCTCTTCGGATGAATCTATAATTTGGTTGGGGTCAAGCTTCCATTTGACACGATAACATAGATCTTTGCTTCCTCTTTTGGCAGAAGCAGGCTTAAAATTATCTTTTAAAATTTAAAGTACTTTCTTACAGCGTGATCAAGAATTTCTTCAATCTCACACATATTTGCATTACTTTCTGCTTCAGTTTTATTTCTAAATCAATTAAAGCATAACTAAGAAAACACTAACTTTTCATTTCTCTTCTCTTTTTGTATAGAGGACTTGTATCTCTTTGATGCCATGATTAAGGTATTTAACAGCAGGCAGCGGAAATATAAACATTATAACATACTTAGCGTTAATAAATAATAAATTGGCAGTATAAAGAACACATTCGTATTAGCATTGGATATATATGTGGCTCTATCGATGTGCAAAGAGTTTCGCCTATCCCTTTTTAAGTCTAGTAAATGCTGAAACAGGCTGACCTGGATACTTGTAAATTATAAAACATTGATACAAAAAATTTAGATGATTCTTTGTATATTATCAGTATATTTTAAAATAATAATTGATAAAAGCAAAAGAAGTGTAAAAGGGTATAGAGAAAACAGAAATCAAAAAAGGTAAATTGGATTTCAAGAATTCATCTATCATATATACGCAGCAAAAAGGAAAACTTTGAAAAATTGGCCTAACGTTGGCTAAACACATGCTTACTATCAAGGCGTTTATTAGTTCTAAATTTAATTTTTAATTGTAGTATATTATTTATTCGAAAAGTGAGCAAAAATGAGAGCCCATTCAGCTTCATTATTAGACTATAGTATAGCTAATAGAGTTGCTAAATTTACTGATAAAATAAAAAAACTAAACGCGTCACATAAAATTTAGCCCAATTTTTGTTTTAATTTAATCTTTACACACTTCTTAATATTATTTGGCTTGCTGATTTGTATAATTAAGGTTAAAATGCAGTGGAACACTCGCATTGCAGAGATTGATCCTGATTATCCCAATGAAAGAGTATATTTCTTCAAGAAAGCCTTTAAGGAGTACATTGCTGGCGGATCTCAAAATGAACTTCTCAACAGCATGGAGAAAGAGGTTACTTTTTTATATTGTCTAATATCTGCTTTATCTAGCTTGGAATTTGCCATTATAGTGGTCTTGCCGAAATAATAAAGCAATCGCCTTCTAGCAATGCAAATTCTGACTCTCTCTTCAGCTGTTCTAAAATGGAGACTATGCGTTAGTAGCATTTAGTTACATTTTTATAAATTTTCAGTGGATGAAATGGGAGATGCTACTGCCAACTTTAAATATAGCCAGCCATACTTGGATCTATGTTTATTATTGGGAGAAAAAGAAAGAGCAGAAAAACTAATCAAGGAAAAGAGTATTATGCATGATGCATTGGTATAATTGATTTATGGATATATAAATATCTATAGAGCGGTGACGGAAAGGACTTGCGTGACGTTGCTTCAAGGATATTGGTTGAAGCTACTATTAATGAGGCAGACGCAGCACATCTCACAAGCTTAGTCTACAGAGCCAGCGTTGACCCTGTAGCTAGAAAGCTAATTATTTCAGAACTATGGTTTTTCGGATATCACTGGTACAAAATTTTTATAACTAATATACGATTTAGGGACGCCTACTGCATCTCTAAAACGTTATTTCCAAATCAGAGAATTTCAAATGAGTTGCAAAAAAGGATCAATAATCTCATTAAACCAAAAGTTACTTATCAGGCAAAACTGGTGGCATACTGTGAAAAAAATATTGAGGATACAGATCCAGTACGTTTAATTAATTTATTATTATTATTATTATTATTAGATTCAACTCTATCGAATTCTAAAATTGGATATTATTCGCAACGAGAGATCTAAAGCCAGCGAATTGGAGCAGATAGTAAGGAGTTCTTATGTTCTATTATATTTTTATTAAGGAATTGCGTGGCGCCCTTTCTAATGCACTTCGTAGAGTAATTTTGTCAGCATTAATCAAACTAGATAAAACAGATGCTATTCAAGTTGCAAATGATGCAGCAGAAATGCTTAAAAATAACTACAGAGAAGCCGTTTCAGAATACTTACCAAGCGCCGAAAAAGTCATATTTGAAGTAAGTATTTAGTTCTTTGTTAAGTAATTTTTCAAGCAATCTATTGGTATGATTTCTGACATGCTTCGAGCAATTCAAAACATTTTGAATGGAAAGAAAATCTCCAATAGTCAAGATAACATCATCGCAAAGCTTAAAGAAGTTTGGAAAGAGCGATTAACTGAGTTCTGGATAAATGAGCTGCAAAGAGCTGCTTTTGTTAAAGTTTGCAATAGTCTAACAAGTCATTTAACTGAAATCGAGAAGTATTTCTCAACTTTTGCATCTAAAGTGGTAAGCATTTTGGTAAACTATATGCTTGTGCAGGCATCTGTAAAATGCGCTCTTGCAGTTGCAAGTCTGATTGCATCAATTCCCTTGCCTTCAGATGAACTGGATAAAAGAATAACTGAAACCATTTTCAGTTCTGGGTTCTCAGAAGAAAATGGAAAGATTCTTTTATCATTCCTTACAAAAAGTAAGTTTATATTGAATATTTAAGCACAATTTGCAATTTCTGACAAGGAGCAAAAAAAACTTCCCTCTGCAAGCTCATTTCCTTCAAGCACTAACGATTGGCCGCACTGTAACAATATGCATGGAATCGACTGCGTAGATGCTGCACCTCAGGTCAGCTTGAAAATTTTTGTTATTATTTTTGTTTTTTAAGGAAAGTCTTGCTTCACGCGCAGTGAAAGCATGTCATGACAATATGGCTATGCCTGAAAAATTTCCGGAAACAAATGAAGTAACGCAGAACGGAAATAATAGTCCTAGTTCTGATTCAAGTCTCTTGGGCAGTGCTTATTTAAATATAATATCTAATAAAAATTTCAGGTTCGGCAAATGATTTCAACAAAAACTCTGGCAATAGTAGTGGTCTTTCAAAAGAGGCACCATTGGAAAATCCCAAAATCACCGAAAATGTATCTAATCCATCTATTGTGCCAGTCCCAAACAACACTACTCTTCCACCTTTCAAGTACGGAGGGTTTGAAGAGTTGGAAGATCAGCCCTGCACCTTCGGAATCAGACCGTCTAGGGAAGGGTTTACGAGGACAGTATCTTTGAGAGGCCGTGGTGGTAGCATGCGTGGACGTGGTACCAGCGACCGTGGTGGTGGTAGTATGGCTCGTGGTCGTTTCGTTTAGATTTAGTATTAAGAATTTATAAGTGTCTGTATTTCTTACTACAACCTATTTACTACTTTTTCTTACGTTTTTCCAATAAAAATTACCAAGGAAAACATGCTATTTGATAACAGATCATTGATCTGAGCATTATTATTTTAAATGAAAAGAAGGTGAAATGATATCTGAATAATTTTCATTGTATTTTATAACACCCTTTGTAAACAAAACTTGAGTACAATTCCTTTCTATGACAACTCATACTTTTGCTACATTTTTCTTTCTTCCGTTAATTTTTCAAAATACCGTATTTCCTATATTTATGCCACTACGCTATTATTTTTTCGGTCACACTTTTGGATGTGCTACTAATAAAGCATGTGTCATTAATAACGCATGTGACATAAATATAGGAAATACGGTAGTCGTTAGCATTGGTTCAGTGTTACTTCCCGCGTCCATTCAAATTCATATTTGTTGAGTTTATATTTCCTTGTCTGATTTCCATTCTTTCGGCAGCCTTTTTTGAGTTTATAGATAATATAAGTAGTCTAAGCATTTTTCAGAATGCAGGGAAACGAGACACAATCTTCTTTCAGCGATAATTCTTCAGAAGAAGCTATCCGAAGGTATTTTATTAGCATTTTAACTACGATTTAAGAAATTTTTTAAAGGATAAATCCACTAATATCCAAAGAAGAAGGTTATACTCGAATGAAGAAACACTCAGAACTAGCGTAATTATTTTCCGGAGATTTGATATTATAATTTCAGAGAAAAAGCTGCTAAAATTTTTAGCGAATCAGAAGATATAATTGATAAATTTGACGGAATTAACAAAGTATATGATGACCTTGGAAAGTGGGCTTTGACTACGGAAGTGGATAGTAAAATGAATACATTTAAGGTAAATTAAATTATTTAAATAGTAAAATTAATTTGTAGCAAGCGTTGGCATCAGACACATCTCCAGATAAAGATGCACTTTGGGAATTAATTAAAGCTGATTTAATAATTTCGTATCAACAGACAAAAATGAATGAATTCTTGGTAAATCATCAACCTCTGGTAACTATTTCATATTGCGTTTAGCTAAAAAATAACGCTGATCTCAAGTGTCAAGTAGCAACGGCCAAAGATATTTTCACTCGTACTCAGACTGAAGCCATTGATACTTTAAAAGGAATTGTAAAGGATTCATTAGATCTAATGAAAAGTCGTGAAGAAGAAGCAGCTCATTGGAATAAAACTTATCATGAAGCCAATAGTCAGTCTGAAAAATTAAGAAAAGAATTACGGATATTGCAAAAGAAGTTGGATGATTCTGATCAAGCAAGTCATTTATAGGTTACAATTTTTTCCTTTAGAAACTTTTAATAGTTAATAATGAATCAAGAACTTTAGCAGAGAAACTTGAACGCTTTGAAAGAACTAACAAAGAGAAGGAAACCATTATAAATCGTAAGGCATTTTCTTGCATATTTATAACAATTAGGATTAAGGCCAAACTCAAGAACTTCAAGAAAATAAAAGAAAGATAACGCTTTTACAAACAGAAGTCGATCAAAAAACGGATGAAGTCGCCGCATTGGACAATGATGTTCGAAAGGCTGCTGTGACTTATAATCAATTAAAGGAAAAGCAAAAAAGAGAAATGGATCAATGTGCCATAAATTTCGAAACCAAATTAAATGAACAATTGGACAAGCAGGAATCTCATTTGAATGAAAATCATAAAAAGCAAATCGATCAATTGCAGACACAAGTGGGCAACACTTTCTTAGTATTTTTGTGTTTCCAGATAAAAAAATTAGAAAATGAAAGACAAATAATTCTCGGAAAACTTGAAAATTACAAATCGCATGTTGATGATTTCCGCCGAGAAAATGACTACTTGAAACGGAATGCAAAACAAATTAAGCAAGACCTTCTTGCTCAATGTCAACGGCGTGTTTTCAGTGTTCTTAATTATGATTCTCAATCAGGTAAGTTGCTTCCTTTTGTAATATTTTCTCAGATTCTCCTCCAACTGTACATTCAACATATTCAACAGGAGCTCGAGTACGTTCTAGATCCGTTACTTTTCCAAACGAACCTGCAGAGTCCTCAGTTGAAAATCGTAAGATATATAGTCTATTTTTTAAAAAAAAAGACGACATGGCCTCCTAGCAAATACCTTACTCAGAATTGACGGTTTCAAATTTTGCGATGCTCTTATCTTACTTTTGAATTTCCAGAATTTTCTTCATGTTTTAGTTTCTTTTTATTATTTTTTTTATTTTCATACTTTTATTTGTCTTATTTCTTATGTATAGACAACTAGTACAAAAGTATGAAAATAAAAATAAAAAACTAAAGCATGAAAAAAATTCTGGAAATTCAAAAGTAAGATAAGAGCATCGCAAAATTTGAAACCGTCAATTCTGAGTAGGGTATTGCTAGGAGGCCATGTCGTCTTTTTAACAGACTATAGAGAAAATATAGCTCTACTTTTGTAGGAAATGTTTCAACGTCTGAGGTTGATAGAGGACCATCAGTGCCTCCAATTAGCCGTCCTGTTCTCCCACCAGCTACATCGATTCGTAGGCGACCAGCGTCGCATCTGCGCGACACGTAATCCAGAGGTCTCAGGTTTGATTTTCTCCTATGTACTCACTATTTTGTAAATTATTGCCTGGCATTAAATAATAGGAAAATCAAGAGCTTGCACGACATTTTGGAACAAGTATTTTAAATAAGTTTACTCGTAAAAATATACAGAGGAGATCTTTTTTGAAGTGAAGCTACCACTTTTATAACTAGTCTTTACATAATTGCACAGACTTTACTTTCTTTTACCTGAACGACATTTTTTGCGATATTTTTACAAAATATTACCTGGCTATTTCTTCTAGAATTTCTTCTGGAAGGAGAATCTTCATTTGAACCTGACGAATGGACTGAAGAATGTGCAGAGTTAGCATCTTTTGTGATGACCACAGAGTTTTCACGATCTTTACTTTTACTTTTAAGTTTCGGAAGGAGGGATCTTGATCGTCTGAATTTATATTTCCTGGATATTTGAAAGAGACTAACCCCTTCTTTCTTTTGGTAGATACTTCAATTAAATCTCTTAAAAATCCATCAGCCTCAGCATACGTAGAGCCATTAATTTGGAGGAAAATACATCCTTCGCCAAGATCAACAGCCAATTTTCGACCTTCTTCAGTAACTACTGGCAAGTCCTCAGCGATTTTTCGGATTTTCTCCATAGAAGCATGACGACGAATACGGTTCTCTCTATCAGCCACGTCTGATTCATAGCCCTCAGAGGTGGAACTAGCTGTGAATCCATCATCTTCATCCTCATATATCTCATCGAGATCACAAATTAAACGAATAGGAATCTAAAATAAAACTTCTTTGTTTGATTATTTGATGAGAAACGGAAACAAGAAAGGAAACATACATGTTTTCTTCGTTCAAAGTCTTCTCTGAGGGATTTGAGTTGTTCAAGCGAAGCCGAGGATCCGGCCGAATACACAAGAACCGCCACATCAGCACATCTGATGGCCATTTCCCGACCGCCAGTTCGAGCCTATAAGTCTTTTTTTTGTCAAACTCAACAGAAATACCAATCCAGGATCAGTGAATTGAATGGTATGTGAACGATCTCCATTACCGACAGTTAAATAAAAGGTATCATCATAATGCACATGCTTCTCGAATTTTGTAGCTGCTTGGCAGAGTTTTTCAAACTGAAATCATTTGACTTTCCGAGAAATGAATAACTACCAATTGAGATTTATGCGGAGGACCAAGGAAGACAACTTTAACTTCACTTTTCTTCTCTTCGTCTCCAGCAGTCATTTTCTGAAAAACTGACGTGAGTTCTGTAAATATAGACAGTCAGACAAGTGTTGACCAAGGGACTTCGAGCTCAAAGTCGACTTTTTGTGTCCAAAAGATCTGCATTTGTCAGCGGAAAGAGGGTATGTATTGCGCAAGAACTCGGGTCATAGATCTACAATGACTTCTGGTCTCCACGTTGATTAAACACATTCTTCGAGCAAATAGAAGGACGCCTACGGGAAATGCTTTTTCAGATCTTTTAGAAGATAATGAGCAGCATAGAAAGATTCGTTACAGTAGGAAGTTGTGTTTGTTTTTCTCGAGGAACCTTCTTTTGAGTATTCTCAAGAAAGGATGAGAAACTAGACAGAGAAGGGAGACAGCTTCATGACGAGATGATTTTTAACCCGGGGAGAGAAAGAGGAAAATATTTGCAGCGCGAGGAGAGAGAGAGCTGTTTTGCCGCCTGGTGACAGTCATGAATGGATAAAAAAGAACTCGAAGAAATCGATTATCAGGTGAGGGACGTTAACAGGACCGTTACAGACACGGAGTTACCAAGAAGTTGAGAAAAGATCAAACAGACTTGGGTCAACATGGCGCGACCAGGCGTGCCAACTTGCCAATCTACTACCTGTGAGTTTCTAAAATTACCAGCTGGAACTAGTCTGGGAGAAGGGAGATGGCGACTCGTGAGAAGCCCTGGTGAATTGCCGGGGAAACCAAGGGAAATTGCTTCGAAGATTACTCTATACAACGTCAACAACGATGCAATCAGTCGAAGAATCGAGGAGTTGACCAGGAAAAGGAGAAAGTAAAGTGGAGAAGAAATAGGTTGAATGGAGCTAAGCGAGCTGAAAAATGACGAGAGGAGGAATTTCGAAAGGAACTGTGCTCTGTAGCCGTATCAGGAGGCGCCCGATATGGACGTCAAAAAAATAGAATTCCGAGACATTTACTGCTCAAAAAAGGAAATCAAACTGCGTGGGCGAGCTGCTTCTAATGACTCTTCTCTTGTGTGACGCTGATTACGAATTTTATTGGAATGTCACTGACATAAGACTAAACAAGGTATGTTTTCTGTCTAAAAGGCGAGACGAGTCACTGAGCAGACGATAATGTAATCAAAAAAGAACACAAGGAAAAGCCTGATGACGCCTCTCAATGTGACCAGACTAATTGCTAGTTTCTTCGAAGCATCACAGAGGAGAGGAAATAGTCGAAACTAAAAAGAGACAGCTGAAAAATGGCTGATTGCGCGAGAAGCAAATACAACTGTCGACGGTCCTGCGCCCCCTCAGGGTCACAAAAAGTAGCGTGAGGATTATTTGACAAAGCGACTTTTGGAGGGAGGAATAAATTCGCTAAACTGGTAGAAAGAGGGGAACAAATACTGATTCATCTTTTATCACCGAATTTTTTGGACCGTGGAATGAGTCAGTCGAAGAGTGATAGTGCCTGCTTTGGGAATCGTCTTTATATGGAGAGCTTGCAGCGACAGGAAGTCGTCGATGAATCATTCAAAAAGAAGACGAACACCTCGTCCAAACCTTTCCGACGAAATAAGATTTTTGATCTCATGGAAGGAAGTTTTATTGGAGGGAAATGGAGGCCGGAGAAAGTACTTCCTTTTGGCCTTATGAGAGGAAAAGTCTTCTTGAAATGACTCATCAGGAGAAGTTAAAAACCTTTGGGAAGATTTTTGAATCCTCGACATTTCCTGATGGCAGAAAACATAGGAAGAATATTTTCTTTTTTGATGAGAAAAGCTTTCTGACAGCTTTTAAGAGAAAGAGATCGATATGAGGTTTTTGAAAGGAAATAGAGTCCACGAGGAGTACTTCCCTTTAACTTTAATTGGCTCGATTGGCCGGCAATTTCGATTAGCCAACAAAACATTCTCCTTTTGAACTTACCGTAGCTAGCCAATCCTCGATTTTGGAATTTCTTCTTTTTTGAATTTTGTCTTCCATTTTGCTCTGAAAAGAAGAAAGACCGAGAAATGTTAATTAGAAACTTGAGAGGTTGTGAGGGAAAAATTAATATTTTATAAGTTCTCTTTCCTCACGCAAAATCAGACGTGTTTTCCGCATTTGAGGTTAATCCTATTCGAACTCGTCGATGATATTTCTGGTTCAAAAGAGAACTATGATTTTGTCATCACACGGAGATGTTTGTGACGGAGAGTCGCGGCGGTTGTTAGGTCTTTTTTTGGGAAAATGAGAGAGTGAGATTCGTATAGGATTTCTGGGAGGCCAGGTAGAGCAGCAGGCATAAACAAGTCAGAAAATAGACGCTGATTGCTCTGGGCATTTAGTCGTCGGCCAGGCGAGAAAGAATGAATAGTTGACGCCGAGTGTCGACAGGTGAAGAGAATCAGATTATACGGTTGGAGTGTCGAGGAGAGGAGCTCGTTTGTTCTATGATCCCACCCATCTAAAGGGAAAACTCACGAGTTTCCGGATCTTCATTTTTTTTTGAGAGGGAATGTCTGACGAGCGATGGAAATGCACGGGATCTCTCGGGTTTCCGGACCCTCCCCCCTCATAACCTATGAGCAAACAAAGCTCTAAAAAGGGTCGAAAATCTTCATTCTTCCTTCACAAAATTGCACAAAAAAAGAAAGAAAAAACAGCTATGTACATATACAAATTTGGCAGATGGCGAAAATGGCAATTTACGAGCTGCTGAGAGTGGCTCGTTCAAGGGCAAAATTATAGTTGAAGTCGTCCGTATCCAGACGGGAAATATCGAATTGGAGAATCGGCAGCGTGGAGTCCTGAAAAACAACAGAATTAACTTCAGCTATATTAGGTCACGGCATTTGGCTACTCTATTTTTCACTCTCATCTCTCCCAAATTGAGACAAGTTGCGACAAGTTATTCGGGTTTAGATCTAATCGCAATGGTGGGTTAGAGTGGAGTCATTCCCTAATGAAGTACCAGGGCCGGATTCATTCTCCAGTGGAAAGTCGACCGATGAATCGACCTTCTCTCGCCTCGTCTCGTCGATTCACCGTGGGTGATTGGATCATTCGCTCGTAAGTTTCTCCCTTCTTCTTTTTAGTTTTAGCGATCTGCTTCTTCCACCGCGTCCTGTTCGAATGAGTCAACAGCAAAGAGACGCCGAGGAGATCCTGGCTACTGGAAGGACTTTGTGGCGTCCGGTGCCCAAAGATAAGCACATTTTGCGAATGTACATCTCAGCTGCTCTTTCCGTCTTTTCGGATGTGATGCGCCCTCATCTGGAGAAAAAACTCGGTCGTTTGTTGAATACTTTCGCTGAAACCGTCGAGGAGATGCTACCCTTTTGGGATGCTTTATCTCGCGAAAGCCAGCTGGCTTGGGCTCGTCGGGCCAAAGACGTCAAAGTTCAGAATCACTACATCTACCTTCGCATCACGACTCAGCCGAAACAACAGCCTAAGAAAGTGAAAGAGCCCGAGGTTGAAGACTACGACACGGATCCGGACGAGCTGCCTGGAGAAGTCTGTTCCCATGAGATCCAAGGAGACGAAGAGAAAGGCAGAATTGGTGAAGCTGAAGTCGACGACAGAGCCAATCAAGAGAGACCGATGAATTGGGTCACTGGAGGACGTCATCTCCTGCAGAGAAAGGTCTCGACTACCGTTCATTAAGAACGGATTCCCATCTTTTGTCACAATCATTTTGTGAAATAAATATGATGATTATCTCTTACCTGAGTCCGAGAGTCGGTGAGAAAGGAGGAATGTAATTTTAAGGGAACTCCATCGACTCCTTTCTGCTTGCTCATTGATGGACTCTGCAATTTGTTATTTTTTAATGACTAAAAATAAGAAAATCTACTTCTAATCATGCGGATTAGAGAGGAAAGACACTGGAAGAAGTATCCAATCTTTAGCTCAAAAAGGCTTTGAATGGATGAATCCAGGAAGGAAAATGCAGGGTAAGAGCACATCACACCTTGATAGTAAAAGCATTTACACTTTTAATAGTGGCGTCGAGTCCAGCTGGAGCAGAATCTGGAGCCAATCCTGGGTAGAGAGATCGGGCTGGAGTATCCAAAGTCGTCAGATTCTGTTGGCTGAAATATCTCTCTATAAAAAATAAAAGATTCGAACCTTGTGGTGTGTTTGGCCCCAAAGGTTTCGGGAATGACGACAGCTTTGAAGACGACGAGAGCTCCGTCAACCTCCCCAGCCGATGTGAATCCTTTCGGCGGTTTCTTTGTTTTGTTCCAAATAGCCACTTCTCCCACAGCGTCAATTACTGTATCTCGAGGCTCAGTTTTTATGCAAATAAATCTCTTTCGAAGGGCTTTTTCTCCTAAAGCGTAAAGCTACAGAAATAAAGAAGGGACTTACTCGAATCAGCGGTGTAATCGATCGCCACAAATCCATAGGGAATGGGATCTGTCTCTTTTACGATGGTAATATCTGTGACGACCGTCACTGGAACTCCCTAAAGATGTGGTTTTTATTTGTCTAAAGTCTTTACTTTGATGATAGTATCGGGAATCTCTCGACTGATTGCGAGATATCGGACTGGGCGAGACCAAATCGCAGCAAAACTATTTTCTTTCCACAAATCTGCATCGGACCCGTCATCGGATGTTTTTATTATCTAAATTTTTATTATTTTTAAAACAAAAACAAACCGGTGAGAATCCTTTTGGACATTTGTTTTTATCGGAGACAATACAAACAGCCGTGACGGGAAGAAGCTGAGCGTTGGCATCCGAATTTCGAACCAATTCTGTCGTCATGCCTGAAAAAGAAAAACTGTGGAATTTCCAAGAAAACATCAGAGAAACAAAGAGATAAAGAAAATTTCTTTTTTGGAGCATATAATATTTTTAAAAAAGCGCCCTGCTCTCCAATAAAGTCAAGCCGCTTGTGTAATCGACGACGTAACCAAGGACGATAGGTATAAACAAGATATTTCAACAAAACTACTTAAGTGTGAGTCATGAGAAGGAGAAATCCCAAAAGACGGAAAACCGCGCGCCAATTGCAACGACTAGGCGTTTAGGGCCAAGGAAAATTGGCCTCCGTTTTTGAGTCCATTCGTGGCAGATTGGGAATATTTTCGTTGATCAAATTAACTCAAGTATTTTCCATATTTCTCTACACTCGTCTTTCTCTCACTAGGCAAATTTAAAAAGAAATTGAAATCGATCACCTCGTTTGCAGTGGTTCTTCTGTCTCTTCTGCTCGAAATGTGACAAGTCTCTACAGGATTGTTAATTTTTGGAGAATCCTTTTCATATAGAATCTATACGTCTCGAAATGTAAGTGATTTTTTGAGAGAATGGCGTGAAGGGGGAGGGGGCAAAAACAGGTGTCACATGGCGTGAACCCGTTGTCCTTCTTTTTCGTCTGATCTTCCCCTCTTGAGCTTGACCATGTTTGTATGTTTCGCCACGAGTGTTCTATTCGGGAGTTTGCAATTTGAAGTGGAAAATTTCCGAAAAAAAAAAGTTGGGAGGTCAAAAAGTGTCAATTAGTCCTCCGAGGAATGTTCCAAATCGGTCTCGGCTCACCTTTCGCCTTTGCGTTGTGTCGGCGTGCTCGGACCATTGGATACAAAAAGAGTTAGGCCACAGAAAGGTGTTCGCAACAAGAGAAGGTCCCCGCGTCGGGGTCCTATTTGTTCTCCTCCTAGTCCCCACATTAGACACAGCCCCTTGCATCCTTGTATAAATACGCACGTTCGCAGTGAACGGGGACACTCTCTCACTCCTTCGGCAATGCGTTTCTTCGTCTCGTTTGGTCTTCTTCTGCCTCTGGTTGGAGCCTGGCCTCGTCTTTATGGAGAAGAGATCGAATCTACCACTTCTTCTGACCAATCAACCCATCCTCCGACCACCTTCTTCTCCACTTCCTCAGCAGCTCCTGAAGAAACTCCTTCAACTTCTCCCCCTTCGACGACAACCAATCGAGTCACTGATTATTTCGAACAAAAGGTATCGATTGCACCGTCTTTGGTCTCTCATTGTTGTTCATTCAACACAGAAATTTCAGGTAAATGAGTTGGCTGGAGTCAGTTGCGAAGTCTGTTTGAAAGCAGTCTACGGCATTAATTACAATGTCATCCGCCTCAAGGTTTGTCCTTTTTTCTCCTTTGTTTGGACAGAAAGACTTTCAGAAAGCCGCCGAGGATATGGTCAAGCAGGACTGTGAGGCTCTTTTCCACGGGAACGGCGAGTATATTGCCCGATGTATTCGAGTGATGGTCGAGAAGATCGAACACTACTACGACAAAGTAAGGCCACATATTTGAGTTACAAAGGACGTCGCAGAACGAGTTTTAAGAATTGAATTCAGGTGGAACCGATGATCGACACGAGGAATCTTTGCGTAAAAATGAGGATGTGTTCCCCTCAGAAGAGCAAATAGGAGATCTCTACGAAAAAACGAATTGGTATTGGCTTTAATTGTTGATTTGGGTTCTAATAAAGATATAGTGAATGTTTCTTTATCACCTAAAGTTACCCAGTCAATCGCCTTGAGTCTTCATCACAGTGTCTCCACTACTTTCGCTGGTAGTTCGCCGTTCGGCAATTCGTTCTTTCTCCCCTTCGCGAATTTCTTCAACTCTTCCGGCAAAATTCTTTTGATTTTCAGCACAATATGTTGGCATTCTCATCGGAACATTTCTCAGCGTGTCGTCGTCATTTTTCCGTGTTATTTGAGTTCTATCCTCGCGTATTTCCGGTGATTCTTTTGGTTCTCTTTGAGTTGAAGACATATCTGGCTTGAATAGAGGCTCTCGTCTTGTAGGCTCTTTGACCGTCGCCATTAGAGTTCTTGTCTTCGGCTCCAATTCGATTTTCTTTGAAATATTCGACATTTTACTGCGAGGCTGTTGTTGAATCGACGGCAAGACAACGCTTTTAGGCTTTTTCGGCTCATTCTTCTCTTTTCTTTGGATGCACATCACAGCCGGCCGAGTCGAGTTGGCAATGATCTTTTTTGGGGATTACACTGCTTTTACGAGGATCAACACATGCCAGCTCAAAAAGATCCGGACGGCTAAAAAACGACTGCAGCTGATCGACGACTCCCAAAGATACTTGCATCCTTTTGATTAATCCGTATGAAATTCTTTACCTCGAGAAATTGTTCGTAGGAGGCGTGTCTCTGGATCTTTTGTCTGGTCTCGTACCAGTCAAAATCAATAGCTCTTGGGGAACACATATGTCGGTTCTTTTTGTGAGCGGGCGGGAAGATCGATAGAGTCCCTTGATTCCAATTATCATCGGTGTCCATGGTCACCGCCCGACGCTTCTCTCGCCCTCCCTTCACTCGCCCTGCCCTCACTTTCACCCTCCCAATCTTTCAGAATGCTCATCAATCTGGCGGATGGGGATGTTACTCAAGAAATTCTCACCAAGATCTTAGCCAAGGTTTGCGTCTTTTAGGGAAAAAAAGAAGAATTGATTCTAGATGGATGCAGTCAGCTTGTATCGATCAATGATGACTTGTAAATTCGTCAGTGAAACGATCACGGAGAATCGAAGAATGTTGAGTGTTCCTCTTCCAAACCATCATTTAATGTTTCAAATCAGTCCGGTGAGTGTTTTCGTATCGCCGAGACAAAACGAAATGACTCATGAAAGTTTTTTTTTAGAAACCCGGCACATATGGAACCCGGGCTGAGACCTCCGTCATTCAATTCGCCTTGGAATATGAGTCGTGGAACAAAGGTCTGAAACGGTTTGAAAAGATTCGCCTTGAATATTGTAAGGATCGAAGTCTCCTCTCCTTCATGGAACGCCGTCTGCCAGAGTTCTCCATCTTCCGCTATCGACTCTTTCTATTTCGTTTTGAAGTAACTCTTCGAATTAACAAAAAAGTGGATTCAGACTGAAAGTGTGATGCTGCGGGTTTTGGCGATTCTCAGAATGCTCAACTTGCGTTGTGATGAGATCTTCTACCCGATTTGTCCGAGTTTTCCTCTGGCGATTAACACCCTCCATCCAATCAAAATTCAGGCTTGTTGCCAGCCGAACGTCGATTGGATCGACTGTTCTTACAACAAAAACTTCTTGTCTTATACTTTTGTGGGTCGGGAAACAAAGGGGAAACAAGGATCTTCCAGGAACGATTTTGTATTTTTGATTCGAGTTTTGAGCTGTGTGGCCTAATGAGTGACATCATCGAGAAGTCTCTTCGAGTCGAATTGATGAGTTGTCATTTCCGACCAGAATGCTATCGTTTCATTTTCCGACTAATGAAGGTAGTTTCCAAAAAAAAGAAAAAAAAACTCTTAGAAAATGATTGAAGAAGATCACGATACACTCGAGTTCTGGGCCACACTAGCCCATGCCCCAATGCCAACTCGCAGCGATCTTCAAGATCTGGGAAGTTATCTCCAAACTCAGTCGGAAAACGAGCGAATGATTGTCGTCGTTGTCAATGAAAGGAAATTGATTTGTCTCAACATAATGAGACACATAAATGGAGCTATCAATCTCATTCTTCGCCGCTACAGCTCTCTTGAAGCTTACAAGGAATACTACTGCCTGATTTCGTTAGATCCTGGAAGATTTGTCTTCAGCAGAATGATCGAGCGTATCAACCAAAATATGAACAAAATCAAATTTCACTAACCCTCTTCGTGTCTCACCCGTTTTCTTCTAGTTGAGTATGATTTGACAGCTCAACACTTTTGAACTACATATTTTCTAAAAATCCATTAATTTACCTACTGTATCTCCTTGAATAGGAGCAAGTTTACATATTCACATCCTCTGAGAGGTTTGCCTTTGGTTTCTATTGAAATCTATCACGTATCTTCCCTGTTAATGATCCCCTCATTCCTGCGGATTGGAAATATTAGTTTCTGTTGAAATAAAAGAAAAACTTAATTTTATTACAAAACAGGCGACACTTATAAACGGTCTAAAGTAAGAATTAGTATCCAAAAGGGCAACCAACCTGGTGTGCTTTGCTATTATGGCGAATACGTTTATTCCATGTTGAAAGGTAGTGACTACTTGATATATGTTGAATCCTGCTTTCAATATCATCGAAAAAGGTGGAGCATCTTTTGCTTCTTTCAAAAAACTGACTCCGTAGTCATTCTTAGCGCTCTTTCAAACCCCAGTATCTGGAAATTCAGCGCACTTTCTTTGTTCCCAGAGCGAGTAACAATCCGAGAGAGAAAATCTGTCAAATTTTGTTGGTGCAAAATGATATAGACAGAGAGGAAAAACGACGATATTTTAATATTTGTTATTATTAACAATTAACAATAACACGCCCTAATATTTCGTCACGCCGGCTTCTTTAGCAATTACTTCATAGATTCGATTCGGCATACTTCCAACGAGGTTTTGAAGAAAGTTGGGATCGAGGGAATTCCAGGCTTCTTTGATACCATCTTTCAGTTCGGCAACACTGTCGTACTTCTTCCCGTTTTGGTAGACCTTTCGAACCATACACCCCCAGAGATTTTCGATTGGATTGAGATCAGGGGATCGAGCAAGCCAAGGCAAAACGGTGACATTGTTAGCTGCGAACCATTCCTTTGTCGATCGACTACCATGGATACTGGCATTGTCCTGTTGAAAGACAAGTGGTCTATGGCGGTTGAGATGTAGGAATGAAAGTAGAGACTCGGTTAAGACGTCTTAGTAGTCCTTGGAGTTCATGCGACTTGACGTGAAGGCCAAATCAACAATTCCTCCAGCACAGAATGAGGCCCAGGTCATCACTGAGCCGTCATCGAAATTTCTTGTGAAAAAATAGGCTGGCTCTTTGCGAAGATCTCTCCAGTAGCTGTTATTTCCATCTGGACCATCGAGATTTCACTTCTTCTCATCGGAGAATAAGATAGTCGTCCAATCTCTGGTCATGTTAGCTTTGGTAAACTCTAGACGGGCAGTTTTGTGGCAATCTTTGAGTGCTGGGGCCGAGATCATCTTCTGACGAACTATGAAACAAGAATTATTGAGTGCGCGATTCACAGTCCATCGAGAAACATCAAGATGAAGGTCATTTTTGATCTGGGAGCAGCTCAAAGTTGTGTTCGAAGCCTTTCGGATGATAAGTCTTTTATCTCTTGAAGTCGATTTTTTTGGTCTCTCGGTAGATTTTGCTTTGCCGTAGGATGCCTTGAGCTTGACATAATTATCGATAACACCAGCAGAGCGCCCGATAACTTTTGCGATCTTTCGATGACTCTTCTTTTTGCGGAGAAGGACATCAATCTTTCCCTTTTCAACATCAGTCAAAGTAGTTCCTTTTCCCATAGTTTCGCGTGAAGATTGACGTAGACAATTAGAGTAAAGTTGTCAGAATCAATTCCTTTATAAAACAGCCATGAAACATGTTGATTTTCTCTCTACCTATATCATTTTGCACCACACTGTATAAAAGTGAAAATAAGCTTGCTTGATAGCTAAGCCTTATCACACGCTGTCTTCTTGTAATAGACTCAACGGTCCCGGTGAAAAACTTATCTCGATCGTGTGCAAAAAACATTACTTCTAGAGTTACTCACAGCATTTCGGGTTACTTCTAAAGGCTAACACTCCCCAAAGAGTGGCAACTATGGCCTAATACATATATATAATAATAATAATACAATAACATACCCGATCTGAATACATTTCTAGTGACTTAGACTTCGTTTGTTTTACGAGTCTTATTGCCAGTTTTCTCAAAAAGTCATCTGTGAAGGAGGTCTCGCTGTAGGAGGTATTCGCCATAGTCCTGTCTGCTTATTTTGAACTTGAAGTCTCAAAAAAGATTTTTCTCTTTCCAGAAATGATGCATGACGGAATCTTTATTTTGGACATGATCCAATAGATGCAATTAAAATAGCTTACATAGTAACACGATAACTAACCCTTCTTGTTCTGATGTAGCCTCCATTTGCAATCGCCGATCTCAATGAAGATGGTGTGAGTTGGCTCAGTTTCCAGCCTTTCTACCCTCACAATGACATAAATGTCAACGGAGTCAAGGCATCTTACCTAAAAAAAAATCAATCAAGCAATAATTCGACACTTTTTTAATTTTCTAAAGCAACTAACCTCGAGTGGTGATGAATTTAATACTATTAACGGCTTGGTGCGAGCCTCCACCATGGGATAAGTGTCGCTGTTAATGCTGACATTCGGACAGCTTGTGCTTGTTACGACATTTGAAATGAGGATTTTAGTGGTTGCCACTGTTTTGATGACTTTGTGCTATAGATAGATAAGATAATTTTAAAAAGACTTACGCTTGAATCCAGCAATTTGTTTAACAATTCCTTGTCCATGTTATGAGCAGCAGATAGCTTAAAATTGGGCGGGTGACGATATATCCGCGGCGCTTGCATTTAATTGTTAATCTTAAGAATCCTGAGAAATGTTTCTAATAATCTCGAGAATCTTTCTCATAGTCAAATTTTATTCACTTTTTGAGCTTTGAGAAAATTCAGATGGCTTTCCTGGAAAGAAAGAGACTCATAACATCTAAATAGTCGCGTACAATCTGCTGCGTAATTGTTTATAGACTTTTTCATTGTGAAATTTATCCTTCGCCGTTGATCCTTTCACTTTTGACAGATCTCACTGGCCCCTTTGCCATCTTCTCACAAGTCCATGCCGTCCAGCATCAGCCCGGTTTAGCAGAGTTTTCACCCGAAATGCGATGGTATCTATATACGGTGGCTAGCAGCGACTCTGACTCGTCGCGACTTACCTCTATTGGGTCTCATCGCGATCCGATTTCCCTTAAATTTATGGCTCTACCCGATGAAAGAGAAATTAGGCTGTTCCAGGGTCAGCTGGGGCGATCTTATCCATCCCGGTAAATGAGGCAAATAACCTATTTTCGTTCATTTCGACAATTTGTCCCATCCATCCTCCTCGTCTCTCTAATCTCTGTTGTGAATAAAGGAGATCTCTGAGTGACTCCCTCTGTGATAAGCCAGGGGGACAGATGTACCGAGAATGTACTCGTAGAAGTCTTTTAAAAATGCGATCCGCCCAATTGTCCATCAGATAAGAGGAATCCTTACGTGTGGCTAATGGCGCTTCCTCGTCAAAAATGTGTTCCGTGAATTTATTCTTCCGCTCTTAATTGAACAAGTCCTTAGACGCTCAGATAACGTCTACGCCATCATGGACCATACCTTGGCTCCTCTCTCTCTCTCTCTCTCTCTCAGCTTCTGAAATTATTTCCTCTTTGTCTTGATCCATTTGGAGAAAGAAAATAGCTCCTCACTATGACTGACCTGGATTCCTTCTTCCCTCAAAATCCTCTCCTGTCCACCCTCGGGGCGTTTCGTCGACTAAGACGGACTCCTATCTAGACGCTCATCTATGAAAGGCTTGTTCCAGTTATGCGACTTCAACTGAGCGGTCTTCGACTCATCCCAACCGAGCCAAAGGTGAGTTGATCTCATCAGCAATTTTATATTCTTCCTGTCCTTTTTCTATTTCTTTTTTTTCAAAAAAAAAATCTTATTTCTTTTAATATTTCCAATGGATTTCGCAAAAGAACGTTAAAAGAACTTTGAAAATTTGCAAAATTGCTTTGTTCTCGTATTACAATGGCCGACTACGTCACAAATCTTTTGCAAAAACAAGTTTCTTTTTGGCTAATTTAGCCTTTTCTCCCCCAGGAACTGGATCAGAATCGATCGAATCGAGGCTTCGTTGCGTATGCGACACAATCAGATTGACCCACAGAGAAGGAAATATTTCAGACCGCTGTCCTTCAAGTTGTCCTTCTGGCCTTCCTTGCGATCGGCTACGATGCTCTCAGAAGACGCTACCATCTGGCTCAGGACACTCTCACCTTCTTAGGTCAAAATGTCGCCCAGGTTGTTCCTCAGGACCTTGATGCCAATTCCACTCTCTTCAACACAGTCGCCAACGCTAGAAAAGCTCCCGGAATTCTTTTCTCCAATCAGGTACAATTTGTTCTTTTTAGAACTCTCCAACTCAAAAACAATCCAAAGACATTTGAATTTTACAGTTTGCTCTGAACCTGACGCTGAATTGGCTGTGCAATCTTCACGCCTACAACGAGACCGACCGAATAATTGTGATCGCCTTGGATGAGATGACTTACAACACTTTGTCGGATGTTTGGCCTCAGATCAACGTCTTCTTTTGGGGAATTCCAGCTATGGTGAGTTCAAAAGATCCTCTACTCTCTATTACTAATCTATGCGAAATTGCGCAAGGTAATCTTTTGACCGGATCGAACTGAATTCCAAAGGCTTGATCGCATCTGCCGGGTTTTGCCTCTGAAAAGCCGATCCAGACGATAGCCAAGGCTGCGCGTTTCTCTTTCAAAAAAACGAGGTTAATTATAAGAGAAAGTTTTCCAGACGGAAAGATTTACAATCGGTTCGGGACCGTATCAGATGTTCCAAATTTTGAGAGCAAAAGTTGTGAGTTATTTGACGAGGACTGGGACGGATATCTGGATGCTTCAAGCGGATACTTTTTGGGGAACAAATCTCTTTGAAAAATTCGGTTTGAGGTCATTTTGATTTATTTGATTTATTTTTAGAAGGAGGAAGCACTGATGATATCTTCTTCGATCGAGAAGGTGACGACGGCTTGGCCAGGAAGATGATTGCCGGTGGCAACTTCTACGTTCGAGCCAACCAAGAAGCTGGTGCTTTCTTTGATGAAGTCGCTCAAAAACTACTGAAAATGTTCGCCACGGATAACAACATCATGGGCTCGTTATGCTCCTCAGAGTTTCGAGGAGTCAGCTGTGGGGAAATTCCCTTCACGTGAGTTGAGATCTCTTAAACTCTAAACAATTTCTAGTCTTGTGGCCAATTGGAGATGGCATCTAGGACCAAAAACTGACATTCCTCCGCTTCTTCAATTCGATGAATTAGGCGGAGGCAAATTCGAGAGAATGAAGGATAAGCTTAATTTGAAATTCGCCAGCGAGCACGGCTATTGTCTTCCTCGAAGTCGACATCCAAAACTCGAGCTTCAGGTTGAAATCGCCCAAAAATGTCCAAAACGCTTTCAGGATCTCAAGAAATATCCATTGCCAAAGCCATTGACATATCATCTTCTTCGGATTTGTCACGACATCTTCGAATTAGTCCTTTTCTTGGCTCCTCAGATGGAACAAATCCTTCGGACTTACATCATACCGTATTGTTCGTATTTCCTCGTGATATAGCCTTAGCTCTCGGTCTGTATATCTCTCGTGCTTTACGTAACACACTGTTTGTTACCTTCTCCTTGTGCCTGCACATATCTGTTATTGTTAAGGGCCTCCCCTTGTCAGCTCTTCCTAAGAGCTTCTACTGGTATTTTCTAGTAAGATGTCAATAAAACTATTTATCTTCCTCCATTCCTTCGACGTAGTTGTTCTCTTTAAAGACCGTTTTTGTTCGCCGATCGAAAGTGACAGAGATGGAATGCTTTAATTGTCATTTTATATGTACAAGTGAGAGAAACCCGTAGAGAAAAGTCATTTGGTAGAATGGAGGCCATTGAGTACTTCAGGTGAGATGTGGTCCCGTAGAATAGCGTTCTCGCTCTCTAGATTCTGTATCTGAAAAGAGACTAATTCGGTCGGGTTATCGCGTGTGGTAGCTATCAGAGAAAACAAAGGAAAAGGGCACATGACGAGACAAAGTTTCCTACAACCTGGTGTGGGTGTTATTCCTTCCGCATGACGCCAAACGGCAAATAGTCCGTTTGACGAGCCTCTCGAGTGCATCCCAAAATAATTCAACCAGTTATGGGAACTTTTCTCTTTTTGGGAAGGAACTCACATGAGTCTCGAGCGTCTCAATCCTTTGACGAAGCCCCTCGACTTCTTCCCGAACGGCGAACATAAGATGCGACTGTAAGAAGCGGAATGAAGGCGAGGGAAGGACCAACCTTGACGAGATCCATCGCTTGCTCGATCTTGGAGTCGATGGCAACGGTCGAGGGCGAATTTCCATTGTGGCTGGTAGCTGACGAGCTGGAACGAAGACGCATTGAGACACATGTGACGACGGGAGGGGGAACACCACCCGCGGGTGATAACGCGGGGCGGGAGAAGGGGAGTGAGGGCGCTGCCAACCAAAAACATGATACGATCCACGTGACCGTAAGATTCTTTTCTGAGCTGAGAAGTCGTAAATTCGTCCCTCTCAAAAGGGTCAAATCGGTCACGAGAACGTCTAGCTTTTATTGGGGAAAACCGACTCAGCCTCTTCAATGGAAGAGTCTCATAACTTTTATTGGAAAAAGAGATTTTAGATAAGACGGGATTTGAGCAGTCATTTTTCAATTATTTGCAGCTCAAGGCTCTCTGTGATTGTAACAGGATTCAACTTTATTGGGAAAATTTGCCTGATCATCTTCCATTCTCCTTTACAGGGTCATTTAGTGTATTTGATCAGGTCAAAGTCTGCCCACAAAAATGTAAGGAATGCAAAGAAGAAGAAAAAAACTATCATTTTTCCGACTTTGCAACGCAATTTCACGACTCAAAAGGCTGTCTGGATCCCATCTTTTGGCTTCGAAGATCGTCTGTACAGATGATCACGGCCAAGAGGGAAACTCACTTAGAGTCAAAGCGATGTCGCATGAGGCGCCGGTCTGCCGGTCCACGTGAGTCTCTCTGTAAGCTCTGTACAGAGAGAGAGAGAGAGAGAAAGAGTGTCCCCGCCCAGGAGATATTTGGCTTCTGTTTGCGTAATTTTTGACGGGCTCCGGACACGTGGGAACGTTTGGTTTTTGGAACTTATCCTGGAGGTTATATCGCCCAGCGAATATACTTCCCCGTCGGCTGTTGCCTCGTGATTTTTCGGCTCGTTTTTTTTGTGAAGTGTACTGAGAGGGAAAAGGGGGAGACTGGGGGTTTTCCCCTTTTTTCTTCTAGATTTTCCTACATCGAAAGGGAGCTCTGATTCGATTTCGAGAATGCTTTTTGGTCTATCTGGTCGGCTCATATTTCAACAGGTTTGCTCGTTCCAAAAAACATCAATCTCTCTCTCCCTCTGGGACATGACGAACCTAATTTTTGGTAAATAAAGACTAAAGGCGGATGACGTCGAAGACATAAAAATTAGCTTTGTTTCTCTGAGAAGAACTGGACCGCGGGGGAGTAGACTGTTTTACTGTCTATGTTTTCAGGGGGAAATAGGCATTATTATTTTCTTTGAAATTACAGTATCTCATGGCGGGTTGATAGGAAGAAGAGTGACTTACAATTCGGAGCAGAGAAGAGGATGGAGGACAGCCATTGGCATGGCGCCTCGGGGGTGGCTAGCGAGCGATCGAAACACGGAGGGCCCTCCCAAAAACAACTCGGAGGATCGCGCGAGAATAAGCTCAAAAAGAGGGAAAGGGGTAATAAATAGCCCTTTGGAGGATCCTTCTAGGGAACAATGGGCTTCAAAAAAGTTCAAAACTCACATTCGTCGATCATTTTCTTTCTTTTTAATCTCAGCTGTATTGAGAGTAGATTCCAGGCCTGTTTGAAGCATTTCAGTTGGAGTCATTCGATCGACTTCAACATCTGAGAGGATAGAAAGAGTTAGAAAAAAGAATCAAAGACCTCCCAAAAACACAAAGCAAAACTGTTAGGCAAAAAGGATTTTCAGAATCTTACTGAGGACTTTGTGTTTCATCGGAGGCTTTTCCTCGTCGAATTTGAAAGAAACACCTTGAATGACTGGGTTAAGCCTCACCCCTAAAATCACCTCGATTTGAGATGGGAGGAGCCGTCGCGGGGACCTGGTTCAGTTCAGTCGTCCAGGAACGAACCGTCCGATCTGAATTCAACATTTTTTGTGGTTCTTTCGGCCGACTGATGTCGACGTGAGAATTCGTTATTAGAGTATCCAGTGACAAATTACCATTTGTGGAGAGCGAAGAAAGGGCTCGTGGCGGATTTGGACAAGAGAATTTCGCAAGAGGACGAACTTCTTTTTGATAATAATCGAAGCATTCCCATCGACCTCGCTTGTATCGGCTCTCAACTGGTACAATCTGAATTTGTATTTGCGATCGTTCTTGAGAGACTTTTTCAACTCGCCTATGGAGACCAGCTGCGTCAAAGAATTTTCAACTTTTTCCCAAAACTAACAAATGTTCAAACAAACAAAAAACTTACTCGAAATCTCGAAGCCGAAGTCGCCATATGGTGATGGCTGTGAGGCAAATTGACAGACTGTGAAAAAGTTGGAGGAGGGGCTGTTACTCGAGAAGGAACTGAAATAGTTTCTGGTTAGAAGGGAGATTTCTTGGAGGAGGCTTTGTCTCAAAAACATGTTTTTTCATTAGCTTTGCGGCCAAATTAGTAAAAGAGCGTAAAAAAGATACAATTATGAGACAGTCAGTCAACATCGACGAGGAGATCGATTCCGGATCGGATCAGCAAATACGGCCTATTGACACGAGAAAACTCCAAGACAACTTTTTGGTATGGAGGTGGCTGTCATCGGAGTGTTTGGAACAAACTCGAAACATGCGGCCAAAACAATCACTTTTTATTCTGATGGGAAAGGGGAGATACAATCTCGAGACGAGTCGAACGATAAAATGTTTACCCGAAAAATCTCAAGTTGGCGGTGTAATCTCCACGTGAAAAAGGCAATTTGTCAATGGAGCTCCCAGATCGGCTGGACGACTAGTTAAAAGAGAGAAACTGGTTGGAGGGGGTGGATGATCAAGGTTATCCTGCTGCTGGGAGAACAAAACACGGAAGGGTAGATGCTATCAAAGCCAAAAACAGTCGACCAAAATATTTGCTCAATTGTCTCGAAAGAGTGTTTTCCCTCCAAAAAAAATCTCTCTCTTCAGAAGGAACAGATGGGGGAACACAGCTGTTGATGTTTATAGTCCGCGAGAGTCCCATCAGACTTTCAATTTCGCCTTATCTTAGATCAGCTGATCATTTTTCTTTTTTTTTCTCGTCAGCTGCTCTTCGAAATGAATGCGGAAAGAGTCTGGATTGTTGGAGGAGCGTTCCCCAAGAAAGGAGACAAAGTCCAAGTCGATACTACAATTTCTCGTCAAGATCTCATTAGTCGGTGAGGAAGGCTATTGGGGTAAAGGGCTCTATTTTTTGGTTTTCGATAAATTTGTGATGAGATTTCGTCTGACCTGAGAAAACATTAGGAAGAGGGCCTTCTTCGTCTTCTGAAGCCGAAGAATCTTTGGAGCGCTCATCAATTATGGAGAACCTTCCCTCACTAGACGAGTAGCGTTTTCGAACTTCTTCCAATGGCTGCTGAAAAGTGATTTCCATCTAATCTTCATTTAAAAGCTGAGGCTTAATGGAGACGCAATTTTGAGGCCGTCATGAATCCATTCAAACGATGACTAAAGGTCGTCTCTGACGGAACTAATCCACTCAAAAACATAGTTATCTCCCTCTCGTTTTGTTTCCGGAGAGATTGGAGCACAGATCGCGTTCTCATTTGCGCGTTTAATCAATGGGAAAGAGTTCCAAAAATGTGAACCAAACTTCTCAGACCTTGGTGTTTTTTCTATGACGTTGAGGGCCTCAAGGCGCGGGAATCTTTCATGAGAAAAGTCGCTACCGCCCAAATGGATCTCATTTATTTGAATAATAAACGACAGACCTGTTTGTTGCGCTGATTGCTGTAGAGCAGATGGGAAGTGGAGTTGCTGGAACGTAGACCATGAAGGAGAGAAGTTAGGAACAAACAGCCCATGGGATTTGGCTGAGACTGTCGCCCAGAGCAGGGGATCGATGTCTCTACTTGGCGAAAAAACAGACGGGGGGTTGCCCCTTCGCACCGGGTGGGAGGGGAGGAGCCGACACAAATCAAATGAGCAAAAACAATTCCACAGATGGACTCAGGATCTTTGGTGTTCCCGACTGACCTGTGAATGAGCGCCTTATTGTTCCGATGCATTTCACTCCAAAGGCGAAATTGGCGACGAGTCGATTGGCAATCCGCAAAAATCACTGAAACTCGAACGGAGGATAAGTGCACAATCCGCGGCTCATGTGAAATATTCAAGCGGCGGCAGATACTTTTGGCTGGAGAAGTTCTTTGGTTAAAGAATTACTTTTGATTGGAAGCTTTCGAATTAATTCTTGGAAAACTTTGAATATTTTTGCTCTTTTCTACAGAAGGTTCGTTTGAAATTCAAGTTCATTCGACTGTTTTAGTGTAATTCCCATCCATAAAAAAGCTTTAAAAGGACCAGTTTTTCAGCTATTTTATGAAAAATTCTTTTCTGATTTCTCATATCTTTCGCTGAAAAGATCCTTTGAGGTAATTTAATCAACCATAATGAGTTTTTGATGCAGAACTTATTTCTTTTATGGGAACTTCCGAGATATTTCCGACACCTGTCTTCCTCCAATCAGGTTTTTCATTTACAAAGAAAGAGACTTACTGCTGCCAGGTTGAGGCCAGCTGGTATCCATGGGAGAACTAGGAAATGTTAAGAGAGAAACAAAACATGTTTGGGACCGGATCTCCTAGAGAGATTTCGGCAAAATATTTTGGGAAAGAAGGACCAAAATGGATGAATCTGATGGTTGGAGGAGGAAGCGAATCAATCGGAATTCTATTGTGAAAAGACGACCAAATCGGCTAAAGAAAACGAGTTCAGAGGGAAAAAGTTTAAAAAAAAAGAGAGAAAATGACCTAATTGAGAGAGTCTTTCTCTCTTTTGATCGGAGAAATGAGAGTGTAAAGTGCGGGTTGATACCTTCCTTTTTATGGCGAAGACCATTCCCAATGACTGTCAGTCCACTTTTTATCCGAAAGAAACTGATTCAATTCTTCTGCTTCTGCACGCCGACAATTCGATGAACTCTTCTCCTCGATGGATATATTTGGAACTCGCTGGAATCTGATACTTTGAAAATAAACCTTTTTCTCTGATCTCCTGTCGATCAAAAACAAGTCTTTTGGCTGAAATGCCAACAAAATAGTCTCAAAAAAGGTTTGTTTCTCTCTTTAAAATCTCTTAAAAGTGTTTTTAATCCAAAACGAAATATTTGCAGAATTTTTCGTCTTTGTCGTCTACAATAAAACATTCCGTAATCCCTTATCTTTTCCTTTTAAGAAACTTCTTT
Source organism: Oscheius sp. JU1382 (assembly GCA_932521405.1). Lineage (NCBI taxonomy): Eukaryota > Metazoa > Nematoda > Chromadorea > Rhabditida > Rhabditidae > Oscheius > Oscheius sp. JU1382. The sequence goes on from OW051479.1 coordinate 5,037,851, forward strand.
GTCCTCATGACAGTTTTTGCGACTTCTTGATCGACGGTAACCTAATCCATGGGATAATATGGCCGAAGCGTCCAGTTCCACGCCCGAAATGCGCCCGCGCAGCAACAGAGCGCGGTTCCTAAGGCTCTGACGTCATCCCAGCTTCTTCGCTGACTCGTCGCTCAATCTGTTTAGTCATCATATTTCCCTCAGAAATCAGCTCTAATTTCCTCATAATTTTATGTTTTCCGAGTTATTTTAAGAGATTTTACTCATACTAATCTGGAAAATATTCAGGGAATGGTGACCAATCCAGGAGCTCATGTAGAGGAAACAATACTCGAAATCATCCAACAGGCACAACTAACACAATGGAAAGACCAGCTGATTTTTGGTAAAAAAATCCGACATTTTGAGGATTTCGGTAATTTCGAGGTTTGTTTTTACAAAAGCAATGAAAAAGATTTCCAGAATCTGGGACTCCCTCCAGAAGATAGCAAAAAACTTAAAATTATTGCGATTCAAATTCAAAAAAGAGTTTTATCCTCTCGAGTCGAACCCAAGATGGTTTACGTACAAAACACAAATTCCGTTGTGATGGACTCCCATAGCACCGCCATCTCAAAAGACCAGGTTCTTCTGCATTCATGTGAGAGTTTTTTCTTTGAAGATCAAGCTGATGGAGCCGTTGGGAGAAGGAACATTCGCTGTGGTCAAAAGAGCCATTTGGCATCGAAACGACGGAAGGAAGGTCGATGTGGCGGTGAAGATCCTTCGAGATACGAGTCCTTTAGTTTTAGAAGAATTAAAAGTATATTTTCCCCCTTTTTCTTAAATTTCCATTTAGGTCGAAGCGGGCCATCTCCTCAAATTAAAACATCCAAATCTTATTCAGCTTTACGGAGTCGTTCAACAATCTGGAATGATGGCAAGTTTTTTTCCGAGACCTCTTTAGGAAAACGGGTTCATAAGAGGCTTCCTTTCTTTGATCTTTTAGAATTTATTTGTTTAGGTTTTTGAATTATGCGAGGGGGGAGCCCTCTTGGATCGTCTTCGGGACGACAAAAAACCTATTTTTCTCCTCACGACTATGCTCGATTATTGCCTTCAAATCGTCAAGGTTTGTTTATGTTTTCTTTCTGAAATTCTCCCCTTTTCAGGCGATGTCTTATTTAGAAAAAGAGCACTGTGTCCATAGAGACCTTGCAGCGAGGAATATCCTCCTGACATCCGATGAGAAAACTCTCAAAATTTGTGATTTCGGTCTGATGAGGAATCTGAAGGAAAACGAGGAAATGTACATAATGGGCCCACAAAAAAGGGTTCCTTTCTCCTGGTTTGTCCTTTTATTTTCTGCCTAAAGAGATTATTTCAGGTGTCCACCAGAAGCCTTAAAACATCGAAAATTCTCCCACGCTTCGGATGTCTGGGCCTTTGGAGTTACAGTTTGGGAGATTTTCAGTCTCGGAGAAGAGCCCTGGATTGGCTGTCGAGCGATTGATGTAATTTTATTCGTTTGTTCTTTTCAAAAAGAATAGGTTTTGAAACGACTCGATGCCGGAGAGAGATTGGAGAAGCCGGCTTATTGTTCCCAACAAATCTACGACGTTGTGGACCTTTGTTGGAAGGTCAATCCGGAACATCGACCCAAATTCACCCAGCTGAAAGGCTTTCTCCAAGAGGTTTAGCTTTTAATCAAAATTAGAATTCCGTCGCTTTTAGGTTAAATTCAATCTAGCCGATGTCCGAGAATCTCAACAAGCAACCGACTCGGCATTGGGAATGACGCCTGGAGATCAAGTGATTGTAGTCAACAATGTGTAAGAACCCCTTTCAACTTATTAATTTCCCTTCAGCGGAGTGACTTGGTATGGCCAGAATATGAGAACAACGAAATTCGGTTCATTCCAACGGTCGTCCGTTTTTGTTCGAGGAACGACGAGTACTAAACCTGTTGTCCCGGCTGCACCAGTTGTGACTCCCAAAGCCATGATGCCTCCTCCTCATATCGACCAAGGAAATGCCAGGATATCTCGTCCAATTGGAGGATCTTTTATCCATACAGGACACGCCGACGCAAGAGGAGGAAGCTCCTGGGGACAACCCGGGATTATCGATGATATTTACTTAAAAAATGCCATCGTCGGAGTCCCTCTTGGAGCGTAAGATTATTCTATTATTTTTTTAATTTTGATTTCTTCAGGGGAATTCCATTGACTGTTCCTTCTGTAATTGAAAAACCACTAACTCCAGCAAGAGAGGCACCACCTCCTCCAAAACCCAACAACAACAATTGTAGAAACTCTCTATTGAATCAAAATCTTTTAGGGAAACCAATGAATGTGAAGACGAATTTTGATCCAACCAAACCGGACTGGGGAGATTTCGATGCAGCTCAAGCTCCGTCGTTTTCCCCGAGTAAGATAGAACTCCCCCCTATACCTCCCGGTGCCTGTGAGTTAACCACTGTTTGTTTTAACATGTCGTCTTCCTTCCTAACTCTTTTTTGTTTGTTTTATGCGCCATTTAATTGGAATTTTCAGTCACCAATTTGTCGACTTTCCACGCGACCAACGTCTATAACACTCCCAAAGGGACGAAAGAGTTTGTTCTTCTTCTTCCAAATTTATACTTCTCTTTAGGCCAGAAGTGAAGCCAGTCATTCCAAGTCATCAACACTTCCCTCTCCAACCTTCCATGGCTTACAATCATTCTTCTTCGAATCATTCTCATACAGTCATTTTCCCGTCTGGAACCACAGCTGCCACTTTGAATATCAGCTCGAATAGACCGAATCCTCCTTTGGTTTCCTCTCAAACAGCTCAGAAGCAAACCACTACTTATAATAATTTCAATCGTTCGTTTTTCTTTTTTTTTTCATATAGAACCATCCAGAACCACCACTCCAATCCACCCAGGCGATTCCAAGGCCTTCGAACGATAAAAAGGAAATTCTAATCATCCGTCCAATGAAATATAACAATTCCGTGAGAAACTTTATGTTTTCTGATTATTTTCCTCTATAGTTTAACGAAGCCAATCGGGCAGCTTTGACGCCAACAACAGCGCCTTCAACGAGTCAATCTACGCCAAAAGAACTATCGAATTCGACGGTTGACAGAAGTCGAAATGTCATCAATGAACTCACCACAAAACTCCAACCGAGTAGTAATTTTTTTTTCTTTTTTTCTATGAAAATATCCAGGTGGAGGCCCATCCCATAATCGACCAGTCCATCAGGCGCCTTTGAACTCGTCGGCTTCGGATCCGTTCGTTGTCTCGGCGGCTGTCAAAGAGATTGGTGAGCAGAAAAGATACAACGAGATCATGGAAAAAGTCGCAGTTCGAACTCCACCCACTATGGTAAATTTTCCCCCTTTGATCAATCCGTTTGACAGTTACAACCAAATCAAACTCAACAAAGACCGCATTCGACTATAGGAGGAACAAATGGTATTCCATGTCTCATTCCAACGCAGCCTGTGAAGGCAACACCGGTTCAAAGCGATCTTTCCGTGAGGTCAGTTGTTTGTTTTTGAGATGTGTCACACCTCTGATATGGTCAATCAATGACGCTATTGATTCTGAACTCTTTCGACAAAACGGGGGAACAAAAAGAAATTTTAGGCCTTCGATTCCGGTAGTGACACAACCACCTCCGTCGACGATTATTTCAAGCAAGCCATTGACTGTCGTGATTCCCGAGAAAAAAGAGGAAAGACCTCATTCGTCTTCGGTCGGATCAACCAATCAAGTTCGTGTTCGAACGCAACACCAAGAACAGCCGAAGACAACAGTCACTCCAGCCGGTCCAGCTACTATAACTCCAGCTGGAACTCTTCCGCGGGGTCGAACAGAAGTCGATCGAAAGTCTCGAATCGACGAAGAAATTGCATCTGTTCTCCCTACACCAAGTCCCTTGTTCTATGGAGGAAAGGAGAATGAAGTGGGTTCCTTTCTTTCAATCTTTCCTCTCTGTGCATGAGCCATTCCAACCGGGATATTCAGATCTCACAGCCATCAACATCGGCTCCTCCTCGTCCACATTCTGTGACGGGTGTACCTTTTCCGAATGTTCTTCCGATTGCTCCCTCTATCTCAACTCCAACCCCTGTCAAGCCAGTCGATCCTTTGCCCATTTCCCTCCACAATGTCCTTCAACCCATCAAACTTCATTCGACACCAACGCCTCCATCTCAAGCTCCTCCAATCTCGGATCCGCCTAGGAATATAGATGTAAGTTAGCTTTGTTTCTCTATCGATCTTTATAGGTGGCTTCAATTATGAACGCCTACAACTCCCCTATGTATCCAATGAACCCTCCTCCTGGCTACTATCCCTCACAGGTTCAAACAAATCGTTCCACATAAAGGTTACGATTTCAGGTGCCATTGTTTGCTCTAAACGGACCGGCTGTGAGACCATCTCCTCTGCCGATCACACAACTTCCGTACAACGGAGGATTCACAGGTTGGATCTTTGAACTTAAGTTATTTACACTCGGAAAAGAGGGGACCGATATGAGCGTCAGGTACCAGCTGGGTACACAAAAGAACGTTTCCGGTAAACAGGTTGGGGGCCACATTTGAGGGATCTTTTTTGATAAAAAAGAACAGGGGCTTCCGGGAGCACGTGGCGAGACTGATAGACTCCATTCTCGGTCTTTTCCTAGGAAGGGAATAGTCAAATTTATTGGGAATGATTGATCAAAATTTCAGTTCAACCATCAAGGATTGAAATAAGAGAAGATGAAGATATCGTCGCAGCCTTGGATCCCCTTTCGGTGAGTTATTCTTCCTAAACGAGAGAGCTGTTTGCCCGAGAAACGTCACCACACATTTCCAGATCCGGACTGATTCGATGCCTGATCGAGCAGCACAAATGGAAGTTCTTTACAAGGAGGCATCTTTTGTTAAGTGAGTTCAGCCGGCCCAAAGAGGGGAACAACGGGTCTCACTTTCGTGTCCATTTCCAGTTGGAGGAGGAAAGTTGCGATTCGAATGCTAATTAGATTGCCCAGATATACCAGTTTCCTCACGATGTGACGCAATGACGGTCAAACGATGTGACATCGCGAGAAAATATTTACTATTAATTTTTAACAAATTAGAAATTCGTGACGATATCTTTGAGTAATTTGATTCTTTCAGCCCAGCGAGATGCGACGAAATGGTCAAAATATGCAACGGAGACATCGAAATGGCCCTCAAAGAGCTCAAAATGGAATATCTGGTTTGTTTCCAGTTTTGTTTTCCGCGGTGATGCGCTTAGGAAATCCCATTGAGAAAGACAACGAGTCTCTCTCCCCTCTAAGAAAAAACTTTTTTAGGTTGATACATCTTTCGCAAAGGACAAAGGACAAGCTTGGTCAGCCTTGGAAAAAGCCAAATGGGACCTCAATCAAGCAGCCGAAAGACTTCTTTAGATGTTTTGTATGTAATTTTGTTTATTTTTGCCACAAAATGTACAGGTTCTAACATATTTTTTCGATCTTTTTTTATCTGTGATAGTCACGCCGAGTGATAGACAACCCTTTGAGCCTAGTCATTTTTCTTTCAGTTCTTCTCTCACTTATAACTTTGCCATGTCATTTGTCTGCCAGTTAAATAAATTTCCAATTCTTCATTTCTCCTTATGTACAACCGAGACGAGTCTATTACCGTAATATTGTGTTGGGACCTTGGGAAAGAGAGAGAGAGACCGGGGGAGAATTTAGACTTTTTGACGAAGATGTCGAGGAATATAATCAGCTGGATAGTCGGGAGCTGGTGGATCGACTGGCGGGGCAACTGGAGGAGTCACCGGACTTGTCTCGTGTTCTTCAGGGACGGTTGGAGGTCTAAAATCTTGCCGATTTCTTATCAAAAGTTCTGACTCACTCACCTCATAAAAAGATCATTTGTAAGTTTCGGCCGACGAGGGCCCTTATCCTTGACTTGTAAGCCATATTGAGCTCCATTGGCTCGGATTGACTGAAATCTCTTTTAAGAGGAAACGAGTGAAGAAAAACCTTATAGAAGCCCATCTTTCCACGAGTTGCAACCCATTGCATCCCGTTGCATTTGGGACGAGGGATTTCGAGTCGAGGCAATTCGCAAAGCGAGTCTCTGACAGCCGCCATCTGAAGAGTGACTGTAATGGACCGATAAGGGAAGAAAAGGAAAGAGGTCGGTCAGCTTTTAACACGAGAAGGGAAAGTTCCTTCAAAGAGAAAGCGAAGGGAAAGTCAGTTTTCTCAAAGATACAAGGTTAGTTGTCGCTGGAGGCGACCTACTTGACGCGCTGTTCGTAAATCGCTCAAAAGAAAACTGATCTGGCCGACAATTTTCTCGAAGAATGACTGGGAGACGCTTATCTTTGGCTGATAATGACTCGCACAAAATGAGCAGTGGCGGCTATTTCGGTAAGCCGAGATCGTGACAGGCTGTTATGGGGATGAACAAGAGGCGAGAATGTTTGTCTTTTTCCAGGAAAGGGTGACTCTTGAGTTTATCATTGATTGATCCTTCAAAAGTTGGCAAATACTCGACGGATCCTCAGAGGAGGGATAGAATGACCATCCAGCTCCACGTCAAAGTGATTCGGATCCTCGAACAAACAAGCCGATACAATAGCTCTCAAGAAGACAACCAGTTGGTAAATCAAGGCGGAAAGCTTTTTCTACCCGAGGTCAAGACGCTCGAGGTGCTTATGAGACGAGTCATCTTTTATGTGGCGGAAAGAAGGTCTTTCATGATGGAAAGGGAGAGACTTTCTCGGATAGGCTAGAAAATAAAAAAATGCTCTGCAAAGACTTGGCGAAACCGTAAATAAACCCCAGCAGGAGAAAAAGACAGCTGAAAGGCGGGTTGAGGAAGCGTGGGGCGGCGTGAATTAGGCCCGGCCACAGTCAAGGGCACATCGTCGGTCTGGTCACGAAATTGCCCTCACAGCCGAGCGAGAGAGAAACTGAGTCGGTGTGAGAATGAGGCTGTAAAGACGATTGAAAACAGGTCGAGGCGAGTACGGTCCCCCTCTCCGGCCGCCATATGAATGAGGTGCAAATATGGGCGTTTGTTTGGCTATACGAGGCTCTCCTATTTGGAATCGAACACGGACCGACCGGACATTGGCAGAGGTGCGTGGGAATTAGGCAGAAACCGATTCGTACCAAATCCTTCTTTTCAAACCATTTCTGAAAAGAAGAACTCAAAGGGGAAAGAAAGGGAGACTAAATCAGACTTATCTTGCTTCTTTCAAGAACCAAAAAGAGAGTCATTTACAATGCTGACTCTCCTTGAATAATCTTGTGAAAGACTACCATTTTTAGATGGCTCATTTCGTTTTCTCACCGGAAATGCGCTCATTCTTCTTCTATAAAGCATTGCTCAACAAGGAAGCCTCTAGTGGACATCTCCAACAAGAGGCTTTGCTAGCTTGGAGAGCTTTTTGCTTTCCTCCTTGCAGCTTTGAAATCTTGAGATCTTTTGATCTTCGATTTGGGTATACGGTGGCCAGGAACAGTGTTGCATTTCTCTGACGGATTAGGTTATCAAAATAGACTTTTTTTTCCACGTTCGACAGTAGCTCAAAAAAACTGATAAGAGGATTTGTTGACGTCTCCAGGACAAAACTTTCGCTGTAAGGAAGGAGAGAGGGGAAGGCAGGACGTTTTATGAGGATCGAGGCCAAACAAAGGCAAAAAAAGTTGCTATCAAAGGGTTTTTGGACGAGATAAAGCCCCAGAAAACAGCAATAAAAACTCCGATTGTTGTTGTTTGACGCCGAGGGCGAGCAAGTGAAGCGGCGAGTCCGTGTGTGCGAGTGGAGAAGAAGGGCTCTCTCACAAGAGAGCCGGCTCTGAGGCTGCGCAAAAGCCGGAAATAGGAGGATGACTGCTGGAGGGCTTTTGCTGCCGAAAAGTCTGATGATAACGACTGCTTCTGGCGTCATCTTTGGCCCGATAACAACCCCGAAGAAAGAAGCGACGGAAAACATAAAACGGAGGAGCAGAAATCAATTAATCGACGAACTTTTTTCCTTCATCCAAGGCCAAGACGATCTCAAAAAATTTATTAGTCTTAGAGATTTGAGGAGGAAATGTCTGTTTTGTTTTCGCAAAATGGGAAGCAATCGCCGACGTCGACGAGTGACAAATAAGGAAAAACTCTTGCAGCTTTTGGGAAAGTTCTAGCCGCCGACCTCTCGAAATCTTTCAATTGTCCTCTTATCTTCTCATCGCTCAACTTTTTTTCTTCCCGCCACAACCAACCCGAATCATCCAATCCACAGTCTGAGATATTCAAATTTCTCTGAAATTCTCTTATTCCATTATACAAAGCGCCTTACAGTAAAAGGACTATCCCAGCCATTTTCTCCAACAAAAGAGTTCTTCCAGCCATGAAACATAAAATCCGAAGGACCCCAGCTGTCACTCGAAAGAAAACCCTAAATTTTTAAATTCTCTCCAAAAGACCACCTACATCTCTCACCCAGCCGTGTGCTCGCCGATAGATTCGAATCTTTCCCGGCCAGAGTCTGGTGGCTCCCAAGTTCGTTTTTACACAGGTCACATAGGCCATGTAGGTTTCATAATCTGTCCCATTGTGCTGGAAATAGTTGTGAATGAATGGAAAAATCCAAACCCAAAGAAAGTCGCAATTTTCGATTTCTTGAGTCGCGTCGGGAATAAGCCAACGCAAAAGATGAATCTGCAGAGCTCCGTTGTCCGCTCCGTTCCAATTAGCCGGCTGTTTGAATTCATAATTCGCCCACCCAATCAAGAAATCAAACGAATATTTCGTGTTTTTGGCCTGAAGTCTCAGATTTCTTCGAAAAAAAGAGCAAACCAAATAATTTCCAGAAGCGATTTCCCAATTGAAAAAACGCTCATAAAAGAGGAGATTCACCTAGAGGGGAAGCTGGATGGAAAGAATCAAAAATACCCGAGTGTCGATCCATTCTTCAATACAATGATGCGGGTTGACGACGCCGGTGTCCGCATCGAGGACGAGCAGCCAATCCCCATCCATTAGAAATTGAGCCGCTGCACAATGTTTTTTGAAGAAAATCTGGTGGGAAATTCAAAAATTGGAAACAACCCTACTTGTTTGTGATGGCTGCAGTTCGCTTTCACTCGTTCATCTTTGTCTATATCCACCATTTTCAGCTGATAATTTGTTCCTTTGAGATAACAATGAAGTGATTCAAGAGCTACAGTATAATACCCGCTGAATTAATTGGTTTAATTGAAGCGAATAACCGACTGATCGATAGAAGTCTGAGAAAACATTACGAAGACAACAACTTCCCCATAAATTGGAGGACAACTTTCTCTTTTTTCGAATTCCCTTTTTACATTTCTCAAAGTGTGCGGAAATTTAGTAAGCAAATTGTTTAAACTACCCGTAATCTGGAGGGTTTTTTTTTTGAGAAAATAACTGACCTCATAGCCATTTTCTGTTGCAATTTGAAAATAAGCGAAAAGACAAAATGGAACGAAACCAAGGAGTAGAAGAAGAATTTGATGACGTCGAATCATCGCTCCATGAGAACAATTTTCCAAGAAATAATTGAGTCTATTGGGGAATCTCTAAAGGAGCGATTTGAACAGGAAAAGTCTCGACAGCAAATAGACGGCGAGGAAAAAAGAGCTGCGTGTGTGGAATGTTAGAACTTTCAGGAAGCAACTTCTTTCAAAAGGAAACAGACCTTACGTAGACGCAGTTTCATAGAGAAATTGAGTGATTCCCACCAAATTAATAATAAAAATCAATGAGCTATACAGACGTTCGAGGCTAGAATGAAACCCATCGCTGCTCGGGGGAAACGGCGTTCTTGGACTAAAGAATTGAAGGAACTGACAGGTCCGAGGTTACGGAAAGGCATTACACATTGAGAATTCAGGCAAAAAGTTATAGTGAAACCCAGACAGGAATGTGTTATAATCGATCGAGAAGGTTTCTTCTTCATTAACTGATGATTAGTTTTTGGTTTTATAAGGCTTAGATGCTCACGAGAAAAACGAAAGAGACTGACAACAAGTGGAACCGAAGGCCTAAACGGGTTTTATAGACGCATAGTTACACCGCTGATAACTCTCCCTACATATTGAATCCTCCAAACCCGAAGTGTCTCATTATGTAGCAAACCACTTTTATTTTTAACTGAAACAATAACGAATGGGAAGAAGGCAACATAAAACTAGAGAAATAACAAACAATTTTTCATAATCAATCGTAGACACCGTTGCTCTTTCAAGAAAGGAGTTTTTTAAGGGTTGCTTTCTTATCTTCGTCGAAGTTTACATGAGGCAACATATGCTCAATCATATTGGTAACGTGAAGTTGCTTGATAATAGTCAGAACTCGACTTTGAACTTCAGCCGACTCTGGTTCATCATCAAATGCGTCTAAATGGAAGGCAGAAACAGCTATAAATCGTTATTAAGTAAGAAAAATTCCAAACCTATGTCCAAAATCTTTGGCAAGTTCGTGTTATTTTCGCCAAGAAGAGCAGGATGATTTTGCTCGACCAAATCACAGAAATAGCCGTAAATGTGAATAGACTCTTCTTGATCTTCATGCGTGGGTAGCCAAGAAATGAAAGTTGGAATAGCCTACAAAATTTTTTGATTATTACTTATATTGTTTACCTGTGTAATATCCATCTGACTTCCAGCATATTTTAGTATTTTAGCCACCGCGGCAATTGCATTTTCGGTAGCAATTGTTCCTTCCTCTGTACTGCGAGCATCAGATCTGAAATTAAGGTTTTATAAAATGTTTTACTATTTTTGTAAAAGCTATTTAGATATAGTGAAGTGGTAAAAATAAACGCTGTTGTTGTTAGTTAAAAAGCCAGGCTCACTTAATATTTGAAGCATTCCCGTAGTGAGTTCTTAGACTAAAAGAAATAATAGAAAAAATATGCATTCATGCAAATTAAACTAATTGATGTAAATAAACTTACTTGCTAATCATTGCTGCAAGCGGCTCTAATGCCGATGTAACTGCTGTAATATATTCAGCTCCTCCATTCATAGCCATCACTCCGAATCCATATGCTGCTGCTTGTCTAACTTCCGGATACTCGTCATTCAAACAATTGATCATAAGAGGGATAAATTGGTGTTGATATTCAGTCACTTTCTTGGGAGCAAATTCAACAATATCATCCAACATGCACACTCCCCACTGACGGTCAGCATAATGCCTTTTAGTATCAATGAGCTTAATCATGTTTGGAAGAGTAGCATGTACCATTGGATAGAAATCTTCACCAAATTCCTATAAAATGAGTTATTACTGAACAGCAGCCAAACCTTGAATCCAACGTGAACTAGGTCGCTAATCCTGGCAAGTACACAGGTTTCTTCTTGCAATTCTTCATCAAGATGCTCTTTTGCCTCTTCTGGATCTTCATCTTCATCAGCTTCTTCTGCCTCACGGTTGGCACGACGCTTTTCATAGGCATCAAGCTGCTCAGCAATGAGAGCTCCCATTTTCTGCACTTCTTCGGCAGTAACTCCTTCTCTCTTGAGAACATTAATACATTCACAGATAGAGCTCAAAACATCCGACAAGACATCGGGATCTTCTTCGTCATGCTTTCCAGCAGATTCAAGAAGAGCTGGATAAAAGCCGTTCCATAGACGCCGCATAGCATCAATTCCCTGACTTTTAACACATTCCAACAGGCAAGGTAAAGTCTCTGCTGCTGCAGATCTTACACCATCATGGAACATAAATTTAAGATGCAGTACCATCATTTCGGCTACACGATCAACATATGGAATAAAGGCTTCTGTAAATTCTAGATAAAATATAATACAATAATCCACCTTTCATGTCACGAGCGTAGCATACTAGCATTTCACAAGCAGTTGCCTTTTCCTCAAGACCAGAAGTGCGAATTCCAAACTGTTTTCCATCTCCTACTGAATGATACTCCCAAGCTTGATCGTCTTGCTCTTCTACTTGGTCATCTAAGCATTTTATAGTAAAATTGCAAATTTTAAATTACCTGAAAGAATTTGTACTGCTGGTGTGTAGGCGGCAGCACGCAAGATAGGATCCATAACCATAGGCAAAAATTGAGCAAAATCTGGGCCCAAAACGCGGCAAATTCTAGTCCAAGAGCTGATCATGTAACTGCACTGTGGATCGTCCGCACACAGATCAGACATTGAGCCACTTAGAATATTCATTATCTCAATTGCATCAGCACCGAATTTCTCTTTTCCAACGGCCAACCCAATGAGTGAAATACACTCAATAGTTTTTCCGCGGAGAGTCTGCATAATTTAGTTAAAATAGTTTTTTTTTAAATGTTACCTGGCAATTTTCAATATTGGTATTTTGAAGAATGTATTTGAGTGGGGGCATAAGTCTGTCATAAAATTGGATAAACACCTCTTTAGATGCATCGGCTACTGATGCAACAGTAGTAATAACCTTAAGTAAATGCTATAATTACATTTTTTAAAATTACCTGCTCAAGGATGATTTTCTTTCCTTTTTCTTTAAATGTGCTGAATGTAGATTCGATTACTGCTTCAAGCTTTGCCATAATTACGGCAAGATACGATGTAATAACATTTTGAGGGCAATCTTCGCTGAAGTTAACTAAGGCAGCGCCTGCATGAGCTGAGACACGGGCGATAGAAGTATCTTCCAAGGTATGAAGTAGTCCGGCAACAACTCGTTCGTGGCATTTCTTTTGCAGAGTAGGTGCGAAATCAGTTGACATTTGTCCAAGACAGTTGCAGGCTGCATAGCGAACACGAGGATGCTAAGTATGGTTAAACTAGTCGCAAATCAGCTTACAGGGTCTTGTAGGTACGGCAAAATATGATCAACGATTGTTCCAATTTTAGGCTCCATAGTACGCTTTGATCCTTCTCCGATAGTAGAGAATCCCATAATAGCGGCATGGCGTTTTTGCCATTCATCTATAGATATAATTATTTTAAAAAATATCTATAGCTTACTAGCTTGAAGGTACTGCTGTGCGATTTGAAGGAATGGATCGAAGATGGCTTTTCCGTTGAGTGTGCAAGAAATTCTATCTAATGAACTTTCACCAACAGCAACACCACTGAAACGTATATTAACCAATAATTAGTATTGCTAACTCTTCGTCCAAATCTCCTGATTCGACGTCATCAACAGATAGCCATTCTTCGGTATCATCGTCATCCATTTCAGTCATTAAAAGAAGAGCCGATTGCAAAACTACAGGAATATAATTAGCATGGCGTTTTTTGACGGTATTTGGGGCGGCTTCACAAATAGAAGTAAGAACCTCCATTGCAGAGTGTCTATATGAGCTATCCTTATCTTTATTGGCAACAACCTAGAAAATCAAACCAAATAATCAGTAGTTTAACCAAGAAGCTTACCCTTGCGCTCATTTCGATAATTGCGGCAACATGTGGTGTTATTATTTTAGGTACACAGGAGGCTAGATCAGATAAAGCTTGCAATGGACTGTCGTCGTCTTCCTCTGTTTCGACAATATGGTTGCAAATCTATAAAAAATGTCATTTAATGTTTTTAAAGAAATTTACCTGGATGATAGCCGGAACTGATCCAACAAATCCTTTGACTAGCTTGTCGTCATCGTCGTTCATAGTAATGAAAGCTACAAAGGCTTTTGCGGCAGCTGATCGAACAGAAGAATTTGCATGCATAAGACATGCCTCTAGAAGAGTCTAAAAAGTTTATAAAAATATATTTCGGTGCTTTATACCTTAATGCCTTGAAGATATTTATCTTGATCGGATCCGAAAATATTAGGAACAGCCTCAATCAGGATCATAGCTGTTAATTTGAGATCGGCACTGTCCGTTTTTATGCAATGATCAAGAAATTGAAGGACTTCAGACCACATCTGCTTGCCATTTTCATCATCTACGAGCATAAAATTATATAATTTGATGTACTTACTAATTTCATTTCGGGCAACTTCGGCGACAACATCAGTGAGCTTTTTTCGTAAAGAAATATCTTCCTCCTCGAGACAGAATTTGAGCAACTAAACGGATTATAGTGTTACATAATTGATTACATGTTGTTTGACTTCGACGAGCTGTGACCCAAGAGCAGTTTGAAGTTCATTCCAATTATTAGTAAATAGTCGTCTCAGCAATACAAGGCACATAGATCTGGCCTAAATTCTGCTTCATAAAATTTATAAAACAACTAACACTGGCTTGAGCACCTCTTTCAGGATACAGCATGTAGAGTAGATTAACTTTAGCAGCCAGATCTAATGCATCGTATTGTTTTTCGGCAATGGTACGATCCTCGTTTACGCTTGAGAGCATTTGCTCGACGAGGGCATTGAAGGATTGAATATCCATCTCTGCTTTATCTTCTAAAATGTATTATTGTAGAACAAAGATGAGTTAGCGAGACAGAAGATATTTCGTAAGTAACTTTACACTAACATGGATAAGAGATAAGAAAAGCAAACTCTTCGAATAAAATATGTTTGATAATGTCCATAGTCAATGCATAGTTTTTAACTAGGATCATTATAATTCTAATTTTTCGATTTTTTTTTTTAATTTGGAAGCGAATATTTTCGAAACTTTTTGCTCCTAATTTTCGTGTGTTCCATTAAAAGTTGGAAAATAGCTCAAGAAGTACAGAGTGGTGAAGACTATAATTGAATTGAAAAAATGCGGGAAACGTTGTCGATCGAGCCTATTAAAATAGATCGCATTACTGTAGTCAAGGACCTAAGAGGCTTGGGTCCTGGACCGATCATACTTTGAAGGGCGCCAATTTCAAAACGGCTTGTGTGAGGGACTAGACCTTTTTTTATCCCAAAAACCTTCTTGTATCGATACAAACAAGAACATCCTACAGTATGACACGGTGAATTTGCCTCTTCTCACACACTGTGAACACTTGGACCTCTACACAAACTAGTAAAAGAAAAGTAAAATAAGAAGGATAAATCTTTATGTACATCTCAAAATCTTTTTAGAAACTGTGATATCACAATTTGGAATGTGTTCATCTGGAGCCTATTTGGAGCATTTTAAAATCCCCTTAAAAGGTCATTCATGAACGTCTCCCACTCTTTCATCTGACCAAATGTCGGAATCAATTTCACCGTGTCGTATAAGTATTGAACATGTTTCTGAAAACTTTTTCATCTCCTTCAAAAGATCTTACAGTAAAAGAAGGTAACAAAAGAAGAAGATTTCCAATACGATTTTCGACATCAATAATTCTCTCAATATCGAAATAATGCTGAAGCTCTCTCACAGCAGCTTGCGAAGCCTAAGCTTTTTTGGATAATTTTGGTCTCATAAAATACCTCTTCAGAAACAGCCATTCCTTGAGGAGAAAGGCCGATTCCACCCGGATTCCAGAACATAATCATCCTCAACGTCATCATTTCTCCAGCTGTCAGCTGCATTTGTGTTATTGGAACAATCAGCTCATTCAGCAATTGCTGTAGTTCATCTCCAAACATCCTGAATTTTTCCCTTTCCTTAATTCTGTTTCAGCTCTTACATGAATTTGACAGCTCTTTCATCGGCTGTGTCAGCTGGCTCGAAAGAAGGCCAATCTCCAGGTTTCATGAAGGTATTGTTGACTAATACTAGTCGATCTGTATAGCCCAGCTCCATGGTGTGATAGACATTATCCAACAAAATATATCGCAATGCAAAGACGCGAAGAAGTTTAGTCTGGAAGATCTGGACATCTTGAATTGTTGCTTACTTTGTCGTGAGGATCTGCGAGTTTTCGGAATTCTGGAAGTTTCTCTGCCCATTCGAACATAAGAACCATTTGAACTTGGAAGAGAGAGCTGTAGTCATCAGCAGAAGCTCGTCCTCTCAAAGCAGAGTCCTGAACTCTTAAAATATTCCAAAAATAAATAAAAGAAACCAAATCATCGGAGAGAATCTCGTGAAGAGTATTGCAAAGCATAGCTCTTCGACGCCTCTTTTGGTCTCTATATTCGTGAACTTGTTTTGAGATTAGACCACAATCAGGAGGAGGACTCGATGGAAGAGCTGGACAAAATAAGTCATCCAGAGAATTTGACCTCTGCATTCCCTTCCCATCCAAAGGACTTTGTTCTGATTTCACTTGTGGACCATCATAAGCTCCATTGGAATTGGTTTCTCTCTTTGGCTGAACAGCCTTTCTGTCCATTCCAACGGATATACATTTTGCCAGACGACAAGCTCTACAAGCACATCGAGCATCTGAATATCTTATCTTAAAAGGCTCTGGGAGATACTTTTATCGACTGGACATTTGCCTCCTCGACGACAATGGAATTGCATATCATAAGTGACAGCACGTCTGAAGAAAGCATTGCAGCCTCTACAGGATCTCACACCTGAAAATTGTTATTTTCTTTTGTTTCTTCTCATTTTTACCATAGTGGAAGCCATCTGCACTATCTCCACAGACAACACATTGTTCTGGAAAGTGATAGACGAACAGGCGAAGGGTTTACCTGTCTGTGAAAGTACATCCAATGGACTTGAGGCCACTATATTCGGTTGAGAGAGAGCGTGCATCTTTAATATCTAATTTTAAATGAGAGCAAAGGAAAGAAGAGATATTTCCCGGATTGAACCAGAGGAAAAAAAGAGAAGAAGAACGATATGTTTAATATAAACCTCTAATAAATAATTCGACTATCACAGTAAGACCGGGAATTTAGGCACAAAGTATTTACAACAAACTAAATATACAAACACGAATTGAAAGCTCTGTTTTACGTTTCGCTAATACTCGTGATTCTTCGACGATCTTGTCGTTGTTTCTCGCATCTTTCACATTTGGAACATTCCAATTTGCCTCGAATTCTCATTCGATTTTCAGCACAACTAAAAGGAGTTTGATATGAAGAAGTAAAACGATACAGATTATGAGCAAGAGACCCGCATTCATTACATCGGTGAACTCGATCCATTTGGAAAGGAAAAAGAAGATCTGTAGCATCGCCACAAACCCAACAGACAAAGGCTCGATTTCGACAATCCTAAAAGGAAAATTCCGTTAGAATTCCTTCCCTACCTTGCATTTTTCGATATGATTCTTGGCGTAAAAGACGAGAGGCTCGAGGTGATTCAAAAGGTCTTTGTTATGAACTCGAGTTAGATCTGAAAGGGAGAAGACATCTTTCGTTTTGCGCATATGTTGCTCCAAGGAGTTGAACAGGGTAGATAGGCTAGAACTGAACCAATTAATTTTCTTTCTTCCACGCCTTACTTTCCATGGCCAGTTACCACCTCATCGGCCAAATTGCAATGACGAACATATTCAAACATGTGGATTATTTTCTCACGGAGGAGAATCGTCTTTCTCAATGGTGCAACCTTCGAGATCTAATCATGTTTGTTTAATATGAGAACAAAAAGCCAACCAGGACTGGATCAAAAGATGAGAGATGAATACAGGCTTGGTCTTTGGCATCTGTGAGAAATCGAAGAGCTCTATCCGAAACAGAAGCCTCTCTGAAGAATCAATGAGAGATGAAATCAAACAACTTACGAGAAGTTCCAACTCGTCATTATTTTGGCGGGAACGATAGATTTATTGTTATTGTGGCATCCGTGGCAGAACATCTTCCCGAAATACTCGCATAATCGGACCCTTTTGATGTATTCGTTTTCAATTTTCAGCCCACATCCAGCACACTTGTAGTTTTGTTTTTCAAGAAGAATTTTTGGACTAAAAGAAGATAAGACCGGATTGGATCAAACAAACTCTTTGATGGTTATCGGCGTAAAAATCCAGGCGTCTCTTGGAGGAGCCCATGTGGATGTGCCGCGGAGATGGACAATCGTCTCTCCGACCATCATTTCCGAACTATTTACTGTTGATAATGGCAAACTAACAGCCTAATTTATTCGTTTTCAAAATGTCCTTGAGAAACGAACCTGTTCGAAGTTGCTGACCAGATCCTGAACCCATAAAACGACTCGAGGATCTCGAATTGGCGAGCGGAGAAAAGCCCTTAAATTTTTATTTTTTATCAAGAACCATTGAATTACTTGGAAATCGAATTAGCTGCGACCAAATGCCATGTCGGATCAAGTTTTCGTCGGAGAACAAACTCGTCTACTCCTTTATAACAAGTTTTGATTCTCTCCTCTTCAGCCCTGGCACTACAATTTCGTGCCAGAACAAAGTGGTCAAACCTGGTGGGGAGCTCAATAGAAAAAGACGAAGTTCTCGAATCAGAATGTGTCAAAGCGTTCAACTCCTTTCCAGCAATCGATGGTTTATGCATAGCCAAGGGGAATTCCGGATCCATCTGAATATTTCTCTTTACAGACGACCTCAACAATACCTCATTGACTAATCTAGAGAGAATCGGATCTTTCGAAACTTCGTTGTACCAGCGAACTTCTTCGATAACTCGGAGGGCTAAATCTGTCCCATAGATACCCATATTGGACTGAAATTTATCTTTATGAAAAAGACTAGGGAAGAAGTCAAACTTCTTCGAGATTTTTTGATTGTTCGAGATCTTTCTTGCGGAGTCTTCGAATGCCATCTTGGAAATTGTTCCATTTGGGAAGTGAATCGACTAATTTTGGGAGTTTTGGTGGCAAGCAAAGATGTGAGAATTGACATAGAAATGGCTGCGAAATATTTGTTCAAATAGATGAGAAATCTTACATCTTCTTTGATTTCAGCTAGAATATTCTGATGATCATCGGATGAAAGGAGTTCATTATGAGTAAAGCTCTCATTTGTTGAAAGAAAAGAATTATCGGGATCAGAAGATCTAAAATTTGATTCCTACGTCTCTTTCAAAACATACACATGACGACTATTTAAGGAAAGAAAGTCACATTCTGGGTCGAGATCTGTTGGAATTGGGCTCTCGCAAACTGACATATAGAGATCATCCGACAGAAACGAATTCGTCCTTTAAAAGTGAAGTAAACTAAGCAGAAAAACAAGACAAACCGGGAGTGAGTTGTATTTTGGATTAGAAGAGATTCGCCTGATGGAACATCGGATTCCTCTTCGTCCATCCATGCAATCTAAAAGATTCCCTTTAAGGTTTCGAAATCTTGGAATTAAAATCCAAAAGTAGCTAAGTTATGATAAGATAACCCAGAAATCACGAGCATTTCATGCTGCACGATTTTTTGCTTTGTTTACCTCGGCCGCTGTAAGACACTCTCTCGTAGGTGCGAAGTTCCATTCAGTTCCATTATTCGCGGTCTTTTTGTTGAAAAAAACATAGAGAAGAGAACAACAACATAATGACATTTTTATAGTTTATAGCTTCTTAAGAGGTTATTGATCTCATAGTACAAGCACTATATGATTCGCTTATGGATGCAGTCTGGATAATGGAGAGATAGACTTTCTCCAAGAGACTATAAATCAAGAAGAATAGTCAACCAGATCAGGGAAACTCCGAGCCACCGACTCGAGAAATTAGTGTAATCCCATGAAAGTCTAGAAGGAGACTCTGCCTGTGAGATTCAGCCATGATTCAACTTTAACCGTTCATTTGAATAAAGAATCCTCCACTATATTTTCGTTTGATTGACCAAAGTAGATCTCAGATTTCTCCGTCCCTGGCAGGTTTTCCCAAAAGGCGCTTCTTCTTCGCAAAGATCAGAAGTTCTTTTTGTGATGAAAAACGTGATCGTGAAGGATAATAGTTAGTGTGATTTTTCGAGAAAAAAGTGTCCCAATCATCAGCCCCTTTTATCCCGAAGCGTGTCCTCATCAAGAACGAAATGACTGATATAACGATAGGGAAAGTGGAGTGGTCGCACCATTTCTCGTGGAGATTTCACCCGCTTCGTCAGTCACTTTCAGACTATTCCTGCAGCCTTTGACCCCATTTCGGAACAACACAACAAAATGGTTGCATTTATCACTGACTTTCACTCACTCCGACTACGAGGCCACTTGTAAATCTTTTTGTCACATAGTGTAGCTGGCTTATTCTCTCCATGGATGTCAGAGAGTTTTGATCATTTCTTTAAAAAAAAAAGCTATATCGGAGATTTTCAGTTCTCTTTCGGCGACAATCGAAGTTTTGTTTCCGAACACTCCTAATCTCTTCTTTTCGTCTGGATCTATCTCAAATAAGAGACAATGGAACAAGATCCGCCGTGGTGAATTCCACCAAGTCTAAAAAGTTGGAGAACATGTTCCAAAATGCCGTTTATTTAGTCGCATTTTATTGTTCAGTCTTCCCGATCTCCTTCTTCTCTTTTCTTCTATCAAATGTCTAAAATGTTTCAGAAATGCGTTCAGCTTTGCATCTGCTGATATCAGTGACCATCGCCTCAGCTTCCTACTGTGGTCAAGCGGCAATTCCTTTCACTTTCCAAGTCCGTTCGTTCCTTCTCTAAACCCGGAAGATGTTTCATTTTTTTCCATCTTTTGTCGAGAAAAAAACTCGTTTTTTCAGTCCCTTCGATCCGGTCAACCTGTTTTAGGATGTGCTCGACCCAAATGCTTCGGTTGGACTGCGAATGGCACACGAGCAGATGGTTAGTTTAATTTCTTTTTTTCACCAACGGAAACTTTTAGATACGGCCAGATTCTACAAAATCAACGGCAAAGAGGATGGGTATGTGTCTAGTCGTCCAGTTTGATGTTGTTTCTCTGAAGTGTGACTGCTCTATTTTCCTGACTTTTTTCTCTATCGCACTTTGACACATCGAAAAGATTCTTTAGATATCTTCGTCGATCCGACGTTGTTTTGAGAGCAGCTGCCAGAGCGGACTTCCAACCTCAATTGGCTGTACGTCTTTTGAGATTTTGAGAAAGTTCTTCTTTCAGAAATGCGACCAAGATTATCGAAAAGCGAGTTGTGAAGTAGGTGAATGGGTCGGAGGAATAGCTCCTCTTCCGGATGCTCATTCCGATAATTTCGAGGTTTATTCTTTTCTTTTTTTTAAAGAAAAAGTCCAGATCAAATGCTGTGCTTACCCACTGCTTCAAGATACTGAAGACAAAGGAGTTGCTCCGATCAAGCCCGGCCAGGTTTATATCGGAGGAGAAGTCGTTGAAGGATCAAAACTCGTTGCTTTTGACTATATTTCTGATGTTACAAAGCATATTTTCCCCAATAATACGTAGGATTCTAGCCGAGCAAAAATCTAAAAAAAAGAATAGAATACTTTACGAAGTTTCGGTGAGACGAATGGCTTGTTTCGATGCGGAGCCGGCTTCCCCTCCAGAACCCGTTATCTCCAATAATGCCGTCGTTCAAAATCTCGATGGAGATGTCCGAGTCAGACAGGACGCCATCAACCAAGCTGTTCAAGTTTGTTTCTTATCTTTCTGCCAATTGAAACCTTAGGGAGTTCCCCAGTCTCAGACGTCTTATGGAGTTCAAGATCAGAACAAAATCGCCCAATACGGCGTTCAACAAACTCAAACTTTCCAACAACAACTTCCCCAGACACAACAAACCGTCGCTCAGGCTTTCCAACAACAATTGCCGCAGGTTCCCGGATTTCAGACTCAATTCCCCGGCTTCCAACAAGTGCCTCAAGCGTTCCAGCAACTTCCCCAAGGATATCAACAACCTGGTTCATTGAATGGTTTGCTTCTGCCCAGAATCATTCCATATTTTAGGGGCTGGATATCCAACTTTCCAGCAATATCCTCAATGGTTCCCGACGAATGTCCCACAAGCTCCTCAAGCATTGCCAGGACAACAACCTCAATTGGGGCAGACTCAACTCGGAGCTCAGCAAATGGTTCAACCTGGACAAGTGCCGCTCGCAACGATGGCTCCATTGAATCTCCCGAAATTGGAAGATCTTCCCCAAATTCAAATCCCTTCAGTTGAACAAGTAGAGGAAGTGATACCTCCGATGCAAAAAGCCATTTTGACAAATATCGCCAAGTTCTTTGGAGTTTTGTGATCGAAAACGGGAATTCCAATAATAATGTACAAATAAATTTATTTTGCACAACCTGGAACAATCATCTACAAGAACATCATCGTTCTACTTTCATTTAGAGAGGGATATTGCCGTGCTTCTTGGTTGGATTGGAGAGTTTTTTGCTTTCGAGAACATTCAAATCCTCACAAACTCGTTTTCGAGTCTCCGATGGCACAATGATATCGTCGACGAATCCTAGAAAACAATGAAATGTCGAAAGGGGAAAATACCTCGAGTGGCAGCAGGGAAGGGATTGCTGAACAAGTCGGTATATTCTTCCTCTCGCTTGACGGCATTTTCCTTTTCGTTTCTGTACAAAATAGAAACAGCTCCTTTGGCTCCCATAACGGCCACTTCGGCTGTGGGCCAAGCGTAATTCTTATCTCCTCGCAGATGTTTCGAAGCCATTACATCATAGGCTCCACCATAAGCCTAAACTATTTAAAAAGACTGGTTTCTTTTCTTACCTTTCTGGTGATGATGGTAATTTTGGGAACAGTAGCCTCGGCATAAGCGTAGAGGAGCTTAGCTCCATGCCGGATGATTCCACCGTATTCCTGAGCAGTTCCTGGGAGGAAGCCGGGAACGTCGACCAGAGTGATCAAAGGAATGTTGAAGCAATCACAGAAACGGACGAAGCGAGCTCCTTTAATCGAAGAATTGATATCCAAACATCCGGCGGCAAACTTGGGATTATTCCCGACAATTCCAACAGTTCTTCCGTTCATTCGGGCAAAACCAACAACAATATTCTGAATGGACTATGCTTTCTGAAGTGGAGAAAACAAACCTTTGCATATTCTGGCATAATTTCGAAAAAATCTCCTTCGTCTACAAGGGAAGTCACAACGTCTTTCATGTTGTAGGCGGCAGTACTTTCCAGAGGCACAACCGTATCCAAAGAAGGCACAGAACGATCCCTAAATAGGTTTGTTTTGAATTTCGTTTTCATCTTTACCATGGATCATCACAAGTCTGAATGGGAGCAGCGTCTTGGTTAGACAGAGGTAAATAGCTGAACAAAGTTCGCATATTTAGAAGAGCATCCACATCATTTTCGAAAGCGCCATGAGCAACTCCAGAAGTTACGGTATGAGTTTTGGCTCCACCGAGTTGTTCTTGGGTGACTTCCTCATTTGTCACAGCCTTCACAACGTCAGGACCAGTAATGAAGAGATAAGAAGTATCTCGAACCTGAAAGGATCTTTTTCCTAACAATAGGGGAGAACAAACCATGAAGGTGAAATCAGTGAGAGCTGGGGAATAGACAGCTCCTCCAGCACAAGGACCCATAATGAGAGAGATTTGAGGAACAACTCCAGAAGCAAGAACATTAGCCTAAAATAGGAAGATTTTTTTGAAGAGACGATGAGAACAAACCTGGAAAATATCAGCATAACCGGCTAGCGATTCGACTCCTTCCTGGATACGAGCTCCGCCAGAATCATTGAGACCAATAACGGGAGCTCCGACGAGCATGGCTTCCTATATTCAAAGATCATAAAAAGAATACGCGAAGACTAACACTCATAATTTTACAGATCTTCTTGGCATGAATGGAGGAAAGAGAACCGCCAAAGACGGTGAAATCTTGGGAGAAAACAAAGACAGTTCGACCGTTGATTTGACCTCGTCCAGTCACGACAGAATCTCCGGGATACTGTAATAGATGCTTTCATAAAAGAAGAGAAAATACCTTTTCTTTTTCCATTCCAAAGTCGATGCAAGTGTGTTCAGCAAATTGGTCATATTCACGGAAGGTTCCCTTATCAAGAAGGAGATCTACTCTCTCACGAGCTGTTAATTTTCCCTAAAGACATTGCGATTTTTTAATTTTTGAACGAACCCTCTTGTGTTGAGCGTCGATCCTCTTTTGTCCGCCTCCGAGAAGAGCCTTCTTCCTGGTGTCTTCGATCTTTTCGGCTACTTTAATCGTGTGAGCGATGGAGCTTGTTGCTCGAACCCACTGCAATTTATTTTGTTCAAAAATAAGACGGCAGAAAACCTTTGTTGTGGCTGCAAGGGCGCACAGAGGACGTCCTAGACGGGAAAGTGACATTCTTTTTTGGTTTTTATACCTGAAATCTTCTTTTTTGAATGAAAAATGGGGAAGAAAGAGTGGACAAAAATGGTTCGAAATAGAGAGTTTACAGCAAGTTTCGCTCCCTTGAACTGACATCTCGTGGGTGTTCTTTGATGTAACGAAAGTGCGCTTTGTTGGATTTAAATCAGTTTAGCCTTTTTTCTCTCTTGTGTTTTGAATTCTTTTGAAGTTATCTTTTTAAAATATTTTTTTGCGAAAAGAAAAAGAGGAAAAAATGCACACAAAAAATAATCAGATAGAAAACCATCTAATCGATGCGACGGACACTTGGTGGTGCCGCTGACCTTTCTCCACAGAGCCAACGTGACAAAATCAATTGTGATGGTTGTTTATAAGAAGAGAAATTACAGAAACAAGCACATTTTATTTAATAAAATTAGAAGAAAAGGGGGTTATTCTGCTGCGACTCGACTAAACAAACATAACTTTTTGATGGCTGCGTACTCTTGGGATCTCGAGAATAAAAAGAGTAAAATATCTTAAAATTCTTAATAAACTGAATGTCGAGAATGAGCGTCAAGGTAAACGCGTTAGAAACAATCTAAAAGCGAGTTGATTCGCTGTTGTTTCCCAAAGAAAAGCAAAACACTTTGATAACTACCGCGCGTTCTGGCCAAACTCATAACTAGGAAAGCCAATCATTTTTTAAATAAATACAGTTAGGGTCAATTCAGAACAAAGAGAATATTCCGCCAATTGCTAATCTTGTTGACTTCACATTCTTCTTCATATTTTCATCCCTTCTGTTAGGACTATCTATCCCTCGCTGTCTCTTAGCGTTCTCTAGTTGCAAAATGTGTCTGGAAAACTCGTCGCCATATACAATAACCCCATAAAATGTGGAATTCGTAAACAAACATTTGGGAGGATCATGGTGGAAAGCGCCTTTAAAAAGATTTGTGTACAAGCCAGCTGCGGCAATGTTCCCTTTTCATAATGGTTTTTCGGCTCTTTTAATTGCAAAACGCTGGCTCCATCCCTGACTGATGAGTCATCGGCTATTTCGCAAACAGACCGGTATAAAAGCGCGCGGAGGGAGTCTAGAGCCTTCGAAACTCATTCTTTTTTCACATTTTTCTCTTCCAGAAATGTCATTTGAAGTGATCGGAGATTCGTTAAAATCTCTTCTTGGTGCTCGAGCTGAAGAATATCACAAATTCATTTACGCCTCAGGTCTTATTTGGGCATTCTCTCAAAAATGTTGGTTTCCACACAACTTTTTTCACATTTTTCCAGTCCATCAACAACCTTCCTTTAATTGGGGACAACGAGTGGCTCATAAGGGAGGATATGCCGTCTCTTTCGATACTTCTTCCCATAAATGGGGCGAGGTCATTGAGGTTCGAGTTCATTGAGAGTATAGAGTTTTTAAGAAAAATGTTTCAGTTTGCTCCATTGACTACCGAAGAAAATGTGGAGGAGTTGATTTTCACCATAAACGATCAAATCTTTTGTCTTTTATTGACGGCTTTCGGACAGATTTCTCCTTTGAAATTGTTCGAATGGAATGGCGATCGTTGGACAGAAAGAACTCTACAAGTAAGTATCTTTAGCCAAAAAAAGTGAGAAATTAGGTGCCAACAGTCCTTCCTGCAGTTGGCAAAGATTCACGAGTCACAGCCCATATTGTCGACGATGATTCCTCTTCTGAACGATATATCCTCGTGAATGCCGACAGCACCATCCGACTCTTTAAACTTTCTTTTTCTGGTCAGAATGCCTTGATTGAATTTGTGAAAGAAGTTTCCTCTGAAGTTAATATCATGGTAAGGAAATCAAAGAAGAAAGAAAAAAATATTCCAGAGAGGTCAAGCCGTTTCGGGAGTTCGATCTAATGGACGAGTTTTTATCTCTTTTATGGTTTTGGGCTGCGGCTACATGTGGCAAAAGAATCGTTTTATCGTCTTTGAAGAATCTTCCGGAGAATTCAAAGAGATTCTGGTCAGATAAAAATCACTTTGGAAATATCCCTCTAGGTTCCTGATGATGGCTCGATGCCTCCATTTGGACACAGCGGATCCGCAGGACACGGCCTCACTTCCAACGGCAATTGGCTTCATGCTGGCGGATTGAAACAAGTTGGAATGACAGGAAGTCAGTTTGAGGGATCAATCTGGGTGTTGAAGGATCTTTCTGCCAATCCAATCTGGGAAAAGTTGGAAATCACAATTCCCTCTGAAATTGGAGGGGATGTTCTCATTGACTCTTTATCTTCCAATATTTACCTCATTGGAGATTCTGTTACCCGAATTTCATTCAATTAAATTTTTGTAAATAAAGGATTCATTTTCAAATCATTTTTGCACAGTTAAAAAGGCATCGGATACCCGCGAAGAAGGTGGTCTGGAAGGAGATGGAGATATCGATCTCTCGGGACTGTTGTGGATACTCGGAGAAGCCAAATTCAAGACAGATCGTCGACGAGGACCATGTCTGCGGTCGTTTGAAAAAGAAACGAAGAAAGACTAACCTTCTATCCGAAAGCCTTTCCAATCTATCCCATTCCTCTTGATAAGTCTCGTAGAGTTTTCGAGGATCTCTTCCATATCTTTCTTTTTTCTCTTTGAATTTCTTTGGAGCTAAAAGAGGAATTTTTGTCGAAGAACGAAGTCAAAAACCTTCAGGACTGGATCTGCCAGTCGGCTCAACAATCGTCACAAAATGAACTGGTTTGATCTCGACATCTTCCCTCGAAGCCGGTGGTTCGATGACCAACACTCGAGCTTCTTCACGATCATCAAGTCTTTCTGGAGAATCAATGAGGTAGACTTCCGCCGGTGGATCGTAGGATTTCTCAAAAGGAGGCGGCGAGAATAATGAGGGCTCGTTATTGACTGTTGTGTAAATTGGATTTCTAATAACCAAATCCGGAATGGCTATACTCACAGGAGGTCT
This sequence comes from Oscheius sp. JU1382, assembly GCA_932521405.1. NCBI lineage: Eukaryota > Metazoa > Nematoda > Chromadorea > Rhabditida > Rhabditidae > Oscheius > Oscheius sp. JU1382. The sequence goes on from OW051479.1 coordinate 5,064,730, forward strand.
AAAAGGGGCCTTTTTCCAACAAAAATAGAACAAACTTGAAGAGAGGACTTGTTTCAGAAGGAGTACTTGGAGCACTCGGTGGTGGACTGTCATCTTTCTTCTCTTCCGAATAAGATTCCTCGGAATAATGTGGAGATGGCTCTCTTGGAGTCTCTTCGTTTGTATCCTCCGGTGGCTCTCTTCCTTCCTAAAAAAAAGATTCCCTTCTCCCTCCTCCCTTCCTTACTTGTAGTGCTATCGTTCTTTCCACGACGTTCTCCAAATCCAAAGCATCGATGACGCCGGGTTCAACTCCACATTTTTTCCCAACTGCGTGAAGAAGATCTTTCACTTTCAATCTAAAGACATTTCCTCTTTTCCACAATCAACAGGATATACGTCTTTCCACCGAACCATATTTTCGTAGAGGCTGCGTCCTTCATCTTCTTTCCCAAATAGTGCAACTTCTTCATATACTCCGAGCCTATGTCGATAGCGATGGTTGTAATGGCCAATCCGAGACAGACGTAAAGAAATGTTATTGGTAAAAGTGCCACTCTGAGAATTTCCTTATTATTGCGTCATAGCAGAATTACCTCGAGGGAACCAACTGGCCAAAATCGATGGCAGTTAGACAAAGAAAATTATAATAAAGACCATTGAAGAAGTCAATTTGGCCATTTAGAGCTGGAAGTAGAAGGGCTCCCAGTGCCACATAAAGTAGAAAAACAGCCAAAAGAACCAGCGAAGTGACTTGGATTGACGATTCCTCAACAATTGGATTGGCAAGCAACTGTAGTTCGAACCTTATATTCCTTGCCGGATAAGGAGGCTTTTGACATTCGTCTTTGGGTCCGATATGCTTCCAACTAATTTTTTATTATTTAGTTTAACAAAAATCAAACCTTTCTTCTTGAATCTCCCGCAAAAGTATTCAAATATTGTCCTTAAATTATGTTTTTTGGCTTTTAGAAAAACATACCAACATTGGCGATAATTATCATTGTGATCGGAATGCCGCAGATGCCGTAGACAATGCAAAAAAGCCTTCCAGCATAAGTGATTGGGGCGATTCGATTGTAGCCTATTTATTAGAAGGAGAGATAGAGGACTCACCCAATGTGGTCACAATGCCGAAGCCAAAAAGGGTGGCTGTGACGAAGGACCATTCGCTTCGTTCGTCCCTTTCTGTCTCGAAACAACGGGAGATCGAATCTGTTGTGACATTCCTCCATCCTTGGTTCAACCCGGGAACAACTGTTGTAAGAATCTGAAGCATTTTTAGAGGGAAGAGGGAGGAAGAGAACCCTGTGGACGCAGTTGAGTTTGTTGGTTTTTTCGTTTCTTTGGTGCTCTTTGAAGGCTTCAGCTTCCAATTTATTGAAGACAAAACCACCAGCAAAAGCGTAGGCGAGAACTAATAGAAGAAGGGAACAATGAAGAGTAAATGGCTTGGCTCTCTGGAAAAGAGATTTTACTTGAGATCGGAAGGCAGTTGGCTGGGAGGATTGACCTCATCGTGCCTTCGCTTCACCTCAAAACGGCTGTTCTTCGTCTGGAGATTGTGCATAAGAGAGCCACCTCTGGAAATATTGCTTGACCCCCGCTGATGACTTAAGAAATTCTCGAGTTTTCAGACCTGACGGAATCGAGGAGAGCAGATTTTGAGGAGGAGAACGAGACACATCTGGGGGTAAGTACAGACTGGAGAGGCTAATTGGCCGATGAATGGGATGCCGTGAAAAACAGCGCCAAAAGGACTAGAAAAATGCTGGGAAGATCACTGAGCGTTCAGAAGGCCAGGGAAACCCTCTCAAAACACAAACCTCAAAGGAAACCATAGCCATGGGGAAAACGAAAGTCTAACGGTATTAGAGACGGCGATTTGAGTGAATTTGCCTCCGGAAAAAACGACTAATTTGAAGAGGTCAAAGGAAAGTAAATCTACGAAAGGAGGGCACTAGTGTGGGTCTCAACTCGATTAACGAGTCTTCGAGAATGCCAATTGTGTGGCTGAAAATTTGCATTTTTTTTTTCAGTCTCAAAATAACGTTGTATTTTTGGGAAGAATGGTTGTTTTCTTCTCGACAAAATTTGTTTGTTCCGGGGATAGGAGGATATTTCCGGATTAGATCTGATGAGGCTATTTCCTCCTCCTACAGTAATCCTTTTTTGGTCTCTACTCTTGTGTCTCAAGAAGGAGCCTATTAAGATCCCCTTCAGGATGATGGACATCCCGACCCCGCCGGGTCTTTTTTTCGCCGACGAACTACGCTCATTTGAGAAAAGAAAAGGATTCGATGAAGAGTAAAAATAGAAAAAGAAGGACTATTCTCGTGGGCGGACCATGGTCCCTCTCGAATGACTCTGAATCGATCAACTTGGCCAGCTGAGCCATCCGATGGTCCGACACTCTGATGAATCGAGGTGCTAAAACGGCCATTCCAACTCTCCCCAACAAATTTGGATTATGTTTACGCGAGGTCAGCGATCTTTTGGAAACTCACCAACTCATTCAAAGGGGAACATCATCGTGATGAGATCGTTGACCAATTTGGGGACTAAAGAGAAAGGACTGTGGGTATCACAAGACGCAAAAACAAAGTTGCTAATTGTAAAAGTAGAGAAGGAGGGAAAACAAGGAGAATAAGTTGTTAAAAACACTGAGACTAACCATTCGGGTGGAAGAGCCGAGGAAAAGCTACAAAATTTAGGGCACTTTCAGCCTTTTCTAAGCAATTTCAAGCCACCTGGAAGGGATGAGTAAGCCAAAGTTCTAAGAATCGTTGCAGGTTATTTTTCTTTCTGACGGAAGAAGCTACTTCAAAGCAATCAACCAAGTCATTTTTCAACTTTTAGAATAACAAACTCCTCAGAATACAGTCAATATCTTATTGATCCCCTGAGAATGAGCAATCAGAATCTTCACATTTAAGGATTTTCCAGTCCAAAACTCGAACAAAGAGACCAAACTCAAAGATCTTGCGATTTCTTCTAAAACTTTCCTCCTCCCCGTTGAACCAAAGGAATTTCTCAAAAAGGAGTCCACCCTCACCCCCTTGGCTTTTAAATAATTCATCATTGTCCCCGTTTTTGGTTGTTTATTGACCGTTAATCCTCCGATTTTTGAGCCATTCTAAGACGAGAAAAGTGGAGACTCACCTTCACTTCAGGACACTCGAAAAATCTGAACAGAATCTGGACGACGGAGAGAAAAAACATTCTGAATGAGGAGATGAATGGAGGGAAAAGATTAAAGAGGAGATTAATTGGCGAATCTAATTTTCCAAGTTAGGGCTGAAGGCGGAAGGAGAGTTTGAGGGAGACAAAAGGAGAAAGCAATTTGTCTATGTGTTGAGGTGTCGAGGAGTCATAAAGACGGATTCTTATTCAAAACAACACCAGAGGATCTCAGCGAGAGCAGGTGATAAAGCCACTCAAAGAGGTGTCTTGAATGTCTTTTGGAACACATGTTCTTTGGGAAAAGTGACTCTCGTCGTCGTTGAGTGATGGTTTTAAGGCGTTTGGTTTCAGGATTGCATGGTCGAATGGAACACTGGAACTTGATATCTCGTTTTTTTATCCGAAGAAAGTTTAAATTACTGAAGCTGGTCGAGAGGATTACAGCGAAAGAAAGAATAAATTGGCCAGTAAAAAAGAATTTACACTTCCAGAAGACGAGAGGGGCGGGCTGATTCCCGAAGGATCTAGCTGGTGAAAAGGAACGAGAGACAAATGGCAAGCTGGAGTCTTCATAAATGGGCAAATTCAATTTTATGCTTGAGGAGATGAGTCGGTTATGAATCCGAGAAACAATTAACCCCACTGGCTAAACCCCGTCTTGGAGACAACTTTGTCTAATCTTTAGGCTGACGTGAGCTTTACTAGACGAAGCCCGTAAACGATCAACAAAGAAACAAACCTGCCAGTAACAGCCTCTGACGAAATGGACAGCGAGAACCCATCGACCGCAGAAGAGACAGTCCATATCAAGTCGGAGCAGAGCGTGCTCAGCTGGATTGCCTACTTTTACTACCAAACGAGGTTCTGTCCGGGTCTGGCCCACTGGGAGTTGCATTTAGCTTTCGAAAAACAACACATCATCGCCTTGTTATGACTCCTGATAACTCATTCCTTACTAACTCAAACAAAATCATTTTCAGTTAAAATCTTCAATTCTTCCTTGCCAAGAAACATCCCATTTCTATCGTTTATCACTTCCCTATTCCTTGGATTGCCGAAAGAAGTCAGATCACTAAAAAGTTGGTCGAAATATCTTCTTGTGTATTTACAAATATCAGACGAATTGGTTCATTCAACTGTACGACTCCTTTGCAAAATGTGGGAATTTCGAAGAGTTTTTCGAGATTGCAATTTTCCTTGTCCTCCACGTGGGAAATTCCATCTTCGGCGACAAGGTCGACAATTCTTCACTCTTCTCTCGAAATTGCTTAATCTCATTTTTGCCTTTACAAAAGTCTCACTTTCAAAGCGAACTGAAGCCCTGGCACCGTACATATCGAGGTGCTCCCGTAGAGAAGGGCAACACCTGAAAGTTCATTCCTTTGTTCTTTCCGAAGCTCCGCAATGATTCATCTCGGCGAACAAAAGAATGATCTGACCTGCCCATCGCCAATTGAAGACGGCCATCAAACTCCAAATAATTGATGTAGTTGTGGAGAAAAACATCCAAACTTTCACAGATTGCTCACTGCTCCCGGCGAAATTGAAATTTGGCGGAATTATACCCTGTGGTTGCGTGAGAAAACTCAAAATAAGCCAACTAGTAATGTGTAGGTATTAATTGTGAGGGCACAACTGGCATAAATCCAGCCGAAACTATAGCCAATATGAAGGCAAAAAGATTGCACAATGTCAGTTGAAGAGTCAATGAGAATGTAATGGAGAAAAGTGGCCGAAACTATCTGAGAGATTTTAAACGAAAAGAGTCCTAAATTCAACCATTGGGAAGATAAAGCCATAGAGTCGGGTCGGAAGAGGAGCTCTATATCCCTTATAGGCGACGATCAAAAGATCCCTGACTTGTTCGACCAATTCCATCTGAATTCGAGAGAAATAAAAGAAGACTTGGAGGTGGAATCAGGTGGTCTTGGATGGCCGGATTGCTCCGAAGCCAGCTGGCTGGAACTCAGTAGGGAGCCGAGAGTTGTAATTGCTTGAAAAAGTCTTAAAAATGACGGCGGCACTCGTAAGATGGTGGTCTGGTGGACCATAAATCCTGAGAGAAATGAAGGAGAGACCTACAAGGGGTCATTTCGATGATTTATTCCGAGAGGCGGAGATCCAGGTGGTGTTTTTCTTCCTTCGGAGGGACAAATCGCAGTTACTTTTCTTTCTTTCAATTACAGTATCCGAGATTTGATTTTTATTCGAGCAGCGAAGGGCTTCCAAAGGCGTTTACAAACGTTTCCCAGCGCAATTTCCCACAATTTCGAATGAATCGATTCATCCCCCTCCTCGTTCAGCACGCGTTTTGATAAGCCTGATAAGCCTTTGCAATTTTTGCGGTGAGTAAGCCGTCCGGAGTAAACGATTCCGCTTCTATGCGTCTCGATCGATCCATAATCGAGTCCGCCCTCTCAGCGTTTGCTCACCGCTTCTCTATCTTACTTGCTTTTTTTTCGATTTCTCCTTTGCAATTTTGAATCATCCGAAAAAGTTTTAAAAAAGTTGGGCGAAACAAATTGACTAAGGGTCAGTTTTGAATTTGGCTGCGTAGCCGTGACCGCCGATGATACGCAGTGAATAATTTAAAACATTTGCGTTTCTCTTTTTATCTTTATGGAGCGCTTTTGTTGTCGATCGATCGAGTCCCAAGCGGATTGTCCTTCCAGTGAGAAAATTGCTTGCGATATGAGACTTTCGTAATTACTTTTTCTCTTCAAACTTTGGTAAATTTTTTAAACAAAATCCAAAAAAACCTCGCACCAGTCACTTATTTCCTCTCGGCTCCCGACATTGTTTGTTCTCGTTTTCTCTGTTCAAATCCACAATTCCAGACTTTCCTGTATATATTTAAAGAAATGGACGTAGAAGTCTTGCTGAACGGCGTTTGGTATCCGGTTACTGTCATCAGAAAAGCTTCTGATGGGACTGTTCTTGTGAGTTTTTTAAGAGAAATTTGAAAAATGTTCGGTAAAAACAAACAAATCTCCAGGTCTCTTTCCCCTCCAAGTGCCGAGAAGATCTCTATGTAAAGGCGGATCAGTGCCGAGTGTACCGCTCTACGAAGTACGTTTGTTCTTCCCAACTCTCATTTGCCCCTCTTCAGAAACGACGAGATTCATACCGGGGAGACCATCGAGGTTTTTGGAGTTGGCAACGTCAGTGGTTGGCAACGGGCCGTTTTGAAGAGTCGAGTACGTTTTATGCATCTGTTCAAATAGATTTACGTAGCCGGAACTTCTTTGATTAAACATCCAACTGTAGTAGAGAGTTGGTTCCGAAAGATAAGCAGACATTTCCGCCGGTACTTACCCTATCTGCTATAGCAGAAGCCATAAGTTCTCTTAGTTTTTGACGCAATATTGTCAAAAGGGGAAGTTGAGAGTCCTAAGAGAGAGAGAGAGTATGAAAAGGAAATAAATCTTTCAGAAACAAGATCTTTTTATCGTGGAGACGATTGACAACAAACAGACGGACGCTTTGGAGAGGAAGTTCGTCCGATCCTCCAAGACTGCCTATACGAGCTTCAGCAGTGTGGACATGCATTTGACTGAAATAAGTGGGGATTTTTCTAATTTCTTTCATTTTGTTCAGATGTACCCGAAGATTTGTCTGATTATTTTTCTCGTCATGAGAATGTCTCCGATTTTATGAACAACGTTCCCGGAATCTTTGCTGATTACGACAAAAATAAAAGAATTCTCAAAGTCTCATCGATTGACGTTAAGGCCGTTCAAAAGGCGAAAATATTCCACGAATTATATTTCAAAGATGCCCGAACGAAGGAGACTTTGAGACAACGAAAGGATGAAATAAGTCGGAAAGTCCAAACCAACAACCATCACGACTCAGATTTTATCGAGGAATTCAGGTGAGTAGACATTTTTTTGAAATTATTTTTCCCATTCTTAGTGTTCCTTTGGAACTGATGGGATTGGCTATTGGAACTTCTGGGGCCAACATCCAAAATGCTCGTAAAATCGATGGAATCAATGAGATTGCGGTGACGGAGCATCCTCAAAGCAATACTCCGCCAAGTTTCAAAGTTTACGCCGAGACTCCGGAAGCAGCTCAAAAGGCGCGAGAAATGCTGGAATATGATACGGATCAGATCGAAGTCGAACAGCAATTTGTCGGAAAAATCATCGGTAAAAGCGGAAAGACAATCCAGGTATAAAAGAGAATTTCCAAATATTTGTTATCAGGAGATTGTTGATAAGTCCGGAGTGATTCGCGTTCAAATCGCCGGGAGTGATGAAGACGACCAGCCAGTTCCATTCATTTTCACGGGAACCCGAACTTCCATCGAACTCGCTAAGTTCCTGATCGAATACAATGTCCGAAATATCAAAGACATCGACAGTCTGCGTTGTGACGTTGTGGATCTCGAACGCCAAATGTACCCTCGCAGGATCTATCCAGCCAGACAAGGGACCGATTCAGATCGCTATGAACGATCAAATGGATCCAACTATCGTGGTGGAAGGGGTGGTCGTGGTGGACGAGGAGGCTTTGAGCGAGAAAACGGCAGAGACAACGAATCACCCGAGGACAACCATAGTAGACAGTATGGGAATGGAAGAAGGACTCGAGATGATGACGACGACAATGAAGAGGAAGCTCCTCGCCAACAAAATGGCTTTCGTGGACGAGGACGCGGTCGTGGTGGCTATCGTGGTGGAAGAGGAAACAATCGTGGAAATTAACTCCTTTTGAGAGAAACCTTCTGGAATCCCCGTGTCCTTTGACTTTATCCGTTTGATTCGATCTTTTGACCCCGTTCTTTTCTTCTCAGTAATTTTCAATCATCGCAATTTTGCAATTTTCTCACTGCTTTTTGACGGAGGGAGTTTCGTCCCTCTTATTTTTCGACATTTCTGGAACACCTAAATTCTTTTGGCTTTGCAACAAAAAACCCTCCCTTTTTTGTTTGATTTTTGGGAAAGTAGCTCAATATTAATTATTGTTAAGTTATTCTCTCGTTGTTCAATAAATTGTCCGTTTTTGGCGTAAATCCTACTAAATCAACTCGTTTCCTCTCCCTAATTGAATGAAGCGCCACAGGCTGGGCCCCCACCCGCACTGTGGCCCGTCAATGAACGCTGCTGGGCTCAATCTTCCCAGACGACGTACAGTAGTCGAAGTTCATGACATCAACGGAGCCCTGCAGGTGACTTGTTTCCTTCTACCCATCCAGTCAGATTCAGCATCTTCTCCTCCACGAAGCAGTTTGGAATAAAGTTTTGATTGGAGAAGGTCGCAGTCGATGGAGCATCGTCGTTGGATATCTCCAGGTCTCTCGTCTTGGTTTTAACAGAAAATTTTAGTTTATCTATGAGAAATCACATTATCTTTTTCCAATCGTATTGTTATTCGCCTATTCCCTCCTCGGAGGCCTTATTTTTTGGTCAATAGAGAGTCAACACGAAAAGGTCGTTCTCGTTGATAAGGTTAGCTCCTTCTGCCTCACCTCTAATCCTTCAGGCTCATTTCATCCAATCTTTAAAAGAAGAATTAGTCAGCCATTTGATGGCCATCGACACCCGTCTTCGCCACCAGAATTCGGTCTTTGCGTACGAGTGTTATTGAATTAGAGGAAACACATGTTTATAGGAATAATTCTTACGAACGGGCTCTTCACCACAGGGGATATAGGAAATTTGCGTTGAATATGCTCTATAAGGTGAGAGAGATAGCGCGATGGACTCTTATTTTCAGACTGTCTATTGGTATACCGTATCAGTCTTCTATTTGACAGAACATGAAAGTCACAAGGCTTCAACACTTCGACCTCTCCAGCCAGATGCTGTTTGGAGTAGCGGAAGTTTGGGGAAGATTCGGATGCTTCGAAACTATACAGATCAATTGGCTATCAGATGCTGGGAGTTGGGGATGGAAGGTCGGGAATTCTTCTTTTTAGATTCTTTTTTAAGGTTCATTCAATCAATGGGGCGAGGAGGAATATCGGAAAAAACTCAATGATTCCATCAAAGATTACGATGTGGCTGTGGGTTTGAACAACGCTTTGACGCCAGTTTGGACCTTCTGGAACGCCATGTTCCTGGCTGGTTTGTGGGATCTTTTCATAGGAAATTAGCTTTAGTGACTACTTACACCACTATTGGATACGGTAACATCGTAGCAAAGACAAATTTGGGCAAATTGGCTGCCATGGTTAGTCCTTTTTGGAGCTTAGAATTCTCCAGGTTTATGCTGTGATCGGGATCCCGCTGGTGCTGATGATCCTCCATAAATTGGGTCGTTTTTTTCTGATGGCCCTGGAACATGTCTGGGAATTGATCATTCGAGGAGCTGAATATCTTTGTTTTGTTTCCAGCGGCAGTCGAGTCAAACTCTCCCCGGAAGATCGAACATCTGAGATGCCTCTTCTTTTAGCCATAGGTTTGCTTTTTCTATCTTCTTCTAACAAAATAAATAGGAGTGGCATTCGGCTGGATGTTCCTCTGTGCGGCTATTTTCCTTCGATTCGAGAAGGATTGGGACTATTTCAAAAGTTTTTATTTTTTCTTTTGCTCTCTCACAACTATCGGCTACGGTAATTTGTCGTTCCGAGAATAAAACTTCATTTAGGAGATGTGACTCCAACTAACTCTGAGGATATGTTCATTATATTTGGGCTGATTATGATTGGTCTTTCACTCGTTTCCATGTGCATTAATGTGATTCAACTGAAATTGGAAAAACTCTTCGAAGAGCTCGTTCTGATGCTGATGGAGGAATATAGCTCCGATCCGGAGGGCAATCAAACTCTCAAAGGAGGCCATATTGGTTCGATCTTTTAGAAACGAAAGAAAGCTTTAGGAATGATGGAGATGTGGAGGATTTGGAAGAAGAGAAAGGGAAGACTGCGTGGATTAGCCGCCAGAGATGTGGCTGGAAGAGCTGGCCAGAACATTGCCAAAGTAAGGAGTCGGAAGGAGTCAACGAGAGTTTAGGTCATTCCGTTTGCACGAAGAAGAGAAAGACGACATTTGATTGAGGAATTGCAACAGAGATTGAGAAGGAAGGACCGAGGGACACAGACTGATTTCCCCATTTTCCTTCCAATTTACGAGGAAGCCTGGACGGAGACGAGTGACATCGACAGTTACACTTCGGATATTGGAGCTCAACTCCTCCTTCCCGATACGGGCATCTGTGGGCCATCGCGATGTCATTCTCAACCCGTTGTGGCTCAAGCTGAGAACTCGCGATGCTCTTCTTCTACTCGAATCACAATCAGCGAGCCATCTGAATCCTCGAGGACTCATTCTGCTCCGAGTGAATTCTCCAAATTGTAAGAATCCTTTCTTTTAAAAAAAAACCATTCAGATCGACATTCTCAAGTTCGACTCTTCCCTCAGTTCGGTCAGCTCCAGCCAATTCTCCTTGTCGTTTTCCGGTCGATTTCGATCCAAATCGACGATGGACTTTTGTTGGAACTCAAAATAGCCGAGTAAGATTCTTTCTTCTAAAAGTAAAAAAAAAATATTCAGACGATGCGAGGAACTCCTCGTGGTTTGGTTGTTCCCCATATGTACATGAGGAATCTCCATGTTCCTCCACGTGGAGGAACACTTCCTCGAACTGAAATGGAACGCTTATTATTGGAATTAGATGCTCGTTTAAACGAATGCCGATACCTCAATACGCCGGCCTCATCGATGCGCGGGTCTTCCAGTTCAGGATGCTCGGTTTTTCACTAAATCTAACTTTTGGACGACTTTGTCAGATTCTTTCACAAGATGATCCACTTCCTTTCTACGCCCGATAAACTCATTTCGAACGATTTTATTCGTATTTTGGTAGAAAAATCTATATCAAGAATATGAAAAGTCACGAGAAGACTCTTGTTTTGGAGGTACAAATAAGTTAAATAGCCGACCGAGAGAAAGAAACATTTCCATCTTTTGAGACTCGATAAGAGATTTTATTGTCGTGACTATTCTCGACCTCGTAATGTCTGAAGGAAGAAGTTGGAGGACTAACAATCTGATTAGTCACATAGAGGATAAACACTTGGATATATCATAGATCCGCCATGATTGTGGTACAACTCCAGCCTATTTGGTATTTTCATCTGTTTTTCACCCTCAGAAGGATGAAGACAACCCAGATCGGAGGAAACTCTCATCGTCAATCCTCTCTTCATCGATCTTCGTCATCGAAATTACTTCAGTAGAGCTTATTTCGCTCACACTTGGATGGAAATAGTTTTTGGGAAAAAGATCGAAACCAACTTCGGAGGTAGCAGCCATTTTTACTTTGTATAAATCTAAATACGATCTGCCAGAATTTTATCCTTGATTTAGTCAGAATCGAAGGATACTTCTCACGAGGTCTTCTAAAAACAAAATAACTTTTCAGCTTTTCGATTGTAATCCTCGGCGTTTTGTGTAAAATCGGAGATAGCAGTTGGAGTTCACCTCCACTCAAATAAACTCTTTTATTCCTTTTCACCCAATCATCGGAAAAATCTTTCGACTCGTTCGTTTCTCCAATCCCCTCTTGACCAACTCAGACGACTTATAGCAAAACAATTCAAAAATAACCAAAAATCGTCGAGTCAGAGAGATGAATCGGGGGAGGATGGAGCCAAAATAAGCCCTCAATCGAAATACAAAAAGGACTTTTAAAGAGTATGATTAAGCAACGATGTTGTCCGTCGTTTACATCCAGGTCTCCTCCCGCCCCGTTCTCTCTGCGGCATCTGAGTCTTTGTTTGATCCTGCACGTCACGGGCTTTTTATGTCCTTTGGTGGTAGTTCCCACGGCAACTAATCGATATTTGCTTATGCCAAAACAATACATTCGTTGTTCTTCTATCATTCTCTACATATTCGACTAGTAATAAAGTCCAATTAGTAGTTTTCAACTTAAGAGCTAGACTTGATAATTGAGGCGGAAGCTCTAATGAGGTGGGCTGCCAGCTGTCGCTTTTGAGGGAGATTTTTCTCCTTTTTATTCTCGATTATTAGAAAAATGAGAAAGAGAATTGAAGATAAAATAAAGCTCTGAAGTCCTCCTTTTCCTCGAATCTCTTTAGATGGAAGATGGAATAAAATTAAAATAATTTCAGTCGTATGAGTCTCCGAATCTAGTCATGCCAGTAGGTTCGGCTCCAAATAGTGGAGCCAACGGTCAGCCGTTTATAGAAGTAATAACTGCCGAGCAAAAGGAAGAAGATGTCAAGAGGAGGTTTGGCTTTTTGAAATCTGATTTTGTCTCAAATTGGGCTGAAAATAATTTGGCTTTTTTCAGTTATTTTTCGAGGGGAGAAAATGGTTCGACAATGTTTTCTGATGGATTTATGGACTTTGAAAGGTTTGTTTTACTCTGTTCTATGTAGCTGCACACGTGTTGAGATTCGAGCGACTTTTATTTGTTTAGTCGCCAGGATGATAGGGGGAAATAACGAAGAAGGAATATTAGATTATTAGAAAGAGAAATCAGAAACCTATTAAAAGTAGTAAAGAGGAGTCGGGATGGGAGGATCGAATAGTTTTGAGACAACGAAAGTCGCACCGACTCTCTGCGTCCATGTCGTGAGCGGGAAATCAAGTTCAAACTATACATATATATAGAGGGAGAGAAAAAAGTTGCAGGAAGGGTCATCCCGTTCATCGACCAACCGGAACTACCGAAGTTCTGACCTTCTATCCAACTCGAGAAGAATTCAAAAACTTCTCGGCTTACATTGAGAAGGTTGAGGCAGCTTCGGCTCATACCAAATGTGGGATCGCGAAGATAGTTCCTCCTGCCGGCTGGAGTCCTCGTCCAAGCAAAAGCAACTTTCAAGATGTGGATAATTATGTGATCAAATCGTGGGTTCTGTTGAGAAAGAAAATGGAAAATATTTCAGTCCGGTGAAGGAACTCATGATGAGGACGGCACAAGGCGTCTATCAGAAGAGCAATGAGATCTTCAAAAAGCAAATGACAGTCAAGGAATATAAGCAAATGGCTGGAAAAGCTCAGTACAAGCCGCCGTCTGCTGTGGCTGGAATGAGTCCAAAACAATTGGAAAAGTTCGTTGTGAGACCAACGCGAAAGAGAGAATTTCAGTTATTTGTTCGATCATCTCGAAGATGGAGAGCCGATTTATGGAGCAGACACAGAGGGTTCGATCTATGACGAGGGCATCGAAGAGTTCAATATGAATCGACTGGGAACCATCTTGGATGAATATTCCAACGATCATCATATTGTGGTGAGAAGATAGAGAGAAAGAGAGAGAGAAAAGGGCTTTTAGATCAAAGGAGTTAACTCGGTTTATCTCTACTTTGGAATGTACAAGACCTGCTTCCCTTGGCATTCGGAAGACATGGATCTCTACTCGATCAATTATGTCCATTTTGGAGCTCCCAAATATTGGTTTGCCATTCCAGCCGAAGCAGCTGATAGATTCGAAAAAGTTATGGATCAATATTTCCCCAATTGGAGAAGCGACTGCCAGGTATGACTCTTCGTCGAAAAACAACAATTCATAGGGCTATCCACGACACAAGTTGTGTATGATCTCACCGGAAATCCTCCGGACTCATGGGATCCCCTATGGAACGATGGTACAACGACCAAATGAATTCATCATTACGTTTCCAAGGGTGAGTTTAGAGAGAAGGGAGAGAGTAGAGACAACAAAGTGATTTCAGGGCTATCATATGGGTTTCAACACTGGATACAATATAGCCGAGTCAACCAATTTCGCCATTGATCGATGGATTGATTACGGCAAGAATGTGATTGTATGCACGTGTCGGGAAGCAGTCAATCTGATCATGACGGTACTTTGCTCTTCTATAAACAGAGAGACTCATTCAGAAATATATGGTACGCTATCGGCCAATTGAAGAGCCGGCTTGGTTCAAGTATTGGTACGATCAGCGAATAACCAACTTCATACCGATAGTCGAATATCCACATGAGGAATCATCAAACAAGAACAAACTGCGGATAACTTGTCAGTTCCTTTAGTAATAATTTAAGAGGAATTCTTAGATACTTTCGACGAGCAGATGAAAATTAGTGAAAAATTGAAGAAAAAAAGAAATTGGTTGAAAGTCTCCCCCGATTTGAATTCTCGAACGGCTCCGAATCTCTTCAAAGAGAGAGAGGAAAACGAAGAAGTCTCCTATCAATACCCTCATTGTGCCGTCTGTATGCTCTTTGTACCCAAGAGTCAGAGTGTAAAAGTCAAGGAGATCCCTCTCAAGTATTTCTTTTTTCCTAAAAAAAACAAAATAAGAATTTAGGTCGAAGAGATACGTAAAGAGTCTTTACTTCTCCAAAAGCCCACCTCCCTACCCCGAAGATGACCCGGTCGAAGATCTTCTTCTGACGTGCTCGAATTGTCGCGTAACCGTCCACGAAAGTTGCTATGGAGGCAAATTCGAAGGCGAAAATAGAGGCAAACCGAATTAAAGAAAAGAACCAAAAGAATTTCAGACGAATGGCGATGCTTCCGCTGCAGAGATCGGAACGATGTGGCCATTCGATTCCGCAGTTGTACTCTTTGTGAAATGAGAGCCGGAGCTCTGATTCCCTGTCAAACTGGAATCGATCATGGATTTATCCACGTCGTATGTGGGATCATGAATCGACGAACCTCGTTCAATTCGCCGATCGGACCAACTCAATCCTTTACTTATCCCTCCATCGCTCACAAACCAATGCAAAGCATACTGTAAGTTTGTCTCTTTGAATCAACCGAGATTTAGCGAACAATTGCTCTGCCAATACATCTCAGCTGAGAGCGACTACCCCGAGAATTCGCGATGGGTCTGCCAAGTCTGTCAAGCCCTAAAAGAAGGACTGATTGTCTGTTCGCTGTGTAGCGAGACTGTAGGAGAGAACCTAAGGACAACGGCTCATGCGACATGTGGCAAACGAACTGGGTTCCTTTTCGAAGAGAGAGCTTATCCCCAGTGCACAGCTATGGTCTGTGATCGACATCATTATGAGGAATTCGTCGAAGGCGATCCAATCGCTCCGGGATCCCGAGTTTTCGTCCTGAGGAGAAGAATCAACGAACGAGGAATTGATGATGGCGAAATCAAAGAAGTCATCACCTATACTCATCTCTCCGTTCAAAATCTCAACGGAGTTTATATTTCGGATGTCACCGCGGAAAATGTCATCTCGTGTAGTTGCTTTGATGACACCGATGGCCGAAATAAACATGTCGACCGCAAGGAAGAACACAAGGAAGGCGCTCGTCTAACTATTCAATTCGCTGGCAAGCAAGAGGACGCCTACTATCGGAGACAAAACAAATTCACGGAGTACGTCGTTAAACTCCACAATGGGAATCAAATAAGATGCGAAGGCAAAGAACTTTTCCCAGTTGGACGAAAAATGCCATATTCTGTGAAGAAGAAAGTCAATGAATATGTGAGTCATCCCAGTCGAAGAAGCCGTTTCCCCATGTATTTTCAATAGTCCTCGTCTCCCCGATACTCCTCCCCATTCTTTCCTTTTTTACCCAAAAAAGCCAAGGATCTCCAAGTGAAATAGTCAAAAATGTGTGTATAATTCGAATAAATATCATAATTGTGTGATTATATCACTGGCTTTTGCTTCTATTTTGACTTTTGCTAGATGATCAGCTCGTGTTGGACCTATATTCACAATGAAAAGCGGCTTATTTTGTAGATGAGTGTGATAGGCGAATCGATATCCAGACATCACACTTAACGAGGATCCAAGCACCAACATTCCATCACTTTCTTCGACCTTCAACGACTTTTTAAGCAAGGGAGAGCTAAACCTTTTCATAAATCAAATCGACTGTTTTCCTTGGAACATTGTCTCCAAAAAAGACGACATCTGTCTTTATAATATTCCCCCCACACTCCTCGCAGTTCGGCAATTCAAATCCCTAGATTGGCTTTCGGCTTGAAAAATAAGCAACTGACTTCATCAGCTCCAGGCACGATATGCACATCCCCATCTGGAGCGATTTCCCCAGGCGAACAGTCGGATCCCCAAGCGGAATTCAACTCGGCCAATCTCTTTTGAAACTCATCTCTTGGAGTTATATCTCCACAGGACATACAACGAACGCGATGTCCTGAGCCGTGAAGCTCTGTTAGTAAGGAACTTCCAGCTCTATTTTTCCCTTTTTTCTATTTCAAAAATAACCAACTTGACGTGTAATCCATCGACATTTTGAGTTATAAGCCATTGAAATCGATCAGATCTCTCCCAAGAGGCTAAAGTTCGATGGGTCGGATTGCATTCTGCTCGGGAGAAGTTCGGCCAAGCCAAGAAATTCCTTGCCCAATATCTGAAGAAAAACAACCAAATGCCAAATTAAATCTCACTCACCGACGACGAATTTTGTCAGATTTCATGAATTCCTGATGAGTGACAGGGCGATGATTAGTTCTCTCGTAGAGACCAACATTCTTCGATCGATAGTCTGGAATTCCTGAAATTTTACTTAAAAATATCTCTCTTTTTTAGAACCAGATTCGGTGGATATTCCAGCTCCTGTGAGGACTATAAGGCGACTAACATCATGGAGTTCACTTTGGAGAAGACGTAAAAGCGTTGGATCGACTGGGTCGTGTTTGGGAACAAAACGACTGATCATCAAAGAAGATTTTGACCAAAAAATGAAGGAGTTTAGGGGAAATAAAATACGCAATTACGTACTCAAAGAAGAGATGAGGCGACTAGCCACCTTCTCATCGGCTTTTCAGATGATCCTAGAGGAAAATACTTAGGAGTGCAAGTGTACTGGATTAGATTTTTGTTCATATTGAAATCTAAAGGAAGTCCCTCAACCAACTGATCAAAGAGAAATCAAACAAAACTCTCTCCTGATTGCCCAGCTGGATCACCTTTTTGGAAATTTTATCAAAGTCCAATGAAAACAACTTTTTTCGGCTTATATTTATTAATCCTTTTGGTTTATGGGCTTTTTCAAGTGAACGGCCTGTTCCTGAAACGGACAGCCTTATGCTTTCGAATGTAGCTACAGCTATCAGAACAAGCTGCTCCGAGTGTGAGAAAGAGAAGCGAAGCGAGCAGTGCAACAAGAAGAATTCTCAGCGTATCATCCGATCCGATGGCCAGGTCCAATTCGGTCAATCTTCTGTACATTTTTCTCTCGAAAGCTAACCAATAGAGATAAAGAAGAGATCCAATGAGGCCGATGATCGACAGGAATCTCATAAGCTCTTTTTCTCCAAATTTCGGCTTATTCTACTCTTTCAACGGCTTGAAGACAGCCTTCTTCACGTAGCTCTCATTGCAAATCTCATACGAATTATGATTGGAGATTCTTACCCATTCTGCTAGGCAGTTTTCACGGATATTTCCCATAGTTCCTTGACAGTTGCACGGGTTAACCATATCACCTGTCTCCGACTGACAAATTCGACAGATCCTTCGTTCCAAAGATGAAATTCCAGAGGACAAAGGAGAATTGAAGGATGGGCGGAAAAAGAGAAAAGAATATCCGACTTGAAGAGGCATTGGATTGGCCGTTCGCAGAGATTCGTTTTCCATTTTGTCCTCCGCTTAAATCCAGCCTAATCCCAGAAGTTTTTTTTTCAAAATAGTTGAGATTTTGGATGAGAGACTCTCAAAGTTCCTGTTGACAGTTTGACACTTTCTGTTGTTCGGGAAGTCAAAGAACGACCACAAGGCTAGAAATATTGAGAGCTCTACGAAAAACATCAAAAACGACTCGTCCTTTGGTTTTCGCCAAACTCGACGAGTCTGTTTTTACACGTGTCTCACAACAAAAAGGACAAGACTTCACGTGAAACATCTTGCAAATATCGAACTCGTGCCACGTGTGGTTCGTTTTGCATCATCTTTTTGTCATTCCTCCTCCTCACAACATCAAACTTCTTTGTTCCTTTTTCAACCGCTGTGTCCACCACGTGTTGGGTTCAAGATATCAAGGCGTTCGCGTCTGAGCCAAAACTCTTATCAAATTAGAAGCTCATGTGGGGTCACTTGATTTTCAAGGAGAAATTCCAAAAGACTCGATGTGTTGTGGTCTTTGTGACCCCCGGAGAGTTTCGACGCCTCCTTCGGTGGGCTGCTTTTTCAAACCGGCAGGAGATCTAAAGTACAATATTTTCCCGTTTTGGTCTCAAGAGAAGGAACCTCCGAGATAAGTTTTATTGGATCCATTGCAGTAGATATGATAAATTGGCAAACTTTGTCCTGAGAACAAAAGGGTAGCAGTACTTTGTTTTGTAGCCAATGTTCAACTTGTTTATCTCTTCTCTATCAACTCCAAGTTCAAACAAATGAGCTCTGCACATCCAAGACGCCTGCAGTTTCTCCAAACAATGTTGTTGACTTCCTTCAGGAGTAAAGTCCCATTAGTTGTTGTTGTCTCTCCTAAACTCGAGGGATTTTCGAGTGTAGCGAATCATCGTCATAGGCTCTTATCGTCTCTTTCTTCCACACACGTGGTCGTCGTACTTTGAGGTGTAGTCTTCCCTCGTTCTCCCTCGTTTCCTTTTTGGACGCTCTTTGTCTCCTCCAATCAAACAAAAGAGAGATGTCTAAATTCAGCAAATCAACCCCCACACAATTGACAAAACGGAGGCATTTTGGGCTGAGATATTACCTCCTTCGTGGGAGGATTGGAGGGTCTTGTAAAGCTCTCATTTTACATTCATCAGGCGACAGTTATCATAAATAATAGAGTCGTCTCTTCGGAGAAGCATCTCTCTACAGTAATCTCGTGATCTCTGTCTAAGATCCACCCTCAATCCTCTCGTGACTGTATCCAAAGGCTTATCCATCCACCTCCATTCTCGAAGAACACGAGGCAATCAGCCGGGGATCAACCAGGTGCTTCTTGAACTTTTTCTCCCAAAAGACGCAGCATGGTCAGCACGTTGTCAGTCTGATGTAATCGTTGCAAAGAGACTGGGGGACAACACAACGAGCGGACAAAGTCCGACCAGAAAGAGGCCATGATCTTCACATGCTTTTTGAGCAGAAATCGAGACGTTCGTTGAAAAAAATAAGGAAGTCATGGCTTGGGAGTCTCTTCCCATGTCGTCACAGGACTTTGGACCTTTGAGTCCCTCTTGCAGACAGCCCAAAAGAAACAATAAGCTATGTCAAAGAAGTCCATGATTTTCTAAAAAGGTTACAGTTGAGTTCGCATCTATAATTCATCAGATTTTGCAGATGTTATCCCTAAATAATTCGATGAGTACAATCCTACAGTAATCCGGTTCAAGAAGGGTAAACAAATATTGTGTGACCATAGTTCAGACTTGTTTTCCTTTTTCTCTCCATCGAGCTCAGCGCTCGTTCTTTCATGGGGGAAGCCCCCTCCTGGAGATAGCGACCAGTCTAGGTGCTTTCATCAGTGTAAGAAAGAGGCGATAAGGCCATTATTGGAGGAACTTTGTTCAACCGGGGGAAGACCCTCACATGGGTTCAAAGTACTCGGGAAGAAATTCCCTGCGTTCAAAAAAGGGCAGACGGGAGGAGAAGGTTGATTATGGGAACGATCATTCCGAGGGGAGTACCGTAACCAGATTCCAACATTTCTTTTTCGTCTGATTTGGTTCTTTGGAAAACCACGCGAGTTCTTAGGTTTTCCTCCTGCGTCAACTTGTATTCCCAGTCTCTCTCTTTTTGGACCTCTCACAGTCATGGCCGCATGAACTTTTCGAGATGTCGTCATTTGATTCAAAGAGCCGGTTCCGGTAGTAGCAGAGTTCGCCGGGTAAATATAGGTCAGGTGAGAGAAAGGTTTCCCTCCCCACCTCAGAGAGATTATCTTTATTGAAAATGACGGGAGAGTATACCAATGGTCTTTTCTTAATTAGCTCAAGAAAGCAATGAAATCATATCGCTATCAAATATTCATGAAATGACTCGAACCTGATGAAACATTCATCTTCTAAATAGATCGAGTTGATCTACTCGTGGCTTTTTCTTTCACCCACGACATTGAAAATAGACATTCTTCCAAGGAGGACTTCACGTAGTCAGAGATCTCCCGCGACTTTCCATTACTTCGAATTTCCTGTCCATGTGTCTCCCATCAAATCATCTGCCTCCCTCTCA
The DNA here is from genome assembly GCA_932521405.1 of Oscheius sp. JU1382. Classification (NCBI taxonomy): domain Eukaryota; kingdom Metazoa; phylum Nematoda; class Chromadorea; order Rhabditida; family Rhabditidae; genus Oscheius; species Oscheius sp. JU1382. Next base: position 5,084,952 of record OW051479.1, read on the forward strand.
TAATCCACCCCACCCCCATTGTGATCCGATTTGCAGGATGAAGCCGAAAAAGAAGCCAACGAGAAGCTTTTTCTGAAGCCGTTGGCGAGGGTGGGAATTAAGGAGGGATTAGAAGGATGATTTGATTAATAATCCTTCGAAGAGACCCGATCTGAAAAATTAGCTAATGGCTTCAGGACGATCTTGGAGAGATCTCTCGCGAACAGAGGCAAAGATCAGCTGCCAAAAGTTGAGTAAGAGCTTCCGGAGAATCATTCGCCGCCAGCCAGAGATCCTTAGTCGACTCATTTAGACGATTTCTCTGGAAATTCCTTGGGCGATCTTCCCACAGTTGGATGAGTCTTTCTCTCCTTTGATTGCCAGACGGGAGATACTGTAGCTTCTCACGTACCATGGTGTCCTCAACAGGAGGATCACACGAGGAACCGCCCTTGAGAAAACGTTGATTTCACGTGAAGAGGTAATTTCCGAATGCCTCGAGGAACTCCCTCGATTTCCACTTGAACGCTCACCTGTCTACTGCGATCAAAGAGAACCTAAGGAGAATAAGAGCTTCGCTGTTTTTCCTCTCTCTCTCTCTCTCTCTCTCCCTTGTGTATGGCTTTGCCATTTTGCCAATTACCCGGTGCCCGTTCACTGAACTGTTTTCCACGTGTGGCTCCCAAGAATTCCTTTTCAGTGATCGTCTATGCCCTCTGCCCTCTGTTTACGGGAGGCGGGCACGCCTGCTTCCCGTGGACACGCCTCCCAGGCATGGTCTCCTCTCTCAGTCGGTTGTCCGCTTGTCCCGGAGAGACTTCACATGGCCATCACGGGAATTCTTCTGTATTCTTCCTCATATCTTCCCTCCTCTATCCATTCATCTCTCTCTCTCTCTCTCTCTCTCTATCTATCTATTGTTTATTCCTCGTTGGATTCTAAACTAAAGAAACTTCCTCTCTCTTTCTCAATTACCAAAAAAAACTTTCAATTTCCTGTCAAGATTGAAACCATTTGCAGAGACAATGGAAGTTCTTTTGGAGAATTGCCTTCCAGTTGAGAACATTCTTCTCCAACAGCATCTGGACAAATCTCGCAAGCGTCGCCATTCGGACCAAGATTTTAGTGAAGTAAGTTCTCTCTTTTTCTTCCTCCCACCCTCGTCCCTGTCAACAAAAAGTACGTTTCCGGACGGCACAAATAGAGCTCGAAAAACACGCGGCTCCAGCGCGTCTGCCGCACGTGAACCGAAAACAGTCGTGAACCCGTCGGGCAACAAAAAGACACAACAGGAAGCCCGATCAGAATAACAGACCCAGCAGGGAGGAGGGAGGTCTCTGAACAATGTTTACGGGGCGACACATGGTCAAAGATAAAAAGGAACCAGACAGGGCTTTCCCCATTGCGAACTTTCAGGATGATGCGTCTTCCCCGAAATCTCATTCACCTTCGATTGACGATGATCGTCGGGCTCATCATAACGAGCTGGAGCGAAGACGTCGTGACCACATCAAGGACCATTTCATGGCTTTAAAGGAGGCTATTCCATTGCTCGAAGGAGAGAAGTCATCTCGTGCTTTGATCCTCAAACGGGCGATCGAATATATCTCGTTGATGAAGAACAAACTCCGAGACAATCAGAATGGAATGATCGAACTCAAACGACGAAATGAGATGTTGGAGGCTCAATGTCAGTTTCCTCTGAACTACAAAACAAATAAGATATTTCAGTGAGCGAACGCCAGCAACGTGTTCCAGCTGTTTCTGCCTTCCCCGTCTCGGCCAGCTCTTCTCCGGCTACCGTACCGCTTGGAATCCAAACGCCAATTCCACTTCCTGTGGTCACAACTCCCCAATTGGCTCCATCGCTCGATGCTCTTCGTTTCAGCGGAGTTCTTCCGCCAAGCCAGGAATCTCTCTTGGCTTTGACTCAAATGCTCCTCAACCAGGCCAAGCTAAACCAAAAGGAAACCGAACTCCACAATCGAGTCATGAAAGAATTGTTCTAAAAAGAGAATCTCTCCCCTATCCTCTCCTCTGATCTCCTGTAACTAACACTCCCTCCATACGAAGTATAGAACGGATATTTCCTATTCTAGTGTGTTCCTTCCGGTTAATAAATTTTTACAATTTCATCGTCTTTTCCGAATCATACGCCTGTTCCAAGATCGATAAGGGTAGTCAGAGTATGGAAAAATACTTCTCGATCAAATGTATCCGCCAATCTCAGAATTATGGATAAGAGAGGTCTACAGTATCCTCTTCTTGTGATCTTCGTCTGAACTTTTGGAGGATATTGTGGGTGGCAGAGATGAGAATTCTGACAAAAGGGTACAGAGACAGCCCCCGGGATTTATTTCTCTATGCCGAAAGATTTCTTTCGACGTACTTTGCTCATCTTTATGCTCGATTTGTAAAAATTGAAGAAATTTCAATGGAAGGCTGATGAACAGACGACTAGACTTTAGATCTCCCGGGTACAGGTTGTGGGTGGGAGCCTTTGACTGAACAGTTCAGCTTTCCCCTTTGACTCAATTTTGACCTTAACATTAATTAAAAATTAAGATTTGATCTTGAAATATTCAATAGAAATGGCGGCTTAGAGGGACATCGGTTCCACTCAAAAATGGAGTCTGTGTTTGCTATTAGCAATTCTGTATACAGAGGGATAAACTTTCAACAATTTCCACCAGAGTTTCGGGGATTTTCACCTGTCGACTCGTTTATTCCGAGCAGTTGAAAATACTCATTTTTATACAAAAAATCTCACTTTCTCAACTCCTTTGAACTTTGAAAAGAAGCAGGGAAGTTGAAAGAGAAAAAAGTGATCTCGAAGCCAGGCTAACTGGTGATGTATGAAGTGCACAGAGACATCTGAAATCTCCAACGGCTGAAACGAACTTCGGACAATCTGATTGAGAAAGTAGGATTTGGCGAACTCTTTGAACTCCAGGTCTTTTGAGAATGATTTCGAATGAACTTCCAAAGTCTACAAATTTGCATAATAAATCCTTAATTTGTAAACAATTCGAGAATATTCCCCTTTAGTGAAATAATTTTATTAAAACCCGATAGAAATCTGTTGAGCATCTTCGGTAACCCGTGGAATATCACAATTGGAGGAACCCGTCCGCCTCATCTACCATATCCTGAGGAGAAGAACAAAAAGAGTGATGAGAAGAGAAAACGAAGAAGCTGATTGGATCAGAGATTCCCTCGGAGAGGCTGATGGATCCGTCGGGTCGAGAATGACAATCGGCATCTCTCCCGAGCCCTCTTCCTGAAGATTTTTTGTAAACTCGTCTCGCTTCGACCCACATAGTCTTCGTCGTCGGGCAGATTGGCACTCCCTTCGAGTTCATAGTTGGTGTAGTTTCTGCCGTGAATCAGGGTGCTCAGCCGGAAGGAAAGCATTCCCAATTGGAGTCTTTGTTCCACAAAAATACCTAAATTTATTGTTTTAATTTCCCTCGCTTCAACCTCGATAGTTAAGGAATTTGTCGCCTTTATATTCGGGATTGCTGCTCTGTTGATTGATCCCACTCTGAGCCACAATTTTGTTGTAATCAGCCAGAGCTGTCCCGTTCCAGCAACGATCATCAACTGCCGCTGCCAGGCCATCTTCCTTACAGAAACTCTCCGGAAGAGACCGAAACCAGCCCCTCATCGTGACGAGCTACAAAATAGGTCTTAAACAAAAATGATAACAGGAGGAGCAAAGGAGGATTATAGCACTTCCCTAGCCGATTAGAACTGTTTTTTTCGACTTACCCTGTCGCCGAAGGAACTCATAAGCTGGCGGGCAATGCGATAATGACCGACGTCTTGTTCGGCCACAGAACGAATCCACGTAGCTCGTTTGTAACGTCGTCGGCGGAAGTTTTGCTCGATGGCGAAGCATTTGGCCAGGACCTGGAAGTGCCCTGGATTAGAAAAAAGGAGAGAAGAGTCTTGCGCATGCGTGACCTCAATGGCGATTTACAGCCACTTGGCTCGGCAAAACAAACGAAAAGACACCATATTGTCGATAAGCGGCGATCCCTCACTGTCACTTTTTGAGGCTTTTACGATCCTCAGCGACGACATCAAAAAAGAAGATTTTCCCACAGATTGAAAAAAACAAGGCATTGATATGAAATGAGTCGACGCGCCAAGTAGAAGACGTCGCATTCGGCCGCCTCTGTGAGTCAGAAAGAGAAAGGCCACGCAAACATTCACGCAACCACAAACCTTATTCGTTACGGTTGGTCCTCGCTCTTGAAAGACCATCATCGCTTCTGAGATTTGAACGGGTAACGGACCCAACGCTCCTTGGAGATTTTGGGGTCCTCTTAACATCTGCGATAGACGATGGATTCCATCTGCAAATTGGTCTTTTGAAAAGAGGAATACTGTAGGGGAAGGCAGATGTCTAAACCCCAGGAAAAGACACAGAAAAATACCGGAAATGGGAGATAATGTCTGGACGATACCGTTCGCCCAAAGAGACATAAATATTAGGGCCAATTTACTGCCAAGTTCCCGTGTCTTATGGGTGCGAAGCGGCACCTTTGACTCGGGCGTCTCCACCTGAGCCACACTGCCTCCCCTTAAGGAGAAATGAGCCAGGTTGAAATCACATATCTTCTCTTTCACGAGGCAACTCAACTGCCGGATATGAACCGGATTAGCGGGAACTCCAAAGGGAAATGTTGCGCAGATTGACCCTTCGCGTATCACAACAGGCTCTCTCCTTACCTACAACGGTATCCCATTGTTGATCCATTTCGGCCCACTCTGCCAGACATCCTCTCAAGACATTCAAACAGAATCCGAGACAGGGCTTCACGTGTTCTTTAGACGAGGAGCATTGAGAACATTCGCTCATTCGAGTCAGATTTAGGACACATTCTCGACTTAGAGTTGTCTGAAATTTGAATATTGATCGATGGATCAAGGACAAGACAAATTGCATGGCGGAAACTGCCAATTACCAGGGAGGTCATCCGACTCGTCGGAGCCAACTCGAAAATCTTCCCCGATTACCGAGAGACCGCCACAAACCACCTGCCGCCGTCAATTAAGGGCTTAGCAGACTTTAACCCATCACACGCACCTGTGGCTCTCAATTAGATTGCCGCCTTAGATCTGCCCCTTTACTTACATTAAGAAATCCGTCAAGGACTTGATGGGCTGTGTCCAGAGCGGCGATGAAGTTCCTCCAAGTGTTGAGCGTCTTCTCCAGATGAGCTGTCACCTTCTTTGGAACATCGCCAAATGGCTCGATCTCTTCCATATTATCCAGCATACATCTCCATTCCAATTCTGAGACTTCTTGCTGAATTTGTTTTGAAAAGAGAAAAGAAAAAAACTTACTAATGGATTTAAAAGAGAGAAAACAATTCGAAATAAATGAGAGAAAAGATGGTCTGTGATTGACTTCACTGAGGCATCCGAATAGGGCGAACTGAAGGCTCGAAGTCGGTTGAAAAAAGTATCGAAATCCTAGGGAAATTTAAGAAAAAGAAAGGGTGGACAAACCCTCGAGTTATTCTCATAAAAAGGACCGTAAGTCCTCTTGAAAAGAGTATCCAAATTCGAGTGACAAGTGTTCAAAGAATTATAAAAATATGCTGAAATAGTCTATTGTGAAGGCCGGGCAAATCAAATTACTTCTAAAACTGTTGAGATTTGTGAATAGCATATGACGAAGAATAATGACTTTATCCTGGAGTTGTAGTCGAAATATTCTGGAAATTCGTTCCCCTTCGATTCGATTGGACAAACCTTTGGGCTCGTTCTAGCATTTCTTCCTCTTTTTCCGGCCCACATGAGGAGGACATTCCCGAACAGACAGCTGTGGATTTCGGGCCTAAAAAAGACCTTCGATTAATTGGATCCCATATTCGATGCTAATTAATGGAGAACCTCCTTTGTAGCCCCCTCGTAAAACAATCGTCTCAATGCGAGCTCTGACCTTGGTTGATCCCTCGACAACATTTGTTGAGGTCAAAGGAAGGAGCCGACTAACGAGAAAACTTGTGAATAGAACGGTCACTGGGCCACTGGGACTTTTTTGAACTCGATTCTCACCGCTGTAATCAACCTGGGAATTCCAATCGTAAATCAGCTTTAAGTAGCTGTAAATATACTGCTTGCGCACGAGAATCCAGCTTTCGATGGAAATTAGCCAAAAATGGTAGTGGGAAAGGCCAATCGAGCGAGAAGATGACCTCAGGTTATGACTGTCTCTCAGATCTTCTCGACTTCTAATTGACACTATTCAGAGGACTCTCTCTCTCTCTTTCTCTCTCATCCATCAAAAAGATCTATTTCGATGTAATCAACAATAATTATGGGGAAGATAACGGACGCCAATATGGGATGACAAGAAGGAGATTTAAAACTAACTCTTGTAAGTAAAGAGACAAACCTGCTAGACTCCTTTGAATTAAAATAAACATAAAAAATAGAAGGAACGGCGGTCGGCGCATGCCGGTCTGAACAGTCTGAGCTCGCAGCCTCTGATGCCTCGACCCCGCCCCCTAATTGCGCGATGGCAGGATAATACACGCGTCGACTGATTACAAGACAGAGGAAGTGTCAAAATGTTTTGTCAGCGAATTAGTCGCGGGGATTACTCTTGGAAACTTGTTTTCCACATTTACATTTTGAACGTCTCGAGGACCCTTTTTGTCTCTCTCTCTCTCTCTCTCTCTCTCTCTGTTACATAAGCCTTCTCATCCCTCTGTCTTCTACCTCCTGCTGTGTTGTCTGAGTCAGCAAAAGGTATGCTAATAAGTGGCTATTCCGGTGCGAAGAGAGGAACCCGCTGTGCTCTCCTTCGTAAGAAGAACGGTCGGCATTTGTGTCATGAGTCAAAGGCGCCGAGTGGCCGGCTGAGAACACATTTTCTCCGCGCCTTCGAAGAGAGTAATCCTGAAGGAAACAGTCTCGTCTCATTGTCACTACCAAAAGCAAATCTTTCTTGTTCTATTATTGGTATGGACTAACCTCGAGAGCCAACGAGTGTCAAGAAACGCTGCTGGCAGAGGGAAATCTCCCCAGGTTACGACGACGACAAATAGCCAGCTGGGAATTGGCCAATTAGGCACAATACTCACACGGATTTACTCTTTTCTCTTTGGATTACTCCTCCTTTTAAGTCTCTACAGTATCCTCCGGTCGATTACAACAAGAAGGTCAAGACGGCCAACTTAGCGAAGAGAGAGCTCTCGAGTTACCCTGTTTGGACACCTCGTCGCCCCCAGATGGTCTTGATTAATCCCCCTCAAGAGAGTTTGATTTACAGCTAGATGTTTGTCTTCCAAGAGGGTCAGTCGTCTGTTGTCGCGTGCCGTCAGTCATTACAGTCATTAAATGAGGCGGTGTCTTTTCCAGAAGAAGAGCCGAAATGGCCATCAAGATGTCCCTCTGAGCGACCTCCTTTGAGGATCTTTTTCCAAAAATAACTAGTGTAGCCCGTTGTGTTTGATATGAAAACGTCAGATTGACAGGTAGGATCCGAGGGCAAACAGAATCTCGGCAGCGTGTGCTTTTTATTTGAAGCGGATAGATCACAGGGGGGAGGAGAGATCGGAAGTGAAAGGCTTTTTAGCTCTCTTTAGTTTCTGTGCCAGCCCACAGAGAACCAGAAAGAGCCTTCGAGATGCGGTCAGGACGGGCGAAGTCATATCGTTCCTCCATGGGACGACTCATCGGGTCAATGTTACTGGAATTATTCGTATTTTTTGAGGGAAAACAAAGCCAAAAAGCAGAAAGCTGCCTTTCAAACTCTCCTTGAAGAGAGATCAAATAGAAGCAAAAGTGCAAAAGGCGAAAAGGAAAAGACTCACGTAATTGAAATTTCTTCGAACGAAGTTTTCCTTCCGAATGGAGGCCTCGGAGACAACACTCTCTCTACTATCAGTGCTATAGACGCTCTCTTGACTTCCAGAAGTTGGTCCCGGATCCAGGGGATCTTCTTCTTCGGCTTTTGGAGCTTTCTTCCCTCCGAATTGTTTCAAGAATTTCCGTCTCATCTCCTCCTCATTTCGTTCTTTTTTCTCCAAAATCTCCGTTCGATTCGTCAGCATTGAGGTAGTTGTGGTGGTTATGACAACGCGTTGAGGATTATTAGAAGATTGAGTGACCACGACTCGTGGAGGAGAGGGCGTTGGAGTTTCAGAGTCTCTTTGATGAACTCCTCTAATCGAGGGATTCATACTCTCAAAGAAAGCTCTTCTTTCGATCGACGTGCTGCTTTCCCTTCTGGGAGGCGAGGGAACTGGAGTGATCTCTTCTTGTCTCCCTTGGATGGAGACTTTTGAGTCGGATCCCCTTCTCTGCTGACTGGGATGAGACGAGGGAACTCCAATCAGACTGCTGGTTCGACTCGGGACATTATCGTAAAAACTCTCGTGGAGATTGTGCTGTTGTCTTCGTTCTCCCAGGGTCCTCGGGGTTCGATAAACATCTTGAGATGGACTGTCGCCTGGACTCTGTAGACTTTGTTCTTTCTTCTCATTGGCGATATTTTGTGTCCGATATCCCTCGTGGATATTTTGAGTCTGTTTGCCATCTTGTTCTCTGATCTCCTCTCGAAGCTTACTATCTTGCGGATGAGAGCTATTTCGATCGTCGTGATGGAAGGCCCCATACATCGCCTGTTGATAGCTGGCTACCATGTAATTATTGTCGAGATAGCCACTGGCACTTCGTGGTAGATTTTGAGGACTCAACTGGTCATAATTCTCTTCGTGAAGTTTGCTCATGCTTCCCATATTGAGATGATCATCATCTCGAGCTCTCCTTCCCATATCAGCGATGATGGCTCGTCTCACAGCTGCTGGCAGCTTATCCAGCGAAATGTAGCTGCCATCATCTTCCAACAAGTAGCGATCAGGGTCAGTCTCCTCTGGGTAAAAGCTGTCTTGAGAAATCGTCTCTTCCAAGTTATAGACGGGATATAAGGCTTGGTGATGACGCATCATCTCTTGTTCGATCAGTTGCTGTTCAATAAGTCGTTCTTGTTCTTCGAAATCATCGGGATCAGAATCAGTGGCTTGGCCATCTTCCTGCTCTTGGAGCATTTTGACGAGTCGCCTTCTTCTTTCGCTATCTGGTTTACTCAACTCGTCGTCACTCATCACTCCCACATCGTCTTCTTCAGAACTTGAAATTATGATTCTTTCAATCTCGTGGGTTTGAACTCGATCGTTGAAAGTAACACTTTTATGGGAAACTCCGCTGATCCGGGAACTCTCACTCATCGAGCTGTCACGTCTGTCTCCAATCGTTTGTTTTTTTGGTTTTTGTTGGAGAGAGACAGTTCTACTTCGGTCCTCTTCATTCGACGAGGAAGGACTGCTCAAAAGAGAGTTCTTATGTTCTAAAGGAGGATGGCGAGGTGGTTTCCCAGCTCCAGGCTGATGACGAACAGTGTCGGTAGATTTGGAGCTGGAGGCTTGAGAAGTGGTGGATTCTCTGCGGGAGCCAGCATTCCTGGGGCTCTCCGAAACTGTCGGCGGAGATTCTTCCCTTTTTTTGGTACTTTTCTGTGAATCGTCCTTTCGCTCCTTGGATCGATCTCTTTGCTCTTTGTGTTTCCTTTTTTCTCCTCCTTCCTTCCTCTCACTTCTCTCCTTAGAGGAATCTCTCTTTTCTTTGCTTCTCTTCTCCGCCATTTCCATCGTTCCTTCTTGAATTCCTTCTTCTTTATCCTTTTCTCGTTCTTTTCGCTTCTTCTTTTCCTCTTTCTCGTCCACTTTATCTAGCGAGGTTTGACTCTTCTTACGTTCTTTTTCCTCCTTTTCCAATCTCTTTTTTTCTTCTTTTTCCTTTTTCTTCTCTTCTTTTTCTCGTTTTTTATCTTCTTTTTCCTTCTTCTTCAATTCTTTCTTCTCTTCTTTCGATAATTTCCTCTCCTCCTTTGCTTCTTCCATCTTTTTTTTTTCTTCTTCTGTCTGCTCATTCAGCAATTCTTCATCAATCTGTTCGACTCTGAGTCCATCTTCATTTTCTTTCCTTTTCTCCTTTCGTTTCTTCACTTGATCCTTCTGCTGATTGGGAAGATTCTCCCATTCTTTCGGTTTGAATCCAGTCCTTCCCTCATCGTCCCTGTACCAGGCTGGATTTCCAACAATACTTCGACTCATCTCCATCTCATTCTTATCAACCGGCTTTAGTTCAATCTTAGCCTCGGAGATCTTCTCTTCTTCCGCTGGAGTTTCTTTGAGTCGATTGGCTATAGCCTGTTTCAAGAGAGTGTTAGCCCCATTCCGACCTCCAAGTCTTCCTCCGCCTCGTCGCGAATCCAACAACGAGCCTGTAAAAGCACCATGCAGTGTGGGCGGGGCAAAAGCAGAAAAAGTGTTGAATAAAATGACCAACCTGGGTCCAGCTGCGTCGGCGTCGATGGGAAAGTCTGTGAGGTGGCTGCGGAGTGATATTGCGCTTCTCGCATGCTGAAATTGTCAAAACTTTTCATCAATCGTGTCATTCGATCCCCATTGGCACCTTCGACTAAAAACAAAGATCGATGGTTTCCATCGGATACTCTCGAAATGTGAGGCGCTCGACATATTTTAAACATGACCAAAGCTTGTAGTCGCCCGGTGTTCTTTTTGTAGGATAGAAAGAGAAAAAGAGAGACGAAGGAAGGTCTTTGTTTATATAGTCTCATGCTGAAGGAAGCGAAGGCGATTAAGCTCATTAGGCGGAAAAACTTGCCATGGCTGTTCGTCCCGACTGAGAGGAATCCGTTCGACGGGGCAATAGAGGACAAAATGACGTAGACAGAAACACGACGGGGTCATATTTTGAGTAATAACTACCGCCGCAAGAGGCCAAAAAGGCACCGCCAGCAGGAGAAGGAGAGCAGCTGACTGCTCGCTTCACTTTACGCCTCCAACCGACTGGCCACACGAACGCATGCGGTTCAACACGTGCGATCAACATTAATTGAACTTTTCGGGGCAGATGACAACCTATTTTCTCGCTCTTCAGAGGGCAACATCATAGACGATCAAAGGATGTTTTGTTTCCTTTTAGAGCTCTCTCTTCTATTCTCTTTTTACTAGACTACTAGTTTGACTGAGATTGAGGGTGGAAAGCTTACAAAAAGGGGATCGATTTTTGACTGCTCCTATCAGATTTTGCTGAGTTTTTCACCTCTCGTTCACATTCCAAGACATAAATTGCCCCGGCTTGCAGTTGATAGATGAGCTCCGCGAGAGACGAACTCTTTGCAAAATGAATACACAAAAGAGCTTACATTGGAATGGAAAGAGGAAAAGGACGACAACCTGCCATGATTAAGTCGGTCATTGACCTTTGAAAAAGAGCTATCAGATGAAAAGTTAGAGATTGGCAGAGATGATGGATGGGCTGAGCTAACGGAAGCAAAATGAGCCCGTTTTGATTAGATTTGGAGGAGACTGAATGGGCGAAATGGAAGGAGGAGGGAGTAGTCTAACCATCTGAGAAAAGTAGGAAACACAACTGACAAGTCTCTCCCCCTCCGGTCAGCCGTAAACAGGCTCGTATCGGATGACCAGCACCTCCAGGAGGATTGCTAGTAGAGGAGACCCTTTTCAGCCCCAAGGGAGTCCTCCCATAAACATCGGCTAAGCCTTTTACACGTGCGATGGACACATTTTAGATCAACTACCTGTGGGGGAGCGGTGGACGGCCACTGGTGACTGTGGTGCTGAAATTCTCTGATAAAAACCAAACCAAAAAAGGAAAAAAAAACCTCGGGCCTAAATTTGCTGGAGGGTGCCAATGAGAGGACGGAGGCTGCTGGTGCTGAAAATGCTTGGAGTCAATCCAACTCGACGAGCAGCGCACCTCTGCTTCTTACCTGAGATCCACTGACGGGCGCCTTGCCCTCTCCGACCATTCCCTGCACCCAATCCGGATATTTATACAAACAACACGAGCGAATCTTCTTTGGCAAAGGAGGGGGTTCCTCTCTAAAGATTCAACAGATGTCTCCGAATAATGACCCCATCGAAGCGAGTGAGTGACCAAAGCGGTGTAAAACTTTTTATTATCATTCTGTACACATAAAATAAGATCTGATGTGTGGGCTCAAAGTGGCAAGCTCGACTCAACTTGTGTGCATTTTTAGTGAAGTTAAGCCGGATGAGGAGGGTAAATCCCTAAATTTATTATGTGCAGGAAGCAGAAGAGCAAAAAGACAAAAACTCCTTACATTTTTGGAGCTGGTCGTTGTAAGAAAGCGCTGAGCAAATCTAAAAATAGGCTGTCCAGATCATTCAAAGTCTATTTACCTATCGGGAAGGGGAAGATTATTGTCGAATTTTTCTCAGCTCTATAAAAAAGAAATAGAAAAGAAAAGAGAAAAACTGACGAGATTGAATTGAGAGTTTGAAGATAGCGGAGTTGGAGGGCGGAAGGAGATTCAGCTATGACTTCAGCTGCTTCTTTGAGGGCTCTTGACGCCTTTTGTTCTCCTTCGGCTACAATAACTTTCGCCCTGGCTTCACGAGCAGCCTCAGCCTCGGCTGCCATGGCCCTTTGAAGCTGGACGGGCAGTCGGACATCTTTCACTTCGACCCGCTCTACTTTCACTCCTGAAGGCAATTCTCAATTCGAAGGAAAAAAGTCAAACCCCAAGGCTCAGTAGCCTCATCGAGAGTGCTTTGCATTTGATGAGAGATGGCTTCTCGATCGGAAAGCATCTCAGCCAAAGTCTTTGTTCCCAAAATATTCCTAAGGGTTGTTTGAGCCAAAAGTTTAGTTGATCGGGCCGCATCCTCCACATTTGTCACCTGAATTCACTCTATTCCATGGAAAAGGAAGAAACGAACGGAGATTGTGGCATTAGATATGCGAAAATAGACGACAGCGTCGACAGCTACAGTAACGGAATCTTTGGACAAAATCTCTTGGGGAGGGACTTCGAAAGACAAAACTCGGAGATCAACTTTTCGATACGTGTCAATGCAGGGAACAATTAAGAAAATACCTGAAGAAGTGAGAATTGTGAGGGGGAGACTCACCCGGTCCTTTCGCTCCTCCCGGCATCAGTCGACCGAGACGGAAGATCACAGCTCGTTCGTATTCCTGCACTACCTGAAGCAGCTTTTGGGTTATTGGATTGTTGGAGGGAGGAACGTATTTGATTTCCGACGAACCTTGATGCACATGCAGGCAGAGATGGGCAATGTGACGAAGATGAGTAGATACGAGAGGATTGTGAGGATCCAACCACACACTCCGAATTCATTTTGGATGTTTGCTGAAAAGGAAGAAATCAGAAAGGAAAGAAATGATTTGTCCTTTTTTTTACCCTTGACACATCTCTGAAAAGAAAAAAACCCAGTCCAAATCCATTAAAAAGTCCAGAGGAGAGTTTACCTGGGACGAGATTTATCCTATCCTTTCGTGGATCCTTCTTCGTAGAAATGGTGCTTCTCTCACGCACCGACTTATTCATCGGCACGGGAGACTCTAGACTATCGGGTTTCACGAAGTGACAGAGGAGCTAAGGGGAAGACTCAGTCGTGCGAAATGGGATCTCTCCAGATCAACTCTCGGGTTCTTTTTGGGCCCAGTTCATTCTCCCCAACTTTATTCCTATTGTATTCCCAACTAGCTTCAAGAAGTCCGAACTTACGGTTAGTTTTGTATTTGTGTTGATTGGCCGAGAAAGTCGGCAGTTCAGGTATCGGACTGAACTTAAAAGCCCTTGGTGGAGGCTGAGAGAACTTGCGTTCTGCTATCATCATCAGGAGCGGATAAACAGCGACATGAGAGAATAATAAACGGCAGCCGTGGAATGCCAGATGGCAAAGAGGCCGAGACTTAAACCACTTTCACCTGAGATTTTAGAAGCAAATTTCGACTTTTAGAAGGCAGACAATTTATTATGAATTCCAGCGAATTCGTCCAAAATTACACGTTGATTGAGAAAGTTCTGGAGGGGGAGAGCCGGAAAAACAAAAATGTCGAGACTCGCTTCCAAAAGGAATATAAAGGGAGAGAGAGTCTCTCAATAAATTTCCTGATTGAGTCTTAAGAAAAACAAACAGCTGAGGCGCCAAAATAAAAGGAATATAGGCTGGAGTCTGCTTCAAAACAGATGCCAGCAGAATCTCGAATTCTTGCTAAAAGGATGCATCTCTCCCCTCTCCCTTATTATGTTAATCGTCAAAAGCCAATTGTCTTTTGAATAAAAGACGAGGCCAAAAGAGGAGAGCGAGGGGGAATAAGTAGTTATTTGGTTACGGTAATTGACTCTCATTATTCACTATCTCGGAAGTTGTAAAGGCGCGAGGAAGGGGAGAGCTGGGATTAGAAGGGCACCAAAAACTTTTCGGGGAATTTCTCGACAAAGAAGATGAGCGGAGGTGAGGTCACGCAGCCCACATGACTGATGCAAATTGGCTTGATTTTTGAGAAACATATTTTGACTCTCTTCCTTCTAAATTGAGTTGAAAAAAGAAAGTAATTTTCTGAGCAAAAACAAGAAAAAAGGAGAGAATCTTTTGACCTCAAGACGAGATTTGTTTCGATTGGAGGCGGGAGGGAGTCAGCCATTTGAGATCTGATGGTTCTCTTTATCCTGGACAAAGAAGACGACTTATTCGCCTTTTTTGGAAGACGACGCCGCTTGACGACTTCGATTCCAAACTAATTCCTTCCTCAAAAAGAGTTCATTTCAGTCAAATGGACCGAAAGATGTTCCATTGGTTTTGAATGTCCTCTTGATTAGAATCGTCGAATCAAGCAGAAGAGATTTTGTAAAGGTTTGTTCAAAGAGTGACAAAAGTGGCAATTAGAAGGGGGAGGAGACGACGTGATATTGGAAGAGATTCCGGAAAAGGGCTCTTTAGCTATTCGGAGTGACATTATTGAGAAAATCGAGGCAATCTTCGCGTTAGAGAACAATCCGAGATATTCTTACGAGGGGATTCTTCCATAAACCTTTGTGAATCTAAATGTCTCATTACTGTAGAAGGTAAGGGTGTGGTTGGAGTCCGAAGATATTTTGCGGAGGATTTGTTATTCATAGATTTGTATTGCCCAGTAGCCTTTCATAATATACCTGAGAATGCCTCTGCAAAGCCGAGAAAAGACCAAAGTTTTTTGAGTCGCTAACCTTATTTCCGGCTGGGAGTACATATTGAATACATTTGAACTGAGAATGAACTGGTGGAAGAAACCCGAGAAGCTGTTTGTGGAGAGAAGGAAAGAAACAAAAGTGAGAAGAACAATTTGGAGGAGTTGAGTGGAGTCTCTAACAAACGAGGCCATTTGAGGCCCGAAATGACTCTTGAAAATGAGTTTTGGGGTCAGAAGGCGGCTAATCGAGAACTCGAGTAAAAAAGCTCGGATTGGGCGTCAAGGTGGGCCTGGTTTGATTGCTGCGCGGACAGAGTGTCAGGCCAAAATTCGATTACTCAGTTGAGGCGACTTCCCGACAACGAGGCGAGCAAGAGGACAAGAAGGAAACAATGTTACGTCAAGAGGCTAACTGCCCGACTCTTTTGTTTCTATCCTCTGCTATTTTTTGAACTTTTTTGTCGGGAATTTTTCGAACTAAAAGTTGCGAAAGTTGGGTCTAAATGGAGACCGAATGATACGAATTAGTATGTGAAAGCGCCTTCTTTTTTTTGGTCAACTGGTGAATATTTGGATCTAAAAAAGAAAAGAGCCACGCCGAGCGAGTTGAAGTGTTTTCTTGGTTTGGTATTAAAGTAAATTTGAGATCTGACTGACTCTGTGTGACGAATGGAGCAAAACATAAGAGGAGAAGCGAATTGGATTAGAGATATGTGAATAGAAGACAACTTTTTCTATTTGTGAGGATCGGGAGTGAGCAGTCGAAAAGACACAAATGCGTTCCGACGAGAAACGATGGAATTACCAGGAAAGATCGGGAAGGCTGTCAAACACAGCTTCGGCCCTCGTTTATTATTCTTTTCGTCTCGCATTAAGGACATAAAGCGACTTGTCACAACTATCCATTTCGCTAATTATCTTTGACTTTTCGGCGGCAAACGAAGCGGCAGGAAAGAGTCCAAATGAGGGAGGGGAAACTTACGTTCGGGTTCTTGTTTTTCGATATCTTTGTCGAGTTTTTCTTTCTTTAAACTGTCCTCATCGTCATCGGAATTTCCAGAAATTAGAGATTTGTTCTAGAAAAAAGGGAGGAAAGAGTCCAAAGGCTGATGATACCTCTACAAGATTGTCTAAGGTTTGCCGAGCCATCGTCTCGACTTCATCACTCGAAGTGGACAAAAGATCGTCGTCTTTACTCGAAGAAGACGGCAGCATCGCCCCTTCTCCGGCTGATCCAATCGACATGGCTCGTGAATCAGCCAGTCGAGTCTCAACTCGGGAAGACGAGCCATTCGAGCTCAAGGAGACGACCGAGTCTCGAGTCGACATGACTCCGACACGAGCTAGATGAGCATTGAAGGCCGAGACTTATTCGAAATGTATGGAATACCCGGGACATCTGCCAAGACGAACAATTCATGCATTGACGAGGATGGGAGAGAAATGTGTGGCTTGATTAACACGAAAGGGGACGAAATTACTTTTTTTGATCTTCTATCTGCTATCGAAGACAACAACAATCGTAAAGGCAACGGCCTCAGTTAGCAAATTTGCTTGATTTCGGTCGAAAACATGAGTCCAACTGATAAGAATCTCTTTAAAAAGGACTCGAAAGGAGAAGAGCCAACCAACAGCAGCCATGCTCATGTTCAAGAAACACCGCGGAATGATGCTCATGAAGTTCCACGATTGGGGAGTAAGTTTTGTCTTTTATTTCTCTCAAAAACTCATTCCAGCGTGACAACAAGAAGATCCTCATCCTAATGTAACTCCCGTCTTTTCTACTTATCCTGGGAAATAAAGTGTGCACACTCAGTGTTTTGGCAAAAGGGAATTTGGCCAATTTGACCAAGATTTCCCCCGGAGGTTGTCCTCAGAGACATCAAAAACGGGTAGTAAAATGTAATGGCCGACTCAAAAAAAGTGCCCCCAGATTGCTCCAAAGCTCTTGGAGAGTCTTTTTTGCCGGAAGGAAAGTGATAGACATTTTCGTTATTGGACAGCTCCCTCTCGGTTCAAAGGAACAAATAGAACGTGGGATAAATTGCCGGCGGTTCGCACATTCATCTATGACATCGGAAGTGCTCGGACACTAATGGCCGGTTGTACTTTCTCTTTGGAGGATGACTGATCAACTATTTTGATCCCGCTTGGCTCACAAGGCGCATCGAAAATGTGTGCTGCGTCGCTTTCCGACGAACTTTGTTTTGATAATTGCTGTCGGCTCAAATGGCCAACTGACACCCGAAGAAAAGAACAGAAAAAGAGCTACCTTCAAAGATTCCCAGGAAAACTGTGGTTAATTAATGAAAGGAGCCTGCGACGGCGTCGAAAGTTGAAAAATCAGGCGGTAAAAACAATTGACTAATTCAGTTGTTTTGTCAGCCTCTCC
This sequence comes from Oscheius sp. JU1382, assembly GCA_932521405.1. Lineage (NCBI taxonomy): Eukaryota > Metazoa > Nematoda > Chromadorea > Rhabditida > Rhabditidae > Oscheius > Oscheius sp. JU1382. Next base: position 5,102,395 of record OW051479.1, read on the forward strand.
CCCCACTCACCTGATAATAAATCTATCCTTTGGCCAGAAATCTTTCCAATCATGGCGGCTGCCTCGAAAATGGAAGGTGGAGTTGGCTTTTTTGGTCCAGCTGTCAACTTCTCTTCGACCTCTCTCATCCTCTCTCGGATGCTCCTTTTTCGACTCATGAAGTGCTCGCCGGAGGAAGCCGAAAGACTGGACATTTTGCGTTGAGAGGTAGCATCTTCCAAGAGACAGGAAGTCACTTCCAACTTTTCCATGTGATACCATGGAGCGGTAAAGGAGAAGCGCAATTAAGGGGCGGAGTCAACCAGGTGATCCTCCTTCTAACCGTTGAAAACTGCAGCACCGCCCCTTGCGAGGATCTACGCGCACTAATTGGGACCTGGAGTGCTTAACAAGGCGCCGATCACACATTGGGGTCAAATTGGAGAAGCTACGTGGGAATCGTCTTTGGAGAGAAGCGAGAGAGTTTGAATTGGACTGGGCCATTATGTTTGGGGCAAAAGTCATAACAAGAGACGTAATTATCGGAGATTGTGAGCAGAAAAAGAGGAGCGAAGTGAAAAGTGAGTGCGTGTCTGAATACAAGATGAGCTAAAAGTCTATTTGTTTTGGAAGTGAAACTGGAGACGTTTTGACTTCCGAAAGAGTACTCGAACTCCCCCAGAGGCCACTAGAACCCGGTTCAATTTGATTAGACTATTGCCTCGATGTCTTGTAGTCGACTGAGAGAGAGAGGCAGGACCTAATATGAGAAAAGCAGGTGCTCGTAGTGGCCGACTCAATTGAAACAATGACTGACTGACTTCCGTCATCCAAAGAAACTGCTGAGAACTTCGACTCTACGGCGAGGAATCTCCAGGATTAAGACGTGTTCTCATCTTTGAAAAATATGGGAAGGCCGAGTGTAATGGACAAAGAGATCAAATATTCTCTCATCCAAGCGAGTGTTCTTTCGCTTCTTTGAATTCGCCCGGAGTAATCGTCTGTTTTCTACTCTCAAACTATCCAGTTTCTCCAACAAAAATTAATCAAAAAAGCTCTCTGACCCCAGAGAGAAAACGAACCTCTGCTCATTCTGTGAACAAATTCCTGTGGGATTTGCAACGGCGGTGTAAGGCGCGAGACCAATAACCGAGTTTCGAAGGAAGTTGCGATTGCCACGGCTGGGTAAACAGCCAACTATTTTGTTACAATCTCTTATTGTTTTTGATCGGAGACTACAGCTGGAAATCTGATCGGATCGAATGCTGATCTTCAGAACTTGAGGCTGTTCTCCCCTTGGAACAACTCTCTAAGAATAATAAGTCCAATCTACAGTCCATGGAACAAATGAAAAAAGTCCAGAGAGTCTGTGAAAAAAGAAAAGTCCTACCCTGTTTCTTGGGCTCCTTGCCCTTCTTCGGAAAGTAGCGAATATTTTCTGTTCTTATACTGGGTGCGTCGACGACCATCGCCCGTGTAGCATGGACCTGAGAGGGAAGGTGAGACAGGAAGACGAAAGGTGGCGAGATAGAGAGAACCCACACTGATCGACGATCGCGGTATTAGGAGCATATCGGATTTCGTGATTCGAAAGTCGCTCGATGGCTGTTGATAGACATGGTGGTGGTGTTCTTCATAACGCGCCATCTTGGGACGAGGGACCCGTTGACTGACAACTTTTTATCATTGGCTTGGCGCCTCCTGCCAATTCGGGAGGAGGAGGCCCGACGCCAGATGACACTATCACATTCGAAAAGAGAATCAAAACTGAGAGGTTGTTGGTTCGCCGCCTCTAAACTGCTCAATTACGGCTCTTTTTGAGTCCAAAAGATTATATTTTCCCCACAATTACCTGTTTGTCAATAAGCTTTTTTGTAATTCTACTTCCTGAGGGCCTCGCGAATTATAGAATTTCAAAAGGATTTCAGGCTTGTTTGGAGAAAAAATGATTTTGATTAAAAAAACAAAACTCATAAAGTAGGTTGTTGAGAGAAATGGTTTTCCGGAAAAACAACAATTTCCGAACCAAAAAAGGAGATTCCTCGATGAGAAAATACGTCGAGGGACTTTTGTTTTGGAAAGCCAAAGCAAATTACAGGTTGGCTGTTTGTCCTCCTCTCAATGCTCTCGGAATTACTCGAAAAATCCTTCCGAGAGGAGGTGACGACTGACGAATACAAAAAAGTGAGGACACTTTGCGGTTTACTATGGAACGGGACTTGTCGATCAAAAAAGCCGTCATTTTGACAGATGTGGGAACATAGGGAAAGTGCTGTTACACCTGGCTGATGGAGCTCTCGTGGGTCTGAATTATGGCCGACCGGTGAATCCAATTTTCGCGGATTGGTGTTCGTCCATTTTGATTGGACAGTTTTTATGAAGGAAGAACTGGATGAAGAAGGCGTTAATCGAATCTTCCAAGGGGCACTTAACGAGAGTTTTCGTTGTCACACAAGGGCTCCGGGGATGTTTGTTTTATATTTTTTATTCCTAAGCCAACCACCTTTTGAGGAGGGAAAGAGAACGAAAGAATGACCCGAGATGCACTTGCGAATCACCGTCCATTCATCCAAATTCGCTTTTACAACTCGAAGGACGATCAGAGAGCGTTTCTTCTTGACTTTAAACCGAGCAGCCGGAGTCATTAGTAGTGGAGATTAGAGTTGAAATTGGTTCTCCCCTCTTCTCGGAAATGTTTTTGATTTATCCCTCATAAGGAGCAAGATGAACGACATCTCGGGTCGCCTCCCTGGAGAGATCTCTTCCAAACCTCTCCAGGGACGTCGTCTATCGAACAAAACGAGACTCCGAATGATGACAATGAACATCTTCATAAATGGCTTTTCGGATAGAACGCTCTGACTCAACTGACGAACTTTTGACAGCAAACATTCCTTTTTTGTTCTATTGTTTCCGAGTTTTTGACCAAATCAAGAGGAAATTAATCAATACAATAGAGGGGAAGACGACTACAAATTGGATAAAAATAGAACTTATTTTGGAAGTGTTTGTAGAACCTAATAACATATGAATTATTAAAGGATCCGGGACACGAATGTCTCCAAAAAAGGGCAAAAAGGTGTTCAGATTTTGGATCCTGATATGAGGAGAATAGAACGAAAAAAAAAGACTAAAGTTCTCTAAGACTCTAAGTTCACAGAATTTCTCAATAAGTTTCCTTAAAAAACAGAAATCAAATTGATCTCTCCCAGTCCATAAAAAATGTTTTTTAAAAAATGTCCAAAAAACTCACCGGAGACGTCGAGGACAGTGAATTTGCGGTCCTTCTTGGGAAGTTCGACCATTCCTGTATTCCGTATCATGTTGCCGACGTGAATCAGTGGCCGACGGGGCCTCTAATAGGCATCCCCCCGCTCCTCTCTACCCCAGGGAGCGACGCTTTGTCTCGACAAGAGGACCCATCGCGCACCTCATTCAAATCGCAATTTACTCCTTACCTCCAAAAACTTCGTTTCCATTCTGGATGGCGTAGGTCTTCGCCGTGTATTTGTTCCTAAAAACAGCTTTTTGAGAGCTTTCAAACCCACAAATCGCCTCCTTTGAATTCGGAAGAAACCGACTTGTTGTCTCTCGTCCTCTTCTTTGTCATGAATACCTGAAAGTTGTTATTTGGAATCACAGAAGAGAAAAAAACTTGACACCTAGGGGGAAAAGACAAAATTCAGACAATTTATTGACAAAAAAGGGAACTTTTGAGAAGAAATCCATCTAATAAGACTAAATGGATTTGTGAGTCTCTTGTCTCATGCTATCCACATCACTACGTTCTAACTACCGGCTCAAATCCATGTTGTTCTTGGAACATTCGAAGTCTAAAAGACTGAAAAAAGATTCCGATCAAACGAGAAAAGACAAAATTACATGATGAGCTCCTTTGAATTGGCGAACAGCCCGAAGAGCAGCTGCTGCAGCTGACGCTGAGCCTTCTTCAGCCGTAACCTCCGACGAAGCCGAGCGCTTCTTTTCAATTGAAAGAGATCTGTGAAGGGAAAGTGATGAGAAAAAAGAAGAAGAAGAGTGACTGCTGGATGGCATAAGCGAGTGACCCCAACTTAGAATTTTCGCTTGACTGAATTGCCCGAAACTGCCTCTCAATCCGGCTATATTTTGTCTCTAAATGCCGATTTTCGCCGCTTTTCCATCCATTCCAAAGATAAAAAACTAACCTTGAAATTTTCTTTCGAAATGAATCTCCCGAAGTCGTCGAAAGCTTGGCTGTAGGAGTCCCAGGAGGTGTCGTACTGTGAGCTATAAACATCTGCCTCTTCTTGCTGGAATGTTAATCCTAATGGAGTGAGAGGAAGCCCCGAGGTGAGATGCCAATTTCCGAGGTACTCAGGTGATCGATGAATGGAGGATAATCTAGTCGGACTCACTTTTGGGAGAGAGGTGAATCGAGAGCTGAAAGAGGCTCCAAGCGAGTCACAGCCGCTGGAGAAGTTGGAACCGAATGAGCCGGTTTCAATCCTTTTTGGAAATTGGCCTGCTCCAAATTAAGCGAGGAGATGTAAACATACTTTTGATCCCTTTGTTGACCAACCTCCATCGTCGTCGATCGTCGAGGTCCATGACATTTCTCTGGAGAAACAGAATCAAAGAGAGAGGGATCTATAAAGTAGAGGAACACGAGTCGAGACTCGCCATCAAATTCATAATTCAACGTGAGGAACCCAAATCTTCAGAAAACAGGTGATGTTTTGGCACAATTAGTTCTCGTTTCACTGAAGAATTCCAAAAATAAAGAGAATTTGTATAGAGAAAAGATCCTCCTCTGATAGATACATCCGATGAGATTTCCGAAGATTTTTAATGTAGGAGAGAGAGGATAATCTGGGACATGTGATGCGTCGTCGCCTTGTCTGTACTTGGCAACACTTTTGGCGAAGCAAAACAGAATTACAGTAATCCTTGGGGAAGGCTGGAGTCAAACCGCAGGACAGATGGCGTTTATTACTTGAGAGACATCTGGGAAGGTACAAATCGCTTGTTTTTATGCGCGTGTTGGGAGGATTTTACTCACGTTTTCACACGCCTCCTAATGAAAAACACGGGATGAGCCGGTCAAAAAAGGAAAGAAAGAGTCCCGAATGAGGATGCAATTAAACTCAATTGGCTCTCGTCTGACGGGATCTCCATCTCAAATCTTTTGTTTTGAATGTTGCCATGACTCCTTCGGATTAAGGCGATAAGAGGATAAAAGAGTCCTACACAAACAATTCGTAAAAAAGAAAAACAATTTGTATAAATCAAAGTCCAAACAAATGACTCACTGGTTCAAAGCCGGTTCCATGCTGTTCTTGAAGCATCCGAAGTCGAAAGGACTGATGGCCCTGGCTAAGAGCTCTGCTATGGGTTAGAAGCCGATCAAAACCTACCGAAAGCGAGACTTGTTGGCAAAAGTGACTGGGGGAGGAGGTGTATTTGTCATCTCGACGGATTCCTCTCCGGACAAAGCGACTATCTGCAAAATTCGAATCAAATTCAGAAGTCCGGGGAGAATCGCTAACCGACCGCGTAGAATACATCATGAGATTACATTATAATCATAACTGGGGAGACTGGGGGTCTCTCTGAGGATTTACCGAACTCTCAAAAAGATTGCCGAAAAATGTACAAAAAATATGTTTACAGTCTGATAGAATGAATAGAGAATAACGAGAGAACGAAAATAGCCGGGTCTTCTGGAGAGAAAGAAGCGAACAATGGGGATCAGAAGAGAGACTGGATTAGAGCCGTCTGGATGAAGAAAATGTCTCTGACCTTTTTATGTTTTCTCTCAGGTTTGTCCAACTTCATGATGGTTTGCCCTTCTTCTGTGGTAATGCTCAATTGACGTCCAGTCAGAGGCTGCAGATGGGTTGGAGATGCCGGCGGAGTTGTCGACATTTTCTGAGAGAAAAAATAGATAAAAATATCAGAAACTATAGTGGAGAAGAGGATGTTCATTATTCAGAAGATCCGACAAGTTTACACGCGAGGAATGGCCGTCACGGAATCTCAGGCGACTAATATTTTGGAAGAAGAAATTCCTCTTTGAATTATGAATAGTTTCCAAAAAAAGGTGAGGGAGAGAAATGTGTTTGGTTGCTGGGGGGATCGACGGAGAGAGAGGGGCAATCGGCTCATTTCCTGTCTCCGTGCGCTCTTCCAACTGTTTCGAGATTAAAAGGGAAAGGTTAGGTCTTCAAGTTTAAAATTTTTTTAATTTAAAAATTTAGGACAAATAAGGTGGTTAGAGAAAAATATTTTGTGACTAATTTTTGTGGAAGGAATGACAAAAACCACTAGGAACACATAGCTAATGAACAGATTGTCCCCTTGGAAGTCAGCTGAGATTACTTGACGGCAATTGATTACCTCATTCAGATAAGCCAAAATAAAATAAAATAAAGAACCAATGTGAGCAGATGGTCCCTTTGGAAGTCAGCAGTTTCGCTGTTGAAGATAAGCGTCTGAGAAGGTCAATTTGCTATTGTTTTGATGCGATTAAAAGTGATAGAACCTCGCGAAGACAAAAAACCTGTCAGCTGGAGATTAGGAAAAGGTCATTCGATTAGAAAAAGTACAGAAATCCTTTGGGAGAAGACGCGAACTGGGAGAGTTGTCTCAGAAAAGGTCGTCATAAAATTGAAAAAGTTCAGAGGTATTTTGAGGGAAAAGTTCCTTCTCTTTTGGAGGATTAGAAAACCCTCATCACTGATTGCTGATATTGATGTGGCCTCCGGCTGAGCTGCCATTAATCCTCCTCTCCTCAAAGTAAATACGACAGAGAAAGGGAACCGACTAAACGACGAAATCATCCGGGTGGAAACCTCGAGTCTTTGTTGCGATTTCCTTTAATAATAAGGTGAGTACTACGCGAAAGAGTCTTTCAATAGCAAATCAATCAGTCAAAAACAGCAGAAAAAACCGACCTCCTGAGTCAAGAAAGTTTAAAATAATTTTATAAAATTCAAAAAGAATCAGGAATCAACGAAATTAGCTGTCCTCAGTCTCCCATAGAAGTTCTGCGAATTGGTCTGCTGTTTCCCTCTGTCTTCAATATGTTCAAAATGATTCATCTAGCTGATTATTCGGTTTCTCCAGCAAATGTTCTTCAGATTCCAGCAAGATTGTCCAAACGATAAAGACAATACACGAAATTGTTTCCAGAAATACGTCCTTTTTCTTCTTCAAATGAAGATGAACAAGTTATAATTGAGAAATGGCACTTCGCTACCAGAGATTGTAGATAGATGAAAATAGTTGTTGGCTAGGATGGCTTGTTAGGGGGATAAGGAAAGCTCTTACCTTTTTTTGTCGACCCAAAATGTGAATTTAGCAGATCCATTTGTAGATTGGGTCAGAATTAGAAGCATCTTCGCTTTAATCGATTATAATAACCCAAATGCTCTGAGTTTCTAAGCGTGATAATCCGGATAGAAACCTTGAGGTCTTTGTCGCGATTTCCTCTAATAATAAGGTGACACGAGAGAGGAGAAAGAGCCTTTGAATGAAGGGGGAAAACAAAACAATTTCAGCCCTCTCTCTCTCTCAGCTTTTAGCCCAGAATTTGCCTAATCTTCCTCTTGTTGTATACGATGTCAAAATCTGACGATTAGAGTAGCGATTAGAGGGATTTATGAGTGACAGACCGATGACGGACACCTTTTGTTCCCGAGGGGAGGTGGAGACAAGGCTTTTCGTCATCTTTTTCGAAAGCTCTTCTCAACGGCCACTCCAAATCATTTTGCTTCGAATTTATGACTATTCCGGGTGGATTTCAATCTGAACGTCCAATTGTCGGGAGGATTATTCAATTTTTCGACAAGAAGATTGGCTTCGAGGCTGCTCATAAACAGACGTTCCAAACCGGCTTTTTTCGGGGAAATTGGAAGAGATGGATTCCATTTTGGATGAGCCAAAACATAAGAGGAGGACATCCCCAAAAAGCTTTACGGCGGCTCTTCTCAGCCTCCATTTCAATAATGAACTGGCCAATTTCCTTTGGACAAAGACCTCTCCTCCGCTTTACTTTTTCCTTTCTTTTTTCCCGAACCCACTCTTGGCACTCTCAATATCACATTTCAGAGATTCCTCCCTCCAATAAACAAATGCTAATCGGAGCTGCGATTCAGGGCCAATTCTTCATGCTTCCGCTCCTTCGTCGACTCTACTAATTGGGCAGCCTAAGTGAGTTAGTTGGGATTCTTTCTCTTGGAGCGTTCGTAGTCTTGACGTCGTCGTGGTGGAGGAGAACCACGCCCTCTCCTCTTGAACAGGGCGTCTTCCGGCCGACAACGATCCCCGGAAATTGTCCAGTTTTCCCTTCTCTCTCTCTCTCAAAACAAACAGCTAATCACTGGTTTGGTTTGCATAATTCTCTTGATTCTCTTTCTTCTCAATAAGAGAACGCTGTGTTTACAAGCTCGTAGTAACCTCCCCTCGTACATCACTCCCTCTAATGACGGCTTCCCCGTCGACCTGGAAATTACTTTTTTTGATTTCCAGATGAAACTGACGACTCTCGATGTCGATCAACTCCTTACGGGTGTCTCTTCTCGTCTAGTATACGGTAAGTGAAGGGATTGAGTGGGGGAAATGGCGGATTGACTGGCAACGGAAGCTCGACTGACCTCATTCCCTCCAAAAGAGCTATACACCTGAGACCAAAAATGAACCCTTCAAATAACTATTTTCACTCTTCTTCTAATCCTGGCGCATGTAACGAACGATTTAAGTCATTCATCATTTTTCGGCGGAACATTCGTTTCCTCGCGATGGATGGCAGGTATATATCTATTCCAAAGGAAGCACTCAACGAAAGGGTCTTGGGAAACTCACCAAAAGTGCTCCATGGGAATATGAGTGAAGTCACTGACGTTTTAGAAGGATCAGTCTGTGCCTCATGGCCTTGCTGGAACGATGGGTTATGTATTCCAAACGGGACTCGCAACTTTATTTGTCAATGTACTCCCCTCTACATCGGCGATCGCTGTCAAGTCCAGGTATTTTTTCTTTTTTTTGTTTTCATTACCAAGATTTCAAATTTATGTGAAGAGGCTGGATGTGCCCCAGGAACGTCTTGTTCTACAGCTATTTGGTCAGGCCTTTGTCCAAATACGAGTATTGGTGAGTAAAAGAGGGGAAGATCATCGAGTGGATACAAAAAGACGACCTCCAGAAGGCCATAAATTATATTATTCCCACGGGGATATCTGCTTAAAACTGTTATTTTCCTTCCAACCCAATGCAACGAATCTTGACTTCAATCCCTCAATTGGGTCAGTTTTAATCTTTGTCTTTTGACCTCAAAACGTAAGCTCCTTTCGTCTCCGTAAGCCTTTTAATTTACTCCGAACAGCGAACAAATTGAACGATCTAAGAGTAGAAGGAGAGAGAGAGAGAGAAGTCTAAAAGGCTTTTTTGAGATGGTCGACTTCTCTTCCCGGACATCCGTCCATTGTGTTTCCCTCCCTTCTTTCCCCCCATGGGATCTCCTTCAGTCAGCTCTCATAGGTCACATCCGGCGCTCTCCATCTTTTTCCCCTTCGTATGTACCTCCTCCATGTACTTATTCAACTCATTTGGTAAGATGTTTTATTGTTTTTCGACTTGAGGCCTTTGTTTCTTTTTGGTCTTGTCAATGGCTGCCATTTAGGCTACCATTCACGCTGGAGCTCGCTCTTCCTGTTGCCGACCGAGTCCCTTTCTATGGTAAAATATTTCCCTCTATTATCCCTTGTAATTCATCTCCCGCCACATTCCTCCGGGATATTGTAGCTTTAACAAATGAAGGTAATGGGTCCTTTGGGATTCGAAAAAATCTCAAAAAAGTAGATTTTCCTTTGGAGGTAAAAAAAGCCGGGCCCTCTCCATGACTCGATATATCTTTGTCAGCACGTCCCGTGAGGTTTGTACGCTTATTCCATAGTACTCCATCAAACGTTTTCATGAAAAATAAAAACCTGATTTTTTGTTGACAAAGGGAAGGATCCGCCAGAAGCGGCTGATCTTTCAACTTCAAAAAGAGCTTTTTGGTCGTTTGGAAGAAAGACAAAGACTCCAAAAAATTGGTCATTTCATCGGCCGCAAAGTGTTCTCTCTCGACGCGAAAATCTGATTATGGACAAGGGTTGCCTCCTCCAAAGCACAGACAAAGGCCTTCCCGAAAACAATTGTTGTCCTCAATCTGGCTGCCATCATCCGATGCGTAAAGGCTATCGCGATCAAGTAGCTCATCAAATGGCCAAATGTTTTATTTTTCTCTTTTCCTCAAGACTTCTCTTTCAGATTTCATATCTTCTTGTATTTCTTCGTCTTGTCTAAATGGAGGCACTTGCGAGGAGACGATAATCGGCCACAAATGTAGATGTCTGCCTCCATTCCATGGTCCTTTCTGCCAATGTGAGTTCCTTTAAAAAACTCCAAAGGAAATCCAATTTACCCCCGTCCATATTCATAGCTTCCTTTGAAGCCACCTGTTCCAAGGTATACTCAGAGGTATCAGATTACTTTAATTAGGTCTCCCAAAAGAGTCCTTTTAATCAATAATTTAGATGATTCGATGCAATTGGGATGGACGATCTTCGAGATTTTTATGCTCTTCGGATTCATAGCGCTCATCCTAGTCGCCATGGCGATTATTTGTTGCAGGTAGGAGAGGATTTTCAGATAGAAATTGGTTCAGCTATAATAGGAATATGGGAGTTTATGTTAGTGTTCCAACAGCTAAGAACTACGATAGATGGAGTGGGACTGGAGAGGTTTCAGACGAAGAAGAAGATGTCATCGCATTGGGAGAATTGAGAAAGTAAGAAGGAAAATGGAGGTTAAATATGAAATATTTCAGAGGAATAAGGTCATCGCAGACGAAAGAAACAATCTTGGAAGCTGAGGCTGGATGTTCGAATCCCATGCTGTAGTAGTCATGTTGTAGATTTCGCTCAAATTTATCTGTCTCTGGTCTCCAAATAAACATTTTTTTTGTGTTGAGGCCGTTGAGTCGAGTTGAATAGACGACCAAACGTTGAGAACTTCTGTCAACAAAAATGTCGAAGAAAAGACTCTTTTCTATTCGATTCTCACACTATCATAAGCCAAGATAAGCTCATTCGAAAAAAACTCCAGTTGATCAAATGAGCCTTTTCCATTTGCTAAATTAAGAAATGAGAAGAGCTCATTTACCGATTTATATTTACAACTAGCTGTTTTATGATCAGATGGGAATATTGCCGTGTAGTGATTCTCAAAATCTTCCCCAAAAGATAAAGATATAAGATAGATTCATCTCTAGAAATTATGAATAGGCTTAAGTTTATTTTAGAGTTTATTCGCTTCTACACTAATAAATTAGTATCCCTAATTATAGATTCGAATACCAATTGAACTAATTCAATTACTTCTTGCGCGATAAAAAGCCATAAAACGTAAAAGAGGACGTGGGAAGCAACTTTTAAGAACGTTATAAATGAATGGGTATTCCTTTCGATTTAACTGACTTTTATTAGTTTTTTTCGTTTCAAAATCATTCAATAACTGCATAACGTGGCTGAAAAATGGGGCAAGACAAAACCCATTTCGAATTCCCTCCGTGGGCAAAATGCCAGTAAAAATTAAAGGACTGGCCGCATGTGGCGCCCTAAATCGCCCTCGCAGAGCCATTCCAAGGCAAACTGAATCCTTCTCCATCATGCCATCGAAGTTGATGCGCAGGCCAGCATTTTCTGACGAAACCTCTCTGTGGCAATGAAGAATTTGGGGATTCTTATTGAAAAACAAGATTTTATACTCTTTTTGAGTAATTTCGTCCAGCTCCAGCTGGAAAAAGGTCTCAAAACTCGGATTTTTCATCTTTTCTCGGTAAAAACTAGCCAAATCTATTGAGGAAAGTTCTCAAATTAGAGAATAAAATTCGGAAATTCTAAAATCGAAACAACAACTGTATTTCGAAATCTTTTTTCGCAAATCTGACGAAAGGACTTCGCTTCTTTTTCTTTCCTCCCTTCGAATTAACTCCAAATACTTTTTTCAGTGGTTTGATCTCATTGCGGTATGGAAGATGCTACTGCCCAATGTCTAATTATCAGCCAACAGTTAGTGAGTTCTGGCTCGGAACAAGAAATATCCGATAAGTAAGTTTCGTTGTTATTTCTTGATAAAAAGTTTTTAGACTCAAGGAAATAGTTCACGAAAGAAATACTCAGGGAATCCCATCATGTCGAGCCATAGCATCTCAGGGTTTTGCTAATATTTCCAGTATTTGCGTTGGTCCTCAGAATATAGCCGTCCTTCGAAAGGTATTCGTCATCTTTTGGTCGGTTGATTTTGTCTTTAGGATGGACAAATTTGTCGCTTCACAACTCAGTCAAAAATTCATCAAATCCAGCCATCAACAGCTGCCCCCGCTCAAGGAAATAACCCCGGTGGTCCTAGTCAGGCTTCTAATAGAAATAATCTTCCAAAATTTCGAAGAGTTATGTTATCAGCGACTTCGTGAGTCATTTCATCTCGTTCTTAGAAAAGTAAAGTTTTAGATTTGATCGTTTTCGTCGGGGAGAACGAGTTCTGATTGATCGAGGACGTCCAATGGTTCCAGCCTCTTCCGTTCCAGAAGATCTTATAGCTCAAGCACAGGTAGCCCCATCTCGCCTCTTAATCTCATTGATCTTTAGGTTGTATTACAAGGAAAATCAAGAGAAGTGATCGTGAGAGAATTGCAAAGAACAAATCTAAATGTGAATGAAGCTGTCAATAATCTTTTGAGTCGAGACGACGATGAGGATGATTTCGCAGATGGAGGAGAAGTTGTTCTTCCAGAAGAACTTCTTTCTTTGCTTTCTGATTCGTCTGGTCCACATCCCATCATGGAAGGAGGAATGTATGATGGCGATTTTGAATATGTCCTTCATAGAGATATGGCCAGAAGAAGGGCTGAAAAAGGTAGATCTTATGAAAATGAAAAAAAAAACCTTAAAAAAATTAGAAAAAGACAAGAAAACAAAAGATGCTACTCCTCCAGTCACGGCCAAAAGTCGATGGGAACTCGATGACAATATTGAATGGTGGAGTATCGAGGGAAAGGGAGTACCTGAAGGAGTTAGAAGGTGGAACCGCATTCTTCTTTAATTTCAAAGTTTAGATTCATCATGATGACAGCCACATCGAGTGAATTATTGGCTGTTTCTGACACAGGACTCCTTTATGGATGGGCATGGCTCACTCCCAATGGAGATTTCTATCCTCATAAATATGCCAGCGCTCTTCTTCCAGGTATCTTTCTTTCAATAGGAATCTACTCGTTTTAGCAAATGATCCAATCATCCAAATCAGTTCCTCGCGTCTTCGAGTTATGGTTCTCCTCAAATCTGGTCAAATCGCTACTTGGCTCGATCATTATGTCATGGGAGATAGAGTCTTTTTAGCTACAGAGGTTTTTTTTTCATAACTGTAATCCAAAAATATTTTAGGTTAAACCATCTCCTGTGAATTTGTCCCCAGATGAAGCTGTCATTCAGCTGATTGTAAGCGATCATTTGGCCGTAGCTCGAACGAATTATAACGCCTTCCATTGGGTTGGACTCTATCCGGCCAATGAGCGGCCCAAAATGTGGGAAAAAGAAAAGAATCGTTCCAAGAAACACGTCACTTTTGATACTGGTTTTTGCGACATCAAGGAGGGCTCAGAAGTGCGAACCAAAGCTTGTCCCATCTATGCTGTAGGAAGTGTTGCTCTTAATTTTAATCTCCACGTTCCAATGGTACGGATTTCAATTGAAAGAATAATAATTCTTTTAGATCGGAATATTGATGGAATCCGTTTGGACTTTGACTGAAATGGTTCGATTCCGTCTCCTCACTCCTGCCGAATACGACAAAGACTATCCAAGTCCGCCTGAAGGTTCTCCTAGTGGCCAACAAGGTGGGATTCAAAAAATTGTATCCTTAAATCTCAGACGTGCTAATCGTCTGATCTCGTGGCCTTATTAATATGAATTTCAGAGGGAAGTCGAAAGAGAAAAGCACAAGATGAGATATTTGAACATTTATCAACCAAAGAAGAGCCTTGGAATGTCTGTGATGTTATTTGGCTTCACGAACAGCAGAATCAGGACGTTGCTAGTGTCAAAATAGTTGATGGTGCCTATGTTGGAGTGGAATATGCTGCTGGGAAGAGTGATATGACCTTTGCCTCTTCGCTTAGTGGAAATATCTGCTCAAAGGATACAGGCATGGGCAATGTGAGTTGTAAATTAATTAGTCAATATTCTAATTTTAGTCTGGTGCTAAAATGAGATTGATGAGGAAGGACGAATTATGTCTAATCACCCCAAAGACGAAAAATGCAAGAAGTCCAAAAGTTATTCAAAGAGAGCCATTGAAATTTGTCTTCAACGGAGCTTCGGCAAGAAAAGTTCTTTCGGCTGTGGCAGAGTCGACCGGAATTCGAGCTCTGACCGAGAAAAGAGGCAAATTGTATATCACGAGATGTTCAATCGATGGGAAAATTCATTCGGAACATTTACTGCCAGTCTATCCTCCAGCCCTCTTTGGACCCGGTGGAGAACCTCCAAGCCTTATGAATTATGGAGAAGATGGTCTTTTGATTTTGGTTGATGGAAATGGATCAGTTCATCCTTTGGCCCGAGATGCTACCATGGGATTCCGCGAACCTCAAGCTCTCAATCTGCCCCAAGTTGTTCATTTTGGTCTTTTCATTGAAGTTGGTCCACCGATGCTGGGAAAAACCTCGGCTACAAGGAAAATGGCTCTTGTGGCCATGACGGGACCCAAGGAAGAAGCAGCTGACAATGAGATTCCATCTCTCACTCAGTTGATTATGTTCTGCGATACTCAAAGAATCGAAAATGTTCTCACGAATTATTCCGAAACAAGTTTGTTTTTCGATTTTACTTTTAAGACTTTTTGTTTCAGATGAAGATGTAGTTAGAGACCAAATTGTGGGAGAACGATCGGATTACGGTAGCAACATCATCCACACAGCAATTCGTCTTTCTGTGGCTTTGAAGAATCGGGATGATGCAGATCCGGGAACAGTACATGGCATGCGACTTCGAGAAGATGGTAAGTCAAAAAGTGGCCCATGTGATGTCCATTTAGAAATTAAAATGGCACGAGATGAGGCACGCGACCTCGATCAACGCTGGCAACGACTGATTCGAGCTAATCGGTCGGGTGAGCCTCCACGTGAGGAAGCTTCTGTGATTCAAGCCGCTCCAATGCAAGACAATGGTAGCGTGCTTCATCTCACTTTGCCTTTCCCCCTCCCTTTTTCTTTTGGTTTTTACTAATTCGAAATATTTCAGCTGTTCAATCGCCAGGTGATCCAGCCAGATCACAGGATGTCCCCGTTTTGGAAAGGCAAGACGGAGTGGTTGTGGATCCAAAAGAAAGACAGAAGAAGTCAATTGAAATGGTCGCACTCATCCTGAAACATCCAGCTGTCCAGCCGTATCTATACGATCTTTTGACTCATCGTGACTACGGCGGTTTGACACCTTTCCAAGCCGCTCTCAACATCCGAGCTTATGGAGCAGCCATGCTGATTTGGGAGTCCATCAAAGAACTCTGCTTCCCTCCTCCTGACAGTGGCAAAGAAGTCTTTAAACTTTCGACTTTGGTTTTTCCAAGCGGCAGTCGTCAAGATGACAATCCAATCTTTCTCCTGTGCTACAACGACACTTGCTCATTCACTTGGACTGGTGAAGAGCATATCAACCAGGTACTATAGCCATTTGCCCTTATCTTTATCATTTGCAGGACATCTTCGAATGTCGAACATGTGGATTGACGGGCTCTTTGTGTTGCTGTACAGAATGTGCTTACACATGCCATCGCAACCATGATTGCAAATTGAAGAGAACCTCTCCGACTGCTTATTGCGATTGCTGGGAGAAATGTCCTTGTAAGGCTTTGATCGCTGGGAATCAAGACAAGAGAGAAGCCTTGATGAAAGAGCTTGTATCCAAGACCAATCTGTATACTCTTGTGAATGGAAAAGGAGAACATTTGATGCTTTATCTCGCTCGTACTTGGGGACGACAACAAACTGAACAAGCCAATTCCAACAAAAAACGACGACAACCAGCCACCACTCATGCTGATCCCGCCGCCGTTCCTGAACACGACCTGGAGCCTCCGAAATTCACAAAATTCGCTTTGGAAACTTGCTTGACGCAATGGTTGGTCGTGAAGAGTCTTATTGAAGTTGGCTGTCGACATGCCGATACTTTGCCGCCTTGTCCTGAGGACGTTCTCTGTCTAAACTCTCAAAGTGGATCAACTCATTTGGACAAATTTGTTTTTATTCTTCTCTCCAAATGTGGCGATACTTTCATCAATCAATTTCTCGATTGTTTGGTCAAATTCACAAAAGGAGAAGGAGAGCGAGATGACCCCAATTTCCACGAGAACATTCATCGTCTTTGTAGAAGTGTTCTTCGAATTTACATTTTCCTCATGTTGATGTCTCCCACTGCTGCCGCCGTCGGAATCAAAGGAAAGAATCCCTACGGTTAGTCTTTTTTGTTTGTAGAAAACCTAATGATCTTTCAGGTCCTCCGGTCCAAGAACGAAGAATTGCTGCCTTCAGTGCGAGTGGTCTCTTCCAAATTGTTCGACCATCTGAACACACGAAGGAATCGAAGCAACACAACCTCGTCAATGTTATTCTGCGTTGTCGAGAAATTCTTTTCCGTCTTTGTCCTTATGCCGTTGAGCAGGCCGCCTACTTTGCCGACAGTCTCTTGGCTCCAGTCCGCTTCGGAGTCATTCGCCCTTCGGTCAGTATTCAACTTCAAAGTACTCATGATCCTCTCGATGTAAGTTTTTTTTTAATTTTTTAAAATAACGAAATGTTTAGTCTTTGGAGAAATTCCTGAATAGCGAGATGGATTTAACCTCTTATTTGAATCGATATGACACGGAGGCGAAAGATAGAACTCAAAGAAAAAGGAAGCCAAGTCGAAGAGAAGAACATCGCGAAGAAGAAGAGGAGCAAACTCGACGAGAATATTCGGAAGATAGTAGTGACAGTGAGGGCGATGAGCCACCCTCCTCCAGACGATACAATAGTCAGTCTGGAAATGAGCCTCCTCCAGGTACCGTACTCCTTTTTCCTTTCTAACGTCTCTTTAGAAACAACTTCTTCGACTCGACGAAAGCCAGCTGTTGTTGTTTATGATGATGAATTGACGGATCCTGGATCTTCTTCGTCGGACTCTGATCCATCTGACGATGAGCCAGAAGCCCATGTTATGGTGGAAGACGATGTAGAAGATGAAGATACGGAGGAGGATGATCACGATGAAAGATATGGCGAGAATTCGGAAGGAGATGACAATCAGAATTATGATAATGAAGGAGAAGAGCAACGCAATGACAATGATAACGACTATCCTTCTCCCGTCTATGAGCCACCATCGGATGAAGCTGAAATGAATAGAGATCAGGAGATGGCTGAAATACCTCCAGCAGCTCAAGAGGAAGACGATAACACTCGTGATGCAGTTCATTCTGAAGATTCGACTAACGACAATCCAGAGCCTGTTGCAAGAGATGAGCGAAATGTCTCTAATGACCAAGAAGCTGCTTCTACCAGTCGTTCTTCTAATGACCGAGATATTCGGAGGAGACATGATACTGGAGTCCAAAGATTCTCAATGTCTTGGACAAATCGTCGACCTACAGCTAATAACGTGGAATCAGAAGACGATACTGATGAAAGGAATAATTCAAGAGCTCCTCCTTCCACTCAAAATAACACCGGAGCTGCCACTTCTCCCTCCGAACAAAATAGGAAGTCTGGCAATGATTGTCCTCCAAGTGTCCAGACGACTTACCAACAATTATCTCTCGGCTTCGATTTCACCATTAGAATCCTGTGTGATCTGATTGTCCAACTCAACAGTAAAGCCAAAAGAACTCCCGAAGCCGTTAGTTGGAATGATGAATATGCCAATAGTATTATGGTTAGTTCTATTTTTTTTCTATTTTACAATTCAATTAATTTTAGCAACGAATTTCGATGGCCCTACAGTACTCCTGGGATTATATGAGCATCGTGATGGACAGACTTGAGGCTCAGATTCGATTTGGAAGTTCGATTTTAATGTCTGGAGTATCCGATTTCCGCACGAAGTCCAAGAAAACAAAAGATCCAAAGAAGGACAAAAATGCCGAAGATTCTCCACCAACCAATTCGAAGAAGGAGACCATGGAATTCTTTATGGCCACAATGAGAGCTTACAACAACGAAGCAGGAGATGACTATCCTCTTGTTGATGTTGATGTTTGTTTCTTTTTTAAGTCAAAATCTCAATTATTTGCAGACTCTTCATCATCTTGTCTTCCTCCTCGACGCCTACATCAGTTTCATCGAAGCTGTGAAATCAATCAAAAAGAATTTGGCAGTCTATCCAGAGTACATTTTGAACAAACAAAATGTCCATCGTTTCTTCCAACGATCCAATTCGATGTGTTTTCCCAGCTCTTTGCTTACCGACGCTTGGGATACTTTGGACAAAGTTCAAGGGAAAATTCCATATGCTGAGAAACCTAATCTTCTAACTCAAGAAGTCGAACAATCGACTCTGTTTGCCCCTCCTCCGGAGAATTACAGCTGGAATCAATTTACTAACGTCAGTATTTTTATTTCTTTTTTTAAACAAAACACTTTAGAATTGTCGTCAACATGGAATTCCTAATATAATGGATATGAATTTGGGTACTTTGGAGCAAAATGTTCGACAGCAATTCCCATTAGATCAAAATATTGATCCTTATCAAGGAGTTTCACTCATGGAAGAAATGCAGCCACCAACTGGTAAGATTTGTTTTATTTTTAAAATGAAAATCTTTTAGGAATGGAGAAGTTTACAATCGAAGAAGTTCGAGCCCATTTGTCGAATGCAAACGATACTTTTGTCGATCGATCCCTGGCCAGATGGAAGAATATCATCCATTATATGGCTAAGGAGTGTCATCACGAGATGGTGACTGCTTTTGGAGGAGAGATCCATTCCAATCACATTCTTTCTATGGCCGGAAACTTCTCCATTCGACAAGGGATCTTCCGAAAAGCGATGGACAAATTCCGTGGTCAACAAACCAAAGATATTTCATTTGATGTTCATCGTGAGCCAGTCCAGCTCATCCGAGATGCCGTCTTCCAATTAAATCAAACATATGTGAGGAGATTAAATACGCCGAAAAGCAGAGATGAACCAGCTAATACGGGTACTCCCTTGGGAAGTTCTCGAGTTAAAGTCCGATTCTTCGATGAGCCTGGAGAAGGAACCGGAGTCGCCAGAAGCTTTTATACAGCACTGGCTGAGGCTTTGATGAACATGAAGAAATTCCCATTCGATAATCCTGGCTGGGAAGGGGAAGATTTTCTCTATGGCAGTCAGAATATGTGCTCAAATTCTCAATCATCTTCGAGAGATCGATCAGGACCGCTTGGAAGGATTGCAGTGATTAGAGACAGATCCTCAATGAGTGCCATGGTGGCTAGAGCCAAACGATCTACCAAACATACAAGAGCTCCTCTATCAGCTGATTCCGAAGTCTACAACGTCGAAGATCTTCCTGGAGCAATTGAAAAACTCAATGCTGGAAATTTTAGAGCCGATAGGACCAGCGATGGTTTAGCCAGAAAGAACCCAGCAGTTGCTGAAGCCATCTACGCCAAAGTCAAACAGGTCCGACCAGCTGCCGCGGCGCGAATCACTGGAATGCTCGTCGATGCTCCTGTTAACATAATCGTTCATATTCTCACCAGTCCAGATCTTTTCAAGTAAATTTTTCTTTTCACTTTTAAAATCCTCTTTTTAGACAATACATTGAAGATGCCGTTTCGATTCTGCTGAGCAAAGGAAAACCAGCAGACTTGGCTCTTTTGTCCGATCAAAACATCAAAGACTTCAAGCATATTTGCGATCAGAATCAACCACATCCTCCAACTGACGACACTCCTCTTTTCGCTCGAACCTCTCGTCGAGGACTCTACACTCCCGTTCCTGGGAAGATGTCTCCAATGAGACTGAATGCCTTCAGAAATGTTGGAAGAATCATTGGATTATGTCTTTCTCAAGGAGAACTTTTCCCTTTGAAGTTATCTCGTCATGTTCTCAAATATATCCTGAATCGTCCTATGCGCTGGTTGGATCTCCAATTCTACGATCCTTTCATGTGGGAATCTCTTCGTCAATTGATGAATCACGAGAATAATGAGGAATATTACGGTAGTCTCGATTTGACTTTCTCTGCCCAAATAACTGAAGAAGCGCCTGATGGAACCACAAAACTGGTCACTTATCCATTGAAAGAAGGCGGAGCTGACATCCCAGTCACAAGAGAGAACGTCGTCGAATATGTCTACAAGTTTGTCGAGTTGAAACTCTTAGGAGCTGACCACGTTCAATGCTATGCGGTAAGAATATTTTACAAAGATTCAATCAATAATATTTCAGGCTATTCGCCAAGGCGTTTCGGATGTCATCCAATTGGACTCCCTGGAAGGATTGACGCCAGAAGACCTTCGTCTTCTTCTTTGTGGAGCAGACAATATTTGCATTACAACTCTCCAGGCTGTGACGACTTTCTCGGATGAATCTCACGCCTCTTCAGAAACTTTGGACAAATTCAAGACGTGGTTTTGGTCTGTTGTCGAAGGCTTATCTTCCACTGAAAAACAAGTAGGCCATTTAAGGGGGAGAAACTGTTTTTTTAGGATTTGATATTTTTCTGGACCGGTTCACCGTCTCTGCCGACGTCGCCTGAGAACTTACAACCCCAGCCAACTGTGATGATTAGACCCCCCGATGACATTTTCCTTCCTACAGCTAATACTTGCATTAGTCGTCTATATGTACCCCTTTATTCCTCGAAAAAACTTCTTCGATCCAAACTTCAATTAGCGATCAAAGCTAAAAATTTCGGGTTTGTTTAGTTCTTTTCTCCATCGTTTTTCCCCGAGCTTAGAACTCTAGTCCGACGGGTTTCTTTTCCGCCTTTTTAGCTTCGTTTTACCATAAAAATAAAGTTTTTTTCGTCTGAAATCCGGTGTTTGTGACTCTCTGAGGGAGAAAAGCTGCCGTTGTGGAACTCGTTCCGTCTCGCCTAACTAGCGCGATCCACATCGATCGCCTAGAGACAATTCCAAGGTTACTTCCAAGAGGATCTGCCATTCTATTTGCCTGCTCCGACCTCTTCTTCGACCTGTTCTGCTGTAACCTCTCTCGAACGGGTTCCCCTCGTTCCAATTCCATCCCTCCTTGTCTGATACGGATCACAGTTTCTCCTTTTCTCCTTCTGAAGACATTTTCAGCTGGTCTACTGACTCATACATATCACACAGTGTCCAGTCTGCATTGAGAACTGTTGAACGGGTCTGCCAATGCCCTTGAGGGCACGTGGTGAGTCAACAAGATGCCTTTATCCTTTTTGAGGGTTAATTCTTTTGCTTTCGATCCAATCAGCTGTTTATCGGTGCAAATCGCGCTTGCGCAATAACCGGCCCAAAGAGACTTTCTCTGATCAAAATTCACTTCCAGATGAAATCTCTATTTATTATTATTTTATTTTCTACTTTTAATGCGAGTTATGGAGCGCCAGTCACCGCCGAGAAAATGGTTTTTACTCTGGCTGAGAGAGATGAAGTCGTCAAAACTGGTGATTTTTTTAATTAAAAAATTAAAACCAAATTTTCCAGAAAATCCAAAAGGAATCCTCCGAATTCTACAAGAAATCTCAGAAAATGCGTATGTAAAGGACTTCATGAGTCTCCTAAACATAATGGGAACAGCGACCTCTCAAACTCCTCCTCGACCTCTGCCTGTGGCCCGAGGTGTGCGCACCCAGGTGAAGACTAGTTTTATTTACAATCGGTTGTAGAGTAATTCAAGACGGGTCGCCATTCCGATGGCGGATTCTCCTCGAACATCTTTCGAGAAATCTCTCAGTTTTGATGATTCTATCCACAAAATATCTAATGATGGTTTGAATTTTAAGAACATAATAAGGAAAACTAAATAGAAACGAAATCGATATCAAAAGAGGAATGGGCACAAACTCTTTTTGGAGAAAGAGGCGTTTTGACTGGAGTTTTCCAAGTGATGGATCAACAGAGAAAAGCTCATAATACCCAAAGCGATAGTGCTGCTTCCACATTCAATGGTATCTTTGTGTTGAAGAAAAATAATATTCCTCAGGAAAAAAGTTGGATTTGAAAGAAGTTTTTGATACTTTATTGATGGGATCGAAGAAGGGCGAATTAGGCGACACTGGACCCGAATTACCCGAGTTTTTGGGGATTTGCAATCGGCTTTCTTGTGGAGATATTTACAAAGCAATCGACAAATTCAGAAAATCGGAATTCTTTAGTAATTTCCAGGTTAGAGGCGCTGCTTTTTCTCTTTCTTAAAGTTGAGAGTTTTAGACGGCTTTAGGTCTCGTCCAAGATCCTAATGGATGGGAAACGCTTGGCAAATTACTCTCAAACCCGGAATTGATCTCGCAATTCACAGCAGGAAGTGGGATGGAACAAATATTTGGAAGTGCTTTAGGAGAAGCCAAAAAAGAGTCTTCCAAATGTGAGTCTATTAGAGGAGCCGATCAAATAATCCTAGCACAAGCCAAGAATTCGAAACTTTTACCAGAAGACGGAGATTTCGGAATAGATTTCTCGGAAGATGGCGAGGAAAAGACTCAAAGAAAAGATCGACCAGAAATTGATTTTTCTGTTGATGGACCCAAACCCGAAACTAGTGATTATTATGAAGAAGTTTCAAAGGGAACCAACATCTCCCCCGATTATGACAACACCGAAGAGATTCCGGTGGATGCTACCCCTCCACCTCCGCCCCCATCTTCAATTTTCACCACAACCAGAGGAATAAAGAAGCCTGGGATGACTGAACCTGGTAGTTTTTGAAGCTGTCAAAACTAAAAACAGCCTTAGGGATGCCGGATCTCTCTTTCTCTATCGACGAGGCTGCTGAAACTGTCGTCGATTCCTCACCACTAACTAAATCTGTTGGGGCTTCTGGAAAACGAATTGTTGAAATAATCACAACCACGAGGAGACTAACGTCAACGGTGAGCCTTCTAAGCGAGTTCAACAACACTTTAGAAGCCTACGGTTCCAACGACTAAGCCAACTACAAAAATGACTGCTAAGTGGACACCGCCGACCACGACAACACCCAGAACGACTACACGAAACCTTAGGAAAGACTCAGATTATTATGCTATGTATTATGACGATCACAACCAATAATACTTTTATAATATAATTGTACTATTGAATATTATTAAGGAAAATCTTATGCTGTTGGAAGCTGAGTAATTGGCGTACTGAATTTGAATCCTTCAGGAAAAAGCTCGTTAGCACGAGTCAATATGAGACGATAGGTTTGTTTGACAGTAATTTCAGCAGCTCCAGCAATTTCTCCAATTTCTACAAAGAAAGCTTTAAGAATTTAACGTAAACATACCTTTAGCAGATCGTTTTTCAGACGAGGCCTGAGAGGCTAAAAAAATGGCAGCAGCTGCGATTGAAATAGGCGAGCGACCAGCTACAAGATCCATCTCAACAGATCTTTTGGCAATTCTTGTAGCTGCTGCCTGCAACAAATGCAAAAAAAAAGCTGAATGACTAACTTGAACAAATCCAGGCAATCCAAGATTTCCACAGAAACGTGCCATAAAATCGGAAGAAGTAATTTGTTCCAAGTTTGTTTCTAAGCTACGTATAATAATACGGAAACAGCGGCCAATGTCCTTTCGAGAAACGCGAGAAACAGCACAAATCTCCTTTAATGTTCTGGGAACGCCACCCTTTCTACAAGCAATATATAAGCACGCAGCCGCTTGAGCCTCTCCATTTTTTCCTTTCAATACTTTGCTATCCAATACATCTTTGAATGTTTTCAGTGCCACATCCTAAAAAATTAATAACTTTTAAAGTCATACCTGGATAGTTTTGTCGAGATGAATTCGCTCAGACATTTCACGAATATGACCCAAGGCATCCTGCATTTGTCTGTCAGCATTTGTTGAATTTCTGCGTTGTGCAGATACCAAGCTGAAAAGAGATAAATATCGATTTAAGAATACTGACCCCATATCGCTATCCGATGCCCTAAATCCAACAGCTATATTTGTAGAAAGATCGCCTCCATTGAAAAGTGGATTTTCAGGTGCTCCTACACGCGATGGATCTGTTCCAGATTTCTCATTGGAGAAAGAACGCCATTCAGTTCCGACATCGACTAGTCTGAACAAAAATGTAAACTATTTCAATAAAAGCATACCTATCTCCAATAACAAGACCACATTCTGGACAAATAACATCTCCCGCACGGTGGTCTTCAATTAGGTTTGCGTTAGGATGAATAGGACACGATAGAGACATTCTAAATAGTCACTTGTGACGATGCAAATTCAGCGAATTGAAGAACGTATAAAACGACAAAAGTGTGAGATATACGTGGATGTTCACAAAATCGATACCAAGAAAAGAATGCCACATTTACTGCCTCTAAATCAATAAAAAGTGAACCAATCGTTTTCTTTTTTTTCCACCATTTTTCGTCGAGGCTTTTGGTTTTTCGGATTCAAGTTATGGCATCCACTGTAGTATAGAGAAACACAGCTTTTACATTATAAGGTATATTTATATTATGAGTATTTAATTTACATCTTCTATCTAATTATTCCGCCAATAAAATAAACAAATTTTATCTCATTTTAATAACTTTAGAGAACATGGACTCCAATGAGATAAGAGAAGTAAAAGGCGTTACAGCTGAAGACTTGCGGTAAGAGATGATTTTTCATTTTAATCTTTTTTTTTCAGAAAATCATATTACGAAAAAAATCTTAAATTTCAGTTATGCTTATGCCTAGGCAAGCCTGCCCTTGTTGCCAAAATTGTACTGGGGACGAATGTAAGTTAACTTTCATTTTTAAACAAGAATTCAGGCGTCTGAAGAAGATAAACATTCAATGCTATGTTGCAGCTCTCGAAGTAAGCCTTTTTGTCTTAAAATTTAGACAAATATAGAAATTAACGATGAAATTGATAATACTATTATCTGCCGTTGTAGTCTTCCTTTAATGGCTTTAACTGTCCGCAATAAACCCAATCAAGTATTCTACAGTTGCACTGTATGAATTTTTTTTCATTTTTGTATTTTATATTTCAGAACATTCAGTGCAACTATAAATCGCCAGCTTATCATAAAGAACGAACTCCAAAGAAACAGAAAATTGCAAAGGTCGGAACTCCAGAAAGTCATAAGCTTTTTTGGTGTTGTTGTAGTAATGTAATGACTGAACCGGAACTCGCTATGAATATGGGAGTAGCAAATTCAATTGGAGCTAAGATTAATAGAATTCGAGTTAGTATTTTTTTGTTAAATAGCTACTTCCAAATATCTTTAAGACAGAAAGGATTCCCGTAAAGCAATATAGGACTAAATTGCCTGAGGCTGCTACCTCAGAAGATACGACACCAGCTAATATTCAAGAAAATCTACCAGAAGATGAATACCTGGACAACTCCTTTGATATGCTGCCAGACGAATTAGAAATTGACTTACCAATGGAGTATTAACTTTTTCTTCTTAACTTTTCAGACATATTTAAACAAATAAATCACTTCATTTAAAGGAAAGTACAGAATACAGTTTGATAAGTCTATCTGGAGGAGCAAAATGACTAGAGATCGTTTGAAAAATTATGGCAAACATTAGGACGAGATTGACGGGGATGGCAAAAGAAAATAAATAATCTCCAACAATTGTTTCCTATAAATGACGTCATGTGGGGTGAGTTAGAAGGTTTGGCCAGTGAGAAAGGTAGTGTTGCCTAGCGAACGATAACAAACACTCTGGAGGGGATGGTGATTACCGGGGAAGATATATAAAATTACAAGGCGATTCACTCAAGCGCTATCTGTCCCATTTCTCATATGTGAGGAGAGGTTCTTCAGCTGCTCCATGGCGGCCATGGCGTCATCCTTGAATCTGCTGACGCTGCTATTCATTCCGGTCTGAAGTTGGACCAAAGTGTAAATGGAGTTAAGAGCCATCTCGACTTGTTTCTCCAATCGAACCATACGAGTTTCAAGTCCAGTTAAAAGCTAAAAAGGATTTGATTAGAGATCCATTTTGCTTACACTCTCAACTTTAATGTTGTTCTGAGAACCCTTGTTATTCTCCATAATGAGAGCCTTCAATTGACGGAACTCCGCATGGATCCAATCATCAGAAGAGCCATCTAAATCACTGTTCTTTCCTCCTTCAGACGAAGCATTGCTATCCGGTGGAGGGAAGCCATGATTAATCGTCTTGTGCATATGTAGCTGTTCTCCTGGAAATTTCCCTCACAATTGTTTTGTCGACTCTCCTGTGTCTTACAAAAAGCCGCACACACACGCCAGCCGCGTCTGTCACAGTCAGCCCGTGAGATATGAGTAGAGAGAGGTTGTAAACAGATCAATTGGGCCATTTCACAGTTTACCGAGTCCCCACATTTCCCCGGGGCTCTCATTCGGTCTGTGTGCTCGGTCGTATCGATCCTCGGACCTCCCTCTCTCACTCCCTCTCGGCTCGGAGCCCGCTTACGGAAGATATGGTTCTGACTGGTGGGTGCTGTGGATTAAAGCGCGAGGGAGAGAGAGTATTCCCCTCTTGGAGGGTCCAGACAGCCCCTGGTAATAGTACTCCCAGAGGTCCGAGGAAAGGGAACGAGACCCTTGCGCGAGAGGAATGACAGCTGACTGTGATCGGACAATTCATGCACAAATTCCCTCCGAAAGATGTCCCGCTTTAATCAAGCGGATTAGGATACAGGGAGCTTATTTGGTCTGATTAAAGCTGGTTAATATTAGATATGGAATGCTGGAGGAAAGCCAGATGGATATCGCGATAAACAATGTCGAGTCGTCATGGTTACGTTTACTTGAGAAGTAAAAAGGTATAGCTTCCTCCCTGCTATATATCTCAACCAAAGGGGGCAATTTGTCGAGGCCTCTCCCTACAATTTGTATGTTAGCTGTAGCTCTGCCGCTCTCTCGGACGCCTTAATGGCCCAGCATCCGGTGACTGTGGCAGATCGATTTTGTAATTAGAGCAACTCTTGTAGCTGGGAGAGGAGAGAAAAGCTGCCGATGAAAGGGGGAGAGTCTGCCGAGCAAAAACAAATTTCACCATGGCAACCGAAAACAGGTTGAGCTGCAGACAAAAACAATCGTTCTTCCGTCTTTCCTTCCCTTCATCCCCTCTTTCATTTCGCTCCTGTCCTTCATTTCGCTCCCCCGTCGTCCTTTCTTCGCTGAGCACAATAATGTAGCCCGGGGGCTGCTGCCGTTCGAGCACCATTCTTGGTAATTGCGCGCATTGAATAGGGCTTTCGCGGCGAGGAAAAGAGGGGATTCCACTTAGCGTCGCGTTGCGTCGACACCTTGTAAAAATGACCATTACCCTCCCTGCGGCTAATGGCTGTAGCTATCTATGCAAATTTCCGGCTGTCTACAGCCCGGTCCCCCGGGGAGAGACATGTGCTAGAGGCACTTGTAGTATTGCACATCGTATAAACTATGAGCTCCTCCCGAGGGCTGTATTCTATCGATTGCGAGCTTCTATTTACAATGGATTACGGTAGTCAAGACGTCGATTGCCCCGAATGTGGTTCCCTCGTTCGAAGTTTTGGCCGTCGGATTGTTTTCAGTGGCCCCTGGGCTCTCCTCGGGGCTTCTTACAAAATGCGCGCGCGCACTTTCTTCGGGTGAGTGCCGGCCTCGCTGGCTGTGTAACGATCGGGCAGCTAGAACCCCTGAGGCGTGTAGACTCGACTATTGACAGGCAGCCACCCCCCTCGGGCCTCTGCTGTGAATGTATGCACCGCCGACCTCACCGGTTGTCAAAGGGGAAAAGAGAGCAAGTCCCTCCTGCGAAAAGAGAGAGGCGAGGACTGTGTGGAGGCCTTTGTTGGGGAGAAAGAAAGAGAGAGCTAACTCACTTTTCCGGAAATGCTTGCCGCACACTTCGCACTTTGTTTTGTTATTTCCACCACTTGGATGAGAAGTAACTGGAGTGGAAGGTTGAGGAGGAGAGCTTACTGAAGCTATCAAAGCAGCCAGCGATGTTTCGCCTCCCACCTGAAATCCTTTCGACTGTTTGTTCGAACAGGGGACTGTAAGGGGCGGAGACTTACCGTATTTATCGGCAGAGGACTGCCATACGGTGCGTCTGTGTCCATTAGTTCCTGCTTGAAAGTGCTGGGAGAACCTGGAATTTGCTGTCTTTTCCCTGTACATCGCGTTCCCCTTGCCCGAGGGACCGTTGGGCCATCGGCTCCAGTCGCATGGATGATACATTGCCCGCGGGCGACGTAGCCGCCCTCATTTCGCATGGTAATTCCGGCTTGTATACACACAGTGCATCGGGAATCGATGAGCCAGAGGGAGGCTGGTGGTGAGCATCGCCGTCGAGAGAGGTGAGGGACCAGATGACGGGCCCGATAACCATTCTCTCGGCGGCTAAGGGCTCAATGAGAATATTTCACGCACGAAAGGGTACGGTTTCCCCCGGAAAGAAAATCCCTCGGGGAGCAGCGAGTAGTTTATTTTGAAAGTGTCTGTCAAGTCCCCTCGAAGTTGTTTTCGAGAGTGAGAGGAACTAACCGTTTTCGGGACTGGCGCTTGCTCCTTCTGGGCTGTCGCGTAGATCAATGGAGTTGTTATAGTCGAGGCCGAGAGAAATCAGGATGGATCTGGAGTCGGTTGAGATGAGGGGGAGTCCAACAAACCTTTCTTGGTCATTGCTCTCTTCCTTGGGTAGAAGACTCATTGGTCCGTCGCCATTTACTCCCATAACTTTGTCCAAAAACTCCATTGTTCCAGCGTCTTTTTTGATGATAATATCATCTTTGCCAATCTGGTCCGAAGCTTCCTTCTTGTGGTGCTTCAGAATGTGCTTCGTCAAATTACCTGAAATAGTCTCTTTCTTAATGACGTATTCGCGTGTCTCCCACGGACTAGTCTCGAGGAATCGCCAATAAGCCCGGAAATCTGTAAGCGGTCTGCACTCTCTCTGTCTCTCCCTTTTAGCCGTCTGAGCTTCCCTCGATGGTTTTACGGTCAGTCGGAAGGATCTTTGTCTCTCTTTGTGTAAAGGAGGGACTGTTCTTAGTCGGATCGTGATCGATGGACAGATGTGTTCGGCAACTGTCGGACTCTCCAACGAAAAACAGTGACTCGTCCTGGTGAAATTGATCTAGTCCCAGATGCTGCGAGAGAGAGGGTGTGTGAACGTGGTTTCTCACAGGAATATGATGATGTCTCCCCCGTGATTACTGTAGTTTAAAGCAAAAGTTGTAATTTCCCAGCTCTTCCCGGCTCGTCTCCCACCCAATCAGGCCTCAAATTATGCTAATTACCTTTCAGTCGGCTGCTCTTTCCACAATATTTGCAGACGTAGGGCTTGAGAGCAGTATGAACGGAGCGATGTTCGGCTAGATTGGAGCGGAATCGGAAGGCTTTTCCGCAGATCTCGCAGACGAAACTCTGAAAACTATCTTTTTGATGGTCTCGACGGTGACGGCAGATGGTCTGCTCGGTCCTAGAAGAGGGCTTCCGCTTGCCGAAGCCAACCAGCTGGCACAGCAGCTAATTGCCAGCCGGCCCGTCACAGCCACGCACTGTAATTGCGTCCGAAGGGTGTCAGGGAACTGCTCGGCAAGCAAAGCAGCCCTCTCTGATTAATTAACTCGGCACCGTGTGAGGAGCAACTCCCAAGACTACTACGCTTTTGGTAGAAGGCCTCTGAGCTGTATCAACTTGTCGGCACATGACAGGCTTCTCCGGCGCCACTCCAATTAGCAGTCCCTGAGTCAGTGAACTCGAGATGTACTTTTCCCCTCCCTCATATTCTAATGACCACCCTCGCTCGTTCTCGTTCTCTCGATCTACAGTACTTTGGGGTCCCGCCCCTTGTTGCGCGGGGAGATGAATCAGGCCGATCGGAGAGTGGTTGGAACTGTAAGCGAACTGAGCTAATACCTGGGCAGCTGTCCATCTTAATAGGACCAGGGCTCTAATTGCGTTTTCGGGACTGTTTTGGACTGGCGCGAGAGGACATATGGCAGGCAGCTGTCGCTCCCGGCACCGTACCAACAAGCTTGACTGTAATCTCGGAGTCATTTTAGCAATAATTGCCTCGTTATTGCTTAGCGCGAAATTTTGTTGTTCACTGGTAACTAAGAGAGAGAGAGAGAGAGAGACTGTTGGAGACAACGGCTGCGAGTCGCTAGACGTAGAAAAAGAGCTCTTTGTTCGCAGAGTTGTTTTAAAAGAAACTGCAAAAGAGATGAAGAGGGGATATGAGAAAGGTTGAAAATGAAAGTTCACTTGAAAGGAGTAAACAAGGGGGGTTTTTTTTTACCTTATCGGCGTGCGACATGTGTTGATGTTGTTGGAGGAGCTTAGCGTTCGGAAATGACTTGGGACACTGAGGACAGGGAACTTGATCCTGACTGGCCAGAAGTGCAGTGAGGTCGGCCACGTCGACCATCGCCTGCCGGCTGTGCTTCTGCTGCGAATGGGCGGAGCAACTCCCTGTCGTGAGGATCGATACAGGCCAGGGTCGAGGGCCCGGAAGCCGGAGGGCTTTACAGTGAGCTGGCGGCTGAGAGAGAGTCCCGCCCACAGCCGGAGGGGAAACCAGGCCGGCTGCTCACGTGGGCCAGCTGGTCCCTTTCAAGAAATTCTGTTATTCCAAATCTTTCGGAGTTAAAACGTGAGAATTAGACTTCTCTTTCACTTCCATCCAATCGGATAATACGCGAGGGAGGATCATCATTTCTCAATAACAAAATTATTCTTAGAATTTCTCGCTTAAAAGTTACGAAATTCGATGAGTCTACAGAAATATTACAGCAGGGTCATTGACTCATTCCAGCGGATTACTATCGTCCAAATGGTCTGGCGCAGCTGTTGTCTCGATGACCCAAGTTCCTTACGATAAACAGTCTCTCCGCGACAGTATGCTATGTCATGAGGGAAAAAGGCTAATTTCTGTTGAGCAGGCCGTCTGTCAATGTGCTTCCGTTCCGAAATTACTACCCCCGGTGCATCGCGGAGAATGAGTTACTGCCAGGCTGAATGGGTAAAGAGTCGAAATGGCAGGCAGCTGTCTATCCGGATAGTAAACCGTCCATCATAAACAAAACTCACTCGAGTTTGTGATGTGGTTTTAGTTGGTTTCGTTTTGGTCGGAGTCTGATCATAATTGTGTTCGAAGAGAATATGCAGTAAGTCGCAATTCATGATGATTCGACTGAACTCAGACGTGAAAACGATGGGGCGTGGCTTTAGGTTGGCTTTTGTACGCCAAGTATTGAGTGATGAAACAGGAACTTTATTCAAATGGTAGACAGATGTTAGTCTGATCGCTAGTCAAACATATAAAGCGGATGCTACTGTCTTTTGAAATGTGCTCCCATTTGCAGACCCCTTTGTTTACATTTCGCACCTGTCACTGACCATTTACTCTCTCGGTCTCTATAAACCTCTATAGAACTATTTTGTAGAGTTCGATGCTGAATTCAGCTGAGATAACCTCGTTGTTTAGTAATTTCTAGACTAGAAGAAAATCACGGGGAAGTGAATAAATAGGAAAAACTAATCTCTAACAACTTTTGACCAGGAATAGCAGATATTGTTCTTGCAGTAGGTAGCTCCCAACGAGGTAGACGGTTGATCCAATGCCGGAAATCAAAAAGAACCAGAAAAAGCCTATGGAAGAATCAAAGAAAATCACTAAAACTTCGAAGGACAAGAAACAGAAAAAAGTTAAAGAAAGTCGGCGCGATATGAATAAGAACGATAAAGCAGACAACAAAATGGATGTCTCGGGTCGCAAAAAGAAGTCGATTAGAGGCAAAAGCAAGGAAAAGACTGGAGGCGCTACCACTGGGAGTAAAGACAGGGTGTCTAATGAAAAAACAACACCTCAACCGTCTGCACCGCTGAAAAAGGAGACAGTGGTAGACGAAAAAAAGATGGATGAGCCAGAACAGGAGATGGTAGATGACAATGAGATAAAAGAAGGAGAACTCCGTCCCATGCCGTCGTATTTGATCTCCTCTTCGCTCGATACCAAACTCAACTATGAGAGATTTGCTCGAAGAGTTTTTTCCCTTGGCGTGGAAGGACTCCTCAAGGAGTATATGGAACAGTTGAAGCCTTATCTGGGCCAACCTTTCGCCAGGAAAGCCTTCGATGAGCCGGAAAATACCACCAAAAATCGCTACAAAGGTTTGTTTTTGTGTTTTCCCCCCAATGACCCAGATTTTTGCTAGAAGTCTACAAATCTGAAGATATTAAAAAATGTGTTTCAGATATAATTTGCAACGACTACACACGAGTGATTCTAGCGGATAACAGGGGTTCCGACTACATCCACGCGAATTATGTGAAGGGCGATCCACTCTTTAACGAATTCATTTGTACTCAAGGCCCAATGAAGACAACACAAGAAGATTTCTGGAGGATGGTTCTGCACCTCAAAATCCGTCACATTATAATGTTATGTGAGACCGTTGAATTGGGAAAAGTTAAGTGTGAGCAGTATTGGCCGCTGCAATTAAACGAAAAGCTGACTTTTGGGGAGATTTCAATCGAACACGTCTCGCAGAATACCAAGGATAACCAAATCACTTCCACTTTATTACAAGTCACTCGTGGGGCTGAAACCCATCGAGTGCGGCATCATCACTGGAAGACTTGGCCTGACCGCTCCATCCCCAAAAGTACTCGAGCGGCTCTTCGTATCCTTCGTTGGACTCGTGATTCAGCTCAACCAATCACTGTCCATTGTTCCGCCGGAGTTGGACGAACTGGCACTCTTGTGGCTCTCGAAATGTGTCTACAGTGTCTTCTAAGCAACGGGAAAGTTGATCTCATCGCCATCTGTAAAAAACTGCGAGATCAGAGAATGCACGTGCTGCAAGTCGATACGCAATACGTCTACTTGGCCCAAGCTATCCTGGAATATGGACGCACTATTAATCTTCTCGAAAGACCGGAGCTCATAGAGGAACTCGCGAAGTTCAAATCATCTTTTGAAACCGTCGTCGCCAATAGGGATGCCTTCGGTCCACAGAAGGCTATCAATGAGAAGCCAGCCGGTTCTAATGAGGTCTAATAGATTCAATTGAAAAATCTCGGATAAACATTCCGCTGGCGTTATTTTGTTCGTAGTCAGTTCTACAAAAATGCATAATTACTGCATTATCGTAATTTTATTTAGACGAAAATAATTAAAAATGATTTTTTACTCCTTTTTACCCAAAATGGGTAAGAAATTCGAATAATCGGCATTCCTTTAAGAAATTAGAGTCCGTGCAACCAAAAACATTCGCAGCACTCAATGACCTCTTTTGATTTTTTTTGCCTGACTTTTCCAAATACTTTGTCACCTTTGATATTTATATTTTTATGATTATCTTTAAGAAATGAATCGTCTTATTAGTTATTCGCTACGACATACTGGACGTAGTTTTTCATCACCAGCACTAGAATCGCTGGAAATTACGCGGTATTTTTATTCTATAATTATAAATTGCCTACTATTTCAGTGCTAGACTATTATATCAAAGTAAAAAACGAGGAATCTTGGAGAATGATATTATATTGGGAGATTTCGCTTCTGAAAACTTGAGCAAAATGGATAAAGATGCGTTAAATGCTTATGATAAAGTAGGTTTTTTCGTCGTCTTCTTTAGTTGTGAAATAATTCAGTTAATCAACGGATCACATATGGAATGGGACTTGTTTTACTACTTGAGCGGAAAGAAAACACCACCAAAAGATGTAGCCGAGTGTCAAGCGTTCCAAAAAATCAAAGCATTTGTAGATACACGTAAAAATCTGAGATAGAATTCTTTTTATAAAGAGGCAAGTAAATTGTTATTTTCTACCTTTACTGGAAAGCAAACGTGCAGACTAATTTTCTGAAAGCAGTCGGTCAACCGCCTCTTTCAAATTATTTGCGATAAAGGTGGGCTTGACAGTTTCGTGCTGTTCCCATTCAGTTCTAAAAAATAAATAGGACAAGATAGCTTTTTACCTCCATTTGCCAGTTCGTACTTGAACGCCCATAGCCAGCCCAAATTCCAAACCTCCACCAACGTCGCCTACAATGTCATCGCCAATCATAACAACCTAGATGTGCACACAATTAGAGGAAAAGATGGTTTTACTTCTTCTTTCTGAAGACCCAAGCTGTCGATGCCTGCTTGAAAGTATTCTGGTGAAGGCTTTCCAATTACAATGTGACGAGAATTTGTTGAAAATTTTAATGCCGCAGCATAAGCTCCAACATCGAGGCAAGGACCATCAGTACGTTGGTAAAACTTTCTAAATTTTTTGTGCGACTTTAATTTATCAGAGCTAACCCATTTCCCAAACTAATTATTAAAGGATCCGACATTTTAACAAGGGCTTGAAAGGCGGAGTTCATATTTTCATAAGTAAATTCATCCTCAGCATCTCCAATAACGACGCAATTCGGATCCGGTCCTTGAAGAGAATCGAAATATGACGAAACACCTGAAAGTTGTAAAAAAAAATAGTCTTCAAATTGCTTGTTATACCGTGAGCTACAAGAGTGAACGGCCTTAATCCATTCTTTCTTATAAAATCTGCAGCTATTGAGGCCGGGGTAATAACATCTTCAACATTAATTCTATTTATCTTGGTTTATTTGAGCTGAGTAAAACAAACCTAAAGCCTAGACGTTCCAATTTATCAACGATATGTTTGGTCGTATTAGTGCTTTCATTGCTCAAAAATCTAACACGACTCTTCTCACACAATCTAAATATTGTTATACTAAATCTCCAGATATAATTTACTTCTGAACTGCTTCAATAGATCCAGGAATAGCTACCCCATCCGTTCCTTGGGCACTATCATATAGAACGCCGGTAATATCAAGAAGGAACCCGCGTATTGGTCGTACGGTAACATGTTCGATAGCCATTTGACCAATATTTCTAAATAGATTGCAAATAAAAGAGCCTAGCAGACAAGAAACGATAGATCGCCCGACTAGTCGACGGAGATAAAGTATTCTTCAATGTGAGAACCCCAACAACTCAAACACAATACTACAACTCAACAACTTCATTGTAATGAAGATATTAACATTTTAAGAGTTAGAATTGGGTCCGCGCTTCTTTCCGGGTCCTGTGGCGACATTGAGGAAACGACGGGTATATTGGATGCGACGAGCAGCACGTCCTGAAATTTGATTGTTAGCGATATGGTTTGTCCCAGTTGTCACCGAGTCATAGACTCTGCAAAGGGTTTAGGAATATATCGAAAAAGCCGGGCATCCACCGAAGCAGCGCCACACAACTTTATTTTATACGGAATGGCAGACGAGAAACCTTTTAGTGAAAAGTACTCTTGCTCTACGCAGTAATAACCTACAGCTTTCGCCGCCAGTTATTACCACATTCCAAGGTCAAAACAAATTTTTAAAAAAAAAAGACTAACCCTGCTTCTTCTTCTTTTTCTCTTGCTTCTCAACCTTAGGTGTCTGAGCACGAACCTTTCCTGCACGGGCCAGAGAACCGTGAACCTTACCTAAAAAATGGAAACTCTAAGAAAAATAGTGTTATACCTCCAAGAAGTCTGGCGTTGATAGAAAGAGTGGCTCCATTTTCAATTTCAAGGGATTCAAGTGTGGCCAAAGAGTTATCAAGAATTTTGCTGCCGAAGGAGAGGATTTCTTCGCTGGCTCCAAGGCTATCCTAAATTTTCTAATTAGAAAAATGTATTCGCTATGGTTTGGCTCAAACGTCAGAGTACATATATACTGCGCAGAGTTTAGGAATATAGCGACGGCGCCGGGCATCTACCTAAGCAGCGCCACACAGCGTCTTTTTCTATGGTATGGCAGACAGATCCTATTTAGAAAAAAAGATCTTTGCTCTACATTGGTTTAGTCTACAGCTTTCGCCGCCGGCCAGAACCGCATACCAAATACGACATGAAAGAAAAAAATGTTGTATTAAAAGAAACGTACCTTCAAGTTGGCGATAGTCGTCTCTGGCACAACATCAAAACGGTGAATTCCACCATCTAAGGCATTTACGAAGATCTGCATGATTACCTGAAGATAGAAACGGTTATATTTATACTAGGAAAGTGAGATTATGAAAAATTTCGTAATTTCATGATTTAATGAAAATCCGCTACTGGGTTTTCCAATAAGAAAATTTTTGCGTTTTTCATAGAAAAACAAATATATCGAAAGAATATGGAAGAAAGGGAATGAAAAGAATTTTTAGGAATTGACTGAAACCGCGTTCGCCACGATTAAAGGTCTAAGGGAGCGCTGTTCGTGACGGGACTCAGTATCAGGCACAGGCGCGAGCATCTAGCATTTGAAAAGAACGCGCCGATTGAGAAATTGGCGTTTTTCTCTGATTTTCTTCTTTTTCGAGTTATATAAATATCCTTTCCGCGTAACTAAGGGAGAACTAAATTGAGTGTAAAATACTCACAAGCATTATTAGCCCCAACATTCCAAAAATCACCCTATATTCGCATTTAAATAGTTTTTTTTTGGTAAGAAGACAAAATGACATCAGCTATATCAAATCCGATCGACTTGCGACAATTACGCCGCTCAAATAGAGCAAAGAGGTCAAATGAAGATGAAGAAATGATAACAAAGGTTTGATAATGAGTCGTTTTGGCTGTAAAAAATGTTTTTAGAAAAGCCGCTATTCGCTTGAAGTCGTAAAGCTTTCACCTTCATCGCTTCTCAAGAAATTAGATGGCGTGAAAGCGAAAGATTTAGTACAATGCGCCACCGCAGTGGAGCGAAAAGAGCTAAAAGATTTGGGCACAGTAATTTGTCTTGGAGAAAAAAAAGAATTCCTTTAGGATGTGATTAGTACCGAGGAATATGAGAAAATGAGAGAAGATGTTCGTCAAAAACTCTCCGATCCCGAATGTTTCGACATTGGAGGAAGAACTGAGCTGAACGTAGCTGGAGCCATTGTTGCCGGAGCAAAACTAGTTGTGGATGAGACTCGTGCGACCAGAAGCATGTGCAAAATGTATTTATTTACTCTTCTCAATCGAAACGCCATTCAGCTTGAAAGACGAGTGTGGTGTAGAAGAAGACGATGTATTGTATAAGCCACTCAGCTATCAAGGAGCCCTTTATAGATCCTGTCAAGAAGTTCGAGAGTGAGTTTTGACCCCAAAAACACGAGAATCTTTTTTAAGAAATAGACAAGCCTCAGTTGCCGAGACTTATGTCGATTTCAAGAAACAACTCAACTTTAAGTCAAATGTTCTCGAACATGTTGTCGGAATGGAAAGGAAAAAGGCAAAAACTGACCAAAGAGAGATTCGAATGAAAAACAAATACAACCTTCCTCCAAAAACTCCAGCCAATAGATTCGATGTCAATCCATTGGATGGCGTACGTGTAAGTCTAACTTCGGAGAAAACGCCCTGTTTAGATTATCGACAATTATGCCTTGGAAGTAGCCTCGAACGTTCGAGAGAATCGCAAAGGACGGCGCATTGCTCCGATTCCGTTCAACATCGACTGTTTAAATGATTGTGAAGACATCTTCGCTTGATTGACCTCCTAAGGTGACTTTCTACGTGTCCCGTCGATCTCTGTGAATATAAGCTCTGGTTCCCCCCACTTGTGCACAAAAATAATAAAATTTCTATTTACCCGTCATTGAAAATAACATTGAGATCACTTTGGTTAATTACTCACAACTCTAACACTATTACGATCAATATTTGCATTTCCTCCAAGTCGACCCATTATGTTGTCGACTTGTGATCGTATCACATTGTCTACAGTACTCGGGGACAGTTGGCTATTCAACTCCAACATGAAATCCACTTGAAGATCTTCGCCTCTGAAAATCTTACGTAAGCGAGTATCACCACCTGCCTATTGGTAAGACCGTCCATAGTGACTATTGGATTGTATCCAGCTAATGAAGAGGCGCGCATTGTGTCGGTCAGAGCAGCTGTGAGCATACTATTCGCATATTGGTAAGTAGAACTGCTTCGTTCATTGTAAGCGGCATTGGCTTGTCGTTGAATGATAAATGTACATCGATAATTTCTTGGCTGTAAAACTTCTAAATTTTCTTTTCTTTTTGGTTTACCGTAGGAACTATAGGAATTGGAGGAATCGGATTTATGATGGGAAAAGCGGTGGATGAAGTCAGGTCAGTAACTGGGCCATTGATGACTCCAACAGCAAAAAGAATTATAATAACCACGGCAGCAATAAGAAGGAGACCGAGGAGAGCAAGGGCCATTATTACAAATATTTTCTTTCGGCTACTTCCATGAAAAGAAATCGACCCTATAAATTGAGGACTTAAAGAGGAGAAAAACCTTGAGACGAAGGATCTTTATCCCATCCTCTTCGCGCCATATACGCTGCTCCAGTGTTCAATCCATTATTTCCGTACATTTCTGAAAACATAAATGGAATGGAAAAACGAAATGTTTGTTAAGAGCCAAAATAGGAACGAGTATCCGATGGGCTACTCGGTAAAACGATAGCCAACTATGCGATCCAACTGGGTATTAATAGAGAGTATCCTATTGGATGTGGGTGTTCGTTTGAAGGAAATCCCATTGGAAGAATCTAAACTGCAATGTCATTCTATCTGGTCTTTTAAAAAAAAATAAATCCTGCCAAAATTATATTATTCGAGGGGAAAGGGCCTAAAATTAATCTATCTAAAGTGCGCACGTCT
Organism: Oscheius sp. JU1382; assembly: GCA_932521405.1. Taxonomy (NCBI): domain Eukaryota; kingdom Metazoa; phylum Nematoda; class Chromadorea; order Rhabditida; family Rhabditidae; genus Oscheius; species Oscheius sp. JU1382. The sequence goes on from OW051479.1 coordinate 5,141,224, forward strand.
CTGTCTGTCTGTGTGAAGCCTCACAGGTCAGGCCCTGTCAAAATCCTTTTTTCAAGACCGAAAACCCCGACAACGGTAAACTTGTTCGAAGAGAAAGAGGACTAAAATTTCAGGGAGAAGAGATGAAGGGCTCAAGCTTTTTTTTTTCAGAACCGAAGCTGTCATCAATAAGCATTAATTCTATTGATTTAACAAAGGGAAGTCAGTTTAGGTTTAGAGTCGCCAAAGGTGGCGCAACTCGCTTGTATGAAAAAAGAATAAAGTGTCGATCAGCTGTCTATTTCGGTTTCGAGGGAGATCTGTTTGAACATCCTCTGGCTTTGTTTTCTCGTCGGAGAATTACGTGGATCTGTCATCATAAAACCTGACTCATCCTGTTAGCGTTTAGCCCGATTTGTACTGTAGAATTAATAGTAAAAGTTGTAAAAATTGCAGTAATTTCAATAGAGAGAGAAAACACGCAACAGAGAGAACGGAAACACGCAAAGAAATGCAAAAAAGCTCAGAATGCCGGTTTCCGGGTCGAGATTAACCGGGATCGGCCTGGACAGTCCGAGTATCGTGTGTCCGGACCGGCTCTCTCTGAGCCGGAAGCTCTCTTTGAGCGTGCGCAGATGAGTACACATGGATGGGGCATAAGCAGTCAGAAATAAAGGCAACTTCGAGTTCCAATTTTGTAGAATTCCCTTCTCCTTTTTGCCCCGAGAAATCTGCTGCTATGAATTAGAGATGGGACACACACGGAGCTGTAAATAATTGATCGAAGTGGCATCTCCCTCGATCTCAAAAGCGCCCTTCCTTTGGATGCACAAGGACGGCCACCTTTTTGTCCTCTTTGACAGTCTGAGGCCCAATTGCCCGCAATGGGGCGTCTCACATTGGAGGCCACGCCCTCGCTAAGGAAGAATTCCTCCCCAATTCTCTCCTTTCTTCTTCCCTTTTCTCCAAAAACTATTAGAACCCTCCTAACCCACGCGCAGTCCCAAATGGAGTTATGCATAACGGACTAATTTACATAAATGACCGGCTCTAATCCCGGCTGTCCCCCGAAACGCTGCTATGTCCGGAAATGTGTCGGAAGTGTCCCTTCCGGCAAGTTGTACTGCATGTTGTCTCTCATTCTCCCTGCAGGAGGTAGAGCCTCCTCCTCTAATCCTTACAAGGTTAAGCCGAGGATTAGTCATGTAATATGCAGATGGAGAGAACGTTTCGAATGAGGCTTCCAGACTGAACAATTTTTGAAGTCCAAACAAAGCTAAACCAATTCGAACATTCAACAATCTAATTCAATCTTTCCAATAAGTTCTCAAATCTATTATTTCCAAATGAATTTCAATATGAAAGGAATCTGAGGAGATATTAGATACTGTGGGCGGGTCTTCTCTTTCGCTCCACCTGGTGTGCTCCCCATGAATATTCATGCCGAGATTAACCCTTCCTCATATAGCACTTACCGCTTGACAAAGAAATCTTCAGATGTGATGACCATAACCGAATCTTTAATTCTTCTCGCTTCCATAGTTCCATTTCTCCCAGCACTATGGGGAGAATTTGTCTTTGATGATTGGGAGTCTGTCTTCAATAATCCCGTCGTCAATGGGAGAGTTGGAATAGCAGAGGTATTCGTCCCTTCTATGGATTGAATAAGTTTTGTTCAGGCGATTGGCAGAGATTTCTGGGGACAAGACATAGCCAGTCCCCATAGCCATAAGAGCTATCGGCCGTTGACAAGCCTGTTCTTTCGGTAAGTCACTAATCACCTTTTTTCGTCCAAAAATACGACCCATCTGGTCTGTCACCGCGATTCACATAAAGGATGACAAGTGGCGCCTCGGGTTTACCTTGACATGATAATTGCCGGAGAGAATTTTCCTCTTGATTTCCCCAGATGAAATGCGCGGCAATTGAACCGTTTATTGCACTCTCCTCCAGCAGCTATCGTAATCCGTCTGTCTCATTAGTTCTGCTCGAAACTAATTGGGCGGAAACGGATGCGCTGACCAGCCCAGGTTCAAGTGTTTTCCACCCAGCAATATGGAGCTCCTCCTCGCATTCACAGGATGAGTGCTTTCAACCAGATGGCCTTGTTCTTCGGAAGAAGTCTTCTTGACTTCTCAATCTCTGTCAGCTGAAGCCGTCATCCTATCGAGCCATCTGAGCAAACAGATCTCGCGCGAAATGCCCATTAGGGCTGGATTACCTGACGGGACTGGCAGCAATATCGCGCGTTCAGCTACTATATTGCAGCTGGTGTCTCATCCCTTTGATCGAGGGGGTCATCGCTCGGCAATCCGTCGTTTGTTCTTTCGGGGAAATGAGCATTCTCGGATGAGATGAATGGTTCACTTTCCGGTTCGGCTTTGTCTTTGATTGAACAAAGAAGAGTCTTCAAGAAAGAAGAGGGATCTCCAATTTGTCTTAAGAACTCCCTGGACACAATTAGGGGCAGGACGATGCGTCCCGAGGGGAGCATCCCTCCTACCCTACAAACCAGCAATTAGCACCTCGTCGCGCAATTGCTCTCCATCTTCTTGTGTAATCCGTTCATCTCCCGTCGGGAAGCACAGATGGCCCCCTTAGGAATAATCCTGCCGAAATGACGAAGAGCTTGAGAGACTGTGAAACAACTCGCCTAATCTCTCCATCTGTAGTGACGACCTCCCACTGCGAAATTACGGGCTCTGCTCTATACAAAAGACAAACAAAGGAGGTTTTTGGTGGGAAACTCTCATTAGAATCTGATAAAGCAAGTAACTGACTAATCCAGGAGATCGGCCGTCACTCAAACTGTTTCCACTGTTTCCCCTCTATTTCCCTCAATCACATCTATCTCTCCAACAATCTCCATGTATTTACGAACCCAGCTGTCGACAATCGGACCTCCCGCCGGGACCATATGCAATGACCACCCAGATGCAAAATCCCATTAGGAGTTGTTGGAAATTATGCAGACATTGGGATTCTTGGCTTGTATCCAGGGAAATACGAGTTTAATTGAGGGCTTGGTAAAGAGATTTTTCAGGCTACAATGGTGGTTATTCTCTGGAAAGCCCCAACTCTTCCATCTGGTTGGAATCCTTTCTCATGGATTTATCTCTCTTCTCGTCTTGAAATTCTTCCAACTAATGGAAAAGAAGCAGAAGATCGCCACAATCGGAGCCATTGTCTTCGCCCTCCATCCCGTCCATACTGAGGCTGTGAGTTCGAGTCATTCTTCTGTCTAATTTTCACCGTTCAGATAGCTAACATCACATGTCAAGCGGAACTTTTCTCGGCGTTTTTCCTCCTCCTTGGACTTCTCTTCTATTGCGCTCGTTGTGAGAAACTATCTCCATCTCGTCTTTTCTTTCTCTCTCTTTTGGCCGTTTGTTCTCTCTTAAGCAAAGAGCAGGGAATCGTTCTTCTGGTTAGTTATTTTCTCAACTATTTCTCAATAACAATTTAGCCAATATGTTCCGTCCTTTCTCTGCTTTTCAATAGGAGATCCCATTTCTTTCCTTTCATAATTATCAGTGGAGTCTTGTCTTACTGTAGAATGAAGGTTGGAGGAAGTCCTCGTTTCTCTCCAGCCGACAATCCAGCTGCCTTTGTGGAATCTTTTCCTTTGCGATGGCTCTCCTTCAGCTGGCAATGGCTCTTGCATCTGAAACTTCTCTTGGGTCCTTTCCAACTCTGTTTCGACTACTCCATGGGTTGCGTCAGCCCGATTAGCAGTTTCTCAGATCCACGAATCGGAGTCATCCTCCTTTGTGGATTAGCTATTCTGGCAGGAATGTATAAGATCTACAAAAGTACAACAAAAGACCAGCAAAAGTAAGGAATCGAAGGAACTAAAAAACAAAAATATTCAGATTGATATTGTTTGGCTGCCTCTTCGGGTTGATTTCTTTCTTCCCAGCCAGCAATATCCTCCTAACAGTCGGCTTTCCCGTGGCTGAAAGAGTTCTCTACTTGCCTTCTATTGGATTTTCTCTTTTGGTTGGAATCCTTTGGAGAAACCTCGAAAAGATCCACGGAAAAATGGATTTCCATACTTCGTTTGCTATCGTCTCAATCGCTCTTGGCCTCTGCTTACAGGTTCATTCCCAACTCGTCCCACACAAAAAGACTTTTTAGAGAAGTTTTGAATGGACGACTGAATTGAAACTTTATTCGAGCGGTCTCAAGGTCTGTCCGAGTAATGCGAAGATACATTACAACTTGGCCAAAATTTTAACCGACGAAGGGAAAGTTAGTGAAGCCGAACTGGAATATCGCGAAGCTGTCAGGTAAAGATTTGCCGTTGACTAACTCTCCTTTAGACTTTATCCAGGTTACGAGCAAGCGCTGAACAATTTAGGAAATCTTCTGGAGAAAAAGGGCCATTTCAACGAGTCCGAGCAACTTTTACGAGCCGCCGTCGCCTATAGACCGGAGTTCGCTACGGCCTGGATGAACCTCGGCATTACGACTATGAACTCGGGGAAATTCAATGTGAGAGTTGCTTCCAAACAAGTACAAATAATTTTTAGGAAAGCGTTTATGCCTTTGAGGAATCCTTAAAATATCGACCGAATTCTGCTGATTGCTACTTTAATTTGGGAAATTTATTCCAAAAAATTGGAGAACTCGAAAAGGCAATAATCGCCTGGAAAAACGCGGCCAGGTACAGTAGTCCAGCGACAAAATAATTCAAATTTTAGGCTAAAACCATCACATTGCTCAGCTTGGACGAATCTTTTGGTGGCTTTGGATGAACTCAATCGATGTTCCTCCATACCTTCTTTAGAAGAAGTTTCTCTTTCCTATTGTACATCAGTGCCGGCACTTCGATCTCAATTGGGAATATGCTATGTCCAATTGAAGAATTATTCTTCGGCTGAAGAACATCTCCTGGCAGCCATCGCACTCGCTCCAACAAGTCATATCTATCGCTCAAATTACGACGTGTTCCTTCAGCTGAAACTCAAGAAATATCAAGAAACATAACGGGTTCATTTAGATCTCTAATAAATATTCTATAAATGAGAGATCACTTCATAGAATCGGCGAGCTTTTTGATTCCTTCGGTGTCCAATCTGAACCATAACCAGCCTTCCGAAGTCGTCAGATCGATGTATGGCATCTGTCTTTTTATTATTCAAGCAACGGGGAAATCTCTTACGGATTTGTAAAACTCTATTGCTTTGGTGTTCCAGTTCAAGACGTTCCATTGAAATCGACGACAGCCTCTTTCCTGGGCGATCTTCCCCAATTCAGCCCATAGCTTTTTGCCATATCCTTTCCTTCGATGTTGAGGTTGAACATAAAGATCTTCCATGTGGAGGAATTGTCCTTCCCATGTCGAATACGCGTAGAAATATAAGACCTGGAAGCGTCTGAGACGAAGATAAACTAACCAACCATCGCAACACAGGAGTCGCCTTCCCAGACGAGGAGACCTTCAACAGCTTTTCTCTCCAGATCTTTGGCTAGAACTTCCTCTGTTATTTTTACTCCTTCGGGGTATTTTTCGAATTCGGCTAGTTCCTGGAATAGACTGTTACACCGACTGAGAAAAGTCGTCGTCGTTTTGATATATCGTCTGTCGGATTTTTCGTGGAACTGAGAAAAATAACGAATGATTGATTGATTGATTTAGAATTTTTGAGAATAATTGAACAAAAAATCGCCCATCGAACGAACAATTAGGGGGGCATTCGCACTCCGCGCACGTTCTGATGGATACTGTAGTCAGATAAAGGTCCAGATCTTTGGCCATCCCATTATAGATTTTTTGAGTTAGAGAATAGTGGATTCTTTGAGGAAAAAGCCGGGAGTCCTAAAGGTCAAAGACTTTTTTGGAGTGTCTAAAAATGGAATTCAAGGAGACCATCAAACCTTTCCTTTTCTGCAGACCTACGTGCCGAATCAACACTCTTTGCAATTTTCCCATTTACTGAGAATTTGTAAACATGTGACTTCGTTTTGCAGAAGCCAGTGAAGAAAAGGTCAGAGGATCACTGTCTTTATGAGGGTTTGAAGGACTCACCCTAACAAGAGCCATTATTGCCACGGAATCCTTCGGAGTCGCCGTCTCGATTCGATAATCAGCCATCTCTGAAAAGATTCTTTTAGGAATACTGTAAGAGTAAAAGCTAGAAGAGTTTTGAAGGAATTTCATACTCTTGAGATCCCAGACAAAGAAACTTTTTCTTGTTAAAAGTACTGTAGTCTGAAAGTTGTTATGAACAGGTTTATTTCTTTCTTCGAATCTCTTCCCCCGACCACCCGAAAAACGAGCGTCTATGTGAGAACCCCGAGAACACTGTCTCGGCACGTGATTGCCGGTCAACTTACACTCGGACACGCATAGAACAAGCAAGGTCAGGATCAGGAATCGCCCACAGAGAGATAAGAGACTTATCTCCTTCTAGAAGAATCTTTGAAGGTCTCTTTCTTTTTGAGAGAACCAGCTGAGAGTACGACCAAAAGAAGTCCTAAACAAGCAGGAAAGACCCGGTTTTTACAACTTGCACTCGTATTTTTCAACATTTTATCTGACTCATTTTGACCGAAGACACTTAAATGATTCTTCTGATGAAAGTGAAAGTATGCTCTCGAATATTCGATAAAATGGGACTTGTTTTTGTCAAAATAAGGATCTGTTTTTATAACTCCTTTTCAACCAAAATAGCCCAACAAACAAAGATGAAACTGTAAGCTAGTCAGAGATGGGAGAAAGTCTCATTCATCAACAGCTGCTAGAAGAAGGAATCCGAGGTCAAAGATATAACCAAAAGACTCAACAAAGATATTTCTCTTATCTCCAGCAGTCTTTCCGATAAAAGGACAAATAAAAACCACAGAGACAATCCAGAAGATATCTCTTGACTATCCCCTCAAATTGAAAGGGGTGATCTTTTGATATTGTTCTAGTTGTCGACTTAATATTCTATTTACATCAGATGACGGGGAATCCCTCGACCTCTCTCTCTCTCCCTGATGAGTCGTAAATCCTGTCGTCTCTGGGAATAGTGACATCTATCGTTTCTTCTCAGGTGAGAATCGATCGGTACGTACGGGGAAGACCCGAGTCCCGCCCCCTATCACAACGAAATATAAGGAGACACTTGCGCGGAGTTGAAGACAATCAACACGCCCTTACCTGCATGGACTACTGTTGTGTCGTACTATGCTAGTTAGCCCACAACAGAGCACACCCAAATCCAATCTGTATTATAAATTGCCTGCAGCCGGTATGTCAGGATTGGGCTGAGAAATGAAATGTTGCAGCCCTGCCGTACGTCGACCAGCCACAAGTGTTCTCCTTCAGTTGCGACTGGATCTCTACTTCCGTTATCTGCTTCGGTCTTTGCGAGCTAACTATCCGCGTCGCCACAGCGGCAACAGCACTTTGAAAAAGTGGGTTTCACCGTTTTCTCGACAACCAATCCATCACTATTCGCAAGAAAACCGAAGCGACAGGAAGGGTTGAAGTCCGCGGGGAAGAAAAAGCAGTCTGGCGTTTGATTCTCGGGCTCGGAACTATTTCGGGCGAAGAAAACAATGGCTAGTTACTTGGAGAACTTTGTGTAAACGGGCAAAGAGAGAGAAATGGACAAAGGAATAACCGATTCTTTTAGGACATGTCAGCCATCCCTCACCTAAGCAACGCTTACCATAGCCGCAAGCTACGTACAGCCATTGAGCAAGAGATGAAACAGGAACGTCCCCCAACGGGCGGCACTTTGACTTCTCTCGCAGATGCCGTCAAGTCCGTCCGTATGCCGATTGGAATCGAGCTCGGTGACAAGCTGATCAGTGAGGAATCCCAATCGATACCCAATAAAGCTTCGGTTTAGGCATCAACAAAATGAACATCGCCTCTCCTATGAGTGCCTTCCTCGCCAGTAAAAACTAACTTGGCGTCTATCCTGCATTTATCCCCGTAGACTATTAGACATTGCATATATTTGGATACCTGGGAATGGTGAAGGTCTATCAATAAATCTTATCTAGACGTTCCTCCTGATTTTTGATGGAAGAAAAGAGAGTTCGACGGGTTTTCAACCGGATCTTTGACCAAATTGTTAGTTTTTTTTAAAAAGTTTATTGGACCATAAATCACTGGTTAGTCGGAATCATCTCGGACGTAGCGCTGGCTTTTCTTCTGTTCGACAACAACTTCCGTTTCGTCCTTCTTTTTGTCTTTGGAATCCTGAAAATGGTCACATGGCTCAACAAGGAAAATGCGTTGTTGACCGCGAATTAATTCGACCTTGAGATTTAAGTTGATAAGTGATTGGTGGAAGATTTTTACACAATTGGAACGTCAGAAGAGGTTTCGTGGAATTGACCCTAATGGGATCAATCATCGCCCTGATCTTTGCCGATTTCCTACCTCAACATCAACGAATTTATCGTGAGCCCATAGCCCATTGATTCCTGCAGATTTTTCGTCGTCTCTTCTACGATCTCCTCTGCCGTGACTTTTATATCCAATTCCGTGGTCCTTGAACGATTTATATATATCTTTAAAGTCTCCTACTCGACTGCGTCTATCACCAAAGCCTTCCCAATTGCTCGATCGATGACGACGAGGACCAAAATCGATACGAGGATCATAAGTGCTACGTCCTTTCCACTCCCGATCTCCACCACGATCATCATGCTGTAGAAGTCTATTATTAGAGAGAAAGAGTTCTTACATCAAAGAAGACTTTTGATTTGGGGACAAAAGTCGGATCGATCAGACGCTGGACTGGCTTACTGTTATCTTCACGCCAAGCTCCATTTTTACGTTTTTCATCTTCCTCTTCGTCCTCTCTTCGCGAACGATGGTGATGTCTTTCGTCTGATCGACTTATTCGAGACAATAAAACAGCCCTGCGTTCCTTTCTGAACAAAACGATTTGAAATAAACGTCGACAATACCTATTTTTAGGAGTTAAGTGTGGTTTGGCAACGCTTCCATGCATTGAAACACGGCGATCTCCATTTCGAAAATCTCCAGAAATGCTAAATTAATTATCGATTAACTCTCTTTTTTCGAACGAACCGATCATTGATCCCTCTGCGATTTCCAGGAATTGTACAAGTCTTAAATTTGTAGTAAATTAACGAAAATAACTACCAGAGAGCACCCTCTAAATTTACTTTTCCGTCCGAAAAGACGTTTTTGTTAGTCAAAAATAAATAAATTAGACTCGCAAACTAACTTACAATCCTTTCTGTGTCCATTTTTCGATTACTGGATCCTAAAAATTCTCATATTTCCTCTGGCCGAAAAACTAAATAACCTGTTGAGTTCTTAAGCTCCGTAATAGCGTCCACATCAAGCATATTTACTGTTTTCTTTTCACTTCTCGGTCTCTTAGGCTTAGGAGACGGAGAACGACGTCGTCTGACTCCCGACATTTTCCTGATAATTTGAGCTGAATGAGTAAGGTCTGGCTGAGAGGAGGAAGCGACTAAAAAGTAGCTGTTGACGGAATATATTACTAACAGATTTTGTATTTAAGAAAAAGAAATAATTGTTATTTTATTGGAATTGTTATGAGAAAGCAGTAGATGAAAAGCTTTTGAAAAAAAAAATTCATTTTGAACGCAATTACAGAGAAAAAGGCGTGTCCAAGGCAGATACTATCGGTCGTGTCGAGACCTTTCAATTCATCTTTTTGAATCTCCTCTTTTCGATTGGCTTCTTCAGAAGACTGTTGGCCAATTGAGTCAAGAGATAATAGCCGAAGACGGCAGATCCAAAAGCAATGACGAAGTGAATTGGATCCAGGAATCCAAGTAGGGGATAGAGCCAGAATCCTTCCAGATATTTCACAGCGAAGATCCTAGAAGGCAGTTAGGGAAACGAAAAAAGCGAACACTTTGAAATAAAAGCCAACCAGAAGGAAGGAGAAAAATAGACGTCCTTTTGTCGAAACTCCATTTCTTTCCTCTGAGAAGACTTCGAAGAAAACATAGATAACAGGCAGAGTGTGGGTGACGTGATTCAACCACGAAGGAATCAGTTGACGAATCCAAGCCGGCATAACTAATTCTGGTTCAACCGCATAGAGACCCCAGAAGAGAACACAAGTCACCTGGATTCTTATTAGGAAAATGCAAAGACACACCAAAGCAGATGGGAAGATTGTGGTGACGAGGGCGTGATCGACATATTTCTTCAATTTGTTGAGGGAAAAGAGGGTAGAAAGAGTGGAAAAAAGCGAATAAATGGTTATTATGACCTAAAAATTGAATATTTTATCGAAGGGATGACTGACGAAGTTGATGTTTGTAAGCATAATTAGCTTGTAAATATACCACTCGTGGCCCAATCGAGGCTGATATTGAAAGTCATAGTGAATAGAATATAGCCAAATCAAAGAGAAAAGAACTTTCGCTAGCTTCACAACCGTCGACATCCCTAGCTTTGGCGTGGCAATAAATACGGCTGTGAATCACAATTGGTGGGAATGGCTAGCTGCGAGAAATAGGCCAACATGGTCAATACCGCGACATAATGACACTCAAGTAGGAATTATTTATTAGATTCTCTTTTTGTGTGCTTTTCTGTGGGACAAATTATGGATCCAAGTCAGCATACTGTAATTGAAGAAGATGACTCCCAAACAGACGAGGATGAAAAGAACTCGGAATGGAAGAGACAAGAAGCCGAGGATTGGATATGCCCAGAATCCACTGATGTAATGAACATAATGAATGCTGAAAGACGCTTTCTTATCTCTCAATTCGGAAAGAGCTGATATCTCAAAAAACATACTCGGCTACGTAGAGAACAGAAAAGGCGCCGATAATAATAAGGGCCGACATTCTTCTGGGAATTTCTCGCCTCCAAAGAAGAACTTCAATTACTGAAGTGACCAAAGGAAGTGTGTGGATTCCGTGATTAAACCAAGATATGGATATAATTCTCTTAGCGTTATCGTCAGCCAAGAGAGTGTCGGGATCGAAGAGGTACAGTATCCAGAAGAGAATGACCACCGTAGCTCCAATCGGCCCGGCTAGCGTATGACCTAGGGCGTCGTAGGCTCGAGGAGCATTCCGAGATTCATTGGCAAAGACTCCCAGGACGTGATAGATTGTTTGGAGATACTAAAAACTGATTTTGAAAATCAGAAAGAAATCTACCAAATCAATCATAGTCAGCCAAACAAATTTGGAGAAAAAGTGACCAGGGATGGGCAGAAATCTCGGATCAGAGATGTAAGAATCAGCTACGCACACCCCAATGTAAATGACGGCACAAACAAGATGAAATAGTTGCTTGCCATTCATGGTTGGTGGCCAACGAGCTTATCAGCGATCCGACACAGACAGAGTTCGCCAAGAAACTGATCGATATTTGGATTTTATTTTGTGACTTGTGCTCTCTCTCTCTACTCTCAACTACAGTAACCAAGGAATCTAAAACTTATTATTAAATTTGAGGAAAAAAAAACTTTTATTGTAGACAAATCGGGCATTTTAAAGTCTTTTAGTCGTTATTCTGGATATTTTTGAACTATTTTGGCCACTGTAGAGGATGGCAGGTGCGCGTCAAACAACGCCCTTGATACGCGCAAGGTGCGGGCGTTCTTTACGTTTTTCCCCAACTTTTTTACATTTTTTATTTTTGAATTTCTCGTATTATTCAAATCGAATTGATCGTTTCCGGAATGTTCTGAGAAAAATTTTTTTATTACAAATCAGGCGAAATCAATCGATAGATCCAAGTCCTTCGAGCCGTTCTTCTTCACAATAAACCATCTTTTAAGATGCTTTCCCGTCTGGTTCGCCCTCTGAATATTGGTGCTCAAGCTGTTTTGACCAGTAGTCGTCCTTTGGTCGTCGCTGCAAAGCCACAAAATGAAATGGCCCAAAAACTCAAAGTGACGGCCATTCCTGGCGATGGAATCGGAACTGAACTCATTTACGTGGTCCAAGACATCGTAAAGAATACTGGAATCCCTCTTGAATTTGAAGGTTTTTCTTCTCGATCCCATTTTCCACATTTTCTTTAGAAGTCTTCCTCTCGGAGGTCCATTACACTCGTTCGGCGTCGATCGAAAACGCCGTCGAATCCATCAGTCGAAACAACAACGTGGCTTTAAAAGGTTTGAGGAAATGAGAAAAAAAAACCTTTTAGGTGCCATTGAGGAATCAGCCGTTCTGCACACTGAGGGAGAGCTCCAAGGCTTGAATATGCGTCTGAGACGTCAATTGGATCTATTCGCAAATCTCGTCCACATCAAGGTAACTCCTTCCAGATTTTATGATAATCTTTGTAGACGATGGATGGAATCAAAACCAGACACGGGAAAGAACTTGATTTCTATATTGTGCGAGAGCAAACTGAAGGTATATCGAGTTATCTCTTGATTATGAAATATTTCAGGAGAGTATTCGTCTCTCGAACATGAGTTAGTTCCCGGTGAGTTTCTTCCCCGGAAAAAATTGAAACAAATTCAGGCGTCATCGAGTGTTTGAAGATTTCAACTCGCGAAAAAAGCGAGCGAATTGCCAAATTTGCCTTTGATTTCGCTACGAAACACGGCAGGAAAAAAGTAACAGCGGTTCACAAGGCGAACATCATGAAGGTAATTTGACCTGAAGACTTTTAAATGCCATTTGCAGCTGGGAGATGGTCTCTTCCTGAAGACTTGTCAGGAAGTCTCCAAACTCTACCCTAAGATCCAATTTGACTCGATGATCATCGACAACACTTGTGAGCTTGCTCCTTCTGTTCAAACTCCAATTCTTTTCAGGTATGCAGCTCGTTAGTAAGCCCGAGCAGTTTGATGTTATGGTAATGCCAAATCTATATGGCAACATTATCGATAATCTCGCGTCAGGTTTGTTCACTCATTATCCCATTCTGCTCATACTTGATCTCATGGACAATTAGGGAAATCCTTTTAGGTCTTGTCGGAGGTGCCGGAGTAGTGCCAGGCTCATCTATTGGAAGTGACTATGTTATTTTCGAGCCGGGAAGTAGACATTCATTCCAAGAAGCTATGGGAAGGTGCGGAACACGTGGGAATTATCAAAAAAGCTTCATTTAGATCTATCGCAAACCCAACAGCCATGATTCTTTGTGCAGCAAACATGCTGAATCACCTGCACTTGACAGAATATGGAAATGCCCTTCGCAAGTCCGTTGAGGATGTTATTAGAGAAGGAAAAGTTCGTACCCGCGACCTCGGAGGGTAAGCTTTGTCTTCCTTATGATAAATAAAACGGTTTAGGTATAAGACCACTGCAGACTTTGCCGATGCCGTCATTAATAAATTCCAGATGCAGTAAGAAAAAGCTTTAGCGATCGACCTCAACGCGCCTTAGAATTGCTTGAATTGTATATAATGATGACCTATTGGGTTACTCCTGCCTTATATTTTAGCTCAAATATAGAATGCTATTGACGTGTATAGCTGTTTTCAGGAAACTGAGATTACTTGAAATAAAAATTGAATCTCTTTTTTTTGTTTCTTCCTTTAAAGGTTTTCACCAGCTATTTTATCTGAATTTTCATTTGCATCTTAATGAAAAAGAGCCTTCAATAATCTCACTTGGTAAGCGCTCTTTTCCTCCCCTGCGTCTCTGACCCCCCAATTATCGGTCTTCGGTCTTGGGTCCAATAGAAACCAGGGAAAACGAGTCAAATTTCAATCATTTGTTCAACTGCCATGGTGAAGTAAGCATATTTTATATTTCTTATTGTTTAAAAAAATTATTTTATTGTAGAGTCGCATTTTTTGATGGATGGAAGGAGTCGAGTACTGTCGGATGTAAGCGAGTCGGAATTATTGGAAGATGACAAGTTCGAAGATGCTTTAGAGATCCAACCTGATCAGGTTTGAGCGTTTTTTTTCTTATTTATTCTTTAGGAAATAATTTGTTCAAATCGAAACGATTTGGAAAATTCTTCTCCAAAGAAATTCCCTGGGGAGGATACAAAGCAAAAGGCTGAACCAGTAGAAGAAGTCATGCAGCAGCCGGTATCCGAACAAGAAAATGGTCACGTAAAAACAAGACAGGAGAGCGTGGATAAAGGAAAAGGCCAAGCAGGGTAGGAAAGCTCTATTTTAATTTTATTCTTTTAGAACTCGTGAGAGACGATTTAAAGATATGAAGTCCATACAAACAATAGAGGCAAGCAGCTCAAAAAAAGCACTCTGGTGCATGAAATTTTCTCCGTGTGGTAGATTCATAGCTACCGGAGGTGCTGACTGTGAAGTTCGAGTGTGGTGCTCGCGCAGTCATCTTTTTGATATAGAGCGACAGCAAGGTGAAACTCCCAAAGAACCAGACTCTTTTAATGGATTTTCACCGGAACCGTTTGTCATTTTTAAGGTTAGTAAGTGTTTTTTATTTGTAATCATCCATAGGGACATAAAAATGAAATTTTGGACCTTGTTTGGACGGAAGATTCTAATTTATTTTCTTGTGGAATGGATAAGGATGTTAAATTATGGTCACTTGCAACAAAAAATTGTGTGGCAACACTAAGACATGATGCGTCGGTGTCATCGGCAAAACTTTTGCCAAAAAACAGAAATTTTCTTGCGACTATTACATGTGAAGGCCATTTACGCTTATGGGATGTGCAGCACAGAATAGTGGCTGGAGAAATCAAAGTGCATGTAAGTAATGCTTATTAGAATTAGTAATTTTTAGGACAATTTATGCACGGCTTTGGAAGTAATCGAAGATGATAGTATTATTGTTGTAGGAACTACTGATGGCCGACTTTTATTTTTCACTAAAACGGTTAGCAGATAATTTTTTTAGCAAAATAATATTTAGCTGGCATCAAATTCAAGCATGACTATTTCCGATAAAAAGCCGAAAGTTTTTGATATATGTTCATTAGGGGAAAAGCTATTAGTTTCTACGGATGATTCAAAAACTCGAATGTACAATAGCAAAACACGACAGCTACTAATGAAATTCAATGGAGCATCGCACGTTAACAGCCTGACGAGAGTTGGATTCTCTCGAGATTCTCAATTTGTTATTAGTGGGGCTGAAGATAGCTGTCTCTATTTTTTTGCCACAAATCCTCCACTTCCAACACAGAAAAACGAGCAAAAATATGCAGATAAAACTAAAGTTGGTAGATCAGCTATTACGGTCGCATTATTTGCACCGAAACCAGAGGTAGGCTTTTGACTTATTTAAATATTGATTTTAGCTATTATTAAAAAATGAAAATTCACCCACAACAGATGTGATTGTTTGTGTTGATTGTACCGGGACTCTTTCAGTATATACGAGTAACCCGATAGATATGTAGATCTCTAGCTAAGTTACCTTTGAATTTACCGATGTATTATTAATCCGGGTCTATTGCAGCCTCTTTTTTTGCAACCGGTTGTAATTTATCATCTCTTTTTCTAGTCTGCAATCTTTATGCTAGGAGCTTTCTCCTTCACTTGTATTTTATGTACAGTATATTGAATTATATCAAGCTTTCCATAATAACATTCCTTTTTTCTGAAGCAGACATCCTTATGGAGTATCCAATTATTTCTTTTCAATTTCTTCGCTACTGATTAATTTTATATATTAAGATGTTACGAAGCTTATGCAACCTTCGAATATTTCCATCAACCTCAAGTTTTTGTAAGAGGCTCTTCTCTTCTGTTACTTCTGAAGCAACTCAAGTATGGCTGATTTTTAATATCTAATTAAATTTTCTTCAGAATGGGGAAGCAAATGCTAAAGATAATCTTCCAAGTGAAAAAGTTGTAGAGCCCGTTGTTAAGCAAATTTACTCAAGAGAAGTTTTAGAAAACTTGAAGTGAGTGACTTTTGTTGTATAATAATTATATATTTTTCAAGGCTTGATCAATATCCTTATTATGTGGAAAGAGAGTGGTGGAAAAAAGGAAAACGTATGACATTTTGGGCAACATGGAGACAGCTTCGAGATGTCAAGTTAGTTTGATTGTTATAATTTAAATCTATTTTGTAGACGCCGCGAACTTATTCAAAGCGTTGGCCCCGATCGAATGCGCCTAAAAGCTCTAAAAGAAAATACAATTCTGCCACAGGCGATAAGAGATGAAGCGGCTGAAAAATTATTTAATATGCCAAAGTACAGTCATCCGCGTCTGGTTTTAAATATGTGTATGTTTACTGGACGTCAACGTGGAAAAATTAAGCCATATCGCGTGAATCGCCATCTATTCAGGTTTGAATAATTATATATAAAAATAAGACAATTTTCAGAAAATTAGCTGACCATAGTCAGCTCAGTGGAGTTCAGAGAGCCATGTGGTAGATGCAAAACCACTTACTATAAATTAGCGCTTTAAATAATGCATTATAGTTTTTGTTATTGTTAAAGTTTTTCTTATTATTTTACTAGAATGATGTATACTACGTATAGCGTAGATAATACCTCGTCTTGCCGTCACCCACATGTTCAAATTAATATATTTCAGATGCGTATCCTTCTTTCTTTACTGGCTGTTCTTAATGGTAAGTAGCTCCTTCATCCAAAAATTAAAAAAAGCCTTTCAGTTGCCAATGCCAACAGTTTAAGATTCATTTCCCTTCCACAATCAATCAAACTGCCGGCCCCAAATATTGCGTCACAGTTAGATAGTCAGGACATTGGTATCTTAAACTCCAATCTTCTCGGTCTAAGTTCCCAGACACCTGAAGGTGAGATCGAAACAATTTATTTAAGTGAGCAAAAAACATTACTCATTTTTTGCATTAACCTCCTCAATTGGAATTTCAAAACAGCTAATTCCAAGATAGTTACAAATTTGCCGCGTTAAATAAAAGCAATAAATAAAAAGGCTTAAATAGGCATAGAGTGTAACTAAACAAAGCAAATAATATGGATCGAATGGATAAACATAGTAGCTAAATTAAAAGTTATAAAGTAGATGAGAACTTACTGATTTAACATCAGGAAAATTGGAGCCAAGTATATCCAGTCCCAAACAAATATTTCCCCTCGACACATATGAGCTACTACAAGTCTATTTGTTGCCTAAAATGTCGAATTATTTTTGTACTGTAGCTAACCTTTGAAGAAACTGCACCCATGCATATAATGAACAGCGAAATGTGTTCAACATAAAGAGTTGTCTTGTCACCAGAGTAAATTATATAGAAGGGAAGAATAACAGATAGCAGAGGCGAAAGTGGTGAAAGAATCGAAGTTCCAGCAACTGAAGAGGAATGATTGATTAGCTTTACATTCTACCTGTTGAGCCGTTTTTTCCAACGCCTCCCGTGAAAACAATTGTGCCGTATTGGTACATCTGATAAAGGAAACCAAGAATGACCACAAATAGAGCTATTTGACGTAACTCAGCGCCAATAATGCCTACAACAATTAAATGTTAAAATATTATCAACTCACTTATTTTCCAAAAATCTGGTCCAAAAATAGCAGTAGCTAACAGGCCAAAAATAATTGTTACTTGTGCTTCCGTCACATCGTATTTTGAAAATCTAAAACGGAAAGCTTTTAAAGACAAATCTACCTTAATTGACCAGTACAGTAAGTACCCCAATGAGCGCAATAAAATAGGCAAATTGCCATAACTGCTATGCTGAATACAACTCCCCCGATTTCTCCTAGACGAAGTGCATAACAGCAATTGAGAGCAACAAATACTTGTGAAACAGAATCGCATCCGTGATCAAAAAGTTCACCTAAAGGTGAAGCACTCTTTGTTCTTCGTGCTTGTTTTCCATCTAAAAAATATATTAAACTTTTAGCAAATACCAATTGCGTCCAGAGTCTGATATATAAATAGTCCAAGTGCAGCTAAAAAATAAACCCATCTAGGAGCTGCCTCTGTTGCTGTCGGAGAATAGTAAGAAAGAAAGAGGACAGTAAACAGATTAATAATTAGACCTTAAAATGTCATATTTCCATATACTTAATCACTCACCAATAAGAGTAATTACATTTGGAGCTAACCAAAGTGGAAAAAATTTGACTATCCATTCCCAAAATCTTTTCATACAAAATTCATCCAACCATGAAGTGTCTATTGCTGAATATTTGTGATCTCGTAGCCGTCGTAATTCAGGGCGCGTTAATAAGCAATCATACTAAAATATATTATATAATTTTGATTTTTCACCTCTAAGTAGCGATCCAAAACATAAATTCCCGTGCTTTCTTCAATAGTAACAGTATCTCTTGGAACATAGCTGAATCTAGATGAAATAAAATGATTATAGCTCAAGACACACCTTTCCGACACTCGATGTGTAGTCGGTTTAGATGAGGACATGCTTCCTGAAAAAACGAAAATGAATACTATAGTAAAATATTGTCGAGAAATATTTTTTAGCTAAAAAAATGCTGGAACAAAAGCAAAAATAAAAGTGAACTTTTTTGGCTCGATTATTTCAGTACATTACCAATAAAGCAAATTATAGGATTTTCTGCCGAAACCAGTCTTTTCTCTCGCCCTCGTGCCCTAACTATCGTACAAATCAACGGAATCGAATTGCCCTCCGATGGAGATAAATACGCTGTTACTGATGTAAGTTTTCTAACTGAATTTACTCGAACATCTCGCGAAAAAAACAACAAGAAATCATTTTGCAGGGCGGAAATGCCGATGACACTACAGTTGACGCTGCCCTTTCTGTTGTTTTTGGTGCTAATCGCGAATCTGTGGCTGTTTCAGCTAACGGCATTACTGGCACAAAACTTGCTCAAGCCGCAGCTCAACAAAAGCCCGATAGCTCCATCATCAAGTCGAAGTTGTCCGTTCTTCGCACTGAATTAGAGAATGTCTATTCCCTTGTTGCTGCTATCAAAGCTTCTGGCACCAAATTCAACAAAGACTCTGCTGATATCTACAGAATCACCATTAATGTACTTCGTTTTATTAAATTTAGCAAAAGGACTTTTAGGGTTTGTCCGGACTTGATCTGACTGCTGATGAGAAAGCAACTGCCATCAGTGATATAAACGCTGCTTTGCAACAGCTGGCTACTGTTCTAACTACAGTTTATGGCGAACAAGTCGTTCTCGAAGTCTTCTCTCTTTCTTCTAACACTTCTGCCAAAGCAAACAGCAACGAACCTCACGTCATTAGAAAAAGAGCCACTACAGACGAGATGAAAGACGATCCAATTGTCCAGGCTCGAGCTCTCTACCAAGTTTCAGTAATGGTCTCCACCGATTATCCTGCCATTTTTGCCATATTTGCTGGCCTTGTTATTGCTCTAGCTTTGGTAAATTATCAATATGAAAGAAAAGCTATCCCATAATTTAAGGCTGTCCTCTACACAACAGTCGGTATGATGACAATGGATCCAGGAAAGGATTCCATTATCTATCGTATGACGACTACAAGGATGAAGAAAGATTAGAGGTGTTTCTCCCGCTTGGTGATAGAAAGAATACTCATCTTGAGTACACATTCCAATAGAATTATGTCGTGATACTATAATTAAACTCGTATATAAACCCACTTGGTTTTTACATAAACAATAAAGATTTTGAAAAACCGTACACGAGGGAAAAATCTGCTTTATAATTTTTTTTCCTATATGAATCATCACGAGCTATCTTTATTTTTTCTTCTGTTCAAATTGAATCTGAAGGGCTGATTCTTTTACATCGACATAATCAAGTTGGGCCTGGAGAAGATCGGTACTAAGGCCTTTCAGTTTAGCCTAAAGCAATAGAAGATCAGAAAATTCTCATGACTCACCTCTTGAATTTGGTCGCGTAACATTTTCCTTTCTAAATTTGCCGTTAAAATATGCGGTGGAGTGCTCCAAATTTCATCAAGATCTGATGGCTCCCTTGAAAATAAATATATCAAAAATAAATGTTTTACCGGAAATATCCAAAATATGCGATCAAAACAGCAAGACTTCCTAATGCTGAAAAAATTTTCTTATTTGCATATGAATCAGTGGAGTAGTAGTCAAAGTTAAATGTGGGCTTTTGCAAAGTTCTTCCATGACCCTAAAACAATTTTATTAAAATAAATAGATTAACCTGAAACGCTGCACTTTTGCTAAATTTAAGCTCGCCTTCTTGTTTATTTGAAGCCAAGCGTCTTAGTTGAAGACTAACACAGCGTACTGCCCGTAACATACTATAAAAATTCTTCTGCGCTTAGAACTAGAAAGTAAAGAAATGATAATACTGCGTAGTATTTACATCACTGACAAACAACAACATTTATAGATGTGACAACGGTATCACGTAACAACTTTAACAATAAAGGCATAAAATCAACAAAAATCTTCGTTTAGAGGGCCTTGTACCCATTCTTTTTGTTCCAATGTCCTTTGATTGTAACATGAAAGTACGAGAGTTTAATGTTCAACAATTTCAAAATCTAGAAAAAAAGTATTGACTTTAGCATCACTGTACCTTTGCCTGATCTATTGTAATGGCTTGTCCTTCCTTGCAAACTTCAAATGGTTGATATAATTCTATTTCTCCTAAAACTAATATTAAATAAAAATAGTAAATATTACCTTTAACAAGCTTGTTAGGCATGCCTAACTTACGAAGCTGCCCATCCATAGAAAATGGGAATTGTGGAAGCGGTCCTTCAGGTAATTCTATTGTTTTTGGCGCAATTTGGCCGGCTCTAGCAAAATCAGGAGTCTTCATTTCTTCCAAACGCCTGTAATATTTGTGAGAAAAAGATATTGAACCGACTTTAGAACCTCCTTTACAGATAAATTAGTAAACATTAAGCCACATTGACCTTTTAGTGTAGCGCTAACCTGAAAACAAATACTGAAATATAAAAAAAGACTAACCATATACAGATCTTTGGCGTATTCATCACTTTCGGTTTTTCCAAGAGCTATGCTCAAAACATTTCCTTTTCCAAAGAAAAATCGTGAAGTTTCTTTAAATGCTTGGCGAACCTAACAAGTTGCTGTAGTTTTTTAATAAGCTTACTTCTCGAAATCGATTGCTTCTCATTTCTTCAATGGTAAATACAAGAAGATTTTTGTAATTGTCTACACATTGTTGGGCCTGAAAAATAATAAGAAAAAAAAACTACAAAACCTCTTTTGCTAGCCTTTCTTTTGTTTCTCTTGTCTTCTTTTTAACTTTTGTAAGTGAAACCTCTTTTTCTCTTTTGGAGCGAGGCATCTTTAGCTGAAATCATATATTCATAATAAAATTTAAAAAAAAAGGATATTGAAAAATTGGTACAATGAAACACAACCGAAAATGTAGACCATATCAGCCTAAACAGAAATTCTTGTCGGGACCCAGCCAAATCTAAACGCTTGAATCATTTGTTTTAACTTTTAAATTTCGTACTCAATGGCTGCTACTTCATCAAAAGATAATGTTAGTTGCAAAAGAATATTTACTTATTCGCGCTCAGGTTGTTCTAATTACCAGTGATGAGTTCTGGGCTCCTATTCAAGACAGTTATATTCAAAAAATTGCTGATACCGAACCAGAGGATGTATTTCCAAATTACAATCCAGGTATAATTTTATTGCTCTAAACTGCAGATGCTAAGGACCAACAAAAGCTGACGGATCAATGAATTTTGAATGCCATTGCGTCGGACACATGGTCGCTAGTCCATGTGGATACGAGTTCAGGTAAATTGCTAAATTTATTTAATTACGTTCAAGGGAAGCAATAACATGCCAGAAGAATGCTACTGACGAAGAGATGAAGAATGGCAAATGTGGCGATGAAATGATGGCATTCATGGAATGTGTTATGCGAACACAATGCTTTAAAAGTAACTAGAAACCAATTTTGCTTATAAAACTAGATTTAGCTAATGGAGACTCAGAAGAAGATCAGAGCAAATGAATTTGATATTTTTTAAACCGATGTAGTACACAATAAAAAGATCATATTCTCCAGTATACTTTATTTATAAAAGTACATTAATGTAACAAAAGAAATGAAGTGTAGACAAAATCCTACAAATTCTTTGAGCTGACGTAATCAGTAACGGCAGAAGCATTCTTATCCAGGAGCTTCTTATTGAGCTTAATGCTCTCAACAACTTGCCGAATAGGTCTATCAAGTGTTTGTAGAGAAACAGGATCAAGGACAGAACAAAACAAAGATTCTACTTCAGCCGCTACTCGATCAAGAGAACTGTGCTCTGCAGACATTTTGAAGGTGTGCTAAACTATCATTTTTTTTTTCTATTTTTCTTTACCTGGAACAGGCTTTGATTGGCGCCACCAAACTTGTCCAAAATCAGTTGTACATTTTCTTTGAAAAACTCCCAGGCGTAGGCTTGACCTTCCTTGGTCAATACTGGCCCAACAAGAAGCATATACACATCTTGAGAGCGGACTTTCCCCTGAAAAATAAAATTAAAAAATCTATATAACACAGCGAACCTCGATGAATCCATATTTAAAGATTTTTTCGAGCAAGGCCATATCAGGTGTTTGGGCAATAGCTACAAGAGCTTGTCGCTCAATTTCTCCAAAACCGCAACTTTCAAATATCTTGAGTAAGCTGTTGTAAGCTTCTGTTCCTCCATTACGAGCAGCACTTCCAAATACCTGAAAACATTCAACTTATTTTAGTTCCATAGTAGACATACGGCCAATCGGAGGTCAGGATCTATTTCTTCATGTTTCTCGACATAATTTTTGAACAATTCACCCATTTTAACGATTGTTGGTTGATGACCAGCTTTCGACAAGCGAGAAAGAATCAACCCCCGAAGCAAAGACAGCTGCGAATCTAAAATTGCACAGAAAATTATGTATTTTTTTGTTCTTACCTTCACCAGGCTTCGACTCCCAACCAAGTCGTTCAGCTACTGGTGAGATGGCTTGAATAATAATCTTATTCAGCCTACCAACAAGCTTGGGGTCTTCTGCATGAAGGAGAACATTAGCTAGTGAAGTGATTCCTGTGTCTATTGCTGTCCAAACGGCGTATTCGTCTTCTTTTTCACAAGCCAGTAGGAAGTCCAAAAACTGCGAGGCTGGAGCACGCCCGGCAGTTACCTAAACATAATAGTTGAATTAATAGCTACCTACTAAGGCAAAAAGATCGTTGGCAATTCCGAATCTGTCCAATTCTGACATAGTCCCATTGGAAATAGCAGGAAGCATTGCTTTGAGAGAATTTTCATCATACTCTACGCGATAAAATCCAGTAGTACCAACCTACAATGATTACTATAATTGAAAAAAAGATAACAGATATAAGATGCTGAGGAGAAGGTCTCCCATAATTTTGTTTATTCGTAGATTTAATAAAAAGTGCGGTTAGCCTTCTATCGATATCAAGTCAAATTGGCTCATATCAACAAGGGAATGCAAGTCTAGCATACATTGACTAAATATTTGAAAATTTAGTCTTACTATTCTTAAAGAGAATTTTAAGTTACAATCTTTCCGGCCGTTGCAAAAAGCTACAATAAACGCTGTGCTGAGTGGTGAGGATGTGAGTGTAACCATTTCGACTTACATTGATTTTTACCCAATCTTTAGGGTCTATGTCTTCAATTATAAACTCCTGTTCTCTTTCCTTTAACAAAAAGCTTGTTTTAACTTTAGTTGGAGCATTGCCAGTAACAATAGTTATCGGTACCTTAAATGAATAAATCTTAACTATAATATAAAAAGATACCTGCCACAATGGGTTTGAATCGTCAGTGCCACCATCAGCCAAGAATCGTTGCTGTTTTAGTTTTAAAATGCGTTTATTTCCTTCTGTCTTCTGGCTCACACTGACCAAGGGGAAACCCATTTGCTTGGTCCATGTAGACATCATTGTTGCAACATCCTTAAAGAATTTCAAGTATTTGAAGGTAAAAAATTTCTCTTGCCTGTCCTGAAGCTTCGCTTAACGCATCCCACAAATCACGCGTAATGGCATTGTTGTACTGGAATCTCTTCAAATAAATTTGAAGTCCTTTTTGGAAAGTTTCTTCTCCCAAATAATAGCAAAGCATTCTATTCACAGAATTTGATTTGGCATAGGTGATGCTATCATAAATTTCGTCCAATTCGTTGGGATTGTTGATTTCAACTTCAATGGGATGTGAATTTCTCAATGCATCCAGATCAAATCCTCTTGCTAATTCGTCATTAAGGAAATGAAGCCAAATTTTAAATTCAGGATAGTTATAGCCTAAAGATTTCAATTTGGCATTGTTGATTAATATACAACTAACCAACAAAGAGATACTCCATAAAGGAAGCAAATCCTTCTTTTAACCACAAATCAGTCCACCATTTCTAGAAGTAATGAATATAAGTATTATGAATTAATACCATTGTAACCAAGTCTCCAAACCATAAATGTGCGAGTTCGTGAGCAATAATAAGTGCGACTCGTGCTTTAGATTTTGTAGACGATATGGATGGATCTACTAGTAAATAAACTTCTCTATATGTGACCAATCCCCAATTTTCCATAGCGCCTAAACTCCTGCATTATGGACTAAACGGCACTAACCCATGCTAAAATCAGGAATAGCAATAAGATCACACTTTGGAAGTGCATAAGTAATTCCAAACCACTCATTATACCAATCAATAGCTCTGGTGGAAAGTTCTAGGGCAAATTGTCCTTGTTCTTTTTTACCAGGAAGAGTATATACACGCATAATGGTTCCGCTTTTAGTTTTACTCTAAAACAAGGTTCCATACATAAATACAAATCTTACTTCAATATATTCCAGATCTCCAACCGCAAAAGCCACTAGGTAGGTTGACATTAAAGGAGATGTGTTAAAAACAACCGTTTTCCTTTTTCCATCAGGACAAAGAATAGTTTCTCTTACGTCCATATTGGAAAGTGCGGTTAACCTTCTATCGACATCAAGTGATATATCGAATGTAGCTTTATAAATTGGCTCATCCCAACAAGGGAATGCAAGTCTAGCATATGTTGACTAAATATTTGAAAATTTAGCTATTAAGAGAAAATTACCTCAAATTGCGTCGAAGCTAAAAATGACTCATCATTAGCAGCATTTTTGTAAGTACTACGATAAAATCCTCGCATTTTATCATTTAGCTCTCCTGTGAATTTGATGTGTAGCGTGATATTTTGAGGTTTGATAGTCTGAGGTAGTTTAATAGTAAGGATCTTTAAAGCTTCACTATATTCCTGCGAAAGGCTGCCAAACGCTAAACATATTAATTATCAATTAATCAAATGTTTTGTACCTGTTCCATCTGAATCCAGTGTAACGTGGACTTCGTTAATCAAGAGAGATGCGGCATGTAACTTCAAATAGTCAGTGGGCTGCTCAATTTTCAGGTTGATGCTAACTTGACCATCATAGGAAAATCTGTTTTAAGCTTAGCAATAACATTTAGCATCAAATACTTACGAAGACGGACTAAGAGCAAGATGGACCTTATAATGAGTGGGCTTTGCAAACTCGGGCAGGCGTTCAAATGTAGTTTGCGATTTAGAAGCGCAGACGTCAGTCATTTCTCTTGAAACAAAATGGGTTCTCTTGCTAACACACAAAGATGAAGGAGCTGAAAAACAAGCAAATTCAACTCACAAAAGTCTCTCTTCAAAGACATCTAGAATATTTGTCACTTACCTCTGGAAGATAAGGTTTTTCTTGCGGCTGATGCGATCTGTCGTTGAAACCGGAAACGAATTGGGTGATGAAAGGCTTTCCAAGGCCTTCTGAATACCCCTGAAAAAACAATTTTAACTTGTTTGTATTGAAGAAGGTAGATATGGAAAATGGCAGGAGTATTTGAAAAAAAAAATGCTAAAAGTTTGAAGTTTACGGTTCACCTAAAGAACGACAGGAAATTGCTGCATTTAGAGCTTACTGGTAATTCAGTGCCCTAGTTTACCATTGATAAAGAATTTAGGATTGGTTTTGTGTACTTTTTGCACATTTCTCTGATTTAAAACTAAAAATCGTTCTGAAACCATAAGCTTCATCAGAAAACGTCATTTTGTCAGCAAAATTCTTGGAAAATCATCAATAAATAAGTGCCACCTGGCAGATTGATATGATGAATAAGTAAGAAACGTCGGAAATAAATATTCTATGATAATACGTAAATCGGCTTATATTGCAGGGAGAGAGAGAGAGAGAAAGAGCTGATATTTTCCTGATGGTCACTGTTAACAATTGGGACAAATCTGGTGGGCAAAGATAAGGGGTCATTCAGTGCCAGGCGAAATATTCGGCATGTTTTCCGGTAATCTTATCGGTCAGCTGACCACGGGTAAATACGCCAAGCTAAACTTGTAAAAAACAAAGCGTTTCCCTAACCTTCAATAGAAGCAGTGGCTAATCGAGTAAAGCGAAGCATTGTTCCTTAGGCTTAGATCAAATTGAAACGTTAATAAAGTAAAAGTCTTGAAATGAAAAGTTATAACAATGTAGCATTAGTATTATACTGAAACAAGCCGGAGCAAAACCCTCATATCATTTTTAATTGACTCAGTGAAATATATTTATTATAACAAAATAACAGTTAGTTATCTAAATAGAATATAATAACTCGTAATAAATGGCTATATTCCAATAAAAATATCTACTTTAAATCCCATTTAAACTGACCTACGCGCCTGAAAGAAGTTTGTAACAACATTGCTAAATACGCTAACCTTTTGAGTGAACTTGCTAAAGATTGCATCAATTTTTTGGGCAATGTCATCCATTTTTTGCGAAGCATCAATTGAGGCATGAATTCCCCGTTTCGAGTAGTAACCAACCAGAGGAGCGGTTTTTTCATGGTATTCATTTAATCTCTTCCGCAGTGTCTCTTCGTTATCGTCTTTGCGACGTACCAAAGGTTCCCCAGTAACATCGTCTTTCATTGGAATCTAAATTAATTAATTAAAACGAATTTCAACAACCTTTGGAGGTCGGAACTCCGTATGGTAACTTCTGCCGCTTGCAATATGGAATAAACGACCAGTAATACGGCGAACAAGTAGGTTATCATCGATCTTGAATTCGAGGACAGAGTCTAACGGAGTTTGCCTTTTTTCTAAGATGCTATCCAACTAAAATGATAATAAAACTAAGTTTCTGAGAGAACCTTTTCTGCTTGTGCAGTGGTTCGCGGAAATCCGTCAAAAATAAATCCTTTAGCGCACTCTGGCTTGTTCAGGTTTGATTCCAACATTTCACATACAATGTCATCGGACACCAACTGACCTAGAATTAGAGATTTAAAAAAAAAACTTTATTACAAACCAGCTTCAATCACTTTCTTGATCCGATTACCTAGCTCAGACCCGGATCCCACTTCTGCACGAAGAAGATCTCCTGTAAATAATCTTTTCAATTGTTTAAAAAACATACCTGTAGAAAGATGGCAGGACTCGTACTTTTCAGCTAAAATAGGTGCCTAAAATTTTGTTTATACTAGTGAATACTGAGAAATGCTATCATTAAAAGTTGAAATTAAAAAGAAAGAAGCTAAATTTGAATTGAAATATGTGAATATTTTTTTAAAGCAATATTAAGTAAAAATTACCTGAGTTCCTTTTCCAGAACCGGGAGGACCAATCAAGATAGTTCTAATTCCCCTAAAAAATAAATAAACAAAATTAAAAATTAACTAGCCTAGTAACACTCTCTCCTACTCCACTTTTTTTAGACCGCTCATCAGCTGGAGAAGTGACAGTAGCGGCTGCTGGTGCCATTCTCCTGAAAAGTAGTTTTCATTATATCGCTATGAAAAGTAATCATAAATTGTAGAAGTTTGTATTGTTTCCATTAAAAAAAAAACTCTCAAATACTCTTTTTAAATGACACCTGGCACAGCACTGACAATCGCGTTAAGACCAGCGCACCATCGAAAACAAAGAATCAGATCGAGCTGCAGTGCTATCCAAGAAAATAGCCACAATACAGCCATATTTAGTGCTGATAAGGAGCCGTGAAAGTGATCAATAATTTATCACTTTGACGATCTTACATGAAATGAATTCGTAAAAGAAAAGTTGCGGCGAATTTTCACGCCTATATGGAGAGAATATTTCCCTCCTTTTCCAATACTCATTCCTACTGCAACAGCAAGAATAATTCCGATTGGAATCAAGGGCAAGAGAAGAGAGAGATCGGAGGGCTGAAGAAGAAAAGAGAGACGTGAGCAACAGGAACCTATTTAAGCCCTACTGAGCCAAATACAAAGAAAGAGAGGAGATGGTGAACCCGAAACATCCCCCAAGTACGACACCATACTCCGCAGACTCTACAGGTTTCACTATGATCCACAATGACGATGGCTATCTAGATTGGTCTAAACGCTTTGAGAACATTCTAGAGACGGAATATGAAGACAAGCTATTCGGGTCGAAGAAATCACTGTTTAGGTTCGAATTGCAGAACGTAAAGATCTTGAAGGTTATTTTTAACCGATAAAAGATAAAAAATCTGGGTTTTGAAGACCTTTTTCAGCTGAAACTGGCGAAATTGCTCAAAAAGAGCATTTCGTTGTACACTTACCTTTACTTTTATGCTTGTGTACCTTGTACTTGCCGCTCAATGCTCGTACGGTTGGGTCAGAGGAATGCCAGCAGGGTAAAAGTCCCAGAAAATGGAAAGAAGAAATAGCTTAACCTTGCTTGGTGGAGATGATGAGGGGAGGAGTATATTTTCTAGCTCAGAATAAAGCAAAGTAGATACGGAGGGAAGAATGACTAGAACCAGGGATAAATCTGATTTCGCCTTCAGCTTGGCGAAACTGTCGAGATTTGGAATTCAGCCCAAAACTCTATAGTAGCCGAGCAGTCCACTTGTTTTTGTGACATTTTATATTTTCTTTTTCAAATTTCATGAGCTCCTTCATATACGTATTCTCATTTTCCCGTAATTATTTTTGCGTTTTCTATGTTGGTCAAAAAATAGTCCGACTAAAGTTAGTTTCAGAAATGAAAAGTTCAGGCCATTTAGCATTTCATAATATTCTTATGTACATATTATTTATGGTTGGCATATCTACAGCAACAATTATATGGGATGAAAGTTATTCACAGTAAGTCTTTATATAACTATTCAAGTTTCAGTTCTGAAAATTCGACTAGGACGACTGTAGCTGTAATTGGACAATCACTGGAATTTGCATGTAAAACTTCTATGCCTATTTCAATTCGCGTGGTAAGTTTCCTAATTTACAATTATTTTTAGGTCTCAAAAGAAAGCTTTGATAAATGTACTGGTAGAAAAGAAGACCCGGTTATTGGTATTTGCGGTGGACCGTCAGCACTTTCTGTGCGAAAAATGCTTACAACACAAAGTACAGGGATAAATGACTTCAACTTCTCTCTTGGACATTTTTATATAATACGTAAGAAAAAATAAACTTGCTTTACACATTTTTAGCTGCTCCAATTAGCTTTGATAAAGACCACAATCAAACAAATTATTGTCAATTGCTCGGAAAACTTCATGTACTTATAATATCTTTATAACAATTTGTTTCAGCTTGAAATTATTCCATTTCGCGGAGGACTAGAAAAAGTTACACAAACAACGGATTTTGATGGTTCTGGGCAAGAGGATGAATTGCTATCAGCTGACTCTTCTTCAACAAATGAAACAGTTAATGCTGAATTTACATAATATAGCCACAGTTTAGGTGCCACTCATTAGTCGTGAGACTCTAATTGGATCAAATGAGGTCTTATTTATTTAGTAGGTGCTTATTCTATTTAGGTAAATATTGAAAAGTCTGAGATGGTTGCAGTTGAAAATAACGAAAATTTGAATCACAACAAAACTGAAGAAGTAAAAAAGATTCATTTTAATTTTTCTTCAACTTTCAGTTGACCATAGTTCCAAAAGAACAAGCGCGTATAAGGCCTGAACATTTAAAAAGTTATGGAATCTGGCGACCCGTCTTTTCTGAAGAAATGTATCAGGAGGTTTCACCTAAAAACGGAAGTCTTGATTGGTTTATTTCAATAATTCCTCTCCTTATACCCTTTTTTATTGTTCCCTTTACTATATGAAAAGTAGTCCAAGAAATTTATTAAATTAGAAGATTTTAATTTAGTTTAATCGTTTTAGTTTTTTAGTCCTTTTAATAAATTAGTCACATGTGATTTGGTTCAAAGTTCCCAATTTGTAATTACAAGTACAAACGTTATCTATTCCTTTCGCTTTTTAGCACTACTGGCGCTATGTAAAAGATACGCAATTGCGTCTTTCATTAAAAGGAAAACCCTTCAAATTGACGTGTTCCTTATTTTTTTTCATTCTAAAAGTTAAACTGCTGAATATAAAATTGAACCGTTTCAGAGATTCCAAGTGCTAGGTATTGAACAAAGAAAGCAAAGTATAAAATGGTGAGCTCACTATCTTTATTTTTTTAGGTTATTAAACATTTAGACATCTGGGTCTTGTCGAGTTGATACGGGACACAGGGATATTATTGTAAGAAGCTTTTTTAAATAAAAATATCCGTTTTAGCACGATGCTCAGTTAAATTATTATGGTAACAGATTGGCAACTTGTTCTAGCGATCGGACCATTAAAGTTTTTGATGTGAGTTTATTTTTTTTCTTTGAAATTGCACTATAGGTTAGATCAAATGGAGCAACATTCCCATTTGCTGATCTAGCTGGTCATTCGGGCCCTGTTTGGCAAATTTCTTGGGCACATCCTCGATTGGGAGGGTTTCTTGCATCTGCTGGTTATGACAAGTGAGTTTTGCTTAATTATGGTTATAAAAACAACAAAATTTCAGAAAAGTTATTTTATGGTCTGAACACAATGGCAAGTTTGTAAAATATCATGAATGGATTGGTCACGAAGTAAAAGGTTTATTTTTCTTTAACTTTTAGTTTTAGTCAAGTGTCAATACGATTTCTTTTGCTCCATACCAACTTGGGCTAATATTGGCAACTGGTTCAGCAGATTCCTCAATCGGCATCCTATCGTATACTGAAACTACACAGCAGTGGAATTCTGTTAAGATTCTTAAAGCACATGAACAGGTTTTTGTTTTTAAATAAGGTTAAATTTATAAAGGGAGTCAACGCTGTTTCCTGGGCACCAGCAATTCATACAGAAGCTGTTGGTGAAGCAGGTCAACCATTGCCCCGTCGACTTGTTAGCTGTGGAAATGACAAAGTTCTCAAAATTTGGTGGTAAATTCTTTTTTATTCACTTCACGAGTAATTTAGTGAAATTGATGGCGATTGGAAATTAGAGCGTCAGTTGAACAGCCACAGCGATTTTGTTCGCGATGTAGCCTGGTGTCCTGTTTTGAACCACACTACCCAAATGATAGCTAGTTGTGGGTTAGACCGCAAATTGATTCTCTGGACTTCTCATGACAGTGGAGATTTTAAACCAGAAGTATTAGAAAAGGTTTCTTCCAGATGTGCTATAATCTTCTCTCTATTTAGGCTAATGGTGCGCTTTGGCATGTAAGCTGGTCTCAATGTGGTACAATGCTATCACTCAGTGGGGAAGATAACCAAATATCAATCTGGAAGCAAAACCTTCAAAGTCATTGGATCAGAATGGACGATGAATCTTAATTTTTCAAGGTTTTGGAAATTGGTAATGGTTGTTTTATTCACATATTTATATTTGAAATAAACTAATTTTAAAGTACATTTCTGAATTTTGCTTTTAAACTCAAATATCCTCATTATCTCTCCAAACGAGGTCAGGTCTCCTCACGAAAGTTGTCGCATCTCGTTTAAAATTATTTATTTATTCAATTAGATCTCCATGGTTAGTATTCGATCTAAGATCTCGGCCGAATTACTGGAGATTGATAACGAATTGAAACAAATTGATGAAGAAATCAAGAAACTTAGGAAGAGAAAACAAGAATTAGTCTCAAAGAAGGAACAGGTCTATTGTCTTGCTTTATTGTAGTAAATAATAATTCTATAGATCGAACAAAAGTTGATAACTGACGATGATAATGGAACAAAGTCAGAGGAACTCTGGGATCACGATAACTTTCCATGGTCCGCGGAAAGTCTTACTATTCTTAGAGAAAATTTCAAGTTACAATCTTTCCGGCCGTTGCAAAAAGCTACAATAAACGCTGTGCTGAGTGGTGAGGATGTGATTGTAATTATTTCTACTGGTGGAGGTAAAAGTCTGTGCTACCAACTGCCAGCACTTCTTTCAAAAGGTAAAACTTTCCACAAAACAAGAAATTTGGCGATAGGTCTTTCTCTCGTCGTTAGCCCACTCATATCACTTGTAGAAGATCAGCTTATTCAACTAAAGAAACTGGGTATTGAAGCGGCTGCGTTGAATCAGAACACTCCAAAAGAAGAGGTTTGCCTCTTTTTTTGTTTCCAAATTTGATTCAGGTAAAACGAATCGAAGCAGCTATTACAAATAATGCATCATCATTCCGATTGCTCTATGTTACTCCTGAAAAACTAGCCAAAAGTAAACGAATTATGAACAAATTGGAGAAGTCTTTAAGTGTTGGATTCCTCAAAGTAGCGTCTTCTTTTGCTAAAAACTATTTCCATTACAGCTGATTGCAATCGACGAAGTTCATTGTTGCTCGAACTGGGGACATGATTTTCGACCAGACTATAATTTTTTAAATGTTTTGAAACGGCAATTCAAAGGAGTTCCTATTCTCGGTCTGACAGCTACGGCAACTGCAAAAGTGATGGAAGATGTAAAGGAAATGCTTGGAATAAAGTCAGCAATTATCTTTCGATCCGGTTTTAATCGCTCGAATCTCAAGTACGAAGTTAAACTTAAGTCTTCGTCTGATGCTGTAACGGATATTGCCTTTGTCATTCAAAATCGGTACGTTCGTTTTCCACTGCATTTTCCGATAGAATATCCTTATTCCATTGAGGGAAAGACTTCGCAAAAAAGTACAGTAATTGTCAGTTTAGATTCTTGAAACAAAGTGGAATCGTCTATTGTTTTAGCCGAAAGGATTGTGAAGAAGTTGCCAAACAATTGAAGTTTGTTTCCTTCTTCTTCTTAAAAACCTATTCAGATCGAACGGAATATCTGCAGCCCACTACCACGCATATCTAGAGCCGAAACATCGAACTTCAGTCCATGAAAAATGGCTAACTGGATCCATTCAAGTCATTGTAGCCACCGTTGCCTTTGGTTTTTAAAGGTCTTTTTTAAAATTAAATAATACTTTTAGGAATGGGAGTAGACAAGCCTGATGTTCGTTTTGTCATACATCACGCCATTCCCAAAGTAACGCTTTTCCGCTAAATATTCATCTTCTCTTTATAGTCTATTGAAAATTACTATCAAGAGAGTGGCAGAGCTGGAAGAGACGGTCAACCAGCCAGTTGTATTCTCTACTACCGATTCGGCGATATTTTCCGGCAAAGTACTATGGTCTGTACTGAGAAGACTGGATTGGCAAATCTCTACAAAATGGCTCGTTTTGCTTCAGATGTTAGTCCATTTTTCAATAAGTTTTAGTCTTATAGATGACAATTTGCCGGCGAATTCGATTAGCAGAACACTTCGAAGAAGATTGGGAAATCTCTTGGTGTCAAGAAGGCTGTGATGTTTGTATAAAAAAATTGGAATTTGCTGAAACAGATATCACCAAATATATGCAAATATCTGAAAATATTATCAAAGAGGTTGAACTTTCTTCTTATGACATTCAATTTTTTTTTAGCAATCTGAGGGAGCGAGCAAAGAGGGATCAGGGAGGATTACTGGTGGAAAATTAGTCGAATTATTGGCTAAGAAGGCCGGAAACAGTAAGGATCGCATAGAAAATGTAGTCTGTCATTTACTGCTCAATGGATTTCTTGCCGAAGATTTCCATTTTACTCCTTACAGTATCATTAGGTAAGAGATTTCCTTCCGTTTTAAAAATCCTTTTAAGCTACATTCAAATTGGAACAAAGTGGAGAACTAATTCTAATTCAAGGATTCTAATGACCGTTCCTAGCGGCTCTGAGGAGCCGAAACCAAAGAAAAGGCGGCCAGATTTATGATTTAAAATTATGGTTGGTGATAATAACGGGTTTTAATAATAAAAATTTTATTAAATTTTTCCTTTTGAGATTCTAGAAAGATGAGACCAAACTGAAGACTATTAATGAGAAAACTGCTAAAACTGAAGAGCTAGAAGGACAAATCTGGGATCGATCGAATGAGTTTGGTCTGAAGAGAATTCTTCGACCATTTAAAGGCTGAATTGGTCTGAAATTATGACCCATTGGCTTGAAATCCGTCGCTTGAAGTTGTCGAAGAGCCTTCATCTGAGACCTAGTCATGGAAATCGGCTCAGCTAAAAGCGTCCAAATGACGCTCTCCGCACAGCTGGGAGGAGTTGTTAGACTTCCTTCATAACGATAAAAAGAGTCAGTGCTGGGAGGAAGGAGTGGCCGAGTACGGAATCCAAAGAGGTTCGTTCGATTGCCTATGCGACCTGTTTCCAACAAGAAAAGTAAGCCCACTTGGAGAGACAATCTCTTCCATTACTTTTTCCAAAGCAGACATTGGAGAGCCGTCGTGATCAACCAAAATGAAAACTCCAATTACAGCCAATCCATCGGGACGAGTTACTGCCTGTTGGAGGGTCAAATCACTCCTCAGA
Organism: Oscheius sp. JU1382; assembly: GCA_932521405.1. Classification (NCBI taxonomy): domain Eukaryota; kingdom Metazoa; phylum Nematoda; class Chromadorea; order Rhabditida; family Rhabditidae; genus Oscheius; species Oscheius sp. JU1382. Next base: position 5,175,679 of record OW051479.1, read on the forward strand.
TGGACCAAATGCAGCTGAAGAATACTTCTGGCTGAATTACAACGACAATACCTCTGCTGGGTAGTGAAGTCCTCCTATCTTATGCTCTGATCCATGATGGTCATGACTAGCCCAGTGGAGATGGAATTGAATCAATTTATATTTGTGTTTAAGTCCTCCTCCTTGCACATACGGTTGCTTTGTCTCCCATTTGTCGAATCCCGAAACAGACACTAAATCCTTTTGAGAAGTAACTCCTCAGAGTCTTACAAGTATGGCCATTATTGGTGACTTCGACTTTTCCTGCGTGGTCATAATGGATGAAATGAAGTCGATGTAAGACGGCGTAATCAACATCCTTCATCCGGATATCGATGGGACTCTGGAATAAATTAGTCATTTCCGAATCGAGTTTCCTTTTAAACCTGAGCCAAGCCAGTTTGACACAAATTTGGCCAAGAATCCGGGCCATTATGGTCTCTGTATCCCCAGTCGTCTCCTCCTGAGAAAGCCAACGACACGAGGGAGACGAGGAGCAGAAGACTCAACATCGATAGGTTTTACCTGGAAAGAGACATTTTCGTAGCAAAGGGGTCTATCAAAACAGCAACAAATCCCATCAAACCAATGACCCGAACTGTTCTGCGGACACAAATCGAAAATAAGCCTAGAGAATGGGAGGAGAGGGCGAATTGTTTTATTCGTGATTGCAAATATAGGAAAGGACGAAGGAAAGTGAGAAGGAAACGGAGAAACATAAACGAGTAGGAGCTGTCTCAATTTGAGCGATTGGCCGGAAGAGACTTCGGAAGGAATGATGAGTCGAAGAGGAGGAGTCTTCAGAACTCAAGTCAGACTAAGTCTTTGAACTTTGAAGAGGAGATTCTAATGAGGCATGAGGCCGCGCCGAAGGTCGAGGCGATCTTTGACGAAAAGTTGTAACTGTTCCGGCCATTTGTTGTCATCTATGAAAGGGAGAGATCGTAATCAGAGAGGTCGGCTTCCCACTGACAGCTGTCGGGAGCAGTTGAATAGGCATATTGCGAAGATCAGCGTCGACTTGAGACAAGTGCTCAATGGGAAAGTTGGAAAGCAAAAACAGAGCCGACAACGACGATGAGTAATGACCACGGGAATCGGTGCCCGACTCTCGACAAATTGACTCCCACTCGGGGGATTTATGGCCCTTTGATAACTTCATTTTTGGAAAATAAAGAGAAGTGAAGAAAGTGATTGACCGAGCGAGAGTTGAAACTGGTTTGTCAATAGGCTGGATGTCAATGGAAATAACCAAAAAAGTTGAAGAGTTCACAGAAAAAAAGAACAGACTGCTGATTTACGTCAAATCAGTTATCGAGCCAAAAAAAGACTTATCAGAGAGATCTCTGCGCTAAAGGCGTCGCAACTTTTGGGGCAAAACGAATTTTCGCCATAACAAGATGGCCCAAATGGGGAGGAGGGATCTCCGTTTTGCAGAACGTAGTCGAGTCTTTTGACGAGCTGGTTGACCTTGAGGAACTTTATTCAAAACGGATTGTGGCATTGGAATTGGCGAAAGAAAAGTTGAACAAGGAGTGAACGGCTCTCGAACCCAAAGATTTGAAGTCAGTGACAGCGGGTGGAAAATGTCCGCGGCCGAGGTTCGAGTATAATCAAACAGAGCGATGTCCTGTTTAGTTTTCAGATCATCAGTATGCATTTGATCTGAAGAGAAATTGATAAAAGAGCTCAGGAGAAGGATAACCATCCATCTGACCAGGCGTTGCAATCACTCAAAGAGATCGAGAGTTGCCGACTCTCTCCGACGATCTCCGAAAAAATTATCCAAAGATGTGTTTGTTTAAAATTGACATTTGATATCTTTGATGGGAAGAAGATGAGGAAGAAGTTTCTGATCAGCTGCTGTCCTATTTTTCTTTTTGTTGACTTTTCTCGCCACCTTCTTTCTCTTGTCAAAGATCTACCTGAAAACTTGAATAAATATTGGTTTGGAAAAAAGAGAATATTCCCCCTCCCCCTGAGGGCCCAATTAGACCCCGAAGACCTCTCGAGTTCGGCCGAATAATTACGAAGTATTCAGCTGTGGTAGAACCTCATTGCCTACCCAAATTCCGCCTCATATCCTGTCAATCTTTCGGCTGACACGAGAGATGAAATTCGAGCCAGCTGGTCCTCGTTAGGCACTACTACACGGCTCTTTTTTAGACTTCGAAAGAAAGCTGGATCTCTCAACCTCCGGAAAATCCTTCTGGAAGACATCATTTAAAACAATTGGACATAAAGATGATTTGTTGTCTGGAGAGCTCCTCCAAGAGCCTATGGCCATCGATTGCAACCGCCTTCTAAACGAGTTACGGCGCAATTCGTGGCTCTCTGCACACCCCCGAAGTGTTCTCCTCTTCTTTCATTTTACGATTATTTTAATAAGATAAAAACTGAGAGAAAAATAATTGGCGTCAACTAATTGCACGTATAGCACTGCGACTGGAGCCTCGTGCACAATTCACGAGCCATCGATCTCCGACGCCTCCCTAAGTACTTCACTTAGCCACTCCTTCCGAATTCTCTCCGTCTTACAACTGATTTTTCTACTATTTTTGATTTCTTTTGAATCTCTTTGGCAGCTGATTACTTCATTTTTCTTATTTTATTCGAATTTTCAATTAGAATGCTCAAAAATATTTTCAGAATCCCTCAAATCTTCAATGAATTGGTGAGAGAAACGGCTCGCTTATGGCGCGCCTCGACCATGCTCAGCCCAGGTAGTTGCTTTTTTTTCAAAAGAGTGGAGGAAGTCAAAAAAACGTACAAATTACGAGTGTTCAATTCATCTATCGCCGCAGCTGAAATTGATGGCCCGCTTGGTTGATCCGTGGGCGTGACTTTGGCCTTCGGAGTCCCCTCTCTCCTCTCTTTCGTGCCAATTGTCGTTTGCAACAAGAGCCTTTTCCTGATAGATCGATACGACTCAAATCTCTCCAAGTCGAGGTTAAATAGAACACGCACTATCAAAACACTCCTCAGGCACGTCTCGTGTCCATCTCTATGTTTATTGGCTTTGGGGCAGTGTCCCTTGGGGAAATTTCACCTGAACATCGCGATTGACAGCTCTCTTTGACACAACAATAACAAACTCATCATCTCCTCTCTCTGTCGGTCGCGATGTTCTTTTTGTTTACACTTTCTTTGAACCAATTAGTCATTTCTTTAAAACCACTTTAAATCCCTGCGGCCTCCTCCCCCAATTCTTCTGAGTCGTGCGTAATTTGGCGGCGATATAAGCAAGCTCTTCCATTGAAAAAGCGTTGTCCATTAGTTTTCGCCTGACCGCTCGACGCCGCCGCCATTTATCCACATTGACATCGGCACCTGCTGACAAAAAAGTTGTATTTGCAGAGCTGGGATGTCTATCCCGAGAGGGATTGGAGGACCACCTCCACCCGGCTTGGACCCCAAGAGAGGCAAACTTATGTGTATAAAAGTTCGACTGCTTGATGACTCTATTGCCGTCTTTCATCTTGGAGTGAGTTTTTCCTCTTTTTTTTTGTTTTAAAGAAACCTCCTTCCAGCATAAAGCATTGGGACAACAGTTGTTGGATGAAGTTTCTCGTCATTTGAATCTCCTCGAGTCCGACTATTTTGGTTTGGAATATTTCGATGAAACCAAAACACGAGTAGGTCATTTTCCTCCAACTTTCGACAATTTCTTTAGTGCTGGTTGGAAAAAGAAAAGCCAATTCTAAGACAAATCGCTGCAGCTGGAGGGGATTGCAAATTCTATTTCATCGTGAAATTCTATACGCCGAATCCCGTTGATTTAGAAGAGGAGTATACTAGGTGAGAGTCTTTTGCGAGAGATGGATGGCTCGTGCGTGTGGCCATGTCGTAACATCATAAACACGTGGTTTCAGGTACCTATTCACTTTACAAATTAGACGCGACCTCGCCTTTGGAGAACTCCATTGTGCCGAAACAACTGCAGCTCTTTTAGCCGCTTATTTAGTTCAGGTTCCCTCATTAGTCGACAGAAAAGACCCATTCAGAGTGATTGTGGTGATTTCTCAGCGGAAGATTACCCAGATGCTTCTTATCTCTCTCACACACGATTTGTCCCGAATCAGACTATGGCTTTTCAACAGGCCGTTATGAACAACCATAAGAATCTCGAGTTAGCTCTTATTTTGGAGATTAAAATCCTTTTAGAGGAATGACGCCAGCTCAGAGTGATTTGGCTCTTTTGGAAGTAGCCAGACGATGTGATTTTTACGGGGTAAAGCTTCACGCCGCCAGAGATTCGAATGACGTTCCCGGCCATCTTTCGGTTCTTCATCTCGGAGTCAAAGTTGGTTTCTTTTCGGAAGATCATAGATCTCTTCAGGTCTACCAACAACTTCAATGTGTTTCAACATTTTCATGGGGAAAAATCCGAAAATTAAGTTTTAAAAGGAAGAAATTGCTGATCAAACTACATCCAGACAGCTATGTGAGTCTTTCTTCTTTCCCTTGATCAATTCCTTCAGCAGTACGCCAAAGACACCGCCGAATTCGTATTCGAAACACGAAATGAATGCAAAAACTTTTGGAAGAAATGCGTTGAACATCACGCCTTTTTTCGTTGTACGGCTGTGGACAGTTTGAGAAGAGATCATCGTTTTTTCAGCAAAGGAAGTTCATTCAGGCGAGAGAGAAAAAAAAACAGCAAATAAAAGAGTTTAGATTTACGGGGAGAACGCAGAAACAGCTGATCGATTATGTAAGAGAACATCACAAGAGAAGAGAGCCTTTTACTCGGTGATTATTTCATTATGTTTTTATATTTTTGGGTTTTAGTCCTCTTCGATCAGCTACGAATCAAAGGAATTATGTCTCGGGAACAATTATTAGCGATCGCCAAAAGAACGGACGGACACATGCCTCGATGCCTCATTTGCCTCCGTCGACACAAGAAGCACTGGATGCTCGAGCTAAGCGTCGTGATCGATGTACGAGCGACATCGAATCTCGTGACAATCGACAGAGGAAGTCGCCGAGAAGAGAGGTGGAGAAACGCGAACAAGAGAGTATGTCACTTTCCCTACCCAATGTCCTCGACGAATTGCCAGTAGTTTGTGACATTCCCTTTGAATCCCAACCCCCTAAATCGACTTCTGGGGATAACTTCAATGCCCTTCGAGATTACGATGCCATTTCTGAGGATTCCTATGGCCTTTCTGATAATGAGCGTTCGGCTAGAAGTGACGTCGGCGTCAGCTCGACTTCTCGTCCTCAGATTTTTAACACAACATTTACGGCTAAGAGAGTAGGCAATGTGATTGTGAAGCGAGTTGTCTCCAAGTCGACTCCTTGTACTGACGACGAGGATGAGCCCCGTAGACGTTTAAAAGAGTTCCCATTCCGACAAACTAACAATATGGTTCCAATCGAGATTGACGGCCCACCTAAAGTCTATACTCCTTCGGGGACTTTGCTGAGAAAACCGAGGGTTATTTCTGTTGATGAGGATGGCTATGACACCGTAAAAGTTTCCCCGGACTCTGGACATTACAGTACTCTTTTCTCTCCGCCAAGCACTTCAAAAGAAGAGACTGATCCTAGGTGGGATTTTTTTTTTTCAAACACTCTTTTAGACGGTCATCTCGATCTCCAGATTACAGTCAACCTCGAACAAGCGACTATTCAATGTCGACATTTTGTTCTGATCCTCAGCCTTCAACCAGTATGCCCAGCATGACACCTAGTCGCTCATTCGAAGATTCTTCTCCCTATCAACCATATGCAATTCCTGTCAAGAAAAAAGAATCCTCATCGGAGAAAGAAGAAAAGAAGGATCCCGTGACGTATGGAGCAGTGGGTCCTTTGCCGGGGAAAGTTCTCACAAAAGAAAATGTGATAGTAACACCGGAAGGAATAAAAGAAAGACAAAGTCGTGGACCAAAACCAGCAGTTCCTCCAAAGCCGAAGATTCCTGCGCACCAGACTGCTCCTATCGTCCATATGGAGGATAGTTTCACGACTCAGAGAAAAGAACTCGAAAGGAGTAAAAGCGAAGAAGCTCCAGAGAAGCCTCCTCCAAGAACAAGTCAACTCAGTCGACCAGCGCTGATCTCAGTCCAATCAGAAGATCATCCCGACATTCAGAAATGTCATCTATTTAATTCCGAGATACCGTATACTTTGACTCTTCGTCATGTTGGAGAAACGGGTTCTTTGAAGCGAATAACTCGGAGTCCTGAAGTCTTCCAAAGAAGAAAATCATTGGATTTGGTTCCAAGGAAACGACTCCCTTCGCCTGGTAACTACTCTTCTCAAGATCATACGGTCGAGCCGATGACTCCGGATGGAGATGTTTTGGAATATCTGTTAAGAAGGAGATCGATGAGTCATGAGCGATCAGCATTGAGAGGGAAACGAGGAGATCCCAGAAGACAAACTCAGCCAGTTCGATTCGATCTCCCTCCATCGCCTTGTTCTCCAACGAAAGGCGGAAGTACACCTTTTATTTCTTTCTTAGCAGATGATGTTGCCTACGATTCGGTCTCGGAATCTCGAAGTCTCCATGATGGAATGGACAGGTTTTTTAAATTTATTTTTTAGAGACTTTGTTCAGATTGGAAAAGAACGAGGATTCTGAAGATTCCGACCCACTTCCACCACCTCCTCCGACTGTTTCGACTTCTCCTCTGACATCAAAAATACCTCCACCTCCACCTCCAAAACCCAAAGAAATTGCTCAACGTGTTGTGGAAATCAAAGCGATTGCCGAGATATCTCTGGTCTCCGATTCGGAATCTCCGCCTTTCATCGACGATTCACCGAAAGATTCGGAAAGAAGTTCGACTAAAGGAGAAACTACAGAAGCCACACGCGTCACCGAAACGGGATTACGATGGACCGATTTCTAAGATTTTCCTTTCGGCTTTTCGTGTCGTGACTTCATCTTCCCTTAACCTTTCTTTCCTATTAACTCCAAGGGAAAATGAAGTGTGGCTGTATCGCTTCAACATTTCGCACCTTTTCTCCTCAGTTGCTTGCCCGTGTTAGCTTTTTTTGTTGTCAAGTTTCTCAAAAAAAAGCATGCTCAACTCGTGCCTTTTCCTCATTTTGGTGCTGTTTTATTCAATTCACAAATAAATTATTTCTCCCTTTTTTGTTGTCTGAAGCGATACGGTAGACACGAGAAGTAAATCACCTCCCCCCACTGCCCCTCGATCTCCTCACATAAGTCTTTGATTGTTTTCTTTCGTTCATTGTATTAATAAATTATTTACTCGTTTTTCGTCTCTAAAAGTTTCTACAGGTTTTCAAAATGGCATTTTCAGATGTGAGTGAGTCGGTGAGAAAGGGGGTTTTTCTGGTTCAAATTTCACTTATATACTGACTAATCCAATGAGAAGTCCGCACCCATACAATCTCGGCAAGCACATTGAGGTTGTCCTTTTAGATGTCCCACTTGACTGTGTGTGTTCGAAAAGTGTGTGTGCGTCGCGGCTCTCTCAACTCCAGAGAGAATGCTGCAATTCTCCTTTTTTAATGGAGGCTTTTTTGGAATCCCCTCGAAAGAGTGGGAAAAAGTCTTAGAAGAGAAAAGTTTTTTTTAGAGTTCTTCCCAATTCGGAAAAAAGATATCATTTATGGCGTAAATTCGACATTTTCTGCGGAAAATATTAGCGAACCTGCCCAGGTTTTGAAGTAAGTTTCCTGGGTTTTCAAATAAAAGAAATTCAGATCAACACTTTCTGTGAGCGTGAATTCTGACAGACTAACTCGTGCGGAGTCGAGCGATAGTGGAGGATTCTCCCTCTACCAATCTCATTCCGATAGGAGTAACGCTCAAAGTCTGGATGAACTCGAACCGGAGACGAGTTCCGAGCAGTCTGAAAGTTATCTTGAGAGGTTCAAATTAGTTTTGATAGAAAATAAAATAATTCAGAGAAGATTCGCTGGTTGGCCGAAGGACTTTTGGAAAATGGCAGAACTTTTTGCCACAAATTATACGAGATTTAGAAGACCAGGAAAGGACTTCTTACCGAGACATTTCTCTCGTTTCTAATGTAATTTCAATCATAGAAAATTCAAGAAAAATTCAGAAATTTTATGAAAAAATACAGCCACAACTTGAGAAATGTCGTGTTCTGAGTGAGATGTTCACGGCATTAAACGAGTTGAGAGAGTCTCAAAAAGTATTTCTAGAAGAGCTTGGTGATCTGATTCAAAAGTAAGAAGAAGCGCGTTTAAAAAGTTAGTTTTAGTTCTCGCTGGGATGATGTGCCATCAGCTCTTCTAAGGAACGGGCACAACACGATTCCCATCTATATGTCCCTCTTGAAGCAATTTCCAATTTATTTGTCTGCCTTAGATGAATTAAGTCGACAGTCAGTCGTCTTCCGAGCTCAGCTGCTTCAACTGGAAGCTACCGAAGAGTGCTATTTGCCGATTAATTGGCTCCTTTTGAGAATAACCCATAGGATCGTCTCATGGCAAGCGATTTTGGCTCGAATTGTCGAAAGCCAATTGGATGAAGGCAAAGAAGCAAAAGACATTCTTTCTGCCAGAGTCGCTCTGGATAAAGTCTCGCAATATGCCGAAAAAACAAGGACACAACGACAATCTTTGGCTGAATTTGTAGCGATGCTTCAAGTAGAGAAGGACTTAGGACGTCCAGGCTTATTATCTCATCCTCATAGAGTGGGTATTTTTGTATTTTAAAAGGACTATCTTAGCGCCTACTTCGATTGGGATGGATTGAACGATGGTCTCAAAATGGAACAAACCCTCGACTTCTTCTTCTCACTAGTGATCGACTTCTTTTCGCCCATCGAACTCCTGGAGAACATCCTTTCTCAGTTCATTCTGAGGTTAAACTCAAAGGACTATTGATAGAAGATGGCGATACGTATGGAGTAACTGGAAAGGAAAACGCAATTACTCTTCATAGTGGAGATAAATCAATCGTCATAATTACTTCTTCGAAGGAAGAATGGCTCGAGGTGGGAAAGATGTGGCTATATCAGTTTACTATTCTAGGATATAAACAATGCTGTCAAGCAAGCGGCTAAAACTAGATTGGAACTGCCGCCTCTTCAACTGGAAAGGCGTGATGAAAACGAGATTATTCAGAGTGGTAAATGATTGGTTTATTAAAAGACATTCGTTTTCAGCAGTTGAAATGACCGAATCGCTTAAAACAAAACCAAGTCCTCTTCAAGTCTCCTGGTATAGACACTGTTCGATCGGAATCAGGGATTTACACAAGGTTTCCTCATAAGTTTTCTTCTAAAAATACTACAGATTGCTTCCAATGGCCATAGTGGATATTTGTTGAGGAAATTAAGAAATTCTTCCGGATGGCAGCGCCTTTGGATTTGTTTGGCCGGCCAAAGTTTATATTTTTATAAATCACATGAGGTGGGCCTTATCAGACGTGGAAATATCAAAACACAGGACTCTTCTCCCCTGGCCAATTTAAGTCTTGTTGATTATGGTTTGGCTATTCCAACGCTAGAAGATGCCATTCCTTATGAGAACTGCTTCAAATTGTTCTATGGGAATTATCGATATTTTTTTCGGACTGACGAATCTAACGCATATTCTTTCAAAAGGTGGATAGATGCCATATCCACCAGTGCCATCTCAAGAAAGACCATGGATCTAGTTACAACAATAGCTCTTTCCCTCTAGCCATGCATTCTGGTGAGATTTTACGGTTACAAGCTCAGGAATAATAAACAATAATAAGTATTATTAAATGTTCATCAAGAGATAGCTGATAGACCCATAATTTTATAAAACTACTTGATGCAGATTTGTCAAACACCAACCAGGTAAGGCATATTAACAGTAAGGCGTCACTAGAAGGTGAAGATCACAGTTAATAGTTATGACAATAAAAAGAACAATAAATATTATTATTAAAAAACTTATCCTAGTAGCTTCAAGAAACGGGGAGCTTTGAAAAAGATTGCGAATAACAAAAAGTTTAGATTGGAAGTTCCATGGAACTCTTCTTGTTCAGCGAAACAATGTAGAGATAAAAGAAGTCAGCATAAAGTACGGTTTGAACAATTCCAGCAACGGTGGCAATAGGGTCGAAGAATGATTCGGTGTAATATCTTAAGCTAGCTTAAAATGTCACTAAAAATACATACCTGTAGATCCAGTTAAGAACGTAAAGTCCACGGTAGGCTCCAAGAGCAAAGAGATAATGAGCAGTAATAGTTTCAGCGGATCCCGTAGACTGTAGCATAAAAAGTTGGGGCATAATTGCCACTGCTTCCAGGTAGATACTAAAAATAAAAAGCATCTGCAACATTAAATACCTGAATGTCCAAAGGATTTCGAGCACGGTGAACTCATGATTGATCAATAGTGCCAGAAGAGCCGATGGGATTAGAAGAAGTTCAACTCGAAAAACGTCGTTCTCTCTTTCGTATGTGCTTCGAAATTTAAACAGCATAAGCCAGACTGTTCCAAGAGAGGCACAGAGGAAAACAATCTAAACTTCTAGCTTAAAATCAAATCAAATTATTACCTTCATTATAGTGTTGTATGCTGAGACGTAAGTTGTAAATAGATCCAAATATCTTGCAATAAATACGGTTGCAAAGAGAATCTGCGACCTTGCAGATATACCCGAGCAAGACCTGGTTTTCCAGATCTGAAAAGACATTAAAGCGTTTATATATTTATATTAATTAAAAAGTTTGTCAACTAACCTTAGCTAGAAGAATAAATATTGCCAACAAGTGGGACATATCTGCGGAGAGACGGAAGATGTTCATTTTATCTAAAAATTTCTAGATCATAAAGCAATAAGAACATTAAGAGAATATAGCAAAAGTTAACTACGAGCAAACCATAGATAATCAAAAAAAGAGTGTTAGAAATGTACAGCGATAGAGATAGCTGGCACAACAGACGTCTCTTTCCGCGACAAGACCTAGTCTTTCTACGAGTCTGAAGTGGGAGTGCCAGCACTTATAAAAACTAAGAGCAAAATTTTATCATACGCTCAGAGCAAGGATACATATTCCAATTACTGACAATTTACGACTGATAGCTTGTTGGTTATCTTATTAGGCTCGTTGCCCACCATGCTAGACGGAGTTTTACACATTTTTTATTTTCTCATCTTATCTTAACCTTCGAAAGGTATTTCTCAGGTTCACTTATAACCATATTTTTATAATTGAAATTTCTCAGACGTGTGTTGTAATTTCGTGTTACTTCCCCAGGTAGCGATTTCGCTGAATTTTAGACTAAAGTGATAATAGAAAACGGCGAAAATGGGATCTTTTTAACAAGTTCCTTGAGCTATTGCAATTTTTGCAACTCTGTACTTTCTGAAATTAGCCTAAAGGAAAAAATGCTTTCAGAAACTGTAGAATGAATGTAGTTCGCGATGAAGAAGAGCCAACAACTTCAGCTGAACCAGAGAATGAGGTAATTTTTGACCCAGGCTCTCCTTTATACTTCTTTTCACAGGATGAGGTATTATCCCGAAGGGTTCGTTTGGCTGTTTTGAGTAGTCGAATGAGAAAAGAGTTCGATCAGTCCGCAGAGTCAGCGGAAGCAAAAGATGAATATTGGTTAAATAACCTACATCCCTGGCATAAGAGGATACTACTAAAAGCAAACAATCAAGTTTGTCAAAGCGCACAACCTTACTTTGTTCCTTAGAACGCCATCCCAGAAAAGATACCTCATATTACTGACGATTTTAATACATCAAGTTCGTCCCAAATGGAAGAATCATCTTTTGAATCAAATTACGTTACTCCTTCAACCTCCCGAACGCCAGATTCTCCTATGCTGGTACATTAAGCTTTCCTATTTCCTTATAAAACACCATTCAAGGCTGAATCAATCTCACGACGAGCCCGTTTAGCAGCATTAAGTAATCGAATGAGAAAGGAATTTGATGCCTCTGACAACGCCACCGATGACAGCGACAGCTTGCGACTTTCCTGGCAAAAAAAGCTACTTGACAAGCCCTCGGTATTTGCTGACTTATTTCATGACAAACAATTTTCTTAAGCCACAGCCCGATGAAATAGCTAGTCCTCCACCAAGCGAACCCCCGCCTCCATTACCACCTTCAGTAAATTTTCACGCAATTCTTTGGAATACTGTTAAGGTTGAACTACGATCTCCTCCACCTTTACCACCAAGAAATCCAGCGGTTCAACTACCGGATCCATTAGAAACATCCTCTGAAACCACGCCACAAACAAAAGCAGCTTCAAACTCAGCTGAATCGATTGTAACAAATGATGGAAGCTCTCAAAGGAAACAACGTGGACACATGAAAACTCTTTCATTAGATAGAGATTTTGCTTTAGGTAAAAGCATGAGAGTGAGTTCCGGCAATTTTTTGAAATTGGAAATTATAGAGCAGTCCATTCCCAGTTCCAACTAATAAATCGAATTCTTTAACTCGCCAAAATGTCGCCAATGAGGAAGAAGAACTTAGAATAATTGAAGCCGAAGGAATAATCAATGCGATTACATCTGATCTGCAAATTGTAGAAAAAGCAAGGATTTCTTTAGTCAATTTTACGCGATCTAGGATATGCTTCACACAACACCTTCGACTTCGTCACCAAGAAATGATCAGATGGAAAAGCCACGCTTGGAAAAGGTCGACGAGTTGAAGAGCCCCGATAGCGACGCTGATGCTCCCCAACTCAAAATCATCGCCGAAAATACTGCTGAAGTAAATTTTCGGTCAAATAGCTCAGAAATTGCAGTTTTCTCCCGTGCTTCCGTCTCCCTCAGAGCACCGGTTTCACTCGGATTCTTCTACGAATGCTCCTTTAGATCCGATTACGAGAGATGTAGAGAGGCGTCTGAGCATGAAAATCGACAGGTCTTTTGTACGAGAGTGAGTATTTAGATTTTTTTTTTCAAAATATTCGAATTTCTTTTACGCTTTGAATTGAATGCTGAATCTTTCGTTAAAAAATCATTTAGCCGGGGTGTCCAACTGCCTTAACTTTTTAGCATCATTTTCTGGCCGAAACAAATAAGTTTCTTGACTAAACACAGCATTGTCTGATTCTATTAAACATCCATTTTTTTAAATGATTTTCATCTTCTCTAAATTTGTAGAAGATTGCAAACAGCATAACAATTAGGTAGCTTCAATGTGAACATTTCAACGCTATTTTTTGTTTTCTTTCTTTTGGTCGCTTTGCTAAATTGTCAAACGCGATTAGTTTTATAGGATGAACAAGTCAAAAATTTTTCCTAGCGGTGAATCGATCTCCGGCCACTCGTCTCTACGTTCTACTAGCATCGACCATGCCAGAATATTGGCAAAGACTGCAAGCAATTATGCATCTACTATATTCCGCGGAGCATTGAGCAAAGTGAAGCAAGTAACTCATGCAGGGTAATATTTTATATAGGCTTCTAGCTATTTCAAATTCAGATCACATAGTTCCAAAGAAAATGATGAAGAAACTACAGATAGTGATGGAGAGCAAAGCGAAGCAGGAAGTACATCACATACAACAAATGCAGTCGTTCGCCCGAGAAAGTCCAAAAAAGGACCTTTCGACTTTCAACAACTAAAAATCATCCAAGAAATGAACCATGAGCATACTGGCGCAGTTTGGTGCATTAAATTTTCGGCTTGTGGCCGACTACTCGCTACAGCAGGAGCCGACTGTATTTTACGAATTTGGTGTCTAACAACATATATTCCACATTTTCAAGGTATGAAAGACAGGTAAATTTATATTTATTCATGAAATTTTGATTTAGGTATCAACAAAAAATGGATTTTGATTCTGCAGCAGATTTCCAAAAAAATCCAAATTCATGGGAAACCTTTGAGGCTCCTAGCCCAGCTTTCAATAATTTAGAACAAACTGAAGAAGAGCCGTTGCCTATGTTTGCCTCTAAACCATTTACTTCTTACAAAGTAAGTCCAATTTATTTTTCTGCAAATCTTTATTTCAGGGGCATACAGCTGATATTTTAGACCTATCGTGGTCGAAAAACTTTTTTATTTTATCTTCTGGTATGGACAGAACAGCGAAATTATGGCACATTTCTCGAAATGAATGTCTTTGCTGTTTCCAACATCAAGATTTTGTTACTTCTGTCTCATTTTTGCCTAAAGATGATCGATACTTTGTTTCGGGTTCCCTTGATGGACGAATAAGAATATGGAACATTCCCGAGAAAAAAGTTGTATTTTGGAATGAAGTCGAGGTAAATTACAATTATTTTGTTAATTTTTTTTAAAGGAAAAGCTTATTACCGCGTTGACCTTTGTAAAAAATGGGAAATTTATTGTTGTTGGTACATACTATGGAAAATGCTATTTCTACACGAGCGAAGTATGTTAGTTTTCAATTTTTAATTCATTATTTAGCTAAAATATCATACAGTAATCTCAACTTCTTCACGGGGAAAGCAAAGTATGGGCCACAAAGTTACTGGTTTGTCGGTTCATGGGGACAAACTGCTCGTCACCTTTAATGATTCACGCATTCATATGTACGACATCCGCGACAAAGTTTTAATTTGCAAATTTCGTGGAGCTCAACACGAACGATCGCAAATTCGAGCATCTTTTTCACCTGATGGACGACATGTAGTGTGCGGCTCAGAAGATAAATATATCTACATATGGAGAACGTCCGATGCACAAGCCGCTAGACGAGACCGTAATTCAATGTGGGAAAGAGTTCGTGCACATAAAACAACAGCGACTGTCGCACTGTTTGCACCTGATCCTCAGGTATTATTTTTGTTTGTTTTTTCTAGCTTTTCTTTAGCTATTTCTTTCAAAGACGGAAAAAAGAAAAGGTCCTCAGCCAAATACTAATGTGATAGCTTCGGCTGATCTTGATGGTTCACTCAAAATTATGCTCAACTATGCAGTAAACAAAGAAACACTAATAAAGAACAGCCCTTTGGAAACACTGCCTGAAACTATAGCTCTACAAGATAATCTATACAGATCCAGTTCAGTTCCTAAGATTAACTTTTAACAAACTCGTAATTATTTGTCCTTGCCTGTGATCTAAACCTCGGCTCTATTGTAACGGGTTGAAGTTTTACGATTTGCCAGTTATATATCGTATACCATTTTAGGCAACTTTTTTTTTTCAAAAATAGAATATTAAATAAATGTGCCGCTCATAAATGACTACCTCTCTATATAATTGCCACGTCCTGACACGAAAATGCATGCTGGGCAGCAATAGCCTGGCAATAGACCGCATCGGCATCAACTCGAGTGTTGTTTGCCCCCTGCGTGTTTATCATTGATTCGTTCGTCTTCCTGTCGGTTTCAATTTCGGTTTATTTGAGTATTCCACAGTTCAAACAAGATTGATCCAACTTCTGCAAAGAGTTCCATGTTTCCTTCTTTGCTTCCACCTGATCATAGAACTTCCTCTATTAATTAACTATGTTACAGTAAAATGAGGTTTACCCACGCCATATTGGCCAGAATTCCCGACAACCTAAAAACAGATAAGAAACAAAAGCTGAACATCGAGTCGATGCGAAAACAACAAGATGACCTTGCAGAAACTCTCCGCGAGTCCGGTTTGTTTACCAATAGACAATATGAAAGTGCAGGAGTAAAAATAATCGATATTGAGACACCAGAAGGTTCAACTCCAGACGCACTGCAAGTCGACGATGCTGCGATTATGATAAATGGGACAGCGCTAATTGCCCAACCAAAAACCAACGGGATAAACATCGGAGAGGTACACAGCCTTTTGTCAAAGAAATTGATAATTAGATCGCGAGAATATTAGCGTCTTTATCTTGGAATGTGGTCGAAGTGCCTCCTTTGCTTGATGGAAAGCCAGTAATTCTCCATGGAAGTGATGTTATTTCTTTATTCTTTGTTTCTTAAGGATTTCATTTAGGTCCTTTATACGGGCAAGGAGATTTTCGTTGGAATTCGAAAGAACTTCACAAACATAGAAGGAGCTATTTGTCTAGGCGGAGTCTTCTCCGATCTACCAGTTGTTCCCATATTTTTAACCGAAAAGGCTCATCCTCTCAAATATTACGTCTCTCTGGCTGCTGAAAACATTTTGGCCATTGGTGCCAGTAAAGAAGCCCAAAGCATTTTGAAGGTAGATTTCAGCAGTTTTGCTTGTTTTCAACTTTCACAATTTAAACTTTAGAAAATGGAACAAGAAGCAACTTTTATGTACCAAATTATAACAATCCAAGGTAGCAAAAAAGCAAACAAAATTGTAATAAATGTTCAGAAGAAGAAGCTGTTGCATCGATTTGTGCCAATGGCAGGACTATCTTCCGGCAGGATAAAACAGACCCCGTAAGGATGATCAAACAAACGAAACTCTTTTAGAGCTTCACAAACCTTCAAAAAGCAAATATCGAATTGTGGAGCTTGGAACTTGGTGAATTATGCAAAGCTGGGCAACCTTTTACCAGCTATTGTCTCTTAATTCGAGAATTACAACATGGCTTTTCCAGCCAAAAGTAGCTAAAGAGAGTCTTTTTGCTTCATCTACCTCTCAATGCATATTTTGTACTTTTCGAACAAATAAAACAAACAATTTCATTAGGAAGAATAAAAAAGTAGAAAGTGAAGTCAGAATATAAAAGGGGGAAATTGCAATTCAACGGACCTGTGATTACTTGGAGAACTGTGATCATCTCGGTTGATGATTCTTTTTATAAATTAGAAATACGTACAGACATTAGGGAACAACCGTGGACCGTAGTAGAAATATGGCTTATATTTGAGGCTGTTGGACTTGTGGATTCCAGGCTGGATCAGCCGCTGCTCCCATCATTGTATTACGATCAGCCTGGAAGAAATTCGTTTGAATCAAATTTGAATATTAACCTTCTTTCCAAGAGCCATGAAGCCATAAATAGTTCCACAGGCGAATATCATTCCAGAGCCAAGGAAAGTGTTCACTAAAAGATATTTCCAATCAAAAATTATTTTTTACTTACATTCAATGCAAATAAGAATTGGAATGATCCCCATCCTAAATTAGATTTATCTTATTATTACAATTAAAAGAATCTTACCCTCCATAAAGTGCAGCTTTTTGCCAATACGATCTGGCCTCACTAAATTGGGCTATTTTCTCGATAAAATCAATGAACATGCAACAAAATGGTGCCTCCAGCGCGATCACAAGGAATCCAAAGACCCTGAAATTTCGGTCTTCTGGTTAATCGCAAGTCCTTACATTTGTAATAAAACAGCGATGATACAACTGGCGCTAAAGGAGAAAAGACCAAGAACTCCGAAGAAAACTGACAGGATTCCTCCAGCAATTCCAACTCCTTTGGCGAGAAACCGAACCCACCTGAATTGGTGGATATTTTCAGAGAGCTTGAACTAACCACGGGAAGTTTGCATTCGGATCATGCTCGGCTTGCATTTGTGTGGAAACTCCGGAGGCGGCGGCACCCATTGCGGTGGATGTTCAACGTTTTATTTACCCTGAAATCCTCATAATCGTCACAAAGAAAGATTTCAAAGAGAATGAGCATAGATTCAGATATAAAAGAAAAGAGAGGCCATTGAAGAACTATCAGCATTTTTTGGAGTTATCAGTGAAAGGAAATCAATACCCTAGGAGTTAGGAGTATCAATATGACAGGAGCGCAATTATGGCGCAGAAACTGAGGCTGGCGAAGTGTGCATGGGGACGATCAATAAGGGCAGGAGGGGCCGTGTAGAGATTGGAGATACGCCTCAGAAATAAATAATTACTGGCTTAAAACCAGAATAAATGCGTTGAAACACTCATTGAACAATACTTTATTTTGATTTTTTTAATTAAAAAAAAATAGTATACACTCACATGGAATGGTTGTTAACAATAAATAGACTTATCAAAAAATAACCGTCTTCTTCTACTCGTAATTTTGATGAGATATAATCGGAGAAAGATCTAATCGGAGTCTCTTTAATATGGCATTGTCCCTTGAGCCACGAATCTGAATGGATTGATTGAAAAGAATGAGTCACCCGTTCCCACTCAAATTTTCAATAGAATTATGAACTTTCACTATATTTAAAGGCCTCTTTTATGTCTTTTCAATGCACAAAAATAACCTTTATGACTTACCTAGAATACATATTATTGACCAAGAGGAAGACAGCCGAATCCTTGGCGTTCTCCTTGGTGTTTATTTGATCTACGATCGAGTCGAATGGGGAAGCTGCTGCACTAGTGGACGAGATATCAGAAACTTTGACAGTATTACTGCAAAGAACTAGTTCCTTCTTATGTTTCACCTACTTTTCGGAATTGTAATTCAATTTGTAGACCTTCATTGATATGGGTGAAACCTCCGACTTGAAAACAACAAGGATTTCGATCTTTGAAGGATCATGGATCAGCAGTCCCGGGCCAATTTTCCAATTGTTTGAACCTAGATTTTTGAGACAGAACGGGAAAACAATCCTTGCTGGGCCGATATTTTCCTAAAATATTTTCGTTTTTGAAGTTGCTGGTTTGCTAACGATTTGGAGGAAGGGAATTAAGCTGTCGAGTGTCTTGAAGGGCGTCAATCTCAAGAACATGATGAATACACAGACGGCGTATTCGTTCAAAGAATCCAGCACTCGTTTTTGAGCATATTCCTCGAGTTGACACAAATTATCTTCTGATGGTTCGTCCGCCGCTAAAAACTATTTCTTATTACTTATTTTGGACTTACAATAGGTTATTTTGACTCGGAGGAGGAATGTTAAAGGATCGAGAAAGATATGGAGTTGTACGGTAGCTGGATCTGGTCCAATCGTCGGGAACTCTACTCTAACCTAAAAGAAATAATTACAAAATGAAAAGGAAAATACATGATCGACATCCTTTTGAACATCTCTAATCTGCATTCCATTGACGAGTTGTTGGACTCCGTTGCCGTTTTTGAAATGATCCATAACGATCGAAATCTTCTTTATAAAGGCCAAATTATTAAAATGAGTGTCCAAATAAGATTGCATTATATCTAAACTTTTTTTTGTTTCAATTTTGATTCCTACTTGGCTTCTCTTCAACTGGATTCCAAGACATCACTTTTTGCAGAATTTCATGGGTTGTAATGATGACTCGTCGTGTCGCTTTGAGCTGTGTTAACGAGGCAATTCCATCCCCTGGTGATCTTAGCATTCCGCGAGGAGAATTTCCATCGAGTCGTCCAGGTGTAGGAACTTGGAGAGAATTTCCAACTGAGAGGGGATTTGGTGCAAGAAGGGAATTCTGTTGAAAAGACGATTCTTCTGTTTCTTCAGCTTCTACCATATAGGTATTTTCGCCATTGCTAAAAGTCGTTGGAATAAAAATAAAGTTTTTACCTCAAGAAAACAAGTAACTCGTAGAGGCCTGCAGCTTTTGGAGTTCCCCTGCTGGCGTCTCGAATAGCCACCTTCTCTTCCATCAGCATTGCGATCTCCAGGTGGATATCGCCATGACCCAATCGAATTGTTGTTCTATTCAAAACTGTTATACTTCCCTAAAAAGAGCCTCCTTTGTTTCTATAAGGTTTCTACCTTGAGAATTAAAGGGAATGGTGCCTCAATTCCCATAGCTCCACAATATGGTTTGACCGAGACAAATCTTATTCGATAGAAGTTATAAATAAGAGACATCGGCTCCAAAGTAGTCACTAAATGATTAACCAAATCCAGTATATCCTTATTCTTATTGAATCTAAATTGATCAATACATTCGAATGTATTTTTTTAAAATCTTACTGTTTATTGAGTTCTATAGCCATTGGTGGGTGTGCGTGTGGGTTCACTCTACATGTTTCCAGCTTGCTTTTATTTGGAGATTCATTTGGTGAATGAGCCTAAAACGGATAGTTTTCAGTTGATTTTTTAACAAACAGTTCCGAAGCACAACTTGTATCCCGCAGGTTCCTGACCAGCCGATGTTTGTTTCGCGTTGCCGAAAGTTAAAATGAGCAACATATCTCTTTTCTTTCCATAGGACAAGAGGAACTTGTGATAAGTGAAGGCACAAACCTGAATTTTGTCTTACTTTCAGATTTTAATCCTACTGTGCAATATCTATTGTAGTAGGCCTGGTAGCCTTTGCTGAATTTTTTTACGAGCTCATACACATTTCCATAGCTAACAAGTCTGTCATGTACAACACCAGCCACTCCAATGTCAACTGGGGCTGCTTTGAGGTCAACTAGGAGAATATTTTATAAGGTTTTTTCTTACCTTTGTAAATATGACCAGTTACTTTTGGAATTGGTTTTACAAAATCTGTGTCCCGATTTTTCTTATCGCGGAATAGCGGTGGAGTAGACATGGAAATGTCCATTTGCCAAGAACCTCTCGCACGACTGTCGAGTCTAATAGCGCATCGGGTAACGTGCTTCCCAAAATCTTTAGACTTCATATCCGTGAGTGGAGTAAAACTAAAAAATTATCTTACTATCATAAATAGAATATTACTCTTTGATGTCACCAACTACTCCTCCAAAGTTAGAAACCCCATCTTCATGGCCAATAATCATTTGAATTTGTCGTTTCGCGAGTTCTTGCTTGATTTTCAAGAATCCCAGCCGGTCATCTACCATTGAAATGGCATATGCAAGCTGCTTCTCCATTGAAGTCATTCGTTTATTTACAAATGCATCAATGTCAATGTCAGCATACTCCGCCCGATTAGATGGCTCGCCGTCTTCATGTTTTATCTCAATACCTCTTTGGCACACTTCTTCGAGTTTCATGATTCTTTTTAGAGAATCGAAGACAATTGGAATCATCTGAAAATATATTGGAGTCACGCTTAGTGTGGGAGCTGTAGAAAGGAATTACACTTACGCTAACGTCGATTATTTGAATCTTATCCTCAAGAAGAGACAAAAGATGGAATCCTAGTTGGATAGAAAGATCAATTTTCGGTTCAAATGTAACAATCTAAACAATTTTTGTGTTTTACGCTTAGCTTACAACATAGAAAACTTCATCCTTCACAAATTGCAAACAAATCCTATCAGCTGGGTAAGAATCGAGGATTTTAAAATGATGGGACATCTGGGTTTCCGGCACTAATTTAACTTGAAGCGATGAAATAGCAATCTTATATCTTTCAATCATTAGTTGGATCCTGAAAAATTCTTTAAATCTATTTTTACATTTCTGAGTAAGTGAGAATGCCCCAAGGGCTCTCGTACCCAGTCCAGTCGCCTAGGGCGTCTAATTTTCTTTACTTGTTATTATTTTTAACTAAAACACACTTTATCTTGGTGAAATGCTTTCGAAGTACTTCAACCGGCTCAAAATCGTCATAAAGCATTCTTTCTAATTCTGCAAGCTCTGGTCGTCCTTCTACCTTATCTGAATGAAATTAAAAAAATTATATATTTTTATAAAAAATATACTTAGAACATCAATTTCGCACTGTATTTTCCCAGAAATTAAGGAACAGGAGATCGTCAAGCATTCATGGGGTACATAAGAAGTTTCTTGAAGTAATGGCATTTTGAGATATGGCACTGCTTGCCCTTGATTTTTAATTACAAAAGATAATGATAAAAAACTAACCAAGAAAGGCTACTTTTATAAGAGGATCGGCAGACTCAATTCTTTTCCGAATTCGAAGCAATCTTTCTTTTGCGCGACCAACAAATGTTTCAGACAAAATGCGACTAATTGATAAATGTCTGAATAAAAACGATGAAATAACATTTAAAGAGTTTACCCAGGTCTTGTATCAATTTTTCCTATAGTTGTATGGATTGGGTTGTGAACTATTTTTAAGTCATCATCCCGCTCATCTACAACAATTGACATTCTATATTCAGCAAAGGTTCTGAAAGAAATATTGAGTGATAACATCTCTTACCTAATCTGATTGCTACCAGCTCGAACAAGTTTTTGCTTCAGCCAATATCCTATTGTCAAATTACGTTCTTTAATGTCGTATTTCTCAATTATCAGTCTTCCTCTGAATATAAGATAATTGAAAAAAAAGCTATTCTAACGTGTACTCTCCTCCACAAGATATTTGTGATGCTTGACAGAAAAGTATATCCAGTTGAATAGATTGCGCAAAACGATGTAAAAAATAATATAATTTAGTTAACGAAGTGAAATTAGGCTCTGCTGCCCAGACGTTTAGACGAGCTTGTAGTTGTGTATGGACATCATTTAGTTGCAAAGGATGAACCTTTAAAGTTGAATTCAAATCAAAATAAGTAAAATAGCTGACCAATTGAGTTCCATAACCGATTTCATAGTCTTCTACTAACATTTTAATGTTAAGAAGGATCCATGGAGTATCGATTTTTTCATTTAACAATGTTAAATGTACTTCAAACTCTCCTGGTACTGTAAATGCTACCTAAAAATGTTAAATAAAGCCCTAATAAAATACTTACATAGCCGTTCTTTAACTTAATTTCTTTAATCCTGGAGGATAATGTAGTTGTTTCTTGAGATAAACGAAATTTTAAAATCTAAAATGAAGAAAAAGTTGAAAATAAAAAAAAAGCTGAAATAAATACCTGTTCAATTTTTTCTAAAACCATGGACAATTCTTTTGGCTTTATTTTTGCCTTTGGAATAAATGCTTCCTTAATACATAATGGCAATTTACTATAAGTCGCCTGAAATAACTTAATACTAATAAAACAAGGTTTTTATACGTTTGTTAATCCATCAACAGACTCTCCAATTTGGAACATAGGAAGGCGTGCAAATGTCATTTCTTCCCGAACTTGAAACAGTCGATCAGCACTATCAACTAAATATTGTGCTTGGTTTTCCAAAAAATAGCTAATTTGCTAAAAAAAAAATAACGTATTGAACAAAATTGGATGACTTACGGCACATTGATCAAATTTTTTTGATGTTTTTACCCATTTAACTAATGCTAGCAATTTAACAAACAGCATTCTTACATTATGAGCGAAATGAACAATAGAAACTTTTCGTTCTTCATATTGCTTTTTCGGGAGTCTAAACAGAATTGGTGAAAATAATGTGTAACTTACAATTCGGTTAGAACTGTGAGTTCATGATAAACCTGTTGAATTGCGAATTCTATCAACTCGCCAAGCTTGATTGTATGTGGAGCTATACCAAGAGGTACTACGAGCGGAAGTGTCATTTTGTTTTCTTCCTCAACCATCTGAAATAAAGATGTTGATGTACAAATAGCTATCAAATAGCTCTCCAAGTTACTAGAAATTAATAGGTGTTTGTGCTCTCAATATTTCCAATAGAATAAATTAACTCGATAAATTCCTTCTTTTTTGTGAAAAATTATCGTCTAATTTTTATTTGCCACATATTGTGTTAGAAGACAAATACGTATCAAACGGAAAATTCAAGCAGACGAAAAATAGATTTGGTCCAACTTTATTTTCAAAAGCGACGCGTTTGGTTGCGCGCGCGGGTGTTTCGCCGCATACAACCAGGTTCGGTTAGGCTTCGGCTGAAATCAGCCTAAAGGCAATAAAGGCAATCGCCTTCAAAATATTTATTGCATAGCCAAAAAGCAAAATCAATGCGTGATGACGCTGATAGTCTTTGTTGTCGATACCAGCTTTTCAATGGCTGCAAAAAATTATCGTGGATGCTCAACATTAGACACTGCTAGAAGCTACATTTCGGAATTTATCAAGGTTCGTTTGAGGCGAAAGCTTTACTTTTCCGATGACTTCTTCGAAGCAACGAGTCTATACTTGCAGATGCGAAGTCGAGACAATGCTAATAAACTCTACGACAGATATTATGTGATTACTTCCGAAGACTTTCCTCGATGTATCAAAGAAATTAAGGTAATTAGTGACACACGTGACAAAGCTCTTGTATTTCCAAATTGTCCTTTATTGATTATTGGTAGCCATTTGTTATCATGAAATAACGAATTAGAGCACTTCGAAATTTTATTTTGCAGCAATTAAACCGGGAAGGGGCTCTAAATGAACAGTTAAAAAATCTTCGTGCTAAAGGAAACAGTTCGTTTGTTGAAACTCTTTACAACGCCTTCCAATTCCTTACATTAATCAGAAACGCATCAGGTATCAAGTTTAAAAATAAAATAAAATTCACTGTCTTTAGGTATTGAAAACTACGGATATGGGCGATACCCTTATTACATTGATCCTGTGCTTTTGGTATCTCTATCTGATGGCAAAGGTGCTGACGATATTCCTGCAAACTTTAAGGTTTACTTACTTAATTCTCCAGCCAATATTTTTTTAGTTGGATGCTCGTATAAAAACTGAGCTAACAAAGGAGGCATATAGATGGGATCAAAAACTCTATAGTGTTGTAAGCATAAGCAAAGAATCTGAAAGTTCTTGCAGGTTTTTCGAATGGGTGCTGAATGTGCCCCATGGGCTCCAGGGAACAAGGCAGAGCTAGATGTATCAAACGCTGAAAAGATTGCTAATTTAGTAGGAGGTAGTTGTTGTGAATTTCTTTAACAATCAGTACATTTAGGGCATTCATTTAAAATTAGTGTTCACAAAGAAATTAATCCCTCAATTGAAATTGTTCTTGGCGGAATAGCTTCACCAGGAGTTTATGTCAAATTCGTGTGTCTGTCTATTCAGAGTCAAAGTATGCTTCAATTTTGCGTTTTTAATATTTATGTAGATGCCCGACTAAATGGAGAAGCAGAAACATCAGAATCTAGGTTAAAGAAAAAGTTGGAGATGCGTCCATTAACAAAAATTAACGTTAAAATAGTTGGAGGAAAACCTGTAGTATTGCATTGGCCGATTCCAGAAAGTTACTGGCACAAAAGAATAGAGTAAGTTATATCATTGTTTTAATCCTTTTTTAGAGCAATGATACCTCCTCGAAATGCTCATCCTGTTATTTTATTTTCTAATGAGCCAGTTGCAGTTCAGATGATCACAGATTTTCCATTTGATAAGTATGAATTAGAACCTTCGCCTCTAGTCGATTATATAATTGAAAAGTTTAAAGGAACACTAGACGATAAACAATGCTTACCGGTATCTATAAAATTTCAATTTTCTTTACATAGTTTTTAAGGTTTTCATTCACAACTCTGGTAAAGTAGAAGGATATGGAAAACCTTTTGGATTTCTAAAACCTATGAGTACAGCTACGGGAGTTAATTTAATAATTATGCCTTATAACTATCCGGTATTGTTGCAATTATTACATGATTTAAAGGTTAGTTTTTACTTCTTGTAATTTTAAATAACTTTCTTTCAGGAAGATGGAAATATACGAAATAATCTTGAATGGAAGAAAAGGATGGAGAATTATTTAGATAGTGTACCTCCCTATTATTTATCTGTAATATATTAATTGAATTGATATTTTTCTTTAGAATTTGAGAAAACATCTGCAGAAATTGAGAGTTGTTCTCGACGATCAACCCAGGCAAACATATAATCCAAATATTGTAAACTATCTGACGACGACATATAACCAGGCAAAAGAAGAGCGGGATAAAATTCTATCAATAGTTACAAATAATCAACCATATTGGTATGGTACTCAATATGTAAGTAGATTTAAAGAAAAATGTATTGTCTTTAGTCAAATATTGAAATAAGAGAAATGTTTCAAACAGCGAAACATTGGAAATCCGTAGTAGACTCGCTGAGTACGGAAAAAACAACAAAAAAAGAAAGGAGAGAACGAAGAGATCCAAGGAATAATACAGCACCACCACCAGCAGTAGAAGAAGAAGTTTTTAAAAATCCTGCGGATGTACTCGACGTAAAAGAAACTACCCAGAAAACAAAGTTTCATGTAACATTTGCTCAAACAAAAATCAAGCAATATATTCCGTCTATTGATTCTACTTATAAAAATCCACTAATTTTGAAAAGAGAAGAACTTGTTAGTCAGATTCCTAGGTAAGCATTTAGATGGCTACTGTTTTTATTGATTTTCGCAATTACCCATTGCTTGATTTACTACGTGGTATATTACAAGCTTTCTTTTTCAGGATGATGGCCAATTTAAATCTTTTATTACGGGAAAGCAATTTTTCACTTCTTGAAGGCGGACGCCCTGGAATACAGCTTAAATTGCATCACGCAGGTTTGTAGCTTTCCAATTGTAATTTCTCATAATATTTTAGAAGAGCTTCACCAGCTTCCGATTCAACAGATGGGAAATTACGAAGATTATATTAAGGCTCAAAACGAAACAGGAATGGCTCCTTTGAGGGAACTTGAGCCAAAGGCTATGAGATCACATGCATTTGGAAATCCCTTTAAGACAGATAAGAAAAGTCTAGCTGTCGACGAAGTATGTTCCTATATTTTAAAATACTTCTTTGTTTAGGTTGGAGAAGGCCCAGTTGAAAATAATAATACAGCTCAAAAGGAAAAAAGAAATAATCAAAGAGGAAAACCTCCACGTAGAAAAGCTGGACCTCTTGCCCTCAATTCATTGTGTGCGTGGAGAGAGCGCAGAAGATCTCTTAGTGAATGTTCTTCTATGGTTTCTGATAGTTCGTATACCAGCGATTTGGAAATGGAAGATCTAACTGGATTCAACTCTGGAAAGTTTGCAAATGGCTTCAGTGAAAATAGTAATGGCTCAACAGATACTGAAATTATCGTAATTAGCTACTTTCTTTTATTTAACATCGAAGTTTTTAGTCAGCAGCACAATCTTGGGGTCTAGAAGATGAGACAGAAGAACCACCTTTAGAACCAAGAAGCAAAAAAAGAAAATTAGAAGTCCAAAAAGGCACTCCTGTTTTGGACGAAATTGCTTTGAGAGCCAAAAAAAGAGAAGTTGCTGAAATCGTAAGAAGACCGGGACATGGTATATTTAATTCAGTTCAATTGTAAAAATTCTTTTTCAGATGTAGCAGCTGTAGAACACATGCGAAAAGTTGTAAATGGTTTATCTATCAATGATAAACTAGAACTTGTACAGCTTGGCTCCAGGGAATCTACACGCTTTAAACGCTACTCTTTAGCCAAAGAATTAGAAAATGAATTAATGAAATTGCAGAAATTAGCGCAATCCCAAAATAATGGAATAAAACCACGGTAGTCAGCTTTGATCTCGAACATAATTCGGACGTTGAAACTCTACGTGTCCCTTCCGGTAGTTCCGCTTTTCATTCCAATGCCTGTGTCAGTAATCCAATCTCTGGTCTTTCTAAAATACGGGTTGATAACTTTGAATTTTAAAGTTCTATTTTGTCCTGATCTCTTTAAAATATAAAGTGATTTTTAAATAATTTTTCGCTAGTGGTTTGAATCCATTCATTATCTCATTTTGATGTTTCGACCCATTAACTTAATTTTTTAGATGATGTTAATAAAACCAACTATTTTGAATAGATATCAGAATTCTGTCCAATCAGTATTATCGAGTTTTTTTCACGATAGAAGTAGCGTACCAAGAGTTGTAGACGATCGTGAAAAGGTTCGTTATGATTTGCAATCAATTGTCTTTTAGTCTTCTTCCAGACCCACAGACGCAGGCTATGTTTACCGCTATCACCGACCTGGGGTAGATGCTTTACCGCGAATTCCGGGGTAATTTATACTTTAAAAATAATCACAATTTAGATGTCGGACACCAGTTTTTCGGCCTTCGTACAAAATTCGCGATGGTTGGCGGGAATCCCAAGCACGATTTGGTCAAAATGATTATATTGATTTGCTCGGCAATGGTTCTATTCATCCTGCACAACTACAGGTACAAACTTTGTAGACTAAACTATTTAATTTAGTATCATACCCCAGCATGGCTTAGAGGTTTCCCAGGGCAACATCGAGCCAATGAATTGATAAAATTAATTCATTATAGAAATCTATATGCTGAAAAATTGAAAAATAACTCTCCCAGACGGTGGCATGAGTTGTGTAAAAGAATTAAGTATCTCCTTATGCACCACAACTACAATAAACAAGTATGCCTAAGTAGCTTTGTAGCAAGAACTTTTTAGGATGAACTTAGCCGAGAAAGAGAATTAGGATTATGGGAGGAACAGCCAGATTATTTCTACAAAGATAAGAGTCGTCGTTCCTATAAAGACTTAGTATGAAAATGTAGAAGTTGTTGTTGTTATTTTTTTTATAAATTAGATTGAAGAGTAAATTTTTCATTTGTTTCAATTTTCAACAAAAACGGAAAAATAACAACTTTTGGTATGAGTATCTTATCGGGAGCATCAAATTCTAAGGTTTCCACTAACTGAGGAAGAACTGTCCTTCAGCACTGTTCAGAATCTTTTCTGTACGCCCTGTATCAATGAATTTTCCATAGACTTCTCCAATATCATGCAAGTTGACATCAACACCTTGTCGGCGGGTCTTGATCACGTTTGCCAACGAAATCAGCTGCATGGCATATCTCATGCTAGAATTACCAGCAATCTTTGTTAGAAGTTCTATTCCTTCGACAGAAATGCTAAATCATGTGTAAAATAATGTCGAGAATAGCTTACTTTACACCCTCTTCATCGGCTCGAAGTTGTAAGATTTTGCTGATATCTCTAGCCTCGTATTTGCTCGTTTTAATAATAAGAGCACGGTCTAGCATATCGAGCGGGATACCATAAGGCGCAACTATATCAGTTCCGCGAACTTTACAGCTAATTCTATAAAAGAGCGATGTCGCAACACTCGTTTTTACCTGTTAGTAGCCATAATAAGGAGAGGACAGAGATCTGATTCAATAGCTCTATTAAGAAAAGAAAAACACTCGAGATCTAGAAGATGTACTTCATCAATAAATAAAACTCCAGGTACAACATGCGCCTTTCCTTCCTCTCTCCATTCAACAACCTATAAATACATGCAAATAATTAGCATAGCTAACTTTTTTATTGATCTGTTCGCGGACTTCAGTTTTAATTTCTCCCGTATCTCCCGAGAAGAGGCCAAAGTAGCCTTGAGTACGGGAATTAATAACATCGATTTCATGAAGGGCAACAGTATGGACTGTTTCGCTAAATAAAATGATTAAAAAAATGCTTGCGAAAATGTTACCGTCTTCTTTGGATCTCTCCTTCAGGACATTGGACGAATTTAGTTTGGGGACCCAATGCATCGTAGTCGTGAGTTCGCGAAAAAGCACGTCCCAGGCGAGTTACTCTACCTAATTTAAAAATAAAGCAAGCATAGAACAATACCTGATGATTTGTCAATCTGAATGACATCTCCTGCAATAATTCGCTCTTTAATACAAGAGTCGACCATTTTTGACCCCAAATCGTAAATAGTTTCCATATCAGTCGTCTTCATAGTTAATTTTCCAACTTTAGGTCCTGTTCCTGTAGCAGGTCTGTCAATTTCAATTGCAACGACTTCTCCTTCAAGCACCTAAAAAAAATATTGAAAAATAGTTAAATACCTCAGTTTCTTCTTTAATTCTAATTCCAATGGCTTTCCTGAACGACTGAGTAAGGACTTCAGTTTTACTGAGCTCTACAGAAAATATCTCAGAAGCAGTCATGGAAACGAAAGGAGTATCTACTCCCAAAGCCTTAGAAATGCCCATAGCTAGAGCCGTTTTGCCTGTTCCTGCATCTCCAGCTATCAGAAGAGCTCTTCCAGCAATTTTACTGTTCTAAAAGCAAATTCTAAAAAGTGAGAACTAAGTAAACCTGAATCATTCTAACAATTAAGCCAGCGGCCCTTCTTGCTTGAAGTTGGCCGACCATTCCATCGGCTACATGAGAAGGATCGAGGTTTCCATTAAGACCAAGACCTTTAATGTGAGAATGAACTCCAACACGTTCTACTTTTAGGACGTCGTGTACTTCTACACCGCCAATACTAACCATCTGGAAAATAATTACCAAATTATGTACTTTTATATGTTATAAAAGAGGAGACTTAGAATAAAATATATCAGAGTGTTATAAATTATGAGAAAGTATTTTAGTCCAAAATTCAACTATATCTTAAAAATAGTGTCTGATTTGTTTAAAAAAAAATCAAAAATATTCGAATTTGAATTTTTGTGAAAAAAAAAGTTACAGTAGTTCTTTTTCCGTTCGAGTTACACATCCCATAGCAAGTGCAGCCTATAACAAAAGGCTAGACCACGCCCCACTAGTCAGCGTTGCCTTGGCAAGGACCAATAGCAGCAGAGCAAATGCGACGCGTGGAGCGGCGGGCTGTTGTTCCTTTTTGACGACTTCTTCGCTCTCCAGCGGTCGAATTTTGTCGTGATTCATGGTTCTTTTGCGGAAAGAAGCCAAAGAAGTGGTGGAGAAGCAATATGATCGATTATAAAGACACTATTCCCTCGCTACGTTGGTGAAATTGAGGATGATCGTTAAAATAGGGCGTTACGCGCGCAGACGCAGACCGCATCCTGCCTCCCTGCCATGCTGTGGCTACATTTGGGGGCTTCTTACTGCGTTTTTCGGCCTGTAAATTGGGATTTTTTAATGACAAAGTTATCCTCGACGGTCAGACAGAATTTTCAGATCATTTTGAGACATTTTCAACATTCTCTCGTGGATGTTCGAGGCGTTGTGCTATCTCAGCCCCCCTACCGGTTAGACACGCAGACAGCAACTAACTGTCTCGCCTCTGCTCTTTCCAAATGCTATTTTTCGCGATCTCTCCTTCTTTTACCGTTTGTAGCATAGATCGATAGACGCTAGCCTCTTCTTGTCTGACTCGCTCGATGACTCATGTGCGTTTGGTCTGCGTCGCGTTCCTCGATTCGTGTTCGTTCAGCGTAGAAATTGTTGAACATTTAGGGGATGGTGACCAAAATAATTTAGGAAATTTTCAGATAAAAGCAAGCATGCTCTAAAAAGACATTCCATCAGCTAGTAAATAGCTCTTTTTACTTATCTATGCTTCTGTCGGAAAGCGTAAGTAGCGAATATTGATCGAGAGTTTTTGATTCTTCTTTTTTTTCTATGTAGCCATATTCGAGGAAACTTTTTTACGTTTTGTAAAAAAAAAATTTGGATAAATCTCCAAAAGTATATTCTGAAGAAATTTTTTTTTCGGAAATGTAATGCATCAGTGCAGTTAGAGAATTGAATGATTTGCTTGTACCTTTAGAGTTTTAAAATTAGTTCTCAGATTGGAATTCGGAATAAATCTTTGATTCTTGCATTTTTCTTATATCCTATGAGTCCCTGTGACCTCTATGTAGATTGCGCCACCTTGAACGCTAAATTTCCCGCGCTTTTCGCCTATTCAAACCATATCTGCCGTATTATCTTTTCTTCTTTCTTTTCTATTACTTATACTTGAAATATTCAGGTATCTGGACCACGACAGATGTCCACAAAAGATCCTCTAAAAAGCGATGGAGTCAGCACATCAGCAGAAATGGAAAATGGGTTAACAATAGATGATGAGGCGGGAGCAGCAGAAGAAACGAATGAAATTCCTCCCGCTTCTGCTGAAAATCCCTGGGCTACACCACGACAAGTTCGTTTCTAAAAGCTGTCTTTTTTAATGCGATAATCTTAGGAGCCTGTGAATGGCATAGTTCAGCCAAGGGTAATACCACCTATAGGAAAACCAACGCGGCATACAAACCAGTTGGATTATTTATTAAACGTTGTTTTGAGAGATACCAAAAAGCACAAGCATTCTTGGCCTTTCAATCAACCAGTAGATACAATAAAATTAGGACTCGTAGTAAGTTCTTATTAAATAAAAAAAAGTAATAAAATAACTCAGGACTATCACAGGATAATAAATCGACCGATGGATCTCGGCTCAATAGAAAAGAGACTAAAAAATTGCTATTACAACTCGGCGACGGAGTGTATGGAAGTAAGCCTTTTTTCTTGAAATGTCCGGCGTATAAGCACCTGTGTCTTTGTCTCTATCCACCTTGAAAAGTTTTGTCGTTTTCACCGGAACAAAGTTCGAACCATGGGCTAAGGGTATTTTGTCTTTGTCTGAGTCTCCTTGTAGGCAAATTTATATGACCAAAAACGTCCTCGTTCTCTTCCTCTCTAACCAGTCTCCGTTTTAATAAAACCACATATTTGGTCATTTATTTTGAATCTTTTAACACAAAAGGAGATATTTTCTGTTTTATTAGTTTTGGGAATGAATTGCTCGGCGGCCCCCAGATTAAGGTTGTAACCACAATATGTACCACCCAAACGCGTTCGAGACTTGTTCCGGTGTTTTGTTGCGAGCATTTTGTCTATTCGTATGTTTTGTACTAATTATTACGGTACGAACCGATTGGTACAATAGCCTTGTGGTTACAACCTAAGTCTCTAAATGTTGTAGGACATCATGACGATGTTTAACAACTGCTACACTTACAACCCACCAACCTATGGCGTTGTCACGATGGCGAAAGACCTCGAGCAATTCATTCTCAACAAGATGGCAAATGCTCCAGAGCCTGTAAGTTATTTCTTTTCAGGATTTCATGACAATGTACAACAACTGCTACACCTATAATGAGGCCGAAGACGACGTCACTCTTATGGCCAGAAATCTGGAAACATTATTTAAGGAATTAATAAGAACTATGCCAAAGGAGGTAGCACCTTGGATTCTTCGGTTCAATTTTTTTATTCTTCTCTCCTTATTCTTTGAATAAGATCTTCCTTTCAGGAAGTTGAAATTCCACGTCCGTCCAATAAAAGAGGTCCAAAAGGAAGTAGCAAAAAGGGAGTTCCTGGTAGAAAAACAGCAGGAGGATCAGCACTAGCGCGAGGTGGGAGTGAGGAGTCAACTGATCGTATTCTTGACCATTTTCATAATGCTACCGTAAGAGGTCCAGTTTTTTGAACCTCACAAGCAATCGGAACTAATCACTTTTATTTTCAAAAGGACCTCATTTACTTTGTGTGTAATTGCCCTGTTCTAGTGTTTGGTTCCGCTAACGTCTTCCTTGTCTGACATTTCAACAAAGTCACCTTTTCAGCTTCTCGTGAGTCTTCTGTTTCTGTCCAAAAAGGAGCAGCTGACAGCTCTTCAATTGCCGATGATTTGGCTCAAGAAGACATCAAACCGTCTACTTCTGACTTAATAGCAAACGTATCTTATAAAGGAAACAATAGGAAGAGGACAAAAATTCAGGCAACTCCAGTTCATCTAACAAAAACGCAAAAAGGAGTAAAAAGAAAAGCAGACACAACAACGGGTATTGAAGACGACAGTGCCAAGGTTTTATATTTTTAGAAAAAAAAACAGTAATTCAGGTGCTTGTCGGCAGAAGGGAGAGTTCACGACCAATTAAAAGGCCGAATACTTGCGATTGGAGTCAACTTCAGCCGAGGTTTAAGGGCAAACTGCCAGAATCTCTGAAATACTGTTCCAAAGTCATTAATGAATTGCTTAGCAAAAAGTACAATAATTTTATAGTTAATATGTAATTTTATCTAGATATCATGGCATCGCTTGGCCTTTTCTTGAACCAGTAGATGTCGAAGGTCTGGCTCTTTGGGACTATTATGACTATATTTCGGAGCCGATGGATCTCGGAACTATTAAGAAGAAATTAGATCACAAACAGTATCTTACTGCTCACGAAGTCTATGATGACATTCGATTGGTATGCATGGAAAGGGTAGACAATAACATTTATAGATGTGTGAAAATTGCTTCAAATATAATCCGCCACTTGATCAAATTCATCAACATGGTCGAACTCTTTTGAAGACCTTTGAAGATAAATTTCAACTCCTTCCAACTGATGAAGAAGAGCAAGAAGAGAAGCATACACCTTCGCTAAATGTGGCAATAGATGGAATGGATGACGATGAAAAACTGGAGAGAATGATCTCAGAGGTTAGTCTCTTTTTTTGTAATATAAATGAAATTGTAGGTCTCACGGGTTGTCACAAATTTTACCAAGAAATTGGAAGAGCTCAACACCATAAGCAGAGAGTTGACTGATGTCAAAATGAGTAGACTCCAAGCTAAATTGAGTGGAAATGACTATCCAGTTCCGACTTCTGTTGTCTCCAACGTTCATAATGCTTTAGCTTCTTTGGCGGCTGTTGTGCCTCAATCCAGTCCAATAATTAGAGTAAAAGAGTTATTTGAAAACAAAAATAATTTAGAATAATGGAAGACCGGTGATGAATAGACCATTCAAAGAAGAGTCACCAGCCTTCAATGGAACCCCAATCTCTCCTCTTGCTAAACGCGAAATTAAGCCAACTCCAAAAGTTGCTCCGATTCCTACTATCCCTGAACAACAGCCAACGGTTCGTCGCGGTAGAAAACCTGGATCGAAGAATAAGCCTAAGGTTTTAGAGTTCAAGCTTTCCAACAAATTCCTTTCAGGTTCTCAATCCCAAACCATGGCGGGCCAATTATGATTTTGATTCCGGCGATGAACATGTTAATGTTCCAATGAGTTATGACGAGAAGAGACAACTCAGTTTGGATATTAACAAACTTCCTGGCGATCAACTTCATCTCGTTGTTAGTATCATCGAAAGTAGAGAACCCTTGGCGGTAAGACTTTTCCCAGGCAAAAAATTGTTTTAGGACTTCAACCCTGAGGAGATCGAGATTGATTTCGAAACTTTGAATCCAAAAACATTAAGAGAACTCGAAACTTTCGTCCAGTCCTATCTTAAGAAAAGAGGAAGGAAGACTGGAGCTGGTAAGTTTTGTGCTTGCTACTAAGAGAGAAGGGGGGAAAGAAGAAACTGAAAAAGGTCAATCAGAGGGACTTGGTTCCCAGTGACGAAATGATTTTTGGGTCTTTTCAGCTCCTAAAACGGCGTCGGATATTTCCTCCCGTAGATCGATCCTTGAAGACCAACTAAAGAAATTGGGAGGCGTTCTACCCAGCGAATCAACCTCCAAAACTGGTATTTAATTTGCTTTTGTGAACTGCACTAACTCAAATGTTTCAACCCCACAATTATAACCCAACCCTCTGTTTTTAATTTTTACCGTAATTATTTCCAGCGGATGCACCTCAACGCCCAAGCGGATCTTCTGCCTCAACTCAGCAACAACCACGGCCGCCTGGCTCCGGATCCTCTTCAGAAGACGGAGACAGTAGTAGCAGCAGTTCTGATAGTGACAGCGACAGTTCGGATTCAGATTCAGGTTAGGCGGATAGGGGGCTTAATCACTTCACTCTGTCTGGACGGGCTCAGCGTAAGGTAGAGGGGCTACGGTTGGCTTGTTGTCCGTTAGACAGAGACAGGTGACAGCCCCCTACTACCCGCTAAGCCTATCCTTCCTCTGTCCCTCAATATACTTTTTTCTGTATATAAACGACGAAAAGGGGGAATTTTACTTTGCTCATTTTTTTAATCTCAAAAATGAATTTTTGCGGGTTCTGGCGTCTCCCACTTTTCCCTGTGCTTTGTTCCCTTCTCTTTACTCACACGAATCTCACTTTAGTATTTGATTTGTTGTATCAATCATCATAATTTGTGCCGCATATTTTCCATTTTTGTATTGTATGTATTGGTTTTTTAATAAGAAGCGTATTCAATCCTGTTAGAAACTACAGAATTATTTGACACAAAAAAAGAGGGACAGAGACCTTTACTTCTGGGACCCAAACAACTCTATATTTCTTTCTCCTAACCATTTTCTCTGTAGGTCCACGTGAAGATGAAATGACATCTGGTCGAGGAAAAGCAGCTGCAAGTGCAAAGCCCAATGGAAAACCTCTTCAACCACCAGCACCAGGCAAACCAATGAATGGAACAGTCAGTGCGAACTACGAGTCAGGAACTCCAACACCTCCGCCTTCTGTCAGTAAACCCGTTCCCACTGCAGGTTGGTTATTTATTTTCTGAACAAAAAAAGACCTTGTTTGTTATGAATAACTGGAAGAACCTCTTTTATTCGTCCCATATGATTCCTTTTTAGCACCGCCAGTGCCTCCAGTTGTGAGTTCTTCAGTAGTTCATGAAGGAGCGAAACCGTTACTTCAAAATCCAAACCCCGTGGTTTCTGGTGGCATTGGTTCGTTTGACTATTTGTCGCAGAAAAGCCAATTTATAGGAGAATCTATTTTGGATCAACTATTACCTGAAGCTGAATCCAAAGCTGCTCTTACTAACCAATATGAACAGTTTTTGAATAAAAAAGAAAAAAAGGAGGAGAAGGTAAAACAATCTTCTTCGGAAACAAAAAAAAAGTTTAGATCAAATTACAACGACTAGAGGAGGAACGATTGAGGAGAGAAAGACTCGCAGAACGGAAACCAACAGAAGCCGTCAACCCTCCTCCACCAGCCGGAATCAATAGACCTCCTAATTATGGCTTTGCAGCTTCGTATGACGACGAAGAAACGAGGTTGCTGCGTCAAAAAGAACAGGTTTGAAACCCATGTGGATTACTGTAACATATTTCCAGGAAAGACTTCAAAGAGAGAGAGATATGGATGTGGATATGACGAGTCAAATGGAGATGATGGCCAACTTTGAAGCAAATTTCTAACTATTCTTCCCGTTCTTGCCCTCCACCTCACCCGGTGCTAGTCAAAAACAGTCGTTTTTTTTCTAATTTTTGTGCTCTTGTATAAATACTGGTCCCTCTGTTATCCTTGTCTTTGTGACTCATACCTCTCCGTCACAATTAATTGCGTGGTATTTCTTTCTCTTTGTTGGCTTATTCTAAGCACAAAAAAAACTTAAAAAAATTAATTTATCGAAACAAAATTCCAAAAAAGTGTATTAACTTTCGGCATTTTGATAGGAATCCTAGCGCTTTAGTCACTTCAGCTTCAACGTTTGTATTTTCCATGTACTCACCCAGATATTCTATTATACAAAATGAAAGTTATGATTCCTTTTCTCTGTCTGCTGCATGATGGGGTTTTGTCCAACTTTATCGAACTCGGTCGCCATGGAGACTAATTGGCATTTTGTAGCCGAGTTGGGGGCATGTTGCATTGAGCCGCTACAAAGATGAAATTTGAATTTGCTCTTCTTGAAGAATTTGCTCAGAAGGTAGGTTTTCTCCTCTTATCACAAAATATTTATAAAAACTCAACGATTTCGCAACAATTTCAACCACAAAAAAGTAACAATTTTTTTGGAAAATCCAGAAATTGGAAATGAATGAGGCCTTATTTGTCCAAACGACGTTCGATTTCTTTTGTGTACTTCCGATTGATGGCATTTTTGAATTGAATTTGCAATCATTATGGCTGGTTGGAGAGGCGATAACACAGTCACCTCGTGCCACGTCAGACTATGCTTTCCTCC
This sequence comes from Oscheius sp. JU1382, assembly GCA_932521405.1. Classification (NCBI taxonomy): domain Eukaryota; kingdom Metazoa; phylum Nematoda; class Chromadorea; order Rhabditida; family Rhabditidae; genus Oscheius; species Oscheius sp. JU1382. The sequence continues at coordinate 5,212,755 of OW051479.1, forward strand.
ATTTTTCACTGAAAATGGCCTTTTATGTCCCTCCAGATGATATCGATGGTCTTGGGGCGTTGGCCACTAAAGTGAGTCTTTAGGAGGAATAACGCGATAAAACAGCTGATAGTTTCGGCGCCATAATCCACATTAAATCGACATTTTAATGGGATTTTTTTTATTTCAGCGAGCCGATAGTCTCCATCATTTGGACTCGGTCATCCTTCTAACCTACATTTCGGTCCTCGTACTCGTCGTGTTGTGTTCATGGCTGTTTAAATATTGCCGACTCCGGTTTATTCACGAGTCTGGTGTTACATTATTTTTCGGTATGTTCCAATATTGAAACAGATGAGCGGATTGACCCGACCTTCTATATACAATTAAACCAAAGAACAAATTACAGGACTTTTGATTGGAGTTGTTATCAGATACTTCAGTATTGGCCAATTAGAATCACAAACTTTTGATGTTGTTCTCAAAAACAGCACGATTGTGAGTGAACCACCGGATTATCTGAGGTTTGAGGAGATTTTGATGAGTAAATGGTTTTAGATTGGAGGTGAATAGAGACACTTCAAAGGGGCCTAAAGTCTCCTTTCATTACGAATTAATCGAGGGATTTTATGCCGATTCTCGGAAGCAAAATGAACAAAAAATTGAACAAAAAAGTTCATTTTCCCCGGAAATTTTCTTCAATATAATGCTTCCTCCGATTATTTTTAATGCTGGCTACAGCCTAAAAAAAAGACATTTCTTCCGAAATATAGGTAGATCTTATTTTTGAAAAGAAATCCTTCCCAGGCAGCATTCTAGCATTTGTATTCATTGGGACATCCGTCTCGGCCGCCATAACTTCTCTCCTTATGTACATTTTTACAAAAATCTTCGGGATGGGCTTCAGTTTTCAAGAGCTTATGTTCTTCGGCGCTTTGATCTCAGCAACTGATCCAGGTATTTTTCCGTTTCTCCAAAACTCCTCCCAGTCACTGTGCTTTCTATCTTCAATGAGATGAATGTGGAAGCTGATCTCTTTGCTCTTGTATTTGGCGAGAGTGCCCTCAACGACGCTGTGGCTATTGTCCTCACAAAGTAGGCCATTTTGAGAAGAAATAAATTAATTTATTCAGCGTAATTGATGGATTCTCAGCCACCTCAGAACTCGTCAGCTTCTTAGACTTGGGCTCGTTAGCCTGGAAATTCTTTTCGATCTTTTTTGGATCTCTCCTTTTAGGTTCTTTCATCGGCTGTGGCTGTGCTTTACTCACTAAAATGACTAGAATTTGTGAGTAATTTTTCCAGTTTTTTGAGTCTTCCAGCTGATCATACCCTCCTGGAATCGTCTCTTTTCATTCTCCTCTCATATATTTCCTTCCTTCTTGCTGAGGTTCTCGGTTATACAGGTATAATAATCTCTCACTGCGTTTATTATCTTTAGGCGTTGTTTCTGTCCTTTTTTGTGGCATTTCACAGGCCCATTATACCTACAATAATCTCTCTCAAGATTCCAAAGCCTCCACCAAGCATTTCTTCCATGTTTGTTTCCAAATTTCTCAAAAAAGGCTTCTTCAGGTGATAGCCTTTGTTCTGGAGAGTTTCATTTTTTGCTATATCGGAGTAAGCGTCTTTGTGGCCAACAACCAAAAACGGAATTTCGGCTTTCTTTTCTTCGCCTTGGCAAGTCGTATCCTCGTCTTTTCTGATTTTTCTTTTCAGATTTCTATTCTGGCAGCTCGAGCCCTTTTTGTCTATCCATTATGTGGTCTGATTAACCTCCAGAGACGGCCTCCAATCCCCAACAATTACCAGCATATGATCGTGTTTTCGGGTCTTCGAGGAGCTGTGGCTTTTGCCCTGGCAGCTCGGAACACAGCCACTGAAAATCGACAAGTGATCTGCTTCACGACAGTCGCTATTGTCCTGATTACGGTATTTGTGAATGGCGGAATGACCAGCTGGATGATCGAATTTTTGGGAATCAAGTTGGTCTCTTTATTATTTTTGCAAAAGATTTAGACATGGACCCACGGCTAATGTGGCTCCTGGAAGACGCTATACCGACGAAGAAGGACTACAGTTGCCTTCTAATGTAAAAATTTTTTTTTAAATAACAAAAAGTTTAGATGGAAACGGAAACAAGTGATATTCCATTTACTCCAATAGCCGGCTCAAATCCTTTCGACAAGGCCTTCCTTCCTCGGAAATGGTACAATTTCGATGCCAGTTTCATGAAACCTCTTTTAACCCATGCGACTCCCTCGCTGGAACAAACTCTTCCTCCTTGTTGCTACCCTTTGGCTAAGATTTTCACTTCTGATCAACAAAGAGCGGTCAGTGATAGTCACTCTGTCGACCTCGATTGAATCGTCGTATTGTGTCGTGTTGTGCATAGTGTTGATATTCTGTAAGTTCCATCTCTCTCATCAAAACAACCTTTCAGAATTCTCAAATCGAAAATTGTTCGGCAGGGAGTTTTGTGTCTCTGACTCCGACCAATTCAGTCCGCTATCTAGTCTCCGACGCCGGTGTCGACGCTCCCAATGCCGTCTAAGTCACTTAGCTCTCCTTCTGGTCATCTCAACAGTCATCTTCCTCTATGCCAAGCCGGGTTATTTATTCTGTGAAGCATAAACATTCTCTTTCTCTGACTGTGTTCAATCCATCCCATTAAAGTCGAATTTGCCAGACGAGCGACCCATTATTGGTCGATTTGATTCTAGTTAGAAACGGCTTTCTGCAACCAATAAAATACAATGGATTACAATTTCTATTGGAAAACCCTGAAAAAAGACTTCCTGGTGACACAAAAACTTTTGAAAAAAAGTTCGATTTTCAATTGAAGAAAAGACAAAGGGTCTCCTGGAAGGATTGCAATCACGTTGGTCTCTGCATCACAGCGCTCTCAAAGAGCTCCAGACAAACATCATAGTGCGGAAGAGTTTGAATTCTGTTTTCTCTCTAAAAAGAAGAGTTGATCACTTCCAGAAAAAATTTGTTCTATCAGATTACAGTAAGGGGAGATCAGGCTAATTTTAACTTTGAGTCGCCATGACCAGCGCTTATCCGTGTTAACTGTTAGTTCAGATGTAGACATATATGGGGGCGATTCAAAAGACCACGCGATGACAAGCGTGAGCTAACAGCCCGAAGGACAGTCCTATAAAAGGAGCTGAAGGCCTGGAAATGTCGCTCGTCAACGATGAAATTGCTTCTGTTGCTTCTCTCTCTTTTTTGTCTAGCCGTTTGGACTCAGGAGACATCCAAATTGAGAAGGATCGACCGGATTCGCGAGAAAATCAAGGAACGTTTCGGACATCTCAGCGAGGAGAAGAAGGCCAAACTCAGAAAAGTTGGTTTCCAAATTTTCATCAATGAGAATTTTAGTATTTTGGAAGTGTTGATCTCGAGAAGAGAAAGGCTCGTTTGGACAGATTCAACAACAAGAAGAGAGGTAATATGACCGAGGAGCAACGCCAGCAGTTGAACGACCTCCTCAAGGCTTATATTCCAATCAAAACAGAGAAACCCAGCGAAAATGAGGCGATAGATCTTTTCGAAGTCAACAACAAAGAAGGAGTTTCTCCTTATCTCTTCCAAGGAGATATGCACCTCACAGAGTATGTCTTCATCTCTCAGAAGAAGACAGTTATTCAGAGAGCAGTTGAATCGAATGGAAGTTTTGGCTGATGGACAAAATGTGGTTCGGCGATTCAAGAGACAAGCCTCCAGTTATGCCAAAAAATGGATTTCCAATACCGTTTATTTCTATTTCGATTCGACTGTCAGTGAGTTCTTTTCACATCTCACATCTTTCTCCTAGCCACAAGAAAGCAGAATTCCGTCGCGGCGGCTCATCAATACATCTCTTCTCGAACCTGTATCAATTTCGTTAAGAGCAGCACGGCCACCAATAGAATCAAGGTGTGGCTGATCTTAAAAGAAGGAAGACGATTTCAGGTTATCAATGGAAATGGATGTTATTCGAATGTCGGGATGATTGGCGGAGAACAACAACTCTCTCTTGGAGATGGTTGTGAAGTGGTTCGTTCCAAAAGATTTCTGTAGATTGGTCTCCAGATTGGAACTTCTGCTCACGAGTTCACCCACGCTCTCGGTATCTGGCATACCCAGATGAGGTCAGATCGAGACAACTATGTCACCATCGATATGACCTATGTTCCCGCCAGCTATCAGGGAAATTTCGACAAACTCGCTGGAGCCGACAACATTCTCTATGTGCCTTATGAATACGGTAGTTTCATGCACTACAGCTCGAATTCGTAAGAAAGTGGAAAAAAGAAAGAATGAAGTTCAGGTTCACCAACCCTTCGAGCCAACTGTCGATCGTTCCAAAAGATATGAATTACGCCTACACGATGGGTAACCGACAGATTTCTTTCTACGATATCGTCATGATCAACAAGCACTATGGATGTGATGGTAGATCTCCTTCCCAATCGAACAAATCTCTCTTTCAGCTGCTTGTACCGCAGCCAATTCAGCCCAATGCAAGAATGGAGGAGTTCCAAACCCTCGAAATTGCGCCACATGCAATTGCCCTCTTGGATATGAAGGAGCTCTTTGTGATCAACGAGTTCGTTTTCTTTCTTTCCCAATAGACGAATTTCAGCCGACTGGATGTGGAGAGACTCTCACCGCTACAACCGAATGGCAGACGAAGCAATTCAGCTTCGGTAATATGACTGACAATCAAAATGTCCGAGACACTTTCACCCTCTGTAATCATTGGATCCAAGTGAGTCAGCCAACAGCTGGTCAATCCATTTGTTTTGATGGAAAATATTTGAATAGCCGACCAACAGGAATGGTCTTTTTGAAAAGAACTTTTCAGGCTCCTGCTGGATATAAAACCCAAGTCCAAATCACATACATGTGGAACTCTCAATGCCAATTCGGATGTCCTTTCAACGGTGGGTACGATAGTCCTTTGACCTTGCTCTGGGATTCACCGTAATCCTCGAAAATATGTGTGTCACTGTAATCCAAGTACGGGAGAAGGTAGTACATTTAGATATCAATTCGTCCAAGTCGTTGAAGGTTCCTTTTTTTGGAATATGCATTTCTCATCCTTTCCAATATATCCGTATCTTCACAAGCACTTTTTCACTTTTGATGGTCCTTAAGTTAACTTTATATGTGAATTTATTTTCATATCCTCATCATGTTTCAGGAATCGAAGTCAAAGGAAGCGACCAGAAAATGACAAATCCTCGCTTCTGTTGCACCGAGTTCCAGAATCAAACCATCAACAGCTCCCTCAATCCGACCCCAATCATCTCCTTCAATCGCTATTACTACACAACTTTTACAATCCAATATCGGGCTGTCTCAGCTGGTTCTGTTGTTACTACCGTCGCCCCTCCAACCACTCTCAAACCAACCACCACCACAACTCAAGCTCCAACCACAACAACAGCCAAAATCAATTTGAATTGTCGCAGTATGAACACAAAGTTTGTGTTTTTTGAAGCAATTGATTCAAACGCTTAGAAACACCTGTGACCAGAATGTCAAAGCCGGCTTCTGTACGATGACCTCTACTTACTCGCCTCAACTCATTAAATATAACTGCGCTACAGAATGTGGTTTGGCTCCTTATTAAATCAACATTTTCCAGGATTGTGTGGAAAAGCTGCCAATCCATGTGTGGATACCAACACAGCCGATACTTGTGCTGCTGTTGTGGCTCAAGGAATGTGCTCCTCTTTGGACCCGATGGTTGCTGAGTAAGTCCTTTTTTTTTTACCAAAACACATAGCTGAATTTCAGATATAATTGCGCAAAATCATGTGGCTTCTGCTCCAAACCAAATTAATAAATTTTTAAAAATAATAAATTTTCCTATTGTCTCCAGACGTCTCATAGATCAGTTATCCCCTCGACTAAATCCCCGACGCATCATCACCGACTTCGTCAGCCAGCTGATCTGAAGTAAATTTCCATGGAAACGAGAGCTTAACACGCTTCTTGGCGTGTGAATATTCCTTGCCGAAACGTCTACTTCCGAATTTCTGGGTACATACCCTCGAGGAATCCTAAGGGCTGAAGGGGTAAGTCGACTCTCGAGAGGACTTTGAGTGACTGTGAAACATTAAAGAAATCTCTTTTGAATAAGAGATGATCCACCTGATCTCTCTCCCAATCTCCCTCCTCCTCTATGGAGCCTAATTAAGGTGCCCTTTCAAATGAGATAGTTGCCCTCAATCCGGTGTGCTCTCGTTGCCAATTCAGTGTTATCGAGTCTCTCTCCCTCACATGCGACGGCCAGCTGCGCGGTCAATTTCGGAAAGTCTTGAGGTATGAAGATCTTCGGTATAAAGATCCCAAGGGTGGTCTCATTATTATAATTAAACTGCCAATTCTCCCTCACCCCATTCAATTAGATCTTTTTCTCCTTTTTATCTTCTTCTCTCTTGGATGGATTAATGATCCTCGGGTAAAAGCTGAAATGCATGGTGAATGCTCTTTTCTGAGGAAGCAAAAAGACTCTCCGACCGCCAACAAATCATTCCGTTGATCCTTTCGAAGTCTTTTTCTAATCTTGGAATGTCCGGTGGTGTCCTCCTTTTCCAATTATCAACAACTCTTTTTCTAATTATCTCTCCCCATATCTCATTTAGTCCGTAATTACTTTAATTTCCCAAAGGCGCCAATGGGAGAGAGAGGGGGAAAAACGAAACGGCTGTTTTGATCTCGATCTAATTTCCTCAGGTAAAATGGACAAACAAGGGAAGAAAGGCTTTCGACTCCTTTCCGAGATGAGTCAGGTATCTTCCCTCCGGGATATTTCCAGATGCATGAAAGTTCGAATATCTCTACGCAATCAATGAATCCGTAGAACTATTTCAACAATCCTCTTGACGCAGAGACGTAATTGCGACACGAATATAAAGAAACTTTTCTGGGCTAAGCGGCAGTCCCTTTAGAGGTCCCTCTCTGCACTTTTGGTTCCAATAAAAACATCACCAAATCCCCCTCCTTCTCACTCCCGAAGCCTTTCATTTGGAGTGGAATCACTTCTTCTTTCCCTTTGATTGTTGATCACGACGCAATAACGCATAAATGTCATTCCATTAGTCTGTCACGCGTTTGCCCAGCCTTTCAAGGAAAACTGTGAAAAGAAAGACTTGTTGTTCCGGTTGCCCAAAAGACCCAAGTTTTTTTGTTTCGTCCAAAGGCAATCAGTCTCCATCTTGTCGCACCTGCCCTGAAAGCTTATGACCAACCTAATTATATAGTTGTCAGAGCCAATTACACGGCTATCTCTCCTTGGGAAGGCCAAATCAGCCGTTCTTGTCGGATAAAACAACGGTTTGGCTATTCCAATCCTCCTCTCGTCTTTCCGAGAAAAGTTCTTTTCTGAATGAGAGAACAGAAGAAGAGCTTTAGGTGGCTTGGGTAAAGGCGTGCGAAGATCTCATTTCCCAGTGAGAGTTAGTCGAGTAGAAGGGCTCCGCCTGTTGCACTCGAGTCGTTTTCAGGATGCCCGTCGAAGTGCCCAGCGGATTCACTTCGCCGACCAAGCAGCCGGATCTCTAGACGACGAAGCTCCTCTAAACCACCTTCTTTACGAGGTACGTCGCTTTTTGTTTTCCTGTTTACTTTTGTCTTGTACGACGTCATTCGAAACATCTGTTTCTCTAGCCATAAGACGAGACAGAGTTCTTTTAAACTCCCCGGGAGGTTGCCTCCCTCTGTCCCCAAAGTTCTTCTTGTCTAATGAGGACGTCGAGCGAAGAAGAAGCTTTTAAACATCGACAGAGAGTGCTGTAATTCGAGAATGTGTCCGGTGCCTTGTTTGCCATCTCCACTCTACAATCCAATATCTCTCAATCCGTCTCTACTTTTTAAAAATGTTCTGAGTTCTCTCGCAGTACCCAAAAAGTTCAGACGGATTGACTCTCCTCGGTCTTTTTCGTTGACTTTTTGACTTTCTAAAATCCACAATTAGAAGCAATTCAAGAGTCAAAAACAAACGAGATTTCTCACGCTCAATCACACCCTCATCGATATTTTTTCCAGACACGACTGCGTAAAATGTCACTCGTTGGCAAGCCACTTGCCTACAAGCACTACCGTACCGACCAGAGATTCCGTCGGATTCAAACTCGAGTCCACAATTTCTTAGAACGCCCGAGAGGATGGAAAGCCGCGAGTTATCATCTTGCTGTGTAAGTCGTTTGTCATTGTGATTCCACGAAAAAGGTTAGATTATTCATGGTGCTGATGTGTCTTCTTCTTTCTGTTCTTTCAACTATCCCAGACTTCGAAGATGAAGCCACTTTGATTCTCTTTTACCTCGTGAGTCTCTCAGATAAAACAACAAAAATCTTTAGGAAATAATATTTGTTATTTGGCTAGCCGTAGAATATATTTGTCGGGTATGGAGTGCCGGTTGTAGGAGTCGTTATCGCGGATTGTCTGGTCGCCTTCGATTTGCCACAAGTGCCTATTGTGTGATTGGTAATTGGTCGGGAGGAGACGACCTCAAACCTTCAGATATTATTGTTATAATAGCCTCGTTGACTGTGCTTTTTACCGGCGTTACTGGCCAAGTCTTTGCCGCTTCAGCCATTCGAGGACTTCGATTCTTCCAAATCCTTCGAATGCTTCGAATCGACCGACGAGCTGGCACTTGGAAGCTCCTGGGTTCTGTTGTTTGGGCCCACAGACAGGTTTGATTTCGAGGCAAAGGGAGGCAGATCTTTCTAGGAATTGTTAACCACAGTTTATATCGGTTTCCTTGGACTGATATTCTCCTCTTATTTGGTTTATTTGGCCGAGAAAGGAGTCAACGATAAATATCAAACGTTCTCCGATAGTCTCTGGTGGGGAGTGGTTAGTTAGCTCCTCTTCGTCCTCGTACCAATCCTTTTAGATTACTCTTTCGACGGTTGGATATGGAGATAAATATCCAGAGACATTTTGGGGTACGTTTTAGCCGACAATCAAAATGTCGGAGAGCAGATGCGAGCCATTGTGATTTATTGGTTCGATCTCCAGAACATTTTTGTATGTCCTTGTTTACACAAAAATCCCTTTTGATCAAAATACTTCCCTCGAAGCCATACGATCAAATTGCTAGTTTTCTAGTCGCAACATAATGAAGGACCGATAAATGAAGCGTATAAAAGTGATTCAGGCAAATGCATCGGCTCGTTGTGCGCTTTGCTCGGGATTTCATTCTTCGCTCTTCCGGCGGTAATTTCCTTTCTTTCTATTTGAGATCTCTGACCTTTTCAGGGTATCCTCGGCTCAGGCTTCGCTCTCAAGGTAATCTCTCTCTCTCTCTCCCTCTTTGAAAGAGATTTATAAAATAATTGTAGGTTCAACAACATCAACGCCAGAAGCATTTGATCAGACGAAGAGTCCCAGCAGCAAGATTGATCCAATGCCATTGGAGACATTATTGTGCCCTTCCAGAGAGTACCAGGTTCGATTCGAAGAGGGTATTTCCAACAAAATATTTTAGCATTGCGACTTGGAAAGTCCATTTGGCTCCATCAGCCAGCCCACCGTAAGTCCCCTGGAAAGCCCTCTTATCCCAGAATTCAGTTATAAATTTAAAATGACCGGCAATGGGACGGGCAATTCACTCATTAGCAGATTACGTCAGAGCACGAAGAGGAAGCCAGCCAATCCTGATATTGGTTCGTCGAATATTCCTTTCGAAATCTCTTTGTTTAGAAGTCTCAGCTCCCACTCCAGTCGTGGGAAATAGTCTCCACTATGCGCTGGGAAGAAGTCTTCTAGTCCCTCGTCCTGTTGATAACATTAGGTTCGATTCCTCCATCTCTCTCCCAAACGCATTCTCAGTATTGTTTCGACTTCGGATATCTCGGAGTTGGAGTCCCTCGGAGCTTTGGGCTTCTCGTTGGGATGGCGGACTAAAAGCAATAAAAGTCGCCGAGGAGACGATTCTCAAATGCATTCGCGAGTTGCCAACACGAATAGTCTGGGCAACGTAGACACTGGTGAGCCATTTTTCCTTTAGTTGCTTGCGGCTACATTTGCATGGCAGATAAACGTCGTCCATCTCGATCCCTCTCGCTTTGTCGCTTCCTAACGGCTGATTGTGGCTCGAACCTGCCGTCGTCCTCCAACTCCACGACTCCCCTGATTATCGATTACAATATCATGATGGCTCCTCTATATCAGTGGACTCATGCCCGTCAACGCTCTCGAGTTGGAAGCACCTCAGACGGTATGTGGAGCCTGATGACGTCGTGCGCGAAGGGCGAATTGTCCCAAGGTTAGGCGGAAGGCAGCGTCACAACTCGGCACTCTCTTCTTCACACATCGCATGTCCTCTCTCTATCTCTCGTTGTGTCTTTTCCGTTCTCTCTCACCACCTCTTTATCAATTATTCATGTCATTTCCAGACGACGAGGCACCTTCACTCCAGCCGAGGACCCTGGATGAATACACTCCAATCGTCAAGAATGCCATTCGCGGCATCCGGCGCATGCAATTGTTACTGGCTAGGAGAAAGTTCAAGGAGGCGCTCAAGCCTTATGACGTCAAGGATGTCATCGAGCAGGTGAGTTGGAGCCCGGCTGCAAGTAGTAGGAAGCCATTAGTGTATTAAAGTAGAAGTTCTCTGGTCCCCCGTGCGTTTCCGGTCTGGGCCCATTTGAAAAGAGAAATTCCAGTACTCTGCGGGACACGTCGACCTCCAGTCACGAGTGAAAAGCCTCCAAATCAAGTGAGTTTGTCCCTCCACATATCCGCTGGGCCTTACCTGTTTAACTAGAGAATAGTATGGGTAATTTTGCTCCATATTATTCAGGTTAAACGAACGAGGTCGCAGGCACTCGTTTTTCAAATCCTATTTCAGACTCGATACTTTGGTTGGGAAAACCATTGATAAAACTGAAAATAAAGTGCCTTTAGTGCACAGGGTTTGTGTCATGGAGCGACAGGTAATTGACTCTCCTCCTCAAAAAATGCCTTTCAGTTGGATAAAATGGACAAGAAGATGGACCTTCTGCTGGAAGTGTTTCTCAATCGAAATCGTGGTCGAAGTCCGCCTCACTCAGCCCATGCGCGTCTCGAAGATATCAATAATTCCAGATTTGTAAATCCCTTGGCGTCAACAGAAACATTGGAAATGTTCACCGCACGTTCACAACCACCTACGGGTTCAGCTTTTAGTATCAATGAAAAGACACGCCTGCTCGACGACGAAGACGAGGAGGATGTTTGAATCAATCGGGTCATATAAGGCTCAAATAAAGTTTTATTAAAGTTCTGTTCCTTCATCCACTTGCACTTCCGGCCGAGTTGGCTGGGCTCTTTCGAAAGAGAATTCCTGCTCGAATTTGCCCGGGCTTTTCGAAGGTGTGAAAGGCTCCGACATGCTCATTCGAACGACTTCCGTTGATTGTCGCAGACTCGCCAGCTCTGTCGACGACGAGCGATGATTGCGTGGCCGACGAACGGAGACAAAGCTAAATAGAATCTATGACTTAATTTGGCCACTTTTCACCTGCTGTCTGAGTGGAGTTGCTCCCCCTGGTATGTGAAAATGGGACGATTTCCAACAGGAATATTCACGAGGAATTTCTTGATTGTCAGGCGATAAGGCGCATAAATCAACGCTGTGATCAACGGATTCACAATCTAATTCAGTTTTTTTTTGAGATTTTAGAGAGAACTGACTGGATTGACTGTGAGCAGATAGATGAGAATCCAAGCGACCCAATTGACCATTTGCTTTCCTTCGCAGCTCAATTCGCTCCACGTAAATAAATGGATTCGAGCAATATTCATAATTCGATAAGGAAGAAGGGAACACGAAGTCCAAGCTGTCGTCGCGAAAATAAAAACCAACGATTTGACCTGAAAGAGAACGCTCTGTTGATCTCGTTGTTGATGCACTTCGTCTCCGAACCCCCGATGGAAAACCGCAGCCAATTTGAAGAACATACTGTAGCCTTTTTTTCCTCGAGCTACAGTAGATCCCCTCTCCTCACCTTAGTCTTGAAGGCGTTGCTGTGTTGACCGCTTGAATTGCGTTTTTGGCGAGTCAATTGGAAGAGATAGATAGAGACAATGAGAGACGAAGTAACCGGGAGGACGCAAAATAGAATGAGAAAGATCTCGTAGTAGAACTTCTTGTCCCGATGCATTTGAAGGGAACAATCGAAGTCATAAATATAAACGATATTAAAGAGCCAACAATAAGAAACAAATCTGAATTCTCTTTTTTCCTTTCGGAGGTCTTCTTACCCGACTGAAAGAGCCCAGATGAGAAGACAGAAGAAGATGGCTCGTTGCTTCGACATCGACCGGTCGTAGTTGAGAGGCCATCGGAAGTAAATCAGCTTATCCACATTAAGCATTGTCAGGGAGAGTCCAGAGACGGCGAGACCGATCCAGTTGAAGTAGTGGACGACCGCACACAGATGGATCTGCTGGAGGAAATCGTGCTTTCTGATCAGCAACTCGTTCGGATGACAAAAAACTAAAAAAAATTGCTTTTTTTCAAGAAAGAAACCTGTGAGGATGAGATCTCCGACGGTCATATTTAAAATAAATAAATGCATTGTGTCTCCACTTCGTTTGAATAGCTTTATGGCACAAAAAATGACCATCACGTTGAAGACTGTCGCCGCCATGCTCGCTGCCAGCAAGAGATCATCAGTCTGCAAGTTTTTCTGAATGGAAGGCTCTTTTGAACCAAAAACAAAATAATAACGAACCAGAGTCCATATACGGTAATGTCCGAAACCCGTTTGAGTGTAAATTTTCTCACGCGCTTTTTGTGTCTCGGAGTACTCACCGTATACATAAAGACCATGAAGGCCTGGTCAGTAAAGCAATCGCCACCCGTCGGAGTGGCCATCGTCGTGGTTGTTGTGGCCGCTGACGTCGTCGGGATATCGGACCCATCGGAAACTGTCGAGGAATCCATCGGCCATGAACTGCCCGTCGGCCGAAGCGAATGCTCTGAATTGAGGAGATTGTCGTCGTCCGAGGCAGCGACTCTCACCATAAGTGGCTGTCATTTGATGGAATCAGAGACAGAGCCTGATGGTGGCTATTTTCAGAAGGGAAGACGAGAGAACTGAAATTTATACGGAGGTGAGGGTGGATCACGACATATGTCGCATAAGAGGTACTTCACAGAAGACTTCAAAAGAAGTGTAAAAGACAGATGGACGACGCAATATCTCCTCTGATTTGTTTGCCTTCACAAGGCAAAAGAGTGGTCAAAATCTCAGACATCGCAAGGCTTTTCCGACAACTTTTATCACAAATTCCCAGAAAAACCAGGAGCGATCGAATTTGTGTGTTCAAAGATTATTGACGGACTATCAGAAAGTTTTTCAGAGGAAAGTAGGTATCGCCGACCGGAAAGGGTGTTGCGATGCCAATCAATCCTTTATCACTCAAAATGACCTCATAAACGAGAGACTCGTAAAGCCTAAAATGGCTTCAACCTGTCAAAAAGAGCCGTCAGCAGAAGGAGGAAAGACGAGGAGAGGCGTCTGGTTATAAACAAATGATTGGAATGATTTTTGTAGAAACATTTCTCACGTGTTTTACGGCCTCGTAAAGGGGAGAAAAGGCCGAACAAAGTCGAGAAGTTGCCCATGCTGAACCCCCCTCTAATCCTCCGCGATCGGGTTTTCAATGGGAAAATGATAAGATACTGGATAAACTTTAAAGATGGCTTTGAAGTCTTTTTGGCCGGAAGTCGGTCTTGCACAGTCTCCTTCTCTTGCAGTCTCGACTTCCGGTAGCGCGCCTAATTCGATCAGCCGGACCCGCTTTTGTGGCCAAATTATTTATTTCTCCCTCGTGGTGGGGACCGTGTGATGACCGCGGATCGATTTCTCCTATAAACTATCACTTGAGCTCCTTTTCCTCTCTTCTTTGAAGCCGACTCTTCTTCTCCCAGTGATTGATCGAATAAAGATTCTTTCCCGATTGATTGACCTCTTGGGAACAGTCTAATTGCACCTTCTCGTACACCTGTCTTAGTCTAATTAGCCTTCATTAGCATCTCGTCGTCTTTTCCATCCTCCACCCGCGCCATTTTCAATCTAACTGAGAGAGTGACTAAAGTATGCGCAAGAGATGTCTCTAATTGGCATCATGAGGTTCTGAGATAATCAAAATTAGACTCATCGGGCGGGCCATTCGACTTCCTTGTGTGCGAATGAAACGAGTCAAACAGCTGAAAGAAACAATTAGCAGCCAGGTGGGGAGTCATTTCGATGGCGAGCACAGGAGGAGCTACAACCAGCACTACCGATGTGTCGAGGGTCAGTTCGAGGCTATCAAGTTTCTTAATCGGTGCTCCTCCAATTACCGAGAAGGCAGTCATTCTCTTGACTCAATTTCCTCCGATCATGTGCAGTCCTGGCCCTGGCGTTGGCAGACTCTTTTTAAATCAATCCGTCTATCCTCGCGTGTCTGTTCATCGCTAATTGGCGTAATGGGCGTCTAATGGCGAGTTGAATCGGATCGGGGGGTCCCAAGGACCGGTGAGAAGGGGCGGGGAGGGATGCTATAGCTCTAATCCGCTGGCCATATTGGCTCGGCTCTGATAATCTCTCAGCCGCTGATTATCTCACATTCTCTCTAGGAATTCGTCTATCAAGTCATGGATCCAGCTGCTTATTCCCGACTCGACGAAAAGGAGAAAATTGTAAGTCCTCTCTGAATATTTCATTAGTTCGAGGAACGCAAGTTCTTCCCGATTCTTTTCTCTCGCGATCAGTTTCCCGCGGATATTTCTCCGGAAATTGATGGCTCTCTGTCGAGTCGTTGAGCCGACTCTTGAAATGTCCGGAAACAGAAAGATTCACGAGGCAGCCGACTCAGACTCTCATTTTCAGACAAAGACAGCAGCCGACCCAGCTCGGCCAGCCAAGGATCGCAAAGTGTCGACTGGAACGCTAAATCGACTTATTCTCGTCGCTCAGGTACGTTCAATTATGGCGTCACAAATCTGCAAAATGACGAGGGATTAGACTTTTGATGAAGTTTCTCCCTTGTTGATCCTAATTACCCCTGCGTGTTTTCCTTCTGCATGGATGAATCCCCTCACTGTAATTCGGATTATGATTCAGGCGCTTGAAAGTGAAGTAGATGGGAGGAGACAAACGGAAATCTCAGGCGGAAAGATCACTTTTTCCCTTCGAATGGCTAATATGGTACCTGGGAAAAATGAGAGAAAATAAAATCTCAGATTCTTCTTGTTCTAATAAATGCCTTGGTCTTCACTGGATTTGGCAAATATCAGGCGCCAGGGGATGGAGGATATAAAGATCTCCTTTTGACTGCGGACAAATGGACTTATAACAGCGAGGCAGCTCTGGATCTTCCTTCGACTTTTGCTTTGATGCAGTTGAATGGCCAATATCTGGCTGCAGCTATCACGATTTTCCTTCTGATGACGACCATCTGCCTCCAATTGGTTCATATTTGTCGCAAGCCTTCGTCAAGAATTACGGTAGGATTCATTGTTCGGGTTGAGTTCTTGTTTCCATTCAGACGCCGAAATAAACATCTTTTTAGAGTATGTTCTACTCGTTCGGAGCCGTGCCATTTTCTCTGTTTATATTTGGTCTCGAGATGCACTACAGCACTTGCCCCTGGGTGGATGATTGGTTCCTACAGAACTCGGCCGCTGATATGTCGGCTCAATGCGCTATCAATGGCTGGGCATTGGCTGGGGTGATTTTATCTTTTGTTTTTTTTTGAAAGCCAAAATTTAGATTTTCTCTTTGCTTTCTTGTGGTCTTTTTGTGGCCGAAGGTCTCATCACCGCCTTTTTTAGAACAGAACAAATCGACCGGCATTCCAAAGACGCTGTGCTTTGAAGGGAAAGAGTACTGTAATTATGGTTTTGTGATTCATATTTACCGGTTTTGGAAGCTATAAAATCTTTTTTCAATATTCACAAATATGATCAAAAATCGTCGTCTTCTTCCTTTCGAGAACGATGGACGTGTTGACGATGGCGAGGAACACTATTGACTCGAGGGATTCCTCCAACGACTCCACTTTCAATGCCACATTCGTCAACTCCTCTCAAAATACGGAAGAATCCATCCTCTCCCCTGGAAGGATGTTTTTCAAATTTGGGATCGAATCACCAATCGGTATTCCAAGAGTTGGCCACCAGCCAATAGGGCATTCCCTGGTCGACCCCCCATCCAATCAATTTGACTGCATGACCACCGCCGAGTTTGCCTCCAGTATGGACGTAGACGCCTCCTTCGTAATTCTAAGACGATTTTCAATCAAACAATTCGATTACCAAGAAGTCCTCGAAGACTTCGAAAGCAATCTCAAGAGGTCCATGTGTCATCAGCTCTTTTTGGATGGCCTCCACGCTATTCTTGACTCCATAGGCAGAACGACCTGAAAGTACGATCAGCTGGATCAAACTGATACCGTAATATTTGTCCTCCGAATAGCTCTTGTCGGTATAGCCATCAACACACTTCTTCTCGCACTTGGGGGTCGGATAGAGGTCGTGGGGACAAGGGTCAAAGTGAGTTTTCTTCGAATGATGCTCACATGGAGGGAAAGGACTGCAAATTTTCTTCTTTTTCCCATATTATGCAATTCGAAAGAGCCCCCAAACATTTTTGAAATGAGTCTTGAAAGTTTCTCCCTCGAGGAGACTCTAATCCGGATTATTTGAGAATTTTGAAAAGAACGTTTTTGGTCTTACTAGGGCTTGCATCCAGTCTTGGTTGTAAAGTTGGAGCCAGTGACGATTCCGTCCTTTACCCAGTACTTCCAAGCCGTCAGAGGATCGCCGCCGTGACATCTAAAAATAAGAGTCTATCTTATCAGTTGGTCAGATGATTGTCTTCGTAAACACGAACCCAAATCCACAGCTTCTGCAGCAGGAGAGGAGGTCGTCAGCTGACAGAGTTACTTGAGTTTGGCCATTCGTCGCGATGCAAATACGATCGCTCATGGCTTCAACAGCTCCGAAAGCCTAAAGCGAATAGTTTTGGAGAAACCTCTAGAATACCCAGCAAGATCCACAAGAAGATTGGTCGCGAATGGCTTTAATCGAGTCACAATTGGGCTGAAATCTTAGGATAAATTTGGCAGAAAATGAGGAGAAACCCATTGAGTACGAGAGTCGAAGGACTCTGGGATGTCGAGATTGAGGTCCTTTGTGGAAGAAAGGTGTTTTTTAGCCTCGACAGATAAGCGAACATGATTGACACCCATCAATCCCCATTTGGCCTTATCGGGTTTGCCTTGGAATCTCCGTTGCTTCTTGGCTTTCCAGAGTTTTTGGTTGTCATTCACATAGTCGATGAGTTCATCGCCAGTCAGGTCTTCGGCTTCTTGACTCACTTGTCGGTTTCGATATTGTTCTGAATCGGTTTAGAAGAAGAAAGAAAACAAACCAAGAGTAGAAACTCGAAGTTTCTTGGCTGGACGAGTCTCCTCGGAATCTGAAGAGTCGGCAAGACGAGTGGCAATCGCTGTGCCCAGAAGGCACAAAAGAAGTAATTTCTGCAGGAACAATAAGAAGGAAAAAGAGAAAAAACAACCATTGAGTGCGATGAGCGGCGCGCTGTCCGCTATCAGTGCCTCCTCCCTTATAAAGAACTCTTCTTATCAATTTTGATCACCTCGAGGTCCAGTCGAATGGTCACTTTTTTACTTCTAAAATGAGAATTTGCTCGTTTGGCTTTTAATATTTCAGACTCGGACAAATTCAGCCATTTAGAGATCAGAAAATTGGCCAAAATTTCAAAAAGATCGCTAGAATATGAGCGAAAAAAATACTGTTATCGTCAAGGAAGATGTGCCAATCAGCATCCCGGCACCTGTCTATCAATGGGTTATCTTTAATTTGGAAAAGATCATTGATTGGCTCTTTATTCATTCACAAAAATATTTACTCAATTTGGATACGAACAGAACCCACAGCTAGCCGCGCAATAATATCTGATCATTGAATTTGTTGAACCCGAAGACTTACTCGATAACCATCGGATCTAAGGAGGAGCGTTATCCATTTCGTTTGACTCCTGGACAATCCTCGAAAAGATCTCGACAGCTCGGAGCAGCTTTGCCACAAAGACCTCAACCATATTTTCTCTGGAATCGACCTCTTTTACCGCACTGAATTGCACACGGGTATTTGATAATTCTGAAGTCATAGCTGGTAGAATTGTAGAAACCAAACTCTTTGTTTCGAATGCAACACTGACTAAAAAGGAAATAAGAATTCGGAAAGGACCGACTCGGGAAGAGCGTTGTGGCAATCAGTTCGAATATGGGTGGTTGGAGATTTGGTTGTGCTCCTAGTTGTGGGGATTGGAGTTGTTGTTGGAGGAAGAAAGACAGAAGACAAAGGCGGAGGAACACTCGAGCTGGGGACAAGTCTAAAGCGAAAATTGAAGATTACAAAATAATAAGAATTGTAAGCGATGACTGGATTTGGGTTCAAATAGCTCGTGATTGTCTCGTTCATGAAGTAATTACAGCAGAATCTGAAAAAAGGTGATTCAATAAGAGAGAATGCACTGGATTGGTTATTTTCAGATCGGGGTTGCTTTTGATTTCGATTCCATTGAATGAACAGCCATATACGCATTGAGAATTGGACAAAAAATGAATTGGACTTGGATGTAATAGCCAGGAGGAGCCTACAAGTTGTGTCTTTTCTATCAAACAGACTTGGATCCAATAAGTGCAATATGTGAAGAATCACGAGTTTCTCTGGTTGTAAAATTGCCGATGATGAAGTTACCAGATTCTTTCCAATCAGTTGTGACTGTGAGTCTCCCACATCCATTTTCCACACCAACTGGCTGAAATCTGTTAAGAAAGAGAAAAGGAGACGAACCCTTTGATCACAAAGATCACCTGCATAGCCGAGAGGACAAACATAAATCGAACAGTTTCTTGGATTTGGATAGCCTGAGTTCTTACATTCAGCCGATTTGACGGCAGCACAAACAGCTGAGAGACTCGTAGAAATACAAGGAACCCCCACTGTCACACCCATAATGCTTGTTAACAGTTAAAATATCGAAGAAGGAGACCCTAAGATTGTCCATTGTGTAGACATATCTGATATCTTTGAGAATGAGCAACAGTCGTCCAGATTCATTAGCAAACCTAAATTCTCTTTTGTCTCCTCCTTCCCTTACGCAGGAGCAGAGTAATGCATTGAGCTGACGTATTCGTAGGGGAAGTAATTGACGAAATCGGCTGGATTGCTTTTTGCGAAATTTCCTTCGTAATTCTTGTTGATATAGGTGAGATCAACAGTAACAAAGTCGTCTTGATCTGATCTCGCTTGAATATGCATTATGCCGAGAGCGTAAGAAAACTCATGCTCATTATAATTCCCATCTGAGAGCTCTTTTGTTTTGTCTCTTTTGTCTAACCGCTTCACATCCATCTCCAATCATATGAGTTTGTTCGAGATTATTCATTCCAAGAGCCGACAAGCAATCTCTACCATTGATTACCTACATCCCTTTTTGATATTTGTGTCAGTTACTTTGATTCGATGCAAAGCCGTCGCCGTTTTCCACAAAATTGATACAAGTTCTCGATTGCATATATTGCATGGCAGCTGCAATCACAACTTTCTTCCTGTCATCTACGAGTGCCTTTTAGTTAGAAGAAGAAAAACAAACTGATGGCGGTATCCAAGTAAAAATAAACCGTATTGTTAGTCCATTTCTTGACTGTAGTGGAGGCTTGTCGTTTTGTTCTTTTCTCATTCAAACCAGCCATTCGTTCGACTTCTTGGAGTTGCTCTCTGAAGACAAAATAAGATTCGTTTTGTAACGAACTCTGAGAGATTGATGCCACCCTCGTAGAGATATTCGGCTATTTCCAGTCTGGCATTCACTTCGAAAAGATGAATTGTCGCATTTTCGCTGGGTCTTTTCGTTACAAGCTTTGGTATTTTCTAAAGATGAATTGAGAGGTAAAATGCTTCCACAGCAAGACGTCTTTTCAATTCGCTTCGTTCTTCATCGGTGAGATTGTGTGCTCTCCTGGCAACTGTAATTCTCTCCAGACGGCGTTTTGTATGGTCGAAATCCTTTCCCCAAATTCCACCCAATCTCTGTTTTTGCTCTTCGGATAATTTCCCGAAATGGAACTTCTTTCCCGGTGGTTCTTTGACTGAATGAGGAGCTACAATACTCTCCGGAGGAGTCGTTTCAAAATGTGATGGTTGAGTCAAGACGAATGGAAAAAGGAAAAGAAGAAGCGATAAGAGACTCATCGTGATAGTCAATCGGATGTGGGAATTGCCCTTTTTATCCGCAAAACTTTGTTTTGTTGGATCCTATCTAGTCTTCTCTTCAGGTGAAATAATATTTATGGTAAAAGCTGATATATTTTGTGAGCAAATCTTCTTCTCTTTTGTACAATCATTACATATTCCTTTAGAATGAGACCGTATGAGTTTTGTGGGGATAGCGAGAGAGAAGGCAGAATCTAACCCAAATGGAATAAGTTAGGAAATACCGATAGAAAAGCACCGGAAAAGTGGACTAAAAGTACACGTAGGAGATCAGAGAGAGAGAGAGAGAGACGAAATTAGACGCTTGTGACGATCCGATCAGAAGGAGGAGAAAGTCGACTCAGAGCGTTGATTGTTTTGACGAGAAGAAGGAGATTCTTCTTGGCCAAGACGTCTCCAGCCAAACAGATCGAATTCTGAAATATTTCTTTCTTTTTCCGCCATCCAAGGACTGGAAAAGGGAAGGACAGTGCGTACCATCTAGACTCTAAGAAGCCAGAAAATGGTTGCGACACTAAAAAAGACGACCAAAAGGAAAGCCGAAAATACTCGTTCGTAGTGTCGACAATTACAACTCTGAAAGTGTTGTCCGTTTTGTGGCCACGACACTACCAACGAGCATTCGAGAGAGAAAAGAAGCAAAGAAACAACGGACAAACCCACCTCAGGAAGTCCGGCTCTTTTACACGCCGAAACAAAACTGTCCACGTTTCTTTTGGCTTTCATTGGCGATAATGGCTAAACCTTTTATGAAGCTTTTTTTAGGAAAAGACAAACCGAAGAGTCGTTCCCCATTTGGATGGAGTTGATTGATTTCGGTCGCAATGCGTTCATCAAATTACAAAGATGGATCCCGTCGGCGAGTTGACTCGAGATATTCTCTTTTGTGGAGGATAAGGTGAGCCCCAAATTGTCGAGGAAGATCTTACGAAAAGATTCCAATCCAGTAGAGGTTTCTGTCGTCATGGACTTCGTCATGGAAGTCTTTTTCAAAATCGAAACGGACTGAAGCTCGTCGAATAAAAAGAACAAAATTAGTCTTACTTCTACTTTCTTTTCTGGCTTCTTTATCAAATTTGTAGCCGCCGTAGAAGGTGTCGCCAATGGAAGTCGAGTTGTCTCTAAACCGATTAAGAACTATAAGCGTGTCCTAGTCGTAAAGATAACTCATCCGCTCTTGGCAATGACCCGATCGTTTCTGCTCCTTTTGTTTCTTTTTGGTTCTGCTTTTAGTCTTACTTGCTACAATCTGAGTAGGATTTCCTTCTTTTTTCTTCTCAAATCTCAATCTCAGATACCACAAGTAAAAGCACAAAACCGGCCAATTCGCATGTCTGCGATGGCTCAATAACTCATTGTTTCAAGTAAGTTTCAACCTTCGGATTCCCCAAGAATCTTTTAGGCAAGTCGCCAGTAAAAATGTTCTTTATGATTGTGATGTAAATCAGTTTTGTAGCGTGAGTTTTCACTTTTTTTAAAAATGTTCTTAGGGCGTCAATAGCGGAGAGAACACAAAGATTGGCAAAACTACCGTCTATTGCTGTTCTGTATCTCTTTGTAATTTGGCTGTAAATCAAACGGGTTTTTGGTCTTTCATCCTCCTTCTCTTTGTATTTTTATTAAAATAAACTCACTTTGTGACGGAACCACAATCGGCTGTCGTTTGGCCGGGAGAGACTCCTTTTTAATGGCTACTACAGGCTTAACTTTTGATCCCGGCGGGGAGATTTTTGAAATCTAAACAATACGTTTTATATTTTGTGTCTTTTTACCGTAGCTGGCTTGGTGACCTTAGTGCTGACAGTCGTCGGAGATATTTTCTTGGCCACCATCGGAGCCACTTTGGACATCGGGCGAGTTGGGATCGTCGGAGTGACGACGGCTGTGGAGGTCGAATAGACATCTTTCGTCGTGTTGTTGTTCCTCAAATCCAAAGAATTCTTCTTTTCTAAGACAACGAGATTTCCATTCGGAGTTGTTTGTCTTGAGTTGGCCGTGCTGGCTGGAGAAGAGTCTTCAATGGTCGCCAATGGAGCGAGATTTGATTTTCGAATCTAAACAAGATTTTAAGAAATGGATCAAGCCTACCGTTTTTATCACAGGTTTTGGGGGTTCGGCCGAAGTCGAAGAGGAATCTTGGCTTTTGAGACTGACTGACTCGGAAGAGGAAGTCTCATTCTCTTGGATGCCCTCATCTGGCGAGGGAGAAAAGACACTATATTCTTCGTTAACCTCGTCGAGAACAGTCGGGCCCAACTGAAACATTTATTTTCTAAGAAAAGAAACGGAAAAAGAACTAAAAAAGGTTGAAAAAGAATAAATTCGCATGCTCTGGGTGCAACACTCCATACCGTTTGTTAGCGAAGACACTTGTTAGAAATCCGACGGAAACTTAAAACGTTTAATGGATCCTACCGGAAGAGCATGCGGCAAAAGAGGAAGAGAACCTACCTCATGAGACAAACGATGTTCGTCGGCTGTGCTGGCGTAGCCCGAATCACTTCCTGTTACCGTATGGAATCGAGTTGTTCGAGATCGTCTTTCCGGCACAGAGGTCTTCCTCATCGGAGTTTCTTCGCTTCTAAAAAGAAATAAAAATGGGAGAAAAAAGACTAAATACGTGACAAGGATGCTTCGACCCAAATCCCTGACTCGAAGTGTTCCCGAACTTCTCATTGGTGTCATTTGACCGCTGCCAGATGATGTGTCCACTTGAACTGCCATCCACTTGAAGATGTGCTCTCGGCCCTAAATTTAATTAGTTATCCGATCCTAAGAGAATATTGTTTACTACTTTTCTCTCTTTCCCTCGAAAAAAAACCAACAAACCTTTTCAATGATGGAAGTAGGTGGCGATTGCAGGGGATTATCGTGGATGTCCAGTTGAATCAAAGTTTTCATTTTGCGAATATGAAGAGGTAATTGGGTGAATTGGTTCGAAGAGAGATCCAAGATGCTGAGACTTAAACGACATAATTCTGAGGGGAATTGATCCAAAAAATTCTTCCTCAAATTGAGAACTTTTAGCATTTTGAGCAGGGCGATATCAGCTGGGATTGTCTTCAAGAAATTGTGTCCCAAATCCTGAAATTTTCGTCGAAGACTCATCCATCTCAATTACCAGTTCAGTCAGGGTTCCAGACAGGTTCCTGATTTCGCGAGGGATTGCCTCAAAACGATTGCCAGTTAAAAGAAGAATCTCCAATGGCAATTCGAACAGCGAACTCGGTAGTGTGGAGAGCTGATTGTTGCTGGAAGCATTTTGTAAGAAAGTCCCTCGATTAGGGGAGACTGGATGAGGAAGAAGGACAGCTGTTGTCTCCAGAGGGCAAAAACAAGTCGCGCGATGAGCTCACCTCAAATCCAAGTAGACAAGCGCTTGGAGTAAAGAAATATTGGATGGAACTCGGCGGAGAGAATTCTGGCAGATTCGAAGAGTCTCCAGACTGCGTAATTCGCAGACATCTGGAGGCACATCCAGGAGACGATTACTACTTAAATCTGAAAAGTTCTCGCTTTGTTCTTCCCGGGTTGAACCAGACGACCTCGCCCCTCTCTCTTTCTCCCCAGAGATGCCGCCAAATGGTGACAAAGCACCAGGCGGCAGTATAGTTGTGTCACCAGAGGGAGACAATGCTCCCTACGGCGGGAGAGCCACCTGTTATTGAGCTCGACGAGAGGAGAAATTTGTCAAAGTAATGGATCTCGCGGTTGGTCCCCCCGTCGATTGTAAATCCCTTCGGCTGAACTACAGGCGAATTGAGGCCATTTAAGGGCAATATCTCTAGCTTTTACGACAGCTGTGGCCTTGATTTTCGAAATTTTTGTTACTTCTAAAAAGGAGAGATTCGACCTCGATTTTGAAGTCAAAAACGGCCTTTGTTTGGATGTTCTGAGAGTTAATTGCGCGTTCTGTCGCCGCGCCTTCAGGGACACCCTAGCCCTCTCTCGATAAAATCTCCTTTAAAATGAGTGATGACTGACCTGCTGCTACGAGATCTGAGATGTCATACTTATCGGCCATAATAGTTGGGAAAGACTTCAATTTCCTTCCAGCCAAACTGAGGACTCCTGACAGCTCGGCATCTTCAAACATCCTTTCTGTCGATCGAGAGAGAAGCTGAAAAAACTATTTTTTTTCCCAGGAGAATGAGAGAACTATTTGCCGACCAGCTAGTCGGCCACAAAGGCTGCCTATTTGCATATGATTTTCATGTAGTCCCCCCTCTGGGGCTCTTTTTGATGCTTATTGCCAGCTGTGCTCTCAAGAAATTAATATGTTCGCGGGCTCTTTGAGCCAGCATTTTATTGGAATTCTTTCGGCTAATAAACGAGATCTCTCTGCGAGTTATGTGGGAGTGACAGGAGAGAAAGAGAGCCGACATGTGTTTTTCGGCTGGAAAGATTCTTATTCCAATTAGATCTGGACGTCGTAATGCGAGAGAAGGAGTCTCATCATCACGCCTAGCGCATTCAATCTCATCACTCTAAATTATGTAGTAGACTTGGAGACTTTACGAGAACCTGATACTCAGAGGCCAGAACAAACAGACAGAACGGATTACGAGGAGCTAATTAGACTGAACAACTCGGGTGTAACGTTTGGAAGAATGTTTCGAGATGGGGAAATGTCAGGACGAAGTCACCATCAAATGTCAGTTGTTACCTGGCAGCTCAAAAAAAAAACGTCAAAAGATATATAAAGTCAGAGCTGAAAACAGACATTTCCGCCTCCAATTCAGAGAGGCAAAATTGGGCCGAGAGGGAGAGGTCATTGGTCCGGAAATGACCGCCAGGGTCCAATTAATTATCCTCGAATGGATTTTAGGCCAGAGTTGCCGATAGGATAGCTAATTGAAATCTACAAAAACTGGCTATCTGGGGACTCATTTGCTGGAGACTGGGGGAGAGGAATGAGCCGAGAGCCACAAAAGAATGCATCATTATTGGACATGAATTGGCGGAATTTTGATGGATGGGAGCTCAGCTGATGGACAAAACTATAGTGGGAGATCAAGAGAACTATTGGAAACAGATGGATTGGTCCCTGGAAAGTAGTTTTGTTGGAGAGCCATTCCATATGTGATAGCTCGTTTTTTGGAAGAATAACGACTACCAGTTTGGATAATTTGAATCCATTGAACGGCGAGTTGAATTCATACGAAAAGTGGCAAAAAAGTAGCCGAAACAGCCAGTAAAAGCCCCGAAGACAAATGAGGCAACCGGGCCGAGAGATTTCGGAAGAGTCAGGGAGACCCAAGGAACCGATAATTGGGCTGATGGTCAAGCGTCCGGGGGGCTGTGAGAGACATGAACATCTGGCGCCATAATCAATAGTCTTCCAGTCATTTTTTTGGGGCTTTTCGGAGAAAAAACACTCACAATTTGTTGATGTTGGATGGCTGGAGGCAGAGGAAAGGCATCTGGTGGACGTGGAGGCAACGGCTCCCGAGAAAGAGGAGCCGGCACGCTTGTAGTACCAGCACTGCGTCTTTTTCGGCTCCAAGTACCCGACATGAGCGACCCGCAACTGAAAAGAGGCATTTTTGAAATTATCTCAAATGGGATTGAGATGAGATAGCGGATATACTTTGAGGAGGACTCGACGTAAAAGATGTCATAAAATGTTGTAAAACGGGCTGGATTGATATTACGAAAGATCTCCCTTGAGGACGGAAGGTCAAGACAACTCGTTTTTTGATTCATATAAGAGGAAAAAAGAACAAAATGAAAGCTGGCGTGTCGAACTGTCAGCTGGATAAATAGGCGAAAAGAGAGTTGGAGTCTCGAGAGCTTTTACTTTGCGACGCCAAACTTCAACTTTTTTGGAAGTTATTTCCGGAATTTGAAGGGAACGCGAACCTTCGGTCATTTGTGTTACACCACAATTGACGTGAGCAGAAAAGACCTCAAAAAAGTCTCGGATTTCCAGACAGAAAATCAATTCAAATCTTTCTCAGCGCCTGACTAATTCTATTTTTGTGTGTAAAGGAGCCATCACTGATGACTCAAACGGTCACTCGGTGTGGGGGCAAATTCAAATCAACAAAGAGAGAGAGAGAGAGAGAGATAACCGACAGGCGCCTCTGCCTATCAAAAGCGTCAAAATTGGATTTTGGCGCCGACAAAAGACTCATTTCGAATTTGTAATTGAAGACATCGAGATCCGATTTATATGCTAATTTCCCCTCGAAAAGCACTGATGCTTTTGAAATCTGAAGGATGACTTGAAAGATCGTAAAGAGAGAGGAGGAATGGCAAAGAGAAAGAGAAAGTTCGTTGGCAGGATAAACAGAGAGAAACATGTTGTTACTTTTTCGAAGAAAATATCGCGGAGATATATCAAAGAGAGTCCACGCAGAGAGTTTTTCAAGAGGAAAGCACTCGAGAAAACTGAAAGTCTCAAAATAAGATTCGAATCGTATTAACGCCGTTCACGCGGCCCAGCGTTCTGCACCCAAATGTAAATAAAACGTCTTTGACCAATGAAGACGTCTTTGCAAGAAATTGTCCGTTTGGAGGAGCAAAAAGACCAAAAAAGAGGAAAAGTAACGAGGAGAGAATCGAGTCTAATGGAAAGTAGTTTGTTATGCATAATAAGCAGCCGGGCAAATAGGTTTAGTGTGCAGCCGGGCAGCGATCGGCGATCTGCCGAGGGACGGAGATCGATAATACAACCCTTTTCCTCCTCGGCCCCACCCACAACCGTTACCTCATTAGGACAAATCTCGACGGAAGGAAGGAAGGAGTTAATCATGAAGACCATGGAACACCTTGAAATGGGTTCGCCTTGGAGCGATTGGACGAACCAAAAAAACCGAAGCAAATTGCTGGCGGACTAAGGAAGTGGACAGCTGGATTGACCTAGCGGGGTAACAGTTGCGGTATTTTGGGGAGCAAAAGGACATTGTAATAAGGCTGTAAACCATCGGATAAACAAGTCTGAAAAGAGATAGACTTTGAACGGCGATATTTTCATCTCAAAATACGTCGCTGATTGGGCGGATTATTCTCATGTCATCGAGGTCGAAAAAAAAACGAAAAGACCGTCTCGAACCAGACGACGGGCTTATTCCATCTTTCGAAAATTGGTTCGAGAGCAGCGGAGCCTAAATTGGCCAAAGTCCAGCTACCTTCCTCCAAAAAATGACACATTTTGCGTGTCTCATATTTCGCGTGCAGATGGAGTCTTTTAACTTGGAGCCAAATTGTTTTTGCTCGGATTCCCTGGAGCTGTTGTTGTATAGCTCGATAGTTGCAGAGGTGTTGGAAAAACGGAACGTAAAGCCAGCTCATTCGACTCCGTCAGCTGCGAAAATGCCTCATAACCGGGGGAGTTGAAAGAACTCAAAAATCTTTTGAGAAATGGAATATAAAAGGAAGAAATACGCTCTATTCTGACTCAGAGCTCGTACTGTCAGCCTATGAACGGAGCTGCGCAAGAATGATTCAGCGTCTTTTTCACTCGACCGACTGTTGTATAATGGAGGGTCACTTTATCAGAACTTTTTGAAGGAGACAAACCAGTTGGCCGAACTATGTTAATGTTATGTGGCGGTGTAATCGGCGTGGGGAGGAGCGGCTGAAGGAACTGTAGTCATGAGAGAGATTTTCATACTTTTCGACGTTTCACACGCTGACTTGGATGTGAGAGAAACCAAAGAAAACTTCAGCGTCTTTCACTTTTAATCCCAGTCGTAAGGCTAGAAGTCAAAAGAAAACAAAATTTGAAGAGTTTTCTTGAAAACCATTAGTCTTTGAATGGCTGATTATTGTCTTTGGGAACACCAGCTCAGTTATTATAAACACAAGCCCTTGGCTGAGAAGAAAAAAACTCAGAGGAGGATGACGTGAGAAGGAACGGGATTCTTCTGCGCGTTCTTCACAGCCATTGATTTGGAGGGCAAGGTGACGCTCTGGGAAGTAGAGGAACAGCTGAGATTCCACTTCCGGAGTCACAGCTGGCTCTCTTTTCCGGTCTCTTTGTACGAAAAGGGAGCGAGTCTGGAATTGAAAGGTGGGAGAAACGATGAGACTAATGAGTGAGGAAGAAGGAGGGAGTGGATTAGAGTCCTTTTCAGCAAAAGAGACCGCTATGCAGAAACTGATTTATGTGACCTGAGGGGACTCCTTTTTGTGGACAACAGCTGGCTTTGAAGGCGGCAGATTTCGCGCCCAGATAGCGTTAAAAAGGGAGAAAAATTACCCGCCCTTTTGGAGAACATATCGAATGACACTTCAAATCGAATGAAGAAATTCTCCCAACAAAAGAACGATTTTTTCACGATTGAGTGGCGGAGAACAGTCAAGTCATGTCCTGCCTGTTTGTTTGAGAGAGGTGCGGCTTTTTCGCGCTTTACTGTGTACACTCTTTTCCGTGGTGCCTTTTGCCGAGGCCTCTCATCGTCCAGGACACGCGGATCAGTCAGAAGAGTCTGGAACAAAGATCTACAAGTTTTAGAACTTTATTGCGATTTTTACATATAACTACCGGCTATGGAAAATACACCAATATAAAGTAATCAAACACCGATTTTGGAAGTGATAAAACGATACACCCTACAAGGAATTGGGATTGATTTGCTCTGTATTGGAATCAATTTGCTCTGGATTAATGGATGGAGTTGCCGGATTTGTTGGAGTTGCCGGGTTTATTGGAGTTCCCGAATTTGTTGGAGTTGCTGGATTTGATAGAGTTCCTGATGGAGTTGTTGGATTTGAAGTTGTTGGATTTGAAGGAGATGTTGGATTTGATAAATTTGATGGAGTTGTTGGATTTGACGGAGTTGTCGGATTGGATGGAGTTGCTGGATTTAATGGAGGAGAAAGAACATTTTCAACAACCGATTTCATGTAACGAATGGCTTCAGCTTGATCTGGAGCTTTGATAATTCCAGTACCTGAGACGATTACATTCGCTCCAGCATTTGCTGACATCTAAAAAAATGTAAAACTTCTTCGATTAAAATATACCAACCTCGATATTTGATGGTAAAATTCCTCCATCTACTTGAATATTGAGATTTGGACAAGCCTCACGGATCGTTCGAATTTTCTCCATCTGATTTTCCATAAATAGTTGTCCTCCAAATCCTGGCTCGACAGTCATAACCAAGGCTGTGTCAATTAGAGAAGCAAATCTTTAAAAGACAATTAATAAGAATGGACGCTTCCTACTGTATTATTCTTGCCGCACTAGTTTTTGGCTTGATGGCGAGACCAACTTTCATGTCGCGAGAACGGATCTATTTGTTCAAGATTGAATATATTTTGAAAATGAGGCTACTTTTTTTATAATGTTTAGAATTCCTGTGTCTCCTCCTTTTGCATGTACGGATTCCCAATGAAAAGTAAATTGAGTGGCTCCTGCTTCTGCCATTGGATGAATCCAGAAACTTGGATCTAATACCTGATTTTTAAATATATTTGTATTTGCGTTGATTTACCATAAGATGCACATCAAAAAATGGTGCTGGTCCCAAGTTTTTACGGAGAGAGAGTATGACTGGAGGACCAAGAGTTAGATTTGGTACAAAATGACCATCCATAACCTGAATTCGGTGACAGAAGAATATAAAACTCACGTCCAAATGAATCCAATCCGCTCCTCTTTCTAACAATCTTCTGCATTCGCCAGCCAAATCTGACAAATCTGCGTTGAGGATTGAAGGACAGATGATAGCCTGGAGCGATGACATCTAAATATTACATTTTACGAGGGTCTAAATTTAAGGACAAAAAGGATCCAAATTAAGAAGCAGTCGGAAAACGATAACAAAGAACAAATATTGCGACCATTCCTAACGCTAAATTGCGGACCAGGCGAGTTGGATAGCTTTTCCAATATTGCCTCATCATCACTGACTATCTTCTTTAAGTTGTTTTTGCAACTTAAAAAATAAAAATCATAAGCATGCAAAAATTCGATCTATAAAAACTTAAATGCGCAAAGGTAAAAATGGCTTTACAGTTCCGTTTTGTTATCTGTAGATGGCTAGTTCTTCCTTGGAAGCTACTTTAGCCGAACAGCCTTATGTAAACGGGTGGGTTGGCGTGTGTTGATCCTATCTACTTTTTCTGCTTTAGTTTTAGTCTAATAGCTATTTCATTTATGTTTGATGGATTTAGGTTTGTTCCCAGCCCAGCAGATTTTGAGCTTTGGCGAAAAATTAACGCCGAGGGAGCAAAACAATTGGGTCCACACGTACGACGGTGGTTTCTTCACATATCCTCATTCGATTCTACTGAAAGGTTGATTTTTTTTAAATTTAGGAAACAGTGAAATCTAGAGAAGCGAAAATGTCAGCACAAGTAGCTGCTTCTGAAATCGAAGATCTTCCACAATATCTTCTTGAATATTTGGACAAAAATGAGAAGGTTTGGCGTTTTTAAAATAAATAGCTTAATGTTTAGGGCTTTAACAGCATTGATCTAGCTTCTAATTTAAACCTTGACCATCAAAAAATAATAGGAGCAGTGAAATCACTTTTGACTCAAGACGGAGTAGGTTTTACTTTTAGTTTAATGTATTTTTCTAGGTTATAAGCACATCCGACATAGTTTTAAAACGATTAGAACTAAGTGATGAGGGTAGAGACATGGCTAAAAATGGTTCTCATGAATTTCGCGTATTTAAAACTATCGGAACAGAAGGTGCACTTCAAGCCGATATTATGGTAAATTTTTTGTTCAATTAACTTTTCTTTTAGAAAGAGGAATTTGGAAAAGTTGGAGTAAACAAAGCTCTTGCAGCTGGATGGATTTCTATTGATAAATCTGGAGGAGCAGTGCGCATAGTAAGCTAAATTTTTTTAACAATATTATTTTTTTTAGGTAAGAAAAATTAATGAAGGTGTTATTGACTCCGTTGCTAGCCAATTGACTGATTTATCACTTGGCAAAGCACTAGATGATAAAGTAAAGAACGAGTTAAAAAAGAGAAAACTAATTTCTGAAGTGTTAGTAGCTTAATATGAATAATTTTCCTTTATTATATTATAGTACTGTAAAAGGTCTTGAAGTTAAGAAGGGACCTAATTTTTCAACAGAAATAAGCAAGTCAGAAGTAGATTTAACTCCAGAAATGATTGCAACTGGTTCGTGGAAGACAAAAACCTTCAAGACGTACAACTATGAAGCTCTTGGTGCTCCACCTTCATCTGGCCACCTACATCCACTTATGAAGGTATATCTTTAAACTTAAAACTATTAGTTTTCTTGAAGGTTCGCTCCGAGTTCCGCCAAATTTTCTTCTCTATGGGATTTACGGAAATGCCTACAAACCGATATGTTGAAAGCTCTTTCTGGAATTTCGATGCACTTTTCCAACCTCAGCAGCATCCAGCTCGCGATTCACATGATACATTCTTTATTTCGGATCCAGCTTTAAGCACAAAATTCCCTATGGAGTATTTAGAAAAAGTTAAGACTGTACATTCTAAAGGAGGATTTGGCTCACTAGGGTATTTTTTTAGCCTACATTGGAAATATAACTATTTTAAAGATATAATTATGATTGGAAAATCGAAGAAGCTCAGAAAAATGTCTTGAGAACCCATACTACTGCCGTTTCAGCTCGGATGTTATATCAACTAGCCCAAGAAAAAGAATTTCACCCTGCTAAGATGTTCTCAATTGATCGAGTTTTCCGAAATGAGACACTGGACGCCACTCATTTGGCAGAATTCCATCAAGTTGAAGGTGTTATCGCAGAAAGAAATCTCAGTCTTGCTCATCTTATTGGAATTTTCACAGAATTCTTTAAAAAATTAGGCATAGAAAATCTTCGCTTCAAGCCAACATACAACCCTTATACGGAGCCATCAATGGAGATCTTTGCCTATCATGATGGATTGAAGAAATGGGTCGAGGTTTATAATATCTTTTTTTTAAATTTATTAATTTAGATCGGAAATTCTGGAATGTTCCGCCCTGAAATGCTTTTGCCTATGGGGTTGCCTGCCGATGTCAATGTTGCTGGCTATGGCTTATCTCTTGAAAGGTTTGCAGACTTTTTTCTTATATTTTTTTAGACCAACAATGATTCGATATGGCATTGACAATATTCGTGATATGTTTGGCCCAAAAATTGATATTGGTATGGTTTACAAGGGACCAATTTGTAGACTGGATAAAAAGTAGCACTTCCAAAGTTTGGTTAATCATTATTGTTATATTTTCCGTCTTTGTTGTTTTTAAGTAAATGCTTTATTCAATTTATGCATATTAGTATAGAAACAATCGTTTTAGCGACATTTTATTACTTTGAAAACAGCTAAGTTGATTCAATCGTTATTTGTTCCTCAGATCTCATCATGAGCGAAGGACCACGTTTCACCGGCATTATGTTCTGCCCAGAATGGTTAGTTGATCTAACATTTTATAATTATGTTTTTAGTAATAATATGTTGTATCCACGTGAAGATAAGGAGCATAGGATACTAATGTATGCTTGTCGAAACTGCGATTACAAACAGCAAAGTACTAATCCATGTATTTATGTGAACAAACTAATGCACGAAATAGAGTAAGCATAATTATTTATTCTCCTTTAATCTATATTTAAGTGAATTAACTCAAATCGTGGGAGATGTTATTTGTGATCCTGCCTTACCTAAGACAAAAGAACATCCATGCGCCAAATGCGGACATAACGAAGCCGTCTTCTTTCAAGCACAGTCTCGTCGAGCAGAGGTTTTATTTTTTAAATTATTTTATATACAAATTTCAGGAAGAAATGCGACTTTACTACGTTTGCGCTAATCCGGCCTGCATGTATCGATGGACTGACTAAAAACTTTCTCTTTATTGTTTCCATCGTTACCTAATAAATAGCAAAAAATCCAGATTTTTTATTTGGATAAAGATGCTTTATTCTCAAGGCCAATAATTATTCATTGCTATCCTAAATTGAAATTGCCCGCCAGGTTAAAAGGTTAATTTATACAAACAAATGAAGAAACAAAAATTTATTTTACTTTTATACATGTGACTTTACTCACATTGTTTCTCTACACATGGGTTATTAAATATACAGAAAGCCTAAATGATTTGTGACTATATAGGAAACATAGATCATAAGAGATCTTCATAGGTCACTCATTCTACGCCAGATAGAAATAAATTAATAATACTTTCTATGTTATTAATTAGCGTAGATCTTATCCGGGCTAAAGAGGATTAATATGAAAAACAAAATGTAAAACTGACTTATTATTTTTTTTTAGAAATTTGGGATGAGTCCTGGGAAAAGTGAATTAGCTATGAGAGTTTCTCCAAGGTTAAAGCCTTTTCCAAAGAAGGGACACCAGTCAGCAATATAGAAGGCACTCTTAACTTCTAAAAAGCAAGATGGAACATTCAAATGAATTCTAACCTTCGTCTGCTTCAAGTTCTGTATCAGCTTCTTGTTCTTGCTCTTCTGTGCGAATAACAGTTTCGAAGGCAAGCTTTTTTTGACGCTTTATATTCCCAATAGCACGTAATTGACGTGACTGACGAGATTTAGGTTTTCCGTAATTACGTTGAGATACCACAGGTTGGGGACGAGTAGGAGTCAAATCCATTGAATCATCCAAGTTTTCCGAACAGGCAGAAGTTGAATTGGAACTAAGCTAAAAAAATGTCGGTGAAATATAGTACGGCTAACAGACCTTTGAGAATGAAAGCAACGGAGACTCTCCTTTTGATTCAAGACCACTGTCATCACGTCCATTAAAAGCTGGAGACATCTGATCTTGGTAGCCTCCCTCATATTTGTTTCGGATGGCAGCAGCATACGTTCGAGTAATAGGTGGCGGTAACGGCGCAGGTACCAGATCATGATTTGGCTCAAAAAAGACGTCGTTGCGTGAACAAGTCGATAATGTGTCTTCTAGATCAACAATAGTTGGAGCCGAGGATATGACTGAATTAGCACGATAGTCTGTTGAAGCAACAAGGTCACGATGATATGTGTAAGCTTCATCGAGTGAAGCATCAGAGCAAAGGCTATCATTTCGTAAAAAGCGACGTCTGAAATGAATGAATTATTGTTTTAAGAGCTAACCTTTCTTTTGGTTCCTTGTTAGGAGCTCCTCGTAGAAGTGGGTAGTTGAGTTGGGGTAGCTGCTTATTTGTCTTGGGCTTGCGTTTTGCTGCTTCAGCAGCCCGGCGATCAGCTGCGGTTTCTTCGAGCTTCTAAAACAAGTTAAAGAAAAACCTAGTAAATGACCTTGGTATAATGAGCCATTTCATCACGTTTGGTTGTTCCTAATCCACATCGGCAGCGACAGCTCTAAATTACTTGATAAAGATAAAAGCTAGTAACCTTTGCTATAAGCGACTGGCCTTTTTTTTCCCACAAATTGGCTCTCCGTTGTTGTTCAGTCCATCCGCGAGCAGATCCTAAAATTAAATTAAGTTTGATCGAAAAAATTCAAACCCATAGTGGCAATCTTTTTTATTAGATGATCTTCATAAAGTGCAAAGCACTGATCATGAACTTTCTGTTCGCTGAAGGGGCACTGGTTGTTCGTACATTCCATAGGAATTCCTTCAGTGCTACTGGAGATTGGTTTACCTAAAAGACATTAAAGAGTTGCACATAAGGAAGCTTTATGTCGCAAGATGCAATCTCAAAGCAGTCATATAAACAAACTTCCTGGAGATAACAACTGTATATTATACTATACGCCATATTTGTTTATGCAAGTGAGCAACTGTTGCCATCAACTGGGCATCTAGGATTGGGTGTTGCGTAAGATTGCTTACAGGTCACAAAAGGGTATGACCGAGGTGTTAAATAACTGTGCTCTTCCATAAATAAGCAGTGTAATGTGAGACTTTTACCCAATGAAATTAGTAATATAAATAGATACAGAAATAACCCTTTTAGAATACTTGAATTCGGTTCAATGTGATTTTATTTAGCGCATGTAATTCCCACGGTTGGCGACCAT
The DNA here is from genome assembly GCA_932521405.1 of Oscheius sp. JU1382. Classification (NCBI taxonomy): domain Eukaryota; kingdom Metazoa; phylum Nematoda; class Chromadorea; order Rhabditida; family Rhabditidae; genus Oscheius; species Oscheius sp. JU1382. The sequence continues at coordinate 5,247,963 of OW051479.1, forward strand.
CGTTAAAAATAGCCCACAAGTGTATCTTTACAAAAAATGAAAGACTCACCAATAGCACAATCTATCGGTTCAGGAATTGGGCATCCATAGATTTTTGGTGGCGCTGTTTCTTGGCTTAATGTTGAGTCTTTCCGGCTGTCTTTACGGAATTTGTCGACCTTTTTTCCCATTGCAGCAATATCTGAAAAAAAGCGTCCAATCATTTAGTGAAGATAGAGATTAAAAGTGCTCGAACGCATTGAATACTAATCGTGGAATTACAAGAAAATACATTGTTGGTGACAATAAACCTCTTGGTTAGCAAACAAAGAAATAAACATTTTTGTCGCGCCTCGAGACAGAAAACTCCTTTTTTGCAACTAGTCCTTTATCGACCAGCTGTAAGAGCTAAAAGTGAATGAATTGCTGCACAGCTCATCTGCAGCTGACGCAAAAATCAATCGCTAGTGGCTTCAGTAAAGTGACCTGTCTAGCAAGTCTGGCTTAGGAACTACTAAAACTACAGTCAGCACGTAGTAAGAGCTGGCTAGAGCTGAGGGATGCGACGAAAAGGGACCACGCCCCGCCCATTTTCGTTGCTGCAAGCTGCTTACTGTAACAGCGCGTCGCAAGTCTCGAAATGTTTTCCCAAAAAGGAACAGCACGGAAAAAATAGAAAATTGTTGGGAACATCACTTGTCTTTTATGCCGCAAAAACGATGATTTTAAGTTTATCATCTGACTGATAGACACACATGAAATCAGTAATTCTTTGATGATAATTACGTTAATTGAAGAACTTTAGGATAAAAAGATCTTGGTGAAAAGTAGACCAGACTCTTTCCCAAGGCACCTGGTCGATCGCATTGATTCCCACATTGGGCTTGGGGGTTTGTTACAAGACCTACGTCTCATAATGATGTTTCATTTTTGACATTTCCATTAGGGGTGCGAGGAAGTGATGACTCAAGGATGGGTCAGGTTCGTATGAGAGACGAATATAACTGATTCAACCCAAAAAGAGCGAGACAAAGAGATGACCAATTTCCCAGCTGGCTCTAAATGCCGACGCCCAAAGGTTGCAAGAACAAACATCGCTTGTTTTGTTCTTGTAGGCGCTCAATTTAAATCGAGAGATAGATTGAGATATTTATAGATTTCATGAGATCAGACATTGCCAAAGTTTTCTAGAAGCTTCTTCTTGTGCTCCTCTGCGGACATGACCGAGTACTTCTCAACGAGTCTCTCTCCTCGCGATATGGTCGTATTCATAAAAGTTGGCTGAACATACGTCATATTAAAGTCACTCAATCGTCTCCTCCACTGAAATTATCCGATACTTTTCTCTCCAAAAACTCACATAGTTTGAGCCTTTTATTCCAAGGATTCTGAAAAGAAGCATAAATACGGTAGGAGAAAAGTTCCAACAAAAATGGAACTCTTCCCCTACCCTAACTCGATAAAGGATTTCAAAACTTACGCCTCGATGCCAGCCATCACATCTTCAGCACTCTGGACTTTATTTTCAGACAGTAATGAACAAGCTCACATGACCGAAGACCTGATGAGTGACGCTTTTTGGAGCAGGCTCAATTGTTTTGACGCCCAGAAGTCTCACCAATGGCTTGATCGTAGCTCTGCGTTGTATTTTTTAGATTTCCAATCCAAACCCACCCCTGAATGAATACGGTAACAATAATGACAACAATAGTAGTAGAAACGAGCATGTCCTTATAGGGGAAGGCATCCTTGTCTAAAAGAGGATAGAAAGAAGGGGGAAAAGAGACCTAAGGACATGACCAATCCATAGCAAATAGCTCCTCGAAGACCGCCGTACCCCATGATGACTTGATCCATTATTCCGATTTTATGCATTCTTTTCCGATTCGCCATATAAGTCAATGCCATTACAACTAAAACAACTTCAGAGATTTGCTTCTAGACTGACCGATGAATCGAGAGATTATGCAGGCTGCTACTGTGACGACGGTGAAAACAATATCCCAGCTGTGTTGTTTGGAGAAAGTGGAGAGACCCAAAAATACAAAAATAATGGCTTCACAGCTGGAACTTGAGTTGAGTTTGAAATGGAAACGCCTACCAAGAAGAGAGAGTTTTTAAGAAATATTTGACCGTAGTCAGGGCGTTGTCATTTAGATTCCCAGCGATATAGCTCTTCATTAATAGACCACAAGTGACTATTCTGAGGGACTTTGTTTAGAAGGAGGAAGAACTTACGCAATGATTCCTGAGAGGTGGACACTTTCCTGAATATTTGGAAAAAGAGGGAAGAAAGCTTACCGAAATCAGATAGGACATATAGGGGAAGGAGAGGACAATTAACGGCTGAATTATAGTGAAATCATGAGAGAATTTAGTGGTTATCGCCGTGATGCAGACCCAGACAAGTCCTATGGCTATTCCTCCCGTTGAGACCATTACAAACGAAAGGAAAGCATGGACAAAATCTTCTTGAATCAGATTCTCCGTTCCAATTTTAGCCATCTAAGCCATTTCCTATCATAATGACTTATCTTTTACCGAGGCAAGGGAATGGTAGAGAACAATGACAACCGCGTCGTTGAGGAGAGACTCCCCAAACACACAGATATACAACAATTGGTTGACATGGATTTCCTCAAAAACGGACAATACTGCCACTGGATCCACAGCTAAAGAACTTCCATCTTTTTTTTTATAGAAAAGATGTAACCTGATATGAGAGTTCCAAAAAGGAGAATGTCGATTGGCTCGATATCATATTGGTAATAAGGAAGGAAGCAGTATATGCAGCCAGCTGGGAAGATTGGCGATCAGATTGAAAAAGAACTTACAAATTAGAATAATATTCAAAATGGTTCCCAAGACAGCGTAGAGGAGAATGGTGCCAATATTAGAGAAAAAGGCTTTATTCGGCATGAAGAATCCAGCATCCAAAGCAATGGGGGGCAGTAAATAGAGGAAGAAAAGATCTGAGAATATTTAGAATTAAAAATAATTTACCTGGATGGAGATAGATGTCGAGGACCCATAGTTCATCGAAGATGAAGCCTGCTGCCAAGCCGAGGACAATGAGAAGAGCACTCTCAGGGAAGATTCGAGAAAGCCCTTTGACTCGATGGAAAACTGAAAAGAAATAAAAACCAGAGATCTAGCCTGGCTGTCCTTCCTGCGTCTTGCTGTCTCATCGATAATCGGCTCGATTAGGAGATCGACTGTATAGACAGAAAACACTCACTTATTCTGGCAATTATAATAGAGAAAAGCCAGCCGCTAAGGATCAAAGGCGTATTCACATCACTCCAACTCAATTGACTCAACATTTCCTACAAATTTAGTCGAATTTTCAAAAGAAACGATGAAAATTACTTATCATTGATGGAAGACCCAGAGGAGACGAAAACGGTGGAACGGACGGGGTATCTGGAAAATGACGAAGTGGCAAGGCAAGTAGGCACAAGGACATCTGTTGTAAGAAGTTTGGACTTTTTTGAAGGAAAAAAAGTAAAAGAAGAAATTAAAAGACGCCAGGAGACTGCCACCCATCGAAGCAATAAACTTGCCCCGTTATCAACATGTCTGGTCTTCCTTTTTTGGCACTTGGAATGGCTGATAGAAAACAGGAGGAGGAGACTGACAGGTCGATAGCATCAAATGTAAAAGGCGATCATTATCAACCCAATATGGCTAAACTATGACCCGCTAGACAAGGTCATTTTTCAAATTTAGTTTGTCGTCTTCTTTGAAAGTTTTTAGTATCTGAGAGATTACACCACAGCCGATGTAAACACATTCAGAGATGGAAGAGATTGCAATAGATCATCCAAACAAAACCACTGAAATATTTCTTCAGAATTTGTTTCATCTATTGATAGAAGTAGTTTTTTTGGAATTCAATATGGCTAATTGGCTTCTCACCTGGCGTCGTCACGCATCGCTGATTCTGCCATGAAATTTGGCTAAAATTCCTGGCCTTTGTTGGACCGACAAAGCTACTTTCAGTTTCTTTCGAGCTATCGGTTTATTTGTCAAGTTGTTTCATAAAAAATGAAGCGAAGCTAAATAAAATTAGAATAATATTTTTTAACTTCATTTTCACATGGAACAACATACTGATCTGCCCGGGTTTGGCTAGAGTAAATAGAATGTCCTCATTTGGCTCGAGGAGAGTTCTTTATTCTCGGCAGTCTCTTTCCTCGAAACCTCAAAGGGACCGGCAGTGATTGCGTATATGAGATAAGCAATACTCTCGCGTTGTTCTCTTTGAAAAACACCTTCCGGTCAAGGCTCTGTCAAGTCGTATGTTTGTTGATCCATTGCGCGATCGCTTACAGCACTTATTTGATTTTGATATGCCCTTTCGACATTTGCAGCTATAAACTGCAGAGCAGTTCTCAGGATGAAAGGGGCGTAAAAACAGAAATCGGGGCCAGATGTTAGACGATTCGCACGTTCATCAGTAGTTGCATTCGCCCTTTTGTTTGAAAAGTCCATTGTGTTTCGTACTCAAACGCCCTGAATTCCTTCGCTGCCTAATGGCCGCTTCTCCTCACTTTGGATGGCAGGTGGTGTGGCACATCAGCCGATTTACGCTCCTAACGAGGATTTCCGTGTCGTTATGAGCGTGTAGCCAGTAATCAAATCGCCAAACTAGTAGAGAAACAAGGCTATTGGCGTTTTCACGGCCCATTTGGGTTCACGCCTCTCACTTTGTCCAAACTTCCCTCTACTATTAACCCGATTCGGATCCGATTGTTTATAGAAGGATGGCTTTTGTCCGCCAGACGGCCATTTCGACAACTGCTCTCTCAGTTCCAGAATTGAGCAGGTGTTACTATCCGTTAGGAATCTGGGTCATTTATTTGGCAAGAACTTCTGGCCTAATGACGATTAATGGTTGCATATGGTGGGCTAGGTGACATGGCAATTAGGGGAAGGATTGACAGCACGAAAAAAATCCCCCCTTAACCACCAAAACATTCTTCAAATTCTTCATTTAGTATTCATAGCGCAAAGGAGAAACCTCTCGCTCTCTAATGGAGTCTCATCTCATAATAAAAGAGGTGACCGTAATCTGACGCGTTAATCCAAGTGTGAAAGCCTTTTTCTGCCCATAGCAAAGAGCCTTTGTTTCCGGATGGATTTGTGTGTTCAGACCATTAGAAATGTCAACATTTGGGTTTTTGAGATTCCTTTACGACTTGACCTTTTCCCTGTTAATTCCCCCATCTGCTCCCCTGGTCATCCAGACGTCGGCTGTCAGTATGATGATGAATTCAGTCGGTTGTTTACCGTGTCCAACCAACAAGAACTACATCTCGCCGGCCTGTTACAACCTTTGACCCTAAGCCGGCAAGAACAGGTGCACAAAAGTCAAAAACTCGAAAGCGGGAAAGCACCCGGGGATACGTCTGGGAATTGTTCTTTTACAAGCTGTTGTTCGTTTAGAACAACGCTTTCTATCTTCCTTGACCCAGTCCATTATATAACTCATTGTCGATTCCCAGTCAGCTCTCACTAGAAAATTCCTTGTCATCCAAAAACAATTCTTCTCTCCCAATATTTTAAAACTATTTTCCTTCTTTTTTGAAAAGTTAATAAGAACCAAACTCATCCTCATTCCTTGTCACCAAAGTGGCGAAAGATCCTCGAGTCTCTTTCGCTTGACCTCGTTGGCACATATGCCGACAATGTGGCAGTAAAATGACCGCAGGACATATCTAGCATAGCCTCTCCAACCACTTGAATCCAATGACTACTTTTGGATCGGACAGTCGAGGCTTTCCTCTAGTTTTTTGATTCGCGCGGGGTGGTCGTGGCTCCGCCCTCGGAGTGCCATTGTAACCTCCTCAGCCGGGAAATACCATGTGTCCCGTTGGAATTCCAGCTGAGGTCGTTAGCATAAATTCCACCGCCCTTCCCCTTCTCGTAAAATAAAAGATGTGAGGCCAATTTTCTCCAAGTTGTTTAATTGCCAACAGGGTCGAGATTATTTCCCCCAGCGGGTGGGCTCATTTTTGCGCAAACAAAGTCACTTGTAATTGTCGCTCGGAGATGCCAATCTCAACTCTTTTCGTCTGTCAATTGCCATGGGAAACACCTTCTTTTCACCGATTTCTTCCTCTCTGCGCCCTTCCTCTTCCAAGAGCCATATGCTAATTATCCCGATCTCTTTGTCCTGATGCTTACAGAGCAAACACAGTCTGACACCTCGGTTACGTAAGAGGACTATACTCACATTTCCTCCTTTAGGCCGACCGTAAACCAGACCGACCTTGATGGCTCCTGGCTGAGTATTGTTCTTCGTAAGAGAATGGCTCAATCACTGACCCCTTCGGTCTATTCATCGTAGGCGAGTGAGTCGTAACGCCAGCTATTCTTTTCGCCCCTCTCTCTCTCAAAAATAAAAGTACTGATTGCCATAAAATCTCAGAACAGGTGCCGATTTCTTCACCCGGTCTCTCTCGGCGTCAGTTGTTAATTGTGCCCTCAGCCACAAGTGGGACCTTTATGAATTATTGCGAATTGGTCGTCGTAACCCCATCACCAGTTTAATGATAAATAACTGTTGGTTTGAACTCCTCCGTATCCTGGAGGAATCTCATTCCCACAATTGTAAACCGATTGGATCAAGGGGTTCCCAAACTGTTTGGAGGCGGTTGTTTATAGACGCCGGCAAGCTGATCGTTTCGTATTAACCTCGTTATGCTAATTTTAGAAATATTTTGACGAGCATTTTGAGATTCGAGGGGAGAGAGACGAGTCTATTTCTGTGGGAGAATAGCTGTGGGAAATACAGAAAAGGCGTCAAGAAAGGTGACAAACTCCCTCCCCTTTTATTTCAAAAACGATTGCCTCCCATCGACGCCTGTCGTGGCCCAAGTTTTATGAAGTGTCAGTCCGCGATTTGCTCAGCCAATTCGTCTCTGATTAATGCCCCTTGTGTCATCAATCGATCCATCTCCTCCCTCAAGGAAATCGGCTTCATTTGAACTCCAGCTATGCGTAATGAGTGAGGCACTTCGTGTAACCCACGGGTAGAGCCATGTGCGGAAATCTGACCTGCCCTTATTGTTCGAACGCAAAGAGATCTGTTTGTCCTTTGGTCTCCCAGTCCATTACTATACTCAAACAGAATACAAACATTCTCTTTTCTCGCCTTCTTATGCGTAAACAACCCTCCTAAGACGTAAGGAACACCTGTTTGTGGCTCAGAGCTTCCTCCGAATCAAATTGAGTTACCACCCTTGACACGCGAACACTTCCTTTCTGTTAAAATTACCATTAACCGATGGCTCTTGAAGGACCCTTCGGCGTCGCGTTTCTCCTCTCTTCCCGCCTCCCTATGAATGCACTATCTGGGATGTTATGAATTATGTCAAACGGGCGGAGGCTCATCGTAATCGCCCCACTTTATTACTTCTGATTTCCTTACCTTTTCTAACAACTTTTTCAGGATGAGGATTCTTCTTTTCCTCTTCTTCCCAACTACAATAGCCTTCACGGTTCTTCCTTATATTCAAATCGACTACGCTCACTATTTTCGATTAGCTCAATGTAAGGCTAAATGCGCCGAGAAGGTTTTTTTTCATCTTTGTGGAAAGACCCTTTTAGTATGGAACACCTGACCGGAAGATTTTGAATGATGGCTCAATTTTGGAGACAATCGAGACGAGTTCCGATGATGCTCAGGCCTGTGAGATCGGCTGTAGTCAACATCGAAAACACAGGAAGCAGTCTCGTTCTCCCAAGTCTGAAGCTCTTCATAATGGAGCTCGTTTTTGGCTGGAAAGTTCTGCCGATTCAGGTAAGCCGTTTTAGTTCTCAACCACCCATTTCCAGCAAATATGGGAACTTCCCCCGTGGCTGCCGTGGAATTACTTTGTCAAAATCCTCACATTTCTGATGATTTGGAAGATTCGGCAGAGGGATTGATTGGATTGAGGTACGAGGTTTTTTTTTTAAAAATGTTTTTATATCTCCATAATCAATTTACAAAACAAATTCAGACTTCATCGACCGGCTGGACCGGCTCGTTTTATTGTCCAATGGAAACATCGGACCTACGCGTTGGGAGTTTATGATGAAAGCGCTTGGATTACGGCATCGGTAGGATTTTTAAACAATAAAAAACGAGTTTTTAGATCGAAGACACGAATGTTTTCCGAGTGGATCAGCTCATTCCTTCGGTCCAATATAAGTTCTTGGTCACAGTTGTTGGACCAAATGGACGACTTGGCGATACTGTCGTCTCAGATTGGGCTGAAATTGCCGCTGCGGGAAATTCTCAGAAGGCTGTTTCTGGACCTTTGACTGCAAGAAATGGCTTCAATACAGAACAAGGAGCCACAGTTCAACTTCATTGGCCTAAAACTTCCTACGATAGTTGTAATTATCGATTACAATTCTCCAATTCGACCTATCAATCTACTCAGGATTTCACTGTGGTTAGTCGCGTTTTTTTAAAACTAAAAATGGACAAATTCCAGGATCCTTCGGTCTCTTATTTAATTTCGAATCTCGAATTCGACAGCCAATATACCGTATCCTTGGTTGCTTTGAACGCTGAAAAGTCTCGAACTACCAAAGCTATCTCAACCGAATTCAAATCTTTCGAATGTCGTCGAGTCTACGGTCGAGGATCCCTGAATTGCGGTGAGTAAACACATCTGGCATTTCCCAGTCGTCTATTTGCCTAAAACAAATGCATTTATTTCAGCTCCCGAACCAGTCGCAGATCTCAAGGTAACTGTCAAATCCAACGGATCAACCAGCGTGTCCTGGAGGCCGACCGTCGAAACCGAAAGCATCCTCACCTATCAGCTGATTGTCGAGCCGATTCAACAGCATTGTATCGCTCATTCAGCCAACGTCTATCTCAAAGCTGTAAGTTTGGCTTTTCTTTAAAAAATCAAACAATCAGACCGTCTCAAAACATGAAATCTTCCTGCCGGGAGGATGCGAGTATCTGATTCGACTAGTGAATTACGATACGCTGGGCAGAGACGCTTCGACCGAAACGAGAGTTAAAGTGACATCTCTTCTCCCAGCAGCGATTATCACCTGGGAGATTCTAATGATAGCTGGAGTAGTCTTTTTGATAGTCGTCCTTTGTACTTTTTTGAGATGTCTATGTCGAAATCGAAGGAAAATAGCTGAAAAGGAGGCCAAATTGACCGATTCTTACGCGTAATTTTCTAATTCTAATAGGTCTTTTGACGGGTAGCAAATAGTGCCGGTTTATGATCTCAATGTACAAAAGAGTGCTAATAAATTTCTCATTTTTCTTTTATTCAACTAAGATAAAAGGAATTTGGAGTCTTTACTTCGAAATGGTTGTTCTGATCGAATCCGTCTTCTGTTTCTCAAATAGCTCCCGTTCTTTTCGACGTTTCTCAGCTGTTGCCCAGACAGATCCGTAATGGCTTTTGTAGAAATTTTGAATATTCATCGTCTTCTCATCGCAGAATAAAGCTTCCCATATGGAGAGTGGTTCAGACTTCTTCGCCTCCGGCTTCCCAGGTCCAGGGGTCAGTACCTCTTCAGCCAAGCCATTTTCGTAATCGCATCCGGTCGCAATTTCCAGAAGAACTTTCTCATCGAAAAAGATCAGCTCTTTCCGAGTCAATTGATTCCCATGGATATTATACCATTTGTGAGTGAGGAGAGCCATAAAGACGGAGAGACAACTGGCCAAAGGAAGAGGGAAACTCGACAAAAACAGAGAGCAGATCGAGAGCGTCAGAAGTGAGAACAATGACGGCCGAATGTCGTTGTCGAGGAAGCCTCCAGAATCAATTGATTGAGAATCATTCTGGTCAGCTACTTGGGCATCCGCTGAATTGCACTTGGTTTCACAGCTATTACTCTGAGCATCAGCCGACTCGTCCAGAGTAGAAGACATCGCCAGTAACACTGATTTGAAAAAGTTTAAATCCATCGGATTATAATGGATTACAATTCTATCGAGGTCGGCGAAGGCTAAAAATATGGAGGCAACATTTTTTGTAGGACTTTCTCGAAATCGGCGTCCTTATCAGAAAAACCGGATGATCCCGCTCCCCTATTTCGCTTTCTCTCCGCCAGTACATTGTTCACTTTTCGGGTCACTGACCCTACAGCCTTCGTCCTCCTCATCGGATGCTCTACCTTCTCCTTCTTCTTCCCTCAGTCATTTTGGGTGCGTCTGTCCCCGTGTGTAAGGACATTCCTGATTGTCAAAAATGTGCTGAAAGTTGGATTCACATCCTCGGATTCCGCCAAGACTGCAGGTCATTCGATTCCTTTTGAGCCAACGAGATAGATATAGATGGTGTGTCGAGACCAACTCCTGTAGTGGTCCCTTTGCTTGTCCACTCGGAAAGCCGATTGTAGCCAAGGATCCCTTCCGATGCCCTCTGAAGTTTTCCTTAGATAAAGGCAAGAGATATACCGATGCTTTGGGTCGATCAGTCTTCGCTGTAGCCGTCTCTCTCGGCTCTTCCAACTCCTCCGAATGTCTTCATTCTGTTCGTCCTGACATTGGGTGATTTCTTCTCTTTATTTTTGAGGAAGAGTTTCAGATTCATTCGAACTTATAAAGTGGAATGTGACTCCTCTGGGAATACTTGTTCCTCTCTTATCGCGGTTAGTGAAGAAGCCAAAGCCCTTTATGTGGCCTATCGAGGCAGTACATTCGACAAGCAGGTAGAAGCCCTTTTGTTATCGCCATTTCTCTCTAGCTTCTAACCGAATTCTTTCATGGATTGGCTGCTCAACTGGGAGCTTGGGAAAAATTCGAAAGTTCTGATGCCGGAGTCATCACATATTTCCATTCCGCCTTTTATAAGTGACTCTTTTTTTGTTTCTATTTATATAAGCAAATTAGACTCTTTGTGGAAGGAGGAATGATGGATGATCTGATGGATTTGAAGAAAAAATATCCCAATTATCGACTTTGGATTACCGGCCATTCTCTTGGTGGATCTCTGGCCTCTTTGACTTCTCTTTATCTCGCCAAAAAAGGTCTCTATGACGTTGATAAAATCCGTCTGGTTACTTTTGGGGAGCCCCGAACTGGAAACGTTGCTTTTGCCAAAGAAATGGAACAACACGTTCATTTTAGATATCGAATCATCAAGAGGAATGACCCAGTTTGTTCTTATAGTTTTCTAGAAAAATCTGTCTATATAGGTGCCAAATCTACCAAACTCAGTGGATCCAAACACTCCTCTTTTGACGGGATCAATGCAGGATAGACAGCCTCTCCATTACCGCCACATGGCTCATTACGATAATCAGATGAACTATGGCGATAATTTCAAGGTTTTTCAAAGAATTTACAAAGAATTCTCTTCAGATCTGTGAATTGTCTGACGACCACGGCTGTAGGAACTTGGCTTTGGCTGGCGACCTCAATGACCATGTTTCATATTTCGTCAATCATGCAGATTTCACGAAGAACGGATGTCCAAGAGAATCTCTGATTGGAGGCGAAATTCATTAACTTTTTTCTTGCAACTATTCCAATACGAGTATAATAATAAAGATTGTACTTTTTGTCGTCTGAAGAGGCTCCTTATCAACCCCGGGGGCAGGCACGATAAGTGTCTTTATCTCTCGGCTTTTTCCCTTCTCGCCATGGTCTGGCCTGTCAAGTGAGTTCACAATTCTGATTCCATAAAAAGAGCTGCTTAGGTTTCAAGATCAAAAGACTTTTATCCCTGTTGACGGACAGGAAACAGCTCCTCCAGTCCCGGAGAAACGGTATTTTGTTAATCCTTTTCTCTCCAAAATCCAGCGATTCAGATGTAAAGGGAGGATATTTGGAATCGCTTGTATGATTGTCACTTTCCTCATTTATATCATTTTCTTGTAAGCTTTTTGTCTCCACGGAAGCCTCTAGCTTTAGTGACAAACCACATCAAGAAGAAGTTAAAGCCTTCGATGGAAATTATCTTCAACCAGAGATCGAAAAGGCTGCGATACCCTATGTTGATCGCTTCATCGCCTTTATGGAGAAGTTTGTTTTTGGCTCATTTATCCTGTTTCGAATTGATAAGACTGTTTGGACTATTGATTGAGTTGATTTCAGATTTGAAAAGGAATATGACGACAACGTCATGGCTGTGGAACGCTTCAAAGAATATCAAAGGGAACTTCAGTGTGAGTCGAAAATTGGGACAGAAGAGATTTATAGTGATCGAGAAATTGAACAAAGAAAAGAAGAATGGAGCTCATTATGGAGAAAATGATATGAGTGATTGGACTGAGGAAGAATTCGCCAAAATGCTTCTTCCCAAATCCTTCTATAAGAAATTAAAAGAAGAAGCCACATTCATCAAGTCAAATCCCCCTCAGCCCGAAAGAGCTGTCCCTCGTCCTCCCTTCTTCGATTGGAGATCCAAAAATGTCATAACTCCTGTCAAGGCCCAGGGCAAATGTAGGTGTTTTTTCAAACCAAAACTAATCTTCTTAGGTGGCTCCTGCTGGGCGTTCGCAGCAACAGCAACGGGTTTGTTAATTTTAAGTTCCTTGAAGATTCTGTGAGGGATCAAAGTTCTCCCTGATTTGGAGGGAATTTCCTTATTTTTAGTCTTTAAATAATGAGTTAATTTAAGTGGAGGCTGCTTATGCTATCGCCAATGGAGAGAAAAGAAACCTCTCCGAGCAAACTCTGTTGGATTGCGACTTCGCTGATAACGCTTGTGATGGAGGCGATGAAGACAAAGCTTTCCGTTACATCCATAGGAATGGGCTTGCTTTTGCCATTGACTTGCCCTACGTCGCTCATAGACAAAACACCTGCAGCGTCGAAGGAAAGAATGTCACCAAAATCCAGGCTTCCTATTTCCTCCATCCCGATGAGGACTCGATGATCGACTGGCTGTTGAACTTCGGTCCTGTCAATATTGGAATCGCCGTGACTCAGGACATGAGACCCTATAAGGGAGGAGTCTTTACTCCATCTAAATTCGACTGTAAAAATAAAGTTGGTTTCGCGTTGTAGAAGATAATTCTCAGGTCATCGGACTCCATGCTCTTATGATTACGGGCTACGGTACTAGTCATGCAGGAGAGAAGTACTGGATCGTGAAGAACAGGTCAGTGAGACAAAAAAAACATACATATTTCAGTTGGGGACAAAGCTGGGGAACCGAAGATGGCTATGTCTACTTCGCCAGGGGAGTCAACGCCTGTGGAATCGAGGATGAACCCATTGGAATTCTTGCCTAATTTTGTTGGTCTCTGACAGATAAACCGGTTGTTTCTTTTTGGCCATCTGTGCTTACTTCAATTGGCTGATGACCCGGCCTTTGAGCAGCTATTACATCCACGGAGATTGCGCAAGAAAGAGAGGAGGAGAGACGCGGAGAATAGACAACTTTTTATTCAAAGCTTTGTATATGAGCTAGAGGGAACCCGTAAGCGAATGACAGAAAAAAGAAAAGGAGATCAACCCTCGGCTGGACGTTCCCTTCGGAAAGACATGTGATTCTCAGCAAAGACTTCTCTTACTGGTTCCAGTTCATGGCCCGAGAAGGGACGTTCTTCTAAATTCTCTTTTTGTCTGAAAAAAATAAAACAAACCGATTATGCTAATTCGAGTTGGAGGAGGACGTTGAGTCATCGATTGTTTTTGAATGTTTGGAAGGATTTTTTCGATGTCGTTGAAATCAAGATACTCCTTGTGTTTTGGAGCGGGCGAATTTTCGAAATTATAATAAGAAGATCTCTGAGAAAATGCGGAGGATTGTCGTTTCTTTGAGTCAAACATCATCGACACTGGAAGCAATAAAACAAACAAAAAAACGAACATTTCCTAGAAGTAAGAGTGTCATTTGGACGAATTTCCTTCTCAATTGAACCAGTTGGACTACTGCCAGTTATCGAATAGATTGGTCCCGGAATATGCGGATGGACTCCTGAAAAAGCGTCCCTGCCACTCTCTATTTCCGTATTTTTGCATTCTTTAATCGGCTCAAAAGGACCGGTTCGTCACAAAGGTCAGACTATTGACACCTGCGCTGGAGAGACCACCAGAAGCCCTCTTGGTCAATATGGGAGAGCCAGTTAATTATTTAATGAGCTGCCTGCCATGGCCGAGAATTGATTTTAGAAAAAAGTTGACGAAAGCAACTCTTCTATGAATTTTCAAGTCTCCTTTTTAAAAGAGGCTTATGAATAGAAAATAACTCACGTGAAGGTTGTTGTCTCAAAACGACTTTTTGCTTCATTTTCTTCCGCGAAATTCGAATATAAAGACAAAGACCCAAAAATAAAATAGCCAAAAGAGCGACGGCACAAAGCACGGCTATTATCACGACCCAGTAGTCTTGCATCTCTAAAAACTTCATAAACTGGGGAGAATCAGATTAGAGAAAGAGGTGGCGACAAAAGAATTCACTTAGATCGCTTATCGAGGAAGGGAGCTGGTCAGACGAGGAGTTTTCTCACACTGCGGGTGGTAACAAGCCAATCTGATTGATGACCGGTATGGTAACCACAGGAGGAGCGAGTTTTTGGTCTCAATAACACACAATGGCAAAAGACGAGTTCAATGACCGGGAAGAATATTTCCCGAAGCGGCGAAGGTCACATCAAAAGTGATAAGAGAAATGATCAGCTGGGAAAACGAAAGACGTTGATGTCAGAACCATTGACTCACACTTGGATAGTTTTTGGGGGAATTGAGAGGGACATCGAACAGGTCGATGTTTGTCTCCAAGTCACATTCACGCAAAGCTGATAGGCCGAGGAGCTTTTTCGGAAAGAAGCAGACAAGTTGGTAGAATGTCGCCAGTTGTCGACGATGACTGTAAATTGAAACGAACACGGCGGTTAGGGAAAAAGTCTAGCGGGAGCTGAGTCAGTATTGAATGGCATCGGAGGAAAGGAGCAAATCACCGCTTATCAAAGACAATATTTTCACGGGCAAAAGGTGTAAAAAGGGGCTTACGATCGCGGATCAGCTGATAAGAACGGGCTTTTGAACTGCGCAACATTAAGAGGCAGTTGAGAAAAGATGCCACCCGAACGGCGGAAGGAGGTGTTAATTATCAGTAGCTTGAATCTACAAGCGAAAGCTCGCCGTGCCCGACGGGGCGGAAAATTGGGTCTAAATGGGCGAGGGAATCTGGATGGAGGACGTCGGCTGTAGTTTATTTGGCTTCGGTTGTAAACATCTTGAGAATTGTCTTCGATTGAAAACTCATAGATGAGAATGACTCATATTGAAACAAATAGATTCAACCGACGCTCAATATGATATAGGAGAAAACAGCTGGTGGGAATGTCAAAGATTTCGGTCAAAGACAAGGCGTCGATGATTTATTTGACCGGCAGATGACACTTTGCCGCCAAATTTCAAAACAGGAAATCGTCCACAATTAATCCAAATCAAATAAGGGGGAAAGTGTGAAGAAGAAGAAGTTGAATCCCTCCTGCTGAGATGGAGGAATTCGGGCAAAGAAACTGGACGGAAGAGGGGAGTGGGAGAGAGGGTGATCGGTTCAAGTTTGGCAATTCCCGAAGTTTTCGTGTTTTTATTGGAGTAAAGTCGGAAAAAAAGAACCAAGACGTTTGCTTTTTGACCGAATGTCCTACCGTTCAACAATGTAAACGATTGGTCGAATAGCCATGACTCTTTCCTATTATTGGAGAGAGAAAATGGAACAAAGCCAAATGAACACGGCTCCTTTTGTTGGTCAGCAATTGGCTCGTTTGACCAGCTGACTATATAAAGATCAGGCAAAAAAGTTCCTAAAAGAATTAGACGAGGAGAGAGGAAGATGACTAACTCGAATGGCAAGGGTCATGCCTTCGTTTGCTCAAGAGAAAATGCAAACAGCCTGTGGGGGCGGTGCCGGATAGTTTTAGAAAAAAGAAGAAGAGAAAACCCGCTAATGGGATTGTCGAGACATTGGCATTATGATGGAAGGGGAGTGTTACAACTTGCCAATAACGCGGAAGATGACAGCTAATCAAAGACGCCGTTGTAGGATCTTTGATTGAGAAAAAAAAGGAGAGATTGAGGTCAGAAAGAAAATCTTTCTCGAATTTCCCGCTGTGAGGTGATCCTGAGGACAATCTCCTCGTCCTCATTTTAAAACCAACTAATAGGAGTGAAAACGCCGAGGAGATGACACGGCGATCTGTTCATTTTACTTCCACGGGAGGAAACTCTCTCAACTAGTTGACAAACGATGACCGGATCCTCGATATGTAACTAGCCAGGGCAAGAAGGTGTATGAGTGTAGTAACAGGTTTATTCTACAGAAAATAATCAACCATTGCCAGTACTAGCCGCCTGATTGAGTGAACTGGCAGGAGCATTCGAAAGAGGCCCATGGCCGGTATTTCCATTGTCCGAGTCATTGAGCGTATTCTCTCCAGAAACAAGACAAACTCCTCTAAATGGCTCTCTATTGACGAAATGTAAATTTGGAGCCATATTGTGCATAACTTGAGCCAAAGTCGTTGGATCCCAAAGAACATGAGCTTCTCTGTGTTTCCTTTGTTCTTCGATTTGCTCCGTTGGAACACGAGGGAATGGATGACCGAAAAGCGATGGTTCTTGTGCTTCAGCATCCAATTGCTTCTTTCTATCTGTTTCCAATTGCTCAATTATTTGCTTGGCCTTTAGGATGAAATGACGACGAATCATACACAAATTGATACATCCAGCCGTGCAGAGAAACAGAATGATGAGCCAAAAGATGAGGAAATAGTAGAAGACGGCCGCCGTGTCAATATATCTTCCTTTTTGATCGAAAATTACGCCTTTTCCATCCACCAGATCGTGTGTCTTCGTGTCTTCATCTGCTTCTATCAGGGGAAGCAAAAGAGCCACCAAAAGCAGCCAGGCTCTAACCATGCCAATAATTATTCTATTCGAGATTTATTGAGATCAAAGGATTTGACTTTACAGGGAAAGGCTACGAACTAAAAATGACGCAAAGACCGAGGAGAAGAGCGCCGGAAGTAACTCCAAGGACGAGGTTCAATTGACTTCGATCACCAACAGGAATTGAAGCTCGAACTGTTGATTTCTCCAATGGCTCAATTAAAATCCATTTGGGCGAAAGAGAGCTCACATCTGATGAAAAATATAAAAGATAAAAATAGAAAATTACCGTAACTTTTCCCCTTACAATTGACCAAATTGCTGGAAACGAAGTCAGAAGGACAATCCAAGGCTAATGTTGGAGAGGTGAAAACAATGTGAGCTAATTTGGTTTCTCCTACTCAATTAGTTTATATGAGAAAAATTCAAACCTTCATTGGCTGAATGGTATCGAATTTGGATCGGCAATTCCAATTCATCATCAATTAGAAAGTTTTTCCGCGGCCGGGATTGCGAGAGAATTAAGATCTAAATTGTCTGTTTTCTAAGAAAGAAAAACAAGACCTTATGACTTTCTGAACGAGACATCGGCGCTTCGACATCAAAGTTGTGTTTGGAATGGACGCTGTGTTTCGATAGAGAGGCATTGATTCTGGATGATTAATAGCTAAACGAAAGAAAAGACTTACAAATTGGAATCAATATAGGCCCCTGGAGGCAAAGTGAATTCATAGAGAATTCTACAATCGGAAAAGCGTTTGACTGAAATAACAATCCGCTGGATAACTGAAAACTTACGACTGGCCAAATGACTATTTATTTTTAATTTCCTATGAAGACCATTTCCCGACAACTGAATTTTCTTATTTTATTAAAATAAAAAAGCTACCTCAATTTTGACCTTTTTGTCTTTTATCGAATCGATCCAGTCACAAGCTTCTAGGATCGTTAGACCAAACAAGAAAAGTAAGAACCTTCTCATGGTTTGCCTCAAAAGTTAAAATAGAATTTTTCTAGACCGACCCATTTTTCTAAAGATAAATACAGATTACAGATATCTAACAAGCCAAAAAGAGAGACTTCCTCCGGTTGAGCCACCCCTTGTTAGGTGGCTTCGTAGCACAAGCGTTGTGAAAACTCCGTCTCATATCAGGTCTTTTTTAAATTAAAAATTGTCAAAAAAGTGGGAAAAATGGGTCGATATAACAACTTAAAATGTGGATGAAGTGTGAAAATAGCCTATGGAGATGATTGGAGACCCATTTATGGCTAAAATGTAACAAATGAAAATAGAAGTTTATTTGTGCTCTATAATAGATCTCTATATAGCATATCTGACCCCAAAAAGAATTTGAAAGAAAATCAACGACTCGGCGACTGCTGGGTGAAATAAACATGCATCTTCTCTGCAACGTCGAGTACTTCGGAAGTATCTGGACGTCGACTTGGATCCGACATTATACATCGACCGACGAGTTCTCGTAGCTAAATGGATTCTACCAGAAGAGTCAAAGAGCGAACCTGGCTGGAATAGATATCAGCTGGAAGAGGCGGATATTCACAATTTTCGATTTTTTTGCAAAGAGAATACAAGTTCATTTTGTCACCATAGAAGGGCGATTGAAGACTAGCCAATTCATAGAGCAAACAGCCGGTTGACCAAAGATCCGATTTAAAATTATACCCCGATTCCTGTATTCGTTCAGGCGACTGAAAAAGGAGCCTCGATGACTCAAATAGAATTCTACCATGTAATAAGGAGTTCCGACGAGTGAATGTGCTGCCGTCGTTTTGCTACTGAAGAATCGACCAAGTCCAAGGTCGCCTAATTTGACGACTCCATCCGACGTTATAAAAACGTTCGCCGGTTTAATATCTGAAGCATTTTTTATTCAATTCGAGAAAGACAAACCTCTATGCATAATGCGCTTTGAATGCATATGAGCTAAGGCTCTGGCTAATTGAACGAAATATTTCCAGATGGTTCTTTCGGGAATCAAACGCCCATTCTTTTTGAAGTGCTAAAGTGAGGTTTGAAGGATAAAAAGAGAGACACCGACTCGAATCATTTTGCTCATATCACCAGCCTCGGCCAATTCAAGGACGATGTTTAGCTGATTATTGTCGATGAAAGACGCATAATATCTAAAGGATTTTCAGTTTGAAATCAGATTTACCGAATCACATTGACGTGATTTAATTGTTTGAGGAGATCAATTTCTTTGAGACAATCTTGTCGAGCTTTTTGGTCGACCATCTCATAAACTTGTATCTTTTTCAACGCGACCATATGATTATTCCAATTACATTTGGCACGAAAAACCTTTAAAATCTCATGGCTGGGATGGGCGAGGACAAACCTCACTAAATTGGCCTTTTCCTATTTTCTTTTCGATAGTGAACATGCTCAAAGTGAGCTGGTCAGAAGGAGGAAACTCTACATGTGGGGAAGGAGCGTCAACCATTAGATCTAAATTATTTTTTTTGTCGAAAATAAGTCAGATCTAGATATTTAAGCACACAGGAGGAGTGATTGGAGCATGCAAGCGGGAAAGAAATGGCAAAATGCATGCAAAGAAAGAAAGAGAGAAGGAAGGGGAATTCACAGAGGAAATAATATAGCGGGAGCATGCGGTAAAATGGAGTTCGATAAGAGACAGCGGACCTGGATCTCCAAGGCGACGGCGGGGAAATGTTGACTTTTTGTCTGCAAAAAACGAACGACTAATAGGAAACAAAATTAGAATTTACTAGAAGGAATCTGGCGAGGGAAATGGCTCTTCGATCACGGCACTGGCCACTTTTTGCGCAATCTCCGAAATGAAGTCACTTAGATCCTGTTCTAACAGCCGCATTGCTTCTCTCCTATCTCCGTCATCCAAAGCAGCCATAAATCTTAGAAATGTGTGAAATTCTGTCTCTGTTAAGTCCGAATAGTTCTCGTTGTGTTTTAAATTTTCCTTCTAAATCACTCGTTTGGCTGCATTGGATATACCTGTTTCTTCTTATTATCCCACACTCTACCATAAGTTTCGAGGAGAACTTTGTGGCGTCCAGATGGCGTAATCTTTTCAGATTTGTTTGAATAAAAATTATTACTCACAATTATTTTTCTCAACGCTAAGATGCTCATAACCTCACAATCTCTTAAAAATTGCTGTCCAAGGGGGGTTTTTGGTCGGTTTTTCATCACAAGCATCCAGAGGTTGTCGACTGTGGATAGAAGATCTTCCCAACGTCGCAACTTCAAATATATTTCAATTAAAAGACTCATTGCAGCTGTTTGAGAGAAGAAATCACCATCCAAGAAATTTAAAGCTGTAACAATTCGTTTAGTTTCGACCAATGGATACCATTCGTTAGATGTCTTTCCGCATCTAAATAACT
The DNA here is from genome assembly GCA_932521405.1 of Oscheius sp. JU1382. Classification (NCBI taxonomy): domain Eukaryota; kingdom Metazoa; phylum Nematoda; class Chromadorea; order Rhabditida; family Rhabditidae; genus Oscheius; species Oscheius sp. JU1382. The sequence goes on from OW051479.1 coordinate 5,268,154, forward strand.
TTCATATTCGATCAATTTCATTCCTGCTTCTATTGATACAGCTCCTAGAAGTACTCTTTAGGCTATAGAGGCTTTTACCTGCTGACTGATAATGCCGAAGATTTTGGGATATTTTAATGGCTTTCTTATAGAAGTGACTCACTTCTTGGGCATAATGACATTCGACTGTAAGCAAGTTTTCTGAGATAAAAGAAGAAACCTCGACTCTCTCCTTTTTTCCACTCTTTCCAAGCTTTTCCAAAGAGATTGGCTGCTAATAAACATTGTTTTCTTTGCTCATTTGGCTGATCCAGTTTTTGATGAAGTTTGGCCATTTCTACATGACAAATTGCAGCGTGTTGTGGTAAATCTTCATCTCTAGACAAAAGTGCAAAACTATGAGAGAACAAACTGAATTCGGAGACTCAATGCATTTAGCTGTTGGATGGCCTGTGGTAAATTTGGCTTTTTCAACAGTTTTTTCCCCGTTGTCGCAATAATTGCACGGAATTCCCTCCACGCATCAGAATACTCACTCATCCTTTAACAAATTATCAAAAATGTGGAAGAAAGACACTAACTTCAACATAAAACATAATCGAGATAATGAGAGGTTTTTAGCCAATTCCTCTGAATTAAACAAAATATAATATGTAAACTTTATGAAACTTGGAGATCAAAGTAGAACAAAACGAGATTATTGGAAAAAGTAGAAATTATCAGTAAGTTCTCTATCAATATCTGTGCAGATATTGTTGAGATCACAGCGAAGAGCGATGTGTTTTTGCACCTGTATTTCCATCCTCTTATCACACTCATCTTCTGCTCTAAAATTTACAAATGTCGCGTATATTTGGCTAGACTAACGATTTTATTGCTTGTGTCAAAAAGGCAAAATCGTGAAGGATGAGGAATTCTTTTATATCATTTGTCAACTTTATGAGTTCATCGCACGCACGAGCCTAAAACATTGAGATAGAAATTGAATGCTAACCATTAAAGCGGCTCTAACAGACATTTCATTACGAATAATCGTGTATTCTGCCATTTTCCCAGACGTATTTTTATGAGCTGCATCGTCCATATTTATCTAAAAAGTTTTATAAAAGTTTTTCTGTCAAATACCTTTGCTTCCTTAATAATGTTATTGAAATTCTCATTGAGGGACTTGATATTGTCCTTTAGTCTACGTTTATACTCTTGAATGATGAGAGCTTTTGCAGCCTGCGTTTTCCCACTCTTTTTGACTGTTGGGTGGCTCTGCTGTTGTGGCATCATCTTTGCCTACAATTATATTATTCAAGCAAGTAATGGTAAGTATATGAGATAATATTTTGACATATACAAAGACAAAATCAGAAGAACATTTGATCATAATTTATGTAATGTAGAGATCAAAGACGCGAGAAAAATGGTTGAGCATGTCAGTAACAACAAGTTTTAGACAGAACATGGGCTACTTCCTTTTCTTCTTGCTAACAGGCTCTTCAGATATAGAATTACGTGATTCTGGACGCGCAAGTTCTAATCCGTGCAGTTCACACCAACCAATGGGGAAAATGTCCATTGAGCTAAAACGAATATCTTCCACAAGGCGATACGACTAACTCGACGTCAAAAGCGGTATCATATGTGCTATCCCAGCCATCATAGTGGACTAGTATTAATCGTCCTTTTATTCCGATGACGCTTCCTGGACAAACTACATTAAATTCACAGAGATCGGCTACTTCTAGCTTCGAACCAATCTAAATAAATTTTTTTTCAGCAAGCCTAACCAACCACAAACTCTTTCATTCTCTCTTCAGCAGGGTCTTTTTTGAAAAAATCTTTCGGAGCCGCCTTCGCATTAGTTTTCTTTAAATACTTGGACCATTTGAAAGATTCTTTTTCTGGCCAGCCTTCTGGCGGAATAAGAGTAATATTATGTTTTTCGGCATATCCTGCTGGGAAGAGAAAATGAGAAGTGCAATGAACTGGTAGACATTCTACTTCGGGCCCATCTATTCCAACTCTCAAATATCCGTCCTTAAAATCAGTTATAAAGTTATATTTCTTTAAACCTGCAAAATTTCTACAACACTGGCGACAATAAAATCACGTGAACTAGATGTAAAGGGATCAAAAAGTTCAAATTTCATTCCTACTTCCCATTTAGAACCGTCATTCTGAAATAGAAGCTTAGATTTTTGATCCAATTTTGTAATATAGCCAAATTATAGGAAAACCCACTGAAACCTGCTTCCATTCTATAATTTGCTCAGCTCTAACATCGTTTAAGTCGTATTGAGGTTCAATATTGTTCATAATATCTTCGGCGATCTTTTGAGCATGACGTTTGTAGTCAGTTTTAGCGTCTAGTCTATAATTATTTAAGCAAGCCCATCCGACAGGGAAAAGAAGAGGGCTGCTCTGATCTACCCAGAATTGCGCTTCACTTCCAAACTGAAAATATTTTCTAATGGCACATATCTTTATTAGATGCCTGGGAATCATCCTCTCCGGGAGCATCACAATCAGATTTGAGGACTTGTACCCAGACTCTTCTGTCACAAATAGATTTTATTCGAGCAGGTCGAATTCTCTCAGGCATGCGGTTATCCAATAATTCAACTCGTTGTCCAACCTGAAAGGGAATTCTAAATCTGAAAGGAGCACCTGCTCGAAATTTGCAGCTCTCATGTAATATTTTATCTTTATATTCGCTGAATGTTTCTGAGATTGTACATGCTTTAGAAACATCAATAACAGAAGCTGCAATTTGTGCAACAAAGTGCTCTGGTTCTGACCATTGCTCCCCCAGAAATTTAGGAGGAATAATGAATTGCTTTTCTTCATCGATCGCTCTGTGAAAAGTATTACTACAAATGTGAGGCATAATACCCGATTCCTCTAACAACGTCAGATCCTAAGTTGATCCAAAAATCGTGTTCTCGATCTCCATTTGTAGGTCCTATCCAGCTCATTAGTGCGCGGTATCCCAGAATCTTTCTAATTTTTGCAAACCAAAGCAATTCTACTCCATTCGTCACGTTGTTGTACTCTTTATGTTGGCAACACACCTAGATTATGATAGAAAACATATTGGAGTTTCAGTTACCAAAAGATTGGGAGTCTTAATGATGTGATCCATATACTCTCTCAAAACATGCTCTTTGAAAGAAGTTGGTGGTGGAGCTACTTGGTACATCGGTTTCCCATCCATTTCATTGTCTTCTATTTGTAGCCCTGAAATAATATGTTCATAGAAAACAAAAGGCAGAAACCGCATAAGAATGTTTCCCATGTGTGACCTTTTGTTACATTCGGATGTACAGGGACAAATTGGGGCATTCCACGCTGTGTTCTGAAATATATTTTCTTGTTCAGTTGGGGTAACAGCAAAAACGAGAATCAAATAACTGCTATCCAATTCCATGCGGCAAATGGCAAATAGTCTGCTTTCTGTGTAGGATTAGGCGTTTGTGGGGTTTGATTTTCATTTATTCACATGCCTATGTTTTTTTTATATTTCTCCTATTCATAACAAGCAAGGGAATCAATTTTTCGCTTTATTTCACTTTAGCTTTGCTTTTTTTTTACAAGTTATCATACAAGCTATCATATATTTATTTCCCCTTATACAATTGAGGCTTTTATTCGAACCTATTAATTTCCTCTATTAATCTAAATTATTTATTTTTTTTCAGAAAATGGCTTCTTTCAAACTCGACCTTCCGACTTCAGCAATATTAAAGCAAGGAGCAGCTACTGGAAATATAGATGAACGAATAACAAAAGGAGCATACAAAAAAGCAAAAGACCTTGAGGTAAGCTCGTTTCATTCAATTTTGTATGCTAAAATTTAGGAAGCTCGTAAAGCAGGAAATGCTCCCGCTATGGTTGACGTTGATTCTGGACGTGATATAAATCCACATATTCCAATGTTTATTGCACAAACTCCATGGTATGTTCCAAGTGAAGGACCAACGCTCAAGGTAAGTATTATCTTATTAATTTATTGTCAATCAGCATCAACGCCCTCATCTTGAACGTATGAAAGAACTGGCATCTATGGATCAATGGTATAAAAAAGGAACTACTGGTCAATCTGCTACAAAATTCCGAAAAGGTAGTATAACATTTTTTTTAAAACACAAAAAATAGGTGCTTGCGAAAATTGCGGTGCCATGGGCCACAAGAAAAAAGACTGTTTTGATCGTCCAAGAAAAATGGCAGCAAAAATCACCGGAGAAGATATCCACGAAGATGACCACGTTCAAGAAGAATTTCGAATGGGATTTGATGCAAAAAGAGATAGATGGAATGGATATGATCCCAGAGCACATCAACAGGTCATTGATGAATATGAGCACTTAGAAGAGACAAGAAAGTTAATTAAAGCTGATAAAGTATGTCTTTTCCTAGGCTAAAAAATTTACAAATTTAGATACAAGCTGGTCTTATGAATGAAGGAGAAGACGATGAAAAATATGCTGAAGATGCAGATATGGCTGGAGTTGAAGTTGACATGGACTCACGAACCCGTATTACTGTGCGAAATCTCCGCATTCGTGAAGACACTGCAAAATACTTGTATAATTTGGACGAGAACGCTCCTCACTACGACCCTAAATCTCGTTCAATGAGAGAAAATCCGTTTGAAGGCGTACCAGGCAAAGAAAAGGAAGCAGCTAAATTTGCTGGAGAAAATTTTATAAGGTTAGTTTTTCATTTTATGGTTTAATAACTATTATTATAGATATTCCGGAGAGGTTGTTGCTGCAAATGAAGCACAAGTATTTGCTTGGAATGCCAGACGTCAAGGAATTGATATTCATGCAACAGCTGAGCCAACTAAACTTGAAACAATGAAAAAAGAATATATGAATGTCAAAGAAACAGCTGAAAATAAGTCTAAAAAGGTTTTTTTTTAAAAAAAAACATTTTATTATTTGTTTGTAGGAATTATTAGAAAAATATGGAGGCAATGAACACCTTGCTGCTCCTCCAAAAGAACTTCTAATGGCTCAGACAGAGCAGTATATAGAGTATTCTAGAAAAGGTCAAGTAATCAAAGGAGAAGAACGACCAAAAATTAAATCCAAATACGAAGAAGATGTGTACGTTTACTTTTGTTTGCCTTTCTATTTGAAAATTTAGTTATCCGGGAAATCACACATCAATTTTTGGCTCGTATTGGAAAGAAGGTCAATGGGGTTATGCATGCTGTCATAGCTTTATGAAAAACAGCTATTGCACAGGCGAAGAAGGCAAAAAAGCAGCAGCACTTGCTCCTAATGCTCCAGCAGCGTTCTCAAAAGGTACAATTTTTTAATATTTTAAATATTAGTTTTTTTTTTTTTTTTTTAGAAAAAAAGGAGAATGAAACAATAGAAATAAGTAATGCAAAAGACACTTCTGACAAGTCTAAATCAAAAAATCAATCAACAAATGATGAATCGCCATCTTCTTCATCAAGCTCTTCATCTTCAAGTTCTGAATCTGAGTCAGAAGAAGACAAGGAAGCTGAGATGCAGAAAGAAAAAGAGAAACGTAAAATACTATTTTATCAGTTAAAATTAGTTATAGGGGAACGAGATGAAAAAAGGAAAGCTCGTAAGAGAGAGAAAAGACGACGTCAAAAAGAAAAACGAAGTAAGAAGGAGAAGAATCGTAAAAGGAAAGCTAGCTCATCCTCCTCAAGTGATAGTGGCGACGAAGAAAATGATGAGACGACAAAACTAAAGTCAGCAATTAAAAAAGCTAGACAAGAGCAAGAAGAAGGCAAAAAGATGCTCAAACAAGTAAGTTACCTTCTTATGCAACGCAAATCTTTTTTCAGGGTGATAGAGAACGAGCATATAACAAATATGACCAGAGCGATATTAAACCACCTACAGAAATTGAGTTGGAAGCGTTCAATCTCACAAGAATTCATAGTGCCGATCCGATGGCTGCATACATGCAAAGAGAGAAAAAGAAATAATATTGTAAGCCAAGTTTTATTTTCTCGAATTAATGGATGAATAAATTTAATGCAAAATAGTTTTTTTCTTTTCTTTTTTGGTTGGGTCCATTATATCTGAATAGATGTTTTACTTTGAAAAGTAGTTATTTAGCTATAAATCTCTCAAGTTTTACCCTTCAGAACCACATATGATCATAGGAGACGGTTATTTTGATAATTTATTTATAGATTTGCAATTTCAGAATTAGTAGCAGCAGCTTTTGGACTAGATGAGTCAATAAGCAAAGCTCTTGCATCTTATAAAAGTTGGCGTGAACCACTAAAATGGATAGAATGGAGTGTAAGAATTCCCTTTAATAAAATATATTTCTAGCTTCATGGAATTCCATGGATTGCGGGTAGTTCAATTATATTGATTATTGGTATTTATATTCATATTATATAGTAATTATTAACAGGTTATGGTCAAAAATGGAATGATATCGTACAATTTCGATTGGCTCTGCTTACAACAGGTAAAATTTTCAGTTATTTTTTTAATTATATTTATTTAGGACTAATTGTTGATGTGATAACTACTGGAATAATAAAGTTGTCGTTTCAAAGAGCACGTCCTCATCAAAATGAAGATGACATGATCTACGAGGCACCCTTTATTGATCAGTTCTCTTTTCCATCGGGTCATACATCTCGAGCCGCACTGCTGACTACTCTTTGGTAATTCAAAATTTAAACAAATTATAATGGTTAGGTGCTCATTTTATCCACGACATACGTTATTTGTTTTTTGGGTGCCATTTGCAGTAGGAATTTCTAGAGTTATTATGGGGCGACATTTTCTAAGCGATGCGCTAGCAGGTAGATTCTTATTTTCTAACTTTTATTTCCAGGTATTTTATTCGGGTTTTTACAAAGCAAATGTGTTTTGTTGCTTCCGATGTCATATAATTTTTGGCTCAGGAAGCTATTGCGCTAGTTTGAAAACTGAATAAACCAATTGGATAATATTGATTTTTTTTTCTTTTTCAATTTGCTCTTTATGCAAACTAATATCTATTATTTATTATATAATACTATTTTTTATTTAAATCTCTCAAATTTTAGGCTTATCGGAAGCCACATCATCTGATCAATGGTAAGATTTTTTTAAATGTTAAGATATCTTTAGGATACCTCCGAAATATCTAAATTGCCTATCCAGTCGGTTATGCCTCAACAAGGGAACATTAATGGAGATGCTAATGTAGCGCAACCAAACCAAGCACTTAATGGAGCAGCAAGAAACGATGGCTCAGTCATGCCAAATTATCGGCAAGTTCGAGAGCTTGTTGGACATCAAAAGGCTGTTGCTTCATTGAAATTCTCACCTGATGGAAAATGGCTTGCTTCAGTCTCAGCAGATAAAAGTATTCGAATTTGGAACGTTGAAGACGGCAAGGCCGAAAAGATTGTATGTATTTTTTTAAAACTTACTATTTGATCAGATATCCGGTCATAAACTTGGAATAAGCGACGTAGCCTGGAGTACAGATTCTAAACTCATCGTTTCTGCTTCTGATGATAAAACTCTTAAGGTAGAAAAACATTTTATTTTATTATTCAAAATTCCACTGAATCTTAACTATGATTTCAATTGCTTTTATAGATTTGGGAAGTGAGCTCTGGACGCTGTGTCAAAACGCTCAAAGGACACACTAACTATGTGTTTTGTTGCAACTTTAACCCTCAATCGTCTTTAGTTGTTTCTGGTATACATCTTTTATAAATAGCAAGCTAATCGCCTTTTAAGGATCCTTTGATGAAACTGTGCGCATTTGGGAAGTCAAAACTGGTAACAATGTAAAAGTTTTGCAAGCTCATTCTGATCCAGTCTCTGCTGTTTCGTTCAACAGGTTACACTTATTTTTATATTTAAACTTAACTTTATAGAGATGGAACCTTAATTTGCTCCAGCTCATACGATGGCCTTATTCGCATTTGGGATACAGCAAACGGACAATGTGTAAAAACTCTTGTCGGTTAGTTTATTTTCGCAAAAATCTAAATATACCTTTCGTGTTATGCAGCACTAAATTTTCTTTAAGGACAAATAATAGAACACGAGGTAAATTTGCCATTAAATTCACATAGAATAATACCAATAAAAAGAGAAGATTTATCTCGTGGTAACTTTAGCAAGAAAAGTAGACAATCCTCTTTTATTTCAAGCCTTACCTTTAATTTAGATCATGATAATCCACCAGTCGCCTTCGTTAAGTTTTCACCGAACGGAAAATACATTTTATCGGCTACTCTAGATTCGTTTGTTTTTTTTTCGATCTAATATTTAGGCTAAAATTATAGAACTTTGAAGCTATGGGATTTCAATAAAGGAAAGTGCCTCAAATCATATACAGGACATACGAATGAGAAATATTGCATCTTTGCCAACTTCTCTGTTACTGGTGGAAAGGTTTGTTTGTAGTTATTTTAAAAAAAAAGACATGTTTAGTGGATTGTCAGTGGAAGCGAAGATAAAAAGATTGTTATCTGGAATCTCCAATCAAAAGAAATTGTGCAAACTCTAGAAGGCCACCAAGGTTTGGGTTGAGCTGCTTGTTATTTTTCCTATCAGATGTTGTCCTTTCGACTGATTGCCATCCAACGATGAACATGATTGCTTCAGGAGGATTGGAAAGTGATCCAGTCATTCGCTTGTGGAAGTCCGATACCTAAATAAGGCTTTTTAATTACAAAACTCGTTTATTTTAAATATATTCTTGATCTCTTCTTATTTTTCTCATTAACATTTCATCTTGTATTATTATATAGTAAAAAAATAAATGCAATGGAAAATGGAAAGAAACTTTTTACTTGAGCTAAAGCAAGTAGAAACCGCGTTAAAACTCTATAAGAAGGAAAACAAATGAAGATCAATTTAGCTTGGAAGTGGAGCTTCTAAAGGGACGACACGTTGTTTGTATGCTCCGATTCATCCATCACAGATTGGTGTTCTAAAACGTTCCCGTTGTGAGAAGTCCTAAAACTTATTTTGCTAGAAGATAACTTGGCCTACTTTGTAAGACTGGTTGTCTCTTTTTCATCGTCATTGTTATTATTTGCTTCAGAATCAGCGCCACTTTTAACACTCCATGCCGTCTCAGAAGTTCGATCATCCTCATAATGATGTTCAAATTCAGTGGGGCTTGAGGAGCGGCCATCATAAACAGATTGCGTCATAGGATCTAAAAAGTCTTTTCTATCCTCTTTTGCCCTACCCTGGTCCATTACAACTACACTATCAGTACTCATTTTATCCTCGTCAACGCTCGGTGGTCGAGGAGTTGGACCAGTTGTTGTGATTGTAACGTGATGATGAACTTCGTCTTGTTCATTCGGACTCAACTGTTCTGCAATCTCAACAGGCTCGATCTCAACTGTCGAATGATGGTGATGACGTTCCTCCAAATCGCCTGTTGGAATCTCAAAAGCTACAGGGGAATTTTGAGCCGAATTTTCATAATGAATATCAGTCTCTGAGTCATGATGAACCAATTCATCTGTCGAAATTTCAAATGCTTCTGGCTCATCGTGTTTAGGAGAATGAATGAGATGACCCGGGCTCTCAGGAGCTCGTGGTGAGGATCTGTGCTCTTCCTCATGGTGATCTCCATGGTCAACTAGTTCTTCTGTTGAAACCTCAAAAGCTTCTGATTCGTGGAGGACATTTTCTGGTTGACTCTCTTCAATATGTTCATCGCCATGATTGACAAGTTCTTCTGCTGGAATTTCAAAAGCTTCGGTTTGATAATGAACTTCTTCATGATGGATAGGAGAGTGTGGAGCTGAGTGATCTTCTTCAGCTGGAATAGAATGATGAAGTTCAGGAGATTCTCTTGGAGAGTGATGGACTTCGTCATGATGTTCAACCAACTCATCAGCTGGCACTTCGAAGGCCTCTGGCTCGTGAACTTCGTCTTCTTTATTCTGAATCTCTTCATGAGATTCTTCTGGAGCTTCATGGGCTACCAATTCTTCAGCTGGAATTTCAAAGGCTTCCGTCTGATGTTCTTCTTGATGGAAATCCTCATGATGAGGCTCCTCTTGATGTTCTTCTTCGTGAGTGTCTTCATGGTGATCTTCTATTTCATGATGGAAATCTTCACGAACCTCGTGGTGTTCTTCTCCGTACTGGAAATCCTCATGGTGAAGGTCCTCCTCGTGGTGTTCTTCTCCGTACTGGAAATCCTCATGGTGAAGGTCCTCCTCGTGGTGTTCTTCTCCGTACTGGAAATCCTCATGGTGAAGGTCCTCCTCGTGGTGTTCTTCTTCGTGAATTTCTTCACGATGATGTTCCTCCTCGTGAATTGATCCTTCTGGGGAAAGATGAGTCTCCTCCTCTTGATGATGCTCAACCAATTCATCAGCTGGCACTTCAAATGCTTCTGACTCATGGATTTCCTGAACAGGAGACTGTTCATGATGAAGATCCTCCCCTCGGTAAGAAGGAACCGATTCTTCATGTTCCAAATGGTGGTGATGGATCATTGGCTCCTCTTCAATTTCTCGTTTATGAATCTTATGATAGTCTTCTTCCTCGTCATGGGGAGCTCCATGTTCTACGAGTTCTTCAGTCGAAACTTCAAAAGCGTCAGCTGGTTTTTCCTCTTGGTGATGATGATCCTCATGAATTGAATCGACTGGACTCTCTTGACGATGGAACTCCTGATGCTCCTCTTCGTGATGTTCTTCTTCGTGGACGAAGCCTTCTGGGGAAATATGAATTTGTCTTTCTTCGTGTTGTTCTTGCTCGTGCTGGTCTTCTTCGTGGCGAACCAATTCATCGGCTGAAACCTCGAAAGCCTTGGGCTCATTGATCTCTTTTGGTTGATGAGGTTCATCCAAGAAGTCTACAGGAGATACAACTCGTTCTTCATGATGTTCGTCAGCTGGAATTTCAAATGCTTCCGTCTCTTGATGAGATTCATCTTCTGAATGTCCAACTCTTTCATGATCTTCTCCCTCAAAATGTTCCTCTTGCTCGGGGATGTCGTAAGCTTCATTCTCACGATGATGTTCGAAATGGGCTACTTCCTGGTCTTCCTCTGCATATTCTGGTTCACTTTCGTCTTCGGAAAGACTTCGTCGCTCTGCTCCATGATGTTCCATCAGAGGCTCGGAATGATCTTCATCATGATGCTCGTCCAATTCATCGACAGGACTTTCAAAGGCCTTAATGGCTGGCTCTTCATGATGTTCACTGGCTGGCGGAGAGGGCGAAGGAGCGGATTGATTGACCGGCGGAAGGACTGGCGAGGGAGATCGAGCAGCCAAAGCGGCTGCAGCAGCAACGGCAATGCCTCCTGCAAATAGTGTTGTTTTGTAATAATTTCCTTACCAGCTGCCACAGCGGGGAGAATAATATCAGTTTTTTTGGTAGAAGAAGAGGTCGTCGCCTTCTTTTGGACAGATCGAGAGCGGTTTCCAGCCGGCGGAAGACGCGCGGCGACAGGGGGCTTTGACGCAGCTGATTTAGACTTTGAACGAGTTGCAATTGGAGGCAGACGAGAGGCGGAATCTACAAATTGTGATTGCTATGACAACGACATTCGTCATTGAAAACTAGCGCCACGAGTTGAGTTGGCGCTATCAAGGTGACCTTGAGGCTTTAGAGTCAATCCAGCTGTCCCAAAGCTTTTTTCTCAGACAATTTCAAAATCGATAAATCGTCCGCCCATATTTGAGACAAAACTCACTTCTCACTTTCGCTCGTTTTTCAATTATTTTTCAGTTTTAGTCACGAAACTCAGCGAAAACAAAGTACATTTTTTCAAGTCCATTCATTCGCCGGCATTTTCTCACACCTCCAGCTGTCCTAATCAATTATTTCTTTTTGCATATTCTAACGTGTTTGTTTTTGAAGTCGGATGTCTGTCACTCCAGCACCTAATCTTTGCACAAAAACAACACTTTGTCCTCATTGCTCAACCGTTTTGGATATAGTCGGGCCTTACGATAAAGTCCATTGCTATCAATGCAACCAGGAATCGTATATGCCTTTGGAGTCGGGCCAAAGGTCGGTTTTCTTTTTTATTTTCCACTGAGAACATTTAGATTTGTGGAGACTGTCTGTTGTAAACGACTCGTCTTAGTCACCGAAAAGGAGCCCCATTTGTTTTGCACCCAATGCAATGAGTGGCAGTTTATCGGTAAGAAATGGCTGAGCTATAAACTCTTTTCTCAGACGAAGTTGCGCCTCGAAAAAAAATTGGCGGCATTTGGGTTGCTGAAACGTGTCGAGCCTTCGAATCTCTTCGTCAACTTCATGGTGCTAAACGTCGCGTCGAGGAATTGACGAAAGAGTTGGCAGCAAGCGAAAACAAAAATAAAATGATGGTCGAGACTGTCAACGACTTCGTCTATAGTCGCGACGAATTCTTGATTAAAAAAGGCCGCGATATTTCAAACCAAATTGACGGCAAGTGAGTTCGAGAAGATTATTGGAAAACGAGGAAATTGCAGAGCTTTGAACAAGACATTTCCCAAAGAATTCAAGAAGATACAAAAGAAGAAAAAAGAGCTCCTTATGTTGTGCCATCAGACGCAACTTATTGTGAATCCCCCGACTGTTAATGAAAAGTCTCACCTCGACGTTTCGGCGGAGGGCAACTCGTCCGAGAAGAGTCAGCTCTCCCAGTAGAATGTTTCCTTGTTCTCATATTGTTGATGCTCCTGAAATGAAGGAACCTTCCTCTGAGAGAAAACACAAACACTCCGTTGCGAATGGCTGATCCAATGAGCTAGGAGGAGTTTCGATCGATTTTTTAAACAAAAGTAGAATATCTCAGCTCATTGGTTTGTGATGAACAAATAGAAAGAGATAGAGGTAGAGGCAAACTTAGAATTAGTGAGGGAAGCACAACACGGGGCAGAGGGCAAACTGCCGTGCCTCACAACACGCAGCCAGCGAGTGAAGCGAACTTGTTAGTACCTCAGCGGCTCATGGAGCGAACTACTGGGAGCTGATTGGCTCAGGTTCGCGGTCAGACTCGGAAGAGACCTAGAAGCGCATCCCATTTGCCCGTATTTTCTAAATTTTAACGAAGAAAAATGACTGACCTGCGACGGAAGAACCAAGACCCATGAGCGACTGGTGGCTGGCGAGCAATCGAATGAACTCCGAATGAAATTTCACGGAATCGCTCCAGGCGATCCAATTGATTTCGTAAACTTTCCTGATAGGCGACGAGGGTTGGATCATCCATCTGAATTTTTTCTTCCCTTTCTCAGCTCCCGTCTACCTTGTGTAAGTAGTTGAATCGCTTAACATTCGCAGAGAGCCGTTGGAAGGCATCACGGCCACGACGGCTCTCCGGAGGGGCGAATTGTTCCTCCATTTGAACGATGTTGTTTTTTTCTTCGAAAGAATTTGAAAATCTTCGCTGTCTATCTCCTCCAACATCGCGTCGTCCTGAATTCTCTTCTTCCTTCAAAAGACAAATCTCAGCACCTCGACTCATGCTGCGACTCGGCTTGATTCGTTTGAAACTTTCTGGGGATTGTCCACTCCGGATTCGCCGACACGTTCCAACCTTCTCAGCCGCATCGAGTTTCCGTCGAAGTTCCGCCATTTTCATCAGTTGGGCCTCTCGATTCTTCAGGATCATCTCCATCATCGCCTGGTGACGCGCGTAGACTTCATCGCCGCCTTGTTGGGATGAGATCTGGAAATTCCTCATAGAGCCCCTACTCGACAGTTTCACAACTTTCCCCATTGACTCGGCCAACAAACATTTGTCAGGTAGTGGTCTCTCCCTCGCAATTCGATACCCGAAACGGACTGCGCAAACAGTAATTGGGTGTCCCCAGAGCGAGAGAGAGATCAAATCCTCAGGTGTGAATGGCTGGCGTTTACAACAATTACGATCCAAGGCCTCGCCCTCGAATGACCCCCAGTCCCTCAAATCCAAAAGAGCCATTTGTCTTTTGCCGCGAGACACCCGCCTGGACTAATTGACGCCCCAGGCGACGGCAAAAACACACTCTCTGACGGCTTCAAAGCTCTCTTTTACAGTACTCACCAAGCCCATCTTACGCAGATGTTTTTGCATGTGGGGCGACGAAAAATAATTTTTCAGATGGACATCGTAGAGTGGATTGTAGTCGAAATCACTCATTTTCAACCCGTTTTGAAAGATACTATCACTCCCTGAAAACAACGGTGATTAAGGAGGAAATGAGATGGACTAATAAGAACTTTGAGACTAATCTGAGAAGATCTCAATGTAAAGCGATTCAGACGAGGCAATCTTCCGTGACTAACTAATCCCGCAAAAAGTGGCCAAAAATATTCATCTTTTCCCCTACAGTAATCCAGCCATGTTAATTGAATCGTAGATTAGTCGTCTGAAAGATCAGATAATCTTGAGTGTTCAACTTCAAGAAAAATGAATAATTTACGAAAGGAAAGGGGAGGCCGGGAGGACGAGAAAAACTATCCAAAAAGTGAGGTCAAGACACTCAAAGACTCAACGAGAGAGTTATTGACGAGACTCCGAAAGAAATCTGAAGGAAAGGTTCTTCCAAAGTAATGGAATCGGGTTTCAAGTAGAAAGGGAAAAAAGGGGGAATTGGTAAAGAGAGAGAGGGAGAGAGGTGTGCCCACACAATGAATGGACTGTGTCTCCGCCTTCTTTTCTGAGTCATAACAAGCCAACTCTTTGACCGACTTGATGATTTGTTTCGAAGTTTTTTCCATTAAAAAAGACGACTGCTCGCAGGAAAAGAGGAAAAGCGTCTGGCCGTTGCCAGGGTGCTCTCAGCGTCATCGATTCTAGCTGATCAAGAGGGGCGGAAGACCCAAAAAAGGATTCCCTGAGGAGAGAAAATAGAGGTGGACAAGGAAGTTTAGGTTTTAGACTACTGTAGCTCCATTTAGCTCTCGAATTCGATGAGCTTTTACCCCGAAATTCAGGGAGAATCAGACGGAAAATGCCAGATCAAAGGAGAAATAAACAGTTTTGATATCAGAGAGATGCATCAACAGAAGATGTTTTTTTTCCAATGTTAAGATAAAAAGAAAGCTGATCGGAGGTGATTTCATATTCGCTGACGTTGGTCAATTACTGCGTGGGATTTTTAGTGAGAAAACAGAAATGGAGGAGGAGAGAACCAGTCTCCAAATTGCGTCTAAGAACACTCATTTATCCGAATCGGCGGTTATGCGAGGAGGATCTTCGACTTTTCAAGGTTCTTTTCGGCTTTGAGACAAAGAGGTAAGCTCCCACTGAATGCAACAAAATGAATAACTTATGAGAGAAACGAAGCCGATAAGTGACAGCTGGAACAATGTGTCAACAGACATGAACGATACAGATTGGAATTTTTCTGACAAAGCCTAGCAACGCCGAAAGAGGACTTGCGACGAAATTGAAAGGACGTTCATTAGCGACGAAGAGCTGGGTCGAAATGAGCCGAGAGAGGCTCAGTGCTCGCTTTCGCCCTTCTCTTCTCCGTCTTAGTGCACTACACGAAAAAATCTCTCCCCAGGAGACGCCGAGAGAGCGAAAGGTCATGGCTCATTGCTTACGGGAACAGATGGTAGTCATCAAATTTGGAGCCGGAAAAGAACGACTCAAATTACTAACACTTTTTTGGTCTTTTTTGACTGATTGGGAGAGAGATGGAGTGGCGAATGGAGCGACAGGTGAACAAGCAAAAGGACGTGCTGAAGCCTTATGGGAGAAGGTCTTCGGAGGGGCGACAATTCAATTTCCGATTTCCAATAAGCTACGACTTGCAATAAGAGGAACAAAAGAGATATGGTGTCTAATTAATTATTCGGTTGGTCATCTGATAAACAAGAGAGAAAAGTTTGTTGTTGGTCAACGATCCCCTTAACACTTCCTCTTAGAGAGAGCTTTCCTTGGAATGTAATTACTACTTAGACTAAGGACATTACCGTCGGAATTGGAAGCCAAATGCAATTGAGAGGCTACTGAAATAAACGTGTTGGGGTGTCTATCGACTGCACCTGGGGGTGAGGGGACGGACTAATTGCATCGGTCTGTTGTGAGCTGGTAGAGGGAGGGAGAAGGGGAGGAGCCTCCAGATTGAGCGGAAAGTTTCTATCAGAGGAGGAATTCACAGGACAGAACGGCGCAATTTGCCTAATACGACTCATCTGAAACGTCAGTTTTGGCCAGCATTTGGTGACCACTTTTTCCTCGGCTTCGACTCAATTATCCCTTCAGTTCAGGCGACTGCCAACCAAAAAAAGATTCGAAACTTCCCGAGGGAAATGGCGATAATATAGCCGGAGCAATTTAAAGGTCAAAATGAACAAAGTTGACGGAGCCTCTTGGAGCCTCGCAGTCAAAATGAATAATCAATGCTGTGAGAAGACGCATATCTAAATCCGCCTTATGTCGCCTATTTTTGTCAGCAGCTGGCAGTCCTGTTGACTCTTGGGAATCTCCATTTCAAAGTGTAACAGAAACAAAGACGAAATATCCTCCCTTCTGAACTCATTGTGTCAACAAAGTTCCTTCCAAATGGAGATCGAGTTTCTACACCTACAGGAACGACTGTTCGATAATAGAATAAAACGGAAAGAGGGAGAGTCTCTACTTGAACGAGAGAGACTCCATTGGGTAATTCTATCCGAGGAGCAGAAAAAAAAGGGACAGCCGGGGCTCAGGTGGCGAGGCTTCAGATGTGAGAGAAGCTGGATCGAGAGACGCAGACCGAATTGAGGTCAATTATGTTGCGAAAAAGGCTGCGAAGGTGAGAGATCTCACGTTTCCGAGTTCGAGAGAACTTACTTTGTAACCAGACGAGAAGAGGGAGATCTCTAGCCGACCAAAGAAGAAAATGAACTCAAGATCAATTGAAAGAAAAACTACTGTAGACTCAATAAGATACTCTTATTGACTAGGTGTATTTTGTGAAAGCGGTGGATGTTAGGTGCTATTAGTGACCGGTCGGAGTTAATCAGTGAATTCAACAAAATATATCTTTATTTCACAAAAATACACACAAGCAGGAACACTGCAATAGACGCCAACCGTTCTTCAGTCACCACACCACCAACCCCCCTTGATCCTTCTCCAGGTAATCCTTTAGTCTTAGCCATCGTTGGCCCGGGGTCATCGTTATTTAGTCTGATTCTTCGTCGTTTTTCGACAGTCTGATCCTCATTGTCGGTCCAGGCGCAGCTAATTAACATAGAACTTTTGCTGACTCAGACTAATCGAAAACAAAGCAGGGTCAGGAATTCTCTTCTTGCAACCTATAGAAGATTTCCCAGTAGATATTCAAATTCTCCCTCTCCAACCGCCATTCGACTCGACAAAGTCGTCAGTCCGCAGTTCTGCGTCTCCCACGTTCTGTCTAGGCAAACACGAGCTTTTTTTTTAAAAACTCATTTCCGTTTTTGATCTTTTTTTTTCAAATAAAAAATTACAGAAGAAAATTCGTATGATCCAGTCTCATTTCGAATGGAATATGTCGTTTTCCCCAACAATTCCCTTCTCAGGCGATTTATTCATTTCGCCAGCCTCCGAAGGTTTGATTTCTTGTTTTTAAAAAGTTTAAACAATCACTTTAGATTCAATCTTTTTGAGGTGACAAGTATCGCCTTGATTACGATGACTATTTATTCGGTGATTTTGATTTGCGTTGGGACAAATTCCTCTCTTTTTTGTAGTTTTGGCCATGAATCCTCCTCTATTTCCTATATGCAAGTTCAAAAAGATTTCTAAAAGCTTGAATTTATAGAAACTTTCAAGACTATTTGATGGGAAATTTCGAGAATAAATTAAATGTTCGAATAAACGAAAGTACAAGGTGAGAGTCTGAGCTTTTTTGAAAGTTCTTGCTCTTAGAATTCTGATGTCTGTGAGAAAAGAACTATCACAAGTTTCGAAGAAAATGAAGGAAATCCATCGAGTTACTGATGATTTGAACCGAGAAATTCCCATAAAAGGTGAGAATTCGTAGGGAATTTTCTGCAAACTTTGATGATTTCAGAGCAAAAACTAGTCCTTTTGGACGAAGAAATAGCAGCGGCTCAAAGAAGGTTCAACGAATTGAAAGAGTCCAAAAACGTCCGAGTTTTCCTTCCTCATTCGCCAATTTTTAACAAAGAGTAAATAGGATTTTAAATTTGAAAAAAAAAGATTTAGATCTCTCCCTTCTATTCCCAACACTCTCGGAATAGATTTGAGTCGCTGTTCGATTACTTCGTTTATGCCCATCTACTTGGAAGAACTGACCGACTCGGATCAATCGTCTCTCCTTCTGCACGAATCTCTCAAAAAAATAGAAAATAATCTAGTCGATTCAAAAGAGAGAGCTTGTCTTACTGTAAGTTTCTCCTTATATTTAAATAGTTCCCTCTAGATTCGAGTTGGAAGCGGCAGAATAGACGCTGCGACAAATCTTGTGATTATTTCGACAAAAGAGATAAATTCCAGTGGGAATTCAATAGTTTTCCATCCGGGTTTTAGCCAGAGGTGGGATTTTATTCACAAAATATTTCTTCAGCTATTATGGCTCGTCGCTATATCTAGAAGTAGGAAAAAAAGAAAAAAATTTATGGAAGAATTTGCCGACTCTTTTCCCGCTAAAAAGGAAACATTTGTTGTTTTTATTCCTCGAAGAAGAGACTCAATTCGACCAGAAGACGTTAGATTTTGATATCCTTCGACTTCAAGAATCCGGTCAAAACTCGAGCGACTCCATCAAGGTTGTCCGTTGCTCACAAAAAGGAGCCAGGAGCGAATGTTTGGAAAAGAGAGGTGACTCCTTTCTTCCGGTTGTTTTATATCTTTCAGCCTCTTCGATGGAAAACTCGATTTTTTGTGTGTTGGTTCGCTCCCCTAATTTCCAAAAAAACTTCTGGGAGAGTCTGAAAATTGGCTGTATTCCGGTTGTTCTTTCTCTCGAACAACAAGTTCCCTTCCAAGGTAGTTTCAAGATACGAAATTAGAAAAAAAAATCAGAAACAATCGACTGGTCGTTGGCCTCCATTCGCATTTCCCCCCATCGTCTGCCGGAGCTTCATTTTATTCTCCGTGGATTTGATTCCCCCGAAATTGTCGAAATGAAGAGGATGGGACGGCTTTTCTTTGAGAAATATCTGGCGGATGTTGATGGTTTGACTTATTTTTTCTCGTTGAACTTTCCTTTTAGCTGTGAGCGCTACAATCCTTTCGTTTCTAAACAGAAGACTTGGTTTGATCCTTCCACCGGCAAAACTCGAAAAAGCCGAACCTCTTTTTGAAGATAGCTTCCAAGCCAAGATTCTAACTCCAGTCAATAAGGTCGTTTCGGAAGACGACGAATTCCTTGGTCCTCTAGAGGCTCCGATCATTTCTGAGTCTTTCAAACACAATTTCTCCATTAGTGGAATGGTAAGAGGCTTTTTCATTTCTTTCAAGAAGTACAGTATGCTCGAACAATATGGAATGGCTTTGGAGATGTCAGTCGAAGTCCAGAATATCTTCGAGAAGAAGTCGAATTGCCTACAGAGGCTGAATTTCATGAGGACACAAAGCCGGGATTTCGTCCGATTAGTCCCGGCTCAGGGAGTGAATTCAAAAAAGCGTTGGGAGGAAATCGAGAAGGGGAACAGTTCACAATCGTCATTCTGACTTTCAACAGGGACGCCGTTCTTTTTCATTTGCTAGAGAGACTCCACAAGCTGCCGTATCTCAAAAAAGTAATTTATTGGTTCTTCAACACTTCTTTAGATTTTAATAATTTGGAATAATGTTGGAAGAGAGCCGAAAGGACCCTGGCCTCGTCTTCACATTCCAGTCGAATTCATTAAAGTGACAAATAATAGTCTCAACAATCGATTTGTGCCATGGGATCGGATAGACACTGAGGCTATTCTCTCGATGGACGATGACATCGACTTAAGACAAGATGAATTAGTTTTAGCCTTTAGGTTTGTGTTAAATCGAAAAAAAATAAATAAAAATTTAGAGTTTGGAGAGAAAATCGAGATCGACTGGTCGGTTTTCCAGCGAGATTTCATGCTCGATTCGGAGAGGATATCTTCTACAATAGCAACCACACTTGTCAATACAGTATGATCCTTACTGGAGGAGCTTTTCTCCACAAGTCTTTCCTCCACGAATATACAAATCAAATGCCCGAAGTGATTCGAGAGCATGTGGATAAAATGATGAATTGTGAGGACATTGCCATGAACTTTTTGGTGTCTCATATAACGAGGAAGCCACCCATCAAAGTGACCAGCAAATGGACTTTTCGGTTTGTTTGTCTCTCGAACTCTCAAGAGAATTGCAGATGTCCAACGTGCACTGAAGCTTTGACTCAAGGGAAGGATCATTTCCAAAAGCGGAGTGAATGTATTCGCTATTTCACCAAGATTTACGGCTACAATCCATTAAAATATACCCAATTTCGATTAGATTCTGTTCTTTTCAAAACCCGACTTCCTTCGGACTCTGAAAAATGCTTTAAATACGTGTAATAACTGGTCATATTCTGGTGCTTTTCACTTGCCGATTTGCTCAATAAACTCTTTATTCAATCACCGACGAATTCCTCCTTGAGGTGGCGGAGTTGCTTGATGTTGAGGCAGAACTAGACGGTTGATATCCGCATAGCCGGCTTGACGAGCCAGGGCTTGGATTGTTTGTAAATCTAAGAGATATTTGAACGAGGGAAAGGACGAACCTAGATTGGTCACGCCCAGTGGATTTGTGACTGGAATTGCCGGACTACTTGTCTCAGACGCTCGAACTAAATCCGGACGACTTCCTCCGCTGTAAAAGAAATTTGAGATAAAAGCAGCCGAGGAGATAGAGGAGAGACTTACACAAATGAATTGTGTCTTGATTGGGGTTGAGGCAACTTGGGAGAAGCCATTGGAGGACGATCTCTCCGAGGAGAATTCACATTGGGAGGAGGAAAACTGGGACAAGTCGCGATTCGGACAAGCAACTTACTTCCTGCTGGGAGCTGGAGAGGCATAATTACTATTGGAATAGAAGGGAGATTGGGCTGCTGGTGGGATCATTTGGCTTCGAATCTGAGATGGCTGCGTCAGAGACTGCGAATTATGGATTCCAATATGTGGAACTGCTTGTGGCTGAAAAAAAAACTTGTTTTTCTAAAATAAAAGAATACTTTGGTGGCCGAAGAGAATTGCGATTTGTTTGTGTGAAGAGATTGAAGTAAAGCCTGCTGTTGAAGGGGAGTTAAGCTCTGGATGGAGGGATTCTAAATGAAGTTAATTAGATTCGAGAAGAACTACCTGAGAGATGGAGAATTGCTGGGCCTGAGGAGTGAGGAATTGCTGGGAGATGAGACTATTGCTGTGGACAGCTGTAACTCGAGGTTTTCTAATTTGGCAAAAGAAATTTACTTTGTTGTTTGAGACTTTGGGCGTAGGAAGGATTGAGGAGTTGATTCAACGCAGCTTCATTCCTCTTTTTCTCTTCCATGGCTTTTTTAATGAAGTGTTCCCTCTGGAAGACAGTCTTTAACTTCACGAATTGCTCGTGCTTCAAATTGAGTAATTCCTCCTTCTTCTGGAGACAATCTTGCGCCTAAAAACGATTTTTTTATTTGGAAATGGTTCACTTCTTGTTCAAGTCTGTTGACTTCATCCACAGCTCTATTCTTCATTGCTGTCTTCTCTTTCTTCCTTTTTCTGATTATATCTCTTTGTGATTCCTCTGAAACAAATCTTCAATTAAAAAAAACAACAAACTATCAAAAGCTTCAGATCTTCGTTTGGCAATGCCTTGGAGAATCAGCTGACGAGTTCTGGCTGTTGTATTGAGAGGTTTCCATCCAACTGGAACCCATTTGCCTCGGTCATAAGTGATGGGATCGTTGTGATTCGGAAGATCTAATGGCATTCCTGAGTATTTTATTTTAAAATTAATAATAAATAAATGCAATTAAAGGTTGTAAATGGAAAGAGAAGAGCCCAAAGTCGGAAATTTGTTACACTGGCGTGAGCACGAAAATATTGTTCCGAGTCCTTTAGAATAATTTCAATGTCGCGATTGTCATTGTACTGTCATTGTTGAAAGAATAATGGGAGAAATCTGAAGTCTTGAAGGGAGATACCGTATTTCTTCAATCATTTTCCCACAGCCTTGCTTTTGCTGTTCTACAAAGCATCTCTTCTACAACTTTGCAGAATATCGAAAGCCTTAAAAACTAGAAAAATTATCTCAAAATCGTGAATAAACAGGCACCTAACAGAAGAAAAACGGTATTCGACCGAATCTGTCGAGGAGATGTCTCTCTCATCCAAAATGCATGAAGATTGGTTCACTCCGCTGCGATGCGTCGTTCTGGGAGCATCTACTCCTTCACAAGTGAATATTTCCCTTCTATTTAGCAAAATATTCAGATGAGACAGATCGACGATCTTTACGTGGGTTTCGGACGGATTTCTCGAATTACTTGGCCTCGGACACGGATTTTATGAAAGCCACCGACATCATGATCAACTTTCGATATGGGGATATGAATGACAACGAAAAGGAATGTCAGTGTGACTTGCTGACTGAGGATGGAGGACATCAGATCGATCCAACCCGACTCTCTTATCAGTGAGTTCGTCTCTTCTCCAAATCTCAAAAAACACAGCGAGCGAATCCGATGGCATTTGAAGGAGTTTTGCTATAAAACATCGAGTCACGGGATCCCTATGCTGGGACAAGCCCCCAATATGATCTATCGAAGTGTTTGGATTATTTTGTTGTGTTGTTGCGCCCTCATGTTCATCTATCAGGTCTTTCCCAGCACAATCTGACTGAAATATAGGCTGTGGCTGTGGTGGAGAAATACCTCAGGATGGACAAGATCACCGATATTCAGCTGAAATTCGACACAGCGCCTTTTCCAGCAATCACTTTATGCAATTTAAATGTAATTCATTATCACAAATAGACTGATTTGGACTTATTTTCAGCCTTATAAGGACAGCTTAATCAAATCGGAGGAGAGTATTTCCAAAATTGTAAGAATTTTCTCCTTTTTTAAAAATAAAATTGCCAGTTGGGGGCATTTAAAAAAGCGATGAAAGACGCTGGAACGACGGCAGAAGAACTGGAAAATATCCGATTGGAAGCTCGGAAGAAAAGAGCTTCCGACAAAGGAACTCTCGAGCCAGTTTACGCCATTTGCGACTGTGGGGAGGGCGAGTGTCTTGTCACAAATGACGATGTTGGTCTTCTTTTAAATTAGAAAAAAAAGATTTAAGCAAAAGAGGAAATCCACGGTGACCGAAGAGGAGGAAGACACTTGCATTTGTGCTTTCGACCGAATCACCGAGGATGCTTGGCCTTGTCATCGAAAGGCTGAGTGGATGAACACAACCTGCCAGTCGTGCGATTTGTCAAATGTTTGTTTCTTCAAAGTCAAAGGCAAAAAGAGAGAGCGACACGACTGTCTGTGTGGGACGGAGAAGAGATTCTGTCTGAAACAAGCTGAGGTCATTCTCAATCTTTGGGATATTTTGGGAGCAAATAGCTATTTGGAAGCTAGTTCTGATGAGATCGAAGCCTTGGGCTTCACCGTAAGTTTTGATCTTTTAATAAGAGGAGAAATGGACGCAGAACATGACAGATGAAGTGGCGATTGTGACGAAAGCCAAGGAGAATATTATCTTTGCGATGAGTGCTTTGAGTGAAATCCAGCGGAGAAATATGTCCCAGGCGAAACACAATCTCATCCATAAATGTTCCTTCAACGGAAAGCCCTGTGACATCGACAAGTTGATTTATTTGCTCGAGATTCCAAAGTCATTTCAGAGATTTTCAAATAATTTCTGATCCAACGTTTGGCAATTGCTTCACCTTCAATTACGAGAGAAATGCCCAGAAGAATAGTCTCCGAGCCGGTCCGATGTATGGCCTTCGAGTTATGCTCTTTGTCAATGCGTCAGACTATCTTCCAACTTCTGAAGCCGTTGGAATCCGGCTGACCATCCATGACAAGGAGGAATTCCCTTTCCCGGTCTCAATCTTTATTTAACAAAAAATAAAAGAAAATTCCAGGAAACATTCGGCTATTCGGCTCCGACTGGATATATTTCTTCCTTCGGCATGAGAATGAGCAAAATGTCCCGTCTTCCGGCCCCTTATGGCGACTGTATTCCAACTGATAACACTGAAGAAAAATATATTTATAAGGGGTATACATATTCCACCGAGGTGAGTTGTCTTCTCCAAAAAGTGATCAAAGCCAGGGATGTTATCGCTCGTGTTTTCAAGAGTTGATTATCCAACGATGCGGCTGTGGAGACCCTCGTTTTCCGAGTATCGGGGATGCTCCTCATTGTGAAGTTTTCAACAAAGTCCATCGTAAGAACCACATAAATTCCACGTTTTTTTAAAGGAGAATGTCTCGAGGCAAGCACAAACGAGTTGGGAGACATCCATGGCTCCTTTAAATGTCGTTGCCAGCAGCCTTGCAACCAAACGACTTATCACATCTCCTATTCCGAAGCCATCTGGCCATCCCAATCACTCAACATCTCCCTCGGTCATTGTGAACTTGAGCCCGAAGAGTGTAACGAGCAGTATCAGGAGAATGCGGCCATGTTGGAAGTCTTTTACGAAGCTTTGAACTTTGAAGTTTTGACCGAATCCGAGGCTTATGGAGTCGTCAAAATGCTGGCAGATTTCGGAGGGCAACTTGGGCTTTGGTCTGGAGTCTCCTTCATGACCATTTGTGAATTTATTTGTTTGGCTTTGGAAATCCTTTATATGGCAAGTTTCTCTATTAATTCTGAAAATACTCATTTAGGCGCTGATTCATCATTATAAAAAAGTTCAAATCGCACGGAGAGCCGAGGAAGATTCTTATTAAAATTTTATTAAGAACGATAAAAATCTGTGCTATAAACGTCCTTTTCTCTCCTTTTCCTTTTCCTAATTAAAACTAAAATGGTCGCCATTGCTGCAGCTGCTGTCACAACGGCCAACCCAGCCAAACCATTGAGGAGAAGCCTCGTTGAAACACAAAGTTCTCTTTCTGGCAACCCAACGGCTGCTTCGTCTGTGTCGAGGATGTACATTGTTTGGGAGAAGAGATCTGCATTGTGAGATCCTTTTGTCTCACGTCGAGAGCGAGAGAAGTTTGTTGGAAGCGGCTCGTCTTCATCGAAAATTGCATTACTTTCCAGGCAGATTGGAGGCTATAATTTTGCTCTTTTTCTCTCAGATTCTTAGAGTTACCGTAATTCCATCACAGCCGTTATCTTCTTTCATGCAGAGCTTGATTTCACACTGAAATCGAACAGCCACTCGGTCTGCGAACTTGAATACGTAAGCTTCTCGGTAGGCCATATTCAAGGCTTCCACATAGGTGGGATCTCCTAGAAGAAGTCGATCCGAATGACATCCTTTCTCATCGACAACTTGCTGCTTCTCTCCCTGACCATCTTCGACAAAACACGAGTGGACGAGGATACCGTAGTCCTCTGGAATTTCATTTAAAACAGAAAAATTGAGATAAAACCTGAATCGCATTGCCATCGATGAACAACCAAATCTCCAACTCGAGCGAATCGAAGGACTTCTCCATCGAGCGAATCCTTCCTGATTGTATAGGTGCATTGGGGAAGAGGCATATCGAACGCCAATGGCTCTGTTGGAAGATTACTGTAAAGTGAGGAGAAGAGTTAGAATAAAAAAGCGAATGATTGCGAATCTACCATAAGAAAAGAAGCCTGACGAGCAGCAACATTCAAAACTGGCAATGGCCCGCCGAATGTGTTTAATCTATCCGGTTGAGAGACCCCGGTTTTGCAACGTACCAACCTGACATCAATCTCGGTTTGGACCGTCCTTTCGACTTCCCGATACATGCACTTGATATTGTAGGCCTTGTCCATCTTGGTCAAGAAGAGCTGAAAACTGATCTTTGATGCTTTTATGGCCGCTGCCCTTGTGCCAATTATGTTTGCCTCGTGTCCTCAAAACGATACCGTATTTACATTTATGACAGGCAGACGAGGACGACACTCACCGGATGGAAACTTATTATTAAAACGGTTGAGAACATCATGCCTTCGGGCGAGAGAGTCCGTTGTCGATCCATATTGCAAGCGCCATGGTTCAATCTGATGCCACCCACAGGCCGATCGTCTAAGCCGCGACGGCCATATTCTACTCGACACTCTGGACGATCGTAGTTGCCTTTGACGAAGACCTAGAAAGGAGCTTTTTGTCCATTTGGACACAGACTAATTGGGTCAGTAAAAACAGTTCCCCGAGAGTTCTTGACCTTCCAAGGAGAGACAAAAACTGCCGCTAAGGAGGGTTTCGGAAATTGGCGTGGCGCCGAGT
The DNA here is from genome assembly GCA_932521405.1 of Oscheius sp. JU1382. Classification (NCBI taxonomy): domain Eukaryota; kingdom Metazoa; phylum Nematoda; class Chromadorea; order Rhabditida; family Rhabditidae; genus Oscheius; species Oscheius sp. JU1382. The sequence goes on from OW051479.1 coordinate 5,294,413, forward strand.
TGTCAATTGGATGAGAGAGTCATAAACCCGATTCATTCAAACTGACCTTTCCAGTGAATGGCTTCCTCGTTTTGAATTGTAGCTCAATTGTGTCGGCATTACACGTGATCTCCGGCGGTCCGATCAGCTCATTATCCTCGAAGGAGCCGTCGGTTTGAACTATAAGGAAAAGGAAAAAGAGGAACATCGCATTCCGATGGAGTCAGTCGAACGGAAAGAAGGACGCTGCCACTGGAAGAAGATTTGTCGAAGCCATTAGCAGGATTTGAGAGACTGGATTGAGGAGAAAAAGACTAAGTGACGGTAATTTCCTCAAGCAAAAAGACATTTCTCCAAGAGTTCTCCCAGAGAGAAAGATTGAAACGTTTAGGATGGAAGCCTCGAGGAGAATACAAGAGGATAATTGGAGTCTCGACACTCGTTTCAGAAAGACGACCTTGCCCGGTAAAAACGGCGCAATTAGCTCCCATACCAGCATCGCGAATTTGGGATATTTTGCGAGGGCCGGAAATGCCGTCGGCGGTATTGTTCTCACCTCACACCGAGAGCGAGACAAACAAGCCGTAAGGATTTACATAAGGCAAGGAATTGGGACACGGGAGGAACACAACTCAAATTAGCGGGGACGATGAAGGACAAAACTGACACAAAACGACTCAACTGTCGCATAGAAAAGGTCGCAAATGACAGCTGTAGGACATATGGAGAGGCAAATGACCCATGGATATGAAAAACTTCTATACAGTTGGACGGGAATCCAGTTCTCTGACTAGAAGAGAGAGAGAGATAGTGGGGGAGAAATTCCGGAAGAAGTGAAAGGCCTAAAAGGTGTGGAGATCCACGCGTGTCCTCCCATACAGAATGGCGTGAATAATGAGGGGCCTTGGGCACCGATGACACCTCTCTCTCGCCAGCAATTAGTCGCCAAAACAGAGATTCGTCGGCCCCAGACGAGACTATTTTATATGGCCGAAAGGAGCAAAAAAGTACTCTTGGCTAGATGTCCGCCCAGAGAGGGTCATGACCTTGGTTACTTCTGCCAGTTCTGTTTACTCAGAAAACGCTTGACCGTCTTCTCTGGAAGCACTTCGACGACCTCGGAAGTTCAGGACTCTGGGAAACAAGGACATTTTTACAGGTCAGATCTTTCGACCCAAGATTAGAATTTTCGAAGAAGAAGACTTCATTTGAAGACAACGGAGAATGGGGACATTTGCGAATATCATCGGGAAAATAACAACAAAACGGAAAGAAGACTTCGAGGGAGCTGGAGACAACAGTGATGACCACGGGAATCGATGGGACAACGGAAGAGGAATCGGGAGCACCTAAAAAGCAGAAGTTTGGAGAAAACAAAGCAGGAAAAATAATAAAACAATCATCGCTTAAAGGAGAAAAAAAAAAAAAGAATCTGCCAAATCAAGCAAGAAGAAGGCAGAGATCGAGGAGCCACAGACTATGGACAAAAAGGAGCCCAAAAGCAAAGAAGAAGTGTTCGAGTCGAATCCTCTGAACAACCAGCAGAAGCTGGATGAATAGATTCAAGCTGCTGCACTCCAAACTAAAGAAGAAAGAACTGCAAAGAAGCCGCCTACTCCCGCCTTCCCTGAAGCAGTCATAAATTGTAAGTACAGTTGAGAGACTTCTTCTTCCCAATTCACGACCATATTCGAACAAGGTGATTAGTGGCAGCTAACAGCTGGCTGGCTCTGCACACGGTGGAAATCCTTCCGGAAAGTTGTTCGAATTCGTTCGAGACGCGATTGGTCCATTGTCTGAGCTGGAAGCGAGACGGTCTAGCTAATACGAGTACTTTCCAAAAACTCATCAAACCCGTCAAGGAAGAAGCCGGCGGACGTCCCATGATGATTCTGAGGTTTGAGTTCGTTTTGGTAGAGATCAAAAAGAGATTTTGAGCAAGTCGGGTACTGGACAGTCTCCAGTTGTTGTGGCTTATGTATCTTTGGTGAATGCTCTTTTGTCTGGAAACTACACGAATTGGAAGGAGATTTTCACGAAGATCCGAGAGCAGCGGTCTGGGGCAATCGATAATTTGCTCCAGCATATCACCGTCATTTCTTCGATCCTGCCCTACATGATAAAGAAGAGCTCAACAAAGGAAGACCAGGCAAAGTGGAAGAAACTCATCTAATATATCAAAGGCATCGTGAACTCCGCGTAAAGAGCCAACTCTAAATAAAAAGTTACTACGACCACGATTCTTCTCTCTAATTAGAACAAACTCTTTTGGGAGAGAACCTTCTTGTTTATTGTCGACTCGACTTTTGAATGTTCACTCCATCTTCTTTACCAAAATCCAAAAACCAAGTCTACTTCTCCTTTGAGTTATACAAAAAATCATCCAAAATCTCCTCTTGTGGACGAAGAGACGAGACGAATTCATTTTCAAAACGTTTTTTATGGTTTATTTTATTCATTAGCAGGTTGAAAAAGCTCTAAAAAAGGTTTCATAAGAATGAATGAGGCGTTATGCGTATAAGGTTTTCGGTGAAACGTTTGTTGGAAATTTGCTCCCGCTAAGAAAATGATTGACTATTGCTCGTCCAAACGGATATTTAGTTTTATTCTTGCTCTCCTTGGGTGAGTCGAAGAAGTTGTTTCGAATTCGGCTTCAGTTTTTCTGTTTTGATATTTTTCGTCGAAGAATATGCAGAAAGCGACGAGAATCTCGAGACCAAATTCAAGAAATATCAAAAAGACAACGGTATTTCCCTCTTCTCCTCGAAGCTTCGCTTCAGATTCCCAGAAACACGCAGCCCATTCGTCGAATGATTGTTGGCTCAAAGAGTCTTATACGGTAACTTCTGTTCCCACTGAAGAGACGTTTTTCCAGGTCGTTTCATCGTGTCTCGCCTGTTCGGATTTCGAGATAAATGCCCTAAAAGCCAGTCAGTTGCTTTGTTTCCCAAGAAAGTCAAACATTTCCAGAACATTGTCTTCCAACGGGATTCTTTGATCGATTGAATTGTAGTTCGTCGGGAGTTTTGGCTCTTCGTCCTTGTACAATGAAGACTCGAGGAAATAAGGTTTTGTTGTTGAAAAGAAAACACCTTTTTAGAAGACCTTTTATTGGTTCACAATCATCAATTTTGTCATAATGGTCGTGAGCTCCTACGTGGCCAGTCAACGCAAAAGATTCTTGGAGCGCAATTCTTACATGAGAGTGACCAACCAATTCGAATAAGTCCTTCTACTTTACTTTTTGTTCAGATCGGGTACTGTAATGTGATAACAATTCGGGTTTGTATATTCTATATTTTTAAACTATCAGACATAGCGACTAATAACATCATTATTATTCGAAGCGTTAATATACAATTCCGGCGGAATGAAGTCGTCTGGCGAGCTCCTCTTCTTCGATTTCCTCGTTGTCTCCACAGAACATACAAAAAAGACGAACTCATCCAGAGGACGCATCTCAAGGGAAGGAGCAAAAACCAGAAGAAGGAGCTTTTCATTTTTTTTCCATTTTGCCAAGAAGAGCAAGACAGAATGATTCGAATCGACTCAAAACAGTTATTCTTTTTTCTCCATCAGCTGCAACTAAAGCGGAAAAGTAAATGATCGCCAGAATTATGCTGAAAGGGGTCGATGGATAATGAGAGAGGGGAACTCACAAAAAGGGAATCAAATAGAGGAGAGCCAAGTCGATGATGGGATGACAGCCGTCTGTCGAACAAAATGAGGACTTTGCACAAAGCCAAAAGACATTTTCCGGCCTCCTGTCTTCCGTGAAATTCAGCTGGAAGAATCGGTTATAAGAAAGAAACAAAACAGACTTTTTTGCTGATTTGGGAAAGATCGAGCGACATCTTGCAGCCTCTTTCGTCTCCTATTCGAGTGGAATTACAGACGTCCGAATCAAAGAAGTAGTGGACTCCTTCGAAAGTGAAGCCATCCGTCTTTTTGAAGGCGAAATCATCGAGATGCTGTGTCACTACGAGAAGTCGGAGAAGAGTCTCCATTTGTGAGTCATAAGGCAAAAAAAAGCAGCTTTATATATGGAGAGACAAGGAGCTACTAATTGACAAACAGAATAACGAGAAGAAGCAGAAAATTGTAGGAAGAAACACGCAAAACTCTCATACAAACTGTCAAAACAAAGACCATTAGTTTGCAAAAAAAAAAATTCATTAGCAGTATGTTGGCAAAGTATGATTATGGCAAAATATTTATGTACAAATCGGAGTATGCTCTCATGAGATCATAAATGTTGGTTATCCCGTTTTGATTGACCAGTGTAACAACTTCGTTTAAATGTGTAGAGATTTCTCCACCTTGCGGGTCTCTAAGGAGTTTACTCATTATTCTATAAAATCTATCAAATGGAGGAATTGAATTAGCTAATTTGAGTCTAAGACAAACGTAAGCTACTGCTACTACAAACTGAAAGAAATCGTTATGGGTCAGATACATATATTGTTTCCCCTCTCTGCCAATTATCATAAAAGACGAGGTAATATCCCGGAATGGGACTTGGTGAATGAAGGCGTCGATATAATAATCGATATCTTGAGACAAACGTCGGATTGCCTCCGAATGAGTGACTTCTTCCACGATGTTATCTATTTCGTCAGCTTCTATTTCATCATCTTCTATTTCGTTGTTTTCCTCTTCTTCCTCGGGCTCAGATCCCAACTGGAAATAACTTTTTAAAAAACTTATTTTAATAAAAGAACTTACGATAATTGGGAACGGCTCTCGCTCCATGAACTTATCTAATAATGTTCCTTGATTTGGAAGAGGCTCCGGAGGGAAAGGAAATCTCGCAGGCTCTTGGGGGATATTATAATCCGGTACTTGGAAGATGTTCATGTTGCTTAAAGTGAATATGTTTTATCAATTTTGTTGTGAGATCTACCAGATTTCGGAACAGTTTCTTAAATCGTGAGCAGAGAAAGAATGAACTGATAAGCAAGCTGAACATCATGTGCAAGCTGAAACTTCCAGAAACATTTCGCAAGATTTCTTCTTGTTATGACTTTTTTAGGATAAACTCAGAAAAAAGATAATCCTTGACGAACATTTTGAAATGTTGCTGGTCGGCTTTTTGATCTTCTCGATGTAATTTCGTCTTTTATTCGGAATAGAATTGCAGAAATGTGATTGTAGGAGAGAAGGAGTTTTGGGCGTTAAACGACTACGAATCGGCCGACGACATCTTTCCGAAGATCACAAGTGACGGCAATTTCACTGTTTTTATCGACAATGCGTCCTTTGTGACAGGCATCTACTTGAGTCGAGATGAGCATTGCAATCGAATAACGATTGAAACTGAGATTCTGAAAAGAACAAATCATTGGATTTTCGTGAAAATGAAGAACGTTTTGGATGAGAGTCGACTACTTTTTATTTGCACAAATCCTCCTATGGATTACGGTTATCACAGAGTCATCAATTACGATTCCACCAAAAGCTAGTTCTTTTTTATCTTTTTTAGGGATTGTTTTAGAGGAAGATATTAGGACGACTTTGATTCTTTTCTACATCGCCTGTATTTGTTTGAGCTTCGTCTTCAGTGGTCTCAATTTAGCTCTTCTTTCCCTCGATGTGGAGACTCTCGAGATGATTCGGCGATATAATGACGATTTGACTCTTCGACGATACGCAGAAGATGTGATTCCCATTCGACAAGACACCAATCTCATGATTTGCACGATCATTTTAGGTGGGAGTGTTTTGAAAGAAATCAAAGGACTTAGGCAACACAATGTGCAATGTGGCTTCGACGATTATCTTTGGAATTTTGACGGATGGCCACTTTGATTCTGGCTGGCAACACTCCCTGCTGATTGTGGTTGTTCCGACGGCGGTTCTCTTGATTTTTGGGGAAATTATGCCCCAAATTGTCTTCACGAAGTTCGCGTTGGCTCTCGGGGCTCGACTCAAAATGGTTATGCAATTCTTCACTTTTATTACGTTTCCTCTCTCGAAGCCGCTCAGCTGGACTTTGGATTTCTTCGTTGGAACTGAGAAGATCAGATCTTCGGCTGTAAGAGAGATTGCTCGCTTCGCCGTGAGGAAAGACAAAATGGCTATGATTGCCAACAACACTCTCGAATTGAGGAAAAAACTTGCCAAGGATGTCATGACGCCCCTCTCGCAGGTCAAAAAACTTTCCGATACAGACATTTTGAATGCGAGTTTGAGAGCGAAAAACATCACACACACTGGACACACTCGCATGCCGGTCTGCAAAAGAGGCGACCCTACTAACGTCAGTTTCTTCATCTTATTTTAAATGCTGATTTCAGATCATCGGTGTATTGAATGTGAAGGATCTTTTCCTCCTGGATGAATCGGAATTCACAACGGTCGGCTCGGTCCTACAGCTTTGGCCACGAGAGAGTTCAGTCCGTCTTCTTTTGATTCCTCTTCCAATTGAACCTTTCAGTGTCGTTTCGTCTCGGGCGACACCCCAGTGCCTCAGCTGATGTCGACACTTCGAAACAATGCGACAATGGTGATTGTGACGGAGTTCGTTCACCAGGAGATGAAGAATGTTCCGACGGGAATTGTGACTTTGGAGGACCTACTGGAAGAGATTGTCGGAGAGATCTACGACGAGAAGGACCGTCTGAAGATGGCCGTCGATGAGCGCTACAAGGAGAAATCACCGAAGAAGAAATACTCCAAGAATCGACGACGGAACGACAGTCGACCCCAACTTCAATTATGATAAGGAGTCAGTTTGGTGAATAAAAAATCAAATAACTTATTTCCTTCGTCCTATCATCTAAATGTGTAATTGATGACGCAGTGCTAATTGAAAGACTTTCCTCGGAAACGCTCTCCTGGTTTACATAATCTGACTTGTCTTCTTTCCTTCCAGAATATCTTAAGTTTCTCGTAAAAACCTTCCTAATAGGCCATTTGGAAACCCCCTGGTCAACATAGCCTTTGCGAGTTCTTCGAACCCACAAGATATTTTATGGACATCCTCCTGTCTTCCTTCTGGAATTCTGACATCCCAAACATTTCAGCTGCGTTTTTAAAGAGAAAATCTTCTTCAAACATTTCCACGTCTTCTTTAATTGAAAAAAGACATTTGCTCCTCCCTTTGAGATACTGACTTAGAAGAGCTCCTCCTACCAGACGTCTCTTCGAGCAATTTGCAAATGTTTATTTAATGTCTATTAGGCCTATTAAGATCCGATTTCGCGGGCCCTTCCACCCACCGTAGTCGCCGTCGGAAATACTTGAACCTTTTTGTTGTTGTGTACTGGTCCTTTCTCATAAGTGCAATTTTCTCTTTCTCTCTCAATAACATACTCAAACTATTTTTTTAACCTCCCATGGAGAGTGAGAGGAATCCACCCCTCCCCTTAGCTAATTGAAAGAGTAATTGACGTCAAAAAAGGCGGAAGATCCGATGGAGTGAACGTGCCTGGTCGATCCTCACGTAGAGCAAATCAAATGCTCCCACATATTGCTAAACCATTCCGTTCATTTCGCCTGAACAGCCTGGTCTCGAACGCACCTGGCTAATTGATTTTCTCTTTTAAAATTTCCCATTCGAGTTGTATCCTGACGTTTCTTCGCTAGTTCCTGGTTGCTTCTTAGACGTCGTAGATCATAAAGTTCAAGGCATGAGGTCCTAATTGGCTCTTCCAATTACCCAAATTATTGCCAATTAATCCGGGGATCCTGGTGATCTCACCTAATTTGTTTGGAATTTCGTCTGTTTGCAATGTCGTCGACAAAGAAGGATTGCATAATGGATCCGCTGATCCAATGCCCCGGTTTCAATTAGTCCCTCCAAAACAGAAAAAAGTCTCGATTTTAATTAGTGAGCGAGGGCTTTCCCGACTCGTGAAGTCTCAAGTCTCTCTCGTCTCGACTCAATTAAGACACCTGCGTCTTGATGACGAAGAGAGAATAAAGATGAGAGACTAATAATGTCGTCGCTTTTTGGAGTTGCAAACGGAAGTCTCAATTGGCAGTCAGTCAGCCGTTTCGACTATTTTTGATGTCAAGATTCACGGAGTCTTGCTGTTTATTATTTCGTGAGACGGAAGATCGGTCATTCAATTGGCTTCTTTAACCACCAACCTTTCAACTCCCCCCAGGAGATAAACATCCGACTTTTGCAATAACTTTTTCCTCCCACCCCTACTGCAGCATTCAGCCATGTAAAATGTGCATCAGACATGGAGAGCGAACTTTTCCAATATATCCTTTGTTGTTTCCCTCTCATTTCCCACATCTTCTCTACCAAAGCAAATATTTTCTTCTTGGAGTCGACGAGGAAATGACCCCCACCTGGCTCAAAAAGGGACTATCACCTGGCTCTCCATTTTCCTTTTTCGAGGAAATTTTCGCCGACAATTTGTCAAAATTCCCTACACTTGAGTGTGCGATAAAACCCGTTTGAAAAGGGAGAAGAGGCTTTCCAAAAGTTATTTCCCAACCTTTTTCTGATCTATTTTTCTTCTTTTTCTGGCTTTTCTCCCTTCTTAAAATCCAGACAAAGGAATGGGAATTCGTTCCGAATGATTTCTTCGTTTTGATCAATTTAGAAAGTTTTGGGAAGAAAAGGACACGGTTCCAAGAATATCGCCCAGCAAAAGAAGAATGATTGATCTGTCTGTCTGCTGCGCATCCCCCCTTTTTGGCTAGTTTTCAAACACATCTCTGGCGATTCGATCAAACACTTTCAAAAGCCTCAAATGAGTTGTTTATCGCCAGGTGGAGAGCTCTCGCATCATTCGATGAGGCTACAACCGACCATACTTGTAAACTACTCCACCTGGCTTGTCAATTATTCGCGTTTTCTACGAGCCAATTTACTCACCTCAAGTCTGCAGATTTCTGTTTTTCTTTCTGAACCGTGTGAGAAAACGACAGGAAACGACTCTGGGAATCTGGCCCTACGCTATTCCGGTACAGTATCCCTTGTGGGAATTTCCGACTACTTTCTTCTTCTTCTAATTTCTACTCTCTCATTGCCTCCAGCGATTTGTTTTGTGTACCCAGAGAGTGAGCGCGTATACCTTTTTTCCCATGACCTTACCCATATTCCGCCACGCCCTCTCGCTCTCCTTCTTATACTCAATCAGAGCTCCTTCTTCCAGACCAAAATGGCCACCAATGCCACCGATTATCGCCGACTCATTGAGAAAGGCTGCGAGACGATCTTCCCCTTCCAAGCTGCTCTAGGAGTTGGAGGAAATATTCTGACTCTCATCGTTCTCCTCTCTCGGCCGATGCGTAGCCGGTTGGTTTCCAGACTAATTGTGGCCCCGTGATATTCGAAATCGTCTTGCACTTTCTCGTGATTCATCTCATAATTATTGGGGGCGTCTGCCGTTAATAAACGCGCGGAGCCCTCTTTCTCCCGGGGTACTCGAGCTGTTTGTCGCTGGGTATCAATTGTCAAAATACAGAGAACGACTCAAGAGATTCTCAGAGTTTCCAGGACAAATACTATGCTGGCGTGTGCGGCCGTCTCAGACATTCTATTTCTTCTGGCAATGGTTCCAAACAATTTGTCGAGGAAGTTGAACTGGAATTACCAGGATTGTCCAGGCTCGTTGGAGGCTGATCCATTCGCGCCGAGATGTCCGACGGAATTCCGGCTCTTCTATCTCGAATATAAGACTTTCTTTACTTTTCTGATGAATTGGTTCTCTGGTTCGAGCACATGGTCAGTTTCCTCGTTTTGCGATCAAATTATCTCTCGTTTTAGGCTGATCGTCGCCGTCTCATTTGATCGACTTTGGGCCATCAAATCTCCTTTCTCAACGAGAACAAGCAGGTTGGGATTAGGTTTCTTTTGGGAACGATGTCTCCCAGACTGGCCAGACTCTGAGTGGCCTGAAAAAGTCCGATGATTGATGATCGAAAAGGAACAAATTTTAAACTTTTTAGCTTCTCTCTCCGCGACTGTATCACCATCCCGTGCATTTTTGTCTTCACCGCTCTTCTCACCATCTACATGAATTTTTCTTTTACAATCGAAAGCGACGCCAAAAAGGTAATTCGTCATTCGTCAGCGGATCGCCTTTCTCGAAATTAGAGCCCCACAAAATGGCCTATTTTCCAGGGAACACAAAGACTCGTCGCCACCCAGACCTCGACAATGTTCACCGTTTTTACGCTCATCAATGTCTTCTTCCAAATCTTCGTTCCCATGGCTCTACTCATCCTCTTCAACGGATTCCTTCTTTATTACCTCAAAAGTCGACGTCAAGTAGGCAATGAGGAAACAAAAGCTCAAACCATTTAGTTTCTTCAATCAGCCACATCGGAGGATCGAAAAAGTTCCGATGAGACTCCTCCACTTCTGGAAAATCAACGTAAGTTGACGACGGTCAGTCGCAACGGCTCCAATAACTCCTCGGGCGGATGGAACAAACAACTTGGAAAAGCCGAGAGACATGTCACCATCACTGTGGTCTGCAGTGTTCTAGAAGAGGGATAAAGAATTTGCAGACAGCGATAGTTTCGGTCTTCGTGTTGACCCATCTTCCCTCAGCCGTCCTCTATGCTTATATGTACGTTTTCAATCTGAAGCCATATCTTCAAAATCCATTCCAATTCTATACTTGGGTCGTGCTATCTACCTCGATTGTCATTACTGGAAAGGTAGGAGATCTCAGAGAAGGAAGAAATAGAAATTTAGGTGGCAAACTTCCTCTTGTTTTGCATAAGCTCTCGACACTTTCGAAACCATATGAAGTCGAAGATTTGTTGTTGTCTGATGGGCTATCGCTTCTTCTATAAGAACAGCACCAACCAGCGCTCCAGGTTGGGAACTTCCATTACTCTGGAAATTGTGAACGGAGGAGTTTAGGATTAAGATGAATTTGATCGCTGATTCGAGCCCCAATTCTAATGTCCCTTTACCAAACACGTCAGATTGAGCAATTTATTCTAACATTTCTTTTGTGACGAGCTATCAACGGGAAAAAAGTGATCTCAATAAACTTCTCAAGGATTTTCTCAGTTAAACATGATGGAATTTGAGAGTATAGACCTGATAGCCCTGACGATTGAAAAAGATGATTGGAGCTGGATTGAGAGTCAGATTGAATCTCTGATCAATATGCTTGGGAGTGCAGAATACGGCACCTCCAAATTGAGGATATGGTTTGACTTTGATTTCGACTCCATTGATGACACAGCAACCGAGCTTTGTGACAGTATGAGTTCCGTCTATTCCAACCAATTCGAGTTCAATCATTTTCCCACTTGGAGCTTCGATCCAAAAGACTTCTTCCTCGATTATGTGCTTATCCTCATCGTTGTCTTCTCCGATAGAAATCACTTCTATCTGCCAGTTAAGTGTCACAGCAAAAACTGTCTTCGGTTGAAAAAACTTGCTCTTTCTTCCGAATGACTTACAGATTGACCACAGAGATCTCCACTATAGCCGGATGGACAAAAGCACTTTTTGGGATCATGCGGATTCGGTTTTTCTCCATTCTGACAATCAGGCGGCTTCTCAATACCGTCTAACAATTGCCCAATGTGCTTCACACTCACCGTAACATCCATATTTAATGTTGATCATATCGATGTCAAAAAAGGCTATTCTAGTCGGGTCAATAGTATATTGGTATCGAGGATCTGTCGTTATCAGCTGTGAATAGTGCATCAGACTTGCATATTTATATGGGACATAAGGTTCGAAATAGAGAATCTGGAAGGAAGATAAAACTTTATATTTTCTTACTTGGCCTGTTTTATTTGGCTCAAATAAGATATAATAATGAGCATCGTCACGATCCTGAATGTGTTTAGATTGGAGAAGATGAGAAAATTCATGGGTGACTACATTCGTCTGAACTTTTCTTTCCAATTCAATTAGAAACTTACAGACTTGTAGCAGATTGGTTCCAGTTTTATAGTCAATGTTTTGTTATCTTAGGCACATCTTAAACTTGGAACTAGCTTGAATTTGATTTTAAAAAATCCAATTCTTTCACCTTAACAGAAAGATTTTGGCTGCTGTTTTCAATGAATTTCAGACAAGTCGTATTTCTCCAAGAGTCGATCCCATACTCAATAAATTCGCGATATCCTCTGGAAGGAAGCTGCAGAAGAATGGGTCCTTACCCCTTATTAGACTGACGCTCAATCACAATCAAAATTGTTCTTTCAGCTGAAAATGGAATCATTCCTTGGGCGAATATTTCTTCTATTTCGTTCATCAGTTTGAAGAGACTCCTTTGTGAAAGCAGAAACACGATGTGAACTCTTTTCTTCGCTTTGAATAGAGATCTCCCATCGAGAACATCTGGCCCATAATTTTGATGGGGAAATACCGTATAAAAGCCTCGAAAAAGAGGCAAAACAACTTCAAAAATGTTCCTCTACATTCCCTTTTTTCTCGTTTTGACTACGGTATTCGCTGTTCCTTCTTCTCTTCGGGATGAAATTGCTCGAAGTGTGATCGCTCGTGAAGGAGTCGAACAACTTTTGGCCAAAACTGGAATCAAGGAAGTTCCATTCAAAGGATTCCAACAAGAGTCAGCCACTTCTTTGTATTTTAAAATTCATCTATTCAGTGAAATTCGCGATGAGATCAAAGACGAGATCCAAGATGAAATAAAGGATGAAATTCTGGCCGGAAAGGAGTCCGAGATAGTCCAGTGAGTCCTCGATTTTCCTTCGAATTTAGAGAATTCAGCGAAATAAAAGACGAGACTCGCGATGAAATCAAGGACCCAATCAGCATTGTGGCTCCGATCAGCAAGATAAACGAAATCGAACAGCCAGAAATCCATCAGACGCCGTTCCCCGTCGAAGATATTCGAATGTTCTAAATAAAAATGAAAAGACTCTAGTTTGTATTCGCAAGTTCTGACTCATCAAAGACCGTTTTGTCGAGGCTGATGGTGACGCCAACCGAGGGCTTATCAGCCAAGAAAAGCTAAACTTCTTGTGTGATGGCCTCTCTGCTCTGCTGTTTCCGATTTCCTTTTCTATTTTCTCGAAAGAAAAAAGACTTCATTGATCTCAGCTTTCTCCCAGAGCACCTTCTCATTTCGATTCTAAACAAAGTGAGTTCCTTCCCTATTGGGGCAAATGGAAAATCAGATGGATTCGAAGACTTTTTGCAACACTTATCCGACGTGTAAAAGAGTGGCGTTTGTGTCGGAAAAAGGCCGTGGAATGTTGAATATTCCCATTGAAAAATCCGTGAATGTAGCCGTCGAAATGGATTTCACTGTGAGTTTTTTGAAGCTCAATATCTCGCGTTTTTAAGGACGTTTCATCGAATGTTTTGAATCTAAAAATCAGCTTTCCGATTGATTCCAACTTCAGTATTTATTCGTACCATACGAACATCAAGGAACTACCATTTTTGCTAAGAAATTATTCATTTTTCTCCTTCAATCGAGTAGCCATCTGGCCGAGAGCGGGGACTTCTCTCATCGTCGGAGAACTTTTGTTGAAGCAATTTCGAGTGATGGGAATGCGCTGCAACTCGCTTTTTGTCAATGATCCACATCTTATTTCTCATTTCACAAGGATTTTAAAACCAAAGATTTTGGAAATCCGAGGTTCCGTTGAGCCAAATAAAACAATTCTTCCAAGAAGTATTTTACCCGGAATGGTCAGTTTTCTCTCCTCTTTTTTGGATCTTTTTAGGATGTTTTAATAGAAGGATTTCGGCCGATTTCTTGGCTTTTAATCAAAGAAAATATCCTTCCATATTGCCAGTCGCTGGAACTCAAAATAGACGACACTTCGCAGACAAACATCCTCGAAACGGTTGCCTTTATTGATGTAAGTTCTCCTTCTCTTTTTTTCAAATAAATCCTAGCAAATGTGTCAGCTACATAATACAAAAATAAAAGTGACTGTGCTTTTGCCACGAGGAATGTTCCACGGTCATGATACGGCTCAACTCTTCGGCCATTTCTCCGGCATGATATCAGTCGATAATTTTCTGTTCTTCCTCGTTGACAAATCTGTCTCCGTTCTTAAAATTACTCAAAAATCTGGCTGGATTTTCCGCTCCTTCGAAGATTGGAATAGTTTCGATGCCTTCGTCTCGTCCAAACAAACAGTTTGGACTCAAGCGATGTCTTCTCTTGTACGCTCTAATTTCCTCCAAAATGAGATTTTGCCCATTTTATGAGCTAAAATAAAGTGTTTTGTATGGCTCAAAATCCATAAACATCTGGATCCCGTTCAGAATTTTATGAAGTTGACTTCGTTAAAAGGAGGAAAAAGTCCCTCGGTCTGGACGAACCATGTGGCTGATTTGTCTAACTCTTTTCAATTCTGTCCAGGTGAATCTCCCTCTTCAATCCGAAATACTTATTTTCGACAATACAATAGCCCAGTTCGTTCTCTTGCTCCATCTTTATCCTGGCATCTAGTGAGTCTCATCCCATTTATGAGCATCATCGACGGAAAAAACAAGCTTTAGCTTCGACTGACAAATGGCCAAATGGAAAAGTATACTATTGTTTTGTCTCTTCTTTCACCTACGAAAATAAGAACACAATTCGACGTTTCTTGGACAAAATCAGTCGAGATACTTGCATCGATTTCGAAAAAAAATTGCAGCCAATACAATCGGATTGAGGTTTTTTCTTTTGAGAAATGCTCCATGATCAAAATAAATCACCGGAACCGAGCAGGGCTGTTGGTCAAATGTCGGCCTCCTGACTTTCCAAAGAAATAAAATATCTCTCCAAAAGCCGAGTTGTATTCAAGAGGTTTCAACATCTTTTTTTTAAACAAATAGTTCCTTCCAGGTAGCCATCATCCATGAGTTTTTGCATGCATTGGGTTTTGTTCACGAGCAGAGTCGTCCAGACAGTGACGATTTTATCATGATCCAATTGGGGAACATCGATGTCGGCAAAGAGAGTGAATTCGTGAAATATGGACCAAACGATCTGATTCTTTACACCAGCTACGACTATTATTCCATCATGCAATACCTTCTCGAAGGACAGAGTTCAATACTCTTTGAGGACGATGATTCCCAAAATCGGCGAAGTTAAATTCCAGGCGACGAGGCTGACAATCAGCGATATTCATATGATTAACTCTCATTATCAATGCTATGGTTTGTTCTTTCTAGAAGTCAGACAAATGGATTCAGATCGATGCCAATCCAAGCCTTATTGGGCCAATGAAGGATTGGCTCATCCTCGAGATTGTAGCAAATGCATTTGTCCCACTGGATACGGTGAAAGGAACTGCAACAGTCCGGTTTAAGGCTCTTTTAACTCTCAAGGATTCTCGATTACAGCTGGAAGTAGAACTTTCTCGGTTTCTCCCAATTGGCAATCGGCAAAATTGCAGTGTGAGAATCGAGCGGAACCGGGATGATGGCCTGATGAAACCAAATTTGGCGCCTTTTTCATTCAGGTTTCTTTCCTTCAAAAATTATAGAAATCTCAGTCTCCAAATGGCGTCAGCACTGAAGTCAAAATAACCAAATGACTGGAACCGTTTGCCAGGATTATAGTAGGAATACCATAGAACTCAAAAGCAATTCGGATGAAAGGTCGAGCGAACCGAGGTAAGTTGCCTCCTCTCAAGGTCGAGAACCTGTCGCCAAACCAAATAAATCAAAATATGTCTTCCAAAAAAACTCAGAGGAATGTTCCGAAAGATCAAAAGAATTTTAGAGTTTATTGTCCAACCTTCAACGATTAGATCTACGTGAGCAATCTGGCCAAAGTTCCAATAATTCTTTGATTCACTGACTCGCCAGCCTCCTACACCATCGAATATCGCCATGTTAATTGTTACAAACCAACTAAAATCGCCCCATACACTCCCGACAAATCGACTGGTGGAAAAGCCAAATGCTACAATACCGATCCGTGAGTTCTTTTGCTTCAATTTCAATTCCATTTTCAGATCAAAATGCAACGCGGGAAAATGTCGCCAATTCCCATTGAATGACTTCTATTATTTTAAGAGATATTGTGCTAAAACTTGCAACTTCTGTGGAAAAAGGGGCCGCACTGCATGGATATGGCCCCCGGGTGCACGAAGAATAACTGTAATGATCCTGACGTCTATATGGTCGAATCTACGTGTGCTGAGACCTGCGAGTTCTGTCAAAATCCTGTCTAGTCAAAGAACAATAAAGTGCTTTTGAAGTTCAAAGGAACACCTTCAAGGTGTGGCGTTCGACCTTGAGTTGTTGTTTACAAAGACGTTGAAGAGCATTCCTCAACTTGCAAATTCACGTGTAATGTCAGCCAAAAATGCAAAGAAAAAGGATGGGCGCTCATTGGTCTCTTTCGAGTATCTTTTTCGGAAACTTCCTTGGAAGGTCATCTTCCAGCAAAACTTCTTTTGTTCACCAGCATTCCCTCCTTCTTGGCAAAAACACAAACTACTTCAAGGGAAATTCTACAGTTTGATGGAAGGAGTGGACCGAATGAACCCAAAAATGCTTCTACCAAACATCAGGGTGAATAATTGGGAATTGTGACCCTGATCACTACCAGTAACAGCACCTCAAATTTGCTTCCAAGTGCGACCATAAGTAGCCATTTGCGCTAACGTGTCAAAGGACGAACCCTCCTATATAAACGAGCCTCGCTAGTGTGCTAACCACAAAGCCATGAAGGTCATTCTCCTCTCTCTCTGCCTCGCCATCCTCGTCTCTTCCAAAATTGGTTAGCTCCTTCCAATTGACTCCAATCAGTTTTTAGTCATAAAACGAAGTGAAAATTCATACGGAGATGAACCTATTGTGGCTCAGCCAAGTGCTGCCGTAGCCGCTCCAACTCCAGTCGAACAAGGACCGACACTTCAAGAGACGCAAACTGCTTCGGCTTCCGATTACGGTATTCCTCCAGCTCCCTCGCCTGATCCCACGACCGCAGCTCCAGCCGCCGTCCAAGAGAACGTCGCCCAAGCCTATCGTCGTTTTATGTTCAAACTTCACCGTATGCGAATGCGTCGTATGCGTCGTCACTGATTCAAATAAATCTCTGTTTTGATCAGAAGATGGGCTGATTCATAGACTAGCTAGAAGCTGTAGTTTCGAATGACGAAGCGATAAGGTCATTTCGGTACAAAGAGTGTCAACTTCCGTCCAAAAAAGGCAAAAAGAAACATCGAAGATCCTCATGTTTACCAGCGTGATTTTGTGTAAAATATGGCGGAGATGATAAGACTCGATAATGAACGATCGGATGCCCTACTTCCATGGGTGATGGGTGATAAGATGACTGATCTGAGTTGAAAAAATCGAACTTTGTCCAGTTCGTTTTACGATTCCTCGAGACTTTAAAGGCTCCTTTCTGAAGGTTCATTGGAACACATTTTGGCCGAAGATTGTGTAGTCTTCTCTTGTTTCCTTTCTTCCGGGACTCTTGTTTGATAGGTTTAGTGGAGTCTATTTTCTTCCCTACAGAATGTAGTCTTTTTTTAAAATTATAAATCTCCGAGACTAAAAAAGTTCTCTGTCTCTCGTACTTTACCCACCCGAATCGCCTACGTAGGTCGCCGAAATTTTTTGCAACATGTGCTGTTTGTGCTGTGCACACCGAGTGTGTCCTGGACCCCACGTGGTTTGTCTTCTGGATGGAGTCTTCTTTTTGCTCTCTCAACCTTCTCTTATAAGCAAAATAGTATAATTTGGGCTTATCTCATCGGGTAACGGCGCGCGCTGACAGAAGAAGTGTCCTTTGTCCGGACCAACGGGCTAGACTGGCTACACTCACGACCTCTATTACTCCTCTCTGATAAGTCGGTCGACTTTCTCCTACTACCGCAGCCTAATCTTATTGATTTTTGCAGACTATATTTAGACGAATTCTTGGAAAATCAATACATTTCTTTCTTTTCATCCAAACGAATCTAATCAATGCAATCTGACCCAGCCTTTCTCGTCTCTCTCTCTCTCTCTCCCCTCAATTAGGACCACTCGGGTGATTGATTCGATTAAGTTTTGTTGGCAAGTTGTGTCTTCTCCCCCACGTGGGATGAGATAAGACTAGACTGCAGGATGCACTTCTTCCTTCTTTTATGACTTCATCGAGGTCTCATTTCGAGGATTATTTTCTTCCAAAAAATAATTAGAAAATTAAAGAAATTAGAGAATTACGAACAGGTTCGGGTTCATTGAGCGACCGACCAGCCGCGGTGATGTCAGGACTTTCCGTCGGTGTAAGAGCGACTACTTGCTCTCAAGACTCTGCCGCACACAACTTCCCTTCGGCCACAATATCTAAGGTAAACAAGTGGGGCAAAAACAGAAAAATCCTGATCATTGAATCACTTGTCCTCTCTTTGTAATGTCTTTTGTTTTTCCCCTTTTCTCCAAAAATGTTTTCAAGTATAGTTTCGACGCAACTTTAAGCGCTATAAACCTCCACGATGAAGGAGCAGCTGTTCAATCGGTGGTCAAGCGTTCATCTTCATTTCCAATATTTCTTACACCGTGAATAACCCTGAAAATGCCAGCTGAAATCGGAGAAAACGAACCTTGTGAAAGGCGAAAGATTCATTAATTTACGTCTCTAATTCGGTTATTTTTTTTCCTTCTCTTTTTGGATAAATTTCCTCTCTTTTTCTCAGAAATCTCATAGTAATATCGAGTTTGTTTTGCTGCTGGAAGATCAAAAGAGAGAGAGAGACAGTTGTTTCCAATCTATACCTTCCGCCACCAAAGTTGTTGAGACTCCTCCCTTCCTTAAATTAGTACATAGCCAGTTGACTTTTGACGTGTTTTGCTACAGCGGTCATATCTGGCTCGCCTCTTATCATTTCGTCCCCTCTCTCTTGTTGTTCGTCTCTTCCAACTTACTCCCTACATCTGTCCTTTTGGCTGTGTAGGAGGTCTCTTTTAATCCTATTTTGTTCCCTCCCTCTCACAGTTATCTTTGATCTGTTCCCAGACTCTGAGGTTAATGGTCTGCCACTTGGGGAAAGCATATTTTATGGCCGACCGATAAGCGATTCTTCTAATTTGGAATGTGATCGCTCCCCCTTTCGACGATCACAAAAAGTCACAACTTCTTTTGTTTTGACAATTCTTGTACTGTAGAGGACCATCTCTCGAGTTTCAGATGAAATTGGATGATGTAGATCCGCGAGAAGGAGCCTCTGATCGACCGAATGATGGAACCGTTTGTCTTGTTTGTGGCGATGTTGCCACGGGGAGGCACTACGGAGCCATAGCCTGCAATGGTTGCAAAGGTTTTCCGGTTTTTAAAAGAATTTTCTTAAAAAGAGAGTTAAGGGTTTTTCCGAAGAACAATTCGTCGAGGATATCGCTATGAATGCCGATTTGAGAGCAGATGTGATATATCCAAGCGTGAGTGTTAATCTTATTGTTTTGGCTCGTCACTCCTCCGATCAGAAAGAAACATTTCAGATAATCGAGCAGTCTGTCGGTTTTGTAGATACACGAGATGCATAAATGCCGGAATGAGGGAGGAACAAGTTCAGGTTGGCTAAGGTACTACTTCCAATAGGGAGATTTTAGAACGAAAGAGATGTGATCGGGAAGAGGAATCGAACAAATAGTGTTGCCTCGAATAAAGGGCGACCCGTCCCGTTGAAAAGAAGACAAAGCAGTGATGACGGAAGTCCGAAGAGATCTTCCCCTGACCTGCCCCTTACAACCTCACCCGACGATCTCTGGTCCCATCCCGATCTGATTGTTGAAGAACTTCTTCGTTCCGAATCCACAATCCACAACTTGACCGATACAGTAATTCGTCAAACTGGTGATGTGGAGTACAGTATGAAGCCTGAAACAGTAAGCTTCTTTTTGTTGTTCTTAATGGGGAGCTGCTTTTAGCCACGTCCATCTCCAGCTCCAGGGACGAGAGCGGCTCAAATCAACGATCTGTTCCGGTCATTACACAGTCAGTTGTTGCTGGTAATCGAATGGGCTAAGACCTTGAAACCTTTTCTCGAATTGTGTACGGATGATCAGGTTATTTGTCGAATTGAATCAATCAAAAAGGCATTTTAGACGTCCCTTCTAAAGAACTTCGCGGCCCAACATGTCGTCTTATGTTTGGCCTACAGATCCAAAGGAGCTCCGAACGATTTCCTCCGTCTGATAAACGACAGCTACATTCCGCGTCCAAACAAAAGGGATAGTGATCCGGAAGGGTGTGATCGTGTCATTTTAGCAATGAACAAAAAATCTTCAGCGACTATTTCCTTCGAGATTGTGAGAAAGTCATGGACCAACTGGTTGCCCCAATGCGATTCCTCGAAATGGATGACTGCGAATTTGTCGCCCTAAAAGCCTGTATTTTATTCAACCCAGTAGCCAAAGGCCTCGGCTCTCAATCCGTCATGAAAGTATTGGATATCAGAAGAAAAATATTCGCCGGACTTGAGAGTTATGTCAAAAGGAATAAGCCACAAGAGAAGACTCGAATCGGCGATCTAACTTTCTTCATTCTCTCGCCGCTCAATGTATTTTGTTTTCTTTCTTAAAATCTTTCTCTTTTAGTCGCTCGCCAATTCCGTTTCGGAGGACATCTTGGTGACAAAACTCTCAGGAGTCGCCCGTCTTGATGTTCTGATGGAAGAGCTGATTCTGGTCGATACGAATGAGCAGAAATTAGCAAATGGAAGCGGTAAATCTCAAGTGAACTCTAAATCTTCTATTTTAGTTTCTCCCAGTCAGCCGATGAATATTCCCAAAAGCGAGTCGCAGCTGATTTCAAACGACTTCAATATTGGAGGATTTGCCCCAGAAACGTCTTCCTATCACGACTCGTTGGCAGATTTTGATTTTGATTTTCCTTCTTCCAGTTTCAGCAATAACAACAATATTTTTGACAAGTAAGCCTCCCTGGTTTCTTTTAAGTTTTCTAGTTCTCGCTCCAATTCTCCAGTTCTTGGAATGATGGGAGCTGGAAGTATGATGTGGGGAAGTCTAGGCGACTCGAGTCCCGGCTATATGCCCAACGGAATTGGATTCTAACCTCTTTTTTCTCATACGTGTACCTCCTTTTTTGCCTTCTTTTCTACAGTATGCTCACGGTTATCACCAAGTCAGTCTAATAGTGCTATATTTATTCAAAAAGAACACGGGTAGTTTGTCTGTTAGTGATATTTAGTTAGTTTTTTTGGTTAATAAAGCATCTATCGTCTTTTTGTTTACTCAAAACTCTCGAAATCCCTCGAGACCTCCCCTCGAAAAGGAAGCTCCTCTCTCTCTCTCTCTCTTTTCCACGCCGCTGTAATAATTCCGTATCAGTGGCTGCTTTGTTTTCCCTGATGAACGAGTTTACCGTTCGCGGTTGTTTACGACTACCTGAGCATCGATCGTCCTCGGTCGTCAAAAACATTTCTCTGTTTCATATCTGCTTTCTCCCAATATCTCCACTTTGCAGTGACCCTCCTTTTTATCGACAAAATGAGCAGTTCTGAGAGGGCCGTTCCGACCGCAGAAGAGCCTCAAACTGAAGTATTTTCAATATTGGCTCTTCTAAAAAATATTTCAGTCGCCTCCTTCAAACGACTCGAGTCCAGATTTAATCGATTTCACTGCCAAACCAAAGCCAACCACCTCCATTGCTTCAAACTCGAAACTGCCTCCTGTGGCTCAAACTACCTCTCTTCTAGACTAAACTCAGGGAATAAAATTTATTTTTAGAAGACAATTCTTCTGAATTCTGTGAGTCGATCATCAGCCAAAATAAGTTCTTCGTTTGTTCGGACAAAGTGGTGTAAAAAGTTAACGAATCTCGGCCAATCCGTGACGAGATGGAAGCCGATTTCCTTTCGAAATTGGTAGTCGATCGTTATCAGTGGATATTCGTTCTTCTCTTTCCATCCATGAACCAGTAGAATCATCGTGTTACCATCTTCCAACGGAATGCTGTACAAAATGATTTCTTGTTGTTCTTCCCGAAAATTCATTTCCAATCCATAGGCAAATGTGAAATCTTTGAATTTGGTGTAGGAAAACTTGAAAAACCCCTCGAGGTCGACAAGATCCTTCGTTATTTCGTGGAAAAAGAGAGTAATTTCCTGGGATTTTCTAACTCCTCTTTGTATTTTCTGGAACATTTCTGAAACGAAAAAAGTGATTTCACTTCTATAAAGGAGATGAAAATCTCGGTAATTTTCAAAGGGTCGATGTATTCCCGGAACCTTATTTCAATCTTCTCGAATCTCTCCAAAAGCTTTGTAAGTTCATCCATTTCGTTTTCACTGTCGAAAAAGTATTTGACAGCTCGTTGAGTCTAAAACTTTTTAGCCAAAGTAAAAGACAAACGGGATTAAGAGGAAGAACTTCGATTACGTTTTTCCCTTCATGAGAGACTTCCCATTCGGTAGCTCGAACGACAGAAAGAGCTCGTTCGGTCAACTCATTAGCTGGAAAAGCAAAAGTCTCGGCGGTGATGAAATTCCTTTTGAAAATGTCAATAATCGAGGAATATATTTCGTAAATCTGAAGAATATCCATTCAGCCGAAAAACGAGAAACACCTGGTTGAATCTATAATCGTAACAGGACACTTTTAAAAAGTAGAATTTAAAATAGGAAAAACCAGACAAAATAACTTCCAATTCATCGAGGGACACTTCTTTATCCTCCATTTGAAATTCCTCAATGTTTGTCCAATCAATATTGTACTTGCCAAAGCGAATACGCAGCTTCTTTTCGAAGTTTCTTTCCTCAAATAAGCTGACAAACCTTTCCTTCGTCAATGCAAATCAAAAATGAAAAAACAATATATTCCTCTCTATATCTCAAGAATATTCCTAATCGGCTTTTACTCTCTTCAGCCAACGATGCTATGCTCCTCGAAGTTCTAAAAAGCCGGCAGAAACTTTTAGGATTCGCCTGAATTTGTTTCTTTTTAAAATATTTGAAAGATCTACTTTATTCATGGTTGAGACAATCAAATGCGCTGGAATTGAAGCAAATCGGCGTTTCATTTTGGAAGTCTTTGCACAAAAGTAAACAACAGACCAATCAATTTCTCTATCGCTCGGTTTTGAATCTTTACTCTCAAAAGACCATTGGCTCTAGAGTTCGCTGCTCTTCGACTGTATATTTTTTGGAAATAAAACGACATTCTCAGAGTTTTTATTCTACAAATAGAGTTTTTCTCATTTGAATGAGACTTTGATCGTTGGTTCGAAAGATTTCTTTGAGGAAATCGACCAACTCATTCCAATTGGCTACTGTAATGAATCGAATATATCTGAATTTTTCGGGTAATTGATCGGAGCCGAAATATGAGACAATCACAAGGAAAGAGGAATAATCTGTGGCGACTGTGAAAATATCAGGATATTGTCTGTCGAGAGGGGAAGTTCTTCCAACAAAGGCGAAAGAAAGTCGTTGGAAATGTTGGAAAGTGAACGGGAAATGATCTTCCAATTTATATTTTTGTGATCATAGGAGCGGATCTTTACTCTCTGAGAATGTTGGAGTCCTCGTCTGATCCTCTTGAAACTTTTTTTCTTCTTTTAATTCACTCAGAGAAATACCAAATAGCTTGGAAGACAACTTTAGAGAGAAGAATTAGAGAAAATATTGTAGACGATCCATTTTGATGGACAAAGAGATTCGACGGCACAAGGAGTCCAATCGCAAGTCGGTGCTTCCCGTTTATAGCAGGTTATGTGATTTACCTTAAGAGTTTGGACCACTGGTACAGCTATCAGCTGGTTTTTTAAGGTCGCGGTTTTATCGAAAAATCAAGAAGAAACCTTTCCAAGGTGTTTGCTAAAAGTGTGAGTTCGAAGAAGCAGAAAAAGCCCAATCCCATGTTGTTGAGATGTTGCTCCAATTGGATATTCGAGCAGATGAAATTCCACTCAACGTCGGCAATAAACCGATCGTTTTTCCTCGTTTTAGCCACATTTAAATGTAACAAAAAAGGTTGGGCTCCTCTTCTGGCTAAGGGGCTTCCATGGAGGGAGAGCAAACTCACATGTTCACTTTCAATCCTTAGTCTCATTCGAAAAACAAATCCATTTTCGAAGTTTAAAGAGACTCAAATCTGTTTTCTTCCATTCTCAGCCACGTCTCTTATCTTCTTACAAGTTCTCATAGCGCGAGTCAATTCCACTGCTTTCATCTGGATTTCAGTTTCTCTTCAAGAATGGGAGAATAAGCCTTCATTAGGATTTGCACAATGATGTTTGGGGAGACTTTTAACTCGAACTCCTCCATTCTGAGTTAAGAAGAAAAACGCGGAAAGACGCAAGGAGGAGCGTGACATCGATTGAGAGAGCGATGAAATAAACAAAAACAAGGCCACCAGGAGCGAGTTTCGAAAGATTTTTGTTTATTCAAATGCTTTATTCGTTTTCTTCGAATTCTTCTGGTTCGCTTCTTTGAGTGGTTGTCATTTCAACAGAGAAATATGTTTCTTCTCTGCGGATCAGAGATAAATAAGCCTGAAACTCTCGTTTAGCAGGAGATGTTAAGAACTTGATAAGTGGCTCTGAATTCGGGAGAAATGATCGAATCAAGGTCTATTTGGTTAAAGATTCCGGGAATCTTCTTCGCCTTTATTTTATTGTCCGATGTCAGATCTTGGATCAGCTTCCTCCAGAAATGAGCTGAATAAATTGTTCTTTTTGGTCTTCAAAGCTACCTTTATCGGCTATGCGAGTGAATAATTTAAAGGCGATTCGCTCCTCTTCGTTCGTTACGACTTTTGATCCATTACAGATTTCTTTGAACTCTTGAACGAGCAGTTCTGTCTTCGGACATTTCGACTCTCCCATGATGATGTAAAAGACATCAGAAGAAGCTTCGAGAAGAGGCGCTTGAACTGAAGAACCAGCGAGGAAGACACCATTCAGCATATGGGCGGCTGCCCATTCCAAGTAGGACTAAATAAACTCTTTTTTTTTGGAAAGAAAACTGACTCGCGACTTTTCATCTTCAACGGAAGCGAGGAAAGTCTTAGTATATTCGCCCAATCTTATTTTATTTTTATTATGGATTTGTTTGTAGAAATCCTTTAAAAGACGGGACCAAACTGATGCGAATTCTTTTGGTGTTGGTCTCTGAAATCCGATTTCTCAGTTGCTATCTCAATTACTTTTTACCTCTTTTGTTGGTTCTGGTCCATAAGTGCCGTTCAATCCGTAGATTTGTAAGACAGATGCAGGGACATGAGTGACTGCGGGAATGGAGGATTCCTTGAGACTTGTGGCAGAGACTCCTCCCAAGAGGAGAAGAAATACAATCATTTTGTACTTTTGAGGGGAATGACGAATGATTTTATAGGAGAAGAAATGTTTTTAAAGACAGATTCATCCCCGAAATGCAACATTTTCTTCTTTGAGAGGGGAAACATGGCCAAAAAAAGATGAACAATTACACGTCCGTTGTAGCTAACTCGTCGAATTGAAATACCATCATCTAAAAATGGACAACAGATTATGACACTTTATGGGCTACGCGTCAAACTTGCTCTTGGTTAGTTCAAAAGAAGAGCCACTCGAGAGTGAATGTCTTTCCAGATGTCATTAAATATCTCGGACAAAAAATGAGGGTTTATTCCATCGAAAAGGCCGAAGAATTCCCGCTCGTATAATTCCTCATTTGTCTCCCGATGTTAGCGAATGTTATTCGAATAATTGTGAGAAGAATTTACAAAGAATCTTTATTGGATGTTTACTCCTCTTTTTCATCCTCCTGCTCACTGCTCACTTTAGTCTCATATTCTTCCAAAATAGAGAGAATTTCCTTGATTGTTTTATCGGTCAAATAGGCCATTTCTCGAAGGTTGAAGTATTCATAGCTCTGTCCGAACGTTTTTTTCTTTCGATTTCTTACCTTATAGATCTCATCGAATTCAGAAGAGAATTTTCTGGCTGCTTCGAGATGGAAGGCCAATTCCCCATTGATTTTTTCGTTGATTGACAGGAGATCCTCTTCATAGGCTTTGATGATATTTCTCAGGAAATTTTCTGGATATATTTGATAAAATCAAATAAACAAACTTGTTTCCAAAATATTTTCCACGACCGATTTAGCTCTTTGAATTTCTTTCTCGTCTACAACACACTCCTTCTCTGCACAAATTCGAGAGAATTCAGAGGCTAAACGAGGTGTTGAAGGACATTGACATTCTCCTTTTGAGATTTTCTCCGCCTCGAATAAAGCCTTCTCAACCGGTTCAGCTATGAGTTGGCTGGCAAAAAGGAAATTAAACGAATGGGCTGTGCTCCATTGGAGATATTCCTAGAGTCCGAGAGTTAACTGAAGGAGAAAAACTCTTACTCTAACGGTAGAATTCTCGATGGATTTCCAGAGCTCGGTGAAATATTCGCCCACTGTTGCATTCGTTTCAGCCAGATCTTTTGTGATTTTGTCGCTTAGTTTCATGGCTTCGATCAACTCATGCACAGGGGGTCTCTCCGCGAATTCAGAGCCATAGGTTCCATCCAATCCGTAGAGTTTCAAAGTCTTCGAAGGGACAAATGTGACCGATGGAATTGAGATCTTTTCGGGGATCTTAAATCCAATGTCTGGGGGTGGAAAGAAGGCAGAAACGGCTCCGATCAGGAGAAGAAGACGCTTCATTTTGACGCGAAAAGAGTCTTTCGGAAATGATTCAACCAGCGAAGGGAACTAAACAATATGATTCAACTTGCAACAGTGGGAGAATATTTCTTCCGCGGATGGATAGACTAATAGGCAAAAGGAAAATAGTTTTTTTAGGCGTCTTTCAGAATACGGTAGTTCAAATTTCAAAAAGAGGGTAAATCTGTCAGAAAACCAGATTATGAAGGATTATAGTTAGGGTTTAGTCGTCAGGTTATTTCTCTGAAGTGCTGTCATCCAAAAATGATTCCCAAAATGAAATACAGGCCAGCCTTATTTTTTTTAAACTAAAGAACTTCAGCGATGTTGTCCTTCAGAAAGAGCCGTATTCGATGCCTTTTGAAGAGAATTTGCCCGAAGTAGTCAACTGCAGGTCAGACTTTTCTACGGATGTTTCAATAATTAGAAATTTAGCGAGGCTGTTCTTGGGAAGAAATCCATCCCGTTGGAGGAGAATTTGCCCGAAGAAGTCCTTGAAGAAAAGCCAATCGATCTTCCAATGGAGACAGGAGACCATCCTAAGGAAGAGGAGGAGAAGTCATTTGATCTCCAGAAATATCTCGAAGCTTCGGCTGAGCAAATGGTTGAACCTCGCGAATTTTATCTGAGCGAATATCGCCAAAAGATGAACGAGATCAATAAGAAAATCCAAAGCGTCATTGGACGTCTGGCTGGACTGAGCAAGCGGTGTGAAGTTCCTCCTGACGAGTAGAAGAAGCTTTTTCCAAACTCTTTTCAAGATAAAAAAGCTTGTGAAATTTTTTTCTTTTTGTCTTGCCGCCGAACGATCAGTTATGGTTTTGAGCATCTTTTGCGTTTCAAAGAATTCAGATAACCGAAGAAAGACTCGGCTGTGAGGCGGAGGAATATGGCCTACCGAAGGAGAAATCCTCCTACAATGTGAATCTTACCCCAGTCTGCTTTGATGTGGTAAACGCTAGTTGGAAGAGAATGAATTCAGTAGAATGGAAGAGTCGCCCACGAATGGTCTCACGTCCTGGGATTTCTTCACTACACAATGTGAGCTGATAGGGACAGATATATAACCATAAATAGAGAAATTATTGACGTTAGGAGAGAGAAATCCCAGAACTCCATTTAGAAAGATTTTTATGACGAAAATTTTGCCATTCAACCGGGAGGATCCTTCACTTTTACTCCCTACGATTACGGTAGTTTTGTGCATTATGGTCCAAGGTTTCTGATTTTAAACAAAATAAAATGGTTTTTTAGAAATCGCTCTCTGGATCTAAATGAAATCACAACGAACGATCCAAATTAGCAATTCACAATTGGCTCTCGAAGAATCTCTTTTTTTGATTTCCATCTCATCAATTCATTTTATAATTGTTACGGTAAAATTGCGCAAAATACTTGAAAATTTACAAACTCAGAATTATGTAAAGGAATGGCTAAGACGAGGTGTAAAAATGGAGGAGTTCCGAATCCAAGAAATTGCTCTGTTTGTAATTGCCCTAGTGGATTTGGAGGCGAAGACTGTGGCTACCGAGTATGACGGTCTTTTATTCGATTAAAATCCTCTAGCCAAGAGGATGTGGTGCGAACTTTCCTGTGTTTAATAGATGGAAAACTGCAGTTATTTCTTTAGGAGATAGTATTGTAGAAGAGCCGACGTATAAATATACTGAATATACTTATTATTTTCGAGTAAGGAATCAGTGCGCTAGAGAAAGCTTTAGGCCCCAAAGGCAACTTAAATAGATAGAATTGATTGCAATAAAAAGAACAAAAGTCAATGAACAAGGCCCTTGCTCGTTTAATGGAATCGAAATCGAACTCAATGAAGACCCTCAACATTCTGGAGCGGTTTTCTGTGACCCCGATCACATCCCTCGGAGATCCGATGTTTCTTTGAATCCATTGCCTTTGATCTTATTCAGTCGACAAGAAAGACAGTCCTATCGAGTTTCCACTCGCTACATTTCATTGTAATAGAATTAATCAAGTAATTTTGTCTACTTTCACCAAAAGAAATCTATATGTGTGCCTTTCAGACCCTAATAGGTTAATCAGCAAGTGGGCCGAGACCTTTCTATATTTTAAGATGCTCCTATATGAGTGATTTCACTCTCCTGTGAGATAGATACATTATAGTTTGAATACAAATATTATAGGCGACGGAATCTCCGCGTCGAGAGCGGATATTCTGTCACCCACCCTTTGTTTCCACAATTTTCATGTCAGAACATACATTCAAAAAGGGGAATGGTCACTTTAAATAAAGAAAGTTGTCAAACCATAAGTATCTAAATTAAATACTGACCTTATTAATTTGCAACACATAGACTTATAATTTATTATTTCAAAGGCCAGATTGATGGCGGCGGAAACCAAACAATTTTCCTGAGAATCGTTCGACATAAGAGTCACCCGGAGTTGGCTCGTTCTTAATCTTCTCCTAAAAACCATAATTTAAATGAAATAAAAATACTAATTCGTCTAAATAAGCAGCTCTCCTCCTGAATTCTTTGGTTGGGTCATCAAATTGAGAATAGTATTGGAGAGTTGGACGAACATCATCAACATCAGATAAATGAATAGCTGAATTAATAGATAATAAAAAGCCAAAAATGTTATCTACTTTTCAGTAATTCAGCAAGATCAACGAGAGAAGTATCCGAGGGTTCTCCCTTCCATTCTGGAATTCTAAGCATATTTTCTGGATTGAGGCTACCAGATTTAGCATCATAGTCAATATAAATGACTTTGCTCAAATCGCGATTCAATTTAGAGAGATCCTAAAACTATTTAGACAATAAACTGCTTCACCTTCATATGATGTCCATTTTCATATTTTGTGCAATCTCTAAACAAACGGTACATAATTCTTTGTTTAGCGTCTATGGAGTCAACAACTCCCATAGTGTTCATTGCTGATTCACTTGTATAGACTACGACCTAAAAAAATCAAGGATCCCAAAATGGTTAACCTCGAAATTGGGATAACCAATTACATCAAGGAAATATTCTAAAGCTGGTCTTTTCAAGAAACGATAGCCTTCTTTGTATGTCCATTGAGGGTTGATTAGGATATTCTTAATCTCCAAAACAATGGTATATTTCGGCTGAAGGTATGGTGCAGGCAGAGGGTCAGGAAGAAGTCGTTCTCTGGCTGGTTCAACGATAAACTGAAAAATAAACATGTGAAAAGAGACTTACATTTCTCCAAGCAAAGATACTATCATGAATTCTATATAATGGGGCTAATAGTGAACCCGAATGCTTATCGACTATTAAATTTCCTTCTGCGTCTCTTTTTGCTCGTCCTAACACTTTTATTAGAAACATTTAATAAAATTACCGTAATAAAGGGCAAAAGCGATTGACCCAAGTGCAGCACTTCCCAAAAGGAACAAGCCTCCAATTCGTGTATTCTTTTCCATTCTAATTCTTCTCTTTTCGGCTTCAGCCTCCCTGTCATATTCCTAAAAAGCTGTACTATCGATAAATTTTGGTCTAACTGTTTCTGTTGGCTTTGGTTCCTCGACTAGAATAGTAGAAGTAGACTTAAAGGCTTGAGAAATAGGAGGAATTTCGTCATTTTCTACGGCTAATGATGCAGCCTAAAAAATAACAAGACAATGGTAAAACTTTAGAAAAAAAATGAGTAATCATAATGTAAGACGAATCGTAAAATATAAAAAATAGCTTACTATAGTTTTTGATGGATCAGCAAACGGGCTCCTAGCATTTTTCGGGGGCAAATGCGAAATAAATCGGCTAAACCGCACAAGTGACTGCATCTGACCTAAAAGAATAATTGCATATCAATATAAAAATAAGAGAATAAACAAAAAAACATCTACAAAGAGGTAAAACATTTTATATTTGCTCAGTGCCTCTCTTCCATTTTGAAGTTTAGCACAATTTTGACTTATAACTGTATCTCAGAAAGGAATGTAAAGTTTATCATAATTTAAATTAAAGTTTTTTTTGGTGTCAGAGAAACTGATCTTTATATCTTCAGAAAGTCAAAAGAAATTTAGGCTAGTCTCGATGGTGGCAGTTTCGAGATGGGCAGCGACTTCAGCTGGGCGAGCGAGGGGCATTGTCTTGGCCACGATAGCTCCATGAGGGAGACGGAAGCCGACAATGGAAGAGCTCGGTTCCGCGGTAGTAACCGCTCGAGCTTTACTCATTGTAGCAAAATTCTCAAAAGCATTGGCTATACAGGAACGTAGAGATCAAATGGCCTCCAGCTTGTTAACGCATCCTCTCGGCATCAAACCAATTAACCTGATGATCGATAACACTAGAAGAGGAGAGGAAACACCTGAGAACAATATTTACGTCTTTATTTCCAGTTTACTTCCCATTTCCAGCGTCAAAATAAGTCCCATTTGGACAATTGGCTTGGACGAAAGCAAAGAAGAAGCAACATTACAGGATTCAACGTTGTGGTTCTTATCGGTTACAACGAGGCGTCTTATAAGTCCGGATGATCAACCGACAAAATACAAAAAAACTCTAGTACAGAAGATATTTGAACGATTTCTTTTTTGAAGTGTCAATTATTGTGATAGGCCTAAGGCCACGAATAGAATAATAATAATAATTGCACGAGTACTTTCTCCTGCTTTCTTTGGAGTTATTTTCTCTTCTTTTGGCCGAGGATCTCCTTCCAAGCGGAGTTCCAATTGTAAATCCTCCATTCATCTGAAATTTTATTTTCAATAGGAAACTCTTTTGTTGAAAACTTCTCGATCTTAAAAACGTACCAGTCTTGGCCGATTCTCCAATGGGATAAACTGGTTTCGAATGCCACATATCGTCCCATGTTTGGGTACGAAGCGTTAAAGGAGG
This sequence comes from Oscheius sp. JU1382, assembly GCA_932521405.1. Taxonomy (NCBI): domain Eukaryota; kingdom Metazoa; phylum Nematoda; class Chromadorea; order Rhabditida; family Rhabditidae; genus Oscheius; species Oscheius sp. JU1382. The sequence goes on from OW051479.1 coordinate 5,325,751, forward strand.
AGGAGCTTGGCTGGTATTTTCTGATGGAAATTCTCCATAAAATTCTTACCCAAAGACAATGAAAACCAAAATAATAGAGAGGAATAGGAGCTGACGGAACATTGGAACTGTGCTTGTTTGGCCTGGAAGAGGACCTTTTAAGGGACAGGTCACACGGACCGAAACGCGATTAATTAGCATCTCTGCGGCTGCGGCAAATTAGACATCCAGGGTAGTCGACTTGATTTTGACATTCTTGGAAAAAAAATGTGGAATGTGGCCGAAAGAAAACATCAATCTGTTTTGCGTGGGCCAAGGAAACTCATCGAAGAATCATTTTCTTTTATAATTTCGTCGAGATGCTGGTTTTTCTCTTCTTTCTTTTCCCCTTTGGAGAGTCCATTTGGAGATCTGATTCGAGGCCTCGATCCAGGAGACAAATCGAAAAAACAGCACTTCGATGGCCCAAAAACACTGTCGTCTATTTCTTCACAAAACAATTTGGTCAGATTGAAACCACGTCTCCTCATAGAAGTTTAGATGGGAATGAACAAGAGAAAATCAAAAAGTCAATTGAACTCATCAAAACCAACACTTGTATCAACTTTTTAGAAGACAAAACCGGCCAAAAAGGCATCCGAGTCAGTTCCTTTACTTCCTCGAAACATTTCCCCTCAGATAAGCAAAGACCAGCCGATCTGTCAGAGTTCCATTGGATTCAATTCCAAAAGCAAAATCCAAGAATTATATCTCGGAGAGTCCTATTGTTTGAGCGACATAACCGTACCAGCACACGAGCTGAGTCATGCTCTCGGTTTGGTTCATATGCATTCGAATCAAGAAAGGGACAAATTCCTGGAAATCCATTGGGAGAACATTCCAAAACTGTTCCAAGATAGCTTCAAGATTCCTCAACAAGTCAAATTTACTCCTTACGACTACGGCAGCATTATGCAATACGGAGGATATTTGGAGTAATTTCTCTTTCAGATAAAAAATAAAAGAACTTAGTAAAGCGATCAATCGCTCAGTGCCAGTGATGACGACGAAAGACAGGAAGTTCCAAGCAACGATTGGAAGTAAAAGATCTTTTTTCAATGACTTCGAAGCCATCAATAGATTCTATGATTGTCGAGGTGCAGCGAAGTCGAAATAGATCAAAAATATTTCAGCTAATTGTACAAAAGCCCAGCAAACGCAATGTAAAAATGGAGGAAAAGTCAGCCCGAAAAACTGTAAGAAATGTCTTTGTCCGAATGGTTTTGACGGCAAATATTGCGAGAAGAAGCCGATTGGATGTGGTGAAATTCTTCAAGCAACCGAAATCTCTCAAAACTTTACTTACCACATTGAGAACTCAAATCTGGCAGAGATTGGTTACACCTTCACCACCGAATGCGTCTATTGGATCACGGTAACGGTTTGGAATTTTAAAAAAGAGCTGTAGACTCCAAAAGGATTCCAAGTTGAGATCACGGCCAATCGGATCTTCTCGAGTAATTCAACCTCTTCGTGTGATAAATTCGGAGTCGAAGTCAAAATAAGAAACGATCCAGCTTTGGGAGGATTAACGTGGGTCTTCGAAGGGAAATAAAGAATGTTTCAGATTGTGCAAGAGATCCCAAGTGAAGATTCCTCTTTTGAGTGGATTGAACCCAACCCCTTTGATCTTCTATTCGAGATTGGGAGAACAGAATTATGAAATCAGCTACAGGGCTGTACCAGAAGGATCGAGTAGTTTTGATTTTTGAGAACGTAAATAAACATATAATTGCTGAGATCTAAAGACGGGAACTTTCCTCTTCTCCCTCCTCCCCGAAATCATTCTCCTCTTCCACCACGGCCTGTAATAAACTACATAAAGAAAGAATCTTCCATTTACCATTTGGCCGAGATCAATCGGCAAATAGCCGTATTGTTCATCGTGAGAATTCAAAACTTTCGTTATATTCTCCCGTATTCGAATGAACCCTGGTCGATCATCTGGCGTTTTTTCCCAACACTTCCCCATCAATTCATATCTGGAATCTTACATTTTGAAGAACCAAAAGATCTACATTTCGTCGGGACAATTGTCAGGTTTGGGGAGTCGATTGCCCTGAAGCAAGAAGTCGGGCATGTCGGCCGGCTGAACTGTGGCATAAGGGACTTCGCCGAGCGAAAAGAGTTCGAAGAGAAGAACTCCAAAGGCCCAAACATCGCTCTTGGAGCTGTATTCGTAATATCTCAACGACTCCGGGGCCAGCCATTTGATCGGAAGACGGCCTCCTCTCGTCGTATACAGCATTGTGTCCAGTTCGCGACACAGCCCGAAATCTCCGATCTGATTGGCTATATTCCTTCAAAAGGGAACAAACCTTGGCCACAAGATTCTTCGTCAGGAAAATGTTCCTCGCAGCCAGATCTCGATGGATATATTTGTTCGACGAGAGGAAGACCATCCCATCGCTGATCTGCCAGCTGAACGAGATCAAATCCTTCAACATCAACGACATCTCTGCGTTCACTGGGACACTCGCTCTCTTTTCCTAAATGCTCCAACTGTTAATTACAGTGCTCACCCTACCGAAATGAAATTCTGTCTGTGAGTTCGAAGGAATTTCAAAAGATCTCCATGATGGGCATATTCGACCACAATTAGAGGTTGAATCTTGCTGGTCACACATCCGATCAAACTTTTTCAAAATTCTAGAGATTAGAGATCTTTACCTAATAATGTGAAGATGGTATCCGAGATTCTTCATGAAGTCCATCTCGTGTTGGAAATCAGCTCTCGCCACATCGTCAGCATGATTGGGCAACTTCTTCACAGCCACATCATAGACACTTCCCTGTCGTCCTTCAATTTGAACATTGAGAGTGTTGTGGATGTTGAGGAGAGGGATTGTCCCAGTGAGTCTTCCCTTATAAACCGAGGCGAATGCCCCACTTCCAAGCAATCCTCCCAGATTGATCTCCAAATTATCCGGGTCGATTTCCCACAAATCTTTTCTAAACAAATATTCAAGTCAAATTAAGTCACATTCGAGTCTCCTGAAGTCTTTTGATATCCATGTAGTCGTTGTTTATGGAATCGGTAGTCTCTCTCTCCTCGCTGTAGGCCTTTTGTCGAGTATGTTCGAACCAAAAAGAGAACCATTCTGGAATAATTTGAGTTTTTGGAAATAAAAATACTTTTTTTGATTCTATGTCGAATACAAATAATGGCTAAAATGGTCACAATAAGCGTAAGGACCAAACAGGGAATGGAAATGGCCAGCACTAAACCCAACGTGCTGATTTTTTCTTTCGGCTCTTCACAGGTATGGCTCGAATTAGCTCTAGCCTCCAATTCGCTCGAATCGTTGTAGAATCGCATATCACAGATCTGTTTTTGTTGGATACTACACGAAGCGAAAAGGATATTCAGACAATCCGCTGGAATATTTTTGAGAATTTTTTGACTGGAATCCCACTCTCGTATGTGGAATAATCTCCAAGAAAATACATTCGAATGACATATTTGTTGTTATAGGTCAAATTGAAAAAAAGACTTGAAACCTGAAAACATATTTTGTTCGAAAATTTAGAAGGTCATAACCATAGCTCCGAGGTTGGATTGCTCGCAGAGTTCCTCACAAAAGAAATCGGTGAAAATGAAAAAAGCCCCAGCCTCTTCCGCCTTAAATGACTCATTGTCTGTGCAATTTTTCTAAAGATTTGATTTCAAAAGGGCTGGGAGATACCAATTGATAGAAAATATTTTCCAAAACAACGCCGGGCAGTTGATCGGAATCCACGGTTGTGTCGGCACTTGAAAGACGTTCCAAATAATCTTTTTGAGCATCACTACCAAACTGAAACTCTTTCTCTCTTTATAGTCTGGAAATAGCCGACTTCATATTCGAGACATAATTCGTTCTGATCGGAAGGGGTGAACATCATCAATTCGCTTTGAGCAGTGCAATACTCGATTACCTGGAACAATTTCCCTCTAATTTGGCGAGACAAACAGTTTTGAGGAAATTGACAATATCCGTCGTTTTTCTCTCCGCTTCGTTGTCATCTTTCAGCAGAATAATGACAGTGACTCGCCAAAACTGACAATACTCGCTCGCTGGAACATTCAGAAGACAAATTTGATGATCGGGATTGTCTTCAATTGAGATCGACGCTTTTCGGAATACAGTATACTTGCGATTAGGAGAGTTACTGCCATTGACTGAACGAGCACACGAAAGTGGAAGAGAATCAATCGCTTCCTGATCGTTTTCGTCGAAAATTGAAGAATAAAATTACCGTGGAGTTCAAAAAGATCAGCAATAAACCCAGGAAGAAAACATTCATCAGGGTGTTTCCGTGAGGGAGGGAGTCAAGATGACGACGTCTTTTGGCCCATAAAGGCGAGGACAAATACTGATACGGCTCTGGGAAAACTTTCTGATTCTTCTTCTTTTCTCATTTGACAACGAAGCCAATAAGGATCCTCTGTGCCCCCGTATTTTGCAGAAATTGGCGTCAAAAATCAGAGAACCTAGTCGTAAAAAAGCTAATTTGAACTTTTCATTTCCCTCTGTAATCAAGGGAAAGAGAGAGAGAAAGAGGATCATGTGAGCCACGTAGGCACTTTACACTTCATTTGATTCCCACCGATTCTGAAGACATCTGGTTTCCTACGATCATAAAAAGTCTCTCGTTCGACTCATCGATATTCGAATAATATCGCCGTTTCAGACAGTTTCTTGATAATGTGTCTAATTCGGCGAGAAGAAATCAAAGGAGTTCGAGATTAGAGAAAAGCCCCTCGAAATTTTCTAAGAGAGTTTCTCCCCGACTACCCGATTCGGCCATTGACGTAAGCTGACAGCTGCGCCAGGTGAAAGACGGCAAAACAACTGCAGTAGGGAAAAAATGTTTGATGGACACTTCATTCACTTTTAGTTTATGGATCCGTAGGTCATGAACTCCATCACATGACATCATCTCAAAAAGTTAACCGGAATGTGTTTTGAAAAGAGGACAATCGGCCGTCTTAAAGCAATAGAAATCTCTCTAAATGAAGCTCTAGAAGGAAGGCAAAAGGGGAGATCAGCACATGGGACTAGGGACACAAAACAAAACACAGATATGTGAGGACCAATACAATATATACAAAAGGACGACGGCGAAGGCAACTTTGGTTTCCATTTTTAGAGATCCTCAACGGTACCACCGCCGACGAGATTCTTGTACATTGGAGAGGCCAAAAACCTGGAAATATTGGTTTCGTAAGTAAATCCCCAGCTGATTGGCTTAATCAAGGACCAACCTGGGGTAGGAATCTCTCTGCATCAAGGTATAGATTTGGCTTTGAGCGTCATCGAAAGTATTGGCTGGAAATGAGAAATTATTTTGATAGGAAATGGATGTTCGTACCCGAAGGTTTCTGCATATTATTGTTGACCGTTTCGCGTACCCGTGAATCCAAGGAGACCTCTTTCGGAGAAAGAATTGAAATAAAATCTTCATAAATAATCCTAGCCTGAAAGAGGGAAAATAAATTTTGGGGAGGAGGAAACGTACTTTTTCTTCAATTTTCTCGGCATTTTTCTCTCGTTTTAGCTCCTCGCAGGCCTGCCAAAATAAAATATTTTCGTCGGAGTATTCTCCTTTCAAAAATTCGGCAAAAATCTTCTGGCCCTGTTTGTGGGTCATGAGATTGTCGAAGCTCTGCTGCCATGTGATGATGGTCTCGTAGCTGACTCTGCAAATATTCATTTTACGTCTTGATTTCTGTCCTCGAATGGCTTGCCGAGAGCGAGAACCCGAGCCCTTTAATTAATTCGCCTCGGCGCAATCCACGCAAAAGAAATGAAAAGCGAGAGACGGCTAGCAGCAGCCGACATGACGAGGATCCCCCAGGATCGAAGACTCCTTACTGTATTCATTCGGATGTCACCACGCCTCATTGTCTTTTGCAGAAGATTCCTCGTAAAGAGAATATTAGAGTGGGGGGCTCGTTGCAGATTTTGTATTCAATTACGGAGCAACCTTTCGACCCCTTTGAGGGAGAACTTTTGCTCTCCTTTTGGATTACGCCAACACCACGGGCCATGTGATTGTAATTCGAGAGCTGCATCAAGAGCACACTAATTGTAGAGACCGGAAATAAGCCTCGTCTTCGAGAGCGAGGGTGAAATTCTGTCAAGATTTCTCTCTCGGGGGAAATCTCGTTCCGGGTTCGCGGAGGATTACTTTGTAATTTACCCAGAATCCCTCTTCCGGGAACTCTCTCTTGATCCGAAATGTTGACAGTTTTTCGAGAAGTTCTCATGGCGAACTGCCTCTTCACGCGTCTATAATCCCCCCACTCCATCAGCTGCTTTTCGCAATACGCTCTAATTAGGAGGAAGGGAATCCCAGAAAGAGAAAGACTCACTTGTCGTTGGCCTCAATAGTCGAAGCTCTTTGTTTCTCGTTCACAGGATTGCTGAAAAGAAGATTTAATGTTTATCCGCGATCCTCGACGACTCACCCGTACCATAAACCATAATTTGTAATCGGAAAAAACAGCTTAGACATTGACTCACTCGAGGAAGTTCGAAAACCTTTTTAGTCGGAGAGATAGAAAGTACAAAAAAGAGATAGGCCGATTTGGACGGGAATTCTTTTGGGAATCGATAGTCTAAAAGTCTTTTTTACAGTTGGACCTTGACCTCCTCGAGGCGTCTTCGAACGTCCCAAAAGCTAATAAGACTAATGAAAAATCTCGGATGTTAATTTCGGTCGGAAATTCGTTCGTTCTGGAATTAGAAGAAGTCTCATTTGCAATTCTATGTTTCGGCGAATGCCAACGGAGTCTCTCTCCCTCTCTCGTTGAAACGGATGACGGAAGGACAGCTCGTAGTGAGATTATTAGGCTCAAAAGCCAAGCAAAAGGTCACATTCGGCTTTTTGCCAAGTGCGGTCCAAAAAAAGAAATTTTTAAAGAAGATTTTCGAAAAGATATCTGAGAGAGGGAGAAGATTCGAGTCGATCACGAGACGAGTCGACGCCTTATAATGAGGCAGATGGCCTTTAATTGTCAAAATTGGCACCTTTAGAAAGCACGAAAAGCCGAACACGACTGATCATCCATCAGACTTCTTCAACACAGCTCTCTGATTATTGTAGTCCTGTAGGACCATTTCCAAAAATATAGAGATACAGTATCTGCATCAGAAATCAAGATTTCACCTGTCCCGTAAAGCGACGTCAATCGTATCATTTGCGTGTCTCGTTTTGAGCTAATTAATCGAAAATATAATCTAACAGAAAAAAGCGAGTCGTATAGTTGGAAGAATTTTGCTTGGAAATCGAAGAAAAATTGAAGTTGGTTTGGGTTGAATTACTGTATTTACGGTATGGTACGGTTTTGCGTTTTGAAACGAAGTTTTGATCTCTTCTCTGAGCTGAGATCGCCCTGAGAAGCCAAGAGAACAACGATTAAACTAAATTGTAGTGTACTGGCGGAGTCAGCTACTAATTAGATACAAAAAAAATTGTGTGCACTTGAGGGTTGTGATTAAGTTGGAAAGTTGTTTTGATCTCTCGGTTCTCAGACCGGTCTTTAGAGGAGAGGAGAGAAGCCATCCTTATCACCCACCTGTGGTTTTGTCCCATCAAATTTGTGCAGTCGCAGGTGAGGATTTTCATTAACATTATGCTCTCTGAAAAGAGGCGAATGCGGCAGTCGCCTATTGATCGGGCCCGGACCTCGCCACGCCCATTTCCACTTGGCCTGCCACCCGGCTGGCAGCAGCTTCGACGGGGAGAGGGAGGGACTGCGCAGGCAAAGAGAACGGCTAGAGAGAGAGCTCCGAGTATGCAAACACGTCTAGCAGCAGAGGCACAAAGGACAAAAGCAACTCCAAGAGATATTGTCAATAAAGACCAAATTAAACTCTTTTTGCAACCCAAAGAAATTGGAAAAATCTCTCTCATTCTGCAAGATTGGGCCAATTTCTCAGACTTTGAACCAATCAAACGAGACTACGGTAGCTCTCTCTCTCTCTCTCTCTGAGCAGCTTCTGGATGTACAGTATCCCCCAGGAGCTGTGAGTAATGAGAAATGAGCGTGGTTAGAAGTCTTTTCCCGTCGTACCTGATACGGTAGCTGTGGCGAAGCTGATCAGAAGACTCGATTGAAGAGACGTCTGATGTCACCCAAAGTTCTGAAAACATTTTTGAGGAAATGACAGAATAATCACGAGGAAATGGCTGTAGAGAAGGAGAGAGGAAGGCAATCAGTTTTACTGGGAGGAAAGAGTCAAGTAAGCCATAAATTGGAGAGGAATTCAATAAACGAAAAAAGAGAGATTCATGACTACCATTAGAGGGATCCAGGGAGAGAACTGGAAGAGATAGGGGACTTTGGATGTTTGTCTATGTGCACGGGGGGACCAGCATAAATTATTCCCGTCCTGAATTTCGATTTACTTGTTCTTTTTTCAAAAGAGTCTCAATGGCTTTTTGATTGGCAAAAGCAGTGAGAGAGAGAGAGAGAGAGAGAGAGGGAGAGAAGTAAAACAAGATGATCGGAGTCAATGAACCCAAAAGAGATATCTTAAAGGCTACTCCCCCACACCATAATCACAATTTCTCAGAAGTGTGTAGTCTACTTTCCCACTCAAAGTTCCCAGGAAGAACGTCAGGTGTTTCTCTCCCATAGAATCTTACTGTAGAAGATTAGCCTTCCTAGGAATGAAGTACTTCGGAGAATCCGGCTAATGTACCAGGAGAAAGGGCTAAAGGACAAAATGTACGGTGAAATAAGGACATTTGTCTGACGTGACTTCGCCGATTATTTAATAATGGAACTGCGCGAAAAGCTGTCAACAACAGACAGCCGAATGGTACGGTCTTTGACTTTCTTTGGAGAGATTTTCCAGTCGAATGTCATGAAACAAAGAGAAATGTACAATGTAGGCTGATTCGTGCCATTTTTAAGAAAGGGAATTAGAGCCGATTGACTGCCTGTTGTGCGGCTAATCATCAAATCAAAGTTCTCGAAAGGGAAAGAAGTTCAAAGAGTCTGGCCGAGAGACCTTGAGGGACCCTAAATGACTCAAAAAACGGAGAGAGTAAATGGATTTGAGCCTGAAATAGTTCGACAATAAAATACTTTTCTCCGACTCTTTGCGTCATTTGATTAGACCAGGTGGTGGCTGGGAGGAAAACAGAATTAGAGCAAATTCAAGAGGGCGCCGAGGATTGGATTCAGCTGTCAGAAATGAGGAACTTCTTTTTTTCTCGAGAAAAACCACATTAGACTCTCTTCATTCCAGGACTTTTCAATAGGGAAAAATTATGGATTTTTGTTGAAAATACTCCTGGGACTACCTGATACGGTAATTCTCCAAAAAAAAAGTTTTTATTAGTCTCCACAGACGATGGGATAATCTCAGCGAGTTTAAATGTTGCTTACGCAGGTTGGATTACGGTTCTGGGAAAGTTCCATAGAAGTCTCACATGACGCAACTCACTTAAAGCGAGAAAACAGTTGTGAGAATGGTCGAAATAATTCAGTGAATGAGTCGAGTTGAGTCACTTTGGACCAAATGGCTTTCGTTAGTCGGACAAAGTCTATTGCGATTTCCTGGGAATAGCTTAGTTAATCGAGTTCCCCAGAAATCACATGGGGATTCCCCTTGTTGGACAGGAATCCCATCTTACGGGACTTCAAAAAGACATGTTGTTTTCCAATTTTGATATCAGATGATGAAAGCGTTTTGGACAAGCGTCCCCGCAAATCTCCAATGACCAATTTGTTGGTCACCATCAATCTACAGTCATTAGCTGGGTGGCCAGTTTGGAAAGTGCCTTAGCGATAATTCTTGGTCGACTTGGCCTCAAAATTTGTTGACAACTCGATGAACTTTGAAACTAATAGCTGCTGGGAAATTACCACAGTCGACCGGTCTCTGGCTTGACAAGTTCTAAAAAAATAAAGCGGATCCTTCCCGACATTTGTCCAGGATGCCTTTCACGGCGCATTGCCTCTTGTCTGTGCCGAAGTGACCGGACCGGACCCTTGGAAGGGCCGATTGCCTCAAAGAGACATCTGCCAGAAAGTTAAAAAGAGTTCCGGTGGATAATTGAGACGCCAGATTGAGGAAAGGTTAATTCGATTCCCGAAGTCGTAAATCATTTTCTTCGATTGAGACTGGCCTGAGAAATCACTGTGTATATAATTAACATTACGCTGGGTCGACGACTCGAAAAAGACGGACAACGCTCAATTGACAGCGAGTTCTGGAGGAAATCAATTGACTTTAATTATCTGGTACGACAACACTTTCTCTTTGTCCCCGAACCACACCTTTTGATTGGGAAATTGAACGAGAAGGAGAGATAGAGAGAGAGAAAGCTCTGAAGATAATGAGCTGAAAGACTCTGAAGTAGAGTCGAGCCGCCCTCGCAAATTGGCTTTATCAATCAGACTTCTCTTCAAGTAAAAGTTCTTCAGTGAGAGTTTTCCGACGAAAAGAAGTTCCATTGAAAAGGCGAAAGTAGTCCTCAAGATGACTGGAATGTGTGGATCAAATGACCGTCTCTTCCTCTCTTTCTTCAGGACCAGTGTTGGAAGAAAAAATCTACCTTTTACTACTTTTTTCTCATTTCCGCCTTCGTCCGCACTTTCCACTTTTGACACCAAGGACAAAAAAAAAACAAGGACATCAGGACGGGGGAGATTTCTTTCGCTAAACTCTCTATTTGTCTAAGTTTATTCAACCATGAATCGTTCATCTTGAAATTATTCCTCACATTATTTTGTTATTTCAAAAGGCCGCTATTAATAGCACACTTTCTCCCTCTTTGTGTAGATTTTTCCATCACCGAAGAGACAAAAGAAAATCCGTTAAAGCTCAGGCCAGCTCCTCCGAGGAGCATCAGATCAAGAGAAAGAGAAGAGATCCTTCCTTCCTTCTGACAAAGCGCTCTCAAGTCTCTCAAGTATATTCCTCGCCTCGTCCTTATCATCCAGTTCTGTCTGTTTTTATGCTAATGACCGGGTCCTCTCGTGGCAGATCAGACTCCGCCTTCTCCAGCTTTGCCGCCTTTCTCAGAGACAGCTTTTCCTGGCCACCTCTCTCGCTACTTCAAAAGTGGCCGAAGACCTCCTCCTTCCTTGGTAAATAGAAAAGTGTATTTCCTTTGTTGGTCGGCAGGAATAAATAGCTGCCCGCGCAAGGTCAGTATTAGCTACAGTTCTCGAGAGAGAGAGAGAGACAGAAGTTTTTCTTTTCCAAGGCCTTCGATCTTCCCATTATCGTTCAAAAAAGATCGCAAAGGACAAATCTCTCCTCCTTTTTGCTTTCCAACCTTGAGATCGTTGGTAGAAGAGCTAAGCCACCCGTGTTTTCCACCCAATTGCCGCCTCTAATCCCGATGAGGCGAGCCGAACCGGACACAAATAGTTCCTTCTTTTAGCCATCGTCTCGGCTTCTTTTATGAAATATTTTCAGAGGCATGACGAGAATGGAAGACAAAGAGACCTTCCTTCGTCAGGAGAGGGAAGCCCAAGCTCTTCGGAAGTGAGTTTCCCTCTTCTCTCCAATACACTCCTCTCAGATTGGCCTTTTTCGGGGTGTCGGTGGCTACAACGGCCACTTTGGTTTGTGTCCTCTCCGTTCCGATGTTGTATAATTATATGCAACACATGCAGTCGATCATGCAGTCGGAGGTTGACTTTTGTCGTTCTCGCTCCGGGAACATTTGGAGAGAAGTCACTCGTACTCAAGTTGGATTCCTCCTTTTCTGATCAAACAGATTTCAGGTTTTACAAAAAGTTTACACAGGCGGCTTGTCAAGGAATCCCCGACAGGCTGGTTATGGAAACGAGCATTCCTCGTTGGCTGTTGAAGGGAACGGAGGACATATGACAGGTGGCTGTTGCGGTTGTGGAATCTCCCCGCCTGGTCCTCCAGGTTTCCCAGGAGGCGATGGAATTGATGGACTTGATGGACCACCGGGAATGCCGGGCAGAGATGGACCCGACGCTGTAGTTCCTCCACAGAGAGCTCCTCAAATGTCTGATTGGTGCTTCGATTGCCCTGAAGCTCCAATGGGCCCGCCTGGAAGACCTGGACCACCGGGTCCTCGTGGTGGCCCTGGACTGCCCGGGCCTCCTGGATTGACGAGCATGAGAGGACCACAAGGTCTTCCAGGACCCGTCGGACCGCCTGGAGAGATGGGACAGCCGGGAAGAAGAGGGCCAAATGGACCTCCTGGAGCCGTAAATGAAGTACCTGGACCTGTTGGGCCTCCTGGACCACCTGGTAATTTTATTACACATATAATGAGGCCATCTTGAGTACTTAGAACTACGGTACATTTTAAACTAGTCACCTCGAGCTTGATTCTCAGCCGCTTTTAAAGCTTTAAATACGCATCTTATCTGGCTATTTCTAAATAATTTTTAATCGAAAAACTATTGATTCAATTAAAAAGTTTGGCGAAAACTGAGAGAAGTTTGGAAAATATTTCAGGAGCAACTGGACCCGTTGGAGAGTCTGGCCAGCCCGGCGTTCCTGGATCACCTGGAATGGACGGAACACCTGGCGACGCTGGAGACAAAGGAAGTCCGGGAGCGCCTGGAAATCCCGGAGTCATTGGAACTCCGGGAGCCGATGGAACTGTTGGAAATTCGGGAGGTTGCGATCATTGTCCTCCTCCACGGACAGCTCCCGGTTATTGAATTATGTTCTTCTCTTTCACATATCGCTCAAATGAAACTTCCTTCCCATTTGTTTCTCGAGGGATCGTTTATCAATCGGGAGACGCCTTTCGAGATTTACTGAACATTACAACCAATTGAGTGCTCTTTTTTGCATCCTCCATCAGAATTGGCTGTTTTCTGGACCCAAAGAGTCTCCGTCTGCATCTTTTATCTCCCGAATGATTTGTTTGTTTGTGGTCAGTCCCTGGAAGACTCTCGTTACGGAAATATCTTGTTGTGTTCCTCATGAGTCCCCACAACCTACGTCAGGTTTATGGCGTGTGGGAGAGAGCATTTGTCAGCGGTTTTTGTCTCCTTTTAATGTCCTCGTAGATCTTTTTCGAGATTCCACAAAGTGCTTGTTTACGTCTCCCTTCTACTACCGAAAAAGAGGGCACTTGGTGTGATCATGCTGTTGTCTCCCTCAAAAGACAAATGGCAGTCTCACAAGTTGGCAATTAATGTCCTTCTCCAATCGCCCAGATGTCCAGAAATATCCTCCATCCGAGTTGTCAGTTTCGCGGTAAAAAGAAACGAGAAATGTCTCCCGGAAACGCGGTCCATTTGACGGATGATACAAGGCTTCTTTACAACACCTCTTTTCGTTTTCGATTAAATTCAACGTGGGCCTAATAGCTTTTTGATTGAGTCCTTCATTCCCAAAGAAACTCCTTGCGATCTCGTTGCCTATCACATGGCAGTCGGTGGCTTTGATTCCTCTTTTCTCAGCTGTCAATTAGTTTAAAGCCCTCTTGGCCTTGCCGAGTCCTCATAACTGGCAGCCGCTTTTCAGGTTCTGGTCCTTTTCCGTCAACTCCTTCATGGGATGTAAGTCGAGTGTTTTCATCCAATTTTTTGCGGGAATTTCCCCCGGGAAGTCAAATATTTTGATTCCTTTCTCCCACTGATTCAATCACTTCTTCAAAGTACAAAAACTAGACGATCAGTGAGCATTTACTCTGCAAAAATGTCTCTGTTTTCAACAGTATCGCCTTTCATTCCCCGCGTCATTGGAGTCTATTCGTAGTTCCGGGAAAGAGTAACAAAAAAGTTCTCTCGTAATAAATTCAAGTGCGATTGTGAAGAGTGATCGATTGCCCTCATCAAGCTCATCTTCCCGCTGTCAGTTCGTGGCATCTGTCTGCCTCAATCAGCTGTTTTATCCAGGAAGAAAGAAACAATAAATCATCCAGTCATGTTTCTCTCAAAAGTCTGTTCAGTGTCCCGTGCTCGACTCTTCTGGCTACTCTCTGGAGTCTATCTCGTCCTAATTGTGGAATGCTTCTCTCTTGGCTTCCTCTCCCATGCCACTTTAGCTGAAGTCCTTGACCATTCTGAAATTGAAGTTCAAAGACGGTTTGTGTCTTCCTCCTTCTAAAACTCTCTTCAGCTCAACTCCAGTTGTGATAATTCTGACTCTCCTGGCTTCAATCCTTCTCGGATATATCGGAACAATTCCCTTCCTTTGCTACGCGGTCCAAAAACGTTCTCCCCATGCTCTTGTCCCTTATCTCATCTGGAGAGCCTTCCTTTGTATTCTTGTGATAGGTTTCGTCGTCTGGCAGGTGAGTTCTTTTCTTCTTCTTCTAAAAAGCTTCAGTTGATACATAGCGAGTCGTCTCAACTCTTCAAATCCTCCCTGTTTGGCAGACCGTTAACTTTTATTCTCTGTGAGGTTGAGCGATTTAATTCAGAAAAAAAAGAAAGAAACTCAGACAATTATGGGAGGACTATTCTTCTGTGTTGTGTTCATTGCATATCGAGAGTTCAATTCACTCGAAGAGCAAAAGGAGCGGTCGCCAGAACGCGATGCCTTCTCGTGACGAAGTCTCCCCTTTCACCATTCATTCTCTCAATAAATCTTTTCCTCAGATCCTGAGCCCTGGAAGTGTACGACTCCTCCGTCTGACTAATCCTTATGTGTGAATATTCCTCGTTTAAAATGCCATTAATATCCTTGAAATATACGGAACCAACAAACATTCTCCCCCTGGAACCAGACAATGAGGAAGCGACTGACGAAGGGCATCACATTTTCCCGAGATTTGAAGGAGTATCCTCTTTCTCGCCGTCAAAGTACAATTTCTCTTCAGTTCTTCCAACTGCGGCTTCTTGACTAATTCACCCATAAATCAGTCCGTTTAATCGGCTTTCTTCAATCCCACGCACCAGTTCATTTTGCTTATTACTTCTCTCGGCCAATACCTCAAGCTTCCTTAGCCCTTCAGCCCTGAGAGAATCTCTTGGATCTCTTTCTTCTTGTAACAAGGGTAGTCAGGAATCTCAGATTTCATTGGTCATTCGTCCAGCCGGGTTTTTTCCTCGTGAGAAGAGGGGAGTCGGATTCCAGATGTCCGCTGTTTTTGTTTTCCTTCTGTCCATATAATTGACCCCATTGAAAGTCTCTCAATATTTTGAAACATATCTCTATTTTGGGATTTCTTTCGGTGTTTCTTTCATCTGTGTCAGATTCTGAAAAATTGACGCAAATCGGAGGAATAAAACGCCGTCGCCAAATAATGAGATCATTCGTATGGAAAATGTCGCCAATCTCTCCCCCTCCTTCTTGCTTTTATCAGCCCAACAGACTCTTCTCTATTTTTGGATGTCGAATGAAATCAACAAGACAAACATCCAACATAAAATGAGCCTAATAAAGAGAGATTACTGTAGATGTACATTTTCTTCTCCAATTTCTCTTTTTCACTCACCTCCAAATATAGACATTTCTGGATAAATCTTTGATATTTGAAAACACATGAAAATATCCTGGAATCCCTACGCGTTTCCCCTTGAAAATACATCCAAAAAGAGAAATCGGCTTACACACCCTCTCAAAGGGGATTTCTCGCCTTCTCTCCCCCGCTACCGGAAATTGCTGCCAGAATTTCACACCACAGACGCTCATTGGCCGTCTCTGGCTAGAAATGTGCCTAATTGTGGCTAATACCAAAAGTAAAAAGTTGTCCTCCCCAGCCGTCTCATTAATTATTATGGTGACTATAGTGGTTGGCGTTCACAATGTCCACCTGTTTGTCCTCGGTGTCACTGATTGGTTTTAGATTTAACTGTGTTACTCGAGATATTCATAGACATTCCCAGGTGTTTTTATCTTTTTGTGGTAATTTGCTGCGACTAAAGAGGCTCTCAATATGTGTATCTATATGGCGTCTCTCCAATGAATAGCCAACCAACTTTTTTTTTTGTTTTGGCTGGAATCAAAGGGGAGAAACACTCAAAATTGCTCTATTTTCATCGACTCTTGTCATCAACATTCACGGTCATTATCTCCCTTAATTATTGAAAGAGGAAGTTGCTCCAAAAGAGGCAAATTATCAGACGCAAAGATCGAGAATGACTTCATTTTGACCTCATTTCTCATGCCTGGCTGGTGGCTCGAAATGAGAGCTCAACATCCTTCTTTCATTGCTATTCCTCGGCACAATTAACCTCGGGATTTCTCTCTCTCTCTCTTGTCGTTCAATTCGCTCTTCGAAAAGAGTTCACCCCCGAAGTCACGGAAAATTCTCTACTACTCTTGTTTTCTGGGTCACAATTAGCTCATATCACCCGGGGTCAACACCCATTCACTTGGCGGTTTAATTGCCCAAAACGATGGTCATTAAATATTTTACGATTTTGGTCAGCCGGCTAGATTTTTGGCATTCGAGCCAGCTGTTCTTTCTGAATGTTTTGGCGGCTTCTTTGTTCTCAAATTTAGATCCAATTGTGAGAGATCTTCCCAGCTAATTACCATCTGCGTGTTCTGTGTCGATTCCCTCCTTTTTGGTTTGACCTTCCTCCATCCAAACAACCAGAGATCATCTCCTCATTGTGACCAAGAAATCCTTGTTTTGCAGCTGATATAATTGTTTCTGCCTCACAGTCTCCATCGAAAAGTTCCTGGGAAAATGCTCCGGAAATTAAGGAGAATTTACACAGTTCAACGTCACTCACTAGATATATTTTTTGGATGATGTTTCGTCGTGTTTACCCTCTATCTCTCTCTCTTTCTGACATCCAAGTTCAACAGGAAGTTCTCTTCGGTCGGATATTTCTCTACAAAAGGACAAAATCTGCCTCCTTGTCAATAATTAACGCCATTCCCCTCGTCAAAGGTGCACTCGTCCTTCTCAAAATATGTTCGAATAATCTCTTGTTAGCTTCGACCTTTTGACCAGCCGTCATTGACACTCGCGTTTGTTGAGTTAATTACTGGATGAGTCCTTTCGCTATCTTTCTCAACGTACTATTCTCTCCTCGAACAGCTATTAATCATCCCATCCCACTCTAATTTCATTATTGGAATATGTTTAGCTTCTTTCGTTGCTTCGAATTAGTCGTCTTGTGGTAGTGCTCTAACCAGTGTTGCCAGGGTCAACTCGTCCAATTTCTTCCACATTTTGCACGATGTGTGATTTCTTTTTTTTCTCGCCAGGTGTTGTCAAAAGTTTCCTTGTTGACAGTCTCCTTTTTCGTCTGTTATCTGAGCCGTTTATTTAGAGTCTTCTCTTTTCGACTACAAATAGCCTCGGCGCACTAATTTTCCGTCTGACCGACTCAAAGATGATTCTGACGTGTCTGACACACTCATGGGTTCTGGAGAGTTTCTTCGAAAAAGAGGAAAAAGTTCCTTCAAAGCACTCGAAATTAACTCAATTGCCTCCAGACTCGATCCTCTTGCAGAATTTCCTTCGCGTCGGCGACTGATGGTGCATTTGTCCAGCTGCCTTTAATTAATAACAGCTGCTGCTATGATCAGTTGAGAGTTTTGAGTACGGAAACAAGAGGAAGCGAATAATCGAAATGCCAAAGAATGGATGCGTGAAATGCGAACGCTCGACCTTTTTTGAGGAAAACATTTCCTACTCTCGGAAGTGATCCCAGAACCGCCAATTAATTTTGTTTATGGATTCGATCTCCCTCTGCATTCCCAATTTGGGAAATGACGCGAGAATCGAAAGTTGCTCAAAAAATGACCACGCTATCCCCTATTCTTCCTCTTTCAAATCCCATGCTGATCCTCCCCCTGGAATTACCCGCACTTTTGGCTCAAATAAAAGCATCTAATCTCTTTTCAGAAAATGATAAAATTCGACGAGATGTTGGAGGATTGGGAGGATCATCAAAGAGCAACTCTATTGCTGTGGGTTCTGGGCGTCACGGTGATGGCTGTGCTCGTCATCGTTGTGACATTATTGCTGAAAACAAGAAACAAATTAAACTGGTAGGTTGTGGAAGGAGCCAGAATTAGTAGACGATTAAGGTACGAGCAGAATGTTTTGGACATTTCCAGTGCTCCACAACATGTTCGCTGTAAAGCGTTTAACCGAATGGACACCGAGGATGAGACTCGGAGTCTCGACAGGTTTGTCACCTCGTGTTTCCACCCTTCCGTGAGATTCGACTTGTTGTTAGCCATTAATGAATCTCGGGCCATTTGTCTTTCGAGGAATTGACCCCCAGGTTACCGCCAGTCTTTTTGTTTTCCTCCAAGCGAAATGAATTTCACACCACCTCTTCCACTTTAAAAATAATAGGTTAGGTTTCGAGTCGGTAAACATAAAATTTTGGAAGTCCCTCCCCTCCAAAAGGATTCGGTCAAAGTTTCCAGCAATTAGGAGGTTTCAAAGAAATCCGACTGCACTTCCCCTTATTTCTGTCCAATTACCCCCACAGCCAATCAAATTCTGTTTCAGTTTACACTTCTTCTAAATCCTCGTTTAAACATCGCATTGTCTCTTCCAGAATGTCTCGCCATAGCTCCATCAATCGGAAGCAAAGTCGAATTGTCCAAGTGAAAAGGCCACCGTCAGTTCCTCGAGGAGATGTCTCTGGTCTTTTCCACATCCCCAAAATCCAGAAAAGTCGCAGCAGCATGTTTGCCAACCCATCTCATAAGGAGTTCGATCGTGGTCTCTACCAGTGTCAGGTTAGTCGGGTACGTGTCTTTTGTTTTTCAACGGCATGTTTGAACCAAAACAACACGAATGAATTTCAGGATGAATCGGTCTGTAGTGAGGAGATGGGAGCGGCTGGATCGCTCCAGCTGGCACTTTCTTTGGATCCTCAGATGGGAATCCTTTCAGTTCAGCTGAAACAAGCCACGGATATTCCGTACAAACATCAACAAGACGACAATCCAAATCCTTACTTCCGGTTCGTTCTCTCTCTCTTCAAATATGAAAAATATTCAGGGTGGCACTCGACGTTCCGGAGGGACAAAAGATGGAGTTCCAGACAAAGACTTACCACAATACGAGTTCTCCCATTATCGATGAAGATTTCTGTTTCCAGGTGGCGGACAATCGCCGAAAACAAAACTTCTTTTTTAGCTTCCGGCTGCCCAAATAGCCTCCTGTCGACTGGAGATCAGCGTCTACGACTACGACCAATTCAGTGTCGACGAGTGTATTGGCTATTGCTGGCTGACTCTCGGCCGTGTTGCTGTCTCGCTGGATCCAGCTAATCCTTCCATTTTCTGGGCTGAAGTACTTCCTCACGAAGAGAGTCAAGGAGTGAGTTTAGTCTGGAAATCGCCCCCAAAAAAGAGAAATTTAGAAAGGCTTTGGGGAGATTCTCTTCTCTTTGGCTTATCTCTCCACGGCTCAGCGACTAACAATGAATGTTTTCAAGGCTCGCGGCCTCAAATGTCCTGACGTTGGAGGATGTAAGTCATAAAAGAAGCAAAAAGACTTTTCTTCCAGCGATCTCATTGAAAGTCTGCCTGTTGGGAGACAACGAGAAGAAGCTCAAAAAGAAGAAGACCTCCTCCAAGAAGAATGTTCGAAATCTCCAATTCAACGAGAGTCTGACCTTCAACGTCCCGAAGCATTCCCTCTGCGATATGGTTCTCGACATCGAAGTTATGTATGAGACTGGAACTTTTGGAATGAATCAACTCGTCGTCGGTCGACACGAACTTCCTCTCCATAGGTTATTCTCAGAGAAAAGAAGGAACCAATTTGGAATTCAGATGTAAAGATTTGTGGAGGGCGATCATCCGAGAAGAGAAATCCCAAGCCCGATGGTATGCGCTCGAGGAGCCGTGAAATGGAAAAAGAAAAAAAGTCGACGCGGGTCTTCGCTTCACATGATCACTGTAGCTATACATATTCCCAATGAATCTTTATTTAAATAGATCTTTCCCCGTCTTATTAACAACCAGATTCATTCTTTTCAAACGTACAATTTCACCAAATTGTTGGCCGCGCTGGTTCCCGTCGAAGCTAAATCGACATTTTATTTTTTAGAGCGACGAACCTTTTCCACAAACTCGACAAGTAGCTGGACAGATGGTCTCCACGAGATCCGTGATGGCTTCACGCAGTTTTGGACACTCTTTGCAGCCTAGGAGAGAGACTACACGCTTTGAGGAAATCTACTTTTGCAGGTGACTTTCTTTTGACAAGTGCTGACATCGCCGGAGTAATAGGTGGGATCGAGGAATTGTCGAATCAATGGGAGAGACTCTCTAATAAGAGGAAGAGATTCGCGGATCAATGGGAGAGACTCTTTGATCAAAGGAAGAGAATTCTGAATGACCGACGGATTGACCTTGTCATTCTCATCTTCATCGGGAAGAGCGCTTTGTAGGGCGGGAAGGGCAGAACTAAAAGGGTTTTTCTGAAGACGAAAATACCTTTGGTCGATTTGATCAGCGACATTCTGAAGTTGCTCAAGCTGGGCAACGATGATCGACCCAATGCAAACTGGCTTGAGACTCTCACAAAAGGCAACCAAATCTACACATTTTGGCTTATTTTCTGGAGTCGATTCAGTATGATTGGGAGGCAAGGGAGATGGCTCTTGGATGGTTGGATCAGTCACAGCTGCTGCGACCGCAGCAACGAGTAGCAATTCTAGCAGACACATCGGGGCATTAACAGGAGCGAGTCTTTCACAGCTTTGCCAACGCAATTTGTGTGCTCAGCCTGTGGCCTCAAGGTTCGAAGGTTCGACACGTAAAAGTAACAAAATGGCCTAAAATATGGAATTTTCGACTTCCGCCCTCCCACTCGGAATCCAAGAGTCAGCAGATATTAATGGCTCCAAAGCTAACATCAGTGATGTGATAAGGTTTATCGACTTTCGTCTTTTCGCCTGATGTTTCTTCTTTTTTTTCTGCTGCGAGTCGTTTTGGCCGACGAAGAAAGCACCACGGAGACACCCTTTTCGTTTTGTATTCCTCCAACTACGACATCCTTATTAGCGACTGAGGAGGATCCTTCAAACAATCTAAATTTCATTTGGAAGCAGGGCCAATCGGCTGAACACAATGAGCATCTCTGCTTTTGTTAGTCCCATCCACCTAAATATTAAAATTTCTAGTGAATTATCCGAAAAACGATTATTGCAAGAGATGGCGAGTTATTCCCTTAATTGTTCTAACCGATCAGTCAAAAGCTGCAGCTAATACTGCCTCTATTCAGCAGTTTCTGAGAAAGGTATGACTCTATTTGTGGAATGATCGGTTTAAAATGCTGGCATTTCCAGGTGAATGAGCACTGCAAAAAGGATAGTTATCTTATGCCTTTCTTGCCTTCGAATCCCAATCCAAGTTGCAGTACTTATCAGGTTTTTCCCCTTTCTTCTTCTTCTAAAGTTGAATCTGCAGTTTGGAGGGAATTACACCTCTTGGCTCGAGAATCTGACTCCACAAAAAACTCTCATCGCTCCTGGAAAGGATCCTGGCGACGTTTTCGAATCTCTCGTCATCTCTCTGGTTGGCTTCTTTTTGCAAAAGAAAGCAAAATCTCAGTATCATTGCGCTCAATTGGACCTTACTTCGGACACAGCTGGGGCTATTTTTATCTTTTCAGATCTGATGTGTGAGCCTCTTTGTTCCCATCTAACTTTCGGAGATACGGTAAGGAGCACCATTTGTTTACTCCTTTGAGAATTAGGTCAACAGTATGATCTTCAACGTGACCATGACTCGATACACTACGACCAGCATATTTCTGGGAGAATATTCGGACTTTGAACGTAAGAGGGAGACAAAGAAGAAAAGAAGAATTTTTAGAATCTTGTTTAAGTGTGATTTTCCTCTTTTGCGCATATCTATATAACAAACAAATCTGTGATGTTTCCTTCTTCTCCGATCTCAATAACTTCACCTCCAGTGCTAATAATCTACACACTTGTGCTGTCAACAGTGACAAATCGACTACCAGTTTGTGTCCTTTTTCGCGTTCATTGCAGCTCAGGTCTGGTTCTTGAGATAGTTCTGCCATCGCTTGTTGGCATTTTGATTATTATGATCATTTTGATTGTGATTATTCGAAGTAGAAGCAGAAGGAAATGGTTCAAATTCTGGCAATGGGAACATAAAGGATCGATTAGTTTGGAACGACGAAAAGAAGGAAGAAAGAGCAGTTTGAATGAATATTATGACACTTTGGGCCAACGACGAGATCTTTGGGAAATTTATCCAAAAAACTTGGATGTTCAAGAAGAAGATTTCCTTGGCCATGGTGCGTTCGCTGTTGTTTACAAAGGGCATCTGACAGGTAGCTTTGAAGGAATTAAAGGGAAGAAATCTAGGAGCAATTCCTCTTTTGAATGTAACAGCTTCTCCACAAATCGAAGGAGAAATTCCCGGTGGATATGAGGTTGCCGTCAAAAGACTCCCAAATCATACGGACGATCAAGCGAGGAGTGATTTCTTGAAGGAATTAGACTTCATGAAGCATCTGGGATATCATTCTCACGTTATCAGGTTGGTCGTCAAATTGATCAGAAGACTCCTTTAGTCTCCTCGGCTGTATTTCCAATCCAATCGATCCAATGATAGTCGTAGAATATTGTTTTCACGGAGATCTGCTCCATTTCCTCAGAAGAAATAAAAACGGCTTTTTACCCGATGGATACATTCAACAGCCAGTTGCCGATGCTCAGAGAATCATGGTAAAAGACCTTTTGAGCTTCAGCTGGCAGATTTGCGATGGAATGGTTCGTTCGTCCTTTCGTTTAATTTCTCCCAGGTCTATCTCTCCTCCCACAACTTTATTCATCGAGATTTGGCTGCTCGAAACATCCTTTTGACCAAGAAATTAGTTGCTAAGATTGGAGACTTTGGTCTTTGTCGGGAAGTTGATTCTGCCTTGTACACCACTCAAGGAGGCCGTCTTCCGATCAAATGGATGGCTCTGGAGTCTCTTAAATTCTATGAATATACCACCAAAAGTGATGTGTGAGTCTGTTTTGATTAGTTCGAATGGTTTAGATGGTCTTATTCGGTCCTTCTTTATGAGATTTTTTCATTCGGTGAAGGTCCTTTTCAAGGAGTACAACCCATGGAAATGGCTCTCCATCTTGAACAGGGAAATCGACTCGAAAAACCAGACAATTGCCCGGAAGAAATGTAACCATTTTTGTCTTTTTCCAAACAATAATATAGATATAAAATTATGGAGAAATGCTGGTCAAAACAACCGGAAAATCGACCTTCTTTCCAAGAGGTTTTCTTGCTGATTCGAAAAACAAACCTATCTTTTAGATTAGACAAGAACTTGGTTCGATGCTGACCGAACGCGATTCTCATTATGGATATCTCTCGCTAGATCCAAGATATTCTTGTGAAGAGGTTTTCTCTTTTAAGCTTAAAATTTAAAAAATTGCAGGAATATCTGGACGAAGCAGTAGAAATCTAAAGAATCCGATCTCCCCTTTGTGATCTCAATCCCAAATAAAAGGTGTCATCTTTCGGTCTTATGAGTTGTATTAGAGCTAAATCTTCTAAGATAAGGAAAGCGTCTGCTATCGACTCACATCACTAATGTTCTTATGGCTTTTTCTTTTGTCCTCATTCCCCGAGACTTTAACTGAGGTTTTTCTATCTTGAGGCCACCATAAAACGACTCCACAGGTCACAATCCCTTCGATTTCGGTCTTCTCCAGCCTTCCCACTGTCCGTACTTTTCCCACAATTCGACATAACAAACTTTGTCTCCGTAAGTTCCCCTTTGTCCTATCGCTAATCGGATTTCAGTCGGTTATCCGAAGAATGATTTTTGTCAGTTTTGGCGAGTCCTTCCTCTGTTGATTTTAACAGACAAAAAATCAGCCCCGGACTTTTTCCAATCCATCAAGCAATTCTTGAAGACAGTGACAGAATATTGTGGAAATGAAAGTCACTTTATGCTCTTTACTCCCAGAAATTATAATCATGAATGTTCGATGAAGCCGGTAAAGACAGCTGGGAAGAAATCTCGAAATTCTAGCTAGGAAATGGCACAAAATGGATAGACAATTTGACATTTTCGGATGTTTTTGTGAAAAATGAAATGGAAGCTGTCAATATTTTCGAAGAACTTCTCACTGTTTTGTACAATTGTACGGAAGAAAATCATCTGCAAAATACAGAGGCTGGTGCTATTTTTGTATTCCACGACATCTCCTGTGAAGCTCTTTTCAAGAGCAGCACCTTCTTCAATCGGGTAGTTCTTTATTCAACTCCAAATAGAAGAATCCAGTCGAATCAAGTACTCTTCGATCTTTCTGTGATTAAGTACGTCTCAACGATCTATTCCCTTGGAGATTACAATATCTTTGAGCGTAATCCCCTTTTGATAAAAAGAGCTCTTTAGGCTCATGTATGAATCTCATTTTCGGATATTGCGCCGTCTTTTTTAATCATCAAATCTGTGGTCTCAAATATTTCTCAAGTCCAACTTATTTTGCCAACTATTCCCATACTCAACACACTTGTGAAGTAGCAGATGCGCAGTTGAAAGCTCCTTCTCAGAATGAGACAGGTTTTTGGCAGAAAACGAAAGAAGAAAAGATTCAGCTCTAATCCTGGAGATAGTCCTGCCATGTGTGATTGGAACAATCGCTGTGGCGGTTGGTTTGATTATTTTTATGAGACGAAGAATCCGAGCTGAATGGTTCCATTTCTGGTCGTCTCACACGAGAGAAGGCACTTTTCATTTGGCCAGTAAGAACTATTTTGATGCCAGAATTTTAGCCGAAAGACGAAAGTATTTCAAGTTTATTTTTTTTCGATAAATACCACTTTAGCAAAGATCATTGGGAAATCAAGCCAGGTTTCCTCCAAATCGACGAAGAAAATCCACTTGGTCACGGTGCTTTTGCTATCGTCTATAAGGCCATTCTTAAAGGTATACTGTAGCCAAGCTCGATGACTTTATTTTTCTAATCTTCAGAGTCGGTTCCTCTTATTTCGATAAATTCGTCAGTCACTACGCAAATTGAAGGAAAAGTTCAAGAAGGATACGAGGTTGCTGTGAAGAGATTGCCCAACCACGCTGATGATCAAGCTCGGGGTGATTTCTTGAAAGAACTCGATTTTATGAAAGCTCTTGGCTATCACACCCACATCATGAGGTGAGACTTTGCCGAGGAAAGCATAAGTTTTTCAGTCTTCTGGGATGTATCTCGAATCCTTTGAGTCCATCCATTGTTGTGGAATATTGCCACAATGGCGATCTCCTGCATTACCTCAGAAACAATAAGGACAATTATATCAAAGTTGGAATATTTTTTGAAAAAGAAAAAACGCTTTAGGATGGACCTGGATGTCTAACTCTCAAGGATTTGCTGTCTTTTTGTTGGCAAATCAGCGATGGGATGGTCTATCTCTCCTCAAAAAGTTTTATTCACAGAGATTTGGCTGCGAGAAATATTCTTTTGACGAAGAAGCTGGTGGCAAAGGTTTGTTCCTTTTTGAATAAATATAGCTAATCAGATTGGAGACTTTGGTCTTTGTCGAGAAGTGGATGCAGCATTGTATTCCTCTCAAGGAGGTCGACTTCCGATCAAATGGATGGCCATCGAATCTCTCAAATATTATGAATATACATCGAAAAGTGATGTGTAAGAGGCGAGGAGAAGTCAAATCAGCTCTTTAGATGGTCGTTTGGAGTTCTTCTTTTTGAAATATTTAGCTTTGGAGAAGGGCCTTTTCAAGCCATCCAACCAGCCGATATGATCGAGCATTTGGAGGAAAGAAATCGCTTGGAAAGACCTGAAAGTTGTCCCGAAGAAATTTACGAAATAATGGAAAATTCTTGGAATTCTCAGCCAAATAGACGGCCGACTTTTGAAGAAGTGAGAGAAATTCTAAGCTGAAAATGACCTTTTAGATTCGGAAGAAATTCAGCTGGATGCTACACGATAAGGATTCTCAATATGGCTATTTAAGTCTAATTGAGGAAGAAGTACAGATTTGAAGGAAATGGTGCTGATCTGATCTCATTCTATCCGGGTTTTTTCCCAATAAATTGTGTCTTGCCATATCTATTTGAACTCGTTTTTACGAGACAACCTCCTCCTTTTCTTCCTCTTTGATAAGATCTTCTATGACTTGTCTCCTCCAAACTCTTCTTCTTTCTGCTCTATTTGTCCAAATTGTAAGATTTTTAGTTTGGGTTTTCTATTCTTTTAGTCCACAAAGACATCAACTCTTCCGCCAACCACGCTAATTCCCGAATCATGTGACCGTTCGCTAGAAGGCGAATGGCCTCGGAAGAGAAGATCCATCTTTGAAGGTGGAAATCCTGAATCCAATTTATGTCTTTGTGAGTTTTCTGTTTGTTCTGAGACAGCTGTGGGTAGAGCAAATGGCTTTTGATTGTCGATTGGCCAAACAAGATTTCAGTGAATGTTCCTCCAAGTGATTTTTGTAAATATTGGAGGACAGTTGGTCTAATTCTTCTAAAAGACGACGACGATGCTGCCCGCCAAACCAAAGACATTAGGGATTTCCTCTCGACCGTTGTAGAATACTGTAACCAAAAAAGTGATCTCATTCTCTTCACTCCCAAAAACCTCAATCCAAGTTGCACATCTTATAAAGCAAGTCGGAAGTCTTTCTTTTGATTCCTTCAGATCACAACCGACGCTCAAAAAGATGCGTTGACTCGTCTAACAAAAGATAAAACTACAGTGCCAGTTGGCTCCTTTCCAGGACAAATCCTCGAAGCGATGTTCATGCAATTGGTTAGTTGCTTCTACGGTAATCACAGGAGAGATTTCAGTTAAATTGCACCATTAAATTGCCATTCGAAAGTAATGAGGCTGGAGTTATTTTCCTTTTTACGGATTTTCTTTGTGAAGAACTTTGTGAACAATCGAATATTGGAAATCTTCTTCAAAGTCTTTTGATTAATCTCACCTACAACAACAAGTTTGTGGCTCGACTCTATTTCCTCAAGGAATACATGGACAGTCAAGGTGAAAAAGAAGATTAAAAAACGAGATATTTTAGCTAATTGCCTACGAGAACTCTTTGATGGTTGCACCTCTCAGCAGAAGCAATTGTGCGATATGAAATTCTATTCGGATTCGGACTCTTTTTTGGAACGAGCAACCCTTCAACACACGTGCTTCAAAGACAAAGAAAAGATCAGCACAGGTGGGGAAAGAAAGAACCCAAAAACTCCTTAGGTCTCGTTGTTGGAATCACAATTCCAGTTGTTCTCGTTTTTATCGTCATCATTGTTATCGTAATCGTCGTCTTCAAATATAAAATGA
This sequence comes from Oscheius sp. JU1382, assembly GCA_932521405.1. NCBI lineage: Eukaryota > Metazoa > Nematoda > Chromadorea > Rhabditida > Rhabditidae > Oscheius > Oscheius sp. JU1382. The sequence continues at coordinate 5,352,947 of OW051479.1, forward strand.
AACGAAAATTTTTCGATTTATGGTTTCAAAAAGAGCAGAAAGAAAATGAAGAGAAGCCAGTCAATCCCGCTAAAAATGATTATTTGGATATTGAGAAACTCCAAAATTCAAAAGTGTAGGCGGTTTTCTTGAGAAAAAAGGTGTCTTCAGGAAGGATCTTTGGGAGATTCAACTTTCTAATTTGGAATTTAATACCAACGATCTTCTGGGAACAGGTGCTTTTGCCTCTGTTTATCGGGGGAAACTTCGAGGAACAATTCCTCTAATGAATATCCACAGCTCGTTGAATGTCCAAGTCGAAGGTCAACAGGGAAATATTTACGACGTGGCTGTCAAGAAATTACTCAATCATTCTGACGAAGCTGCCAGGCTTGACTTTCAGAAGGAAATGGACTTTATGAAGACGTTGGGATATCATCTACACATAATTAGGTACTTTCCTTCTAATAAAAAAGACGATTTAGTCTCCTCGGTTGTGTAACTAGTAAGATTGAGCCGTTGATTATTGTGGAATACGCTCAGAATGGAGACCTTTTGAAGTACATTCGATCACGGAAAAGCCATTTTATTGCGGTGAGAAAACTAATAGAACGTCTAATCTTGGTCTAGGACAAACGAGCAAGCTATAAAGTGAGAGATTCTCTCAAATTGAAGGATTTGATCTCGTTCAGCTGGCAGGTCAGCGATGGGATGGTCTTCCTCTCGTCGAACAAATATATCCATCGAGATCTGGCTGCGAGGAACATTTTCCTGACGAAGAATCTTGTGGCCAAGGTTTGTTCCCTTTTGAAGGAATATAGCCAATCAGATCGGAGATTTCGGGCTGTGTCGCGAACTGGACACAATGCTGTATACGACGAGAGGAGGCCGTCTTCCGATCAAATGGCTGGCCCCGGAGTCGTTGAGATATTACGAATACAGCTCCAAGAGCGATGTTTGGGCCTTTGGAGTTCTTCTCTTCGAACTCTTTTCGCTCGGCGAAGTCCCTTATTCCACAGTTCAGCCGGCCGACATGCCCGACTTCTTGCTTCAGGGCAATCGACTCCCCAAACCTGACAATTGTCCCGACGAAATGTAGATCTTTTGGTTCTTCAAAATGTAAGATTCCAGGTATGAATTGATGGAGAAGTGTTGGGAAAAAACACCAGATGATCGACCAGGGTTCATCCAACTTCGAGAAGATATCAAGCAATTTTTAAACGTTTACGACGAACATTATGGGTATTTGTCATTGAATTCGGAAGATCTGGTTTGTAGAAGAAATTTGTAGAAAAAAGTTTGCAGACAACAGTGAACGAAGAAGAATGTGCCATAGATCTTGAAGAACTCTTCAGCCCCGAAAATAGATTGTAATAAAGAGATTGCCACGCGTAGTTGTCGGAAATACATTCTCCCAGAAAGCGCTGAGTATTGATTTCAACTGTGCTTTGTCCACACCTCAGGCTACAATTTATAGGTGTTGTTTGTTCTATCAGAAGAACAGAAGTCGAAAGATAAAACATGAATGGGGAGCTCTCAACTACCATGAGACTCTCCCACACATCCGATTCGCCCGAAAAAAAAAAATGTTTTTTTCAATATTTTAAAATTATTTTGGCTTTTGGGTTTGACAGACAGTTGCCCAGCCGAGACTTCCTTATCAGTTCGAGAGGGTGAGACAGACGAATTCCCTAGAATAGAAAGTTCTGTAGAGAATGATCCGAAATCCAATTGAAGGCTCATTATTATGACTTGTGCTGTTATGTTTTTGGGTTCAATCGAGGGGACAGTCATCAGCCAAAGTGAATGGTCGTATATGAAGGGGGTAGGAAAGAAGCTGTTTGGATTCCTGTTTCAGATTGACCGCCATGCTACCTCCTCCTTTTTCAGCGTTTGCACTTCATTTTCTCAGCTCGGCCATTTTTGCTATTGTATTCTTTTATTGGATATATAAAACCAATAATGTCAAGTCAGATTTTTATTTTTCTCTAAAATATTTCAGAAGGCCTCTTCAAGCTGGAAGAATTTTGGCCCAATTGGCTGGAACTCTTTATTTTTGTGTGGAGCTTTTTCCTCAAAATAGACGGCTCGTCATGATGACTTGTTATATTTGCTTTGGAATCGCATCCAGTGGATTTTTCAAATAAAAAATATATTTTAGGTTCGGCAACGGTAATAAGAGTTTATATGGTTTATGTTAGTAGCAAAGTTGATCGAGTTTGAGCCTATTCTTGTATGTCTTTGGCTGGTCTTCTCTTCGTCATTATTGGTCCTCGTTGGTTTATTTCCAGCTAAATTTGAAAGAAATCAGTATGTCAAATGCTGTTCGCTTTGGTCCCTTATCCTGGATGGGAGATCTTTCCGGGAATCGCTCTCAACATCTACTATTTCTCCCATTTGGATAGCTTGGCTCATCAATACCGGTCCAATGCTTCTGATCCATTATGCACTTCAACATTCTTCTACACGGCGCCATTGTAGTTGTGGATGACGCTGTGAGTTTCGCTGGGCCTTTATGTTGGGTTAGTTAGAATAAAAACTTAGAAAATCATTCAGAAGGTTCATGTTCACTTCTCACGGACAATATCTACTTTGGATTGTCAACTTTGTTGTAATAGCAGTGATGACGCTAACTTGGGCTGTTGGCTTTAAATCTCTGCGTGATTATCAATGATCTCTTTGCTTTATTGTTTTAAAATGAAAGATGAGCTTCCGAAATCCCGTCGTTCTATATTTTCCGAAGAAAGTTACTTCCTATTTTGCCAAAGGGCTTCACAGAATAGTTTGTCATTAAATAAAAAGAAGACAAAAGGCAAAAATCTAGTGATTTGTTGGCTTTCAAGTATCAGCTGAGGAGCTCAACTTGATCTACAAATTAGCCAAGAGAAAATAAGAGTTTCGGCCAAGAAAGGTTTCTCCCAGACGCTCTGCACGGCGTTTAGTGGTGGCGCGAATAAGTACGTTGGCTGAAACACTCCAGTTGCACTTTTGGATCAAAGAGGCCATTTTTTCAGGGGCTTATGTTGCCTCTGCCATTCGTAGCTGCATTCTTTGTTTTGAAATAGTTTCTTCTAAAAAATAGAGAGCATCCCAACCCGCTGAGAAATTCTAAAGGATAAAAGTGTTTCGATTTTTTTTCGAAAAAAATGAAGAGGTGTTTCAAGGCAACCATCGATTTTTTACATTTCTTGTTTCTGATGTCGGACTTTTTTTTTCTCGTAAAAATGGGCATATAGACGGGCCAAACACGAGAGAAAATGTCAATCTCTCTCTTTGCTCTCATTGTTCTTCTTATCAGTTTTCACATAAGAAGTTTCCTCGTCTCTTCAGGCCAGATTTTTTTTCCTTTTGTTTGAAAATCACACACATTCCATTTACAGGTAAAACAATCAATTACAAAAAAGTTCTTTGTTCTATCCAAATAAAATAATTTCGTGAAGGCTATCTTTTCTATATCTTCGTCTTTTTTTATTTCTTCTCATAGATATTTTTTTAAGGAAATTTGACCTAGCTCGACGGGTGTAATGTTGGTCAAAAGTCTTGTTGCTTTGGCTACAGAGAAAATGCTTCTAAAAACATCCGGTAAAACGTTCCTCAAAGGTTAGTTCTTTAATATATTTTATATTACTTTTAGATGTGTATTACAGATAAAAAATATAATTATGTCTGGTTTAGGTATAGCCTTTATGTATGCAGCAGGTCTTGCACCTGATCGTCTTTCCGTAATGATGACCTCGTCCAACAAATATATTCTTCAGTTTCACTCTAAGTGTGATATTCGGCCATTCGCTGTAAGGTTTCTTTTAAAATAATTTACTTTTTTAGGCTAACTATCCGACATTTGCTCGAGTTCTACGAGGAATAGTTCATGTTCGTGCTTGGAGAATTAAATCGATTGAATTTGTTAATGTTGCCTTTGATATCAAGGATGTAGACAACTTGGAGAGAACAATTGATGTAAGTATTTTGAGGCTTTTATTCTTCAAATTATCCGAATTTTTATTTATAGAAAAATGCAAAAAAAAAATCTGCATAAAATAACAAGTGCATGTGAAGTCTTGTAGTGAAACATGATTCATTTACATTTCTAGACTCCCAAGCAACGTAACGCTCCTCTTCGTGTCGTTTGCGCAGGAGTACACATGCACTTACAGCGCGGCGGTTCTCGGGGCCGTTGGGACCGGCCGTCTGCAACATGCACTTTTATGCGCAATGGCTGTAATACTTGTTTTCTTGCACTACTCACTTTTAAAATATGCTAAGCAAATATTTATATAAACTTTCAGAAGCTTGGAGTTGAGCTTGTATTGCTTCGAAACTGCACTTATCCCAGCGTATTACCTGGTGAACAAGCAGTAGCTTTGCTTAATGCATTGAATAGAAAGAAACAGGTTAGTAATATTGATATCTGTAAAGTGTTTTTTATTCTTTTTAGGCAGTTGTTTGCGAATATGGAGATGAACGATTAAAACATATGATAACTAAACGATCTCGCCATGATCGTGCTGCCGAAGTTCCTCCGCCACCTGGTCCAGCTGAAATAGAGGCTGAACAACAAGAAGGAGGATTTATTCCAGCAATGAGACGTCGTTATCCTTATCAGCTTAGAAGAAGAAATGTTTTGCCCGTAAGCTAGTGTTTCAATTTGTATATCTTTATTTAGCATCGTCTTGAGCAAATGGCTGGAGATATTATTATGCAAGCATTGCAACATTATCCAGGAGTCGCTGTTAATCCTTCTAATATATGGAACCATTTTCCTGTACCACAACAGATAGCTCCTTTCGGTCCAATGCCTCTTGTTCCGGAAAATGTAGCTCCAGCTCGAGAGGTTGATACAGAACAGCATGCTGCTCCGATTCAAGATGATGTACAGCAACAATTTGATATAGAAATGGATGATGTTAGTCAATGACTTTTTTTTAAAGAATTTCTTTCTTTGCAGAGTGTTGATCGTCCTCCTCAATTTTATCGAGTAGGTGATGAGCAAATGGGCGATTTTGAAGAAATTACTCTCCCTGCATAGTTCAAATTACTTCTCCTCATTCACAAATCTCTGCCACGGCATGTTCTTTCGTAGGCACGTATCCGGTTTATTTTTCCCGGGCTTTTCCGTCATAGTTTAGTACGAGTGTCCACTGTATGCAACCCTATACTATACGATAGTCTAAATTTAAAATCTACATTGTCTCACAAATTTTCAAAATTTATCCTGTATTTGTTCTTTATTTTAAACCACATTGCCTCCCACATAGGCACTGATATTGTTGTTTTTAATTACAGTATTCCCTGTATATATTTTATGAAACGATTAAGCTTAAGTCTTTGTTCCTCCCTCCCTAAAGAAAAAAACGCATAGAAGAAGTTAGACACTGGATGCAAGTGGGAGAGTTACTTTCAAAGCTGACAACTATCTCCCCCAATAAGGCTCAATCTATCAAATACAAAACAGCTTTTTAGACAAGGAGTTTATTTACAAATATTAATTCATAACAATATGTATATAACCATCTTATGAGATCCAGTAGGTTTAATCGACTTCTTCAACTGTAGGTCCTTGGAAATTCTGGCCGGCTCCACCGAATCCAGCTTGTTGACCACACGTTCCAGGCTGAGGCGCTTCAGCTGCTCCATGCAATTTGCTCATAATGCCGCGACAAACAACTTCGAGCTCCTTTTCCTTGGCTTGAATCTCCTCCAATTCAGCGGTTTGATTTCGTTCAATCCAGGAGAGAGTCTCCTCACAAGCAGCTCGAGCCTTATCTCGATCGGATTGCTCCAATTTTGAGCCATGTTCATCCAGAGCTTGTTTCACTTGGAAGGCGTAGGATTCCAATTTGCATTTGGCGGCAACCTTGTTCCTCATGGCCTTGTCCTCCTCTTCATATTTCTTGGCTTCGTCGAGCATTCTCTGGATCTCAGCGTCAGAAAGTCGTCCCTTCTCGTTTTTGATCGTGATGGCGTTCTTCTTTCCAGTCGACTTATCTTCAGCCGAGACATTGAGGATTCCATTGGCATCAATATTGAAAGTGACTTCGATTTGTGGGACACCTCGAGGAGCTGGAGGAATTCCAGACAATTCGAATGTTCCCAAGCGATGGTTGTCCTTCGTCATGGCTCTTTCTCCTTCGAAGACTTGGATCGAGACTCCAGGTTGATTGTCGGAATAGGTGGAAAAGATCTGACTGGCCTTGGTAGGAATTCTGGAGTTGCGTTCGATCAGTTTGGTCATTACTCCTCCAGCTGTCTCAATTCCCAATGAGAGAGGAGCCACATCCACCAGAAGGACATCCTTGATGGCGTTATCTTGAACTCCGGACAGAACGGCAGCTTGAACAGCGGCTCCATAGGCCACAGCTTCGTCTGGGTTGATGGAGCAGTTGAGTTCTTTTCCATGGAAGAAGTCCTTCAGCAATTTCTGGACTTTGGGAATTCTCGTCGATCCTCCAACCAAAACGACTTCATCAATCTTCCTCTTGTCCAGCTTGGCGTCATTGAGGGCTTTCTCCACTGGTTCCAAAGTCTTTCGGAAGAGATCAGCACAGAGCTCTTCGAATCGAGCACGAGTGATCTTGGAATGGAAGTCGATTCCTTCGAAGAGAGAATCCAATTCGAGAACAGCTTCAGCCGAGCTGGAAAGAGTCCTCTTGGCTCGTTCGCAGGCAGTCCTCAATCGTCTTAAAGCTCGAGGATTGGAGGTGAGGTCTCGTCCGGTTTTGCGTTTGAATTCCTGGACGAAGAAATCTTGCATTCTCATGTCGAAGTCCTCTCCTCCAAGATGGGTATCTCCAGCTGTGGCTTTGACTTCGAAAATGGATCCTTCGGAGATTTCGAGGATAGAGACGTCGAAAGTTCCTCCTCCAAGGTCGAAGATCAAAACGTGACTATCTCCAACCTTCTTGTCCAATCCATAGGCCAGAGCAGCAGCAGTCGGCTCGTTGATGATTCGAATGGCATTGAGTCCGGCAATTGTGGCAGCGTCTTTGGTGGCTTGACGTTGAGAATCGTTGAAATAGGCTGGACAAGTGATAACAGCATCTTTGACTGGATGTCCGAGGTAAGTCTCAGCTGTCTCCTTCATCTTTCCAAGAACCATAGCAGAGATCTCTTCTGGCATGAATTGCTTCTTCTCAGCCTTGTATTCGACTTCGACCACCGGCTTTCCAGTCCTATTTCTGACAGCAAAAGGGAAAAGTCGGAGATCGTTTTGGACTGAAGTATCGTCGAATTTACGACCGATCAATCGTTTAGCGTCGAAGACTGTGTTCTGGGGATTCCTTGCAGCCTGATCTTTAGCAGCATCGCCAGTTAGGCGCTCGGTGTCAGTGAAGGCGACATAGCTCGGAGTTGTCTTGTTTCCTTGGTCATTCGCGATGATTTCTACCTGAAAAAGAGCAAATAAGTAAGGCTCAATTGAAGGGTTTGAGAAGGAATTTGATCCATTATTTCAGTCTAATAACATTGCAAAACGGGAGAGGAGTGATAGAAGAAAGAGGAATAAAGGAAGAATTTAGAGGAGCTTTGCTTAAATAAATTCGAAAATATTCATAGGATTTGCGAATGGCGTTTAGAATGAACCAATGAAAATATAAAATAGACTTACTTTTCCATTTTGATAGACGGCAACGCAGGAATAAGTAGTGCCAAGGTCGATTCCAATAGTTTTGCAAGTAGACATAGTGAGTGTGTTGAGAGAGGTAGTTCAGAAGAACTGATGGCTGATCCCATTTTAGTCCGGGCTATATACCAAAAGTTAGGAATCTTCTACATTTTTCTGGAAACTTCGTCTGCGTCTCTCAAAGGGAGGGCACTCTCTAACAGTGGAAGGAGATTAGAGAGAATGCGACTTTGAGAGACGCAGAGCGGGGCGGGCTTGAAGCCTCGAGAATCAACTGGAAAAGAGCAGAATGGTCCTGACTCTTCTAGGCTAATTTAAGCCAAAAATAGTTGAAAATAGAAACAGATTCGTCTATTATTCTTGGAGAAAAAGGGAATAAAAGTCTGAGCAGATTCATTGAGCATTTTTGGTGGAAAAGTGAAAAATATTGAACGACACACATCAAGTGAAAATCTCTCTTTTTGTCTAAGAAAATAACCCATATGGAAAACTAGATTGCGTGTATTGAATGACTTTGAAATGGAACTCGGATGGTCATCTTGGCATATAATATTCTCCGGGATAATTGTCATAAAACTGCGGTTGAGATGGTTGGTATGGCGTTGGAGAAGGACCGGAGTAGTATTGGGGATATTGAGGGGGAGGAAGGTAGGGGGGACCGGGAGGATAATTCGACATATATGGATCTGGATAATTCATCGGAGGAAGAGGATCATACGGTGGAGGACGTTGTTGAGATGGAGGATGTGGCTCCGGTGGATGAGCTGAAATCATTTGGATAAAAAGGAAGCAAACTTACGAGAGAATGGGGGAGAATTGTGAGTTGTTGAGCAGAAAACATTAACCAATGGATTGACATCTGCGAGGTCTTCTGGGATTTCGGGCGACGAAGGACGTTGGGGAGGAAATCGCTTATCCGAGGTTCCAGCTGGTGCTGGAGCACATCGTAGCGGCGGATAAGGCTGTTGGATTCCCTCTTGAAGATTCCGAAGTGCCTTCTCAGCCATTGCTCCTAATTTTTTGATTTAAAAAAAAGTAGGCTTATTCTTACCGTATTCATTCGTCTTGGCTAATTCCTGAAGACCGCGAATGTTGTCTGTATTATTTCGGAAGATAGCAGCTACTTGAGGATGGAGGATTGTACTGGCCACGATGGTTAGTGCCGGCAATTTGATGGTCTTCTCGTCCTTCCCGGGGTATAGTTTGTCGAGAAGGAAGAGTGGCAGATAGATATTCGTTTGGCGATCTCCTTCGACTGTCATCATTTCCGGTTGGAGGAGGATGAAAGCAACTTCATTTCTGAGATGCGAATTCCGGCAGAAATTGCTAAGCGTTGAGACACTCGCCTGGATAATATCGACCACTTTGACTCCATCGACCAATCCTCCATCAGCCTTTATTATATGAGCAATTCTGAGAGAAAACTTACTGTGGAAAGACTGCTGCAAGCCACTTTGAGGATGAACACGATCCAATAGGCGAAACCTCGGTTATCTTGAAATTTGAAGGAAGACTCGGCAAATGTGACCAAGTGGTGATCCGTCTTTTGATGGTCGTTATTTGTTGTTAGACGATTGAGTAACTGAATTTGATTTTAAATGGAGAAATTTTAAAAACCTGAAGAATTCTCCAAATCAATTTGGGTCTCATCGTGCTGAGAATCTGAAGTAAAATAGGCCAATTGCCGGCCGTAACCAGCTGAACGTCGTTTTCAAAGACATTATCAGAACAGAGGATTCGCAACAGTCGCAGGATGGTCTCTTGTAGTCCCTCGAACGCTTCTCCTTTGGCGTCGTGTGGTCGATGCATCAGCATTTGCAACAAATAGGTGATATTGTGATGGTTTTGACACAAAATCTCCTTGTTTTCTTTGCCTCCTTCAGCACACATGTTGATGAGAATATCCAGACAATATTGATTGATTGTGAGGTCGTGAGATCCCAACAGCTTCAGCACGGAATTTAGAATTTCTTTCTGGTTGAGCATTGTTCGGACGTGGGAGAGACTTCTCAAACATTCCAAAGAAGCCTTTTCCAAACGAGGAGAGCCATGGCAGAGGACTCTCGACAGCGCGATGGCTGCATTTATTGACACGAGATCCTCCGCATACTGTAATAGCTGAATAAAAAGGCTCAAGGAAAGAGTCTAACCGCAGTCAATTTCATAAGGAGTTGGATGGTCTTCAGAAGAAGAGCCTCGTTTCGGAAATCCATCAAAATATCAAGTAATGTCTGGGGTCCTTGAATCATAAAAAAATGTCTCTGCAAAAGTGATTAGGCAATTCTTTCTTCGACTTACAATTTGCTCTTGGTTCTTCTGACACAAAATGATAATGATCTGGACGATGAGACCAAGAAGCTTCTCGTAAGCGCTGCTACTCATCCTTCTCTCAGCCTGTAGCTCATATCGGAGTCGATAGGTGAGTACATCCAAAGCGCCGTATTCCCAGGCTGTTCGAATGTTTTGGCCACTATTTTTTGGATCAGAAAGAAGAGTATGAAGGAGGGGAATCGCCGACTTTTGGAAGGAAGTGTCCAATCTAAAAACTGGAATTATTTCAGGGAGAACAGCTTACTTTAAAAAGTCTAAAAGCTTTCTAATCATGAGTCCATTGAGTTGATGATTCAAATAAAAAAGAAGTTGGAGTCCCTCTGGTCGAGACGAAATATGGCAAAGAGCAACCAAAGCATTTTTGATCAGATTCTATAACTCTATGACTCGAAAAGAATCGAATAGACGATTACCGGAAGATTCTCCCTGGTTTGAAGCAACTCGACAATGGCCTTCACGGCCTCCAGTTGATGAATTATCGGCCGTTGATACTTTGCTTCATCCGTGTCTCTTTTGGCAATGTTCAGGATGAACGCCATTGCACGAGTGGCCACAGTTGGATCTTCGTCGTTCGTCAAATTTATCAATTCCGAAATGGCGGCGTTTGCCGTTTCTGGCTGAGCATGAGGATCAAACGAGAGCGAGATATTTTCAAATTTTTGGCGTTGCTGAGATAACTGTATATTTGAAAGCAGAAACAGCCTACTTGTTCTGTGAGTTCACAGCTTTTGGCAACTGAAACGACGGACATTCGAGAGGATCCAGGCATCGACATGACCGAAGGAGCTTGAGATTGCTGGAGACTGTGGATGCCACTGTCGCCATAGGGTCGTTGCCATTCGGCTACTCGAAACTGGGCCTCCGTTTGGATTGTAAGTCTGAATTGGATAGGATTTTGCGGGAAAAAGCCCAACAATCTCCTCAAATAAACCTCTCTCTCAATAGATTTGAGAAAATTTTGTTCCTTCTTTAGGAGAATAAAATATAGAAGTGGCGACATCGAGAGAGAAGGTGTGAATAAGGCCAAAAGGGATCAGAGATGAAAATGTTTTCTAGGCCATTCAAAAAAGCGCCGAAAAGTCCAAAAGCTTACTGTTGGGTTGGCCGTTGAGCTCCCGGATGGCCGTGATATGGCACTGGCTGCATCTCATGATATTGTGGCTGACCCATTCCCGGAGAGGCCATAACCTGAGGTTTTCATTTCCAAAAGAAGGCAACAACTCACCGGAGAGCAGATTGGTTGCTCCATCATCCAGTCTGCCTTCCGTCGGAAAAGCCTGGAAATGACAAAAGTTTTTGAAAGAAATCCTGTCGGTCTGTAAAGGGAAAAAGTGGCGGCTGGCGGGACGCGCGCTCGCGCTAAAAGAATGAAATATGGCAGGAGGAGTGGGTGGCGGAATGGGAAGTTGAAGACGCTACGGGGAGCCATTCGCGACAATTCATGAGGTGATCCTGATTTATTTACTCATTTAAGACTTTTAGACCAGAGAGAGAAAGAGGGCGAAGGAATGCTCGCTTTTACGATGAGAGAATATGATTCATTCGGATCGAGGAGACAAAAAAAACTATGAGAAGTTTTGAGAGCCATAATAGTAAGATGAGTCAAGTTGTGTCTCATCTTGCCTCGTGATTTGTTGCAAAACTGTAAAGTGGAAATAGTTTTTAACGAGAATAGGAAGTCGTTTACTCCCGAAAGGGCCCTCCCTAATCTCCCCTTTGGCGGGGCGGAGCATCCGGCCAGCCACGGCTTATTGGTCCTTATCAGTTGATGAAAACACACACTAACAGAAGGGGTTTGTGTAAAACGAACGGGAAGAATCGATCCCTGAAGGCCAGCTGTCTTCTTTCAAAGGATCTCTCAGGTTAGTATAGTTGGAAAGATGATCAAAGAATGGTTAGAGGAGAGAAAGAAGTCCATTTGGAACAACCACAAAACGATAAGAAGATGGTAATATTAGCCATTTGGCAAGAGAAAAAGGTCGTTACAGCTGCTGGGAGAAGAGGTTAAGACGGCTGGAGGTGTGAAATGAAAAGACAACAGGCTGACGCCTTATCTCCCGGGCCCCATCGATCGATGGAAAACGGGGGATTCCAGAGAGGGATCAACTTTAAAAAAAGCGAGGGAAGTAGCACTGCTAGGTCAAAGCTCTTCTTATCGATTTTGGGAGTTGAACAGTCTCGAAGATTATGAAAGAGACAACCCTCTCGGCCATAAATTTCGGAACGTCAGTCGGCTGGTTGCTCTTCCGGAATGTAAAGTCGTTGAGGTGGCCGTTCGCATATGCGAAGAGCCGCACGGGTCGCAGATAAATGGTCCCCGAACGACCGTCAGCGTATCAATTGCTACCAGATTTATGAAAACTTCGGATGTTACAGCCGAGCACCATTAACCTTTCGGCTGGAGGAGGTCATTGCTTAGCCGGGAAAGCAACAGAGAGAAAGGCCGTTCGAGGGTAATTCCCTGAGGCGGTTCGAGAGCCTTCTCTTTTGATAAACGACTGCGCGCATCGACAAAATATCGTCCTTCTACGGCCCACATTTATCAGGATCCTCCCCGGGATTCTCAATCTCAATACTCTCCTCGGGCAAACGAGAGAGAGAGAGAGAGAGAAGAGCGTAAAAGACAAAGGGTCGAATGAGTCAACGTTCCGTCTTGGGAGAGAACTTTTTTGAAAAGGAGAGGACAGCTGGTTCAAAGAAGAAGAAACACTCAGCGGGATCCACGGTTTATCAGATCCATGCTGCGAGGAGATCTCACTTGGCCTCAAGGAGGGATTGATTGGGTAATGATTTGAGTTTTGGCGCCAATCCAATGAGGTCAAATAGAGATCCAGGCCAGGTCTCGAAGGACTGTTTTGACATCGAAGGTCCTTCTTTGTTGCCACCACATCTGTCGGTCCTCTTTCGCGCGCCATCGGGCCCTCTCATCAATATGCTCGGCATTAGAACTGTCAGCCGGCTGACAGATCTCGGCACCATGTGGGCTGTGGAAATCCTGGAAGGCCACAGGGCAAAACTATCTTTTTCGTCAAAATGTTCAGCAAAAACAAATAAAATTACAAGAAGAAGCCATCCAGAAGCTACAGTAATCGGTTGGAAGTTCAAAGAGAAAAATACAGAGAAGAAGAGAGGTGATAAAGTTGAAAAATAGAGTTTAAAAAGTTTTCTGGATAAATTTTTCAAATTCTTTTATTTTCGCGCGCACGTTCGTCCGCAAATTCTCGCCGACTTGTGAAAATAAAACCCACTGAGACCACGTATAAGTGACGTTGCTTAGTGGACGTTGCCACTTTCTAAACAATGGAAGCTGGTTCTTCCCGGCCTTGTTCTCCCCTTTTAACGACTGATGCCAATCCTGGCAACCCAAATTTCATTCTTCTATTCATTCTCGATTAATTTCTTTACAAAATCCTTCCAATTGTTGGGAAATCCTCCTCAAACAAGCGAAAAGCGCTTTTCGACCTGTCGAATCTTGTCGAATCCCCAAAATAAGTCAGATCAAAGAATTTTCAGTGTAGATAGGCCTATCCAGAGAGAGGTATGATCGCCCCGTGGAATTCTCCAAAAATGTATAATATTTTAATTCCTCTTTTTATTGGTGAGTTGTCTCTTCCTATTTAACTTCTTTCTAGCGCTGGTTAATGCCAACAAAGAAGAGGTGGAAAAACATCTCGAATTGGGAAAACAGTTTTTGGCCAAAGCTCAATTTGCCGATGCTCTGACCCATTACCATGCGGCCATCGAACTCGATCCCAACAACTATATGAGTCTCTATCGACGAGCCACCGTATATCTGGCGATGGGGAAGAGCAAATCCGCCATTCCGGATCTCGATCGTGTTGTTGAACTCAAGCCCGACTTCACAGCTGTTAGTTCACTCTTTCTCTCTTTTATTTCCTTTTTCAGGCTCGAACTCAACGAGCGAGTGTCCTCTTGAAACAGGGAAGTCTCGATGGAGCTGAGAATGACTACAATGCCGTCCTAAGCCACGATGGAAACAATGCCGATGCCAGCCAAAAGGTCGAATTAATCGCCGATTTGAGACAGTATGTGGCCCAGGCGAGAAATTTCTTCCAACAAAATGACTTCTCGTCCGCCGAATATTATCTCAACAAAGCCCTTGAGGTAGGTGGCTTTATTTTACAAAACGAATCGACTTTTTAGCATACAATTTGGGATGGCTCTCTCTACAAAATGAGGGCGAAATGTCTCGAGAATCGAGGAGAGACTCGTAAAGCCATTGCCGATCTAAGAACTCTTACAAAACTTGTTGCCGACAGCACCGAAGTCTTTTTCGAAGTTTCCAAACTCTATTATAACATTGGAGATGTCGAGGAATCTCTCACGTTAGTTTCCTCTCTTTTTCATTCTCTCTTTTCAGTCAAATTCGAGAATGTTTGAAGCTGAATCCCGACCACAAGGATTGCTTCCCCTTCTATAAACGAGTCAAGAAATTGGCCAAAATGCGCGAGTCGCTTCAAGAAGCCTCGAAAACTGAAAATTGGATGGGCTGTCTCGAAAAGGGACAGCAAATCCTCAAGTTTGAGAAAACAATCGGCAGCATCCAGATGGATGTCTACAGGGAGACCTGCAAATGCAATCGAGAGGTTCGTTCCTTTTGTTTTTATTTATTTTCTCGTTTTAGGCTGGACATATCAAGGAAGCCATCCAGGAATGTACAGAAGTCTTGGAGAATGGCGATCCGAACGACGTCGATGTATTGTGCGATCGAGCTGAAGCGCATTTGATCGATGAGAATTATGATGCGGCCATTGAAGATTTCAAGAAAGCCCATGAAGTCAACGAGGGAAGTCAGAAGGCCCGAGAAGGACTCGAAAAGGCTCAAAAGTTGAAGAAACAAGCTGGAAAGAGGGATTATTACAAGATTTTGGGAGTGAAAAGGAACGCCAACAAGAGGGAAATCACCAAGGCTTACCGCAAAATGGCTCAGAAATGGCATCCGGATAACTTTTCGGACGAAGTCGAAAAGAAGAAGGCCGAAGCCAAATTCATTGATATTGCAGCCGCCAAAGAAGTTCTCTCCGATGATGGTTTGTCTTTTGATTTTTGAAGGAGAAATCTTTGTTTTCTTCAGAGAAAAGAAGACAATTCGACCAGGGATCCGATCCTTTGGATCCCGAATCTCAACAAGGAGGAGGCCATCATCACGGATTCCACCACGGCTTCCCTGGCGGTTTTGGTGGCTTCGGCGGCCACGATGGTCCCTTCAGCTTTAAATTTAACTTCTGATCTGCCTGACGACGAGTTGGGTAAGTCGGGAGCCATTTGAAGATAATGGGGGAAGTTGCCAGATAAGATGGCCTGATTGACACATTTTCCCACCGCCGACAACGTCGGGAAATTGAGTTCGATTTTTGACGAAGAGTGTTTGCAGAGTGCGAGTTTTCCTTTCTTTTGACCACCTGACTCGAATTGATTGGGGGCCGAGACGAGTAATTTCTAATTATTGTTTTCCTCTTCCAGATCGACTATCGATTGTCCGCCGGTTATCAATCGTCCTTTTGTCTCTCTCTCTCTCTCTACGAGTACGGGAAATATTGCGACTTTTTATCTCTTCGCCCAGGCCTTCCGATTGCCGCGTGCCAAAGCTAATCGTCAATAACTGTGATACATGACCTCAAGTCGCCTAGGATTTTTTGTTTTTTCTTCGTTACAAGTCATTTGCTCATGGGTATTCTCTGTGTAAATCAGATAAATTTA
Organism: Oscheius sp. JU1382; assembly: GCA_932521405.1. NCBI lineage: Eukaryota > Metazoa > Nematoda > Chromadorea > Rhabditida > Rhabditidae > Oscheius > Oscheius sp. JU1382. Next base: position 5,368,596 of record OW051479.1, read on the forward strand.
TTTATTTTTCTTTCTGTCTTTTTCCTCTTTTTTCCTTCAAAGCAACCGGTTTCATTCGCTTTCTATTCCTCTCTTTATTCAACGAGTTTTGGCCCTCCTCATGAGAATATTTTCAGATGTCAAATGGTCCATTTTATCATTGCTGTTGATATAGGTATGTCCCTACAGGAGACAGAATTGGAGATTATAGGTACAACGACTATCAGAGCTTGTTTATTCGATGAAAAATGCCAAGTTTTAAGTGTGGCAAAAGAAAATGTCTCGGTTTCCATAACGAGTGATGAGCTCTATGGGGTGAGGGTTGAGATTGATCCCGATCAGCTTTTCGACCAATTTATTCGAGTTGTCAAAGCAGCTTGTAGGCGTTCTTCTTTTACTCTTAGACAGATGTTTCCAGTGAATAATGTGCCGGAAGAAGGCCAAGTTTGGTTGACTTTTTGCTGTCAAAGAAATTCTTTCATTTTGTGGAATAAATCGACAGAAATTCCGCTGACAAAAATAATTTGTTGGAATGATACGAGATCTGTGAAGTCTTGTGACGAATGGAATAAATCCGCCACAATAAAGGTGAAATGAAAGTGGCAGATGGAAATCGAACTTCAGGCTCTGCACTTTGGAGGGGCTTTTATGCACTTTTTCACTCGACAACCCCGATTTATGGCAGCCAGGTTGTTCATCTTTTCGAATTTTTTCATGTTCTTTTTTTTTTATAGAAAATTACACTTTTTATCAGCGATGGTCAGTCATCGAGTCATCGTCACAGTAGAGGAGGTTCGTTACGGATCCACCAAGATTGATCGATAGTTTTGACCTTCGAAGATTCGGCTCAAAGACAAAGATTTCAGTCGACGGAACTCAAATCGCTTCTGAAAAACGGCCAATTGGTCTTTGGATGTCTCGACACTTGGCTCCTTCATCGTTTGAGTTGTGGTCGCTCTCTTGTGGCTGAAGCTTCGAATTGTTCAGCTACCGGAATGTTCGATCCTTACATTGTGAGCTAATTAAGCTGAAGAAAACTTCTGTTATTCAGAAAGATTACAACAACACGATCTTGAAACTGATTGGATTTCCGATTTCGATCCTTCCTCCACTCGTAGATTCGGCTGTTTCGGAAGGAATAGCCATCGTCGATGAGAGACATTTTGGACGAGAAATCAAGGTTGTCAGTGTGGTAAGGAGGGTGTCGGAGAGAAAAGACGTTCAGATGGCTGATCAACAAGCTTCGTTATTCGGTTGTGGGGCTTGGAATCGAGGGGACATCAAAATTTCCCTTGGAACTGGAACTTTCATCGATATGAACACCGCTGATGAGCCGCATGCCTCCATGAATGGTACGAAAACTCAAAATAAAAATAAGCTTCTAGGGTTATATCCTTTGGTCGGATGGAGGACTGATGGAAAAGATACTTTTGTGGCTGAAGGGAATGACAACAACACGGCTACGCTGCTCCAATGGGCACAGAATATCGGTCTTTTTGATTCGGTGGAAGCAACGAGCGAAACGGCGATTGAGGCCGGAGATACTCATGGGGTCGTCTTCATTCCGGCCTTCAATGGACTGCAGACGCCCATCAACGACGTCAGTGCTTGTTCAGGCTTTTTAGGCCTAAAACCTGATACAACAAAGGCGCATATGTGAGTAGAAAAGGGTTTCAGCAAGAGTGGTTATAGGGTGAGAGCCATTCTCCAATCTATTGCTTTTCGAGTTAATCAGATTGTGGAAACGATGAAAGACGAAATAAATATAAAAGAGATTCCAAGGATACGGTAGGATTTACAAGGAGAAAAGATCTTTTTTTTTTTAGAATTTGTGGTGGAGTGTCGTCGAATGAATTTGTATGCCAAACGATAACAGATCTTCTCGGAATTCCAATAGAACGAGTAGCTGATGCGAGTAATTCCGGCTGTAGAGGGACAGCTCTGTTGGCTGGAATAGAGCTGGGAATCTGGAAATACGAGGAAATTGCGAATCTGATTGGCGTCGAGAAGATCTTCACCCCATCTCCAGCCTCAGCTCAATTGAAACGAACTTATTCCCTTTGGCTGAAAGCCCTTGAAAGATGTCGAAGATTTTATGAACGATAAAAATTTTAAAATACATTGCACAAAAACGAGAAAAAGGGAAACCACACAATCTCAAAATGACTGAACTGAGGCTGGCAATCTCTTCTGAGAGAAAACAGCCTCAATTCCGCCAGTCGAATGGTCCCCACTCAGGTACCCGGCGGTCTCTCTGTCTCTCTCGATAAGGCACAACACTAGGACAACTATTATGGAGGAAGAGAGTCGCGATAAGACGTTCACACCTAGAAGCAGCCAGCTAGGTGTCATCATAATCGATATAAAGCCCGAAATAATACTGACAAAGTTTCAAGGAGGGATCAAGCGAAATGACTAGTTGACGGTGAGGTCGGGGGAAGACGAAGGACTACTGTGGGAGGGAGAACTCAGAGGCGAAGGATTGTTCTTTCGAGCGTCGGAGGATTCACGGGAATGGGTCTCCTTGTGGGTCAAAAGAGTTCGTTGTTGGCAGAATCCTTTGGAACAAATGTCGCACTGAAAGCTTGTTTTTATTTGGGGAGGAGAAGAGACAAAACCTTGTAAGGCTTCTCCTTTGAATGGATGAATCGATGATCTCGTAGATGGTCTTGTCGTCGGAACTTCTTGTGGCAAATATCGCACTAAAAACTTGTTTTTGTTTGAGGAGAAAATGAACCTCATAAGGTCGTTCATCTGTGTGAGTTCTTTCGTGGATCAGCAGATTGTACGACTTGGTGAAATGCCGGCTGCAATGACGACAAATGAACTCCTTCTTTGGTCGAGATGATCGGCCACTGCAGCGATTCCGCCCAGGCAACATGAACCTAAATCGATGATTAAAGGTAGAAGAGGAACAAACCATGGAGCTTGGTATGGAGTAGCTGCCTGAGCGGTGAGAGTCCTCGTGTGGAGGAGTGGTCGAGTCGGAGTGTTCTCACAAAGACTGGCTTTGATTTTCTGCTCCTGTTCGATCGATTCGGCCAGATGAGCAAAGTCGAATTTAGTCTCAACTGGAGGAGATTCTCCCTCCGACTCTGGACTACACATCAGTTTCATTTTCTAGAAAGAATTATTTTTAACAAAAGGCAATTACCTCGTTCACGGTGTTTTGGTACATAATTGTGGCTATGAATTGCTGGTAAGTCTTCAAGAATTGCTCATTATTGAAGGGAAGAGCGAATGGCGGTGGGAAAATACTTGTGGCTGGAGCCGTCTTCAAGAAGATTTGAGGCGTGAACATCCCTGAAAATGGTCTCCTGTTGGACTGTTGGATTTGGAGAGAGAAAACAGACTCTGACTAAGACAAAATAGACAAACAAGTTCCAGAAAGAGAACCTCCCTGGTCAAAAAAAGATAAAATGATAGGAGATGGCGTGAAAATCCCCGGTCTCTTTGCGGAAAAAGGTCGTAAAATTATGAAAACGTTATCAGCCGGAGGGTCATAACAGAAGTGTTGCAGTGAGCGTCCCGGCTTGTCTTTCTTGACGCTATCAATCACACGACTCGACTACCGTAGTTAAGTCTCTTTTGGGACAGCAAGGGCAGAGAGTTCCCAGGCCGAGTCTCTCGGAGAAAATTAAAATTACGGTTGGTCTGGGAGTATCCGCTTTCAGACATCAATTCGACCAGAAAAAGGAGGGATCTACTGGTCTCCATTGACGCAAAGCTATTAGCGGACTTATTATTTTTGGAAAATGAGGTGAGGGTGGTGGAAATCGGATCAGTGAGGGTGGACTCCCAATAGTTCTGACAATAAGTGATTTTTGAAGCAAGAGGTTTGTCAAACATCCAGCGTAATTCTATCAGTCGTAATCGGTGTGCTTCGTTCCCATTAAGCTAATAACTTGGAATCTATTTTAAACTTTGTTCTTTCTCAAGAAGCCGGGAAGTCTCGAAAAAGTTCCGGTACTACCGTAACCCAAGGTGCTAATCGGCTGCCGCTGTTTGCCCAAAACGTGGCGAGAGGAGACTCAGTAGACGTGTCTATCCGTTGACTACATAAAGGAGATTTAGACAAAAACGAAGGAGAAGAATAATGTGCCCAGAAATGTAGCCCAGAGGAAAGGCTGCCTCGTAAAAGACATTCACGGCGTCGGGTCGCTTTGAAAGGCGTGATAAGAGCAAAACAGTGGCCTATAAAGATTTGGAGCTTCTGTACACTTAAAAGAGGCCGACCGGATCAGAAGAGAATGCTGAGTAACGTAAAAGATAAATACTTCCAGGGCCTTTCATAACTTTTGGAATTTGGTTGGACTCGTGACGTTTATTTTAGACTTCCATTTCCAAAGAGATTTTCCCATAAGAAATAGCAGACTGACTGGGGAGAATTCTGGAAAATATGGAAATCTTTTCCTCTTGTTATTCCAATGAGCGTTCTGGAATTCTTCCGAAACGGAAGTTCGATGACTGACTGGCGGAAGTCTCCACAGATTCCAGCAGTTCATTAGAAGGAGACTGTTTTTCCAACGGCGAAGTCACAAAGAAGCGAGGAAGGGGAATTTTCTATTTGGGAGGACAGTTCTCAGGGAGCAACCGGCATAAAACGGCAGCCGAATGGGTGCTTCGGGCCTCGCCTGAATGTGTGAAGAACGTCGCCCCGGCCGTAAAGAGCGGCAAGGTTTGCTGAGCCTTTTGAGGACTGCAGGGAGTCAAAAGAGGAAATTGGAACAGTGAGGACTGGTCAGGAAGGAGGTTGTCTTCCTCCTGTCTTTTGAAGTGCGAGTTGGTAGCTCAACTGATCTGATATAGACTGATTCTTATGAGGTGGAGGAGACTACAGTAAGAAAGATGATGATGAAGAAGAGAATTGAAAGAGGATTGACTTCACCCGGCTGCCGAGACAGTAGAATGGGAGAGGCTCCCGACTTGGCCACTGAGCCCGCCCCTCTCAGGACAGACTACGGTAAACGCAAATAAGACCTCGATTCATGGGGGCAAAAGGGCGGTGACTGAGTAAAGACGAGAAAAGTTCTTCCGGTCTCTTTTTTTCATATTTAGAGACTTCTAGTAGGTCGGAGTGATGGATCAAAGAGGCAAAAAGATCGCATTTCTGACAAGTGGGCATAGTGACCGGGGGCTTGTAAATCTACTTGGAGTCAAAAAAGGAGATCGTATGACGTCTAAAAGTGACTGTGATCGGGGATAACGATAGGAACAAATCCTCTTTTTTGACTATCGATGGAGAAATTCTTGAGAGAAAAGGCGGAGAAGTAAAGGCAGAGGCGTTGGATTAAGGAGGAGAAGAACTGATAGGAGAACTTATGATGAATCAGAGAAAACTTCCGTTTCTCCTTTTCTCCCGGCTTAGACAATTAATCTGGAGACATTCTGCTCCACCTTCCTCCGGTTTTATGTCGAGATTCTCATCTCTTTTGGCAAAAACATTCTCACACCTGGTCGTACCAAAAAAGAGTAACTCAGGTCATGGGAGACAGGGGAGATTGAACGAGATTCGGGGATACGGTAAAAGATGAAACGGGAGTGACCCGAGGGAGTTGAAACACATGTTGGGAGGGATCACTCGACGAGGCACAGCGGGAAGGGGAAACCCGACAAAGAGGCGTTAAGGGGCCTCCAGGAGTGAGGTAATATAAACAATCATTCGAGACGAAAGACCTCCCATCGGAGGGACCTCCTCCGCCCCGTGATAATTAGCCAACAATCTCCTGCAAAGAGCTCGCTGTTGTCCCAGTAGGATTCTACTGTTTCCTACAAAAAGAGAACAATTCCTTCCCGAAAAAAAGCCATCTGACTCATTTCGCTTCGTACCGACTTTCCCCAAGAAAAACGTGAGTCGGGATAAACAGAAGGAGACCACTATATTAGATGATAGGTACAAGATACAAACTTAAGAGTCTGTCTGGCAAATAGCCGTACATACAAATAGGCTGTTTGAGCCACAAACGCATGTTCCATGTCTTCTTTCTAGCTCAGTACTTTCAAAAAGAAAGGACACTTGTCCCATTTGTGTTCGAGGGGACTTCCTTGATCCAAAGTGATGGAACTCGGAGGAACATCTGTCCTCACAAGAGGATTTTGATTGTTTGCAGCCCTAAGCCACCTTTGGGATTAGCAGTTACACATCCGTCTATCACCTGCTCTCTGTTGTTCTTGGCGTCATGACAATACCTTAGTCATTCCCAAGATGGACGTCCTCAGCCGGGTGGCATTGTCGGGGAGCACCTGCTCTGCCAGAGGGAGATTCTCTCCTCTAATAGAGGGTTCCCACAAGCCAGAGTGAAGAATACAGCTGTCAGAAGGAAGAGAATTGGTAGAGACAATAGCCGGCGGCATGGTCAAAGCCCGCGTGCCGTATTGTGATTAGAGAAGACGAGACGACGTTCAACACTTCATCCACTACAGTATCCGGTTGAAGAACGTTTGTGGAGAGAAAAAGATCTGGGAAATCCGCCTTCTCTCCCAAGCATTAAAGGGGGATACGGTCATCGATTGGAGAATCATTCCTAAAGGAGCTCAACAGGGTCGATTCTGTTATCAGAGAAAAGAGAGAAGGAGCTAAGCTCCTTTTGGGGATGTTTGACGATCGAATTTGGGCGCATCAAACCAGACTTTGGGGGGAGGGTACGGTAGGTTAGAATGTCCCTTTAGGAGGGGTGACTGGTTCTTTCGAAGTGAATGATCCAACTCTATTTGATGAAGATTCTACGCAAAGAAAGGAGAGAGAACTTTGAGCCGTATAGTTAGTTGAAAAGATGAAACTTTCCCCTTGATTAGTTGGTTTTTTCATGTTCATTCATTCATGATTTCCAATTGGGAACGATTCAATCGTAATATCTCGTAAATTGCAACTTGGAGGTAAAAATTGAATTTGTCGGCGAGCTTCGTACAGTAATGTATTTTCTCTAATGGCGAGAGAGAGTGTGGACAGCTAGAAGTCCGCCTAGAGTCCGCTCCATTTATAACGTTTTGATGGCCTGCTCGGCTCCGAAATGTCTGACCGTATATCGTGGCTTGCGCAGCGTATTTCCGAAAACCGTTTTGGCCTTCCTCGAAGCTGCCGACGACTAATTCGAAAATTGAGAAAGGTCGTGGCTGAGGGCCGGAAGAGCTCCTTTCCTATTTGCGCTGTGTCAATTTTCGACTGTATTCCAAGCCATAAAATCACAGTACGGGATGAGGTGGATGCTCGTAAAAGCCCCCAGAGGAAGTCCGGTCTTCCATTCGCCTGGTGTGGGGGACTAAATCGTAGCCGATGAGTCATTTTCAGCTCCTTGATCTCTTTCCAATTAATAGCCAACTTGTTCATTTATTGTCTCCTTGAGCTCGCCGCCTTGACTCTACCGTACTCGACCCTGTTTGGCCAGATCAAAGGCACCCGCCGTCTTATTGCCAATAAGATTCTGATTATCAACGCCTTCCGGTGGCTTTTAGCACCTACCAGGCGTGAGATCTCAGAAGCTGGAGGGATCTCCCTACAGTACTCTAGGATGTGCCAACTAAATGAAAAATGTCTCATTCTGCGGGAGGCCTCTCTCCCATTGAATCACGACGTCGGTCAAGCTGAAAAGCATCCACGTCCGGTCTATAGATCACCGATTAGGCAAATTCTCGGGGCAATTTCTTGTCGGCGGAAGTTTTCTCCTAATGAACAGCGTGGCATTTATAGCCAAATTGATAATTACCGTAATCAAGGACGAATTTACGACGCCGCTGACCTCAGGATTAGTTTGTTTGGAAAATGATACTTCTCGCCCGGGATTAGGCTACAGATCTTCGAATAAAGGTGTTACAACTCTCAAAGACTAACCGCTCTATCAACTGGCCGGGAGTCAACAAGTGTCAGGGAACTGCTTGCGCAAGCTAGCTGACCTGATCTTCTAAGGGCGTTTCTTATTAGAGAGGGAAGCAGGATAATTGGAAACTTTCGGTCAAAACAATCAATTTTGAGTTATTTCTGCAAACTTCATCTAGTACGTCCAAAGCTTATTTTTACTTATGCGTCCTTCCAAATATTCTTGACGTTTTGGCTTTATTTCTTTTGAGAAGCTACAAAATCCGAAATTCTCTCAAACTAATTGAAAAGAATTCGAATAGAAGATTACGGTATGGGATTGGGAGTAATGCTTCCTCGTTGACCCGTTGCCTGACCTAATCTCTTTGTCCCAACAGTATCATGTATTGGCACAACTCCTCAAAGTGCTAAACTGCGCTAATCACCTCCGTTTGACCCGAGGATCGTCGCCTTGGTTGGACAAACAAATTGTCAGTCGTGCTTGCTAGCCATGAGCTGTATCCAAGAGGTAAACGGCGGCATCTTTTGGTCCGAGATTAACAAGCAATAACTGTGACGAACGCGGTAAAGCTTTCTTTTGTACCAGCTGAGGGAAATAAAAGGGGCAAATTACCGTTTGGTCATACGACGGAAGGTGTTGACGACCTTCTTAGTCTTATCAAATAAGAGGGATTAGTGACAGTAGAGCTACTGTGATAAAGGGAGGAGAGCTTTGGCTGGGAGACACAGAACGTAAAACATTATTTTTAGATTTTTTTTATCTTTCGTTCAGCCTCGTAATGATTGGGATTCTATTCTCTCTGAATCAGAGACGATTCCAAGGTTCGAAGGAGTCTCAGAATATAAATCAATCCTACTGGATTCTGGGAATGATTAAAATGACGAGGAGCTCTTCGACTTCCAGAAATGTTGAAAGATTCAAAGCTCGTTATCACATGGCCTAAGCGGACGGTATTAGATGATTAACTCGTCCCTTGATACGGGGGCTGTTTGTGCGTCTGCTCCTCCTTTCTTTTGAGGGACTGTCTGAGTCAGAATAGAGAAGCATTGGGTCAGTTTATCTGGACAATAATACCCCTAGTGACGCAACTTCTTTGCTGGGAGCCGCCTTTACGAGCCAGCTCGCATTGACTAAATGTGTGGGCAAACAGACACCTCGGCTTGAGAAAATCATTCATAGACAGGCTGCAACTTGAGAGTCTAGTTTAGCTATAAAGAGATTAGTTGATTTGAGAAGAGAGTGAGAAAATTCTTTGGGTCAGAGTTAAAGGTTTCAAAAGAAGAGACTGTAAGTATGGAAGCAAGAACCACAAGACAAATTTCAAAACAATCTCTCCTAGTGAAACAGCTCTTTGGGACAAGAAGGATTCCCAATGTCTCTGAATGTAAAAGGTCTAGTGGATGTGCAGAAATGATTCATCCCAAATTATCAGCTACAGTAGCCCACCTGTCCATAGAGATATCCAAACTCTACTCGGGTTGTAAAAGCGTCGGAATCGGAGACGAGCAGCGTTGGGCTTTAATCTAGGCCATTCTTATCTAAAGAAAACATTTCGCTATAAGAAGGAGGGGCATTTGATATGGCCCATCACTACCGAGTTGCCACTGAGGCTGTCAAATGCCATATTTGTGGAGTCATAGAGGCAAGCAGACTTGCCCAATATTTCGAATACAAAAGTTTAATCTTGTCTTGGCAGTCGATTTAAAGGATAAAAAATCCAAATTCATTGACTGCCGTCTGTCCGAATGAAATGGTCTTCTTTCCGATGAATTCACCCAAACCGATTGAAGACAAAGTCGAAAAGAACAAAACGATTGGTCTTTCTTCTGCCGGTGAAGAGTTCGTTTTTTTTTGTTTTTTCTTCTTCAGTTTTCAGATTGGCTCGCGTAACATGGCTGGCGCTTGTAGTTTATTTGGAATTTCTCATTTCGGTCACAATATTCATCTTCACTCTAATTGGAGTGGCTATTGGCTGGCCAGTTTCAGCTCTATTTCTCTTGGCTCTGCTCCAATTGGCCATCACTATTCCTGGTTGTATCTATAACACTCAGCAAATGCCACTCTTCCTGCTGACCTATATTGCTCTTCAAACTGTTACTGGCCTTTCTGAGTTGATTTGGTTTATCGTTCACCTCGTCAACGGCGGTTCCTGGCCGTCTGCTCTTGCTCTTGGATTTCTTTTCTTAATTCAAATAAGCTCTGTTTTGATAGCCGTTTGCTGTAGGGAGAAGACGATCATCCGTCGTAAGAAAAGCGACCTCGAAACGCATTTGTCTCATCCACTTGGAACGACGACTTCTTTGAGCGAAAACGAGACGAAGAGGAAGGAATTTCAACAGTCTGAGTTGAGTAATAACTCCTCCAAGAGATCCTCGAAAAGATTTTCTTCTAGCAAATCGGTCAGACCTAAAAGGAGCCAAGCTAGTCTAAGTGATAGCAAAGAATGTACCAAGAGGAGCAGCATTCGAACGAAATCAACTCAGCCGTCAGATTCTATTCTAACGTCTGCAAGCAAGGTCGGAAAGAAGCGCATTCGAGAAGTCAAGAAAATGATCGAAGAGTAAGTCCTTTTGATGATATTTTAATGAATAAATTTAGTATGAACGCCAAGGAAAAGAGAAAAAGTTTTGAATCTTCAAAAACGGCTTCCACTTCTGATGCCTTGCCATCTTCCAAGTAGATTTTCGTTTGTTTCTTTTGTAATGAAGTTGTAATTGAAGATTTATTTCCAAGATTTCAAACTGACAAAATTAGCGAGTACAAATTACAACTTTGATATCGGTTTCAGCAAAGACTTCCGTTATCATTGGAAGCACATTGGACCACTAAAACGACCTACATTGTAAATCAATAAGTCACCTCAAGTTTATCCAATCCGCAGCCAATTTTGGGCATTACAACGCCTGGTGTTTTATCGGCGATCAAACTGAGACGCATATCCTAAAAGATGAAGAAAATTTAAACCAAATTACCTCTAGACTTTTGCGCAACGAATCATACGTTGGCTTGTTATAGAAGGCCTTCTTCGTAATCAAATAATAAACGGGACGATCTCTCTTTAAAACACAAGCAAATCCAGTTTTCTTGCCTAGAAAGTCGAATGATAAAAGTAATAAAAAGTACCATCTGCCACTTGCTTTTTCAATTCAGGTACACCTTCGTATCTTTTCTTGAACTCAACAGCTATTCCTTTACCCATACTTAATTCAAATAAAGTAAAAATTAGAGAATCTTACGCGCAATCTTCTGAAATACAATGGGCTAATGCAAAATCCTTATAAGCTGCCTCATCCGCGATGGCAAACATATCACCGGTTTTCTGCTCAATCATGTTCGAATGAATCTTTTTTTCTATAACTTTCTATGCTAATATATGCCTTTTCGATATATCTCTGGATTATTACTTTTGAAAGTAACGCTTTGGACATTTGTATCTTTCATTAAAATGGCACATTTAAAGTTACAGTAAATTAATGAGCAATAATGGCATTCGAAATCATAAAATTTGATAGGGTTAGACATATTAAAAAAAGGTAAGTGAAGGACCGAGCTTTTTAGTTTATAAAAGACAAAATGTCTAGGCAAGAGATACCAGGTTATTTTCTTACTAGAAATGATATGCTTTCTGCCTTATTTCCTGAGCGGCGTTGTTAGGTAGAGTTTCTCTGTCCCTGAGGAGAAAATTGGGTTTGTTGTGTAATGCTTGATGAGAGCATTCATATCAGGGAATGACCGTGAACCGATCCTCAACTGACCATCAACATTTTGTACCTATAATAGAATTAAATAAAGTAATAATTTGTTCCTACTTTGAAATGCTTGTTTCTTTCAACTCCTCTCATGGAGATTGACCAATCTCCAGGATTACTTTCAGAGTCGCGGACAATAAATTCACCTTCCGTTCCTGCCATTAATAATCTATCGGCTTCTTCACGGCTTATTCGTCCAAAGTACCAAGCATTTGTTTCTGATTGGCCATTCTCAACCTAAAAAATACTTGGAAACTGCTGTAAAAATAGAACATATTATCTTTAAAATAATAAATCCTAAATGCAAAAAAATAACGTTTACCTGAATATAGTTTCTAGGAACAAGCCCTGTTTGTCCTCGGTTATTCCTGGCCGTCCACCAATCTGGATCATGAGCTGGGTGGTCAATTATTTCTAGTTTCTCTCCTTTCCTAAACGAAAGCTCTTCAGCACTTGTAGCATCAAACGTGTATAGTGCTATTACCGTCTAAAACAATTTATCAGCATTATTATTTTAAAGTATTACCTCAAGAACAGTTGACCTACTAGATGGAGATGTCGGCAAAGAAGGAATAAAGTTGCTATCATTATTTCCATTTGAAGGTCGATAGTTTTCTGTGGCATGCCCTCCACCATTTATATTATTACGTGATTCTACTATCTAAATTTTAAAAAATAAATAAATAAAATAAAAATCACAAACCTCTTCTACATAATTGCTAGGAAACCAGCCACTTGTACCGTTAACTTCACCCTTCCACCATCCATCACTGCTTTTATCCACAACAATTATTGTATCTCCCTTAGTTAAACGGAGTTCATCTTCGAGTTGTGGATCATACGAATATTTTACGGTAGCTCGAATTGTCATACCGAGAATCTGAAATTAATTTTTTATTTAAAATTTTGCTTTAAAAAGCTTTAAGACTTGATGGTTAAAATTATTGAAATAGATTTGTATGAATCCAAAAATATGTATAGTTAGATTTCTTATGATGCTATTATAAAGACTTACTCTAGGATTTGGAAGTGTTCTATTTTCGGAAACGTTACTTTGCTGTGTAGAAAATATTGGCCTATTATCGGGAGCAGTAGAAAAAACAGCAAGAGAGTCTTCCTGAAAAAAAGTAATTAATATGATATAATAGAATACTAATGGTAAAAGAAATCCACTAGTGCGTAAAGTCGATAAGAAGCGTAACGCGATAAGGAACACCCTAGGAGGTGATCGCCAGAATAACCCGTGTTGAAATCATCCTCATAGTTGGCGACAGCAGAACCGATTTCTATGAATCATTTCAAAGAATCAATATGGAAATGATGGTAGGTAACGCTGTTTGCTTAGAAATGCAGGCGAGAGCGGCTAAAGACTAGAAGAGCGAGAGGCATGGGGGCAACTCTCTCAGCTGATTGCTGTCGGGGAAATCGATGGAGAGCGCGAGATGAATTGGACTGGAACTAGAAACTAGCGTAAACAGATATGTGCGCTACTTTCGGCCCTTCTAACTTAAAATATTGTAGCGATATGCCAAACCTTTCTTTTTAATAATTCAAGTTTGCAAATTATCACTCTTTGTTTGCAATACATTGTCCGTAAGAACTAGGAGAAATTTTCAATTCAGGGGAATAGGCTAACTAAACAGACAAATCAATTGTGCCGCAACACATCCTGGGAGAAGCAGGCCAACGGGGTAGCCCAGCGAGCCGACAAGTGCGAGCGGGTCTCTGTTTGCTTACCGGCCATAACCGACAGGCAAGAGTACACAGAAATCACAAATTGGCGCGAGCTGAGAAAGCTACAATTGCTTCAATAGCATATAAGAATAGTTTCTTGAATATAAGACAAACGAACTTACTATTGCAAATTCATTGCTTCGTTGACGACCATTTGGATTTGTAAGAGCTCGAATAGTCCCTTTAGCCTTATCTACTAATTTCTCTTTACGCACATAATTGGATGGTACGAAGCCGGTCTGATTGTGTTCAGTGCGCACCTGAAAAAAGGAAAGTTGCTCTCATTTATCGGCTTGGCTGGAGCAGTAAGTGTAAATAAACTTTCTCTTTGTTGATTTTACAGCGTTAATTCGCCATCTGATATTCTTTTCAAATAAACTGCTTTGTTTGTTTGCAAAAAGACGAAAAAAAAAATTTTATACTAACCTTCCACCAGTTTTTAGTGTCATCGATAAGTAGAAGGCGATCGCCCTTCCTAACCGTTAGCTCTTGGTCTTCGTGAGAGTCGTAATCATATTTTACTATTACGTACTCAAGCTTCTCAACTTCCGCCATACACACCGGCGTCTGAAAAATTATTTAATCTAACAAGACATTAAAAAAAGAAAATTAGGATAACAAGTTAAGATAAGCAAGTAAGAAAAGGTAAATTTGCTGAAGTGTTATGTGTACCAGGAACAATTAGATGCAAAATCTCTCTGTCTCAAAAGTGGGTCAAACGTCTGAAGATGAGGAGAAAACCAGTTTAAGCGCTTTTACTTGCCACAGGCTACTTTTCCAGTTAAATTCCACCGTTTAAATAAAAAAAGTGGCAAATGCTGCAAGTTTTCATCCAATTCAGCCGTCAAAACCTTTTGTGAAAAAGAGTATCGAGCGGATTATGCATCACATGAGTATTGTCGTGGCAAAATACTGAATTTATAGTTGTTCCTATTGGAAAAGACGACGAATGCTCAAATAGTTCGTCAACGCAATCAACTAACTGTTACCCGAGTCAGACAGCCAATGCAAATACAAAAACATTAGGGGAGGAAGAATGCTTTCAGCAGATTTATGTGTCCAAAAAAGGACCGGAAAAGGTCTTTAGAGGTCATTCAAGCAATGCGACGCCCGAAAAATCGCTGCTAATTTAGTCAAAAACCAAAAATAGTGGTTTACCGGAAATGGTAGTATAATTTCCACTTGAACTTGAGAAAAAAGATGGACAAATGGTGGCAATTGCGCGTGAGGAGGCTCATTGGCGATGGAAGCGTTGGTCATATACACAACAGCTGTTCAAATAATCTCGATCCCATATCACCAAATTTTCGTCCCACTTATTATCTTGTTGGGTGGTTTGCTGGGGAAATTTCAAAAATTCAGTCGAATTGTGTAGCCAATTTGGCAAATAGTAAGAGAAGACGTAAGAAGTTGGCGGATGGCAACGGTGGATATCGATCGGTGGCTTTGGTTTCGCCACTCGGTCGGGCAATGACCGCGACACTCATTTGGAAGGCAGCCACACACCGCAGTGGTTTAGAGGGTGAGAAGGGCAAAAAGACGAGGAATTCCCTCGGGTTTTTGAGATTGCGAATGGAAGAACGCTTGAAATAGATAACTCGCTTGCGAGAATTACGAACGTCTTACTTCTAGAGTTTTCGTGAAAAGTCTTAAAAACAACAAACCTGAAGGAGAAGCGTAGAAAAAATAGGACGCCACGTTTTGGAAGCCGGAAGAAAACGATTCTGGTCAACAAGAAGACGGAGGCACAATGCTCTATTGTAAAAGGAGGGACAAACAAAAAAATGCGAATCGCACAACCGGACATCTGAGACGAAAAACTATGGGAACTTTTTAATCCAAGACGAGAATTGTCTGAATTCGGGAGAGGGCAGACTTGGAGTCAAACATTAACGCGGAAAGGACGGATGCTCTCGAAGAGTGCAAGGGACGGACATTCAGAAGTCACTAGGAAATAATTGTTCCCTTGAGGGGAAGTTCGGATTGGAGAAACTGAATTCCTAAGCGAGGCAATAGAAAAAAATTGAAGGACGGTATCTTTCTAGATTCATTCGAGAAGGGAGGCCAGGTGGGAGTTTTTGGCAACCACGATATGCCCAGTTGGGAGATCTGACGTCAGCGGGATTTTTTTTTCTACTCACAGCTGTGTTCTTTCGAAGATCAAACTAAGGCAGAAAGAGAGGGGGAGGCCGATTGCAAGTCGAAATCTATCGAGAAGACGGGTTTTGAGAACAGCCGTAGCCCTCCTTGTTTCGACAAGATTTGCATTTGACACCTGGCTGAAAAAGGGAGAAAGAAGGCCAATTTTGGTGAAATGATGGGGAGATCTATCTCCCTTCTTCTCTCTCTGATCGTTATCGGAGAAGCTATAAATTAAACGGGATTCAGGGTCGGAGAGAGGAAGGCGATAATGATATGGCTGACTATCAGATTTCCCTTTTCCTTGTTCCCTCCAAGATCTGTTCGGAAGGTGTTCCTTGCCTTACCCTACTAATTCTATTAAAGTGGTTGGAGGACAATGTCGGCAACTCAATTTGAACCCATCGTCCCGCCCCCTCGCACCTCTCCAGACGACGTCTTCGTCAACCTCTTAGGTTTATTTTCTTTTTGGTAAAACCGACAGTTATGTCTCGATTGGATCTCGTATAGTTCTGCAGGTTTGTACCGTCTCCTCATTCGATCATATAAAGATTGTAGTTTTTTTCTATTGGTTTTCTCTCTAGCCATTTAGAATGCAATGCAAAGAATTTTTCCAATTATCATCAAGATTTACAGAATGAATTCTTCCATTTCTCGAAGCAAAAATCTCCTCCCATTATGCAACGTCTAAAGGTTTGTAACCCAAGACAAGACGAAGCGTAAAAGTGTGCTGCGGGTATCCAATTTATCGTTCAAGCGAGGTTAAAACACATTCATCTCACAAGACTCATCGAAACGTAGGCTACAGCAGCCAGTGTGGCAGGCTTTATCCGTGATTATAAGAAAGTTAAAAATAATGATAAATCGAATAAATTTTGACTAGCAACGAAAGAAAAGTACAGCAAAAAATAAAATTAAAAAAGTTGGGCCGAACCGGGGATTGAACCCGGGACCTCTCGCACCCAAAGCGAGAATCATACCACTAGACCATTCGGCCGACACTTGGGGGACTAAGGCCTGGTGACACTTTCCGGCGTGAAAACATGCGCTCAAAAACTGCTGATGGGCTTTTGTTGCCAACTTTACTTTGCAGAACCAAATACCTTCGAAAGTGGAATAAACCCCTACTTTCTAAATCTCAAATAAACCTTCGACCCGGTTAGATCCAAAAACTCCCAATTTCGACAAGACTTGACCGGCTTCGTACGACTGAACACGATAAGATTGAGTGTTAGAAGGGAATGACGCTAAACATAAAATAGAAGGAATAAACTCCCGGAGCTGTAAGAGAAATCTAAAAGTCTAATGGCAAAATAAGACAATTGTTGAAGCTCATGTTTTTTTAAATGTAATTTTAGCTATTCTTCACCCATCACTGGTTGTTTTCGAACACCTTGACGAGTTGTGGCCAAATTGGGACAGCCGATGCTCTGCAACAAGTCATCAATGGCGATGTAAGCCAAAAAGGATGGGATTGGCGGAGAACGTGTACGTGTCTTTATCTTTTTTGAAATTTATAATTTCCTCTCAAAAATAGTGATGTTTTTACACGAATTTACCTCGAAAAAGAGGCACCGACGCGGTGCGAGTAATTAGTAGATTAGACGCGTCCTGAGGGAAATCAGAGAAAGACTTCACTCAGTCACTCAAAAAGGACAAAAAAGAATTACAGTGAGGATGGCAGCTGTCGGGCTTGTGATTGGTCCCATGCTGCACAACTTTTATCGGGTTTTGGATTCGAGGAAATTCCGTGGAGAAAAGAGAATTGTCGTCATGAAAAAACTCTTTTGGGACACCGCTTTCATCCCTGTCTTCAGCTGTACTTTCATCAACGGTAAGTCTCCTTCCTTGCAGAGGAGAAAAAAACTTCCAGTGGCTGGACTCTATGAAGGCAAATCCCTTCCCTCCTGTCTCCACGAATATCGCTCTAAAATGTGGCATATTTGGAAAGTTGATTTCGCCATTTGGCCACCAGCTCAGATCCTGAATTTCTACTTTCTACCACATTCCATCCGCGTGATTTATGTCAATTTTGTCTCTCTTATCTATAATTGCCTCATGTCTTACATCAAAAATAACGATGTTCACATTCAATAAATTCAGCTCTTTCTCTCTTCTTCCACCACGAATTGTTATTAGCCAACTTACGGAATCTAAATGAGCTATAGACCTTTCAACAAAAAAGGTACGCCGGGTTGCAGAATCCCTACTAATGCCTAAATCCGTCAATTATGAGTAGCTAGAAACTATCAAAAAGAATTCATTTGAGGCTGCTCTGTATCTCCGTTGGAATATCAGCTACTATTTAGTGGTTTCTCCTCCTTTAATATCGACTCTTTATAATAAGGTTCCCAGACTACTCCATCAACCAAACTTTTATGTCTCTCTGCACTGGATCTTAAAGAAATAAGAAACACATGGCGGGTCAAAGAATGACCAGAAAGAAGACTTTTTGGGGAAAGTTTCTCTAGCAAATTCTCTGTGACCTTGTCTATAAAATGAATGATTTTTCGGACTAGAAAAAGATGGAAGTTCGGGAACACCCGCTCCCTATTTCTTTCAGCGATTTCCCTTCTCTCACTGACAAACATCAATCTCTTGATGGTTTCATCTTCTGAACTTCTCCAATGTTCTCTTCATCTCTCTTCCCAGTCAAAAATATCCGATATTTCTTTCGTGTCCTATTGAATCCCTCTCTCAGCCCAGAATAAACAAATACAACATACGCAGTTGTTTGTTTCCCTCCGCTCGGTCAGGCACCGCTATCGATTCTCGCTCTTTTCGGTGGTCTCGCTCATTCACTTCCTGTTTCTTTTTTCCAATCAAAGAAATTTCCTTATCATTCTCTGTTTGTTTGAGATAAGATTCTAATTGGTTTTTCTCATTTTTTGTTAGATTTTCCTATGGGAATTTTGAAAAAAGTTTCATAACAGCTGACTCAATCGGTCTATTCCCGGGCTCCATTGTCATAATCCAATATTCTTTTTGTCCTCAATCTGCCCGTCGTTCCCATCGCTGTAAATACTATTTAAAAGGGGGAAAACGCCGACCTTGCGTCCTTCAGCTCTCTCTCTCCCTCTTTTCGCCCATTGAAATACTTATAATACTACTTTCTAAAGTCTCTGTCTGTGTGAAACCTTCCAAGCCAGGACCTGTCGAAATCTCTTTTTCTGTTTAAGAAAGACAAACTTATTTCTTTAGAATGACTCTAACTACTTTCCCCGCTTCTCTCAAGGCTGCTTCTGGAGATAACTTCACCGATTATCATCATTTTGTCCTCGGAGATGGAGTCATTTGGGCTTTCT
Source organism: Oscheius sp. JU1382 (assembly GCA_932521405.1). Classification (NCBI taxonomy): domain Eukaryota; kingdom Metazoa; phylum Nematoda; class Chromadorea; order Rhabditida; family Rhabditidae; genus Oscheius; species Oscheius sp. JU1382. The sequence goes on from OW051479.1 coordinate 5,387,316, forward strand.
CTAAAATTCGTAAGCTTTTTCAAAGCAAAAGACTAAAAACTCACAGACCATGAACAAAAATCTTTCAATTGGGGACATCGAGTGGTTCACAAGGGAGGATACGCTGTTCCTTTTTGTCTAAAATCCAATACCTGGGGTAAACCAATCGAGGTGAAATGAGTGACAACTCGAATAAAATCAGTTTAGTTTACTCCTGTTTTTGAAGAGGAAAACTCGGAGGAAGTCCTGTTTGAAGTCAACAAAGTTCCCCATCTTCTTGTCACCGCTGGATTCGAAGAATTAACCGTCCATGGACTCTACAAATGGACTGGATCCTCCTGGGAAAGCGTTCCTCTTGCTGTAAGTTATCTTCTTTTATTCGAATAAAAGTCTTCTAGACTCCTGAGAATCTGATCAAATTCTCCGAAAAAGTGAACGTTCGACCCGTGATTCTTGATAGTAAATCGACCACCGATCGCTATTTGATTTTCTCTGTTTCCCACAATCTTTATCTCTATCACCTGAAGCTATCAGACTCAGCTGTCCTCGAGCCAGTCGGACTTGTCCCCGTTGAGCAATTGGCTGTCATTGTAAGGCTATTTCTCACAAATAGAAATATTTAGATGCCATTGGCTGTGTCTGGAGTTGTGTTTGGCAGCCGAGTTATCATCTCTTATATGACCCATGGCTGTGGCTACATGTGGTCGCCTGATCGTTTTATAATCTACGACACAGAGACCAGGAGCTTTGATCATCTCAATGTAGAAAGTGCTTTCGAATCTCAAAAAAATAATTATAGTGCGTGGAGACAGCGAATGACAAATTGCCTCCTTTTGGGCAAAGCGGGGGAGGAACTGCTACTGGTCTCTCTCCAAACGGCGAATGGATCCATGCAGCTGGCAGTAGTCGCTATGGAATGTATGATTCTCGTCACCAAGGTGGCGTCTGGATTTTAAAGAATCTGGACGGAGAGCTGACTTGGGAGCAGACTTCATTGGAAATTCCGGAAGAACTGGGCTATGGCGGCGTCATTGATTCGTCCACCGGAGAAATCTACGCCATTGGGAAGGAATCCGTTGGGAAATTAACTTTGTAAAAATAATTTTCTTTTTTTCTCGGGTTTAATAAAATTGGATCAAAAATGTTTCTGAGAAAGTGAGACTAAACGCATTGAAAGAGGCGTGTGTCCTCCAAATTTGTCTAGCCTACAACAAGACAAATGATAGGACACAAGGAGTCTTTTCTTCCTTTATCTCTTCAGTAGCCATGCTCCCACGACTCCAGGTCTCCTTTTACTTTTTTGAACTTTTGTTCCTTTAGAACTTCTACATCAAAAACCTTTCGGCTATCAATCTGACCAGCGTATTTATTCAGTTGGGACTCGGCGATGTTTTACAACAGAAAATACACGGCGAATTGGATCGAGATGGCTGGGATTGGAGGAGAACTTGTAAGCCCTCGTTTTTGACAACTTTGAAATATTATAGTGAAGATAACTTGTGTTGGATTCATAATGGCTCCTCAGGTCTAACAAAGTGGAAGAAATTTACAATTTTTAGATTCATTTTTTCTATAAATTTTTGGATTCGAGACGCTTCTCTGGAGGTCGGAATGCCGTTACAATGAAGAAATTAGCCACAGATACCGCTTTCAATCCAATGTTCAGCTTTACTTTTCTAAATAGTTGGATCTCTTTTTCCTCTTTCACTTTCTTTTTATAGCAGCGGCTGTTCTCGAAGGAAAGACAATCGCAATGAGTTTAAAGGAATACCGAGAGAAAGCTCTTTTTGTTATTCGAGTGAGTTCCTCTTATCTCTTGTTGACCCTTCGTTGAGCCATTTACAGACAGATCTTTCGGTGTGGCCGTGTGCTCAACTCTTCAATTTCTACCTTCTTCCAGCAAGTCTTCGCATCATGTACATCAATTGTGTGGCTTTATTCTATTGCTGTTTTATGTCTTTCGTCAAACACAATGAAATTTAAAAAGATCATTAGCAGCCGAAATACGAGATCCGTGCCATATTTTGCGGTGTCCTTGTTACCTGCCCTCAGCGGCTAGTCTCCTCTGTGGGCCGCAATTAGGGACTGGAGGCTTTAAGCTGCACCTGCCGATTGCCGAGGTCATGGGCCAAGCGTTACTGCCACCTATTAGGCACCTCAATAGAGCTCCTATTGCCTCGGGGTCATAAAAATTGGACTCTAATTGCTAATTATAGCCAGCTACCGTATCCTTTGATAAGAGAGACTAACATAGTAACTCCAAATGAAGATGGAAATCCCTAGCCCTCGCAAAGCTTATTCCATGGCCATATTGGTAAACAGCGGCTGTGGGTCTGTAATCTTCTCGTGTCGGTAGCCCTCTTGAACCTGGCGGCGTAATATGAATGCAAATGAGCTCCAGGGGACCGATCCGCCCAGGCAGATTATCATAGAGGAGGAGTCAGTCAGTCCAGATGGTTCTCTCCAATCAGCTGTATGCTAGCCAAGCAAGGATTGGCACCTGTTGCCGTCGGTTTTGGAGGGCAGGTGCGCTCGTATCCGGTCGTTCCGGCCTCCACAAACCACGATTCTCCCCATTATCTCGACACGGGCAGAGCCACCCAGATGACCTTTTCAGTTGATTCCTCTCTTTCCAAATTATACTCCTAGTCTGTCTGGTTTTACCACTCTCTCCAGGCTCTTTTTATTGGAGTCTTCTTTTTCCTTTTTGGATTCATCGAGACACTTTCACAAAGATCTTTCGCCATCTTCATGTTCTCTCAGCCAAGACTTTTGTGAATTTCTTGAGTTCCTTCGTTGCGCACCTGTCGTTGTCCGCCAATTCATCGCGCAGCCATCATAATTTTTCAACCTTGCTCCCGAAACCTCCACCTGTCATATCGTCCAACGAACCACAGTTTAGAATGCGGCTGATCTTGCTGCTAATTACGACTTTGTCTACAATAGTTGCTGATGGCTTCGGTTAGTTTGTCCCCTTTTTCTTCACAAACATTTAGTGGCCGAAGTCTCTTGTTCTGCCGAGAGTCTTACGGTAATTTTGAATAAGTCAGATCCAGAAGTGACTGCTTGGGTGACGGATCAAGCTGCTCAGCCAGTGGTGAGTCCATTTCCTCTCGAAAATAGTGGGAACTTTCAGCTATACGTCTATGACCATAAGGTACGAAGGGAATGCGGAATCTCATTGAAAAACGAAAATGGCGAAGTCAACTACAATCTGTCGATTCCATACGGCAACTTCTGTGATGTCCAGCTGACTGACATCGTAAGATTCTTGATTGTTCTTGAGAAGGAAAAACTTTAGGAGCCAAACTATCGAACGGCTGAGACTACAGTTGTTCTGGAAGACAATAACGATCAGAGTCATTACAAGAATCCAAGGATTAATCATGTCTTCTGTCTTTACACGAGAAAAGTCCAAACCATTCGATTCAGCGATGTTGCAGCGTAAGTTTTGGGGAAATTTTTTTGTGGAAATTGAATTTAGTGGAGAGAAAGTGGTAGCTTCGACGGGAGGAAAACCAATGCCAAAAGTGGAAATGCTATTCCGAGCACAAGATGGAGAATCTCTTCGAACGGCCAAGTTCGGAGATATGATTGAATTCTTTGTGGCTCTTTCGCCGGACCAAGCTTATAAAGGAATTTCTCCCAAGGAGTGTATGTTCAGCGATCGGGAAGACATGTATTCTCCTGAAGCCAAACACCTCACTTTCGTTCAGAACGGGTATGATCTTTTCTTCGGAGAGAAAAACAGAAATTTAGTTGTCCGGTGACTGGAATAGCCGAAATCATCTCTCCCTTGGCCAATGTCAATGGAGAAGTCTATTTCACAAAGTTCAAAACATTCCGTTTCGGAAACTCCAGCACCGTCTTCGCTCATTGTACTGTCCAAGTCTGTCTCAACTCCAGCGACAAAGAGTGTTCCCAGGTATTTCTCTTTATTCTTCCTAGCTAATTGGACCTCTAGGATTGCTACAAAAAAGTCAATTCGAATCTCACAGCCAGTCGTCTTCACTTCCGCCATCGACGTAGTGTTCCACTTGCCACTTCCAGTCCTTCTGAATCCGTCAGCGAAATCTCTCTTCAAAGCAAATTGACGGTTTTGGATGGGGATGAAAACCAAGAAAGTAAGTCATTTTCTAGTTTTAGTTTTAAGCTTTTCAGTTGCCACCAGATCGCTGGAACAATGCCTGGTTTCGGCTAATGTTTCGTCTCATCTGCATCTTCTCGTTGGAATCCTCGGTTCGGGGTTCCTCTTGTCGACTCTTTTAGTCATCGGAATGTGCTTCAAATTGAGGAAAGGCAAGCAGGTTTGTTTTGATGTTTTAAAGAGGGAAAAAATAAATTCTAGGAATCATTCGAAGTCTACGGGGCTTATGCGACTTCGATGGTTCCCTCTGCATTCCGCTATTAGCTGATTCGGTGTCGTCCTCCCTTCTTCTTCTGCTCAGTTTTATCTGTATCACTTGTTGAATATTCCATAATAAATAAAGAATTTCTACAAAACTCTCGAGAGTCCGCGAATGACGCAACGACGCCGCGATAGCAGAGGACCTTTTTGTGGTCGCGGCAGCTTTCTGCTCGTTGGCACGTCCGTCCATTCCTCAATTTTAAGTTTTGGTGGAATCAAAAGCCGCAGCAGAGGAGTTCCTATGAATGTCATCAATCAGAGTAGGTTTTTCGATGTTTTCGTCTAAAATAGCGATGACTTTTGGTTTCTTTATTTCGGCGAAATTTCCTTTCTTCTCTTCTAGCATAGCTGAAATATTTCTCTAAGAGAAATAAAAAGAACAAAAATCGGCGAACTTTGGCCACAAAGAATCGTCGAAAATCAATATATTTGGGTGCAAGTGACCCCGCGATCAACCAGCTGTCGTCGAGACTGTCTTTTCAGCTTCTCTTTACTCGACATCTTCTTTTGGCAAACACTTTGGTATGTGGTCTTCAAGGAGCAACGGGAGACTTCCTCGAACAATTTGTGACCGGTAGAATCAAAGAAAAAGGATGGAATTCGGAGCAAACAGGTGAATTTGCGTCTTTGTCTCTTTGAGATAAGTTTAGCCATAATGTGTGGAGCCAAGTTGATGTTGGGACCTCCGCTTCACCTGTTTTATCACATTTTGGATGGAAGACAATTCACAGGAACGAAGAGTCAAGTCGTCTTGAAGAAACTCTTCTGGGACACGCTCTGCAATCCCTGCATCAGCTTTGCTTTGGTCACAAGTTGGTCATTTCTCTTCTTTTTGTATTTCCCTTCCAGCCGCAGCTATTCTAGAAGGAAATAGCCTCTCAGCTGCGATAGAAGACTACAAAAAGAAATTCTTCGATTATTTCAAGGTTGATTCTCTCCTTGATTGTAGCTTCTTCAGATCGACTTTATTCTTTGGCCATCTGGAATGTTCATCAACTTCTACTTTCTGCCTCATCGATATCGGGTTCTCTTCGTCAATGTGATCGCATTAGTTGATTGTACTCTTTTGTCGTTTATTCGGAAGAGACAGGATTTATGAGAGAGTTTTGAACTCTTTATTAAAAAAAACAGAAGTTGTATGTTTGACATTTTGGCGACGGCCCGAGATCTTGGACCCGTTGGAGGAATTTGGCAACATTTTAGACGATGGCTTCTTCAGTTGAACAATGGCTGGCGCCGTCTTTCGTGACGACAGACTGCAAAGATTTCAGAACGAACAGTTTTTTTCTAACGTTTTTGGATGAAATTGAGACTTTCATCATCAAAGGAGACGATTCGAGTCCATTCGAAGCACCTGAAGGGGGAGTCCGGGGATTACTATCCGCTACAGCAGAATCTGAACTTTTTGTTTCTGACGAGGGGATAAAATCCCACGGTGATTGGCGGAACATTCTGTGAATCGAAGTTGTGGAGGACCAGTCGATCTAATATTTCGAGTTGTTTTGCGATCCGGATTTTGATGAAGCTGAAGTTTGTAAATTTCAGAAAGAAAATAAACCTGGCGATTGAGGAGACCATAAAGGATGAAATTGCAACTCGAATTGATATAAGGCAATGCATGAACTCCATACCTACAAAGGCTTTCAAATGGGAAATGACTGGACATACATAAAATAGATAAATTTGAAGGTTGGAGTTTCCATCATCTGATTTGGCTCGAAGATTTCGACATAAAGAGAATACATCACGGAGACCCAATAGGGCGTCCAACAGATGAAATGAAACATGCAGATGGCCAGCGTATAGACGGCGATGTGGCCAATCGGGATGGAGCCATCAACTTTCCCAGTGAGGGCTTGTCTCACGGCGGTAGCTTGTTTATAAAGTTTGAAGAGCATTTTGTAATAAAAATACATCATGGCAATTAGAGGTAGAAGATAAGCCTGGAAAGGGAAGAGTTTGAGCCAAAAGCTGAACTAACCAAGAAGAAACAATAGAGAGTGAAAAGAACAAAAAGAGTGTCTCCCAGGTCGTCAACGCATTTGTAGAGATGCATTCGAGTGATACTTTTGTTTGGAATATCCAATTTCTCGTAGATTATCAACTCCTAAATGATTTTTTTTAAGAAAAGACAAAAAAACCTTGGAATGAGCAAAGAGAAGGATGGGCATTAGCATAATACATGTGAAAAGAAGCATTGCTCCCAGGACTCGACCAACCCATTTCTGGTCTCGAACCTGCATCTAAAAGCTATTTTTCGATTTCCTTTTCTTTTACTTTGAGCGGATGACAAACGGCACAATAACGGTCGATGCTGAATACAACCAGGATGAAAGTCGAGAAAATCTTCCCAATGTGCTCCAACAGACGAAAGAGTTTGCAAGCTACCGTACTGAAAAGGAAAAAGATGTTGTGTTTTGGAGGGAAACTCACCCGAAAGTCCAAAAGCCAAGCACTTGGTCTATAATGGTCATGGGAAGAGGAAGCATCGAGAGGAAATCAACGATACAAAGGACACAAATATAGGTTAGGGTGGTGTTATGACGGGATCGAGCATCATTTGCCTGGGCATTTCAATTGATGGATTTAATTCTTACTCTGACGTAGTGAACCACGGCCAAAATGGCAGCATTTCCACACGTTCCGAGGACGAAGAGAAGACCATAGAAGGCTGCGATAGCCATGAGCGAGGAATTGTCGTGGTTCGAAAGAGGCAGTGCATAGTTGATAGTGTACTGTAATCAATTCATTTCCATTTGGTTTATTCTCTTTAGAGGATAATTTTTGACTTGCGGAACTCCGAATGTTTTTTTAAAGTCTGACGTTGTCAAATTATTCTATTTTTGACTTAAATATACACTCATTTATACCCTTTATAGATTCATCCCACGAAGGTCTTTGAGGTCGAAAAGTTATTGCTTCTTCTCACGAGATATTTGAAAAACTAACTCGATTTTGATAGTCGAGAATGATCGACCAACCGGCCATTGGGCCCCATCCCTGGGCAGTTTGAATCTTTGAAAGATCCAAATCCTCAGGAAGTAAAATAAAATATCCAGCTCAATCATGGGGGAAGAGGAAAATGAAATCAGAGAGAGAAAGTGAGGGATTATTCAACCGACAAAAAAGAGTCTAATCCTCAAAGAGAAGGAAGAGTGGCTGATTCCTAGTCGAATATCTCGCACGATCGCTTCATTAGACTAATTTTCGCAGTCTTTCCTCGTGACAAAAAGGAACTCACATTTTCGAGAGCGTCGTCGGTTTCCTCAGCCATGGTCTTGGGATCAGTGAGCCATCCGCCTGCAAAACTCTCTTTTCTCAGGTTTATAAATTCCGAGGGCGAGGGAATTTTGGATGAGATCAGTCTCCACTTTTGGACTGAAATAGCACGGGGGTGTGACCTAACCAGCCGAAAACTGGAAAGGAATTTATTGATAAAAAGAAAGAAAGAAAGAGAGAGAGAGAGAATGGCTCCGGCCAAAATAAACAGATTCGAGGAAATATTTTATGAGAGTTCCCCGAGATAACAAGGGGTTCAGAAGCTGTGGGGAAATCGACACCGCAAACTTTTGGGACGCCCATTGCGTCATGGAAAAGAACAAAAGAGACAATCTGACTCAACTCCTTGATAAAGGCAATTTCTCCTACAATTCCTCCCAAAAAGAATTTCCCTCCTGACACCGCCGGGTACAAAAAGCAAAAAAAAGAAAGTTAGCTACCGCTCTGTGAGGCAATTTGTGGCTTTTATCAGGAGAAAGTTATGGCTCCTCTTGACTGATAAATGCTTGTTTGTTTGGAGGAAAGATCAACCCTTTTTTGAACTCACCTCTCAATCCATTCGAATGAATCCAATGCTCCATTTGGCCCGATTCAACACCAACTGGTGAAAGTCTTAGGTTTATGATTGCTAGCCTTTTCACGCCTCCCAGGGAAAAAAAGTTCTGTCCTCTCAATTAAACGAGAAATCAAGGGTGCGGTCTGTCTCCCTAATTGGCTTTTAAATTCTTGGAGTCGACTCTAATTTTAGCGAGAAGAGAGATCCCAAAGTCCTCAGCGAGGAGAAAAGTCAGAGGAAAGATCGTGAGAGGCAGTCAAATGGACATGGGAAGGGAACGTGAGATTCGTCTTGTCCATAACGAACATGGGAAGTTCTCTCTTTGCCCCCTCGCTTACTGTATTTAGATTCCCGTTGTTTGCTTTGCTCTTACGTCTATGAAATTAATCGAAAATTGAGTTGTCCCCCTCCAAATGACTCATTTATATAGACAATAGAAATAGTAATGTTATTGGTCGCTGATTTATTCACAATTTCAATGAATTTTCAAGTGGAATTCTTTCTGAAATGAGTGTCACAAGCTTAGAGAGAAAAAATAAAAGAAAATGCTAGGTGAGAGAGTATCATTTTTCAGCCCAAAAAAAGAGATGTCACGCAAAATGATGGAGGACTTTTTTGGGAGTTCAATTTAGCTTTATGACGACTTTTAAAGACATTTTTCGTCGTTAATTTTCTGTCCTTTTAGACCCAAAACACAACATTTTTCAGATAGACTACGAGGCTAATTCCAGAGCGAAAATACTTGGCATTTAAAGTACAAAGAGACTGCAATTTTTTTTAGAAAAAAAATCATTCTGAATTTGAGAGCTAAGGTTAACAGTCGACTTTTATCAGAGAGAACTTTAACCGTTTTGATAAAAATAAGTGGAGGAAAATTCTTTTCTTTGATTTAGTCTTTTGAAAGAGGAGAGATCAAAGAAATGTAGGAATATTCAGTTGAGTGAATAGAGTAGAAGGTTTTCTGGTACTAGAGGAGGAGTAAACAAAACTAGAAAAAGACAAGGAAGTGTTCAGCTGGGAAAGGAGGTTAATAAGAGCGAAAGAGAGAGCTCGATCGAAGCAAATGTGCCTCGCCGATTTCTAAAATTAACGGACACCTGTTCCGGAAAGTTTTCAAAGACCAGAGCCGTTTATACGAACTGTCTCTCTCTCCAATTGAAATGAATTCATTGATGGGCAATGAGGCATACGGTATGGCTAGGAGTTTAGCCGAATTTCCTTATTTCTGGTTCATTTTTCCCGGACAGATAGGTTGACGAAAAGGAAATTAGAAACGAACGGGGAGAGATGGTTGCTTGTTTCTACAGAGAACAGAGACGAGAGACAACGCATGAAATAATTATCAGAATGGGCCGTTTGGCGCGCTGCACCTGACGACGCGAGATGATGTTATGTAATTTTATGACAGATGGACCACATATAAACAGTCTAATTTGATGAATTGGAAAAAGAGAATGGCTTACGGTGGAAAAATGGGACAATAAGAGGCTAATGAGAGGTTAAAATGGCAACACTTTTATGTCAAAAATAGTTTTTTCTGATCAACAATTTGATAGCTTTTTTGGCTTTTTGGCGTCGTCGTTGCTCCTTTGAACGCCTTTTGAAAAATTCACGCTTTCTTCCCCACCATTGCTAAGGAGGGGATTATCCTGACATCACTCTGATCCGGGAAGTTGATATCAACTGGAGTTTACGGGTGAGTGAACAAAACGTCAACAGAACTCCCATATGACTCGTTTGACTTTTCACCTGTCTGACAAAAAGATCGTTTTTGGGTCAGCCGAAAAACGCCGACTGCAGGGGTGTGGGAGAATATTCCAAGAAAGCCTTCAGAACCAACAAAATATGGACATGGGAAAGTGATGAACTCGAGGTTCAATCGGCGAACATTTAGAAGCCTTAGAAACCCTACGTAGATTCTAGGGGGTTTTCTTTGGAGGTTCAACTGCTGGAAAATATCCTTCTCTTGGAATTCCCTGGGATCAACTCGTGAATCTCTCGCAAGCAGTAGAAAGCCGTATTTCCCTTCCAAACGACACAGAGGGGGGTCTCTTTAGCTCCCTTATTTTGGTTATTTGGAGGAATTTCAGGGGAAATATGGGGAAAACAGACTCCATGTTACATGCAAATTCAATGAGTTTGGCCCAAACTAATCGAAGAGAAAAACAGAAAAAAGATCAAATATTTCGAGTTTCTTCCTCCGTTAGATTCTTGAGAGCCTGAGGCACCGGTCTGAGTAATACGTCGAGGGATCCAAAAACACGTAATTAGATGTCCCCATGCGCGGTTGGCAAATATTCGAAACCACGCTGAGCAAATGGAGAAGATGGACAAACTTTCAAGTGCAACAATTGACAGAATTTAGGTGTTGTTCCTCCTCGACACATACTAATTTTCGGCTGTTTTCCACCTACCAGGGCATGCTAATCGAACGTTAAAATGTTTTGGTAAATCGGGGAAACTGCAGAGTTGTGATCAATGTTTCCCAAAGAAAGGCTTCGAAAAATCAAGAGATCTTGGATGTCGTGGAATGAGAGTTCTCTCGTCGCTTATGCTCTCGAAATCCCCAAAGTTTCCTGGAACTAGCTGCTTACAGATTCACTTCCACATATATTCTGGCTGCTGTCCTTGGATGTGTGGTTTTTGAATAGCGAATGCCTACAAATTGGCTGTGGGCGACTATTATTTCTCGAGATTAATAGACGAGTAGAAAAACGACAATTTGGACTAACGAAGAGGCGAGGGGATCGCAATTAAAATGAAATCTCGACATGTGCGCAATTAACGAAGCTTCCGGGAGAAAAATTGCTGCGAAACCATGAGAGAAAGTGACATCTTTTCTTGAAACCGAAGGGATTCTTTGCTCCAAAAGGGACACCTCAGTCTGAGAAAGTTACGGATCATCGGATCGGATGAGCTACGTCAGCCGAAAAGCCAGCATGTGATGGAGTTTTTTCCGAGCAAGAATGGAAGGATATTGGACTCTATCTTTGATTCATTAGCCAATTTTCCTTGTATAAACAGTCGACGACGCAGCCACCCACCCAAAGAAAATTGTCTCTTTTGCAGCAACTTTCCGAAAACAATTGCTACTTTGAGAGGACAGCTGATCGAGGAAATTACTCCCGATTAAATTCGAATTAAAATTTCGATAAGGAAGTGCGAAAAGAAGTTGGAGAAAAACAGAGAAAGACGACCTACAAAAGATTGTAAAGTACAAGAGAAGGACTTTCCGGTGTGGGGAGACGAGTCTTAGCCCATTAGATGAGCTCCAAATCTCCCCCCGGACACTCCAATCCTTCTGATTTGTCGAATTTTAAATCAAAGTGACTGTGAGCAAGTCATCGGAGGTCTTAGTCGGCATTGTTAGCGCGGTTTTCACAAAGAATATTGACAGAGACGAAAAGCTTAGTGTTTTGCTTCTGTGGCTGGGAAATTTTCTCAAAAGATGATTTGAAGACCAAAATGGAGGAAGAAAGTGGGAGGATGATGCTTGCGATTAGAGGGACTAAGCTGCGTCAAAAAACAGCCGTTCAGATGTTGTTTATCAGAGCCACAAGAAGGAGTAAAAGAGTACCGTTTCGTCCAGAAAAAGCTAATGGAAGCATCGAAGCGAAGTGTCAACAATGGTCGGAGATGAACAAAAGAAATTCTGAATAGACCGGGTCGCGTCGAGTAATCAAAAGTACAGGTGAGAGAGAGAGAGAGAGAGTTGAATTATTAAAGATAAAGAGGGAAAGGGGGAGAAAAGAGCTTTGACAGAATGGAAAATAATTTGTTTCCTTCGAAGTCTCTTTACACCTCCACCGCCAGTAAACAAGTCCTTGAAAAATCAGGAAATGGGATTACTTCGGGTTACTCTTTCATGTCTACAATTACATCTATTAGATTTATTATTAGGAATTTTCAGCCTGATGAGCCGCGTTGTCTAACAACTTGTAAGCACTTATTAGCCTGAGCACCGTCCACACGTTCTTCCACATTGCTGAAAGATTGGAATAAACGCCTCCTGGAAATTACCTGAGTCATAAGAGTATAATATTGAGCATTATTGCAATAACCCGCCATCGAAGGACAATCCGATATTCCCGTCTGTGGATTTACTAAATCCACACAGGCTGGAAATACTACGTGTTAAGATTTCTTTTTAATCTTACTCGAAGTAGCTGGCGCAGAGATTGAAGACGAACTACATCTACTGCAGGTTCGAGGACATTGCTGGCAATCGCATTTATAGCTTTGAATGTAAAGTGCAAAGTATAGCCGATAAGTTAACGACTAGCTTCTTACCTGAGTCATGAGATCGTAATAGACTGCGTTGTTGCAGTAGCCAGCCATTGTTGCGCAATTTGAAACACCAGAGCTGTCGGTTTTATCGATACAAGCTAGAAGACGTTGAGAGAAGGAAGGGGGACTCACTTGTCGAAGAGCTGCTTACTCCACAGCGATTGCAAGTTCGAGGGCTAGAAGGAGGAATTAAAAATGAAAAACATTCAAACCATTTCTGAGTGAGTAGATCATAGTAGATTGCATTCAAACAATAGGATTGCATTGATTGACAGTTTATTAGATCAGCGCAGTCTGAAACACAAATGTTCAAACATTCGAATTGCTGAAAGAGCAAAGGACAAACTCACTTCCAACAGGTGGTGGAGCCGTTCTCAATGCGCATTTTCCACAAGTAACTGGACAATACTACTGGAATTTTTCTGCAATAAAAGAAGAAAACCTGAGTCAAAAGGTCGTTGTATTCCGGAGTGCTACAGTACGCCAATAAGGTGGAGCATCTGGAAGTGGGATTATCCAGACATTCTGAAGATTGCTCTAAAGAAGGCGAATGTACTGACGAGTTGAAAAGGAGCTGGTGGTGGTTGGAGCGGAAGTTGGAGGAGGAGCTGGAGGGAGAGTCGGGAAGCCACAACGATTACATGTGATGGGACACGAAAGAGACCACCGTTTGGGAGAACATAAATATCTTACTTGGACTGTCATGACATTGTAATAATAGGAATTGGAGCAATATGAGGCTGCTGCAGCACAATTGGCCGAGGCGTTGTCGCGACATCCTGAAAGAAGGAAAAAGTTGAAACAAAGCCATCAGGGCTGAGCAAACAGATCATTGTTGAAATCTCTTTTGAAAGAACGGAGACAGGAGAGACATTTTATTCAAAAATTACAGCCAAATGAGACCAATTTGTTCCAAAAAAATCGAGATAATTCGATGGAAAATATTGAAAAACTTACCCAGAGGAGGAGCGGTGGTTGTCTGAACTCCAATCAAGCTGTTGGTACAACAAATAACTTGGCCGGCTGGCGTTGTGATGCATGTCGAGCCACTCGGACAAGTGAATGTGGTTCCGATTTGCAGACATTCTAAATCTTTGTTCGGCTCGTGGAGTTTCCTTACGGCCGAGCCCAGCATCGCCACAGGTATTGGTTGGCGGAGCTGGAGGGCCCCCGGTGACTACTTTCGTATTGTCACAACAAAAATTGTTTGGAGTACTGGCTATACAAGTGAAGCCAGTTGGACAGACGCCGATTCCTCCACTAACAGGGGGGAGACAACCTGAGATTTAAAAGAAAAAAAAGTCTAAAGAAATTACTTCCTATTCCAGAATCAGAACACGTTTGTCCATCGACGGTGGCTGGAAAAAGGAATAGAAGAACGAAAAACATCTGAAGAGTCGAAATGGCTTTTGGCGGGCTTTTAACTGAGCTGCAAATAGCGGAGATTGTTCAGCTTGCGGAAGCATCAGGACAGCAGTTCGTGACTTTCAAGAAGAGATCATGTTGGTTGAGCTGCGATGATGGAGAAAAATGAACAGAAGTCCTCCAAAGATTTCAATTCGTTCAGCTGGCTAGGCGGGCTGTTGCTTCCGGATAAAACTTCATTCTTATCGTCATATTTACTTTTCTTTTTATTCATCTTCTATTCTATTTCATAACAGGGGTGGTTTATCACAAGCTAATAACCAGTATAATAGACTACATTGGGGGTTAACCATCAGCTTTCTAGATTTATACAACTTAATTCGGCCAAGCTTTTAAAAGTATAGTTGGTTCTTTTAGTTTCGAGCCACTTTTCCTGATCTTTGAGGTTGCCAGCCTTGAGGAGAAGAACTTGGTCGTTTTTGGACTCGACGCTGTTGTGAATTGCGGTGATCGCTGTCCGCAGATGACGGTAAGAGCCCGTCGATAAACTTTAAGACTTCGAGCAGTAGATCAAAGTGCTCTCTCTCCTAAAAATTGAAAAATCTTAGAGAAGAGTTTATCCTTACGTTTTCCTTCATTTTTCGGAACACTTCATCTTGAGCTCTCTGTGTAGCCGGGCCGATAGTCGTCCTAAAATATTCTGGGAAAGCTCGATTCACTTACATGTTAGAATTATGTCCAAAATGCTCATAAACGACTTTGAGTAAATCAATGTTGCACTTCTCTTTGACATCGAAATCCTCCGCCTTTCTTCCTTAATATTTAGTTGAGTTGTGTGGATTTATAGTCAAACCTTCTAATTTTTTGATGATCTCTATGATTTGAGCTTCGTACTCAAAGACTTGGGGAATTCTCTCTATCTTCTTTCGAACAAATTCCAGCTGCTGATCATAGTTTTTCTCACGCTCCGTTGTAGCCTACATTCAAAATTAAAAGTAAAAATAAATTTACCTCTCTAATATTGTCTAACTTCTTTTTTAGCCTCAAATTATATTCATGGTTTCTATCTATTTTTATTGATTTTTACTTATAGTCTGTTTCAAAAAAATTCAACATGTTTGACTATCAACCGCTGCGCTGCAGATTTGAATTTAAAGAAGCAGTCTGACACCTATTACATGCTTACTGTAGGTGATGCTTGTGATACCAGTAATTGCGGCGAGACCCAAAACGATCATACGCTAAACGTGAATGAAATTTTGAATGTTCGCCCGCACATTCACACTGGGTTACGGTCGTGCACACTTTTTTCGTTTTTGTTTTGTAAATTTCTTTCCTAACATTTCGATTCATACAATTTCGTGTATTTCCGAAATCAGCGCGTTGTTTTGCATGGAATAAAAGCAACTTGTAAAAGGCGCCGGGGTGTGCCTTTAAATTAAATTTATTTATAAAATTCTAAGATAAAGCAGTGCGGGAAATTTAAATTTGCAGCGCAACGGTTGATAGTCGAACATGCCGTCTTTTTTGAAACAGACTATTTCAATACCTCTGTCTGATTTAGGTGCCAAGGCATTCTCGGTTTGCTTCCCTTGGTCTTCCTCCGTTCCATCTTTTCCATTCTTTCTTGAATCTAAAATTCTTCTTTTTGCCATAGTTTTACATGATTTTAAGATAATTTAACTGTTTTTACGGATTTTAATGTTCTACAAACTTCTAGAGGAGTTTGTGGAACAGCGAGAATTATGAAAGTAAGTGAGAAACTCCAAACATGAGAAATTGGCTTTGATGAATTCTTACTTCTTGTTAGGAAGGGTCTGAGTATAGGCTTATTCACATTGTCGACTATTTGTTTGAGCTTTTCTTCCGTCGACATGGTGGATTCCTTCAAAAACTCGGTCGAAATTGGGTTTTTCCTTAGCTCCAAATTCAAATGCCTCTGAATTTCATTCTAAAAATATTGTGAAATATAATTTTTTGTTGTTACGTCTTTATTCTCTCTACGAAGTCTATCTTCTTTTTTCCCTTTTTGTCCTTTTTTCGCAGTTTTTGGCGGATTTTTCTTCCTAGATGTAGCACCTAAAGGTCTCATTTTCATATAAATTAGAGTAAATTCACCTTTCTTTACACTTTGAGCTGGATTACTACCAATAATTTTTTCATCAGCTTGAGTGTTGACTACTTCTGAGCTATACGCTTCTTCACTGTTGTTTCCTCCAATCAGGTGGATGTCCTGTAAATCACTTTTTTTTTTTTAAAAATTTCCGTACTGATTCTTCCTCCCATTCCATGTCTGGAACTACTGCTGGCAGACTGAAAAAAAACGTTTGTAAAATATTCCAAAGCTTTACTTCTTAGAGTAAAAAAGAGCAGCGATCTTGTCTTTCGGGAAATCCTTAACATCACCTCGAATCCATGGCTTATAAAGAGGTGTCTCTCCACTTTCATCGTAATATATAGCCGATTGCAGGTGCAATTTGAAGGCAAAATCTGATTTAATATTTTACATGTTGAGATAAAAAACATTTAAATTGAATTTCTTCTTGTATATCTGGGATCGTCCTGTCCTTAGAAAGGATGATAGGAAGGAGTTCGGTGTCTTCATTCGGCAAGAAGTAGTTTTCACAAAGCTCTTCTCTTGAGAGCTCTTTCTCACAGTTGATACAAAATAAACAAAATTGCTCGTTTAATTTGGTTGCATCGCGCAGCATTTCCGTAAAATTTCCTTCTCTTATTTCAATAGTTGCTTGGGCTAACGAAGCAATCGTAAGCTAAAACATTTTTAGAAGTTTTTTTAGTCATTTACCTTTTTACATGTTGAACACATGTACGTAACCACATGCTTAAGGCCAAGTTTAAGCTGTTTTTTATCCGAGAGCAGACAACTTGCTATCTCGTGATAAAACCGTTTGAAGCCACAAAAGTATTTCTGCTCTTTCTTTGGTAGAGACTGAAGGAATCGTGTGATGCTCGTTTCCTTTCCTTCAGCAGCTTCCTTCAAGTACGGGTTTACCTCGGCATAGTCGGCCCATAATGGACTACTCTTGCTAAAAAGGCATTGTAGGAATGCATTGTAAGATCCATTCAATATGATTTTTTGATCAAAAATCTCTTCGGAAGATTCGTCGGAGTTAGATTGAGTCTAAAAGCAGCTTTTTCAATGGAATATCAGTAACTACTTTGTCCTTCAGTTCATCAACTTCTTTAGGGTTTTGGGTTTTGAAATCACCGCTGGATTCCTCAATATTACGAAGACAGTTTGAACCAATGTTGCTTGCCTCGGGCCGATAACTTGGTCCAGAAGAGAGTTTCTTCTCGATATCTGGGCCTATTCTCACCGTCGCGTTTCCAATTTTCTATAGAGAAATTATTAAATTTGAAAAAAATGGATACAAACAAGAAACTCCTCCGTTCTCGTCGGCCTATGGGGTAAGTTGTGAATCTCAGATGAAGAGGCTCGATTCTCAGGAACAACACGTGTAGTGTCGAATAAGTTCGGCTCGGGTTCATTGACGGGAACAGTCGATTGATCCTCTCTTAAAAGAAACAATTTGACAAAGTCGTCGTAACCTACCTTGGATTAAGAATATCCAATGCTGTTCTAATTGTTGAACTAATTTGTTGTAGTCCGGAATCATCTGCAGCTTGTCTAGAATATCCTCTTTTTCGTTTATCTTTCGACTTACTCTTGTTGCGACGATGCCGGGATGTTTTGGATCGAGTCAGGATCCATAGACATCTGAAATTATGTTCGATCATCATTTGAATATGTCCTATAAAGCTACCGTAACCCATCTCAACTTCAATTTTGAACTTCTCTATAATTTTTGATCTATTAAAGGCTTGCAGTGCTTAATCTCGTCTATATGATTGCAGAACATCAAGCTTGAGGGAAAAGAATCAAAATAGAAGTTGTTGGTGAGTCTCCCTTACAGATTTCAGTTAGGTTTTTCCCGCAAAATCGCGTTTGAAGAAAGTTGGAGAAAGAAAGTGGATTTGTCCTTTTGTGATTTAAATGAGAAATACATTAAAATTCGAGAAATATTTTCGCTATAATACGATATTTTGAACATAAAAAACGCGCTCAAATACACTGCGACAAACAATTATGGAGCCACCCCATTTTCCGAGGTTTCCAATAGTTTTTGAAACTTTTACCTAAAACGGTGAGTGCCATTATTTTTCTCGCCCAAAAAAACCCCTAGTTCCAATTTTTTACCAGATTCCAATGAGTCTTTGTGATGCTAGGCCAAAAACACGAAAAATCAGGTGACAAGAAATTATGGAGCCAGATGCAAATTATGCATGCTTCTTGCCAAGAAAACGGATATGAAGCGGCGAAAGGCTAAGAATCGACAACTGTGAAGCAGTTTGAATCCTAAGCCTCAGTTAGAACAAAAAATACCTTCTGGAAAACAGTTATCTGAAGAAGAAAAGGGCAAAATTCAAGCTTTCAATGAGATTGGCCTCTCATATCGCGAAATCGGACGAAGAATTGGCCGAAGTCACAAAGTTATCGACTCTTTTCTTTCCAATTCAACTGGCTATGGGACTAGAAACAAGCAGAGAGGGAGGAAGAGGAAATTGACCCCAAGAGAAGAAAGACTCGTCGTCAGGAAGGCCTCCAATGAAATGATCAGCCTGAAGAATATCCAAGAAGATCTCCAACTTGATGTCTCGACGGAAATGATTCGGAGTACTTTGAAAAGAAGCGGAACAATTATCTCGTCGAAGCTGAAGAAATCTCCTCGCCTAACGCCTCAGCACAAGGCAAATCGGCTGGCCTTCGCTCAAAGGCACCTAACACAACAGACCGATTGGAGCAAAGTTAGTGACTTTTTTGATTTTTATTTTATCTTAGGTGGTCTTTTCTGACGAGAAGCGATGGACACTGGATGGTCCCAACGGAAATTTGCACTACTGGCATGACTTGAGAAGAGACGAGAGAGTGTTCTCAAAGAGGGGTCATGGGGGTGGAGGCGTCATGGTATGGGCGGCTTTTTGCGCGGACGGCACTGTCGGAATTGAGCTGGATCTCACGTCCAGAATGAATTCTGTGAATTATCAGGCAGTGCTAAATGCCAAATTGCTTCCCTACTTGAACACCGCTGCCATCGGCTATGTGTTTCAGCACGACAACACCCCCATTCACGGGAGCGCTTCCACTTCTCAGTAGCTTGCTGCGAGGAACGTGAGAGTGATGGACTGGCCGGCATGCAGTCCTGATCTCAACCCCATCGAGAACCTCTGGGGCCTTTTAGTTCGTCGAGTCTATTCTCAAGGACGCCAGTTTGCATCCGTCGCCGACTTGAAGGTGGCTATCCTTCAAGAATGGAACAATCTGGATCGCTCTACACTGGGAAACCTCTGTACCTCAATGCCACGTCGTTTAGTAGAAGTAATCGTCAAAAAAGGCGAAAAAACGCGTTATTGAATTGTTGATAAACAATAAACAGATTTTTTAAACAAGTGGCTCCATAATTTCTTGTCACCTGATTTTTCGTGTTTTTGGCCTAGCATCACAAAGACTCATTGGAATCTGGTAAAAAATTGGAACTAGGGGTTTTTTTGGGCGAGAAAAATAATGGCACTCACCGTTTTAGGTAAAAGTTTCAAAAACTATTGGAAACCTCGGAAAATGGGGTGGCTCCATAATTGTTTGTCGCAGTGTATTTATTATTTTTACAAAAAGTAGTAATATAGTTGTTATTTATTAAGAGGACTGGGGAAATGTTCTATGTGAAGGAAAAACCTTCAAAATATGATTAGAGAAAAAAAAAGTCGTTAACAGAGCAGTCTAATTCTCCAGACAAAACTTTCTCGACCTTCTCTTCCTGCTGGAGATCGTCTTGGCTAACTTCGGAACGATTTGGTGTAGGAAGAGGCTGAATTCTCTTTAGTTTTAATTAGTAAAATCTACTGGTTCACTGTAGATTCTTCTACGTTTTGTGCCAGGCTCAAAATTCTCTTCTTTACCATAAATACATAGCCAAGTCAATTTCTTCCAACTGATTAGGTAGCTTGCCAAAATCTTATAGAAGGAGGCTAACTTTAGGAAAATAAAATGAGAAATATATCCACTTTTACCTTAACAAGATTTTTTAAATATAAACCACATCGATATCGATAAGTGGCCGTGTTTATAGCTTTCATTCTTAAAAAAGTTACATAGTAGAGTCAAATGAGAACAAACGTTCCGTAAAGTTCTGACTCATCTTTCATTCGTTTTTGAGTCGTTTTGTCTTGAGTCCAAATATCTTTAACATCCACCGTTAGCATCGAGTTCACAACTAAAAACTATTGAAAACTGACTCATCATTGACTAACATCGATCAACTTGACGAATGACGGCGTTAAATCTGCGGACGATTAAAATTTCTCCATGATTTTCTAAGTGATGACGAAGGAATTCACATGCACTATTGTGCTCAGATTCATAAGCATCGAATGCCTTATTCTTGGCCTAAATGATTCTTATCTTTCATCAGTAAAGGCGCTCCAACCTCGAGTTTTTCAGCTGTAGTATTGTTATTTCGATCTTCACTGTTTCTCTTTCTGATAGCAGTTTTTTGCTTCTTCGACATTTCCGTGGGTTCGTCAGTCTTAGTAGCCTCGGGGTAGAGCCTGGGCCTTCCTCTGTTGCCTAAAAACACGATCCAACTGAATACTCTCTTTACCTTTTTCTTTCTCGAATTTAAGCTTGTACAAATTTTGCTCCAGCAACTCTCCCCCAAAAATCTCGAGCTTCTCAGCACATTCCTGTCGGGAAGAAAGACCCGAATCAATCTTTTTATCTATAATTTCAAGTTCTAAATTCTGTTTCACCGAATATTTGACTCTCAAAACCTGTATCAAAATAGCCTGAGTCTTCGCTCTGATCATCCCGTTGAGGTGGTCGTTTCCTATATCCATGTGGTAGTTCAATGGTCACTTGTGAGTTTACAAAGCTTCCATCTAAAGTTTACTTTTAAGGAGGAGGAGCTATCAAACCAGTGACGTTAAACTTCTTGGTATGAATAGTTAGAGTCCCATTTTGAAGAGAAGGGTCGTAAGCTCCATTTGATTCATCTAAACCCAAAATAAAACTTTTGTTATTTACTCAAACCAGCAGCTACAGTTCCTTCATCGATGGTCTCTTCCCAATAAGCTTCTTTCCTGTTTTGACTCTAAACATTATCTTTCATTGATTTGTTATTCAGCTAACTTCAAGCTGGTTAGCAATTGGAACTGTGCGATTATTGTCGAACGAAGAACGGTCAACTAAGTGATCAAGAGATTGATCATCGTCCACCTCTACTATGTCCCTAATGTGGTAAATTATAAGATTTAAAAAATAACTAACTCCGACTCATACGATGGTAGATCTTTTGCAATATTACGCAAATTTTTAGAAGGATTACAAGGAGTGGATCTAAAAATTGATTTTAAAGTTGGAACAATCTCACTCCGCATAAATATTCGGATATCCAGACTCTCTCATTAAGTCATTTCTGTTTATATCCTAAAACATCCCTTTTCAATAATTTTAACTCCAATTACTTGTATTTCGTCCTTACTTAAACCACAAATAAGAGGATCGTTTCTGTCCTGATCGGCTTGTTCCGCGAATTCAGTCAAAACGGCCCTAAAGCCTAGACCATCTGGGAAATTACTTCTAAGATTTTATCTTAAAAAAAAGAAACGCTCTTACCCAGGAGAATTTATCCTTCTATAAGAATAATCTTCCATTTTGCGTGTTTGAACTTCAATTTCTAAAAAAAAAAAGTTTGATTTCAAGCTTCCAAAAAAAAGGAGCGTAGAAGAAGATCGCTGGTCACAGGCCTGCGGGGACGGGGCAGTGAGAATATACTGCTGATTCAGCTGTTTTGAACATAATTTGGCAAAAAATAAAGATTTAGTCTGCTTCGATTCGGAAGTTATTATTGTAGTCACTATTATCTGCACTCATCTGTTCTCAGCCTCAAATGTTCTGCATGGTGAAAAAGTGACTCATCAACCACGTGATCTATCGGATCGTCTTTTTCATTTTTGATAAGACAATAAGGAAAAAGAAAAGCAAAAACTCTTAAAAAATAAAAGAGAGTGAAAAGAGGGAACACCAGAAAACCAAAGAGTGAGAGTGAACGAAGAGAGACATTTCGAAATCGTTCTTGAAGAAATTTCTCCACAATTTCTCCACAATTTCTCCAAGAATTTCTCCGAAGATTCCGTTTCCCTGACAGATTTGAGTCATACGAAGGGTTTTCATGAAGAAAGATGACTTTAGGATCAACAGGGAACGTTTCGATGAATGTTGGGAACAACAAAATAAATAACGACGGCCATAAATTCTACGAAGATTCATCACCTTTGCACTCTTCGACACAAAGTTTGGCTGAAATGATAGTCGAAGAGGTTTGAAAGAAGACTCATTGGATTAATAGCATAATTTATTAACTTCCACGGAACCGTTTCTTGTTGTCACATTTGATGCACCAGGCCTTCTTCTGGTAGCGAGGGTAGAATCCGTTCGTCTTTTGTCGAAACCATAGAGAACAGCATAAATCTAAGGCATCTGATTTGTCACAAAATTCATCACATCCCTCAACACGATGATCTGACGCCATAACTGAATGTTTCTGTTGGATAACAAAGACAAGGAATTACCAATAATCGACAACAAAATCAAAAGAAAAAGGAGAACATTCATGACGAAATGACTAAAACTGTCGAGAATATTCGTGTTATTCAGTCGTATTGAAAGAAAAATACTGATGACTCTCCCTTTTGCTAAAAAAAAATCTCCGCAACAGCTCTTTCTATTAGCCTTTCTAACAGATTTTTCACTCTATTTTCACGCTATTCCTCTTTTTTCAGCCATGCTTGGTTGGAACTTTCGGAGGAGATCAAAGTCTTCTAGAGCAGATCCTGTTTGATAGACAGACCTTTATTCATTTGCAAACCCTGGTTGCTCATCTTTCAGAGAATACAAAGAGTCTCAAATGCTTCCTTGGAAGTTGTCGAACAATAAAGTGTCTTTTGTTATTCTTTATCGTAGCTTTGGGTTGAATAAGGAAGTTGGATTTTTTAGAAAAATCGCATACCGTATTCGTTTAATAGAAGACTCCTATGATCATTCATCGGTTTTCGATGTTCTGTAAATTTTCAAAAAACATCAAAAGTTTCCATAGAACTTTGCAAATTATGAAGTCAGGTGAAGATTCAACACTTCTATTAGAAGAGATATGGTAGTTCTTGTAGCCAAGGCAGGAAATACTTTTTTCTCCCTTTGGATGCTTCCATTTGGTTTGACAATTGCCTCAGAATGATTTCACAAGGAGCAGAAGTTTTTTGCCGAGAAAGCATCCGGTTGCAATTAGTTTTCATTCCCTCCGGCTGTTACACACAAGTGCTCTTAATCCACCTAGATCTCATTTGCACATTCACTCGGACGGAGTCGTGTTTACACCCTCAGACTCTCTGAGTTCCGAAATCTATTATCGCCCGGTAACAGCTGGCTCGTCTCTTGCGACCCCAAAAACTCCTTCTTTTAGCCAATGCGGCTGCTCTTCGCAGGTGGTGTCACTTTCCATCACCTTCTGTTGACCCAACACTTTCAGTTTTTCTTGTCGTCGAATGCAACAAATTCGCGGACCAATTATACGAAGATCTCCTTTATTATTACAACAAAAATGTTCGGCCAGTCAAAAATGCAAGTGAAAGTATCAAGGTCAAATTCGGATCTTCGCTTATTCGAATCATTGATGTTGTGAGTTTTACCTCCAAAACCAATAATTGTTAGCCAACTTGTTGCCATTCACTGGGGTCACAATATGCGAGACGCCACAATCAGACGGACAATATGAGGCTGGCATTCCAGGGTCTCCCGGTGGCCCCGGTGGACCGTCTTCTCCTGCCTTTCCAGATGCTCCTTGTAGTCCACTCGGTCCCGAATCACCCGGCATTCCAGGAATTCCCATGTCTTTAGCTGCCTTTCCGGGCGGCCCAGGCTTTCCTTTCATTCCACCTGGTCCTGGTGGTCCGTTGGCTCCTCGAATTCCGATTCCAGAAATGATTGTTTCGCCCAAAGGTCCATTGCTTCCCATCGGGCCGGTCAATCCATTTTGGCCAGGCAAGCCCTCCCATCCAACTGGTCCATCAATTCCCGGATTACCAGGTTCTCCCATTTGTCCAGATTGTCCAGGATATCCCGGCATTCCTCGTTCACCTTGAGGTCCTCTGGGTCCTGGTGGACCAGCTGGACAAATCGTACAAGGCATATCATCCTCGGGAGCCAATTCAACGTCCATTCCGTCGTCTCCAGAAATACCCGGGTTGCCAGGCATTCCGGGCATTCCATCGTCTCCAGGAGCTCCAGCTGGTCCAGCCATGCCTTGGGGACAAGCCAGCATATTGCATCCTATTAGTAGTTTTTGAGAAAAGTCGAGAGAAATATTTACCATGACAAGTCGTCATTCCGAAAGGATTCCTCTTCTTTCGCGAGAAGAAGATGGGATTGTTGCCAGACATTTCATTTCCAAAAGATTGAAGTTGTTTCCAAACTCGTTCATTGTCTTCCTAATTTTTTTTTTTTTTACAAAAAAGGGAGTTTTACCTTGAGCGTTTGAGCCACTTCTTGAGTGTCAAATTTGGCATTGGATGCCCGATAAATGAGAGAAGGAACAGTAAAAGCTAGAAGAAGAAGGGATGTTCCGGAGATAGTACAAGACACTAAGGCCAATTTACGGTAAGCACAGGAGTCGGAGGACATCTCGACTCGAAAATGTCCTTCGAAGCCTTTCGCTTTTATAGCCAGAGGCCGTTTTCCTTCCAAAATTAGGTCAGTAAAATAATCAGCACAGCGGGACGGGTTTCTTTCGCCAAGAAAAGACAAAGCGACACGAGAACGCGCGTAATCGCAGCTGATAGGTCATCCCGTTACAAGAAGAAAAAAACTCAGGATGAAGTCAACCAAGTTCTGACGACAAATCTTTGGTTGGAAATGCAATGGTTCGACTATAAATTGGTCTGGGAACCGGCCCGTTGGGGTGGAATTCGAAAGCTTCATGTGCCTTCAGATCAAATTTGGATTCCAGATATTCTTCTTTACAATAAGTGACACAGGAAGTCAGCTTTTACTCTCAAGTTTAGTGCCGACGGAGAGCCGCATATAACGATTATGAGCGACGCATTGGTCTATCACAACGGGCTTGTCGTCTGGAAACCGCCTTCCATCTACAAAAGTTTTTGTCAAATCAACATCGAATATTTCCCTTATGATTCCCAGTCGTGTACATTAAAATTTGGAGGCTGGAGCTACAATGGATTCCTCTTGGATGTCCGTCAATTACCGGTGAGTTTTCATTGAACGAAAATCCCTTTTTAAATAGTCTACAAATCTATATAAAGCATCGTATTCTTTCCAATTCTTTTTGGAGAGACTTTCAAGATTTTTAAACCTTCTAAAAACAGTTTAGACCCCGGGATTCGCAATAGAGAATCGACTGGATAACGATGGGAAAGAGTTCCAATATCTCGAGTTGGGAATGGATCTCTCGGCCTTCCATCAGTAGGCTTTTTTCTCTTCAACAGTTCGTTTTAGAAGTCTCGAATGGGATTTGATGTCGCTCGAGTCGATGAGACACGAGCAGTTATATCCGGGTTGCTGTGGTCAAGACTTCTACATCGACGTTTCTTTTGAAATCCAACTCCGTCGAAAAACGCTCTTTTACACTGTCAATTTGGTCATTCCTTGTATGCTTATTGGTGAGGCTTTCTTCTTATCTCTTCCATCGTTTCAGCCATCCTCACTTCCTTTGTGTTTTATATTCCTCCAATCGAACATAAAATGACATTTTCCATCTCTATTCTGGTCACTCTCACCGTCTTCTATCTCGTTTTGATTGAACTCATTCCTCCAACTTCTCTCGTTATCCCATTGATTGGTGAGTATTCTAGAATGAAAAAGAGGAGTTTTGCATATGAGAGGAATCGAACCCTCATCTCCAGATCAGCAAACACGGTGTTCTCACCCTTAAACTACGCGTGGTTTGAGTTGATCGGATCTTTGAAAAATTTGACGCGAAAAATAAATTGCGTGAGATCTTACACAAGATTTTCAGGGAAATATCTACTTTTTACGATGTTCCTCGTAGCCACTTCGATCATTCTTTCGGTTGTTTCGATCAATTTCTATAGAAGGTTTTTTAGTCGTTTTTTTGTTTTTTTTAAAGAAATATTTGAGAGATGGATCAGCCCATCCAATGCCCCGATTGGTCCATGCTATTTTCATACAAACTCTGCCGAAATATCTTTGGCTGAAACCAGCTGAGGATGATGAGCAGGCCAGCGATAGAGGCAGTAGTACCTCAGAAATTCCACAATTACTGGATAATTCGAGGAGACCTTCGCCTTATTTTCTTTCTGTTCCAGCCCAAGTACAGGATGGCCAAGTCAGTGAGAGATTTATTGCGAGGAATAAGAGTTCCAGATGAGACTTTCACAATTGGCTCAATTGAGAGGAATGCATCCCGATTTGATCAGAAGAATGATAGACAATGTGGCTTTTATAGCTGATCATTTTAGAGCTATCAAGAAGGAAGATAAGGTTGGTTCTCAATCTCTTCGAACATCTTCCAGGTCTCCTCCGATTGGTCTTATTTAGCCAATGTTTTGGATCGATTAGTTCTCATTATTTTTCTGATTATAAACGTCGTTGGAACTGGCATCATAGTTGTCAATTCCCCGGCTTTATTCGACGACAAAAAACCTTTGACTATTGTGAATATTTTTTTTAAATTTAAAATTTGCCTTTAGAGCGCTGCGAGTCGACCTCTTTCTGGCGACACTTTTGAGTCGCAATTCGACGCCAACTTCAGCCAAACATCATGGTGGGCTAATTTGACTTGACACATATCATTTATTGTGATTTATAAAGATGAAGATATTTTGTTGTTGAAGGCAAGTTGTGAGCAGATAAAAGTTGGCCTTTAAAAGGGGAAAAAAGAGGTAATACAGGGATAGAGGGGGATGATAGTCAACACAATGCTCCCACTGTTGGAAGCAATACAATCGAGACGGCCGTTTTCCCGGAAATCAATGACTGAACATATTCCAAAGATCTGAGAAACCTATTTTCCTTTTGTTCATTTGCCTTACCGTCCTTTGACGAGTTCCTCATCGACATAAAGAATCTCATCACCGACCGATAGCATTGGAGTGAGCGAGGGAAGGGAAACTCTTGAGATAAAGATTCCTCTTTGGCCGTGCATCACACCCGTGGCGATATAGAACCCAAACGGTCCTGGCTGAGTCTTCTCAACCAAAACAGTTCGGAATCCTCGTTGGTCCAAAGCGACAAGTTGAGCTCGAACAGCTGGTTCACTAAACGACCAGTTGTAAACGAAAAGTAAAGACTTACGCTTCGTAGTTGTAATCCAAGGAGTCAAGATAAGTGTCCGAATAGCGGCCAACACTGGCTGAGCGGCGAGACAACGGTGGCGGAGGGGCTCTGCAGCGTCTGAATCTTCGTTTCAAGTGTTAAAAGAATAAAAATAAACCTTTGTCTCATAAGGGCTGGCTGACGGAATCCAGAGGAAATTCTCTCGGTTATATCCGTCTCTTGGCGAAGCAAAGGAGCTGGCGGCAATCTCCTTCTTCTGAGAGTAGAATTGTCCTCATAATTGCCGTAGAGGTTATCGACGCTCCCCATGATTTGATCGGAATAGTCAGAATAGAACCCTCCCAAATTCATTCGCTGAGAGCCACGAGGTAGGGAAGACGACCGATTTCGGAGAGTATTCTCGACATTTTGCCGGATGACGGAGTCGCGAACAGACTCGCGAGGGAGTGGATTTGTTCGAAGACGCTGCACGGCTACAGCATAACTGGGCGGATCAGGCAAGGATTCAACATCATCTACAGAATAACCAGGACGACTATTGATTCGAGCTAAAATACTTTTGATAGGAAAAAAGGAGAGAGCGGCTTACGGAGGGAATCGTAGCGTCTTTGCTCAATCTGGGCGTAGTTATTATTGACGAGAGAGATGGATTTATTCGGAGAGAAAGTTGTTTCAATTCGCGGCGAATCTGTCGAACTCGAAGTCGAAGCTCCACTATCAACCTAGAAGAGTCGATTTTTAAAGGGGAGGAGAGTCGAGTGCTTATCGAAACAACATCTAGTCGAATTGCGTGGAGCAAAGAACGTCAGAATATCAAAAAAGAAAAAAAGACCTCGTCGGCGAAGCGTACTCTGAACTGCGGCTTCCTGTTGAGTGTGGCGGAAGGAGCTCCAAACGGTCGAGGGGGAAGTGTCCTTCGTGGTTGTTGTTCCAACAATCGTCTGGAATATTTTCTTTGAACTCTCATCCATCCAACCCCTTGGAGACTTCTTCCACCCACCTCGCGCTGTTCGGAGTCAAATAATCGCCATTCCTTATATTATTCCTGGGCGACGGTTGTCGTGGAGACGATTGGTCCGAATCTGCACAAATCCCACTGTCGGTGTCACTGTCAGTCGGAGCTGCCACCACAGTCTGCGAGGTCTCTGTAAAAACCAGAAATTTCTTAATCCCGAAATGACTTGAATGGAACGACTCGTTTTCGGACATAACAAACGGGAATCTTCGGTATTTGTCTGCCAGCAGAGAGTATGATTGATGGCTGACATTTGCGCATCGAATTCGCAAAAGCACGCTATGCGCAATAAGCACGTGGCTGAAGAAGACCTTTAACGCTCCTAATTGGATTTCTTTGCAGACAAAAGTGAAAACTTCTCAAATTGGCCGAGAAATTCCTGCGATCTATCAAACTTTCAAAGAAAGATTGAGACCTTAGGCTAAGTACCAAAGACCTCAAAGATGCTATCGGGGCTCTTTTTTTGAAGCGACGCGTCTCCTCTGAGGAAATATCGTTGTTATTTTTGAGAGTTCTGAGAATTCGAAGGAAACTTACCAGATTTTAGTCCAAATCCAGGCGGAAAATTAAAACCATTCGGCTTTGGAGGCGGCTGTGGCCGCACTGCTGACATAGACTCTGGAAGAGATTCCATTGAGAGTTCGAAGGAGAGTAGGTGTGGTCAGTCGGGAGGACAATCGACGCACCTTCAAGGCATTGAACAGCTCTTTTTGCGACGCCTTCAAACGCAAAAAGATCGTGGTCAAATCAAACAAATCGCCCCCTGGGTGGACAAGGCAAACAGCTGTACGGATTAGTAACGGAGGGAAGAGAGATAGAGAGAGAGGGAGACCGGATGGAAGCAGTAATTGCTACGAGACAAGTACAAGTCGTCGATGGGAACCGACTGACCTTGGCCAGGATTAAGAGAAGGAGGAGGAGAGAGCGATAGGCTTGGAACAGTACTTGAAGACGAAAACATTACGTCAAGCTTAGCCTCTTTTGAGACAACAATAGACTCTCAAAAGAGAACATTTTGAGCGTTTTGCCAGACATTTCCATATGATTTGCATAGTTTTGTCGACACGTGGAGCACTTTCTTCGGGGAACAAGTTCCTTCCACAAATAGATTTCCGAGTCAACAGGGAAAGTGCGAAAGACTGTTCAATTAGTGAGTCAAAAGGGGAAAAGTCTCAAATTCCCTCGCCCACTATGAGAAGATTATTGAACAAAAATAGTCTCTGCTCTTTGGAGTAGAGAGGAAAGTTTTTATGTCCCTCTGGGAGGACGACATCAATCTCGACGAGGGCTTGTTTACTCCCTTTTTATACAGTTTTTTTTTGGGAGAAGAGCAGAAATACTAAAGAGAGTGAGGGGGAAGGCGGGGGTTTTTCTCTGAAATTTAATCTCAACTTTATTTTATTAACGGGGGGATATTTATTACACACGAGGAAGGAGAAAGAGATGTTTTGTTGGCAACAATGACTCGCCGAGGATTCATAACCGCCGTCTAATGGCCGGGCCGAGACTTGATGTTGCGTTTTGCACTTGACTGCCTCCAAAAAAAAGCTTTAATCTGAGAAGGGAAAAGAGAGAAATGAGAATGTCTTTAATGAGAGTAGCCGCTCTCCGGGCAAAACATCTTCCCTTTCGTTGAGAAGAGCCCTCGATTCTCCCCTGGGAAAGACGAGAAATCCGTGACCCCGGTGAAAGGCGGAAAAAAGACCTCAAAGATTACCTTCTCAATGAATATTCAACCAAGCTATTCTTACTTGTGGGGGAGAAAAGATTCAAATGACTGACTGACCAGTCGATGAAGAGAAAACAAAAAGGAAATGAGTGCTTGAGGCCCGACTCAAGAGCCATGGACGTTGGCAAATCGCGAGAGAAAATGGCTGTAAATTGTTCGGAGGAGAGAATAAATGAGGGCAGTTAGAGGAAGAGAAGTATAGGCTGTGGGGCAATGAGGCCACTTTTTCTCATGTTGACTGTTGGAGCAATCAGGGACGGAAAGACGTCTTCGGGACCTCCTTCCGTCCGAGTTTGTTTGTGACAATGGCCCAATTTGAGGAACACCTCGGCGGAACGGATGCTCAAGAAACTTTTCTGAGACAGGTTCTACCTGGATTTGGGTCAATCGGCTGGGTATACTCACAACAAAAAAGTAGTAAGGTTAAGTGAATCTTTCGATATTTGTCTATAGCCTACGAGCCCACGAAGATCACTCTGGAATATGAGCTTCTCAAATGAACGAAATTGATCTCAATTAAACAACAAAAAAATGATATTCTTCTGGGGGAAACTCATCGCTTTTGTTAAAGTTTTTCTGAGCATTAAAACGGGGATCAAAAGGAAAAAAGGTTTTCCGAGAAATTCATTAGTCTCGAACAAAAGAGAAAAGAAGGAAGAAAATCGCCGATGCGGAAGGGTCCGAAACCTAATGGTGCTGATTGAGTTGCCACCGCTCAACTAAATCACAGCCAGGTCTGAGGATAAAAACGTGAGAAAAAGAAAACAGAAGTGGCGTCGGGGCCATTGAAGAGGTATGAGAGAAAGACAAAAGAATCCACGGGAGCCCGTATGTGCTTGAGAATTCGAGAAAAGGGCAAAGGCCATTGGGAGAATAAAAAATGTTTTTTTTTTGGGTAAACGAAGGTGAGAAGGGAAAGACGGCCGTGAGTTGAAGCTTTCATTGTGAGGCCGTCGACTATTATTCATGTGGCAGCAAGCATTGCCCTCGTCCAAAAAGGGCTGTGTCGAGCTGATTGAAAGAGCCCCGCAACGGCGGCAAGTAATTCTATTTTGACTAAACGCCACAGGTTAAATATGGGGCTAATTCGAGGTCAAACACAGAACTCCCAAAAGCAGAGAGAATTGGAGATTTCCACCTGGAGAGCTAGGTGACCAGAAGCAAATTGACGCCTCCAATGTTGACTCTTCAAAGTTGGCCAAACAACGACGACGTCAGAGGTCGAGAGAGTACGGTAAGCGTCTAGCCTTAGGCAGGCCAATTAGCATAGGAACGAGATCGAGTAGCGAAAGAAAAAGAGAACGAGGCGAATTATTAACGAGACTGACACGTGTTTTCTCTGAGGTTGGGCTGTTTTTGAGAATTTCAGAGGAAGAATATTAGGAGGCGATTAGGGCTGATGGTGGTCGGGTAAACAGGTGAATGTCAACTCGAATGACTTCTCTTTTTGATATGATGGTTTTGGTGAAAAGGCTGCTTGCCGAATCGAAGCTGAATCACAAAAGGAAGGTCAGAAATGGCAAATATTTGGTTGAAATTAGGTCAGTTTGTGTTGAAGAAAACCTCGTCTTTTGAAGGCGAAGAAGAAGATAAAATCGGCCACGAATTTTCTACTTATCGCCATCAAAAATCGTCGGAGAGAAACGCGTAAATCTTCACGTTTCGGGACAGGTTGTTCCCCTCACCCGGCGCATAATTACGGGGGGAGCATACAGATCGCCTCGAGTCACAGGGAGGACAATTACTCGACGGGAAGGGCGGAAAGGCAAAATATTCCGCTCAAAGCCGATTATTTTTTCGGTTTTCCATCGAAGGCAGAAGAAAAATTGTGAAAGTTCAGAGACTTCTTCCGCCTGCTAAATGAATAGAAACTCATTCAATGATTTATGAAGAGACTCGCAATTTGTCTTGGGAAATGCAAGCGTGTGAATTGTGTGGGAAGAGTCGCTTTCATTTTCTCATTTTCTTCAAAACAATCAAAGATCCTCTGCTCCATTTGCTTGAGAATCAAAAAGCGTCTCTCCTGTGTCCAAAATATTCGAGAGAAGAACAACGATTTCTCCCAGCCATCGATTCGGATATGGCAGATATTTTTCAAATTCTTTCCCTCAATTTTATATTCTTCCAATACGATTTGAGTATGTTGTAGCTCATTTTTTTAATCAAAGAATACTCGATACTGTATCCTTTAATCTTTCCAAAAATATTCAGTCTGAAAACAATCAAAAGTTCTTGTATTTGTATCCTTTCACCCAAAACAATATTGGCCTAATCGAGTGGCGAAGCAGCTGTCCTCTCGGTTGGTCCTCGTCTCCTTGACAACGTGAGTGCCACCCTTCCCGGAGCTGCTTATGCAGCCGAATCGGGATCTAAAATCGCAGTTTTTGCTTGTTTTCAACGGCCATTTGGAGACAGCTTCGGTGGGTTTTTTGTCTTTTCAAAAAGGATTTCAGTTCCCCGAATCGCGAGACATTTGTTTTCGACTTTCATATGTCAAGTCAGTTATTTCCTTTCCTCTTAAAAGACTTTCATAGGGGTCCGGATTGGAATTATCTAGGCGGATTGGCCGATATTGCCTCAGCTCATTGCAGCCGAGGAAATTCTGAACATTACGTAATCAATCTTCCCTTTTCTGCCACATTTTCCTCCACAAATCCATTCAAATGTTCGTTATTTTTCCAACAAAAAAAAGGCTCTTTTAGGGCCAAGGATTGTCCTCTCCTGCTATGGGACTGACATGTTTGGCCATGAAATCGTCAAAGGATATGGTTCAATGCTCATTCCACACACCCCCGGAACGTGAGACATCTCGTTTTCTCATGAATTGTTTCAGCCATTCGAGAAAAGTTCCGATATTTCTACCGGAACCATCAAGTCTCTTCCAGCGGATTGTCGGCTTCTTCTGGGGTAAAACCCCCGAACTGATTGATCCTACTGTAATGGGTCGATCCCAAGGCCGAGATGGTTAAGTCTTTCTGGACAAACAACAAAAATGTTTTAGTTTTACGCGTTTCTACAAGAGGACTGGTCGATGTGACGATAAATGTAACGCTGAAAGATATGAAGAAGTTCGGATTGGATCCAACACCATCAACTCTTTCGATGCCTTTGGACTTCCCTCTGCCAGATTATGGCCTCCGCAAGTAACATATCTCGAAATGAAGTCTTTCACCTCCAACTGGTTTTGTCGCAATCCTCTCTGCTTTTTCATTCGACTAGCTCTTCCTCTGATTGCAAACCTCGGGTCGACCAGACCCAATCGTTTCACCTTTTCGAAGAGTCTTTTGGAATGAAGATTCTCATAGAAAGAGGCCGAGACACTTTTGTCGACAAACAGTCGTTTGAACTAGTTACTTTTAATTCGAATCAACTCATTTCTGTCCTTTTAACTTCCCGTAGGCTTCCTCTGAAACAAAAAGTTGTCTTTCTCCCACCGGAAACGATCTTTGGAGGTTTCAAAAAGGAGGAAGTAAACAACGGAAAAGCCTGAATTCTCAGTTCTGGAACATGAAACTGCCACAACTTTCCGTCTTTCAATCAAACTAGCCTTGAGGGTTATTCCCTCCCGTAAACGACCTTCCGAGGTTCCTTTTCTGTCTGGTCTTAAAGCGGATTGACCACACCTGGACTGTCACAATTGATACAATTTCCCACTGTCAAAATTGAAAAGGTAAACATCAACCGACCAACGCCATATTTTCCCTTTTTCTTGGATCTCTCTCGGAGTCCATAACAGTCTCGGCTTTATTACGACAGCGCTGACCGCTTTCCATTTTCTTCCAGCTTTCTCTCTCTCTCTCCCCCGATTCAGTCCAAATACTTCTTTGACTTTCTTTCCTCCATTTTCATTCCTCTTGTCAGAATGGAAGAACGACAAGACCCCTGGAAGAAAGTTCTTCTTCTCTTCATTATTTTCATCCTTCTCGTTGGCTGTACCAATACCCCTCGATTAAAAGTCGGTTGCTTTGTCTTTTTGAATCCAATCGCCTCAGAATGAAGATTTTATAACAGCTTGGACGATTGCCGTCTCAGTGGTGGGCCTTTGTGTTGGCATCGTCTTCTCGCTGGTTTTGAGAAGTTTAGCAAAAAGTATCGAGGCAGATTTGCCCTCGAATAATTCCTCTTCCTATTCTATCAACGTGAGTTTGTTTGTTCAAATAAAAGGTGCGAAGAAGAAAAACGTGTTTCGAGATCATAAATTGTCCGATCGACATGTGATTTCCATGATAAATGGTTCCAGAGTTCTGATGTCGAATCTGGGATTCAACTTCCTCCTTCTTATTCCAAATGCTGCTCAACGAAGCCAGAGAAAACGGATGAATTACCCTCTTATGAGGAGGCAATCTCTGCTCTTCAAACAAATAACAAAGTAACCAAAAATCCCCCGAGACAAGTAAAGGCAATTCCAGACAGAAATAGCGACGGTTCATTCTTCGATTCAGAAATTTTAAAAGACGGGTTTATATCTTCTGCACAAAAACAACATGACTCAAAAAATAAACGATGATCCATTTTTATCCTTTTTATTGTTTTCTCATTTCTAATTATGAATCGCCTGGAAAAGACGATTTCTACGGTAGTCTCCAGTTTTCATTCTGACAGCTCATTCAGACGACCAATCAGGACTTTTCCTCCCAGCTGACAGGACAGACCGACCTCTCTCAAGCCGTCGACGTTCGTCGTCAGTTAGAAGATACGAGTCTCAAATTGGAACAAGAGATCTTTAATCAGGAACAGCGTCGAGTTTGTAATGTAAATGAGCTGCGATTGGCAAATGCTCAAGTGGCTGAACTGGCTGATCGGGTAGCCAAGGCTCGTCTCAAGGAATCTGCTTTGGCTGACAAAGTCACTCTATGGGTCAATTATCTCAAGGAAGAGAAGATCAAGGTTTAGTTCTCTTTTTTTCTAACAAAAGGAGTTTAGTTTTTGTTGAGAGAAAATCGAAAATGTGCAGGACAAATAGATGAATTGGATCACGCAATCGAATATCAGATCAACAGGATTTTGGAGAAACGAAAGGCCGTCGACAAATGTTTGGAAGAGACTCGAAATCGTCGAAAACAACACAAAAATCATTTGAGGAAGTTGAGGAGCGAGCTGGAAGAACTTCAACAAAATTTGAAAGATTGGGATATTCGAGGACAAGAAATCCAAGGAGCCACGTATCGACTCAAGATGAGACGTCAGCAATTGGAAGAGCAATTGGCTGAAAAGAAGAAAGTCGAAGTGGAAGAGCGAGCTCGATTCCAACAACTCGAGATGGAAATGGGTCAGTTGGTC
The DNA here is from genome assembly GCA_932521405.1 of Oscheius sp. JU1382. Taxonomy (NCBI): domain Eukaryota; kingdom Metazoa; phylum Nematoda; class Chromadorea; order Rhabditida; family Rhabditidae; genus Oscheius; species Oscheius sp. JU1382. Next base: position 5,422,595 of record OW051479.1, read on the forward strand.
AGAAAATCAGCTGGGAGGAGAGAGGAGAGCCTCAGTTTTGATGATCTTTTGGTTTCAAATACCGAGGATGGATCGACAACTTTGGCCGAAGGAATCCTTGCTGACATCAGACGACTTCGTAACGTCTATCAGTAGACTAAGAAATACTCTGCAATAAATAGTATTTATTCTCGTCCAGGCTTCAGGCAAAATACTTTCATATTTCGACAGATTCCACGAATAACCATTCCGGCCCATCGGCTACAGCATTCGTTCACTCTTCCATCGCCTATCGAACACATCTCATCGCACTCTTCTACTCGATTCACCGACGAATACGCTAAATTCTGTGATTCAAGTGAGATATTTTCTTTATCCTTGAAGTCGTCGTATATTCGAAAGACCTCCGAGAATTTGCTCACATATTTTGAAGGAAACAAAGAGATACAAACCTGGGGATATGACTAGAAAGAGAAAAATGAGATGGAATCTATTCATAACGAGTGAGGAAGACCAGATGTTGGCCGAGAAGGTTGGACGAGGTTTGTTTAGAAAAGACAGATGTTGCTGGTTAAAAGGAAAGAGACGAAAGTCTTTTATTGGAGTTAGCAGCTTTTGATTACAGAATGGTGCAGCATCCTTTAGCTTTTTTCTTCTCCTTCGGCTTGACTGGTGAGTCGAAATTGTCGGTTTTAGGGTCGACTTCTTTCTGCTCTTGAATGCTCTCCTTTTTGTCTTCAGACTTCTTCTTCTCTTCTTTTTTCTCATCTTTCTGCTTCTCGACCGGCTTTTCCGACGTGGCATTTTCTATCTCACTCTTCTTTACCTCTTTCTTCTCTTCTTTTTTGATATCTTCAGGCTTTTTCTGTTGAGATATAGATTCCTTCGATCCTTTTTTCTCTTTATTTTCATCCTCGCTTTCTTCTAAATCATCTAGAGGAATGTCGTCGTATCCTTTCTTCTTTTTTGTCGGATCCATCTCCGCTCCATCAGATTGTTTCTTCACAATGTCCTCGATGTTGGTCATCGTCGGCCACTCGCACAGCAGAAAACTAATAGTTTGACATTTTCTCTTCAAATTAATCTCTTCTTCCAACTGGTCAAATCTGTTGAAATTCCAACACATGCGTCTCTCACCATACTAGTAAACTAGGGCCGAAAAAGCCTGCGTATACGTGGTGCACCGAGAATCAGGGTCTCCGCGTCGGGACCCATTTTCATCTTAAAATTTTCTACAGGAAAAATGGTCTCGCCGCGAAAACCCCTTATCTCAGAGAAACGCTTGTTGTTTCGTTTGGTTTACCAGTATGTCTCTCACACTCCCTCTCCGATGCCTGATGTTTACAAGCGTTCGAAGAGCCAATTTATTTTCTCGCTTTTTAAAAATATTTCGTTAAAATTGACTGTTTCGAGTATGGTTTTGTGTACGAACTTGTCATCTTCTTTAGATAGACCTTTTTTTATAACAAGTAGGCTACGCCGCCTTTGACGGCTCTCAGAAAGTTTTCTCAAATTTTCAACAACTTTGTGAAACTTTCAGTTACCTTTACCTTTGAATTTCGCCCCTTCCCCTGGAATATTAGGCCTCTTTCCTCTCTAATTTTATCTGGGACTTTCCTTGGAATTTCTTGAAATTTAGAGAAAAAACGACCACACCCAAAAAATAAAGAAAAAAGGATTTGACCGGATTTACAAAAAGGCCACAGACAGACAGGATAATACGGAAGGATTTTATTAGAGATTTTCCGTAATTTGAGCCAAAGATGGAATATGGAAATGAGCCACATAGACCGAAGAGAGGTCGACCAAAAGGAATCAAAAGTGAGTTGGAAAGAGTCCAGAAGAAAAAAAAACTTAAGATAAACCAAAACCTCCAACAACAGCCCAACTCCAAGCCAGATGTGAATGTCCAAAGCACTACACAGCTCTCAAAGAAAAGGTTTCTGCCTTGGAAGTTGATGTAGAGCAACTCTCTCAATTGCTCGTTAAATTCATCAATCAAAAAGTAACTCGAGGAGCGTTCTTTCAAATTTTTAGAATTCTGCGAGCAATTCTTCGACAAGCAGTCTACTTAATATTGCGAGTAGCACCAATGGAAGTGAGAAAAAGAAGGAAAGCCCGGCCCCTTTGCTTCCCGAAGACGATGAAGATCGGCCGATACTTAAAAGAGCAAATTCAGAAGACGATGAGTCTGAAGATGAAGATGAAAAAGGAGCTCCGTCTGCAAAAAAATCTCGATTCGAGTAATAACTAGATTTTTGCTTATAAAAATATTCAGGAATGACGCCGGTCCACCGGTTTTGGATGATGAAGGCGGAATAGATTCGATTGAAGACGAAGAAGAAGCTACAGATGATGAAGAAGATCCAGGCACTCCTCCTCCCTCCTTGGATCCGGCTGTTTGTTATTATATATTTCTCCAAAAAGATCCTTTTAGGTTGGAATACCTCTTTCGGCTCTGGATGATTTAGAGGATAAAGAAGAGAATGAAGACTAATCTCGGTCTTCCGTTTCCTCCCCCGTCGACCCATGAATCCAGATCTCCGTACAATAAACGTTTGTTGTAATCGCAAAGGACTCTGGCTGGTTCAGTCAGCTCTCTCCACCATTGCTCTCCTCGTGAGGTTGTCTTGTCCCCCGGTTGTTTGCGGCTAAAGCCAGTTGGGGAACCTCGGGGCGGACGGCCGGTTTCGAGCTCGACTGCTCCCCACTGCATAGTCCCAAATTCATCCACCATTCTATGTCCTTCCTTTCCCCCTTACCCTTTAATTTGTATAGATTACCGTATATTATTATGAATACAGTCTTTCGCATAATTCTTCCTTATCTTTTCAACAAAAAAAAACCAAAAATTGGACAAAAATTCTAAAAAAAAATTGAAAAATTAGTTTTAAAAAAGTTGGAGCCATCCGAAGTCAGTCAAATGGCACGTGTCCAAATTTAGTCATAGAGGACCGGTTCACTCTCCCAGCCGGTTTGTGGAGCCGACGCCACACACAACCTGCTGGCGACCATCGATTCCAGTCGAACAGTCTTCCTCATCTGAATCCGTTACTCAATTTTGCTACTTTGATCTCCTTCTGATGAGGTCTCTTTGTCTTTTTTTTCTAAATTTCACGATTCACGACGAAGGCTTTATTCAGCTGGTAGATTAAGAGAGATCTCTAAAATTATCGCCAATTAATCTGAACATTGATTTTTTCAAGCAAAAATTATAATTTGAAATATGTGATATTGTGGTTGCGCGAAATGACCTTGGGAACGAGGTGTATGGCGACCTAATGAGAAAGACCTCCATTGGATATCGAGAGTTTATTCTTGTGTTTTGTGTCTTGAATGAAGCTTCAAAACACGGTCGCTTACAGACTGTTGACTTCTCTTATGAAAGAAGAAATAGTCGACGATGCCTATGAACAAGCGGTTCATGCGAAGAAAAGACCTTCAAGTGCTGAAACAGAAGAGTCCATGTTAGTCGCCAAAAGAATCAAAGAAGAGCTAGGAATAGATGATGATGAACCTCAGGAAATTATTGTTCGAAGGATAGTCAGGTAAAAGAAGAAAGAAAAACGACCAAAAAGAGTTTAGAGAACCTCCTCCTCCTATTGTTTTTGATCATTTTATCTGTATGAGAATAGGCCTCAATTCGGACAATAATGTACAAAAATTAATGGCAATCCTGGTTTGTTCTAACAAAGATCTGACGCAAGATCTTTAGACCGCCCATAATTTCGTTGATCTCACAGTCATTCCTGGACCTTCGCTTATGCCGCCAGTGATAGCCGCCGCGCCATGTGAGTGTCTTTCTGATGAGAGTTCCATAACAAGCTGTTATAGCCTTGATCCAGTTTGCGGAGCCCTCTTCGAGCAGACCGGTTCGAGAAGACCCGGAGCCTCCGCGTCCACCGCCAAAGAAATATGCCCCACGAAGACAGGTTGGTCATTATTTTGACCATTTCTCAATGAAATAAAATAGCCAGGAGACAATCTGCCCGGAATCCCAACTATTCTTAAATGTACAAAATGCCACGAAATCATGGGCACCGGAGCAACTTGCAGTACTCTCCTGGCCCATGTTCAAAAGTACCATTTAAAGATGGCTGCGTTTCAGTGTAAAATATGTAAACATTATCGAACAACGCAAGAAAGAGTAAGTTGGTTTTAATGAGAAATGAGTCATTTCTAGATTCTTTCCCATGTAACTACGGTCCATAAAAGCAAACAAAATGGGTCAATGTCCTTTGAAAATTCGTTAGCAGGTTAGTCTGGCTTAGTCAACATTTCCAATGTTTAAGGTCCAATTTCTGATCGAGACATGGGACAAATGGAGAATATGATCAACACTTGTTTTCCAGAAATCACTGTGGTGTGTTTTTTTATTACTAAGATTGTATTCGCAAATCAAAACGGCCTAAGCCTGTAGAACTTTAAAATTATTTTTCTTCTAAAAATGCGCAGTCTAATTTCGAACAGGCCACGTATTTAAGATTTATGGCTAAGTTTTGATTTACCGAATCTTCATAGCAAAATTAATTTCAGTTTTTAGAAATTAGAAATAACCGACCGGCTGGCTGTCAAGTCCTTTCAAATTGGTAAACGTAGCCAGGCTAAACGATGATCTTCACTTGAACAATTATTTCTCATTAATCAGGGTCAATAATATCATTTATCTGGTCTGTTATTAGCACGCTTAAAGCAATATATCACAGTCTAGCATAGAAAACCTTTGGCTATTTACAATTCTGCATAATCTAGAAGAGATGTCCGATGCGTGTCTTCTACAAACTTTAAGAATTCTTTAATTGATGAGTCGTCTTGTTTTATCGCTTGGTTTTGTGCTTCACAAATGTTCTGAAAGAATAAGAAAATACTTTAAAACTAACCTTAATTGAAGAAAAGTAATATTGGTAAGACAGAAGAGCTTTACATAGATTCCAGTAACCGAATTCCGGCCAAAGGACATCATCGAAATAAACGTGATTGATACTACACTGAAATGTTGTAACGGTTTAAAGGGCTAATGGAGAAGGGGAATGGCTCAATATACCTGCCATAGTAGGAAGTCACTAAGACGTCGTTCGCCACTTGTTCTAATTAACATGTCTGGATCTCGACTTCTTCGAGAATCTAAGCATTGAGAAATCAGCCATTCAGTTATTTGGTTCTCTTTAAGCAGACCCTATTTTAAAGTAAATTCAGGAAATAAATATAACTAACCTTTTCTCTTCCCTTTCTTATCAATTCAAACGCTCTTGCCATTTCATCTCTGGACGTATAAGGCATACATACATTTACAACACCTCTGAATCACGAGTTTTTAAGCATTCAAACGGACTACTTTGTGTATTTGTCTGTCTCCAATTCAATTCTTGCTATCAACTTCCTTAATTCTGGAGAAAGAAGAGAAATATTCCCAAAAAACCTAAACGCAATCTGCTTTTCTTCCAGTTTTTCCCTTAAAAGTATAATAATATTAAATTATAAAACTAGAACAAACTTCTCAGAGAGAAGCCTTCCAAACATTTGCTCTGCTAATTTCATTAGGCCTGATACCTCTTCTTCACTTCTTTTAAAATTTTCTATGCTAAATGCATAAACTGTGACTTCTTGTACCCCCATATCCCTGCACCAGTCAAGAATCTGGAAACAAATTTGATAAACTGAAAAAAAAATACCCTAGCCAGTTGCTCAAATCCTTTCATGTGACCACGAATAACACTTCCTAGCTTGTTTGTTCTAGCAAATCTCCTATTTCCATCCATTACAAAAGCTACATGTCGCGGTATCTAAAGTCATTATAAAGAATAAATAAATAAAACCAACAGGGCCAGCACAGACAACCCGTTTAACTGCTGCATGCCACCATTTTCTTTCACTTTCCGTATTTGTCCACCAGCTAAGTTCATCTTCTGGAGTGAACAATTCAGACATCCTGAAGTTCTCAAATGAATATTTTTCTAAATTAATTAATATTTAAGCGCTCATCGCACCTCTCAAATATTTTGATTAAAAGAAAAGTTTATTTTAAAACAAAAAGCAATAAATACAACAGAACTCAATCACCCAGTATCTCTTACAGGTATTAAAAATTCAATTAGTATCCATGACTTCGGCAGTAGCCTTCTGTTCACTTGTGTTCTCCTTTTCAGCTGGCAATGGCTCATACTTCTTTACGATTCTGGGACCATATAGAAGCACATAAGCCGTATGCCAATCTCCTCCACCAGAAAGTTTGAGAACCTGGTCGGCTGTAACAGAGTGAACCTCATCATCATCGCACATGACCCATTTGTCGTCATCGATTCTAACCCATGCGACATAATGCCCAGAGTTAGAAGACCGACCTTTATGAGTAATTACTGCCTGTAAGAATGCAAAAATTTTTTTTTCCTAATATACCTGTAGATGATAAAATCCTGAATTATTGCTCCCGATATCATCGGCGAAAGAAAATGGAAGAGGTACTCCATCGTCAGTTGTATTTTCATCTTTTTCTTCAATTTTCTTCTTGCGCATGCGTTCAAGTTTGGCATCGTCTTCTGCTTTTACAGCATCTCTATTAGGGCGCATTTTATCTTGCAACTCGGGAGTGCAGATATCACAAAGGTCTAAAATCATCGGGAATTTGACATCCTTTAGCACTTTAGCAGATGTCTGAAGAAATACACGTAAACCACCGAGAAACTGCAAACCTTTGCTGATTCTTTGTAGAAGAACCGAACCATCTGGACGGAAACATAGGCTGGTAGTCGACTTATAAGGGCTTTCTTACTCCATTTGGCATCACGTCCAAGTTTGTTAGAGTTTTTCTCAATTTCTTCGCTAAGTTTCTCTTTGATTCCGGTTTGAATGTACTTGACTTCTGTGGACAAGAAGCATGACAGCTAAGAATTTACATATAAAATTTTGACTATGGAGTATTGCAAACTTGGCTAAAAGTTTCAGATGATTTCTGTTCTTCCTCTTCTTCGGTTTCAAGACATTTTTGAGAAACTTGGAATTCTCCAGTGAAATAACGTTTTAGATCCACAGAAGAATCTTAATTAACAAAATAAGCTTACTATTAGAAAGTTATATTTTAGTTTTTAAAAAATCAGCAACTGCTTACAAAAAACTAACTTTTTCTTTTTGCTAGTCCATCTAACAAATGGCGTTGTAACTCAGTAAAACATTCATTAGCATCTTGCTGCTCCAATTGACCTTGATTGTTTCGCTCGGCAAAATGAGGCATGGCTTGATGAATAGCCTGCCCAATTTATTTGTTATTTTAAAAGAAAACTTACTTGAAGCATCATTAAAGGCGTAGCAGCTTCTATTTCACCATCTCCAACGTTTGTTGTATTGGGCTTGTTCAAAATCTCGAAAAGACTTTTCAAGTAAGCAGAGATTTTGCCTGAGGTTCCTTGATTTTCGCTTGGAGAAAGTTCATTTAAGGCAATTCGCAATTCAGGAACAGTCTAAAACGCTTGAAATTTAATTAAAAAACCCTACCTTAAAACTTTGAAGTACAGAATTCATGTAGCAAGTATTACCGAGATTTCGAAGACCACGGGGAAGCGAAATTTCTTTCTTTTCCTGAACAGCCGTGTAAGATGAATTGCTTTGCTCCAAAACGGGAGCTACAGGAACAGCACCGGCACTGGAAATGGTAACTAGGTATATTAAAATAAAAGGTACCTTCCCATCATCATTATCATATCTCCTTCGTTGAGCGTAATTCCACTCCAGCTGTCATTGCCTAGAGTACGTCCCTAAATGTTGGTGTATGCCTGTCTAACACCATGTACAAACCTTAATCATAACTTTTTGGCGATCAGGGGGCACGCCAGTAAGAGCAAATAGCTGTCCTTTGAAGGTAAGTGGAGCTTCAGAGAGATCCACATCTACCAACAGCTTTTCTTTTCCCCATTTAACGTTAATGGAAGGCATTCTAAAACAAAACATATTATGTCTAGATTCAATTGCATAAACAGAATTTATAGAATTTTGCTATATAAAACAATAATATACGGATGGTTAGTGACATGAAAAAAGTAATAAATGAAAGCATGAGAGCTGAAGTGGTGAAAATGATAGGAGTATAGCTTTCAAAATCATCCTAGCGTGAAAGTGAAAATATGTTTAAACGTCATCACGTACTCATATAACTTCAAAAATTACATTGAAATAATTTATTATTAGTTAGAACCCATATTTAGCCGAGCATAAACCCATAACATTTACATTATCACAGTATGAAAGGAGATCAGTACAGAATATCTTCACTGAACTGGTGAAGATTGTTTGTGAGCAATATATAGGAACAAAATACTGGATAAAGCAGAAATAAGAAAAATTACATCAAACCATCGGTGGTAAAAGTTAAATTGAAGTTCTCCTAATACTTCAGTTATAATTGTTCTGTATTCAAGTGGCATATTCATTCTCATTAAAAGCACACTTGAGACGAAGTACATTCCCTAAAAAATTATCTTGTTAAATATGGTTCCTTACCATGATTTGTGCAAGCAATAGCACGATTATATTTGAAGATTTACTGCTTGAAATTGCAAGAAAAAATTTAGTTAGAGTAATAAGAAGACCTCTGATAGAAGTAACAGCAATAACTCCAACTAAACCAAAAGAAATATGTTGCGACCAGAAGCGGACCTTAATATAGTATCGTTTAAAGCTAGCAAAAAGATATAAAAGAACTTACATCCATATCAATTCCAATCCAATGAACACCTATTTCAATCCCCTTTGTTACTGGATCCACTTTTCCAACTCGGTCAAAAACGATATTCACTGTGCAAATGAAAATTTTCCACAAGCAATATACAGAAAAGAAATGACCCAGAAAATTGAAGTATTTTCCCATCCACGTTTTGCTATATTCAATTCTATCCTGAATAAAAAACTAAACTGCTTATTATATTGTTATTTACTTTCATATTTCTTAATTCTACAACCTCCATAAATAAATGTCGACTAAGCTCTTCTAGAGGCGTAATCTCGGTATTTAAATTTCTGAAAAAAGTAAACTTTGAAAAATAATTGTTCATACTTGATTTGATCATTTGTAGAACCTACGGAACTGGCAACACTAGATACAGTTCCCCAAAAACGGTGAAAAATGCTTCCACCTTCTTCTCCTCCTAAAGCATGTTTGTCTCTAAATAAATATGTTGGGACAAACCTCGTGAAAATGCGCTTTTAGCTAGATCTTTTTCCAATTGAGCTACTCTTCTTTTTTTACTCGAAATTTGGCCTAAGGTCTTCATTAGTTTCCGATCCATTTGATTGATTGTGTGACCATCAACCTATATTTCACGAAAAATTAATATAAAAAAGACATACCTTTCGTGCAAAAATATTCATACATGTATAAGGCGCATTTACGGCTCCAAATCCTGAAAGAATTGCCATCACTGTAACCCCAATTACACCAATTCGCGATATTGCTTGTTCTATTGTAAATATTCCTGTAAAAATATATAAGTAATAAGAGAAACTAAACCATGTTTTGTACTCAAGATAGGAAAGGGATCGCCTAGTTTCCAGAAAAAATAAATAAACCCAAGCCAAAATGCTGCAGTAAGAATAAATAAAAATCGTTTTCTCACTGAAATCAATTGAGTCTTTAAATATGTTAAATTCTTACAAAATGTGAAGTTTCTCAATACTGTATAATTCATATAAATTGGAAGAGCTACAATCAAAATAAAGAGCATGGCTGACAGGCAAAGTCTCCAGGACATTCGTCGTGATCTAATAGCGTGATTACTAAAATTAAGTCTTAACTTACGCTGGATCCGACACGCCGATTATTTCAAAAATAATAAGCTCAAACATCGTGCAAGAAAGAGCAAATGTGACTGAAAAAATCAGCTGAACTACCCTGAAAATATGTTAGATTAATAAGTAAGATGAACTAACCAATTATGAATTTCATAATTTTTGAAGAGTTGTTTCATGAAAAATAACCATCCACAAACAAAAAATACTATCTAAAACCAAAAAATTAAGTCAAATGCTACTTACTTGAGACGATATCATAACCGTGGCATCCCACATTTTTTAAATAGACTGGGGCAAAGCTGCAATATCTTCAACGATGATTTGTTAGTTGAATAAATAAAGGAGATATGGAATAATCTGTAATTTCTGAACAGTTCTTATAAACAATCTCTTAGCATAACGTTTATTTTGAAAGAATAATGTGCAAAGACCATTCACCAATCCCTGGGTTATACATCGAATGAGGTTAATTTTCACAACAAATATCCATGTTGAAAGCACCTAATAATTTACAAATGAAAGAACTGACCACTTAACCCAGCGACCCGATAGGTTGACAAGAGGCTCACTGTATCACACTAGAATGATTTTGAGTTATTTACATGACTAGGGCGCTTCTTCTTCCGGCGTAAAGTCGGTTGTAGACACCGGTTCGAGAAGAGAAGATCGAGAGCGTCTACTTCCTTCTTGAAGAGTTTGACGACGAGAACACCGGGTTTCAATTTCAATCTCCACCTAAACTTTATTCTTTCCTTTTATGCTCTATAACCAACCTCTTCGGGAGTGACATACTGGTTGGGACTAGGGCTACGTGAAGAAACATTAGACAGAACTGGCGTTTCATCATGTGTTACAATCTAAAGGCTTTTTCAGGCAATGGGGTTTATAACTCACATTCAGTTCTCTGGGAATGTAATGTTTCATTTCTATTCCCTCCTCTGATTCCAAATAATCACTCGCGTCATCTGGACTGCTGACAGGTAATTCAGACTCCTTGAAAATTGCATTATAACAAATTGAAAACTTCACTAACGACTTCTACTCGGACGTCAGCAGCTTTTACAGCTGCCCGGGAAGTTTCTTCGTTTTCGTGAGAATTTGTTGAATCCATTGTTCCGATTTGTGGATTCAAAGGGCCGTTAAGTCCCTCAACTAGAGTGACAGTTTCATATCTTCAGCGAATTATGACAAAGCTTGGAATAACTAACCCTTGATTTCTAGTTTGCCGTCTAGCTCTCAGGTGAATGAGAGCGCGGAAAGGAGAACGACAAATCGGACAGTTGTTAGCCTAAGGTATTTAACTGCAATCCAATTTCCTTACTTTATATCGCAAAGTGTCGGCACAATTGTTACATATACAAAGATGTCGACAGGGCAGAATGACCGTATCTCGTACATCACTCATACAGATGATGCATTCGAGACCACCTTCATCTCCCATATCAGATGTTATTTCTTTATTTTCAATGCCGAATATTTCCTAGAAAGGGGCTTATGAGGTAGAGGTGGCCTACTTGAAGAAGATAAACGACACCATCGCATGCAATCTTTTGCCTTAATGGTTTCAGTATAACCATGTTGCTGGAATCATTTGCTGGCTAAAGAATTGATTTTTATTATTTCTCAGCAAAGTAATACCTCAATTGTACACATTGTCGTCTGCGTTTGAGGTCTTTCCACTCCTTCAGTTTGAACCACAATTATTAGAGGAAAATAATGGCCACCAGAATATTTTAACTGAAAATCGTCTTACTCCACTCCTATAGATTCCTTACATCATCAATATCCCACTTGCCCAGATTAAAGATGTAATGATTGAACGTCTGATCGCATCCCATATCAAAATGAAAGATATCCGAATGAAGAACTTTCTTGTTCCGATACGCAAATCTAATGAACGAATCTTCTATCCAGGAAAAGAGCTTACTGGACTAATCCTTCTTGATAAAACTCTCTTGAATTGTAATGAATTTGAACAAAACAAGGACATTCTGCATCTAGAGTAAACTCAAGCCTATATAAATTTGGATCGTTATGTCCATCTTTATCTTTTACTCTGAATTTATAATTTATTGAAGCGTTTGGCACAAACCGTGTAAATTTTACGGACTCTTTTCGGATGTTAATCAGTAGATTTAGCGGATGGACTTCACTACTTCCCAATGGCGAGGCATAAGGGAACTAAATTTGTCATCAGGAAGGGAAGCTAATTTACCGGAACTGCTCGACTTCCTAGCAAATCCAAATCACTATTCTCTCCAAAAAGATACGCTTCTGGCTTGGCAATATCAAATCTCCCTCCACACATTAAAAAATGTGATCCAAAATAAGAACCTGATGGTTATAATACATAAGAATGTGTAAGCTTTCCAACCGGCAGTTGTAGGAAAAGAAATTTGCTGTTCGGCGTCGTCATCTGCAGGTGGAGGCTCTCGTTCTCTCCATGGACCGCCGAAGCGGCTTGCTAGCTGCCCCATGAGCAAAAATAAGCCAGATTGTCCTCGAATAAAAGAAGTAAGGAAGTCTGGTTTGTTACAGTATGAGTGGAAGTGATGTCGAAAATGTCCTCCGTCCGCAATTTTGCGTCTGATTCTCCATGGATTTTGATTGTTCTTTGTGTCCCTCTTTCTTTTGATTTTGCTGATTGTTCTCTGCGCAGATGAACTATTTAACCAGATCGTTTAATCCAACTCAGTCTCATATATCACCTAAAGCAAAGCGATTTCTGCAGAGAGTTCAGGAGTCTTGAAATTTTTACCGTAAAACCCGCTACAGTAATCGATTTTTGACATTAAATTCTTTTGCTTGACTGGCCGGAGGGTCAAGTTTAGTTGATGTTTGCCATAGACACTGACTTTGATCACTGATCTTTTATTACTGAAAAACATTTTTTATTTTCTCTAAAAAGTCTTGCAAAAGTTTTAATCAAATTTGCGACTCCAATGTAATATTTATCACGCTTTATCTCGTGCTTTTATCATTGCAAAACGTCAATATGCGCTACACCATATTCAGCCTAGCCTTTTGTATGCGATATTGACCTTTTTAGCCTTATCTTTTTCTTGCTTATCATGCTATAGTTTACCGGTGGAGTGATTTAAGGAATGAGTGGAACCATGCTCAAATTATCTTCTCTCGTCGGCAGAACCGCAGTCCGCATCAACATGAGTCAGGTGGCAGCTCTCTCAACTGGTTAGTTCATTAACTCTACTATATACCTAACTTTTTCAGCACCAGAAATGATTAAAATAGAAAAGGTTGGCGAGAAGAAGAACGTTGCTTTAATTACTCTCAACAGACCAAAAGCTCTGAATGCACTCTGTGCTCAGCTTATGACTGAGGTTTGTTTATTTTTTGTCAAATAATTTTTTTAGCTGAGCGACTCCCTAAAGGAATTGGACAAGGACACATCAGTTGGTGCCATTGTTATTACTGGAAGCCAAAAAGCTTTTGCCGCCGGAGCAGATATCAAAGAAATGGCAGACCGTACTTATCCTGAAACTTTTGCGGGTAGCTTCCTTTCAAACTGGACAGACATCTCTGAAATTGGAAAGCCAATCATTGCCGCTGTTAATGGGTTAGTTTATTTTTTTACTATGCTAAACAATAATTTTCAGATATGCTTTGGGAGGTGGCTGCGAACTAGCGATGATGTGTGATATAATTTATGCCGGAGACAAGGCTCAGTTTGGACAACCCGAAATCAATATCGGAACAATTCCAGGTAAAAAGAAAACTAGTTCAATGTAAGTTAGCTTTAGGTGCCGGTGGAACTCAAAGATGGACGCGAGTAGCCGGAAAATCTATGGCGATGGAAGTTTGTCTCACTGGTAACAGAGTTTCTGCTCAGGAGGCAAAGGAAGTTGGTCTTGTTAGCAAGGTAAGTATTTTCAAGCAATTCATTTCAGACAACCAATGTAAAAAGTACCATAATTTTTGCTTCAGGTTTTCCCTGCAGATAACCTTATTATTGAATCTATCAAGCTAGGAGAGAAAATCTCAGAGCAATCACCTCTTATCACGCGAATGTGCAAAGAAGCCGTTAATTCAGCCTATGAAACGACCCTCCGGGAAGGGCTTCGTTATGAGCGCAGGATGTTCCACGCAACATTTGCCACACAGGATCGTAAAGAAGGAATGGCAGCATTTGCCCAGAAGCGCGCTCCAAAATGGAGCTCATTGTAATTGAAAGCAAACATAATCTTCTTTTTACGTGTAATTTTTAGGTTTGTAAGATAAAAGTATAACAAAAACAAGGCAGTTTTTATTTTGACTGTTTCTTTTTCTGTCCATAAATATATGGCTGGAATTGATGGAAATCAATTTGGGTAAGCACAGTATCCACAGGTTTTTGCACAGAAGTACTCGTTGGACATTGCATTCATTTCCTTACATAGAGCAATGGAACACCTAAAAAGAGTCAAATACATATAGGTCTTACTGTGAGTATGTGTCGACGCATGGCTGAGCAGTTACTCCACAAAGTCCGCAGGTCGTAGCACACGAGTATTTTCTTACTTGGAAAGTGTAATTGGTGTTGGTGCAAAAGCCTTCCGCCTGATTTGCAAGACATGTTGAGCTAAATTCTATTTTCTGATAGAGGCAGACTCACGTGGGCAGAGTATTACCGCATGAATTGGGAACAGGCGGTTGTGGTGGAGCAGGCACTAAAGTACTAATTCCTCAATTTTGGGTAAATTACCATATCTGTATTGGAAATTAAAAACGGAATAGTAATAACGATTAAATCCAATTACTGGTGCCGGATTTAAACTAGATTGGAAAATCTGATTCATAAAGTTAGTGCAGCAGACTCTAGAAAGTTGGGGCTTTGATAAGTCTATTCGATCTTTTACGTTGGATTTCTTCTTCTTTGATCCCAATCAGTTTTGAATTCCACTCCAGCCCAAAGACATCCGTAATTGCACTGCTCATTCCACATATTCGTGTATTGGATTTGAACTTGCATGCCAGCAGGAGCCTGAATCTCCAAGAATTTTGATTTGGACACTTACGTAGATCCAAAAAGTGCAGGTGGTATAAACATCCCTAAAATTTATGATCGTTTTGTGACAGAAGTCTATATTTGCCTAGTGTTTGTGCTGGAACTATTTCCTACTGTAAAGCCAAAATTTGTCCAATTGGCTGACGCATTGAAAGTCGATCCACAAAGTGTTGGGCTATTATCTGCCATCGGCTACAAAAGAACTTCAAATAGAAAATTAACTATACTCTTTGGTCGCAAAGATCTCCTGAATAGCCGCTTGGGCAGTTGCAGATTGAGCAGTTATTTGGATTGGGAAGTCCTCCATTTTGGCAGATAGCAGAGTTAATTGGATTGCAATTGGCTGGTGATTTCATTTTCTATTTTTGTAGACAACTTACCGGAACAGTTGTAGGCATCGTTAATCATTTTTATATCATAAAACGAGACTCGAGTTGTGCCCATTGAATAGGCGAAACGAGTATCTGAGGGGATAATAGAAAGGTTACTTGTTGGGTTTGTGAATGAATTTGCGGCGTACTGCATCACAGAACCTAGAACCCAGCTTACTTTTTATATCTATTGATTTTACCAAATTCAAAGGGAGTATATGCTGGCTGGATCATATCTCCGAAGTTCACTTTGGCAAAGTTACCGCGATATTGACTCTGAAAGGGAATATTTAAGGAAGTTGTGGGGATCTCTTTCCTGCTACCGATCTCTAATGAGCTCAAAAACGTCTCTTGGGAATAGATTTTAAAATATTTTAAAGTCTTCTTTGGTCACCTGAGGTCCATCATGTTTTTTTTCGGGATTTAAAAAAAGAGAAAAATAGACTAACGGGAACTGCTGCAAGGGAGATATTCACGTAATAGTCTCGATCAGAACGCATCTGCATGTGATAAACACCCAGCTACAAATAATTTCCAATTAGAAAGGGAGACGATTACCGAGTGCATCAATTCGTGTACAGCCGTTCCCATAGCTTCACATCCATCTCCTAAAGAAGTGTCTTGCTGGCCTCCAACCATTCCAACCGATGAAAAGCAGCCAGTTCCACTATATATCTGTACATACTTTTCGTTCGTTTAAGAAAGTGAACTGACTCGAACTCGATTAGTTGCTGTAGGATTGTTCACAAATTGAAGGCATGTCTGTTGTTGCAAAAGAGAAATAGCCTGGCCAATTGATGTCTGTTTTCTCGCGTCTGCAACGAAATTTTACAATTCAATGTTTGAATAGCTGGCATCTCTCAACAAGACACTTTGAACGCTTGGTTTTCATCCACGCTTCTCGATTTTTATTTCGAACGATTGAGAGTTCCAATTGGCTCGAATCAAATGTTGGCATTTGTAAAGTCTGTGCTCAGTCTTCCCGCGTAGCTAGAGCTCAAACAAGCGATCATGTATCAAGTAAATATTTCAGATCAGGAGCGAATTTGCTTTGTGTGCTCAGTTTGTTTTTACTGAACTGACTGATTGATGGATCCAGATAGTAGTAAAGGACATTATTCGGCCATCGACTCGATGTCGCTGAACGAACTTGGCGCTTCTTTCGACTCGTGGGAGCTGCTTGGCGAGCTTCGAGATCAGCCAATTGAGCTCTATTTCAACATTTTTAACATGCATTTTGGACCAACTCTGTGAGTTGGATGTCGCCTTGGTAGAGGAATTCGGTAACTCCTTGTTTGTTATTGTTTTCGAACGCATTTCCTACGGCAGCAGGCGTCGGCTTTGATATTTTTAGTGGGACTAATTCCTAAATCTATTTTTAAATTTAACTTTCACAAACTGGAGGGACAGGGCTTTGAGCAGCTAAAAGAGCTGGCGAGCTGCCGGCTGCTAGATTTTGTAGACGGTTTCTCCGATTGTCCAAGTCGAAACCCCATTCTGTTGAAAGTTTTTGTTTCTGTTCAGGACTTAGAATTCCAAAAGTGTTGTTCGGCGTTGGAACTGGCACAGTGTCATTTGTCTGCCAATAAAAATGAATTGGGACCTAAATCAAACCTGCCAATAGTCAATGCCGTTTGCATTGTATGCAATCGGCAAGGCTCGAACCCCAATCAGAAGAGTCCAGATGAACATGGCTCTAAAATACATTTGACTTACAACAAAGGAAAAAGTGTTGGGAAAAGGGTGTTGGCACAAATTCGGGGTTTTTATATCCAGGAAGGACGTTTGTTAGTTCAGGTTGGAGGGGAGCAAAATGGAAGGGGCCCATCCACTGTGACTCCTTTCTGTTCAAAGAAAAGAGTAACTCGAATAATATATTATATCAGCATCGTATCGTACAATTTGAATGCCTATTTTTTAATAAAAGTTGATCTCATAAAAGAAAAGCTTTGCAAGCCTTGCTATCCAAATCATATTCAAAATTTAGGTCAAACTATTCTTCCATCATTCAGACGCCAAAACAAACAGAATTTCTACAATTTTCAAAGAGTTCAAGCCTGAATCAATACAACTTCCCAGTTTAGAGGAACTCAAACAAAAACTTCATTGTTACTTTTCATTGTTAAGCTTGTTCAAACATTTAATTGAAAAAGTCACAGTTAAAATTGAATTAGCGTGGTTGAAATATTATTTTTGCAGTTATGAATATGAATATGAATATGAATCAGACCATTTATGGCTTAGATGTCATTCATTAGATCGTGAAATTTGAAAAAACATAGTTTTGCGCGTTGTATTGCACTCTTAGTTAGACAGTATCATTCATTAGTGATCTATCTCCTTTACTACTTCCAAAAAGACTATATCTTTCCATCTATATTAATAATTTTAATTATAGGTGCTATAATGAAGAAAAAGATTACTTTAAAGGTTAACCCTATCGAATTTGTTTATTTGTTCTGTTTTTAGGTACAGCCTCCGAAGAAAAAAAACTCAGACACATTTAATATTAATGAAATGCCCGAATCTTTAAAATATCTTCTTAAAGTAATTCGCGAATACTTTAGCCATAAGTATAGAATAATAGTAGGTAGCTAATTATTTGCTTCAGGCTCAGATCGCTTGCCTGGCCTTTTACTGAGCCTGTGGACGCAGTAAAATTAAAAATTTTTGACTATCATGACGTTATTAAACATCCAATGGACCTAGGGACAATCAAGAAAAAACTGGAAGGAGGACAATATCGCAATGCACAAGATGTTGCCGACGATTTTCATTTAGTATGTTGTACACATATTTACATTAAGTTATGTTTAGATGTGCGAAAATTGTTTTACATATAATCCTGCTGATCATGTCGTTTATCGTTGCGGAGAATCTATATTGAAAGACTTCCAAACAAAATGGAAAAAACTTCCAAAAGATAGTGTAGCTGAAACTGATGAAAAAAAGCCTGTACCAAAAGCAAGTATAGCCTTACCAGTTGAGAACGTTGAGCAAAAAGATTATGATCTAAAAACAATGATTACAGGAGTTAGTTTATATTACCATTTTCTTATTTATTTTTCTAGACTAAAGATCTTATTACATACTTTTCACAACTGATAAATGAGTTGAACAGTTTTAGCAATGAATTGGTTAATTTAAAAATAAAAACGCTTGAAGAAAAAATGCGTGGAAATGAATATCCAATTCCAACAGATATACTGATAAAGTTCAAAAATATAATACCGTTAATAGATAATCATAAATTCCAGCGATCGGTATTTCTTTTAAACATTGTTATATATTTAGAAAAAGGTCGAATTGACAACACCGTTACCAAAAATGCTTGACTCTGCATTTTCTAACGTTCCAATACCATCTCTTGCCACGAATAATTTCAATTCCACTCCAAAAGTTCCTCTTTGCTCGTCCGATCAATGCAAAAATGTGGTTTGCAATAATAATCTAGTAGTTTTCAATTATTATACACTTATTAAGCTTTTTAGAACCAAAAAAAACCTTGGCGCTATTTTGATTTTGATTCTGATGATGAAGCAGTGAGTCTACCTATGACAAAAGAAGAAAAAATTAAACTTAGCGAATATTTAAATAACAATTCTTGCCAATTCTCAGATAGGCAAATCCGCACAATTATAAGCATTGTTGAAGGAAAAGATTATCTTAATGTGGTACTATTTAATTGTATTCGAGTAAGCAAATATTATAGGAATATAGAAAAGATTTGAAAGATTTTGAATATGAAATGGACTTTGAGACGACTAATACAAAAATCCTGCGAGAAATGGAAGCCTTTATTCAATTCGAACAGAAGGACGCCGGTAAGTTATTATACTTAATATTTTAATAAGGATATGAGTTTTTAAAAGAACATCGTATTTTCTTTAATGGAAGCCATAAAATAGAGAAGGCTTTAATTATCCGATATAAAGTATTTCTAACAAATGCTAAATATTAAGAAATAAACCAGCTGTATTTTCAGCTCCTAATACCACGAAAAAATCTGTCAAGCGTAAGAGCGAAATTGAAACGAAAATAAGCACGAAAAAAATGAAAACCATCACTGAAATTACTCCAAAAAATGGTATTAACTTTTTCATTGATAATGCAATATATACTTAATCTAGATGGTTTAAAGCGTTCTAGTACTTCTCAAAAAATTCGCCAATCTTACCGTGCGCACTTATCATCGGATGAAGATAGCAGCAATTCAAGTGATACTGATAATTCAAATTTAGGTAAGAATAGAGAGTCTAATCTTTGTATTAAAATCTAACTGTCATTTTAGATTTTCTAAAATCTTTAACTCCTTCAAACTCATCAGTTCAAGAAATCGTAAAGCCAACGCTGGATAAAATGAATCCACTAATTGATGCAGGTAATTGACTAGAAAATTAAAAATATGCGTCTTTTAGGAAATTCTATTTTAGACCAACTATTACCAAATAATGAGTCACAGCTAGAAACTAAAAATCAAAAAGAAAGAGAGGGAAAGGTTTCTAATTTAGTAAATTAATATGTATATTAGATCAAACTGAATCAGCCTGAAGAAAAATGCATAGAAAATGCAATCCAACAAAAAACAACAACTGACTTACCATCAATGAAATTTAAAACTCCTAGTTATTGTTCAGAAGATCTTTTGGAAGATGAAGAAACGCGCATACTGCGCAAAAAGGAAGAGGTCCGTTTGAGATATTATTGAAGATTTTTAACTTTTCTTTGTTGTAAGTTCTATATGAGTGGCTAGTTTAGGCACGTCTAATACTCGAACGAGACATGGATGTTGATCTAACGAGTCAAATGGAAATGATGACCAATTTTGAAGCCAGTTTTTGAATCAACAACTTTTTTTTCTCGTTAAATAGTACACTGGTTATTTTTTTCAAAAATATATAATGAATTTTGTTTAAGTTTTTTCAAACTAGGGTGCAAGCTTTGAAGTATTTTTCTTATGAACTCTTTTTACTCTGAAAATGATCGATCTATCCCATATTAGCCCAATTTCCTCCCAGACCTCCTCGTCGGAGAAGAAAAAGAACCTCCGATGAATTTTTTGTCTCTCTCGCTTGACTGATTTCTTCCTTGATCAAAATTCGTTTTCCATCCTCAAAATCCCGTACAGTGACCGCTGACCATCGCGAAAAGGATTAAAATGAGACAAAGGACGAATTGCCGTTCAGGACAATAATCGTCTCCGGGAAGTAGGAATGCTCCCACGCGTGAAAAAGAATCACCATTTTTAACGAGAAATTGAAAGTTGCGAGAGACGAATCCTCGCTGTTTTTTGGAACAAACATTGAACTTTGCATGGCTCTTTCCCCGAGTTCTATTCTTTGACTGATTTCCAATATAAATAGTTCAAGCTTGTTGGAAGTGAAATTTTTCGAGATAAAAGAAGCAGAAAAGTACCCTTTTATTTGGTAAAATAAACTAACAATAAAAGTTACTTCTAGATACAAATAGCTTGACATTTTAGAGATCAAAAGATGAAAGAACCAGTCGACTTTGTTGAAGAGAAATTACTTCGAAGAGGATATGGTAGGAAAGAAACACGAGGACGACTTTATAGCTTCACTATCTTCGTCGAAATTGCGTCGCGGTATCAATGTGGCCAGTCAAGTGAGAGACCTCTCTGAAAACCACAGATCATTCTGCAATATGATGACTTTTGTTGGATCCCGCTGAGAAACATTTTGGACTCTGCATTACGGTAGAACAGGGTAGAGATAATCCACATTCTAAAGACCTGTTTGAGCTGAATATCTCAAAGTAAATTTTATAGGAAATCCAAACATTATTGCGTACGAATAGGAAACAACGAAGACTAACTATGAAATTCTGATTCTTACCCATTTTTCACCCTTTTGATGGTCCTCTCTCATCTCTATCAAAAATCTCTTTATTCATGTCCTTCTAGTGTTTCAGTCTAGACGTCTGCCGAATCGTATTTAAACGGAGAATTGTTCTCTGAGAAATGATGCCTATAGATGAATCCGGAATACCGTATCATAAAGTACTCAACATGTTTGTACTTCACTGGCGACTTGGAAACGCGGTCGCGCCATTTAATCCCATCATCAGCACAACACTAAAGGGCGGCCCTAAAGTGACCCCTTGAGTCTATCCTCACAGTCGTTAGGATGAAGCCGTCGGCTTATATCTTCTTTGGTATTTTCTTTTCTCATTTTCTGACTTCTTTCTTTCAGTCCTAACTGCAGTCGCGGCTCATAAGACCCTCGAAGACATTGTGGGAAACTGGACTGATGTCACAAACGAGGCTATTAATGGCGCCTTGCCTGAAAAGTTGAAACCGTTCTTCAATAAAACGGCAATTGAAGAGTTTAAAAGGAAGAATGTCTCTTCAACGGTTGGTACATTGCTTTCTGAATTCAATTTGGAAAAATTAGGAAGATTGGGTAATTCGTGACGAAGATGTGAAAGATGAAGAAAATATTGAAGAAGATTCCATCAATCGGGCTACTTACGATGGCAAAAAGACAACAATCACAATTTCCTCTCAAGCTGGAATGCAGCTGTATCAACATTGGCTTGACCAAGCAGTGTCAGGTCTCATGGCAGCTGTTGCCACAAAAAAGTGGGGATTTTTCTGGTGTTTTGCAAAATTTTTATACAGGCTCAGAAATGTTGAAAAGGAAGACAAAAAGGCACATAGAATATGTGCAAAAGACGCCAAAACTGTCCACGCTCATGCTAAATGTGTGGCCGAATTGCTCGATGTTCCAGTGGCAAAAGTCGAAATAATGTTGAAAAAGGAAGAGGAAAAAGCTATCAAAAAAGGTCTTTTTTTAAATCGACTATAAGTGAAATAATCATTTAGGAAAAAAGAGAGTCAAATCAGTCCGGAGATTGTTGAAATCGGGAGAGAAGAAACTAAGAAAGTCTTCTGAAGAGAGCGGATTCAAATCGGTCGAAAGGAGATACCTCTCCTCGGCAGAGAGACGAATAAAAATCAAAAAAGTCGGCAGCAAATTCAACGAATCTCTCAAGAAATTGAAGTACAAGCAGCCGAAAAGAATAGATTTTTCAAAGTCTTCTTCTCGTGAGAAATCCACTTGGACTGGCTCTTTCCGCCACAAAAGAGCTGTTGAAAGCTACGAGGGCAGATACAAGCCAATTACTAGAGTAAATCTAGAAAAATATCAAAAGAAAATACATTTAAGGATTCGTACAAAATGAAGAGTGTCGGCCAGATGTCGCCGTTTGCTCTGATGGCCAAAAAGCTGACTGAAACTGTGAGGACTTTCAAGAAAATGGATCGCGACCAGAAGGGGTTTGTGGCCTCTTCTTTGTGAGACTGAATCCTAATTTTAGATGGAAAGAGACGCTCGATGAGATTGCCGATGAGGGAAGAAAACTGAAAAAGAAGGAAAAAGTTAAGAAAATGTTTAAAAAGGTTTGAGCTCTCTTGAGGACAAACGAAAACGTTTCAGAGAATGGAGATCTTCACCAAGGCCATGACAGATGTTGGCGTTGATCCTGAAGCTGGATTGGATGCATTAGTGAGAAAGTCGGTGAATAGAAGAAAATATTTGTAGGATATGGGAATGTTCCGAGATGATCCGGAATCAGAAAGAGAAGAAACTAGAAGAGAAGCCAAGGAAATGGAGAAGAAAATGACTCCAGAACAGAAGGTGATGAGGCAACCGATAAAACTCATTCGAGACGGTGAGGACTTTAATATTAAAGTTGAAAATTTATTTTAGGAGTGAAATTGGGATTGCGATTGGCCGGCCAAAATGTCTCTGATTTTGATGAAAAAACATTGAAAATGATCTCTCCAAAGATCATGTCGCTGGTTCCGGACGAAGAAGACAATCACAATCGAACAGTCAATCTGCTTTCTCCATCTCTATTTTCTCTCCATAACGAGTCCGGACCCCATGAGCATTTCAGGTGAGTCTCTTTTTGGTCGCCCTGCACTTTGATCCAGAACAAGACAAAAATAAACAAAACGTTTCATTTACTTTTTAGTCTCTCGAAAATAATGAAAACCCTGGGAAAGGGAAGTGAGGACGAGTGGATGAATTTCGTCTTCGAAGCAAGTGGAGTCAGCGATGCAGTCGGCTATATGAAAGTGAGTTTGATCTGATTGAATCGCTCAAGAAATATAGCAAATTAACGACAAAGAAGAGAAAGAAGAATATTTGAAACAGAAAGGACCCGATGGACAGCCGTTGTATTTCACTCGAGAGAATTTGACTCAAGAGTTCGGTGAATTCGAAGGACAAAGGGCTGATCACATGCAGAAGTTGCATTCGATGTTCAGCCAGGAGCAGTTCAGCAAATTGAACGACACTGGCTATGTCTCGTTGAATCTGAAACAGCTGGAATTCCTCTATGGCCCAGAGTCGCCTTATAACGACACAAAAACGTTGAATCGATTGAAGGATTACACAGAAGATGATCATAAAAAGGCCATCGAGGGAACAATTCGATCATTGGCCAGGGAGGAAATCGCCTTCAAAGCTCAAAGGAAGAAGGATATCGTCCTCTCTCCAGTTGTTTTGAGTCCTTTGATTAATGCACCTGATGTGGCTTCTCAAGTGAGCTGATTCTCTCGTTTTTTCAAAGTTCCAGGCCTTGGTTTTATCCCCTGTGCTTCTCTCTCCTTTAATCCAAAGTCCTGCCATTTTTGGATCAGTCATCCTCACTCCATGGGCTTTCGTTCCTGTAATTCTCAGTCCACGTATTCCATTAGAAAGAATCTTTAAAAATCTGCTTCAGGTATACTCGGCCCAGTAGTTCTATCCCCAATAGCCTTCGCCCCGGTTATTCTCTCTCCTTTGGCTATGGTCCCAGTTATTCTCAGGAAAGTCTTTCACTTCTTTTTCTAAATGGATATTTTCAGTCCCGGTATTTTCCTTCCCTTCATTCTATCTCCCTTCATCATGTCGCCTTTCATTCTAAGTCCTGTGGCATTCGCTCCAATTAGTAAGACGAATTTACAAATTGCAACTCAATTCTTCAGTTCTTTCTCCATTCGCACTCTCCCCGTTCATTTTGGTTCCGAATCTAATGGCTCCATTGATTCTCTCACCCTTCGTTTTAAGGTTTTCACTTTAAATTCAAAGTAGATATTTCAGTCCTCTGATTCTTTCACCTCCAGCCATTTCGGCCTTCGTTCTCAATCCGTACGCACTTTCTCCCATTATAAAATCCGATGGTTTCGCCTTCACAGCTGTGCTTTCTCCTTCTTGGCTCAGCTAGGAAAAGTCTTTCAAAAATGTCTTGAGTTCTACGAGTATAATAAATATTTATGGCAACAAAACACGTATACACATAACAGGTCTGATGCAGACTGGGAACCTTGAGATTTTGAGCAACAAAAAATAAACAAAAAGAGAATCAATAGAGACACCGATCGCAAGTCTTGGGGCATTGACGCGTCATCGTATTATAATACTGAAATTATTAGAGTTTCTCGACTCACTTACCACAGCGTTGTTACAAAGACGGAAAAGAGACGCACATTCTGACACTCCAGTTGAGACACTCACTTGGTCCTGACAGGCCGCTGCAATATCTTGTTGAAAATCTTTTTCTTCGTCTACCTGCTGCCAATGAAGCCCCGGCTATGAGGATGCTTGATGCACAGCGGCGACAAGTAGCGGGACATTGGGTCGTCATTACCGTATAAAACTAGGAGGCACTTTAGCGCTTTGAAGAAGACTTACTGCTGGAAGATTGCAATACGTTGTGAGCTGAGGACACTCCGAAACACCGGTGGTTGGATTGACCGAATCAACACAAACTGAAAACTCTCTTTAAAACGACAAACACATACGTCCATTGATTCCTGTGATGCCCGTACTTGTACATCGCCCACAGGTCCTGGGACATTGAATCGACATGACCGAGTAATACTGAAGACTCTTTGTTATTCGAATGAAACTTGCCACAATGCTATTGCAGAGGTATTGGCGAAGAACGCAATCGGTTATTCTTGTATCGGGATTCGTCAGATCGACACAAGGAACTGAAGTCGTTGTGGCGACCGTCGTTGTGGTCGTTGATCTGGTGGTCGTCGTGGTCACTCCGATCTAGAAGATCCTCTTGGAAATTAAGGCAAAAACCTCGCTATTCAAGCAACAAAACTGGTTGACTGTCCCCGCATTGAGGCACGTATAGCCCGTTGGACATAACGTCCCCACACAATCTGAAAGATCTACTTGAAAATCTTGAATTCTTACTTCCAATTCCGCCGGCTGTGGCACAAGTCTGAGCTGCAGCTACATTCACCTAAAATGCTGCTTGGAATAAACGAGGAGAGCTCACTTCAGTGGTTAGACAACAAATCGGAGTGGCGGATGTTGGATTGATGCTGAGAGAATTAAATTTCAGAAAAGACCTCTCTCACCACGTGTATGAGGTTGGACATAATTGACCAACACAGAGACCGATGCCGCCAGGAGTCGCGCAAGTGGATGTTGTCGTCGAGGGCACTCCTATCTGAATCTTTTGTCTGTCGTTGGGAAAAAGAACTCACTTCGGTATTCAAACAACAAAGTTGATTTGTAGTGCCGATGTTGATGCAGGTTGATCCAACTGGAC
This sequence comes from Oscheius sp. JU1382, assembly GCA_932521405.1. NCBI lineage: Eukaryota > Metazoa > Nematoda > Chromadorea > Rhabditida > Rhabditidae > Oscheius > Oscheius sp. JU1382. The sequence goes on from OW051479.1 coordinate 5,448,305, forward strand.
AAATTTGGCCGAGACAAGCTGAAAGAGATATCCGAAAGAAGAAAGACTTACGTCCAACGCCGGTTGGAGTGGCACACGTTTGAGTCGCTGTGCCGGTGATGAGCTGAAAATATCCTCTCGACACACCGTACACTTCCGCAAATCGGAGACTTCCGCACGAGTTAAAAGAAAAAGTAATTCGAAAAAGGTCGGCGCGTCGGAAGGTGTCGCATTTCGTGTGAGCTTTGAACAGGTGTCAATAGCGAACGGTATGACCTTTGCTAAGGATCCGGGCGAGAGAACAAAGATGCATAATGGACTCGGGAGTACAGAAGTTCAACTGGAGTTTCGACTATTTTTAGAATATTTTTGGATCAAACCAAAAATCAGTCGAAAAATAACAAATTCAGTCCATTTCTAAAGAGTCGAACTCAAACGCATTGAATCTTCAAATGATTGCCAATCTCAAGTCCTCTATTTGGCTTATGAGAGACTTGGATATTTGCCATGTAAGCTATAGCTTGTTCATAAAAAAAGACGACAGCTGATGCTCCAAGGAAAGGGAGTTTTTGCAGCGAGACCCATTTTTTATCCTAAAATTTACTAAAGGCCTTTTTTAGGATCAAATGGGTTCTGCCGCGATAACTCTTTTCTTGGATAGGAAGGAATGTCGTATTTTTTATGAACAGACCATTTCAAAGAGTAAATCAAACGATATTTTAACGTGTATTCCCTAGCTAAAATAATGGAGAAAGCAGAGGGATACCTTGAGAAAAGGAGGAAACTTACCAAGTTATTGGGACAGCAGATGGGATTTGTATTTGGATTGACGCAGGTTGAGCCAGTCGGACAACTGAAATTATTGATAAAAGTGGAAGGAAGACTCACAGCTGGCCAACACAGGCTCCGATTCCGGCAGGATTGGAACATTGCTGGGAATAGATTAGTCGAGGAAGAAATATGGAATAAAGAAGGAATAACATTGGTGGAGATCGTTTTGGAAGAAGAGTAATTGTGAAGAGACGTGACTGGTGACAGACAGATCCAAAGTCGACGAGCCTGTGAATAGATGAGATGGCTTACTAACACCTGCGACTGTATGTGTTCAAAGAATTTGCGCGAAGGTGAACCCAGAGAGAGAGTGCGTTCACCTGAGAAGGGACAAAGCGCCAGCTCCCGGTAACAAAAGAACACTGTCATTACCACAGGCAGAAGTTTGCGAAGATGAAGAAACACGTGAGAATACCAAAAAACAGACGCCAATAAAGGGCTCAAAGATCGGTGAACTTTTTGTTTGGATTCAATACGGAGAAAATCAGACTCCTCGATTGAGCATCAGACATCTCAGCAAACCGACTCGCTTTGTTCCTCGATGGTCTTTCGATTGAAAGATTCAAAGAAAGGAGAGCTGAGTTGTCTACTTTTCGAGGCTTTTTGTTCTAGAAGGAAGGTAGGCGGAGATCCATCGTGCCGTTCGAAAAAGAGCCAATCTAAACATCTTGACGACCTTTTCCCACGACTCTACTCGGGTCATCCGCAAACCGCCATTTTATTCTATTGAGAAATTCCTTTAGATGAAAAGAGTTATTCGACAATTTTCCAAAGGAGTACGAAGAATATCAAACTGACCAGAATGGAGGAAAATGTCAATAGAAGATACGACACCTCTTTCAGCACGCGTAAGGTATAGCTTACAGCTTGTCTCGCGCAAAGATGTTTGGTCGTCGCAGACTATGCCTTCTATTGTACTCCCAATGAGTCTGATGAAGCCACTTTACTCGTTTCCTTCTTCAATTAGAGACCACGAAAGTTGTGAATTTCTTGCAAAGTGGAGGCAACAAAAAGTTGATTGGATCACCCGCTTTCTCACGAAAGATCTCAAGCGCTGCTCGACTAAATCAAAGTTCAAAGTCAACCCTATGGAATACATTTCTGGTTGAACGAGTGAGAAATCAGAAGGGTTCACCCGAATTGTTGAACTTTGTCTTCGACGGATTTCACTGTTGTCTCATCACTTTCTGGTCTCTTGTACTCACCTTTTGTTGACTCAAGTTGTACTCTCAAATTTCAAAAGAGACAAAATGACCGTTGAGATTTGAGAAGAACTACCAGACTATTTCCTTCTAACTTAGCAATAACATTGAACTAATAGAAGTCAGGGATCTCCATTGTAAAACAAAATGTTTCAACAATATTTATGCGTCCGCGATTTCACCACTCATTCCATCCCTGGTTGAAGTGCGAATTATACAAGAAATTACTATGGAGTCCGCCTGAAAGCTCGTTATTGTAGGACAACTCAAGCCGAAACAAACCATGGCCCTGGAACATGGGATGAGTGAGATCGTCATTGACGCCGAGAGTTCCCTTTAGAGTCTCGCCACCCAACCAGTCTGAAAAGTGTTTATGACATTTCAAAGGCTCCGTCATTTGATATTCCAACGGTTCGACGTAAAACTTTCAGCCGGAACTCTAATGGAAAATTCCAAGATAACTGGGAGAATACAATCAGCAAATATTCAATTAGTCTCGATACTCTTTAGTTTGACAAATCAAATCTTTTTGAACTCACTTCGTTTCATTGGAATGGCGTCGTTAATGGCCAGAAGGACGAATAAACCAATGAGAATCCGCAGGGACATCTAGAAACTTTAGATTTTGAGTTGGAGAGGAATTCAAATGGATGACATGGGGGCGGTGACGAGCGAAAGAGACTGCCAAAGTGAGTCGGAGACAATGAGACTCGTTTGTTTTGGAAGCTTTATTAATGAGAATCATCCGACTGGAAACGCTCTGTTTGACAGTTAAAAAGGAAAACAGAACTTTGAGATTTGGATTGCAAGAAGGCGTTTTTTAATTAAATTAGACTCCGTTGGTTTTGATGAATAAATGTTTTGGATCTTCGAATGTTTTCTAAGAGAAAGTTGTTCCAATTAGTTGCTTCGTTCATGAATTACAAAGAGCGGCTGGGAGGAGAGAATGGCAGATTCTCGCGCTGCTGATCTATGCGTCGACAAGAGATGTCTCTCAGTTAATGGAACTGAGCAAGAAATCTCCAGAGGGGGAGTCTACAAACCAATAAAAAGTACGATTGGGTTAATTGCCCCGTTGCAATTGAGTCTCTCTGAGAAGTTCATGACATCAGTTGGGAGAAAGTCTTCGATCAGTCAAAAACTACAAATTATAAAGCGAAGCAAACTGGGCTTGTGGAAGCATTGGGAAAATCTCTTCTACTTCCTGCCTGTCACGTTCATTCGCCGAGTCGCTTGTCGAGGGAACTTTAGAACCAAAAGAATCTGAAATTTTAATTTGTCGATCTTCGGATAGTCGAAAGTAGAGAATCAAAGTATTGTAGAGGAGATCTCTAAATGAATGAGAGATGTCCCTTTTCTTTTAGAGGCCGACCAGCTGCACATTTCACTCGCGTATAGCTGCCATCTCGACGTTTATTGTGCCGATTTCACGCGATCTCTTCGGCATTAAAACTTCGAGTTTCAAAAAGAGTAATCCTGAATGAGTGATTAGGTTGTCCTCCGTTCGGCCTCTCTCTCTCTCCTGCCGTCTGGCGCACAGCCGTCAGGTCAGAGAGCTGCTTTTCTCGAGTGGACGCTACAGGATGCAATGAGAGGAGGCCATATAGCCACTCCCTGTCGTCTCCCTGAACTTTTGCTTTCTCTCTGCTAATCTCTCTGTCTCTCTTTTTGGATCGTCTTGACCCTCTTCGACTGGAGGTTTGGCTGTGCACCTGTCTGTAGAAGAGCAGAGGAGTTTTTACACGGGTGGCCAATGGCCTCCTCGAAGGACACGGCAACTGTTCTATTGACCCGAGAATGGCCCGCCTTCTTCTATCAAATTTCAAGGAGCTGTTGTTGATTTCTGGGCTTATTCCATGCTACTTTGCTTTTCGATCCTCTCCTCCGCCTTCTTTTTCTTCTATTAGTTCTGACTGTTGTAAAACTTTTGGTGACATCTGTTCGCTTCACCAAGATTGATTTATCAAGTTCTTTCGGTAAAAAGTTCGCGTCTCCTGCCAAGTGGGCTGTAAGGTATTGCTCCACTTAACACAACCCATCGCATTCGTCTTTTTGAGTTGTTGTCCCAACGAAGCGAAACGAAGTCCTGTTCGACCTCCTTCCCAGCTATAGACTAAGGAACGGAGACAACACAAGTTGCAATCGGATAGCCCCTTTAGCACCTGGCCAGGAATGAAAACAATGCTGTAAACTGTCTTCCAAAAAAAGTTTTGAACTGCTTTTCACCTGGATGCTCTCTTGCTTCTTCGAAGCTTCTGCCCGCCCCCAACTGCTTACAATTAGTTCCATAAACACTTGCGGTTCTGCCCAGCTCATAACTGACAGCTGTTCTCTCTCTCTGCCCCTTTTCGCCGCTGTTTTCGGTTGATCTGGTCAGCTGTTTATTGCGTTTCGATTCCTTCAATTTTGTTTCTTACAACCCTCGCTTTTTGTTGATTTCGTGCCATGTGTCTCGGGTAATTTTGACTCTCTGTTACAGCCGAGGACATCATCATCCATGCGAATCTTCGTCGCCCTTGCGGCTCTTCTTGGCTTTGGTTAGTTTTCTTCTTCCCAAAGAGAAAACTCCTTTAGCCTTAGCAAACGATGTTGCTAATCTCTGTGGAGCTGCTGAGGCTCAACAAAGTTGCGGCCAGTGTATCAAACAAAATCCTCAGTGCGGCTGGTGCGGAGACCCGGTAAGACATTTGTTTTCGATAGAAAAACTACACGAAATATCCGAGTGTAAAGGCTCAAGCAGGAAGAGACTCTTTTGAACAAAAGACGGGCTCTTCGGTATTTTTTGTCCGTTTTAAACGAATGGGAGTCATAACTCTTCTCCGAGAGCCAAGCAATAACACGACTGATTTTTAGTCGTAAAAAGAGGCTCTTTGAACCTGACAGGTGCCACGTGTCGTTTTGAGTTGGAGACTAATTATCAAAAGTTGTTTCAGCATGCGATTGGAATTCCGAGATGCCAACTCAACAGTTCTCTGACTGCCGACATCTGCAATCCACATTATGTCTATTCGCCAAAGACAGAAATCCGCTATCCAGAACAGGTGAGGATGATTGATTGTTGACATCTCTCTCCTTTTTTCAGACTCTTCGCCTCGAAACCCTTCAACTAGATGGACGTACAGTAGTCCGTTTGGAGCCACAGCAGGTGTTCCTCAAAATGAAGCATGGTAGGCTCTGTTACACTTTTGATTGGTCTCTATCTTTTTGTCTTCACATCTGGGAGAATTTGTTTTCCTGCTCTGTCGGTCATAACCTAGCCATAGAATAAAAGAAGCCGCGTGGGGTGGTGACCAGCTGCGCGGGAAACTTGCACTCAATGGGGGGATTATGAGTACTTGGGGTCGAGAGAGAGTGGGGGACAATTGACTCGGATCACTAGGTAATAGGAGTCACTTTGTTATGCCATCCATTCCAGGGGACAAACTCGTTGTACCATTCAAATATCTCCACAGCAAGGCGCAATCTCGCTATCCCGTCAAGGATTTCTACATTTCGACTAGCGACTTCCACACTCAAAAAGGCATCAGTCTCAAATTCTTCAATACCTGCAATGGGTTTGTTCTCTTTCCTTCTATATTCCAATCGATAGAACCGAAGTGGAAGGAAGAATCTGCCAAGGAATTCAAGACAACCAAATCTACGAGTTCCGTCTCGAAGTAACGATGGATAAATGTCTCAACGAAGGCGACATCAGCATCTCTGTGGGAGTATATGGGCACGACAGCGTCAGTGGCGTCTACATCACTCCGCTTTGTGGCTGTGAATGCGAGAAGATTCAACGCCATGTCAGTTCTTCTTCAACAAATCATCTCTTTCTAGGAGAAGAATTCTCCTTTGTGTCACAACCACGGAACTCTGATTTGTGGCCAATGCAATTGTGAGCCAGCTCGTGGTGGCGATCGCTGTGAATGTCCTCTTTCCACCTACGGAGCTCGTTCAGCCTTCGAATTGGATCAACGCTGTCGATCGTAAGTACGAAAAGAAACTAAAACTCTTTTAGACCAACCAACGCTTCTCTGGTCTGTATGGGCAAAGGCAAATGCCAGTGTGGAACATGCGAATGTAAGACCTCATCTGGCAAATACTGCGAATGTGACAACACTTCTTGTCCACGAGGACCAGATGGAAGCTTGTGTAGCTCAAGAGGCCAATGCGAATGCGGTCGGTGTGTCTGCGATGTTGGATTCACGGGAGCTCTTTGTGTAGCCGAGGGTCTGCAGACAGTTGAGCATCTTCCTGAGACTCCTTCTACCAATACTGTTAGTCTTTTTTGAAGGCAATTGAAAGGATTTTAGGAGAATCCTGAAGAGACTGGCGACGAGAAGAATCCCGAAGAGGACGACTCGGGAGATGAGGAGAATCCTCAGGAGCCTGAGATGATCACCGGCTCAGCGAGGAGTCTCTTGGCCTTTTTAGTCCTTTTCATTCCCTTTTTCTAATCAAAATATTTAATCAAAACGAGACCCTAGCCTTTTCCCCTTTTTCTTTCTAAGTCCTGGCGACTTTCTTCTTTCTTTGCTCATTCACTGCCCGCGGTTTTCGTGCCTTCCTTTTGTTCCTTCGGTGACCAGCCTTTTTCTAGGAGTAGAATCTCCAAAATGTGTCAATACTTTTATAATGAAAAATCAATAATTTACAGACACATCTCTCTTTTTAGAGGACTTTCTTGCGTTGTTCGGCTGTTTTCTTCTGGGATCGAATAGCTCGGGCTGGATAGGGCGAGGCGACTGCTGGAGGAGCGGGCCCCAATGGACCTGAAGGGATTGTTCCGGGCTGAACTACAGCTGCTGGGACTGAAAGCATTTTGTCGAGAGAAAGACGGAGACACACCTTCGCCGGCATTGAATTCCAACTCGTTATATGAGACAGCATTTGAGATTCCTCCGTAAGGAGAAGGGGCGCCATAAGCTGAAGCGGCAGGTTGGACAAGAGGGGGAGGCGCTGGAATCTCTTCTTGTTTACAGTTTTTAACGATCACAAACCATATCCTCCCTGCTGTTGGACAACAGGAGAAGAAACTGGTTGAGGAGGGACAATCTGAGGATTAGCGACTGGAATCTCCGGAACACCTGAGGCATTTTCGGTTCTCATTTGGACAAACCATATTTCTCGGTGTCTTCAACTTGCTCCACAACCGGAGGAACGAAAGGAGTTGTGGGTGGTGGAGGGGGAGCAAGAAAAGTCGTCGTCTCCACGATATCACTGTAGATTGGAGCTGGAGAGTTGTAAGTCTGCTGATTCGACTGAATGGGATAGCTGTAGATCTGAGGAGGACTGGTGGGAAGAGTTGGGACAATTGGAGCGATTGGAACAGAAGGAGAAACGACTGAAGCAATGGATGGAAGAGAGCCTACTCCTCCTGAAGAACTTCTTGAAGAAAGAGAGATCTACTGACCATAGGAGGAGAAGCCATAACTCAAAGGAGTCCCATAGTTGGAAATCGACGGTTGGACGGAGGGAGGAGGCGCATAACTGCCAGCTGAGACGAGTTGGATGAGAAGGAAAGAGCCAAAGAAAAGACGAGACATCTCGAGATGGAGAGATGAACACCTCTCACGTATTTATAGGAAGAACGACTACCGGCTGTCGATTTTTTGCACTTTTCCAACTGATCGGATTAGCTTTTTAGAAGGGACTCTACAATAGAAATCGAGGAGGATATGCTGGCTGACTGGTCGCTCGAAAAAGATCTGGAAACTTGAAATCTCAAAAAATAAATATCTTCTTTCTGTTTCTCTGAACAAAAAATGGAAAGCATCATTGGGAATAAGCATAATGGATCGAATAAGGACACTTGGATTGTTAAGTTTAAAAGTCTACCTACTAAAAATGAGAAAAAAATCCTGCCAATTGTGTACAAATGAGCAATTACTCTTTGGAATTGAATCAACCTATGTGGTGCTCGAAGACCCGGAAGAGACCCTGAAGCGGTTTTAGAGGAAACCACTGATATCACGATACTCCGCTCGTCGACCGGCACAAAAACCGAAACAACTGAAGAAGCTCGCACGAAACGAACGGTTCACCAGCATATAGATGACAAATTTAGCCGAAGGGCCAGCCACTGCCACCCACGTACAGATGAATGTGATCTGAACAGATTAGAAGAAGGGAGAGAACAACTAACAAATGATATGTCACTGTCTGGCTCTGGCGGTGAAATGTATTCCCATATTTTGATGATTAGAATGGGCATCCATGAGGCGACAAAAGCCAGCAGAAGAAACATACTCAATTGGAAGTTTGGATCTGTTTCGATCACCAGACGTTGGCTGTCTTCCAACTGAAATCTTCTTTTTTATTGAAAGATAGCGACGAGAGAGAGGGAGAGACCCCCATAATCATATTTCGAGGAAAATGGTGTTGAGGCGCGATACCCGTAATTGGGCTCCGACGACGTCTGCTACCAGTCGCCGACACTTTTCCCTCGGGATGGCAGTGTGGAAAAAGAGTTCAATTACGGAGGTCAAAGTTTCAACTCATTTTCACATGGGATCAACGGATTCAGCGGATACTGTAGCCGACTGACCTGATCTTTGTTCCGCATGGCACTAATGATCTTGTAACCCGTATTGGCGACAGTGGCAATGGTTGGGAGAAAGACAAGCGTGACGAGAGTCAGACTGTAGGCAGTGGTGGCTGACCAGTCGAGGACACAGAACTGTACATCTTCCAAGAAGATGACCTGAAATCTTGCTTCGTCGTCTCTATTTGCTGAGACGAAAGGACTTGCTCTCTCTCTCTCTCTCTTCCTGTCGTCGGAAAGAGGAGAGTCCCTCCTCCCAGTCCATATCCGGGCTGTCTTTGTCTCACAGGCAATTCGCTAATACATGTAGCGGAGAGAGACAGCGGGATCGATCCCCGGGACACACCGACGGGTGGCTGACGTCACTCCCCGGAGACGAACATTTAGCTTCCGACCTTTTTAGGACAAAACCATCTCCCACCTGCATCTGAGCCAGGACTATTGGACTGCAAAGCAGCAACGAGGTGATCCAGCTGAACACAATCCAGCACTTGCATCTCGTCAGGGACTGGTCAGCGTATCGGGATGGCTTCATCATTGCGGAATATCTGAAATGTTTTCTTTGTTTTTCCCGCGCTCTCCCCCTCCAGAAGACTGTAACGGACTCATAAGGGGAGTAAAAGGACAGTTTCCATGGTTTCATGTGTGGTCCCTGAATAATGGAGGGAAAAAGCCAATCTCAGCCGACTTAATTAACATTTTCGTGTGGCTAATTTAACGTGGGAAATTGAATTTTAATTGCAAACGGACACATCCGGCCAACCCGTCCCCCCAACCAATTGTGCAAGAGAGACGGAAATCTGATTTGTAGAGCTCTTCCTGGGTCCTGCAATCTGAGTCGGCGATTTCCATGAATGGCAAATGTAATTCGGCGTCTCATAAGTTTCTCTCTACAGTAATCTGGCTTCCGAAATAGAAGCTCATTATCCAGCATCCGGCCATTTGGCTCCGCTCGTTAATTATGTTCCGTGACGCCTTTCTGGCCTCTCCTTCGGTTCACGTGTATTGCTTTAATTGGGCGCCTTGGGGCGATTCGTCGTTGCCCGCGGTAATTTGCCAAACGCGGCTATGAATATGCAAAAAGTGTCGGTTGAGAGCCATTAGTCTGTGAGAAATCCCTACCGATCGATGCAAATCCAGGCGAAAGTGTATGCAGTTGAGCAAAATAAGGCGATTTGTAAATATGAGGAACCTTTACACAATAATGAATTATCTCCTGAAACTTTTTTGTTGAAAAATTGAGAAAAAAAACTAACCTAGGAGACGAAAATTCTTATTAAGAGTAGCATAAAGACTCAAAGGCACGACGGTCAAAGCGGCAAGGAGGTCGGCAACGGAGAGGGAAATCTGAAACGATCAGCCCATTTAGAAAGCCATAATTCAGAGCTGGAGCGATTTGTTTTCTCGCGTCGGAGACACTTGATCCGGCTAATTGTCGTCATGGCTTATTCATGGCTTCTCCGACGGGAACTGTCCGACTCACCAGATAACATCCTATGACGTCGTACGGCTCGATGCTTCGGATGATAAAAATGTTGAGGGCTGAGGTTCCCAGTAGGAGAATCTAATGGATTTCGGTTGAAGCCAAAGGAAATGAATAACCTCGACGGCAAGGATGACAGAAGATCTCCAGAGAACTGCTTCGGTGAGCAACCCTCCGTCGATCAGGTCCCACATTTGCCCCTCGGGACATGGAGCCTCGCAGCCCGTACCGGAGCTCCGGCTGATTCTAAAAAGAATCTTCAAGTCTGCGGGATTGAAGGCGAGTCACGAGGAGAGAAGTCCCACGAAGAGGGGATTTAGGGATTCTCAGATCCGATTATGAGGTCAACTGAACTTTACAGAAGCAGACATCGCATTAGTGATAATCAGCGCACGTGAAGCAGGAGCGTGAGAGGTGGGAATGAGTGAGGACTTAACGAAGAAAAATCCGCGAGAACCTCATGGGATTATGCATAGAATTCGAAGGAAAGAGGGAGAACAGTCAGACGGAAGGAAACAACAACGAATGGATTAGAGGATGATTATTTTGGAGAGATCAGCCTCCCGGGAGCTCCAATGTTTGCCTATTAAAAGAGCTAAAAACCTGGAGAGCCCGAAAAGGGTAAACAAAGACGACATTTCGAAGGAAGTGCCGGATAGAGAGAGACCCAAAGGACATATGAGGCCATCTGGACAGCAAGGTTGGACTGTGGTCGGGCCGGACCCCGCCCCTAGAATCGATACTCTTCCCCAAGGCAGTGTGTCAACGCGGATAAATGCCGACAAAGAGCCTTACTAGTACCACTATGGGTAAGGTTGATTCAGTCTTTGACGCCTTTTGACTCGCCTCCAACCCGCCCTCTCTCCCCTCCTTTATATGGGCCAATGATGGGGTCATTTGGGGGAGGATAATGGCGCTGAAGGGATCAAAACAAAGATCAGAAGAGAGGAAATAACCTTCCCTTTCCTCTTTCTCTCTCTGATTGTTTTCAGCCGTTTACTTCCGAATTCCTTCAAAATAAAGACTGTACTGTACCTTCTCTTTGTTTTCGTCTGGAAAACATACTGTAATTGAGGGGGGAGTTATTTCTGCAATAACAATCATGGATTCCCAAAAGATCCAAAGGAATGTGTGAGAGAGAGCTCGTCGTCAAGACAACCGGAGGAAACTTCTCGAGGGAATTCTTCAAATCAATAAGCAAAATGAGCCCAGAGATTAATGAGGAAAAATGAGATTCGAATGTCGTAGAAGTTGCTTGGCGTTGCGCGAGCGCCTTTTACCTAATTGCCACTATAGCTGCATCACGTCATTGCAACATTGCATTAGTGATAGGCACACAACGCAGAGCGGACAATACGTCGGAAGGGCTGGAAGGGGAGCACCAACAGCCCCTCTGGATAATAGTTGCTCGTAAGCTGAGAGAGCCAACGGAAGCAATTGTCATAACTGTGTACTTGGCTGCTGTTTTCTCGATATTTTTGGAGAGCTTTTTGATGTCTTTCGTCGAGGGAAATATTTCAATCCTTTTCTTCAAAATTTGTTGAAATTTGAAATCCTCAGTATCCCAACACCCTTCCAATCTATTGTGAAAAGTCACTCCAAACACACAGAGACTAGCCGCTGAAAAACATGCACAACGCCATGAAAATGTTGGTGGTTGCATCATAACTACTAAAAAAGACAAATTTCCACGGAGAACCTCAGTAAGAAATAAAGAATAAGGGATTAGACAGTTTGTGACGAATATGTAGGAGCGATTAAGTCCTTTCATTCGAAGCATCCAAAGAGAACAAGATGATTGGAAATCGACAGCGCGATGAAGCGGAACCGTTTCGAGGAAAGCCGCCACCGTTGCCCAAGGCATTTTGTTGTTTTTTAATAACTCTTTTTGGCTTTCAGACTCGCGGAAAACAAGCAGAGCCGTATATGAAGCGCGATACAATCCTGGCTGGAAAATTTAAAATCGAGTCGATGATTGGTGGCGGTGGTTTTGGTCAGATCTTCAGAGCTACCTATCTGAACCGGGGGACGGTAGTCGCGGTGAAGGTTGAGCCCGAATCGGAAGAGGCTGGACGCATGGTTCTTGAGCAGAAAGTCTTGGCTAAATTGGTCGGGAAAATCAACATTCCACGTATCCTCTATGCCGGTGCATCGGATGGCTACAACTTCATTGTGATGCAGATGCTCGGTCGAAATCTGGCAGATCTCAAGCGTCACGCTCCCACGAAGAAACTCCAAATCACAACATGTAGTCGAATTGGAATCCAGATGATCCAGGCTCTCCACGATCTGCACGACATTGGCCATTTGCATCGAGACACCAAGCCATCCAATATGTGTTCTGGACTGGGAGACCATCGTCGTATCATCTATTTGGTCGATTTCGGGATGACTCGTCAGTTTCGAATGGGCGACGGATCTCTGCGGCGAACTCGTCATTATGCTGCATTCCGAGGAACGATGCGCTATGTTTCGGTGGCCGTGCACATGAGGGAGGAACAGACTCCCAAAGATGATCTCATCAGTCTCTATTATTCGCTGATCGAATTGGGAGAGGGCGCTTTGCCATGGAGGTCCTACACCGATCCAGACGATATTATGCATCTCAAATATAAGAGCAGTTTCAAGGATTTGTGCAGGTTGTTTTCAAGTTTTTGTTAGAAATATTTTTTCAGCCATTGGCCATCCCAAATGGAAGGTTTTCTGAGGACGCTGGAGAGAAGTGGCGACGGAGCCAAGCCGGATTACGCCAGGTTGACGGCTATCCTGAAAAGTTGCACCAGCGCAGACGAATCTTCTGACTTCGAATGGGACGAAAATCCCGAAGACTCAGGAGAATCATAATTTTGCGTTCAGATGAATAAACGTGTCTTCTGGAAAATCAGAGCCTGGAGATACTCCAAAATGTTTGGTTTCTCCTCGATTTTCTTCTTGACTTTGCGATAATGTAAAAGAAGCCCAGAAAACATTTATTTTCCAAACATTGGAGTGACAATCTCGAGGATTTGCTTCGAATTGATGGCTCTTCTGGCGAATTTTAGTTCATTAATGAAATTTTCTTTGAATGATTCCAAATTCTTCGAAAAGGTTATGTATATCCCCATTCGTTCGGGGAAATAGCCAGCGACGGTAACTCCAATCTCTCTTTTGAAAACGATCAAATTGCAGATTTCTCCCTTCGATGTGAGAAATATTTTGAATTTATGGAAGGGAGCTGTGATTTTGTCCAAATCAAAAGATTCCGAGAATGAAATTCGGACCTTTTGAGTTAAATTCAGCTGAGATAAACTCTAGAATGTCTGACATTAAAAGTCCTAGTGAGGCCGCACCTTCATGGTCTCCAAAACGACATCCGTTTCAATATTGAAACAAATGATTTCCAATATTTGACTTCTCCCAAGAAGTTGTTTTGAAATTCCTAAGAACGATCCGACACTGGAGACTTGGGCTCGAATTCGATTCTAAAAGGATAGGTTTCGGGTAAAAGATAGCTGACCAAATTTTGAGGAAGGGTGTCTTGAAAGTCAATAATTTTTTGTCTATTATAGAAATTAAACGAGAAATTCGTCGGCTTGAAGTATTTGAACATTTTCTCGTGGAGAAGGCATTTGTCTAGATGAAGGCATTCTCCAAAAATGGAAGCTCTTTTGAAACATTTCATTACTCTTTCCAGGTCTTCCCTCTAAAAAGATACTATAATTTGCTCGATTTGACCTACATTTTCCCCAAAATTTCTAAAAGAAATCATCGCATATTTGAGAAATTTTCTTGGTTTTATAATTTCTTCAAAGATCTCTTCTTCAGTTTTATGTTGTACCTAAACGTTCGAAGCAAAAGGAAAAGAAAAACCAACATCGCCCAAATGAATAAAGAGCTCTGTGTCGACGAATTTAACAAAAGAGCTCCGATTCTCTGAGATCATCTTGCTGATCCATTTACAGGACTGGTTCATCAAAGCAAAAGTCTCCCATTTTGTCTGAAAAGAGTCATTTCAATTGGAGGGAGAACTTACTCGTTTGATTATTTGAATAACAGAGCCATAAGGGATGGAAGAGAAGGGAATGTAGTCCATTTTGACTGACCAGAGCTGAAAAGGAGTTGTGAGTGACCTCCAATCAATCGATAACGTCTCTAGATTAGGTCAATTTTTATACAACATGCTTTTTTATATATCGAGTCAATCGAAGTAGAGCTATTGTTGTCTCTCCTTAGTGGAGAGACTTTCCAAAATTTGCTCAACCTCTACATTTCGCAGGGTCGGAAGGCATTTAGTACCTCAAACTTGGGTAATTAAACCGACGAGTACTCTCCCCGGCTGGCTTTGTGTTGGATTGAATGCCGAGATTGTATAGAGAAGGCGAAGGGAAATCTCGACGAGAGACGGAGAGTTGTCTTGCAACGAAGACCATTGAAAGACGAAAAAACTGTGCAATTCGTTTTGAAAAATGCCGAATCTCCTTCAAAATTGTACTAATTTATTGGAATGGATCAATGAGACGGATGGTTTGATCTCCCTTTTCCCAATTATTTAATTTCCAGAGATAAATCTCGAAGTTTTCGAGGAATGTTGTGTTCGTTTTGTGGCGAATTCCCTTTCTGACAATAAAATAAATTCAATTTCGAGTGAGGCCCTTTTTTTTGAAGAAAATCTTGTTCAGAACATCTCAGAATTTCGGAGAATATTTTGAGAGAAAGCATTCTCTCCGTCATCCGATTGGCTTTAAATCAGGTCCATTTAAAGAAAAAAGTAGGAATTCAATGTTTTTTTCTTTTTAAAAAATATCCACAGGGTCCTTCCACAATTGAATCCACAATCTCCTATTCAAAAATTGTCGAAGAGCGTCGGTCTTTTCTTCTAAAACTCATCGAATCGTTGACGAATCGACCAGAATGTGAAGAGCTTTTGAAGAATATTTTGGAGAGAGAAACTAAAGGATCTTATCGAGATTCTATCTGGCGAATGGACATTGATGTGAGTCTTTTCGCCCAGTTCGTTCAAAGATCTTCGACTTTTTTATTAGAGAAAAAGAGTTCAGATTGCTCAACGATCCATTGAAAATGCCGATCCAACAGTGACATTTGTCTGTAATTTGCGGACAGCCGATGGGGAGCAGACGCTGAATTTGTCGCCGGCGATGTTGATGAAGCTCGAAAAAGAACTCCAATTGGCTGTAAATGCGATGAACAAAACCAAGTCAACCAGGATATAAATATTAAGATGTATAGAAAAGAGGAAAATACGAAGTGACACTTGAGTTTTTCCGGAAAATATTTTGGCTCGAATTCTCTCTCCGTTGCGCCACTACTCGTCATACCTCCTCAGCCTCCGGGTGTAATGATCCACCTAACAGTTGTCTTCATTCGTGTCCTGCCAATTCGTCTCCCTCCAATCTAAACTCTTTCCCCGGAAATTTTATTCCCGCCGTTCGTTTCATCCGCCGCCAGCGGCCATGACATGATGATGTCAATTTGGATTTTTTTATTTTTTCCCTTTCTCTTCACGAATGGACAAATCCTCGAAAAGTCTCGATCAGTCTGGGTTGAACAAGGTCTCGTCAAAGGGAAAATCTACAATATCGACAGACGTCTTATCCAAATATTCCGAGGAATTCCCTACGCCGAACCGCCAATTGGAGATCTTCGTTTCAGAGTCAGATCCTCCCTCTCGCTCTCTCGATTTCTCTTTAGAAACCCGTCAAAAAGGCTCGATGGCATCAAGAGTTGGCGGCTGTAGAATATGGTCCTCCATGTCTTCAATTCATGGATTTTCATCGAAATGATAAATTCGGAGCGGCAAATATGAAACGAGAAAGTGAAGATTGTCTTTATCTCAACGTTTTCAGTCCTCATGTTGGCTTTCTCTTTTGAAATAAAAAATATTGTAGGATTACGAGGATGAATCAAAAGTTTTTCCAATTTTGGTTTGGATCCATGGAGGCTCATTCTTGGCTGGATCGGCTGATACCGGAATCGACATGGAAGTAGCTGCCAAGAATATTGTATTCAAAGGAGTCACCCTCGTCACAATCAACTATCGACTTGGTCCTTTGGGTTTGTCTCTTCGTCTTTTTGATCCAGATCTTCCAGGTTTTATAAACTCTTTTGATGGTGAGAAAACTGAAGGAAATCTGGGGATATGGGATATGGTCAGTCTTCTTTTTTCTTTTTTTCTTATGACTTCCAGGTTCTGGCTCTCCAATGGATTCAAGCAAACATCAAACAATTCAATGGAGATCCGAATCGAATCACAATAATGGGCGAAAGTGCTGGGGGAGCAGCTGCCAGTCTTTTGGCTTTATCTCCTAAGACTGAAGGTAAAAAGTCCATAAATCGTTTTTTATTCTTTTTGTAAAGGACTCGTCCATCAGGCGATCATCATGAGCGGATCCTCAATGGCTGGCTGGGCTATTCATCGCCACGGAATTCCACAATGGAGTGTTGAGAATTTGGTTTCTTATTTGAGATGTGAGAAGTCGATTCCGGAAGAAGATGCCTCTGAGATTGTTGGCGAAGAATATTCCTCCGAACAAATCGGAAAGCACTGTAATTATCAGGAGCAAAAGATCACTTGTCTTACGGTAGGAGGATTGTCTAAAATTCACTCGAAATAGACTGATATGAGCCATCAACAGCAGATTGATTGCCTTCGAAAACAACTCAATTTCTCTTCTCCTTTATTCCGAAAAGCGCTGGCTATAGAACTCGGCGTCTCGAAGATGATTGTCGATGGCGAATTGGTTCCAACTTCAGGCTCTCATTTGGGAAAATATGCCCGAATGCCGATCATGACTGGGGTTGCCAAGAAAGAGTGGGCCCATAAGAAATGTATATCATTCCATTTCCAAACAAATAACTTTCAGCCCAATATTATAATCTACATCGAAATGTCTCTTTGACAGCCGAAGAAACAGCTGAAAGTGTCTATCGCATCGTCGATAACTCTTTCCATCTGACGACCCCAGAGAGACTTACAAATCAGACTCTTCGTTTAGTTTCAAATGCGACTTTTGGCCGGTTCGTTCTACAATTTGAGTCCCATTCCTCTTTAGATACATGCTAGACCCTTCAAATACCTTTGAAACGAGTCGAGTTGTTTCCAAATTGCAAGAGGTTGGCCTCGGCCTTTTGAAAAGACAAAATCTCAGATGGAAGCAGACATCGAATTTGTAGCTCCTTGCCAGCGAGAGATCAATTCGTATGTGGAGAATAATCAGCCGGTTTACGCCTATTCTTTCGATTATGTTCCTGATAGTCCAATATACGAGGAGGATAAGAAAACATTTAGTTTATTTGGAAAAGATCCAGTTGCGATCCAAAGGAAGGAACTCTCTGGACCTGGTTTGTCTTCACTTACTTCTCTCGATTAATATTTCAAATTAGGTAGGAAGTTGGAAGCTTTTCATGGGCTGGATCATGCCTTCATCTTCAGTCGCGGCTACAGTTCCAATTTTGAAATTCGTCCATTTTCAAAGAAGGATGAGGCGATGGCCAAATTGCTCACCAATTCCATCACAAATTTCATAAAAACTGGAAAGCCTTCAACCCAAAAGTTCAATTGGCCGAGTTTCGATAACGCCTCGGAATATGCTTCTCTCCAACTCCCACCCTCGTAAATTCATTTTTTAAAAGAAAAAATAAATTAACAGACTGATCCAAGGAGAAATGCATTTCCCAAACCCGAGTTTTTGGAATAACGAGGTCGTTTTGATGAGTAAATTCATCCCGAAAGATCAAGAAGGAATCGTCGATCCTGACGCTGATCTCACAAGTGAGGAAAGAGCCCAAGTGAGTCCCAAAAGAGATTCAAAAGACGTTTTATAGTTGGCAGCCTATACTCGTTCGTGGTTCGCTCTTTGGACTCTGGCTATTCTCTTGGTAATATTGATCTGGTCCATAATGATCTACTTCATTTGGAGATATTGTCGAGCCAGTTCTCGAACTAAACCATTCTAAGCAATAAATTTCAAAGTAAAAACCCTTTGTCATGTCGTGAAATAAATTTTCCAGTCATTTTTAGTGGAAATTGACACAAAAATAGCCCAGGGAACATACCCTTTGGGTTATTGTAGTACCGGCAAATGCTGGCCTTTTTGATTAAAAAAATAGGTAGAGATGATGCTAAAGAGTGAGAAAATAAAAAAAACAAAAAATTTTGTCATCCTTCATTTCTAACTTCTTTATTTCGTCGGCATATCACACTTTCCACAATCTGTCCTGTCTCGAAAAGTCTCAATTTGAACTGTACATTCATGCACATTAAACTCTCTTTTCAACATCGATCGAGTTGTTTTCAAAACCATTTGCGAAGCCGTTGTGTCAGCGATTTCCAAGTGGACTGAAAGAGCCACCTGGAAAGAATCTTTTTTCTTAAATTAAAATGCCAAACCTTATCCATCGTAAGAGCCCATATCCTAAGATCGTGGACCTTCTTGACTCCTTCTATTTTCTCCAAAGAAGTGAATACTTTTGAGAAATCAATACTTGATGGCCTTCCTGGAACATTTTCAATAAGATTCTAAGGAACTTTACCTTCCAATAAAACGACCATTGCATCTCTCAGAATATATATTGTAGTAGCCAAAACGATGATTGAAAACATTAGAGTACAAATAGGATCGACGACGGTTAGATGAGGGAAAAAGAAGATAATCAAAGCGGCTATTAAGACTCCAATACTCTGGATTAAATCGCCTATAACATGGATGAATGCCGCTCGAACATTGATATTTGGGGTATGGCCGTGAATATCTTCTGAAATGCTTGTTCATAAGATGCCTATGGATTCACCTTCACTTTCAGAGTCCTCATGAGAATGACCATTCTCAGATGAATGAGAGTGTCCATCCTCCGGAGAATGAGAGTGGGCATGGCTTTCTTCATGACCATGTGAATGTCCTCCAAAGCCGTGAGAATGTGTATGACCTCCGAAATATAAAAGAGCTCCCATTCTGAAGGTTTTTAATCGAAAATGAGAGATAGAGAGAAACTAACATAAGATTGACGAGAACCCCAAGAGCAGCTGTGATAGCCATAATTGGAGCATCGACTTGATGTTTTCCACGGATTATTCGATCAATGGCAGCATAAACGAGAAATCCCGTAACAATCCAGATGAGAAAGACGGAGAAGAAAGCACCCAAGACTTCTGAAAGTTATCATTTGGTTATCTTTCGTTTGTTTCGTTGGACAATAAAAAGATCAGAGAATTTGCCAAGATAGAGTCAACTCCATCCCCACCACACATTTGTACTGAGTCAACGCCTCCCGATTGATAAGAAGAGATGCTCCTTGACAAAAACAAACCTGC
This sequence comes from Oscheius sp. JU1382, assembly GCA_932521405.1. NCBI lineage: Eukaryota > Metazoa > Nematoda > Chromadorea > Rhabditida > Rhabditidae > Oscheius > Oscheius sp. JU1382. The sequence goes on from OW051479.1 coordinate 5,467,633, forward strand.
TCTATGAAAACCGAAGGACATTCGTCTGGAAGGAGGTCGGGTTGCGATATATAATGAGAAAAGTGAAATGAGCATTGAAGCGAAGTCTGTTGCCTAAAAACCTTTGTCTCTTTTATCCAAAAGTCAACTACCAGATGAGCTGCATCGGTGACTATGGCCAAGGAGTTAGCAAGGAGTCCGCCAACTACTTCGCAAACCATAAAAAAGAGACAAAGAGCTACGGAGAGCCAAAGTATCCTTCTGGCTTTGGCATTTGTGTTGTTGTCTGCCGTTTGGACATCGTCATGACAATGGAAATCTTCTTCAGAGTTGGTTGTTGCCAAATAGGTTGTTTTGCTGAATAAATCGATTAGTGAAGACAGACGGTCTATCTAAGCCTATTTACGAGTGAGATAATTTTCCCGCTCAAATTAATGTTTGATTTTTCTGATAATTTGGTATCATTTTTTATTTGTTTAGAGTGAATGGATAATATCCGAGGTCAAAAATAAGAGAAACACACAGGCTTGGTCGAAGTGGTAAAGCCTCGTCCATGGCAGAGGGGCGTTATGGTCTAATGTCGTCATATCTTATCACAGACAGGCCTTTAGAGTCTTTCTAATTTCATACAGTTTATTCGACGGAGAGACGATTGAGTATTCTCAGATTCATAATAACCATCATAGAAGCCGAAGAAAAAAAATAGACTGTAAATTCATTCATCATCTATCAAAATGTTGGACTTATTATGTAGATTTATAAAATATTAGACAATAGTAAAGGAATTTTTTAATAACCCGTCATAAAGATCAGATATTCTTAGTATGGATACATCGTTCGGTTTTTGTTGAGAAGCTGGGATAGCTGGAACAAATGTGTTAGAATAAAAAGTGAACTTACCAATTTATTAACCCCGGAAGATTTGGCGGTGTCTTGTGTGTCCTTTTCTTTAACAACCTTCTTCGACTCTTCAGATTTTCTGCTTTCTCTTTTTTTGGATGTTTCCATCTTTTTCTGCTGTCTAGCATCTTTTTCTTTTTGTTCCAAAAGACGCTTCGTTTGTTCTCTGGCACGACGTGCATTATCGTGTCCAATTGTTCGTGTTTTGGAACTGTGTTTCCTATCAGGGGAATCTGATCGACGTCTTTTATGCTCATCTCTGAAATAAGTGTTGAGAAATTTAATTAAAGTAACAAACCTATCATGACGGTCATTGCTTCGAGACCTGCTACGTCTATGTCTGTGCTCTTTTTTATGCTCGGGTGAGTAATTACGCTTCAATAAAATAAGTATAAAACAGAATAAGACAAACCTCTTTACGTGTAGCCCCTGTTTTTTTGGTAAAATAGTCCTCAGTTATTGCATCTGTCTTGTTTCGGCTATGTCCATTCATAAGGCGTTCAACTTTTGCAATTTGTAATCTTCTTGGACTCATCTCTTCTTCTTTTTTCATTTGTTCTTCTTTTTCCTGTTCTATTTTACATTTTGCCAATGCCGCTACATCCAAAACTGGTCCCAATAACTCTCCCTTAAAAATCTTTAAAATTTTAAAAATCTTATCTTACATCATTCTTTTTAGTAGCATTTTCTTTAGCAAGCTTGCTTTCTAAATCTGCAATAATATTGCCCATTTTTGCTTCGTCAGGTGTACCAGAAGAACGTCTTGTATCCACCTTAATAATGTTATCATTTGATTGTAAAATAAGCTTACTCTTGTTTTGTAACTTGACTCTCTTTGGTGTGATTTTTCATTTTTGTAAAACGAACGACCTCTTGGGGACTTTTCTTTACGACCATTTGCTGGCGAATGTGATCTTGAGCGAGAATGACGTCTCCTTCTATAGTGCTTACTACTATTACGATAACTTCTATCACGAGAAGCACTTCGCGAAGACCTTCTTGAACGCTTGACTGATCTTTCAGGAGATTCATAGGAACTTCTCTTGAAACTTCTTCCTAAAAATATTAAAGCATATAAGATCAATAGATATATTCTTACTTGGACTTCTACTTTGACTTCTGTCTTTCCTTCGATTATCATGATGATCTTTTCTAAACTTGTTGTACTTTTGTAATGGGCGATCTAAAAGAAATTGATTATGATATTAAAATTTTTTAACGCACCTATTGGAGTGGGATAAGATGCAATTGACGTAAATGGCTCAGGGCTATAACGACATTTAGCTTTGAAAAATTCAAGAGCAAAACCTTCAATTTTTAAAGCTTCCTCGGCTTCTTGCTTTTCTTGACTGAAAAAAATATAACGATAGAAAATATTTTAACCTGTATTTATCATCAATCCAAAGAGAATTTCTTATTGATTCCATTGCTTTTCCAAGTTTATTAGTTCCCTGCCACAATTCAGGATTTAGCACTTCTTCAGAATCAATTGCCAAGCCAACACCCCAAACCTTGTCCATTGGAGAACATTCGACGAGTTGAGATCCTTGCGTCATAAACAATAATTTTCTTAACTCTTCGTCCTGTGAAAATTTTGCCTTTAACGCTCTCTTCATTATTTCTTCTTTTATTCGGTCCCATCTAAAGCAAATAATAGAAATTAATAAAGGATTTACGTTGTTTGAACAAATCCATCTAGTTGTGAGCCAATCCTTTTTACCTGTTTTGGGTCGTCAAGATTTAATATAATTTTAGCAGCAATAGTATCTCCACAGGACAAAGCTTTGTTATACCTGAAAAAATGTTATTGAAAAAATAAATACTTACATATAGAACTGTTCTACGCAGCTGCACTTAACCTTCTTTCCATCCCAATCAACAGCTTCAAAATAACAGCGATAAAAATTTGAGAAGGGGCTTTTGATTGAATAGAAGAGTGTAAATTCTCCATTTGGGGTAGAAACGCGTCGTGTTCCCATTTCTAAATTATTTTGTTAATATTGGGAAAGATACTACAAAACAAGAGAATAATATTTGAATATATTTTTTGAGATATTTGACATAGAATTTTTTAAACGCGAATCGAAGACAATAATATAAAGCAAAAATCCTTCCAAAAATAATCAAAAGCAATAAATTGAAAATGCTAAGCGATGGGCCCCATAATCACTCCATTTCGCAATGTAGCGTAAATACAAAACTATCGTAAAAAAGAAAAAAAAGGAGGGAGAATTTGAAAAACATTCGAAAATCTAATCCTGCTAGTCTACTGTATTTGAATAAAACACTGGCGCTAAACGTCTTGAATTTTTTTGGGGACGGAAGATTTACTAGTACTGGCGTATACATAGGTTACACATACTGTAAGAATCTGTTTTTACTGAAAGAGATTTTGAATTTTTGCGTTGCAAAAACTATCTTTTACCTAAGTGGCAACTGATATTATAAAACTTACATTAGACAAATTTTCATGTACTTTTTTAGCTACTTTGCATTCTAAATTCTGTTCATTTATTTCTTGACACTTTACGATTTAATAAGTTATTACTAGTACTTTAAGAAGGGCTATCAGATGGCACATGAAATTATCAAAGACTATGATAGGACAGTCACTGATATACGCAAATTTATGGATGAGCTTCGTGATGTAGGTTGCTAGTAATCTATTATTAATTATTTCAGATGGAATATCAACTAATTAGTGAAAAAGAAGCTTTAATGTGCTCTGAAGAAAAAGATGCTGAGGTCTCCGATGAAACAATTACTAAACTGAAAAATGTGCAAGAAAGCATAGAGGAGTTCAGAAGACGAAAGGCGAATCCCAGGTAATTATTGTTTCAGTTTATTTAGCCCTATCCTAGTCTAAGCTTAAATTCCAAAATTGAGCATTTTTCTCTATATTTCATATATTCAAAAAACCATCAGATTGCATTTAAAGGCAAAATATTTATCGCACAAAAGTGATGCACCAATAGGTTATTTGTGCCGCTCATCATATTTATATAAAATCAAAGCAGCATTCATAATTTTAATTTAGTCTCGCTACATCATCAGCAGCATATACTCCAACAAATGCAAGTAGCCATGTAGAAGTAAGAGCTTCTTCTGAAGTAGATGTAGATCATATTTCAATAGTAATAGATATTTTTCAAAATGTATTTTTGTAGATGGGCAATGATGAATCTGAAAGCAGTCATGATCCAAACCCACAAATTAGATCTTTGCCTACTTTTAAAAAGAACAGACAAATTTTAGACAGTGATGATAACATGGATAGAAATACATTGGTATGCTTGATTTTTAGATGTAGAGCTTTCAGAAAAATTGTCTAGAAGAAAATAATTCCAATCATAATCAGCCTGCTAATACGAGCTCAAACAAAAAAGGAACTATTAAAACAGCTTTAAATAACTTAGAAGAGACCAGAATTGATGATGAATTTGGAAGTCTTTCATCTCTTGATATTTTTGGTGAATCTGCATCTCCAGAAATTATCTGGGATGATGAGCCTAGCACTTCGGTTATTAATAGAAACAGAAAATTGCAGAAAAACGTTGCAATCAAAAATGAAATTGAAGAAGAAAATTCTCAGGTAATAATTGAAAATATTTATTTGCCACCATTCCAATAACAATCTTCTAAATTAGAAATCAAAAGACATTTTTACTTTTTTATCCGAGAGGCAATTTGCTCTGCGTCTCTCACATTCAATGCTGCGCCTCTGCTAGCGAGGTGTTCCTACTGCTTTGCGGTGGACATCCTCCTGCCTCATTCTAGCTGTACTTATTTTCTTTTAGCCCCTCAGAACATTTCCCTACAAACATATAAGTCTTTTAATTTTTATATCAATGAATTCATAAATGAATTATAAGGTAAAAGCAAAATATTTACTCATAAATTGCTAAATACTATTCACCTATCTTTTATTAATTTCCCTTGTTTACAAGAAAACAGCTTTAATATTTCAGGTGAAAATGCCTCGGGTAATTGAAAGTAGCGACGAGGAAAAAAGTCTTGGCAATGATAGCGAGTACGTCGAAATTTTTATATAAAATGTGTTGTTAAGGGCAAGTGTAGTTGATGATGAAGATCTCGAATTGGAAGCAGCTATACGCGCTGAGAATTCTAAGAGCAAAAAGGATCCCAAGAAACAGGTTGGTTCAATTTTTCGCTTCAAGTAGTATTTCCAGTCATTGTCTAAAAAAAATCAAAAAAATAAAGTAAATGAAGATGAAGACGAAGACGATGATATCGATTCAATATTAAAATCTGCAAAATCTGCGCTCAAGGATGGTAAGAAAAAGTCTGGATTAGATTTAGAAGAAGGCCCTATCGCAGAAGAGGTATTTATGCATGACAGTTTATAAAATGCTGTATTTAGGAAGACAGCGATGATCGCACAGATTTGAATTTGGAAGAAAGTTCTAGTCCTGATAAAGGAAAGAAAAAGAGTAGTAAAATAAATGAATCTGCTTTCTCAAATACTCAAAGACATCTTGGAGGAAGCCCATCTCCAAAATCTAGGTAATTGACTATTTAAAGCTGATGAGGGTAACCTCTGACTTCAGATCTAGCGACAAGCTTGCTAGTAAAGAAAAGACTCAAGACTCAGAAGAGGATATCGAAACAAATAACGAGTCAAATAATGCCCCAAAGAAAAAGAAAAAAAGGCGCGATGTATGTTATATTATAATTCAAAGAATCTTTTTTTAGAAAGATCTTGACAAACTTTTAAAAAATGCTGATGCCTTAGTTGAAAATAGCGAAGAAGATGAAGATAAACCACGTAGAAAAAATCGCACTACTTCATCTAAAAGAAAGTTTGATATTATTTTTTCAGCTTATTTTAAACAGACGCAGATTTGTTGATTCTGAATCAGATGCCGACGAAAAAAATTCAGAAAAGGATTCCGAAGATGAAGACAGTCAAAATGATAGAAGCGCTCGTCAAAGAGTTAGCAATTTTATCTATCTTAAGTTTGTTTAGGTCATTATTGACTCCTCAGGTGAAGAAACACCAACTCAAAAGGAAAAGAAAAAGGGAACAGTTAAAAAAATTATGGGGCGAGATAAATTAGCACAAGGAACTCTGGATGCTGAAAAAGCAGAAAAAGAAAGAAGAAAACGCCTAGAGCAAAAACAAAAGGAATTTAATGGGATAGAATTAGCAGAAGGAATTGACTTAGAAACTGCCTTAACAGGAAGTCAAGCTGTACCTAAACTAAAGGTGCCCTTTTTTAATAATATAAATAGCTTAAGCTATAGTCTGTTGTTTTGGATCCTGACAGAGAAAGTGATCTTCCTGTTCCCGTAGCAGTTCATCCTGAATTGGTTTGAATTTTAAAAAATTAAAATGTTTACCTTAACAGGTCTCTGTTTTAAAGCCACATCAAGCTAAAGGAATCCAATTTATGTACGATAGCGCATTTGAATCTGTAATGCGATTAAAGGAAGAAGGTGGTGGAGGAATCCTTGCTCATTGTATGGGTCTAGGCAAAACACTTCAAGTAAGCTTATAAATTGCTTTGTAAAACTCGTTTAGGTTATTACATTTCTTCATACTACAATGACTCATCCTAAAGTTGGTAAAAAGGCAAAACGTGCTCTTGTAGTCGTGCCAAAAAATGTCGTATTGAACTGGTTTAAAGAATTTGCAAAGTGGTTAGAAAGAGATGGAAGCTCAATTGGAAGTGATCTCGAAATTTTGGAGCTGGACTCTGTAAAAACTTATAATGATCGTATACATGTTTTACGCCAATGGTTCAACAGTGAAGGTGTTCATTGCTACAGGTCTTTGCAAACAAATCTTTTCAGTTCCATGCATACTTATTATCGGCTATGACATGTTCCGCATATTAACGCACGATGAAGATGATATGAAAAAGAAACGTGGTCCTCCAAAAAAGAAGCCAGTTAATGGAAAAAACAAAAAACTTGAAAGGATGAAGGAAGATTTTCGAAAATATCTGCAAGATCCAGGTTTCAAGGTTCATAATTTAAAAAATACTTTCAGGGCCGGATATTGTTGTATGTGATGAAGCTCATAAGCTAAAAAACGACGAATCTGCTCTTTCTAAGGCTATGGTTAAAATTAAAACAAAACGCCGACTCTGTCTTACGGGTACTCCGTTACAAAACAATTTAATGGAATGTAAGTTTCAAATCATGTCATTCTAAATTATTTTGAATTTAGATCATTGTATGGTTAACTTTGTTAAACCTGGACTTCTGGGAACAAAGGCCGAATTTTCAAATAGATTTGCTAACATTATCAATAAGTTAGTTACGTTTAGTTTATTACACAAAAAGTTTAGGGGCAGACTAAAGGATGCTACATCCCTTGAAGTAAAATTCATGAAAAGAAGGTGCCATGTTTTATATAAGCATCTGGAAAAATGTGTAGATGTAAGATATAAACTTTATTAAAGCATTTTCCTTTTTTTAGAGAAAAGACTATACCGTTTTGCAAGAAGCTATTCCACCTAAACAAGAATATGTCATTAATGTTAGATTAACACCAAAACAATGTACAATGTATAGGTAAAACGTTTGCAAGTATAACTTTATAATGTATTTAGGTATTTCCTAGAAGGTGTAGCCAGAGATGGAGGACATCTTTCACGTCGTCTTTTGCCTGATTACCACGTACTTTCCCGTGTTTGGACTCATCCATATCAATTAGTTATTCATGATCAGAAAATGGAAAAAGAGGTAAGCAGTTGTTTTGTTAAATACAGTTAGCTGATTTCAAGAGAATGCTCAAAGAAGATGCAGATGCTGAAGAAGATTTCATTGATGATAGGAGTGGAAGTGGAAGCGGATCCGAAAATGAGGACGATGAAGTTGTTCAAAGTGATCACGACTCGGATATAATGATATTGTATGCTAAATTTCCAGCAAAATTTTACTCGTGTCTTTTAAGAGATTCTGATGGAGAACAAGAAAATAATGGCAGAAAAAGTCCTACAGCAAAAGCAGCTCGTAAATCTCGACGCCTTGAAGGTGAGAAGCCGGAAATGGAAGGCAGAGACACTGAAACACCTCCTGAATATTATGGTTGGGCGTTTGAAGCTGGACTTGTAGAAAATGCTGATCAATATAATTTTGAACTCAGCAACAAACTAATTCTACTTACCGCTATCCTTAAAAAATGCGAGGAAATTGGAGATAAGATGTAAGTCTTTTTTTTTTTTTAAATTATAGGCTTTATCTTTGTCTTAGATTGGTTTTCTCACAATCTCTGGAATCTCTGAGTTTAATTAGGAAAATGCTGGAATTTTACGATAGTACTGGCCAGTGGTTTAATGATGGACATGAAGCTTGTAAAGCAGCTGGAGAACAATGGGGATGGAAGCAAGGAAAAGATTTTATGGTTATAGATGGATCAGTTCAATCCGTTCAAAGAGACGCTGTACAAACAAAATTTAATAACCCAGCAAATTTAAGAGCGCGGTTGGATTTTTAAAATTATTTTACTGTTACTATAGATTGATGCTTATATCAACAAGAGCTGGCTCACTAGGTACAAACATGGTAGCAGCCAATCGAGTTATTATTTTTGATGCTTGCTGGAATCCTTCTCATGATACACAATCTCTTTTCCGTGTTTACCGTTTTGGTCAAACCAAGCCAGTCTACATTTACAGATTTATAGCTCAGGTATAAAAATTATTTACTCATCATATTCTATAAAGGGTACAATGGAAGAGCGAATTTATAAACGTCAAGTAACAAAGGAATCGACCTCAATGCGTGTTGTCGATGAAGCTCAAATTCAGAGACACTATGACGGACATGATTTGGAAGAATTATATAGGTTCGTAAATTTAAGACATGTATATCTTTAGGTTTAACCCGAGCGAATTAGATCCACTTTCAACAGAATCTCGACCCGCATTTGCTCCACCAAAAGATCGGCTTCTTGCCGACGTGTTGCTCTCAAACCCAAATTCGGTTGTTGATTACTTCCAACATGATACATTATTTGCTCATGTAGAAGAGGAAAAATTAAGCGAGGAAGAACTTAAAGAGGCTTGGAATGACTACGAGCGTGAAAAGGTGATTAAATTATATAAATATTTTATTTAAATTTAGGTAAACCCAAGAGGCTTCGCTGTCGCTAATTATAATCAATATTTATTACAACAACAGCAGCAACAGTTAGAGCGAATACATGGAATGCAGCAGGTTAGTAATACATCTTGTTAGTATCTTAAATATCACCTTTTAGCTACGAGCAGCTCTTGCTACAGACCCTATATACATGTCTACATTTTCTGTTATGCAAATGTCAGATGACGTTGCTGTTCAAGTTACTTACTTAAAAAAATCATTAGAAGATCTTTTGCCAAAGATTCCAGTTTTATTGCGTGGCGGTATTGATGAATTCAATTCATTCTTTTTGAATTTTATAACGGTAAGGCGTGTTTAATTGTTTTATAATATTTTTTAGCAAGCAACGACGCAGAAACATAATGCTACCTGGCTTCTAAACAAGTCAATTAGCACTTTCAGAACAGTTATTAAAATGGTCAAGAATATACCAGAATGCAAACAGGCTATACTAAATTTATATCATGTCACCCCGCAATATTTTGATCCAACTGAAGCGCTGCCTACATAATACATTCCCTTAATTTAATATACTGGTCTAGTTACTTCGTGTACGGTGTATTATGATTACTATATAATGCGTTAATTATTTGTGATCTCATTTTTAGTGTGAAAGTTTTTTTTTTCAAATGGTAAGATAAAATTAATTATATTTAGCCTATGCAAATGACATTTCATTCGTCTAGTTCGCACATATCTTAGTTACCAGATTGTTTTGCTCTTGTTTACATTTTCACGCAGACGACAAATTACGCTGTTTACCACAATTGCGAAGTCTCATGACTCTCTTCATTTTTATTTATTATATAAAGAATGTTATCTTACTTGTTCTAATTGTTTCAGATGGATCCCGAAGCCGCTCTAAGTGACAATCACTTGGCAGAAGCTGTAACTGTTCGCCGTCGTTCGCAATCATTTTCCGATGATTATTCTGTTCAACGGACAAACGACGATGCCACGCAATGCAAATTTTCTGCAATTCAGGTTTGCATTATGTTGTTGCTTCGGCATTAAGTGTTTTCAGCTACAATATTGGACTGATCCATTTATCAAGAAATTTACTTCTGGTGTGGAAACAAATTCTCGTAAGGATCCTGAAATCCATATCGGCTATTGGGCTCGTGTTGCCGCAGTTTACCAAGCAGTTGTAGATTTTATAACTGTGACAAAGGGAAAATGCCAAATTGTTTCATTAGGTTTGCTAGCTTTTTTTAAAAAGAATATTAATTTACATTTAAGGTAGTGGGTTTGATACACTTTATTGGCGACTTAAAGATGGAAAAAAATCGTTTTCCAAGTATATTGATGTTGACTTCAGTTCCGTAACAGCCAGAAAAATTCGTTATATCAAAAAACCTAGTTCAGGTTTGATGGAGTATTTTAGCCAGCCTCGTAAATATTTTCATAAAAATTTAATTGATCTATTTTTAGCACAAGAAGAGCAACATTGTGATCTTCATTGCGGAGATTACCACCTTATTGGAGCTGATATTCGGCAGTGGGAGGAGCTCAAATCAAAGCTGAATAGCACTGAGCTTGACAAAGATCTGCCGACTTTCTTTCTAGCTGAGTATGTCAACTAATTTTATTTCAAAACAAAAGTTATTTTAAGATGCGTTCTGATCTACATGTCCTCAGATCACAGCTCAAATCTCTTAAAGAATATCGCTCAAGACTTTTCGACTGCTGTCTTTCTTAATTATGAACAGGTTCTTTTATTATTATTTATCGCAAAAAAATATTTTTAGTTCCGCACTTCTGACCAATTTGGAAAAATTATGGAAAAGAATTTGGAAAAAAGAGGACTTCAACTTCCTGGATTAACTGTTGCCGAAAGTTTTGAAAGTCAGAAAATGCGATTTATTGATTCCGGATGGAATAGTGTTATCGTCAAAGACATGAACAGTGTTTACAATGCTCTAAATAGTAATGAACGCAAAAGGTTCGTTAAATTTTAGTAATTCATTTTTTTAAAGAATTGAAGCAATTGAACGTCTGGACGAAATGGAATTGCTACACCAGCTCCTTGAACATTATTGTCTTGTTCATGCTGTTGTTGATAAGACAGGCAAATGGGAAAATTCCCTTGCATGGAAAAATTAATAGAAGCTTCTTCAACTTTCTGTAAATTTTTCGTTTACCAAAGTATCTCAACCCAGTTTCTATAAAACGAGTATTGCATATTTACTTTATAAAAATAAGATGTATATAAATTTTATATTCTTTTTTGGTAAAAACCATGTCTATCTTGTACAATGCTCCTTTTCTTAAATGTTTTTAGATGTCCCAATGGAAATTGGATTATAGTAACACCACAAGAGGATGTAGGACTAGTGACAGCTCGTTCAACCCACCTGGATTTGTCGCTAATGCAGCATCTCTGCAGCATCATGTTAGTTCTATTCTTTAAATTAGATGGCTAAATAATATTAAATTTTATTCAGAAAGTTTAGGTCGATTCTGATCAATCCGTTGAACAACAGGAACATTTAGCTCGCAAGAGGGCTTGGGATGTTGCTATGGCTCCCGCAAAAAGTCTTCCAATGAATATGTTCATGATGTACATGGCAGGAAAAAGCGTAATATAATGTTCTACTTTATATTTAATTTTGTAGGTTTCTATTTTTCCAATTATGATGGTTGGAATGCTTCTATGGCGACCGTTAAAAGCCCTTTTCTCTGTCAACGAGACATTCCGTCCGCTTCAAGATTCCAATACTGGCTCTCTTTTATTGCATAAATTAATCTTCATCTTAGGAAATTTTGGAGCAATAGCTCTAGCTATCTACAAGGTTTTAAATATTTTTATTATTATTTATAAGCTTAGGTCCATACGATGGGACTTCTACCAAATACACCATCTGATTGGCTAGAATTCATTCCACAAGCAGAGCGGGTTCAATATTCGTTGTTTAGTGACACTTACGTATAGCTTTGAAATCCAATCATTTGTTTTTATTTTTATTTATGATATAATACAATGTTCAAGTAGTTAATTTTCCAGAGATCTCTTACAAGAAAACCAATCATCTGATGTAGAGCGAGGAAAAGTCATATGTTTTCTAAGGCTGCTTATTACATAGCTATAGAGTTGGTTACCTTTTCCCGGAAATTTGCCAATATTTGTCTCCAACGAACAGAAAAGTGCCTATTCCACGGAGGTATAATGCTGCGTCAATCTTCTTTGGAGATTTTCCATTTTTAAAAATTTCAGATAAATGTTTAGGCCATTGTGAATCCATTCCCCATCTAGAATACCTCCAAAATTTGTTATCTAAATAACTGATTTATTTCGCTTAGTAAGCTCCTACCTTTGAAGAAATAGGGTTGCCCGTCGTCATGCCAGGCGGTTGCTGCTCCAATATTATCCGGAAGATCTATCAAGCCTTTCCTTATCAATTTTGGGTATCCTTCAAGCAATTTACAATCTTTATCAAAAATATAATAATCTTTATTCTGAAATGGCTGGACGACGCTATAAACTACCTACTTTGAAGATATAAGTATGTCCATTAGCATTTGTCATAGCCGCGTCTATTGGGCCGGAAATTCCCCAAACATCTTGAATTCTCATAGGATAATTCTCGGCTGCAGTATAATTTTCAATTCTCCAAAAGAAATCGCCTACAAAATAAGGAAATTCTTTCCTCTTAAAACCTTGAAAAGCATAGACAGATCCATTAGAGATCTGAGTTATAGCATCCAATCTTCCGTCTGAACAAATTTCTGGTTTTTGTGATCCATGAGCTATTCCAAGTTTCCGTTTAGCCACTCCTTCTATTCCATAAAGCCGCTCAATTCCAAGCAAATCATCATTGGTCAAATGAAGACTATCTCCCGTATACGTGTGATAGAATGGAGCCTGAAGTAATTTTCGTAAAAGTTGCACGAGAGACTCAAAGCCATAATAGCTGTTGGATCGTGAGAATGTTTCAATCCGAGAGAGTGGCCAATCTCATGTACAGCACAAGCAAACAGATCCAATCCAGACTTGTCTTCACTCCAAATTTCATCATCATCAAAATGAAGATCTCCTCCATAGCGAGGAAAGAAAGCATGAGCTAATATTTTCCCTAAAGGAATGATTTCGTTGTTGAGATTCTTACTGACCTTGGCCATCAAACGGCTCACCATCACCATGAGAACCAGAGGCAAAAATAATATCAATATGGACTTCAGTTCCTGGGGAATATTTGAACCTTAGACCTGATTTCTCCTCCCAAACATCGAAAGCTCGTTTAAAAACTCGTTCTAATTGCTCCAACGAAAGACTTGAGCATGGGGTAGCAAATTTATAAGTGACAGTTCGAACTCCCCAGAACGATCCTTCGATTGCATATCTCTTGGGCCTCGAAGACAAAACGGTCTGAAATATCGTAAAGAAAGAAGTGAAAGTGACCTACAGCTATGAGGAGAGAGAGGAGAGTGGTACGCATCGGAACAGATGGAAAGGGGCAGCTATTATGGCCGCCCGCTCGGGGTAAAAGGCGCCGAATACTTTTGTCGATGGTGAATTTGGTATGAAGAGGCTCCTCGCGATCCATCGTGTTGTGATAAATTTATTTGGTCCTTGATCCAGAGGGAGGAACAGCTGGCAACTTTTTTCGTCCATCCATGTTCCCGTCATGTTCATCCTCTCAGTGCTCGGATTGAACCAATTTCTCGCTCAATTGGCCGATTTGCCAGCCATTGCTCATTACCGTTGCTTCCTAATTATCGGCAGACCCGGTGGTGGGGCGCTAATGGTTCTCTCTTTTGAAGTGCTGACACATCGCTCTGTCTGTTGCGAATTCCTCGGGGAGACCCGGGGACGTTTCAAGTCAACCCGTCAGTCACAACTCTCTCCTCTCTCCTTGCTTTGGGAAACAAAAAGTGTTAAAATCTGCCGACTGGCGGCCATCCAAAAGGCTTCGTCAAAGCTCCGTAATAATTCATTTGGCTGAACCCCCCAGTGGGAAGGACCATTGTTGTGGCCATTCGACGGTATCAGCTGTCGAATAAATCCCTCGACTATTATGACACATTGTGAGGGATATGCCTCCCTCGTATGAAATCGAGAACTCCGCAGAGCTTCAGGTGTGAATGGGCGACACCTCGGCGAACACAAATAACAAAAACTTTTCTTACGGGAATCTCCATTGATTTACGAGCTCTCTTATATTCCTTCGAGAGCTAATTTTCTTTTATGAGCTCTCCGATATAAGTCAGAGAAATTGTTACGCAAAGGAAGCTCTTCCGGCCATTGATTTGCATTCATTCTTCACTTGGCCTCCGAGATGTTATCCTATTCTAGTACTCCCTTTATCCTCTTCTCTGTCTTATTCCCACACAACCCTCTAAGCCTTCTTTTTTCCAAACTATCGTTAAAGATATGTCCAGAATAAGAGCAGATTTTTGTTTTAACTTCATCCGATTTCTTTTCATTCCACAAAGGAAATGCTTCCACCTGGCGTTCTTTTGCTCCGAAACGACCGACAATTGTGATGGATGACCTACATGGCTTACACATTATTTTCAGTCTCATGGGAGGACTCAATTGCGTCGGAATCCTTTGGGCTTTCCTTTCGACTACGGCAACTACTCTAATAAGTAAATTATTTTGTTGATTCGTATAGAAATTCAGTCGGAAGTCTAATTTATCCCGAATGGTTGATAGGAACAGTGACACTCGATGGAGTGACTTCTGTCGCCTATTTTGGAGCTTATAAAAGATGCAATTATCCAGTCTATGATAAAGTATTTCTTTTTAAAACTAGCCAATCTTTTAGGAGTCAAAACGAGTGGCTCTCCTCACAGAATGTGGCAGATACGAGTCGTTCGCGGCAGTTCCATCCATTGCTTGGCAAGCATCAATCGTTCTGGCCGCTGGATCGGCTTGTCTTTCTCTCCTCCTGACTTTACTTCTTCTTCCTTCTATTTGCATCAGCGACATTGTTACGCGAAGTACTTCCATCATTGTTGGATTCTTCCAAGTTCTCACAGGTTCGTTCTTCTAGACGAGGGGGAGAATCATAAACAACAGCTGTCTCAACAAAACATCCTTTCTTTTAGTTATGGGAATTAGTGCTTCTTTGACGTTATACTCGGCTGGCTGGGACAATCCAGAAGTAAAAGATGCTTGTGGAAATTCATCTGATCGCTTCTATATAGGTTAGAAAGAATATCTAAAGAATCAACAAAAATATTTAGGAAATTGCCATGTTGGAAGGGCATTCCTTTCGATGGGCTTAGGAGCACTCATCCTATGTTTTTGTGCAGTTTTGTCGATTTGTGGCGGAAAGAAAGACAAATTTTCAAGAGAAGAGCTCATCCGAGGCTACGATAATACTCGTCTCGATTTGGCCAAGTGATTTCTCAGACTAAAAAGTGACCTCAACAAACTCCGGTTAACCCTCTTTGCTCAAAAATCTCTTTTTATTTTATAATAAATTTTATAATAAATTTCTGAGAAAAACTCGTTCAATCAGCAGACTAAAAGAGTTCTTCGAGCGACATTGACTCAGCCAATTTCATCAAGCCGTCAACATCTCCGCGATCTCTGAAAGACTTTTCTCAAGGCTTCGTGAGAACTCTTATTTTAGTCTCTCGAACAATCTCTTGCATTTCTCAGTGTGTCACGGGATATTCAGTTGACCTCTTTTGTCTCAGTTCGATCTGGCTGGCAGGGAACAATTTGGGCTAATTCTATTTCTCCCATTGCAGATCTGTTTTCAAGAAGGAAAGAATTTGTCCTCCATTGTTAGAGTCCTCTCTTCTGCGGCCCGTTCGAGTCCCCTCCAGTTCCCTTCCGGCCTCTGCCCCCGTCCCGACGACATTTTTATCGACCGCCTAATTGAGAAATTCAGTTGCTCCTTCCTCGTCCTCTCTTTCTCCTCCAAGTAATAATCGTCCAGCTTTTTCGGCCTCCAATCGATACGAAGACGAGAGAGTTTGTTGTTCCTTTTCGGCGGATATTCTATCACTCGTAGAAGTTATACTGAGCCCCAATAAGCCGACATTTTCGTCATTTGTGAGTCGGAAGAAAAGCTCTCGAGGGAATGCCCTTTCTGCCTCCCCTTTCCCTTTGACTCCACACAATCTTTTTTCTGCTTATTTGTGCCAATTAATTTGTTTTATCACCTGGAACAGGTGTCTTACAATAGACTCGTCTTGCGTCACAATCTGGCTGATATCATCACAAAGAACGTCAAGCCAGTTGATTGCTCCTCGCAAATTGGCCGTTGATTTTTACGGCAGATTTACTCAATTGGTTAGTCTGCCGGGTCTCTGTTTGCTCATCCACTTGCCGGACACTTTTCTCATTCTGACATTAGTTTTCTTTTCTCTCTGATCAGCTGACGATAAAAAGACGAAAGAACTCAGTTTGAGTTGTAACATTTCTCGTGATGCTCCCCTCCTCGTACTTTAGTCTCCCGTGTCTCACAGGGCTTCAATCAGCCGAGTTGCCGTGGTGACGGCCGACAATCATTCGAATTATTCGTCTCGACTCTGGCCAAACAGCGGTCTCCCCCTCTCCCTCCCTCACCCCACCTCAAGTAAATAGCGATGGCTCGGCTAATATCGACTTGTTTTGAGGAACTGATGACCCTTCCTTGTCTCCGCTTTCTCTGATAAAAAATAATCTCCTTCTCTTATGGGCATCAGGGTTAAAAAGCTACAATCCCTCACAGAAATCGGGAAAACTTTCTCTTCATCTGCCCGGCCGTCGGCGGCCGGACGTTCAGTCTGCTGTCCGACTCTTGCCGAGATAGTACGGGTGCCAGTCTCAGCTATCCACTTCACTTTTCGCTTATTAGCCAGGTAGACAAATTGTTATGAGAGAACAGTGTTCCAATGAAAGCTTTTTCTATTTGACTGCTTCTCATATTTCCCTTCTTCCTCCTCTCTCTTCTGATTATAATCCTTTGGTGGATGGTTTCATATTTCCTCGGAGCGTGGGATTTGCCTCGTCGACGACCAACTTTTTCGAGTCTTCGTTTTTGGTAGTTTTGTTTCGGTTAACCAGTTCCGTCTCCCATTAGGCGGTCGTGTTCTGCCCATGTTCCGTCTCTCTCCCTTTATTCGATTGTTTTGGAAGTTGCCTGTTTTCACTGAAGGTCTCTTTCTCTTTTCTTGGAGGAAGTATTCAAATGATAAATTCCTTAGCTATCTAGTCATAGCCACAGAGTTGGATAACTATTGTCGGGATGGCGCAGTGCGTAGTGGCGCGGCGCTCGACCGGCGAGACGCGGGTTCGACTCCCGACCTCTTGCAATGATCGATCAGTTAAAGCCAATCCTTTACAGAGGATGAAACCATGTTGACCAAAATGATAGGCCTGAGCATCTCTTTTTCCCCTTTTTCGTTCGTCCTTTGGAACAACTAATTTTCAGAAGCGAATGTGGTCATAAACAAGAACCAAACGACCTCTAACTTGAATTCCCCCGGCGAGGAGTTCTGCTCGTTCTTTTGTAATGGGAGTAATATGGGAGTTGGCCGTGGCTGGAGTCAATCATTCTATTGCTGGAAATGGAGGAGATGATTGCACAAATGTTTGTTTTTCCGAGGCAAAGAACAACGAAATTGCAGTTTGTCCCCCACTGGCAAAAGACAGCCGAATCGCTACTCTTCGTGCCATTGGCAGTCTGGGCCGTGTACTGTACCTTTCCGTATCTAGATTGTTCGTTCTCCCTCCGTCCGAAGAACGCCTCTCGATACGCAGTTCTCACGGCTTACAGTCTCATTTTCGGCGCTGAACTTGCCTTCAAAATGATCTCTCGGTTTGTCTCTTTAGTTCTCAATCAAAATCATCTCCAGAACGGGTATCTTCCTCCTCAATCCATGTCACATCACAACAATCATGCAATTGGTGAGTGGGAGAGAACGCGAATAATCTCGTTTAGACAATGCTCTCGATGGATTCGAGTGATCGGAGAGCTTGTTTCCTCTTCCGAATGCACCTCTACTTCATGCCTGGAGCCTTCTTTGCTCTTTTCTTCCCGATTCTCAACACTCGCTTTGTAAGTTTCCTTCCTCTTCCAAAAAATATACAAGTTCAGCTGCCAGGAGAAGTATTTATGTATTATGCCCAGCACATCGCCATAATCGTTGTCCCGGTCTATCTGATGTACCTGAGAGGAGGCTTTGAACCCGAAAAAGCTTACGATTACATTTGGACTTTATTTGGTCTCTGCGTCTTCCTTCTTTATCATTTCGCCATTCTCCAACCTGTGGCTGCGGTGGGCTTTCTACTTTTTCTTTGTTCATCGGAAAGTTTAGGTGACTCGAGTGAATCTGAATAACATCCTCTGTCCGGCCATCTCGGATCCATTCCAGACAAGAGCCTATCGCCTCATAGCTGTGGCTCATCAATTCATCCTGATCCCAATTATTTCTAAGACTTATTCAGCCATTTCTTATGTAATTCTCGACGTTATTAATGCAATTTGGCCCCCAAAAGATGATTGAGAACATTCCCTTCTTTTTTTCCAAATTTCTCGGTTGTGCAGTTTCCTTTCGACGGTTATTAGCTCCTTTTACTGGTTTGTTTGTTTGTTGAGTAGATAGACCAAAAATTGCAGGACAAATAAGACTGTGATTCGTTCCTTTTTAGCTTCAAAAATAGAAAACAAATTCTAGAGAAATAAATTCTTTCCCCCAAAAGAATGCTACGATAACGCTCAGATTTATGACGAACATGTGTTCCGAAGGCCGCTAAGTGAGATTGTAACATAGCCCTGGTGTCATGAAAAATGCTTTGGATTTGCATTTAGACTCATCTAGAGTCTCTTTCAATTTCCTGGCTTCTCCTTTTTGGCTGAACATCCGGCTGCATCCATTTAGATCCTCCTCTTATTCATTCTATAGCCACTCTCTCTCCACCTCTTTCGTCTTTTCTAGTTTTCTCAGAAGCTTTCTCAAGCTATCGTATTCCTAAACTCCGGTTGTCTTTCATTGCTCTTCTCAAAAACCTTTTGGAACGCTAGAAAGAAAAATTTAAACAAAATAGGCCATTGGATGGGCTTTTAATATAAAAAATATAGTAGATTTTCACCCTTAAATGGAGCTTTAAAAAGTTGTTTTTACACAAAGATATGATCCCTAAATCGAAATATTTTCAAAAATTAAAAAAGGAGTGGACTAATATCAAAAAGAGAGGAGGAGAGGCGTCGTTATTTACAACTTTCAGGTCTTTTCTCTCAATTTGTCATGTCTTGCAGCCAATTGTTCCGTTCCTCGGACCGCCGCCGCCTGCCCTCAATGCTAATCAGTTTGTTCCGTGAGATGTGACTCTTGCCGTCGGCTGTAATCCTCGCCTTGTCTCTTGCCTCGCCACCTGCCGCCACGGATCGGTTCGGGACTTCATGCCAGCTGATGCTCCCCACCTCATTCATTATTCTAGGTCGGTCATTAATTGTCCTTTCGTCACAACGACTCCGTTCGTTTATATTACAAACGAGGAGGGCTTGTCTCTCTTCTCGTCCACCCGATTTCAGTCTCTTTCTTCGTTGTCGTGAGTGATGCTGGTGACCGCTATATGTCCGAACTGCTGGAAAATCTCCTCTCTGACTACAATAGGAATGTGCGTCCAGTCAAAAACGCTTCGGACGCCCTTAAAGTCAAATTCGGAGCGAGTCTTTGTCGTTTAATCGATGTCGATGAAGTCAATCAAGTTCTCACGACGAGTCTTTGGCTCGAAATGGTATTCCTTTTGTTTTTTTCTCATCCAATTCGGATAGCAATGGAGAGATCGAAAATTGGTTTGGAATCCGAATGATTGGAACGGAATTCGGACTGTCCACATCCCCTCAGATCAGATCTGGATCCCCGATATTTTGCTCTACAACAAGTGAGTTGCCTTTGATAGAAGAATAAGTCTTTTAGTGCTGATGGTGAACCTCATATTACCGTAACCAGTCTAGCCAGAGTCGACTACAATGGAACAGTTTTATGGCAGCCACCATCCATTTATAAAAGTCTTTGTCCGGTAATTTCCCTTTTTTTTCTTTTTAAAGTTCTTTTCAGATAGCAATAGAATATTTTCCCTACGATATTCAAGAATGCTTCCTCAAATTCGGAGGATGGTCTAATGTAATTTTTATTTCTTTCACTCTTGATAATTTCCAGGATGGTCAAACATTAGATATGGAGCAGATCCCAGTGAATGTCCAGGATAAACCAGAATTGAAGACAGACGCAAGCGGTCAGGAATATCTTTTCCTTGAGGAAGGCATGGACTTGGCTTTCTTCCACGAAAGTGCTGAATGGGATCTCCTTTCGGTGACTTCGTCCCGCTATGCTCAGATTTATCCGGGATGTTGTGGCCAACAGTATTACATCGATATTCGATATAATATTGTCTTAAGAAGGAAGGCCATCTTCTTCACAGTTATGTTGACTATTCCTTGTATGTTAATTGGTAAGTGGGAAGGAGAGAAAGATAGAGGAAGAATTCAGCGAATCTCACTCCTTTTGTGTTTGTGATCCCTCCGAATGAACACAAAATGACTTTTTCCATTTCAACCTTCGTCGCTTTCTCTGTCTTTTATCTCGTTTTAATCGAGCTTCTTCCGCCTACCTCATTGGTTCTTCCACTTATTGGTTGGTCGCTCTTTTTCCCTTATCCTTCTTCAGGAAAATATCTTCTTTTCACTCTTTTTATGATCTTTGGTTCTATTTTGATGAGTGTTTGGAGTATTCAAATATACAGAAAGTTTGTCTTTTTTGAAATAAAAAGAGAGAAGAATTCAGACAAGCTTTTGTCTCGGAGATGAAGGATTGGCAACGATTAGTTTTTGTGAGAACTCTGCCGAAATATCTTTGGTTGAAGCAGCTGAAACAAGAAGATGGACAGACGAATCGAACACAATCTCGATCCAGATCGGCTTCACCTCTTCCGGGAATTCGATCAGAGGAGCGACCTCAAGCCAGAAATCGAATCCAAAGTCTCATCGAGGTTGGTCAGATTTTGAAAGGAAAATTTCCAAATAAATAGATGGATGAGTCTTTGAGAAAATTTCGACGAGCCGATATGGTCGACGTCTTTCATCGAATATCGGGCAATTTAAAGATCATCGCAGCTCATTTCAACAATCAAGAACTCGAAAGCAAAGTGAGGAGGAAAAGGAAGTTTTGAGGAAAAGTTTAGATTACGGACGAATGGAGATTGATGTCGCTGGTGATCGATCGAGTTTTCCTCTCAATTTATCTCGTCTTGAATTTGGTGGCAAATATTTTGTTCATTTACAATTCGAAAAGCCTTTATGATACTCGAGTCAGTCTGGGCCGAGATGTCCCTTTCAAGCCCTTATCTGGGGACTCTCTTCTCATCACAGAAGGACTCAATCAAGTTTAATAAACATCTCAAAACCTGCCGTTGATGATCTCGTAGAATTCGTCTTGGACCGCATAAGCTTTGAACACCTTGCTGATCTCAACATCTTAAAGCAAATCTTTTTTGGAGGAAAACTTACCTTCTTGGAATCGTCGAACAGATCTCTGGAAGTTGTTTGATTAGACATTCGAAGCAACTAACTTGAAGAGGAGGAAGGAGGATCAGCATTGTGGAGAGTCGATCAGCTGGCTCTTTGTACTTTTTCACATGGCGATAATAGAAAATCAACTCGTCGACAATCCTCTGTCGAACTCTGACAGAAACAACTTCGCACTCCTCAGTTTGGCCTTCCAAGCCGTGATCCCAGAGAACTATAGAGCAAAGAGCAAAGAATTCGATGTCATCAACGCGTTGAAGACGCATCGGTTCGAGAAGGTTTCTCCTGTAGATATTGAAGGAAGGAGCAAAGATCTTCACAGCGTCCTCGGTCGACATCGGCTGGGAGCCCGTCTTGTCGATATAGAAGGTTTCCGGACGATTTGTGTCGATGTAATCTCCAGTGGAAAGGAAGAAAATATCTGTTCGATCTGAAGCTTTTTTTTTAGAAATTTACAAAAGTAATAAACTCACTTTTCAACGCACAAAAATAGCCGGTTTCGAGCATTATAAAAGAAAGGAAAAAGTTTCGATAAAGTAAAGTCTAAAAATTCTGAGAATTAAAAGAAACAAAAACCTTTTGATCAGCTGTGATCGAGGTGAAATCGGGGAATGAATTGATGAGGAAATCAGCGACAAGACCGATCTCCTTCTTGTTGATCTCATTGGCTTCTTTATAATCCAAAACGCGAGGTTCTCTTTTCTATTTTCTCATTTATCAATTCGGTCGAATCTCACCGCAAAGATGCTATCTCCTTCGCGATTGTGGAGGACTTTTCTGATATTATCCATCAGGGAATAATTCTCCCTCAAGCGACATAAAGTCGTCATTCCAACATCCTCGTTGACTTGGCCTTTTTCCTGGAACTCTCTTGTTGAAGACAAATATTGACAAACCAGGTTGGGACAATCTGTTTCGCTTTTTGAGGAGTCCTCCTCCCGTTTGCCCAACATGTCGCGATGTCTTTGGACGGCTGTTTTTCTCATTCCAACTTTCAAACACTTCTCGTATCTACAGGCTCGACACATACATCTGATGGCTGGAAGATGGGAGATATTTTGATCAGAAAGACACTCACTCGCTTCGATTGGACATTGACCGCCATTTCGACAAACATATTTCTTTTGAAGGGCGACTGATCGACGGAAACTTCAAATTTTTAATTTTAATCCATCTTTCAACTCACAATGCGGCGCAGGCTCGACAACAGGCATCAGCGCCAAAATGGGCACCATCGCCCTCTTCGCCACAGACTGAACATGGCTTTTTCTCTGTGTGTTTTCGGGTGGAAAATGCGATACTCGAACTGGGCTCTTTTGTATCTTCCATGCTGAAAATCTCTTTGAACAAATAAGACGAGAGAATCGACATAATGTGCCGCCGACTGTCCGACGATCATAGACCGAGAAACTGTCAACCACGTGAGCGACAGATAAAAGAGGAAATCGATTGTTATAGACTAGAAAAAGTTGCAAATGAAGCCCAATTGTTTCGGTCAGTAAACAGGTTGTGGGCGGGGATCATTCGTCCGATAAGTCAGCAAAAATGACGATGGTTTCTTTCTCCTTTGGCAGTCTGTCCTTTGTCTTTTCGGCGCTACACTTTACCGCAGATAAATTAGATTTATTTGAGAAAATTTTCAGAAAAAAAAAGAAGAGATGAAAAGAATGAAACAGCTCATGATAGGCTTACATTGTCTAGAAGTTCAATCAATCCGGTTATCAGTCCCTCTTGATAGGCGATTCCTCTAAAAATTCCGACATTTACATGGAGGGTCAAAGACGTAACTTATCGTGAACAAACAGGGTCTGGAGTAGGCGGAAGACGTAGGTTTTTGGCATTTTATTGCTCATAAATGTCACAAAATATAAAAGAGTTCTGTAGGTCCGGGGATCAGTCGCTAGAAATGACTTTTGTAGTTCTTCTGGCTCTAGTCATCTCTACCGTAATCGCGTGTCCCCCAGGTTTGTCTCTTCATCTTCATCGAAATCTCTTTAGGAGTTGGAACTGACGCAACTCTTCTCGCCAATCCTCAATTCTCCTTCACCTTCTATCCCCCAGCTCATTGGACTTATTATAATGTTCTTTCGTCTTTTTTCTTTTGAAAGATCATCTTCAGTCTCCTCCTACTGGCGTCGCTCCCAACACCGCTTTCCCCTATGGAGGACAAGCGACGAGTCTGGCTGGAGCTCAACAAAATATGAATCTCGACGTCAAAGCGGCTGTAAACTTCTTTCGAAATGATAACTCCCTCTAGATTCTGAGTGCTTTGAACCAATTGGGTGTTTCCGCTGTGGGTTATTCGTGGACAGTCACGGGATATACTCCTTTCCAATGTCTCGTCAGGGAGAATAATGGAGTTGCTGTGAGCTTTGTTCTGAGAAAAAGAGAATAAACATTTCAGGGAAATCGTCCAGTCGGAACATGTGTTCCTCAAGTTGGAGCCATCACAACTAATAGAACTGTGGCCGAATCTGATACGGGAACCGATCTCGTTCAGGTTTGATCTTTGGAGCAAAAGAAACGATTTTAGACGGGAGGACTGACCGTCACTACGAGCCAATTGGTGACAAGAGGCCAATGGAAAACGTTGGCGACTTCAGTCTTCAATCAGCTGAGCATGTATTATAACGTTTATTTCACCTCCGCCATCAATCTGACAAATTGATTTCTCTTTGATCTGTTTTCTCTTTTTCTCAGGGAATAAATTTTTGTTTCGGCCTGATCGGAGTCCACCCATTCTTTTGAGATAACGATAAAATATGTGCCTCCCATTCGACCATGAAGCTGCTCCTAGTTGGTTCGAAATTTTTTTTTGTTTTAAACGAATTCCTTCAGCCAGCCTTGTCGTTTTGGCTCTTTCTGCTCCCAAGCAAAGAAACGATCTCGACCAATGCGGAGCCAAAGATGTGAGAGTCGCTCCCAAAGCCATAGTCATCGGATCCAGTGAGTTTTAGCCATCTCTTTGTGATAAAGTCATTCCAGAGGATACCAGCTTCGGTTGTGAGATGTGGTAAGTCAGACGATTGATTTCTAGATATTTCCAGCCTTGATATGGTCTTAATCGCGGAGACTTATGCTGAGTGTGACGAGGTTTGTAAATTCTTATTATTATTGGCAGCCAGAGTCCAGACTTGGTCAAACAAGATTCTTTTAGGCCAAAATTGAACACAAACTTGAGGAGAAATGCGACACGGAGTACCCGAATAACAAGGCGGCTGACAAGGCTTGTCGTGCCTCAGTCGACAAGATCGCTCATGTAAGTTCCTCGCTGCAACTTCCTTTGATCTGTTTTCCCTTGTTCCTTTTGCAAAATCGCATGATTGAGCTTTTGACGTTTCACATGTTGATAAGAAGCTTTGGAGATAAGCCTGCACGTGGAAACAAAAGCTTCCAATAAAAGTTTCAGAGTGCCATTGAAGACACGAACAAGAATGCCACCGGCGTCTGCTATGATATTCTTCACACAGTATGTGTCTACTCGTTGGAGGCCTATAATCCTTACCAGTAATCAGCTAATTTATTCAAAATAAACAATTTCAACCAACCACCACGACTTGTTCATAAATGAGCTGATGGGCAATCGCTGGGCCTTTCCCATGGCTGACTGGGAAGCTGTTATCAGCTGTGCATTTGTAACTTCCAGCATCTGATGGTTTCGCCGAGGAAATTATGATATCGTTTTCATGGAATTCGACGCCATCTAAAAGATAGATGTTTGTCTTGTTCAGTCTTTCCCACCAAGAGCTTTTCCATTCTTCTCCCAATGAACAAAAGGCTCGGGATAGCCGAAGACTGGACATTCCAACTTCAAATAATCTCCTTCTCCAACTGAAATTTTTGCTCCCAAAATTCGCGGAGGGCGAGTATGAGGAATCTCAGTCACTTCACGAGCTCCTGCTGGCAGATGAAGGACAGGAGCCACTAAAAATGTCTTTCTTGGAAAGGAAGATTGTCTACTGTAGATAAAGAGATTTCCATTTAAAACATCGCCATCATCTGTCCGAACTTCGCATTTATACTTCCCAGCCACGGTTGAGGGCGCTTTATCGACATGCAAAACGGCGTGTTTTCCATCGATTGTTCCTTCAAATTCCTAAGACAATTGATTTTTTGATTCATTTTTACTTTTCCATCTTTTGCGCGTATAAAGTGTCCATACGCAACAGATACGTCTTCTCCAAGATTCTGCACTCCGCACCTGGGTCGAACCTACTAGAAATAAAGAGAACCAACCATAGCTTCCCAACATGAACATTTAGCTCTCGATTTGAATAAGATACATGTCCTGTATGACTGGCGACCACAGCTAGATTGCCAACCACTTGAAGATGGGAAGCTTGAACAAGCGGGTAAAAAGTAAAAATCAACCAGAACATGGTTGGGAATGAAAACACTGCGGTGCCAGCGGGGTTCTTAGCGAACTTGATGGATGGAGGCGCGTAAGAAAGACATGTGTCTAGTACTTTCGACAAAATGAAACTGAAACGATTTATAACAGTAACAATGTATAAAAAAGGACATCTACATAAGGAATGTATATCCCGGCATCACGGTAGTTTCTTGCTCTTTTTCTTCTTTTAGCCGTTTGATCACTGATTTATGCAATTCTTGAGCTACTTTTATGGCTGTCTCAGTCATTTCATCTATTGAAAGAAGCTCCAAACTACCACCAGATGACTGTCTAACTAATGGGATAACAGATTCAGAGGGCATCTGGGAATATTAGTTTTCAATTAAAATTATAACCTTTGATTTACTAACGGCTACCCAAAGTGCTGACCTTATACAGGCTTCTTCAGTTTCTGTACAGTCGACTACATTTGAAGATCCAATCTTGTTTACGGAAATAATAAGTGGTAGTCTATAATTGTTTTAAATTTAAAAAATTGGAAAATTAACCTTGAGATATCCAGGGACCATGTATCGTCGTCATCTGGTAAATCAACTAAATATCGTTTGGCATCTCCTTGTCTTATTTTTACAATACAAATTTCCAAATCACTTAGAGCTGCTATTACCTAAAATAATTATGAAGCTGTAAAACAAACTAACTCCAATTGAAGAGGCATCAATAACGCTTCCTCCATACTGCAAAATTACAATATCGACATGAATAACCCACAAATGTTGAGGCGACACAATTAACCTGCATATTTCTATGTACAAACAAGTAAACTAAACTAACTTTTTTAGATCTGGGAGAACGTATTCATTATTGTAAGCTGCTTCCAATGCGCTGACAATATCTTCGGCATATTGATCTCCTCCCCTTCCTTCGAATTGTGGAGAAGCATTGGCTGAACAATCTACAGAAAATCGGATTTTATTTGAAGTTTTGGATGTATTTTCACAGTTTTGAAGCTCACATTTTACTCCAACCTGAAATCAAGCATTAGAGAAAAGAAAAAACCTACAAGAATATCTGTTTTATCAATTCGAACACGTGCTGATCCGTCTGTTGTGTTCAGAACTCCTCTTTCTAGAAAAATTGGACGATATTCATCGTAGCTGAAAATATAACATTTAGCGAAATAATAAATACCTCCGTCCGTCGTTTCGAATTCCTTCTTCTACTCCGCCGATGAGGAATACTTTTTCAGCGTCGCTAAGACGAATATCCATCTATTTTTATTTCTGAAAGAATAAGAGATGGCTGGAATAATAGCGAGGAGTAAAAAAGAAATATGAAATGCTATCGGCGTTGACCAAAAAACGTCCAACAGTCGACACACTAGATCAACTTGAATTCAGACGTGGAATTTACGATATTTTCATTTTTTGTTTTGTCTCCTCTTTCAGCATACTTTCACTGAATTTTCACACAGAAAACAAGAAATCCCATGCAATATTCAAAACTAGACGACTCTCGATTATCAAAGGCTTTTGCCAATTTACTTTACAGCTATATTTACCTTTCCCTGTAAGTCATTTAAACAAGGTATTCTGCTGACAAGTTCATAGTTAAGAGATGACAAACGCTGATTTGTTTGCGTTTGAATCTTAGATTTCAGCTGAACTTTGACGCTTGTGTAGTCGAGACCTCACTAGGCGTCTCTGTTAAATATATTGATTTTAGTGCTAATTTGCGTCAATATAATTCGTGGCATTCCTATCGGATTAATCCTATATCTTGACCAAGACTTGTTTCTACTTGAACCCAGCCAAACCAGACGCCTCTATTTTGGCTAAAGGACACTCTATTTGTCATTTTATCAGTCAAGATGACAAGTACATTACGTTGTGTACCGTCGGTCGAACAAACTCGTTTCAATTCATTAACGAACAACCTCTCTCAGACAATTTTCATGGTTCGACGCATGGTCTCTCTGTCCACTTGATAAGAGCTCGTCCCACTCTTTTCCCATGATCGCTTGTTGGTAGCGCTTTCTCGTTCTTTCGCTTTCTCCTCTAAACAAAACGTATTTTAGGTAAAATGTCCGTCCTCGACCAGATCAAAAAAGTCACTACCGTTGTTGCTGATACTGGCGATTTCAATGGTAATATCCTTCTTTTCTCCAAATAAAAAGCTTTTTTAGCTCTTGCTGAATTCCGACCAACTGATGCCACGACGAACCCCTCGTTGATTCTGGCTGCTTCCAAGATGGAGGCCTATGCTCCTTTGATTGATCAAGCCGTTGAATATGCCAAACAACACGGAAAGAGTAAAGAAGAGGTAATTGAGTCCTCAATCTCTATCTCAACATCGCGTTTAGCTTGTCGCCCTGACCATGGATCGACTTTTTGTTGTTTTCGGAAAAGAAATTCTTAAGATCATTCCCGGACGAGTCTCTACTGAAGTCGATGCTAGGTTGGTTTGAAAAAAAGAGAAAAAGATTCTTCCAGACTCTCTTTTGATAAAGAAGGATCTATCTCTAAGGCTTTGTCTTTGATTGAAATGTACGAGAAGGAGGGAATTTCCAAAGAGAGAATACTCATCAAATTGGCTTCTACTTGGGAAGGAATCGAAGCAGCCAAGGAACTTGAATCCAAACACGGAATCCATTGCAATATGACTCTTCTCTTCAACTTCGAACAAGCTGTGGCTTGCGCCCAAGCGGGGGTGACTCTCATCTCTCCATTTGTTGGAAGAATCATGGATTGGTTCGTCAAGAATACCGATCAAAAGAAATACGATAGAAATGACGATCCCGGAGTCCAGGTTGGTCTCAAAATGAATCTTTTTAATTTGTCCAGAGTGTCACACGCATCTTCAATTATTACAAGAAACACGGCCATAAGACTCAAGTGATGGCTGCTTCATTCAGAAATACCGAGGAAATCAAAGGCTTGGTTGGTTGTGATCTTCTCACAATCAGTCCTTCTCTTTTGAAACAACTCGCCGAGGATAATGAAGCACTTCCTGTTGTTCTTCAAGCCGAAATAGGTACAATCTAACCCATAGAAGACTGAATCTTTTTAGCCAAAGCTCTGGACATCCCTGCTATTTCTGTGGATGAGAAATACTTCCGCTGGGCTTTGAATGAGGACGCTATGGGAACGGATAAATTGGCTGAAGGAATTCGCAACTTCGCCAAGGATGCTCGTCTCTTGGAGAAATTGATTGAAGCAAAATTGTAAGAAATTAGTATAAGCTAGCTGTGATAAAAATATTTATTTGTTCTACCAATCGGTGCCGACATTTCCCACGTAGACATTCAATTGGGATTGAGAGTTTGTTGACAAAAGATTGGAAGTCGCCTGAATAGAGATGGCTTTAGAAAGGAGAAGCGCCTTACTCTGCAAATACCAGAATCATAAACACACGAGGCTATTGAAGGCCATTTGGATTGAGGGAAGAGATTACGGTACTCTACCCGGGAAAGAATTTGTTCGATTTGATGAGCAGATTGGGCTGAGAGAACCATTTCTCTGAAGGATTCATCTCTCGCAACAAGACTCCTCCATCTTCCTTTAAAATCTTTTTTTCTTTCGAATCTTCAATTTACCCATTTCTTGTTCGGTCAGACGTCGAGGGCCAAATCCGCGAATGGGAAGAAGACAACGAGAGAGTTGTTCCTCCTCTGATATTTCCCGAGATTCGACGACTAACTCCTCATCAACCGATTGGAGAGCTACTCCTTTTTCCGCCGTTTCAGCTGCGTGATAGATTTCTGTCACCGAGCGATATGACGATATTCCGACGTCTTGAGTGTCTCCAGCCTGTTGCTCTCTTGACGTGACTTTGAGACTCGAAACTCGGTCAACTGGCATTCCAGCGATCATCGTTCTTCTCCATTCGCCGTATGTCTTGGGAGGAGACTGAAATTGTTTCTCAAAGAAGGTTTTGAATTTACCTCTTTTTCTTCATCCACATCAACACCTCTTTCGCTGAAAACATATTGGAATGGAGGTGAAGTTTCATATTGGGAATTCTTACTAATAAAATGTTCCAAATTTGATCTAAATTTCTTCTTTTTTGCCTCTTCGACCAACCTGGCTGTGTTTTTTCCTCTATCCAAAGTATTCAAGTAATCAGCTCGATTGGAGCTCGCTTGACGACTTGGCCCTCCTCCTGCCCTTCGTCCATAAATCCCTCCTTCAGCATAATGACTCGTCGTTTGGTCATCTCTGAAATCCGAAATTACTTTCTATTTTTACTTCTTCTGACCTATCAATATTTCCTAGATTTGTTGGACCACGAGAAAGGGCTCGAGCTGAGGAAGAAGTCAATTGAGAATGAGCAGGAGAACCAGAGGCTGACCTTTCATGTCGAGTACTGTAGTTTTATTGGTTCTGATGGATTCAAAAATACCTATTAGTTTGTCCACCGGGTGAGGAACGGCTTGGAGGACCTCCAAATTTCCACCATAATTTTTGAGCTTCTGGAAATTGTGCGATTTTGAGATGAAAACTGACTTGGAGGTAGACCCAAAATGAGTCTTTTTCTGTTTTCTTCGAGATCAGCCCTTCTTCGGAGACATAAATACAGACAACAAAGAAGACAAAGAGCAGATAAAACAGCCAGAACAAGACCAACTCCAAGCCAAAGACTCAAACTGCTTCGTTGTTCTGAGGGCACAACATCTTGTTGATTTTGTGCAGTTGGAGCCTCAGTTTGAGAAGAAGCTGTTTGAATCTAAAATATTGATTTTAGGCAACTATGAACAAACTTCGACTCCTCTAGTAGTTCCTCTTGGAATATTTGGACCAACATTGAGACCTTCGAACACCTGGGAATTTAAAGTCTTCTCTAAAGAATTCAAATTTTACAGTAATCCAAAAAACAAACCCGAATTCACATTTTCGTCCACTTGTGTGCCCAATTCAGAACCTCTTTCTGAACCGAAAGCTCTATTGTTTGCGAGTCCGTTGGGTAATAATAATCCATTGGAACTGCCAGCCAAATCCTGTTCTCCCGTCGGTTCTTCTTTGGCCGGGAGAGTTTCTCCAGGCAATTGAACAGCTGTAGCTTTTGAATCGCCTGGAGAAAGTTAGAGAAGCCATTTCTTCGAACCTGATTCAACTTTTTCTGGAAGTGTTTGTGGATTCCAAGGAAGACTAGGGATTGGAGAAATTGGAAGAGGAAGAGATCCTTGAAGGGAGTTTTGATTAGAGCCTTGAGACAAAGAGCCCGCATTAATTCCAACAAAAGGAGACGTCGGTCCATTTTGACCTCTGAGAAAATATTCCAAAATAAATCAAAAGATCTCACGTTCCAATATTGAAATTTGGATGAACCATCGGCAAAGGAAGGGTGTCGACCTCCGGCAAGCCATAGACACATTTGACTGTGAGAGTCTGATCACCATGGAGTATAACCGCCGGATTTTGACCAATTCTGATTCGATTTTGGAAAACTCCTGGGGCTGGCTGAAAATATTTGTATTTTTCAAGAAGAATAAGAAATAGACCATTTGGGTGAGACAGGGATCATTGAAGACAGCAATCTCTATGACATATTGGAGTTCTCCGTTGCCCTTCAATCGACATTCTGGTCTTCCTAAACAATTCTTGTCTTTAAAGGAAACCAACTGACCAGAGACTCCGACGACAATCCAATCGGTGAATTTTCCATTGGCAAGGTAGTAGGGATTGAGCTTTACTTCGATGGTTATCATTTTGGATCCACATCTCGGCTTCACTGCAATTTCCCTCTGACAATCCGAAACAATTTTCCCTCGAGAGTGAGCTAACCCAGATGGAACTGGTACTTCCCCCTGTTGTTGACTGGGTGAATCAACCGGACAACCGGATCTCCCCTGGGGGAGGCTTACGAGAAGAAAATCCGATTCTGACCGCTGGTCGGTAATGATGGACCGGAACTTTTTTAATACCAAAATATCGAAAGGCTTTTTGGCATAAATCACCTTGTCAAGCCTATTTCGAGTCGAGGACATACCGAGGCAAATTACCGACTACCCGATCCTAATTACACCTGCAAACTATCGCACGTCACAATGAGCCGTCCCCGATGGTAATTACCGTACTCAAATGTGCGGAACGTGAGGATCGATAGAGGAGAAAAACAAACGAACCTTCAACCCGACTTGGATATGGAAATTGAGCAGAAACAAGAAATGGAAGGAATAGGATGAACAGCCACCGCATCACGTCCCAAACATTTATCTCCTTTTGGTTTTACCAATCCGACCAGAAGAAGTCTAAATTATAGAAGGTTAAGTGAGAAAAAAGAAAGAATCAAAAAGAGCCGCTGGACTCATTGACCGGAATTATTGATGAATCCTATTGACTCAAAAGAGCGGAGGGAAGGAGGAGACCTGGCTACTTGGCGAGCCAATTATCTGCCGACGGTCCGTCAAGGGAAAGTCCTATTATGGAGGCGGATGGTGAGGGAGTTGCCGGTTGTGCGTTTTATTAGCCAAGCGTGCCGAAAGGTCGGACTGAGGGTCTATTGTAGGGACAAATCACAGCTCAAAAGAGATCGGAAATCGGATTGACGGAATCAGAAGAAACTGGATCCGATGGAAAGCAGCTGCAAATGACCAGAAATAGGAAAAAAAACAGAAAAGGTTCGGTTGACGGTTGACTGAAGGTAACGAGGCCACACAACTGGTACCAGAGGGCGATCCGGCTTTGATTTGACGGCTGCCATTGAATCAAAAAAGAAAATTTCAGAATGTTTTACGCCTCTTACAGAAGGAATATGGTCGTTTCAAATACACTATTGTAAATTTAAATCGTTTCTCAGGATATCTCCAGATAAATTTGTAAGATTAAAAGTTTATTGTTAATTTGAACTTGCTGAGGATGTCTTCTGAGTTAGTTCTTCTCCTTAAATCAAAACTCAACTTGCTTCTAGACGTCTCGGTATCTTCGATAAAATTAAAATGAAGGTCAGACCGAAGCTCAACACTTATTGTCTGCCATCAGAAGTGGTCTGATTTATTTAGTTTTTTTTTTGAAAAAATCTGTGTGTTTAGAAAAATTCGCTGGAAAACTACTTGCATTACAAAGTTAGTTCAAAGTCTCTATAACCCTCCTTCTTTAAGAATCAGCTGCATTTGGTGGCTTTGGAGCTGTTTCGGTTATCGAACGGTCATCCAAGCTGTAAGCCAGACGATAAATTCAGTCGGGCAACCATTTGTCCACTTGGAACGGCACCGGCTGATCAACTCTTGAAAGGACTTAAAATGTTGAAAGAACACGCCTGGGAGACGGAGCTCATTGATCAAGAAATTGACTTTTGTAATCGATATCGGGACATCGAATGGAATTTCCAGATGAACACTTACTCAATTCTACAAAATATTCGTAAATTTCTGATTGTCGAATATCCCAAGGTAGATTTCTCCAGTAAAAACGAAAGAATTCTAGTTTTCGCTTCTGGAGTCGGAACTCGTCCGCTACAGTAAGCTCTGCCAGAAGCAGGATATCAAAGACAAAGTAAAGGAGAAAGCCTTGATCTCGTACAATGAAAAGTTCACGGAAGTGACGAAGTTGCTGAACAGTCGTGTCGAAACACAGAAGACGGAACATTTGGCCAATTTGACGAAATTCTTTGAGTGCTACGCCAAGTTTCATGAGGATATGGCATTCGAACATTCAAAGCAAATCTCATATCGTCCGGCAATCTACGAGCAGCCATCTTTGAAGACAGCGAGGCTCGCTTAGAATAACATAAATAATATTTTTTCGAATAACGTCACTTTTTCATGTAAAATGCAGGGATTCAGTGCCTATTACTCAGTCGTCTAACCAGATTTTAGTTAATTCCAGACTCTCTGATTCAGATGGCACGATGTACGTTCTAAAGAGCGAAACTCGGTGCAAACCCTTGAAGGGAATTCAGTGGGAGTAGACTGAAAGAGAAACTTTCTGACAGACTATTTAGTCCAGCTCTAAACGAGTTCAAAAGCAGATTATCTGAAGTAGTAGAGATTCTCCATTTTGGCTGAACAGAATTATGTTTGTAGTTCTTCGGTCAGAAGATGTACGAAGGATCGTATCTTCTATTGTCTTTGTGCGTTATTTGCAGTCTGTTTCAAAAAAAGACCGCATATGCGTGTTGCCCCAATATGAAATTTTTGCAAGATCCATTTTTATCCTAAGAGGGTTTAGATTTTACCCCTATCTCGAAGTATCAAGCTGCTTTTTTGCATAGACTATAGAATCGAATGTATTTGGCTGCGAATAAGTCGAGAAACTATAAATTACAATACTTTTATTGTTACTTCTGCATAATATATCTTTTATATCATACTTTATGACAGTAGTTCCCATAGCATTGGTTTATTTTCAGGAACTGAGTGAACCAAATTGAACAACTATTACTATGTCAAAACCAGAAATTAGTGTAAGTAAATTCATTAGCTATAGCTTCCGATGGTCGGCCATTCTTAGTTTTCTACTTTAGGTACCATTTGGAGAACAAATTCTTTCTTTGTCTCGAGAAATTCTAGAGAGTATTTTTAAATTTGTAAGTATCTTGACATTAATAATAACTATTTTGTAAAGCTAACAGTTGCAGAATATAAGCAAATTGAAGAAGTAATCAATGAACCTAACAGATTTTACTTTTTACAACGCGTGATTACGTTTGAACCAAAGGAAGTAACGATTACAGTAAGTAGCAAAAATCATAAAAATTTTCCCCTTTAGAAAGATATGGTTACTTGCCAGAAGGACCAAGATGGCATTGAAATGACTTACGAACAATTCCTTGATTCAAATTTTAAAATTGTTACTCCAGAAGTAAGATTCACAGTAAGTAATATTAGCTATTGTTAAATATATTTATTAGGATGATATCAGCGACAAACGACTAGATCAAGTCATGCTAGAATTTCGTGGACGCGTTCAAGCAAAGAGCTTGTATGTATTTGATCATGTATTTTTCAATGCTGACAAATTTGCTGACTTTGTTCAGGTCTGTATTTAATATTAATTTTAGTCCTAATTGAGCAGAGTATTCATGCTGAAAGTCTTTATATAGGAGGCGCCAACGATTATAGTTTTCTAACTCATCCTATCATGAAGAAGGTACACTAAATTAAGACTATATTAGAGCTTTATTTTTAGATTAAATCTTTGCGATTTGGTGATATGCTCGGCTGTAGTGCAGACTTCTTAGTTGAGAATAATTTCGAAACTGTCTATGCTATGTTTGGAGAACGCATTTCGCTAGAAGTATTTAATCAAATCTTGAAGGTTATTTTACATTATTTGTTTCTCTATCTATTTTAGGAATGGAATGACAACAAACGAGTTATAACTGATTGGCAAATTAGTGGAATTATCGAACCACTTGAAAATATTTATAACTTGTTTGGTAAATGGAAAGTCGTAGATGGAATAAATCCTGCAAATATTGAAAATGAGAATATTAGACCTCTCGTTATATCCACGCTTTGGTATATCCATGGGCAAGCTCTTTATAAAAGTTAGTTTATCTAAATGCTTATAGTGTTTTGTTTTAGTAATTAGCAAAGATCAACGAAAACTTTTTATAATGCTTAAGGAAAATGATGACCAAATTGGCATAACGACTGAACGACCAACTGAAAGCGAGCTTGATGAAGATGATGTGCTTGCCAACCATTTACTTGATATCGACGACGACGATATTTACGATGATTATGACGACGGTGACATCTCACTAAATTCCTCAAATTTTGATCATTATGATGATTATTTCTACGATAGCGACGATTCTGATAACTTCTTTATTTAAAAGCCATTGATTGTGTCACCAAACTTATTTTCTCAATAAGAATATAATGTATCACTTTATATTGGTTCATATGTCTTCATATAATAATTACTTAAGGGAATCTGTATTATGTACTGACATTTTTTAAGACACGTATTGCCACAGAATACGGTGTACTTAGCATCTCATATTCGAAAGCTTTTTTTTACTTTTCTTTATTCGCTTTTGTTTTTTAAACTCCTCTAGATAATTTCTATGAAATTATTTTATACTTTTCAGTTCACTGTTCAGGCTCGCTGTTCAAAACCAAGTACATTGATCACCATGTCGATGAAATTATCAGAGTAAGTCTTTTAATTAGTCTTATCAATTGTTCCAGACTTTTGCCGGCTCCTTCAGCCGTTGTTGACGAATATGCACAAGTTAAACGTGACCCATGGTTTAGAGGAAAAGAGGAAGCAATTCCTGGCTATGCAATCGTTACAAAAGAACCTCCCCCATACGGTCATCGAGATGGTTTTAAACCACGTTCTGCCGAGGTAAAAAAACTCAAAAACTTTAAACTATTTTTTAAGGATTTTGGAGATGGAGGAGCTTTTCCAGAAATCCACATGGCACAATTTCCTCTTGGAATGGGACAAAGTGGACATAGGGGAAAGAGCGATGGACAAATTATGTTGCAGTACGATGGTGAAGGAAAACTTCGTCACGACGCTATTGCGAGATTGGGACATACAAAAGACAAAGTAATTTAATTTCTTTAAATAACTTTCTAAGCTTAGGTTGTGTACTCAAAAATGGCGGATATGCAAGCAAAGAAATGGGACGAAGACGACGAAAGCTTCCAAAGACCCGATGATGAAGCAATTGCCGATGCGACTGAAAAAACTAGACAGGCTTTAGAAAAAATTACTCAAAGCAAAGTATCATCAGCCTTACCAGTTCGCCATGCTGAAAAACAGGCCCCTGCTCAATATATTAGATATACACCTAGCCAACAAGCAGGAAATCATGCTTCAGGTTTATCATTCATTGATTCAGAATTTCTATTTTTCCAGGATCACAACAACGCATTATTCGAATGGTGGAAGAACAAAAAGATCCAATGGAACCTCCAAAATTTAAAATTAATCAAAAAATTCCGCGAGCACCTGCATCGCCACCGGCTCCTGTTATGCATAGTCCGCCAAGAAAAGTTACTACTAAAGAGCAAAATGATTGGAAAATTCCACCATGTATTTCCAATTGGAAAAATCCAAAAGGTTAGCTCTTAAGAAATAAAAAGGAACACATTATTTCAGGATTTACTGTTTCGTTGGATAAAAGATTGGCCGCTGATGGTCGCGGTCTTCAGCAAACTCACATTAATGAAAACTTTGCCAAATTGTCGGAAGCCCTTTATATTGCAGACAGAAAAGCTCGTGAAGCTGTTGAATATCGTGCACAACTAGAACGACGTGTAGCACAAAATAAGAAAGTGGAACAAGAGGAGAAAATGCGAGCAATGGCAGCAAAGGCTCGAGAGGTTTTTTGTTTTTTCTTTCCTAATTTTTTTTGCTTAAAGGAAAGATCTCAAATTTCACGTGGAATCAGTGGAGAAGAAGAGGATGAATCTGCTAAACAACGTGATGAACTTAGAAGAGATCGTCTTGATGATATTAGAAAGCAGAGAAATATAGAAAAGAGCCGACCCGAAAAGGTTACAAAATTGCGCAGGTTTGATTACTTTTATATGTGTAATATAAATTACAGAGATCGCGAACGTGACGTCTCCGAGAAAATTGTACTTGGTCTACCAGATGCTAAAGTTCGAAGCGGAGATACGCAATTCGATTCGCGCTTATTTGATCAATCAAAGGGTCTTGACAGTGGAAATATGGACGACGAAACTTATAATCCATACGATAAAGCCTGGCGAGGAGGAGACAACGTTGCACAACATATTTATAGGCCCAGTAAGTTATCCTCAATATTATCAAACTAATGTAAAACGTTTAGGCAAAGCATTGGACAAAGATATTTATGGAGACGACCTCGATAAAATTATTAATACGAATCGGTTCGTTCCCGATAAAGGATTCTCAGGAGCCGAAAGTGGTGCCCGTGGTTCAGGGCCTGTTCAGGTTAGTGACAAGGCAGAGCTATACAATTTTATATTTAGTTTGAAAGAGAGCAAGACGTCTTCGGACTTGAGGATCTCTTTAGTAAGGACAAAAAGAGAGCTGCTGAAAAAGATGAGAGATCAGATAGCAAACGTTCTCGCCGTTAATTTTATATATTCTGAAACAACCTTCTAATCATTTGCAGTTTACATTGTTCGGAGTTTCTGAAAAGATCTCCTTGTTTTCAGAAATAAATATTCAGTAAGCAAGTATTGTAAACAGTCAAAATCAAAAGTATTCAAGAACGACTTGCAGCGCTAACGAGCAGAAAAGATTAGCATCGATGGAACAGTAGAGTTATACGGATTATTGTATGCAAATTGTCCCGGAAGTTCGCCTTCACTATATCAGGCAGAACAATTTGGCGTGCTTGACCCTTGGCACTACACAATAAAACAATAGCTTTTGTACAACGATCTCCCCGTAGGGTAATTTATTGAACAAAGTGACGTGCTGAATTTTGCTTAGATTAGGTTGATCTCTCACTCATTATGTACAAATAAGAAGATATTCTTTTCTCGGCTTTTGTAGAAGAGATTTGTCAAAAGATTACCCAAAACACAAAACAGGAAACCTTACGTTGACCGTCCCATGATCAACTCGCAAGTGTAAATGACGTTTCCTATAAAAGACAGAGAATCTCGTTTCGTCTCAGTCTCATTTCTGCTAGGCTTAGGTCGAAGATTTGCGTTATTTATCGATATCTTCCACGTGCAAGTTCGACGAAGACCAGCCAACCGGTCCGGATGACCCATCTCTTCCAATCTACTACATGTTTTTGAGTGTTCTTTAAAAGTTTGTTTATTGGTTTTTCACTCGGCTGTCCATCTGCTTTGTCCTTTTGTCCCGTCTTCTCATATATACCCAGCCATAAAGTGACGTCTCCATCAAATTCTTAGGTTTAGTTACGCCTACTTGCATTCGCTGAATTCTCTACGTCACCAGCTGTCCTACTTTTTTACTTCCTTTTTCCTGGCTCTCCCTCTCTCTCTCTCTCTCTCTCTCAATCCGCTCTATTCAAATGAGACAAAAACAACAAAAATAAACAGTCGTTGTGTCGATTCTCATTTCGCTTTTCAATATCCGCTTCCGTTTCTCTTCTCTTTCCTTTCCGAAAGACGCCTCGATTGTAGGCGATGTTCTCTCGCTCAACACTTTACGAGTTGATATGCATATCCACCATGGGAATTGGTCAGAACTTTATGATGACGGGTTCGTCCATTTCCCAACTACAATTATTTCTTTTTTTAGGATACAATACTCAAAGTTTTGTGGCGGAATCAGTCCTCCATTCGATCCATTCGCGAGCTCCAGAGGTGATTGATACCTACGCTGGATATTATGGTCAATCGGTCATGTATCTCGTCTACACATTTTGCAATCTATTTGCCCCCTCGTTTCTTCATCTTGTAGGTCCAAAATGGTGTGTATTTCTAGGTTTGTTTCCTCGTCCTCCTAAAAGCTCTTCAGGTTCTTTCGCGATCACCCTCTATTATGTGGGATTTTTCCATCTCAACCAAATCTATTATTATATCGCCTCGGGTCTTATGGGTCTTGGATTTGCTTGTAAGTTCTAAGATTTTAGTAACAAAACGGGATATTTTAGTGTTCTATGCTGGTCAAGGAGCTTACATGACTTCTCACTCGTCGATGAGAACAATCTCGAGAAATTCTGTCCTCGTATGGACAATCAACAGTGGCTGGTTGGCTCTTTTGTTCCTCAATCAATCTTTAGTTTGCTTCTTGGAGGAGGAATTCTTGCTATGATTTTTTACTTTGGAGCCACTCCTCCTGCTGTCGATTTCGCCGCAACCAATGCTACAAACACTCATTTCTATCGCCAATTCAGTGATCATGAGGTAAGGAGAAAAACAAATCTTACTTCTTCCAGGTTAAAATAATGTACGGAGCTCTGACGGCCATCGCGTTGTTGTCGAATATCGTCTTTCTTTGCCTTCCGTCAAAAGAAGTCGTCGATTCGCTGAGTTCCGCGAAAGACCTCAAGTGGGATGGACTCATCAAACACCTCGGTTAGTCTGCTTTTTCCCAAGAAAGAGATCCCTTCCAGGCGAGCAAGTTCGTTGCTGTTTGAAGCCACAAATTCTCCTATTAGCTCCTCTGTTTATGCACTGGGGGATGTTCACCTCCTTCTGGGTTGGCGTCTATCCCACCACTCTCGTCTTCACAAAATCCCTCTCTGGAATTGTCTATCTCCCGGCCATGTACTCCGTGGCTGTTGGTCTCGGGGAAATCGCAATGGGTCTCCTTGTTTCGACTCTTTCTCAACGCTATCCCTCCTTTGGACTTCGCCCAACTATGATGCTTTGTATCGCCATGACAGCGGCTGCCTTTAGTCTTACCGTAGCTTCGACGCCTCGACTCTCCTCTATCCTGCCGAACGATACTCCAGCTCTTTTCTTCCAACCTCAGCGAGTGGCTTTTGAGATATTTGAATTGTTATTTTCAGAGTTTGGTCAGTCCTTTTCATCGCCTTCATGCTGGGATGTATCGACGCAAGTCTTTCGACAGTTCGAGGAGTCATCTGCGCCCTCGTTATTCCCAAAAGACGTGCCCATGTCTTCTCTTCTGGCAAATTCTATCAGGTATCCAGACTTTTCTTTTCTTAATCCCTTCTTCAGTCTCTTTCCGGATGTCTCATCTTCTTCTTCTCGCCAAAACTTCCCATTTACGAGGCTTTGGGAGTGATGACTTCTTCTTTGCTCATAGCTGCTATCGGCTTCTGGATTGTCACTCAAGGAATCAAAATTGAACACCACGACCCCAAAGTCCATCCGTTGGAGGAGGAACAACCGAATTCGTGTGAAACACGCACTT
This sequence comes from Oscheius sp. JU1382, assembly GCA_932521405.1. Classification (NCBI taxonomy): domain Eukaryota; kingdom Metazoa; phylum Nematoda; class Chromadorea; order Rhabditida; family Rhabditidae; genus Oscheius; species Oscheius sp. JU1382. The sequence goes on from OW051479.1 coordinate 5,508,204, forward strand.
AGAAACTCTTATTAGACGTGGATTATTCTATCCTAAGAATTGATTTGGAGATATTCTCTGTAAATTTTGGACTCACTATAGACAATAAAACGGGTTCTTACTTTCCAATTTTCATTTGCTCAAAGATGAACCTTTTGATTGAGGAAATTGGACAACTTGTTCCAAATTTTCGGAGAGAGGATCCACAAGAATTCTCCCTGGCTTGTTCCTTATTGGCTACGCGAACGATCGAAGAGATGATTGAAAACGTTTATTTGGAATGACAAGACCAGTGACGAGGAAAAAGGAAATCGACGACGGCATTCGAGAAAGGGAGACAACGTGATCGCGCATACCATTCCTGGCCGTAGAAAGCAACAAACATACCCGTACCTGGGGAATTTCTTTGATTTTACTTCTTCTCTTACCGATGAGAAGATTGAACCATAAAGCCACATTCCAGACGGCTTTGTTTCGAATAAACCGGGAGACAAAGAAGAAAATTCCTGTTCAATTTCTTACTTTTCTTCTCAAACAAAATACCTCCAAAGACGAAATAAAGAAGGAACATAACGGGATAAAAAACTCGAAAAGCTATTCCAAACCAATATTCGTGGAAGACGGCTGAAAGGAAAAAAACACACGTTTGGGCGACTCTCAACCCTTTTCGTCCTCCGATCATCTGCAAATTTCAAAGAGGAAAAGAGAAAAAAAACCTTTCCAACATCGCGATAAACATAAGCATAAAGCCAGTCGTGAACAACGAGATTCCAATTCCTATAATACTCAGCCATGTTGTCGGAAAACCACCAGTTCTGAAGAAGTCCTTCTACGAGTCAATCCGCCCCACCATATAGAATTGTCGATCAGCAAATAGGAGCATTTCCGAGAAGGCGTTCAGCCAACAATGGAGGAGACCAAAAAATAGACAAAGAAGACAAAGAATTCCGGGGACAATCGCCGCGAAAAGAGAAAGAAGTATCGCTGTGGTTGAGAGCTCGGAGTACTGTAAGATTTGAGTCACAAACATATAAAACGAACCTCCAAAACACTGAGCCAGGGATGGACGTATTGGGTGAAGATGAGATTTACAAATTCGATGATGACGAAGCATTGCAAGAAATGCGAGCCGACTGTCTTCCAGCAACGACTTTCACACCTGATCTTTGAGTTTTCAAAGTTCCCATCTCACCGTGGATATTCGTCACGATAGATGAATGAAGGACAGAACATAAAGTAGACAAATTGCTCCACAGATGGCCAATCAGTCGTCTTCTAAAACTCTTTCCTCTCTCTCCGTATCTCCTACCAAAGTTCCTTCTCCTTCGAGTTTTTTGTGGACAGATCGCGAATAATTCTCTCTGATAAATGAATGGACTTTCATTGCGAGCCGCGTCTAGACCATTCTAATTCGACGATCAAAGAGATCTCACCGATTCACACGTGATTATAAAAGAACAGGCGCAATTCAGCTGATAACTGAAGAGAAATCGAAGCGGATAATAGAAGAAAGCCGCCAAATAGACCAAATAGCCAATTAGAAGTGGAAACTACAACATTCTATTAGCTCTCTTGAATCTCCGTCACTTATTATTTCTCCCTCGAGTTTTATTCATACCGCTATTTCCCACTAACTCAACCGCGTCGTTTTCCTCCTCTCTTACCGTATTCGGTTTGTCTATAGTTTTAGCCGGAGCATGAGCCCAAATCTTCATGGCTCCATAGGGGATAAAAGTTGAGGCGAACATCAAACTCCAAACAGCCATAGTTTGTGGAAAATGGGCGAAATTCCACCAAATAAGCCATGTGTGATAGAGTGGTCTGAAGAGACCTCCTTCCGCTCCAATTTCTGAGAAAATAACTCACATCCCGTGGTTGAAAATATCGTCAAATAAAGCGCGAAGAAGAAATAGAGCGAAGACGGCGCAAAGAAAATTGTAGACAATTCGACCTTCGCTTTCACGGAGAAGCGTCGTCAGAAGAGATTCTCGAACAACAAATTCTTTTTCCTAAAATTATGGGGAAAGAAGGGGGAAAAGAGCGTACTTTGAATCCTTTGACTGGTCTCTTTTCCTCATTGTTGTTCCGCTCAGATTCAATTACCTCAGTTGTGATGGCCATCTGAAGCCAAGAGGAAAGTGGCAAAAGAGCAAAGAGACAGTTTGGATGGAATAAACAAGAAAAGGAAGGGCAACAGCCTGTGGCTGGGGCCGCGACCGCAATTGGGTCGGACAGACGAAAGCGAGAGGTCGCTCCCTCCGGATGGACTGGATGCCGAGATATCAGTGAAAACAGACAAAGTACAGCCTGAAAGAGACGCTAATTGTCGAAGGAACTTTCTTAAAGTAAAATATTCAGACAGAAGATGAATTGGCGACCCATCATCGGCTCTTTTCTCATCGCTGAAATGTGGATTTTCCTCTCTCTAAATCTTATTTGTCTCTACTGTATCAAACGGTATTTGCCCTCCTTTTTTCGATAATAATTCCAAAAAAGAGGTCGTCTTTATGCCAACAAAGAGACTGGTCCGCCATATTTGGTGACTACTTTCAACCTTCTTTCGGAGACTTGTCAATTGCTGGTCCACGTCTCCTATGTGGGTCCCTCCATCTTCCTGGGCGATTGGATATTCGAAGGACAGGAGAGTCTTGGAGTCACAATTGCCGCCACCTGGTTCCTCGGTTTCTGGTATTTGGGCTCTTTCATCCAAATATTGATGGCCGCCAATAGGTTTTGGCTGATTTTTTCGTCTAAAATCCAAGTTCAGAATGAGCGTTGTATTTCTGCCGGGAAAACGGATTCTAACTCACAAAAGAGTCTGTTTCATCATGACATTTCTCTTCCTTTTGGCCCTCGGCTGTGTTGCCTATTCTCAATTGATTTCCCCTTGTTGTCGGTAAGAAAAGCGAGGAAAAGGAAAACATAATTGAGAATCACACCTGATCAACGATACTACGCCTACTCATATCTCGTCTTCAATAACATTTCCGAGAACTCCTCCATGAAGTATATAGATCTTCCTGTTGATTTCTCGACGTCCATAATTTGTGCTACTTCTTATTGCGCAGTTAGACAAACCCCGAGACTTTGATCCTCGAATTTCAGCTATTTTATTACGTTTATCGGATGGGAAAAGGCGAACAAAGTACCAAAAAAAGAGAAATTCGGTCGGATTCTTTTCTAAATTCCAATATTTTTAGACTTTGTATTCAATTTCTAATTATCTTCCTCGGCTATACAACAACCTGGTCAACGTTCTTTTTGCTTCCACTGATGGGCATCACGACGGCTGAGCCGTTCACGATCACCACCGCCGTCTTCATGGCTAATTGTGGCGTCAATGCTGTCATCTACCTCACCATGAACAAAGAGGTTTTTCCGAGTCAAAAAGGAGCATTTTCAGATCAAATTCGAGTTGCACAAACTTGTTGGGAAAGTCTCTCCATCAGCTGTTTATCACTCGACTACTCGACCTCAACAACATTCTCAAAGTCATTTGGATAGTCATTACGAGCCTCCTTCCTTCCGCGATCTCCAAGAAGAATGAATTCTTTCCTATAAACCTGGCTAGACATAACCTAAGATCAATAGATCGCGAGGTTCAAAGAGTGGGCAGTCAAAAGTGCTGTGTGATCAGAACCTGGGAGTCGAGTTTTTCCCGAAGTTCTTCTTGAATCATAGTACTTCGACTGATCCCGAACCCACTGCTCTCGCCATTGCAGAGTCTGTGCCCTCCTAATAGAGGATAATCTGTGGCATTTGCCCAGCCGATATAAAACTCGCCGTCTCAAACGTCTATTTCTTCAAACAAAATGGAGCCAACTCGTCTTATAATCGGCGGCTTGATGAATCTCGAGATCTGGGCATTTCTCTTCCTCAACATCCTCTGTCTCTACTGCATGAAACGGTCGGTTTGCCCACCCAAAAACCACAACAACTCGTAAAAATTTATGACCTAAAGCACATTCACATACCCATAAAACATGACTAAAACACGCTAGAATTGGATTTTTATCCTAAAATGAGTTGTAACGACGACATTCGGCTTCCTGATGACGAGGATCTTCTCGGTTGAATTGTAGTCGAATTCGAGTTCCTCCAAAGGATCCGAAGCCCTGATGATCTGTGAAACAAAATTAAAAGAAAAAAATAATAAAAACCGAAATTTGTTTTGGCGTTTGCTTGATTCCTCTGACGACAATCTTCTCCAGCCAGTTCTTGGCGTTGTAGATTCCTCCCCTCCTCGGTTCTCCCATCAGAATAGCTTGTCCGGCAGAGACAGTCTTGTAGGTGAAGCTGGTGAATGAGAATTGACCATTCCGATAGTTGTGCGTCTTTCCGTCGTCCACGTAGAGACTTCCATTGGCATAATTCTGATTATTCAAAGCTACAAAGAGAGTGAAAGGATCGTCTATCATTCCGGCTGAAGAGCGTCTGACTCTTTCCCAAGTTGGGATGATTGTTCCTCCTCGTTGGAAGACTGGAATGGAGGTTATTGGAGCCGAAACTGTTCGAATTCCTTCGCCATATTCCACTCCACTTTCCCAACCGAACCATCTCGAGCTCTGCAAGAAAAATTAGACCACAAAAGAATCTTTCATACCTTTTCATCGGCGGGCAGATTGACCTCGACAGAATTCGAATCTTTCTCCAAAACTGGTCGAACCAAAAGCGCATTTCCAACCAGCCATTGCTTCTCCTCGGTGGCTAGAGTACGCTCATATGGAAACTCATACCACATGGGTCTCATCACAGGCGCCCCGTTGATCGAATGCTCATAGAAGAGCGAATACCAATAAGGCAGAAGCTTGTAGCGACGACGAATGGCCTCACGAATAGCCAGACGAGTTGGCTCAGAGAAGAGCCAGGGTTCTCGACGCTTCGTCTCAATATGGGAATGAGCTCGGAAGAACGGCTGAAAGGCCCCGGCCTGATACCATCTGGTGAGAAGTTGTTCATCTGGATTGCCAAAGAATCCTCCAACATCAGCTCCTAAAGGATTTTTAAAGAAAGAGGAAAGAAACCAACCAACAAAGCTGTTGCCAGCCACCGACAGAGAGAGAAGCATTGGAACAGAAATGGCCAAATGACCCCAATCGGCCGTATTATCTCCCGTCCAAATGGCAGCCGTCCGCTGTGTTCCCACGAATCCCGAACGAGTCAAAATGAAAGGACGATCTCGTCCAGCCGTTCGCTGAAGTTGTCCTTCGAATGTGGCCGAGTGGTACAACATCCCATACATATTGTGAATCTAAAAGCTACAAAAAAACGCCTTCTTTCTAACCTCTCGATGCTCGATATTTCCAAAATGCTTACAGTCCTTATCCATCGTCACCTCCGGACCGCTGAAGACAGAAGGCTCATTCATGTCGTTCCAAGTGAAGAGATCTGCCGTTGAGCCGTGGTATTTATCAAAAGCAAACTGTTTCGCCCAATATTTCCGGGTCTCCGGATGCAAAAAGTCCAAATACTCGCTGGCCCCCGGCCAACAATGTCCTTCGAAGTCAGTCACACCGTCCGCTTTCTTCACAAACAATCCAAGATCTTTTGCGTCCTTATAGACACTATAGCTGTTGTCCTTCTTGATGTGTGGATCCACAATGGTGACCATTTTGCGTCCCTTCGACGCCACTTGATTGATCATTTCCTCTGGATTTGGGAATTTGCGCTTATCCCAAGTGAAATACTTTTTGCCGTCAGTATGTTCAATATCCAGCCAGATGACATCAGCCGGGATATCGTATTCGTCAAACTTTTCATTGATATCCAAAACATCTTCTTTGTCGTTGTAATTCCATCGACACTGATGATAGGCGATGGCAAAAAGTGGCGGAATAGGTGTTCGGCCCGTAACCATCGAATATTGCTGTTGGACCTTTTGAGCAGTTGGCCCCAGGAAGACGAAAAGATCGACCAAACCAGCTTCAGAAATGAAATGAGCATCAAAATGAGAGTCCGTCGAAGTCACCTGAGAAACTAAAATCTAGTTGAGAGCCTCACCTTTTCGAAGATGGAGTGGAAAATATACTTAGACATTTCGTGGCTCGTATCAATCCACGTTTCGGCCGAATTTAGCCACAAAGCTCCAACAGATCGCCCCGTGCTATGGGCTACAATGTAGGGGATCGACACATATAGAGCCATCGGGTTGTGCAGCTCATACTCGAAAACATCCAGGTTGTAGAGTCGATAGGGTTCGCTGAAACCAACGGTTTGCTTCAGAGCAAAGGAGTCGGCGTGTTCGGGAAGGCCGAAGACGTGGTCGAACCCAATGAAGGAGACGTCGACTCCGACTGAACTCGATCCAAATGGCTTGCTGTCGTGGAAATTCCAGATTTGTTCTTCCCAAAAGCGGTCTGGATATTCCTTTCCTTCCTCTCTTTTCCGAAATTCTTCCACCTAATCGACTGATTGAATAAATGGAGATAGTCTCTCACCATGAGTTTCTCATTTCGATTCATCTGAATGACCAACTGATCCTTCTCGTTGAAGACTTCGACCAAAAAAGGAGCGTGTTGGATGACAATTTTGCTTTTTTTGTCTGCCGTATAAACCACAGTTCGACCATCCTCTTTAATCATCGAATGGAAGTTTTTCTAAACCGAAACTACTCAAAAAAAAAGAGACGAATCTAACCAAACGAGGTTCTCCATCGAGGGCTGCAGTAGGGATGAATCTCTTACGAAGAGCGGATGTTGAAGGCTCGTCTATTTGAATCCGAATCGTTGAGTCCTTAGAATCGGTTCAAAAATGAAAGGAAAACTAACCTCCATTCCATAAATCCTTAGTTCCAATTTGTTGTCTTCATTTTGTAAAGAAGCCACAACCAAAGGGCCTTTGAGCTCCCAAGAATCGGGTAGAACCTCATAGCCGGTTGGCCCTTTTATTTCTCGATGTCGCCTACAAAACGCCGACTGGTCGCAAGTCTGAATCGGATTTGCTCGAAAGATCCCAAGGGAAAAACCTTGAAGTCCTGTCTTTTGACTGCCAACGAGATTCCAACCAGAAGACACAACAAAACATTCTTTAATTTGGTCATCTGAAACTCCTAGCAGAAAAAAAAAATAATTACCGTCTGGAATACGATGATGAAATGGAGAGGCGAATTAAAATTTTAGTCGATTTGACAGGTCGTGACAAAAGAAGCTCATTGTTGAAGGAGGGAGATAAGGAATTTAAACTGCTTTCGTTGTTTACGCACAATTGCGTACTTTGGGGCTCCAAGCAATGTTGTAGCCTTTAATTATCTCTATAGTTTTGCAAAACATTGAAAATTCTAAAAATCAGATTCATAAAGTTGGATGGATGTGGAAGGGAATACGGCAGTCGTTGAACTTTTACAAAAATCCAACTCAAAGATCTCTTGCCCTTTTTAGGATTGATTCATCCACGTACTTTCAGGTCAGACGGCTCAGCATAATTGTTGAACGATCTTCTGATCCACAAAAATTTCAGAGGGCGTTTCTATTCGAACAAAGAGAATCCAGCCTACTTGATTACAACCTTTAACCTCCTCTCGGAATCATGCCAACTCATCCTGCACTGTCTCTACATCGGTCCTTCGATCTTCTTGGGAGATTGGCTCTTCGAAGGACAAAGCTCTACGGGGGTTACTGTGATGGCGACAATCTTCTTGGGTCTTTGGTATCTCGGCTCCCTTATCCAAGTCCTAATGGCATTGAATAGGTGAGGAGAGAGGGGGAGTAAGGAATTCGACAGACTTTGTGTGGTCTTCTTCCCCGGTCGAAAGATTCTAACCTATGAAAGACTCTTCTTCGTGATGGCTGGGATGATCCTCTTCGCCTCTGGTTGTGTCCTTTATTCCCAACTTCTCTCCCCTTGTTGTCGGTTGGTTTTCTCCTTTCTTCCCACATCTTCCAGAATAACCCCCGACTTCAATGTTTATTCCTATTCGTATTTGGTCTTTGAAAATCAAACTGAAAATCCTTCGATGTACTTCGTCGACGTGCCGTTGGATCTTTCAACCTCCCTCATCTGTGCCACCTCCTATTGTTCCGTAAGGATTTGAGCTTCGAAAAACGAGGAATTTAGCTATTTTTCTATGTTTATGGGATGAACAAAGGCGACATAAATCAGAAGAAAAGAGAAATCAGGTAAACATCTCTTCTCCTACAGTAGCCCTTCAGATTATGTTTCCAATTCCTCCTGATGTTCCTCGCTTATACTGTAGTCAGTTTCTTCTTCTTCTTCTTTTAAACAAATTCAGGCTTGGACGTCGTTCTTTATTCTGCCAGCATTGGGAGTAAGTTTGAAAGAAGCCTATTCGGTCACTTGTATAAATGTGATCGCGAATTGTGGAATGAATGGAGTCATTTATCTTCTTATGAACAAAGAGGTATTCATTTGGAACAACAAAAGAACTTTTTAGGTTCAATTTGAGCTGAGAAAAGTCGTTGGAAAAGTCTCTCCGTCGCTGGTTTCGACCGAAAGAATAACTCAAAAAACGACTCGAGAAGGCCAATCCCAGCAAAGCAGCGCCTAAAACATTTTGAAATAAATCTGTCGGCCTCCCGGAGAGTTACTCACAAAAGGAGTTCTCTCTCGCGTCACATGATTCAACACAAAAGAGACCTGTTTGTGCTGAGTCAACGGGGCGGAGAGAAGTAATAAATACCGCCGGAGTCGACGAGATTTCTCGTAATTATTGGACTCACGTGACCGGCTGTTTTGATTTCGCCACAAATAGCCTCAACCTGCGTGTTTTGTCTCGTTGCTACAGCCGTTTCCCAATCCACGTAGGGGTTCTTTCTCAATCCTTCCATATAAAAGTCGGGTCGTCTTTCTCGAAGATCATTGGATTAGAGCTCCCAATCCGTCCATATAAATCGTCATCTCTTCTTTTCTATCCACAATTTCCTTTTGCCCCTTTCTCTCCTGTCTCTTTCTGCCAGATTCTCTCTATTTCAGACTTCGATTTTCTCGCTTTCAGTAGCTTCTTTTCTACGCAACAATGAGCCAGCAATATGGACAGGTTTGTCATTTTCTCCTTCCTCGGTTATGCCGAAAACAGTCGCATGTCCCGGCCGTTTATAGCCTTGTTTTGTTGAGTTTTAAGAATCTCGAGTATTTCAGCAATACCCTCAGCCGTACTATAACAACCAGCCCGGCTATGGCCAGCCATATCCAAATCAGGGCTATCCTCAGCAGCCACAGACTGTTTAGTGAGTTTTGTTGGGAAACTTTTCGGAACTCTTTTACGCCAAAGTTCACGAGTTTATTTATTTTGACATGTTTCGCGCCGTGTCAAACAGCCGACGAGGCAAACACACTTGAGATCATTTTGTTGGAAGTCTTTCAACGAGAGATTTCAGTGTGGAACAGCCTCGACGAAACAATGGCAGTGGAGGAGGGATAATCGCGGCTCTACTGGCTGGTCTTTGCTGTGGTTGCTGTGTTGAGAGCTGCTGCGATGACTGTGCTGACGGCGATTGCTGCTGCTGCTGTTGTTGATCATCATAATAAACATTTTTTTGGAAATTTTTTGTGTTTTTGCGCTTTTGCAAAATTCTGATAAGACGGTCATTTTCTGGTCAAAGTTGGAGAAATGAGATAAGATAAGCAACTCAACCATGTGGCTCCCAGCAGGTAGGCTTCTGATTACTGTCATCTCCGCCACACAAAGAACTTCCAGCTCTTCTTCTTCTCCTCTCTCTAAGCAGAGCTGATGATCCGCCAGATTTCGGAGTTCCCAACTATGATTGTGGGGGAGATCTGATGAAGCCGAGTAAAGCTAAACCAACCAATGTGAATTCGATTCGTCCGGCCGACATCAATGTCATCATGGCTATGGGAGACTCGCTTACTGTAAGAGAAGACCGTTGGCTGCAAAAAGTTTTTTTCAGGCTGGCAACGGGGCTGGCGCCTACAATGACGATCCTCTACAAGTCATTCTCCAATATAGAGGTCTATCCTTCCAAGGAGGAGGCGACAAAACTCTCGAACAACACGCCTCCATTCCAAGTAAAGCTTTCTAAGGGTTCATCTCTTCTCGCTTCCATGAATACTCTAAACTTTCCACTTGTTTTTATGATTTTCCACAAAGTTGTAGCTCTTGATTCGCTCTACAAGTTTGTAGAACATCAAAAACCTTAAAAAGTAGCAAAACTCAAAAGGAATCAAGACTCTTCCAATGCCTAACTAATCCCTTTCAGATATTTTGAAGAAGTTCAATCCGAAAGTCTTCGGCTATTCGAATGGAATTGGATCGCCAAATGTCTGGGAGGTGGCTCGACTGAATATCGCAATGCCGGGAGCCAAAGCGACGGATCTCCCCGGCCAAGCCCGTCAGTTGGTATCTCTCCTACAGCAGCACAGTAACGTGAGTTTCTGATTATTCTTGCAAAAGCTTTATGGCTCCGCGAGATAAGACCACAATTTTGCAGGATGTGAACATGAAGAATGACTGGAAACTTGTGAACATTTTTATCGGAGGAAATGACGCCTGCGACTACTGCGCCGATCCAAGTATTCCTTTTGTCTTTCTCATTTCGATTTCAAGGGTTTTATCCGGAAGTCGATGTTCCCCACATCCAGGAGGCCATCCAGATCTTCTACGATAATGTCCCAAAAGTGATCGTTTCGGTCACCGGAATGCTTCATTTAGAAGTTCTTCGACGAACTGAGCCTCTGCATCCCAAATGCAAAGAATTCCATTTGTATTGCTTTTATTTTCTTGAAAACTAAAACTTCAGGAATGAATGTGGCTGCGAGACGAATAAATCCATTTCGGACCAACAGCTTTCTGCCTGTAGGCGTCTTCTCTTCGATCAAAAATCTCCGTTTAGATTGTATGCAATACGCCGATTTGGAGATGGGCATTCAGACTTCGGGACAATTTGAACGAGAGGATTTCACCGTGATTGTCCAGCCCTTCTTCCACGACATCACGACACCGCCGTTGACTCCCGACGGCAAGGTGAATCTGGGATTCTTTGCTCCGGACTGCTTCCATTTCTCTCAATATGGCCATGCTTTGGTCACAACATGGCTTTGGAAGAACATCCTCGAGCCGGTTGGAAACAAAACAACCCAGGGATCAATGACTAATCCAGCCCTCCCATTGGCTTGTCCTGATTCGGTAAGAAAAAGAAGAAAAAAAAGAGAAAAAGAAATTGCAGACTTGTCCCTTCATCAGAACGCCTTTGAATAGTCAGGATTGTTCGAAATACATGACGCCGGTTCATCCTTAAATCCCCTTGAGAGTACAAATAAAACATTTGAGCTTTACCCGGCTAGGTAGCCTCGGAAGCTGTTTGTTCTCCTCTGAGTCACCGACCGCCCCCTTGGACTCTCATTTCAAATCGATTCTCTCCTCTCGATTTTCCCACTTGTATAATACCAACGCAGCGGGAGGCCGAATCACCTCTTTTCTCCTTCTTGAATCATTCCCGTTGTCTTTCAAGAGAACCAAGACTGTTTTCAACCATGCATGTGATCAAACAACAAATACATTCTTACCTCAGATTCGTATTTTCGACTTGAGTCATTTCTTTTTCCAAAACGTTGTGAAATTGCTTCTTCCCAGCTGAGTCACCGAGGAAAACCTCTCCTTGAATAGAGTTTATAGGCGTCATGAGCCACCACCACCATCATCATCATCACTGTGAACCGGGGTATGCTCCCTATCCAAACCAGCCATATTATAATGCCCAGCCCGGGCCTTATCCGCCTCCAGGAGCCTATCAGCCGGTGCCTCAGACTGTTTAGTGAGTTTTTCCAAATCTGAATGAGATCAACAGTGGCAAAAGACGCCGACGGGCAAATAGTTTGTTCAAATATCACGAATAATCACGTGAAGCACTTTTGATGACGCTAATTTCAGAGAGAATTCTCCTCTTTTTTGTTTACTTTTTATTGCATTTCCAGCGTCGAAAGGCAGCACAATCGAGGTGGCGGTAATGGCGGAGGTCTTTTAGCCGCCCTATGTGCCGGTCTCTGCTGTGGAATGTGTATGGAAGACTGCTGTTGTGATGGCGATTGTCCCTGCTGTTGTTGCTGCTGCTAATTCAAACCTAATAAATCAATTGTCTCCCCTTCCTTATAAGAAATCAGAACTTTTAGAAGACGGGGGAAATCAGTTTCTTCAGAGAATCAAAGAAAATCCTTTTGGATGAAAAAGCGACAAAAGCTAATAAATTAGTGGAGAAATTTTTGTTTGTTGCGAGCTCTCCCGATGGTTTTCCCTGCTGTACACTCCCAAACATTCTATTATCCGTGGCACATCCGGTCACAGGTTAAGTTTGCTCAACTGGCTCAGCTAGACGCCGTGGGGGGAAGCAGCTCCATTCGTGGTGCTTCCAGCGCCTCAACCGGCAGCATGTTCCCGCTAGCCATCCTCCTCACAATCTGCGCTGCCATATCAGCCCTCCCTCCCAAAGGTTTGTTTTTGACTCCCTCTTTGATCGTTGGAAGAACTCGCAATTGTGTTTTCCAGCGGATTCCAGCCACAGGTCTTTTATTACCGCCAAAGCCCAGCCTAATTACTCTGTTTTGCAGGTTGTACTTCCTGTAAAAATGTTTGGCAAGAGACCGTCCATGAACACGCCGGAATGCTGAAATTAGAAAAACTTCTTGGCTCTGATGGCTGTTTTATCCAAAGAACTACTTGTTCCGCTCTAGAACCCACCGGATTCAGTTTTCTCCAGGTTTCTCCCAAAGAAAGAAAAACTCTTGGTTTAGATGAACTTCGGCCAAGCGGGATTTGGCAAGCAAGGCGAGCAGACAGTCGACTTCCATTGCAACGAGCGAGGCCAATGGACGATTGAACAGGGCAAAAGCATGTTGGTCGTGACGACAATCTCTTGCCATTCGACGTGAATCCCTCACTCCATACGGTTGTGTTAATAAAAGCGGGCCGGTTATACGAGAAGAAACGGAATGAGTGATGAGAGTCCAATTATTGCCACGTGCTTATATGTTTACTTCATAGAACATTTTACCCTCCGAAACCGGTCCTTCCGTTTTGAATTAACCAACATTGAAACACAAATCGGCTGGAACTATCGACGCTCTTCTTCGTCCAACAACTTCTTTCAGTCTGTTGACATTCTCTTCCAACATCTCGTCAGCTGTGCAAATCTTTTATGAAAAATTTATGAATCTTTTGACTCGCAAGATCAGATTCTTCGAGGGCTCACCTGCGGGCTTTTGTTCTCAGGATAAACTGTTTCGGCGAAGATGCTTTCTTTTTCTTCTCGGCCAATGGCATAGCTGTTTTGACCACAACACTCTTCTTTTAATAGAGGGGTTAATTTTTTTAAAATATCTTCGCTCATAACTTTCAATGTTCTACAAGGGCTCTCCGATCAAATTTGTAGAACACGAAAATTTTAAAAGATGGAAAAAGCGGGAAGAAACAAAAACATAGGTTTCTGTTAGGAGAAACTCTTTTCTCGGGTAGAATTGAGCTCTGATGAAAGATCTCCCGATTTTTTGCCAGAAAAACACGAGATTGTCAAGAGACCTTTACAAATCTGACTAGTGGCCAAATAGATTTAACGACAACGAGGGCGATTGTTTGTCTGAATGTTTCCCTGTGTTAAGCTGTTGAAAATAGTTTTTCTCTCTCTCTCTCTCTCTCTTCCGTTTGATGCTTAAAAAAGGCCCAATTAGAGCCCTCCAATTACAGCCACGTGGCTCTCCACAATTATCAGAAACTCTTGAAATCTTTGGTCAAGAAGATGTTTTGTGTGGGTGTCGCCCGATGCAATTTGTAGCCCCAACAAATAGTTTCCCACAAAACTGTTAACTTCCAATTGGAGCCATCTTCTGTTGACGACTTCCTCTATTTGCCTTACTCTTTGGATTTCAGTTTTCGAAGGACAACACCTCCCCCTTCACAAACAGTTCCATGGTGCAAATCAACGTCGTCAGTTTTCTATTTTTTTCACAGAAAAGATTCAGATAAAAACAGGAGAGGCGAGCGCCGATCGGCCAGCCACCTCTCCACACATTGGAATCTACGTCTATATTTTGGCATTTTCTGCCGTAATAGGCGGCTTTCTCTTCGGCTATGACACTGGAATAGTTTCCTCCGCTATGCTTTATATTCCAAAAAGTCACCAAATGAAGCCAATGAACAACATTTGGCAAGAGATCATTGTCTCTGTCACTCCCGGTATCTTTTTGTTTCTCTTTTTGACGAAAGAAAGAGTCAAGGCTTTGCTGCTTTGGGATCACTTCTTTCTGGTCCTGGATCCGATCGTTTTGGTAGGAAAAAAGTCATAATTGGCTCGAGCTTTATTTTCTTCATTGGAGCTTTGATCTGCGCAATAGCGATCAATAAAATAATGCTAGTGATTGGGAGAATTCTCCTTGGAATCGCCATTGGTTTGTTTCTTCGAAATAAAACAAAGAAAAGTTCAGGATTCGCCTCAATGATCGTTCCAGTTTATGTTGGAGAAGCGTCGCCCTCACACATCAGAGGTCGTCTTGTGACGGGATTCCAGCTAATGATCACTTTCGGCCTCCTGGCTGCAAATATCTTCGCCGGGGGTTTTAGCTACGTAAATCCAGAAGAAGTCGGCTGGAGGTTTGGACTTTTTCTCCCTCGAAATGACTCAGATTGATGCTTGGCTTCGCTGCCATCCCAGCTGCCATTCAATTCATTTTGTTCTTCTTTTTGCCCGAAAGTCCCCGCTGGCTCTACGAGAATAACCAAAAGACCGAAGCTGAGGCTGTCGTGCGAAAGATCTACTCGGACAACAAGGAATGGGTCGAATATGAGCTGAGTGAAATCGCGAATGCTCAAGAACAAGAAGTCAAAGAGAGCGCCAGCCTGGAGGGACAATCCATCCTTTGGAGAGTTCTAACCACGGCTCACGTTAGAAAAGCTCTCATCATTGGATGTCTTCTCCAAGGCTTCCAACAACTTTCCGGAATCAATACCATAATGTAAGTTCATCGACTTCTAGCTTGATTCGTCCTCTAATTCTTATAATTTCTGATGAATTAAGCGAGGAAGGAAAAAATTCCAGGTATTATACGGGAAAAATCATCCAATCCTCAGGAATTCGAGACAATCACACTGTGATTTGGATTTCAGTTGGAGTCTCTTGTGAGCCAGAGGAAAGGAAAGAAATATGAATTCCAGCTGTCAACTTTGTTTGTACTTTTATCCCGATGTTTTTGATCGAACGAGTTGGTCGTCGAATCCTCTTATTGGCTTCGGTTACCGGAGTCGGAATCACGCTGGCTCTGATGGGAGGCGCCTTTCTTTTGATCAATAAGGATAGTGTTAAAACGTTTGCTCCTCTAGCCAATATCACATCGGTTGCACAGAGCCATTGCTTCGATTTCGGGTAAGAAAAGGACACAATGAATCTTTCTACTTTCAGCTCGTGCGATTCTTGTGTCACCAATGAGCATTGCGGCTTCTGTCAGACCGAATCCCTCGGTGGATATTGTCTTCCAGCTCAGGATGGATTCCAAGTGGGCCCTGGGCCGTGTGAAGTCAATAAAACAACGGAAGTCCAACCGTCGACGGAGTTTCTTTCTGGCTTTTGTCACAGCAAATACACAGTTATTCCGATTGTTCTGATGGTTATTTATCTCTCTTTCTTCAGTATTGGTAAGAGAGAAGAAGAAGAAAAAAAACATTTAGGCTATGCTCCTTTGCCGTGGGTATTAAATTCGGAATTCTTTCCCCTATGGGCTCGAGGAACTTGTGTCTCCATTACGACGGCGGTCAATTGGATTTTCAATCTAATCATCTCTCTTACTTTCCTCTCGTTGACTCAAGCTATAACCAAATACGGTAGATGGACTTCCTCGTACAAAAACGTCTTTCCAGGAACCTTCTTCCTTTATTTTTGTATCACGTGTATCGCATTGATCTTCGTCATTTTCTTTGTTCCTGAAACGAGGAATTATACGATTGAAGAAGTCGAATTACTCTTTATGAATGGAGATCAAAGAAGGAAAAAAGGCGCCGAATTACATAAACGACACGGAGATATCTCAACGGGCTCACAGGAAATCGAACAAAATATTGCATTGCAATATTAGAGATCGACGGACAGAATTTTCTTCTTCGTATTTCGCCAAAACTTGGAAATTCGGCCGTCCAGAGAAGCGTGTGATAAATTATAATAAATACTATATCCACCTCTGTAGTTTATAGCAGCTCAACTCTCTCTCTCTCTCTAGAGAGAGTACGGTAGCTGGATTTGTTTTGCTTTCGAAATCGTCTGTGTGCTTTTTTTCTGTTGGTTATAATGTCTGAAAGACGTTGTGAAGAAGCTGGGAAGCCTGAAAGATCAAACTTATGCCGTCTAGTCCTCTTTTTTTTGCGAAAAAGACACTCGTTGTTTTGCAGCTTCGATGACATTCGAAGACAAAAGAGCAAAATCTGAGACTGAACCCTCGTAAATCATATTTAATTCGTAACACCTGGTTTCTCGTAAAATGAACTTTTCTCTTCTTGCTCTTTTTTTGAATAGATGAGCTTATTGCCTTCTATAATTGTGGCTGGCAGTAATCTGGCAGTTTTGATTTCGATTCCGCTGCATATTCTTCTTTTTCGAGCTTTATGGATTCTTCGTAGGAAACTTAATAATTCTTTTCATATCCTAGTTCGCCATATTTGTAAGTTTGTAAACAAAAGCAAAAGATTTGCTGCAGCAATCTTGTCTTTGATTTGCTCAATTCTACGTCTTACTGTAGAAATTCCCAGCACACGTCGACCTCTCTCTGATGTCATCATAGGCAATATTGAATTAGAAGATCTAGCCGGCTATCTATCAGATCTGAGTTCGACCTCGTTGGGTCTGGCCATCAATTGCATCCATGCATTTACTGCGTTGAATCGTCTGATAGCAATCCTCTTCCCGGAACATTACAAAAACATAATGAGCAATCGAGTGACTACAATTTTTTGTTGGATCACAACTGTTTCCTTGGTTCTTTTTCGTCTCCCATGTCTTTATCCTGTCTCGTTTGTAGCCTACTTTTCAAACAATCAAACAGGCATAGCTTTCTTCTATTTCAGACATTAATCTTTCAGTTACTTATGTGTTGGCTGACGTCAATATCACACAAGTTTGTCCTTTTTTAGCCAGAAAATATTATAGATCTACATGGGTCCTATCATATTTATTGGATCTCTGGGTACTATCATCATATATTTTTGTTATATTCTTATCGGTCTTAAGCTCACTCTGACTACAGTAGGTTCAGCAGGGATGAGTGATCCTAGATTTCTCCACACGGGAGGTAGAATCTGGAGAAATCGAGGGTCCAGAATCCGATCCACCCATTGAATTGATTTAAGATGTTAAACTTCAATAGTCATATCCAGTCGTCTGTTAAAAAAGCAACGTATGCAGCAGTGATCTCTTCTCTTGGAGCTATAATTTCTATGACAGTTTTAGTTCTGGAAGAGGTCGTTTGGATACTGTATCAAAAAAATTTCTTGGAAACCGACTGGTATTACGCTGTTTTCGGTTTTGGAATTTGTTTCAATTTGAGTGTGCACCCCTGGTGTTTAATGGTCATTTTCCCAAAAGTAAGTAAATTTCTTTTTTCTAACAACAGTTTAGATAAGAAAACAAATGTTTTCGGCTAATAAGACCTGGCAAAAATCTTCAACAATATGGCTGATTTCTCAATCTGCTAAAACACAAACCCGTAAAAGTAAAATTTTTTAACAAATTTTTATGTTTTCTTCAAAATAGATTAAAAAAACGAAACAACAACAAGTGAACGATAGCAACAATTATTGCCATAAAAATGAAGCAATAACATACAACGATACCAAGCTGCAAAACAATAGATAATAGAATATGACTATGGCAGTTAGGCTCCGAAATTGAAGCTTCCGGGAAGGACAGCATCACCACTGAAAGAAAATCCACCAGCCTCTTTGAGCTTTTTCGACTCTTCTGCTTTAATATGATTGTCGCATTCCTGAGAAATTCAATAATTTAACAAAGCTTAAATACCTGATCAAGGTCGTGAAGTTTTTTCTTCTCTTCTTCAGAAAGATTCCCGATCATCTGCTGGAAAAGCATGCCATCAGTGTTTTGGAAGTCTGAGTGGAATACGTAATTATTGCTCAAAATATGTTACTTTGAAGAGTCGTTTTAAAAATAACGAAGACATCGGGACCCGTTTCTCCATCCATCAATGTGCTAAATTGCTCTGTATCTGTCTCTTCCTCAAATAGAGTATCGTCATCATCATCTTCATCGTCCGTTAGAGAAGCTCCATTGATTTTCTTTTGTTCTTTGTTTAATGTTTCGAGATAATGAAGCGTCGACTCGTCGATCTCGTCCTCGTTGTCCGAAAGATCATCATTAATATTCCTATAAACACGAAAAATATGTCAAGATAGTGCTCTTACCTGTGGTCATCTTCATCATCACTATCTTCTTCCGAATCCGAATCATCAGCCTTTTTATTTTCTGCTTGAGCCTTAAGAGCTCTTTCTAAGCCATGAAAAACGCTAAGGAAGTTTTGAATAATCTAAAATGCGAATTACTTTGTAGCATAAAATCGATCAAACTTTTTTCGGATCATATGCGACTAAAGAAGGTCGAAAATCTGCAGGAAGCTGAATTAGAGTGCACCAAGCCAAAATGGCCATTCTTCTATTGTGAACTCCTTCAAATTTACTTCCCAAATTTGATAGTTGCTCTGTAACGTAGTCTAGAGGATTTGGGTGATTCGGAGCCAATTCTTTGAGTACTCTAATAGAGAGCTCGGTATTTGTATAAAGAGCTGCAACCACGACCTAATTGTAGAATTAACAAATGAATAAGATTTCCTTACTAGAAGGAGCATATGTTGGAGTTCGGAAATTCCATCTTCAAATGGTTTTGTCAAACGTTCTAAAGCTATCAGTAGTATTGCAGGAATAGCTTCGTTGATCATTCCTTGGCACTGCAGCAACAAAATCTCAAGCATTTTTGCTGCATGAAGCTGATCCTCATCGCCTCCTTCAGGATTCTAGAAAAAAATTCTAAAATTATAGTTTTTTGAACCTCTAGAACAGTTTTGCACATATCAATAATTGCATTAAGTCTTTCAGGCCTAGCTAAGAAGCTTTCTGTGTCTGTAACAACGTACAAATGGAGAGCTGGAACGACATCTAAAAGGAATTTTTACTATCTTTAAAATCAAACAAACCAGAAAATACGATTGTAATACAGTTATCGTTTTTTACGATATGATAAAGCATGTCAAATACCTTCCACATTGGCTCACTTACGTAATTCATAATAAGTGACTGAATAAGCAATAAAACTTCATCATAAAAGTCTGGAAGAAAGTTTAAAATAGTTGGTGTGATAATAAGAAGTAGTATCTTACCTATGTTTGATGTTGAGAAAACTTGATCAATAATCTTCAAAACGCTTACTTCCATTTTGACCATAATTTCTCTATGTTCACAAACAACCTCAAGAATTGTAGAAAGAGTGCTAATTATGCTCATCAAAGCAGGTGTACGATCGTCGGCAACGTCGCTACTCATAATTTGCAAAAACATATTTGCCTAAAATTATATGCTTGATTATATTAGCTTTACAAGTTGCTCTGTGATATTTGCAGCAATAGGTATGACATCTTCCATAAACTGTTCCATTATGTCATCCATAACAGAAACAACATCTTCAATTTGAGAACGAGCAACAAGATCGAGAATTTTTGGAATAATTTGAGCAATGTGTGGTTGAATCATATCCCGCACTAAAAATAGCTTAAATGTATTTAAAACCAAACCTCTTTCCTGATCTTCAAGTAAGCATTGTAATGCTAAAGCAGATTCTACGCTGCCTGGCAGCTCTTCCTGATCATTGCAAAGGATTCCAATTAATGCCTCAACTGCTTTCTTTAAGATTTTCTTGTTATTAAATTGAGCACAGCTATATTGCTTCATTGTCCAAGCAGCTCTTGCTCGAATATATCTAGTTTGATCAGTGAGGCGTGTTATTACGTGTGTATCCAAAAGTTTTTCGACATCCTTCTTGTACTTTTTACTCTTAACCAATTGCTGAGCTAACTCTCCAATCATCCTCAACGCTCCATCAACTTCACGAGGGCCAGGTGGATTATTTAGTTTCTAAATATAGTGTATAATATAATAAAGTAAAGAGTTTTCCTACTCCGACTGCAAAAGCTAGAATAGGATGCACAATATCTTTGCGCTTTGACAATGCAGTAAGTAGCGATCCAGCACCATAAGCTGGGTTGTGCATGTCCTCAAAAATATCTGGAAAAAGTTACTTTATAGACTAAATAAGGTACCGTATTTGAAACGTACATACTCCTCAGCATCATCTTCCCACATTTCTTCGTCAGCATCCGTGTGGCACAAAAATGGAAAGAGTATTTCAGTTACCATTTCTTGGGCATGTGGCTTGAGGACCTTCCAGGTATGTGAATGCGAAACGGCTGTATTCAAAAATGATAAAGCCAAATAGAGTACCTAAATAAATATATATCTAAATATTTGCATAAAATTACTCTATCAGTCACAAAGGTTTCATTTTTATTTTGCGTAAGCAGCTGCGTCATGACTTCAACACAAGGAATTGAGAAATTTTGCAGGAAGTGGTTTGCATATTCGGTATAACTGCTTTCTACCTGCCCTGGAGCTCCATATCTAGAAATATTAATTCAAAACTAATACATTTAAAAAAAACCTTTCAAAGATGCGTACTAGAATTTTAGCTGCCCACTTTTTACATTTCCACCAAACAGTATGTGCTTTTTCTTCTCTATCTTCGATTTGATCAACTTCAGGAGGAATAGGTCTCAAAAGAACATTCTGGCAGAAATTAATCCAGCAATCCATTCCAGTTGTAATCATTTCTAGATTCAAAGAAAACTAAACAAAATAATTTTGCTAAATTAGAAAAACCTGAATAAGTGCATGGAATGTCTTTAGAATTATTTTCTGAAGGGTGACTGATTCTTGGCTTGGATTACCCTCTAATTGAGCAAAGTGATGCTGCAAGACTGGAAGTAGTTCTTTCATTGTGTCAATTAAAGGTTTCCTTTCTTTTGACCGTTTATACCTATAATTTTTTTAAGTTTAATTGGTAATAAAGACGGCTTACTCATAGATTTTGGCCATTCTATATAATATTAAAAGAGCACCCAAAAGTGCATTTGCATCCGGAGTAGCAAGCTTGACTTTAATTGCGGGTAATAATCCAGGCCATTTCTCAGGAAAAGCAGTGCGCATCATACATTGAGCCGCTACGCATAGTTGAGGTCTGTAATTGCATGAGAATACAAATTTTTCCTATAATCTTACCTCGTACTATCTCCAGCAACACAAACGGCTTCAAGAATGTTGTCCATGACAAGCTGCCGGTCTCTTTGACCAAGTTTATATTCAACGGCTTCACCTGCTTCGCCATTCTCTTCGGCTTGTTCCTTAAATAAATATAAACAATTAATATTTATTGATCCTACCTCCCAACATTTAATAATACAGTTCTTGAAGTATATTACAGCGGCTTGGCGTACCACTGGAGGATATGTAGCTTCACAAGCAATTTGTAACAATTCCGGAGCAAATCCATCAATTTTTGCTAGCTGTAATGTAGAATTAGCATAAATAAAAATTTAAAGTTTATGTCTCGCTTTTCAGTTGGTTGAATTCTTTCATAAATTTATCTATTTACAATTTTCAACTAAACAACTGACATTTAACGCTAAACAAAGCGCTGGCAACAAGAAAAAAAAAGTAAGCAATAAAAGCATACACCCGAAAAGTAAAGGCAATTAACAGGCACACATTTCAGCTTTTTCGTAGTATTTCGCAGCCAGTTTTCCCTTTCCTAGTTCTGTAGCTGCTTCAGCTGCTTGTTCATATAGGTTATATGCACGTTCAAAATCTTGTTCTAGTTCACATCCTCCTTCTTGGTACATCTCGGCCATTTTTGCCAAAATTTCATAGCTAGGCCTGTAGGTTCCTTCAGAATCTTCATCGCTGAATCCCAAGACCTTCTGATACCATTCTACTGATTTGGCAAAGTTCGGCTGCGCATTTTCAATACCCATTCCTCGACCAGTTTCGTATGCATCGGCAACAAAAAGCATTGCACTTCTATCTCCCATTTCAGCAGCCGAGAGCATTAATTCAAATGCATAGCCTTCTTTATCATATTCACCGCTATCATATTTATCATTCCAATTTTCATCTTCTCCTATATCTTTCAGCAACTCGTGTGGCAAGCCATATATCATTTGAGCCTAATAAATATACGTGTCAGAAATTATGAGAACTAACCACAGTTATCACAGCCTCCAGTACTCCACATCGACGGGAAACGTCTAGATGGTATAGAGCTGCTTCTTTGTCGTACATTACTTTGCCTCCTGGTCTACGAGACTGCTCATGATTAATTGTCTCGCCTAGTGCCAATTTCTTTTCATCATTGTTTTCTTCAGGCAAAAATCGACCCAACTCATGATAACGAGCAAGATCTAGATGTATTTGTCCGAGTGTACTGGCATGCTGAGTAACACGATGAGCTTCAGCTAATTTTTGTTGGTCTAGAACCGTAAGTACACCAGCAGGAATTGATTGTTTCCTTGCCACATTCCAATATTCTTCGCGTTCAGTATCTCTTGTTAATCGACTACTTGATCCCACTGAACTACTACCAATTGAGCTGCTCATGCTATCATATCTTTTCCTCTCCGTACTGAGAGTATGGAAAGCCACTTTTCTTGGTGGAGATGTAAAGACGGTAGAATCGTCCATTTCTTCCTCAAAATCTATTATACTGGAGCTATTAGCAATTTCTTTGATGCAATCTTCGCAAGTGCAATCTTCATCATGGGATGGACTTTCGCTTCTTGAAGTGGCTGTACTGGCAGAGCGACTTCTTAACGTAATTGTTCTTTGCCTTAGACATTCCATTGCGTCTTCGTCACATAGTTGCGGGACGATCGACGAGCAGGCGCTCGGCTGTTGATGGATGAAAGTTGTTGCGGGTCCCGCTGTCTGGTTCACAACGATATTTCCTTCCTGGATTGCTAGGCGTTCAGAGTCCGATAAATCAAAATCAGTTAGACACAGTGAGTGGCAAATCTCGTTGCATAAATGAGTGTGGAAAAATAGTGCCATGCCACGTGTTCCGAGATTTCCATCACCATAATCGCTTCCATTTACTGTGTGAATTTGTGGATCGGTATATAAGTCTAATAACTAAATATAAAGTAGCATATATGTACAAACCTCCAACACCTTGAATATCTACTATCATCATCTGATGCCCGGACCGTTCAAAAGTAAAATGTGTAAAGGCTTGAGGTGTTTTTCTCGCTACTTCTGAGATAAAACCGCTATTGCTATTATATTTTACGTAATCGCCTTCAATGAAGTGTTCTAGATGAAAAAGTGGCTGTCCTGGCAAATCGATCATTTCTAAGAAATAATGAAAATGTATGTAAAAATACTAACCTAATATGCACATTTGCATTATATCAATTTTTTTCGGAGGATCGTAGCGATTAAATTCTTCAGCCCAGAGCTTTGCATCCATTTGAAGCTTGACATCTTCGAGTAGAACATTTTTGTCAACTTCTTGTATGTACTTTTTAGCCACATAGTTTTGCGCATGTGTCCAATCTTCATTGCGTACCAGACTGCTGAGCTTTTTCATGCGATAGCATTCTCGCATGGCACCACGAGCGAAGGGCTCTGGATGCAATTTAACTTCTACAAAATCTTCCGTCCATGCCTTTCGAATTGAGGAATAACGCAGTCGTTTTGCTCTACTAACAGGAAGATCATTAATACGAAATGAAATCCATGGATCATTTTGAGCTCTTCGGGCACGGCGTGCTGCCAACTTCCACCGTTTCATTAACTGATCAACACGCTGGCGCCTTTCTTCTTCTGGTTCATCAGGCAATGGCGAAGGGCATTCTCGATCTGTCAGTAGACTTGATAAATTAAGCCAATCATTGCTTTCAGTGGAAGTGGTTGTGCGCAGACGTGGCCGAGATGATTGGCACTGAAGACATCACTGTGAGCTACGATAAACAAAAGACTGAAACGTGTGCCTTCTACCCCCTTTTTTTGCCACTTCATCCATAAAAAAGCTAACCTTATCTAAGTATTCTCCGGCTTTCTTTTGATCGTCCGCAACTGTCGTCGCATGAAGCGCTTCAACAACAGTTTCCCGATTCATTGTAAAATCTAAATTAAAATGGGAATTAGTTATATTAAGATAAGTATACCTTCTCTTTTTCACGTAATATTGATTTGATGATTCGGTGGCCAAGGTTATAAGCAATCTGAAAAGAAAATTTTTGATTTATGCTACTAATTTTGTACATGAAATACTTTCATAAGTATGTGAGAAATCATAATAGAAATAATAAACGCTAACCTTGTACAAGTTTGTTGGTTCTAGGTCACGGCTTTACCCAAAGAATAAGCCTGCAAATTATAGTTTACCAATCGTCACCACCCAATGCATGAGAGAATATATCATTGGATGAAAATGACAAGACTGAGTAGTATCAAGTGGATTCAAACGATGGGAACGGCAGAGAAATTCGCCTCTTAGGCCCAATTTTTCTTGATTCCGTAAAATAAATTTGGAATCGTCGAAATGTAAACTTGAAAGAAGAAAAAGAATAGGATTTGGAAGAAAAACAGAAATAGGCCTCAAAGAAAGGCGCGATTAAATTAAACTAGAAGAAGCACATTTAGTACAATTGGGTATAATTTATTGTACTCGTAGAAACGCTTGATAGAATTTCGAACTGCGGAAAAACCGACTTTTGTTCAAAGAAAAAGTCTCTGTGTGTTACGTGAGATAGTTTTAACGCTAAACGCAGAGCAAATCCACCCGAAGTCGTTTTTGCAAGTGTTGGATTTTATTATTTTTAAATTGCTATTTGTAAAAAAAAGCTGCATGATTCTAAGACTTCAGCTGCAATCTTTTGCTGTCTTCTTTGTGCATTTATAATAAAAGTTGAGATGTCTAAAAAGAAAACTGGTGGACTGCAATATCTTCGAACTACAATGAAGTTCGACTTCAACTCAATGGAGGAGATGACTGAAACTGATAAAGTTACATTTCGAGAAGATTTAAAGACAAAGTTGCTACCAATTTGCATTACATTTGATATAAATTCGAATGATTTGCGCCATGGGCATGAATTGCAGGTAAAGTCTTCATTTTTTCATAACAAAAATCTATTCAGAACGATTTAATATCTATAGGAATGAATTCAGTCTTCCAACACATTGCAACAAATAGGGCAAAATACGTTTTTCTGGACTCGGAATTGACGAAATCTCAAGCCGTTGCAAACCTTATTTCTCTTTATGTTAAAAAGTAGGCGCAAACAAGCTTTATCTGATGTATTTAGCTCTGGTGCCGAAGCTTTTTCCGTTGAAGATTTAACGAAACTTCTTTCCGCACTAAATATTACGGCTGATACTTTTTCAACAACTTCAAAGTGCAACGAATTAAACAATTTAATTACAAAATTTGCCATTAAGCCGATTTCAAATTCTTCGGTAAGTTCACTGAAGCTCATTTAGTGCCAGTAGATTCAGAAGTTACAAATGCCAAACGTTTCATTATCACAGGGAAAAGAGAAGAAAAGAAACAAAATCGAGCAGCGAAAAAAGACCACCAAATAAATAATTTTTATTATCTCTCTTGTACTCACAAATAAGAGAAGAGGGGATTTATACAGCACCAAAAACTACACGTAAAAAATCAATCAGTGAGTATGAAAATGACAATGTGTAATATTTACAGCTATCTTTTTAAGTATCCACTAAGCTCTTTAAGCTTATCAGACAACGTTCTTTTGTGTTGTTTAATGTTGGTTTTCGCTGGGTTTGACCGTTCTTCTCGTAGAGACAAAGCAGCCGAAACTAACAAATTTACGTCCACAGCGGGATAATTCTAGGCTAATATAAATTGATAAAAAACTAGACAAACTTGTAGCAAAAAAATACAATCCGAAAACTCTCCTTTTAGTAAAGTGTCACGTTGTTGTCTCAGCATTGCTAGGCAAATAAAAGGAAGAAGAGAAAATCTTTTTTGATCGGAAAAAAGACTGTCCCATATCGTTATAACATCAGGCAATGGGAATTCTTGAGAGAGGAGAAGAGAAAGCCAACGAAACGAATAGTACTACAATCAAATAGAGTATACTACTAAAAAACCTACTTGTGGACTGATATTTAACTTTTCTACTATGTGAGAAAAAAGTTCTGGATCAACTTCTCCGAGTAGATTCTAAAAATATGTACAAAATTACAAATTAAGAGAAAAAAATCAAGTGAAGACTTACGTGAAAGGAAGACATCGATGATTCTGAAATGCTTAACTATTAAAAAATACAGTGTACTAACCAATACCACAGCTACTATTATCCAAAGTTTTTATAAATGAATCTTTGATTTCGCTCATTAATTGCTGGAAGCAAAAAAATGCGTCAGCTTCAGCATGCGTAGCCCATTCTTCATCAGAATCAGCAGCGAAAACGTAATAAAGTGGACCAAGAACTTCATTCATCCCTTGTACATATTTTACCTGAAAGATCAAATAAGTTTACCTCTATTATAATTCATACTCCAGGGTTCAGCTTTGCGTAGATAAATAATATTCTCTCAACAACTTGCCAATGACATTCCCCAATTTCTAATGTTGGATCTTCAATTTTTTCTTTTGAGGCCTTCGGTTTCTAAAAAATGCTTGGTTATAGCGTGTTGATAGCTAACAATATTATTTGTTATATCAAAATCTTGCGATTGTAAGTTTTCAGCAGCAACACGGGAACTAAGAGCAATTTTAGATGAAAGCCTAAATAAATCAGAATTAGAACTAAAGTAGCACATACTTGTTAGGGTGGTTTGTATTCAACTGAAAAAATTGCATTTCAGGTAATAATCGTCGACAGTCTTTGTCTAAAAAATTGATTCCTAAGTGATAGTATTCATAGTGATTTAGCTAGATTTTATTGTGGATTTAGACCAACCTATTTGAGCGAGTATTTTGTTGTCATCAAAAAATGTTGACCATTCGCTTTCAACATTGTCAGAAAGAGGCTAAAATAACGTAATAAAAGGTTGGAAAAGTAGATTCACATGGTCATCATTGGGCTCACAAGGTCCAATTAGTAATTGCTTGACCATTTCTTGATAGTTTTCTCGTTGAACTTCTAAATTTTGTTTCCATTCATCTCGGCGGTGTGGCAGATAATTCAAAAGGAGTCTCCACGCCTGCAAACAATTAACAATAACTTGAAATAAATTTACCAGAGGCCGAAGTCCATCAGGAATACCGTATGTACATGTCCTCCGAAGTTCTGTCATGTCTATTGAAATCTTATCTAGCAACAAGACCTTCTCCAATTGCACTATTCTTTCTTGGTATCGAGCCGATGAAACCATTTTATCTTATTCAAAAATAAAAACTTCATTGAATTGTTTTGCAGAGAATATAAAATGGTAAATCAATTTGAAATGACAAATATTTAGAAATAAATAGTTATATTATAATTTTATTTCCATTGATTTGTACAGGAATATCGCATATAAATTAGGAAAAAAAGAATACAAAATAACCCGGTAAAATAGTAGTGACAACGTGGAGGGAGGACTAGAAAATGACTGGTAAATAATTGACATATAAGATAAGATGAACCAATTTGATTTTGGAGATCTTTGATAAACTGCACTCGGTAACATGAAACGAATTTAAAATATTAAGGAGCTTTTGAAAAAATTCTAGCTATAATTCAGGTGAAAAAAGGTAGCAATTGTCGTGCAAGTTGGAAGGGCCTGCAGCCGTCAACCCTCAAATCTATAGCCAAAAGTGCCACCTTAAAATTGTTTTACGAAATACAGAAGCTATCGAGATCTTTACCTTTCCAGTTACTGTTGAATTGTATGAGAGCGACGGCAAAATTAGAGTAATTTTTGGTTGGCTGGTAACATTTCTCTCCAACGCCGGAAGCAAGAAGTAGTCCTAAAGCTACTTTTATGAGCAGAGGAAACAAACTTCTAGGGCTACAACATAAAGGGTGTCTTCCTTTTGTTGAATGGCAGATGTCAATTTCTCATAAACCTTTTTGTTGTAGGCGGAGTTGCCTTGTTTATCTGATCTGATAAACTTCCGAAGTTTTTCTCGTCGTTCTCGAGATGATCCTCCTGATAAACTTAACATATCTAATTGACGCCATATTTTATCTTTTTTAGAGTTTGGCGACTTTGTTTCAACAGTAGAGCTGTAAAAATTATTCGTTTGAATGGTGATTTATATACCTTTGATTGACGCCTGCTTCTGAGACGTTGACTCGCATTGAACCAACCGACGAAATCCATTCTTTTTGTTTCTTATGGAGCAAACGACGTTTCCCTTTTAGCCCTAATCCCATAGCTTCATGGCGATCTACCCACTCATAAAGATCGCTATTGAGTCTGAAAAGTATTTCTTTCACTGTACCGCATCCGTTACCTAATGGCTTCTGTACTGTTATAAATTTTTTTGTTGACACAATTGTTATTTGTATTGTTTGTTGGTGGTACGTGAATCCTCTCTGCGCTTAGGACTCTTCCAGGCACACTTGTTCTAATAGCAGCTGCATGATGAATCGGCTTATTAGATGTGCTGGCAAGATATTATTATAATCTGATTTTGATACCTTCCAAATCCTATTGGATCAATTGCAACAACCATATATAAAGCCATCATTATTGTTCCAGCAACGGCAATTCGCTTTCTGTTTGGAGCTCCACCATTGTCACTAACGCGCTAAACACTTTAATAGTCTGTTTAATAAAGATAGAAACCTCGTATCTGGATAGACGGTGGCGCAGAGCTTCATTTTCCACTTTCAGTAGTCCATTTTCTTGCTGTAGAGTACAAACAGTTGCTCGAAGCTCCTCGACTTCATTCTGTTTTCTTAGTCTTGAAGCTTGAGCAGCAGCTCTATTTCTTGCCTTCCTATCTTCCATTTTTTGAAGAGCTACATCCTCTTCAGATGTTCTATTAGATGACGAAATTGTGCTTGCAGATACTTCCATTCTATTTTGACAAATATAGAGAGGAGCCGTCGTTGTATCCGATTGAACATAAACTGTGGGTTGTTCCGTTTTCACATAAATTGTCGCATTCGAAATTGGAAGTGCTGTAGTTAGAGGGGTAGGTGCCGGTTTAATTCTAGGCAATGTGTTCTTTGCGTTTTTGGGGCTTGGCACAATATAAACTAGGCTTTTAGCTTCCGAAGCTCGAGTAGGTGAGACCTGCAAAACTTATGCAATCGTATCCAATATTTTTCTTACGGTTTTAACTGTGTACAATGGAACTGGTGTGGTGATAGGTGTAATTGGCATGAAATTTTGCCTGGTGTCTTCATTATAAACATTAATACTATTTCTTCTAATAGCATTGGCGTCGCTAGAGGGGTAAACCCAATAAGATTCTTGTTCACCACTACCCTAAACCGGCATGTATGGCAAATATTATTATTACTTCGCTTCCATTTGGACTATGCTTTCCCGAGTCAGACGAATTACTGGACATATATCCACTATCTAACCCTGTATAATCGCCGTGTGATGCCTCACAATAATCTGGCGATAATGAACACACATTCTGAAAGGATATGTTTTTTCCTCGAGGACATCTTACACTATCTGCTGAGTTGGGAGAGAAAATAGACGTTTCAGGGCGGAAAAGACTAGAGGAATCAATTGAGAAAATATCGTCTGTTATCCAATCATCCATAATAGCTGAAACAATTTCTCTTTGTATTGTATAATAAGGCAAACAGTTGAAACTCTATATGTATTTAGTGGCATCAAACCACAAAAGAGAATATAAGGGAAGAATAATAGATTTAATCATTGTTATCACAAATTTTAAGCATATTTCAGATCAACAAGACATTAAGGGAATACTCGTTTCTTCGATTCACCGAGGAATGTTTGTTTGTGAATGTAACCTAATGCTCAATATAAACAAAACATTGACTAAACATAGCTACCTAATTAATCTCATAAAATGACCCGGCTGATATTAGTACCAATTATGCATAATAGCACCTATTACTGCGCCTATGTACAAAAGCAACAATGAAACAATAAACCCACTAAATTAATTTTTAAAAAAAAAACAACTAAACCTCTGATATAATAGGAATTTTTGTATAAAAAAAAGTAGTAAGAAAATTAGCTATTGATTCCTCCAATTGAATCTAGCACGTGAATTGTGGAACGAGGATAGTTCTTCTTTTCCTCATCCGGATATATACGGAACTAAATAAATTGTAAAAGCAATAACTCAACTAACTGATTCTCCGAAAAAGTTTAGGAGTCGCTCTTGCATTGCTTGGAAAGAAGAGGACAAAACTTCATGATAAGTCTGCTGATCTGCTCCAACAGATGCTTTATTTGTAGCTAAAGCAGCTTCACAGGCAGACATAAGATCGCTAAAACTAGTATTAGCGCCGATAAATAACATTTTATACCGAAAAGCTTCGCATAACATTTTAGTCCCTTCTTCACCATAGCGTTTTATTTGCTCTGGTTTTGTGAATGCCTCAGCATAGGCTAAAGGACCAGCATTTACAGTTGCCATTACTGCGCCTTGTAACATTAATTGCAGCCGTTTGATGTCTAATATTTTTCCTTCTTGGGGGTCTGTTAACGTTCCTCGTATTTCAGTAGCTTTCATTTTCAATTTCTGGCAAGCAAATTGTAATGGAGTAAATAGTTTTTCAGTTCGGCTTATTACTTTCATACGTCTTAGGCTCCCAGGAAACTGTCCATTTACTAAAAGTAAATAAAAATTGCCTTGTTAAAGAATGTACCTTCGAGTATTACTCTTTTTAAGGCTTGACCTGTGATGTCATTATTTAACGAATTTACTTCCGCTATAGGTGTTTCATAAACAAATCTCCGCAAGTTGGTATGTGAAGCAAAATCTTTGGGCTTTTGACCTTCTTTCAAATAAGGGTCTACATGTGTAATTTGCAAATATGTATTTTTTACTTTGCAACCAATAACATTAACCTAAACTATAGATAAATAGAAATAAAATCACTACCTCCGTTTCGGATAGAACTTGAACATTCTGAATATTCTTGCTACTGCATTGCTCTTTCATTCGAAGAGAAGCTTCAGCTAATGAAGTTAAACCTGGTTCTCGATAAATCCATTCAGTATCATCATCTTGTCTTTAATTATTAAAAATGAGTATTTTTTAAACTCTTACTCAAATGCTTGTCCGATAAATCTAACGCGGAAATAAGTTCCAAGATGTCGTTTTCCACTTAGCTTTATTTCTCCAGCCCGACTACATGTTTGTTGAAGTTCAGCATAGACACTCACAAGTGACTGAAGAAATAATAGTTTCGAAAAATGGAAAATTACGTTGTAATCGCATTTTTTTTCTAATGCTGGCAGTATTATTCGATAAAGTGGGCCAATTGCTTCATAGCGTTCAGCAGAAATTAGAACTTGAGCAGTTGTTTCAATCTTTTGTGTTAGGTTTTCCAACGTAATTCCTGCTGGCTGGACTGTCCTTTCTTTTCCTACACTTTGTTCCTGCTCACGAACTTCTTTGCTGATCCAGTCAAAAATTGACCAATCAAAATTAAGTTCACCTACAACACAATTTTAAGTAAAATTAAAGCAAACCTTTTTCTGAAAGTTCTTTTGCCAAAATTGCAACTGAGTGCGTATGACACACCGCAGCCTCTGAATACCACTTATCACTAGCATGCACATTTGCCAGAGCATCGAACCAAGCACATCTTAGTGCGGCTGAGCCTCTATAGCTGTCAGCGAGCTGAATATGTAGTTCTGCTAGACGAATCGCATCTTTCTCGGCATCTTTTAATGCGACAGTAGCAAGCATTACTCCACGCAATTGCTTGATTAGTTCCTAAATTAAATTTTTCTATAAATTTTTGATGACATACCATAACTGCTTTGTCAAATATTGTCTCTTTTTTATTTTCAGCTTGAATCAAAGCTTCTAATGCAATTAAGCCCTTTTCAAAGCGATGGCTTGGAAATGCCGTTGATTTGGTTCCCAAAAGTCGAGCCAGTGCAACGCCTGTTTGTGCACCAGAACGGCCAAGTCTTTCTGCTGGTGATAATTGTCGTGTCTCGGGAACAGAAGATGCAGGAAGTACGCTAACAGCCATTGCATGGTTATCTGTAATTTTTAGAATCATTCATATAGTTGGATAATGGAAAAAAAAGCTGACAAACATACCTAATTGTGTTTGGATCGCCACATATCCTGACCGTAGAATCAGCTGCAATAGCGCTGCGCCCGCACTTTGAATTGAGGGCAGCCGACTAGCCATTTGAAGAAGTACATGCTCAATTAGAACAGAAAGAGCATCTAGGGGACCCCCTTCGAACAGAAGACTTCCAAACTATTAAAATCAATTAACAAATTAATCTAATTACCTGATTAACAAAAATAGCGATAGCTGCAATTGCATGCAATCGCACCGATTCTGACCAACTATCTTTTAAAAATTCAAGATGAATGGAAAGTAGTTTTGCAAAGATTTCACTATGTTCGCCAGTAGACAGAGATTTACAATATTTGTCCTGATATTGCTTTAAAAAACATTTGCAAACTCACTGCGAAAAACTTTGAAAAGCCTTGAACTGCCTCAATAATAATCATTGCGACTTCTTGGCTAAGATTTAGAACTTGCAAAACAGCAAACGGAATGTTTGGATCGTCATTAAGCGAATCGATAAAATTACTTTGATTTAGCTCTCCAACTGAATTCCCTCTTGAAGTAGAAGGTGGTAACAATTGTAAGCTTTGCTTCCGCGATCTAAAACCAGTGTCTAGTCAAAGTTACTGTGCTAACTTTTTAGCAGTTATTGTGGTAGCATTTTCTCTTCCTTTGTATCTGAAGACATTTGTTGAAATCTCGAAGAGTGTCAAAATTTGAAGTGCTCTTAGACCATCAGATTCCAGCCAAATAGCGTTTAAAATCCGTCGAGGAAGTCTGTGTATGATATACAGAACAGCAACTAAGATATCGCGAACTTCTTCCTAAAGTAATAGTAATTTGTAAATAGACAAAAGTATATACAGAATCCAACTTTTCAATCAGGGGGGTGGTCAAAGCAGGCGATATCGTTTTTGTTGGAGATGTTTTATCAAAAGGTTTTGCTAATATCCGCAACTCCGGCCCTCCATTTGCATCCTGGACGACTGTTTCTAACTCATGAATTATGTCTACAGCAAAGCGAATCATTGGAGCATACAAAATAGCAATTCTTTGTTGTTTGCTCTAAAATATATAAATAAAAATAAAAAGTAACCCTTACCAAATCAGAATATCTTTTATCAAAGCTATGTTTTGCAAGCAGGTTTCGAATAATTTTGAACGATTGCCGTCGATATTCTCTGGTCTCAGGTAAGGCAGCCTTAAGTTCTTGGAACAACAATCCAACGAGGAAATGTCTTGAGGCATAGGCAGAGCAGAGTTTCCACTCATCAGAGCATCCAGCATCTTTAAAAAAAAGCTATATAATTAAGCAAACGTACATCTGTCACTTTCATGAATTTCAGTTGTTGAAGGTGCGGTTTGAATAAATTGATGAAGAAATCTTGTCATAAAGCCAGTAGCTAGAAATGTTATAATTAGTTTCGAGCTTTAATAGTAACAATTCATGAGTTCAGTCAATTTAATAAAACTCGCCTACCTGTTGTTGACGGAGGATTGGCATGACCAGCTTGATCTGTTACTCTTAGAAGCTGATTATTCGAATCCATTAGAACTGGTAGATTTAGCGGAAGCCAGTGCTCATGTTCACAAAGAATTATCAGTAAAGTCTTTTTATAATCTCGGAGACTCTTAAAGTCGCTTTCATCAAAGCATCTAATAACATAGTGAATCCAATTGAAGACGACCCCTCTATCGATAAAGCTTAGACAATGCTGAGTTCATTTGTGAAAATACCAAAACAATAAACATACCTTTAGAAATTGCGAAATCGCAATATTAGCTGATCGACATTCTTCAGGTAATTCTCGATGAGATATAATTATAGTATTAATGAGCGAATCAACCATTGAGCCAAAAATATCTAATACTTCTGCCTGTACTCGATCTTTAGGTAATTTCTAAAAAAAAAAACAAATAGATTAGTTTTATTCAAGCTAAATACCTCATTTAGTTTTTTGTGAATAATTGTTTGTGCCAAACTTTTGGAAGCAATTTCTAAAAAGAACCAAACATGGGGCAAAAGAGTCTTTAGTTCTTTTTTGTCGCTTTTTTCATTTTTTTCTGGTTTACTACTGATACATCCACGTATCTAAAAATATAAAAGCAAAGAAACTAGCTTACAACTGCTGGCAGATAGCGGCAAATTGAAGAATGTACTGTTTCGTCTGTACCTTTGCTTTCAACTACAAAATTTCTTTTAATAAAGACTCTTAAAAGAGTCTTTTTTCCTTTAGCAATACATCGTTCACAGATTGATATTATTGTTCTAAAATTCGCTAAGTAATAGATACAAAGCTCATCACCTACTTCATGGTTGAAAGAGCAAGAACATCTGATGGTGCATGTGGTAATATAGAAAAAAGTCTTGATAGCAATATTGGAAGAAAAGGTAGAAGTTCTTCTATTGGTTCATTAATTAGAGACTGGAATTTGAGATCAGTATTAATTACTTCTTTCAAATAAATTATTAAAAGCAAATAGGGAGATTTGCTAATATAAATACCTCAGTGTGTTTAGTCAACTCATGGACTAGCGGATTATCAGCGTGAAATGAAGCGTATCGAGCCAATGGTGAGCATGACCGGACAGGTTCATCAGAGGACTGAATTATATCGTTACGTGAATTTTTTTTCCTAAGCCACGATGAGGAAACCGAAAAGCGTTAGTACAAGACACAACATACAAACTAAATACCTTTACTTTATCAGCTGCATCGCCTATTGTTCCACGATTTTCTAATTTTTGACAAGACTGAAATTAATTATAAAGAATAATAAGTAGCCAACTTGAAAGAATGACTGAAGACTGTATGTTGTTGTAAAAATAGAAGATACAAGACGTAGTCTCACTCGAAACAAAGGCTTTGAATCGACCCATTTTACATCTGAATCATCTTTTCCAACTGAGTTTCCTCTAGTTCTTGTCAAAATAGAAGGTAATTCGGCAGCAACAGGAAGAGCGAAATCTTGGTCATGTGTTGTCATTTCCAAGCGTTCATTTTTTCTAACCAACGGCAACCAAGCGTAGCCAACAGGATTTTCTGGTGCCTAAAACATTCTATCAATGGACATAATAGGCATCTCACATCTGGTGATTTTACTCCTGGCTGTCCAGAAATGGAAACATGCGTAAACGTAAACAGAAGATGATCGGCAATTGTTAGATCCAAAGGCAATTTCATTTTAAATTCGTCTCCAAAGCTAGGAAACTGGTTATGATGCTGTACAGCACACGATGAACTTGCTACAAAAGGTCCTTTAGATCCGAGACGATCAATTATTTCCTTTAAAAAATAAAAATGAAAATGTCGGACAAACTTTGTTGTTTTTATCATCGCCACCTCTGATGAATCTGATAGTGCATGTAATATTTCGTGCTTTAAACATTTTTTGGCTATCGTATCTAAAAAAATTAGGTTGTTCCATTTACTTATACAAACTTACTTTAGACTTAGTGGATAAATATACAGTAGGTTGATCATTTCTGTATACGGTTCAAGTTGAATATCTCCGAACGACTGTACTTCAAAGATTGGAATCATAGGCTCTTTTGAATCAAACATCCAAGGCTTTAATGGTAATAACGAAGAATTAATTCTGCATGGGTAATCTGCTGCCGCGGCTGTTGAATCAATTGAAATTGTTATTGAAGCTTTAGGAAGTAAATTTTTGCTTTTTTCAAATCTGAAAAACTGTAAATGATTTAAAAGGCCTCATACTTGGTAAAGTCAATAAGATATTTTGATAAATCCTGATCAGTTAGTTTGTTGTTTTCGCAACGGTATAGAGGCAGACTTATAGTTTCTATACAAGGACTTCCCTCCATTTGAATTGGCCTTAAATAGGAAATTTGAGTAAACTACTTTAAATAAATCACTTGGCAGTCCACGCAAATCTTTGTTTATACGGTGAAAGTCTTCCAGATAGATGAGATGCTTGAATAACTCGTTGGATTTTTTGAACAATTTTTGGATCTGGAGTTGATCTTAAAATAAATAAAATAATAATCAGCGCTCCACTAACTTCATATAAATATCGCCTGATGTATCAGGATGGAGTGCTCTATCAATTCGGCAAATCAGCCAAAGCTCTTTAACCGAGGCAGCCAATGTAAATAAAGCCTTAAATTTTAATTCACAAAATAGTGACTTGATTGAACGACCTCTTTAATTATTGGAGAAGTTGAAAGGGCTAAAGATATCATTTTCGGATCGTTAGCTCCTGGAGTTATTTCGCGCGTTTTTGCGCCGGATGCATCTACATGAAACTCTTCAGTTAATCGCCTGCAGTCCTTCGGATTGAATATAAAAATTGAAATAAAAAACGGTTCAATCTAAATTGAAAATTTTCAAACACATCTATTATTACCTGTTCAGGAATTCCTAAAGTCGAGGGAAGTTTTAAAGATAGGTCACCAACCTTAATAGAAAAGTTTTGTACTTTTTCATTTGAACCGCTGGAGAGAGTTGTATCTAACACCATTATTATTAGAAATTAAAAAAAAGCTTACTAAAAATTTTAACATTATTTGTTGTTTCAGGAGAACAGTTCCATTTTGACCGCTTTTCAGATGATTCACTTTGTAATGGCTAAACGATAGTATTGGTAATAGTAAATAAATCTTACTGAAAGTTTGTAATACAGAGAAAATAGATTATGCCTTTCAACAATTGGAGGCTTTAATGCCCGTGCAGCAATATCTCTACCTCTCCAAAGTAAAATGTCTTTTGCTTAAAAAAGCTTTATTCTTAATATATAAACACTTACATGCTGAACTATCGTCACTAGTGGTGCTAACAGTATCTTGTTGATCATTTTTTGCAAACGCTTCTTTATCTAGTTTTTCAGCGCAGAGTGATCCAGTTTCGACTAAAAGTAACAATATTTTGGGAAATAAAATCTTACTTTTTGCAGAAAAAGCGATGCATCTGTTAATTGACTGGAGCCAAGACTGAATCTCATCGGGCTCTTCTGAATATATCGTCAATGGTGGTTCGATTTTTTCCTGATCTTCTGTTATTGGTTCAATCTGATTAGAAATTAGACTTGTTTAAAAGTGGACTAACCTCTAGAATAGGCTTGCCTTTTTTTGTTTTTCTCAGTTGTGCAGAGTTAACCTTTACAATTTTAGTATCCGCCGAAGATGCCTTTCTAATTTCAATAATCACATCACCATTTCCA
Organism: Oscheius sp. JU1382; assembly: GCA_932521405.1. NCBI lineage: Eukaryota > Metazoa > Nematoda > Chromadorea > Rhabditida > Rhabditidae > Oscheius > Oscheius sp. JU1382. Next base: position 5,545,589 of record OW051479.1, read on the forward strand.
TTACGTCGCAGCGTACATTGGCGTTTCTTTCCAGACATCATGTTTTGTATCAATGAAGTATCGTTTCTATTAACGATAACAAAGCCTTCTTTTACAATATCAGGTAGAAGAAATCCTTCTTCATTCTAAATTTTAGAGCATATTAAATTAATAAAATATAATTACTGCTACAGCCTCTTCTAATGCTAGATCCGATTCAAATACAAGAGATGCAAGTGGTGTTCCTCCTTCCATAGTTGATCTAATAAAAGAAATTTTAGCTTTGTTTTTTCGTACCCTTGATTAACTTTATCATAGTCTCCAGAAAATCTACTATAATTAAAACAAACTGATCGATATGGTTGTGTGTAAAAGTGAATAGCTTCTTTTGTTAATAGCCAATGGGCTTTTATTTCATCTTCTGGAAATATATTTGGGACCGCTGTAGATTGTTCTGGATGCATACAAATTTCCTGGAAAAAAAATGCAATTATAGTTATATATAGTTTACCTCAATGTCATCTCTTGGGAATAATAGTAAATCAAATTGTGGGTCATTGTCTAGTCGAATATTTCTATCAGTAATAAATTTCTCGTAATCTAAAGGCTGGGCAATCGGCGGCACTCGCTAAAACTACTATTAAAAATTAATAAAGTAAAATTACCGATGGGTTTTGGCTTGACATTACATTGCGCACAGCTTCTCTTGCCTGTCTTGCTTCACCAGGTCTGCTTACTCCTTGTGTAAATCTGAACAGAAGTTAACACATGCATGAAAACCAACTTTCTAAGAGGAGTATTTGGTTTACCAGATGCTTCTTGAGTCAATGTAGGAACAGATGCATTGCTAGAATGTCCGGACACTACACTTTTGCGATCTTCAGTTATTGTAGAACCTCTTGAGGATAAAATTAGGGACCTCATTACCCTAACTTAGCCTTGCGGTTCTAAATAATATGGTTAAAGTAGGCAATTAACTAAATATCTTGGTTAGATCGAGAATATAATGGATAGGCTGAAAAAACCAAAAAGTTGAAAACTTATTATTTTTAAAAAGCCGCTAAATGATTTGCAATTTTGGAAATGGTTTTAGCTATTGGGTCCAGATTCCGTATGAGACCGCGAGTTAGACTCGGCCGGAGGGTCAATGCAAGAATTCATGAAAACTAAATTTGTCCAGTTCATAGATCTTGGAAAATTGTTTGATTGAAATTTGCTTTATATAAGCAAACACATTTTGATACATCAGTAAAGTAAACAAACTAAATAGAAATGAAATAAATCTCTGTTGAGTTTAAATTACATTTCAGCTGAACTTTTAAAATTGTTCTCAAGATATGTTCTACTATCATCTTTCTATTTTCAGAAAGCCAAAACAATTTAGAGCAATTTCGCAAACAAATGCACATAACGACGAATTCCCAAAAGATTTTAGCTTAGCGATAAGTTGTAAAAGCATAATTTAATGACTACAATAATTGGCTCGTTAGAGTTCTTTTGAGAGAGCTAAACGACGGTGGAAATTTCAAGAGATTGCATTTGGCATTGAATACCTTGTTTAACATAGAGTGTACACATTAGCTTGAACGTATTTATACATACAGTATAGTAAAATAATGGTTAACATTTTAAAATAAGTTTTTCTGTATTCTCTGATACAGATTGTATACTTCCTTCTAAAGACATGCACCAATATTTTTAAACTGGAAGAATTACTTTTTTGTCGAAAAAAAAGTCCTCTTATCTAATTCTCATTGTCGCAGCTTCTCGGCAATGATCCTTAAAGATAGAAGATATAAAAGTTACAAACCTGATCTTAAGTTGAAAAATATATATTGCGCTTTATGCAGATAGTGCGTTCTATAGAAATTAAAGCGATAGCAATTCCATTCAAACTGACCAGTATCTCGAATCTTCGATATCTCTAAAATAATAAACATTAAAAAACAGCCTTGATGAATGGCGAGTAAGCAGCAGTAGAGGAAGGCGAGGTAAGGCAACATCAGATTAAGACAAGTCTGAAAAAGATTATTTCAGCTGAAAAAAATTGACTAAATCTCGTCATAATGTCGTCTTCCCAGAAGTCGAGCGATCGCCTGAGTGGCAACAGTGAGAACGCTAGCGTTCAAAAGGCATGTGTCGATGCTGGGCCTTGCCTCTCCGCCTCGGAGTTCCATGAAGCAAGCATCAAAGAGGGTCCTGTAGCCGCAGGCGCCGCCTCTTCGGAGGTTGCTACACGCCGCCTTGGTGAGGTTACTGTTGATCAGTAACTGGAAGTCGCTTCGGCGAGGACTAGTTGGGAAGCTGGTGTTGGAGGAGCTGCTGGAAGTGGAGCTGGAGGAGGGAGTAGCGGCGTGTCGGTGTGGAGTGGAGCTGGAGGGCTGGTTGGTCTCGATGGTGGCAGCTTCGAGATGGGCAGCGACTTTAGCTGAGCGAGCGAGGGGCATCGTCTTGGCTACGATAGCTTCATGAGGGAGATGGAAGCCAACAATGGAGGAGCTCGGTCCCGCGGTAGTAACCGCTCGAGCTGGGGAAGCCTTTGCGGTGGACCTAGCGATGAGAGCATCGGCGAACTCGTCGGCCGGGATGGAGTCCCACCAGGCGTGGAGGTTAGTCATTTTGCATTTCCTTTTAGTAAATAGGCAAAAAACTAGCCCGATAAACCAAAAAAAAAAAAGCACCACTTCAATTTTTTTTTTATAAGCGAGGTTTACTTAAATAATGACTGCCTTAATTGGAAACGTAAGAAATTTTCCCATGAAGCAATTAGAATGCGTATAAAAACTAACTTGTAGTTGACTTATGCATAATAACGTGACAAAAGCTTGACTCTTCCCGAATGTACCTGAAATAATATAAACTCGAATTAAAATTGAAAAAAAATGTCACTGCCCTTATAAATCAAAGTTTTCTTTCAACACTTTGTCGTCGTCAACTGTGTTTAATTAGTAAACCTGAAATACGTCCATATTAGTCTTGAAAGCATGGTTAAACATTAACAAGGCAAAATACTTATGCATAATATAGTTATAGTGCCTGTTTTGGTTTTCTATACCTGCAATATTTTGCATCTAGAGCATTATAAACTATGAAAAACAACAAATAACTCACAAATAGCCAATGCATAATCAAATAAGAATCATATCATTGAAAATTAATGAGAGGAGTCAGCCAGGCACCAAGATAAAATTGAACTTTTTGAATTCAAATGCGCAATTTTTTCAATTTTTTTGAGTTAATTGATTTGTTTGCAGGTTGACTCTGGCTTTGTCGACGGTGGCCGAGCGGACCTTTGGATGATGATGGAGGAGAGAATGGTCCAGGATAACCCCAGGTGGAGAAGAACCCACCAAGAGTTAGTCGAGATGGGGCTGGACAAGAGGTTCCGCGAGGCCATCGAAGGCCTAGCCATGATGTCGCTGGAAACGGAGATGGAGCTCCTGGAAGCCAACCAGCCTCTGGAGACGTCCAATAGCTCCATAGAAGTAGATGAAGACGGAGTCTTTCCACCTCGGCGCGTTATTGTCGGGAAGCTCCTCAATACGAGCAACGAAGACCGTTTCATCGAAAAGGAGGACGTCGAAAGAGTGGCCTGGAATGCCGAAAGGAGCAGGAAGAGAAGGCTGCGTGAAGGAGAGAGAGCCCTGGCCGAGCCGAAGATCAAGGCCCCAAGATTGGAAACGCTGGCTGAGGAAGATGAGCAGATGGAGCCGTACCAGCCTGAAGATGAAGCTCAACCTAGTATCGCAGAGGAGGAGCTTAACACGCTCGAAATGTTGGAGCTAGGAATGCCGGATTTGGAAGACGGTTGGACGGATGCGCCTCTGCCGGACACTGACGACCTGCCTCCTTCTCGTGAAGGCCGAAGTCCAAGGCACCGTCGGATGGAAGAGCGCCCAAAGACAAGGAGCCGAAGTAGATCCGTCACCAATATCGCACGAACTCCATCGCCGCCTAGGAGGATTGCCAAGAATGGATCGCCCAACCTGTTCCCCGATAATGAGTGGCGCTTTGCTGATTTTCCGCCGGACCAGCCGATGCCCAAAGGCCGAAGTCCCCGCCAACGCCGAGAGCAAGAGCAAATGAGGAGGACGCGAAGTAGGAGTCGTTCTGTCAACAACACCAGCAGAAGTTCTTCGCCACGCCGGATCCCTACGTCAAGAAGTGCCAGCCCCGCCCAGCCAAACTTCCACAATTTGGTACGTTATATTCAACTTTTAAATTTTGGGGTAATTTAATGACTTTATGATATAGACTAACCTGCTTTTAACGCTGCAGTATAGACATACTTAAAAGTTGTTCCAATAATGTCTTTTGCCCACAAAATGTCTCAAATAGAACACCAAAATGTAGATCTGAAACAAAGCAAAATGATACTTCCCTTATTTTTCTTCTTCCATTGCAATTTTTGGTCCATCACAGCATAACTATTGGACCTGAAAACATATATTTGCTTTAAATACATAATCAAGATGGCTAAAAAGATAACACATATGTGAAAATTGCTTAGACATATTTGTTTTGTTGCTTGTGATGTAAAACAATGAAAAAAGAAGTAAAAAAATATAAGCGGAACAGTAACAAGAAAAATGCATTGAAACACTGAAAAGACTAGAAACTTTTTGTATATTTTATGTTAATGATGAGTCAAACTTGAAAAATAAGTTGAAAATGAGTCAAATCGATTACGGAAACCAGTAACGAATTTTAATTTTAAGGCCAATATGCACTCTCGATCCGTGCTGGAAACCCTCAACTGGTTCGCTTCCTCTCTCAACCACAACTCGAACACCTTGGACATGATCACGAAGCTGAAGAGGGCCTTGACTACTTTAAAGAGGATCGCCTCAACACCTATTGCCCAGCTGAATGGCCCGAAAGTTCAGAAGGATTTGGACAGGATTGGTCGCCCTCTAGACGACATCTCTCCTCAAGTCCAGCCGCCAACACCACAACCACCCAACCAGAGGAGGTACCCTATGCGTCTTCGCAAGCCACGCCAATGGTATGGAGACGTTATCTATTACTAACCGTGAGTTTATTTCCCTTTTTATAAAAAAAGAAGATATTTTTAGTTCTTCTGGTATCTACTCGCTTTACTCACCCGCCTTTCCTGCTGATCTTGCTTGGACTGGCTGACCGCTACTAGCTTTCTAGCCTCAACTAAGTGAGTTTACTTTCCCTTTTCCAGTATTGATATCTAAAATTTCAGCCTAACTCGCCTCCTTTCTACTCGAACGTTACTGTTCTGACTGCAATTCGTATTGACTGTTTCTACTAACCGTTCCCTTTCTCATTTCTATACCGGAAGAATTCCTGCTGACCTTTGCTTTGGCCCTCACTTATTCTGTTCGGAGGGTAGAAGACATTTTTTTACATCCTTACAGACAAAGAGAACTTTAGCTGATGTACGACAACAATTTGGTTCGTCATTTGGACGTTTGTGAGACGATGGGAAATGCGACGTCGATTTGCTCCGACAAAACGGGAACTCTCATCACAAATCGAATGACCTTAGTCGATTCTTTATCAATGGTATTTTCCTCTCTCTCTGACCCTATCAAATGCTTTAGGAATTCACTGTGAGGGTCAAACAAATCAGCCGAATGGCTCGAATCTGCCGGGAAATACTGCTCATCTCTTGATGGAAGCTATTTCCATCAATTTGGCTTACAATTCGATGGTTCAAGAGCCGCTCAAAGCTGGCGAAGCTATGCAGCAGCTGGGAAATAAGACCGAATGTGGATTGCTGGGTTTTGTCAACAAATTGGGCGGTAATTACGCTGAAATTCGGAAGAAATTCCCCCGAGGAAAAGCATTTCAAAGTTTACTTTTAATTCCTCTCGAAAATGCATGATGACCATAGTCCAATTGGAAGAAAATGACAAAAATATTGAGTATACTTTAAAGGCACCAGTGAAATTGTTTTCGGCAGGTGAATCTTCGACTTTTTTTTGGAAAGAAAGAATTATTTAGATGTAGCTATTTGATCCTCTCTTCCTGACTTGAGCGTAGATATGCTACTTTTTCTACTGATAGCTACTTCTTTGGCTGCTTCTGTTCAACTGACTGATTCTGGCTGCAACATGGAATGACTGATTTCACTATTCACGCTCAATCCAATCTCTTCCTGACTGAAGCGTGGGTAGGATTTCTACTTCTTTTCTTTGGCTGATTATGCTTAATTGACTGAATCTGGCTAGTCGACTCGTCTTTATGGCTTGAAACTTCTGTTTGCCCAACTGACTGTGAATCTTCAATTCAACTGAATCTATTAGCCCATTCCTTCAACCTCTATTCGGTTTCATTGATAGCTCCCACTTGTATCGGTTGAGGTAAGTACATTTTGAAGACAATTTTAAACAAACATTCTCAGCATGTCTCCCGTTTTTCTCTTTTGTTTCTACTCAAGTGAAACGTAGCTTTGACTGAGGTAAGCCATTTTCCAAAAGTTTTATTGAATCTTTTCAGTCAGCGTCATCTACTCGTCTTCACGAGCTTTGTTTTGAAAATATTCTGCTCATCATGCTTTATTTAAAAAGATAGATGAAAGAAAGAGCAGAAACTTCATTTTGAAACATTCTGATAACCATCATCAAAATTTGTTTGAAAGATGGATGAGAGGTGAGTTTCGGGCCAGGAAGGAGGCTCTGGACTCCTTCCTGGATCTTTTCTTGCTTCTGACCTGGGCAAGACGGGGTGAGAGGTGTCGTCATCACCTTGTATTTTTATCCGGGTGGGCCGTCTGCTTCCTTTTTGTCCCAAACCCGGTGCGCCCGGCCCTGGCCTTGCTGTTGACTGCTCACCCACCCAGTAGCAGTGTACCTCAACCATCTGGATGATAGGTGGACGAATTCCAAACAAGAGGGCGGGTACTTTGCACCAAAAATCGTGGGGTGGGTTCTTTATTTGTCACTAGTAGATCTTCCCATCGCGGGAACCTTCTTGAAGCGAAGTGGCCAAAGATAAACTCCCTCTTTTTCGACAAAATGCATTCATCCCCTCCAAATTTTCTAAGGTTTGAGACTTTCCTCGATTCTAGTTTTAAAGGCCACTTCGTTCTATTACTTATAACAATTGCAAATTTACGCCGCTCTTCTCTTGGAAAGTAGAAATCTTCGGGGTTTTTACCGACTTTTCAATTAAGGCATTTTAAAGCTTTCTCGGGTAGTACTCTCTTCTCCTGGTTTGTCTTCTTTCCCTTTCTATTGGTCCGACCATGGGAAGGACGGGACCAAAAGTTCTGGGAGGGTAAGCTGGGAAAAATTCCAAAACTAGTTTGAGGAATATAATTTGCCGCCTAAAATCAAAAAGGGTTACGGTAACTGGATCACTAATTGCTTTCTGCTCTTTGGCTTTGCTTCAAAAATGCAAATAGATTGAAAATAAAACGAACAGGGATTTTTTAAATTTTGATTTGATTTTTTGATAGATGATACCTTGAAACTAACATCCTTTCGAGCTTGATAGAAGTTTTTGCCACTTGGTAGAAATATTTTAAAGGGGGAACCTGAGTTGAGATTGAGAGAAAAGCTCAACTTTAAAGCGCTGTCATCTTGTAATTTTGCTCTATTGTTTAGTCTGCTTGCGGCCGGATGTAATCTAGAACTCCCCTGGGCTGTTCTCTTTTCCCCCATAAGTACTCCATCCACTTGGTTGGCTCCCTGAAGCCTGGAGCCCAGGTGGTTGAGGAGCTGCTACTGCTGGGTTCTTCTAGGTCCACCCCCGGCCTGTTTTGCCCACCTCCTCCGGAGGTCCTTCAGGAAGCGGACGGCATGGAGGGCCGGTCTTTCGCCAGAGCGTTAGACCTAGCCTTGGGAAGTGTGTGGAAATAAAAAAGTAAAAAACAACAACAACAATTTTTTGAGAACCAGTCAGCTTGACTTGGTTGATGACGACACCTCCCTAAAGGCACTTCTGCCTTGACTAATTTCTGTATCCATTCCTCCGGGATTTTGATCCCAATTGCCAACTTGGCTGAGGATTTCTGTTTTATTGGGATGAGCCATTCCCCAAACCCTCTCTTTTTTTGGTTTTTTTTTCTGATGTGGAGGTCTTTTGCAGCCAGTCTCCCTCCCGCCCAAGACTAGAGACTTTCCCAGTTCCGTTTTCCGAGCCCACTGCACTTCACTGTGCAACTTACGATGTCCACTCGACCCGGGTCTCTATGACCAACCTGGTGCTTCAAGGTACTTCTAGAGTCGAACTGGGTATCCTGTTGGGGGAAATCATCGGCCCAAAAAAAAAAGATGGCATTCATATTCCCTCCCGCCGGTGTCAATTTTGAAGGGGAGACTTTCAATGCGTCTCAGCTACGGGGGATGACTACAACAGGAAGTGGAACCAACTCCTCTTTTGAGGAAACGGCAAACCACGAATGTTGTGCCACGCGGCCAGGAATTTTACCAAAGCAGACGGCACGGAAGCCGCTGAGTACGTTCGACGTCTTGCTTTGGTAAAACGTCTGGAGATGTATATCTGGCGGCGCAAGCCGTTCCTGCAAGCCGGAACCGTTCTTTCCGCCCTTTACGGGTTAAGGGCTAGCAGGTGTTGCGGCAGGTTCAGATTTAGACCGTTCCATGACCCTTCACTACTGACTATGCAAGGAAAGAGTCCTTCACTTATGCTTCAGCCAGTGTTAGGGCAGGTTGTCGAGTCGCCTCTTTGAACACCTGAAAAAGGCTTCACTTTATTCCTCTAGCGCATTGGAGGGCCTTTCTGGGTGTTTCCCTGATAACTTGGTGCCATAAAGGCGGAGAAAAGGAATGGAGAGGGCAAAAAAGAGAGCCCAAAAGACCCTATTGAAAAGCCGATGATTTCTTTTCAACTTGATATGCCGGGGAACCTCTTGGAGTGGGCTTGTTGACTGGGAAGGAAATAGATTCCTGGTAGATTCGATGTGGCCACTGAAGGGGCAATGAGGCCAAAAGTGAATTGGAGGTTTCAAGTAGTCATGGAAAGAAGTTCGAAAAGGGGACCGACTGAAACTTCGCATGGGGTTAAAATATTGCTTAGCATTTTCGGGTAACTTTATTTCCACAAATAGAAATGTTCTGAAAAGTTGTAGCTCTCGATTAGCTCTACAACTTTTCAGAATTTCAAAAATTACAAAAATAATTTTCCTTATTGAACGAACTAATTTAAAATATCCAAAAGTTATTCGTGGGAGGACTCTGGTAAAAACCCTTAGATTCCATTAAAAAATTCTCAGTCAGCAAGGCAATTGGTGGTCAGAGTTCAAGTGGAAGGCAGAAAAAGTCTTGGTAGCTGGGCGCTCCGTCTTGTCCTATGAAAAATCCAGTTAGACTGGTACGTACAAAGCTGATTGGTTATACAGAAAAAAAAGAAAAGGTTTTGGGGTAAATTTGCGGAATAGGAGGAATTCGTTGTGGGAGAATGTAGGAACTCCAGTAAAGTCTATACCAAAATTGCAGATTTTCTTCTTGATAGTTTCTAGCTTCAATTCAGCAGCTCAAATGACTCAATGAAGGACAACGCTGGAGGAGCAGATCAACTACGTGATATAGTCTGTTCAAAAAAAAGACGACATGGCCTCCTAGCAATACCGTACTTAGAATTGACGTTTTCAAATTTTGCGGTGCTCTTATTTTACTTTTGAATTTTCGGAGTTTTCTTCATGTTTTAGCTTCTTTTTTGTTTTTTTTATTTTCATTCTTTTATTTGTTTTATTTCTTATGTATAGACAACTAGTACAAAAGTATGAAAATTTAAAAAAAACAAAAAAGAAGTTAAAACATGAAGAAAACTCCGAAAATTCAAAAGTAAAATAAGAGCACCGCAAAATTTGAAAACGTCAATTCTAAGTACGGTATTGCTAGGAGGCCATGTCGTCTTTTTTTTGAACAGACTATAGCAGTTCTGGGAAGAAGAAGCAGAAAAACAACTTATGGAATTGATGACTCAGATGGAACTCGCTCAAACTATGGCTCAACAAGGAAATCTAAACGAATCAGGAAAGATGCATACAGCAGCTGATTAGCTCGTGGCTATGATCTCAAGTGAATCAAGGAAGTCGCTTCTACATTTTGGAAACAGATGGGAGAACAACTCAGACAATAAGGAAATGCTCCTCCAATTGAAAAACAAGCTGCGTGGAACTGATGGCTGGATATTTCGAAACAAAATATTGGCAAGATGAATAACTCGTCTCGTGTTCAACTCGCTCAGCAATGGCTCTTCTTCACCAAATCTATGGAAAATAAGGCTGTAATCATCATAACACGAAGAATTAATGAATTGGCTTCTCCCATCTACTCTTTGGAATTTAAGGAAGATCGGAATGATGAATGGAGAAAAAATGGACTGGGTGCGACTTGGCCACAGAAAATGATAAAAATGTAATGTCTGAGATCAAATAGGAAGACTTTCATTTGAAGGACAAACTGCAGAAAATTATGGAAATTGAACAGATGAGATCAATTATAGCCGATTTTTCGACTGCCAAATTCAGAAAAGACAAAAGTAATTGAAACGATAATTGGACGTTTGATCGCGATGGACATTCAGCGACTTTCGGAAACGGGTTTTCCTTTATAATTTCTATTAAAAACCATAAAAATAGCGTTTAGAAAATATCCAAAAAAAATAATTGTGTTATATTCGGTCGCTCGGATAATCTGGAGCTATCGAAGCCGCTGGATCAATCTTGATCTATCAGCTCTTCTCGACCGGCCGACCTTCATCTATTTCTACTTGCTGATTGTCTATGGATAAAATGAGCAAAGATGCTAACTGGAAAACGAGTTAAGCGACGAAAAAGCCAAGAAAACACAAATTGTGGACTTGAAAAAGGAAATTCTTCGGAAATTCCACAGGACAATCTCGACAATAGCCAACTACACAAACAACGAAATAGACATGCAAAGCATCAGCGGAATTACATTGGAAGAACAGGTAGAACACTTCAAGTGCAGTTCAGTCATTTTTACAATTTTTTCAGATTCTAATGGTTGGAGAGAAAATAGTCGACGCTCAACAACTCAAAAAATACTAATTGAACTACAAGAAATGCCAAAGAGCGGCATAAATGTCCTTTGAAGAGCTCGATTAGCTTGTTGTTCCGGAGAGCAACTACGAAAATGCTTAAAAGAAAAATAATCTCATTGGGGAAATTAGAGAAAGGGGTTATCGAATTTGTTTTTCAAATAAGAGGGGTAAAAGAGAATCAAATGGGGCAAATTCCGCTTAGGGAAATAAGGTTGTCTACAGAATGTGAATAAAACTGGAAAAAGCTCTCACTTGAGACAATGGAAGAGCTAAGGAAAGATTGAAAGAGTAGTGAAGAACAAATCCTTCAGCAAACAAAAACACAACAATCTGGACCATTTGTTACAGTAGCACTAAAGATTCAGAGCGAAGGAATTGGAACCAAGATTTTGATAAATTCGAAGCGGCTTTTTTGGCGCTTGAATGCAACAGTCGAAGAAGATACAGCAAAAAAACTTTTCAGGAATGGGCTTAGCCCTTTTCACAGACTTTATGTCTTCTTATTTTCATCTACAAGTGGGTTGTGTCGCCTCTGGCGGCTCTTTGAAGGTTTTCTCATTTTTTCCACTTTGTGAAACTTTCAGTCACCTTTCCCTTTGAGTTTCTCCCTCTTTCCCTGAAATATTAGGCCTCTTTCCTCTCTAATCTTATCTGGGACTTCCCCGAAATTTCTCTAAAATTAGAAAAAACGACCGGCCCCCAAAAATAAAGGATTTGACCGGATTTACAAAAAGGCTACAGACGGACAGACAGGATGACACGGAAGTATTTTATTTAGTTCAGATTCTTATTATGATACAGTGAAGTTGACGAGAGAGAAGAGAATACAAACGGATTTATGCGATTGAAGCGATACGAAAAAACTGCATCTGAGTTTTCTTTATTTCAACGCGCACCCCGTTTAGTCCGACAAGTCTGCTTATCTATTTGCTCAGCTGGTAACTTTCGACAAGTCATAACTTGTCAACAAATCACAGAGCATCATGGCCCCGTGTCCTCAAAAAGCCTAAGGATGCTGCAGTGCTACCTGAATGAACGCGCAGCAAGAAACAAAACCTCGGTCAGAGCTTTTACGTCCAACCGAGGGTAAAGAGATACAAAATCTACCCTTCTCCTCGGTAACGGCTCAACTCCTCGGCTCGGCTCCTGAAAACAAAATTAATCGAATCGAGCTAAAAATCCTACATTTTCTCTTTTCCGCCCCCGAGGAAAGTGCTTTTGAGACAACCTGTTAAATCATGCAGGTCGTAACTTTTTCACAAGGCATGGCTGCCTTCCCAGAAAAGTATTGAACGTTATTTCTCCCAAAATAAACTCCGACAAACCTCCAACAACCTAGTCCTTTCTCTCCTCGAGTCCTTCCTTTCAGACTCCGGCCTGGAGTTAAAACCTCGGATCTGATCATAAAGAGGCGGCAATATCCGTAATAATATCACGTTTCTGATGGTAATAAACTCCATATTGACTAATTTTGTCTTTTTGCTTGCTTTTTCAGTCTAATTCAAGGCTCAAGCTCAGCAGTTGATCCATCGATTTTTAGCACTTCTTTCTCCTTAAATGGGCTTTTTACTGGGAGTTAAGAAAGAATGAAATTTTACAACGAAAAATTGCCATCTTGTCAATCGTAATTTTATCCCATTACTCTATGAAGACTTTAACAAACCACCATTTCACCTATTTACTGGCCTTTTCAATAACACTTTTATCACGTGTTCTCTGATTTATTCTTTAGCGAGCTGGAAAAACCAAATTTAAAAGTTTCAGGGCCTAGAATTACCCAAAATGATTTTAGAACTTTTCCCTCTCTTTGCTAAAAATGTTTGCCGAAATCAATAGCAAGCGAAACAGCCTGAGCAGCAAAAAACAATTACATTTTTAAAGAGTTATTCCCATTCATCCGGTGGTTCATTGGATGGATTTAAATCGACTTTTCTTGAATAAATGAGATTCTTGTTTTTCATACGCATATGTCGAGTTTTAAAAGCTTTTTTGGACAAATTTGTTTCAAGTTTGCGACTACTTTGAAATAACAAAAAGATAAAATCATTTTGGACAATTCTTATGAAACTTTCTGGGCTGTTCCAACACGCCGAAGTCTAAAAAATAGATAAAGATGCTCCCAGCTTATAAAAGCCATAAAAGATCTGATACTTGGGGCTGCGTTTTATAAGAGCCATCTCAGCAATCAAATCATACGATATTTTGGATTACAGCAGCCATGTGCAATATTGGTTGAGAATTTCAGCCCAATAAAAATCATAAACTCAACTTTGTTGTACCACCATTATAGTTGATCTCAGTCGCTAGGAAATACGCTATGGTCAAAATTCTTTGCTAGTCCATTCCAACTATGCATTCAAAGAACTTTCATCTATCTGTTCAAAATTTGATTTTCAATCGATCTCACTCATTTCTGACTATTTTTCTATTTAACCTAGAATTTTATTGAAAAACTTGCCTGATCAAGCGATCTTTAGGATTAGAGGAGAGGAAGGAACATCCCTACAATTTTGCAAAATAAGCTAACCTTTTGTGTTTTTCCTTTGATCAGTTTATCGCTCCACTCATTTTTCCATTTTGACGAAGGTCCACCAGATCTTCCAAACTCCTGAACTTTGCTTGTGTAGTAAAAAAGAAAAATACCCCGGGTTCTTTCTCAAATTTTCTTATTTCCTAGGGAATGTCAAGAAGACATGGTCGAACCCGAGTTGGTTGCAAGATTTTTCCGGTGAAGGGAATTTGAGAGACCTGAGCTGCATTTTTAAAGATCTGAACCTGCCAGGGTCACTGATCTCGCGACATAGTCGGCCAGCTCTCGCTGTCTTGCTTTTGGCAGCGCCGAGAAGTTGACTGATGGCCAATTCGACCCGGGTTGACTAAACAGATAGGGATAGCATACCCACATTACCCTAGTGTAGTCAGCACCACTGGCATGGTGACGAGAAGAACTAAGCGTTCAACTCGCTTTAGCATTCGCACTCCGGAAAGATTGAACGACGTGCTGCACAATGTCCACACGATTGAGTCAAGGGAAAAGTCAAAAAGAAAAAGTTAGGACGTTCGAAGACGTGGCTGGCAAGGGGAGCAGGAGTGTCTCCTTTTGGAACGACTCGGACTCGTCTACTCGTTAGGTGCGCTTTAAGGGTTTAAGACTGCCAGAGAGTCTGACCCAGCACCAGGAAGCATCCGAAGACGCTGAGAGACTTGCCCTGCTGTCCTGCGTCAGCACTGGGGGCCGATCGTATTTCGACCATTGCAGCCGAGGGATACAATCAGTTTTCCCGTATCGTCTTACTAGGGACTGGCACCCTATGAGGTTGGCACTGGCATGCTCCTCGGAAGGTGCGACCAGTGGCGAGAGAATTTCATCCGAGAGTATCTTGCGTTGCTCTCATTGGAATCATTCAGTTCGTTTTACCATCCGGCCTCTACAGGCATGAGGCTAGGGTCAGCGAGGGATCATCGGCAGATTCTCCCGGGTGCAGTGATCAGGTGTGTATCCTGGTTGTCTCCTGAAGTTCTGCCTATCCTCAGCTTCCCCCGGATGGACGTACCGCAAAGTGCCCGCACGATTTCCCAATCGGGTAGGGGAGGGAACCAAAAAACCCAGAAAAAAAACATCACCTTGTTGGACTAAAGAAAGCGACGGGGCTTGGAGCGGAGCATAAGAACGTCTCCTTCTTCTCAGCAGCTCTGAGTGGAGAATGAATAGGACCAGACGATGTCCTAGGGATTAAGTCCGAGAGTTAATTCCTTTTGACTTGTTGAAGTTTGAATTTCAGTTAAAAAGTTACAGTATACCCATATCCAGGAATTTAAAACTGCCATCTAATCAATGCATTAAAGAATATTTCAGCAAAGTTCTCAGAAATGTTGACATTTCCGAATCTCTCATGGACAAAATAGATCTCAAAGGAAGAGTGTTTGAGCAATTTCTCCAAATACTTTTCATAGCCATGGCTACTCGTACGAGCATTGTATTTAATTCGTGATTTGAACAGAGAATTGAAGAGTATTCGGTATGAAGGTAATGGCTGCCTTGGGATATTTTTATTCTTTTAATTTTTTAATTTTCTACCACCCGGTAATAAAACTCTTTCGTCGTCACCTCTCAGCCAAAATCGTAAAAGGAAGTTTTCAGTAGTCGTATAATCGCTTACTAGCAAGCATTTGCTCGCTTGCATTCAATTCATTTGATTGTAAGTCAGTCCGATCACAGTACATGTTTTTATTGGATTTTGATCATTTGTTTATACTGAAAGTGCAACCGAGAAAATCGAAGTCTTTGTAAAGAATAGACAAGTCGACGCACAATATTTATTGGGAGTAGACGATGGAAAAAGACAAATAACGGGGCGAAACCTCTCCCTTTTATAGGAGAGGAAATGAGCGGATGAATATCAATTAAATGCTAACTGAGGCACTAATATTCTACATATAAACTAAATGACGAATCGAAACGACAATAAAATCGCGATAGTCTATGGATTTACCACTCTTTGAAGTATAAATTCAAATATATGAGATTTCTCGAAGAGATTGGAACTAGAGCGCGTTTTGAGAAAAGCCTTTGAAATATTTCGTATTCTCATCATTTTATTTCAACCAGTCTTTGCTAGAAAGAATTACTTTCAGATAGCCTCATACTCGCAATTTGAGATGCAACTATCATTTATATCTGCTCAGCATAGCAACCAAGCAGTCATCAGCCTAAATGTAAGCTGTCTTTACCTCAACTTAGTATATCTCAGATTGATTTGGACTCGAATTATGAGCGTTTAATGAATGTCGTTTTACCTGCTTTAAAACTAAATCGTGATAAAAGCTATAATGTCGCAGTCGATGGGAAGACATACAAAAAGGAGGATATTGTTAACGCTGGAAATATCAAGGTAAAATATTTGTGTTTTTTAAATTAAAATATTTAGTTTATGAATTTGAAAGAAAACGACCTTGTTATTATTATGTCTCAGTTGGAATTAAAACTAATGGACATTTCTGATAATGAAAAAATCAATTTAATCAGATCTATTCCAGTCGGACGAACCATCCATTCCCAACTCAGGACATCAAGAGACGGAGTTGCTCTCTACGAACATCTAAAAAAGAGCACTGCTCAACAAATTAATAGTGCTCGTCGTGCTTTTGAGCGAACATATCCGGGACTTCTAGCCTTCTTTGAGAGTCGCCCAAATGACAAATGTAGGTCCTAATTTTGCTTTAACTAAATTTTCTATCAGGGGCTTTCCTCATCAATTATAGAAATTGTATTGAACGGCTCGAATTTGAAAGGAAAAGTAAAGGGGTTGTGGCTGCACAGCAAACACTAGAAGAAGAGAGGAACAAGGCACGCTTACAAGAAAATTATTTGGCTGCAATGCAAGAAACTCCAGAAGCCTTTGTCGGTACTTCTATGTTATACATTAAGATCAAATTGAATGGAGTTGATGGACACGCTTTCGTCGATACCGGTATGTTGGGTATTATCTTTTCATTGATATTACAACTATTTAGGGGCAGCTGTATCTCTTGTTTCTAATGATTACGTCACCAGAGCGAAGTAAGTCTTTTTTAATGACAATAATGCATGATGAACTTTAGCCTAACTGATCTTGTAAATCCTGACAGCATGAGAACATTTACTGGAATCGGAGGGCAACAAGAGTCACTCGGTTGCATCTGGCAAGCCGAAATGGGAATAAACGATCATTCCATTCCTACAACCCTACATGTGGTTAGTAATGGGGCCCATGAGGTTCTATTGGGACTGGATCTTCTTCTTCGACACAGAGCTGTTATCAATCTTGCTGTAGGTTTTAGTACATTTTAGACTTGGATTTTTAGGAGCGTACAATAACTTTTAATGGCGAAATTACTACTAATTTCCTCACCCCACGCGAAGCTGAAGAAATAATGATGAAGGAAAAAGGCTTAACGAGTGAAGTAGTTACCGATCCTTCAGAAGAACGAATGCAAATTGATCAACAAAATATCGAAAGAGCCATTCAAGAGTCTTTGAATGATGAGAAGATGGATACAGAAAACCCAAAATAACTTGCCTTGCCTACTCATATGTACAATTGCCTTTTTCTCTCAAATAAATTTAAAGAAATTTTTACTTTCTCAAGTTATAACAACAGTTGGTAGATCGATTCTTTGAATTTGTTGAACCGGAATCCGTTGCGTAACTTCGTCAACTTTATTTTTGTGCAAATGAACCCATGGACTCACTCCAAGAAGAAATTGTAAATAAAGTATATCTCACCTTGTTCTAGACACTGGATTTCAGCTTCACCTTGACATTGACGGCCACCCCAATTGTAGTTTCCTAGTTTTTCGCCACATGAAGGGCAGGATATTTTCCCAGAGTATTCGTCAGTTTTCATCCATTTCATAGGTTCTATCAAATATCCAAAAGAACAGGGCTAAAAAAATGTTTGCAGAATAGTGTAAACTAACTTCTCCATCTTTCCTTTTGTGCTGCCTCAAATGTTCTCCAAAGAAAAGAGGTTGACGACATTTTCCGCATCTAAAACTTTTAAATTTCATAAACTTTTTATTTACTTACCTATATTTATTTCCTCTGTTTTGCTCAACAGGCTCATTTTGTAGGACATTGGAAGTAGATGTTTCGGGTGAGCAATATGCCAGATCTTGATGTTTGAAACTATAACAACATACAATTTTGTATACCTGGGTGTGGTGTATTATTTGTAGACAGGCACCAGTGACGGTATTTCTGGGAACCTACTAATGACCGCGAATTTGCAACGGATCCCAAACTTTCAAATATTTGAAGCTGTTCAACAAAACCAGAATTAGGTCTGAGCAGTGTATATGATAGTTATTTGTCTAACTAACTGCGCACTTGGGCGTATTTTTTTAATGAACACGAGAGATTTTGTTACGTTCCAATTATATTTCTTCATAATGTAAGCGCATACAAAGGTAACGCTTCTAGACATACCTGCTTCGCTAAAATCTGAATAACTTATCTAAAAAAGGACTAACCAATGAATAAGGACATTTTGAGCATGTTTAACGCTTTCTTCAACAAATTGCACTCCTTCTTCTAATCTATTTAGAATGTCTTGATGAGGCACATCTAAAGCAAAAATAAATCTAAAAGAATATTATCGA
The DNA here is from genome assembly GCA_932521405.1 of Oscheius sp. JU1382. Lineage (NCBI taxonomy): Eukaryota > Metazoa > Nematoda > Chromadorea > Rhabditida > Rhabditidae > Oscheius > Oscheius sp. JU1382. The sequence continues at coordinate 5,563,715 of OW051479.1, forward strand.
GTTTTATAAATAATGTAAACCTGTATTCAATTCCTTCTATCCGCTTCTCTGGTGGAACAGCAAGAGCAGAAATTGTTAAAACCCGACTTATCTGCATAAATAATTGAAAACTTACGCCCAAAACGTACGTTCGAATCGACTAGAAGCTTCTGACCTTCTTCAGTTAACAATGGACCTGCTCCAGAAATGTAGACATAATCAGTTATCTTGTCTAGCATTGTCTGAAAAAGAACGTTTTAATCAGTTTGATGCTATTAAGAAAGAAAAAAGTATTTTTACATGAAGAAGAAAGGAAATTGCACAACTTTTGTTGAAAAGCGTGACATTGCAAGGCTCTCTTCAGAAGCAATAAAGAGAGTGGGACGATAAGACGGTAGTGTGTGTGTGCGGCAAGAATGACGCATCGTGAATTGATTCAAAAGGCGCTCTTTCACGACGGCTTTTTCTTTTAAACATTCTACATTGTCCATTAATCATGGAAAACCAACGCGTTTTGCGAAAACATCGCTGAAGACTGATCTTTAGGAAACGTGTAATAATGCAAGTCTGACTAGAAGTTGTAAGCAAATCTCTTGATTATCAGCCTAAAAGATCTAAATGTTGATATGAAGAGAAGCAGATCAGCCGACCTGACCCGTAGTTCAACCGATTTATAGACACTGATAAGACATAGATAACTAGGCAAATTACCGCACACTTACAAAAAAAAAGCCACAAATTATCACTTTTTATTTAGGATATGCTGAATTATCATTGGCAAGACTTTAAAACCGGTAAAACTTGGAAATTAAACTTTTGAGTCTAATGTAAAAAAAAAACGGTCTTATCTATGAGGGATTAGTTTGACGCAAGAACAGCTTTCGTTGATTTATCGGCCACCTTAATCTGAATACGATGCCAAGAGTTGTTGAGAAGCCCTCTAACATTCCAAATACCAGCAGGGCTTTCGGGTTGTGTATTATAGGCTCTAAACAGGTCATAAAATCTAGTGTAGACTTACCTATCGGTTGCTTTGACTATTAGATCGAATTTGTCAACTCCAGTTGGGATTTTTACAGATGCTCGGAACAAAGTCCAGGCCCACATATGCTCCTAAAGAACTCTAGGTCTATGCTAATAAATACAAACCATGTCTTGCTCAGAATCATGCTCAAGTTCTGCACTTTGCCAAGTTTTTCCGCCATCAGGACTTATTTCAACTCTAATAATTCCTCTTCCTCCGCCACTCCAAGCATAACCGGCAACATCAACGATTTCGTCTTCTCTATCTACTGTTGTACCAGATGCAGGGATGCAAAAGGCGCACTGAATTGGATATTCTTGAATTGAAGGCACTTTGCTCCAATCCAACTCATCTCCAATATTTACAGCAGGAGAGAACGCTCTAGAAAAGTAAAATATTTTTTTAAACAAAAACCTGTAGTCTTTTTGTTGAAAATGGCTAGGGCTCTCTACATCGCTAAGTCTAATAACTGTAAGCCATTTAACTTGACGGGCTCCAACATTTCCAGGAACGATAAGACGCAAAGGAGCACCATGGTCTTTTGGAATTTCTTCGTCATTCATTTTATATGCAATAATAACCTCAGGACCCATAGCCTTTTCGAAAGGGATAGATGCGCCATATGGTGTGCCTAAAAGGATAAATCATATGAAAGGACCATACCTGTAGGATCTACATCTGCTCCTTCTAAATGAACATGTTTAATCTTTTTATCATTTGGGTCGACTCCGAGGGATATTAAAACATCCTAAAAAGTACATAAAGCCATTAAAACACTTACTCTTAAGCAAACACCTGTCCATTTTGCATTACTAATGGCATATCCTTCCCATAAGAGACCTTGAACTTTTTTGAATCTATGCTATGAATGGAATTTATTTACTAAAAAAATACCTATTCATATCGGCTCTTCGATTTCCAGCACATTGTATAGCAGAGGTGACATATGTCTCCTTGTATTTCTTGCTCAACTCCTCCACAGAAAGTGTTAGTGGCTTCTTAATTCCCAGGCCTTCAACAGTTAGTTTGTGTGTCGCTTTATCAGTCTAAAAGAAATAATGTAATAGAGCAACTGTACCTTCGGAACAGGAAGATGATTTCGCACAAAAAACAAGTCATTTGGAGTACGGAAATGGTCGGTTAACAAAGAAGGCGGAGATTCAGCATTAAAAGGTTTGGCATTATTTACAATCAAAGCTGGATGACGATTTGGGTCTGTTGAAAAGGGATCAGAAGCGTCGGTCTGAAAACAAAGGATGTACACTGATACAGGCTGTACAACATAGAGCTATTTAGAACTAAAATTCACCTCTTTCGGCTTTTCTATGTCTCGGGGATCTAAATTCCCTATTCTAAGATTTTCCAAAATTTCCATTACTTCCGGCGTAAAATGCTGCGAGTAGAGTGCCCAAAAAGGGTCAACAGATCCTCCTGCAGCCATCAAAATCTTGTCTCCCCCAGGATGCCCATTTACAAAATCAGTTATGTCATAGACTCCCTAAAAATACTATAATTTGAATAAAAAATTAGCATTATTGAAATATCAATGCAAAATTACCAAAATTACAACGTAACATTTTGTATGTAACCCAAATTCTTCCAGAATTTCGTCCATGAATCTTCACTTCTTCCTGTCTAAATGTAGGCAAATCCTTCCTTTCTGGAGGTGTAAAGAGCGATTTCTCGTTGGAAGAAGCCTCAGCGTGAATCTTTCTGGTCATCAGCTTGTACAGTGTGTATCCAGCAACTGTCGTAGATACTCCAAACAAAAGGTACGACTTTTCTATTTCAATATGCTTTATGAATCAAGACATACTCTTTTCTCTGAGTTCTTGATGATTTTCATGTATTGAAAAGTGCCTTGACTCATTAGAAAAACGGCATATCTCGAGTATTTTCCGTTGCCGTAAGCAGCGGGCGAGTAGCATCTTCTGAAATCTATCTGTTTAGAACTGTATCAAAGTTGCTAGAGTCACGTAAAGCGATTTCAACCATTGATAATGCAACCGGTTTCCACAAAATAATACGGTACTTTTTCTGCAGTTTGGCGTTGTAAAATGCGCGCGAAATATGAGCGGGAAGTCTACGAACGGACTCTTTGAATGTATCATTTAGCGTCCATCGAGACTCATGTTAGACCTGTTTTGTATTTTTGGGCTTTTTACAACTAGTCTCGAGACACAACTAAAAATGTTATGTGTATTATTTTCAGCAAATGTCACTTGAGATTGTCTCTGATTGTGCTGCTGTTATTGTAAGCGACGAAAAAGAGTCCATTCTCACTGAAAATACTGTAAGTCTTTTATATTTTATATGTACTTCTGTATGTTACAGATTATGGATATTTCCGCTCCTGCTGCCAAAAAGGCTAAAATTACAGAGGAGGTTTGGAATGGGAACAAATATAAAAATTGCAAAATTCAGCGCCTAACAGTGAGATTCGTCAAGATCTCACAGAATGCTCATGCACCTACTTATGGATCCGCTGCTGCTGCTGGAGCTGATCTCTACAGTGCTGAAAATGTTATTGTTCCTGCCAAAGGCAAGTACTGTGTCTCAACCGATCTTAATGTGGAGCTTCCTTTCGGATATTATGGCCGTGTAGCCCCTCGCTCAGGTTGGTTTTTAATATCTTCATTAAAAACACATTTCTATAGGACTAGCAGCAAAGAATTTCATCGATGTCGGTGCAGGAGTCGTTGACAGTGACTACCGCGGTGTTTTAAAGGTTCTCCTTTTCAACTTCAGTGACCAGGACTTTGAGGTAGAATTTTTATCATTCATAAAAAAAACCATTTTAGGTAAAAATTGGCGACAGAATTGCTCAGTTCATCTGTGAACGCATTGCTCACTGCAACTACGTCGAAGTTGTCTCGCTCGAAGACACCGAACGAGGAGCAGGAGGATTCGGCTCAACTGGTGTTTAATCTGCATCGCCTTCTGTCATTTTTCACGGTTATCCTGTATCTCATAATTTCAAAATCTTTTCATTTTTAAATAAACCTCTTCCACCAATTGCCAATGTTTTGGTTGTTGTCGCTCTCCAACAGTGCAGCTTTCGCTGAAAAAGCAGCGTTTCCGGTGACTTTCCTCTAAGCCTAATGCGGAAAAAGGAGCCGACAGCAGTGCGCCTCTTCAAGGCGTTTCGGCCTCTCGAAATGTGAATAGGACAAAGCTTTGTACGTCTGTTAGCTGAACCTTTCCAATCCTCTCCCGATTTTCACAACTTTTTTGTATTATAGAAATGAAATGTGCCGGCCAGCCTTTTATTCTACTCGCTGAGAAGACCAGCTGTGCCGAAACGCCTCCCTGTACTCACATCGAATGCTACACAGAAATCGGATGTCTGCTTGGTAAGTAATTTTCAGCAAAATGATCCTCAGTATTGATTTCTTTTATCAAGTCGCGAAATGGAATTCACAATCAGTAGAGCGACCAACCGGTCCTTGCGTCGTCGCCAAAAGGTGGCATCAGATCAAAAACAAGGAGACCACACCTGCCATTGACCCACTTGGCAACTTTTATCAAATCGTTTGAAGGTCATCCCCTCCTTAGAGATTTCATCTTCTCTTTTTGCTGCAATCTATCCATTAAACTTTGAGCGTGAAACTCGCACCCGTATAGTCTCGGCACTAGCGGGGCTAGGCACAAACGACCGTCCTTCCATCGTTTGTCTCGATGATGACACACTCAGCTCACTCCTAAGATGATGAGGAGAATTTTCCAAAACGAACTGAGAGACGGTAGAAGCGTTTTTGAGGCGCATGTAAACATTTCAAATCCTATATTAAAATGGTTCTTCTGCTGTTCCTGTCGCTACTGTTTGCCATGACCCTCCGCTCGCGAACTACTGCTATCCTTCGCCAGTGGCGCCAGCTCATATTTGAGTTCTCCAGAGGATTACAGCGACACCAATTCTATCGATTCTTCTTATCTTTCTCAATGAAAATAGATAACTCATTTGTTGCTCTCTTTCTCTTCCACTCATTCCATTGGAATTCTCTATTGACCTAAGCTGTCCTGTCATCCACAACAATTTTTGTCTTCCGCCCGAACTCCTTGACCTTGATATTGGTCTCAAAAACTGGAATTGTGTCCTTTTAGGGAAGCGGGAATGTCAAATAGAGTTCCCGTCGTCCTAGGCAACGCCATAGCTGACTAGTTATCGGAAGAATTCTGAACCACACGTGTAAACATTTGCTTCGGGAATTTTCGGTCCAGTTTCTTCCAGTCTTTTTTGTTCTCTAAATATTCAACAATTCCTTTAGCGCCCACCCGTTGGCATTAGTCAAAGGGCCTTATCTTCCTGCCTGGGACTCATATTTGCGTTGGCTCTCCTGTTACTTGCCGGCCTCAGAGGACCGAAAAGGTGGCCAGTTCTCGCCTCTTTTATTCAATTTCTAAGCTTCTTCGACGGCGTTGAAAATGAAACTTCAAGTTGTTTTTCAAATTTCCCAGTCGGCATTTTGTCACACTTTTTGGCTGTTTTCCTCCTCATCTTTCTGCTTTTCTTCCCTACTTTTGTTCGATCAATTTCCCTTCTTTTCCAATAAGGACCGAATGATTTCGAAAATGTGGTGGTGTCGGGTTTCTTCCATAATAAACAACGCCATTTAGTCCCCCTACCTGCCTCAGTTATTTGCATCCTCCCTCCCACCAGCTGACTGCCGTCGATGGAGAGACTGATTCATGCCGCGAAACGGTGACGGTTGTTTTGTTTGCGCCCAGAACTGACGTCTACTTGAACATTTTTTCCTCGTACCTTTTTTATGAAGCCTCGAGAGAGAGAGAGCTGTTGAGATTGACAAATTGGCCATCTGGGAGGAAGTTCTCTCCGTGTTCTTTTCTGGACCAAAACGAGTCACGCTAAACGGCTAAAATGACGGATCTCCCGTCTTTCGGAACGTGACAAGCTGACCTTTCCTTCCCTTAGTTTCACCAATATTAGTTTTTTCTCCTTTACTCTTGAAGGGTACAGTAAGCTTTTCGACCGATGTTTTCTCTCTCGCACCCGCCATACTTAATCGGACTCTCTTTCTGTATTTGCAGCGGGGTCTTTGTCGCCTGTGATCGCTGGGTGTCGAGCGCCAGATCAAGACCTCTTCTGCATCTGCCCAGACGGCCCTTCTGGCTTCTGGTGAGACTTTTTCTCGTCTGATCAATTCGATCGTTTAGGAGAACTTTCCATAAAATGAACAATTCAACCAACACAACAATAGCCCCATCACCAAAGGCTCAGTCAGATCTATCTGGTGGACAAAAAGCTGGGATCGCTATTGGAGTCATCGTGAGTTTTATAGTTTCGTTTTGTGATGACGAGAATTTCCCGCCGAAAAGGACACAATGGAAAGACCTTCAGTCGAGTCTTTCAGGCGTTCCTAATATTGGTAGCCGTTATTGGCTATTTCGTCTATCGCTACTTGAAGGGCCGTCGGAAAAATCGAGGAGAATATCGGCCACAATTTGAGGAACTCCATCACGCCAAAGACCTTCCCTACCTGCAGCCACCAGCCGTTGAAGGTCTCATCTGAAAATTCGTACGGTTTCTTTTTGCCTTCCGTGAGTAGACCTGTGATATTTCCCCTCATTGCCAAGGAATTATAATCAACTCGGTGCTCATATTGCTCTTCTGCAAATAAACTATTCTAGCTTCCTTTCTTTCTTACCAATTCTTCAATTTTTTGATAATTCCTACTAATTTTTAAAATCAACCACTTTTGAATTAGGAACCAAAAGTTCTCTCTCCTGGTAGGAGATTAATATTTTTGTTCAATTACTTTTAGGTTTGTTTGTAGCTTCTTTTTCAGAACATTCTTCCAATTTCAGCTAGAGAAATATCAAATATTTTCTGCTTTTATTTCTTTGAAGCAATTCATGAGACACGAGCCATGTGACGAATGTTGACAAAAGAGCTCTCGAAACACGACTACTCTCTTCTTTCTTTTTGGTTACATTTTATCGTAGAGAGGATAAAACGGAGTTTGTTGACCAAACAACAAAAGCTATGGGTGGTACGTGTCTACGTCATGTAGAGGAGTCTATTTTCTGTTGGACGTTATCATACTGTCGAGAGAACTCTGCACTTCTCTCGTAGTCTATTTTCTTCTTAGTCTGGCTATTTCTTGGAGACATTTTGTGTCCATTCTCAGAGAAAAATCTTTTTGCGTTGTCGCCTCCATTCTCAACTCTTCCTTTGGCTCGAAGCCGTCATTTTTCAGCCTTATGCAATTACTTCCTCGTAACACAACCTCCTAAAAATGACAATTCTGGCCACAACAGCCTTGGATCCCAGCATTAGAACTAAGCGTAAGACCTTCCTCTCCAATTTCGCAGCAATCCTACAGAATTGAAACAGGATGTCTTGCGGTTTTCAAAGGATTTTATGGCGGGAGCTTCGGCCGCAGTCGTCGCCAAGACAGTTATCGCCCCGGTGGAAAGGGTCAAATTGATATTGCAGGTTTGTTCTGAATATTCTCTTAGTCTACACATTTATAAAAAGGAATACGTTTTTTTTAGCTGCAAAATGCGCAGACGACTCTTCCAGCGGATAGAAGATATAAGGGGATGATAGATTGTTTCGTGCGAGTGCCAAAAGAACAAGGTTTTCTTTCGTTTTGGAGAGGAAATTGGGTGAATATTCTCCGAGCTTGTAGCCAAGTGAGTCCATCTTTCTGAAGAAATCAATTGAAAATTAGGAATCTCTTGGAATTGCGTTTAAGAATGTTTTTAAAAGATTCTTGGTTGATGGAATCGATCCACAGAAGAGTCATTACAAATTTTTATTAGGTTATTCGATTGAAAAAAAGAAGAAAACCTATCTAATTTCTAGGAAATATAGCGGCTGGAGGTGGGGCCGGAGTCACGACGTTTATGATTATTTACCCTTTGGACTTCGTTAGGACCAGATTGGCCATCGATTTAGGCAAAGATAAAAAGGTAAATCTCTCTTTCCTCTCCTCCAACCTTTGAAGGACCGAGAGTTCCGAGGAATGCTTGATTGTATGAGGAAGATTGTCAAACACGACGGATTTATAGGACTTTATAAGTGAGATTTCCCTTCATTCCTCAAAACTTTTTCCGTAGGGGACTTCTTCCGTCTCTTCAGTATATTATGATGTATCGAGGATTCTATTATGGTTTGTTCGATTTCGCCCTTCCATATTCCTCCGAAGATGGCAAAACATTAGGCTTTTGGAGGGCTTTCTGTGTTGGACAGGTGCTTTTCTTCAATTGTTTTTAAATCTTGCAAAAAGGTCTCAACCTTCATTGCCGCGATGGTCTCGTACCCATTAGATACGGTTCGTCGGAGGCTGATGATGGACGCTGGAAAAGCCCTAGAAATTCGACAATATGCTGGCTCTCTTTCCTGTGCAAAAGTCAGTTTTTTTGAGAACTTGAAGAAGAGAAAAATTTAGTTTATTTTGGCAAATGAAGGCTGGAAAGCATTCTTCCACGGAGCCATGGTGAACGCGATGCGAGGCACTGGGGCAGCCTTAGTCCTGGCGCTCTACAACGAAATGTCCAAGTATATGTAGGCTGTTTTTGTATATAATTTGTTAGACATTCGCATAGCATATTATAGGTTTTGTTGAGAGTTCTATTCCTCCTTCCCAGTGCAACTCTTTCCCTTCAGTCCAACGGGTCTCTTATTCCGAGTGTCTTCTTTATAAAACATTTCAAATATTTATGCTACATTCATCACTGTATGTACAGCCAGGGAAGGAAGATTTTCAGATCAAAAGAGTCCAGAATAGGATGGAATTGAGACATTTGTGAGGAGTCGTTGCCTCTCGGAGACAATCGAATGTCGTTTGGTATTGCTCTGAAACATTCTTCCTCTTCTTTTTGTTTTAAAGCCTACTCTCGATCGAACTTCGTCATCCAATTGATGGACAATATCGTAGATTGATTTGGAAGCAGTTTCGGGAAGATTTCTAGAAAATCCAATAAGTCTGAGATTGTCCTACTTATAGAGGAAGAGAATTATGGCTGGTTGAGCGACCATTAGAATCATATAGAAGCCAGGAGAAAAGATGGTATAAATGACTGGGAAAATAATCATCATTGGGAGAGCGGAGACAAACATAACCGAAAAAATTATCTGAAATTAATTGTTGAAAACAGTGGAAGAGAAGGAACACCTGAGCAGCAGAAACTCGAGCTGAAGGAGGGAAAAGTTCTGTGATTAAAAGCTGAGAAAGAGCTCCAATCCCGGTGGCTCCATATAGCTCTGAGAGAACTTCGTTGGCCACAACTGAATCAATTGAGAGAAAGAGAAGAGTCTCTCACCGATATAGACAGTCACGTTGGAAGCTGGACCAAAAAAGACCAAGCATTGAGCGACAACCATCAAGAAGATCTTAACATATCTGCAAGATTACGGTAGACTTTTCAACAAATTTCTTTTTACCCAATTGTGGCAGCTAAAAAGAAGACAAAACGCCGTCCGAATCGATCCATCAGCATTGTTCCCAAAAGACGAAGAGGGGCGGAAATGAGGTGGACGACGAAATTGAGCGTCATCGATTGTTGGATGGTCAACCCGAGAGTCGTATGGATGGTTACGGTGTAAAGCGCTTCTACTGGCATAGCAGAGAAAGCCTGGAATCCCTGAATAGCCATGGCTATGTAGAGAGCCGTTCGAAGGGAATCATCCTGCCAGACTTCTTTCGGACTCAACTTGTCCTGTGAAGTCAGTTGTTTCTCCATCAAACATTCAGCCAAAACGTCATCTGAAGACTTTCATCGGATTGATGGAACGACTGACCGGCATCAGCTTCGTCCTTCCCTTGGTAGAACATGACTGATCGACGAGCTTCTTCTCTTTTGTTTTTGGAAACAAGCCATCGAGGAGATTCGGGAAGGAAAATCGTACAAATAAAGAGGAGAATCGATCTGGGGAGTTGATCGTTTTCGAAGGGAACACTTACAAAACGAGAGTTATGGCTGGGATGACAGGCCAATTGTGAGCATTTCCGAGGACATCCGGCTCGCTTAGGAAATACATCAAAAGAGCTCCGAGAAGGTTTCCAATTTGAAGAGAAGTCGATACAAATCCTAGCAGAAGTCATTTTAGTTTTGTAATTCGCTCACCTCGACTGGAATCGGGAGCACACTCGGTCAGATAGATCGAGGTGGCCATCATGAAGCAAGGCATTGAGATTCCGATGACGATCTGGCCGAGAAAATAGAGTTCAGCCGACGATGTCAATCCAGCTATCAACTGGAGGATGGCTGCCGTTGTTCCGGCAAGAAATCTATTTTGTGGCTAAAGGAGGCAAGCAGAAAGACAAACCGAACATAAACTGTTACGAACTTCCTTCCTCTCGAATCAAGACGAGGCAGAATAAAGATCGTCGAAATGGCTACCCCAGCAGCGAATCCAAGAGTCATCGAGGACGAAATCATCGAAATCCTAAAATTCCTCAGTAGAAAGTTCCCAATTCTTTGTTTTTTCCTCCCCCTCAGATTAAGCGATTTTGCCAAAGATTGGACCAAAGGAACAACTACGAGAAAAGGCTTATCTTGACAGTTTTTGGGCAAAATATGTCTTTGGGGAGAGGAAGACTTGCACTTTTGACCGACACCTCTAATAACGGAATTCTCTACGTTTTCTTCCAAAATATTTGTTTCAATTCGAATCGCATAGATCACTCTTTTACGGAAATTCTTTCGAAATTTAGCTAAATTAAAGGAAAATAATATCTTTTTTTGTGTGAAATTATCTCATCTCTTCAGCCAGAAAGGAAAGAAATCATTAAAAATCAAAAGTTTCAGCCTTATCTTGGCGTCATATATTTTTCCGGAAAGAGCGCTGAGACTACACCTTACCCGGCAGGGCTGGCTCTAATCCGGTAATGATGGAAGAGAGTTTCGTTGTACATTTGACTCAGAGGATCCGAGAGAGTGCTGAACAGCATAATTTGAACATCAGAATAGAGGCCAAAAACGGTATAAAATCCTATGGACATCAAGAGATTCCAGCTCAACGAAGGTCTAAAAAAATTTTCAACAAACTGGGAGAAAACAAACTTTTTAGAAAGAGTTTGAGAGAAGAAACTCATTTTCGAGGCTCGTGAAAGAATGGTGAAATGCCCAGCTGACGGTCTTCTTTATGAAAATGCCGACTTTGCAGAGCTTGTTTGCCTGACTCTTATCAGAAGACGGTATCCGAGATGGAGCTTGGAACGGGGGTTCTGATGGGCGGCGATTGTTTACTAAAAATGTGCAACGAAGCTTTTTGACAGTTTTGGTTCTCTGAAATTTATGTTCTGATCCGACCGTCAAAATCTTCCTTCTACACTCCTCATTCCCTTTCTTCATTTTCATCGAAATATTTTCTAATCGTTTTGAAACTCAGCTTTTCTTTTATCACCCAGATCTTTATTGTGTGTTGCTTGTAGCCAACTTGCAGATAAACATTACCGAGGATATAATAAAGCGAACCAATTGAGTCTCTGAAGCGACGAGATGCCTCAAAGCGAAGATTTCTCTGATTCTCTCGTAAAAAGAAATGTTTCATCATAATCTCGGCGACATTATCAGCCGATGGAGCAATGTCCAACAATCTAAAATTTCGAATGAGGAAGAAAGAAGATTATTGGTGGCCCTCCACCCTCACAATCGGCGACACCTTGGAAGACGGCTATTTGTTGTCGTTTTTACGGACATGTCGTCCTGGAGGAGAGCCGTGTTGCCTGTGTAATGCACGTGGTAGATCCGTCGCACCTGTCCCCTCCTTCCAAATTATTTTTCGATTTATGTCTCTCTCACACTTTGATCCAAAAAAAACCTATCTCACACATCTTTACTATCTCTTCGACTGATTAAGGCTTGTGCTCTGTAGTTGGGACCAATTTCTTTGAAAAACAGCTTTCATCTCTGAGCTGAAGTCACTCAGATGAAATAAGAGTCTTACAGTAATCCATAAATAACTTTTCTCTCTTCCAAAGGCCCCATTTTTGCTTTTAAAAAAAGAAGTCTCTCGCGAATTTTTCGATGTTTTCTGAATCTTTAGATTCAAAAGTACCGTATGCTGGGCGAGTGACAAATTGGCTGTGATTCGTCTTGTCCAGATGGAGAGACAAAGGAGATCCAAGTTGCGCCCATATTAATTACCTGGCCAGCTTGTGTAATCCGGCTCCGTCGGCCTCGTAATTCGCCGAGGGCTGGGCTCTCGTCTCTGCCTTCCTCCTTATCTGTGGGAGTCATATGCTTCGGTAGAGGAAATGCGATCCTCCGCCCTCATCCTCCGTCCCACATGTCATCCCACCGAGTTCCTCTCTGCTCATTCGAAAGTGTTTTTTTGATGGCTCCTGGGTAAACAGCTTGTTGCGGCTATTACAGCTTTCTCTCCACTATTCCATCATTGTTCCCGCCAGTTCGTTTACTTTTTCTTCACTTTGTCGCCTCTAAGAGACTCCTCCAATCGGCACAAAACGAGTCAAACCCTTCCGTCTAAAAAGTTGAAGTTGCCGAGGCGTTTCGTTTTGAAGTCGCCGCTGATCTTTCCAACGACTTTCCGACCAATCGCTTTCCAATTAGTTTCAAAGAATGTTTCAAAAGAGCTCATCTTTCCTTTCTTTTGAGCCAAGCAACTGTCCTTCGTTCAGAAATCACTTCCTAAAAATATTATGCTAAATGAATGAGATGGGGAGATGGAATTCAGCTGCTGTCTGTGTCTCGAAGGAACTCGAATCATCTTTGAGACTGAAGAGGCCAGCACCGATCCCAACGAGCAATATAACTGCTGCCAGGGTGCTGTTCACATCAAGGTTCACTCTTTCTTCTTCTTTTTAACCTTCCGTCTTCAGAGAGCCTGCTTCTACACCGGTCTTTCAGCCATAATTCTCTGTATTTTTAGCGCCGTTTGTATGGTTTTTGGGGTTTATTCCGTCAATCTCTGGCTCGACGTTGTTCTGATTATTCTCAACTTTGTCGTAGCCGTCATAATGCTCTACGGCCTTTATTATGAAAAAGCTTCTCTTATGATTCCTTTCATCGTCAGCGAGGTTTCGCCTCTCCTTTTCTGAAATTCTTTCAGATCAGCCAATGCGTTGGCTTTTTCTTCCTCGCGTCCTATGTTTTATATTATACAATTGTCTTCAAAAAACAGCGCTTCTATCAGAAATTCGGTATATTCTTTCCCTCTGAAACTAAACCAAAAACAGATCAATATTTGATGGTTGTTTCGATCTACCTGGGGATATTCGTTTGTGGCGCAGCAGTTTGGGTGGCAGCCAAGTGCTATCATTATCTCCGTGGCCGAGAGAATCTCATTCGATATAACGAAGAGCGTTGTATGTGGGCTTAAGAGCTTCTTCTTTCAATGCGGGTATTCATTGTTTCGCCGAGTTCGGATACTCAAAAATAAATGGTTTATTTGAGATTCTACAGAAAATTTGTGGCTACTTTCGTTCAATTTAAGCGGAAGAAAGGGCGTCGACGCCGGGAAGAATCTTTCCCTCCAAAAGTTCCAAACTGGCTCCTCCTCCGGTCGAACAATGGCTTACTTTATCCTCAGCATTCCACTTCTTGGCTGCCGTAGCTGTATCTCCTCCACCTGAATTCTTTCTTTGTTTCGTTTTTTTAAACAAATCTACCGATGATAGTGGTGGCCCCATTCTGAGTGGCCTGGATGACGGCGTCCATAAGAGCTTTGGTTCCGTGGCTGAATTTGTCAAATTCAAAGACACCAGCCGGTCCATTCCAGACGATAGTTTTGGCGCGAAGGACAGCTTCAGTAAAAAGTTTAGACGATTCGGGTCCCACATCGAGTCCCATGTGGCCTGAAATTGTACAAATATTGCCGTATTAGCCAATAATTTTGTAGCTTTACCACTTTAATGGCAGAGGAAAAACAAACCTTCGGGAACTCCTTCCTTTACTGAATAGACCTTATCCGAGGCATCCTCGGCGAATTTATCTGCGACTACAAAATCGACGGGCAGATGGATTTGAACATTCTTCTCCTTGGCTTTTTCGAGAAGTTCGTTGATAATTTTGGCGCCTTCATCGTCATAAAGTGAATTTCCGATGGAAACCCCTTGAGAAATCTTCAAAAAAGTATAAGCCATTCCTCCTCCGATGATCATCTCATCGACTTTATCCAAAAGATTCTTGATCAATTGGATTTTATCAGCAACCTTGGCTCCGCCCAAAATGGCCAGGAAGGGACGAGCTGGATTATTCAACGCCTAGAATTAGAATTTTAAAGGAGAAAAAGATTGGGAAACCTTATTGAAATAGACGAGTTCATTCTTCATCAAGAATCCACAGGCTCGTTGGTCGTGTTTGATTCCAACCATCGAGCTGTGAGCTCGGTGAGCTGTTCCAAACGCATCGTTGATGTAGATATCTCCTAATTTGGTGAGGGAAGCTCGGAATTTCTCAACATCTTCCGACTTGGCTTTGATTTTCTCGCCATTCTCATTGACTCCTTTTCCCTCTTCTTCCAGATAGAAACGAAGATTCTCCAAGAGGATTATGGTTCCTTCGGCTGGATCGGCGCATTCTTCTTCAATTCCCGTTCCAACACAATCGTTTAGGAAAGTGACTGGTCTATAAAAATTATTATAATTTTCTACTTTCTTCTTTCACCTTCCAAGGAGTTTGTGGAGTTCGACAGCCACTGGAGCCAGGGTGTATTTCTCTTGCTTTCGTCCATCTGGACGGCCCAAATGGGACATCAAAACGACGGATTTGGCTCCATTTTTCAGGGCATACTGTAATTTTTTATTCGATTTTAGGTGAAGAGAATACCTCAATCGATGGGATGGCGGCTACAATTCGCTGATTATTTGTGATTTTTCCTTCTTTTTGAGGCACATTGAAATCAACGCGGATCAACACACGTTTTCCTTTCAAATCAACCTGAAATTTTATTTGTTTGTTATTTATAATTGATCAAAACCTTATCGATGGAGAGTTTGTCGAGCTGCATTCCTTTGACTCGAACGTAGGTGATTTTATAAGGAAGGGGATTATTTTCTGAAAGAATTTCTGATTATTCGAAAATGAAGAACAGTGCAAATCATGCAAAAACACGAGCTAGACAAGACGGTTAGGAGGAGAGACAATGGAATCAACAGAATACCTTGAGAAGAATTGGGACCTCGAAGGGTATCAGAATAGTATTCTGGACGATAGCCTAACAAATCTCGAAGACACTCAAAAAGAAATGGAGTTGAAAGGATTGGCATCTGAGTGATGACGGATAAAGGAGGAATTCGAAAGAGAGTGTGAAGCTAATGACGCAAACATCAGAATTCACAATAAGATGTTTGCACTGCGAAATTCTGCTGTGTTTTACCAGATTTTGGACCCGTATTGTGACTATTTCGGGTAGAAAAGTTTGAAAGAATAAAAAGGAACTTGTCCAGAGGATTCAAAATCAATGTGCGGGCGCTATGCGGATGGCACGTAGGCAACTGACCTTGGTGAGCAAAACAACCAAAGAACCACCGAATGCATTTGATTCTCATCTTATTTGGTAAACAAATATAGCAAACGAAATCGAAAAATGATTTTTAATTTTGTGACGCTTCAAGAGTAGCAAAAACAGCGTTTCAGCGATAGCGGTGATTGACCGACACAAACAAAAGATAATCAATAAATAGAGAGATGCCAAACCGAAAACAACTTCTTATTCGCAAAAGTCCTATTTATAACAAAATAAAAATAACAGTCAAATCAATCTAAAATTAATTTGAAGCAACGGACGACTGTTTATCGACGGTTTTCGCCTGTTCAACTGAAATCAAATGAGTACTCAGAAAAAAGCGATAACCTTACCTGTTTTTGCTGCAGGTTTACGGCTTCTTAAAAGCGAAATTAAAGTTGCGTCAGCTTCTAGCAATGTAAGATCTTTCTTAGAACCAAGGAACTTCTCGCTGAGTTCTGCATCATGCAACCGTATTAAAACTTGAGATCCAATACGATAGTTTCTAAGATCTTTTAAATTCTCGAATTTTCGCTTACTCTGGATTAACTGTAGAAACTTTACAAACTGCATTAAATTTTAATCCAAAATCGATGTAAATGTCCTGAAAATTGAATAACAAAAGATAAAACTATGTACATCTTGCATTCTATGCACAATCTGGCCTACTACCAGGCGTCCATTTATATCTCCCAATTGCATAAGCTTGGACTCTCGAAGCATTTTTGCAAAAGATTGTCCCTAAAAAAAAGATATAAATCCTTGTAAAAAAGATACCTTATTTGTTGATCTAACATCTATACCGATGCTATCGATAAATTTATTCATATCCATGAAATATTCTTCCTCGCTAGCAGGATTTGCTTGACTAGAAGGTGTAGAACTGCTGGTCGAATTAAGCATAATTCTACTTTTCACAATGACATTTCCTCGTAAAAGACGTGGAATAAGAAACATCTAGAATTATATTCCACCAATCAATGCCTTTTGAGATAAACCCATGTCAAATTACAGTAAATTTTCTTAAAATACAGAAAATAATATTTTTATTACCAATTCATATTCAAAAATAGTTATTGCCTGAGTTACCATATCAATCAGAAATTTCTAAAAGTAAAAAGGTAAAAGCAATTTTGCAGCATTTCAATTATGACGGATGATATTGATTTTGAAAATGTTGTTCATTTAATAAAGGTGGTTGCGATAGTTGCGGGGCAGCATGAGCAGGAATGGCAATTCTTTGTCCAGAAATTGGAACCCCACCCTGCAAGAAATATTTATTTTATTTTAATTACTTACTCTGGCAATAGAAATTTGTTTATTTCCAGAAGAGGGAACCACGTTCATTCTTTTTGTAGGAACACCTCCAGCAACATTAATTTGGCGTTTTATTCCAGGAGATAAGGGTCTTCTCGGGTCCTCATTCATTAAATGCCTTCGTTTAATATCAGTTTTGATATGTTTTCTTAAAAAGGGATATATTAGATTAAAATTTAATGTTAATAATACGTTGTTCTTCCCTGAACACTTTGGCTAATCATATCCAGTTCATGTGCAAAGCGAGTTAATGAATCTCTAAGTTGGTCTACGTCTTTTTCGCTCCATTTACTAAAAAAATTAGTTTAAAAGGAAAAAAAAAGATGTAAATACCATTCATCCGGTTCAACAGTTGAATGCAATTGAAGTGTTAAATCTCCTAATTTTTGAAAGGCATGTCCGGCTGTCAAGAAAACTTCTGCAACTTTACTTGCAAGGTTAACGGGAGGTTCAGCAGGCACATAGCCTTGTGCCGAATGATGAACCGTGTGACTAGCCATTGGAATCTATATAGTATTTTAAAGGCATAAATATCTCAAACCTGCTGAGAGTTATGTGCTCCTGCTGTGTTCATGGAACTTGAGGCTTGAGAGGTGCCAGGGCCCAAAGAATTATAGTTTCGCAACATCCTAGAAACTTGTTTAGAATAATAAAATGATGAAAATATATCGTAAATGAATAAACATATTAGTTTTTGTGCGTCGAAGAAATAAAATAATTTATGAGCAAGCCTGGAATGAATTTCAAAAAAAAAGAAAACTATCGCATATTAATAATCTATTCTCCTTGTCCTTGAGCCTCTGGATTGACAGCATTTGAAATCAAGACAAAGGCAACAACGGGGACTATATACATCCACTAAAAATTCTAATAATTATTTTATAAGATAGGACTTACATATTTAGCTAAAAAGCTCCTATTATCAGTTTCAGCTCCATGTTGACGGGCCTTTCTTTCTCTTTCCATTTTATTCACAAATGATTGAGTGTCAGGACTAAAGACAGCTATAATTTTAAACTAAAATAACTTACTTTGGCAAAACACCTTTATTAGCGACATGAACAGTTCCTCTCGGGGCTCCACTTACTGATTTGAGCTCATCCGCACTGCATTCATCGGAGTCTATTTGTCCTCCTAAATAGTCATAAAGAAAAAAGAAAATAGAACTAACCGGCTGCGAGAATATCTGGGAAAACAGTAAATGAATGTAGAAGTTGACGATCAGAATCAATTGTAAACCATAAGTAATGAAAGAGTTTAGATTTCAAGATAAGACACTGAAAATGTAATAATTAGAAAGTGCTTTTGGTTTACCGGTTTGCTGGAGCTACTAAGCTCGCCTCCTGGAGACCCTTTTGTTCGGACTTTGTATAGTCCATTGATATTATTACGTAGTCTATTGGCTAGAACATTATCTGCCTAAAGACTTTTTTTATTTTAAGAACGTAGAAAAAGACCTTTGGAGTGAAAATTCCCGTAAAATTTCCATCAAACTGCCTCCTTAAATCAACTTTTCCCAGCTCAAAAACATTCGCAAAATCTTAACGTTTTAAACATTATTTACCTAATCAACTTACCGTCGAAGGAGTATTCAAGCTCTATTTTTAAATCAGCCAATATTACAAGCGGAAGAAAAATTACAAAAATATTCATCCTAAAAATAAATAGTTGCTAATAAGCTGATAAATGAACGAAAATAGGAAGGTGACTAACCTCTAGTTGAAAAGTTTAATCATGTATTTATTAAATTTACATGCAAAATTAGTGAACATTTCAAATTTAATAGGTAGAGTGAGATCAAAGAGAAAAGATTCATACAAGTAAGGTTTAATTTATTAGACTCAGTCGAACTCTGATGTAGCTGGACTGGCACGGCCACCTCGTGCTTTTCCTCGACCTCGAGTCGACTTTGGTGTTGGTGCTACAGAGAAGCTTTGTAACGAAGAAACATCATCTGCATTTCGTTCCTAAATTAATTAGCTAATTTCATTAAACTATAGCTTACAGTTAAGCTTCCTTTGTATAAAGTATACGGCTCCCAGACCTTATCTTTTACATTTGGAGTGCCGCCGTGTTTTTCTAAGTAACGTATCCTGAATTTAAAATCAATGAGAACAAAAAAAGCAGCATACACTGCGAGTTTATCTTGCTTAAGTAGCTTTGGAGAAAATTCCATAATTATTTCGAGGAAGCTAATATTTGTTGGCTTATTGCCACGTTTTGTTGTAGAATTAGGGTCATAACCGGATAAAGCATATTGAATTCCGTCTCTGCAAAAGTATGTTATGTGCTTGAATAAATAAAATACCTGTGTATGGAGGCTACAGCTTCTCGATTTTTTACATGATCGTTTCCAAACGCACTTGCAAAACGTTTTGACAAATCTCGCAATCTATTGAACTGCTCACTTAGTGGATCAACAGTATCAAGGCCACTTTGAAGCTAAGAAAATAAATTACTTTTAAATTTGCTAATAGCTTGCTTACTTTGATGTATTCGTATTGATCTCTAAGAGCATTAACGACTGCTTTAGCACATCCGACAAAATCAAGGTCTCTGCATCGATAGAGAATTTGCTTCATAATATCTCCATAGTCTGAGTAGTACTCGCTATATTTGGTCAGAATGGTTGATGCATCAACAACTTTAAATACACCATGAATGACCATTTTAGAGAATTGAGTTAGAATTTTTCTTTTCTAGAAAAAATATTGCTAGAACTTCAAAAGAAAATACCTTGTGCATTAGATCTATTCTTTGTTGTTGATCCATCGATGTATCGTTTCCAGCATTTGAGAACACATTATCTGTTACAAATGACTTTAACCGATTGATGAAATTCTGAAATTATATATAGGAATATTAAGCTGAAAAACTTACATTATCAACTTTTACAACCAGTCCTTCGAGAGCAGAATTGTTATCTTTCAAAGTATCACTAAACACAATTAGTACATCTGCTAAGCATTGGAATGCCTAAAATTTCACTCGGTTATCAAAAAAAATGTTTTTTGCTCACCAATTCAACACCTGAAGCAGACTCTTTAATAATATCGTCGACAATGTGAATGAATTGATCTCTCTTCTTTTTTAGCTTCTTAATTGCATCCTGAAGATAAAATAGAATTGAAAGAAAAATTCCTTACATTTTTGTTAGGTTCATTATCTTTTACAAGTCTATTAAGATCCCAATTTAATTGCAGAAACAGAAATACCAAACATTTATCCAGCACATCCTGTGGTATTCTACCTTCGCTGTTTGCAAGTAGATTCATTACTGTATCCCACAAATCCCATTTTTTCATATCAATATGTCTAAAATGTATGGCATTATTTAATATTTAATTAAGACCTACGTGACAAATGCTGTTACTTTTTTGAAAGCAGCAAGAAGTGCAGCCTCGTCTTCTTCATCACAATTTTGTTCGTTGGCAAAGCGTCCAGAAGTATGACGTACTTGCAATGCAAGTTGATCAATAAGCTGCAATCAATGCTACTTTAATATTATTTTTTTACTTTTAAAGTTGCCGTCTCAGTATGCTGTGCAACGGGTGTGTTATTAGAGAATGTTGTAATAACTTCTGCGACTGTGCAAAGAATTTCTTCATCTGTATGCTTTTCAACTACCATATCCAATACATGCATTAGTTCGTTTAAATGCTAAAACAGTTAAGTATTGATTATAAAAATTGACTTACGCTTTCTAATCTTCCTGCTAAATACATGTCTAGATAAAAATAAAGAGGAATTGTAATGAGATTGGCTACTTTGTCCTTATCGGCAATAAATTTTTTCAAGATTTGTGGAATAGTTGGAATAAGAGCTTCGCTTAGTTTTGCACGATCATCCATCAATACTTTATTTTCTTTGTTAGTTTGAACTCCACGTTTAGCAACTGATCGACCAATCGGACATTCTCCTGTGGCTGCTTGTTTTACAGCACAGACAAGAATTTCAATAAGTTGTGACTCATTTTTCTCCACTAAATCAGATTTACATTAAATAAAAAGTTAAGCATACTATCGTCTCCAAGCAGCAAATCGACCATTGCTTGCCAGTCTTTTAACATAGGATTTGTATCAATCAATGCATCAACAATATAAGAGGCATGATCATGTACCTAAAAATTCGAATCTAATAACGCGATCATATATATTTACCTCTCCCTCGATATAAAATTGAACAAAATCCTTAATTAATCGAGCATTTTCGCTAGTTCCACGGCCAGCATTACTAGAAACACTACTAGCGCGACTTCGTGCGGAGTGTTGAAAAACTTTTGTATTGAGAAATTCTCCTGCAGCCACAGCCAGTCCGCGATGATTTGCATAAACGAGTTCATAAATAGGTACGCAGTCATCTGGTTTAAGTACGGATGGCAAAACTCTATAATTTGTTTAATAATATTGTTTGAAAAAAAAAACCTATATACACTTGTCATCAATTTGCAGGTTTGCATGGCTACTTCATTATCTTTGTCAAGAACCATTGAAACAAGGCGTTCTTTAAATTTATTAGTAAAAAGCTCCAACTTTGGCCAGGTATCTTGTTTGTCATATAATGGCAACAGAGCACTGATGCACTTCAACCTGACGTCGGCAACCTATTTAAAGCATTAAATATTGACTTTTAATAGAATCAACCTTGTCATGCAGACTCCAGCCGATGTATTTTAGGTATGAATCGTCTAGAAAATGTTCAGGATATATCATCATCCAGTTTCCCAATTCCGTTATACAAATTGCCCGAGTGTCTGGCAATACATCTCTGTATCTATGTACAAAAACACTCTTAAAGATATAGGAAAGCTGCTGACGAACCTCTTCGGCTCTCTCTTCATACTAAATATTAAAAAAATATATACTATTAACATGAAAAGCTAACATCATTTTTGTTTTGAAGAAGTACATCAAGTTTTTCGTTTGTTCCTGCATTATTTTTCAGCTTTGCCTTTTCTGCTTCAATTTGCTTCAGATTTTTCTCTTTTTTTGAGACAATTTCGATTGTGACATCTACCAAAGCAGAAGAAATTTTCATTGCTGAATCTTTATGCTTGTTAAGAAAAAAAATACCTGCAAAGGTGGATGTATGCCGAAATGCTCGTACTTGACTGTCAGCCAACGAAGTAAGTAGCTGAATTACGGAGTCCATCATTCTATCGTCATAAATTATGGAAGATTTGCATTTTTCAATCAAATGCTAAATAAACAAATTGGTTCGAGTTTGAATAAATTATTTACATAAAGCATTGTGTGTAAATTACTACGGAATTTTTTCCAATGAGGTCCAGTCATTACTAGCGGATAGTCTCCGGAGTCTTCATCAAAATCTTCTGTCATTCTTCTGACGATTTCACTTAAAACCATCAATCAAAACTATATACGAGTTTTTCAACCTATATTCCATTCCATGTACCATTGATGAAGTAAGAACTCCTCGACAACCACAGCAATGTAGCAAGAATTGTTGTAATTTTAAAAGTGCTCCTTCGGGAAATTTTTCATAGTCATCAATCCAGTCATCGATATTCCCCTAAATAATATGATATATGGGCTAAAAAACGTACATCCATATTTTTTCCTGATTTCACAGCGCTAAAAAGACCATCTTCTATGTCTGGACCTGCAGATTCTGTTGTAGCAGCAGCAGGCCTTCTTGTCACACTACGTACTCCACCTCTAGCCGAACCCGGCGTTCCTCTTGGTCTACCACGCTTAGCTGTTATAGGAGTGTATAGACCATCATCATTTTTGCGTTTGATTCCCCGTGTTGTAGGCTTTGGAGATCGAAATACACCATCATCTGTTCCTTGATCACTAAGAATAGCGATGTTGAATATGAATGCCTACAAACCTTCCATACCCACCGCCACCAGAGTTGTTTAATTCATTATAATTCACTCTTTGTCCTCCTCTAGTGGTCATTTTTGTAGGAGTTGCTTGCAATTCCATCGTTTGTTGCTCCATTATGATGGATTGCTGAAAAATACAAGTAACAATAATTGAAAGTTATATAAAATGAAGAGTTCAGTATACAACGTGTTAGCAATGACTAAGTGATCTGCAGTGAGTAAAATGAATCGTTCGATTTCTTGAGTTTTGCTTTAGATAATTAAAGAGTACAGCGAATAAATTGAAGAACAGAGAGGTGCGCATTGATACTCAGTCATTAGAATTTCTCCGAGACTCAATCATTTTATTTGTTCTGGCCACTTTCTGCTAGAGAAATTACACTTTGATGTATTTATAGCCCATATATACGCAAGATTTTAATGTGATGAGTTGTTAATTTATCCAAAAGTGTTCATTTTTCGAGAATTATGCTGCAAATTTGTTATCATCTTGACCATTCGTAACTTTTGTTGAGGTGCATTATTAATACTCGTGACTATTATAGAATTTTCATTGTCGCTATCTACATAAGAGTTGGAATGAAAGGGAGCACAGAAACTTTAAACGTTAATGTGTTTGAATCTTGGCAGGTCTCCAAAATGTGCTGACCGTACTTTTCCCCGTTGCGGGATAGAGGTAGGCGCGTCGCGTACGCATCGCGTGAGCATTTTCGAATGAGGATGCTAGATTGGCAAGAGGAGCTTTAGAAAAAAAACTTTACATTATGATTTGTATTTTTACTTGCTTTTTAAATTTAAATCATCTGTTATAAAATCTATAATGCCAACATATTATTAACGCTTTCACTTCGATTATAATAACAATATTCTTCATGGCTTTCTTTTTTTTAGGCCTCTTCTATACTTGGCTATATTTTTGAATTTCAGCTTGCAAAAACAATGGAAGAGGAACAACTTCTGGACTATGAAGAAGAGCAAGACGAGACTCAGGTTCAGCAACCAGCTGAGAATGGAAGCGGTAATGCTGCTTTGAAGCCCAAGGTGAATCTCCTTGTTCTTAATATGCAAACGTTCAGGGTACTTATGCTTCCATCCACAGCAGTGGATTCCGTGACTTCTTGCTGAAACCAGAACTTCTCCGTGCTATTGTTGATTGTGGTTTCGAGCACCCATCGGAGGTTCAGCATGAATGTATTCCACAGGCTACTCTTGGTATGGACATCGTTTGCCAAGCCAAGTCAGGAATGGGTAAAACAGCCGTGTTTGTCTTAGCTACATTACAACAGCTAGAGCCAGTTGATGGAGAGGTCAGTTTTACTTTTTTTTATTTTTAATATATATTTCTATATATTTCTAATATGCTTTTTAAGGTATCCGTTTTGGTAATGTGTCATACCCGCGAATTGGCTTTTCAAATCTGTAAGGAGTACGAGAGATTCAGCAAATACATGCCAACAATCAAAGTCGGCGTCTTCTTTGGTGGAATGCCAATCAAGAAAGATGAAGAGACTTTAAAGTCAAACTGCCCACACGTTGTTGTTGGTACTCCTGGTCGTACTTTGGCACTTGCTAAATCTGGAAAGCTTAAGCTTGATAAAATCAAGTATTTCGTTCTTGATGAATGCGATAGAATGATCGGAGACGCAGGTTTGCTTTTTAAATGTACTGTTATTGTTTTACAGATATGAGACGTGATGTACAAGAGATAGTCAAAATGACTCCTCAGGAAAAGCAAGTTATGATGTTTTCGGCTACACTTCCCAAGGAGCTCCGGACTGTCTGCAAAAAATTCATGCAAGATGTAAGCCAGCATAAATGGTTCTTTTCGAACCATGATTTTTACTTCAAATATTTAAATCGCCGACACGAAATTGGAGGGTCTTGCCAAGGTAATTCTTTCATTGTAATTTCAATATCGAAATTATTTAAGTTCTGCTTGGCAAGTCCTCCACTTCGACGATTGCAGGAGGCGCACTGACGCTTCTTCATGCAGTTTAATTTGGGGATTGCTTCACATGGGAGTGTGTAGCTGGTCTACTCTTTTTTCGCTGTAGGATTTTTATTTTAGCCCATGGAAGTCTTCGTTGATGATGAAGCCAAGCTCACTCTTCATGGTCTTCAACAGCATTACGTCAAGCTGAAGGAATCGGAAAAAAATAAGAAGCTATTGGAACTTCTTGATCAGCTCGAATTCAATCAGGTTTGTGGGTATTTTTCTCAAATATAAAATATTCAGGTCGTAATTTTCGTCAAGTCTGTTCAAAGATGCATCGCATTGAATCAGTTACTTTCTGAACAGAACTTCCCTTCTATTGGCATCCACCGCTCAATGGCACAAGAAGAGCGCCTTTCTCGCTATCAAGCATTTAAGGATTTCCAGGTTTGACGACCTTTTAGTAGAAAAATTGTCTTTTTAGAAGCGTATTCTTGTGGCCACAGATCTCTTTGGACGTGGCATGGATATCGAGCGTGTAAATATTGTTGTCAATTACGATATGCCAGAGTCCTCCGACTCTTATCTTCATCGCGTTAGTTTCTTTTTCAATCAAATATATTAAAAATAGGTTGCCCGTGCTGGTCGCTTTGGAACTAAAGGTCTGGCTATTACATTCGTCTCCGATGAAGCTGATGCCAAGGTTCTCAACAGTGTTCAAGACCGATTCGATATTTCAATCACCGAGCTGCCAGATACCATAGATGTCTCCAGCTACATCGAAGGCAGAACCAATTAAATGACCGAACTCTAACCTGTTCGTTTTTTCTGCAGTCACGATATTGGTCTCACAACAATTGTTATTCTATCCATAAATAAATTCTGAGACTTATTAGCTTATGTAATTGCATGTGTCGTGTGCACGATCGAATACGAGGATTCTGCACAAAGCTTCGCACCTACTCTCTTTCCAACATGTGGTTGGTCACTCACGGAAATGATTCTCATGTATGCTTAACGGGGGACCTTCGTTTGTTTATCTTCCACTCGCCCTTTCCCTGTGGTTTTCCATAGCCAGTTAAGGTTCTCTTTACTCATTTTCATTCCAACTGGATAGTATATCCTTTAGAATGGGAGATCCTTTAAATGCAGCAGCTGTAAACGATTCAAGACCAGTGAGCTGGGAAAAATTCGACGAAATTTCTATGTCGTCCCCTGAAAAGGTATATAAAAACACTCTTTCACATTTAAAATAGGAACCAACAAATGCTGATAAAGCGTCAAATAAACTAACGCTGGATGATAGTATTGACATTGAAGATGGACGAACTAGTGCTGCAGCAGAAGCTCGCCTCGATATTGAGGACAATGAACGGGCTATCGTAACACCATTGCCTACAAATGAAATAATAGCTGGTTCATTTGTATCAAGTTCACTTATATATTGGCTTTCTAGATGCCTCCAAACTAGGGCAAGCTCCTGTGGTAGCCGTCAGCCAGGAATATGGTCTTGATGTGATCACGAAAGACAACGTGATTTTAACTCCCGGAGGAGTTGAATTAGGTCCGCCCCTTTCCGTGCTAAAAAAAATCTGTTTTCCTTTAGTAAATGGACGGCGACTAGCCACTATTTACCCGGAAAACAGCCATTGCGCATGGATTTCGCCTCCCAGATATGAACCTACATGCATGCCAGCAATTTTGGCAGCTGATGGAATTTCAGTGGGTCATTATAACATTATTGTGTTGCTTTTTTTAGTTTTTTTTCTGATGATTTTGTATGAATTTTCAGGTTCCTGGAGATGCTTACATTACAGCCATGGAACTTATTACGAACGACTATCGATTTCGCAGGTTTTACCCTTTTTTCACTCGTTTCATTGAATATTTAAGCTTTTCGACTCTCTATTCTAGAATGATTGCTGCTTGGATGACTCTTTCAATTGTAATCCTTCTGGTAGTTCTTTTCACAAACACACAAGTAGCACCTCTGAGATTCGTTTAAAATTTGTAGGGTGGTCTGCCAGTAATGATCTTTTGCTTCGTTTGGATTTTTATGCTTTTTGCTGGCATTTTCGGATGTGCTATTATTCGAAAACAGGTAATTGATCTACTTTTTTAAGGAATAGTCTTTAGATTCGAATAGGCTTAAGGCATTGCATTCATTCGGCAAATAAAGTGCTTATCAAACACAATATACTTGCGGGAATCGAAGATAAAGGCCAACTTTCTTGTCATAAAGTTGTAGTGAGTATTATTTAGCAATTTCTTTATCTCCATTCAAATAGATACATTTCCTTTGGTTCAAAGTAAGCGATTGTCTTCCGGATCTTGAACGCCTAATTAGAATCGAATCCAGTGGTGGTGCTGTAGTTTTTGGTGGACAAGCTCACTCGGCTCCAGGAAAAGAAATGACAAAAACTGAAGTACGATAGGCTCTTCTTTCCTAAAATATTACTACAGATATCAGAAAAAGCAATACAATTGATTCTAAAGTATAGCCAAGGCTATGTAAAAGATACAGTGAGAGTAAGTAACATGATTTAGCTATATTTTTTGTTATAGCATCGCATCATTTTTCCATCAAAGCCAGCTCATGGTGTTTCTGATTATTCTCAGAAGCACTGCAGACGACAATACTGCATTTGCCAGTATATTGATAAAGTAAGCAGCTTAAAATAGTTCTTCTTATTCTTGATTCAGAAACATTTCCATCGAGCTCCAAAAAAGTGGTACTCAATTTTTGTATAGGTTTTTACTTATGTACTTTTACAAAATCCGCTCAAAGTGCTGCATCTTTCACATTTTGCCATTGACAGCTATAAACTGGTAAGCTGCATAATTTAGAGCGTAATCACTTTGCATAATACTTGTGATATAATCAGGTTGTGACTTCAGTCTGCGATATATGTCTGTGATAGCAAATAAAATTCACTTATTGCTATAGAATAAGTAAACATTATTTGTTTTTCTGGTTATTATTTTAACAGATTTATTTAATTTACAGAGATTCAACTCGCTTGTTTAGAAATGTCAATAGTTTTGCTAATGGGTATTCCAGCAGCTGGTAAAACAACTCTTGCTCGAGAATTACTAAGTTCAATTTCCAAGAGCTCTTTGTTTTCTTTCGACACAATGTTTGGACGTGAAATAGAAGATTTCAATGCCCATAAAATCAGAAAGAAATTCGAAGAAACAATTAAAGCTAAATTAGAAGAAATTCCAAATAACGAGTGGCATTTGATTTTAGCAGATGATATTTTCTATCTAAAAAGTATGAGAAGACCTTTTAAGAGAATGGCTCGAGCTCTTGGATTCCAATTTCTAGTTGTTGCGTTACAAGTAAGTCAAAAGTTTTGTTTTAGCATTATTTTAGTGTGATTTATCTACTGCATTGGAAAGGAATAGATTACGCGAGAAAGAAAAAGTGTCAGAAGAAACCATTCGTCGTATTTATAACGAAATGGAATTTTCATCGAACTGCTACTTTTATAAATCTCTTCCGGAGCTGCTTGAAATCATTAAAGAAACGAAAAGAGTTGAACCTATTATAACAAGAAAAGAAGAAAGCTTGGAGCAAACACAATTAGAAAACAATGAGATTACTTTGAGAAAATGTGTGAAACTTTTGGTTGATGAAGGTTATAATGGGAAAGCTCTTGCTGCTGCAAAGAAAGCAGTCTGGAAAAATTCAAAATATTCTCAGAAAATATTGGAGGAAGAAGAAGGAAAAATGCTACTTCTAACGCATTTATAGTTAGTTTTTAATTAATTTTTAAAAATAATTGGCAGAATTATCTATAAATCTTATACATATAAATTGAAAAGAAACCTCAGCCGATATCATAATAAGGTACCTCAATAGTATAAAAATTATAAGACTTATAATAGATTTGTTCTCTGCTATTGCTTTATGCAATCAGTATCTGATCTTAACAAAATGTCTAAGAGCTTAGATTTTTTTTAGGAATGCCCATTATTGACGTTAGCAAAATTCAATTGAATCTATCCGCTGTTCTTCTTAATGGCCAGAGCTTCAGGTAATTATGCTTCTTTTTTTTAAAAATGTTAACTTAAAAGTTTAGATGGATTGAACAAATTGGAAATTTTTATGGAACAGCACGTGGTCGATTATGGAAAATTAAAAGAATTAGTAACGAACAGGTGACTTTAGAATTTATTATTGTACTATATTATTCAGATAGAATATACAGTTCTTGCCTCTACATCAGAAATTCCTTATTCTGATGATGACAATGCCCTCTGCGATTATTTTAACGTAAATTGTTAGTAAAATTTAATCCTTTTTTTATAGTTACAAGTCGACTTAGAAAAATACTATAATACTTGGTCTCAAGCTGATCCTCATATCAAGGCATTATTAGAAACTACTGAAAAATTAAAAGTAAATATAACTGGCTAGCAATAATTTGCTTTAGGGAATACGAATTCTTAATCAGGAGCCAATCGAAACACTATTTGCTTTCATTTGTTCAGCAAATAACAATATCAAACGAATCTCTAGTTAGTTTTATATTTAAATATAATTTTTCTAAAGAAATGGTTAATCTTCTTTGTTCTTTATATGGAACTAAATTAATAGTATCGAAGGAGATTTCTGAAGTGGATAGTGCAATATTAAAAACTAATTCACAACTAATGTATGCTTTTCCTACAGGTAAAGCTCGTTTAGAGTTGACTACTAAGATATATTTTAGCTTTGGAATTACAGAATGGCTTAGACGGAATGGAAAAACAACTTCGAGACGACGGGTTTGGATATAGAGCTTCATACATTGCGTAGGTTTTTTCTCGAATGAATTCTATACTAAATTTTAGAGGAAGTGTAAAAATACTGAGTGAAAATCCTGAAAGCCTCGAGAAATTGCGTTATCCAAATCTAGCTAAAGAAAGTCTCCTACAGTTTAAAGGAGTTGGGCCAAAGGTATCGTAATCGTTATTTTAATATTTTATTGCTTCTAGGTAGCAGACTGTGTAAGTCTAATGGGGCTCGGCCACAATAGAGTCGTGCCAATAGATACCCACGTCTTTAAATGCACAGTAAAGCACTACAGGAAAGATCTGGTAGGCAAGTCTCTTACGGCAGCACTTCACTCGAATATTGGTATGTTTATTTATTTTGCTTGTATTTTTTTAGGAGATTTCTATTTTGAAAAGTTTGGCGATTACGCTGGATGGGCTCAGGCAATAATTTTCAATGCACAGCTGATGGGAAAAGAAGCAGAGATCAAGAAGAAAATCATCAAGAAAAGAAAGGCAATTTAACAGTCTGTTGTTTTCTTCTTTTTCAATAAACTGTCTTATGTTACATCTTACAATTTATTTCTATTTTTACAACTTTTTATGGTGTTGGGGTGATTACTAGCGGAGTTGAGAAATGAGCTCCATATGGGTCAGCGGAGAGGATGTTCTGCATCGAAACCGCAATTCCACTCCACATATCGTTTGAGAGGACCAATCCTCCTGTATCGAATTTTCCTGAGAAAGTTGGAGTAAAAGGCACAGAAGCAGTGGCCGATTCGCACTCTCTGGAGACGTAAGGTGGATTGGTGGTAGCTATAATTTTGCATACTATTATACGACTGGCTGTTTACTTTCTATGAAATTTCCAATAGCCGTACAGCTTGCTTCCAGGGTGACATTATCGAGTCTCGAATCGTGAGGATCCAACGTAACTGTGAGGTTTGAGACGGAGATTCCTTTGTTAACAAAAAGCGTTTTAGCCTGAACAGTCTTTAAATCTCCGATTCTTTCTAACCGCTTGTTCAATTTGTTGTTGAACATAGCTTTGAACAGCTTCATCAGAAGAAGTTCCTCCCTGTATTTGGGGTGGAGTAGAGCCAAAAGTCCAAGTAGTCGGAGGACTGGCAGCAAAAGAGAAAGTCCCTTTGCTAGCCGAAGTGCTGGTGCTATTATCTGAAATGTATTCTCTCTTGTGATCAAACGCAAATTACCTCCAGGAGCGATCGGAGCACATCCTAAAATCGATGGGACAAGAAGGGAGAACAGCAGGAGAAACATGACTTGTGTTGTCTCCAAAATAAATCTTTATATAGTCTGGAAGTCTCATTGAATAGAAGGAAGAATGTTTGGAGAGGTTTTGTCGTGGATGACAACAAGAGAAACTTTTACAACTTGATCAAATAGACGCTCGGTAAGCAAAATATTTATTCCAAAAATGTACAGACAACTTCCTGAGCCAAACTACGCATCAGAATCATCGAAGCTGAGTGTGATATCTTCTTCATTGAACTAGAAAAGGCCGTTTTTAAAAAGAGAAAAAACTAACGATGACATATCCTCGAATAATCAAATTGTTTTGCAGCTGGTAGGCAAGCAATTCCCATTGTTGTTTGGTGGCCGGCTGAAAGAAATCTAAAGGCAAAAGAGATGCTCACGAGAGTCGAACTAAATGTTCCGGAAATGGTGAAACTTTCCAAAGAAGTTGGTGCCATCTTGACTTGATTTGGCATAGTTGTAGTTGCCGGCAGATATTGGTCATTGCTGCATGTGAGCACAAAACTTTTGCCTAATTTCTTCTTGTAATTTCCAAAGAAACGCTTACTGTCAAAAGTGAAAATAGTGGATTTAACGTTTGACGACATGAAATTGGACTCGAGACAATTAGTTTTGTCAGCACCGATTATCGTCAGGGAAACGGTCAAAGCGTCATTGGAGTCGACATTCACCGATACCTAGGAGACATTGTTGAATAAGACTGGAAACTACCATATCTTGTGGCAGTTTGTATTCAGCCGTGATAGCATCTACCTGAAATTTTATTTTGTTTTTGAATCGACCACGAACTCCGAGATTACCACTCGATCGATGTCCAGGGCTATAACTCCATTCTCGACTGTTGATCCAAGAACCTTTTGTTGGTCTATTCTGTTTGTACCTGAAATTTATCTTTGGACGAGATTTTCCCTCTCCCACCACTAGGAGGACCGGTCCATCGGGTTTTAATGTTGATTCCAGGCAGACTGAATTTGACTTTTTGATAGGAATTGCCGGGAGTGACTCCGGGAGTCGAAGAAGGGTTGCATCCCAAGCATCCAGAAGACACGAAAACGGCGATGGAAAGCAGTTGAAGCAAGGTCATTCCTCTCTTTTCCTCTTTCTTCCAACTCTTTTTATCCTCAAAAACTGTTTGCATTTTTTAATGGCAAAAGATCGAAAAAATGGGTGGTCGCAACTTTTTATAGCCGTTTTTGGCTGTACGAAACAGAATCCTCACAATGTCCCCCCGGCGTGTTGAGAAAGGCCTCGCTTACATAAAGATCTCTCCCCACTTTGCCTAATCAAACGAATCTGACTGTACTGTTTTTGTGTGAAAACTTCTGAGAATTCTTTTGGTTTTTTTCTTTTATTTCGGTCATAACTTCATCCAATAAAGTTGATTTCTTGAATGTTTTTCAAGCTGCTTATCAAACTGAAGAATTGGCAACTTTTACGAGTTTTGGTCATTTCTCTCGAGTCAACAGAAAAAAGTCAACAGAGAATACAAACTGTGAATCATTTCCCCCGAAGAAAGGAGCTGAAACATGTTGTTTGTACATTTTCTATATTGTTTTTCGAATAAAAATCTCCTATCTCACACGCAATTGTTGGCTTTCTTCTTATTACAGATTATCCGCTAGTTCGTGATGTTTAATAGAAGGGAAATTCGAGAGAACTTTGGAGTCAATCGAGATAAAAGCAGTGGTTACTGTAGCGACATTTAAGTTTTCCACGATGACGTCTTTTTTCTTTGGAACTCTCTGGAATGTCTCAAGTACTTTTGCCCAACTAAGTGGCGTCTCAGGAATCTTCTTCCTCCTCTTCTTCCTCGTGATTTCTTCCATAACAAGATTAAAATTAACCCCACCTCTCCGAAGCCAAGGAATCTGCTGCAGATTTTTCAAGGAAACGGACCAACGACATCAACTTCTAATCAAAATAGCCTCCTCGTCACTTTTCAGGAATTAGAACTGGGAATTTCCAGACGTCAACTGGTGGGCAAAACGGAGATTATAACGTACACCTCGGAGTCGCAAAGATCCTTTAGGGGAGAACCGACGAGCTCTGGTCTCTCGAATAAATTCTGATCTCTCGGAAAATTCGAACAATTTCAAAACTCTTTTATCTCCTCTGCCATCATGTTTCCAAAGATCTTTCGAAGGCTTTAAAAGCACCACCCTTTCCTTCTGCAAACCTAATGGTCGTCTTCCTCTAATGGCTGACATCAAGTGCATAACTGATTAACTGGTCCTATTTAGAGAGACCTCCTGGAAAGGTTCTTTGCTCTTTCCCAGAAGTACTTCCGTAAACTTTGAGGTTAATTCATTTTGTTGCCAGCTTCTCTGTTCGAAGACCAAAGACAACTCTCCTTTCAGCTGATCAATCTCTTTTACATGCTGTTTCTTCCTTTTCTCAAACTTTCTTAGGAGAATAAAAGAACAAAAGCCAAGTTGCAGACAAGAATCTCATTAGAATTCTCCAGCTAAAGTTCAACTTTTTCACATTCCCGTTGGAAGTCTAATTACCGCCAGTATATAGTTGTTTTTCGAGATTCGGGAACCCCCAGCTGAATATCCCTCCTAATTAAAATCTCATTTCCTCCTCAAATTTTGAGATTCTTGAGCTCGAAGAAATACCTTTTCTATAAATCATAGCCGGGATCCGATTCCACCCACTTTGAGTCAACAAAAGAGCCACCTTCGTCATTTTCTTTCTGCTTAACAGTGAGAACAACAAAGATTGAATCAGCCAAGCGAAGCCTAAACTTCTAGACTTTGCTCAAACTTTTCTGATGACGAAAATATAATTTGATTTCCTCATTAGAATCACACAAGTAGATGAACCTTCTCTCTTCCAGTCTGCCTCATCTTTTATCTTTCCCTTTTCATTCAGAAGAGTCTTTCCAGGTATAAATTCCTATGAGGTTTCTTTTCTTCCTGTTGGGACTTATTTGTGTTGTTTCTTCTTCTCTACAAGACGATCGCTATAGAGACGTCAAAGAGATCAATCCAATAGCCAGGTATACCCCCAGAACATCACGAGATCTTTCCAGGTATTGGGCTCAAGCTCGTCTGAGACGTAAACTTCCTCTACTCGATGCTTTGGCGAAGCAACGCCAAGAGGGAGGAGACATCAAATACCGAAATTGTTTCTTCTCTCCAGTCAGTTTCTCTCGGGATAATTCCATCCCCTTTGCAGGTCCAATGTCAACTGCCGGTGGCCATTGAGAAAGATCCTCTCGTTTCAGCTTTGAAGATCGAAGAAGAACCAACGGATTTCCTGAGGTTTCGAAGATATTGGAAACGTTGAGGGGAAATAAGACTGTTTTGTTATCTTTACGTGACATATCTCTGTATTTTATGTTTGAATTTCAAAGAAACAACTTTATTTCTGTCGACTTTATGACCAGCTACTGAGTCGACCATCTGTCAGTCTGAGTCGAACCATTTCATCACCGCCCGCCTCTAAAGTCCATTGTTTTTCACGTATATGATGGAGACTCCCGCCAACCATCGCACGGTTCGTCTATTTCTGCCCGAAATCACAAAGGAATTCCACTATTGACGGAGATCCTTTCAGAAATTATGGGTGTTTTCTTCTTTTTTTCTATGGGAATCTCCGAAAATTCCTATTAAAAAGTGCCGCCACGAACCTCAATTCGTCACAATCTGCTTAAAATGGACGACGGCTTTTTTATACCTTTGTTCCCAGACAAAACAGGCTGATCTGCCAGTAAATGGACCCCGTCTATCAAAAACCTATATATTTTTTTGAAGTTTCAATTTACACCAAAATATCCATAAAATCACAAGCATCAACTACAACCTTCTACTTCTCTTGTGGTTTTTGAAGGAATTTTGGTCTCTCAGAGCATAAATATCTCCAGAGCAAAACACATTTAGTTTGAATTATTCGAGTCAGGCAGACGATCTGTGTCAGCATAGATCATGGGCGCCAGCTGACATAAAAATGATGTTCGTCGTGGTAAATTTGAATAATAAACAACCCTCGTATCTGTCCTTTTTGTCGTTGAAACGTCGAATCTTGCAGGTCTTCGTTAGCATTTTGGTGATATTTTCGGTGGCATGTACGTGGGCTCTACATACACAATTCTCGCAGATTGCTCTCCACATCAACAAGGTTTCAAAAGACGAATCAAATAGGAAAGGATTCAGACAAAATTCAATGCGCCCTATGTGCTGATGTGGTTCAATACGGTTTTTATGATTCTTTGTTATCCAATTTTCCTGATTGTAGCCGCGATTAGAAAGGAAAAAGTTGCTGATGCCCATGCGTAATCATTTTAAAAGAAAAGGAGGAGAATTTTTTTAGACGAGCTAGTTTGGTTTTTGGAGATCGAGGCTTTTGTCTTCTAGCTGTTTTCCTCCGAGTTTCTCCTTTTTTATTATTTTGGATCGGAGCCAATTATACTTACGCAAAAGCTTTGGTCCACGTCTCAGCTAGCATCGCTACTTCCATTTCTGCTTGCAATGCGGCTGAAGTTTATCTTTTGTCGATTTTCATTCTGAACGACAAGTTCATTCCTTTCAAACTTCTTTCGGTCGTATTTGCAATCGCTGGAGTTGCTGTGATCTCTCTCGGTGTCAATGGAGCCAATAATCTGCAATGGCTTGGCATTCTTCTAGCCATCCTATCTGCCACTTCGGCTGCCGTTTATAAAGTATTTACATTCTATCAAATCAAAAACATTTAGGTTCTTTTCAAAAAAGTTGTCGGTAAAGCTGATCTTGCCCAAGTCTCGCTGTTTATGACTTCGCTTGGTCTTTTAAACCTGTTTCTTAATTTTATTCCAACATTCATACTGGCTGCTACAGGTGTTGAGTTATTTACCTGGGATGGAATACCCTGGGTTCCGCTGATTGGCGCCGGATTTCTATCATTATGTTTGTCACAGAAAAAAAAATGTTTTAAACTTTTCCAGTGTTCAATTTCTCGATTAACTTTGGCATCGCAATGCTTCATCCACTCGTCATTTCAGTTGGAATGCTCATCGGCATACCATTGAATGCCAGTAAGTTCGCTAAGCGAAACATTAATATTTCTATAGCAATCGACATTATATTCCGCGAAGTTCCTGTCACTTGGAGCTTCCTCGGTGGGACTGCATTAATTTGCTTCTCATTTTTGCTTATAATCTTCCCCTATGAGACGTGGAATTCGAAAACAGAAGAAGTTCCTGTCGTTTCAACTCTTCCAAAAGAAGATACTGGCAATGTATAGCGGCTTTACAACAAAAGATGTTTGGGTATAAACTTTCATAACAAATAACAGGAAAAAACAACAATGAAAACAATCGAGCTACTTACTTTGTTTTTTTTTTGTTTGTTTTGGTCAATTTTCTCCGTTTTACCGGTACGGGTTCTTCATCTTCTTCAGACTCGACCTCTTCTTTTATTTCAATAGGTTTTGGTTTAAACTCTCCCTTTTTGCTTTTCTTAGTTGGTTCCTCGACAATCTGAAGCTTAGTTAAATGAAATTAAGCTAAATTTACTTCGTCAACAGAATCAGAATCTTTTCTTTTTCTACTTGGCTCAGTTTTTTTCTTTTTAGAGGGTTCTGGTACATTTTCGGAATCATCTTTCCGTTTTCTAGTTGGGTTATTGTTTGAAAGTTCGTCCCAAACATCATCTTCACTGCTTTCCTCGTCAGAATTGCTACCATCGTCTGTTTCGATGTTATCTTCATCATCAGAACCCTATCGCAAATATTAAAAACTAAAAAAGTCACCTTTATCTGCTCCCAATCTTCATCTTCTTCCTTCTTAATTTGTTTCAAAATTGAGAGATCTCTTCGCATAACAACTTTATTTAGACGAGTTTTACAATAAATCTGAATTGTTATGGAATAAATATATCAAAAAAGCAAACCTTATGGACGAGCTTTCGAGTTTCGACTTCGTGTACTCGTACAAATCTATCGATTCCACATGAAACCATATAAGGGGCAGTTGGATGACCATCTATCGAACGAATAGAGCCAGCCTGATGCCCTTTGTACTTCCACACAGGATTTACTGTAGGTTAGTATAACCAAAAAAATTAATGGAATAAAACCTCTGCTTCTCAAGTCAAAAAGACCTATTTCACCAATAGCGTTTGCAGCAACAATGTGATGATCGCGATAGCAATGAGAAATTGATGTAATTGGAGATTCCATGAAATTGATTTTTTTAACTGGTCTCCTTTGTTCACGTGGATCATATAAGCGCATCTAAATTTACTTGTTAACAGAATAAAGATATCTTTACAAACTTCGTGTAGCTTTGTAGCCTCCAAAATCTGATTGCCTTCTTCTACAAAAAGCAAAGATGTTGTTAACACTTTTACAGGAATTTGTAATTTATCTAAAGGAACATTTTTGGCGCTCCATATCTGTTTTCCTGTCTCTATGTCCCATGTCTTGGTTAGATTTTCTATTCCACCGGTTACAATAGAGTTGTTATTATTTGAACCTATAAAAATTAAAAATAATCAAGAGCCTAACCATTCATAGATGTTATATTATTTCCGACGTTCCATGAGCGTTTTTCTTTTCCCGTATCAGACCATATTTTCACAATACCGGATTCAACACAGGTAATAATATCATTTCTAAATAGTATAAAATTAATGTGAAAATTCAACTAACTTGTTTGTTAAATGCAGTCCTTTTATTGTGCCTTCTCCTCCATTAGCTACAAAAAGGTTGGTTTGTTTGGAGTTTTCACAATCTAAAATTTTCAGCTGACGATCTAGTTGAGCCGTTAATAAATCAGTCTATAAAAATCGTATGCGGAGCAAACTTATCTTACTTGATCACCATTTGCCCAAATCATTGCAATAATTTCATCTTTTTTTGGGTCCAATGATTTAATGCTGTTTACATTATAAAATGAGTTATCTTTTAGAGAAATACCTGCAAAGAAATAATGAAAAAATTGTTTTGCATACCTTTTAATGCTCCTGTTGAAGCACCCACATAGCAATCCATGGAGAACTTCTAATTCTGAAAAATCCATTATATATGAGATAATTAAGCGAAGAAATAAAAAAATGAAAGGAATATTATTAAAAATTTACGATAAATAGGACAGAAGGCAATTTTCTCCTAGAAAGATGACGCTATAAAGGTTCAAATGGTCAAATTCCATTTTCTTTTGTGAAAAGAAGGCGAATTTTAATAATTTGGAACTTTTTGAAATGGAGCGCAGAATATGGCTGTCTGACTCTAGCCTTCGAAACGCTTGCCTCTGCATCCCTGTTTCCCCAAAACGCTTTTATTTCAAAAACTTTCTTTAAAAATCTTGTTCTTCGTTGAATATTACAATCAAAATATAGTTCATTTCAGCAAAAATGGCGATGGCAGGACGTGTTGCTCGCGGTACTAGATTACCTCCAGAGGTTTATTATCACTTTTTCGAATTATTGCTTTAGGTTAATCGAATTCTTTTTGTCAAAAATCTTCCTTACAAAATTACCTCTGAAGAAATGTATGAGATTTTTGGAAAATTTGGTGCCATTCGTCAAGTTCGAGTGTTAGTTTGAATTTATTTTTCAATTTCGTTTTAGTGGAAATACACCCGAAACTCGTGGAACTGCTTTCGTTGTATATGAAGATATTTTCGATGCTAAAAATGCTTGCGATCACCTGAGCGGTTTTAATATTTCAAACAGGTAAAATATATGTCATATAATAACGCGTTTTTCAGATACCTCGTAGTGCTCTATTACCAAGCCACAAAGGCTTACAAGCGACTGGATACAGAAAGGGTAAGCCTTCTTAGAAATACTTATTTTCAAATATATATTTTAAAATAATAATCAAAACATTTAGGCACGAGAGAAGTTAGAAAACATCAAGTCGAAGTACAACATAAGCGGAGACTTAACCAAAGTCAAAGAAGAAATCTACAATGCTCAGCTTACCCCATCAGTGCGACGATGATAATTTTGTCAATGCGTATACAATAAATTATCTGCTTTATTAGTTAGCATAGACGTTAACGTAATGGCAATACTAAATTGAAGAAGACGGGGTTGTATCTCTTGAATCAATTGAACTAGAAGTTTTTCTCACTTCACGTGATTGTGATCGTGAAAGATCCTTTTTATCAATATCACGAGAATCTTCTCTCTTTCCTTTTCGGGAATCGCGGGAGGTTCCTCGGCGAGATCTTGTATCACTACGCGATTGGCTGGATCGTGGTGAAACAGCTCTTTTAGTCTTTTTTGAAGGCGGCCCATGAACTGATTGAGTTGGTGTTGGGCTATCATCCTAAAAAAAGGGCTCAACAGCCTTAAGTTTGAAAAAAACAACCAACATTTAAATAATCGTCGTACTTCGTATCCGACATAATAAAGTCAGTACTCTTTGTTGATTCATCAGGCGAATTTTCTTCTAGCTCGCGAAGATCGTACATACTCTCAAGTTTTTTCATTATCTATAATGTTTTTATTATTAGAAATAGAAATAAATTAGCCCTGCCTGCTCACTTGTTGGACGAAATTTGTATTTTGGCTCAAAGCGCTGTACTTGTTTATTTTTTGTTCCTTCGTCTCGTCTTTGTAACAAGACCATGTCTTCAGGCTTTAGAAAATCTTCAAATCCAGG
This sequence comes from Oscheius sp. JU1382, assembly GCA_932521405.1. Taxonomy (NCBI): domain Eukaryota; kingdom Metazoa; phylum Nematoda; class Chromadorea; order Rhabditida; family Rhabditidae; genus Oscheius; species Oscheius sp. JU1382. The sequence goes on from OW051479.1 coordinate 5,602,890, forward strand.
GGGCTCATCTTCATAAATGTTATGCATGCGATCAACTATCTGGCCTAGATGGAATTCTTTGTTAGAACCTAAAAGAGTTGAAAAATGAGCGAAGTAGAACGAACCCAATGGCTTAAAATTCACAATGCTCGTGTAGAATCGAGTTTCAGAGAGTTCGCACCATGTTGGCTTTATTTCTGTCCATGGACGATTGGCTTGCGAAGCCTGTGTCACATTGCCAAATAGTTCTTCGTGTACATCGTTCGAACTCCTAGAATTATTAGTTTAAATATAAAACCAAAGGCTTACTTTTTTACTTTCATGTCGAAGCTTTACTATTGTAATTTGTAAACAGTCAATCTGAAAACATCGTACATTGTTCATTTAATTAAACAGAAAAGAAAAGAGTAAAGGCTAGAACTGAATCAAAGGCTATTTGAACGTTTGAAGAATATAAATGCGTGCAGAAATGCGTATAAAACATTATTTTCATTGTGACGCATTTTTCTTATCTAATTTCAAAGTTCTATATTTTGCTTGTTACATGCATTTATATATTACTATTTTTCATATTTTCTGAAATAGCTGCTAAATTAAATTTAAGGTGGAAATGTCAGAAGCACCAAGTTCATTAGTAAAAAAAGCTGAAAGCATGGAGGATCGATTCAGACGTCTACACCAAATGAGGGTAGCTTTTTATTTAATTTGCAAATGAATTTCTATTTTAGCAGCAAGCGAGAAAAGATAATATGGAGCAAGTAGTGGAAGAAGACAGAAAGTCGAAGTTACCAAAGAACTACGAGTCAAAGCGTGTTCGCGAAGAATGGGAACTTCAAGAAATTCAAGAAAGAGAGGTAAATTAATGTTTCTTTAAAAGGTAGTTATTTTTAACTTAAAGAAAGCTGAAAAGGAAGGAAAAGACTATGATAGACTGAAGGCTCTTCAAATGTCAGCCGATGTTGCCGATAAAATCGAATATAAGCGCAAGAGGAAGCAGAACCCAGATCAAGGATTTTCCAGTTAGTTTTTTTTAAGTTTTATTTTTAAAAATACGTTTTAGCCTATGAAGATATGAGCTTGCGACAACATGCTAGATTAACGTCGTCACTAAATCCTGATTTAGAATCCTATAAGAAAATGAGAGATGTAGTGTAAGGAATTTTCATCAATAATTCATCATATTTCTATTTTAGAGGCAGCAGTCAATTTTATCCGACGGCAAACACACTTATTCATGGTGCACACTATCCAACAACAGCTGCAATGGATCGTCTGGCTAAAGATGTAGTTGGACAGTTAGTCATTTTTCGCGCAATTTTTAATCCACTTTTCAGAGCTAAGAGCCGTGAAAAGTTTCATCGTCGTCGTATGTTTGATCCTGATGCCCCAATCGATTACATTAACGATAAAAACAAACGTTTCAATGAGAAGCTCGAAAAATTCTACGGAAAATATACCGAAGAACTCAAGGTTTGTCACATTTTAAACCAAGTTTACATTATTTTAGGACGATTTGGAGCGTGGAACTGCTGTCTGATTATTTGATACGATGTATTTTGAAATAAATTCACTCGCTAGCATTGTTCATTTCATAAGCGACTCATTAGTTATTTTGGCTTTTAGTCGATATATCCGCATTGTTTACCACATCTGCCAGTAAACCCAATTGGCTCTGGGACGTCTCGCTCTCTCCGATAAACATCCACTATCTTCTAAATTGACGCTCCCTCGATGGCAGTTGCTTCTCTTCTCTGCATCGTCGCGTTGTTCTTATTTTAGCCCACCTAAGCTATTTCAACATTTGGCTTTTGAGGTGATCTCTCGATTTCGGTTGTCATGTGGCCGAATTGTTTACGTGAAAGGAGAATCATTCCTTGAGAGCAAAGGATCAGAACTTCGTATAATTGAAAACTATTGCTGGAGATATTCCAGACAATCAAGGGCCGATTTTCCCACTTTATCTCATCAGACGATGCCATAGAATATCGCTAAAAGTTATTCCAAGGTTCAAAGTTCTACAATTGCACTTGTTTACGATTTTCGACGTTTCAAAACAAGCTCCTGTGTTTGTTCCATCGTCATTCACATGCTCGACGTAAACAATACTATCTTGAGTCAAAGGATTCCAAAACATTCTACGTTTATCTTTATAAAGCAGATTGAAGGAAAACCTCAACGTACTTTTTCAATTGTCTCTCAAAACTGACAAACAAAATGATGTTTTTCGACCTTCTTCAGGCTGTCAAAACAGACTTGTTTTCCAGATGAGTGCATCTGCTTTCGGCCATTTTGTTATCTATTCCCTTCTTTGGGTGCCTGCGCAGTCGTTTGTGATCCTCATTATTGGGTAAAATCAATGTTCTATGAATGCGAAGCAACCGGTCGACTTCATGCCACCCAATTCTTTATTTTGACTACCTGGCATGTGATTTTCCAGTTCTATGCGCTACAATATGGCATTTCAGCAGCTTTAATAAGCAATTGATTTTTGTGAGAATTTTCCACGGCAATCCCACTCCAGACATTGAAAACTGACGAAATGCACACATCGTTTGTGCGGATACATCCATTTACTACTATTGTTTGTTCCACGTAGAGGATCGATGTAACCAAGGGGCTACTTCATAGCCTTGGTTACTTGTCCTGGTTTCCCGTCATCATATCTATCCGTTCCCCAATGAATACTGTCTATATCCCGAATCTCATAAAAGTATTCCATTAATAAGAAGACCTATTTCAGATGGCGCTTACCTGCTCGGATATCATCAAATTCATTTTTGCTGTTATTCTTCCGGTAAGATCAAAGCAAAAATTTTTTTTAAAACCAAGAATTTTAGCCTCTTGGTGTCTTCCTTGAGAAGGGTATGGTTTCACCTCATAATTTTAAAGCGTTTAGGTTGTGGAAAGGACCTGGTCATTAACATCCTCCTTACCATACTAGGTTACATTCCAGGTTAGTTCATAAATCTTTCAATACAGTATGTTAATTCTAGGCATTATACACGCTTGCTACATCATTTTGGCTTATTAATAGCTGGTATACTGTTACCAACTTCTTCTGCTATGCATAATTACCTGATGACACGCATTTGAATAAAGCTTCTTTTCTTTATATTCTTGCTAGTTTCAGAAAAGAGAAGGGACTGACCAACACATATAGAGATTTATAGTTACTGTATTTGATTCTAATAAAGCACTTGAACTGTACATTCTGTCTAAAAAATTCAGAAAATTTTCCTCAACATCAAACTGCAGCTAAAACTCCTTCGATAAAAGTCCCAAATACAGATAAGGAACTTTTAATAATAACATTTATCGTAAATTTAAACAGGCCCAAAGTACATTCTCAATGTTAACAAAATACCAGAAAATCAACCGAAAAACAATAACGAGACCGGGAAAGAATTTCGTGTAAAGAAGCGTAAAAGATTTAACTCTTTCCGCTATCATTAGGATTCGGTCGCTTATCAGCCGGATGATTTCCCTGACGGTTGCCGAAATTTCGAGAGCCTCTGTAGCGACTAGCACCACGAACTGGCTGCTGACCGCCACGATTGTTGCGATCCAGACGGCGCCATACAAAACGTCTAAGATCTTCAATTTTTTGCTTTGCATCCTAAAATAGTAGTTGACTTAATCAATTTATTTAACTTCAGATTCCTCCTCCGTAATTGCAGCCTTGGACAAAGTTTTTCTAAGCCTCATCAAGTACAACCCTCCGAGATTCTTTCCATCCCAGAAGAGTGGCTTATTGGACTCTTCTCTGTTTTTACGCCATCCAGTTCCGAGTTGCTAAGAGTAATTAAGTATAAAATAACAAGCATGCATCTAACTTTATCTTGATGGCAAACAGCTATGTAACTTGAGCCGGTTTCAATCAGGATATTGGCAATCCATTTGTGCTGGTCAAACTTCATCTTTTGTCCTTCCTCCCAAGTACTAATTTTAAACTGAAAATTTAAAAAGAGAAAAATTAAAGGCATACCGGTCCCCACGCCTTATCATCAAAATTTTTGATCTCCTTCACTACTTCTTCAGCCTTAATAGTATTGGGAGCTTCGATGATCTTCGCCATTGCCTCAGAATCATTGAAATGTTTGGCCATTTTTGCCCTATAAATGCTTATTGAATAAAAGATTGTAATACCAGTAGTAGCGCTCAACGGTTTTATGTTCGACTCCATCAGCGTCTTTGAAAGAGGCTTCAAAGCGAATACCCAAAGGATCTTTAGATCCTATATAAAATAGGAATTGTTGGACTGATACAGAACTAACCGCCAACCAGAATATAATCTCGGCCAATTTCGTCATACTCAGGGAAATCGTCGTTATCACTAGCAGTATCTCCAATTTGGGCCTTCAAACTAGTGGCGAGTCTCTTTACCTTCTCTTTGGTACGAGCATTTTCAGCCTATAGAAGTTTAATAATAAAAGTATTCCAGACCTTTAACTTGCGAACAGCCTGGCGAAGATTATCTTTTTCAGTGTCTAAGTTGCCTATTGACTCCCGAAGACCAGTTACTAAATGTTTCAGCAGATCAACATCCTAAATATAATGATATATTTTGCATACCAAAATGAACCTTTCGAAGTTGTTCAACAACTTCTTTAGTACTCGGGTGATTTTGAGCCATAGTCGATCAAGCAATTTGATTTCTCTGAAATTTTTAAATTGTAAGATAAAAATACCTTTAAAAATAGCGCAAATTATAAATGAAAATAGATCTTTTTAAGATTTAGAGCCGATAGCCGACAAAAAAATACTTTCGAATGGGCTGGCGTTTAGCTGGCAATATCTACGTTTTGAATTTCATCGAGGTCCCACAAATGAATCGCGCCAAGACGCCGCGTAAAAAGGAACAGCGTTGGCTAAAATTGATACTCAACTTTGTAAACAAAAAGACCGGTCTGTTTTCCGAGTTTTCCATCTCCCAACAAATCCTATTAGTGAAGCTCTTTGTTATGAAGCTTCTAAAATTTATTATGAAACACAAAAATTAGTCTATTTTCAAATCTTGCCACTGACAGTTATATTTCAATACTCGGCTCCCTTCCTTATTCTAATTCAGGTCTTCATATATCGGCTAGCATATAGTGAAAAATAGAGTTATGTCATCGGTATAATCAATCGATTGTGATGACCTTTTTTTATCGCTGGTCTGAAAGGAAGCGAGGTTGTTATCAAGAGTCTGATTTTCGTATTGATAAGAATTAGCTAGATTCAATCCTATTTGGAAAGTTCTTTCCAACTCTATTGCTTCTCATTTTTTTTCCTATTTTCAAAGTTATTCCTTTCGCAATAAATGACTCATTTGGTGTCGACACTTGCTGATTGTTTACATTTTAGATCGATTACCTATCCAAATACTTCTATAATCTTATCGCATTTTTAACACTTTTCAAACCATGGCTTTTTCGTTTTGGAGAGCAGTGCAAATGAGTGCCATTTTTTCCTCTAAAGCAAACTCTACACAAGTATATAGTGTCGAGTAGAAATCTACTGTGTCTCATCTGAAAGACCAGTTCTAATTCAAGCTTAGACTCGCTTTCTAGAATTATTAATCCATAAAATTATATTTTTAATTCAGGGCCGCCAGCATGCTCAACAAACTTCTAATCGTTTTTGGTAAGAGCTGTTCCTAAGTAATTTAAATAATTTTAGTTGCGATTTCCACTGTTTCTGCATCCACACAAAATTGGTATGTCAGCAATAACTCAACAACCTGTATTATTGCCAAGGCCGATCCAGAACTTAAGATGAACTTTACTAGTTTTGGAGTAAGTAACAATATCAAACAAAAAATCATTTATTGCAGGGCACCACCTACAACTTCAATGTTGAAAAAACTGTCAGATTCTCTGGAGATTGCAACACAATAGCCCCGGGCACGAGTCAAAGTGCCCAGCTTCTGACTGTATTCTTCGTCCCTCCCAAGGTGAATGTTTCTTACACTCAAGAATGGACGCTGAACTTATATTTTGGAAAGAACGAAACGATTGGAGCTTTCCAACTCATCGACTACAATCTCATAACGGCTCGTAATCCAGCAATGGAGTCAGCGGGTAATGCCGTAGTTTTAATAGAATTATTTAGAATTATCTTTTAGTTACCCTCAATAAGACTGCTAACGCTACCAATGATGTCAATGCTAAGAAAGGTCAAGATGCCTACCGTTGCAGTTCTACCGTTCTTGCTCTTGAAGGCGGCAGTTCCATCGTTCTGAACAACTTCCATGTTATCGCAGAAGCTCTTTCTGACAAGACGGTTTTTCCTCAAGAACAAGGTTTGTTTTTGTCTCATCAGACAGAAAACGAATTTCAGTATTTGAAAACTGTGCTGCTGATGCCCAAACCTCTGACGTTGTTCCCATTATTGTTGGAGCTTGTCTCGCCGGTCTTGTGGTTATTGTTCTTGTTGCCTACCTCATCGGACGTGCTCGTGCTAAGCGTCAGGGTTATGCTAGCGTTTAAATTGTGAAAACGCTTTTGCACTATCTCAAAACTCGTTCCATCACTTTAATCACTACAGGTCCCTGTTTTATTTTGCCATTTTACTGCAATATAAGCTCCTGTTAGTTATAGCTACGGTTGCCCCATGCGAGCTGTGTTATAATTACTTTGTATTGTCTTCAAACCCACATATACCTGTAGTATCCGTTTTTGAATTAAATATTTTTGTAAAGAGTTTTCAATCTTCTATTTTTCACATGTTTTCGTCGACTAAATATTTTAAAATATGCTTTAATAAATTCTATAAACGTTTAGTTATTTAGAATGTCCCGTTTGTCGGGAAAGTCTAGTGAAAACAGGGATAATTATATGGAAGTTGACGAGACCTCAAAGCCAGACGCAGGAGTAAACTTGGTTCATCTTACATATTATCGCGGTTAGAAATTTGTTTTCTTAGCACATTTAATTTTCAGATTTCGGGGATATTTTCGCTGAAAACTACAAGCCACTCACCAGACCAGCTATTGTTTCAACCATTGAAGATCCAAAGGACCTGAAGAAGAAGTGATCTCTCTAATAAATAAATTCCTTCCATGTCATCCTGTCAGTCCGTCCGTGGCCTTTTTGTAAATCTGGTCAAATCCTCTTTATTTTTTTTGGGGGAGCGGTCGTTTTTTTTCTTTTAATTTTCAGAAAAATTCCGGGGGAAGTCTCAGATAAAATTAGTGAGGAAAGAGGTCTAATATTCCAGGGGAAGGGGGCGAAATTCAAGGGGGAAGGAAACTACAATATTCACAAAGTTTTTGAATGTTTTGGGAGAACTTTCAGAGAGCTGCCAGAGGCGGCGCAGCCCATTTGTCATCAGTAAAATGGCTCTTGTCTATCGAGATAACCTTATGCGGTATATTTATTAACTGATCTAAATAAACCATTAAGGTCTTTAAATATATTTTGTCATCTTGCCAAGCGTAATCAGCATTCTGTCACATTAGGCGCTGGTTCGGAAGACCCAATTAAATTAGAGACAGGTAGGACAGGCGCATTTTTGAAACTTTGTTTAGGCTCTATTGCACGTTTCGCTGCAGGTTCGGTGGTCGCATCACAAGGAGATAATGCTGTATTAGCTACTTGTGTATTCAAAAAAAGTGGCTCAAATCAAGGGTGTGTTCAATTTTGTTTTGTTATTGCTGCTTTTAGATTCACCCCTCTTACGGTTGACTATCGGCAAAGTGCAGCTGCTGTCGGAAAGATCCCTACAAACTACTTGAGACGCGAATTATCACAGAGCGATGGAGACATAATCGCTTCTCGCATTATCGATCGTACTATCAGGCCACTATTTCCCAAAGGTTGGGCAAATGAAACACAGGTATCAGTAAATTCAATTTAAACATTTTTAAATAGATTATTTGTAAACCCCTTTCTCTCGATGAACAAGGCGATGGCATAATTTTAGCAGTTAATGCTGCTGGAGCAGCGCTACATCTATCACCAATACCATTTTTGGGACCAGTTGCTGCTGTTCGAATTGCTCTAGTTGACAATCAGATAATAATAAACCCAAGTAGAAACGCTAGACGTGAATCTTCAATTGATATGATATTGGCTGGATGTGGATCTAACAAAACGGTAATGATTGAAATGGATGGCGCTGTAAGTTTTATATTTAATCTTATAGACGCTTCCAGGAAATACCACTGTTCAGAATAGAGGAAATATTTGATCGTGGCTTCGCCGCAATAAATGAGATGCTTGTTTCGATTGATGAACTAAAGTCTAGTTTTGGTAAAAAGAAGCAAAATCTTGAATATGATGTTATCGATGAAGATGAGATTAATGAAATCCAGAAATTAACTGAAGGACGTTTGGAGTATATTCTAACTGATTCATCGTTAGACAAAATAGCTAGAGATGAACAAATTAGAGTAAGTCTTTTATTTTTGCTTTACTTTATTTGCAGGAACTTGGAAATGATATTTGCGAAAAACTTAAAGCTGATGGAGCTGAATTTTGGTCAATTTTTTATTCAATTGTAAAATCTGCCTTAAGGTTTGTTTTAAAATTAAAGTTTTTATGTTTTTTCAGAAAACAAATATTAGACACAAGTAAACGTTGCGATGGGCGTAACTTAGCGGATTTTCGTCCAATCACAATTAAAATTGATTTGTATAAAAAGCTCCATGGCTCTGCCTTATTCCAAAGAGGCCAGACTCAAGTATTTTCGACGGTCACATTTGATAGCCCTTCTGCTGCTTTCCAACCAGATTCAATTTCTCAGATGCTAGGAACGCAGCAAAAGAAAATGTTTATGCATCACTATGAATTTCCTGGTTTTGCCACTAACGAGATAACTGCAGTACGAAACTCAAATCGAAGGGAAATAGGTCACGGAGCACTAGCCGAAAAAGGCTTAAAACACGTTATTCCAAAAGACTTTCCGTATAGTATTCGGCTAGCGTCACAGGTTTGTTTTTTATATAGCTGTTTAATGTTTTGCAGGTTTTGGAGTCAAATGGATCTTCATCAATGGCTTCAATTTGTGGAGGATCTTTAGCCTTGTTAGATGCAGGTGTACCTCTGAAAGCTCCAGTTGCGGGACTCGCAATGGGTTTAGTTACCGATGAACAGTTAGTCTATGCATTTTATTTATAAACAATTATAGGAATCCTGATGAAAAATACAAAATATTGACCGATCTTCTTGGAATAGAAGATTATATGGGAGATATGGACTTTAAAGTAGCAGGTATTCTTTAGGATTTTGGAAATCAGGTTTTAGGTACGAGACACGGCTTTACTACAATGCAACTAGATGTAAAGATTGGAGGATTGACCAGAAAACAACTTACTGAAGCATTGCTGGGAGCCGAACAGGGCATAAACTTTGTTTTGGATAAAATGGCCATTATGAGAGACTCTCCCAGGTAATTTATAGATAATCTAAGAAATTTTAAATTTTTAGACCAGAATTCAAGAGCAGTGTCCCAATTATTGAAAATATGGCATTAGATCCATTTAAAAGGCAAATTTTATTTAAAAGAGGTGGATATTATGCCAAACAGATAGAGGTAGAAACAGGTGTTAAGGTAAATGCTATTTATTTTAGTATAAATAAACAAGTCTTTTAAGATATCAATTGAAGACGACAAGCATATTGGTCTTTTTGCCTCGAATAAGAGTAATCTTGAAGAAGCGAAACAAATTATCAGCAAAACAATCGCAAGCAACGATGAGAGAGCAATTGAAGCTTTACCTTACGGAAAATTCATTCATAATGTACAAGTTGTCGAAATGGTGCAGAAAGGCCTTTATGTTACTATCCCGGTAAGGAAAAACTTTAATTGTTTATGTTTTATTTTTTAGGGATATGATGTGCCAATATTTATACCAAATAAATGGCTTCATAAGGGTTATATTCAGGATTCGAGTGTCACTGGTCTCAAGGTATATTTTGCATAATTCTGCGTTTAGTATAGTTTTAGATTGGAGATAAAATAACAGTTCAATATTTTGGACGAGATCCCAATACTGGTCAAATTAGAATGAGTCGTCAGTACACTACGAATACCTCGAGTTCTCAGAATAATGCTCAAATCAACAAGTAGTGTGTCTTCTTGTTATATTTGTTTGATGTCGTTTGTTATAATGAACATCTCAGGCTAAATATTTGCAGAGTTTATTTTAAAAAATACACGGCAAGAAATATAAACAACTACAAGCTATTATGACGATCAAAGTAATCGTAACTACTATTCTAAAACCCGTACAAACCCTCAAACTGATGAACAAATGAGTATAAAAAAGAGGTAAGAGGTATTATTCTTTCTTTTTACGACGCTCTTCCTCTTCATCCGAATCATCTTCTCTTACATCATCTAATTTGCCGCTCTTTGTTGAATAATATGCAATCTAGATTTTTTTTTCTCATATTTTTCAGATTTACGCTACTCACCTTCAAAAGAATATAAGTCCAGAAAATATGAAGGAAAAGAAGGGCTGTCAACATGACCATTAAGACCCGAGGTACAATAGGTCTTTGAGTTATGTTACTCCAGAGATATGTGTCCTAAAAAATTTAATTTTTTAAAAGAGAAGTGAATTACTTGAATAAGGGCGGGAGCATCGAACCAAATGCTTTGGATAACCCAGAATGGGTAATAGAAAAGACGTGTGGCGAACCAAACACTCATGAAAACGACGTAAATACCAGTAACAGCATTATGCCAGTTAGCATAGCGAACAACTTTCATCAAATCACTTAAAGAACTATTTTATATAGAGTGAAACTTACAGAAAAACATCAGCAGCGTCATGACTAAAGAGGATTAAAGTTCCGACTCGAACCATATTCATAGACCAGCTGATGTAAAGTAAAAGGATGGTGATGCTGTGATGCAGAAGCATTTGCCAGAAATCGGCGCGACGAACATCCAGCCAGATAGTTCTATTTTGAGATTTTTTAAAAGGAGGACAAATACCCGATGAAAAGAGCCCAATAGAAAGAAGCTTCAGTCATATAATACCACCAAACAGCCGTAGAAACGTGGTGATATGGCCAATTTCTCCAACATTCAGTCACATCTCGAAGTTGAGGAGAATCCCAGAGAATTATTAGTCTGAGATTCGGAATAAAACAAAAGAAAAGAGGAGACAAACCCAGCAATCCAAGCGCTAAGATAAAAAGTGAATCGCCAGCCACATTCGGCTACTCGTTTGAACTTGGAACGACCAGCGAAACCACCTAAAAGATGCTTTTTTTTCTCGCAAATATTGACTAAGAGAGAAAAGAGAGTCAAAGTACCTGATAAATGTTCCCAGATACGGGAAAACAAGGGTTTTTGGATCCATCCAGTGGCCCAACCAATCGGTATAAACACAAAACTCTCCAAAAAGACTCGGCATACCTAAAAGAATGTCTTCTTCTGTTCTTGTAGAACTTACAAGAAGAATAAGACCTCCAAAGACGGTATATTTTAGATCGGAGATTTGAGGGTAGGTGATTGTAGAATTGCTGACCATATCGGACCATTTGACGGCATCTGGCAGCCAATAATATTCATTCCAAATATCTAACATCTTCTGAAAAGGGAGTCTTAAGTGAAAAGGAGATTCAGCTGACGACGATAAGATAAGAAGAATTGATAAATTGGATATTCGTCAAGAAAAAAATAGGGACTTTCAGGGTCGATTCGAGGTTATACGATTTGGAACACGTTTTGGTTCTCTTTCTGTGACCAGGCCAGTTCCGCACTGCCAGACGCATTAGCATAGCATAAACAGAAAAGGGGAAGGATGATCTGCGCACGGCGAAACAGAGGTCAAAATGATTCACGAAATAAATATTTGCGCAACGGGTTTTTCTGCTTCCTTTCTCAATTTCCTTTATTTTCATATGAAAAATAAGGCAAATATTGGAGAGAAATTAGAAAAAATATAAAAATTTGAATTGCGCGCTCAATATTTCAAACCGGCAGTTTGATCACTTCAGGACCTATTGTTTTCAACGCTTTTTGGGAATAAGAAATTATGAGGAAAGTGGTCGTCTCTCCGTCAAGTGGCAGGTAAATTGCCAAAAGCGCGTTTTCTCCCAAAAAGTGGCAGAGACAAGAGGAAAGACAATTGCGGACACAGATGGGGGAGAGATCGGGTCGGGTGCGACAGATGACGGACTCGATAGAACGACTGCGGATTCGGTTAGATTTTACACTTTCCCATTCAAACAGTCAGCCCGACGAGACTTTAAACTTTTCTCCGATAGTTTGAAAAAGAAAAGAAACTATATTGGAAAAGTACGAATTGATCAGCGAAAGGAATTGTTGGATCCAAATGGAAAAGTTTGGCCGTTTGGTCTCGAGAGAGGCAGACGGAAGAGATGGTGGGGCGTCGGGTTCCCGCAGTCATCGGCGACCGACAAAAGATAAGCCACTAACTGGGACTGACAGCAGTCTTTTTCGAGAGTTACGAGACAGATGGCGCCATTTTCCGGAGACTAGAATACTTTCCCTTTTCTGCTTTCGCTTTTCTCCACATATCGCTTCTTATTTTTGATTTTATTATGGATTCAAGAGATCAGAGAGATAGAACTAGATAGAGATCTTGGCGCTCTGATTCATCGGTGAATATTTAGAGACTTTTTGTGTCAGAAAATTGAGTCATTCTTGTAGCAAAAGAAAGTCAAACGGAACAGTCAACCTGAGTAAATAAAGTTGGCAACAAATTTGTTGGAAGAGGAGACAATGAGAAAGCGTATTTATTCCTTCCCACAAGCTCATTGGTATTCTGGACTAGCAAAATGAATTGTCTTATTCTTTGGAAAAACTTGACTTTATTATCGTTACGATATAAAAGAGGAATAAACTGGACCGGCAACTGGCTGGATATTCCTCGCATTCTTGAGATCAAATTCCAGATTAAAGAGATCTTCATACTGTAATTAATTGTTTTTTTGGTTAGAAAGAGAAAATCCTACATCTTGTTGGCTGATCACAATCGGATCTTTGAAGACAATCCATTGGACACAAGTCTGAAACAAGAGGGAGAGAGTTCAGAGAAATACCTTCGTCCCACCTGATAGCCAGGAGTAGTCTTTGAGCCGGTGTATGCGAAGAAGTCTCTTTTTCCTAAATTTTTATTTTTGTATTTTGGAATTGAACCGGGAATCAATCTCCAAGGATTAATAGCCAAGCGGGGATCATTTTCTTCGACTTTGCCGCCATTCTGTCCAGCTGATCGAATCAAATTTCCAATTTTAGTGTATTCCTCATTGGGAGTCAATCCCACTGTGACGAAAATCCCAACGACAGCCACTCCGTCCCTCTTTCCCAGAGCTTTCTCAAAAGTCCCAAAGCGTTCGTTGAAGAATACAATATGAAGCTGAAGATTGAGTCAGACGAAAATAGAAGGAAAACCTCGGCTGGAAAATGAGTATTGTTGATGGAATGCTCGGAACCGACTCCTCTAGCTGTTGAATCGTTGAAATATTGCCTGTAAGTGGTTTTTTTTCCAAGCTTCTCTCACTAACCAATGCATGTGGATATTATCCGGACGAAAAAGTCCCACCAGATGAGAGGCTGTCATATCTGAAATCTTACTTTTCTCTTGAAATCCTCTCAAAGCCCAACAGCTTCTTGGCTTTTTAATGAAATTGATTTCCCATCCGTGTGAATCTCTCCGAAATCCGGGGATCTCCATCTCCTTGATATCGCTTTGTGTCCAATTCAGCCAGGCGAATTTACTTGGATCCAAATGAGGATTGTAGACGACTTCATCTCCAAAATCAATGGGGGATTGTTGAGCCATCGGGCCTTGACAAGTGAGAATCTTGGCTGGATTGACCAACTTCTCCCATTCGCTGAAGCTCTCTTCAACAAAATAGAGGAAGAAGACTCACCCAAGGAGGATATACAAAACTAGTAGAAGGAAAAAACCAATAAAAGTCAGCCACATATGAAAAACCCCATTCTGCTTAGAAATCACCTGAGACTCTTTTTTAGGCGCTTTGAATGCCAAACCTCGATGAAAGAAACATGGAGGAAAACGCCGCCGATGATGGACTCCAACACGAGGAGAATCATACTGTTGCTATGATTATCCAAGCCATATTTCTGGAGGAAATTCTGGTAAAAAGAAATCTCAAACTTGAATGAAAAATTCAAAAGTAGTGTTGACTGGAACGACGAAAAGACCAATGAAGAAAGCACAAACGAGGGTGAAGGAGAGCACCAGAAGATTCGTTTCGTCTCTACAAAGTTCCTCAAAAAAGTCGCCTCCTTACTTATTTCGGGATCTCTTTTTCTCTTCATATTTCAGAAAAAGTTCAGTCGATCCTTCTACAAACCAAGAAAGAAGAAATCCAATGCAAATTAGAAGATAAATGATGGGGAATCGTCCAGGATGAACCAAGAAATATTTCTCTTGGAGTGATCTGACTTCGTCTTTTTAATTAAAAAAAACAAAATTACAGAACATGAGGGATGAGTCCGATAAAAACAGTTCCAAAGATAAAACCACCGGCTAGAGAGTAGAATCCTTTCTCGATCGGACGGTCATAGTACATGAGAAACGGAGGGAAAGTAGTTGCCGGAGGGCGAGAGGTCAAACAGACATATGTACCGGGGACAAACAGAGGCCGAAGAATACATCTTTCCTGGCTATTTTCTATATTTTCGTTAAGAGCTGCATTCTCCTCAGTAGAGGCAAGAAAAAAAGATCTTTATTGAACCTTCCTTGGTTCTAACATAATACGAAGACACTCTTCTTTTTGGGATGTCCTCTCCCAACAACTCCAGGCATCTCTTTCTTGTAGCCATTTTTTCATTCCCAAATGCACCCAGAGGATCTCGCCTTTTGTATTGAATTAAAGTCTTTTTTGGGAAATTATGGGACATTCTGATTTTGCTAATTGTGGCAAATAGAGAAGAAATTCTGCTGAAGATCAGCAACAACGAGGATTATGTGGAAAAGTTATGCCATTCGGAAAAAAGATTCCTAGAGGTTCCTTGGAAAGAAGCTGCCGTTCTTTTCCAAGATATTTTTCTCACTTTAATGATTTCTAACTTCAGTAAATTTGATTCAAATCTCCAAGGTGCAACGTCTTGTTGTAATAAGTCAAATCAAAAGTCAGATATTTTAAGTTATACTCGCTCGTTGTGAGGATTGCCTTTTCACTGTAAGAGCCCATGAGCTTTATTTTTCACCACTATTCCAACTTCTATTCCAAGTTTTTATGGTATCTGCATAATCATGAAGTCTTCTAAAGGACAAGCTTCTAGTTGAAAGATTCTTCCCAGACTTCTTCTGAGACTATTTTTCTGCTTTGAGAGTTAAAGAAAGTACCGGAAAATGTTTATTAAAAGTTAACAAAAACAGCCGAATCGATTCGAGGAGGTTTGAAACAACGAAAAAGGTAGAAAAAGGGGGACAACTCTATTTTTAAACTCTTATTATTGTCTCTAAAAGGGCTGTCCTTTGAGAAAATCACTGGGGGAATGTACACAGGGCGATTTCACACCACACTACGAGGTACGCGGAGGAAACACACACAACTCGGAGATCAAAAACTCAACCAAATTGCCAAACCGAGTGGAGAAGAGAGAGAGAGAGAGAGGAGGTTTTGGGAGATAAAACGCACAACCGGATTGGTTCCTATAAAATCTTTCCATATGACAATTGTTGCATAAAAGAGTTGGAGAGAGAGAGAGATAGGGAGCAGAGGAATCCGTTCATAGAAAAAACAACGTTTTTGGGCCTAAAAATAAATAGCGCGGTACATAAAAACACGTCATCAGAGCAAAAATGGCTCTTGCGGTTTAATTGGAGAAACGGGAGCTGTTGGAGTCGGAGTGACAGCTGCTTGACCCACCAATTGGGATAAAGCTATCAGGGGACTCAAGCTGAGCGGAGTCAATCCAGCCAAAGGATTTGGGCCATTCGACGAGAGCTCTTGGATTTGCTGATGCAGCTGGCTGATCAATCCTGAAACTGCGCCTTGTTGAAGCAAAGAACTAAGCATGCAACTCACATACTCCACAACACATTTTCCTTTGCTAGTTATCTCTCTAATAGAAATTTATGAATTTTTGAAAAGTTTCATAATTTTGGATCTTCTGCAAAGTTGAAGGGGAGACCACGGACTACAACTTTGCAGAACATTGAAAGTTGCGAAAATAAGTAGGAAATTCCAAAAGTTCAAAGCAAGTTAGGGAAAAAATGTTAAAATAGAAATTGCCTTACCTTGTTGGTAGAGATAGGCGCTGAGAATGCTTTGTCCGTAGTTGTTCTCGGGTTTTGTGGCTTGCTGGAGGATTTCCAAGGTGCCATAGCTTGGCATCGGCTTGGGGAGATCGCTGGGAGGACTGATGGATGCGTTGGATCGAGTGGGAGAGCTGCTTCCACTCGTAGACGAGTTGGCTTCTTCTTTTCCAATGGAATCAGCTGTTTTTGTCCTCGACGCCGTCCTGGCAGCCGCTCGATTCCTTCGTCGAAGCGTTTGTTTATCCGAAAGTTCAGGCACAACAGTCCAGAAATGCCCTGAAAGTATCCCTTTGTGTTTACGCCGAAGTTGCAGCGAGTGTGTGTGAGTGACGGCAATTAATCAAAAGGATCCGGAGAGCCGAACGCTCAATACGTGCTTTTTTCCCGCGAAAGATGTAAACAACATCCCAAAAGAGCGAAGGTCAGCCAAAGGGGATCCCGAATGATTACGTGGGAGAGAGAGTTTAGAGGTTGTTGTGGATCAAAAGTTTCGAATCGATCTCCCTCGTGTTTTGTCAGCGTCGCTGGTGGTGGCCGTTGGTCGCGAGCGAGGGAATAAACATGTAAACATGTGCGCTCAATAGACCGAAGCACACGAGGGAGGAAGCGGATTCTGCACGGAATGTTTCCAGGAATACATAAGGACGAGGAAACGAACAACTCACCCACAACACCGCTGGCGGAGGTCTGCTTCAACGGCAGTTTCACGAAGCAATCGTGGAGACTCAGGTTGTGTCGGATCGAATTCTGCCAGCCCCATTGATCCGGCCGATGGCGATAGTAGGGATGCAGCAATCGGATCACCTGAAAGCTCTCTCTGCTGATTCTCTCCAGTAATTTTTAGAGAATCCTGTCCAACCGAAGGCTGTTGTTGCCGAAAAAAAAGACGTCCGGATCAAACCGGAGGTTCTCGACGTCATTCGAAAATTGGAAGTTGAGTTTTGCAAACAGAAAAGTTCTGGTTTTTGGAGGAGCCAATCTCGCCTTTCTTCTGACCATTTTATGGCCATTTTTGGTGAGCAAATAGCAGCTTTTTGTTGCCAAATTTGATGGTAGGAATTGAAATTCCGCCAATTTCTTATCAACAACGATAGCAAAGATCGTCGTCGTTTTTTGTCTTCTTCTGACTTTTCATCGAAAGTCAAAAAGCAGAGTCTATTTTAATTTGCCCCTCCCGGAACACTAAAAAATCGGGGCCGATTCCCGTTGTAAAACCTCGCCCGATGTCACTTTCGAAACGAAAACAACCCTCTCGGCGCCCTTCTCACGCACTCCGAAAAGAGGTCACTCGGCCAAAACCAACCTGGTAGATCTCGTTGAGTTTAAGTCTTTTCTCAGGACTCGTCTCGATCGCCTCAATAATCAGATCTTTGTAGGAGAGGGATGGCCGCTCGAAGTGCTCTCCCGTGCGGATGTCCGTCGTCGTGGTTGGGTTGTTGGAATTCAAGGGAGGAGTGACTGCTTCTACTGATTCTACTACCGGCTGAGCTGCTACTTGTGTAGCTAAGAATTCCATCCTGAAAGCCAAGCAGATTGGAAGAGATAGAAATCGTGTTAGGCCAAAAGATCGTAATAGGGAGGTCAAAATTGATCGTCTTTCTCTTGCGAGACGACACGCTCTCTCACAAGTTGGCAACTTTTCGACGGCGGAGGAGAGACAAAAACCGACGTCGGTCATCAATCAAATAAGTGTTTTTAGGCGGCGAATGGGAGGAGCATTTGCCATGAGGTGAGGAGAAACTGAAAGAGACAAGAAGGAGGAAAAAAAATTGGAACAGTTTCGAAACGTTCTTTCCCGGCTGTGCCACGGCACACAAAACTCGAAGGGGGAGAGCGCGAGAGAGAGAAAAACAAATATACCGAGAGTCAAAGGCAAAACGGCACCGAAATAGATGACTTTTGTCGGCAATAAACCTGAAGAATAAACATTTTTGGGCCAAACCAAGGAAAACTTCTTCTCCTTTTTTTCGTCCGGGACTCATGGATCCGTCTAGACAGATTGGAAGACACCTGTCTCGGGAAAGTCCTCCCACGAATCAAAACGCAGGTGGAGCTTTTTTGGGGGAAAAAAGCTGTTTCTCATCAGAGAAAGCCAGCTCTTTTTTGGAGTCTACTCGGCTAATAAACGCCTAAAGAAATGCACTTTGATAGTATAAGAGAAGATGTTTTTGGGACGATCGCACTGGGCTCTGGAGATAAGTGTGACTACAAGGAAAAGCAGGGCAGATAACTGACGACACGGCGCCTATGAACCAACAAAGAAACAAGATAAGAAGGAAACAGAAGAGGATTCGATACAAAAGAAAAGAGCTCGCCTGATTTGTTCTTTGTCTCGCAAGAGAGGAAGAAATGCACCTGCAGGCGGCGAAGAGTATTTTTTTTTAGAAGTCTAAGGAGCGAAACTATTCCCCAGCTGGGACGGCCAAATGGAACGAAGAGAGGCGAGAAACAAGCCATCCATCTCATGTCTCATGTTGTCTTACACCCTCGGCGAATCAAAACAAATCCATTAGGTTTTCGTCTTTTTTTTGACGATGATCCACCAATTTATACGTGTTTTTCGCCACATAAATGGACAAATTGTACAATACACGGCGAGGGGGCCGATCGCCAAAATTGGGCCCCCGGTTGAATTGATGTTTTTTGATGTTTTTCGAGGCCATTCACATCGAAACTCTTTTGACCTAAAACAGTCAAAACAAGCGAAATCGAAGGAAGACGGGGGAGAATTATAGCAATCAAAAGAGACAATAAAAATATTCTCACGACAGAAGAAAAAAAACGTCTATTCTTGCAGACATTGTCTTATCTCAGGCTCGAACAGGTCTGATCTGATTTCTGAGTGAGGAGACGGGCTGATAGAGACAATTCTCACGATCTACGATGATCTAAAGAAGGGAGAGAGAGTCTGACGCCTTTTTTGCCCAATTGGGAAACTTCGATAAGACTATTAAAATTCCGTCGAATGAAACTTTCTTTTAAGGAGATAAGAAGGATCTTGGGTTTCACAAGAAAAAGACCTGCAAGTTCCAGGAAATGAGGCTCTTCCTGGGGGGAAATAGCCTCACAGAGTTTTCTTTATTACTTTTTGCAGCCTGAACGAGAATCACTCTGATCAAATTGCGGCTGATTTTGTCGAAAAATCATCGGGGGAGAGAACTCGAAATTCGCGAAGAAAAACAGTGAAATCGGCGTCCCGAGCGGAAGAGAAAAGAAACGTTCCGAGCCATTGACTCTCGTATCCAGTTTTCCGGCTTTCACTTTTGTCCTCCCAAAATGAAATTATTCTTCTTTTGAATCAGAGAGAGAGAGAGAGAGATGGAGAGGAGCTACCCGCGTAATTTCAAAAACTACAGTAATTCCGGGGGAAAGACTCTTTACAAAACTCTGAAAGTGCGCGGATTCGAAAGAGAAATCGGCGGACTGAAGGACACAACAGGGACACGAAAAAAATAGGCCACCCGGAATTGTCCTCAAAAACTGTGTTGTCCGATAAAATCGGCTGGCCTGGTGAAAGTCGGTCGCTCGGCCGGCAGAAGGCGAAAGGGGAAAGATGGACGTCGCGTGGCGCGCCAAAATGTTTCATAAACTACGAGAAGCTCGGCGACGCGACGGGAGAGACGACACAAATCCGGTAGAGAAAACATGTTTGGAGGAGGGCGAGGAGGGTCGGCCGAGACGCGGAAAACCGGAAAAACGGAAAAAAATTCCACTTCTTTCTTTGCTTTTCCACGTGCGTGTCTCCTCAATTTTTCGGATCGAAGAAAAACGACTTTTATCTCCGATTCTTCCGATGATTCATCTGATATTTTTCGATCTTTTTGTAAGAAAGAAGGGACTCGATGGACCTCCAAAAGTCTCTCTGTTCCAAGGATTCCTCCCCCTCTTTCTGACAATTCAGTTGGAAGGCTGTAAAAAGTACTGATGGAGTCGCCAAAATCCGTCAACTCAGCCGTCATACTTCTTGAGATAAGGCTGTTTGTTTTGGCGTTCTGGAAGGTGCAATCGTCGCATGACTTCTTCACTCTCTTCTTCCAAAAAGAAAACAACAAGCTATGTAGTTTAGAAGGAATGGGCAGATAAGACGGCCAAAAATACACGAAGAAGTAATTTCTCTAATCTATCCACTCGAGCAAAAGAAGACAATTACTGTCCAGGAAGGAGCGAGAGAGAGAGGTCAAAACAATCCCACGAAGGCAAAATTATTTGAATTAGGTTTGATTTGCCACCCAGCGAAAAAATTGTTTGCGCCGCCGATTTCTTCGACCACGCAGCAGATCGCCGAGTTTGGTAGACTCTTTGAGCCTCAAGGTTCTCGTAATTTCTGCTATCAACAAAGAGTTCTTTCTGCAAATAAACTCGCAGTTTTTCCGACCAAAAAGACCAAAACAAGTCACAAGATGTTGCTGAAAAAGAGCTCCAAAAACAGCCTTGGAGAGTCCTTTAGGGAGAGCGAAGGGGAGGACAGATGAGCAAACTGCCATTGGAAGTGGATTGTGATCAAGGATGCGAACGGAGATCAAAGTTTCAATGATTGGAGAAACAATATGTTCACACAAAAAGAGTCGGTTGAGAGAAGGAGGAGACTTCAGACTGGCCTTTTCAATAGATTCTGATCAAAACGATGTGTAGGTTGTTCCGAATAAACCCACAAATGAGTCCATTGACAACTTTTCGCCCTCGCATCTTTTCTCCTTTTTTTCTCCCCCCTTCTCCCGCTTTATCATGCCCCGGATATTGGCAATTTTCTTCGGACAGGTGTTGCGAGTATTTTTGTTTCGTTTTTCGGGTTAATCGCTCGAGATTATTCACTAGCCACACCCCGTACATTTTCGAGTGAAACTGGAGGGAGAAACCAGGAAGAGCAAGAACTATTTGACTAGCCTGATGGCCACAAAACAAACTCACTTTTGGCCACTTGGTATTCCAAATTTGACTGGAAACCACATGTGATCCTCTCTGAGAACAACCCAGCAGCTACAGTAATTCTCATTGCCAATTAGAGAAGGTGTGAATAAGTTTTTGACATTTTCCCCCAAGAGAAAAAGTCCAAAAATCGACGAATTTTCCCGCCAAAATCAGTGAGGCTTAAAAAGGCCAAAAACATGGAGGAGGAAGTCCAAACTTGTTTATGATTCTCACCACGAATCAGCCAAGTGGAAGAAGGCTCCTCGTGTGGTGTAGGAGAGAGAAAAGCTTCAATAATAGCTGAGAGAAATTGAACTTTTCCACCTGATTTGGACCACTTGAAATAGCTGCTTTTTGAATTCAAAGAGTTGAGCGACATCGAAAGAATTGAATATTCAGAGGTTTGGCCGAGTGGCGGGTGGGAGAGAACAACAAAAAGAAACTTGGAAGAAGGAAGGAGAGATTCTGTTCAGGAAGATGTTCCTCAAACTGAAATCGGACCCTTATGATGAATGAAATGGGATACGGTAGTTTATTTTCAAGAGAAAAACAAGCTAATTTAAAGGACAAAACAGGAAACATGAGACTCAGCTCAATTTAGGTTTTGACCTCCCTAGAGAGAAGCCGAGCGCGGAGTTGAAATTAGCTGGAAGAGAGAGAGAAAGAGGAGAGCGAGCGAGAGATGAAACAAGAAGATGACCAGAGAGGGCAGAGCTGGAGGAGGGGATTCTGGAGGAACCAGAAGACAACAAATTTACCTCCCCCGGAACGTGAGTGTATGTGCCCGCGCGACTGACAAGGGGCGGGCGCGGAATGGCAGAGCAAAAAACCAATACGAGAGACGAGGCCGGACGGGAGAGAGAGTTGCAAACGGGCCGAAACAAGCGCCACAAAACATCCACAAGAACAAATACTTGAGTTTACTCCAACTCTTCCACTCCAATCGCTCTTTTGAACCAACTTTGGGCGTCAACTTTGAGTCTCATGAGGCTGGGGAGCTACAGTAAACTCCAGAAGTTTGTTTTCCCCAAAAGACAGAAATAGTCTCCTCTCCAAACTACATCGATCAGGACTACAGTAGCCCACAAGTTGATCCAGAACGAACAAGACAGTTTTTGCCTTGAGTCTTCAAGGTCAAAAAAGTTGACCGTCGCTTGAGAGGCCATCTCCTCGAAGCAAAACACGATCGAATCTTTTGGAAATTGCTCGAACAGAGATCAAAAAGAAAGTCCTCTTCTACGTAATATCTTCGAGGTTAATCCAGCTTTTTATTCCACAAAAATCAAATCTCCGATGAGATGAAAAGTCGGCTGAGAGGGGACAGTACAGAAAAGGATACAAAGAAAAAACAATTCGATGTATTTTACGGGATTGCCCTTGAACTCAGAAAGGAGAACTTCTTTATTTGGGTTCATTGAAGCCTTCATTTTGTGATCGGGATCAGTGAGCTTTTCATTCTCCCCCGTCGAGGAGATAATAAATAAATTCCTCGAAAGGTGTTCTGAATTGGATTAGAACGGAAGCAGCATGAGTCTTGGAGTCTTTTATTTTTGGTTCGATGAACTTTTCGAAAAGTTGGAGGAGAATTTCCAGTTTCTTTTGGTTCCGGGAGGACTGTGTTTGGCTCAATGATTGACCGAACTGGAAACTGCTCTTTCCCTCGAATATTAGGCGCAGCTGGACGCTCCTCTTCCCGAATTAGAGGAGAAGAAGATCAACAGGGATCTCTGGGTCAGATGACTAAACTTTCTGATCTGAAAGGCGAAAAGTTCGCCATTAATTTCTGCCGAGAATCAAATAATACATACAGCGCTTGGAAAAAAAAAACTTTTTCTCTCTCATGCAACTGCCATCTGCCAAAATATTCTTGCAAGCATTACATCAGAAGGGAAAGATCGTATTTCAGGCTGTAAACACGACGCAAGAAGCACCTGCCAGAGACAAGTAAAGAGGAAAAAGGGCCCGTGTTTTGACACTTTCGAGAAAGAGAAAGGACAGCTATTTGGCTATTCAGAAGGCCTTCTAAAGGGAGACCAATCGGCCCATGAGAGTCGTTTCGAAAGCGGCATTACCGTATCTTTTTCTGTTTTTCAAAGTCCAGAAACTGCTACGTAAAATTAGACTTATCTTCCACGGAAAACAGCAAAAACACTGATAACTCCAGTAAAAGAATGAGTCCAAATGACGTGATATCTGCAATACCGAGACAGTTTTTGAGGTGAAGAAATTTCCTCTGCAAATCGTTGTTCGTTGATCCGCAGCTCCTCCATCTTCAGAATCAAAGACAAAAACCTTGAAAGATCTTCTCGGAGTCGTATAGCCTTTCTCTTGGAGTTGATAAGTGTCTTTACAGCCCCGGGAAACAAGCGTCATCATAACTGAGGAGTGATAAAATGCGGACGATGACGTCCTGGGTGCTCGAGACCGTCCACTGTACTGATTGGGGTCCTCCCAGGATGATTGATTCAATTCGTTTTGAAGGGACTTTCTGCCTTTTTGGATGACCAGAGACTCTTTTGTTTTTAAGACTTCGTTATGTCCTTTCTGCTGGATGGAGTCTCCGCGCGCGAAGAGAGAGAGTCCAACGGTCAACGAGAACAACAAAAATACGTGGAGGCGTGTGTTTCTGAAAGGAGGGACGCTCTCTCGGAGGCCCCTTGCGCACACTGAATTGGCACGCTAATTCAGGGGGCAATTTGCAGGGCAAAGCGCGCATGTAAATGCAGCAAAAAGAAGGAAGTTTTTGCAACAAAAAAATCTTTTTGGGTCTTCTTCTTCTTCTCCACAATAATCAGATGTAATAAACTCGCGAAATGAGCGCTAAATAAACACATTATTAGCTATGTCTCTCTCTCTCTTCTGGAAACAAAATGCAATAAATGGATGCGGGAGGGGAGAGGCTTCTAGAATATATTATGAAGAAGACTTTAAATAAATGGATTACGAGGTCAAAGAGTCAGAAATGGAACGCTTCTCTCCTCCTCTAAAGCCGATTGCCATTCGGAAAAATGACAAGGATCATCCAGCTGATAAGATGATGTCCTTGGACGCTTTTTCAACGTCTCCCTTTTTCTCTTCTAAGTTTACTGTAGACGGTATGTTTTAATCGAAGGGTGGCAGAAATCTCGATGGAATTAGCCGAGTTAAACTCGATTCCGCCTTCCACTTCCGCTGCTTGGAGCAGAAGCAGAGTTCTCTCTCATATCCGATTATTGGCTTCGATGACGATGAAAACTTACAAAGATTTGGGGATTTTAACCTTTGACCCAACTGGACGAATTGCGCAACAGAAACATGGCCCTGTTTGCGCAGTTGTGAGCCTAGAAATAGGGCTCTAGAAATGAAAACATCTGCGCAATATTGGGGCTAAAGTAGAGACTCAGACGAATAGAGACGGAAGAGAGAGCAGGCAGGCGGCAAAAAGGCCTCAATAAACACTGCAACCAACGGAACTTGTGTGCTTCTTGCGCGAGAGTCGAAAGCTTCAAAACACTGCCAGCAGAGTTCATCCAGGGACCCACCGATGGCGTCTTTTGGGCGATCTCTCTCGATGTTCCAACAAGTCCAATTGGCCTATTTTGAAAACAACTCCCTCAAACGAATCATCCGGCTGAAAGAAGAATTCAACAAAATCTGGATGAGCCAAGAGAGTTTAAACACATTTTGACAGAGAATCTCCTTCTGTTTTTCGAGGAAACTTCATCAAAAAGAGAAATTTCATTTTAGAAAAGACTAACGTTTTTAGTAAACCTATGGTCACCAAAGACGACTTCAAGTTTCGAAATCTATCGTAAATTCTCTAATAGAAGCCCACTCTACTTCTTCTCGCTTGATTTTCTTCATCTTGACCGGACTACAAATTTAGAAGAAAAAAAAATCAAAAATTATGAAGAAAATTTCACTAAAAGTTGAGCTGAGTCTATTAGAATAATTACGGTATATAAATAAATGTTAGAAGCCTTTGATGTATTGTCTATAACTCTTTTTCAACAAAAAAATAATATCGCTCGTTCAAAAACGAGACGATCGGAAGATAGGTTTGACTGAAAGAACTGCTGGAGTTGATAGTTTTGAACCAAATGACTCCTATTTGTCCAAATAAAAGAAGACTATTATTGAGTGTTTTGGAATCGAAAGTTCCTCCAAAGAGAGAAGCCATTCAGCTGTGTGATGATGAATATTTTCAGGCCTGGAGAGATCAAAACACCGCAAGGATCTTCGTTTTACAAAGGATCCTTCGCAGATCTTTCTGTACTTGGCTGAAAATATCCTTTTCTGAGCTTGCTGTGAGAGTCTTTTTCATGAATATTTTGCCACCAGTCAGAGCCAACAAAAACACTTGTGCCCTTTGTTCTCTCTCTCTCTCTCTCTTCTCAAAGAGAGAAACCCATTGAAAATGCATGTTTGTGTGAAGTTCTCGGACCGTCCTCCCGTCGATCCAAAAAGAGGGATTTCTTACTGATTTCTTCCTTGTTAAGACATCAGACAACAGCTGGACTTTGAGGTTTAATTGCAGCCGGAATAGGTCTTGTGAAAGAGACAACAAGGAAGGAATTAGTCTTCCGGAAATACATAAAATCACATAGGTCAAGGTGGGAGCAGAGCGCGCTAGAAGGGTCTAAAACTATTCCTAATTTTGTTTTTTTTTAAAGAGAAAAGGCTTCAAAAAAGCACATTATCTCCAAGAAGAAGCCACAATTTGTTCTTTTAGAAGAGAAATCAAGACATTTGTATGTCCCATGGACTATTAGAAAAAGTGATTATCCATCTTGAGGTTATTATGCAGAATTCTTGCCGAATACTACAGTATTTTCCGGAATTCGACTCTATTTTCCTGTGCACTAGACGGCTGGAGTTGTTGTATTTTCGCGACAGTGCACTCTCCTCCGATTGTGAGTCTTTTCCCTGGCTTGCCAGTCGGGTTCACTGGTTTTGCCCGACGTAGAAACAAACACGGGACTGCGTCAACGTAGTTCAAATACACGAAAGAGAACGGCAGCAACTGAAGAAAAGGTGGCAACATTGAGGGAACTTTCCTCAACATTCCTCGACAATACTGTATTTAGTAGCAATCATTTAAAGTTCAGATTTTCTGTACAAAAACTGGTTCTAAAACGTATTAAATTGTGTATTTAGTAAAAATCTTCGGTTCTTTCAGCAAATCGATCCATCAAGATTTGAAGAATCTCGCGTTTGGAAGGAATTACTTTGGTCATTCCTAGACTTTTGCTCATCCAAGTTGCCAAAATATGAGAGCATGTGAACTCTGTATTATTTTCAAGAACTTCTTTCTAAAAAAGACAATGTTAATTAGGAATAAATTCACCTGAAAATGTTCGCAAGTACAGTAATTTACATCAGGTAATATGTAAATATTGTTTTGGGAAATATTGCCGCTAACCTAAATCAAAATGCTTGAATTAGATCAATCAAACCTCGTAGATTGTCAATCCGTTATGTCTATTTTCTGGAATATCTTCTTCCAAACCCATTAGCACAGCATCTAGATTTCCTCCTTCGTCACTATCATTAAAAATGTCTTCATCGGTCTTTACAGTCTCCGTAATTCTATCCTCTTGGCTTAAAACTTCAGTTTCATCTTTTTCTCGTTCATCCTATGGAAAATATTAGGACTATTCGAACTAACCTCGTCGATGCTTTCATCAAATATGTCTATCGAGTCTCTTTGTTCAATAGTTGGAGCATAAAATTTCGATTTATTGCTACTTTCGGAAACCTCTGATATTCTATTGAGAAAAACAAAAGAAATATACCTTTAATTTCCTCTTTTATTGTGTCCTTTTCTATTTTTGTGCTAATAGCTATTGTATCTGTGGCTATGTGATCATTTGATTTTATATTCTGCATAAAGCAAAAATAGAATATCAAATATTTCTTTTACCGCTGACTGTTCAACTGTGTGAAGTTTAACAAATCCATTGTCAACAAAAAATGTGGCTTGAATGACTGTTTCTTCGCTGATAACTGATGCTAATAGATCAAAAAGTGCAAGGAAATGTGGAGAACCTGATACTTTATAGTCAGAAAAGAATTCACTAACCAGAACTCCGGTTTTCTTTTGGCAAAAGACCCATTCGGTTAAGAGTTTCGTTGACTATAGAACGTATCTGATCGGCTAGGAGTAGCTTCTCACGCTCCATTTCATCTTCCCTAATTAGCTTAGTTTTATATTTCTTGACTTCTGGTCGGTATCTAACTGACTAAAACTGTCCAAAAAACCGTGAAATTAATAATACAAATTTATTATTTAAAAAACTGAACCAACTTTATAAAATTGGAAGCTTTAAAGCACGAAAAGTACCCACTACAAAAGCAGGTGAGCAAATGCATACAAAAATAAATAAAATGCAGTATTCTGCGCTCGCTTAGATGTCAGAGACGGTAGTGATAAGTTTTCCTCCTTTGTATACAGTTTTAAACTGTTCAGGCAAGGGCAATTCGATCTGAATTATATTAAATATGATTGAAAAAGTGCCATACGAAGTCTCCATCAGCTCCATCTGGAACAAGAACATTCATTTCACTGGACTTGCTAGTGACAATCTCACAGTCCTTTGAGCTCTCACTGAGATAGACTTGACAGCCGTCTGTTTTTTGAATAGAAAGCGTTGGCATTTCACCCATTGTCTAAAGAAAAAGGTTATAAATTAAAATGATTTACCTGAATCTGCACACTTTGACAATTTACTGTCTCGCATTGAGCAACAACTCCATCCAATACGACGGCCGTTTTCTTACAGCTGTCAAGAGCAACAGAATTGCATTTTCCTTTGACCTAAAGAGTTAAATGAATAGATTAAAAAAGCCTTGCAAACCTGTACTACACAGTTATCACACTTGTATATGTAGACCGATTGTTTTTTGTCCGTAATTTCAACAATAATATTCCTGTTTCCATTATGGAATTCCTAAAAATATTTTTTAAAAGATAAAAAAGCAAATCCTACAACGCTCCATTGTTTGCCATTTTCTAGTTCGATTCTTGGTGGCTTTTGCACAGCTGGGCGAGCTGATGTATTGGAAGAAGGAGAGGAAGAAGTAGTACCGCTAGGTACAGTAGACTAAAAAACTTTTTAGTATATTTAAAAATCTCACTGTAGATCTAAGATTTGGATTCTTGTGTGTTTGCATATCAGAGGTGACCTTCTTCAGACCAGACGTAATATCTGCACCTTTGTTGAGTTCAGCAAAGAGAGCTTCTCTTCCAGCTTTATCGGGATTAGGAGCGCTAGACTTTGGGATATCAGCAAATAGATCTAGAAAATAATTTTACAAACAAAGCGAAATTACTAGCTGGAGGAGGTGGTGGTGGAGGTGGAGGTCCGCCAGCAGGTCCAGAAGGCATAGCTGGTGGAGGCTTTGACATTTCGCTTGGTGCGTTTCCCTAAAAAATAGATGTTTTTTTCAATAATTATTTTTTTTAATAAAAAAAAAATCTTTCAATACTTACTGGGGCGCTATTCCAAACTAGCCCTGTAGTATGAGTTTGTCTCACAAATGTTTGTAGCTCCTTCATGAGATCTTGGAAGGCTTTTACCCAGTCAACATGTTTTTGATCTTTGTCCTAAAAACTATTATGAAAATTTTTTTTTGAAAATCTAAAGCTTTAAGGCATGGAAAATATCAAGACTATAAGAGGTACCACAAACCTTGAAATCTTTCAAGATTCGATTGAGATAGAACGTAGCAGCTTCTACAGTTTCTTTTATATATGGGGCCGGTGTTTTCTCAACAGTAACCCAGCCAAGAGCTGGAATTCCCTCGGCAATAACGCTTAGATGATTGAAATATGGTGACTTTCTATTGGAATCCTAGAAAACTTAAAATGGGCTTTTAAAAATTGCTTACTTTGAAAGTTGTCACTTCCTGAGCAGAATCTAAAAGAGGCTTAAATATTTTTTGGAAGTTGTCATCTGAAGGCTTGGCCTGAGAAGCAGCTTTCCACAGGAAGTTGCGATGGAGCTCCATGGCGCCTTGGAACTTTTTGCCCTACAAGACTACAATGAAAACTTTAAAAGCTTACCACAGCGGCGACATCGCCTCCAATTTGTTCAGACAATGACGAGAATCTAGTAAGAGGCTCTTCAACGGCAGCATCATAGGATCTTACATGAGCTGGAGCCTCAGACTCACCAACTGAAAATAGAAAATAAGATTGTTGTTGTAATTGGTGTCATGCTAGTTAATCAACAGCCTCAAAAAGTTAGTTTATCAGTCTTTTCGGACTCACAATTTTTCTGATAAAAATCATCTGTTTCTTCTCGATCACATAAGAACATAACCCGTCGTTTACTCGTCTTTCTCGACTCGTTCGGATTCAATAAGATGCCCGTATGTTTAGAAATAGTTTTTGAAGGCATCGGAGTCTCAATAACCATCGGATTTACTACGGCTGTAGTTCGCTCGACTGAGGCTCTTTCTGGTTGTCGTTCGTTCAAAGTCGCTCGTCCGTACATCGGTGTTGTTACAGTTGATCTTTGCGCTACCTCTTGGTTACGCAAAAAGCTCCGCTGAGCCCCGTGCTCGGCCATCCCGTAAATACTATCAAGTTCCCATGTCGGTCCGCCATTTCGATTATAACGAAGGCTAGCAGATCTTTGAATTGGGGAAGTAGGCAAACTGCTGCCAATTGGATGCAACGGAGGAGAAATCGTAGGAGAAGACATTATGCTATCCGGAACTTCATAATTTAGACTTTTTGGCCGGTTATCAAGTCTAGGATATGAATTTTGAGAATATTGGGGATCGTTTCGACTCCTGGCATATTCTGAAAAGGTTCCAGCATAGGAATGTCGTTGTGGCTGATTAGAAAAATTTTTCCCATCTCCATTACGATAGCTTGAATGATGTGTCACAGTTACATCCATTTCGAGTTTTGGCCCTAGAGAGTGATTTCCTGGCTCTACAGATACTCGATTTTGCATGGCCCTGTCTAAAATACCAATATTTCGAGGTGGTTCAGTCATTGCGCGATTATTATTGGTAGAAACAGGAGTTTTTGCTTGAGCAAAAAAACCTCCTCGGCCATATTCTTGACTTCGAGTCATTGTGTCCTGCTCGGGATAAGATCGATGATCAGGATAGTTTTGTCGGTTCCAGCCAGCAGATTGATTTCTGTCACTATTCCAGTCTTGCTCGTTCTGATAGCCACTTCTCTGCTGCTCCATAGTTCGCATGTCTTCGTAAGGTCGATCCCACTCAGAGCGATGTGAAGCCCTATTCTCATATAGGGGTGTCAACGGTGTATTTGTTTGACGCCAATCCGGCTCTGGCTGTCTCGATAAGGAATGATCTCGAGATCTTATAGGATCAAATTGATTTCCTGATGGCTGAGCTCGGTCAGCTTGTTGTTGTCGATGCTGCCGGATCTCTTGCAATAAGTCTCGTTGCACTTGCTGACGATGCTGTGGATCTTGCTCGGGCCAATCTTTAATCTCTTTATGAATTGGCTGAGGATCTGGTCTGTAAGGTGGTTCTTGACGGAAGTCTTGCTGTTGCCAATCCTTTCTTTGATCAACTGCCCAGTTTGAGTTTCCCTCCCAGTCAGGATTTCTCGAAATAGACGAATCTCTGGCACGAAGTTGTTGATTCTGATTGTATTCCCATTCCGCTCTTCTTGATATCCTCGGCTGTTCTCCATCCCACTGCTGCTGTACTCTGGATGGATCTTTCTGAACTTCCGGGTTCCCCTCCCAATGAGATTGCTCATACTGTCTCGGATGTTCTCGGTTTTGAGAAAAGTTTTCCCATCCTGAATTTCTTGAAGTCTCAACATCTCGCCTATCATCTGGAGCTCTTTCCCAATGAGAATGTTCCCATGTAGGGTTCCTCGCAGGTTCCTGCTTTGGTCCAGGACTAAAAAATCTCTGTCGTGGACTTCTGTCTTCTTTTGCTAAGCTATCAGAGCTTTGCCAAGGTATAGGACTGGCGCACTTGAAAAATGTCCGCCCAGCAGGTGCCGTAGCGTTCTCTCCACCTCTTCCCATGCTATTATAAGGTTCTTGCGGTTTGTAGCTAGAAAAAGGAGGTGGAGGATTCGTCATCCAATGAGGATCCTCTCTTCCATTCCTCATAAGATGAGGAGGTGTAATAATCACATTAGAATCGGAGAAAGTTCTATGAAGCGAACTGATAGATTGTTGTGCCGGGGTAGTACTAAAACTTGGAGACAGGGCAATCGGTACATCGCGATACGGTGGTTGACTGTTATTAGCAATTCCAGTTCGTAAATTTCTCAATTCTTGAAGGAATTGCTGCTCACGGGAGACGGGCGAATGTACGGGGCTACCGGGTAGTTGGTAAATGCTCAAATCAATTTCTTCTGGGCGCTGGCAGTAACTGCTATAGTTGTAATTATTCATTTCGAGGGATTACGATAAGTTCATTTCGTCTGCAATTTATTATTTTTGGAAAGTTTGCGATGATAAAGAATAGGAAAAGTTGTTGTCATTAATTGTTTTTAGCTGAAATGAATCAGCGATCATGTGGGATGGACTGTAAATTAAAACAAACAAAATGTATGATCTTTAAAAGCAGAACATAGCTGATTTCTTCATAAACAAAAGTAATCCGAGCGCAGAGTTTTCTCAAACAGTGTAACAAGCGCACACCGTAAAAATTGACTCGAAAAGCCTCAATTTACAGCCCATAAACTAATTGCTCATGAGGAATTTAACCGCTAACTGCGTCAGATTGTAATACTTCTTACGGTAGAGATTATCTATAAGAACAACCAAAAAAGCGGGAAAAAATATTTGGATGAACTTGTTTTACAAATGAGTAATAGTTATTGAACTACTAAACCAGATCGATAGCAAAGAAAAATGATGAAGCGTCGAGGAACGAGACACGAACAAGCCAGACATCAGCTTGTCAGGGTAGGCGGCTGTTAAACCGCCGCATCCCTCTGTCCAACGAGCTCATGACGATCCGTTTTTCTAATATCTATTTGTTGATATTTACAACAGCTAGCAGGCTTCTTTAATTACCATTTTCACCCGGGTTAACTCACATGGCGATTCACATGTAGTTGCTTTGCGCTCAAGAATATGAGCCTTTGAATTCATTCTTCGACGCATGATGGAAACCGTCTTGCCGCAGAAGCAGATGACGAAATGACTAAGAATAAGATAGACGCATTTCAATGAGGAATGATTCAGTCAATGCGACGGGAAGCGAAACTGCAGAATAGATTCCAATCTAATCGTTCTTCCATTCTCCAAAAAGACCAGTTGTATCGGAATTTTACACTAATTTTCGATGTTGAAAGAGAGGAACGGTATTTAAATTCATACATTTGTCATTACTGCCAACACTATCAATAGGAAATGAGTCAGTGATTGACAATGGAATGAATGCTACCCAATTCCCAGTAAAATAGATATCTTTCTAGTAACTAACCTGACGGTGCTCCACCGCCTTGAGCCAAATTAGCTGGTTTAGGCGCCAATTGAGGTTTCTGCGAAGCCAAAATTTCTAGTTTCATAGTAGCCGTCTCTAGGCGCTGAACGAGCCGTCCAAGATCTTCAACTCCAGACATTTCGAGCTTCTGAAAATAAAAATATCAATAATGATGAATAAATATGGAAACTTCTTGGTTACAGCTAGGGGTGAAAGATTTCGAGGTGAAACAATCGCAGAGCACTCGCAGCATAATAGGGCAAACATGGATTTGGCGGGGAACGCGAGAGAGCAAAATCACTAGGGGATAATTGGTGAGACAAAAGTGTGAGTAAATAGAAATGACAGTCGCCGACAAAAAAAGAGAAAATCCGGACCTCGTAGCTTTCACTTCTGACTTTTCAAAAGTTTCTTTCAAATTCAACGTTGCTTGTATTAAATAGCAGTGATGCAATGCAGTTAATATAAGAGAAAAACAAAAGTTTCCGTCTAATAGGTGACTAACCGAATGATAAGAAAATGGGGACAAGTTTCGCCAGAATTATTCTGTTAATCGATGATAAATTTCGTTGACAACATTTTTTTTAAATTTGAGAGAAGCAACTAGCCTCTCAATGCGATCAACTAAAACAGATGTGTCTTATGAGATTTAGCCGTTAGGCTGAATGTCAGTAGTGGGCGGCGAGGCAGAGCAAACACCCTTGAACGTGAAAAATAAGACCGTCCTCAACTTGAAATTACTTTAGCAAAGAATCTTCAAGAAAAAAGAAGCACAGGACAGGAAAACAATCTCGAACAGCTGGCCTTTGAAGAGACGCTAGGGGTGGGTGGAATGACCAGCTGTGTTGCTCGGTTGATGACTAAACAGCCCTAGAGCGGGGGCACGGAGGTCAATCAATATTTGAAAACGAACGGTAAGGAACTGTAAGTAACCAGAATTTTCGAGTATTGGGACAACAGAATTAAAAAGCTAGCGACTTCGTATATCCACATCACGAAAAAGGAAAAATGTTTATTGTCACAATATTATTATTATTTTTACAGGAAATAGTGTTATTTAATTTAAACAGGTTTTATTTAAACCCGATTTTTCACATGTCAAATTCGACCTCTACGAGGTAGCGAATGCGAACTTGAGCTACATCATAGACAATGTACTCGTTATAAAGAAGGGAGCAAGCTGCTTGTTGTTTGAGCTTAGTAGGCTTTCCACAAGGTACAATTGTACCGTCATCCCTAGCATAAACTTGTATTTGAAAACAAAAAAACTTACAATGAAACGTGTTCTTTTTCATTAGGATATGTCATTCCCACTCCTTTCGTGCTACTCTTTCCTTTAGGCAGGTTATCGGCATTGTAGTCCGAATGATATAATTCATTGCACTCCCCTAAAGCAACTTCACAAAGGAGCAATAGACCAGGTTTTCCTGGGGCTGGGAAGCAATAATTTCCTGATTTGCTGGCCATATCAGCGAAATAAATTCCTTTTCCAAACATATATCCTGATAAATGATTTTATTATGACTACAAAAGTCTCACCACAAACTGGAGCTTCAGGAGGAGCAATTCGAAGTCCTTGAGACAAAATTCCGTAAAAATTTGTTGTTCTCGAACCATGCCAGAGAAGCATTCTTAAATGGTAATTCGAAAAATTATAAAAATAAAATACCTGTTTCCAATATCTCCACGGAATCTTTCTTTTTCTGCATGACGATCAACATGGTAAATATTTGTAATTTTCATTTTATACATGTGAGTGTCTCCATGTGTCAGCTTCATATAATTTTCAATAAGCTAAAACACTATAGTTCTAACAACACAAAAAATAAGCTTGCCATATGATCGTTGGAGCCTTTCTCTACGTTAGAAACATCACAGTTCATATTGGAATAATACTTGTCAATAGTGGCAACCTTTTCTGACGATTTCTTAGCTTCTCCAAAGCTTTTAACGGCAATTTCAATATCTTCAAGAACTTCCAAGAGATCTGTCTCTTTTTTGAGCATTTCCATTGTTTTAATAAGTGGGGGAGTTTGGAAACTGAAAGGTGGTTGGATAAAAAACATACAATAAATTACCCAAAGTTATGAGGAATTTTAGTGTAATATTCGTTGACAGTTTGAACAAAGTCTGCTCCAAACTTCTTGTTTTTAATAAACTCTTCAAGTTCACCTAAAAGGCGATAACCTTCGGCAATTTGCGTTTCAGTTAATTTTCCTTAAATCAATTTGAATTATAAAAATGATTAAAAACAAACCCAAGGGAGAACGTGTAGTATCAAACTCGAGCTGCATTACAGCTTCGTTCATTGCCTGAATATTGCAAATAAGCTGCAGCAGTTGTTGAAGTCTAGCATCAAGCTTTGACTCGGGTGGCGGTGAATCGTCTTTTTCTACATCATTTTGTTCGCCTTCTTCAAGTTTTTCGACCTTATAATCCATCTAAATTTTTAGAGTAAAGTACTAGTATGGAAACTACATGAATCAACGTGTACTTTCGAGGATTAGGCTCAAAAAATGCCTTGTTATGCCATTCGTTTGCTGTTTTATCGTAGAATTTCTTTGTAAAGCAGGTTTTTGCTTTTTCAAGATCTCCACCAAAAGACTCAAGAGAATGTTGTCCTGGATATCCAACTCTTCCCCAACGGAACCAAACGCTGAAAGTAGTTGGTCAATGAACGAAATATATAATACCTATAATTACTAGCATTGTCGTCTTTCAGAAGCTGCATAAGGTAAAACTTATTGTTGTTATTGCCGACATTAGTCTATTAAAATAATAAAAAAAACTTTTTTTTTAAATACCTGGTTGAGCATGGCATCCCAGATTAGGTCTCCTTCTTCATGGACACGAGCAGTATTAATCTTTTGTTCGCAGTATGAGTCAACAGGAGCTCTTCCTTTCATTATCATCTTTCTTGTAGTTTCATAGGTGACACTTTTACCGGATTTGATGGAACCGGAGGCTTGCTTCTTTGACTTTTTCTAGAAAAAAACATCAGATTTGAATATAGAATTACCGGCTGCAGGACTTCTTCCTTTTCATCTTCTTCAGTTATATTTGACGATAGGACATCAACGTTCAGGCTTCTTTTAACAAGAGTACGAGTCCTTTTTGCCGGCAGTACAGGGGCAGCCGAAAAAGAGCTATCAGCTGCTGATTCCGACCTTCTTATGATGAAGGTTTTAGAGGCATGAATTTCCATAGCTTCAAAGTCTACGTCACACATAGATCCATTAAACTGAACAGAGACAGATTTGTCAGCCTGAATAAAATAAATAAATTTGTTTAATTGACTAACATATGCTTTCTCAAATCCAATTTGTTCGGTTCTTGTAAGTGGGATATAGGATCTTCCCTTTTTAACTTCCCAGCAGAAAAATGCTGCTAAAGTCAATTTTGTCTAATTTACGTTATTGATTTAAAAACTTACAATCTTCATCATTTCTAACTACACAGCGCAAATTGCGCATAAATCCAGTCTCTATATTTATTTGCTTCATTTTGATGATATCAAGCTTTAGACGAGATTCTTCCATTTCAGTTTCAATTAAATCCTCGGTGTTTCTAGATAAACTATTTACATTAATACAAAAGAATTACTGATTCAGCTGATCCACAAGCTCATCATTGTACCGCACCCATTTTCCTTTGGAAAGTTCATACTCCCACAAAGTCGTCGGCTCCGCAGCAGTCGCACTCATTTCTACAAAATAAAATGATTATCAGACATTTAAATCATGATTTTTCAACATAAAGAAGCAAGAGACATCTTGACTATTTTCTTTCACCTCGCTAATAACAGCAGACATCTTTAAACAAAGTTTAACCTCTGCAAAATGAAGATAGAAGGTAGATGAAGTTTGCTAATACGCGAGAAGTTAGCAGAGAACGGATTCGAAACTTTGCATAAAATTTCATTTGATACAATCTAGTACATAAAAATAGAGTAAAATCCAGTAATTTTTGTTTAAAAGATTGGGCGGGTGTGTTAGAAAAGAATCCAATAAAGAAGAGCGACAATAACGACGATCAAAGCTGGCCAAGTAATAGCATCGAGAAGACCGTTGTTACCTCCAGTTCTGCAAAAGCATATTGCGAAAGCGATAGGCGCGGTTATCGAGTCGATTTCATAACCTTTTTGCTTCAATAAAAATGAGAAAAAACGTGCACAGTTTCTGCGCTAACTTTTAAATGCTACGATTATAGTGAAACACTAATAATCAGTTTCATTTATGGAAATGCTGATAGCAAAAATATTGCAATCATTTCAAACGAAATTTTTCGCGCCAAAATTATTGTGCTAAAAATGTTGCAAAAAAGTTGTATCGAGTGTTAAATTGATTTTATAATTGAATAAAACGCACACACCTCTGCTTATTATCCGAAGGTTGAGTATTCCAAGCAGTCTTCTTATCATAAGAGTATTTTTGCCTCTCTTCCTGAAAATGGCAAGTTGGAACACAAAAACATTTCTGTTTTTTGTCGCATTCGTAAAGAATGTCAGTTTTTTTTCACATCACAAATTGTGTGACTAAAGTGTCGTGTGATACTGAAAAGTCTAGTCTCGCGGACACACCAAACACGCAAGGACACGAATTTCGTGATTATTAAGTTTCTCTGCTCAAAGTAATATAACTGAATAACGATGCTATTTATCTAGTCGATTTTCATAGCAATTTTAGCTTCCCATGAGAGATTAATATCAGTATGCACTAAATCAATAAAGATATAACTTATCTAACCTCAACTATTTCTCCGACGAGATACTCTTCTTTCATGTTACGAGCATCAGTAGAATGTCCAACATCTTCGAAAGCTTCCGTGGCATCTTGTCCAGCTTGCTCAAGCAATACCTCACAACCTCCTGGATGCTGCAATAGTTATATTGTTTTAATTAGTTAAAAATGGTGATAATTATAAGAAAAAAGGAAACTAACTTCGTCTAAGAATTTAGTAACATCATAGACCTTGTTTCCTATCACAAACCAAGTAGAAGCGCGAGAGTTGTGCTGAGCAACTTCAGACCGCTTAAGTTGTCTCAAAGACATCTGGAAATAAGTAATAATGAAGAAAATACAAGACACGCAAAGGAAATGAACAAAGTAGTCGCAATTTGAGGCTGACAACCGGAGTCCTATTTGTTTGGCACAATAATCGAATGGGCGGACGCTGTTCGAAGGTAACTACACTACGGGCTAGAGACGAGGCAATCAATGTTCAATGTACACAAAGGAAAAGAATCATTCTCATGGCTTTAAAAGTTTTGCTTAAATGCCCGATTTTGATGCTAACTGTTAGAAAGTCAA
Organism: Oscheius sp. JU1382; assembly: GCA_932521405.1. NCBI lineage: Eukaryota > Metazoa > Nematoda > Chromadorea > Rhabditida > Rhabditidae > Oscheius > Oscheius sp. JU1382. Next base: position 5,640,708 of record OW051479.1, read on the forward strand.
AAACAAGTCAATTACGTTTTGATTTTAACAACAAATATGCTTTCGTTATGTACCTTTTATTTGAAAAAAGAAAAGAGACCGGATCAAAACTGCAAAGAGGTCTTTAGGAAAATAGGTCGTCGATTATTATCAGCCAGTGCGGTGGCGCGATTGCAGGGCCAGTGGACAAGTAAGCAGAGCGAGTGCATAAGATAAGTAGACTGTGAATGCGAAAATGTACAGACACGTCAAAAATGTGACGAGCACGTTTTGTAGTGAAATCACTCGTGTTGTGCCTTGTGCAGAAAAAAAGTAAAGAATCAAATCAGAATTTTGTTCCCAAAATAACCTTTGATATTTACATTTGTAAGATAAAATATGTCAATTTGAAAGATTTATTATAATAATTGATGGGCGAACATCGTGGCAATTACATTAATTAAAACACTCACACGAATCACAATATAGGCGTGATATCTAAGTACAGAAGAGCTCAATAAATAAAATCTGTTTGAAATTGCATAGCCAGGCAGTACACGATTAGAGTTTTGCAGCGGCTTCCTCGTCTAAGAAAAAAGTTAGAGTTCCTTTGCCGAATGGTTTGACAAGTGATGAGGGATAGGCTGGATCTTTTTCAATAACAGACTATAAATTCATCTTTGGCTAACAAATAGAGGAATACCTTTACAACATCAGCCTTGTTTCCACCCGTAATGATGAATGCAATATTTTTTGCGACGTTAATGGCATTTAACAAAAGCGTTACTCTACAAGAAGGAGGCTTCGGCGAGTCGTCTAGCCACCCTACCCATGAAGTTACTTCAGTTTGTTGAACAATATAAATATACCCATTGGAAAATCACAATAAATAGACGTACCTTAGACAGCTTGTGATTTGGAAAAAGGCTTGCAGTATGACCATCCGGTCCCATTCCGAGAAAAAGCATATCAAACCGAGGAAGTTTCCCTATTTTTTCTGGGGATATTTCTTGTATGAGCTGTGCCTCATATGCCAGTGCTGTTTTTTGTGCTGAAAAATAGCTCTACAGTCTATCCAAATTTAAATTACGTGTGTCTTGCATTTGAAGGGGAATTACACATGACCTTAAAGTGATTGGCAACAGTTCTAAATACTGTGTGAAAGTACATTCAGGATCTGTCGGTGCTACTAATCTCTCATCTACCTAAAATAATAAAAGTTAAATTCGTAAAATATAATACCATAAAAATTTTAATTCTACTCCAGTCCAACCTCCAGTCGATTTGAGTAAAAACGTCGCACATAAGTTTTGGCATTGACCCGCCTTAATAAAATATAAAAAATTTAATCTAAATTCACCTGAAACCCCAATTGAAATATTTCCATTTGCTTCTAATAAAGGGGGCAAAATGTCTTTGAGATACATTTTTAATTTTATCTTCATTTCTTCGGGACTTTTTGTAATAACTGTAGTTGGTTTTTTATCTTCTTTAGTCAAGGTCATTGTGTCTAAAGCATACGATAGTTCAAGCAAGAAAGGAATTGAAAATATTAAATCGAGATCGATTTTAAAAATACAATAGTAATGCTATGAATATCTTTTTCTGACAGAAACAATAACAACTGATACGAATCAAATTTTTTAATTATTGATCTGCTTCAGTCTGAACTTTAGCATGAGCGTGAGTCATCACTTGAGCAGCAACTTCAGGTTTTAGAAGCTCTTTTGTCTGAAAATATTAGCGTTTTATGCGGAAATAATTAAGTTTTTTAAACAGATATTGAACGCCTAAATCTTAAAAAATATTAAATAAAACTGACCTCAAATGCAAGAGAACATTCATAAACTGCTAAAATTGTAGTCTCGTGAATATTTACACAATGATCTGCTAATATTCTTATTGATAATGCCAAGCGACTCATAATTTTTCGTGTTTCTGGTGCAATAATCTAAAAAAATTTTAAAAACAAAGCAAAAAGCTAACCTCTTCTAAATTTTGATTATAACCTCCATCTGGATCTTCACTCAACTCAGGACAGACCCAAATCATTCCATTACATCCTATAATTACAGCTGCTCCGCAAGGTAGTGAATGGAAATGCGTTTTTCGTCTTTTGATTAAATATGAAGGAACCTAGAAGATGTTAACCAATGAATTAAGTTTACCTTGACTAATATTCCCTGCGCTAATTTTCCATATTTCAAATTGCGAGTATGCAATGATAAAACTCCATCGTGATGAATTTGTTGTACTTCTGCACTAATAAGATCACCTTCTTTTAAATATTCCCGCATCATCAATTCATCCTAAAAAAGTTTTTTTTTTAATTTAGCCAACCTACTTCAACACTTTTTCGTCGCACCTCTCCTCCAGGCAGGTTAATACTGCTTAAAAGTAAATTACTAAAAAGTCGAGAATTTGTGTCTACTTTCCATCGTTTTTGTTGGACGTCTACAATTCTTCCAATTACCACATCGCCAATTTCTCCTCCATACCTTAAAATATTTATTACAACAATTATATGAAAAACTAACCTGGTTTTTACTGATTTAACTGAGATAAGTCGATTAACTTGCTGAACAGTTCCAGCCAATGAAGCTACTAAGTCAGTTCCTCTCATATAACTTCCATGTCCTCTAAGTAATCATGTACAAAAAGACGCTCGAAACATACCTCATAAAAGTACCTGTACTTGAAAGAATTGCGCCAGGAACAACGAGCTTATCCACTAATTCTGGGCGTTCATAGTTAGAAAAAACTCTATTAGCAGGAATTGACGGCGGTGCTGTGACATCCGTAGACATTCTAGAGATAACTTATGCATAATAAATTACAAGAGTCAGTAATCACACGAGTAAACGCGAAAAATAGAAACAATTATATTTGCATCAGTAAACTTTATGAAAATTCAACATGAAAATCGACACAACACAACCATTACCCAAGCGAGGCATCTTACAAATCAGCTAGAAATAATTACTCTGAGAGCCTAATATGGGATGCTTGGTTTTATCCCAAAATGGTTACAGGAATAGTACGGCTTGGGGGGAAGAAATAATTCAAGAAGAACACCGAGACAAAACAAAATTATTGGAAAAGTCAGCCTTTGAAGCAAATGCTTTGGGTGTAAGGAAATGCCGCTGAATCTGCCTCGTATTGGTCCCCGCTCTTCGAGCTCAACGCAAAAATATAGAACAACATAGAGAATAAAAACCGGATGGAATTGGGAATACGCTGTCCTAATGATGCGTTAGAGGAAGAATAACAAAGAGAAAATGCTACCTTTAATAATAAAGTCTACTCATTGTATAATGGGTCATATATCGAGTCCCAGACTAAAATCAAAATGAAAAATACTTGAAGAAGAGTTTTTAAAACACGAATGACGTCAACGTCTCTCAAATAACACCATCTAAAGATGAAGGAAATAATGAATAACTTTCGAGGCTTACTTTATGCCACAACTCCGGATTGAGCAGCGACTGGAGAAATGCCGTCAGCAGGAGCGGAAGTTTCAGCAGCCAACGAGACGTTATTCTCAGTTTGGCCAGAAGCAGTTGTCAAAGCTGGAGACGATTCGTGTGTATTGTCATCTCCTTGGCGTTCTTGATCTTTTCTTTCGCCTCCTCTTCTAATAAAATCGCCGTTACGGCCTCCACCGACTCCACGATATCCTCCACGACCACGATTGCCTCCACGCGGTCCTCCACGGAATCCTCGAGCATCGACAGGAGGATACTGTAAATTTTGGTTTGTCCAAAGTGAACACTCACAGCAATGGGGCCATATTGGCCATACGGGACTGGGAATGTGTATGCGCCGGCATCGAGCCAGGTATTCTTGAAACGTTCATCTTGGATGTTATTCATCAGATGTCGCGGAGGAGCCATAAAGGGCATCCCACGTGGAATCATCATTGGTGCTTGGCCAGGAATAGCGTAATCTGAAAAGGTCAATTATTCTCATAAGGAGAAGAAAATGGTCTAGGATGAAATGAACTTGCTTGGATTGAAGATCAACGGAATATTCGGAGTTCTCATCAATGGCATTGTGCCGGGATTGTGTAGTTGAGTTCTGTTTCCGTTCCTGTTAGCATGAGTCATATCATCTCTCAATTCGCCGTTCTAAATAAGCATTTTTGTTGGTCACAACTCTAAACTCTACATCATTTTTCCAGAGACCTCCTCCATTGGGTTTCTGCTGTCGAGTATCCCTGATGTCTCTCGGTCCATTGGAAAGTCCACGTGTCTGGACGGGTTGTCCTATCAGAGTTGGTCGAGGTGGATATTGAGCACGAGGTCCATTTCGATTGTTCTCCTTGTCTCCGAGTCTTTCACGATCTGGTCGTTCTTGGTTTCTGGGTCTATCACTGGAAAAGGACTCAAATGACACGAGATGACTCAAACGAACTTTCTGAATTCAGCTCTTTCCTTCTGTACATGGGCTTTTTTGATCCTCTCGTCCCAAGTGAGAACTTTTCCATCTTGATCACGAATTGGACGGCGATCTCCTTCTTTTTTCTTCATATCGGCGTCTTTTGGTGGATCCGTATTTAGCGTTAATTGTCCAAACTGATCAGCAAATACTTGTGGAAACACAGCTCCGCTTAGATCAGTAGTTGGCAAAACAGAGAACTAAAGAAATTGATGTTGTTTTGGAGAAACTTTACCAATTCTTGTTCTTCTTTTAAGTCCGGAGGAATGGTCGTTGCGTTGCTAACCCAACTAGCAGTATAAGCGGCGGAGGCTTGAGCAGGATTTTCGAGCATTGAAAGACTTGCTAAAGCAGTTCGCTTGTTTCTAAAAGTGAAAACTTGCCATGGAATGTGTTGTCGCCATTTTCTCGCTTAATAACTGGAGGAGGACGAGACATATTGGGCAATTGAGTCGCAGCTGCATTGAAGGTGTTCGCACGAGACTGTTCAACGGAACGAGGTTCCTGGAACTGCTTTCTTGGGAAAAAGAGCTGTCAAACTCTTACCACAACCGATCCAGAATAGCCAGCAGAGCCAGCAGTATTCATCGTACTGTAGGTTTGAGTACTCGGAGTTGCTGAAGCATAGTTAGTTGCGTAACTAGGAGCCCATTGGGATGTTGCCTATAAAGTTTTCTTTTTAATTTTTATGATTTTTCAGGCTACCTGTTGACTATAAGTGTATCCAGATGGTTGACGATAGAAGTCATTTTCAGTGGTTCCAAATTGGATTGGCTGGTAAGATTGAGCGCTATAGCTCGTTGTATCCGTATAGGAAGCAGGTCTATCGCTTTGTGGATATGCCGTATAAGCATAAGCTTGCTAGAAGAACGTATTTGTTTAGAAAAGCGCTTACCTGTGTAGGTTGTTGACCCCACGTTCCCATAGATTGGGAGGCAGGATAAGCCGCATAGGTAGGCTGATACATGATATGCGAATTGGGATCCGTAAGTGGCATATCTACAAGATTGTGTCTTTCCAGAATAAAATTACCTTGATTTGTAGACATTATTACGATAAATATATAGGGACCGGATACAAAATAAAAAGGTTTCCAAGTAAGTGGCCGACAAAGCGGCTGTTTACCACTGAAAATATTTGATAAGAGATAAAAATAAAGAAAAAAAAAGAAGTAGATATGATTAAGAAGAAGAGTCCAAGATTTCCTCAGATCAGAGATTTCTCTAAGATTAATCCCGACCTAATATAGCCAATGCTACGTCATCTTTAGAATCTCGTCGTTTAAAAGCAGAATTTTCCCTTGAAAAGAGTATAAGAGAATGATGAATTATCAACTGGGGAAATGATGTTTTAGTTGGAAGAAGAGTTACGAGAAGGAAATAGGCAGAATCGAAGAAATGCTTACATCGAGCTTGTCGAATCTCTAATAGATGGAGCGAAAAGAGGGGGAGAAGGAATATAACATTTTGACAGCTTTCAAAATATTCATAGCTTTCAGTTGTTTTATATCTAAAGAAGCTAAAATTGTTGTTATCTAGACAGTGCTATCAAGCGCATATAAATCACCTTCCTTCTTATTTGGGGGAAATGTGGCTTTGGGGAACAAAACGAAGCGCTAAACTATGATCAAAGCAGAAAATGAAGTTGGAATGAGACCAGAAACAAAGAGGAGAAGAGTGTTTTTCTCAAAACAATTTCAAATCCCGAATTTGGGGGTTCTTATAAATGCCGCAGGCTATTCCATGCGGCAGCAAGCATTATTGATTTTCAGGTCAGTCGCGTTGGGACGTGTCCTTTCATTTAAGAGAGCCTTTTCAAGCATCTGGATACTTGACGATCAGGGCGAGCGCCCTAGGATCCAAACATCGAAAAAATGGGTTCGTTTTTATCTATTTAACACACGGTGTGGGTAACTCACATAAGTCTATACTTTGACTTTTATAGAAGAACCTCGTCAATAAAATATAGTCGTTATTTCCAGCAAAATCTGCATGCTTTTCTTCTTCTTATTTGAGCAAATAAATAAATTATATTTTACAACTCTTTTTACTCAAAAAAGCAGCGACACACAGCGTTAATAAGGAGCTTTGATTGACAAAAGCCTATTTCAGATCCAGATCAGTCAATCACGGATCACTTCATCAATCAGGAAGAATTTCATGAATTCGAGAATGATCAGACACACAATGATTCGGATCTCGAGGAAGAGGAGGAAACTTATATGATGGATGCCAATAATGTTCGTTATTCGTCCTCAGAAGCAAAACAAATTTCAGATGTATGAAGTAGTTGAATCAGAATATACGCCGTATTATGTGCATAATGAGGAGATAGTTGGTGAGTTCACCTCTCATGCAGAAAGAGAGATTTCCCAGATGTGATAGGAATGGAACTAATAAACGATGAAATCATCGATGAAACACTTCCAGTGGCTAGTGAGGCAGGCTCTTCCAAAGCTAAACAAAGGGGAAGAAAAAATAATAAAAAACGAAAAGAAATTGGTAATAAAATCTCTTTGAATCTTCTCATAGCTCAGATCCAAATCAAATCATCTATCCACGAAATATGCCTCGTCTCCGTCCCGGCCAGAAAACAGTGATTATCCGCCATGAAAACAGTAAGAGTTGACAAAATCCTTAAAGTTTGTTTAGTTCCTCCCAAGAAAAAGAAAAGCCGTTATCATGGGGATGTCAAGTGCCCAGAATGCAACCAAACTTTCATCAATGAGGCTCGTTTGTCTCGCCACCTCTCCTCGCATCAAGCCTTCGGCTCTTTCGTTTGCCCTTTATGTACGAAGATCTTCAAATACGAATACAATCTTAATTATCACTGGAGAAAAACCTGTTCGGAATTACGAGATCTTGTAGATGATCGATGCAGATCGGTTGGTTCAAATCATTGAAGGAAAAAAGAGTTTCAGATGATGTGTGTAGAAGAGTTGAGAATTATGGTAGAGGAATTGGTCAAGAAGAAGCCAATGGCGGGGCCGATTGATCTTGGAATCTCAAAGGGAATTCTCTTCCAAGGTGGCGGCCCTACAGCCAAATTAGAAATTCCCCATGATGTGATTGGTTCGTTTTATTTTTTCGTCAGATTTCAATCAATCAGGTCGACGAGGCTCTGCCTGTAATTTTTGTGGAGTAATTGTTCCAACTGCACACATCGAGAGACACAACGCTTTACATAACAGCGATTACTACTATAGCCCCGATGAACCGACGGCCAGTGGAGGCTTCTTTTGTGATTTGTGTGGGATTTCATATAGGTTTATCTTCTTTCTGACTTCAAAAATGAAAACTTCTAGAAGTCGTAAAAATCTTCATAATCATTGGCGAACGAGTTGTCAAGAAATCATGGCCAATGTGCCGACAGAAGAGATGACTTTGGACGACGAGGAGCTTCGCCATATGATTCTCTCTCTCCTCCAAAGGGCTCAAACCAAAAAATCCCAAAAGAGTTTGTCCTTCTTTTTCAATAATCCTCCTTGCTAGAAAATATTCCCAAAATCGATAATGGCCCAGAAGAAGATGAGAGAGAACCCGAATGTTCACGCGAACATGAGAAACGATTCACGCCGGCACAAAGAGCGACTCTCATGGCTGAAGGCAGAGATCATGTAGGTTTATTCCTCCCATCAAATATGAATATTTTAGGGCATTGTCTATGCTGATGATTTTGGCGATAATGGATTGACATTTACTGCCAGAGACGGGAGTGTTCAGATTGCTATTCACGAGAACAGCAAGTGGAAATTACCCTTGGAGGGCGACAATTCTGAAGATTTCCAATGTCCGGATTGCTTACAGTAGGCTCTTTGAGAACAAAGAAATAATTTTCAGATCTTTTGCGAACAAAGGCCGATTGGATAAGCACCTGATGGGATTCCACAACAAATTCGGCAAACATACGTGTCTCCTTTGTGGCAGCTCGTAAGAGAGTCTCTCTGACATCATCCTTTTCAGATTCAAATATGAATACAATCTGTTGTATCATTATCGAAAGAATTGTCCTTATACCCGAGTCTATGTCGAGAAGCCTCTCCGCGAATCGTTGATCTCGAAAGAACTTCGAAAGATTATCAACAATATGATCGTCCAACGAACCCAATTAAAAGCTCATCTCAAGAGATTTGTAAGTTCCCTCCTTTCTCAGTCTATTGAATCCATTAGAAACCGTCTCAAATTGAGAAAATCAAGCCAATAGTTATCGAGAAGAAAATGAAGCTAGTCCCATCTCAGCTTCTTTATGTCAAACCGGAGCTGAGTAATCGCGACCCAGCGAGTTGTCCTTTCTGTCGTAAGTTCTTTCAGCAATTTTTCTAATATTCCCTTTTAAAGAGATCGTCTTCTATGGATATAAAAATGTGGAGCGCCATGTGCAAACTGTCCATGGGAAGCTTGGGTTTAGATACATTCCTCCACCGAAGGAAGGCGAACCTGTGGAGGAAATTGAACCGCCTCCAATCTTAGAGCGACAAGATGTATTTTGCAGATGTCTTGAGAATTAGAACCAATTTTAGACTCTGGGTAACCCTGCCGACGATAGAATCATCAGAATTCTCAATCAAGATGGCATAGATATCGGTGAATTCGAGAAAATCGATGGAAGCGAAGTAGCCATGTGGCTGGAAAACACGCCAGGAACTATCAATTCAGCTCTAATGGCTCTAGGAACAGACGGAGTAATTTGGATCTTTGAACAATTGAATCGCAAGTTCAGATCTATTATGAGATTCTTCATGTGGGTACATCGACTGATGAAAGCGGGAACAAAACCTATATTGTAAATATTCGCGGTTTGTTCAGTACGCTTTTTTGAAACAAAATATTTTTAGAAGACAAATCGGCTGAACACGTCATATTTGAGGAGGAAGAATGCATCGAACCCCCTCCTCAACTTGAAAAAGAAATTGATTGATCTCCCAAAAATTTTATTTCAAGCAAATAAAAATTTTTGAAATAAACTTGAAATTTCGAGTGGAAAAGAGGGATTTCCCTTGTTATCTTTTTTTTTTCGTTTTTTTGGACTTAAACAAGGCTGATTCAGATGGCAGAAAAAGAGGAGAAAGAAGGTCCTCACGGCCTCCCCCTTGCTAGAGTCAAACTGATTTCGAGCCAAGTCAGTGACTCGATGTCCTTTTCTAATGAAGCCCTTTTTGCCCTTAGCAAAGCTGCTGTAAGTTTTTGATCAAGTTTTTTTAAAATACAAATAGGAACTTTTTATCGAAGGCATGGCCAAGGGAGTTCACTCGAAGTATGGCAATCAAATCGATTATGACGAGCTAGCAGCTTTCATTCAGGAACACGACGAGATCGATTTTCTACATGGTCAGTTCTGGCATTTGTATTTGCAAAAAATTATATTCTACTATTATAGACTTTTTCCCTCAACGGATGACCTTTAAAGAAGCTGTGACGAAGACCCAAAACCACAACAACAACTGATTGAGCAGAGTAGACTGCAAATACGGGTTTATGTATCAATCTCAATTATCTTACAATACACGTTTATGATTATTTTAGCCGCGATTTGACTTTTTCTTCTCTAAAGAGGACTGCTTCTGAGGTATTTTGCAAGATGGCCCGTATATCGGGTCGTTTATCCACAGCGATGACTCATTGTCTTTCCTCCAAACGAGCAAAGCTTCGTCGTCGGTCATACAGCCAGAACAAGATATCACTACGGGACCAGAGGCTGTCCTACAAACAACAGTTGGATTGGAAGAGCAACTTACTGGCAGGGAACTACTCGTCTCACTGATCGATCGGATATCTTGAGTTTCATAGCTAAAGTCAACTCGACAGAAGTTTCAACTTGAGCTGGGATTGTGAGAGAACCACCCGAGCGGGGAGTCTCTTCCCCGGTGGAAATTCCTCCATCCTCTGGGACGGCGATTAAAAGAGTTTCGTCGAATGTGAGATCTTTTCGTTTTATGAGCGGTCGCTCCCAGGATTTCGGAGTCGAATCCCATGTTTTTCGAGGGGACATCGCATAAACTGCTCGGCCTTTCTCCTCGTCAGAATAAAGTTCAAAAATGTCGCTATCGTATTCCATCGATTGATTGCTCGAACCTGTCGAATGGAGGAGCCTCTTCTTTCTGGAAATTATAATTTTTCGCTTTCTTCATTTTCTCCTTACATGGGCTGTTCACTAATGGGATCCGGCATAAAGACCGAATCACTGCTGACTCCTTTCTGGAAATTCTTCTTCGCATGGACCATCCAACTGGCTGTGGCTGAACTCCTTCTTCGAATTATTTTTCGATTGTTTTCTGACATTTTCTTCTCCTCATTATTATTCTCCGTCAAATATACTAAACTCGGTCTTTTTGCTGTTAAAATCCATCGCCTACCACTATATTCTTTCTTACTCTGGTCGATATTTATAGAAACTTTGCTTGTTCTTCTCCCTTTTGGATATTCATTCCTCGACAGTTGCTCCTCTTCTTCTGCTTCCTCAGCTGTAGGAATATAACACAATTGGCTTCGGATGTTCTGTCCGCCTGGAGAACTTTCTGGATTCAGTCGCTTCCCAGGAGGATATCTAAAGAAGTTGAATAAAGCAGAGGAAGAGAACCTTCGAAGTCCAAATTTATTGGTTTGAGCGTCTGGAACACCGTGTTCGACCGAGTAGATGATGACATATCCGTCGGAAGTTCCAACCCAAAGGAATCCATCCACAAAACAAAGCGAACAAATATTTGTAGTTATCTCATCGTCGCTACTCAACGAGGGTTTTCTAAAGACTTTTTCTCTTTCTGAAGAAGAAATCTACCTAGTTCTATGATCAAAGGCTATGTCAAAAAGAAGACGACAGGTTCCTTCAGTCCACAGTTGGACTAGAGTTGAATGGGCTGTCGTCAGGAAGACTCCATGCTCTGAGCGACAAGCACAGAGGATTTTCTCGAAGAAAGGAGTGCTACCTCCTGCTGTGGAGCAAGCCACAAAAAATGTCGAAATATTATCCAAACTCCTAGGAAATTATTGGCCGTTGAAGGCAACTCACTCGACATCAACGACAGATATTTTACAGCCTGAAGTGACCCAAAGAGATTCGCCCATTGGAACTGCCTCATTTAATGGCGCTGCTCCTAGCGGAATATGATACATATCCAAGGCAGCTGGTGTTTTGGCTATTATATTCTGAAGATCTTTTTTTGCTGATAAGACAAAGACACTCACTTCCAAGACTGTGATCGTCCCATTGGCTAGAGAACAAAAGAGTTTCTCGTGGAGACAACGGAGACGGAGAGCTGTATCGGGAAGCTTCATTTCCCAAAGAATTTCCCTTCAGATTCATCCATACTTTCGCTCAGAAATAGACTTACCCTTTATCACCGTCCAATTCGACCGCAATTACATAAGCGGAAATTAGTCCGACAAATATCAGGTCGGCGTCTACGGCTACGAGGGAAGCTACTCGACAATCAAACTGAACTGCGTTTGAGGGATCGATGAGGACTCTTTACCTCTATGTCTATGGGAACCAAGGTAGCCTTTTTGTCAGTAATGATAACCTTGGAGATTAGACCGAGGGTTTGATTCCCGGAGACGATGAATGAGAGGCCGGGTTCAACCTCACTCGGCACGACATCTGTTATTGTCACTTCTTCACTCGTCAAACTCGGCGTCTGCAAAATACTTTTGGAATTTTCCTCAAAAAAGATATATGAATTTTGTCAAGACTGGTCGAATTCTCAAATAAATCCGGAAGACGAAATTGAAGAATCATTCGAATTTCGTTCACCAGACGATGTCATCGCCGCCAAAAGACAATCAGCCAGCCAAGGAGAAATCAACTCGTCCGGCTGAGAGAAGTAACGTAATGGAGTCTGTTATCGAGGAGAAGAAGACTTTTCCTGGGATGAAAGGCCTCACCGAATGGATGGAAAGTGTCGAGAAGAAAATCGAAGCCGTCAATCGGGCCATCGAGGAGGTCGACGAGCAATTGAAGCAAATGGACGACTATCACGCTCTCGCACAAAAGATGGATCGAATGGTTTTGGAGATTTTCAAATAGAATTCCCGCTCAGCGTTTTTGACGATTCAAATAAACCTTTTCGGTCAGTTTTTTTGTCTTACCTTGATAAAGAGGTTTCGAATTTGTTCTCTTTTTGACAGTTTTTCCTGAAGAACTTGGAGATAAGCGTTGTGTTTTTGTCGCAATTGGGCTCGGGATGGCAATCCTCGCATGTCGCAAAACGCCTTTTGGAAAAGACCATCCACGTCGTAGCACAACTTCACAGCTGCTTTTATCACTTTGATCACCTGCATAGCGACTGATTAGGAGGAAAATCCAACTGACTCCGATCGTGTCGTGTCTCGAAAGGATTTCTTGCTCATGATGGCCAAGTAAAACCAAAGCAAAACGGAATAAAACCTTCGGTCCTTCGAGTAGAAAACAATCCCAAATTCTCAATAAAGTCTAGATTTTTGTTGTCTTTGAGACTCGAAATGTCTCACTTGGAATGGGACAGCATCGAAGAAGACGGCGATAAACCAGTTGAGTGTAATTGTGGTCAAATCGACCTCCATTTTTGCCAAATGAGCCGCCAGAGTGGGATGTCGCCATTCTAGTAATTCTTTCAGAACCTCCTGATCAGCTTGAGCTCCCGTCAGATTTGCATCGAAATAGGTCACATCGAAGTATTTCTCAGTCATAGCCACAAGAAACCAAAACGAATCCTAAAATCGTATCAGTGGGTAGCTAATAGGCTTAACCTCTGGAGTCAGGAAAAGAAGAGCTGTGGCCGCCAGGAAGTTCATTCCCTGACAGTAGCCCAGCTTGCTGTTGTGGAGACAAAACGTCCTTAAGACGACTTGAAGCTGGGAGACTCCTTTGCAATGAGCCGCCATGAAATGGACATTGCTCGGCATCGTCCTCAGCAAATCCAGATTGATTTGTTTCAAATTGGCTGGACTGCTCTATAAATCTTTTTCTTTGCAAATTCGGGGGAAACTACCTCGTCGTGTTCCTCTTCTGTTAGTCGATTGCAAAGACTTTTGAAATAATAACGGCCATATTTTTGCTTCAAATCGGTCGTATGCAGATGGACCAGCATGTGCCAGACGGTGGCTCGAATCCCATTTGGAACTCCTCCTCGACAAAGAGAACGAGTCTCTGGCTGCAAATATTCTCCTTTTTTAAAAATAATAAAAATCCTACAGTAATGGAAATGGTCTCATTCTCTCGGATATACTGTTTCCATTTGGCCTTATGAGTCTTTGCTTTTTCCTCGTTGCTCTCATAGAACATATACAGTTGGGTGGCCATGTATTGGACAGCAAGAGATTCATTTTCGAAATGCTGACGGAATCCATAGGAGTCTACATGAACCCCAGCCAAAAGAGAATGCAATGTTGGCAGAGAGGGATCTTGAGATCTGGCTTCATTCACCAAAGTACAAACTCGTCTTCGATGCTGAACATACGAAGCTAATGGAAGGAGTCAAATAAAACTAACAACATCTCCACCAATGAGTTTGACCTGCATAACTTCAAGACTGTTGTTGTCGTGCAGAGGTATTCGAATGGCCGACTGAAGGGCAAAAACATATTCCTTTCGAGTGAGTTGCATCTCAGTCTGGAGGTTTTTGAGTCTCTCCGTTGTGTCCACCAATTTGTCTTCTAATGTCATACATTTTTTGTTTAATCGAGCCACTTCTGTGTTGAGGAATCGACTGGTTGAAGTCTCCGTCAAGGTGCTTGCTTTTTCTCTAAAATTTCGTTTTAAAGACAAAAGCAGAAGTACCTAAGGATGTTGTTTTGTTCTTCGAGAGCCTTATTCTCCATCTTCAGCTCGTGCATTCTGACTTTTTGCTGGTTGCTGACCATCCTTAAATGGACTAATTCTTCATTAGATTTCTGCTCTTCTTGTTCACTATCGAAGACCGAACATTGTCCATTCATCTCATTGGAAGAACTGGCCGAAGAGATTGAATTTGATCTGAGACTAAACGACTGCGGTGGACTGCAGAGAAAAGACAAATAACCTGTCAGTGATGGTATAATTATGTTTTTGAAGCCAATTCCCAACCCAGTCATTCATTGACGGTGTGATCTGTAACAACACAGCCATTTTTGTTAGCTTAGGCCTAGGGGAGATTCGGCATGTGACTGCATGTGTTCTCTCTCGTTTTGCAAAAAGAGAGACCTCATTATATGAGAGACAAAAACAGATTTACTCACGCCATTGTGCTCTCCAGCCAGTTCGAGACTCAATCGATGAAGTTTTTCCTCCAAAACAGAAAGGGCTAAATTCGAACCAGATGAGGGATTTTCTGATACTAAAAATAGAGAATAAATTGGAAAAAGCGGTTCACATCTTCTTAAGGAAGGCTTGATGATATCTGGCGCATAGGAATAATAAGTATCGTAATCGGCTGTGCTACTCCCTCCCAACTCACTGTTATTCTTCTCAGGAGACCAGGCGATATCTCTAAAAAGAACTCTCCTTTTGGATGAGAGACTGACCGATTGGCAAGGGCTTCCATCCAGGATTCACAGCTTGTTCTGTTGTCCGCCTCGAGCTCGAATTGACGCTCTCCGACGCTGAAAAGATTTGTGTAAATAGGGAAGGAATAACAGGCGGCACAATGGACAATCGCAACACAATAATGTGGATTCAGGAACAATGAAATCATAGGCAGATGATGACTAATCATCTAGCTTCACTCTATGAGTCAGAGAACTTCCAAAAGACATTTAGGGGAAAGATACGGTCGATGGATTGCTCTCCGAAAAAAGAGAGAGCGACATATAAGCAAACAATGTAAATTGTCCTGTGAAAGACACGCTATCCCATGGACACAAAAAAAACTTACTAGGCCAGAAAGGCGTTGTCATTCCCTTCGACGATGGCAAATGCTGTTTTCTCCAAAGACATTGACCCGATTTCATCCTGAACTCTTTCCTCTTGGAGAAATCAATCTTACTTTGTGTTGGAGGAACTCTTGTTCATCTTTGTAATAGACGAGCTTCTTGCCCAACTCATCCAACACAAAAAAGTATCTTCGCTTCGGTCGAAGCAGTGAAAGTGTACCGTACTGTTTAAGACTCAGCGGCCCGGCCAAGGAGTAGGCACGTAAGGGCTGCATGGGCGACTCCTCACGTGCCTTTGATGGTCCCGGCTTTTGAGAGGAGATTTTGAACTGAAAATTGGATTTTCGTAGCAAAACTGGTCGGTTGCAACGTGGTGCCCCCGACGAACTTAAATCAATCCAAACAAAAAAATAATAGAAAACTGGAAATTGATGACGAGAGGCGCTTCAGGGCAGACGACCAGAGATTGATATTAATGGTCTCGATCCAAAGGGAAATCTACCGTGTCCTCAAAGTTACTGTATCTAACACGCATTTTTGCGAGGAAATCTAATTCTCCTAATTAGTCTCAAGAAGAATCAATTATTAACGGATAGAGTCACAAAATAAGTCCTACCACGGAAGTGGGAAAGCTCTCAGTTAGTCTCATTTGAAGATCCAAACTGAGAAAACCCAAATAAGCCAATACTGATTTGCCCACAGCTTTATGAGAAGCTTGGAAGATTTTATATGGCCGGTCCCACAATCGATTGTGTCTGGCCATTCGCCTTTTCGAACGTGTGTTCTGACATGAAAGATGAAAGTTGTGGAAACAAATGGTTTACAGTATTACGAGACTGACCAAATACGGACGGCAGTAGAGCTCAATCAGCCATTGAGTTGCTCTTTTAGGGCATTTTCACAGAGATTCTCTTACCTTGAAAAAGGAGGTGATCCAACCCATTTCAAAGAGAGAGAAAGAATCTTTTTGAGACGGAAAATGTCTCCTCGGATTAACACAATTCCATTGAGGACCCACCCCGTGGTCACAACAAGGAACTGTTCAAGGTTCAAAAAGGCTCGACAACTATTTTCCTCGTGCCTTGCCAACTGGACATAACGGCGGCTTCGCCTTGTGGCGAATTGCACAGCCTGTTCAAATACAGTCCCATGGGTGGCTTCAAATAGAAAAAAAGAGGACTGTTTACAGCTACTGCTTCTTATCTTTCTGAGGCAAGGAGAGACCACAGTCCCATTCGGAGGAAACAGAGAACGGAGAGGCTTCAAATTACAGTCGGTTTATGAACTCCGTCTATCCAAGCTTTTTCCAAAGCTTCGCTTTCCAATACTCCCATCCACATTTCAAATGGCGAAAAGTGAAAAAGTATTTCTATTTTTGTCGCCTATTTATTTTTATGAGTCTACGACAAAAATCAGTCAAATCAATTATGGAGAAACACATCAAGGGAAAGAAGATTCAGCCCAGAAAAAAGGACGAGAAAACAAAAGAATGCAGTGAATTGATTGGACGTCATTTCCCCCTCCTACCTTCATTTATGAGTCGGGAAATTCCATCCAAATTGGAATCAAAAATAGACTGATCGCCAGAGAGTGTGAAGTGCCATATTTGATCCAACAAAAGCCGAGCGATCTCTATTCTCTACTAGTAAAACAAAGCTTTTTTTTTCAAAATAAAAAGAAATGATCGATCACCCCCTTTCTCCCAAGAATAAATCGAATAAGATGGAGGTTTATTTGTGAGTAGAAGTGAAGGCAATTAATGGCACAGACAGAAAATTTACAAATTTAGTACGTGGCTGGTTACTAAGCCAAGGGAATATAATATAATACATGAGATACTATTGGAGAGCAAAGTCTGATGAGACTAAGCCAAAATTGACAAGATATGCGGTATGACAACTGGCGACTCTCGCAGGTTTGGAAAACGACGAATAATATCTTAGCGGTCGACTTCTTGAACTTCTAGACTTAATTCTCCACTGAGAACTTCCTTTAAATGGCGCTGGATGAAATGGAGATAAATCGAGAGCTTATGGTGGAAAATATTCCAATCCTGAATTCATATTTTGAAGAGAAAGATGGGAAAAAACTGACCAAAAGACACTCAAATATGTAGAATTCATGGAGTGCTTTGTGAGATTTAAAGAACTCGGGATCGGAGAACCAAATGCTACAAGTCTCTCGGCAACAACAATAGATGTGACTGAAACGTTTTGATTTGTTTTCGAGTTGGAGGTTTACCTCGCTGATTCTTCACTTCGAACATTCAATAGAGACCGTTCCCAGTTCTTTTTGATGTGCTGATTTCCTTGCTTGGAAGCGACTTCGACCAAAGTATGAACTCGAATATCTGTTCCTTCCTCCATCAGATCCTTTATCTTTTTGATCAATTCATCTGCAATTTTGTTGAGAGGAAGAACTCATCAACTTACCGAAGCGCTCATTCCATTCATAGATGACTTTCTCAACTCGAGCGTGCATCTGTCCAGCAAACATTTGATAGAATAATTTGATTGGATACCCGCGGACAATAAAGGCTCTCCATCCGAAGACCAAAGTCTCCTTAAAAAAGACGATTTTGTTAATTCGAAAAAACTCACATAACGTCGCTGTAAGGTATTCATCGTTGGCTCCCAATCTTTCGACTCCTCCGAAAGTCCCAAAAGACTGTCGCACATAGCAAGTTGGACTCGATCCATCGCTTCGTCAAATTGCTTGGTGAGTTTTGCTATTTCTGCGCTTGAGGGGTCATTTCGGAAGGCTTGTTCTTTCAATTCTTCCAATCGATCCTTTCTGAAGCTGAGAAAATATTCGAAAAGCTCTTTGATCTTCTGACTGGTCACGTATTGTTTCTTTCTTAGTTCCTGAAGTTTATTTTTCCTTTTGAGTGGAGACAATATCTTACCGGATCAGGATTTCTCGTTAGAACTTGCATGGCAGGCTTACTGCTTGCCCCCAAAGCATAGTTCACAAACTCCGCTAGCGCTAACAATGCCTCTGGAAATTATAGAGTTGATTATAATAAAAAACTGACTTCTATTTAGATCAGCAGTCAAATATCTTGGGGTCAAATTAGCGACCAAAGTCAAAATCTCTTCAGGGAAAGAAGCATATCGGTCGGTCATTCGGAACAAAACAGCTGAAAGAATATTTTAATGTCGAATTGAACAAACCTCGTGTGGTTCCCGTGAACATATTCTGAAGTAGCTGGTAGAAACACAAAGCGTCGATTCGTACTGGCTCCGGGGCAAATGGAGTCAAATCTTAAAAGAGGAGTTACTTTCTGGAATTCAAACTCACCATGAGCTTCTTCGTCTCTGTCTATGGCGAGGTAATCACAGGCTGTGATAAGAGGAGCTCCGACAACTGGGACAAACATATTATCGACGTCATATTCATCATCTAAGCGTTTTGTATTAGAGCGAGAGAGAAAAAAACAGACCAGTGATTTGATAAGATGGAGCTGGTGGCTCGGGTGGATTGTCCAAAGCATCCAAGGCTTCTCTTTTGATTTCATCGAATGTACGCTCGTCTTCCAGAATGACGACGTCTGGCGACTCATCTTCTCGAACTGGCTCCGGTCTAAAACTTGAATGTACTGTAGAAGAAAAGAACTAATTTACGGTATATATTGGACTTCAGGAGACTCGGGATTCTCGGGCGGAGAAGTTTCGGCCTGGCTTTCGATCAAATTCCTATGCAGCCAAGCTTTCTTTGGCTTTGGATTTGTAGCCAGACTACACGTCTCAGAACGAGTGTCGCCTTCTGCTGTCACAACTGAGCTAGCACGTGATGGAACAACCGAACTGCCGAGAGACACAGTTTCAGGCGAAGCTCTTCTTTCTCGAACTGGAGTCACCAAGATGGGTGGAGGAGCCATATTTTGAATGGGTTTCCGTCCTCGTGTCCTTGTGCCAGGCCCTGGTGCATCTTGGACGGGCTGTTTAACAGGCGATTGTTGTTTCGCTCTTTGTCGAGTCTTCGGCGGAGTTGGAGCTGGCTGAGGTGGTTTAACAACACTTCGTCGTTGTCGAGTTCTTCTCTGATTCGGCGGGGAGATCTCATCCGGCTCAGGAATAGGTGTCAATGGAACTGGAGTCAAAACTGGTAGAGGATATTCGATTTCTGGAGGAGGAGGTGGTTGATTTTGGGCAATTGTGTTGGCAATTGTAGCGATGATGCTTGATTGCAATGCTATTACAGAAGCCTTTGGATTGACAGTAACTGGGGTCACATTGGGCAATCTCCTTTGAGCATAGATCTGGGAAGTGTCGATTCGATGGTCGTTGTAATTGAAAGAAGTTGAATTTCGAGAACTAGAGGGCATCGTTTTTTGACTTGACGAGGCTTGGTTGGGCTTGTTTGATGGGATATTTTTCTCTTGAGTGCCTCTTGGTTCATTCTCTCTGAATTTCATTTTCTACTTCTAAACATCTAAATACCTTTTTTGCGGAGTACTTGACAACGCTTGACTGGGCTTGTTCAATGGGATACTTTTATTTGGACTTGGAATGCTTTTTGATTCATCCTCTCTGAATTTAATTTTCTACTTCTGAGCATTTAAATACCTTTTTTGTGGAATAGTTGACGAGGCTAGGTTGGGCTTGTTTGATGGGATACTTTTATTTGGACTTGGAGTGCCATCATCTCTGAATTTCATTTTATATTTCTAAATATCTAAATACTTTTTTTTGTCTCTCTCCTCTCTTGCAAAGTGGTACCCTAGGACTTCTCTCTCTTTGGCTTCGTCTTCTCTTAATTTTCCTTGCTTAACGATCTGCAGTGCATACAATTTGGCTTTAGCCCTGGAATTGTAAAAAAAAAAATTAGTTGAAGGAAAATGACCCACTCTAGTTCTTTTTCAGCAGACTCATCTATTATCTTTGTTTTCTTTTTGGATGGAGAAGGCTCGTCCGTCTCGGACTTCTTTTTTCGTCCTCGCTTTTTGGGAGGCTCTTGCGGCGGAATTAGGAGAGCAGCAAGATCTGGGTGCAGTTCTTCAATTGGAATTTCTCTAATCTCCGGAGTTGGCCCTTGAATCTCCCCTTCTACAAGTTGGGCTTCTGGCTCGGGCTGGCTCTCTTGTTTAACAACTTGCCGAAGCTCAGATTCGGTAGCAGGCTGGACTACCGGCCGAGCTTGAGTCTCAACTTGGGTTGTTGACGCAGACGGTTCAGGTTGAACCACAGGTTGGACTATTGGCCGAGCTTGAACAGGCTGAACATTTCCAGGTTGAGCGATCGGAGGAACAACCCGTTTTTTGGGTCGAGGTTCGGGTGGACTAGGTGGTCGTTTGACATGTTGAGGAAGAATAGGAGGTCTCGGATGACGTCTGGATGATCCTTGTTGTTCTGCGGCAGTTCTAGCTGCATGACTTGGAAGAGTTCCTTTGACAGGAAGAATTCTTTGAGGAAATTGAGCAGGAGCAGATCGTCTTTTTGGGTCGCTTTCTCTACTGGTGCTTGGCTTGACAGTTAGGAACGCAGCATTAAGGGCTTGTCTTGGAGAGACTTGTGGCCCGCTGCCTTGTGAAGTGGATGGTCCATCCTGCAAAATTATTTTTTGAGAAAATGCAAAAAATACTCTATTTTTCGGTGGTCTTCCCACGAGATTTGCTTTGCCCTTTGGAATCTCGTTGGGATTCAAAGTAAGCAGCACAGTTCCAGCAGTTTCACGAATCATATCGGATGTCTAAAATGAGCCTTGCTTTTTTCAAAAATAAGAACTCACCGGGACTATGTTAGGATTATTCATTATCATCACTGTTGCGGCTGAGGTTATATTGATCTCTCCTTGCCGCACATGAGCTGAGCCACTCAGATGCGTCCTCATTCCAGGTGTAATCTTTGGCAAACCATCAGCAGGTCCTCCTCTTCTTTGAGGTTCTTGAGCTGCAGGTTTTTCATCTACTGGTTCCACACGTTCTTGGACAGCAGGCTCTGCCACAACCACCGGTGATGTAGCAGCAGATGGTTGTTGGGTTGAAGAAGAATGTTGGGAAGTAGGTTCTGGAGACTTTTCCACGGCTGAGCTCTCTTCGGAAACTGTTTCTGTAGTCTCAACTGAAGCTTCTTCTTGCTGTGGTTCCTCTTGAGCCTCTTCAGGCTCTTGCTCTCCATCCGCTTCAACTGTCATTTGATTAAACTCTTGTATGTAATCAATGTCTCCTATTGGTACCGACACAACCGAGCTAGACTCCGACTCGGGAACAATTGCTATTTCTGGTGGGATAGCTTCTATCTCTTCTTCATCCGAACCTTCCTCAGAAACCTCTTCAGAGCCCTGATGAGACCCCTTTTCATAATTTTCTTCAATGAATATTCCATAGCAGGCAAAGAGGTTCTTCACTTTTCCTGCTTCCTTCTCCTTCCTGTCAGAAATCGCAGCTTGTAAAGCTAATCCTCTTAATGGCATTCCACGACTGTCGAAAACGTTATCCACGATGATACTGGGAGTGCCATCCGGTTCGGTGAACTGTTCAAATTCATCACAAACGTTAAGCCTTTCCATGTCTCGATCCAAGATGAAACAATTATCTGACTCAATTTCAAGATTCGCTTCTTTTCTGGTCTCAATGTACTCATTAGTAAGGAAGAACTAAAATAGATTGTATTTCGAAAGAAATAAACTAACTGGGTCATTAAAATCTTGATGTTTAATTTCATCTTCTTTAGCCTTCGCATAGGTTACCCCAGTCATATCATGAGGAAGAGGATCTTTCCGAATATAGGCCTCCGCTATAATATTAAATTAGAGACAAAAGAAGGTAGCTTACATTGATTATCGAACCAGATATCCATCTTGTCAAGATTTTCCAATGTCGTCAAACAGGAAGGATGAAAGCTCGGTTCATATGAGATTGTATTTGCTTTCTAAAAATAGTATGTGAGGATTTAGAGATCCTCGCTTTCATTTAGCAAAATATTCTAGAACAAAGCAACGAGAAGGTTATTCAAAAAAGACAAAACTAACTATTAAACGCTGCAGATTTGAATTTAAATTTATCGTATTTCTTCTATTGTTCAACCTCCTTTACTGTGGAGCTTTTTTTTTTTTTTAAAAAGGGAGGCTTCTATTAGAAGAAATACGGTAATTTAGTAATTCTTCTAATAGAAGTCGGGGACTTCTATTTTTCGACAGACTTAAAGGTTGATTTAAAACTAGACTATATAGAAGCTGATTAGTGAGCTGTCAGACGAGAGGTTGGTTAGCCTTATCCGGAGATGAGGTATTGTCATGGCAACCGGCTGTTTGTGGGGATTTGCTGACCAAGACAGGGGAACTCACAGCAATTTTCAATTCACAAGGATCGGCAGTGATTACAGTATCCGGTTCACATTCGGGTATAGCATAGTTGATGTAGTTTGGGACGTCACTTAGCCGGTCATCGGATGTTTTAGTATTTTCCGCCTTATTCTTTTGCACCTCTTCCCATCTTTCGAGATATCTCATACTCGCCAGCGTTTTAATAGCGGCTGAAAATGATATTCGAAAAGCTACACAAACTTACAGTGAGTATGTTCCACCCTCAAAGAGTTGCGCATTCTGCTGTGCAATTTCTGCAATTTACGATAGCCTGAATATTCTATGTCCTTCTCTGGCTCTGATTTGGGCGGCAAATCAAACGAACACGTATAATAATAGTCAGTCCAGTTCTTGAATCTGAGCATTAGTAATTCGTTTAAATATCTTGATGTTATTCTGAGGATCTCGTTGAAAGAATCTTTTTGAAGTTCAAACAAATGATCGCGATAGTTGTAATACGAAAGAAATATGTTGACATAACAGTTTTTGTCGTCATAATGGTCAATAGGGAAGCATTGCCCCAAATAGTCTTCAGAGCATTTGAATGGCCGACTTCGAGCACAGGTCTCGCTTTTCGGTCTCGGATCTGGATACGTTCTTTCGCAATTAACTCTCCAAACTGGTCGAGCTATTTGAGTCGATTGGTCTTTCATCTCCACTTTCTGCCAATTTGGATCGGGATCTTTTGCTTCGCCTTCCGCTTGACAGAAGACGTATCTGTCGCCTTGTTCCAGCATTTCCGGATCAAACGCATCTTGTTCAATTGGGTAAGTCTTTTCGCCTTCTTCATCCAACGTCTCTACATCGACGTAGACATCTTCTTTAACCATTTGACTTTCTTCCGTTGCCTGGATTAGAAAGCGGTAAACAAAGTATGCCTTCAATCGTTCATCAGCAGCCACATCGTCGACAATGAAAAGATATGGGTCGACTTGGACTATTTGAAAAGGAACGTGCAAGCGATCGAAAGCCCTCTGATCCCTTTGGCGAGTGAAAAATGCTTCGCAGAGACTTCTCTTTTCTGGGATGACTTTCTCTAGAAAAGCCATTTCTTGTATTCTAAGTTCTTCTTCTTTTTCTTCTATCTTTTTCTTAGTAATTTCCATGCATTCCTTATAGATGCTTGTCACTAGATTATTCTTATTAAATTCGTCTTGATATGTAGCCATGGACTGATAAAGTTCCGACTCTAAGTTCTTCCTGGCGTAGTATTCGACATTTTCTGCGGGCGTTAGAAGTCTAGCATAACATTTGAATTCTTCTGCAATTACTTTGGGATTGCCGTAAACTTGAAAGCTGAGTTGACTCAATTGAGGGACGTTCTTGAGACTTGGATAGAGATCATCTTCACTAAAATCAGTGAAGCAAATGTTAAATTTGAAGGAACTATCATCCCATAATTCTTTTAGTTCGGTAAGTAAATTGTTGGCCTTATAAAAGGAGTCAAATCGTATTATGGCTCTAGCCATGAAATGATTTTGGTCCATAATGCCTTTATCCGCTGCAGCCACTAGTTCCTCTTTATATTTCCGAAAATTGTAAAAATTGAGGAAATAAAATCCTTCATCCTCATTGGTCGGCTGAAAGGTTTTATCAAAAAATAAGATTTAGAACTCACAATTCCTGTGAATCTCGAAGTTTGATGTTTCTCTATTTTCTTCTGCCACCAATGACCCTTGCGGAAAAAAGAAAGCACATCATATTTCTCTTTGCAAGTGGCTGCTCTCTATAGCAGATTTTGTCAGTTCGAAAAAACCAAACCTCAGCACTACGAAACCGAAAGTACGACTTCTTCCTCCCACAATGCCCTCTACATTGGTTAGGAATGTGGCTTTTCTGAATTGTTTCTTCATTAAAAACAAATTTGACTCACTTTAAAAGTATAACGCAAAGGAACTTCTTTTATAAGTCTTCCATTAGCGTCTTTTGGATGGTATTTTTTCTCAATAGGATCCTTATCTTTAGCCGCAATGCCATAATCAAACTTCTAAAAGTATGTTCCAAATATGGATTTGTTATCAAAACGTCGACGAAAAAGTGAAACCAACCGGCCAACAATGGTCTTTTTCGGGGCGATCGAGCTCACTCCAGGCTCTCACCAAGCACGGAGAGCTATTGCAGCGAGTCAAAGGGCGTAGATAAGAAGATTCATAGTTGACTCTCAGTCCCGAACAATTTCTAAATTGCGTAGGACCCATCCTAGCAAGAGCTGGTGGTTCGGCATAGTCTCCTTTAGGCCAATCCCAGCGAGATTCAAAATTACTTCTTCGAAGAGTAGCCATCACGGCTAGCCACTGAATGTTCCTTTTGTTGACGCGTCTATATGTGAATCTCACCGATGGGCGTTAGCTCGTTTCCACGGCAACGCCGATATTATTTCTGATTAAATATCTGAAATTGAAATTTTAACATTTTTCTTAGCGTAAAATGTTTGTCAATTTGAGGAGACGCGGAAAAGTTAGTTGGGTAAATATCTTGTTACAAAAAAACGGAGAAATCAAGGTTGTCTAAACTAGGAAACAAAGACGTGCCGCAGTTGGCTGCTAAGCAACTACGCAGCTCATCTGAGCCAATGGCATTTTCGTGCTAACGAGTGTTCTTTTTTATTCGTTTTTATGATTTCCTTTCTTATATAAGCCGTTTATCGGAAGGATATTGATTGAAAATAATTTATTTGCCACGTCGTACGTAGAAAACCGATAGCTTTAGATTTTATTTATTTTTTGTATTGCTTAATTCTCTTTTTCATCACTATATAAACTTATATTTTAAGACTTTGATGTTTATCATATTTTATTTTCAGGTCATCCTCTACACGAAATGTCCTCTCGCCTAGAGAAGAAAGTCGACACCTGCTTTGAAAATAAAGAGTATTATGAAGCTCACCAAGTCTATAGGACCTTGTATTCGCGGTGGCTTGCAGCAGGCAAGCATAAAGAGCTATTGGATTTGCTCTTTGATGGGTCCAATAAGTTATTTTCAGGTTAAACTTTAAATTTTCTATTATCAAGCAAAATATTTTAGTAGATGAAATTCAAAGTGGGATTGATCTTGTAGATCTCTTTGCTAATGTACTTGTTGAATCAAAGATAGAGCCAACCGATGAAATTTATTCCCGTTTAGAACAGGTAGGTATATTTTTATAGGAGTATGGTAGATTTTAGCTCCTGGAACAGCTAATTATATTTGGTGGAGCAGAAGATTATGAGAAGAAAAGTACCGTTGATGCTAGAAATAAATTTGTTAATAATGTAATCACGTGGTTAGTTGTTTATCTAAAATTTATATATTTTATTTAATTAGGTCTCAAGCTCGTGCTACAAAGCGCAGAGAAAAGAAACGGGGATTGTCAGATGTTCATTACCATCTTGCAAAAATGTTTTGGAAGAACGGAGTATGGGAACAGGCTCGAAATCATTTGCTAGTCGCTGAGCAACCTGAGGTATAATTTGGTTTTATTTTGTTATTTAAATTTAAGGAGTTCGCTAGATTTTTGGTAGAAATGCATCAAACAGTTGGACATCCCAATGAAGACGATTTGTTTATAACTTTAGCCGTTCTACAGGTAACTTTTTTATGATAATAAATCAAAGTGTTACAGCTTCTTTGCCTTCACAGAGTAAATACAGCTAAGGCTCTTATTATCGAATATGGAAAGCACCATCCAGCTATACATTGCGGTTCAACTCCGTTTCCTCGACCCCTTATGAACTTTTGCTTTATTCTGATGGGTCTTATTCCGACAAAAAATGTTAGTTCAATTAGAGATCATTATTTATTTAGCTTGCACAATTTACTGCATTAATAGAACAATACAATGCTCATTTGACGAGAGACTCAAGTTATACGGCCTACCTAATGAAAATCGGCGAATTATTTTTCGGGAAGAGAGCCCCTCCACAAAATGGTGGACTGTTGGGGAGTCTATTCAAAGGTACGTTATTTAATGTCCAAAAATTGCTCTTTTAAAATTTAGGTTTGCTAGGTCCTGAAAAAAGGGACGAACCCGAGTTGTTTTCTGACTCAGATTTTGACGATAATGCTATGGAATCAGAAAACCAGGTAAGTTATTGATATTTTGATCTCCCAATTAGAAACAAATAGATTCGTAATCTCAAATTTTACAAAAAAAAAGATGTTTTTCTTCTAAAAATTGCCTTTGCTCTTTAAATTTGTTCGTACTTTGCTGCAGACAACAACTCATTCTGTTGTAATGTTATCATTTTTAGGCCGATGACGAAGATGGTTTCGAAACTGCTGATGAAGATGAACCCGCCCCTTCATCTTCCACTGCTAATGCCCATAACAAAAAGCCAGTCGTCGATACTATGGATGATCTTGATTAGATCAGTCCGCTTTTATTTATTCCCCATGTTTTACGACAAAAAGTAATTGTTATCTACTCATTGTCTTTTGTTTCTACGTTTTATGGGTAGACCAAATTAAAAATTATATTTATTTTATTTATGTTATTGCGGCTTGGAGTTTCTTCTTCTTTATCTTTTTCAGAGTTTTTCTTTCTTTTTAAGTTAAAAAAAATTGGTTTAGAATGAAACTCGGTGACCTTTTTCCTGATTTCAAAGCTGTTACTGACCGTGGAACAATCAACAGTTTCCACGAATGGCTTGGAGAGGGAAAGTAGGCTTTTAGGGGAAAAAAAAGAAAAGTCTTTCAGCTGGGCAATCTTCTTTTCGCATCCGGCTGATTTCACTCCAGTTTGCACCACGGAATTAGCTCGAGCTGCCGTTTTGGCCAAAGAATTCGAGTGTCGCAATGTGAAAATGATTGCTTTGAGCTGCGATCCAGTCGAGCATCATCGTGGATGGATCAAGGACATTTGTGCCTATGCAAAGACCGAAATTGGAGCTGATATCGATGGTAGGAGACGTATTTTGTTCGAAATAAAAAACAATAGAAAACAATTTCCCATTCGAGATTATTTCGGATGAAAAGCGCGAATTGGCTACTCTTTTGGAGATGTTGGATCCTCTTGAGATCGGAAAGGATGGCCTTCCTTTGACTGCTCGAACTGTTTTCTTTATTGGGCCCAAGAAAACTCTTCGTTCTTCCATCCTCTATCCAGCAACAACTGGTCGCGACTTCAAGTAGGAACAAAAACACAAAAAATAAGGAAATTTCAGCGAAATCCTTCGTGTGATCGACTCTCTTCAATTGACTGACAAACATCCGTTGGCTACTCCGGAAGGCTGGACTCCCAACTCGAAATGCATGATTCAGCCGACACTTTCCGATGAAAATGTACGTTTTGAAGGGACGACGATGACCCCCGGGTTTATGGCTGGCTGACAATTGAATTAAATTTCCGGCCGAGAACTCCTTTTGGTTGAATTCTTTCCCTCTCAGATTCTCTAATGCCAACTGCCGAATGTCAACCATAAGTCTCATAATAATAGCCAGCTGTCAGGGGTCTCAAGTGCTCCAATTTCCTCTCTCTGATAACTTTCGACTTTCCCACCCCTTCCTCTACAACTCCCATCCTCTCTCTTTATGATCAAATGATTTTAGCGAAAGTTGATTTTTAATACGAAGAATAGGAAAATTATACCCAGTGGCTCCTCAAAACGAACCAGCCAGTTGAAATTCCCCTTCTGACTTCCATCCAATTGGCATCTAAACTTGTTGGTTGGCAGTAAGCTTTAAGCAGAATAAACGATCGTAGAGTTCTCGGGGAGGGTGATTAGGGGGTCTCTCATTGCTGTGTTTTCAGGCGAAGAAGCTCTTCGGAGACTCCGTCAATCTCAAGAAATTGCCCAGTGGAAAGGCCTATCTACGCCTTGTGCCTCAGCCATAATTCCCTCCGCCCATCTCGTTTATCACGCCGGTTCCTTTGCCTCTTTTCGTCTCACTTTTATCCTCTAATTTGTGATGACATAATGTAAAGAGATTCTTTCTCTCTCTTTCTCCAATCTTTGATAAATACTTCAACTTTAGAAGTTTTAAATGAGATGAAAATCGTTTTGCTTCTTTTGCTGCTGATTGGAATCGTCTCATCGAATGCGTTCTTCTTCTTTGGAATTCATTCTCGTCTTTTTCGAGATCATCCGCGAAGGTTCGTTTACCTCCCAAAATGGCTGGAAGATGGCAGATTTGGAGAAATGACATAAGAATCCTCGGGGGATTTTTGATTTCAAAAGCTTTCGTGTTGACTAGTCATCCTGGCCGTTACATGCATTTTTTGGGCTAATTACACTTTCTCAATACTGGTATCTTGTGAGATGCTTCCTCTCGAACACCTCAAGTGAGAGATTAATGGAGATTCGCGAAAGACATTAAAGAGCATCGTGGGAGCATATTGACGAGTAGTTTTGCACTTCAAAAAAGAGCTCACTAATGAAATCGTCAAGGAAGTTCTCATTAGATCTTCAAAAATTGAAACGACCAAAGAATGTTGGGAGAATTTCAGAGTTCCGTCTCCTCCACTCCCTCTAGTCGTCGACGACACTTACAAACTCCTCAACAATACCAAGATTTGATCTCGAATGAATCTTTTTATCTCGGAATCTTCCGAACTTTCAGAATACTTCAGCTGATCAGCCAAAGTCTCGTGGGAAGGATGGCGGCGAAGTGTCCTCCTTTCGGATTTCCCAACAAAACAGCCATCTTTCGAAGGAACTGGAGAGTCACGCAAACATCCTAATTCGAATATGGGAAAGTCGCTTCAGATCTCCAATTGATAAAACGAGACCTCTATTGGTCTATAGGAATCCGAGTCCTTTCGAATCAAATTTCAATATCCCGCGAGAGAGATAAAATGATGATTTTATTCCTTCTACTAGCAGAAACCAAAAGAGCCAAATAATATTATGAGCCGCAGCTTAATTCACAGGTATTATTGCCAACTCAATATGAGTCGAGAGTGGGAGAGAGGAAATGAGATCAATTGATGGTCTGTTTGAGGTAGATGCCCTTAGCCAACTTAGAAACTTGACATTTGTTCATCAAATCAACGATGTGTAAATGTGCTCGACGCTTCTCCGCAATATCAATAAATGTGGCTATGGATAGCAGGCAAATTGCCAGTTTTTCTGCTCCTCGCTGTGATCCATATTGGGCCAGAAGGTACTATAATTGTTGAAGGAGAGTTCAGAGAATCAAACCTTTCTAAAAACGGTGACGAGGAAATCTCTCTTCGAGCTGATAGCCTTTTGAGCCTCTTCTCCCATTTCAGATTCTAAATTCCGCATTCTTTTAAAATTGAAAGAACGAACCACACGAGAAGAGAGCAATCGTCTTGAGCATCACAAATTCTGGCATTGTGAGTTGCAGCTGACGGATGATATCCACTGGACGACAGTAACACTCTCGAAAATACAACTCGTGTTGCCGCCGACTGAAAATGATCTTTGGTTGAAGGGAATTGCTGGATTTTGAAATATTCATTTCGCTCTATGGAGACACAAGGAACTCACTTATTCTTGTAGACTTGATAATGCATGGCGTTGATGCCGTCGGGGAAAGTCAGAGCCTCGGCTTGTTGACAGGCGGAGTAGTAGGATTGGGACAAGATTTGGATGGATCCCCCGACGTTGTACAGCAATTCCATCTGTATTTTTCTAATATTCAAAATCGAAATGTAAAAAACCTTGTCTTGTAACGATAAGTTCTGGAAATCAGTGAATGTTTTGGCGAATTCGACGGCCAGAAAGAGATCGGCGACCATCCAATATCGTACCGGGTTTGCGCTATACATTTCGACTGGGAGACTTTTCGGTTCCTGGAGAGATTTTTTGAAAGATTTGAGATTTACATTTTCTGTTGATGTGCTTCCAATAACACAAGAGCGCTCGAAAAGTTTCTCCAAAGGGATGTCGGGATAGATGGAATACGGCAATTTGCTTCCTCGAAACGTTTGAATGGCCATTTCTCGGTGAATCTAAAGAGCCAATTTTAACTTCCAGTGAGGACTTACGATGGTATCGAGAGCCATCATGTAGTCGATCTCTTCAGTTTTGATCTGTTTGAGAAGAGGAGCAACGGAAAGATCTTGTTCGTGGTCGTCGGAATCGTTTTCCTCCTTCTCAACAGAATTCGTCGTTGGAAATTGTATGGCCTTCGGATTCATCCCAGCTGCTACGCATTTCATAAAACGACAGGCGCGACAGGCGCATCGGAAATCCTTTGTGAATTCGCAGTTGCCTCCTCGAGAACAATGGAATCGACGGCGATTGATGACTGTCCTGCGAAAGAAGGTTTTACAGCCGTTACACGAGAGCACATCATAGTGATAGCCGGTTGGCTGAAATGCTTTTTTTTTGTTGGAATCCGAGGAAACTAACTCGATCGCCACAAACAGCACATTTATGGATGGCACTTTTCCTCACATTTCGAATCTTCTTGATTGGTTGTTTGTTCTGAATCGTCTTTCATTTTTGTTCATCTTTTGACTCACTGGAATTGGAATCTCAAATGGCGAATCTTCATCTAATGGAGGAGAACTCGAAGACGAAGAATCGCATGAACCTCCCGAGTCGTTGAAATTCTAGAAATTTCTAATTTATTCCTAAATTATGCAGCGAAAAGTTAAATGATCCATGGCTTTAGAATAGCAATACGTACCCACAAACCAATGATGGCGTCAGTCATCGGTTGGAAAGCTTTGCTAGTAGCCAGTTTTTTGTCTGAAAGAAAGAAAGTTTAAAAGGGAGGAATCCCACGGATCAAGGAGGTCGTGATGGTCGAATTATCGGTCATAAGGAAGAGAGAGAAAGGGAGTAAAAAAGAAGAAACACATCGATTTTTTGAACTAACAAGAGCGGGACTGGTTGGTGGGTGTTATCACGGCATAAACCTCGAAAAAGTTTTTCAACCTCGTCCCATTCGACATTGATTGGCCTGACGAAAGCAATATTATTACGGAGATATTATACGGGAGTCAATTAGGCAGACCTTTCGAAAATCCTTCTAGAAGGCAACAATAGATGTTTACTTGGAGGATTCTCATGATTTTAGTCTAAATTTTCGGCGACCCCATTGATTGAAAGGTGAGAGAGATTGCCCTCGAAGAAGATCTCATCTAATAGCCCGCGCTCCGTGTAGTATAGATTCATTCGATCGAAGGCGATCGATAGTTGTGCTAAAATGTGACGACGTCTAGAGACTAAAGAAGCTGGTTCTCCTTATCACAGCCTCAAAACCTTGGGAAAAGGGATCGAATGTGATCGATTGCCAAGACGAGTTGAACAAAGAACAACTGCGTAATGTTGCCAAAATAGAGACGAGAGGTGATGCTGAAGTATTTCGATAGAAAATCCCTTCGAACGGATGGATGGATCGCGTCATTTTGGATCAAAAAAGGAAGTCCGCGAAGCTGGTCGAAGAGAGACAAAGAGGGATTGTAATGCTTCGATTGCTACACTCCCTTCTTTGAATCCTACCCGAGTTGAATAAACAGAAATGAGTCATAGAACAGCAGCAGCTTTTCTGGAGCTTCCGAGGGCAAACAATTTCGGAAGGCGCGGTGCCTTAGAACGAAGCGAAAGTTGGTCGGGTCGCGAGGCCAAGCCACGTCAGTTTTGCGTGTGACTTTCATGTCTCCAAAGGACGAAAGATGCCAGTTGAAAGGCGATTCAACAGACTGCGGGAGAGCACAGGAAATGACGCTGATCTGTCAGGGAGGGAGCAACTGAAGAGACAGAGATCGAAAGCGATGCTCATCTCTTGGAGATTTTAAGGAACGAGGAATTCCAGAAAGAAAGAGAAAAGCCGATAAAAATTGAACTAGAGTTTTCTCGGACAAGATTTTGGTCTTTCTTCTTTTCGATAAAAAACGTCTTTGGTCCTCTTCGCTCAACGAGCCGTTTGATAAACTTCCTTTTCGTCGGAATCGATGGTCGAATCATTCGTTCTTTCGTCCTTTGTGCTGCCACGCGTCGTTTGATTCGGAAGAGAAGGGGAGAATTTGGCAGATTCATTCTTTTTAATTACAGTAATTTGACGAAAATAGCCAGTGGGGGAAGCCCTAGGAAAATAAAAGGAAAGAGCGGGACCTGTGACGCAGAAACAGCTCTCTCGAGAAGCAAATAGAGCGATAAGCGACAAGGTTACGCTGCTGGCTGAGATAAATGCCATTGGAAATGTACAAACCAGAGGCCAAAAAGCGACTATTTGTTTATTTTGTTGCCACGACTGACAATGGAGGGAGAAAGTTGCCAGGTGACGTTGCGAGCAAAGACTGTTTGGAAAGAGGAGGGAATACGGTAGCAGACAGACCAAAATGTGACTTAAAAGTCGAAAATTGAGGCCACGAGATTCGAGGACAAACGTTTTTAAGTCTAAGGTTTTCAACTCGCGAGGCTATACTTCTCCCCAGGATTTACAGTAATCTAATTATAGAGGAAATGGGTGAAGAGGAAGGCCGAGAGACCAAAGAAGCGGATAGATGCTTGTTTCAATGGTCAAGAAATATTTTCTCTGCTTTCTGATCATTTCTGCAGAGTATTTTGAGTGTCGACAAGGCCAGAAACCACTCGTCTTTGCAGCTCATTTGGAGAAAAAGAAGAGAATCGAGTTGCCAGAAAAGGTGCCCAGTGGTGAGTCAATACGAAAAAAAGAGACACCTGTACAAGCTTTTGAGGCCTTTGCGCTCTCGATTTGTGCCAAAATGTTCCGAGAAGAAGAGGCAGACCATTCGAACAGATCGAAAGTCAAAACTGACTGGATGTCCTTCACCCCGATTCTCTCAGAAGAATTATTCAGAAAAAAGAGAGAAAGAAGATTTCGGTCTGTTTGTGGAGGAACAAAGACCAATTGGGAAGTTTATTCAGGTTGCGTGTGGGACGGATAAAGCGAGAGATCGTTCGTTAATGGGAAGATTTTCGGGAATCGATAACTCCCTTGTGTCTTCTCTTTGGACCGGTTATCGGCCGGTTTGCAAATATTTATGAACAGCGTGTAAGTTGGGGAGCGACGGCTGCTCGAGGAGACCGGAAGGACAAGAACCTAGCAACGCCTGGGGGTCACATTCGCTTTACTCTTTTCCTTTTTCACTCTCTTACACAAACGGAAACCGGTATTCTTTTGTAGCCGAATAGCCAAAGACTACCTCCGCAATCTTTGTGCAAACTTAAATAAAGGGACAATTCTGAACTCGAAGAGATTACGGTGTTCTTTTAGACGAATTTAATTCGATTGATTCGCTCATGGGAAATTCCCAGATACTTTGGAGGAATTAAGTGGGAAAAGTTATTAGTTAAACCTCATTTTTGGTGGAAATCACTCAGCCGCGGAAAAGGGCACTCATTCGTGACCTTTAACACTTGACATAGTCGATTTGATTGAGGACCAAATTTGTAGTCTTCTCTCGCAAAAAAGAATTTATAGAAAACATGCCGTCGGCCAGTCTCAAAAGAGGACGTCTAACAGCTCGACTCGGCAGATTGGATACACTTCCAGGAGGTCCCGAGACCCTCAAAAAACAGGTTAGACCATAGTAATTTACTTATTTTATGGTTGGCATGAGGAAGACAAGTAGAAAAGAATCAGAGGAATTAGCCAAATTTGTTTGAGAATTGTATGAAACGATATGTTTTGCGGTATTTAGTCTAAATAACAGAGAGATATTGGGAACAGAAGAAGAAACACAAATAATCTGAGTCGTTTTGATGTTTTTCTGGCCTTTTTCTCAAAGTCAGAGTATCTGGATTGAAGAATCTTTGAAGTTTTTTGAGACTTTGTCCCTCGCCAAAACTATCTCAAATATTTGAAGAAAAGTGTCAAAAGATAAGAGTTTTTAAAGCGTTAAAAGGTTGAGAGAGATAAGGCAAGTAGTAGCCAGATGTACAAACGCTGGAGGGAAGTAAGAGCAAATACAGTCCAACGAGATCGGACGACATGCCTTTCACGTGGTTCCTCCTCCCCTTTCCACGAGCTATATAATCCCTCCCAGTGCCACTGTCAACATAAAATCTACTGGAACAAAATGCCACACAATTGGCCTCCAACGGAGAGGTTGGATGAATACGGGAGAGCACTTGAGGGGATTAGAAATATTTGAACCTGTTGGGGGGAAAGAACGACCAAAGAATTCAACCAAAGAGACTAAAAGAAATGTTTTCAGATCTCAGAAAAAGAGGAGATACTCGCGAAACTTTGCAGCCAATACGAGGGCCTCGTCAAAGGTGGGAAACTTTTCGAATCCTTTTGCAAACACGATAAGAGCAACCAGGGAGACTAAAATATAATCGACGAGAGTCTAGCGCAGTTGAATGAACTACCATAACCCGACTCAATTTGGAGTTTTTTGAGCCACTATCAATCCAAAACGAGTATTGTCCTCATGAACTTACTTCCTGAATTCGTGGGAGTGATCTTCGGGTATAGCTTGACGTCTAGGATGAACATGAAACGATCTCCTAATTAGTCGTGATGACAATTCTCTTTCGAGTCGTACATTTGAGAATGAGGGAATCAGTGACTTGGAAGGAGCTGGTCGTCATTCAGACGAAGACATTTTCTTCTTCAAAATAAAGGCATTTTTCAGCCTCAGAGGAGAAGAAGAAAAATGTGGAAAATGTGAAGAAAAGACTCCAACAGGCCCAATCAAGAGCCGGGGAGATGGAACAAAATCGAAAGAAATTGGAAAATCTCTCGCGAACTCCGGAGATCAGTCCGACTCCGACTAGAAGACGGCGAGAAGGAATTGAAGCTGAAAACGGAGATCTCCAAGATCGGATAGCCAAGGGTAGCAAAAGACTCAAGGCTCTGCAACAGAGACGTTTGGTTTTTGATTTTTGGGAAAGAGAGACTTCAGATGAAAAGGAACAATCCGATTCGAAGAGGAGAAAGGACCAAATGGCTCGATGGCAAAATGAAGAAAAAGACATATTGGAGGCGGCTGAAAAAGACGAAAAAGAAGCCCAGGTAGGAGAAGGGAGTTGATTAGTCTTTCTGGGGATTCCCATGGCTGAGAAATTGGACATGTGACTGCCAGATATTTCGAGAGACTCATCAAATTTCCACGCCTCACTTCCTCTTTTGATTTTTTTTCAGGAGTTGGAATCATTTATTTCACGATTATCGGAGTCGTTATTCAAGCGACAAAGAGAATACGAAGAGATGCTTATTGCAGGTATAAATTTGTCTGAGAATGCCCTTGATTTTTGTAGATCCAATCGAATGGAATAATGGAATTGAAAGGAAATTGCGGGAAGAAAGACGCCGGCTTTTGAAGGAGAAACAAATCTTGGAAAGGGATTGGCCAAGAGAAGAGGATTTGGAGGAAGACGAGGATGGACAAATTAGAAGTCCAGAGAGTGAAAAAGACGTCGAGAAGATGGCTGATCAATGGATCAAAGTGATGGATGAGGTAGGAAAGAAGAGAGAAGAAAGAAAGACGTTTCTTCAGCAACTCTTCTCGGATGTGAAGCTATCGGAACAAGAAGGAATCGGACACGGACTCACCACTAGGATTAATCAGATTGAGGCTGCCATACGGCTTCTCAGAATGAAAAAGTAGGCGGAAAAACAGCTGATTTATTAGAACAGGGAACCGACGATGTATACAGCTTATACCCAGAGAGAGGAAATTCGAACAAAGAAGGATCAACTTTTTGATTCAGGAGTTAGAGTGCCCGATTTCAAGAGAAAAATCAAGGTGAGGGAGTTAGAACTTTGAACTTGGGAAATATATATAAAAATGAGAGACCAAAAAAAAACCAATGAACACCTCGGAGGGAATCTTTCATTTCAAAAGACCAAGTTCGTACGGCAGGCAGAGCTGATTAAAATTCTCGGGGATCAGCCAGGTTCAACAATTGTGTCAATCGAGTCCATTAGCTGTTCCCGCGGTGAGTCCAAAAGGTAATTTGAAACCTTCGGTCTCCTCGTGATGAGAATCGAGATGGCTTTTTTTCAGGAATTTATCCAGCGAGAACAAGCTATGAACAGGGCTTTTTTGGGCGATTCAAACCAGGATGTTGATGGAAGCTATTGGGAACATTTGGAGGATGTTCAGAAGGAAAATACTCGACGAAAGCAGGTGGAATTTGAGAGAACAAGAAAGAACTATTTTGATGTAGATGGTACAACAAGGAGAAGAATGGGCAAGAGAGAAATTAACCGAAGAATTAACTGCTAAAATGAGGGTGGTGGAGAAGGCTCAACACGAGACCGAAACTGCCGAAAATTATGGAAACACATTGAAAAAAGAGCTCCAGGTTGGTCAAGCGAGAGAAAGAAAGAGTACAACTCTCGCTGTGTTCAATTCATAACTTTCTAGCGAAATTAATTCGAATGGGGGGGACAGGTGTCCCTTCGGATTTCTAATTAGACTCATTTCCAGACGAAGAAACAAGAAATTCGGAACGAAGAGAAAAAGAAAGAAGCCGCTGAAAGACGACGAAGACAACGGAAGGTCGATCTCGAACAATCAAGACGAAAAGCTGAAAATCTTCGAAGACAAAAGGTCAGCCAGGATTAGGAGATGTACAGAGTGAACCGATTAGACTAAATAGGGGAAGACCCTAGAAGAAGCCGGATGTGTGAGGGAAGATGTTCTCCCCATTAATCATTTTCCTATTTATAAAGAAAGTCTCTCTTGACTACCCCAATCCTATAACAATCCTTCCTCTGTTTTGAGGCAATTCTGCAAGTCTCTAAGAAAGTGGGAAAAACTAAGCGAAAAAAGATATCAAAAGCACGATGTGTGTAGATAAGCTACAAATAGACTTACATGCGAATAAATAATCGTGGGGAGTCTGAGATGAGTCTCGTCTCGACTATTAGTCTAATTGAAAATTTGTCCTTTGGAAACCCAATGTGGTCGATGGCTGGCTCAAAAATACTGTAATTCATCGAACTCTGCAGGTCGAAGAACGCCAGACGAGAGTGTTGGAACTGCGTTCAAAACGGACGGAGGCTGAGACAAAGAGGCGTCAGTTGAGAGCGGAGATTACGGTAGCTGAACGCGAGACATCCGATACAAAGGCGACTCTGCATGCACTTCGAATGCGATTTCAAAATGACACGGTTTGTCGTAATTTGGCTGTGTATGGCGGCTGATGAGCAATTAGATTCAATTGTGACGTTCGACATTACGGTAGCCAGCTGTTTTCCATGGTGAATAATCTAATGAAAACGGCTGGAAATTGGCCACGTGATTCGCTTTTGAATGGAAAATTTAGCCGGAACTTCAAAAGCAAGTTGAAATCTGGCGGGGCAGAGTCCAAGAACTTCAAAGTATGGAAGAAGATCTTCGCAAAATGTTGGCCGAAGCGACTCGATCCAACCAAGAAGCCAAGGAACAACTCTCCGTCGTCAAACCATACCGTAAGAGAGGAAATTGAAACCTTTTGAGAGCTTTGTTTGCTTACCTTTTGATATCCATTTCAGAAGTGGAACAACAAGAAATGGACTATCTGATGGAACAAGAGAGACAGTTGGATCGCCAACTCAAAGAAACTCAAAGACAACACGACGCTGAGATCTCTTTTGGCGATTCCTTTCAATAAATCTGATAAGGGAGCATAATTCTGTACATATGGGGAGGGTGGGAGAAGATTTCCTGAAGCCTTTCAGTCTGATTATTCACGTCAACAATCTTGAAAAGTGTTTCACAGCTGGCCAGAGAACACTTCTTGACTCACATATTTGGAGAGAATAGAAGGTTGACTAATTGAAGCAAAAGAAAAATTTGGAGTCTCATCGCAAAAAAGTCTTTCTGTGTTGGCCAGAAAACGTTGTTGTGGCTGATTAAGAAGCTTCCAAAATATTCGAAGGAAGTCGATTAATTCAGAAAGATCAGCACCATACAATTATGGGCAAATAAAAAGCGAAACGTGTTAACTTCATGGCCCACTCATCCTAATAATAGGCCCCGATAAAAGACGAATTCAATGAATAGACATCAATTCGCTTTCAAAGGATTGTCAAAGAATGCAAAAGCTATACGGTAGCTGATAGATTCCAATAATATTCCAGGATTATCCTGAACTCTCTTCTACAAACTATAGAAAGATAAGACTCTTAGAAGAGTGAAAAGACATTTGGGATCACAAAAGAAGGATTTCTAGAAGAGCCTAGCAGCCACCTGACAGCCGTAGACGTAAGAGAAAATCTTGGAGAGGAATCTTTTGCCGAGCATAAAACCGCCACAAAACGACAACGAGATGATCCGTTTCGCAGGTTTTAGTGCAGATCTCTCACCCCAAGGAATCTGATCTTTATATTTTCTTTTTTTTGTACAATTAATATATATATTAAGAATAGTGAGTATCGAGTTTGCTTAGGATAAAAGTTCTTCGATCAATTTGATTTCAGGTCTTCGTCGCACATGATCCGGCTTCATCTGCTCATGAATCTTAAACATCAAATGCATATCCTTCTGTTGTTTTCCCAAATGTTCCAGATTATCCACCTAAATAATAGAAGAATTGGGGGCAAATCGACCAACCATCGCCAAAATAGCGGCAAATCGAGCTGGACCATTAGCGACGCCTCTAAAATAAAAGATAAAAGCAGAGGCATCGAACTCACCCTTCAGCCATACAAATCTTCAAAAGAGCTTGAGAATGACGATTTCTTTCTTCGTCGAGGACACTTCTGGCGTAATCAGAAAGATCAGAAAGAGCTGAATTGCACAGGAGGATGGCCTTCAGAAGGACATATTCCTTCTTGGTTAGTTGGGATCGAATGAGTGGCTCGATTGATTGTTTTTTGATCTGATTGACATGATGTCCTCGCGGATGACTGAAGCTTCCGTTTAATAAAGAAAGTCACTTACTCTGGCTTGGGGAAGATGCCAGTTCCATCGGGATGAAGGAGCGTATCCGATTTATTTTCATAAGAGAAGAAGGCCTGCATTAGCATAAAACAATGCATGGTAACCTAAAGATATTCTCAACTCTTTCATTGGACTTACATTTTTCGTTAAAATTATCTGGTCCTCTTCAGATAAATAGTGGAAAAATGGGAAAGTTTTCGCATATTCCACACAAACCAGCATATCGAAAATGAACCAATGCTTTCTGGAAGAAGTTTTGAAAAAGAATGGGAGAGAACTACCTGATGGGATTGAAGGGAGGAGGGCCATTGCAGTGACCTGGGGGCCGAGAGATGCACCAATTTGTGAGTGGCCAGTTCGGCATCGGCTGGAAATAAAATTGGATTCGTTCCAGATCTCTAGGAGGAGCATTAGATCAAATCCTTTTGCGAGAATTTGATCGAGAAGATCAAGCGAGACGATTTCAAAAACTCACTCCGACTTTGTCGCCCAACGAAAGAGTATTGTTGGCTCGAAGGATTTCTTTCAAAGAGGGAAGAGTCAGGGGATCGGGATTATAAGCACTTTTTCGAAGGGTATCCTTCTTGATTTCCAAATATAGGAGTCCATCGATAAGATTGGAAATTTGTTGGTCCATTGTGACAATCGGGGTATTTAAAGCAACCTGAAACATTCATTCTCTGACTCATTCGGTCGAAAATCGCCGCGAGGACAAATAATAGTGGACCTCCCTCTGCCCTCGATATGTTGATGATGTTTGGACGAACCTTGAAACTTACCAATTTATTCTCCTGAGGCTGTTCTTGAGGCGATGAGCGTTTTCTCATTATAGTTCGAATCATATCATTCTGACCGAGATCTTCTTCCGTTTGAATCGCCAAAGGATTCATTCCTACATCGCAGCACTGCTTGAATCTACACGCACGACAAGAACATCGCTTTTCTGAGGAAAAGTTGAAAAAACTAAAGGAAAGTTACCTTTTGGCATAATCTTGAAGCATTCCCAGCCCTTTTTGCACTCGTACTTCTTCTGAGCCAAAACTGTCCTTCGGAAAAATGTCTTACAGCCATTACACGAGGGAACCTGAAATCTTCTTTCTAAAAAGAGTGTAGACTATTTTATCCTCTTTTGTTTCAATTGGAATTAGGGAGGCGCATAATAGGAAAAGAAGAAAAACTTGCCTCATAGTGATAGCCAGTGGCAGTATCGCCACAAACCGAACAAGTTGTTGGACAGACATTTCGCGGTAATTGATCGGGTGGAGATCCTGTTGAAGTAGATGAGGGGCTCGTTGAATTCTCTCTAAAAGAGAGGCTCATAGATAGTACAAGAATGACCCCGTCGGAGTGAAGCATGACTCGCGCGTTTGCACACGGGGACC
Organism: Oscheius sp. JU1382; assembly: GCA_932521405.1. Lineage (NCBI taxonomy): Eukaryota > Metazoa > Nematoda > Chromadorea > Rhabditida > Rhabditidae > Oscheius > Oscheius sp. JU1382. Next base: position 5,681,348 of record OW051479.1, read on the forward strand.
TGACCAAAATACCTTGAGGTAGTCGCCAGGTCGAGGTCTTCTTCCAATTTAATTTCATAGATCTGTGGATATGAGAGATTCACTGGATCATATCGAACAGTCATCATCTTCTGAAGACTTTTTGTGAGATTTAAGAGAAAGGGAGTGGAAATGAGTCAAATATAAGGCTCGAATCAAAATGATATGCCACCCCATGGGAAATAACAAATTTGGCGGGTCAGTCGGCGACCAACGACTCATGACTGGTTTACATGTTTCGGATCCATCGAGATCACAAAGAACTTTTCGAATCGCGTTGCCACTGCCGGGAGGAATCAATAGGCTGCTCAAACAGAAACGAGCTCTGACTCATACAGGAAGCCTTTGTGCTTTTTTAAATAGCTGGACCATTATGGTTTTTTCAAAGGATCTTTGGGCTAGACTGAACCTAAAGGACTCATTGGCGATATAAATCACAATCTCTCTACGCGGCCTTCATGATAACATCGAGAAAGAGGAGAGTTCGTCAGGTCAATTTCGTGCCTTGATGTGGAGACTTATCGTTCCAACCGAGCATTGACGCATGTAGCTCAGAGATAAAACCAAAAAAGGGCGTGACTCTTGATTTGGATTGTAGTTGAGTCAGAAAATATTACGATCTCCCTGTCATCCGTGAAAAGTAAAAAGAAAGATAAAAAGTCTAATCAACGCTCGTTTAGAAAATTCCCTTCGAGGCGGCGCAAAGGTCGCGAGAAGTAGTGCAGTCGGGAAAGCTGAACAGGATAATTTCTACGTCACAACGGCCACTCGGCGTGGGACACTTTCCGTACAAAAACTCCCGCTAACCATAAAGGAGCCATAAAAAAGTCTAATCCAAAATGGGCTCAAAATTTGATCCAAAAGGATATTTCTATTGTTCTCTTGATGGCCTCTTCTCGCCTGGAATCCCTCCAAACAGCGATGAGCTCAACCTCGTCTCAATCTTCGTTGGAGCGTCGAGCTTGTCGAATTTGCCAATCGGAAACCGGCCAGATGGTTCGTCCTTGCAGTTGTCAAGGCAGCATCGGGCAGATCCATTCTGACTGTCTCAACACCTGGGTGACGATGTCTCAAAAGAAACAATGCGAAATTTGTCATGATGAATATCGCCGTGAGGGTGAACGCTACAAGCCGCTGTTGGAATGGACCAAGCCGAATTGCGGCTATATGGAGTTCACTCTGTTGTGGCTTATTCTTGGTCTCATTGGAAGTCTCATCTATTTGATTCTATTGGTCGGAGAGAGGAAGATGTTCATTCGATGGCTCAATAGTCAACAAACGCCAATGAGGATCGACGATTTGGGCAGAATGGTCTTTATTCTGACTATTTTCATTCTCCTAGTGGCCACAAGTTGCAAGATTTGCAAGGCTATCATCAGTTATTTCAACAAACAAAAGGAAATTCGATTCATCGATAAATCTGATTGACATATAAACTATTTGAAAATAATTCTTTTTTTATTTTTAAATTCTTCCTTTCAGTGGAAAAGCCGAGAACTGTGAGGGTTCAAAGGGATCAAAACAGATAGTTGAAAGGTCGAAAGGATCAATCCATTTCAAATTAATTGTTTCTCCGGGAATTTCTCTCTAATGAGATCTCCTCCTTCTTCTGACTACTCTAATTAGAGAGAAAGGGAAGATCCTTCTTTGGGAAAAACGAACCAAAAAAGAATTCGTTTTGAAAGTTTCTAATTGGAAAAAGACTCTGGGAGTTTAGATGTATATGGGGATACCGAAAAAGAGAAGGAGAGGAATGCTTTGAGTGAAGTCATGGAAACGCGTCGGCTCTCGCCAGCAACGACTTTTTTGATCTTTGATGTGGTTTTTAATTCTCCCCTGAGAAGTACAAAAGTCAATAAATGTAGTTATTTACTGATTTGGGAGGAAAAAGAGGCGAATGAAAGCATATCAGCTGTCTGCAATGACGACATTCAACACCCACGGAACAACCACAAACAAATTGCAGACACAAAGGCGAGTGGTTCGACGAATTCAATGGAAACAGCAGGTTCAGAATGTGATCCGGGGAGAGACCTTCAAAGAGAGGAAGTAATGATCCGATGTGGATCTTTTCATGAGGATAATCTTGTCAAAACTATCGGCCAATCAAAGCTCGTTCCAACTCTTGGTCCAATAAACTTTTCTAAAAATAACTTGTGTGCTATCGAAAGCCAAGGCAGATGGAAGGACAGGTGAACAAGTAGAGAGAGATTGTTTAGAGAAATACAATCCTCAATCGACCTCGATTAGCCTCTTTGATCCGCTAAACGGTTCGAGTAATTAGCGAAAGAAATGATGCTGTGGGAAGTTCAGAGACTGGAATAAACGTCTTTCTATTTGTCATCATAGCTAATATTCGAAACTGATAGGACTCGCATTACGAAATCGGAGGAAGAGAGTTTTAAAGAGCGGTTTGGGATGAAGGGAGGGAGGATAAATGAACCGGTAATAACGGTCTATACGAGGGAATCACCGGCCGGGACAGAAATCAATAGGCACCGGCACACACACACACACGTCACGACAAACAGTCACACGGGATGGCAAAGGACAAGGTGAATCGGATGAGGAATTGGTCAAAGAAGAGTGAGGAAGGCCAAATATCTTATCGTAATTGCGGATCACAAGACCATTCGCAAACAATTCGAAACTCCGAAAAAAAGCAGAATTATTAAAAGAAACAGAAAAGAGTCACAAATCGATAGAGTTGTCGAGAGTTCAACGACCCTTTTGCTCTCTTTACATAAATGATGTGGAGGGACCACGCCCTACAGACTACAAAGTTTGAGAATCAGAGAAAGGTTTTGAAGACTTTTTTACTTTTGGCATTCCCCAATATGTTTGGCGTCTTTCTGACCCGTGAAGCTCATGAACTTCTAATTATAAAGCCAGCAAAAACGTTACAAAACCTTCTCTTAAATGGTTAAATATTTTATTTCATCAGCATCTGTTTGAAAAGTCTTCCATCATATCTCGTCACAGAGCAGCAGCATAAAGAAGGAAAATCCGCTTCTATCGCCCTCTGGGCGTCTTCCAATTCTCGTTTTCTTCTTGGGTGGATCGTTGACGATTTTTCAAGCCTCATTCTTCTTTATAGTCTTTTGCTCCTTTAAATATTTGGAAGCTCTTATCATCTCAATACATTTTCGCTATTAATAGTGCCCATTCTGAATGATCTGAATCATCGACACGACGATGTAAGGCACAATTGGGAAAGCAGTTGCTGGGAGATCTCCCAGTTTATTTCTGAAAAATGGATGGAAGTTGGATCTACGAAATAGAGATATTTTATGAACGGTGTTGAGTCCATTTAGCCTCTTTCTCAGTCATCATTTTGTCTGAATGTTGTAAAAAAGCGTACGAGAAGATAGAATAACTCATTGGTTCTTGACGAAGAGATTGGAGAAGTTGCTTTATTTTTGTTTGAAGAAGAAGTTCCTCAAAATATTCAGAAAAAGACAATTGGTTTTTAATCATTTCGAGTGGATAAATCGAACGAAGCTGGAGTGTTAATCGAGAACGCCCAATACGATCTTATTATCCATTGTTTTGAATTCTTTTCTCAGTTCTTCCATAGGTCAAAGACCTAGAATCTCGACCAAATAGAGGAAACGAACGAGACAAATCGCCGAATGACAGTTGAAAAAGACGTTCTCAAACTCTGTTTCTTTCCATTTCTTCCATCAATCTCCAAACAAGTAGCAGCTTGATTTGGAACAAAGGAACGCCAGCTTGAGTCAGCTTTCTCTCTTCCCCTTTTGCCCTTCGTTTACTTCGGCGAACAGGTTCCCTAACCCGGCGACCCCCAAGGAGCTGACACACAATTGCCACAATGCTGGTCGTGCTGCTGCTGATAGCTGTGATCAATGTCGATGGTCAGCCGCCTTTCGGTTTGTTTCTTTTTTCTCGATTTATTCTCTTTTAGGAGCATTTGAAGAGCCTCCTCCTTGGAGAAGACCTTGGGGAGGGCCATCGCCATGGGGGCCAAGGCCTCCTTTTGGACCGAGAGGGCCACCACCTCCATTTGGTCCTCCTCCACCTTGGAGACGCCATTGGGGTCAACCACCTCCATCGGTATTTTCCAGAAGAGAAAAAAAATAAAATGTTTAGTGGATGTTTGACGGACCAATTCCTCCACCAAGAGGTCCTCCGCCACTGCCGATTCCTCCTCCAAGAGGTCCACCTCAACTTTCAATTCCACCTCCAATTCCCCCTCCAATGCCCCCTCCAGTCGCCAACTTTTGGCCTCAAGAAATTCAATCTGTACTTTTTCTTCTTTGCCTTCAGATAGAATTTACAGTTCATCTCAAATGTCGACACTCGATCGAGTTGTTTTTCTCGACCGGGGGAAAACTACGAGGCCGTACTCACTCTAATGAGATCGCATTTTACCCAAAAGACAGGAATTCAATTCGTGAGTTTTGATCTTTCCAAACAGAAGTGTTCAGAGTGCCAACACCCTTCAAGTGCCGACTGGTCAGCTAAACGAATTGGGACCAAATGCTCGAATTGCCAATGCGATGTATGAGACGGTTTGCATCGAATTCTAAAAAAAAGGGCTGTTCAGGATGTTTTGCTTTCGATGAGTCAAGCTAGGCGAATTGCTTCTGTAGGAAGATCAAGACGAAAGGTATTTCCCCAACCTCCGGCTTCATCGTAATAGATCAACATCACTCCGAATGAACGATGGACAATCACCACGATTCCCTATCGCTTCTCTGAAGGCGACTCCAATTGGCAAAGCATCATCCGCTTGGCATTGACGGATGTCAGTCAGAAGACGTGTATTCGTTTTTCTGAAAATGGTCAAGGACAGGACTATTTGTTCTTTACAAAAGGATCTGGTTGTTATTCGGTAAGTTGTTTCTTTCCCTTTTTAAACTCTCCCCAGGCTGTCGGCAGAATGGGAGGAGCTCAAGAGATTTCAATTGGAAGTGGCTGTGAGACGGTTTGAGCCAAATTGTTCAAAAAAGGAAAATATGTTTCAGTCAGGAATTATCTCTCATGAAGTCTCTCATTCGTTGGGACTCTGGCATGAGCAGGCCAGATCGGATAGAGACACTTTTGTCAAGTGAGTTTGTAGTTATTTTCAACTTTTTCAAGGATTCACCCTGAAAATATGATAAATGGAGCTGAGCCACAGTTTGCTAAAAGATCTGCAGCCGAATCGAATGATTACGGGGTTGCCTATGATTACGGTAATATTGCGTTCGTTATCTTTAGAACTTTGGGTTTAGGGAGTGTAATGCATTATGCTTCGAATACTTATGGAAAAAGCTTTTCGGAGAACACAGTCGAACCCGTCGATTCACTTTTTATCCACACAATCGGCAGTCGGAATGGACTCTCCTTCCTGGACGCGAAGGCTCTCAATCTGGCTCTTTGTTCCAGTCAGTCTCTTGATTTTTGAATATAAAACGGAATAGGATTTTGCCAAGGATCTCGTCTTTCTTGTCAACATGGAGGATATCCCGATCCAAATAATTGCAACAGCTGTGTTTGTCCAGTCGGCTTGGAAGGCAATGGCTGTACTCAATTGCAGAGATCAAGTGGCTTTTTCTGGATGAATAACATCGAATATTATAGGTTGTGGCCGAGAATTAACTGCAACCTCAGCTTGGCAAACTCTGTCTTATTCGTCTGGTGCTTCGGAATGTTTTTGGCGGATTCGAGCTGTGAGTTGTAATTATCTGTCTAGACACGACGTTTAGCAACCAGGAACGAGAATTCGTTTCCAATTGACACAAGTTGAATTTCGATGTGCTCCAGTCTGTGAGGAATATGTAGAGGTACTTTTTCTCTCAAAAATCAGCAATATTTTCCGCAGATAAAACATGGATTTTCGTTTGAGAAAACAGGCTTCCGATTGTGTTGTAAAGCGGAATTCGGCCAACTTATCTCATCCGGTCAAGACGTTTTAATCATCTCAAGAGCCACCCAGAACTCTAAATTCATTCTTCAATACAATATGGGTTTGAGCCTATTTGAGTTAACTGCAATGAATATATTTCCAGAAGGCCAACCAGCAACAACCCGACCACCTCTAACTACGAGGATTCCTCCGATCACACGATCAGTCAATCAAATAAGCTACGGAGTTTGGTCCGGCTGGTCGGGGTGGAATTCTTGTAGCGAATTGTGTGGAGCTTGTGGAACTCAAACCCGACAAAGAGTCTGTTCATCTGGAGGAACGTGTGCCGGATCTTTGAAGGAGACCCGAGTCTGCAACCAGCATTCGTGCAGGGAGGGAACAACTTTGATTGGACAGAAGCAACGACGAAGACATCGAACCAAACGAGCCCGAAATTGGTGTTGTTCAGGCTTCCAGCTGGGAAAAAACAATTTTTGTCAACGGGTTACTGGCTGATCATTTTGGGGATTATCAACGGGGCAGAAATGATCTCAAAATAAATATTTCCAAAGAATGTCTGGTCTTCCGATTTCAGGCAGGTTTTTTCTTCTGATCTTCATCTTTCTCAAATCAAGTGCAATTCACATTGTTCCTTATAACAAGTGTTTGAATTGCCTCTTTCATTCTGATAATCCTCATCTCCATCGTCATTTCTTGCAGCCAAAAATGCCATCATAACCGTCCTTCTGGAGATTTCAGCGAAGCTGGATTGAAAAGAAGCCAATGGATCAAAAAATAACTCTCTCTTTCCGATCAAATAAAGTCTTTCTCAAAATGATGTCGCCAGATTCCTCTCTCGGACGCCTCATCAAGCCGGTTTACCCGGTTGCCAGGGGCAGCCGAGACTCATCTCCAATCCATTCAACTTTTTCATTTGCCATCTAAGCTAATCCCCTCCTCCCTCCCTCGATAATTAATATCGAAAACGTACCAAAACAGTTTTTAGTTGCAGCTCTTTTTTTTGGAACAAATTATCCGCCTATTTCCTGTTTATTTCCTCTGCTGGAAATGACTTTTCTGTAGAGGAGGGATGATCTTTTGAAAATCTTTAGCAAAATGTTCCAGATGTCTTCTTTAAACGTCTAGACACTTTGTTGACATTTGAAGGTGCTTATTTTGTTGGCCAATTAGACGACGTTCGAGAACTTTTCTTTTTCTCGACTCATTTTCTGCGAGTCTTTTCTTCGTCTAGGCGTTCATCGGAGATTATTATTCTAGAGTCAAAGGATGTACCGACATTACGTCTTCAAGTTCTCTTCCTCTATCTATTGCCCTATATGGCCATGTGATAGGGAATGTGGACTCATTCATTTGCCTTTACTGAAATTTCACGGTGAGTTCCTTTTCTCTGACGTCGTTTTGTTCGGCTCATTGGGTTGTGAAGTGATAAACAACAGAGAACGAATTATAGGAGAAATTGCTGAAACCGATGGAACTGATTCGGGTAGACCTTCAACGACTAATCTCACGGGCGATTTCGAGGATATTATGGCTAGAGCTGGACAAAAAGTATCCATCAGCTATGTGGAGCCTCCACTACCTCCACCACTTTTGTTACCTGATCAAGGTGAGTCAGACTTTATTATAATCCCATAGCTCATTGAGCAACAACAAAGATCACAATTAAAGACAAATTACTACAGTTGGAGTCCCAAATCTTGAATCAAAACGGCTCTTTGTGACCAGGATCTTAATTTTTTTCCTTTTTCGAGCTATTTTTACCTGTGGAGAGGAAAGAACTGCATGGCGAAAGGTCGATAAACAACTGATATTCCTCTCTTGTCAATAAATGACTGTTTTAGGACGGAGCGAAGAACGACAGCTCTCTCCTCATGTCGACACGACGATCCTTTTCTTCAAATCTGGAGTCGATACGGATCGAACTGACGATACGGGAACTCTTTATGGTTGGAGATGTCGAAGATAAAAGATAAATTGTTCAGGAGACCCGCCCAGCACTTTGGATACAGAATCAACGATAGGAGATTTATTGACGCGAAATTCTCATGACCTTGCGATGAACCCAATATTCCACGACAGGATAGACTCTCGAATTGATTCTGATGAAGGTGAATCTTTTGGAGAGAAGGAATACAAATCATTTTAGAATCATACGACTACTCCCGACTGGATAGTCTTCCACCTGGAAAATTGGAACATCGAGACAGTTTGGATTCAATGACGCCCTCCCTCAATTCCCAAATTTCCAAAGCTAAACAATGGCGGCGAGCTCACTATGAGCCCAGTCTCGACATCGTTTAAATAAAAATTTGACGAGAACAAATCGAACGAAGTATTTCCACATCGATTATGTCTAGCGAGAACATGTTCTGACAGCCAGCTCCAAGTAAAATCCAGAATAATCGTATTAGTTAGGACGAAATGCCACCCATCGAAGGTCGAGCAAAAGAAGATTCACTTACGAAGACCTTCGCTGTGAATATCAATTCGAGTGTCAAGAAGGCAGATTTGGAAAAGATGATGACCAAAATGACCAAGGAGACTCTAAGCAAAGCGCTTCCCGGAGATGATATCGAATGGACTGTCAAGATCGAATTCACCGGCTCTTCCCAGTTAGTTTTTCTTCCTTTCAAAATATAAAATTTGTCAGGAATCTGTCGCAAGAGGAGAAGAATCTTTTGATGGATGAGTTGTTGAAATAAATCTAACCCTCCAAATGAAACAAATTTACCATCACGTTTTTGATGGAGCGTTTCATCGCTCACGGCGTCTAAACAAACTGAGACTCTCGACCCCGATCTCTTTATTCGATCTGTGTCTATCCCAAACATGTTGCAACCGGTTAAGTCCGAAGACGGCATACCGTGCCAAAACGACAAAAGAGCCTAACTAGTTACTTCGGGGATTGTAAATCAATCGAAGTAGTCTTCGGACTGGCCAGATAGGGTAATCATTTCCAAAAGGTTGGCTAGAAGGTAGCTACGGTAGCTAAATCCAGTATTGAAATCTGCCAAATAAACTTGAAAATCTCCTCTGCCATATCGGATTCACTTGATCCACCTTAGCTGGCAACTGGTAGAAGAAGAAGCGCCCTTGGGGGGAGGGATTGCGTCACGGCTGTCCTTCCTTCCTCGTCCGCAATCTCAACCGGTCCCACCCTCTTCCTATAAATACTCAACTTCTTTTCAATTCAACCTCATAGTCGCTATGATTTTGCTTCTACTTTCTTCGGTAGAGTCAGTTCTACTTCTTCATTCTCTTTTTAGCTTTTCTCGCAGGCCTCATCTCAATATGCCATGCCTTTTGGCGGAGGTTGTGGTGGTTGTCCCCAGCCGATGTGTGCTCCTCGTCCAGCTTGTGCTCCGCCAGTAATCTGTCCTCCTCCCGCTCCTTGTCCACCTCAGTAAGTTTCATTTTATTCAATCACACCCCATATAGGTTCTGCCCCCCGCCTCCAATCTGTCCACCTCCAATACAATGTCCAGGTTTTTCTTTTTATTTAAAAAAATATGTTTGACAAGTATGTCCTCCTCCACTGCCTCCACCACCCCCTCCACCGTGTGGCTGTCAGATGGCCAGACCTATGTACTACCCAGTAGCTTATCCGAGTTATGGTGGTGGATGTGGCGGACAACCGGCCCCAATACCAATGCCTACTTTGCCCTCGAGCAACGATTGCTGCTGTGGTTGCTCAAGCCCTTGTCGCTACAAGGGGAGAGCCAGAAAGGCTGCTGGTGTGAAGACAATCGATCCATCTTGCAACTCAGAAGAACTAAGGAAAATAATCGAAGAGGTACGATCCAAAAAGACTCACACAAATGTCATTTCCAGAGCATATTTTCGGAAGATACAAGCGAATCAAAACGTGTGATACAAGTAAAAGCAGAGCAGACTCTGGGACACATGGTTAATGTTATTTGCGGCAAAGGGTCATTTAGCTATTTGGCTCATACGGAGACTTTTTGCCAAGCCACAAGGGATGATATTACTTGTTATGCATTTAAACCGCTCTAATTATTTCCATTAAACATTTAGCACCTTTATTTGTTGGTAATTACAAAGAGTTCAAGGGCCTATACATTTTAAAGTGTTTCATAAATATCACACAAACTCAATTTGAGTCTTTTTGAGTGAAGAACGAAGTCCTTCGACCAACTTTTCTTTCCCGTGTACATTTTTCAAATCTTGCAGTTTTAATATTTCAAGCGCAGAACAACGTTTCAAATGTTCCAGACCGAACTCCGTTATTCTATTGCATTGTGAGATTTCTAGCCTCTTTAGATGAGAACCAACTTCTTCGGCCATATATTTGAGACCAAAATCGTGTAGATTTTTGCATCTTTAAAAAGTGCACCGAGTAGCATAAATCTTACCGAACAAATCTGACGTCCTCAATGCCCTTCAAATTGGCAAAATGTCGACATCCGAATCCAGTAATAGAGGCATCGACAGCATCAATAGAAATAAGGCGCACATTGTCCTCCACTCTTCTTGGATCCAATTCAGCGCATCGTTTGATTAGTGCATTATAATCGCTAAATATGTCATCAATCCGATCGAATTTTACAGCTAGAATAAACGTAGATGAATAAATTTGATATTTTTACTCAACCTCCTCCGCAACGCACGACCCATTCAGCGGCTGCTCTATCAGGGCCAACCTCTTTTACGCGCTCTCTATCGTAAAAGTTAAATCCTTCTAGCAGCCAGCGAAGTCCAGGAATATTATGTTGACCCAGGGCTTGTGCAAATTTTTCTTGCTGTTTAATTATAAAACGAGACATCTTCTGCAATAAAAAGGCTTGTTACTGGATAAATGTAAGCAAATCGCGGAAATGATAGAAAATGTATCTTTACGTTGCATCAGCATCAACAGCAGCTGTTTGCCGCAACTACAATAAGTACCTGAATTGATAAACAAAAAATAAACAAAACTGCGTCAAAAAGAACGGGTCTTGAAGAACCGAAAGCCTAATAAGGCTGGCAAAGTATTTTTCGTTTTATTCTGTTTTTGGCATCAAGCTTTCCTTAGTTTTCTATTGCAACATATGGAAAAATTATTTTGAACGAGAAAAGGAGACTGATTTCGAATATTATCGAAACAAAACAAGCATGTGACTAGCGTTGTTGACGGTCGAGTCAGATGTAGCACTATTATTTTCTTATAAACATTTTAGATTTATTTGCTTCAATTAATTTTCAGAATGGCCAAGGAGAACGTTAGGATGATTGATCTCCCTGTTGATTCAGGATTTATGGATCCTAATTTTGACGGATATAAGCTGAGTTTGGAGAATTTATCTGTGAAGGAGCTAGCGCTACCCTTTCAAGGCGATTATTTATTTTTATTAAAATACTCCTAATTTAGCTTGCGATCTACAGCCTTCTAACAGTCAGTTCTCTTTTGAACAAGCAAAGATATTTGCGCATGCTGGGCAATTGCACTACGATTCATGGTCCTCCTCTGCAGACTCTTCTGTATTTATTGTAAATTTAAGTGATGGCAATTTCTATAGAGTTGCTTATAATATTGAAGTAAGTTTTAAAAAATATATATATTTACTATTTTTTTTAAAGAAAAGGCAATGGGGAGAGTTTAAAGCAGTAACAAGCGCACAGACTATTGAAGGACAAGCACTCCCACCCTCTATCATTTTCCCTGCCAAGGATTTAGCTGTACTTTCTAATGGAGTAAATATGGTTCTAATTTACAAGACAGACGAAAAGAGGATAATTTGGGAGGTAAATAGCTTTTTTAAATTGAAACTTTATTTATAGAAAATCTTTGAATTTTGCCCATTTGAAAATAATGGAATCTATATACAAGATGCACGACTTATTAACAACGCAATCGAAGTTCTAGTAGAGAGCGTAGTTGAGCATGAAAAAGAGTCAGTTGAAGACCATAAAGTATTTGACCTTGTTGCATCTTGGGTCACTGTTAATACAATCACAAGTAAGCTAAAGAATTTAATTTTTTTAGTTTGCTTTCAGCTCCTTGGCAGGTAACACGCAAACAAGATATTTCACTTCCTGGAAATATTAATTTTATTACGTTTGATGCAACAACACAACACCTTATTGTAATCTCTTCTGAAGCACCAAAAGTTCTCGCAGACACTGATGGCTTACTTTCTACCGAGACCGAAGAAATGGAAACAGGTACGTGAATATTATTAATTCTTATCAATAAAATAAGAGGAAGCAAAAAAACATTACGTTTGGACTGAACGTGAAGATGAAGTCGCGGTTGCTTTTAATTTGGAACAAACAGTAAAAAAAGATGATATTACTGTCACACCAGGAGTAAATACAATTCTTGTCAGTATTGGTGGAAATGTCATTTTAAATGGAAAATTGGGTGGTCATATTCAACCAGATTCGGCTACATGGACATTAGGAGATTCCAATAAGTATGCCCGCTATACATTTTATAAATGTACTACAATTTATAGGCTTGAGGTGACCTTATTTAAGCGCGATTCTGGCGTTCGTTGGAGTTTTTTTGTCGAAGGAGATCAACGCGGACGTTATGAGATGGACCCTCTATTGCTCGAAGAGGCTACTTCTGCGTTAGAAAAATTTTCCTGCGATTTCAAAGTATGACTTAACGTATTAGCATTAATTTTTAATTTAGGTACCAGGTGGTCTTGGTGCCTCTGAAAACTTTAACAGCGAACAAATGGAAGAATGCGATATGACAGATGACGCTCTCTCGACAATCTATTGGTATAACAAGCAGCAACAGGCAGTCGTACAACGAGTAATTTTTTTAAAAACTTGAACCTATTTTATAGTGTGATATTACCGGACACCAATTCCTTTTTGAAAAGAAACTATGTGGACTACCTTCAAAGCTTTGCATTCGCTATGATGTTGATGGTCTACTCTTTGCATTTGAAGAAGATAAAATGATTAATGAAACCGGTTTTGCAGCCTTTGGTTACATTCAGGTAAGTCGTTATCAGTTCAAATGCGCCAATCGAGCGATATCATTTGGCCTTCACTGCGTTTCGTTGAAACGTAATCGCTTGAGCCTATTGGTTTGGCATTGAAAACAACGGCGCTGCGCAACTGCAGGGTCATTGCTATCTATTCCATATATTGAACGCCAGGTATTCAACATATTTTGTTATAGGCTTCGAAGACAAACAGAAGATGGTGTGTTTCTCCTCCTAATAATAGTTACATTGTTCTTGCTGAAGCAACAAATCATGCTTTTATTTATCATCAAACTTCTGAAGTAAAAACAGGTTTTAGTTACATTTGAAAAAATATTTTTTTTAGAATTGTTGAATCGAAAGACAAAGGAAAAAGTTGCCAGTGTCGCTAAGCAGCAGGTTATTAATCTTAAATCATGGCAAGGAATTGAAGCAGCAAGGGAAAATAAGATTCTTTCGGCACATGCTGAAAATAAGGTTTTCTACCTTCTTACAGAAGATACTCTTTATGCTATCTGTATTGACTAATCCGTAAAACCACAAGTTAGTTGTACATATTAATTTTCTCCATATAATACGGTTTTCCCGGTCTCTATATACTTTACAGTTTGTAATATTAGTGCATAAATTTTTATATATAAGAATCGCAGTTATCATAGCGAATTTCGCAGAATTTACATGTCTAAAGTTAAATCCTGGGTTAATTTCTCTATTTAAAGGCATTCCGAAGAGAAATGACTTCCTTTGTTGAGGTTCCCGCAGGCTCCGATTTTCCTTTGGCCAATCTACCATATGGTGTCTTCTCAACAACTGATCGGGTAGCTAATTATATTTTAATGCACAAAAAGTAATTTAGCCAGGAAAAAGAATTGGAGTCGCAATTGGAGAATACATTTTAGACTTATCAGAAATAAGTCACCTTTTCACTGGACCTGCTCTTTCCGGGCATCAGCATGTTTTCAAGCAACCTACCCTCAATGCCTTTATGGGACTACCACGTGCTGCTTGGCTAGAAGCCCGTAAAACAATCCAACATCTTTTGTCCGCCGAAACTATAATTATTCGTGAGGATATTCCTCTCAGAAATAAGGCCCTTATCCCCCAATCAACAGCAACAATGCATCTTCCAGCTCAAATTGGTAGAGCACCTAAAAATGTATATCCTTGAATTCTAGGAGATTACACTGATTTCTACTCTTCTATCTACCACGCAACGAACGTTGGAATCATGTTCAGAGGGAAGGAAAATGCCCTGATGCCTAACTGGTAAAACACCCAATTATCAGCACAAAAGTTATTTTAGGAAGCACCTCCCTGTTGGCTATCATGGTAGAGCTTCTTCTGTTGTTGTGTCCGGAACTCCCATTATTCGTCCCTGTGGACAAACGAAGCCCGAAACAGCGACAGAACCTCTCTACGGGCCTTCTAGACTTTTGGACTTTGAATTGGAAATGGCTTTCTTTGTTGGTGGCCCAGCTACTAAACTTGGAGAACGAATTCCCATTGATCAAGTCGAGGAACACATCTTCGGAATGGTTCTAATGAATGATTGGAGTGCAAGGGACATCCAATCCTGGGAATATGTACCACTAGGTCCTTTCCTTGGGAAATCTTTCGGAACAACTATCTCACCTTGGGTAGTAACCATGGAGGCTTTGAGGCCATTTATAGTTGATAATATGGCTCAGGTTTGTTAAAATATTGCCAAGAAAAGTATATTTAGAACCCTACACCTCTTCCCTACCTTCAACATCAAGATCCATATACTTTAGATATTAATTTGTCCGTTACCATTCGCCCAGAGGGTGACTCTGAAGCTCACACTGTTATGAAAACTAGCTTCAAGGTTCCATCCACAAAGAATTTTAAAAAAGTTTCAGCATCTTTATTGGACTCTGAAGCAACAGCTAGCTCATCATACAGTGAATGGATGCAACGTAAACCCAGGAGACCTTATGGGATCCGGAACAGTTTCTGGCCCAGAAGAAGGCGAATTTGGAAGTATGCTTGAACTATCATGGAGAGGAGCTAAGGAGATTCCGGTTGGAAAAGACGTTCGCAAGTTCATAAAAGATGGAGATGAGGTAGGAATTTACCCGATTATATAAAACTAACTTTAGGTAAATATGGTTGGATTTTGTGAAAAAGATGGGGTGAGAATCGGATTCGGACAATGCCTTGGGAAGGTGCTTCCAGCTATTTTGTGATTTAAAAAAATTCAATAATAGCAAACATACGAGCCACAGAACAAAACAACCATGAATTCTTGTATCGGAATTGTTCCGTGTCTTGAAAAAGTTTTCCCCATTGCTCTGTATTTTTAAAGCTGTTTTCTATTAGATTTCTTGCCGTGATTCTGGTATTGTGATTCACTTATATTCAACTGTGATTTTTTTCTAGTAAATTTTTAAAGAGTTTGAATACAATGGAATAGGACACGCAACTTGTTTAGATACACTAACTTTTTAAAAATTTATCTATGCCTTCCTTTGCAAGTTTTATTTTTACTGATCTTTATTTTACAGGAAATATGAGCATAGTAGTTCCTCCAGGAACGCTACATTATGCAGATCTCAATATCAGACACACTGGAGATCCTCAGAAAACGCTAGCATTGGTGAAACGAGCAATTCGAATGGGATATGATGCCATAGCAATAAACATCGACATTGGAGATTTTTCTACAGGAGAGGAGCCAGTAAGATTTCTATTAAATTGTATAATGTTAGTAAGGAAGATTTTGAATTGAATAATGATAATCCACCACCAAATAAGAAGAAGAAAAGGCAAAAGGGTAGTCTCAAAGCGGTAAATGTATTTTATTCTTAAATGTCATCATTATAGGTTGTTGAAAGAACAATCCCTGATCCATTTTTATTAGATACTACTTTGTTGGATACTTCATTGCTTGAGCAACAAGGGAAAAAATTACGTTTATTCAGGTGTGTTATGTTTTATTGCTTAGATCTCTGCTTTCTTATTTAGCAGAATTACTTTCACACTTAGTGATCAGACCATTGTTCATAATATATTCATGAGTCCGCAACTTAAAAAATTTGATATTGTTGCTGTTCGACCATCTGATGAAGCAATGCTATCTATTTTATCCAGAAAAACTGATGCCATAGACCTAATTTGCTTCGATGCATCAGTTTCATATGCGGTTTGTATTACCAAGGTTCAATGCTTAATTTTTTTTTTAGCCAAATTGGATGAATAAAAGAAAACTTATGGAGCAAATTCAGAATGAAGGCATAGGATTTGAATTTACATATGCACCTGCTTTGGTATCGAGAGAACAGCGACGTTCGGTTAGATATTTGCATAATTTTCAAAATATTATATTATATTGTAGGTTCTCAGTAGTGGCAGAAGGCTGGTGCGAGGTTTGAGATGTCGAGGACTAGTATTTTGTAGTGCTGCTGAAAATATCCTAGAATTAAGAGCACCTGTTGATGTAATGAACATGCTCTCACTTTGGGGGGTAGATGGAGCAAGTGCTCGGCCAATGATAAGTCGTAAGTTGCTTTCAATCTAATTATACTAATTTAGTATTTGCTCAACAAGTTCTTCATAGAGCAGAAGCTCGTAGGACTGTTAAAGGAGTGTTGCATGCTGTAAATATTGAACAAGATCAAGACAGAGAAATAAAAGCTCTTGTCCCTGGAAAAATGGACTCTAAACTGGCCTTAAAACGATTACTAACTGTTAAAGAATTCAGAGCACAGGTAATTTTTTTCTTAAATTTTTTGTTATTTTTAGATTGAATTTATTACAAAAGAAGAAACCTAACAGGCATCACCAATTGTGCTGAATTGTTAAAATTCGTTGTTATTTTTCGCTATTTCAATTAAATTTTTTAAAAAAAGGTTAAAAGAACGCACATATTTGGTTTTCCATTTTTTTGCATCGCACACATATGCCAATAGCGCAATTTATATCCAGAATTCGAAGTATTCCTGTATTCAGCCGAAATGGGGTTCCTGTGCCAAATATATCGTAAATATTCTGTTGAAGTCGGAAGAGTTTTAAAAGAAGGACCTGAATTGCCTTTTCCAATTGTTTGGCGAGTACCTGTACAAACTGAAAATCCTTCAGCTAGTTTTACTAAAACTTTGCAAGAAACTGATAAAAGACGACTAGAATTTATCCAGAAAGAAGTGGAGGTTTGTTTTTTTTGTTCCTAAGCTATTTTTTCAGCTATTTTCTCATTTACTACCAAGTTTTCCGGAAAAAATGCAAGACGAAGCTTGGAATTTTCTCCTAAGTTGTAAATCTAGAAAAGAACGACTAGATCATCTTATCTTTTTAAGAAGAAAAGAAAATCTTCGAGAAAAGGATAAGCAGAAGAAGATTCAAAGACAGCTAGCAGAGCGTGAGTCAATTCAATGGAAGACATATATAAATTGGAATATCTCAAAGACAGGTTTGAGATTCCCTATTAACAAAACGATATTTTACCTTAGAACGACTAGAGAAGCAACTTGCTTCTACTAAAATTGTAACTGCCCACCTTTTAAAGGATCGACCATCTCTAGCAGTAGATTGTCAATTTTTTGAGAAAATGTCACCACGAGCAGCTCAATTAACAGCAGCCCAATTGAAATACCTTGATTCAGAAAATAGAGCTAAAAGGTAAGTTATTTAGTTCTAATTTAGTTTTTCTCCATTAATAGAAACCCATGGCCTCTTTATTTTGTAAATTTTGATGAAAACAGCCCTTCAAATGAGTCGGTATTAAAAAGGTAAGCAGTCTTCTCTACTATTACGCTGTTTTTAGGCATTTAGGACTTCTGTTAAGCAAAGAAGGTTCAAGCTGTTCACCTATTGCCACTCCTCTTAGTTACACTGCGCTATTTCCCAAAGAAAAAATTATTTACTTAAGTCCGCATGCCGAAGAAGAATTAATAGATTTAAAAGAAGAAGATGTTGTAAGTATATTCTGTAACTGACGATATTTTCAGATGTACGTAATGGGAGGAATTGTCGATCGCATTCCCGAGAAAGGCATACATCCTCAAGCTTCACGCATTGAAGCAGAGGAAAACAGTGTTCGCTGTCTTAAATTGCCACTAGATCGCTATATCAAGTTCGTCATATTATATATAGCTTATCTTGCAATTTAGATGGAAATCAGGATCAAAATTGTTAACTCTAGTTGCTGTAGCTAATATTTTACATGATGTACATGAAACAAACGGTGATTGGAGTTATGCTCTATCGAGGTAAAGATGACCATTTTATTGATATTGCGTAATTTCAGAAACATTCCGGTTAGAAATACACGTGGTACTGAAGAGAAAAATAAAAATGTGCGCGATCTGCACAATAAATATAGAGAATTTAATAGTCAGATTATAAGAATTGTCAATGAAAAACTTCCAGAATTATAAAGCTTTTTTTTACCAAAGACTTATGAGGAAGATTATTGAGGAGAGAAGTATTAAAATATCAGATGACTTTTGGGCATTTAAGACACAACCGGGAATGAGGTTCTCTGTTGCTCTTACTAATAACTCCTTCACAAGAGACCACGCACGGTAGCCGCATTCATATCGGATGGGATATCGAACGCAATCGACATAGTTTTTCATAGCTCTAAACATTTTTTGAGTGTTGAAAGGTTAGACACACCCGCAAGCTGTAGCATTACGCGTAGCGGGTAGTTCTGATGGTATCTTCTTTGTATCAGCTACCATTTCTGCCTGGCATTGCATCATTTCCGCTCTCGTTAAAGTCCGAGTGAAACACTCAAAATTTCTCATCATTTCTTAAGACTTGTTCTTCATATCTTTCTAGAAACATACCTCCATAACCGTCACGACAGATGAAATCTAATATTTGAAGGGCAGTGTTATAACGAAAGCGAGCATCATGAGATCCAAAACAAACATCTTTATAGGGCTCTATACAAAGATCAAAAATGAAGAAGTTACTAAAACTTGAAATATGAAGAGCGTAAACCTACTCGCAGACATCATGAATATAAATTTTTGTTTTGGTCAGCAACTGTTGCCAGCTAAACTCTCCTGTCTCAGCAAGGGCTCCTGTCCGATATAACGGGTCGGCACATTGTCTGATCTTTTCTTGTATCTGCTCCGTACAGAGCTCCTTTTTCTCAGCCAGGCAAAGATGAATAAAAAGTAGAAGCAGAAGTAGAAGCAACCTCATTGTGGTGTGGAGTGTCTGCGCATTAGCATATGTCAGTGCTGTTTGCTGCGCTTATGTCACAACTGTCATACAGTCTCTCTCAACGCCGACTCGAGACAACACCGGAAGCTGTAGCTATATTTGTGCGCAAATGTATACATTTGAGAGCTCTAGTTGAAGCAAAAATAAATGGTATTTACAGAGTAGACATAGCGAGAGAACGCCTGAGGCCTAGAAAACTGAACGCAGCCAACTAAACATTTTGCAAGAAAAGCAAATTTGACTTGTCGAGGGGTCACACAGTGACCTTCCGAATACAAATTCTCTTATCTGAGGAGTGAAATATGATTTGATTTTTGCAATTAATTTTCATTGGTTTACTCAAATACTAATAAGATAATAGGTTCAACTAGCTCAAGAATGGAATCAAAATGTATAGACTTGATCTCTCGGGCGAAAATAAAAAAAGGAGGAGAAGAGTCTCAAACTGCTTTTTCATGCAAAACAAAATAAGAATCTAAGTTTTCTATCTCAAACAAAAGGCCGTCAATTGATCTTATTTCCTCTTTATCTCCCACTCCTCGACTCATATTAAGTTGGTTATGATAACTGTAAATCTGCAGATAAATCGATGACACTAGGCAAACGTTGAATAAAAGGCCTTCGATGTGCGACTCTTCAGGGAGTTTATACTAACAATACTTTTAAGTAAAAACGGCGAAGCCTGCTTAATAAAAGAGTTAGCGCACATTTTTAGCATCTAACTTCGATTTTATATGACTCTCGAGATTCATCCTATATCAAAAAAGTTGAAGTTTTTTTAAAGTTGGTACTACTACATTTGTTTTGTGTAGATTGTTCGAAAAAGTTTTTTAATATTCGGACTGGGTACGGTTCTTCATTGTTTTCAGAGAAATGTTGGCAGATGCCTAGAAATATTCATTAGGATATAGGCTTTCGAATGACTCATGGTCAAATGAGCCAAAATCCCTTCAAAGAGAAGTCCGGGCAACAACCCTGACCTCCACTCATGCTAAATATTTTTTTATTAAAAAAAACGCTACCAAGGGGCGGCGCAGCCTCTGTTAGATATAAAAAGTAAACTTCAGAATCGCTATTGGTTGAATGTTAGTTCCTTTTTCCTAATGCATATGGTATGCGTACTAATAATATTTCTATGTAGAACTTTTGCCGAATTTGGCTACAATAAACATAGCATTTCGAGGCAGTATACTTTTAATTAACAATTATTTTACATTATACCTAACTATAAAGTCTTCTTTTGCTTGTTTTTTCTCAAGCTACATTTTTTTAGATGTATCATGATATAAAACCAACTGTTCAAGGTGGACGAATTATTGGAATACCATCCTTCGCGACACAAAATGCCCCGGAACAACAAACTTTAGGAGGGCTGGTTAGACTTTACTAATTTACTAAGGTAACATTCCAGGTACTTGAGCAGAAGGTTCAGGTTGTTACTCAGAAAACAGATGCAATAGCACCAAGTGCGAACCAAGTAGGGCAAGTTGGAAATCCAACCAGACAAGCTTTTGAAGAGCAGGTAGGTGATTTAAGTTGCTATATAATTAATTAAAGACACCAGACCAGAAACCACGTGTCATTATTCAGAATACAAGCACACCTATGCCATCTGCTAGAGCACCAAGTCAACCACAAGTAACCGAATATGTAAACCAAATGGAGCAAGCAAGAAATCTAAATGTTCCACGACAACAAGTATGCAGCCAGGAAGAGTTTCTTAATCAAGTCAGTTTTAATTATTCACAACATTTTTATAGCCGATAACTTTAAAACACATGAGTCAAATGTTCTTTCTCATGGGAGCTACATTAGGTGGCCGTCCTGAAGTGGACAATTTAACAAATATAATAAAAGAATTAGATGACTTAAAAGCAAAAATGGCTGAAGAAACTAGCAGGTTGCGAGAAGAACTGGCAAAACAAGAACAAATAATCAAAGAACAAGTAGATCTTACTAAACAGCTAAAAGAACAAGGAAAAGAAACAGCTGATTTACACAATCAAATGCGAACTACAATAGTAAATTATTAAAGAAAGGTTTCTATTTGTTTAGGGACAGTATGTAACTCCAAGCGCTCAAACTCCTGGAACTCTTGTTTTGCCGTATTTTGATTCTCCAATGCCATTACTGCCTCAGACGCCAGGTCGAATTCCAGTTCCAAGAGGGGTAATTTAATAATTAGATCATAGTATTATCTTTTTAAAAGAATATAGCAAATAGCTTAATAATTTCGGGAGCAAGATCAAGCTCAAGAACAGTTGTGAACCTAGAATGTCCATTTTGCCAAGGATTTGATCATACTCCCATAAACTGCCCGTAAGTATTTTTCATCATAAAAATTTTTTTTAGAAAACATCGAACAGTTTCTGGACGAAAAAACATTGCAAGAAGGAAGGGATTATGCTCGACATGCCTGAAGTTACACGAACCTCCTTGTAACGAAAGAGTGTAGGCAATGTTTTTAGTAATTACCTCTTTTAATATTTACAGACCTTGCCTTAAATGCAATAAACAAAGCCATCATATCTCTTTATGCGGAGATGTTTCACGTCCTGTTCGACGAAGTGCACCGCGAACGTATGCAATTTGAAAAAACTCAACGAACGCTATACTGAGTTCATTTTATGTTAAATTCTTTTTGTTATCCTTGTAAATGAATATGATTGAAAAAAATAAAAAATAATGAGTGAAAAAAATTTCTCCAGTCGTAAAAAGGGTTCCAACAGATTGCTTGATTTTTTGTGCTCTATTGCCAACTCTTGAAGAAACAAATACGAATTCTAATTTTCGAAAAAATCTTTATCTCAGTCTTTTAAATAATATATACAATAATTTACACTTTTTTCAGATGGCTACTGAACCGCCTTCATTAGAAGAACTGCTTCAAAGAAAAAAGGAGGAAGAAGAAGCTTCATCAAAGGTCAGTAAAACAAACTTTTTTCTAATAATTATTTACATTTTTAGCCAAAATTTTTAACAAAAGAAGAAAGAGCTGCTTTGGCAATAAAGCGTCGAGAAGATGAGATAGCTAAGCAAAGAGAAGAACGAGCAAAATTGGAAGAATCTCGAAAGGCTTTTATGCTAGGCGAGAAAAAAGGTATTTAAAAGTTTTGTATGCTTACTTATTTTTTTTAGATGAACGTAGACGTGATAGAGAAAGAGATAGGCGTAGTGATGGACGTAATGATGGACGTAATGATGGACGTAATGATGGACGTAATGATGGACGTAATGATGGACGTAATGATGGACGTAATGATGGACGTAGAGATAGAAGCAGAGAAAGGAGAGATAGAAGTAGATCTCGAGAAAGACGCGATAGAAGAAGGAGCCGAAGCAGAAGTCGTGATCGAAGAAGAAGTCGTAGTAGAGAACGAAGAGACGATAAAGATCGCAAAAAAACGAAAGCATGTCATAATAGTTTAAATTCTGATTTCATTTTCAGGCGGAAGAAGAAGTCTTTGACGCAGATAAAATGAAAACTGCTGTAACTGCTAGATATCTCGGTGCAGCCAAGGAAAAGAAAAAAAGAGGAAGGCGACTTCACGAAAGAAAGTTCGTATTTGATTGGGATGCAACAGATGATACGTCTCAAGACTACAATAAGTTATATGTTGATAAACATGAGGTAAGCTTTTGGTTTTTGTAATATGTCTTTTTAGATTCAACTATTTGGAAGAGGTTCTGTTGCTGGCATGGATGTAAATGCACAGAAAAAGGAGAGAAGCATGTTTTATGAGAAGCTTATGGAAAAAAGAAGGACAGATGATGACAAGCAAGCACTTGAGAGCAGGTAGCGATCTATTGTATTTAATTCGCATTTAAACTTTAGAGAAATGAAGGAGAAAGCTAGAGAAAAAGCTAAATTACACGATGAACGACATTGGCGCATGAAGCCTCTAGATGAAATGACAGACCGTGACTGGAGAATTTTTCGAGAAGATTTCAATATTACAATCAAGGTTAGCAAATGGGTTCTTAAAAAAAACTATTTATAGGGTGGGAGAGTTCCGCGTCCATTGCGGGCTTGGAATGAAGCTGGTCTCCCGGAAGCAGTTTATCAGGCTATTATGAAAGTTGGATATAAGGAGCCTACTCCAATTCAAAGGCAAGCAATTCCTATTGGTCTCCAAAACCGTGACATCATTGGTGTAGCAGAAACTGGATCCGGAAAAACTGCTGCATTTTTAATTCCTCTTCTGGTTAGCAATTTGTTGTTTCAGTTCAAATGTGTTAAGGTCTGGATTACAAGCCTTCCTAAAATTGAAAGGCAAGAGTGCATCGATCTAGGACCCTATGCAATTATTATGGCACCAACACGTGAATTGGCTCAGCAAATTGAAGAAGAAACTCAAAAATTTGGAGAGCTTTTAAATATACGTACAGTTTCTGTTATTGGAGGAGCTTCCCGTGAAGACCAAGGAATGAAACTAAGACTCGGAGTTGAAGTTTGTTTTAGGTTTTCGTCAAGTATTTTTGCAGATTGTAATTGCCACTCCTGGTCGTCTTTTGGATGTTTTAGAGAATCGATATCTGATGCTTAACCAGTGCTCTTACGTTATTCTTGATGAAGCAGATAGAATGCTTGATATGGGCTTCGAGCCTGAAGTGCAAAAGGTTTTCAAGAAGTATTTTATGTTTCAATTAATTTTAGGTGCTAGCATACGTACCTGTTTCTAATATGAAACCGGACACGGACGATTGTGAAAAAGATGAATTATTAATGACAAATTTTGGAACTAGAGAAAAATATCGTCAGGTATATATGAAAACATTTTATAAAAAATAATTATTTTCAGACTGTAATGTTTACTGCCACGATGTCTGGCGCCGTTGAAAGACTTGCAAAAACTTATTTACGCCGTCCTGCTGTGGTGCACATCGGATCAGTTGGACGTCCCACAGAAAGAACAGAGCAAATAGTATATATGGTTTCTGAGGAACAGAAACGTAAAAAGTTGGTAGAAGTCCTTGAGCAGAGACACGAGCCACCGATTATCATTTTTGTCAATCGAAAACAGGTAAAGTTACGTTTTTGATTTGTACCCTAATTTACAGGGAGCTGATTTACTGGCAAAAGGCCTTACAAAGCTTGGCTTTAATCCTTGCGTTTTGCACGGTGGAAAAGGACAAGATGCTCGTGAGTATGCACTTCAAGCCCTTAAAGATGGCACAAAAGACATATTGGTGGCAACAGATGTTGCTGGAAGAGGTATTTGCTATCGAAATTTTTGCTAAACGCATTATAGGTATTGACGTAAAAGATGTATCACTTGTCCTTAACTATGATATGGCCAAATCTGTTGAAGATTATACTCACAGAATTGGACGAACAGGTAAAAAACTAAGAGATGCTATGGGAAATATTTTTAGGACGTGCCGGTAAATCTGGAAAAGCAATTACGTTCCTGACACCTGACGATACGGCAGTATACTATGACCTAAAACAATGTCTCATCGAATCGCCTATCTCTACTTGTCCACCTGAATTGTCAAACCATCCAGAAGCACAACAAAAGCCAGGTGCGGTAACAACAGTAAAGAAAAGGCAAGAGGAAACACTATTTAAATAAGACTGCATCTTTTTCTATTCATGTTTATAAGAAATAAAGAATTGTTTGATTGTTCATTTAAGTTAATACTATTGCAAAATACAAAAAAAACTGTGTTTCACATATAGCGAGTTGTTCAAGAAAATAGGTAGTAGGTAAAGGTTCAGCCTAAGATTACAAAAAATCAACTGATATGAAAGAGAAAGTCGCGCGTTTTTGTTGCAAGAGTCTTTGAATTTACCGTTGCGGCTGTTTGTTTTTTTCCTCAACGTATTCCCATGTTAATGGTGCTGGTTTATTATAATACTTTTTAATCGACAAAGCACACATCTTTATGCAAAAATGGCAAAGAATGAAACAAAAGTATAATGTCATTGAAACATTTGCTACTCATGATTAGGCAAAGTGAACTTTTACAAGTAAATATATAAACTAACCAAACAGAGACAGTTTTGTACTCAAGTTGTTCAATTTTACATTTAATATTTTAATCTACTTAGTATTTTTTTTCAGAATGGATGAAATTGACTCTCTACGAGTTAAAAGTACTTTACCAGACTTGGCAGTTGCTGACTGGTCAACGAAATCGCGCGTATGGATTCCTCACGAAAAGGATGGATTTGTCCTAGCTTCAGTTATTAAATCTGAAGTTGAAAAAGGTTTGCTATTTTTAATAGTTTTAAATACAAAATTAAGGTGTTGATGAGGTTGAAATTACTGAAACTGGGAAAAAAGTGCGAGTGCCTCAAGATGAGATACTGAAGGTTAGCATGAAAACAACAAATCATTTTCTTTCAGGTTAATCCGGCACATTTCGATAAATGTGAAGATATGGCAACAATGTCTTGTCTAAATGAGGCCGCTGTTCTGCATAACCTAAAGCAACGCTATCATTCAGATCTCATTTATGTAAGATAACAGTCTACCTTATAACCTTTTGTACAGACTTATTCCGGTCTTTTTTGCGTTGTTATCAATCCATATAGACGCTTGCCAATTTATACGGACGGCCTAATCGCAAAATTCAAAGGAAAAAAGCGCAGAGATATGCCACCACATGTTTTTGCTGTAGCTGATGAGGCTTACCGTAACATGTTGCTAAATAAAGAAAATCAGTCTATCTTATGCACGTAAGTATGCCTTCAATATTTCTGATTATTCTTTTAGAGGCGAATCAGGAGCTGGTAAAACTGAAAATACAAAAAAAGTTATTCAATATCTGGCACAAGTGGCCGGTTCCAAAAGAATGGTATGCCATTGTTATTTACGGCTATGTCTTTTTTAGAGAGGCGATCTTGACTCTTCGCATTCATCACAACGAAGTATTTTCGGTCAACTAGAAGAGCAACTACTTCAAGCAAACCCGATTCTTGAAGCATTTGGTAACAGTAAGACAATAAAAAATGACAACTCTTCTCGATTTGTAAGTCTTACTATTTATTATTTCTATTCTTCCAGGGAAAATTTGTTCGCATTCATTTCGATAGTGCCGGATATATTTGCGGTGCCAATATTGAATTCTATCTGCTAGAAAAATCTCGAGTTTTAAGACAAGCTCCAGAAGAAAGATCTTTCCACATTTTCTATCAACTAATTCGAGGTGCTTCGAAGTCGCTAAGAGGTAAGAAAAATTAGAATTAATGTATCCTAATTTTAGAGGAATTATTGCTTGAAGATTCACCTTCAAAGTATCGTTTTCTTACAAATGGCGATCTAAAAATTCCTTCTGTTGATGATAAGGCAGCATTTCAAGCAACTATAGATTCTATGAACATTATGGGCTTTACTGACGATGAAATTGAATGTAAGTCTCTCTATAATTTTGGCATTAATTTCTCTTTTAGCAATTCAACGAGTATTATCAGCAATCTTGCTTTTTGGAAATTTGGAGTTTGCTCATGAAGGAAAAAACAGCGACCAAGCAATAATAACAAATGATGCAGTGGCACAGAAAATTGCTAAATTATTGAATGTAAACGTAACAGATTTAATGAAAGCCATTCTGAGGCCTCGAATGAAGGTCATTTCAGCTATCTATTTATATATTTTATTAAAATTTAGGTTTTGCATGACCATGCTCACCGGAGCCAAAATGAAGAACAAGCCCGTTTTTCAGTCGAAGCAATCGCCAAAGCCACATATGAAAGACTTTTTAGGTGGCTGGTTAAGCGACTAAATCGTTCGCTTGACAGAACGCGCCAAAATGCTACAAGCTTCATTGGTATTTTGGATATTGCAGGGTATGTTGCTTTCAAAACTGCCTCATTCAGTACTTTAGTTTTGAAATTTTCGAAAGAAATTCCTTTGAACAATTATGCATTAATTATACTAACGAAAAGCTGCAACAATTATTTAACAATACCATGTTTATCAAGGAACAACAAGAATATCTCGATGAGGGTTTAGAATGGAATGTAATAGATTATGGATTGAATCTCCAGCCAACAATTGATCTTATCGAAAAGGTATTATAGTATATATTATTACTAACTTTTTTAGCCAATGGGAATCCTGGCTATTTTGGACGACGTTTGCCTGTTTCCAGCAAGCACTGATGCAATTCTTGTTCAGCAACTTATTTCACAGCATCAAAACCACAACAAATTTGTTGTTCCTGAAATGCGAGCATCCAAATCTAAGTAAGATAATCAAAAGATAGATTATGCTGTTGCAGATGTGATTTTGGTCTAATGCATTATGCAGGACGTGTTGACTATCGTGCATCAGAATGGCGAATAAAAAATATGGATCCTCTCAATGATAATGTCGTAGAGGTCTTACAGTCATCGAAAGACTCACTAGTCACTGAAATTTGGAAAGACAGTTAAGCTAATTATATAAAAATTCTAACCTGACTTGTAGCTACTGATGTATGTAAGATGAGCACAACTGAGATAGATTCGACCTTTGGTGCTCGTGCAAAAAAGGGTCTTTTCCGCACTGTTTCACAACTGTACAAAGAACAATTAACTACATTAATGAATACTTTGAACAACACTAGCCCTCACTTCGTGCGCTGTATTATCCCGAATCATGAAAAAAAGGTTGGTATAGTCTAAATTGATTATTTTTTATATTTAATTCGGCATTAAGCGTACATGTTTAGGCTGGATATATCAATGCATCTCTGGTACTAGATCAACTAAAATGCAACGGTGTACTTGAAGGAATCCGTATCTGCCGTCAGGGATTCCCAAATCGGCTTCTTTTCCAAGAATTTCGTCAGCGATATGGAAAACTACTTGCTCCTGCTGAAATTCAGCATAGCTTTATGGATGGCAGAGAAGCTGTTAAGTTAGTTCAATTTTCAGAAATAATTTAATTCTCCAGACATATTATCGAAGCATTAGAAATTGATCCTTCTAAATATCGCATTGGACAATCTAAGGTCTTTTTTCGAACTGAAGTAATTGCCGATCTAGAAAAACAAAGAGATGAAAAACTTCTCAAGTTAATTATTGGCTTTCAGGTAAACTACAAGAAAAATACTCATTTATAATTCTTAAATTATAGGCAGCAATTCGAGCTTCTCAGGGTAGAAAAAAATTCCTTCGAATGCGTGAACAAACAACTGCAGCCAATATTATTCAAAGAAACTGCAAATCATGGATGCGATTGCGTGACTGGTCATGGTGGAAACTTTATACAAAAGTCTTATATTTTACTATTAAATATATTTTGTCTAGGTACTTCCAATTGTAACTGCAGATATTAAAAATGAAAAATTCGAAGAGATGGAAGCAGAACTTAAAATAGCAGAAGAACGACTTCGAAATAACGAGCAGCTGTATACAGAAACAAATAAACGATTATGCAAGGTTTGTTAACTTTTATTTTAATCAATACCTATTTTATAGGTTGAAGAAGAGCGTGACTCTTTATCACAGCAACTCGATAACAACACAATTACTAATATGGAGTTAACCGAGGAAATTCAACGGCTAAACAATAGTAAAAGGAGCATGGAAGACAGAATAGATGAACTTGAGAAAATTGTTCTTAGCGAAGAAGAGTTTCGTAAAACGGCAGATGCTGAACGTCTTAAATTAACCGTAAGAATTATGGGTTTTTAGAAAGCCGATTTTAGAACATGATCCGAGGATTTGAAGAACAAATGGTTAATGCAGAGAATCAGCTGCAGAGAGCTGCTAATGAAAAGAAAACAATCGAAAATAAGTTAAAGGAATTGGAAGAAGTAAAGCTAGGAGCCGATGAAAGCAGTGCAAAGCTGTTTAGGGAAAAACAGTTGCTAGACTCCAAATATCAGGAAGCCTCTCGACAACTACTTGACGCTCAAGAAAAAACAGAAGATTTAATAAGGGAGAATGATAAACTTAAAAATGTTAGTATCTTTTGACTTAATATTTTCTGTGTTTAAGGAAACAATCATACAGCGCACCAAGTTTGCTGATGTTAACAATAAATGGAAGGTCGAATTAGAAGGAAAATTGGATGATCTCAGAAAGAAGCACATCAGAGAATTACAGGAAGCTAATGATCGAGCTGATGTAGAAGCAGCGGCTAAAAATAAAATTGATAAATCTAAGAACAAATTGGCTCTAGAGGTTAGTGCTACTTATTTTCATCAACTTGATGAATTTTATTATGAAATTTGGGAAAACTAAGACTTTGTTATTTTTAGCACGCAGATCTTCAACAAGAATTAAGCACACTGAATTCGCAATACAGAGATAGTGAACGAAAGCGAGCGAGGTTCGATCAACAATTAGCTGATGAACGTGCTAATGTAACTCAACTACAGAAGGAACTATATGATTGTCAGCAACAAGTAAGGGGGTTTTAGCTTTAGACTCTATAATTTGATTTTAGGTTAGAAATTTTGAAACTGATTTGCTTAATGCTCAAAATGAAGTTGATTCGTTAAAAGATAAAATTTCTTCTTTAGAAAAAGAAAATCGCAACCTTAAACAAGAAGTTGAGAGTCTTGTAAGTATTAAACCTATTTAATAGCATTTTTTTCTAGTCATCTACGAAGGACGACGTTGGAAAAAGTACATTTGAGTTTGAGAAGACCAAAAGATCCTTAGAAGAAGAAATAGAATTTCTACAGGAACAAGTAGCTGATCTAGAAGATGCCGTGCGTCAATCAGAAGAAGCTAAATTAAGACTCGAAATGCAATATAATGCTGCAAAAACCGACTGGGATCGCAAAAACAAGAACAGAGAACTTGAAGATGACAATGGCAAAATGCAGCTGCGGCAAAAGGTAACTTGTCCCTAGCAGTTTCTATTTAAATTTATAGGTCAGAGATTTAGAAGAAGCTTTAGACGAAGAACGCCGTCAGAAGCAGTCTGCCATAAACAGCAAAAAAAATATTGAACAAGAAGTTGGAACTCTTAAGCATCAACTGGAAATTGCAAATTCAGATGAGACTCGTTCAAAAAATAAGGTATTTCTATAAATCTAATAATTATAAACGTTTAGATTGCTCGCGCCGAAGAGAAGTGTCAAAGAGCCTTAGCTGAAGTTGAAACCTGGAAACTAAATCACACTCATGAGCTTGCCAATGTTAGTTTTTTAAAATCATTTATTTTTTTAAAGACTGAGCGAATGAACAAGCTTTATTATTCGATAAAAGCTCGTTTTGAGGAATTGGAAAAAGAATTAGTTCGTGAAGCTCAAAAGTCAAGAGACGCTCGTCGAAAACTTCATGACTCTGAAGAACAAACAGAAGAACTCCAACGAGAAGTACAAAACCTCAAGGTAAATTTGCTATAAGTTCTTTTATTTTACAAATAGAGCAAAATTCAAACTGAAAAGCGTGTTAGTATGCTAGGAATTGGTGTTACAGGCCGAAGCCGTTATGGAAGCACGACATCGCTAAATAGAGGTAAGTGGCAATTGCAAATTTTAACTATTTTTTCAGTTGATGAGAATCTTCTAAGTGATGAAAGCCCTCGTACAGCTTCTCGCACACACCACGCGGAGGAAGACAGAGAATCACTTGACTCATATTCAGGACGCTAGTCAGTTGCACTTTTTTAGGATGTTTTGTAAATTTTTGGTTTATTGCAGATAAATTTTATTTTAAATAGTCTTTTTTACTGAGTATTTAGAAGTTCTAAGAATGTCTCAATGCTCTTATATCAAAGGTTTTATTACATTTATCAATACGATATCGTCAAATAAGGAATCTTAACATAAATTTGTCACGGCTTTAGGTGAAATATTAAGCCACGGCTGGCGCTCTTGAACACCTGAAATATTTCTGGTAGAATAATGAGAATAATGGAGTGAAAGCATTGGTTAGAAAAAACACTCACAAGGTAAGTAAGGGCGAGGTGAGCAGAAAGAAGAGATCATTTAGACAGAACTGTAACGCCAAGGTTAAAAACAATGATAGAATGTGAGATTCAAAAAGGTTATTGGCTTACATGGTGTTGGGATCCGCGATTGAATTGAAAGCAGAAGGTATATCCTCTCTTTCAGCCATTCGCATAGCTACTTCGGCTTTCCATCTTTCTAATTCAATTATTCCAAGTTCTTTCTCTCGAGAGTCTTCTTCCCAAAGACGCTGATATTCCTAGAGAAAAATCTTATTTCGATTTGGAAGCAGCGTTTACATTATATTCAAGATAAGCTCCCTCCTTCCATTGTTCAGAAACTTGAGCTTCTTCTTCGAGATAAGTATAAACCATGGGATTTTCTTCTTGGAATTTTATGGATGAGACCTATTGTTCCATCAAATAGCCGTCCCCTAGACTTACTTGTCTTTGCTGTCGTCTCATTTTCCTTGTTTCTAAAGGATGAATAATTGAAGAAGTCGATGGTCTATCGTGAAGATCTTCAAAAATAAAATGGAACTATAAATTGCTTTCTTAAAATATTTTGTTTTTATAAACCTTCTCGTTCATAGCTTCAATCAATTGTGGAATATCCTCTTCCATGACAAGAGAGAAGAGAGTGTGGCGAACGATATTTCCATCTCCAGCGATAATCGGCTAAAAGAAAAAGGATGTTTCTCAAAAAAGAAATAAAAGTGCAATGAAAGGAAGGGGAAATGTGCACGCTACCTCGGGTATTCGAAGTTTATAAGGCCGAGCCAAAATATCATCATCATCATCCTCTTCAGAAGAAGAATCCTGAAGAGAAGAAGCATCGATATGGGGGACCAAAAGGTCAGTGTCATCATCAACCGAAGACTCTCGTAATTCCTGAAACTGGGAGGAATAGCCGTGCTTTGTCAGATGCCACATGTTAAAGACTCTCTTTTGTTGAAACTAACCGTTCGAAGTTCAGTCACATCATCTCCATAAGGCCTTTCTCTTTGAGCTTTCTCTTTGAAATAGAGACTGGTGAGACTTTTCCTTTCTTCATTCAGTGGAGGTGGAGCAGATTGTGGAAGAAGAGGTTGTGGCTGAGGAGGTAATGGAGCAATTTCTGGTGGCGACGGAGCTGGGCGTTTTATTGCTGAGACTGTTGAGATTGGCGACACATCCGGGCTATCTGGAAGAGATTTCTAATTCGAGCTTTTGCTGTTGGAATTGGACCCTTCCCATTCCTTACACTGCTTAAGCGCCTCAGAAGCCCAATGAAATTTGAAGCGAACCGGGGATTCTGCTCGACAAAATGACATTTTTGAGCTGAAAGATTCTCGTGAAGCTGATAGAAGACAGAAAAGTGACAGCTTGGCCAAACACGGAACAAAATTCCTTGGAAATAGGCTGAGAACGGAGGGGGCGATGGATTGTAAACGTCATTCGTTTGATAGACCAAAGTTAAATGAAAAAGGCGGTGAATTGAGAACTAGTTCGAAAATTGGTGAGATTTGTGGTCGAGAATTGACCCGAGGTTTTAGAGAGACAAGGTCAGAGAATAATTGTCTCCAAAAAAGGTCTTATCGAAGTCGAAAGGTGTGAAGTAGAAAGAGCGATAAGAGTTGCCAAAAAGACAATAAAGTTCGACTCTTTGTGAGGCCGAAAAGGTTGAGGCAAAACGGGGAGAAAGTCGCTCTCATGCTTCATTGCTTTTTGGAAGTTATGGTCACGGTCGGTGTAAACATAAGACCTCACGCGGTTTCCGGTTATAAAAAGACGTCAAGTGAGCACATTGAGACATCCGAACAGGACTTTTTTCGTCCTTTTCTATCGGCAATTTTCACCTTTTTAAACGAATCGAGGAGAACTTTTTGAGATCAAACAGGAAAACTTGTTCAGAAAAAGTGGTTCTTTTTGAAGTTTTATTCGAAAATTCAATTTAGAAAAGAAGCAGCAAAATACGAATTTCTCCTAGTTTTGAGCGTAAAATAATACTGTTTTGGCCAAAATCATTTCTTCATAAACATTGACAAAAACAAATGTGGAAATTCCCCACCAAAATATGGGGCAGCTATGAGACAATCGTAGCCACATGACTCCGATTTTTATGATTCATTTTACGATTGGACTACTGAAAGTTTAAAAGGAATAGTGTGGGGAGTTGATAAAGGCTCTCTCTTCTATAATGAGCCAAATGGACAAACAATGTCATCGATTGGATGGGAGAATATGGAAGAAAAGTTTAGGGGGAAATGGGGGACGATGTCCTGGAGGATCAAACAAAGCTGGGAACAAAGGGAGAACCGGATGGCCGAGGGATGAGCCCCTGAATCCGATCTGATAGACTCATAACTAGACGATCGATCTGACTCGGACCAATAAATCCAAGCCCAAAAGCTTTTTGTTGTCGGCGGAGGGCTGCGGAGGGCGACGACCTGTCAACCGTCCGCCTTCCCCCATAAACAACCGATCAATTGATGGAGGAAGGAGGAACTTGGTGGGGGAAAGTTCTCTCGAAAAAATAGAAATACAAGGAGCAGAGGCAGGAACAAAAGCAGCCCTGACAACTGTTTTTCCAACGCGGCGGCGTTTTTGAGGTCAGCGCAAGGGGATTTCTAAAAATACAACGAAAGTCCTTTGGGAGTGTGAATCCGCCAAAAATAAGCAGAGATCAAAACAAGTTTGTTTTTTATTTTGTTGTTGCTCGTCGTCAAAAACAGCAAAACCTCGAGAGAAAAGGACTCGTACATATCGAGAACACGGCCTCCCTCGTAGATTACAAGATAACAGAGCGACCGGACCGACGTGTGAAATGGACCAGTTATCTGAGCGATGAAGCTTTTTTTGGCCAATTTACCAGTCAGCCAGGTGGCAAGAGTCACGGCTGAATCAATCCGATCAAAAATAGAGTCTTTGAAGGCGAAAGGGAACGACCGCCCTTTTGCGGTAAGACATCGAAGGAGGATATTGTCCCCAAATTGAGGCGATTGAGTAAGGCCGTGAGAGGACAGGTGCGACGCGGAATAATTGCGCCAGAGAGGCAGAGAATAGAGCTCCCCCGGGGTAGAGTGAGATCGTCGGCAAACAGTCTTTCGGTTTGTAAACAGCCTGGATTACAGACAGCCTTTTCCTCGGTTTAATGAACCCAAGGTCGAATGCAATGTGACCGCGAAAATGAGGCGAAGAAGGCGTTAAAATACGATGGACAAAACAGACCAACCGACCAGATATCAGTAATAATCTGGACGACGACTGGTAGGCAAATACGCGTCGGCAAAGGGAGGCAGAGCAGCCTAATTATTAGCTAATGAGAAGACTGAGTCAGCTGGTAGGATCAATGAGGGAGAACGAAATCTCCAAGGACACAGACCACCCGGTGATGGCCTCGTTTTTACCGCAAAAGCAGACAAAAAGTCTCGAAAACTCCAAACCCCATTAGACTCACGAGTTTTGTTGGTGGAGATGACTGAAGGAGCGTCACTTCTAGCCGAAACTGAGATGGAAACAACATTTACGCGACCGGAGGCAGTCGCTTGTCTTGCCGAATTGTGGACTCCGACAACAGTCGCTGAGAATTGTCGATTGTCTTCGCGAGCAACAAGAGGGGGAGAGAAGGCTTCTTCTCGAGAAACCTAAAGATTTTTCTTTGTTAGATGAAAAGAAGAAAATTCACCTCGTAGACTCCACGATTATTCCGAGAAATTTGGAATTTCGTCAGAAGACGTTGGATCTCGTTGGCAGCTTCTATAAAGGGAAATATGAAAGTCGGATAAAAACCAATCGAAGCTTACGGGAAAAACAGCGAAAGGACATGTGAGACGGATCAAAACAAAATGAAATTGACATTTCAACAATCGACTGACTCATCCAACTCGTTTGCGAAACGAACCTTCTGATTTGACTTCTTTCACCTTTGCTTCTTCGCAAAGACGACATGGTTCTTCTGGCTGAGACGGAGGTTTGACTGAAGGACGAGGCTCTTCTGGGGGAGGACTTCCTTGTGGAGCAGAAGCAATAGGAGCTGGTTGGATTGGAGAAGGTGGGCGACGTTCAATCGAACTGAAAACTTTTTGTTTGAAATGGATGAAAGAAAGAAAGAACCTTCGTCTTTTTGGCTCTGGATCGGGCGGATTGTCCACATAGGAAGTTTCTCGAATAATTTTGAAGTTGTTTGAAAGAGTTGGAAGATGGGCTTCTCCTCTTATTATAACTGAAAGTCATTTATAGGAGGAGGAACAAGGTTTTCCCAATAATTGTGTAATGTCAATCCTTCAAATATCTAAAGAAAAATGAAACGGATCCTCCTAAGATTTTTGATAGAAAGATAACCTACATTTCCTTGGAGGAGGAGCTCGAGGTGGTTCAGTTTTCGGATGAGCGATCTCCTGACGGATGGGAAGAGGCGATTCGTAATAATTGTTGTTTTCATGGTAGACGATTTCTTTGGTAACAGCTTCCTTCCTTTTGAATTGGTCATCCTCAACTCTCCTCAAGACGGGACTTTCGTCATGAGGAGATTCGAAGAGGTCGGATGGTGGGGCTTTACTTTTTCGGAGGCTTCGTCCAATTTTCACAAACTCCGGCTCGTCATCAGCATGGTTGAGAACTTCTAAAACACGAAGACGACGAGTTTCGACTTCTCGAGAAAGCACTGGAACGACAGGAGCTGGTGGAATCTCTCTTTCCTTAGAAATTTCTCGTTGGATTGGCGGAGAATGCTCGATAATGGTACTACTAAGGGGCGGAGAAAGGACTTGTAGAGGTGGAGAAGGAGAAGTGATTTGAGGTGGGATTTCAACCTCTGGAGATAGACGAATTGTCCTTGTAGGAGGCTCGTAGGATGGAGACAAAGAGATGTTTTGATAGTGAGAGAAGTCGGCGGAGACAGGACGTGAACGCGACAGAGAACGCGATCGGTCGTTGGGTTCGAACTTCCGACGGAGAGTACTAATACTCGGAACATCCAATGGATCTTCTTCCGGCTCGAGATGGATCTCTCGATGGATCGTGTAAGCTCGTGCGTCTTCCGCTAAACTCGATTTTAGATAGTCGAGACTCGGAACCAACCAAGAATATCACTGGAGGATTTGGAATGTCTTCGAAGAAGTTGAGGTTCAGGATGTCTAAGAGATTGGAAATTGTTTTTCTAAGAAAAGAAAGAACCTCCCAACGGGTTCATAATCATGATGATTGTTGAGTTCATCCAAAGAAGGACTTCTCCTTTTTGGTTCCTTCGTTGTCAGTCCGGACAGCTTGCTGAATTTGGCCTTGAGTTTCTCAACGATTCCCGGGCCATATTCCAGATCTGAAATGAATTCTTTAGTCAAAATCAAAAAGAGCAAAAAGACCATCTCCCCAACTAAAAAACGATTTTTTCTTCTTTTTATCCCGCGGTATTCGCTCCATACTGTTATAATATCCACTCGAAACCGACTGGGGCTTGGCAACATGGCGTTCTGATTGAATTCTTCTTAGTCCTCGAGGCTCTGGAGGTGTGAAGGGATCAATGCGGTTGGCTTCCATAAAGCGCAAGACAGCCTCCAACTTGAAAGGATCCATTTGTCGAATCAAATCCGATTCGCTTCTGTGACGAGGAAGGGAATTTGTCGAGAATCTCGACGGTTGTTTTGGCTGTCGATTCCTCGGTGGAATGGGTTCGTAGTTTTCTCGTCGACTCATCGATGGAAAATTAATACTTTTTAGAAGTTCAGACACTGCATTGGCGGCTGCTTTGTCAACTGGAGGCATTTGGTTGGAGAAGGAATGTTTCCTGGCGATCTTCCGTTTCAGTGAGGAATCGGTTCGTCGGACTGTCCGTAGTGGTCCCGTCACATTCTGATAAATTCTCTCCTGGTAGGAATTACCCGGAAGATTATGATAGATTGGAGGCCCGTGATGCATTTTCTGAACTCGATTGTGATCTTAAGAGGAAGAGAGGTCCGAATAGTCTCAACAAGAGAAAGAACAAAGCGGAACAGTTTTTTCCCTGGAGGATATGCCGACAGAGACAAGAGCCACACACACACAAACATGAGGGATATTGTGTCCGGGACCGGACGGGAGAGAGAGACAAAACAAGAGAGATTTACTTTTGGACTAAATATCTCTCTTTGGGGGGGAGGAAATCCTTTGAATTGGCTCGAATTTAGTTCGGAAAGGTCACGGTTCGACACCCAAAACAAGCAAAATTTGGAACTTTTGTCAGCCAAAAACTAGTTGGATTCGAGGTAATCTCACAAGAGAAATAATGACCGTTTTTTTAAAAACGTATTGCTTTCACTACAATTTGATCAAGGGTGGGAGGGGGTGTGAATTCGAGATCTAAATCAACAAGACTTTCGACGGTCAAAGTCTGAAGACATGGGGAGGATTTCTGAATTTCTTGGAAGAGTCTAAACCCCCTCCTGAGCATAGACGATAAGGGAAAAACGGGAAGGAATACTTCGAGAATCCAAGAGTGGTAGGAGGAAGCCATGGGTTTCAAAGGGCCCAAAAAGGAAGAGTATAGTCTCAAGAAGAGAGGTTGTCGCGATGCAAATGAACCCGATAGGTTCTCGAGAGTCTGGTCGTATCCGTCGACTGCGTGTGAGTACGGGACGGGCTTCAACCGCACGTGGCGTGCCGCTGTCATTCCGGCTGCCCTGGCAAACAGCGTTGTCGCGTTTTGACACCCGGCTGGAGGAGGACCAGCCTATCGAGTTAGCTCGTTTAGCCGAAGAAAAGTCCGGGACCTCTCACTCTTTGAATGGCATGAACGAATAGGCGCAAAAAGGTACTCGACTGGTCCGACCGGTGTCAATATTGGAACTTCTCTTCGGGGAGTGTGACTACTCCAGTTTTTACGAGACTAATGGCACCAAATGAGATACCTGGGGATGTCGGAGAAGGCTGATATTCCGCAGCTTCCGCTCCCATTTCTAGTTTTTCCTTTGGCAACACAGCTGGTGGACCTGAAATTTGCATATTTACAATCTTCTTCACAGTCGACGGTTTTTGGTCGAACGTGGAAATTCCAAAAGTCTTGAGACTAAAAAATCAGGAAAGGAAAGGCTTTTTCTGCAAAACTCATGACTTTTTTATGTCTTTATGTGAGCAGAAGCTGTAGGCTACTTGGTCAAAAAACAATTTTTGTTGCAAGAGTCAAGACTTCCAGTTTATCCAAAAAAGGGGAATCATTTCCATATTTTCTCTAGTTGAAGCCTCTCTTCGAATAGAAGTCAATTTAAATTCAAGTGGGACGAAAAAGAAAGCTTTTTTGAAAAAAAATTCTTGAAAGACTGACAAATGAACGAACCGTATAGATTGGCAAAAACAACTCTTTTTCTTCTAGATTATCAATAAATTCATAGTTTTTGATTTTTAAAGCTCTGCTTCACCCGCTAATCAGTGATCTTTTTCTGATTTGTTTGTTTTTCCACAACCCGGTTGAGAATTTGAAAAGCTAAAGGCATGAGCCTGCGAGTGGATCAAAGATGCAAGGAGAAAACTAAACAAAATTTAACCTATGGATTTGTTTTAGCAGATGACTCAACGGAGAACACGGAAATGACCCAAAGTTCAGTCAACAAAATGTTGAATCTGAATGAGGCGGAAATTTGGGCTCAGAAAGATCAGAAAAAGTACAAAAATCTTATCAGAAAGTAGTTGAAAAGGAAGCAAGTCCAGAAAACAGCTTTTGAGGGGGAAAGTGACAGAGAAGGCTCTCTTCGTGGAATTCTTATCCGCTTTCCACACTTTTGATAAACGACAAAAAAAGAAGTTTGACAGATTTTAGCAATTCTTTTGATAAATGCCATTTGTCAATTACAGTAGTTCTCAACATTGAGGGAGTTGAGGATTTTTAAAGAAATAAAGTTGAAAGAGCGAAGAAAGCAATGAATTCCAATAGAATTGCGTGGAAAGTATCGCGGCTTGTAATGGGAAAAGGCACACTATCTGCCGTGAACGATAACGCCCTGCCCCAGCCCTTGACTCACCACCAATTCCTCTGGGCTGAACTGGCGCTCGTCGAATCAAACGGCGACATCCTCCATCCGCCTGGAAGATCTTTTTTATTCTCTTTCTTCCCGGAGAGACTAATTGAGATTCAGCAGCTTATATACGTACTCCAAAAGGGAATGATTTCATAGTTTATGACCGCACTGAAGGAGTCGGCTGTAGCTTTTATGAGTCGATAACGTGCCTAACCAGACCGAACTCTAAGAGTTCAAACTCTTTTAAACGAAACAACTGTACCTTGAAAAATGGATTGTCCCTGACGAAGCAGAGCGGCTCCTCCATTTCCGCTCGGATCACTCGCCGAGCTACCAGGTCGTTCGCTGAAACAAGAAGGTGTGAAAGTGATGGAGGCAAGGGAAGAAATTATGTTGATCTGACTCATGGACAAATAAAATGCGCACCCAGAGCCGGCAGAAACACTCGAGGCACTAAGAGGATTACGGCAAGAAGGTGGAAAAAGGCTGTGACTACTGGCATCTTGTAGTCAAAAGCTCAAAGTTAGAAGCAACAGCAGGTTTCTCCTTCAGAGGGATCAAGGAGAAAGGGCGCAGCGGTTTTATAAAAAAGTGGGAAACGAGTGAAATTCTTCTGGTTTAGAGGGCAGATTGCCGGTGGAGATTTCAACAAATCCCATTTGCGAACGGCCCGTTTTTCTGTTGAAAAATGGCTTGTGGTGACAGCCGAAGAGGGTCACCAGATGAACGAAGCCGATAGCTGGATCGAGATCCATACCGGGTTTGAACAAAGCGGTTATGAATGGAAAAGACTCAACTTGTGACGCATTTGGCTGGGAAGGAACGATCAAAATATAAGGAAAGTGAAAAAAAAGAAACTGCTGAGAAAAAGAACAAAGGGAGTGCGTGTTCCCAGACTGACTAAACAAGCTGACTAACACCTCCTCATCGCCGGGGACAATCAGGTCATCGGCATATGCAGCCGGCTCGATTAGCTGGTCCTTTTTGTCCATTAGAGAGAACTGAACTTTGGACCAAAACCTGATGGCAGATTAGGCTTTCACTCATTTCTTTCGAGGAGGAAAAGTAGATAAGATCATGAGGTGTATAGTAAAGACGAAGGAAGTGCCTCGTTTCCTCCGATTCTTCCAGGAATATAATTGGACATTCTCTTCTTCGTGCTGACCAGAGACAAAACGTCCTCCTCTCCGTCTCCGATTACGTGTTTTCGTGAGCCCACAAAAGCTGAACTGGTCGTGCCTGTTTTCTCTTCTCTTTCATATGGAAATTGTGTAGCGGGACTCTAGAAGGATGACCTTGGAGAAAAGCAGAAGAAGAATATTGGAAGAGAAGAGAAAAAGAGAGGGAGACGCCTAGT
The DNA here is from genome assembly GCA_932521405.1 of Oscheius sp. JU1382. Taxonomy (NCBI): domain Eukaryota; kingdom Metazoa; phylum Nematoda; class Chromadorea; order Rhabditida; family Rhabditidae; genus Oscheius; species Oscheius sp. JU1382. The sequence continues at coordinate 5,721,535 of OW051479.1, forward strand.
CATTCGAGTCTCTCTGAGGCTGTTGACATACGCTGACCGCTACTCTAATACGGCTACGGCCGCACCCATCAATCTGAGAAGGGGAGTATATGCGTGAAGAACTTGCCTCCAGGGAGGATGCCATTTACCACCGGCGACATAAGCGTGAAATATGGTGAACAAAGGCAAATAGCAGCCCTACCTTAAGATTAAATCAGTCTTCTGGAATTCCAACCACGTTTCTGGTTAGAAGCAAAGCTGTAGGGAAGCAATACGTATGAAAACTTAACATAAAAAGCACCACCAAGTACCTCAAGGAATGAGATTCTTTTTCCTGGGATTTCTGATGCTCAATGTGAGTGGAACTTTTGAAAGAAAGACGTTTTGCAGAGAAATGAGCATCAGCAAATATGTCCGAAAGTGGAAATTGTTCTCGTGAAGCTCTCCTCGGAAATTGCTACCTCCTCGCGAACTACAAGAGAGAGCAAACAATAAATTTTTGGAAGAAGACAAAAGTCAAAAAAGAAAATTGGCTCCGCCTGTGCAAACGAAGAAACTTTTTGTAGATGTGAACTTGCCGAGGCAAACAAAGCCTTGAAAGGAGAGAGACAGTGGCGAAGAGCAGTCCTGAAGAGGGCCGACCTCGCCAAAAAAATTCCAGATCTCTCTGTCGACAGGAAGTGACTCTTCTTGAGGGGGTCAAAACAATGCACATAGCGCTAGACACAAATAGAGAAGCCGGGAGGATTAGACGTCTCGCGTGAACGAGAAAGTTTTAGGGAGGGGGAAAACCGGAAAACTTTTCCCTCAAAAATGCTCAAAATATTCGGACAACAATTCCATTTGCAAAGAAGACCCAAGGATTAAAAAAGGTCTGGGGGGTAAGAAACAAGAAGGAAAAGGATTGTTAGGAAAGAAACCATAAAATTCCCGTAAAAAAACTTGATTCTCTGTTTCCCTCAACAAAATAAAGTCAATTCTTTAATAGGCAATAAATCAGCCTCTGTTCTAATACGGTCAACTAGCATAAAATCTTCTTTTTAAATCAAAAACATCTCTTTATGGAAGTGTTCTCTAAAAAAAACTGGGCTCAATCAGGTTGCAATGAGTCTCTAGAAGATCAAAGATTTATTCGAACTCATCTGGGAGGAGAGAGATAAGATAGTAAAAGTATCCCATGAAGGACATTCTCTGAGAACTAGCCGCTAAAGTATACGAATTGGTTCCCTCCATAAAATAGAACAATGTCCCCTCAAATTCCTCAATAAATCAGCCTGGAATTGTCTTCTCAAAAGGCTCAAAGAGAGGCCGATTCGAATGGAAATGTATTCTATAAAAAGAGACCATAAAATGGGCTTAGAGTGACCCCAAAAGGATTCGAAGAAGAGATTCTCAAAAATTAATCAACCAAGTCGCTGAAATGGGATCTGATATGCGGAGAGAGAGGCCTCTTGAAGACGATCCAGGTCAGCGGGAGCGTTATCGCATAATATGAAGAGAGAGGAATAAACAAGCCCTTCGGGGATAATCACCTCCCGGGAGGCATTGTCTTCTCTAATTGGAAGCTGACTGGAATCAGACGGTCAAGTCGGCCGCCTCTCAGAACAGATGTTGCCAGATGGACAAACGATTTTCTATTCTAATTGCCAGCGAAAAGAGAGACGGTCGTCAACGGTTTTCCAAAGAAAAACTACTTGCGAGTCCTAATTTTGTCTTTTTAGGTTTCGTCGCGACAATTTCCACGTCGCCTTTTCCCAATAATTGCCTATAGAAAAGACCAAAAGGGCAATGTGATTCTGGTAGAACTGATGGAGAGAAAACTTAAAAGCGGTAGTGGCTGATTGAGAATTCAGTAAAGTAATCAAAAAAATGCTCGAAGTCTTGAAGCGGTCACTTGTGAATGCAACGAGTGTCCAATGGTGAATAATTCGTACAATTCGTATTGGCAAGCGAGAGCAAATGACCAATAGAAAATGAGAGGAAAAACTTCCGAAAGAGCCGACAACGGAGAATTAGAGAGAACAGGGTCCAGCAGGAGATGATCTGCGAAGTCAACAACATTTCCTCCTGGACAAACATTATGACAAATTACGAGAGACGAAGTAGAACTTGTCGCTGAGGCCATTAGCTCAGTTCTTTGGCTGTCGGAGGAAGGATGAAAAACTGAGGAAATTGGATAATTTACATGACTGAATGAGTTGAAAAGAGATCGAGAGACCTAGATAAATATTCTTTTTATTCTTCGCTATCGGAATCTGGATAGTCTGCGTCAACTTCGAATTCGAGTTTTGCTATTGAAAAGTACTCGTGATCGTCGAAAGATATCAGCAATTTCCTTTCCCTTTCTCCAGATTCAATTGTCCATTGGAATTCCCGATCGGTTTGTTTTAAAATGGGGTCTTGATTCCAAGAATAGAAGATTTCTTGGAAGTACTCGTGTTTCTTTCTGACTTCTGTTGGACATTTGGGGAAACGAAGTCCAAAACGAATTGTATCAATCACCCGTTGATTTTCCAAATAACGCTAGAATTCAACTTTTTGAGATTAAATTGTCTCATTTACTGTAATAAGTCTTCTGACGCCTTCCACAGTAATTTGCGTTCTTCCATTGATGTCGATATCTTCAGCTGGAATAGAAAGAAGGAAGTCATCGTTCATTTCCAGAGGACTTTCAAGGTCCTGTCCTGCCAATATTTTCAGCGACCAAACCTGGGAGAGTTTCTTCCAAATAAACTTGAGCCTACATTTTTAATAACCGTCGCATTTTCAAACAAAAGATCCACGGATGCGCTGATTTTTCTCCTGATATCCAATGTTTCACATTCTAAATTTATGTTGTTGTTGGCTTTCTGAACTACTTGTTTCTTTGATGAGCTTGATGTGCTCTGGCTGCAGCGACTCCTCTAAAGTCATTTTAACATTTGTTGCTTTTGAGTTGCATTTTTTCAAGACTACTCTTATCAAATCGGCAAGTTCTTTGGGAATATTATTCTGAAAAGATTATTCTCTTTGACTGGGACTCGCTTACTAGTTCTAGAATCAGAAAGAAAGCCCGTCGACAGACGAATGTCAGGTGTTTTTCGAGAGCTTGAAAGGTGTTTGGAACGAAAGTGTCGACTGTTTTGAAGCCGGCATTCCATTTTAGACCTGTTAGACCTAAAATCTAACGTTTTTAGAGTAAGAATATTCCTTTGTTTCTAGTGTTATCAGTCTCTTGGTTGTAAAAACGTCGACTTTTAATGACAATCTTACCTTTACTTCGATAGAACTCTGTCACATCCAATTCTGTTGAACTTTCTCCTGTCAACAAACGAGTTGTCCAAACTTTTTTTGGCGTTTTGTGGCTATTTTTCTCAATGTGTATTGTGATTTTTTCGTTCTCCTGATTTGTTAATCGAATTAGGGAAGAACTTACATTAGAAATTACGCATTTTGTTATGGAAAGCTTGGGCAAATAACGAGCATTTTCTTTAAGAACAAGATTGAAGGCCTTGACATAGTAGCAATTTTTTAGCGTTTCAAATGGCAAATAGCACAATATTCGAAGCAGAACTTCATTTGGGAGGGCTTCTATTCCGGGTTTTTCAGAATTTTCCATTGTGGAGCACAGTAAATGGAGAAAATTATCTTTGCGACGTGTAAATGTTCCAAAATTTATCGACGCTATACGTGATCGCGTAGAGTCTCTATGGATACGAGCGGTTGTGTGTAAAACCACGGTTTTCGAATTATTTCGTAAATTTTGATGCCTATATTTTCCCTAAAGTCTGTTCAAATGCTTGGCAAAAATGTTATGGTGACTCTTATTTCACATTTGCTTTGAATATGCTCTTCTTAGACGTTTTATATGCATGATGTAATTTTTTTCAGAATGCCATCAACTATTTCTGGCCGATTACCCAGCAAAACTTTAGCAATTTGGACATCAGCAGGTGTAGGATTTGGACTAATTTTTTACTTAATCCAAAGGTTTGTCTTCATTTTTGTAAATATTGTAGTATTAGATGGAGAAAGCATAATATAAGTACGAATTCCATTGATACAGTTAATAATGAATCATACTTACGACCAGAAAGTGGTAACAATCTTTAATTTAACTATTTTACGTGTTGCTTAGGAAGAGCGGCACCTAGAAATAGAGGAACACCATCAATAAGCGATAGAGGAAGTGTGCAAAGAATAAGTGTTAGACAAAGAAATCAAACAAGCACGAGCATGGCTCCGACAGAAAGCGACATTGTTTATGGTATTTATAATTTTGTGTGTCGTAAAAAGTCTCTCAGGTTTGGAAAATATGCAAGAACTGATAAAAGTACTGGAAAGAGCTGCAAGCGGATTGGAACTCGTAAAGAACAGAAGCGATAAAGACAAGTATGTTTACAATGATTTTCCTTACACATTTTTCATTGCTTTAGAAGCCGAGTTGAAACGATTAATTCAGTAGTGGACAGATTAAGAATTATTGAAACTGATATGAGCCGAATTCTCTCCGAATCAGGAATGACTGATATCAGAGAAGAAGGTAAAAGGCTAGCATGCTATTAAAAAATAAGTTATAGTTGCTTCTATATCTTCTGGATGTGCCGGCTATGCTAGTCCCCGAGCTGGAACACTTTCTGTCCTTTCTGATGATTCTTTTATGTCAGCATTTGAAGAATTTGTAGTTTTATTTTAGACGTCGAATATAAGTTTTTAGCCTGTTCAACTTGACGAGGATGATCGAGATTTGCTAGATATTAACGAGAATGAAATGCACTTCTATCAAGATGGTCTTGCTGCTGCGTCTAACAATGAAGTTAGCTTCATTTTACCGCTTATTTTTCAAAATTAGGTCCAATATCGAAAATCAAGAACTGAATTCTGTCAATGTGAAAGTGAAACGGAATTTGCCGCCAAACTATGGTGTCTTCGCCAAGCATTTGACGAGGCTCTTCACGATGAGCATCGCCGAGTATGGCTTGCAAATACAGGAAGAAGTCTGCTTGGAGATATACTAAAACAGTCAAATCAGGTATAGTCTATTTAACTTTAACCATAGAAAAAAATTTCAGGATCCAGCATCATTCTATGAAAGCTTTGATGCATTAATAGATTTCTTTAACAATAAAAATAATGTTCAACAAATGGAAGAAGAATTAAAAGCACGTGGCGTAGGTTCTTATAAATAAGATTGTATAGTTATTTTTAGGTTGTACAATTCGGATTTTGGGATATTGTATTAGATTTTATCCTGCTTGATTCTTTTGATGATCTGAAGAATCCTCCCTCAGCAATATTTTCTGTTACAAAGAATTTTTTCCTTTCACAGTCGATGAAATATTCAACCATCAACACCGTGATTTGGTCAATGCTAAAGGCAAAAAGACAGAGGCTAAAGGTTAGTAGATGAATATATTTATAATTCTCCAAATTACAGAATCATAACGGCTTTATTGCTCACTTTTACAATATTTCTGAACAAGTCAGTCCAGCTATAACACTTGGTTTTTTGGGAACTGATAATAGAATAGGAGAACTTTGCAAATATTTCAAGGTCTTTCAAATTTCAAAAGTAATTTTCAAGTAATTTACAGGAGCAAATAACTGCATTTGTTCTGGACGTATTTAGCGAAAAACGTGTTCGTTATACTAATCTACAAGATCTTGCCGAAGATGTATGGGTCGTCATACAAAATCGAGCAGAATCTCTACAGACTAGAATGTCAACAGAACTAATTCCTGCCTAAGTTTTAGATACTTTTATTATTTTGTTGCATCTGTTTTCGTGTCTTTTACCAACTGATCTCAAAAACTGCTAGGTTATTTTACGATTCACAGGTAAATCCCATTTTATCTCGGTTTCAAAATCTGGTCAGGATGTTTTTCAGCAATAGCAATAGCAATAGAGTACAGGCTAGTGAATATTAAATTATTTTATTTTTGTCTATTCTTTTGTTGTTTTCTCAATTCTCTATCTTTGTATAGTTCTAAATATTAAAATGTTTTGCAGATGCCAGAGAATCCGGGCAAAACAAGTTTATTGGCAAAAATCGCCTCTGCTGAGAAAAAGGTTTTCTTTTATTAATAATATACTTTAATTTTCTAGTTCTTGGCAACATACGATCTTATACCCGTAAAGGTTTGGGGTTTTGATGATGAAATTCAAGAACGGATGCGCCAAAGAAAACATTCTATGGTGAATCAAAAATTATCAAAAAGTAAGTAAATTAAAAATGCTATTACTCTTTTAGACGAACGCAAATTCTTGAACAACAAAACCAAAGGATTCGTAGCTAGGGAGCTGGGTGTAAATGAAACAATTTCTGATGTTTTTAATTTTCTATCTGGTTGCAAAGGTCTCAACCAAAACCTAAAGGTAATTTTTAAACTAGTTTTCAATAGATTTTTCTTAAATGTAGACTCCTAAATCAGCAAAATCGGACAAGAAGCCAGAAACTACTTCAAAGAAGGATAAACAAGCAACAAAGCCCCCTTCATCTGTGGCTAAAGGTGAAGAGTCATCAAGTGACGAAGAATCTGATGGCGAAGCAGCTACGTCTGCAATTAAATCAGCTGTTGCCACTTCAACAAAGCCAATTGCTGCTGTTAAGTAAGTTCTTCTGTAATTCATCTCTCATCTTTAGGCCAACAATCAGATCTTCAGTCAACAAAGCAGATTCTGATCAAGAAATAGAAGAAGACGATGAAGACGAAACAGATGAAGAAACCGAAGAAGTGAAAATTGCTGGAAAGGGAAAGAAGAGGAAATCAGCCGCCAATCCTTCTACTGCTGTCAAAAAGAGCAAATTGGACAAGGTAATTATTTATTATTATTGAGATTATTTTTCAGCAAATTGAAAAATTTGAAAACGTTGACCCAATTGAACTTAATTCCATTGAAAATCGACAACTGGCCTTATTAAAATTACAAAAAAGAATCGAAGAAATGAAAGGTATATTTATTCATCATGACTAGACATTTATTTAAACTTTTAGTCAATCGCACAAATAAAAAAGCTGATGCCGGTACGAAAGTAGCTGACGTCGTTGCTCAAAAAAAGTTAAAAAGACGAATGAGCAAACTACAATTAAAGCAAAAAAGAGCAGAAGAAAAGAAAAAAGCAAAAGAAGAAAATACTCCTCCAGCAAAAATTGCTAAGAAAGAGGGCTCTACCGAAATTGTGAATGATGAGGGCAATTTGGTATTTTCAAAGTTCGATTTCATTGTAAAAGATCAAAAAAAGAGGGTTAGTTACCTTTAAATGTGTTTATTATCAAATTTAGCTCTCAACAAGTGAGAAAAAAGACAAATTCACTGGAAAAGACTATCGTTCTCTTTTGCATAAGGCAGAAACTCGAAAGGAGAAATTAGACAAATTAAAAGAAGATGACCCAGAGAAGGCTAAACAGATGGAGGAAGACATCAAGTGGAATAGAGCTATCAAGAAGGCTGAAGGAGTAAAGGTCAAAGATAACATGGAGTTGCTGAAAAAGGGTCTAAAGAAGAAAGAAAAGGCCAAACAAAAGCGCTTAGCCAAATGGGAAAGTCGAGTTGGCAAAGTCAATGTAGACAAACAACATGTAAGCAATTTTGTTTTCATATAGGACTGAATATTTTTTCAGAGACAAGAGAAGCGTGATTCGAATATTGGAAAACGTGCCGAAGACAAGAAGAAGAAGCAGATGGCTAAGCTTCGGAAGAAGGGCAGAATTCTGTAGAAGCCTATTGTTGTGTTTTGTTATTCGTTGTTCCGGAGTGAATTGTTACCGCGCGAACTTTCCCACAGTTACGGGTGGCTTTCCATGTTGCGCCGGCGGCCTGATTGATCTAGACAGGTGAAAAATGTGGGAACACAGCGGCGAGCCGAGAAACATTGAAAGTGAAATCCATAGTTGCCACTGAACTTAAATTTCAATTAACTTAAGCCCAAAAAGAATAATTTAAGGTAAGATTTTTAGAATTTATTTTAATTAGATAAGGAATTTCACAGGACATAAGCAATAGAGTCTATTAGAAACTTTTTTTTGCTAATTACAGGTACGTGTTAATTGTTTTCTGCTCCCTTCTTTCTTACGCAACTAATTGATGCTACTGTAGAGCGCGTGTGTCGCACGCGTCGGCGACTGAAAAGGGCGATTTTGGTGAAAAATGGAGCCGGTTAAAACAGGGTGGCTATCAATAAGGCTCATTATCGGAAGCGACTGTGATTGGAAACGACGAAGGTCTCTCTGTAACAAATGACTCCAAAGACGACAGGATCCCTCGTGTCCAGCATATTTATTATCACTGTCATGGCTGCTCTCAAAAAACAATTAAATACAAAAACGAGGCAAGGCGACTTGAAAAACCCATTAGAGGAGGTATGAAATATAAAACGAAAACCCGCAGGTCAGAGAAGGCCGAAATGATTCACAGGAAAACGGGAACACAGGAGGGAAATTATCTAAATCCTTGATACATTTCCGGATGAAACATGGCTGGATGAGAAGGGAAAGGTTGTGGCTGAAGGGCTGGAGATCCATAAGGAGATGGGATGATTGGAGCATGGAATGGGAATGACATCTGAAAAAAAACTAATATTTCGATAAAAACAACCACCTCAGGTTCTATCTTCTGTTGGCAAAATTCATCTCCGGGTGAACTGGCGGAGGCGTGACCCGAGTCTGAACTCTCGTCTAAATCCGGGGTACAGGCATTCTTCTCATGGGCCTGAAAAGTTCCGATGATGAATGAAACCGGCTGAGACTGTTTTTGAGACCTCCTTTGAGGCGACAAACAGTCTTACTGTAGCGGATTAGAACTTTGTATGACAGACAGTGCGATCATATCGAATAAGAGGGGGATTAAGTGGGAGCTAATGAGGAGTCAACAGGTGCATCGAGCAATTGACTCTCCCAAAAATCCATCGAGTGCTTTCAAATAAGAGAATTGGTAGGAGAGTCTCTCTCTCGCTTTGTTTGTCTTCTCACCTTCTGATGCTTCCTAAGTGAGCTTGGATGCGTGTAGGTTTTCCCACATCCTTTGACCCTACACGTGTAAGGTTTATCCGTTGTGTGTACATGCATGTGTTTCTTTCGATCGGATGAGTTGGCAAACTTTCTTTCACAACCAGGATAGGTGCAGGGAAACGGCTTCTCATCTGAAATAGGTCGCCATCTGTCCTTCATTTTTCATCAATTCAAATCTCAGAACATCTGGCGGAATTCGAAGAGACTGTATTATTTCACTTCTCGCCTACAAAAGAGACCCGAAGCCGAGAGCTATGCTCGGAGGAAGGAGAAAAGGTGTTAAGGGTCCATCAGACCTGACCTTATTGTGGACGTATGGTCAGCAATTAGAACTCTTTTGGTCAAACGATTTGGGAGGACATCACTTTTAGGGTTCCTAACGGCGATTCAGGACATTTTATTGACCATCCATTGGAATGATATTTAATAGTAAACTTCAAAATTCGACTCTTTGCCGGAAATGAATTTGTTTCAGGCCCTTTGGAAGTCCTAATAGAATTTTGAGTGCAGCATGAATCGAAAATATAAAAATCATAAACGTCATAGGAGTTCTAACTAGCTAATGGAAGAGTGTAAAATATTTTGCTCTTTTTGGAAAGCTTTCGAAGTATCCCTCATGGTCTCAAAGCCTGGCTAGTCGCATAATTGCTCTCGATTGTTGCTGCTCCTACCAATTATTTTGATGGTGCCAAGGTGGCCAGGTGTACAAATCCCTTGATGCTAATTGCCGGTGTCTTCCCTCTTTTCTATCGCAAAAAAAACTTTCCAACTCCCGAGTCACTTTGCATTCGAATCAAAGGAGGGAATCCCATTGAAGGAATGGAGGTCGTAAAGTCTCGTCGCAACGATTTCAAGAGACGACCGTACTCCCCGCTGAGGCAAAATGTGACAGCGGCTTGGTTTGAAACATTCAAAGAAAAAATTGGGACAAGCAGGGGCAAAAAAGATTAGGCGATTGCGTTGGAGTTGTTTAGACGGCGGTCTCTTTTAGGGTTCTAAGATGCGCAACAACGACACTCGACAGCCGCCTTGCGCAACGAGCATCCTTTAGTCAAACCTTAATTATCCCCAAAACAAAATAAGGAGGTTCGCTCCCTTTAGAAGATTCTCCAAGTCGCTTTAATGCGCTTGTGTGAGTCCACAATGTGGCTAATCCGCTAAGATTCTCGCACTGACAGATGGATGGACTGCAGAGAGTGCGAAAAACATCAGGTCAGGCCCTTGACTCTCTTCTCGACTACTCAAGGAATGATAACAGATGGAGACTCACGTGTATGTGTCCTCATATGGATCTTCATGTTCTCACTTCGAGCGAATTCCTTCTTGCACGTCTCGCAGCTGAAAGGTCTTTCGCCAGTATGAACTCGCACATGATTCACCAATTTATATTTTGCCTAAACACTTTTTTTTCTTTTAGCAATTCGAACCTTGAAAGCCTTCCCAACTCGACCACAGTCCTTCCAACGACAAACGTGCGTTCCCGACTCGACGATTCCAATGTGCATGTTGGTCAAATGGTCGCCGACTCCTTTTTCATCGAAGAAGTGCATCCCACAGATTTTTCCATCCTCATTCACCCAATTGCAAATCTTCGGCTTTCCATTGACTTTCGCATTGAAGCCAAACGGTGGTCTGCAAAGGACTACGGTAATTGCACAAACAGGCGCCAGATCAAAGCGAACCGGTTGGTGGGCCAAGAAGGAATATGGCTTTTTGCTTGAGGTCTTAGTCACACTTTCCATTTCTTTCAATGGATTTTAAGAAAATTCGAAAAATGAACTCTTTTGACCATAAAAAGAGAAAGAAAGAGCACAAAAAAATTACTTGTAATGAACGAAGTATTCGGGAGTCGGTTGTTGCGGGAAAAAAGGCTGCATGGAATAGAAGTCGGGCGACATAGGATAGACTCCGGGTGTTGGTTGTGGTATTCCATCTGGAAAGGAATGAACTGAAAGAGAGGAAGCTCACCTCGGAGCAGAAACTGACCATGACTCTGCGGATAGACGGAGCACTCGTCCCGAAATCTGGCAGCAGTCGGAGCAGCACAGTAGTTGCTATGCATTACGGTAGTTTTCGGCGTCCCACTGCTCAGTCACAGTGGGCAGCTCAGTAGGGTTCCCAGGAGCCCCGCCCTCAAGACCCGAGAACCGTGCCAAAAGTGGGCGGGACAATGATCTGTCATTGGCTGCAAGAGGAAGCAAGGGATCCGGTGCCCTGGGGCTAAACGCGACGGGAGATTGCAACTTCTATTCAGGTCGGAGGGAAAAACCTTCTTCCTCGACTTTATGCCCTCATCGGTAGAGCTCTGATGAGATCCTATCGCTGCCGACTGTAGGCTGTCATTAAAGGCGGCTGGCTCTCGGTAATTACTCCATCGCTCTCCTTCTCTTTTTAATCTACCGTATCCCCCTTATCACTTAGCTTTAAAAAGATCCAGGATATTTGGAATTGCAAATACACAAAGCAAGTAGTCAATTTCTCTTTCAATTTTGGGAACCCAAGTGAGCTTTTGAGAGAGGAAAAAACTTGGACAAACCTTGGCCATAACATGACGAAATTCTGATAATAGAAGGACATTTTCTGAAAATGAGGAGAGTCGAGAACTGAGAAGCTCATCGAGTGTCGAAAAAAAGTTTAAAGTCATTAAGAGGAACTCGTTCCAAAATCAACTGAATCAGCTGACAGAAAGACGAGAGAGAGGCGACTACGATAGAGATATCTTGAGATCTGGACGAATCAACGCCCCGTTATTATCTTTGATCAGAGAGGTCTCTCTTCCACCAATATTATCCCAAGTGTGGAATGGAGTCCTCTCTCGTTCAATAGACGTCCTCACAATAGGCGATGTTTCATTTACGAGGCCAACTACTGTCAGAGCAGTTCAGTCTTCTATTCATATTCTAATCTCGTCATAAATCCTGTCGCGCAGGTGAGAGACCTCTTCTGGCTTGGGAGTCAAGTCGCTCTTTTGACACCAAGGTTTTGGCCAACCGACGATATGTCCTCAGGAGATCGGCTAGGGGAATAGCACTCTTTCCGCAAAGCAAATTACAAGCAAATCGTCCTTTTAGCAGATTCTCTTCGGCATCATTCCCTTTTTGAGTGGAAGCAATAACCTACGAGAGACAGGTGTAATAACCACTTGAGAAGCCTTTAATTGAAGATTTTGAATACGGTAATCTCTTGCGTCAGGAGCGGGAAAGTCGTCTCTTTGAGTACACAATCAACAGTAATCGGGCGATGATTTGATTGATGTCTTTTGACGCCAAGGCCAGTTGTGATATAGTGATGAAGATGGTCGCGTGCCGGCGGAAAGGAGAGGGATTACTGGCGGAAGACATTTCTCAACTTTTTGGACAAGGTCGAGGAGACAAAAGTAATCTATTTCCAGAATAAATCACTCGTCTTCCGTTTCTCATTTTCATAGAAGAGTTTCACGTTTTGCAATTACCGTTCTCCCTCTCTCTAGCAGAAAGCGGATTCACTTGCTTTTGAAATTTTCACAATTTTTTTTACAATGGAGAGAAGCATTAGCAGCCAAATATTTCTCAAAATTCTTTCACAGACGTTTAAATTCAGTAATTTTAATTCAATTTCTATGTTCTTGTAGTTGCTATGAAAATAAATTTTTCTCTTAAAAACTGAGAGCTCATCTAATCGTTTCCCAAGTTGCGTTTAAAACTGGAAGGAAAGAATAAATCTCACCAAGAGGCTCTCAATAGGTCTCAATTCCAACGGCCATCCCGTTGGCTCGAATGTGTCCGTCACCTGGAGTCACAAACACAAAGGCTTTATTAACGTCTCCGAGTGTCAATAAGGTTATCCAGAGTAGAGAGAGAGAGAGTGCCTCTCTAATTTTCGCCTTAGGAAGTATTAGACAAAGGCGACCTCGTGCCGGATAAGGCCGATTAGCTTGCTCTCTCGCCAGCTCGAAAACATGTCTTACTGTAAATGGAAGACGACGGCCTCCCTTCTGTGACGCAACTTGGGTGTCAATTGGAAGTGGAGCTGCTAATTGCGTTGATTGCCTGTTGCACAACGGATTATTATACCCTAGTTACCACACGGTGTGAGGATTCATTCGAAGTCATTCGAGGGGAAAGCTGAGGGTTTGGTCGAAGGCGGGAAGGTGTTTGCCAACTTCGGTCACTCTTTCAATTAGCTTCCGTTACGTAACAATGGCAAGTGCAAGTGTGGACAAGCTCCTTGACCACCTCTCCTCAAACAAAACTTTTGCCAATTAGGAACTTTCAAATGTCCTCATCAAAAACAAAATATTGGTCAGCTTTTAGACGAGACCACCAGGCTTCTACCGATGAAAGATCGAAGGAATCAGGAAGCTACACTGGTTGGATCTTATTCTGATCGATCCCTAGGAAATATTTTGAAAGCAAATAAAGGAGATTAAAGTTTATTACCAACAAGGAATAAAGTGAGCGAAAAAGGTAAAAGATGAAGAAATACCCTGAGGTTTTTTTTTTCGTAAAAAAGATCGGTTATGTATGAGCTTTTGATTATGTAAGGACTTGGTCGTTGAGACTGCCTTGGAGCGACTGAGATCCCGATCGAGAGGGGACTGGAGAACTCGTCACTGAGCCGGCTGTAGCGATGAATTGTTGAAAGACGGACATAAGGGTGAGAAGGCGAGTTGGAGCCGATGTTCCTAGAATTCTTTTTTGTTTTTCTTTTCTCTGAGAAACCAACCAACTCGCTCAGTCAAATAACGCATAAGAAGCTTTGTGTGGCGACTTTTAGCTTCTTCGGCTGAGTCGCTCCCAGCTGTGCAGATGCCATTAATGAGGAGGAGAGTCTTGATCAAAACGAATTCTACATGTTCAACGGCTTCTTTTAGAAAAGGCGAAATCAAATTGCCCAAATGGCGTCCAAAATGCTGTTGAGCTTCTTCTTCCGAATCCACCAGAGCCACCGCCTCTTTTGCGACTGTCAATGGGAAAACAATATTGCGAATGAGTTCATCCTGAAAGAAATTCGAAGATCAATGACCATAAGCGTGGAAGATCTATTTATTCAGTTTGGCCTGGCTCAGTCTGCTTTTGCAAACTCTGTTGCTCTATTCATCCCTCTATTTACGGGGAATAGTCGCTTCAAAAAAGCTCAGAATCTTTTTGGAAACTTCTCTTTGAGCTGTCCGTCCGACAAAATTTTGTCCAAAATGTACCACTTTTGAGATAGAAGGCGTATCAAATAAACTAAAAGCTGACCTGAGATTCAACGGAAAGACGACGAAAATCGTCAAAATCTGCAGCAAAACGATTGGCTTTGAGAAGATCTTTCGACATGGCTCCCTCGTGGTCTGGCGGAAGACGGAAATGTCCCTGGAAAACAAGAAGTCAAAGAGAAACCCGTCTTTCCGCTCCATTTTTTATCCTCTGAGTTAGCAGAAAAGCAATGAAACAAGTCTCTCACCTGGCCAGCTGTCTCTAAAAACGGCCCACTGAGTCGTCTCAACATCTCCAAGTCTTCCCAGGAAACCGAGTCTGGTCTAATATTATTTTTTTTAGAAATTAAAACGATTCCTTTCTCACCGATAACAGGTGCATTCTTGTTCCAACTTTAAAAGCCTCCTCAATTCAAGAGTCTCCGGCTCAAGTAAAGTCAAAAAAGTCGTCACCGATTCCGGCTGCATTCCCTGATTCAAACATCTTTCGTATCGGCAGTGTCGACAGCGAATTTTCTTGTTGCTACGCAGTTCTGGCAAGTGATCTTTGATGATTTTAACTTTTACAATGAATGCTTCAGACTTATAGATTCAAAAAGATCTTGGAAAAGAGTGTTGTTAATTAAAATCTCTCGAAGAAAAGAGAGGAAAAATTACCTGGGTTGTTGTGATGGCGATGAGAAAGACATTTTCCATCGCCACTGATACATCTATACGTCTTGCGAGAGAGGACTGTTCTGCGGAAAAAGGTCTTACATCCATTGCACGAAGGAACCTAAAAGAGTCAACTGAAAGCCTCGAGGGGACTCACATCATAATGGTAGCCTGTGGCTTGGCCGGCACAAATGGCACAGGGCTGATCGAAGACTCTCGGTTCACGACGGGAAGTGCTAGCCACATCGTTGGCCCCTTCAGCCATGACGGCTGGGGGCAGCACGCCGAGCTGAGTCTTCTTGACCAGGCGCTCTGAAATTATTTTTGTGAAATTTTTTTTGAAAAAAAAGCCAAAAGAGTTCCTTTGATTAGAAACGAGTTGAGAAGAAAAAATTCTCTAGTTTTATTCTTTTTTTTTTTGGAAAAAAGGCTCAATGGACTCCCATCTCTCCCGACAGCTGGCAAAACAAGCTTCCAACCCGACGGAGCCACGCATACAAAAATACATTTTTTGATCCTCATCTTCCCCCCGACCAAATTGGTTTCAACGAGTACGACGAGCCTCTCTGCAAAATGGGATCTCTGAGCACTTTTCCTGGGAAAGTACAGCCAGAACAATTTGTTCAACTAATTGCAATATTTCGAGTACATGAACTTTCCCTCGGTCTATCTTTAGACGAAAGAGTTAGAAGGTAGTTAATGCTGTGCTGGTACTCACCAAATCCCAAGATCTTCATGTTGAATAAGATGGTCTCATCCGCTTGAGGATTGCAGAATCTCATTGGCGTTTTTTGGCTGCGAAAAGGCATTTTAAGAAGGAGCAAAAAACGAGGATAAAGAACAGCTGGCTGATGATGGTCATAAGAAAAGATAGGAAGAGGTCACTCAAGGGTGAGGTTCGATCTTCTAGATAACGTGATTTCTGGTCAGGCGGGAATGCCATTTTTGAGGCTTTCTAACTGTATCCAAACACAGTATGACACGGCGGACTAGTGATAAGACTCTGTGGTCAGGGAAACAACTTGCACTTCAGCTTCTTGGGATTATGACTTTAGATTACTTGACGAAAGAGGAAAGAGAGATACTGTAGGGGGGAGGCGATGCTCTGGGAAATTCAAAAAATGCAAATCTGAGGGTTAGAGATGGATTTTTAAGAGAAAAAAAGATTTGTTTGTTCTTAATAGGGAAAAAGTGAAATATGTTAGAAAACCCTGGAAAAAATGTTGTGTATAGTCTGTTAAAGAAAAAAAAAGGCGACATGGCCTCCTAGCAATACCGTACTCAGAATTGACGATTTCAAATTTTGCGGTGCTCTTATCTTACTTTTGAATTTCCAAAATTTTCTTCATGTTTTAGTTTCTTTTCTGTTTTTTTTTTAAATTTTAATACTTTTATTTGTCTTATTTCTTATGTTTAGGCAACTAGTATCTGTATTTCAAATTAAAAAAAAACAAACAAACAAAAGAAACTAAAGCATGAAGAAAATTCTGGAAATTCAAAAGTAAGATAAGAGCATCGCAAAATTTGAAACCGTCAATTCTGAGTACAGTATTGCTAGGAGGCCATGTCGTTTTTTTAAACAGATTATAGTTTGTTCATTGAGGACCGTCGATCATATGATCATACGGTGTTCTAGAGATAACCACACACATAAACAGGAGTCTCTGGTCTTATTATCTGGCCAAATGAATGATGTTGATCATTTTTTTCTCATTTCTTTTCTCTTTTTTTTCAAAAGCCCTCAAAATGTTGACAAATTCGGACTAGTATTTGGGTGATCTCCTCTTTTTAAAAAGAAGTTTCAAAAATAACTTGCATTTTTCCCAGCGCAGAGAATCGGAGAGAATGAAAGTGTCTAATGACGATAATTTACAAGAAATGGGCGTGTCATTGGCGATGCATTATGCAAAATTAGCGACAAAAATATTGTTCTCCCAGGTGCTTTTGGTACTTCGATGTGTAGTGCAGATTGAGTCAAAGAATGTTTTGGATCCCCCGAAAGGACAAATTGTCACGCGGGTCAATCTAAAGATCTGCAACATATCATCCTTCCAATATCTCAGGGTGGAAGTAAAAAGGACAACGAGAGACTGCAAGTAAAAAGACTCCACCCTTTTGGCGAACCCTGGACAAACTTTGGCGAACAACATCCAACCCAGACGCAATTAAAACCTTCTCTCTCACTGCGGATAAAGAAAGCAGAATTTTGAGTTTAAAATGATCAAGAACTATTGACTCTCCATTGCACGTGATTTCTCTTTGCGCAAAAAGGACAAGAGGCCAGAGGGCAAAGTGATGTCCGCGGAGGAATTAAGAGGAATAAGTGCATATACGGTCATAAAAAGAACAAACTTTTTTTTCTCTCTCTCTCTCTCCTTCAAAATATCTCTAAATTTCTATAATTTTAAGCAAATCTAAGTTTAAAAAAAGTAAGAATTTTGGCTCTAAAAGTCATCAAAAAGTGAATAACTTTGTCCAATTTTATTCGATTTTTGAGAAGAAAGAGGTCTCAAATATAAAAGGCTGAGACGGAAGAAAGAGCTTTACTGTATTTTAAGAAGAGAAGTCATCAAAGCTTTGGAAAATAAGAGTTTCCCAAAATGATCCCCAAAATGCGGAATTGATCAACCTTTGTGTGACTGTGAGAGATAACGAGACTACTCTCCCTGGCACTTTGAAAATAATTTCCCGCCTTATTTTTGAAACAAAAAGAGAAAAGTTTAAAAAAAAGTGTAGTTTGGAAAGAGAAGAATTCGAATCATAAAGCTGAGACTTGTGTGTCGTCGCGCTCGTAGATAGATTTATCGTCACGGATCATTTAGGGGGAGTTCCCGCCAGAAAGAACAGAATCGAATCTAGCTGGCCATCAAGTTCCAATGATTTTGTCGGTCTTCTTTCACTCAGATAATTGACTATCCAGCCAGAGAGATTCAAAAGGCGAAAAGAGGTTTCGTGCGTAGTCTTAACTGAGAGAAAGAGGCCATTCATTCAACCAGCTTGCTTTTTTCTAGTCCTCTGATCTCTCAGTGCAGAAATACAGTAAGAGAGGATCGACTGGTCAGAGGTATTGATCGAACTGACCAATGAAACACCTCAGTGTTTGAGGAATAGCTTATACTTAGCACCTGCTGGTTGATAATAGTTATATGAGTCTTCCTTTCCCTTTTCTAAAAATAGGAACTCGTTCCCACAGCTTTTTGAAGGCCGTCGGAAGTTTAAAACGAAGAGGTCAAGAGAGATTCTGAGATGTCCTACTGTAGATTCTCGTTTCTTTTATAGCCGACCTTTGGTGACAGCTGAAACTTACATCATATCCGGGTCGCATCATGATCTATCCATAATTCAATCGACTCGACACAATTGACTTGATTCCTATTCTTGTCACCCTCGATGACGGTGGGATCTATTAGGGCAAATTGAAGGTCCATATGCTCTCAATTATTAGCTCATTTTCGGCTCGTACTTGACTTGAGATTGTCTCCGACTAATTTCATCTCATTTCCTCCCTCTCACTTTTTTAAAACTAATTCCAAAAGAATTCAGAGAGAGAAAAAACGAATTCCAAAAGTAGCCAAATTAAATGCAAATCTCCTTTGAATATTTCAGAGGTCCCGATACAAAACTTAAAAACAAATGCATAATTTAGTTGTCTGCGTCTGTTTTTCTTTTTTCTTTTGCTAATTATCCCCCTCATTTCCGCCTTCGCCTGACATCATGGAGTCAATTTTGAATTTGATTTGATCCATTTTGCAGTCATAATGGCCTGAAGATCAAGTGGATTGAGACTGTTCGAAGAGGAAGTGAAGAGACTAGCCATGCGTGGGAGACCGGAATGTCTTAAATGGTCAAGATGTATCTGCCCATAAGTGTCCCTCCGAGGAAGTCTGGTAATCGGATGATCAAAGGGTTCTTTTTTTCTCTTTTGGCTTGATGTTGGTCTTGAATCCAGTTGCAAGTTCTGTCTATCGATCAACTTTTAAGATCTAAAAGAACCGGGACCCCTTGGTCAGAGATCTCTCGTCCGACTGATTATGGAGCAGATTCGTCTCGAAGATGACCATTGAAAGATCGTAGTAATATCTTCCTTCAAATCAATTGAGCTTTGGGAGAATTTGGATTATCAAAAGATCAAAACAAACGAGATGATCAGAAGATTTCTTTGGACATCTAACATAGAAGTTCCTTTATAAAACTACACAAACTAGCCTCTCTCGTTCGAGAAAAACCATAGATGACCACGAGATCTCTTTCACCAAGGAAGTTTCACTACATGTGAGATGCCTTTCTCAGAGGAACATGAGACTCTAAGACTCCCGATGAAGCTTCTTTGATCAGAGGAATCGAAGAGATCTTTTCTCGGAATTGAGGGAAGTTAGGAGAACCGGGATGACCAGGAGACGCTCCCTTTTGGTGAAAGGCTTCCCGTCGACCGCTCCCACATATTTACAGGCAAATTACAGCCGAAATCTACATATCTCGTCCGGATCTCGGCCAATTCAGGGCCAGCGGGGTGTCTCTTTCGACTATTTATTGTGGTCACAGTCCCCTCTTTCTCTCCTTCAAATGAAGCTATCAACCGAAGAAGATGAGCAGCAAAGGCTCAAAAGGACGGCTTTCGTCGCGGTAGGTATTTTTCCGTAACGATTGGCTCTCGTTTCCCGTTATCTCTCGCTTTCTGCAACAAAGAGAGTTCACGGTAGTTTGCAGCCCGATAAGACCAGGGTTTAGTTGTTGACAGATTTTTGATCTTTTTTTTTTTATTTTTGGGGGAAAAACAATCTTCAAAAATAGATGCACCTTATTTTATTACGGTAAATAGGGGAGACGTCAACGGGTTCAAAAACCTACAAATTCCATCCCGATCGACTGTTATTTTCGGAACAATCTCGGGGATCTGAGAGAAGAAAAAGATTCCTATCTCTCAGATGTTTGTCCTAATCGCCCCATTTTTTAAGATTTTTTTAGGGGATCTCAGCTACAAGAAGGTTTCACCCACCATTTTAGTCAAATATCTCATAAAACTTCATCCTGTTTCGGGATTTTTTGAAGAACTTAGCGAGCAATTCCTACTAAAAATCAACAGGAGAAATCTCTAGTATTATTTTAAGATTATACTACTTTTAAAATCCAAAATTGTGTGAATTCTCGTGGAGATTGCCGCCTAAATGTTGGCCCGATTGACTTAAAATTTAACATTTGTTCAAAGAGAACGTCTTAAGAGACTTCTAATGTCAAATTCTTTTCCTTCAGCACGAACTTTGTTAGAATGATGCTAAGAGCTTGCGTGAAAGAGGAGCTATGTACCAGCCGGAGGGTGCTTTTTAGGGTTTCGATAAAGATTTTCTGGTTGTCAGCACACACATTGGCCACTACAAAAGGATAAAAACATAGACGAAGGAAGAAGACTTCGAAATTGTGTTTTCGTGTTGCGATCTCGGCAATCTTTCGCGGCTGCAAATAGGTCAAAATCAGTGGAAAAAATAGACGAGAAAAGGGAACAAAAAGGAAGTGATAGCGGTCCTTTCAGAAGGTCAATCAAGGTCATTTTTTGATTTGCCCGGGTTGACTGACTGACTCGAAACCCTGTCGGCGACGACGATCGAATTGTATCTACGACCTGATAACCTTTTTTGTCTTGACGTTCATCGGCCCAAAGGAAAAGAATTTGGAAAGAAGAAATGTATATTGATTTTCTGGAAACTTATCAAACCTCGCATCGACCGGCGTCGCTTGATACGAGACGATTGGAGGGATGCCCCGAGCTCCTATCAGTACCGTATACCCCTCTAGAGAGATTTTTAAATTGTTGATAAAGGAAAGAAATAAGACGTGTTCTGAGATGGATGATGGAATTCGCATAACGATTCGTGTCTGGTCGGACAGCCAAAAGCCCTCTTTTGATCTTTTTATAGTTTCTGATTGGCCTAGTTCAGTCAGCTAAAAGGTTCTCGAAAACGGCTGATTCATCCATTCATTATCAAAAAAGAGTTTTTTCCTCTTTGGCTACAATATCTTGGAGAAACATCGGCCAAAATACAAAATTAAAAGTCAAATGTTTAAATGAGAAGTCAGGTCGGAATGGGTTCAGCAGCAGTCAATCAAAAAGAAAGTTATATCGATCAAGAGTTGATCATTTGACCCAATCCTTCCAGGTTGCTGTAGCCACGACGGCCGTCCTCTCGTCAGTCGTCTCTCTGCCTTTGGTTTATACGTATGTGCAGACGTTACAAACGCATATGGCCGACGAGATGGAGACTTGTCGTGTGAGTCGACAGTCGCTGACAAAAGAGCGGAAATTTAGATAAAATCGCGAGAGCTTTGGGTTGAAGTCTTCGCAGCCGAAGACGCTTTGAATGTCTTGCCTAAGCCGGTTGAAACATCTCGAGTTCGTCGAGAATGGAGTTTTGGTCGTTGGGTGGATGGAAGCAGCAGCCGCAAAGGTTCGATCGATTTCAACCAAGATAGGCTCTTCAGAACCGCGCTCAGCTTATGGCGATAGTGCCCAGAACAGTTACGGTGGCGGCTATGCAAAGACCGCAGCAGCCATCGATGATTTTGTTCCAACTTGTTGTACTTGTCAGCAGGGCCCAGTCGGGCCACCGGGACCTCCTGGAGACAACGGTGAAGACGGCTTCGATGGAAAACCCGGACAAGATGGATTAGCTGGAGACGACGGGAAACTTCTTCCAGCATTGGGCTCTCCTCCTGAGCCGTGTATGATCTGTCCACAAGGAAATCCTGGACCAGCTGGACCGATGGGTCAAAAAGGACCTCCTGGACCTCGAGGAAGTCCTGGAAATCCTGGACCGGTTAGATTTCTTCTTATCTTTCCAATCCTCCTTTAAGGATGGAAAGAAAGGAGAATCAGGAATGGTTGGACCTCAGGGCCCGACTGGAAGAACTGGAAAGCCAGGAGCTCAAGGACCCAAAGGACCCGATGGACGAGTTATTATTGTAAGTATTTTAACCAACCTTTTGGCATTCGATTGAAGCTGACGACGAGCATTAAAACGAATGAAAAGAGAGCAGAATAGGTTAGGGGGCGGGGCACAAACCACGTCTACTGTAGGGACAAAAAGGCGGCCTTTTAAGCGGATCTTCAACAGGCCAAAACTGAACTTTCTCTTCTTGAACTCTTTTTGGAAGACGACTGATCCAACATCGGAAATCAGTCGAAGAAAAGATTCGAATTTTTACGGTCGAATTGCTCATCGAATGCCATCTCAGTTTTGATCAAAATGACTGACGCGCGTGAATCAAAATATTCTTTGACAACAAACATTCAGATTCAATGAGAAAGAAAGAGTTTGCTCAGGCAACCGGGGAGAGAGAGGGGAGGGGCTGCAGGACTTTTGCAAGAAATTATTGCGTAGAAAAAGTGAATGACCTCCGCCGAAAGGACAAAGTGCTCCAAAAAAAGAGAACCGTTTTTGCAGGTAGCTGGTCCACTCGGAGCACCCGGCTCTCCCGGACCGAAAGGCATTCCCGGACCGAAGGGACCCAAAGGAGCCGACGGCCAGCCTGGACCTCAAGGACTTCCTGGTCTTCCCGGCGGTGAGTTCGGAGAAAGCTGAGTTCGCTTTTGTACTAATCTGTCCAGGATCTTGGCGTTCATTAGACAAAATCAGTCAGCGAAGAGGACAGTTCGGGTGGGACACGGTGTATCTCGGGAGATAGACCAACCAAAACATATTCAGTCTGGTCTGAAAAGAGTCTTGAGGTCAACAGGTTTGAACTCTTTCGAATTCTCAAAGAGTTCACCACTTGAAAATTCGTTAATAATCCAAAGAACCAACGGGATTCTCGCTTTGGATATTTTTTGACAAGCGTTGAGAAAAAGGACAAACCTTGTTTGGAGAGAGAGACAGTTAGTTCCATTCGCTCGAAATCTTCTCGCATAGGACTTTCCATTTTCATTTTGAAGTCTTGTCTTGAGCCTGCCATTTGAGAATGAGAAGAAAAAGAGTAAGGAGGGAGAAAGATCAGGTCCAAATGAGTCTGTGTCCGGAATGGGACGAAGCGAGCCGCCGCGCGAGTCGAATCGTCCAACTAGCAAGTGTGTAGTCTAATCGTTGGGTGACCGAGGGTTTTCGGTAGCCGTCCATCTTGATTGTGAAACTCTTTTTGTCCAAAAGGGAGGAATGATCGCATCTGACAGATTCAGCCTAATGACCCAACGACTAATTCGAAATGTGTCTTTGTTATCACAACCTCTTCCAAAAGACCCTTCCCAACTATAAAACGCCTCTATAAATAGGAAATTCCTTGAAAACAGACTAAGAGACCTTGATGCCTGTCCTGATTGTTGTGACGTAAACTTCAGGGACATTTCAGCGCCAGATCTGTGAGTCTGTTATTTCGTCTTTTTGGAGGCAAATTGTCTTAATTCGAATCAGGATTATAAGGGAATAGGCCAGTATAGTTACAGAGGGGAAAACAAAAAGAGAGAAACAATGAGATCAGTGTCCTGTTGGGCCACTAATACTGACTCTAAGCTGCTTCCTTATCAAAAAGTTCCCGGAATTGTACGAATTGTCAATTCCGGAACAAAGTGTCATAATTCCCCCTAAGGCGTCTGGAAAAGAGGAAACTCAGAAAATCATTCGATGAGAGAGCTTCGTCTATTGACTCAGCTGAAATGAGATCAATCTTTGACTAAAAATCGTTAGCATTCCCTTGGAAAAACAACGATCGGATGGGGTTAACAGACATAAGGAAGTGACCCATAGGGTATAACTGGTTCTGACATCAGGAACAACCGTCTAATTTCTGTCGTCGGACGACAAAAAAGAGAGAACTGACCACCCACGGGAGACGAGGCGTTGTTTGGAGTTATCACGGCCTACAGCGATAAGTTCTCTATTTTTCAGAGGAACTCTTTTCCATTTCCACATCCTACTGTAACCAAAAAAGAAAGTATTTGTGTTCAGAAACAACTACTCAACCGCTTGACTAGCCATTGAATCGGAAGATGACTATGTGATCTATGACTTAGTCACAGAGTAGGGGAAATGTTTTTTCGAAATGCTTTCGACTGAAAAATTCAAATATCTAAAGTTGATCGGGAAAGGTCATAGTTCTGGTCCAAGACTCTAAGAAGAGAAGGAGTGGTCTCTAAACAGTCAGGGTCTTTCTTTTTCTAATCTAAGCCACTGATAGTTTGGACCAACCTCGGAGAAGTGCACGGCCATTATGAATCATCTCAGCGAGTGGCGGGAAGAAGGGCATCTTCAAGTCGCCTATCAACCCGGAGTTGATCTGATTCTTTTGCGTTTTTTCTAGGTCTCTTATCGCGTCCCGGAGCAGCTAACAAGGTAGAGAGAAAACAAAAGGTCTTCTTTGGATCTTTTACTAGATGAAAGAAAGAAAAGGAGATAGCCCCCTGGGGAGACCTCTAAAATTAGAAATAGATACTGTACTTGAAGATCAGAGGGACTTAGGTGGCGAGACGGCCCCTTTTTTGGATGGAGAGTTCAACTTGATACTAATCGGAAATAGCCCTAATCCCAGCCACAAATTGTACCAGGTCACTGGTTTTTGTAGATTCTTGCTCCTTTTTTTCTAACTGAATTTTCCTTCCAAATGGGGGTTCCGTGCAGAAATTTTAATTCGATTAGGTCATCTCGTGTGCCTGTACGCGTGAATAATTGCACTTCGAAGTAATCTGTGTACAAATTGATCTGAATGATGACCCGCTCTCTCTCTCTCTCTCGTGGGAGGATTCAATTTCTCTTCTACAGTAGTTGAGATGGGATTAACTTTAATCAAAAGGGTAGAGGAGGGGGTAATTTTAGGCTGGAAGGAACGGCAATCCTTTTTGTTTGACAGAAAGAGATAAAAATGACGTTTTTTCTCGAGTTATCGTACAAACATACTTTCTTATCTGCACACTGACACGTTTTGTCCACAAGCAGTTTGAGCTTTGTTCTGTGCTACAGTCAAATAAAATGAGGGGCTCTTTTTGAAATGGCAAATGGAAATTTTCGAGGAGGAGATGATTTTTAGAAATGCGCTCTGAGAAAAGACTCTTTTGATCTCATCGAAGTACTACGGTAGTTTTTGGAAAAATCGCCTTGGAGATGTTATTTTGAACTCTCTCTCTCTGCTTCTTTTTGCTTTTGTGGCTGGCAAAAATCCAAAATTGTTTTCTGATCCTTTAGAGCGAATCTTTTGAACTATGATGAGTCGGGCTGGATTTTGTGAGGACGGGGAGGTCGCGTACACCAACTATTTTTGAAATTTACCGTAATCCAATTATTTTGATAGAGTTCGAAGCATGAAATTTGGTTAGTCAAATGAGTGAGTAAAAATAAACAGAGAAAGGTCTACGCAATCTGTTCGGCGGTTCAAAACAAACCGAGTTCCCCGTTAATTATATCTATATAACTCAGGGCCATTCATTTTTAGTCTTTTTGTGTAATATTTCATCAGAATCTTTAGTTTAAACTGTCTCTGACAAAAAAGATAAAAGTCTTTCTCTCCATCAGGACAAGAAAAACCAATCCGGTTCAAAGAGCAGCTGGATTCTTCCAAGCAAAATAGCCTAAAAAATCAAACATAAAAGCGACTATGATGATTTGGAATAAATAAATCTCCCAAATCATCGTTTTACCGGGAAAATAACATTTAAAAGTATGCTCGTGATTGATCTATTTTTACCCAAGTTTGTAAGCATTTCTAGGGAGTTATTTCAATAGATTGTGGAAAAGAAAGTCCTTAAGAGGGTGGATTTTGATAACTGTCCCTACACGTGTCGAGGACATAAAAAATAAAAGCTAAAATGTACATTTAAGATGAATAGAAGTGAAAGAATCTATAAGTAGTCAATGAGAGGCAAGTGTTAGTAGATGAGACTAGAGATAGCAAAAGAAGAATGGATACTGTAGGGCTACGTGGCTTTATCGTTTTATCGCTAGCGCCTGAGGGTTTTAGTCCTAACTAAGTGTAGGAATCAATAGCATTAGAGACTTACCTCGAGCCATCGGAATACAGTAGCGAGGACGAATCTCACTGACAACAGCGAGCATTATCAGTGAGGGTTCCTTTTGAAGTGGCTCTGACTAAGATGGAGATGTGCAATGTTTTGAAAAAGGTCAAACGCCTCGTGAGAGAATGACTCGAATTGACGTAACAGTGGGTTTTGGAACACGGTAGTTATCTTGAAAGACTCATTCCTGCCCGATAAGGGAGTGCTCTCCCGAGCTGTTACGTAGAAGAGAGATGATTTTGGCAGGTGTTCGTCCTCATGAGAGAGCGATCTTTAAGAGATAAAACACAGAAGACGTATGGTTTTTTAGAACTTTTTTGATGAATCAAACGACACCACAAATCTCTCCTTCTTCCGGCCTCTCTCCTCTAAAAATAAGCCTCCCTGGGAGAAAAAGGAGTCAGTTTATTTTCTGTTTTGCTCAGAGATTTTCTCATCTGAAGGTCTTTGCGGCCACGATTAGCCGGCGATCTTACACTGACTCCGCACTTCGTGAAATCCCTGTTCACTTTGAATCGGATCTTTGATTTTTGCAAAAATTGCAGCAAAAAAAAAACAGAAGCAAAAAAAGTACAGTAGTCAAAGAGAAATGGTGACTGAACATCTACTTAAATTCTTTTTGGAAGATAAAGAACGGTGTGAGGTCAACGGCTTCCTTAAGCTTCTTTCTGAGCTGAGCGGATAGACTCGCATTGAACATTTAAGGGAGATTCTATCGTCTTTAGGCTTTTCTCTTTGGAAATCAGGGCAAGAATGTGGATAGTTTTACGGCGGATTAGGACAATAGTCGGGACTGCTGGACCCGTATTGACCTCTTACGGAGAGAGCGAGAGAGATTGTGTTTTGCTCGTTTACCCACTGGATTTATCGTGAGAATCATCATTAGGATTCGGGACCATACTACGAGCCGAGAAGAGATCTTCAGCCTTGATATATCGTCTGGATTGGCGAGATAACTCCCGCTGGACAGCAATTGTCAAGGTCTTGGTGGATCGATTATTTCTTCTTTCTTCATTTTGAATGAGTGTGCAGTTTAGCGAGGGAGTGAGAGAGATTTTTTGTTTTTTTCTGAAGGTGATATTAGCCCCACGCAAAATGATAATAGAAATAATCAAAGTGACGAGCTGATAAGTTGGAGCCAGATTGACCAAAAAAGGAACCAGCATTTTTGATAAGAAGGAGTGTGAGAGGGAGGATGAATTAGAATTCAGAGATAGTCCAGAGATCCATAGGCCTAGATATTATCGGGGTCGACTATCCGATAGGATATCACAGTCATACCCACAGTTAACACAATCTCGCTTTTAGTCGCTTCTTTCGATGTTTTCCAAGGAATTTCCCGGAGAAACAGAGTACAAATTGAGGGCAAAACCGAGAATTCGATATTTATTTGAAATTTGTTTCTCAGAAACGAATTTCAGAGCCTGGCTTGCCTGGACCTGATGGGAAGGATGGACTGTCTGGCGAGAGAGGAGCAAGTGGCCAGATTGGACAGCCCGGGTCTTGTGAGCACTGTCCCGTTCCCCGACTACCGCCTGGATATTAATTTTTTTTTTCTTAAATAAATATTATCTGAAATTTCAGTTGGACGACACAGCTGATCGAATTGTCTCATTACGGTGATCCGAGGGAGCTGATCTAATCCGCTCTTTACTCGAAAAGGTTATTACAATTAAAAACAGTTCAAAACACAGCCAACTTCTTTCGACCGAATTCTCCCAATACGAGACAAATCTCCCAGAGATCCCGTGACAATCGGTTTATAGAATAGTGAGAGTAAGAGAGAACTAACGAGTGCAGCAGAATCCCATGTTCCAATGGAGGGATCACCTTGACCTATAATAACCCCTGATTGGTCATATTTATAGCTAATTTCTGAATGGAAAGAGGGAAGGAGAGTTCGAAATAAGGAGGAAGTCTCTCAGCGGACCTTTTCTGTGATAAAACGGATCGGAGATTGACGCTCCGATAGACTGTACTGGACTCAAAGACGAGTACACAAAACACGCGATTTCTTCCGATTTCGAGAGTTCATTTTGGAGAAAATCTGTAGCGAAGGATAGTACAGGAAAAAGTTTATTTATTGGCTGAAACTTTATTGTTTTCATCGGTTCCAAAAATCTCTTATCGTCGGCAGAGATCGGAAATTCGGCAGTTCAAAAGAGATGGAAAGGGAAGTGATAGCCCTTTCTGACACTTTATCAGGGCTCTCTGATTGCATTAACACATTAGGGGAAAGGAGAGACCACTTTAGGGTCATTAGACGAAAAATTCAAGCAGAGTTTTCAAGTCGGAAGATTTTTGACGATCTCCTAAATATTTACATTGTGTTTGTAAAGGCCGAAGTGACTTTATCCCCAATCTGAAGAGCTCAAGTGATTAGGCTTTATGGAGGAGGGTTACAGTAATTTTGGAATTATTTTGTCTCCCAAATTGTTTTTGTGGAAGAGGACATCCTCTACGTCCACGAGGGAGATTATCAGGGGATAACACTCCAGAAAATAGAACAAACCTCGATAAACCCCTCCAAATCCACATAGTTAACCCGGCTAGTTCGAAGTCGAGGAAGATTGAAAGAGATCATCTTTCTTTATCAACAGAGACCCTCTTGAGGGACGTTTAATGGACTCCAAACTAGTCGAAGACACTTAACCTTGAGGCTACTGGTTACCCTCTACTGGTCTCACCTCCTTTATACACTCGTTTGAATAAAGAAGATGCCCATTGAATGAAGATAATTTTTATTCTCAATAGTTTTTTAAAATTAAAACTTTGACTTCTTTGAAAAAGTTATTGAAACAGATGTCTTTCAAGCTCACAGCGGTCTCCGACTCGTATTGTGTTTGTTGGATACTTTTGGAGCAGCAGCTTTCCTTCTCCCTTCCAATAGAACAAAAGATTTTACTGACTGCTTTGTTCCAATTAGAGCCACCCGCAGAGCTCTTCTTCGTTTTTTGGGTCGGGTTCTGGATTGCGCAGTCGGCTAAACCCGTTGCAGAAGCTGCGCATCCATCCGCCGACCTTGACGATCCCGTTCAATCCGAGTGTCGATTCGCCCGCTGGCCCACTTTCCTCATCCACCTCGATCCAACTGGTCAACCAGATGAAAACATTTTAACAATTTATTTGTCCTTTTCTTCTCTTTTTTAAAAATCTTTTTTCTTCCTCGAAATTTGTATATTCAAAGGCTAAAAGGTGACTCAAAGAGGTCAAACGTTTGATACGATTTAGACCAAAGAGAGCGTTTTTTAGCCGATTTTACGGTCCGTTACCCGTCCACTTTACCTGAATTTCTCTGAGAGTCTCGTGACATCTTCAAGGCTCAGACTTGGAAAAATGATTCTCGAATTGTGACGATGTTTCCGGACAATAAAAATCTCGTATCAAGGTCGTTTCCGTTCATCTTTTCAGTAGACTTTACCCTCTGTTTGGATCACAAAAGTACAGTATTACAATCGTTTTTCGATTCTTCCTTTTCGACCAACCAGTCAGATACAATGGAGGAATATTTACTTTCTGCCACCAGCACTATCAGGGAATGCTTGCTCTTTTCTCCCTGACTCTGAGTCTCTCTTATCGCCAAATATTCTCTCTGGTTCTCCTTTTTACGATTTTTGGCGACTCGATTATGTTTTGTCGGATGCATCTGTGGGTCAAAGTATTTGTCCTAAATTCCTGCAAAAAGAGAGACCAACTTGCCCTAATCCAAATTTACGATCCCCGTCCTCCAGCCAAAACACTCTCTCTCACTGATTACCTGCAATTGGCGATCAAAACAAAAGTTTCCTTCCTCCAAAGTAGTCTTCAGATGTGGCTTTACATCTTGCTCCTATGGATCTTCTTCATAGGAGCTGGGATTTTGTTGGCCGCCCCATTGCCCGTCGATATTTATGATCGAAAGAAACTCCAAGTAGCCGAGTTTTTGCTTAGACTCACTGGCGAGTATCTGGCCAATCATGTTGAGCAAATCTTCGGTCCAAATGCAAGGAATGCTTTCTTTAGATTTGTCTCCTCTCTCGGCTTTCTAATTCCCTTCCCTCCTCCTTCCAACATCAAGGTTTGATTCCTCTCTTCCAAACAAAGACGACCTAAGGTTTACGATACAAAAATGAGAGGAGTTCGAGTTCGTTGCTACGAGCCGAAGAATTTGAGAACCAAAGCCGCTTTGGTCTATATCCACGGCGGTGGCTGGTGCACCATGAAGCCCGATTATTATGACAATCAGCTGTATTGGTTCGTCGAACAGTTGGGAATCAAAGTATTCAATATTGACTACCGCCTGGCTCCAGAGCATCCTTTCCCCATCCCGATGAACGACTGTCTGGAGTCAGTCAGACATCTTCATGAATGGTTTGTTTCAGAATGTAGAGAAATACAGAAATCTCAGCGCTGATCAATATGGCATTGATGGAAATAAAATAATCCTAATGGGCGATAGTGCAGGCGGGAATCTGGCGGCCGTTCTCTCTCAAAAACTAAAAGATGAGAAATATATTCTCTGTCAGGTATGGACTATTTAATCAAAGAGAGAGAGAGAAAGAGATAGTTTAGATTTTGATCTATCCAGTGACAAGTATGTTCTCATTCAATCTTCCATCCTATCAAGAGTATTACAAAATGTTCAATGGGACAGCCGTTTTGAATCCTCGAGCGATGGCTCGTTGGTCTCTTATGTACCTCGGCGTCCCGGCTCACAGTCAAAATGTCAAAAAATTACTTCGAATGAAGCACATCAGCAAGTGAGTTCTCGCCATATAAATGACTGAATCGGTTCAGAGAACTTCGATCGACTCCCGAATACGAGAAATACATCCATGGGGATATTATCAGAAAAACTTATTCTGAAGATAAATTCGCCAAAGAGGAAACAGAAATCGATCCAGTTCTGGCCGAAGCTTTCAATAAAGCCCGGGATCCAGCGATTTGTCCAATCTTTGGAATCTCAAAAGACCTTCCTCCAGCCATGGTCATCACCTGTGGATATGACGTCTTAAGGTGAGAGCAACGGCTTGTTTTGTTCACTTATTGTCTCAGAGACGAAGGAATAATCTACGCTCAAGCATTGAGAGAGATCGGAGCCAAAGTAGGCCACTACCATTATGGACGTGGCTTCCATGGAATATTCAGTATGCCAAGGAGCGAGCTTCAACCCAAAATGAGCTCAGATATTACCCAATATTTATCAGAGTTTTTATAGCTTTTTTGTACAAATGTTAACCCGTTAATCACAATTGATCACTGGCACTGCACCACTCGTTGTTCTCCTTACTTTCTAGTCAGTTTTGTGGCCATACCCGATGCTTCTACGAGTATTTTTTTTTAGAGATAAAGCTTATCCACGAGTATGATTTTGTATTAAAGACAACTGGAGGTTTAATGTCGCCATCATCACCTGAAATCTTATTTTAACATTTTAAATTAATTTGATATTTAGAAAATGGTGAGCGATCAAATGAGATTAGAATCTAAAGAAAAGAGCCCTTACCCCGTCATGGTCATATCCTTGGAATCGGAATTCCTCCTTGGAGAAAGGAATACTCGAACACGTTTTTCCGCAGCAATCCATCCCAACTTTATTATCGTCCTCGCTGTAAATAGCGAACGAGTAGAGTCCTTCGTATCGATATCCCACACTATTGATTTCTTTCTAAACGACTCTATCTCTCCTTTCAACAAAACCAACCAAGAATCGAGATTTACAATGGAGACCATTATTTTTGGAGCAGATGAACCAAGGAACAAAGCAAAGAGAAGATCCGTAATTGGCTCCAGCCACCCCGACGTAGGCGTCGATGAGATTTGTGATTGGAGGTCCGATGTCTTCTTCGCCACAAGGCCCACCGAGGATGGCTTTCCTCGCGATCGCAGAGCCCATAGAATAAGCCAAGACGTCTATTTTTTGACTTTCGGTGTAATTTTGAACCGAAATCATCAAAGCTCGAACCTGCAGACAATACTTAGAAAGACGAGTGATCTACTTGTTTGACATATTGACATTGGAGCTTGTAGAACAAAACGAATTTGTGTTCGCCATCTCCATATGTGGTGGCATAGACTTCACTATCCGAATAGCCGTTTTGGAAGAGATGTTGGCGGACAAATTCAAAAGTTTTGGCTGTATTGGTCACTCCATGGACAATCACCACGGGCTGGAAGAGACTCTTTCTCTCTCCTTCTTCGAACCTGTTTGACCACCTCATGGGAGGAGTTATGTTTTCCGCCAAAACTACCTCCACTTCCGAAGTCACCCCTTTCCATTAGCATTTGTCCGGCTGGAGTATAGACATGCGATAAATAGCGATTGAAGTGCGGAGTGAAGAAAGAATCAACTCCCTGGAAGTTTCATACAAAAGAGAGAATGATGATCTACCGGTAAAAGATGAAGGAGGAGGATCAGCAGCATCAAACTGGTATGGATGGCACGACCTCGAGGCGCCCTGTTACACCATTGGCAGCTGGCTTTCTGCTGACGGCTATTCCCCCTTTGGAGAGACCTGGAACGAGTCGAAGATGATTGCCTTCGAGGCATATTGGATCAGACAAGACTGAGCAGACTTTAAATCTCACTCTTATTGGAAAAAGGCCGAAAAATTGCGTTGATTGGGTCACAAACATATACAAACCAGCTCACAAACCATTTGACATTATTCAGCAAATTATTCGGCTCTCGAAAGAACACAACAGGTGTTACCTTGTGGTCAAAAGGTGAAATGCTGCGATTTTTCAAAAGTTCTTCAAAGTTACCGTATTCGAATAAAATTCTCTCCCTAAAGTGTAATCTACCATGAGCTGTAGTTCTTGATTTCCTCTACAACTTGGCAAAAGATCAAAAGTTATGAAAAATTCAGAAACAAGGCTTCTATTAGAGAGGAAACGGTATCTTCCTAATAAAGCGATAAACTCTTCAAGGAGGTCATTTGAAAGCTATTAAATGGGATATAAAGGCACCAAAAACCGTGGAGTCTTAATTGAATGAATGAAATTGGCGAAGCGTGGTATAAATAAAAATAAGCGGCTAAATTGAATCAAAGGAGAGAGAGAGGAAGAGAGTAACAGAATTTCCGCGATGGTGTTTTCGAGGTCATAGAGAGGGCAAACATAATTG
Organism: Oscheius sp. JU1382; assembly: GCA_932521405.1. Lineage (NCBI taxonomy): Eukaryota > Metazoa > Nematoda > Chromadorea > Rhabditida > Rhabditidae > Oscheius > Oscheius sp. JU1382. Next base: position 5,754,427 of record OW051479.1, read on the forward strand.
AACTTTTTTTTCTTCGAATGAACAAAAGTTGGTTTGAAAAAGAGAAGATCAAGAGCGGATTTGACGACCAGCCTGTTCACACGGGCTTTGGTCTACGGATAAGGTAGAAAGCAAACAGCAGGCGAGTTTCGACCGGAGGCGATCGCCTTTGCCCCACGAGGCGTAACTTTTTTGTTCAAATTATTTATTTATTTTAGCATTTTGGTGGCCACCTTCTCCATGGCTTCTGGGAAAAGACGATATTCTTCTTTTTGAATCTTCGAATGGAGAGCTGTTTCATCGTCTTCGTCTTCTATTTGAACCGCCGCTTGGGCAATTATCTCCCCGTGATCCATCAATTCCTGAAACTTTTCAATTGATTTCACCCCGAGTCGCTCACATCAACATAATGGACTGTACATCCGGTGATTTTGGCTCCAAATTGGAGAGTATCTCTCACAGCGTGGGCTCCTTTGAAAGAGGGAAGAAGAGAGGGATGGATATTGATTATTCGATTCTTCCAATTTCCAACAAATTCCGCCGATAATAGTCGCATATATCCGGCCAAACAAATCAATTCCACTCCAGCTTTTTTGAGTTCGGCTGTTAGGATTCGTTCTCCTTCCTCTCTCACAGCCGTATGAGGAACAACTACAGTAGGAATATCTAACGAGGCGGCAGTTGCGAGTCCTTTGACGCCTGGCTTATTCGAAACAACCAAAACAATTTCGCAATTTGAGTCAGGTCGTCTGGTCCTTTTCACCAAATTGACCATATTCGTGCCAGTTCCAGAGACTAAAATTCCCACTTTGATTCGTCGACTTCGTCTTTGAAGGGCATATTTCTCGCGATGGAAGGCTTTTGTGAGATTTTTAAAGTGAATCAACTCCTCGCTTTCTCGTTTTGTGATTCTTCCAATGATAGTTGGATCTTCTCCACTCGTTTTCAAACTCTCCAATACTCGAGAAGAATTCGTTGGATCAACCACAAGTACCATTCCAATCCCACTGGAAGCTTTGGTTTTAAAGCGAAAAGGAAGTTACCAATTGAAGGCAGTAAGCATTTCCAAGTCATCAACTGGTCCCATGGCTGCCAGCCAATCAAAAAGAGAAAGTTTCTTCCAACTGGAGGCATCCACTTCCATTGATAGATCTCCCTTCGAGTCGAGTACTCGGATGGCATTTTCTTTGATTCCTCCTCCTGTAATATGAGCACATCCTGCGACGAGACCATCTTTTAAGAGAGGAAATACAGATTGAACATACAGTCTCGTTGGAGCTAGCAAGACTTTTCCTGAAAAATAAATAAAAAAAGTACAGAAGGAAATTTACCAAAGGTTTTTGAAGAATCCCATGGAGTTCGGTCATTATAGGAGACTTTATTGAGAGCCAAGATTTTTCTGACTAGCGAGAATCCGTTGGAATGAACTCCGGAGGATTTGAGCCCGATGAGCAGATCTCCAGGTTTCATTTTATCCGGCTGGGGTAGCATCGGCCAATTTGGTTCTCGAACTGCAATTGCACAACCAGCCAAATCCCATTGTTTCGGTGCGTAAACTCCCGGCATTTCGGCTGTTTCGCCGCCAACCAGACTGCACCCAACCTGGATCTTTTCCTCGACTTTACCAAGAATAAATACCTCTTTACAAGCATCGGTGATGGAGGCCACAACTTCGGTCGCCATTTTCTTGTCCAGGGAGCCTGTGACGAAGTAATCCAAGAAAGCAATCGGCTTGGCGCAATGGCAGAGTACATCGTTGACGCACATCGCCACGACGTCATGGCCAACTCCCGAGTAATCTCCCATAGCGTCGGCTATTTCGATTTTTGTTCCGACTCCATCGATTCCGACGACAATCTGAGAGCCAGCGATGTAGCCAGCCTCGTTGAAGTCTACCAAGGCTCCAAAACCACCAATCTATTCGAGACATTGTAGAAAAAAAAGAGATAAAAAGAACCTGACTAGTTCCTGGAAGAAGTGTCGATTTCACGAGGCCTTTTATTCCCTCAACGAAGGCATTTCCCTCGGCCACGTCGACTCCAGAATCTCCATAAGTTATCGAAGAATTTGAAGTTCTATTGGCTGTTGGTGGAGAAAAGAGAACTCTTACCGTACAATTCCAATGTCTTTTCTGAAGAATTTCCCCTCGAATTTGACTTTTTCAGCCGCTTTTACAGCTTTTATTCTGGCTTCTTCTTCACTATTTGCCAAGGCTGTTACACATAAAATCCTTCCCCCATTCGTTACAACATCCTCTCCTTTTCTCGAAGTTCCACAATGAAAAACGACCGTATCCTCAGTCCCTTCCGGGATATCTAAACATCTTCTGTTTGAATATGATAAGGTTTACCCGTGATAAGTGTTCCTTTATCACTCTTTGATGGATAATCTTTCGATGATAAGATGATCCCACATCCGGGTCGAGAATCCCAGTCAATTTGCTGGCAATTCAGTGTTCCTTTGATACAAGAATGGCAAATTTCATAGAGATCTGACTGCAAAAATCTCATCAAAAGCTGAAAAGAATTTTTTGTGAAAAAAAGATAAAACACCTCGGTTTCTGGATCACCAAATCGACAATTATATTCGAGTAATTGGGGTCCGGTGGAGGTGACCATAAATCCGGCATAGATCACACCTACAGACGTGGAAAGGAGCAGAAAAATAACTACCTTTATATGGAATTCCTTTTGCTTTCAATCCCTGGACAGTTCTCCGTAAAATGTCGTCGATAGATTCGTTGACCTCTTCTGGCACATGCACGGGACCAACGACTCCCATTCCGCCAGTATTTGGGCCCTGATCTCCCTCCAGAAGACGCTTGTGATCTCGAATCAAAGGCATTCTCTTGAAATGTTCTCCATCCGTGAAACACAAAGCCTAGAACCAATTTGTATGAGAAACGGCTGAATTTACAGAGATTTCATAGCCGGATAGTCCTTCTTCGATCAGAATCTTTTGACTACTTTCTCCAAATTGACCCTGAATTCAATTGATTTGAGAGTAAAGGGCGAAAATACTTCCAACATGCTCCTGGCAGCTTCTAGAGCTTCTTCTTTGTTCGAAGCAACAACGACGCCTTTCCCGGCCGCCAGACCATCCGCTTTGACAACCAAAATATTCCAAGAACTCGATCGAATAAATTCTTCAGCTTTGGCGAATGAAGTAAAATATTCGAAGGGAGCTGTGGGTAGATGGAATTCCTTCATGAATTCTTTTGAAAATACTTTTGATGCCTAAGATTATATGTAATAAAAAGTGGAAACAAACCTCGAGTTGTGCTCCAGTCTTTCCTGGTCCAAAAATGGGAATTCTTCCTCCAATCGAGTCAACAATCCCATTGGCCAAATAGACTTCTGGACCGACCATAATCAGATTTACTTTGTTTTTTGTGCAAAATTCAATGATTTCTTCAGGATTATTTGGATCGATCACAAGCGAGCCAAAATGAGAAGCGTTTCCAGGAGCGACGTAGACACATTCGACCGAAGGAGACTGGGCCATTCTCCAAGCAAGTGCATCCTCACGGCCACCAGAGCCGAGGATCAGGACATTCGGCATCCTGGAGTTTTTTTTAAGAAAGAATTTTTTTTTAAAAGAAGGGAAAATAGAGAAAACACGAGACGGATTGGAGTCAACAAACAAAATGACAAAGTGCGGAAAACAGGTTGCTATCAGGGAGTAGATAGCGTCGAACGCATGGACACTGTCGCGGACAAAAAGGAGCCATCGAGACAGTTCAAAGAATTATAAGGGCAATTAGCCGATCGATGAGGTCATCCCCTTACTTCGCATGCTGTGGATATCAAATGATCGGGATAAAGTCTAATGGAAAAGAAGAAAAAATTGCAGGAATTCAACTAGTGAAGCTTTGTGGTCTTCGTTTATATGGAATTACATTTTCTGTTCTTATCTTTCCTCATTAATTCACAAATATCATCCAGAAGTAATTTCTCTAATTTATAGACCAAGGTTAATTTATTAAAGTTCGATCTCTGAGTTTGAAATTGCGATAAAAATCTTCAAATTTCTGCTACATAGTCTGCAAGATGATCTTTGATTCAGACTGTTTTAAGGAAGTATTTGCTACGACGGAGGATTGATAGACAGTTTCCGGTTCGATTTTCTTTCGTCGGAGATAATTTTGGAGTATCAGATTATACGGTCTGATATAATATAGCGTTGCGATTGGAGCCAAGGAAGGACAAAGTCCCACAATAAGGAAAGCAGTCAACTCCAGAAACGGGGAGTTATATAGCTGAAATAAGGAATAAGCCAAGAGATTATCAAACCTGTGTGGCTCCGAGGAAAAAGATAATAACCCCAGCCGAGTAGAGAAAAGGAAGAAGAGCTTGGAATGAAAGAGCCTGTGGTCGGTTCAGAATGAATAGAGCCAAGCCTACCATAAGCAAATCGCGATGCATTTTCCTGGTTCGATTTGTTAAGCTCATCTCATTAGCTTCGAGTCTTTTCAAGATATTTCTCCGACAAAAGAAGATTATAATATAGATCGGAGTGATTGGAAGACAAACGTGAAGAGTCACATAAAGGATCTTCCACTCAAAAATACTCAAACTCCCCGAGACGAATTTATCATCGAATTCGTAGTTCGGAAATCTTTTGTGCAAAATTAAAGCCAAAGTAGTTGGATCGTTGTAGGTCATAGAAAATAGAATCTATCATTTGAGTTGGTAGGGAAAGAATCGTACTAATTGAAGCAGGGAAGGAATATAAAAAATGGCCAGAATGGAGACAAGAAATTTCTTGGAAAAAGTCCATCCCTTCAGAATATAAAAGCGATATATAAAGGCGATCATCAAGCTGTACATCCCGTGCATATAGCAGTGTATGCAAATGCCGTGTCTGAAATTGGTTTTTGGAGGAAAACGAACTCACAAAATGTGGCAGAATCTTCCAGAAATGAACTTACAAGGACCACTTGGAATGAGCATTAGACTGCTTCCGGTTGGAATAATCCTGCAACTTTTTTCCTCGGAAAACGAATTCTGACCTCTGTTGAACCAAGAGAGCAGTGAGGCAAGCGATGAAATCGACAAATCCGGAGTTGAAAAGGAGAATTGAATAGGTTTTCAAGTTGTCTGGCGTCTTGAATAAAGTCAAATAAATTACCAATCCATTGGCAAAAATCCCAAATGAATTCGAAATTGAATGCAAGAAAATACAAATCGACTCAACTATGGCCGTCGACATTCGTTGGAACTGAAATTACTCAAAACCTTAGACGAATTCAAAAGGAAAATAGATCAAAAAATCATTTAGGAAATAAAACTTCCTACGTCTCTCTTATTCATTTCATCCACATAGGCGTATAACTGGAGTGAAATTAGCAATCAGGAACTAAAATCGACTAGATGTTTGAAGAGTACTCATAGAAACTACTAGTAGTCTAGTCCAAACCACTATTTTATTCTATTATTAGAAGCTTGTTCAGGTGTCATTTAACTTGTTTTCGCGATTTTTAATGTTTTACTATTGATTGCTTCTATAAGTTTCACAGAAGTAAAAATCAGTTAAAATTAGCGTGAGCGAGTTACCATAAAAGAATGGCCTCAATCAGAATAATAATTGTGTTTGACTGCCAATCATTTCTTATAATTGCTTAAGATATGACTGACAAGTTAGAGAAGAGAAGTGAAAATACAAGATATAGCCATAGAATGAAAAAAAAACCAATCTACAAGTTGTCTAAAAATGAAAGCTCTTGCTCTGAATTCTTAATCTGGAAACCCTAACTGCCTATTCAATCATAATTTCAATTGGTTCAATTAGCATTGGCTCTCTACTCACAATTTAAACAGATTTGAGTTTATTTTCCCTTCAGAGCAGTCTTTCGTACAATTAATGAAATGAAGCGAGGAATCAGCTGCTATTAGCTGGAGTGACGAGTTTGACTTTTCGTTGAAGTGATGCCCAAAGCCAGCGGTTATAAGGACCAATGAAATAAATAGTTCCGAGCGGAGAAAGAACAGGAATTAAGCCTATAAGTTATTGGTTAAAACTACAGTTGAGCTTACCTGTTAACAAAAATATGGAGAATTCCAAGTAAGGATGATTGAATATTTGAAAGACGCCGAGGGCGAAAACAATCACGGGGAAGATAAAAACCAAGGGAAGGGCTGCTTGATAAGTGAGGACATGAAGGAGCGATTTGTGTAGTCTTCTGGTTGATTCGGACATCGAGTCGGAACAATCGCCCAAAATTTTGAGGATTCGCTGTCGACAAACAAAAATGATGATGTAGATGGGAAATTCTGGGAGACAGACGTGGAGAATGACGACCATCATCTTCCAATCCAAAATAGAAATACTTCCGGTCACATACTTCTCATCAATTTGATATTCTGGGAATCGATTGTGATAGATTTCAACCAGAATTCTCGGGTCGTCATAAATAAAATTTAAAATTATCTTAAAAAAATTCCAAAATTAGTCCTCAAGTAATCCCGACCAGCGTGAAGAGTGAAGGAATGTAGAAAATGCCCAGAACAATGAGCAAATATTGTTTCGAAATTTTTCGATTATTCAGCATATAATAGCGGAAAATGAAGGAGAGCATCAGACCCCAGTTGGCATGAGTGTAGCAGTGCAACATGACGGAATGAAGGAAGAGGCATAAGCGAGAACCAACCAGACGACATGGCCCACTCGGAGTCAACATTATGCTCGCTCCGGTTGGGATCACTCTCAAATTTTTGGTTTAGGAAAATTCTGATTAACTTGGAAGAAAAAGCCTCACCTTTTAAATTCTAATGCAAAATACCGTATTTAGTCTAACAGAAACCTCCCCCAGATTCTTCTTTACAATGTTTCTACGATTTATACCATCTTTTACAATTCTTTGGGGAGACTTCTATTAGAAGAAGTACGGTAGTCGAACAATTTTCCTCAAAGGAATTTGAAACTGACCTGTATTGGACGAGGACAGCCGTGATACATGCAATGCAGTCGAAAATGCCGGCATTGAGGATGAGGATGGAATAGGTTTTGAACTTTTCGGGTGTTTGAAATAAAGACAAATAAATAACGAGGAGATTGGCAATAATTCCCGGAATATTAGTGACTAAATGGCCGATTATACAGAGAGTTTCGAAGGTTGAAAACGGCGTCATCTCCTCGTTCAGCCAATGTTCTTTAGCAATTTTCTCTAATGAGAACTGCGCTGAGTTTTATTGGATCGGAGCAGCATTTTACGCTTTGTTGAACCGAAGCATTTCTCTTTGATCTTAGCTCAGATTGTTCGAGTTGTATTGACGTCTTGAGGTTTTACTTGGAGTGCAGTTTTCCGATAAATTTTAGCCAAAACCCAACGACGATAAGGACCAATGAAGTAAAGAGAACCAAGTGGGGCCAACGTTGGAACAATTCCTAGAAAATTTTAATGATTTTAGTCTTTTCCAACCAGCAATCATCATCATTGAATGTTCGAGAATCGGATGATTGAGGATGGAAGTGACGCCGAGGAAGAAAGCAGCCACAACAAAGATAAAAACAACCGGAAGCATTGCCTGATACGTGAGGACCTGAATCTCTTCCTCCTTTCGAACAAATACAAACATAAAGGAGACTTTTGTGGAGACGTTTTGTCTGTTCCGTCATGAAATCATTCGTTTTGAGGATGTTGAGAATCCTTCGTCGACAAATGAAACCCACGATGTAGGTAGGATAAGCGGAGAGACCACAATGCATTGTGACGTAGAGAATCTTCCAGTCCAAATAGCGAATCGATCCGGTGATAAAAGTCGGATCAATCTCGTAATCTGGGAATCTTTCGTGTAAAATTTGAGCCAAAGTCGCTTGGTCGTCGTAGATAAAACAGAAAATTATCTATTTTTGTATTAGAAGAGAAGAGAAGGAGAGAAACCAATTGAAAAAAGGAAGGAATGTAGAAGATAGAAAGAATGATTATAAGTTGCTTCTTTGAAATCTTGTAGTCGATCAGAACGAGATATCGATAGAGAAAGGAAATCAGCATACTCCACATCTCGTGGGAATAACAATGCGCTGTCATCGAGTGCATAAAATGACAAAACTTTGATCCAACCAGCCGACAAGGCCCGTTGGGAATCATTATCCAGCTGGATCCAGTTGGAATTATTCTTTTTGACTTTTTACAAGGAAAACGAAGCATTACCTGGCTTGACAGAGGAAGGCTGAGACGCATGCGAGGAGATTGAAAATAGCCGAGTTGAGGATAAGAATCGAATACGTTTTGACAGAAGCTGGAGTCTGGAAGATGGCCAAATAGATGACCAGACTGTTGGCTGTCAATCCAATCGAGTTGGTTACGGTATCCACGCAGATACAAAGTATTCGAAGGAAATCCTCAGAAAAGACCATTTGGGCAGGAGCCACAGGAGAATCTAGACTTCCTCCTTTGATGATTTATAAGGACTTTAATTAATTGAAAAAACTTTTATTTTCGAATGGAAAGAGAAGATCTCTGAATTAATATTGCTGCACCAGTTCTCCGGATGAACGTTGGGCATAAAGGCCTCCGGAGCTCTCGACGCGATTTAGTTGAATCTTTTTCTTCAGCCATCGGTTGTAGGGAGCAATGAAGAAGAGAGTTCCAAATGGAGCCAAAACGGGAACAAGACCCAGAAAGAAGAACATCGAATGTTTCAAAATCTTAACTTTTTCCTTTTTACCATTTCAACTCACGGGATGGGCATAAACTTGGAAGATTGCGTGGTAGAAGAAGAGAACAGGCAGGATGTAAATGGCCGGAAGTCAGGCCTAATAAGTAAGAACCTGAAGGAAATGTTCGTGATGGCTGATTGACTCACACGCAAGAGATTCTTATGCATTTGACGTGTTGTTTGAGTCATCGATCCTGCTGTTTCATCGAGGATTCGAAGGATCTTCCTTCGACAAAAGTAGATGACGGCATAGATTGGGAAGACCGGAACACAGACGTGGATTATCACATACAATATCTTCCATTCGGTGATCGATGAGCTTCCAGTTAGAAATGGCTCATCCACAAAATATTCTGGGAACTTCTTATGATAAATTTGAGCCAAAAGAGACGGATCATCATAGACCAAATCAAGAAGAATCTAGAATTCAGACTTCCTGGAAATGTATCTACCACTTGAAAAAGAGAGAGAATATAGACGAAAAACATAAAAACAATCAGATGTCTAGTGGAAATAGTCTAACCTCTGAGGATTAAATATCGATAAATAAAAGAAATCAAAAGGCCCCATGTTGATTGAGTATAGCAATGGATTGTGATGGAATGTCTAAATTTCCTTCTTTCAGCCTCATCCAATCCAATACACATAATGGCAGAATTTTGGTCCAACGATCCTACAGGGCCCATTGGGAGTCATCATTAGGCTCGTTCCAGTTGTGATTATTCTGGAAAAGTCTTCAAAAAGATCTTCATTTACCATAATTGGACTAATATCGCCGAGACACAGGCGATTAGATCAAAGAAGCCGGCGTTAAAGATCAAAACAGTGTAGGTTTTGACGTTTTTTGGAGTCTGATAGAAGACCAAATAGACAACCAGGATATTGGCTATTATTCCGACAAAATTGACTAGCGAATGGGCCACAACGATGAGAATTTCGAAGGTTTCGAATTCGATTAAAACCATTTCTAGACGGATGATTTATTGAAGAAGGAAAGCCTTCATTTCTTCGAATAGATGAGTCACGGAATGAATAGACAAAAGACTCTATCGCGAGTAATTTTATTTAAATCAAATTAGTGTGGATAAAGGTGTGTGAATTTATGCTGTGGCAGTGTATTGAGTAGGAGAAAAACAGCTGGATAATTTAATTATAATCTATCGAAGATCCATTTTGATAATTTTATTGGGAGATCACATATGAGTTTGTGATTTCAATTCGTCTTTTAGTTAATTTTCCTTTCAACCAGCGATTATACGGACTGATGAAATACAAGAAGCCGAGTGGGGAAAGCACAGGAACCTGGAAATTCTCTCGACTTAGACTAGACTTTTACGTTCTTACCAATCCGAGAATGAGAAAAACCGAGTATTCCAGGAATGGATGGCTGTAGATTTGAAAAACAGCCAAAAAAAAGACAACCATGGTGAATCCATAAAGGAAGGGCAAAGAGGCTTGATAGGTCATCACCTAGAAATGGAGATACTTTGATTGATCGGCATGTACATAGAGTAGATTTTTGTGCATTCTTCTTGTGCTGTCAGTCATCATCTCGGCGTTGTTGCTCAATATGTTTACGATTCTTCGTCGACAGAAGAAAATGGAGGCGTAGATCGGAAATACTGGGACACAGACGTGGACGACGGAGAAAAGCATCTTCCATTCCAAGATGGAAACACTTCCCATTAGAAAGCCTTCGTCAATCGCGTATTCGGGAAATCTTTTGTGATAAATTGCCACCAGGGCAGTCTGGTCGTCATAGGACAAGGGGAGAACGATCTATTGAAAGATCTTTTTCAAAAAGAAAACGAACCAATTGTAAAAAGGAAGGAATATAGATGATTGCGAGGAGGATGACCAACTTTTTCTTGGAGATGTTCCAGCCAATTAGGATCAAATAGCGATAAAAGAAGGAAATAAAAAGACCCCACATCGATTGAGTATAACAGCTTACGGTAAGCGAATGTCTAGACGAATTTATAGACACAAGGGAGAACTCACAGTGAATAACAAAATCTTTTTCCAATCAGACGACACGGACCACTTGGGACCATCATGAGACTCATTCCGGTTGGAATTATTCTATTTTATTTGATTTTAACAAAAGAAAAAATACCGAGTTTGTACAAAAACGGCTGAGAAACAGGCGATTAAATCAAATAAGCCAGCGTTGAAAATGAGGACAGAGTAGCTTTTGAAATTGGTTGGAGTATGAAAAAGAGTCAAATAGATGACCAATCCATTGGCAGTTAGTCCCAAAATGTTGGTTACCGTATGTCCTATTATGCAAATATTTTCAAAGGCAGCAACCGAGATCATCCGAACGTGAGATTGGTCTATTCACAGCCGAGCATATGATGCCATCCAGGAGCTTTTTCTGTTTAAAAAGTGGAGTACGAACAATCAAGCTGAGAGATTTTACTATTCCTCATAGAAGAGCTAATTTATTTTGTAAATACAGAGGCTAGGAATATTTTCAAGTTCTATTTTGTACTCGGAGAGGGATAGAATATTTTCGCACAATTGAGAGTCTAAAGGGCAAAGTCTCGGATGTAGTTGTAAATCTCGGAAATAGGGGCCCTATCGCGGATGTTGATCCTCATTGAATCTTTGATGATTTTCACCAAAATGGAAACAACAGCTGTCCTGGGAAAAGACTCGAATCTCTCTTTCTAAATTTAATTAAATTAATTTTTTAATTGCTTTTTACCAGCGTGATTCCCATGAATTGGTTATTCGCCTTTAGGGCAGAATATTTCGTTAAGATAGCTTCGTCTCTAAAAGTTTTAATTTTCTCGACAAATTCAAGCTTACCCATTTTTGATTTCTTGAGGCTCAATTTCAAATATATCATTGTTGAGTTTCAGCAAATATTGAGCAGCTTCTTTGGTTCCTTTGTAGGCCTCATAGTTGAATGCTGATCCATCAAAGAGCAAATGGAGAATGACCATTCCAAGACTCCAGCTATCTACTTTTGAGTTGGAAGGAGCTCCTGGAAGATTCAGAAAGGCGACGAACACAAACAAACCAGCAATCACTTCGGGAGCTCGATAATTATGAGTTTGAATCAATCGACGGACAGGCTGGTCGTAGTCTCCTTTTGAGAGACAAATATTGAAATCAACAAGGGCCGCACTGACACGAGTCAAGGTTTTCTAGGAGAAATAAATGAAGATGTGCCGACTTACCTTCCCATCGACGTTTTTCACTTCGACATCCTTCAAGAGGATGTTTTCTGGCTTGACATCTGCATGGAAAAAGTTGAGGGAATGGATTTCAGCGAGAGCTGAAGAGACTTGAGCTGCAAGCTGGAGGACTTGTAAATGGGAGAAAAGGACTCCTTGACTTTCTTGGAACTGAAATCCTATTAGGTTGGAAGGGTTGCTTACAGCCAATTGGTAGAGATCACAATCGAATAAAGGCAAAACGTAGAGGAATCCTCCATCGATGAGATGACTATTCAGGATGTTCACAATGAATCTGAGAGGCTTTTTTTAAAAGATAGGTCAACTAACGGATTATTTTTTGCTTTCAACTGATTGGAAAGAGCTTCGATCTCTTCTTTGATCGCAAATTTCAAGGCTACGGCTCCTCGAACAGAGCTCATTCCTTTGTGAACCACAGAAAAGCCTCCATATCCGATGGGAATGCCAATTGTATCTAAAAAGGGAATCAATTTGAGGGAGAAAATACAAATTTACAAATCTCGTCAGCGAATTCCATTCGTTTGTTGGCCATTTTGCCAAACTTTTGAAAGATCTTCTTATATAAGCCATCATTTGGAATCGGATCGACTCGATGTTCCCCTAAAAGATCTCTTTATTTTCCCGTGGAGAACCGACATTTTTGAACGAGTGGGCCCTGTGGCTGTTGGCTTTCTTCTTTATAATCCAATATAGACGCAGTATCTAAAAACAAATAAGTAAAAAAGCGAAAAATAAACAGACCATCAATATATCCGCTGACATCACGATCTCTACAGAAAGACATATTTTCCTTTGGAGTTGGAAGCTCTCTCTTTTTCGGACGCCTTACTACAAAGAAGTTCAAGATTTAAAAACAAAAACAAAACCATTTTCTATATCAGAATCGGATCTCTTGAAGTCCCGTTTGAGAGATGTATTTGTCAATGTTTGAAGTGTTTTTTGCCGGGTGCTTCTCCGACAGTGAGTCTCTTCAATTCCTTCGAGATCATCTTTCTTTGGCTCGTTGCTCATCGGTGTTTTATTTTCAACTGAAATTCGTCTGCAAATTCTGTTTAAATCAAAAACTTTTCGGCTTAGTTTCCACCACAAACTCGAGCGAATCCTCTCCGAGTTCTTCGTCCATCGTTTCATCTCTATTGGCGGGTTCAATGGCGAGTTCTTTGAGTTCTTGAAAGAGATTCTTTTCCTCTTGAGTCTTAAGGAATCTCATGCAATTACTTTTCTAAAAGGGATTCTTTCAAAATTACAAAAAACTGACTCGAAGGCCATAAAGCAAAAGTTTTCGGTCCAGCCAGAATTCAGAATCATCATCGCCATAGCCATTTTTATTCATGACTTCCAACATCTCTTCCTTCTCTTCTTGGCCAACTTTGCTGTTCATTAGATGTGGCCTCTCCTTCCATAATTTCATCAGAGCCACCTTCCATTTGGCTGAAATTCTTTCGTTTTCATTTGGAGATATTTTCTAATTTCCCAAAAGAAATCAAAAGAACTAAACCTTGTTCTCTCTGTTCCGCGGCGTGTTCCTGAATGGATGTGTCAGTCAGTAAAGATGTCTGAGAAGAGTCCATATCTTCGTCTTCTTTCACTTCATAGGCAGCTAAAAGTCACAACTGCCTCCCCAAATATTCAAAAACTACCATCAATCTCTTTGAGTTTAGCCTTCAAATAGTTAAAAAGATCAATTTCCTGTTTAGTTTTGGCGAGTCTCATCCGCTTGTATCTCTGAAAGACTTCCTCAGCTCAAAAATAACCAACTCGGAGTGTTCGAATCAAGCACTTTCGATCTTCCGTGAAATGATAGTTGCTTTTTCCATTGTAGCCATTCTTCCTCATGAGAGTCAGCATCTCCTCTTTTTCCGATGGCTCCATTCGTCTATTTGTGTTCATATAATGGGGTTTTTGCTTCCATAATCTCATCAAAGCAAGCTTCCATTTCATATTGGCTGAACGTTTTTGTTTGTTTTTATCCATCGGCTTACCCATATTGTTGGTGGAGGTATTTGAATAAATCTGCTGCAATTTGCCGTAGATTCGAAATTGTTTTTCAGTCTTGATGCATTGCGGTCTGATCCCAGTCTGTTCGAAATATAAAGGAAAGACGGAGAAATACCTCGAGGGAAGTGAAAAAATGCGAAATGTGCTGGTTGGAAGTTTGATCATATTGCTTTTTTTCCTTCAAGAAAACATAAAATTGCTTACAAAAGGACGCCTGGAAGATATTTCTTGGGATGGCGAAGTGATCTTACCTTTTCTCGAGACGACTCAAAAGGCTTATTCCTTTGTGCCAAGTGCTTGATGAGTTCTTCCAGGAGAAATTCCTTATCCACCATTTGCTATTATTCTATCTGGTGTGGCTGCAAAAGAAACTAAGAAACTCGAGAATTAAATCGAAAAAATGCGGGAAAAGTTGGAGCGCAATTACACAAAAGTGGACCGACATTCTTCGTTTTTTGGGCTCTTTTAAGGTTTTCCAAATTTTTTCACTTTGTGAAACTTCGCAAAAAATTTCAATTCCCTTTTCTCTTGAATTTTCCAGAAAGGGCAGATACAATTCACGAAGCAAATTGCATACTTTAGTTTTGATTAAAGTCATTCGGAGAATAGAAGTCTATATCAATTTGAAGTTTTCAAGAAGAAAAGAGTCCTGGAAGCACCGATTGGGTTCCCTTGCTTTTCTAAGGGGTTGGAAGGATCCCACATTTGATAGACAAAAGACTACTATTCTATTTATTACCAAAAACCACAACAAAATACATCTTAATTTTGCAATCGGTTGCTACCATGGACGTCCGAGTCGTCAGCGTATTTTCCGAGACTTTCAAAAAGCTCCGGGATTGTGATCCTTTCTTCTCGGTTTGCCTGCAGACAAGACTGAATAATAATGTGCAATTTCTTTTCGGCTGGATTGCACGCTTTTTGGAATCGTTTTTGCTGAAAATGTTTCTTATTTATTGTTTTATCCTGTCTGACCAAAGAAGTTGTATGACTGATTCTCTTCATTTCTATGAGCATCTTATGATAATGATCACGGACGCTTTTCTTTCTAAAAGTTTTCTTTGAGAGAAATCCGTCTGGCGTACCCATTGGGGAAGAATTGGAGAGGAACTTCTTCAATTTCATTATTAATTTCTAGTAGTAACTTGGCTGCTTGTTTAGGCCCTGAATAGTCGGGAAGTTCGAAGCTACCGGGGAACATCGTTTGGATTAAAACCAGTCCCAGACTCCAACAATCGGCATTCGAGTTGCACGGAGTTTCTAGATTGACCAAGTTTAAGAAAAAAAGAATTGGCTACCAAAAATAACTTCGGGGGCACTATAGGCTGGACTTTGGATTCGCTTTATAATCTCCGGCTTATCGTCTTTGCTTAGAGGAAGGGAAATATTGAAGTCGGTCAGCATGGCATGGAGATGGACCAATTCTTTCTGAAATTTGTTCTGTTTTTTTCTGGCGAAATGACCAACCCCGTTGGATGTTTTTCTGATTTGAACATTCTTAAGAAGAATATTTTCCGGTTTGACGTCTGCGTGGAAGTAATTAACCGAATGAACCAAGTTCAAAGCTGATGCCATCTGACCAGCCAACTGGAGAATCTGCTTATGCGACAGACGAACCTTCATCTCCATCTGGGAAAACATCTGAGTCATCAAGGAGAAACTCACATTCAAGTGGAAGAGATCACAGTCGAGAAGTGGCATCAGACTGATGGTCTCAGTGGTTCCGGGCATGGCCATGATCAGGAAAGGAGTTGCCACATATCTGAAACAATTTATGTTTTTAATGAAGGGGGGTTTGGCAAACTAAAGACGAAGGTAAAACTTACGGATTGGCGGCTGCTTGGAGATTTCTGATCAGAGTTGTACTTTCGTTTAGGATGGAGAACTTTACCGCTACATCTTCGCCATTTGGCTTCTTACTCTTGTAGACAACTCCATAGGATCCGTATCCAATGCTCATTTCCAATTGATCTGGAAAATAAGAGATGCAGGGGGAAAACTCACAATTGACTCCGTTGATTCGACATAACTTTCCAGCCAATTTGCTAAACTTTTTGACTTTTTCATAGCCATCTGAAGGGAGTGAATAAGGCGAATGCATGTCTTAAAAACGAGAATGAATTGAACCCAGAGAGACGAACACTGCTCGATGTTTTCTGCGGGGGGAACACGAACCATTAAAGACAAAGTCTGATCCTCATTAGACGTTCTTTTAAGTCGGAATAATTGTTTAATCTTTTCGCCTCGTTGATCCATTAATGTGAGGACTAAAGTGGAAAATATGTTGACTGAGAGGGAAGAGGAACTTACCGTCGAGTTTCGAAGAAGACGAACTTCTTCTAATTTCTGAATCATTGAAGAGAATTAGTACGAAAATTAACCTTTTTGTCCGGAAATTTCCCCTTTCATCTTTGAACTTCCCTCGATCCAGGAGGAGATTTGGGTATTTTTAGGTTTTTTCGGAGCAGAAGAAGAGTTCATCTCGTCCGAATAGGATCTTTTTTGAGGTCTTCTTTTTGGTAAATGACTTGACATGTTGTCTGGAAATGAGAGCGACCAGCCAACTGGAGAACCTAACTAGGAGCAGAACAAGACGAGTAAGCAAGCAAAGCGAAAAACGAACACATATGACGAAGGAGCTTCTGACTAAAAGCGAAAAACGAATATCTATGGTGGATTCTGATTTAAAGATTTTTTTATTTCTTATCAATTATCCTCTGCAGCTCAACCACATCAATTTCGAACATTTTTAAGTACAAACCTAGCACTTCAAGCAGCACACCACTTTATTATTTGATTTAAATATAAACGGTTACTACTCCAATAATTGAAGCGAAAAGAACAACCAAGAGGTTTGACCCGTGAATTCGAGTAATTCTTCGGTGATGAAATAGAGTATTGGCATTTCAATTCGCTTCTTCCTGTTGGCTTGTAGACATCATAATCTTCACAAAAGAGCGATTGACTAAAATGTCTGGCAGCGTCTCGAGTCTGTTCTTCAGGAGTTCTATCAAGGAGACAATCAAACCGTTGTTTCTCCGTCAAAGCTCAGCTCTTCTTCATATTTCTTATAGAAGTCGAAATTTCTACAGGTTTTGCCGAATAAACAGACTGAATATCTTACGCTTGATCAGATTCAAAAGAGTTTCTGCGATTTCATCGTTGAGAAGTTTGACCAAGAGACTTCGCTCTTCGAGCTGATTTTAAGTGAACTCGTTGGGAAAGATCTGCTGCAGGATGACCAGACCCCAACATGTGAAGTACATGGAATCACTAAATGATTCGAATCAGAGAGTCAAAAGAACGCATTGGCTATAACCTCGGAAATCTGGATATCTCTCAGGGTTGGATCTTGAAATCGGAATGAATCAGCTGGATGAAGGGAATACAAAGCAATTAATTGATTTGTACTCTTCACATTGAGTCAACGTACATAAATCCGCTAAAAAGGTTCGAATGCGTGACTTCTTAACTTAATAACCCCTTAGGAAAGACAATGTTTTCATCAATGTCCGCTGGGAGGTCTTTCTGTCTTGCTCCTTGTTCAGAAGTGGGTACTTCTTCTCGAAATTCGCTTTATAATCTTCTTAATCTTCCATATTTGGTCGCAGGGAACTCGGTGTCATAATTAGCTTCAGAGGCTTAACACTGTCGCCGGTCGTAATAGGCTGCGGGGTAAGCCCTGTCTCTCACTTTGTCTTGGAACATTATTGAATTTTTTTTTGGGAGCGCTTAAATTTGTGCAAATAATCCTCAGCCAGATCATTCTTGTATTTTTCCCACATAAAAAGAAAACCGAAAATTAAGTGAGATTTTCTTAGCCCAAAGTGAAATTACGGTTTGGTTATAGGCACCTTTGAAAATGATTCAAAAAGAGATGAAAAGCGCGAGAACAAAGCAATTTATTTGTTTATAGACAGTAAGGAATGAGGTACAAGAAAGGAGTGTGCAGGTGTGATTGAGTGTATGTTTTGAAACCTCTTTCTCATAAGAGGCAGAACATCAGGCTGATAGGTCAATTCAATATGTTTATGTCACAGAGAATACGACTTGAGAACTTGGCGAATATTTCTTGAGAATCTTCAGTTTAATCCAGTCTCGATAAGTGGGGATATAGAAGAGTCGAACGACGGGACTCAGCGCTGACACGAGGCCTTGTACAAACGGCGTTAGAAACTCCAAAAACGAATTGTGAGAGATATCCAAAGCACTGATCGAATAGAGAAAAAGGGCGAAAATATAGATCGATGGAAGGACGGCTTGGTAGGTCAACGCCTGAAAAACGATGCATTCCTCTGAGATGGATCCCCGTAGTAATAACTCTGTCTGGGAATGACTTTGAATTTTTATCTAAAAGGTCACTTTCTAGATATAAAGGAGGTCTCAAGGCTCTCGAAATTGGAAAATAAACCAAAAGACTAGAAAGCCATCCAATAATAGTTGACATAAATTTGCTTCGTGAATTGTCCTTACATGTAATAATTTCTTATGGAGGATGCTTGTCTTTGTGCTCATAACTTTGGTATTTTTCAAGAATTTCATACTGCTTTTTCGACAGAAGAATATCACACAATAGATGGGGAGAATCGGGAGACTGATTTGCAATACGACGAAGATGAAAGTCGAATCGAAGATGTTTTTTGTTCCAAATAGGAGACTCTCATCGACGATATATTCTGGAAATTCTTCTCTAAAATACTTGGATATTTCAAGAGAATTGGTGATCGCTTTGAAGAATAGCACCTGAATGCACCTCGAATCAGAACAAAACTAGAAAAATACCAGCTGGAATAAGGAGAGAAAATAAGCTAAAGAAATAACTGAAATCATCTGGATGCGAGTGATTTTCACCGAAATTATAGCCAAATGTCGATAGATAAAGCAGATCAAAAGACTCCACAAATTGTGTGAATAACAATGCAGACTAATCGAATAGCTGAAATTGCTATCTGCATGGGAGAAGTCAACAGCATCCCTTCTATCGTAAAAAAAAAAGTTTAGTTCGCCTACCTCAAATGGCAGATGTTTCCTCCAAAAGTCTTACAAACTCCATTCGGAATGAAAAACAAACTTGCCCCTTTGCTAATTTGTCTGAAAAGGGCATATCTCTTTGGGGGGAAAATTGGGACCTTTGTTGGACAAAAAAAACCGAAAGACAGGCCATCATATCGCAGATTCCGCTGTTGACCAGCAAGACAGAATAGACTTTGTGGTCTTGCTTCTTGCTGATGGCGATGATAGTTTGGAGGGAATTGGCCGTGACTCCGACAATATTGATGAGACCAGAAAGGGAATAAATAACAACGGAGACATAGGTGGACATCGACTGAAAACGACAGATGGAGAGAGAACGTTGTGCTACCAAAGTGAAGCACCTGCGTTTTCAGTTTGGCGCTAGGACACACAGAGTATGTTCACTCTTGGAGATTTAATATTCTACAGAAATTCTACACAATTATAAATAAAGAAGAATCGATGAAAAAGTTCTTTTTGAATGGACCATCTTGTATCTTCGACGATCTCTTCAAGTCCACATAATAAAGAGCTTTTGTTTACGCGAGCTTTGCAAGATCTTTGCCAATAAGTCTGAGCATTGTGGTCAGAGAGGAGTCTGACTGAATCCATCTGGGTAATTTGGTTGGCGGAAGTACTTTTCTCAAAATATTTTCAAAGGGTATTTTCAACAGCTTTGAATTATCGCTTGGGGACTTGACGGCATCTGTTTCAGACTGAACTTTCAAATACCTTTTGTACAGAAGGAAAATTCAAAGTTCAGAAGATTTTTCGAAGAAAAAAGCCACTGTTTTCTGGGAAAAGTCAAAGCAAATAAATAGCGTCTTCTCACTTCTTATTCCTCCCCCGTGTGGCTGCAGATCCGTCCTCTATCAAACTACGAGTTGGCCGAAGAGGAACCTGTTCTTCTCGTGTCTTTAAAAACTGCCCTTTTCCCAAAGAAATAGTCATCAAAATATGCGATCATTTTACCAGATTTTTATATTTTTATTTATTACAATTCAAACCATTTTAGTCAAGAAAAAAACGAATTCTTCCATTTCTGCAGCAGAGATCGCATTGATTCTCAATCGAGCCTCAATTCGGCGAATTGGCGCCAGTTTCACGTCAGTTTAATCGTCATCGAAACTCATTCTTCTCTCTTTTTGTCACCCCTGCCTGCCATTCCTCCTCTCTCAGCTTGGAAAGAGTCTACTAGAGCGTGATTTTGAGCTAAAAGGGGATATTTATTGCCCAAAGAGAGAGAGAGATGACCTCAAGATGTGTTGAGACAAAAGTGTGATGGTTTGAACATTTGAACTTGGCCTCATGACTCTCGGATCACTCACTACTTTGGGACTAAGAAAACACAAATTTCCAGTTAAAAAAGTTTCGAACGACCTTCGCCACGCGTGATTTCTCTCCCCAAATCCCCCTTCGCTCTTTGATCCTCTGTTGTCTTCCATTTTCTTTTTGATTCACATTCCTTCTTCTGTCTATTGTAATTCTTGTCGTTATGATTCACATTTCGTCACCCTCGTATAACATTGGTTGCTTGGAAAGTGTCCAATCAACATCGCCCCCTTCATCTTCCAAAGTAGGAGAGAAAACCCACAATTAGCCGAAGTTCTGACTCAGAGAGAGAGAGATTCTATCGGTCAGCCGGGCGGCCTACCTTTCCAATCAATGTGATGGTCGAACCAGTCGGAGGACCGCCCTGTTTTGTCGGCTATAGTATTTTCTCTGTGTTTTGCAGGTTGTAAAGTCGTGGTCTTTGGTGGGGTTTCCTCTCGAAATTCTCTTTTCCTCCTCGGTTCATTCTCTTTTTAAAATCTGACTTTTTTCAGTCAAAATGATGAAAGCCGAGCGTCAAACATCGTCAACTTTTCCTCATTTCTCCGATAAATACAAATGCTGTTGTGGAACTGTCCATGTCCTGGTAAATCCTTTTCCTCCACCCAGCCAAATGACTTCAGCAAGGAGCTCAAATGGTTGGAATCGTGACGGCCATTGCAGTTTTCTTCAGTCTTTTTCATGGAATTTTCGCCAAAGAATCTCTCTTTTTGACAATTTTTGAGGTATTTTTCTGGAGCTTTCCCTCAAAGTCCATTCAGTATGTCCTCCTAGCTGTTGAAATCCTGTGTCTGGTGGCTCTTTTTCTTGGGATGAAGAAGCACAAGTCCTGGCTGATACTTCCCTTTCTGATCTACACAGTCCTCTCTCTTGTATTCACTCTTCTTTTTCTCATCGGAACCTCCATTGCCATCGTTGATCCGGAATCCTGGTTTGGTCGCTATCTCAAGGTTTTACTTTATTTCCGAACTTCACAAAAGTCTTTAGGAATACATAAACACATCTGATCATGACGATCTGAAGAAGGATTTGAGGATGAAAGAAACCGAGAATGTGGATCCTCATGTCTGTGAGTTGATCCTTCTCTTTGATTTTTATTTGCCTCTTTAGTAGTTCGAATCGTGGCGGTCTTCTTGGACACAGCCATTCTGATTGCTCTTGTGCTGAATGCCTGGTTCGTCTGGGTCATTTACAAGTGCTATCGCTATCTGAAAGACCTCGAAGACCATCGGGAACGACATTCGTCTGTAGCTTTTAATGTGGAAGCAGCCACAATCCACTGATCTCACTCACTCTCTAAGAAAAAGAAATTCGGGTCCAAATGAATATTTTCCTATTGATTGGCTCTTATTCATGAAAATTTTCGGGCGGTTTGTCATTCTTTCGGCCCGTTAAACGGCCTCTTCTTCTCGGTTCCAACTGACTCTCCTACAATGGGGATCCTCGTCCAGAAGAGTTCTTTCGATCATTTCAAAGACGAGTATCTCCATCGAACTCCTTTCTACGTTCGACGACATGTCTACGTGAGTCGAATATTGTCTGACGTCTCTTCCAGACCCTGGCGTCGCTCAATGCTGCCTTTCGATTTGTCTTCCTCTTTCTCAGCTCAGCTCTCATCGTCTATATCATCTTAAAATCCGGCCTATCGGGAACAACCTACGTATCGGTAATTCTTTTTTTTATTGGTAACACTCTTTGTTTAGATCGGATTCGTTCTATCTGAATTCATCATTCTGATTCTATATCTTCGAGGACTTGCCATACTCTGCAACTGTCTCACCATCCCTTATTTCTTCATTCTAATCCGCGACAGTTTGACTTTTTTGGCGATTTTCTTCCTCAGCTTGGTTCTCTACTTTTATCCGAGTTCATCGATCGTTCAATTTATTGAGGATTACACCCAAGAGAGTGGCTATTCTGCTGGACTATTTCAAATTCTCGACAGTAAGAAAGAAGAAAAAGAGATCTTATTTTTAGATCTAAAATGGTGCTGGTTGATCATAGGAATTGCAGCCTTTATGCTGTTGGTTCTGACCTGCTGGTCATTCAGCGTCACCAAAATAGCGTATAATTACGTCAATGATTTAAGAGAATTCAAAAGGAAACAGTCAAAAACCATCAAGAATTCAATGATTGATTTTAAATGAAAATATCAAAATAAAGAATCACAATGTTTTGCTTCTCTGAATTCTCTCTGACTTTACAAAACATTTTCGACTCTTTTCTCAGAGCTGCGTAATGGAGCTACTTTGTAGTGTAACAAGAAGTTAGTCACTCCATATGTTAGACTTTCATTGAGAAATCGCTGCCAAATTCGTCGAAACCATGGCTTTGCTAACCCCTAACCTCTAGTTATTATAGCACACGTTGGGACAGGTGGGAATACACTTATTCCTCGCTCTTCCTTCTTCTGCATTCTCATTTTTTATCCAAAATCAAAAGTCCACAAGGTTTCAAAACATGCCCTTTCTCTTAAATGACGCTGAGAGAGACGCTTTTAGAATAGACTAGCTTGCTTCCTTGATGTTGGATTGACCTTTCCGCCTTGACAATTAGAAATCACCGATGCATTGCTTACTCAGAAAGATTAGAATTATTTCCTCTAATATTAGACTGACAAGTGTGAGCCAGTTGTGAATCTCCTCTCGATACACACAACTAAACAGGAAAGACTTTTTCATTTCCGATTCGTTTCGGCCTCTATTCGACGCGGTCATATGGAGAAAATCAAATTATTTCGATGTGTGCTATATTTCGGAGGCCTTTTTAGTCAACCAGTTTGCAAACTGACTTCTCCAAAGATATTCCTTGAAGTCGCAAGCGAATTATTCAAAAGAGTGATATCCTCATACATTTTTCATTGAGAAATCCTCCCCTCATGAGAGTGGCCGAATTGGTAATTTTACATAGCCCGGTTCTGCCCATTGATCGCTCCCGTTCACTCAGTGAGAGCAAACCTCAGCTCTTGCTGTCATGTGTGTTTCTTGTTGGCTTTTCTCCGAAAATTAAAAGCGCCTCTCTATCGACGAACGCGATTAATTATGCTAATATTGCTCTTCGCTTTTTTCGATAGAAACTCGTTAGTCTATTAGGTTGGTAAAATATGAATGCGAATTTTTGTGTAAAACAAAATTTTTTATTAAACTACAAAATCTTAATCCAAGAGATACTCTCCATTATTATCAATGACCTTTTTCTAACGTCTACGCAAATTATGAATCCCTCTTTCGAAGAATTCTGCTAGCTGCGATTCAAAAAAATTGGCCACCCAAAATTCTATGTCTTCACGATTTTTGAATTTTTTTTCCCGATAAGGAATGTTGCATCGATCGAAAAAGATGATAATCGGATAGAGCCAAGTCTAGACTATAAAGCGGATGAGGCAGAAGTTTCCAATCTAGCTCCTCAATTTACTGTTGAGTGATTTTTGCGGTGTGGGGCTTAGCATTATCTTGGAGGAATTTTATAGTCGCAGTATTGATACCTTGACGGCGTAGAGCTTGGTCCACACGACTTAATTGATCTTTGTAGAGGTCCGCCTTGACTGTTTGACCAGAATTCAGAAGTTCAAAATGCACCAAACCTTTGCAGTTCCATCAGATACAAAGCATAACCTTTTCACCATGAACATCAGGTTTTGGAGTTGGTTTCGGAGGCTAATAATGAATATGAACCAATTAATATATAAAAAGATGCGCAAGAAAACGCTCTTTAAAATAAGCATAGAAACATATATAAATGTATTATTATATCAAAAATATAACACATCAAACTTTATTCGCGTTCATATTTTACCAACCTAATAATTGAAATGCGAGTCGATGATCTCGTTTTATCCCAAATCCAGCCATTTTTCATTGCGTTCTTCTCTCTAAAACGACTCTTGACTTTGGTCATAAATAACCGCCAGTCAGGAGTTAGGCCAAAATGTTAACAACCAGCGTGATAAACCCTTGCTCTATTCTTTTTCTTTTGCTCTTCTCAACCTTTTTTTTTTAGAAATGAAACAACCTATCCCAGTCGTCGATGACTTCCAGCATTCGCATCGGAAGTATATGTGTGAGACTTGCTGCTGTGGAGAAGTTCATTGCCAGGTATTTTATTTAAAAAGTCCAATCAAATTGTGTTTAAGATTGGAGCCAAACGAGTTGGGATCTTCGTGGCAATTCTCCAATTCTTCAAGCTCATCCTCAATGGGCTCGATTTCGTCTCAGTAAGTCTCTCTTTTGAATCCAACGGCTTTTTTTAGTATTTCGTCTTTGTCACCGAGGTCTCGGTTACAGTCCTGTTGTTCATGGGTATCCGTCAAATGAATCCCCGTCTTACCTTGCCCTACGTCGCCTTCACTTTCCTTGGAGTTCTCGGTAACATTTTTTTTATACTGTTTACCACTATAATCATGATCTTCCCATTAACTTTCTTCCCTTACTTGGAAGAGTACATTCCAGTGAGTCTTTCTGTTGTAGGAAGAGGAAATGTTTTTAGAGGGACATGGTAATTGAGTATTTTAAAGGACATCCCGACCAGATAATCTTCTGTAAGTTCTTTGGTGTAGCTAAAATGTTTTTCTAGATTTACGGACCGTTAGCTTCGTCGCTCTGCTCTGCTGCTCCCTTGGCCTTCTCATCAATTATTGGTTCTTTAACATCGTCAAGCGATGCTACACCTATCTTCTTGACTTCGAGGATTATCGAAAAGTTCACGGCACTGTCGCTATCGATGTCCAAGGCCTAGTCCAACCATAAAAATCACTTTTATCCTGTCTGTATTTAATGAATAATTATTTCTCTTTCTTTGTTTGATTTCCCTAATAAAATACTCAAAATGCAATACCCACGTGACACTTATCTACGCGCCTTTTTTACACGACAACACTCCGGGTATTTTGGCTGACCATTGTACAGAACAGGTTTCAAATGGCCCAATAGTTTACCCTTTTTTTCTGCAAAAACTTCTTTAGGAGAATTCTTATCAGCTCGATGGTTGACGAGGAATTCTCTCATAATTCTCGAATCTACAAGTGTAATACCGGCTGTGGACAGATCCACTCAAAGGTAATTTTCTCCCAAGGAATTGAAAAATCTCAGTCTGCTGCTCGTCTTTATTGTGTTCTCAACCTCGTCTTCATTCTCATCCAATTACTTTATATTCTCTTTGATGGCCCAATTGGATGGATTGTGAGTCGCCTCTCTCTCAGCCTAATGAACCCAATATTCCAGATCTACGTGTTTTTCTTAGGGGTTTTCTTGCTTCTAGCCCTGTTTGCTCTCGAAGGAATCCAAAAAATGTCTCCATTTCCTATCTTAATTTTCATGATTTGGACGCTTCTTATCGTAATTTGCAATCTCCTACTCTTCCTATTTTTTGTCCTAACGCTGCTTTTTCCAACTTCCGCTATGGGAGATTACATCAGGGTTTGTGGGGGAAAATAAGAAAAAAAAGTTTCAGGGGAAATATCAAAACTATTCGGAAAAGAACGAGGAGAGCATTAAACGTGAGTTGCGGAAATCCATCTTAGATAGAAAGAATTCAGATCTTCGGGCCGTCGCGGGAGTCTCAACCCTTTTTTGTCTGACAACCTTATTGCTCAATTATTGGTTTTATGATTCTTTCAAAAAATGCTACAAATATCTCCGAGACTTCCAAAAACATCAAAAGAAATTTGGATCACTGATGGCTGAAAGACGCCTCGTCACAGGTTCCAGCTAGTAGAAGTGTTCAATAAATGATCCATCGTCTGTGTGACCTTGTTGTATCAATTTTCACAACGAGATTGATTCCCTTTCGCGTAAACTTTTCTCCTTGTCCAATCCTATTTTGATTTTCTCTTTTTAACGCACTCTGACAGCATAATTTGGCCGTATTTCTCGCCCTCAAAGTGACCTTTTTTACCTCAATTTTCCACAAAAAAATGAAAATTTTTAGAAATAAACCAATGAGACTTTTCTCCTTCGCCGCCGATAATTTCCCTCATTTTCACAAGAAATACCTCTGTTGTTGCGGAATCCATTACAGAGTGAGCGAGTCTTTTAGTTCCTATAATCTCTAAATAGAATGCTGCTTTGAGTATTGGCATCTTCATGGCTATTCTCCTAACTCTCCAAGTTTATCGTCTCTTCACCAACGATGGCATTTACTTGAGCATTGTAAGTCTCTCCCTCTTTCCAAATGAATCTCCACAGGCCAAATCCCTACTCCTAGTGATTGAAATTCCAATTACAGTACTTCTCTTCGTTGGAATAAAAAAGAACAACTCGTGGATGGTCCTCCCCTATGTTATTTTCTCCTTCCTCATCTATATCTTCTCAATAATTTCTTGTCTAACTCTCATTGTGGCTGCAATATTCCCCGAGCTTCTCTATAACCAATATATGAAGGTAAGAAGCCTCTTTCCTCTAATCGAATCTCTAGGGAGCTCTCTATTCCGTGGCTGAACAGGCGGGAGTCAAAGCTGATCTTCCCAGTGATGTTCGAGGCCGTAGGTTTCTTCGAATTAATTGAAGATTGAGATTTCAGTCTTCCGAATGACTTTCATCCTGATTCTGCTCATAATGTCTGTCATTCTTTTCATCAATTTCTGCTTCTCTCGGATTATGCTTCGATGCTATAGTTACATCAAAGATTATGAAAAATATCTTCGAAGTCGGCAATCAATGGAGGCTCAAACCTTGGTGAAAGTCAGAGAAGATGCTCCAATTAACTGATCTTCTATATGATATTACAAAAAGTTAATTAAAGATTCGATCGACAACACTCCAAAGAATTAATAGATTCAAGAGCGTGCTATCGAAAGAACAGCGAGTGGAGTCTGGCCTTTCTATTTCTGACTGCTTCGCCTGGCTGCGTCATCATAGCAGATTCTTTCCTAAGAATGACGTCACAAGAGGATTTTGACCTAATTCTATAAGAAGACATCCTTGGGGAGTTCCACTGAGCCAGACGATCTTTTGTTCTCGCTGACTTTGTTGTGGCTGTGAATCTTTTTCTTATATATTTTTGATACTCCCATCTTCTCTATCAGATCTCTATCGGATCACTCTTTTCTAAGAAAGACGACACGACTAGACTTCTAGCGTGATTTTCTTTGATTTCCTACAAGCTTTACAAAATTAAAGCCCTAGATCTCTTCCAGAAGCTTATTAGCCAGAATATTAAAAATGAAGATTGTGGAAAGAAGTTTGAAGAAAATATACGATAATTGTTCCCTCCGCCTGGTATGCTTGATAGAGCAGATGTTTAGCTAAACTGGCATATTGATTGCGCCGGTCTTGCCGCCCTCCTCTAATTACCACAAGTTCGTCTAATCTATTTTGTTCTCCTCTCAAATTCACTCATTCTTTTATACTCAATATTTTTAGAATGAAGGTCCCTCCACAGGGAGTAGAGGATGGATTCTCCCATT
The DNA here is from genome assembly GCA_932521405.1 of Oscheius sp. JU1382. Lineage (NCBI taxonomy): Eukaryota > Metazoa > Nematoda > Chromadorea > Rhabditida > Rhabditidae > Oscheius > Oscheius sp. JU1382. The sequence goes on from OW051479.1 coordinate 5,782,017, forward strand.
ACGCAGAGGAATACATGTGCAAGAGGGGTTGCTGTAGACCTTGTCATGCTGTGGTAGTTTTGACTCTTCTTTTTTATGAGAAAGAGATATTTTCAGGAAGGAGCCAAACGAGTAGGCGCCTTTATGGTTTTTGCAACAGCTTTTCGTCTATTTAGACTTTCCTTAGGCTTCGTTGGACAAACGAGTGACCAAACGCGTCAAATGGAAGGCGTAGATAGTCCGATCTTTTACGTCTGATTTTCTTTTTCTTTTAAGACAATGGGATTCTAGGGGTTTATGATGATGATAGAAGGTTTTCTTCTGTTCATTCTCTTTACGGGAATCAAGAAATTCAACCCTCGAATGGTCCTCGTCTACGTCGTTTATCTCGGAATCGTCTTGTTCTTCCTGGTCATCCTGACAGTTCTGAACTTCTTTACTGCTGTCTTCTTTGAAGTCATTATCGACTCAATCGTTTGTTTTTTAAAATTTTTCTAAACAAAAAACTTAAGTCAAAGGGAGAGAATCAAGACGACAATCCGGTCAAAATGCTTTTGGATACAATGCAAACCCAATCGAAGGCAGCTGGAATCATGGGTATCCCCTAGTCTTTCCTCCATTCGTTCTATTTCAGAGTTGCGAATGATGCTTTATGTCACTCTTTTCGTCCTCATCCTGGCTTCTCTCATCGAATATTGGTTCTTCAACATTGTCCGTCGGTGTTATTTCTACATGAAAGACTACGAGGAGCATCGCAAAGTCTACGCAACTGTCGTCTTTGCTCCCTGAGCTTTTGATCTCCCACTTATTTGGACATTCTTCAGCGAAAATTATATTTGGCATTAATATTTCACAATAAAGATATTTGTCTGAAAAGTTCCAACTTTTGCTTACAGACTTGTCCACTTATCCCTGCTCATAGACGTTCTTTCCTCTCTGAACCAAAAGAGAAAGTAGGAGAAACTTTGATTGGCATCATCATCGCTTATTCTTTGAAGGAAACTTCCTCTATTTTGAAGATTTCATCTACATTTTACAAACAGATGACAGTTCAACCAGAGAGAAATTTTCACTAATCTGGTCAGAGCTATAATTAAAAGTCCACATGTATAGCAGCTTAACTGCTCGATATAAATCCAAGGAGCCACGCTCAAAGAAGGAATTAACTTTGATTCCTCTCATTGAACAATCGGATTTTTTATCAATCCTACATCGCCACTAAAAACAATTTAAAAACCATACACAAACTGTAACTACCTCCATGCTATTCCCTCTTTTACGTAGAGACATGGGATTACCACAAACCTGGCAAAGAAACTGTCGTACTAACAACCCTTCATCCAACATTTGCCTAATGAGGGTATGCTGATCAGGAAAGGCTTTCAAAAATTCTGCTAAGGTGCTAATCGATTCCATTTCTTAAAATTTTAAGTAGCCTTAACCCAAAGAAATTGCACAAGAATAAAAAACGAAAAATACAATGAAATAAATGTTGAAAGTAAACCAAAGTAGGATAGAGGAGTGGGGGGCCTGTCTACATCCAGGTAGGGGACTTGTCTAAACTCTCAAGCTTTTTGGTGGGGGGTCAACATATCCGAGCACTTTGGGGGGCGCGGCTAAACGAGGTGGGGAGATTGTCTCAATGTAGCCCCTCCTTTTTAGGACCAGAGACTACCACCAGAACTGCATTTGCAAGGCCATTTTCGTAATTAAACTGCGTAAAATTTGGCCGAAAAAAGTTTAATTAGAGTCTTAATATGCTGCGAACAAATTAGTCGAAGAGAGTGGGAGAGCCAGTCAGCCGGCTGTTCCACATTTGGAACCTCTCTTCCATCTACGTTCCTACTGTAATTCATGAAGACTCATCTCGGCAATGGCTTCTCTCACTACGACAAGCAATATATGGTCAGATGTTGCTGTTCTCGGCCCATTCATTGCAAGGTGCGCCTATCTTTTAGTCTTTTGTTTAAAATTCAGCTGGCTGCCCAAATAGTTGGAGTCATAATGGGCTTTTTCCTTTTTTTTCAAGTCTCCAAGTACATTAGCAAGATAGAAATGCAAAAGAGTGGATACATCACGGATCCGAGTGGCAAAGGGTCAAATCTTTCTGCTGTAAATTTTTGAACGAAGACTCAGCTGGAGTTCAGATATTATATTATCTCGTGGAGGCAATCATAATCGCCGTTTTCTTCGTTGGGACATACAGGAAACGATCCCGCATGGTCTATCCCTTTGTCATTTATATCCTCATCATCATACTTTTGGGCTACGCTTGTGCCATTGTCTCCCTCGTCGCGGCCATTTTCTTGTCAGTTATTGGCGAGACTGCTTCGGTTTGTTTTCTCTCCAGAAAAATCGAGGAATATTTCAGCACGATATGAGACACCACGGACACGATTTTGCCAAACAAATCATTATGGTTTTTAGGTTTTTTGAAGTATTTTACGAGAACTTTCAAGAACAATTCCTCTCAAAGACTACTGTAGCTCTACGTCCAAGTCTCGGTAAAAACTTCGATGAGTTAGCTACTTCTTAAAAAATATTCTCAGATCCTCGACTCATCTTTGTTTTCAGCTTTTTTGGATCTCTTCTCCCACTGCTGATGCTAATATGGTTCCTTCATATTGTCAGACAATGCTACGATTACTTCAACGATCTCGAAAAGTTTCGAAGAAACCAGCGAAGATCTCAGTTTGAGTTCCAAACCTTCGCTCTCCCATAATCTTACAAACCTTTAATAAAGCTTACAAAGCAAGTTGCTATTCGACTGGTATTAGCCCTTTCAAAAATCTGTAAGCATTTATCTGAATGACCCAGCTGGTGGCTGTTGTTTTTTTACTTTTCTCAGCAGTTGAAGCCCAGTATTCAAACAAAAAGTTAGTCTTTTGCTGTGCTTCTTACAGATCGTTTTTAGCCATAAAATGGGTGTAATCGGAGTTGTAAATGGCGAATGGAATTCCGGCAAAGAGGTCCGAATCTATCCAAATCAGCCATATTCGTTCACAATCTATGGACAGGATTTACCTCCATCCGGCTATGTCCTCTCTTCTCGAAGCTCTTGCTATGGGTTCAATAAGGCTAAAGCATCCAATGTTGTCGACATCCCTTTGACCGTAATCTGGCCGACAAATATGAGCAATCTAGATCCAGCGCTTCGTATCAAAAGACGCTTTGTGATTTTCCGGGCCAAAGATGGAATTCCATTCAAAACCGACTCCTTGGAACGATTTCATATCTGCCATCCGGAAATCCAAGGAAACTCGACCGATGTAAGGCCACTTTCTCCAAAAATACTTCCATTTCAGTACCTGATGGTTCGATCGGCAGTGAGTCGAAGTGACTGGTGGAAATGCATTGCGATGTTGGGCTGTCTCATCGGATCAGGCTTCTGTTCCGGCGTGAGTATCGCCTTCTTCACCTACAGTACCGACGAGCTTTTGAGCATCATCGAGGCTTCGATCAATCAAACGGAGAAACATTACGCCGAGCAGATCCTCTGGTATCGACAGAAATCCAACTATTTGATTTGTTGTTTCGCCAGCTCCAATTGCATTTTCAACGTATTGCTGACGAATCTCTGCGAGCAAATCTTCGCAAATTCCCAGCAAAAAGCCGTGATAAGTCTCCTCGTCTCCTGTTGTCTCACCGTCATTTTGGGCGAAATTTTACCCCAGGTACATAGATTTTCTCTTATATTTTAGTCAAAATTTAGGCTATTTGTTCTCGATATGGCCTAGTTGTAGCGGCTAAAACACGCTACGCTACTCTATTTCTCTTCCTGTTGATGGCACCATTCGCTTGGCCGTTAAGTAAAGTGATCGATTTGATTTTGGGACGAGAAGCTCGTGAAGTTCTGAGTCGCGATCAACTCAAAAAACTCCTAACTCATCATGCAAACAACCTTTCGGAGAGACCAGGAGACCAGGAAGGCGAAATCCTTCGTCGCACAGTCAAATTCCAAGACATGACCATTCGGGATATCATGAAGCCACTTAGCGATGTATTTGCCCTGAGTGATGCATGTAAATTCACTCCAGAACTGGCGTTGAATCTCGTCGAACGCGGGTCATACAGTCGGATTCCTGTCTTCTCCGGTAGAAACACGAAAAACATCTATGGATGTATAAACATGAGCGATCTGCTGAGCAAGCCAAAGCAAGGACAAACCATAGCTCAAATCATGCAGGAGACAACGAGCCATTTGAGATTCGCTCCAATTGACATGAAATTGCCTGCATTAAGTGAGGAAATGAAGACAGGAGAACATCACATGTGCGCCGTTTTTGATTATCGTTTCAACAAGAATGAAGTCCAAGGATTGGTCACTTCCGAGGATGTTTGGGAACAACTTTTTGGCGATATTCAGGATGATCTCGACTTGGCATTTGGCAATAAGCGAACCGGAATTCGGAAGGATCAAGCCACTCTGGATTGGTACAAGGAGAAGGGCCTCCCATTCAACTGCAATCGCCAACTGGCTATCATCCAACAGCTCTACAATCTCTGTCCTGAGCTCAAATGGATGGGTCTTAATGTTCACAAAATGCGCAATTTTATGCCACAAAAACTCAAAACTCTTGCTGCTTTAGAGGAACTCATCTGTGATATGGAGTTTGCTTGTTTTTTTAAATTTTCAAACGGAGACAATTTCAGCAAGATTTATGTAATATGTCGTGGCGAATTTGAGGCTGAAATAATGAATAATTCGGATTGTTCGTCGAGTGATATGAAGGCCTCCAAGAGGTTCAGCTGTAAAAATGGAAGAGTCTTCATTTTGAACTCGAATTTGTCGTCTCTTGTCGCCCAAGAATATGTGAAAAGTTTCCCCTCCTTTCAAGCGAAGGCGCCCCGTTTCGCCGGAAAATATGAATTAAAACAGTCGAGGATAATTCATAATAGAAGGGAGACCTCTTATTTCACGATTGACCGAGAGCATTTGATCCAGGTAATACGCTCACAGGTCGAGGATGAAGGACACGAGCATTACGAGAGTCACAGACAGGCACCGCCTTTTTCGAGGCCGCCAAGTAGAAATTCAAGGACTAGGAAAACTGAATCGAACGAAGACTCGGAAGAACACGAGCCTTTGCTCAAAGTCGAGTCGACCCAAGATGATTCGGAGGAGGATCTTTCCGAAACGAGCACTCTCCATTCCATGATGACACAGCGAAGTTCTCTCTAGAAGGTGCTGCCCACCAACGAAAAATTGACTAAATAAACTATCTTCTGTTTTTATCATCTCTTCGAAGTTCGGAATAATTCGCTCTCAGGAATGTAAGAAACATTCTGAGAGTAAAGAGTTAGATGAAATTCAGAAGAATGTCCAAATATAGCTCTTTTAAGCCTGCATACGTGGATATTTCACGAAACCGAAACTATCCTTGAAATAAATTTAGCGCGTCACACTCGCTGTTGCTTATTGAACTGCTGAACTGCCGTTTCTGCCATTCTTCGCCACAAGTTTTTCTTTATTCTACTTCTTCTTAAGAAACGTTTAAATAAATTTGATGCAAAAGAAGAAATTAATGAGGAATATGATCGCTTGTTGAGATTCATTTTTTCTCGCGGGCACCTGCTGCTCAATTAGAAAAGTCGATAGGAATAAGCGGCCTTTTTGAGCTCTCAGAACTCGTTAGCCCAGCTGATTCATTCCTCAAAATAGCCTGTTTCCATTAGGAATTCACATTTCCTGCATACTAACTTTAGTCTTTTGGTCTTCCAGAATGAAACCCAGCCCAGGACGAGATGGCTTCCCCCATTATGATTCTCGCTATACGTGTGATTCTTGCTGCTGTGGTCCAGTCCATTGCAAGGTCATTTATCTTCTCGTTCTCATCCACAAAATATAGACAGGAGCTCGTCGAGTTGGAATCTTTTTGACTTTCGTTCTCGCTTTACAAATCGCCAATGGCTTCTACAACAAAAACATCGGAATTGTCTCGGTAGGGAGACGATCTTATCAAATGGTTTTCAGGGCTCAATCCATATCGCTAAAATCATAATAACAATCTTATTGTTTGTGGGAATCAGCCGAATGAATCCCCGACTTGTCCTTCCCTATGTTTTCTTCACTTTCATCCATGTCCTCTCAACGATCTTCCTCATAATCTTCCTTTTTGTCGTCATAATTCAACCTTACAGTTCTTTTGGAAATCTGCTTAGAGTAAGTTTCTCTTCTAGAAATTAACACAAATTCAGACATATCTGGAGGGACGATTGCCTAATGAGCCCGACAAAACTTGTGAGTGAAAAAGGCAGTGAGATTTCAATTATTTAAGTTGAATTTTCGAAGGAGTTAGGCCAATCTTTTTCAATAAATTACATCAACTTTTCTCAATTCAAAGATACTTTTTTTTTAGATCTTCGCGTCTTCTCTATTCTGGGAATCAGTCTTTGTGTTTTGGGATTAGTCTTGGCCTACTGGTTCTTCGACATAATCAAAAGATGCTACAATTATCTTCGAGACTTCGAATATCATTGTGATTTGAACACAGAAATTCCCGTCGAATACCATCCTTAACTTGAAATAAATTGAATCTTTGATTGTTCTTGGGAATTGAGACTCTTTTATGCTTGAGAGAATGTCGTATCTGGGAAAGCTTTTGTTATAACAGCTGAAGCCAGATGATTCATTTTAAAAGAATCTTACATCATTTCCAACGCATGGAGGGATAGATAATCTTTCAAATAATTGTAAGCCCTCTTGCTCACCGCCACAATCCAGAATTGGAAGACAGAAGCTGCGATGAAGAGGATTCCTCGTACAAAGAAACTCGCCCGAATCGCTGAGCATTTTTGCTTTCAAACGAAAAGACTCACATTGGTCGTTGTGCTGATAGCGGATGGCCATCTGCTTGTCGATTGCCTCGATCTGAACCATTCATTTAAAAGGAGAGAATATAAAACAATTCACCAATTCTAGAACTCTTTCAGTATAGGGAAGAGCAGCCAGAACAAAGGAGAAAATCGAACTGCAAACCAGAGCCAAAAATCCGAAAGACATCCAACCAACAAAAATCAAAACAAGACTCGGAAAAGGAGGGAATTATCTCCAGAATAATAGACTTACTGGGAGTTTGATTTGAATTCCGAGAATTAGAAAAACACAAGAAGAGATGTTGATAATGTCGATGACCAACTGAATATTTTTTTATTTTTTGAACAAACTGACCGCCAGAGGTTCCTTGCTTTGGATTGATATGTAGAGAGGAAAGAGCATAAAGATCAAGATGATCACTCCGAGGAGAGAAGCTGCTGTCTGGAAGCCCCATCATCTCCCAAAAATGAGAAAGAAACTCACAGTGCAATGCATTCTTTTGCAGCAACAGTTGGTTTTGTAGTTCTCCTCGAGCATTTCATATTCACTTTCAGTCGGCTGTTTCACTACGAAGCCTCGTTCCAATCCATGTTCGCAAATATCAATTGAAACGGACATTTTGAGAGAAAACGAGGAGCAGAAACCGCTCGACCGTGGCCGAAGAGAGGATAACAAGATGTTGGCCGAGTGGTGAAGCAAAAAATTAAGGTAATTTAGGGGATCGATGCCACATAAGAGTCTCTTCTCCTTTTATAACTTCATGTCCCTCGTTTGATATTTCGGGGAGAAAAAGGCCATCTGTCTCTCTAAGGTTTTTCTTCTTGCACCTGCACCAACAATCGAACAAAAGAGCTGACAGACAAAATGACATCAGGAAGAGGAAAGAAATTTATTAAGAAATGGTGCGAATGTTCCTTTTGATTTTAATTTTTCCAATATCTTTGGTCATTCTCTTCTGGAAACTCTCCAAATATCTCACCGTATTCTTGACAATCCAAAGCGGAATCAACATGAATATTCCAAAGGTGAAATTGAATTGAATTCCGAAGATGATGTAAGTCATAATGTCCAGGAAGCCTTCTTCAGTTTCCATGTATTGAGAATAGGAATAGTCCGACTGAAATCCTCTCTTGTTTTGGGAGGGAAAAGGACGAACAAACCATGACGAGTCTGGCCAATGGGAAGGGGAAGAAAAGCATAAAAATGAGATAAAAACCACTGAAGCTGAAGATGAAAGAGATGGTTAAATAGACACCATAACAGGCTTGGAACATGGTGAGGGAGCAAAAGAGGAAAGCCACCACAAACCAAAGGCAGAAAAAAACCCAGAAAAACCAGCAAACGAGCTGGAAAGTCTTTGAGAGAAACGAGAGAACTGACTAGACTTAAATCAGCTCCATTCTTGGGCGTATTGAGAGCCGTGCTGAAGACCTTTTCGGCTGGCATAATGAGAGGAAGAAAGTTGAGGAAACAAAGGAAGAAAACGAAGACCTAATTTGACCTTGAGAAGTATCTAAAACTACTTACATAAATGTGGATTCGACAACAACAAAATTTGATTCGACCAGCCATTTCCTGGAGGGAGGGATCGATGCCTTCTTTTTATATTTGACGACCAATGTTTTGGTTACGGCGGAGTGAGCCATCTCTAAGAGAAGCATCGTCAATAGGGAGGAAAGTTTTTGATTTACGATGTCACTCCCTCAGCCATAAATCTGGGCGTAAATTGAATCTGTTTGAATCTTTATGATGACGAATAGCCGGCTGTCCTTTGAGCTTCTCTGACTGTAAATGGCGGGTCAGACGATGAGAGGTTTTGACTCATTGGAAGAAACAAAAAGTTGCTGATTCAGAGATTTGTCAACGACTATAGAGTGGGCGCTTTTCAAAAATGATACCGGAACTAAACGAAAAGTTTACATTAATTAGATGGAGCTTTCCAATGGATGAAGTCGTGATTACGATGATTTTAGTCTAATTTTGAAACCTTAAAAAGAGCATTTTGTCGATCTTTTTGTTAATTTCTTTTGAACTTTTTACTCTGTTTATGAAGACAGTTGCCGCCCCGCCCAGTCGTCCGCGCACATGTGTCGATTTGCAAATTTGAGAGTAACCGAGATGGAGCGTCATCGCTACAGGTACATCTCGTTTTGTGGCTGCAAGTTCCCAACCAAAGTCAGTTTTTCCTTATTTTTTGAATTCTTTTTGTCTTCAGCTTGTGACGATCGTTGTTGGAATTTTTGGAATTCTCTTCTCCACAACCATTCTCATAATTTATCCACAATATTTGGCTCATTTTATCAACGACATCAATATCCACAAATCGGTGAGACTTTCCTCCTTTTTTTCTCGTCGAATAATTAGTTTGTTATCGTCGTTTCCTGTCTCCACATTTGGTCTTCTACGATGATCCCTCTTGGAATTTACTTCAACAAATTCTCTTTTCTTTTCCCTTCGATTATGACATATCTTCTCTTTGGAGCCTATTTCCTTGGCCACTTTATTATGGCTCTAACCACTGCTTTGTCTCCAAATTCTCTCATTTCAACTGTTTATTTGGTAAGAAAGCTGGCCCCTTTTATGATCAATTTGTAGGGAGATCCGTATGAGAAAGTCCTCCTGGAGAATCCTCATTTCAGACATCGTAAGTCATAAATAGCTTGCCGCCTGTCTGATCAGATCTTTTGTTTATCGCGCAACTCTCTCTGATCCTATATGTGCCGCGAGGCTGATCAATAAATGCACACTCGGGTAAAAACATTTGCGAAGGGCAAGATACCAGCCATCGATTTTTGAATACGGATACGGCTCGGCTTCGCAAGGTCACGCAAACATTCGCCCTTTGGGCCGAGTCTAGACGCTTCTTTCGAAATTTATTTATCTACTTGCAAAAACAATGGCTACCGAAGATCTTCCAGGTTTCCAAACAACCTTCTCCACTCTGGCCATAGTTCATCTGTTCTTGGCCCAAATGCCGTTCATTGCCTTTGCTATCATCTTCAAGAACACCCTTCATATGATCTACCAACAGCTACCGAGTCGACCGTCTACTCCAGAAGTTCGACAACTCGATCTCTACGATGTATCTCCAATTCCGACCTACACCTGCTATGATGATGATAGTTTCGACGTTTAGAGACCTATTTTATCCTCGTTTGGTCATATTCGGTCCCGTGATGCCTCTCTCTTTTTTAGTCCGAGGGCGGGACTGTAATGGGCGGAGTTTCAATTGCTCACCTCATCCCGTCTCTCTCATTTTGCTTCTTTCTCGCTCCCTCGTCTCTTTGTCTCTTCTTTCTAATAAAACAAATTTAGAAGGATGGTCTTCAGAAGGAAGGCCTGCTTCAACGGATATATCCGACGACCCATCTGTGCTCTGGTCAGTTTCTCTCTCTCTCTCTCTCTCTCACTCTCTCACTCTCTCTCTCTCTCTCTCTAGAAGGTTCTCCCGGGAATTTTTACACTTTTTCAGATTTCGAAATAATGCTCGGGGGATCGATAGGGCTGTACCGTATAATGAGTCATTTTGCAAATCAATTGAAAATCAATTAAGGAGGTTCATTTGATTTAAGCAGCCTGAGTCAGCACACACGAGAGTTCCTCTTTCAGGTCATCGTCTTCCTAGTTGGATGTCTCGAACTGATGGTTTCTTCTCATCTCTTTTGTGAGCTCTTCAATCGTTCGACCTTCCCCTATCCGATCCTCTATGTGAGCTAAAAATTAGAATAAAAAAAGAATTTCTAGGTCTCCGCTGGAATTACTTTGCTCTTTATGGGAGTCTCCAAGCTGGCTGGAATGATCTCCGGCTGTCATTGGGCTTTTTTCACGAGCTCGTTGACTTACCTCATCATCTCGACTCTCACGTTGATCCTGTCGCTCTACAATGGTCTCGTGATTATCTTCCCCGAGCTTAGCATCAAGAATTATTTCCCTACTCTCGTGAGTTCTCTTTGTTCCATTTATCACGAAGCCTAGGAGCTGCCTACAAGAAGGGTCGACTTCCTTGACAATTGCGACACAGTGGTCCTGGCTTGTGTCCTTTGTCATCTGCTGAGTGACATCATTCTTTATGCCACTCTCAAAGTTTCCAACCACTATAAACAACTCTCCTACCTTCGAAACGACGATGAGGATGTCGTTTGAATTCCCTCCCATTCGTATAAAAAATTTTCACTTGTGATACGATAGGTGTATTATCCCCAGAATGGTTCATTCCATGACAATATCTTTCATTTATTTCTTGTGCTTTTGTGTGATTGAAAAAGTTACAGAAAATGACCTCGCCTCGCCTCAACGACGTGAAGCCTCAAAAACCCAACGAGACGGGAGCCCAAGACCATGCCGCTCCAAAGCCAACGTGCCCTTATAAGGCTTTCCTTGCTGGAAAACTTCATCTCATGGCTATTGTCTTCAACTATCGCGAATTCCTTGCCAAGGGTGTTGTGAGTTGAATTGATTTTCTGAAGAAATAAAATAAAAATAGTATTTCACCACCGTCATGGGATTGGCCCATGTCCTCACCGCCATTTTGCCTTTTTTGTCCGAGCCTTTCAACTTCGCATTCAACGTAGGAATTTCTTCTGACACTAAAGTTCTTTCAGAATAATTTCTATTTCGAGCTGATCCTTGGCTTCTCTTGTTTCCTTGGAGTTGCTTGGAAGAGTCCCTATCCTCTCTTCTTCCCTTTCCTGGTCAATATCTTCACTTCTATCTCTTTCGCTATTGCATTCGTCGTCAGTGGACTTATCGCCATCTTCTCTCGATTCGCCTTCGCTCGCCAATTCATGGTTTGTTCACATCTCTTTTTTTCTTATCTTTTGATTTCAGGATTCCTACAACGATGAGTTCATCATCACTGGACTCTGCAATTTCAATGGTAGAAAAAAATCATTTTAATCAAAACAAAACTTCAGAATATCGTCTGACGGCCATCGTCGTTAATCTCGCCATGTTCGGCGCCTTAATCCTCTCTCTGAGTAATGTGCTCTTCCTCATCATGTCCATCAGATACTACCAGCTGATTCAGAGGGATAAAGCCAAGAAGACCCTTGTTTCCGTCTATTCGAAGTCCGACATCGTCTAGGAGACTCCTTAGGCTAAGTTTCTTAAGAAGCCTTGATAATAAACCTTTATGCTCATTTTTTGGCTTCCAAACGTGGTTATTTCCATATTATCTCTCTTCTAGTTCTTCTTTTCTCTTTACTCTTTTTTTCAAAAATTTTCAGGGTAAACCCTAGCTTCCATCATGACTCAGCAGTCCAAGTATCCGGCTTTGGCTGCTCCTCCAAACTATTCTTACTCGTCGGACTGCTCGGACCTGGCTCTGACTGAGCCTCCGGTCTACTTCATTCATGAGTTTGAGAATCGTCCTCCTTCTTGTTCCATGGCGAGTTCTTTTTAGAAAAAAGTTTAGATTAAAAAAATCAAATGAGAAATGCCTAAAAAATGTTTCAGTCGATGATCTACCTGTTCGCTCTTCTCCACATCATTGTCGGATTGACAATTAAATTGGATTTTTACACCACTCGCATCTTCCAAGACGTCTTCCCCAGTCACAATCTTATGGTAGCTTCCCTTCAAAAGACAAAAAAATCTTCAGCTCGCCATCGCCATCACCTTCATTGTCATGGGATCGACTCTCATTCTTGCTCTGATTTGTCGTTCTCGCTTCCTTCTCCTCATGATGTACGCTATCCATTCAATCTGGATTGCTCTCATGGTTGTCGTTTCACTTTGCACGATTTGTCTGGCCATCTGGCCTGATTCCTTTGTTCGTCAAGCTATCATCAACTCGGAGGGCACTGTCTACAGGGCCTTGAATCCCCATCAGAAAGAGAGTCAGTTCTCTGCTTTTCTTATCTGTTCTTTCTAGGCATCCAGACGATCGCTGCGATCATCGCCATCTATTCGTCAGTCTTCGCTGCCATCTCCTCCGTTTTCAACTCCACGGTCATGACCGTCTCCAATTATTTCAGCGTCAATAAGACATACTTCTCTCCTTAGAAAAAAGTCGTCGAGTACTTCATTCGAGAAATAAATTACATGCATTTGACTCTTTTATCTCTCTTGGTCATTAGCCTTAAATTACTTTGTTATTTTTAATCAAGATTGTGAATCAAGTAGGATGACTGCGATCAACGCACGTCCCTTGCCTGGTTGTGGTCAGTCAATTCAAATGCCTACCGTAATCGTCAGATACAGGCCTAGTTCTTGCCTTGTAAGTTTTTTTTCTTTCAAATAAAACATTTAGATGCGTATCACCTATTTTGTATTCTACTTTCCTGGGCTTCTAGCTATTATCTACCACATCTTCCAATCCAACTATCAATTGATTTTGTTTACGGTAGGACTCTTTCCCTTCAAATAAAAAGTTAGCTTCTAATTTCATTCAAATCGATGCAATGGGGTTCTAATGCTATGGCTGCTTCTTATGGGTCTCTCGAAACCAACGCAGAGATGCTCTTTCCTTTCATCTCGTGGATTTTCGGTTGCTCTATCGCTTTGTATTGTAGTAGCCTCATCACTGTTCATCCCTACAGTGAGTTGCTCAGTTCACTTGTAAATCTTTTTAGTCTCCTTCATTACCTTGATGGTTAATTTTCTCTTCGGCTTCTTTTGCCTGAAGGCATTCGCTCAAGTTGGAAAGCCCATCGTCGTCCTCCAATACGCTGAATCTTCTACTGATGGTGAAAGCGATGACGAGTCGCCTCTGTCTAGCTCTCCTTCTTCTTCCTTCGATGAGTCTGAAATCGGCCCTTCATCATTATCTAACTCAACTTTCCTTTGATTTGTACGCTTTTTGGAATGAATATCTCATCATCAATGTCCTATTTTTCAATTGGATTTTGGTCCAAAAATATTTTGATTTTATTTGAAATTGTCTCTCTTCAGGAGAAAGATATCGAATCAGATGAACGAGAACGAGATCCACGAGATTAAGGGAAAGAGCATCTCCGAGTTGGTTTCGAGAGAATCAAAAATGACTTGCGATGAAATTGAAATGACTTCGTTTGAACCAGAAACTTCGCCAAAGAGACAGAGTGAAATAAAGTTGTTCATCCTCGTAGGTTCATTTCATTTTTGGTAGGTTTGCTGCTTCCAGAAAGTTGTGACTCTCTTCCTCATTGGACTCCCTGTTTTAGTCGCCATTTGTCATCATTTCTTCCTCTGGGATTTTACTCTAATCAGTCTCACGGTAATTGAAGCGACTTATTTCCAACAATACAAACTCAGGCTATTTTTGGACTCTTCGGATTCAAGAAAGGCGTCGACTACTATCTGAGTCATGTTGAAGGAACGAAGGAACAACTCCAATGGGACATTCCCTTTTGGTTTCTCTGTACTCTTTTCTCTTGGATCTTCGCTCAACTCATCAAGAGAAACATCTGGGGATTTTACATTTTGGCTCTTTTGATGGCCATCATTGGCGTCTCTCTTCTCAGTATGAATTATATCCAGAATTATCTCGCCCCCACCTCTTCTCGAATCAGTTATCCCAAATTCAAGTGGCTGACTCAACGTGGCCGTTCCTATACCATTTAATTCTCCCCTTCATTCTCCACATCAACTTATTTAAATCTTTTTAAGGATTTTAATAAATCTACTTTTAAGATTGAAATTTATTCAAAAGGTTCTTTTCCTTATTTATCGTGTAGTCTCTCTCTATTCAGAACCATTCAGATGCTTGAACATTCTGAATTAGTCGCCGAGCTTCAACAGCATAACTTGAAGATTCGTCGTCTCATCAGGTAGGCGTGGTCTCATTTCATTTGATATTTTCAATAAGAAATCTTCGCTGGCTCACAGCTATGGGTATAATCTTCGCTATTGCTCCATTTTGTTTGATTGAAAGCACTGTATTTTATTTGGGACCCGACAGTTGTTATCTAGTGAGAAAACTCTAAAATGACCATCTTCTTCTAGCATTATGGCGCATTTTGCAGCCTCATTTGTGGTCTTTTTGCCCTTCTTCTCTGCTTCTCTACTAAGCGGATGATTTGGAGTTGTGTTTCATTTCTAGGATATATGATTGGTGGACTCTCGTTCTGGAGATCCACCATATCGTCATTGAGCGTAGTATGTTCAATTGAGAAAAATCTAATGTTCAGCGTTTTAGCAAATTCTGTTCTTTTTTATTCAATTCTTCTTCTGTTTTATTTATATGCTTACCTGCTATATGGCTCGGTTTGTTGATGTAGAATCCAAGATCCTGGCGAACTTTTTGAACAGAAATACTCAAATCGCGTGAATTCGCTCTTTCAATTTAAATAATTTGAGGAATAAAAGCTGTTTACTTTTCATTTTATTTGGTAAATGCCATTACTATTTTCCCTTCTTCTTATATTACAAATAAATTTAGAAAAATGCCAGGCGAGAGAAAGAAGAAGAAAGATGACGAGTTTGCAGTTTATTTCACGCCCAACTATTGGGTGAACTCCTCCCCATAATTCGAATATTTTCCAGGTTGTTGCCATTATGTTTATAATAGTCAATTTGCCGGCTTATTTTGCCCTTATTGTCGGTTGTCTGAATTTCGAAAAAGTTAATAGATGGACTGTAAGTTACAGGAATCCCCTCAAAGGAGTTTAGTTCTTCTATGGGATCGTCTCCATTTGGAATGGATCGAGATTCATTCGGCCCAAAAATAATGCAATCTCTGCGCATGGACATCTCCTCTTCTGGTTCCTTAGCATTTGTGTCACTTGGTACTACGCCGGAATCTTCGGGTATGACGAAAAGTTGGGAGGATTTCACGGTATCTCCTTCTCTCAAACAAAACAAAGGAGATTTTCAGGAATAGAAGAGTCGCTTTGCCTTGTGATCTACGTGTACTTCGTATCCGTCAGCTTTGTTAAAAATACTCAAATATTGAAAAAATGAACAATTCCAATTCTCAGTTTCTTGATCTCGGTGATGATTTTGTTTGTTTTTCTCCTTGTTTTCCGATAAATATATTGCTGTTTTTGTTCAAATACTACTCGTACGAGCTTTCTCCCTCATTTGCCTATACGAATCTTATCTTAAGGGCCATTGACATATAGATCTACCCTCCGAATGGAGTCCTACATCAATCAGTTTGGTCTGATTATGGCTCACTATCGTCCGGATAAAGCGTTGATGAGTCTCATCGACAAAACGATGGATAAATATCCCAAGATTGAGTCGACGTCCCTCATTTTTTTCATCCCAGTCCAAGCAAAAGTATTTTTTTCACGGTTTTTCGGATGCACTCTTTTCCAGGGGACTATGATTTTCTGCCTGACAATTTATGCAATTTTCTTGCTTCAATTCTACTTCTTCGTTCTCTGTTCGGGAATTATTTCTGGAGTTTATGAAATGCTCCAGTTCATTTTTGTAAGAAATAGCTCCTCTTTAAAAAAGTATATTTCCAGACGAATTGGATCTATTTGATCTCGACTTTTGCCTTCTCCTGTGCCGTGGCTGGTCTTCGGAAAAGAAATCATTTCCTTTTGATTCCCTTCTTCCTTGATTCTGCTAGTGGAATCCCACGAAGTGTCTACAGTTATACCAGACAGTTTTATCCCAAATACGTCGAGGAATTAAATAACCCGGTTAGTTCACTTTTCGAGCTGACTTGATCCATTTTCAGAAACAGTTTTG
The DNA here is from genome assembly GCA_932521405.1 of Oscheius sp. JU1382. NCBI lineage: Eukaryota > Metazoa > Nematoda > Chromadorea > Rhabditida > Rhabditidae > Oscheius > Oscheius sp. JU1382. Next base: position 5,798,434 of record OW051479.1, read on the forward strand.
CAAGTCAATCCTCAAGGGGAATATCGGATTCAAAGTCATGTTGTTCCTCGTAATTCTCTGGCTTTGTTTCTTGGCGGCCGACTCGACTTTCAGGATGATTTTCGTCTATTACTATGAGAAGAAGGCGGCGAAAAATAAGACGATTACTTCCACAAGTGCCCCAAACATCAATTTCAACTAACTTCTTCAATTCGTATCCTTCTCCCGATCAAATAAATCATTCAAACATTTTTTTTGGATATTTTCATGATTATTTTGATCCACCAGATCTTTAGGCATTTTGTTCGTCGTTTATTGGACCTTGCCCGCTGAAATCAGATGAAGTCGTTTCCTTTCATGGCGGACTTTTGAGTGACATTAGTGTTGGTCATTTTGGCGATTAGCTTCATGGCTCAGTCTTTTTCGTGTGGTCTTTTTGCGATAAGATATGGTTGTTCCTTTTCTTCGTCCTGGCACGAGAGAGCCTCCTTCGATTACTTTTTTGGTCACATGAGAGTTTTCAGAAGATGATGAAGCAAAAGATGAAATCTCTTCTCCTTTCGATGGATCCATACGTTCGAGTCCTCTTTATCCCGATCCCTGCAACAGTCAGTTTATTTCTTTTTAATTTGGCATTTTTTCAGCTGATCTGTTGCATTGGAATTTGCATAAATTTCGTGGGAATTTTCGCCATCATCCAACAATTGGTTTCAAACTTCCTTGGAGTTCGTGCCTCTCTCTTCGAGGTAATTATCAAAATAGGAAAGAGTTTGATCTTTTAGATTGTTTTTCTGCTGACTGTCGGATTGACTACCGTAATGGCTGTGGTTGGAATGCTAAAGAAGTACTCTCTTCTTCTGATTCCTTTCTTCGTCACTTATGCCTTCTTCTTCGCCGTTTGTCTCATTAGCCTCTTCAAGCACATGTTCATTTATCCAAAGGAAATCAACTACAATCCAAGTGACTACCGCCGAGGATTCTATGCTTGCGAGAGCAGATATGGTAGGATTGAGTCTCCAAGAAAAAATAAAAGTTTTAGATACATTTATCACTGGAGTCGGAATTACCTACATCACGAAGATTCTAGTTGAAGCATCGTTCAGAAAGATTGGAAATTTCATGAAAAACGAAAACGAATACGAGATGATGCTCATCCAAAAAGTCTAAACTGCCGTAGATTGATTAGCCAAAATAAATGATTTCGGAACTAGTAAATCTTTGGGGCCCCAGTAGCCATGATTCAATTTTTGTGTTATCAGGAGGGTCGCGGGTTCAATCCCCCTCCCTGACTTACATTTTTGCTTTATTAATTCAAGTCTTTTTTTCATTTTTTTTAAACGTTTTGACTCAATTTTATTGCATTATAAGCACATATGCATTGGTATCTCCTCACTATCCAACGGCAAACTCATTTTTTGAGTAATCCTATTGGTAAAAGATGCAAAATCCAATTTCTCGACTCAGACCGGCTTAACAACTCGATAAGCCAGAGAATTTCAATGCTACAGAGCAGCTGGAACAAGTAAAAGGTCTATTCAATGTGATTTATGCAACTGAATTGAGTCAAAACGTTAAAAAAAATGAAAAAAAGACTTAAATTAATAAAGCAAAAATGTAAGTCAGGGAGGGGGATTGAACCCGCGACCCTCCTGACAACACAAAAACTGAACCATGGCTACTGGGGCCCCAAAGGTTTACTAGTTCCATTATTTCTCATCGGAGTAAGCCCCGAAATCCGTCTTCTTACAACATGCGTTGTAAGATTTATTTAAAAATGCAGCTGTTGTCTTCATTTTCTCACCAATATATAAACCTGTTCTATGATGTGTTCAGGGGTGTCGTCAAGATGGGCTTTTGGCAGCACGTTGATCCAAACACTCAACTCCTTTATTTTCCTATTTCATCCAAGGTTTGTCCTCCATCTTTTTCGTAAATAAAAAAACTGTTAGTTGCTTTGCTTCGCGGGAGTTGGTGTCAACCTGTTGATTTTGTCTTTGTGTTTCTGCGATATGGCTTCTTTCAATGGAGATAAGACTTACTACGTAGAGGCCTGGTCTTTCCAAATATCAATATTCAGACAATCTTTGTCACATTCGTCGCTTCAATCACAATAATCTTTCTAGCTGGACTATACAAGGAGAATGCACTCCTTCTCATCCCCTCCTTCATCACCTACATCGGCTTCACTGGACTCTCCATTTTCGCCATCTACTTCTCTCTCACCGTCTATACCTACGACCATTTCGAGACAGTTGAACACTGTATCTCTTCTAAAAGTTGGACTCCCTTCCCGTTCAACCAAATTTCAGAATACATGCGATTCGATACCATCAAAAGCACTATTATTTTCCTTATCATGAAGACTCTCCTTGAAGCTAATTTCCATCAAATGGCTGTTTTCTTTGTGAAGCAAGAGGAAGCCAAAAGGCTTGCCCAGAAGAATTCTGCATAAATTCTTTTAGGAAAAAGTTATTTTTAACACATTGACGACCGCGCATGTTTTTTGTTTTTTTACCTTTTCTTTCTTCTATATTGTAAAATATTACGTGGAAGCTATAAGTAGCTATCATTATTATTAAATAGCTTTCGATGATCTATCCCTATAACTTGAAATACTGTTTCTATTTATTTTATACATTTTTGCAGTAGAAATGAATAACGAGAGCGATGAACTAGATAAAAGTTTAGAAAGACTTCTTTTGGAATCAGATGCAGAAAACGTTGATGAATCAGATAGTTCAGAAGATTTAGATGTAGGAAGCTATAGTCTAGATGAAATCAGCGATGAAGAATCTACTGATAATGAAGATGATTCTCTAGACTGGAGCAGTAACGTTAGTTCGAATGATCGCTGGATATTTAGAGATGCAAATGGAGTGAATGCAAATATTTTAGCTACATGTAAAACTCCGATTGACTTTTTCAACCAGTTCTTCAATCAGAAAATTATCTCACTTATTGTTCAAGAAACCAATAGATATGCATTGTCAAAAGATCCAAACTGGTCACACATCGATGAAGAAGAGCTACAACGATTTATTGGTCTATGCTTGCAAATGGGCATCGTGAAACTTCCCCATCTGAGAGACTACTGGAGCAATAGGAAAGTATTTGGCGGTGTAGCAATTGGAGGAAAAGTCATGTGCCGTGCACGCTTTGAAAAAATTCTTCATAATCTGCATTTTGCTGACAACAACAGCTGCGATAGTACGAACAGATTGTATAAAATCTCTGACTTTATTGGACTGCAAAACGACGCGTTTCAAATAGCGTTTCGCCCGGGAAAACAAGTATGTGTGGACGAATCGTTAGTTCCTTTCCGTGGAAGGATCGTATTCAGACAGTATATTCCTAATAAAAGACACCGTTATAGAATTAAGCTATTCAAGCTGGCCTCATCTGGTGGATACACCTACAAAATTCAAGTTTATGCGGGAAAAGATCCTACGAGAGTTGGGAGCGTAGCAGAGTCAATTGTCCTCAATCTCATGGACAACTTATTAGATCACGGTTGAATTTTATTTGTGGATAACTGGTACACAAGTCTAAGTCTAGCTGAGAAGCTGATTTCAAGAAACACTCATTTAGTAGGAACACTGAGAAAAAATAGAAAAGATCTCCCCAAAGAGGTTATCAATTACAAGCTCAAAAAGGGTATGATTATTGCTGCACAAAACAAAGTTGAAGTTACTGTCTTGAAATGGAAAGACAAACGAGATATTTTTGCTCTATCTACTCTACATGATGATTCAAGATCTTCACAAGGAAAGCCACAAATGATTGTAGATTACAATCAAAGCAAGATTTTTGTTGATACTTCAGATCAAATGTGTGCATATACGCCTTTTTTGAGAAAAACTACAAAGTGGTACATTCGTTTGTTTTTTCATCTAGTGACACAAACGTCTATGGTCAACGCATGGCGTTTGTATTGTGATGTCATCTCGAAGATCAAATTCAACGAATTTAAAATCTTGGTTATAGAAGCAATGCTAACCATATCAAAGTCACCAACACCAAACAGTCGTCATAAATTAGAAGAGCTTCAGAAGACTTTAGGACGCAAAAGATGCACTGGATGCTACAACAGTTTGAGTAATACACATGGCCGTGTGTACGCAATGTCCCACACAAGAAAAGTTCTTACAAGATGTAGCAAATGCCAAAAATATTTTTGTAATAATTGTTTCAACAAAATCCATATGAGATGTCCATAATTTTGACAAAATAAATTTGCTTCTTTGCCCACGCTAGTTATAATAGTATTATGGTCTACTCTGCTGAATTATCTCTAAGAAATTAAAAAATGTGATATAAATGGGAAAAAAAAGTTGAATTTTGACCGTGGCCCCATAGATGCCACGCGGTCCCTTGTGGACCAAAAAGCGTGGCCCATATTCGGTCACGCGGTCGTCAATGTGTTAAAAATCAACAAATATAATATGAAGAAAACTATCAACTCAGCATGAAATACCTCCACCTAGCAAATTGAAACATTTAAGAGAGGGATGCCTTTTGCTTTTGACTCTAATTTACAATAAATAAGTAAATTTTTGGCTAAAGTCGAGCTTTCTCAAATCCACGACTTTCATCTTGAACTTTGCTTTTAGCAAGCCTACCGATAGATTTCTTAATGATATTTCGTAGAATGTAAAGTTAACAGCTAGGGTCTTTCCGATGATACTATTGTGCTTTGATTTTTACCATTGATCTCTCACCATAATGATTTCCGAGAAAATGGATTTTTTGCGATAAAATGGATCTCGTCATGAAAACCCCTTGGAGTCTCCCTGACAACTCTTTGACTGGCTAAAGTCTTCTTCAGCGTGACTAGTCGTCAGATGGTCCAGTTTTGTTTGAAGGAGAAGACGACGGTGGAATTCACTCAGCCTGGTGGTGATCAAGTCTGATTCTTCGAATAAATCTTTTTCTGTCATAAATATTATGGGACGAAAAGAGTTCAGAGAGATAGACGTTAATAAAGTCCAAATCAGTTGAATGTCTATCTCATTAGCTCTCTCTTTTCCTTTAGCTGCCGATTTTAATTGAAATCTGCTGGAAGTACGGTAGGTCTCTGCTTCTGCAAATAAAAAAAATTATAAATTTCATCCACCATCTAATGATCAAACTATCTTTGATCCAAAAGAATTATAAAAGTTGGTGAAAGAAGCCTCTACATCGAAAGGATAAAGTTTCTCTGACCGATCAATCCTTACTAATCTCACTAGGTAGGCAAAAACTTTAGTCAAATCGACGTTTCATCGAAAAGTCAGATGATTTGTCAGAGAAGTCTTTGTCAACCTTGATTTTAACCTAAAATGGGAACGTATGAGGGATGTTGTAATGCTGTTTTCGTTTATAAAACAAACTCTTTGACCGAGAATTCAGTTTTTCTTTCCCTCCCTTCTCTTTCGAACCAATCTCAACGGAATTTCCAGATGTTGGAGAATAAGATTAGCTTGAACGTCAGGCTTCTGTACATCGCCATCCCTTCGTTGGTTTGTTTTTCTTCATCTCTTCCTTTAATCGATTTCAGTACATCATTTTCCTCGGAATCTCTCTCAACTGCATCTTGGCTATCCATTCGAGCTACATGAACTATCATGCTGGCACTTGTGAGATCACGGAGGTAGTTAATCTCTTAATTTTTTACTTCTTTCCAGTTTATCTTCATCTTCCTTCCCATCATCGTCTCTGGTCTGACTCTCTTTGGTTTGGCTCGTCGGAATGCCTTCCTCTTGATCCCTTCGATGCTCTACTACCTGTTCTACCTGGTTTTTACAGTCGCCGGTCTCCTCCAAATCTACTACAACGCTCTCAATACCAACCGCCGTCGAGCCACCGACACTACATCCTGTGTCAACGACCTAGGTAAGAAATATCTCTCAACCAAAATGATTTCCTTCAGGTATCATTCTGGGATTGACTTCCGCGCAAGGATACATCTACTTTCTCATGATTTTCGTCGAAGCTATCTTCCGTCAAATGGCTAATTTCTATGCTAAGCCTCGCAAGGAGAAAAAGGAGAAGAAGTCCAAGAGAATCGCTCCCCCTCACGACCTCATTCCACAGTCTGTCTAGAGAGATCCTTTTAGTTGCATAAACTCATTTGGAGAATATTTCAATTAAAAGTTCTCCTTCTTGATTCATCTTATGAGATTCCCATGGTATCAACGGGTCATAACTGATAGAGAGCCGAAAAGAGAACCCTCCTAATATCTTATCATAGGTCACTCTCTTATTAGCTTCTTGGTCTTCTCTCTTAGTATACGCTCCTCTAATATTTTCAGATGGGATCTTTCTCTTCAGCTATGATTTGGGTTGGACTTCTCTTCAATCTCATCTATTTCTATATAGACTTTATGGCAAATTTCAAAGAATCAAATGACCACAATTTCCGACAGCAAATGATTGACGTAAAGAGCTGAGCCATTCAAAAACAAAGAATTTCAGACGTTTTCCTCGTTGTCTGCTGTCAGCATTCCGTCTCTCCTCGTCGTTCCGCCGACCGTCTTTGCTCTGATTCACAAGAATAAATTAATGTTGATTCCGACGGCGATCCATTATCTCTTCTGTGTTTTCTACTTCATTTGCAAGTCGAAAGGATTTCTTAAATAACTTTTAGTTAATTTGGGTATCAGCTCATTTTGTGTCTTCCTGGCCTTAATCTTCCTCGAATCAACTTTGTTGAAAATACTTCAATATCTGAGAGATTGGCTGAAAGAAGAAACCGCGAACGAAGACATCGAATGCTCCATAAAAGTGAAAATTCTACAGACGGAAGACTCCGAGACTGTCGTTGAGCCCGTGGATGAGACAAAGACGCTTGTTGTATGCGAATAAAGACTGATTGATTGTAAAAAAACAACTAGGTCATCACTGGACAGAATTCTCCAAAAATAGATCTGCGCGTTGCATTTTAGTCCAAAATGAAAGAAGCATTTCTAAAAATGTTGAAGAAACTCGATCCAAAAGCGAGAATCCTCTACATCCCATGATATCCGTCTGATCGCCCAAAACAAGAAGGAATCTCTCGAAAATGTTGAAATGGAATTATCTGATTTTGAATAAACATCTCGGCGTGACCTCGATATAGTGACAAGTACATGACGGGCTCTCGATTGATCCAATTGAATTACGACGGGGTCACAGTCCGCCAGTTGGCCATCTCCTTCGCTGTAAAAATGGCTGAGATTGCCCCGATTAATCCTCAAGAAAGAGATCCCGAAAGAAAGAAAAAGGAACATTATTTTCAGCTTTTCGGATGTATTTCCGTTCACTCAGAAGTTCGTTTTTTTTCTCTAAATTATGTCTTTGTTTAATCTAGATATCAGCTTTTGTAGTTTATTGTTTTTTCATCCACACTATGTGACAAAAAAACTGTCTTTAGATAGCCGTCTTCATCTTGGGACTCTTCTATCTTTTCACGGTTTTTCTTTCGGCAATAAATGTCGTCTTCATCGCAATTGTCCAACCACTTGTGGTTAGTCGCTCTCCAAGAAAGAAATTCCTTTTAGTTGGCTTTTTGGTGTTGGATTTTCATCCTCACTTTCCTGATTTTCTTCGGGTTTTCCAGCAAAAACCCTCGGGTTATGCATCTCCTCTACTGGAGTTTCACCCTTCTTCTGGCGATGTCTATCATCCTCGCGCTATTCTTTGGCACCTTCGTCGCCCATTTCTGCTATACTCATGTGAGTTTTCTATCTTCCAAAACAAATTTTTTAAGGAAGTTCTTCAAAAGAAGTTGGTTTTCGTGGATTTCGTCTTCATCAAGCAAGTGGCAAATCAATCGGCGTTTTGGCTCTTCCTTTCAATTATTTTTTTGTTGACTCGAGGGCCTTTTGAAAATTGCCAAAAATACTATGAAGATCTCGATTTTGAGAGGAAAACAATTCTAAAAAAATAAAAATTCTGACAAGTCGATCTCCATCTGTAAATCTCTTACAGATCTCACTCAGACTGGCAGTCGACTGTTCTCCCATCGCGGTAAAAGTCCACTGGTTTTTCAAAGGCTTTTCAGTGAAAATTGAACCAGCCTACGTGATTTTGCTTTTAGTTTTGGCGGGTGTCCTCCTTCTGATAGCCGGCATTATCTTCGGAATTTACTGCTATAAGAGCTATATTCCTCGGCGTCGAATACGCAAAAAGCAGGAGGAAGCAGCCAGAAATCTGTTGAACAAACTTGTCAAGAAGTATATGGTCAACAATGAAAAGCTTATCTCAGCTTATGCCAGATTCATGGTCAATTATGAAAAAGGAATGCGTTGTTTCTCCCATAAAACCGTAATACCTTACATCGCAGGCTTCCACCGTTATGTGGGCTCTTTTATTGCTCTTTACGAATCTGATTCAGCAAAATGTGAAATGCTTGAGAGCGACAGCAGTCCGAGTTCCTAAACAGAGCCCAGACTTTCATGCGAATTTCGTTCATTTGAGACAATCCCCAAACGTGTTTATCTCCTGTGAAGCGCCAACTTCAGAATCGGTTAAAGCCTTTTTCAATTTGATCTTCCACGAAGGCGTCGAAATGATCATCATGCTTTGCAACTGGGTTGAAAGGAAAAAAGAAAAAGCTTTTCCTTACTTCCAAGATCGCGATATTTTGAATCTGGGGAGCTACCGTATCCTCGTTGTTAATACGGGACACGATCAAATGAAAAACCAACATTTCCGACAACGAGAGTTGAGTGTAACCCATAAGAACGGAAAGAGCAGGAAAATCATTCACATCCACTGGAATGAGTCAGTGTTTTTCTTTAAATATCAGATTAGATTTCAGCTGGCAGGATATGTCCGTCCCAACGCCGAATCAATTTCACATAGTCGATCATCTCATCGAAAAGGTCAACAGTCAAAAGATGCCCGTGATCGTCCATTGCTCAGCCGGAGTCGGTCGAAGCGGAAGCTTCATCATGGCTCATACGGCCTGGCATCTCCTCAAAACTGATCCCAAGCAGCTGGGAGATGTTCGTTTATTGTTATATTAATATTCATCGATTTGCAGTTGAAAAAGTTAATGAGGGAGTTAAGAAAACAGCGCTGTCAGTCGGTCCAAAACTACTATCAGCTCTATTTTGTCGCGGCCTTCATCGTCAGCCACATCATGACAGACTTCTCTCATATGAACAAACACCTTTGTGAGAAATTCTTGAATCGGTTCATCCAAGCCTTGGAGAGTAATATGGCCATAAAAGCTGGCGAGTTGGGAAATCGACAGATCAAAGCTCTCCTGATAGCTGGCAAATTGCCAAGGAATGAATTCTCGACAGAAGCATTGTTGACGTCGGAAGGAACAGGTGGACATCGGGATTCCTTCACTGGATTCAAAAATGAAAACACTAATGATGGGAGTTTGTATGGGTTGAATGATGATGGAACGACGACGAAGAGCTTTGAATCGGAGGAAGCGAAGAGATCTATTGAGGAACAATCGAAAAGATTTATTTTTCCTACAGCTCTGCCCACTCTGACCAGCGACTTCACGACGACAAAAACGACAGAGAAGACTATGGATAAGAGTATAGAACAAAAGTCGCCGGATAAGTCGGTTTATACAACAAATGAGAAGAAGCAAGTCCAAAAGACACAGCTAACCAAAAAATCCAAAGTAGCACCTTCAGCTAAGCCGTCGCCTTCAAAAAGAGGAAGCATTGCGAAGCCGATAGGTTCTCTATTTGAATCACTTCCAGTTGTGACGACTCAATCCACTTCGTCCAGACGAATGAAAGAAGACTGGTCGATAACTTGGGAATAAGAATGAAAACTTCTATTTGAAATAAAGATTTTATTACAGTAACAAAACGTTCAAACGTCAAATTCCGGAATAGTGATTTTAAAAGTTTTTTCTTTCTTCTCCAGCAGCTTGTCCTCGTATTTGATAAAGATGGAATAGAGGAGAATTACTCTGGCAAAATAGACACAGCCAAGGCTTAGAGTCAAATAGAGGAGCGCCCAAGATAGACAAGTCGAAAGAGAATCCATTTCCACGGATGAACCTACGATCTGTGACCCCTAAATGTTTCAGTTTTTGGGTCGCCTTTACCTTGTAAAGTAGATTGAGGATTTTGTAGATCTGAAGCCAGCAATTTAGCAGCAAGCCTGGGATAAGAGCCATATAAAAAACACTCATCGGAGCAATGAGAATTCCCTTATTAAATTGAAATCCAGTACAGAACAGGAAAGCGATAAAAATGAAAACATAGTCCTAAATTTTGTGTTTTGTCGAGAAAGGAGGCCTTACAGCGAAGTTATCAGAAAATATTTTGAAAATTGAAAGTAAGTTGGCATCTCTGTTGGGTAGATAAAGTGGAATGGGCATCAGCAAAACACCGATGAGAGAGAGAACTCTCTAAAAAGAAGTCCACAAAGAGAAAAATAGTTACCAGTGATTTGAGTTTGTTCGAGTCAATGTTTTCTTTTATCTCGGCGATATCGAAAAAAGAAAAGATAGCCATGGCTGAAGGAGGAAGAATGAAATGACGAGAAGTTCTTCTAAAAGCGAGAGTTGCTATTCGCTTTAAAATTGGAGGACAAGCTTGTATCGAGCCATAAGAATATTAATGAGCTTGGAGAAAGAGTTCAACTAGTGGATATAAAGCGTCGTAATAATTATCATATTGAGGAAAAAAACAATAATCAGCTATGAGAAGATTTGAGTCGATCGGCCGGATTGCAAATCGATGATAATCGATAATTTTAAGGTCAGAAGATCAAAGCCTGGGCTCATCTATTACGTATTTAAAGATCCATCTCTGAAAAGCCATTTCATATTTTTGGCGCTTACTCGAGCCGAGATAATCGTAAAGGAATAATTTGACAGAAGCATTCGCGAAGACCAGATTTCATCAAGCTATTCCCAATAACTAATATCAAGATTTTCTCCCACAGACAGCATCAAGAAAATTGAATAAAAAAAGCTCATTTATAAATCTAACTTCCTGTTACACACCCAGTCAACAGCGGCATCTCACCTGCTGTTTTGGTACCTTCAGTCATTACGAAATTGTTTCTTCTCTTATTGCTGCTGCTATCACTTATCTATAAGGTTCAAATTACGAACATACTTAAGTGCTGGCTGTCTTCTCTGACTGTGCCATTTATCATCATTGCTCTGCTTCTTATTTATTCATTCCATCCACCATGTTGTTTCTTCTGCTTTCAATTCCAAATCATCTCAAATCTTCAGTAATAAAGAAGGTAATTCGAGACTTCTTGCCAAAAAGAAATTACTAGACAAAACTCGATGAATTCCCCAAATTGTCGTACTCTTGCCGAGAGATCAATTGGCTGATGAAAGACAACTTGAAGGATTTCAATATCCGAGCCGGACCTTATTTCAATATTGGTCTCATCAACGATGAACTGGTAGGATCTTTTGTAACCAAAGGAGCGCTTTGTTTTAGTTTCGGTTCGCAGATAAATATCCCGAGGGTCACGACACAAAGATTTGGGTTTATTCAAGATTTTTAAATGAAGTCAACTATGATTTGTTCGAGTCTTTTGGATTTGAAGAGATTGAAAGGAGACTCGAGAGATTCGCCTATGCTCATTTTATAGTCATTCGACTTGGAACAGGTGCCAGTTTGATTTCGATATTTTTGAGATAATTCTTTAGCTTCGTTTCCCTGATGATTCACATTTATCTGAGGAACAAATAATCAGACTTTTAGACGTTTTTCGCTCCAACAAAATTACATGCGGCGAGTTGGAAGTCTCGACGCTGACTCGAATCAGCAAAGCCATTCGATTTCTAAAATCAAAGAAACTCCAAATTTGGATAAAAGATCCAGATGAACCACTGCGAAATTTGACTCCCCAAGCCCTTGGAATTCCGGCTAGTTTGGCTATTTATTTGAGGAGAGAAAAGTCTTCAGAAAGAATTCTTTATTTTTCATCAGAATTCGAGATAGCTTTTCGAGCATGCTCTTCCAAATTGTCTAAATGTCGAAACCACGATTCAATCGAAACATAATGATTCTTTTGATTCTACCATTTTAACTGACTTTATCAAGGTAAGAGAAGGTCGAACATTTTTTAAACAAAAATTCGCAGAGAATGACTTCAAATTTAGCAATAACTCGGACTTTTACAGTCAAGTGGCTTGAATATAAACAAGATCCAGTTCCGAGTATAAAAATCGAAGAATTGCTCAAGAATCTGAAAGATCTTCCCAAAAAATGGGAATGGATCCATTCATTCCGTCATGGTTTCTATTCAACGAACAACTGGCGACCTGCTGGCCATTCTGATGGGGATGCATGAATGTGAATATGCTGCTTACAATTTTGTTTTTTGTAAAATCTCGAAATCGGACGAGAATTTGCCGAATTTTTGGAGAAAGTACGAAGGAAAATACTTTACAGACACGGATATCTTGTTTTTAGAAGAATCTGTTAATCAACTGTAATCGAATAAACTTCTCAAAGTTGTGGATTTTATTCAATCAAAAAGTTCAATGATGGAGGACTTTTTGGGAATATTTTCTGGCGTAACTGAAGGTGTTAATTGCGAAGAAAATAGCGATTAAGACAAGCAGAACAACAAAGCCGTAGTCTGGAAAATCTTCTCAGTCAATTCGCAATGACTTACTCATCCAATCGAGCTCAATCGCAGAATACACGTAGCGGATGATTTCTTCGATCTGAATTTTGTCAAAAGTCTTCCTATATTTCAACCTTTTCACTTCTTGAATCCTTCACCTCTTGGACTATGGAGAAGATGATATCGCCTGAGATAATTGCAGCCAAATAAAGATGGGCAACGACCAAGAGATAGAAGAATCGTCCATTCTGAACGCAATGCCCAATGAGAAAAGTCAATTGGGCAATCCAAAGAGCAGCCAACCCAATGTCCCAATAGATGTCATCTTCATTCTGTCGAATTGTTTCAATAAATCGTGTGGGTGTGAATACCGAGGTGAGCGAATAGCTGAGAGCAGCAACATAAAGCCAGTTGAAGAACCACCCAAGGAAAGAGACAATCCTCTAAAAAAGGCTAGAGAAACAAATGAAATCAGACCGTGAAAGTGAGACCATTGATCTCTTTATTTTGGATGAAGGAATAGAACGGCAACATTTCTTCCATCACTGCAGAGAGAAGTCAATAATGCGAGGAAAGCAAATCGAAATATGGCGCGAACCCACATACAATGTGAGACAATGAAAGGGACCAAAAGCGAGGTCAAGCTGAAATATTTTTTGCCTATACAAAAAGTCCAATTGCCTAAGACTGGATGTCCAACCTGGGATGAGTTATTGTTGGTTCCTTGCTTTTACGATTTATGAAACTAATTTGCTTTTCCATTTTCAAGAAAACTCCTTTATTTTTCTCGGCTACCAGATAGTTAAGAACAGAAAGAGCTAATTCCAAATAAATGTTTTATTGCTCTTATTTTATAAAAGATTTACAGGTAGAAGAGTTCATCCAGAAAGGAGTGAATTTCTTCCCGAAAGGGAGCATATTTTTCTTCTTTATTGAAGGCGTTGATCTTCGCTATGAACTGAAAGAGCGTCTTGGCTAAATACAAAAAAAGACAAAAGAAGCAGAACCAAATCACATAGAACATGAAGTGAGTCTCTTCTAAAAAAATGTCTTCATTTTTTGCTTAAAATTACTTTGTTTGATTCCATGGAAACCTTTAGTCTCGGCAATTTTGAAATAGACCTGAATGAGCATCAGCCAACAGATGAAGAGATAGGAGTAAGCCGGCCATCTCAGGCATTCTGGCTTATTTCTAAGCAAACCACGTTGGACGAGAATGCTAAATAAATATTTTCGCCCAATTCTCCTGAAAAAAAGAACTAACTTTTTGATCGAGATGGTTGCAAGAATAAAGAGCGAAACATAGATCATGATGACCAAAATAAAAAACACGAAAAAGCCGATTTCGAAAAATGTTTTCTAAAAAATGGCTTATTTTCAGAGATTTCGGTAACCTCTTCGGAAAAACTAGACGACGTGGAGACATAAATCGTTCCCAGAATCAAGATGAAGAAAATGATGAGGATAAGATGACAGAATTCGGCCAGGGCTAATACATTCTCCTGGAATCGTTTTTTAAAAGAAAAATCCAATAACCAACCAGATTTCTAAGCTTATTTTTCTCATATTCAAGATCAACTGTGATTGGCATTGGGATTCGCATCTATAAAACAACGAGGAGCGAAAGTGAAAGGAGAATGAAAACAACAGCGACTAAAATGAGAAAAGTTTGCAAAATTCGGGCTTACCAATAGCCGATCAGCTGATCGCCGTTTATAAATGATGAGAGGAGAAAATCTTTTGAAATTTGGAGAAATTTCCCGATATTTTCTACTTTTAAATAACATATGGTGTATGGAATCGGGAAAGAGCTGAGAAATTGAGCACCTTATAGTTGCCAGCTGTTCGTCGAAGAGAGCGGATAAAAACTCCGGTCGTCGTTCTCTTTAATTTTGGAGGAGAATCCAGTAATTTGCCACGAGAGGAGAGAGAGAATATATTATGCTTTATTACGCGTTGTATATGTATCTACAAATATTTAGTATTTCTCGATTCTTCCGGCGGCAGCCTTGGCCTTTTCCGTTTGTTCCTTTAGTCTCAAAGTGAAGGCCATGATATTTTTGACGAAGAAGAGAAACACGAAGGTCAAAAGGCAAAGGACCAAAGGACCCAGGGCGAATTCCAAAAAGAAACTGGCTATAATTCTCTCTTTTATCCAAAGCTCATGGAGAAACTCACGAGTAACCTCAGCACTGGAATAGACTGGAACCTTTCTCAAAGTGCCGCGATATCCCTTGTCCTTAAGCGAATGATTTCTAAAAGGGATAGGGAAAAACCTCGAAGAATCCCAGACGAGCAAAACATTCACGGATTTCAGCGCAGAGGAGAACAAAAGACTTCACGGTGAGGACACTGTAGAAGATGGCCAACGGGTAGAAGAGCCAATATTTGCTTTTTAGTACTCCGATGATGAAGGACATCAAGACAACGAAAGTCATCACGAAGGTACAATACTGAGGAGAGAATTTTAAAAGAAGAAAAATTCTTACAATTTTGTCATCCTCGGTCACGATGACGATGAATCCCAACCAGCAAAAGATGAGGAAGTTGAGATTCCCGGCGATGAATGTGATAATCCACTGGAATTTATTGTCGTTTTTTTTTTCGAAATCGAAACGACTCACGGTGCGATTGAACTTGACACGCTCGATCTCCTCTTCGATGTGTTCGAAATTGATCAAACTTGGATGGACTGGCTCGGGGAGTCGCGTGTATTTCTCGGTCATTTTCTTTCCCCTAAAATTTTTTTTTGGGAAATAAAGATTGAGCAAAGAAGTGGAAAAATAGAGAAGAAAAAACCAGTTTGAACGTCTCAAGGAAACGCTAGCAGTTCCGAGGTTAACCCAATTTCAACGTCACGTGAGCTGGGGCAAAAACCAAGCGCCGGGAATGGCCGTATTGATGCGGCCTGGGCATGGGAATCATAAATAGCTTGAGGGCTCTATGAGGATTTCTTATTGGAATGAAGGAAATTGTTGGAGCGGACAGGGAGAGAGGGAAAGACAGCGAGAGAGCGAATGAACCTTCAAGGCCGATTTGAATCTTTTTCCGCATAAAAAGGAAGACTCCCCCCTCTCTCACACATTATTCTCCATTTCCAATGAGAATCCATTTCAGAGAGAAAGGAATTTGCCCGACGATTTTCTTTTAGATCAATCATCTCGTCGGGAAAATAACAAATTAGTTAAACGACCTTGGGCTCTTCTCCTATCGCTGACGATTGACTTGGCTGAAGAAGGAAAACTTGCAAAAATGGTCGGCTGATATCAAGAGAGACAAAGTTCATAAATCCAGACCTCATAAACCCTAGATAACGAGGGCTAAACGAGGTTCATCTAATGAGAGAGACAACACCACATCTTGCCCTTTGGATTCATTTTCCTCTCAGCCTTGCTGACATCTCGTGATGGGTTAGATTACGGTAATCTGAGGCCTCATTTGCTCCTGTTTTTGCAAAAGAAGATAACCATTTTTAGCCTCAGGATAGATATTCGTTCAGGTTCTAAAGATAGAATTCTTAGGTTCGAGAAAGAGTAAGGATGAAGTCAACCAAGAAAGAAACTCTGCTCTAAACCAATGCTATTCCTGACTTTGTATAACCTTCTTGGCTCGTTATAGGTCTTCAACCCCTTTGTGACTTTTCAGAACATCAGATGAGACCAAAGTCTTTCCTTCATCTTTCGCTGGCAAATTCCTTCTCCCGCATGATGACTTCGAACGGCGAATGGCCTCCAAAAAGATAGCTAACTGGTAGAGAAGAAAATTGTCTTGACAGAGATTCAAGGCCAAAAGTTCGTCAGGTGAGATAAGGACCGAGCGGGTGGCATGTTCCCACAAACTTGAACGAAACATACGGTCATCTGATAAGGCGATTTGTGGGATATTTTCGTTAAGAGCGTTAAGAAGAGGAAGGAACGAAATTGAAAAAAGTTCGCGCCAATGTGACCACCGGATTCCTCGCCAAATCGCTTCGAGACCGGTGACCTTAAGAGTTTGACTTGAATGAATCTACGGTTTTATTCCTTCAAACATGATGACAAGGCTCGTGACACCCGAATTGATAAATTTCTGAGGCTCTCGGTAACTATGTTTGAGGTAAGAAGTAAGGTTTGTACAGAATATGACAAAAACAAAAAGAAGAATAGTTACAATCTATGAGTATTATATACACTCGTATCTACTGGATGAGGGGAATGGAAGTGCTCAGCACAACGTTAGATAGACATCCCCCCTTGGAGCCGAGATGATTGGAATTCTTATTGCAATGCTAATTGCACTTATTATGTGGCCTTCTTTAACGAGAGTGGCGTATCTATAGCCGTATAAAGCGCACACATAGGAGAAGAAGATGTTGGTGAAGATGACTGGGAACGAGTAGAGGACGACGATGCAAACTTTGAAATTATCCAATTCTTCCACCTGCAATTTTTTTTTTTGAATTTAGGCTGAGATAATTACTCCGAGGACGAAGTAAGACCAGTAGATGGTTCCAATAAGACAGACAATATAGTAGAGTGAAGTTACGTAGAACATGAAGCTGAAGGCTGTGTGAGCGAGGTAGATGGCGATTGTTGGAAAAGCCAGATAAATGAAGAAGATGAAGAGCTAGAATTGGTTGGATTACTTCTTATAGAAGATTTACGTAGACGGGAGCCTCGTTTCCCTTTTGGCAGTAGACGAAGAAGAAGACCTCGAAGAATATGCAGAGAACGAAGTTGTAGAAGATAATTCCGTTGAATGAAAGGAATCCCTGAAGGCTTTGTTGGAGGAAAGAAGTTGGCCACTTACGAGGGACAAATATGCGGAAGATTCGGATTTGTTATTCATCTTTTGGAAAAAAAGAAGAAGCGTTGAAACCGGTTAGTGGAACTCTCTAAAATGATAAACGTGGATCGAGACGGGGGCGAACATTTGATGAACGAAACATCGCGGGAGAAGTTTCGACGAAAAAAATAGTTTGATACCATAATCTTTTATATTAAAGCTGAACAATAAAGTTTATATCGAAGACTCCTTAGATGGAACTGATCACAGCCTGAGGCTCTTCGACAACCGGAGGTTCTTCGTTCACAACTTGGAGGCTGAGGACCTCAGCCATCTTGATAACCTCAGTTCCATCACTCTCAGGGAGAGGATCAACGAAATGATGAGTCTCAATGGGAGCCTTGACAGTCTCGGGAGTTTCAACCAGATGGGCGGCTTCCACAATAGGATGAACAGTCTTTCCAAAGGGACTTTTCAGATAGGCCAGATATTTTGTCGAAGTGATGACAGCAAGTTGCCAAAACTTTTCGAAGACATAGCTCATAATAAAATTGCCAAGCATCAAAGCCAGAACATCTGGAACAGCAGGGCGATTTAGACTCAAAAAAGAAATACCCTGGTAGAGTTGAGTACTACGGTGGAAATCCAATTCGTCCATCACGTCCTCGTAGTAATTGTAGGGCTTCTGAAGAGAAATTTTTAATAAGAGAAAGACCATTTACAGTAGTGCAGAGGGAAAGAATTCCATAGAAGATGAGGATTCCAATGGAGAAGAAGCGAACTACACGCCAACACGCATAAGAGATTTTGGAGATAAAGTTGAACGGGATGATGACCCGAGAAGATCTGTAGTAGATTCCGATGAGAGTGACGGAGACCAAGACGATGTAGAATCCGAGAATAAGCAGCTGAAAACTCAATTTCTTTTTCTCTTTTAAACTTACGATTGGAGAGGTAATTAGATGGAATCCATAATAGGAGTTGATACCGTAGAAGATTCCAAAGGCAACGATAGCTTTGGCCAAAAGCATCATCCAGAATACATGCTGTAAATTTTTTTTTGCAGAAATAAAACAACCCACCATGCAAGGGAGAGAATCCCTTCCACAGCAAATGAAGTTGAAAAAGAATTTCATTTGCCATTCATCCTCACTGGACTCTTTCTCCCTCAGAGGATTCAGCTCCTGCGACTTCTCCATCTGGCTCATATTGACTAGCATATTTTTCAGTTTGGGATCGGTCGACACCTGTATGCTAACTCTTCGTTGGAAGCTGTTGTCCGTGGCTACCGGCGTGTTGAGTGACTCTCCAGCCATCACTGCAAGGATTGAATAAGAGGGGAAGATCAGATAAGATAGCTTAAAAAGCGGAGTAGTCGGCAGTTTTTGCATAAACAACTATCCTTTTACAAGCGGCCGACGCACCATATGCAAAGGTCAGACGGACTTCCTTTTGGCATTAATGGCAGTGGAGAGTTCATAAGGAGATAAGAGATATAGAGAGCTGATTTGAAAGCGGCGGGGTGCGCGAGACGGCGTGCTCCCGGCTGAGTTCTCTCAATCGATCGACACCCAATTGATACACTATTCTGTATTGTTTGAGAGATAATTATGTCATAAGAATGAGGAGATGAGTCGAATGGAAGACAGACAGCTCACAACATCAGCAATATGCAAGTGTAGAGAGAAGAAAAACCTTCCGATTGGAGCTAGGCTAAATGGTTTTATAGACTGTGAATCGGACAGATGATATGAGTCAAACGATGAAATGAAGGTTAGAGAGAGAGAGGGGAGAGAGAAAAGAAAAATGTCTGATGTAGGAGAGAGAATGGACTTTTTGGGGAAACTATGAGAGTAGACTGATTGTCATTTTTTTGCCTGAGGATGACCTTCCTATCGACAATGACAAAAGGGATGACAGATGCGCAAAAGGTCCGTTTCTGCTCATTTCCAAAATAGCGTCCAAACAGCCGGAGTCCTGTTTACGCGTTTTTCAATCTATTTTTGTAGAAGATTTTGCAGCAGCGTTTCGAAATTACAGGAGCGCAGCTGGCAGTCTACCACATCTGGTGGAGACAAAAGAGCTGACTCCCAGCATCTAGATTTTTACGCCCCCTTCGAATAAATCAGTCCTCCCGTTTTGACTCATCTCGCTGAGTTGTCGATAAATCATTTGCGAACTCACCGTCTATCTGATTCATATCGAGAATATTCTCTCTGTGTTTTGAAATACTCATTTTACAGAAAGAATAGTTTCATCGCATGGATTCAATCTACTTCTCTTCCGAAGTTCTTCGTCTGAATCTACGGACTTCAAACAAACCAATTAGATGTTTCGATTTTATCTTCATTGATATTTTCTTCATTTTGGAACGGATTTCTATTCCGGTGAGTCATTTTGGAATTTAATCAAATAAATTACAATAATCGCCTATTTCATTGTGGTCGAAGAGAGACTGGGATGTTGACTGCCTCTGATCTCCCTTCTAGACAAAAACGCCCCTCAGCATAAGTCAGCAGTCAAGTGACACAGGTGTTGATCTCTCGCCCTCTACAGTATCAATCCGGCTAATTTTTCACTATTCTCTTTAGCCTTTCTTCATTATCCACTCAATTTATAGTCATGGTCTCCAATTCGGTTGCCGGGAGCCCATTCTTGAATAGGATGTTGTGTCTTTGTGGAATTACCAAGAAAAAACTGACGCAAGCGGAGGCGCAGACCAAAAAACTCTACAAGATTTGAGTTTTTCTCTTCTTTTGAACTTTTTTTTTCAGATCTTGGTGTATCTGTATGCGACGTTCTTTCCTCTGTTCACCCTCATTCTGACCATCGTTTGGATTGTCAAACATAGAGGAGTTTATGAGGTAAAATAGAAAGTGATGCGAGATTCTTTAGATTTTCTTCATCCTCTGCTCTCTTGGAATAAGTCTCTTTCTGGGCATCGGGCTTCTTACAGAAGATACTTTCTTCATCTATGCTTTCCTCTTCTTCCTGGCTCTCGTCACCATTATTGTCCAGCTCTCCATCGGCTTCACTTTCTGTTGTTTCTCGATCACCGCCTTCATCTCCACTCTCGGCTTTCCTTCCTCATGGGTTGAAGCTATCAAAGGTGAATCCCTCTTTTTTGTTCTTTCGAATTACCAGGAAAAACCGACTCGCTGGTTGTTGTTTTCTACTTTTTGATCATGGCTTGGGCCTTCTTGAAGCTGGCTCTTCTCTCGATTATCTTCACTTTCCAGTCGATCAACGAAGCCAATTCCCCGGCCAGCAGTATTCGTTTCCATCGTGATCCCCGTCGGGATCGTTGTCCTGAAGAAGCCAATCTCATCATTCCGATGGTTAGCGGAAGTATCATTGATAGCTGAATTTCTTTCCTATTTTGATTCTATAAATATTTAATAATTTGTGTAAACGATCAATGTCAAGGCTTCGCTCAAAAACTATCTCTGTATCTGTTCTTTTTGCTTTCTCTTTCATCGAGTTAGATCAAACTCGTCGGTTATCTCTATCTGCTCTACCCAGTAGTGGAAAACTTCCTCCTTCTTTCACACTCTACTTCCAGAAGCTAATTCTAAACAAAAAGTATTCCAGGATGCCGAAGATCAACTTTTTGACCATAACACATGTGTTTTATTATTTCGCGTTGGTTGATTTCGACGAGGGTTTCAAACCCAACAAATTTATTCGGAAATACTTCAAGGTTTGTTCTCCCTTAATTTTGCTGATGGACTTTCAGGCCATCATGTACACGTTGGCTCTCCTTGCGGCTGTTAGTGCCCTCGTAACCTCCGTGAATATCTTGTCCAAGCCCGAAGCCGATCCAATAATTGTAAGGATATCTTTAATTTTAATTCTAAAACTTTAAGTGTGTTCTCTGGTTCTACCAATTCCTTCTGGCTTTTTCATTCTTCATTGGAACCTTCAGAAAGAATACCATTGGTCTTCAATTCATCCTTATGCACCTTTTGCTTTTCCGTTTTGCAATGATTTTCTGGATGACGTCCTTAACTGCTATGATCGTATCTTTATCCATTATTACGTGTTTTCAAGTTTTCGTGCTGAATGAACCGAAGCCTTATTTTCCCGGTGAGCCTTATCGTCCAACTTTCATTTTTTTCTTTGATTTCAGATGAATTCCGTGGTATTCCAGCCGAACTGGCTATCGTCGTCCATCTCTCTTTGATGATTCTTTCCTTTCTTTTCAAGTTTCTATTAACCCTCATCGAAATTTACTATCGTGATTTCGAAGGTACCCTTGATCAGCCATCTTCTCCCCAAACCACCGAACTCGCCACTCTCAATTCAGGAGGAGAATCTAACCGGGTGGACAATAATGATGCCCTTTATCCTTCTCTCGTTTGAATCTTACTTGATTTCTAATAAATATTTCGCAAGAAATCTATCTTTCGCCGGGTTGTACAGTGGCCAAGTGGGCGTTGGGATTAATCATCGTTGATTGCTCATCTTCGAGCCAGAGATAGTTTGAGATCTTCGTATTGATTTCTCTGCGAATCTCACTATTGTCTCTCAAAATGCAGCGACCCATCCGATCCTTCTTAGATCTCTGGGAGACTGTTTGCATCAACATCAAGACGGACAATGGACGGATGAAGACAATAGCCAGAGACATCAGTTCATCTGCCTACACAGCTTATATCGTGAGTATTCCCGTCAAAATGGATACTTAATCAGGTCGCAAGCTACATCATCGGCCTCATTTTATCGTTGAATTTCACTCTTCTTGAAATCAACGTCACCTGTCTGCCCTTGGCGAGTTTGGAGAAAAGAAAAGACTATGAATATTTGTAGAAGATTGTCTTTTTGGTGTCTTCCATCTTCGCTCTTCTGATGCTTCTCGGTCTGACGTTCAGTTCTCCAAAATGTATGGTTCCCTTCCTCGCTTATTGCTACGTCGTCCGTTTTGGAATCTACGTCTTTTTTCTCTTTTGGACTCTTCATTTGGTTTTCTTCTCCATCATCCACCAAATGTTTGTCCATTTTGAACTCTTCTCCTTCCTTATTCCCGGTAAGATCCAATTTTTCATTTATTCTTGAAATCTTTAGGCTATTGGAGCGCAGACTTCGCTGAGAGGAGCATCGTGGATATGGTGATCATCTATTTGGTCATTCAGCTGATCAACGTCGTCTATTTAATTGTGGGAATCGCAAGATGTCTGATGGCTGATCGAATCGAATGTGGAGCCTCACTGGTCTCTGGATTTGAGTTTGATTAGATCCCCCCGAAAATGTTTTTGTTTTCAAGTTCAATGAATAATAAACTTGGTAGATTTTCTCACTGTACGGCCTTTCAATAAATTGGTCATTCCCTCTGTGCCAATGATAAACAACAAAAAAAGTTTCGATCGAAAATCATTCAGCTGCGAGGGCGCGTCACACTCGTGCGATCCGCCTCCTTTTTCTTCCAGATATTTAATCAGTTCGTCAATAACAATTTCCAGCAAATGCAGGGACACTCTCAATTCGAATACTTCACGTTCCTTACTCCTGAAACGGAGACTTTTAAGCGATTGATTGATGGCTTGAAATACAGTCGATACAAGACGACTTTCTTCTTCTTGAGTCAGGTTGGCTTTTTCTGATGCAAAAAAGCTTTTAGCTCAATTCTTACTTGGCTGTCGCTGCTATGCTCATCTGGGGCTATTTCTCCATCGCCAATTCTCGCATCTACACGCATCCGTCAACCGACGTAAGAGCTTCTATCGATTCAATACCAAATTTCCCAGTTTTGGATGGCTATCGGAATGGCCTTTAGTCTCGTCAGTCTAATTGGCATCGTCACTTCCATTCCTTCGTTATTTCTGCCCTTTTTGGAATTCGGCTTCACTGCTCGACTCTGCCTCATCGTCCTCCAGCTCTTTTTTGCTATGTTCAAATATGTCATCAGCTGGTTCCTCGTCAAGGATTCTCCCTACAGTAAGTTTTTTTTTAATTTGATGAAATTTTGTTTAAGACAAGTTGGACCAAAAATTCTACCACATTTTCGACAACAATTTCGGTTTCTACGCTCGTTTCTTCCTGATTTCCTACATCTTCGATTCTCTTCTCTTCCATCAATGTTTCCTTAGCAAGCAGATCGAGTTCGAAGCCGAGGAGAAGTACGAGGAAGACAAGTCTTCTACTGTCGATTCTTAAGCCTTCTTCATGTGATCTGGTAACTCTTTCTAAATAACCCCTTCTCTTCTTTTGTGCAAAATAGGAGCAAAAATGTGCCAGATGTTCCCAGTCTAGACCCCAGGTGCAGTCTGAGTCGACTCCTCTCTCTCTCTCTCTTTCACGTCATTGTATATCCGTTGCAATAAAAGTGGAAGATTCCCAATAAGAAAAAAAATGATATTCTCAGCAGATAGATTTTATTTGTATCTCACAAACGGGCTCGATTGACCCGAAAAAGTAATTGCTTCGTCTGCTCGTTGGGTCGAACATTGTAGATGAGACGTCCTTCCAAAGGAGAGCAATTTAGTCGAGTAATTCGAAAGTTCATCTCCAATAGGATTTCATCTCTTCTGTCCTCAAAGTCGGGCTCATAGCCTCGGAAAGTATCTTGGATCCATCGTTTTGTCGGGAGATCTTTGTCCTCATTCGTAGAATATTCCAATTGGAATACGGTAAAAGTCGAAGGAGTCTCGTCTTTCAACACCTAGAAAGTGAAATGAAAAGAAGCGATGAAGGCTTACTCGAAGTATTGTGATGAAATGATCTTGGAAATCTCTCACTTTGAACGTCTCTCCATGCATAAAACTGATTCGAAGATAAGTCAGATTTGGAATCATCTTGGGAACAGCCTCAATCGAGACATTCAACGGGATTTCTAATTTCACATAATCCTAGAAAGAATGAGAAATGAAGGGAAAAAGGGTACCAAATTGAGTGGCGGAGAAAAAGGCTGGAAGATATTGGTGTTTTTACTGTCCATCTGGAGTCTCTTCGGTTGAAGATCCTCCAATATTCTCCGACAAATCTCTATGGGTGGATCTAGTTCCTCCATGATAAGAGTATTGCATTTTATGTTATTTTCCTCAAGTTTTGAACAAATTGTCTCAAAATCGAGGTCCATGTTCGGCTCTAAAAATGGAAATTGAAGGATAGAGGAAAAATACGTAAGGCGATGCTTGATCGGAGAGTGATTTTCTCGAAGAAATTTCCAAATAAAATCCATAAATCCTTCTGGTTTCTGGCTTTGTAGCGGATTCTTTCCTGTCCATCGACGAGCGTCAGACTCATAAACTCCTGAAAAGGAAAAAAAGTCAACATTTGGCGCAGAGTTTCCTGGTTATGTAAAGATCTCTCCTTCGGAATTATCATCAGCTCGACATGGTTCAGATGGCGATATTTATAGATTTTGTTGTTTCTTATTATGTTCCCAATAAATTTCGAAGATTTCAAAAGAGTACAATAAGCTGGGAAAGATAGCTGAAAAGGAGAATAAAAATTGGTCGAAAAAGAGCTCACTCGTTTGAGAATTTTCCATAGGAAATGGAGCTCCACATTTGGCAGACTGATGATGGTTACCATTCAATGGAGAATGCCAAACGAAGTGGTTGGAAGCTTAGGTGGTGAAGCCAATCGATACATTTACAAGCTAGCGCCTATTGTTCTCTCAAAAGGTCAACCAAGGCGGGAACTTTTGAACCACAAAAGAGTGCGAGGGAACACATTGAGAGGAGGGAGACGGTTGCTTTTGATGAAGAAGAATCGATCAACCTGAAAGTCTCATTCAACATTTGGAAGGTCTCGAAGCAAACGAATAAATCTTTATCAGAAGTTCCTTTCAGTTCCGGTAGTTTTAAGAGGAGGACACATTCACAAAACCCCTGGAAAGAAGAGAGACCATTTCAGAACGCTGAGATCGAGAAGCCCCATAAGTTGAGATAGTCGGTAAAAATCCGGCATTAAGGAGATTCGACTTCCGTCTGGCCAAGGGCAAAATCATCCTTCTTGAGACTCAAAGACTCTATGTTTCGAGTTAGTATTGTGCTTATCACGTGTATAAAATGAAACTCCTAGACATTGTTACTCACCCACCCCTCCCCCATACGAGTCATCATTACTAAACCGTTGGCTATTTTCACTTTCATTTCAGTCCAATCGTTTTTGGGGACTCTTTCTCTCTGATGACAGCACCTGCCTCGTTTTTATCTCTCCCGCTGAACAAATAACTACCGTAGCCTAAGTCTCAATTGCAGCTTCAAAATGAAGGCTTCCGGTCGCAAAGTTGTTCGTCGTCGAAAGCAGTTTCGTTCCGAGAAGGAAGACGAAGAGAAGATGAAGGACCCAGTGACGAATCCCATTTTCATGTGCATCTGGCCTATTGGTACATCGGTCCATTGTCTCGTAAGGAGAGGAAAATACCCCAAAAAAGAAAATCCCAGCAACTGTATACACAATTCTCGTTTTTCTACTCGCTTATGGCCTTCTTCGCTGCGATTGGCTTTAATCCTCCTCAAATGATTAATTTTCTCAAAGGAGAGGAGGTCTTTCTATTCAAATCCTCTCTCTACGCAAGTTTTATTTTGTTTTCAACGAGACATTTAGAAACATTTCGGATATTTTATTTTGTTTTTGGCCTCTCTCGTCAACATCTATGGTCTTTTTCGCTACAAATCAAAAATAGTTCGTCTTTTTATTCGTTTTCTAAGCGGCCAAGGCTTGCTAATTCTCTACTTTGCCATCAAGGATTTTCTGGACAATGTAAGTTTTTCTCAAAATGATGGAAGAAGGTTTTAGGGATTTCCTAGGAGTGCGCTGATTATTGCTTATAATTTATGTTTGACTGCAATGGCGACTTATTTTATTGGATATTGGATTGGAATTGGGTTCAAAGTTGTTAAATATTTGAGCGAAATGGAACGCTTACTGGCTGAGGAGGCACAACGTCAAAAATACGAAGAACTGGAAAAGCTTCTTAGCACAATCTAAATCTTCATTGTTGGGCCTGCCGAAAAAAAATTGTTTTATTATATTCTAGCTTCAGCGGCGATTTTTGCCAATTGTTGATCAGTCATTTCTGGACAATTCTCATAGCCATCATCAGCTTCCACTTTGGAGGCTTTCTCGTTTTGTTTCTTCTTGGTTAAAGCCAAGCTCGCTTCTTCCTGGGTCTTATCAAGAGAAACAAGAGGCTTCTCCCTGCAAACTTTCTCGAATAGCTGTTTCTCTGGCCCTTCGGGTTTCACCTCCACTTGCTTGCTTGTCTCATCCTTCTTCAGAGCCTCCACTTTTGATTTCGACTCTTCTCCTGAAAGAATCTTTGTCGGCTTCTTGCTGCTCTCTCTTTCTTTCGGCTTATTATCGAGCGGTTCGTTTGTTTTTGAGGTTGGAGGCGTCGTCTTGTCTTTCGACTTCTTCTTGCAAGTCGTCAGTTGATTCGCTACCATCACCAGCAGGCAGAAGGTCAAAAGAAGAATCTCCATCTGAACGAGTGAGAATAAACCGTTCTTCGGAACGAAGAAAAACAGACTGAACTCCGATGTTCTCTTTTATCCGAATTTCATCGGTCGACTATAGTCGAAACCCGTGACTTAACAACGCGTCATATCTCTGATGAGTCAAAGCATTTTCATTTTTTCGACCTCCAATTTCAACACCCAGACAGAACTATCGAGAGCCTTTCAGTCTCAGTCCACCTGACCTCACAGCTCCCGTCTCCCTTCCCCTCTCTCCGCGACCTTTCACAAGTAATAGAGACACAAGAGAGAACCCCAATTAGCCAGAAACCTCTATGAAACCAAATAGTCAAAAATCGCTTTTTCACTAAGCTAATAGTATCAACCAAACCTCTCTCTATGAGTTGGCTTTTTAATTTAAAAAACACAATTAGCTTATGCTAATGATTAGAATTAGAATAAATGTAGTCAATCAGAATAAAAATCTGAAAAGCGATCTCTGTCTGCAAATTTGTCCCCCGTCTCGTCACGTATTTTGCAGCTGCAGCAGCAGTGGGGCTCCTCCCCGTTCGTCTCTGACCTTTTGGCTGTCCTATCAAGTCCCTTCCTCGAATAACTCAGCTTATCTAATAAACAGACTTAGCCCCTCTCGGTTGACTCCGCCTCTTCGCTCAATCAATGGGGGCTATTCGCCATACGATCCGCAGCTGTTTGTGGCCCAAAGTCGGCCGATAACAACGCGCGAAAATATTTTCTTAAGCACTCCGTCTTTCAATTCATCATTTTTCAGGATTTTTGCAATGTGCTGGATCAAAGACCTTAACGAGCCTGTCACCACGATCTGTTGTGGCTTCACCGTCCACAGTAAGGTTCGTTTCTTGTGATTCGTCCATCAAGACTACCGTTTTCTGATAAGAAGGACCTAAAGTGATAAGGAATTTCCAGAAGATTGCGTTCATCCTCGGAGTCGTCTTTCTCACGTTCCTGATCGGCATGATTTTCCCCTTTCACACCGCCTTCGGCCAGGATCGTCTTTTCCCCAAGGTTTTTCTCACTTTTAAACAAAACAAATTCAGATGGCCTTTGTCTTTGTCTTGATCAACACCTTTCTCCTCTTCATCTCCATGGTTGGACTCATTGTAAAGCCCTTCTTGGTCATCGCTGGGATGTTGGTCTACATCCAATTCGTCGCTATTTTCGTCTCTTTGGGCTTCCTTCTCGGCATTTTCGCCATGATTCCAACCTCTGGATTCCCTGTCTACATTTGTGTAAGTTCTCTCCTGAAATCATACTCTTTTCAGTCGGGCCTCTTTGATCTCTCCCCCATGATTGCCGATGAGTTCAGCCAGAAAGGATTTGTCATCCTCTGCGTAATTCTCTCGATGCTTTCCTTCTTCATAACTCAAATCCCCTGGACTGGCCTCGTCTGCCTCATGAAGTATCTCACTCAAGAGAGGGAAAACAAGGAGTCCAAGTACAATGCCCTTCCCATCAAGATCAGCCCTTAAACTTCCATTTCTGGTGATATCTGTTTACGTAATGAGCTCAAAATTGTAAATCGAAATAAACAGACTCATTTATCAACCCATAGTCCCTTTCGAAATCCGCGTGACTCTGCAGAGATTGGACGGATGTCAGCTGCGACAGTTTGCAAAAGGATTCCTCCAAGGACACAAATATGTTTGGTATCGACTCCCTTCTTAGACCATCTTCTCAATGATTCAGCTGCTAGTAAATCTGATTCGAAGTAGACTTCGAGTTGTTCGAGAAAAGCCTTATGTAGGGCAATTTTGGATGAAAAAATCTATTTGTTAGAGTTTTCTTTGTCTTCTTCTGGGTATTTTTCATGCAATTTTCCTTTGGCTTTTGAAAGAAACAATCCTTCAGAGTCAAAACCTATCTAATTGGGCGGTGAGTTTTCATTCCTTCTTTCAATCTTTAGATCATTCCAATTTATTTTCTCCAAATCTTCAATATTCTCATGACCAGTGGCTTGCCATTCGAGGATGTTGAGGCTCTCCTTCCGATGTTGAATGTCTACAAAATTATCATAAGGATGGCAGGATTAGGTTCTATTTTGTCGTTTTTGGCGTCAATTATGACATTTTTTGCGGAGATCGAGGAGGTAGGAAAAATCTATTTCAAGGTGCATCTAGATTTAGAAATATTCCATTGACTCTCGACTTTATTTTTCGTCTGCCGGTCCGGAACGAGGTCAGTTTTTTCGCGACTTTTTAACCGGATCTTTTAGGTCTCTTCATCTTGTCGGTTCTTTTGACGACTCAGCTGATTTTCGTAACCGGATTCGCCATCTTCAGTCGACAACTCATCATCAAAGCCATTTGCGAGATCCGAAACAACGAGGGAGCTATCGAATAAAACAATCTCAAACGACAGCGAGTGTTTATGTTCCGGAGCCTAAGAGATCACAATATGCGCTCTCATATGGTCGTTAGTACTTTTGATCGGCCGACAATAGAGATTAGATCTTGCTGACACATTCGATGACTCTACCGTTTTGATCCCGCCCATAGGGGGTTATGAGAGGGCCTTCTCTCCTCATAGGCCTATCGCTTGATATTGATTAGACTTATCGTATTTGAGGTCGGATTCCTGTTTTCCCTTGTAAAAAGTGAAAATTGGTGGGCCGACTTTCCCATGACTCCTATTCTTCTGTATCGAGTCATAACACTTCTTGTTGAGTCAGCCAACCTGGGAAAGTCGATAGCGTTTTGTTTCGTCTGATTACGGTCTTTCTCTTTTTCTGAAAGATGTACTCGACGAAGTAAACAAGATAAACTCGTGTTTTTCTTCTCAAAAGTTAGCCAAAAATAAGATAACTTGCGTAAACACTTTTGTAACATCTTTTTAAAGTTCAAATAGTCGCTTATGCCTATTTTAGATGTCAAAAAAGGATGTTGTCGCCGATGCCGAAGTCGCCCTCAATCGTCCAAAGGGAGAAACTCCTCTTGGCTTCAAGCCTCTCTCTTCCTCCACTCCAACCCCAGTAGATCCTTCCGGAGAAATCATCGAAAATAAAAAGTTCTCTGACAACCAGCTATTGTCGCTTGTAAGTTTGTTTTCTCCAAAAAGTTTCCAGTTTATCTTAAGCCTTGCATGTCTCGCTCAATCTTTCGCTGTCGCCTACGTCTATTTGCACGTCCCCAATTACTTCGGATTCAAGGTTTCTTCTCGCCTTCTAATCCCAAACTCTTTTAGTTCGCCACTGTCCCAATCCTCTTAGTCACTCCCATCTTTGTTTTCGTCAGTATGGTTGTCAACTCTGGATTTCTTTTAACATTCTGGCTCCGGTTCTATTTCGTCCTGTCGGTGTTCTCCTTTATTTTTGTCTTTTTCTTCCTCTACATTGTGCATTATAATCCCCAACATTTCATCGATGAAGTTATCGCCTGGAAGATGGTGAGTCTCCTCGATTTCAGAAGTAATTCGATTTTGAGAAAGAAAATATGGACTGGACAGTTCGAATCAACGTTTTCAATCAAAGTTAGTCTTTCCTTTTCAATTAAATATTTTCAGGGGTGCTCAACAAAGTCAAGATTGCCGCTTTTGCCAGCGGATGCTTGGGAATCTTCTTCTTTTTGATCGCGATACTCCTCAAGTCGATTATTCGTCGCATTCAAACCGGAAACTATAATATCCAAGAGAATAATGAAGACAGTATTCCGAAGACCGAAACTTCTACTTCTAGTGTTTAAGATTTCCTCTAGTCTCTTTTCTGTAAATAATTGACTTCCATCCTATCAAAGACTTACAAGACAGTCACAGACTTGTTAGATAAATGCTTTTATTAGACATCTGTCCGCCAAAGGTCGTAAATTTTTCACGCCGTTTGAGATTAGAAAGTCTTTGTCTCCAGCCACCTGGACCAACAGTTGTTCCTTTTTACAAGACGCCGTGATGCTTTTAAAGGAAAAGGGGACTTCTGATCGAGAAGATTTTCTGGGAGAGAGCTTGAACAGTTCGGAGCACACTTTTATTAGAAAAGAGAGTAATTTCTTTTTAAAAAAAGTATACAAAGGTTATGTGGAAGTCACTGGGACATTTCGAATTTTAAAGACACGCAAAAATTACCACCGGGGTACTGTGACTTTTCTGATTTACTTGACGACAACGAGGGGGGTGTCCTTCTTCTCAGCAGGAGCAGTTTTGGCGGTCTTGCTGATTCCAAGCAGGAAGATGAGGGGCGAATGAATGAGGAAGAAGGCGCAAGTCGGACGGAGGACTCGATTCTCACGACGAGCAGTTTCGAGCAGAACGTAGTAGAAGTAGAGACGGACGTAGAGGAAAACAACGCCGACCAAGTAGAGAATCATTCCGATGCTGATGCAGATGAGCATTCCAGAAGTCTTTTGGACAACTGGAGATTACTGTATGTTAAGCAGAGAAAACTCACAGCGATCAGATCCAATAGTACAGGTCGTGGAGGAATCTTGGAGGAAATCTCTCTGAAATTATTGTTATCAACAACTCGAGGTGTTGTCTAGCAACGTAGAATCTGCTTTGTCTCACCACAAGGAACTCGCTGAGGGATGAATCACCAATGAAGAATGTGTAGACGGCCATGGTCAACATGTAGAAGTAGACGAAGATGGTCATGATTTGGAAGAAGATCGTCGGAAGGATGCAACGGGCATTTCCTTTACGGAGACCATAGAAGAGGATGACGAGACTGGCAGTTCCAATTATATCCAATGGGATCTATACTGCTTTAGGTCGAGGGAGGAGTTCTCACCATGTAGACCGCATAGAGAGTGCGGTTGATTTGGAGAAAGTCGTGGGTGGGATCAAACCAGATCATGAGAGGAGCCAACACAATCCACATAAGTGCCAGGAAAATCTCGGCCGAAATCTGAATCTCATGTCTCTTATGGACTTAATGGATATCTGACCTGATAGCAGAAGAATCGTCGAGCAGAGATGGATTCCTTGAGGACGCACACTTCCTTCTGCTTGTAAGCAGTTTCAGACAGCTCGGAATACGGTGGTGGAGCATTCATCGGATCCTTCTCAGCATTCAGGAGGCCCTTTTCAGCGTCCATTTTTCCTGAAAATATTCGTTTAATGTAGAGAAGACAAAGAGATAAAACGAGAAAGGGGGAGAGGAGGCGCCGAGATGCTGCGTTTCCATGGAGAGGCGGGAAATTAAACCGGCCCTGTCGTTTCGAAATCGATGGTAAAAATGAGCCGATGAGCGGCGCCGATGGTGTTTTTCACATTTCTAAGGGCGGAGTCTTGAAGTGAAGGCCGCATCCTCGGGCTACTGTAACCTTTTGAAGAGATTAGATGAGATGAAAGGGCCTCTCTCTTTCCCAAAAAAAGTTTGATTGGCTTCAAAAAAGAAGACATTATCCGGAAGAAGTGGGCCGTCTAATCTTTTTGATTGTCTCCGGAGCTGAGACGAAGCGCGAATGAGAAAGACCCGCGGGGTTTTGTTTTGATGAGCAATTTGGTTTTTAGTTGTTTTCGACGCAAATCTTTGTTTTGAGAGACAGTTTTGGTTCGAGAAATATTGTGGTCGAACCTAGAGAAAAGTAGTGGCCCCTCGATAGAGATAAAGCCCCATAGCCCGAGAGACTATCGGCTCTTTTGTTAGATAATCGATCAGGGCTCTTGGGGTGTCTAACTTCCCGCGCAAACTGTGACCTTGATTAGAGCGGATCAAGGTGATAGAGCGGGGGAGAATAGTGAAGCATTCGTTCTGGTTGAGAATGAGGGGGAGGTGGACGGAGAATATCATCACTCTTTGAGTCAGGAATATCAATGAGATAGTTTATAGTCAGTCGAATGAAATCAGATATTCAATATAAACACACACAGGAGAAAAGGAAAGGAACAACATTCTTTTGGCATTATGCCAGAGAGGTGATTTACAGATGATTTACAGCCACGAGGGGGAAAAGTCAGCGCTCAAGGCGGGTCGCAAATAGTACATCTGTTCCTTCCGAAGAACATCTTTTGGGGGCTGAGCAAATAGACTCTTTCACTAATAGACCAATTGCTTGGTCTCTTTTTGACATAAGAATCCTCCAGCCGAGATGGGTCTTGACATAATCCGAAAGCTAGCTATTTTTGTTGAAAAGAACTTTGACGTAAGCGGGGGTTCGAACAATTATTTTGACGCTCTTTCTAATTGAGATGGCGCCAAGGGACTTATTACTTTTTCGTAATTAGCCAGAAGAGACTTTGGTGCCCTGCCTTTGCACTCTTATGTATTCCCTACAGTTCTTCGCTCGCTCTGTCATTTCTAAATATTTCAGGAATGTCTCTCGACTTAGAAGAATATAGATTTCTGAAAATAAAATCAAAGTCCAGCCTCCTCTTCAGACACCAAATTTGTTATTTTTTCTTCATTGGATGTAGCCTCGGCTTCGGTTCCATCAATATTGGTCTGCTGCTTATTCCATTAGGGTATTGTGTGGCACTCGAGGTATTTTAGTCGTTTAAAGAGAAGATTTTGTTCCAGGCAGCTTGGACCATCTTTGCCATAGTCGGAGTTTACATGACCATTCGGGGCTGGGTCGAGAAAAATCCGGGTTATATTTTCGGCGCTTTTGTCTTCCAACTCGTTGACTTTGGATATTATATTTGGATTGGAATCAAATTGGATCTTTTACATGGATTCGACTCTTTGAATCAAATTATTCGTAGGAACTTCAATATAACTGCTCGTGGCAATGAAGAAATCGATCGAAGTAAGCCTGTTCTTTGCGGCCAAAAGCTTACTTCAGTTGTGTTCAAATTGTCAAAGGGTTTCACTTTCCATCATCACTCGATCGTCTTAGTTCAAGCTGCTTGGATTGGTCTCTGTCTTGCCTTCCTTTTGGTTGATTGCTTCGAGAAGATCACTGATTACATCAGGAGGAAACTCACAGGATTCTATAAGAACAAAATGAACGAAGAGGAGAATGTAACCCCGGTTGTTTATCAAGCTCATACTCTTTGAACGACATTTTAAAATAAATCCTGTTGCTTTAAAGAAGACGATGAAACAGCGGTGATTCATATAGGCTCAATTCCGTGAGAGAGCGCTCGACCTCTTTCTCATTAGCATCTGCCAGTAGTAGTGACCTCTCTGATAAGAATTACAGACAACTTGCTCTTTATTACGCTAATAAGAAGCCCTAGGTTTAGTGCCGCTGGACAAAATCGAAAAATCGAGAAGAATTTCGAAATAAATGCCTCACTCTGCCTCCTCATCTCTCTTTCTCCCTTATTCTCATCATTATTGACTGTGGTGAGAATCTGGAAGAGCTCTAATTGTCAATGGTCTCTCTACCAGATTTATGACCCAAGTGAGGGATATCTGTTCGCCACATGCTTCTCTCCTGTCTCCGCCTTAATTCTCTTGCATCCGTTTCTCTTTGTGTGCATTACTTACACAGCCTGTCCTCACGTAAAGCCGATTGGTTGAGCCATATCTTCCCTCCTTTTCTAACAAAATATGCACTATTTACAGCAGAATGCCTCACCGCAACAATCTGGGAAAAATCTCGACGATTTCTCTTGTCGCCTATCTGATCCTTGTCATCATCTTCACTGGCGTCAACACTGGCCTCACGTTGGTCCCTCTCCTTTCTGGATACTGGATCGGAGATGTGAGTTTGAATGTGAAATTTCTCTACGTTTTTAGGCTGTCATGACCATCCTCTCTCTTGTTGGCATCTCATTCGCTCTGGCTGCTCCTCTCACTCGAAATGCTCTCTACCTTCTTGGTCATCTGCTTATCTTGTTCTTCATTATCGGCTACTACTTCTTGGTGGCCAACAACCTCAACTTAATCCCCAAATGGTCCCCTGATAATGCTGCCTTGAAAGAGATCATTCGCAACGATCATGGCATTTATTACCATAGCTTCGATGTCAACAAATCCATCGACAATTGTGAGAGATTCTTTAAAATATACTCCTCAATTTCAGTGATCAAGAACATTGCCCAGAACTACGTTTTCCGTCTCAAGATGGTCCTCGTTCTTCGCAGTGTTTCCGTCATCCCAGTCCTTGGATTCCTCGGATCGGCCTACTGTATCCGCATCTGGCGCACAGTCTTCCCCAGGACGCCTGCCAACGTGGGTCTTCGTGATACTCGTGCTCCTCGTCCCGCCACTAGCATCCATCTCTTCAGCGAAACTTCCTCCCTCTAGGTCATCGTACCTAGCCTTAATAATCATTCCCTGGTTGCTCATTTATTTGTTCAAGTAAACTCTCTGCTTAAAATTTTAGAAATCATGGGAAAGTTCGTCAGAATCTTGACTCAAAAGGGGACAATTCAGCACCAAAAAGACTCAAGGAACACAGAGTCTATTTGGATAGAAAATCATGTTGCCAATTCTTCTAGAAACATGAAATCTTGGAAACAACTCATACGGTAATTTTTAGCCAGCTTACAAGTTTTTTAGATCGGCAAAATCTATTAGATTAATCGCTAAATGAGCCATTCGAAATGGCTTCCCTACTGCGAGGTGGTTGTCGAGGATTCGCCTCAATCGCCAAGACATCGACCGCCAAAATCCCCTCGGTCCGCACAATTCATCCGACTATTATGGCTTGTCTCAAGTGACTTTTCTTTCTCTTTTTAGGCCTTAATTTGCAGAGAAATGAAAAATAGAAAATACACGAATGAAGACTATAAAAAGCCATTGGAGCCGAGAACCTCCGCAGATAGTGCGGTTCAATTCGTGATTCCTCTCTCGAGCGACGTCAAGATGCAGCAGATCTATTTGAGTGCTCAAGGCCATGTTCGAATGGGAAAGGTCTTGGAAGACTTGGATCATACTGCCGCCTATCTGGCTCTGAGCCACAATCGGGAGGATAAAACCAAAAAAGGCATTGGGATCGGAAGTCTTCCTCGAATCGCTCTCACCGCCGCCGTCGAACACTTGGACTTCTTCAAGTACTATATTTTTTGATTATTTTTTGGGTCTTCAATGCTTTGAAAAGGGAGGTCGAGTTTGATTTAGGAATTTCAGACACGAGCTGAACCTCTCGCAGGACATAATAATTGAGGGAAAAGTGGCTTTCACGGGTCGAACTACGGTTGAGACAGCCCTTCGTGCTTTCCAAAGAAGAGACGATTCAGGGAATGTTCAGCAGTTGATTCGAGCCAACTTCATAATGGCTGCCCGTTGTCCGACGACATTGAAGTCCGTCCCTGTGCATCCTCTAATCGCTGCGAATACAGAGGAATCAGCCGAAATTAACAATACAGTTGAACTCGTCAAAAAGCGTAAAAAAGCTAAACAACTCGGACTCGACGTGACCAATCCCAGCCATGAGGAGTTCTGCCAACTACACTACAATTTCCTTCAAGCTGTCAGGAAGAGACAACAAAATATGCACGAGTTGACTCTACTTCCAAGTCAAGTCTGGCAGCACGAAACCATCTGCACGACTATGGTCAACTGCCATCCCATCCATCAGAACTTCTATGGAAAAGTCTTCGGCGGTTTTATCATGCGCGAAGCATCCGAATTGGCTCATCTTACTGCCAAACTCTTCTGTAAGGTCAGTTCATATTTGTTCATTTCTGGATGAAATTCAAATTTTATCTGGGAAAATGAATTAGAAAAGTCTCAATCTGATGCAAATTTGAGTCTTTTAGACTAATTCCAATCATATAAACAGTTCCAGACTTTTCGGGTTTTTCTTTGATTTATAGCCAGCTTATTGGCCGTAATTAATTTGGCTCACAGTAGGAAAAAAAAATAGAAATGTGTACAGTCCATTGTATTCGGCTAAAAGACTAAAGAAAAGTTTAGGGTCGAGTACACGATGTCTCGATGGATGATGTGAGCTTCCTGAAGGGAATTGAGATTGGATCTATTGTAAAATTCACCTCGACTGTAGTCTACAGTCTGAGGAAATGGATCCAAGTTCGGGTGATGGCTGAGGTTGTGGAGAAGGACACCTTCGAGAGACACATTTCCACTGTATTTCATTTCACTCATATGGCTGCCAATGAGCAATTCGTAAGTAATCTTTTGATCTTTTGTGGGAATCAGAAATGTTTGAGGTGAAGGAAGTTGTGCCGAAGCATTATGAACATGGAGTTCTTTGGTTGGAAGGAAGACGCCAATTGGAGAAAACTCTCGGAAAGGCCAGACTCCATTGATCCTCCGCAACTAGTCAATAAAATGTCCGAATTCTTTATTTATCACTCGTCTTGACCTCCATTTTTGAGGAAAAACTTCCTGGTTCCCCTTTCTCCCCTTCCATAACAGGCCAAATTGAACCCGACGGTTATCAGTAATTTCCTTGCCAAACAAAACGACAATGTGACGTCTGCCATTTCCTGTGCCGATCTGTACTTTTGAAATGATCTGGTGGTATCGCTCGGAGAAAAGGAAAAACTGCCAACCGAAAGGATCTTTTAGAGATAAGGTCACCAAAGGGAATTCCGTCTGACTCGTCTCCCCTGATAGACTTATTATCAGCTGGTGGCGCCCTCCTTCGACGGAACTTGGTGGCCTTTTTGGATGACGTGGATCTGCCAAAGACTTTTTCAGAATATCTTCTAACTGGAAGTTCTTCTTGCCTCCTTCTAGAACCCGAGTACCCCGCAATAAAGATAACTCCTTCCCTTGCCCCCATAAACAATAGTTAGAAATTCAAAGACTGATAAAGTTGGACTCAATTATCTTTCAATCATCCCAGATTCAGCTATAAATGAAGCAGCTTATCGAGGTGAGCAACTCCTCTCTTCTCCGCATGGATCGTATTCTCGAAGCTCTGGCGATGGATCACGTTAAAGTGACCTCAAGTGTTGTTGAGAGGACTTTTAAGAGCAGGATGGGCAACTAAAGTCTTAAAGGTAAAAAAGATAAGTCCTATCGGTAAATGGAACAGAAAAGAGTAGAATTAGACAAAGGAAGCGAAACATTTCTATAAAAAGATGTGGAATTAGCAGGATTTATAACCCTTGTTCCCAGGGCTTTTAAGCAATTGCAGACAGAAAAATAGGTTTGATGACTGAAGGGAGAATCTTGTATGGTCCAAAACATTTTCGGTCTAAAAAATATTCAATGAATTGCAGACTCAACTTCTAATTTCTTTCTTGAATTTCTCCATGGTTTCCTAATGAGTTAGTAAGATTCTGGCCATTTTATAATTTTTAAAGCGTAAATTTTTGCGTAAAACTTTTTCCGAATTTATTTTTCAACCACTCTTCTATTTGAGGGGTCCCCTTATTCGAAATCTTACAAGATTTTCAAACGTAAAAAAAGATCCCAGCTGTTCTTTTTTCTTTTGTTCAATCTTTTCGTCATTTCCCTCCCCTCACAGATGCCTTCTTTTTGCGCGCAGCTGTAGACATTCGGTGCCGGACAGTTCTCCCTGACCCTTTGCTTCCTCTTCGCGTAAAAGTTGCCTCGGCAGCCTCGTGCCAGCCTGGTCGGCGATCGAGCCGACCACCGCCACAATTTGCTCAACTGACGGTTCGGCTCGCACGGTCCACTGTTTATTTGTCGAAGCGGAGTGACCCCTCCGGGGGGACCGCCACGGAAAGCACGGCCCCGATAAGGGGAAGGAAAGTCGTCACCCGCCGCCATTCTCGCCTCCTTCCTCCTACCTTCGAGCTTCTGGTTAGTCCCTCCCCCTCCCCCTCTCCTCGCAAAGATTTTACAACTTTTGAAAATGCCGGTCAAAGAGGTAAATCTGTGTGTCAAGTGGACAACGGGGACCATAAGTGGAAGCACGAGATCCAGCTGTTCGTCCTGCGCCGAGCGAGAGCGCACGAACTCACTTTCGAAACTCTTTCCTGGAGAACTCAAAACCACTTTAAATACGATTTTGATCAAACGTTTCTTGGAGATTTAAAATTGAGAAGGAATTAACCAGAGTTTGGCGGAAAAATTATCCAAAAGTGAAATTTTAAAATGAAGAGGATGAGTCATTGAACGCCTATTTTGCCTCTGGCTGTGTCGACGTCACGAACGGTCAAACTTGTCCACAAAAATATAGTCATCGCGAGCAGCAAACAGACACATTTCTCGGGTTCAAATTGCCACTTTGCTCAGAAAGGGACATTGGCTTTAGCTATTTACTTTGAAGGCCATGGGAATCTCTTCTGAAATTACTGTAGAAGATGGTTGGTAGGCTTAAATATCCCCTCAGGCGCCCAAAGGGAAGACTATCCCCTACTGTACGTGACCCTTGCCGAAAATTCCCGCGTTTGGTCGGTAGCGAAAGTGACCTCCCCCGAGGCGTGCTACTCGCCGATGCGCGCTGAATGGTTGGCGTTGCTGCCTGCCTAGAGCGCAAATACGGAGCCTTCCCCGAGGCGACACCGAGTCACGAACAGTCCCCGAAAGGCCCCGCCTTGCCAATCTACCGTTCAGCGGCACGGCCGAGTTCTCTTTACCTCTTTTCCTGAGGAAGTCTCTCGAAGAGCCTTCTTTGGTCTAATGGACTTTCACTTGCCTTCAATTACCCACTTTCGATCTTTTTTGCACGTCCATCTTAACCCCATTTCAGATCATTCCTTTAATTGTTATAAAATATCGTTAGAAATCTTGCGAAATTTTGATCAAGCTTCTGCTTTTGTTCAAAACTGGCTTGTCAGCTGACGGTCCAACTCGAGGGCACGTCATTTTCGGCTGCTCCTGTACCCATTCGAGATCTCTCTTCTCTTATTTTTGACCCTTCTTTTGATCAAAAGACAACATCAGAGACTAATTTTGCCAAAGTCATCTACTGTAAGGTTACTTCCTTCATTTCAAGGCTTCTGGAAGTTGTGGTTAAAATGACATTAGAATATTCGAGAGGTCTTACGTCAGCGAGATTGTGGATGACCAAGTTGGTCAGTCGGGAACGGCCTGCGCTTTCTCCCGCCTCGGCCACTTTCGCTTTGCCCTTGCTTCCCATTTGGCCGTCGTCGACCCCCTTCCGGCGCACGGCACTCTACCGTATTCTTCGCGTAAATTTGTCCGGCTTGTTCAAAGACTTTCCATATCTCCTCCTCTCACCGATCAGGAAAAATCGCCACCGGCGCCGTGTGCCAGGCACCTTGAGAATCTGTGCCAGCGGTTTTCCGCGGCGTTGACAGTGCGGGAGAATAGTGGGCCGACACGGCTTTTGTCAAAGGAGATTCGTCATAGGGCAGGAGAGGGTCACTTTCACCCTCACCAACTCTCTCTTTTTCATTCCTGGTGGTCACTTTATGTCAATATCAGCGCTGCAGATCTTCCAATCTCACGCGTCGGCAAGTTACTTTTTCAATCGGAACTCCCAGACTTCCTGGACAAAGTCTTTTTAAGCAAGCTTTCAAAGAAGCTCAAACTCTCCGATTCTTCAAAGATTATCTCAATTTTTTCGAGGTTTCTTGCAGCTTTCTCATCTTGCAAAATACAGTAGAAAATCGCCTTCCTCTCTTATCCTTTAAAGACTTCTTAGGAGAGAGAGACTAAGGAAATCTTTCAAACTTTAGAACTCAAAAATTCTAAAATTCATCTGGAATGTCTCATTTTCAAAGATTTTCCCAGGAGGTGCTCCTGTAAAGAGGTCATAAAGAATAATGTCGTGAGAATGACGAAGACTGTCGGCAGCTTATTCACACATCAAAATATGACCGCGCAGCCATTTGACGCGGTTGTAATCTGCCAATAAAGAGAGTCTGGGTGGTCGTCGTGTTTCTCTCAGTCAGTCAGTAGTCAGAGTCGTTTTTACGGTTTGCTCTCGCTTTTCCAATCCTCGTCGTTCGTGAGCCCTGCGGCGGCGCCGACGGGGGTCAGTCGGTGGCTCTTTGTCCCGACCCGACGCGTGCTGTTTTGGCGGATCGCGGTCACGACTCCTCAACGCGCTTCTCGCCGTGTTTGGCCTTTGCCGATGTGTATTTGTGCTCCGTACAGTTGCGCTGCCCGTAGCGACTTCCGGGAGCGCCCGGCGCTGTGTGCCTTTTGCAAAGGAGGGCTCACCACCCGGCTGCCGTGTACATAGGCGGGAGGGGGTCAACTGTGACGCAACATATTTCCCTTCTGTACGGTCACTGTAGTCGCCATGCCTTCCTCCTTTTTGTTTTGGGATGCGTCATCCGAACAGCTGTTGAACAGCCAGCTCAGAAAGAACATTTCGAAATGAGTTTTGAGCCGTACCTCCCAACTCGCACTAGGCAACCGTCCTCCAATTCCCTGCAAAATATCCGTTAGAAAGATCCCCGAAACCCAAATGGGATCTCTCCGGATACTGCTTGACCCCCTCTCTTTGTACAGTTAATGTCTCTACAGTTCTCCCTCTCGGCAATGCGGTGCGCGGCCCGGATCGGCCAATCTCGAAGTATGTCGGCCTTTAATGGCTGGCGGCTGTGGATCGCGGATGTTTTGCCCCCGGCCTGGCACTGACCCCGTTCGGCCCGATTCCCCGAAGCCCTGATAATCATAGCTAGTGGTAAAAGTCACTACCAGAAGAAAGGGATCAGAAAGAACAGGCGTCCTCGCGACGGCCTTCCGGAGAGACTCTTATCACCAGCCGCCGTGTCCATGCCGTCCTCGACTCGCCATCACTCACATGTCCATATGTGGTGGCCTTCTCCCGAACAATCGATGCCAACCGGTAATAAAAGGCCACAGCCACCTGAATTTCAACCCATCCGTTTTGGCAACTTCCACCTCGAATGGGAGATCAATTTTGAATCAGATCCTGGAAATGCGGAGGAGAAAAAAGTTA
The DNA here is from genome assembly GCA_932521405.1 of Oscheius sp. JU1382. Classification (NCBI taxonomy): domain Eukaryota; kingdom Metazoa; phylum Nematoda; class Chromadorea; order Rhabditida; family Rhabditidae; genus Oscheius; species Oscheius sp. JU1382. Next base: position 5,839,796 of record OW051479.1, read on the forward strand.
CGGCTTTCCCTTTCACACTTGGCTTCCTCCTCGAAGAAAAGAGGCGAGAGATTCTCCCAGAAAAAAGAAGTCTCTCTCCCTTCATCACCGTTAGACAGGACGACAGGCTGAAAAAGAGCGACGCCATCTTTACGGTTTGGCCTGCTTTTGCTCGCGCCTTGAAGAAAAGACATTGGCAATTGAGAAAGGGTTTTTCCAAATAAAAACGATGAGACTATTGTCTTATAGCCTCAGGGAGGAGGGGCTGTTATAACGTCGCCGATCGCCACAATCAATGCCATTCTCGAAGGAAGACGGCCTTCGGCCCACCCTCTAACCTGCCGCCGTCACTACTCGACCCCATTCAGGGCTGGTGGCAGTTGCCTTCTTGCCTCAACAATCGGTGATATCAGCAGCAGCACTTTTGCACTTGGTGACCATGGCAGCCGATTATTCCCCGTTGCAACAACGACGGTGTTCCACATGGCAGACTCATAGCGGGAGAGAGAGAGAGAGAGATAGAATTCTAGTGGCTCTCTCTCTCTCGCCTTCTCTCTGCTTCCTTTACTGTCAACATATCTAATAAAAAAAGATTTCTTTCCCTCGTGTCTGGCCGTCTGCAAGATTTGTCCATTTTCCTTGTAATTTTAGCTGACCATAGGCCGTGTGACCTCATTTGTTTTGCCATGATAAGTCCCCCTTTTCCGCCGATATCTCTCGTGCCAGGTTTATACCCGGACGGCTTTTGAAAAGGGAAAAGTTGAAAAGTTTTGGGGTCAGGTCAAGCAGCGCTGCGAGAGCGCGGCGGCGGAGACGGGCGCATCGGGTATGGCAGGGCGCCCCAATTGCCTTCCCGCTCGACCGCTCCCGACCCCTGTGGCTGTTTTTGGGGCCGAAATCTTTGGGAGAAGTGTGCCAGCGCTGAACTGGTCGCCGACCGCGTCGGCCTCCCGCCTAGACACTTCTGTTCCCTATAGGAGCAGCCTCTGGCATCGACCCCTTCGTCATTTCTTCAATGAGTCAGAGTGAAGTGACTGTCGGCATTTTTCTCTCCCTCTCCTTCCCCACTATCACAAAGTTGGCATTTCTCCGTTGTTGTCTTCTCTCTTCTCCTCAAAATAACAAATGCTCCTATCTCTATTTTCCTGAGCTTTAAGCTACAAGAACCCTCTCGTTTCACAACCAACTTTGCCTCAAATGCCATCAGCCATCCCTGACCCGTACCGGCAGGCACTCTTATCCTCCTCCGGTACCATTTCCCAATCTCTTTGTCACAACTCTCTCTCTCTCTCTCTCGCTTGTCCTTCTTTTGATCTTGAAGAGTTCGTTGAAGTCCTTCGGACCTAACAGCCTTAAGGCCTCAGGGAAAGAGAGAGTCATCTGCCTGACTTGCACCTAGCACCTGCCGCGGCCAGCCACGCGTTATCTGCCATCAGCTGATCGTGATATCATGGCCAGTGGCCCTCTTTTCTTCTTCTGTCTTTTACCTATTTTCTCAGCCAGACTGATATTCCAGGATGCTCGGCAGTTCGTCAGAGCTATCCTCCTCTTCTACGGATACATCTGCCATTTCTCCGGTTTCTGTGAGCAGTATTCCTTCCTCTCCGGATAAGGAGAAGAAAAAGGTTTTTTCCTTCTTCTTCTGATAACAATCTTCTTTAGGTCTCTTTTGTAAGATATAATCCAGATGTGCCTCAACTGGTGACTTCCTTTAAAGGCTATCAAAAACTCATGTACAAAGGATATCGTTATAATATTTATCAGGCAAGCTCTTTTCTCACTCCCTCTTTCCCTTGCTGACCTGAGCTACGTCAGCTATTTTTATGCAAGTTGGCTCAAATTTCAAAACTCTGATGATGCAACGAGTGGTGTTCTAGGTGGCGCCGGATCGTAACTTCAAGTCGTGGAGATGCGTCTGTGCCAAGAAGATGTCGGATAGTGGAGCCTGGTGTAAGTGTCGAGCTGAGACGACGATGGACGACCAAAACGCCATCACCAAGGGAGAGCACAATCATCCTCCTCGCCACCATGTAGCCGAGTTGGAGTTCATCAAGGTTGGTCACAAGGGGCCAGCTGACTGACGCCTGGCACTGTGCCAGAATGTCCCATCGGTGGACTTTAGTCGCAAGTAATTCTCTCTCTGCCAGACAGCTGTCTATTTTCCGAGGAGCAGAGCACGATTCCTGGGGTTTTTGACCGTCTGGGTCGTCCTGGCTGGCTGGCCGAGAGAGACAGTTATTACCAGGAGGGGAATATCCGCGACGCTCCAATTTCTCGAATATAATTTGGAGAGAGACTTTTGGCGCCTCTCTATCCCGTTCGGAAACTATTGGGAACGGGAGAGTTGGATCAAGGACGACCTGAATGGCACGCGGCAACACCATAATGGCGCGCCCAGTGACCTCCTTTACGCAAAAGGCAAGCAACAACACATCGCGCCAGCCGGGAACGTTGATGGGATCCGAAGGACGAATCCATCCATTTTGGGGCTGCACTTTTGCGGGATTTTAGTTTTTCGTGCCAGCTGGTGCAACCAAACTTTTGGTCGCCGCGTTACTCAAAAGGCCGACGGTCGGACAAAACTTAGGAATAATGAGAGAGATTTCAGTCACAACTGTACATGATCGCCTTGGACAATCCTGAGCTTGATGCGGGAGATCTCGTGAATCAAGCCTGTGAATATCTGAGTACTGGAGTGACTTTTGAGAACAAAGAAGGACTCAGGAAGGGAATCCATCTCGCCAGATCCAGAGTCGGCAAACCTAGGAAACCGAGAGCCCGTCCTGCCAATCCCCAAAAGAGGAAAATGATGATGTTCGAAGGGCATGAGGTTTTGTTATTTTTATTATCCTTTTCTAACTGGAGGCTTTTAGACTGACGACGATGAGGAATACAATACTCCAAGCTTTAATGGCGACCTGATTGGGAGCCTTATCAAATTGCCGAAAATGGAGCCAACTGATTCGGTAATATTTTGATTGTTTTTTCCTTTTGAAATCACAGTTCCAGTTTCAACCTGTTGATCATTTGCCTCTTTTCAACAATGGTCTTGGCTTGGGAAAGAGCGAGAGTCCCTTCAGGGCGACTCTTCCCTCCGCTCAGCCCAAACCCGAAGTGAATCCTTTGATTCATGCCAATCTTCTGAATGGAATGATTTCACGAACCTCTCCCTGGCTAAACACGATGGATCCCGATACAATGTCTCTCCTGTGGGCGAATGTCCTCGGCTCCGGTGGAATGGACATGTTATCAACCTTAGCAGCTCTCAGCCAGCCTCTTCCTCCTGCTCCTGTGCCTCAGGTCGCTCCAACTCCCATCATCGATGTCAAAGTAAGAGACTTTTATATAAAACCCGGAAATTAGAAATTCCAGCCGACGATTCCCAAAACCCCGGTGCAGTTGACCCAACAGACGAGTCCTCTAACCGCTGCTCCTCTCGGCCCGCAGAGGAAGGAAGCCGCTTCTCAGACATTCGACGTCAGTTTTTTCTAGAAATCTTTTTATTTTGACGATTTCAGGACATCCAGGTGTCGCAATGCCTATCGAGCTGTGGCTGTCGAATCGTAAGAGTCTGTTGTTGTGAGGACTCAACATGTCGGAATTCTCGTCCACTCCAAGTCTAATAATATATTCTCCCAAAAAAGTCAAATCTTGTGCCTTCCCTCTCCCTCCCGTTTGTGATTTGCCTTGATCCTCGGCCGCCTTTCATCTCCTCCGTCAAAAGTGATAGAAACAAAACCGGTAGACTCCACTAGTAGGTGCTTTCAGGAGCCAACTCAAAGTGCATTATTGTGTGATTCCTAATTTATTTGTGTTGTATTTATTGGAGTATTTTGTTGACCCAGAGCACTTTCTTGCTATAGCGGGTTGGTGATAGATCAGATTTCTTCTCCTCTCTTTTCCTCTCCATATTCTACTTCATAATAATATTCACCAATATAATAACTGTGAACAAAACTCGATGCAATATGTATTCAAAAACACTTCAATAAATATATCAAGGGGTATTTTTTGATAAAACACTGTACTTTCTGCGAATGAAATAGTTGAAAATTTGATGTGACTGAATGGCTCGCCTTCGAGAGTCTCTTGTTGAAGAGGGCGTAAACATATATGATCTACCTCTTGAAAGTCTAAAATTCTCCCTTCAAAAAACCCGTTCATTGGCAGTCGGGTGGTCGAAGATTTTTTTCGACGATGTCGTCTTTGGGCAATCCTTTGGCTACTTTGAGTCATCGACTGAGCCAACATTTGACGTAGAGTTGCCATCGAAAACAGGAAAATCTTTGGTCTCCTTTTTACTTTTACCTTTCTGTTAGACAGACTCATTAAGGGTTTTTATCCTCGTGGCGATTTCCCACGAAGGGCATACACAGTCAATGAACAGAGAGAGGCAAATATGGGCGTTTGATCTTCCCCTCAGGAGGAAAGTGAAAGTTTCTGCTGCAGAAGATCGGAATGCGACTGAAAAAGTTTATTTGATGCCGTGGGCAAGAAAGCCGAGAGAATCCTCCTAATGACCACTAGGCAAACATAAAAACAGTCGATGCTTCCGGTCAGTCTCCTTGGCTTCGACAGTTCTCCTATCTTTAAATGTGAGATCTTCTTGCAAAAGAGAAGCTCTTTTGTATCTATTTGACGATTGTTTGTGCCCTCGAAAAAAGGCCAAAACCATAGAAGAAGAGGGGGCTCGCCCGTCCTCGTCCGTGGTCGTCCCGACTAGTCCTTTCCGGGTTTGTTTGGCCGACAGCGCAACTGGCCTTTCTTCAGCTCCGGAACACTATAAATGCCTGCCGAGATGCGCAGAGAGCTCGTCTGGCTATGATCTCCTCCGCGATCACTCTTCTGGCTGCCCTCGGTTGGTCCTTTATCTTTTTGACCTTTTATCATTTATTCCTTTTATTCCCTAATTTAAAAAAGAACCCACATTTATTTGAGGAAAGACTCGAAGTCAAATTATACCTTTCTCTGCAAAAAAAAAACGTTCTTTTGCAGAATTGTTAAGCAGTCGTTTCTCGATTTTTTCGAGAGCAACAAACACAGAAAACCGCGAAAGTGTTGTTCCTCGTTTTGCACACTCTTCTTGACTGTCACGCTCTTTTTGACCAATCATTCCGACTCTGTAAGGTGAAATTTAAAAAGAGCAATTACTTACCAAAACAGAAGGGAGAGAGTTGGACTAAAAAGGATGATTGTTTCTGTATTTTGTGGTTTTTATCAGAGGTTGGGTGTGGCTCAAAAGTCATTGTTTTGGCCAGTAACTACAAATTGAAGACACGTGTTTCTCTTTGCGTCATGAAGAGGGCTCTTCGTCACTTTTCCATATTTGCTCACTCTCTGCTCCGACCAGCAGAAAACATGGTCAGCGGAAAACAATAATAGGAAACTGGGTCGATTTGTCCTTTTGGCTGAGGGTGGTCAAGACAAAAAACGAAGACTTGACTTCCTCTGAGAGAGAGAATCTTCCAGGCGCTACTGTCTTTGCGAACCCATGGATGCCCTTTAACGATACGAAAATTACGAGAGGAGGAGGGATTAGCGAACTTTCGAAGGCTCTTGGCACTCCGGCTCCTCCTTGCTGTTCAGACGCCATCTCAGCCATCGCCTGTAAACGACTTCAAGCCACTAATCCGCAGAAATTTTTAAACAGGTTTTTTTTAAAAAATGTTTTTGTTTTAAAAAAGAAATCTCAGATGCACGAGTGATGCTGACTTCTCACTGATCCAATGTTGCAATACATGTGGTCTCGAATCAGCAGCTGATCGCTACGCAGTCCTGTTCCAACAGGACGAGCGATCTCACAATTGCTTCGATCGTCACGGAAGCGACTTCTGTCAACGCTTCCTCAAACGAGGCGACATTTGGGGAGCTGTGAGTCACTCTCTCCTACGGTAACCCCTTTTGCAGAGTCAATATTCCTGCGATGGCCAATTCGCCACATTGGCTTTCCGAATCTGCCGTAAAACATGCAATTATTGTCGATCCAACATCTACAGTACAAATCTCGGAAGATACCAGCCTACGCCGTGTGGAAAGCCGGCTGTTTTGATGCCAAGAGCGTAAATGACTCAAAGATTTCTAATAATAATTATTCTAATTTATAATAATAAAGAGTTCCAAACTCAAAAGTAATCTTCATTAACCAATTGTCTCAACGATCGTCATACTCGAAAGGACAGAAATCGGGGTTATTTGTCGATTGGACTCTGAATCCTCGAGCCACTTGACGGCATCTCATCTCGTGCATTCGAGGCCAAGCTTCTCCAGCATCGGTTGTCTTCTCGGCTGGAGACCAAAGTCTTTCAGCTGCAGCAGATGCTCGTGGCCTGAAGGTCTTTATTTGGAAGCAAAGAGTTCCCTACCATAATCTTGCCTCAATGTTGGTTCCATCGACCATCTCACCCCAGATGGCTACAATTCCTCCTAAAACGAGTCTCTTCTGTTCTGGAGTTCCAGTGAAATTGGCCGGATCACAATAATAATATCTAAAAACCTTTAGGATATTCTTTGTCCATCTAATAAACCTGGAGTTGGTCTCTGGACCGCCTGGGATGTTGTCTCTCCAATCAGCTCCATACTTGATGTAGTTGAGATACCAACAGGCGGACATGATAATTGGGAAGCCAGCAGCCGTGATATTGTCGGCCTTGTCGTTGATTTCCTTGAAGGTGTTGCCCTTCCAAATGTGGACAATCGTATTGTTGTTTGGCTCATTATTGTCGAAGACTTCTTGCCAAACAACTTTTTGTTTTTTGATCTTTAAAGAAGCGACAATCGAGTCCAATCTAAACGATTCCCTTGGATATCAGATATCACACCTTGCGAAGAAGTAATTCTCCAGTTGAGTGTTGTTCTCGAATCCTTTGCTCTTCTTAAACTCTTGAATTTTGGGATTTCTGTCCCAACATTCGACCAAAAAATCCTCGACCTCATCTCCTCCCAAATGAAGGAATTCATCTGGGAAGACTTCGGCTATCTCATTCAAGAACTCCTCAATGAATTTGTAATTCTCCTCATTTCCAGGGTCCAGCAGATTCTGCCAGGTTTGTTTGCCTTTATCGTCGAAACATTCCGTCAAAAAGCCATCCTGACCCTTCCAAGCTCCAGTATGCCCTATAAGAGAAGATCTAATTGTTTCCACCAAATCCTACCAGGAAGATCGAACTCTGGAATAACTCGAATTCCCCTCAATCGAGCATAGTTGATAATGTCCTGAACATCATTTTGGCTATAAATATGCCGTCGAGAATAGGCTCCTTTTGCACTCAAATCGGGGAATTTCTTCGATTCATAGGGGAAAGATTCACTATCGACCAAATGCCAATGGAGGACATTCATTTTGTTCATCGCCATCAGGTCCTGAAACTCTTCGTTGGAATTCCCTTCTTATCCTACAATCTGTCGCTTAATAATCTTCACGGAGAGGAAATGTCTCGCGGAATCAATCATAACTCCTCTGATTGGGAATCGCGGTTTGTCGTGGATATCCACAGTCCGAATGAAGTACTAAAACTTATTTTTATTGTAATTTTTTAGAGAAAACCTTCTGCTTCCTCTCGTCCCAATAAATCAACTGACTGAGAGTCTCCATGGCTCGGACAACTCCCCAAGCAGTGTCAGCTCGAATGGTGGCTTCAGTGATAGAAACTCGAAGTTTGTCTAAACTGTTTGTTGCTCATTCCTTCGACAAAAGTCACATTCTTCGGACGAATTGTGTCTTGGTGGACCAGTCGGGCAAGGATCTCTTATCTTGACGGAAATGACAAAGTCTTCGGACGTTCCTTTCGGAGTCACTGGGAATGGGAACATCCATTTATTGACTGAAAATATTCTTAGAGAAAGAGTGAAATAAATACGATAGTTTTCGGAGTTGACTCGGAGGACATCGCAGTCATATTTATCGCCGAGGTTAAAGCCAATTTTGACTGGATCGAGGGAACGATTTCCCTTTCCGTAGATGATTTGTTCGGGAAGAGGGAAGACTCCTCCAACCGTCCAACGATCGGGAGCGTCTCGGCCATAATACCACGCTGTTATTAGAGGTAGATTAAAGAGGATATAGATCCACATTCTCTAAAGAGATTCTCTGAGAAAAGACAATGGAAGACAAAGAGACAGATGGTCGTCGAGCAGAAGGCGTTCGCCTTATATATCGGGGGCTAATTAAATCGAACCATCCGGTGTCGGGGTCTCCTCCACCCCCAAACAGAGCCAATTTGAAAGGAAGAAATGGAGCTCATTTGGGATGGAATCGGACCTTATCTGGACCTCTCGCAGGGAAAGTTGTTTGAGTTCTCACGCGGATGGACTCACGCCTTGTCACGCCGCGTGATCGGAAAACATCCTCTAACAACCCTAACCCTAGACTCTAATTCGACGACGATCCGACCAACAAAAGGTCATCTTGAGATTTCTAATATTTTTATTTTCTACGCAAAAAGGCTAACACAATCCACAGGTGTTGCCGCAATAACGGGACTTCTCGCCGTGGCTGTAGAATTCGGATTGGCAGAATCCTCTAATCCTCCAGACGTCGCAAGTCTTTGAAGAATCTCCGCAAGTGGTAGCATTCTCGCCTATGAACCTCGCTGTAAGAATCTCCAATAGAAAAGGAGAATACCTGGACTGTTTCCACAATAGCCGCACGTCTTTCTGCAGTTATCCTTCACAAAGGCCTGCATATCAATTTGACGGCAGATGGTCGGATCTTTGGCGCATCCGACTACCGCATCAACACATCCTTTATCTGAGCACATTCCACAAACGTTTGGACAATCTTCTGCTAGGATTTGGCGCCATTTCGGCTCCTTACACATCGCTGGAGTCACTTTGGCACAATCGTATCGGGGAACTGCAAACCGTCTTCTGAAACGAAAGGATCTTACATTCGACGTTGTTGCACTTGTATTCTTGCGTCAAGCAGCAATAGCCACACGTTTTAGCGCAAGTCTTTATGGCTGTCTGTTTTACCATCTCGTTCTCATGACCATCTTTCTATAAATTTTGACTTTTTGAAAAAGAAAAAACAAACTTTGAAGCAAGGATCGGGTCTTTCATCGGAGGCGTTGAGAGCAACTTGAGATTTGGGATAAAGGACGGAACAGACCTCATCTGGCTCCGCATTCTCACATCCAACAGCTCGATCTGTGTACTGAACGGCATTTCAAAGGGAAAGAAGGAAGAGGAATACCCGATTTTGGTCTCCGTCACTGAACGTGCAATTATAGTCGGAGATGGATTTGGCTAGGATGGACGGTAAGAGAAGTAGGAAGAGGAGGAACATTTTTTGGAATTTGAGAGAGATTGGAGGACTCATTTTATAGAGAAGATTATTTGTTTGTTTGAAACCTTTCTCTTCTCCAGAATCGGCTGGATACACATCGGTTCAAAAACAACTGCGTCAGTCTCTCCTGTACATATCAACAATCTCCTTTGTCTTCCAGAATTATATCTCCTTTGTCTCTCCTGGTTATGGATTCCAGGAGGCGTCTCATTGAGTTATACTTCCCTGCTGATTGGCGGAGGGAGTTCATCTGTTCGGCGATGCTCCCAGCTTCGAAGAATCGACGTTACAGCCGGATTCGGCGCTTTTCAGAACAGGTCAGGTCTCCTTCGATTTTTAGGACAAAAAAAGCTCCAAAGAATGACTAATATCCGTGTTACAATGTCGCAAAGCTGTCGCAAAAACTGCTGTCTGGGATGATGTATGGGACGAGAGAAGGGAACGTTCCCTCGGCGGTAGGCATTTCATATTGCACGGTGTCTCTCCAAAAGGGGTCGAAAAGGGCAGTCAAGGGGAAGTCCGGAGCGGATGTCCACACCGAGAGAGAGAGCCAACTTTTTGTAGCCACAAGTCTCCCGGAAGTTTAGATCCAACATGGCTGGAGTTTCTGATCAAGAGGTGAGTTCATTTTTTCATTTTTTTTCTGTTTTATTTTGGTCCGGGAAATAGCTTTTCAACTGGAATTCCTGTCCAAGAAAATCAAAAACCTTCCTCCTATTTTTATGAGCAAAACTTCTGTTGAGAGAGGAGAGGAACTCCCAAAGAATCATAAAAGAGAGGACTTGACACCTCGAGAAAATTCCTCAAATTTCACGGCTTCCTCGCAAAACAAAACGACTCAAAACACAAATTGTACAGTAACTCGAAAGGGAGAAGATAAAAGAGGAACATGTCGCCATGGCTGAGATGTCTACGGAGCCATCGATCTGATTTGATGAAGTTGTCATCCAGCCTGATAGGTCCTAGTAGCTGCGTGAAAGTGCAGTGAATGCCAGCTGTCGGGCTCTCTGCTTTCACTCCGGCGTGTCATGTCGGTCGACGGCTAGTCTCGGCCGTCCAGCCCTCAGGTAACTTTAGCCATCCAGCCCGTCTTCAACTTTTAACCATCGGATTGGTTTTCCCAGTTCCTCGTGTCTTCTATTCTCGGCCTCCAACACCTGAGATCTCTCTTTCACCCTCTGTTCCTCGAGGTCTCCCCTTCCCATCCAAAAGGCAATATTCTAATTGACCATTTGTTGCCCATTCTCTTGGCTTTCAACTCCTTCTCGGAAACAATCGACCAATGCCAAGTCTCCTTTAGTCTCTACAGTTAGATCCTTCCTCCAAGTGAGTCTCTTTTTTGATTTTGACATCCTATTTGAGAAGCCGTTAATCTTTGTGAAACATTTGACCAAAAATTGAGCTTTGCTCCGACGCCTCCAAAAATGTTTCTATTTGATTGATAGCGACGGGGATTCGAAGATTCCAACGGGGTTACTGTCCTCTCCTTTGATTTATTACCTCAAGCCAAGACTCTTCCTATTCTCTACAGTACTCCCTACAAAAGAGCGACTCTCTCTCTTGATGTCGTCAGACGCGTGTTCCCTGGGAGGGCTAACAGCCAAAACGGCGGGTATCAAAGCAAACAAACCGAGCACCTCATTACCTGATTGTGTCCTGTCACGGCCCTTACCCAGCGTAAATAAGAGTTTCATTTCAACGCGTCGACCAGCCAAAGCGAGAAATAAAATCTGCCAATTAATCTGGACTCCTCGCATGTCGAGACGCCATTCTGGGGCAGCAATTGGGAGAGGTGTCCCCGGGGTGCCATCCTTTGCCCGGTTGGGGCACGTGCCGACAAAACATCTCCTCTGGGACGGGAGCGCGACTCACCTTCTTCGGCTGAAAGAATATGACAAAAAGTGGGTCCGACTGCATGATTTATCCGACTCTATTTGCATGCAATTCCAAAAGGGTTACTGTATCTCCAGGCTCCTAGAGAGATAATTCCTCCATGAAGACTTTTTGTGTATTCGTTTCCTCGTTTGCACCGCCGTCTTCCGTTTTCACCCACATTCGGAGCAATTTTGACGTAATCGAGGTCCTTAGATCGGCCTTGTTTTTACCTAAAACTAGATGGAGAGACGAACGGCTAAATGTGTCGTTCGCTCTTTCTTTTTTCTGCCATAAATTACCCAGCAGCTTGTTGGAAAGCGCTGCCGTTAGGATTACCGTCGAAGACATAAAAGACTCATGTCAAAATTGCGAACTTAAAAGGACATCTTAAAGAGTCTAAAACACCTGAAAAATAGTAAAAATTGAGAAGAAATGGACAAGTTAAATGGAAAAAGAAGGATCATCGGGAAAAGAGATTACAGAGACGATGCTGGTTTTCAGATGGCAGGCCGGGGCGTGGTAACTCGCGCTCTCACGACGGTCACGCCCTCACTCGGAGCGCCTCTAGCGGCTCCTACGACGATGTCCTCCGCGCGGAGGTCGTCCTTTCGTCATGATACCGAGCCAAGGTTTGTCTCTTTTTTTTTTTTGTAAATCTGGAAGAGATTATGGCCCATTTTCACCCAATATAGGGCTGATGTTGTTCGAGCTGCAAATTGAGTTATGTCGCCTTGGGGAACTGGTAGCGGGGGCGGCAACCAGGAGTTACTAGTTTCGAGAGTGACATCCACTCCTCCAAGCACTTCCTGGGTTGGAAGATTGAAAATTAAGGAGAATACAAAAAGACGAGAAAATTCATATTCTTTTTGAGTATTTTTGTGATTTCCAGGGTCAGGTTGTGTGAATAAAAAGATCCACTCCTGTGGCTCTTTCGTTCTTTATTCTAATGACTTCTGCTTGACCGCCTTCATTGTTGGGAGCACATTAGTCGCGGGGGAGGATTCTCCTTCCATAATATTACGGAAATTTTAAGAGAAAGAACGATTTTTTAGAGATGTGAGCAAACAGGAATCGCTGGGAGATCGAGCCTCTTCTAAGCTGACTCTCGATGATGAGCTTTTCGACATCCTCTGCGCCTTCGGGTTAGTTTTTCTCTTTTTAGCAGAGTTTTCTCCAATCTGATTGGATTGACTTTACCTTAGCAATCATGAAAGTAGAAAATATTGAAAACCTCCCTGATCCAGATATTGATATGCTTTCGAGGAGAAAAGCCGCTTCTATCTTCTCATTAATCCAATCTCAGAAATTAGAAGAAAGTAGGCAGACAAGGGAATGAAGTTAAACTTTAACATGTGGACATGGACTTGCAGATTTAGAAAACGATTTGATACAAAAGGAATCATTTCTCTCCAAGACTCTCTATAGTGGAGGTTTTTGTCTAGACAGAGTTCTCCGAGTTTTGCAAGGGAGTGCGATAGATCAAAATTGTTGTGTTTTGCTCCATTTTTATGCTGACTCGGGGGAACTTCGCACTTCATAACTCGAATCTTGTTGATAGAAAAACAAGGATATATCAAAATACTCTTCCTCGTTCTCATAATTTCATGGCAAGAAAACAATATCCCAAAGAGGAACTGTTGAGAGGAGGTCTATACAAAAATCAAAGGTCCAGTGATTTTTTAACTTTCCGTCGGGTTTAATTGCCAACTGTTGTTATCATGCCGGGTTTCATATTACACCTCTCCTTCACCTGGACCTCCTTTTACTTCACCTGGGCCGCCGGGCTTTATTGTGGTCAGCTGTCTGTCAATGGGCGATTTATCGTCTTCGAGGTTTGGCTTTTTTCTAATTTTCCAAGTTAAGAGAATCAAACGGTCGTATTTTAACGGGTTGAAAGCAATCGGACGCACTTTCTTTCATTTCCTCACGGGCTTGCCTTCAATTACCCCGAAACCAAAGCCCAAATGCCGGACATTACCATTTACGCCTTTGGACACACGAGTTGGGGGACTTTTTACTTTTCCATCTTTGGGCAACCTTTCTGACCATGAAATATTTGAATTTTTCGAATGAAGTAGGAACTGGCTTAAGAATCAGGGAGATCTAGTCTTGAGGATTCTTTGAACCTGGGCCAAATATAAGACCGATATATCATTCTTAGAGACCTCCTAGATGTATCGGAAGAGGACAATGAACGTCTCTTCTCCTCCCCAAGGAATTCCTTTGATCATCTGTTTTGACTCCATTATAAGCAGGAGTCACAAATTCCAGAAGATCATTTAGTTTTTGTGGAAAAACATTAGGAGAGCGTTTTAGAGAATAGACACAAAAAGCAGGAACAGCTATAAAATTTATTTGTTTATTTTCTGCCTTTCCGCTCCCCACTGCAAACTACATTCCCTGGGGAGTCTCGGGTAAAGTCACTAATGCTTTGAGAAGGAAATTATTTTCTTTGTAGAAACTATCCATAGACAAAACTTTTACAGCCTAAAGTTAAACCAAAGAACCCCTGCAAATAGGAGGACCACTACTCTTTGCAAATATTAAGTTCATCCAGAAAGTAAATTTTGAACTCATCTAGCAATCCAGAGAATCATAAAGTTTTCTATTATATTCTTCTACTGGATACAACTCTCATTCCTTGAAAATAAGTATTTTTGAACTTTTGATTCCAGTGAAAACTTGGTTTAGTTGGTTTCCTCCTTCCAGCTTCTTTGCGTTCCAATAGTTCAGAATAGATCTCTAGACTTAAAGAATGGGAGAGGGATATCCGGGCTCTCCTCCGACATCCTGTTTGTCTAAATGGGAAGGTTCCTCTCTCAGGGATTCAGGTCTCTCCCTCCTCCAGAAAGAAGAGGGAAGGATTTGTTATTAATTATTTCTCGGCCACGTCACAATTCAGGACTTGTCTTGCTCCGGTCCCCAGAGGGGGTCACTTGCATTGTCGAACGAGAGTCAAGATTTCGTTAGCCTTCCAAGTGGAAAAATGTGCCGGTCACAAATCCTCCAGCTGGCAACATTGGCTGAAAAATGAAGGGGCTATTCGTTCCGAGGCGGCTAACAAATGCCGCAGATTAATGACAACACCAATCATCCCTCCGAGGGCTTGTTACACTCCTCTCCTCCCTGGCTCTTTCATGAGTACTGGCCATCCAATCAAATGAGAAGGTCACGAGACTAAACAACTGACCAGTCGGCTCTTTCATAAAATGCCAATCTTCCGAGGCCAGAGACAAATGGAGCCGTTGGGATGTCCATTAACTCCCAAAAACATAACCATGAAATATAGTCATGTACTTTTGGATATTTTTGTTCGAAAAGCGTAGAACAACGGAGAGAAGACAGTCACTTACTGGTCTCTCATTATGACGCTTTATTTTGCTGTCATTGTCTGTTTGGACAAACACGAGAGACATCAAAATGTTAACAGACAGGCCATCACAATATAGTTCTCCCAACAACAGAGTAATTTCTGGATTCCCTGAAAATTCCAACAAGAGAAATGAACTGTTTTGGAAATCAGAAGAATCAGCTGAAGCATCAGGAATCCTCGAACAATCCATCAATGATCTTGGAGCAAAATTCTGAAGTCAGAACTGATAGATAACTTGTGAGCCAATCTGTGTCTAGAACGAGAAGAAATTTCCAATCAGAAACATCAACGGTTAGCTCTTTTTTGCAGACTATATCCTCCCCTTTCTTGGGCTCCTCGATGAAGTCTTGTGGCAAATTGAAAGTTTCGGTTGATTTACCTCTAGACGAGTTTTTATAAGTCCGGAAGAGTACCTTCTGGACCAGCGATTGCTGTTTGATCTTCCAGTGTTCCCTCAGAAATAGCTTTGACTTTAGTTTACTGACTGGGATACTGTAATGAGTTGAGAGGCGACAGGGATCCATCACAAGCCGTCATCTTTAGAATAAACAGGGGTCATTTTTCTCGCGTCGAGCCATTAATCGAGCCAACTGTTGGGAGTGACCAACTCGTCGGATGAGTGGCTATACAACTTTAAAATTTCCTTCTTGTTACCGCAGCTGTTCCAACATAAATTTCGTGTGGCGTCGCCAAGAAAGTGGGCGGGTCTGACTCGCATCGCCGCAGCTCCTCGTCCCCCATGGTGGCCACCTCGGATGGACCCGATTGAAGTTCTTCCAGAGGGTTTAGCCCGACTGCCGGACGTGCAGAGGCGGCAATCTGTATTCCAAGACCTAGTTACTGTATTCCGCAAGAATACTCCTCATTTTCATTTCAAACACCACGCGAGAAGTCCTCGAAACGGAGGCCAATGGCAGCCTCAAACTCCTGACCGACCTCCCCTCACAAAGTTAGTCTTTTTCTCCTTCTTTTTTGGGCTTTCTGGACATTTTTAAAACAAAAAACTAACTAGTTTTCTATAATTTCCTTCTATCCCGTTCTTCTGAAATAGAAGAGATCTTCTGTTTATTGGCTGAAGTAATTCCAGAAACGAACGTTTCCATATTAGACTTGTCCTAATGGACTTCCTATTCCTTTCATTTTCTATCTGGCTAGAGGTAATGAAGCGTCTTCGGCCTTTTGTTGAGTGATTTCATTCTCTGACCAGTCGAGGAAAGTTCTCAGATGAATAATTTGGCTGAGATATTTATTCGGGGAATTGATTAGAGAAAAAATTGAACAAAGTTGGAAAACAATTTTGTTGATCCTATTTTTATCGGCTTATTTGTCACTCGAAATTTATTTCTCAACAGAGAAGAGAGGGAGAGAGTTTCTTGTGGCCTCCTCTCTCCCCGAGGACTCTTTGCTCCCATTCAAAGCAACCCATCCCGTGTTTTTGAATGCAACCCCCGGGTGTGATTTACAGCAGTTTGACTGCCTATTTTGACGGGCCTCCTGGTAAAATCATTTGAGATCTCGGAGCCAATTGTTCTCGTAAAATCGATGCCACTGATCAGATGAGCAATTATAAAGCGGCGCCGAATGTCCGAATTGATTCATGTCGAAGACTGACAGTCTTTGATTGAGTGTGGCAGCAAAACAGCCGTGAGTGAGAAAGGGGAAGTGCCTCAGGTGTACGAAAACTAATTACGAGACTCTCTACAGGTGCACAGCTTCTTTGATCGAGAACATAGACATTTTTTGGAGAGACCACCTAGGTTATTCATAGGTGTTCGGCTCATTATGGCTGGCTTGTCTCGTTCCCACCTTCGAGTCTATCGTTTCTTGCAAAGGTAAATTCAAACTTTGTTGGCGATTTACTGTAGAATATCTGAATATTGGCGCTGACAATTCAAACTTCTTGTAAGCAATAATTTTTCTAGAATCTTTCATCTAGTCGTTATTTTTCACGTTTCTTGCTAGAAATAGATCTGACTAGCTAGTGAACTTGCCTAAATTTCTCTTGGAATCTTCACGTGAGAATTTTATCTTGAAAATAGCTAGAATTGTACGATTTCTTCAGAAGAACTAATTTTGGTTTTCAAGTACCGAGTCCTCTCAAAATGAGCACGTCTAAATTGCAATTCTTTCGGAGAATAGAGATATTTCTATGGAAATTGGGTAATTTATTGCTGAATATTCTGACAAAGAATTCATGGAATCTTCGCTTCAAAAAAGTTCCCAGACCAGAAAAAAGCTCTAAACTTAGTGTCTGGCTGAACGAACGTCTCGAGATCTACCAAAGAATTCATGACATTTCCTGCAAAAACTTGCTGCTCCCCCGACAAAAACGTCTCTGTTCTTTAAATGTTCAACAATTAACCGGGCCTTACTCATCCGAAAGTTATTCAAATTTCATGAGAGGACGCAATGTGACTACTCGCTCGATGAATATTTCAATGTTTTGGCACTTTATCTGATTGTCCATTTCCTGTCTTAATTGCCAAAGGATAGTCTCCTTATCAGATTTCAAAAGAATTTGAGTGGGGGAGGGAATAGAGTTGCGTGAGAGAATGCAATATTTAGTTGTTTTTGTTTTGTCTTCTGCAAAGAGCCGCCTTTTTTGACGTTTCAGTTCTCTCGACTCGACCAGACCAAAAAGCGCCTCCCCCTCTTAAAAATAATCATAATTCTGACCTCGAGAACGCACGAGCCGTCATCGTGACGGATGAGCGCGCCTGAGGAATCCGCTGGGAACAACGACATAGAGCGGTTATAAATGCTATCTGACGGTCAAATCTCTCCTCGAGAGCTATTCATGCACCATCTCGTTAAGTCTATAGGTAGTTACTCATAGTTTTCGTAAAAATACTAATCTTAAGCCTTCTTCGCTGACGTCGTGTAAGTCTTTCACCAAAAGCACTTCATTTTGTCGATTTATTAAAGAAATTTCTAATTTTTAGTGAAACTGAGACCTTCCTCGGACCGAAGAACGATAACAAAGATGATGAAGACGAAGGCAAACCACTCACACGCCAGGCTTTATTGGAGAGGATTCGGGAAAAGAAAGAAGTCATCGGCAAGTTGCGATGTCAAGCCTGGAGTATGGCCAGAAAACGGAGGACATTGAAGTGAGTAAATAGGAAGGAAGGACTGACTCTCATGTTACTACTAAAAGTCGATTTTTATGTTCATTCAGTCCTCTCTTCTATGCTTACATATTAATCCGACCATTTTCTACAAAACTTTTTTCTTTTATATTTCGATCACTCGCGTCCATAATAGCCATAGTATCAAGTCTCAGTATTTCTTCTAAAGAAGCCTATAGCTCAGCTTTCATACTTGTGGACAAACTTGTAAAGGAAATCAAGAGCTACAACTTTTTATAACATTGGAAGTTATGAAAACAAGTGAAAAATTGCAAAAGTTCATTATAAGTTGGACCCTAGGGGAGGCTAGAAGAAATGCAAAAGGCCAAATCAATTGAGTTTTGAGGGACAATTTAATTCTTGAAAAGTAGAAGTTTTAAAATTGTTGTAGACTGGCTCAAAAATATCTGGAACAGCACGAGTCGAAAGTCTCTAAAAGTCATCTTTACATGGAAGAACTGAGCAAACGAATTCGACTTTTCAAACGACATTTCTCCAATTTTAAGACATATCTCATCCCCTGGGAGGGCAAAATCAAACGGATAGAAAGTATGTTTTTTCTCAACAAAAAAAAAGACAAAATTGTAGGTCATTTCGGCTCAGTTGTTTCGTCTTATTTTACATTTTTACGGTGGATTGTCTTTGTGAATGTGATTATGACACTTGTCATTGTTTCTTTTGTTGTTTTACCGGAATCTCTGGCTGATTCTGTGGCTGATCGGGGACGGTTGAATCGAACAAGTTCGAGGAAAATTATTCCTAAAAATGAAGCACAACATGCTGATGAATTGGCTGTGGTTTGGCATTATGACGTGAGTCTTTTCTCGAAAAAAAAAACTAAATCCTTTCAGGGGTATTTACGATATTCTCCTCTATTTTATGGGTATTATGGTGACGATGAGTTTTTATCTCAAAAATTTCGATACACCTTGCCATTGGCTTATTTCGGCACAACGATCTTCATTTTTGGGTATTCTTTTTTCGCCATTTTGAGGAAGTAAGTCTCCCCTCTTGGTTACCGAGTCTCAGAATGGCGGCCAACACTCGAATGTCTAAGATCTCCGGCAGTAAAACTCAACAATACATCTTCAATTGGAGACTTTTTACTGGTTGGTTGAAAATGTTTCTTTTGATTTCCTCCTTTTAGGATGGGATTACAGTATAGGAAATTCTGAAACTGCCGCCAATACTGTAATGGCTGTTGTCATCAAATTGAGGGTAATTCTTTACTTTTTTTCTCTTCAATTCTTTCAGGAATCTATAGCAGATTTAAAAGTGAACGCTGAAACAAAATTTCGATGGGTCCAGTTTATCCTCAGAGTGATAGCCAACGCAATAATCATCACTATGCTAGCCTTTTCCATCTATTGTATCTCTTTTGCTGTCGAAAGATCTCAGACAGCCGTTGAACAAGAGGGAAATCTCTTCACCAAAAATCAGGTTATTCCTTAATTAATCAAGAAAAACAGGAGCTTTAGGTGCCGTCAGTTGTGGCGACAATTACCCATGTCTTTCCAATGATATTTGATCTCATCGGGAGGATGGAAAATTATCATCCGAGAACGGCTCTTCGGGCCCATTTGACTAGGGTTTTGATACTTTATGGACTCAATTACATCACTCTCATCATCGCTCTTTTCGAGAAAATGGATGCCATTCGATCACACGGCATAGGTGGAGCTCAACACGATCAACCGAGATTCAAGCGACAAATGGGAGACAGGAATCCAGTAGGTTTTTCCTTTTCTCTGATAACTTTTTTAGAATTTGGATCGACCACCTCCATATGCTTCTAGGAATTTCGAAAATCGAGGACATCTTTTGGCTTTTTTAGATCGGGCGACGAAGAAATTCGACATCTACCGTACCACCAGACAAGCTCCCACTACTGCTGTCACCGTAATTATTTTTCTTTTTTTTAACAAGAAACTTCCAAGGTCACTCCACAATTTGGTCCTTTTAATGTGAATAATCCCCATGCTCTGATGAGAAATGGAACTTTTACGAGGCCTTGGGAAATTAAGCGAATCGGACCTTCTCCTCTCCCGATTTTTACTCCACCTCCTCGACTACAAAAGCCTTATTCTCCGGGCCAAGTTCGACAAGTAAGGCCTTTTTAAGATTTTGAGAGGAATTTCTAGGAATTCGGCGGTCCGGACTTTCCGACGGCTCGGACTGGATCTTTTACGAGGATAACAGTTCCTCCGTCGAGAGTTCGAACTACTCCTCCCTGGGATAGAACGACGGCGACGAGTACAGCCTCGAGCACCACAACAGATGACGAGGAGCTCGTTCCGACGGATAGCGAAGAGTATGGCGATGAGTTCCTTCCAGGTCAAGCTGAGGCTGACATCGGTGAGATTTTCTTTTTGGGGGAAAACAGATTTTAGCTAATAAAACCCTGCCGGAGCCGTCGTTTCGTCGTTCAGAAGATGGAACGATGCCGGATATTTGTTGGGAAACGATCATCGGCCAAGTGGGAAAACTTCCTTTTTCAATCAAATGTTTAGGAAATCGTGAAATTGGTGACGATGGACTTGATTGTGACGATCCTCTCCATTCTGATCATCGACTTCCTTCGAGGTCTTTGGATCCGACATTGTGCCTCCTGGTGGTGTTGGGACATTGAAACAACTTTTGTAAGGGATTTTTTCCTTTTTCAAACAGACTTTCCAGCCGGAATATGGGGAGTTCAAAGTAGCTGAGAATGTGCTGCATATCATCAACAACCAAGGAATGATCTGGCTGGGACTCTTCTTCGCTCCACTCCTCCCAGCTCTTAATAATATCAAATTGATCATCTTGATGTATATCCGCGGATGGGCTGTGATGACTTGTAATGTCCCAGCCAGGGAAATATTCCGAGCCAGCAGGTGGGGGACTTTACTGCGTTTTTCTTTTCCCAGTCTGGTTACACTTTCTGTCAATCATCGCATGGGATTCCCTTGGGTCAATCTCTCTATCTTCAGATCGAGCAATTTCTATCTGGGAATTCTCCTGCTTTGGCTCGTTCTTTGTACTCTCCCAGTTGGATTTGTCATCGCCTCGAGGAATCCTTCTAAAAGTTGTGGTCCATTCGCGTAAGAACTTTCTTTTTTGTTGGAAAAGCACTTTTAGAAGATACGATCATTTCTATACGGTAGTCACCAAGGAGATTGAGAAACGAGTCGACCATACAGTTCTGGGATATTTGAGGAATATTGCTTCTCCTGGAGTGGTCATTCCTTTCATCATCATCCTCATGTGAGCTCTTTCTCTCTGATTTTACAGTCGCCTTCCAGGTTGATTATTTATTTCCTCGTCTCTCTGGTGAAAGGTCTACGAGAGGCCAACACTGACCTTCAGCAGCAGCTGATCCACGAGAGAACTGAGGAAAAGAAGAAGATTTTCGAGTTGGCTGGCGGAGGAAAGCGGAAACAAGAAGAGAACAATCGCGACAAACAGAAGAAGAAGAACACTTTCCAGGTAGAACCATCTAGGAATTGAAATAATAAATTACAGTATATTCCATTGGTTGAGCAGAAGAGACGAGAAACTTGGAGAGCTTATCACGAGTTGGAAGAGGAACCACCTCGAGCTTCTGATTCTGATAGTAGCGAAGAGGAAGACATCAGTGAAGAATCTCCCGACATGCTCGTTCGGAATTTACCAGCTCCATCTACTTCGGCTGAGACTGTCCCAGCTATGCAGCAATTCCATCCGAGTTTGGCTTCTTTGGTCGAGAATGAAGAGGAAGAAGAGTTGGGAGAGGCCAGGATACATTCCAGCCAATCTCGAACACAATTTGGATCTCCCGCTCCTTCAAATGTTGTGGATATCGCCACACCCGAAGAGATTCGGTAGGTTCTCCTCTTCTCTACAGTAGCAGCTACTAGAAATTCTAATTTGAGTTTCTAATTTGGGCAGAAATTACACTTTTTTGAGTTCTAACCCGCATGAGTGTGTTCAGTTCAATCCTTCGTCCGCTCTTGGAGATGAAATACGCCCAAGCTCTGGCTCAGCAGCAGCAGCAATATGCTCGGTTTCCTCGAGATCTTGTAACTCCTCCAACTCTCATCACAAGCGCTCGATCGAGTGGAGGATGTCGCTCGAGCTACATCTCTCTTTATGACTTGGCCAATTTGGACAACTCCATCCCAACGTGTGTGCTTTACCCTTTTTTATGTTTTTTTTCCTAACCAAGAGACGTATCAAATCGGCGATAGGAAAATCCTTTTATCTTGAGGAGAGAAAGAACCTTTTGTTCAGGTTGATGTCTACAAATGCTTTGAGAGGAGAAGAAAGACCCGAAGTTCATAGGAACGGAGAAAAACGTCTCTCTCGACCGGCCGATATCACTATTATGCCTCAAACATCCTCAAAAAGTAGTTCAGTTCAGCCAGAAACATTCAGAGCTGCTTCGATCGAGAAGGAGGATGGAGAGAGAAAGAATTCCAAGTGGGAGGATCATCGCGGGAAAATTTTTTTTAGATTCGATTCGAGTGCCATCAAACCGGAATTCCAGCCATGGCCGTCAATTGATGAGGTGAAACAGAGGAAGGAGCAACTCTTAAAGAGAACTCCCCTCTCTTTCCCCAAACAATTGCCCAATACGGCTATTGGATCCAATGGAGGACAGGTTGGCTTTAGTTTTTTAGAACTTTAAATCAAATATTGGCTCGAAAGTATTTCAAAATTATAGGAGACGACAGCAGAGACGAAGCCTCCAGTGCCCCTTCACAGGAAGTATCAGCAATATCCAACCGATGGATCGGCATCTGAAACCGAGCCAGAAAGGAGTTCGGCTTCTCCGACCCGCCGTTTTAGAATATCAGTCTCTCCAACCAGAAGAATAATGTCGGAGGATCGAGAGCCTTGTAAGCGCTTGATTCTCCTCATAAAATGAGACGCTTTTCAGCCCATCAAGGAAGAATCTACTCGATCAAAACGGAATCAGCTTGTGCTTCGACAGCGAGTCTGCCGAGGAAGGAAAGTACGCCAAAAATTAAAAAAGAAGAGGCTCTATCTCCGAGAGCGCCGAAAGTGGAATTTGGTGAAGATGATTCTCCCCGGGTCCAGTAATTAAACAAAAAAAGATAATCGACGACATTCCACGGATTTTCCATATCGTTTTGTGATATGTCCTAGGATTTTTCAATGAAATTTTTACTTTCTTCTAGAAATATTCCTAACAGGGGGCTGGAGCTCGATGCTGGAGATGGTGCTTGATAGCCGGGTTGTTGTGTACGTGACGGATCAATCCTTCAATGTGAGGATAGGCCGAGAGAGCAGTTGGACTTCCAAAGTCTTGAACTCGAGAAAAGACCTCAGCCACGAAGATATCTACCCAAGTCTCCTGGAAAAGTCTCTTTCTAAAAGGACCAGCTAGTGACCTACAGTATCTCCAGCAAAAAGACCGTTGCCATTTTCCAGCAGCCAACGCTCAACGGCCGGGGCGAACCTTTCCACGGCTGCCATGACCTTTTCTTTGAAATAAACATTCTAAAAACGATAAGATAAGAAAGTCAGAGAATTTTACTTTGTCTGTTTCGATCCAGCCAAAAAGTACCTTTGACCAGTCGTTGAAGTCCTGGACATTGGTCATATCCTGAAAAGTTATAGCTGAAGGAAGAAAGGATACCTGGACATGGTCGGCGATCATATCCAAACGAGCGCATTCGAGAGCATTACGACCGGCTCTATCTTAAATGGTTTTTTTAAAATAAATAAAGAAACTGACTGAATTGATGGCCGAGGAAACGGAGAATAGCCAAACTTTGGGCGATTTGTTGGTTATCGACTTCTAGGACAGGGATTTGTCCAAGAGGCATCTCTAAATTTGTTTTATCTGTTGAAAAAGGACAAACTGGCTTTAAGTTGAGCCCAATCCTCGATATTGATGATCTCATCATCAAACTTGACTCCAGAGATTTTGAAGAGTTGACGGATGTGTTCGCCTCTTCCACGGACTGGGAAGTAGAGGAGCTTGTAGTGAACCATCTGCAAAGAAAAAGGACTGATGAAGAGAGGAGAGCTTGACAGTGAGACAAGAAAGGAAATGGAAAGAGCTTTGCCATCGGCTATATTTGCTGAGATGATTCGAGACGCGTGGAAATGATGATAAAAGATACGCCGAGGGTGAGAGAATGACCAAGGATTCTGGAGTTTGGCCAGCACAAAACAGAATTTTTGACCATAGCATTCCTTCTAGCATCAATGCAAAAAAGTGAAAGGAGAAAATTTTATTAAAATTATTCCCAGAGTGCACTTATTGCATGAAGCATTCTCCTCGGAAGCAGTAGGTTCCACCAGGACAGGAAGATGGCCCAAAAAGACATGGACCTACAGCTTTTGTAGGACTAGGAACTGGGATGCACAGATCGTAGAGACAACCATAGCCATTCTGGAAAGAATTCTTCTTAGAATTATTGAGACGCCTGACTTGACATTGGCCGGCAATACATGGACCAACGGACTTTTCGAAGATACTTTGCTGGGTAGAGAAGGCGACGAGAGCGAAGAGGATGAAGAAGATCATGGCGGCTAGTTGCTTGATTCAAACAATCCTCTTTTTTATAGGAGATTGGATGGAGTGTTTATGGTACAAGGAGACCCCACAGCTGGGCAATCAAGGTCACTCACAAAAACAAAACTTGACCATTTCAGCTGAAAAAATAAAACTTTGTTCCTCGAAAATTTCTTAAGAAGATTTTTGATCCCTCTCGGAGGGGAGAACGCTATTCGTCTTTCCGCGATTTGTGGCTTTTCCACTTTGGGCTTCTATTTAAAGACGCCGTCCATCTATAATTCCCGAAAGAACGCTTCGACTTTTTAAAAATGGCTGCTAGATGGCATTGATTCTCCTCCGCTTCTCCGGGAATTGCACTCCTTCTTTCTGTCTCAAAATTAAGCTCCTTGGTTGAGCGTGCCACCACCAGCGAACGTGGTTCGCAGTGCCGTTTTTAACTGGCTGGCGGCCATCCGCGCGCAATTTGAAAAAGGAACGCCGAATTGGCATCGATTCGCCTTCTGTCTACACTCTTGTTTATTTCTGGTCTCCGGCGACAACACAGCCCAAAGCTTAGAGACTTTTTTGCTATTAACCTCCACAATAAGTTCTAATCAGAAATATCCAGCTGTTTTGTATTAGATTTCACTGCCCAGGGTCTGCAGTGTACACTAATTTTCAACAAAAAAAGACCGACAGATGGCTCGAAAGATCTTCCGCGTTCTGTGAACAATGGATTGAACACCATCGAGTCTACTTTACTTCTCTTTCCTCCAACTCGTTATTTCTGGCCTAGGGTAGAATTTAAACTAGCTCCCCACAATCATACATACAAGCCCCCCCTAGGAGGATGTACGAATTGACCCCCACTTACGTAAAGATCTCCTCAAGACCTTCTTTAAACAAACCCCCTACATATTTTTGGTAGTAGTGTAGCTGGCTACCCCGTTCATTATGCAGCCTGCGCATCGGGACCCATATATTTATTTTTTTCTTCTTTTTATTTTCTTAACGGTTTCCATGGTTTTTACATCTTTTTTAAAACTAACATGCAGAATTTAATATACACTGCGCGTCATAATTATAGGTAAATTACCGTATTTTGCCGCTTACCTACCGTATTACCGTTCTATACACCTGAAAATAGATTATTTCCTAAGTTAATCCTAATTCCTATTTTCGTACTGAAAAATGCCGCGCAGTACACGTTTCACTCCAGAAGAAAGGGCAAAGGCAGAAACACTCCGTCATACTGGCAAGAATTACTCTGAGGTCGCTCGCTACCTTAGCTGTTCCGTCAACGCCGCTTGTCAATTCTTTCTTAAAGGATGCTCTGAAGGATCCTTTAACTCTGGACGACCAAGAAATCTATCAAATCACGAGGAAAATAGGATTAGGCGCCTTGTTTCTAATAGTCTTATGTCTGCAGTTGAAGTCCGATCTGAAATTGGAGGCCATGTTTCGACATCTACAGTGCTGAGATCCATTCGGCAAAATAAGAGTATTATTCGTGAAAAGATGAAATTGACTCCGCGACTTTTAGGGAGACACAAAGAAGCACGCATCGAGTTCGCAAGGAAGAACATTGGCCGTGATTGGAACGAGGTTAGTTAAATAAAATAATAGAAAATTCTCAATCATTTTTCTTCAGATCATCTACTCAGATGAAAAAAAAATTCAACTATGATGGACCAGATGGTTTTTCACATTACTGGCGAGACTTAAAAAAAGATCCAAAAATATTTTCCCGACGAAATTTTGGTGGAGGTTCACTTATGGTTTTTGCAGTCTTGGAACCTTGGAGTTAGCATTTGTCTCTTGCAGTATGGATTCTAAAGCTTATCAAACGGTGCTGGAAAAACGTCTCATTCCGTTTCTAAATGTTTATCCCGGCAGAAATCTTACATACCAGCAGGATAATGCTGCTATTCATGTGAACAAGTCTACTGTTGATTGGTTCCGTACAAAGAAGATCGATCTCCTTGGATGGCCAGCTTGCTCGCCTGACCTCAACCCAATGAAAAATATGTGGAGCGTTGTTGCAAGAGATGTCTACAAAAATGCCAAACAATATACAAGCACAGAAGAACTTAAAAAAGCTATCCTTGAAGCGTGGAATCGAATCCCTCAGAGGACTCTACAAAACCTTGTGGATTCTGTGCCGAGACGTTTGTTAGACGTAATTGCAGCAAAGGGAGGAGCAACAAAGTATTAACTGTTATTTCTTGTTGTTTTCATTGTCAATAAATGTAGTTCTTTATCAAAAAATTAAAAATACGGTAATTTACCTATAATTTTGACGCGGCCACTTTTTACCACTTTGGTGCTAGGAAATTCGGGGAGTGAGATTTTTTTGGTGAATCCTTTTTTCTGGGGGGTTTTTAGAGTCGTTGAATCGAATAAAATAGGTCCCAAGAAAGCAAAATGCCAGCAAAGCTCTCAAACAGCTAAAAATGTGGGTTACCTATAATTATAACGCGCAGTGTATATTAAATTCTGCATGATACTTTTTAAAAAGATGTAAAAACCATGGAAACCGTTAAGAAAATAAAAAGAAAAAAAATTAATATATGGGTCCCAATGCGCAGGCTGCATAACGAACGGGGTAGCCAGCTACACTACTACCATATTTTTCATACCTTATTATTGTAAATCCTATTGTCTTTAATTTGCAGTGCGTCCAGAAACTATGTAACCGCTATCAAAATTGGCGTTGATCTTGGCCGGGTGAGATTCTTTTGGGCTGAAATAACTTTTATCTAATTCTCTGGTATTTTGGCCTTCTTTTCCTCCATAATCTAGCCAGGCAAGTTTGTTGAGTAAAAAATGATAGCCTCACCTCCAAAAGTGGTGTTTCTTGAAATTTCAAAAACTCAATCTATCAAAATTTAGCTGATACAGTCCGATTTCGTGATTCCAGAACACTTTAAATCTCAAAAAAAAGGTTGGAAATAAGCCGAGTTATGAGGTAAAAAAGGTGAGACTTTTAGTTCAAAAAACGCGCTTTTTTATCCTAAAACTAGTGAAAATTGACGTCTTCTTTGAGTCATATTTCCACGAATTTCTAACATTTTTTTGAGATTTAAAGTGTTTTGGAATCACAAAATCGAACTGTATCAGCTAAATTTTGATAGATTGAGTTTTTGAAATTTCAAGAAACGCCACTTTTGGAGGTGAGGCTATCATTTTTTACTCAACAAACTTGCCTGGCTAGATTATGGAGGAAAAGAAGGTCAAAATACCAGAGAATTAGATAAAAGTTATTTCAGCCCAAAAGAATCTCACTCGGCCAAGATCAATGCCAATTTTGATGGCGGTTACATAGTTTGTGGACGCACTGTAGTTTGTTGTAGTTTTTCGTTTTTTTTTCTTGTTTACTCTCAGGTTTAGCCTTTCGCTTGTTTTCATTATCGTTAATAATTATTTTTAGTAGTTATAGACAAAATTAGAATTATAAGCAAATTTAATTATATAATTCCCATTAAATTACGCAAATTAGAAAGATTATTCAAGTAAGTGCTTTTATTTTTTTTAGATACTTGTTTCAGCAAATAATTTAGGTTAGTCTGTATATTTGAGGGTGGGGGATTCGTTTAAACTAAGTGGGGAGCTTGTTTAAATTGTCTCCCTGGCCTAAAATTATAGTCGATTCTCAGTGCATCTCATTAACCTTATGGCGCTTATTTATGTCCATGCTAAAGTGGGGGAAAAAAAGCGATGCGTGTCTGGCCAAGCAATTTGCAACTTCCAGCTCATGGGTTTGAACCTTGTCTTTCTCCTCCTTTTCTTAGGAATCGAGGCTGGTAAAATCTGGCGCGACGAGGACATTCCAAATCCGCTCAAGGATTTTCAGGTTTTTTAAACTTTTTTTCTCCTCTTCATAGCAATTCATCAGAAATGCAATATGCGAGGCAAATCAAACCTCTGCGACCCCGAAAATCTTCTCCAAGAAGCTGAAAGATATCGCATAGACAATGAGCTAAAGCAGTTCGAAATGAGGACCAGAGATGTTCGTCTGGAATCCCTCGTAAAAATCAAGAAATTTTCAGGTGAATGGAACTACTGATTGTGACAAGAAAGGATCGGTAGCCACTTTTCTGATTGTAAGCGCTGTCAATGGCTCATCGGAGCGTGCCTTTGCCTCTCGAGTTCTCTTGAGTTGGAAGCCCGATAAGGAATGTAAAAAGGCTATTCTGATTCTGGTAAATTAAAAGAGCTTCCGTTAAAAGGGAATTTAGGTAACGACAGAGGATTTGAGTGACACTGCAATGGCCGTCACCTTCAATTCTCCTCTCCAGGAAAGCGACATCTTTCCAATTATGAAGAAGGAGGTAACTCATTGAGTTGATCAAATTGAGATTTTAGATCGTAAACTTCGAGAAGAAGGACTACGAGACTGGGATGGTGAATGTGTTGAGCGCTTTGGTCGTCAAATCGGATGAACGAATCCGCCAGGTTGAAATAAAATGGCTCGGATTCACGATCGGAATCACATTCTGGGCGATCATGACCTTCATTTTCGTCTGTTTGCCCTGCTGCTGCTTCCTCTGCTGTGCTTACTTCTTCTGTCGCGGAGTTTTCAGCTGTTGTTGCGGCGAGAAATTGTAATTCTTTCTGCTTTGTCTATCTTCCTGCTACAGGAGCTGCTTCCTTTCTAGGAATCGATTTAATTGTTACTGCTTTTTGCTAATAAATTTGTTTCAATTTCATGTCTAAAAGTAAAGAAATCAAGGTAGATCCTATACAACAAAAAGTTCAGTTTTTTTGGTTTTTCTAGTTTAGAAATGTTTCTGTTATTTTTTCTCTTTCTCGGAACAAAAGCCGATAAGCTTTGGCTTCTGGAAGATGTTCCAAATCCATTTGAAGATTTTCAGGTAGGTTTTATCTATCTCGCTTAAGAAATACAAAAATCAATAATCAGAAATGTAAGATGAGAACCCAAGCGAATCTGTGTGATCCAGAGGGACTCATCCTAGAAGCTGATAGATATCGAATTAACGAGGAATTGAGACAATTTGAGCTAAGAACCAGAGATGTTTGGATGAGTCGCTAGTTGATCAAGAGATTTCCAGGGAAGTGAGACGGGTGAGTGTCGAAAAAAGGGAACAACAGCCACACTTTCGATTGTTAGTGGAGTCGATCGAACGGATCGGAGACTATATTCGCCCATCAACTCCTTCCGAAATGGATGCCAGACAAGGAATGCAAAAAGACTTTTGTGATTTTGGTAGGGCGCTGCTTTCTTGTAAAAGGAATCTTCCAGTTGATGACGCCAGAATTGGAATATTCTTCAATGTCCGCCGATTATGAGTCTTTTCTTTTCGAATTCGACTGTTACCATATTTTCGCGAAAGAAGTTTGATTTTTATTGACAAAAGTATGAAAGCTAGATGGCTTATTTCGAGAAGAAGGATTACGTGACTGGGATGACAAATGTTTTATCGAATTTGGTCGTGAAAAGTGCAGAAGGAAGAAAAGAACGAAAGTTGATTGGAATCGCCGTCGCTCTCCTATTCTGGCTAGGCGGAATCTTCATTTTTGTATGCATTCCTTGTTGTTGCTTCTTTTGTTTTTCCTGGTTCTTCTATCGTGGAATTTTCAACAGTTATTACGGAGAGAAAGTATAGTTTTATCATAGAAGCTGCCTCTACTAATTCTGCCTTTTCCTTGTCCAGATTTTGTTGAGAAATAACATGGTTCTGGTTTATCAGCAATTCTTCTTTTATTCGACTTATTTCGTAAACAAGAATTAGCATAATTGAACCCATACGGCAAAACTCGAATACTTCTCAATATGAAATACTTCCTTTTGTCTTTTCCTAGGAATAAACAGTCTTCGGGATAAATTTGAGTAAACCAATGAATTTATTAATTGCACAAATCAAATCGTGTTTCATCTGTATTCTGCATAATCAGCTTGAACCCAAGAGAGAATGATCTAAATAAGGTCGCAATGGTTTGGTCAGGTTTTTGATCTTTCTTCCTTCCCGACAATCAACTACTCGCGTTAATGTTAAACGTTTAATTCTATCGTCTATTATTGCAAATCTCAATCGCCTAAGCTCCGATTCGAGGGTTGGACTTCTAGGTACAGAAAGATCCAGAAAACGAAGAGCGTGGGAGCCAGATAGATAATTCTAAAATCTTTTTTTCGCCTTCAAGGCTAATACTTTAATGTGTTGCAAGAGGAACTCGGGAGTTACATGGAATCACTGTTGATGGTTGGCCTTTCCATATCCCTAGATCCTTTTCTTGACCCCATCGCCCTTCAAGCCCGATTGTAGTTTGCATATTTTTGATATTAGACTAGGATAGATCCATCTGTGTCTTCATCATAGTCATATTTTTTATTATCAAAAAGTCAAGTTTAAGTCTTCAATTCGACTAGGAGATGTTCGATTGAAGAATAGGCGACACCATTTATTCACATGATGAGTATACAAATTCTATCAGTAGAAAATCGTCTGTCACGTTTTACGCGAGAGAATGAGGTCACAAACTACGTGAAAAAAAACCATGTTGACACTCTTTCTCCCGTGGCATTGCCGCGCTGGTAGGAACATCCCATTGATTGCTAGTCTAGCTGTCCTTTCCACTTTGATTTTCTCCAAAAATCATCTGTTTTGAATCTGATCGAATGGATTGAAGAGGCTTCCTTGTGGTCTCATTGTTGTTTTGTTTTGAACGAAAAATGCTCTTTGAGTCCCTACTCCTTTTTCTATTTTCGCCCGAATCCATACATTTTTGACTCCATTCGCCCCTCCAATCTGATTTGCCCTTTACGTAGCTCCTTCCTCATGAGTCTCATTTTCTCTCTACTTTTCTGCTTTCTTTTTATTTCAATTCAAGCTGAAAAGAAGAACTGGGATGTCCGAAATCTACCCAATCCGCTCTTCAGTTTCCAGGTTGATTCCCACCATCTTTCCTCAACCCTTTTCAGAAATGTAAAATGCGTTCTCGGGCGAACCTTTGCGACCCAGACGGATTACTACCCGAGCCAGTAAGGTATCGCCTCAACGAGGAATTGCGTCAATTTGAGCCACGAACTCGTGATGTCCGGCCTCAAAAAGGAAATTACAATCTTCCTTTCAGGAAAATGGGACCTCGGCTTGTTCGAAACAAGGGATCTTCGCCATGATGCTTGTTGCCAAAAAAATCAACGGAAGTGTCCAAGAATTTGCTGATGATGTTTACAGCTATTGGAATCTTGACAAAGAATGCAATAAAGCCATGCTCATTGTGGTCAGTCCTTTCCTATAGAAATCTTCTGTTTAAAAGGTTGTCCAAAGAAATTCTTTTTCCAGCTTCCAACGGCGAATTTCAAGCAAACCGCGGCTTCCGCCGGCATTCGAGCCAGTATCATCGCTGGTCAAGTGAATAAACTCGTCAACAAGGAGGTAATTTCTTTTGTGACACAATAGCTCTTTTAGATGAAATATTTCAAACGAAAAGACTATCAAACCGGTGTGGTTCACGTCCTAAACGATTTGGCCCCACTTATCCATCTTAAGACCTATGAGAATGTTCTTCTTTGGCTTGGAATGACCACGGGAATCACGGTATGGGCAATAATCACACTTTTAGTCCTAATTCCATGTCTTTGCCTTTGTTGTTGCGCTTATTTCTTCGGTGATTTCGTTTACACTCGAGTATACAAATGTTGTTTCAAAAAGAAGAAATAACTCTTATGATCTCCTCACTGATCTCACTCATGCTTGCTCATATCCCTGTAGCTTCCTCACCTCACAATAAATATCCGCACGTTTTGGCTCATTAGTTCACACTAATGGTGACATTTTCCTTTTATTTTTAAGCAGCATTGTTTTATTTTCGAGCCTTTGTAATCTCAACCTTTCTTCTTCTTGTCCTTCTTAGTCTCTATCTCAGTCTGACGTAGATGTCTTCAATGGGATATAATCCATGAAAAATGTGACGAAAAGATCGCAATCTCCGGTTGACATTTTAACTTGTGCCATGAATATTTCACTTCCAAATACACTCTGGCATCTGATCGAATTGTTTATCTTATTCTCCGTGTCTTGTATCCTCTGTTGTGCTTACTTCATCTCATCTCTTTACTATTAAAGGACTAGTTTTTCCTGGATAAATCTGGCTTCAAAAATTTGTACAAATGATGGCATAAATTGCCTTTTTATTTCTATATGCATTACTTGTTTACGTAGAGAATCAGATGGGAAACCTGAAATATCTCCTTCTTCTTTCCATCTTAGATATCACTGTGTTTGCCTCTCCAACAGGCGAGTTCTGGGAGCCAAAAAAAGTTCCAAATCCTCAAATAGACTTCAAGGTGCCCATCTTCTCCTTCCCAATAAAACCAATCAGAAATGCGGGATGAGGACTAGTTCAAACATCTGCGACCCAGAACATCTCCTTCCTGAAGCTGTAAGATATCGTCTCAACGAGGGATTGCGTCAATTCGAACCAAGAACCAGAAATGTTAGTCCGATTCTTTGAAGGGAGGAAAAATATCAGATGAATGAGACTGAAGAATGTGATCGAAGAGGAGTTATAATGACCCTTTTGGTTGTGAAAAAAGTCAAAGGAAGTGTCAGAGATTTTGCTGAAGATGTTTTCGACGAATGGAGCATCGACGAGGAGTGCAAGAAGGCGTTACTCATTGTGGTTCGTTATAAAAAGTCGTTTTTGATATCTCTGGGCTTCTCCCCTTTCAGCTGCCAATGGAGGCTCCCGAAAAGACTGATGCCGATGCGCTGATGAAGTCTCTTATCCTCCAGATAGAAGTGAATGATTTAGTTGAAAAAGAACTTCATCTCTTCCAAAAAGGAGACTACGAAACGGCCATTATGAATATGGTGAATGACTTGGCTCCAATGGCCAACATGAAACCTCACGAGCATCTCATGAGATGGTTCGACAATAACGTTCTTTATATGATAGTCGGAGCTCTTTTTTTTATCATTCTCCCCTGTTTCTGCTGTCTTTGTCTCACTTATTGTTGTATTCGACGGTGCTGTTGCAATTAGAGATTAGATGTTAGAATTCGATCATATTTTGATGCTGACTTAGGCAACGATTTTTGTGCCTTTTTTCAAAATAAAGTCTTCCTGGAAGAAGAACAAAATTACACAAAAAGCCGGCTGTATAGCCATTTTGCACCTCCAGCTGACAGGAGTCTTGCCCTCTTAAAAACCTTCGTACACATGCGACACGAAGGGTTTACTGCAGCCGAACACGAACCCCTGACCCTGGCTGCTCCACATGTATCTTTTCTCTTTCTTTCTCTTGACTCTCGGGGTCAACGGCTTCTGGACTTCAGAGAATTATCCCAATCCTTCCATCGATTTCCAAGTAAGTCTCTTTCTCTCTCTTTTCTTCAGTCTTGCACTTCAGCTATGTCAAATGAAATCTTCTTCCGGGTTATGTGATCCAGATAGCATTTTGGTCAAAGCGGCACGACTTCGACTCGAAAAAGAACTCAAACTTTTGGAGATTAAATCAAGACCGATACTCTATACTGCCTATCCAAGTCCTTACTCTTGTAATAAACGAGGAGTTGTCGCTGTTTTAGCTCTGGCTAAAAGTGTCGATGGTTTATCTGCCGCCGAATTGGCTAGTGAGTTGATGAACAAGTGGAATATCGATGAGGAATGTGGCAAAGGAGTCATCATTGTGGTTAGCCGATACTCACTTTCAAAAGAAGAATTTAGATCTCAGCCAAGGATAAACAATGGGGAATCGCTCGCGGAGAGCATGTTCCTCTTCATTCCGAAGATTTCTATGATATCTTCCGTGATCAGGTAGAGAATCCTTTTTTTATTAAAATATAAATCCCTAAGAAACGTCTCCTCCAACAAACCGATTATCCTACCGTAATCTCGAACATTCTGCTGAGAATCGAAGAGAAATCTCATCAATGGGAGCGTCCTCGTGCAGTGAGAGGAACCAGCAAAAAGAAGGAACAAAAGCCAAACCAATATCCCTCCACCAAACCAAAACAGTCACCGCCGCTATGGATGAAATTGGGATTCTGGCTGGTCATTTTGGGTTGCGTATTCCTCCCAATTTTCTGCTGTCTCTGCTGTGCCTTCTTCTTCTGTCGTGGAGTTTTCAGCTGTTGTTGTGAGCAGAAGAGTTAAAAGTAGCGTAATCACATTTTTATTGGTGCTTTCATAAAAATTTCACTTTTATGTCCCCCGCGAGAATAAAGTTGAGTCATTTTGGATCCATTTTCATTCAATTGATCCTCTCGAATACAAAAGCAGCTGAGCTGACAGAGCGGCCGACCAGCAGCCAATTCTCCCTCTCTCCCCAACCAGAGAGATGTCCATACACGTCAGCCGCCAGCCTTTTGACCAAAATGATCCCAAGTATTTATGTTGTTGTGGAGCGCTCCATATCAAGGTTTCTCTTTTTCCTCTTCTAATTTGCTTTAGAAAGGAGCTCGAATCATCGCCGTTTTGGTGAATGTTTTCACCGCCGCCAATATCATTTTCAGCTTTACGAGGAATAGTACAGTCGTCTTTTACTCTGTCATGAGGTTTGACAAATCTCTCGAAATCGATCTCCATTCAGTGCGGCCTTTTCGGTGGTCATTTTCGGATCTTTGTTGTATGGAGTCTTCAAAGAGAAGCGACTCTATCTGGTCCCTTATCTAATCTTCCAGGTATTTTCCACTTTTAACGCATTCCAATTTCCAGGCAATATCGATAGCTTTGAGTCTGTTGTGTCTCTTCATCTTCTTGATCTCCTTGGCAGTTCATTCAGGTGTTATCCTTTCGTTGGCAGAAGATTTGGGCAATGTGGATCGAAACATTTCACAGGCAGAGCTGGATGCCCAGTTGGCAGCATTCACAGTCATTTTCACTCTGGGGATGTGTATCGGCATTCTGGTCCAAGCCTTTTTCGGCGAAGTCATCTATCAATTCCATACGTTTCTTCGTGAAAGAGAACAGTCATTCAACTTCCAATTCGATACTTCGACTTTCCAAACGACTCCTCCGCCCTCCGCCGGCCCAATTGTTCAATAATTTAATAA
Source organism: Oscheius sp. JU1382 (assembly GCA_932521405.1). Classification (NCBI taxonomy): domain Eukaryota; kingdom Metazoa; phylum Nematoda; class Chromadorea; order Rhabditida; family Rhabditidae; genus Oscheius; species Oscheius sp. JU1382. Next base: position 5,874,938 of record OW051479.1, read on the forward strand.
ATTTTATTTGGGACGAATCATCGTCAATGTCCGTAATTGAATCAACGGTCTCATGACCTTCAATGGTCTCTTCTTGGTATTTTCCCATCTTCCTGCTCTATTATTCGCTTTTTTCCTCAAAAGAGCTCAAAATACAATAGATAAAACCTCTCGAAAATGGCCCGACTAGACTTAAAGAGACTGATAGCAATTTTGCCAATGACCCTTCCAGCACATTCTGTGTTTTTATCGCTGGGATTCAGTGAGTTCTTCTCGCTCTCCTCATCATGGAAGCAATGATTGTTGACATCATTAAATTCTTCCAAGACAAGGTTGGTTTATATCAAAAGTTAGAATAGAGAAAATGTGTTCAATGTACAAAAAGAAGAGCTCGGGGAAGCCTCTCTCTCTCTCCTGACAATAAACAGTCTATCAGGTGCCTTTTTGCACAAAAATAAACAGATCTGACTCATTTTTGGCGGATAATATCCACGTCAGGTTTCAGGTTACCGTAGTTCTTCACTTGCTATCAACTGTTTCTTGAACTTACTGTATCTATCTCTCTCAGCTTGTTTTCATCAAAAAGGGGGATAGTTGCGCAGGTGACGATCGAACCAGCTGTGTGGATGGCCTCGGGCGTTTCTATCTCTCTCTCTCCCAGCCATACAGTTCACATGACGCGTGTTTTTCCTCCTCTTTGGGTCGGTCTTGGCGAGAACATAAACAGCGACGACGGTCAGCAGCCTTATCGGTTGTATTTAACCTCTCTCCCACAACGGACCGTCTCTCCCAGGCTTTCCTATTTCCCCTTTTCGCCACAAATAGATCCTTGACAGACCAGTTTTATTTCCGTTTCTTCCCCGGCCATCTCCCAAGTTCAAAAATTCTCCATCTTCTTCAGGTGATGACGACTCCAAAATTTGCTGCCTTTCTCGTCGCTCCTGTCGGCGCCCAGGAGGACGATATCCAAGCCTATAAAGGTAAGTTCTTCCTTCGCCAAACCGGCCAATGACATCAACCTTCTCGCTCTTTTAAGACTCAAAAATTCTCTTTCAGATAGCCGCCGTCTACCGTTGAATCTCCTCTCCCCAGCTGAAATAGAGCCAGATCGGCCTATTGCTCCCTATCGAACTGGCCAATATCTCCGTCAGATAATCACAACAGAAAACAAAAAGCTCAAGAGTAAGCTTTAGTCTAAAAGATCTCATTGTACATAAAAATGAATATTTGCACTCAATTTAAGACTCTCTTATTGTTATCCAAACAAAACTTATTGAGGCAATTAAAAGACGCTAAAAACTAAGATCAAAAGTCAAAAAAGACTATAAAAAGGTCAAGCAATATCACTCGGTCCGAGATCCTCAAAAGCGCTTGGAAGGGGTCCTGGATTGTAGCTGTCTATTCGGGGAGTAGCTGCTGGATTGTAGATGTCGGCACGAGGTGTAGCAGCCGATGGATTGTAGCTATCCGACCGATCAAACGTTTGTTCTTTCCTCCTGGCGAATGACACGTGAATTGTCGTTCCGGCCATCATGTTGCCATCCATCTGAATTTTATTTTTCTCTCTTATTTGTTTTCTCACTTCTTGAATGGCCATTTCTGCCTCAGCATGATGAGTGAATTCCACAAAGGCGTGTCTAAAAATCTTCCTATCCCATTCAGAAATATAAAAACCGATTTTTGTCGCCCATATTAATTCTTCGAATATTTCCATATTTCTCAAAAGTCTCTCGAAGAACCTCCCGTTGAAGCTCAAATCCTTTGACGTAAATCGTTTTCTGTGTGTTGTGATCGGGTTTCGGCTGTGACCAAGCACTGTTCGTTTGCCAGCTGCTCTGTTGGGACCAATTCGTTGACGGATTCCAATAGTTAGGAGATCCCATTCCCTATAAGGAATTTCATTACTCAATTCATCCCAGCTCACTCCTTCATGTGGATCCTCAATCTCTCCATCTTCACTTAACGATCTGGTCAATCTGCCTCCTCCTTCCGCTGTTGATGCGAGTCTCGATCTTTTGAAGAAGTGCTTGTCGTCACTCTGGGTCGTTTATTTTTATTTGCTTCTCATTTACCTTTTTCACGGTGATCTTTCCCTCTTGCACTTTCTTGATCAACTCACTGGTTGCTTCTTCAGCCTCTTCGACCGTCCTCTTCCCTGCCTTATTCTTTTCATTTTTGTCCAAAGCTGCTTTCCTTTCAGCAAGAGACTTTTTCTGAAAAAAATTTCTTTCTAATTCGGCAAACGAACCATCTCTTTATATTTCTCTTGTAGTTCCTTATGTCGTTTTTCTTCCGAAGATAAAGCGACGGGAAAGGCAAAAGCAAAAGGCAATCGGACAGCAGCCTTAGACATCTTCTAATTCTCTAATTAGTTTGATTTCCTGGACGAACGGTAATAATTGGTTAAAATCCGGGTTATATTGAAACAACGACGTTCAAATAATCTATATTTGCTCTAGTGAAAGACAGACGTACAAGCTTGTGGACTACAATACGACGGCAAAATGGCAACGTTGTGACCGAGAAAAGAAAAATGGTAAATGGCGAGAAGGATCTGTGACAAAAATTGAGATTACTCATACGGAATCACAGGGTATACACCAATTATTCTGACTATTTTTTGGATAAATGACTCGTTATAAATTAATATGATGATAATATCTACATTGGCAAAGTTATGACATTGTAGCACCGAGATGTTTCCTGACCTTCTCGTAAACGACATATGAAATACTCACGGCAGGTATCACCTAAAACAATTAATTCCATAGAATAAGGATATGAACCTTTAAAAAATTAGGCGCTATACCGCGGTAGAGTCCGAAAAATCCGTCATTCTTTAGAATATATCGAAATTGACCAATCATATTATCGGGTGTTGTGGCATCCGTTGTAATTGCTGAAGAAATAATGCAAATCATATATGGATTCTACCTCTAGCCTGGAGACGCGTTCTCACGAGAGCCAAAGGATAACTTGCTAGTTGCCCACACGTCGAACTTGCTGTTCCGCAGGCTAAAAGAGCCAACACTCCTGGATCGGGTGATTCTATAAAAAAATATTTGGATTAATTGCCATCAATTGTCATTTTATTTTGTTAGGTTATTTTACTAATTAAATTGTAACAGTTGATTATTGGCTCACAAGATATTAATAAATATTGAAAGACTAACCTGGATGACGTTTAATATACGTCTTTTTTAGTGTTTCATAGACGGCTAAATCAATTCCTGCATATGGGATAATCCCTAGTAGATTTGGCACGTAGCCCTAAAATTTCAATGCAAAGAATCTAACAAATAAACTAACTTTATAAAAAGCAATAGCTCCTTCTTTTTTGAACATTTTATAGGCGAAATGAATTATTCCTTTGTCTAGCTGGCCCGTTCTTCTCAACGCAAGCCGTGTTTTCATAACCTCCATAGGGTAAATTGCTGTTTGTGATATTGCTCCAGCTAAAATTTAAAAAAATGAGGAAATGGGAAGAAAATACCTGCTGAACCGGCACTAAACCTTTCAATAACTGTTAGTTCCGTGTCCCCTTTGTATTGTTGAATTAATCGTTTACATTGCTCATAAGCCATAAATTTCATAGCAGATTCCGGTGCAATTTTGATAATATTTATGCCATTTCCTCTCCAAAACGACTTGACTCCTCCTTCGGCGTGGAGTAGGTGAATACAAGACATTACACCAAGTTTATTTGACTTTGTCGAATGAACCTATAATAAAATTACAAAAAAAACTGATAAGACTAGCCTGCATGTAGACTTTCACGCGATCGAATGGTGCTGTGCATGTTCGGCTCATACATCCTGCTACTCCTCCAGCCACCAAATGACGCCACCAGACTCCCGTTTCGATTTCTCGTTTTGAAAAGTCTTCCGGAACTTGGCTGTCTTCTCCAATATCAATTATCTGTAACGTTTGTAACATCAAGACAGAAAAGTGAGCAAAGCTGGCATAAAGACTAAAATTTAGGATAACCACGAAGCGCAATATCAAATTTTTGCGAGACTTGGACTAATTTTTTAAAATTTGTTATTTTTTCTTTATTTTAGTCTATGTGTATCTGAAAAATTGAGAATTACCTCAGTATAAGACGACAATTTTCTTCTAGAACAACTAGTAAGCAAAGGAAGTCGACACAAATTTGGATAAACAATTTCGCAAGAGGATGGGGAAATCCTCCTCGAATGTCAACAAGAATTCAAATACCTTATCCTCCTTCTGTTCTGACTTCTTTCGTTTTCGCCCCGTTCCCATTAGGTAATTCTGCACATCGTGGCTGAAGACTTGCTCCAAGCCAACGGGCATAACCGGCCGCTAGTAGAAAACCGCCCAAAACTGTTCGCATTTTCTCTTTTTTTCTCAAGGATATCCCATTAGGTTCGACAAAAATTAACTTTGAGAACTTTTATCTCGTTTATTGGGAACTCACCAGATTGTGTCTCCAGAAATCGACCATATCTTTGACGTCGGAACTGGGATAGAGGAGCATAAACTCTTGAAATTCGTTGAGGTCAATGGAAGCAGATCCAGTCTGATCCATTCTGAAACGATTTGATTGAGAAGAGGATGGGGAGGAAGCACACAGAGCGTTAAATTAGGAACGACAAAAGCGGGCTAGTAGTCTACCTCTTTTTGATGAATTCCGAGTTTTCTGTGGCTTCGAGAATCCTAAAAGGTTAGAGATTTGCACCATCACACGTCATGCTTCTTCTTTCCAGAAAACTCACTTTTCGACTATTCCCTGAGCCCGATGGTCATCTATCGGCACTCCCATATCATCACAATACGTCTTTATTTCCCGCACATCGATATACCCTAGAAGCCTTGGTCAAAAGAAGAGAAACCAACCGTCCTCATTCCTATCGAGGTCTTTGAAGATGGTCTCTAGTCGCTTCTCATGTTCTACCACGTAATTCACAAAATCCGAGTAATTCACTTTGTCGTCATTCGTCGTGCTCAGTCGAGCCATCAATTTCTGGAAGCCATTTTCGTCAAACAAAAAAAATCTGAGAATTCCATTCGATATGCAAGCGCTGTGAAGAAAACTACCAGGTTGGCTTACTCGAGCGAAATTCCAAATGAATCTCATTGAATGAAGATTTTCTTTGGTCTTTTTGGAATTTTTTGTTAGCCAATTGCTTATGCGCTGACAGTATACCAAAATATGGGATGGAATATCAAAAAGAACTCACAGGAGCTAATCTGGAAGGAATATGGGGCATTTCCCGTTTGAGAGCAGTGGTCAAATCGCGTATGTCGACGGTTCCATCGTTGTCCATATCCAATCTATCGTACAATTCTCGAATCCTTAAATATTTTCCTCTCTTTTCCATGGATTCAAACAAACCTTTTCTCCTTATCTGGAGACAAATCTTTAATTATTGCGGCATGAGTGGCAATCGCCGTTTCTTTTGGTATAGAAGCCTGGAAAGAAGAAATTCAAAAGAAAAAGAAGGCCTACAAGGATGAGAGGAGTGTGTTTTGCGGTGGATTTGAGAAGGGCTTGGTCGGCTTTGAGATGGGGACTGAGTTCCCGAGGATCCAACATAACCGATTCTTTCTTCTCTTCTATCTTGGTGTCACTAAAGGATGTAGAAGGCGTTGCTGACAACCCGAGATTGTCCGCCGTCGTACTATCCGCGTAAACTGTTCTAAAAAATCTAAATTCTATTCGTAAAACCAAAAAGAAAGCTACCTGAATCCTTCAACCATAGCTGTAGGTGGGAACGGGATGGGAACATCCACTTAACTTTTTGAGATTTTAGAGTATCTTGAGAGGGAGATCTGAAACCGATATTTACAGTTAGAAAGATCAAAAACAGGTGTCTGAGTCTGTCAACAGCTGTTGGACAAAAGAAAAGACGTTTCGACGAGTCTCGCTAATGCTTTTCTCTTTGCACTTCCTGGATCATTTTGAACTAAAACCTGTGACCGAATTGTGGCCTTGGCCTTTTAGTAAACAAGAAATTCTTCGATTTTCAACGAATTTCTCGGAAAAAACGAACAGCTGTTTGTTAAAATATGAATGAAAATGGATAAAACTCACTTATTCTAGTCTAATGGAGAAGTAGAAATTGAAATTATCGACAGAAAAGGGAAGAAAATCGAAAGAAACCGATTGTTCACCTCGGCTACCGTAAGCGTCCAAAAGAAAATAGAGATACGCGGGAACTCGCGTTTTTTGAACGACGATTCACCGTAATTTGGAGGGGAAAGAGCCTGGAATCTGTTTTAAAGAGGATTATTCAGAAAAACTCGAACCAATACAATCTCCCCATTGTTTTCTCCCAAAATGTTGAGTTTTTAGACAGAAAAAGTAATGACAAAAGTTAACAAAAAAAAACGACATCACAACTATCATTCAGATCAGATACGAGTGCTCAGCAAACAACTCCAACCCTCAAACGAAAGTCAGGAAATTTAGCTTAAGCCTCTTACAACTGTAATCCAGTCATTATCACTCAGATCGATTGTCATCCACTCTTATCAGAGCGTTTTACGGTGGGTCTCAAGCGAGCTCAACAGTTGTTTTATGGTTTTTTGGTTGCTTCTGTTTAAGGCTGATTTCACCTTTTATGACTCTCTTCGCTGATTCAACCCCCCGCTTTTGTACAGAATATCAATCACTCGTCTAGCGCTTCAGCCCCTATCAGGCACGCGATTGTGTCTGAAATTCTGACTATCTATTCTGATTTTTTATTAAAAAATCCATAAAGTAAGGCTTTCTTCCAGGAATCATCCGCTTACTTGATGTGTCAAAATGGTCGTTTTCTCGACTTTGATACTAGTTTGGGTGATTGAAATGTTCAAAACTTTATGAGATTCCGACCAATGCTTCATGCTGCTTAAAACTTTATGAGATTGGTGGAAATTTTTGATGATTACGCTCAAACTGTGCGGCTATATCTTCTTTTGTGATATCTCTTTGGCGATAAATGACCAGCAAAACGTGATGTTTCTAGACCTTTCTCGGGCAATTTTTCTTTAGTTGTTGATTCATCGAATTTATTTTTCCAGAATGTATCTTTTCCTTCTTTTTATGCCTCTAGCCGCTGGGATGAAAGTTCTCCATTTGGCTGATTTCCACCTCGACGTCAACTATACAACAACTGGAGACAACCAGAAAATGTGTCATTCGACCCCTGGAGGCAAGAATATGTCACTCGGAAAATATGGAGACTATATGTGTGATTCTCCCCAGGTACTTTCCCTCCTCTTCCAACTCAAATCCCTTCAGAGTCTTGTAGAGTTTAGTGTGAAAGAAGCAAAGAGGATCATCCCCCAGCCGGACATGATTTTCTGGACAGGAGATAATGTCCCTCACGTCGATGGATATAACATGGATTGTAGGTTTTTATCCACTTTTCTGACTCAAGGACTACGGTATTCAATCCCTTCAAATCCTTCTCACAATATCAATGATAATTATGGAAGAAAAGAGAGAACATTTTTACGTAATCCCATCTCTTTCTTATTTTGCCAGAGATGTTGACAGTTTGAAAAGGATGTCTTTTTGTAGCCGAGTAGAGCGATGAGAACTCGAAAACTAATTTAAAATGAACACTTTCTGCAGAAATCTCCTTTGGCCACGTAATCCCTTGCAAAGCTGCCAACAATAAGTCCCTAATTGAAAGGACTTTCAGAGTAAAAGCAATCAGGTGTCTATTACCTCATAAAAGCTAATAGACTTCTATTCATTTGGTACAAAATGAGAGATGCTAATCCCCCGCTTTTAAGATGTGATACAAGCTGTGAACATAACGACGACAGCGATATTTTCCCACTTTCCAAATGTGAAATATATTCTGCCAACCTTCGGCAACCATGACTACGCCCCAGCTAATGACTTCGATACGTATAGCAGTCTCTATTCGAGGACTTGGGAACTTTGGAAGGGAGTCATCCCGGCTGATCAGAAGGTACCTCTGGGAAAGGGGAAAGAAAAAAAAAGTGCCATTGTCACTTGTGAGAAATGATTCTCCAGGGAGAATTACTTCACTGGGAGTTTTCTAAAGCAACAAAGATTACAGTAGTCTTTTCTTCAGAGTAATTTCCTTCTTGGAGGATTCTACAAAGTTGTCCTAAAACATGCAACAATCCTTGTCCTAAACACAAATCTTTACTACAAGTAGTCCTGTTTCCCCATTTCTCTATCTAAATTTAGTGCAAATCACGCTTATGATCAATTCACAAACAAGTCCGATCCAGCTGGAATGTTCACCTTCATGCAATCAGAACTCCAATCAGCTGAGGATTGCAAGAATAGGCCAGACCAGACGAATTGCACCCCGATTGTTCATGTCGTGGCTCACATTCCACCTGGAGTCTTTGAGAAAACTCCCAATTTCACGTGGTTTCGGGATGAATACAACAAGAAGTTCCTGGATATCACCGTGCGATATGCGAGTACAATCAAATGGATGTTTTATGGACATCATCACACAGACACTTTCCACCTTATCAAGGTAGTCTTACTTTTATTAGAGCCGCCCGTGAGATTTCCGGCTGAAATAGGGAAGAAATAAGGATTTCACTGGGAGATGGTCACAGAGCTCTCAATTTTCTCCCTCGATTAGTCCAAAAATATTCATAAATTCAGGATGGAAACAAAACAGTCCAATGCTCCTTCATGTCGCCAGCGGTGACTCCTTGGTTTTCGAGTCTCCCAGGTGCTGGAGCTAATAATCCAGCCTTTAGAGTCTACGATATCGAAGACGATGTCAACTTCAAAATCAACGATATTCTGTTCGTTTTTAAGGGAGAAAATACCAAATCGTTTAGAACCTATTATGTGAATTTGACAACTTTGAATACAAATGCCGGCCAGGCGTTCTTCGAGTTGGAATATTCCTTCAAATTAGAGTATGGAGTATTTTCGACGGGCGTCGACTGCCAAGGAATGGATGTCCTCCTTCAAAGAATGAAGACTAATCCCGCTGTCTTCCAAACTTACATCCAATATAATTCCATTTTGTGGGATACTCAGATGCCTACCGGCCAATACAGGCTAGTTTCTCTTTCTCTCAAAATAGAAAATGTTCAGAGGAGCACAGCTGTGTTCGATAGAATGGTCAGACTATGATGCTTATAACAACTGTATGTTACAATATCCTCCAGATACAAAAAGTGCCTACTCCTGGCGAAACAACTTCTTGTTGCAACTATTTTTTGCCTTTATCTTCTGGTAAAATAAACGGGTTTGACTAATTCCCAGCTAAAGTGATTCAAGTCCCACAGAGTTGCACTTTCGTTTCATCAGGGTGGCTTTATTCTCACAACCCCCAGAGGACTTCGAAAGTTCCTTGGCGCCGAAAAAAGGAATGCACTTTGTGTTTATCAGCTCTAAATTACCAGCTGACTTGGGGCCAAAAAAGGTGAAATCGCATGACAAAAGGGCAGCTCGAGGACAATCGTGAAAGTAAGATTTTATTAGAAGAAATCTCAGAAAATCTCCAGTGCGATACACTTCAAATTCTCTGGTAGAGAATGCGGAAAAGATATGTCTCTACCCTTTTTTGGTACAATCAAAAATCAGCGAGATGGTCGATTCAATAGGTAGCAGAGATCAAGAGTAACATGGCAATGTGGGCGAGGACAGTACACGTATTAACAAGTAAAGCAAGAGAAAGCGCAGGGATAGATTACATAAAAGGTTGGCCTAAGCCTTCTTCTCGGGAATGGACGACTTTTCCTTCTTTGATTCTTCGGTTTTTTGTTCAATCGGGGGAATTTCATCTCGTAAGCCGGAAGTCGATGGCTGATGAGCTACTTCATCCTCATCAGACGACTCTTCCTCTTCAGGTTCATCCTCCTCAGATTCATCTTCATCAGACTCGTCTTCATCAGACACATCGTTCTCTTCTTCATTGTCTGCCTTGGGAGGTGAAGAAGATACATTGATTGGTTCGGCCGTATGTTCCGGATCGTGGACCCATTCGTCCTGAAAATTCCTCCGATTTTGAATGTTAAATCCAAGATGTCTTCACTTGTAAGAAATATTAAAATAGCAACTGGTCACTTCGATGAACCCGAATTATTACAGTTTGCCTGACTCAAGGTCAATGGAAAGCGAAAGCAAAATTGCAGAACTTACCCGATGATGAGGGAAACCTCGAGCGGTGGCGAAGCTGTCAAAATAGGCTGCAAAAGATCCGACTTCTGGGATTTGAGGCGACGCTTCGATGTAGGTTCGAGACGTCAATTGGCTCAAGAGATCGTTGGCTCGGGCGATATTCTCCCTGCCAAAGATGCGATTCAGCAGCAGATCATTAGTGGAAGACATTCCCAAATCAGGGAAGATTGGTGGCGTATAACTGAATCGGCTTTGTTTCAGCGAAGCTTTTACTCACCGCGTATGGTCCTGTTTGCCTCGTGCATTGTAATGAAATCCGAGAATCATAACATAGAGAATGGCCCGACGCCTCATTTCAACCAGAAAGTCTCGTGGAGCCGTCACCACATCGATGGGTATAGCTCGACCAAAGATTTGAGGATATTCGTTTGGCTGAAAGAATTATTTTCTCGTTTTCCCTCCAACCAACCAGAACTAAACGCTCTCCAATCTCTTCATTTGGCTGGTCATTTCCCCCAAGTCGAATATCTCCAGTCAGAATGAAGGCATAAATCAATTCCTGTGGATAGGTGACATTTGCATGAATTTCGGTCATTCGAGATGCCCGAATTTGTAGCTCTTGATCGGTAAATCGAGTGATGAATCCAGCTGGAGCGGCGCTGTAGGTCTCCATATAGGCAGATCCCTGATTACTTTGGCGCTGTCCTAGAACGATTCCCATTGTATTTTGTCTTTGGGAGTTTTGGCTGTGTAACACTACGGGTGGTTTTGCCAAAACCAGAAGAAGAAGTGTAACTCCCGGTTCATGTGCTTATCAAATCAACTTACCTTGGTTCTGGAAGAGACTGGGGCGAGGCATCATACCCGCACGACGAGCAACTTGAATAGTTGGATCCATACCTGGTCGCATAACCGCACCATTTTGAGCTGGAGCAGCAGCAGCTTGTTGTAGTTGTTGATTGTTTAAATTTTGTGCAATTTGTCGTTGTTGCAAAAGGACGCGATTGAGTCCTGAAAATTAGAAAATTGTTTCCAGCGATTTCGTAAAGTTTGTTTGGTCTCTGGATAATTAAAACCTCTAAATCCACAATCAGACCGTGATTAAATAACATTTCCTCTGCACACACACCTGTCACTGGCTGATTTGCAGGAGCAGCTGATTGCTGGACGGCATTCCGTTCTAGACTTGGCTGAGCTGCTTGAGGCTGAACTTGCTGAGCCTGAGCGCGTTGAGTTGTGGAGTTATCTTGTGGTGCAAGCTGAGCTGTCTGTGCTGCTTGTTGGGGAAAAAGCGGAGTAATCTGATAAGTCCGAGATTGGGCTCCTTGTTGAGGTGCCTCGGCTTGGCTGAGTCGAAGAGGTCGTGATTCCATGAAGACAGGTTGATTCGGCTGCTGGTTTGGAAGAACTCGGAGCTCAAGCGGTTCAGCTGGGCCTTGCATAATGTAAACTGGAGGTCCGCCGGAAGCTGAGGTAAGTTGGAAAACCCTTTGAATTTGCGTAGCTTGATTTGTATTGTTTGCTGTTGAGTTACTTGTGCCTGGTTGAGGACGCACAAAGTTGGGATCTGCTGAAAGATTTCTATATTTTTTTCTTCTCGAAGAACCAACCTCTGGTGATATTTCTGGTAGCAGTTTGAATGCGAGTTCCAGCCTGGGTGGTGACATCTCTCCACTGGTTGATTCCAGCCATGTGGCTGTCTATATTCTTCATCATTTCAGTAATAGACAAGAGAACTTCGTAGAGTTCTATGTTGGGATTAATAGAAGTGAGGAGAAACTCACTGGCATATTCGGATGGAATGTCGCGAAATACAAGCCCATCAGGCATCACATGTTCAGGGAAGAGATCATCGGATGCAGCGAGTAGATTTTGCAGCACCGCCAGGATATTAGTCCATTGCTCCTCGTCAGATCGCAGCTTCTCTGGAAAGTTTTCTTCGTTGGTGGTCTCCCAAAGACGAAAGTCGTTTTTTCTCTCGTTATCAGACTAATCCTACTGTAGATTTTTGAGACGATAAGACCCTTCTTGAACCAATTTCAGATAAAAAGGGCAAGAGACTTGCACTTTTCTCCGTCTTTTTTACTACTACAGACGGCTCCCACCTGCATGGTAGTTGACAAAGGCTGAGAGATCCCTCATAGCCTCCATAGCGATCGTATGTTGGCTGCTGAGAATCCTTTCTCGACGAGATGCTGCTCGAAGATCCGCAGCAAGTCGACCAGCATCCTGGACGGTTGGCATTGGATTCATTCCCTGAGTCGATGAACCGTAGTTGTCGATGAAGTCTTTCAACTGCAAATTAGGATGATCTTGATGGGGTGGAGGGAATTACACTCTCGATTCACAAGAAATTCCGGAAAAAAAGCCTTTGCAAAAGTATTGTGAGAAGGAGAGCCAAACGCCACCAACGTATTTGCACTTTTGCATTGGAACCCAGGGAAAAGGATCGAGCGAAAAAAAAGGAAGCTCTTGGAAAGAGTCAACAACCGGCCATTTTAAAAACTTTTTGCGATCAAAAGTCCCATTGTATGAGTAATATAGATTGGGAGGTTTCTGGCTTTACTTGCTTTTCATTGTTTGTGGGAATTCTCTTTCTCTCCTTCCAACTCGGGCTAATGAGTTACCGTAATCCAGTTCAGACATTTAGGCCTAATATTGGTGGAGAGAGAACTTTGTGTCCGAGATGACGGATGGCCGAAATTCCAGTTTTACATTCTCACTTTCTAAACTACGGTAGACCAAGAGAAAGGTAGGGGGTTAATTTGAGATTTGATTACTGGGTTTGTTGTTGTTTTGGATCCAAGCGTACGGTGATTCAAGAGTCGAGTAATTATTCGACGGAGAGGGGAGGAGAGAGAGAGTAACACGTGATTCATTTTGTTATAGTAAAGTCCCTCCAAGAAAAGAGACTAGGGATGCTACAAAACTGGGTCTTTCGGGCGCGTGTCAGCAATAAAAAATCTTGAAACAACTGTCAGTTCCTTGGAAGAACTTTCTTTCCAGCGTTAGTAGCCATGCAACATGAATTGATAAAGACCTTAGGTGGCAAGCGGCAGATATAAAGAGCTCACAGGTGGGATGACATCAAAGGGATGAGCCAGCTCTCTTATGTGTGTGTAAGGGGTAGCCAGGAGTGACTGATTGATCCAATCGCTTAGCTCTTTGGATTCTTTTTGCAGCTCCGTCTACTGATGGGAGAAGGGAATCAATGTAGGGAGAGTGAGAAAGAATTTTGTAGGGCAGAGAGCTTGATGGCTTCACTCTCTCGACTCCGCTCATTCTGTTTATGAGCGTTGTTTACTACTACTCGCTCACTCCTGCGAGGATGTGGCCTATTGCAGCTAATAAGAGAGGACGAGGTAAAGGAGCTCCATGAGTCGGCATGAATCGGTTTGTGCGTCCTACCCCAACCACGTCAAAATCGGTAGGCGTGGCCACAAAGTGTAAGTAGGCCTCCCAAGAAGCATCAGAGTACATCATAAATTAGTTTTTTTCCTGACTCCCTGAGGTTGTTCAATAGCCCGAGACAGAGGCAAAGAGAATGCTTCTCTATTACAGTTCATGTAATTTTTCAGAGCAGCAAAACAACGGCACCTTGGGCGGTTGGTTTCTCCTCGTTATCAGAACCCTAAAGCGTGGCATTACGTCCTTAGCCCTCCCAGAATATTGGAAAAAAACCTTCAGACGATCAGACAATTCTTTTCCCCGACAATGAAACCGAGAGAGAGAGAGAGAGTATCACAGTCGATTCTACACGTGATGGAACGATGTAAACATCAGGAATTGAATTTCCTGGTTACCTTCTGACCCCTCCAAAAAGAGAGGGAATGCATAGGCTGTGAGCGAGAGAGAGAGAGAGAGCTGGGTGGTCCCCGAATTTGGAGCAAATAGGATTAGAGGGCGCTGTTCTCTTTGCCTCGACAATCGGGTTCAATGTCACAATGTATTGGCCAATCTTTCATATGATACAATCTTACGGTTTTTGGTGAATGGGGGCAGAGGAGCTGCTGCAAGGGACGAGAGAAAGAGATGGGGAGACAAGCCGCTATCATTTCTGTGTGGCTCCTTGTTTCCCAAAGAAGCTACGTCAGCACAAATATTGGATAAAAATGAAGTAAACAGCTGGATCTTTCGAATTAGAGGCCACCGCGCGAGAAAGTGGCAACAGGAGGCCAAATTTATTGTCGCCAATAAAAAAAAAAAGAACTCTCTCCGGTAGACGGCCGGAATGTGTAAAGAGAGGAGTCATGAGGTGGAATCCTCCTAATTGGCAAAACAACTGAATCGCAATTCCCCTTATTGAGGTCTTTCGACTGCAAAACGAACGAGGTGGTCATAAAAAGCTCGATTCGCCACACACACACACGCAACCTCGCTGATAGCTAAGGTAATAGGGATGGCTTCGAGAATTAAATGAAACTCATTAATTTGGACAGTTTCTCTGCAAGAATTCGCTCTCGACGAGAAGCTACGGGTGGTCGTTTTCGGGAAAATGAGAGAGAGAGAGAAGGTAGGCAATCTGTCAAAAAAACTGCTTCCTTTGGGAGAGACTCTCTCATCTTGGGTGATCTATTGGCAGGATGGCAATTGCTCGACCTGGTGGTCCCCTCTCTTCATTGATCCGCCTTTTAATTTCGCGCCTAAAGCCTTATAATCATTGAGGAAATTTGGGAGAAGAAGCCATCCGAGAGAATGAATGAGAGTTTAACTATATGGGTGGTTCCTAAGCAAATATAGAGACCCTTCCCGTTGCAATGATTGTTTGTCTAGCGTTGCAAAGAAAAAGGACTTACTCGACGAGTCATTATTTCCAGATCCTTGTCCTCGTTCGCAGCTGGTCGTTTTGGCATGTTAGATGGGCTTGGCTTCTGGACTAGCTTCGTTCGTCTGAAAGTGCAATCTTTCTATCATTTTCTTGTTGTTGGCAGAAAAAATCCGACGGCAATTTGATGCACCAAGGGTAAACGAGTAAAAGAGTAGCGTACGTCGGGCGGCTCTGCAGGGATACTAGATCATTGATTGCACATTCCTCATTAGCTTTTTTAGCTGTCTTTAAGTGACGCTGACTACCCCTGCGAAAATGTCTGCAGGCTTTTTTTTAATCGAGCTGTCTCATCTACTATTCAGAGAAAGGAGACAAATAAGAAATCGTGGAATTTCCAGCGGAAATCGAACTACTTCAATGGTCGACTTAAAAACGGTGCAAACGTTTTTTTTCTATTAAACAAGTCCAGTCTGTACGGCTGATTGACCGCGTCCGAATAAAAACTGTTCTCTGTTGTACTTTGTCAGCAGTATGTGGGAGCAATAGAAGTTTCGCATAAAAGTATTCCAGAGGAAGTGATTCTATTAGATGATACCTCTCTGTACTTTTTCAAGAATGTTCCAGTAGGAATCTGCAAAACAGGCGACACAGCAGGACAAACTGAACGCTTATCATTAAAATTTAAGCCGGCTAGTGCAAAGAGCGTTGATTTATTTTAGATGCAGTAGTGCAAGAATGTAACAAAATAAATACTATGAGAATATTATTAATCTGCATGCCTACCATTTCCTACGAACTTTTTGAGATTTTTAAATCTGAAAAGATCAATCTTAGACTAAGGCCTCTTGGCCGCCAAAAAGTGTTATTTTTTAGTTTCTAAGATGCGCTGAGCCGTGTAAAATATTCGCAACCGATTATTCCATTCTTCCCTCGAAAATTGGCCACTTTCCTTTCACCAGTGGTTTTTTTACCCGAAAACTTACCCAGTTTTTTCGGCAAAATTTGAAGCAATGATTCCTTTAGCTAGAGTCTCAACACCTGACTGAGGGCGTGATGGAGCGGTGGACTCTCGCTCTGAGTTTTCCTCGCGGTGGTGCGTAGTGGCAAGGGATGCGTTCGAATCAGAACCGGGCTGTTGCTGTAACGGCCGGTAGGGAACGGCTTGAGGTTGTTCTTCCTTGTCTTCGTCTGCATGTAATGGTTCTTCTTCTTCATTTACGGTAATCGTCTTCTGAAAGAAAGATCATAATAAGCAGACAATGGAAACACCTTTTGCTTGATTGGTTGGTGACCATTATTGAGCGTAACGATGCCATTCTCCTTTTTCCATCTAACGTCTGAGATCTAAAATAGAAACCTTAGAAAGCCCATAAAACTTATTATTTATGAGGAACAGGATACTTTTTCCTGTTTACCCAAATCTATGGCTACTTGTTCAGTGGTTTTTCATTTCCCAAGATGCACCAACTGCCGTCGGCGATAGGACCACCCATTCCTCTTCTTTCGGTCGTCGCATTACACAAGCTCGGAGAAGCGCTACCCCTCAAAATAATTTCACGCCGTTTTCAAGGGCCGATGAAGTATACAAAACAAGAATTTTGCTGGCGCAGCAGGTGGCGGGCCACCGTTATCGCAGCCAATAATCTGCTGATATTGCTACTGCCGGGTCGTTATTCAAAAAGTCGCGATCGCGGCTGGGAAATGGCTGTTCCGAAACGATTTAGAGATCAACTTATATTGAAATATTGTCAAATGCCTCAATAGTTTACAAAAAAAAGATAATTGATAACTAACTGTTTTCATTCCTCCTCTTCCAAATAATCCAACCAAAACGGAACAAGAAAGAACCATAAAAGGCAAAACCGGAAGGATGATGAAAAATGTTAGAAGCAGAGTTGCTCGTTGCTCAGATAGATATGATTTCAACTGGCAATTCTTGAATGCATCTTCAGCGCTTCCAGTATAAATCCATTCCGTATGATTTTGATAAAGTGATTGTGACACAGCACATCTAAAATATTTTGTAGAAAAAATTAATAATCTTACTGGACATAGTCCTTGATATATTCCTTTTCCAAACTTTCGTCAACATTAACAAAGAAATAATGGAGTGGAATGGCAAACCAGACTACAACAATGGATGTAGTAATCATTGTAGCTAAAAAAGTTTTTTTGAAGTTAAACTGCACTTGCCTAGCCAATTGAATCCGATTCCTTTTACGAAATTAAGACGGTGCCGATTGATTCTTTTCATATAACTGGCAACAAGTTGAAACACAGATTGTTGAATAATATCTTCCCAACCTGCAATAGCAAAAGATAGATGCACGAGTAAAGAAAATATACTTCGATCGCTGATGGCATCTTCAAGTCCTTTACGGAAAGCGTCTCTGAACTTTGGTTTATCATACTTTTCAATGATTCTATGAGCATATCCTCCAACATCAGCATTGCTAAATTGAAAATAAAAGAAATTATAAATCTTAAACCTTAAGGCAGCATCAAAGTCAATTAATTGCCGAGGTGGTTTTTCGCTTTGCAAGTTTTTAATGTCTCCATTTTCTTCTGCTTCTTCCAGCTCTGTCTCATCTACATTTTTTAAATCGCCTGCAGTAGGATTTTGATTGTCTTTAAACTAAAATTGAGGATTGAAAGTGAAGTTTAAAAAAGTACATTGCAGAAACGTTTTCTTCGGTCAACTTCGTATTCGTATCTATTCTTAAAGTATTCCAATGCGGTGCAAACAGCAGCTTTTTCGCAAAATCCTGAAAATATTTAGATTTTTAAAACCACCCACTGACATAACGTCGATAAATATGGCAAGAAATCATCATAGCTACAGTAGAGAAAATAGGTACGATACTAATAGATGTATAGGTATGCGTAGACAAAAGTCCTGGTGCACAGACACCGGAGACACCATCGGTTTCATGCTAAATTGGCTTTGAAACTTAAAAAGCAGAAACCTACCAAGTGGAAAAATTGCAAAATGAGTGCATAAGCAGCTGATAAGATGCAAATGGCCCCTAGGAGAACAGAGCGTATGGGTAAGCCTGATAGCCTATAAATATAAGAATTTAAAAATCAATATTTCCTACGTTTTTTCATTTTCTCTTAGCCATTTGGGGTTGACTAAGCCAAAATAAGCAACAGCAGAAAGCCACGAATATGCTGCAGAGATGGCAAAAGTAAGTAGCGTAGATTGTACGACGCATCTGAAAGTTTGCAATCCTGTTTGTACAGACTTACGGGTGATGGAATCCTTGAATTTGAATTGTCCTTCTAATCCAAACTTCTCCAATTGCAACACAATCGTTCCCTTTTAAGAAAATTGGTCCAACAGACCAGCAAATGGTATAAATAGCAATATAGATAAGAGCCTGGGACATGCAGAAAGTGGCAAAGCTTTTCCGTTGAGTAGTTGAAAAAAAATGCAAATAGACCTGCAGGAAATTAAAAAATTTACTTTTGGCTTACCCATATTGCGAGGAAAAGGATAGTCAAAACAAGTGAGCAGAAAATCTGATAGAAATGTTGGTAAAGAATGAATGTCAAATGGATTGGTCTGAATATTTTAATAAAATTTTATTTAAGACTGACCTGCATTTGAGATAACATTGATCCATAACTGGAGTAGCTTCGGCAATATGATCTTTGAGATAAACTAGGGGCTCTGGACATTTCGGTGTAAAATTGAACTGCATTGGCGGAGAAGAAATCTTAAAGCAATAACCTAAATTCTAAAAGGAATACCGGGCAACTATCCGAGTAAATACCCAATGATGGACTGTTTGTTGTACTTGATGCAGTTTTTTTGTTATCACACCGTATGAAGTTGGGAAAATACCCGGCATCAATAACCTCTTGGCAAGCACTTATGGCTTTTTCACAGAAACCTTTTCGAACCTGTGCCCACAATTCTACATCGATTGGCTATAAATACTTATTAAAGAATGTTAAAAGCTCTTCTACCTCGATTGTTTTGTTATCAGGTGGACCACGTTTTAAAGAAGAACGATGAATTGTGCAAGGTCGAAAATGATTAGTGCATATAAGAGGAGCAAGATAGGACCAACATCTAAGATACAATTAATTATGTAATTCTACTACTTACTTTGGATAGTTTTGAAGAACTTGATATTCAATTGGAAAACGGTTATCATTCGATACTCTTGCATAATCTAGATATTGACCGAAACAAGTTTCACCTGGAGTGCGAATAACACCTAAACGTTTGTATAAGAACAAAGACACAGAATAAGCTAGCATTTGTTCGGTAATTCGTTTGTAAAATTGGTGAAAACTTCAAAACAAGCGGTAGTACATCTCCAGGCCATAGATGGGCGAGAACATTGCTTAGAGTGAAGTAAACGGACGCGAACATCTTTCTAAATGTTGAATTAACATTAATAAAGACTTTTTACTAACCTGAATTTCGAAATCTTCAGTAATTTCTGGTTCCAGAAAAATTTTTTCTTTAATATATTCCTGATAATCTTCTTCTTCTGCCGTACTTAAAAAAGTACCCAAAACTAGCAAGACTATTGTTATTACCCTCATCTTCAATACATCAGGATTCTAATCTGAAACAATTGATAAATATAAAACGCGTGGCAATAATATAATGGGAATTGAACCAAAATACACAAAACTATGTAAAACTTGAGATACTTTACATATATAGAGATCACAGACAATAACAATTTAAATTTGATTGAAATAATTGGCGTCAATTTGGACCAAATTTCTGAAATTAGCTGTTGCTGAAAATTATTAATAGCTTACCTCGATATCTTTTTGATCAGGAAAGTTTTTAGGATCCTTAAACGGATAATACCTATTTGGAGTATTATATACGGAGGAGGTCGAAGCTGCAGATGATGTTGCCTGGAAAGAACAAAATTTTTTGTCTTATCTAGCGATTATATATTTTATCAAAAGCAGCCCCATCATATTCAAATTCAACAAAAACAAAAGGCACAACGTTACGCTCAAAATAAGGTACTTACAGCTATAGAAGGCGATTGAGTCTGAGATAAATTTGAAGAGGCATTCTCACTTAGCCATCTCATAACACAATCCGGATCTGCTCCTGCTTCAAAAACCTACAAAACGGCAACAGTAAATTTCAACCTACAAAAACTACACTTATTAAAGCTTCGATTTGATCTGCATTGAATGTTAAATTAAGTTGCTTGGAGATGTTTAGCATATCTAAAAGGGAAGCAGTACATACGATGAGTATATCTGTTGGAAAATACTAGTAACTACTTACTTTGTATGTTTTCTTTTGTAGGTTTTGACGCCATATTTAGATTTTCCTGAAAATGAAACAATAATGAAGATTAGTCTGAAAGAAAAAAGGTCTTTTTAGCGTCAAAATAGTCAAATTCCAGCGAGCCCATGTATAGCCTGTTAAAAAAAAAAGGCGACATGACCTCCTTAGAAATACCGTACTCAGAATTGACGCTTTCAAATTTTGCGGTGCTCTTATTTTACTTTTGAATTTCCAGAAATTTCTTCATGCTTTAGTTTCTTTTGTTTGTTTTTTTTTTAATTTGAAATACAGATACTAGTTGCCTAAACATAAGAAATAAGACAAATAAAAGCATGAAAATAAAAAAAAAACAGAAAAGAAACTAAAGCATGAAGAAAATTCTGAAAATTCAAAAGTAAAATAAGAGCACCACAAAATTTGAAAGCGTTAATTCTGAGTACGGTATTGCTAGGAGGCCATGTCGCCTTTTTTTTGAACAGACTGTATACACACAAATCAATATAAGTCGAATGTAGGATTTGAAAAACTGCCAGTACGCAATGCTGCGTCAGTCTGCGGCCGTATGTAGTAAATACTCATATTTGTTTTTTATTCATTATTCAGCTCGTTTGTTTTTGTCTACGTCTGTCTCTCAAATTAATAATCTCGAAATGAAAGAGAATCAATTGCGGAACTGTCGATAACTATAGACGTCTTGCTGTAAAGAACTTAAAAATCAGAGAAAAACTCATTCTTCTATTTTATTTGGCTATTTTCCAATACTGCCAACTTCAAAATCTTGTATGTATTTACTTTACATGAAAATTGCATTAGTTATCTAAAGGCCACCTTCAGCCTAGCTAGATATCTGGGGGTTGCTTAAAAGCTTTTTTTCAGAAAAGAAATCAGGCATCCTTTTAAACAAAAGTTCAAAACATTTAAGAAAAATAAATTATTTGTATAAATGCTTCTGCCAAGCAGTGAGCCTGACAAGTCACGAGAAAATTTCGAATAAGGGCTCTGTAAAGGCCAGAGCCAAAAGAAATAGAGCCAATTTTGCAACAATATTAGACTGATGAAGCGCTAATAATGAAACTATCTAGCTTCAATGATTTTAAAAATGAAGAGAGCTTTTTAGGTGAAGAAACTGGTTGAAGAGAAGAAAATTGGGACAGCCAGTCGAAAAAAAAGCCATCACCGGCGGGGCCATACACCATCGATTACCTTTCGGGAAAGATTTATTTATCACAAAAGAAACTAGTCTACAAACGAAGGCCTCATCAAATCACATCAAAAAGACTCGTCACTTGTAGTCGCTTCCTCTTCCTCCTCTTCTAAAGGTCCGTTTCCTTCTCGAGAAGAACAACTGAAGGAATACCTCTCATTCGCTCTCGTCTCAATCGCTCTTCTTCTCCTTCTCTCAGCTTTTTGAACATCGAATCGAAATCCTTATCGACATGCTTCAGATATTTATATTCTTCTCGATGCCGGAAGCGACCTCCCCAAACTCCTTCTTCAACCAGAGTCACCTACAACTTTTAATTCACTCCGAGAAATCGCTTACAGCCTCTCCAGCATAGAAATCATTAGCATGACGAATGGCGAAAGTGATCACAATGATCATCATAATGATTAGGAAGATGTCGGAACTATCTCTAGAGGCCTCATTCGCTGTTCTGAAAACTGTTCAAAAAAAAAAGTTCTTTCACATTAAGGAAAATACAGTCGGCAGGAGAGCGAAGCAGCCGACTAGCAGCATGACAGGCCGTCAAACACGACCCCGCTCTCTCCTCAAAACCGCCAGCTCAGTGATTGGTTGGAAATAACTTTGTCCACCAATCTGTGTCCTCTGCGAATGTTTTCTCCGTCTAAACTTTTCTTTTGAAAATTAGAGGACGGAAAGTGACCTGTATTGCTCTCTCACATGAACAATCACCGGCATCACTGCGCAGTAGAGAGGCGTCCAAGCCATCATCTGGAAGAACATCCTCTTGACGGCCAAAATCTAACAAACCTCGAGAAAAAGTGCAAAATTGGCTTCATCTCCTCGAGGAAAGAAGATGGGGAAAAGAGTGATTCCAAAGGCGGTAAGAGAGAAGATCACGAAATGAGTATAGAAAACTGGAAGGAGGTGATGGCAAATCTTGAGACATTCCTCAGTTTGATATCTCGAGGCCAGATCAACTCTTCGTCTCCAGCAAGCTATCCGTGGTGGATTGCTTAGTACTCGGACCAAATGAAAGACAACTAGAGTGAAGACTTGAGGAAGTAATTCGCACCAAACAACAATCTGAAAATAGAATTATTCTTTTCGAAAATATGCCCCTAGGCTTTCGAAAATAGTTCAGTTCCAAAAGATGAAATTCCCTAATGCCCAGATAGCCCCACAATTTCCCCGATAAAAGAATAACACAATATATTTTACACGTTTTTATATAAACAAAGATATCACAGAGTACTTAGAAGGAATAACGGCGACAGCGACGTTCAGGGAACTCGAATCTTGCACGAGGCCCGAAGCCTTCGCGAGGATCGAAGCCTCCGCAACCGAATGGTCCAGCCATTCGAGGATCACAGTGACGACGAGATCCAAAGCCACGGGGGCCAAATCTTTCACGAGGATCGAAACCTCCATGGGGACCGAAGCCTCCATGGGGACCGAAGCCTCCACGAGGACCGAATCCTTCGCGAGGATCGAAGCCACCGAATCCAGTCATTCGAGAATCGAATCCTCCTAGACGACGTCCGTGCCCCCAGAAGTGTGTACGGCGGTGATGATGGAGCATCTTCTTCATCTTCTTATCCATTGGTCCAAATCCACGAGCAGGACAAAATCCGGCTGCTCTGGAGGTGGTGGGACGTTTATGATGATGGCGTTTGTGGTGACGACGAGTCTTGGAAGGAGAGCGGCTGCGAGATCCAGCTCGATCTTCGGGTCCACGAGAGTTGGAACGAGAACGAGCTCCTCGGCTATGTCCTCTGCTGTGTCCTCGAGAATGACGGCGATCACGTCGACCGCGAGAATGGGCGCGCTCGGTGCGACGAGGAGCAACAACTTCTTCTTCACCAGAAGAGGAGTCAGAAGAAGAGGAGGACGAGGAGGATGACGAAGAAGAGGAAGAACTGGAGGAGCTGTCTTTGGCAGCCATCTTGGCGAGATGTTTTCTCAGTTTCTTTTGTTTCTTGTTAGCCATGAGAGCAAACCAAACGTGAGGAGGAATTTCCTCGGGAAACGAGCGATGAGAAAAGTGAGGAGCCATTGAAACTAACAAGGAAAGTTAGCAGATGAGGAAGGGATCCCGACCTGGGCTTTTATATTCCTCTTTCTGGTGAAGATCTCTTACGAAATTCATTTTCGAAAAGACTTTCGAAAATGTCTCCGCCTCTATTTCGAGCAAAGATTAGCACCAGAATGACGTCACCAATGGTCAAGATGGCGCCTGCAGGCGATCAATAGTGGTGCAGATCTTTGTTGACTTTCACAATACTTTTCCCTCAAAATACCCACCTGGTAACGATCCTGATTCTCCGGAGTTCTGATTACAAAGCCCACACTATGTTGTGTCCAATCCACTCCGGGAATTAATAAACTTGTACAAAAGGAGATCGAAAACACAGTCTGAATTTCTCGACTATTTCCCAAGTTCTCACTATCTCTCACCGATAGAACGACCAAAACTTTGGCCAAATTATTACTTTCGACCTTCTCATATTTCCTCGGTTGAAGCATTGCAATAAAACGCTCAAATGCGAGCGAGGACATGGTCAGTATTTGTCCGTAGATGCCAATAACGTTGATCGTTCGGAGAGGAACAGCCAGCTCGACGCTCACTCGATATTCACACAAATCGGATTGTGGAATAGATAGCCTAAAGATTCTTTCGTTTGACAAAGAGAGGGGGAACCTCAAAAAGTCCAAGCAATAGACCACACAAAACCCGATGGAAACCAATAGAGTATAGATTAAATGTGCACGGTAGATGCACTTTGCATTCGGATGAACGAGCCAATTTGTGCCCTAAAATTTCACTTTTGGTCTTTCTCTCTCTCTCTCTCTGCCAGCTGATTTCCCGCTCTTATCAAATTGGAAATCAAAAGACCCACCACTGTTTTGACATTCCAATAGAGGAGAACAGGTCCGATAAGACATGTGAGGATTTTAACTCCTAAAAGGAGTCTCATCCATGGACTCTCGGCTAGTTTCCATGCTGCCTGGCAATCATCTATCATCTAAAATTCTGCTATTTTTGAAGGGCGCTGGAAAAAGACAAGAGTTAACTTAATCGACGGGAATCAGTCTACTTTTCGAGCTCAAAATTAAATGAACAGCTGAAATTATTAATGACCAAATGGATCGTTGAATGAGCCCAAGGAACAAGAATCGACAAATTATTCTCGCAATAAAATGCACATAAATAGAGAAAATTGGATGGGAAAAAGAGATCAAAAGGAGATCTTCTTCAAAGGAGGAAAAGGTGCTCTAAAACACAAGAGGACAAACAAAATCTTTGGTGAAGAGGGGACCAGGAAGTTTAGTCAGCTGGAGGTCAAGAGTAACGAATTTTGATCTTTATTGTTTTGACGTCCAAATGACGCTTTATAAGGAGAGAACCCATAGATTAATGATAGCCAGTAGGATGTAGACGAATGTTCCAAGATGACGAGCGACTTTTAGGAACTCTAAGGTTTCAGCCCGGCGTGCATAATGACGCGTCATAAGTTACTTTCAAAGATCAACGACCTTTTGACTCGATCTGTAAGGTAGGCATGCGAGAAACAAACTAGAGCTTTAAGGGAGAGACAGCCTGTAAAAGAAGGAAAACGAGGGATGGAGGGAGGATAACTCTCTACATAAGAGCTCATAGATCGTGTGTGAAGTGTGAACTTTCTTATTGTCGGAGTTACTTTTCAGAGATCAAGGACCTGATTTTCACCCCCAGACTGTAAGGCTCTCGAGACAAGAGCTAATAAATTGCGTGAAGGGTGTCCTTGAATATAAAAAAGTACAAAAGGCGTGGTATCGAGAGAATGTAGCAGCCTGTAAAAGGACAAAGACAATCGAATGAGCAAAATCTAGTAATACAAAAAGTATGTTTCTTTAGAATTTAGACACGCTTTCCCTTGGAAATGAGAGAATTCTTGTAACAAGGCCCCTTATGAGAAATGCCCTAGAATACAGGATCCGAATAACTGAAGTGCAGAAGAGAAGATTGTTTCCTGGAGCAGACATCGAACAAATCTGGTTCTCATAGATCGTGTGAGTTTCTCTATCGTATCAGAGTACAAGAACGTACCAAGCAATATCTAATAAGTTCCCTGATATTACGTGAGAAAGAGCTAATGCCTTCGGTTGTTCCGGAGATCTCAAAATGATGTGGAGAAATACTTGGGATATCGCAGGAAATTTGGGCAAATGTTTTCTGAGTCTAAAGACTGCCGAAGGACTCTTCCGCCATGACGAAGGCCGTAGTTTAGTTACGTAGAGGATGCATTCAGCCAGCCACGTGCTCCCCGAAATCACACACAAAAGGTTCAGTTAGCAGACGAATCCGAGTCGTCAGGAACAAAAGATAATGAGAGTCTCCAACTTTTGAAGGCTTCATTTGGGAATTTAAATATTAGGAATGAAACTAGTGGGCCACCAAATGTGCTCAATTATGCATTCTCAATTAGATTATGCTTCGTGTTTTGGACAAATTTCGAAGGTAAGAATTGTGTTAAGAATCAAGAGAGCATTAATTAGAGAAATATTTTTGACGTTTATCTCCTCAGATTTCTAATTAGGAGGACTTCGGAGAATAACGGGCGGATGGGGAGCGTAAAATTAGAAAAACGTGGCTCGCTTTCTTTCTAGTAATGAGAACATCCGGGACAATTTGAACAGAGAGAGAGGGGAAAGAGATGAAAGGCAATCTGGGCTGACGTTTACACAGTCGAGATCGGATGAATGGGTTCCACTCGGAAGATGCCAAGAGGCAAACCCACACGTGGAATGTTTTTGGATGGAAGAGTTCAGCCGAAAATAGGCCGCCAATGGAATTTGGCGAGGATTCGGAGCCAAAAAGCTGTCTGGATTCCTGGAAAAATTATGGCCCACTGCCCATCTCTCTCTCTCAATTTTGAATTAATCCTTCTCTCTTTCTCTCACTTTCGATCTTATGTATAAATCTCAAAAATCTCTTGGATACTTGAGCTTTTTGACTCCCGAGAATTGAGAACATCCGGGGGACAATTTGCAGCTGCAAAGCTCGGCAAAAAGCCAACCAGTGCAAACAAGAAGAGGAAACTATCGCCGAGATAATTACAGGGGAAGACGAAGACTAATTTTGCAGAAGAAACTTCGACGCAAAATGAATCTTACAATCAGAGACATTTCAACTCCACGAGCTATTTCCGACAAAAGAAACGGAAGTAATTTATGACAAGATTGGATCGAAAACAGCGATTAATCTTTGTTTCCGTGGGTTTTCCACAGCCATAAATTTGGATGTCAATTTCCAGAGACCAGTCAAAACAAATGGAGCACTCTTTCGTGAGGTCGGAATCACATTTGTACAGAAAGGTCAAACAGACTCTTACAAGGTCGTTAGTGAAATCTTTTAACCTTCCCTAGTGCTTCTCCAGATAACTGGAAAGTTTGAAAAAAAAATGGCATAAAAACTCAAAATTAGGCTAGTAAGGGTAGAAAAAAAGGAATTAAAGAATAAAAATTGCTCCTCCCACACATGCTCTCAATCCTCCTCCAATGAGCTCTTTTGGTCTTTCTCTTACGTGCTGAGTGTGATATTTACCCAAAAATGAGGGAAGACGTGACGCATTTGATAGGAGAACTTGCAACCAGAGAGGTAAGAGGCGTTCGCGTGCCGACCGAGTTGTATATGATTCTGCTCTCTGGAGCTAGTCAAAGATATAATTCATAGCTGCTGCCTGTTTTAGAACAACTGAACTGCCGAAGCGAGAAATATTGCTCAAAGTAAATAGAAGGAACTGGAGGGAAATGCGCGTAAGAGATGAAATATGAACCGTTGATCTCAGTTTAATTTGAGATCAAGAGCAACAACCTGTCTGGAACGATTTATACACGTTTATTGGCCCAAATTGGAGATCACTACTGTATCTTGCTAGGTTTACGTTATCGTTGAAGTACCGTAAGTAGTCGAATAGTCTCCTCTAGTTGAACTGGAAGATGATGGGTCGACTGTTGAAACGAGTGATTGAGTTGTTCTACTTGTTGAGCTATCCAACGTTGTCGAATGAGATACTCCAGTTGATGGCTCTGCCGAACTGCTTAATTCCGTAGGAACAGTGTTTGCTGAATTGGTTGATGTGACAAGCGTGCTTGTATATATTGCTGAGCTCGATGAGAAAGTATTCGAAAAATGTTCAGTTGGTATTATTGTAGAAGCCATTGAGCTTGCCATAGTGGAGCTGCTTACGAGAGACGTAGTTTTTTCAGTGCTTATTGAACTGCTGTGGCTATCGGTTGCTGTACTACTGAATGTTGAAGTAGTAGTTGTAATTGGAGAGATGCTTTCAATTGAGCTCATTGAAGAGCTATCAGAAGTCGTTTCTGTACTAAAAGGTGAATAAATCCCAGTTGTTGAACGGGATTCGCTTGAATCACTTGTTGATGAATTTATTATCTCAGTTGTTGAGCCATGCCCAGTAGATGACGACTGACTAGGACTTGTTCCACTTGAACCCGTTTCTGTGCTTATTATTGGGTTATGAGAAGTTGCCTCTTTCATAGTTACAGTACTAACAACTGAAGTTCTCATTGAGCTGGATTCAGTTGTACTTCCAGATGATGTAGTAGAAGCTGTTGTAGAGACCGGACTGGAGGGAACTGTTGATTGACCAGTACTTGCTACTGAAGTGGACGTTTCTGTCTCTACGCTTGTTGGGAAGCTCTGGGATGAAAATTCTGAAAATGTTCCAGTATTCCAAACCGATTCAGTTGTTGATTTTGCCGAAGAGGGTGAGGGGTTAATAGTGGTAATTGTTCCAGAGATTATAGAAGTTGAATAATAGCTAGTTCCAATTGAAGTACTTGGTTCTGAGACTTTAGTTCCAGAAGTTGGAATCGAAGAAGAGTCTAAATTTTTAATAATTATTGTAATATCAAGATTAGAATTTTAAAATAAAATGGGAATAATGTGGGTGCAGAATGCTCACAAGGCTTTCCAATAGAATTATTTATTTGCTTTGATATACACAGTTTGAGATCATGTTGGGGTAGTTGTGCTCAACAAACTAGCCATTTCTAGAGCCGTAGAAACTATTTGATTCACAAGTGTATTTACGTCGTTTTGGTCGAAATTTCTTGAAATATTTACGACCGAATCCGAAATTTCGCTGACTTTTGTGCCGGCTGGAATATTCTCTGAGGAAAGAGTTAGTCAAAATTACCACTCAGAGCAGCTCCAATCACAACGTTGTACTTGGTTTTATCGATTGGATCGTGACACGTAGTAAAATTATCAGATCTAAAATTAAAGGATAGCCTTTGAACTCCAAAGGTTTACCCTCCAGAAAAGAATACTAAGCAGGATAGTTGAGGTGTTGATCCAGATACAAAATCATTTAAAGAATCCAATGCACTTGAATAATATGATTAAATATTTCTTAAGTGCTTACTCGCATAAGTCCAGTGGACAGCTTGTGTTTGGAGTTTTACTAGTTAAATAGCTATCAAATGAAGCGGCATCTATATAGTAGTCACTATTAAGTAGAAAATAAAAGCAATCGCTAGAATCGATATTGCCATATATGCCAATGTTTCCGCCAAAGATCACGCTACTACTTCCATAAAGCTGGTTTGCAACTGTATCGACAAAGTCCCGTTGCTAAATTAAATTCTCCAGTCAAATATTAAAGGACAATTATACCTTGATGTACTCCGTCGTGTTGAAACCTAAATAGTCCCAATCTAAAATAAACGAGCAACTGATTGGTGCTATAAAATGTATTGTTGTTAAAATTTCTAAACTTTACTTGTCATGGGTGTTGTCGGTGAAATCGCAGTCGCAGTTGTTGTTGTTATATCTATAAATAATTTTCTAATTGAAAGAAGTTGTCGGATGCTTGGGGAGGGAGGGTTTTGTGCGTGCTGTGATTGTGATCAGAAAAACAACCCCCTGTAAAGCTCTTTATTAGAAGTTGCTTGGAACAGCAATACAGATCAACACTTGGCTGAGAATTCAACAAGAAAGCTGTAAAAAATAAAACTCTTATACTTGCTGTACCGATCAGCAAGTATTCGATACAGACAATATGAGATCGATGGGAGCACGAATTCTTCTTCTAACTTCTTATGATTTCTGCTGTGCCACAGAAATTATTTGATCCACGAGAGTTTTAACGTCGTTTTGGTCGAAATTACTCGAGATATTTACAAGGGGGTCGGATATTTCGCTGACTTTTGTGTTGGCTGAAATATACGCGTGTCTAAAAGAAATATTTCCCGATACCGCTCAGAGCAGCTCCAATCACAACGTTGTACTTGGTTTTATCGATTGGATAGCCACACGTATTAAAATCATCAGATCTAAAATTAAAGGATAGCCTTTGAACTCCAAAGGTTTACCCTCCAGAAAAGAATACTAAGCAGGATAGTTGAGGTGTTGATCCAGATACAAAATCATTTAAACCTTCCAATGCACTTGAATAATATGATTAAATATTTCTTAAGTGCTTACTCGCATAAGTCCAGTGGGCAATCTGTGCTTGAATTTTTACTAGTTAAATAGTTATCAAATGAAGCGGCATCTATATAGTAGTCACTATTAATTGTTGAATAAAAGCAATCGTCAGAATCGATATTTCCATATATGCCAACGTTTCCGCCAAAGATCACGCTACTACTTCCATAAAGCTGGTTTGCAACTGTATCGACAAAGTCCCGTTGCTAAATTAAATTCTCCAGTCAAATATTAAAGGACAATTATACCTTGATGTACTCCGTCGTGTTGAAACCTAAATAGTCCCAATCTAAAATAAACGAGCAGCTGATGGGAGCTGAAAAGTTATAAGAAAGATATCCTGCTTTTCTATACCTGGAGGTAATGTAGAACCGGGAGATGTTGATGGCCCAGAGGTTTCTGCAAAGGAAATGTGCAATTGTCTTCGAAAGTTGGTCTGGGTGTTGACCAACTCTCTGTGCAAACAACCCGATAAAGTTATAAGTTTTGTAAATTGAAATGTGTGTGCAAGTGCTGTTTTGTGCAGAAAAAAAACTTGTGAAAAACTGATAAAATATCAACAAAAAAGCGTGCTATCCCGCGCAAAAAGATCTCTCTATTCACCTGTGATTGTCGATGAAACTGAGGTAGAAGCTGGAGTTGAAGAGGAGTTTCCTAAATATTGTTATACTTTGATTCTCTCAAGACAACAAAGGACACAGATTATTATACTTTATCACCAACCCGTACGACAAGAACAAAAGGACTCGTTGAACATCACAGGGGATACATTGGTTTTCACATAAATATTTCTACACACAGAGATCAGATAGATATTTAGGGATTTTCTGTAGTCGCTGAAACCGTTGATTGACTCGATCCGATTGTTGAAGGTGTTCCTATGTAAATTGTTGATTCTGATGTGGAACTCATAACAGAACTTGTACTTGATGGTACATTTGTGGTTGTTATCGACTGCACGGAGCTACTCGTCTCAACAGTTTCTGTGGTTGTAAACGTTGAACCATTTTCTTGGCTTGTACTGGAGGAAACTGATTGACTGGAGGGAGAAGCTGTGGAGACTATTGAACTTCCAGTACTAGTAGAGGACTCAGAGAAACTTTTTGTTGAGCTTTCTGGACCACTTGTGGTGCTGCTCATTCCAGTTTGAAGACTAGATGTTGTTAATAAACTGGACGATTCACTTGATGAAGGGGAACTTGTTGTGGAATTTGTAGAAGAGATCATTGTAGTTTCTCTACTCATTGAAGTGGATTCTTGGGAAGTAGCTGTTGAAGAACGGCTCTCTTGACTGACTGTGCTCGAGGAAACAGATCTACTACTTGTAGAATCTGTTGTGGAGGCTGATGAAATTTCGGCGAGAAGGGTAGTAGATGTTGAAGATTCAGAAGAACTTTCTGGATCGTTTGTAGTACTTGCTTGAGACGAAGTACTTGTTCCATCGGAAGTAGTTAGCAAACTAGACAAAGGAGAACTTGTCGTCGAATATTGAGCAGTACTCGGCTCAGAAGATGAACTTATTGTTGTACTCTCCATTAAGATTGTCCTTTGAGTGGCGCCAGTTGAGTGTGTTGAAATAGGAGAAATTGTGCTGGAAATCTCCGCCCAAGATGTAGTGGATATCACAGGGATCGATGTTGATTCAACACTCGCAGTGGAAGAAAGAGAAGAGAACTTTGTTGGCTCAAAGGAACTACTTGAAAAAGTTGAGCGTTCAGAGGATCCAGTAGGGTTTAATGTAGTTTCCAAATTAGTTGATTCTGTTTGAATGGAGCTTCCTGTGGTCGAACTTTGATCTTGAGTTACAGGGCTGCCAGATGTTGAGATTGAATTAGTGGATGTCAAAATAGAGACAGTCTGACTTGTTGTAGAGCTTTGGTCAGTGGTAGTTCCCAAACTGCTTGAGCTGTGTGAACTTGTGATTGTATTTGGTTCACTCGTAGATGAAGGATTAGTAGTTGTTACTTGTTCTGGCGTTGAAGAGCTTGAAGTAGAGCCGATAGAGGAGGAACCCATTTGTGTAGTGGAACTTGTAATATCACTGGTACTTCCAGTACTAATTGAGGAACTTGAACTGAAAGATATTGTTGTTTCTCCCATGGTAGAACTTCTTTGGCTCATTGAACTTTCTGTCGAAGAAGCACTTGTTGATCTAGTCGAACTCATACCAGTACTTGTTTCTGAATTCGAAGTTGATTCTTCTGTTGTTGAATCCCTTTGTCTTGTTGAGCCTTCTGTTGAATAGCTGGTTGATCCAACAGTGGACGACTGAGTTGAACTCGCTGTAGTCCCAAAGGAAACAGTAGTCTCAATAGTTGAGCCATAGCTGGATGTTGGAGCCGAAGTTGATGGACTCGAAGTGCCAAATGTTGTTCCCAAATTGCTCAAGTCAGTTGTGGTAGAAGCTTCACTCGTTTCACTTATAAACTTGGTTGGAGAAGGCGACGTGGATGAAACTGAAGCTAAAGAACTTTCTCCCGAAGTAGAACTGAACAATGAATCCGTTGAGCTCATAAATCCACTGGTAGAACTTTCAATCGTTGAAGAACCCGGGGTTGTTGTGAATTCTCCAATTTTTGAACTTTCTGTTGAAGAAAGATTTTCGGTTGATTTGGATGATTCAGTTGTTGATGAAAAGCTGGACGAAGTTTCGCTACTTGTCCCTAATCCGACCGTTTCAGTCTTTCCATTAGTACTCGAAAAGCTGGTTTCCGTAGAAGGAGGTGAGGTGCTTGAAGAAGTTGTGCTACCCGTAGATCCGCTATTTGTCGATGCAGAACTTGTCAAAGATGGGGAGAGACTAGATGAACCAGTTAAGGTTTGAGAAAAATCCGTACTGGTAATTAATCTTTCAGTACTTTGCGTTTTACTTGATGTAGACATGGCGAAACTTTCAGTTGTGCCTATTGATCCAGTGTAAATCGATGAACTCCAAGTGCTTCCGCTAGATGTCAAGCCCAGAGTTGAAGGTACTGAAGAACTTTCAATTATTCCTGTAGATGTCGAGTGCTGAGTTGTCGTAGAAACCTCAGAGGTAGTGCTTTCTATGATTTTACTAGAGCTTGTACTTCCTTCTGTAGAGCTGAACGTGGATTCTTCTGTTGTGGAACTTTCAGTTACGGTATTTTGATTTTTAGATCCAATAGTTGTAGGAATCTCCGTTGAAGAAGCTGATGAAGATGAAGAGAAACTAGTTGACTCGTGTGAGATACTCGTGGTAATTCTTTCTGTGCTGGCTGGTGATGTTGTGAAACCAACAGTACTGGAAGCTCCAGCTGTAGAGCTTTCTCTCATTGTGCTTTCCCCTGTTGAACCAGTTGTGGAACTCCCAGTCGTTGTCACTTCTGTAGTCCAAGTGGCAGTAGAAGTTGAACTCGGAGTTGATGTGACTGTCGAGGTTCCAATTTCTGTCCCCATTGTGCTTTCGGTTACCGTACTCCTCAGACTAAAACCTGTACTTTTACTTCCAGTTGTACTTTCTGATGATTCAGTTGAGCCTTCAACTGGTGTGCTTTGACTAGTTGAACTTGTGAAAGTGGTCGAGCTTTCTTTTGTTGAATCGGAGGTTGAGGTTGTGGAACTTTCAGTTATTGTAATTTCTGTAGTACCAAAGCTCGGTGAGAAGCCTTTACTAGTTGCTGAGCTTGAATCTGTATTGACAGTAGTCGAGCTGACTCCTTCTGTTGTAGAGTCTTCTGTTTCTGTTCTCCAAATTCTTGTAGAACTCGGAGTTAAAGTAACTGTCGAGCTAGTTATAGGGTTAGCCTCCGATGTGCTCAAATCACTTTTAGTCGTTTCCACCAGAATTCCACTTGTTGTGCCAGTTGTTGTCATTGTGCTTTGACTAGATGACTGAGTTGATTCTGCACTTTGACGGGTTGTGCTCCATGTGGATGTTTCATCAGTTTCTGTTGTTCTTTCCGTCGTTGAGAAGACACTTGAAGTCTGGGAGCCTATCATTGGGCTTTGACTAGAGGACTGAGTCGATTCTGAGGTTGAATGACTGAATAGAGTGCTCCCTTCAGATGTTGAAGCTTCAGTTGTTCCTGTGCTCAAAATGGTAGAAGGCCAGCCAGAGACAGTACTTTGTGAGCTTAGAGTCGAATCTGTTGTACTTAATTGAGCGCTAGTAGAGCTCCTTTCAGTTGTCGAAAATTCTGTTGAACTTGATTCTGTGCTTGAAGCCGTAGAGGATATTGGACTAGGCGATGATCCAGCCAAAGTGGAAGCCATTTGCCCAGAAGTTGTGCTTTCAGCTGAAGTGGAAGAAATATACACTGTCGATTGACTCGGCGTTGTGGATTCTTCCGTTGCTGAGCTTGACATTTGTGAGTCTGTTGACGTAATTGTGCTTTGACTAGAGGTGTCACTATGAGAGGCTTGAGTTGATTCTGTGCTTGGAGCCGTAGAAGATATTAGGCCAGAGATTGTGGTCTCACTTGAAGCCGGAGAAGAGCTGAATGTTGTCGATGGACTCGAGGTCGTGGGTTTCGTTGTGCTTGATACAATTGTAGAGCCTCCAGTCGTAGAGCTCTGACTGGTCTGAGTGGTAGTCTGGGTGCTTTCAGAACTGGCAGTACTTCCACCAGAAATCGTTGATGTAGGATTCATAGTTGAAGAACTTTCTGTATTTGCCAAAGTACTTATAAATGTTGTAGAACTTCCAGCTACCGTACTCTGACTAGAACCGATAGAAGAAGTACTTCCAGATGATGTAGTAGAAGCTGTTGTAGAGGCCGGACTGGAAGGAACTGTTGATTGACCAGTACTTGCTGCTGAAGTGGACGTTTCTGTATTTGTTGAAGAAGCGTGTGTAGTTCCTCCTGTTGTTGAAGTTTCAGTAGAAGTTGGCAAATTTGTGGATCCTGTTGTAGAAACTGTGCTAGTTGCTGTGTTTGAGCTTGTACTCCAAGCAGTAGTTGATCCAGCCAAAGTGGAAGCAATTTGTCCAGAGGTTGTAACCTCACTTGAAGCCGGAGAAGAGCTGAATGTTGTCGATGGACTCGAGGTCGTGGGTTTCGTTGTGCTTGATACAATTGTAGAGCCTCCAGTCGTAGAGCTCTGACTGGTCTGAGTGGTAGTCTGGGTGCTTTCAGAACTGGCAGTACTTCCACCAGAAATCGTTGATGTAGGATTCATAGTTGAAGAACTTTCTGTATTTGCCAAAGTACTTATAAATGTTGTAGAACTTCCAGCTACCGTACTCTGACTAGAACCGATAGAAGAAGTACTTCCAGATGATGTAGTAGAAGCTGTTGTAGAGGCCGGACTAGAAGTAACCGTTGACTGCCCAGTACTTGCTGCTAAAGTGCTAGTTTCTGTATTTGTTGAAGCAGCATTTGTAGTTCCTCCTGTTGCTGAAGTTTCAGTAGAAGTTGGCAAATTTGTGGGTCCTGTTGTAGAAACTGTTGCTGTGTTTGAGCTAGTACTCCAAGCAGTAGTTGATCCAGCCAAAGTGGAAGTAATTTGTCCAGAGGTTGTAACCTCACTTAAAGCCGGAGAAGAGCTGAATGTTGTCGATGAACTCGAGGCCGTGGGTGATCCTTGAGTGCTGCTTTGTGTGGCTGAAGCCGTAGAAGATATCCAGCTGTAAGTGCTTCCCTGCGTGCCTCCAGTCGAAGATAAAATAGACGAAGTAATTCCCTCCGTCGTTCCACTCGTGGAACTCATAGAAGAAACCATCGTTCCTCCCGTACTAGATGACCCGCTCGGGGATGTACTCGATTCAACTGATTGACTCGAGGTTTCTTGAGTTTGAGTGGAAGACTCCTGGTTGGAAGTGCTTCCCTCTAGGGTAGTCGAACCAGTCGAAGTCCCCCTTGTTGTCATAGGAGAAGGTTCAAAAGTTGAAGTCGTCTGGCTAGTTTGAGTGTTTCCTTCAGCTGTCGATACTCTAGCTGTACTAGTCTCTGTGTTTGAGTTACCGGTAGAAGATCCAGTAAATACGGTAGATTCTGAACTTGTTCCAGTCAAAGTGGAAGGTCCTTCTTCTAGCGTTGTGCTTTGAACTGTGGATGTCACAGAGGGAGTTGTAGAAGCTTCAGTTGCCGTACTTTCTGATGTCTGACTAGTTTTCGAATCTGTCGATCTTTCTGAAGAACTGATAAAAGTAGTCTCCGTGCTGGCTCTTGAACTTGAAAAAGAAGTTCTTGTTTGCACTGTTGTTGAACTGGGAGATTCCGTCGAAGAGAGACTTGTAGACGTGGAGCTTGCTTCAGAACTTAGTGAACTTGTGGTCGAAAGAGTAGCTTCGGCTGTGCCATATGATGTAGTTGTTAATCTACTGCTCTCTGTACTTGCTAGACTAGAAAAAGTCGAGCTATCAGGGGTGCTGTTTTCAGAAGTTAAAACTGGTGTACTTGCTTCCGTTGTAGATCCTTTGGATGAGCTAGACATAGAAACTAGAGTCGACTGAGAGGTGGTTGATTCAGTGCTAGCAGAAGAAGATCGACTCGAATTCCCTGTTGTTTCTTGACTCTGTTCAGTTGAGGAACCAGTCGTCGATGTTCTAGGGGAAGTAGACGAAAAATATTCCGTTGAAGTCGCAGAGCTGGAAATACTCTCTGTAGAAGGACTTTCTCCCTTTGTTGCCTGAGAGGTTGATGCACTAATTTTGGAGCTAAACAGTTCTGAAGTAGAAGTTAGATCAATTACAGTGCTCTCGATTCCACGGCTTGATGTTGTTTCAACGGAAGTCGTCGAGCTAGGCGAAATTGAAGAAGTTACTTCTGTAGTTGAGCCATATGAAGATGTTGTTCCTTTGATTTCTTCGGTTGTTGAACTGCCAAATGAAGTGGGATGAATAGGAAGAGAACTGGTTGAATATCCTATGATGTCAGTCATTGTGCTCTCTGTTCTTGATGACGTTCCAATGGATCTTTCGGTTGTTTCAGAGGTAGAAATGGCCGTCGAAGTTATGATTGATACAGAACTTGGAAAAATTGAAGAACTACCTCTTGTAGTAAATGGCGAGGAGTTAGTAACAGATTCTTCAGTTGTAGAACTAGGAATCAAAGTGGAAAGTGTAATAGTTGAGCTGGATCCCGTAGAACTTCTATCAGTTACTGTGCTCTCTGTTCCACTGTCTGTAGTTCCTTCAGTTACAATCGTTGATCCCTTCGAGCTTGTAGAAGTCGATTCAGAACTCCCTCCCGTTGATGAAAAGACGGAAAATGATTCAGAAGTGGTTCCTTCGATTGTTGAACTGGCAAATGAAAGAGTAGGCGGCAGGATAGTGGATGAGTAGTCCGTTGAACTTTTAGTTACAGTATTTGTAGAGGACTCTGATGTAACTCCCGCCGTCGAAGAGGATACAGCTGACGTAGAGCTAGTTTCTTTCGTTGGACTAGATGGGACAAAAGAAGTTGAGCTTTGATCAGTTACAGTACTCGCAAAGCTGGTTGTTCCTCTTGCAGTAGAAATGGTAAATTCAGGGGAACTTCCATCAGTTGTAGAAGTTTCCATAGTTCCCGGGGAGACACTGATGGACGTGGACATTGTCGACACAGATCCACTCGAGGACATTACAGTAGACGACACGACGGCAGGTGACGTAGAGACACTCACAGATACTAACAAGACCACATTAACAAAACAAACATACACCTTTCCTACCTGTTGACGAAGTAGCAGATGATCCACTACTTGTTTCAGTTGATTCTAAAATCTCATGCTTTTGTTTTTTCTCTAAAAAGTACCTGTTGTTGGGTTGGTAGCTATGCTTAGCGAAGAAGTGCTAGATCCTTGAGTAGTCGAAGTAGCACTTTCAGTTGTACCAGCAGTTGTCGATGTTTGAGAAATTTCTAAAAGCTCATATTTTTCTTCGAATAAAAGTACCTGTTGAAGTAGACATTAAAATAGAACTTGCTGTACTGCCAGATAAACCTGTAATTGTAGTGTAAATGGAGCTGGATGGAGAAAGACTGGACGACACAGAGGTTGACGGCTGGCTACTAATCGTGGAAGATTCTGAGTAAGTCGATCCTCCAGTAGAACTCGAAGAAGAAGTTACTGTTGAAGAAGGCTCTAAGGAGCTGCTACCAGAGATGGAGCTAGAAATAGAAGTACTCGACTCTGCCGTCTCTGTCGAGGAAATTATACTCGAAGCGGATGAACTACTTCTAGTTGTGGCTGAGCTACTTGTCGAAGAAGTTGAAGAAATTCCCTCCGTTGACCCACTCGAGGACGTTCCCTTGGTAACAATCTCACTCTGAGATGTTGAGCTTTCAGACCAGGATACTGTGCTTGTCAAACCTGTGGAACTAGAAAAAAGACTGGAAGTGGTGAAACCTATCGATGAACTCGGCTGATTAGTACTCGAAGCAGGAATTGTTGAAGCAGATGTAGTGAAATAGTCAGTAGATCCACTTGAAACAGAATAAGAAACTCCAGTAGTCTCACTCCAAGAGGTTGTGCTTCCAGTAAACTGTGATGATGTACTCTGTGGGCTACCTGTGGTCGAACTCAATACAGTTGAGCTAGGGTAATGACTAGAAGACGAGGCCTCCGTTGTCCAACTCATGGACATTGTTCTTTCCGTAGTCTCAGTCTGAGACGTCGTACTTCTCGCTGTCGTGCTCTGCGAATTACCACTTACAGTCGAAGAAATAATACTAGAAGATGGACTAGGAGTCGGCTGAACTGTACTCGATTCTGTTACCGTACTTTCAGTGTTTCCAGTTGAGGAAGGCATGCTAGTTGCTGTCAGAGTACTTCCAAGTGTAGAGGAACTTGGTTGTGAAGAAGTCCCTGTTGATCCAGTGCTTACAGTTCCAGAAGCAGTAGAGCCGAAAGAAGAAGATTGGCTTGAACTGCTAGGGGCAGTGCTCATTGTTCCTGTAGAGTTTCCCGTTGAAGTATTCTCCGTAGAATCTATAGAAGTTGAGGTCTCGGTGGAACCAGGAGATGAAGAGACAGTTGAGACTGTTTCGGGACTAGTACTTCCCGTTGATCCTAAACTCGATGAGCTCAAAGAAGAAGTGGCAACCGAGGATCCCTCCGTTGATGTCCTACTCGAGGACGATGTCCCTCCCGAACTAGTCGACCCGACCTGAGTCACACTCGACACCCCTGTGGAACTTTCTGTCAAACTACTACTGGAATACAAACCTGTCGAAGCTGTACTAGAAGGCATTTGAGTACTGGATGTCAAATGAATTGTCGAAGACATTGACGAAGAAATAGTAGATGAAAATTCTGTGTTTCCTGTTCCAGAGCTTGATGTAGAGCTTCCAACTGACGAGCTCGAGGTCGTGGGTTTCGTTGTGCTTGATACAATTGTAGAGCCTCCAGTCGTAGAGCTCTGACTGGTCTGAGTGGTAGTCTGGGTGCTTTCAGAACTGGCAGTACTTCCACCAGAAATCGTTGATGTAGGATTCATAGTTGAAGAACTTTCTGTATTTGCCAAAGTACTTATAAATGTTGTAGAACTTCCAGCTACCGTACTCTGACTAGAACCGATAGAAGAAGTACTTCCAGATGATGTAGTAGAAGCTGTTGTAGAGGCCGGACTGGAAGGAACTGTTGATTGACCAGTACTTGCTGCTGAAGTGGACGTTTCTGTATTTGTTGAAGAAGCGTGTGTAGTTCCTCCTGTTGTTGAAGTTTCAGTAGAAGTTGGCAAATTTGTGGATCCTGTTGTAGAAACTGTGCTAGTTGCTGTGTTTGAGCCAGTACTCCAAGCAATAGTTGATCCAGTCAAAGTGGTAGTAATTTGACCAGAAGTTGCAGCCTCACTGGAAGCCGGAGAAGAGCTGAACGTTGTTGGTGGACTCGAGGCCGTGGGTGATCCTTGAGTGCTGCTTTGTGTGGCTGAAGCCGTAGAAGATATCCAGCTGTAAGTGCTTCCCTGCGTGCCTCCAGTCGAAGATAAAATAGATGAAGTAATTCCCTCCGTCGTTCCACTCGTGGAACTCATAGAAGAAACCATCGTTCCTCCCGTACTAGATGACCCGCTCGGGGATGTACTCGATTCAACTGATTGACTCGAGGTTTCTTGAGTTTGAGTGGAAGACTCCTGGTTGGAAGTGCTTCCCTGCGTGCCTCCAGTCGAAGATAAAATAGACGAAGTAATTCCCTCCGTCGTTCCACTCGTGGAACTCATAGAAGAAACCATTGTTCCTCCCGTACTAGATGACCCGCTCGGAGATGTACTCGATTCAACTATTGTGGAAGGAACTAATAATATTCGAATATATTCTGGCAAAAAATAACTGGAAAATACCTGTGGATTGAGTAATCGACGATCCAATTGATGTCGTCATGCCAGCTGTTGTACTAGAGCCCTGTGTGGAAGCAGTTGAAGGACCTAAAGACATCTAGCTAAAAGTTGAAGACAAACCAGCTGTGGTTGAGGCAGTCTGCGTAGTGGAACTCATCATCGAAGTGGCAGTACTTGCTACTGGAGTTGATCCCGTAGCTACTGGTGTACTTCCTAAACTAATTTAGCGAAATCTTTAATTGTAACCTTGAGAGGTCGTGCTCGATGCAGCGGTAAATGTGTTTGAGACAGTACTTGAGCTAGGAGATGTTGATCCGCTCGTAATTGCCGGAGTTCCAGTTGAGGATCCCATGGAAGAGCTTTGTGTCGTTGTTCCTACACTGCTAACAGTAGTGGAGGGATAAGTACTTGTTCCTAAGAAATGTTTTTAAGAAAAAGAAGAATTACCAGTTGCAGTTGTTGAACTGACTCCAGAAGTTATAGTGGAGGATCCGATGGAAGTTCCTAAAAAGAATAAAAAATTTAAACAACTTATACCTTGAGCGGTAGAAGACTGACTGGTGGAAGTTGGTGCAACAGTAGAAGTCGATCCTACAAGTCTGTCATTTAACTATTTTCTCTAAAACCTTGTGGGGTATTGGTGCTAGATCCCTGAGGAGTAGTGGCTGTTGAACT
Organism: Oscheius sp. JU1382; assembly: GCA_932521405.1. Classification (NCBI taxonomy): domain Eukaryota; kingdom Metazoa; phylum Nematoda; class Chromadorea; order Rhabditida; family Rhabditidae; genus Oscheius; species Oscheius sp. JU1382. The sequence goes on from OW051479.1 coordinate 5,915,621, forward strand.
TTGAGAAGTTGATGGAGCACCGCTTGTACTGCTCCCAGTAGATGTTCCACTAGATGCGGTAGAACTTTGTGAAGTTATCGGCATTGCCGTGCTCGAGCTAGTAGTAGATCCAAAAGTAGTTGAAGGTGGTCCTTGGGATGTAGAAGTAGCACCACTTGTAAGAGTACTTTGAGTCGTTGGAGGTACTGTGCTTGTCATTATGCTACTGCCAGAAGTACTGCTAGTAGCAGTAGATCCTGGCTTCGTAGATGTTCCTAGAATGATTCAATGGAAGGAGTGAAACTATCCAGAAATACCTGCAGTTGAGGTTGAACTTGGCTGAGAAGTTGAGGGAGGATTGGTTGAACTTCCAGAAGTAGATCCGGCAGTGGTTTCCGGATTCGTAGCTCCTAAAAATAGCAAACTAAAAAGAAAAGTCTTACCTGTACTTGTCGAAGAGATAGTCTGGGAAGTTGAGGGAAAAATAGTAGTGGATGTAGCGCCTTGAGTAGTTCCCATTGATGTGGAAGAGACAACCGGAGTGCTTTGGGTAGAGGAACTGCTTTGAGTAGAGCTGACAAGAGTTGAAGAAACGACAGTTGTACCACTGACGGGAGCAGTAGTTGAACTTGTAATTGTCGAACTTGAAGGGGATGTGCTAGTCGAAGTAAGACTTTGGGATGAAGTTGCTACTATTTTAAAATAAATAAAATAATAACGAATAGAGTCAAACCTGTGGTAGTTCCAGCCGAAGTACTGGAGGAAGATGATCCAATTGTACTCGCTGAACGTAATACATTTTTAACTTTACTTTTCCCTTACCAGTAGAGCTGGGATTTGTAGATTGAGTAGAAGAAACCAATGTTGTTGAAGTTCCTTGAGAGGTAGCAGGATTGGTACTTCCAGTAGAAGAAGAGCTCATTGTCGTTGTTGTTGTAGGCGCAGTGGATGACACAACTGATGATTGACTTGTTGAAGATCCCACAGAAGATGTCGACTGAGATGTAGGAGACGCGGAGCTCATTGTGGATTGGGATGTAGGAGATGTGGAGCTCATTGTTGATGTCGACTCAGATGCAGGAGATGCGGAACTCATTGTTGATTGGGATGTAGGAGATGCGGAGCTCATTGTGGATGTCGACTGGGATGTAGGAGATGCGGAGCTCATTGTTGATGTCGACTGGGATGTAGGAGATGCTGAACTCATTGTGGATGTCGACTGGGATGTAGGAGATGCTGAACTCATTGTGGATGTCGACTGGGATGTAGGAGATGCGGAGCTCATTGTTGATGTCGACTGGGATGTAGGAGATGCGGAGCTCATTGTGGATGTCGACTGGGATGTAGGAGATGCGGAGCTCATTGTTGATGTCGACTCAGATGCAGGAGATGCGGAACTCATTGTTGATTGGGATGTAGGAGATGCGGAGCTCATTGTGGATGTCGACTGGGATGTAGGAGATGCGGAGCTCATTGTTGATGTCGACTGGGATGTAGGAGATGCTGAACTCATTGTGGATGTCGACTGGGATGTAGGAGATGCTGAACTCATTGTGGATGTCGACTGGGATGTAGGAGATGCGGAGCTCATTGTTGATGTCGACTCAGATGCAGGAGATGCGGAACTCATTGTTGATTGGGATGTAGGAGATGCGGAGCTCATTGTGGATGTCGACTGGGATGTAGGAGATGCGGAGCTCATTGTTGATGTCGACTCAGATGCAGGAGATGCGGAACTCATTGTTGATTGGGATGTAGGAGATGCGGAGCTCATTGTGGATGTCGACTGGGATGTAGGAGATGCGGAGCTCATTGTTGATGTCGACTGGGATGTAGGAGATGCTGAACTCATTGTGGATGTCGACTGGGATGTAGGAGATGCTGAACTCATTGTGGATGTCGACTGGGATGTAGGAGATGCGGAGCTCATTGTTGATGTCGACTGGGATGTAGGAGATGCGGAGCTCATTGTGGATGTCGACTGGGATGTAGGAGATGCGGAGCTCATTGTTGATGTCGACTGGGATGTAGGAGATGCGGAGCTCATTGTGGATGTCGACTGGGATGTAGGAGATGCGGAGCTCATTGTTGATGTCGACTGGGATGTAGGAGATGCGGAGCTCATTGTGGATGTCGACTGGGATGTAGGAGATGCGGAGCTCATTGTTGATGTCGACTGGGATGTTGGAGATGCGGAACTCATTGTGGATGTCGACTGGGATGTAGGAGATGCGGAGCTCATTGTTGATGTCGACTGGGATGTAGGAGATGCGGAGCTCATTGTGGATGTCGACTGGGATGTAGGAGATGCGGAGCTCATTGTTGATGTCGACTGGGATGTTGGAGATGCGGAGCTCATTGTTGATGTCGACTGGGATGTTGGAGATGCGGAACTCATTGTTGATGTCGACTGGGATGTTGGAGATGCGGAGCTCATTGTTGATGTCGACTGGGATGTTGGAGATGCTGAACTCATTGAGGATGGAGTCGAGTGTTCAGATGTGGCAGAAATAGTAGTATTTGGAGCCGAAGTAGTAGTTGTTGAAGCCGAAGTAGTAGTAGTTGAAGTCGAAGTAGTAGTTGTTGAAGCCGAAGTAGTAGTTGTTGAAGTCGAAGTAGTAGTAGTTGAAGCCGAAGTAGTAGCAGGAGGATCTACAGTACTAATAAAATAAAAATTAGTTGAACTTACTCAAATCAGTCACAACATCAGTGATATTTGTTCCTTGGCCAGCTGGAGTTATTTTCGAGTTTTGATTTGTTGAATCGCCAGTTGTATAGTTATTAATTGGATCAATATAGGTAGTTGTGAGGACAGTGTTATTGATTCCTGGAGCCATCAAGATGACTTTTGTTAAATTAGTAGTGTTGGAACTAAGCATGTTTCCCATAGTTTGAGTAAAATTTGTATAATCCTGCGAGTTGGTGCTGAAACAGATCCTTTTCGAATGAATAAAGCAACTCTAACTAGTTTAGGGCCTTGGCTTTACAAGGCATAAAATGGACCAATTTGTTGTCTTTTTGCGTATTAAGATTAGAATTGTAGCTTTGAATAACCCTAAACACTTTATAAAATAGATTGAGGGACTTACGGTGTTTGCAGGAAATCGTTAACGCTTTTATCCTGCCTTATAGCATTAGGATCTTTTAGATATTGCTGGGCCGCAGTTGAGGACATGAGACTCGATTTAATGTATGGTGTGCTGTTGGTATATTGCAAGATTTGAAAGGAGATATTCGCAGAATTGAGCTGTGACACAATATCGAGGGCCGAGTAAAGTGTCTGAAGGAGAAATCATTGAAATTATTAGGCTTTTTAACCGTGTTGTAACTACAATCAGATTCCGTCGTGTTTTGGTTGTCGCCTCGTTTAAATCTTAGCCTAACCCCACTACCAGTGACAGTCGGATCAGAATCATCTCCGGTATAGATAGTGATTGTCACAACTGTTTGAGCAACATCTACTGGGTCAGGTTCTGAATGGGGATTTCAAACAAAAAAAAAGAACAAACTCTTTCCTCCTTTATTGGTGAGGACAACTGTCAAAACGACAGCTAATGTGACGAGAAGAATAAGAACAATCAGGAAGACCACAGTCATCGCCCGTGGCCATTTTATCTTCATCTTACCGAGGGGGTTACCCTAAGTTTGTCAGTTCTGAGAATTCAAAGGAGAGAGAGAGAGAGAGCGTTGGCAACGTTCAACCTTATCGCGTTACGATAATTCGCATACTTGCAAAGAGAAAGAGAATCGATCAGCTTCCGGAGCTTTTGGAGGAATTGGAGACAGAAGAAATAAATAGATAAGGCCGGTTACTCATCGAATTATTCCGATGATGATACAAGCCGAAGGAATGGAGGAGAGTCATGTCGAACGCACAGTAAGCGCAGACTTTTGCAACATCTCGCTAAATTTTCTTTGGGTGGCGAAGTACTATAACATTCCTCATCGAGAGAATACTCAAAATATTTGTGGATATGGTAGCTAAAGGATTTTCTTTAGGTGTTTCTGGAAATTGCTCAATCGAACTTCTTTTTGATTTTATTGTTCTTTATCAAAATTATATCTGGAGCATCCAAGTGGTCAGTACAGTCAATTAGTCAATAAAGTCTTGTTGGGAGGAATAGAAGACTTAGACGGGGGAAGGGCAGGGTAGAGAGAAGAGCGGAGTTCGTGTAATCAAAGGTGCGAAAGGCAGGCGGATCGAGAGGGGTTATCACACATTTTATTTGATGACGAAGTCTTTTTTCTTCCTTAAAGGGTGTGGCTCTACTAGGTCAAAAACTTAGAAATCGACTTGATGATTAAAAAAGCGAGATAAAAATGCGAATGAGAGGCCCAAAGATTCTTGAGATTTTGGAAAAAAAAAGCAGTAGAAGAGACTGAAATAGTGCATTGGATTTGGGCGTAGGATGGCGCCAGGTATGTCCAGAGCTTGCGTTCCTTTGTGAGTGCAAATACAGGGATTGATAAGGATCGAATCTCTACCCATACTAAAAATCACATCGAAAATTTTCTTCTTTTTTGTTAAAAACACAGCGCACAGTCAGCCGGAAAGTCGCCATAAAGCCACTCTCTTTTGATATAGAAGTCAAATGACGCCAAGAGGAAACGTTCTCAGAACGGTATGGAGATTATTCAAAGGAGAAGAGAGATGGAAATTAACTGCTTCAATTAGATTTTGCAGACTCATTTTGGTCAAACGGAGGTGAGGTTGGATGGAGGAAGAAAAGTATAGGAAAAGTACGAAAGAGTTTGGAGAGGAGATGATTAAAATATAGCAGTAGATTGAGTACTGTAAAAAAAAGTACATCAATAGATAGGATGGAAACAATTCGGATCGACGGCTCCAGTCTGAAGAGTGGTTCGGACTGATTCATCTCCTTATCATTTTTCCTTGGATTACATACAAGTTGTAAATCAAGATGGAATTCGTTGATCCCACTCTCGTCTACCCCCTCCACCCATTCTTTCCACAAAAAAATCATTTGGTTGTTATCACAAAGAGAACAAGTCAAAGAAATGTTTCTCCTATCTGCTACCGGATGTGATAAGTCTCTTCTTTTTGGCCCTAAAATTGTCAGAAAATAGATCTTTTTTTTTGCACAGAAATCAAAATGTTAGCTTCTCGTTGCACCTAGTGAAACGCCATTAACTGGTCCTTATCACGGCGCAAACTATCGCCATGGTCTCGCTGGCTTTAAGAGGCTTTTACATTTAAAGCCGAGGGTATTAACTACAAATTTGTCCATTATTTAGACAAAAATCTTAGCAAAAATTCTTGTACTTTTTTGCAGAAAGAAAGTCTCGTCATTTGGAAGTGCTGTAGCCGAGGCTGTTGAATAAAAGATGAGTACAGTCCAGACTTGGGCGGGTAGTGATCTTTTTACTACCCTACCCATTTCGGGTTACCCGAAATTTCGGTTTTTGTTATCCGTACCCGTTTCGGGTATTACCCGTTAGGGTACGGATAACCCGCCCAAGTCTGGTACAGTCAGAACTTGGGCGTCAGTAGTCTCTAAAAAGGCAATAAAACGATTGAAAATATGCCAAGAAACGCCTCATTTTGGGTGCGGCCATTCTTATCAGTGGCGGATGCTTGGGGATTATTCTGAAAAAGTGGAGACATTTTCGGAGCCCAAACTTTGCCACTTCGCCTCGGCAACAGGCGTGTCTTTAGCAAACAGAGTTTATTGCATCCGATTGACGTAAAGAACGCTTTTTTTGTCCAAAAGGCACAAAAAACGGAATATCGCTTATATTCCGGGTCATCAGAAATGGAGCGACGAGAGATTGGAACAATCTGCTTGGATAGAGTCTATTCTGTTTACAAAAGAGGATGATTCAACTACCGTAGCCTTTCAAAGAATTGTCACAAGTTGCATGAGAAGGAAAGAACACAGCCACACCCAGGTTTTTTTATGTTGCACCCTCACCTGATAGCTACGGTATGGATGACAGTACTCGAACGTCAGCAAGATCTGGCTCGAAGTGTTCCGTTGGAGGGACTCTTTCTATAAATCTCACTTGGAATCCTCTTCTCCGCTTTTTGAGACTTTTGGTCGTTTTCACTCAGTCTATTCTATTCTCAGGACAAAAAGCTTTTAGCTTTCAAATGAGTCTTTTCGGTGAAATGTTTCTAATCTATCTATTACACCATAAATTAATTATCAGCTATTTCCTGTCGTTATCAAAGCCACACCTCTAATCAAGTTTAAAGTTCATTCAACAATTCGGGAACTGCTTCAGTTGATTGAAGAGAGAAAGCGGCGGCTTTTCTTCCCAATTCGATGGCTTCTTCGTCCTTCTTTCCTCTGAGTAATCCAGCAATAAATCCGCTGTTCAAACTGAATTATTTTTGTTAGAAGAAGTAAGAAAAAGAATTACCAATCACCAGCCCCAGAAGCTGAAACGACTTTCGAAGGATCGATTGGCGGCATGAAACATTTTGTGTAAAGCTGCTTCCCAAGTCTAAAATTGTGTTATCTTTAGAGTTATTTACAACCATTGGCTGTAAAGATTATAGTCAAAACGGTAAAAAAAGGTCTGAGTTGCATCCAGAGGTGGAGAAGGAAACTTACCGTCGACTGTGGACACAACCCTTATCGGCCATTGTAATAATCAGATTCTTGAAATGTTTGTGAACCTTGGGGAAACTCTTCAAATAAGTCTGCATGTCTTCCGTCGATTGGAATATATTCTCTAAATATTTCTTTTATCTTTTTAACTTTTGCTACCAGGAACATCTATCCCTAACCACTTCAACATGACCAAGAACTCATTGGCATTTGGACTGACATACTCGACGTCCTTCAATTTGCCGCAGTTCATTATCTTGCAAGCCTTGTGGTAGTCAGTGGGATCATAGAAGACTGAAAGAAGTCGTTAATCGCACATTCTTATCACTGGGCGAGACTGACCTGGTACGTCGTACTTTTTGGCCAATTCCATTGCCTTGGCTATAGTTTCGATTGGAATATTCCCATCCAGTACCAGATATTCCGAGTTCTTGAAGACATCCTCATTGTGAATCAACTGGAATTGAGAAAGTTAAAAACAAAAACAAATAAACCATCTGGGGAGTTATTTCGTCGACAATTGCTCCAATCGAACTGATTCCGAAGAGGATATCTCCCTTCATATTCATCGAGCAATAAACAGCCGTGGGGATCGTGTCGAACTGCTTCACTCTGCTCAAGTCCTACAAGCGAATTTATAAGCCAAAATTAGAAATGTCAAGTCTCAGATACATCGAATCTTTAAGGTATTTTACCGCCTTTTTGGTTCATCGCAAGGTTTTTCGGAGCTTACCATATGGCTGCATTTATGGAAGATATACTTAGAATGAGAGTCATTTCCCACAGCGGAGATCAGAGTAGCGTCTACTCCAAGTCTAAAATTAACAGAGAATGACTCAAAGATGAGAACTGGCCTGGTCAAAGCATCGGCATGATTCCGACCGACTCCTCCACAGCGCTGAAGTGTGATGCCCTCGTAGGATCCGCCGTCCTTCTACAATATTTGTCTGAGTGATTAATTTTCTCGCGCATCCTCCCTCCTATCTATTTTCATTTCTTCGCATCATGCTCACCAACAAAATATGGCTCTATTCGGTCAATTTTACGCTTATAATCAGCGAATGTTTTCTCTTTTTTCTTGGAAAAATCTTCTTTTCTCATCCGTGGATTTGTCTTTTTCCTCTCGGATGGCAGGATACCGTACCTCAAATCTATCTAATTCTTATGGCATTTCAAGTAACTTTTTTTTCTTTGTTTCCACCAAAAATATTCCAGATAATTGCTTGTTTTTGTGGTCTTTTTGGAACTTGTACCACCAGAATCCCCGTTTTAAAGATCTTCTGGATTCTGATGATCAGCCTCGTATGTCTCGATGTGGCCATGATTAGTCCAATCGCCAAGTGGATGAGCTCCACCCATAAGCAATTTGCTCTTGATGTCTCCGAGATTGTAAGCGCCCTTGGAATTTCTCAAATATTCCCTACAGAAAACCCCAAATTGTACATTTTGGAGAGAAATCAGCACTGAGATGGACTGTTGCCCCGATCTGAACATCATCAAACGCTGTAGGGTCATTGGTATCCTCTTTTAGTTTTGGAATAAACAAAAGGTTAGGAGATAATCTTCCCCGATGTGCGATGTCCTCAACCAGTTGTACTCGCCCTCTGCTCCAATGGCTTCATTTTCGAGCTGATCATTTGGCTCTTTTGATTTATTTCTTCCTTCTTCCTTTGAAATGTCTTGTCGTTTTTGTTCTTCGAGAAGATATTCGTCGGATTTTCTTCATCCAAGTAGTTTCAGGGTAAGACTTTGAGTCGATTCTAATCAAAAAGTGTAGAGATTATGATGAAGAGGAGGATGAATATTTCCCGACTCAACGAAGATTTCGAGAATTTTCTGTTCTAAAAGAGGTCCAGTCAGCTCCCCAACGACTTTATGGAGCTTAAATATTAAAAAATCACCTTTATATCCTTCTGGGTAATTAGCTCCAAATCGACGATGGTTGCTCCAACCACAGTTACTTTCGGTCTTTTTGATTTCTCTTTTCTGATTGGAGGAGACGCGGCCAGAACTGGAGACCTTTGTTTTGTCAAAATATTAGCCAGTTGGGCTCCAATCTTTGCGTTATTCTTCAGCAAAGCAATATCTAAACAATCGTCTATCCAGCTAGCAATCTCACTCGTCTTCATGGATGCTCCTTTGGTCAGCTCATTGACTGTCTTCAAAATGAATGGAGTCACCTGTTGAGCTTTGATGTTCTTCTCTCTAAAACCATATTTTAATTTACTTCAAATATGCTCACTTTGCCAATCGGAGAGCCTCTTGAATAGCGTCTTCGATTAGTTTTCCATCAGCTTGAAATTCTTCCGGAATAGGACAAGCCAGGACTGTCCCTGCTTTGAGTTCCATTTCTTTGCTAATTTCTACAAGAAGCTTCTAAGAAAGAGAAGAAAAATACCAATAATTCGAGCAACTTCGTTGAGATCCGTCGTATTAAATTGGCCCTTACTTCCCGAATTTCGAGTAAAAAACCCGGGAAATTCGTTCTTCTCTCCATAGACTATCGTATTCACCGAGTGTGTTTCCTAGAGATTTTTGGTTCGATAGGGAGAACAAACCAAGAATTCGACTGTTTTGGAGATATCGAGAATGCTTTTGACCCCAGCGCTGACTACTGTAACCGGGGTTCGAGCCAGTTCCAGGAGATCCGCAGAAATATCAAAAGCTAAAGAGATTCGAAAATAGAATATGAGAGACTCACTCTGATCGGCTCCTCGATGAACTCCACCAATTCCTCCAGTGGCGAAGACTCGGATCCCAGCCATATTCGCTAGATACATAGTAGCCGCTACTGTTGTTCCTCCAACGACATTCTGGAATTCGGTTAATTCAACTCAAAAAACAAAGTTACTTTTTCCAGAGTATAGGCGATATCTCTTCTGGATACTTTGACTGAGTCCATTGTATCGGCGACTTCTTCGAGTTGAGCATCCGACAATCCGACGTGGATTTTTCCATTGAGAATAGCGATCGTGGCCGGTTCACAATTCTGGTTTTTGACTTCATTTTCCAGCGCCTTTGCTGTTCTATTTGTTTGTTCTTTTTTCCGGGGGGATAGGAAAACTCACTCTAGATTCTGGGGGAATGGCAATCCATGGGTGATTACTGTACTTTCTAAGGCGACAACTCCTTGATTGGAAGCTAAAGCTGAGCGAATTCGATCCGAAATTATAAATTTGGCAGAACGGGAAATCATTTGAAATGGGGCGAGGAAATCGATGGACGACTGATAGCGTCGCTTTACTCCTTCAATTATGGACTTCTCGTTTTTCGGTCAACTCTTTTTGGTCGGAATGATTTATTATTTCTCTCAAACTCTATTAAGAGAACTTTCGAAGATAACATTCTTCGTTTGAAGTTTCTTTTGAACTCGAACAGCCAGAGAATCCCATTGATTCGGATAGAGGAGTAGACTGGCCGTCACCGTCGCATATCCCGAAACGACTTGTTTCTCAGCCCCAGCCAAGCACTTATAGAAAAGGCTCTCTGAAACTCTGATTTTTTGAAAAATAGCACTCGATACTTTCATAATAAGCGAAGGCTTTGTCGGAAACAGTTTTCGGAGTAAGACAGTCTTCTGTCAATTCCTTCATTCCAATCGGCGAATAGTTTGTTGTGGCCGAGGCGCTTCCACCCAAGCCCACATCAGCTATGGAATCGGCTATCTGAATGTCTTTTTTTGAGTTTTATTTATTCAATTAGATACGGCGGAATCGATGTCCTTTTTTACTTGAGCAGAGGCAGAAGAGGAAGACGATTGGGGACCAGCAATCTTGGTTCCAGTGAAGGCTGAATCATAGAAAGTCCATGTGAGAGGAGGATAGACGTTGAAGAGGAAAGTGGCCGAATTGGTTGGAGTTCCACCAGAGCCTGGAGGATTGCAGGACAAGGTGAAGGCTAGCAGGAGAGAAAGGATCAGAAGAGTTCTCATAGTCGAATGCCACCCATCTTTGGGCGTTCCTTTTATACTTCGAACATTCTCTTTGGACATAAAAAAGGGCAAAAGGGTTTTGTTGACTTTTTCCAGATTCCAAGAATATCTAAAAACGAATGTACCTTTTATTATTACAAAAAAAGACAATAATACCAGTGAAGAAGTGGATCTACACATGTTTGGGGTAGAAGGGAGCACCTACACTTTTGGCCGGAAGCGAGTAGCGAAGAAAAGAGAATTGTACATATAGACGACTGAAGAGTGAACCCGTCAACGGGAAAGCGAAGAAAACCGTGCTGCGGCACAGAAGCTCGTGAAGAGTATTATAGGAATGAGGAGGGAGAGAAGAACCCTGTTGAATGACGGAGGAGAGGACGATCACAGCTCGGACGAGGAGGGCTTCGCTCGGCGTAAAAACCAAAAAATATCCACATATTGGACGATGAGGAAGAAGGTGACAATCGCGAATAGGAAGAGGCCGGCTTTTGTTCTGCAATTATTTCCTTTAAGGAAGCAGTGAGAGAGAACAAACCTGGAGCCAGTGAATGGCCGGAAAAAGTCCAAAATAGTAGCGACTAGAAAGAGAAGAATTTTCAAAAGTTCGACCAGAATATTGGCTCCGGAGAGGAGAGCCTGATTGCCCCAACCGGGTCCACCTAACCGCACGTCGAGAGTATGATGAATTGAGTTTTCCATTCGAAACATCTGATTTTGAACGGCTTCCACTTTCTCTTCGACTGTCCGAAAACGATCGTTGTATTGGTAGTCGATCCGATTGGCTATGTTCTTCTGCTCCTGCTTGAGGGATAGGAACTCCGCCTGATGGAGTTCTATCGTTTCGTTCATCATCTCCTCCAACTTTTTATATTTGAATCGTTCGTCGTCGAGAGTTCGATTTAGATCAACCAATTCGCTTTGAAAACTCGTCTACAAATGTCTCATTCGACCAAAAAAGACAACCTCTCTTACCGTCATTTTCTCGCATTTCTCCTCCATCTTCTGCATCTGCTGACGGAGCAAACGAATCTCATTGAGGAGCTCTTCATTCGCATTTGGAACGACTACATTCTCCATCGAGGCGGAATACATGTCGTGCTGAAAAAAAAAAGATTTTCTTATCGAACTGGAAAGTCTAACCGCTGGAACAGAATAACGCTTATCAATCCGTCGATTGGGAGTCGAAGTCATCAATGGCTGCTCGTCCACCGCCATTCTCATACCCGCCGGCAATGTCGACGACTTGGTTTTGGAAGGGACACCACTGAAATTGGTGTTGCTTAAAGAAAAAGACAGAAATTGACTCACCTAATGCTGTCTTGTTCTGAATTGGCATAAAAGATCGAATGGCCGACGCGTGAATCATCAGCACCGTCTGAAGAAGAAGAAACTTTTATGCACTAATATGAGTCAGGAAGCATAAATATTTGGCGCTATCGTTACGCTACAGAGGCTTTTCCGATAGCGAGAGAACTCCAGTTTTACTTCTGGCCAAAGAGAGACCAACGGGCAAATTACTATTTTACCTCATCAGAGGCATTTCTAAAGGAAAATCGAGTTTTCTAAGACGAAAAAGAGTGGATCTAGAAAAGTAAAACCCTCTCTCCAATTAACTCGGGGAATAAAGGAAAATGTCGTGGGAGTCTTTCTTCTCTTCACTTTCCCAAGAAAGTCTAAAAATGACGTTTCCAGAATTTGCCATTGTGGGGTTCATTTTTCTTTGAGGCAGCAAAGTCAACAGTCCCTTATGTGTGACCAAAGAGTCAGAGTTAATCCGTTAACTTCAAACATTTAAGGTGGTCTTAGTCTCCGATAGGTTCAGTTGACTCGTCCGTCCAGCCATGAATTTTCTCGTTTTCCTTTGCTTTTTGGCTCTTGTTCCTGCCATCTATGCGAATGTCAAATGCTACCACGGCTCTCAGACCATCCTAAATGGCTATTCTGACTCTCCTTTGCCTAGCGCCATCGACTGTAACGACAAGTATTGTCGAGTGTAAGTTACCTTTTTTTCCAAGAAAAAAAAGAGTTTAGAGAATGGTATTCCACCTATGATGGCAGCATCAAATACAGCTATGACTGTGGTTCAACCCCGGGAAATGATGGCCAAATCTGTACTTCTTCGTTTGAGACGAGCTATTCGACTAATCTGGGCCCCGGACCCGTCACAAAACGCTGTTGCAAAGGGGATTATTGTAACTCGTCCCAGGGAGCTAGCTCTCTTTTGGCCATTGGAGTCTCTGTCGTAGCTCTTTTTGTTAACAAACTTGTTTAAAGAATAAAGCTCTCACTCGATTCATTGACATTATCCGCCGATCCAAAGGTCGATTTCAGCTTGTGGGCGAGCTCCATCGGCGCCGCGATGGCTGCCTCTGTCATTCCCTTCAAGTTGGCTCCCGTTCTCCTGAAAAAAAAATAATACTTTTTCTGCTAGGAATAGAGAGAATTATTGGGCCAAAAAGGACAACAAATTACCGAATTTTCTTTATGGCGGAATGGATGAAAAGTCGTTTTTTAAAAGTTTTTCCCATAGTAAATGAGCGTGCCGCCTCTTTAAGCCAAAAGCCGCTCTTTTAGCCCCCCGCTTTTCCCAAGTCGACTTTAATCTTTTCGCAGCAGTCTGCGTGATAACTCCTCTTCTTGTATCACCGGGATTCCAAGAAAGACCAAAGTATGCCCCAGAACTCACTTGATTCCTTGGCCAACCGTCGCCATAACGTTGTTTCGACTCGAGTCCAATCCGGTGCCATTATCCAAATCCAAAAGTTTAGTCTCATAAGTAGCTAGTTTCTTCTGAAAATAAAATGGGAATTCTTTTCTTCAGACTCTCTACCAGTTCACAAACAAGACATAAACAACCGGAAAGAGAATTGGTTGATGGCATTTCCAGCGTTCCCCCGGGAGGAACTGATAATAAAGGTGTCCGTCTGGGATGGAAAACGCCCCCCAAAACTATTTCACAAACTGTAATTGTGATCCTCCGGTTTTCCTTCCTGACGCATCCGTGATTTCAAAATCAATTTGTGTCGATTTGCTCAGCCGATGGGGCTGATTTTCAAGAATTTCGCTGATAATTTTTTTTCTCATTGTGGCACTGCCAAATAGACAAGATAAGGCGTTTCCCGCGATTCTTTTTGAAGGTCCTTTGGAGAACAAAAAGGACGAGTTCACGTGAACGACGACGAGACAATTTTTGTAATAAACAGGGGAGGGCAAAGTCCAGCGAAAAGACAAACCTGGAGGTGTTCTGTGTCGTGCGAATGTCGTTTGTTCTTCTTCTCGAAGTGTTGTCGAATCCGAGCCATTTGTGGATTGTCAGCGCCGCTCTTCTGTTCCGCCTCTTTGGTCAAAGTCAGAAATTCTTCTACATCTCCTAAACGAATGGTTTCGAGAGAAGAAAAAACGAACGAACCTTCTCTTTGCAGATTGATGAATTTAAGTTTTTCTTTGATGGTTTCCATCTTGCCGACAAGTTTGGCCCGTTCTCGTTCCTCTCCACCAGGCGAAGAGCCATCATCGGATGAACGAATGCTGCTTCCATCTGTTGTGTGTTGGAGCTGAAATTTGCCCATTATTCCTGCGATTGGATGCGATTCGTCTTCTCGTACAATGGTCGTAAATCGGGCGGATCGCTCATTAAACAAAAAACGACGGATCAATGGATCACCTGGGCGGTCAGGATGAGATTATTCCAAACTTCAAAAGCTACAAAACGAGGACCCATCGCGATGAGAATGAATTGTATGACCCCGCCCCGTGGTGTAACACATTCCATAGATGACTGACCTCTTGGATATACTGCGATTGAGAAGTCCTCATCACGTCATGATAGGGAGGAGCGGAGATCTGGCGTCTATAAAGCATTTTGAAGAGAGAGTCTGGCGGAGGTCAAAACAGAGCCCGTCAATAGGGACGAAGACCCGATAAGAGGCCGATATGGACGTACTATGTTCTTCTTTCCCCTCGGGGACCAGTCCTTTTTTAAACAAAAGCTTACTTCATTTTTAGCGCTTTTAACATTGGCATAAAGGGAGAACTGGAAGTGTCGAGTTGTAGCTGTCTGCCTGCTCGATCGATTTCAAATGGCTCCAATTTCAGTTTATTCGACAAGTTCAAAGTATTTTTTTATCTTTTTCTCTCATTTTTGAAGAAAAAATTCCAAAAAAATATCTACGGAATTCGAACGCGGGGGAGTCTTTTAGTGACTGATTCATGAGAACTGATAACTGGCAACATAGGGGGGAAGGCGTTTTTATGAAAGAGGAGGATTAGCCGAGTTCAAAGAGAACGAGTTCAAGGAAGAAAAGAATTTTTTGAGGTCATCCACTTTTCTATCTTTCACCTTCAACACAAAGGAGCCTTACGGTGCAGAGAGAAGAGCTAACGAGCGCCATTGAGATACCGAATGAAAAACCAACAATATGAAAGGGAAAAGTTCTCAGAGTTCCGATGAAAAACAGTGGAATTATCGCGTGAGAACCGCTAGAAAAGCCCTGTTTGAGGGGAAAATTGCCCTCTTCGATTCAAAGACCAAGGGAAAAAGAAGTACATGCGAACTTGTCTTTTTGAAACTTACGTCAAGTTTTTCAAATGATTTGGATCTCAAAAAAAGCCAATAAATTTACGGCCACAGCCTGTGCTTTTGATTTGTAATTAGGGGGCAAAGAGACAGGAAGAATGCCGGCTGTTGGGTGCGAAAAATTAATACCGGGAGGGAGGCGGACAGGCCTTCTGGCCCCTCGATAATTGAGCCAATTCTGACGCTAATTAGAGCGATTGTGGAGGAAAACAAAAAGTCCTCTTTGAAGAACTCACTTCTCCAAAATTGACGAATTCAACCGCTGATTTCCGGCCTGGAAAACTGTCAAAATCAATGAATCACAAAAACAATTACAACAGGAACACGAGGCGGGCGAGACAGACGCCGAGGTAAAATCAGAGAGTCAGAGAATATAATATTTTATAGATATTTCACATTTTCTTATGACTAGGGAAGGATTATTAGACCTGGAGGAGCAGACGGAAAGCACCGTACTTGTAGGGGTCCCGTATGGAAAAAAGAGAGATTCTTAGTCTCAAAGGAGCGTCTTTTCAAGACCATCCATTCGTCGTTTTCCTATCAAAGTCCTGTGTTCATCGCCGGAATCATCGTCGGAATCGATGCCACCAATTCCTCCAGGAATGTCATCCATCATTATCCTTCCTCGATGTGTGATTCCCTCCATATCATCTCGATTCAACCTGAAATTTTTTTTTTGCGAGGAAGGAGATGTGGCTACTGATTTTATGACCCCCCAACAGCTGACAAAATGGTGAATCAGCCGCCCTAAGAGTCTATTTTTGGCTTCAGGCGAGTCTATTTTCGATTGTGAATAATCTTCGAAATCAATCGCTCCCGTCAATGATAAGACGGACTTTCACAAGGCGATCTCACTTATCCGCCAAATGAAGAAACTCCGATAATAATTCTGGGTGATTCACACGACCTCTATCAGAAAGTTCGTTGAGAGGTGACAATTTCACAATTTGGGGAGCCAGTTCTATCAGCCTATTGAAACTTGGTTTTATTGAAATTCCGACGAGTTCTTTCTGAGAATTCGAGAGGGAAGAAAGTTCTCAATTTGCAAGGGACTCTAGAGTGATTTCGCAATGGAAGCTACTCATTTTCTCCGCCGAGTTGCAAGGCTAATCAAACTGACGAGCGGAAACGAAGAAATTTCTGGATATTTCATAAGGAAATGACTCTACTCCTCAGACAGAGAGAAAAGAGTCCAGTTTTTGAAGATAAAATCTGTGGAGAATTTTGAAAGAGATCGCATCCACTGCCAGTCAAATAAGGAACTTTTGGGGGGATAATGGGGCTTCAAAATCCTAAATTATCTGTTTAGTTCTACTGACTGACTGGACGAGGATGGCTCGAACGAAGAAAGTATCTTTCTCAAAGGAAGATCAAACGGTTGAGGGGAAGAATTCGGATGTGATTGTGTTGCCATCGAAGGAGGCTCTCGGCTCTCAAAACGACGAGACGACCAGTTGTGCGACTGTTGCGAAGAAAAATGGCCGAAAGAGGAAATTCAAAGACATGGGTCATCTCGTCTTCAACAGCGAGGGGCAACTCTGCTATTTCGACCGAAACAACCGCCTTCGTCAGGTTGTAACTGGGAAATTCGCGAAGAAATAAAATCGTCTAATTTCCTCTCCTCTTTTTTTCTGAATAGAAAGCCCGGAAATTGAAAGGACACGCCGGCGATAATCAGGCTCCCCATAGCTGAAACAATTGAGACCTAAGACTGGAGGAAGTGACGCAATTCCCCAAAAACTCACGCAATTCCAATATCGTCGTCCTCCTGGTCCAATTTCAGATACGGGTTGCTCTGTTGAGGACGGAATTTGATTCCAACCAGAATAAAGAAGAAAAGAGTCCCCAATTCCACTATCGCCACGGTCACCCATTCCAAGTCAAACGGCACGGCGTACTGAAAAATTTAAAATAAGGGCTCGAAAGATGAGTAAAGTAGCTCTTTTAACACCAAGAGAAAGTTCTCTCAAAAAACGAAGCCAAAACATTCCCTTGTTGAGTCAGAATTCGGCGTCAAAGGTTCGAGATTTCTATGGAAACAACGCTGAATTATTGAAGAAGTCATGTGAGACAAATGTTTTTGAAAGGTGGAAGGGGAGGAAAGGCACTTCGTCGAATTAAAATGGAGCCTTCCCCTCTTGAATATTCAACAAGGGCGAGTTTCATTGGGAGGAGTCAATTAATGTGTTTATTAAATGTAGGAAACTCTCCAATCTCTTGAACGAACTCAAACGATCACTTTGAGGCTTCCAAAATTAGGTCCTTCCCACTTGAATATTCAACAAGAGGAAGGCTTTCATTGAGGGAAGACATTCGCTTGAACTCACTTGAAAGTTTGGAAGAATTTCAAAGGTTTCTGCTCAGAGTTTCCTTAGAGATCGACGAATCGATAGTTGAAGCAGGATTTTACTCTTTTTGAGGCGTTGGCTTCTTGAAAGAAGCAATAAAAGAAACCCTTCCTCGTTGTTGAAAAGGACACGAGAGAGCAAAAGAATTGTTTGTTGTTTTAGAAGCCACTAATGCTCCCAAGAGAACTCCCCCCGCCCTATCTGGACATTGAACTTTCTGCCACAGCTGCTGATTGACAACTGTCTCTCCGGAAAGTGAGACCTCAAAGTGTAAAGAACAACTCACTTGGAGCATGAATTTGATGATTCTTGTCAGATAGATGTAGGCGATTACGAGGATATAAAAATGACGGAAAAGGCGTAGTTTTTGTAGGTTGAAGGCTGCTTTTCCGTCGCTTTTTGCGCCTTCCTGGAGATGATCCATCGACCAAATTATCGGGAAAAAGATGAAGAAGCAGCAGATCATATCCAAAAAGACGAACATCTCATACCAGAATTGATAGCCTTGTTGTCCCGTCTCACTCTCCTCCATTATAACCATCGCTATATTATCCACAATCTGAATTTTCTTTTATCTATCTGGGAAGAGGGAGATCTACCTGGAGAGGGAGAACCAACATGAAGACTTTTCTATCTCTTTCTGTGAGAAAATTCTTGAAGAAGGTGTAGCCCGTGCCGATGAGAATGATGGTTCCAAAGAGAAGGGCTCCTTTCAATCTGAAGGGCGTCTAAAATTGAGTAAGATTTACAAGTGGGTGATGTAGAAGACGACGGCCCAGATCTCCCGTTGTTGGCCGTACTTGCTGACGAAATAGTAATTGACGCCGTGGAAGAAGAGCGACGCAGCTTTGAGGAAGACTAGAGCTGTCATGAGCCCGTGGACTCGATAGATGTTTTGCTTGCTGAAAAATTAACTGAGAAAGAAAACAAAATGACTCACTTGGTTCGACAGAGCTTGTGGCTCCAAAGAATTCCACAAAAAACAAACATAAGCGAGAGGTAAAGGAGGAGATGTGGCTTTGGAATGTCGCCGGCTGAGAGGAAACTTCCAACATTTTCTTCGATCAAATCGATGGTAAAGTCGACAGCTACCCGATCGCTGAAACAAAAACAAAACTCAAGTCAGCTGGCAGTTCCAAAAATTAAAGCCGAGATGTGTAATAGAATGAAGTTGGCGTCGAAATACGCGAACATATCCTATTTCACTCTCCAAGCGCGTTTTAGGCGCCGATAAATTATGATGATCATCAGACAAGAGAGAGAGAGACTATATTTGCACGTGAAGCAGAGACACGAACAAATATGGCGAAGAGGAGGAGGCAAAAAAGAACTCACATATAGCCATGAGCACGGTATTTGAAGCAATTGTGATAGATCAGATAGTACTTCCCTCGAAGGTTCTTATCGAATCGAATTGAGATCTGAAATGGAGAAATCTTCTTTAGATACTGGGGACTGTAGCTTAAAGATTCCTTTGATATTTGCCGTTGTAATTTTCCAACTCAGAATAACAAAAAAAACTCGAGGAGAGAAAGAAAAACATTTAAAGTTGATGAAGAAACAAATATAGACGAATTTCTGCGGAGGGAAAGGTCTTTTTGTGAGGAAGATGAGGTCAGAAATAAGAGAAAAAATGGATAAATTCCTCAATAAATAATGAGGGCATGTGACCTCCTCTCCCCCCGCTGGACAGACTGTTTTCCCATGAAATCCTCTTACGAATAAAAAAAGGCCGTCGAGCACTCGAAAGGAACTCACATTTGTGGAATATAGATTGTCGACTTGTTCGAGAGGCACATGGTCGATGTAGGCGTCTTTGGAGTTGCCGCTGGAGAAGACATCTTTTATTCGCTGGAGGATACCGTCGCGTTTCTCTCTCTTCTGAAATCTCAAACTGACGCAGACAGAGACACTTCAGGTGCGTTATTAGTGCTCACACAAACAGATGGAAAGCGCTCAAATGGACAAACATACCGTTTCGACTGGGGACGGGTCGGCTGAGTCAGCTGGATTACTGTTCTGTTCCAAGCATCTGTAAAATACGGGGATTAGGGGTTCGAAACGGAAAGGTCAGCAGAGATAGGAGGCGTCTTTTGACGCTTATTTCAAAACATTTTCTATGACAAATTTCTACCAAAAAAAACTCTTTCCCAATAAAAACAAAGATCAACTTATTTGGAGAATTGGCTTTTAGAGCAAATTTTAAAAACTATAACTTCCTCTTTCTTTCCAGTCATCAAATAAAAAGAGAAAGTGATTGAGTAAGAGGGGATCTTGAATTCTTATCAAACGGGAAAGTTCTGTGATTTTTAAATGAAACTTTCCAAATCAAAGTACTTCTAGAAATGCAAAAAAGGACTTACGCTTGATGATTCGGACAGAGTTTAATGTCTTTTCCTTTGCCAGATCGATAGACTCGGAATCGCTTCTGAGGCAGATCGGCGATGAAGAAAATGGCATCGTAGCCCTGATCGGTTTGCTGAACAAAAAAAAATGGAAAACAGAAGTCAGAAACCGACCTCCAGTTGACAAACATGTGGATTAGAGCCAACGCCGGCAGCTATGGAAATTCCGCGCGAAAGGGAAAAACCAATGACGCCCTGAAACAAAAAAGGATTCTTTTCGATTAGACTCAAGGACTTACAGATTTCTCGGCATTTTCCCCAGAATCGATCTTCTTTTCGATGGGATCTGGGACGCTAAAATTACTCAAAACGAGGTCGAAAGTGCCTCCGGCATCATAGCCAAAACCGGAGAGAATTATATTCCGTCGAGATTCATCCTGAAAGAAAATAAAAACGGAAAAAAGAGAGACTCACTCTGAGAGATAGATGATGGATTTTGGAATGGACTACCGTACAAAAACATAAGAAAATGAAGCTGGTTGATACCCTCATATGATCTGAAAATGGGATTTATTGAAAATCTATAGAAATTTTTCAGGACAAGTGATAAAGAAGGGAGATGAAGAATGACTGTGTGCTCGATTTGCCCAGCGAAATCAAGATTTCCTGAGCAATCCCAGGTTCAAAAGATGTGTGAAAGGACTAAGCCATTGTATCCACGAGCCTAATAAAATTTTCTGGCGTTTCGCAAGCCACAAAACCGACAATTGACCCAGAAAAGACGCTAAAATCGATAGTTTTGGGTCTTTTGGGCGCAGTTTTACAAGAGAAAACTCTATTTCCAGCTGGATTTGAGCTGGATTCGACGAGGAAACGATCGGTGAAACGAAGGGGGACAATAGCCAGATGGGAAAACAATTCAAGGCCGTCTTGAGCGCCGTTTACGCCCAGCTGGGAGCGTAAACGGCTTGCGTCTCTTCCGGTGTTCCTTTCAAATTATCCCAAGGAACCTCTTCCTCTTTTCTAAAAATGCAATTCTTCAAATTCTCACGGAGTCTCAAAATTGGCTCAAATCATCTGTTTACCATTTTCCTTTCCCAAATTAGCTAAATTTCCACCTCCCAGAGTAAAAAGTGCAATTTCTTGTTAGAACTCGAAGTTATAAATTGATATTTATTGACTGAATCTGGAAGGAGCACAAATTATCACCGGATAAAGTTATTTGTAATAACAGGAGAACTGGAGAGGTGATGGGCCGACGATTGGTGGAAACACAAACTCGTCATCTTTATTCGGCGCAAAAAGCTCTGTAGAGATCTAGGATAAAATACTTCTTTTCTTGCTTTGTTTACCTTCGAGAGAACCTCCAAACTCGTCGGTATTTATATCGGAGAAGTCGTCTGCACTCGAGAAGGCTGGAAAACCACTCAGATAAGTCATTGGGTCGATTTCGGCCGCCACAAAGGATGGCTTAGCAGCCGCTGAAATTTTGGAATTTTGTTCGGATTCAACTCAAACAAACCAATGCAGGGTTGGCTCCGGCAAGGAGGGATCGCAGAAGACCGAGGCTGGGGACAGATTTCCTCCTCTTTCTGTTTTTGAAAGTGTCGAATGATCATTGGGTATTGTTTGGCTGTGATCGAAAGTGTTTGAGAGCCGTTTCGTACTGAAATTGTCCTTATTTGGGAGACAGAGGAACTGACCAGGAGAATAGGGCTTCGTGTTGAATTGCGGCACACGTTGAGGAGAACCTTGATTGTCTGAAGGAGGCTTGCAGAACAGAGGATTTGCCACTGGAAGAAAGATGATTGATTGAGGGGAAAGAATCCTACCGGTAGTTGAATTGAATTGGTGAGGGGAAGACAGAGGTGGAGTTGAACTGATTGGAGGAGAGGGATCTAAAAGGAGTCTTTTTAATCGAAGGAACTCACTCTTGGGAACTTGACCGACTGATTCAATGACTCCGCTATCAATGATATATTCCTCGGGAACTAAAATTAAAATTAGATGAGGAAGGGAGGAGACACTCACTGTTCATCTTGTTGTTTGAGGAGGCAATTCCTTCGCTGCTTGGAATCTCTTGAATCATCTGATTGGAAGAATCTAAATTGTTTGAATGTAGTGGAGGCAGAGAGCCCACCTTGGAAGGGGGTCGCTTGTGATTCGATGACATATTGAGGGAGAATTGGGTCAGAATCCTCGATATCAGAAGGAGCTGTGAACTCCAAATCCATAATGTTTTGTAATTTTAGGCGGTTTGCCGTATGTTCCAAGGCTAAATTATATCTTCTTTTGGAAGGAAGGACAAAACTAACCAAAAACACGTTGATTATAATTATCCATAAGAGAGGCGATTTCCGCCGACATTTTTTGGAATTTTTGTATTTCTAAGATGAGATTTTTGGTGCACATCTTATTTTGTGGATCCATTTTCCTAAAGCTAATTTTCCTTCAAAAAACAGACAAATTGGGGACATAAAAACGACAAGAAGAGATCAAGGAGGATGCTGTGGAGGAAGCTGTGTTGCTTGTGTTTAGTTGTTTAGAAATTTCCAATAGGATAGAAAAGCAAAAGCAAGAAGGTCGTAAAATGGGAGGAGTCCTACCTTTGATTTTCTTTATTCTCCTCAGCATCTG
Organism: Oscheius sp. JU1382; assembly: GCA_932521405.1. Classification (NCBI taxonomy): domain Eukaryota; kingdom Metazoa; phylum Nematoda; class Chromadorea; order Rhabditida; family Rhabditidae; genus Oscheius; species Oscheius sp. JU1382. Next base: position 5,938,012 of record OW051479.1, read on the forward strand.
GTTGTTTCATTGCGAACTCAGAGAGACGAGGTGGGGTGAAGGAGTCCTTAATTCTGACAGAAGGAGGCGGAGTCGACCGCTTGGAGATGTGAAGTAAGAAGAGGGACTTTATGGGGGTGATATATTGGTTTTTTCCCAATTGCTTTGCTTTGTCTTTGACGCGACCTGGCTGCGATATGTCCGGGAGGATTATTCCCATCGAAGACAAAGGCGAGGCGAGCGAATTCACTTCAAAGGGAAAACTAACAAGGAAAACTGATAACCTTTTCTGGGAAAAGCTTCAAAAACTTGTTTTATTTTGAGAAAATCTTCATTTTTGAAGGGCAAGAATCCGAGCTTTACGAAGCTCCTCTTCATCGATGAGAGTCAGCTGGCTGAATTGCTTCTCGACGGCTTCATCAGTGAGTTTTCCAAATTTGTGGCGAATGTTGTCGACTGAGGACATCTGAAGAGTGAGACGTCCCTCTTTGGTACTTCCAGACAGACGAAAGACTTGTCCATTTGGCTGCGAGAAGAACTCATCCATCAGACGGAGGGCAGTTCTCTTGTAGGCTTCTGGCTGATATGGCTTCTGGACTCTCATCTGCTGGCTCCTCTTTTCCATCCGAAGAGCTCCAATTTGCTCCAAAGCTACAGTGTCCAAAAGAAAAGGCTTCTTCGGCTCAGCAGCCAGCTTGACATCGTCTTCGATTGTCTTCAATTTGTAACACTTGGCCGGCTCCTCTTGGACTCTCTTGTGCACACAGCGGTTCATCGGCCGTCTGATCGAATGATAGCTGCGAGTGCCCGAGGTCATACTGTAGTTTGAAAGGGCATCTGGCTCGTACAAGATCTCCTTGTCCTTCTTCGCTACAATCTGGCTCTCCATAGCTTCTTCTCTTCTCTGCTCCCTTTATCCTTTAAAAGATCATCCCTTCTAATTCGACTACAATATCTTTTCTTAGGGAAAAAGGCACTTTTCAAATTGGAAAATAAATTTATTACAATCGACATTGAACAGTCTCTACAAAGCACTTAGTGACATCACCCGTAGTCAATAATCCGCGAACATTGAGCTCGACCATGCCTGTCTCTTGGTTTCTAACAGCTCGAAAGAAAATTTGTCGAAGAGAATGGGTAGCCAAAGAGATTGAGATCTCTTGTCTTTTCCAGAAGAGACGAGATCCCGACATCTGCTGCAGTTGGAACAAAAGACAGAATCCAGTTGAAGGGGCTACCGTCAGGATGAGAGGATTCCCTTCCAAGACTTCGACGTTACTCCAGATGTGATTCGAATCCGGCGGAAGACCGACCACATTGGCTCGGAGAGGATCAAAAGCTGCTGTCGACATTCTGATTCTCATCGTATTGGAGAATAAACACCCAAACCTGAATCCACTACTAATCTTCTCTTGGAAAGAGGCGATCATTCCGAATCGAGGGTTGCTTACAGTATCCAACATGCAACAAACTGTGGCATCAGTTCGGCTGATCAAAAGAGCCCTCGATCCAGCCAGCACTGGCTCACAAAACTGCTCATCCTCATCACATCCCCATCTATATTTCTCATAAAAAATAAATTTTTAAAAATCACTTGGTCATTGACTTCATTCCCACGGTGTCCTTCCATTTCCTCAGGCTATTCACACGCCTCAATTTGACTCCAAGTCTTTCTTTCCCCAGGGAGACAACAGTTCCGCTGATCTCTCCGGTTGGAAGACAACGAACAACCATCAGAACTCCTTCTCGAAGGTTTTGCTGGATCAAATTAATTTGAATGTGAGAGGAATACCTGAGGCTCATCTGAATCAGCACTCGATCTGGCTGATTTTGGTTCGTCGGTTTGATTGGAAATCGGGAGAGGCTCTCCTCCGGGCGGAGGACATGTCGGACTGGGAATCGACGGTGTAGACGGCTGACTAAGCGACTTTTTCTCCTGCAAAAGTGTCAAATCTCTGCAAAAATGTACTTGTTGAAGCTGGCGATCAAAAAGTTCTCGATCAGAGACTTTTCTATTCGAAGTCCATTTGTCTTTCTTCGCTATGTTATTGATGCTAATAACGATCTGGGATCCAGCTAGATGAGATTGAATCTGAACTTTTTTGATCTCAAAAAAGAAGACAAACCTTATAGCCTTTGGAGAAGATATTCGTTTTGACGTGTCTCAATCGAAGACAACTCTTCGACTCGTGGTCCAGTTTAAACGAAACCAAATAGAATATTTTATTACTGTGAGACTTCAAGAGAGCCAGGAAGACATCTCTGAGCTTTTTGTGGGACAAATCAGGCAGAAAACTCACTTTGAGACGAAATGGATCCTGGCCCAATAGAAGAATTCCATGGCATATTCCTTAGGAATTGAGAAATCTACGTGATTTTGTTTTGGTTCTTTGAAGAAAATCTGATTTTTTGTTTGTTATTAATTCAAAAAGGTCGAACCTTGCTGTGCTGCTCGTCAAAGATGATGATATTTTGGCTGTGGACATCACAGGCGGCGAGTGGACCCAAGGGCACTTGTTGCATTGGCCTGTTCGAGTTCATTTTTACGAGTAATTCAAGAACTCTCGGATGAATGGAAAAGGCAAATAAAAATGTTGAGGAACGATTAGATAAGAGGAAAGGCGGACGAAAATGACACCTCAAGAAGATTCCGGCAGATTATTCAGTTCTTTTTGCAGGGAAAGAGAGAGACAAAGGACAACCCAGGTGTTTTTGTTGGTTATGAAATAGTGCTGGGAGAAAGCGACTGAAATAAATAAATGGCTGTTCTGTTTGAAGTTTACATCAGATCTGACGCAGTTGAATTTTATCTGAGTCATTAACAGACGCAATTATGACGTGGAAAAGTCACTTGATAAATATCATTTTGGTTAAAATCTCCCACAATGGGCAATAACCATCGAAATTGAGCTTGTAAATGAGAGGGGAGATAAGATCGAAGAGTTTGCAGCTTGAAAATCGAGACTCGAGTCTAGACAGAGCTCAATTAGAAGAAAACAAAAGAGACCGAAGAGACTTCTAGAAAAAGGAGCAGTTTGGCTTGAGTACGACAAAAATACGACAGCAAATAGCTCAAGCAACGACTTAATCAATTCCTTAAAAAACGGCTGGGAAGAGGGCCTTTCCTCCAGAAAATAGAGATAAGCGAAAGAGAAAAACTGAAACGATTCTTCTTGAAAATCGAATGAGAATTGGAGTTTAAACATTTAAATGGCCCAAAAAGTTGCCTAAAAAGCGGACAAAAGAGAGACCGGAAGGACCTTCCCTCCCGAAAATAGCAGTCCCCCATCTCCCCCGTAAACAAGAATCGATGACGCAGCCCCTTCTCTCTCACGGAAGATTCAAATTTGAGCTCTTCCTCTCGACGTTCATTTGACTAGAAAATAGAAAAAGAGTTCTGGCCGACGCTGATCGAGACCACATGTGTGCGGGAGGGGGCTGATAAGACCTCTCGGTCAATTTGTCTGACTAATGACGGCTCATCAGAATTATTCATTAAATACAAACAAATATGTACATTCAAGCACTACTTTCTGTACTATTTTCCCGTGAATTTATTGGCACAATAGGTGAACTTTTGAGAATTCTCACTGGCACTTCGTCTGTCCTCCTGTTTAGTCGAACTGCTGGATGAAGCAGTCGATCCCAAAATGACTCGATCCCATTCCTTACTGTCGCATTGACTGGAGCTAAAGTGAATTCACTCCGTTGATCGGGTGGCAAAGTTGGAGGAAGAACTACTTCGGTTCGATGGACTCGATTGGGAGAGATGGTGACTACTGTAAAAGGAACTGGGAGGATGATTGTAGGAGGAATATCTGGTCTTTGGATTTGTCGTCTCAACCAAGGAGGGACAGAGGAGGAAGCTACAACTTCATGGACAATGTTGATATTCTCAGGAGGAGCTAGGGGAATCGACTCTGAAATTGCTTCTGTTGGTTCTGGGGAAGGGTCAACAATTGGAGGAATAGTCGACGGAGGAGGTTCCTCTGTAGAAGGCTCTATCGTTGAAGGCTCTGTCGTTGTTGTTGGTTCTTCAGTCGTCGTGGTAGTTGGAGTTGTGGTAGTCGTGGTCGACTCAGTGGTTGTGGTGGTAGAGGTTGTTGTCGAAGTCGACGATTCAGTTGTAGACTCGACGACTTCAGAAGTGACTTCCGCTTGAATAACCTCAATAATAGGCGCCAAAGAAAAAGTTCCAATAGGGTAAAAAGTCACAAAATCTGGTGAACTTGACTTCAAAAGATCCAAATCTGGGATGGCTGTTGTCTCAGCTGGAAAAGGTGTTGTTGGGGATTCAATAGGAGAAATTGTTTCAGCAGGAGTAGGAGGTTCAGAAGGCTTCTCGGTGGTTGAGGTGGGAGCCAAAGTTAGTGGATCAGTGGTGGTCAGAACCAAGGGATCCGACTCACCACGAGGTTTTTCCACTTCAGCCAACGGGATCGATCCAGCTACTGGAGGCGAAAAAGTCACATAATCTGGAGTCAATTGGACTGGTTGGATCGATTCTGTTTTGATTTGTGTCGTTGGCGAGGAAACAGGCTCGTTGGAAACATCGAGATCACACTTCTCATCGGATCCATCCATACAATCAGCCACTCCATCGCACAAGAAATTCTTGGGAATACAGCCACCCGACAAGCATCTACAATTTCTTTATATTCTTTGGTCGTTCTCTTACGGAGCCTCAGCTATACTACAAAAAGTGCTCTGCGGGCTGGTATGGATGCTTCCACAGTCGGCTTCATCTGAGCCATCGTCGCAATCTTGATGTCCATCACACAGCCAGCTGTGTTGGATGCATCTCCAAATGCCTTGCTGTTGACATTCGACTTCATTTCCCATACAACTCGAGTTTTCTGGAGGAAATTTGGATCAAAAAGAGAAAGAGTACTGTGTAAATGAGTGTGGCAATGGATGTGATGCTCATCTTTTCCGTCTGAACAATCTTGTTTCCCATCGCACAGCCAGCCAACAGGAATACATCTCGAGTCGTTACAAGCAAATTCGAATTCTGTACAGCCTGGAAAATGATCTCGTTTTCTCGACGGCCATCTGCAGCAGATGGCTTGGTTGAGTGGTCGTAAAAGTGACCAGAAAAATTTGTTTTTTGGAAACGAACCTCGAGAGAGGGAAGGCCAGAGCAGAAGAAGAAAAAGAAGTTCGTTCATCTCGTCTATGGCTAGAGAGAAAGGACTCGGCGTTGCCCGTGGCAGCCCTCGGAGTGTTGTTTGGGCTATGAATGAACTATACGAAAATAGGAATGACTCTCTGAGGGATCTTCATAATCTTCTCTCACTCTCATCGAAGGAATTTCTGGGATTTAAATCGGAAACCTGTCCTCCCTTCTTATCATCCGGAAGGAACGTCTGATACGCCTACGGGGCTCTTCTCTCCTCGTCGCTGGCCACTTTTTCCCATTTTATGGCCTCAACTAATGTACAGCCATCCAACCACCACAACTATAGTCTTTCTCTCTTTGGATCCTTTAGAATCAAAATATTCATTCCAAGACGGAAGTCATTTCCATCCCGAATTATTTCGTCTGGTCTTCATATTCTGTCAAATGATTTTTCTCCTTTAGAGGGAGTGTCCCCTTCCCCGAGACGTGCAGCTGTAGTCCTTACGAGGGAGTGTCCCTTTTCTGCCAAAGGCTCATTGTTTCCAAAGGAGTCTTTTCTACTTATTTCAAACATCTATTCTCCTTTCCTTATGCTCGTCCCATCTTCCTGCAATGTGTGGTCACTCGCTCAGTCAGAAGGTTTTTTGAGCCACTTGTCGCATCAATTTCGCAACTCCCCGAAGGAATTTAAAAAATGTCAAATCTTCTTCTCAAATCTACCAATTTTTCTCGCGGTGGTTACCGATACCATCTCTTATCTGTTCCACGGCCGAATTTACCCTCGATTTACGATCAGATCTCTCTCTCCCCCGAGATAATTATGATCAACCCGTCACTTTCACCTCCTTCTGGATAGCTGGCAACACATGTGGAAAAGGGCACATATGTGTCCGTTTAGCAAGAAGACTTGCGTCGTTATTTCAGGAGGGAAATCCAAAATGAGTTGTAAAAGAAGAATCAGCCAGGTGTTCGTCCTACTCAAGTTCAAAAGGCAACTGCTCTTACGAAACAGATGTCCAGAGTCGTTGACTTTGAAATATTGCGGAACTCCTTCGATAAACACTCACTCCTCCTTGATCACAACACAAAAAGAGATTTTGGAGAGAAGCGTGGGAAAGTAGTACAGTCGGCGTCTTGCCCCGAAAAAGTTGTGGGTGGCAAATTGAAAGATAAGCCGCGCGAGTGGCCGTCGGACACTTTACTCTCCCCCTGAGAGAGAAAGAAGACTCTTTTGACCACTTGTTTTGGAAAGGAAGGAAGAGAGCTCTCCATCTCAAGTGAGAGGCTTGTGATCTGTATCAGTTTCGACCGAATCGGGGAGAGAGAGAGTGTGTCCATCTGCTGTCCACGGCGGTCAGTCGACAATCGATTGGAAGCGAGAGGCAGACACGCGGCCAGTGGTCTGTTGTGTGGCTGTCTGCGTCACTCTGGGCCCGAGGAGGACCGGCTGTGTTCGACCCCTCTCTCTCACTCTCCTCTGCCAGCCGTAGTCTAGCCTCATCTGACTAATCCACTCTAGTCCAGCCAATCCAAAATTCCCATTCTTTTGTACTTTTCATTTGACCATTTCAAACCGGTTTCTAGCGCTTTTTGGGTCAAGAAAACTAAAGTTTTTTGGGATTTTTAACGTTGAGTCACGACTTCTGTACGTTTTTGCTTTATGAAACTCGTAAAGTTTCATCTCCTTTTGTAGTTCTTTCTCTGAAGGATTCAACTACCGTCTTTGGACAAACAGAAGTCGGAAGAGAAGCCACATTCTTCTCTTCCTTTCTCTCCAACTTCCCCCTCTTTTGGAATCTCCCGCAAATCCGGCTAATTACAGACGGCTAATTTGTAAGGTCACGGCCAGTCAATGGAGAGCGAGAGAGACAACTGTACTTTTGAATGAAAGAAAGGAAAAAAGGACATCTGCTCGGATATCTCCTCCCATTCCTCTCACATTTCGGGTCTCATTTCCAAGGTCAATCGAGTCATTTTATATGAGAAATCTAGATTCAGTCACTCTCTCGGCCAATTTATTTGAAAAGCAGGCCTCCTCTCTCCCCATCTCTTATCACGAAAAGTCCATTCCCACAGCCTGTAACACTTTCCGATTGAGTCATTCGATTGTTTGCTGTGGTTTCCTCTTCCAGGCCTCCCCTCCCCGCTAAACGGATTCTTCTGCCGAAATCTTATTTGTTTCTCCCGTCGAATTTCGATTTCTGCTGCTCTCCAGCTCTCTCTTTCTCTCTTTTCCAAGTTCTAAGATATTCAGATCATGCTGGTCAGTCCCATTTTGGCCTGTTTGCCTTTCGCATTTTTATCCGCACCCACCACCAGCACTACGCACTCTCTTAGTTGTGTCCACAGCCGCGCTCTGTGTCTCCTAATGCGGGTCTTACAGAGTTTTTCAGGGATTGTTACGGGCTATTTCAGTTGAGAGACCCTGGAAATCACTGAGATTTGCGTGAAAAATTGGGGCGGATTATGCGATTAGGAAGAGAAAGCCATCTGTTCGAAAAGAAGAAATATGAGATTCTCAAATATTGATCTTGTTCTCCAAGGATCATCCCAATTCCCCCTCTTGGTACTGCCTGGTCCTTGAAAAAGAGATCAGCTGTAGTCGCGGCGGGAACTCATGCATTTTCAATTACTTTTGGAAACTTAATCCCGCCAGAAATAATTTGCTCTCTGTGCTCCTAGAGCTGTCAAAAGTTTGTTTGGCCTGGAAGCGACAAGTACTTGAACCCTCCTCTCCGTCGTTTTTTTCAATTTTTATCTTCGCTAATGGAGCAAAGGGCGTTTTAAACACAGAAAGACTGAGCGGGAAAACGGCCTCCGACTGACAAAGCCCTGCTGCGAAATGGAGAGCCTTGACCTAGCCGGCGCTTCTTTATGTGAGAGGCTGGATGGACATTGATAGAATATCACAACCCCGAGAATTCACCAGGGAGAGGAATCGATGACCCGGAGGTTTCAAGTGTTTAATTGCCCTTTTCCTCTCCTTCTCCTCGACTGCAAATCTTGTGGCTCGTTGTATTTGAAAAAGCACCGAGTTCACAACGTTTTTTGAGACCTAAAGCCCAACTGAAAACAGCACTTTTCACTTGAAAGTACACAGAACCCATTCGGCCATCCATAACTCTCGAAAGGTCAACCAACCAATCGATAAGTTCTGTAATGACTTCCCTTTTTTGGGCCCATGGATGACGGATCGCCAAGCCGGCTATTCATTTTTGCAGCCATGCATGGCAGCATTTTTGCGGCTGTTTTTCACCCCTTCTTCATTCCTTTGAGAGAGAGCCGATTACAGTATTTGAATTTTCTGGGTGGTTTTGAGGCCATTTTACACCCTGGAAAAAAACGACGTGAGAACCTGAAATCTGGCAAAACTGGAGGTCTTTTTGTCAGGCGAGAGAGGGTGGCCGAACCCGCCACCGTTTGCGTTTATCTCCTCCTCCGATCGAAGCAATTGCCGATGAATCATCAGTTCTTTCTCTTTTCAAATCATTCTTTTCCTTTTGAAGAGAAAGAGCTTTTCAGGAGAGAAACCACTAGCCTGAGAGAGGCGGAGTTGGAGGATTTGGCTTCCCGCCAGGATCCACCATGGCTCTACAGCCCGCCCTCGATGACATCGATCTCAACAACCTCAGGGTGAGTGGATTCTCTTTGAATCAGCAATTCGATTAAAGGACCCAGCTGGGATCTTCGAGCTGATCGAGGTTGTTGGAAATGGCACCTACGGACAGGTTTTCAAGGTTAGTCTCTTTTTCTGTCAAATTGCCTGAAAGCCATTGTTTTGACGAGACTCTCCATTTCAGGGGAGACATGTCAAAACGGCACAGTTGGCCGCCATCAAAATCATGAATATCAATGAGGATGAAGAGGAAGAAATCAAACTCGAAATCAACATGCTCAAGAAGGTATTTTGATCTCTTTCTCTTCTCAAATTCCCTACAGTACTCCCACCATCGGAATATCGCCACTTATTATGGAGCTTTTGTGAAGAAATTGCCCTCGTCGACGGGAAAACACGACCAGCTCTGGCTGGTGATGGAGTTTTGCGGCAGTGGATCCGTTACAGACCTCGTCAAATCCAGTAAAGGAGCTACAATCAAAGAAGAATGGATTGCTTATATTTGTCGAGAAATCCTACGAGTAGGAAGGATCTTGGAATCTCAAAAATGTTTCAGGGATTGTACCATCTCCATCAGAATAAAGTCATCCATCGAGATATCAAAGGACAAAATGTCCTTCTAACCGACAGCGCTGAGGTGAAGCTCGTTGATTTTGGAGTCTCAGCTCAACTCGACAAAACAGTTGGAAAAAGAAATACTTTCATTGGAACTCCTTATTGGTTTGTCTCTTGTTTGGCCTCTTTCAGTGTTTCTTTTCAGGATGGCGCCAGAGGTAATCGCCTGTGATGAGAATCCTGAAGCGACCTATGATTCTCGATCGGATCTCTGGTCTCTGGGAATCACGTGTATCGAAATGGCTGAGGGTCATCCTCCACTCTGTGATATGCATCCCATGAGGGCTTTGTTCCTGATCCCAAGGAATCCACCTCCTCGATTGAAGAGATCACGAAAATGGGGAAAGAAGTTCGAATCATTTATTGAGACCGTTCTCGTCAAGGATTTCCATCAGCGGCCATTTACCGATCAACTTTTACGCCACTCTTTTATCAAAGAATTAGGTATTATCTCTTTTCGATACATAGCCAACGCATCGAGCTCATTTTTCCACTTTCGCTTCCCTAATTTTTGGGGTAAATCGCGAGAATAATGGGGAGATGGAGTTGATGCGCTAGCTGCGTATTGAAATTATATCTAAACCTTTCCTAAAGATAATGAATTAGGACCTGAAAGAAGTATTCGAATGTCGATTAAGGAACATATTGATAGGCATCGAAGAATTTCTAAGAAAGGTGGGATTCCCTTCCTCTTTTTAATTTAAAATACAGATGAGACTGAATACGAATATTCTGGTAGTGAGGATGATGAGCCTCAGAGCTCGAGGAATGGTCATGCCAGAGAGGAGGATATGCCTTCGATGATTCCGATGGATAACACTTTGAGGAAGGGATTCCAACGCCTCCAAGAGAGCAATCGCAATGCCATGGAGCATGCTGGTCCACAACAGTTGAAACGAATTCCAAACCAGCCGCCTCCACAACGAGGACCTCTTCCTGGCAGTCCTCACCACCCCTACAGATACCCAGAGTCGAGGGCTAGGGAGCAAGAAGTCAAAATGAGAGCTCAAGCCGCTGCTGCTAGACCAGCTGATCTCCGAAATGACCGACGACAACGCCCTCTCAGTCATCATCAGGTACTTTTTGTTTTGATCTTGTTTTATTCGAAGAATTTGCAGAGATCTCCTCAACAGTCTCACCCAGCAGCTCCCCATTTAGCTGATTTGGCCAATTATGATCGAAAGAGGAGAAGTGAAAGAGAGGAAAGACGCGAAAGAGATCGAAGCAACGCCCGAGAAAGAGAAAGAAGTTGTGAGTTTGATGGGTTGATTGGTCCCGGGAGGCGAATCAAAACGAGAGGATTGGGGACAATTGGGAAATATAATCTCTGTTATTTTCAGCTCATCGAGGGGAAATGCCGATTGCCCGAGTGAGCGGCGGAACGCCAGTTAGGAAAATGTCCGAGCCTGTGCTGCATCAAGCCAAGCCAGAAGACTTGGACGCCTTGGCTTGTGAGCTCTCACGGATGGGAGGAAGCTCCTCGGAGAGTGGAAGTGTCTCTCCACCTCCACCAGCACCTCCTCCAAGAGATACTTCTAAAGGAAATTGTTCGATTTTAGTCGATGTGAGTCTCTCTCTTTTTATTTAAAAAAATTCTTTTAGGATTCACCGACAAACACTTTGAGAGGACCGAATAAGCCACTGCCTCCCACTCCGACTGAGGAATCGCCCATCGATGATTCGACTCTCCAACAGCCGAGACGCAATGGAAACAGTCGTCCGATGGTCAAAGCTGCGAGCATGCCTGATGTGAGTCGTGTAAGGATATTGAATCGACTCTTTGTCCGTATCCATTGAACTTGATTGCGTGTCCTATTGACAAACCAGATTGGTCTGCCGCCTTGAGCAAACGTCCCCGAAGCGCGCGAACCCGCCTGATTTCAATGAGAAAATTGGGAGGAGGGATCTGAGAGATTTCAGCATCCACCTGTGGCTGGTCATCCTGATTTCGGACTTGGCGACAGCTCGTCGGATAGCGAAGACGACGACATTCGATCTCCACAGCTTCGACTCGCCAATCCTCTCCATCCATCGGTCAGTTTTTGTTTAACTTTTTAATCGAAAAATGACCTTTCAATTTCTACAGTATCTGAGAATTCTTAGGTTAAAACAAAAAGTTGCTGAGATTGCAAAATCCAAAAGCGAAAACATCTCGAGCGATTTCTTTTGCGCCCAGCTGTAGCATCTGCGTCTCTCTTTGCCTGGGAATACGGTTCCCGAAATGCCCTGGATCTATCCTGAATCAGCCTATTTTACTCTCGAACGCCACTCAGATCATTGTAATTGTCTAAAACGATATCGGAAATCATTCGAAGAAAGTGGTGATGAATTCGATTATGATCGAGTCGGATTGCTCTTTTGACCTAAAAACCAGCGGAGTTCAGATTTCACCGCGAAATGGAGCATTGCCGGATCTTTTGCCGAAGACTCCGGAGACTCGAAGATCTTTTGCTGATCCCCATGCTGAGGAGGAAGAAGAGGTGATTTGTGTTTTCTTTTTTTCTTTGTCTCCGTGCCTGAGAAAAACAAAAATTTTGACAGATAACATCGCTGTTTGGCAGCTTTTACGTAAGTTTTCTCCCCGTAATGTGCACATTCTCAGTTCACGTGTTGTTTAGCCGAAAGAGTCGTTTAGTCTTCTACTCTTCTGTTCTGTCCTTAGTTTTCTAGAAGAAATCTTTCTGATTTAGTTGCCCCATCCTGTGGTTCCATCGCTTCCGCAAGTCAAATCGAATCAAACTCCTCTTCAAGCGAGAGATCGAGAGAAGAGCTTCGTCGGCTTCTTCAACTCCAGCCTCGGCAGTGGGGGAACCGTCAATCGACCCGGAAGAGCTCAAGATACCAGTCAGGTTCAGGTGTGTTTTCCTTCAAAATAACTAGTCAAATCACAAGCTGAGCCACAGCTGTTAGGGGTGGGATGGCGGGATACATGTGTATACTCTCTTTTTCTATTCATAATGGAGATTGAGGAGGATCCCGATTGGAGTTTTGTGGGTTTCTCACTTTTCGATTGTTTGATCTTTATTTCTATTCTTGATCTAAACGGTTTTCCATCGGCCACTAAATAAAGGTGACCATAGATTTCGAAAGAAGAATTCTTTTGGTCCCTGGTGATCTCATGGGGTCCAGATGTCCTTTTTGTCAGTAGTTTTCTCCATAATAACCCTTCATAATGACGGGAAATGCAAGTGACAAGGAGAGGGAAATGCCAGGGACAGTAGTTCCTAATGACTTCATTTGCAGGTTAACGTCAATCCGACTCAGAACGGAGCTCACATCGACTCCGATGCTCCGGAGATCAGAAAATATAAGAAGAAGTTCAGTGGGGATATTCTTTGTGCCGCTCTTTGGGGAGTAAACCTACTGATTGGAACCGAATCCGGCCTGATGTTGTTGGATCGAAGTGGCCAAGGAAAAGTCTATCAGTTGATTAGTCGTCGTCGATTCGAGCAGATGACGGTTCTCGAAGGACAAAATATTTTGGTCACTATTTCCGGAAGGAAACGACGAATTCGAGTTTATTATTTGAGTTGGCTTAAGCAGAAAATTCTTCGAACTGAGGTATTTTTATTTCCTTCGCTTTTGGATTCAAAAATCAGAGCAACAATTCGGGTATTCCGGCTGAAAAACGAAACGGCTGGGTGAATGTTGGAGATCTTCAAGGCGCTATTCACTTCAAGATTGTTCGCTACGAGAGAATCAAATTCTTAGTTGTTGGATTGGAAAGCAGCATTGAAATCTACGCCTGGGCCCCGAAGCCCTATCACAAATTCATGAGTTTCAAGGTAATTTTCCTCTCCTTTCGACGATGGTCTTTCAGTCGTTCGGCTCTCTCGCCCATTTGCCTTTGATCGTTGATTTGACGGTGGAGGACAACGCTCGACTCAAGGTCCTCTACGGTTCTCACGAAGGTTTCCACGCCATTGACTTGGACTCCGCTGCCATCTATGACATTTACATTCCATCCGTAAGAGGGACTTTTTTTTCAAAGAGTTGAAATTCAGAATCAACACAACCAGAATGTGACCCCTCATTGTATTGTAGTCTTGCCCAACTCCAATGGAATGCAGCTATTGCTCTGCTACGATAGTGAGTTTCTTTGGGCCAAACGGACGGAAACAATTCTACTTGAATGACCACGAGAGAGACCAATTGTGAACTTCAGATGAGGGAGTTTACGTCTCGTCGTTTGGCAAAATGGCCAAGAATGTCGTCCTCCAGTGGGGCGAAATGCCTAGCAGTGTGGCTTACATCTCAACGGGTCAAATCATGGGCTGGGGTAATAAGGCCATCGAGATTCGGTCCGTCGACACTGGCCATCTGGATGGCGTCTTCATGCACAAGAAGGCTCAAAAGCTCAAATTCTTGTGCGAGAGAAATGACAAGGTAGCTCCTCAGCTTCTCAAAAGTTTCAATCCTTTTCCAGGTCTTCTTCTCCTCGGCAAAGGGCGGCGGCGCTTCCCAGATATATTTTATGACGTAAGGACTCTCTCTCGTTTTCCAGTTTAGATTGAGATTTCAGCCTGAACAAGCCGGGTCTTTCCAACTGGTAAAATACTCAACTAAGCGACTCATTCAACTGGCCGGTCAATAGTCTTTTTTTTGTTGTTTTTTCCTGTCCTTCCCCCGACTGCCTCTGTAAATATCCTTCGCATAATTTTAGAAATAATTTGCTCATTGTTTTGTTCGTTTTACTGCCCATCCCAAACCCCAAAAGTAGGAGCCAAATTCACACAAAGAAGCCAATTCGGTGCGCCATCAGTTTATTCGAAGTTATTTTTCGAACGATCTTTTCTTTCATTTCTCTCTTGTAGTCATGGACGGATTCACATTGCCTTTTATTCATAAATATTTTATTCTAATTTCTACGAGAATCATTCCAGGGGGATCACTTGTCTGCCGGCTTGATCACATTGAAGCAGTCGTTGTGGATGAGCCATTCGCCGTCGACCTGAACAAACAAACTTTCCAGAATGAGAAGAACCACACCTTCTTCCAAACTTGGAGATAAGCCCCAGACTCGATGCCTTTGGTTCCATCCAGATGGTAGCTGCCTCTTTCAAAAGCCCAATCTCCACTGCCATTCACTTCCTCAGTGATGATCTGAGACGAGGAGTAAGGGAGAGACTGGGAGAACCAACCTGAGCAGTTTGGACGCCATCAGCCATATCAGACTTGAAATATTCCTCAATTCCAGCTCGTCCTTTGACTGGAGCACGACCATTCGGCATGAAATATCCATCAGGATCGTAGACAAGAGAAGCACCAGCTGGATCGCCGGCGTTAAATGACTTCATGAAATCCTGCTGGCGAGATTTGATTTCTTGGAAAAGAGCTGGAAATGACAGGGTTAGGGAATTCCTCTTTCTACTTCTCGCCTCATTGGGAAAGGCAATCAGCTACTCAAGATTTCAAGAGTCTTGAGCAGCTCTATTGAGCTACCGTAAGCCCTGGAATTTCTCGCCAAAGGTTTCCCCAAATATTGTTGATTTTATTATAAATTTTTGAGTCTTTTTTGGGCAAAGAAAATCTTACTAAAATGAGAAAATAAAAGAAGTCGGGGAAAAAAGATGGAAAATAAGAATCCTAAGCAGACCATTATTAACCCCGGCCAGTTGGGATTCAGCCAAGGGAATGTGACGAAAGTAGTTGGTCATCGTCGTGACGCCGAGAGGAAGCGAGACTGCCACTTACCGCTCATTCTGTCGTTGACAGCTCAGAAACTTGCCCGCCCCTCAACGACCCTATATATGCCCATATGATGTAATTGCTTCCGATCTCTTTCCGCCTTTTTGGCTGTAAATTGCTCCTCTCTCCTGGAAGAGAGTTTGCAAACACAAACCCAGACCAATGCGTGGATTTATTACGAGCCGTTTGTAGAATTCTACGCACACGTTTCAGATTTTATCGCCTTTTCCTGATACCAAAGGGCAGCGAGGGTGGTCACTATAAAAGCCATGCCATCGGATCGAAGCATCACTCAGCATGCTTCTCCTTCTTCTTACAGTATCCTCAGCCTTTGCTTGTGGTCCTGGTTCAGGTTTGGCAGTCTTTTTGATTTCGTGAGAAAATTAGGTCCAACATATTCAACAGCCACTTATACCTACACGATTCTTCCGCCTTTGCCTTGGACTTATGCTGATGATACGGTGGCTGGAGCAGTGTCTGACCCAGCCCAAAGTTCTAACAGCACGGATGCTCAGAATCAAATTGAAGGAGATGTCATCAACTGTGTTTGTGATCTCTCTAAACTCTCTCAGGAAGTTGTTTAGATCCAAGCGACTCTGGCTGAGTACAACATTCCTCTCTCATCTGTCAACACAACCATCAACTACAAGGCAGTGGCCACCGTCACTATTGCCACCCAATGTACGAATCCCAATCCTCCAGCTGGGGAGTTTGTCTCATATAAGGGAACTCTCTATTACAAGTGCAACCCCTCTCCAACACAAATGGCTTCTTCTGCTGGAAATATCATTCTCCACTCGGCTACAGTAAGACACTTTGACTCCAAAAAGAGATTCAATTCAGCCTTTGGCCCAGGATCAATGGCACAATTTGGCTGTGAAGGTGCAGAACAGACTCGTCGCCAAAAGTGTCAACTTTCAATCGAATGTAATCGTCACTTTTTCGTAAACCTCTCAAATAAAGATTTCTTCTGCTTCTTCAATCTCATTCCAATTAACCAAGAGGCTTACCCGGAATCCTCTCGCATTCGATGTCGTTTAACTCTTCCGACACACCGAGTTCCCTTTATTGCTTGGTGGATGAGCATGGAGGAGGAATTCTCGTTCCTTGGGTTAAATTCTCTCGAGCGACTGGAGACTACAGCATTCTCGAGGAATACCTCGACACAGCTGTAAGTTTCCCCTTTTTTTGGCTTTGAATCTCCAGGTCAAATCGTATCTCTACAATGGAGGAAAGGGCAAATTGGTGTCGATCTCTGAGTTGGTGAAGATTCGAAACAAACAGAGAAATGCCCTGTTGAGTGCGTTGAGAAGGAAGAAAGGCAGAGGGAAAACTGGTCCAAACATCTTGGACGACATCAACCAGGAGAACGACGCCTCCGCCTTTTTGAAGGCCCTCAAAGTTAGTTTCTCCTTGATAAAGCAGGAGGAAATAGGTGTTAGATGGAGGGAGTGTTGGTGGTCGGCGAGTTCGATATCGCGAGCTGGTTTGGGATATAGATGCTCGAGGCAAAATGGGCGAATGTCTTTTGCATATTTGTCTCCTCCACAACACGGCCGATATGAACGAATTGGCCCGTTGTATGGTCCAAAGATTTCCCAAAATTGTCAACGAAATCTTCATCTCCGAGGAGTATTACGGTCTCTCGCCTCTCCATCAAGCCATCGTCAATGAAGATGTCAGCATGGCTTATTTCTTGTGTAAAAATGAGGCGAATGTCCATCAAAGGTGACTTTTTAATCATTGGAGAAAACAATAAACTGCAGATGCTATGGCTCCTTTTTCTGTGCCGACGATCAGAAGGCTTCTCGTCGCGACTCTTTGGAACACGAATGGGTCGATATGGATCCTTCCATTACCTATTCTGGGTAGGCTTTCTTCTAAAATTCTTTAATCGCCCAATCTATTTTTGATTTAAAAAGAAATAACCCGTAAGTCTTGATTTGATAGATCTATTGAATGATACTGAGAAAAAAAAACGTCTAGTTGTCGGGCTTCTCTCCCTTATTTCCCTCGTCATTACCGTTAAAGTTGAAGTCATTATCTCCGGCAGTTTTTTCAATTTTTAAATCCTCAAGATCATCTGTCTTCTGTTCAGATTTCAGTTCAGATTTCTATTCGAATTTCTGTTCATATTTTTGTTCAGATTTCTGTTCGGATTTCTGCTCTGATTTTTGTTCGTTTTTTTCTTGGTTATTTTTAGTTTTTGCCTCTTTGGGCGACTTGGCCACACCACCCTTGGCCCAGATATTTGTAAGGATGACATGGAACTCGTAAGCCATCTTCTCGTGAAATTTTTGAATATTTCCCACCCAGATGTCGATCGCATGAACGTGAACCATAATCGTCTTAGCTGAGAGGATTTCTTGCAGTACTTTTTCCATCTGAATACTGGCTTTTTCGAATTCCTCAGCGGCAGCTTTAGCTTCTTGAGCGCCGATTCCGCTATTTTTAAATTCGTGTTCCAAAGTATCTTTCGCGTCTCGAAGGTCACTCAGCTTTTCCGCCTGGGCCTCCACTTCCGGAAATTCGACGAAAATAAATTTGATGATTGGAGCCAAGATTTCAGCCGAAGCTTTTTGAAATTCTCGATGTATTTGTGCTATCTTATACAGCGAAACGGCAATGGCTTCCGCGTTCTGCAAATTTAAAGAAAATTATCATCTTTGTTTTTAAAATTTAGTCTACGACATGACGACTAAAGTAATCAGCTAATGACACGAAGGCTTTTCAATGCTACTAAATATCGAAGAAGTTCCTGAAATTGCAAACTTTATAGTCGGCTAGAGGCCTTCCAGTGGGTCGATTCTTTTCGAAAGACGAGTAAAGCTGTTCGTATTGGTCGAGATTTTCAGGAGCCTCAAAAGTGTATTCTTTTTATTCTTTGTGAATTCAGCATTGGGCTGGATGATATCTCGAATTCGCATAGCCACATCGTATAGCATATTGCGGTAGGTCTTAGCCTGTTCGAACGCCTCCATGATGTCGTTTTTGACCTCGGTTTTTTTGGTTAAATTACATTTTTGCTTGATTTTCATACCGGCGCCTCCATTTGTTGGCTTTGGTGATTTCTTCTTAGCCGGCATTTTAGCATCAGGTCCCATGTTGCCACTCGAAGCAGTTTTGTCCAACTTCTTTTCATTGGACTTAATGTTTTCGTCTGACATCTCAACCAGTCGCTTCCCACAATTAAGATCACTTGAACATCCATTAATCCATTTAAAATCCTAGATTACCTACAGTAATTGAGATTTTTGGCAAAAAAAATTTCCTAAAAGGACAAATAGATCTTTCAACCCCTCAAGCTGATGCTTTCGATTGGACACAACTTGGTCGGGAGGAGAACAAATCTTTCAGACTGATGTATTGGGGAGAATATCCGCTGTCGTTCTCTGCTTGCACAGGACAAGAAGAGATTTTCCGTCTCCTTCGAACCTTCAATGCCGACCCCAATTTGCCGGACAGGTTTGATTCTCTTCACAGAGACGATTGTCTTCAGCAATGGAAACACCGTTCTACATTTGACTGTAATTCACGATCTTCCGAGGATGCTTCAACTGGCTTATAGCCAAGGAGCCCATCTCCACATGAGGAATAATGCCAAGCTGACGCCTTTGGGCCTCTCGGCTCGATTGGCCAACAAGAAAATGTTTGATTTGATCGTCGAATTGGAGATGGACATTGTCTGGAGATATGGAGACATTGTTTGCAAAGCCTATCCCCTGGCGGATATCGACACGATCAGGGAGCAAGATGGCTCGATTAATGGAAGTTCTGTCCTGGCTAATGTCGTCTATGGGGTGAATTGGATTCGGGGATTCGGAATGGAAATTATAGGACAAACCGGAACATTTGGAGTTATTTGAGGGTCTTTTGGATGAATTACTCAATCAGAAATGGGAATCCTTTGGAAGGAGAAAGCTCTTTTGGTCTCTCTTCGGCTTTCTCTACTTCTTTATTGTCTATTGTGCTGCTTTCATGACAAGAGACTTCCAAGGACCAGTAAGAACAACAAGACAAATTCAATTTTCAGTTTGACTCAATGTCCCCAGTGGATGATGAGAACATCTCAATGATTTTTAGTGATTTTATCGTAACTTTTGATGAGATAACATTTCTCCAAAAATTCTCCGGCGGAGATTCTATGCCTTCGCAATGCCATCTCTGGAACTATACCCATGATAAGCAATTCCTTCGGTTGATCAGCGAGATTCTGGCAGTCGTCGCTGTGATTGTTCGATGCACCAAAGATCTCTTGGATATGCAGAGAACTGGAGCCAAAAGATGGTGGCAATCGATTGCAAGTCTTTTGAGCTACAAAACAGAGGAATTTAGAGATCATTTCCGGAGAAATTGCTTCACAAAGTGGCTCAGCTGTTGGTTCTTCTGATGGTTCCAATCAGATTCTTTTGTTTCCTCGATGAGTTCATGCTCGTGGCTGAGAATGTCCTCGCCATGGGAGTCGTCTTGGCTACAACTTCGCACTTTCTCTTCTACTGTCGAGGACTTAAATTTGTCGGTCCTTTCGTCCTGATGGTCTACAAGATCGTTGTGGGAGATATGCTCCGTTTTCTTTTCATTTACTCCTTTTTCATTATTGGTTTTGCCCAAGGTTTGACTCATTTTCCCCTCAGCTACAGATATTTCAGCCTTTTTTGTAATTTTTCGTTCCTGCGAAAGAGCCGAAAAGGAATTCTGCGAAGAGAATGGAATCGATCAATCCAGCGAATATCCGAATAAGTTGGATACCCTCCTAGAGGGAAATTCTTTTAGATTTGAGAATATAATGTCGACGACACAAGAAGCCCTGATGAGAATGTTCATCATGTCGGTTGGAGAATTTGGAGCTCTTTATAAAAATCTCAATGATTGTAAAGCTGGGATTGCAAGCCAGGGAAAATTCTTCTTTTTTCTCTACGAACTCCTCGTCACAATTATGCTCCTCAATCTATTGATCGCCATGATGACAAGAACCTACGAGAAGATTGCAGAAGCTGAAAAGGAATGGAAAAGACAATGGGCCAAAGTATTTCCTCCGAGTTTTTCAAAACAAGGTGTAGGTGATTCTAATGTTGGAGCAGAGTCTGACTCCGGAAGAACGTCTCCTGGCTATGTTCAGCTATTCGAGACCCATCCGTTGTGACAAATTGAGACGAGCATTTGTGGTTCGATTCAAGCAGACTGTAAGCCTTGGAGGGAACTTTATCCTGTGATGTTTCAGATTAGCGATGAGCCGAAGAAGATCGAATTGAATCGGAAGAAGCACAGTCTTCGTCTCTCCCAAAACAGTGCTCTTCACACCCCTCATATGACTGGATTACGATAGATCTTTTTATACATTTTTGTTGAAATAAAATTAGACATAATTGGCTGTGGCGAATCCGACTCGTGAGTTTTGGAAGTCAAAGACCGTATAGAATTTGCCGATGAAGACATCTCCAAGGACGAAGAGAGGACCCTTTGGAGGAGGAACATCCAATGCGACAAACGCGGAGAGACAAGCCGTCTGGCCTTGTTCGGTGATCTTCAGGATGTAGTCTTGTCCTTGAAGGACGAAGCTTGTCCCGCCGATTTGAATTGTGATTGGAGGCATTGTTGGGATAGCCTTACAATCGACCTCATACTCTCCTCCTCCCACCAAAACAGCCCCAATGGCGTCGTTGATCTAATTCTCTCTATCTTTGATGAAGAATGAAATCTACCTTGTCGATCATAGCCTTTGGTCCAGCCATAAGAGTAGTTCCAGAGTCAACAACAGCATCGATTTGTCCGGTCATTTCCTTTCCTTGAATCTGCAAAGAATTCATGTTGATCCTCCAATAGTCCTTGGTCTTGACTGGAGTGTAAGTGATAGCTCCCTGGAAGTTCATTTTCTCTTTTTTTGAAGTCTTACTCACCGAATAATGGTTGGGATCGAGTCCACAAATGGTCATTTCTCCGCCCAAAGCGTTGTGTTTGAGATCTCGATTCATCCAAAAGGCGAAAACCTTTTGGGGGCATTGTGGTTTTTGGAAGATTTGATCCATCGGCTGGGGAATATGGTTGACTGAGATCGAGTCAAAAGCCAATCCCAGAGCTCCGTCGAAATCAGACAACACAAAGTTGACAGTCGAGGGTTCAATCATGGCTCCAGCGAAGCCTTGCGTCTTGTCAGTGCAGAAAGCAGGAGTGAGATTATCACTTCCAAACTGGAAAAATTCCCTACAGTTGGGAGAGACTTACACAGAAGACATCGTGGTAGACGGTGCCGTTGACTTGGCCCGAAGCATAGACGATTTCGAAGAATTCTCCGGTGTGATTACAAGTCGAAGAACGAGAGCAATCGTACTAGAAGGAGTTTGATCTAAACCAGAAAACTTACAGAGTTATGAAGTTTGCAAGCGATGTTGATGATTTTGCAATTGGAGTCGGGTACCCAAAGAAGATCTATTGAGGCCTAAGAACTGGGGACTCACCCACAAATTAGAGACGCCGGTATCGAAGAGAAGATAGAAGTATTGAGGAGGAGTTCCGATCTGAGCGACTCCAAAATACTGAAGATTTTGGTCATTCAAGAGAGGCTCGTGGAAGATGTCGTCGTGAGAGCTGACCACTCCTCCATATCTGGTTCCAAGATGTTCTCTCGTAGCTTTAAAACTGATCTTTCTATTGTGTTGCTTATGTAATTTCACTCTGATCTTTAAATATTTGGAAAGAAGGATAAAAACCTTAAGATGGAGTCGGATCCAGCATGTTGAAGGGTGAAATTCTCGGCCACTACGGCCAAGAGTAGGAGGAGAGCGAGCTGTCGAAACATCTCGACTGATATCGGATAATACGCGGCTGCCACATGGGGACTGATAAAAGTCTTTTTATCGCTAATCTTCTCTGCCTCCAATTGCTATTTTCTCCTTTTTGGGTACAAAACAAATAGAAATAACCAATTTATTTTGAATATTTAAGTCAGAAATATCTCACTTTTCTTTACAAAAATCTGGACAAAAGGAAGAAAAAAGACAAAGAAAATGATGTTGTTGGTCTATGTAGTATGAGTGATGAGATAAGATAAGTAGAAAGAGGAGAGATCCGCATAAAACTGCTGAACTTTTGGTTCATCATCTTTCTCTAGAGGGGAAAAAGGGCAGTCGAGCGAGTACACAATCACTAAAGAGATCTCTTTACCGGGAATTCTTATAGAATTATTGCGAGAATCGAGCAGATATCTTTGAAAAGGAGAAAGTAAAAAGCATTTAGACAGTCCTTAAATTACGCCGATGAGCAGCGGCAAAATGACGGAGCAGATTGTTGGAGAGAGTGTAGACGAGCTGGACGAAGTTGTCGCGATGTTGAGTGAAGAAGCGAATGAGTCTGTTTGAATAACGAATCACCGAACGCCAATGTTGCAAGTCAGAGAAGTTCTGACCGGTATTATGAAGCGAAAACTGAAAGCACTTACAGGATGGCGATGTCTAAGGAAATGTCGAACGATTTGAGCGATGATTCGCATGCGATGACACGAGATGATCATTCGCTTCCAAGATGAGTAAGTGGCGGTATAAGGACCCTAAAAAGTTAAAGAAAAGGGATGATTCAACTCACAAGAGGGCGACGAGAACGATCTTCGATACGAGGCATTTTGTGGAGATTAACAAGGGTGAAAAGAAGAGTAATCGGGCTGAGAACATGCACCGAGAGACGAGAAAACGAGAAATAGAGACGGAGAGGAGCAAATATCAAAGAGATTGCAAATGTTTATTAGGATGTTCAAAGTAGACAATTAGCTGTTAGCTTCTTGCATTTGGAGACTAGCTTCGTTCGCGATCGCAACGAGAGAACCGTGGAATACGAGGGCTTCCTCCAACAAAAGCGTCAGTCGACGCAGAGACCTGATGATTCGGCCTCTCTGACGAGGATGCTAATGGAATCATTCTTGGAAAAAGGGCAAACGAAATACTTTGTTACGCACCACGAGATAACTCAAGATACTCCTATAGCCTTCTCCCACTCTCTCAAGTCGATTCACCAAACGCACAACAGAATTATAAGTTGAAAGCACACGTCCTCCTCGAGGTCGCAAGATCGCCTGGTCGATACTCGAAAAGGACAAAATGAATCACTTACGGCCAGACCATCTTCAATTCCCAAAAAGATCGAACTGCTTACAGTACGACGAGCTGGCATCCTATAATCTTGAGAAACGGATGGAGTTGGAAGAAGGAAGACAGAAAAGGCAATTTTTTATGGGAAAATGCATTGATTGGGGAATAGAAAGGAAACGATCTGACTCAATCATCTGCCGCATACTAATGACGAGGAGGGTCAACTCTCAGCTGGTAGAAAGAGAAGATCGAAAAAGTGAGTCAGAAGATGGCGTCTCACGTATTTATTACAAACAACATTTTCTTATTTTTTAGGATTGCGTAATGTCACATACTAATGGCTTCTTTTTGTCGTTTCAATAAAGAGGATGGGTCGTTTTTCCGCCCAAGAAGCCAATAAACTTCTCACAGACAGCGGAAACTGAAAACTCGACGTGTACACAATGTAGCATAAGTGCTCCTTTGAATTACTACATTTTCAGAAAAGCAAGGAGTACAATTTCTTCGTCTAGCCAGGTGCAAATGGACAACTGCCGAAACGTTTCTCCATCTTGTAATCGTTTATTTGTACAGTCAGTTACTAATTGTAATACAGAAGTTCTCTTCTTCTTCGTTCTAATAAAAAGTCTAAAAACATAGTAGAGACTCAAAACTGCGAGGGAAGTTCCATTGCGAATGATCACAGGCATTATGGATGCAATTAGAAATCTCAGTGACTCAGAATTCACAAGTCTAAACTATGCGCAACTTCTATTCCATAAATCGAGACTATCACTTTCCCGTCATCCCTTCCAGTTCTCGTTCTTTTCAGTTTTCGTACCTAATCCATGTTTCAAAGTTCTTTAGCCTTTTCATGATCAATTTTTCACAAAAAAAAGTTGGAATGGTCACGTTTAGAAGAAGAATGTTATCGCCTCTTTTGTCTCTGTTGTGGTTCCTTTGTTGGACTGATTAGGTCACGTGGTCTCTTGGCAATTTCTTCCAGTAAATTCTATTCAGAATTTAAACATTTTTTTGAACTCTCTTTTGAACTTTTATTTCCTTTTCAAGCCAGGAAAAACCCAATAGAATTCAGAACTTTATCGCTTGTGATTTTACAGGGATTTCATCTTATCTAAGGTTGCTCTTTTGTCGCCATTCTAATCACTTCTTCTTTCCTCGTTATTCTGAGTTTTTATTTTTAAAAAATTATCTGAGTCCAAGAAGAGAGATGTCCAAAGTCAGGTAATTGTATTTTCGGCCACACGCCATTCAAATTAGCTCCGAAAACAGCTCTCTTTCCCGTCAATTTCCACATTATTGACTCTTATTGCACCCTCAGCTCCATCTCTCTCACGCTTAAGAGCTAATTCAACATCTTTTTGTTCAAATAATTTGGCCAAATTCTTCTTAGATTAAAAATATACATTTCACCTTTTTGTGAATGGAAGGTGTTGTGGAAGCTCTCTTGATTTGAAGCCCTAAAGTTAGATGAAGAAAGACTTATTTTTTCAGAAAATGCCGCCGCCATTCCTTTCACCGTTATCACCGATCAGATTGTCCACGCGGTCTATGTCGCTCAATGAAATTTCTGTTAGTTTTGCTCAGCACCAACTCCTCCCTCTCGTTCCCCATTCCACGTTCTCTTTCAGGTCGCTCTTCGTCCATTTTTCTTTGAAGTTCATCCCGATAGATTCGCCAGATTTCCCATCATTCGGGAACAAAATGAAAAATCCCTTCAAGTAGCCCTTTTCTCTGATGCTCAAAGATTCTCTCTTTAGATCTTCAATGGATACATTAATGATCTCTTCCCAGTTTCGGCCTCAATAAAGCCAATAACTGTGAAGTTTTCGATTCAAAACAAAGGAAATAAAGATCTACAAGATATTAAAATCATCTTGAGTGGGACAGATCCTGTTCGGATAGTTAGGTCCGTTTGCCCAGAAGATTCCAGAAGAAAGTGATTGTAGACAAGCCCTGGAAGGATGTAATTTACCGACAAAAGATCTGCCTAAAGCAGCTGGAGCAGTTGGGTCTGTTAATGGAGTTTTTACTCATTCGACCAACTATGCGGACTTTGGAATTGATCAGGATTTATTGAGAAGGTAGAGAATCTGAATTTGTTTTGAGTCGTTCCTCAGATATCTCCGTCACAAAAGAAAACAACCGATGTCGAATGATTTGAAAGCTGTTCTGACAACGGCGAGAGATGAAGTCACAAAGAAAATGAAGGAAAGCCAGTGAGTTTCCTTCCTTCCATTCTTTCCAAGAGATCCCTCAGAATTACAAAAGTCACGTTGAAAGAAGAAGTGGATGATTTGAAGTGGAGGACGGGAGTTCGAGATATCAAATGGGAGATCAATTGGACCGAATCTCACATGAGGAGATGCATCACAAACATCCATCGACTCTTGGATCAATCGGATAAAATTGTCAGAGAAAATATAATCACCGCTTTGTACAAAAATGTCTTGAGGTAGGGAGCATTCAAAAGAAAAGACAAACTGTTTCAGATTCGGACGAGGATCATTCATTTGTTGCGATGGATCCATTCAATTTGGGGCTGATAATGTTCCCGAACAATGGCAACAGGTAAGATTCTTTCCTCCCTTTTCCTATTTTAGAACAGATTTGCACAGAAGCGATCGTCCGAAGGACACAAATTCCAACTCTTCATGAGTCCATCGCACGACTGAAGTCGATTCTAGCTGGATCGATTGTCCTCGTCCCAAACCACAAAGGACTCGCTCAGACTCTTCAGCAAATCACTTCTCTGATTACCAGGTAGGTTCTCTTTCCTTCTATCCCATTTTTCAGACTAAATAATAAGCCTGAACTTCATCCCGAATTGGGAAAACTGAGTCAAGACACCATGGTTGAGGTAAATCAGCTCGATTGGAATAAAGCTGAAGAAAACTTTAGGTTGTTACGACGTACGATGAGCTTTCAATTGGTCATGATGGCCGACTTCTCATTCCCTGCAATGTGGATGTCCAGTCTCTTTTGGCCTTCCTTCACGAATCAGCCGACAAATCGCGGACTTTGAACAAAAATATGCAGCATTTAGCTGTAAGTTTTGGACTCGTTTCCTTTGTATTTTCCATTGATTGCTTTAAAATGGAGAATGCTTAAATTGCAGGCTGAACTTGAGACGGATCGTTTAGATTTGATGAGAGAGTTGTCGCTGCAGTCGTTGGAATGGGAAGAAGGTCTTTCCCTTTCGGCTGTCCTCCAGTGCATCCGAAGATTGCGAGATGTTGACGAGGGGACAAGAGATCTCTTGAAAGGCATCAGCCTCCAGTTGTCTTTCAACCCAGCCGTCTATGTGATGAACGATGGTCGATTGTCCATTCCCCTTACATGGATCTAACTTTTTACTTTTTGTACATAATTGTTAGGAATCAAGTCGGTTGCATAATTGGTCACTAGAATTGCCTGGTTACGTGAGAATTATACGGGAAATTATCCAAAAGGAAATAAAGAGTTCTATCTTTGAAGGTGAGACCAGCGAGTTGTTGTTATTCGGTTTTGTCCGGTTGCTTTCTAGTTCTGCTTTTCTAACTTTTTCTAACTTTTTGTAGGATTTAGAGTTGGTCTGGTTGAACTTCAATTTGTGAGTTTCCAATTAGTCTTTTCCCCTATCATAAATCAGAAAGCCAATCGCCGCTTTTTATGCATTTACTGGAACTAGCTGGCCGGTCGTTATTAATTGTTTTCCTTTTGGGGACAACCACTGTCGCAAACGAACAATTTATTTGAGAGATCAAAGCACTTCGTAATAAGCATAGCCCAAGCAAAATCATAAAAAGGTGCTGCCATTGATATCGCTAGTCAATTTGGCTACCGTATTTGTAGTCTGATTATATTTGATGAGCGAGTCCGATTCTCTTCCATCACTGCCGGACTCCTCTCCCGAGGCGATGTGCATATCCACAGTCTCAGGCTCAGGTCGATCATTCTTTGACGGCTGTGATTGGTGGGTCGGTGAGTCTCCTCCAGGAGGACTACTCGGAGCGTCTTTGCTATTCCCTCGCTGTACTAAGCTCTGTCCCCGTTTCACGAAAGATCGGAGTCTGTAGCTGAAACCTAGATTTGATTCAGTTGGGCCATCACGTTACTTGGCTCTATTCGCATAAGTCTTTTTAAAGCAGGGGAACTTCTGGAGGAAGGTAGTACGGTAGTCGGTTGAGCAAGCACAGAACACGTAGAATTGTGAGGCGTGATTTGTAATCTCGAGGATGTTTGCCACAGCACGGAAGATCTGATAGTCCAGGCGTTTTTTGAGATTCTAAAGATAGCAGGGGATTTTAAGATTTCCTCTGTTAGAAACCTCGTCAATCAGAAGGAGATTAATCGCTGCTGGGATATTACAAACCAACGACATAATTACCGTACCTCCCAGCATATACATCAAAGTATCATCCTGGAAATTTTTTTTCTTCTTTTTTTTGGAAATACCTTTTGGGTTTGCTGCTGTTCTTTTCTTTTAGTCAATTGACGGAACATTTTTTGTTTTTTCCGGAAGGCTATCATAATCTGGATGTTGAGGATTGAAAGTATAAAAATTGGCAAAAATCTGAGCAAAGTTTCCCGTGTCCATTTGTAGATCTAAGAATTCATTATTTCGCTAAGAAAAGAACCAACCTGCCATCCTACGGTACGATATATTTGATGATCGTCGAGTTTGTATACGGTCGCGTTGACACTTGGATCCCAGGCGGAGAAGCTTTTATAGCGAGTGACAGCGTAGGGAATATAGAGAATAGCTGGGAAGATATAAGCTAATAGAATGGCTTTAGAGGCACGTTGGGGAGAATTCCAGGTTCGAAAATGCATTGGGAAAATGATTGAAATGTAGCGCTCGAGGGAGAGAGCCACCACCACGTAGACCCCGGCTCCGAGGGCCCAATTGATGAAAGTCAACATGAAGTGGCATTGATAGATCTGGTAGAGGCGATATTGGTTGATTGGGACGCCGTTTTTCGTCAAAACTTCAGTTGAGACAAAAATCATCACAAAGATCATACACAGGAGATCTGCCACAGCTAGAGCTCGCAAATACATGTAAGAAACGGCTCGTAGACGGCGGCTCGCTGGAAATATTTTTATCTTCTAAAAAATTATCTCCCTTTTTAGAACAAAAAGCGTAGAAATTGAGGTAAAAACTGACCAAGAACGATGAGATTGGTGATGTTTCCAATGATTCCTATGATGCAGACGCATGGCAGGACGTAGCAATAGGCGATGTTGCTAACGGTGGCTGCCCCACTGGGTGAGGTGGTGGGCGCCGTTTGGTTCATCTTGACCCTAGAAAAAAAAGAAGAATGGGGGTGGAGAATGGCGTATCACAGTAAAGAAGAGATTTGCGTGAGCTGCGTTGCGAGCGGAAGCCGCTTGACGACCGAATAGGACCGAGTTTCGACGGAAGCGGAATGTTAAATGCTTCGTTAGGCCAGTGTCTTTCCGGGATTACTGTAGGCGGAGTTGAGATTGGCGACATAGATCAAACTAGCAGCAGGGCCAGCTCTATTACCATTCTGGGATTGGCAATAATGCGCTTCGAGGCGAATTGAGTACTTTTTTGTAATCTAAACAAGGCTGAGAGGTGCCGATCGCAAGAGCTCCAGACGGCTATAAAATTGCCGTAGCTAGGACATAAAAGTTTGGCATTTTTGTGGGCTGGTTGGCAGCTGACGTACCACTGCCGGTGTGAAAAAGATTCTAATGAGTAATTATCCTTCACAGGAAGATCCAAAACGGAAAACACATTAGTATTGATCCCAGGGGTTAGATAGACTTGTTTTCTGTGTCGCTTATTCTAATTTTTATTGCTTTTTCGGCAATTCTTTGTCTAACTTGTTCCATAATTAATACAATTGCGCAATATAAAAATGCTAAACAATGTGGAAAAAAAATCATTGAATTGCGATTTTTTGCGTTCTGAGGACTCGCAACATTTCTTCATTTGACAAAGTTTAGTTTTGATAGATAGATTTCTATAAAAATGGAAAGAATTTGGGCAATAAGATGAGTTGCAATCACGGGAGAAGCCGTCCTAATCCATGACGTGCTTCATGATCTCGCAAAACGCTCGCGATTTTTTATATTTCTCTCTACTAATCATATAATTTTCAGAGCATGGAAGAGGAAAATGAGGTTGGCTTGCCACAAAAAGGGCTGAACATGATAATCAAGGTTAGAACTTATTTTTCTTGGTAATAGCCTTTCTAATCAGGATGTAATACCGGAGATGCGGATTGCAAACGAGTCAAGAGAGCTGTTCAATTTGTGTTGTGTCGAATTTATTAAGCATGTGGCGAGTGAAGCACAGAAAATTTCCGGAAATGATATGAGAAAAACTATCTATCACGAACATGTGCAGAAAGGTTAGTATTTTTGTGTATAGGGCTATTGCAAGAGGAAATATAGGAAAATTGGGCTAATGTAAGTGCGTTAGATCTTCGACCCTTTAAATGTGCGATATCCTATCTAGTAATTCGATAATTTATAGCAAAAAATGCATTTTATTAGACTTTTAGAGTGCGATTCAAGAGTCATATGATAGGTAAAAAAACCTAAATTTTGGAGAAGTAAGGCATAACCTGATTGAGTTCCGGAAACGTTAACTTTGTTTGTCTACAAATTCGCACGCTATTTTGAGTCGTCAAAGTTGCTCTTCCAGATCTTCCCAGCAATATTTTCATAATAAACGGCAGTTTATTTGCACATCCAGAACACACGTGGAGCACGTTGGTCGATCTTTTTGCATTTTTCGGCCATGAAATGATTTAATAATGCTCCTGGGTTAGCTTGGTATTACTCACAAGATTTTCTAGGAAACCCCTTCAAAAATAATCAGAGGCCATTGGACTTTGATGTCGCGTTTTCGTGATCCAGCGAATGTCGTAACCTTCGCCGCTACAAGGGGGAGATCTGCATAATTGTCGAGTGAATCGGCCTCGCGTCTTTTTCTTCGCTTAGAATATTTTTACATGAACCGATCAGAAGCCGAAAATGGGGACCTCCAATGGCGCTAATTATTTGGTTTGTGGCCCGCCAGAAGAATTTATTAGCTGATGCGTCACGTGTAAAACTTGAAGGGCGTAGGTGAGGAGATACCCGCACAAAAGAGATCACAGAACATTCAATTAGTTAATTTTTCCAAAGTTTTACGGATTTAGTAGGACGAAGAGAGAGGCGTATTGAGCCTTCATTCAATAGCCACCAAAGGTGAATAGTGCGTAGGAGAAAATAGTGGACAGACAAGGAAAAATAATACTGGAAAAATGTTGTTAGGAAGGCTAAGAAAAGGCGTCATTCGGAATTCTCAGCTCCCGCCCGTAGTCTGTTTATGCTCTAACCATGTTGACCTGCATCTTAGAAACTTCGAACTTCACTAAAGCAGGTCAATTAGCTTAGATGAAAAATCTGGGAGCAAAGAACGCGATGAGTTGGGATCAAATGATATGTGAGAATCGAATCATTGCCAATAGGGAGACTTATCCGCCCACAAATCAACCTAGTCATTTCCGTAGTGGGGGATGTTCAAGGGAAATTACTCGAATCATCATGAGTTAGAGCTCATGATTTGTTTTCAATTGGAAATTGGATCGTGTAGGAGAAAAAGTTCATTTTTTCTGGATAAAAATCTTCTCGGGGAAGCCTTTGTTAAATCGCCGATTGCGTGAAAGAATCCTATTGTTCTGGACTGAAAAGGCCTCGGGGAAAATGTTGATTTTAATGAAACTATAATTCGTGATTTTCAGCACTACAGAACCTCAATTTCCCACAAGACTATGTAGAAGCGGCAGATAGCGTATTAGGAGAATGTAAGGTGAGTAAATCTTAATATTTATCGTGTCGAATGGTTGAAATCCATTACGACGCTCACGGAGGGCAACACACGCGACGACTCGCGTGAAACTTTGATGAAGTTCCGATGTCAATTAAATGGTACCTTTCGTTTTCGGTCGGCCTCTATTATCAAGTGTTGTAATGTGAAAAATCGGAAGAGATGCTGCCGAGCGGGATCGAGCTAACCCCTCTGCAAACTGCGTCATTTTAGTAGTGCAGTAATTGGCGCGGAAGATGTGATGTGTCCAGGATGCGCAGACATGTTCCGTAGTCGAAAACTTGCTCGAATTTTTATACGATTCGTTAATTACTTTTTTCAGGTAGCAGCAGAGAAGCGCCTTAAAAGAAAGAACTCGAGACTCGACAAATGTGGTATTCCTGAGGAGGAACTTTATTTAATTCAACAACAACTAATCCAAAAGGTAAGCATTTTGATTGTAAAAGCCGATGTAATAACAATTTCTCCTTCAAGCCACTAAAAAAAACGGGGAAGGGCAGTTGGTGGCCGCTTTCTCGGAGGTTACTCAACAAGAAGGCTATTCATCATAGGGTAGTTGGTCGCAGAACAAGGTGGTTTTAATTTAATTCCACCGAGGGCTAAAAATTAAGTTGAGCACTAAATTTCACAGGATTTATGCGTTCGTTGGAAGCAAAAGCCTTCTATTTATTGATTTAGAACAGATTTCTTCCATAGCTTAACTTACTTACGGAGGAAGAGTTCGCAATTATTTCTTGATATCAGAGGGTATCCATGATAGAGCCTAAGAGCGGCAATCGCAATGAACTCATACGAACTTCTCGACCGCGGTGATTTATGACTGGTTCTGACGGAAACAACGAGTCTGTTGGGAGCTTAATGTGATTAGATTGGAGCTTTTTGTAAGGTAGATTGGGTGAGAGGAAGGAACGCTACTGCGAACCGCGAGGGGAGGAAATTAAAAATAGACGTAGACATCTCTCTTATTTTTGTTTAATTCTTCGGAATTAACTGGCTTACACAATAGACAAGTCAATAAGGAAATGGATACCGTCACTTTGACGTTAAGGCTTTTCGGAAAGAGGGGAGTTCATCTCAGTCAGGATCCTTAAGCCAAAGCCGGACTGCCCCAGGCCGCGGATATTTTTAACGAGCCACCGGGCATGAACAGAAACTCATTCAAGTCTGTCAAATCCTTGACGGGATTGATGACATTAGCTGGAATATCTCCCTCCAGGGACAGATCAAAAAGAAGCGATTCTCATGAATGGGTTAGGAGCTGGACCCGATTTCACGCCTCATGACATATGTTTTCAGTGCACTTGAAGAGCACAGAGCTCTTTTAATGATAAAAGAGAGTTCTGCTCATTTCTTTGCGGTTAGTTTCACCCAATTTGGGAGAGTTTTGAGACAAACGCCACACAATAGAGGGCTAATGACGGCGGTCTTCGAGTTCAGTAGATAAACAAAAAATGAACTTGAAGGGAACATTTTGGTCGCAATTTCTAATTTGTCAAACCCGTCTGTAATCTCCATAACAATTTCCGGAGTTGATCAAGAATCTGGAATCGCTCGGATGCGAGAGGAACGATGCATTAGTGTTAAAGTTTCCAAAAGCAGACTTGGAACGACTAATCGTGTTCAATCGTGCTAATTGACTAGTGCATTTGAGGATTCTTCAGGAAGAAGAATGTGTCTTGCAAGACTTCTTTGTTGACGAAAGAACTCGATGAGCAATATATTCGGATTATTGGTCTGATAAAGCGCGTGAAGAACGACATGGTCTGATTTCTTCCCTTCTCCCCTGACAGATGCTAGCAATTGCCATTTCTAATGGCCCTAGAGCTCATAGCCAGCATGTACTTATCAGTGAATGTGACTAAGATGTCCCTAGCTTCATTTCCGAGAAGTGCTCATATTGTATGCGACGGGATTCCGGATTGCCCTCGTGTCGACAAGTCGAGGATGCATGCGGAAGGAGATAGCTGACTGGGGGATCGCTTTACAAGGTGTTAATTAGAGTGTTTTGCGTTGAGGGAGGCTACAGCGTTTGAGTATGCTAACTGAGGTTAGTATTTCCTGCTGAAAATAAGAGACACTGCTTTGTTTGCCTGAACACACTACCTCTTGGAAGGTGTTCTAGAGAGGGGAATCGTGTTACTTGTTTGAAAACTCTTCATTCGATCGTGTTGCTAAAAGAATCAAAAGCCTGTCCCAGGAACTCGTCTCATTTAGTGCCACAGTGAGAAGGATTCGGGAAATGAGTTGCAGGTTGTCGTGAGAATCCCCTCCGGTCACTAAGTGCACCAATTTGTTGAGACTAGTATTCTGAGGTGTCCGGGAAGAGCTGATTGGTCAAATATTGGGGATTATGTTAGTCGCGTAGCGCCTATAAACAATGAATAAGAATGAACTCAACTAGACTGCATTTTAGAACGTAAAGGTGTGCTAAGATCTTCACTCTCTGAGATTTCCTTATGCATACACGGCCGTAAAGTGGATTAGCCAATATTCAGAGGGCAGGAGGTCAGGTGGTTTCTATAAAGCAAAAACAATTCCTAAATCTAATCCGAGAGTATTTCTAGCTTGGAGAGGCGGAGGTTCTTTGATTCTCCCAAAAAATGGCACTATTAGACTTGCGTGATTGAGATTGGAATAGCGTTCATTTTTCAAAGACGATCTCGCAGGGAAATAAGGTCGCATTTTATGAGTACCAATGAGACCGTTCTTTCTTTGCAATAAATGAGCAAAAAGCTGGGGTCTCTCCGATGCTTTTGCTAGAGATCCCTATGAGATTGCCACGTGGTGACTGTTATTCTGGTCGAATGATTAATGAGAGACTTTTTGATGTAAATAGAAACAAGCGTGGCCACAAGTTTAACATTTTCAGGCACGCGAAGAGCAAGAAGCAGCAGCGATGGCCGAACAGCGACCTCAGCCGCAAGCGTTGGAAGCGACAATGAGATCATTGATGGGCCAAGATAATTCAGCCGACGACGAATTTGACTAAAATATTCCGTCACTTTTTTGTCCTAACCACTCTTTATTGTAGCCTTATTGTACATTTCAGATCTCTATTACCTGAATCTGTCTCCATAGTTTCTTCAATAAAACCTACTGTCTATTACTTCATTCTATTTGAAATCTAATCAAGAGATCCAAAATACCACCTCCTCGTCCTGTTTACTTCTCGCCGTTTGTCTTGGTTTCTATAAGCTCACTTTTTCTAATTGATGTAAACCCAGTCTACAAGGTTGGAACTTTTTATGACAATAATTGGGACCTTGAAGGCTTAGAAAATGTGTAAATGAGGGGTCTTTAGAGCCCAAAGTATTCTAATTACAGTAATCCTAAAGTGGGAGACCCAGATGGAAAATATCATCCTCCTATCCTGGAACTTGTTGCAGCTTTTCTTCGAATTTCCATTTTTGTAGTCAACGCCTCATTTTTCTCGGTTTAATACAAACTTTTCAGAAATCCTGTGGGAAAATTACTATTTGTTGTCCTTTCATTTCACGAATTGTAAATCTCAAATATAATCAGAATTTGTTTATTTATTGAGAGGGCAAACGATGAGAATCAAGAAGAAATTCTTTGAGACAAACAGATCACGGGGGTATAAAGAAACTCGGATATGGCGAGATCACTGGGAGTTGGGAGAATCGGAACATGAGAAAATAAGAACCGGAGGTGGATGACCCAGACATTGTCCTGATGATTATTTCGAGTTGCTCTTTTGATCTTCTTGATGGAAATTATGGATGGAGGGAGGGCCGGAAACAGCTTCGGTCATCTCACGAAATTCCCAATGATTGTTGCGAGTCTGAATATTTCTTTTTTGGAGAAAACGAATCAAACCTCGAGATGATTTTGGTAAACAACTTGAGCAACCTGGCTGCTGACAATCTGAAAAAGAGCGACTAAGAGTTCCAGAGGCCTTTTCTTACCGAATTTTTTTCTTCCTTTTGAGAGGATGGGGCGATCATCAGAAGGTCATTCGAAACCTGAAATCTCCCTCAAAGACTTTTTGGAGTAATATTCCAATCGGCGAAAACAAAGAGATCAATGAATGCACTTTGTGCGAAAGTGCCGCTTTTTGTATCCGTCTGGGTCAAAACCAACCTCATAAATAGGCAGCTCAACGGGTTCTTTTGGAATTAGTACAAACAATGGCTCTTGGCATTTCGAATAGGTCTCGTTGAGGAGATTCGACATTCTGCGTCACGTTTGAAGTGGCGGAAGTACCTGACGGCTAATATTAGAAGCTGAGACAGCGAAGAATAAGCGGAGGGAATGAGAGAAAACTGTGGGGGAAAATTTCTCGAATGGACAGATTGCTGGCAGACAGCTGAGGGGCGGAACAAAACCGTCCGAATGATGGCATCCGGGTCGACGGCATGGGAAAGAGGGAGATCTGTTTTCGAAGGCTTGTCCTTTGCGATTAATCGAGGAATACAAAACGAGCCGCCTCTTTGTGCCAGGATCCGACAGGTACGAAGAGACTTGAGAAGGATGATTAATGATCTTTGGACAATCAATTCTGTTTTCAAACACTAAAAATACAGTAAGAATCTCCTCTCGAATATCCAACGAAGAGTATAAAACAATCCGATAAACTAAAAAGAGAATTGGAAATTTTCCAAAGAATAAGCTGAATTGGTGACTCTCGACTGATTAACCTTTCCCTTCGAAGCCACTTTGGTTTATTCTCCCAAATAGTTGGAGCCTGATTCCAGCGAAAGTTGAAGAGTCGGTTGCGAGTCATGGTTGTTATTTTTCTCCAACTTTCGACTGTGTTTATAAAAAAAGACGGAGTGACTAACAACATTTACTTGGAGATGAAAAGAAAAAACTACTTTCTTTGATCGGTTTTGTGGGGAAGGTATCTGAGCATAAAAGAGGTAATTCAAGCTCAGACAGGAGACTCGTGATTGTAATATATACTAACAGACTACAAATTAAAAGGGCGGGGAAATGACCGTTTACTCACTCGCACTAGGTGAGGTTTCAACTGGATCTAGGCTATTTGGAACTATTTCGAGACAAAAATGAAAATACAATAAGAGACGGGAACAATCTACTTCTACATTTTTTTGGTTTTTTGAAAGTTTTGTTTAAAATGAAAACATTTCTAAGGGCTATTCAACGGGAAAACCGGGTAGACAGAATAAGATTAAGCAATATGGAATCTATTATGTACACTGCGTATGACAACTGCCTGCGACTCTGGGATTTTCTTTTTGGTATTTTGTTTTTTGTTTTTTAGAATTTTAGTGGTACAGTAGGATAAAAAGAGGTAAAGAGCCGGTTTGAACTTTTGATAAATTCCATTATTCGGAATTATGGTTTTGAACTTGGAAGAGTATGGCACAAAGGTTTGAAATATAGCAGAGGAAACTACTTCTAGGACTGGATTGCGATGGCAATTAGTTATTAATTGACTATGGAGGAAGGTATTTCTAGAGGATTGGGATGATATGAGGTGATTTGAGATTATGAGGCTAAACGAAGGTCAATACCGATTCTTTTTAGTTTCGGTAGGGTCGTGAAAGTTTGTGCGAAGCGGGACGAAATACTGTACAATTCTCAGATAAAACTCGATTCTTTTCCACCAATTTGTATAATCTTTGATGTTCAACAAAGTCTTTGATCTACAGGACTACAGAACATCAGAAATTCTAAAAATTGTGGGAAGTTTAATAAAATTAAGCGAAAGTTGGAATATGCGTCTATCAGAGAACACACGGTGTATCAATTTGAATCAAAATTAAAAAGAAGAGATCCATGCAAATTCCCTTCGAGAGCGGGAAGGGCTATCATATAGACAGAACTCCTTCCGATGACCACGAATACTGTAGGGCAATGAATATACTCAAATTATAAACTAACTTATGGCACTTTCGCAGACAATTTTTGTCTTTCCTGAGTAGGAAGCAGCACGAGCAGATAAGCTAATGGGATTGAGACAGAATGGATTGAGGTTTGTTTGATTAAACTAATTGAAGATTGTTCTACTAATTTGGAAGGTTGTGGAGTGAGTTTGGATTGTAGTTGTGGCTCAATGTGCCTAGAGTAGTTAAAGAGAGAAGGACTGATACTCCCTTGTCAGTCTGGACTGGGAGCTATTACAAAAAGTCCTTTGGGTTCCAAGAGTAATGGCGGGGTGAGCGTCTCCCTATTGGTCCCTTCTCTGCGCTGAAAAGGGGATCTGATTTTGTTTGAAGTAGATGAACATACTTGACGTCTTCTCGGTCGTTTTGGAGCATTTCATTCGAGGCTTCATTTTTTTCCTTTCGTGTTGGACTGTATTTTCTTCGTCTTTTGTATTTTCTTCTTCATTCCCAACATTAAAAGACGCACTTCATTCTTGATACATCTTTGCTTTTTCTTTTCGAATGTATTCTTCTCGACTTCATCCTAAATTGTTTGTGATTTTACCCTTCTTTTTCCTTACTTCAATCCTCGACGCGAAGTCCTCTATCAGGGTGGAAAGAAAGAAGAATTCGATGTTCAAGACGACATTCTGCAAATATCTTTTACCTTCTCAAAAGGAACTAACTCCTCGTTTCTTGGCTCTGTGAATCGTAAAGATGTGGAGCGCCTTCACAGCAGCCAAGAAATATCCCTTCTTCGGGTTGAGGATGAGGCACTCGTCGCAGAGCTGACATTGAATACAAGTTCCCGATGGATGGACTTGATGGATCAGAGGTAGATTTATGGCTGACCACATCGTCTCCATTTGATTCACGTAATCGGGATACTTCTCATTGGGGAGAAGGTCGAAATCATCAATGAAATCACAACGTTCGTTCACGTTGTGGGCTTTTGATCCGCGAGGCATTCTGAAAAAAAAGATTTTAAAAAGAAAACAAGGTTCTCTGTTAGATAAATGCGTCTCTATTCTACCAACACAATGGCGACTACAAATATAATTTTGTTTGGTTTTATTTGTGCATCTCGAAGAAGAATATTTGTTGCGAGGCGCTCAAGAGAAATTTGTTTTCTCTTCCCAGAGCAATTTTAAGATCAGATAAGGCCTTTTAATTGATTAAAGATATTCCTGATGAAGAGAGAAGAACTACCATTTTCTTTAGGAATTCTTTTTCTAAAAGCCAAGGATATCTAACTCTCAAAGGATCAGCTGAAGGAGCTCTTTGTGTGAAGAAGTTGAGGATCGATACCAAGACGATCGAATGAATAAATTTCAGAAAGAAAACTCACTTTCTGCTACATTTTGTAGGGAGGAGAAGAGACGAAGGAAGTGATATCGACTGAGGGAAGGACGCCCACCCACGCTGAGTCCAAGCTACAGTAGTTGACCTCCTGATTCCTTGATTATCGGTTTTCTTCAGAATTGGAAATTTCTTAAATGTATAGTTTTCTGGGCTTCTTAAGGACCCAAAGAATCTAGGAGCAGAAGAAAATTGCAGAAAAAGGATCTCGAAGTTTAGGAGATTTCTTGCTGAAGATTGTGCTTATTAAAGACAGCTTGTGACGTCGCGGTAAAAATGCCTTCCATCACGTGAGAGTTAGAAAAAACGATTTTTTCTGCAAGTTTCTTCGACATCTGACTGATACGGTGGTCATTTCAACGACAAGTTGAAAAACAAAAAAAAGAAAGCCAAAATTCACCGGAAACTCGTGAACTCGTTGTAATGTGGAACCAGTTCAAACCAAGAGAAGTTTAGCTTATTTTGTTGCTAAAGTGGAGTGAAGAGAAGTGGAAAAAAGGAAAGAGTTTTAGATTTATTTTTTAAAAAGTTCTCGCATCTTTTGACCATCGCGGCAGAGAGGCTCTTCTGGTGGATCGTCATTGGCTTTGGCTTTCTTAACTGGAAGATATCTTGCATTTTTATAGGCTCTATAAAGTGTGGATAGATCTTGGCAAGCTGATTTGAATTATAAAGTTAGGTTTCAGAAAAAAAAAGCTTTTTCCAGGTGTGTTGAGCTTATTTTTTCAGGGATGAACTCCCGATTTCTATCTCCCTGTATCTCTAAAATCTAAAATGTCTCATAGCTCATAAGCGAAATAAATGCTTTATTAAAATTTGTGGATAAAATCACAGACTTGGTCACAGCTGAGAAAAGAGAAATGGCAGTCGGGATATGTAAGTAGCAGTGGTAAACATTTTAAAAATTAGACATCTGTGGGCACTAAAGTCAAAGGCGAATAGGGATTGTAGATACTTTGTGGCTGTTGAGGCACGTGCTGCCAGGATCCATCTGCGAATTCCATCGTCTCTGGCGGAGGAGTCTGTGGGCAATGCTCAATGTCGGCGATGATGCTCACTGACAAGATGAACTTCTCTCTGCAATTTCATTTTCTCCCTTGGCTTTTTGAAAAAAAGACGTTTAATTACAAGAATTTGTTTGAGACTTTTCTCATTGTGAGAAATCAGATTCCCACCTCGGATCGTAACGACGACACAATGCGATAAGAGATGGCTCCTTCCTCTCTCGAACCAGATCTTGGACTGTATAATAATGAAGGAGTTGTCGATTGGGAATCTGATTCAGAGCTTCCCATCCGTGAGTTACATAGGCTTGAGCCAATTGAGGCGAAGCCAATCGAATATTGACTGAACCTCGTCCATCCTGATCAAATCCAGATCGAGCAATTCGGGACATCTCAGCTTGGGCTTTTGGATCCTCTCGAACCTTCATTATCACATCCTTACAAAGCGTATTAATTCGAGCAAAAGAACATCTTCCTGTATGGATTGGCCAATCATTTACTCTAAATTTCCTCTTTTTCGAGAAAATTGGATCACTGTACCTGCATTGGCGAGAACAATAATATGTATAGCAGTGTTTGCAAGAGACAAAACGAAGTCGAGCTATTTTGAGTTCTCTTGTCCTATGGCAGTGAGCACAGCGAACAAAAAGATCTTCCGACTTCAAGAGGTTTTCAGCTTTCTCCGGTTCTCTCATGACTTTATCCATCAGCATATAGTTCTGCGTGTAGATGCCTGGTCCATCGGCATTTCCTTGATAGATTCCATCAGCCTGCGGCAGACTGTAACTGTTTTTTGGATTTATTGACGAGAGAAAAGACGCCAATTACCTCGAATCATAGGGATGAGCTCCGTTTTGAATGACCGGAGTTTGTTGGAAAATTGTGTCTAAGACTTCTTCGATTGTGACTCTACCTCCATATCGCATGCTCACACCTCCTGAAAAAATTTCATCAAAACAAAGGGGGAGACTACCGTATTGGTCGAGCATTTGCTTAGGACCAACGAAGGTGTCGGCCACCTCGACGACTTTCGAAGTTTTGGTGACATGTTCCATGTTCCACGTGATTGGAATCTCAGATACGGTATACCCGGGAAGGGCACGAGGAGAGACAGCGCGAGTCTCAATCTGGGTGATAACTTCTTGAGAAAGAGATCTTCTTGGTTTGGGAGAAGGCGGTTCCAGCTGGAAGTGTTATTTGAGAATGATCCAAGCAGACAGCCAAGAAGGAACTTAGGAGACGAACAAAAGGGAAAAAGCACGGAGGGAAAGGTGCACAAGCGGTCGAATAGAAATACATTTATTAGCTTGGAGAAGAGGATCACATGCGGGAATTTGCTCGGATGCTCAAAGGGCGACTACCTGTCGCGAAGCTGGTTCAGCCAGGAGAGATTGTCGCGACCTTCGAAGATCTGACAACTCTCCAGCATATTTATCGAACATCCCGTACGGCAGTCGGGGCAAAGTGCTATCCAAATCAGTCGGTCTGGCAGTTGGACGATTCTCTCGGTACCTAAAAAAGGAGCTCTTCGACGATCCAAACGGGGACCAACCAATCGGGAACAATTAGTTTCTCTGTTGATTTGCGGAATCTCATTTCATGTTCGGAAATTCGAGACTCTCTCGGTGAATGTTCCATCGCCTTCTGGAGCTGGTTCTCTGGCGGTTCGGTCTCTTCTCGGAGTCTGAACTTTTTCTACTTTATTTTCATAAATTTGTTCCAGCTTTGAAAATATAGAGGATGGCATATGTTTCAGCTATTGGTTAGTTGATCTCTGGGAGCACTTTTCACCGAAATAGGTTAAAAAAAATCAGTCGTTCCCTAGTTTTTACCTTCTGTCCATAAGGTAGTCAGCACTTCGACTGCGAGTGTGGTCGGGGACAGAGGGATCGACGTCTCTTCGACTCATCCGATTGTAATCGACAACGGAGCCTGATCGGCGATGGACGTCATCCAGGTTGGTTTCTTCTATCTGAAAGATCCGAGTTGGAAAGTTTTTCTTAAAGATTTTCACCACCACCTCCGATTCTTTTTGCAGATTTTTTCGGCATTTTTTTTCTCTAAAAGGAACAAAAGCAATAGAGTTATTGAACGCAAGAGATCTAAAATAAGCACATAGGATTACGCGGGTTACTGATTTTTTGAAGATCGCTGGTTAGAACAAGCTACAAAGGGTGAGAGAGGCATTTACCCTGGAAGTGCTCGTCGCGAAGTCGGGACGACCGGTGTCGACGTCGGTTTCGAGGTAAGTCGCGGAGACATTGCGGCTTCGGCTGTGGAGACTTGGCTGGGAGTTACGGTAGCGATAGGCGGCGAATTTGCGCTCCGTTTCTTCCAGAAGACGCTCGAATTCCTGCAGGGGAAAGGGCATAAAAGCGTGGATGCAACACACAAAGAGACAAGACAACGTTTTTTGGAAGAAAAGGACTCACCTTGCCAGCTTCGCCCGGAGCGACTGGAGGATATGGGGTATTTTGGAGATCAGTCTTTGATTTAAATTCGCTGTCATGGAATTTTTGCAGCAAAGGACCACGATATTCCGGCCTTGAGCGAAGAGAAATATCCTCAATTGATCGGCCAAGACGTGAGCTGGGAGGATATGGATCAGCTGGCTGATAGGGAGCATCTGAAAGCGAGACTTTATGCAGAAATCAGCTAGAGATCATTCTGGGAGAAGCATTCCTCTACATGGCTAGGGCTCGAGGGACAACAACTCTCACCGATCAAAGGTCTATTAGGACATCCATTTCTGCTGAAATCTCCTATCTTTCCCACAGTTTCCCCTACTATTTGAATTTTCAAAGTTCTGATATAGATCGAGAAGTATAAATTTGTAGTTTTTAGAGAGTTTATGATACAATAACCCTGATGATTCTTTTTTAAATTCATCACAAAATTTTCGCGATTTTTCAATCCACCGTAAGCTTTCGAATCTAGCGGAATTTCCCGCACTTTTTATAATTTTCGATGTTCTACAATCTTGTAGAGAAGATCAAGGACTACAACTTTACAAAACATCAAAACTTTTGAAAATTGTGGGAAAATAAAGAAAATTACGCTAGAAGATGAGCCGTGGGGTGGGCTTTTATTAGAGAAGTTTATGACCGAACGCTACAGTAATTCGAATCAGATTTTTTTCAGTCTCTTGCGTCCCGAGAGTGCCTTTAGTCGAGGAGGATCAAGAAGGTCCAACATGCTAGCAGAGAGGGAAGGACGTGCAGTTATCATGCCCCATTCGCCGCCCAGCCTCTCTCTCTCTGCTCTGAGGGTGTGTGTGTCCCTTCGCCTTCACCGCCAACATCCACATTTATTTGTAAATCTTTACTTGTTGCAAAATGTACACAATTGGAACCGAGGTGAGGTGAGAGGAGGTGGTTGGGTTAGGCGAGACACACACACGCGACACACGGGTGACCACCCAAAGCAGAGAGAAATAAACATCTATTCAGTCCATCCGGAATGCGATATGATAATGCAAAGCTGAGAGTTTCTGAGAGGTGTTAAGCGCATGCAAAACGGGATATTTCGACTTTAGACTTCCATACCGGCGCTGCTGTCCGTCGAGAAGAACTGTTGTCTGGCTTTTTGGATACGATAGCGGCTTCCTCTGAAATATTTGTTTTTATTCTTTATTCCCACTTCATATTTTTCAATGCTATACAAATTCGTAGATTGCCTCTACAAGTTTGCAGAACATCTTGGAAATTTATCGCAAAATTATGAACGAGAGAGGGCAATTTGAGTAGGATTTCTTCAATTCAAACCTGGCAGATCCATTCCTCTCGTGAGGATTGTAGTGTCGATCAACGCGAGCATTTTCGTCGGTGGTATCCAGGGAATAATGCTGTTGATAGGTGGTGCTGGGAACGCGCATGTCGTCCACCCAGACATTGCGGTCGACTCTCTCGATTACCTGGGAATAGTTGAAAAAAAGAATTGAGAGAGTCCTACTTGTCTTTCGACTTTGGTTGTAACCTCGGGTCCGCTGAGATTTTCTCTTGAGAAATAGGGAGGACGAGTCAGTTTTGCGAGGGTTTCAGGGGATGTCAGGCCGTATTTCTTCTCTTTCATTCGTTCTTTTTCAGCCAGAAGGCGTCGCTTTTCAGTTTCGAACTTTTCTCTTTCAGTTCTTTCCCGCACAATCATATCCAATTTGTCTCGAGAACGACGATCGTCAGCTCGTCTTGCAGCTTCTCTTTCGGCTGCTTCGGCCCTTTCTCGATCGCGAATCTCTTGATTTCTTCGTTCTTTCTCCTTCAAAAGAGCCAATGAGCGTTCTTCTTCTTCTCTTTCTCGGGCTCTTCTTTCGTTTTCAAGACGCTCTCTCTCAGATACAAGACGAGCTTCTCGATCCAATTCTTCTCTTTGTCTATCGCGGTCGTGTTCCGCAGCTCGAGCTGCTCTCCTTTGGGCGGCAGATCGCTCCAATTCGAGGAGACGAAGACGTTCTGCTTCTTCCTCAGCTCGTCGTTGTCTTTCCCTTTCAGCTGCTTCTCTCCTTTCGCGATCTCGTCGTTCTCTTTCCTTCCGCTCTTCTTCTTGTCGCAATCTTTCCCTTTCTTCATCCTCCAATCGTTGGATATCTCGCTGTTCTTTTGCTCTTTTTTGAGCTTCAATCAGCTCTCTTTCTCTTCTCTCTTCCTCCATTCTTTCGCGTTCTCTTCGATCAGCTTCAGCCTTCTCTAATTCGATTCGTTGCTGTTCTCGTCGAATTCTCTCAAGTCTCTCCGCCTCATCTCTCTCTTGTTGTCGACGAAGACGTTCTCTTTCACCTGCTTCGATCTCCAACTTCCTTAGGAGTTCTTGTTCAGCTCGTTCGTCTTCCCTCCTCTTTCGCTCTCTCATATCATCTTCTAAACGTTGTCTCTCCCTCTCCTCAGCTTCTCGTCGAGCAATTTCCTTGAGCTCTCTCTCACGAATCTCCAACTCTCGACGTTCTCTCTCGATTCTAAAAAGTTACTTTAAAAAAATAAAGAAAAAGCTACCTTTCGAGTTCTTCTTTCTCTCGTCGAAGGCGTTCTTCTTCCTCTTTTCTCTTCTGAGCTTCGACTCTTTCTCTCTCGACTCTTTCCCTCTTGATTCGTTCAATTCTTTCGATTTCAAGTCGTTCGCGCTCAACTCTTTCTCTGAAAATGGAAAATTATAAGAAGAAAAAAACCAATAAAGCCCAGTCCCTTGGCTGTTTGGGCGCATAGCAACGAGGAGGCCTCACCTTTCAATTCGAATTTTTTCGAGTCTCTCTTGTTCTC
Source organism: Oscheius sp. JU1382 (assembly GCA_932521405.1). Lineage (NCBI taxonomy): Eukaryota > Metazoa > Nematoda > Chromadorea > Rhabditida > Rhabditidae > Oscheius > Oscheius sp. JU1382. The sequence goes on from OW051479.1 coordinate 5,982,402, forward strand.
TGCGTTCAGCCTCAAGGCGCTCCCTTTCGAGTCGCTCTCTTTCTCTCTCGAGACGCTCCTTCTCTCGTCTTTCCATTTCTTCCCTTTCTCGAGCCAATCTCTCCAATTCGAGTTGTCGTTTTCTTTCCAATTCGCCTTCCTCAATGGCTCGTCGTTCAGCCTCCATACGATCCCAATCAGCTCGTCGCTGTTGTTCAGCCCTCTCACGATCAGCCCGATCACGTTCAATTCGATCCTTTTCAGCTCGTTCTCTTTCCGTCAAATTCCTTTCGACTTCAATCTCTCGGAGTTCTCTTTCACGTCGCATTCTCTCCAAGACCTCTCGCTCTCTCAACTCCCATTGTCGTCGACTTTCTTCCTCTCGACGTCGCCGTTCTTCTTCGTCTTGTTTTCGACGATCTTGCTCCTCTCGAATTCGTCGTTCTTCTTCTTCAATATTTCTATGATAAGTCACTCGATAATCTACAGATCGCTCTTCGCGAGTGTTCGGATCGGGATAAGTGATATATCGTTCGATGGGACTGGAACGACCCAAAGGAGGCTGTTGGCTCAAAGCCTCCGTCGATCGGGTGATTATTGTTCGTGAAATCACCTCGCGACGGTAGTACTCGTCCTGAAAGGATTCTCATTAAAAACGAAAGGAGAAATCGCCACCTGCATGTCGTTGTTGGGCGGAGCGTAGGTCGACGGCATTCGATATTCGAGTACAGTTGATTGCGAGGGAGCAGCGGACGGAGCCCGCTGCACCGGAATCTCGCGAACTGTCGAACGCGAAGGTGCGCCGTCGAGCAGATCTTCGCGCGACGAGAAGCCTGACTAAAAAAAGATCTTGAAGAACACGTGGATGAATCAGAGATGGCCCGAGAGTGAGAGAGAGCGAGAGCTTGTGCTTGCTCAGCGTGTTTGGACAGCATCTACGCCTGCTGCAGGCATTCCGTCGCGTACTTTTCCTCGCGGTCAACAATGCCAGAAACGGAAACAATGAGCTCGGAGGAACGCCGAGGAGGAGAGTTCCAGTTTTTGAACTTTTTTTGGGAGAAATTTTGGCCAAAGAGTAACTGGCCGGCTCGATTCTCGGCCGAATTCTAACAGCTTCCGTTCCAATCGGCGCGGCCCATTTTCCCGTTGTTTATAGCCATAATTAAAGGTAGAGAAGAAGAGAATAAGATTTGGGAGAAACACGCTATAGCCAAGCGGCCAGTCGTGAGAGCGGAATATGCTGATAACGACGGCTGATAGCCAAGCGGGAAAGCGAGCACCAACGCGGGGCGGTGTAAGCCACTAAGAAAGGCTTCCAATCCTGATGATACGAATATTTTCTTTTGACATTTGGAGAATTCCCAGGATTTTGGAGCTCAATGGATAAATCCCAAAAAAGCAGCTGGGCAAACGGCTGAAGGCGCAAACGCTTTCCAAACAGAAATTTTTTGAATTGTTTAAGCCTTATCGAGGAACAGCTGATCAAGGAAAATGAGAGGTCAGCTGTATAGCCCTGGGCGTTAGGCGGCCGCGCAACCGGCGGTAAGCGATCGTTGTTTGCCCGTGTCGGGGCGGTAACAATTTGGAAGGTGGACCTCCCGCCGTGGGGGGACTGCTTCTGTTTGAGCACACGAGTGACTGAGGGAGAGAAAAGGGACCTTGAAGAACGACGACGACGAACGACCGTACGAATCAATGCCCCGCCAGGTCTCATTAACCTTGGGGCTTATCGGGGGAGGCCGCCAGGGGAGGGACGACAATTAGGAAAGGAGACACCACCTGGCTGGCTACAGGTACACAATGACAGCTGCATCGACCATTTAGGTTGCCGACTAATTCGTCTGACTCAATCGGCTTACTGTAATTGGAATTTCTCTCAAAGGAATCTCTCTAGGGGATCGAGGAAATTCCCACTGAAATCCAAGCCGGGCTGATCCAAGATTTTCGCACGAAAAAAAAGCCTCACCTTGGAAGTATAGGCAAATCCGCTGAGTGGTGGTGGCGGTGGTGGTGGCGGCTCATTCGGCGGCGAGCTCATACCCTGATCTGAAATTTCTAATTTCTGAATGGACTGTTTACGGGTGGTCAGACATAAGTCAAACACGGAGTATAGGCCAAACACGGCTGCACTCGAATGGCGCCGAGTAGCCGAACCTCCGCTTCAAGGACGACATTTACATGTGTGAGAAGAGCCGAGGTCGAACTGTTTTTATCTTGTTTACGGCTCAAAGCTCACAGGCAGCGAGTTGACAAAGTTTCGCATTTCAGAAAGATACACAGAGCGCCAAAAAATGGAGGGAAACGACTCACGTTAAAAGTGATTCAATCTAAACTTCCGTCGATAAGAGAAGTGGGTGGGAATTGTTTTGAAAGTTCCTTCAATAGATAAACGATCAAAAGAGGAAATAAGTAATCGTGGAATTTTTGGAATTCCTTTCTTCTTCTTTTTTGAAAAATGAGAGATCCCGTATAAAATCAAATCAAATTTTCTATTCCTATTTTGCGAAAAGTAAACAGAAAGGATAGAAATCTATAAATTGTAGGATCCCGCGAAAGTCAATTGTATAGCCTCTGGGAACGAAAGCCATTCAGAGAATATTGTGGAGTAAAACAATGAAGCCATAAAAACGACGGAGGCTCATGTAGTCTCACTAGTGCAAAACAAACAGTTTTTCAGTTCCTCTCTGCCAGCTTCTATTACCGGCAGTTTGTTTTCTCGGCCGAAAGAATGTTGAAAACAGTCGCAAGATTTAGAAGATAAGGTCAGCTGAAATTAGCGCCCAAATGCGACAAAAAAAGATAAAATCAATTTGGCGTGAAGGAACTTTCCAACCTGCCGGGGAAGAAAGGCCAACGTTTTGAAAGTTTTAGGTTCCACTTATCCCCTTTCTCTGCTAGCAACTGGTTCCTCCAAGAGTTGGAAAAGGTGCCAAAAATTGTTTCGAAGACGAGGATCAAGGCGATTAGCGTACACACATACAGGTGTGGGCTGTGCTTCGGCAAATACAAAACTGTTTGCGCGCGGCTGCTGGAGCGATTCCTCCTCGGAGCGACAAAACTCTCCTCTTCTTTTTTATGGTCAAAAAATTGACGAACCGGCTGGAGATCTATTTTTGGAAGTTTCTTCCCTCTTGGTTTAATAATCGAAGGAGAGGATGGGCTTACTGTAGGAATCTCTCTCACAGAGCTAAGCCCAAAGAGGATTTCTTCAATTTTCTCTGAGAACCCTCTCGGCCGATTGTTTATTTCTTTTGGGGAGGTAGGGAGGAGGAAGAGAGGACTAAAAGTGAGGGCCACAAATTAGAATTGGGACCTGAATTGTCTTCCTCGAGCCAGGTGCTGTTTGCGGTAAGAGGAGAGGTGCTGACCCTGCCAGCCGACTCCGCCCTCGAAATAGTACGCGCTTGGGAGAGAGAACCAGCCGAACGGATCAGTGCCACGGTAATTGAGGCAACCCAGCACAATGCCGAACAACAAACAAATAGATTTCCCCCACCTGAACGATCGTAGGATTTGAAGCTGGATGGACGCTTGGAGTCGCCAGTCATCTCTTGTGTTTTGGCGAGAAGAGACGGCGTCGAAAGAATTGATGGAGGAGGTGGGGCTGGACGAACTGGACTTGGCTTCTCCTCCAACGGCGGGGGAGGAGGTGGCACAGTCGGTGGACCCGCTCGTTTCTGAAGAACTCCTATTAGACCGGGGATTTCCAGTAGCCTCAAGGTCATTTTAACGAATTTCTAGCCTTTCGATCTCCTCTTCACAATAGCGATTCGTGAGCAATCGACTGCTCTCGAACCCATCTGTTTTCGACAAAAGAACCTGTCAAAAACTGGTGAAGCACTTGAACCTGGAGATTACGAGTGACGCGTACACAGCAAACATTTTCTTCGCCTTGCTCACTGATCTGTGCCTCTCAGAAACTTACATTTAGATCTGGCGGCGGCGGGGGGAGATCAGTCGGTGGAGATGGCGGTCGAAATGGCGGTCTCTCTTTACGAATGCTGAAAAAACGGGGAAGATGCTGTACAGATTTGCGGGAAAATGCCACGCTGCGGGAGGCGCGTCATTGTATGAGTGAGAGGCTGTGTGAATGGGTCTCTCTGCTAGATTCACTAAATATTAGAAGGGGAGATTGTCCTTGGCTCTCGCCACGGGGGATCAAACGGCATTCCTTCGAAGATCTTATCCGGAATTAGCGCGTGAGAATCTGTTGGAATTAGGTGGAATCTAACAGAGGGAAAAAGAAACGACTGATCAAGGACGAGAGAGAAAGGTCGTTTCTACTCCAAACAGAAACTATTAGAAACTGGCTTTCTTGTTTTCTTCGCTCCCACGTGATAACTTACATGGTCGTCTCCATGATGGAGCTTTCGTCGTGCGGTTCAACGCTTTGATTCAAAGCTGAATCTCTGGTGGCGTTGAGATTGATTGAAACGGAGTTAAGAGAGGCCGAATCGTCCCTGAAACCAGTGAAATTTATGGCTAAAACGGGAGGTAATTAATCTCGGAAACGTGAAAAGGACAGAGGGAAATTCTCTAATATAGCGCTGCGTGAATTCCCAGCAAACAAAAGCTGTTTCGATCGATTTGGGAGAGCGCTTATCATCTGAGCCAACGGCTATACCGGAAAAGGCAAATAGTTTAGGCAAAGAGGCAACAATTGAGGCGTCGCTCAGCTGTAAAGCTCAAACACCTTATCAGCTGTCACGTTTACTCGAGATCTCAGCCAAACTACGGAGTTCAACTCACATGGTGACGGTCTTTCTCCTCTGCTCGTTGTAGACGACGAGTTCTTCGTCTTGATCTCGATCTCGATCGCGCTGGAATGAATATTTTTGGGAAACCGGAGGGAAACCACTTGGGAAGTCGATATTTGGCAACTGAAAGCCCTCCCTGTACAGTTCGCTCGCCCCATTCACCCCGATGCCGATGCTGATTCATCTGCATTTCTAATCGCCGCAACAGTTTTGCGGTTGATTATTAAACATTCGCAGCCCTATTGTTTGCTCTTTTGGTTCAAAAAGGTTCCATTGGAGTTGGTTGAAAAAGTCTCACCTCTGGGGCTCCGTCGTCGATCATTTGCATCTCCCGGGCTACTTGTGACATAATTGTTCGTTCAGGCGTAGAACTCTCAGCGGTTTCAGCCAGTGAACGAATCTAAATTTTGGCATTGGCTCAAATTGGCGCCTAGATAAGGGTTGGGAGGGCCCCCTAAAGAGTAATCAGACCGTAGATGGCCGTCAGATACGACAGTCTCTGTGATCCTATAATTACGTATCTGCCAGTGTGGTCGAAGGGCATCTGGGGGTTTTGAGGGTCAACAGATCCTCAAAGTTTACCTGATTGTCCTGGCCGAGTCGAGCCAATTCCTTTAACAATCCAGCTGAAGTCTCTTCTGGTTTTTCTTCTTCTTTTGTCTCTACTGGTTGGATTTCTTCCTCTTCTTCTGAGACTTCGACAACTGTTGCTGGACTCTCGGGTTCAACGAAATTCTCAGGACTTCTGGCTTCTGGACTTCGATAGTCTGAGTCCGAAACAGCTGATTCAATTACAGTCCGGGGAGAGGCGAAACTGGCGCTGCTGATACTTCGCAACTCGTCAGATTCCTCCTGGAAAAGTTGAGAAAGTAAAAGATGAAAAGAGAGCCATTGTTGCTGTTTGTGAGCCATAAAAAGAACAGGAACCCAGAGAAAAGATGCAATCTCGTGGCGGCAGGGGGAGGCAGAAAACTTCGAAGAAAAACTTTACGAGAGGAGAGGTGATAACTGGATCGAAGCTCTCTGGAGTTGGGTCCGTGGAAGTCAATAAATAAGATAAGAAACTGATTTTTCCAAGGCAATTGGGTAACTGGAATCGAATAAGACATTTCCTCCTAAATTTTTAGGCAAATTTATTCAAAATTGGCTATGAATGGGCGGATATGGTCCAAATATTTAATTTATTTCTTTGCTACAATCCCTGGGAGATCTTTCTCAAAATGATTGAAGAGAAACTCTCAAAACTAAATGCTGAATGGGAATTGGATAGATTTTCTGCAAAAGAATGGGACAATTTTACACAATTGGACCCAGAGAAAACAGGAACCCAATAAATATGGCTCGTTTAAAAGAGAAAAAAAGTCGTTGAGTTAATGGGTCTTGGGAAATGAATAAAAATAAAATAAGCGTTCCTCCTCGAACCGGTTCAATCAGCTGGTAGAAAGAAAGGTCAAAGAGGAGGTCGAACACACGAAAATGTTTGTCAATATTTAGTTGAAAAGCAATAGGCGTGGGAGCCAGATGTCGGCCCTTTCCGATGGCAATACAGGTGTGTGTCTTGGCAGACGGGGCGGGGTCATCCGGGGTCAGGGCAAGCAGGTGAGTCATGCGTAGAAAGAGTGAGAGGGAGAACCGGCCTTATTGAGGGAGGCAAAACTTTTTGTGGGATTACAAAATATACCAGAGGGAATGAGGTCAACAAAAAAAGATACCTCTCTCCCCCCACAACTGGTTTCTTTCAAGGACAAAAAACAAAGGAGAGAGTGGCCTCTCTGTGATAAGCTGATACCCAATGGAGTCCTTCGACTACAAACATTCCTGTGATGTTTGTGGAAAGATCCCCGTCGCTCTATTTGTATACCCGATTGTTTCAGATTCAAGAGTGGTAGATATTTGAAATGCCGATCATAAAGTACCGTAATCAAAATGAGGGCAAAGGAAGCCATTTCTGGCCCATTGAAGTCTAGGTAAATATTGGAGTTACAGTAGACCAGGGTATACAGTTTCAAAAACAAGATTTACCTCGTTGATTGTATGAAGAAAGGGAGGAAGAGGAGTCATCAAAAGACTGGGAGGCGGTGGTGGCGGTCGATCTTCACCCGATGAATCTGTTTGTGGCAATTCATCAGTCGAAAGTAGTCCCAGAACAGAAGATGGCGCAACTGGATGGGACATCTCCGGCGGAGGCGAAGGCGTCTCTGCAGTCTCCTAAAATCAACGAATAAAGGAAGGAAGGAGATAGTACAAAGAGGAGTAGCTTGGAACAATTTTGGCGACTAATTTGTTTGCAGATTATGGCCGGCCAAAGACAACAGAAAGCGGAATGAATTTGGAGTCAAGTACTGTATTATTCACTCCATTATTATGGCCAGTTATATCCAGTTTATTCCTCGTTCGATCGGGCAATGAATGAAACCTTCAAGCCAAAAGGGCTTCTAGCGAGAACTGGAGGCATCCCTCCGCGAGAAATAAATAAATAGAGGGATGGTCCAAATAAAAAATAAGTCCTCTGAAGGAATCTAAAAAAGAATCAAAGATGGAGAAAAATTAATGAAATAAATGGATAAAAAGGAGATTTTTATCAAGGTAAAATCTCTCAATGCGGAGAATCAAAATAGGGGCTTCTATTGAAAGAATGGGACAAATCGACTGGTGGATCAACTGAAAGGAAGGAGAGATCTCATTGAAATTGATCCGTAAGAGAAAAAGAAGAAATCAATGGGATTGAGAGCTATAATGCGTGGGAGAAATATTATGTGTCGGTCGTTTGAAAGCGTCTTCCCGACTGAAATGGAAGCTGAGTCAGGACGGCGGACGCCAGGAGGAATTCTTAAATGGCATTTGTCCCAAAAAGGTCGAGGCTAATTTGTCGTCTCAAGTTCCGAAATCCAATTATCGCCTCAAAAGTCCTCGAAAGTAAAACTGGTCCCTCTCTCTCTCTCTCTCTTCCATGCAAATCGTCTAACAAGCGGCGGTCAGCTGTCGAATTCAAGAAGTCAATCGATGTCTCTCGCGATTAGTTGTTGTGGCGATCGGCGACAGCTCGGCAAGGACGATTCACTGAGGAGAGAGGAGGTCGAATGAAAAGAAATCAAAAACGGACAGTTAGAGGGGAAGGCCGCGCGGCTGCCGAAAGCCCAAAATAAACAGCCGTTCTCTCGGGTGATAACGATGGCCAGAGAAAGGTGAGAATCGCCGCTTTTTCTTCTTCTGGCTGGACACGATGCAATTATTATGAGGGCTTATATCTCGTTCAAACGACAACCAATTTGGCAGAAATTTTGGACTCTAATTGTTAAAATAGCTAAGCATCTTGAGGTAAAATGCCAGTCTAATCGACAAGTCTAATAAAAAGTTATGTGCTGCCAAAGTCGTTGGAAAATTATTACTGTGAGAACAACAGAGTCGACTTCAAAATCTAAATTGAATCAAAATTGGTGAAAAAAGAGTTGGAGCAGTCTTTTGTTGGACTCAAGTGTCACTCCGAGAGATTTTCTTTCAAAAGAACTGACCAGCTTGACTGGTTTTTTCTTTTACTTTGGAACTCACCTCGTTCTCCATGGTTCCTCGTTCGGGATCCTCCTCCAAAAGATTTCCGTTTTCGTCGTTTCTTTTGATCCTTTTCCTTGAGAGAAGAAGTCTCCAGGCAAGGACGAAAGCCTTAAAAATCTCGGATAATTCGGTCAAAAAGGTTGATGAAATACTAATGAAGAGATGTATAGAAGGGAGTGTCTGCTGCGCATTCCGATTATATCACCCATCTCTCCTGATTTTATCCCTTCGACGCACCCCCGCCTGTACAATAACACCGAAAACTCTCCCTCTCACAAAAAGACATTGTGGGAAAAGCCAAAAAGATTAGAGGTCTGGTTCCTCGGTTCCATTCTGTCACAAAAAAAACCGTTGTTTGGGAACTCTCGAGATTTCTGCCGATCGAGTATTGTCCCAGTTCCAGTAACAATTTACAAACACACCTTGCCAATCCAACTCAAAAAGAGATCGTGACTACAAAATGAAAGAATGATGCGAATGGGAGACAAAAGGAGCTAAACTTATCTCAAAAATAGTCGCAAAATATTTTGAAAATCAGCCACAAGACGGATGTTTGCATTGGAATTTATGGAAATACCTCCATTTTAATTTTAAAAAGACATTTTTAATTTCTATCCAAACATTTTCTATCTTTCCTTCTCAAGTAATATATCATTTATCAATTGACAAAAAGTGTCAAAAAGTAGTACTATGGGACCCTTGTGGTTTACGCTTTGTCTTATCAGAGGTTCTATTTCCGGACGAGACATGTGACTCGTCTTATTATTATTTTCATAAAGAATAAAACGACGTACCATGATGTAGCCAATAAACGCTTGGAAAAGTTGAGTGACAACCTCAGGAATCATAGCGCCTGATTGGGAGGAGGAAAATGATAGCCGTCACTGCTAATCTTGAAACCGGACGAAACCCAACGATTGTTTGTCTTATGGTTCGAAAGCGGCGTTCGTTTTCAATTGGAACAAAGAGGAGGCTAGGTGATGAGCCACAAAACGTACCAAAACAAGAAGATGTGCAATGTAGGCCACGAGAAATGCCATTCGAAGGAGGGGATGTCGTTTGTTTTGCGCCGACAGAGTCAAGAGCTTCACGCGAGGCTGCGGAAGGTGTTCTCTTATTCTTTTTTGCTTTGGGGGAGCTTCTTTCTTTGCGCTTTTTTTAAAATATTCAAAATATGAATAATAGGCTTACCACGATGGATGTCATGACAGACGAAAGGAAATGATGAAAATGATTGGTCATAGCTAGTCGACCGAATTCTTTGTGTTCTGGCATATTGTGCTGTACTGGCTAGTGAGAGAGCTCAAGTTACGGTATTTGGAGACTCAGAGTGCTGCTGCTTTCGGTTATCTCTGTCTCGCGCGGCTATGTCTATCTATGTGGAGCGGGGTCAATTTCGCGTCTTTTTCTCAGCAGCAATGTGTCGAAAATTTTGTAGATAAGGATTCTTAAATTCTGGAGAAAAATTTTATAAGAAAGTTTACGACATTTTGTACAGAATGATTGGGGGAATTGAGAAATAAATGAGAAAAGGAACCAAAAGAAGACCTAACAAGGTTAATCAGATACCGAAATCGATGAGACCAAAGGAGAGGCTCGGCCATATTGTGCGCTCAGCTAATTTCCGCAAATATTTGGGGAAGGCGCAGGTCAGTTTGGGGTGAGGACAGCTACCAGCCAGCCGGCAGCAGTAGAGCGTATCAGCACTGCACGTACCTAACATGTCAGAATTTCTATGCTGTGAAAATGCGACAAAGGCAGATTTTTTTACGTCAAATACTTGGAATAAAGAATTATTCGAATCATTTTGTGAAAGATCTCTGAGATTGTAGCAATTCGGACCATTTCCGCCCAAAAAATAAATAACATTAAAAATTCAGCAATTTATTTCTAGTTAACTAAAAACTATTCTACGCTGAAAAACGACGAATTTTCCTAAATATGGTACTTTAAAATTAAAAGTAAAAAAATATACTTAGAAGCTAACTACTTCTTGAATTTTTCAGTCAAGTTTTACAAAGGAGAGGGCAGTTGATCGAGTAATACCATTGTATTACGAGTGTCTTTTCATACCTTCACTTATTTCGTATTTTTTTTGTCTTTGATGATGTCTCTACAATTCACAAAAATATTTAAATCTAGCAAACTAACTTTATAAGTTGGCTTCTTCCATGTGGTCTAATTTTTAAATTATCCGGTGTGGTAGTAAAAGGAGATACCCTTGCTTTTATTTTACTGATCTGTGGTTCAGTTTGAGGGAAAATAAAAGGAGAATTCTAAGTTATATTTAAAAACAAAAAAATTGCAAACCTTTCGTCTACTCTGAGTATTTAAAAAAGGTGATGAACCTCTAGTTGGTTTATCGTCTCCAGAGTCTGAAGTACTACCACGAAATTCTAAATACGTCATAGGCTTCAGTTTCATCTAAAGGAATTACTACATTAGATAACCTTCTTACCTTTTTTTCTTGTTCGGAAGCCATTTGTAATAATATGTCCATGGAATTTATTCTCTGACTTAGGGCTAAATTCTTCTCAATATCTGACTGCAATTGACCGGATTGGATGGAAGTTGTAGTAACTGGACGATTTATATGCTTCGCAAAAGGTGCAAAAATTGCAGGACTTATATAACGCTTAGCATTTGATTGTCCTAAAATGCGTAAGATAAATGTTGATTAATTTTTACCACTGGCAGAAGTAGAAGCGCTGGATATACTTTCAAGAGTTTGATTTGAAATACGTGTTGTATCTTCTATAAGATTAGAACTATGCTTAAAGAGATCTGCCTTTGCTTTTTTAGGCGCACTTTCTGTTAGTATTAACTTATTTGGCTCTGTTCCGGGAGGAACTAATCCAGGTGGAACTAAGCCAGGTGGAACCAAACTAGATGGAACTAGACCAGGAGGCAGCTTATTTGTTAAATTTTCTAAATTAAAATATTTCTAATTTATTTAAAATCCTACTTGACATTAAATCAGCAGCTTCCTTCGTTAAATTGTTTTTGAGGGCGCTATAATCGTCAAAACTAGAACTAGAAACACTACCACAAGAGTCACCCTCATCTTCATCCTCATCATCCTCTGAATACTCAAGCCCAAGGTCTGCTGCAGTGACACGTCTTACTTTAGACTCTTTTTGAGGAAGTAATTTTTGCTCCTGATTCAAGTTCCGCGCATTAATGAATTTTGGAGCGAGAGTAATGCGCTAAAAGAAGAATAAACTAATAAACCGTTTCTTACATTATCTTGCGTAAGTCTAAGACCGTCGGTAAAAGTAGTTTTAACAAGATCCTCCCATGTTTTAGAATATAACACCGTTGTATTAACTTTGACATTATATGCCCTTTTATATATTTCATCGATATGATCAAGCTAAACAGAGTTTATAAAACTTCTTTGAAGACAAACCGGAATCGTTTCTGGGTACATATTGAGGAGCATTTCAATGAGTTTATCATATAATTCTTTAACAGTGGGAAAAGCCCAATTGGATTTTTTAGTTTCTGTAATAATTGAGCTTTTGTGGCGTTGTTCCCATTCTTAAATTAACAAATGAAGAGTAAAGTAGTTTAAACCTTTCTGTTTAAGAGCATTTTCTTTTGAAAGGAAGCTCCACTGACCTCCACAGCCAGTAATAAGTTCGATCTGAAAATGATAATATATTCTATTATTTGCTAACTTTGTCTGCTAAATACAATTGGTGAACTTTTCGCATGTTCTTTGTTCCGAAAAAGTTCGACATCTCCTTGTAGTCAAATTGTGTTTTGAATAGGTCTTGATAGGCCCAATTGAGTTTAGTTAATGTTGCTTTTCCGGAACATTTGTTCAAGGCTTGCAGTATACGCATTGCTCCGATTTTAGCCTAAAGTTAATAGATATTTTCTAAATGAATTTACCGCTTCAACTGGGTTGCTTTCTGCATTGGAAAGACTTATATTAGGAACAATTTGTTGATTCTTAAGAGTATTGTCAACCCCTCTAAGACTAATAGATGATGCTGCTTTTACGAGTGGCTGCTACAAAAAAGAGAACGTAGGAGATAAAAGTCTTTACAATATCCCAAGTATTGGTTGTGTTGTTTCTGCCACTAGAACCTGGGTGGCCAAATGGAGAACCAAAAATGTTTGCCGAATGGTACGTGGAACCGACAGCCTTCCCGCCTCGTCCCATTCTTTGCGGCAAATAATTGCTAACCTGACAATTGCATGTATAGTAAAATAATTGTATTAGACTTACCACGTTTCTTGGCATGAATCGTGTAGCCAATTTTCCTTTCCCTCCTCTGCCTTCCTTCTTTCCGCCTCGTTTTTTCTTATTTTTCTTTTGCTTCGCTATGAAGGATTGTATTTCCATCGTAGCTGCAGTCAAACTACACTTATTTATTTAGATAAAACGCTAAGCTTACTTTGCCCTATAACAATATCTGCCATCAATAAAGACTTTTTGCAAATCAGGATGATCTTCTAAGAAGGCTTCGAAAGTCATATAGCCGAATCTTCTAAAGGGCACTTCTTCATCAAAGTTATCTCTATATATGAATAGAAATATTAAAGTCTTTACTTACTTGAATTCCATGTTAATTTTATGTGCAGAGACCGGTTCGGGAAACGCGGCACACAGAGAGTGAACATCAGATCTATATCTTCGAAGAAGTTGTTCTCCATCGTCAGCCATTGTCACTTACAAAAAGCTATATATGAATTAGATGAATGTTAATAAATTCTGTGAGTATGTGTCTTATAAGGTTTTTACTTATTTTATGCAAACCATGACTATAAATTGCTGATCAAAGCGTTAGAAAGTGCAAAGAAACATTCAAGAAAATGAGAATACCCCATCATTCCAACACCCCGAAATTTTAACTTTTCTACTACAGTTTGATTAAAACAAGTTTGTATTTATTGTTTGCTATGAATCGTTCAAGCTGCTAAGAAGAAGGGCTATTTTATTTCAAAGCATGCTTATCCGATTATAATACGTAAAAACACACAAAAACGACAAAAAATGAATAAAACCTTACAAAATCTAAATTTGCGCACAGATAGCCACTCTGGTATACTATAGCGGAACTGCCTTTTTAAAACCCAGAAAATCTAGAGATACAATAAATTCCGAATATTGTCGTCTATTTTAGAATTTAGACACGCTTTCCCCTGGAAATGAGAGAATTCTTAGAACAAGAACCCCATAGATTATATGAGAAATGCCCTAGAATACAGGATCCGAATAACTGAAGTGCAGAAGAGAAGATTGTTTCCTGGAGCAGACATCGAACAAATCTGGTTCTCATAGATCGTGTGAGTTTCTCTATCGTATTAGAGTACAAGAACGTACCAAGCAATATCTAATAAGTTCCCTGATATTACGTGAGAAAGAGCTAATGCCTTCGGTTGTTCCGGAGATCTCAAAATGATGTGGAGAAATACTTGGGATATCGCAGGAAATTTGGGCAAATGTTTTCTGAGCCTGTATGAAGGCAATGGGCCTCAAATTTTAAAGCGAGGGTTTTTTTTGTTGAAAGGCTATCATATATACAGTCGCGACGTAGCGGCAGGGTTTCTTTGGCAAAGCGAGGAAATTAAGAGCCAAAAATGAACTCGCTTTAACACTTTTCATATTCACTTCGTCTTCTCTTCTGAAATCATCCCTTCCCTAACGCATCTCTAATGTTGCATTTCCTTTGAACAATAGAATCTCCAGATAACATGCTTCTCGCCGGCTTTGCTATCTCCGCTCTCGGCAAGAACATCCGACAGGTTCTTTCCCATCAGGACTTTTTAGTCCCCATGCTCATCAACACTCTCCTTTCCAAAGAGTGCCACGAACAAGCTGCCAGCGATTGTCTCTCGATCCTGGCCAGCCTCTGTTCACACAATCCTGATCATTTCCAAAAATTGGTTCAGGAAAGACGATTTAACCCTAGACTATTGGAGTTTTTGGAACTCAGCTTAGTTCTTCGACTCTCCGCTAATGGAGATTGTTTAGCGAAATTACAAGTAAGTTGATTCCCCAGTGTATACAGTAATTTATTTCAGAAACAAGCCCTAGCCCTATTGGGAACATTTTGCCGTCATCCGCTCGTTGGACTCAAAACACGCGAGAAATTAATGGCTAACATCCAACTAATAGTCCAAAAAGTGAACATACTTAGCCTGAAAGTCACCCTCTCGGCAATTGATTTGCTCATTGTTTTGGTCGAAGACCTTGATGTTTTCTCTGACATTTTGAAAATGAGGAATCTTCACAGAGAAATTGTCTCTGTCGCCATCATAGCTTTCAACAATCTCCAGGTAAAACTCCTCCAATTATTCTGAAATAATATTTTAGGGAGGAAGATTAGAAATGGACGGAGTTCAGATGGAAGTCCTTTTGTTGTCTTCCTTACTCTTGATATGTCAATTATCAGTCGATCCAGGAGTAGGAGATCGTGTCATATCCGAGCTGGTTGATTGGACAGATAGCCAGTTTCTTCCTTTGGCTATTCTCTACCACCCACGAGAAACGCAGGAGTTAGCCCTTTCTCGCACCGTAGCACTTTGTATTCTCTGCTACGCAGCAGTTAGTCCATTCATTCAGATTTCTCTCTCGTGGAAAGACATGGAACTGCTCCAAGAGTTGACACATTATCATAATTACGGTAACTATGCTATCCCAAAAGATCAAAATAGATAATTTCAGAAAGATTTGCTTCCACTATCATCGCTTTGCATTTATAAAGAAGATCCCTTCTCTTCATGTTAGATTTGATTCCATTTGTTAATAAATTATAAGATATATCGATATTAGGCTCTTCTCCCTACTTTTTCTAGCAATGAAAGGAAGCCAGCAAATGCGGTCAGAGATTTGCAATCAATGAAAAATCAGCCTACTTACTTGCCCTTATCAATGACCGGCACTTTATCGAATTTATCCACAGAAAACTTTGAAGGCCAACTATACTTCCCTCAAATAAAAGACTAAAACAAATTATAAAAATTTACATCAAAAAATATGTAAAAAATGTGCAACATTGCATTATTAAATAATATTACCATATTTCTTCTTCCGAAAGATGGCCTTCATCAACTTCGTCTTTTGTGATTTTCTCATATACCATATTAAATAATTTTTCTTGGTAATCCTTTCCTCGATCTGATGCATTCACTGGGGGCATAACTGTAACTAGCCTTCTTAGGTGGTCGAGCGCCACTAGCGTTCCTCGTGCAGATACCATTAATTGATCTATAGAAGTTATTTTAAAAAGAAAAAAGAGCTTACTTCCTTCGCCGACTTTTCTTAATGAAATTTCTTCTGCATTACATTTTTTTAGAAGACAATCAGTTAATCGATTAACATCGGCATAGTCTAAAATTCGAGGTTACATAAGATCAATTAAATTGACCTGGTAACTCAATTGAAAACGGCTCCATTTCTCTAATAATATCAGTTTTCCAGAAATTTCCATCGGCTTTAATCGGTAGTTCTTCAAAACGTAGATTATAAACCATGTTATAATACGATTGCATTGCGGCCTGAAAAGTGCATAAGTTTTTCATATTCCTAAATATTCTAACCCGATGATAATGAGACCACTCGCCACGACAAAAACAAGAATCTATTCCAATTAATGAGTAACTAATACTTTCAAGACGGCCGAATTTACGCGATGCAAGAAATTCAAAAAATTTCACAAGTAACGGTGAAATTCGACCAAACTGTTCAGCCTTTAAGTCTTCTATATTGGTATGAATGGGAATCTGAAATAGTAAAAATAATTGTGAAGGAAAAATGAATACCGGTTGTAATAGCTGCAGTGCATCACCGTCAAGAGAGGCAAAGGCATTAATAAAATACATAATAACAAGAAGGCTTAAGTGTAATGGGGTAAAGAATTTGCCGCTTAGTCTCATATTCTTGCCCCATTCATGAACGATAAAGAGTAATTTGTCTAACCCTGCAACTCAAATATGCCAAGGTCTTTAAAATGAAATTTCCCCACCATCATATTTTTTGCAGTACTTTAATAAAGCTTCTTCTGCTATTGAAGTATCGCTTATATGCTTAAATTGGCGGAATTCTTCAAATTTTTCCATGTTTTCTTCGATGTATGTAGCGATACGCTTTTCCAATAGCTAGAATAATTCGTAGTATATATAGATTTGCTGGTAAACCTGATAAAGTGGATTTCCTGATACAACATAATTGGGATCTCCGCGGATAACCTCCTGCTTGATATTTGCAAGTACATCATAAATTAGCCAAGGGAATGACAAAAACCTTTCTCCTGTTTCTTGTGCTCTTCCTATAAAAGATGTCTTAATAAATATGAAAATAACTGACTGTAGCAGCAAATATAATAGGCTGATGCCTTTTGCTTCATAAGAGCGCTGGGAGCTTTAATTTCTCTATGAAAAATATTATTTTCGTCAGCAAACTGTCTGTCTTGCTTCATAGTAACATTCTTCCAACCAGAAAATTCCTTAATGATGTATTTTTTAAATGTCATATTCTTACTTCAAAAAATTGTTCTCGGACTTTACGACAAATATCCGTAACCTTAGTCTCAATAAGAAGATTTGTATTAAAAAAGCTCAAATCATCTGCGTCCTAAAGCAACAAAAACATTTGATTTAATTTAAAATAAACTCACTTTATCCGATAAACGATTTCTGATATCGCAGATACAACCAGAAATAAGCTCTGCTTCAGTTCTAATACCATAGTTTTCCATAACAGCTCTAAGCAAAGAAATATATTTGCTGAGTTCAGTCTCGGCTGTATCTTCATAGTGTTGCCATCCATCTATTACTAGATATTTATCAAACTGAATTAGTTTAGCTATTAAATTTGTTTTAAAAAAATTACATCAACTGTCATTTGTTCATCCTTTTCTTCGCCAATTCTCATAACATCTTCAATAGCTTTAATTTCCCGGTAGAGTTTTCCTAGCAACCGAGGACTTTGATACATACAGCGATTTGATTCTCCTTGAAAATCTGGCGAGCGTTCCGACTTCTCCGGTGGGAGCATTTCTTCGGATTCTTCATCTATTTTAATAGTTGGATTATATAAAGTAAAATTTTACCTTTAGTCCAGCTATTTCTGAGAGGTTCTGGGCACATCCCAGATTTTGTAAAGTCTAATGCTTGACTGTTTTTTTTGGCTAGTGCCAAACAAACCTATATGTTAAGCCTATTATTTGCAGTTCAAATTTGCTTACCTTATGCTTTATACCAAATTGATCGGAGGCAGTTAGAAACGCATTGGCAATAGTTCCTACTGCATCTAATGTCATATAATTAACATAAAAACTGGCCATTTTTTCTTGCTAAAATTTGTTGTATATTACTTAAAATGCTTACAATTTTTACTGAGACATCTTCATCTACGCGTTTGGGTACAGCAAAATCAAATGGTTCTTCATTTCTTAGTAATAACAATTCTTTGTCCCAAATAACCACATATTCATCTCCATCTAAGTCAGAACCTATGACCGACAAGAGTTATTGATATAAGATAATCCTAACCTGCCATCTCATCGGGATGGGGACGAGGTCCATGTTGTGGAAAAACAACAACATCGACCAAATGGTACAGCTCTGGAATATCGACTGCCTCAAAAACTCGCACATCTCCCGCTACAATGCAAGGATTTTTTGTCATTAAAACTGGGCCTAAGTAACTTCATATCCTGAATTCCAAATGATCATATCTTACCTTTGATGACTCGTTTAGCAGCATTTGGACTTGGAAATTTTTCACGAATACTATTCGTAATTCGAACAAAAATTTGACCGTATTGCAATCTATTGGTTTCATCCGTAATACCAAGCAATGTTCGACCATTTTCATATGGAATTTGAATTTGAGCTTTCTTTAATTGTTTTGCTAAATACAAGTAAAGATGAAAATGAAAAACTTACTGACTGAAAAACGAACTGATGACTTTATTAATGATCGAAAAAAAATCTCATTACTCATCTCAAATCCTGCTGCTACGCTTAGTGCGTCAATATCAATGCGTCTAGGCAATTCCTACAATAACATTTCAAAAATCGTACTATTATTTGAGAAAACCTTTAATCTATTTCGGCAAGTTGTTTCATCCAACATTTGTGTTGCAAACCCTCTCATTTGTCGATCAAGAAGATACTCAATTCGTTCTGTTACTCTTTTATGCGTTTCAAATCCTTGTAACATTGAAACTTGATCGAGAATATTAATAAATGGCTTGTTTAGTGAAACTGGACTAGGAGACGATACTTTTACAATTTCAATAAAGTCTTGTTTGGCACCGTAAAATCTTTTGAATTTTTTTTGTTAAATCACAAACTTACTTGTCTTGACTATCGCGCAGTGCTACATGAACAATCCAAGATGGACAAGAGGGAACAGGGGGATTTCCTCTCCCTGTGGAGCGTGCCCATGCATTATGCTCATCAAGCGCTCTATTTACCCCAAGCACTCCTTTTAATCCTCTATATCGAAACTGTTCTGAAATTTAAAATATACTTAAAATTCTAACCTGGAAACATGAAGGAAATCCATGTTTAATACCAAAATCTTCAGCCATTTGTCTTGCGAATTCTATACTGACACCACCAACACCGTCGGAAAAGGTAAATTCGGATAGTAAACTATTTGCTCCACCAATAATATCATGAATATATGCACAGTTTTCTATTGGAAGTTTTACTCCGCTTTGGCGGCTTTGCGTAAAGCATTGTCCAAGACGAGCCATCAGCTTCGGGATATTTTCAATTTGTTCAAAGCGGCCAAGTGTTTTTCTTACGTTTTCAATTTGCCACATTGTATGATGTTCGGGTTGCTTTCCCGGATTTTGCTAAATCAAAAATGTTCTCAAGATAAACTATTAAACTACCTTGCGCCATTCTCTGACGTCATTATAGGTCATTTTTTGCATAAAGTAAGCTCCATGGTCGCGAAGTTGCGAGTTTGAACTTCCCAAATATCCGTAGCTAATACCTGTAAGAAAAAAATGTAGATGAAATAGTTTTATACCAGCGATAAACATTCCATGTACAAGTTTCTCATAGACGCTTCGTTTGATATTCATAAGACCGGTTTTCGTTGCTCTCATTTTTTGACCATCATCATCACGAAACGCAACACGAAGTACAGTGATAGCATGTGGATCATATCTACGCAATACTCTATTAGACATCATCATTTCAGGTACAACATAAATAGTTCTTGTCGGTGTGATTATCACCTAATTATGTATAATTAAAGTCTGCTTCAACTTTACCTTTCTTACACGCTGATATCCTTCTCTCTGCTCATCATCAGTTAAAGTTAGAGCGTTAGCATCTTCTTTTTTAATTACTTCAAATAAATTAGCTAGTGTTTTTGATACAAATCCAATTCTTTTCCGTTCATCAATCATTGTAATTAATCTTTCAAGACTTCTTTCAGCTATCTAAAAAGGACTAAATTCACAAACGGAACATACATTAAATGCGGCTTTTACTTGCCATGCTACTACATATAGGAAGTTTATCCATTGTTCTCGAATGACACAAATTTGATCTTTTACAATAGCTCCACGAGATAAAAGGCATTCAAGTAGATAAGTCAAGGCAAAACGCTTGTGCCTAGTATCTTGCTGTTCATATGGATCTGCATAACGGTTTTGTGGAAGACACTAAAGCTGACGCCGATGAAAAAAAATAAAATTTACTAACAAAATTGAGAAAATCTCGGAAAATATTGTCCTTATCACTAGTTGGACTAACTTTGTAAAGTCTTCTGCCATTGTGCTGTCCCCAGCTAAAATATGGACGGTCTAGTTTCATTAGCATGTCTATTACCTAAATAAATTTATATTGGTTTTTAAGTTGCAAAATGTTTACTGGGAATGTGCCAAATTCGATTGGAAGGCTTGTTCTCATTCGTAATCGTGAAAGAATAGAATATATTTTTTCTTCCTATACAAAGTAAATTAAAATAACTAAAGACCGACCGAGACTTTTTGTGCAAATTCAATAGAAAAATTTGGACAATTTGAAAGTTCCGAATCTTTAGGCCATTCATTTTCTGTGCGTCCACGCTTCACCGTGGTAACTCTAAAGAATTTCTGATTTCCTCTTTGCTAAAGTAAGATTGTTTTGTTTGTAGAAAAGATTTTACAAACTTTTGCATTTACAGGGCCTCTTTCAAGCATAGGCGGACTATTAAGTTCAAAGTGGATACGCGTTCTATCGCTACCGAAATGATCACTTACTGAGTTATCAACAAGAATTCTACGAATATGAGCTCTTTGGATCTAGAACTTGAATAAAATCTTCTAAAACATACCGTAATTTTATAAATAACCTTAGTATTAACTTTCTTAAGACCTTTTTCAATTTCCATTTCCTTTGCAGCTATTTCTTCGTAGCAATAGAATTTACACAGAACCGTATCGTTTCGATCAAACTCAAACTCGACATCAATATCATCTGTGCGAGTTGGAGGCTTTCTGATGTCCATTGAAACTTCCCAATGATTAATATAGACTCCACTTTGTATATTTCCCCAAAATAATGCACCAGCTTTGGCAGCTATTCTAGGCCTGGCATTTTAACTTGTTAATTACAGTAAGTATCACTTACGCTAAAGATGGATCAAAACCCTCATTCGAATGAAAAATTAATAGTGGATTAAGATAAGGCATGTATAATTGTTGTTTGATATACTTAAAAAATTTGCATGTCAGCTTTAACAAGGCCTTTTCAAAGTTATAATGTTCAATCTAAATTAAATTAAATGTCTTATAAAGTGTTTACCTTGTATGCGAACAGGAAATAATTTTGCTGTGATACTTTATCTATCTCGCGAATATCGCCTTCATCTACTTCTGAAGTAATGAGAAAGTCGCATTTTCTCAAAGCCTATAATCAAGAGTGTTATATACGCAGCTTATTTGTTAATACATACCACTTTTAGAAATTCAACCTGGTTATCTCGCATAACCTCGCTGAAATTTACATCGCTTCCTTCATCTGTTCGTGGAATTTCAAGCTTCATACGAGCAATATTCCATATTCTGTTTCTTATTTCTTCTTGCCCACTGAAAATTCAATAGAGTGAAATAAGATCTTACGATAATAGCTCCTCTGAATCAGAATACTCCATGCCGAACAGTCTAAAAAGCAATCAAAAATATTAACAGTTGTCAGCATGAATAGAGATAATGCAATACAACGAAATGTGTATAAAGATCGCCCTGATATATGTGATCAAAATATTTATTAAATATATAGTGCTATGATTACAAGATAAGAATGCAGCCTAAATTTACATTTGCATAAAATTTCACGGGAATGTCCAACATTGCAGGCATATAGTTTCGAAAAGATATTTACTTCATTTTTGACGATAAGTTGATCAGTTAAAAACTTCTTATTTAAAAAAAGTCAATTTTAGCTTACTTTCACTCTAGGAATCAACGATAATTCTAGTTCAGATGGACATAGCAATTAGTTCATTAGAAAAAATAAGTTCATCAAAATCTATTATAAACTGCAGCCTCCCGTAAAAATTGCAGCATATTCGAATTTATTTTTTTTCAACAAATTGGCTTTTTTCCTATTCATCTCTTTCCAATCATTTTATCCTTTGTCACAACACAAATCGGAATAAGAACATATGCAACTTTATTCACAAACAATGTTGCAATTATCAAAACATACGGTTAATAGATACTTGAATTATACAGAAGAATAACGAAAAGGAAAAGTGTATGAACGCAAATAAATCGAGTGTAATAAATGAGGGGGGACAAAACATAACGTGGTAGTTAGGGGAATTGGTGCTGACAAACTAGAATCTGTATAATCAGCATTCCGACCGGACGCTCGACTTGGTGAAAACCTATTTTTTTTTTTACTTCTTGTATTTTTTTGCTGCTTTGATAGAGACGCGATTCTTCTCATCCTCTAATGTGCGTAATTCGGCTTCAAGACGATTTAATTCAGCACTGGCTTCATCTTCAATTTTGCGCGATAACGCGCTTAGCTAAATTATGTAAAGTTAGAAAATAAATTCTTCTTACCTCTTCTTCTCTACGTCTGAATTCTTCCTCCTTGCTTTCCAGCTTTTCCTTAAAGTCAGCTCTCAATTTAACCTCTCGATTAGCAATATCGTCAGTGTATTCCTTCTGCTTTCTACCGAATGCTTCAATCAATTTTGGTCCAGAATCGCCTTCGCCACCCTTGAGCATGGCACGCATTCGTTCTCTTCGATATTTTTCATAGAGAACTTTATGAGTACGCTGTCTCATGGCGTCTACATTTGTGCGAAGAAGGCCTTCTCTCAGCTTTACAAAATCGCAATGTGCTTCATTCTCAACTAAAAGGCATAAAAATTAGATCATAATTAGCAAACCTTCAACTATTCCCCATGCATATTTTCTAACTCGTATCTTAACTCCGTTTTCTTTTTGAATAAAGTCATTGCTACCACAAACAGCAAAAGGAACAGTCGAATTCATTTCTATGTTACTTTGGACCACCTAAAACTTAGTGCAAATGCAAATGCTTAAGTACCGTTTCGTCGTCGGTCGGAAACTGATAAATTTCAATTTTTTGGCTGCGGAGGTCACTCATAACCTAAAGACAATCTGTTTACATTTTCGTAATAATAAAACCTTCTGTTTTATTCGAAGAAGCTCATCTCGCGACGTGGTGTCAGCTTTTGCGATCACAGGGATCACATTCACGCGCTTCGAGAGCTCACGCAGCGTTACCAAGTCGAGAGCCTTAAGCCTGAAAATAAAAATAAGAAACTTGCAGTTATGATTTAAGAAAGAATAGCCTTCACAGTTGAACGCTGACTGAACGGCCGCTAACAATGAAATGCCAAGGTCAATCGAATAAAAAGGAATCCGGGAAAAAGTGTTATTCTATAATATCTGCCATTTCGTTATGATTTTTCTTCAAATACATGCGAATATTTTCGTACGCTTAAAGGTTGCAAAATTTTCTTTTAAGAAATCTAACCAAAGGATAAAAGGCCAATCAACACTGTCGAGAATGACCTAGGCTAGATGGTCACTCGATAGCGTTCGGAAGGATAAGCATCGGCTGTGCTAAATCTATCCGGGACACCCGTTCTTAAATAAATTTTTAGCCTAAAAGAGAGTAAGCACGTTTAGCCAAAAAACATAATTGGTGAATTGGAAATTTATAGATCACTAACCCATGACCAGTAGGCGATATGAAATAAAGGCAAGCATGAATTCGTGAGTCATCAAAATATTTAAGCATGCGTCTGACCTAAAATAAAGAAATATTACCAGGCTCTCTTTTTATTTACCTTTAATTCTTCTTGAAGATAACGTTCAAACTGATCATCCAAATAATTGGCTATAACTTTAGCACTGTTATCTTTATCAAGTTGGTCTCCAAATCCTGCAGTTTCGACCAGCCTTAGCTTTACTTTAGTTCCACCTTCGGCGACTTCTAAAAATGACTGAAAAGTGCTAAAATTTTTTATACCATATGGCTTGCAGCGAAGTTCCACTGTCTTTAATTCATGAGTGCATGGTTCGAAATCAACCTTCATGTTAAACAAGCTTTCAATAAGGGTTGTTTTTCCTGTTCCAGTTTCACCAACACACATCAAATTGAATTGGAATCTAAATTTATTTTTAAAAAAGCGTTATAATATTTTAATTATTTTATATCTTACCCTGTTTCAATACTTTTATTGACTAGTTGTAAAGGAAGCGAGTCAAAACCAACGTGACCATTTAACTCGACAGTACGGCTGACATCTTTTTTTCCATGTAACGTAGCTGGTACAGGTGGCGGTGCGGAGTTCGGCTTTCGGGTATCTTCAACCATTTCTTCTTCAAAGTCGAAGATTCTAAAGAAGATCAATTAGTAAAACGGTTAAATCAATATAAAAGCATTTGGAATAGAGAACCCGATTGGCAATGTGAACAGCTGCGCAAGTGCTGAAAAGAAGTCAAAAGAATAGGCTATTGGCAAAACAAATGATCTACACATTCTTATAGTAGACAAAATCCATTTGTACATGTACAAACCATAACCTTCTATAACTAGAAAGAAAAGAAGAAACTTATGCTTGTTTTACGGCTGTACAAATATCTCTTTAACTCTAAACATGAATGGAGCGAAGATATATTGAAGATGCAGAGATGTGAAAATTAGTTTGAAGAAATGCCTTTCGCGCCATTGAGAGGTGCAATAGAGCGTGTTTCCTTTCGCTTCAACATTTTATGTTCTGTTGCTTTTGTTCTCAAAGAACAAATCTATTTATATTCCTTCTTTTGTGAAACTATTCTGAAATACTTTACAAAGTGAATTTAACCAATAAAAGTCTCTTATAGCAGATGATTGAGCTTTACTTAAGCAGCATCACTCTTTTTGAATTAAAATGGCCATCATTTATCTGTTTAGATGCCAAGCAACCCGAATGATCCTCTACAAAACATCGTAGATAAAATTCGTCAAACAGCTGGAGCGGAACCAAGAGATGACACGATTACTGGGAAAATTATTAATTATATGGCTCTTCTTCACACTAAATCAATCCCCACACAAATGGGTATCGGTGGAGGAGTTGGACTGTAAGCTTATTTTACTTGGACGATATGTATGTTTAGAACTACTGGCTACTTATTCACACGTGGAAGTAAATCCGCTGCAGCTGTATTGGGAGTCTCGCTTTTAGCTTTTCAAGTTAGGTTTATTTTAATCAAATATTTGCTTTAGTTTGCCAGCTATAAAGGCTATATTTATATCGATGAAGGCAGAGTTAAAGACGATATTCGCAATCTAGCGTATGGAATTGAGCGAAGTCTTTCTGGCAAAAAAAGAGTTCGAATAAATAAGGACGTCGTAGCCAATTATATTTCGGATAATCGATGGGTTATTGGAGGCTTCGCTGCTGGTTGGCTAATCGGTTTTAGTTTGGCATAAAATTCTAATCATTTACTCGAATGTAAAAAGCATAATTATGTGTTTTACCTATCTAGTCGTTGCATGTTTACAATCATTTTCATGAGCTTATAAATATTTTCTCAGAGTAACTTCAACAAACTGCAGGTTTGGACCACTAATATCTTTCATCAGCAATCTCTCACGTGCAACACGGAGATACGCAAGAAAGTCCAACGAACAACCGCTGCTCGTATCTTTCTGGGTGTTTTCGTTGTTTCAATCAATGCCTCCAATCATTTAGTTCTCCTATTTCTCCTCTCATTTCTTATATACTCTTTTCATTGAAATTGCAAGAAAACTATTTAGAATGGATATTGAACGGGTTCATCACAATCTACGCCACATTCTACCATTTGCTGCAATTCCTGTTAGCTTGTACGCCATATACAAGTAAGACCCTAATGTCCAAAGTACAAACAGTTATTTGCCCAAAATTACCAATGAAAAACAGATCTGCAAAATCTTCGACAGTTGTTTGTTCTTTACACAACATTGTCACATTTTTGAGCAACAAAACATCTGAAAAGCAAACGTTTAGAATTTTGGCTGCGCTTGTTCCTGGACCTCAACATAACAAGAAACTGACTTACAAGGACAAAACAGTTTTGATCGTTGGAGCTAGTACAGGCAGGTTTACCGAGAAACGGCAACATGTTTACAGGATTGGGAAGAACTCTTGCCCTTGAATTATACAAACGAGGGGCAAAAGTCATCGTCACTGCAAGAAGCATAGACAAATTGAAGGAATTATGCGACGAGATGAAGGGAAGTCATCAAGGAAACCCGCACGAACCCGAATACAGGTTGGTCCCTCATAGAGAGATAAAAATGACTCAGATATCTTGATGTTGCCGATCCGACTGAAATTGAAGACTTGGCAAAGATGGCAATCGATGGGAAGACTATCGATATCCTCATCAATAACGCCGGAGTTTCAAATCGAGGAGCCGTTGAGGACACTCCCGTCGAGATCTACAAGTTTGTTACAAATCGCGCTTTCAATCTTCGAATATAGGAAGGTGATGGAAGTGAATTTCTTTGGAATCGTCGCCGTCACAAAAGCCCTCCTTTCTCATGTTCCCGACGATGGTTGTGTCATTGTGACCAGCAGCATGCAAGGAAGAATTTCCATCCCTTATAGAAGCTGCTATGCAGCAAGTAAACATGCTCTTCAAGTAAGAAGTCATCTCTCACTCTTACCCTTAAAAGGCTTTCTTCGATGCTGTTCGAACTGAGACTCGTCCCAAATTGCACATCCTGGTGGTCAGTGCCGGCTATATCAACACAGGTTTTGGAACTCGAGCTCTTGATGTCAACGGGATGCCGGTTGGAGTCGAGGATGTCAATCAACAAAAGGTAGAAATAACTTTATTTTCTGTACAAACCCGTCGATTCATTTCTGATTGTCAGAAGCTCGAATTATACTCACAGGGGCTATGTGATTCGAGTCTTTGCCTCCCCATCCAAATTCGCCCTCCCAAGTATTTCTTTCATCATTCCAATCTGGTCCAACAGGCCAATTTGCCGGGTTAGGCAGTGGCCAATTGCCTTGTTCAAGATCAGGATTCGGCACATCTTCCATTCGAATTGGAGTCGTTGGGGTTGTTGTTGTCGTAATTGGAGGCTGAAAATAAGCAGTTTTTTTTGCAGGGTCTATCATCAGAAGAGGCTGCCACTCAAATCATCAATGCAGCCACAAATCGCGAGACTGATTTCATCATGGCTCCATTTACTAATCGGTTTGCCGTCTTCCTGCGTTGGGCTTGGCCCAATCTCTACTTCTTCCTCGTCTACAAACGAGGACTCGAGGATCAATTCGCTAAGAAACACAACTAGCCAGACTCAGTGCCATATTTAGCCACAATGTATCAATTCTAGACACACAGGTTGTAAGTAAACTTTTTTGTGTTAGGTTGAACTTTGCCGAAAACAGGAAAAATGAAATTTGAAGGGGAATTTCAAGGCCGGAGGTCAAGGTTGAACTCACCAGCAATGTGAACGGGTTGAAAAGGTTTCCGAAGATATTATTTGGTTGGATTGGCTGACCTAATGGCTGTGGAGGCCATTGTGGTCGCTGTTGAAGGCCGAAAAGATTCCCCCATTGTCCTAAACGTTTCTTCTTTTGGAATCAAAACATTTTCTACCTTCGACTAGAACTACCAAAAGGGAGGAAAGGAGGACTGATCGCATCCGGATTCCTAAAAAGAATTGAAGCAAAGGGAGCCGACGAATGGAAAAGACCTCTAGACGAAGGGCAATCTGCCGAACTTGTAAAAGTTCTCCGAGTGGCAATTTTGTCTCGTGACGTGAGTGAAAAAAACTCAATGCCAAGGATAAGCAGAGAACGAGGAAGGGAAAAGAGGCGCACGAGACCCCTTTGACGCTGCCCAGCGAACCATGTCAGTCGGATTACACTTTGACTGCTTCACGATGAGACAACGGAACACTTCGGCAAAGTGAAACTTTTCATTGCCGGACAATTATGACGAAAACATCGAGGGAACTGGAATTTCCAGGTCATTTTTCCGATTCAATGGGGTGGCAAAGGAGCAAGATGTTTTCCACAACTCACAGTCAGTCTATCTAATAGTTCGTTTTTGAAGAAGAATCCACTCACATTTAGGCAGAAACTACCGTACTCTTTTGAAGAGGGAATTATAGAGCTTATTTGCTCATCTCTGATTGAGGGAGACTCCTCTCAATTGTTCAACCCAATTACATACGTTTGAACGAAGAGTCAAAAAAGCGATTGAACAGTGGGAAATTGCTCTGGCGAAGGAAGTTTATGTCTTATAATAGTCTCTGAAGTTAGAGTGGAAATAAGAATAATTGTTCTTGAAGGTGGCTAAGATAATTTTTAGCAGGATTTCCTCAAGCATATTTGAGAAGTTCCTCCTTCCGGTGGCATCCCTGTCCTTTCCACGTAAAGGTGATCCCTTATCATCCTCTCGCCGGCAGCTCTGACTCAGAGTTGTAAATCAAAAAAGTGCAATTTTATTGTCGCATTGGCGAATCTCTCGGAATTGACAAATATCTAGCAAATTGATCGGTTTCCTCTTCACCAATCCTCTTCTCCTTCAATTCCCTTCTCCATCAAACTGTATCAATTGAAGTAGCAATCGGCTGGAAGTAGAGAAGGAGAGGGAGAAATAAATAGGAAACATATTAAAAGAGACCAATAAATTATCCCCCTCTTGGTGTGATTTTATGACTATGGCTTTCGGCCATGGCTACTGCTGCTGCGTGGCTGATAACGCCAATCCTTTCTTTCGATAGTGATTATTCCACCACTACCAGCAAGGATTAGCTTCCATAAGCTTCCGTTGACTTTTTATCTCCTTTCCTTCTTGCTATAGTTATTTTTTATTCGAATTATTTCTTTTTCTTTCAAAAATCTAAGAATTTAATTTGAGTTTTGGCTACTTCACTACCATTCAAATTATTTTTTTTACCAACAGTTAAATCCGATAACTCAACAAAGTCTTTTCAATCTCTTGTTAGAATCACTCTATAGTCTCATCAGGCCATCCTTTCAAAATTGAAATTTAGGCAGTTGGATTTATTATTTAGTTTGAACCTCCTTCTGTATCTCTCTTCTTATAGCACATTGACAAGTCGAGGTGACTGTGTCTCCACCCTTGAGCTTCCTTTTTGACGTCTTTTTTCGCTAATCCTTTGAGAGACGCTTATCGCCTGGGCGGCTCCCTGAATTCCAGTCGGACGGAAGCAACAAGTGATATATTTCCAGGGTAGTCACCCGTTCCAACGATGCCCTATTGGGGCACGTACGATGATGCTGGAAGCGGGAGGGATTATGCCGATCCAGACAATGATGTTTCTGAACTCGTCATCTCACCTGCTGCTTGGCATGAAAAATATCGTCCATCGTGGTTATCCAACACTGCGTAAGAGCGAGCGTCTTGCTGTAATCTCAAAATTTAGACTAGCTATCATAGTAATTATTTTATTTCTTCTCGGCTTAGGCTTTCTCATAGCTGGCTCTATTATGCTAGGAATTGGGGTTTCCAAGTCGCATACAAGTAACTTTTTCCTTTTTCTTCCGCTCAGATTCAGAACAACCAACTTGTCCTTCAATCACTGCTTCTCCCTATTATGCTACCGTAGAATCGACTAAAATAACTTATGCTGACGTGACAGCCAACTATACCAATGCTGCCAGTGTCGTAGAAGATCAGGTACTCCCCCTTCCATCTGAAGGACAAACCATTCAGGTTCGATCAGCTCTAACTTCTTCTAATTCGAAATTGGCCATGTTTGCCACAGCTGCCAACGATCCCTACATCACTGTCCTCGGTCTTTCTCCTTCGAATAAAGGAGGAGTTATGGCTGTTGTTGGAATAGCCTACACTTCAGCCGATGCGCCTAGCTCGACAACTTTGCAAACGGATCTTGACCATGGCAACCAAATGACTCTCTACCATGTTTCCAATGATTCGGCCTCTACTCCCGATACTCAAATGTGCAATACTGTAAGCTCCTATCAACAGCTTCCACCTTCCAACAATAACACTACTCCTACTTCTACTACATCCATTTCTTCGACTTCAACTAAACCAACTTCTAGTTCTTCGACTTCACCCACTATCCCGACAAGTTCTTCATCTTCTACAGTCACTACTTCATCCAGTTCATCATCGACCAGCACAACGACGCCTCCACAAAGTTCTTCAACCAGCTCACCTCCAACCTCGAGTTCTTCTTCTTCTCCAATATCCTCATCCACTCAAAGTCCCGCAACTTCTTCTACACCAAAGCCAAGTACAGCCAGTCAGAAAACAACTTCTTCTCTGGGGCCAGCTCAATCGACTTCTCCAGGAGTCACAACATCAAATACTTCTTTCTATTCGACTTCAACCGGTCCCACTATTGTCAGTTCGAGAAGTACTTCTGGAAGTCAATCGACTTCTCCCAATCCCTCAACTGTCAGTTCAGTTAGTCCATCTACAGCATCCATGACAACCAGTTCTCAGTGTGTTTGTCCCACAGATTTGTCAGGAACTACGCTCTCTTCTACAGTAGGATCCAGTCCTTTTACTCAAACCGTTGGATCAACAACAAGACGGACGAGTAGTGGAACGACGTCTTCAATCTCTACTTCTATGAAATCTACTCCTCCATGGAGTACATCTACTATTCCATCGACATCTGTTATTCCAACCACGACTGCCACTCAACCACCACCAGTAACCACAGCTTGTCAGCCGGTGACGCCTCCTCCTCGTCCTGGAGCCAAAGATGTTGTTGTTCTTATTGATGATTCGACAGCAGTTGGAAGTGCCGCCAATTACAATCAAATTACAGCTTGGCTGGCGAATACTCTCTTCCCACAATGGCCAATTACCACTGAAAAATGGGAAGCTGCCCCAGCCCAATATGCTCAGGTATTGTTGTTTTGAAAAAGAAATCAATCAATCAATTAAGTATCAATTCACACTTTTGATGGACTTCGATGCGAATTCAGTGAATGAATTGGCGACAATTGTGAAGAACAGCGTCTACGTTGGAAAGAATTCTCCCAGCATAACCAAGTTGGTCGTTTTTCTAATAGGACAATAAATAAATTTAGAGGATTAAAATCAACGTTGGGATTGATTGGTAGAGCTGGAGTTCATCGAGTTATTCTCCTAATCAGTGCCTCCTCTAATATTACCGACTTGGAAACGGCTCTTCCTCTGGCTGAACAGGCAAAAAATCAAGGAAGTGACATCATAACCATGGCTCTGGGCGGATCTGATGGGCCAACTCTTGGAATTGTGAGTCACATGAGATTCGAACAAATTTCTGGAAAAAAACGTAGAGAAGGTTTATTAGGGGTAGCGATAGAGACACTTCTGGACGCAAGTGATCCGTTCATCCATGTAGTTGATGCGAAGACAGGCCTCCTGACATTGATTCTGGGCGTCCAAAGTGAACGACTGGAAGATGGATTGAAAAGGAAAGGGTCTTACATGAGCTTCAAGAAGAAGCAAAATAGTTAAAAGACAGAAAGAGACGAGAAGAAGGCGAGACATTTCACACAATAGACGATTGGATATGAGCTGGGAATCGGGCGAGGGATGGGAGAGACAAAACTGTTTACATTTCGATGATTGCAGCTCTCATCTGGGCCTAGTTACACATTCTCTTCGAATGGATTCACTCCTTCTGCGGATCAAGCCACCCAAATCACAAATCTCATCCAAGGTGGAAGTCTCACCACAGCCTTTCCCACAACAACTCTCCGTCCGACCAATCCGTCGACCACAATCCCTCTCGTTGATTTCCCCTGTAAGCCCGATATCGCCGTTGTTGTTGATTCATCTGGCGCTGTTGGTTCTCAGCCAGAATATGTCCGAGTAAGTTGCACCAATTGGAAGAATCTCTTTCCAGCAATTGGCTTTCATCTCTGATCAATTGGGACCAAGCTGGTCGATTTCTCCGAAGACAGTCGAAACCGAAATCATCGTTCATTCCGTTTTTGGAAGTTTTTATGACGCCGAGAACGCATTCAATTACCGTAGTTATCAAGATTTTTCAACGGCCGTTCGACAATACGACCCCTATTGGAGTCAATTCAGTCCTCCCAGCATTAGTGGCTCTTTGGATTTCTTGGTCAGTACGATAGCCAATCGAAGAGCCGGACGAACCCCTACGACTGTTCTCTTCACCTATTCTGGGTAATCTTTTTCTCACTTTCTCTCCTTCAATCTCCTTTAGAAATTTGGACGATGTGATTGCTGCCAGGAATGATCTGCCATCTTTGGGCAATTTGATAATAATCGGAATGGGACAAGACAACCAAAATTTGAATCTTTTATCTGGAAATCTCATCACCGGCCTGGATTACGGTGCTCCTCTCCTTCAAAAAGTATAATTTCTAATTGTTTGAGAAGAAAAATATTTCAGATTAATTCCTTCTTGTGTTCGCCAAGCAGTCCGGCTCCTCTGCCTACAACTCAATCGACAACCACAGTCAAATCAAGTTCTCTTCCGACTACAACAACTCCTACGACGATGGGAACCACTGTCACTCCTCAGCATTGTCCAGATTGTAATCCAGACGAAGCGAATATTCTGATGGCGATGGACTCGAGTTCTCTCATGAAGTCCGGACAATTGGATACCCTCAAGGCATTTATAAACAATCAATTAACAGCCAATTGGACTCATCCGGAACGACTGGCTGTCTTGGGATTCGACGATAAGAGTCACTTTTTCTCTCCTGTTGAGTGAGTTTTCCCCCGACTTTTGAATCGTTCTTTTAGTTTTGGCGACATCAATACAATGAGTGAATTCCATCAATTAATCACAGCTGATCCCCAATTGCCGAATCTTCCTTCGCTGACCTCAGCCTTCCAACTGGCTTGTTCCAATTTCCATCCAATACCTAAATTTGGCTCTCAAAAATCTATAATTTTTACGATTTCGGCGGATCCTCAAGACATCCAAACAGCCCAACCATGGGCTACAATCCTCAACAAACGGGGTACTGTAGTTCTGGTTGGAATGAATATGACCGATGTCTCTGCGCTTCGATCTCTAGCTCCCAGTGCCCTCTCTTGGCCAAATTTGAACAATTCTACTGGAATTTCGGATCAAATCATGCAAGGACTCGCAGGTTTTAAAAAAAAATTATTTTTAAATTCAATGTTTAGGCGCCTTTTTGAATTACACGACGATCCCAATGACCACAACTTCGCCGTCTGGAAGTAGTCAAACAACTCCTGGAAGCACAAGCAGCACTGTGACGACGACAGCCGGAACTACTACCCTCTTCAGTGCCTCACCTGCCATTTGTTCCAGAGATGTCATCCTTCTGATTGATGAGTCGAATGCTTTCCCCAATCAAGATTCCTTTAATCAGGTATAACGTATTCGCGTGAGATTCAAAAGAAATATTTCAGCTGAAGACTTGGGTGATGAAGATTTTGATCCCCTTGTGGGAAGTTAATCCGAAACACATCGCCGTTGCTCCTTACGGTTTTGCCAATCGAGTATTCAATGACTTGGGAGGAGATTTCTTGGCTCTTTCTCAATCGGAGCTACAGCAGGAGATTCAAGAGAACCTTCAATATCAGAAGAATGTCGATCCAAATGTCCATTCGGCTGTCATCAAAGCAGCCAATATCACGACACGAGCCGGGGCTGCAACAGTTCTCATTTCCGCATCAGAGTAGGTGGAAAGGGTTGATAATTCAGAGGGGATTTCAGTTCAGCTTCTGACATCAATCTCGGTCTCGACGCAGCCAAGCAGTTGAAATCCAACGGCGGAACTGTGATAACTCTCTTCGTCGGTCCGAATTATAATGGACAATTGTCGAAACTCTCTTCCGGATTAGACTTCCAATTCTTCTCTACTCAATTCTCTGTTTCCAATGAGATCGCCATGGATATCTCTGATGTTTTGTGCTCATCTGCCCCAACAACTACTCAACTTTCGACGAGTAGTCCACAGCCAACAACTATCACAATTCAGCCGCCTCCTCCTTTCAGCTGCACTCCCGATGTCGCCTTCATGTTTGACAGTTCATCTCTCAATTCGAATATTTCACTCTTTGAAACCACCGTTAATTATGTGGCTGATAATCTCATTGCCAATTGGATTGTGGATTCCCAACATGTTGAGGCAACCATCATCTGGGGAAATGTCATCCTCGCCTCGAATGATTTTACTCCTTGGAGATATAGAGATCGAGAAGAATTGGCTGAAGCCCTCCATCAAATGTCTGGCTCTTTCTTTGGTGCTGGTCCAGGTATTCAAATGTAGTTCTTTTTGATTTTAGTCTTCTAAAAAGCCCATTTAGAATGTTTAATAAATTGGCTGAATTGTCTCAAAATCGAAGACAAACCGACCCTTTGACAGCTATTCTCTTCACCTTTTCCTCTGATCCATCCGAGGTGGTCGCCTCTTTGTCGATTGTGACCCAACTAAATGCAAATGTGATCTCAATTGGAATGGGCTCATCAGATCCCGGAGTTTTGGGTCTTCTCAGTGGAAATGTTGAGACTGGAATGGCATTAGGAGATCAGCTAACTGCTTGGATCAATGCGGCTGTCTGCAATCCTAAGGCTCCAATTGCGACCGTACCTCCTACTGTCACCACCAGTTGGTTTCTTTTCATTTTGAGAAGACAGATTCAGATCTTCCAACCTCAACAACTCCTACTTCTTCTCTCTCAACAACATCAACTACAACAGTTATTCCAACAACAACGACAGTTCTTCCCGAAGGATGTCCAGATTGCTATCCTTCCCTCGAGAATATTCTGATTTTGGTCGATAACT
This sequence comes from Oscheius sp. JU1382, assembly GCA_932521405.1. Classification (NCBI taxonomy): domain Eukaryota; kingdom Metazoa; phylum Nematoda; class Chromadorea; order Rhabditida; family Rhabditidae; genus Oscheius; species Oscheius sp. JU1382. Next base: position 6,016,925 of record OW051479.1, read on the forward strand.
CTGCGGCGATGACTAACTCGACCGTAATTTAATTTATGTGATTAATTTAGAAAAATGATTTCAGTTCAATGAGGAAAAACTGGCAATTTTGAACTTGGTATCGAATTGGACTCATCTGGAGAGAGTGGCTTTGGGAGATTATTCAAATTCTTTGGAAGTTCCGATATTCTATGATACTTTGGCTAGGAACGCTTTGACTGAACTCCAATTGATTATTTCGAATATTCAACAATCAAAGAATCAACCTGATCTGGGCAACTCTCTTCGACAAGCGACTGGAATCAGTCCGAATCCGATCTATGGAATACAGAAAACTGTTCTTTTCACTTCCAGCTCAACCGTTAACGATAAGGCCAACCAAGCTGGAGCTAATCTTCGAGCAAAAGGACAGTTAATTGTCGTTGGGATTGGAATGGTGGATGTGACCGCCCTGACTGCTTTGGCTTCTCCTGGAAGTGCTCTTCCTTGGCCGGACGTCACCGACACAAATGCCGTAGTCCAGCAGGTTTTGGCTCTTTTGGGATCCGAGGTCTCGACTTATACTCCTGGCTCTTCGACCCAATCGACGACTCTTCTTCCGACAACTTCTTCTACAACCCAAGGACCAACCACGACTCTTCCAGCGAATGTTATCAATTGCGCAAAGGATGTTCTTCTTCTGATTGATGATTCAAACGCCTATGGAAATGGGGCAAATTTCAACGCAACCAAGGCTTGGATTGTGAACTCTTTGGTTCCAACTTGGAATGTAAATCCCTCCAGAATAGCCGTTCTCCCAGCTGGCTATGCCAATAAGCAATGGAATAACATAGCGAATGGCGATTTTGGAGACATTTTGTCCGTCTCTGAACTTCAATTAATGTTGACAGATCAATTGTATTTCCTGCGCTCGACCGATCCCAGCATCTACTACGGCCTGCAAAAAGCTCTGAGTGTTGCTAAACCTCAAACGGTAACTGTTCTTATCTCCGCCTCCGAGTGAGTTTTCTCTTTTCCGAATGGAGGTTTCAGAGATCCAAATGACATCAACAACGCTTACCAATCAGCGATGAAACTGAAGGAGTACGGCGGGGCTGTCATCACTCTCTCCCTTGGTCCAAAATCTCAAAATCTCTTGAGTCTTCTCTCCTCGGGAAAGAATTACTCATTCGTCTCCACGGATTACGCGATTTCTCCCGCTTTGGCCAATTCTATCTCTTCTCTGATTTGTGGTGATGAACCACTCTTCACAACTACAATTCCTTTGACCACAACCTCCCTTCCAACCACAACCGTCACAAGCCCACCTCCGCCATTCAGCTGTACTCCTGATGTGGCGTTCCTTTTCGATTCGTCGAATGTCAACTCGAATGATTCGATTCTCCAAAATACTGCCAATTATGTGGCTGACAACCTGATCAGCAATTGGAAGATCAACCCCGGTTATGTGGAAGCTGCCATGATCTTCGCCACCTCAGCTATTGGCTTGAGTGATCCGAATCCCTGGATGTATAGGAATGTTCCTGATCTCCAAGCGATGCTCCACGTGATGGGTTCTGGTGGAACTTACTTGGGAGATCCTAGTGTCACCGGGTAGAGTCTTTTCCCCCCTTTGAGAAAGAATCTTTCAGACTTTTGGCCCATCTGGGATCGGTGGCTCAAACTCGAAGGAATAAACTTCGTCTGATTGGAATCCTCTTCACTTTCTCTACTGATTACGCGGATGTTGTCAATGCGCTGCAAATCCAAAACGACATCGATGTGGCCATTATAGCCGTGGGATTGGGCTCCTCCGACTACAACACTTTGGGTCTTCTAACTGGAAATGTCATTATTCCCACTGCGTTGGATGATAAACTCACCGCCTATATCAACAGCGTTGTTTGTTATGCTAGACCGCCGTTTAAAACACCAACTACTTCTGTAGGTAAGGCTGAGCTCTCTTTTTGGTTTTAAAAACCACTCATTCCCAGCTCCAATAACGACGACAAATACGCCTTCAACCAGACCAACTACCGTAATCATTCCCACAACTACCGTCGCTCCTGAAGGATGTCCGGATTGTTATCCCTCTTTGGCCAATCTTCTTATTGTTTTGGACAATTCGATGAATCAAACGTCCATCACGGTTTGTCTTTTTGTCCTCAGAGATAGGAAGATTTCAGTTTGCCGACCAGAAACAGGCAGTGTTGAATCTTGTTTCGACTTGGAATCACTTCGAACGAGTTGCATTGGCCTCTTTTGCTGACAAATTCGAGATTATTATGCCCTACACGGACATCACCAACCTGGCGACGTTCCAGATTCTCGTTCAAAATCTCCAGCAAACTCACAAGGCTGCTGACCTTGGAGGCGCGTTGTTAAAGGCATCAAGTGTGACTCCTCTTCCTCTCTTTGGACTCCAACAGACAATTCTTTTCACAACGACCGTCGACAATTCGCAGAAGGCTCAAACCTCAGCGTCTACTCTTCAGAAAGAAGGGCAACTTGTAATGGTTGGAGTGGCTATGGCTGATGCTTCTGGACTTGGCTCATTAGCCTCTCCTGGAGGAGCGATTGCTTGGGCCAATGTGAATGATACCCAGGGAGTGGCCGACAGCATTATGAGCGTGCTTGGGGCAACTTCGAAGCCAACTGTGGGTTCAACTAGTAGCCGTCTGACCACAGCCTCCTTGACTTCCACAACCCCTGGAACAACGACAATCAAAGGAACAACTTGTCCAAACGATTTGATTCTCTTATTGGATGATTCGACTGCCATTCCGGGAGCAAACGACTTCGCTACCGTAAGATTTTCTTACAGAAGATTCAAAAGTTTAGTTGAAAACCTGGGTGACAGGAACTTTCTTGGCCGCATTGCAGCCTTCAGTGAATGTTTATGCGTATGGCTATAATACGAAATATTTCCAAGATTTGACGGGTGGATTCCTTCCAGCGAATATTGCCGCTGTTCCAATCAATGCCCAATACAGTTTGTCTTCGCTTGGACCAAATATTTCCAAGTATAGTTTGAATCTTTTAGAGCCAATCGAATTTGCAGAGCACTCCAGAAAGCGGATGGAATTGTAGCTCCAGATGGAACTGTTTCAACTTTCTTGGTTTCAGCCTCGTCCGACCCGAATGATGTCAATTCGGCCGGACAATATGCCTATAAATTAAAGACAAATGGAGGAGTTATCACCCTTCTGGTTGGATCTCTTGACCAGGGATTGACACCTCTTGCCTCCGAGCCGGATATGTCGTTTGCTTCGAAGACTTTCGCTCCGGATGCTGGCATGCTCACTCAGATTTTGGCGGCAATTTGTTCCAATGAAGGTCCTCTTCCAACCACCTCGGTCTCTACAACTCAATCTTCCACTAGGTTGAGTCACGTTTGAAGAATAAAAAAGAATAATTTTATTTAGGACAAGCTCAGCAACAACAACAACAACAAGACTTCCTTCAACAACAGCAGCTCCCACAACTGTGATTTCGACTACTGTAACCACAAAACCAACTTCGATTCGCACGACAGTGACTGTTCCCACAACAACGATTACTCCAGAAGGATGTCCCGATTGTTTTCCATCAATTGCCAATCTCCTTCTGATTTTGGATACTTCTTCCAATCAGACTGACGCTACAGTAAGCTCTCGGAAAATACTCTCTAAATTCCTCTTACAGTTCGCTGATCAAAAGCTGGCCGTTTTGAATCTGACCTCCACTTGGAATCACTTCGAACGAGTCGCTTTGGCCACTTTTGCTGATAAATTCGAAAAAGTCATGGATTATACGGACATTACAGACTTCGCTACGCTCCAAATCATTATCCAGACAAGGGTCAAGACAGCGAAACCAGCCGATTTGGCAAATGCTTTGAATAAGGCTACGAGTGTGACTCCTCTTCCTCTCTTTGGACTCCAACAGACAATTCTTTTCACAACGACCGTCGACAATTCGCAGAAGGCTCAAACCTCAGCGTCTACTCTTCAGAAAGAAGGGCAACTTGTAATGGTTGGAGTGGCTATGGCTGATGCTTCTGGACTTGGCTCATTAGCCTCTCCTGGAGGAGCGATTGCTTGGGCCAATGTGAACGATACCCAGGGAGTAGCCGACAGTATTATGGGAACAATTGGAGCTACGTCGAAACCGACGGCTGGCCCTACAACCAGCACAATCACAACAACCCAACCCACCAGTGTGAGAAGTAGTTCTTCGGCTGGAACGACGACAACCGATGGAACCAGTTGTCCCAAAGATTTGATACTTCTACTGGATGATTCGAATGCATTTGGGTCTTTTGCCAATTTTGGAATGGTAGGAAACTTATTGAACAAAAATGGTTTCAGTTGGCTAATTGGATCTCAACAAAGTTCTTGGTAAATCTTCCAAATTCAATCAGAATCAACGCCAACTCTTATGATTTGAATTCGTTTAATCAACTTACTGGGGGCTCCTTCCTTCCAGCTGATCTTGTCAATTTGACTCTTCGAAGCTACGCCAACACGCAACATCCACCAAGCGTTACTCAGTTGGTTGTCTTTCGACTTCTAAAACCATTTTAGTGGCTTGAAATATGCGGATTCTATTGAAGCAGCGGATGGAACTCTTTCGACTTTGCTCATCTCAGCCCAATCCAATTCGTCGGATGTTGATTCGGCCGGAGATTTTGCCTACAAAATGAAGGAAAAAGGAAGTCTTCTTACTCTTTTGGTCGGAAAAACTAGCGATGGATTGTTGCCTCTTTCTTCTGGGCCAAGCTACTCCTTCTCTTCTCCCGCCTACAGTCCCTCAGATGATTTGTTGACTGCCCTAATTGCTTCAATTTGCTCTACTCCGGGTACTCTTCCCCCTCTTTCGACCACAGGCGCTCCTTCAACATCTACCATCATAACCCCAAGGTGATTAAGTCGTCAGATCTTTGTAGAAATCAATTCAGTGTCTCAACCTCTCTTCCCAGCACTTCGACTATCACCACAACCAATTCGCCAAGTACTTATTCTACCACATTAACCACTTCTTCGAGTTCGTCAAGAAAGAGTACAACTCTTCGACTAACAACCATAATTACGGCGGAGAAATGTCCAGATTGCTATCCAGCTATGGCCAATCTATTGATTCTTTTTGATAATTCGAATAATCAAACAGCGGCTACCGTAAGTCCTTTTTCTCTCCAAATACCTCATAAATTACAGTATGCTAATCAAAAACTGGCGATTAGTTCTCTTTTCTCGAATTGGACTCATTTTGAGAGATTCGACATGGCGCCTTATTCGAGTTCTTTGAATGAAATCCTGACTTACAATGAATTCGACTCGGCGACTACAGCTCAGCGAATCCTCAACATCACCGACCAAGTTCCTCAATCGGCCAATTTGGGAAAATCTCTCTATGGGGCTACTGGGATCCAACCAATCGCCGACTTTGGACTCCAACGGACGATTGTGTTCACAACAACTGTGGACAACTCGGATCGGGCAAACAGTTCAGCTCAGGCTCTGCGAAATGAAGGACAACTCGTGATGGTTGGAGTTGGAATGGCTGATGTTTCTGCTCTGCAAGGATTGGCTTCATCAGGAGGGGCGATCGCTTGGCCGGACACCAGTGATATCCAAGGTGTTGTCAACAATATTCTGACAGCTATTGGTGCTACTGGGATGAGTTCTTCCTCAATTATGCCGATTACCACAGGAGTCCAAACGAGTGGCCCGACGACAACGTCGATTCCATCGACGACTCCGCCTCCCTACATCCCAACCAAAGCTGATATTTTGATTGCTTTCGATGTTTCATCTAGTATAGGACCTTCAAAGGACCAAAATCTCGTAAGAAAACTCAAAAAAACTAAAAGAGTTTAGCTATACGCCGAACAAACCCTTATAGATTTGGTGATAAGCAATTGGACTTATGCACAGCGAGTTGCAGTGATGTCCTATTCTTCGACTACTCTGATGACAATGCCATTCAATCAATTCACTGATTTTCAAACTGTTCAGACATTCATAGATGTTTTGAACTATAGAGGCGACCCACAAAATATGACGGGGTGAGTTTGTTTGATTCGTGGAAAATGCCGTATTCGTTTCATCAAATTGATATTTTGCAGAGCCTTCGAGTACATCGTAGAGGATTACGGCCCAATAGGCGACATGACGACGAGGAATGTCGTCTTCTTCACTGGAAGCAAAGACGCCACTCAGATTGCAAACTCGAAAGCCTTGGCCAAGACAGTCCAGCAATTAGGACGACTGATTGTGGTTGGAGTTGGGCTGACCGATGTCTCTCCCTTGGCTGATATCGCTTCTCCAAATTCGACAATTTCCTTCTCTTCAAATTACCAAGACCCATCCCAGACAGCAGCCCTAATTAACGAATTATTAATGTGAAAAAAATATTGAAATATATTTATTCGGGTTTTCCAATAAAGGTCTCAAGAGGTCTTTAAATGTGTCCGGCGCACGTGGCTATCGTGGGCTGCATGGCTGGCAAACGCCTTTCCACAATGGGCACACTGCAAATTATCATTCTAAAAAAGAAAAGTCTCACTTTGAATGGCTTCTCTCCACTGTGTTGGCGAATGTGAGTTCGAAGGATGGACGAAGCTGTGAAAGCTTTTGGGCAGAATGGACAAGCGTATGGCCGCTCGCCAGAATGGACTCTCAAATGCTGAGAGAAGAGATTGACTCTGGCTTTCTCTGGTCTACCTTATTGAGCGAACTGCTTTGACTGAAAGCTTTTCCACAAATCGCACAACAATGAGGTCGATGATTCTCGTGAACGTGGAGCACATGGATTCGCAGGCGATCTCTCTTCTCGAAGGATCTGAAAGCCCTCGGATGACTCGAGAGAAATTGGACTACCTGCTGCAGATAGGACAAGGGAATTTGCGGTCGCCGTTGTCGACACATCTCGTGTATTTGAGATGTTTGTCCCGGTAGTAGCTGTAGCTGAAGACTTTGCCACAACGGTCGCAGCTGAATCCGCTCCCCTCTGAATTCTCGTGTCGTTTGTTTGCTTTTTGTCCATATTGCGAGACTCGATGGGTTGTCTCTCCCTCTCGAGAGGAACCCACGATTACGGTAGGGCGGTTAGAAGAGGAAGTTTTTGAATTTTCCTTTAAGGTCTCGAAAAATGAACAAAAACGTGGAATATTTATCAGAGTTTCTCTACAAAATATCGCGAATTCTGAAGCCACCTTGAGGATCCTTTCTATCCGGCGGGCGAAGAACAATCTCCTCGCCGACGCCGATTGCTCGAACCACAGTCGTGTCACAAATATTCCCAGCGTCCTCTTCGCGACAAAATTTCCTCCATGCGTCGGGAATCTAAACGAGATAAATGGGATACGGTAGAGACCTCATTACTCCAAAAGCAATTTGGTGGATGGCGGCCGGCCGAGGGAACTACGGATCAACTCTAATTCCAATAGCTATGGAACACGAAAATAGGCAACTGCTGTCGTTTTTATTTTGGGAAAGTAAATGGATTGTTCTTTGACCCCCCAGGCTACTGTACTCCAAAAAGAGCGGAAGTTCAATATCTTTATATAAATTACCGAACTTTTTCTAATAGAAATCTCCATAATTTTTTTGGAATTTTAAATTTGCTTTCATCATTTTGAATGTTCTATAAACTTGTAGATCTCCTCTACAACTTTGCAGAACGTCTAAGTATTAGAAAGCGGTAAAATTTATCGTAAAGTAACGAGAAAAAAATTTTAATTGACGAAATCTCACCTGGACCTCGAATCCGACTGGAAAGCCCTGTTCTCGAACACAAATGACGGAGACAAACCGTCTTCCGGCCACTCGAATATCCAGCAGTAAGAGCCCAGGAGCAGTCTCGTTGCCTGTGTGAGCATCTACGAGATCTTTTTCCCTCTTCCAAACTAACCTTCACTGACAGAATTCAACCCAATCTGTCTCGGAGCTTGTTCATGTCCAATTGTGGTCAATTTAGGCGTTTCAATAGACGATCCTTTTTCTGTTAGGGGTTCTGGGATGGCGAGCCTCGGAGGGAACATCAACTGGCTCCATAGAAGTGTTGGATCCGGAAAAAGAGGCAAAGTAGCCGCCCGAATGGGAAACATAGAGTCGCTGTGATGGAAGGAAGCCAGCTACGGTAGGGGCGGGGCGGGAAGGTTGTTAGTGGCCCAAGGGACGGGGGTTTCTCTTTCAATTGTCATTCTGCTTAGATTACATTTGCTCCGTTTATTAGTGTTGATTACAATCTGATCCATAGATAGATTTTGGAGAATATGATTTCGCATCTGATTCTTTCAAATTGTTAGGGCTGTCTGTTCTTCCACTTTGCCACTACTCTCAGGATGTTGGTTAAATTTCCACGTAGTTGTTCATCACTTGCATGCTACCGTAACCAGAAGTAATTGAGTAATGCTGTTGGCATGCAGCAGTGGATGCCCATTAGAGTCTCGGCATTAGAGGATCACACAACAGAAGAGTCCAATTATTTTGGGAAACGTTCTCAGAAATTTCTCTACTGTTAGAAGTGGCCAGTTGAGTGCCAATAGAACTGGCACTACCGCAATCTCGACCATAAAGGCGAGCGGAGCACTTGAGCACAGTCGGCTGGGAAGGAACAAACAGCCGGAAGGTGTCACAATCTGAGCAAGACGATGCGCATATGGTGCAAATTACTTCCCTCCTGACTCTATTATTGTCACATCACGGCGATTAAAGGACACCACGACAATTACCGTATATTGGATGAGGCTGTAAACAACGGAGCAGATGTTGGGTGCTTGCGCAACGAAAAAAGAAAACGACACCTATAAGACTCGTTATTTCTTCGAGATCTTGTATTCAAAGCGTTTCGAGATGTTTTCTCAATTTTTTTAGATTCCAATAGAACCTAGAAAATATTCATCTAAAAAAGCCTAATTGATTTCGGCTATATACACAAAACAAAGCAGTTATTTGCATTTATTTTGAAATAAAATAAATGCGTTAATGCGAAATAACTTACATTTTAGACAAAGCACATAGAGAAGATAAATAAGAATCATATGAGAATTAAAATTGTCGCATTAGAGTATATTGCAGCGACCAAAACGACGTAGAAGTCGAGCAGCAAAGGATTTCTCTTTCAAAGAACTATGACCTGATGATTCTTCAACAGCGACTGTTTCCTCAGGTTGAGGGTTGATAGATTCATTGGGTGGAGGAGTAATAGTGGTCGTTGGACTACCATCTGCCTAAAGCAATAAATAGATGATAATATCTTAAGAAAGCTATACTTGGTTTGCAGTTCCATTTTCTGGTCTTTCAGCAGGAGGTGCTTTGTCTGTATGATCTTCTCCTATAACGGAGTCTTCATCATAAAAATCATCGTCTGTCTAAAGAAATAAGCAAGTTAATATTGAGAAAGACAAACTTCTGCTTCATGAGCCTCGGCTGTTTTTTTAGTTACTGCTGGAGCAGCGTCGTCCATTTTCTTTCGGTCAGCTTCTGATTTACTGTGTACATAATGAAGATGAGGTACACGCTCCTCCAGGGTTGGGCGTTCAAGATCATTAACATGGAATTGTATAGAGAGGTCTCTATCATTCTCAGGTTCATCTCTAATAACAGGGCTGACATCGGGTTGAGGCTGACATATATAGCATAATAGATAAAATGAATAAAAACCATTTCTTCGGTATCATCCTCTATTCGGCTCGAACATAAAGCTGCAGGTTGCTGATCAACAGCTTCAGCATCTTCGGATTGATGTTCGGCAACTTCAGTCTTTTCTTCGCATTCTTGGGGCTGTTGTTGAGGAATGTTTAGATTTGCACTTGAAGGTCCTGAGTATCCATACTCTTGTTGAACTAGAGGAGTGATATGCTAAATGTTGAAAATTAATAAGAAAAGTTTGGTATACATCAGAGCATCGAGGAGGTGTAGTGAAGTCTTGAGAATTAGAGAGATTATTCTCTTGAGACTCGAAAGACGAATGTTCTGATTCACTTGCCAAGAATGCCGCATTCATTGGACCATTACCAGAATTGGTAGAAGCCTCTTGGGCAACGCTCATATCGCTTTGATCGACCAATAGGACTGCCTCTGCTTTTTCATCGTTGGCGTTGCCACTGTCACTGGCTTCATTCGGCTCAGTTGATGGAACTGCTTTAGATTCTTCATCGTTTGCATTGTTATCGTCGTTGGCATCATTTTCTTGCTCCGTTAGTGGAGCAACTCCAGTTTTTTCTTCGTTAGTATGCCCACTACCAAGACTTCCCATAGAATTTCGATGTTCCAAAACACTTCGCTCAAACTGTGCAAGGGCCTCTTCTTGATCTTCTTCGCTTTCGCCATTTGACGCATTTTCATCTTCGAAACCCAGATTAGCCTATTAATAATATAAGAAATAAAATAATAAACACACTATTTCAACTCCATCCATATTAACATCGACTTCTTCTTCTTGGAAATTTTTTTCAAAAACTTCATCCAAATTTTCAGAAACTGCATCAACAAGGGGCAGAATGTCCTCAACGTTAGCCTGCAAACCAATAATATTTTGATTAAAATCCTACATCGCTATTTCTTGGCTCAATTAAATGATTTTCGTTTTCTTCATTGTTTTTTTCATTTAAAAGTTCTTGGTTTTCATTTACTAAGCCTTGAGCTTGAAGATACGCTACCAAGTCCTTTCTTCTTTGTTCCAGGACAACCTATAATATATCACTAATAAAATGTAAAAAATACCTGTTGTTCTTCTAATTCAGCATCTTGCCACTCAAGCGCAGAAGAAGTTGACATACCAACTGTAGCCGCACTACTTCCTTCGGGCTTTGTGGGACTATTGGGACTTGACGCAGGTGCAGCAAGAGTTACTCTTACGTAGGCATTATCTACTGGACTTAGAATGCTTTGCATGTCGTTTTGCAATAACTCTTTTATTGTTTTCCCCTTTGTTCCGCAGATTAAATTTAGCTCGGTGCTGTTCAAGGTACAGCCAATTTCCTTTCTAAAGAAGTCATTTATACGTGCTAAAATTAAAACACCTATATGCGCTTCTAATATCTTCCCATAAGACGCCATCTGTATTTCCATAACTGAGCTTTCGCAAAATATGAAAGATTAATGGCTTGCCATCAAGGAAAACATTATACCCTGTAGGTCTCTTGCTTTTATCTCCCTGGCTAGCATAGCACTTTCTTCTGTTTGTAGAATCATGGCGCCTGAAATTGAATGTAACGATATATTGCAAGCACTTACTTATTGGTTGAGTTAGCACGTTGTTGAGGAGCACGTCGCCCATTTTTTGGAATCTCAGAGCTCATTTCCTAAAAAATCTTTGTGTTGCGATGTTGCATATATGCAATAACACATAAAAATTAATTCACAAAGATTAATTTGTTCTATTCAAAAACAATTAGAGCGAGGACGTTGATTAAAAAAGAGAAATGAATTTAGGCCAATTATGATGACTTTAAAAAAAAATAAACTTCGTATTGTTGCGCAATCGACATAAAACATCTATGAAACTCAAAAGCAAGAAGAAAGCTCTATGGAATACGCTCTGCCGCATAGAAGTCTTCTATAAAAAGGTTTTCATAAACTAGATTTTATTCTTTTATTATTTATTTTATTAGATAAAACCTATAGAAACAAAACAATAAATACAATGACTGAAACCTATGACTAAAAGACTAATATTACTCAGGGATAATTAAACCAACAGTATTTTTTAAATTAAAAAGAAACTTTTCACGTCTCTTCTTGCCCCGATTGATCAATTCCATACACTGTAGGAACTGCTTCTCCAGAAAAAGGACTAACGCTGCCGACATCATCTATAATGAAATCTATATAATGATTTTATAAAAAATATACCAGGCATCGAAGGCATTAGCAAGCTGAAGTTCATAGGTATTGTAGGCTTAAATAGTGCTCCATCGGTATTAAAAGGTGCTTCTGTCTTCATTCTACTCGGACCGTTATTTTGTCCTGGATTTAAATAGCGAGTGCCTCCAATAGTACGAGATGCACGTAGATTACTACTTGCTTGATTATGTTGTAAAGCCTGAATAGCTTGTGGCGGAGGACAAGTTTGCGCTACTTCCTCTATCCCTTCACCAACCCATTTTCCAAGATTTGCATCCCATCGAATCTGAAATCTGAATTAATCTATAATTGTTTTAAAACTTACAGATGGATTTTTATCGTCTGGCAGTATCATATCTGCACTTCCAGGAACAGCTTTTAGTACTTTGTTTATTAACGAGCCAAATATTCCTCCGTTTCCTGTACTTTTCTACAAATAATTGCTTCAGAAAATTTCAGAAAATTGAAAACCTTTGCTTCATTTATTGGATCTTGCACCTCTAAAGATTGAGGTGCTGACGGTTGCGGCACAATTGGTTTAAGCTGTTGCTGCGACAATTTATCATTAGACAGATGAAATGCTTTTTCTTCTTGAAGGCTCGGAGTCGGTATATTTTCTTTTTGCTGTAGCGAAGATGTCTCAGAATCTATGTGAACTGTTACTGGCAGCGAAGAATTATTTAGGCCATCTTCCTTATGCTGATTAGGGTGATATAAAGTAGTTTGTATCTGGCAAAGTTGTTCTCCATAATTTTTCTGAAAAGAGCTATCTAATACATTTAGTATATACCAAGACATTCTGTTCTTGGGACTCTTTTAGTTTGACTTCATTTTTTTGTACTTCGACGTCTTTTATAGTTACAGGTATAGGACTTGACTTTAGATACGAACTTAAATATATTGAATAAATAATAATTTAATTACTTACCAGAGGTCTTCTTGATTGCTTTCCTTTGAAAGTTCTTCTTGTGAAGTTACTTGTCTTGATGAAGTATCCTCGGCAGTTGTTTCGTGATTTTGACGTTCTGACAGCATTTGTTGTGATACAACTTGTTGTACTGACGCATGCTTCACATATTCAATCATCTTTTTCAAACTTTCAATCCACGTTGTATCTGTGCTGTTTGCATTTAAGTGCAGGCTAAACGTATGGATGCATTTTAATAAAAATTTGCTTACCTATCAGCTAAATCTGCTAAATCAGTCAGCTCAGTTATAGTGAAGCTTTGGTAATAGCCCCAAATAGAGCAAGCAACTGACATCAAATATGAGAAAGCTTCCGCTTGGAATCCGCCAGTATATGCTAGAAGTTTGGCGTACTCTAGCCGTCTGTGTTGAAAGTCTTTGGACATTTGGAGTGGACTAACAAATCCAACTGGAGCATTCATCTTAATTGCATAATCAAAAATTTCTGTTGCATGAAGATCGATCAAAGAAAACCTATAACAAGAAAATTGCAACCTAATTGTTTTTTCAAATACCCATATCTACAAATAGTTGAATCCCACTCATCATCAGGAAGACTGGCATGTATTAATGATATATATTGTTCATATTCTTCAGATTCGTCACTTCTATATACAAAGTTAAATAATTAATTAACTTACGCTGATTTTTGGAAAATATCAAAACCTTTAAAATTAGACAGCAGCGAAACAGCGAGAAAGCAGAAATCAGCTGCAGCATGATAATCTCTTTTAGCTAATACACACCCAAGGTGATAAACTGTCTCCTTTGCATGATTAGTATATAGATTGGCCAATACAATGGCAGCATGCGACCTCCAGCTTCCGATATCATCAATGGGTGGATTTGTCTAAATTAAGAACAGGTCTACATACGTTATAAAAAAAAATCCGTACTAAAATAGGAGCCTGTTCGCCATTAGCAACAGCAGCAAGTGTCATAACCGGACTAGACGAAGAGCGTGTTGAAAGAAAACGCGCTTCAATATCTGCTAATCTCTTTTCATCTCCATTAAATATTCTTCTAACAAGAATTATAGCATCAGCATAGAGGCCATTATTGATAGCATATTTTATTGCTTCCTAAATCAGATCTAGCTATAAATAAAATAACGCACGTCTACATGTCCTCCAAGAAGATAATGAGTAAAAATATCGAAAGCTTTTGAATCAGCAGTTATGGTTTTGGAGGCTTCCAGCGCTACATTGCTCTTCTCTCTGTGATTAGACATAGTAGTCTTCGAAGCAGAATAGCCAATGGAAACTAGGAGACTTGCAATGTCCGGTCCTGTCACGCGCTGAAAGTTTAGCTAGTGTATGTTTAAAAACTTAATTACTCCTTGTTGTTTTACAACCATTTCAAGTAGTTTCCATAGCAATAAACAGTCTACTACATCACAACTGTTCGGATTCTCTTTAGCCACTTCGCTGTTTTGCACTTTCATCATTTGTGTTTGAATATAAAGTAGAACTGAATGTGAAGGTGTATCTGGTAGCAAAGGTCCTGCAATAGGAAGAATTGTCAAGCAAATTAAAGTATTCTAACCTTTGAAATTTTGGGCTGCATCGATTATTCTTTTACTGTGACTATCTTTTAAAGATGACTTAATATCATTTACTAGGATAGTGTTATTGGATTGGTCTGGATTCAGCGCAATCATTTTTCCGGTAGTTCCAAAGTTTATAAAAGCGTGAGGACTACGGAATTTTAATGGAGCTTAATAGGTTTGGAACAAAAACAATATAGTGATACCTCTTTGATCAAGACTGTAGATGTCGGAGGCCCTATCATCATCCTTATCATAAGCACTCACTCTATCACTTACCCTAAAAGGTAAATTAAGTAAAAACCACAGCTTAAGTTTAGACAATAAATACATGTATGAACTTACCCATCAACACTATCCTTATCATCACTAAAAAGTTGCTTCTGACTAGCCTCGAAAGCTTTTTGTTTACTATTTTGTCGCCTAGCCATAAATTCATCAAACATGGATTTGCAAATCTAGAAAACGCTTAGCAACTTGACTAATATTACCTTGGTTAGAGCAGCATCAGAATTGTCACCTTCGCATTTATATTTGTAGAACTCTCTGTTAAAGGTCAACTGGAACTTTTCAACTCCTTTTGGAAAAAGCTTATTATAGATGAAGGCATAGTAAAGATATGCAGCCTTTTCGATTGCATTAAGGTGTTCAAATGTGTTAGGAACCTTAAACCTTCGGAAAATATTGCTTGCATTTTCCTAAATAATAATTAGATATAAACTCTTGCATTACCACATCTAGCCTAATTATTCCAAAGTAGTAATACTCTTTAGCTCCAAAGTGATTTACCGGCTGCCGTTGTTGATTAGACGCTGCATACGACGAAAAAGAATTATTAGCATTTCGCGGTATGCTATATGTACCATCATCTTCACTCTCACTGTCGCTTTTTTGAAATCTGAAACCTCAGAATTAGATTCTTGTAAGATAAACCTTGTAAATGACGGAGAATGAGAGTCATAAATAGACGGTGGGCGCGCCCTCTGATGCTGATAGACTATAGGAGTTTGTTGATAGTAATCATTTGAATGTTGTTGCATTCCGGTAGTGGTTATGCGGCCAGGTCGGTATCCCATTGTGTGATATCTGTATAAAGTTGGAAGTTAAATTTGTTGTCATCATTTCAGCTATTAGATGGTGGAACAATGTTGCGCTTTTCAATTAAAAATAACCTACCCAACGTATCCGTGTTGTGAATGTCCAGTGTACCTACTTTCAAAATTACGCTCTTCCCCCATGTCAGGATTTGTTCTGCTTGACGGTCGGTTACGATTCAATCGACTCCTGCAAACTGTTACAAATGTAAAAAGATCATTTACCTTCTTGAGGCATCTACAAACTCTTCACCATACCCTAAGTGTTGCATAGGTAAATAAGCCTCATTAGTTGTAACTCGATTCGTGCTATTTCCATCGCGAGAATAACTGCAAAAAGCATTCTTAATCTCCTCGTCACTTAGCTCTTCCGCAGACATCGGCCCTACAATAAAACCATTAGTGATTTACGTAAATTGGTCATGAATTTTATTATAATACCTAATCAAAATATCTAAAAGATAAGTAACTTGAAAATCGCTAGAACACAGCCCAAAAATAAAGAAATAATATGATTAATTTCGATGAAAAGCAGATGCAGTTTTATCAACATGTAGTGGCTGAATGTAGCAGAAGAGCATCGACGAATGCAGTATAAATTAAAAGAAGCCATTCAGCTTTTCTCTTTTTTCAATACGGTATCAACTAGGAGACTTGTCTTATCATTTCTTACAGGTAGCCATCAAGCATAAATGGCAAGTTTTATGATAAGAGTAGAGCCGAATGGAGTTGTATCTCTTCTCAAATTAGACTATTAGATCAATTCGGGGCGTATTCAAGTCAAAATTTCCGTTATTTTTGTCTTATATATCGATCTTATTTAGAAATTTATGATTTAATAAATTTCTGTATTGATTTCGAAGAAAAAGTTTCAAGAAAACGCTTCCAATAATACACTTTATTCTTAAGAATTCTGGCATTGTCTTCTTTTTTCGTTCAATATTTCACACCAGTTTCTGTTCCTCTCTTCTTGATCTATCAGAAACTGAAATAAAAATTGCAAAAAAGGCGAGTAAAGTTAACTACCGCTTTATTTAGAAGCGGAGGACCACTATTCGCATAGGAAATATTGAGCGAAGGCACCTCTGAATGTAAATTTTCTTTCTTGATTTCTTTGTTCATCCAAGCTGGCCCGAACATGGCTTTATCGTGTTTATCCTGAGCTATTTCGTCTTTTGTTTGATTTTTCTGAATGGAAATAATCTAGGTATGGATCAATAAAATATGCCTTTTGTATCCGTCCTCCATCTACTGTCGACTTAAATTGTCCAGGCTGAAATCCTCCTTCTTCGATTCGTTCTATTTCACGAACACGTGATACTTGTTCTGCATGACTTAGATCGGTAACTAAACATCTTAATGAGCAGATATAATAAAACTTACAAGGTCTAGGCGCACATCCCGGCATATCCGTTGATTGTTTCGATGCTGCTTCCAGACCATCTCTCATTCGTTTTTTAGCCTCTTCTAGCCCCTAATAAAAATAAAGTGCAAAAATACAAGTTTACTTTGAGATTCTTTGAATGTCTAGATTGTTCACTGTGTCGATGACGATCTCTTGAACGCGAGCGATCTCTTCTCCTTAAAAAGAAATTTACATGAGCTTGAGGAAAGAATCTACCTCTTTGGTGATCGCGATCTTTTGCCCATCTTATTTTCTGAAATGAAAAATAGTCTAATTGTATAGCTTCAAGAAAAATAAAAGAATGTTGAATTCGAATAACGAAAATCTGATTTGTACGCAACACGGAAGTCTTTTCGCTCTCACAGCTTTTCCTCAAACATCTTATTTTAGTTACATGTGTAATTATTACCTTTACTTTTCAGGATGGCTTTACCCCAATCAGCTACTTTAAAATATGAAGACGAAGAAATAAATGAGATGGCATCAAGTGGAATCGCCTGTGATCGATTACGTCAAGCCTTGAAAAAGTGTATAAAACAGTCTCATTGCGTCCAAGTTCAAGCTAGGTGAGTGCTTTTATTTCTACGGTAGAATAAAAATTCAGGTCAGCTAAAGAATGTATTGATGCTCATGATGGTTCTGTGCCAGATAGGTGCTTCTCGCTCTTGCAAAACTTTACTGATTGTAAGAAGTCTATGGTTGATATGAGATCTCGATTCCGTGGGAGAAAAGGCGACAATTAAAAAGTTCGGTTATTTATTATATGAAATTAGTTCAAAATAAACCTATAGAGTGTATCTATTTCTATTTTTTTCAGAAAAAAAAACAAAGACTCACAGATATTGTGGATTTGACAAAATTAAACGAGATCTGCCTATAAGAAACATTTGGTCGTTTATTCTTAGTCAGTTATTCAGCGCTGCTCCCGATGCAGTTCTTTTTTCTTGTTGGCAGAAATCGTGCTGGCAAAGAACCTCAAGATCAAGACTCCGATGAAGAGAACAAGACACAGGAAGAGGAACTCGATGAAGTGCAAAGTGAAGAGAAAATTCTAAAGATAGAAGAAGTTGAGCCAGAGCTAAAAAAGAACGAAATCTCAGCTGAAGCAAAGCAGTACGAAACCACAGCTGAAGTGAAGAAGAACGAGACAGTGGTTGAACTAAAGAAAGAAGCAAAAGTCACACGTGAAGAGGCACCGACTAAATTTGTGAGGAAAAAGGCGACTCTAGCCACCGCACTCATTCCGAAAAAGAAAGCTACAAAGGCGAAAAAAGAACATCAGGCATCGAGGAGCTACTCCATTGAGACGGAAACTCCACCCAGTCCAAGAAAAAAACCATCTTTAGCTCTGGGAGTTCACCTGGATAAAAAGAAACCAGGTATTTGCTTCAATAAAATCACCTATATTTTTATCAGACGCCTATCAAGCTCCATATTCGGTATTTATGTCTGATGTATCGAAAAGTCGAACAAAATCCTCATTCAGGCCTGCTGCTGTACAAAGGAAAATGCTTTCCCGTCAGCCCAGCTCTACCGCCGTACCGCTAAAAAGAAAGTCTACCTCCAATACTAGTACGATGACTGCCTATACTGCAAACACTGAACAAAACACTCTCAGAACAATGGATAAAAGCAGTGAAAGCGATAGCAAATGTGATAAAGCCTACTTTAAGACTGAAAAGATCGAAATTCCTTTGGTCGCTGATGAAAATCTCGAGATGACTATGACGCGCTCGATGACAATTCGTACGCTTGGATTTGAATCACCGCTATCTCGTTATCTCATTACTGGAGATCAAATAGTCCAAGTGGATAGTTTGGTTCCATTGACTGAAGGGAGTTTTCTGGAATATTTGAAGAAAGCGAAAAATTCCAAGATGGTCCTAACTGTAATCCGACCCACCTATATGACTCATACTGGAGATCGACTTGAGAATATCCGTCGAAAGAAATCGAAGGATTCGGATATTGAATGCTCGTACTTCGTAGTCCAAGTTCCCAAAGGACGGAATGCGACCGTAAAAACAGTAATTCTAAAGAATTGCAATGGAAAGTATAAAATCAAAGAATTCGAAGGCAAGACGCCAATGCTGCAGTTTTTCCTGCAGAACGATAAAATCATTGACATCAACGGAGCAAAAGTAAAAGATAAGAAGGAAGTAATCGAGGCTATGAATGAAGGAGGTACCTTTCTTGTTGAGAGGATAAATAACGAGCTGAGAGGCAACACCAATACGGCTCTCGTCGCTGATCGTGCCAATTTTGTGGCGAATTTTCATGAGAAGCCGGATCTCGACGACAAGGAGTCGGCTATGATGGGCGAGGATGCTGTTGCGATTGGCGCCAGGTTTCTTCCCTAATCTCAACTAACTTAGATTCCTTCAGAGAAGCGACGCGATTTAAATACTGGCGAGAGAATGGAATCAACCCAAAACATTTCGCGAAGGGGATTGATCAGGTCTCACAGCGTTCCAGCAGAATGACCTTTAACCCGAATGAACTCAACACAGAACTTACGCCAAGTGATGTGAAAGATTGCAAAAAGCTACAAAAAGTCACTCCGAGATCTGGGATTATCGGATTCGTTCGCTCCTTGCTATAATTATGCAATACAGTGCTTTACATCGCATTTTATTTCAGTTTCTCCGAGTTTGCTTGATCAAAATGACCGAGACGAAATCTGTGAAATTTTAGCTAAACTTTACCATTGGCTTTCTCATAAAAATAGCTCTTTTAGGAGCAATTGATCGTGCTGAAATAGGGTTTTTTCTCATTAGAGGAGCCATCTGGAAAAGATCTTTGAGATGTTCAGAAAATTGGAGTTTGGTAGAGAAATAGGGCCCCTTCCTTTTCTTAGGCCAATAACTCGGGCCAACTTTTCATACGCGACGACGAAATGTAATTTCCTTGTTTCATGCCTTTGTCACTCCTCGATGAGCTCTTTCAGTCCGAATTATTCAAATTGCCGTCGTCGAAGGCCCCACAGCCCAAATTTGCCCGTAAAGTTAATTGTTTCACAGAAGAAAGTCCCCGCCAGAACTTGTGAGACGACAGGACACGCTCAATTATCCATTGTTGTCCAAGTTGCAAGAAACCTCCGGCCAGCCGCGACTATTATCGTATTACAAGTTGCGCTTTGTTCAATACGAAGAACTGTCTGAAGATTTTAAAGTATGGACTGATTCAGAGACTCGAGCGATCGATGTAATCCCCAGGTCTCCTCAGAAGGAAAATGACATTTGAAAAGAACTAGAGCACTTTTTGATCAAGATTGCGACAAAGAGAGTTAGAAACGGAGTTATTCCTACAGGCAGGTCTCTCATCACCGCACAATAATCTTGAAGTCGCGATCTGAACAAACAAACACGACCAATTAATTACCGTCAAGAGACAGTCCCTATAATTAGGAGTCAGTTGAACCGCCCTTGGGTTCTCTTATGACGCAAGGATGTACTTGAGATTGGCCCCTTATACGACTCTGGGACACCGACCATAAGAGCTGATTGCGCCAGTCGGTAAATGACTCTTTCTCTCAACAAACTTTTGGTCCTCATCTTCCAGGCCATTAGTTTCCCCGAACCGGCTGACAGTAGCTGTTGTCCTTTGTGTCGGTTGTCCATTTGCCGGACGATTGGACGATTTATCCCCTAGTTTGTTTTATGTGTTGAGATACGGACGAAAATGTCTTTGTTCGAGGACGGCAGCCGCGGGTAATTAGGCGGCAAATGGTCGGAGAGAAGTCGCAACTTTCGGCGAAGAAAGCGATAAATTTATAAAGAACAAAATACAAAACTACTCCTCGACAAGTCAAAGTCTTTTTTTTAGAAGAAGAGGCTTAGTCAAATAGAATGGCTCTGGTGGAGTGGAATGTGACGCTGAAAATGGGCGAACAGAAGACGGAGGAGTTGAAAAAGCTGGAGGAGATCGAGAGAGAATTGAAAGAGCGACTGCTGGAGGAAGAGGAGACCGAAGAGATCGCCGATACGCTAATTGATGTGAAATGCGACTTGATCTACCGGCAGGACGGCAAGACCAAGTTCAAAAGAGCCACGACAGAAGCCGCTCTCTCGGAACGACTCTCTGCTGTGCTGACCCGTCTAGTCTCCCAGAGCAAGACTCTTCGTACGGACGATCAACACTTGGGTCAGCTCTTTCTGGGCGAGACGCGGCAGTGGTTTCTCCTAAAATACAGCACTTATGGCCAGCGGACGATCTTCGAGATGGAGAAGCAGCAGCTTCTTCTCGTCTTCGACCTCTGCGGCTGGATGGAGGCGCCTCTTCTTCCCGACAGCCAATGGCCTGTCCTTCTCTCCCCCGAGCAGCTCATCTCCTCCTAGAACAATAAATATATTTCCAACTGAAGAATCTCCCTATCGTCTCTGACACAATTCACCCTCTTGATGACAATAGCGACAGTCCCTAATTGTGGTGTATCAATTGGTAATCGGAGCCGTTAGCGGGTCGCCGGGGTGACCTTTGTAGCTCTGAGTCGAGATGAAAGGCCAATCCGCTGGGAACGAAGTAATCAAGAGAAATCTGTCCCTCCTCTTCCCTACATGGCGACTATTGTAACGGACCTCTGGTTTCACGCTTAGAGGCACTTTGAATCGGCCCGATTGCACACCTTTTGAGGCGACAACAACGCGCTATTTGATGGATATTAACGCATGCGTGAACGCCTCCAAGTAGTTGTTGGCTTCTTTGACCGATTACGGTATTCATTGTTTTTCTTTTGGGGTGGGCTAATTGCCGGCCGAAAAGTGGGGTCGTCGAAGGCAGATAATCGAAATTGACAGTTGAAAGGACGACCTCAAACTTTCCCACGAAATTATTTGATGGCTCGTTCGCTCTTTGCTTGAAAGTGCCTAAGAATGAGTTACTATCGATTTCGACAGATGTCTTCTCATTTTTTTGAACTGCCATCTGTTATCCTACAGTATGCCCGATAATCACAGCGTTTCATAGACTAAATGTCCTTAAAATGCCAGTCCGAATCACCTCAAAAACAGTCGGATTACATGTGCCGGGCTTAAAACGCCCTACTCCCTCATTTTCTTAGAACAATTAGAGCCATTATCTGGCTGAAAAAGACGAGAGAGATGTACAAGAAAGAGTCGTCATTCGATTGTGGCGAAAGTCGAAGGACAAGGGCAATTGCTATTATGTGGCGACGGCGACAGTTCCACTTATTTTTTGGCTTCCAGAGAAGGAAGTTCAAAGGAGCAGCGAGATTTGAACCTCAGAGGCGACCAAGTGGAAGCTAAGGGAGAAAGAGAGTTGCCTTTCGATGTTCCCTTTTGTCGGTGATCTGGTCTTTCGGCTGATCGGCCGAGCCGTGTTCAATTAACAAAGCCTCGGGAGGAGAGAGTACACACCGGCTAATGTGCTCCCTCTTGAGATCTCCCTACCGTATCTCATATCTGAGATTCCAGAAGTTTTGAACAAGGGAGGATTAACTCGGTCATTCATAATCCCGACTTCCTGTGGCGATGGGACAACATGGCGCAACGAAGTCGGCTCCTTTTGTGCTGAGGAAGTGCGCCCTGCTACTGGCCACCACCCCTGCTTGTTTTGGTCGTTTTGTTAAACGGAGGTTTTGTTAGACACAATGGGACTCTTCTTTGGCTCTCAATAGACGGATTATGTGTTTGTGGCAAAGGGAGAAGACGAGACAAAGAGCGGCCAGGAGTCGACGGAATTGAGTTAGCCGATGACAGATGGTTCCTAGCGCCAAATATAATGGGATCAATCAGCTTCATTGTCACATTCAATCTTTTTTATTCGTCTCCAAGTATCCGCAAGTCATTGAAATTGAGCAGGCTCACTGTATTTACTGTTCAACCGAAAGAACTTTCTTCTTCTCATCTTGCTTAGCTCTGTGTTACGAAAAAGTTTCTTCTCCCTAGCTAAACCTGCGAGGATCTGGAGAAATTAAAAGACAACTTGATTTGAAAAAACTATATTTTAGAGATCTGTATTGTTGACCTTATTTTGACGAGAGTACGGTTTGGTACGTGTTATTTGTGTCAGAATCTGATTAAGAATCATGTGGATCGAAATATCACAGCTGTGACCCCACTTGGGATGAGTATTTGCTGTGAAAACTAAGAGATTTGTGTCGGTAGCCCTGATCCTCAAGCGCCTCTGGGTGCGGCTAGAAGAGGGCCTCACCCGCCTGTGCCAATATCTTTGAGGCTGTTTGCCGAGGTCGTCATAGGTGTGAACTGGATCCATCAAATAATCCGATTTATTGCTCACAAGATAATTTTGTAATACGAGTGGGGGCTATTGCAGAAAGGAAGAGAGGAGACGGACCTGTGACCGGAAGAACACATATAAAACGAAAAAAGCAGAAAAATTGGAGCGAGGAGAGATCTCTGGAGCTAAGTAGGCGAGAACGACCACGTTGAGAGAGAAGAAGAAGAGGAATGAAGCTTCTGAAATTTATCTCTTTTCCTCAGAAAACGAATCTTCACGGACATTTCAATACTTTCCATTGTTCGCTGTTTGTTCAAACACAAAGATAGCCTGTCGAGGGAAAGATAGGCTGATTTTAGAAAAGGGTACACCTGACGTAAGGCTGTGAATAAATGCTTCGAAAAGACCAATTAGTGCCGTGTTTTGTGCTCACATCTCCACGGATCTTTTGTACTTGGAATACAGAATCTGTTCTTGATATTTGGGGCGGCATTTAGAGCAACCAGACTTATACTGTAGGTGGCTTGTAGGTTAGGTTTCCGCTAATTTTATCAAGATTACTAAAGATTATAGACATAAAAGAAAATAACCTCTTCTAAAGGTATTCATTGAATCTCAAGAATTTTTGTAAGATCTTTTTTCCCAATAAATTGCCATATTTAGAGCTGATGAGAGGAGTCTCAGTGTGTTCCTCGTGATCTGGCGTTGAATTTGATACCCATATTGTTGGTTATTCAAAAGACTTTCCCCGGTTGGCATCTGCCCCTGTGCCGAGAGTCTTTCTGCTGTGTGAAATCGGAACAAAAAGAATTGCCGAATTCCAGATCGGAGTAGGTAAACAGCCGGCACAATGGCGCGCATTCAGGCTGTCAGCAGTCGGGGTTCCGGGCAGGCCCGAAAAAGTGGATTGAGGCGGAAATATGAGCCTCGGACCCCTTGTTGAAAGGTGGCGCTGTTTGTTCCTCAAAAACCGGCATTACACGTACAGTTTGAGAGAGAGCTGCCATTGTTTTCCGACCCAAATGGATTGAAAGCTTTGTTTTGGCTGTAAAAGCGAGAAGGATTCAAAAACAACTAATCTTTGTTTGCATCCATCCATCGGGTCCATTGATTTTATGGCCTCCGCTCGTTTCTAAGTAAATCCAACCGACTGGGCGGGAAACTAGCCCTTTTCGAAATTCATCCTCCCTTTTTCTTAGAGTCCTCTCTCTCTCTCTCTTGCAAGAAGATTCCAAAACCACTGAATAATTCAAAAAGGACTATAGTCAATTCAGAAAAATGGATGCCGTTCAGCCAAAAACTATTATTTTACTGTTTTCTTGGCTAATTACAGTAGTAGTTTGAATTTTGTGAGGGTAATTTAGAGAATTTTTGATGGGAAAAGAGCCTAAGATACTCAAAGTCTTTCTCGTTTCCCCATTCAATCCAGAAGACAAACAGCCCATCCCGAGAGCTCATCTACACACGTATACAGAAAGTGATTCAGGGCTTTTCGTGGAAGGGACTCGCGCGTGTTTATTCAATGTCTTCACACGGCACAATAGCCTCTCGCTTTCCTTTTCCGCCGCCTTTTGTGCGTCCGGCTGGTTTGGTTGTGCCCCTCAATGTGGCCGAAGCACAACTTGTTCGCCCCTCAATTGTGTTGCTTTTTGTATTGGAAAGATTGAGAAGGAGGTAGTGGCCACTCTTGAGAGAGAAAAATTTCGAGGTTACGCAAATTAGCCAATAAAAACGGGGAAACGACGCAGATAATAACTATGAGAATGAGAAAAGAGGCCTCTACCTGGACGACTAGACACCAGTCCCCGGAGCTGGGGTCGTCTGCTGGGTGGCGACGGAAAGAGCAGCCGCTTGACGAGCATAGGCTGCCATCACATTATAAGGAGAATAGGAAGCAGCTGAGAGAACAGCCGGATTTGGGAAGAAGCTGCTGTAATAGCTCAGATCGCCTGTCTTCAGTTGTTCCAAAGGCGAATAGCCGGCGGCAAAAAGAGCTGGTGATGCGAATGGGGTCAAAGGGAGACCAAGCTGCAGTCTACTTGGGACCTTTGTCGCCGATTTTGGTTTTCTTCGAGGACGATATTTGTAGTCTGGATGTTCCTGGAAATTTCACGATTTAATCAGAATAAAAAAGAGTAGCAAACCTTCATATGAAGTTGTCTGAGTCGTTTGGCTTCATCGATAAAAGGACGCTTATCTTTTTCGGATAATTGTTTCCATTCGGCTCCTAGTCGCTTCGAAATCTCAGAATTGTGCATTTTTGGATTGTCTTGAGCCATCTTTCTACGCTGGCCTCGACTCCAAACCATGAAGGCATTCATCGGCCGTTTGACATGAGAATCGGATGGAGATTTAGAGGTATCACCGCCAGGAGAAGGAGCTGGCGAGGCTCCTGAGGAACCAGAAGCCATCTCATCATCATCGGCTAGTTTGTGTCCTGTCGAGGGAACCATGTGCAAATATGGAATCGACAACTCGCTCAAGTTCATCTTTTCCTCTGTAATGATTTAGTGAAGAAAATGACGAAAGAGAAATTCAAGTAGGAAAAAAGGTTTGAAAAGGAGGTGTTAATAAACAGAGCGGATATTTTGGAGCTCTTTCAAAGGGAATTCTCTCAACTGAAAAATTCGAATTTGTCCAGGTGGAATGAGGAAGAATTCATCTCAAAGCGTTGTCTTTGAACTCCTTGAGAAGTCCTTCTGCACTTCCGAAAGCCAAACTTTTTTTAGTGGAATTCAATTAAGAGATCGGAGGAAAAAGTGGAACACAACCAAAAATGAAAGGCTGACTAAAAATAGAAAGAGTTGGGGACCATGTGACATTTTCATTTACCTTTTGGTCGAGAAGAATGGCGGAATAAAAACGAAGAACTGGTACAAAGTAAATAGGCGAGGAAAACAACGGAAAAAGGTGTAAAGAGGTCTCTCAAAAACAATGGCTAGAAGGCGTGAAAATTGACTAATTGGTCGGCTAGTGAAGACAAAAAGTAACAGTCTGTATGGATGGCCTCTGCTGGTCGACATGATAGCCCGAAAGAGAGAGGCGTGGCTTCCGCGAGGGGCGGAGTTCCGGCTGCGGCTCGGGGCAAAACTACGGTAGCTAACAGGGAAAGAGATGACAAGTTCTGTTGATTCAAGACGATGAATATCAAGTGTTTTGTTGGTTCAACTGTTTGGAAACTTTCTCTCTCTTTTTACCCGGAACAAGTTACGCAAAAAGGTGACTGATTCACCGCCAAATACACAAACAATTCTTTCCACGAATCACACAGAAACAATAGTGTGGAGGAGATGATCTGATTTTTACAAGTCGTTGATCAGCCTACTTTGTAAATACTTCTGATCAAAGTTCTCGGGGGAACAATGGAAGACTTTTTCGAAGGGATTCATCCACAGCTGCTGTGGGATAAAAATGCATTCTGACTCATGGAGATGTTGTCCTTGAGTTCAAGAGATTGTCTTTTGGAAATATCGAGAGAATCTTGTTGCAGTTTACTTTTTGAACTGGAGATGATCTATCCGAAAGAGTAGGTGGTGATCCGTGGCTTAGTCAGTGCGAGTGTCACAACCTTTCTCAAGCCATGAGGATATGACTGGAGGATATTTGAGAGGAAGCGGCTCATGTAGCCGATGTGACAGGCGAAAGAAAAGGTCAAGCCAGTGGTAGGACCTACGGCTATAAGAGTCGGGAGGGAAGAAAGCCAAAAAGACGAGAGCGAAGTAGCCGAAGGAAACAGAAGGGGACGGCTCCACTTGAACAAAGTGGATTATATGCGACTGATTGGCTCGAGATGTGCTTCTCAGTTTCGACTGGCCCCTCGAGGAATTCTGCGACAACAAGAGACGTTCTCACACCTGACCACACCTTATCGGCAACAATCAGTCTTTCCCAGGATCAGTTACCGACTCTACGGGAGAGCTAATCCCACAATTACGAGGGCACTCGTCCAATTAGAGTGTAAACTGTCGTCATAACTCGTTGACACCCTTTTGGCATCCCATTTCAATTAGAGCCAAGTAGGTGCGGATTGTTTTGGGAGGGAAGGACCGTTTATGAAAGGAATGACGAGCCAAGGAGAAAGCTTTGTTTCGAGAAATGATTCAATCAACGCTTCTATCGACGAACCATTCCAATCTTTAGACGAGCGACGGAAACAATTCTGACCATTTGTTGACTTATTTTTGGAATTTTTTTAATTATAAAACCTCTATAAACAAGAGAGACAAAGGCTGTCCCCAAATGAAAGAGGAAGATGAGTGGATGTGTTTTTGAGACGAATGAATCAGGAACAATGGGTCAACTTTACACTTAACTTGAGCGCTTGTTTCTCAAAAAAAAGTGCAGATCCCTCACACAATCAATCGGTCCAGCCAGCATTTTCGAACAATACCCATGACGTTATTTATTTGGGGAACGGTGTGATCCCTACACTGTTCTGAATTTAACGCGATGAACCTAGACGGACTTCGGCTAGACAATGATGAGGCCGGATTATTTTGCACCTGGAATGGCGAGATCAGAAAATGGGTCTCTGTTGTTTCCTTTCGAAAGTCGTCTCAATTAGTTCCTACGGCCAATAGGATTGGAGCTCATTAGAGACAGTGATAATCCCCCTGGAGACATAGATTCCATTATGACTACTGTAACCAATCAGGCTACAATGGGGAATTGTGATATGACCCAAAGCTGCTGTTGAATAGTACTGAATTGGTTCTAAACAAATTTCATTACTGTCTCCAATGCGGAAGATCTCCTATTTTCAGCATGTGACGCATACCTGAACGGCATTATATAAGATTGTCCCTGGGTGAATAGTCGTTAATTATTTGTGCTCTCACAGGGAGTTGCTAATTATGGACAGGGATTAGGCTGTCACCTGTCTTTCTGCGGAGGGAAAGTTCAATTAGGGACAAACACTGGCTCACAAGGAAATTTGGCTGGATTGTAGTCTGGAGTTTAATCTGTTCGAGGGAATATCTGCAATATTCAGGGGCTCAACTTTCAGATACTTTTGGATGCTCCTTTGTTAACAAAGATATACTCTGAATTGGCCGTAAGGGTTCATTCATGCTTATACTTTTGTGATTGGTCGATATTAGTAGAAAACTTTGGATCTTTTATATTTTTTCATGTTCTGACTGTGAAACTTATTTATAAGTCAGCTTCCATTTATGTTCACTATGTAGCTTGATTTAATTCGTTTGGTTCTGACGCCTATACTGCCTTGTTCTCAGGAGTTATAAATGGAACGTTATTTTCTCGAGAATCTCAAGAGCCATCAAAACCAAAAAAGATAAATCTAAGAATTGTGAGCGAAGTGTAATATTATCCTTCTCTCCCTTCCTCGTCCCGTGAAGAAAAATGCGGACTGCCGCTAAAACCATGCGCTCGTTTGTCTGAATGTAGAATTTTTATCTTTTTATGTTTATGTTTACTCATAGATTTGATAAATTTCAATGGATATTAATTTAGGTATGAAGACAGCCCTATCCACTATAGCTCGAACGGGTAGTCTAGTGCAGCGACGATGGGGAGGTTAGTACTGCTTTTTTCTGAATTTATTTTAATATAGGCACTGGATTAATGGTACATCGCGATACTCCTGAGAACAATTTAAAGGTTAAATTCCAATTCACAGATGAAAACAAGAAAAGGGTGGCCGCTCTCATGGCAAACTACCCTGAAGGACACAAGGTATTTGATATTTTAATTGAAAATGAATCTCTGTTGTTTCCTTTCGAAA
Organism: Oscheius sp. JU1382; assembly: GCA_932521405.1. NCBI lineage: Eukaryota > Metazoa > Nematoda > Chromadorea > Rhabditida > Rhabditidae > Oscheius > Oscheius sp. JU1382. The sequence continues at coordinate 6,045,666 of OW051479.1, forward strand.
GTCGTCCCAATTAGTTCCTACGACTGTGATTTTATAGGCAGCAGCTCTTATTCCTCTTCTTGATCTTGCTCAACGCCAATTCGGCTGGCTCCCTATTTCTGCAATGCATGAAGTAGCCAGAATTTTAGGTATTTCTTTACATTTTATTATACTGTTATATTATTGTAGAAGTACCTCGTATGCGCGCTTATGAAGTAGCATCTTTTTACACAATGTTCAACCGCCAACCAGTTGGAAAATATTTCCTTCAAGTTAGTCTAAAATATTCTATTACAACACTATTTTAGGTCTGTGGAACAACGCCCTGTATGCTAAAAGGAGCAGAAACCGTTATTGAAACTATTGAAAAGAAGCTCGGTAAACTAATTTTGTTTCTTAATTTCAAACATTAGGCATTCATGTTGGAGAAACCACTAAAGATGGAATTTTTACTCTGGCTGAAGTCGAATGTCTTGGAGCCTGTGTTAATGCACCAATGATTCAGGTTGGTATTTGCAATGATTTCTTGATTTTTTAGATTAACGACGATTACTACGAGGACCTTACTATAAAAGATGTAAACTATATTCTCGACGAACTTAAGGTTTTTTAAATTTTCTGTTTCAATTTTAAAACAATTAGGCCGGTCGTCGTCCTCAACCAGGCCCATACTCCGGTCGTCTAGCTGCCGAACCTATTGGACAGCTCACCTCACTCACAGAACCCCCTACCGGACCTGGATTTGGCTTACAAGCTGCTCTTAAGTAATTCTAGGATAGTGTCTAGCGTGTTGGACTTGTTTCATAAAACTTTTAACTTGTAAAGGTTTATGTTTATTTTTAATTCCGTGGACATTTCACATCACTATCAATTCAATTAATTTCTAATTCTTAATTATTTGCTCTTTAGATGAGATTTATTCTCCTTTTTTCACAAGAACATTTAGACTTTCGGTTAGCAGAGATACGCGGCATTTGTTCAGCTCTGAACCTTAAATTTGAAGTAAACCAGCTTAATACTGAGGTAAGCCATTCTATTTTTCCAAAGCTTTGTTTAGGAACATATTTTTGTTGTTACTTCTGATGAAAAAAATGTTCGGTTATTGTTATCACGCTCAATGCTATTAAAATCTGCCTACCAGTATTTGTTTGAAGGAAACTCTCTTTGTGATTTAAAGAATCAGCTTTCCTCTACACCGGAATTAATCAAACCATTCGATAAGGTTGAAGAATCGTTTGCTGTAAAGACTCGGCCTATAGGCAAGAAAAAAGGTGTAGATTGCTTAAGCATTTCAAAGGTAGCTAGGTCTATTTAGTGAGCTTAAAAATATGTTTTTCAGGATATATGTGAATATGTTCCATTAGATATTGCGCCTGTGAATTTACAAAATCCGACTAATATCTTCACCGCCTTATTAGAGTTTGAAAATGAAAAGTGTTCAGAGCCAAAGCGGACATTTTTTTGCCGACTAGTGGGTTTTAACCGCTTATATGCATAAGTATACTTTTAGATTGGAGATGGACAAGGTTATTTGAAAACTAAGTACAATCTAAAAGATCGTTGTTATATTGGAAATACGACTATGGACCCAGAATTATCATTTATTCAGGCTAGTTGATCACCTTTAAATAAGCTTGTTTCGTTTTCCAGGCAAATATTTCTGCTGTTAAAAGTGGCTCATTAGTTTTAGACCCTTTTGTCGGAACGGGTGGTCTGATCATTGCAGCAGCAGAATTTGGTGGAAATGTAATCGGATCCGAATTGAATTATCAGGTTGTTAAAGGAATTGGTAACTATTAATGCTTTGTTTTTATCGTGATTTTTCCAGGCAAATCATCAAGGCAAGGTCAAAAACATTTGACGGATAAGGAGAATATTGTTGCAAATTTCACTTATTATAAAACTCAAGAACAGCTTCTAGGCATTATTATTGCAGACGCTAGCCAACACGGCCTTTGGAGAACTAGTCCAATTTTTGAATGCATCGTCTCTGATCGTATGGCTGAGGTTCTTTAATTACTTCGTGTTTAGCGCCTTATGGAGTTCGTGAGAAAGGAAGAAAAGTTGGAAAGAAAGAAAGAAAAGAACATTGGACAATTCCCAGCAATACACATCAGTGAGCTTACTTTGATACCCAAAACTATTTTCACCGTTTAGTGAAGAACATTATCCAGAAAAGCAGCGATATTCGATAGAGGACACGTTTTTAGATCTATGTAATTTAGCTGCTAAAATTCTAACTATTGGTGGCAGAGTGTCCTTTTGGTTTCCAGTAATTCTTGAAAAGTATTTTGTTGATTTGCTTTCTTACTGAGTTTCCAGATATTCGACAGATTGTCTTCCTTCACATCCTGCTTTATTGCTAATTGAGAATTGCGAACAACAATTAACCAAAAAAACTAGCAGGTATTTTAAATATGTTTTATTCAATAACTTAAGCATTTCAGACGATTGCTAACTTATGAAAAGTTGAGAGAGCCAAATAAAGAGGACACGTCGATGGCTATTCAGAACCTTTACGAAAATGGAACATTTCGTGATGCTTTGTTCGGAAAGCAAAGCTAAATTTGTTACTGCCTGTTATTATTTGTTGTTATGTTTTAAATAAATTGCATTTTCCAGCTATAGTGATTTTTTATACAAAATTCTTCGGTAGCCTTGGGAAAGTCATCAACTTCTTTTCCTCATAAGGTTACCACTGTTGCACTTATTATTGAAGAAACAATTCACATTCATTAAAAAAGTGAAATAAATCTGAGTTTCTATATAACTAGCGAACCTTCAAGTATGTGTTGTAAAGTAAAATAAGGCCAAACCAGCCCTTTCCTCCTAAGCAAATAAGTAAACGAAAAAACGCGTTAATTTTGAAGCTTGATGAGGCGAGAAATGAAAAGACTTATTCCCTCATAACAAGTCTGAAAAGATTACTGAACAGCTAAAAAAATTGACTAAATCTCGTCACAATCTCATCTTCATCGAACATCAAAATACATCGAAGTCGAACGCTTTCTGCCTGTGTGGCGAAGCTGGTCCTCACCTCTCCGAAGCTTTGGAGTTCCGTGAAGCACGCATCAATGAACCTCCTGTAGCCGCAGGCGCCGCCTCTTCGGAGGTTGCTACACGTCGGCTCGGCGAGGCAACTGTTGATCAGCAACTGGAAGTCGCTTCGACGAGGACTAGTTGGGAAGCTGGTGCTGGTGGTGGAGCAGGAGCCATGGACGGCTGGTCTGAAGGACGCAGCTGGGTGGCAGCTGATGCGGACTTCTTTGATGCCCAATATGGCCAGGAGGATCTTTGGAATGGCGGGGTAATTGAGGGAGAAAACTCGCCCGAACACGGAAGGTTCGGAATCGCTGAACACGCTGAAAATCTTGGAAATGGCTATGCCGGATTTGGAGGATGATGCCTGGAGAGATACACCGCTCCCAGATGAAGACGAGCATCAATTCATATCACCAATCCGAACAGGCCGCAGCCCAAGACAGAGGCGTCAAGGCGAAGAGGAGATGAAAAAGAAGAGAAGCCGCAGTCGCTCGCCCAATGTCCCGAGCACCGCCAGAAGTCCCTCGCCGATCAGTCGGACTCCAAGTCAGAGGAGCATCACGCCCGCCTTGCTAGACCTTCATCAACTGGTAAGTTGTTTTCTTTTCGGGCCTCTCACACCCTCCAAATAGTCCCCCTCCATTGACTAATTTCTAGACCCGTGATGCCTCCCTGTCTGTCAAGTCGTCGTTGGACTATCTGACTTCTCTCCCGATTCTCGACTCAAGCATCCTGGACTGGACTCGTCAACTCCAAAGGGCAACCACTACTCTTGCCCGAATCCAGAAGACGCCCCAGCTCAATACTGCCCGAGTTGAAAAGGATCCGGAGCGGATCAATCGCCTCCTTGAGGAAGTTGCTCCTCAACCTCCAGTCCAACCATCCACCCGGAGATATCCTGTTCGCCAGCGAAAGCAGCGCCAATTCTACAGACAGGTGATCCGCTACTAATTGTGAGCTTATTTCCCTTTTCAACTATAAAAATTCTTTTAGCTAACCTTCTGATCTCTACTCGCTATACTCACCTCAACTCTCTTCTATTCGATCTACTCATCATCTACCTTCAACTCGATCTTCTCACTTTTGTTTCCAACTTCTTAACTCGTATGACTAACTTCTGACCAGTAAGTTTTTTTTTTCAAAGTTGTGTGCAAATTATAATTTTCAGCTTCTCACTGATATCGTTCACTGAGACTGCTGAACTCTATCCGCCCAATTTTTTCTGATTGGATCGGGATTTGTAACATCTTCTCTCTGATACAGTGTGCAACTAACTCGCTACTGCTGATCGTTTTCTTCTTCTCGTCTGATGATCCAAATGCCATCCAATATTCGCTGGTCTGTTTCTTTTTCTGAGGCCACGCAGCCAACTTTCAATGGCCGGATGAAATTCGTTTGCCTGCCATGGTGTTATATGAATTTGTAGCTGGATCTAATTGGATAGGGAGTCAATCCTCAAGAGATTTCTATTAACTCCTTCTCTTTGAAGTATTTGGACTATGCACTACTCTTTTGACTCTGATTGTCTTCTCCTCTTACCGTGTGATAGTCTTTGGACCCTAAAAAACCAGAACAAATGCCATCCAATATTCGCTGGCTAAGTCATTTGCCTTTTCTGCGGCCACGACCCCTTGTGACTTCTAATCGTCTTCGGACCCAAATATCATCAACTCACTGGTTGGTCTGCTTAGTCGCACAATATCTTTGACTTTCAATGACCAGATGAACTCGCTGCTTATTCGTTTGCCGCAGCTGGAGATAGCCGTCTAATGAAGCTTCTACTTGTGCCGATTGAGGTAAGTACATTTTGAAGAAAATTTTAAACAGAAACATTTTCAGCTTTGTCTCTCAATTCTTTCTTTTTTTTACTCAAGTGCAGCGTCGTTTTGGTTGAGATAAGCCATTTCCCAGAAGTTTTATTGAATATTTCAGTGAACTTCCAGCGTCATCTACTCGTCTTCACGGAAGATTTGGATTCTGATCAAGAAAGAGGTTCATGACAACTCTGAAAGCTGGAACAGCAGGGGGACCTTCAAGGAAGAAGGTATGTCGTAATTAGCTTTCTCAAAGGCTGGCCTTGAAAACCCTCACCACATCCTTCTCCTTAATAGTATTTTTTAACTCTATTACATCTGCTTCTTGTTTCTTTGTCTTTGATTGAAATCGTAGAAACACAAATTTAAAGAAACTCGCGTTATCCAACTTGGAAGAATCTGAGTGGATCTAAATACAGTAGTACCTCTCTCTCTCTCTCTCTTTCTTGTCTTTACTTGTATATTCTTTTTTTTCAATTTTATTTTCGCTCATTCGATTCATACCTTCTCTACAATTAAATTATAACACCTCAAAAACAATTTTAAATACATTCTGCTATATTTTTCAGACAAATACCGGCCTCGAATCCATGGCCTTTACAGCAGCGAGTAGCTTCTTTCTCACCGCCATTTGGTCCGCAAGACTTGCAGGAAACCATTTTCGCAGCAGCTGCTAAAATTAACAAAAAAACATCAGCTTTAAACAAAACTTACAATAAGCAAAACAAAGAGCAAATAAAAAACTGATGAGTAGAGCAAACCTCATGCCTGACAATAAGTTGTGGGGTTCTATAAGCCGTTTATATTGTGTTTGATCCCCGTACCATCCATATAATTGATCGCTTAATAGTTCATACAAAGTACAACTAGACTGTGACTAAAAAGACGGGCAAATTATTTGGAAATTAAGTCCTAAGACTGCTAAAAGACTTAATAAACAATCTTGCGTACAATTTTCTTATTTATTTTTGTGGTATAAATCTCATTTCAGAAATGAATACTTCGTTAATAAATCCTTCATCGAGTCTTCGATCAACATCTACAAGAGTGACCAGAAAGCCGGATCAAATCCAGAAAAAGTCCGATTTTTATCATTGGTTTTTTGGACAAGTTCATGTAAAGGTAAGTCTAATATGTTGATATTACTATTTTGACAGCGTTATCTCATTTTTGTGATGTTCGGCTTAACATGCTTTTCACTTAGCATGTTGGCAATCTCTTCCTCAAAGGAAACTACTTATAATTTTATACATAAAATCTTTGGAGAAACCGTGAACAATTCATCGAGCAAGCACGTATGATTTTTGTTTTTTAAATTATTAATATTAATATTGAGCTATTATATAATTAGAAAATATTTTAGGTTGAATATCATTCTGTTTTACAAACAACATTAAACTTATGGAGTTTTTGTTGCCTTTTGAGGTTTATATTGTTTAACTTGCAACTTTGACATTTATTTAGCATTCTTTCTGCTGGCTGGACCCTTCGCTCAGTGGAAAAAAATTATCACCACAAAATATGTAATAAATGTTTTAATCCAGCTATACTTCTAGCGCCGATGCTATTTCATGTGGTATGGATTTAAACGATGTATATTAAATAAGTTTGATTAAGCTTACACTTGCATTTCCTATTGGACTGTGGTTTTTTCGTGCTTATCAGGTTTGCATCAAAGAAACCACAAGTACTTTAGGTAAGCCAATTCTCATAATAAACTATTTTATTTAGATATTGCTCGCTTTATAGTGCTTCCTTCAGTAATATGCTTTATCTGCTTCTGCTATGCATTCTATGGGTTGTGTATTGCCTTTATTTATTTATGGTGTCGAGCAAAAGCTGATCAAGAAGCCAGAAAAACGGCGGCAGCATCATTTCGCTCATTCCGAGGTTTGAAAAGATATCTTAATTTTCAGAATTATGCTCTCAGATAGAAGTACGCTTATAGGACGCCAATTTAATAGTCAGGGTAGTTTGGGTAAAAGTTCTAAAAATCGTTTTACAGTTGGAAGAAAAGGAAGTATTAATCGAACCTATGGAACAGCGCCTCGTCCAACACTTAGCTCAATTTTCAAAGGTTAACTTCAAATTACTTTTCAATATGTTTCAGACCAAAATATTTCACGATCCTCATCCTTCACCGGATCTGGCGATTTTCCTGTTCGCGAGCGGTGAGATTTTTATAATTTAATGAATTATTTTTTATAGTCGTGATATCGAGACTGGTGTAATTGAAATGGGCACATTGAATCGTCGTCCTCTTGAAACAGTTATTGAAGAAAATGAATTTCATTCTGATTCGTAAAATATGTTTATACTTTTTGTTATTGTGTTTGACTGTTTTCGTTATTTTCCTACAAAAATTAAGAACGTTTCACAAATTTGTTGCTATTTTTTCTTGAGTATTTATATTCTCTACATTATTTCATAGTTAAATCGTATTGCTGCCATGGTGCTAACAAGTCAATATTTAGAGTAATGTTGAGACAACCTCAAGAGCAACCTGAATCTTCAAGGATGTGCTGTGGCTCTCCAGATCAGTCACGTCATGAATTCAATAATACAATAGTTACACGAATAAATGACGATGAACAATGTTTCAGAGTAGCTGGATGTCATATAAAAGTTTGATTTTTTTTTACAAAATTAGCCTTCAGTGGTATGCATTTATCAAGCATTTTGCACTATTCATCTATATTGTGAGCTTTTTGTACTCCAAAGCTACCGATATTGAAGTGCACTCTTGTACAAGTTCTACTAATCAAACATATACAGTTCAGTGCAAGTAAGTATTTTTAAACAAAAAATACAAATTTATAGACAATCAAGCTGTATTTGGCTAGGAAATTTAGTTGGAATGATGCCATTATATATGCACAATTCTATATTTTGTTCAATCGCAATGGCTATTGCTTTCTTCAGTTGTGTTTCTGTAATTGTCGTCATCAACTGTCGCCACAGGCAAAAGCACCTTGAATGGTCATTTCGCCGATATATGGTAATGCTTCTTGCTGTTATCCCAAGCATGATTACAGAGGTAAGATATAATAAGATAACTTATATAATTTCAGGCAATCTTTGTTTTTCTTTGGTTTTACGCTCTCACAATTGCTATTTCAATAAAACTTCCTCATGACAGCAGCATAGGATTTGAGGGCTATGAAGTTTTATCTTATTCGATCATTTTGGCCATTGTTGGCTTTTTCGAGGTAAAACATTAACTAACACTAAATTCCTAGGTAATACTGCATTGTCTCTCAATGTTTTATTTAATTTACTTTCCAAAAGCTGATTCCGTAAAATATTATACAAGTATTAGTCAATCTCCATCAGCTTTAAAGGTCAGAATTAATATTCCTTTTTATTAAGCAATATAGTATGACACTCTTCGGAGTCGTTATCTTCCTGATCAATCTTTTCGCGGACTGCATGAGGAGTCATCATATAACACTCGGAATGGAGGAACGCTAGGTATTTAGCGCTTATTACCGAATCTTTTGTTTAGCAAGCAGAACTACAATTGAATTGCCTCATGAATCTCCAGATTCATTTAGAAAACCTTCGCAACAGCACAACAGTTTTGTGCCGCCTCATTATCACAATGATAGTTTCTGCAGCAGAAATTATACTCCCACTCCGTAAGAATTCAATTGAATAATTTTGGTTTTCTCTAGTGTTGCATTTAAAGCTGCTTCAGCTGAAGTTGAGTTTTCAAGAGTTTCAATCTATGACGAAGTGGCAAGTGATGAAGAATTTATTGGGCCCGCTTCTCCAGTAAGTTGTCCCTTTACTTTCTAAAAATGTATTTTGTAGGTCAGTCGTCGAAACAATCCAACATTAAAAACCAATAATTAATATAGGTCTTAATTTTGTTTGTGAGCATCTGTAAATCCACCATCTTTTAATCAAACAATTCTTATTATAAAAATATTTCTTTAATTCTTTACACAAAAATCATAACGATAGAATTCGTTGAAGCAAAGGCTTTTCCAAAAACAGGAGCAATCCGTTCAGGGATTGGAGATCGCTTGATTGTCACTAATTTGCCCTATTTGGGCGGACTTTCTCGAAAAGCCGATTTCGCGCAAATCGATCGACTACCTTTCACTTGGTCTGTCTCGCACTCTATCGCACTTTATGTTCTTTCTTGCTGGCAGGCGCGAATATCTTGACAGCTTGTTGATTTTTTGTTTGAAGGCGGCTGTTTGTGACTTTTTTGTGTGTTTTCAGTCGTTCTACAGCCTTGTTTCCATAAAACTTGCTTTTTTTCGAGGAAGAAGAAAAATTCATTTAAACATTATTCAATACATCAATTTCAATACAATAGAAAATATCTATTACGCACAATAAAAAAGATTTTTTGTTGTCGAGCCCAAATGTCTCTTATGGCTAACCAGCAATTAATCAACTAATTTGTTTCTCGCCAAACAACATAAATTAATCCGACTCTCCCGAGAGAATGGCCCGTTCTCCAGGTGACAGCCGTAGAGGCCAGCTGCCAGCCTCCGTGACCCCGTTCCTAGTTCATAAACAATTGCACCTCACCATCTCCTCCTCCCTCATTTATTGATCGATTCGGCCTCTCATTAGCATAGGAGCGTCGTCCCCACACACGTATTTGCACATATTGCGCACCTGTTGGATGAAGAGGAAGCTAGCTCATTTGCGAGACTCCTTCCGCTCTTTTCCAACCAATTTGCACTTCGCTTGGCTGCTTTTGTTGATAGAAATCCTCTGGATTTTACTTTCAAACACTGTAGCAAAGAATGAGGAAGGAGAAAACGAATTTCTCGCTGGCTTATTCCACAATTCATAGGCACATCAAATTAGATTCCTCAATTTCCATGACCGTTTTTCTCCTCACTGGAACTATCCCGCAATCGTTGAAACCAGTTCCACTCTCACATCAACAATACACGCAGAGAGGCCTCTTTTCCAATCTGCCGCTTTATGCCTCTTTTCCGAAGAACTTCTTGAGTTCTCTGAGAAGTCGATTTCGTAAATGGATAAATGAATAACTCACGAGGCCAACTCGACTCCAGCTAACACGGCAACTTTTGACAAAAACGGGTTTCTTTTACTCTCGTCTTATCTTTTTCTTCTCTTGGAGACTTCCTTTTGCGATTTGCAACACCTTTCCGGCGATAAGAAGACTCCAAAATACGCAGCTCGCCTCCTTGAGAATTCTATTTTCACTATACAAACTCGTTTTTTTTCTCTACCATTTCAGCCCGGATATTATTCGATCGAACGTAAACAAAATGGGCTTTCAACATGAGAGAAGTAGCAGTTATTTTTCTACTTTTCATCTGGCGTTACGTAAACATTCGACTTTTTCCTCTCTCTCTCTCTCTCTCTGAACAAATGCCTTCGTCCCTCTGTAACCCAATGACAGCCTTCTCAAATTGCTTGCACTTATATTTGCACAAAGTCAGCAAATTTGGGTAATATCTCCGCCTCAAAGTATCTCCGTCACTATGGTTACTTTCAAAAACAGCAAACTCTTTTGACGCTCTTTATTCTCTATTATTTATTTCCCATTTTTTATAACAAAAGTTTTAAAGTTTCGCGAGATTTAGCATTCTTGCTGAATGAATCTCAAGGAACTTTTCGTAATATTCTTTGCTCCCACGATTGTTTTTCGTGCTCCCAGAATTCTATTAGCTATTTAGTGTGGCGTTCCCTACCAATTGGATGTGAAAAATAGATGCTCTCTCATCCTCCCGAAAGACAATTAAAAAATCAAGAGAAGAATTGCCTCTCCCTCTCTCTCTCTCTCTAATCAGACCATTAATGCTCTCCTGCCCAACCCATCAATTGTGTCTCGTTCGGGCGCGTAATTCGTATGCCCTCCTGAAATTGGAGTCTTAATTTCTCTCTTCTGCTATACATTCCTTCTGTTTCTGGGAGCCTGGGGCGAAGAAGAGAGAAATAGCAGCCGATTGGGTGGAGGGCGGCAGAACAGTTAGACCATCTGGTGCTCAGCAAAGACACCAGCCACGCCAGTTAGTCCCGGCGTAATTGGGCTTCTTTTTCGCTTCTTTTTACAATTCGCTCTTCTCGTCTTCAACTCATTCTCAGCCTCTTTGAGTAAGCAGGGCAAATTTTTGTATTCTTCAAAATTTCTGTTAAGTTTGATGATTGTGAAATGCCGTAGTTAGGTTTCAAACGTTTGGGAGCTAAGATTGGACCAATTCAAGCTGGGAAGTTACCAGCTGATTCGAACGTTTTTTGGGGCAATTGGCAGACCAAAGGTCCGAGAATAAGCGATTACCTTCCTTGAATGAGCACATTATTTCGTCCAAAGCGAGATTCCCTTCTAACACATCTTTCTTCCATTAGAGAGCTCAAGACCTAATTTGTCCTTAATTATGTCGTCCATTTTTACGATCCGTCCTCCTTCCCTTTCTGCGCTGAATTCTTTTTTGAGTTTCACAATTGTCGGATATTTCCACAGCTGGATTGATTTTGCAATGTTTAAACACAATTCTCATCAATTTGTTTCCACGATTCAAAAAGGAAAGACTCCTCTCCAGCATCTAATCCAGCCCATTTCAATGCAAACAGCCCTGTTCCGTGATAATCTCTTCCTCTCTGAGTCTAATCCGCCTTCTCTTTCCCGCTCACACTATTTATTGGAATCTTTTGTTTTCTCTCTCCTTGAGAGTTACTGATAACGGGCGCCGTCGTCTCGTCTTTGTTTGTATCTGATGTCTCCCCCGAACTATTTCAACTTTTCCTAATCTTCTCGTCACTTTTTTCTGTCAAAACAAGCTCTTTGTGTACAAGATAGGCCAAAGTTAAAACAAATATTTTGGAATTTTTACAACTTTCCAGCTACTTTTCGAAGAAAAACGCAACTTTCATCATCAAAAAGAAGATCTGGAAAGAGACTAAGTTCTTTGAAACTTTTTGTAACTTTTATGAAAAATTATGTTCTGCCAAGTTGAAGAGAAGATCAAAATCAACAAGTTGGCTGGAGATCATAACTCCAAAATTGGCATGAGACCCATCAATTTGCTCTGAATAAGTTACCAACTCGCATTGACTCGTCCTCTCTACGTCTTTCGATCCGTCTGGCTTCTCTGTCTAGACACAAAAGAAATGTCTTTTTGAGTCCACATGATAGTTCTAAACCAAAAAATCTTGAAAAAGTTTCTCGAATGTTTCGAGTGTCGCCTCGGTGTTAGCCAACAATATTGACAGAGTAGATCGAGGTTTTTCCAGCCTTTGTTTATTTGACCGGAGTTGTATCTTCAACTCGTCCTAAAAAGTCGGCTCTTTTTGTGGACTCGACGGGTTAGAAGCATGAGAAAGTCAAACAACCTTCTTCCTCGATTTGAAAACTTAGAACAACTGAAAGTTTATTTTGGTAATTGGAGTTCCATTTTTGAAGTTCTAGAAGAGGGAAAACTCCACAATTTGATTACAAAAGCCATAAAACATAAAACCCAAATTAAAGTTTCCTAAATTCTGCAAGATTGTAGAAAAGTTTGAAGTGGAAGGCGCGACCACAGGTCGGTCAGCTGTTGTCTTTCTCGCATTTCACTTCCAGGGGAGCCAACCAATCAGCCTAATTACCCCCACGCGGGGCGTCAACGAGCTCTCTCCCTCCTCCGCCACTCTAAAAATTCATGTGTAGCCCAAAACGACCTTGACAGCTGTCGGGGCTCTGGTCATCATCCGGCCGATAATTCGAAGAGCGGAAATGAGAGCTACCACCATATATCCGGATCGCAATGTCCGTACCATTTTGGAGGTCGAGCCGTTGTCCCGTTCTCCTCTCCATTGTGCGCATCATGACTCAGTACACAAACCATTTACCCGCCTCTCTCTCCCCGCCAGACCCGGACTTTCTTTCCTTTTCTTTCTTTCACTCCCACTCAGCCTGCAACTTCAGACGGCAGATTTCCGCAGCAAATGGCGGACTCTGTGATTTCTCGTTTCGACATACAATTGGATGCTGGAGATGAGCCGATTTTCAAGGGTGAGTTCTTCTATTTTATCGCAATTTTGCGACTCTTTCGGGGAGATAAATTCGCCATAAACTAGGATTTTATTCCACTTTGAAAACAAAACAAAAGAGGGAAAATGGCTTCTAGACTGGTTTTTGCCATTTCTTCTCAATTTTGAAGCAGTTGAGATGAGTTCGACCCATTTAAAAGTTGTTTAATTTTATCGAAAAAATTTGGAATTGTTTAGAAAACCAATCAATTTTTAATTGTGACTAATGGAATTGACTCAGAAAAGCATCGTGGGCAGTCGGTTTTTGTCAGCCATGAGCAATTTATCGTATCTTTTTCCCACTGTTTCCCCCCGCTGACTCACACCATTTTTGACTGATTCACACAATGTACTTTTGCTTTTTTAGGAGGCGAAGTCATCACGGGGAAGCTTCAAATCGAGCTCCGTCGACCGATTTTTATCAATGCAATCAAACTACAAATGAAGGGAAGAGCCGTTTGGGTCAACGATCCAATGAAGAAGGACGATATTGAAAAAGTCCTTTTTGATAACGACTTCACTCTGCTGGAAAGACCTCCAGGGAAACCAGAACCCGGCCATTTCACTTGGGTTGCCAATTTCACTTATTCTCTTCCTTTCGAATGTCCTCTTCCAAAGGTAAAAAGTGCTCTCTAGGCGGAGAAAAGAGTTCCAGGGTTGTCCAACTTCTTACGAAGGACCTTATGCGTTTATTAGATATTTTATCAGAGCCAGTTTAGTCCACGAAGAAGAGGACGCCAAAATTGTATGTTTTTGCCTTTTTTTCTATGAAAGCGTCCTCTCCAGCACGAATATTATGTGAAGAAAGCATTCAATATTGTCTCTCCATCGGATGGCCATCTTATTATTGGTGAGTCTCAAGGAGTCTCCGATACTGCCACTTTTGGAAAATGTTGTTGTAAGGGAAAGGTAAAGAAAAAAGAAGCTTTTCAACATCTTTTCTTCCAGCTCTCAGCCGAGTTCAGTCTCCCTAAAACTGGCTATCTTCCCGGAGAGGATATTGTCGGCAATTTGAGAATCGGAAACAAACATCCAAAAGGAATTTTGTCGCAGGTAGGCGCTTTTCTCAATAAATACGAATATTTCAGGTGGAAGTTAGATTGGTCGACAGAGTAAAGAGGATTGGAGCTCCAGAAATTGCCGACACTTCCCCATGGAGAACTCTTTATTATAGACGGTTGGAGGAAGAAGACACTCCCGTCAAGAACAAGGCTCCGATCGAGAAGAACGGCATCTTCTTGATGACTGTTCCGGCTGTTTGTCCGACAACCAAAGGTTTTTGTTTTTATTCGTCAGTCAACCTCTTTTAGGAGATTTTGATGCTGTGGCCAATGAGATTCACATCTTGTCGCCTGTTGGTCGTCTGCTGGAATCCCCCTCAACTGCCACTCTTCGTTTCCGCAAGCAACCATTCCTCAAAATAGAATATGCCCTTCAACTTTCCCTTGGACCATTCCTGATTCTTGAAATTCCTATCGATATTGGAGAGCATTCCACTCGAGACAAAAGTATCAATCTGGAGCCTTTTGTCTGTGGTCCCCAGCCTATTGAAGAGCGTGATGAGGCCGGAAAAATAGCTATCGGAGGTCCATTCACATACACTCCCGTCTATCCCTATAAGGAGCACGCCACTGCCAGATACGCCAATGAATCTACAGGTAATCGCATTATCTTTCTAACTCTTTTTTTAGCTTATGTTCCTTCAATTCCCACAATTATGGAGGAAACTGCCATTCCAAATGGAAGTCATGTTTTGACGGAAACTCGACAAACTGTTGAGCAAAGTCCCGACGAGCATGTTATGGTGACAACGACGAAGACAATTGTAACTCATGTGGATGGACATGAAACCAAAACCATGGAAGAGACTGTCATTGATAAGGGCGGAGAGGTCACAAGAACTGTGGAGCAGACTGTTTTGAGTGATGAAGGAATCGAGACTCACATTGTCGAAGTGACGAAAACGGATGCCGCTGGAAACGAGGAGACGACTGTGGATATGTCGGAAAGACAAATCTCAGAAGACGATATCCCAACAGCTATTGAGGAGGCCCATGAACGGGCCGGAGAAATCTTCGACAAATTGGATCATCCTCATGAAAATGAGACGCAACCGCTGACAACGAGTTCTCATGAAGACGGCGAAGATACTACCGTCACTACCGAGGTTAGCGTCGATTGGGAGGAAAAGCAAAGAATTTAGGAATTCGAACACGACGGTGTCAAGACCTTGCGCACAACTACGGTAACTCAGCATGCCGATGGTTCAGAGTCGACGATGGTGCAAGAACACTCCGTGCAAGAGGCCACATAATAATATGTTATTCACATCAGGCAGCCAAAAATCCGCTAGTCAAAAATTCTGAGCTAGTTCTTTTATCTTTTTCTTTGTTATGAACTGCCGTTCTCACATATCTCGCCAGAAAACTGTTATTTATATATTGATGACTATTGATTCGGTCGCTTGTTCATGAAAGCATAAGATTCTTCGAGCTTTATTCCATCTTTTGAAAGAAATTCCCAAAAAAGAAGAGAGAGAAACAGGCAAAGTTTATTATAAAAAGAGGAAGATTCTTCGAAAACAAAGAAAAACAAAGTGGTCATGTGGAAGAGATGATCCTGCCAAATTGATCCATTGAGGTACAACTGCTCCCATCGGAGAGAACCATCCCCGAACAGGAGATATGGACTCGCTTCAAACCATACTTGATCGACGTCGAATCGCTCTGCTGGACACTCAGCGAGATGTGTGAGCTGCGCATTTGAATAGCTCCCTCAGCTGAACAGAAAATTTGGCGAGGACGAGCATCGACTACAATATCCCCTGATGGACTGTGTCTGATGATCATTCCGTTGATTTGCATCAGAAGAGTTCCATCCGATCTACGGTCATAGCTGGCTTGGTCGACAATGTCCTGGCACAAGGATATGTAGGCTTCTCCCGTTTGAGTGCCCTTGTAGAATTGAAGCAGTGTGTAGTCGCTGTCGAGCTTGGGAAAGTGGAGTTGTTGGACGGAGATGGCCGAAGTGCCTTTGATCCCACTGCTGACCATATACGCCTCACGCAGATGGTCCATCGTAAAGAGAACGCCGCTGTGTCCAACAATCACGAGTTTCTCATTGCAAGCCTTGAATCGACCACAGACACTTTTATTCGAATGGAGAATTCTTGCAGTTGGATGTACAATCGACGAGGCCAAGCCCCTTCCATCCATAAAGACCTAAAAGGAAGAATAAGAAGGGAGGCGCGAAAGGACTAACCGCGAACTTTCCGTGTCGAACAATGCGAATGCTGCAGTCGAAGGATGTCTCGACGACTAGATCATCAGCCAGCACGATACAGATGCAGCCGGATTGAGAGAGATAGACCAACGGGTAGGAGTTTTGTCCCTTGTGATTGGCTGCCAACCGAGTCAAACTCTTATTCGACGAAGAGAATGGCTTCATCATCGCCAATTCAGCTGAAACATTGCTTATCTGCTGGCTGAACGGAAGCCTCCAGCAAAAAGAGAAAAGAACTCACTGGGCGTGATCTCAACGCCGGCCATAGGCTCCTCCTTGGGGAAGACGATCGGAGTGCTTGGGTTCTTGATGAAAGGAACTTTCGGACGACGAAAGAGTCCTTCTCGACGAGCTGAGTTGTTGTTGTTGCTCACTTCAATCATCATCGGAGAACGGAAGAGAGGTCCATCTCCTGAGCCGCCCAGTACCTTGCTCTCCTGGCGCTTGCGTCCCCGACTACGACGATACGAGGAATACGAGATGCAATTCTTCTCAGAAATTGTTGTTTCAACATCATACGAAGTAGCCGAAGCGAGAGAAAGCGACTGGATGGCTCTGGCCATAGGAATCTAGAGATAGAGGGATGAAGGAACAGAAATGAAAGAAACCTTTTCATCGCTGGATGGGAAGACGAAAGAAGCATGATTGTCCATGACGAACGATGGCTGTCGAATGACCAATTCTGATCCCGACAGCTTTTATACATATGGATTAGCTCAGACATGACAAGACTTGACAAAACTTATTTTAGTCGAAATTTTTCGAGATAGGGTCTCTTAAAGGGACAAGAAGTGTAGCCTCACATTTTTCAGATCAATTCTAAAGAGCAGAAGGCCAAATATTAGAATTTTTATTAACTCTCAAAGATATGGAAGTACGGTCTCCTTATTTTCCAATCTTGGCGAGGTTAGCCTTGACGACGGGATCAATCTTCTCAAGCCAGTCATTTACATCAATTTCCTGAACATTTTATTCCTCCTCTCACGTTGGAACTTACGGTTGAAATCTTCTCGAACATGTCCAGAAGGGCCTTGATGTATCGCTCCTTAGCGTCCTGGGCGGAAGTTCCCTCGACGGCCTTCCAGGCATCCCTGTAATTTAGTTTTCTTTCTTTTCACAGGGTCGCTTGCCATTTAGCTTTTTCAACGAAGCTGAACATTCCGGGTCTTTCTGTGTTCACATCGCCAATAGTGGCCTGCTTGAAGAGGGAGTAAAATTGGAGTTTTTGATCGTTTGATGGCTGAACTGGGCCATCCTTAGGGAGCTTTTGAATGATTTCAACGGCAGCGTCGAATCTCTCGTCGAGAGACATTTCTAAAAGTCTTTTAGACCAGGAAGGAAGTGAAAGTCTATAGAGAGAGGGAAGAAGTGGACGAAACAGTCACGCGCTGTTCCAATTCCCGACTATCGATGCTAATTTGACGTAGAGAAGGTGACGCTGCTTACGGCCAATTTCAAAACAAGTCAACTTTCATTCATGATTTCAAAGCGCATGTGTTTATTGAATCAATTTCTATCAGAAATTACCACTTGAAACCAAAATTCTACTTCAAGACAAGTGATTCAAAATGTTTTTGTGCTTTTCTTGCTCAAAGATCTTATTTTATTGGAGAGAAGAATAGAAATTGGAGAGAAATGAACTGGCTTGAGGTCCAAAGAGTGCGCGACTTGATAGTCGACCCGTCTCCACCGCAATGCCTATATCTCCTGACCCAGTTTGCAGAATTGCGGTCTAGCGGAGGGCACTCGCATCGAGAGAATGGAATGAATAGAAGCGGAATAACCATGGCAGAAAGATAAAATTGTTGTGTGTGATAAGACTACCTGATCAGTATGGAGTGAGGCTTGGTCAGTCCAGCCTTTCTCGTACTTTGTTCTCATTTCCATCAACAATCAATCAATTTTTTCTTTGTCCTTTTTGGAAAGTTCAACGTCGGAAAACTTTAAAAACATTGTTTCACCCCGCCGAAAAGAGCCCGTTCTGTTGCTTAAGAGTGTAAACAGCCACTAGCTCGTCGCAAATTAATCGCATCCGCGGTCCCGATTTCCTGGAAGTTCAGTAAAATTAAATTTATTTCCTCTTATCCTAAATTCCTCACACATGTAGCCTGTTATTTTGTTTTTCCACCGGAAAAACTTACGTCAGACGACGTAAATAAAAGTGATAAGAAAAGAGTTCTCGGAAATACATAACTATTTTTTTACTTTGTTTTGTTATCTGTTTATAACTGCTATAAAGTTCTTCGTAGTGTTATTCTAACAGAGCCTATCCATATATTTTTGTTCCGAACAATCTACGTAAATCTGCGTCAATAAAGCATAAAACACGCCGAAGTCTATCTATTTTTTTTCATCTTTTCTCTTTCATATCTTTTAATAGTTCTAACATTTTCAGGATGCTGTCCCGTGTCAGCCAGCCACTCCTCGCTTCTGCACAGAAGGTATGTTTTCTGAGAAAATGCCTGAATTAAGTTGCCATTTTACAATTTAGACTCTCGCAGCGGCTTCTGTTCGCAATTTAATGCTCCAGGAACATCATGGAATGAAAGTTTTGAGCAACGAACAAATCAAGGTGATTATTTCTTATATATTTTTTTTTAGAATAGGAACCTAAACTTTATAAGAAAGTATTGTGTAAAATTAGAAAATCACATCACTATACGTCATACTGGAAAAAAAACATACAATTTGGAATGTTTAGGTTCCACCTTTTGGAGTTGCCAGAAGTGCTGACGAGGCTAAAAAGGCTGCTGAATCTATCGGTTGGCATTTCACTATACAATTATTAATGTGTTGTTTAGGTGGAAAGGATTATGTTGTAAAAGCCCAAGTACTGGCTGGAGGTCGTGGAAAGGGAAGATTTGATTCTGGACTTCAAGGAGGTGTTCACATTGTTTTCACGTACGTTCTATTTGAAATATATCCTTAATTCATTTTAGACCTGAAGAAGTGAAAGAGAAAGCTGGTCTTATGATTGGTTCAAATCTTATTACCAAACAAACAGATAGTAGAGGAAAACGGTGCGATGAAGTCATGGTTTGCAAACGCCTTTTCACCAGACGCGAATATTATTTCTCAATCACACTTGATAGAAATACAAATGTTAGTCAAGCGGTCCTTTTTAAATAGTTGTTAGGGCCCAATAGTCATCGGATCCTCTCGAGGAGGAGTAAACATTGAGGAAGTTGCTGCTACAGAGCCAGATGCTATTGTCAAGGTTCCCATTGATATGAGCGTTGGATTAACCCCAGCAATTGCTCAGGATATAGCCAAGCGCATGGGCTTCAGCGTAAGTAACATATATTTTACAGTTGCCAATTATTTTAGGGTGGATGCCAAGAACAAGCTGCTGATATCATCCAGAAGCTGTATAAACTTTTTAGGAAATCTGATGCAACTCTTGTAGAAATTAACCCTATGGCCGAAGATGTCAACGGCGAAGGTATCTAATAGCATTAAATATCTTAATGGTTTAGTATACTGTATGGATTGCAAGATGCTTCTCGACTCTAATGCCGAATTCCGTCAAGCCGAAATTTTCTCTCTAAAAGATAGCAAGCAGGAAAATCCTCTAGAAGTAAGGGCTGCTGCTGCCAATTTAAATTACATTCAACTAGATGGAAACATTGGCTGCCTAGGTTTGTTAAGCTACATTTTTTAAATTAGTTTTAGTAAACGGAGCTGGATTGGCTATGGCCACAATGGATATTATCAAGCTCCACGGAGGTGAACCAGCTAACTTCCTTGACGTTGGTGGTGGAGCTACAGTAGAACAAGTTACTGAAGCTTTCAAAATCATTACTGCTGATTCCAAAGGAGTAAATATTTTGGTTGTGCTTCATAGATTTAGGTTACCGCTATTCTGGTCAATATCTTCGGAGGAATCATGCGATGTGATGTCATTGCCCAAGGTATCATCCAGGCCGCTAAAGAGCTCAGCCTGAAAATTCCAATTGTCGTGCGACTTCAAGGTATCTTGCTTATTTAAAATGCATTAGTCACAAATTTATAGGTACTAAAGTCGAAGAAGCTAAAGCTTTGATCGCAACAGCCCAGTTGAGAATTCTTCCATGCGACAACCTGGATGAAGCAGCCAAGATGGCAGTTAAACTGTCAAACATCGTTAAACTAGCTCGTGATGCCCAACTTGACGTAAAGTTTGAGTTGCCTATCTAGAACATGTACATAGATAGGTTGTATTTATACTTATCGTGGTAGCTTACCCCCGGGCTCTTTTCTTTTATGTCACAAAGCTACAGCTGCCCCCATGCCCAGTTCACTCGTTTACCTGTGCTTCCAAATAGTCAAAACTTTGTACTTGAGTCGTTTTTAGTAGCTAGTTTGCAGATTGATCTTTTACAGCAAATGAAATAAAGTTTGATGTGAGTCTTTAACACTCACTAGTCAGTTTTTGCCACTGGTTAGCTATTCCTCTCAGATTACCTTCTTTCATAACTTCTCCACACTGGGCTGGTTCTAGTCACCCCACGTGCTTATCAATTTTGTCTGGAAATGAATTGCCATTTATCATCGTTGCGTCAATATAAAGCGCAGTAAAACAGGGGTAGCTGCATTATCACCTGTCTGCATGCTGACTTACAGCTTATAATTCTTTTTTTTTCACTTTAAAATTCATATGGTTTCCAATCTGTTATTTTTAAGAATGGCGTCGTTGACGCTTCGTTCAGGACTGTCTAGTGGCCTCGGCATCGCTCAAGGTGCCTTAGTTTTTGTCGGAAAAAACAAGCACCTGAAGAAAATTGATTATAAGCAAGTTCAATGCTTGCTTAATGATGTTGTAGGCTAGTTTTTTTTTAAACAGATTGACCAAAAATCTAGATGAGAATCTCTGGAGTAAAGCTATTACGATGCTACCTGAAGCGGGAAACATCCCACTTTATTTGAATCAGGCAAAGATTATTTCAGTCCCAGATAAAGCCTCTCGTCATAATGCGCCAGCAAATTCCATCAATATATTCCGAGAGATTTGTGGCGATTATGGAAAAAATAAGGTATTAGTATAACCATAAATTAACACATAGCCTTTAGAATCTTAACATCGTTCTCTTCACGGATTATGAAGATGTAATAGCAAGCGTGGCCGCTATTGCTCGCGGATTCCCTCTGTATTCTCGGAAAACTGCTAAGAATGATGACCGGCTACAAGAAATTAATATTGACATTGTAGTCACCGATGAAAAGGTTTGCGCAGATTTTAATTTTTTTGACGCTTGCGTTTAGAGTTTGTCAGAATCTGATGTGAGCTTTTTAAAAAATATGACCACATCAATTCGTGAAACCGGCCGGCTTATTGATACTCCCGCTAACGAATTGACAACAGATGCTCTGGTCAAAGAAGCCGAAAAAGCTGCTGAAGCACTTGGAGTGAAAATAGATATTATTAGAGGAGAAGAACTCTTCGAAAAAGGATTTGGAGGTATCTATCACGTTGGAAAAGCTGGACCAACTCCTCCTGCGTTTGTTGTCCTCAGTCATCTGTAAGTTGATTATTCTATTCTAGATTTATAATTATAGCCCCAATAATGCCAATGAAACATATGCCCTCGTTGGTAAGGGTGTCGTCTACGATACTGGTGGCATGCAGATTAAGGGAAAAACAATGATGCCTAACATGAAAAGAGACATGGGTAATTGCTAGTTTAATTTGAGACTAAAATTACAGGTGGTGCTGCTGGCATGCTAGGCGCTTTTGTTACGCTGGTTAAATCAGGATTCAAGCAGAATTTGCATGTCTGCCTATGCATAGTTGAAAATAACATAAGTCCTGCAGGTATGTTTGTTATAATAGTTTCCTCAATCAACTCTTGTAGCTAACAAGCCTGATGATATTATTACGATGCTTAGTGGGAAAACAGTTGAAATAAACAACACTGATGCTGAAGGGCGACTAATTCTGGCTGATGGAGTTTATTATGCAAAACATACTCTTAACGCATCAACAATTCTTGATATGGCCACTTTAACAGGCTAGTTTTTCTACATTTACATTGATCTTAACTAATTATAGGAGCTCAGGCATATGTATCTGGAAAGCTTCATGGAGCCGTACTGACTAACAGTGAATCTTGGGAAAAAAGAGTAAGCAGCTTATTCTTTAAAATCTAATTTTCACATTATAGATTTTGGAATCTGGCCGACGTTCTGGAGATCTCCTTGCTCCAATGATTTTCTGTCCAGATCTTCACTTTTCTGATCTAAGAAGCTCGCTTGCTGATATGAAGAATAGTAATCTTGGAAAGATGGAGGTTATCTTTTTTTATCTGTTGTTTCAGACTCAATATATTTCAGGGACCTCCTTCTGCAGTCGCTGGACTTTTTATTGGAGCGCATATTGACTTTGGAGAGGGACTGAACTGGATTCATTTGGATATTGCTGCACCGGCCGAATCAAGAGATCGTGGAACTGGGTTAGTCAGAAATATATCGCGATGTAATGTCTTGTAGATTTGGACCTGGACTTATTAGTACTCTTCTTGGCATCCACACTGATGTTCCACTTCTTCAAGCTGCCTAATTCTAACAATTATTGATAATTCTAGCGGGTTTGTACCCTATACTTCTGATGAAACAAATTGCAAAATAAATTATTTTTTAATTATACTTTCACGTGTAGATCTGTTCATTCTGTAAAATATCCAGTATAGCAGCTAGTTTCAGTAAGCGGAAAGAAAATTTCGAAATGATGAAACGTGGAAGACACGTTGCATTTAAATCACTTTCTACAACACAATATCTCCAACGCGACACTTTTCAACATATTTATAGGGTGATATGAGCAACGTGGAAGAAGGATCGCCATTGGAGGAACTGCAAGTCAGGCACCGGAAGGAGAAGAAAGAACTCAAAGGTACTTTTGTTCATTTTTTTTACTTTTAAATTTTTTTTTAGAAAAATGCAATACGATGAAGAAACTTGCCAAGTGCGGCAATAAACAGAAACAAAAAGAAACAAATGCCGAAATTGAGACGCTTGAAAAGTCTATGGAAGCTCGTCATGCCAATGAAATTGAAGAGTTGGTTTGTTTCATCATGTTCTGAAATTATTTTTCTAGAGATCTAGCCTGGAAAAAACATTAATTGACGAGCCGGTTGTTACAACGGAAGAAAAATCTGCTAAAAGCGCGGAAGAGAACGATGAAACTACCTTTTATAAAGTTGGAGGAATTTCCAGTAAGAAACAGAAAAAGCAGGTAGATTTATCTTTTTTATTAGCACTTTTTTTATATAGGCAAAGAAAAATGAAGCAGCCAACCGATTACAAGCTGCAATTGAGGAAGATCGTGAAAATGCACTAACATCTCTAAGAACTACAGAAAATACAGCTCTAATTAAAATTTTAAATGAACGAGGCCTTCAGCTAGTAGACATTGCTCCAGATGGGGACTGCCTCTATAATTCAATAGCTCATCAACTAGGCACAAAGGTAAGTCAGATCGAATTATAATCAGTATTTTATACACTCAAATAGTAGAGATTTTTAGGTAACAGGAAAAGATGTTCGTCGACGTGCAGCTCGGTATATTCTTGATAACAGAACAGATTTTTCTCCATTTTTGACAATGGTAAGAAATGGGACTGGATTTTATTATCTTTTCAGGATGACGGAAAGCCACTAGACGATTTTGAATTCGATGCATATTGCGATAAAGTTGGAAAAGAAGCTAAAGACGGTGGTGTTTGGGGAGGCGAACCAGAGCTTAATGCTATCAGTAAAAGTTTTGAAAGAAAAATTGACGTAAGTTTATTGAACAAGAAATACTTTTACTATAAATGAATGAGTTCTAAAGTAATATATTTTAAGGTTATTCAACCAGAAGGCAGTTGTATTACGTACGGAGATGCTTACCCAACACGTCCACTTATTATTGTTTACCAGCGACATGCATACAACCTTGGGGAGCATTATAATTCAACAGAACCTATGAAAGTCATCTAAACATGTGAATTTGACAATATGTTATACAAATTGAAATATTTAGTACTCATGTTTTTTTAAATGTCGTATTAACGAAATTCTTATCGTTTTTTATAGGCTTTCATTTATAAATTTCTATTTAGAAAAGATGTCCGATCGTTTAGCAGTTCAACCTCATGGAGGATATCCCTCGTTAGCAGCCCGACTAATTCAACTGCTTTATGTTCTATGTGATGATGCTCTTGACTATCTTTGGTCTCTAATTACAAAGAAAAGCAAACTTGAACGTCTAGTAACTTTCAGTGTTGGTACTTATTACTTTATTTAGCTTGAAAATTCTACAAGCCTTCCAGCCTCGAAAATCTTAGAAATTGAAGAATTTCTTTTGAAGAAGCTGCATGTACATTCCAATAGACTTTTTAGGTATTTTATTTAATTGTTTCACCTATTTACTGACTTTTAAGGAGTAGTGCTGATTGTGAAAGTATTTTATCAGATGGAAGTGTATCTGCAAAAGGAGAACAACGCGAAGAATTAAAAAAACGCTTAGAAACTGTTGTTTTAACAATTGACGCTTACGAATCTCTAAACTCCCAGGTGTGTTAGAATAATTAAAATGTAAGTTTTAGGTTGAATCTATCCGCCGTGAAAAGTATGATTCTAGCAATAGCCAACATGAAGACAAACTTCACTATTTATGGCAACTACTCGTCCCAAATATACCCTTTGAAGAGCGTTTAGGAAAACAATGGAGACACATTGGATTTCAGGTTAGAATTTCACGCTCTATTTTTTTGAAAAAACAATTACAGGGGGATGATCCGGCTACAGATTTTCGGGGAATGGGCATTCTTTCCCTCGATCAATTGATTTATTTAGCTAAAAATTATCCTGCCGAAGCGCAGCGAATGCTGCTCATATCCCACCATCCAAAAATAGGATTTCCTTTTGCGGTTGCAGGTGTGTCTAGCCTTTCTCAAAGCCGAATTACTAGGTATTACAATGACATCAGATACGCGACATCTTCTTAATTCTGGAAAACTTAAAAAAGTTTTTTATACGTCCAAAGACAATATGGATCTAAACTTATTTAATGAAACTTACTGTGAGTGATCTATAAAATATTCAATTAATATAAATTTAGGTAAAATCTTTATCACGTTTGTAAATTATTGGAAAGCCTCAAACCCTTCATCTGTAATGGAGTTTAACATTATTCGTGCCACTTTTGAACGGGAACTTTTCGAGGAACTACAGAAAAACGATTGCAACATTGAGTCAATTTCTCCTTAAAATTTTTATGACGTTTTTTATGCCTGTGCATTTTCTGTGATTATATGCGGGTAAATTTTTGGAAAATTTTTATAATCAGAAACAGTAATCAACAAATCAAGGAATGGAAGAGAAATTCGTAATAATCTTCATCTATACTCGTCATTTTCTCAAAATATGTACAAAAAAGTGCCAAGATAGCAACAAGTCACCGGTAATATTATTGGTTAGTTTCGTTTTTCATGCTTCGCCATCAAGAGTCTCATCTGCCGTGTTCACTGTCAAAGTCGACTGGAAGGCTGGAGTCACGGAATTTGAGTGTTCCTTGATGGAATATGTGTGTTTCCAAACTTCTGCTAAACAAGCCGAGCTATGGAACCTAAAGCTTTTTTTGTTGTACTTCTAAAAAATCGACCTGAAGAAGACTAGGAGAGGACCAACTGCATAAATAATGGTCATATAAGTAGGACCGGCTAATTCATTAATGCCATAGGAGGCTTTCATGCCTGCATTTATGATCAAAATATCCTGGAAATAGCTCACTTTCAAATGTTTGAAAGACGAAAAGAGTAATGTTGGCAACAAGAAGGAAGGTCACAATTTGCTTCCCTGGTTTATACTTCATTGTTTCGTGAGATAGACACCTCAATCTGAAAAGATCCTTTTTATTTTATAAGCGGGTAGTTTTTCTCTAAAAATAAGGTTAATACTTACCGTGAAATAGTAAGAATAAAAGCAGTTTGGAAGACGACTTGAAGCATCCTCGAGATGAACATAAAAATAGGAAGAAGTGACCGATCCGTGCATTCCGCATGTCTTCTCGTCGCAATAAAATTATCAACTCCTAGGAAATAATTTCTTTTTGTTTTTCATTTACCTATTGAACAATAAATAAGTTCTCCAATGAGACCAAGAATAAGTAGGATCTCATCAATAACTTCTCCATGAGCGTGAAGACGATATTGAAGACGACGCATCCGCCACATGCCGACAATACAGGCGAGTAAACCGATGCAAAATAGAGCCAAATCGACGATTCCAAAGACAACACTGGCTTCATAGGAATCTTTTAGTGAAGAGAAGATCGAATAGACTCCCATCGAAACAAATGAACCAATGAGGAAGAGAATTCCAGCAAAAAGACCAGCCGTTGAATTGCTAAAATCTTCTTTTTCAAAATTAAAAAGCAAAATGACCTGCAATCAACTCTCATCTTATTCTTCCTTTTGACGGGAGTTACGGTAACGTGGTTCTCGTGGTCGATGCCACTCCACAGAATGAACATAACAGCAGCTCCAATCTATTCAAGATTTGATCGTCTGACAAACAACCAACCAGCGAGTATTCGACGATACAAGTCGTCAGGAAAGTAGAGAGATCGCCAAAATGCTCCAACGAGATGAGTCGAGTATCCCCAGTCATGTTGAGTTTCTTCTTGAAGTGTTCTGTTGTAGTTTCAACTGTGACAGGGGATAAAACAGCTTCGATGGTCTCATTGGCCAAGTCGGAAATCATTCCGGTGGCCATTGAAATCATTTCCTCGCTGCTACTACTTGACCCGGCACTGGGAGTGGTTAAATAATCGTATTGCGAGGATTTCTTCTTTTTATTCGCTTTGGCAACTTGTTTGGCCAAAACGAAGCGGAACCAAGTCCAGAGATTGACTGCCACCAAATGCATCATCCCCAGCTTGGAGACTTTCCTCGATCCGAGGATTGCAATCTGAATCTTTTTCTTTTTTGAGCAAAAGACAAATTACCTTTGAATTACAGAAAATGAAATGCATTTGGACGAAGGTAAAAACCATCGCTACGATTTGCTTGGCGACTACCGTACCCTAAATAGCTCGATTTGATTCACGGGATGCTCTCACCTTGCAGTCGTAACTTTCCCAGCAGAGGAAAACTTCCAATCCGAATAGGACTGTTCCCAAGCTGCCAAAAACTGCAATTTTTGATTAATTATGAAACATTTTTGGATTTGTC
Source organism: Oscheius sp. JU1382 (assembly GCA_932521405.1). Classification (NCBI taxonomy): domain Eukaryota; kingdom Metazoa; phylum Nematoda; class Chromadorea; order Rhabditida; family Rhabditidae; genus Oscheius; species Oscheius sp. JU1382. Next base: position 6,072,979 of record OW051479.1, read on the forward strand.
ACTTGATTTCATAATTTTGAATGTTCTCTACAAATTTGTAGAACAGCAAAAATAAACAAAAATTATCGAGTTGCGACAAAGGATAGCCTTCTACTAGAAGAAGTATCCTTGAAAAGAATGACAAAAATCTTCTTATTTTATGGCTGAATCCGACTCACAAAGGGCTCCCAGCCGGAGATAGAGAGTGCCGGCTCCTTCGCCACTATGATTGGATCGAATGATGAGAAACCTCTGAAAGCAAAAGTGTCTTTTCTTTGGGCTTTTGTTTTTCGACGGGGACAAACAAAAGGAGCTCCTTTTACCTGAAGTTTCGCCAATCCACGAACGCGACTCAATTTGAGGAGAAGCCAATTGACTGGCCCGGGGTAGATCATAAACAAATAGCAATAGGCGAAGTAGCCCAATCCTAAGCCGTACATGAAGAGGAAAAAAATCTGAAAAATGTGCGATCTGATCTTGCGAATTTTGGACTTTCACGGTTTGTTTGCCGCGACAAATTTTGAGTTGGGGGAAGTTTTTTAGAGTTTTGCCTACCGTTTCGGCGACTTGAATGTCCTGCCGCCAAGTTGGTGAAAGTTCAACGATCAGTGAAAAAATCGTAATAATCAGCGCATAGAGACAAGTCAGCATGCTCACGAAGAACCTCCTGCAAACTTATTTTGGGATACTGTAATCTATTTTCGAAGTATTTCTTGCGGATATTTTTACAAGCTCTCTCTCTCGCTCGACATACTTCACGGCTCATGAGAGAGACAAACGTGAGCTTTAGAGCTTCTCAGAGTTCAAACTCTGATTTCGAGAGAAATATCTGATCCTCCTTCTGACTCAAAAGACCTCGGAAGAAGCCACTCGAGAATTCATTGAAGGAAGCGACTGTTCGACTGAACTTTGCTGACAATTTGAGTCTTGTGATTTCAGTTCGTACTACACAAACCTTAGAACATACTACAGATGGAAGATATCATTGTCTTTACCCGCAGATCTTTGATCAATTTCATGAAGGTTAGAGTGCAGGATTACTGTATATTCGAATAGACTCTACTCACGTGGAAACCTAGGACTACTGTAACTACAGTCAAAGGAGGATTGTTCCCTTGAGAGACCTCAGTCAGAAAGAGAGTGTCTCTCATACAACAAGTAGCCCTTGGATAGTACGGGCTAAAGAGAAGAACAGACCTAATGATCCTATCGGGCAAAAGAGCCATGTTGAGACTGACCGATCTGAGTCTAAACATGTCTTCAACTGGCTCAGGTGTTGTTGCTAGTTTGAAGTGGTTTCGTTTGGACTTGTCTCCGAACTCTTATAACTTTTAACTATTGGATTACTCGTCTGATCTCTGATGCTTATATCCAAAAGAAAAAAAAGGTAGAAACTCACCATGTTTGGGCGTTGTGGCTGGAGCTACCGAAGAGTGTCTGTGGCCGACGCATTCGATAGCCGCCTAATGGCTCAGTTTGAGCTCAAATTGAGGTGTGAACGTCGTCTTGTTTGGCTACGGTAGGCGTGGACATGCTCAAACAGAGTACAGAGATTAAACCGCCTGCCAGCGAGAAGATAAACAGTTCAAACGAAGGTGCAACACGCGTCGGGAGTCAGACGGCATAAACCAAATAAGTACTGTAAAGGCTTCACAATCTTCTGGAGAATCGATGCCATCCTCAAATAAAATAATTGGTCTTGACAGTCCAAGAAGATCCTTCTGGCCGCAAGAGTCAATACGAGGAAGCCCTCAGGAGTGTCGAAACGAGATGACATCACGGAGGAAAGGAGGGATGATCAGAGACTCCTTCATTCTGTAGAATGACCGTTCGCTTACACCTTTTAAAGTGTTATTTGAACAAGATACTTCCACGCATATTGACAGTCCAAGGGAGCACCGATCATCCAAGACTTTTATCAACTTTGGATAAGCCCGACCCAATCATTCCTCCTTCAATAAAAGAAGTTCGGCTTTGCTATTACCCTAATTTCTGACATCTTAATTCCTAATTTCAAGATTGATTTTCCACCATTTTTTGCAAACTTTTGATCAAGCTATAAGTTATGAGATTCAAGGAAATACAGTAAGATCTCTCGAGGAGTCGCCTCCCATCTGAAGAATTCCACGTTCAAAATCTTCCGCTTCTTTGCACCTCCCACGTCCATTCTCTTTTATACTTTGAGTCAACATGAAAAATGTAAAAGGTCAATGATTATTTCAGACTCTTAAAAAAGGAATTGTGGGGCATTTGTGCAGAGATGTAAGATTGTTTGTCTTCAGCTCGCGAGCCGACAATATTTCTCGGTTTGTGCAAAGAATGAAAAAAGATTCCACCCACATGGCTTTCCGATTTTGCGTCCAATACTGGTTGGAGGAGTTGTGGTCATCGGTCAACAGCATATTTGTCTGAAATTTAAAGTTCGGTTGGAAGACAGCAGGAGGACAAGGACTGCAATGTTTGATGTACTCTCTTCCAAGAGGTCCTCGGGGCTTTGGACTTTCCTCTCACAATTGTCTTGTTGGTTTGGGGTTGACTCAAGCTTCTCCTTTTTTCCCACCCTACTTTTTCTTACAGAAACGAAACTCGCAAAAATATGAATAAATCTCTCTTATTTTGATGAACACAAAGGTCAGAAAATTACTTCAAAATTAAGGAAAAAAACGACTTTAGTAGCTCAAAATTGAGTCTCGATTAGAAAAGTAAATGTACTAGAGCGATTTTCTTGAAAAATAATGTTCAGCAAAGTTGTAGAGAAAAATCGAGTTCTACAAAACTGCAGAGCATTACATCCTTTGAAAGTTGGTCTTGTTCCCTCAAAAAGAAGTTTAATTGGTCAAATAGTGTTGGTTACGGTAACGGAGCCGGTTAAAAATACCAGAGTTCGGGTTGACTTTTGCTCCGAGGCTGATATAATATTGACTGGGAGATCCAAAAGAAGAACTTACAGATGGATTACATCCACCAGAGGGCTGAGGACTGACGACTCGAACTGTCATCTCTTTGGATAGAAATTGAAGGTCCTTTATATAGGGCAATTGTGTATTGGACAGGGAAAGTGAGGAAGGAAAGTGATAAACACAACCTTTCTTATCGTCAAGAGGAAATTAGACAAAAACAGAATGGTTCTCAAGGGTTTTAAACAAAGCGCTCCGTCTTCATCCGATTACTCAGTTTATTTGATTGGCAGACGCTTAATGTTGCAGGGAATGCAGTGGGTGGTCAACCAAAATTCAAAGAATCTTTTCTCTCTCAACTTCTAGAATTCTTTAGATTGCACGCATATGAATGAGACTTTTTTTTGGGTTGATCGCGTTTCTCCAAAACATTGGATTCCTTTACGAATTTGATCGCCACGTGAGAAATGCGGAAAACTTATGAGAGGGGGAGTAATTTGCTGGCTGATACAGTGGGATAGATGAAAATAATCATCGTCAGATTAGTTCAAATTTTGGTCGTCAAGAATCTCTTTGACGCAGCAACTCTAGTCTACAAGTTCCGATTCATTCCAACTGAACCAGGAGGCCACTCGAGCCATCTGGCCGTGTAACCACACCGATTCGATTGGCATCCAAAGCTACATGAAAAATCATCAAATGTAGTTATTTTCGCCCAAAAACATCATTTTCTGACGCTTTGTGAACCTCAAATGAAGCCAAGAAGGTCAAACTCCGGATTATCTAGCATTTCCAAAGAGTGCCTTCTCTTCGCACAGTCATCCAAGTTTGTGGAGCTTACTGTAATTTCTTCCACACATATTTCCGTAAAAATTTAGGAACAGTCACGGGGTCACCGCCTATACTATTTGTTTGCTGTCAAAAGAATCCTCAAATTTCCTCAAAAAGTCCTCCAGAAGCTGTTTGCCAAGTGCGATCAAACCTTGTTGTCGTGGAGTTCGGCGTGGCCGGCGGCTGAAAACGAACACTTTTGTCTAAGGCAGCTCTCTTGCTCGCTTGATCTACGAACTGTCTTGTTTGCTTTTGATCTACGAAAATGGGAAAAACTTACGTGAGACTGGCGCAAGCGGGACTTTCTTCGGCAACGGCGTCATTTTCTCTGAAATGTCTTCTAATTCTTAGCTAACATTTTCAAGAATTGGAATAAAAAAGGCGGTAAAAAAGTAAAAATTAATTCTCTTTTTAAGGCCGTTATAAGAGGCTCTAAGCCGCTATAAGGAGACGCGGAAGCTGAACTTTTGGGACTGTACGATTCAAAAAAAACTACTAAAAATATTACAATAAAATGTGGTCGAAACTCCATGAATCTTTAGATTGTCTCAAAAGGTTGTTTGCTCCCGAAAAGTGTAAAGATTGCTCCTTTTTTGGCGGAGTAAAACCAACAGTTTTGAGAGACCAGATCGAGGATTCAAGAAAAGAGAAGAAGAAAATATACGGTAAGAAGGAACAGACACACGTTGTGCGCGAAAAGGCAAAGAGAGCGGCGAATTAGGAAGTCGAAACTCAAACAGGCTGTGTGTTGCTTCCGGAAACGAACCATCTTGGGTAATTTGGGTTTGGAAGAGACGAACCTCGAGTCAATATTGATTAATAAACATCAAAAGGTCAGATCTTTCTGGTTATTCCAGTCTCTTTCTGACTCAATAGGCCAAAAAAACTCATTTTCTTTTAAAAATCTTCTGACTTTCCTAAAGTGGCGAGTTATGGTTTGTGCCGTCTGGTTTCTATTTTTATTTTCTCAACAAAAACTCCAGGAATAATCTTATTGAAAATAAATTAAAAGATGATCGAGAAGAGAACCACTTTTTGTATTGAAATTGGGATTCCTTTGACTCGATGAGATGGTGGAAGAGCAAAGACTATCGTGCAGTTCTCTCTTTGCCTCAAGAAGGAGAGTGATACGGTACCGTCTGACCAACTAGACGAACGACCGACGGCAATAGCATTTGAGGGAGTCTAGTAGCTCACTATAAATCTCAGACTCAGATGGCTCGAAGACGCTAAAAAGAGGTTTCCTCTTGTTGAGAAATGAGAGCAGAATATTTAGGAGGAATGAATAAAATTAAAAGGGAAAGGTTGCGACGACGGAAGACGGAAAGAGTCGCGTTGTTTGCCGGGGTGCAGGTTCACGCCCGGGGCAGCGCCTGTTTACCTCTCCCGGTTTTTTCTCGTACTCATCAACCTTTGAATTTTTGGTATCCCTTTTATTCCATTTGTTTGAAGCCACAAGAAAGAGAAAGGTGGTGCAGCTTTTCGGACATTTTTCGTTCTCGTAAGACATTTCGCATCAAAGTTTGCTCCGTGCAAAACCAGGAGTAATATTTCGAGAGGTAAAACTGCAAGTTGTTTGATAGGAATCTTTGATTTTTGGTAAGCGGGGAATCAAACAATATTGACTCTCCTATTTCCTCAACTTTATCAGATAGACGTGGTCTTTCTTGCTCGTTTCCTCGACTTTCATCGCTAACAATCTTCTAAAAGTTATAGACGAGATCAAACCTCGACTCTTGAAAGCAACAGTAACTCTGGAAGCCCTGGAATTTATGTAGAACTTCTGTTTTCTCTAGGTTCTACGGTAATTTTCCTGGATATAATTTTAGAGAGGAAATCAAGTTCTACAACCTACTGTATGGACGGAGAGGAAATCTTTTCTAAACTACAAGTAAATGAAACTTTGAAAATGTATTTCCTTCCAGCAAGTGGAGAAAGTAGTTGATCCAGGAATAGTAGTTTATTTGTCGAGTCAACAGTCGTTCGAATTTCAAATTGACACTCCAGGAGTTCGACACCTGCGGCTATCCAGTTGTTCTCAAACAGAAAAATGAACTATCGTGACCTCTCGTTGACTCCTTGACGCAACTCCTTAGTCATTTCTCTGTTGCAAAATCAAAAAGAACCGGAACATTTTTACTGTTCCGGAAGCCTTGCCCTGAGGGAGAAAGCGCACAGTCAATAGAGCATAAATTGTCAATAGACACGGGGCGTGATACGTAAATACTCTGCTCCGTGAGCATAGCAGATTCGCTAAATGAGTCAGATCTTCCCCACATGGTCAAGTAGATTTCTCAAACGAGTTAGTTGATTCATTTTGAGGGATCCTAAAGTGACTCTCTGGCTCTTTCGAATGGAAAACCTAGCTTCGGGAGTTCAGAGGAATTCTTTTGATAAAAACTGTCAAAATCCGAGCTATTTCCTGAAATGGCCAAATCTCGAGATTAAAAGTTTATTTCAACTTGATGACTCGACCGACTGAAACGGTATTTTGAGACTTCTTCATGTCTACCGTCATTCAGAACGCCCGAACCGAATGGGTTTCAGCTCAGACGCCATGGATCTGGATCCTCGTCATTCTGTATCTACTGGTGGTAAAAGTCTGTCCCTATCGAGTGCCCGTTCTGAAGCATGGCCTCCTACCGACTTGGTATTACGTCATCGGGATCTTACAACTAATTCTTTTGGTCGCTTTCCTACCTGAAATGGCAATCGCCTTCTCAGAGGGATGGACGGCTTCAGTCTGTCGAAGTGGAAATCTTTATTCGGGTGTGTTCATGTCCAAAAGATTCGAGTTGCTTTTAGGCTCTTTCACTGGAATGATTGTTCTGCTATTTGTGATCAATAAAGTCATGGATTTGATCGAAACTTTACTCATCCTCACAGAAGGCCGAAATCCTTTGGATATTCATGTTTTCCACCACACTGTGACTCTTCTATACGTCTGGCACAGCTACGCCCAAGAGTCTTCGATTGCTCGCTGGTTTGTCTTCACGAATCTCCTTTCTCACGTCATTCTCTACGCCTATCTGAGTCCCAAGAAGTTTGGATTTCGTCCTTGTTGGCTCTCAGTTGCGATCAGTATGTTTTTCTTCATTTCAAACATATCTCATAAACTCTTATTTCAATTTTTCAAAAAATAAGATAAAAACAAGGAATCTATTGCTATTAAATTCCTTTTGTACATATTTAGTCAAAAGGCGCGGGCTCTACTCATGCGCCACGGCGCACACTCCTCATGCACTGGTGTCCGAGTGGTTAAGGAGATTGACTTGAAATCAATTGGGCTATGCCCGCGCAGGTTCGAATCCTGTCCAGTGCGATTCTTTTTGCTTTTATTTTATGAGGGACACAATTTGAAATTTATCGAGACGGTTGATGGTCTGCTTGGAAAATGATATTTTTTTCAGCTCAAATATTCTCCCTTGTCGTCTGTCTGCTAGCCACCTTCACAGCCCAACGAGTCATCGATGAAGGAGGAAAATGTAATGTCGACTACAATCGGCTCTCCCTTGACAAACTGGCCATTGTGATTTTCATAATAATCTTTGCTGATTTCTACCATCAAAAGTCAGTCATAAACGAAAAATTAATTGTTTAGATGCCGTGAATTTCGAATCAAAATGGAAACAAATAATGCAAATGGCCAAAAAATCCTTGTATGAAGCAGCAACCGTCTAACGCTAAATAAAGCCGATCGGGTTGGTCCCTTTCTTTCCAATTTTTTTTGTTGATTTACACCGCTCAGAAGAGCGCTCGACAAAAAGCTCCTTTCGGAACTAATGCGGTCCTCAACGTCCGAAGACGTTCTTCCCGCTCGCCGTGCGCCCGTCTCCCTTTCATCGCGGGATAACCGGATTACGGTTTTGTTGGGATGCGAAACCACAATCAACTACAGAAAGGATTCTGTGAAGTATGATTTCGATGTTTGGGTCGAGTCGCCGAGTAGTGCTGCGCCAGTGGTGCCGAGATTGTACGGGTGCGCGTCAGTGAACCCAGCTGCGGCTAGTTGCACTTTGAACGCGAGAGACAGACATTGACGGAGAGGGCACCTTTTACCGTTTTTGGAGTATAATGATTATTTTTATTTGGAGATTTATGCAAAATTTGAGCGAAACTTTTCAGTAGATTCAAAGGACGAAGGATTCAATTTATTTCAGGTCTATAAAAAGCCATGTGGAATTACGACTGGAATCAACGCCTGTTTCTACGACTAATGGACTAAATGGAAAAAAAGAAAGGAATAAACAAGAGTCCTTCTATTTTTAAAATTTATTTTTTAAAACAAATACAACATATTCGATTATGTAGAATACCGCGTAATTTGATCAAAGCAACCGGGTCACGTTCCTTCCCCTTCAACTTTTCGTGAACGTTGACCGGGACGATAAATTTCACGATCAGGACGATCCTAAAAGAAATAACAAAATGAATAATAATATAGAAACCTAGATAAACAGTTAATCAGTACGAGTAACGATTTTTGTATGAGCTTACTTTCTTTTTCGCGTCGTTGAATCTGTGTCTTTGTTGAGATGATGTTGGCTGCGTTTTTTCTCTCGTCGCACTTCTAAAATAAAAGCTACGTAAAGCAAAGAAGAAAGCATGCCTAGGCGGTGTAGGTCTAGGCAAAGCTTGAACGGGCCTCTCTTCTGTTGTACTACTGCCTACTCCTAATTTTTTCATGAGTTGAGCAGCCTCATCGATATCACGACTAGACTCTCCATTTTTTTCTCGTTGGAGAACTCGAATGTTTTCTTTTGGTTCTTTCTCAAAACGATCTCTTTCAGCACGATAATCACGAGTCTCTCGCGGTTTACGGAATTTATCCAGAGCTTTTCGTTTATCCTATAACATAAACCCGTGAAAATACCCATAAAATCCAAACCTCTCTCTTTTTGTATAAATCATCATTGACTTTTAGTAAATATTGCGTTAGAGGTGTCTGTTGAACATTGCGATCTAAAATAATATTTGTAGAAATAATGAAATTTACTATTTTTGTTTGCAAATTCTATAGAAACAATCCGATTAATTTGTTCTTCAATTGTCAAATTGGACTTTTTACGCTTCTCTTCTAATTCATCCACAAAACGCAAATATTCAGGTTCTAAAATTAGAAGTAACAAATATCAAGCAAAATAACCTTGTTCAATGATTCCACAACGAGGATCCTTTGCCATATCTTCTTTTGTTTTTTTCGGACCTTTTTGATAAGCCGCAAGTTCAACCACGGCAGCTGAATTAAAACCTTTCTTGTCCACAAAAACATAGCGATTAAATTTTCCGCTAAATTCTAGGACGTCCTGTTCCGTTAGAAAGTAGAAATAGCATCGAGAGAAAGCATGTGGAGCAAAAGAGAGATCAGCAGGGCAGAAGGAAACGAAATCATATTCAGGCAAAGGATCAAGTTGTTCCTTTAGTTCTTCCCATGTCATATAAGGAGGCAGACGACGAAGAATTACCTAAAATGTTGACGTACTTTTAAAATGGCGAATGCGTTTTAGCTAAACTTATTAAATGACTAACTTTAAAGATCTCTTTCTTCTTCTTTTTAACTTTTTCCTTCCCAGAATCAGATGTAGATACAGTTGTCATTCTGCCTAAAAAAGCTTACCATGATCATACATCTTTGAGTCGAGTATTAACTGCATAAACAGAGAATCTTATTATGCCTTTTTTATTCTACAGACTGAAATATTTATTAGAATAGGTATAGTAAACCGGGAATATTAGAATCTGTGGGTCATTTCTAATAGAGCAGTATGGCAGAAATAATTTGCATCTGTATCTGGAAATAAACAGCTTTGTGGTAATTAATATTTAGGAAAATATACAAATAAAAATGTTAGGGTGACCCGTTGCTATTGTTATGGGAACTGCCGGCATCTTCGTCAGGATCAGGCGAAGGAGACCGAGAAACCAGCTCTTTTAGCTTACCGCCGAAGGCCTGAAATTTGACGTACTTATACGAAAATATTTAAATTAATTTTGATAGGGAGGAAAGAAAAAAACCAAATTGAAAATTATTAATTCCCATAAGGAAAATTTTAAGCTTCTCACCCCAATTTTTAGTGGAAATATCTGTAAAATTTCGAGAGAAAAAAAAGTATACTTACATTTAATCGCCCATCTCTGTGGAATGTATCAATAAATTCCCGAATAAAATCATCTGATCTCGTTTTCCAGTTATTAATAAGCTCCAGGCTTTTCTCCTTTATGCTATCCACTTTATTTTGGATGGAATATTTGCTAGCCTTAATAAAAAAACATTTGCAAAATAATAATAGACTTACGGCTAAAAATCCAACGTTTAACTCCTTTGCTGAATATCCGCGTTGCAGATTTCTGCGTACATACTTATCATAGTCCCGAATTATTCTGCAGACAACGTCGCTAGTTGAAACTCCTTCCGTGCGTTCGGTTTCAATAAACATTCCTGAAAATATTTTTATTTTATTTTAGATAAGTAATGTTTTTAAAATTATACCAGTATGAGGGGTGCAACAGCTCGGATCGTGCGATACACGAGAGCTTTGCCCTGTAATATTTGAAATCATTGAAAACTAGCAATTTAAACTAGTATTATATCATGACTTTTGTAAATCAAATTTATAAACTAACCTTCTCGTCTAAATTTTTCATAAAGATCCTCTTCCCCTGGAGCTACATATGGAATTGCATCGTGGGCAATGAAATCAACCTTAAAATAGTAAAATACTGATTAATTTTTTGTTCCAAACCTTTAGTTCTTTTAAGAATTCTACTGTACAGAACCAGGGCGCATCTCGAAAGACTTCGTCAACATATCGACAGTGGCGAACTGCTTCAAAGCGTTCTTCTTCAGAAGTTACGGTTCTTCCTTTGTAACGATGAGTGCTAGAATCGCCGCAAACTGAAAAAAGGCTATCGTCAAAGCATTTAAGATATAAATAGTTAGTAGTACATTCAAAATAGCTAAAAATTGTAAATTATAAATGCACGAACCTCCTACAATTAAGTACACGTTAGGAAACATATTCTTCGCTTGACGTAGTTGATTAGCATGGCCGTGATGAAAGAGATCATAAATCCCATCAGCATAAATTCTCACTGGTCGTCCAGCTAAAAAAGTGAAATATAAAAATTAATAGGATGCTTACCTTCGTTAGCTTTTGCCATTTCAATAGTTATTTTCTTTGTGTAATCAATGGCCTTTCTATAAGCGATTGCTTCAGGTTCATCGCTATACGGTGCTGGCCGATTGAGAGCAAGTTGATGTTGGGGAATTTCATCATGTCCATCTTGCTAAAAATAAAGTAATATGTGTATATAAAGGTGTAAAATTTTTCAGAAAAAAAAATTAAAGCATTTAGATATGTTGAAATAAAAAAAAGACATACCTCTTCAGTGGAATGGTTACATTTTTTCCCGGTCGGTGATTCTGCTCCAACATCAGGACTGGTGGCGGCACGCTTTCTCTGCGAACGCGTCGACATGACCTGAAGATACAATAGCTAGACTGACACAAATCAAGTGTATAAGGGCACGTGGGCGGTGTGAGAAAAGACCCAGCTTATTTGTATTCTGTTAACAAGCTGCTGTCCAAATAAGAGGCTGTTCAAATTGTAACATTCGCTGAGTGGGTTGAAATTCGATCGTTTCCTATTTGAAATACGCAGAAAAATACTGCTAAATGGTCCGATTAGACCATGAAAACGAGAAAGAGTGCTGCAAATGCCAATGAATGAGGTAAACAACGAGAAAAACAGCCTTTAGTGCAGCGGAGAATCAATGAAAGAACGAAGATGCGCTGCAAGAATAACAGAATTGCTGCTTTGACGAGCGCTTATCTTTTAAGATTTCTTCGTAAACTTTATCCGATTGAAAGGGCAACAGAAAGTCCACAAAACGAAGAAAGTTCTTTTATAATAGTCGTTCACTAAATTTCTTTCCATTTTCACATATTTCCTATACCAAAATATTTGTTTTGAATAGTTTTTACAAATATAAAAGACTGGTTTATAATGGATAATTGAATCAAACGACTGTTTACAAAAATCTCCAACGATAATTTACGATCTCAATAAACAATGAAAGCGCCGATAAACTGCGAATCCCAGAAGAAGGCAATCAAGAGAAGTGATAGAATTCTTTGTTGGATAACAGTTAGAAAAAACACAAAGGCCCGTATTGAAAAGGGCTCCACGTGGAATGGCACCATCGGCGATATGGCACCAGCCCAAGGGTCACAGAGCAATCGGAGAGTGCAGAGTGTCTGATGATTAATGGCGAAAAAGAAAGTGAAAGAGACTCAACAATTACTCACAAATCAAAAAGAAAAAAATCTATGTACATTTTATGTTTCAGTTTCTCCTCCTCTATGAAACAACGCGAACCCAATCCTTCATCTCCTTTCTTCCATATTGAATATCCGTGATCTCGCGATAAATCCTAAAACAAAGAGTTCATGAGAAAATATCTAGTCATTCGACGAACGTGCGCAACATGACGCCAGACACTGGCTGACTCAGCCAGCGTCAAAACAAAGTCGCGGGCAAACTTCAGCCTAGTCTTATCTTGAAAAACGTCTTAGAAACTTTCTTCCTGGACCTTGTCCTAGCTGATAACATGAGGGCAAAATCTACCTGTTGACTATGCTAGATTCCTCCTTGGCAGCTGGGACTTGATACATCTTTTCTTCACCATTCTTTCCAACTGTTAGAAGACTTGTCACAGGGGCGACTACAGCAGCTGTTCCACATCCGAAGAGTTCTTGCACGCGTTTTTCACGAATTCCTCGAAGCATTTGATCAAGAGTGAAATCCTTCTCGGAAACTTTGAATTCTCCCCAGATCTGAGCCAATTCCAAGACGGATTGTCGTGTGACTCCAGGCAGAACTAAACCTGAGAAATTAATTTCACAAGGCTATTCCAATGTGACAAACCTTTATCCAAAGCCGGAGTAATGAGCTCTCTCTCGCCGGATTCATTGATCCAAATCATAGCAAAGTTCATGGTTCCAGCCTCGGTGATCCATTGTTCATCGCCGGAAAGCCAAAGAACTTGATGACATTGCTTCTTGGCAGCACTTTCTGCGATTGAGACAGTCGGTGCATAGTTGCTTCCCATTTTGAAGGCTCCAGCTCCACCGGGCCAAGCTCTCACGTACCGGGAATCAGCCAGCAATTGGAGGCCATTCGAGGTGTTTCCAAAATACGAAGCTACCGGAGAACATATGACCATCAGTTTAGCGGACATCGACGGCGAGACTCCTAATGTGCCATCACTTCCGAACATGAAGGGACGGATATAGAGAGCGGCTCCTTCTTGAGCTGGAATCCAGTCTTTATCCATTGCTATGTGAGTAGAAAGCAGAGAAATGAACTCTTCCTCGTCGAAGGTTGGCAGGGCACATCGGATAGCCGTTCGATTCATTCGTTGCATGTTGAGTTCAGGACGGAATAGGCGAACTTTATTATCGATTCCACGGAAAGCTTTTAGTCCCTCGAACAGTTGTACACCATAGTGAAGACCTTTGGCAGCTGGATGAAGAGCAATATCTTTTGTTTTGTGAAGTACTGGCGTCTCCCAGCCACTTTTAGCAGTCCAATTGACTTCCAGCATATAATCGGAGAACTCATGCCCAAACTGGATCTTTTTCTTTAAAAAAAAAGTTCAAAACAAAATAGATTAGCTCACACTCCAATCCTTCGATTTGAGTTCATGCGGTGGAATTCGCTCGATGACGAGATCTTGACTGCGGAAGGTCGTTTTGGGATCAACGGAAGTGTTCCGCTTGCCCGAGGGAGGACAGGTAGCCAGTCGACGGATAGCCTGCGAATTGCGGAGGAGGGATAATACAGTCATTTGGGGCGTCTAATCTGAAATGCTACCATTTTTGAAGAACAAAATAAACGACAACCTCGAAGAGTGGTTAATATCAGTAATTGAAGGATATTAATTCTAACCGGAAGCAATTAAAATAATTATCTTTTTATCTTTCTTTTACAAGGAACAATTCGTAATACCGTGTGAAAATGAGCCAAAGGAGCGCAAATCAATAAATGGATCGCAGTTTGAGAGTCGCTTTTGATAGGATCTCGCTGTTAGAAAACTGGAAGACTTGGATCTGCGAACGCTTCCAACCGAAACAATGGGCTTATTTGGAACCGTCACGTGTCAGTTATGCAGTTTTATAGCCGTGGGAAATCGTTTTTGATCAGCTAATTCTAAAGGACAGCAACGATTGAATGCCTCTCTACCTTCCCTTTTTCAAAACGACTAAGAATCATAACGAACTTGCCTTATAAATTAGTCAGAGCGCAAATAAACAAAGGAAAGGAGATGCTAAACCATCTACGACTTTGATCATTGATCTCGATAGGCATATAAATACGGGTCAAGAACATATCAACTAACTACGGCTGATCCAAGTTATTCCAAACATTAATTTTCTTCAGACTTCTTCTACGCATAAAACTCCAAATTATCTAATCTTATTAAATTAAAATATATTATCATCTGAAAAGACCTTCCCCAAAAAAATAACAAACAAAGCTTTATTATAACCTCGTTGTAACAATCATTCGGGCAAAAACACGCCTACTTCTTCTTTCCGGTAGCTGCTCCAGCCTTCTAAAACAAAAAGTTAAGAACATGAGTAAAACTTACAGCAGCGCTCTTTGTGACCTTTCCTTGTCCCTCTTCCAACTTGGTTACGCCCTTGATAACTCCTACGGCCACAGTCTAAAAGATAAATTTAATAAATGAAGAAAGACTTACTTGTCTCATGTCACGGACAGCGAAGCGTCCGAGAGGAGCGTAGTCCGTGAAGGTCTCTACACAAAGTGGCTTGGTAGGAACGAGCTCGACGATTCCGGCTTCTCCGTTCTTTAAGAACTTGGGGTTCTCTTCGGTTGTCTTTCCGGTACGCCTGTCGACCTTTTCCTTAAGCTCTGCGAATTTGCAGGCAATGTGGGCTGTGTGACAATCTAAGACTGGAGTGTATCCTTGAGAGATTTGTCCTAAAATAAAATAGCAACTAATTAGAAAATTAGTTTACCAGGATGGTTCATGATGATGACCTGGGCGGAGAACGACTTGGTTTCCCTGGCGGGGTCTTGCTTGGAGTCAGAGCAGACAGATCCACGGCGGATATCCTTGACCGAGACGTTCTTGACGTTAAATCCAACGTTGTCTCCGGGAACAGCTTCAGGGAGAGTCTCGTGGTGCATCTCAACCGACTTTACTTCAGTGGTCACGTTCTGAGGAGCAACTAAAAAAGAATATGAACGACAAATCAGACTTACAAGTTACGACCATTCCTGGCTTGATGATTCCGGTTTCGACACGACCGACGGGAACAGTTCCAATTCCTCCAATCTTGTAGACGTCTTGAAGGGGAAGACGGAGTGGCTTGTCGGTAGGACGAGAAGGAGCAACGATGGCATCAAGAGCATCCAGAAGAGTCTTTCCGCTGGCATTTCCTTCTTTGCGCTCCACGGACCATCCCTTGAACCACGGCATGTTGTCAGAAGTCTCCAACATGTTGTCTCCATTGAATCCGGAGATAGGAACGAATGGAACGGCCTGAAATATCCAAAATGATAGAAAAGCAAAGCAAACTCACAGCTGGGTTGTATCCAATCTTCTTGATGAAGTTCTTGACTTCAGTGATAATTTCCTCAAATCTCTTCTCAGAGAATGGAGGTTCGGTCGAGTCCATCTTGTTGCAGGCAACGATGAGTTGCTTGACTCCCAAAGTCTGGGCAAGAAGAGCATGCTCACGAGTCTGTCCATTCTTGGAGATTCCGGCTTCGAATTCTCCAGTACCGCAAGCGACAACCAAGACGGCACAATCAGCCTGGGAAGTTCCAGTGATCATGTTCTTGATGAAGTCACGATGTCCGGGGGCATCAATGATGGTGATGTAGTACTTGGCGGTTTCGAACTTCCTAAAATAAACAAATAAATCGATAATATACTGTTCACTTACCACAAGGCGATGTCGATGGTGATACCACGCTCACGCTCTGCCTTCAGCTTATCGAGAACCCAGGCATATTTGAAAGATCCTTTACCCATTTCCTGGGCCTCCTTCTCGAACTTCTCAATGGTACGCTTGTCGATACCTCCACATTTGTAGATGAGATGTCCGGTGGTGGTGGACTTGCCAGAGTCGACGTGGCCAATTACAACGATATTGATGTGGGTCTTATCCTTAGGCGCCATTGCGATGAACGTTAGAGAGCGAACTGAAAAACAAATAATTGAAGTTACAATTTCAAGAAAATACAAAAAGAACATATGTTTAAGTTATTTGTTCACTTTTGCCACAAACACATCAGCTATAAATACGTTTGTATAAACAAAAAAACTCGTACTAAAAGTTCTAACAAACACGTTTCCACAGAAAAACAGCAAAGATCGTTAGGATCTAGAGATTTAGGGAGAAAGGGCGTTCAATTTTATATACTGTATTAAATTCTGATTCCTAGAACGATTCAATAGGCTTGCGTAAAAATTTGAACGACAATTTCCATTTGTCTCATGATTTAGAGATTTACAACTTTTACACACTATTTTAGTCAGTAGAAGTGTTTCAGATGGCATTCAACATTTTAATTCCGGCCAAACTAGATTCCTAAAGTCATATTGTTGCAAAATAAATACAGTGCGTCCAGAAATTATGTAACCACCCATTTTTGGCCTTTTTTTCCAATTTTTTTTCGGTTTTCGAAAAATTGGTGAGTGCTATTATTTTTCCCGCGCGAAAAAACCCCGATAGCCAAAATTTCAGCCAATTTCACCTATCGGGTCCAGAGTTATGACCAAAAGCCCCAAAAACAGGTGTCCAGAGATTATGCAACCACTTCAAAATAGGCCCCTATGGCCCTGGGTCATCATTTGCCGAGCCGAGTTATGACTTAAAAAATATGAGACTTTTGGTCCAAAATGCGTTTTTTTATCCTAAAACAGGTGAAAATTGACGTCTTCTTTGAATGTTATTTCCACGAATTTACAACTTTTTTTGAGATTTAAAGTGTTTTGGAATCACAAAATCGAGCTGAATCGAACTGCATCAGCCAAATTTTGATAGCTCGGATTTTTGAGATTTGAGGAAACACTACTTTTAGAGATGAGGCTATCATTTTTTACTCAACAAACTTGCCTGGCTATATTATGGAGGAAAAGAAGGCCAAAATGCAAGAGAATTAGATAAAAGTTATTTCAGCCCAAAATAATCTCACCCAGCTAAGATACGCCAATTTTTATTGTGGTTCCATAATTTCTGGACGCACTGTAGCTCATGGTTTAATTTGCAAAGATTCTTTGACTCCTCGTTCCCAGGAAGTGTCACTTCTCTTGTCTCTGTCTATTCATCATCACAGCTAAGGCTTCCTCGCAAAACAGCTGCCTCCTTGGTGTCGTTTTTCACATTCACTCATATCCTCTCATTTTCGGGTTGTCGGGAGTAAGATTTCTTGGTTCTTACTTGATCACTTCCTTTTTCTCCCCACTTTCGTAAGTCGTTGTAATTAGATCTTATATTAGGGCGATACATTTTGATGTGAGGTGAACTTTTATTGTAATTGCATGGCTTTGTCTTATTTGGAAAATTTGCTTGAAGAGGAAATTAACTATTGCAAAAACCACCTCGTAAATCAAGAATAGTATCCAGCAAAGCCAACGGTCAGGTGTCCGCCACAAGTCAGCTGTCTTCGCTCTCCTTGATTCCGCAATATTTTAAATCTACACCTCAACCTATGTTTTTTCGCCTACTTCCTCCGCTGATTAGCTCTGCTTCAAGTCAAAGCCCGGGCATTATTAGACCATGTGCGCTTCTCATTCCGACTTTACACAAAGTGTCCGAGGAAGAGACTTTTTCCGTGGCTACAAAGAGCCACAATCTGTCATTTTGACAACATTCTCCTCGTCTCATCTCGTTTGATCATAATTAGGACAGCTGTCTCAAAGCACATCTTCACCCACCTTCTTGCACCATCCAAAACCACTCATATTCTTCATTACACTTCTCATTAGTTCCATACTTCAGTGCCTGTATAATGCTTTTCGCTGTGTTATTAACCATTCCAATACTGGCTTTCACTGCTCCAGATGATCCCTCCTATCAAGGTATTCCCCTTCTCTATTTGCCCAAAAAACGATTCAGAATTGGATATGTTCGATTGGACAGCGGGTATTCGAGTGGCTTATTGTGTAGATGCCCCAATTCCTGACTTGATCTCTCCATTTCGTCGAGCAATGGCTAAAATTGTGACAAAGTTCTGTCAAAATACAACTGCTTGCAATCTCAGGAAACCGTAACTTCTAAGGAAATAAACGAAAACGGTATTTAGAGTAGTCTTCAATCCAGAGCAAATCGCGATGTTAGATGGGTTTCCTCGTCGAGAATACGGGTCCATTCTACTCAAATATTACATTATTTTACCACACAGTGCGGAGGTTATTTCAAAACAACAGCGACCTCTTTTACCTCGGCCAGTCGTTTCCGGTAAATGAGTCTATTAAAATAAGTCGAGTTTCTTAGCTATGATGTCAAAACACCATCAAGAGTTGGGGAATCGGTTAGGCTGGACCATAATAAGCTACGAGAAATACCCCCGATTTGATTCGATGACTGAATTTATGAATATTGCCATCATTCCAATAGTTATTTTCTCAGTTCCTTTGATGATCTTTCTTGCGTATTGGACCTCCACGTTACGGTAAAGTCTCCTTTATTACAAGAAAGTTTTTAGACCTAATATGACTAGTGAAGCTTGGCTGGTTACTGGACAAGCCGGAGGGAAGAATGCTGCCCTTCGGTGGGTACTTTTTCAGAGTTGACCACCAGCTGGCGCCCGTAATTATGAACAGATTTCAGACGGACCATGGAAATCATCGCGGAGCAGAATGCTGAGATCGAGAAGGCCAGGAGATTGGAATTAACTAAACATATTTTGATAACCGGTGGAAATGAAGGAGCTACAGCTGCTGGGCAATTGCTACTCAATGTGGCCAGACTATCACTGGCTTCGACAAATCCAAAATCTCCAACTTCAACACTTTCCCCTCAGATTATTGTGAGTTTACTCGTTTTATGGACTAGAAAATACAATTAAATGAGATCAAAGTGACAAGAAATTATAGGTTTCACCGACAGAATCCGTCTCCGGCAGTGTGAGTACAATAGGGCCACTTCATGCTCCTCCAACTCATCTTACCGTAGCACAGAAACATAAGTGAGTTCCAGATAATTATTATGAATAAAAAATAGAAGGAGACAATCGTCAGTGGAAGATATTAAAAATGCTAGAAGAGCTAGAGGGAAGCATCAGCCATCGGGACAAAAACGATGGAAATCGGGGAGTCTTATGCTGGGAGCCTTCTCTTCGAGGCAGCAATGAATCTGGAATTATATTTTTGTACATAAATATTCTCTCTTTGAACTTACAATAATCACCGAAGAGGAGCAGCTGGCGATATTCCTGTGATAACATTCTTCTTGGCATGAGCTTGTCTTGCGATGTCCCGTTGCAGGGATCCTAATCGATCGTGAACTCCTTCCAACAGCTTGGCTGTATTGGCAACTCTTCTAAAAAGAACTTGCTTGCTTTCAAAATTCTACCTCTTGGAATCGGCCAATTTCCTTGAATATGAATTCAAGTCATAAGGCTGATCTTCGCACATGTCGTGCATAATGTCTGCCAGCTCCTGAATCTTAGACGCTAAAATTACCTAAAACGATGAATTTCATGTTTCAGGGTGATTTTACCTGGCTCTGACGCGTTGCTGCAACTTGGGCATCGAGTTGTTCAATTGCCGGGCGAACTACCGACATGATCCCCTCGCTCATTTCCTGACCACCTCCAATTGGAGGTTCAGACGGGCTACTACTACCAGCAGACATTGAATATTCTTATTAGGACAATATCAAGGATGATTCCGTGAGAATAAAAGCGAAAAATGGTGTGTGACAAATTGATGCACGCGAATACGGCAGGGAGCAACATGTCGGCACAAGACCCAAAAGCCTTTTAGCATAGCTTCAAATGTCAAATAGGCAGAAGAAAAGCAGTATTTGTGCTACTTGAGGTTACAAAATATAGACGATCTATAGTTGCTAGTTTTGAGAAAAATGAATTGACCAATTTCTTGCTCTTTATTTTTACGAGTAATTTCTGTTCAAGGCGTCTAAAAGGAAGAGGAAGCGACAACAAAAAGAAAACAATTAAATCCAATAATCAAACAACAAATAACAAAATTAGACTTCTTTTTTCACTTTCTTGAGTTTTTTATTTGATTTTGTTTCATTAGCGGGTTTTATACCTGCAAAAATAAGATATATTTAGAAAAGAAGCTAACCGAATGCGTGTAATCGTTGCTCCTTTGAATCCCAATCAACGTCTAGGTTTTTCCTAATAGAAGGGATTTCAAACCCAAGGGGAGCATCATCTGGTATATCTTCGCCTTCGTCATAAATTCGCGGCCCAGCTACTTTTTTCTGCACTGGAGCTAAAACACAGTGGGCTGATATTAATCCGCCTAAATTTTTGAAAATAATATTAAGTTTGAACTAACCGTTTCTAATTTTGTGGGTATCCTTAATTGTTAGCGTATTTCTAGCTGGAAAATATGCCATTGGATTACGAACTTCTTCTGGACGCATGACATAAGTAGTACCATCTTAAAAGAAATAATGGTACTATCATAAACAAACCTTTTTTAAGTTTAACTTTTCGTGATTCCGAAAGATCAGCAGGTAGGTTTAAAGATTCTAACTCGTCTAGCGTTATATCAATGGGTTTTCTAATAAGATAAAAGACAAATTCGTCATCATTGCCGTTCATTTCTGAACCATTTTGTTCCACAGAATGTTTCTTTTTCTTCTGAATAAAAGCATGATGACGGAAATTGTAAAAAAATGTTACCGGTTTTTCTGGGGATCCATTGAATATTCTTGAAACGTCCGTATTATCATCCGAGGATGGAGGAAACACAACAGATTTCTGGAAAATTATTTTATAAAAAGAAGAAACTTACATCAAATGACACACTTTTTCTTTTCTTCTCTTTTTTTTTCGGTGGACTTTGAAAATCAGCTGTATCTGATTCCAAATAGCGCTCTTCTGACGAGTTTAATGAATATCCATCTACCTCATCGTTGTAAATTGTATCAGGAAGATGTAATTCAAATTCTGAACCACTACTATCCTCCTCTTTCTGAAATAAAGAATATAATCTGACAATTTTAAACAATAAAATTACAACAAATATGAACTTACTTTTATTTTTATCTTTTTTGATTTTGAAATCTCTTCTTCTTCATGTTCTCTTTTTCTCTTACCCATTTGGATCTGAAAATAATGTGTTATAACAAAAACGGGAACAAATGGGTTTTAAGGTTTTAAAATGTTGTACGCATAGTAACGAAAACTGAAAGTGTCAATCGTTGTAAGACGCGAACAGTGAACGCTAGAGTTCGATAGCCGAAGAAATAGACGAGTTAAAGAAATAAATAAACAAAAAGAGGTTATAAGGCTATCAAATACAATTGATAAATATAAAGGATAAATCATATGGATTATTGCTGGTCATTGATGAATTTGTTGAACAAATAAAGCCATTAGATGCCTACTGATGAATTGTTTCGTGGACAGTTAGCACAATTAGAATCACTTCCGCATAAGTGAGTCTTTTTGAAGAAAGGTAGTCGAGCATTTCAGGGATCCAAATAATGTAGCAGCTTCCTCTGATGACATTTTCAAAGGACAGTCAGCTCAATTTGAATCCCTTCCGCATAAGTCAAACAATAAAAGATCTAATCGCGACTCGAAAGACAAAGAAAAAAGCTCGAAGAATAAAAAAGAAGGCAGCAGCTGCAGTCTATTCACTGGAATAAAAAATCGGATCTTCGTCGTGAGCATTTTTGTAGTCATACTTTTAATAATAACAACCCTTGGTGGAATACTTTTCTTGGTTTGTTCTATATTCTACACAATATAATGTTTTTAGAGAATTGAAGAGTCGACTTACACCGAATACCGACCTTACGACAATTGTTTTATTGATGCCAAAAAAATGAATACTACTTCAAAGAAGACCGTACTAGATTCTATTCAAAGCTGCATCAAATCGTGAGATAATTGGAGAAAATAATCCAGAATTCAGGTCACATATGCTAAACGAAATGCGCTTCGGCACCTTATTCTCGTGGAGCCTTTATGCAACAGTAGGATATGGCCATCGAGTAGGTCTTTTTTTTGAAAAAAACATACACAGCAAAAGAAACGAATAAAATTCAGAGAATTTTCAGTTTCCATTCACTATGGCCGGACAACTCATCTCTGTTTTCTACGCTTGGCTTTTTATACCTGTATACATGGCTCTAAAGGTAAATTCCATTGCAAAACAAAAAAAGTGAACTACAAAGATATAAAATGTCAATTTTCAGATCGAATTCAGCGAAATTTTGGCGATAAATATAATCTTTATGGGCCAGAAAATTAAAAAGTTAGTGATTCGCTGGGGGCCGGAGGTGATTACGAAAAAGATGAAAAAGCAATCGTATCATCCATCGGATTTGACTCTTGCTCTCCTTCTTTCCATCCTTTTCTCCGGCTTCACAATCCTTCTCACTCTTATTGTCATGGTAAGACCCCTTTCCTCAGAAAAGTCTTCCTAGTTCACGAGCTCTACAGACTTCTTCGGCGCCTTCTATCTAACCTTACACACAGTATTTCAAGTCGGATTGGGGGATGTTACACCGGCTGAGGAGTGGCCAACATTTGTCTTTGTGATTCCTCTCGTCATGGTAGGAGATACCCTCGCTTCATTTCTCTTCTACTACGTAATTGTTAGCTAATTTCTCTTGGACATGAATTAAAATCAACTTCAGGGAATCTATCGCCTCCAGCTACATAAATTGGTGATTTGTTTGACGGGCTTTCACGAGCAGGGTGGCGAAACAGTCCCAGAAGGGCAGCAGCTTGTACTGGCTAAAAGTGTCGGCGATTTTGTTACAGTAACCAATCACACTATGCCACTCAGTAGGACGCCTAAAGACTAACAAAATCGTTAATTTTAGGAGCAACATCAGCTGAAATAGTGCGAAAAGAGCCCAACTCGTCAGAAGCTAAAGATCAAAACATCTCAACGCCACCTGATGGAGGAAGGACGGATAATACCCAAACTATTAGTGCTCGTGTTTCTCGTGGTCCACGTAGAAAGAAGGAAAAAATTAAAGCCCACGATAGTCCGCCGGCAAGTGCGAAGCATTTGAAAACAGCCATATCGGCTAGGACTCAAGAGGATGGATCGGAAATATCACGGGAAGATCTTAGAAGTCAACACAGCGGTTCACAGTCGAAGTTGAAAACGCTAATGCGAGACGATTTGACTGCAGAAATTAGGCGACCTTCAAAAAGGACAAATAAAGTCTTGGCTGAAGAAATACCATTATTAGGCTCATTGGAAGATGAGGAACAGCTACATCAGAGACGATTGAAGCCAATTGGAGACGATGAATCTCGAGTTGGATTAAAACAAGCAAAGGTGAAGAAAAAAATCCAAACGCCCAAGGTGAATGTCGATACGGCCACTTCGCCCTATACTGTCACTCCGGTTAAACCGAAATCTAAAGAGAAGAGTGGACCGCTAAAAGGTCATTCTTCGAGGGGAATAAGGCAACTACACAAAAAGAAGGAGGAACCACCGAAGAAAGAAAACAGAGAAGACGAAGATGAAGGCGATTTCGATACTGCAATGGACTCATCGGAATTGACTCCACGATCCGATTTCTAAAGAGGCTTTTTTAAAAGTTACAATTAATAAATTCTGAAATTACAATCTCTTGTTTTCCTTCATTTTCCGCACCACTTCATACCTTTTTGAAATTCAGTTTTATTGTATATTTTTGACGTTTTTCTATATGTTTTACCTTTATATAATGCTGAAACAACAAAACTTCAGTTTGTAGTGTTTTTTACTATTCGATTCTCACTATTTTGTGTTTACAGGATGGACTCTGACCTCCTCAGTCAACTGCTCGATCCCAAGTCACCGATAAATCTGGATGGTTTGCTAGTGAGTTAATTCATTTGTAACAATATTTTTTAGGATGCAATAACGGCACTAGTTATTGACTGTAAAGCTCCCAGCCTGAAAAACAAAAACCTCGAAAATTTTGTAGCAAGATGTGAGTTTTACGTTAAAAGCCGTTTAATAATATGACATTTAGATCAAAATATTGTAGAAGAATTGTCTAGACAACGGTTAAAAGGAACCGATTTTTGTACATTGAAAGTTATTGGTCGTGGATCCTTCGGCGAAGTGCAACTTGTTCGTCATACCAAGTCTAAAAACATATACGCCATGAAGCTCTTAGATAAAGACGTCATGGTAAGTCTTAAACATTAGACACAATCTGTATTCAGTTGCAACGTTCAGCATCATTTTGGGAAGAGCGAGACATAATGACACATGCCAACTCGGATTGGATAGTGAAACTTCACTACGCTTTTCAGGTTTCACATTTATTCAGAGTATCAACTTTTTAGGACCATAAGTTTCTTTACATTGTAATGGAGTATTTACCTGGAGGAGATTTGCTGAATTTATTACAAAACTACGATGTTTCCGAAAAATGGGTTCGCTTTTATGCTGCCGAACTTGTTGAAGCCATTACTTGTCTGCACGATATGGGTTATATTCATAGGTATTAACAGCTGTATTGCTAATAATATGTTTAGAGACGTAAAACCAGATAACATACTAGTTACTAGAAGCGGTCACATTAAATTGGCAGATTTTGGAACATGCATAAAAATAGAAGCAAATGGTACTGCAAAATGCTTAATAGGTACTTGCTATTTTTTTATAGCATTTTTCAGCTGTCGGAACTGCCGATTATTTGGCCCCAGAGGTGCTGAAACATCAAGGAAATAGCATAATATTTGGCCCAGAAGTAGATTGGTGGTCGCTTGGAATTTGTATTTATGAAATGTTTTACGAATATCCGCCATTTTATGACCAATCTACTATTGCGCTTTACTCGAATATTACAAAGCATGAGGAAACCCTAGTTTTTCCTGAGGAGCCAAGTATTTCTTCACATGCAAAGGTATTCAATTATTTTGATCAATTAATCATATTGAAACTATAGGATATAATTAAGCTATTTCTTTCCAAAGCCGAAATGCGACTTGGACGTAATGGGCCCGATGAGATTCGTGCTCATCCATTTTTCAATGATAGTGAGTGGACTTTTGACACATTGAAGGAAGCTTCTCCACCATTCGTGCCAGAGTTGAAAGGAGAGGAAGATACTAAAAATTTCATGGTAAACACATATTTTACTTGATATTTTTTTGCATAGGAGATTGAAGCGCAACTAGAAAATAACATTGCTCCTCCGCTGTCTAAAGTTTTTAGCGGAAGTCAATTACCCTTTATAGGGTTTACCTACGGCAGCGACTTAAGGTAATTTGCATTTAGCTTAACTACTTATACTTTAGCCCGATAAATGAGTTTACAAAACTAAATGAAAATAAAATAAATAGAAATATACAGAATACAGTTGTTGTGTCATCAAATGAAGATATCCAAAAGGAAAGTGGTATTTTTTAAATATTAAATCATTATATTTCAGGACCTAGAAGCACAGCTTGATTCATTTAAGGAAAAACTCGATCAAATGCAGAATCTTTTAGAAAATGAGAAGTCGGCCCGTCGTACTGTAGAGACAAATCTAAGTGAAATAGAAAATGGTAAATTGATTCAAGAGGAAGTCATCGAGGATAATCGTAAACTTAAAATGTACGCTTGCATTATTTTTGTTTAAGCTTATTCAGTAAGCTTGAAACAGCCCAGCTAGAAAAAAGAACATTAATACGCAAGCTGGAAGAGCTGCTTGCAAAAAAAACTCAAGATCCAAAAGATAAAGGCCCTTCTAAAAATGACATAAAGACCAGAGATAACAAAATCGTAAGATTTTTTTTTTACAATCTAGGGAGATTTTCAGCGTCGATTGGAAGCAGAAAATGGCACACTACGATCCGATCTCCAGCGTGAGCTAAACAGATATCAAGATCTTGAAGGTGATTTATACAATGTTAGAGATGAAGTAAGCCATTATCTAGACAAATATGATTTGTTTTAGAACAATAAACTAGTAATCGAAGTAAGACAGTTGCAAGAAGAGTTAAAGCAAAGGGAAACGCTTGCAAGACTTGCTGGACCACTTGATTCAACAATTTGCCAAGGAAATCTTTTTCTGAAAAATGGAAAAGGAAGCGTATGTTTGCTAATATACACATAATAACTGAAAATTTGTAGAAAGATTGGAAAAATGTATGGGCAAGATTGGATACCCTTACTTTGCAATTATTCGATGAACTCGGAGGAAGGCTCGACCAAATAGATGTCTCGTATGTTTTACTTAAATTTGTTAACCTAGACTTCAGACAAATTATTTTAACACGATATTTGACTGCCGCTGATTTACGAGCTAAAAAAGAACAGATTGAACGAATGTTCCAGGTTTGTCACAGGTTTTATTGTAATTTTTTAATTAAAGATTTTATACTATGACGCTTCAAAAAACGCAATGCAGAGTACCTTCATGGCATTAACTCGAGATGACTGCAATACTTGGATGCAACATCTAAAGAAAATAGTCCCTGAGAAAAAGTAATATCCAAACAGTTTGCAGCAATTTAAGTATAAACGTTATACTTTTTAGCAATGAAGATTTCTTCATGCATATGCTAATTTAATCTGCTTTAAGCTAAAATAAAGAAGAAGAAATGTTTACTCTTCTCAGTTGAATGTCATGCTAGATTGCAGAGAACTTATTTTTCTTTTGATATTCATCATTAGCCAAGCAACTGGCCTCTATTGTAAGTAGTATAATTGGTAAAAGGAGAAGCCAGGTTCACGGCTAAGGAAAGTGGATTGGTTGGATCGCTTTGAAGATATTTTGACTCAATGTGGAAATACAGGACTGATCGGAGGAGAGCCAATTCAATTAGCAGACTTTTCAGAGAAGAGTATCGGTCAATTATTCAGAAACAAATGGCGTATTGAGATGGATTTGAGCCTCATTAGAAGTGATTGGACCAGCTTGAGATTTGATTCGCTCCAACACTTAACAAGTCAGTTGTATTTTTAAAGTTTTATTTTTTTTCTCCAGATAATTTTCTAATTGAAGAGAATGACCATCTCAGGAACATTTTCATTCAAAAAGTTAAGAATATTAATGGCTCAATAAGAGTTCGAGGCAATCGACATCTCCTTCCCGAATGGATCAACAACTTGAAAAGCTCAGATCTACTTGATATTCAACCGCCGGGTGGTAGTTTCTCTTCATTTTTCTTTAAAATTTGCTAAGAATGTTTGACGAATGGCAAGACGATTCCATCAACATCTTCACTGAAAGACTGTCGAGCGATTAGCGGCAATTTATCATTTGTTGGACTGGCTGAAGGTAGTGGAAACGAACCGCGGATTGAAATGGTCGCTGGATGTCTGGAAATTGTGAAGACGAGGATAAAAGATTTAAAGTTTCTCTTCGCAACACAACTCTCAAACTGCTCAAGGAAGCATCGAATAGAAGGAAACGAGTTTCTCTGCAATGAAGAACGAGTCCTTTGGTCTCTCAGACAAGCCAATCCAGGCCAGGAAATCATCTGGGAAAATAATTGCGAGCCAAAAGAGAGATGGACTGAGGAAGACATTGTTCCCCGATGGTTCACAATTCCGTTTGTCGTATTCGTCACGAATTGCTGCTATGGATCTGTGATTGTTTACCTCATCTGGATGTCTTTACCCCAGAAAAAACAAACAATCAAGCATACTAGAATTGGTCCTGGACCATATGCTGGACTAACTTTGGATGAGTTGGGACTTCCAGATGAGAAGACCTTCTGCGATGAACTCGAAGACGAAGCGAAAGAATATAGAAAAAAAAATGATGAAAAGCTCCCAAAAGGTGATAACCCGAAAAAAGAATAAAATTTATATACTTTTACTCTCCAACGACTTTTTCTTTCTGAAAGATGATACCTGTCAATCTTCGACTCTTCAAAAGTGTTGTGGTGTACTAGGCGACACAACAAAACGTGCGAGGAATCTCGCCAGCCTGGCTGACTAAAAAGGCTTCCTAATCTGGGAACGTCTTCATTATTTCGTCTTATGACCCTCTTGCTATACAAACTCCTCACAATTTCAGATTCCGAGGTGAGGAAAGTCACTCGTAGATTACTGAGCTTGCTTTAAGAAAGAAGCATTGTTTTGCGTCTCGAAACCCTTTTGATCATTAGCAAATATTGAACGAAGCGATTGTCTCCCCTAGTTTTTTTTGAGCTGATTATGACGAGGAAGCTGGCGAAAAGAGTTGAAGAATCTTGGAGCTCTTGGAGAAGATGAGATTGGACTCCTTCCGGCTCCGTGATTCCCGGACGACTTTTTGCCTAATCCTACGCAGCGAGTAGCCCGATTTATCGGAGGCAAGTTGAGCGATGTTCGCCCAATTTCCTGGCAAAGTCGCAGAATCTGATTATACTGGCCGACGGCCATCTTTGCTCGCTCCCGATGACAAATTAGACTCCCTCTCTCCTGGTCCCCGACGTGTCCCCAAGTCATCTTTCAAAACTTTTTCCCCTCCTCGTAGCTACCAAAAAAGAGGTGTTCTTCAAAGGACTTTTGATCGAAAGAATTTCCCAGAGAGAGAGTCATTCTCTCACTGCGAAAAGGCCAATTTACCTTGAGTGAGACAACCCATTTTTTGAAACCAAACACCTCGCGTAACTCTCTGAATTAATAAATCATTTTCTCTCTCTCTCCTTCCCGTCTGCTCGAGTATACTTCTGACTTAAGGAGGATACCATTGAAGTTCTTGAGAGTTCTGCACTTCAAAAAGGTCGCCTCTTTTCCCAAAAAAGGTCGTTGACTGGGGCAAAAAACGGCGGAAATGTGTGGACATTAAGTGGAGTTAGATGTCTCTCGTGTGACCCACGTAATAGCTGTCGTTCCCCGCCCCATTCTTTTCCAATTTTCCTTCCGACATTTGTCGCAATCAGCCAGCCAGTCGCCTTGTTTCATGCTCTAGTGGCGGTCGGTCGAACCTACTGATTTACGAGATGATTCCAACCTGGAGAACCGGCTGTTGCCATTTTTACGCCGAGACTACGTGAAGGCAAATCTCTCAAGAGTGCCGGCTCCAGAGTTCAAACAACTCGCCGCCGACTTGTTTCATTTCCAGGCCAATTAGCTCACTTTCAGAGGTCAAATTCTCTTATATTTGTTCGAGAGATTTTGTTATTCCATCCGCTCATTAGATTTCCTCCTTTACAGAGACAATTATCCACTCCTTCTCTCTCTCTCTCTCTTGCGACCTGGATGACCCATTTTCTGTTTTTTTTCAAAGAGAAGATAAATCACTTAGGTGATCAAAACACTACTTCAAATTTGAGAAGCAAAGTACTCCTAACAATCAAAAATAGATCTGAGGAAGCCAAGTCCTATACTTCAGACCTCAACAACAGAAAATTGGATAAAAAAAAGTGGCAATATTTTGATGTGAATAGTAAATAATTATTTGGTATCAGTCTGGCCCTCCAGAAGGGAATTTGATTAGAAAAAAAACAATAGAAAACACGCTGTTATTTCAAAAAAGGCCTATGACCGGAGTTATGACTCGTGCGGTAGCTCTCTCGATTACTTCCTTTGCCTTATCTCGTGTTTTGAAAACATCTTGACCGCTTCTCCGATAAGCTTTTCCTCTCTCTCTCTCTCTCTGTCGTATAGCCTCAAATTGGGCCACTTTCTTCTCTAAATCAAATCCGGTGGCTCAACAAAAGTGTCCCAGCTGTTCTCTTTCTTTCCAAATTATATCCATTCCATTAGATTCCCCCTGGCTCTCCCCGTTCGAGTGAGTTTTTCATGTAGCGGCAATTGCAAACAACGGGATTTTTTTTTGACCCCCCGCCCTCCGGCAATCAGCCCCCGGAGAGAAGGAGAGGGGGTCTTCGAAATTAGAGGAGCCGAGCCAATTGTTCAGCGGATCGTTTTTGTCCTCTTCTGGACTCCTTTTGGGGGATTGAGTGTCCTCTGATTATTACGAGCCATTACGCCCTCCTTCATCCCTCCGACTTTATCTCCTTTCTTCTTTTGAATTGAGACTACGAATTGATTCTTTACCACTAGGGCTAGAAAAAACAATTATTCCCAGATGGACTTTTCCCTTTCTCTGTCCGGTCGAACAAAAAGCCAGTGATTTTATGGCCCAATCCATCAAAAAGTTGACAAACTGGGTCATTTTTTGTGAGAACAGTCATGAGAAGGTTCCAGGCCAAAAAAAGCTCTCTCTCTCCCTCCCCTCTTGAAGTCGTTCTCCTTCGTTCAAAAATTTCTGAAAAGAGACGGAGGAAATATCAAATTTCAGGGCCACGGCCCATGGCGTGCGACCTTCGAAGATGGACGACTCTGTCCCTCCTGCCGATGGAGTTTGTCGAGAATCTTCAGGTGCCTTTTGTCTGTTCTGAGAAAAGCCTTCAGAGTACGGTTGTTTTTGGCAGTACGGGCAATGAGGTTTTGATGCTGACAAAAGACGATCAGCTCTACGTGATGGGAAACAACTTCTATTCTAGTCTAGGTACTCAGTTTTCAGGTAGTCTTTCCTTAGTTTTTTAGTCGTTGCATGGCGTTGTGTCCTACAGCAAGAGTCCTCTAGTTGGACTGAGGCCAATATTTACAGGAACCCCATCGCCAGGCTGTCTGGAGCCGAAAAGACTCGACTACATGAGTGGAAAAAAGATCAAACAAATCGCCTTCGGTGCTGGCCCTCACGTGTTGGCTCTCTCGGAGGATGGACGACTATATTCCTGGGGCAAAAACGCGTCCGGCCAGCTGGGCAAGCTGTGAAAACCGACGGCTGATCAAAGAGGGTTATAGGTCTCGGCCACACACTTCAAGGAACATCTCCCATGTTGGTGCAGGGACCGTTGAGTGGCGAACGAGTTAGAAGCATTGCCTGTGGGGCTGAGCACAGTGTTGCCGTCACAGATCGCGGCGAAGTCTACTGTTGGGGTCTCAACTCCAGTGGACAACTAGGTGAGTCCTCCCTAGCCTTATAAAACAAGGAAAGAGCATAGAAATTTATGTAGAAAATCTCTTAGTCCTCATCGAACCATTTTTCTTCGTCATCCCTCTCTCGAATTCGATCGCTTTCATCCAATTTTTCATCCGAATCCACTGGATTATAATCAAAAAATCTGAAATTAATTTTTGAAAAAGTTCTCAAAAAAACTAGCTTTGAATCTTTGCCAGCCAGGAATTTCTCCATCATAAAAGCTTCAAATTCTTGTCGAAGTTGCTCCTTGCTTCCATCCAATTCTCCCAGAGCCTCGGCATCCTCCTGACTGATTTGTTGCAATTCGTCCCTCATTTCTCCCAATTCGATGGCCTCATCGTCCATATCAAACTCGTCGTCTTTGTTGTTTATGTGGGCGAAGAAGCGTTTCATTTTCTCCTTGGCTGGGTTAGTCTAAACAAATGATTTCAAAAAGGGAGAGAGAGAGACTTACATCGTGAACTCCTTCATTTTCTTCTTTTTGAATTCTCCTCCTCGCCGCAATCTCCTGGCTGTCTTCGAATCTCTGCAACATTCCACTCCACCCCTCGTTTTCTCGAGAAACACTTGGTCGAAGACTCAACTTCTCTGGAATTTGTTTAAAAAAATAAAGAGTGGAGATACCTTGTTCATCTAAGAACCTTCCAACCATCACATCGTAGAGGAAGGGCTCTCGTTCTCTCATCTTCTCATCTGTGAAGTAGTCGCCATCCCTTTTCATTCTCTGCATCGCCATAAATCGTCGATTTTTCACCTAGGAAAATCTCTCTTTATTTCACTAAATGACTCACATTTCTTTTGTCTTTCTTTCTATTTCTTATCCGTTCCAGTAGAAATAAGGAAGTCTGATCGGCTAGTCCTTCAAAAAGAGAAAGTTCTGATTCATTAATATATTTTTCATATCTAAAAGGATGGCATAGAAATGAGAAGAGGCTGACCTTTGCAGAAAAAGAGCTTTTTTATTCTCAAAGCAGTCTTTTAACAGTTCCGAGCGTTGATCCTTCGTCAATTCGTCGTCTCCAACCTGCTGATGTTTGTAAAAAACATCTTTACTGGCTAATATCCTATCGAATATTTCTTTTTCCATTTTTAGAAAGAAGAAGGGAGAATAAAAGCTAATTCGAAAATTTCGGGGAAAGGCGGGTCGATTGGCTGCAGGGCGGGGTTACTTTGAGTCCAAAGTGAATTCCAGGAATCGACAACACAATCGACCAGGACACTCCGAAGCTCGTTCCTCTCTTCAATCGGATCATTGTCTCCGCGGCTTGTGGCAGCAATAGCACTCTGGTCCTCACCCAATCTGGCGATGTTAGTCTCTCTTTTTCTCTCAATTGCAGTCATCAGGTCTATGGCTTTGGGTATAATGGCAATGGACAAGTTGGAGCGGGCGCAGGAACTGTGTGCAACCAACACGTGCCTCTTCACCTGGAGAGTCTCTCCAAGGCCGGTCCCATCACCCAGGTCTGTGGGGGATTTCCCATCAACTCCTCTTTACAGATTGCCTGTGGTTATGCCCATTGCTTGGCTCTTTCCGACCAAGGAGATCTCTTCGTCTGGGGATCCAACTCATGTGGCCAACTTGGAGGAAACCTCGCGAGAAAGAATCAACTCGAACCCGTCGTTGTAGCCAAAGAACTTGGCCGGTAACTCCCTCACCCTCACTCTCTCAAAGTCTCATCTCCTCAGAATCACCGACATAGCCGCCATCCATCTTTGTAACCTCACGGCCGTCACCAATAAGTCCGGAAAGCACTTCGTTTGGGGTCTTCTACGCGGCCAATCCGTCTCATGTGCCGTCGAAGCACGTCTCAACTGTATTGAAGACGCCTTCGCCTGTCTGGCCAGTCCTCCCGTCAGCTGTAGAATGCTCAATTTCGGTAGCTGCTTTGTTTAAAAAGACGAATAGAATTGCAGCGGTCGAACAACAAACAGGAATAGTTGACGCCGTGAGAGACGCCTTCAACGACAGCCAAACAGCCGACTTGAAAATCCTCGTCGATGGAAGGGAAATACACGCTCACAAGGTGAATCGGCATAGCCTTCTCTAACTCAACTTTCTTTAATTTTCCACAATTTTTTAAATTCCTGATGTTCTACAAAGTTATAGTGCTTGATCTCCCCTATAAGGTTGTAGAACGTCAAAAATTATAAGAAGTTTAAGAAAATGAACGTTGACTTGGAAAGGGCGAAATTTCAGGCTCTTCTCAAGATTCGATGCCATTATTTCCGAACTCGTCTGGATGACAAATGGTCGGAGAGTAAAGTCAGGTATTTGGCATTTTAGTATTTGATTTCTCTTCAGTGAAATAACAGTAAATGACTTTTCCTACGACACCTTCCATGCTTTTTTGAATTTCGTCTACACGGATGAGGTGGCGGTCGAGGGAGTCGATGCAACCATCGGTCTTTTGGAATTAGCGAATTGCTATTGCGAGGAGAAATTGAAAAACGAGTGTTGTGGTCTTTTGGAGAAACAGCTTTCCGTCGAAAACGCCGCCCAAGTCTATTCTCTAGCCGTCAAATTCAACATCCTCCAACTGGAAGAAGTTGTCTTCCGATTGTACGTTCCTCCCTCTCTCTAAGAAAAACCTTTCAGCTGTCTGAACCACATGACAGCCGTGACTCAATCCGAATCATTCCGCCATTTGGACGACGCCGCCATCAAACGTCTAATCTCTCGAGCTTCTCGTGAAGGAATCTTCAAGCGTTGAGCTCCCACCCAACTGCCTCTTCGGTGCTTTCGTTTTCCTTTCGCTTATCCTCCCGGTCACTTTGTGATTACCTCCTCTACGTGTTTCTCTACAAAATAAACTTATACGAGTTATTTCACTGACTTTTTCTGATCTACACAAATTCTTTGGATATTTCAGACTTTTCGACTCCACTTTCCATCCTGATTTACCCCTAGAAATTTTAAAAAAGAGAAAAATAAATAAATTTCGTTTATTCCCAGATGTACAATTCCATTCCATTGATAGTGACGACCCGTTCATCGATGGGATGGATAGCTATCGCCGTTGCTTGAGCGTCGAATGTGCCGATCGGCAATCCCAAGTGATGTCTCGACCACACGCTGAGCACCTCGCTCCTGGCTCTAGACTTTGCTTTCCTCAGCCAAATGGAGAACAAACCCGACGATGATGGAACTCCCGACGTCAGTCGCCGAATTGCCAGAGACATCGCCCAGCCAATGAATTCCCAATGGGTCGATGATCATTTTATCCAAGTCGATGCTTTTCATTCGAATTCCACTGTCGCTCAAATTGTTGACAGTCACTACGAGCTGTCTTTGATCCGCCGACATTTTAATTGAAGAGATGACTCCACCCATTGAGATGATATGATCGAATTCGTCCATCCTTCTCACCACAAATTGCCACGGATCGGCATCTTCTTCTCTAAGATTTTCGTTTTGAAAAAAACAAATAAAAACTCTTTTTGTTCGACTTGGAATCTTTTCATATTGAAGGCATCACTCAGAATATCGTTTCCAATCAGCTTGAAGGCGATCTTCTCATCGGCTGGATCTCCAATCACAAATATCAAAAGTCGATTTATTATTTGATGACAAATGCAGTTACATTCCAACGGCTGCAAATCTTCCTTCAGTGATTTCAGATTTCAACCAACCGGGGCGGTTCCGTATTCTTCCGAAGTCAGTTGATGCTTCAAATAGCAGCGGAAACATTGCTGCTCTTTGTCCAAAACGTCTCTGAGCTCTGTCAAGTCGCCTTCCATGTGAACGGCGCCACTCAGCTCCAATTCGGATAATTTTTGCGACAATGTCTGAGAGATAATTTTCAGAGAAAAAGTACAAACTTTGTTCTCCTGTCTGGCTTGTTGAGACAATTGAACGACTCGTCTGAATCGGGGAGAAGCCGTGGCTGCGCACATCGACCATCGAATTGGCTCGAAGCGATTCAGAAATCTCAAAATGGGAAAGAAATCAGACGGGGCGTTGCGATGAGCCGGCAGAGAGAACAAATATAAGACTGATATGGAGGAAGCGACGGGAGATCTGAAGGAGATTTTGGATGAAAAAAAAGCAACCTACCCTTCTCGGAGTGGATAGAGCTCTCCAATCAGAAGATGTTCGCTGTCAAACCAACAGCTTAAAAAAGAGGATGGAGAACAGGGAGTTCGACAAAGGAAATGCACTTCCGAACTGTCAGAAATCTCATAGACGACCAATTCGCCGCCAATTTCGCCGGAATAATTCGACCGACATCCACTCAACAGGATCTAAAATCTCTTATTTCTGCATTTTTTTCGAGGATGTATGGTGGAGAGCCTTTTTTAAATACCATTTTTACGCCTTAAAAAAGCCAAAAAGCCTCCCCCAAGTGCAGCTTCTTATGCTTTTTTAAAAAGAATTTTTCACTTGCTTTCATGTTTTCCGAAAGTTGTAGCTCTTGATCTTCCTATAACTTTGCATCAAAAGCCTTAAAAAACTATCGCAAAACCATGAATGAGGGAGAATTCTATTAGAAGAAATACGAATAAAAAGACCTTCTTGGAGTCGGGAGAGAATTGGACGGCCTCAATGCTGGACCACGTCAAGGCTTCTTGCATACATCGTTCGTCTAAAAGTTCCAAAGAGTTGGAGTCATAAATCTGAAGGGAAAATTGAAAAATCTGTGCTGAAAAATTACACAAATGTAGGCTGGAAGACCCGTGACGGCCATGAATTTGCCGTTGGGGGAGAAGACGACGTGTTTGAGGAGATACCCGTAATTGTCGACCACAGTTTTGACTGAGCGTGGCACTCGATTTTTAAAATATGAAAATTCCTCGAAGAAGCTTGAAAAAACCTGAGAAATTGGGTGAAAAAAAAACAAAAAAAAATACTTTTGGACTCTCCCCGTTCCAGATAAAAACATCTCGACAATGTCTTTTCCAAATTCGATCATCTACGGCCACTCCACGCCATCGTTTGTTCACAGCAGCTACACGAGAGACATCCTGAGGGTTGGCCGATGATTGAAAGGAAAAAAAACCTCTGGAGGGAGGAGTCTTATGGCTGGAAGGAGGAATTCTGGGGGGATTTTATCCCAGCTGAGACTCATGGCGATCGATCGATTGAGGTGTAAGGGAGAGACTCGGCGAGGATTCAAGAACACAAACAACACGTGAGATTTCGTGTCTGGGTGGCTTTTTCACCAGCTACTTTGAACCTTTTTTTTATTGAAAATTCTCTCAAATTCCAACTTCTTCTTAATTCTCTTAAACTTTCTCTAAAGTTTGTAGTTTCTGATGTTCTACAAAGTTGTAGTCCTTGATCTACAAGATTGAGAGAATTAAGCAAGAAGGTTAGGTCCTGGTGTGGGTTTCTATTAGAGAATTTACGGGTTTTTTTTTCACTTTCTTAGCCTTATTTTATACGAATTGGACGCAAATTCAATGAGAAACATTTCAAAAACCAAATATTCGAATTAGAAGGGATGATCTTTTAAAGGATTAAGGGAGTATAGAAGAGTAGAAACGATGGAGAGCCAGATTGTAGCGAAGAAGGACAAGGAGATCTTGTACGAACCAGATGCCCCTTCAAACTACAGTATGACCTCGGGCACTCGCAGCTATCATTCGATCAGACGGCCGATGAACCGCTGTGTGCACAAGAGAGTCCAAGAGGAGCCGGCCAAGTGTTACAAATTGAAGACAATCGAAGACGATGTCAAGCTGGCTGCTGAGCCGAAGAAGCCTTTTCTTTTGGACACTGTAGCTTTGGAGCAAATCGGAGCTCTTCGGATGGAAAAGAGGAGCCAGCAGATGAGAGTCCAGAAGCCATATCAGCCAGAAGCCTACAAGAGAACTGCCTTCCGTCTGATGGATGAGTTCTTCTCGCAGCCAAATGGACAAGTCTTTCGTCTGTCTGGAAGTACCAAAGAGGGACGTCTCACTCTTCAGATGTCCTCAGTCGACAACATTCGCCACAAATTTGGAAAACTCACTGATGAAGCCGTCGAGAAGCAATTCAACCAGCTGACTCTCATCGATGAGGAGGAGCTTCGTAAAGCTCGGATTCTTGCCCTTCAAAAATGAAGATTTTCTCAAAATAAAACAAGTTTTGCTTCTTTTTGATTCAGGGATAATTTATTTTTCAATTAAATTTCGATTTTTCACACCAATGACTCAAAATTTGTTTAAGCTCTGACTCAGAGAGGAGAATCCAACACCATCCGCCAGCTAAACAATTAGCCTCTCTGACTAGAATAAAAGCCAAAAAATCGCAGTCAAATCATCAGCGATGTTTCTTCTTCTCGTCCTTGTAGCCGCCGCTTTCAGTCAAAAACATTGCTTCGATTCGGGTTTGGGACGTAAGTGGAGATTCCTTTGAAATTCCTCGTCTTCCAGCTTGTTTGGATGGGACTTGTCCAGCCGGGATGAGCTGCGTTGAGAATGGAACTCTCTGCTGCAACAACTCGAAGATCTTTGACGACGCCCAGACCAGAGCTCCGGAATCGGATTGTCTCGACAATCCAAAGATGAATTGCGCCTCCTTTGCTGATTTCTGTAATGACTCCGAGCACTACGTTCTTTTGGTGCAGCATTGTCCTGTCACGTGTGATTTCTGTTCTGATCGTTCCAACACAACGGATTCTGACTGGGACAAATTGTCCAATTCCACCGATGGCGATCTCTTCGATTTGAATTAAACGCCCTTCAAAAAGATTATTATTGACTTTTTTGTTATTTTGGACGGAGGTTTTAGGCAGCAAATCTCCTCCCAATACACTTTCTCTCTTCGCGTATTTTTTATTGGGTCTTGTTAGATCTCGTAGCAGATTTATTGTAGAAAACGAAGGGTGGTTCGTTGATCATTCCTACAGCCATTGCTGTCTGTCGTCTTCGATGAGGAGTCTCCTTCTATTGATTCTCTTTTCCCTTTCTCTAACTCAGCAAGTATTTTCTGTCCCTCTTATGTCACAAAATAATCCAGATTCCATCGGGTTAAAATATTAAAAAATATGTCTTCGATGTGCTCGAGGCGTTGAATATGATTCGTTCAATCGGACAAATTTCAGGATTAATCGCGAGTAAAGTCGTTGATAAAAAGAAGAAAGCTCTCCTAGCGGTTGGGCCGACTATCTTAAGCAAGAGAGATTTAGGTTTTGCGGCATTTGTTCGAAACACAATCGGATCAGAAGACTCTCCTTGCTGATCGATTGAGACAACGAGGATTTGAAGGAAAGCTGGAGACAGTGGAGGATTTCTACGAGGACATCAGATCCAAGGAGAAAATTAGACTTCTAGAATCCCGTAAATAAACGTTCATTCAATATTTTCCCTTGATTTTCCCGAATTTCTCGGCATATTTCTTCGCGAAATACTTGGCGACTTCTGTTGGATACGGTATCACAATTGTATTATTTCTGAAGCTTTCTTTTCTCTCAGCCAGACGGAACCCACCTCTCATTGGCCACCCGAGTCAACGTCTGCAAATATCTCAGCTGGACAGTCGTTGGATTGGTGCAAAGTGTCTCAGCAGCCTCGTGGTAGCTTCGACTGGCTTTCTTCTCTCCGTCGGCCGCTATGATAGCTGCTCGAGCGTTTCGAACTGCTTCAGCTTCTGCTGCCATCGAACGCATGAGTAGGTGTGGCAGACGGATGTCTTTGATTTCAACTCTCTCCACTTTCACTCCTGGAAATTAGGGATGAATCAGACAGAGATTACAGCATCATCCGCTACTTTTTTTAAAATTTACTAACTGATTCAAATTGTTAAATAAGTTTCAAAATGATAGGTGCCTCATTCAAATGCTCCAACTCACCCCAAGGATCGGTGCCTTCATCTAGCACTTGTTCGGTTATCTGAAGGAATTATCTCATTAGAGAGAGAGAGAGACTCACACTGGCAATAGCGTCACGTTCACTGAGCATTTCGCTTAGAGTTTTTGTACCCAAGACGTTTCGAAGAGTTGTTTGAGCGAGGAGTCGAGTTGAGAATTGAGCATCGTTCACATTGGTTACAGAGATCACCTGGGTTTTGCTTTTCTTCTTGAAAAGTCAAATTACCGGATTTGATACTCTAAAATAGATAACGGCTTCAACAGAAACGGTCACTGAATCCCTCGATAGGATCTCTTGGGAAGGAACATCAAACGAAAGAACTCGTAGGTCAACCTATAATTCATCGTTGCGTGGCCATTCCGGGCTGACTATTTTGTAGGTGTCGATGCATGGAAGCACGAGAAAGAGGCCTGGACCACGTGTTCCCCCTTTGACTAATCGTCCGAGTCGAAATATGACAGCTCGTTGATATTCTCTAGGAAAATTGAAAAAATCAACAGAGCAGATACTTAATAATTTTTAGACAGAAGAAAAGACTCCAAGGAAGAGAAACGAGGATCAGAAGGAACGAAAGAAGCAACATTATATTGCTCATCAATGGCCGAGGCTCCTGAATTCCTTTTGATTTCTCTACATCGGTTATTTGTCAGTAAAATTATAGTTAATTTTCTTATTTTTCTCGCAGTTTTACTAATTTTCTAAAGTACAGAGGAGATCTCTGACAGAAGATTTGTAGCAGAGAGAATATCTAAAAGACAGAAATGTTTTCCATTAGCTAAAACCCATTTTTGCCCGCGAACTCGCCATAAATTAGAGCAACTGACCCTTTCCTCGTGCAATAAATGACGCGTTCTGATCAGCCAACTCTGCGATCTGGCTCTTATTGGAATTTTTTCAATGGCATCCTGAAAACGATTGGATTTATGGGAAGAAATATAAAAAGCCAAAGTACCCTTTTGTGAGGAGGAACTTCCCCCCGATCAAGACCAACTGAATGGACATCGGGAACCATTAAAAAGTTGGGATTGACTGGTGGAAAAATGAATCGCTCAGGCTCTGATTCATCTATGCTTCGTCCAGGAGTACTGCGAGCTGAGTCCAGTTCAGCACTACTTGGAGGATGTTCATCTGATTGAAGGGTATGTACACGTCTCATGATACGATTTCTCCTCTCAGCTGCTGTGAGCTTATGAGCCATTCTGGAGATTGAAAATAGACGAAAATAAGGAGCGGTGAGACTAATTGAAAATTGGCAAAAAGTGCGAAATGAGGCGAGGGCTCGATTGGCCACCAGGCCCCGTAATCCAACGAGACGAATAAACAAATCAGAGTGGGAGGAGGAGCTGTATATTCCAAATGGTTGAAGACAACACTAATTGAGGTGGTAGAGACTCGGCAAGAGACACCTGACGGCTCGATTTACGCGAAATATCACGATTGATAGTCTCCAACCGAAGAATCTTTTGACCTAGGGTCAAAGGCTATTTTTCACCTCTTAACTATATCGAGTTAAAATGAGTTCTTTTTTTTTGCCATAAATATGTTACTCTTGGATTTTTAACTTGATTATATTTGAATTATGAATTCAGTTAGCCTCAACAGCCATAAATAGCTAAAAATAGAATTGGTGGCATAGTTATCGGCTTGTTCTACATGGAAAATAACATCCAGCAGGTGGCTCCGCCCTTTACAGCAGCTGATGAATAGTGCTGACAGCGGTTGCTCTGATAGCTTGTAATGCGACTTCCTGCAAATAAGAAGGAAATGAAGACCAACCTTCCATTGAGTGGATTCCCCGTCTGAGATACTGGGCATGGTAGTTTCCAGAAGATGTCCTATGCTCATCCCAGGCGCTCCAGCGTGAGAGAAACGGCTAGAATTACTTTCCAGTAATGAATAAGTAATCAGCTGCGCTTATTATGCTGTGATTTGATCCAAAACAGCGTTGTCTAACGAGAAAACGCGATAGAAAAAATTAGCAAACTAACTAAAATAATTTACAAAAAAACTAACCCAAACCCTTTTGGAACCATGGCCGCGGTCAGCAGATGAGAGCCATTATTTAGCGGGAGGTGGCACCCGTTGCAACATGAATGAAAAATCCTCGGGTAACAGCTGCTCATAAGTGTGCGTCTAACGAATATTATTTTTTCTCTAAATCCGTAAACTTTTTAAAAAAACGAAAACGGAATTTATTTAATTACAAATATCATGTTAGTTTCATACAAGTAATCATGCTTCTGTTTCTGTCATTTTATGCGAATTCTTTTCTTTGAGAGCCTGAAGCATTTTTTGCATTACTTGTATAGTCATTTCAGCATTTGCGCTGCGTTGAAGTATTTCACCATGAACTCGTTTCTTCTAAAAGAATAAATTAAGGCAAAATCAAATTTTACCAAAATAATTTCTCTTTCCAAGGCATGAGCCTTTTTTTCTTCCTTTGAAAGGCTGTACGAACTTTCATCTTTAATCTGCTTTGCCATTATACGCTGGGCAAAGGTGTGGACTGGTAAAGTGACGGTTGCAGGTATTTGAAAGATAAAGCGGGAGGTGTAGTGCTAAAAATATTATTGTTAAAGATAAGCTTACTGTAAATTCCGCCAAGAGTTGACTAAAAGTGTTTCCACCTGCTGTAAAAAGAAGATCCATCAGCTTTTCATGTAATTTCTTATTATTTGAGGCCTTAAAGGTAAAATATCTAAATAAAAGAAAAAAATACTTGCCTGTCCAATTATTGGATCTTTTAATATTAGACTCTCTACTGTACTTTTCCAAGCATCTATTGCACAATTATGAACTGTAATTTAAAAAACTAGATTTAGAGGTTTAGAATAATTATTTTATGTGAAAACTTTTATCACCTCACCTTGATCTGTGAATCCGCGAGGAGAGAATCCAAAATGCATAGCGGAAAATTCATTCGACTCCAATTCCGCTTTATAACCTTCTAC
Organism: Oscheius sp. JU1382; assembly: GCA_932521405.1. Lineage (NCBI taxonomy): Eukaryota > Metazoa > Nematoda > Chromadorea > Rhabditida > Rhabditidae > Oscheius > Oscheius sp. JU1382. Next base: position 6,114,543 of record OW051479.1, read on the forward strand.
CATTTCGGATTTCTGAAACAAATACTATTATACAATGGAAAAATTGTTCAGCTCAAAAAATTTGAATTTTCAAAGCGTTGCATTTAGCGGCATGCATATTGGAGCGAGAATACTTAGAATCGACTCACAAGATAATAGTGGAATACCAGAAAAATGTTAAAAACTTGAAAATTATGGAAAATTTTATTTACTAAAGACAAATCAGAAAATTATGCAAAAAAACAACTTACGGAATTGATAGAATACACATGAATTTAGGGACCATTATTTCCTTTATTTATTGTTAGCTTCGATGTGCTTAAGAACTTGATCGGCGGAGGCTTCATTTGGGAATCTAATAAGATATACTCCGATTTCTGTACTGCTTATGGGCAGCGTGATCTAAATGAAAAATGATAACATTAAAAAAAGTTCAAACCCGTAGTTTTTCTTCCTTTTCGTCGCCGGCTTTGGCTACTTTCATTGAAGAATTAATTAGTGAGTTGATCCAAACTGTTCCAATTGAAGTAGCTGCTCTAACTAAGACAGATTTTTTCGAATCTTCTTCCTTTAGGTGAAGCATCCCAACACCTTTTTTCTCAAATTTTTTGCCAACCATTTGGAACACAGCGCATCTATAAATTGCTTGAAATAAAAGTTGGAGGAAATTATCTCACTTTACAGAATAAGTTGCTCCTGGTTCTACTTTTTCAGGCTCGGCTTTAGGAGGGACATACTCACCTTCATCATCTCCATCCTCCTCACTTGTTTTTAGAATTGATGAGCCAAATGTCAATGTTAAGGGACCAGAGCTAGTAGCTAGTTTTGGTCTAAAATATAATTTAACAAAACAAAGAAGCTAGATTACGCTGTCGTTCCAAATGTCAAAGCAGGCTTTTGCTTTTCAACATTGAAAGAATTGTTTTTTTCTTCATTAGTTTCTTTGTCGCTATTTGCTTTTGGAGCTGAAGAGCCGAATTTAAAAGTTGGCTTAGAAACATTCTCAATACTAGAACTCGATGCTCTAAAATATCCACTATTATCAGTTTAAAATTCTTACTCATTACTATCTTTTCCAAAAGAAAGCCCAAGTTTCGGTGAATCATTTGTTTTATGAACTGGAGGTAAGATTTCTTGGGTAGGCTTAAGAAGATTAAATGTGGGCATGGTTCCTTCATGGGCTTGATCTTTATGCTTGTCCCAGAATCCAGGACTCGGTTTTGGAAGCGTAATTGTTACCGAAGGAACATTAAGCTTGTCTAAAATACGCATTATATTGCAACATGCAAAATAATTTTGCTCTGTAACTGAAGTATTTAAGAAACCATACTTGTTGTCGAATCTGCTCCTCGAAAATGTACACTTTCCGTTTCTCCTGCGGGGCCACCTCCCCGAATTACACGCTTTCTTCCACCTGGAGTGGAAACAGTTGAAGGATTATCATTTTGGACAATTGCAGAAACATTTCTAAATTAGGAGCTATATAGTTTACTTTAAGTCAATACCCAACACTTAATCTTGGTGGCACACCAGCTGGTATTGACACTGAAATTTCAATTGGCTTGGAAGACTCTGCTTTTTTTTGGTTTGGAACTTGTACTTCATTCTTTAAGCTATAAGTTACTTCCAGCTTTTCTACATGATTTATGTAAGATTTTACAGTGTCAGTCTATATTTAATATATGAATATTGTTTTGTCAATAATAAACTAACGAAATCATAATGAGGACATTGTTCATACCAGCTCCGAAGGAATTTAAGAAAGTCATTATTGAGAATAGTCATCTTGTCATTGAAACGTAAAGTACGCATCCTACTAACTGAAGTTTCATCTTCTATAATCATTTTGACGCCCTGAAAAAGCTAATAAATAACAGAAGTTACTGATTACAGCTGAGAGAGGACGATGCTCATCGGAGGTAAACTCGTAACACACATTCTAAACTACCGATGTTTTCTAACCCAAACATGTCTGCTTTTTTGCAGGAACTAATAGAAATCAAACCAAAAAAGCAAAAATAGCAGAGAAATTAGGATCGAGTAGCTACTGGCTTGCTCATGAATTACTGTTGTGTGTGTTGGATCGTATCCAGAAAAACTCCCAGACGGAATTTTAATTTACTTAAAACGGGTGATTTTGAACTACTTGATCAATCAAAACTTCGTTTATAGTTTTTGTGGAAACAGCCTATGAACGATTCCATCTATCTTTAACATTTATTTTTACAAATGAGCTATAGATAAGGCAATTTTACCATTATTTACAAAGACTTTTAACTACTTTTTAGCGTCTTTTCACTTTCGTCAGTAATATGGTTCTAGTTAGCATTTTTTTCAGATGGGCAGTCGATCTCCTGGAAGTAATCTCGGCCTTAAATTGGATATAATAATATTCTTTAGAAAAATGGCATTTTTGCTTCAAGTGCAATCAAAAGGGGCATATCGCTAAAGAATGCCACGTTGAATCTCGGAAGAATTTCCAGTCTTCCTTTAGTGTCGCCGTAAAGACTCAAAATGATGATCAACAAGGAAATAGCACAAAGAGTATTATTTTAACAATGTTTTAAAATTCTAATGCCTCTAGATAATGACAAAAGTCCTAATTCGTTGGATGAAAATCCAGTAATAATAAAATACGGCGAAGAAGATCTTTCCGATCTCATCTTCTTCATAGGAAGAAACGAATTTCATGTTCATAAAATGGGTCTCGCTTGTAGATCCGCTGTTTTCAAGGTTATGCTTCTTGGAAGTTTTAAAGAGGTTTCTTTAATATTTATTGTGATATAAACATAATTTCAGTCAAAAGAAAAACGAATTGAAATCAGTGGAACTTCTGCGAAAGTTTTTAAAGGATTTCTCGATATCATTTATACAGGAGCTATTCCAGACAAAGACAATTTTTTAAAACACCCACCAAGAGGAGATCGTTCAGCATGTCCCCACGAGCCATTATATCTATTAAATGATAAAATTAAGATTATTTGTCTTACGCTTAAGCGTAAGAATTTCACATTTTTTATTTTCAATTTTTCAACTTTAGAATTTTGGCAAAATGCCGAAGAGCTTTTAGAAGTTGCCGAGAGGTATGAATTATTATCTGCTGTCAGAACGTTCATTGCTAGTTCATTAGCTGCCGAAATATGTAACGAAGAATGTTATTATTGCATCAATAATCAATTTTTCGCAAAGGAACATGATTTTATTCCGAACAAAAAGGTAGGAAAACTATTTTAAGCTTTATTTTTTTCAGGCTTATAAAGATGCTTGGGTTAACGATTACATAGAGAACATTGGAATTCATGTGTCGAAATTTAGTAATTTGCGATGTAAGACTGCAACGTCGCATATTCTGTATGGAAATAAAAAATTTTGTTGACAGTATTTTCCTCAAAGTTGTATGCAACGTTGTCAATCAGTCCATAATTAGCAGTGGGATGCAGTTTCATATAGCTAAATTGGCTGAAATCAATGCGCAAAATTGGCAGCGATGATTCCCTTCAGTCCTCGTATTGTCTCTATGGCAGCCCTCGTACATATTCAAATTCTCGCAAAGTGCGAAGCTTTCGGTACCAATCCAGCCCTTGTAAGTTCATCATTTATTCAACAAAGAAGATCAGACCGACTCCGAAGGAATAGTCACCTTTCGCGAACTTCATCAACTGGCTTATAAGGTCGCCACTCTGCTAAAGAAACAAGGCCTTTCTACAGGTCTTTTTGCCGGAATTGAGGCAGAAATATTTCAGGAGGGTCGGTTCTTGTTTGTCTCGAGAATGATCGCTGGCATCCAATAATCTTCTTGGCGTCCGCCCTTCTTGGAGCCACAACATCTGGCGTTAGTCCCTTGTCGACTCCAGAAGAATTACGCAGTTATGCGGCCAAATGCGACGCTGATGTGGTTGTCTGTACGCTTCAAGCCCTCGAAAAAGTGGCCACTTATCTCTCTCATGTAATTATCCACAACAGAAAAAAGCAAAATGATTTCAGCTGACGGTGATTTGTGCAGGATCTGGTCCCGCAGACATTCGCTGTCTACCAAGAGATCTCCCTGAAAATGTGAAAGAGTTCACGGCTGAGATAACTCTGGATGATATTTTGACTCAGCCATTCTCTTCCGGAACTGGGGGTCCTCCCAAATGTGTTCAACTCTCTCATCGCAACTACAATGCGGCCACCCAGGCGCTGAAAAAGTTTCTTTCTGTCATTTATAAAGCATCTCGTTTCAGAGCATGTTTCGATGAGATTCTAGCCAATTCAAATCACGTGACAATGTCCGTCTTGCCTCTTTTCCATGCCAGTGGTTTCTGGGCTCTACTCTTCTGTCTTTTGGAAGGCGTTCATGTCATTCTGGTCTCTAGTTGTCATCCTTCTATCATGCTTGAAGTCATCAACAAATATAAGGTAGCGCAATATGAGAAAAATATTCTTTTCAGATCCAAGTGATCAATTTGGTTCCTCCAATCATCTCTGCCTTGTGTCGTTCCGGCGGTGAGGCTCCTTCACTTCAATCAGTTTTGAGCGGAGCCAGCGCTCTTTCTCCAAATCTTGTCCAAGAGCTAAAACTTCGTTTCCCAGGAATCAAGCACATCATCCAGGGCTACGGAATGACCGAAGTCGTAGTTTTGAGTCATATAACTCCATTAAATGAGCTCATTCCTCCTGGAAGTTGTGGCAAGTTGATCCCCGGATTTGAAGCGAAGATAATTGATGACCACGGAAAGATAGTCACTCATCCAAACCATCGAGGAGAACTTTATCTTCGATCAGAAGCCGTTATGAAGGGCTATAAACAAGGTGGAGAACCACTTCATGATGGCTGGTTAAGGACTGGAGACATCGTCTATTTTGACACCCATGGCTTCTATTTCATCGTCGATCGACTCAAAGATTTGATCAAAGTCAACGGACTTCAAGTCTCTCCGACTGAAATTGTAAGTTCTATTAACTAGCAGAAGAGATCTTTCCAGGAGGAGGTCATCAACAACTATAAATATGTGGTGGAATGTGGAGTAGTCGGGATTCCTCATCCGACCAAAGGCCAAGTTCCGAAAGCTTTTGTTGTCTTGAAGGAGCACAAGAATAAGACTGCTGAGCACGTCTGTCGCAAAATAATCGCGATTGTCAAGGAGAAATTAGCCACCCACAAGCAGCTCCATGGAGGAGTTGAGATTCGCAACGAGCTGCCTCGTTCATCCACCGGCAAGATTCTTCGTCGTCTTCTCAAATAAAATCCTCTGTGCTAATAAAAATTAAGTGTGGCTTTTACGCCGTTATGAAAGCAAAAACACAAATCAAGTCCAATCAATGAGTTCTTATCAGCGCAGTCTTTTTTTCTTCTGCAAAGTCACCAGACTGATGACTATGGAAAGCAAATTCCACGGCATTCAAAAGTCCATTTGTCTTCGGCGAATGACTGCTTTTCTAACCGCCAAAAAAGAAATATTTTATTCAAAAAGACTTAAGATCTATCTCATCCACCCGTTGAATGACATCCCATTCGTCCTCTTCTTCATCTTTTGGTATTTCCTCAACAAATGGAGAAGCTTCTACCCGTTGTTGAAGTTGTTTAACAATTTGTTCCATTGTTGGTCGTTGAATGGGATCAGTTCGCCAACAATTCTCAATAAGAGACCGAAAAGAGTTGGAAATATTCTCCGGAAATATCGGTCGTTTTCCATCTTCCAAAAATTGTCGAAAATTCAGCGGGTTATGCAAAAAAGACTTTGTTCCAGTAAATGGATATCTCAAATTTCCTTTTCTTTTCTTTTCTTTAAAAAAAACCTTTTGAAAAGAAGGGCAAAAACTATCATTCCAAAGCTATAGACATCACTAGCAGCTGAAAACTTCGATCCTAAAATTGTCTCTGGAGCTGAGAAGTCGTGTCTGCTGTGTCTAAAACTTGCTTGATAATTAGATAAAAGAAAAGACCTTATAGTGAGGGTTGGATCCGGATTTAAATCGAAATTAAAATTGCACAATTTGACCGTCGATCCATCGTCTGTCACGGAAATGCTGGAATCACTTGTTCTTGCAGGGAAAGGAAAGATTGTTATCAGATTTTACTGCTCTGCGAATGTTATAAGTCTAGTTATCAAGACTTAGTACGGTAGTTTCGGAATTATTTGTCGATAAATTTCAACAGAAGAAGAGGAAGAGTAAACAAAGAAGATTACGGTACTCACTTTGCGGGTTTGATCTCCCCATGGACGACGTTCTTTTCATGGCAAAACTGGATGGCTTTGGCTAGTTGAAGAATCCAATTGTAGATTCTCTCGATTGGAATCATTTCCTCCGAATTAAAATCTAAACAGTTTTGTCCTCCAGCCAAAAGTAGCTTACAATCATCTATTGTGGCTCCTTTTTGAGAAACAGATTCCATTAGAAACCCAGAATATTTGTTTTCTTCGTTTACTAGCGCATAGTAAGCTGCCACATTGGGGTGTCGTATCTGGGAGAAAAGACTCAAAAAGAGAAAGACAACTTACTCGAAAAATTTGGGCTAATCGAGTGAATTTTTGGTTATTTTTCCTATCAATCGTATTTTGAATGCTGTAGTCGCTAAATTGAGAGCTTTCTCGATAAATGCAGAGGCTGAAGGAAGAATACTTTTGAGAAGCCGACTAACCCTTGAGAATAAGTATTATTCAAGAAAGAAGCATAGGCCAAGAATACTTTGTTGATTCCTTCTCTTCCTCTGACTTCGATCGTTTTTACTTCATTTCTATTCACCATATCTATGGATGAAATTGCTGCGGTGATATCTTTTGGAACATTTTCTAAAATGTCTTAATTCTGAAGGAAAGAGACAACTACTTTTCAGCTGGATCTCGCACTTGACAGTCATAATCTGCGAGGAGTGGAAGGAAGGATTGGATTCTCGAGGTGACATAGAGAGACAACTGAAATATATAGCAGTGAGGAGAAATTCGCTTGGATTGCTTATAACAACCGGAAATTGAGTTGGAAATTTGCACAGGCACTCGTGAAAGAATTGTTTGACTCTCGTTTCAACTCAGTCACTATTTGCCATTTTGAAAGGGATCTCGAGATCTTATTATGACAAACTGTTTTGCTGAATTGGATTGTAATTTTTTAGAAACATTTTTTTTTCCAAAGGGAAGGATTTTACCTAGAGCTCATTTTTGTAGACAGAGAGTGCTGATAACAGCTGCGGGCGCTTAATAAAGCTTTATCAAGAGGCTTCTCATCGATTTTATTAGATCCTCTTTTGAAAGAAGATTAAGAGCCTGGCTACAATCGTACAAATTAGGTATCCAAAATATTCAGAGAGATTCGAGTTGAGAGAGATGATGGGAATGAGATGAGACAAAATATGGGATGGAGGGGTCAAATGGAAAATGCCCAAAAGTAAAGTAGGATTTCACAAATGATTTTGAGATTTCTACATTATTCAAGGAGACCAACTTGGTAGTTGACCTTTTTTGCCGCAAGATAAAGGGTTATATTATATCTTGATTTTCTCATCGCCCTAAAATGATAGCGATATCGTGAGTTGTCATTAATGATAGCGGCTTATCATCTAGTTTTCTTCTAGATAGCGCTAAATAGCTTGCAGAATGAGACATTTGCAAAAAAAGAAAGATAAGAGTTGTAATCAGTTTTGAGTTATTTTCCCCTTATGCTGAGAAAAAGTTGAAAATGTGAAGAAATTCTGGAGGTTAGTCATGCTTCCCCCTTCCATAAAATGTTATAGTCTGTTCAAAAAAAGACGACATGGCCTCCTAGCAATACCGCACTTAGAATTGACGTTTTCAAATTTTGCGGTGCTCTTATTTTACTTTTGAATTTTCAGAGTTTTCTTCATGTTTTAGCTTCTTTTTTGTTTTTTATTTTTCATACTTTTGTACTAGTTGTATATACATAAGAAATAAAACAAATAAAAGAATAAAAATAAAAAACAAAAAAGAAGCTAAAACATGAAGAAAACTCCGAAAATTCAAAAGTAAAATAAGAGCACCGCAAAATTTGAAAACGTCAATTCTAAGTACGGTATTGCTAGGAGGCCATGTCGTCTTTTTTTGAACAGGCTATAGTAGAACATCAGGCAACGACAAAGGCAGGCGCCTCAATTAAGGTCAATTTCTCACCCCGTCAAATCGCTTTCGCATTCAATCATTTTTTTGAGTTTTTTCATCTCTCTGAGGTCAATTTCCCTTTCCAATAGCCTATTTTGTTCTAAGGAGCAGTATGAAGTATTATCGAAGGGACTTTGCTTAAAAAAACCTCGGGACTTTTATCAGCTCCTACCTCACTGGCGCAGCGCCCTTCATAGTTCAGTTGTGAGTTCCGAAAATTTTGACTCAGCAAATTTTCTCTAATCTAATCGAAATCGGTTTGTCATGTTTAATTTCTCAGATTCTCACTTTGTAAACAAATGCGAAATTGAATGAGAAATTGAAAAAAAAAACCTGTCACCACTTCCTTGCGGCCTCTTGTCTTCTCTATTTTTGTCGTTCTCAATCAGATTCGAAATCTTTTCTTAACATCAAATCATTTTCAGCTTTTCTAACACCTTTCCTTCACATTTCCTGCTGAAGCGAATGGAGTTTGGTTTTCGCTCTTTTGACGTTGTAAACTCGTTTTATTGGAGTCGAATTGAATAAAAATCAAATTGAATGGTTTATTTATTGAAAACAGATGGAAAAGCAACTTCCATCTGCTCATATTGGACTTCTTATCAAAAGAGTCTGTAGAGCTGCATAGGAGAGCAGTCAAATGACATGGGAATAAAATAATGCTACGACTAGCGTTGATTCCTGGAAAATCTATTGAATGGATATCAGCATTTTCTACATCATAGCGATACATTGAAATCAGAAGTCATTTGAAACAAGTTTGTAGAACATCAAAACTTATTAAAGAAAATCAGAAGTCGAGTCGTGGCTTCTTTTACAGAATTTGCGATCAAAATAAGAAGACTAACCTAAATCATCGAAAGAGGTTCAGCTCTTCAACAGCTGAAACCAACATCAAAGTCTGATTTTGAACTTGAACAAACAATAATTGGTGTTATAAATACGGATTCGAACTTGCAATATCTTCTTCTCGAAATTGATGGAGAGAAAAAGAGGGAAATCCCTGAAAAATGAACTCTCTTCTTCAATTTCGAGACTCGATCTAACTGGAACGCCTCTCTCTCATTTACTCCGAGTCCAGAGAATTAACACGCCGCCTCGTTTGAAATCTGAGACGTGAGAGCTCTTATTTGTCTTCAAGCCGGCCGGAAGCATGATTTCGGATCAAAACATTGGGTGTCCAGGTGTAAGACTCCTTTCTCACTTTTATTCCTGGAAGACGAGAAAAACAGAATTGGGCAAAAAGTTTGCTCGGTGGCTTGGCAATTACTGGAAATTATATTATTCCGGCGTTTGGAGCATACAAATTCCACTCTCATTCCCTCTCTGAAACTCTCCTCCCTCGCTCTTTTTGTTAGTTCCTCGTCCCTCCTTCTCGAATTATTTCTAAAAACAAAACGACTAAATAAAACTCAAAGGAATATCTAGTCCTTTACCCAATCAGTGCTCTTTTTCACTTCTCCTGTTGGCTTAAAAAGACGTCTAGTTTAGCGAAGAACATTCGAATCGGCGTCATTCATTTGATGGTTTATTTTAATGTATAGATTCCTCCCGTTCATAGTTCGCTTGTAATACTGCTCTTCTCTCCTCTTGTTTTCACAATACTTATTCTGGGCGCCTGGGGCATTTTGCTCGCAAATTGTCAGCTCATCCAACCCACTTTATCATTGAACTCCCTTCTATTGAAAACATCTTTTAAACCAAATGGTTAGAGGTTTTCTGTTCTTCCCCGATGAATACAATTGTCGGGAAGCAGTTTGCCTTTGATTTACTCTTTCCTTCTCTTTCTAAAAAAAATTACGAGCACTAAAAGGCTGAGTAGAGTGCCTGGGTTGACCACTTTGACTCACATTCTTTTATGAGTTTCTTTCTTCCTTTTCTCAAGCCGACAAAGTGATTCCAGAATAACAAGGGAGTGAACTTTTGTTTGTTTTGGGCCCGGAGGGTATTCGCAGGCTATTCAGGTGGAAAATCCAATGGGAAACATCGCTTTGGAGTAGTTTCCTTCCTTGTTTTAGTGGCGAGGGGGCGAGTTGTAGCTATGGGGATAGACATTGGATATTCTACACGAGGTGTCTTTAGACTCGGAATAAATGGTCTTTTTGATTTCGATTTTTTTTTGGAGTCTTTGATCCTCCAATTTTCGAAGGTCTTTCCCTCGTTAAAAACACAGAATTCTATTGAGAAAAAATGTACCAAAATGAGCGCATAAGAATCATCAGATTACAATGGTACATAATAAAATTGAATCTGCTCAGTACAATGAGATTTCTCCCTCTCCAAAAGCGTATAACCGGAAAATAAAATTAAAAACTCTACTTTACGACGGAAAGAAGGAACTAATAGAAGCCGGTAACTAGCCGCGATAATTGCCCACCTCGATTCCGAGTCCGGAGGTCTTTCCCATGGCCGTCTAGCTGAAGTCAGCTGAGAGCTTCGTTCATACGGAACATCTGGCGGCGATCTCTTTCTCGTTCCTTTTTGTTGTTTCCATAGCGACTTCTCCTCCACAAATCAGATCAAAATTCGACGTCATTCCGAGTCAATCCAGTAAGGCCAGGTGAAGCGGCGACTTGTTTTTACAGGCGGAGAGAGGTTTAATCAAAAGAGCCGGGCTCTGGTTCTCAGTAATTGGCTCACTTTTTTCGGCGTCTAAAAGTGAATTAGACTGGCTGATTGCTCTTGACACCTCCTTCGTCTTGAGCATTTTGCCAAGTATCTATTTGAGCCAATTGTGAGAGAAGATGATTCACTAATCTTTTTGATTTCTACTTTTATTTCTCTTCTCATTGTCCAAAATGCCACGATATTTTCACCGTAATCCCTTCAAATTGATTTCTTTCTAATTTTTGGACTTTTAGTTGCTCTTTCGCGTCTTGTTATTCTCTAGATTTTGATCATCTCTGCAACATTTATGAACATCAAACATCCAGAAATAATTTAATTAGTGGAAAAAGAGAGGGCTTTTGGAATACAGTAATAGATGGGATCCTATTTGTAAATTCATTTTGTTAGAATTTGAATGACTTTTCTTTGGAGACTGATATTCTGTAGATTATTAGATTTGTCTCTAATTTTGAGAAGATCAGAAATCAAATGGAGAGGCTAAAAAAGACGGAAATGATCCATCTCGTCGGACGCTGCTGCCATTAACAATAGAGCCCATCTCATTAGTCTCTCTCTCTCTCCTCGTGACATTTCGAAAATATTTATTCCCTCTTTAATAAAATTTCCCAGTTTTTCCTAAGCTAATTCAAATTTCCTCTCGCTCTCTCTTTTGACGGCGTCGACATAATCGACCTCCCCGAGGCCTCCCTCACTCATTGGCTCCGTCACATTCCTCGAACACATCTGGCCCATTGAGTCAGATGTTCTCTTTTAAAAAGAAGCTCTAATCGAATGTCTCTTTAGATTTCAGGCTCGATGGCTCATGTGGTCGTAAATACGAGGGAAAGAGATGAAACCTCCGATGATACCGATGGAACTTTGGTGGATCCGATCACAATAAAAAGGAAAAGAAAATGCTTTAAATACCGTCGAAATCCCTGCTCCTTCTATCAGGTTTGGAGGGCGAAAGTCAAAAACCTCTCTCTTTCTCTCTCTCGGCTCGGATATTTCTCGCTCTAATTTGGACGAAGGAGAGCCCTTCCCCCGCCGCTTTTTACCACTAGAAAACAATGAGATTTCAAATAGAAAAAGAGTCTCAAAGAAAATAGGTCAGGCCAAAACTACAATCACTCTCTCACGATCAAAACAATCCCAATGTCCATCAAATTAGTCGACAGATCCAGCTATGCCGTTAGTTTTTTTCTGACTACCTATCGACGTCGGCTAACCCTAGTAATAGAATCTTTTAACTTTATTGTGGACTCTCGAGACATTAGAAAAAGCAAAAAAACTCTCAAATTTCGAAGAAGTTGTAAGATCACAAAAATGTGGCTATATTGCGCTTCAAGCGTTCCTTTTATCATGGGTTGGACTCTTCCTCTCGTCAAATGGATGTGTTGATTAGGGTTCTCTGAATTTATGTGACAGAGCCTAATCGGGAGCTTTTTTGAAAGGGGGAAATTTCCTCCTGAATTCCTTTCAATTTCAGGTAATATTCTTTGGTGTGATTGTCCTCATCATAATCATAGCCTGTGTGGTAATAGAAACTTGGTTGTAAGTCGCTTCTCCTCCTCTCTTCTAGTCCTCAGGCATACCAGTAGATTCAATTTCGAAGGACGTCCTCATTCGGTCGTAGATGAAGCTTATCATCGAGAAATTGTCGCAAAAGTCAACAAGCGTCGTCTGTTATGGACAGTGAGTCTTCCCTTTGAAAAATGACACACTTGAAGGCGAAATACAACAAACACGCAGTGAGAGCTCAAGAAGGAAGTATTTCGAACTCCGTCAGTGCTTTGAGTTTCTTGGAAAAGTTCAAAGATAGGCCGAATCATTTGCTTCAAGACACCGAGCAGCATCTCAAAGAGCTCTTGAAGTATTCCTTTTATCTTTTTCCATCACTCCAAACTCAGGTTAAACCTGACAATTCCAAGAGAATTTGACGTTCGAACAGCTTGGCCGAGGTGTTGGAGTGTTCATCATGTGGCCAACCAAGCCGGCTGTGGCTCGTGTTGGGTGAGAATTTGACATTTCGAATCAGTGAGAATTTCACTTTCAGGCTGTTGCAGCTACTTCCGTCATGAGTGATCGATTGTGTATCAGCTCCAATGGGACCAAGCAAGCACAACTCAGTGCGTTGGATTTGACCTCTTGCTGCACCAACTGTGGGGGGTGAGCCAGTTATTCCAAAGTGAAGTGGAAAACGTCTCCTGGATACTCGAAAGCGAATTAACTAAGTGCCCTTTATTTTCAACAAAATTTAAGAGCACAAAGTAATATTCGACTTATTGCATAAGTAGATGAACTGAACTTCCTCAGCTGCGATAAAATCCAAGGAGCTCACGTTTTCCGGCTGGATTGAGATTCTTGGAATATATGGGGGTATTATAGTCTTGCTAGGATAGATGCCTGGAAGACAAATCTAAAGGGATTTTTTGATTGGTGGAACATTCTTACTTTCCATTGATTTTCTTCAAAGAAAAACTGCATTGTGATGAATTGAGAAGTGTTATTTACAGTGAAAAAGGTCGAATTAGCTGGCTCTAGTTGATTAAAAGAAATCTGAAGCCAAATTATACAACAAGTAGGCTAACTTTTACGTTGGTTCCATTGCCTGTCGTAGAACTGATGACGGTAGCATGAAACGCTTGTCCGGAGTAGCCTTGAAGAAAGAAATTCAAACTAAAAATATAAATTGAATGCAAGTTCCTTCGCGAGTGGAATTGTAGATGATGTTTATGGTGTCATCTTCAGTCATATTGAAGTGAATATCTCCCTGGGCCATCGTTAGAATAGGAATAAAGAGAAAAACCTTCAACATGGTTGGGATCACACTGGGATTCGTTTCTCCCATCTGAGTCTCGAACTGACATTTGCCTTTGTTTTGCCGACCAAAATTCTCCCAGGGAAATACCGTAAGATCTCAAACAGAATTCAATTTCTAGTGTGTTTTCTTGATTTCATATTTTTGATGTTCTTCAAACTTGTAGCCCTTGATCTCCTCTACAAGATTGCAGAACATCAACAAATATAAAAATTGAGGGAGTCCAAGCAAACTTTGCAAGAAGGCGAATTATTGCGTGCGAAAGTCTAGCTCAACTGGTGAAATAAGAGTTAAATTCAATCTAGACAGTGTCTGTTAGCTGAGAGAGAAGTGGATCAGTCTCTTTTTTTAATTGCAACGGTTTATTCATGAAAACTCAAGGATTCGAGCCATCGGGTCCACATAGACTTCCTGAGATAGACACACCTGATTTTTCTTTTTATACATTAGAATTAAAACTCACATTCCATTTGGTTTTATCATTCCACCAGACATTAAGAATCAGAGTAAGAGTGGAAGTAGTCCACCATCCGCAATCTGCATTCGGTCCTGGTCAACTATGTATTGACGGATATCCTCACGAGCCAGTTATCTAAAAGTAGCTTTTCTCTAATAAATTAATTCTACCATATTAGTAGTTTGATATACTACGGTAAAGAGAGCTTACTTGTCTGACCCATCCAGTGCTGATGTTGCTTGCTGGGTGCACGTCTAAAAATAAAACAGCAATGAATCCAGTGGTAGCGTAGAAGAATACTCCTCTTCTGTATTCGGTTTTTGTGTATTCTGAGACTTACCTATCAGGGAAATCAAAAATCATTTGGACGAAACTTGACTCGCTTAGATTGAATTTATTAGAAGTCTCTAGAAAGGCCTAATCTTATTGTTTGCTTTATTTACGTGGACTTGTTGGAGCAGTTCCAGCTTTTATATGTCGCATTACGCATGGAGTTAGGAAAAGCAGCCAAATAATTCGGTTCATTTTCGACGAAATAAAGCCTAGCAACACTAACTGAGGTTGCGGATCATGGTTTGGGGCACCGTAGAAATACTAATCAATAGCAACTAGCCAAAACTTAGAACATCAGGTAACCACAGTAGCAGTTTTGTCGAGAGTTGTTGCAATTGGGACAGAGTATGAGCAGAAAGTTTCAGATGTCAAGGAACTCATTGGGCACTTTCTGCGTTTTCCTATTGGAAAGAAGTTGGAATCGTGTCGGGAGGAGCTTTTGGATCTCACGAGGGTTGTCGGCCTTATTCCTTCGAGCCAAATTGTGGATCTCCCTGTACAAGCAACAAATATTCGAAGGAGCGAACTCCCAAATGCGATCGAACGTGTAGAGAAGAATACGACGGAACTTATGATCAAGATCTTCATCGGGCTAAAAAGGCTTATTGGATGAGGGCAGAACATGGCAGCTCTGAGTTTACTTCGGTTAAAACGATCGTCGGAAATATTGTAGACCACACTGCAATTAATGTGATTTTATTTGTTGGAAAAAAACTGCCAAACATTCAGGGAGATGTAGCTGGGAAGTTTGCGGAACTCCTTCAAAAGGAATTGATGCTCCACGGCCCAGTTTTGGCTTGTTTCACCCTTTATGAGGACTTCCAACACTACAAAAAGGGCATTTATTCGTCTGAAGAAGGTCGATCTGAACAGCTCTACGGGCATTGCGCGAAGCTTCTTGGATGGGGAATCGAGGCCAACAATAAGTTTTGGATTTTTGCCAACACTTGGGGCAGAGACTTTGGAGAGAATGGTCAGTTTTTTGAAGAGAAAACAACGTTTTTAGGATTTGTTCGAGTCGCCTTCTTCGAATTGCCAGAAGAAGTTGTAGCCGGTATTCCCCTCTAAATTTTGTACATAAAACATACAGATATCCTAATCATAATCATTTGTTTCCATGTTTTAATAAGCCCTAAATTAAGTAGTTTGATTTGTGAAGCATTCTGACTATAATGTGATTCTCAAATAAATTTCGTCAACAATTTTTAGGAAAGGCACTTACCGAATATTCATTTTTGTCCTGAAAAACGCAAAAAAGTATAAAACTTTCATAATAAAATTTGAATGCTGTGGGCTACACTACGGTATTTCTCTGCCACGAGACAATTTGCCCAAAACTTGAGACTCCTTTTTTCATTCGTTTTTCTTCCTTTTATGTCTCGATCGATTTTAGTTTTCAATTTTTAGGTTGAGAAATGTCTTTTACTTCTGGACAACGAGCAGGCTTTATTACTACGACTGTTCCATGTTCGAAGCTCTTTCTTAAATTCTTAAATGGTTAGTTCTAAATAAACTAAATAGTATTGATTTGAAGAAAGTGAGGGATGCGAATTGCTGGCGATCTTTGAACAGAGTGGATGTCTTCTCTTTCACATCACTGATAGTGGCCTGATAGTTGAACATGAGCCAAAAGTTTCTGTGCAGCAAATTATTAATATTATGCAACGGAAATGGCAAGAAGTTGCTATGAAGAGGTATTCATTTTAATTTATGAGCGGGGGTTAAGTACATTTATTGAAGAGCTGTTCAAATTTCACTTTTACATCATCAGTGCACCAACTCAAAGTCGGTCTCCCTAACAGTTTCTCAAGCTGCTTTGGTCTACTTTCATCGTCGTCAAATTATTCGCGAAAATAAGCTTGTCGATCTCTTGGTTTGAACGTTAGTTTTCTCTTTAATTTTAGTTTAGGTTGACTCTTCTGGAGTCGTAAGCTGGTTTGGCCAATACGATTGTGTTAGCAATGCTACACGCTACATTCTGGAACTTCTCCAGGATTTCATTCCTAGTCCGATGGAATCGGTACAGTCTCCACCTGAAGGTTATTCAGATCCGCTAACACCTACTCCTAGTAATATAAGTAAGATTACGCCATTTATTATACATTATTAACTAGTTGGAGGACAACAGACTATTAATCGTCCAGAAAAGAGAAGAGACAGAGAACGCATTTACTTTATGGTTCCATCGACAGATGCGCCTCGTCTCATAGGAACTCGTGGTGTCAATAAGAAGCGAATTGAAGAACATACGGGATGTTCCATCACGGTTTGTGTGCTTTATTAGTTTACCTTTGCTTATAGCTACATACGGAATCTAAAAAAGATGGTGAGTTCCCGGTTGAAATAAACGGTGGTTCAATGACTCTCTGTGAACGTGCCAAAGCCCACATTGAAAAGTTCCTAATGTCCAATGGCAACACTGAAGAGAAAAAAGAACGCTCGCGCCCTAAGGTGCACTTGGAGTTTAGTCCTAAAAAGCCTCAGCCGACTAATAGCTCAACACCAAAGAAGGAATTTGTTACAGATGAAAATGCAAACTGGTAGATTCCTAACCACTCAAGAAACAAGTCTTGCTGAAGAAGCATCCGAAAAAGCATAATGCTTTAAAAGCAAAGTCCTTTGCTCTATTCTTTTATTGACTGCATTGTACTCTAATTTTAATTCTAATGTGATTAAATTTTTGTATTTTAGAATAAATTCAAATAACTGTTATCATTGTTAGCATTTTATTGTCAATTTTGCAGACTGTGCTCAGCTAGAGAAGATTGAAGGTGTGGGGTTGCAACATTCATCTGATGTTTGTTCTAAAAAGCACAGGCTGATTTATCTAAACCTATCAAATCATGCGACTGTGTAATCGATGGAGAACGTTTAGTCCTCTTTGATTACAAGTCCGTTACGCACCCCTTTTAAGCTCTCTGAGAGAGGGCTTCTCTCCATTTATAGAAGTTTAGATTCCTCAATTCATATTGTCCTTTATTTGAAACTGATGAAATTCTCAAATTTCTCAAGCATTTCATCTATTTGCGTGTGAATTTTTATTTGATTAGCTGCAATCTTTTTATAAATCGCCTCACTCTTGTTGGATCGACTTCATTTTGCCACAGCCCATTCTTTTTGAATTCGGATCCAACTATAAATCCATCTGCTGATTTATAGCTCAACAAATTGTCTGCAGTGACTCCAGAACCAATTAAAACTGGCATTTTTGTCTTGGATTTTACATCTGCAACGTTTTGGTCTTACGGGGATACAAACCGCTGAGCTCTTTGGGGTCCGCTTCGCTTCCTGTACTATTTCCAGTCACTATTACGCCGTCGGCCAGAAAAAATTCGGCCGCTTTGGCAGTTTCTGTTATAGAGACGTCTGCTGTGATAGAGTGTGCGCTGAAATTATTTTATAGACTTTACTTGAGCCTGAAAATTCCATGAGTAGTTCTTCTTTTTTAATTACACTTTACTAATTACAAAAAGGAGACAGGTTTTACTATTTTCGTCTCAATGCTAAGATAAGCTGTTTACGTGATAAAGAAACCCAGCCTGATTGATTTTAGCGCAGCAATGTTTTGGGGCAGGCCAAGCCTCGATTGACCTCTCTCTGCCTAGCATTTTTGCACGTACGCAGCTGACGCAAAACAACATTGCCTCCTCTTTGAACGCCGAAAATCGGCCAGCCCGAAAAATTGCCAACGAGTTTTGTTTGTTTTTCGCTGGCTTGAAAAGGTCTCCGGTTCTTGTCATCATTGTCGCCCGCACTCTCTAGTCTGTGTTCCAGTAATTCCACTATAAAACGCTGATCGTACTTCACAGTCTGATTTTCTTCGAGTCGCGCCAGTTATATCTTCTGATCAATCACGCCATTGTTTATCCTGACCACGCAATAGCCACTCCCTCTCTCTCTCTCTCTCTTTGTTCTATTCTTCGTTATAATTTAATATTTTTGCAGCATGTTTTTAACTAAAAACCCGGCGTTCCTTGAGCTAAAGAAATATGTCGAAGAAAATGAGAAGAATAGCCTTCAAATAAAGGATCTTTTTGAAGCTGACAACAATAGAGCAGAAAAATTCCAGTAAGTAACTATTTTGTTCTAATCTATAAACTATTTAGCCGTAAATTTGGCACTCCTCAAGGAGAGATATATTTTGACTTCTCTAAGCACCGGATCACTGAGACGACCTTTAAGCTGCTCATAGAATTGGTTGGTTTTACATTTTTTTTTCCAATTTATATTACTTTAAGGCTAAGTCCTGCGACATAAATAATATTCGCCAAGCAATGTTTAGTGGAGAGCACATCAACTTTACAGAAGATCGTGCCGTTCTTCATATAGCTTTACGAAGCGGGCTCAAAAGTGGAATTTTCGACAAAGGCGAAGATGTAAGGGAATTTCTTATAACATTTTACATTCCTTAGGTAATGCCTGGAGTAAACAAAGTCCTTGATCAAATGGAGAAATTCACAAATGATGTTATCAATGGAACCTGGACTGGATACACTGGAAAGAAGATCACTGATGTTGTAAATATTGGAATAGGTGGATCGGACCTGGTTTGTTTGTTTACTTATTAATCTTATTAATAAATTTAAGGGACCACTTATGGTAACTGAAGCACTCCGCCATTACCAAGTTGGGCCAAACGTTCATTTTTGCAGCAATGTTGATGGAACACATATTGCTGAAATACTCAAGAAGATTCCTCGCGAAACTACACTTTTCATTATTGCCTCAAAGACATTCACGACTCAGGAGACTATGACAAATGCTGAGACAGCTAAAATGTGGTTCCTTCAAGGCGATGTAAGTTGAATCTTTCCTATAACTTAATGACATTTTGTAGAATGTTGATAAAGAAGCCGTTGCTAAGCACTTTGTAGCTCTATCTACAAATACTGCTAAAGTAACTGAATTCGGAATAGATCCAGCTAACATGTTTGTATTTTGGGATGTAAGCATTTTTATTAATTCGTTAATTGTAAATGTTTAGTGGGTTGGAGGCCGTTATTCGCTCTGGTCTGCTATTGGTCTATCAATCTCTCTCCATATTGGCTTCAAAAACTTTAAGGAACTATTACAAGGAGCTCAACATGCAGATAAACATTTCTTTACTGAGCCATTAGAGAACAACGTAAGTATTTAAATAGCGGCAAACCTTATTTATTAGATCCCGGTAATAATGGCCATGCTCGGAGTTCTCTACCACAACATCTATGGAGCTGAGACACACGCACTCCTACCCTACGACCAGTATTTACACCGATTTGCAGCCTACTTCCAACAAGGGGATATGGAAAGTAATGGAAAGTTCGTTACAAGGTTTGTTTTCTTAAATTTGATGTAAATTTATTCTTCTAGAAGCGGTGAACGTGTAAATTACACTACTGGTCCAATTGTTTGGGGAGAGCCAGGAACTAACGGCCAACACGCCTTCTACCAGCTGATACATCAAGGAACTCGATTAATTCCTATCGATTTTATACTACCGATCAGAAGCTTAAACCCTATTAGAGATGGATTGCATCACAGGGTATTATCTTTTTTCTTTCTTTAATATTCTTTTATAGATTCTCACAGCAAATTGCCTGGCTCAAAGTGAAGCTTTAATGAAGGGTAAAACATCCGATGAAGCTCTCCAAGAGCTCCAAGCATCGGGTATGGATAAAGCTACAATTGAACAGATTCTTCCACATAAGGTAATTCGTTTTTTTTCAAAACTATTTAACATTTAGGTATTTGAAGGAAATCGCCCTAGCACAACAATCATTTTGCCAGTTGTCTCCCCTTTCAGCCTTGGGGCTATACTAGCCTTCTACGAACACAAAATCTTTGTACAAGGAATCGTTTGGAACATCAACAGCTACGATCAATGGGGGTAAGTCATAGAACTTAATTTGTACTAATTTATTTTAGAGTTGAGCTCGGAAAACAGTTGGCAAAGAAGATTGAGACTGAATTGGCTGCACCTGGAGCAATAAGCACACACGACAGCTCGACTAACGCTTTGATCAATTATATTAAAGATCAGAAGCACTAATCCCCTGATGGCTGCTGTAGAGTTAGGAATCTTCCTCTAAGCGGTATTTTAGCTTTTCTTGCTTGTGTTTAATCACTTTTGGTTTTTTGTAGATTGTACAGATTATAGAAAAAGTTTTTAGTAAAGTTTAAGTATAGTTTTTCTTTTAATGTTAGAGTTTAGGTTAAAAAGGGAAAACCAACTTACGAATGCTTCTTCTTGATGTCTGTAAAAATGGCTACATTTTCGGCGTCAATCGCCTTTCTATAGCGAAGGAGAGGTCCAGCACATCCATCAATCCATCCTTCATCAGCAACATGCGAAAATACAAAGGCCTCTGCTCTAATCAAGTCAAATTCTGGAAGATTTAACCTATCAAATAAGTAGTTCTTACCGATTAGTTTAGCTATTGCTACGGCTTCACGGTTTGCTGCTGCGAGTATTTGGACTCCAAGAAGGAATTTATTTCTGTCAGAATTCAAAACATCTACTACTTCTGAAGCATTTTTTAAAAAAAAGATTTGAGGTAGCTAAGAACTTTGACAGGCTAGAGTCATAGAAGCTATGATTTCTGGCCCAACTGGTGGGCGACAGTAGGGTAAATCATGCATATTTTCGACTATTATACCATCAACTCCTTCATTGGCATAAATCTTTGTTTCAGATTCTATAACTTTGAGAATCTCTGTCATTTTAAGTCTATTCAGCGGAGTTCTGAAGTCAACAAATACAGTCAAAAATAATAAGAATTACCCTGGAAGAGCTGGAACATGAATCATTCCGAATAGAAAAGGTCTGCCAATACTTTTTATTTTAGAAGCAACTGTCAGAGACATGATTAGATAGAATTCTTTTCACCGGACACTGAAATACACGAAAATATACACGCGAGATCTGTTATCATTAGGAGAAAATCGATGACTAGCTGGGTCATCTATGGCGCGCTCTGACCACTCCATCTAAATAGATAGTCGTTTGGAGAGCCAATGTGAGCACCTACCAGGAACAGCATTTTCATATTGCGGAGGAGCTTCGGTTGAATTGGCCATAACGACTCGTCTTCTTTCCTGAATAAAGCGTCTATTTTTAGACATAAATTCTACCTCTTCTATACATCGATCTGTCTTAACTTTGACAACAATTGCTCCACCAATGTAGAGAGAAGTCAAAAGAACGCCAGAAAGTATTCCAACTAACAGAATTACAACCAAGGGATTTGTTTCTAAATTGTTTTTTTTGTAAAAGAGGAAAGATTCTCCCACGTCTTTGGACTCTCAATTCAACAATATCGTGGTCGGATTGGATTGGTGGAATGAGAATTGACTCTCCAATTGCGCTTTGAAGTTGCAGCTCTGCATAGGAGGTGTCTTCCACCAGCATTAGACTGATTTCCTCGGCTGAAAGGGGAAATTTCTCCTCTTCGAAGGGCTGAGTAATCGTGAAATTGAACATGATTCCTAAGCGAATTTCTTATAGAAAAAGAATAGGGGAGATACCCATAAAAATGGCAGGATTCTTGAATCGATATGGAGAAATTCTCAACGTTGAAGCCATGGAATCGGTCCATTTGGAGGCCAGTGTATCCGAAATATTTCCAACTACTTGGACATATGATTTGTCGATTCGAATGATTATTTTTCTCGCATTTCCATCGCCCACAAGATCTCTGAGGATGATTTGATAGGAGCTCGATAAGATGCGAATCGTGTCATAAGCTATGAAGCCGCTCTGAGAATCGACTACTCTCAGAATCGCTTGAACTGCCTGCAATTTTTGGTCAATGATTGAAAAGAACTGGATCTCTCTTGGGAACTCACATAGGCAGAAGTGATTTGATTTGCTTTGAAAGGCGGTCTCAAGGTCACATTTACCATGATTTGACTCGAATTGTTCACATCAAAGACGAAATTTTTCAATCGGGAGAGTTGTCCTGTGTCTGCGAAACTATTCTGCAGTTGTAATTTTTGAGCTTCAGATATTGTGTTTGTGGTATTTAGGATGAATGTGAAGAGGACTTGATTGTGATCGGGAATATGCGGCGGTGGTGGGGGCGTTTGGGAATAAACTCCAATATAGCCAGAAGCCGAGCAATTGCAGGTCATGTAGTAGATTCCCGACACTTTGGTCGCATAATTATTGGCTGTGCAGAAGGCTGAACTCCAAGAGGAAGAGGCATCCGTGTAGATAAAACACTACGAAATTATTGTAAGAGATCCTTCAGACTCACCGCATAATATCCCGCCATTTGGTAGTCAGTCAAAGGGATTCGAATACTGTAGAACGGCTGTAAAGTAGCCATTTGAGCAGCAGATTGACCGGTGGTTGGATCAACGATAGAAACTTTGTATAAAGAGGAGACAGAACGATTGGCATCCACCGGAGCCAATTCAGAATAGAAATGATCATTCAATTGGACATTCACTCTGCAATTATTCTATTTTTACTTTTTGTCTCCAACCCAAAGGCCTTGGAATCCAAACGAGCTGTGGCCAGACAAGTATGATGACAGAAAAGATTATTCCCACATTTCCATTCGGAAAAAATTTGTTGAAAAGTGTACGTAAACGTCAGCTGAAAAAAGAAAACTTTCTCTCGTCTTTGCCCAAAACCTACCGAAGCAACATCGCCAGCAGTTTTCCAAGTGGAATTGAGGAAATCGTCTTTATTCGGATTGACAGCTTGGGCCTGGATTTGAGTGTAGTCGTTGCCCTGGGATTTTTTAATTAAAATCTTCAAATCTTTCTACTACCTTGGCCTTCAAAATTCGGGTACTTTGCTCGTCTAATTGGAGACAGAATCCAGCTAGGAAATCGTCAATATTAGCCAAAATGGCGTCGACAACTTTTTGATTTCGATAAAGGAGGAGATCGTACATTTCCAGCATGCCACTGGTCTGGAAGGAGGATTCAGTTGCCTCAAAATAAAAGAGACCTCTTTCTCGGAGGCGATGGTGTTGTTGGCCAAGGAGACCATAGAGGTGTCTCGCTTCTTTCTCGTAACAAACGTCAATCCCAATTTGCTTCGATAGCGTTGGAGAACTGGCTGGACTTCCAGTAAGACCTCATCCGAAACGCTGGGAAGAAGATGGGCAGCTGCCTCAACAGCTTCTCTCCACTCATCGATGTTGCTGAGAAATTGAAGAGAGAATTCTCAATTCTTACCTTTGGGAAGTAAGGCTTCGAAGAAGAGCTAAAACACTTCGATCAGCGATATCTGTTTCGATTCTGGCTTGACAGAGCTCGAGTTCGATTGCCCAAATCTTTTGAATTGCACTCAGGATGTTTCCTGAGAGCTTTTTAGAATAAAATATAAAAAATACCATTGAGAATATCGGAATTGATCTTCTGAATTACTTCGTTGATGGCGAGAGAGACATTTTTTGGTTCTTCTACGTGGAATTCTTCAGACTCCGTAATTCTACAGGCTTCATCATGGTCGCAGACTTCAACCAACGCGGTGAATCCAATTCGTTTGGAACAAGAGCAATTCTCTCCGCCAGAGGGGAGAACAAGAGTGATACTTGAGCTGGACGTATGAGGCAGCCATTCGATACTTGTCTCGTTGTGATCCATCAGCATTTTGTAGCCAAAACGATAGAAAACTGGGAAATTCAAACTATTCCAGCCGTCTCCAAGCCGAAAGGTGATGTCACTCCTCAGCCCGGTTAGATTCACTTTGGGAAGGATTTCGATCCCTCCTTGGGGCAGCTCGTCTTGAGTTATTAGGACGATATCAGCCGACGTGGAGCCCCTTGGATTGGAAGCTTTGACTCGAAGGAGATAACGAGAGCCGGGAGAGAGGCCATTCCAGAGATCTCCTTTCGGTGGGATTGTCAGCGATGTCAGCATCTTTCTTCCATTCAAATTCAAATTGAAATTAATATTATTGTCGGAGAGGAAGTCCTTCAACGTGAAGAAGCCATAGCCAGGAGATTTTATCACCTCCCAGGTCACATTTGTCGGCGAATCCTCGCTGGAGATCAGCGCCAGGAGTCTAAAATCATCTTTTTCTCATTTTTAAATCAACCTCTTCTACGACTTTTTAGAACATTTATAAAAATTAGAAAAAATGGGATAATTTTAAAAAAAAACCATAATCTCTCTAGGAAGAAAGGAAAAAGTGGTAAAAAGCCCAACCTGATATAGTCGTGAGTGCTTTCCTTCTGACGAATCATCGGAACGACTTCAACACTTGGCAGCATGGCGGAGGAAACTTCAACCAAACAGGAAAGGGTTCCGGTTTGTCCAAGAGACGAGACTACGGTATTTGTGAAGAGAAATTTGCCTCCTTTCTCGAGATACCCTCCGTTTAATTGGAAAATTGCCGAATTGTAATTGATTCTTGGTAGAGAGCACGTCGTATTCGACGTTAGATTGAGACATTTCCAGGAGTTGGAAATTACCGAGTTCAGACTGTTGGGATCTCGGGAAGCTGAGCCGTCGATTGTCAAGACAGCATCAAATGGATGAATTCTACTTGCCGAATCAATCGACAGAATCAACGGTTCGGCAGAATACTACAAAAACATTTGAAAGGAAGACAGTACCTACCGTAATTCGTTGTCTAGCTTCTGCGATATAGAACTGCCCATTTTCTGGGTCTTTGTAGGTCGCTTGAAGGACGACAAGAATGGAATCATTCACCGAGTACTTGTAGGCGGGGATGCGGTAGGAAGAGTCGAAGAGAGTTGAGCCATTGACTTCCCAATTGTATTGAGTCGCCGTCGCAAAGGAGCTTTGATTACAAGACCAGAAGCTGGGCAAGGCGTTCAGTTTGAGGACCACCGATGGATAGACGACTTCTGGGATTCCTGGGCTGTTTTGTTGCTTTTATTGGCTGAAAAGACCTTCGATGGCGATGGCGAAAGATTGCGTAGAATTGACGACCTGAACCGACATCTTCTCGCTGGTGGTGCATTCTTGGACAAAATTACAGACTGTCACGCTGATTGTCATGTTCATATCTGAGTGGAGCATTATCTAAATTCAAAGATCAAGCCGATCCAGGCAAATTACAATTTTGGTTGGAATGGTAACGAATCGTTTGTCGCGAGCCTCTTCAAGAGCTGCGATTAATTCATATCCTGAATGAACTTCAGACTCCAAAAGATCAAAGACAAACCGTCAATTCTTTTCCAAAGGAAGGTGGGTTCTCTGTCTCCGGCTCCGGCGATTTGTCTGACTCCAAATTGGACTCCTGGCTCACATTCCATCAATTTATTCTTATAATCAACCACAAAATTTGGTCGAATCTAAATCTTTTTTAGGGGAGGAGCAAAACCAACTGGAAAGGAAGCTTTTCCCACTGGAATTTGCAGATTTCCAACGGCTATTCGATCTCCAAGTTGAAGTTTAGCCCCAATTCCAAAGAAAACATCAACGCCTCGTCCATCTCCAACACAAGACGGCTGATATCCAAACAAGGAGAGATCCAAAATGAACGACGAACAATCCAAAATACCAATTGGAGCCCCTACCAAAGTAACTCGAATTCCCTTCAGATTGTTGTGAAAATTCGCTTGTCCTTCTGAAATCAATAAAAAGTAATGTCGCACAGCCTCGATGGGACACCTCGGCGCCCTCTCGCTCTGGTTTTTGAACCAACCTGTAGCCACTTCTTGTGGAGTCGTTGACGGGTCTGAAGTAGTCGGTGTACTATCCAGCGGAGTAGAGAAATCCATAGCCACGGTCGGAGTCGACGCTTCACCAATTGTAGTACTTTCGATTGGATTAATTGTCGTCGTTATAGACGTCGCCTCAGCTGTCGTGGATGATACGGTAGAAGCAACAGTTGTGGCGGCTTCTGTCGTTGTGGATACCGTAGTTGTCGTGGTTTCAGTCGTCGTGCTAGGAGTTGTAGTGGTGGAAGGAGCAGTTGTAGCTTCAGTAGTTGGACTCGTCGTGCTAGAAGTACTAGTCAGCAAAGGCTGTGTTGTAGGAGAAGTGGTAGTAGATGCTACCGTAATCGAAGAGGTGGTGGTCTCCCTGACAGGAAGAGTCATCCTGGTGGTTGAGCCCATTTCTCTTGGACAAATCCTTACGATTTTCTCGCTTAATGGCAGATTTAAACAGTTCTGGAAAGTTTCTTTTGAGTTTCTGAGAACACTTACATAACATTGGCTGGGGACGAGGAAACTGACGTCGATGTTCGTTTGGCTGCCAAGTGAATTCCAGGGAAAGACTGCGAAAATGAGTCCGGCTGATGAACAGTTTGGAGAAGCTGTTTTCAATTTGAAGGAGATTGAGGCACTCGGAGAGGCGATTATCATCTGAGGTTGCTTTATTTGCTCTTTTTTTGGAGAGAACTTACTCCTCTGATAGTTAGATTGTATTGAGTCGAGTCTATTATGGAGATACCGGGAGAGATCAAAATGAAATTATCTTCTGGGGTTTTGGAAGGGATGAGTCCTGTGACTCCGACTACATTTGAGGCGGAGGACATCAGCCAGAGCACGGAGAAATCAGAACCAGACTCCAGGATCTTAAGACTCATCTGACTTCGTTGGTTTTTTTTCTGATTCCCATAGCCTTTGAAACAAATTAATAGGCGATATGGAAAATGAAAGGGAGACTCACAATAAGACCATAACTGCCCGCTCCGAAGAGAGATTCCGTCAGATTTTTGACCAAAATCGAAGAAGATTCTTTGTAGTTTTCCGCCACAAACCAAGTCTCATTCCAGCTGATTGCATTTACTAATTGAGGTCTTTTCCCTATGTTGAATCTCTCGTTTGAAATGAATAAATCTACCAGAAATGGGAGGACAATTCGGCTCACAACCCCAGAGGAGATCTGAGACTACAAAACGAAGAAAAAGTCCCAAAAGGAGGCTGAGTGGTCGCATTGGCTGTGCAATATGTTCGTTGCCAGGGGAGACAATCGCCGCCTGATTACTCCCCTGTTGCGCAAAGAGGGAAAACACGATTTGTTGAGGCTGGTCGAATCCAAAGGATAAAGAGAAAATATTTTTTTTGGATAAATCATTCCATTAACTAACGATGAGTCTAAAGACACCCGCTCTCTCAGCTCCTTACAAGTTCCTCTCCTTCAAGGAGATCGACGACTGGGTCAGTTCTTTTCTTTTTTTGGAAACTACGACAGCGAGTAGATGAACAGAGAAAGCGAGGGAAACAAAGCGGTGGAAAAGTGATCAGGAGGTTTTAGAGAAAGAAAGTATCGGAAAGAAACAGGGGAATACGAGGGGAATCTTTGTAAAATTTATTAAAAGTTTTCTCTGAAACGAGAGACTTCTTATTAGAACAGTGATATTACGTCGACAAGAGATATCTGCTGAGCTATTTGTAGAGCTAAGAAGGGAATGTTTTTCCAGTTCACGACGCAATACGGTAGTAAATGCTCTCTTGGAGAATTCGCGACAGGCGAGCCGTTCTGTCGGGTCCTCGCCAAGCACTACTCGATAGCTATGAAGTCGAGTGCAATCAAGACGAAGCCGAAGAATGATGCGGATAGAACGAAGAATTGGCGCCTCGTCCAGCAGGCATTCAAGTTGCTGGGGATCACGAAGGATCTCAAGTTCGATGAGTTGATGGATGGGAGGAAGGCCAGCAATTGGGCGTTCATTCGGTGGTTCATTCAGTTGATTGAAGTGAATAAGGAAGGAGAAAGCGAGTTGAGTGAGGAGTGGCACACGCCGACGGATGGACTCACGCCCATTCGAAGCAACATCTCTGTGGGACGATTTTCACTCACCGGCCAGAGGAGTCGACTCTTCTCTGCTCCGAAAAGACTCTCACTTGCTCCCAGTCGGCTCAATCTTCCCAAACAATTGCCGGCTACTTCAGTCTCAACAAGGAAAAGTATAGCAGAGAAGCAAAAGGATGAGAGAATCGACAAAGAGGCCTGTTGTGCCTGCTGCTACTGTACGGCCAAGAAGAAGCCAATCTCCAAGGAAGAGATCAAAAAAGAGACTAAGGAAGCAATCAGACAGGAGCCAATCTACAAGAAAGAAGTCAAGCCACTGCCTGTGCCGAAGTTGAATCCCAGCTTCACGGATCGAGTGGCTGTCTTCGAGTCAGAGGAGGAGAAAAAAGAAGAGCCTTTTAAGTGCAAAATGCCCAGAGGTTAGAATTTATTGTTTCTTCTTCTAAACTTTGAATTGAGATTCCTTGGAAATGCCGTCAGCAAATGGAAAACCTCGATGGGAGGCCGCTGGACTTTGGGCTTTTTCTCAGAAGAAGAAGAAATAAAATAAAAAGGAGGCTTTTCTTTTATTAAGAAGAATTAAATGTCTTTTTGGCTGTCTTGTTTTTCCAGGAATTTGAGGATTCGAAGATATAGGAAGGGAGATTTGGCTCTTCTTTTGTTATTTGGTCGAAAAAAATGAAGAAAAGGAGCAGATGAACTTAATCTCTGCTTCTGCTTTTAGAGGAATGAGAGAGGCTGAGGAGACTTTCGACTTCTTCTTGTCGCCACCGCTCTTCCTCTATTTGTCTCTCTCCGAGTATTTTTAAAACGAGCCAATTGGATAAACTTCAAAGTAGAGAGAGACTTGATTTCAGATTTGATTCAAAAGCGAAGATATTTGTGTTGTTTTGAGCCTTCTCGTGGCAGTCAATCTCTCTCCCAGTTGCCGCCCCTCTCCCAAATCCCGTTTTCTGGCTGCGGTTGGGGGATCGGCTTGATATCGGCCGGCGGCACCTGTGTCTCCTTCGAGTCGGTTGTGCCATCGGACCTCCTCCTTCCGGGCGCCATTCGATGCCATGAGGAGGCGCGAGGATCCAGTTCGATCTTTATCGGGTATAGTGCCGGCTTTTTCTCGGATTAGCCAAACCGATTCCCTTTCTGTCATTCTTTTCCCCTTTTTCAATGGAACGTAAAAGCCGTCGCAGCTTTTGATCAAAAAAGCGGCGATAATCTGTCTTGGTGGAGGTCAGTAAAACCTGATGAAAGTGAAGATCAGAGTGTTCCTTGATCCGCCAAATCCCTAAATAACCTTGAAAGCAGAAGTCTTTCTCCCAACCTTACAAGAAGTCTCTCCCCCACAGTCCATCTGCATATGTAAACGCTGAGAGAAAGAAAGACTTTTTCCAGTCCCAATTAAGTTCGCACGTCTTTCTTCGCGCAAACAAATCTTGTATAAACTGCTTGTCTGCCGCGGCATACTGGCGCGCAATCTTGCCCCTACAGGCCTTGTTTTGAGAGAAGAGAGAGATCCTGGAAAATTCTCCCATTTTCTGATAGAAATTCTGATCCCTCGATCGTCTGATTAGTTATTCGCAATCTCGCTCGTTAATTGTTCGAGTTTTCCCGTCGTCCAGTCAGTTCTTTCAGCCATCGATGCTGCTCCTTCTGCTGGCTTTGCCCCTAGTTGTCCACTCTCAAAACCCCTATGGCCCCAGCCAATTGGATCAATATGCTCGCCTAATCAACTCCGGCAACTTGGGCGGTTTTGGATCTTTTTATGATGCCGTTAGCAAGGTGAGGAGGGAAGGATGCTAATTGTGGCTGAAAATAGTAAAAATCAAACGATGGGGAACCTGTCGTCTGCTTTCGAAGGCCATCTATCATCTCTTTATTCACAGGGGGATCAAGCGAGATTTTCTCCCACAAAAATTGTTTCAGGGAACCGTCAGGGATATCGGAGATTTAGATGGTCGATCTCGTCTCAAAGGACTTCCGCCACTCCCGCTGACCAACGAAGAAGTTCTCTTCCAGCTGACTTCAACAGAACAGCCAGCAACCAGTCCGGCCACAGCTCGACCCACTACAGCCACAACTATGGCAGTTCCTGCCGGAATTTATGCGGTCAACTCGGCGCCAGAGATGCCACCACGGCCTGAAGACAGGTCGGTGATTCCCGGTTCCTTGCGCAATATCCGCTCACGTAATGCAAAGAGAAAGGTTTTAGATATCGCGGAAAATACGACGACGACGGAGTTTTCCATCCGGACGAGGAGGACAATAAAATCAAAAGAAATCAGATTTTTGGCGCTAAAATCAAGGAACTCCCAGAGGATCTCAAAGCCCAGGATCAGCCTCAAGAGGCCAGTGAATACGAGGTACTTCGACTTTTCAATTCTCTACAACTTTTGCGGAAAATCATTGGAAATTTAGTGAAAACAGGACTCACTTTTTGGGTTATTGTAGATTTTGAAATTCTCGCATTTCTCTCCATTTTTAAGCAATTTTCTGCTTTAGATCGTATTTTGCTCTATAAGTTTGTAGAAAATCGCCTGGAAAGAATTTGTAGAAAAAGATTGGTGGAACGCGTTGTTTTTGTCTCTTTTTGTTCCACGTGTGACGACTTTCCCTTCGAAATCCATTAAAAGCCAATCACCAGTCGCTTCATTGGACAGACCGTTTTGTGACGTCGAAGCTGCCAAAAAATGACTCAGTTAGAGGCGATTTTTCAAGGCCATCCAGTTTCCTGGAAGCGATCAAAGATTTCGATTTAGAGCGATGATTTCTACGATGAGCCATCACTACGGGTGCAAACAACACGACGGGTTACAAGGCAACACCAGGTCGACCACGCCGTTCAGAGATCCACAAATAGACGCATCGCCCATGGTATTTTCTCTTTTCTTACCGTAATCCACAATTTTTAGAAATTTATTTTAAAAAATAGAAAAAATTTAGACGTGCATCCAGTGCAAGTCCGCCAAGTGAGACCTCTTCCTCCCAGATTCATCCAACAACCGTCGCAGCCTCAGACAATCCAGCAATTCCCCCCTCCTCAACCCCAATATCCCGGCTTTGTCTTCCAGTTTGTTCTTTCTCTTGGCCACTGTAATCCCATTTTTAGACCACAAGGCCAAGCTGTTGGAAGAGATCAAGTTTTGAATAATCTTCTCACAGAAATTGAGGAATATGATGACTTTTTGGTAGAATTTTAATTTACGCAAAAAAGACAAGCTTAGGAACAACATCGAGTCTATAGGGAGCAGTTCCCAGCGGCTAAACCAGTGTTGAATCCTTATCGATTGCTTCCTGAAGGCCAATTGCCGACCCTTCCACGACCAATTCAATATCAAACTCAGCAGCAGCCGACTTATTTGCCGCAACAAGCTTCGCCACAACAATCCACCCAATGGGCTGTCAGCGGAGGTGATTATTTTCTTTTTGTTATCAGTTAGTTTCAGCCTCATCGCAGCCTTCATCTCCCACTGCGACTGAGCATCCTCTTCTGTCAATTTTCAATATTTTCCGAGCTGCTGGACCTCAAACAGCCAGGGCTGCTCCAACGTTGGAAGGAGTCAACATCCCTTTGGTTGATATCAACCAAAGGCCGTTGCAATTCGTCAATCCTTTGGCTGGAATCTTCTCGAGTCGACGTTGATCGTCCAACAGATTTATCAGAGAGAGAGCCGTGTCACAAATTTGTTTATTTATTGTACATAACCATGGCGAATTGTTATAAACATCCAACTAATTGTCCGAACTTCTTCTGGGAGAAACATTCTTTGATTACTCCTTGCTTCTTCTCGAAAAATTGAGATCAGTTGGAAAACTTCTGACTCCAAAAAGATTAAAAGGGTTTAAGCATAATCTGCTAGTATGAAAAGCGATCATTAGAAAATGATTGATCTAATTGGATGTTTGACCCTCAACTCAGACTTTTATTGTTTTACAAGCAAGTTCTCTAATTTTTTAACCTAAAGTTAGGCCATCTAGTGATCTCTTTCTTCCGAGAAACTTGAGAGTAAACAATCGCTTTTAAAAAATTCATTTAGATTTGTAATTGCCAGCTACACAATGTGTCTCACTTTGGAGGTCTCGCTAGTCTCCGATGTTTACAATTAGAGGTTTTGTAGTCGAAGAAAGACTTTAGTTTCCTCTGATCATGTGGTCGGAAAAGAGCTTTTTTACTTTAAATTTTCTGAAATCCCCAGCTTTCCTTTTATCGTCTTTTTATTTCTATTGTTCAGCTCAGGCATTCAAATAGTTTTTTCCATCCTTTTTGGAATAAAGGATTAATCAAATATGCCAGCACTTAGAGTTCAATTTGACGCTTTGAAAGGTCACACCTCCCAGCAGAAAGAAGCCAGCGATCAAAATAGAAAATTACCTCTTTCTCATTGATGGCTCATCGCCCGATCAGCTTTTGATTTTGGAAGCGTTGGAATCTCTTCTTTTTGAAAGCACCTCCTATCCTAAGTTAGTCTTTTAATATCGATCTCACGGAATAATTATGAGGGAAGGCTATTTTCTTGATCTTCGCTCGTCTTTTTCTCCCGATAACGCTTTTGCTGTAGCGGCAGTTATCGCTTATCCGTAGCGTTATATTATCACAATCATCCTGCGCTTACCATTATTCTCCATCTTTTAGATATTTTTCTAGAAATTAGCAGAGACCAATTGTTTTTCATAATTTCCTCTTTCAATTTTTAAATTTTTCTATCTTTTCCAGTATGAGCTCCGTCTGCTTCGTTGATTTTCGAAACCTCTCTGAATCATCTTTTGGATTCTAAACCCATCTGAACTTCACTTTTTTACTCATTTTCCATCTAAAAATAATCTTCCCCTATACAAAAATAGTCTTCTTGATTTTCGAAAACCATCTGAAGCTCAGATTCTAGGCTCATTTCTTACTCCTCACTCATGAATTTCGAAAAGCCTCATGGCAATTTCGCTTTCTCTCTCACTTAGATCTAACATTTCTAATCACAAAAGCCTATAAATAGCAGAAGATCACATGGTTCCTGCCTACTCATCTCGACCAAAGAGTCTACCGCCTTTTTCTTTTGGGACTCGCGTAATTCTTTCCCTTTTTGAGGCGAATTTTTCTGTCTTTTCCTTCACTCCAAACTGATTTTCGCCTCCACATTTGAAAACATCTTCCCAGAAATCAAAACTCACGTTCCTCATAAAGCGCAGCCAATTTGTCGTTCGATTTAAGAAGAAAAAGTGTCCTTTGCCTTCCATCTTCTTCCTCTCTTATTCCCTTTATACAAATATATTTTTTTCAGAAAATGGCTCAATATAGCGGTTACGACTATTTTAAAAACATAGAAAATGAAATGCCATCGACCTCGGAAATAGTCTCGGATTCGGAGAATGAAGAAGCCGAGATCATCTATTTGAGCGACGATTCAGATGAAGAGATGACTTCTGAGGATGAAGAAGAACAAAAAGAGGAAGTAATAGAACTCGAAGCCGACGAGGTAAATCCTTAATGATTACTGTAGAGATCTACCAAGACCCCCTCATTTTTAGGATCGCTTCTACTTCTAGTCTGAATTTGGGAGAGAGGAGGTCTAAATGAATCATCTCGAGAGATCTTTTGATTTTTGCTAGAAGAAAAAACTAAAAGAATTTATTTCAGATCGACACGGGAGCAACCATCAGATTCGGCAATAATCAAATCCAAGTTGAACAACTGCTGGGCGAAGGAGCTTTTGGGAAGGTGAGAATTTGAAATCCAACTAACCATTGCAGGTCTTCTCTGTAAAAGACAAAAGCGGACGAAATTTGGCAATGAAGGTGCAATCAATCTCCAATACGGTCAAGACTGAATATGTCAAGAATGAATTCAAAATATTGAATTTGATCCAATATTCCGGCGGCCCCAGCTGGAATATAGTCGGCTTCCACGGAGTCACCACTTTCAAGAATGAGTACTGCATGTTCTTCGAATTGATGGGACACAGCCTAGAAGACGACCTCGAACTAGGAAAAGTCATGCAGGTTGGAGATATTAAAAAGATAGCCTACCAGGTAGCCTTCCTTTACCTAGACCAAAAAGAAATATTTCAGCTCCTCGACGCTATCGAATTCATTCATTCGATAGAAATTATCCATACTGATATCAAGCCAAGCAACATCCTCTACATTCCCCAAACAATGAACGTCAAGCTGTGCGACTTTGGAAATTCTACTTTCCTGAAAACTCTCGTCCAATCTACCAAAAAATACTGCGCCAATGTCTTCAGGCGAGTTCTTCTCAAAGTGGTTCCATTAAAATGAGCAACTTTCCAGACCTCCCGAAGTCTATTTGGAAATAAAGCTAAACGCGACGTTAGACTTGTGGGGTCTCGGCTGCACCCTGGCAGAGCTCTATACCGGTGAAGCGTTGTTCCCAGCTGATCACGACCAGCAATTAAATTGGTGAGTCTCCTCCTTTCTCAAATACAGAATGGATTTCAGCTTCCATGCCGAACTTCTGGGAATTCCTGCAAATGCGATGGAGGGGCAGAAATACAAGGATTATTTTAAGGAGGTAGACAGCGAGTTAACTTTATTCTCTGAGGAGGAGCTGACAGCTTGTGGATGGGAAATGGGAGCGGATGATAGGACTCTTCTCCCCCTAACCAATTTGAAAGGACTAACTGCGGCAAGTTTCTTTTCTTTTCGAATCATCCTTTGGTTTTCAGTTTGGAATCAACGGGAAAAAGAACCGAATCAAATCGAGTGACAATGATTTTGTTGATTTGCTCATCCAACTCTTGGAACCGGACAACTCCGTGAGAATAACGGCCTCAAAGGCTAAATTTCATGATTTCTTCAACTAATTTTCTTTGGTTATTAATATTTCTTATTACATGCTGCATATTTAATAAACCGGTTAGACATCTAATTCTTTCTTTTTGCAAGAGGCATTTTCCAGGTGGGTGAGGACCTCATAAATTAAAAGATATCACTCGAGGAGGAGGAAGTGGGAGTTCTTTAAGGGTTTCATCAAATCCTTTCCGACCAAAGTCTATTTTCTTAGACTAGAGATCTGACAGGTTCTCAATCCGTTTGGCGGTAAGATTCAAAGACAAAATAGCCAGAACCGGAAATGACTAAACTTCGAGGAACTTCTAGAGACATCGAAAGGGAAGATTTGAACAACCAGCGATCACCAGAGGTTTAGACACCGGGAAAAGTTCTCGAAGAATGACGTTGATTTGACCAAAAAACGTCCAAAAGTCTCGAAATGCTCAAATAACTTGTTAGTTCTTATAGAAGCCGCCTCCACCTGTCTGATGTTCTACAAAATTGTAGCTTTTGATCTCCTCTATAAGTTTATAGAACGTCAAAAGTCTTAAAACTTATCCCAAAATCGCGAGGGGCTTCTATTAGAAGGAATTTAGCCTTTTGAGAAGATTCCCCTGGAAATACTTGGGTAGAGCTGATAATGCGATGCATCAGAGGGGTCCGCCATCATTCTCTAAAATCCTTTTATGGCGATTTCTCAACAAGAAGATACGTAGGGAATGACCCCTGGAAGAGGAAGTTGAGCTTATCCGGAAGATCCTTCAGATTCCCACGAAGGTCAATCTCATTTTTTGAGATTTATTTGCCCTCCCCTCCCCCCAGCCACTATTAGTTTCTAACAAGGCGGTTTATTAACACGGAGCAAATCTGATAGTATTTGAAGCGACGAAGAATTTCTTTAGAAAGAGCTGTCCTCCCACCATCTGTTCGACTGAAAGTTGCCTTTTTGTTGGAAAGAAGGAGGAAACGAACCGATCTGAAGCCGGGCATCCATCCTCGACCGCCAACCATGAGTCCACTACGGGGCACTGTAGC
This sequence comes from Oscheius sp. JU1382, assembly GCA_932521405.1. Taxonomy (NCBI): domain Eukaryota; kingdom Metazoa; phylum Nematoda; class Chromadorea; order Rhabditida; family Rhabditidae; genus Oscheius; species Oscheius sp. JU1382. The sequence continues at coordinate 6,150,316 of OW051479.1, forward strand.
CATCCAACGGTCTCCGCCGCGTTTTACATCGTCAAAGGAGCGTTTTCGAATGGCAGCCATCTCGCCATCCCCTCCTCCAAAGCCGCCTTCTTCAGCCAGTGCTATTAATAAATTTCGTGGAATTGCCACCTGAAACCTACACTTTAACCCGGGGAGTAAATCAACCTTGGAATTCTAATTTTATGGACTTTGGGTCTCCTAAGGGGTCGAAGCTTCGAGGAAATACCCTATGGAAAAGGTCAATTTTATACTCCAAAGCGCCTCAGACGACGATTACGTTTGTGTCATTTGCAAATCATTTGTGAATCAGGTAACTGGGCGGAAAGATAGAAGACCAAATATTAATTTTTGCAGATTATTTGGATCAAAAATTGTGAAACTTTTCGTGGAGGTTTTTCAAAGATCTTTAGAAAAGCCTTTTAGCAAAAAAAAAATCCAGGATTTGATCTTCGTTTCCTCTGAGAGAATTTTCACATGAAATCATTAGATTTTCTCCCAGAATTTGAGGTTTTTCCCAGCCAGAGTAATACAAAAATTTAACTTTTGACTTTTAACTTTTATTTGCTTTCGACTCTTAATTCCCAGACTTTTAGCAGAAAGAGAGAGATAGCCATTTCACACCCCAATGGTCTATTAGGGAGAGCGTCTCGGTTCGAATTAGATGTCAATTTCAAATTATCAAATGGAGTGGCAGAGCAAAGAGGATTTACTACGCCTTCTCTTCCTTGTTGACTCTCTCCCAGTAAAAGGTATCAGACAGGATCTTTCCTCCCAAAAATAAGATTTTCCCTCGGGAGGACACGCTCTCTCATGACTGGTCGAGTGCTAAATTCGAAAAAAAGAACCTCTTACGCACTGATGACATATTGCTGACGAGGAACCGATTAGATTGGATGATTTACTTTTTAATATTTTTTATCGCGTGGGATGTTTACCAATAAGGGAGACTCATTTTCTTAAAGTTTATGAGGAAAACGGAGACCAATAATCGGAAGGGCGACAACCTGCACCAATTGAACCGAAAAATGTTGGCAAAGTTCGAATAACAAATCCTGGGAAATGAAATCATGGCCTCTCCGTTTTTGGGGAGTAAATACTCTCTCCGGCGGTCAGCCGACCGAACAAACACAAATTATTCAAAATTTAACGAGTCTAGGGAATTCGTCATCGAGAGGATTCTTCTCCAAAAAAAAATTGTTGCTATGTGATTCGAAGTTGTTTAAAAGTCGCTGAATATTCATCGAGGGACCAACTTGGAGTCTATTTTTAGACTCAATGATTTTCTCACTTTGTACAAAATAGCTGGCCATTATGGCAACAGGTGTTAGCCTTTAACCTCTGCTGAATTATTTCGCTTAAATATACGCAATTAATGGAAAGACCTCGTCATAAAAGAAAAATTCTTCCAGACCATATTTCAATCAAAAAATACCCATGTACATTCCTAAAGAGAGTTCGATCTTTTTCTCACAGCTGCGAATCTCATCAGTAGCCATGTTCAGAACACAAAATCAGACCAATCTTTTGGGCATACGGTAGTTTTTTTGATTTAAATAGTTCCATTTTACAGTAGATTGAAGCGGCCGAGAGAGACTAAAAAGCCGTTGAAAGTACGATGGATCAACAGGAGTCCATTTGTGTTCACTCTCTCGACTTAATTAGTCGCCGAGACCACTACTGGGATTCTCTCGTACATCAGAAGCCCCTCTCTCTTGAAATCTCAAAATTACGCTTCTCTTTGAAATGTCCCCCCAAAAATTGGTCTGAGACTAGATTCGATAATTAGAAGGGCTTTTAATTGAGAGAGAGAGAGAGAGAGCGAGGTCTCCACTTAAGAAGCGCAATAATGGAAATTTGTCCCAAGAGAGGGAGAGTCTCGTGGAGAAAAGAAAGATAGAAAGAGAGGAGTACGGTCTACCGTAGAAAAAGAAGAAGGAACGAACCTTATAGGCCTGAACGGCGAGGAGGAGGAGAGCGAGCAGCAAGCAGCAGGCGGTCCTCATGGCAAAATGGCGTCTCTCCAACCCCCGCGCATACGATAGCCGAAAGGGGAGGAGAAGCCGATTATCGCTCTCCTAAGCTCAAATCCAAACTAAAATGGTGGTCGATGGGAAAAATATTTTACTTTTTTCCTTCTGGTAACTACTATCCATAATTGGAGCTTAGATTCGCCAGACTGTCCTTGACGTGTGGAAGAATATTTTCAAAAATAAGTCTGATCACCTCAAATCCTTTAAACGAATATGTCCTCTCAAAGGACCCTCTTGGCATAATTTTCAGGAATGACGTCGGTCATCAGAGATCAACCGTTTTCTTCTTTTTTTACCGGAAACTTCCCACATCCTTCAAAAAGTCCAAGGAGAAAGGCTAGTTCCTCAAATTCGCGTAGGATTCTGCTGAGTTTTCTGAGTGAGTTTGAGAGAAATGAAAGATTCCCCTTCAAAGTTTCGAAAGGAGGAAGAGATTTTGCAGGAAGTTATCCTCTTAAGAAGCCTTTCTGCTGACGTTTCCAATAAAATTCGTATATTTTTCCATCTTAAAATAAATTTTTATTGTATTTTCCAAGGGGCGTATGAGGATTTCTCTTCAAAAGCCGTAGAAGATAGTTCAGATTTTTCTGTCTGAGCAAAGTGCAGACGTCAAACAAGTTAGTTGCTAGCCCGCTCAGATATTTTCATGTCCTTTGAAGAAACAAAGACTTTTATAATGCTCGTTGAAGCTGAAAAATACGTAGGATGACTGCCAATATTTTGAGAATAATCTATACGGAAGTGCTTTGTTCAAAACTATGTCTTGTTCATTGAATTTTGACGTTTTCAAGGTGTATCTGAACGAGGCTTTGAGAAGACTTTGAACCGAAAAAGCTTTGGTTTTGCTGTTAAAAATGAGAACATCGTGAGAGCTGGGAAGAATCCTTTTATTTAAGGATTCTACCCTTCTATTTCTAGAAGTTCCGCTTGGTGATTGGCTGTCTGTACAAGAAGACAAAAGATGTTTTGCCCGTCAACACCTACTCAATTTCACGGTGGATTGTCTCCTTTTTGACGTCGAATTTGTTTCGAGAGAGACAGATTAAAGTGAACTAGACATTTTCTCATGGACTCGTCGGTGGTACATGGAGGACTCTTTCAGGAATTAAGGCAGATTTCACGCTCTGATCCCACCCACAATTCACGTAATCGAGTGGGCAAAATAGAGATATTTCCGGCCACTTTTATCTGCTTCGTTGGAAGCGGCAAGGAGATCAAAACCAAAACAATTTATCACAAAATACAGACCAAAAAAGTGAAAGAAACATGACTCACAAACGGGGGAAAGCTAGGGGATCAGCTGGAAGCATCTACGGCTGGAAAGGAGGCTGCTGATGATGCGCTTGCTGAGGAGCTGGTGGCTGAACTTGTTGGACAGGAGGCTGTTGTGGACGATGGATTTGCTGAGCTGCTGGCTGAGCCGGAGGTTGCACCTGCTGAGCTTGTTGGTGGGCTTGTTGCGCTGGAGGCTGATGATGGACTTGTTGTGGTGGCGTTTGTTGTTGAACTGGAGGTTTTTGTTGAGCCGGTGGTTGGATTTGCTGAGGCTGATGATGGACTTGTTGCTGCATAGGTGGAGTTTGTTGAACTGGAGGCTTTTGTTGGGATGGAGGATGAGCCTGCTGAGCTTGATGAATTGGAGGCTGTTGGGCTTGTTGAGGTTGAGCAGGAGGAGAAGCTTGTTGATGAATTTGCTGTTGAGATTGAGCTGGAGGATGGACTTGGGGAGGGGAAGCAGGTTGGTGATGAACTTGTTGTTGGGCGGGGGGCTGAGGTTGTTGAGGTTGGGCAGCTGGTTGATGAATCTGCTGAGCTGGCTGGTGGACTTGTTGAGCTGGAGGTTGAGCTGGAGGTGATGGAGACTGTTGAACTTGTTGAGGAGGTGGGACCTCTCTTTTGACTTGTTGGTGTTGGACAGGAGGCTGTTGTGTCGGCTGATATTGCTGTGGAGTCTGAGCCGGTGCTTGAGTTGGCTGCTGTTGGACTGGAGGAGCTCCTTGCCGATGAGATTCATGTTGGAGTTCTTGCTGGATTTGCTCCTTCTGTGCAGCCTGTTGAGCTTGTGCTCTGGCCACAGTCTCGGCTACGGCTCTCGCTTGAGCTGCTGCTTGAGCGGCGGCCGCTTGAGCTTGAGCTAGTTGCGGAGGAATGGCTTCATGGACTAATTTTGGTTCTGGCGGCGAGGGAGGATGGGTTACTGCAAATCAAAAAAGAATAAGAAAAGTACCTACTTTTCTCATATTTTTCTTCAGTAGCTGTGATGGCCCCATCTGGTCCCGCCTAGAAATTGATTTATTCAAAAGAACTGGTGGGAAAAACTCACAATATAAAGGACTGTTCCTGAGACTATGATCAGCACCGCAATGAGGACGAGAGATGAGATAAGACTCCCTTTCTTGGCCTCTTGAACAGTCGTATCTGTCGTGAAAGGAGTTGTCGGATCGTCTTCTTTCCCCACATTTCTATGGCGAAGTTCTGCCATTTCCCTGCAATAATCAACCTCTGGGAATAAAGAGAGAATAAGAAGAGACACCCAGCTGGCGACTTTACACTTAAAGAGTCCTGGTCATTCCCGGCAATAATCGATAAACGCTGCTCCGAAAAGAAGGAAATCAATGAACCTAGACTGGAGTGACCAGCAGCTGTCATAAACAGATGGACGTAAACATTGGAAGGCAATCGGAGTAAAAGAGAGAGTTCTGCGAATTAATTAAAAGAGAAAGAAACTAAGAAATCTCTCAGCAACCAATGGGGAGAATATGGATGAAATTCGAGCCATTCGAGGAGGAGATGTACGAAGGCGGCAGTCGACATTCTTAGATATCGGAGGGCAATTCGAGAAAGACTGAGCTACGTAAAATTCGCCGCAAAATTCCCACCGATAATAAAAAGAACAATTAGCGATATTGGAGAATCTTCGCAGACGTTTATCTAATGGAAAATCATAATACATTTTCAAAGTCATGAGGGGCCAGATGAGACTAATTTTCTGGAAGCAATCGACTAGAAGAAGAGAGGCAAATCTATTGGACGAGAGGATTCCAAAAAAAGATTTTTTTGAGAAAACGTTCGAAAATATTTGTGATCGATCAAAATCCACGGCTTCTCACACTTGGCATTTGCATGCACAGCTGTTGCCTCTTTTTATGACAACTCGTCTACATTTTATTATCGAAAGGCGGAGAAAATATTTACAATTTTACATACACTTCCAAGCCTCACAACCGGGACAGAAGCCTCGATTTCGGTCGAGATCCAGCAGGTCGTCCATCTCTTCGCAAGTCAATTGGAGTTTGGATAATTCGAGTAGATTGGAATAAATTCGATCGGAATGGATTGATCGAGGGATGATTCCACAGCCAGCCGTCAGAGCGAAGGCATAGAGGATTGCCTGAAGTGATGATTTGAAGAAGAAAAGGGGAGATGCCTGGGGAGAGGTGTTGTACTTCTGAGCGCAGACGAGGACGAATCTCTCGCTGACAATCTCAGAGTTGCCCCAGCAGAGATTGGAGAATGATTGGACGAAGATTCCCTGCTGTTTGCATTGAAGACGAATCAAATTCTGGGTCATGTAGGGCTGGAATTCGATCTGATTCACAGCCGGAGGGATCTAAAGTCTTTTTTTTTTGCAAAAGAGGAGCCTAGCCTTGGCATATTTGTCCATTTCTGTCAGATGATAGTTATAGTAATTGGAGACACCAATCGTACGGATTTTCCCCTCAGTTTTGAGTTGCTCCAAAGTTCCCCAGACAGCCTTTCGACTCTTGAAATTGACCTCATGATCTCTGTCTCGTCCAGTGTATCTGTCACGGGGATAATGAACCAAGACCATATCCAAATAGCTGAAAGGATTGCACTCTTCTATGGGAAACTGACTCTGTTTTGAGCATCATACACGACTCCATCACCATTCGATGACATTCTCCTTCTGGATCGGCGTCGACGATGGAGACTTTGGTTGTGAGCCAGATGTCCTCTCGAGTGACTCCATATTTCGGCATCAACTTCTCGAGAGCATTGCCCAATTCGGTCTCGTTTTTGTACCAACGAGCTGTATCGAAGAGGCGATATCCAGCTGAAAGAGCCGCTTCTACCATGCTGTCAATTGTCTCCTATTGATTTTTTCTAATTCAAAAGCGAGAATCAACCTGGCCAGTGCACTCGGCCGTTCCGAGGCCAATCATTGGGATTTCGTTGCCATCGTTGAGTTTAGTCGTTCCACCGGGATAATTTTTGAAACGAGATTCAGCAGCAAGACCAACAAAAGCCATCTGAAAATGGAAAGAAGTTGCAAAATAGTTATAAGAGACATTCGAAGAGAGAGACTCCCGTTTAACGAAAATAGAAAACTGGCGGTGTTGTCCACATTTTTGTTGACCAAAACATCGAATACTCTTTTGGACTTCGTGTTGTCCTGGGTCTTTCACGTGGATCGAACCAAGAAATAAACAAAAGAAGCAGACAGGAGCAAAGGATGAAAAGACCAGACAAGAAGTAATTTCGATCATAATAAGAAGTTGAAAATAAGAAACTCTGCCATATAAAAGTGAGATTTATTAGAGAACGGTGGATTTACATGACTCTCCAGGGAGTACAAGGGGGACAAAATGGGATGTTTCTATCCAAATCCAAGAGAGATTCGATCTCTTTGTCCGTCAGTTTGATTTTATAAACGTCGTGCAGATTGGAGTAGATTCGATTGGGATGAACGGACTTCGGAATGACTCCCAGACCACAGGCTCTAGCGAATGCCAGTAGGATTGTCTGAAGAATATATATATGAGCCCAAGGGAATGAAGATACCTGGGGAGAGACGCTATACGCTTGGGCGATGGACAAGAGGGCGGATTCATTGTAGAGATCGGAATTGCCCCAGCCAAGACTGCTGAAAGCTTGGACGAAGATTTTCTGTTGCTTGCATTGGAGACGGACCAAATTCTGAGTCAAATAGGGATGGAATTCAACTTGATTGATTGCTGGAGGAATCTGAAGGACTTCTTCTTCAAAACAAGCCTCACTTTGGCATATTTCTTCATTTCAGTCAGATGATAGTTGGTGTAATTGGCCACTCCGATGGATTTGATCTTTCCTTCTTCTTTGAAATGTTCCAAGACTGCCCAGACAGCTCTTCGACTATTGAAATTAGTCTTATGATCTCTGTCCTTTCCACTATCCCTATCTCGAGGATAATGGACCAAAAGAAGATCCAAATAGCTGCAAATCTTAGGTTTTAAAGGGTAGGAAAATACTCAGTTTTGAGTTTGAAGAGAGAGGTTTGGATTTGTTCGCGACATTTATCTTCTGGATCCTGATCAATCGTCGACAATTTTGTTGTAATGAAAATATCCTGTCGTCTGAGATTGAACTCGGGAAGGAACTTCTCCAAAGAATTGCCTAATTCCCCTTCATTTTCATACGTCGCTGCCGTATCAAATAGGTGATATCCGCATTGGAGAGCCGCTCTGACACAAATATCCATCATGTCCTGGATCGTATTTCAAACAAAGAAGCAATCTACCTGTCCTTGGATCTGCCAGGTTCCTAAGCCTATCATCGGTATTTCATTGCCATCATTCAACTTCGCGACTCCGCCGATTGTCTCATCGAAGAGAAGCATTCCCGTGGAGGAGGTATGCTTATAAATCTCGTCGTTTGTCGTTCCATGATAAAGCTCCTCAACGTGTGCCATAATTCCTATAAAACGAACTGAAAAAGAACAACAGAAATGGAGAGCAAGAGATGCAGCCAATACTTGAGACGCTTCTATCCAAAATATAGAAATCTAGGGGAAGAAGAGGAACGCGGTGCCGACAAGGACAATAACTGACCTGTCTTTTGAAGTGACCGTATTTGAGAAAAAAGAGAGAATGCAACCTTCGCGAGGCTTCTAAAACTAGCCATCGAGGGTTTGCCTTTCTCTCAAAATAATAAAGAAAAATATGTCTTGGTTCGGTGAGCGACTGGTCCGGCTGTTTACCAAAACATTGGCTGATCCTTTGCTCTTTGTCTGTTTGCTTTATTTTTGAAATTTATTTGGAAACAAGAGAATAACTAGAGACATTTCCAGGGATCACAGCGGGGACAAAAGGCAGTATTCTTATCCAAAGCTAGAAGGGAGTTCACCTCCTCGACATCCATTTGAATCTTGGCTGTTTCGTGTAAATTTGAACCAATTCTTTCCGGCGTTGCTGATTTTGGGATAATTCCTACTCCGGTATTTAGAGCAAAGGCGTAAAGAATTGTCTAAAATCGTTTTTTTCCTCATACGAAAAGAGCAAATTACCTGTGGGGTGGCGTTGTATTTGTGAGCCAAAATTTGAACCGCCGGTTCTGTAAGAATATCCTTATTAGCCCAACAGAGACTACTAAATGCTTGGACGAAGATATTCAGCTGATTGCACTGGTGGCGAATCAAATCTTGAGTCAAATATGGCTGATATTCGATCTGATTCACTGCAGGAAGAACCTGAGAAAAATAGTGAAATATATATTTAGCCAAATCTATCCTTACCTTTGCATATTTTTCCAGTTCAGAGAGATGGTAATTCATAAAATTGGAGACTCCAATCGATCGAGCAATTCCATGTTCTTTGTATTTTTCAAGAACTTCCCAAACAGCTTTTCTTCCACGAGCATTTGTCTCGTGATCGTTGTCTTTTCCGCTATGTCTATCGCGTGGATAGTGAATTAGAACCAAATCCAAATAACTAAAAAAGTTTGAAAGAAAACGTGAAACTTACTCGGTTTTTAGTTTAAAAAGAGATTCCTGAATCAAGCGACGTGTTTCATTTTCTGGATCAGAATTCATTGTGGGTACTTTGGTTGTGATGAAAATATCTTCTCGTTTCAATCCAAATTCTGGAAGATATTTTTCCAAGGCATTTCCAAGTTCCGCCTCATTTTCATAGATGTGAGCTGTATCGAAAAGGCGATAACCAGCTTCCAAAGCAGCGCGAACAGCAACATTCAAAGATTCCTGAAATACCGCCTTACAAATATAAAGTAAGAAAGCTAACCTGACCAACAATTCTGGAGATTCCAAGGCCGATCATAGGTATCGTGTTTCCATCGTTTAGTCTATAAAAACCACCAGGAACTCTGTCAAATTTTGTTTCAACGGCAAGGCCAGACATTTTGCTGCAATTTGTTTGGAATGGATTAGATATAAAAAGCGGAAAAGAAGTTCTCAATAATGCTGTCCGAGTTCTTGAATCATTGACCTATTTGTCATGGTACGTGAGAAATACGACCATTTGAAAGGTTTTCACGTGAACTAAAAACTATCTGAATAAAATTTTATAAAAAAATAAAACAATCAAAATCAACAATATCTATCACAATTTATATCACGACTCTTCATCTTCTTCCTCAATCCCTTCAAGAGTTTCATAATTTTCCACTTTCATATCGTTGATGCCAAGCTCATCGTTTTGTTCATAAGTTCTGACATAGAACTCTTTTTTGAGACGCGGGTCATCCAGTGGTGCTGTTAGACTCTGAAAATTATTCTTATCAGTTATTCTTGCTTTTTATTATGAGCTTAGCGAACTTGTACTACAAAAACAAGAGGTGTCACGATTAATTCTTTGATATTTTAAAGAAAGTCAAACCTGTATGTAACTATTGCCAGCAGGGTCATCCAAAATAACAGTAATTGACTTTTTAAGCTCAAGAGCTTCGTTAAATTGTCTCATTAATTTATCCATAGCTAGTCTATCTGTGTCTCCGGCACTGTCTCCTGTGAAAAAGCGTGATTGCTGAAATATTAAAAATAGGATATATAAATAATTGACTAACTTCTGATATTTGTTCTTTAGTTGCTGTTAAAAGACCTTCAACCGTTGTAAATCGGCCGGATAGAGCTCCAGGACCAACTTCTAAATCTAGTTCAGGTATTGCTAGACTACATGTGTCCGATTTCAATACGTCTCTTGCCAAATCGAGATCCTGTAAAGAATATTTTAGAGAAGAAAATGTATTTACCTCCTTAAGAATAACGCTTAATTTACAGCCATTATCTTTAATAGCTCCTCCACTTTTTACTTCATTTGTTTTATATCCACAACGATCGCATGTCAACGCCATAATAATGACTTCTCCGAAGTAGGGAATTGCTGCCAACTATGAGTTGAAATCAATCGACTTACTTGTCGGTTTCATATTTAGCGTTGTTGCTACTCCACAATTTGGACAATCAGTTGGCAAATGCAGAACTTCTGCTTCTCTGTCTTCTTTATTTTTCCACTCTGGAGCCGGTTCAGCGCTTTCATCTGCTCTAAAATTGTATTTAAAAGTATAAGCTTTGATAACCTACTCTTCATCATCATCTGCTAGTCCAAGAAGCTTTCTTTCAGCTAAATCGCGATGATAGTGAGAGACAATACATCGGGGATCAACATGTCGTGGATCGGGATTTTGAATATAGCAATTACCAGTTGGATCGTGAAGTTTCTATAAACATTAAACTTCTTAATTAAAATCAACTTACTACTGTGAATGTTTCTTCCAAATTTGTTAATTTATCTAGTCGAGCAATGAAAGCGTCTATTGTGGCAGCTTCTTCAGGATATTGCTCACGACGTCTGTCTTGATCTTGGGACAAACCTCTTCGAACACGGTCAATAACTCCTTCAATAGTTGTAACTTCTGCAATTGTGCATTGCAAAATAAAAAGTTAAGTTAAACCTGCGGGTTGTGTCTTTGGCTCGATTACGAGTTCAATTTCAGGAACTTCAAGCGTTGCAAACTCTGATTTTACTAGTTGTCTGCGTAGATCAACTTGTTCTTGAACACGAAGGACAATTTCTGTTCCATGTTCCTAAAATAATCCGAATCTACACGTTTTAAATTAAACTAACCTGAACAGCTTCTCCACTCTGAATCTCGTTATTTTTATAGCCACAATGCGGACATTCAAAGGATATCAAAATTACTGCCTTGTAGTAAGGAATAGATACCAACATTATCCTTGTGGTACCCTAAACATTTTTATACTGATGATTAGTATAACGAACTTACATTTTCTAAGCAATGTGTGCAAACTGACTCCAACTCAAGCGGTGTTTGTTCGTGGTCGTCTGCATTCAAACTTCGATAGACTTCTTCTGAATTTGCAGCCATAGTCTGCCTAAAATTATTAGAAAATTAGATTAAAAAACAATATGAAGAGAAGAAGAAACTTTGATGGAAACTTCTAACGGACATAGAAAGTAAGAGCAGAAGAGGCTAAGACAAGACTAAAAGACAATGCATAAGATATTTTGTCGTCTCTAGAATTGACTTTTTAAGCTTAAAAGGGTTTGTTTATATCAAGCGAAGTAGGAAAAAGACAAAGAAAACAATTGAATTCCCGAGAGTTCTGGCATTTTCTGCAGAACGCATAAGGCAAGGGCCTCGTTCGAATTCCGATATTTTATTTTCTTCAACTTTCTTTGCTTTCTCAATGTTTATTCTTGGCATTTTTCTTCTTCTAAAACTATTGGTTTTAGATGGCCACATTAGCAGAAGAGCTTCCACTAGCAGCTGTCGTGGCAAATGATATGCTAACCTCAACTTGCTCAAATTGCTTCACTCACAAGGTAATTTTTCTTCAGATATAACCAATAGTCTTAGCCAGGACAAAGTCTTCTTCGATGTTCACGTTGTCGAGTGGTTCATTATTGCACAAGAGATTGTCAGAAAAAGGACTGGTCGGATCATAAGGTAATTCGTGTATGTTTCAGGCTCATGATTTCAGTTCGAATGTATGTTTTTGGAAAAGTGTTCACCAAGAATTCCCGTCTCAATATCACGGCTTATGTGCAGAATAGCCTTAAAAAAGTCTGCCGGTCCCTTGCCACAAGCTTTTAATGGCCGTAGCTGGGATGCAATGATGGATCGTATGCTATTTTGCAGTATTTCTAATCCACAATTTCCTTCAGATAAAGCAGAAATCCAAAAAGATTCAGAAAGAGCAGACTTTTTCATTTGTGTTAGCCATGTTCTCTACGAATATATGGGCGCAGAAATGGTTCCAAAGCCGGCGGAGCTGATTACAACGTTTGGTAGGGTTGGTTTTTGCATATTATTATTTACATGCTCTCTAGATAATAGTTAATTGCTTCTCTATTACTGATTCAAGCACAGGACTTGTTACACTAGGAGAAGGTGTCTATGTCGGGTACGTTCAGTTTTTTTTTCTTATAACTTGTGCGTTGAGATTGTCTGGACATAATCACAGTTGTTCTCCCGATTGTTTTATTACATTTGATGGTGCCAAAGCTATTTTACGAAGTCCTCGGAGAGATTTAGCGTATAACATGGACCTCAAAGTTTCTTATACAGATTTAATTGCTACGACAGCAAATAGGCAGCAAGCCTTGAAAAGGCAGTATTATTTCGACTGTCGATGCCCACTTTGTCTTGAGCCAACTAGAGTAAGTCCATTGCCATTTCTTTAAACAATTTTTAGGATCATTGGGGCAGATCGGCCTATGCAAATTGTTGTGCGGATGGAGTGTGTCTTTTGGATCCTCGTGCAAGATCACTAGGTTGTTATTTTTGCGGCTCACCAAGCACATTGAATACAGATGATGTTAGTTCTTTATTAAATGTAATCAAGAGCTTTTTAGGTTGAAAATGCTAATTTAGAGCTAGATCTTTTTGTAAATAAAGTAAAAATTGGCACGGATTTAGAAGCAGATCTTTATAAAAGTTTGAAAATGTATGATAAATTTAAAACAGTAAGTCCATTAGAAACGTTTATATCATACACCATTTAAAGATACTGTCCTCTTTAAACTTTCTTATGGCCGATCTTTGCCAACGAATTCAAGATTTAGCAAATGAATTAAATAGAAGAGAACTTTGTATTCAATTTGCTTATAAATCAATTAGAGCTTACAAGTAAGTTTAAATATTTTCTATAAAGCCTTTCTTTTAGAAGATATTTGCCATCCGGGCATCCAGAGTTAGCAACAAGACTTATGACCGCAGCGATCTCGGGCTCATATGCGGAACCACCAACCGGTCAAACACTCGAGCTCTTTCAAGAGGTCCGTTTCCCTTTTTACGACATCTTGTTTCATGATCCCTCAGGAAAGTCCATTTTTATGTCGCTTAAATCTTTACGAAGCACAACTCTCATATTTTTAAGCCCCTTGCCGGTTATAAAATAGGTTAGCGCTAGCGCAAATTCACGCATTTCCTTAGCGCTTCCGGGGAAACAAAAAAGTTCCTCGTCCGAAAATGTTAATTCAATTCTTATTTTCAGGCGTATGATGCCGCCCTTTTGAGCCATGGTCCTCGTCATGTTTTAACTTCGAAAATTGACCATCTTCTCTCTTCCTATAGGATCAGGCTCGAAAGAGACCTGGCTTGTTGATTTTTGCTCAAATTTGTCATGTTGCAGATCTCTATGAACTCGTTTTTCCAAAAGGTTTTCTCTTATCCCACGCAGATTCGAAAAAGACAAGCAAAGGCATAATTACTTGGATGAGTCTATGAGTCACGTGTGAAGCAATTACCCCGTTCTCTATAACTAATTAGTCTAATGTTTTCAGCGTGTTGACACCCGTTGATAAATAATACCCCTCCCTCCAGAATTGTGCTTTTCGCGCAGCTAGCAAGCCACCCCTAAATTGGCAATCCCTCCCCGAAACATGATTCTCATTACAGCTGACATAGGATCAGGCGAGTGGGGTGAGTCCTCGATATGCCCTCCGGCCCAATATTGGACACGAATATAACTTTTTTTCAAATTGTTGTACAAACGCCACTAGAAGAAGAATAACAAAAACACCGAGTTTGGGGTTAATATGCGTCTGCTCAGCTGTGTCCTATTTGCACAGATTGTCGTTTCCAAGTGGAGGAAAAAGTCACGGGAACGACGAAATGAAAGAACTCTTTTTCTGGCCAAAAGCCGGTCCTCTCTACCGTAGATTTTATACAGGAGGCTATATGTTTTGGACTTGTCAAAGCATAAACCGCAACGTTTCACTTTATGGCCAGCTGTAACGCCAAAACAAAAATGATCTTATTTTTCATGGCTTTTTATCTTCTTTTTCATCGAGCCCATCCAATTTCCTCCTCAAACTTGGCTCCTTCCATATCCATCCTTTTCAGCTAAAAAATATTTGAATTATCCCCTTTTATATAAAGTGATCTTATACTTTTTTTTCGTTAAAACCAAGTAAACTCGAAAACAAGAAGATCTCTGGACGTCAAGAGTTATCAGAAGTCTATCTTGGCTATTTGATCCTGAATCCTTGAAGAGAAGTTGTTGTCCAAGTCAGGCGATGTATGTCCTTACACACCTTGGTCTCTCATGAATCCTGACCATAGCTCATCCCTGTGTTGTCCTCTTTGCTCTGTTTCTCCCAAAAAACTATACAAAAAGTACTTTGTGGGGTCGCGTGTTCCAGGAAAAATTGCAATTGTCAGGCCTCCAGCCAGCGATAGCAAACAATGCCAGGGCGTTTATTGTGAGCCGTTTGCGGTGAAGAGTTTATTGCCCGTCTATCCCACCCCTATCTGAGCCTGGAAAATGACTAATTGAAGGAAGGTTAATTCGATTGCCGAGAGGGCCAGTCTAGATCAGAGAGAACTTCCAACTCTCTTCATCCCCTGGGAAAAGCTCTTTCAACTCATTGTCGCCACTATTTTTGGAGCTTGTTGACCCCTTCTTCTCCTAATTTTCCAACCTTCGTCATTCTTTTTATCTGCCCGACTCATCGTCCCCTCTGTACCCACTCATCATCTTCTTCTCCCTTATTTGCCAACTTTTTCTTGGTCGATTTTGTCCCAGAGAACAGTCGTCGTCCTGCCTGACGCATAATTTTCTCGATAAAAGCTTCTACCGTACCTGGCACTGCCAGGCTCTGCGAATTATACAAAAGGCAGCGATGAGGAGAAAGTCTCCTTCATTTGACTTCTCTCTCCTCGGATCTCCTATTCACAGAAAAGTAATTGCATTGTCTTTTTTACATTCTGCTAAGTCTTAGGATGCTGTGGAACAGAGGCAATTCAACTTTTGGACTGCTATAGGGCTCAGTTAGGTCAAAATTTTTTGGGACTCTAGAGTGATTTTCTTTTAAAATACTTTTCTTTTGAAGTGGCTCAATGCTAGAATTTTGTAATTGATTCTCTACGAGGATTACAGTGTTCCCTGAGCTTCCTGAGATGTTTCAAAAAATGTGCAAGAATAACGGAGAAGAATTGTCTGATGTGCTCTCAATAAACTTTTTATGACGAAGGAAGTCTAGCGAGAGGAATCTTCCCAGAATTCTAATGACTCCTCTACCACATAGATGATAAACAAGGTCAAAATAGACATTTCGACGGTAATTCATTCACTCTTCATGTGACTTTTTGAGTCACTAGCTCAATTCTTTCGTTGATCATGTTATCGCCTTCCCGATTACAAAAAAGTCTTTGTCTTTTTCGGCTCTCCGTCACATTGTTTTGTAAAAACCGAAAACTTTGCTCTTTCGCCCCAAAGCCCTAATTTTCATTTTACGAGGGGCTGCTATGCATGACAGCTCTCATCATCCAAGTCATTTATATCTCTTTCGGTGGCCTGATATGTTTATCCAGAGGGAGGCAGATCCATCCATTATTCCCTCTTTTATGAGAGAACGTCTGCCCTCTCTTTGGCCGTTCACAGCTCTTGATGGAGGAAGTCTTTCCTCAAATGAAGTGTCCTCTCTGATGATCATTTTTCAAGTTTATTTGACTCCGCCTACCTCTTTGATGAAGTTCTTCCTCTCAACGACTACTCAGAACTTTTGACGTCCCCCCTCTGATCCACCACAGCTGGGGAAGTTCCTTATACCTATTAGTCAAGAAGTTTTTCCAAGTCTGGTGACTATTCTCGGAAGTTATTTCCTTCTCTCACAATCTGTCCTTTCTCCTCCCATTACATGAGAAAGTTCTTTTTCCCGCTCACTACTACTGTTACTTCTTAGTTCAAAGAAATTGAGATGAAACATGGAAAACTCGTAGTTTATCTGACTGCTCTGTGGGGTGTTTGCCTGGGCCTTTGTATAGAGAGATCTGTTAGATGTCTCACTGTCTCTAAAGCTATCCTCTTGCGAGAGCTACAGGAAAGATTCTTCGCGAATCGTCATTCATGGAAAAGTTTCCGATGGCTGTTCTGTCTGAAACAATTTCCCTGTGTAGGATCTGGCATTTCCTTCGCCAATTACTGTTCCTCCAGAAGTTCTTCTCTCCCTGGTGAATCCGCACACACGTGGGGGAAATTCACCTCTAATGAGCGGGGAGTCATAAACGGGGGATTGTTGAAGTCATAAAACTATATTTATCCCTCATAGACAAAGAACTTTTTTACAACCCGTACATTTCTGTTTTCGGGGGAGTTTTACCAGCTGATTAGATAAGCTCCCCCTGGCTGTTCCTCTACAAGGGGGTTCTTTGTCTTACTCCCCCAGATGAAGAGTTGAAAAGTTGCATGCAGTTGATTGCTCTTTTTGTTCCCCACCAACGGTTCTATTGTTTCTTAAAAGTGCGGCTTTATTTTTCGAGGAATCTGGGAGCCCAATTACTTTTGTTTCAAATCTTTTTTTATTTCTGCAAACAACTGCCAACACAAAAGGATAAATCATCATCAAACATCTCTCAATCTTCTCAATCCTTCTTTTTCCTGCCTCAATTGCATTTTCCTTCCAGCAAATTACATTAATTTAGATACTTTTTGTTTTATTCTTCCGCAATAGCATCCACCCTTTTTGTCGAATAAAACGATTTGGAAGTGCAGCTAAGTGAATAAAAGAGTCTCTGGAAGTTCCCTCCGATTTTCGGTCGATTGGAGTCCATCTCAATTATAACGAGGAAACACATACTCCTCGTTTTGCTACAAGTTCAAACATAGAATTTTGACGAGAAAAAAAAGCTCTAAAAATGTGGGGGATGTTCAAGCACATTTGAAGAGCTCCGTCCAGTTCATTTCCTTTAAGAAAATATTTTTCTAATTTAGGAAATTACTTTCCCCCTCTTTTCTCAGAAGTACCACGGGGTTCCCGTGTGATTTCCCCCTACAAGAGCCAAAATTAGTCTTCCTGATGTTCTCTGACTAGGAGCCAACGGAAAAAATAGCCATTTGCAACACAAGAAATACTATGTACATATTATATCTTTTGTATCAAACTCAAATCTAGTTTTTCCTGTTATTATAAACGTCCGTCCGTCTGTTCTTCCAGCAATTTGTAGATCTGAATTTCCTCTACAACTTTCCAGAACATTGCAAATCAATGAATAACTTTCAAAATAAGAAACTGGCTAATTGGGATATGGAGCTCTTTAAATCTATGAATAATCATTTTGCTACAGAAGCCCTAAAATTCTAGACATTTTCTCGGCCTTCCTGTCGCAGCTCCTATATCCTATTTTTTGGATTTTGAATGAGTCAAGCCCGCCTTTCACAAATTAGCCTCCAGACAGACAGTATTTTCCGTACAAATCGTAGATGAAAAGGAATCTTCTTGGGGGAGGAAGTGATGTCAAAAGTGTTCTTCGTTCAATTTCTCAAGAGCATTTCAAAGATGTTTTTGGTCCTTTGGGAGTCAGCTGACTATCCCCAAAAAGCGGGTAGAATTCATTAATTTGCGAGAGAGATCATCATCAGTTTATGACTGAGTCTCATATTTCCATCTGACCGTCTGAGTTCCATTGGAGCATATGAAACTTCTTTCTAGTCTGGTTTCCTTCGAATTAATCAACTTTTTTCGATTAATCAAGCTGCAGAGAAGGAAAGAAAAAGAGAGGCTGGGCGGTGTGTGATTAGCTCCAATCTTGAAGGAAGATCTGCCCTTCCTTTTGAGGTCAGCAAGGAGTCCAAAAAGCCAGCTGGTCTTCTATTTTAATTTTGAAGTGGTGGAGCCAGCTAATCAGACGACGTGAAACATTCATTGCTGACTCGAATAACCCCTCGGACTTTTGGAATCGCTCTCAGAAATTTTTTCTTTGAATCTCCCCCAGTCCTTCTTAAGTCATTTTCTGCCACCACTTTCGAACCAAAAATCAAAGTTTTTGGAGCAAAAAGTAGACTACCGTATCCAAATTTGACTACTCCTCTTGAATGAATTCCTAAGAGAAAAGATTTTCTGGAGAAAAAAAATTCCTCCAGCCTTTGAGATATAAAGATGACTCATTTTCAAAAAATTTGGAGTCAAAAAGATCGTTTTTTAAATAAAATCAAATAGGATCAGCTCCCCAGCTCTTCTCTTTCCAAACCAAAAATGATCGGCCAAATGCGTTTGTTATAATAAAATCTGGTCCGCGATCTTGTTTATCTGTGGCCTTGGAAGGACTCTCGTACTATAGTAGTCTCTCTAAATGGATTGAGAGAGCAGCAGATGGCTCTATTCCTGTCTCCTCAATATTCTATAGGTGTTGATGACACTGAGCGACGTAATGTTTTCCTCCTTCCAACTGACCAATTCCCCCCCACTTTTTTTGTTGCGATTTTCACTGGTTGTTTACTGGCCACTCGGAGCACTCGATTAACTTGTTTCTTCGCAATCTAATAACTCAACTTTTCTCCTTTTGAACTTCTAACTTTTCCGGAAAATTGCCTTGAAGATTGGAGCTGCGAATGAAAAGAAAGATAGAGAGAAGGAAGGAGGCAAATTGGTACTTGGAAGATTCAATCTTTGAGTTTAATTGGTTGATAAGGACAAAAAACTTACGTCGTGACGTTTTCCTAATTTCATTTCAAATGTCCTCCAGACTCCCCTTTAAAGCAACAAGATGTCTACCAACTTTGTTTTCATCCATTCTACGAGATTCCTAACCTCGATTGGTTGAACTAGAAAGATAAGAAAATTACGATAGTCCGATGTAACAAAGAAGTTCATCTTTCTTCATGGTTGTTGGACTTTGTTGCAGACTTGTCTGCTCTCTTTTTCTCCGAAATGAAGCCATCTAATCGCGAGTCAAATGGCCCTAATAGCGGAAATTAGCTTGGTCGGAGCCAACTTTTCTTAATTTCATTTTGTTATCAGAAAATGAACGGCGAACTTTGGCTTATTTAGTCGTCTTATTTGGTAATTCGCTGAAAGCTCCTTGGCCTTTTTATTTTTTCCCATCAGGATCAGACTAAAGGAGAGAAGAAAACAGACGAAAAACAGATCTAGCTGTTTAGGTAATGAGACTCTCGTCCTTTCGAATTTTCAAACAAAAATCCAATTGTTCAAAGATTTATGAGAAAAGCCAATCAGAACGGAAATTTGGTCGCCACTGATGAGATGCAGAAAGATCCCTCCAAAGACCTTCCTTCCCTTCTGACGTCGTGGGAAATTGCGTAGAATTCTTCCCGTAAAAGTCGTTCCAGCTGTTGCGATCTCTCTTTCATAGAATTCGTCGCAATTCGCATAGAACTATCTCAGTTTTTCTTGAACTCCTTTTCTCTCACCGCTTGCATATTTTAAAATTAAAATTAGAAAAAGTTCTTGGTCTTGTATGTAACTGGAGAACCTTAAAAGCACCACCACTCCTCCTTCCAAAACAGACAATTAAATAGATTTTTATCGAGATATCCATCTAAAAGATCCATAACTCAGCTCTTGGCTCCTTCCTCATTTCCTCGCAAAGGTCTCTCCTTCGCCAGCTGTTCTGATTAACTTTTTAAAATAGAATTTTCTTGAAATTCTTGACCGGTGTTGTGAGGTAATTCTCCGTCTTTCAATTCCCCCCTTTCTCCGACATATTTCTTGCGAATAAACTCTGGACTCTCAGCCCATTTGCTAAATCTATTTTTGGCTAAAAGTGATCTTCTACCGTTCTTCCAATTCCTAAAAATTAGTAAAAATTTTATTCAAAAATGAGATGTCCAGAGAAAAAATTGCCTCCTTGGATGATTTTCTCCTCAAAATTTGATCCTTCCCATGACCAAAAAATGGATTGAATTAGAGCCAGAAAGTTCTCGTCTTTTACCCTCTGGAATACTAATTGACTAGTCTTTTCTCTCTCGATCAAAAACATATTTTTCCAATTAACTCCCCATTGACGGCTAGGATCTAATCGAGTACTTTCCTGTCTCTCTCCCTCCCTCGTTTTTTCCACTAAAAATAGAGACCACGGATCCGTGAATCGACTCCCCTGACATTTTCCAAGAGTTTAGAGCGCATACAACAGCACATGTTCATCTCAATGGAAAGAAATCGTCTGGACTTCTTTTCGAAACAATTTCTTTGCGATTTTTGGCCAACTTCAGATAACTTTTATGATTTTTGACGCTCAACAATCTTCTAGTTCTTGACCTCGTCTAAAATTTTGGAGAATATCAAACGTTCTAAAAATTACTGTAAATCGCATCGTAGCGGGACTCTAATTCTAGTCGTCAGAAGTCCTTTTCTTTCGCAAAATTTAGGCTAAACAATGTATCAAAAAGTCAGAAAACAGCTCCTTTTGAATGGAGACCAACTTTTGATTGTTGATAAGGTGTGTATGAGCTAAAAATATAGTAATTCCTCCAAAGATCGGTGGGGAAATCTGAAAACATTTTCTGCAGAAAGTCGCGAAATGATCACTCAATTGGTTTTTCTCCCTCGAAGCTATAGTTTACGTGGGACTCTCGTTGCATGACAAATAGCTGAGATTCAAAGGACTGAGAAGATGATTTTTTGATTCTCCTCAATATGTATGGATGTTCGTTGAAAAGGGGTCTTGGCGTGATTGGAATAGTCCAGACGGAGGAGGACGCATGAGTAAGTCTGGCTGGATGTTTACCGCCCCCATAAAAATATCCAGAAACTAACCTAATAATGGGTCACCTCGTGCTTCGCGGCTAAAAATGTCGGCTCAATTTCTCTCCCTCTAAAAATAATTTGTAGATTTTTTGAGTGAGGAACTTGAGCCATTTACTGCGGCTTAAACCTAGACTAAACCTCTCCGCGGAGCCTAATTGTCGCCATATTTTTTGGGCTTCCTTCCGGCCTTTGAACCTCCGCCAAATTCTAACTTTTTAGTCCAAAAATTGAGCAAATATAATCCGGAATTCGTCTCGATTAGTCGTTCCCCGGTCGAAAGAACAAAAATCATAGTTGAGCTCATCCATCTTCTCCAAATTGGAAACATCTTTTCGACTTCTATACGATTCTCTCTCATTTCTCAACAAAAGAAAATGGATTTTGATTTTCCAAATTTGTCGCCAAAAAACTCGGAAGGAATGCGAAATGTGGTCGCAAAGAGGCCACCAAATTGAATTGCTTACAAAATGACTAGAGAGCGACTTTACTTTTAGTGTACTTTTATCTCGGAGTCCCTCGATGTGGCCCGAATTGCGGACTCGAGCACTCTCTCCAGGAGAGACAAAAGCCCTTCCCATGGAATTATGCTAGTCGTTGGAGGAGAGGTTAGAGGTCAATCTCTCGTACAGCTGTGTTTGTGATGATGAACTTTGAATTCGAACAAAATACTCTCGCGAACTTAATTTCCGCACGAAGGAGCTTCTCTATTTTTGGGCCGAAACAGTAGGCGCTTTTTAGTTCTCAATGAGAAAGGGCCTATTTCCTAATCGGAACGAGCTCATCAAAAACCAGAAGATTTCCTACACCAAAACAGCAGCTGAGAAAAGAGTTTGTGATCTTAGCTCCTGCTTTTTCCCCTTTTTATGGGCAAAGACTGCTGATGAAGGCGCTTTGACCAGATTTTTAAGCCAGTTGAAACTCTGCTAAAGGGATCTTTTTATCGCAAGTTCAGCGATCTTTGTCCCAATTTTTTGCTTTCCTCCGCTACTGGAAGTCACAGCTCGCTTTCGACTGCCCAAAAGTACTACTCAAAGCTAAAATTAGACGAATTTTTTTTGTCAAACAAGCATGAAAACCCTCTTGTTTTAGGACAAAGCGCTTCTAAACGATGATTTAAGGCCAAATTTGGTTTCAATTTCAATCTTCTCCTCTAATTTTGATCTTCGTTAGCTTTTTTTTGGAAAAGAGAACAAGAAATGTGCCACGTTTGGCACAACATCGGAATTACGGTATCTGGATAAATTTCTCCTTGAGTTTTTTCTTCTAGTTTTCCCTCGCTTGAGTAAAAAAACGGAAATTAGAGCCGGAATTTGTCCTTGAAAGGGTTTAAAATGGAACTATTTCCCCCACAAATTGTTTGTTTTCCTCAGCCTTTGCATGCCTTCTCCTTGCAAAAAGAGAGAGAGAGACCATTCCAATCGAATTTCTTTTTGTTATTTATTCATTTTTCGAGGATGATCTCTCTTGCTCTCTCTCTCTCTCTCGACGAATCAGACTCTTTTCCGGTCAAACGAGAGAAACTTGAGCCAATGTTAAAGTGAGACGGGGACAGCTCTTTTTCCACGCACCTCCCCCACCTCGACCCCGCCCAAAAGAGAGAAAGAGTTCCCTCGTACTCTCTCTCACCTCTATTCTCTGTGAAACAACTGGATCAATCACTCTCACTTCCGAACTCATTTCTCCCACCATTAGCACTTTAGTCGAGAACAAAGAAAACAAAGAATATTGTACTCATTAGGCCTCGCTCTCTATATTGCTTCCTCAAGAGCTGTACTACTCTTCATTTTAGTCCAAAAAAATCTTTTTTTTCATCTGGAGCTATTCTCCCAGCCTCTTTCTCCCCCTAAAGATGCTCTCTCGAGTTTGCTCCAGTTTTTGATTTCCAAAAATATCCTCACTCTCTTGGAAGTTGCCTTCTTGTGTGTCTTCCCGGTGTTAAAAGTCTTCTTTTTCCCCTCTGATCGAGCGGAGGAGGCCCTTTCCCACACCCTCAACATATTAGATTTTCTTTCATTTTTCTAACTTAATTCCATCCCTAAATTCCATTCAAACGATCAAATCAGGAAATGCTGAGATCTCTCCCAGAATAAGGTCAAAAAAATTTGGGTTTGGAGTGGCGTCAGTCAGTCTTCCAAAACGAGAATTATAAGCCGCTTGAGCCCAGGCTTGTTTTGACAGTTTTCCGGTCGCCTCAAGAAGATCTGAATTACTTTTTTCTTTCGTTTTAGTTTATCGGAACTTATCTTTTGACCTTTTGAACCTTCGAAGGTCTCAGGAAGTCCAAATGACGAGGTTGGAGCGACTTTTCACAGCCAACCCATTCAGCGCTTTGTTTTATTCCGAAAGCCGTTGAAAGAGAAATAGTTTTTTGCTCTTTTGTTTGATAATGAGAAACTGAAAAAATCCCTTTTGGGAAAAGGTCTCTCCCAGATCCTTTAAACCTTGTTTTTGCAATTTGTCATCTCTGTTATTCATAAAATTTCGGACACTTTCAGGCCAGTTTATGACTCAATTAGTCTGTTCCCCTATCAATTGCTGTCTCTTCCTCTCTGAAACTTTTTTTATTATTTCCTCTTTAAAACTCGCTTCTCAGAAAATGGAGGAAGAAATCCACGAGGATTGGCGCATTTGGCTGCCGGAATTCCGACGTGGAATGTACATAATGACCAATGATGTGATAATTCCGATGGATTGGAGATACACGGTAAGTCGGGAGGGGGAGGTCCATCAATTATTCACTGAATTCTCGAGGAATTGAGGCGATAATTGCCCAAAGAAAACAACAATTTTGTTGGCTTTTCGACGTCTTTCATTGGGTCGGGAATCATCTACTTTTTCTATAATCTTCTACAAATTGGTAGACGAGAAAAAGATCTACAACTTTGCTTTTGATCGCAAAAGCTAAAAATAACTCGAAGTCTTTGAAAAAGTTGAGGTTGTCTTTCAGTTGGAGAAGGCGATGTATGGAACGTCAATATCTTTAGGAGCACTAGCCTTTGCTTTTACTCTTTTTCGTCTCTGTCGGTCGGTTATTTTTTGGTCCAAAAAAAAGCGACGAAAACAATTTCAGAACAGACAAAAAGAAGCTGATATTGGCGGCCAGATTGTATTCGTATAAGCTGAGCTTGACGGCAGCCGATTTTATTATTTTGTTCCTCTACGCGCCAATCCAGCTGATTTGGATCACCAATTTCTGGGTAAATTTATATTCCCAAAGAATGCCAAAGGCCTCCTTTTGACCACAGCGGCGAGTCGGTAAATAAACGAGTCGCAACTGCTGTCCAACCACGTGGTCAGCTGAGCAAAAATCTCTCTCTGAGAGAGTGCAACCAATGCCGAAAATTATTTTTGGATTTGCTTCTCCCCCTCAGCTATACAGAAAGAGGGAAAAGTCTGAATTTTAGTGGAATGCCGGAGATACGATGTGCCGTTTGTTCAAATTTGTCTCCGCCTTTGGCTTCTATCTCACCGCCAACATGCAGGTTCCTTCTGGGTTTACTTTGAGACGAAGGACTTTTCCAGGTTATTGTCGCCTTTGATCGCCTCTACATTACGGCCACGATGAGGACTTGTCGGCTCTCGAGAAAGGTTCGTTTTTGATGAGTCAGTCGACCGGAATTAGTGAGAACGAAGCCTTTTTTGATCAAATAGGGATCAGCTTTTTTTTGGCTGCAAACGTGTGGAGTTCGAAGAAATTCTATTCTATTTCTAGGGTTTTGCAATCTCCTTGACTCCTCATTTTTGAAAATTAAAATTGAATGTAAAGTTAAAATATTTCTTCAAAAGAAAGTAAACCGCTTAGAAAACTCAGAAGTGAGGAGAGCCCTGTAGAACATAAAATGGTGAAAGCCAAGCCTCCCTAATGAGGAAAATCAAAGCTTGTTTTTAAAGAGTCTAATTGAAGCCAAATTTTCCCGGAATGAGCAAAATTTGAGTCCAGAGTTCACTTGAGAAAACGCTTCCTCTCATCGGGTTCTTCTCACATGTTCCTCCTCCTCTTCCTCTATGTTTGCTTCCATTAAATGAACGGATTGCTCTCAGAATGATCGTTCAATTGTTCTTTCAAAAATGCAAAGCTTTTAAGCCTAAGTGCGAGTGATGTTGCAGGGGTTGTACGACTGAGTTTTTGAAAGTTGTCTGCCAGACATTCGCAATAAATAGAAGCTATAGAGAATTTCAGAAGGAGCCTTACAATACGCGAGCTTGTATGATAGCAGCCTGGTCGTTGGCTTTGCTCTGTTCGACTCCGCAACTTTTCGTCTTTGGAACCTCGTCTCCCGGTGAAGGAAAGGAGCAATGTGTCACAATTTGGTAGTTTTTATTTTCCACCCACTCATCCATAACGGGCTTCAGGTTACAACGACGAATGGATCATATGGAACAACGCGAGTATCTCCGCGATTACGCCTTTCACGTGGGCTTAAGGGCCAATAAGTCATCTGATGTAGGGGACTTTTGTCATCTTCTTAAAGTTGGAAGTTTAGTTATATTTCCTGAATGGAACTCTCCGCCATTGGGTTGATCCGCCAGAATTTAGCGAACAAAGCATCTTCGAAGATTCCCAACAATGGATGTATATGGAGCAGGTGAGAGGGCGATCGGGGATGAGGTCAGAATGGGTGAATACTCATTACGCATCAAAGGCATTCTTTATTCAAAGAGTGGGATAAACTTTCTTGAATCCTTCTGAACTCACAATATCCCTTTTCAGGCTTACAATATCATCCATTTGACAACTCTCTGTGTTCTGCCTTATCTCCTGGAACTCTTCTGTTATACCGTAATCCTTTATCTTCTCAAAGGAGCTCAACAAGGCCAATTTCTTTCAATAACTGAAGTATTTACCAACCGGTTGGAGATCCTTTCCTCCTCTCAATCAATCTACGACTTCTAGGCTTTGTTGTCGAGGGAATGGGAAACGATCAACGCTGGAAGATCCATTAAATGTCGATAGAAGTGCTTCGATCACTTCGAACGAATTCACTTCTTGGTTCAAAAAGATTCGACCGAGGACGCAATCAATCTCAGAGACTGGATTGAAGATCACAACGGAGGTCTCTCTCCTTTCAGCCAGTAAGTTGCCGTTGCTGTGATAGAGATGGGGGGACAGATTTTGCAGGAGATCCTCGTGATCGATCAGCTAGTTGTTCTCAACTGAGTGCACATCAAGGCGAAAAGTCTGACGAAGGTAATTTTCTTGTTTAATTTGAGCGAGGGCGAAAGAGGAAATAGACAGAGAAATTCGTTTTCAGGAAAGGGATATAAGGAGGAGAAAAGGAATTCAAATGCCGCCTCTCCATGGCTGGTTACGGTCAATTCGGCTAGAAGAAAAGCCAGAATCAAGGCATTTTGGATGCTTTCAGTGAATCTGCTCCTTTGGTCTCCCTATTGTCTGGCGGCCATCATCAACGCCGTCATTCCGATGAGAGAATTTCTAAACTTCCAATTTGCCGTGGCTCTTGTTGGTTTCAATTCGGTTTCCAATCTCCTCTTGTGATCTTTTTGTCCCAACTTCTACGGGTATTCACGTGATATTTATTCATAATATTTGGACGAAATGGCATTCGAAATGCGAAATTAAATATATACATTTATCTCTTCTTGTAGAAATATTTCTCTTTGAGTCAAAAGGCGACTAGAAGCAGTTCCCTTAAAAAATTTCAATATTTTGATCAATGTCATATTTATTAAAGTGTAAAAGCACTGTTGAATGAGATCAGTGATTTGATTATAGAAAAGCGACTATAAATCGGTGACCTTAGGTCCTTTCGGTGGTGGTCTTTCCCTTGGCGGACTGGCATTTATATTTACATAATCATGGTTCCGAGTAATTTTAGGAGCCTCTGTTTTGGGAGAGTTTCGAATCACATTCGTATAGTCTTGATTCTCACTTGTCGAACTATGGATATTCACATAGTCACGCGTAGAAGTATCCGACAAATTCACATAATCGTGAGGCTTTTTGGGAGTCGAAGTTTTTGGATTGTGCAGCTCATGATCAAGAGTTGTAACCCCATGTCCTTCGAAATAATCATGATGGGGAGGGGGACCTTTCATCATCGGTTGGAGCTCAATTGGCTCTTCTTCGAAATCCTCTTCCTCCGGCAATTTCACAGTACGAGAAATGAACCAACAGACTCCGACGAGAATCACAGCCAGTGCTTGGAAGCCTGCATTAACCGAATGGAAAACTACTCGAAGATTCGAATTGTCATACACAACGCAGTTGCCTCGATCTGGAAAATCTATTTTCCCCCAAAGTTTTATAAGTGTTACCATATTCGCATCTACTGTTCCATAAAACACAGCTGGAGTCGATTACCCAGCCAAAAATGATGGGAGCCGGTATAAATCCAAACAGATTTGTGGCACAAGAAGCCAGCGAAAGAGCCATTACTTTCTGATCATCATATACCGATCTAAACATTTTTAAAATCAAAAGTCTCGAAAGCTACCGTAAGACGATCATCATCGTTACCATGAAGAAGAGATTCCCCGCGAAAAGGCCAATAAACATAACTGGAATATAGCCAAAAATAGCTGCACATCGGCCATGAAGAAGACCTTTTTCGACTTTTCCTCCACCAGCACATTCACATGATTCCCACTGGAAGGAGCTTTAAACAAAGGGGATAACTTACAATATCGTAATCCGAATTATACTCTGTACAGCCAGCATGACAAGGAGAAAAGAAATTGTTTCCATCGTAATTGACTGGCTCGAAGCGAAAAACGAAGCTACATCTGCAGGACGAAGAACATCCAAGGTAGGCATCACGACTTGTCCATCGTTTTGATAATTCCTCTTTTTGAAGTCCCAAAATTTCGGGTTGATCACAGCCGAAAAGCATTCCAATCAGGTAGGTGCACTGTAAAGAAAGCATTTAGAGATTTAAGGAGCTCTTACGAAGATGAGAGACCAAGAAGCAAGGAGGAGGAGAATAGCTCGACGAGGAGCGACATTCCAACGCGAAAGAACCCAACCTCCAAGAGCTGTTGATGCAGCTACTGCTCCAATTGAAATGAATCCTAGAGAAAGCGAAGTAAAAAGAGAAGCTCATACGTGCCTGCATAGATATCAGCAGTACTGGCGCTTCGACCAAATTGGGTTTCGATATATTTGGGAAGATAAGTCTGATACCCTCCGATGAGATAAGAGCCAAAGACCCAAGCTGAGACCATCGAAACGAAAACTGGATTCCTAGCAAGATCCCAAACGATGAGAGGAAATGCTGAAAAGTACAAAAATCTATTTTACAAATCCACCTTTAAGTGATTCCAAGAAGTGGGAACAACTCTTTGGTTCTTCTGGCTCAGGCGATGGAGGGAGAAGAGCTGAATCCGTGAATTTGCGATAACTCTTTGGAAAGAAGAAGAATGGTGCTGCACAAAGGAGATACAGTATTCCACAAATCATAAACCCTAAAATATTCTTGCTAAACTGTAAAAGGATGCTTACCAAGCCACCAAGCTCCTACCCAATGGTCGTCTCGAGGCGTTAAATGAGGTGGAGCTCCTCCCAATGTCGTGTAGATTCTATTCGTTCCAGCAGCAAAAGCAAATCCTAATGCTGGACCGAACGCATAAGTACTGGTCAAAAGGCCGAGGAAGAAAGGAGATTGACGTTTATCTATCACATTTGCATCTATAATTGTTTATATTTATACTATTTAGATAATAAGCTACCTATGTAGACATAGGCGAGAGTATTGAAAGGAGCTGCACAGACGCCAGCAATAACTTGGCCCAGTGCCAGGAAAGTATAAGCAACCATGTGCTCCTGTTTTTCTTTTCGACAATCCTCATTCAGTCCTTGGTCTCTATAGGGGTCGCATTTGAATTCCAACGCATATTCTTCCTTTAAATTTGATTTCAATTAGAGAGAATAATTTACCTTATTTTTAAGGAAAACCTCAGAATCGTGATCAACTGGACCATAGATTAGGACAGGCAGAGCCAAAAGAAACATTGCCAACGAACTCAGAATGACTCCAATTCCAGTGATCCTCGGCAAATGGCCAGTTGAACCGAAATAGCCAACAACAAGGATGGCTATTGTATGTCCGATATCGTAAAGAGATAGTAAAAGTCCAGACATTTCGCTGGATAGGCCGAAACGGCGCTCCAAAGCTGAGAGGATTCCAACCACATAGCCAAGATAAGTTCCTTGAATCGCAACGACAATTATCATCAAAATGACAAAATGTGTAAGAGAAAGACGCGGTGGTCTCCTCGTCGGGAGACGAGTTGCGTCCATAGAAGGACTCCTTTTTCTCTAAAAATTCAACATTTTGATGGGCGAATAACACGATCTTTTTATGGTTTCTTTGATTTGTTTGGAGAGGGAGAAAATGCGTCAGAGGAAAGGTGTTGTTCTTAGGAAATTCTTTTCAAGATGGCCTTGGATGGAAAAATTATGAAAGTCTTGTAAAATTGGCCTTGGAGTTGAGGGAATGAGTCACCAAATAAGGAAATTATAGCAAATATCCACTCCAGGCTTTTGGTTGCAACAAATTTCATGATTTTATGTAGAATTTCTCTTGAAACTTCCTTTTAAGCGTCTTTTTTGCGCAGTAAATGCATTTTTCGGTTTGTTTGCTCGAGATTGGCCGAAACCTCAAAAAAAAAACAAGAAATGCGCGTGTGAAATGTGAATAGAAAGTCTAAATAATCGATGAAATCCATGAGAATCTCTACAAAATCTCCGCAAAGAAGGAAACAAATGCATCTAAAAATGCGCTGAAAGAGGGCGTGATAAGGCGGCTGGCATTCTCTCTTATCGACCAGACCATAGGGCATAAATGAGACAATCCACTAAATCCGCTCGAAGAAAAATTTGCAAGAAAATTGGTGGTGAGTCAAAGGCTGGAGAGGACACACAAATAGACAGAACTGCCATTCAACTCGAATCGGTACACACAACGTGAATGAGTCATTGGATCGATCACAGATAACAGGACCGTGGGCACGCGCCAAGGACGACGGAGGTTAGAGGCCATGAATTCCGAGAGGAGACAGGCACATCGGTTAATTGGCTTCAAGGTCCTCCCCTTTTGTATATCTCTCCTTTTCCATTTATCCGATTTCAAGGGATGGAATGAATGAGAAGGATGGTCTTTTGAACGTGACAAACGAATGGAAGCTTCTTTCAGATGAAAGAAAGAAAAAAAAGAGAGAGAGAGATTACATGCGTGGAGAAAATTTAATTCTTCTCGGAATAAATGTCTGGATACTGCAATTTTATTTTTCTGGGGTGGTTGAAAAATGAGATAATACGGTATAAAGCAATCAACGTCTCGTTACGATTGAGTATCACCAGTGCTACAGTATTCCAAGTCTTATTTTCGCTTATCCTAAATTTCATCTCATTGCTCAATTTATTTAAAAGTTAGCTGAAGTTGCCTGTATATGCAAATCTTAGTTCTTTTCGTGCCTTTCTCTTTGATTTGAAATATTTAAAATCATGGTTTTAGGTCCTCAATGGCAGAAGTTCCGCATTATGTGCTTTATGAGCATGCTGCTGGATATGCTTTACTGAAAGTTAAGGAATTTGAGGATGCAGCCTTAATCGCTTCAGAGGTAAGACTCATTTTAAATTGCGGTGGCTCTTTGCACGCTGGTATCACGGCCTGGTTTTTTAAAGCCTCGACGATTCGTATGCGTGCTAAATTAAAGAGATTTTACCATTAATTCGAGAAAATAAAATTTGAAATTTTCTACCTGGGTTTATCCCACATTTTTAGGTGGATGCTGCTATTTCGAATGCGCAAAAGTTCAATGGAATTGTCAATGTAGCAGCGTTTGATCCATTTAGAAATACGGAAGCAGCTCTTGAGAACTGCAATGCAATTTCCGAAGGTATGTGTCTTAAAATATTATTTGATCTTTTTATAGGTCTGGCTCACACCGATCTGGCAAACTTTCTCCAAAACAATCTGCCAAAGAAGAAATCAAAAGCATTGCTGGGCATCGGCGATCCAAAGCTGGCAGGCTCTCTTACTGAGGCAGTTCCTGGCATAAAGCTCACACACGGAGGCGTTATTATGGAGGTATTTCATAAAATATCAGCGTACATACATCTTATTTCTAAGATTCTACGCGGTGTTCGTGTTCATTTTGACAAATTGGCTAAGGAATTACCCCATCATTCTCTATCTAAGGCTCAACTATCACTTGGTCATAGTTACTCGCGTGGAAAGGTAACTTTTATGCATCCATTATTACTGCAGAAGCATAATAAGCATGTAACGTATTGATAATTAACTGCTTTCAGATTAGATTCGATGTCCACCGTGAAGATAACATGGTTATTCAATCCATCGCCCTCCTTGATCAAATGGATAAAGATATTAACCTCTTTTCAATGAAAATGAGAGAATGGTATGTTAGTTTTTTTTTCCCTAATTAATAATGATTACAGGTATTCTTATCATTTTCCGGAGCTTTTTAAGATAGTTCCCGATCAGAATAAATATGCCAGATTGACCTCTGCAATTCTTGACCGCAATCAGATAACAGAGAAGCCTGAAGAAATGAGCCAAAAAATTTTGGAAATTGTTGAAGACGACGATAAAGTTAGCGAAGTTATTGAAGCTGCTCGCACCTCAATGGGGATGGACATATCAGAACTAGATCTGGTAAATATTGAAAGGTTTACTTATTTAGTATTATAATGTCAATTTTTTAGATTTGCCGATCGAGTTGCTGAACTCACTGAATATCGAAAAGAGCTTCATAATTATGTTAAGGATCGCATGAACAGCTGTGCCCCGTCGCTGAGTGCGTTAATTGGAGAGCAACTTGGAGCAAGACTCATTTCACGCGCTGGTTCTCTCACGAACTTGGCTAAATACCCTGCCTCTACTGTTCAGATTCTCGGAGCCGAAAAAGCACTATTTCGTGCTCTAAAACAAAGATGTAGGTTTTCCAATATAAAACTTTTTTTTTTCCTAAAAAGTTTATGTCATAAATGTGTTTACAGCTGCAACTCCAAAATATGGAATTCTCTATCAGGCTTCATGCATTGGGCGTGCTTCTGCTAAAAATAAGGGACGAATTTCTCGTTTTGTTGCAAATAAGTGTTCAATCGCTTCACGGATAGATTGTTTTTCCGAGGTTTTTATTTTCCATAATTTATTAATCTATTCAAGGTACCTGTACCAACATTTGGAGAGCATTTGAAAGAGCAAGTTGAGGAGCGTCTCAAATATTATGAGACTGGAGAAGTGCCGCGTAAAAATAACGAGGTAATGAGCATGGCACGTGACGAGGCTGTTCCTGTCATAGAAAAGGTAGGCAATTTTATTGAAAATTTATCTATTTTCAGAAACTGAAAAAGAAAAGAAAGCTGGCTAAGAAGATGTCTATTGGTGAACTCTCTGACAAATCTCAATCAATTGACACCGAAAAAAAGAAGAAGAGAAGCGCTCATGAATTGGATGAGAATCAGGAAGATCCAGTTACTGATGATCAGCCAAAGAAAAAGAAGAAAAAAAGCATCTCTGAAGAGGATCTCATGAATAACAGCAACATTGAGAATGAAGGTGTTCATAAGAAAAAGAAGAAGCACGTTATGTAGAGGAGATGTAACTCAAACAATAACCAAAGAAGTCGGAATTGCAATGCTGAAGTTTGTTACGTTAGTCATTCTGTTTTTGTTATAAGTTGAAATAAACTAAAATCATCTAACAAGACTTGTTTTCCTGAATCTATGTCTGATTTAAACGATAGAAATGGGATTTGGAATAATTTTGCCTTTCATAAATGAAAGAAATAGGGCGGTTATGCAATCCTAGTTCGAGTATAGTATCTTAAAAATCTTATCCTTTTAATCGCGAAATCAGATAATTATCAAATGCAGCCGCTCGGTTGGCTCCTTCTTCTATGTCTGCTCATAATGTCCACAGCATCTTTGGATAGTTCCACATATCAGCCCCAGGTCCACTTTTCTTGCAAAGTTTTATTGTAATGCCGATTCCCAGGGTCAAAATGCAAAAGAAACTAATAAAATAATATATAATGTATCAGTGACAACTCAAAATACGTCTACAAATCCTTTACCAATTCCTGAGCAAAATTCAGGAGCTGCGGATTCATCAGCTGAAACTCCAAGACCAGCAGATGAGAACACAGATAATACAACTGATTCAACTTTTCAATCATTCAATGCAACTGCAGCAGGAGATACATCGAGGTCAACAATGGAAAATGAAAGTGTCCCTCCAGTTAATAGGTTAACTTATTAATATTTAATAATTTGGTAACAGTGGAATAGACATTTCGACTGATGGGTCGAAAAACGAAGACGAAACTTCAAGCTCAACTACAACGATAGTATTGGTTATCGTTTCTATCATCGTGTTTATTGCTGCCATTATTGGGGGAATTTTCCTAGTGAAGAGGAAAAAGAAACCTGTAGAAATATTACCAAAACCAAAGGAGGGAGTGCCGAAGGCGAATTCAAAATCCAATTTACTTTCTAAAACGACGAGTCGATCAGACATTACAGCCAATTTCAAACGCAAAAGAAAGTCGAGTCCACAAGTGAGCTGCCACTTAAGAAAGCTAAAAGAAGTCGATGATTTTCAGCAAATTAAAAAAGAAAAGGTTCGAGGAGTTCAGCCGGAAAATTTGGAAGACCATGAGATCAAGCTGTTAGGACCGCTGAAAATAGAATCAGGCCAAAAAGATGGCCCTCTACGACATGCGACTGAAGACGTAAAATCGGGAAGCTTCCAGAAGAACATAGTCTACGATCCAAAGATGAATGTTATGGTTGAAATCGGCACAGAAGTTGAGGACTTGTCTGTTTCGAAGACTCATATAACCGTAAGCGACGATAACACACTACTTGTGCCATCGGAAAACAAATTGAGTAGCAAGAAATAACGATTTTCTATTTTTTTAAAATAAATATGAAGATCTTTATACTTTTTGAGATTGAAACTATGAGCAAATGAAATACCAGAGCTTATTTTATTCCAATTTTATCTTTGTTAGTGTTTTCTTGTTGTTCATCGTTATTTAGCACAAATTATTGTTGTATTTACATCATTTAAGTTCTTTCGATAATTATACGTAAGCGCGCTCCAACGATACTCGGGGCACGTCAATTTGGCAATTCTAGGAGTTGCTCTGGGCATATCTTTGTGTTATGCTTAATCTAAATCTCTATTTGCAATACGAAATATTATTTATTTCTAATGAATTTTGTGTGATTATTAGATCTCTCAACCGCTTTTTTTTTGTTTATTGTTTGCGATTTAAAATAGTCAAATTTCTAGAATGGGTATGCGAAGAAATACCCAGTCATATAGCATAACTGCAGAAGATGAACTCAAAATCAAAGGAAATTATGTTGTGAAGCGTTTTAATGGTACGGAAGATGAACAGGTAAGATTATTTTTTAAAATAACAATGATTTTTAAATGTTTTAGGTACATGCAGAACTTGTTGATATCAAAACGGTGTGCAACAGCGAGATACGGAAAAATCGTAATGAAAAAATTGAAAAAAATTTAGTGAATCCTGGAATAAAGCAGGAGATACTTGAAGATGACGATGTAAGTTATGCCTTGTCTATAATAATTCCTGCTTAGGAAGAAACTCCCTCTCAGCCGTCGCCAACTAAGAAAATGCACAAACTCTACTACATCCATTATTTTGGCCAAGATAGACGACTTGATGAATGGGTAGAGAGAGAAAGGTATGCTGTTTATTACAGCGCTTTTATCGATTTTATTTAGATTCATTGAATTTGTACCAGAAAGTGTAGCAGCCACCTTACCAAAGTTTGAGGGAGTCATTAAGGAAAATGGACATAAAGGCGGCACTATCACACGTTCACAAAGGAAACTTCAAGAAGAATTCCATCATGTTCAACGCTCATTTGATAATATGGACGCATTTACAGCTAGATTAGAGAAAGAACATGAAGAGGTATTTTATTTGCAATCTAAATTGAGGTAGAATTTTAGCGAACAAAAGTTAAATTAATCCAAAATGTTATTCTTGGATTGTATAATATTAGCACATGGTATTATTCGCCATTCCCAGAATATGCGCAAAAAGATACTATATATGTGTGCGAATACTGTCTGGCCTATACACCAGATAAAGAAGCATTTATATGCCATAAAGTAGGTTTATATTTATTTTAATATATGAATTTAGTTCGATGTTTGCAAGCAAAAAGGACCACCTGGTAGTGAGATTTACAAAAAAGGCGTGGTTTCTATTTTTGAAGTTGAAGGATCAAAAGCCAAGGTAAATTCTTTTTTTTCTTCTAAAATCATACTATTATTAGACCTATTGTCAATGCCTTTGCCTTTTATCTAAACTATTCATGGATCACAAAACTCTATATTTTGATGTGGAGACCTTTATATTTTATATTATTTGCGAGGTATATAATTTTTCAATTAAAAACAATTTTTTTTAGAGAGTTGGTGATCTATATCGTATCGCAGGCCATTTTTCAAAAGAACGACGCTCTGACAACAATCTTGCTTGCATTATGATATTGCCGCCATACCAGAGAAAAGGATATGGAAAACTGCTAATCCAATTAAGTAAGCTAGAATTTTTTAAAATTAATGTTACTAAGGTTATGAGTTATCAAAAAGAGAAGGATGGATTGGAACACCAGAAAAGCCTCTTTCTGATTTAGGAAAGGTTAGCTATAGAAGCTTTTGGTGGTGGAGAATTTTAACTGCTATGACTGAATTAGTTAGTTATTTTACAGTTTAGTTCATTTAAACGCTTCCAGGATAATGCTGAGGACCTCACTATTGAAGATTTAAGCAGAATATGTGGAGTTGCTAGTGACGACCTTATTTCTACTTTATCTACTGTTCGACTTCTACGTGGAGGATGTTTGCGAGGTTAGTTTTATTCTGGTATTTATACTCTTTTGATATTAGCGAATCCCAAGTTCTTTGGGAATTGTTGGACGAGCCCAAAAACAAGTCGCAATGTAATTAAGCCTTGTTTAGTCTCACCACAACAAATGCTTCGCTTCAACCGTCAAACTGTTAAAAAGCTCAAGGAGTACGCATGCTATAGACCACCACAAGTCCTCCTGGATCCGAACTTACTTCATTGGCAACCAACCGAAATTCGAGATATGCGGAGAGCTTCAATAGAACAAATGGAGACATAAAAGAGCTGTATTATTCTTTCTCTGTAGACGGAAAGTTTTCACCCCAACCTCTCTAAATACGGGTATCATTACTTACCTCAGCTCGTTGTTAATAATTATGATTTCGTTGTTTTATCTTGGATGTTATTAATACAAAATGTTCTCGCTTGCCGTTTTAGGTATTGAAAATGCGTTTAACCGCTATTTATTATTTTCCACTGAATATTGAATTTTTGTAATTGTATTTTAGAAATATGACACGCTCTCGCACAAAGTCACCTCCTCGACGTGAAAGGGATAGAAGTAGAGATCGTGATAGAGACAGAGATCGCAGCCGTGACCGTGAAAGAAGGCATAGAAAAGAAAGGAAAAGGAGGTAAGAATTCTTTTTTTCTATAACAATTAATTTTCAGACGGGAATCGCCTGGTGCCTCAGATTCGGAAGGCACTACAAAATTAGGCAGTTTATTAAGGCGTAAACGAAGTAGGAGTCGCGACAGAAATGAGAAAAATGATATAAAGTAATTTTTCAATATGCTATTTTAGAAAAAAAGACATTATAGAAAAAACGGGTCTTCTCCTCCTGTTCCTCTGGAAATTCAAAAAGAGCTCAATAGCGATTTTGTCGACACAGCTCATCTCAGTGAAAATGCTAAGAAATGGCTAGAAGAAAGAATTGCGGAGCAGGCAAGTCGAAATTATATTTTCTAATTAACGTTTAATATTATTAGGTGACAACGCGTGTTAATAATCTAGAAACGCTAATGGCTGAGCGTTTGAATTCGTCTCGAGCAGAGCTAGAGCGGCAACTCAGGTCACAAATAGAAATGGAGCTCCGGAAAGAAATGGATGATACGAAGAAACGAGAGGAGGAATCCCGTAAAAAATGCGAAGGATTGGAAAATGAACTGAAAGCCAAGATTAAAGAAACAGAGGAGGCTCAACGGAAATATGTTAGTTTTGTTCCAATTAATGTTAATTGGATAAAACCTCAAATTTTTGTATAATTTTAATATTTGTTAATCTACTTTTATGCGAAACTTGTGGGCCATTTTTGGCACACAGCGTGCTGTCATCGTTTGTAAGGAGCAACTGGATGAACATCGTGAGGTGGGCCTGGAATAAAGCAGGTTTGCCTGAATCCCGGGTTTTCTTTTCTTATTTTTGGTCAAGTAAGACTCTCAAGAGCTGATGTAATTATAGGAAAGACCAAAATGTAATTTCGTTTATAAATTTTTATTGTTTCAGAATGAGGAGCGTTTGGAGATGCTGGCTCAGCGAAGCCAGATGGAGAGGGAACGACTTGAATTGCAAAAGGAAAAAGAAACACTGAACAAGAGCGAACAATCAACCATTTTAAACAAAGGAGGCTTAGCCAGGGCTCCAATTAAGCTCAAATTCGGTGGCAAGTAAATTTTTTGTTTATATTACAATATAAATGTCTAGATATTTTCTTCTTACAGAAATTTTTACCTCTTATAATACACAGATATTCTATATGGCTAGAGGAAAGCTTTAAGCTTATGCAATTTTTCTATATATTCACACTAGTCGAAAAATAGGGATAAGAATAATTAGCAATAAATTTAAAATGGAAAAAAGGGAAAGTGAGCACAGAAAAAGTTTCAAGTCGCGATGATACGTCTGGTGACAACATTAGCTGAATTACTCGCATGAGTTCATGGTCAGCTACCACAGAAGCTCCAATTTTTGCATTATTTCCAAACTAAATCAGCTTATTAGCATTGATAAAACTCACTGGAATCATTTGAACAAAGAAATCGAAAATCTTCTTCGGACCAATGAAGTTGTCCGGCATTTTTCCCATAGAAATAAGCTCTTGTTGCGTATAAGGTCTTAAACCCGTAAGTTCGTCTTCTTTATAATGATTTAGATAAAATCGGCCTTCACGAACTTTAGAAGGTATTCCAGTTAAACTGAAGTGCTGACTAAAGAAGACCTCTTTGTTCGAAGGAGTTCAAGCTTACTTTGCCAAAAGGACACAATCGTTATTTGTGACAAAAAGAGGATTTCCTGTGTACATTTCAGCGAACATACATCCAATAGCCCAAACATCGGTTTTATTATTCTGTGGGAGACCAAGATAAACCTCCGGCGGGCGATACCACGTAGCTTGAACGCAATTCTTATATTGAAAGTGAAGCATATCACTCGTTTTGCATGTGTTGCCAAAATCCGAAACCTAAAAAAACTTACTACTTCTAATTGTTAGGACACACCTTGACAAGAGTTCCTCTATGATCTGAACTGATGAGGATATTCGAAGGTTTGATATCACAATGAGTCATTCCAATAGAGTGTAGATGTCCTACTCCACATAAGATCTAAAATGGTTATCCTTTTTACGATTTTTTAAAAGTTTTTTACCTGATAACCGATAGTCTGGATAAGTTGTAAATCAAAAGGACCCGCTTTATAATTCAACATTTTGAGGAGAGAACAACCCAGCTCTTCCATTAGGAAACAAAACTTGTTTCCAACCATAAACGACAAAATATCGGCCATAAGGAACTGAGTTCCAAAAGTCGCCTTTATGTGCTTCATCACTTCCATCTGAACAAAAGGATCACGGTATTTGTATGTCCTACTTCTTCGTTTATTTGATTCTTTGTTTCTTCATTAAATGGCTGGGCTTTTAGACAAAGTTTCTCAGCGAAACAGCCGCGATGCAGGTGGACTCGATAGACAGTTCCGAAGACTCCTTTTCCAATCTGATTGTTAATATCTAGACGGAATCCTTCAACCACTATCGAATTGCCGGGAATAATATCCTGAAAAGCGGAGAATTCTTTGGGTTTGACATTTGCCATGGGAGAGAGAGAGTCTCTGATTAAGCAGTGGAACTTGTATTTGACTAAAAAAACTAACCTTTGGCTGGTTGTTGGCATTAAAATCGAGATATCCATAAGGAGCATATAAAGCTGGACGGGGCTCGATCATCGGATAGAAACTGGTGGAGTTCATCATGTGTTGTCTGAACATGACTGATGATGACAAAATCCATATATATGAGCAGAAGAAGAAGATGAAAAAGCCAAGAGAAAGTAAATAACCAACTCTGAATACAAAAGAAGCGGGAAAGCGGCGGTTGCTTTCGTGGATTGAGGAACTGTGGGAAAGGAAGGAAAAAAGGTCGCAAAATGTTTTCACTGAATAAAAGGCTTTTTTTGCGATTGCGTGACCGAAGAGATAAAGATTGATTTTTTTTCTATTTTTTGTGGTTATTATTAACCAAAATCTTTTGTACCTCCCTCTCCACTGGCTATAGAGAAGACAAAGAAAATCAATACAATCAGATAGAATTGGAAAGAGCGGAGAGCTCGCACTCTGTCAAGAGAAGGAGTTATCGCAATCAAGAAACGTAACTTGGGGCAACCTAGCAGTCTTGATGTAAGTATTCCCTCAGAGCATAAAACCCATGGGAACTTTCCTCTTTTAAGGGTGGAAAAAGACCAATCAAAGTCGATCAATCCCCGAGGAAATTTATTCAGAGATTCCCAGCGTCATAGAAACTATCTTTATATTCAGAATAAAAGACTAGGGGATTGTCAATGAAGGAAAAAACAAAGTCTCCTTTGATGTCGAAAAAAAGACTTGCTCAGACAGAGCTTTTTGTCTCTCATCTGGTCCTAACGATCGAAGGTGTTGTAAATTGTGAGAACTCCTAATTGTAAGAGTCATTGACTTGACAAACAATGATATTGTAGTTGGAGTTTCCAACATGCAACTGGCACCACTTGTCACGTCGCAAGATTGGTCGGAGCTACAAAAATCGCTGCCTTTGTTCAGAGAGGAAAAATAAAACGTCTATATAGTTTGGGATCATTCCCCCTCAAAATTCCAAAACGGCGCAAGATACGAGAAACAACGCACAGATCGTCTGGGCGGGGTGACTTGGTATTCAAAAAAGAAGGAAATGACTCAATTCAGATTGACGATTCTCAGTTAAAACGCAATAAACGCTTTGTAAATTGTACGATTCCGCGATAAAAGAGAAAAAGGTGGAAATGACTGAGAATATGGATGATGATGATGATGACTAAATCAGTCGAGACTCGAAAACATCTTGTGAAATGGTAGTTTTGTTGACAAATACAATAAAAAGCAGATAAAATCAGCGTTTTTATTCGAATAATTGTCGATAAAAATACAGATCATCTCATTTCGCTTGAAATTGGTTATTTTACAATCTGGAACTTTTTACAATCAGAGGAGATCAAAAACTACAACTTAGTAGGATCGTAAAAGTGGAAGGGAAGGAGGAGCTTCTATTTAGAGAGTATGGTTTACTGGGGGCTCAGTAAAAAGAACGTTTCCTTGAACAAAAGAGAAAGAGAAGAGTTGAGTCAGAGGTCATAGCGACAGACGAAGTTTCGCATCGTGTCTGTACAATTATTTGTAATCCACTGTCCCAACGAGTCATCTTGCAGAGTCATCTGGACAATAATAAGTCTAGACGGAACCCACCGAGCCACATTGCAGTTTGCCAGGGTCAGTGTTGACGAAATTTTGATAAATCAATCCGGACCCATCAGCCCATTTATAATTCGATTCATCTGTCTGATACAATCCGAGCCAAATCGAACTCCCAACTGGCTGACTGACCATCGAGATCGCTGATTATTTGTAGAAAAAAATAAAGAGGTTTTACTGAGGACTAAATTATTCTCCTCAGCATTGAGAATACTCGTTAAATAAGCTCCCAGTTGAGAGTATTGTGCCATACAATATTGCTGCGATTCGTACCAACTGCTGCCGTTTTCGGAAAGAGGAATGGAGATCGCAGTGAAACAGCTCGAGCCGTAGTGGATCCAATCTCCATCACAATCTGAAACAAAAAGAGCTGGAGTTATGACTCGCTAACTGACAATTATGGATTGGATAAATACATTGAAAGGGGTAGTTCTCTGCACAGGCGGATAGTTCCCAATCTCCAGAGCTTGTATCCATTGAAATACAGCTGTTACTCTGTGCGGAATTCTCTAGAAATATTCCCATCTCTCCCTCACTTCTTACCAAGGTTGCTGTAATTTGTTTTACAACTTTCTTCGCCATTTCCAATCCACTCATGTTTATTTTTGGAACAATCGTCTATTTCAAATTTAATGAAAATGTGAATCAACTCTACTCTGTAGATTTTTAAGAATGTCTATATTTTGATTTTCATTCGAAATACAAGGGAGACTTCCGCCAAGACCGTGACACGTCGCTTCCGCCTGTGAATAATTGGTGGAATACATTGGCATAATGCACTGATCGAAACTGATTCTTTATTTGAGCAGAAGGGACAATCTACCTGGTGGAGTAGACTCCTCCATATTGGCAGATAAGAGCTGATGTGGATTGGAGTGAAATACAAAAAGCTATTATCCGGAACATGGCGGAGAGACTCTATGACGGCATGAAGCGTGAGGCGTGAAGTGGCCGATAGTTGATAAGGAATTAGGGATTAACTGATACAATTTGGAGGAGGTTTACACACTTTCATTAAAGAAAGAAATTTTTCTTGCTTTCGTATCTATGAGAGCTTCTATTAGATGAATTCGTACCAAGAAAATACAATGCTCTTCAAGCTAATTTAGCCCAGGTCATTGAGAAAACATCCGCTGGTGGTGATTGTAGGTCCGACCATAAATCTCCGAAGTAAAGTCTACTGATGACCGTAAGCTATTCGGTCATAAATACCACTCGATAGCCTGAGACTC
Organism: Oscheius sp. JU1382; assembly: GCA_932521405.1. Taxonomy (NCBI): domain Eukaryota; kingdom Metazoa; phylum Nematoda; class Chromadorea; order Rhabditida; family Rhabditidae; genus Oscheius; species Oscheius sp. JU1382. Next base: position 6,191,954 of record OW051479.1, read on the forward strand.
CATATGTCACCGGGTTATGGCACTACTCGGCTGTATAAAACATTCACCAAGGAGGCCTGGAGATATTTTTGGAACTGGCTGATTCAAGCGGGAACAGGCTGGCACAGAGAGAGAGAGAGCAATAGCTGCCTGGTCGAGGGGCTAGGACAGCTACGGATATCCGAGAGGCCTCGAAGGGGGAAGCACATTTTCCACGAAACTAGCCATCCTACTAGCAGAGGAATTGTTTTCCGATGGAGTCTCATTCACTCCTCAGATCCTGTTTATCATTTTCCCCCAAAAGTCAAAATGGTCGAACTAGTAAAAGCAACTATAGCGGGGGCAGGCCTCTCCTCCTTTTTGACTCATTCACTCCGCTCGTCTTACTAACCCAGAGGATAGTCGGAGTATTTTTCTCGATACCAGACCCGACGGGGAGAGGGCGTCCTTTCCCTCCTTCTTTTGACTCATTCGCCTCGCTTGTTTATTTTCTCCCAGCCACGTGTCAGCCTTAACCGCCCTGTCTGTCCTCCTCTGAGAAATAAACTCAACCAGTCCAGGCTAGCCTTAACGCCATAATTGTTCGGTTTAACCCTCTCCCCCCTCTCTCTCTTTGCCTGCGGACTGCCTGCCGTCGAGACCAATTTCTCTCCTGGATTCCACGATTAGCATACGGCTGGACGGAAGCCGACATATGTCACGCAATTATTCCCTTTCCTCCTGATTATTCTTCCAACTCAAATTGAGTTATTCTTCTTGTTGTTCCCATCAAAATTAGCTCAGATCTGCCTTCGTAAATTAAATTGCGAAGCCAAAAACACGGCCAAACTAATCATTGGTCCTTATAGATCTTATGATCAAGTAAGTGAGTGAAAGAGAGAGGGAGAGTAAGCGCACTCCGTTTACGATTGTCCAGTAACAAAAACCGGAAGTTTTCTCTTTCACAACTTGTTTAACTCCTTTTTCGTCTCTCATTCCTCCCATTTTTCCTGTTTTCTATTATATTTCCAAACAAGCAAGCTCTTGTATTAATTGTCCCAGTTATTCATCTTGAATTTATTCTTTTGGAGTTTAATCTTTGGAATGTTGTAGAGGGATCACGGCCTACAAGTTTGCAACAGATCATAAAGCCGGAAAAGCGCTTCAACATGCCGAATCTCTCCTCTTCAATTCAAAAGTGCGAAATGTTAAATTCCGCCTGAAAGATTTCCACTTTTTCTGTTCTCTAGAATAATTTCATATCTTCAGTCAAAAAATCAAGGATTATTCTTGTTGTGAAACAACCTCTTTTAAAGGCATCTTCTCTTTGATCAAAAGAATGCCGCAAAAATGCGGGAAAGTCTGAATTTTGAACCCGAGGGTGAAATCTGATGTATACAAGTTCACTCTTCACTTTTGGGGTCAAGTAAGGCAACTTGAAACAGGCCTCGTTACACAGCATGAACGCGTGTGCGGTAGTCGGCGATCGATCTCCTTTATATTGGAAGAGAGAGGGCTGGGGTCACTTAATGCGTCAGAGACCCAGCCTCGGCACAGTGTTGGGGCTAATTGGGCTTCTTTTGTGGAGGTCTCTCTCTCTCTCTCTCTTTCTCTCTCTGCCTCAATTTCTATTTGTTTTTCCCTATAAAGCCCATGAGATTGGGTAAACAAAGCCTCCTAAAAATATTGTTGACCTTTCTAGATTTTTTATCTTCTAAAAATGTGTTACAACCTCCTTTGAGATATTTCTTGAACCAACCAACTGGCACGTCGTTTCCCCGCAGGTGGTGCTCTCTCTCTCTCTCTCTTTCGGCGGAGTGAAGGGGCGGTCACCAGCTGGTTGGGGAACCCTCTTCCCAAAATCGATTTCCCAGGAGCATTTCGTCATTTTTCCTTTCTTAATTAACGTCTCCCTCTCTCACTCTTCTATACACATCAAATGCCACTCCCTAAATTACATTTTTTGACCTATCGCTTTATCAAAGAGACTCGTGACCCCTCACTTCTGTAGCGCCTAATTCCCCTCATCAACCGCCGTCGGAGCGGCAGAAGAACGCTATCGACGAGCAGCGTGGCCGACTAAAATCGAGGACAGCTGTTCCGTTTCTTTTCTTTTTCCGTCGGATTAGACTGCGGCTTTTTCAAGCGAGTTTTGTTGATTTTTGTACCAGAAACTACTGGTTTTGATGCTAATCTTCTTCTTTATTTTTTAATTATAAAACTCATCAGTTCCTTGCGAAATAAAGAAAGCAATAATGGAAGAGAATCAAAGGAAATGAAATTTAATCAACTTCAGCCTTCGTTTTTCGTCTTCTTTATTTTCTCAACATTTATGCTAAAAACAAAAAGTCTTCAAACTCCAGACGGTATTCTACTGCTTTGTCCTTTCTTTTCACTTCGTATTCGGGAACAGCAGTCGGGCGCTAGCCTATGAATTCTCAAGCATTCCTCACGAGTAGTCGGCCAATTCACAGAGCCCTCATTCAAGAGACATTTTGTCGCCGCGTTGAAGCAATGGATACTTTTGGGAATTGAGAGACGTTTTGGTCAATTGCCTATCCTGAATCGATTCATTTTTTGTGCAGCCAGCCGGACTCCTTTACTACGGCGGCTACTCGCCCAGAGCACAGTTGTTTTCGTATCTTTTTTTAAGCCTCCCCTTACCTTGCTTGTAAAAAGAGTTTGTGGAAGATTTCCGACGATGTGTGTCTACCTTCTTAGACAAGGCATATCGATTGAACCGAGGCTGGTCCGTGCTGCGCAGCAAACACTTTATGCACTTTTCGGTGCACCCGACCAGCATCCTCTCGATTACAGTCAACGGGGCTAACTACTGGTCATTCCGATTCGTTTTACTACCTGTTTCACTCAAAAATTTTGCTAAAAATAAACAAAAAATGTGTTGTTTAGCCCTGGTAAACACAAAAACAAACAAATCGTTTATCTAAGGTCGCTCCCGATGCCTCCCGTTGTGTTTTTCTTATCTTTATAGTCCATTGCTCATCTCTCATTTTTTATTCTTGTTTTCGACATGAAAAGAACGCGAAAATCATCTGACTATTCGTGATTTTTTGGAGTCACGAGGGTCTATTGTGACGGGCGATTGTCCATTTTTCACAGCTTTACATCGATTTTCGACCTCCTCTTCGTTTTGAAATTGCGCTCTTCACTTTTTCTTCCAAATTTCGACATCCCACGGCCTGCCTTATTTATCCAAACCCTCTGCGCGTGTGCTTTAGTCTATCGTAAAAGATTCTAAAAGAAAACGTTCATATGGGCTTGAGCAATCTTTTTTGCATCGTTTCCCGTCTTTAAGATTCATGTCCTCCCACTGAAATCTCCACTGGTTTTGCGGGAAATGAATCATTTACTTCCCGGATAGGGACCATCTAGCCTCGGGAACGTATTGATCTTGTCTACCAGCTGCACAAATTGCTCCCGTTCACATCCTGCTAATTAGCCTAGGCATTGTGGTCACTTTACGAACGTTACTGATGTTTTTAGCTTTTCTCTCATCTTTTCTTCTTACTAATCAGTCGTTTTCAGAGCCAGGCCACGAATGTAGGGATGTCCATCAACGGATGCTCGCCTCACCCAGCCAGCTGGGCAGAATTATGGGTTAGTTTCGTTTTTATTTTTAATTCAAGGTCTAAATCATAAAATGTGACAGTTGTAAACACCGGAGGATTGTATAATCACACCCTGTCATTTTGATTTTACGGGATCCGTCGTGTTACGCAATTGTCGCCACCATCCCTCTGTGGATCCAATTACCTGAAAAGTGAGAGCTCTCCATGGATTAAAATTGAACTAAAAACCGAGGGTTTCGAAATATGTGACCATAGCATTTTCCAGTTTATTTTACTCATTCGTATTAGTCACACGATAGAACAAAATACATTTCGAAAGTTTAATGTATAGCTGCATATCCATATGATTCATCATATTCTTCGTATGCAGATGATCCCCTAGAGAATCATATAGACCGCTCGCACTTTAGTACCCCGTTCCATTTATCTTTATCGCGAATTTTGATAAGACCTCCCGGCATTTTTGGTTTGAGCATGGCCATGCGTGGTAGCAATGTGTCATACCATCGACGTGACACAAGCCGCAGCCGTAATGGCGGCCTCAAACGTTCTTCCTTAACCCGTTCTATGTTCGATATTTTTCAACCTAGCTTATATGTTGGGGAAGAAGTGCTGAAGGACCAAATTATTGAACAAAAGGTTTGATTTACATTACAAATGTTAACAAAATTGAGATTTTTCTATATAGTTAATTATTTTTGTTAAGTGTTAAACAAAATAGTGTTGAGCTACTTTACATTTTGTGACAGTAGTGAAAGCGTTCAACAGTCGTCTATGTAAATATTCTTATCTTTTTGATTTGAATGTTCGCAACCCAGGTTTTAATATCAGCTTTGAGAAAAAAAAATTGATTTTAGTAGCACTTTTTTTAATTTCAGGATCGTGCAGATGCCGTCTCAGCTCATACTTTAAAAGGAGTAGAATTCTTGGAAAAAATTGGAACTTATGCAAAAGAAAGAGCTCAAATAGAAGAAGAATATGCTTCAAAGCTTAGGTAGATTTTTTTAGATAAAAAAGTTATTCACATTTTCAGAAACTTGGCTAAAAAGACTCTAGGAAAGAAAAAAGAAGACGAAGAAGCGATTAAAAGCTTTACCTATGTGAGAGCGTTTTACAATTTGCTAAGAGAGTTAGAAGCGCTTGCTGGCCAGCATGAGGTATCCATTATCCGTTTGATATAATGTTAATTTTAGATGATCGGTGAAAAACTACGTGGAGAAGTATGCCAGCTTGCTGTAGCTAAGTCTAATCAATTTCGCGCAAATAGGAAAGCGTGTCTTCTTGATCTCCAGAATATTAATAGCAATCTCAACTCCGCAGTGGATCATATGAGTAAACAACAAAGAAATTATGGGTAAGCTTGTTTTTGGTTTTTATTATTTTTTTTCAGAAAAGCTTTTAAAGAAGCTGAAGCAGCTTTTGGAAAATACTATAAAGCAGAAAAGAATATGGAAATCTCAAGATTGGATTTAGAAAAGGCAAAAAATAACGCAAATGTAACCTAACCAAGGGCACCAGGTTTAATTGTTTCTATCTTTAGATGCGAAACCAAATGAGTGAAGAAGCAAAAGCGTCATATGCTCATGCGCTACAAGGTGCTAACGATGCACAAGATCAGCATTATGGTCGATTTCTACCAGATTGTTTGGATAAATTGAGGGTATGGTTTCTTATCATCTTCAGTTATTTTTTTAGGCATTAGACTTGGAACGAATTGCTGATACACAAACAGTCATGGAAATGTGTATAAATGCAGAAGTAAAAGTCCATTCCATAATTGCACGATGTCATGAAGACATGCGTAAACACACAGAGCAAATTGATGCCGCTCATGATTCTTCGATGGTTGTCGAACAAAATAAGACTGGCTATCTCAGGCCTTCACCGTTCCAATTCGAAGATCACGGAAATCCTAACGGTACATCAAGCGGCAATCACAGTACTTTTTTTCGTTTATTCTCAAGCTTTCGATTTCTAGCTCTTGGATCGGAGAGTATTGATTCCACGTTAAAGAGAGGAATGATTGTTGGACCTCGGAAAGATTCTAAATCTGTTGTAAGGAACAAATCGATGAAATTATTCGGTGGAGGAGAAAAGTATAAATCCGATGGAAATAGTGATTATGGTCAATTGCCTCCGCACCAGAGAATAAAAAAGCTAGAAGAAAAAATCGAAGGTCTCTCAACCGAAAGAGAAAAGGCGATGAAAGAAAAGGAAGGGTGTATAAGATTGCAGCAGGCATGTTTTTATTTTCCTTTTTGCGCATCTTGGTTCTCTCTCACAGTTTTGCTTTTTCTGAGTCACGTTTGCTTGCACTCGATGAGTGGCCCGTGTTATCAAAACTGCGCCATCAGTCAGCTGAGAGGGTCCTTATCTTATTTTCAGTGAAATATGAACCGTTTACAGGCGTACCGAAGTAATCCAAAACTGGGAAATGCTGCCGACTGTGATCAATTATTGACAAAGCACAACAAAGAAATTGAATCACTAACAACTCAAATTAACAAATTTCGAGTTATGCTGGAAGATGTTCAATCTCAAACTAATATTCCTCTCGGTATGTTTAGATTTATTTGTTTATTTTTAATTTAGGAAGTATTATAGATACACCACCTTCTGTAAGGAGTGGTAGCTCTGCTTCTAGTGCGCCTAAGCAGCCACATAGCAATGGAAGGAGTAGCGTATCCGAAGAAAGCATTACCTCAATTGATAACCCAAGAGGAGACCACAAAATTGAAAATCCAACTCATAAAAGAGACGAGGTATCAATTAAAATATTTTAATCATAAAATTCTAGACGTACGCCAATTGTGATCTTCCTGTGTTGGGAACAGCTATCGTTCAATTCTCCTATGATGGCGGTACGGAAGGGACAATGATTATAAAGGAAGGCCAAGAGCTACTGCTCATTGAAAAAGATGAAGGCGACGGGTGGACACGAGTTAGGACGTAAGTGTCTTTTAATTATTTGAATTTTGCTTATTTTCAGACGGAGCGGTGATGTTGAAGGATTTGTTCCCAGCAGCTATTTAAAATGTAACTGGTATCCAAATGATTGAAAATAATTTTAGCCGATACTAACTAAAGCTCTCTATATGCTGTTTCTGTATGCATTTACTAGTTTATTTTTTTCCAAGCCTGTATGACAGCTTCTCTCCATTTTTCTCCGGGTTCCGATTTTCTTCCTACTCCGATGATCCCTAAATCTAGTGTTAGTAAGATTGTATGATCTGTGATTATTTCTCCTTTTTCTGACATTTCCTCATCACATTTTGATGACGATGAGACGCTCAATGTTGCCGTTTTTTCTCTTATAACTTTGCTACAAATTCAGACTGCTGACGGTTTGCATAATCATAAATAACAGGTTGTATTCCTCTACCCCAATTATGACCACCCTATATAGCTTGCTTTTAAGATTCACTGAAAAAGTTATTCATCTTGTTTTATGAACTTTTATAACATTTTTTATTTGTTCCGGTCTAGATATATCACAAAGCTCTCTCGACTAAAACCCGCAAAAGAAAGAGATCCACTGAAGGCAAAAAGACGAATTCTATATTATACAATTGCTCTTCCCTCCTTTGCTCGATCCTTCTTATAGGCGAAAAACTGAAAAGTTTACTATTAAAATAGACTCTCACTTGAAATGCGCGATAAGCCACATGAAGAAAAACACAGTCTAAAATAATTATCAAAGCAAGTCCTCCAACTAGAGCAGCTGTTATCAAAAGTTCAACTAAAAAAGGTTTGATTTTAATTTCTTCAGACTTACATCCTTCCTGGCCGTGTCGTGCATGTCTGACTCTTGGAATATCACCCGATCGATTCAAATCCATCAAATTATGGATTGTGTTGTTTGCGAAGCTTCTATTTGTCAACAGCCTCCACACACATGAAAGTAGAAGAAGAATAAGGCCAAGAGACCATGCTGTCTGAAAGATTTTTCTCTTATTAAAAAAATGGCATAATTTTACCATGAAAAACAGATATGGTTTAAGCATTGAAGGACTGCCATTTGTAGCTCCGATTAAAAGACAAAAAGCCGCAATAAAGTCCAAAATCATGATGATTATTTCCATGGGAGCTGAGAGACCTAATCGACTCAATCCAAAACAATACAAAGCTGCATTGGCAATAGCAGCGAAAAGTGAGAGAAATGCCACAAATCGACAAGCAGACTGAAATGAGTTTTTTCTATCATTGAAAGTTCCCATTCAGAATTGTAAAAAAGTACTCGACCCTCCACGGCGTTCAATGAGATTTCCTGATTGAAACAAAGAGGCCAAAGAGAATTTCATTTCCATTCAACTGCTCCAGTCATTTTTGGAACTTGGAAAAGTTGTAAAAACCGACCTGAATTGCAATTTGATCGCAACAGCATTTGCTCGGCGGTGGTCGGATATCATCCTCTTCGATTGTAGCCATTTGGTGTTTCAATGGCGGAGGAGGTGGAGGAGCAGCTGCAATTCCATACTTTCTCTCAGAAAAAAACAAAGACTCTTGGCTCATTTGGAGAAAAAGGACAGGAAGGGCGAGAGAGCCTCGTCGCCCCTACTGCCCGACTGTTCCTAATTTGTCGAAGGTCAAGAGCCGAGAAGGGAGCCGATTGAGTTAAGGCGATCCGAAGCCGAGAGAGAGAAACTCCACCGGTACTCACGATTGCGTGACGACAAAACGCGTGGAATCCGTGATTTTGTTTTTCGGATTCTTCCAGGTATCTCAAATTTCTGACACACAAAAATAAACCTCGCTGAGGCTCTTTTTTTGAGCACCTTTTTTACTCATTTTTCCATTGAAATTTGTCTAACTTAGCCAGGTTATTATGGAGTTTCAAACTTGAAGAAAATGCTACCTTTCCTGTAGGAATCCCACTTGCGAATGTGGCCATTCCTCCTGGGTGGAGATTCTCCTTGTCCTTCCTCTGTCACTCTCATTGATGGAACTCGTCTATCCGCCGAATTACTTCTCTCTACCGTAACATGGCCATTCTCTGTTGGCTTCTTCACAGTTCCATTCGAACACGGCGCTGGTTCGGTTGAGACCGCACACGCCTAAAAATAATTGTGAATTGAGGAAGAAAGAAGTCAAACTACCATTCGCTTTCCGTCAAATGGGATGCCAAATGATCTGAAATGAGAGGTGTTGCTACGAGACAGAAAAGAGGAGAGGAAAAGGGAGCTACTAGGGAGGGAAGGAGGAGGGAAGGCAGACTGAAGGACTCCTGAGGGGCTTCGTGATTGGAATATCTTCACGACTCGTTAAAAATTAACCGTTTTTCACGAGTCTACAGTAGTTTTGGAATGAAAAAATCAAATCTTCAAACAAAACATTCCATATTTGGATCAAGTGGTGGGGGGCTAGCAAAGGGAGAAGACTGTTATTGTAATGACGAAATGTCCTGTTTATATTTCCGAAAGGACAACAACAAATGATCGAAGAGCTCAAAAGACCTTCGTTTAGTCGTAAATTCCACCTCAAAGCCATTAACAAAATCGGGAAGAAGCTGTCTCAGAGCTTTTGTTTTATCACCACCAGGTGCGGGCAGCCGTGGCTTCCACAAAAAATTGACTCTCTCTCTCTCTCTCTCGAGTCATTAAATACAGTTTTAGCCGAAAGGATCTAAGAAGAGGAAAGGAAGGAAGGAAGGAAGGAAGGAGGTGTGATGCCCCAGAGGTTCGGGTTTCATCCCAACGGAAAGCCGATTAATCAGCCGTTCTACCACACAACTGTTCCCAGCTGTTGTTCAAAGCAACATATTTGCTGTCATTCCTCCAATTAACACGAAAGAAGCTAACGGAGCCCGCAGCCATCCATCATTCTTCCAGCTTCGGCCGTTCAACTCTCTCGATCGCTCGAGTTGAGGGAGGTTTGGTAGCTTTTTGTTTCTCCCATCCTCCAGGCCAGTCAAGCCAAAAGTATTATAATTTTCTTGTAAAATTCATTCAAAAATGTCAATAAACTCATGACTACAATAATTTCAAAAGGCTTTCAGCAATTCCTTCAAATTAATTTTAAAATATCGAGAAAATAGAAGTTTTTATTTTAAAAAAAACTAGAAATTGATTGATTTTAAAATTAGGGGAAAACGGAGCGAAATTATCTCATGGTTGATCTCGTCTTTGAGAAACTTTTAAAATCAAAAACCCCTGGACATTTCTGATCGCAAAAATGAAAAGTGCGTTCTCGAGAATTTACGAGCAAGGTGATCCATCAGAGTACAAGAGACAGGAAAGACAAGGCACTCGATCAAAATGGCTGAAAGAACAAAAAGAGAGGAAATGCCGCGTGATTATACCTGTGCCTCTACGTGCTCAGGTGTCGCTTTACAATGCAAAATGAGGGTGTCATTAATCTCTTGGCATGAGTACCTGGGCCACCTCTCACAAACTCCGGCTGTCCATTTTCCAAGTTGGCTAATTGTCTGACTTATTTTAACTCTGGGAAAGAGGCTATTTGTCTTTGTTCCGAAGACAGACGGGAGAATACAATTGCCTTCAAATGAATATTGACATTGGATTTTAGAAATTCTTTTCCGCTCCATCTGATTAAAAGAAAATCACGAAGAAAAGAGGGTCAAACTCATTTTCTAAAAGCTAAAGCTGCTTTCGATGAACTTATTTTTTCTACAACAGTCGATTGAATCAAATCGCTTCAAAATTTTGTAAAGTTCGACCTCGTTTTTCTTCTTGAAAATAAATCTTTCCATAAAATAATTATTTATTTACAAAATAGCTAGCAAATGCCACAAAGCGGATGATTTGCACAACTAGATGACCTCTCATTCGGCTTCCACATGAACTACGACATTGTCATCAATATATTCGTCGTACCCGTCTTCCTCTCTTTCAACTTGTTCCAATTGATATTCTAAAACATTGTCTTCTATTCTCTCAAGAGTGAACTAACCATCATCAACATAGACATAGTCGTCGTTCCAATTGTCGTCCACTACAATATCATTGTGTCCAACACCCATTCTTTGTTGGAGATCTTTGAGTTCTTTCAACATTCCGTGGGCCAATCGGACATCTTGGGTCACTTTGAGTTGTTGGGAGATCTTCTGAAAAAGTCAAAAGTCACTCTCCTCTGGAAGCAACAAACATTAAAACGATTCTTCATTTTGGCCATGACATCGTCAAAGGCTGGATTGCCTGTCTTTATTGGTTCCTTGAGAAGAGGCATCCGCTTCCTCGCCCCGGGGTTACTATGCGATGGCTCTCCAGTCACAACGACATGCTCCTGGATGGGGACCACAACTCGATGAGTTCCGTCGTCTTCGATCACAGCTTCTTCCAGCTCTTCGTGATAAAAAACATCCCCATCTTCCTGGAATTTTTAAAATAAAAGCTTTCGAGGTTTTTTCAAACCAGAGTTACGAGTTGTTCTTCTTCGTCTTCATCATAGTCTTCCATATATTGGACGACTTCCATTTGCTCAACCATCTTCGGCCGAGAAGTCGAGACATATCTCGAATGGGTGGGACGATCGCTGAATTACTTGTTCTTGTGTTCTTCTTCAAACAAACTCTTGCCCTTCAGGACTCCGTCCTTTGTATTGAACCAATTTAGTCCTAACTGGCACATAGGGCATATAGGGATTCTCTTCGGGAAAACCCATGTCGTCCCACATTTGACCGTCTGTAGCATCCACATAGCCCATAGAGCCTTTTGTGGTGATGAGGAGGCCATCTCGTTGCAATTTCAAAGCAATGTTGCGAACTTCATATCGTTGAATCCAATAGCCGCGCTCATTTTCATTGTAATGGGCTGAAAAGTCGGTTGGAAGCATCCTTCGATCAAAAACGAACTTCGAATATGTTGGACGACATCTTCCTCGAGCATTCCTTTGAGCAGCATCTCTGAGATCAGTTTGCGCACTTCATCAGGGATTGGCAATCTTCGAACGTCGAGAGGATGTCCAAAATGCTTAAGACAGCCTCGGACATGAATCGTTCTGCAACCATCTTTCTTATGAGAATTTTAAAAACGAACCCGTCGATTTTGTTCTGCTTGAAGCTCATAAAGGCAGTACAATAGCGGCCCATCTTCTTTGTCGGTCGATTTCTTTGTTTTTCAGTCGGGGTTGTCGTCTTCTTCGTCCGATTTGTGTGGCCACTCAAATGACACAAATAATATTTTGTGATTTCATTCGGCAAAACTCGTCCAGAAACCTTACAAAATCGAGAAGTCGTTTGGCTTTCCATTTGATTCTTCCACGACTAAACTTCTTGATTAATTTTTAAAATCCCTCCAACCTCAAAAGCAGCCATATTCTCGAATTTGTACTCATTTACTTCAACTTCTGCATTGTGAGCCTCAGCCACATGGGCCACCAGAGTCACCATGCTATCGCAAAACACATTGCACTCCGGATCCGAACATTCCAAAGAAGGCGGTCTAAATTAGAGAATTTCTCTGCGCTTTTTCGTATAAACCAAAGCTACTATATTCCTCCTCTCTTAAGGTGTCCTTTTTTGTATTATTTCATTCAAAAATTAGGAGAAAATACAGTAAATCAAAGCTACACCTTGAGGAATATTATATCAATCAATATTTTTTTCCCCTAACTTTTGTCTATTCTGATTCAGAGAAAAAGACCAGAGATTTTCCCAAAAAAGTAAAATAATACTTTGGCTCTACGGTGGAAGACTTCTTTTCACTCAGCTCCCCAGGTCGGTGGACCACTCGGTGATGGCGAGTGGCGGCTGATCGACTGCGAAACATCATATCGCAAAGTTCACATTTGATCTGAATTTTTGTTTTTTTTTCCTTTCTCGACTGTACATTTGCTGCAGAGGAGGTGTCAGTTCGACGAGTTTCTCCAACTTTTCCTTCAATTGTTGCGAAAGTATTCTTCTTGTGGTGACCCAAATGGGATAGACATCCAACTATTGTGGCTCTTCTAAAGGGGAGTTTGAGGATAAAATTAGATGAAAAAATACTTCTTTTTGTTGTCAATAGTGGCTGTAAAATAGGCTGGGCAGCCAAATATTTTCTTTGGGATTTGTTCTGGAACCGGCGGTCCTTTGAGGTCTTGTTCTCTCCAGTCATCGCAAAATTCACAATAATTTGTAAATTCGAAGATTTCTGAACCAATTTTGACTTTTTCTTCGTCTTTCTCTTACCAGTCGATGTTCCTTCCGGCATGGATGTCCCCATGAATTTGCATCGATTTATTCTCTCAGATTCATTCTTCCAATCCCAAAACCTGTAAGATTTATTTGAGTCAGGGGTCCTATCTCTGTCTCACTTGTCTATACTATCGAAGGTCTTCTTTCGAATTCTAAATTGCTGTTGGCTATGATAAGCCACTAGATGGGCGATTAGATGAGAAACATCAGGAAAGGTTTCTGAGCAGTGTGGATGGGAGCAAAGCAATGTCCCTGTTGGGATCAACTCCGGCTTCTGTAAGATTTGAATTCATATTTTTCGGTTTCAATAGGTCTTTTCTTAAATTTGGTTTTCAAATTCTTTAAAATTTGAATGTTCAGCAAAGCTAGATTCTCTACAACTTTGCCGAACATCAAAAATTAGAGAAATCAGAATAAAAGAAGGAATACCTACCACGAGCTCCTTGTGGAAGCCACGCTGATGCTCGAGGAGCTCAATTTCGGTGAAAAGTGTCATTCCGCAAGACTCGCATAAATGAGAGCCAGATTCGGCTATTTCTGACTCGAGGATAGAAGGATCTTCGTTTCTTATTTTCTTTGAGCTCCCAACAACGGAGTCGTGAACTGCCATGGCTCGAGTTCGAGCTCCACTTCTGGGAAGAATTGTCCGCTTTGGCCTATTTTCTGGCGGAGATTGTTCTTCGGGAGTGACGAGACGAGGAGGTGGGAGTTTTCTCTTCTTTTGACCCCGTTTTGATGAAGTAGCTTGTTGTTCTGGTTCAAGCTTTGTCCCGGATAGCTCAAAAGACTTTTCCTCTTTTTCAATTTCGACTGGAAGTGTCGCTTCCTCAATTGAATTAGAGCTCTCCTGGAGAGTTTCTTCGTAGGGCAACTGAAAGGATTTTTGTATTGGAGGAGAGAAAACCAACCCCTTCCTCAATAACGCCATCAATATCGACGAATTCGTCTTCCTCGTTTGCTGCATCAGAAAGTGGTTTGGCCTCTTCCTCGATGGGCTGAACCTTTCTTTTCCTTCCTCTTGGCATTACTTCTACAAATTGAGCAGGTTATAAATGGACACAAGATAATACGTACAAGTAAAGCGAATTAACACAAATTACAACAATAAAATAATGCCTAAATTAGAAAGATTTATCTATCCCATAGTAGGATCTCACCCGTTAATAAAAATTCTAAAAAATCAACAATCTAAAACAATAAACTATTTCTATATTTTTTCCTTTTCTGGTGGTTCTGGTACAACAACGCCTCCAAGGAGTGGGACTTTCTTAAGAAAATCGACAATCTTTTCTTTCATATTTGGCTTGGACTGCACTTCGAGCAGCAGCTCTTTTGCTAGTTCTGGATCGGCTTCCATTGTTCCAAAAACCCTGAAAAATTAAAACATCTTTTAAAAGTAATGGTCTTACCTTGTTCTTGCCCATACTGTAGAATAAATTGCAACTGCAGCCAGACATGCGTGCAGTACTAAAAATGGAGCCACGAGAGGTCGACTAGCTTTGCTACCTGAATATAGTTTTTAATATTTGCATAAAAAGAAATACCTTCAAAACTGAGTGTAAAGAATTCCAGCATATTTTTAATTTCCGGAAAACGTTCATTTTGTCTTTGCATCAGCTGGAAATGTCCTTAAAATTCAGATTATACTAAAAAGCCACTAACCACATAATGACAAAGGTAAGGAGTTGAAACCATCGGTATTATTATTCCTGTAAAGGCTCCAATAGCAAAAGAACGTGTAATAAGACACGAAGTACATGGATCTTCTTCTCGGTAAATATTTGGATTGATTATTGTCTAAACGAATATCAAAGTAATTTACAACAATACCTGCTGAAGCACATAATAAGCTATTGCTGATGAGTAAATGCTGAAAACAAATGGAGATTTTGGGCATTTTCGTATGGCGTCTAGAAATCGCATGTTTTTATCCATTGTGATCATGTCTGCATTGATTTTTGTTGCTAAACTTGCATACTGAAAGGCAAACAGTAAAACAAACCAATCAGTGAGGCTGTTATGCTAGTCGTAATCATTCCTCCGTGTAATGGCCAATTTAAAGCTCTTCTCTCTTTCGAATACGGCCAAAGTGATATTAATTTTGACATCATTACCGCCTATAAGCTGAATTTGATGAGAATAAAAGATTTACTAACCTGGTCTGAAGGAGCCATTTGTGATAGGTTTGTCCAAAGATATCGGGATCCATTTAATGGTAACCTATAATAATTAAAAAGAAGAAAAATAGCTAACCTTTCATTTTGAGCTGCTTTTTCTGTAATTGGTGGAGCTGATCGCTTCCAAAGATCTAAAAAATCAGTTCCATGCTGTTTTTGAGGCTCCATTCCCTGAAAAATACCTATTGTATTTTAACTTATTAGACGAAATATGTGAGTGAGACATATCGGCAATTAGACGCGAATTTTCATAGGTTTTAAGGCAATTGTTTCTACAATGGCCCATATTTGGAACCAATAAGTGACGTCATTCTGAAGAACATGATGAACTAATTTTTAGCTGTAGGCACAAATAAGAAATCTCTTTTCTAATTTGTAGATTCCTTTCTAATATTTTGCCCGCCGCTACGCCTCTTTTATGACCCAGAGAATGCAAAAATCAATAACTTGGGCTCTCTGATTTCGATAAGTTATCTAGTCATCAACTTTGCCTCGGGTATTTCTTCGTCCTTTTTCTAGGATAGTGTTTAACACTTTTCACGCATTTGAAGCATTAAAATAAGTAAAAAGAAGGCGTAAACGGAGGTCGCTAAACGACGGTCGTCGCGGCAGCGTGTAAACGGCAGGCAATCGATACTAGAGACGCAGACCAGTGACGCAAATTTTAATAGAACAAAGGCTTTTAACCAAAAAGCGTTGACATCTGTGTCAAACGAAGTATTTAGTTGAATAAATCTCCAGATAAGTGGCTGGAAATATATTGTTCTTTTTTTGGATTTTTAGTTAAAACTGACTTAAACGAATCCGACTTGATAATATCTACGCAAGATTTCGAAGGATTTTCGTCCCTCTACATCAATATCGGACACTAAATTTCGGTCATTCTTGCTTTATAGGATATAGAAATAGGAGTGATGGCAATTCGAATAGTAAAGAAGGAAGCCAAATTTATTTGCGTCAATATACGTATTTTTTTTTTGAAAGTATGGAAGAGATCGTTTATTGGTTGATCGAACGGCTAACTACCGACGAAAGGCTGAACTGGAATCCAGTTGATTTCTCCACCCATTTTGGAAAAGTTAAATTTACAGAAATTGAAGGTGTTTTAAAGAAGATCGTTGAGCCTTTTTTAGGGGAGATTCGCCTTCTCAATTATTAATCGCCGTTTATATGCAGTCAATTCCGAGATTCGCCAATGCGACAATAAATTGCTTTTTTTCTTTACAATTCTGAGTCAGAGCTGCCGGCGAGAGGATGATAAGGGATCATCTTTACGTGAAAAGGACAAGGGTGTCACTGGAAGGGGGAACTTCTCAGATATGCCTGAGGAAATCCTGCCAAATTATTTAACAATATAGCCATCCTTCGTCATGGCAATTTCCAACAGCCCAATCGCTTTCTTGACTCTTCGTTCGAGCTTGTGTGATTTAACTTGAGTTGAAAAAGGGTCTCCCTCAATCAGAGGTGGACGAATATCTGAATCCAATTTTGTTCTATGAAGTGTACAAAGTGAAACGAAGCCGATACAAGAAAGAAGAAGCTGGAGGACATATTCGCAGAACTGTCGACTATTACGGGAAGACTGAAGAAGTTTCAAATCATACTACACTCATACAATCTGACGATCCAATACTCACTTCGTAGCCGATGCAATTTCAAGATACCTTGATGGATAATACCAAGACGAACGACTAAAGTCATCAAGTAAGGTTTTCTTTTTCTTCAACCATCTTAGTATGGATCTGTTCATTCTTTCTGTCGCTTCGTTCTCTCTTGGTAAGTAGCCTTTTGTGAGGTTCCATTGTATTCCGGTCATGTTTTTCAGCTCTTTTATTATCGAATTTACGAATTCCGTGCCTCTGTCTGATAAAAATCGTCCTCCCTCTCCAATCGATCTATTTACTAACGTAAAAGCTACGGTTCTGGCCGTTTTGTCCGGTATTGCAAAAGCTGCTGACTTTCGTGAATAGATCGACAACAGTTAATATATACTTGTTTCCTGAAGTAGACTGACCCATTTCTAAAACGTCTATTTCAGAGATGAGAATTAGGTTTCCGTCTTCAATTGCAAAGTCATGAAGATATAATTTACTGTTTCCATTCTGTATCATCAACATTTTATTCGGTTCCTTACTTAATTGCTTACCTTTTAGTTCTTTCTGTAACAATTTTCAATAACGTATTTCTTTCAATAGAAGCCTCGAGTTTGTTGTCTTTTTTAGACAGATTATATGATATCTCCACCCCCTCTTTTAAAAATATTTTTGATAGAAAATAATCCCATCTCCATGTAAAAAAAATCCCTTAACGCATTCACACCACGTTTTTTTTATGATAATGAAAGTTGTTCTTCTGAATCCGATGAAGATGAGACCATTGATACCTTGAATTCATGGTCAAATTTTATCATCAAACCCTCAAAATGGAAGTTCAATTATATGAATTCTGGTTTGAATATGCAGTTACTTAGTAAATGCAAAACTCCAATGGAGTATTATAACCTATTCTTTCATGATGAGATGGTAGATTTCATAGTCGAAGAAACTAATAGATATGGGCCGACAAAAGATAATGCTTATATGCCAATGGATAGCATTGAAATGCGTAAATTTCTGGCTCTTATTATTCTAATGGGGTATGTGCATCTGCTAAAACTAGAAGATTACTGGTCTACTGACCCAGCCATAGGAGGGCACGCTATTTGTTCAAGTGTAATGACAAGAGCTAGATTCTATTCGCTGATGCGATCATTACATTTGGCTGATAACGAGAATAATAGTGAATCAAAATTATATAAGATCGAGAAATTTGTGGATTTGTTCTTGTCCAGGTGTAAGCTTCTTCTTAGACCAGGAAAGGATGTCTGTGTTGACGAAAGTTTGGTTCCGTTTCGTGAACGTGCTAGTTTTCGACAGTATATTCCGAGTAAGCGTCATAGCTACGGAATCAAAATTTTCAAACTTTGTTCTGAAAACGACTACATCTACAATATGTCTATTTATGCCGGAAAAGAAGATCAACCGAGAAAAGGATCAGTAGCTGAGGACGTGGTATTAAGACTAATGGAAGATTTGGTAGGATATGACAGAACGCTGTATACAGACAACTGGTACACAAGTATACCTCTGGCTAGAACATTGATGAAGAAAAAAACTAATCTTGTTGGCACTATCAGAAAAAATAGAGTGGGCCTTCCAAAAACTATGATATCATCTAAAGTGAGAAGAGGTGATTATGTGGCTGCCCAAAGCGATGATGGGATCATGATCCTCAAATGGCATGACAAAAGAGACGTATTGATGCTGTCTACATTTCAAGACGGTTTAGTAGGCGAAAATGGAAAACCACAGGTCATTTTAGACTATAATGTTGGCAAGGCTTTCGTCGATTTATCTGATCAAATGGCAGCTTATTGTCCGTATGTGAGGAAAACAATGAAGTGGTATTTACGAATCTTTTTTCACATCGTCACTCAAACGGCTGTTGTCAATGCTTGGAACATTTATCAGCTAAATTCAGCTTCGAAGATCAAAATTATTGATTTTAAACGTCAAATAGTAGCCTCAATGTTAAAATTAGAAAAGTCTAAAACACCCAAAATCCGTCACATCCTTGAAATGGTAAAAAGTGAAGAAAAAATTTCGAAGGGATGATGTGTTGCATGCTACCAGCAACTATCTAAGAAATTCAGCTCAGACATTGCTAGAAAGAATTCAAAGCAGGTTAGAACAAGATGCAGTAGGTGCAAAAAATATTATTGTATGGATTCTTTCAAAAACTTCATATCAAATGTAATTGATATTGTCGCGTTATAAATTTTTTTGAAACATGTACCATGGTGTTTGATACAGGAAGGATTTAGGAAGCATACGCGAATATAACAGTGAAAAAAATGTAAAAAAACGGATACAATTATAAATTCAAAAACGTGTATCCCCGGGGATACACGTTTTGAAGAAACGTAAGTTACTGCGTGTATCTCCGAGGATACACGCGGCAGTCAATGTGTTAATAAGCTAATTTAAATCCATTCTGCTGACGTTCACCTGGCAAAGATGGCTGCCTTTTCGAATGACCGAGGTTCTTCCTTCCGTTATTTTATTCAACTAATTGCAGAAAAGAGAGAAAGGAAAGATCGTCGATTCGAATCGAGAATTATCGGAGCTGTGATTGGAATTCGAAGGCTCTTTAAGGTCAATTTATTGATAGAAAAAGCAAATGGCAATTTGAGGAGAAATTGCCTCTTTCGAAGATTGATTGAGAGACCTTTCTCCATCTAATATTGTCGATTCGGGGTATCAGAACCTAATTAGCTTAAACTTAATAAGTTTAAGCTTTAGTTTAACTAAAGCATAAACTGTGGGTTGCAGCGGCCGACCGAATGGAAGGAGCTGCTTTTGGAGATTAAAGATGGTCGAACCGATGAAAATGATGAAGGAAGGATAAAATTGCCGCTGAAATAATATCAAATGGTGATTTAGTCACGGAATTATTCGAAGGAATATTCAACTGTGCCGACCATTTGAAGAGTCGTGCAATATTATGTCCAGAATATAGATGTAGATGCAATTAATAAGCGAATTGTCCAGCAAATGTGCAGGTGAACTGAAGGAGTATTTGAGCGTAGATAAAGTTGAGAAGGAAAGCGATGACGACCGAATGGCTCTTACGACGAAATATTTTAATTCTTTAAATATTTCAAACTATCCGCCCTATCGATTGCAATTGAAAAAGGAGCTATTGTTATGCTTTTGAGAAATTTGAATGTGTATTGTGCAACGGAACTAGCCTTCAAGTCAGAGATGTTTCAAAACAAAATACTGTCTAGTGGACTTTCGTTGATGAAGTGGCCAACAGGTATTAGTTCCTTAATTAGTTATGTAGCTATTAGGTTTTGATACCCCGAATCGACAATATTGGATGGAGAAAGGCCTCACAGTTAAGTTTCGACGAAGGCAATTTCTTCTCAAATTTGCTTTTCCTATCAATAAATTGACCTTGAAGAGCCTTCGCCTAGAAAAGCTGGCAGAAGTAGGCTCAGATCAAGAACCGATGTTAGATATATCAGATATTTAACCGAGTTTTTATTAAATGTATCTTTGTCTTTATTAATAAAAAAAATCTATTTGTTCTCTTTGCTAGGGATTTGGTTCTGCTTTTTATGGGCAGGTGAATGCGCAAATACAAGCAAAATTCGTCATTTTCTAAACAATTCGTTCTTCGCTTCAAAAGTCAACTTCTAAATCTATCTCTTTACCTCTAACCCAAATCTCGAAGTCGAAAGATTCCTATGAATTTAATGACTTTAATGAGGCAAATCTAAACTCCAGGAAACATAGAAGACTCTTTGCAACTTCGGCACAATTTTAACTACATTTCTCTGCAAAAAAGTTTCTACTTGCATACTTCACTGCCTAGCGAACTCTATTGCCTGTTCACCAATTGTATTCACTTTGATTGCAGTCTGTCAAGTACTCTTTCCAACACGACTTTCTCTTTATTTCTTCCAAATCCGCCAACCATTTCCAGCCAAAAGGAATCTCATCTCAACTTCTGAAAATATTCAATAAAAATCAAAGAAGTGTCTTACAGCCATCCCAATTTGCACAATCTGACAGTCAGCCAGTTTGACCCCTGTGTTTATCTCCAAAAGTAGGTGTTGAATACCAAATAATGTAACCGATCCGCGTCACCTGTTGTGTGTTGAGCCGTACTTGGAAATCGCTCTGCGTCTCTCCTGCCAACCTCAACACTCGCTGGTCCAGCCAGTGGCTTAATCCCTCTCGACTCCTCCCCTCGTCCTCCAGCCTACAGTACCCGTCGAGAGGCCAGCCAGCCGTCTTCACCTAACCTTTTGCGGTAATTTGCTTTCATTTTTTTTCTCACCTAAAATGAAAGCTAATTTGATGAGTCAATCGACACGATTCATTAGAGAAGAAAAGAAAAAAAAGCCAGCTTTTCTCTCTTGTTTGGACCATATATATGGGAGAAACAATTGACATTTCGTGGCAGTTAAACTATTAGCAAAACAGCGAGTTGTAGTCGCGACGTCAAACTGACACTATAATTCCGTGAAATTGCAATCGAAGTCGAGCTTTTCAATATACAACCCGGCCGAGACCCTTCAGCTCGATGCCCTTTCTCTCTGAAGATTTTGCCTGTTTTTGCGACTTTTCTCCGCTCTGAAAGCTACAAAATTGTAGTTTCCCCTCCAGCGATTGTTTTTCAGCCAAATCTATCGACTTTCTTTTTCAAGACGAGTCCTCTTTTCTTCTTCTCCTCGCCGTTTTCTATCAGAAGATCTCCAAAAGATTAGTCGAAGGCACTGAAAATGTCTTCTTTTTACAATACACTGAGTCAATGCTATTTTCCTTTTGATTATCACTCTTTTTATAATTTGTCGAAACGAAAACAAAGTATCTTTTCTTTCAACTTCTCTAGCGTGAAATTCTTCTCCCATTGTCTGGCTTCCCCCGAAAAAATATTCAAATTTAGGGATTACTTTTCTTCAAGTTTTTTTTTAAAAATCATGATAAATTATAGGAATTTTGACAAAGAAATGTACAGAATTGTCGACGATTTTAATCCGAAAGTTTATAAGAAAGTCTCTCTTAGAAAATGAATCTCAAACTTTGAAATAATTCGTTGAATGAGCAGGTTTTTCCGGTTCAAAAGAGCTATCTTTTTGAGCTTTGAGATGGCCTTCCGTCATCACAATTTGTCCGAGAATGAGAGGATGTTCTCCCGCATCTGCTCCTGTAATTGAGGATAATTTGGGTACCGTAATAATCGCGACGGGATTCCTCTTGCGCAAGAAGAGAAGTGGCCTTTCCTGACCCCTCTTAAAACCTCGAACGGCAATTCCAAACCAAACGAGGAAGCAAAAAAACAGCCCATCCGGTTCATCGGTAATCCGGATCTCATCGATCAAAGGCGGGGGCAAGGATTTAACTAAACAGTTTTCAGTGGATGCTCACCCTTCCTTTCTCCTCCTCCGATGGCACTTCCACAGGTTTCTCCGAATTTTTGGCAACGAGCACATCTTTTTTTTTAAGGAAAATTGTTCCCAGAATTGGGACCGATGCTCTACATCCCATCGGCGGAAGAACAGGCAGAGGGCAGCACAACCAGCTCGAGTTGCTCTCCGCCGACTCAACTGCTCCCAGTCACACCAGGCACAGGTTTGTTTTTGCGCGTCTTCTTCTTCTTATTTATGCTCTCACCCTCTCAGCTTACGGTAGGCGTCGGGGCCGCGCTAATTGGAGCCTGGCGGCACCTCGTATTTCGCACGTGTCACGCGATAAACTTTATGGGCTTTACTGGCGGCGAGAAGAGCCGAGAGTGAGCTGGCGGGAACGGGTTTACCACCGGCTGGATCAACTCGAAACGAGATAAATCTTTTTTTTTAGCAAAAAAAGAGGGAAAAAAAACACAGTTTGAACTCGAACATCTCTCTGTGAAAGTACGACATAAAAGAGATTCGAGGGATTAACGCAGTTTTATTGCTGTTGACTTTCAACTGCAACTTTTGAGTTTATCCATTTTTGTCAACAAATTTCTCTAGAAATCGAAAGATCGAATTGAAGGACAAAAAGAGCTTAAAGAGGTGGCAAAGCAAAGCTCGAGAAAGAACCCAATCAATAGACATTTTATGGGCAAATGACTTTTTCAAAATTAGTCTCAATCTGTTCAAGAATCTCTTTGAATTTCTGATCAACAGATGATTACGGTAGTTTCCTCTTAAACGAAATAAACCCGGAAACGTACCCTAATCATTCATTGTCGGCTAAGTCATTAAACGAAATATGTCTCATCCTTGTCAAACATCTGTTAGCCCAAGTACGAGGCAGTCACAACCTTCGTTGGGATAATAAATCAACTCCGCTTTCTCAAACTAGACGAGACTAAAGAAATCTAGACAGGAAGGGGGAAAAGCGTCTCATCTTTGAGACTCCAATTGCTTGCAGGATTGACTCTAATCGAGTCTCAAAACGACAGCCTTCGTGACTCACCAATTGTGTCCAAATTTATGGCAAATTTCAGAAGTAACGGCGAACCTTTGCACCCAATGCCAGCAGCCGATTCACGATCGGTATATTCTATTTTTGGATGCACAGCCCTTTCATCCCACCTGTCTGCGTTGCTCCTATTGCTATTCAGACCTGACACATGATCCCGCGTGTGTAGTCAAAGAAGGCCAAGTCATCTGTAAAACCTGCTATCCGATGTGAGAAATTAGTTGACCTTTTGAAGGAAAAAACAACTTTAGCAAATATAGGAGAGCGTGTCTTCGCTGTGGAGTCGGCCTGTTGTCGGATGAGTATGTGATGCGAGCGAGAGATGGCGTCTTTCACTTGAATTGTTTCACCTGTTGTGTGAGGGTAATCAAAGGAGAAAAAGTCCTCATTTTCAGGTCTGTGGCACTCAGCTCAACTCGGGAGAAACTTTCTCGATGAACGAGCAATCCGACCTCTTTTGCCAGTGTGAGTTCTCTCTTCTCCTTCATCTTCCTCTTACAGTACACACTCAATTGAATCTCCCCCCAGCTGATGCAGCAGTGGTGAAGCAGCGATCCGAAGATTCCGAAGGTAGGATTATTTATGTCTGGCGCTTCTCTCATTTCCGTCTCTAATTGGCATAGTTAGTGATAGCTGGGACGGGTTACTGTAGCCACTTGTTGACTTCAGAAGAGAGCGCGTGTGTCAATTAGAAGAGATAATCCGGGGAGGCAATGTGACACTGTCTCTGAGGGCAGGTGGCATTACCGTAGAGAGAGAGAGCCGCTCGAGGTAATTGCAACCGGAAGGATGTAGCTGGGAGGAGAATAATAAGAGAAGAATGGACAATTTCAGAACAAGATGAGGAACAACCGCCACAAAGCAGATCCAAACGGATGAGAACTTCTTTCAAACATCATCAGTTGAAAGCTATGAAGCTCTATTTTACCCTCAACCATAATCCAGACGCTAAGGATCTCAAACAACTCGCTCAAAAAACTGGACTCACCAAAAGAGTTCTTCAGGTTTGTATCTGGGGAAGATGAATCTCAAGATTTCATCTTTCAAGGGTGAGCGACTCTAATTGTAGGCGACTATTGGGAAGCCATAGCTCATCTTAATTCAAGTCTTTTGATAGCTTAGATTTTGCTATCCAACGCCTTTCGAAAGAGCATTTGGAAACATAGAAAATAAAAGATTTACTCTAAATGAACCTTTATGATTTCTTATCTACCCCGTCCATACAAAAAGAATAAATCTTCGAATAGTCCTCTCCAATTTCAGGTTTGGTTTCAAAACGCCCGAGCGAAGTATCGTCGCTCGATGCAGGGTCGAGATCCGCATGCTCTTGGCTTAGCTGGCCCTGTCTCTTCTGACGGCTCCTCCTCCGTAAGTTCCTTTACTCTTGTAGAAATCAATTTTGTTTAGTCGGGAATAACCCCGAAATTGGAGTTTGACCGCTCGCCGAAATATGAACCCGAATCGCCGGAGAAATGCTCCCTCTAGCCAAAACCCCCCGTGTCGTCGCACCTCATCTTCTAGTCACCGCCAAATGATCTCGAAACCTCGAAGCTTGTAAATTTTTATTGGAAGTTATTAAGTGAATTAAAAGATATATCAAAATGATATTTTTGAGCGAGGATTAGAGCACAAAAGGAATCAAAGCTTTTCGATCCTTCGGATAGTTTGGGAACTTCTTGTGGTAATCTCTGAATTCTGTTCGATTGAAGGCCGGCTCAACTCACAGATGGTGTTGATAAGCTCTAGGACCGATATTACAAGCGGTGAAGATGAAGAAAGCGAAGGAGGGAAGACTCCGACAAGCCAGAGCAAATCCACCCCATTCGACGATTTCTCCGAAGAAGTTGGCGCCCGAAATATATTCAAACATCCCCCCTCTCGGAATCTTATAGCCAGTCTCGCCGGGTTTTCTCAAATTTCGTAGAATCGAATCCGATTGAATATTTATGTACATGCCGGCTATGAAGATTACAAATCCTGTAAGCCATGAATTAATTCAGCCAGAAACCCACCCAAATAGGTCAAAGGATTGGAGAAGAAATGATGCCACGAAGCATAGCCGGCATGCCAAGAGCCTTGGATATATCCATTCCAGATGCAGAAAGTAAAGGCCGAAAGGGAAATATACCAAGGAGTTCCTTTGGATGACTTCATTTGAAGAGGATATAAAAATGTCCTGTGATTTCTCGAAAAAAGTTAACAAGAGAGCGAACCTATTGAAGTAGTGGACCAAGAAGAATGCCAAAACAACCGCTCCTTCGCGACTTTCTGTTTTCCAATAATAGTAGAAGGGAATGAAAAATGAAGGACTTTCTTGGATAAACCAATCCAATCTCGGAGGGATGGTCAGCTAAACTCTTTTTCCTTTGCAAATTGACTCACAGCTGATTGAACTGAATATCGGCCATACATCGCTCGAATTCCACTCAACAAAGTCAGACATGTTCCAACTCCACAAATGAGCATAAAATAACTCAACCAGGTGATGATTGTCGGTTCGTCCATCTTCTAAAATAATGCTTTTATCAGCTAGCTATATTGAGATAAGAGAAGCATAGTTCTGATAAGGGATGAAATCATAAAATCTCCTAGTTCCTTTGGAAATTCATAAATTCTTCATTTTTTTTCTTTTAAAAATTTTCAATGTTCTACTAACTTGACACTTTTGATCTTAAGATCTGCAGATGAGCAGAACAAAACAAAATAAACCTAATAGGCAAAAAATGAGGGTCTTCTAATGTAAAAAAACGGTAGGAAGCTGAGAAACGAATGTCGCTTCGGCGTTGAATGAATCATATTCTCCGACCATTGCAAATGGCAGACAAATGTTTCGAGATCGACTGAAAAAGCAAATAC
This sequence comes from Oscheius sp. JU1382, assembly GCA_932521405.1. NCBI lineage: Eukaryota > Metazoa > Nematoda > Chromadorea > Rhabditida > Rhabditidae > Oscheius > Oscheius sp. JU1382. Next base: position 6,217,686 of record OW051479.1, read on the forward strand.
AAGTAAAATCGGATGCTAATACAAAACTTTTATTTTTAAAAAGAAGAACAGAGCAAGTGAAAAGTAAAGGTGCTACATGCATCCTAGAAACCGGAATGAGGCACAAATCGACTAAGTGTAGACCAGATTTAGGATGACGGTTGCATGGACAATTGGATAAACAAGGGAGTTTTGGGAATCTGCGGCTGGAAAAAATATTAAGTGGGTTCGCACGCGCAATTTATGTATTTTCACACGTACTGGGGGTGGGAACCCGTTTACAAAAAATAAAGCCGCGATAACAATCAAAATAGCAACTCTGAAAGACGAAGAGCCCAACCTGGTACCTGTATGGTTTAAGAGATGCTATTGGGACTGAAACATGCACCTGGCACGTGTAAACAGAAGGAGATCTATATACAACTGTTGTGAAAGGATAGGGTGCAGGATACTCGCGAAAAGTCCCTTGATAAAATTAAGAATAATATTAAAAGATTGTGCTGCAACTGTTATAACACCAAAACTCACTATAAAGCTCTGACAAAAATTATGTGCACCTTAGGGGAGCATCTTCTTGGAAGACAAATAAATATTGACGTAGATAATGATGAAGAATAATAAAAGGATGATAGGAACTGCCACATCTATAAAGAAAAAATTAGTACATCTTTGATGTCTCTGTTGTTGGGTGTTACTAGTCTTTTCGAGCTAGGCTCGATAATGAGAGATTGTGCTCGAGTTGCTGATGCAGCTCAAGCCTCTGAACAAAATAGTCTGGATTAATGGGGGTTTATCGTGAGGTTAAATCAACACTTTATTGTCTAATTTGACAAGAGTAACATAGAAAGTAGTAGCAATGCTACTGTAAGACAAGTATGCCTCACTACAAGAGTGTAGTACAATTATGTACAATTGCTTGTACAGCTACAACAACGGTCTTAGGAATAGGCCGCGCATATTATGAAAAATAAAGCGACTACAACAATCGCAGTGTGCAAAATTAAAAAGATAAGCACCGTTGATGCTTAACATACATCAACAGAAATAGAATGCAAAAAAATTAAAACTAACCAGTGATGGAATTACCACTGTTCATATCCTCGAGGTTGCTGAGAAAAGCCACCATTTCCGTATTGGTAATTTGAAGGAGGAGGCTGTGAGAAGTTGCTTACAGGATACGAGTTCATGTTTCTTGCTCCAGAAAAGCCATTTCCTCCGGAGCCATATCCAACAGCATTATCAAATCCACCGAATCCAGCCTGAGCACGACCACCAAAGCTAGGTACTGCTCCTCCTCCACGAGAACTGAAGCCATTGCTGTAGCCACCACCAAAGCCACCGCTATATCCACCGTAGCCATTGCTAGGAGGTCCTCCAAAATTTGATGGTTGTCTAAAAAGAATAATCACATTAAAAAAATCAAACTTACACATTAGAATAGCCACCACCACGAGATGCTCCTCCACGTCGGTAATCCATTCCGCCAAATCTTCCACGTGAACCGCGATTCGAAGTACTTACACGTCCCTCGGAAGCGGCATTGCGGAGCCAATCAGGGATGTCTTTATTTGCTTCGGCCATCAAGTTTAATAAATCTTTAGCAATTCCGCGATTTTTATCGTTGAAGAAGCTAGTGGCACGACCAGTGTTTCCACAACGTCCAGTACGACCAATACGATGGACATACTCATCAATATCTAAATTACCAGAGTATATTAGAGCAAAAAGTACATACCAGAAGGCAGATCATTGTTGATAACATGCTTTACATTGGGAATATCCAGACCACGAGCTGCTACAGCTGTTGCAACAAGAATTGGAAATTGTCCATTACGGAAAACTTGAAGGTTTCGCTCCCTTTCGTACTGCTTTAAGTCACCATGGATGGCAACAGCTCGGAATGATTGTTTCTGGAGGAAGTATGTCAATTCATTAGCTCCTCGCTTTGTCTCCACAAAAACAAGCACCAAGTTGGTTTCTTCTATAAACGAATTTACATATAAAAATTAAAATACCTTCTCGGACAAGAATATCCATTAATATTTTCTTCTTTTCATGTTCTTCAACAAATATGACATGTTGCTCAATGTTTTCTGATGTTGAGCCAACTCTTCCAACAGCAAGGAATAAATAATCTGGCTTAAGGAAGTCTTGAGCCAATTCTTGGATGGCTTTTGGGAAAGTTGCGCTGAACATTGCCGTGATTCTGCTATTTTTGTCAGGCATCTGTCCAGATTGAACGATTTTGCGAATTTGTGGCTCGAAGCCCATGTCCAACATACGATCGGCTTCATCGAGAACAAGATATTTGCATCCAGCTAGTCCAATATAGCCCTAAGTTAATTATAAAGCAAAGTCTTGTATTGCATACCTGTTCAATAATATCAATTAAACGCCCAGGTGTAGCAATTAAAATATTACAACCAGCTCGAAGTCTGTTGATTTGCTCGCGATAATTTTCTCTTCCTCCGTAAAGAATAGCACTAACAAGATTAGTTCTGTAGCTGAACTTCGAAGCTTCTTTGTGAATTTGAATGGCTAATTCGCGAGTAGGAGAAAGGATCAATGCCGAAGGATAAAAAGTTCGACGTCCTTGTGAATTCATAGTTGGCTAAAACATGTATTAATGTTTGCATAAATAACTTACAGCCATAACTCCATTAGGTCCATTAGCCAAAATATGATGAATAATAGGCAGAAGAAATGCTGCGGTTTTTCCAGATCCAGTCTAAGTAGCAGAACATTAATGCAAAAGTACCAAGCAGATTTACCTGCGCGCAACTCATGAGGTCACGATTTGCAAGCAATGTGGGGATGGAATGCTTTTGCACAGGCGTAGGCTTTGTGTAGCCACTTTTTTGTACGTTTTCATAAACGAATTCGTGCAGATTTGCAGCAGCAAACTAATAATAATACTTATTGAAAAAAAAAAACTAATTACTGTTTCAATTGCATTTGGAGGATTTCCTCCGCTTACATGCACTGGAATGTCGTCATATTTATCGAAGTTAATTCCACTATTGATAGAATCAAAGAGATCTCTGCAAAGTAAAGTAACAAGCTGAAATCTGGCTCACTTTTCTTGATTTTCGCATCCAACAGCTTGCTTAGTCCAATCACCTCCATTCATAGTTTTGAAACCATTGTCATTAAAGCCATTAGATTGCCTGGGCTGAGAATACCCGCTCAAGTTATTATTAGTGTACCTGGAAAGTGATTATATTAAAATCAAAACAAATGAAATGTGATACAGCTCAAGACTTGCCCTTTTAATGCACGAACATAGCTTTTAAAAAAGAAGAAAAATGCCTAACCCGTTAGATCCTGCTTCTTGACAAAATCCCTTGTTAGCAAAGCCAGTGGCTCCAAAACCATTTGATTGAAACCCGTTGTCAAAGCCTGGAGATCCAAAAGAGCGCTGTTGGAAGCTTGGAGGAGCTTGAAACCCGTTTGCACCCTGGCTCCATTGTCCATTTCTGAAATTTATGTTGTAGGCAAATTATTTTGATAAACATTTTTTTGCGCTTGTCTAATTATCAATAAATAGTGGTATTTTACGCTACATCTTTGTAAAATTGCATAAAGTTAAATTTACCCATACGTGGAGTAAAATGTAGTGCCGTTGTTCATTGTGATACCCGTTGGAGATGGAGAAAAGGTAACTAAATCGGCGTAAATTTCACCGACGAGGTTACCGCAAGCTTGAGTCCTCTGAAAATCCAAATAAGTAATAATAAAAGCAAAAAAGAAGAGTAGCAGAGAAGATGTAGTGTTTGCATTGATGAATTCGTTTCTCCTTGAATAAAGAGTGTCGAACATAAAGACTAGAAGTGAAATAAAAACAAGTCAGCACAGCAAGAGCATAAAAAAAGTGTTAAATAGTTTATAAACTGACTAAACTACATCTAGGCAAACATCGTTTAGTTTTTTAGATCATGATATTCCCTCGATAAAGCTATTTTCAAGCTCAAACTGTGCTTTTTAGTATTCTTTAAATTGAAAAGTTAGACTAGTTATCGGATTGTTGTGAGAAGAGTTTTTCAGCCCTTACGAAGTCTGAGGAATCGAATGCAGCGCAAGAGACAAATGCGCTATAGGACCCGTCCCTACAAGCCTTTAGTTCAAAATTACTTCGTCTGAAAGAGAATAAACATATTTTTCTATTCTTTCCATGAATTTAGGAAGAGATATAACAATTTCTTTAAAAATAAATGCAACAAAGCGACAATTAATTCAATTTTGACCTTTGTTTGGCTTATTGTTCTCTCTGAATGCAGAATTTTCGTCCAATTTGCTATGAAATCGACTAAAAGAACGCAAAAGAACAATGCAATGTAAAATAAGGATGAGGAATACAAACAATAAGCAATTTTATTCTTTCTGGCTGGGACTCTTAATCCTGTTTGCGGCATTTTTATTTTCTCCGTCGCTTCGACTTCGACAACAACAGAGACTTCTTTAGAAGCAGCGAAACAAAACGAATTATATGTTCATTAGAATAACATGTAAGTACATATTAGTCATGTACCAGCTAAAACATTCACTAGACGTCTAGCTGTTGTGTTGTGTTGAGACTTCCCTTTTTCGACTCGTCAAGAGAGTGGCCACTACCATCATCCTCTGAAATTTTATTCTTTCGTAAAATTGAAGCCAAACCCTCGATAAAAAGAGCTGCATCAATGACTTGGGAAACCTCTTTGAAGACAGAGTCCGCATCGCCATCTCCGTCGACAACTCGTAGTTTTGACTTTTCATCCAAATGTTTTAACATTGGAAGAGTGTTTTGCTTGAAGGCAGCCAAGCGAGCTTTGAAAACTTCGGGCGAGTCATCTAAACAACTGTTTCTCTCTCGGGAAAAGGTTACCCTTTCTATCCGACTCCTCGTATCGTTTCTTGACCATTTCTTCGCAGAATTGTTCCGTACAATCGATCAAAATAGCAACATCAATTCGAGAAACCTAAATAAATAATTTCTAGCAAGAAGCAAGCTCATACCACAGCTTCAAAATCTTCCAACTGTGCCATATTCCTTGGGAATCCTTCGATCACATAGCCCCATGCCCCTTGGCCAATATTGTGCATTTCTGTGTATAATAGCTGGCGACAAAGCTTCTGAAACGTTTTTGTTTTTAGGAAAGAAGGCAAGCAGTGGATACAGTAGGAACAGGCTCTCCTTCTTGAATTTTGTTGTTAACTCTCTTCCAAAGTTCATCATCTGCTGAATCGATAACATTTTTCCGAAGAATTTCTCCCATTGAAATCAGGACAAATCCGTCATATTTCTGGGTAATTCTCTTCGCGACCTCGTTTTTCAGAGCTCCAGGCGCTCCTATGATTATTTTTTGTGCATATGAGATTCCCTTACCAACTAGCAGAATAACTGGAGCATTATTGGGAAGACCTCTTGGCACTTCGGGCAGATTGAGATGTCCCAAGTGAGCTAGAATTTGCTTTTGAATCAAGAAAAACTAAAAAATTACAGCTGGAAGTCCTTGGAGGTGTTTTTCTGGGAGTTTCAGTTCCATTTCGAGTATTTCCATTAGCTTCAAAATATACTTTGTTTTATTTTAGCCTCTTACCTAGCGATTTCCTAGACTGAACACTAGTCGGCCTCGAACTGTTATGAATCGTAGCCGTTGTGGTAATTACATTCGGTTCTAAAATAGCATCTTAGGAACGCTTAAATTGATACCTGCAGTGGGTGGAATGACGCGGACTTCCGCCGACGGAGGTCTCGGCATAGCGCCCAAGCTGGGAACGGAAGCCAGTTGAGCCTAAAGTCAAAGCTCATTCCCCTTTTAATATGAGAAGAAGCTAATGAACCAAGTTTTAGCTACATTTAACCTCGATTTCCTCTTCTGTTTTGGGTGGAGGAGGTGTTCGAATCCGGTCTTCATCGAGTAGTTTTGTTAGTATTGGAGGTGACTGGAGGGGTGTTATTGTGAGAGGCAATTCACTCTTAAAAATCACAGCACACATCACAAAGTGACAAAAGAGAGTTCGAAGTGCAAACTCGACGCAAAAACAAACCTCAACGTTAGACTTAACTGATTCTACGATTTTAGGAGCTTCTGGATCGATGAGTTTGGGTGATTCAATTAGTTTCGGAGCTTCTGCGACCTTTGGAATCTCCGGCTAGAAAATACACGGCACAATATGCACAACAATAGACTAAACCTCAACAATCACTGGCTTTTGAATCACAGATGGTGGAGGCTTTTCAGCCATGACAGAAGGTTTTGTTAGTATTGGAGGGGCTTCCACTACCGCAGACTCGACTTTCTCAACAGGAGGCGGTGTTATTTTCTTAACGAACACGACCAAAATGATTGTGCAAAAAGGACAACAAACCTCAACTCTTTGAATCTGTTGGCTTGATGAGAGAGGTGTTGGAATCGGTGGTGGAGTCGGCGGCTTCTGTCACATCACACGTGAGAAAGAGAGATAGAAAAGGAATTCACAAAAACACTCCAAAAAAGAAATTTCCTCTGAGTTTCTTGGAGAGAAAAGAACGAACCTCAGCAACCCGTTGGCCTTGTTGGCTTCTGGGCGGTGCATCAGTACTTGGTGGTGGATCAACAGGCTTTGGTTGTGATTCTTTAGGTGCTTCGACAGGATTCTTAAAACACAGCACGAGTGAGGAAAGGACAGTGCTTTTGACTTCAAAAAGAGACAAACCTCTCGATTGGCTTGTTGACTCGGTGGGTTACTGTTGATAACCGGGACTCCTGTATCCATAGCTTTAATCACAAGACCCTTCATTCGCTCGTAAATGGTTTGATCATCTCTTTCTCCAGGAATCTACAATCTTCTTGTTAGATCTCTATGCCTTTAAGTTTACGAGATGAAGCAATTTCTGATCGTCGAAATATTTAGCGGAAGGAAGAGTCTTCTGCTTGAATTCCTTGATTTTTTGGTCAATGATTTCCATGCCCAATCCTCTCTTCTCCATGTGATCTCGAAGGGTCTTCTCATCATAATCAATTATCAATGCCATATTTACACTTTTGACCTGAATCCTTAGATGGAAAGGAAAATGATTCACTTGTCTTTCGAAATCTTCAACTTGTCTGGCCTCCCGCGGAAATCCTTCCAGGAAGAAGGCCGTTGCGTTCTTATGTCTGCCCATTTCCGCTTTTACGAGGGCCAATGCCAGATGATTGGGAATGAGCTCTCCTGAAATAGAATCGTTGAACCAAAAAAGCAAAGCAAGGTCAACCTCTCATGTAATGATCGTTAGCATCTTTCCATTCTTGATATTTGTCCTTATAGCGGGCTAGAGCTTGACGAATCACATCTGGCATACAGATATGGACGAGTCCTTTGTCGGACAGAGAAGAGGCTACTTTGGCAGCATGACGCGTCTTCCCTCCACCCGGCCCACCTGCATTTCTATTCTCAAGGGAAAGAGGGAACGACTTACCCATGAAGAGAATGATAGGAACGGAAGGAATCTCTGCCACTTGGGCTGCTTTGATGACGGAAGGAGTCCGATTCAGCCCCATTCGGCCTCCTCCTCCGCTCTCAGAAGTTCTCTCCCTAGATTCTCTCGACTCTCTCAAAACCCTCTTCTGATCAGATGTTTCAACTCTAAAAAAACTTTTTCGACTTTTAGAAGAAAATCTTACGTCTTAGGATCTTTGGAAACTGGCCGAGCAACTCGCTTGGAGGCGATTGAACGTCGATCTGAAAGAGTCAACGAAAAGTAAAAACAAAATGAGCTGAAGGCGCCAGGTAGGAGAGCCTATTGATGGCGAAGGCAGCAATTTGTTGCCCCAAGCAGGAGGGAAAGAGTGTAGAGGCACCCCATTCCGGACAATTTCACGTGTTTGCTATTTCGGATCAAATCAAAACAAGGAAAAAGTTCGGATTGAACTTCTCTTCTAAAGAGATTAAGCTATTTATTGCCTACCCTTGATGTCTAGCTGCTAATGATTCCATTACATTTCAACCTTTACTAGTAAATATTTCCACAAAAACTAAGACAGAAGATGCTATTATTATTAGATGATCAAAAACTTCTAATGTGGAAGGAGTGCTTGGGACCAAGTTGCGTGCCATTTCTCCTCTCTTTCACAGATATTTTTATAAAGATTAAATTATCATATTTGTACTGGCATTCAGCTTCACATAGCCAGTTTAGAGAACGAAAGAAGGAAAAGAGTCCAAAAAGTTGCAACTATGGGCCCTTTCTTTGTCCATTTCCGACTCAAAGTTCAAGTAAAAATCTACTACTTTCTCTGGGTTCTTTAAAATAAAAATATCAAAATTTAGAGACATTTTGAGTCAAAGGAGAGAAAAATAGAACAAACCTGGAGGAGGCCTGGGAGAGCGACTACCATGTTGGGAACGCATTTATGCTATATGTTGCTGCTGTTGTTTGGGACCTCTCACCCCGGATCCTTTTCCGGCAGGTTGGGCGATCACCCCCAGCTGCACACCAAAAATTGCGGTCAAAATTGTTGCCCAGTTTGTGATCTATTGTCTTCATTTTGGTAGGTAATTTCCCTCCCCCCGATCGAAGAAAACAAACCGGATGAAGTGATTCCCTTCTCGATGAACATATCCCAAGAGAGTTCGTGATCCGGATTCCTCTTCACATGTTGAAGTGATTGCTCCAAAAAAGTAATTGGATCTTGTGGTCGATTGTAAATCAGCCCAGTCATCAGACCCTAAACTTTTTCAAATTTTTTTATCTCGAAGAATCAAAGTAACCTCGAAAAGTTGAGGAATTCGATGCTCCTGTAGATAGAGCTTGGCTTCGGCGCCCATTCTGAAAGCAAAGATGAGACTGAGTCGAATTAGAAAAGGATTAATCGGGCATGTGAGGGGTGAGATTATTCCAGGTAGACGTCACAGAAGGCTTATGGGAACACACCTCGGCTCCCTGGGCTACTGTAGACAAGGAACAAAGGAATGAACCGCATGACTCAATACGGTAATCTGTTGTACTGAACGCCATGCAAGACGTGTTTTCTCCAAGCAAAGTTACAAATTCAGTCACGCTCAGCTAATGAGTCGATCACGTGAGAAACAAGCTCTGTCTAGATGTGTGAAAAACTCTATATTATAATTTCTATGAAAGCATTTTGAATAGGATTTTTAGCACTAGTGGTTAACAAAAACTCGTCCAATTGTTTTTTTTTTTTTAGAAAAGAAGCAAAACCTTTCTACATCTCCCTAATTCAAAGAGGTGAGTTTTGCGATTGATTGGTAGCCGAGAAACGCTAGAAGACAGTCAAAAACATCTCGATAATGAGATGACGGATGAGGGTCGCTTAATTTGAATAATCAAATAGGAAGAAGCGTTTGATTTTTAGCCATTGAGCTTGGATGTAAAACAGCCTCGCCCTCAGAAAGCCGATCAAAATAGAAATGGCCTAGAAGAATTGAAATTTTATGAGCTGACGAGAGAAAGAAATGAGGCGTAGAGCGGATTTGCCTGTTTCGAGTCGCTTCCTGGAGGGAAGTGGAGCGTGAGAGAGACCACTGGCTGTTGCCATGGCGTCTCGCGGAGCTGATAATCGTCTGGGGAAATTAAAAACAGAAGTGAAGAAAATAATCTCCTTCGTTGAATTATCGATGGAAGTGTTGTCGATGTATGTGTGTGATCCATGAAAAAAGAAGAAGAAGAAAGTCTTTTCGTATAATCGTGATTATCTCTTCTTTTTATGACCAATTTATCCAATTCTTACTAGAAAACAAGCTCAATGCGCCTTTAATTTTCATTTTTTTCTGATTTCTTTGGAAGAATCAAGTAGGAGTTCAGCGTCTGGTGCTCTTCTAATTCTCATTTTCGACTACAATTTCTTCGATTTCCCACCGGAAAAGGACCAAAAATTAATAGAAAACGCTATCAACTTGGTTGGAGAATTGCTCGGCGGAAGAATTGCTTTTCTAAGTTTAGATCTCAAGTCGCCTGGGTAACAAAAGCCTAATTGAAAAGCTAATGATTTTTTTCCGAAGAATAAAAAGCAAAAGTCTTCTGGGATCTTTGAATAAAATATAGAATCATCGCTGAAACTAATTAAAACTCACCTGTTCATAATCAATAAAGTTCCTGAATTAAATTTCTAAGTTTGATTTCCAATTGGGAAAGCATTTTCTACTGGTAGAGAAATAAATTATTTTATTCTTGGAGCAATCCAACCATAATTTTGCAATTTTCTCTAGAATTTTGAGCAAAAAATCGAAAGATCGAGAACTCTAAAGGTAATAAATCGAATTTTCTAGAATGGCTATGTTTTTGAGAAAACTAACGAGATTACGGTAGGTTTTAAATGAAGCAAAACACATCTGATACTGTACTCAATAAATGTGGCAATTAGCGATGAATGTATTGCTGCTCTTCGATCTTCAATTCCGTTGTGTTTTTCTCTACTCATTACATGTCCCAGTGGAGTTTTGCCCCTCTTTGAGGCTGTTTATACAAGGGGGGGATGCTTTCTCTCCAATATCGAGGATCCTAATTTATAGCCTTCAATTTGGTGTGGCCCTGCCAGCAATAAAACATCGTCGTCTCTCTGTTGACTGAAGCCCAAATGGACTGGAATCAGCCTCTCATAAATTCTGTTATTTGTTGAGTGAGAGAGAGAGAGAGAGATGTCTTCCAATCGGGAGACTCAGTTGGACATCTGCCACAACTGCTATGGGTTTTTAGAGACAAGTCAATTCCCAGAAGGGGTGTTGAGAAACTCTCTCTCGTCATTATTTGAGCAATGATTCCACTCGTGTTGACTTGATGATTCAGCTGAAGAATCAAGCTTCATTACTACCCAAGAAGTCTCTTTGATGATTCAACCCAACCTTTACTTTTATCTGTCAGCTGATTCATTCTCAGAGTTCTGGAAGCTATGCCATTTCACAAGAAGTATTTTCGAACATTTCAGAGATTTATTGGCCAAAGAGAGTCGATCAAACTACGAAGAGTTTATTTCACAAGAAATCAGTCATGTCTCATAACTTTTTATTGTTCCCTGCAAGATAATCGAATCTGAAAGTTTTGGTTGGGCTAAAGTTACGACTTTGCGAGGCTATTATTGACCAACAGCCTTCCCTCCTCTGACCGGAAGTTCGAATTTCCACTCAAATTCTCCGAGCGTTCCTTGAAATCAATCTAGTGACCTTCTAGGAGATGATAGCAGCTGGCCTTTATTGTCGAGGGAGTTTCCCATCTGGATATTTCGATTAATCTGCAACATTCATTATGGACTACCAAAACGATTGGTCATTGTTATCTAAAGAGAAGCTGGAGAGAAAGCAATATATGTCATTATTGTTGCCTCTCTTAGACCAAAACAAGACGATTCTCTCAGGAATATCTAATGAGAAAAGAGAGGAAATTAATATTTATCCAAGTGATAATTATGTCTGGGCGATTTGGAATACTGAGTCCCCAAAGAAGAAAAAAAACCTTCAAAAAGTCGGCATATATACACGTACAAAGATAGAAAAGGGAAGCTAAATTAGGGTTGGAAACATCACAGAATATAGCACACCAGTGGGAATAAATTAAAAATCTCAAAAATGTGCAGGAAATAGAGGGAGAGAGAAGGGAAGGAGAAAACTGTACAGAAGTCTGTCTCATGGCATCTAAACGATTGGCTTGGCTTCCTCAGCTGGAGTGGCTGCTTGACTCGGGCCACGAGCTGCGCCAGCCAGATGATCAATTGATGTTGAAGCTGCCATTTTAGCCTGAAATCTATTGTCCTTTTCTGATCAAATATGGCCCCTCTTGGCAATAAGAGAGCTACTGAACCCACGCGTCAGAGCGCAATAAACCTAATTATTGGCCGAAAAGGCAATTTACATTAGCATTATTTCCTCAGGAAATAGCCACGGTAGCTTTAATTTTGAAAGCACTCCTCTTCTTGGATTACTGTGACCAGAAGGGGAGAAATTTGGAAATGCCTCGAACGAGAAATAAAATTTTCTGCCGTGGAAAATCAATGCCATTTCCAGTTTGAGCGTGATGAAACGTGGTGTTGGAGGAGATGTAAACAGGGGGAAAAACTCACACTTTGGTAGGCAGTTCCGAGCTTTGATTCGAAGGACTTGAAGAGAGACGAGTTTCTCATTCCGTTCCACTTCTCCTTCACTGTTTCAGCAGCCGCTCCGGCGACTTCTGAGGTCTTATGGAAACTAAAACATCGTTCTATTGATTCGTCAGAAGGCTTACGCTTCCGAGTCGGTGACTTGTTTGAGTCCCTTGTTGATGTCATTGGTCAATTCGACGAGAGGATTTAGTCCAAGTTTCCTCTTCAACTCAGCCGCATGTTTTTGGCGAGCCGTCAGAACCTGCTTCAACGTTGCAATCTCATCTTCAGTCTATAATTTTGTCAGTCCAAATGGGAAGAGATCGACTACCTTTTTGAGTTCATCTCGAATGACCTCCTTTTCAGCTTCGCTCAATTGCTCAACAGGACTGTCGAATACTGGATCAGCTGCTGGAAATGTCCATTTTCAGAGGAATTTTATATATAATTTTGATGAAAATGGTCTCCAAAACGATGAGAAAACTTACATTCCATAGCTGGAGTGGCCATTTCGATGGGAATATGACTCTGGAAATGAGAAATTGCTTATGAAAAAAGGAGGAATTATTCAAACGAATTCGAGAAAGAGAGGAAAGAGCTTTCACAATCTTGCGTTCCATCAAAGATCAAAATCAGCTGTCGATCAAGGCCAAAAACGACCAGAATCTCTCTTAAATTTGCAAAAATCAATTTTGGAGGTCAATTCCCACAAGAGGGAAAATGAATTGGAGGGAAGCCTTTGAACTGGCTCTCGGACTCAAATAAACAGCTGGCAAAGGGGGTTGGCAGAATGGGCGGAGCTATTGATCCTCCCAGGCAACAAGCGCACACATGGAATATTTTCGTGGCGGGAGCCCAGCATTGAATACTCAGCCAAGACGAATCGCTGCGTAGGCTCTACGCAGCCAAGAATTTTACTTTTGGGCCTCGCCTAAAACCAGACATGGTGAGTTTTTATTTCTTCTTCATATTTTCTTTTGCTTTTTGATTTCAAAAATTCAAACCAAAAAAATGCTACAATTTTCAGCCAAAACAAAAAAAAATAATAGAAGAATCATTTCAAATCAACCAAAATTCTTTAGAAATTGGCCTAAAATCTTGCAAGAAAAAAAATTCAAAAAGGCAACAAAATCACCAAAAATTACAGCAAATTTTGATAAAAAATCTCAAAATAGTAGCATTTTTTGGCCTAAAATTACGATAGAAATTTTGAATCAAAAAGTCCACCGAAAGAAACTTTTTTAGCCTACCAAGAAGGTCGTCAAGAAGAAGGTCGCCGCCCTGCCGGCTTCTCTCCGTGGAGCTGCTCCTGCTCCCAAGGAGGTCAAGAACCCCCTCTTCGAGAAGCGCCCCCGTAGCTTCCACATCGGTAAGATTTCCTCCGCCATCTCTTAGTATTTAATGATTTATAGGAGGAGATGTTATCCCCAAGAAGGACCTGACTCGCTTCGTCAAGTGGCCCAAGTACATCCGCATCCAACGTCAGAAGGCTGTCCTCCAGAAGAGACTGAAGATCCCCCCAGCGTTGAATCAGTTCCGCGCTGCTCTTGACAAGCAGACAGGTTGGAGATAACCTTTTTTAATAGTTCGAATAGTGGCAGAGCACTTTCAATTTTTTGATTTGTGCGCTGAAGCTACCGTAATTTCGAACTCAAGGAGGTACGCGTTGCTTGTTTGGCAGCTCAGTTCTCTTTTCGTCTTCTAGTTTTTGTTTCTCCCCTATTCCTTTCTCCACTAATTATTCCATTTCAGCTACCCAGACCTTCAAACTTTTGGACAAATACCGTCCCGAGTCGAAGGAACAGAAGAAGGAACGTCTCCGCGCTCGTGCCGAAGCCCGTGCCGCTGGAAAGAACGAGGAAGTTACCAAGCGTCCCAACACTGTCCGCCACGGAATCAACACTGTCACTCGTCTCATCGAGACTCGCAAGGCTCAGCTCGTCCTCATCGCCCACGATGTTGACCCCATCGAGATCGTCATCTTCCTCCCTGCTCTCTGCAGAAAATTCAACGTTCCCTACGCCATCGTCAAGGGAAAGGCCGCCCTCGGACGTGTCGTTCGCCGTAGGACCGTCTCTGCCCTCGCTCTCGTCGAAGTCAACCCGTAAGATTGCCTCTCCTTTCATTTTAAATCCAAATTCCAGTGAGGACCGCGCCAACTTGAGCAAGATCGTCGAGACCGTTAACACCAACTTCAACGAGCGTGGAGAGGAGATCAGAAAGCACTGGGGAGGTGGAATTATGTCCCAACGTTCCGACTCTCGCAAGCACAAGCTCGAGAGAGCCAAGCAACGTGAGCTCGGAGTCCGTGCTTAAATTGTTATCAAATAAATTGTTTTTTGTTACAAAACATTCTTCGAGGATCAAAGAGGAAGGAATTTTACGACGACTTCTTGAACGCTTCGAGAATCACTCCTTATGTCCTAAAAAAGACGAGTCCGATTCATGAAATTTAGACTTTTCGAGTAGCTCAGATAGAGGCGACTTTCCATCCCAGTGATCCTCAAATTATCCTAACCTTGAGCGAATCGTCCCTTTATGCTAATCAGCTATTCTGCTTCATCGCGAGCCGTAAAAAGAAAGGAGGGGAATAATTTATTTTAAAAATTGCTATAAAACGTCCCGTAAGGAAAAGACCCGTAATTCGATGAAGACATCCTATGATTCAGTTTCATTGGCACTCCCTTTCCTATAGATTTCGTCTGCAAATATCCTAACCATCTTGTCGCAAAATCTAAATGATTTCCTCTCTTCTAGTAGGAATTTACCCTTTTCGAGTTCTTTTGTTGGATTCCAGAGCACTCGTTTTGACTGGATGCATTCCATAAATATTCTTATTAAATTTCTTAAGAGCTTTGAATCTATCAAGCCAAAGATAAGTGAAGTTTCCTCCTCTAAATTGGATTCAGCTAGAATTACAATAACCTACTTGACTCTTTTGATGACATTATCCATTTTTGCATAGGCAATCTCAACAAAAACTTCAGCCTCCGTCGTTATTTCGAACATCGTTGCGAAGAAATTCATTTCTTTTGTGGGCAAATAGACACTGAATTATTTAGAGAAGAGAGGAAAGAATCTTACAAGTCAGAGACTAGTTTTCCAGTAAATTTTTTCATGTGTTCTTCCAATGAGATGTTAATTCCTTTCTCTTTTAGCTTAATATTTGTTACAAAAGGCTCGTCTCTTTCTTACTCGAGTACCATATTCCTTCCAAGCGGATTGGACTTCTTCGTCATCTTTATATTTAGTCGCTACTAGATCAATCATTTTGACCATCGATTTCGAATTGAACCAGTCGGTAAAGGCTGGATTCAAGCCGTTCGGATGGACTATCGTATCCAGCGGGAGATTGTGCCACACGTTGAAGAGACTATCGTCTGCCACAAAGTAATATCCTAGAATTCTACCATTTTTCCCAAAAAATCCAATCAAACCTGTAATGTTTTGTAGACGAAGATCTCTGACTTTAGAGACGCAATAGTTATAATAATATCCTCTGGACATTTCCTCCGGCGAGATATTTATATAATTGATGGGATCGTAGACATTCAATTCTTCTTTTCTGATCGAATCCGGATTCCAGCTTCCACAAAAAATAAGAACTTTGAAAAAAGGAGAATAAAGTCGCTGCAGGAGACCGACAGCACTTTTCCAGGGGTAATTATTCAGCAAAACCAGGACCTGAAGAGGCTATCGTAATCTTTTTAGGGAACTTTTGAAAGAAATTTAAAAAAAGTCGAACCTACCGAGTCTTTTTTATTGTAGAGTCCAGTCTTTTCCACATAAAGAGAGGAGAATTCTTCAGGAGAAGGAAGATACGTATCGTAGGTTGCTCCCATAGATTGAGCGGCTTTCTCACACCAAGTGAGAACTTCCCCAAAGTGATTGATGGCAGAAGTAGCCCAAGAATAGTCGGGTTCTTTGTTCCACGAATAGACAGCCAGGCCAAGATCCAAATTGACGGCTCTGCAATTGTCCAACTTATTCCCCGTGTCTCGATAAATTGGAGCTGTAGATTGGTCAAGTGGCGGGAATTCATAGCTAAAGATTTAGATCAAGTTCCCCTGAAGATTTACCCAATTTCTTGCAAGATTTGGATCCAAGCCTTCATCATATCTCTGTCTTCTTTGCCAAAGAATTCCTGCCGTCTGAAATCTGTTTCTCCTCTATTCCAAAAAGAGTCCTACACGAATTCGTCAGCCAGCTGCATCACACATTCTGCAGTTATCTCCGTGCTACATGTGAATTGATCCAAAAACTCGACGATTTTTCCCGATTTTCCATAAACATCCCTAGAGGCCAATAGGTCAAAAAAGCTCAAATTCTTACAATTCTTGTTCGAAATCCTTCAAGAAGCTATGGGCATTTCGATATTGAACAGCGTTGACCGGATAGAACGCTACTTGTTCTCCAACCAGATGGAGCATTTTCTGGGCGAAATAGGATCTCCATATGTCTGTCACTCTTAAATTATATTTTTAAAGCCTTTTTTTGGGAAAAAGCATCTAACCGAAATGCTACAGTGGATGGCAAAAACATAGTGAAGAAGGCTCGATAGTGGAAGAGAGTATTCTGAGAATTCCAGGGAGAGTAGGTTCCTGCAAAAGATGAATGATTCTTTTGGCCAAACTGCCACCAATTCTAAGGATTTTTCTTCTAAAAACAACTTCCGATAATACCTTCATCGAGGACGATAGGAGGAGCGGCTGAGTTGAATTCTGCGCTTAAACCCGTCTTCCTATCAGCATACAGTAGTCTGAAAATCACTTTTAAAAAACCAAAAAATAAAGCAAACCTATAAATTGCATCCACATCGGGATCGTTGTGAACAACGCCTAATAGAAAAATAGATTAGAATTCGCTTTTATCTACCTTGCTGAACCGCTGGCGTTTTCATTTTCCTACAAGAGATCATTCGATTTTTTCCATTTGAATGAGCCTCCAAATATTCGAGTGGAAAACCTCGTGGCCACATGTTTTTGAATCCATAAAATTGGTAGGGATTGAACAGTTTCTCGGAGATATTGCCGCTTCTAGGAATGTAGCGTATTCCGCTAATTGTCGGGGTATAGTCGAATTGATCCAGTCCTTTGGCTAAAAATAATTCCAGTTTTTCATATCTCTAGACTTAGAAAATTGGAATTTTTTTGACTCAATCAGAAGTTGAAGTCACTCTTCACAGCCCGCACTTTCCAGCATTTTTAGAGAGAAAAAAACTTATTCCTTTCATCAATATTAGGACAAATTAAACTAGAAAAAATCGTACCGTATGGCTTATTGTCGTCATCAGTGTCGTAAATGTATTCAGCCCCCTTCATAATGGCATACAGATAGCCGAGATTCTTCCTAGTGTAGCTATTAAATGGCAACATTTCGGCAAAATCCCCTGAAACATTTGTTTTTATAAATGTGAGGAAAGCAAACCGGGTACCTCCCATCTATATCTAATTTCCAAAATTTGGATATAAATTTCTAAGAGCGTAAGAAAGAAAAATTGATGGTTAATGGCCATTCTTTTGTATAAAACGCGTATTTCGCAGCGCTAAGCCTGGATTAGCTAAGCCTAAGCCTTAGATTGCAAAAGAAATAAAATTTTCATATTTTCTGGCTGAGGAAACCTTTTTTCTTGGCTTAGGCTTAGGATCCATCTGTGGAAATTTATATCCGAATTTCCCAAATTTGGATATAGATAGGATCTACCAAACAAACCGAGTGATGTTTGGTTCTCGATTGAAAGGAAGTGAACTCCGTCGAGATTCCAATCATTCGGAGTCTTTTTATCAGCAACAACTATCACATTCCACCCCTCCTGTGCAGCTAATCTCTAGACTTTTTTGTGGCTGAATATCTCAAGAAATTACTTTGACATCCTCAGTTGGATATTGAATAGAAGTGACGACAATCCACTTCGAACCGGGCATCATTTTACTGAATTCGAGAGGCGATTTGGCTGAGAGTTGTTCCTTCGCTTTTGTGAGCATCACATTGTAGACTCTGGCAGATAAAAAAGAAGAAGAAAAGGAACCAACTTGGCTGGAGAGAAGTCGCCTTTTTGATTGCTGACAATAGTCATGGGAAGGAAGATGAGGAAAAAGACAAAAACAGCCAAAAGGACTAACAACCCTTTTAGCTGTCCCATCTCGATTATCGCGTTATAGTCGCCGTTGATCAGTGCGGATCCACACTGTCCAGCTCCCGCTCGGCTGAACACACACAACGAATGAAATTTTCTAGATGTTATCGTGACGTGGATGCAACGGGCTTCAGATTTTGGAAGTTCGAGCTTCCCTTTAAAGAAAGCATATTTCAGGGACGAGATCAATCGAACGGCCTCCCGTTGTAGAACCGTGGCTGGAACAATGGTAGCCAGATGGACAATAGAAGCCAAGAAAAACTTCATGCTTCGCTGTCAAAATCATTACGACAATCAAGGAAACTGCCGCATAGTTGGGAAGTCTTGTCGAAAATTTGTAGATTTTTCTATTCGATTTCCCAGAGTTGATAAGGAAGAATGAATATTTTGAGAGAGCCCTCGTGAAGAAGCTCTTTTTTCCCCCGATATAATTGAATAGTTTTACAAGTGTCTATACTTTATTGTAATCACGTCGGGATGTGGATCAGTGCCAC
Organism: Oscheius sp. JU1382; assembly: GCA_932521405.1. Taxonomy (NCBI): domain Eukaryota; kingdom Metazoa; phylum Nematoda; class Chromadorea; order Rhabditida; family Rhabditidae; genus Oscheius; species Oscheius sp. JU1382. Next base: position 6,236,330 of record OW051479.1, read on the forward strand.
CGGTACCATCGGGGGCACACCCAGCGGCAACCCTAATAGCCACAACCTTTTCGTAGTACGGATCGTGAAGCTCCTTTTCGAAAAATACCGAAGTAGAATCAAATATTCTCTTGTTGAGTCTGATCGTCTCAGCTATCTCCTGTACCGTATAGCGCATAACTTGCTGCATTTCTGGAGTAAATTGTTTTTCGAAGAGATTTTCGACTCGTATAGCGTCTTCTTCCGTTACCGCCATATTTACAAAATAAGGGAAAATTTTCTAAAAAAAGTTATTTTTCTGTTTAAAAAATGGGAAACAAACTTTAAATTCTCTGGCGCCCAAATTTTCCCAAACGACTTTATAATTTTGATGAATAAAATTGGACAAGTATTTTTGGCCATCCACCGTATCCGATATTGACTTAATCAGCGGAATATAATAGCTGCTGCGATAATATTCCTAAAATCTCAACGATTTCATAGAAAAAATGTAAACAAACGTGGCAAAGGACATATTCGATCTTTTCGATTGTAGGCCTCAAATCTTCCTGCGATAATGTGTAAATATATTGTTCCACCACAGCCACATCGTGTTTGTTTCGTTCTCTTCTAAATTCTGGATGCTGCATGATGATCGGCTGTATTTTCTCAGCATAATTGTGGACTATCAGCTTTCTCACAATCTAAATTTATTTTTGAGTTGGGTTAGCTGGGTTGAAATCAAGATGGAGGGATATATTTGGTCTTTGTGGTTTCAGATAGGACGAAAAATTCCTGAACTGGTTCAATTTGAGTCCAACAATTGGATGATCATCTAGTATTTGGAGGATGACATGTACTGTCGAACTCGATCTAACTAGATTTTTAAATTTTCTATTGAACTGAAGTGATTTTCCGTTGTAAATTTCATTATAAAATTCGCTCATCTCAAAACCAATAAAAAGTCAGATTTGGGTTTTTGATTTTAGATTCCCGAGAAGTTCAAGAAATGAATTTTTAGAGGAAATCTACAACTTTGTAAAACATTAGAATGTATATAAGTAAGTGGAAAAATTCAAAAATTCACGGCATATTAGACCCTAGCTTCTATTAAAAGTAGTACAAAATATTAAAGGAATCTACCGGATTCCTGGAGAGAGTAAATCTTGGAATGTTCACGCGAGGAACTTACTTGTCGAAGAGGCATTGTAATTGTATTGGCCAAGTTAGGACTCTCGGAAACTCGTCTAATCGTTTCTTTTTCGTCAATTTTAAAGAGCCTCCCTATAAACAAATTAAACATGTTTCTACCTAAAAGGACAATTAAGTTTTCTTCTTCTCTTACTTAGCGTCAAACACTCAGGTGGTCTACATGACACCATTATTCGATAAACAGCCAATTTAAAATTATCTCGAACGTGCTGCTTTGCGTGGATCAACACGTCGTCCATCTTTTGGAAAGCCGCATCGACGACTCTCCAAATCAGAAATTTGCTGTGTTTTCTTGAAAGAAGAAGGAATTTGAATAAATAGCTCATCGAGACATTATAGCCTTCTTGATTAGCGAAAGCCATAAAGATGGCGTCATTCACAAGATTATAAGTGGATTCTGTCGATAAATACCCATTATCGTAGCACCAATGCAGCACTTTGAGGGAATTTTTATGTTGTTTAGTCAGATGATAACCGTTCCAACTGATGTTCGCGAAATAATTCCTCTTGTAATGGTTTAGAATTTCGATGTGAATTCTTGTCCAATCGATGTATAGATTCCACGATTTTTGAGGCATTAGTTCCTTATAATCCAAATAAAACTATAATAGGCTCATCATCAGGCGGGAAGAACTTACTGAAAATTCCGGCTTGATGTAGGGATTGACATATCGAGGAATATGGTAGAATCTGGATTGTTCGAATTTGCAGCGAGTGCGATGACCTTCATTGATGTTGCGATCGTAGACTGCCAGCAGAATCTGCGGAACTCCTGCCTGATCTATCCACTTATGAAAGTCGTCAAGAGCTGGCTAAAATATTTTTGTTTAAATTCTCTACGCAAGATGAATTGAAGAATAAAAACCTCTTTTAGAAGAAATACTGTATCTCAACCTTAAAGAGAGTTCTCCCGTTTGAAAAAATGCGAAAACGACAGATTACCGTATTTCTTCTAAACTGAGGATTTGCAACTGTTGAAAAGGTCATTTTAGTCCAATTCTTTAAAAAAAAGCTGAAAATACCTTGAATTTGGGAGAAGTCATATTCCTGAAGAATTCGATAAATTCAGCTGAGGTAAAATTCTTAAATTTGCGTCGATTAAGGAGATTTTTAAGAGTGAGGGAGAAAATGTCCTCGGCTGCCAGAAGCCATAGCAGTCGAACAACAATAAATCCTTTGTTGAGGATGACTTCGTCAAAGCAGTCTTCCACATAATTGCTATCCTCCACTTTGAAGGCCAGAGCTCGAGCGTCTACCATCCCATCATAAAAAATTGCAGCCTCGCGCCTTTCTAATGCCTCATGCATCAGGCTGAGATTCAAACTGTTCGCAAAAGCAAACTTCACGAAATGCGTAATTCCTTCTTGGAGCCAAACCTCATTCCAAAACTGCTAAAAGATTTCAGAGAGTTAGAAAAAAGGCTGAAACTTACGACTGTCGAATAGATTCCAATCCACAATTTGGCCACATGTGGAGCCATTTTTAGCATAAAAAATTGCTTTTTGTCCATCCAGGATTTATCTGATGGCTGCACCTGTGAAGAGATATATGTAGCTGGGAAAAACCCTAAGCCCCAGCTCAGCGAAACTTCTGAAATTTTCAAGCTTTTGTTTGGAATTTAGCCCTCTTCGGTTCAGACTTTTAAGTTTTTTTCTTGTTTATACGAAAAGATTGAAATTTCATAGGGGAGATCATAAACTCGAAATATTTTTGCCTAATTTTATGGGGTTTCGAACAAAATTGGTCATCTAAAAAGGCCCTCGAAAAATAAAAATATTTCCAAAAACTAACCAGCCATGGCAGGAATTTCGATATAGCGGAGACAATACATTTCCAAGCGCAGTCCAAAATAGTAATAGATGTAGTTGAAGACTCTTTCTATACACCTGACGTTTTCGATTATCTCTTCTTTCCCTTTATAATTTACATAGCCGATGAATTCAAAGCGAACTTTACATTTAAATGTCGCCTAAATTCTCATTTCTTCGCAAAGAAGGGGACTAACTTTGGCGGTAAACACGCGAGTCGTAATAAACCATCCCACATAGGCTGTCGAAAGAGGCGGAGTTACCGCGAATTCAACCAACTTTCGTTCAACTTTTGTGTTGTTTTTTATGGCTCGTTGATCATTGATGGAGTAGAGAGTTTCATTTTCCACATCCTGAAAATGTTTTACTCATTGGGAAGAGGATTCTAAAGACAAACCGTGTTGGAATAGACAAAACAGTTCGCGTTAGTTTCGATTGAGATGCTGAAGACGGCCTTGAAATGAGGCTCATCAAAGCAGGGAAATGCACGACGAGCATAGGTTGGCTGAATGCAATTTTTTATTGGAAAAAAAAGACGGCAAATACCTCAAACCTGGTCCAGAATTGTGAAAGACCTTCAGAATAGTTTTTGTAGCAAAAACCAACTTGGTTTAGGTGGTCATATAGGCCTGCATAATCCATAGTGATAAAGATTCTTCCGGGTTCAATGACTTCTCCAAATCTCAGCTCAGCGTACTGCTGATAATGTTTCACTTTACAATCGATTGCTGAAACTCGGTTTGGAATTTGTCTTTCAATTGGCTAAAAAAGACTCAAAATAAATTAGAAAAATATCGCTTTGTGGACAATCTTTGAGCCAACCGTATTCTCTCCAAAATTTGATCTTTTTAGGCTTGATTTTATAATTTTCGATGTTCTACAAAGTTGTAGAGGAGATCAAGGGTTACAACTATGCTAAACCGTGCAAATTCTGAAAATAAATGAAAAGACGCCCAAAACTCAGAGCAAAAGTTAGATTTTTAGAATTCCATCTTTAAGAAACAGATTTTTTTTGTAGAAACTTGAAAATTTAGGAGATTTGTAATTTTTAATCAAAACAAGAATTTACTTTTTTCCTCGTCATCTTCGAATTCGACAGCTGTGCTGAAAATTTCGATGCCATCTGCATGCAAAACGATCGAATCAGTCGGACTGAGGATATCGATTCCGATTGTGCAAGTTCCCTCGAAGTGACTCCTATCATTTGAAAGTTAAACAAATCCAACTGGAAGAACTCACTCTACAATGGCAATTACTAGCTTGTAGGAAACAGGCCGAGCAAAGCCAGGCAAACGTCCGGTTGGATCCAAGTTATCCGGGCGGATTTTTGCTTTTTCCCTCGTTTGTTTATCTAAATTGTGCTTATTTATTGGGTAGAATCAAACCTAGTTCCATTTCCATCTGGAAGATGTCGTCTTCAAACTATTCGAAATAAAAGCATAGAAAGACTGATTTATTGATTAAATGGAAAAAAATACTAGTGACGAACTCTAATAGCGACTAGTCTAAAATATACAATTTGAATGCATTTTATCCTAACGGCCGCTAAACAGCATGCATCAGCTGGAAGTCGGCCTACAAGAAATTGGCCATAAGCAATTGATTTTTGGAGGAACAAAGAAATAGAAAGGAGAAGGATTTTAGCGACAATTCAAAAAAGGATCTACTGGGATCAGCAATTACCTCTTTGTGTTTTAATCTTCCTTTGAGAAGGTAGAGTAATGATAAGGGACGTACTTTCCCCGTAGTCGCTTAAATTAAGAGGCTCCGTAACTCTTTAAAAACCTTCTCTTGACCTCTTCTCGTCGAATTAGCTCAGATGGGTAGTTTTTTACTTTAAATTAATCTGAAAGGAACTATAAGAAATTATTAGCTTAGACCTTATTGTCTCTCTGGGATTTTTGAACTTTAGACCAAAATGCCCAAGAATGATGGGGTTTTCTCTCAATGGAGAGTTAAATCTTCGTTAGTAGTCTTTTTGAGGGATGACCTCTGCCAAGATCTCACGCCTTTCGATCTTCACGAAGCCGTCTCGTGTCATCGGACCTGCCGTAAATGAGTGTTTCCATCTTGCGATAACCTTCACGACCCTCGATAATTACTGTATTCGGGTGGCGCGAAGGCCAGGAATGCTACCGCGATGGCTGTCTGATAGAGGCGGGGCCACAGGCGCAGGGAGGTATTATTGATTGTCGTCGATTTGGAGTCTGACTCAGTGGATTTCTTCAAAAAATGCTGGTCACCCTCCTTCTCCTCGGAAGCTTCGTCGTCCAAGCCAGATGGACTGAGGAGGACGAGGAGCAAAGAATCACGATGGTCAGTCCTTTTCCAATTCATCTTTCATTTCTAGCCAATCCTTCCTTCAATTATCAGACTTAATGTCTCTTTCCCTATTTTTTGAGTCTCCTTTGTTCAGATAAGATCTCTTAGGGGAGACCCTACTGTCTCTGCCAGAAAATTGAAACAAGTCTTTGAACTTTCACATTTAAAACAAGAAGGGTCTTCTAGAGAGTTTATCTTTTGAAAATTAACTCTAACTGCACTCTCCAGACAGATCCTACTGGGTAAATTCAAGAGCTTCTGTTGCAACAAAGGGAATAAAGCGAACCCATCGAAAATCTGCTTTCTCCCGTTTACCTACATTTCTTTATTTCGGCCAAAAACACTTAACTTTTCTCAGTGAGTTTTGACCTTGAAAGGGTAGCCTGGCGAAAAAGTCATTGCGCGTGGCCATTTTTGAAGGGGATTACCGGAAGGCAACCGGCATGAAATGCGGTTCTCCCTGGGAGAGAGTTGTGCAAAACATTCGACCAGAATTGAATTGAATGTTCATTCCTGATCTTTTCGAGATTCCCGAGATTGAGAAAAGAAAAGAAAATTCTACTCGTTTTGAACAAAATGTTTTGACCTTTCTAGCCACTTTTGGTTGCCCTTTGAGGATAAGAAAAGTGTCCTTTGCCTGGCAGAAGTAAATTGGAACAATCCGCTTCTTTTTGTGCCCCTCTCCTCCCCCATTCGACTTCATTAACATATCCGGTTGAAGAGACGAACGGTCCGCAGGATTATGACAGGATTATTACATACTCCATGTCCAGAGTGAAAGAGAACCGGCTCTCTCTCTCTCTCTCACTTTGGCAAAAAATTTGGAGCCAATTTTGGGAGGAGGATCGATCGTATCGCCGAGAGGGTTGTTGTTTGGGCCCACAGTGGCCGTATTTCCGGACAAAGAAGGGCTATTGTGGGCGACGTCTTAATGTCCTCTGGGTGTCACATTGAGGTTTCAGATCAAAGAGATGGAACGAAAGGCCTATGAAGACGACCTCCGAGCGCAGCAAATTATGCGCAGGTTTGACTTTTATCTTCGATGGCTGTGATCGCGAGGTTTATAGACAACAGCCGGGATACAAAGGTCAGCCGAGTGTGCCCGGTTTTCCCAAGGCTGAACCCCAAAAAATGGAAAAAAAATTTGCTTCGGTAATTGATGACATCGAGGGTATTTGAGTCCTCTTTAACTCTTTTAAAACAGCCATAGAAACTGAACAAAACTGGTGCTATCATTGCACATCGCCGATCGCTCATCTATCCGATCCGATGAAAAGAACCATCAAAGATTTTCTCAAATTGAGGCGGACATCCTATCCTCTGGGTTAGTTTTGGTTTCTAACGCGATTAGCAAAAGGATTTCAGAAGTCTCAACGCCAGAATGCATCAACGCCAAAAACTTCACTCTTCTTCACAAACAGAAATGTCGGCATCGTTATTGCCAAACGATGTCCATCGTGGATCACGAAGAGTGTGAGTTTTTTGGCAAATTTTTGAGCGAACTCAGCTTTGAATTGAGCTTAGAAAAGAAAGGAATTTCTTGTAAAAGACAGATCTTTCAGCGGCTTCTTTTGTTCTTCGAGGATGCGCCGAGAATTTTGGAGCGATTGACTCAAAAACTTTGGACTCTCAGCGAGAAAATGCCTGTACAAAGTCAGTTTTTTTTCTTCTTATTTTTTGCTCAAAGCCTTTAGATTACACGATCGAGTGGATATAAGTGAGTGCATTTGTAAGGAGAGGAAGTATTGCTTTGCCAATGAAAAGAAGTCCTCCAGCCATTGTTCCCACTTTTGGCTGTTGTTTGCCACATTTTTTCTCGTCTTCCTCCGATGATTCTTGCTCAAATTGATACGAGTATTTTTTTTTCTCAAAATAGAGTCAAAGAGATATGTTTATATAAAAAGTTTTGTACACAAAGAGCTAGGTGAGAGTCCTGTGAAGATAGACATCTGGGACGGGACGAGGCGTCCTTCCACGGAGGAGCTGGACCGACGATTCTCCCTTGGCTTGTGTCTCGTAGTCGATCATCTGTCGCCAGAAACCAAGGTTTGGAGAGATGATGGGACGGACCTGATCGAAATTGTTTCGGCAAAAAGTTTATGGAGCACTTGAACTTGTTTGAACACAAGAGCAATCGAGAGAATTCCAAAAATATCGAAAGCCATGGAATTTAAGGGAAAGATTCTTAAAAGAGGGAGAAAGAGAGCGTAGTGGGAAAAGTCTGGGAATTTTTGTGCCTCTTGACCTATCAACAAGTTTGTATTTGTCTTGGTACCTAAGATAACTAAGCGGGACTCGGATCAAGGATTAGTTGGCTCACCTGGTTTAGAGAATAATAGGCTTCTCTCAGATTCAAATTCTCCCGAATCACCAGATACATTATGGCCAAAGCGGCGCTTCTACTCACTCCGGCTGCACAGAAGATGACCACTTTGCCATTCTATTCATTTTTGTCTAGCTATGTTGTTTCTCAAATGAAACCTTTGATTTGGCTTGGTCGATGAAGTCGCAGACGGGGATGAAATGATCCGAGATTTTGGCGAGTATCGAATCTTCTACGCGGACTTCCATGTATTCGATTCCGAGAATTCGCTTGGATTTTTCGATGTTTGTTGCATCGATAGCGTGGGTGATTCCGTATTGTTTTAGCTGAAACAGCTGACATTTTGGGAGGGAAGGGATCGCCACCTTGGAATCGGAAAGACAGCCATAGCCGGCGACGAAAAGGAAAGGACGAAGCTCGTTGATTGAAAAAAGAACTTTTTCTTTGGACATCAAGAGCCAACTGAAAGAATAGGAGATAAACCGGAAAAGAGAAATCAAGGCAGCTGTTCGAGGACTCTTCTACGTCAGAAAAGTTATCGATGCGATCGGGGAACACACGTGTGTGAGCACGGGTCAACACAGCGGCAAAAAGGTGAGTAAATCTTAAGATAAAAGGCGAAGACGGGGAGGTAAATTGACTGGTAAGACTGGTTACCAAAATATTTGCTTTCAACAAAGAGACAAAACCACGGCTAATTTTCTTCTAATTGTGGATATTTTTGAAGAATTTATATCAAAAAGAGATCAGAAACAAACAAAGCAAATGTATCCCCAACGAGAGCTCTTAAAATCTTGGGTCCGAAATCGCATAAAGGTCACCCGCTGATGAAAAATGGAGGTACCGCCGTAATTCGCCGCCATACTCATCCCATTTCTTTTCAAAATGACGAAATGCTTTTTATTCAGCTAGAGGTGATCCGAATAAACAAGACTTCTTTTAAACTCAAGGAGTATATTTTCACAAACAAAGTTTTCTCGATTCAATGTGTGTTCCAAGATGCTCTCTATCAAAATCTACAAAAAAAGCGCTTCTAGGCAAGCTTTCAAATAAAAGCCTCCCAAAAATAGGTTAAAAGTTTCATGAATTTTTGAAAATTTTGGGAGGCTCTTACTAGAGCGAGTAGGGTAAAAGAAAACTCCAATAAAGCTTTCTTAACGTACCGTAGTTTAGAAATGAAAGATCCAAATTTGAATATTCGTTTTCCGAATAAAAAGCGGTGGAGTGCCCTCTCGCCCGATGACTCAGAAAGTGTAAAATCTCTTCGTCTATTGATCTCAGTGCCATTATCACTGCCCTCCCCTTTACTGCCAGCTGATCCGAATTTTTAGTTTTCCCAGGCGAGCTGTTTATTTGGTGTCAGAGGATCTATCGCCTGGTAATAACGCAGTACGAGTCCCTCGAGACTCGGCTCCATCATTGCCGACATTATCGACACTTCGTTGTTCTTCGCCTTTGCTCCCACTTAATCCGATAAAAATTGACGGAAGACATCTGTAGAGACGTGATGTATTGGGCCTTACGGAGGCTGTTTATCGGTAGTCGAGACGCACAAGTAATCCCAGCCGTAAGCCCACATCTTCACGTTCGAATGCGCATGCTCACAATGCCCTCTCAAAAGGCCTCCACTCATTAATCTCGGCTCCGTATGTTGGAATTTCTAATGGAGCGGCTGGGTTCTCCTCCCCCTACCTTTTCAATCCTCTTATCTCTTCTTCCAATCAAAAATACCCCTCCTCCTTTTCAGGTTTCTTTAAGCAATAGTATCTCAAAACTTTTAAATGGAAGAGGATTCCAATTAATTTTTTTTTAAAATCTTGATTAACTTCAGCTCAAAAATTCATCAATTTCAAGGCTTCAAACCATTAGGATTTCTAATTGAGAAGAACCAAGATTCTTCCTCCATCTTCTTAGCCTTTGAGCTAAAAAAATGGACCTTCTATTCAGCGCTTTTTTAATTAAACTTTTAAATTAAAGGTTCAGTTAATAATTTCCCGTAAGAGCCAAAAATTCTTTAAATTTCTACATTTTCACCAGAAATTTACTTTTTTTCGTCTTCAATTGACTTATTCGATCTTAAGGAACAAATGAAATAATTCTACCGAAAATCAGTCTATTTTGACTGAAAGACTCCCAAGACCATTAGTCTTTTGAATGGAGATTCAGCTGCCATCCAGTATTCGCAGTCAATCATTATGTATGAGTCGAAAGTGTTAGAATAACACGAGCAACTGTGTGTCTGTTGTGCTGTCCACTCGCTCTCAGCCGGCTCTCCTCTTGGAATGCAATTTGATAGCTCAAGCAACTGTTTCTCACTTCTCCCAATCTCGCCCTCAGCTCTCCAGATCTCCCCCATCATTAGCATTTGCTTTGGTTTTTTTTCTCTCCGCCGACCCCATTCCATCACCTCGACCCTTTATTTCCAGAGAGAGAGAGAGAGAGATGTCCCATCCTCTTTACAAGACATTATGAGGCTGCTGCTCCCTCTATCCATTTGTTTTCTCCTTGGAAGGAGAGGTTCGTTTTTGAGGGAAAGGAGACTAATGGAAATTTTCAGCTGACGGGTCGGACGATGAGGAACGGCTTATGAGCGATCTCTTCCGAGGCTATAATAACCTCATCCAGGTTTGATTCCTTCTTTCTCCGGCTGACCACCTTTTAGCCCGTTAGAAATGTGAATGAGACTCCTATCATCGTAAAAGTCGCTTTACAACTCGCGCTCTTGATTAATGTCGACGAGAAGGAACAAATAATGCACACCAATGTCTGGCTGACTCTCGTTTGTTTTCTTTTTTCTTTTCCGAGTTGATCTCCTCCAGATGTGGCACGACTTTCAAATGAAATGGAATCCAGTCAATTACGGCGAAATTATTCAAATTCGAGTCTCCCCGGACAAAGTCTGGCTGCCCGATTTGGTTCTTTTCAACAAGTCAGTTTCTCTCCTAATTTTGAGACTGTTTTCAGTGCTGATGGCAACTTCGAAGTCTCCTTCATGTGCAACGTCGTCATTGGATACGAGGGAAATATGCTCTGGGTTCCGCCTGCCATCTACAAGAGCAGTTGCATCATCGGTTTGTCCTTTTATTAGATTAAACGGAGAGAAATTTGGTGGCTCCTAAGATACTTTTTGACATTTTTTGAGGACGGAAATGGCTTGAAATCTTAAAATTCCTCATTTTAAAAATGAAAACAAATCATTGTGACTCAAATTGAACTTGAGAGAGTTCTTTCTTTCTTTCAGATGTGGAGTTCTTTCCCTTCGATGAGCAGGTTTGCACCCTGGTTTTTGGATCCTGGACGGTGAGTTTTTGTCATTTTTCTCAATAAATTGATATTATTATTTTCAGTATGATGAGACAGAGATCAAACTGGAATTTGCGAGCGCTGAGTTGATCGATCTCTCGGAATATGTGGCCTCCTCAATTTGGGATCTAATAGACGCTCCGGCCTCTTTAGTCAACAAAAGATCCCAGATCGAGTTTCAAATCCGAATAAGGTTAGTCCCTCTTCCTCTCATTCACTTCTTTCAGACGAAAGACTCTCTTCTATACCGTAGTTTTGATAATCCCGACAGTTTTGATGTCATTCCTTTCCATGTCGGTGCTCTTCCTTCCAACTGATTCCACTGAGAAGATCACTCTCACCATCTCTGTTCTCCTTTCGATTGTCGTCTTCTTACTCCTCGTCTCAAAAATTCTCCCTCCTACCTCATCAACAATCCCTCTTATGGCCAAGTCAGTTCCCCCAGAAGACATCAATTCTTTAGATATCTTTTGCTCACATTCGTGCTCAACGTCATAACAATTCTGGTTACTGTAATTATTATCAACATTTACCATCGAGGTCCAACCACCCATCGGATGCCCAAATGGGTTCGAGTCGTTTTCATCGAGGTTTCGAGGCTTTTCAAAATAACAATAGTTTCAGTATTTGCCGCGTCTGATGTGTATGAAAAGTCCAAAATCCGCCTCAAGGAAGCTGCAATTGGCGAGATCTAAAAGGACTTACACTCAGCTGCCGGGACTCGGCGCTTTTGCGCTCAACAATTCCGGCCACCATCCGCTGTGTCCTTCCTCCGAAGAGAAGTAATTTATTACCGTATTCTCTCTCTCTCCTTTCTTTCACTTTGGCTTCTCTTTTCTTCAAAAACTCCAGGAATTACAGTAATTTTCTTGAAAAACGAATCTATTTTTTGAACTTCTCTATAAAAATCAAAACAAATCCCAAAAGATTCGCAGATAGGTCTTCTAATATGGCGTTTAGAAACAACGGCTTGAGAGAAGTCTGCCACGATCCGACAATGTCGTCGTTCTTTCCTCTTTCCCCAGACGCCATCAAGGCCCTGGATGCGATCGAATTCATCACGGAATATCTGAAGGAGGACGAGGAATATAAAATTGTTTGTGACGTAACGTGTGCTTAATTTTAACAAGTTCAGCACCGTGAGGATTGGAAGTTCGTGGCGATAATCCTGGATCGTCTTTTGCTTTATGTGAGACCTCTCTCTCTCGTGTGTGAAGTCTTTTCAGATGTTTTTTGCCGTGACGCTTGGCGGCGCTTGTGGAATTCTGCTTTCGGCTCCAAATGTCTTCAATCAAATCGATCAACAAAAAGTCCTCGACCATTTGAGGAATCTCTACAAAAGTGGCGGTGTTGCCAGTGCTGAATAATCATTTCTTTCGTTCTGTTGTCGTGTTTGTCGTGACGGGTCAAACAAATAAACATTTTCGTTCTTTGTCTCTCTCTTTTTCTCAGTTTTTCCCACAGGTGAGTCCTGTGCCTTTTTTGGTTCGAGAATGTGTGTGTGAGCATGTGATGTCCTCTTTCCATCCAATCCTTTGTTTCTTCCTTAGTTTTCTTCCATCTCTCCCTCATAACACTCTCAGTCCACTATCTCCATCTGATGAGTCGTTTTTCAGGGCGGCATATGTCCCAGTCAAAGGCCCTCGTTTCCTTTGAAAGTTGAAGAACTCTATGAGGTCGGCTAGTCTTCTCCTTCTTCTTCTCTCTCTTCTGGGAAAAGTTCGTGGATCCGACGATGAGGAAAGGCTCATGCTCGACATATTCAAAGGCTACAACTCCCTCATTCAGGTACTTTCTTTTGAAATAATTCAGCCTATTTGAATCCTTTTGGAAAATGTTGGTTTCAGCCGGTTAAAAACATCAGCGAGATACCGATCATAGTGAAGATGGCTCTTCAACTAGTCCTTTTAATTAATGTCGACGAGAAGGATCAAATAATGCACACCAATGTCTGGCTCACTTTGGCAATATTCTCTCACAATTAACCTGATTATCTTTTCTTTAGAAATGGCACGATTTTCAAATGAAATGGAATCCGGTTAGTTACGGCGAAATCAAACAGATTCGAGTCTCCCCGGATAAGGTCTGGCTTCCGGATATTGTTCTTTTTAATAAGTAAGGCGAGAGAGAGAGACTCAGATGGAGATAATTCAGTGCTGATGGAAACTATGAAGTTTCTTTTATGTGCAACGTTGTGATTGGCTATGAAGGGGATATGCTCTGGGTTCCTCCGGCCATCTACAAGAGCAGTTGCATCATCGGTTAGTCTCATTTAGTCCTCGAAAAAGTCGGAAATATAGATGTGGAGTTCTTTCCCTTCGATGAGCAAGTTTGTACTTTAGTTTTCGGATCCTGGACGGTGAGTTATGGCTTCTCATCAAATTTAACAGCTCTTTTTTAGTACAACGAGAACGAAATTAAACTCGAGTTTGAACAGGCCGAGTATGTCGATCTATCCGAGTACGCTCCCTCCTCCATCTGGGATGTCATCGACGCTCCAGCTTCTTTGGTTTATCGAAGAAGTCGAATCGAATTCCAAGTCCGAATACGGTAGGCTTTCTCTTTCTCTTCAAGATTCCAATTCTAGGCGAAAAACATTGTTTTATACCGTAGTTTTGATAATCCCGACGGTTTTGATGGCTTTCCTCTCGATGGCAGTCTTTTTCCTTCCAACCGATTCTACCGAGAAGATCACATTGACCATTTCTGTTCTCCTTTCGATCGTCGTCTTCTTACTCCTCGTCTCCAAAATTCTCCCCCCTACCTCATCAACAATCCCTCTCATGGCCAAGTAGGTATTCTCTCCTTTCTCAGCTGTTTCCTTCAGATATCTCCTCCTAACCTTTGTTCTGAATGTAATAACCATCCTCGTCACTGTGATCATAATCAACGTGTATTTCCGTTCTCCAATGACTCATAAAATGCCGGATTGGGTTCGGACTATTTTCCTCGAAATTTTACCGAGATTCATGTGTATGAGGAAGCCCAAGTCTATCACCAAAAAGCTACAAGAAGTAGGGGAATTTCGAGTCCAAAATGAGATTTCTAGGATCGAGCGGCGAGAAAAGACTTCACTGAGTTGCCAGGAATCGGCGAGTTTTCAATGAAAGGAACAAGCCACCATCCGCTTTGTCCTTCAGCCGATGATAGGTTTGGGGATATTATTTTGTTTTTTTAATTTCAAATAGAACCGCCAGGATGTACAGTAACTTCTCCCCGTATGGCGTCGACAAATCGATGTATTTCCCATTGACTCTGGAGGGATTGAAGGCTTTAGATGCGATTGAATACATCACAGAACATCTGAAAAAAGACGAAGAATTCAAAATAGTAAGTCTTTTCTCCAAGAGTTCTCAAGTGAAAAAAGTATCGAGATGATTGGAAATTTGTGGCGATGTTGATCGACAGAATGCTCCTCTACGTAGGTTTTTTTGTTTTTCGACTGTCTATCGGGCGCAGATCTTCTTCGCAATTACGGTAGGAGGAACCTGTGGGATTCTGCTCAGCGCGCCGAATGTCTTCAACCAAATCGACCAGTTGAAACTGCTTGAACAGTTGAAAAATATCTACAAAAGTGGTGGCTCGAGTGCCGCGTAAATTATTTTTTTTGTTGGCTTTTTACGGGTAAAATAAATTTCTATCTTTCATTCTTAGTAAGTCATTTTGAAAAAAAAAACAAATTGAAGAAAATTTTAAATTAGTTCGAAGGGTTCATTTCAGGAAAGAGCTATAATTTAGAGCTTTAGAGCTATAATTTTGTAGAAGATTGCAAATCGAGCAACCCAGTGAAAAGTTGCGAAAAATCGGAAGAAATATGGTAGTAGTTTGTCTAAAATGAGCATGAGTGAGAATGAATTTCAGGATTGCATGCTGTGTTGCTCCCGGTTTCTCTCCTCCTCCTACTAATGCTTTTTACACGTTTCACGTACTCACAATGCCCCGTGTTATTGACCAATCAATCATATTTTACACCAGCTCCTCCGCCTCACAGCCTGGCTTGCCCTTGCTCTCACTCTCTCTAGTTTTGCTCTTCCAATAGTTCTCTTTTCCAGGTTCATGGCTCTTTCGAGAGATCTTTTATGGCCGCTAGCTTCCTAGCAAATGATGAGGATCCTCTTCCCTATCTTAGTTTTGTCTTTCAAAGGTAGCTTTTAGTTGTTTCTTTCAATTCTTTTTCAGTTCTCGCTTCGGATGATGAAGAACGTCTTATGGTCGATGTCTTTCGAGGTTATAACTCTCTTATCCAAGTTTGTTTCTTTCTTAAAAACAATCTCCTCAGCCGGTTCGAAATGTCAGTGAGACTCCTCTAATAGTCAAGATAGCCCTTCAACTTGTTCTTTTGATCAACGTCGACGAAAAAGATCAAATAATGCACACCAATGTCTGGCTCACTTTGGTAAATGATTCCCCTTCAAAACGATTCCTTCTAGAAATGGTATGATTTTCAAATGAAATGGAATCCGGTCAATTATGGCGAAATAAAACAAATCAGAGTGGCTCCTGATAAAGTCTGGCTCCCAGATATTGTTCTCTTCAACAAGTGAGTTTCTCATTTTCGCCAAAAAAAAAGAAGAAAATTCAGTGCTGATGGCAACTACGAGGTCTCGTTCATGTGCAATGTGGTCATTGGTCATCAGGGTGATATGCTCTGGGTTCCTCCAGCCATCTACAAGAGCAGTTGTATCATCGGTTTGTCTTATCGTACTCTCCCTATCATTCACTGTTTTTCAAAATCTTTTATACATAGACGTAACACCAAAATTGGTGGAATTCTCCCAAAAATTGAGATTCTTCAGATGTGGAGTTCTTTCCCTTCGATGAACAAGTTTGTACTTTAGTTTTTGGATCCTGGACGGTGAGTTATGGCTTCTCATCAAATTTAACAGCTCTTTTTTAGTATAACGAGAACGAGATTAAACTCGAGTTCGAACAGGCCGAGTATGTCGATCTATCCGAGTACGCTCCCTCCTCCATCTGGGATGTCATCGACGCTCCAGCTTCTTTGGTTTATCGAAGAAGTCGAATCGAATTCCAAGTCCGAATACGGTAGGCTTTCTCTTTCTCTTCAAGATTCCAATTCTAGGCGAAAAACATTGTTTTATACCGTAGTTTTGATAATCCCGACGGTTTTGATGGCTTTCCTCTCGATGGCAGTCTTTTTCCTTCCAACCGATTCTACCGAGAAGATAACTCTAATTATTTCGGTTTTGCTCTCCATCGTCGTCTTTCTCCTCCTGGTATCCAAAATCCTTCCTCCAACCTCGTCAACCATTCCCCTTATGGCCAAGTAATTCTTCTCCTTTCCTTATCCATTTTTCCCAGATATCTTCTTCTAACTTTCGTCTTGAATGTGATAACCATCCTCGTAACTGTGATCATAATCAACGTGTATTTCCGCTCTCCCACTACACATCGAATGCCCCAATGGGTAAGAGTCATCTTCCTCGAGGTAAGGGCTTCTCTTCAATCGATCCTTCTTTCCAGTGTCTTCCTCGGTTTATGTGCATGAAAAAGCCGAAATCAGCTACTCGAGAGCAACAACTCAAAGTATCTCTTTTCCCCTTTCTTTCATAAAAGTCGTTCCAGGAAAAAGCCAACAAATCAGTGGCTCAAGTGCCCGGCCTAGGGAATTTCGATCTAACTCCCCCTGCCCATCATCCTTTTTGTCCTTCAGCTGACGAGAAGACCGTCTCAGCCAAGATTCTTCACACTCAAACTGATCAGGTCTTGGATCCTTCGACTAATGCGTATTATCCACTCTCACCAGAAGCTCTCAAGGCAATTGATGCCATTGAATATATAACGGAGCATTTGCGGAGGGATGAAGAATACAAAATGCACAGGGATGACTGGAAATTTGTGGCCATGCTGATCGATCGAATGCTGTTATACGTAGGTTTCTTTTGTTTCAATATAAAAACGACGCAGATATTTTTTGCGATCACTCTCGGTGGAACGTTGGGAATTCTTCTGAGCGCGCCGAATGTCTTCAATTATACAGATCAAAGGAAAATGTTAGAACATCTGATTATGATGTACAAAATGGGAGGTGCTGGTGCTAAGTGATACTCAGCGGGTATAAATAAAAAATGTTTTTATTATTTACTAAAAGTAATACATTTAAATCATCTCTGAACACCGGGCAATTATGAGGAGACTAAACACTTTCTAAAGATGAGATCAAATAACAGCTTGGCTATACAATACTTGTATAATATGAAGACCAATGGGACATGCAGCCCCAAACTCTTGGAGCTAGTCGACTACCCGGATCGTTATTTAGCCTCAAGGAGATGGACTTTGCCGTGACTGTTGGCAGCCAACGCGTAATTTGTTCCTTTTTTCCAACAAACAGAAGAGATGAAGCCCTCGCCAACGTCGTCATTCGTGCTTCCATCCTTCCCAAGAACGTAGCTAGCAATTGGCTCGGAGAGTCCTTTGAAGTAAAGAAATACACGTCCATTCTCGGATCCACAGAGAATATGATCTTCATTTGAGCTCAATCCAACAAATCTTTCCTCATTTGTATGTCCTTTGAGAACTTTCAAACAGCGCCTTTCTACCGTATCCCAGACTCGAAGACTGCTATCAGCTGAGCTGAAAAGATTACTGTATGGCTATAGGAAAACCAATTTACGCAGAGACGATCGTCGTGTTGGAGAGGAATCTCACATAAGACACAGTTTTGATATGGCCATGGAAAACTGTCAAAGGCTTTTCGACATTTCTGATATCATAGAGATGGACTCCGCGATCTGAAAAATATAAATTAAAGATTTAGGAAACCATTACCTTCAGATCCAAAGATCAGTTGATTTCTTTCGTTTGGGTGGAAACAGACAGAGCATGCACCAAACTCAGTTCTGATGTTTATAATTGATCGATCACAATTGGTATTCCAAATTTTGACTATTGCGTCGTCACTTCCGCTAGCCATTAATTTTGGGTCGACGCTGTTGAAATTCACAGTCCAACACCTCTTTTCGTGCTCGTGGAAAGACTTCACAACCTTTCCGGCCTCAACGTCCCAAAGAGAAACGTGGCCATCGCAGTCTGAGCTCGCGAGGATTTCATTTTGAGCGGGATTCCAAGAAGTGCTGCTGATCGTGGCTTGGCAGAGCAGTTGAGTCAATGGGATGTGCAGCTTCGTTTGATTTTTAAAGAAATTATCAAAGTTGAAAATTTTAATTTTTCGAGTGACTCCAGCCACCACAAAGCGCTCTCCAGTTGTGTCGAATTCGAGTCTAAATTTTCTATATTTTTGACACAAAAATTGCCTACGAAGAAATCATGTTCGTCGAGTTAGGGTCACAATAATGGTTCATATTAGCGAGTTTAGTCAATTTTCTGTATTTTGTCATTCCCTCATAGATGTCCAGCATCACACTCTTTTACTAAACATTAATGTCATAATTTTCTTTTAAAAAAATGACAATAAAATCAAGAAAAAAAGAGGCAACTCGTCTTCCTGATGGCTAAGAACTCAATCAATACGCCAGGAGACTGATCGATAGTACATGCGGTAAATGCAGTGTTATCAGAAGCGTGAGTCAGACTGGAAGAAACGGCACAGTGCCAGAATAGTAAACAGACACATGTTCATCTTAATAAGCAATATTTTCAATCGCACACAGATAGATAGACAGGTGGAAAATTTCTCCTAAAATCCCAAGTCGTGAGTTCCAAGGCTTTAAATAACTACTAGGGTGTTCCACAAAAGCTGCCATAAGCTTTGCCGAATTGATCGATTGAGCTGATCTTTTGGACCAAATCAAGGGGTTCTTGATACTCACTTAACGGTGAAAAACTAGGAGATAAAAAGAGCTTTTATGAATTTTTATCAGGAATCGATTGCTGCCTTCACCCGCCTGCTCCTGTAAAAGATCCTTTTTCAATCTAAAAATGGCAAAAATATCTGCTTATGACGTTGATTCCTTTACCAATGTATCTCAAAAAGGCGCAGGCAGTTCAGGAACGATTTATACGGCAAATTCGACTATTCTAGGGTTTGGTCACATTCCCTTTTTAACTTTCTATATTTAGAAAAGTTGCTTTGAAAATTTATAAGTCTGCAATTTTTAATGACAATTGTTTGAAAGAAATAAAACTTCTCCGCGAAGTAAGATATTTTCTTCCTTTTTTAAATTTCTTTTTAGCTCACTAGTCCAAACATCGTCCAGGTGTTTGGCCTATTAAAAAGCCAGCAAAGTTTCCAGAAAGACATAGAATCATATATTGGCTATGTCATGGAGTTTATGCCTTTCAGCCTAGAAGACGGTTTGGTTGTACTTTAGCTGACAACTTGGTTCGGTATGCAGCCTGCGCACCGGATCGCGTGGCGGTACCCATATATTAATTTTTTCTTCTTTTTATTTTCTTAACGGCTTCCATGGTTTTTACATCTTTTTTTAAACAAATCATATAGACTTTGATATATAGACACAAAGACATAAAAAAACACGTCTAAAAGCATCAGCAGCATCGGATCTTTTTTTTGTTTTTTTAATTTCTTTGTGTCAATATATCAAATTCTATATGGTTTGCTTTTTTTAATGTAAAAACCGTTAAGAAAATAAAAGAAGAGAAAAAATTAATATATGGATCCCGCCGCGCGATCTTGTGCGCAAGCTGCATATCGAACCGAGTTGCCAGCTAAAGTACAACAGACGGTTTGTATTCTAAAAATCATTCAACAAGTACCATATTCTCTTGAATAGATGTCTCCCGATTCTAAGCGATTATTAGTGCGCCAATAATGACTTGAGATTTCAAATGGAGGAACATTCCAGTTATTTTTCGTCTGATATTTTACGCAAAGAGCCAAATGAATAGTTGATTTTTATGGATACCCACTTGAACGAAGTTTTTGAGTAATTTGAAGGCTGCAAAATATTTTTTTAAACAAAAATATTTCAGTTATTTACAATTATAAAATCGAGTATGGTTTGGACGAGATCTATTCTTGGAGTAATCAAATCGCCAGAGGGCTATGGGCTCTCCACAAAGAGAAATTACTCCATCGAGATGTCAAACCTGCTAAGTTTGTCTCCAAAGAGTACGGTATCTTGCAGTCTTCTCCTGAGTCAAGACTTGAGCGAATTAAAACTCTGTGATTTTGGTACTGCCGCACAGTCCTTGTCTCCCCAGACAAAGAAGGAAGTGATGACTTTACGGTAATTTTGGTTTCTTCTTGAAAAAAGTTCAAATTTTAGTGTTGGAACTAGTCTTTATATGGCCCCCGAGCTAGTATCATATGAGCGCTATGATGCAGCCGCAGACGTTTATTCAATGTCAATTACAATTTGGGAAATTTGCCACAAAAGGTTGCAATTTAAAAAAATTGATTTAAAGAAACTTTTTAGACAACCTTACTTTAGAGCTCTAGGATCAAACACCGATATTCCCGCTGATCTAGTTCATAATCATACTTCTCAGGGAGTTCGTCCACCTGTATTCCATTATAAGGATGAGCCTTTGACTCTCCTTTATCAACGGTTCGACTTTATGAATACAAAAAAAAGAAGAAAAAATTTAGGGGCTGGGAAACTGATCCAAACAATCGAGCGAAAGTCTACGAATTTTTAAATGTTAAAAGGATTGACGAACCATTATTGTAAGTATCATAATCTCACTTACTTTTATTTTATTTCTTTCTGGTGTACTATTGCTAAAGAAACGTCCAAACTTAACCAATAATCAGTGAAAAATTAAAAGGTTATAGTAGCCAGAAACAACCGGTACCGGGTACCCGCACAGCCCGGCTCTCTATTAGTTAAAAAAATTTAGAAAAAAACTCGAAAAAGCACAAACGCGTTACGATATTAGAGAGGCTTTTAAAATATTTTTTTAGAGAAGAAGCAGAAGAGCAAGTAGATGTCACCCATTTATCTCTGCCTGTTGTAGGAAGTTATTTTAAAAAATTAGAGGAACACTTGGCACGATTGCCTAAGGAAAACTACGAAATAGCAATTGAAGAAATCAATAAGTACAATAAAATCAATCCATACAGAGTGATCAGTTCTGAAGATGCCACAACAACGCAAATTCTTCATTTTTTGATTTTGGGACCACCGTCTCTAACGAAGGCAAATCAAAAAAAAATTCATGAAAGTGTGAAGAAGCAATTGTTAGAACTCGACGATGCTTACTGGTGTAATCCAAGTCAAATTTCCACAGCTCTGGGCGAGATTTTGATTCTTACGGCACCTTTGAGAGACAACTTTGACGAAATACAACACAGAATAGAGAAAAGACGAAAAGCTCAAACTCGAATCCCACAGTTTCCGGTGATCCAGCGTTCCAGGCAGCTCCTGCCTCCAACGAATAAAAACATCATTCTGATAGGAAACAACGAGAAGTATCTGAAGCAATTCTTTACGGATGCATTAAATGAATTTGACAGATCAAGCAATTATTCCAACCTAATAAGATGGACGGATAGTTATATCGTCGCGGAGAATGGCGAATCCGTCACTTTTCATTTCTCTTCCTTTGGCAAAGATAAAATCCTCACTTCTCTGTCGAAAAAAAATCAAAAAATTGGAGAAACTTATCTCATCTGCGTCTTTCTCTACTATGATTATTATTTTGATACTTTTTCGCCCTTGAAGGAGTCAATTCACAAGGAGAATTTGGCTATAATCAGAGTCCACGATGGACAGTCTGTTGTAAGTTTCTTCTCTTCGCTTTAAAAAGAAATTCTCAAGTCTAAAACAGAAGTTAATTCGAGCTTTCCTGAAGGATGTTGCAGCTACAGGGCGGTATTTAGTAGGGAAGATATGGTGAGTAGATGGAAAGTTGCTATTGGCTTGGAAGATAGGGTAAGAGAAAGAACACAACAAATTGCTTTTTCAGGTTTTAAAGGACTCGGAACAAAAGAAATTACTTATTGAAAAACTCATTTCTGCTACAAAAGATGCGCCAGAACTTACATTGTAAAAAAAAATTAATGAAAATTTCACCTACGAGTTTTCATCTTCTTGGCGAATAAAAACTTCTTAAGAAATACCGTATTCTCTCTATTTTTCAACTCACTTGTCGACTCGAGCTCTGAGGAAAAGTCTAATTTTTCCCGAAGTCAGACTTTTCCTCCCAAACTGTGGCTTTGGAAAAACAGATTTTGGGAGAAATCTGGTTTTGGAAAATCAGAATTTGAAAAGCAAACTTTTTCTCCAAACTGCAAATCAGACTTAAGTTTGAGAGGTGAGAGAGAGAGATCTGAGAGAAGAAGCTCATCATTATTTTTGATATTCGGTAAGTTTTATTCAAATCGAGGGGAATCTTCTATTAGAGAGAATGGCTTTTCTTCAGTTGAAAGAATGTGGTTTGCAGGATTTATTTGAGTTTCGATTATAATACTTGACTGTTTTAAAATCCTCTAAAAAATGTAAAACTAGATACAGATCAGATCACAAACAAATCACAACAAGGAAAAAATCTCTTATAAATGCTTGATTTCTCTCATTGGATCGCAGACGGCTTTTGACTAGAAGTTGGATCATTTGGAGACGGGGATAAGCTCTCAATCACTCTCTAAAAATATTTCTACACGAATCTTTGGGATACAACAACAAAAGAAATTGAAATGTCCATAATGATAAAAAATATTCAGGAAGTATCCATCGAAAGATGCTTCAACTGCTGTTCAACGTGTCTCCACTGCATCTCTGAAGTGCTGAGGCCCTGGAGTCCAGTCAGCGTCGGCCAATAACCTTTGTGAATCGCCACCACCTGCAAAATTTATCATTTTATCGATTCCATAAGAAAGTTTCTGACTACCCGCAAAAATTTTGATCTTTGAATTGAGAATTAATGTATCCAAAAGGCTAATTTTCTCAGTTTTCTGGAACTTTTTAGCCCAAAAATAAATAAATTGAGGAGAGTACGGTATTTTTTGGTCCCTTCTTATTCTTTTATACTTCTCACCGCTTCTTCTCTAATCTATTAGATTATTCTTTGCATCATCTCACTTGCTTGCAGTTATTTTAGCACGGGTCAAAGCGCAAATTTCTTCACAGCTCAAAAGTGCATAAGCCTTGACTCCAATAGATAAACCTATTTTTAACGCTGCTATCCTACAAAACCTGGTATGTGGTTTCGCCATTTTTGATTACTACAATGAACTCTTTCTCTACCTTCTGGATTGTCTCCTGAGCGCTGATGTTTGGTACTGCCTCCAGGGCGTCGCAACTCAGTCGACCGGCGTCATCGTCGTCCCCACATAAGACCTAAAAAATGGTTTATTTAAACCGGAAGCCTTATCAAGTCATCATCATGCCCCACGCTTGCATATGATCTCACTGATAAAATACCATGAGTTAGTTGTAGCTTAAAGACTATTGCGTGTTGGTCCCTCCCTTTCCTTATATCCGCTTTTATGTCCCTAGCTATAATCTTTGTCTATTCACTATTTTATTGTGTAATAATAACGCTGGTGAGAATTTAGTCTTATCAGCTCACCACAAATAAACAATTCGTAAAGCGAGTCTTTTCTGATAAGGATTAGATTCTCTTTGAGGAATATTACAAAATGAGGATATTTTTTGAGAAATATTATTAAAGTAACATACTCGTACGCATTGCTCGGCAGCATCGGCAATAGTTGTCAAATCGTAGCCGCCTTCTAGCGCCAAGACGATCTTCCCATTCGCGTAGTTCATTAACTGTCGAGTCATATAGCCGAACATAGCGGATGAGACTTCATATCTGAAGAGGGGTTTTTGGAAAAGCTGGTAAGAACTAACCCTCCGAGAGCGTTGGCATGTCGACAACCCGCATCAAATCCAGCTGAGACGAGGATCAAAGTCGGTTGGAAATGTTGGAGAACGGGCTCGACGATGACCCTCCAGGCGGCTAGATATTCAGGATCGCGCATGACATCGCCAGAGAAGGGAATGTTAATGGAGAATCCTTTTCCGGCTCCTCGGCCGATGTCTGTAACAGCCCCCGTTCCCGGGAAGAAGTTGCCGTTGTCGTGGCGATGAAGGGAGAGATAAAGGACGCTGGGATCGTCTTCAAAGCACAGCTGAGTCCCGTTTCCATGGTGAACATCCCAGTCTATTATGGCGATTCGATGGCATTGTTGGGGATATTTGATCTGCATCTGACGGGCACAAATGGCTACATTATTGAAGAAGCAGAAGCCCATTGCTTGGTCTCTTTCAGCATGATGGCCTGGGGGTCGAATACAGGCGAATCCATTGCGAAGACGGCCTTCCACCACCGAAGTGGTCAGCTCAATCAACGATCCAGAGGCCACTCTTGCTGCCAGCTGGGTTGAATTATCATTGAAATAGGTGTCAGAATCAATTCCAATTCCACCACAAGGCAGCTGAAAAAAGCCCTTTTTGATCAGATCTAATAAGACAAAAGATATTCAAATTTAAGAGAAACTTCTTTTTTTCACTCCCATTTTCCAGCTTGATTTTTTTGTTGTTGAAATTCTACCAATTTTTAGAGTTTTTGATGTTCCACAAAGTTGAACTTTTAACTCCCTCTACAGGGCTGCAAAACATTAAAAATTATAAAAATTGTAGGAAGTTTATGAAAATTACGCGAGAAGCTGAGTCCTGGAGTGATAGATTCTGTCATTTTTTTAAACGATTTGATCTTTCTTTTTAATACTTTAAGGTTTTTTTAGGAAGTTGAGACCCACTTGAACGAAACTTTTGACGGGCAACTCGGAGGCTTCCATTTTGAGACAAGCAGTCGGAGAAACGGCGAAAAATGTTACATAAGTTGACGAATGTACCAGTTTCAATTGATCTAGGGAAGCCTTTTTGGCAGTCACTTTATCACATCTGAAAGTCTCTCTTCTTTTTGTCTTTAGTCTCCACCCACTTGTTAATCAATCCGCTTTCTTGTAACCTCGCCCAAATGCTTTGTACTCGACCTCCGTGCTCCACATGCGATCCGCTTTCCCCACAAACACATTCGTGTCGAGCCATGGCTGAGTCATAGGCGATTCCCGTGTTAACGAAGAGCTTTCCATTGCTTCCAGTGGCACTTTGAAGTAAAGAAAAAAGACGATTCGAATCCAAAAGGGCACTAACATCATCTGTATCTTCCGGCTCTTCCCTAAACTTATTGTCAAAGGTGAGATCAAGTCCTTGCCTGACAAGACTCTTCCGTCTCAAAACTAATTCCCTGAGTTGTTGCTTCAAAAGCGAAGGATAACCTCCGACTGGAATGCTCTGCGATAAACCCAAATTCAAATTGGGAAGACGCGTTCGATCAATTGTAGAGTCCTAAAAATGGGGGATTTATCGACAAATGCAGTATCCCTTCAGGATCAAATGAGTTCAAAAGCGTGGGTACTTTTTCTATTTTTTGTGGCTTTTTTTCTTAATTTCAACTTGCTAACAAAGCGAACGCGGATCTCTTTTTTGTTTTTGTTTGTGAGTAGGAAGCGATTTTGTTTTTTTTTGACGAATGATCCCAGAAGAAGATCAGAAATCAAAGCTCTTACATCGTCGTTGAGTCCCAAGCCAAGCTGAGCCTTCAACAAGCTGGGTAAACTCAAGAAAGGAGTCAATTGTGCTGCCATAAGCGAGCTGAGATCTACAAATCAAGTTGAATCTTCTTCTTCGTAAAAACAAACCAAAAGGCAGCTGGGCACCTGTACCCATCGAGGCGACATTCAAATTTGGTAAACTGGGAGATGGCATGATGAGGTTTGGAACATAAGACGATGGATTGAGATTGAGGGTGTCCGTAGTGTTCGAAGTCTCGCTGTCACTTCGTCGAATTCCAGATTGAGGGAAGGTGAAGGCCGTTGTGTTTTGGACTGGACTCGACCCTTTGCTTAGCAATTTCGCCCGGATTCGCATTTTCAAATTCGGCTCGGAGTTCACCTAATAAATTGTGGATACAGTATTCCCATCGCGGGGTTCAAACCTTTCGCAGTTGGAAATCACCCGGTTGGGCTTGCTGTTGCGGAGATTGCTGAAGAGCCGAAGGAATTCGATAAGGCTCAAAGTGAGGAGAGCTCACATTCACCTAAAGAAGTTGCCTGATTACGGTCAGTTTTAATTCAACCTGTGGACTTTGTGGAGGAATAGAAGGCGGCGTTCCAGATAGATTGGTTTGACTTCCTTCCCTCCGCTGAGCGATCATATTCTTCAGGCGATCCTTCAAGGAAAAAAATTTAATTTTTGTTAGTTAATTCAATCTTTATTTTATTAGTATCTTTCCCTCCAAAAAAAAACTTCCGCTTTCCAGCAGCTCTTTGCTCATTTTTTACACAAACCTTAGTATGCTGGGAGATGGTTTGACTTCCCGAAGAGTTGGAAAGCGACCTCATTTCCCTAAAACTGAGGGATAACCAACGCATCCAAGGGGATAAATTACGTCTTCATTTTGAGTGGCGGCGGAGCATTCGGCTTCTCTTCCTTGGAGGTCGACGCCTTGATCGTATAGCCATTATTCCCCAGGAGATCAGTCATCGAAATAGTCGGTTGGACTGGTTCTAAAAAAACTTCTTTACTCCCTTCCGTTCTTTGGTATAAACGAGCAGTCAAATTAGCAATTCAGAGCCACGGGTCCAAAAATGTATCCAATTAATTCCTCTCCATTTTTAATCAAAGAAAGGCAGATAGATTTGAGCCAATTTGGGTTCAAAAAATAAGGTTTCTCTCGCAATTTTTGGATACTAAAGTTCAAAAAATCAAGCTATTTTCCGAGAGAAACCTAACAATTCGTAGAATTTAGTTAGCAACTGGAAGATCTGTCTGTCGGATCATTTCGATGGAGAGTTGAAAAGCATTTCCTTTAATAGAATCAGTGATGCTCCTTCTCGCCTGTGAGCCAGTTCTCTATTTTGGGATCCATGAATATTTTCCGCCGAAGCTTTCAGAGACTCGAGTGGGAATAATTTAGTGTTTTTGGGCGATTCATTACGAACTTTTCCAGCTGCTGGATTGAGTCCATCCAAAAATCAACTGAGAGTTCCAAAGACCTGAGGGGCAACCAGCTGGCAGCAGGGAGCTCATTTTACACCAAATGAATTCGCCGGAAGTTTAGGATCCTATTTTTATACCCGAAATCAAAATTCCTCTTTTTGCTTGTTCGAGACGAGAAAGACAGAGTTTTACGCAGTGATGTTTACGTAATCCGACCCCGAGACTATTTTAAAAAGCAGCAGGTTTCCGCTCAACTTCCTCCTCAATTAGTGTCATTCGAACGTTCAAGGGAGAACTTCAAAAATAGTTTGTTTTCGAGACAAATCTTGTACTTTAGGGGGGGAGTTGATCAAAAAATAAAAGGAAATTCCTCTCTTTTTTCTTTCTGATTGGCGGATATTATGACTCCAATTAGTACTCCTTTCGGTCGGATGGACTTTTCGAGGAGAATTAGTCTTTCCCTTCGTCTGGTAGTGACTCACATTTGAAGAAATCCCCACGCACACGCTAAGTCTAAACCAAAAACAACAGAAAAACCGAGTTCTTTGAATTGTTTTCAGCCAATTAGTGATAAGAAAAAAGTAGTCGACCGTAGGCAAAAAGCTGACCAGGTACAAAAAGTTACCATAATCTTATGAGTTTTATTTTTCATTTGAGATAGACTCGGCGAAAATTTAAAATTTTCTTGAGAAATGAAGAAAAATGTCGAGGAAAAGACATCAAAAGCCGCTAGAGTCTACCGCTGATTGGAAACAAATTTGAATCTTTCTTTGAATAGAGTAGCCCAGACTGCTAATCAATTGGGTCTATCCTTTTAGCCAGAAAGGGAAAATGAACGAACCTGTTCTGACAACATCGATGGGTTGTTCCTGGTTGACGGAGACATTTGAGAAGAGCTGATGGTATTGAGCCAGAGTCTGCATGGCGAGAGCCCTTTGGGCCTGTTCGTAATGAGCCAGGAGATCCATTTGCTTCTGCTTGACCGTCTGAAATTTTTGCTCTAAGAGAGGATGAAATATATTTATGACCAAATTACTGGCTAATTCGAGAGAGCAAAGTTCAGAGCGGATTAGGAGAGTGAGAGAAAATCCATCAGAAAGGCCACTCAACTAATGTAGTCAGCTATTTTTGGGCGAAAGCTTCTCGGCCGGCGGGCAGGGCCTCCAAGAAAAAAACGCCTGAACCCATGAAGGCTTCAGTCGCGCGAACTAACAACTACAGCTCAAAAGGGAAACGAGCCTTTTGGAAGACTAAAGTTCATCGAAAAGGGGGCGGATCCTTTATTAATTCCTCAAGTTCCACATCAGACACGAAGGCTATTTTTGAGCTACCGTATTCAGCTTTGATTTTTGATTCTGAAGAGATTAGAGAGAGAGGAGAGCAAAACAGTCTATTCAGCGTTTGATCTCGATTTTTCCCAAGAACAAAAAGGAATTTTTACAGTATGATTCATTAATTTGACATGAACAATATAATTTTATTTTTTGATCCGGCGGAGAAAATTAATTTTCCAAAAGTAGGTTTACTTCCTCCTTCTTTGTTTTATTTTTATATGGGAGAATAAGGCTTAGAAAGAATCAAAAATTCTGGAAAATAGTGTTACGGTGAAGCCAATTAGGTCCGCATGGAAAATCTTTTTACTTTTTCCGCGCTTCAGAGAAATTTATCCTAAAAATGATGTTCTACTAAGTTGTAGAGCAGAAAAAGGGCTACAATTTTACTTCAGATCATAAAAGTTAACAATTCTTAGAAATTTTAGAAAAATGAACTTTTCAGCTAGCCAGACTTTCCAGATGTTAGCGCGGATTAGTCTTTTTGGAGAAACTGTTTTTAGTTGTGTTCGCCTCGGAAATTAGCACAATCTTTCTGCGTCTAGCCGCATAAAAACTAACGAATTATCTCTCTGCTGAAAGAAGAGAGAGAGTCTAGACAAAACAATTAATTTTGAAAGTTTCAACTGAAAGATCGAAAATAGCCGAGAAAATGAGAAGATGAGCACGGGGGGATTTGGCCTATATATCGGCTCTCTTGGGCCCTCCCCCTGTGCTTTTTTCGCGGAGAACTTTGCTGTCACTCGTGATTATGGCATATTCACTTGATTAAAATTCCTCTCTTGTACGAGGGAGAGAGAAAAAATAATAAGGATCGGACACGGGAGGGCTGTCTTTTATAGGCAGAAAACAGGTGCAAATCGACATGCAATTATACAAAAGGTGTTTTGAAACTCTCTCTCTCTCTCTCTCAAGATTACGGTAATTGGCTCTTACCTGGAGTCAAAAAAAATAAATGAAATCCGATCCTTCTCTCTCCTCAAATTCAATTGACAAAACAATTGGCTCAATTTTCTGGCGAGATGAGATCGTGACGGGACACAATTTTGAAAGCAATCGTGAGCATCCGCTCGCAATAAAGCCTATTCTTAGCAAAGTGGCGTAATCGGCCCTTGGAATATTCGAAAAAGAGAGAGAAACACGGAAATGGAGGCTTGACATTCTCTCACCGGAAACGAGTCTGCATTTTGAAGCTGTTTTTGGCTCGAAGACTCGTAAAAATAGAAAATGGTAGCCAACCAACCAAAAATACTCCCGCCCAGCGCATTTTTAAATCTCTTTCAAGAGGCTCAACTTTTAAAAGAAAGGGGAGAACAACAACAGAATCTGGTTGGGATCCAAAGAAAATTTCGTCGACATTTCTTGCAATTTTTTGATTCGTTTGATATTTAAGATCTCCAAATCAAATTAGCCGCCAGCTTTGTTTCGCTGGACTTGAGCCAGTAAAAAAAGGAAAATTCTCTCCAAACATTTGAATTTTTAATGTCGAATGAGAGAAAAAAAGAGATCGCGACTGCTTTTCATTTTTTGCCGTAAGTGGGCTCAATTTTCAAGAGCTTGGGGCCTTAATTTCCCTTCGAAAAAAGTCTAAAAATAAAGACGAAATGTTGTTCAAAAATGTTCGATCTATAGTTGTCATTTCCAGTTGAAAAAAATCAGAATAGGCCTCTGAGAAAGCAGTTGAACCATAAAATTTGGTTCGAACAAAGAGAAAAAAACAATTTTGCGGGGGCAAATATTCTTCCTTTTCTTTCTCTTCAGCCGTAAAATTTGCTGTAAAAGATCATCCATTGGAGTTGTTCAAAGTAAGCGGAAGTACAGCTTTTTCAAGCCCAAGAGGGAGAGAGATTCTTCTTCCAAAAATAGCGCTGTTATGACTGAGACCTTTGATGCTTGTTTTCAGTCTTTGACTCGTAACTTTTCGAGAGATGTTTTCGTCCCATATATCTCTACGATGGGCTATTTTTGTCGTCGAGAATGGCCGTTCTATAAATAAACCGAGGCAATCTGCCGAGGCCTCCGATCAATATGTGAGGGCTTTGTTTGTCATTTCAATTAACAGTAAATTAGGGATTTTCCTCCTCCTCTCTCTTTCAAAGACCAGTTGATACAACGAGAGATTGTTATTCCGACAATTTACACATTAGGCAGATGAGATGCCTCCCGAGAAGAGGCTAGAAATAGCCAAATCCATGGCTTCTAAGAACGCCGAGAGGGGGAGTTTTTATCGAGAAGAAGCTGTCAAAAACAACTCAAAGAGAAAAGTGGACCTTCACAAAGAGTTTTATTCATCCAGACGGGGAGAGAAGAGAGAAATTCAAAATGACCTCGGAATTCCTATTACGGTAATTCTTCAGACGAAGGATGCTACAAGAAAGCTCTAAGTCCAAGGGAAATTCGTTTTAGCTATGGTTCTCATGGGAAAGAGATCGAATTTTTCAAAAAATAGTATCTTTTATTTTCGCAAGAAGAGACAAAAATCTTGCGAGCTTTATGTCATACGGTAAAAGGAAAAATCAAGAAAAAAAAAGCCCTTTTTTGAGCTACGGTAGTCCTAAAATTCAAAAAGGGCCCCGCATGAAGTCTCAAAGTGCTGTTGATTATTTTTAATTCTTAAAAACGCTCTATAGATTAAAAAATTGACTTCTTGTCTCTAAGGATTACTGTAATTTTATGCGCAAAAGGACGCAGTTCGAGAATCTTCTCCAAAAGGAATTCGCCTTGTTTTTCTCCACTATGTCTGCACTTTCGACCCTCTCCCTAGGCAATAATTGGAGGAAAAACAGAACTTTTGATTACTTTAATATTTCTTGCAAGTCTGATTGAATAAATTCCCGCTCTGTCGCAAACAAGAGATTTCTGCAGGAGAAGCTGCAGGGAAAAACAAACGAGGGAGAGGTTAGAAAAATATTTTTACCTCGCTGAGTTGGGCCAATTTGTCGGGGTCGATGGCTTCACCAAGAGAGAAAGGATATTCCGGAGCCCCGCCGGAGCTGGAAGAGCCCGGAGGGTCGGCCATTGAGATCCTGCCAAAGATGTGTCAGCTTCGGCCCGGCCTACCTGCAAAATATCGGCTATTTTTAGAAATCAGATGGACAAAGATTTCGAAAATATGAGTGCTCTCGACTTGATTCGTTTACTGGAAATTCCCTCGAGGTACTGTCTCTCAGATTACACCTGGATAATAAAAGGACAGTTTTACAGCAATTTTCGAGAAATAAATCCGATTCTCAGAAGGGTTTTCGCTTGGCAGAGAAGGCCAATCTCTGTTGCCATTTATAGAGGGACAGCAGATTCATCAAAGCATTCTGAGTCAGCCACGAGACTTCCTGAATCAAAGGGCTTTGCTAGTCTAGAAAGATTCTCAAAAAATTGGATTCTTTGGACCAAATTCTGCAAATATTTAGAAGAAATACTTTTCAGTCGAGAGAGAAAGCGTCTTTCTTGACCAATTCTCACTAAATTTTCTATTTCTTTTTCACTGGATTACTATAGAAATGAAGTTTTGATGGAGAGAATGACGATTTTGTGACTACTGCATTCATTGGGAACAAAGTTTCGAATTCTACGAGGAATTCTCAAAAAGGTCGAGTTTTATGTGCAACTTGGCGACGGCCTCTTGCCTTGATCAATCTTTCGAAGAAATAAATAAAATACTCGACTATTGGATGATCCTAAATTCAGAAAAGTTTCGAAGAATTCACTTGTTTTGAAAAGATTCGAATTAAATGTGGTCTAGTGAGCCAAATCTCCAACTGTGATCTTTAAGCGGGTAATTCTTGAAGAAATTAACAACCAGATGAGTCAGAGAGAAAGAGGCAAAACATATTTTGTAGTCGCCAGACAAAAGAAGGAAATGGATCAAATCATATGGGATGAGGGTCTCAATTTCCGAGTCCCACCGTGATCTGCGTAAATTCCTGTTTTGGACTCAGAAAATAATTTTAAAATTGCCACTAATTTCGGCTAATTGTCGGCTGAGTCAAAAGATGATTTGGACGGCATTAATCTCATCCTACGCCTCGAGACATTATCAGAGCGACATGTGACAGAGCTGTGGGCCCTCAATGTCCTCCTTTCGCAAAAAAGTCTGTGCAAATCAATGTCCATTCAGGGAATACTAGACAATTTTCCAGGCAATTGAAGAACAATTTCGAAAGGAAATTCCTCACCAGGTAAATGGTCGTTGAACTGTAAGTTTTAAAATTTACGATGTTCTATAAAGTAGTAGAGGAGATCAAGGCCTACACATTTGCAAAACATCAACATTTACAAAAGCTGCTCAAGGATCCATAAAATCAGAGATTTCTTTGCGGGAGCCGGGAGATTTTGAATATACTGCAGGGGACGCTTGGGTAGTCATTTTTAAATTTTAAAGTCACTTTTATGGGATAGATTGGTCTGAAAAGTAAAAAGTGAAAAACAAAATTAACAATAAAATTGCCAAACAGATGAATTTTGGTGAACTTTTGAAGTACATGAAGTTATAAGAATTTGCAAAGAAAGTAGGGAAATTTTTAGGCTTCGCCAGCTGTAAAACGGCCGTTGATGTTGGTCTCCTCGTGATGGAATAATCAATCAGAAATTGCTATGGAGATGGCAATAATTGAAGAAAGAAAAAGTTCAAAAATAGACTTCCCCCCGATAATTCATCTTTCGTGGGAGATAATGACTAGGAGGTCTCGTGACTTCAAAAGAGTTCTCTCTTATTGACTCTCGCCCACTAATTAGAGAATATTTTTTGAACTTTGAAGCGAAGTTTGAGTGACGGAGGGAAGCCTGAAACTGAGTGCTTCTACTAGTTAGCCATTCGCTCGGAAAATCATGCGGAACACGTGGAATGCGCAAGTCTTTTTTGATTTTTGGGTTCATTCGGCTCGAAATCCCAAATTAGATTCCAGTGTAAGGGGCTTTTCATCTGCTCGAAAACTAATCATACACAGTCGCTGAACAGCCAGACGCTAATGGCCCCATTTCTTTGATTTATTGCAGTTCATTGCTTATTCCAAGTCTCAAGGTTCAAGGTGCATCAGCAGTCTGCTTTTTAATTATCACTGATTTCGATGTTCTGTAAACTTATAGAGGGAACCAAGAGCTACAATTTCGCAGAACATTGAAAATTACAAAAGTAGCTGCAAACATGAAAAAAGGCGATAATTTTGGGCTACAATAGCCCTTATAGTATAAAAATTCTAAAATTATTGGGTGAAATTGCAATTTTCATAGGGAATTATATTTAGCAAAGTTGAAGAGGGAATCAAGAGCTACAACTTTGTAAAACATTGAAAATTATGAAAGTAAATTTCTTAGAAAAGAGAGACTTCTCTAAGAAAAAAAAACGATATTTTACTGGAAAATTCTAGCGTCTGAGATGTATTTTTCAGAGTTAAGGGCGTATTTTAGAAATAATACAATAGCCAAATGGCAGTTATAAAAATCCAATGAAAACATGGATTTGTTTTTCAAGGGCTCATAGATGGGGAGAAGAATTGAACTGAAGAGAGAAGGGAGCCAAAAAAAGGTATTTTTGAATGGGTGAAAAGTTCTTTTCTTTAATGAATTTCTATTTCGCTTTTTCCCTGTTTGCCCCAAGAAGAGCGGAACCAAAGTTATCAGAGGAATCTCCGCCCCAAAAATGCAGTTCATTCTTCTCCCCCGTCTGTCGCCAAGTCCTCCCCACCGACTCGATTTATTGCTGTGAGGAGCGAATCCACTGTCACATGCGCCAGAATTGCCTAATTAGTTGAGGCCGGAAATTTTGTTTTAAGGGGTTCTCTCCGTGCCTCCAGGAAAAATATCAAATTACAAAGAAGACCACCCAGAGAGAGTTCAACGACCTTTACTACTCTTCCTCGACCCCAAAAAAGTCGGTCAGCTGTGGAAAAGAGAGATTTTTTGGTGACGTTGACAGTGTTGTATTACGAAGCGCGATGTGTGTGTCTTTGGCCGAGAGAAAGCGAGACAAAATAAGAAACATCGTCTATTCCTGGTCAGTCTATCCAGCAAAAAGAGGATCAACTTTTGTTGGAATTTTTCATATTTTTTTCCAAAAATACATCTAAAAAAAAAGGATAAATCTCGACTTTTTGCTTTAAACATGGCGATAAAAGAGCCATTATTTTGGGACCAATTTGTCAAAGAATTTCTCAAAATTATAATGCTGGGATAAAAGAGATTGTCTTTCTAGAATTCAAGAAAAAAAAGAGAGGAAAATTAGGAAAAAAATTCTCAAAAAAGAAGGCCAAAAGTCAAAGAGATGGGGGCATTTTGGTTCTTCATTAGACGTTGCAAACAAAAGCTAGCTATGGAGAGCCTTTGTTGCCTTTTTGCTGATAAGAGAAGTGTGGTTAAAAAGTGGGAAAACCAAAATTAACCAGAAGAGAATCGTAAAACCTGTGTCAATCAGCCAGAGTGAGAGAGAGTCGACCTGTTTTCCAGTTGGGAAAAATCACCTGACGTTATGTCTTTTAATAAATAAAAAAAAGAGAAAAGAAGAGAAATGTCTTTGTGACGCCAAGCAAGTTTCGCTGAGTATGAAGCATGTTGAAAGCAGCGGAGAGAGAGAGCGACCTACCCAGGCTAAAAATAGCGCAATCGATGCACATTTCCCTCGGCCTCTAACTCATTTTTTGAGTCAAACAACCACGTGACAAACCAAAAAAAGACGGGGAAAAAACGAACAAAATCAACATGAAAATTCAATAATATTTCTCTTCGAGGAAATTGGCTCATTTTTCCAGCTTTTGGAGAGGCTCTTGATGCCTGGAGTTGATAAGACGGAGAAGGAAATGGCACGTGAGATCACACACGCTCACAAGTAAAAATAGATAATATTGCGCTAATCGAGCAATTAGCGCATAGCTAAAGCAATTCTGAGACGAGGACACAACTCGACCCCATAGAGGCCCGCATTCCTCTGCGTCTATCCCGTTTCACCAGTTCTTAGTTGTCTGGACTCTGATCTGCCCCACACTGATTCTTTTTTTCTCAGCAGATTTTATTTGATGCCTAATGAATTTCAATCTACCACCTAAAGTCGAAAAGTCCCTCTCAGATCTTAACTACCTCGAGATAACAGCCAGTCCATTAGAGCCAAATGTAGATCGACATTGTTAGATTTTTTTGATTCAAGAAGTTTATTTTTAGAGAGAAATACGTTAGCAAAATTGCTGTAAGAAAGAGTGCCTGAAGCAAAGAATCTAAAATGTCGTAGATATTTTCGCTCAACCGGCGCTGTTTGTAGTCTGAATGGCTCTTTGTTTATTCGAAGCATTGTAGCTGATGAGGGCTCTACATTACGAGCTGTATGTCTCGCTGTCACTCCCTGAGTGTTATGAATATTCTAAAAATGGATTTCTAATTGAAATATTGATTTCACAGCAAAAATGGAACTTTTTCTTCTCTTTCAATCGGCTTTAACTCTCTTTTTGTGCTTTCCCTCTTCATTTTATTTCAGAGGATGTCAGATTCTAATCGCCAAGGAGCCACAATTTCAAATTCGAATCCTTCTCATATGGAGAAAATTCTAGGAAATTAGTAAGTATTTCATTTAGCCTTCTCAATCCCACTAAATGGAGATTACGGTAGCGGAAGAGACCCAAATAATCTAATTTTTTTAGCATAATCGACAAGAATGATGCCAAAATTCCTGTACAAATTAAATGCTGTAGCAGGCTTTTCTGTCGAAAGTGCCCAGTCACATTAGAGAGAATTGTGGTGCAAACTGTTATTAGCGAAACCCGAAAAAGTAACTGACTCTTTGAAAAAAAAATCGCCCATCGGAGATCTTCTGTTTTCTATTAGGTTGATGTATAATTATTGCAACACATTTTGATATTTAAGTTTATTCAACTAAACAACAATAAAACACAGCAAAAACAATTCTAAATAACTATTCAGGGGCATATTCACCGTCTACGTCAATAGCCGCTTCCCATTTTGCTGGTAACATATCGATTCCACGGGCAAAGAAATGGCGATCTTTAGATGCTATCCACGCTTTAACTTCTTCAACAAGCTCTTCCAAATCTTCATAGACCTTGTTCGACATTCAGCTTTTTAGCGAGCGATTAACGTGGCAATCCGAGGGCGCTTCAGTAGGAGAGTATGGTGAGTGTGGGAGCAGATCTCAGCCTTTGTCTTCGATTGAATCGATTACCCGTGCTTCAATATGTGGTTTGGCGTTGTCATGATGGAAGACGATGTGGTTGTTCTTGCGGGGTCTCTTGGCCTCGATGGCTGCATGGAGGCAGTTGAGTTGGGCCAGGTAGACGTCGCTGTTGAGGGTATAAAATTTTTGCCCGCTCGGTCTGGAATCGACCATCTTTGCTCCACATCATTGAAATAAATGATGTGTTGCAATAATTATGCATCAACCCAATATTACGGTATACTCCAAGCACTCCTGTCTGAAGCCTGAATGGCTCTTTGCTTATCAGAAGACACTGTAGCCGATTAGAGATCTGCAATCCATCCCTCTTTACTTTTCCCCTTTTCACTGCCTTTCAGCTCTACCTTTTTCTTATAGTTTTAGTCTTGTTTCTTCCCAATAGCATCTATTTTTTTTCAGTTTAGAGTGAATTATGAATATTTCACTCATTGAGCTTAAAAGTAAAAGTATAAACGAACATTTTTAAAGAAGAATATTTTTATCTTTTTGGGTATTTGTTGAGCCCCTTTACACTCAAAGGAAAGACTCATTATAAAGTCTTTTATGTGAAGAAAATGACTGGAAGATAAAGAATCGAAGGAAGAAAAAAAATCTTCTTTTGTATAGAGGGTTGCTTAATTTTTTCAAGATCTTCTTTTTCGGGCTTTTTAAAAGAAAGGCAGCTGTGATTATAGAGAAAGATTCAGCATTATATCTAATGCGTTGTTGATCATCGCCTGATTCAAGCAGCAAACTTCTCTTTTTCTACTCAAAGAATGAGCTTTATTTGCCTAGAAATAAAATATAAAAACGGCATAATATGTCTCCACAAGATAGCAGAATATTGATTGGATCTGGGCGATAATTTAACAAGACCCTCTTTTTCGAACTTTATAAGGGAAAGACAGCTGTGTTTATATAGAAACTTCTCTATAGAAACGTTGGCTATATTTCTGCGTCTATGCCCTGTATGTTATCGTTGGTCGTCGTCTTCGCCGTCTGATTCAAGCCACGAACTTCTCACCGTCTTTCTCAATTTCTAGTTGTAATGCTATTAAAACAATTGGAAAACAGAACTTTTTAAAAATAAATTTATTGAGATTTAAAAAGGCATGTTTGAACAAATTATTTGCTTAATTTTTGATCGATCGCCAATTTCTCCTCGCTTAAGGAGAACTGATAAGCGCTGAATCGTTACCCTTATAACATAGGGCTATTTTGTTCTATTTTAAATGATTCAATACGATTTCGTAAGATCTGTCAATTGAAATATTCAAGCCAGTTCTCCTGAAAGACTCCCACATGACTGATGTTGAATTGATGATTCATCTATATATATAAACAACACGTCTAGACTATACGTCATTCTTTTTTTTAAACTAAAGATAGAAAAGCAGAAGATATAAAGCTAAAATTGTGTCAAAGGATCTTTTCTTCTTCATCTATTTTTAAATTTCTCACCAAAGTTTTAGGCGCTCATCCCACCTCAAGCTTTTGTCTATTCTTCGCAAGAATGTATTAAGGCATTGTTAGTAATTGCTTTTTTAAAAATTAGTTCAGAAAGCTGAACTACTCGAAAGAATAAGGATATCAATTAAAAGGGTACGTAACAAGACAAATTAACCAGGTGACAAATCCCCATTAATTATGGCCAAATTTATCACAAAGATAGAGCCATTACAAGCCCCAGATTGAGAAGATGGGCTCATTAATAACTTCCCGCAAGCCCCTAAAAATTAGCCGAATCTCGTTTTAGATTTATTTAAGTTATTTTTTCGTGAAAAAATATCTCTAAACGTTTTGAAACTCTTATAAAACATTGTACAAAAAATAATTACCATATATCTTCTAATAGAGATCAAGGTTTTACTTGCAATCAAATTTTGAAATTTCACATAAACTTTCATAACTTTCAATTTTCTACAAAATTATAGCTTTTGACCTCCTTTATAAGTTTGTAGAACGTCAAAAAGCAAAAAATGGTAAATATCAAGTGGGTGTATAAAAGGAGACAGGAAGTGAAGATAAAAATTTACTTCCTTTTTAATTTCCGTAGCAAACACCAATTGAGCTTTTATTTGACATTATCCATGAAATTAGAAAGTAGAGGTATAAATAAGACAAGAAAAAAACGATATATAAGCTTAGATAAATATAGTGCAATTTAGCTCAATTTCTCACTCCCCCTTGCATTTTGTTCATTGTTGTGTTGCCTTGGCCTGCCTTTTCTTTTAACAGATTCAATATGCAAGAAACCTTTTCAAATCGGTTGGACGATCAGGAACTAAAAGCAAGTTTGTCTAAACTAGTTCGCAGCTTTTCGGGGCTCTAAAATTAGAATTTTCCACCGGGATTTGGGCTAAACCCTTTTAGTGATAGATATAACTCAGATGATGATAACTTTGAAATATCTTTAAAACGTCATTTAAAAGCAATGCAATCTTATCAACTGCTAAAATTATGTTTCTTTTCGAAATATTGTCTAGCCAACCTTTTGAGATCAATGCGACTTGTTGACTGTTTATGCACGACTAAGAAACACGAGATCTATCAAAGATATTGTTGTGTATTAGGTAGAAGGAGAGGGAGAAAAACTATCACTTTATTCTAACTTAATATCACAATTAACTGTCTAATCCCAATGGGGATTAGACCACATGTCCGGTGGACATGTCGAGACATGATCCAACAGATATGAAGAATATTTTCTTTCTTTTAGAAAATCGAATAGATCGTCTTTTTCGAAGACATTTAGAATATTTCAACATTAGATTTCAAAAAATGTCTTAATCAATTTGACGAGTTTTGAAAGAAATTGAGTTATCAAAAATCTAAATTTCTTCACTTTCCGCTTGCATATTCCTCAAAAAAGCGTAATCTCAACCAATTTCTCTTTTTGTGACTGTGAAGATTATTAAACTAAAACTGTCCACTCATCTGTTAGGCTTTTTAAAGGCAAATAGCCACATAAAAGTTGAAGAGTTTTCTACAGTAGACACATTTCTGTTGTAGAAGCACTCGCTTGATCTTCAGTAGAGGAGATGACTACAGTTTTGTAGAACATCGCAAATTATTTTTAAACAACTAGTGGAAGAGGATCAAGTGAGAAGTTGAGCTGTGTGCCAACTCAATTGCAAATTTACGATGATTGATTTGACAAGAGGACGAATTTTTAAGCTTAGGGTTATGGTAGGATTAATCCGAGCTTAGATTTTGTAAATTATAAGTCTATGGACTGAGATAGGGCTAATCACAAAAACTTTCGGGTAATTTTGACTAAGTCTCTAACAAATATTGTAAAGCTGTCGGACTTCCAGAAATCCAGCACGTGCTCGTGGCAAATCGACTATTTTTTTTCTAGCGCTTTATCGGTATTGTGCATCCCAGGTCATGGAGCCGCAATAAAGCTGTGACCTATAAGTCTAGTCCTTTTATGGCTATAAGAAAAATCCTGGGTCAAATAATATTGATAAAAAATGAAATTTGAAACTTTTAAATGCACATGCGTCCGCCAGTCATATCAATTCAAGATTTTCTTCACCCTTTTTCTATCACTCTTTTCATTATGTTTTTATTTCAGAGAGCATGTCAAATCAACAACAAGTCAAAATTGCGTCTCCCGTCCATACGGCGAGCGAAAAGAAAAATGATGATATTGAACCAACTGGAAGCAAACCACGTAATAGTTTTGAGGAATAAAAATCACAAATTTCAGTAGTAAAACAAGTAGAAGAAGATCCAAAGCGGAAAAGAGCAGCCGCCAACTCGCCAACGACGTCTTCTGAGAATAGAAATGAGCCAAAAGAAGTCCAGCGCATTCCTCAAAGGAGGGTGACTCTACCAGATTGGTCTGTTTTGATTAACTATTGGATTGATGATTAGCCTTACGGCTTTCAAAGAAAGCGATAGGAAGTCATTCGATGAACTCTATTATGTGAAAATTTTGCAAAGAAAATTCAAAAAGTTTCAGTGCGAGATGTAAAAAGCCACCGGTGGAGCCTCATGCGGTTTATTGCTGTGGAAGTATGTATTGCCACACCTGCCTTATATCGAAAATGGCAGCAGCAGCCAACGAAGGAGGGATAGTTACGTGTGATAAATGCAAAAAACCGATGGGAGAGAACCCAACTCAACAGAAAACTTCACGAGCAGAGATGACTGCAGGTAAGAAATCTGCCGTAATTCGTCCAACTTAGTTTTAGAACTTTCCCAGCCACCACCCAAAATGGCAAGAATTGGCAGTCAGTCCCAATTCCAGGGAAATACGATGGTGATGAGTGATGGAGGATATTCACCGCTGACCGTAGCAGCTCCAACTCGAATCCCAATTACTGCCTCGGCTCCAGTTGCTGGAAATCAGCCATTTTTACTAGCTCAAAGAACTTTTGGATCAGCTCCACCGTATACCTTCTCAAGAGCTCCTTTGAACATTCCAACCAGCCAATCTCATCACATGCACACGAATTTTATCCCAGCTGGTTCGCCAAACCCTCTTATGGGTCGACCGCCTAACGCCAGACAAGTCCTTCAATCAACTCAGACGCCATCCCTACCACCTCAGACGCCTTCGATGGGTCCCATTCCAACT
Source organism: Oscheius sp. JU1382 (assembly GCA_932521405.1). Taxonomy (NCBI): domain Eukaryota; kingdom Metazoa; phylum Nematoda; class Chromadorea; order Rhabditida; family Rhabditidae; genus Oscheius; species Oscheius sp. JU1382. Next base: position 6,277,223 of record OW051479.1, read on the forward strand.
CAAAGCGTCGTTAATCTACCGTCCATACCTCCAAGCAATAGTTTCCCGTCAACACCTGGAACCAATCCTCTGATGCAGCCCACACCTAATCTGATCCAAAATCCTCAAAGAGTACTACGACCACCTCCTCCTCCGCCTGCCCATCCTCCACTGCTTCAACCCCGTTCAGGACTCCAACAATCAAGTGGAGAAGGATCGCTTCCCAGCATTGAAGAGAACAAATCAGGAAGGCTTACTAAATCCGAAGCTAAAACAGTCCATATGGCTACTGCGATCAAATCAATCAACGAGATGGATGAAATCCTTCCTATTCCTCCGAATCCATACACAGAGCAAGAAAAAAAAATAAAACAGTTGGAGAAACTCGAGAAAAATAAAGCCAAACCACCACCAATCAAGCCAATTCTTGTAGGCGGAACTTGGTAAGATTTTCTCTCTTTAAATTTCTCTCCACACGTGTTTATGTTTGCAAAAAGATGATCAGGAGAGCAATTAGTAATACTGTAGCGAAAGTTACAGTCATTGTCCAAATAATTTCAATTTTTAGTATAATCTGCTGGGAAGGATCAAAAATTCCCGTTCAAATCAATTGCTGCAGCAGGATTTTTTGTCGAGAATGTCTAATGACATCCATGAATTTAAGACCGAGATGTCCCAGCTGCAATAGAGTCTACGCGCCAAAGGATATTTCTCAGTCCTACGTTGAGATGACAATCCCCGAGCCAGTCGAGGCTCATCCTGTTCTCGAAGTAATTTCTCATCAAAGCTTAAAAAATAAGAGGAATTTTAGAGTGCCATCACTAAAATCGATATGCCTAAAGTATTGGAAAGATTCAAAGGCCTCGATGAATTTACTCTCTCCGCCTTCATCCAAGGACTCAGCTCGCTGAGAGAACTAAAATATAAAGAAGAACGGAACCAAGAACTCCGGACTCTTTGTAGGAATTTCTATCGTCTCATCAAATAAGCTTTTTTTAGCCGTCGGTCTTGGGGATTTCATTAGAAAATGCAAATTCGAGATGTCCTCCATCCAACGGCAGATGGACGCCGCCGTCCAGGACAAAAAATTCATTGATGGAGGCTATTCCCGAGAGGTGATTTTCCCCCTAATTGAAGCTTATAATTATGGTTTTAGTGCTCACTTTATGGAGGAAAAATCAGCGCTGTATCCCAATTGTCGGTGGGTGGAAGTTCTCTGCCCAGTCTGCCAACATCCAGAGATCTTGAGCAACATATTATGGTCGATAAGGATGAGAGGCTGAAGAGTCATTTTGATGCTTTTTGCACGTCATATTATGATATCTTCAACAAATATAGCATTTACTCTAATGGTTTGTCTCTTTGTCGACTTTTAACAGCAAAAGTTTACAGAAGAGCCCAACAATGTCAGCCAAAATAGAATCAATGCGATGCTGGACATCTCTGAGGGAATGACAAAATACGGAAAATTGACTAAAGTTGCCAGCTTGAACTACGACTGCGAGCCTAATCCCGCAATGAGCATCATCTCTTCGTAAGTTTGCAGAAAATTTAAGAAAATGATCACTTCGCAAGTGAAGGACGAGGGGAGCGAATGATGACAGTTCGCCCCAGATAAATTCTCTTCGACATACAAAAAAAAATTATAATTTTCAGACTCGAATTCGACACAACTGGAGAGCGCTTTGTGGTGGCTGGAGTCACTCGAAAAATTAAAATTTTCAACTTTGATAATTTCTTTAAAAATCAAACGAAGCCGCACATCCCATTGACTCAACTGCTCTGTCGAGCCAAAATCAGCAATATCTCTTGGAATCCAGTTCAAAATGAAATCCTCGCGAGCTCAGACTACGATGGCCACGTTTCTCTTTGGGACGTTGAGGCCGGAAAGGTTGTGAAGTCTTTCCACGAGCACGAAAAGAGGTGTTGGACTGTGAATTTCAACAGCGTCGACCCAAAATTAATGGCCAGCGGAAGTGACGACGCAAAAGTCAAAATTTGGAATACCAATTGTGATCGATCCATGGCCAGCATCGAGGCTAAAGTCAACGTCTGTTGTGTCTATTTCAGCCCAAGTGAACGAAATCAACTGGTCTTCGGCTCTGCAGGTACTTTGAAACTGAACTTTCGACGATAATCTCTACTTTTAGATCACGGAGTCCATCTTTATGATATCAGAAACGTCGGAAAGCCTTTGACAGTTTTCCGAGGTCATCGCAAAGCAGTGTCCTATGTGAGGTTCCTCTCTAGCACAACGATCGTCTCTGCGTAAATTGGTTTTCCTATAGCCATACAGTAATCTTTCAGCTCAACTGATAGCAGTCTTCGAGTGTGGGATACAGTAGAAGGGCGTTGTTTGAAAGTCCTCAAAGGACATACAAATGAGAAGAATTTTGTTGGATTGAGCTCAAATGGAGATCATATTCTCTGTGGATCCGAGAATAGCCGTGCATTTCTTTACTTCAAAGGACTCTCCGAACCTATTGCTAGCTACGTTCTTGGGAAGGATGGAAGCACGAATGAAGATGATGCCGAGGGCTTCGTCTCTTCTGTTTGTTGGAAAAAAGGAACAAATTACGCGTTGGCTGCCAACAGTCACGGCAAAGTCCATCTCCTTGAGGCTAAATAACGATGGCTCACCGATCCGGTGGGTCGGTGAGTCGCCGTTTGGGTTTCCCCCTTTATGTGATGGTGAGTCACAGATGCAGAGTATTCAAATCCACCCTTACCATGCAACTGACTGCTTTTGGCCTAAGGGGCCGAAACCTGAGTTGCAGCCTCATTATGATATGGACATTTTTGCTTCTAATCAGCCTAAAACAACTTCTACCAATTTTTTTATTTCCATCCTTTTTTCAGATCATAGGCTAAGTAGTTTAGCGTCAAAATTACTTTTTTTCTATTATCCACCATGAATTTCTTTAATGTTAGTCTATTTATTCTTTATATAAGTATGTATGTAATGTTGTTACATCAACGAGTGGCTCGTCTTAAAACCAACATCTCTCTCTCTCCCAAGACGAATTAGAATTAATGTAACTGATTATAGTCAAATCAGTAAAAAAAATTACTATATTTGTCCAACAAAAAAGATAAAAATAGAAGAGAAAAGGTATTTCGAAAAAGAAGTGGATAGCCAACAGAATCAACGTTCAAAAGTATTGTAGAGGAGAGTGGAAGCATGTACCGAAATGACCGTCGGAATGTGTTGTAAGTCATCGCAAGTCTTTTTGTTATTGGTCTTTAAAAGGAAAGAGCTCGTTGTTATTGAATCTATCTAGCCAAACCCGATAAAACCTTCTAAGCGTGTTGGTCATGTTTGAAATCTTCATTTAGGAACATTTATTTCCCGTGTCAGTGATTTTTCACTGGGGATGCGTAGTCGAAAGTAAGCGTAACCAGAATCTTCAATCGCTCAAATACTGTAACTGATAAATTAGGCATTTGAAAAGTGATAGGGCTATTATCTATTTTCTTTCCTAGATAACCTTAAATTCCATAGAAAACATCACCTACATTGACACGAAAGACAAGAAGTTTTTTGGACTGTGGGTGTATATGATAACCGTAGTCCAAGGATCATCATGAACAAAATTATGCATACGTTACGCAGCTAAGAGGTAGTTAAATCCCCCCATTTGACAATCTTGGTTGGACTAATTTATAGAAATATTTTAAAGGAACTCACATCATTGTAGGCCAAAGGATGTTTCCAACGAGCTCAAGACATCTTCGAGTTAACAAGAATTTGTTGAGTGTGGATGGCTAAAAGCCAATCATTAAATGTCATTTGTTTTTAACGTCTTTGTTTAATTAGTTTATTGCAAAAACGTTGTAAATCAAATTTGTTCGATTATAGGCGTCCTATGTAAAAAGAATCACTAATCCTTAATGCCACCCCAGCAATCGGTTGCGTCTACAATCCGGGAAAAATGAACCAGCAGCTGCTAGGATAGTTCGGATTCAGAACTGCAACACAGAGAATCCGTCACATCATCATCCAAAGTTCAAGATCTACTCAATATACAGGGTGACCCAAAATAACGTGGACAAGGTTTTTATGGATATTTTTATTAATTCAGCAGAAATTGTTATTATGACAATATGAAATAATAACTAAGGATGTAAGTCAACAATATTTTCAGTCGGTTTCAAAATGGCCACCACGAGCATTGGTACTGAGCAGCAATCGCTTCTTGAAATTTTGTGCTATGGGCCACAACTCTTCCGGAGATAATTTTTCCCATTCTCTTTTCAATGATCGTTTGAGAGATTCTAAACTTTTGTGTGGTTTAGAGCAAGCTCTTGTCTCCAATATTGACCAAATGCTATAGTCAAGCGGATTAATATCCGGCGAGTAAGGTGGCCATTTTTCAGATGTGCTAAATTGCGGAAAATGGGTCCTACAGTAGTCTTGAGTCTTTTTGCCCTATGAGAGGGTGTGGAATCTTGTTGCAAAGTCCATTTATTGTTTCCAAAATGCTGTTGTGCCCACGGAAGTACTACCACCTCCAAAACATCACGACGATATAGTTCTTGATTTATTTTCACTCCTTTTTCAAGAAAAACCAGTGGTGTTTTGCCCGTAGCACAAATTCCTCCCCACACCATGATAGAAAGAGGATTTTGACGATGCTGGACAATTGCAGAGGAGCCTGGAGCTTTTGTAGACCATATTCTATCATTTTGGCAGTTGTGGACTTGCTCAATAGTGAACAGCTTCTCATCTGTGAACAGAAATCTCTCCCAATTTTGACCTGCTGCCCGCTTAAGGAGCTTTCGGCATCTTTGAAGTCTAACTTTTTTATTTTCTTCTGTAAGCTCTTGAACTTTTTGAAGCTTGTATGACTTGAGTTTAAGCTCCTTTTTAGCTATACGCCGAACCGTTTCGCGACTGATACCAGTAACACGACTAATTTTTCTCATTGATGTTCTTGGATTTTGTTCAATTCTTTTCATGATGATTTTTCGATTTGCTGAGTTGTTGATGGTACGTTTTCTTCCTCTGCCTGGATAGTCGCTTTTATTGCCTAACTCCTTAAAACGAAAGATCGTCTTTGAAACGGTTTGCTTGGGAACATTGAGCAGTTGAACAATTTCACTTTGTTGTTTTCTTTTACGAAAAAGCTCTAAAATTGAGCTTTCTAATTTAGCCATCCTGGAAAAAATTAAGCAGATAAGATACGAAAACCACAAGCATAGTACACAAAAATATGGAGAATAAAATGGTTAAAGACATTTTTAGAAAGCATAGAAAAATATTAGAGATAGGATGCAATTAAATTTGTCTACGTTATTTTGGGTCACCCTGTACAGGGTGCGGAGAAAGTTCTGATACTTTTTCTAAGGGTAGTAAAAGTTGAAAAACTTGGCATTATCAATCAAAAAGCGGTAATAACATATTTTTTTAAACTCGAACAACAAGAAAATTACAACAAATGCTCGAAATTTCCTCCCTCAGCCTCAATACACGCCTTCAAACGCTTGCGGAAGCTCTCGATGATGGTCGCAAGTTCGGCCACGGTAATCTCGTCCCAACTTTTCTTCAAAGCGGCTTTCAAGGCATTCACTGTTGGGTAAACCTTTCCAGAAATCTTCTGCTCCAAAACTGACCAAATGGAGTAGTCGAGAGGGCTCAAATCAGGCGAGTTGCTCGGCCAAACATCCTTACCCCAAAAGCCTGGAAACAACTGATTGCAAAGGGTGATCGTCGAAGCGGCTCCATGGGCCGGAGCCCAGTCTTGCTGCAACGTGAATCCCGTTTGGCCAAAGTGATTTGCCGCCCATGGATGCAAAACGTCCTTCAATACATTTTGTTGATAAATTTTGGAGTTGATTTTAACGCTTCGATCGATAAAAACGAGTGGAGTCTTTCCGGTGGCACAGACGCCAGCCCACACCATAACCGACAGTGGGAAATGTTGTTTTATCCTCAATTTTGCAGTAGATGTCTTTTTCATTCCTCTCTTGAGCAATTGGCGACAATTTTGACTATTGTGAATTGGCTGGACGGTAAAAATTTTCTCATGTGTGAACAACACCTTCTTCAAGCGACCAGCAGCGACCATACGTAGCATCTTCTTAGCTCGTAGCTTCCTGTTCATCTTCATTCGATCGTTTAACACATTCACGACAATGTCCGCACATATGTGCGGACAGCAAAAGCGGCGCGACGGACGATGTCCACACATATGTGCGGACGGGTGAATTTGGCAACAATTGTTGCTATTAATGTTTTTTTTTTCAAATTCATAAAGTACAGTAATAAATCAATTTACAGTTTGTTTCGGCAGAGAAATAAACAACTTTATTGAAAATTTTAACAACCACACTTCTTAGTGTTAAAACATGATAAACAAATATATTTTTCGCAACTGGAACAGCGCGTATTGACTCTAGTAACTTTGTTCTTGGCAATACCTCTTCCCAAACTATTGCTCAGCTTTTTGTAGCAGCCTGAACAATTCTTCTGAACTCTCCCCGACTCGGAGATAAATTTTTCTAAGATTCTTCTTTTATGGTTCTTGATTACTCTTCTATCCTCCCCGTCCAACAAATATTCAATCACATCTTCTTTGAATTGCAAAAGAGGAGTTTTTTGGATCTTCTTGCAGTACAATACCCATGCATTGACCAAAGACATCTGCAAAACGACGTGGAAGAAAACTCTCAAGTACCATTTACTTGTTCTCCTAATAAAAGGATAGTAAGCAGCCATTTGGTCTGAGGTGTCGACAAATAGCATAGAGGTGTTATAATTCTTGATTAATTCGGGCACCCCTTTGTCGTCCCTTGTTGCTCCGTGACATGTGGATGTGCAAAAGACAGGTCGCTTATCGTACCATTGAATCACTGTAATACCATCCCTGGACTGCATCGCTGCCATTTCGCCACGCGGCAACTTATTTTTGGTAACACCTGGAGGAAATCCTTGTCGGTTCTTCCGGAAAGTGCCTACGAAATCCGTTTTTCGATCCAATAACTTCCGGGTAAGTACCATGGAAGAATACCAGTTGTCGCAGAATAACCGCCGTCCAGAGTCCAGCAGGCCATCCATGAGCCTCATAACCACAGTCTCGCTAACAGTTCCAGTTTTATCATTCAGCTTTCCAGAGTAGATTTCTGCCTTGTAAGTATACCCTCCCTTGACGCAGACCTTGAAAAGTTTAACACCAAACTTATGCTTCTTATTTGGGATGTACTGTTTGAATGCCAGTCTTCCTCTGAATGGAACGATAGATTCATCAATTGCAATATTCCGTTCTGGAACAATAGACGTACAAGCCACATTATTGAAGTTATCCAACACTGATCTGATCTTGAATAGACGGTCAGATTTGTCCAACTCCTCATTGTTACAGAAATATAAGCTGCCAAGTAAGGTTTCGAACCTGTCTCTTGGTATAATCGACGGACACATGTTAGCATACATCCTTTTGGTGGACCAGTAGTGACGCAGTGTTGGCAGTCTGACATTTCCCATATATAAACAAAGGCCAATAAATTTCATCAATTCATTTGGATTTGTATGCATGAAAACTTCATGCTTCGAGGATCCATATCGGTTGGTTTCCTTGCTGATTTCGGCAAGTAAGTCATCATTGAAGAACAGGCGGAAAAAATCGGAAGGCTTATCTCCATCAAAGTCATCAGTTTCAAGTATAGCTTCCATAATAAGCGGCTCTCGATCTTCTACTGTCGTTGATCATCCAGCATCATCAAAAATACGTTCATCTGGTTCCTCTTAATTTTCGAATTCCTCGTCTTCATCAAGAACAAGCACTCCGTCCAGAGCCGATTCGGGGTCGTCCAATTCCGCGTCACTATCAAGTAATAATTCTCCAAATCTGTCGTCCAGAATGTCTTTCTTGGTCATGCTTAAAGAAAAAGAACTTCACAAACAACTTGAAAGAAAAGAAACAAAAAAATAAGCCATGAGGGACCGTGTGAGTCACCGGTGACTCACGCGTAAAAATGCCCTTAGTCTCTAGTGGTCAATAGGTAAAAACTACCATTGTCGTTAATGGATTAATAATAATAATAATAATAAATAAAAATAAAAATACATGTACTGATAAAAAAGAGCACACGAGGGACGATGTCCGCACATATGTGCGGACACACGCGGCATGTCAGAAAAAGTATCCGGCTGTCGCGCGATTTTTTCGCAAAACGTTATCATCGTGAATGTGTTAAGAGATGGGCTCGGTTGATTCGATAACTTAGCATCCCAAGTTTTTTCGGACAATTGTGCGCACACTTTTCTCATCGATTCCCAAGTGGCCGGCCATTTTCTCATCGGAGTGAATTCCTTTTGATTCGACACTTGATCTTGCTGACGTTCTCAAGGGTGACTGCTGTTGCTGGATGTTCACTTCTCGGTCGATCCTGATCATTTCCAAGCTCGTTGTATCGTGTAATTGTCCGATACACCAACATTTTTGTATATCCCGTCACTCGAACGATCTCCATAGGCTGTTTTCCGGCATTGTGCAACTCAATGATCACAGTGCGTTTCTTTTGGGCATTCATTTTGAGAGAAGTTTAAAGAAAAAACATAATTTTTTGTTACAAAGAAGTTAAAAGACATCAACAAAAGTAAAAAAGATAAACAAAAAAAGTCGAACACTATTTTTAAAATTTTTGTAGTCGCTTGAAAAAAGTATCAGAACTTTTTCCGCACCCTGTATATCAGTTGAACTGCTAGCCAACAAAATCTGTTACGCGACTCCCAGAATTCGAAGACGAAATAAGGAAGGATAACGAGTGGAGTAAACTGGTAAATGCCGAAATTGGGTGAATTCGAACGATGGAAACGGCAGAGAAATTCGTCACTTTGCCCCTTTCTCCTCTTGCTACCGTAAATAAATAAATAAATAGGCGTCCTTTAAAAGCATAAGGGTTACGGTAGTTAGCGAAGAAAAGCCTCACCTGTGAATGTCAAAAACAGCCGACCAATGTGTAGATGTAAGCGTCGAACCAGTCTTATCTTTTGAAAACGAGATTCTTTATTTCATGTTGGAGAAATTTTGGAGAAATATGATACGATGTGAGCATATTTGTCAGCAAAAAACTAGCCATCGTTCAAAACGCAAGACACATCTGTTGATTAGATTTTCCCGATAAAGGAACAAAAAGAATAATAAAATCTCAACCAAATTAGTATATTTGGAGAATTTCCTGTTGAATTTAGATGGATGGAAAGCGCGCTCCAACGATAAACTTCGTTTTAATTTTCAGAATTCAAGCAAAAGTATCTTCCATGTTTTTTTTGGCATTTTGAGCCATAGGGTGTAGGCAAATTTTATATTTTAGGTTAGATTGTTTTTTTTCTTATATTGTAAGTTTATTCAGAGATAAACAGTTCTATCTAATCGTGTTTTTGAGTGTTTTTTAACCAAAATGAGCAGAAAGAATGAAGAAGAGCAAATTATCAAGCGGTTTCAGGTAATTTCTTTCCAATTTTCTTCCATAAAGTCAGTCCAGATAGCGCTAAATCATTTCAAAAAGACCGGCCAGCAGCAGAAAGAGGGTTTAATCGAAGAAGCAAATGAGCTGTTATGCTCTGTAGGCTCTATTATTTTAAAGTTGGAAGAATTCAGGTGGAAGGTCTTTCTGTTCGAAAGGTTTTGTCAGAATATTTATATCGAGTTGGCGATAATCGGAGAGATTGGCTCAGTCTAGCGAGTTCAATTGATTTTTCTGAGGCGAATCAACTCCTGATAGTTGCTCATAAATGGCTGAAACGATTTGGAAAAGGCAATTATCAAATTGGGTACGCATTTTCCTTTATTTTTTATTACTTTACTTTCAGAAAAGACACAGATGAGTTCATTTTCTACTCGAGTTTTGTCCAAAAACTGACGAAAGAACGAAGATTTATTAGAGAAAATATGGAAGAGGAGGACTTCAGTAATCTCAAAAGGTTAGATCTTAAAATGTTGTGGGGAAATTCATTTAGAAAATTAATTTTTGTTGTAATCGCTTTGTCCGAACTTCGAGATGAAAACACTGCTCCCCTTTTCAAGGCTTTGGTCAAATTGAATGAAGTGAAAGAAGATAAGGAAACAACTAAACACAATCTCAACCAGGTATTTCTTTTTCTCTAACTTTAAATTCAAATCTATTCAGATGGCGGAAGAAGCCTATGAGAATTCGATCTTCATCCCGGGGAATCTCCTATTGATCAGTTTGATAGCCGGCGAATTGAAGACAACTCCCGTAAGAAACTTTCCATTCATTTTGAAGATTTTTTAGCTAGGATTTTTGAAAGATTACCTCCATGCGATTCCCATTTGGGCGGCTGATCAAGAACTAGCCAGCGCTTCGTCTTCCCTGATTGTGGAACTTTTTAAATGGCATAAGAAGGAGACAATCGAATGTCTTACCCGCCTGTTGGTTTCTAAAAAGAGGTTCTTGGATTATTTTTTTTGGGGATTTTTATTTTTAGAGCAGTGGTGGAGACTGTGATTCGGGTTTGGCTGAGTCGAGCCACAAATAGCCAGCAAGGCAAAGATGAAATGATTGCTCTCCTCGAAAGATTTGAATCAATTTGTAAGGAGCACTTTTCGAAGCCACCAAGGAGGTATTGGCCGCCCACCATAGAAAATATTGAGGTTTTTAATTTTAATTTTGTTTTTTAATTTTATAGGATTTTACATGCATTGATCCCGAATGGGATTGGGAAGAATCTACCGGAGTTTCTTGGATAGAAGATAGACTGATTGATGCTTTTGTGAAGCTTTGGCAGCTTTATTACCAGAAAATAAATCAGAAGGATGGCCCTAGGCTCGAAATAAGCAATGAGGTTCTTTGACTAGATTTTTAGCTACAATTCAAAATTTAGTTCCTCCAAGCGGGTGTATTTTATCATGATTCAGAAACACGCAAGAGGGCAAGGAAGTTGATGGCTCTGGTGGAAGGAGGACCAGCTTTTTTGGGTAATATTTCATAATTTATTTATTATATTTTTGTAGAAAGCATCCCAATAAAGCCAAAATGGATTGACCCAGAAGAAGACGAAAAAGAGGAACAGGCCAGAGAAAAGGTCTTCCTACCAAAAGATGTGAAATTAGCTGCTTTGCCTTCTGATTTCGATGAGCTTTCTCAACTAATCGAGGAGAATATCTCGCTTTGTGGCTCAACAAGGATTGGAAATGTGCCTTCACTCCCAGAAACTCAAGCCAACTTAGCCAAAAAATATCCAAATGGAACTGGAGACAGAATCGTTTCGAAGATTATTTGTGTAAGAAGAATATTTTTAAAAGGGAGAAATTGATTTAGGATGCGATGGAATTGGTGAAAAATAGAAGCGACATTGTAAAACAGAAGAAAATAGATTTTATTCACAACATTGCTTTGAGAATCCGACTGAAAGTAAAAATTGGCTAGGCTATAGCAAGATTTTAGGCTGTTGTTAATAATGGTTGCGATGTGATGGAGGAGATCCTTGCAGCCAAAAGTGAAAAAGAAGAAGGAGTCCATTTCTATCAATCCGTCTTCAAAACTGTAAGTCTGAAAAGTCAAAAGGGGATGGTCGAGTGAGTATGACTGGGGTTTGTGGGATTGCTCCCGGTTTGTCTCTGATTTGAGAATGCGCTTTTGCACCGAAGTGCGATCAGTCTTGAGGGTTATGAGAACATATTTCGCTAACGATAACCCAATCACTCCGTACCAACCCGATAGCTGTGCCCGTTGCGAGCGCTGATATAGGTGCCTCTCTCCTGGCTGCCGAGATATTTCGCAAAATTTCCCAGGTTCTCTCGGCTGGAGAGGCCAAAGAAATGAATCATCCTTCATTTTCAGAATATAGCCTATCTTCTGAGTACGGAGAATAACATTCGAACTCTCGTGTTTTCAAGAATTCTTTGGACTTGTTGTGCCAATCAGCCTGAACTATTCAAGATTTTCTTCAAAGATCACATCAAGCCAGCTCTTCATTTGACGACTCCTCCTTCCATTCTAGCTAGAGTTCTAAAAGTTGTGAAGCATTTTGTTTCCCAAAAGAATTGTCGTAAGTTTTCTCTTTTTTTTTAAATCGCCTTACAGTTTGCTCAATCAAGTCAGATCTTCTGTCATTTTGTCTGGAAGCCCAAAAACATGATGATTTTCTGGTAAGAAGTGCTGCGAATATAGTCTTTGGTGAGTTTTTTCCCTTATTTTTGGAACTTTTTCTAGGTTTCTTGTTGAAAAGCATGGGCAAACCGAGAAAATGTCCTCTTTTCGTGTTGATTGGCTCAAAAAAAAAGCTTTGGAACTCTTGGAGAACAGAAAAGCTCCATAGGCTATCTGAGCTGATTAAGCCCCAGCGGATTTTACTGCTGACTCTTCTGAAGCAATACATAATTGTCAACGAGGAGTTCTATTGCAAGAACGAATTGGAAACCATCGAAGTTATTTTGGATCAAGTAGAGAGGCTGAGACAAAGGACTGGAGACATCCGAGAGCGTCGTTTCTGTGTCGATGTCTTGATCCAACTAACGATAACTGATAGCCACAAAAATCTTCTCCAAAATGTTAGTTTTTCCTACTTTTCGCCTAGTTTCTTGTTCAGTTACGATCCAGCAGTGACTCCTCGAATAACAAAGAAGATGGAAAGTATTTGTCCTATCGACTTCTCCTCCTCAATGATCCTCAAATGACTGAAATAAAAACAGAAAATGCTTTGGAATCAACCATCTGTTCAAACTTTTTAAGGGAGATACAAACTCGCGAAGACTCATTTGAAGAAGCCATTAGGTCTGCCAGTTGCCTTTTTATAAAAAATGATAACGTTTCAGATCTATTTTACAAGACAAAAGAAGCTATGACAACGAGCTAATGGCAAATCTAGTTGCCATCAAGCTGGAAGTATTAGCTTGGAAATACAAAGGGTTTGTCTTTATATTTTCTCTCAAAAAAATACTTTCAGAAAGCAGTTGCCTTGGAAGGAGATGCTAGACAAATGGGTAAATCATCCATTTTCGAGAGTCCGATCTCTGATGGCCAGGATTCCTGTGGCTTTAGGAGAAGAAAAGTTCTATAAAAGTATAGAAACCTATGAATTTTAGTTGATTTTTTTGTTGAAATTTTGTTGTTACTTGCTTCTCTGTGATGAACTATCGGTTACAAAGAAAGAATTTATTATAAAGCTGCTTTGTAAAAAGGGAAAGGGGCTTTCCTTCAATTTATTTTGATTTTTTATTTAAAATTCTATCATTAGTAGATGTCACTTTGCTATGCGGATGCCTTGTCTCCCTATGAAAATAAAGGCAAAGTTGGAATGCCAGAGGTATTTCTGCCACCAAATATTTTATTTCCCTTCAGATTTTCGATCCTCCTGACCTTTTAGACCAAAAATGTAGACAATTGGTGGATCTTTTAAAGACCTCCAAGTGTTGTTTTGTAGTAGCGGGAGCTGGGATTTCAACTTCCGCTGGGATAGCTGATTTCCGTGGTCCAACAGGCGTTTGGACTCTCGAAAAAGAGGGAAAAAGCGCTGTGAGTATCGACTTTTCACATGCTCTCCCGACCCCAACTCACATGGCTCTTGTAGCGCTGGAAGCCAAGGGAATTGTCAAGTAATTTCTTGGATTGTAACTACAGAAATCTGTAGATATATGGTATCGCAAAATGTGGATGGATTGACACCTAGAAGTGGGTTTCCTTTGAATCGACTGGCTGAATTACATGGAAATGTCTATTGTGAATATTGCGAGCGATGTACTCGCCGCTATTATCGAGATTTCACTGTTGGCTCAGTTGGACTCAAGCCAACTGGCAGGAGATGTGCAGGAACGGCTACTGGAAGACCTTGTCGAGGAAAACTCCTCGATTCAGTTTTGGATTGGGAAAGTCCCCTTCCAGAACCGGATTTTTCAACTTCTAACACGTACGCTAAGGTAGTTTTAATCTATTAAAAAGAAGAAAAAACTTCAGAATGCTGACCTCGTTCTTTGCCTTGGAACCTCCCTTCAAATTGTCCCAGTTGGCGATATGCCGATGTTGTCCAAGAGGAGAGGAGGCAGAGTTGTTACGGTAAATCTCCAAGCAACTAAACATGTCAGTCTCTGGTTTTTATTTAATTTAAGAGGACTTCCAGGAAAAGAGAGCGGATCTAGCTATCCATGGAAAAGTAGACCAGGTTATGCAAAAAGTCCTCGAGCTTCTAGAAATCCCAGAAATGAAATGGAAAACGCCAGGTTTAAAGAGCTCTCTATTTTTTCAAATTAATCTCCAGAAATAGTTAAGAAATCTTGTCACCTCTTGGAAGTTTTTGAAAACCCAAAAAGAGTCAATAAGAGGAAATCATCTACTAAAGAGAAATTAGAAGAACCAGAAACGATCGTAAAACAAGAACGGATAGATGAATCGACTACAGTTGAAGCAGAGGAAGAGCGTTGTGTGAAAGATGAAATAGAAGAAAGCATAAAAAGTGAAGAGATGTCTTCGAACAATCAATAGGAAGCAATTGATAACTGACTCACCCATGTCCTAATAAATCCTAACCTTTCATCGCCAAGTATTTTAAATTTCCCCTCCGCATCTTTTACTTGATCTCAATAAATCTAAATTCAAAATATTAACTTTTATACGGTGAGTTTAAAGATAATTTCAACTTTAGGGCTTACCCAGTAGGCGTTCTTTACAAAAAGATGGTTGCGAAACTCGAAATAGAGCGCGAAAGGCTGGAAAGTGGCCAATGGAATTACCCAGAGTATTAGAGTTTTTTTTTCGAATGGTATATTCTTCACTTTGGGAATCCGCGATAAACTCAATCGAGTCCCTTGTAAAGGAGGTTTACCGGGATCCCAAAGGTTAGGTTAGCACCCCGATATGTAATTAGAGTCACAAACCTTGCCACCGACAGATGATGCCAGATTCTTGACCGTCAGATTCCATTTCTATTATACAGCTTTTTTGTTTACTTGTTTGATAATCTTATGAAATGCTTTATCAGAGTCGCCGCGAGGTGGTGCGCAAATTGCTTGGTTTCTGGCTTCCTTGCATATTCGTTTCTGTTCGCATACTAGTTCGCAACTTTTTACGTTTATTTGATCAATCTTAACGAGTCATTTCCGATGCATGACGTGCTTATTGATCAAAGAGGTCAATAGAAAATCAACTCTCTTATCAAACTATCAACAAGTAAAAACTCCCCCGTCAATTCAGTGAATTTTTACTTTGTTGAATTGGAAACATTACAACTCGCGGCTCCTCTTTAGAGAATCCAAGAAAGAAACCACACGACTATAAAATCCAGAAAGGTGATTCATTCCTCGACATCTTTCATAATGTTTGGCACGAGCCATTTCTCTTTTTATAAAATAAATTTCCTAGCCAGCAATTTGGTAAAAGTCCTTTCCATTTGAAATAAGAGAATTTTATTTCCAAGGATTTTAAATTTTTTAGTAAAAAAAGCATTTCGATCCTTTCGTATGACACACATTTCACGTGCTACTAAACTAAGCCAAGTTACGAAATTTTGCAGTCTTTGGTTAAACGTAAAGGAGAAAAAAATTTATGTCTTCTATTAGAGTTGAATTAACTTCCCTCTTTTCTGACTCGACGTTACTAAAGCGTTTGACCTTTTTTATATTCAAATTTTAATGAACATCTTTGATAGCTAAATGGATCAAAGGTGAATATGACATTTTTCTGGTCATACGCGTATACAAAATAAAAATGAAATTGATGACGTCACTTGAAAGAAAATATGCTCGACTTCAAGCCTTATCTTTGTTGAATCGAAAAATCGATGCGATAAAAACCTATCATCAAAAATTATACAAACTTACATGAGAAAAATATTCTCGATTGAAGCTTAAAATAGTTTGAAAGATGTTCAATTTGTTTGAAATTTTGGTCAAAAAGAATAAAAATTACAGAGATGGCGTCTGATAATGCTTTAATACAACCAGCTGATGGAGCTAGTGGTAGTACTTTCCAAAAGAGCCTAAGAAGAAGAACAGATGAGAGAATTCCTTCTCCTTCAAAAGGTGGGGTGCAATGTTATCGCACAAGCGTGCATTATATGGGATTGATGAGAAAAGGCAAAGTTTCATTTCAACCGTTTAGATAGCGTTCATCCCCCAGTGAAACAGTTTCGAACGAGTCAAGAAGATGAGCAATCTAGTGCCTCGAATATCCATCAGCCTCCCGACCTGACGGAATATGCTCACCTTAATTCGTCTTCTCTTACAAGACTTATTGAGAAACTTAAATGTAAAGCTCAAATCAAGAGCAAACAAACCATTCGTTAGCTTTTGTTAGTTAAAAAATATTTTGTTTAGAGTTGCATAAAAGCAGAGATGGGCAGAAAGAAGAGATTACAAGTCAAAGTAGAAGTGAAATGTGCAAGAAGGTGTCAGAGTTGAAACATCATGTGGATCCGAGCCCAGTTAATCGAATTATGGCGTGGTAAGACCTTTGGGTTTGAACGAATAATCTCAATTTTAGTATGGGGTTTAATAGAAAAAACACTTTTTTTGCAACAGTTGGACCCTCGAAGAAGATTAAAATTTATAACTTCGTCTTATTGTCGAAGCCCGATAAAGAAGGAGACTTTCCGCTACCGACTTTAGCTGATCCGGAAACTGCAACTTCGAGCTACATCAGCTCGCTCTCTTGGAGTCGATTCGCTGATCAAACCATGATCACAAGCGACTACAGAGGAACTGTTCTTCTCTGGGATGTGGGCACAGTAACGCTCGTACGGCGATGGAGGGAACATACCACCAGAGTTTGGAGTGTCGACTTCAGTCATTTTAACGAAACACTTTTTGCCAGTGGAAGCGACGACTTCACCGTCAAACTCTACGACACAAAGGAAGCCGGCAGCACGAGTGAAATCAGCCTTTCGAAGAATGTCTGCTCGGTCGAGTTTAGTCCGTTCGAGGAGAATCAGCTACTTATTGGATCTTCCAGTAAGCATTTTAGTCAAATTTAAATATTTTTTAAAGATAAAACTGCAGTCATCTACGACATCAGGAATACTTCCGAGCCTTTGAAGGTCTTCGAGGGACACGACAGGACTGTTTCTTACGCCCAATTCCTTTCCCGGGATGAAATTGTCACGGCGTAAGTTTTATTCCTTAGGAATAGGGGCAAATTTATTTGACATCAGAAGTAATATGAATCTCCGAAAATGAAAACCAAGAAAATTCCAGGTCAATCGACAGCACAGTTCGAGTATGGAATGTCAACGATGGGACTTGTAAGAGAGTCCTGAATGAGCACCACAACAGGAAGTACTTCACTGGTCTGGCGAACAAAGATGGCTACATTCTTTGTGGATCAGGTAATATTCATCCCAAACTCTGATATATCTCGAAAGCCAAGAATTTAACTATATATTTCAGAGGATAGCACCGTCTATCTCTACCACAAGGATCATCCGTCTTCAAAGCATTCCTACAAAATCAGAGAAGAAGACGACTCGTTTGAGGGCTTTGTTACTTCGATTTGTTGGAAAAAGGACTCAAACGTTGTTTTCGTCGCCAATAATCACAGTCAAGTCCATATTTTGGAAATAAATCCGGAAAACGGCGAATGAGATCGAATTATTTTTGTAGATATTGTAATTATAGTGTATTTCCAGATTTCATTTATGCTCATTTTTTGTCTTTGTATAAACGCATCTTTACAAATATAATTTGATCTTAATATATAATTTCAAGGAATAAGTAGTGTTGTGGTCTCTTGAAGTGAGGACTTTAGACGTCCGGCGCTGTTTTTCCTTCTGTGCATCCTCTGAGAAAGAGCTGAACAACTGAGAAATTAGCCAAGAAGAGCAGCAATATCGATGTTAGTTTTTACCTCAGTTTGAACTTTTCCTATTGTGGGAAGCCTTGTACCGTTTGCTAGTTGCATAGTTTGGGAATTGGATAAAAAATTATTTTCTCATAAGTTTAAGTCATTTTAAAGCTCCTGACTACGATAGTTTTAAGCCTCTGACTTCTTATAATTTTGAACTAGGAAATGCGAAGATTTTTAGCTAAAGATCTTTATAGAGGATTCAAAAGTAAGGAAACTGGTGAAAGTTTTCAAAATTTCAGGACAAGTGAGGGAAATGTTTCTTTTAGAAAGAATACGGTATTATATTCAAAGTTCATAATTTCCTTTCACTTGAGCAAAGTGCATTTTCTGTTACTACAAGTTCCTAAGAAAGAATCCATCGCCTCGTGTTACCGCCATTGATTTTACAATTCCATGTGAGCGCTCTCCATTATCAGGTGTTCACAGTAGGTGCGCCACTGGCAACAGTTTCTGCTTCAAAAAAATCTTTGACTGTATCAGTCGCTGCGCTGCAAATTAAAATTTGGTTACTCGCGTTGCTTTGTCCTAAATTTTTTTAAAACTAGATTAAATTTAAATTCAAACCTGCAGCGCAGTGGTTAATAGTCAGTCTTGCCGTCTTTTTTAAAACAGACTATACAGTTGTTTATAAATGAAAATTTCATATCTCTCATCGTTCACCGCTGCTTCTAAATGTGTTCATAAACAGCTTCTAGGCATTATTTTCGACTCTAATCTAACCTGGTGCATACGGCCCTTGATTGAGAGCCATGCGCAATTGATCAATGTTTTGTCCGATTCCTTTCGAAGCGGCCAATAAACAGCATTTTCTGTACCGTTTTGGTATTTGACCATCCACGATTTCCGGTGAAAGCTTAATCAATAGCCTCCCTTATCAAAAAATTCTAAACACCTCTCCCCTCCATTTACTGTGCAAACTTACATAAATTAAAAAAGTTAGCCCACAATTTCTTTTTAGATCAATTTATTCATGAAGACCATACCCTTTAAGGGTAACTCATTTCTCCTTTGGGCATCCTTTGATAAATCCCATAGTGATTAGTCTTATTTTTCAAAAGAAGCCATCTTGCAGAAAAAAATTACATCGCAGTGAAATCGTCGCCTTTCGCATTCATCGCATTGCAGCATCTTTGGCCAATCCTAACAAGCTAGCAAGCAAAATTAAGGAAAATCTCCTTTACCAAAAACTATAAATAGTATTTCTACTTTTCCTTTTAACCGAAGACAGTTTGGTCCAAGCTTCGCTACATTTCCGCAAAAGGATCTTCTATTTTCTTCAAAAATCAATTGCGTTATTCAATTTATCAACCGATTTCGGTGTGACGTATTTGCTTATCTTGGAGCATTGCCAAGATAAAAATTTCTCTAAAAAAATGTAGAGAAAATTGTTATAATGACTTGGCAAATTCAGATATTCCACGCTCTAATCTATATTTGCTAATTTTGTGTTTGAATTTTAGATCTTGGTAGTTTAAAAACGATAGTTCAAACATAACAACATAAAAATTATAGAAATGTCAACTGGACAACGAGCAGAGAATGAAAGTGGTGGAAGTAATACTCAAAGGAACCTAAAGAGAGCAGTTGACTTCAGACAAAGTCAGAGTAAGGATAGATAAGAGACCAGTTTGAAATTGAAAAATTCTAGAGACACACGCCCACAAGAAGCCACATTTGTCAAGACTTTTAGGTTCTGTAGAATCAAATGAGACAGTCCAGCAAGCTCCTTCCTCACAAGAACTAGACGAGCAGACAGAAAGAGATCATCATGAAAGCTATTCTACAGGAAATCAAGAAGAAATTGAACCAGAAAATGGTTCTGATCTGGAGGAAAACTTAAAGGTTGTTCAAGATTGTGAATCGAATTCCCTCACACAAATCATTGATTTGTTGAAAGAAATTAGAAACCCAAATCAACGAGATAGAGAAAATCTTCAGCTGTTGTGTAGGTTTTCACTGAAAAAAAATATATGTAAAATTTCAGCAACAACAGCCCTTCCCTCAGTTATCTCGAGATGCCAAGAGTTGCAGAAACAATTGTACAATAAAATGATAATGGCCTACATCGATCTTGGCAGAGTTGTCATCGAACGTTGGTTAAATGGCGATACGTTCGATGAAGAGCTGTCGGTTCCAAGCACTTCCAGCGTTTCTGCTCAAATGGAAGAATTCAGCCGAGAATATGGCAGATTGTGCCAAAAATCGCTTGAAGGTATACGGCATTTAGTTCACAATAAGATTTTTTAAAAGAAGTCGCCGATGGTTGCAATGTGAAGATTTCAAGCAAGAGAAGGTTTGAGCAAATGCAGAGAATTGGATGTGAAAAGATCAAGAAGATATCAGCATTGCAATTGAATCAGGATCCTAATCCAATCAAACGAATTATTGCCTGGTAAGGCCGTTATTTTGAATAAATAATTCCGATTTTAGTATGAAATTTAATAGATCCGGCAATTTCTTTGCTACAGTTGGAACCTCCAAGAGGATTAAACTTTATAATTTTAATTTTGTTTTGGAGTCAAACAGTCAAGAAATTTATCCTACCAATCTATCGGATTCGGAAACTGCAACTTCGAGCTACATCAGCTCGCTCTCTTGGAGTCAACACGCTAACAATATCATGATCACAAGCGACTACAGAGGACATGTTCTTCTCTGGGATGTGGACGAAGTAACGCCCATATATCGATGGAGGGAACATACCACCAGAGTTTGGAGTGTCGACTTCAATCATTTTAACGAAACGCTTTTTGCCAGTGGAAGCGACGACTTCACCGTCAAACTCTACAACACAAAGGAAGCCGGCAGCACGAGTGAAATCAGCCTTTCGAAGAATGTCTGCTCGGTCGAGTTTAGTCCGTTCGAGGAGAATCAGCTACTTATTGGATCTTCCAGTAAGCATTTTAGTCAAATTTAAATATTTTTTTTAAAGATAAAACTGCAGTCATCTACGACATCAGGAATACTTCCGAACCTTTGAAGGTCTTCGAGGGACACGACAGGACTGTTTCTTACGCCCAATTCCTTTCCCGGGATGAAATTGTCACGGCGTAAGTTTTATTCCTTAGGAATAGGGGCAAATTTATTTGACATCAGAAGTAATATGAATCTCCGAAAATGAAAACCAAGAAAATTCCAGGTCAATCGACAGCACAGTTCGAGTATGGGATGTCAACGATGGGACTTGTAAGAGAGTCCTGAATGAGCACCACAACAGGAAGTACTTCACTGGCCTGGCGAACAAAGATGGCTACATTCTTTGTGGATCAGGTAATATTCATCCCAAACTCTGATATATCTCGAAAGCCAAGAATTTAACTATATATTTCAGAGGATAGCACCGTCTATCTCTACCACAAAGATCATCCGTCTTCAAAGCATTCCTACAAAATCAGAGAAGAAGGCGTCAGTGATTTTATTTCGTCAATTTGCTGGAAAGAAGACTCTAATTATGCTTTGGTGGCCAACGATCAAGGCAGATTGCATGTCCTCCAAATCAACTAGGAATTGTAAAAATAATGAATTCACTGGTTTGTAAATACATGACGCTATAGCGGGTAGAATAAACGTGGTCCCTCGTTTTTCTGTCCAGTTGGAAATTGGATTGCTTATCTGAAAGAGATATTACGAAGCAACTTTCACCTACGTCATTGCCTTCGTTTTCTCAACGTGAAAGTGAGATAAAAATGAGGAGATTTTCGCATTCATAGTGAGATATTTTCAACCTAATTGGTCGTCGACAGTCGTAATTCTAATGTCAAGCGAGGTGATGAACACCTAAAGGAAAGATTTGTATCATGATGAACTCACTATTAATTGGTCTAAACCATAAAGATCCGTCAGTGAGATTCTATTGTCTATCACCTTATTGTAGATTTCAATTGGCCTCCATTTTCAAAGTAATTTCTATTCCTTTATCAGGAAAGACTAAAACTTCCTACGACTTATCGTAAAGGTTGTGTAAATATCGTACTTTTGCAAGGTACTTCCTGATTGTCGTTTGAACTCTAAACATAATCAAAACCACCCTAAAGTTACGTTTTCTATCCTTTTAAAAGCTTCAACAATGTTAGTTCTGTGGAGAGAAAAAAATAAGTCGGAACAGCTAGAGGATAGGTTCTAGCTGAATTTAATAGAAACAAGTGGAAGACATTCTGTCAGAAACATCAACCCTCTTGAAAACCAAGGATGATTTTATTCAACCAACTTCTTGTTAAGGCTGCGGTATGTTATTTATAGAAATTCATTGGCAGGTCCCTCTCTTTTATTTGTAATGTTTGAGCTGCTGACTGGCACGGATGCACTACAGTCTTATCGGGAAGGCACTTGGCTTTGTACATTTTACGCAAAAAAGACTAACAACGACAACAGAGAATAGCATCAGTCATGAGAGCAAATAATCCGAATCTGTCTGGAGTCTGGCTCAACGAAACAGAAATCAATTAAAGAGGATTGTGGGGAAAAAGATTTCAAAATTATGGAGTTAATCAATCGATTTTTATCAGTGCTGGCAATTTCTCCCCCTTACTGCTTTGCTTCTATTTTGCAATGGTTGCCAGCCTTTTGGCCAAATGTCACAGAGTCATTTTACCACGGTATTTGAACGTTTCTATGCGGGAACAACAGGGCTTAGAGAATTCCCCGGAGCTCTGATTTTTGTGATCAGCTCGATGACAGTAGTCTGCGTTTTTCTTGATTTCTTCCTGGGAAATGAGCTGATGTCCCTCCAATTCAAGTATAGGAATTTCTAATTAAGTGAAGAACAAATTCAGACGAGCCATTCTGGGTCTTTCAATAGTTACGTCGATTTTATTGTTTTACTATGCCAAGCGGATATTCGACGGCTGTTTTCTAATCAACTCTCATTCCATCGCTGGACTGATTTGCTTAATTTCTGTATTTGGAATGACGCTGAATTACACATCTGTTTATCAAGCCTACTTTATGATGTGTCTAACACTCATCCACACAGACAACTTGGCGTCAGTCCTCATTGGAACTATGGTTGAAGTAGTTTTTTTGCTCCAATAGGGCAAAACAATATTTAGGGCGAATCCTCAACAGCTGCCTTATCATTTAAAGAGAACAAGCCATTCGACGTCTAGTTCCTCGTCAGCTTAGACTTTTTGTGCCAAAGATATTTCTGCTTTTCCGGTTGGGAGCAGCTCCCCGTTTGAACCTCTTCCTTATCAATCTTAAAATAAGACTTATCTTGGAAACACATTTGTCCACTTTGTTTTTACAGTAAATCTTCAGTAAATTCGTCTCTTAATTTATACAAAATGAGCACAGCTGCAGATGAAAGAAAAGAAAAGAATGTGCTGCAAAAACCCAGGGAAAACCGGTTAGTTGTATTTCTCAAATTAATCCTTTGGAAAATTAATCTACGGTGAGTTGTAGCAGTGCAACAAATTAATTTTTTAAGCCTCTTGGAGTCAAACGTCTATGCATTTATCACATTTGCGCCACTTCTTGTTTCTTCCATTGCAGAATTTTACCTATTTTTCCAATATAAGCTAAGCCAACCGAAAACTTGTTTTGTGGAATTTACAAGCAAAAACTGGCAGCGTTCACAAATGGTCACGTGGTTAGTTAGGCAGGATGAAGCAAGAAATCATCCTCGACAATGCTTTTAGTAGGAGTTTAGGATAAGTGTGAAGATTGTCTCATTTATTTCCATCCTGCTGCTGCTAAATTATTCGAATGTTGAAATAGAGAAAATAGGAAAAAGAAAGGCAAGAAAAAAAATCTTCATTTTTCTATTTCTTTCCTACCTATTCTTCTTCTCCCTCGTTAAATGGATTTACTGGAGTTCGCTGGTCATTGCTGTTTTGCAAGCAGCAAACATAATCGCTGTTGTCTATGGAGCAATTTATGGTGTAACAGTGTGTTAAATATTACTATAATTCTCTAATAGACGCAACTTCTCGCTTAATTTTCGTCAACTTCTCACAATTTTTATAATTTTGGATCTTCTGCAGTCTTGTAGAGGAGAGTAACTTTGCAAAACCTCAGAAATTAAAAAAGACATTACGAAAGTTTAAGAGTGAATCAAGCGATTAGTTAAGACATGGGAGTGCGCGTCTATTAGAGAGTTTATGACATTTAAAAACGATTCGAATTTAGACTAGCCAGAGCAGCCAAGAACGAGAGAGATACGATAATGCATTTAAATTATCTGAATGGAAAAAGGAAGATCTAGCCCTCATTTACGACTATCAGATTTTAAAGGAAATTGGTCCCAGATCATATGACTTAATACCCGTTGATATAGAAGACAGGTGTTTTAGCTTAATTCCTTGTCTAATTTATTTGCAGACTTTACCTAATGAAACCGATGACTCTTACTGCCAATGACAAAGATTGGATTAAAGAGATGCTTGCAGTGAGTTGTACCTTCGCATTATGTAGTGGCATTTTTGACTTATAATTGGAGACTTTATTGCTTGACCGCTCGACTTGTGTTCGGAAAGAAATGTCACTAGATAATTTATCATTTCTTCTTCAAAAATAATTTTAAAATTCTAGTGGGAAAACTATAATTTCTTGCGATTCGAAGCATTTGTGGTGGAATTTATTGAGCTGCCGTATTTGGAAATTGCTTTTGAAATACAAGGCATCTTGATGGAATATCCAGAAAATGGAAATATTTATTCCAGTATGAGACTCCAAAGCTTGACTTTTCCTTTAGAAATTAACTATTTGACAGATAAAGCTCATATTGATAAAGACTTTTTGGATAAAGCTTTTCAACCCTTAACCAACTGTGTTGGAGTTCTGATTTGGATTTCGCAATTGGCTAATGCATTAGAATATTGCCATTATGTTTTGGATACTCGTCCTGTTATAGAAACCGACCGGTTAAAGCAAAGTGGCAATTCAATTGATCGCTGATTTTAGGCTATTTCTAACCGATAACTACTGCAAACTAGCAATTGACATTTTTGAACAAAAAGAGTAAGTTAGTTAATAGAAAATAACTGGGGAGCCCATTGTCGGACTGAAACTTACAATTCGATCTATCAATTGAACCAAGAATCGAGTTGATTTATCTTCTGCTTTAGCAAAAAAAGTTAACTTGTTTGTGCTCAACAATTTGTCAGAAATCTCCCCTTTGACGACACAATTGGGCCCCTATATAATTATATTTATGACATCTAGTGAATCTAGGAAAAACACAGAAGCTGGTGATATCTCGAAAAAACGCCGGAAAATTGCTCTTATTAATGGCTTTGTTAATGTTGTGAAAGAAATTCATGAAAAGTTGGAGGCGGCTAAAAAAACGATAATACAACAGCTGGTTAAATCGTTGGTTAGAATTTAGAAATTTAATTTTTGAAGAGAGGACAATGCTAATGAAGGCACAGAAGAAAGAACTTCTCAAAAAGTGGAAGAAAGCTTGAATTTTTTGAAGAATACTATCCAACAACTGACGAAGAAGCAAGAAGATGATAAGCCCCTAGAAATTTTTGGTATTTCTGCATTTTTTGAAGCAAAAATATACAGTGAGTTTCTCCATGCTTTGCTCAGTTTTATAGATATAAAAATTGAGAAAAGACGAGAGAATAAGAAGAAAGATGAAAAAAAGGATAACCTGGAATTTGTACAGAATCAGATCTCTGGATACTGCACTAAGTCTTTAATACGCGAAAAAAAAGCAGTTTTAGAGGTATCGTAAGTCTAATAGATCCTCACCCTACAACTCAATTTATAGCAAAAAAAACTAAAAATTGAGTAAGTCACGCTAGAAGTTGAGATCTGGGGTATGTGTCTATTAGCGAGTTCCATAAAGTCTTCTCAATTTTTTCATAACGCAATTGCAGATCAAACATGAAAACATTCGGAAGTTTATATCCTTCGTCTATGATAGCAATCCATTGAAGATAGAGGGATATTATTTTGAAAGATTTTCAGACTCTACATTAGAAAAATCTAGTTAGTTGCTACATTTCGTTATTTAGATTTTCCATACAGTTATAGAAACGTATCCTAGTATTGCTGAAGATAAAAAAGGCAGATTCAATAAATATCTGCTACAAATTGCAAATCAAATCAGAGCTGCAATAGATGCTTGCCATGAAAAAAATATAATTCATAGGAACATTTGTCCAGACGCGTAAGTTGCTTACTAAAAGAAAGCAAGTTTCAGAATATTAATTCATGAAGAAATCTATGATTCAGATGAGTTACATAAAACTCCTATAGTAAAACTAAAAGATTTTAGTTCAGCTCGTATAGTCGGACAACTTATGACTGCCAGGTAAAAAGGAAATTATGCTTCTCTCTTTCTGTGTGGATGTGAAGTCAAAATCAGAATCCTCCCCATTGAGACACGGATTCCGTAATGAAATTCTAACTAGGCAACCCATTTGACGTAAGCTCAGGGGAAAAACGGAAGCGACATCTTGTGCAGCTCAACGAGCTCTTTCGAATGATATAAAAGCCAACATACGTCAAACGGGTTCTCTAGCAAAAGCAATTTGGAAGATAGAAAACCATCAGAAGACTGGGTCTTCTATTCAGGGCAAGACAGTATTTTTTATTTCAGTTCTGAGCCAAAAGCATATTGCGCACCTGAGATGATTAAAACAGATGGTGGGGAATACGTCCACTATGATTATAGAGTTGACTATTGGAGTTACGCCTTCGTCTTATATTTTCTGGTTAATAAGAAGTTAATTTCCTAGCTCTCTATTTATCACAATTAACTTTAGGGAACCTACTGGCAAAATTCATAAGCAAACACGTATAAATTATCCACCAATTGATGATGAACTTTACGAGTCTCTTCGTGAAGTAAAAGCTGATATACTCAAAAGTAGAATGGAAAGCTGCTGGAATGAAGATCCAACAAAAAGAAATATAACTGATCTTGATGATTGTTTTTTGAAGCCATCTTTGAGTATTGCAAAACTTCAACTCGAATAAATTCTAAATCCCGATCGGCCTTGTGAGATTTTCCTTTTTGAAGTCGGACTATCAATTGTAAAGAGTGATAAATTTCCGGAAGGTCTTCTTGTAATTAACCATTGTTCCATCGCCGGATCAAAAATTTACGTAGTTCGATAACTTTCACAACGTCAAGCCGAGAGAAAAAAGTACTTCTGTAAGAAAGTGATAGAAGAATCCTGGGTTGTGTCAACAATCGATAAGAGAAATGCTTTCCCTGCTGCCTGAAATGTGACATCGTGCTATATCCTATTATTATTATTATTTTTTGGCCTTAGACCTATCCCAAAGTTGAGGCTTCGAATATTACGGCCGGTGTGAAAGGAGGCAGCGTGTCTCCAGATGACACGGCTGGCAACGCCTCATTCCCGTGTCCTTACTAGTTTTCGGCGTCTTTTCTCTCTTCCTGTTTGAGTATTCAACTTTCTCGACGAACACCAGCATTATAACAATTTTGAGGACATGGCCGCGACCGTTATAGAAATGCAGCTACTCACGGGTTCCCCTTATGAAGACGACGGAACAGCAGAAAAGCAACCGCTCACCAGGGTTCAACGGATTAAGAATTCCTATGAATGTCTACAAATTGAATTAATTAAATTTCAAAATAAACTACGCGACACAATAACGTCGAGGTTGCCTATTTTGTTCACATTCTATAATTATTAAGTCTATATTTTCTGAATATTTCATTGACCTCCTCTGTGCTATGTATCATATTTAATCTGTGGATATCTGAGGTCAAAAGACAAGAAGGAGATTCGTTTGAATGCGAGGACCTAAGGAACAATATAACTGAAATATTAGAGTTTGGAAATATTTTATTTTTGAAAATAACTTCCAGAGATCCGAATAAAACACAAATTGAATATGAATCTTTGCTAGAAGCTTTTTTATTGGGATGTTCTTCTCCAAGGCAAATTTGCAGTTTGATGTCTTTATTAGAGTTTGTGAAAATTCGATAGACTTATCCAATAGATTCAGAGAAATTACAAGAAAATTGGTTTTTTTATCTCCAATAAGTCGCTCTTTATATATTCTAATATCCGACTCCAGTCATTACTCTTCGGAACCATTTGCGTATCCCAGTCTTCTGCTAGCTCTGATAGAAATTGGTGCTGCTATTTTGAATTATTCTGGAATGGATACGCCTGATAACGAATTGATTGCCATAGCAGCAAGCTTCTCCTTTATTTCCACCATATCCGAGTTATATTGTAGCGTGGTGTGGTTCCTATTTAGGACTCATCAAATATTCATTTTTAGAAAGAAAATGATCTAATTTTAGGAAAAAGCTATAGCACAATAGTACCCGAAAGAAGAAGTTTGAAGACCTATCTTAATCTTAAACAGCTAAGGTTTGTCTATTTTATCGGTAGTCCTATTCAATTGAGAGTTGAGTCCGTTAATCTGAATTTCATAAAAACTTTGCACACGGATATAGACCAAAGACCGATAAACCAGCTAATGTTTCGATTTTAGAGGAGTGATTAATATCATTCTTCCATTCTTTGTGATTTTACTGCTTCCCATTCATCCTTCGTTTGACCAAATTATTCTGATGAGCAACGATAGCTACACAAAGGAAATCTCTCATCAAACTACAATTGACGTCTTTAAAATTGAGTGAGCATTTATATTCTAACCTAGGAGCCAATTGTCGTCTATTTGAGATGAACAGATTGGTGCCGGACTAGACATCAAATATGCCCTAGCAATCATTTTTTATAGAAATTATACATGGCACTTTCTACTTCTTTTTGGTTTGCTCATGGCTTTCCCTACAAAAAATCTGAAAATATTCAAGTATTGGTCATTGGCGTTTGCTTACATTACATTTATACTTCTACTCGTTTTCTTTTTCTTTCTAATGGTTTACACCAAATCAATCTACATAACTTTTACTTATCATCCAACTTTGGCTATTTTTGTGTTGGTGCTCCTCTACATCTTTTTATACTTTTGTTCTAAATGTTTGGCAAAATGTATTTATATCGTAAGTTTCAAAATATTCTTTCACCAATTTTGCAGAAAAAAACACCCCAAAAACAAGAAGAGCCAAGTTCGAATTTTCCTTATCTTAATTTTGGTGGTTCTCTACCACAGGTTCCCTCGAATACTTGTCTGATCTTTGTTTAGAAGACAAAAGATATTCAATATGAAGAGCTTTTTTATAACGTACCCAATTTTCTTGAAAAAAAGTATCCACAATATGTCAAAGTTTCTACAAAAAACGAAAAGTGAGTAAACCAGCATTTCCTCCTATTTTAGAGAACTCATTTTTAAAAAATTTGATCCAGATCCAATGAATCTGAAAGAATATAAGAAAGAGGCGGATATTATAAGATTCGTAAGTCGCTCTTCATATTTATTACTTTAACGCTATGCAGTACTAGTCAATGGGAAGTGAATTTATCAAAGTCTGTAGTATGATAGTGCGAGAAAGTTTTGGATTGCAGCAGGGGTAGAAATCAAAAGCTATTTTTAGATATCTCACGACTCTATTGTTCATTTTCAATATGTTGTTAAAAGCAAGGATAATAACCCAATTGGTCTTCTAATATCACCTATGGAAATAAATATAACATTTAGAGATGGTTTTCAATCGAATATTTTCATATTTATTCATTTTTTCTAGGAATTATCGAGGGAAGTGGCAGAAATACAATGAAAATTACGTCTGCTATGAAACTCCAATGGATCTACTCCATAACTTCTGCTTTGAACTATTTGCATGAAGTGAAACTGGTTCATCATAATATGAATCTGTCGAGGTATCATGCTAGCAACTGCTACAGTATCGCAATTTAGTATTATGTTTTGCGAAGGAAAATCTGCAGTCAAACTACATAATTTCGAAAACGCTGGTGATATTGGATCTCCCATTGAGAAAGAGTAATTTTTATTCATGAAGATACCGTATTTCTCTCTAACAGAAGCCGGTCCATCAAGGAGATTGAAAGTCGAATGGAATGGAAGTCGGGGGCTTCTATTAGAGAGAAATACGGTATTAGAGAAAAACGACAATTTTAGACTCAAACTACCAATCGATAAAGAGTTCCAATTTCAAGCCCCGGAATCTATCTGGGTCGATGGCGATGATAAGCCAAAGTATTTATCAACAGAATCTGACGTTTATGGACTTGGGCTGATCATTTTTGCAATTCTTTTCCAGCGCCAGCCATTTGGCGAAGCCGAATTTGCTACATCAAGGGAATATCGGAAGTGGCTATCAAAAGAGAGCCTGAAAATCCCTGAAACATATGGACCAAACCATGTCTTATACCCGGCGTGGCAGTGGATGAAACAGTGTACACGAAAAGATCCAAAATTGAGACCAGATTGCATTACTATTACAGACTATCAAAGAGAAAGGATAAATAAGAAATCAATTATAAACGATTTTGTACAAAAGAGTAAACATAGTAGTCTTCCCTGATAACTGTCCTATTTTCTATCTAGGTGTGTCCGCTAATAAAGCAATCAACCCGACTTTATATCTACATTCTGTATAGGTCTACCTATTAATTCTAGCCAGTGATGTACCATTTAAAAATGATTCAGACTTTTCCGCCTCTCGGCTTATTGATAAGCAAGAAGATAAGCCTTTCGTTCCACCTTTTTGTATTTCCTATACCTTTGATTTTCTCACTGTCTCTCAATTTCAAATAAAATGGACATTCTACCCACCAGTTTCAGGCACAATGCCACCTGAAGACTTACATCCTGAAAAGGAACAAAATGAAACCGAAGGTGAAATCCAACTCCTCGAGTTTTTGAAAAACATCCAAAATTACGAGGAGCAGATGAATGACGATTCATACAAAGAAGAGGGAATTAAATTCACAAGACTGAACATACTAAGCTTCTCGTGGGCGCTTCAGCTTACAGAACATTTGGCAAAAAAACATGAGGAAAAAGCTGCACCAAATGATGTAGATCTGACTACGTAAGGTTAAGAGTAGTCTATTATTCACTAATTTAGATTATATCTATCCAAAGATCTCACTAAGATCTATCTAAGAAAGGAGAAAAGTGGAGAAGAAACTTTTCTAAAAAATGAAAAGAGTGAAAAAGAAATTGTACAGTTCCAAAAAGAAACTGAACTATTTAGACGACGTTTTAATGCGCCGTATAAGCAGGCGGAGGTACAAGATATGTGTGGATTTATATATGTCTTTTACTCAATTGCACTCGTCTTTGAGCTCTATTTTATCGAACCAGAAGAATTTGATCCTGCAGAGTAAGAAGAGTATGTTTTTATTAAAATTTATTTGAGATTTATTAATGACTTGAGTCTAAACCACCTACCCGAACATATTAGTCCTATAATACAGAGGGCAATAACTTTGTACGAGGAAGGAGAACTTCCAACTCTGAAAGATGTTCGCGAATGGTTAGAAAAAAGTCGTTTTGAGGTTTTATTTGTTAATTTCCAAAAGAATAAATTGATTCAGTGTCAATTTAATCTCATAGAATTGCTAAAGAGCAGCGACAACGGAAAAAGATTGCGTCTCTATTCAACCGAAAAGTTCCACGAAAAGTTCAACGAAAACTTAGACAATGTAATAAAAGGAAGTTATTCTCGTATATATGAAGTCAGCTACAACGAACCTACAGAAGAAAACAGGTTTGTCGAGTGAGAATGAATTAAAAAAGAAAACTATGCTCCTACGGTCGATTAGCTAGAAAACTGATTAGAGGGGGAGGCTAGGTTGAAATGTCAGCATTATTTTTATATTTATTTATATTAAGCGGATCTCTGTATCTTAAAAAGTTTAATCCTAAATTAGACGAGAAAATTGAATTAAATCATCATAACGGTAGGAATATAAGGCTTTGCTTTGTGAGTTTTCCTTATATAATTTCTAAAAAAAAGTTTAGGAGTTTACACATGAATTTGTCTCAAAAACAATAGGATTTATAGTGGATAATCATCGAATAACTGGGATTTTATTTGAGAAATTGGATCGCAATTTTTGTGAAATTTCTAAACAAGATGGATCGTTAACTCGAGAAATATTGCTTGAATTAGCTCTGGTTTTATCTAAAATTTTAACAAAAATGCATAAAATGGGGATTGCTTATAGAGATCTAAAGCCCGACAAGTTTCATTCGTATCCAATTTAATTATCCATTTTTTTAGCATAATGGTAACTAAAATAAACGCAGATGGCTCATTTTCTGCCGAAGACATTCGACTGATCGACTTCGATAATGCTACATATTTAGGTCAGAAAAGCACTGCAGGGTAAGGTCTGTAAGGTTATACTATAGTTACTTTTTTAGCACAGGAACTGATTATTACAGAGCTCCAGAAGTATATATTGATAGAAATGATAGCTTGTCCAGGACGCTAATAGAATATAATGAAAAAGTTGACTGTTATTCTCTCGCAATGACGCTGTATTATTTAATGACGAAAAGGTGCCTTTGCATTGAATACTTTATATTTTATTATAGGCTTCCATATGAAAATTGGATGAGCAAGAAAAGGGATTTTCGTTATACCGTTGATTCTATAACTGAACATGCAGTTCGCAATTATTATGATTATATCAGGAGTTATCATAATGAAACTGTACGTTTAGTTTATTATATTTATCTATATCATTTTAGAAAAAGCCACCAGATCTTGAATATGATGTTGGCTCGTATGATGATATTATAGAAATAATAGACATGGGAAAGCACGCTGACCCAGAAAAACGCAGTACAATGGAAGAAATACAAAGAGCAGTAGAAGTAAGAGTAAAATTAATTAAATTACCGCGTCTCTTCTAATAGAAGCCTCCACGATTTTGAGAAAATTTCATTTATTTTACAAACTTTTGGTGTTCTGCAAAGTTGAAGGCTAAAGTGATTTTTTGCAGAACAGCTAAAAGCATGAAAATGAACGAAAATCTCAAATAACTCATGGCGAATTTATTAGGGAGACTTTTAATAGAACGAATACGGTATTCTGATGTTTAGGAAAAACTGAAGAAACTACCTGAGTGAAGATTTTCTGTTAATTGATCTAGTTGTTGCAATATAAACTATTTATTTTTTGTTGTTGAAAGTTTTGCCGAAAGTCGGATTATTATTGTTCCTCGCGTCATATTATAAAAATATAACCAAAATATTTAAGTTGTTGGACTCCTTATCTTTGGGCCTGACGTGTCAACAATCGTCGTCTCACAATCGATCTTTTTCGTCGTACTATTCCAAGGTTCCTCGCAAATAATGAACACAAATTTACGAAAGATTGATATTTCTGAATTCGACATTCGTTCTTCAATTAATTTCGGAAAAAATGAAAATAGATTTCTCGTTCGACACAACAACACGTAAGTTTTACAAACGCAACTTTATTCTGCTCAACAGTGATTATGTTCTAAGATTAACACACGAAGAAAAAAGAGTACCCTGGCTTCTCCGTTTTCTGGCTGCAGTTGGAAATGTAGGACTGCAATTTATTTCAGAAAATGTCCACGATTCAGTTCGAACGTTTGAATATTCTGGCTATTAAGTGGATGGCATGTGAATTGACGAGTTCGTCGATCAAGGTTGTTGGTTATATTACTGAATACGTTCCTTGCAATTTGAATGATTGTAGGTTTTAGAATACAGCATTTATTCACTAATGAGCCTGGGGAGCCAAAAAGAAACGAATATAATTTGCTAAAACTTCCCAGGATTTTATAAATTTTAAATGAGGACATGCAGATTTACATTTAACGACATTTAGATCTTAAAAATTGCTTTGAAAATCCAAGCAACAAATCGCTTCAAGTAATTATTTCAACTGTTGTTTCTCAGACTTGTGAAGCACTGTTATATCTACATGAAAACGAATACGCCCACGAGACAATTACTCCCGAAGAGTAATTCAACAACTGATGGTTTAATTTTTGCTTCTTCAGGATTTACGTGACCAGCCAAGAGAAAGTGAAACTTGGCTTGCGCTTCGAGTCGATAAATCCTTCGTGGGATAGGACAAGCTTATTTTACAACCCCGAATTCGATAAAAAAGAGACCAAAAAGCAGTTAGATCTGTACAGTCTTGGTGTGCTCGTCCTTTATATTGAAGAATTCGCAGACGGGTAGCCTTCTTGAAGAAAACAAATACCAATTTGCAGGGAAAATCGAAAATGTCGGAGTAAACTAGATGAAGCTCTTAGGATAAAGATCAACATTTTTCTGAAAAATGACCATTCATTTTCTGAGATTGGCCAAATAATTCATTCCTGTCTTCTCGGCAATACAAATCTAACCTATGTTAAAGAATTCTTTGTCCGAGTCGGTTAAAGTTTTGAAGAAGAGCTTGTGACTGGTGCAAATAGTGAACGATAAATATTTTTTAACTTTATTATTTGTTTGTACAAGGCGTCGAGCCAGTTTAGTGCGATCATTTTCAGCCAAACAGAACCCCGACTTTATACCTGCATACTGTATAGGTTTACCCTATTAATTCTAGCCAGTGATGTATTATATTCTTTAAAAATGATTCATACTTCTCCTACTCTCAGTTTATTGATAAGCAAGAAGATAAGGTCTCCATTCCACCTTTTTGTATTTCCTATACCTTTGATTTTCTCACTGCCTCTGAATTTCAAATAAAGTGGATATTCTATCCACCAGTTTCAGATACAATGCCACCTGATCAGACTTGGGCGGGTTACCCGATTCGGGCGGGTTACCCGTACCCTAACGGGTAATACCCTAAACGGGTAGGGTAACAAAAACCGAAATTTCGGGTTACCCGAAATGGGTAGGGTAGTAAAAAGACCACTATCCGCCCAAGTCTGCACCTGATTCTATCCACCACCCAACTTCTGCTGCTTATGCTAGCGCGTGCTAGCTACTATTTATCCTCCACCCACACCACTCACTGATTCATATCATATTTGGTTCCTACTCGTCTTCCTTAACTTCTTTTCTTAACTTTTAATTCAATGTAGGCAATCATGGCTGGATCAATCCAATTAGAATATTTGAAAATGCAGAAAATCCTGGCTTGTTCAGAGAATGCAGTCGTCTACAAGACGAATTTCAAAGAACGGTTGGGTTTTCATTTAAACAATTTTTTTTAAATTCAGTGATTACGCCGCCAAGATAATCAATGATCGAAGGGATTTCTTCGAGAGTAAGCTTTATGATCGAGTGAGTTATCATTCAAAAATTAATGCGTCTTTAGCTGAAAGGAAGTCGTCTTCTTAAAATTGAATTCTTTGTTGTAGAGGCTCAAAAGCCCATTGGCTATGCGATGCAATATTGTCCAGCAGGAAGCCTCGATAAATGTAAAGCTGACTTTGAACAAAAAAATCGATTTCCAGATACAAAGCTTAAAGAAACTGAACGCTACAATAATATCCTCAACCCCATAAGAGATCTAAAAATCGCACTCGAAGTCGCGACTGTTCTGAACGATTTGCACAGACAAGGAGAAATCTACTGCTATCTCTCCCCCGAAAAGTGACTATCAAAACTTTTAATCCAACAGAAAGTTTAGTGTCTTGCTTAATGTCGATTTTGCTAGGAGGCAAGCTGAAGAGGAAAATGTGGAGCCATTGATCAAACTAACTCTCCCATTTGAAAGGAATGAAGAAAAGATTCGAGAAAATCCCTACTACGCCCCAGAAGTAAGAGATGGCCAGACTGCCACAGATAAGGCCGACTCGTATTCCCTGGCCATGATGCTTTATTCAATGGATCATCGAAAGTATCATTCTTTTGCTTTAAAAAAAAAGATTTTTAAAAATCCAGGATCCCAGAAAAGAATTTCGATGTGAGTTGTCTCCGCTCGGATTGGAATCCCAAACTCGCCGAAATTGTCAAATTGTGTGTTAATGTAAATCCAGACGATCGGCCATCAGTCGATCAAATCTTAAAAGCCCTAATTGCGATAGAAAAAGAGAGCCACATCAATCGAGTCGAACAAGTCTCTCTGAACGATTTCAAATTTGGAAAGCATCTTGCTCACAATGAGTCTTATATAACAGTCCGTGCCTCCTCAGACACATATTTGTAAGTCTCTTTTCGCCTGAAACTTTATAGAGAAATCAGGAAAATCCCGATAAATCGAAACATATCCGAAAACGAGCATGGAAAGCAGGTTTCTGTGGAGGTGGCAAGCCAACTTTTTGTTGTGAAACTGTTTATCAAAGGTGGAAGGACAAAGCACATTAGAAGAGAAATTGAAAATCTCTGCAAGGTTGGGCTACCCTCAGATTTTAAAAATATTTTCTAGCTGATGCATGAGCACATCCAGCGAATTCATCTCTTGGTCATGAATGAGAGCTTCGATGAAATTAGCGGTTTTGTCACCGACTACTTCAAGAATGGAAGTGTTGGAGATTGTAAATATTCTTTTTTTCAAGAAAAAGCCGAATTTAGACGTCTACGGAGAGAGATTTTATACCAGTCCCAAAATCCTAACAGCCGAAAATATTCTGCGCTGGTTCAAACAACTCGCATCTGCGCTGATGTATTGTCACAGTATGAAAATAATTCATCGGAATATAAATCCATCCAAGTAGGGAAGGTTTTCTCCAAAAAAATTTTGATATTTTTCAGAATGCTTTTGAGCGACGATTATGAGTCTATCAGGCTCTGCGATTTTGGATATTCGAGAGTCGCTGACCCGAATATGACAGCCAAGTAAAATTAGACTATTTTCGGAATTAAAAAAAGATCTTTTTAGTGTGGGAAATCACTCATTCATGGCTCCAGAAGCCATAAATAATGAGGATTTTTCGGAAGAAAATCAAGACAAATTGGACGTTTGGATGTTTGCGATGAGTCTATATACCTGCTGTAACAAGGAGAAATCGTATTTTTAAGGGAATTAATCAGATTATTTTAAAATTAAGGAGGCCGTTTGTTGAAGATTTCAACGAAAACCGCGCTTTGAAAACAAGAAGATCCAAATTTAAGGATCATTTAGAAAAAGGAAATAGACCAAGAAATGATTTGGATCCTGTTTTCCCCGAGACAATCAGAGCTATTTATGAAGATGGCTGGAAGCTCAAACCTGAAGAAAGGCCAACTATGGCTCAAATTTATGATCGGATGGGTGGTGGTGGGGGAGGTTCTAGCGGAGATAAAGAAGAAGATGAAGTAGCAATGGATACAACTGAATCTCCTCTTCGAAATGTGAGCGAAGAAATTTCTATGGAAGCCTAAAGTGAAATGAACTTTTTTCAATTCTCTTTCTAAAAAATCATATGGTGTCCGTCAGTCAGAAGCCCCTGGGTTAAACCTATCGAAATCCGAATTATTTCGGACCATAATGGATAGTACACCTTTTTAGTCAATCAACTACTTTCTATTTTTGCCTCTTATGAAATCTCCTTCAGCTACACTTTCAGCGTTGACAGGATGTTTATCAATCATAAAGCTCTTCTTCTTGTGTTGATAATGGCGCTGAATTTCTCCTTTCCGCGTGATAAAAACACTGATAACAGAGAGCCAACGCTGAATAAATTTACCAGTCAAGAAAGGGAAGAATTTGATTTTCTAAAATTTCATCATCCAAGATTTCAACACATTATG
The DNA here is from genome assembly GCA_932521405.1 of Oscheius sp. JU1382. Taxonomy (NCBI): domain Eukaryota; kingdom Metazoa; phylum Nematoda; class Chromadorea; order Rhabditida; family Rhabditidae; genus Oscheius; species Oscheius sp. JU1382. Next base: position 6,314,483 of record OW051479.1, read on the forward strand.
TAGGGGGAAGTAATTTGGGGCCTAAAAAAGCTGCGTAACGGACGGGGTAGTCAGCTACATTACTAGGGTGGGTGACGTTAGGTCCGCAAGGGTCCGCGGACCTAACGTCACCTTCGCGGACCTAACGTCACCTTCGCGGACCTAACGTCACCTTCGCGGATCTAACGTCACCTTCGCGGATCTAACGTCACCCCTCGCAAGATACAGGTAATTTCCAGTCACTTTATTTTTTAAAAGCAAATGGCTTTTCTTGAGACATCGAGTTAATTGTGAATTATTTGTGCGGTTATTGTGCAGAATTATTCTTTTATATTGTACGTATAGTTATTTGACTGGACTTGACCGGTCTTTCTAATAAATTATCGTATTTTTAATTCGAAATATTTTATTATATTCTTGTGAGAACTTCTGTGATTTTCCTTAGTTTGTCATCATGACTAATGGAAATGAGCAAGATGAAGTAAACGAACTTTCTCAGGATATATTCGACGTGCTGAACATGGACACGGAGGAAATTCAAAGGATTCGAAGGCTTTTTACTGACCGTAATGAGAATAACGAGAAAAATTTTGATATGCCAATAACCTTCCCCAAGACGTGCTCATCCCGCTCTATTACAGAAGTCACAGAGATAGGCAGCGAGTGTAGCATTCATGATGTAAGTTTATCTTTCTTGTTGAAAATATTTTCAGTTGAACCCTTCAAGTCGATATTACACATCCTTTGAAAGCGATTCTGATCCATACTTTGATGAAAATGGGGAAAGAGAATTTAGGAATAAAAGATCTAGACAAAGTTTAAATGGACTGGAGCCTTTGCTAAAAAAGACTGCTGAAGATGGAAAGGATTCACTCGAAACTAATGTCTGGAAAGCTGAAATGATCACAAGAAAATATGGAGCTCATCCCGTCTACCTTCACAAATGCACAGATGAAGCAGACACCTGCTATACCTTTCAATGGAAGAGAGATCTCAAAAACGGCAGACAGACTTACATTTGTATTGGCTGCAAGTCTGAAGGAACAAATTCTAGTGTAGCGGTTAGGATTTTTGCTATAGGACATTCCCTTTAGGTTGAGGCTGGACACTTCTTGGATGATCCTAAAACAGTAAATCATATTTGCAAGAAGAAACTATATTCTGACGAGATAGCTCAACGAGTTCGCTATTGAAACTTATAGCAAAGCACATAGTGAAGAAGGAGCAGCTTCTGCGATTGAAATTTACAATAAAATGATCGACAACGTTTTAGACAATAAGACTCTAAGTAAGGCAATTCAAATTTCTTGGCAAATACGCGATTAAGACGACGACGAGAAACTCGAAGCTGGATCAAAAATTGGAAGATTTTAAACTGTGAAATCTCAAATCTGTAGAGCTAAAGCTTCAAATGCAGCATCTTTTGCGATGGATGCTATAGAGGTACCTAGCCTTTAACAAGAACTAGCTGTGTTTTCAGGAAAAATATTTAAAAGGAACGATTCCTGGTGTTGATGAGTATTTCGTTCATTTAGCAGATAAAACGAGAGTAATAATCTTTCAAAGGAGTCTTCTTTTACTTGCTGCTCAAATTGGTAATTTGTAATTTAAAATGTATTTTCTAACATATAGGGGTCACTCATCTATTCTGTGACAGAACCCACGGTATTCTGTCCAAAGAAATTGGAAGATCTGGACAATTATATTCTATTCATTGCATGACACAAGCAGGCCATTCTGTTCCCATATTCCATGGAATTACAAAAACAAAAACGAGAGCATTTTATGATGAACTCTTTGGTATTGTTAAAAAGGAACTGACAGCTGTTGGTTGCGATATGGCTACTATTACAATCATCACGGATTTTGAAAAAGGAGCAATCAGGAGTATTCGCACAGTTGTTCCCGAATGCTTCCACGAGTGTTGTAGCTTTCACTGGAACATGGCTTTAAACAGAAACGGCAAAAAGCTTTGCTCCTTTAAAGACGATAAAACAATAACTCAATGGTTTGGACGAGTTCTCGCCTTACAATTCCTTCCTACAGTAAGTCTCTTTCGAGATACTACTTCTAAGCATTAAGGATTATTTCTCATTGAGCGGTGTTCTAGTTGCACCCGTTGAGAAGGACCACCCAGCATTCCTTGCCTGTTCATCTTTTTTGGAGTATTTTACCAAAACATGGCAAACTGGATGCTTCAAAGACCTTTGGAATAAATTCGGTCGCTTAGAGCATCGAACATCAAATCAAGCAGAAAGTTTCCATGCTAGTTTTAAAAAGGCTATCTGTGCGAGTCGCGCTTCATCTCTACCAGCTATTCTGGATTATTTGAGAAAAGTGCAAACTGTTCGCTATTTGGACCTGCTTGCAATAAAAAACGTCAGTTCAGAAACAGTTTTTTACGTTATATATTTAAGAAATCAGGAAAATTGAAGACTGTGAGCCAAGACCAGTTGGATAAGCAAACAGCTATGGGCAAGAAATTCGACGAGTTTGAGAAGACAGTAACGGAGAGCGGAGCTATCAAAGATACAATCATTTCATATTTGGACAAAATGACTCGATTTGTTTCAAGAAAAGCAATTTGATTTTAAGAAATAAAGCGACTGGAAATTGCTTGTATCTTGCGGGGCTGATGTTAGATCCGCGAAGGTGACGTTAGGTCCGCGGACCCTTGCGGACCTAACGTCACCCACCCACATTGCTATCTAAAAAATGCCGACGAAACTGCGTATACACAGCGCACCGAGAATTGGGGCCTCCGCGCCGGAACCCATTTTTGCCATTTAGTAAATTTTAGAATAAAACTGGGTCCCGCCGCGAATCTATATCTTGTTAGCAAAGATGAACTTTCATTTTTAGTTGTAAAACTAAAAATCAGCAGCGACGACTTTCTTCGGAGTCACCCTCATCTTAACTAACTTAATGCAGAAGAGCTGATCTAGTTTTAATTTTCAATAAAACTTGTTCTCTCCCAATTTGGTTTTGACCGTATTCTTTCGATAAAACTCAAACCAAGCTAGGGGAAGGATTCTATTTAAGAGAATACGGTAACAACATTTCAAAACAATCTCATTAATTTAGAACACATATTTTTTTCTTTCTGTTATTTTATATTCTAACGAACAACTCTCCAATTGAGCCGTTCTGTTCGAAAAATGTCTTATCTAGTCGACACTTACGTGGCGACAGTTCAGCTCCTCCGTCTCCCACAATTTCCATTTTAATTTCTAACCAAAAATGTCTGAAACAAATAAAGTTTTTCTGAATAATGGTATTTATTTTAATTCCTTTTGTAATATTTCATCAGATGGATCGCATAATCTCGTCGGTCCTCCAGTTAAAGCGGCATTCATCAGTATGAAAGATATGCAAGACCGAAGGAAGATAGGTGAAGGAAGTCAAGGATCTGTTGAGTATGCTCGAAATCCATTTTTTGGGTAAATTTTACATTATTATTTTATAAACAGAATTCTTCAGCGAAGTGGCGATAAAATTATTTATTACACCGAAGTCTCTTGAAACGGTTGAACAAACTGCTGAATTTTATCATGCTGTTGAGAAGAGTAAACAGAGAGAAATTAGATTCACTTCAGAGGTTGGATTTCGGGTTCTTTTTGAATTTTATTTTCAGATCGATAATCATCCTAATATCCTCCGGTTTTACGGGTACGCCCAAGATCGGTTGGTTGACCTAATTTACCATAATTATCTAAAATAATCTCGGACCCAATTTCATTTTTTTTGACATTTTCAAAGCTTATAGAGGAAATCAAAAGTTGCAACTTTGCGATACTTTTTGAGCCAAGAAGCGAAAGGATTCCTCATAAAAGCCTCCGTTGTCTGTTTTATACAAGAGAGAGTCTTTACTCTTCTAAGACTATGGGGTGGCGAAAGAATTCTAATAAGAATATTGTAGAAAAATAGATAAAGCTTAACTTCGTTCGGAAAAACATTCCACCAGCAAATTGTTTTTCTAGAGATGAGGTAGGAAACGACAGACTTGTTGGAATAATCACCGAATATATGCACCACGGTTCGCTAGACAAATGTAGAGCCAATTTTCTAAAGTAAGATGCGAATTCTTTTTAGATCTTTTGACTTTCTCCGGAGGAGCTCCTATGGATCTGGTCTTCAAATGGTCTCTCCAATTGGCAAGAGCTCTAGCTTATTGTCACAACGTTCATAAAGTAGTTCATAGAGATGTAAAGCTGGACAAGTTAGATTCTAATTTTCTCAAAAAGAAATCCATTTTTCAGTTGTCTGGTGAATGGAAACTTAGATTTGAAGTTGTGCGATTTCGGCCTTGCTCGGAATCCCATAAAAGGCGATATGACCAAATGGTTTGACTTTTTAAAAAATATCAAAAATCAGATTCTCTAGTGTTGGGACATTAAAGTACATGGCACCAGAGGTGATTTTTTCGAACGATATGGGATATTCCTTCAAAGCTGACGTCTGGAGTTATGGAATGTTCCTCTATGCTGTGACTCACAAAACGTTGGCTTTTTTTCTAAAAATGAAAGACAAAAAATTTAGAACTCCTTTCAGCCAAGGAATTCCCGCTCCTTTGCCATTTCGATACCAATTATTGGAGCAAAATTTGAGGCCGATTATTAATCAAGATATTCTATGCATCTACCCATTGCTCTGCCAAATAATGCTCTCCTGTTGGGAAACGGACCCCGATGATCGGCCATCAATGCTCGAAATTGCAACTGCTTTGGATGAAACGCTCTACGGTCATCAAGAAGTACAATCAGGAACGAAAGTTGTAGAATAAACATGAAGGGAATCTGTTTATTTCTCCTTCCTTCCACTTGCTTATTTATTTGCCATAGATTTGGCTCCAACAGTCGGTGAAGTCTGGAAGATCTTAAAAAAGAAAACAAACATGATTGGAACAAGTCTTCATCGCGACAGAATTCGGAGGAGATGGAGCATAGAGTCCGGGGTCTGGACACTCTGGGCGGAGCTCTTATATCCTCCAGCGAAGCAATCCTTCACAATTACTGGGGGCTTTGGCGGCTCATTTGGAGACTTGCTCATCACATCCTACCGTCGGCTCGTCATAACTGTTGGCTGAAATTATCCAATTTTTTTACACAAAATTATTGAAAATCTTCTACAAGAGAGCAAAAGAGAATTTTGTGTAAAAAAAGACTGACCAGACCTGCTGGAATTCCGACAAATTTTTGTAGTCCCTTTTTGGAGTTTCCGTCTTCTTTGTGCTTCCAGTCTTTTTTTGAGTCTCTGGCTCGGTGGAGACCTTCGAACTGGCGACGTTCGACTTCAATCACAGTTTCTCCTTTACGAGGCGAGCTTTCCTCCAAGCTTTCCATTAAAAGTTAAAACAAATTGCCAGCATGTCGATTTCTTACAGCAGCAATCAACATAAAGATCTTTTGGATCAGCCATTTTAGCGCAAACTTGCGTTTGAGAATAATCTAATTTTTGGATTAATCCAGAGATCAATTAAAGAATTTTACAGAGTTTCTCCTCGGACTTTATTTCACAAATCAATTACCGTAAGCACTGCTGATTGCAGCAATCTTCCAGGTTGGAAAAATCTTTAATCTGATTCAGGTTGGATCAACAATCATTAAAGTTCTTGGATAAACAAAATGCATAGCTTCTCAGTTTATATGCAAACAGTTTTATTTTGTGCAATAAATCATTCGTTCATTCATTTCAACAATTGACGGAGTGTGAGGGAGATTATAATGGTATCAGCGTCACTATTTCCTGATTCGATATGGGAAAATCGAAAAGGCTTTTTGCCTCGTACAGCGAATTGGGCGATCATTTTGACGAGAATAAAAAAATAAAAGACAAAATTAAATGAAAAAACCTCGACATTTTCTAAGCTATAGATAAGATTTTTCGCATTCTTTATTTCTAGCCTCATTTCATTAGGAAGAAAGATTACTTCAGTCATTTTAGCGATGACTTGCGTTTGGGAATGGTCATTGGATTAATGTATTTCTCCAGTATTTCTCCTCAATTTCTCCTTGGACCCTATTTCTGGCCGAATCGATTCTCGTAAACACTATTGATAAGCACATTGCCATTGTCTTCCTTGCCCATCTCTTCTTTTAAAAACTCTCGAAACATTTCAGCAAAAATGGCCAAGCGAAACGCAGAAGAACCAAACTATTTGAAAGATATTGCGCCAAAAGACGGAACCTCAATTCAAGTGGAACTAAGCGAACTTCAGTTGTATCCCGATCCCATCGGCAAAGGATCCCAAGCTTGGGTCTTCAAAGCTTATTCCTATTCCTTCGGGTAGTTTGTGGGAATACAGTAATCTTTTTTAAGAACTGCTGCTTATAAAGAGTTTCCAAGGTTACCCACAATTTTAAGTACAGAGAACGACCAAGTGGTTCCCGGCAGCTTGAGTCCAAGGTCATCTTCTTCAAACTCCCAGGATGAAGACCAGAGAATTAAAAATCTCAAAAGGGAGTTGAAATATATGTCCCAAGTCAGTTCTCTCCATTTAAAATTCAAAAATCAGATTGACAATCATCCCAATATTTTGAGGTTTCTAGCGTACGTAAAAGAGGGAACCCACATCAGAGGAATGCTTTTGGAATACATGGAGCAAGGCACCGTTTGCAGTGGTAGACGACTTTCTTAAAATTTTAAAAAATCTTCAGTCCTCGAATCTTACTCTAGCAGTTTGACAATCGAAATGGTCAAGAAATGGTTCATCCATCTCGCTCGAGCTTTGGCCCACATTCACAATGTTCACAAAGTCGTCCATCGTGATGTCAAAATAGACAAGTTCGTTTAAATTTTGTCTTTGAAAATGAAATTCAGCACATTACTAAGCGAGAATTACACACATTTGAAGCTGGCTGACTTTGGATTTGTCAGAGAGGTCCAACCGCAGAATATGACATCAACGTAAGAGCATTTTCTAGAATTTTCTTGGCTCAAGAGGACTAAAATTAATAGCTTTTCCTTCAAATTTTTAGTTTTTTCGACTATGAAATTCTTAGTTATTTAGAGCTCGCATTCATAATCACTTGCTAGCCGCAGTGATAGCCTAGAATCGCGTTAACCTATTTCGAATCAAAAGTGGTCCCAAAGGTTTAAGATCGACTCATAAATGACTGAAAGTTATGCCATCCTGTAGAGTTTTGCATGTTCTTTCGAATGGTACTACTCTTACTAATAGAACTCTATTATTTTGTTGATTCGAAATAATTTTTCAGAATAAAATTTTTACCTTACGTTGCTCCTGAGACGATTCATGATAATAATTACGGCTTTCCCAGTGATATCTACAGCTATGCCATGTTCATTTATACTGTCCTCCATCAAAGGTTTGTTCCTTTTCTTGTTTGACTCTCTATTGAATTTAGAATACCATTTTGTCTTGAGGGAAGCTCTATGAGTAATACAGAAAATATGCCTTCAATTCAAGTGAATTACAAGAATACTACAGATCTCGGTCTGATAAAATCCGATACGCCGCAAACGCTCATTCGAAATCCAGAATTGTACAGAAAATATTTGATACTCCACAATGATGAGGAGGAAGACGAATTTCGGCCAGAAATCAGAATGGAAGATTTGAAGAAATTTTTCATAAAAGGAACTTTCCATCAAGAGCAGACGAAGAAAGATTTGGAGATTTTACGATGGCTGATGAAGGAATGCTGGAGGACGAATGCTGATAAAAGACCAAAAATTAAGGAAATCGTCGACATTTTGGATTTCCATTTCGAGCCTCCACTAAAGCTACATTGTAAGGCCGATAAGGACAATAAATTAGAAATCAACATTCTCAATGCCAGCTACTACCCTGTGGCTTTCCAAATCCGGTCGCCTGATAAATTCGATGGAAAAGATGTTTATTCCGTTGAAGTTTCTCAACGACTTCTTCCTCCTGGCCATTCAGTTGATCTTCAATATAAAGGATATCTTGAAAAAGATACTCGATTCCTCATTGACTATATTAGAGTTCCAAAGGCGAAACTCCAAGAATTGGAGAAGAAAGTAGAAAAGGCGATGAATGAAGACGCTGCAGGAATGGCCTCTCTTCAAATCGAGTTTAATGGCAACGAACTAAAGCAATGGAGTGAATATTCCATCAGAAAATGGGCTAAGCTTGATTCAATTGAAGTCAGCCGGCTTTTTGAAGGAATCACAGAAGATGAACGAACTGGAAGGAGACCTGGACGGGTTGGATTGATCACACTAGGATGGTCATTCTAGGCAGTTTGAGCGATTCTTCTCTTTCCAATTTGTTTTTTTAAAAATAAACTTTTATTGAAGCATTTCTCCAACTCTTAAAAACGCCAAGGACCAATTAATCATCCAAGGGAGGTTTTAGAACTTTCTTATTTCCCTACAAGGTGGAATTAATTGATAAACTTTTCCGAAAGTTTCAGAATTACAATAAACCTTTAACGACACAGTTTAAAATAGAAACATATAGGGTCAGTCTATTGCCCGAAAACTTTTTCTAACTCACTTTGTCAGGCGAGACCGTTCAAACAACGAATCGCGAGAACTTCTTTCTACTCTTTCCGGTGCAAATTCTATAAAAATATCTAGTTCATTTCACCGGTCAACTACTTCGGAAGGTATATAAATCAATAGGCAAGTAAAATAATTCTAACATGAGGCTTCCCACACTAATTCTTCTTTCCTACTGTATTACTCTAGTCTATCCCCAATATTATTATTTGAATCCATATGGATCACAAGCTATGACTCAGGAGCAATACTATTATTACCAGCTACAGTATCAACAAGCTGAATATTATCAGCATCAACAAGCCTACTATAACCAGCAAACTACGACGGAAGCTCCTAAGGCTTCAGCTCCACAATATATCCATTATTTCAAGGTTTGTTGAGATCAAGATGGACATTGAAGATTTGTAAAAATTGAAAAAGAATTCTTTTAGGCAATGGGCTACGATGCGGATGAGAAAGGGAATGTTTGGTTGGGTAACGATCTAGCCAAATTGAATATTATTTCAAGATCTGCGTATCCTTGATTATTTATTTCTTTTTGTACAAAAAATAAATTATGAATCCACGGTTTACTTCTGGAGGTAAATTTCGCTAAGAAACTACTTTTCAAGGCTTTATTTCAATTTTTATTTAATCTGGGTAATTTTTTGAAAGTTGTTTGCGCGCCAGTCTTTTAATTGAATTTCTCACTGGCCGCGTTGTAATTTATTTCTTCTCGCTACTTTCTGTTTTCATCTTCTTCCATTCAAACAAAGCGATTGCTGATAAAACTTTTTGTTCTCTTGGCTTTCCCCTCTATCCATCGAGATGTTTTCCAACCGATTAGAAACTAATTTCTGATCAAAAATACTTTTTATTCGCTTTATCATCACAATCTGTCACACCCCTTTTTTGGTCTATCAATTGTCTCCGCCTCCTCCAATATTTGTCCACAAAAGTTTTGCAGGTGTAAAGATCAAGCTGTGGTAGTGTGTGTATCGATTGGTTCACGTGGAATGGCCAAACGCACAGCTGGAGCGGATGATTATACCGCCATAGAAGATTCGAATACTTTGAAAGTAGACGAACGTGATTTAATGATTTACCCTGGAGAACTAGGAAGCGGATCTCAAGGAGTGGTCAAAAAGGCGTATCATCGTTCATTTGGGTTCGTTTTTTTGTATTTGTTGGAAAAGATTATTTTTCAGAATTGTAGCTTATAAAAAACTACTAACGACATTCCAACTGCCTCATTTTAGCTTAAACCAGAAAGCAGTGGGGAATCAACAAGATCTTATAAGCCACTTCCAATATATGTCTATGTGCGAACAACGAGAGCTGAAATTCACTAATAAAGTCAGATTTTTCTCTTGGATAGGCATTTTTCAGGTGGATAATAATCCCTATATTCTCAAGTTTTTGGCATATGTGGTCAAAACTGACTCAAAAAACTCTGAATCAAAAAACTCTGAATCAAACAACTCTGAATCAAAAATTGTGGTTGGAATGCTTCTTGAATACATGGCTCAAGGAAGCGTCAGTAATGGTAAGATTTTATATGAAAATTAACTCAGTTCTTTTCTCTCCAACTCTCCATAAATCTTGGAGAAAGCCTAGAACCCCACGATTTGAACATTTTTAGTACTTTTCTCCCACCCTGAAATGGTCACAATGGACCGAGTTAGAAAGTGGATTCTCCAGCTAGCTAGAGCTCTGCTGCATTGCCATGACATCCATAATGTGGTCCATCGTGATGTCAAAGTCGAAAAGTGAGAATTCTTCATAAGAGACTGCTCTTTTCTAATTCCTATCGTTCAAGTTCTTACCGATTCTCTATAATAGTAACTGTCAATTTATATTTTTCAACTCCCTGATGTTTATTAGAGAGGATTTCTTCCTAATATTTCTATTCTTGCTTGGAGGTAATTGCCAAATTGCAGTGCTCTGCTAGGCGATAACTACAACCATTTGAAGCTATGTGACTTTGGTTTTGCTCGGAAAGTTGATCCCGGGAAAATGACTGGAAATAAGTTAGTTCTCCTTCATTCGAAGAAAAAATCATTTAGTCCAAAAAGCATTCATTCAGCAGCGCCAGAAACCATTGGGCAGAATGCCTATGCAGATTATAGCTATCCATGTGATGTCTACAGCTTTGGAATGTTCATTTATACAGTCCTCGATCAAATGCAAGTTCCTTTTTTTAAAAGAAAATTACGTTGGGTTTAGGTTTCCGTTTATGGAACTTAAAAATGAGAAACCTGCATCAATCAAAGTGGAATACAAGGTTTCGTCTTCTCCTTCGTCGACTGATTTGTTCATGATATCTCCATCTGATAAATCAACCTCTCTTCTGGCTAATATATACATATTTGCCGGATATTTGAAGAAGCACGACGATGATGCAGAAGATAAGTTTCGTCCTGAAATCAAAAGAGAGAAATGGAGAAATTTTTTCTGTCAAGATCCCTTTTTCGCGGAGCAATTTGCAACAGATTTGGAGATTTTGATCTGGTTGATGAAGGAATGCTGGAGAACGAATGCTGAGAAAAGACCCAAAATGAGCAAAATCGTCGACATTTTGGATTTCCATTTCGAGCCTCCAATCAACTTCTATTGGTCTAATGACACCATCGTTCTCGTAAATACAAGCTGTTATAAGGTCGCCTTTCGAATTCGGCCAGTCGAGCGAAAACACCATAAGATCAATGTGAACTGCGGAATTCTTTGTTCTGGCGGTGAAATTGACTTAAAATTAGACGTTCTTTCGAAGGAAGCTCCATACGAAGATATCCGCCTGCTCATAGAATATTTCCGAATAGATGAAGAAGCAATTGGTCCTACGTCTAAGAGAATATTGACTGATGCAACAGCGATGCCGGAATTACAAAGTGATTGTACAGATGGGAAATTTAGTGCAAAATGCTGGAAAAATGATGGAGAATTTTACTTCAATTTTACGACAGACGAAGATCGATCTGGAAAAAATCCTGGCATAGTTGGCTCGGTTACTCTTGGAGTTAAGAAGCGAGTACAAACAGAAATCGAGAAGAAGTTGGCAGCAATTGCCGTGAAAGTCGAATAGATTTTTTAATAAATTTTTTTTCTTTAAAATCTGTGATTTGAAAAAATGACCTAAAGATAATAGTAGAACTTAGCTGACTAGTCTGTTCATTCAAGAGGAGAGAATAGAAATCAAAGGGCAAGTCGAGTGCACTGAAAAAATAAAACTGGAATATCATTATGACTTCTTGGTCTTCTCGATTAAACAACGTAAACGAGAACAAACAAAGAAAGATAAGAAGGGGAACTTGAAATGTAATTTAGAATCCAGTTGAACTGAATAGTCACTGATCTCCGAAGTTTTTGTCTTCAAAAGGAGTATTTGTCAATGCAGGAATCTTGTTAAAACAATCGATTGTCGTTGACATTTCTAATTTCTCACTTCCATTGTAAAAAAAAATTGTTTCTTTTAAATGGCCTCTCCATTTAACTTTCTTTAGTCTCTAATCCTTGTACTCTTTCTTCTGATAAGACTTTTTTCTCTGGTTACTCTTCTACTATTTTTCCTATTGGGATGAGTGTCTTCTTTGTTCTATGACTTCCGGACTGATTAGAAGATGCGCTATGACTATAAACTTCATGAATCTGCCACACCCTTTTCTTTTCCTACATTCCGTTATTTGCTCACACGTCTTTTGCAGACGTAAGATCACTAGTCCACGTGATAAATGGCCAAGCGTTCTGCAAATGTGCTTGATGGTATTGCTCCGCAGAATGACGATTCTACCATTAAAATCGAATTGAAAGATTTGGAGATTTTCAAGGGACAACTTGGCCGAGGATCTCAAGGAATCGTCTTCAAGGCTTATCATCCCGTATTTGGGTTAATTTTTTAAATATTTTTTCTTCTATTTTTGTTTTAGCGTAGTAGCCTTCAAAATGAAGGGGACTACATTGGAACAACTCTCTCAACGGGAGAGAGACGAGCTGACCACTTCTCAATTTTCCAGAATAACTATTGCTCAAAGACACGAAAATAGAGAACTTCGATTCACTTCTCAGGTATTCTTTGTTTGTGGATGAAATCTGGATGTAATTCAGGTCGACAATAACCCGTACATTCTAAAGTTTCTGGCTTACGTCGTCGACAAAGGAGAGGTCAAAGGAATGCTCTTGGAGTATATGGCTCAAGGAAGTGTCTATCAAGGTATTGTAAAGTAGTGAGAAAACTCCCCTAAATATTAGGTTGTTCGGATATAAACGAGACTTTCGAAACTTTACGAATTTCGAACAGCAATTTGGACAGTTTTGGTTCCATTTTGTTCCTGGCGTTTTCCTGTATATTTTACTTTCTTTTTTGTTTATTTTTGATTTCTGTAATATTTTTTTAATGTCAGGTTATAATGGATTTGAAACACATTGTGCGCGCCGGCTTGTTATATGATTTTAAACGAGGCATTACGGCAGCCGATTCACACCGCTCACTTTGCGAAGCATTCGGTGAAGATGTGATTTCGCGAAGTCAATGCTACAAATGGTTTCAACGCTTTGAAAATGGAAATGAGAGCTTAGAAGACGAAGAACACCGACATCGTCCTCAAGTGGTAGACGACGAATTACTGAAGAAAGCGATCGAATCTGATCCGACACAAACTACAAGAAAACTTGCCCTAGAGTTCGGATGTTCGAATTCGACAATTGACGAGCATTTACATACAATCGGAAAGACAAATTGGTGCGGTAAATGGGTTCCTCATAAGCTGAGTGATGAAAATAAAGCTGTCCGCGTGACAATCGCTGGAATACTCATTCGAATGGCCAAAAACTCCGGATTTTATGATCACATATTAACATTGGATGAAACATGGATTTATTTCGACAACTCTACGAGGAAGCGAGTATGGATCTCGCCAGGTGAACTGCCTCCGACAACGCCGAAAATAGATTTTCATGGAAAGAAGGCGTTACTCTGCGTATGGTGGAATAACAAAGGATTGGTGTATTTTGAAGTGCTCAATTCCGGCCAAACCGTTACTGCTGAAGTATACGCCCAACAATTAACACGTGCCAACATGGCTCTTCGTCGTCAAGGCATTGAGGGACAGTCTATTAAATTCCTTCATGATAATGCTCGACCACACGTTGCGAAGATTGTTCAGCAAAAAATCGAAGAGTTGGGCTGCAAAGTTTTGCCGCATCCGCCGTATAGTCCGGACTTGGCTCCTTCGGACTACCATCTATTTCGATCGATGCATCACGGATTGTCGGAGAAAAAGTTCAACAATGTCGACGAAGTCCGATCTTGGGTCGCATCATACTTCGACTCACAGCCAACCAAATTCTTTGAGGACGGCATCCACGACCTGCATGATCGATGGCTAAGCGTTGTTGATAGTTGTGGAGAATATTGTTTGGAATAAAGACTTGTTATAAAAAAATTTGTGATGTTTGAAAGTTTGAGTCGAAAGTCTCGTTTATATCCGAACAAGCTAATAAATATCGCAATCTCTTGAATCCCTAAAGATCTAATTTTCTCATAATGTTTTTGGAATTAGATTTTTTTGCAAAGTTATAAAGAAGCTACAGATCTACAACTTTTGAGGGTTTATGAGAAAAGGACTCGAGGGCGCTTCTATTCAAAAGAAAAATAAAGACTCTCTTCAGCCTTACATAGACCGGATGTGCTTACAATGGAAAGAATCAAAATGTGGCTTCTTCAGCTCGCCAGGGCTTTGATGCACTGCCATGTGATCCACAAAGTAGTCCATAGAGATGTCAAAGTGGAAAAGTGTGACTAGTTGGATGCCCATCGATATTTCGAATATTTCAGTGCTCTTTTGAGCGAAGATTTTAATCAACTGAAACTCTGCGATTTTGGATTTGCTCGGATAGTTGAGCCGGGTAAAATGTCAGTCAAAGAGTAGGCCAAGATCTCTGCTAACAATATTGGATTTGAGACCTAAATCTCTATGTATTGCTGCGCCAGAAACGATGGAAAAGGATGACTATGGATTTCCTTGTGATGTCTACAGTTTTGGAATGTTCATCTATACCGTTTTGAATAGGGAGTAAGTCAATGGAGATGCCACAATGGACAGTTTAGATACCCATTTATGGAAGAATGGAACAACTCGGGTCAAGTGAGATCTATGCCACCTAATTACGTATTGACTGGGAACTTCGGATTAACTACGAATGAAGGTCAAACCACTTTGATCACTCAAAACATCATTTCTTTTTGCAAATTTCTATCCGCACACAAGGATGGCGAAGAGGATAAGCATCGTCCTGCAATTAAGAGAGAAGAATGGAAAGCATTCTATTGTAAGGACGACTTCTTCAAGGAACAATACGAAAATGATCAAAACATTTTGATTTGGCTGATGAAGGAATGCTGGAGGACGGAACCTCAAAACAGACCAAACATACGAGATATCGTGAGTCTGTTGGATTTCCATTTCGCATCTCCAGTCAGGATATCAGTTGAAAGAGAAGGAAGAAAGATCAAAGCTATTCAACTTTTAAACGAAAGTTGCTATCCAATAGCCTTTAAAATTCGACCCGACAAAACTCGATTCTTCTATAGCTTTGGAATCGATAAAGGAACCCTCCAATCAATGGAGCAAATCAATCTGAATTTTGGCGGGATTGATGCTGATTATGATATTAACATCCCGATCGAATATATCCAAATAGATGAAGAGAGTTATCTCAAAGCATTAGGAGAAAGATTTACTCCAGAAAGGAGACAAGTCCTGAAAATGAGAGAAAAAGAAGAATATAGACAAAAATGCTGGGAACAGCGGCAATTTTTCGATGCTGAAATATTCTTTTCGGCTACAACTGAAGCGCAAAGGACTGGAAAGGAGCCAGGAAAAGTGGGATTTGTTAAGCTCGGAGTGCAGAAGATCAAAGAATACGATGAGAAAACTATCCAAAATTTGCAAAATAGAGATTGATCCCAAGTCTTTCTAATAAATACGACGAGTTTCCTGTATGCTTCGCTTTTAGTTTATCGCACAATCCCTTGGAAAAATAATTTTATGAGCCACAAAGGACTTGAACAATGACTGTGACCATGTCATTCCAAATCCAAATGCCACTGCTATTCATACAAAAATTGTTAATAGTCGGCCCGACAAGATCTTGGGTCCAAACACCGGCGCTATCCTCATACCACGGAAGGGAGCCACCTGGACAAGTGACTTGAAAGCTGGAAATATTTCTGTCAAAATCTTGTATTTCCTTAGGCTAACTTGCACATATTTGGAGCCGTATTGACCACAGATTGAGTGCCTCCTGTAGCCGATAAAGGCTGGCAAACTTTGACTCCAGCCGGTGGACTGGCACAGGAATAAATCAAAGGGCAATTGGCGCAAGCTATATTTCTATTGGGAATAAAGATAAATTACGATTTGTCGTCGTGGTTGTTGTGGTTGTCGTCGTAGTAGAGGTGGCTAAAGATTAATCCAAAAGAAAAAAGCTTACTGGTTGTGTCTTCAGCTGAAAGAGCAATTAAATAAAGAAATTAAGAAAGAACCTTACGAGTCGATGTAGAAATACAACTGAAGACGTAAGGAACAAAAAGGAAAAGAAATAGAAGATGAGAGTACATTCTCTCTTGAGGGTTCTTAAGTGAGAAAGGAGGTCGACTGGATCTCGGACGATTGATTGAAAATGTTTATTAACCACAGAGGAGTTGGATTACAGTCGCCATGCTGCTATCAACCCATCCGCCGCTGGCTTTACGACAGAAGATTGTGATCGAATGAGGCGTTGAGCTAGCCTGCCAAACACTGGCAGAATCCCTCGTGTAGAAACTAAAAGCACCAGGGCAACTTGCTGTGTATCTGAAAGGCCGATAGAGAGAAGACATAAAACCGACGAGCAAAGATCTAAACCATCACTGGTTACCGTAGGAGTTCCAAGAGCAGCTTCCGATTGACAGTTAGTTCCAACAGGTGGAGAGGCGCACGAGTAGATATCTGGGCAATTGGAACAATCTGAATCTTAAATCTCAAGGATGGACGAAAAGAACTAGCCGAGGGTGGTTGTAGCGGTGGTGGTTGAAGTTGTCGCTGAATTGTTCTGGTGAGAATTCAAGAAGCAAACTTACTGGTTAAATCTTCGGCTGAAAATTAAGATAGAAATTTTTTAAAAAAACTTACGAGTAGAAGTTGAAATACAACTGAGAGCGGTGGGAATGAGTACAAAATAGGGTAACATTTGATTTGGAAGGAGGCCAAGATTAAAGTTCAATCGGGTGATTGAAAGAAGAAGGATCTGCGCTTGCGCTACGGGCGGGGTTCAACCCTGTGAACTCTAGATGTCCGAAAGTGAATGAGGCTGGTCTCTCTCCTCCGAGACTAATCAAACGATGTTAGTTAAAAGTTGCAAGTTTCTTTCGATTATTTGCGCACAAAATAACAATCCGTCTGGGAAATCAGATAGCAGAGATAATAAACATCGATGAGAGCACAGAGAGAAGAGGCGAAGGAGCGCCTACAAAAGGCAGTCCTCAGTCTGAATCGACGAGCGGAAAATGTCCATTCGCTTATTGCAAAGGTTACGAGTGTGTAAACGACGACTTCGATCTCTGCGAAGGTGTTGAATACGAGGACGAGACTACGGTTGATTCTTCCTAATTTCAAATAAATCATCCATATATTTAATGTCGAATAGAATTTAAAACCATCAAGCGACTCGAGAAACCCGCTTTCTCGTTTATTTCAATCATCTTGAATAATTCTTTTCCCAATGTGTTTTGGATTTTGCAGTTTCTCATGGCTGATCAAACGATCACTCGATCACTATAAAAAGACCTTTCCAAGCCAATTTTCAGTGGGAAAATGCGAGAAGACAGGATATTTCTCAACCACTGCCTCAAGCTTGTCATTACGTGAAGAATATGGAGAATTCAAAGATTTTTAGTTTTTGATCTCCAGCATCTTTAAGAAAGTAGAGTTTTCCGCTTTCTTTCATTGCTTTTGGGTTATTGTAGTCTCTCCACTTGAGTTCTCTGAGTTAATATTTTTTGAAGAAATGATAAAATTTATTGGAAAAAATAAGGAATTTTGTGTTATGAAATCTGCGAAGGAAAGATGAAAAGTGTGTGTGTTTTATTGAGGCGATGTTGAGCAGAAGAGAAGGGAGCAGAGTCCGGAAGAAATTGCACCAGTTACCCGTTTTTCGACAATCAAATAAGGCCGGATATGACTAGATAGGGAGCTTCACTCGGAATCCTTCACCAGCCGAGGGACTTTGGCCTTCTCCTCCGGCGCTTCTGTTGTCGTAATTTGTGGCAGCTGGTGCTTCACCTGAAAACGAGACGCCGTCGACTAATCCGTCATGTTGCACGACATGTAGTTCATTCATCAAATTGCCGCAGCCTCGAAATTTACACGAAAACATTCCGCAAGACTTTCAGCATCAAAAGAATACTGTAGTCCTCCGCGTTTTTTTTTTTGGATTCTCACGTAAATTATGGTCGAAAATAAAACTCACAGCTGCCCCATCTGCATCAGCCATGAGACGAGTCGTCTGTTGATGATTCATATGGCCATGGCGCATAAAGGAAGGCGCCGTGTTTGGAGTGCTCCTGGAGCTGAAATTCTTCCATTTAGTTCAAAAATTGATTAAAAAATCATCTTTTTGGGGGGCTTTTTGGCTAAATTTCAACAAAAAAAAAACTAATTGTGGGCTACATCAGCCTCAAAATTATGGAAATGTTCAGATTCTGGAATAATTTTGTTGTAGAGGAGAAACAAAGATAGATTTTTAAAAGAATAAAAATTTAGAAAATTGAGCTAGAAGTTCTCCTCCAGCCTCACCTGTGATGATTCCTCATATAGTCGGTTCTGGTTTGAGCGGATTCCCTGGTCAACTCCTCGCCGCCATTATGGTTGGCGTTGGCGTTGTAGTCGCGTTGGCTTTCGAGCTGAAACAAAAACGTTTTCACGCATCTATCTTGCAGGCTCTAATTGGCTGCTGGCGGCATCCATTCGAAGAAGGGTGAATTTTTAACGGACGAACCTGATATTCCCAATTCCTTCGGCGCTGTTGCGTCCGTCGGTTTCGTCTTTTGCAAAGGACACAGAGATAGACGGCCAGGAGGAAATAGCCCGTTCCCACGATGAAGAGCAGACACCATCGCATCTGCGAGAGGACCTCGGAGATGTCGTGGAGGTCATCGGCCATCCGAATGAATTTATAGGATTCACTGAAAGATTTACCTCGTTTCCCATGATTTGTATTCATCTGATTGGGTCTCCCTCCCCCACTCAAAAACACTAGACATCCCCCAAGTCGCTATAATTCATAACTCCCTGTGGAATTGACGAGGTGACCAGGAAGAGGATTCTCCCTCCATTTACTGTTTTCCACCTCCTTTTTCCCTCCCAGCTGACTTAAGTCGAAATTTGCAGCAACTTTTTTCCGGGAAGCAATTTACCCGCACTCAAAACAATAGAAGAACTTGAATCCTTCCCGAGCGGGGGAAGACTCTTTGTCTGCTTTGTGGTCTCGAAAGGACAGATTTTGTGACGCAGAGGATTTTTCAAGACTTCGGAACTAATTTCGAACCAATTTGAGGGGAAGGAACGCAACCAAAAAAGTTAAGACAATGGACCCTTTGATGAATCAAAGTTCTCCGAAAAAGAAAACTGAGAAAACTTTCTAAATAAAGTTTTCTAGATTAGGAAGTAAAATCCGCAAAACACTTGAAAAATTGCCTCAAAATCTTAAAATAAACCGTTAGAGAGCAGACTATAGACGAAGAGAAGTAGTGTTTTTAATCAGAATATGAGAAGCCCTGAAAAAAATGATCCTGAGAAATTGCTCACAAAATATTTATCCATCTGGCTTCTTTTCCTCAATCTGGTGGGAAGTGTCTGTCTCCCCCACAGGCCTATACAACAACATATGAAGTGATCAGAGAGAAAGAGCTTCTAATTTTAGTTTATGGTAGTGACATTTTGATCTCTGCCATATTTCATTGGGAATGTCAATTGGCTGCCCACATTTACATCTAAAACTGAATTTGGATCAAAAATTAGTATTCCCCCATCAGTTTATCTTCTCAGAGACTCTGAGGGTGTGTGATCACATCTGGATTAAATGGCTAATCTTCAATCAGAAAAAGGGAGAAAGACAGACCTCCTCATAACGGCCATGGCGCTGTGAAGTGGAGGCGATAAGGAGAATAAGAAGGGGGGGAGGCCTCTTTCTCCTTCCACTTTCCAGCGAAGAAATTAGATTTTGAAAAAGACTCACAAAACACATTTGCGCAAACTGACACCTTTTGCGAATTGGTTCCTCTCTCTCTTTCTCTCTATTCGGTCTCCCCGTCATCGTCGTCGGACATTTATAAATTTTATGGGCTGAGGAAATTGAGTCCGAGAGAGAAATTACAATAAAGGCTCTCCGTGGGAAGTGACCTTCTTGAACTGAGAGAGGAAAACAACGAAAGCTGGGATAATCGCTGATTTTCTCGGATTTCCGCTGGCTAGACAAAAAAAATAGAAGAAGAAAAAAATTGGGAGACTTCCTGATTGATTAATATTTTTTGCTGAAATGACGTCTGATAAACTGATTCTTTCTTGAATAATTCATTTTCCACCCCGCGCACCTACACCCTTAATTGGAAGAGTTTGACGAGAAAAAACAGCTTGAGAGAAAAAAAAAGGAATAATTCTCTCTTTGTTTCGTTCCGTTCTCGGTTGAAAATTGAGTTTGCGGAGCTTTAAGAACTTCTGGGAAAAGAGTCTGGAGGTAAAAATAAAAGAAAAAAAGGAGGAAGATTTTTAAGAAAAATGGAGGAGAGGTCACCTTTTGTGGATAACATCAGCTAGGATGACTTCTAAGGCGGCGCGAGTCTTGTCTTCGTCGAGCACAGACATGGCACTGGCCTCCCCTCCCCTCTGATTACGATGAATTATTGAACACGCGCCACGCGGCCGATCCGACTCTAATAGGCTCACCGCGAAATTAGTAAGAGGAGAAGGGCCGCCTCCTTTGACTGTTCTTGTGGATTCTTTGGACCACTTTGGCCTGATTTGTGGGGCACAATGGAGAGCCCATCATTGGCTGCGATTAGAACGCGATTGGATTCTTCAAGACAAATTACGCGGGATATTCCCAGCCGTTCCGGGGCATCTCTAGATTTCTATTTCTGAACTCAAGGAATGGAGGGGAAGCGGGAACTTCTAATCTTTTTTTCTAACTAAAAAAAGGATGAAAGAACCCAGGAAAACTATTATTTTTTTTAAGAAATCTAAAATTAGAAAAAAAATAGTATTGATTTTTTCTGTCTATTGAAAATTGCAGTGAGGTGTTTTTTTTTTTGAAAATTAGGCTTAATTTTTCCGCGGTTATTAAATTTTAAAATTTGCGTCCGTGTACAATCCAAAAATGCCGATGTCTAGCCCTAATTGTCTTACTGTAAGCAGATCGGATCGTTCTGAGAGAACTTGCTAATCTCTCTGTACTTTTTTGGAAAACAATAGGGAGGTTTTTTTTTGCGTCTTGTTTAGAGCGTCGACGTCAGGACTTACGAATGATCGGGCGACCGAAGGTAGAAATCCATGGGTCTTGAGTAGTCGCCTGACCCAGAGGGTGGTAGAGGAGCCACAGCTGGAGGCTCTCAACTGGCTGAAGCCAAAAAGACCCCGGGTGGGCTAACAAAATTACAGCAGAAGAAGAGGCTGATGATAGAGGAGAGGGCAGCTGGTTGCTCGGGGAGACACACGCGGAATTGGACCACCTCACCGGCTATTTGTCTTGCTCGGTCTTGCTGAGGACTTGGCTACGATTTATGACAGCTCTCTCTCGGCGGGTCAAGATCTCACAGCGACAGGTGAAATTTATACTCACGGACACTTTTCTGCAAACCCAGTCGCTTTCCGATCTTTGATGGGGGAACTTGACTCTACGGACTTTCAAAAGAAAACCTCCAAGTCTTGAAATTTCAATTTGTTTAGGAAAAATCCAGACAAATTTCTTGGATGCCCAACAAGTAAATTTATTTTTCCAATTCCTAATTTTTTCCTCTCGAGATATCACAGCTAAAAACAAGTTGAATTTTCCTTTACATAAGAATTTATTCGGTTGCGTAATTTTGAAGAAAAAAAGCGAAAAGAAGTCCGTAATCCTATCATAACCTTACGCCTAAAAACTCAAACCCTTTAAAAGAGTTAGATCCTAAAATATTCCTGGGTGAGTAAAAAGCAGACAATTTTTTAAACAGTTGCAACCCGATCCCTCAGTTTTCGAAGTAAAAAGTTTTGAAAGCCTTTTTACAATAACATTCTCCAATGACTCACAATTTTGTTTTAAAGCTCTTAAGTTTCTTGAGGCTAAATTATTAACTTCCATTCGCAATAAAAATTAAATTTTTCCAAAAAGCTATTCATCTTAAATGGGAGAATGCAGCTGCTTGATTAATTTTCCAAAGTTCACACAAGGGAGATCTAATTCTCCCAAAATTGTTGTTTGCCGCTTTGTAAAATATTGATGAACGACATCAAATAATAACAAAGGACAATTCCATAACCTCAAAAAGAATGTTTAATTCGAGAGTTTTTAGCTTCGAGAGAGAGTCGGAGAGCTCAAGTTTCCAGGTTTTTGTTGTTCGCCTAGGCGCCATTATTTAGAGATTAGGAGAGCCCCAATTTCCATATAAAATGTTCTTTTCTCTCAATAAATCACTAGCGGGTCGGTGCGATTATCTCCCTCCTCAACGAGTCTCCTCTCCCAGGGGAATCCAAAACCAAACTCACCTTTTGCCCGCGCCGGCCCCCTCCTGCTCGGCCAGACTCAACACGTAGACGCTCATCAAATTGGGCTCAATAACTGTAAGGGGAAAATGGAGGAAGAAAGAGAAAAGAAGAAGGAGAGACGGGGGCGAGCCAACTGGCCCTCGGAGGATAGAATTTCGAAGGTAAGGGCGTGTGACCGAGACGATATGCGACTCCTGAGAGGAAACAGATGCTTCTTGGACCAACATGTGTAAATAGGCTCCATTATCTCTGGACCTATTTGGACTATTTCCAGCAAATTATCTATATTCTTTCGTCTTATTTTTTGCAGCGGAAATTTAAAACCCAGGGAAAGGACGGGTGAGGCTGGGAAGGACAAATCCTCATCACTTCTTTTGATCTTTTTTTCAAAAAAAAAATTTTACAAAGCAATCTCATTTGTAAAAAAGCTTTCACTGAGAAATTTGGACGAGCGTTTCTCGAAGAAATTTATCCAAAAAAGGGAATCCAAGAAAACGAATTTTTATCAACTCTTTTCGAACCTTTCTTGGTGTTTTTTTTAGCTTAAAAGTGAAACAAAAACTGAAGCCAAAAATAGATAAAATGGGAAGAAAGAGAGGCAAAGTCAGGCTTAATAATGCCACTCGAATGGTGTTCAAATTCAGGCTTAGCCTCACTTTATCAGTCATAAGCCACCCAGGGACTCTCAATAGATGTGTAAATATTGTCATACTATGAAGAGAGAGAGAGAGAGGGGGGAATAATTTCTAGCAAAAATTTTGAGATTTCTTGAGGAATAAAGGATCTCGGAATCAGGTGTGATGATGAGCCGATAAAATGCCGGCTACGCAACATTTACGGGCGATAAAAGGCCGATTTACACCACCTGGAAATCTTCTCCTCAAAACAACAGCCGCTATATTTTTAATTTAAAAACTCTGGATCGAATTAGTCGTTTGGAGTGGTGGGGAGGTGGAAAGCAGACCCGAATTTGTTTTTGGAACGGCGACTTTCGTAAGGTGCGAATTTGAGGCGAGAGGCTGGCCTGATGTCAGTCGAAAAAATAAAACAACGACGACGGATGGCGCTGTTTTGAAGAATTTTCAGAAGGCAAAAAGGGCCCTGTTTTTCAATTTATCCTCCTCATCCTCGAACTTTTCTTTTAATATCTCATCCACACGAGCTTTTCTTTTTGAGGGGGAAGAGTTTGATGTTTGAGAGACCGACAAAAATATTCATAGAGAATTGATTTTTAAAAAGAGCAGCAGACTATGCGCCCAGTCAGGCGAAGGGAACACTCGTCACGGCAACTCGCTCACTGGAAACATTGCATATTTTGACCTGATTGGTATCCTAATTCCCACAAATTATTCCTTTTTCTGAGAGAAAGTTTAATTTTTGTCAAAAAAAAATGGAGAAAAAGCGAGTCAGAAGAGAGCTATCGTATCTTCTTATTAAATTAAGGAATTTTAATTATTTCAAGTTTGGAGAAATTGTGAAAAAATTTTTTAGGATGTTCAGAAAAGTTGTAAATGAGATCAAAATACATGGCTTTGTAGAAGATTTCAAAGCGTTAAGCCATCATAAGTGAGTAAAATTGAGCTTCTTGTGGCTTGTGAAGGATACGGTAGTGATCGCCCGAAAGAAGGAGTCGACATGTCCGACCAACTTAATCTCCTCATAATAATCCAAAAGACCTTGATAGAGACACTCATTATGACTCAAAAAACGTTCTCGGGCTCGTAAAGAGCCGGTAGTAGGTGCTAGACTTGAAGGGACAGGTGCGCAATTAGACTCACATTGAGACTTTCTATAGCCTCGGAAATGGATGACAGACTGATTAATTTACGATTTAATGGTTGGTCTTATGAAATGGGAGCATCACTCTCGATTATTAGTGGAAGCTGCTTTGAGGATTTCGAGAAAATTTCATATTAGAAAGCGCATAATTCTACCGAAAGTTCTACGCTCAACGTTCTCTTTTTTTCATAAATTTTTAAAATAATTTTAAGCTCAATAATTCACTGAACTTTATCGTCGAAAAATCAAAAATCCAATAAAATTCAAAAGAAAAGCTGAAGATTGTGGTAGTTTTAGATGCGAACTTTCTCTTGAAATTATTTCAAATTAGGCCGAAAGCGAGCCAAAAAATGTCAAAAAGAAAAACAAAGTGAGCCGAAATGTGAAGAAGAGCCGAGAATTTTGGTCTCTAGAAGGGAATAAGGAAATCCCGGACCGCCCAGCCCTACTTCTAGTCCGAGACAATATTTGTCTGGAACAGCTTTTTGGAACATCTTATTGTCTAATTTCAACCGGCGAAAATGGGTTCGAGAATGACGCGCTCGGCTCTTATTTTTGAGCGAAAAAGGACCAAAACTGGGGCCATTTTTCAGAAGGCTCTTTATCTTGGAATTTCATCGATGTGTCGAGCCGTCCAAAACAATCTCTCGAAAACTCCTTTGCTTTTCAGAGGTGATGATGGTCAAAAAAAGGAAATGGTGAATCCTCTCTCTCTCTCTCTCTCGGCTTGTTAATTCCTCCGGGGGCTTAGGCGTGGGAGCTGCGGGGGGATAAGTCCCCCGGCTCAGAGAGAGAGAGACATCTCGGGTGCCTCCTGGGCACAGGGAAATATGCTAATGAAGTGTCGAGAGAAATTGTGACGAATTGTGGCGAGTGGCGAGAGAGGCGCGGGAAACTTTTTGACTGAATTTTTCACCAGCTCGGGCGCTTCTTCTGACTTCCGCTTCAGGTAACTCAAAAATCTCCACAAATCCAAGAAAAGGCTGATCAAAAATTCAATGTCCTGCTGGTCAACAGCCTCTGTCTCTCTTTCTGGGAGGACTTTGGTAGGCCAAAGTGCTAGATCCCCTTGAATTATTTAAGAGAAGAACCAAATTTGTGTTGCATTTTTAGAGAATTTTCTAGTGCCAAGTGGGTGTGAATCTCTACAGTAGCCCCCCGAGAACTTACTGAGTGAAGATTATGACACTGGGAGCGGAACGAGGCTGCTGCTGCTGTTCGGCGAGCATCAAGGAGTGTCTGAGAGCTGCTGCTTCCCGTTCCATGAGAGCCATAGTTGGGCAAGAGGGAAGGCGAATAGAGGGGTGATGACTTTGGTCTCTCTTTCTTCCCAATTTTCCCGAAAAGATATCCGCAGCGCAAATTGAATAATACCCTCATAAGGCGGGAGTCGTCTCCCGGGGGCCTTTTTGGTGACCTTTTTTGAAATAGGAGAGAAACGAAGGAGAAAGCAAGTTGAGGATAGTTTCAAGAAGTGCAAAGTGGAAGCGACCTAGGGGCAAATTATTGAATGCGCCGGTCTCTTTAGGGAATTCCGGGAGAAGAGGCGCTTCGAGAGGCGACTTGGAGAGGACCGGCAATCTACCTACTTCGTAATCGAGTCCGAACGAGGTTAGTCCGTCGGTATTAGCTCCGCTTCCAAAAAAAACCACCAACAACACGAAGGCGAGATGGAGAGAGAGAGATAGGGACATTCACACTTCCACTCAAACTCCAAAAAAAGTCAATGGCTCAAGAGCTATCCGCAATAGAACTCTCTCCTTTTAAACTCTCAGGACTTTGAGCCCATAACTTTTTGACTTTCAATTAGCCTATTAATCGGATTCTTTTTCGCCTAAATAATATCTGATTCAGACCAGATAACTGAGATATCGCTTACTAATAAATTCGATTTTTTTATAAGCCATTTCACCCAAACTCCCTCTAACTTTTGTTTAAAAAACCAGAATTTTAGAAAAGCTATTTTTAATAGGAATAACTTCAGAAGAATCCGCCTCCTTTCCTTTTGAAAAGCGGAACCACTCACACGGCGATGAGCCAAGCTTCTTGTTGTTTCCCCCGCAACTCTCTAGGAAAACCCCCGACTTGTGCATTTCCCCCATTTCCAAAAAGTTAGAGCACATACAAAAAGCGTCCAAAGATCTTCGACGACCCTTCAAAGTAAACGGCCCACCTGAGGAGCTTTTCGAGACTTCCCATGGCTCGAGGATCTTGTAAAAAGTCGCGAAAGGCTTCGGGTTCTGGCTGGAGATGGGGATGATGAGCCGAGTCTACAATATCAGGCGAATTGTACTCTACTACCTCGGCAGTAGGATGACCGTCGTCGTCTCTGAAAATAGTGCTCGTAATGGGAAGAATGGCTGAACCATAAAAAGGAGCAATTTTTACGATGTTGTTAGCCAGTCACTTTTGGATGGCTACGCTTCAGATGAAAGAAAAGGTAGATTCGGGCCTAATGGACGAAGGCTTTGAAACATCGGAAGTTCCATTCCGAATGAAGGCACACACATGGGACCTGTCAAGGCAGTACACTCATTACCCACCCCTGGGTGAGGATTTATTTCGTGTCGGCAAGGGGCAAAATGGCAATTTTGGCTGACATGGTCACAGCTGACAGCTGTAGTCAAACAGAAATCGTCGTGAGACCTCCTTCAAAATATTTTTTTTGGAGAAATGTTCCTAAAATTTTTTGGTAGGTTCCAACTGGATAATTGAATTTTAAAGGTCTGCTGCAATTTTGAGGAGTTGCAATAATCACAAAATTTATAGAGTGAATTCAGAAAATGGCTCTAAATTCAACGTCAAAAATTAGCTTTTCGAGATACAAGAAGTCTGCAAATGTTGGTATAGAATGGGCAAAAAATCAAAAGGAACTCTATTTTTGGAGGCGATTCTATTAGAAAAAGAGAGTAGGAAGGAGCCGATTAGCATAGAAAGAGGCCACCCAGCTGACTCCTCGATTAATGTGTTCCTTCCTGTGAGCTTAATGGTCTGTCTGAGCGACACTTCTCTCGGTCTCAAAATTGAATTGTGACGCGCGATTGAACAGTGGAGTGCATAAAACAAAGCAAAGAAGCTTCTGGAACTGGACTGCCAATCAGTGGCAGTTATTGCTCCGGGGAAGAAAATGGAATTGAGCTCTCTCTCTCTCTCTTTGAGGCAAAGTGACGAGAAGGGATGACAGTAGCCGAAAGAGACAAACATACGAGGGGATTAGGTTACGAGGACTGGACAAAAAGCGAGATTACATGCACCTCACACCGACCGACGGCAAATACAGGCCGAAATACAGGAGGAACAATTGAAAGAAGGTTGCGAAATTCTAACTTTTCTCTTTTGTGAGGAGGAAGGGCTCAGTCCAAGAGGAAAGACGACGCATAAGGGAAATCCGATCAACCTCGATCTTTGGGAAAAAATAATTAATGGACGATAAAAACTAAAGGAAGATCCTATTACTCTTAATTGAGGCAAGGTTTTAATTCAAAAGGTTAGGGGAGTTTTCAATTTCAACAAAAAAATCTATCTTTTTATCGCTCAAAGACGTAATTTTCGATATAATGTTTTGAAAAGTTCAAGAGAAAATTACAGTTGATCAAAAAATTCGAAGGTGTCATTAAATTTCAGAAAATTAAACATTTTGAGCTATAGTAATCTTAAAGAGAAGATGCATATCACATGGAAAATCAACTTTTGTGGGTAAAATCAGTTAGAGAAAGATGATAGAAGAAATTATATTTGTGGAACATCCGAAAGTTCTATGGTTTCTTTTGAAGATGTTTTAAGAGGTGAGGGAGCGAAGAGAACTTTGAGCATCTCCCATCACTTCCCGAGCCCAAATTTCCGTCTCTATCATAATTTCCGTAAAGACTTGATTTACGAGAGAGTTACTCCCTAGATTCGAGACAGAAGACGAAAGCGACTTTTCCCGCGTTCTCGCCTCATTGATAGATGTTCGAAGTGGATTACAGCCGGTGGCTGAGTGATTGCAACGTCGGAATAAAAATGAGAAGATTAATGGGGTGAGTTTAAATAATTGCCGGCTAGTAGCGCGTAAACCGAGTGCGTTGTTTAGAGAAACGGGGAGTCCGGAAGGACCACGCGAGAATCACTCTCTTAATGTATTTTTTGGTTATGAGGGAAGGGATTTGTGGTTGACGGGCTGTTGAGAGGAGTGTAAATTTCTCGGGAGAGACGGCGGCCATCATTTCCGAAAAATTGCCCCAAACAAATCATTTCTTCTCTACGAAAGTAATGCCCCCAAAGCCATCAATATCATCGCCTGCCTGCTGCTCGCACAGGTAATCGAATTGTTATCTCCCAGCAGCCGAGGGAGCCGCCGGTGAGGTGTGAAGGTGTCATCTGTTCCATCTTGTTGCAATTGCATTGACTACCCGAGGAAAAACTACCTGCTCAAACTGATGGATCAGATGTTTTGGCCACTGGGTTCATTTTTCAAAACTTTTCAAATCAAAAGAGATAAACAGCGATTTCTGAGGCCAACAACTTAAAAACTACCGTAATTTGAGGCTCAAGCAATACTAAAAATAGTCTCAAATTATTTTATCAGTTTTACCTCGAAAGAAGCCATTTTTAACCAAAAACAAAAAAAGAAATGCGGAAGTCCAGACATAAAAATGAATGATTTGGCGCAAAAAAAAATTTATTTTTCTGTTCATCTCACTGCTAAATTTCGGTGAAATATTTGGCTAAAAATCTTGATGCTTGTTAAAAAAGACTTGAAGAGGAAATTCGATTTTTAAAAAGTTCTAGAATTTTTTTTAATTGAGAAAAATGGAATATAATTCTCGACTAAAAGTGGGTTATTAGAGCAGTTTTTTTTTCTTCGAAAAAATGTTGCGAAAATCGGGGGAGACACATGTTTTTCGCGCCCGATGACAGCTGGAAGAAATTGGTGGCTATTCATGGCCGAAGCCGTTGGATGTTCCGCTTTTTAGGCGGAAAAATTGTAGGAAAAATGAGACCACCAGCTCGAGCTGTCAGACCAATCGTCGCTGACATCTGCTGGAGGATTGAGCCTTGGAGATAAAGTAAACGACAGGGAGGAGGACATCCCCCTTTTCGCCAGGCGGCCATGATGGCCGATAAATCAAATCGGCGCATCGGCCGTTTTTGAGGGGAAGCTCTCGACTCCTGATGAGTTACAGCGTTGATTGCCATAGGAAGGGAGGAGGAGACTTGATTGAGATCCGGACAGCTCAAGATGGACATCGGGAGACTCATTATGACGCTCTCTCCTTCGAGTCTTTTACGCCCCGGTTCTCTCCCCCCAGCTGTCATCATTCTCGACGCTAAATGGCCAAAAGACGGTAAGTAATTTGTCAGGCTTTTAGAGGGCTCATTTTGAGACGGCGCTTTTATTTTCGAATCTAGGGCGCCGTCTGATTTCGAAATTCTAATCGTCTTCTTGGGGGAAACGCACAAATTTCTTGGCCAAAATTATCCCAAATTTGACTCCAAAGGATACTGTAATTATCTAAATAAAACCCCCTCGAGTTTTTAACTTTTGAATTTGAATTTCTCGCAAAATATTTTGCATGTTGGACTACAGTAAATTGGGATTCTCTTGGAGACAAAAGAGCTCGACTTCCTGAAAACATGCGAGTTCCAGACAGAACTTTTAAAGCAGAAAGTCCAATCGGGATGAAATAAAAAGTCTAGTCGGCTAGAAGCAAAACATATTCGCTAAAAGTAAATTCCAAAAGCTGATCAAATATCCCCCCAGTCGTTTTTTTGAAAGAGCTGCAGCCTCATTTGTCCAAAAAATGACAAAAGCCCGCAGGGAGGTGACCTTGAGACTTCTTTGCGGGCGATTTATTTGAGACCAACTTTTTTTGCTCCAACTCTCGGCTCCAAAAATGCGACTAATTTTTCCAAGAGGGAAGAGGAGGACCAAATATTTGGAGCGAAGTGCTGTTTACTAATAATTTTTTTTTGAGGAGAGCCATTCACCGCCCACTTTTGACCCGAGGTGACCTCTTCTTCATCAATTATTTAGCTCTCAAAAACAAGAAGAAGCAAAAGTTCAGGAGACGCTTGAAGGAGAGAATTTTAGTGTTGATCGAACTTAATCCAATAAATAAATGACGCAGAATTTCGAGAAAATTTCCACCTGTCCCTCGTGTGATTTTCGAAGTTTTCACAACTCCTTTTGCAAGGTGAATTGGCAGCTTTGAAAATGAATAAAATCACCTGGCTTTGGAGAAGGAGAAAGACAGCAAAAATCAGACGGAGAGTCGCAAAATCTCGGCGCTTTATGAGCCTCCAAATGGTAGGCTTGGCTCTCCTTTTCTCTCTTTCTCTCTCCGTCCAAAATGACTGGGTTTTAGAGTGGCGAAAAGAAGCCCATGGAATGCATAAATTACGAGTTGATGCTTTCACAAAGCCCGGCTGTAAACCGCAAATGAGCCCACTTGCGGTGACGGAGGAGAGAAATGATCCTCTTTGATTTTATTTTCTAGACGGGGGAAAGTCAGCAAATGGGGAGAGGGGCTTCTTTTGATTTTATAAGATCCAAAGAACTGTAGAGATAAATGATCTTCTTTTATTTTATTTCTTTTCTATTATATTAGGCGAGAGGAAAACCTTTCTTTTTTAAGGCTCCAAAGTAGAAAAAAAAATCAAGAAAGGGACTTATTTTCTAACCAGAGGGAGCTCCTTGCAACTCTTGCAAACAGGAGGAGCTCATCAATTCTTTTATTTTTCTAGGAACAGAGGGTTAAAGAGGTAGATTAGATCAAGTCAATAAGAGAGATGATTGCCTTTGCATTTTTAAGGTTTTTTAGCAGTTTCAAGTACAAATTCAGCCTAAAATACCCATCAAAGGTAACTGATTTAAAACTAGAAGACGACTTCGAATCCCTCATGATTTATTTTATTTTTCTCGAGTGGATCGAGCTGACGAAAAATCCCTGGAGAAGACAAATTAGATATTTTTGGAATATCAGTCTCGGGACAAAAAGTGAACTTGTTGCAAGAGCTAACGAGCGAATGTTGATCGGCTGGATTGTTGTGACAAATAGGGCACAAAGAAAGAAGAGCATTCTTTGCTGAGAGACAATTCAGTTAAAAGTCTTTTTTCTCTTTAGTCTACTCTCTATGACTAAATTGCGGCCAAAACAATTGCAGAAAATGTTTACAAATTGATTCAAAATACATTAAAAGTGTGACGCTAATGGGGGAGTAAATGGCTTGAAAAACAAGGAGGCCGTTTTTTGAACCTTCGAGTCTTTTTCGCAATATACTGTAAACCTTATTCAAATTCATAAATCTCATTTGAGACAATAATTGTCCTTTTTCAGACTGAAAAACAAAAAAAGTTGTCTGAACTTTTGAGTCTATTGTTTCGAGCGGAAAAAAAGACTCGAGGAGAACTTCTTGGAACAAATGACCCATTTGAGCAGACAGGCTGGAGGGTTCGAACTTTTGGATTTCGATCAACTGAATTGTAGCATAAACCATGAAGCCGGTATGCAAAATAAAAGATCCAGCAGGTGCTTTACCAGGTGGAATCTAAACGACTTTCGAGTCTCCCAGCCAACTCGAAGAACTTTGTTTATGAGATGGAGAGAGAGAGCTCACTCACTTAGATATTCAAATACTCATCTCCATGAATGACTCGACTATGTAGTTGGTGGGCTGGAGGGTATGAGGAGTGGAAAAAAGAGAGGTTTAGGCAAATGGGAAGAGCCTAATTATGGAGCAGGAGTGGCTGGAGTCGCGTGCTGGGACACACTTTCGGCGGGGAGAGAATCTCGGAGAGAGAGAGTTGTCTACTCCGATGGCTTGGATTACAATCAAACGGACATTGGGCCCACTTCTTTGACAGCTTCGTCGGCGAGAGGAAATAATCACGAGGCGAACGCGTGTGTAGTAGGAGTCGACCGACTTTTTATTTCTTGGAAAACAACTGAAGCTGAATAAAATTCCAAAAAATCAACGATTCATCTTTCTTCAATCAATAATTTGAGAGATTTTAACCCTCGTTCGTATAGAAAAATCAGAAAAGTTCGAAGAAAGATTCTCTCCGAAATCTAGAAAACCAACTCTTAACAACAGAAATTGCTTTAATTAAGTGAAACTAACTACAGAAGAGAGATTCTCTTAAAGCTTTAACCTCATGTTTTATTTTTTTAAACAAATGGAAACCAGTTTTACGAGTTTTTTTTAATGAAAAAAGAGATTTAACATTCGAGTTTATAGAAAATAAATAGGCCTGGAACCTAATTTACCTATGATCCTGTTCAAAAAAAGTTTTTTGAGCTAAAAGAGTAGGAGCCCAGAGAAAATCTGGAAAATCAGTCACTCACAGAGACTTGTAGAGAAGTCGAGAAAGCAGCCAGGAGGCCATCTTGGAAGCGTCTCCTGAAAGTGACACATTTCAAATTGAGTCGTCAACTACTCTTTAAAAATTCGCTTTTCGGAGAAAACAATAGAAAAGGAAGGGCCTTCCACAATCGACAAGGTGCTATTGACGATTATGCAAATCAGATGGGAATTATGAGCGGAAGATATGAGAGGTCGGAGGTCTCCCACTATGGTTCTTTCTCTTGGAGATGTGGGATCTCCTCCCTTTTGAAAGAAGTCCCGGCTAAAACAAGAGAGAAAATAATTGTTGTATCATTGAGGAAGAAAGAAAGCCAATTGAAAAAAGCCGGAGAAGGAGAAAAAGGAAATCGAGTCGGGCTCATATCTCAGGCCATGTCAACGCGTTCTTCTCACTTTATTGGCGGTCAGAGAGACAATGAGAAACAGATGGACGCAACATTTCTTCTCCTTCAGCTATTTTGACAACACCAAGGCGCCGGCAGGTGACAAAAAGGCAACGACACCAAAAATAGAGCCCTTCTCAGACAAGAAATATAATCATTTTTGAAGATTTGGGATGCTGATCTTCGAATTCTTTCAAAGAGTACTCTCCACATGAAGATATGATCAGTGGAATGTCACAATCTCGTTGGGATAGTATGTTTTGATGTTTTTGAAGATCGAGAGAAGACTTGTGCAGAGCCCATGGAGGAACCCAATGGAGTTCTTATTATGACAGCTGTTCTCCCATTCGAATTTTGGGAACGGAGTTCGCGGTTTGTCGACTAATTGTTATTGTTTTGGGAGAAAAGTCGGGGATATGTCAGGGTGGCTAAATAGAGCGTCGTGAGAAGTTCTTTTATTTAGTCGCTGTGGGGGAAACTGAGCACAAAAAAACAGAAAATGTTTGTTAAAATGGCCATTCAGCCAGCTAAAATGGGCAGCCAACTCAATTAGGAAATGATTCAATTTTGTCTTGGAAGCGTAGCTGATCTTTAACGGATGGAACGGCTCGACTCTAAACTTTGGAATTTTAGACACCAAAATTAGTTTTCTCCTTCCCAAGAACTTCTTCTCATAAGAGAGGGGGACTCCTCAAATGTTATTCAATTTCCAAAAGGGCGCTCTAATCTTCAAACTTCTCCTTTAAACTTTCACCAAAACATCTCTCCCTTGCACTTTTCTTTTCTACAGTAACTAGCTTCGTTTAATTGTTTTTGGGAGTTTAAGGAAGCGTCCAAGAGGTGGAAGGAAGAGAGAGAGTTTGCACAAAACAGACAATTCTAATTGGAGTCAGAACAAAAAACAACTAGGGGCTAATCGAGGGAAAATTGAACAAATAATTTCTTTTCGACTTCCTGAATTTTTAAAAAAAATAAATCAAGAATCATGGGAAAAGTTGAGAGAACAAGAAATTGTCATTCCGATTCCAGGGGAAGATGGGAAAAATCAAAGTTGCAAGACTGAATTCTCTGAGAAAAAAAGAGTGAGGATCAAGAGATTGACGACACAAAAATTATAATTATTCGATTTCTTTCTAAAAATAGTCTGAAAGCGAAAAAAAAAATGAAAAATTAGGAGAGAAGAATATAAACTTACTGTATTTTTTAGAATTTTCAATAAGGTTCTCTGAAAGTCGAACTCAAAAACAAAGGAAACTTTGAAGATTAAGAGCGAAGAAGGTAGGATTGGAGTGGAATTATTGTATTTTTCAAAGTTCTAGCAGAAAATACAAAAGTTTAAAATTAAAAAACTAGTAGATAGAAGTTGTGATGAAAGTTTGAGGGAAAATGAGCGGAGAAATTGGTTATTTGGCCATGTGGTCCCCCTCCGTTTATTTGTTCAAGTTTTTGAGCTAAAGGGTTTTGATTAAAAATTCTTGGCTGTTGAATTCAAAAAGTCACAAAAAGAGTTGAATCGAAAAAAAAGAGTACTATCCCGCCCCTTGGTGGGCAAAGGTAGTCCGCCGGTTGTCCGTCATCCGGCCTTAGCGCTAAGCCTCCGCCTGGGCTCCTTCGCGTCATTCAGTACTTTCCAGTTGACAGATGGCCTTTTCGGCTCTGCCTTCTCCAAAAAAAGTTATGGTCGAAACAGCTTCCCGAGAAAATTAGCTTTTTACAACAAAATGAGCCCAGCTGATGATGTAGTTGCTATGATTAATCGGGCTCGCTTCTGCATGCCTAATAGTGCGAATCTGTGGGAGACGATGGGATGGATGATATGCGCCACGCAAATAGAAAATTGTTTTCTTTCCTCCTAGAGGACTTTATGTTTTGTTCGCCATATTTTGAGGAGAAAAGGTTTGTAAAACCTACCTTATATCCTAGTGGACAAACACTTTTCTTTGGACTTTTTGAGGAAGTCGGAGACACTTTTTAACTATTAAATTTCTATCTCTTTTTCACGAAAAAAAGACTTTGAAAGCGAGCAGATTATCGTAGTCTTTGAAAGGGAGCTTGGATTGAAATTATTCGCTTTCATTTTTCAAAGAAGAATCGAAGAAAATCGGGAAAAAAATCAATCAAGAAAAGAGATAATCTTTGTTTTTTAAAACTAGAATTTTCATGAAAAAAAGGAGGGGAAGAGCAGGTGATTTTTGAGGTAAATCTTAGATTTAAAAAAGTACTGGAAGAGATGGGGAGAATAAAAATAATTATTTATTCACCGATTTAATTGACCCCAAAAAATCTTCTTTCCAATGGATAAAATATGTAGAGTTTTTTTCTCTCCTCAACTTTAGGAAAAAGTGCGTAGGCCTTGGAATCACGTGAATCTCTAACAATAAGCATTCTTCCGTGTCCAGTGAAGTGTGTCCGAAAAAGAAAAGGATCAGTCCCGAACTTTCAGCTGCAGACGGCGGTCAAAAACTTTTTGTTTCTCTTCTTTTGGACAAAGTGCGAAGTAAATAGGGAAGCCGTCTGGCCGTTTTTTGTCGGCTTCCGTAAACGAAGGGAAAATAATAAAATTTAGAGAAGAATGAGGAGGAGTCCTCCAGGTCTTTAGCTATACAAGCTCGAAGACGTCGCCTGTTCAGTGGAGCGGTCTGATTTAGGCAACAACATTACACCCGCCCCCCGGCACCTGTACTGGTGAGTGGAGAGACTGGCAGAGACAAATGGCGTCTTGTGAGTACAGTTACAACCTGAGAGAAAAAACAGCAAGGGGTGAAGTTCTTTTTTTTTTGAAGTTGGTCAATTGAGAGAATGGCAAATCAACAATAAAAAAAGTTGATCAAATTACAGAAAGACTCGTTTTCTTCCATAGTTGGTTCCTCCAAAGGGAGAAGATTTTTGGGGTTTCCCCCCTCCGCGAACCGCAACGTTTACCTATTGTTGGCTGGCTGAATACGCTAGAGATCAACAAAGCTTTCATACATCCAAGATCTTGGAACAGAAAATAAAAAAAGTTTTGATAAAGAAAGAGGAAGAATCACCATTTCTTAATATTTTAGGCAAATTCAAGCAAACATCCACTCAATTAGTCAATCTACGGTCATCTTTAGGGCGTTTGATAGTAGGATTCCCATTGAGACGAGAGAGATTAGGCTCCATTCGAAAACGACTTTTAGAAAAAAAAACAGTAATTCGATGCTTCAAACTCTTCTACTCTTCGTTTAATTGTAATATTTCCTCTGAATGAGAAAGGAAACTTTTTGGCATTGGGTGAGGCATTCAAAATGAAAAGAAATTTTAACGGGAGTTTCTTTATGATAGTAAAAATGAGCCTCACTTCATCAAATCTCAATGGTTTATTTTTTGGAAATAAAAAAGAGTCTGACTGGGCCTCTTTTTTATGTTGTAGACTGTGATTGGATTTGTCTCTTTTTTAACTACAAAATGAGCTCTTATCCTCCTCGAAATGGACCGATTAACACCACTTTTATTCCACTTTTGACGAAGGAACCAACGAGCGCGGGAGGTTCAAAGTTGTGAAACTAGGGTGGGACTAACAAAGGATGAATGGAGGATATAAACAGCATAGGTTGGGACGTCTGGTGACCTCCTCTGTTTATTGGAGAGATTTGATCCCTTGGACCAAAAGGTTACAACAAGGAGGACAAAAGGGGAAGAAGACTCTTTTTTATTTTGAATCGTGTCGAAGAGGGCGATAAGTGGGAGGCCCTTTCCTCTCATTTAGGTTAGGGAGGGACCCGCGGCTCCTCCGATCCCATAATACGTTAACTCTAATCCGAGGAGTCCCAAAAACACCTCCCCCTATAAGATTAGCCTCGGCAGAAGTCAAAAAGAAGAGCATTTAGACTGGCTCGGGTATTAGCTAGCTTCCGAAGAGATTGACTTTTTCAAAGGAAGACTACGGTAGGAGGAAAGCGAACGGGAAGGAAACAATGTGCCTTCCAAAAGGGATGTAATTAGACCTCAATGAGTGCTCCCAGTTGAATGAAAAGAAAAGAAAGACCAAGGTTTTACTCGTAGATCACGTCTTACTCAAGCTTGAAATTCTTCTTCGTTCGTCTCACTTGGTGGTTCCTCTGCTCTTTCTCCTTGATTCCACTGGAAGTTTTAAAGTGCGATTATTAATTTATGAATAATTTCTGACTCAAAACCAGAAGATCAATTCTTACCTGGTGACTTTCTCCGTTCGCTTGTGGATTGTAAAGAGTCGAATTTTCCGTTGCTCTTTCGAGTCGAGTTATGAAAGCCTCCGCTCTATCCAAAATTGAAGAAAATCGAACCTAAATTATCTTTTTTTATTCTTTCTACAGTAACCCTACCTGATTTTCGTATTCCTTCTTCCACAACGCCCTTCTAAACTCTAAATCATCTTCTTCACCTCCTTCGTTCAGCTCAGAGTCAACTCTCATTCTTTTAGATGGCGGCTCAATTCTTTCAGAATAATCTTCATCCAAATATTCACGGGCAGCCAAGACATTATTTTGTCGTTTTATCTCAAGTGGGGCTGGCTCTCCCTTCCAGAAATAGGAAATCACAGCTAATGTCAATCTGTGTGGAAGAGAGCTGAAAGCAAATTGAAGAGGAATATAAAATCTTACGTGAGTCCAGTAGTTTTAACTGTGTATATTTTCCTCACAAAGCGACGATCAACCGAGGGATGTTCGTACCGTTTGCAGAGGATCTGAATGTCGTAAACAACCCCAGGTGGAAGCTTATTGTTGTTGTCGATCCGAACAGCATCGCCACTCTGCGCGTCGATGATATAATATCTAGAAGTACCGGCTGGCTTCCCCCAGATTCCATTGTTATCTCTTCGAAGCAATCCCTCAGCTGCCAGAAATTCTGTGTCGATAACAAATGTTCCAGCTTCACGATAGCCTTGAGGTACACTGTGTGCGATTCTACAACAAATTAATCATAAAAAGTCGATTTACGGTACTTGTTCGGGTCGACGAGTGCTCCTCCAAGGATAACCAAAGCGGCGGAGTTGAAATCAATCGCCCCAACGGCATAGATGGGAATATCTCTGAAGAATCCGCTCATCGTGGCTGGCAGAGCTCCGTGGTGTCGACTGTGCTGAAATTTTCTAGTCAAAAAAGGGGCTTTTCTTACAAAACTGGAGGCTTCCCAAGATGAGCCATTAGGGGCAATGCTACCATGAGGTCGACGATTGATATTACGAGCTATGTTGGTGACTGGGAAGTCGAATGGCTCTCTTCCTATCCACTCATAAGAGACGATAGCCAATCCAACTGCCTTATTTATTTCAGCCGGATACAGAGCTGTATAGATCTTTTTAATGAATCGATTGGCTCCATCGTTGATGGCACTTGTGACTGGATGTTCATATCTCTTCAACATACATTTCCAGACATATTTCGCTCCTCTTGGTAGCTTTCCCTAATGTTTTCTTACAAAAAAAAATAGAAAAATTACCTTCCCATCATCAGCTCTCTCAATGTTATTTGAGCCATCTTTCACCTTCGAATAGTAGCGAACTCGTCCAGTCGGTCTCGCTACAGTCTTTGTTTTATAAAAAAAAAGAATCTTCCCACCCCAAGATCCCAATCCATCTAGATGAACATCATGACGATTTCTCATCATGCGGAGGTCGATTATAAATGTTCCTTCGTTTTTGAAAGATTGCGGAATTGACGTACAAATCAGCTTTTTGTCTATTTCCAGTGCCCCACAGAGGATCTCACAAGCTTCCTAAAAACAAAAATGAAATAATTTCCATTTCGAGTCTCAATTTGATTTTAAGAAATACCTGATAACCGATCGGCTGGTCATTATAAAGTGGCCAATTTTTGTGATTAAAAATGAGTTGTCCTCGTTTTCCAACGCGAGGAATCTCTTCTTTCGCATCCTAAAGGATATTTTCTATTATATTTGACAAATCACTTCATCTATATTGACCATTTCTCCGTCAAAATCCATTAGACGAACATTTCCTGCCTAAAAAAGCAAACTGAAGCTGAGAAGTGAATACATTTCGAATAGCGGCGCTTGCATACATCCGGAGGGCAGGTCGAATTGTAGGAATTCCCGATGTACTTGGCTCATTTGGATCATCTTCTTCTGGATATTCTTCAACAGGATCGTCTAGGAACAAGGATACTACAATTTCCAAAGGGGAGATACCTGGATCTGGCCGTTCGTCAGACAATTTTCCCGGTCTTTTGCCACAATTCACATGGAGACGTGGCCTAACTTTCAAATCATCGACCGTTTTCAAAACCTAAAAGTCAGAGAATTTTTGGATATTAAATGCCACTAACAATCGCTGGAGTGGGTGCTATTTTTTGAGGAAGATTTGGTGGTCGAGAGGTTGAAGACTCTCCCATAGGAATCATCCATTCTTCCTGGCGAGAATCCACCTAATCAAAGTTTTCAACAAAATAAAAAATAAATAGAGACCTCAATCTCCTCACCAATATGATTTATATTTAGCTCATCATCCTCCGGCTCATCGTAAATCACCTCTTGATAAACATTTCGGCCATATTCTTAACAAAATATTTCACTTGGACAATTCTACCTTTTCTCATATCGGAGGGAATATAATTATTTCCATTTTTACCTCGGCAATTTGGCATAGTTTAAAGACGTTTAGTGATTAAAAACATTGCAGAAAGATTTGACAAACGGAGGAGGGAAGAATGCAAATGCGCTCCAATGGCAATCTCCCTTGGAAATGGACAAATATTTCCAAAATTTAAGTGTGAAAATTAGAAGAATAAAAGTATTTTTGATCTGGTCTTGAACGATTCTCAATCAAGCTGGTAGTCAAAATGAAACAGTTAATTCTTCGATTATTGAAAGGAAAATGGACCATTTGGGTATAAATATAAAAATCCTATAACATTCTATTTTTGTCGGCTTATTGAATATTTTATTCGGTTTTTAATTGAGAAGACGAATCTTCTCTTAAAAAAGAAATAAACCGTTACAAGCAGAATCGGTGGACATTCGACTCTACATATGGGGGTAATCGAATTGAGTAAAATCGCTCCAAGGGTTTCGTCAGAAGTACTAGCAATGAAATCTTCGACAAATTTGGGACGAGTTGAAGCCCGATGTGTTTCGAGAAACAATTCGTCTCCAAAAAACTGGATAGTTATTAAGTCAACGGAATTAAAGAAGGTACCCAATCAAACAACGGTGGATCAAGATATAGGAATATCGTCGAATTCCTTGGTGCATCTATTGCCACCGACGAACATTTAATGTTCTTCGAATTGATGGATCGGAGTCTAGAAGATGAACTTGAGCAAAGAGGAGCTATGGAGACCAAAGTTATCCGGAAGATTTCACATCAGGTAGGTAGTGAGTCAATCCAAAAAAAGAAAATATATCAGCTCCTCAGCGCTATCGAATACATCCATTCGATAGGCATCGTTCACACGGGCATTAAGTCAAGCAATATTCTCTGTGGGCTTTTCATTTGTCCTCTTTAAAAGAGATAGCTCACGTAAGTTTTACCTTCCTTAAAAAGATAAAATCCTCTTTTTTCTAGTATGGAATCAACGGCAAGAGGAAGGAGATCAAGCACATTGATTATTATTTCAGTGAGCTGCTCTGCTATCTCTTGGAGCCGGACAACTCCAAAAGGGCGACCGCCAGAGGACTCAAGAATCGTATCGAAAGGTATTGGCTATAAAGAGTGATTATAAATAAATTATAGCGTTTATGTTCCCTTAGATTTCTAGAAGAAATAAAAATATTTTGGATATTTATTGGTCGACTAACCGTAGAGCTTCTTCTTGACGGCCTCCTCCATATCCAAGTAGCACAAGTAAGCGGTGTCCTCTCCGTGGGGCAGAATGATATTTCCATCGTTATCCTTGTAGACTTCGGGAGGGATTCTCTCGGTGAACTTGTAGTGCAACTTGAGGATATTTCTCCGATTCGACTCGCCCGTCGTCATGCCGACACTCCAGCGGATTCCCATCTTGACGGCCTCCTCGCAGACGAGCCTCATCACCACCGGATACCACGTGCTGGCGAGTTTCTGTCGTCGAAGCACAGACGGCGTATAGGAGATCTCGTGATGGATGAATCTGCTCACATTGAGCACCTCGAAGTGTCTCTTCTCAGACCACTGAAGCACATTCGCCATGAGGTGCATGCGATCCTCGGCGTCGTGGATTTGGAAGTCGATCGGGGGACGCGGATCCTCCTCGATCTTCCTGTAGACGACGTGTTGTAGAGCCATTCCGATGATCTCGTTCTTGTCGTTGAGGACGAAGTGGCTGAAGGGATATCGAGTCACATTGTAGACGAGTCCCCAGGCGAAATCCCAACGAGCCTTCAGTCCGAAGCCCTGGACCGTCGCCTCCGAGCGAAAGAAGTCGTAGAAAGTGTCCTTCAAGAAGCACATGTGCTCGGGCCGGGCGCGAATCAACTTCATATCCCCGAAGTCGTGCACGATGTCTCTCTTCTCTGAAAAGCCTTTGTGTAAAATAGAGATGCTAGCGATAAAAAAGGTAGATTTTATCATTAACATAGGAAATTCTAGGCAGAAGGTTCTTCCAAGTTATAAACAAAAGAACCAAGAAGATTAGCAAGCCGGAAGAACTCAAAACCTCCAGATGATAAAGACAAAAAACAACAAGGTTTTGCTCTTATCGCGACCATGTTCTCATCAAATATTGTCGTCTAGAAAATGTCTTCAGTCTCTTCAGAAGAAAGTGGTGTGAGTCCATTTTGATACTCTCTTCCATTCCCCCTTTCACAAAAAGAGCTGACCGATGTATTTGACGAGAGGACCCAATGGACGAGGATACGTAGTCACTGCATCTGCCAGACGTGGAGTCGGAGGAGTTGAGAAAAGACGAGAAATTCCAGCTAGACGAGCTATTGGTGGGGAAGAGAAGAGTCGAAACGACAGTCCGGCCAGACGCTTCATCAAATTGAATGAAGAATCTCCAAACCCCCTCTATCGACAATTTTTGACAAAAATGCCTCACATTTGGTGTTCAAATTGCCGACCAAAATGAACGGGTCAACTAGTTCGTATTCAAAACCTATTGACGCATTTTATTTCGACCAATAAGTTGCTCGTGATTTTACCCATTTCTCCCCTTTTTCCCGGACAAAAATGGTCTTATTTTTCCAAAAATCGCAGCCACAGTAGCGCGTTTTCTCATAAAAGTCTCCTTTTCCTCTGAAGTTTATGTTCCGCAAATAGTTATAAATCGAGAAGCTCGCGTTTCAACCAGAATTTTCTTTCGTTTCCATCACTAAAATGGATAAATTGGCGGTATGTTTCTACAGATTTTTGGAGTGAATTTATGAAATAAATAGCTCAATTTCTTCACCAAAATGCCATCAATTTTCCATCTTATTTATTAAAGTAGACTGTAATCCAATGGCCTAAAATTTTCCCTCAAAATGTCCCAATTTGATATCAAAATGGCCTCAGAGGCTGTTTAAATAAAGGTCAAAACATCACAGTTTTGCAAATTTTCTTGAAAACTTTCGATCAAAGTGACGAATCCGTCATAACATGAAGAGGTTGCTCTTTTTCTGCACCGTCGAGTCTAAAAAAGTTCCGCGCAATGAGTCCAGCAAGAGAACGGTGGCGCTTACGTTTTGGAGATTACAAAATTTACATGACGCGCAATAATAACTGAGGAGAGAGTGCTTCCCTAGCGGAGAGTTGTCCGCATTTTTTGGTTTTGTCCTCTCTTCTGCTGCAAGAGAGAGGAGACTTGGTGACGATTCAGGTACTTTCTGCCCTTTGATTTCGTTTTATTCTGTTTTTGTCACCAGGTGGCTTCAGGCTGAGCAGGTGGCATTGCTGCCGATGGACGGGCAGCTTAGAAAAGAGTTGAAGAAGTTGGAACATGACTATTCTAACGACAACACTTTGGTAGGCCAACCCGCTTTTGTATTTCTAGGCTTTTTAGAAAATAAACTCAAAAGCTACTGTAATCGCTTTAATAAAAACCTCTCTCAACTTGCTATAATTTTTTAAAACTTATCACTTGATTTCATAATTTGCAATGTTCTACGAAATTATAGCTCCTGATCTCCTCTACAAGTTTGTAGGACTTCAAGATTTGCAAAGAAATAGGCAAAAATGTTTAAAAAATCACAAAGAGGAGGCTTCTTTTAGAGTAAATACGGTAATTTTATGTTCATTCGGACGGAGTCGAAGCCAATCTGAGATGATTCAAACCATTAAACTCAAATAATTTCTTGAAATTTTATAATTGTTTTGATTTTGAGCTGATTCGCTTATTTCTTCATGAAGTTTCGAGGGGAACGAAACGACACGATTCCTCGATTCTGAAGGATTAGTTTTTTTTAAACTTTTCAGCCGGAATTGTCTTTTTCGACTCTTAACCGTTCAATTCCTGGCCAAACTGGGCTTTGCATGATTCCCCGCTCCCCCTCAAAATCAAAATTGCAAGGGTCAATGAACATGCCAAATCCATCTAAATGACTTTTTGTTTTTCCAGCGATTGGGCGACTTCTACCGCCATCACAGCAGCGAGCAATTGCCGAGATTACCGTCCGGCAGAGAGGCTCGTTGGAGGCAATTGGCGATGGGAACTGGGCGGCGATTCAAGGTATTTCTTTGATTGATGGATTAGAAAGAGAATTTCAGGGAGTTCTCCTTTCCGATTGGGCTTTTCTCGCTCTTTTGGGAGTTTTCGTCGCATTTCTTTCAGTCTTTGTCGATGGTTTTGTCAGCAATATCCAAAAATGTATTTTCTTCAAATAATTTCAAATAAAAGACAAGCTGCAGTACAACAAGAGGCTGTGGCGATATCGATAGGAGATGATGAGACTTCCCTCTGGCTGACAGCCATCTCCTATCTTCTTTGGATCGTCTATACGACTGGATTGGTCATCGCTTCAGCCATGTTTGTCCACGCTGTAGCCCCTCAAGCAATTGGTTTGACCCTTTCTTTGAACAAAATTCCTTTTTAGGATCTGGCATCCCCGAGATGAAAACAATCATCAGGTTTGCATTTCTATGTCGGTTGATTCGACGTTTTAGAGGTGTAGTTCTCCGCGATTATCTGACATTCAAAACATTGATTTCGAAAACAATTGGAGTTGCATTGACTCTGGGAAGCGGGGTGCCCATCGGAACAATGGTTTCCTCTTTTTTTCCGAAATTACAATAATCCAGGGGCCCTTCGTACACATAGCATCGGTCGTCGCCAATCAGATGTCACTAATAGCTGGAAAATTCGATCCCGTCTTTTTGTCGGAAACAAGAAGAGCCGAATGTTTAGCCGCTGCTTGTGCTGTCGGTGTGGCTTGCACATTCAGCTCGCCGGTGGGAGGAGTTCTATTCTCGATTGAAGTCACAACCATGTATTTTTCTGTGAGGAGTTATTGGCGAGGATTTTTTGCGGCCTGTTGCGGAGCGACTACCATTCGTCTATTGAGAGGATTTGTAGCTCAAACTGAAGGTACTTTTCCATACTATGGTCTTAGAAAAGACTGATGAAAAGCGACCGATTTTTCTCCTTTTTAGTCACTTTTTTAAAACTATTTTTCAAGGAAAAAAAGACAAAAAATAGAAAGGAAATGAGTTTTGCAGTTACTGTAAACGCATTTTTCCAAACGAGTTTCAAGCCGGATGCATTTGGAGTACAGGAGTTGCCGCTTTTTGCTCTCCTCGGCGCTTTGTGTGGAGTGATTGGAGCCGGCTATATCCGAGCCTATCGGGAGCTGGTCCTCTTCTTGAGGAATAATTCTATAGCCAAGGGCATTTTCCAACAACAGTGAGATCTCCTATACTTCCCGCAATTTTCCCCAATTTTCAGCTGGATAGTCTATCCGCTCTTTGTGGCGTTGATCTTCAGCTTGGTGTCTTTTCCACACGGCTTGGGCGGTTTTACAAGTGGAAGGGTTAGAATTCTTATTTTTAAAAAAAATAAATTTGTAGTTGAAATTCTCTAACAATCTCAGAGATTTCTTCGCAAATTGCACCTTCAACGAGCCATTCGATTCGGAATACGGCTGCTCGGACAGCGTTTCTCCGCACTGGAGGACCATGCCTGTCATCCCAGCTCTGCTCCTATTCCTCATTTTCCACGTGAGTTCTCTTC
Source organism: Oscheius sp. JU1382 (assembly GCA_932521405.1). Classification (NCBI taxonomy): domain Eukaryota; kingdom Metazoa; phylum Nematoda; class Chromadorea; order Rhabditida; family Rhabditidae; genus Oscheius; species Oscheius sp. JU1382. The sequence continues at coordinate 6,359,300 of OW051479.1, forward strand.
TTCATTTTAATCAAATTTTGAGAAAAAAAACTTTTAAAATATCTCAAAAATAGTGAAAGTTATGGAAATTTAGATAGTTTTCTCCGTGGTGACACCGACTCTGCCTGTGCCTTGTGGGATTTTCATGCCGATTTTTGTGATCGGCGCCGCTACTGGTCGTTTAATGGGAGAGGTTTTTGCCTTTTTATTTTCATATTCACCTAGATTGTGGCGATGACCCTTCCGAATCATTTTGAAATCTATCCAGGAGTTTATGCAGTCGTAGGAGCAGCTGCCTTTTCAGCTTCTGTGACCCATTCGGTTTCGGTCTCTGTGATGATTTTTGAGATCACCGGCCAGCTGCATTTTATCCTGCCGGTGGTGATCGCTGTTGTGGTGGCCAACGCCGTTTCTGCCAGCTTCCAGCCATCTTTTTTTGATACAATCATCAAGATCAAACACCTCCCCTTTCTGCCTGACATTCCACCTACCAAAAGCGTGTAAGTTAGAAACCAGTTTGAATTCTTTTTCTGGTCGTTTATGCAAATTCCTCCAGTCAAAATAGTCCTTTGATTTCAGGGTTCACACGACTTACGCCGAGGACATTATGGTCTCCCCGGTAAAGTTGATTCCAAGGAATACAACCTACGCCAACCTGAGACTTTTGCTCATCGATGGCGCCTCGATTCGAATATTTCCAGTCATCGATAATGAGGACAATCAAATGCTCGTAGGAACTGTCTCCAGACGCTATTTACTCGAGCTTTTAGAGAGACAGGTACAATTTTTAATGGCTTATTGAGAAACAATTACTCATAAAAACGTGGAAAAACCCATAAATTTAGGTTGGAGATCACGCCAGAAAACAGGAGGCAGAGCGCCGAGTAAAGCAAGCAATAGCTCTGATCGATGAGCATTATAATATTCACTCCAAATTCCAGGCAAATCTCCCCTCTCTTGAGTCAAATAATTAAATTTTTAGTTGACTCGAGCCAAATCGGAGTCGAGTATTGATGTGAGCGAGATATTAGAGACGGAAAAAGGATTGGAAAAAAGAGCTAAAGAAGCCGAAGATGCTAGTAGAGGAGGGCGATTTTTGGTCGTTCCTGTGCTGCCAGGCGGTGTTTCTCCTAGGAGAAACGCTTTTTGTAGCATAGGATCAGTTCCTTCCATAGGTTTATTTCATTAGATGCAAAAGAATCTCCTCTAGGAACGGTCTCAATCGCCTCAAGTGAAGGCACTCTTCATCGCAATTCGCATCACAAAAATTCAGGAGTTGTTCGAAGTTTGAGAATTTCCTCTAGCCAATCCAACCCTTCAGATTACCTCCGTCAAGCTCGAAAATATCTAAAAATGAAAAATACAAAGCAAGAAGTGCCCGAATATTTACCATTCGATCTGGCTGAAGATGAACGCCCCTGCTGGGAGAAGCAACGACTCCTCGAGCCTCTTGAGCTGGACGATGAGGATATCGACCCAGCTCCCTTCCAGCTGACGACAAAAACTTCTCTTTTTAGGGTTTGGACTAAGCAAAAAAGGAAAGAAAAGAGTCTAGATCCATACAATATTTTCGATGCTTCAACTGGCTAAAGCCTACGTCACCGATTGTGGAAGACTGGTCGGAGTCGTTACTCTAACTGATGTAAGTGGGGGACAAAAAGATTTTCCTGCTTTTCCCAATCAACAAATCAATATTCAGCTTCGACAAGCCCTTGAAAAGTCGGAGACTGTGGCGGAGGAGAAGCCAGAGCCGCCACCTGAAGATGAGGCTCTTAGAGAATCTACGAGCACTCCTCAAATTATGGATATTCTCACCCCGACTCTGGAAGTCATTCGGCCTACAGCCCAGATCACTCTGCATTCGAGAGATCTCGAAGCGGGTACGGTGCATAGGAGGAAGTCGATGTCAGTCAGGTTGGTTCTCTATTGGGAATGAAATTAAGTTAAAGAAGGATCAGGACGGCACCCCATTCGGTGAGAAGGAGATTGGAAAGACAGACGAGTTTAGCCCCGACATCCAGTAGGGGAAGAGAAGAAATCAAGGATGCGGTTGAAGCATTACGAAGGATCTCTCGGTCGTGATTTGCTCAAGCAACTAGGTGCCGATAAATAATTCCAATTTTTCTGACTGCGCGACTTCTTTTTTAACTTCTTGTTGTTCTTTTCTATCTTGTTGCTCAGAAAATATCTTTTGAAGAAGAGGAAGATCTTTGTATTTTGCAGCGTCGAAGACTTTTCCCATCGTCAGAACAGCTGAGCTGATAGAATTCTTGAAAAAGCTTCGATACTGGAACCAGTTGGAGTCTCCTCCTCAAGTAGATCATAACATTGAGGAGTTGAGAGGATGTCTAAAGTGTTGTTTTTAGAAATACAACTCAAAAGACTGTCTGCGTCTCACCGTCGACGACCCATCTCTCGCCACCCCCAAGTAAACAGCGCATCCCGTTCCTTACTTATCAGACGTCTGCCCCAATTGGGGTCAGCCGCGTTGCGTATGCGCTGCGTGTCCTTTTCCTGATAACTTGGACAGTTTTACAAAAAAAAAATTTTTTTTATTTTCCCTTTCAAAAGATCCCAAAGGCCAAAAGTCTCAAGGAGCCTCAGCTAAGAAAGAGTTTATTAGCAGCCAGCTGGCGAGACGGCCTTGTTGTGTTCTTTTCCGTGGTCAGTCAGTCGGAGATCGATTGTCTTGTGACCTTCGAGATCCATCCTGGCTTTTTGCAGGCTGAAATGCGAAATCCCGAACAATTTTCGGGTAATCTCAAAGAGCAAAATGTCGCCCGCGAAAATATGTGAGAGGAAGAGATAAGAATCCTATTTATGGCCTTCCTTTTTTACTACAAAAATTGATTGAAAATCTCTCTTTCCTCACTCAAAACTACGAAAGAGTGAAACCCGTTCTCTCTCGGCCCCTCTCCTCGCCAGCCACCCACGTGTGTCAAAAAGGTCATCATCATCCCCGTAGGCGGCGTCTGCCTTCGGTTTGTTTTGCCGTTTTGCGTCGCATTGTTGATAAAGGGGATTTTCGTCGATCCAACAATGCCTCGATAGACTCTCTTTCTCTCCTCTTACAGTCTCATAAACAACCAGTTCTAAAACATTTCTTTTTCCAATAACCTCCTGACTATATTCTATTTCACTGAGTCAACTAAACAGAAGACAAATGTTAGCAGAGATGACGGGCTCCAGCTCCTTTTTATCATCTTCTAAGCTCTCAGTCAATCATTTTTGGCATCTCTCTTTTCAAAAATAGCCTTGAAGAGTTTTTATTTTGCCTCGAAATGTCAACAATTTTGATTTTTTGAATATTTGATGTTCAGCAACTTGCAGAAGAGATCAAGGCCTCCAAATTAGCGGAAGATCAAAAAGACTTGAACTCTCAAGATCAAAAACGAACTCAAGCTTCAACGATTTTTCCAAGTCTCCTTCCAACTTTTAATGAATTTTCGGAATTTTTCTATTTATCTTCATAATTTTCAATGTTCTACAAAGTTGTTGCTCTTAATTTCCTCTAGAAGAAGATTCAAAATTTTGAAGCTTATGGGGAAGGCTTTTATTAGTGAGAATACGAAAAGTGGCATTTTGAGCTACTGTAATGTTGAAATTGCAGCGCAAAGAATTCAAATTTTGCAGCTGTGAAAGTGAGTCTTATTGACTCTTTTTGAAGCAAATAAGATAAGGGTGAGTAGTCGGGCTCCTTCACTGGGAAGCAGTAGGTCTTCTTTTTTGTCTTTGTGGCTAGAAAATTAATTTAAAAAGGTAGTAAAAAGTCTAGCCAGAATCCGCACTTTGTTCCTAAATTTTTATAGCTTCCTTATTGTGGCGGAGAGCGACTCTGCGGGAAAAACCAAAAACCTTCTCGAACTTTCCTCCACTTTTGAGATCTTTTTTTTTGCCTCCCACCACCCCCATTCGTCATCACTACTCTGCCTACCTCCCTCTCTCGCCTCTGAATCATTTTATTTGTCATGGCGTCCAGTAACGAATCCAGTGGTCAAATATTTCAAATGTTTGTTCCCTCCTCCTCCATCAAATGCTTTTGCTACTTTCGAGATATTTTTGGATTTTTAATGGACAATTAAATCGAGAGAGAGTTGTGGTCATCAATCACAAGAGGACCGTTGCAACTGAAGGTCAATGGCGGCTAGTTCTGACTAACGGTTTCAGCACTTCAGTCGCACTCAATTTCCCATCTTTTGACCAAATTCATTGTTCTCCCAGGCGGTCGATATTTCCAGTCCATCCTTCAAGCAAATTCCCTATTGATTTTATCTCCAATGAAATCTAGGTGATGAAATTTCCATTATTTTAGACTATTGACGTCCAGAAAATTCTCCAAATTGGTCACAGCGTTTCGTTTATTTTAGTAAAGTTTTTCATATAAATCTAGTCAAAAAATTCCGAAAAAAAAGCCTATTTCTAGCATTAAAAATCTCTGAAAAAGATACTTTTCTTGACCATAAATTTTTAAAAAATTCTACAAGTTAAAAACCTCTAAAAGATCAACTTTCTGTTTCTTTTTCTAAAGCAAAAATCGAAGAGATCTTTCTACTTTTTGATCGAATATTTTCGAAGTGCAAAATGATTCAAAAACAGCGCTATCAATCATCGAATCAGTCGATTTTTTCGCTTTATTTTGACTGATTTGGATTCATCCCACACAGTTAGCTTTTCTCTCCCTCCTTTAGCCAGTTTTTTCATTGAAAATGATGCGACTCTCTTTGGCAGATTTGGATCTTTGGACGCCTTTGTCAAACCGTTTCCTCACGATTCGCCAAAGTTTGTCTGCAGAAAAGTATGCGACGACCACCCAGTTAGCCAAATAGTTTCATCATTTCTGCCCCTTGCGATAATCTTTTTCATCTCATTGTTGGAAACCCGCTTGTGACGTCCTAATTTGTATTTACCGGCGTTCCAATCGAAGCCAATCAATTGCAGAGAAAGGCCCCACCGAATGAAGGAGAGGCGCCGCTTCCGGGCGCAAAATTTCGAAAAACTCCGGAAGGCCTGCATCTCCAAGGGTCAACTCTTCGTGGATACGCAATTCCCACCAACAAATGCCTCGCTCTTCCTAGACCAAGCCAGATCCTCCGATATTGTCTGGAAAAGGCCAGCTGTGAGTCGTTTTCTTTCCAAAAAGTGTGACTTCCGACCCGATAAGGGTATGATCTTAAGCCGATTCCCTCCCATCTCTCTCTCTCTTTCTCTTTGGAAAGCCGCTTAGAAAGAGGGAATTGTAGGCACAACAGATAAACTAGAAAGTTGCAGAAAAGTTTGATTTTTAGGAAATCCACGAGGATCCCCATCTTTTTGTGGAAGGAGCTTCGGCTAACGATGTCACCCAAGGCATTTTGGGAAATTGCTGGTTTGTCAGCGCTTGCTCCGCCCTCACTCACAATCAACACCTCCTTGATCGAGTTAGTTCTTCTTCTTCGATTTTATTAGAAATAAAACGACCATCGGATTCCAAGAGAGGACTTTTTCCGATAAAAAAAAAAGCATCGAACTCTTCCAGAGATTTCCTTTAAAGAACCGACAGTAATCTTATTTTTTGCAGGTGATTCCCTACTCCTCTGACCAGGAATGGTCGACTAAACGTCCTTATGCTGGGGTTTTCCGTTTCCGCTTTTGGAGATTCGGCCAATGGGTGGAGGTTGTGATAGATGATCTTCTCCCCACCCGACATGGCAAATTAATCTTCGCCAGATCGAAAACTCCCAATGAATTTTGGTCAGCTTTATTGGAAAAAGCTTTCGCTAAGTGAGTTTAAAAAGAAAAATAATTTTTAAAATGTTCAGATTATATGGATGCTATGAGAATTTGGTCGGAGGACATTTGTCTGACGCGCTGCAAGATGTCTCCGGTGGGGTGGCCGAGACTATAAATGTCGAGAAATTCCTCAAAGCTGTAAGCTTCCGCTAGGCTATTTCAGTTGATAATCACCTTACAGGCTGGGACAGATGGCCGAGACAAAATGTTCAAAACCGTCAAAGAGGCCTTCGATAATGAGGCCTTGATAGTCGCTGCCATTGCTGTAGGGCATCCCCTCTTCCCAATATACGTTTTACAGGCCAAGACGAAGGAGGAAATAGAACAAGCTTTGGACTGCGGCTTGGTCAAAGGCCACGCGTACGCAGTAACGGCCGTAAATGTGATCGATCTCGACCCCAAGACGAATATAATGTCAGTTTTTCGGCTATTTTTAACAGGGTGAACCCACTGAACTTTCTGATCAAGTTAAGCTTTGGGATTCCTATTTTGTTTAAAACGACAGTGGTTTCCCGGTTTTGCCTTGGAAGTTGGGAGCTACTTTGGAAGATCAAATTCTTTTCAGAACCTCCTTCCTAGGCGGCCATCCAAAGCAGAAGCTGATTAGACTTCAAAATCCTTGGGGCGAAAAAGAATGGAATGGACCGTGGAGCGACAACTCTCGAGAATGGGAGCAAGTCCCCGAGTCGGTCAAGAAAGAACTCGGGATAGCTGTGGTTGAAGATGGCGACTTTTGGATGCCTTGGGAGTCGTTCGTCCAATATTTCACCGACATTTCTGTCTGTCAACTACTCAACACGAGTCTTTTTACTCTTTCCAAGCGCTATCATGAGCAGATCTTCTTCGACGAATGGACAACAAATGGAGCCAAATCCGGCGCCCCGAACGATATGGCTGGCGGATGTCTCAACTTCACAGCCACTTTCTGCAACAATCCACAATATTTATTCGAAGTCTCTCAGCCAAAAAGTGACGTGATGTTCGCTTTGACTCAAAAAGAACCCGGAGAGGGAGAAAAACGTCGCGATCCCTATGTAACTATTGGAATGCACGTCATGAAAGTCGAAAATAATCGGGTACACCGTGTCCATCAGGTTATTCGAGTCTTTAATTCTACAAATACAAATTCTAGGCTATGGTTCCTATTGCTACTTCTGATTATGCCAATGCTAGGTCTGTCTTTCTGCATCTATCCGGCGTCAATCCCGGAAGGTATGTTTAGCTTTTTTGAGTTGCCTGAGCTCTCCTCAGCAATAGGTGGGATCTTACTCCTCTCCCTTTTTCGATCTTCTTTTATACAATCTGGGTTTGCTTTTGAAGCTTCTAGGCTCGGGATGGCGTGTCTAAAAGAGTAACCGTATTCCAGCTGAAATCAAACTTTTCCCCTTGATCATTCTAAAAGCCCAAAATTCACTGCAAAAATATGCCTGTGGATAAAAATCTCTAGGTATATTGTCTTGCCCACAACCTTCGCCCCTCGAGAGCTGACAACCTTCATGTTGAGGATATACTGTGACCATAATGTTCACGCTAAAAAACTAACAAAACACGCTCCATCTTTTGGTCTCTGTGGTTGTAGGAAAGCTGGAAATGTTACGAGAATTGTCATCCACTCGGTGGAGCTGCCTTCGACTACGAAAGGTAAGAATTTTCTGCAAAATAGGCAAACACTTCAGAATCAGAGGTTTATGTGACTTTGAGTGGAGGGAAGAATAATGTTCGAACGCAGACGAAGAGATCTAATCGGTTTATGGAATTTGAGGAGCAATTTATCTTTCATCGGGGAGGCAGAAGACAACAATTTTTGTTGGAACTCTGGGAGGATCGAAAACTGATGAGAGATAAGTCTCTTGGATGTGCCTCCATTATGGGACTTATTGACAATGATAGCAGGTTTGATTCGGCTTTACGAATGGAATGATGATAGAGTTTCAGAGAAATGGAAGTAGAGGTGCCAATGTCGGGAAACGCGTCGGGTCCAGCACGGGTCAAAATCACTCTGAGCGCCTTCGACGATCCTATGTATCTTTGAAGTGTCACACACAGAGATTAATAAATCTTTTTATTTTGAACTGCGAGGCGATCTCTCAAGGTCAAATAACTTCTTGGCATACTGTATCCGAATTTACTCCTAGTAGCTACATGGACGAAGCCTTTGTCTTTCATAGATCCACGTTTTTGTGTAGTCGGCGAATGGGCAGTTGCCTAGCAAAAAGGCAATAGCCAACCGCGGCCAACCAGTTTGCCCCAAATTTCGTATATCTCCTCCGACTTCCTTTTTTCTATGATTTGTTTCTTACAACTAATTCATGATTTCCAGCGCTCATATTTAGTGCTTTTTTGGACACTGCTAATTTTATTTGAATGCTTCTTGGCTTGGCGAAGACCTTTGCCTCAAAAAAATGGAATGATTTTCCCGACTAAATGGTAAATTTTAAAGACGAATGGACAGTTTCTTCAGCTGATATTTCTCCGTTAAACCATCGATTCCATTAAAGTATTAAAATACTACTACCTGTATATCAATGTGCAGAATTTAACTTTTGGTCAAAATCCTGGTTGAAATCAGTCAGCATATCCCATGGCCTCCAGTGAGTTTGCTTCATAATAATTCTAATCATTTATAGAAAAATGTCAAAGGATCAATTGTAAAATCAGAGATTTTACTATACTCGTTCCATGCCTGCATACACAGTATTTTTTTCTGGCCACAAAAGCGTCTAATCTTCCCTGTGGAGCTAATCATATAGTCTGATAACTGGCATCCTGGCCGTAGGACGATTGAAAAGCAACAATTTGGATTGAATTTTTAAATAAAAACTCGGAAAATTTCTGTGCTACCAATCTACAGGTTTAACTCCTGATTTTTTCTCATTTTCCATATTTCCTAAACCTAAATGGTTATAAAAGTAAAAGAATAGAAAGGGTGTGTAGGATGATTGTGGTTGCTTTATTCGCTTTCTGAATTCCACCTCTAGCTTTCAACCAGCTGGTTAAAGGTCGTCTTCTTTGCCCCGGAGCGTGTTTACTCTCCATTGTGCTTTGAATTGCGGCGTGGATTTATCTCAGTTCTCTTTTTCCTCTCTTTTTTGATCCCGCTTCAATTTTTTGCCAACTCTTACCAAACATAATCCTTATCCCTTTCATTTCAAAGTCTTCTTTTCCAATAAATCGTCTCGATTCCCGACTGTTAGTCTTTTTTATCCCAAGATTTTATTTAATTTGTTAGTTTTGTTTATTTCCAGAGTTTAATTGTTCCCTCGATGCGATGGCGTCGAAATTGGACTCACTCTCGAAGGAAGACTTGGTCAAATTCACTAAGAAACAGCTTGGAATCCTAAAAGAAACCAAGGAGGAGCTCTCTAAACTCAAAGAGCAATTGGTTCGTTCTTTTTGTTGTTTTTTTGAGTAGAGAATTGTTTCAGAAAGATGTTGAAAAAGTCCGTTCAACGACCACTGAAAGAACCAGCTCCCTGGAGGCAGAAAACTCTCGCCTTTCGCGACGTGTTGAGGAGCTCGAGACGAAGCAAAAGTTCCTTCTCGAGACGACCCAAGTCGAATCAGATGCCCCAACGGCCACGGAACTTGTTCTCCGCTCACGTGTCTCCCAACTTGAAGAGGATTTGAAGCAGATCCCTCTTCTCAAAAATGAGGTATCTTTTTTAAATTGTTTTTCTTCTTTTTCAGAATTTATATTTCCTATAAAATAGGTCTCTCATAGGCATATTTACTCCAAGAAACAGTTATGATAAAAACCTGTTAGATATAATCCAGCCCAAAAAGTGATCTTCCTTTGATCTCTGCTGCAAATAGTGGGTGCCAATTGAATTTTAGAACTGATTGATATAATAAATTGGAAGTTTTCAACTAGAAAAACACTTAATTTCAATTAAAGCGATTGTGATTAAAGGTGCCTAACAAGATCGAATTTGCAGAATGCTGTCCTGCTCGTTGATGTCACATCAGTCAGAGAAGAAATGAACAGTCTGGCATCGCAGCTGGAAGATAAAGTGGCTGAACTGGCAGCGTTGAAGGACCAGAAATCGACAGCTGATATGTTCTCCCTGGAAATTGAGGATTACGATAGGAAGGTTCGCACATTGGAGAAAGAGCTGGCTGCTGCACGACAGACGACAAAAACTCTCGAAAATGAAGTCTCTACTCTTCGCTCTCAACTGGAAGAATCTCGGTTAGTTCTTGTTCTGTTTTAAATAAAAAATTGTTAGAAATGCCCAGTCCTCGATGGGTGATGATCGTCGAAAATATCAACAAGACGCTCAGAAATTGACCAATGATTTCTGTGGTAAGCTGCCTTCTCTTTTTGAGACGTCGTTGTCCTTCAGAATCTCAGATTGCCAATTCCCAACTGAAGACGGAAATCTCAACGCTGAAGGATCAGCTGAATGGATTGATGGAGAATCAAGGCAGTGAGAGACTCGGACTCGGAAGGGAACTCGCTTCCAGTCAACAGAGAATCGCCGTGTTAGTCCCTTTTTGAGCAGAAGAAGAAGATTGTTTCAGTTTGGAGGAAATTAGCGAAGCTCTTCGTGAGGAGAATATCCGTCTGAAGACCGAAACCAGCTGCAATCAGTCGCGACTGAAAGAAGTCGAACAGGAATTTGAGAGCTTCAAATCTCGGGCTCGCTTTGTTCTCGAGCAAAAAAAGGCCGCTTCAGCTGAAGAGGACGAGAAGGCCGATAAGAGCAGGACAGACGAGTTAGAAGCAAACGCCGCCGAGCTTCTGGGGCAAAATGAAGCACTCAGGTTTGTTTTTTGGTCTTTAATTTTAGCGAAAATAGAATAGAAAATCTGTAGTTCCTTTCTATAGACAAGTTTTTAGAAAAGAGTTGGCTGCCAAGCACGACGAGGTGGAGAAATTCAAGGAGAGGACGACGACGGCTCTTTCGGATTTGGAGGCGAAGCGACGTGAGACGGATGAACTCAACATGTCGTTGAGCAGCTCGTGAGTCTTTCCATGAAGCTCTGTTTATTTCTGTCTTTTCCAGGATGGATGAAATTCGCTCTTACCGTATTAAATTTGAAAATGTTGTGGCTCAGCTGGCGGAGACTAGCCAGCGACTGGGAGAGGCTGATAGTGAGAAGGCGCTGCTCCGATCGGATATCATCAAATCGGAGGCGCTGGTGAAATTCGAGAGAAATGCGTTCGAAGAGATTGTGAAGCAGCTGAATGAGCAATTGGCTGAGGAGAGACGCAAACGAGAGGAGATCTCAAGTCAATTGGATGAATCTCGTCGCGAACAAAAGTTGCCTCGAAGTGCCCCAGTGGCGACAGTTCAGCCGCAAATCTTCGAAATCGAATATCCGGGAGAGCAGCACCATCCGAAACGAACGACTCCCGATAGTTTAAGCCATCAGCCGGTTGATCGCTCGTTGGAAGATGTGCTCTTTGGAGAGGAGGAGCATTTCGACGAGTTGGTCAAAGCGCCGACAATTGAGAATATCTCGGAACTAGTCGAAGAAATCCAGCGGCTTCGCAAGCAGGCCGAACACACGACGAGTCTTCTCCAGGAGAGCGAAGCTACCAACGGCCGATTGACCGAGCAGAGTCGCTGCTTGAAGGAGGAAATTCGACGTCTGGAGAGGAATGAGGAGCGGAAGAGTCATCTCGAGAACACCGAATATCTCAAGAATGTGATCGTGAAATTCCTGACGCCGGAGAAGGTCGCTGCCGAGAAGTCGCAGCTCATCCCAATTTTGAACACCATGCTAAGGCTTTCGGACGACGAGCTGCAGATCATCCAGAGGGCTGCCCAATTAGATGGCTCGTCTGTGAATCCTCCTCCCGGCTCCTGGGGTTCATACTTCAAATGGGGCTCGATGGCCTGATCTCTCTCTCTCTCTCGTCTATCTTCGCATACATTTTTCCCCTCTTTAATCCTGGGTTTTTCCAACTGTGATACAGTTTCTGGTGTTGTAAATAACGCTAATAAAGTTCTATTTGTTTTGTCCCTTCTGGATGAATTTTAAAGGAGAGAAGAAGACGACGAAAAACATCAGAATTTGCATGTTTGACGTAGAAGAATTGACGAAGGCGTGTGATGTCCATTGTCCTCTAGCTGGAGGCGATGAATGGTCTCCCCTGGAATCGTGTAATTTTCAATTCAAAGGTCGGCTTTACTCGGCGTCTTGTTGGCGCCCCGTTACCTCCGCCTAATGGCCCAGCCATAAGTGGAAAAAAAGTTGAATGATCTTTGAATTCCTCGGCGATTCTGAGTCAGATTGAGTGTGATTGATAATCCGTCAGCTTTGATTGCTCAGAGTCCCTATTGACAGGTCTTTGAGTCAGAAAGGAGAAGATTGTTCGTTTAGAATTTCAAAAGTCCCATGATTTTGAGCAGATGTCTCGTCGCCTTTGTTTGCTTGATCGGTTTGACCAGAGCTCACAGGCGGGTCAACGGCGGCCATCGCTGGTCAGACCACATTATTGGCTTTTTTTGATTTCCGCTATTCGCAGCAGAGAACTCCGTATAAAATTAGCTTAGAGTGGAAATACTACAGTATCTTCTTGTACGAGATCCTCCCAACGATTCCTTTTGAACGAGTTTTTAAATATTCTAAAAGCTCGCTGCTTTTTACGAAAATGTGGAAAGATCAAGACAATTCAATGTTCCAATGAAATTTTCTCATTTTTTGCCTAACTAGATCCAAAAATAACTTGATAATTGACTTCAAGATCAAATGACATTTTTAGAGAAACTCTCCGACTTTATGATCCATTGCGAAGTTGTAAATGATGATCTTCTCTACCCCATAAAATAGAATTCTTTTTCAATTTTCTCAGTAGGTACAGTAAGAACTTTAATGACGTATTTTCACCCAAAAAAATTCCTCTAAAAATCGAATTAAAAACCAAGTTTCTTCTTCTCAAAAGTAAATCGAGGCTTGGATTTTTTCCTTAATGATTTTTCCCAAAATGTAGTTGTTTTTATTATTTTTTAGCAATGCTTTCTGATCTCTTGAAACATTATAGGCTTTGATATCCCCTCCGATTTTGCAGATATCCCAAATAGCTAGACGATAAATATTAACGCGATATTTGCAAGAGTCTTGCTTGGAAAAACTGCAGAGTTCATCATTGCGAGAGTTTATTTTTGTCTTTATCAATATTTACAGTGTGAAAACATCTGAAAAAGCATATTTCCTGGTCATTGACGCCATCTCAATATGATCAAACACACGGCGACATTACTCTTCCTGCCAGAACTAATCTCGCCGGCAAAGTGACAAACTACCCGGCTCGTAAAACGGCCCGTTCCTTTAGGCCATCAGTCAGCTTGAGAAAGAGTTCCGCATTAATCATAGAAGAAAAAGAGAGAAGAACGGCGTCCCGTTATCTCAGTTTGATCTCTTTGCCTCTCCTCCTCTCTCCCAGAAATTAAAGAGACGACGAGTTTCACAAATGAGGCCGTTTCAGAAGTGAGAACGTGAGCAGAAGAGGGTTTAAAGTGCGCGGGGCAGGCCTCGGCCTCAGCCGATCAATAGCCCGGTCTTTTGCTTACCCCACTGGCCAGCCGCCCTGCCCCCTAAGGCTTTTTGCATATATTTTCCCGAAGGCTATAGACTTTGATCGCGTTGCCACCTCGTCTCTCCCCCTCTCGCCATAAATTTTCCTCACGAAGGCTGTAATTAAGAGTGAGAGAGAGTGAGAGAGGGAGAGAGACTCAGCGCCAAAAAGAGAAATTCAAAAAGGGGTTTTGAACACTGAACGGTGGCCTTGAAAACTCTTTCTCGATTGACCTCTATCAGTTGTTTTTCATCTCATTTTTATTCTTCTTCCTTGTTATTCTTTTGTCGAGTTCTCTCTCTTGCAAGACAAATAACTTCCCCTTGTCTAGTCTTAAAAAGAGAAGGGGTAAATTGTATACAAACAAGCTTAGTTCCTAACCCTTCTCTCCTCGTAAATATTCCCAAAACGTATCCAATTTTATTCCCTTTTTGGCCACTTTTTTTCAGAATTCAAGTCATTTTCTATAAAGTTTAGGCTCTTTTCCTTCTCAAAACTTCTCTTCAAAACACTTTTATCTACTTTTCAATCTATTCCAGTTGTAAAAAAAAAGCCCGAATTCTCTCTAATAGAATCTTCTCGAATTAATTTCCATTTTGATCATAGGAAACAGCCTAACTTGAATACGATACTTTCCTTATATGATCTACGCTTGATCGAAAAACTGAAATATTCTCTTCTGTCAATTTGCTACAAAAATAGAACGATAGTCGTTTGATCTGAATGGGATAATGTCTCTTCCTCTGACGATAATCTCGCTTTTATTGACATTGGCGGGATTCCACATAAGGGCCTCTCGTTCGTTGATTTTTCCGGCAACGATTTTGGTGCTTATTGCTGATTTTTGTGGCCAATTTTGGCCAGCTTCAGCCCATAAAAAAGGGACCAAATTTAGGTCGGTTCTCCCATTGATGTTCTCTAAATATCCCAAAAATTGGGCATTTTGCTGCCAGCTGAAAAATAACCTTTTTCGGGGAAAGACCTTCCGGTTCTTCTTCTTCTTCTCTCTCGCCGGGTGTGACCCCTATCATCATCGATTCCATATCACTTTCACCCGTAATATTTCGCCCAGTCTCTCTCTTTCTCTTTCCCCATCAGCCCAACAACATAAGTCTCTTCCGGTCTCCATTTCTCAGTCAGGTACCAGATCATAAATCACTCTCGACAAATTTGTTATCGTCTCTCTCCAAAAGCGAGAACCTGTCTTCCAAGGAGCCCTTTTCTGATTCGACAGCTGACACTTCGCTAATTAGTCGGCTTAACACCTGTCCTCCTCTCTCTCTCCGGCCAGCCAATTAGGCTTTATTGACCTCGGCTATTTACATATTCCCTTTTTTGTTCCGACCACGAATTACGGTAAGAATAATATTTTCTTTTGAGCTACACAGCTGACTCATCGCAACACAATACACAACACGGAATTGTATACAAAACAGAAGAGGCTGGCGAAATTCTCTTTTTGGTCTGACTGGAATCAATTCGTTCAGCTTTTTCTGTGGAGGAACCTCTTTAAAAAATATGTAGAAAATTCTCCTCAAAAATTGACTCCAAACTTCTCTCGCTAATTGGAGTGATTCACCGGGAGAGACTCGAAAGAAATTGCTCACTTCCTGGGTATATCAAGGCCATTTCCCGGAAAAGGCTGTTTTTATGTCTGCCATTTCGATGGCTTTTAGTATCAGTTAGAGCTGAAAAAAGTGGCCATTTTGTAGAACGCTACGGTATGTCGCCGATCTTTCAAACGTTTACTTTTGAATTCCAAAGGAAATTCCTCCAAAACACCATAGAACTGATTGAGTCTCCTCCTCCTGCTTCTCGCAGTTCCCCGAGCTGGCAGAGAGCAGTGAAGTAGATTAAAGAAGTTGAGCTGTTTACCCTTTCTCTCTGCCTGTTTGCCGTATGGTTTAGTGCTGCCGCTGTCGGCTTCCGCAACTTCTCTACAAAACGTAAAAACTTATCAATCCAGCTATCATATAGTCTGTGTCTGGTGGGGGGCGGGGAAGCCCCCAGCGATGATTTGACTCAGTCCAGATGAATCACAAAAGGAACACGTCAGAATGAGTCTGTCTGGGTCAGTCGCTTCTAGATCTTTCTATGGTGTCTGGCGCCAATTGCTGTAGCTTTTGAATTCAATTTCCTTCATTTTCACAATTTATCATCTTCTAAAAAGTTGTAGAGGAGATCAAAATCTACAATTTTACAGAAGGGAAAAGCCCTCTAGAACTCAGAAAATGTCCAAATCTTCTGTAGAGATAGACATTTTTGGATTTTTAGGAAAAAGTTTGAAAGCATTTCAAATTGAGAGATACGGTAGGATTTGAATTTGGCGCCTGCTTGTGCATACTTTGGCTTGCTCAGAATTGCTCTGGCTTTCCATGAAGCCGATCTAATGAGCCGATATGCTGACTTCCCTGTTGACATCAAAAATTGAGGCCCGAGAATAACCTCTCTCCCTCTCGCGGTACATCTCACGTCGACTAATATGCTCGATTGGCTGTTTGATCTCCTCCAACCCGAAGAGCACCTGGGAAAATAATTTCCTTTTTCTCTCACTCCCACCACTCACTCAACCTCTGTCGAACTAATTGGGCCCTCCAGTCGAAATTGAGTGGAGCGCAGATTGGCGACACAATTGTGTTTAGGCCAGGAGAGAGAGAGAGAGAGGCCGAAGGAGAATTTTCATAAATCTTTGAACGGGAAGGGCGACACTCCCTATTCCCTTATGGCACTCACTTCAGCCCTCCCTTTCTCCCTTTCTCCATCGATTTTAAGAGAAAAGTTTAAGCACCGGAAAAAGCGTCATTCAACCCCTCGAAATAGCAGCAAAATGACTCAACTTCTTTCACCACTCTCTGTATCCGGGACATCTGTTGATTAGAGAGATCCTTTCGAAATCTTGCAGAGTCAGACTGTCTCGGACAAAAGCAGACGCCAGATGTCTGCTGGGGAGGGGCCAAATAACCATTCTGAAACATTTTTCACGTTTCATGACTCTCCTTTCCTCTATCGAGCTCGATTTTATTCCAAAATTATAGCTTGAATTCTAGCAGAGCTGACTAATCGAAATGTATCAAATTCTAGGAAGCTTAACGACAGAGAATTGGAAAATCTCTATATCTTCGAATTCCAGGAAAGGATCTAATCATTTTGTTCAAATCGACTCAGACAAACTCTTTTTTCTTTCACTTTGATGAATCGGAAGGTCCGCCTGGAGACTCAATTTAGAGGTCGTCTTCTCGAGTTTTTTTGGCTCCCCCATTCATGAATTAGTGGTCGTTTTCGAGAAATTTATCTGGGCCTTTTTATCAGCCGAAAAAAGATCCATTCATCCCGTTTCTCCATTTTCTCTGGCTGTTTA
Source organism: Oscheius sp. JU1382 (assembly GCA_932521405.1). NCBI lineage: Eukaryota > Metazoa > Nematoda > Chromadorea > Rhabditida > Rhabditidae > Oscheius > Oscheius sp. JU1382. The sequence goes on from OW051479.1 coordinate 6,375,931, forward strand.
TGTTTTTTTCTGAGCCTCCCATTGGTTTACAAACGTCTGAAGAATGAGAGATAACGCGAAATTTGGAGGGATCTTCGTCTTCTATTTTCAGCTGGACTTTTCTTGGAAATAGCGGACGAAAACACCCAGAAAAAGAGTCGCCTCATATTCAATTTCCGATAGCAATTTTCCTCCGGAAATCTCTCCCTCTCTCGACATCGATTAGCCGATAGAAAAATCTAATTTCTCTCGCTCACTCTGTTGACGATTTGTCCGTCCAAATCTGCCTCATTATGATTCCGGGTTGTTTACGAGAAAACAGCCGTCTCTTTCTCTCTCTCTCTCTACTTTTATACTAAACCCCCAATGCTACAACCCTCCTTCCCGGTTCAAAAAGTCTAGAAGTCTAGCCAAAACACACCTCCTGCGGGCTAATTGTCTCCCCAAAAAGAGTTTTGAATATTTCAAGTTCCAGCAACTTCTCTTCCCACCATTTGTAGGCTATCACATCCCGTATGAATTGACCTCCCGCCTCACCAGAGGGAGAAAGATACTTTGCTCCTTTGTATACAGTCATCATTGTGTGGGAGAGAGCTGCATCATTTTATTAATCACAGTCTCCTCACTGTCTAGCTGGTAATTTCATCACCATTTTAGGGAAAAATATCTTTTTTTCCCGATGAATAGGACCTCTCTTTGGGGGGCAAATACTAACAGATTGTTTTTTCTTCCAATGAGTCAGGAAAGATAGTAATATCGACTGTCATTTCCGTTCATTCTCAATCACTTTAGCTAATTTCGCTTTCATTTTGAGACGACTTTTTTCTGCCTTTTGCAGAGAAAATTGCAAATATTGCCGGGGAAAACTCATTCAAAACGTTTGAGAATAATTAGATAATTAGCTTTTTTGAAAGGATCTGTTTCCTCAGTCCGAGCGAAAAGTACATAGAGACTGTGTCTCGGCTGATGATGCCTCGCAAAGTGAGCCACAGAATTACACATGTACAGGGAGAGGGGGCTATTTCCGTCGACTGTCATTTCCACTCATTGCCCGCCTCTGCCAAGGTCGTGTTTGCGCACCAGAACATAGCATCTGCCACTCGAGACTCAAGTACTTTCGCAGCTATCTTCCCCCGGCATCAAGCTCCCGGTCAGTCCTTCCTTCCTTAAATTCTTCACGCAAACATTGTTTGTCGACTCGAGTGTTTTTCTTAGCGAGAATTTCGGGTGAAAATAACCAAGGCTCTTTTCGAACTTCGAAAGAGAGAGATCACCAAAAAAACTACTGCCATTGTTTTACGAGAGGAACAGCGGCGCGGGGAGACGAACAGCTAAGAAAATATATTAGTGGTCTTCCCCCATCACAACCGCTGATCAGGCTGATCCAGAGATCCCTTTTTTCTCAATTAATCGAACAAATTCCTATTAAATTTTTCGAAAATTAGTCATTTTCTGTGTCAGTCAGAAGGCTCGCAATTCAACTGAAACAAGTCATTTTTCCCCGCGAAAAAATATATTTTCTCAGAATTAGCCGACTCTTCAGCTGAAGCTCATTGAACCTCAGAGTTTTGTTTTCCAAACGTGGGAAACAAAATTTAGAATTTTATTTTCAGTTTTTCGCCGAAAGGGGGATTACTCAGAGTTTCCCTAGCCTGAACCAGAGGATTTTCGAAGATCAAAAAATCGAAAAGTCTACTCATTTTCTGATCAAACACCAACATTCTGGGAGCTTCTATCTTATTCAAAGCTTGATTTTATTGGAAAATTACTGTAAAGGTTTCAAAGCTTTAGGTTCAAATTCCCAGATTTGCGAAAATTATTCAAAACTTCCAGTGCCCTCTTTCAAGTTCAAAAAACCAAAAAGTCTGCTGCTCATTTTCTCCATCAGTTTCTGATCAAAAGTCTGGAGGAGGTCTGACAGAAATAAACTTCGCGTTCTCTCACCATCTAATCATTTTCTGTGGTTCAAAAAAGAGCGATTGTAAATTAGCCCCGGGATAAGCTGGCGTTATCTTTTGTTGTTCGACGCAACTGCCTCTCGAGTTTGGCGACTTTGTCCTCTCAGCTAAGTCAGTCCTCTGTTACTGATCCAAAACCCTTCTTCCTCTTATCATATTTTGGTCACAAACTTCCGAATCAATCGAGGAGCCTTGGGAGAGAGGGAGAGAGAGTGAGGGCCGCTGTTTATAATAGTAAGCACATGTCGGCAGCTGTGTGGTGTCGGGGCCAAACGGAAAATACCGCGTTTTCCGAAGACTCGCTCTCGTACGCTTGCCCGAAATTCGAGCTCTTTTTGCTCTCTGATTTGTTGTCTTACACTCTTCTCTTCTTAGCTCTAGCCATTAATTTTGTCATTTTTCAGGCGAGAATCGTGAAGAATCGTTTCCCTCTCTCTCTTTCTGGATGAATTGGATTGTTTTGGAGAAAGAGAGAGAGAGTTCCTTGTCGGGCATTTGCTTTGGACTGATTCTCATGTCACAATGTTCCCTCCGTTCCTCCAAATAACTCATCTCGTCTCCGTCCGACCAGCTGTGTCAAAACTCTCCGGCGGGCTGTGATTTTTGACAGGAGCCTCGGCCCCGTCTTCCATTTACTTTGGGCCCTGGCAAATAACTTCAGTTCCAAAGAGTTGCCTGGGAAAAATTTTTGAGAGTCAGCGAGGTGGAGAACAACCAGAACCGGCGCCTGTAAATTACCCGGCTCGAGGTCGCCAATCGAAAGTGATCATTGCCCGATTTTTTGCTGTTGTATACACCGACACTAACGATTTCCGAACTGTCAATCAGACCCCTTATTTTAGAGTGGAGCGATGATTGGCGCCGGAAAAGCCACACATCATCATTTTTCTGGACAAACTTTACAAAACAAGAAGGCTTTTGACTCAAAATTATTCTATCCGCATTCTCCAGTTGTTTCAGCTAATTCCTCCCATCAATTTCAGCCTAAAAGGTTTTCATTTCCGATTCAAATTAGCCAATTTTCGGCTGCAAATTTTGCCAAAATAAGATTGGAGATGTCTTTTTTGGCTGAGACCAGTGGCTGTTCGATCAAAAATCTACAGTATCCACGCATTCAGTCAGCGTTTTATTGCAAATCCAATAGTTTCCCACAGCTTTTATTCTTCTTTTGTGCGCTCAAGACGTATTTCTTTTCTCTCTTCTCTTTTTACGTTTGCTGAGCCACTAGAATTAGCAAATTTGCAGCTATTTTTTCTGGAATGAGGGGATTTGCTCCAATGATCTCGCGCTCCAAAGTCCATTCCATGTGTCTTCCATCTATTTAGAAGTCATTCCAGGGAGAGCTCATTCCTGGAAGGGGAGGATTGGTCTACTCGATGGTACCATCTCTGCAACTTTTTTGGAGCAGCTCATCTCTCACAGCCGATAACGGGCCCATGCGCGTCATAGTCCGGTGAATTTTCTCGCTACATTCCGCCCGAAATATGAGCCATCCAGGTCTTCCCTTCGAAGATGCTGCCGCGAGAGAGAAAGAGTACCCACAAAACTATGTGTAAATTGCTTGTTATGGCTGCGGCTGTTGATGATAACGGCCCGTTCTTTATCATATTACTCGCCGCTTCACTTCGCTTCAAGACCTAAAAACGTTCAGAGATAAGGCTAGAAGGAGAAGTTAGCCTCTTGTAGTTTGGCTTCATATTTTTGGAGGCCATAACCATTATCAGAAACATCTCACATTTGGGACTTTTTTAGAGGCTGCTGTAAATATGTGGAACATTTTCGATCTCAACACCTTCCCGGATAAAAGCAAAAGCCAGATGTCTGGGAAAGCTGAGAGCTACTTCGAGAGAAATGCCTCTTCTCTTCAAAAATCACCATTTTCTCCCGTCATTTACAACCTTTTTATCTCTAGTTTGTTTGGAGAACCAACGGTAATTTTGAGTTTTCTCCCTGTTTTTAAAAAAAAAATCTTCTCCTCTCTAAATCTACAATAAAAAGATCAATTTTCTCCTATTTGAGCTGTCTGAAGAATTAAACATCTTTTTGAAAGAAACTTAAAAGTTCTCTTTCCCTCTTTTATCTTTTTGAAGTTCCCTAGATCTGCCAGACATTTGGAGAGATAACGTTTTTTGATTCAGAAGCATTTTGAACGGAGACCAATTCTCTCGCTCCCCTCTCCCTCGGCGATTTTCCGTCTCTTCGAGAGAAACCTTATGCAAAAGTTTATTGAATAACCTCGCGCTTGGAATTGGCGAACTTCGAATGAGGAGGAGAAGGGGGAATTCCTCAAAAGTTTAGAAGAATGTATGTGCGTGAGAGCGAGAGGAAGAGAGAGAGTTGAGAGACAGATGTTTTTATTCCCCCCAGCCCAGAGGCGTTGTTGCAGAATGAGAGAGAGAAAGGTTATCAGTTGCTCTCTGCTGCGTCTCAGCCTTATCGAGGTACCTTTTGATGAGGTTTTGAGATGGCAGTCTGATAAGTGGACACGGTTGTATTACGTCCTCTCTCTCTCTCTCTCTCAGCTTCCTGGGTCTCCGGGACCTCCGAATTGTTTGCCGAGTAGGATGCCGCCGTTTTCTAAGGCGCTCAACGCCGCTGTCCTAGTCGCTTTTTGTGTCCTCTCTCTCTCTCCCGCTGCCCCCGCCGATTAGGCCCGTCTGGCAACAAATTTTTTTAATTTTTGAAAATGACGGCAAGAGAACAAAGATTTCTCTGACGCCGTAAAGTGGAACATACACTCTCCATATTTTGGTCATCAAATGACGCCGAATGGTCAGCCGAAAGGAAGAAAGAGAGAGAGAGAGCGGGAGAGAACAGCTGGGAACATAAATTTTGTAAACTTATTTTGGGCCTGCTGGACCCCCGCGAACTCACTGCGTCAGGATCTCTTTTCTCTGACGTGCCCCGGGCAGCAGCTGTTCGTCTCGTCCCCTCTTTCTCCTTCCGTTATAGAGATCAGCTACAGTTCCTATTTATTCCTTTTATTCTCTTCTGCATTTTTAATTCCTTATTTTATCTCATTGAACTGAGTCGATCTTTTGATTTCTCTGGGGGGTTTTGCAGCTGCTTTTTGTCTGCAAATCTCTGCAGAAAAGTGCACTTTTGATTGGAAAAAGTGTGGATTGATTTCACGAAGAATTTTTCAGAAAAATGAAGTTTCTAGCTGGATTTTAAAGAGAAAGGAGTGAGAGAGAAAGGGGAATGTATCTAGTTTGATTGCGTGAAATTTGAAATCAAAATTTGACTGCCGTGTCCAGTGGTCAAATAGAGACAAAGCAAACAAGAAATGATTTTCTCAAAGCTCGTCGCGCCATCGTCGCCCCCGCGACGACTGTCTGGCCCCAGCAGCCTATATGACCCCGAACGGTGTGGCGTCCAGAAAGAGAGAGAGAGAGAGAGAGAGCTAAAACCCTGGCCCCAAGAGCCCCCCTTTGAAATTGGAGAGCCGCCAGTTGCTCGTCCCCGGGCCCCGGGCATTCAAGCGCCGCTTGTTGAGCTTTTATTGATTCCAGTGCCCCTGTGACGTAACGATTTCCTCCCTCTCCCAAGTGAGCTGCTGGACTTTCTGAAGATTTTTGGTTGACCAATCGGCCCAGGATTGCGACTGGGCTCTTTTTGCTCTTTTTCTTCCGAACGCGCGCCAATGATTATTTTATGAAATTGAGACAGCGGCGGCAGAGAGAAGTAATTCCATTGTGCCTGCCACATCGATTTGGAGAGAAGTTGCGTCGGCTTGTCTGTCTCCTTCGAAAAATGTTTGTCTCCCGGATTTATAATTAGCCCAGAGACTGTCCTCTCCTTTGTCTGGCAGTATTTCTCTCATTTTTACTTGCCTTCTCTCTTCGCATTTCCAATTCAAACCGCGGAATTTTTCAGCTAGACCAAAATAGATATTTTTCCCTTTCTTCTAGGCATTTTATGCCCGCTTTTTGTTGCAAAATTGAGAGATTTTCACCCAAATTATCATCCTTTTCTTGCAAAAATCCATTAATTTGATTCAGTTGAAAATCTTATCACTTTTCCGGCAGTAAATGTCAAACGATTTGAACATTTTAAACGAAAATGGGTGAATTTAAAAAAAAGCTTCTTAATTTGAATCAAAGCCAAGCTTTGTGACTTGGATTTTGCTCTTTCTTCTCTGCTTTGTGCTTAAAATGCCCTTTTGCTCCCTTTCCCGATAAACTAAGTCCCTTTCTGGCTGTATAATGAACGAATTTATCCCAAATTACTATGTTTTTCAAGTAAAATGCTCAATTTGAAGTTGACTGAAGTTGTCTTTGTCCTTCCAAGTCGAGTTCTTTTTTTTCTTCGAATGGAGTTCGGCTGCCTCCATTTATTGGCCTTTGACAAGCCGAATCTTGTTAATCTCTGCCCTCGTTCTATTAAATTACCATAAGCAGTCGGTCTATTTTGTCTCTTATCGGCTCTCTAGTTATTCTTTGTTGGCAGTGGAGAGGATTCCGACTCATAAAAACGACGGGGCAGAAACGATAAGGTCTCTCTCCATTCTCGTTTTTACTACACAATTTTCGGGGTGTTGAGACTCTTTTTCTGGGGCGGAGAGTGGGTTCCAGATCAACTTTGACGTCTCCTCCCCTCCGTCTCTATTTACCCACTTTGAGCTATTTTCAATACGGTAAGCTACTCCTCTCCTTTACTCTTATTGATTCGTTTGGTTCCAATCGTCCGGAAGCTCCTCCCACGAGACTATCTTTACAGGCGTCTCGCACTTTCGACGAGCGTTTGGAGTCAATTGATTAACGTGGAAATTGAAAACGATCGTTTTATTTTTTTATTGCCAATTCACTTCATTTTTTTCTCCACAGAAAATTCCTTGGATTGCTTGTCTCTTTTAGGCGATTTTTCGCTTTTCTTCCACTCTTTCTCGCTTTACACTTCTTGCTCGTATTGAAGTCTCGCTTCTCTTAAAAATCCTCATTTTCAGCTTGCTCGACCGACAGCAGTCGAGCGGTTTCTGTTTGGGTAATCGGCTGGTCGCTACACGTCTGCTGCGCATCATCGCGACTCCCTCGGCAGTCCTAGCACCATGGCAAAAGGAAATAATGCCATCGAAGAGAATACCACTGTAAGTCTTTACTTTCTTTTTTTCTTTTTTTGAAAAAGAATTGACCTCGAAAAATGGCAGATAATTTCATCGGAGAGAAGAAGGGAGAAACCTTGAAAAGCGTCGCTCTCTGATAATATCTTGTAGTCTCCCGTGGGGCGTAAACAGCCCATGTAGAATGGCCAAAAATTATGGAAGGGGAGAGCTCATCGAAACAAAACAAAAAAAAAGAATTTTTTTGAATTTTCTCTCCTAGGCAGCACTACAGTATGAAATGTTTTGGGCTCTTTTCCCCCCTCGGAAAGACGATGAGTTGTCCCCCATTGAAAAGAAACAATTCCCCATTGAATTCTAATCAAATTCTCTCTGGGCGAGAATTCGTTGCCGATCTCCCCCCAGTATTGCATTTCACAGGCGTTCTCTCTCTCTCCTCTCCGAGTCACCTTCTTTCGAGCGTTTTGGGCATAAAATTAGCGTATTCATAGGGCCAAAATATTGACAGACGATGAACATCCCGAGGCCCTAAAGAGCCGCTTCCAGCCATTTTCTATGCATATGCACATTTCGTGTTGGATGTTCATGACTAATTCACGGCGGCATCTGGGCCACGCTTTAGCCCGATCTCGCAGTCTTGTTACATTTTTACTTTTTCAGCTGATGAATGGTAAAGAGAAGAAGCTGGATTATGATGAGACCTTTAGTAAATTCCTTTACAATAAGGACCGTGGAACAGTGCTTGGAAGGACAGCCAAATCTTGGTGTAAGTCTTTTTTTCTCGTAAATTTTTAAAATTTTCTCATTTTTAGGTCAAATTATTGGCTTTTATATTGTGTTCTATGCTCTTTTGGCTGCCTTCTGGATCGCCTGTTTGGCTATTTTCTTGAATACATTGGATCCAAAAGTGCCGCGTTTTTATGGAAAGGGAACAATCATTGGAATCAATCCCGGTTAGTTCATTTTTTTTTGACGTCTTTTCTCTCATTTGCCATAGGGTTCGAGCTAATCCTCTTACGCCCCTCTCTTCTCTCTCTTTCCCTCGGGTTGAGCTATTAGGTCAATCGGGGGAACTGAGTTGATCTATTTGATGAGGGGAGGGGAGAGAAAAAAGGTATTGAAATTGGGTCTTTCTCCAGGGGGATTCGGACCCATTCATGAGCTGTGACGCAAGCAGACACACACACACATTGGGGGCATAGGGAAATTACCCGACGGAGCTTCTCTCTATTTGTCGCGGAGCAAAATCAACGCAAACAGTTAGGAGAAATGTGAGCTCCGTTTGTTGCTCCCGTTTGCGTTGATGGCATTCACAAAAGAAAGAACTGAACTGTTCTCTGGTAATCACTTGGAAAGTTTTTTCCCCCTCACTATTTTTAGTTTGCGAGAGTCCGAGAACATCCACTTAAATGCCGGCAATTATGGCAGCTTTAAATGGGGCGGCCTTTTACGACGGCCACTTTAGGAGAAGGCCCAGAGTCCCCTTTCTGCATAAAAGAAGAGAGAAAGGGAATTCTGTTTGTCGGAGAAATCTGAACGACCTTTAATGGTTGTTTCTGATCGCAATTTGACCGGTCAGTGAGACTTTCTCATTTGGCTTTTAGTGAGGCGAAGAGAGAGAGGGTATCAAGTTTGATCGGTTTTTTTTCTTCTTCTTGTTGGAACTGACGTCTTTTCGGCAAAGGTACTAGGTGCGCTTAAAGTGTATTTGTTCATGTTGATGCTAACTTCACATTGGAAGCCCGAGCTGTGTTTGCACTTGAGCGGATATCAAATAAATTTCGGGGGGCTGAGGGGGACTCTCTTCTCATCCGGGGGGACCTTCTTCTTCTGATAAAATGGATCAATCAGAGCCCAATTTCCGGGGGACTCTTTTGCTGATGTCACACACACACACTCTCACGGGCTTCCACATCGATTTCGGGAGTCTTCTGGAAGGGGGGTTTATGACGGCAGCTAATCTCTTCGACATACTGTCTTACAAAAGAGAGTCTTTCTCTCTCTCGGCTGATCTTTGCCCCATTACTGAGAAGCAGCCACCCGAGAACGAAGGAGAGACATTGAGCCGTGAAATCGAGGAAATTCGGAAATAGCCTTCTCTTTTCTTTGGTATTTTTGAACCTTTTGACGGCCATTATCAGGGTGATTGGGGGAAGCGTCATTCCGCGTAACAAAGAGCTGTACTTTTTCTGCTGTTTTTATTGTTTTGATAAGGGAGAGAAAGCGACAGCCAACCAGTCAAGGATTAGTCTCTTGGTTCTCTTTCTCTCTCTCTCTCTCTCTCTCTCTCTCTCTCTCTCGATTTGAATAACGGAAAGCAATAGGCTGTGAGAAAATCTTCTACTGGAGGTTTTCAACTTTATTTTTCCACTTTTTTAGCAGAAAAATTTGTAATCCAGCAGGAATTGTCGAAAGAATCGAAGGGACTTTTATGAAATATTCGAGCAGAAAAATGTTGGAATTTGTCTGGAAAGCGCGCAGTACTTTAAACAAGAAAGCTTACTCTGATTTTCCCTTCGATTAGGTAGAATATTTGAAGAGAAACCACAAAATAGAAGAATTTTAATAGAAAATGGTAGACATTTTTACCCATTTGAGAGGCAGAGGGGTTACCGTAGGGTTTGGTCATTTCCTCCTTCTTCCTTGAAAGACCCGGAAATTTTCATCAGAATTCGTAATCCTTTTTGCTCCTTTTGTGGTGGACTCTAGGGCCATTCAAAGGAACGAACGGCCTCAATGACGCATGTAGAATAGTCCGATAAGGACCTTATTAAGAGCCATTAATGGTTTCAAATGTTCAGGAGTCGGATACCAGCCATGGCTCAAAGAGAACCCGGATTCCACGCTTATCAAGTTCAATGTGAAGGATGAGAGCACAATGAAGCCTTATGTCAGTCAGATCGAGGACTATTTGAGTCGCTACAGCAGCTCCGAGGGAACTCGCGTCTGTACTAGCGATCAGAACAATGAAAATCTCGGAGATGGAGAACAGGTTTGTCTTTTGGCTGGGAAGTAAAATAATCGTTTCAGCCTTGCCGATTCACTTTGGATATCTTCGAGAAGAATGGATGCTCCGCCAAGAATCAATATGGATTCAAATCTGGAAGTGTAAGTCCCAGCTCAGTTTTGGTTTTTATTTTCCCCCTTTTTAGCCATGCGTCATTCTTTCGTTGAATCGCTTGATCGGCTGGAAGCCCGTCGATTATCCCAATGAATCAGTCCCAGAGGAAGTTAAGAACCGCTACAAGAATGGATCCATCGCCCTCTATTGTGATGGAGCTGTGAGTTTTTTCATCAAAATTTCTATTGAAATTATGCTTCAGAATGACGCTGATAAGGAGAACATCGGCAACGTCAAGTACATTCCTGACTCTGGAATTGATGGACGTTACTATCCCTACACCTACGTCGACAACTACCAGCAGCCCATCGTGAGTTTCTCTCCATTTTTTATTCTTAGATTAACCAGAGAATTGCGTTCTTTTTGAGAAAAAGACTTATTTTAGCCCAAAAATGGGTATTGCAGAGAAAATTCAAGATTCCGCGCAATTTTATTGAAGAATTTTGTAAAAGCGAGGGAGAGTTGTTTAGATTGAGGAAATGGGGTAATTGAATTGAATAAATTGGCGGCGCATGTTGCAGAGAGAGAGAGAGTTTGCAGTTTTGTTCTAATTTGTTTATTTGTTGCAGGCCATGGTGAAGTTCATGTCATTGCCAGCCAACAAACTGGTATTGGTGGAATGCCGCGCCTACGCTCTCAACATCCAGCACGACATCTCCTCGCGTCTCGGTCTTGTCCATTTCGAACTCTTCAAGCAAGACAAGGAGCCAGAGAAGAAGACCATCTCGTGATAGGCCCTAGGTCTATTCTAGTAGGTACCTCTTAGTTAGTATATTCCCCAAAAAAGAAAACCAGCTTGTTATGCGGCTACCTTCCTTCCTTACCGGGTCGGCGGCCTGTCAATTAATGCTCACTTTTACTTTTTTTTGTTATTCGGCGGTGCTATGATTCCTTTCTAATTTTGTGTCTTTGTGAATTTCTTTCTTTCTCCCAGAAAAAAGTATAAAATTGTAGCACCTGCCGTTCAAAGTTGCCTCGAAATTCGGGGTAAAAGTTCACGAAAAAAAACTAGGATATTCTCTCTCTCCGTTTGTAGGGTAAATGTTAAATTTTGAGCATTTTTTTCACCGCGCGCATTTTTGGAGATTTCTACAAATTAATTGACCCTCTCTCGCTCTCTCTCCTTCTCTCTCTCTCCTACACCCTTCCATTGTGATGATTTTTTTCTTGTTTTTTTGAATATGCAATCCGCATATATTCTTTCTCAATAATTCCATCTCCTCCACTCTATTTTCTCATTTCGCCACGGAAGCGAAAAACCGCGTAGTCTCTTCTCTGTAGAGCTAGAGGTGTGTCGAATGTGGCACCCTCCCCTCCTCCTCACCGTAGTCCAACAGCCCCCTTTCTTTGTCTGTAATTTCCACAAATTTCACGTTAAATATGTTGTAATGAATACGAGATTTAATAAAAAGATTATACAGCCTTTTTTTCATTCGAGGATAAAAATTGAGATCACTCTATGATAGAGAAAAAGAAGAATCTTGTTTTAAATTTCTCCATGAAATCCTGCATGACGGTCGGAGAAAGACCTAAAAGACTAGTTGAATAAGAAGGAGATCAAAATCAGAAAAATATCCTGATTAGGAAGCTGGAAAATGAGGGGTATTTGAACCAAGGAAATTTGGAAAAAAAGAGGCCAAAAAAACTCGAAATCTCCCATTTTTCTCACAGAAATTGTTGGAATTTAATGTCTGCTGGGAAAGAAGAACGGTATCTCAGGAGATATAGAGCAAATAATCCAGTTATTACTAACTTTTTACAAGGAAAAATATTTCTTGGAAAATGTCAAGAGAGAGATAGTTCTTGAGTCTGACAAGTCGAATTTGAGCTATGAAAACCAAGACAATGCTCATTGTGGACCGATGAACCTTCTTGGACTGTTGTATCTCCTTCCGATGGCCTTTGCCGTTCGCCTCATCAATCCGGACTGGGAGGAGCTGATCCGCCATGTGCTTCTTGAAGCTGATTCAGAATTCTATAATGTGAATCCAGTGATTAGCGAGTTGGATATTCTGGATATTTGTGAGCAAGGAACGCTGACGGATCCTTTTCCCCAATTCATTTGTCCGCTGCTCACTCTCAACTCAATGAGTCAGGTTGATCCAAAGGGCCCGATTAACGCTTCCACAGCCGAAATCTTCAATAAAAGCATCAATCTTACGGTAACGTTTCATTCTAATCTTTTTAAAAAAGTTTAGAATCACCCCTGCAACCATTCAGCCGGCCAGTCTTGTGTGACTCTCTTTCTGCCTCTCAATCGAATTCTCTTCGGATGCGCCCAGCTGGATGGAGATGTTCTCCAAGCGCCGAATAATTTCACTCACACATTTGTCGTTTCACATCGAGTGGCTGATGAACAAGACTGCGAATACGATTCATATGGTGATACTGTCTGCTCGCTGGAGTCTGTCTTCCTCAAGAAAATGATTCTCCAAGTGAGTATTTTTCTCTTTTTTTAAATTTCTGTGCAAGAAGAGGATGGAGAAATATTACGGTAGTTGAACTATTGAAAACGTCGTACTTTTCAAACATTTATCGGAATTGAGGAAAAAGGCTACTGCCTATGAAAGTCCATTTGAAATGGCGTATTGATGTCAACTCCAGGGCTTACTGTGGCCATTTTTGGAGATCTAAGAAGCGTCTTTTTGCTCGCTTTCAAATGACAAATTACCGTAATGGTTGAGCTATGAGACCATCGGGATAATCGATTTCCGGAGGTTCGGTGTATTCTTCCGGCTCGGATTGAGAGAAATCATAGTCGATGGCCAGAAGTGGATAGAAGAGTAAAGAAAGAAAGAGGACTGATAGCTTCATGATGAGGAAGAGGAAATATACTTTGATCTCATTCGAATTGTATGAGGAGATTCTAAAAAGAGAGAGAAAGAACTTGGAAATGTATTGAAAATTAATGATTTTTTTGCAGGAACAGCATTCGTGCTGCTGTCATGGCGGCCGCTGTGCCGTCCTCTACTTTGACCAAGGCTCCTTGGTGCTGCCATTCATCAGGATTGTTATGGATGTCGATGAGGTTCTCCGATCAGTCGAAGCCGAGAAGCTGAGGAGAAAGCGCGAAATCGACTATCCGCCGATGCACAACGTGGCCCCATCGGATTTTACAATCTTATTCTTCCTTATGCTCCTGCCCATATTTTCTACCATCATGTATTTCGTCTTGCCGGACGAGAAATGCGAGGAAACGACCGAGGGATTGGCTTATGGAATCCCTCCTGAAACCATAAAAGTCTGTTTTTTTGTTTATTTGAGGGGGCGAGTTATCGATTGAACTGTGGAAACCCGAAAAAAATTCAAGTTTCTGGAGAAATTTGAGTATTTTTATGGGAAATCTTCTTGGGAGTTACTGTATCCGATGAACTCTTTTCAATCCTCTTTTTTTCAGGAAATGTACAAGCGAATGACAGTAATGAGGATTCCCGATGAGGACCTGGTGACGGCGATTATCCCATCCAAACTGCCGCAGGAACTCGAAGACGACACCGAGGTTCAATAGCCTCAAGGATCTAATCTTATCTTATCTTACTTTACTTTAAAATAAAGCTGATCCTGTCCGTCCGTCTGCCGTCTGCTGAAGCCTTGCCAAATCCTGTCAGAATTTAGATTAGTTTTCCACGGGAGGTCGCTTTCTTTTTTTAAAAAGAATTCTTTGTGTTATTTTTTCCTAATAAATACATTTTCTATTGCCAGCACACATGTGTGTAGCGCACAGGGTGCGCCGTCTCTGGCGCTCTTTGAAGGTTTTTTTTTTCACTTTGTGAAACTTTCAGTCACCTTTCCCTTTGAATTTCGCCCCCTTCCCCTGGAATATTAGGCCTCTTTTCTCTCTAAGTTTATCTAGAACTTCCCCCAGAATACCCTGAAAATGAGAAAAAACGACCTCTCCCCCAAAAAATAAAGGATTTGACCGGATGTACAAAAAGGCCACGGAAGGATTTTATTTATTAGATTATTAGAGATTCAATCTTTACTTTTTGCTCTACGCGCAGGTATGTAGTTCTTTATTTCTTTTGGTTGAACATAGTGATAGAGAGCTTAAGGTCTAAACTTCAGATGTCTGTTAAAGCTGAACAACAGAAAAAAAGAAGAGCAACTGAAACGGTTGAGGAAGCAGAGGAGAGGAGAAGGAAGGATCGAGAAAGAAAGCAGGCTGCAAGAAAAAGACTTTCAGTTGACGATAAGGAGCAAATAAAGAATGAGAATCGGCTTGCACACGCCATCCAAAGGGCCAGTATATCGAACGAAGTAAAAGTTCTGAAAAAGCTTCCTACACAAGTGCATTACCTTGGTAAGATGACAGAAGAGTGTTCGCATTGCGGTGCTTTATATTTTCTCGGAGAGCAAATTCGACATCCAAATGGGACGTTTCATTCGTGCTGCGAAAATGGATCTGTTACGCTCGACAAATTCGAAAGGTATCCAGCGCAATTGGCCGAAATATTTACTGGAATGCACCCAGAATCGAATACTTTTTTGATGAATGCAAGAAATTTTAATACAGTCTTATCCATAGCTTCTATGGTCTGTAATGTTCAAATATCTTCTTCTTCGAAGGTTCTGAATTAGAGCAGCAAAATAGACTGAATGAACTCCCAATTGACCCAAAAACAAGGTTGCCTATTGATCCAAGAACGGTGCCATATCATCGTTTTCCAGAACACTTTACTTTTGCAACCGAAGTAAGTTTTTTTTGGAAATGAAACTTTTCTTTTAGAAAGATTGAAAGGAAACATGTCGGAAGATTTTGTCAGAAAGGGAAGAACTCCAATCGAAGCCGAAGCATTAGCTTATTATGAGCTACTTGAGATGAGTTCTATGCAAAACATAAAGCTGGAGATTTTGATAAACGACAAATATGTCAAACCTAAACCAATGACAGACATTGAGCCGGACTACACGGTCATTGGAAACGATATGTACATAAAATTGAATCAGAAAGTGGCTGTAAGTTAGGCCATTTAAAAATTCGCAACACTCATATTTAGGTTGATGCTGTGCTCACTCGACAAGAAAAGTATATCTTCCTTGACGGGCTAATAAATAATTGTGATTGTTATTTTTTTGCAAGATTTCGTCGATTTGGATTTGGCAGGACTTAGATAGAACCGAACAATTCTAGATTTAGCATATTTAGAATCGAAATTAGAAATGCCGAGCGCCGTCGAAGGCGGCGCAGCCCACTTGTCTAACTTTAAATAAAGCTGATATGTGTCCGTCTGTCTGAAGCCTTGCCGAATCCTGTCAAAATTCGAATTACAGCCACCGCCGAAGGTGGCACAGGCCATCTTGTTATAAAAATCAAGTTCTTTTTCTTTATTTTTCTCAAGAGACTCTACCCACAAGAATTTGATATGTTTTCGGGGGTTATATCACAGGCAAGATTATTTCTTTCCGGAGAGTACAATAGCCAGAATAATCGCGACTGCTATAAGAATCAAAAGGACGATTAGGAGGCCGCCAATAACACAAATTTTCTTTCTCATCGCCGCCTTCTTGTATTCCACAGCCTTCTTTGTCTCCTTAGCTCCTTGCTCGATATGCATCACAGTATGTTCGGTATTCCTCGCAATATTATCCACAGTCTCTCCCTGAAAATAGCTTTCTTCAGCAGAAGGAGGAAGTATAAGATGGGACAATATTTTCAGAACATTTGGTGTTTACCACTCCGTCCGTATCTTCTCGCGACGGAACAAGGGGGTGAACATCGAGAGGCATATTTGTTGTGGCTACTGTTTGTCGAATAATGGGAATGCAAGAACAAAAACGCCAAAAGTTGAGAACTCTTTTGGCTACTGTAACGGATCTTAAAATGGAAAATTTCCGGCTTTTACAGTAACTTTTCAGGGACATGATGTTCTGTAAAGTTGTAAAGCAGATCGAGCTCTACAGCCTACTTGGACAATTGATTGATCGAATAGATCTCTCAAAATGGATTCGCACCTGCATCGAGACGAGGTTCTGCATGTCGATGTAGCAATCGTGTAATTCGACGATACTCTCCTCGAGCTTCATGATCTCGCCGTGTCTCTGCTTGGCGTCGTCAACTGCCGCTTTTCCCGTAATTGAGAGTGGATTGACTTGTCGGAAAAATATCTAAAACCGTTTCTACTTTTTTTACTGCGTCTTACCAAGTCTTGTCCTTTTTCGCAGAGCATTTTTTCGACATCCTCTTGGCTGACATTCTCCCCCACGGCGGCGAGTTGTCGTCGAACTCGCACTGTAAAAATCAGACTAATCTTCTTTCCAAAAAAACAAGTTTTCTATTGAGTCATCGCAATAATAAAACCTCCCTTAAGCGGATGTTGTCCCCATTGTAAAATAGCCTACGCTTCCGCATACCAAATAAACAGCTAAACAAATATTGTTTTTATTTCTCAAAATCTGAGCCCTGAATGCCAGAGTCCAACCTGTCGTCTATACTTCTTCTTAGCAAAAAGTAAACTTGTCAATCCATGAACTCCTCGTGCCAACATGCGCGGAAACCACTTCCGTCGGCAAACTTACTCTGACTCAGTCGACAGAAAGCACGGATTGGTTATTGACTTTTGAGTAAAGGAAAAGACAGAGATTGTAGCGATGTGATGAAGAAAGATGAGTCACAGCTCTTGGAATGAACTACGAGAGACCCTTGTTTGCCTATGATCAAAAAGTTGACTGAGATTACTGTTCAGCAACGGGTATCGATTGAGCAAAGAAGACAAGAGAAACATAAAGGAATTTCACTGCTTCTTGGCTAGAAATAGTAGGAGAAATGTAAGCAAATTGGAATCTTTTTGAAATATATCTCATTATTTGCTCCACAGAGTTATGGGACCGTGCCTTATCGTGTTGTCAGAGGAGAATCACCTCAGTTTTATAGAATTAGAATTTTTTTAAAGAAAAAATTGAATTTGATTCAGATCTTCAATTCTTATTGCACGGTCGTGGAGCTGAATTTCTCTATGGCTTGATATAACTTAAATCCAAAAAAAAAATTGGTTGGATTGTTAGAATTCCTCTCAATTTCACGACCCCTGAGGTGTGACAGATCGCCGGCCATAAAGCTTTTTGGACAAAAAAACCTGCTGTTTGGATTGTGAAATTCGCCATTAACGCCAAAAAACACGAAAAAGAATACTCACCTGAAACCCGATTCCTATAATCGACTTGCGAGTCGTTGAATTCTTCCATGACTTTGAGTAATCGCCTGCGGACATCATCGATCTGATTTTGCTGGATTTTGACTTGTGTTTTGGACTGGGAGGAGCGGGAAAACTCGATAAATTCGTCTTCGACCTCCTTGACTGCCTTTCTGATCAGTCCTACCCGTTTCCTAATCGCTCCAATTTGATTTTCAAGATTTCTCTGGAATAATTCTTGCTGGAAATAAGTAAGAAGGATCCAACCTTGTCATTAATATTGACTTGATCGGCTGAGGCCAGCAATTGGTTTTGTTGTCGTTTGAGCTGTTTTACCTCATCCTCCAGGGAGGCCACTTCTTTTCGGACTTCCTGCAATCAAATTTTATTTATCGTTTCCCCAAAAAATAATGGAAACCAACCGAAATGTGCTTGAAAGTCTGAGAAAATGTAATTCCCATTGGAGGAGAAAACAGTTGAAAATGAGCCCAACCTGGGAGGGAAGAGACTAATGACAGCCGGTTTTTGCTGTTTGTCCATTTTGTACTATGTGTTGCTGCTCTGGTCGGAGCGAGAAAGAGGTGGGAATAATTTAGAAAGCGCAAATATTCCCACTGGGAAGGTGCTATAAAAAGCTGGATAGGAATTTTCCAGCAAAAATACCCCAATTTAAAACAAGAAATCGTAGCAGTTTTTGATCAACAAAGGTTTTCGGGGACCCATGATCCTGTGTCAATTTTCTCTATCGCAGCAGCCTTATCGCGGTTAAAAATAGGTGGCTTCTTGCCAAAAATATGAATCCAACAAAAAGCTTACCCGAATACTGTCGGCTAATCTATTCGAAGTAGACGGCGGTCTGGTTGAATTTAATTCAAC
Source organism: Oscheius sp. JU1382 (assembly GCA_932521405.1). Taxonomy (NCBI): domain Eukaryota; kingdom Metazoa; phylum Nematoda; class Chromadorea; order Rhabditida; family Rhabditidae; genus Oscheius; species Oscheius sp. JU1382. The sequence continues at coordinate 6,394,054 of OW051479.1, forward strand.
TTCATCAAAATGGTCGATCGTTTTCTGAAAAATTGACTTTGAAATTTTGGAAGAAAAAACGCAAAAACAATTTCATATTTCATCAGAAATCTGTTGAGTGGTTTCCATAGCAACGGGAAGAAAATGGTAGAAAAATTCTTGGGAGAAACAATAATTAAGGGGCCGAAATGGACAATAATTATCGGCTAATTAGAGGTTGGATGACAGGAAAATTGAGCAAAAAAGAAGGAAGAACAAAGGAGGATGAAAGAATCAGCTGAACTCACTTGAAAATCGGCGAATCTGTCTCTCATGTTCCGTGCTCTGAGCTCAACACCGAAAGAGAGTTGATGGGACTGTCCTGCTGTGAACCGCGAGTGCCTGTTGACTCACCGACTCGGCCGTAGACCGTTTCGCAATTCGAGTCATATGGGGCGGGCGTTATTTGTGTTGGCTTGGGGATCGATATTCGCGCACCTGGCTGGCTACATTTGAGGTGAATAGAGACTTATACAGCTGGCTCTCCCTGCAAATGGTCAATTGGCTGTACAGCTGGTTGTTGCTTTGTAGCTTTGAGACGAACGAAAGTTCAAATGATAAGATATTGCTGGATGAATCAAGTTGGAATGTCGAAAAGTGACGAGTTGCTTACTTTTTTTCCTTAAAATAGAATACCGTATTTTTATAATAAAGAGAAATAGAAGCTGACGTAGGCATTAAAAGGATATCGACTAAAAATACTGTTTTTGCCTCTGTAGCAAGCTGTTCAATATGCTGAAAGCCTACTGCATTTTAAAGAATCTAGAGTTACTGTGTTTTTAAGTTAAAATTCAAATTTCGACAAGTCGAGAGGGATTAATTCCCAGATTTAATCCTAAGCCTGGCCCTCTTCATTCTCTGATTCTTCTCAGTCCTCCCTGCTCCAACCTTCATCGCGTCCTTCGATCTAACAAGGTGATGTTTTTTTTCTATGGTTTTTTGGTTCCTTCGTCCCCCTGCCCTGGGAAATCGTGTGGGCATTTTGCGGCACGTCCATCCGAGGAAAGCTGACAAGGGAACGTTCTAACCTTCCCGTGGAAATTCGGAATGAGACCTATACCATTGGATAGAGCGCAAAAAATTATGTCGAATAAGGCAATTTCTAGCTGCCAACTAGATAATTTCGGATCACTTTTGGCCTCCTCAAAGTTGGAAAATCATCTAATTTTCACCAAGTAAATACTCTTCAAAGAAATCACCCCTTGAAAATGTGAAGCGTAGTAGAGTGGATAGCACTATAGACTATAATTTTAGTCTTCTTGGTTCGGATCCATTTTCGGGTTACTTTTTTGTTTTTTTTTTCAACGTCGAACTCGGAGTACTCTAGCTCTTGCAAGAAGCTCTTGATAGAGGCGTAGAGTTTGGGTGAAAGAACAGCAGCAGGATGTATCCATGAGGAAAGTCGGCAGACAGGAGAGTAACGATGTTGGAAGCCATGATCATTACAGATTTTACGGGTATTTATAACGTTTTTGAAATATTAGGTTGGCAACTAATTTGTGTTACACTTTAAAAATTTCTTTATAAGAAATTACTTTGTTTACCTGTTTAAGCCAATAATACAGAGAATTAATCTATGCTAAGTACTCCATATTTTACCACTAGCGGGTTCCCTAGATGGCTTCTACTGGCGGCGATCTTCAGTTGTCTCGTGAAGGCTTGAGATCGATCATTCTATATGAGTTTCATTTGGACTCATCTGCGAGGGCTACCGCAGCCAGAATCAACCAAGTGATAGGCGGTGGAACGGTCTCCCACATGACGGTCAACAGATGGTTCCAACAATTCTCTACTGGAAATTTCTCCCTGAATGATGAATCTCACTCCGGACGTCCGTCCGCCTTCGATGAAAGCGGCCTCAAAGAAGCCATTGAAAAGGATCCTCGTCAGACTACCCGATGTCTAGCTGAGTGCTTTCAATGCAGCCATACAACGATAGAAGCCCATCTCCATTCTCTTGGATTCGCGTGGAAATGCTCCGTCTGGATTCCTCATACTCTAACTGCACATCAGCTCTAGATGAGATCTGACATCTGTAACGCTCTTCTGACTGTCCACTATGATTCTGATTGGCTCGGTTATCTGGTAACTGGAGACGAGAAGTGAATCTTCTACGTGAACTATTCTCGAAAGCGCCAATGGCTCAAACCAGGAGAGAAAGGAGTCCCTACACCTCGACCAGAGTCTAAGAAGGTTATGTTGTGCTGCTGGTGGAATGTGAAAGGAGTAATTCATTGGGAACTTTTGCCACAAGGATCTACGGTTAATGCTGAAAAGTACTGCGAGCAACTGGGCCGGGTGGCTGCCAAATTGAAAGGGAAACAGAGGAAAGTCTACTTCCTTCATGACAACGCGAGGCCGCATGTCTTAAAAATGACTCAGATGAAACTGCGCAGTCTCGATTGGACGATACTTCCTTATCCAGCTTATAGCCCGGACATTTCTCCATCCGACTACCACTTGTTCAGATCTCTGGCTCATCATCTTGAAGGACGGCACTTTGTTGATGAAGATGACCTCAAAACGGACCTTCAATCATTCTTTGATCGCAAGTCTCCAGGCTTCTACAAGGAAGGAATCTACAAGTTGCCAGCGCGTTGGCAACATGTTGTTGATACCGATGGAGGATATGTTAGTGGTTGAAGAATAAACATTCGAGGAAAAACAGTTTGTAAATTAAAAGTTGAAAAGTGTAACACAAATTAGTTGCCAACCTAATATACCAAATTGTGAAAGTTTGGCTGGGCGGGGCTGGCACTTCTTGACGTAGGCATCCGGCGTGGCGAAGAACTTCTGCTGGTGTTGTTGACAAAACGACTTCTACTTCGCGTCCTCCTCATTTACTCTTCTTGCTCTCGACGCTGGCGGGGACTTCGGCCTCTGGGTATCGGCTGGCCCAGCGGCAAATCAGCAAAGCGCCACTCATTATCGGGGAACAGGTTGAGCGATCCATTCTTGGCAATCCTCCTAGGCGGCGATGGAGTCCGTGCGATATTGGTGACGGATCTACTTCGGCTCCTTGTCTTTGGGCGCTCTTCCATCCGACGGTGCCTTGGATTTCGGCCTTTACGAGAAGGAGGCAGGTCGTCAGTGTCTGGCAGAGGCGCATCCATCTAACCGTTTTCCAAATCCGGCATTCCTCGCTCCAACATTTCGAGCGTGTTAAGCTCCTCCTCTGCGATACTAGGCTGAGCTTCATCTTCAGGCTTGTACGGCTCCACCTACTCATCTTCCTCAGTCAGTGTTTCCAATTTTGGGGCCTTGATCTTCGGCTCGGTCAGGGCTCTCTCTCCTTCACGCAGCCTTCTCTTCCTGCTCCTTTCGGCATTCCAGGCCGCTCTTCGACGTCCTCCTTTTCGATGAAACGGTCTTCGTTGCTCGTATTGAGGAGCTTCTCGACAATAACGCGCCGAGGTGGAAAGACTCCGTCTTCATCTACTTCTATGGAGTTATTGGACGTCTCCAGAGGCTGGTTGGCTTCCAGGAGCTCCATCTCCTCTTCTAGCGACATCATGGCTAGGCCTTCAATGGCCTCGCGGAACCTCTTGTCCAGCCTCATCTCGACTAACTCTTGGTGGGTTCTTCTCCACCTGGGGTTATCCTGGATCATTTTCTCCTCCATCATCATCCAAAGGTCCGCTCGGCCACCGTCGACAAAGCCAGAGTCAACCTGCAAACAAATCAATTAACTCAAAAAAATTGAAAAAATTGCGCATTTGAATTCAAAAAGTTCAATTTTATCTTGGTGCCTGGCTGACTTCTCTCATTGATTTTCAATGATATGATTCTTATTTGATTATACATTGGCTATTTATGAGTTATTTGTTGTTTTTCAGTTTATAATACTGTAGATGCAAAATATTGCATGTATAGAAAACCAAAACAGTCGCCATAACTACACTGCTCCACGTAATCATTGCGCCACTTCATTTTTTTCAAATTTTATTGTGTTTTTTTTTCAGTTTTTTGCGCTCGTTCTGTTATTTTTAGTTTCGTTCTTTTGTTTCCAGGTAATGAGAGCTGGAAGACCGTTTTCTGGTTACGAAAAGGGGCAAATTGATGCCAAGCATGCCTTGGGTATATCAAATCGCCAAATTGCTAGAGATCTTTGTCGCCATCATCGAATTATTGGCTCGTACCTTAACAATCTAGCAACATATGGTACTAAGAAGAGCCCTGGTCGTCCTCCGGTAATTACCCAACGAGTAAAACGCCGAATCCTCCATGAGGCTTTAAATAACTGTACGACATGCAAGAAGATCAAGGCTGAGCTATGCTTAAAAGTTTCGACGGAAACAGTCAAATCCGTAATTTCGGAGAGCAGCTTCATAAAATGAAAAAAGCTCCATAATTAGAAAGCCATCACAAAAAAGCTCGTGTTGCTTTTGCCAAGAGAAATCAGCGAATTGACTGGCATTCGGTATGCGCTTAAATTTCGGAATTTTCTTTTTTATATGTCTTTTCGGATGAAAAAAAATTTAATTGTGATGGTCCGGATGGTTGCAAGTCATACTGGCATGATCTCCGAAAATCAAAATTGCGTTTCTCGAGATGAAACTTCAAGGGAGGTGGCCTTATGGTTTGGGCAGCTATCTCGTCGACAGGACGTGTGAAGTTATGCTTTGTTTCGAAGAAAATGAGTGGAGCAGATTATCGCATAGTCTTACGCCGTGGTGTCCTTCCATTTTGGCGCCGAAATCTAAACAAGAACTTCACTTTTATGCACGATGGAGCCCCAATACACCGAGCCGGTGCAGCGCTAACTTAGCTCCAGCGCAAGAGAATCTCGTTATTAGAGTGGCCAGCATGCTCCTCGGATTTGAATATCATAGAGAACGTATGGAGCTTCATGGTCCATAAAATCTATGGTGGAAACAAGACTTATAGTGACGTTCAGCAGCTTAAAATGGCCATAATTGACGCTTGGCACAAAGTCGACCAAACTTTGCTTGACTCGCTCTATCAGAGCCTTGATGACCACCTATTTCAAGTAATTCAGCGTAACGGGGTTGCCACTGATTACTGAGTTATTTTCTAGTCTTTTTCATTGTTATTTCGTTAGTTACTAAAGATATTTTCGAAGTGGCGCAATGATTATGTGGATTCGCCAAAACGCATTTTTTCATAAAAGTGGGAATTTTTTTGCTTATTTCAAATTCCAGTTTAACTTAGATGTACAATTCAGTAATATCCCAGCACACCTTTTGAGAAAACCTTAAAAATCAGGTTTTTTTTCCCCAAAAATCGTGAGTGGCGCAATGATTATGTGGAGCAGTGTATTTACTAAAAGGAAATGCAAAATGACTAACCTCCACGCCTGGTGGGACTCCATCCCGGCCGACGAGTTCGCCGATGCTCTCATCGCTAGGTCCACCGCAAAGGCTTCCCCAGCTCGAGCGGCTACTACCGCGGGACCGAGCTCCTCCATTGTTGGCTTCCGTCTCCCTCATGAAGCTATCGTGGCCAAGACGATGCCCTTCGCTCGCCCAGCTCAAGTCGCTGCCCATCTCGAAGCTGCCACCATCGAGACCAACCAGCCCTCCAGCTCCACTTTCAGCAGCTCCTCCAACGCCAGCTTCCTAACTAGTCCTCGCCGAAGCGACTTCCAGTTGCTGATCAACAGTAACCTCACCAAGGCGGCGTGTAGCAACCTCCGAAGAGGCGGCGCCTGAGGCTACAGGACCCTCTTTGATGCTTGCTTCATGGAACTCCGAGGCGGAGAGGCAAGGCCCAGCATCGACACATGCCTTTTGAACGCTAGCGTTCTCACTGTTGCCACACAGGCTTTTGCACGACTTCTGAGAAGAGGTCATTGTGATAAGATTAGCGAATATTTTTTTAGCTGTAATAATATTTTCAGACTTGCCCTGGAGGAAAATAACCCTTTTTTCATCGAAGTTTTCTGTGTCATCTTTATTATACTGATTTGAGTTTAGGGAGAAGCACTGATTTTATGGCATTTACAATGCGCAAAGTTGAAGATAGCATACATGTTAGTCTTCTACCCAGATTTATTCAAATTTATGTCCTTCTTTAGGGTCTTTCTGTCGAAAAGCGTTGGAGAGATATCAAAAAGAAACGTATTGTTGTCCATTCAAGAAGTTAATTGTTCAAGCTTATGGCGATATGCATTCATTATAAAATAAAAGGGAAACAAAGAATGAAAGAAAGTTTATTTGGAAAAATAGTCTTCCTTATGTAAACTAATACTGATGCAATGACAGCAATTATATACAATTATCAAAGCAACCCACGACCTTCCTAACAACACAAAAATTGAACCATTGCTACTGGGGCCCCAAAGGTTTACTAGTTCTGTCAAAACTTCAGGGACGAGGAATTGCATTGAAATTGAGGAAGTAAAATGACAAACAAAAAGCTCTTCAATACTCTGTTATTTTTACAAGCGTTTGCGTGGTATAAATCGAAGATAAGCGATTTCATTCACGCCTTTGCTGAGGTACGGTAAGGTACACCTGTTGCATCTTTTTTTCAATAAAGCCAATACAACCATCTACTGGCTTGAAAAAGGATAGTGTACAGGGTGCGGAGAAAGTTCTGATACTTTTTCTAAGGGTAGTAAAAGTTGAAAAGCTTGGCATTATCAATCAAAAAGCGGTAATAACATATTTTTTCAAACCCAAACAACAAGAAAATTGCAACAAGTGTTCGAAATTTCCTCCCTCAGCCTCAATACACTTCTTCAAACGCTTGCGGAAGTTCTCGATGATGGTCGCAAGTTTGGCCACGGTAATCTCGTCCCAATTTTTCTTCAAAGCAGTTTTCAAGGCATTCACTGTTGGGTAACTTTTCTAGAAATCTTCTGTTCCAAAATTGAGCAAATGGAGTAGTCGAGAGGGCTAAAATCAGGCGAGTTACTTGGCCAAACATCCTTACCCCAAAAGCCTGGAAACAACTGATTGCAAAGGGTGATCGTCGAAGCGGCTCCATGGGCCGGAGCCCAGTCTTGCTGCAGCGTGAATCCCGTTTAGCCAAAGTGATTTGCGGCCCATGGATGCAAAACGTCCTTCAATACATTTTGTTGATCAATTTTGGAGTTGATTTTAACGTTTCAATCGATAAAAGCGAGTGGAGTCTTTCCGGTGGCACAGACGCCAGTCCACACCATAACCGACAGTGGGAAATGTTGTTTTATCCTCAATTTTGCAGTAGATGTCTTTTTCACTCCTCTCTTGAGCAATTGGCGACAATTTTGACTATTGTGGATTGGCTGGACGGTAAAAATTTTCTCATGTGTGAACAACACCTTCTTCAAGCGACCAGCAGCGACCATACGTAGCATCTTCTTAGCTCGTAGCTTCCTGTTCATCTTCATTCGATCGTTTAAGAGATGGGCTCGGTTGATTCGATAACTTTGAATTCCAAGTCTCTTTCGGACAATTGTCTGTACACTTTTCTCATCGATTCCCAAGTGGCCGGCCATTTTCTCATCGGAGTGGATTCCTTTTGATTCGACACTTGATCTTGTTGACGTTCTCAAGGGTGACTGCTGTTGCTGGATGTCCACTTCTCGGTCGATCCTGATCTTTCCAAGCTCGTTGTATCGTTTAAACGTCCGATACATAAACATTTGTGCATATCCCGTCACTCGAACGATCTCCATAGGCTGTTTTCCAGCATTGTGCAACTCAATGATCGCAGTGCGTTTCTTTTGGGTAATCATTGTGAGAGAAGCTTAAAGAAAAAACATAAGTTTTTGCTACAAAGAGGTTAAAAGACATCAACAAAAGTAAGAAAGATAAACAAAAAAAGTCGAACACTATTTTTAAAATTTTTATAGTCGCTTGAAAAAAGTATCAGAGCTTTCTCCGCACCGTGTATATGAGCATTATTAACTCGAACTTTATTTCAATAAAGTGGATGAGAAGTTTTCTCTCTCAATGACTTCTTTCAGAATTTCAATCTCTTATCGGTATTTCTACTGACTGTTCATTTTCTCACTAACACTATCAAAATAGAATTAAAAGGTTTTTTCAAAAAACATTTCAACTTATGACAAATTTAAAATATCAATAGGTCATTGTGAAATAGAACTAAAGTAACAAAGGAATTATCAGCAGCCAAAAAAGATGAACCAGTAGCTACTTTGATATCTGAGTACACTCTTTCATAAGATAGATAACTGACTCAATCGGCTGACAAAGTGACTCAAAAATGGCTATTCTGATAGCCCTTGAGATAAATCAAAAGAACACATTCAAATTTTGAAAGAAAATCTACAAAAAAAGCAAACAATAACTTCGCATCATATCAGTGACTGTCGCTTATCTCAGACCAGATAAGCCTTTATCTAATGTCTTTCACAAGATTTCTAATCTACAAGAAGTCACCACAGGTATTTAAACAGGACAGTTCACATTTTCGATATCTTCTGGCTAGGATCTCCTTATTATTCTAACCAAGTATAAAATCACTGTCCTTATCTATGTCTTTGTCAGTGGTGCATTACTGTTTCTTCATTCCATCCTAAATTCTCATCTCCCTATTTAATGTGTCGTCTGGTCCTCTCGATTCCTTTTTGAGCGGCTATTTCTCCATTCTCTCTTCTACTTCAATTTCCAAAAGAACTTTCAGATAATTGTTGTCCAAAACTTGGCTGAAACGCGAAATCATTATGTTTTTTTCAAATCAATTGCAACAACAGAAATACGATGACGCGGAATTGCCCGATATCCTCGACATCCCCCAGCTGCAGATCCCCCTTCCCAGGAATATTTTATTCCCTCCAAAGAGAATTGCCCTGCCGGATTGGTAAGTTCCTATCCTCTCATCGTGTTGAAACTAATTTCCTCTTTTTTTCAGTGCTGCCTGTAAAAAAACGCCAAGAGAACCTCACGCTGTCTACTGCTGTGGAAGCTTCTATTGTCATTCGTGTTTGATCTCAAAAATTAGAAATGTGGACCAGGGAGAAGTTCCAAAATGCGATAATTGTGGCAAAGAAATGGGAAACCGAAATTGATCTCGATTGCCTCTTTTCTTTTCAAAGCTATTTTATTTCCATTTCACAGAAAGTTAAGAAAATAAATATTCTATCAAAACTACCATCCCGTAAGGAATTCATAAGATCACCATTGTAAATTTCTCATCTTGGACGAGATTCTCTGAAATAACCTAATAGAATTTTCTGATATTTCGACCGAACTAGACAAACAAGCTTGTTGAGAAGCTATAATTCTGCTTAATTCCAATCTTTTTTAAGTTTCAAGGTCCTCAGCACAAACTCACCCTTTTCCTTCGTATCTACTTTCTAAAAGATCGTATGGTGTCTGAACTTGCGTCAGTCCAAAGCGTCTTTTGGTTAAATCTATCGAAATCCGATCCATTATGGACCGGAGAGTCTAACTTGTTTGTCCTAAAATAAAGAAGAGTCTCCGCTTTCATATTCTTTATTCAACTATTATTTTCCTTTCTTCGCGCGCGGAGGACAGGAGTTGGAGCTGGAGAAGGCTGATTTGGCGTGTTTGCATTTGGAGTTGGTGGCTTTTTGTTGCCCATTGTCTTCTCTGTATTCATCTTTTCTTTTGACGGATTTTCAGTCTTGTACAGAAATAATAGTCCTTCTCAGTTGCTTTCAAACTACACTTGACGTCCTCTTTCACTGAAATTCAATAAATTTATGGATATTATTAGAACTTACTACAGGCATCATGAAAATCGAAGCTAATTTTTGCAAATTTATCATTATATTCATCTTGTGTCAAATGGCTTGATCCTGGGGAAAAACAATTTGAAGACTGGCTTTTAGCGTGAAAATGCCGTTAATCAACGTTTTTTCATGAAATACCTTTTTTGATGAATTTAAGTTACTTTTTTGTTATACTTTAATTCAGATGAGCGATTCTCCAAGAGCTAAATTGATTGTTAGCTCCGTTAACCGAAATGTCAATCTCATTCACTTAGCTTTTATAATTCAAATTCCTCTTCTGCCGATGATTCCTGCCAAAAAAATAGGTCGCTCTTTGTATCGATTCTCAGTTTAATACTTCTTTTCAGTATGCATAATTTAAAAGTTCCATATTTTTCAGACTAATTCGTGCTCTTACTGGTTAGCCGAAGCTCTTTTTTGAGCAAGCCGAACTTAAGGTAATCAATCTTATAATTTCCAATATAGTTTTCAGGAAGTACCATTTAAGCAAATTGCGCAAAAACCACTCCTGTGCTTCTTCTCACAAAGAGTAATTCTATGAAAGCAGAGGAAGTATTAACAAAGAAAAAAGTTAGTTCTATTTCTGTTTATTTTCCTTTTTAACACTCGAAATTCGAATTGGTTTGATCCTCCAGAACGCTGAACATATGAGTCCTTTCAGTGACTTCTAGTTCTCACTGTTTTCTAACATCAAAGTGACTTTAGCCGCAAAAAGCTGGTGCTGAGGCACGCTCATTTATGAAACTGAAACTACTATGTTTGCTGGCTTCCCCGAAACTAGCTATTTGGCTTCTTTATCCCAGCTCAGTGACTGTGAGAAGCTATCATCAAGGTCTTTCGGCTTAAATAGGGTGACATTCTGCCATAGATTGTCTTTTAGAGGTTTTTAACACATTGACGACCGCGTGGCCGAATATGGGTCGCGCTTTTTGGTCCACAAGGGACTGCGTGGTCCATATATGGCCACGCTTGCACAAGTATAAAAGAGCGCCGGTCCCTGAGGCAAAAAAACAAAAAAAACATGCGCAGTCGTCAATGTGTTAATAGCAAAAAGTTTACAGAAGAGTCACTCAAAACAAAAGTGAGAAATTGATGTAGCCCCGATATTGTAATTTCTCATCTTTATAAACATGCGTCCTTCGTTTCAGCAATCCATGTTGACACAAGTATTCCATTTCAACTTTCGAAGAGAACAAATTTTAACACAATTTATTCAAGGGATCGGGGGAGAATTCATTGAGAATAGAGAGAGTAAAAGTTCTGTGGAAGTTCAAATGTCGACGGGAGGCCAATGTGTCCAATCGTTTTTCTAAATAAAATTCTTTTTTTCTTCAAACAAACAAAGACTCACTTGGCTGGGATCGCATAAAGAGGCCGTCTTTGGTCATATTTGGAAAAGTACATTTTAAAGAGAGGATCTGCTGAAGGATCGTTGTAGTCGTAAGCGAAAGCCAAAGCCATAATAACGAGGAGAACCAGGAAGCGGATCATCTGAAAATAAGTACTTTTGTGGCTCAGGGCTTCAAATTCCTCAGCCGAATCACTCATGTTGATTTCTCGGCTAGGAAAGTAAATCAGAAGAGATAGAGGCAAAAAAAATTAATGAAAACTGAAATGCGAAATTAATAAGTGCTGGGGTAATTGGCTCTTATTGCGAATTTGAATCCCACGAAAGGTGACAAATATCACGATAGATTCCCAGGGAAGAATTCTCTAACTTTCAAGCGTTGACTCAAAGTTGAAAACATGACTACTCTTTTTCGATTTTAGCTGCTAGACTTTCTTCTAAATTTTGACGACAAAGTTAGTCTAAACCTAAAGAACCAAAAAACTACCTTTTGATCCTCTAAATGCCCCCAAATAAACAAATGACCAATAGAAGTCAAGAAAGAAACGAACACCAACAAGGAATGGTCACTCAGTTTAGCATTTGGCCTCAACAGAGAAGAAGTTCGTCCACAAAATGGGTTCTGAGTAACTACAGCGGATCGTTCCCAATAGCAATCGAGTAAGGTTTAACTAAAGAGGGTATGGTAGTCGCTCGAAGGAAAAAAAGACGACCAGGAAGCGGATGAGAGTGTAAATAGGCTTTTTGTGGGTTTATAAATGGCTCAAGATTAGGCTTCTTCTTCTAATTAAAATGCGTGGTATGGCTGTTAAAAATGGAGACTAATATCCGAAAGAGGAGAGAATGTGTGGTTGTGACGGCTTCGCTGTCGACTACAAATGGACTTTGCAAATTGAGGACACAACGTGGGTGATGGGAATCAGTCTGGGCATAATTTATACGGGGGGAGATTTCTCGGCGGAGTCTAAAGAGAAAGTCGAAATAGGAGGAAGGTGTGGGTGGGCCCGAATCTCCCCGACAACTTCATTACATTCATAAAGGATTGTTTACAGGGTTGAGCTTCTGATTCGGTTGGGCAAATCAGAAGGAACAACACAATACGAAAGGGACATCGAGAGTCTTTTTTCAGCACACGGTTGACCAATTCCTTTGAGTCAAATCATTTCCAAATTCTGACATCTTTCTCGAATATTTCCAGCACAAAAGACAAAGAATCAGCAAGATTTTGCAGAAATTTGAAGAAGAAAAAATTGATTTTTTGAACGAGGATGACTTTTTCAACGAGATACGTGGCTTTTAGCCATTCAGTGGCACGATTATTAGAACTAAATATTCATTAGATTGTCAGAAAATAGACCGCGAAGATAGGTTAGAAGTTTCAATCTAGGAAGCAAAGATTTGACCATAAATCGTACTTCCGCAGTTCTTGGGAGTTAAATAATTGGTTTTTATAGTAACTTTCTTGAAAAACAATGTTATGAACAATGAGAGTTATAGTAAAAAAATTATCAATTCGCACCCGTATAATCTTGTTGTTCGTGTTGCAGGTCTTTCGGAGATCTCCCTTCTTATAATATGCTACAGCAATGTCACTACATTCGCTAGTAAGCTCAAGTCTTGGGGGAAATGGGTTGGGTGGCGTTTCGTGAAGCCACATTAACTCTTCCCGTACAATTTTTGAAAGGGGTCTGCCGGCCACCCCGAAAAGTGGACAACTTGTTGGAGAAGGACGGGAGTTTAGTCGAATCTCCTTCCTTATAAACTTTTAGCTCTGTTTCACTTTGGATGGATGAGTCAATTGCCTGAGAGGCCAGAAGATGGGTCTGTGTTTTTCAAAGTTCAAATGGGTATCTAGGCAGATTATTCCGCTGGTTAAGTCCAACGAGAAGAGTTCTGATTGAATCCTGCCATTGGTATTTGAGGTTTGTTCCACTACTTGGAAAACATAATTTTCTCTTGAGACTTCTCAAAAGTTGGGACAAGTTTATACCCATACGCTTTATCAAGCGATGCGTTTCTAACTCTCTACTGAAGCAGGTTGGATACAAATATTTTGATGAAATTTACCCTTCCTTTCTTACTTCAACAGAATAGGAATCCTATCGATCTGGCATGGCATAATACTGGCTCTCACTAGATCCGTAGGATTATCACATGCGCTGTCTCGTATTCCTTTTCTCTCGAGCTCCCAGATAATTGATCCCTCGGACAGACTCGCGGCTCACAGCGTAAGCATAGCTACCTCTCCCTATATTTGTCTCTTTTGCCTGCTGACGACTTGCCTCTCAGGTAACATCCAATAGGAGCTTGTCTCGCCAAATCTGCGTTAATTTGGATAGAAACTTTATCTTTAACTGCTGGAAAATAATTGCCTTTCAAGGCTTAATTATGAGTTTGAAGTGCTATCCGATTCTCTATGTCAACCTGGCTGGGGAAATGCTCAACATTCTGGATCAGCGGATGAAAGAAGTCATTGTATGAGGTTTACTTTTAGCTTAATTGCCCTCTTTTAGGAAGGAAATTACCGACCAAGGAAGATTAAGACAGACATAATTAAGGACATATTCCTCAAGGATCGACTTGAAGGGATCTTCCGTCCTGGCCAATTGCTAAACATAGAGGAGACATACATTCTTTTCGACAAATCGGCTTGTTGTTCTGTTTTGAGGCTGGCAAGACCTAACAGATTTGAAGACTGGAAATTGGTCTTAAAAGAGGAGTCATATTCAGCATAAATAAGTTGTTTGACTTGATGGTTATGCACTGCAAGTATGAGTTCTTGACGATCGACTTCCCCCAGAAGTTGCTGACTGTAACGATTGAACATTTGGCCGGAATTCGGGATCTGTGCAAAGATCAGCCTGAACCGGTTCAAATTGTGAATGATGCGTATGCCATGGTGAGGATTCGAGAAGAAAGTCATGAGCTACAGCAAAAACAAAACTACAGCCTAGCAGCTACCAACCTTAATTAATTACTTTTTCAGATTGACACGCTCTATCGCTCAACTCCCACCTGGGAATGGATTCAAATCCGCAATATGCTGCTCCAATTCTTCTTGGTAGCTTTCATCTTTCTTGGAGTCATTCTCTCGTCCCTTTTTCAGCATTCAAATATCAAAGTTTCTCGGACGGTTAGCAGTGGGAGACAGAAAGCAGATGGGCGATTCATCCTCCATCCTCCAGGAGAGAAATTAGAGCTGACAATGGATCAAATCGCCCCAGGTTCGTCTGGAACTAATGAATGACGGCCTGATTAGGGGAGAGGCGGGAAGATTATGGTTGGCCTTCTCAACGAGAATATATCTATTTCGACGAGGTAAAGGTTTACTTTTTTGTTACATAAAAACGACTACCTGCTTAGGATAATTTCAATTTTGAAACGGACGAGCAAGAGGAGACGCGATCCGATGAGCAATCAGTTTGATTTCCTTTTCTAGAGGAAGTCGGCTAAAAAAATAAAAATAAGATATCCTATTTGCATAATTAGACTTATCTAACTAGCACTTTTGCGGATTCGAACCTTCCCCAATAGCGTGTGGATAATCGGCTGTTTTTAATTCGAAATTTCATTAAATCACACGAAACCTTACAATCAATCGTATTTTTCCCTGTAATTTCCTCCCACAACAAGCTATTTCAAAGGGTGATCAAACAGCTCCAGGCAAGCAAGCATCTTTTCCACAACTATCGTACAAATCAGCAATCATTTTCACATTTTTCGCCTCGTCAGCGTCGAGATCAACTGTCAATCCGAAGGGAAGCATCTGCGTCTGGCTAAAAAAAACAATCTATTAGTCACTAGAAAAAGAGCAAAAGAGTTTTTCATTTTGTATTATTTGTCAATTTTTTTGAGCCAAGAGCATTTAAACGAACCAGAATGTGCAAAAGTCGCATTTGTTGAAGCAAGTGAAGTGAGAAGCATGAGCCCCGTCGTCAATTTCTGCACACGAAGGGAAAGGAAGCTGTAATTTCTTCTTTTTTCTCAAAAAGTTCAAAAGACCTCGGTTGTGACATTGTTGATATAATTAACCAAGCAGGGGGCTACACAATCTAGGAATTCGAGACCTTCGGAAGAATAAGTCACTCTTGAATCTTTTCTTCTAATTTCTTTGAAAAGACTTACAACTTACCGGGTAATTGAAATTTCAAACACATGCTGTATCCCCATCTGGAAGAAGGTTAAAATCCAAATGATAACTCACTTTATTATGAAGGAATCGTTTCCACAGTTGACTCGACTTTCTGCTGAGATATAAGCTTCGCAGAGACCGGGATTGCCTTCTTTGAATGCCGTCGAAAACGAAAGCAAATAAAAAAACAGAATCACAGCATGCATTCGATGACACTTTATTGGCTTATCAAGTCTGGGGACAGGTGCATTTTACGATAAGAGAATTCTGGGAGAACAAGATGACTTTTGGAGGCGAGGAGGTAATTTGAAAACTCTTTTTTGGAAACAAATATTTATCTATTTTTCTAATGCAAAATATCTCACTTTCATAAATTCAGAAGACATGGTAGAGATTCTGGACGGTACATCCTATTTATATTTTTGTTTCCAAAAGATGGATCCTAAGCCAAGAAAAAAGGTTTTCTCAACCAGAAAATATGAAAATTTTATTTCTTTTGCAATTTAAGGCTTAGGCTTAGTCAATGCAGGCTTAGCGCTGCGAAATAAGCGTTTTATTCAAAAGAATGGCCATTAACCATCAATTTTTCTTTGTTTTTGCCCTCATGTTTTTAGATGTAATGGAGGAACTCCAATAATAGCGATGGAATGGTGGCATAAGAACGGCGTCGTCACAAGAGGAAAATATCAAAGTGGAGCTAGCTATAAGCTTTAGCCTTATGGCTATCCCTCCTATCATAACGAGACAACTCCCAAGTGTACAAGCAGTTGTTAGGCCGGATATCCTCTCACTTATCAACAAGATAAGCACTTTGGTAATTTATTCCAAAAGATTGCGGCATTTTCTCTCAGGCGGTCTTCATTATGAAGTCCCACCGACAGTCGCTGGAATCCAAAAGAAAAATGCAGCGTGAACCGGTAGTCGCTTGTTTTGAGGAATATGAGGATTTTAATTATTACAAAACTGGAGTCAATGTTGTAAGTTTGCCCCTTTCCTTTTCAAATTGTGTCAACTTCTTCATACAGCTGGTAATTATGTAGGACTGCATTGTACTCGAGTCTTGGGTTGGGGCAACCAGGATGGAACATCCTATTGACTAGGTCAGTTTTGTTTCAGGTTGATTTCATCTTTTAGCTGCTAACTCATGGGGACGAAGCTTTGGAGATAATGGATTTGTCAAGATTACTCGAGGAATCGACGAGCGCAGATTTGAGGCTGTTATGGCTGCTGGAAGGGCTAAAATTTAGAAAATAAATATTTTTTAAATAAAAGATCTAAAATTGGATTGATTATGAGAGATATGGGGAAAATTCGGATGATTTCTTCCCAAAAATAAAGTTTGACCTCCTCAGATGTTGAAATATTTATTTCCTGTTACAGTGTCAAATTTTTTTAAAGTTTACCGACGCGGAATTCGAACCTGAAAACGACAAACAAGCAAGCAGATCGCTAGCTTTAATTAGAGAACAAAAATGTGGTATCTTTTATTGTTATGTAGATTATTTGGTCTATTGCTCCATCACGGATTTTTTGTTATTTATAGAATTTCTTAATCAAAATTTAAGCCATTGGAAGAAGGAGGAGAGCTGGAGGAGTTTTTCTCATTTTCCTTTTCTTTTTGTCGTTTATTTCGAAACCAATTTATTATGACCTGAGCGCTTTCAAAGAATCCAAGGAAAAAGCGCTTACCCGATATTCCAGATTAATTTCCACTGAAATTTGTTGAAGCTCCAGAATTGATGGATTTTTATTCTCGCTAAAATATGTTTCCAATGTGTCTTTTTCAGCATTCGTGAAAATTGTCCTCGTCTTTCGACGACGAGTTGGACAAGAAGGAATGGCTGAAGAGGGATGAAGGAGCGCAGCATCAGATTGCAGCTCATTCAGCCAAATAACCAGCTGATTCCTTACGTCGATTGACGCATTGAAATCCAAAATCATATTTTCAAAGCGAGAAATTGATGTCTGGGAAAATTCGTGACCAAATCACTGAGTTAGAACCGCTGCCACATCCGATTGGTTCAATCCCATTTTCATCCGAAGTGTTCGAAATTTTTTAATAAACGCTTCGATATTTCTCATCTCCACTATATACTTTCTTTTCAACACATTTTGAACTGATTCCACCAGCTGAAAATATGCGATAGAATGACAGAAAAGGAACCAACCAGCTTTCGATCCTCCTTCCTCAAGACCAAAAGGGCTTGTTTTTATCTCCTCCTGCATTTTCCGTTGGAAGTACTCCTACCTCCTCTGCTGTTGACTCCTCGAACAGATTTGTTCCATTGTTTATTTGGTGGATTTTAAGCTTTAGGCTTAGGCGCAAGGATTAGGTATTTCGGTTTGAGTCTATAATTTTATGATTTTTATCGGAAAAATTGGGAAATTACCTCCACGTATTGATTTAAATTATCAAGAGTCCTATTTTGATTGTAATAGGTTGGAGGAGGATGAAGATCTTCATAGGGGTAGCCATAATTTTGAGAGACTTGGACCTGTTCGGTCATTGGCATAATCTGAAAATGCTGAGTTTTATATGATAAATGGTTAAATTTACCGTGAAATGATGAGCTGAAGTTGGATAGTATTTATAAGTGGGAGTAGAGATTCCATAATGTGGTAC
Organism: Oscheius sp. JU1382; assembly: GCA_932521405.1. NCBI lineage: Eukaryota > Metazoa > Nematoda > Chromadorea > Rhabditida > Rhabditidae > Oscheius > Oscheius sp. JU1382. The sequence goes on from OW051479.1 coordinate 6,411,842, forward strand.
TTGTATAAGAGGAGGCCCGTGTCTCGGCAGGAGGGCTGAAAAATAGCCAGGTGCCATCACAGGAGGAGGCTGATGATATTGTTAAAAAACGCGGCAGGGTGCATCGACTGCGACTTGCTGAGAAGGGAGGCAGCTTAAGAAGTCAAGTATGTTATCTTCAATCTCGATGTCCTAGGTCAGATGGATTAATTACATCTTCTATATTGCTCGTTTCTTCCTGAAAAAAGCTTTTTTCATAAATGAATTGGTTTTAGAAGTGATTTAGATTGAGAGTTTGACTAGAAATCAGCTATATATCTATCTAAAGTGCGTCCGTCTCTGTCTGTGTGCGTGAAGCCTCTCAGGTCAAGACGAAATTCCAGGGAAAGGGACTAAAAATTTTTGTTGGAAGACTTCTAACTTTTTCAAGGAATTTTCTGAAGAGCGATTATATTCCAAGTCAATTTTGTGTTCTCTGGAAAGCTGGTGAACGCTAATTGGAAGTAGGAAGATTTGCGAATTAAAACAGTACACAAAATCAGTTCTGGGGAGGGCTGAAATTCCAGGGGAAGGGAACTAAATTTGAGTGGGGACAGGACTAAAATCCAGGGGAAGGGAACTAAATTTGAGTGGGGACAGGACTAAAATCCAGGGGAAGGGGGCGACAATTCGAGGGGAATGGGCCAAAAATCCCAGGGAAGAATCTATTAACATTTATGCGCTTCCAAACTTTAAAAAACCTCTCGATGATCCCATATTTAGTACCGAAGGCGCCTCGATCTAAAATTGCGTCGGTCTCTGTCCGTCTGTTTGTATAAACTCTCAAGACCTATCAAAATCCTTTGAGGCCTCAAGCTTTGTCGAACCGAAGGCCCCGACGACGACGATAACCTTTTTTTTTTAAAAAAAAAAAGGGAAAATTATTTTAAAAAAGCGACCGCCCATGGAAAAGCTATAATCTGAATTCTGACGGGATTTTGAAAGGCTTCAGACAGACAGACGAACACAGATCTACTTCTATTTAAAGTAAAATTTTTCCAGCTTTCTCAAAAGACTCTCGATTCCATCAGCCAAAGTTATTATCAATTCCACTAATTCGACTGGTGAACCAATCGTTCAAATGAGTAGGTCACTTATTCAAAAGAAAGCGACCTCAAGAAATATTCTGCGAGAAAAGACTACCCCCAAAGGATGATGGAAGAATCTTTTTAAAAAAAGAAGGACTCAAAAAGAAATCACTTTGACTATTCTTTTGACTTTAATCTTCACTTCTACGGAAATTTTTTGCTCTTTTGGATTCATCTTAGCTGCGATTCGTTCAATGAAGCCTACAAAATGGCTGAAAAAGATGAGAAAGAGTTGCAAGAAAATGTTGATGAAAAGAAAAATCAAAGCCGATGAGGCAAAAATTGAGAGAGCAACCATTCATAAAGAAGAAATAAGCCAGATTGGGAAAACCTACAGACGAGTCAAATTTGATTTCTACTTGGAAGCAACAGATTAGGAGGAGGGTAAATCGAATTTAAGAAAATTATTCCAGAAGTCTTTCTTCGAGTGACTGAGGAATGGATGTATAAACAAAATCTGATAGTTTTTGAGGCAGTTTGGGTCTTTCAATTCATTTCTTTCCATCAAATATTTCAGATGTTTCTCCGCTTTTTTCCAAACCACCGAATACAATAATTCCATTTGAGAGTTTTCCTATTCCAAAAGAATATCGTGTATGGTTAAAACTCTGTTTTTCTGTTCACTTCTTCTTGGGATCTTTGATATCCATTTTCCATACTTGATTTAAAAAGCCAGTTGCTGAAGCGCCTCCAAAAATGGATAGAGTTTAATCGCTGATTAGCATCGTATGGTTAGAAATTCCAACAGGCAAATCACAAAATAAAATCCATTCCTGTAGTTTTGGATCAAACATCTCCATAGATTTAAAGATTTTTGCAGGAGGATTCAATCCTCCAGTGGCAAATATTCGATCCTTAAATACTGCTGCTGCTACATGGGACCTTGCATAATTCATTTCTCTGGAAGGTTTTTAATTGAATTTTGAGAAAAACTAACGACATGTAGGTCTATTTGTCTTGAGAAATATCATACTTTTCTACTGGTTTTAGAGACTCTACAGCATCTCCAGAAAATCCTCCAATAGCCCAGATATCTCCTTTGTAAACCAGAGAGCTATTGGAAATATAAGTTCTTTTTTGATTTAACGATGCCAATTTGATCCAACTTTCATCATTTTTCAATTTATAACAGCCCTGCTGACGACCATCCTTGGAAAATCCTCCAAAAATATAGATTTCTTCATTGACTTCAACAGCCCCAAAATCTTCCATTCTCATTGGAAGAGTGATTCTTAACTTCTTCCAACTTTGAGTCTTTGAATCGAGCAAGTAAATTGTATTGTCTCCACTACCATCCAAAATTAAAACCTACAAACAGAGTCTAAAAGGTAGAGTAAATCATACCGATGTGTTTTGTTCCTCAAATGTACTTTCTCTTTTAGCCGCAATTTGAACTAAAATCTTCTCGAATTAATCAATTTAAACAAACCAAATTCTTCAAAACTTTAATCGATCCGGACAAAGAATTCTTTAAAATAGGCTAGATTTGTATTGCCGAGAAGACAGGAATGAATTATTTGGCCAATCTCAGAAAATGAATGGTCATTTTTCAGAAAAATGTCGATCTTTATCCTAAGAGCTTCATCTAGTTTACTCCGACATTTTCGATTTTCCCTGCAAATTGGTATTTGTTTTCTCCAAGAAGGCTACCCGTCTGCGAATTCTTCAATATAAAGGACGAGCACACCAAGACTGTACAGATCTAACTGCTTTTTGGTTTCTTTTTTTTCGAATTCGGGGTTGTAAAATAAGCTTGTCCTATCCCACGAAGCATTTATCGACTCGAAGCGCAAGCCAAGTTTCACTTTCTCTTGGTTGGTTACATAAATCCTGAAGAAGCAAAAATTAAACCATCGGTTGTTGAATTACTCTTCGGGAGTAATTGCCTTGTGGGCGTATTCGTTTTCATGTAGATATAACAGCGCTTCACAAGTCTGAGAAACAACAGTTGAAATAATTACTTGAAGCGATTTGTTGCTTGGATTTTTAAGATCTAAATGTCGTTAATTATAAATCTACATGTCCTCGTTTAAAATTTATAAAATCCTGGGAAGTTTTAGCAAATTACGTTCATTTCTTTTTGGCTCCCCAGGCTCATTAGTGAATAAATGCTGTATTCTAAAACCTACAATCATTCAAATTGCAAGGAACGTATTCAGTAATATAACCAACAACCTTGATCGACGAACTCGTCAATTCACATGCCATCCACACAATAGCCAGAATATTCAAATGTTCGAACTGAATCGTGGACATTTTCTTAAATAAATTGCAGTCCTACATTTCCAACTGCAGCCAGATGACGGAGAAGCCAGGGTACTCTTTTTTCTTCGTGTGTTAATCTTAGAACATAATCACTGTTGAGCAGAATAAAGTTGCGTTTGTAAAACTTACGTGTTGTTGTGTCGAACGAGAAATCTATTTTCATTTTTTCCGAAATTAATTGAAGAACGAATGTCGAATTCAGAAATATCAATCTTCCGTAAATTTGTGTTCATTATTTGCGAGAAGTCTTGGAATAGTACGATGAAAAAGATCGATTGTGAGACGACGATTGTTGACACGTCAGCCCCAAAGATAAGGAGTTCAAAAACTTAAATATTTTGGTTATATTTTTATAATATGACGCGAGGAAAAATAAAAAGCCGACTTTCGGCAAAACTTTCAACAACAACAAATAAATAGTTTATATTGCAACAACTAGATCAACGGGCAGAAAATCATCACTCGACGTCATCAAGCAGTTTTCTTTTCTTGTGCCTCTAGTATCTCCTGTTTTTCCTAAACACCAGAATACCGTATTCTTTCTATTAAAAGCCTCCCTAATAAATTCGCCATGATTTATTTGAAATTTTCACTCATTTTCATGCTTTTTGATGTTCTGCAAAAAATCATTTGGCGTCCTCTTCAACTTTGCAGAACATCAAAAGTTTGTAAAATAAATGAAATTTTCTCAAAATCGCGGAGACTTCTATTAGAAGAGATGCGGTAATTTAATTGATTTCACTCTTACTTCTACTGCTCTTTTTATTTTTTTCATAGTTTTGCGTTTTTCTGGGTCAGCGTGCTTTCCCATGTTTATTATTTCTTTAATATCATCATACGAGTCATCATCATATTCAAGTTCTGGTGGGTCGTTCTAAACTGATATAGATAAAAATAATAAACTAAACGTACAGTTTGTATATGATAACTCCTGACATATTCATGATACTTTTTAATTCCATGTTCAGTTTGGGAATCATCGGTATAACGAAATTCCCTTTTCTTTTCTTTCCAATTTTCATATGGGAGCCTATAACAAAATATAAAGTATTCAACGCAAAGGCACTTTTTCGTCATTAAATAATACAGCGTCATTGAGAGAGAATAACAGTCAACTTTTTCATTATATTTTATTAGCGTTCTGGACCCTTTTTCTACTTCTGGGGCTCTGTAATAATCAGTTCCTACGCTAAAAAAGTAATTATTCATAGTCTGACTACAGACCTTACCCTGCAGTGTTTTTCTGACCTAAATATGTAGCATTATCGAAGTCGATCAGTCGAATGTCTTTGGCAGAAATTGAGCCATCTGCGATTGTTTTAGTTACCATTATACTAAAAAATGGATAATTAAATTGGATACGAATAAAACTTTTCTGGTTTTAAATCCCTATAAGCAATGCCCATTTCATGCATTTTTGTTAAAACTGTAGATAAAATCAGAGCTAATTTAAGCAATATTTCTCGAGTAAATGTTACGTAATTTGCAATTTCATCAAAATTTTTTTCCAAGTTCTCGAATAAAATCCCAGTTATTCGATGATTATCCACTATAAATCCCTTTACTTCTGAGACAAATTTATCTCTAAAAGCCTAAACTGTATTTTTTAGAAATTATAAGGAAAAACGCACATTACAAATTCTTATATTCCTACCGTTATTATGGTGTAATTTCGTAAACTCCTTTAAAAAAAGAGGCAATTTTTTTGATTTGGCACTGAAAATACTTATATAGTTTGTTTCAAAATCTGGCGACCAAACTGACTATCACACTGCGCTTCAGATTTGAATTTAGGTTGGCCGCATGGCGTTATTTTAAAGTGTTTTTGTTTCTTTTTAATGCCATAACTAATTTAAAACACAAGAAATCGATTAAAAACAATAAAAAATAAAAGTAGTATTAAATAAAAATATTTAAATAAAGCCAGTGCGGCCAGCCTAAATTCAAATCTGCAGCGCAGTGTGATAGTCAGTTTGGTCGTCGGATTTTGAAACAGACTATGCCTGTTAGTTTGTCCAAAAAAAGACGGCAAGTTCGCACTTGAAACTATCAATTTTGAAGTTTTAACATTTTAGCCTAAAAATAAGTGAACGATTTCATAGCTTTTTTCATTTCTAGATGCATGGTACTGCGCACGAGCTTGTCGTCTTTTTTGGACAGAATATACAAAACACTTAATTCTAACATTTTTCTTTTAATTCACTTACTCAACCAACATCGATGTAGCGTCGTCGATACAGCTGACTTCATATAAACTAGAATAATTTCTTGATCCTTTTTCAGTAATAGGTACTTTGTTGAACTTTTCGCTTGTAAAATAGGGCAAAATGTTTTTGCGACTTTCCTTTGGCAAGTTTTCGTTACTTTCCTTTAGCAATTTTATGAGATTAAATTGGCACTGAATCAATTTATTCTTTTGGAAATTAACTAATAAAACCTCAAAACTACTTTTTTCTAACCATTCGCGAACATCTTTCAGAGTTGCAAGTTCTCCTTCCTCGTACAATTCTATTGCCCTCTGTATAACATGACTAATATGACTGGGTGGGTGGTTTAGATTCAATTTGTTAATAAATCTCAAATACATATTAATAAAAACATATTATTCTTACTTTTCAGGATTAAATTCTTTTGATTCGATAAAATGGAGCTCAAAGACGAGTGCAATTGAGTAAAAGACATATATAAATCCACACATATCTTGTACCTCCTCCTTGCTGTACGGAGCATTAAAATCTCGTCTTAATATTTTAGTTTCTTCTTGGAAATCTTTAATTTCATTTTTGATCTTTTCATTTTTTAGAAAAGTTTCTTCTCCACTTTTCTCCTTTCTTAGATAGATAGTAGTGAGATCTTTGGATAGATACAATCTATATTAGTGAATAATAGACTACTCTTAACCTTACGTAGTCAGATCTACATCATTTGGTGCAGCTTTTTCCTCATGTTTTTTTGCCAAATGTTCTGTAAGCTGAAGCGCCCACTCGAAGCTTAGTATGTTCAGTCTTGTGAATTTAATTCCCTCATTAGTGGATGAATCCATATCCGCCTCGTACTTTTGGATGTTTTTCAAAAACTCGAGGAGTTGGATTTCACCTTCGGTTTCATTTTGTTCCTTTTCAGGATGTGAGTCTTCAGGTGGCATTGTGCCTGAAACTGGTGGGTAGAATGTCCACTTTATTTGAAATTAAGAGACGGTGAGAAAAAGTAAAAGGTGTAGGAAAAACAAAAAAGAGGAATGAGAGAGCTTATCTTCTTGCTTATCAATAAACCGAGAGGCGGAAAAGTCTGAATCATTTTAAATATTACATCACTGGCTAGAATTATAGCGTAAACCTATACAGTATGTAGGTATAAAGTCGGGTTGATTGCTTTATTAGCGGACACACCTAGATAGAAAATAGGACAGTTATCGGCGAAGACTACTACGTTTATCTTGTTGTGCAAAATCGTTTCTAATTGTTTTCTTATTTATCCTTTCTCTTTGATAGCCTACAATAATACTGCAATCTGGTCTCAATTTTGGATCTTTTCGTGTACACTGTTTCATCCACTGCAACGCCGGGTATAAGTCATTGTCTAGTTCATATGTTGGATCTTTAGGATAGTTCTCCGGGTTCGATAGCCACTCCCGATATTTCGTTGATGTAGCAAATTCGCGTCTGCCAAATGGCTGGAGCTGGAAAAGAATCGCAAAAATGATCAGCCCAAGTCCATAAACGTCAGATTCTGTTGATAAAGACTTTGAGTCGTCATCGCCAACGACCCAGATAGATTCCGGGGCTTGAAATTGGAACTCTTTATCGGTTGGTAGTTTGAGTCTAAAATTGTCGTTTTTCTCTAATACCGTATTTCTCTCTAATAGAAGCCCCCGACTTCCATTCCATTCGACTTTCAATCTCCTTGATGGACCGGCTTCTGTTAGAGAGAAATACGGTATCTTCATGAATAAAAATTACTCTTTCTCAATGGGAGATCCAATATCACCAGCGTTTTCGAAATTATGTAGTTTGACTGCAGATTTTCCTTCGCAAAACATAATACTAAATTGCGATACTGCAGCAGTTGCTAGCATGATACCTCGACAGATTCATATTATGATGAACCAGTTTCACTTCATGCAAATAGTTCAAAGCAGAAGTTATGGAGTAGATCCATTGGAGTTTCATACGTGGCGTAATATCCATTGTATTTCTGCCACTTCCCTTGATAATTTCTAGAAAAAATGTGAAATTATTCGATTGAAAACCGTCTCTAAAAGTTATATTTATTTCCATAGGTGATATTAGAAGACCAATTGGGTTATTATCCTTGCTTTTAACAACATATTGAAAATGAACAATAGAGTCGTGAGATATCTAAAAATAGCTTTTGGTTTTTAGCCCTGCTGAAATCCAAAACTTTCTCGCACTATCATACTACAGACTCTGATAAATTCACTTTCCATTGACTAGTAATGCATGGCGTTAAAGTAATAAATATGAAGAGCGACTTACGAATCTTATGATATCCGCCTCTTTCTCATATTTTTTCAGGTTATTTGGGTCAAATATTATAAAAATGTGATCTATAGAATAGGAGGAATTGCTAGTTATCATTCTCTTTTTTATAGAAGTTTTGACATATTGTGGGTAATTTTCTCCAAGAAAATTGGGTACGTTATAAAAAAGCTCTTCATATTGAATATCTTTTGTCTTCTAAACAAAGATCAGACAAGTATTTGGGGGAACCTGTGGTAGAGAAATGACGATGCCTCCACCAAAATTAAGATAAGGAAAATTCGAACTTGGCGTTTTTTTCTGCAAAAGTGGTGAAAGAATATTTTGAAACTTACGATATAAATACGTTTTATCAACCATTTAGTGCCAAAGTATAAAAAGATGTAGAGGAACACCAATACAAAAATAACCGAAGTTGGATTAAAAGTTCCGTAGATTGATTTTGTGCAAAGCATCAAAAAAACACCGAAATAGAAAACAAAGCACAAGAAAACGAGTGGCAATGGAATGAGCAAGCAAATAAGAAGTAGAAAGTGCCATGTATAATTTCTATAAAAATGATTGCTAGGGAATATTTGATGTCTAGTCCGGCACCAGTCTGTTCATCTCAAATAGACGACAATTGGCTCCTAGGTTAGAATATAAATGCTCACTCAATTTTAAAGACGTCAATTGTAGTTTGACGAGGGGTTTCTTTTGTGTGGCTATCGTTGCGCGTCTGAATAATTTGGTCAAACGAAGGATGAATGGGAAGCAGTAAAATCACAAAGAATGGAAGAATGATATTAATCACTCCTCTAAAATTGAAACATTAGTTGGTTTATCGGTCTTTTGTCTATATCCGTGTTCAAAGTCTTTTATAAAGTTCAGATTAACGGACTCAACTCTCAATTGAATAGGACTACCGATAAAATAGACAAACCTTAGCTGTTTAAGATTAAGATAGGTCTTCAAACTTCTTCTTTCGGGCACTATTGTGCTATAGTTTTTTCCTAAAATTAGATCATTTTCTTTCTAAAAATGAATATTTGATGAGTCCTAAATAGGAACCGCACCACGCTACAATATAACTCGAATATGATGGAAAAAAAGGAGAAGCTTGCTGCTATGGCAATCAATTCATTGTCAGGCGTATCTTCTCCAATAATATTCAAAATACCAGCAGCAATTTCTAACAGAGATAGAAGAAGACTGGGATACGCATGCGGTTTCGAGGAGTAACGACTGCAGTCGGATATTAGAATATATAAAGCGCGACTTGTTGCAGATAAAAAAACCAAAACCATTGTAATTTGTCTGAACCTATTGGATAAGTCTATCGAATTTTCACAAACTCTAATAAAGACATCAAACTGCAAATTTGTCTTAGAGAAGGACATTCCAATAAAAAAGCTCCTAGCAAAGATTCATATTCAATTTGTGTTTTGTTCGAATCTCTGAAAGTTATTTTCAAAATAAAATATTTCCAAACTCTAATATTTCAGTTATATTGTTCCTTTGATCCTCGCATTTAAACGAATCTCCTTTTTGTCTTTTGACCTCAGATATCCACAGATTAAATATGATACATAGCAAAGAGGAGGTCAATGAAATATTCAGAAAATATAGGCTTAATAATTATAGAATGCGAGAAAAATAGGCAACCTCGACGTCATTGTGTTGCGTAGTTTATTTTTAAATTGAATTAATTCAATTTTTAGACATTTACAGGAATTCTTAATCCGTTGAACCTTGGTGAGCGGTTGCTTTTCTGCTGTTCCGCCGTCGTTCTCATTAATAAGTGAGTCCTGCACATCTGTATGGGTCTCGGCCATGTCCTCAAAATTGTTATAATGCTGGTGTTCGTCGAGAAGAGTTGAATACTCAAACAGGAAGAGAGAAAAGACGCCAAAAACTAGTAAGGACACGGGCATGAGGCGTTGCAAGCCGTGTCATCTGGAGACAAGCTGCCTCCTCTCACACCCGCCATAATATTCGAAGTCTCAACCTTGAGATAGTTCTAAGGCTACAAATAAAATAATAATAGGAGATAGCAAGATGATACATTTCAAGCAGCAAGGGAAGCATTTCTCTTATCGATTGTTGACACAACCCAGGATCCTTCTATCACTTTCTTACAGAAGTACTTTTCTCTCTCAACTTGACGTTGTGAAAGTTATCGAACTACGTAAATTTTTGATCCGGAGATGGAACAATGGTTAATTACAAGAAGACCTTCCAGAAATTAGCCTTTTATAATTGATGGCTCGATCTCAAATGGAAAATCTCACAGAGCCGGTCGGAATTTAGGATTTATTCAAGTTGAAGTTTTACAATACTCAAAGATAGCTTAAAAGCAATCAGAAACTTATCCAAATTGAATCTCCCTCACAGATGCAAACATCTTCCCACTTTCTCTCTCTCTCTCTCTCTTAAACTGAAAAGGGAATTCGACAAGTTCTGAGAGGCTTAACATACAGACGGACGCATTTTAGAAAAAAGTATTTTACTGATTAATGTTTATATTTCTCTTTGTTGGATCTCTATCCCAGCAGCTTTCCATTCTTTTTTTGAGTATACCAGCTTGTGGTTGAGGAAGAGACCCGTAGAGGTCATCATCAATTGGTGGATGCTTTGTACCTATTTTCTTATGAACTTTGCCAGTAGGTTCCCTAAAGTTAATTGTGATAAATAGAGAGCTAGGAAATTAACTTCTTATTAATCAGGAAATATAAGACGAAGGCGTAACTCCAATAGTCAACTCTATAATCATAGGGGACGTATTTCTCACCATCTGTTTCAATCATCTCAGGTGCGCAATATGCTTTTGGCTTAGAACTGAAATAAAAAATACTGTTTTTCCCTGAATAAACGACCCAGTCTTCTGATGGTTTTCTATCTTCCAAATTGCTTTTACTAGTGAACCCATTTGACGTATGTTGGCTTTTATATCATTCGAAAGAGCTCGTTGAGCTGCACAAGATGTCGCTTCCGTTTTTCCCCTGAGCTTACGTCAAATGGGTTGCCTAGTTAGAATTTCATTACGGAATCTGTGTCTCAATGGGGAGGATTCTGATTTGGACTTCATACCCAGACAGAAAGAGAAAAGCATAATTCCTTTTTACCTGGCAGTCATAAGTTGTCCGGCTATACGGGCTGAACTAAAATCTTTCAGTTTTACTATAGGAGTTTTATGTAACTCATCTGAATCATAGATTTCTTCATGAATTAATATTCTGAAACTTGCTTTCTTTTAGTAAGCAACTTACGCGTCTGGACAAATGTTCCTATGAATTATATTTTTTTTATGGCAAGCAAGTATTGCAGCTCTGATTTGATTTGCAATCCGTAGCAGATATGTATTGAATCTGTCTCTTTGACTTGTTGTCTTACTTTTGTAATCATCGATAACTGTAAGAAAAGTCTAAATAACGAAATATAGCAACTAACTAGATTTTTCTAATGTAGAGTCTGAAAATCTTTCAAAATAATATCCCTCTATCTTCAATGAATCGCTATTATAGACGAAGGATAAAAGCTTCCGAATGTTTTCATGTTTGATCTGCAATTGCGTTATAAAAAATTGAGAAGACTTTATGGAACTTGCTAATAGACACATACCCCAGATCTCAACTTCTAGCGTGACTTACTCAATTTTTAGTTTTTTTGCTATAAGTTGAGTTGTAGGGTGAGGGTCTATTAGAGAACTTACGGCACCTCTAAAATTGCTTTCTTTTCACGTATTAAAGATTTAGTGCTTTTAGAGGTCTGATTCTCCAAAAATTCGATTTTTACAAATTCCAAGTTCTTCTCTTTTTCATCTTTCTCCGTTCGTCTTTCATCAATGTCTATATCTATAAAGTTGAGCAAAACATGGAGAAACTCACTGTATATTTTTGCTTCAAAAAGTGCAGAAATAACAAAAATTTCTAGAGACTTATAATCGTTGGTCTTTTGTTCCTGCAGTTGTCGGATAGTCTTCTTCAAAAAATTCAAGCTTTCTTCCACTTTGTTGTTTTTACTCTCTGCATTAGCCGCCTCCAACTTTTCATGAATTTCTTTCACAACTTTAACAAAGTCATCAATAAGATCAATTTTCCGGCGTTCTTTCGAGGTATCACGAGCTTCTGTGTTTCTCCTAGATTCACTAAATGCCATAAATATAATTATGTAGGGGCCCAATTGTGTCGTCAAAGGGGAGATTTCTGACAAATTGTTGAGCATAAACAAGTTAACTTTTTTTGCTAAAGCAGAAGATAAATCAACTCGATTCTTGGTTTAATTGATAGATCGAATTGTAAGTTTGAGCCCGACAATGGGCTCCCCAGTTATTTTCTATTAACTAACTTACTCTTTTTGTTCAAAAATGTCAATTGCTAGTTTGCAGTAGTTATCGGTTAGAAATAGCCTAAAATCAGCGATCAATTGAATTGCCATTTTGCCTTAACCGGTCGGTTTCTATAACAGGACGAGTGCCCAAAACATAATGGCAATATTCTAATGCATTAGCCAATTGCGAAATCCAAATCAGAACTCCAACACAGTTGGTTAAGGGTTGAAAAGCTTTATCCAAAAAGTCTTTATCAATATGAGCTTTACCTATCGAATGTTTAATTTCTAAAGGAAAAGTCAAGCTTTGGAGTCTCATACTGGAATAAATATTTCCATTTTCTGGATATTCCATCAAGATGCCTTGTATTTCAAAAGCAATTTCCAAATACGGCAGCTCAATGAATTCCACCACAAATGCTTCGAATCGCAAGAAATTATAGTTTTCCCACTAGAATTTTAAAATTATTTTTGAAGAAGAAATTATAAATTATCTAGTGGCATTTCTTTCCGAACACAAGTCGAGCGGTCAAGCAATAAAGTCTCCCTTATAAGTCTCAATTATCAAAAAATGCCATTAGACAATTCGAAGGTACAACTCACTGCAAGCATCTCTTTAATCCAATCTTTGTCATTGGCAGTAAGAGTCATCGGTTTCATTAGGTAAAGCCTGCAAATAAATTAGACAAGGAATTAAGCTAAAATACTTGTCTTCTATATAAACGGGTCTTAAGTCATATAAACTAGGACAAATCTCCTCTAAATTCTGATAGTCGTAAATGGGGGCTAGGTCTTCTTTTTTCCATTCAGATAATTTAAATGCATTATCGTATCTCTCTCGTTCTTGGCTGCTCTGGTTAGTCTAAATTCGAATCGTTTTTAAATGTCGTAAACTCTCTAATAGACGCGCATTCCCATGTCTTAATTGTTTGATTCACTCTTAAACTTTCGTTATTTTTTATAATTTCTGAGGTTTTGCAAAGTTGCTCTCCTCTACAAGACTGCAGAAGATCCAAAATTATAAAAATTGTGGGAAGTTGACGAATTAAGCGAGAAATTGCGTCTATTAGAGAATTACAGTAATATGTAGCAAGTTGCATATATATGTAACTTTAAATGTAACTTGTTACATATTACTTACAATAAATGTTCCATAGACAACAGCGATTATGTTTGCTGCTTGCAAAATAGCAATGACCAGCGAACTCCAGTAAATCCATTTAACGAGGGAGAAGATGAATAGGAAGGAAAGAAGTAGAAAAGCGATGATTTTTTTTCCTGCCTTTTTTTTTCCTATTATCTCTATTTCAACATTCAAATAATTTAGCAGCAGTAGGATAGAAATAAACGAGAGACTCTTCGCAATTATCCTAAACTTCTACTAAAAACTTTGTCGAGGATGGTATTTTGCTTCATCCTACCTAACTTACCATATTACCATTTGTAACCACAGCCAGTTTTCACTTGTACATTCCGCAGGACAAGTTTTCGGCTGGCTTCGCTTATTAATGCATATAAAGTATAGCAAAAATAGACAAGACTCTGCAATGAAAGAAACAAGAAGTGCCACAAATGTGAAAACTGCATAGACGACTTTTGACTTCAAGAGGCTTAAAAAAGTAATTCGCTGCACTGCTACAACTCACCATAGATTAATTTTCCAAGGTTTGAGAATTCTAACTAACCAGTTTTTCCTGGGTTTTTGCAGTACATTCTTTGTTTGCCTTGGATTTGCTGCTTCACTCATTTTGTATAAATTTAGAGGCGAATTTACTGAAGGTTTACTGTAAAAACAAAGTGGACAAATGTGTTTCCAAGATAAGTCTTATTTTAAGATTGATAAGGAAGAGGTTCAAACGGGGAGCTGCTTCCAACCGGAAAAGCAGAAATATCTTTGGCACAAAAAGTCTAAGCTGGCGAGGAACTAGACGTCGAATGGCTTGTTCTCTTTAAATGATAAGGCAGCTGTTGAGGATTCGCCCTAAATATTGTTTTGCCTTATTGAAGCAAAAAAACTACTTCAGCCATAGTTCCAATGAGGACTGACGCCAAGTTATCTGTGTGGATGAGTGTTAGACACATCATAAAGTAGGCTTGATAAACGGATGCGTAATTCAGCGTCATTCCAAATACAGAAATTAAGCAGATCAGTCCAGCGATGGAATGAGAGTTGATTAGAAAACAGCCATCGAATATCCGCTTGGCATAGTAAAACAATAAAATCGACGTAACTATCGAAAGACCCAGAATGGCTCGTCTGAATTTGTTCTTCAATTAATCAGAAATTCCTATACTTGAATTGGAGGGACATCAGCTCATTTCCCAGGAAGAAATCAAGAAAAACGCAGACTACTGTCATCGAGCTGATCACAAAAATCAGAGCTCCGGGGAATTCTCTAAGCCCTGTTGTTCCCGCATAGAAACGTTCAAATACCGTGGTAAAATGACTCTGTGACATTTGGCCAAAAGGCTGGCAACCATTTCAAAATAGAAGCAAAGCAGTAAGGGGGAGAAATTGCCAGCACTGATAAAAATCGATTGATTAACTCCATAATTTTGAAATCTTTTTTCCCCACAATCCTCCTTAATTTATTTCTGTTTCGTTGTGCCAGACTCCAGACAGATTCGGATTATTGGCTCTCATGACTGATACCATTCTCTGCTGTCGTTGTTAGTCTTCTTTGCGTAAAATGTACAAAGCCAAGTGCCTTCCCGATAAGACTGTAGTGCATTCGTGCCAGTCAGCAGCTCAAACATTACAAATAAAAGAGAGGGACCTGCCAATGAATTTCTATAAATAAAATATAGCAGTCTTAACAAGAAATTGGTTGAATAATATTCTCCTTGGTTTTTAAGAGGGAAAAGCGTTGATATTTCTGATAGAGTTCTTTCCACTTGTTTCTATTAAATTCAGCTAGAACCTATCCTCTAGCTGTTCCGACTTATTTTTTTCTCTCCACAGAACTAATATTGTTGAAGCTTTCAAAAGGATAGAAAACTTAACTTTAGGGTGGCTTTGATTATGTTTAGAGTTCAAACGACAATCAGGAAGTTCCTTGCAAAAGTACGATATTTACACAACCTTTATGATAAGTCGTAGGAAGTTTTAGTCTTTCCTGATAAAGGAATAGAAATTACTTTCAAAATGGAGGCCAATTGAAATCTACAATGAGGTGATAGACAATGGAATCTCACTGACGGATCTTTATGGTTTAGATCAATTAATAGTGAGTTCATCGTGATACAAATCTTTCCTTTAGGTGTTCATCACCTCGCTTGACATTAGAATTACGACTGTCGACGACCAATTAGGTTGAAAATATCTCACTATGAATGTGAAAATCTCCTCATTTTTATCTCACTTTCACGTTGAGAGAACGAAGGCAATGACGTAGGTGGAAGTTGCTTCGTAATATCTCTTTCAGATAAGCAATCCAATTTCCAACTGGACAGAAAAACGAGGGACCACGTTTATTCTACCCGCTATAGCGTCATGTATTTACAAACCAGTGAATTCATTATTTTTACAATTCCTAGTTGATTTGGAAGACATACAATCTGCCTTGATCGTTGGCCACCAAAGCATAATTAGAGTCTTCTTTCCAGCAAATTGACGAAATAAAATCACTGACGCCTTCTTCTCTGATTTTGTAGGAATGCTTTGAAGACGGATGATCCTTGTGGTAGAGATAGACGGTGCTATCCTCTGAAATATATAGTTAAATTCTTGGCTTTCGAGATATATCAGAGTTTGGGATGAATATTACCTGATCCACAAAGAATGTAGCCATCTTTGTTCGCCAGGCCAGTGAAGTACTTCCTGTTGTGGTGCTCATTCAGGACTCTCTTACAAGTCCCATCTGCCTTGCCTCGATCTCTCTGTGTGAAGCCTTTCAGGATCTATCAAAATCCTTTGAGGCCTCAAACTTTGTCGGGGGGAAGGCCCCGATCCCGACGGTAAATTTGTGTAATTAAAAAGGCGAGTTTCTCTTGATTTTTGCGGGCATTTAAAAGAGCGGAGAAAGGTAAACTATTAGGCGCCTGAAAATGATTTTTTTTTAAGAAAAAAAGCAGTTTAGTTTAGAGAATAAATGCCTTGGGGAAAGCTAAAAAATTGCAGGAAATATTGGGAGGGGGTTTCCACCAGGGGATGGGATTGCTGTAGTCTAAATTTTTTGTTTTTATGCTATTTTATTCGAAATAATTCTAAAGGTGTGATAAACGCTAAAATTGAAATCATTTTGCTTTTAGCGCTAACAAGAGCTTTACGGACTTACCAAAAGATCTACAAGCTCGCTGAGCTCTCTAAGCTACAGTCTATGGAATAAAACTGTCTTGGTGTTCTTATTTTCCTTAATTGATTTTAGCTGAAAACTAGTTTTCTCGTCAAAATTTGATCAACTTACGACTCTATTAGCAATGTTTAACTATTGCTTGTCTCCATTTTAGTGAATTTTGTCTGAAAAATGGAAGGTGACGTTAGGTCCGCAGGCCCTTGTGAACCTAACGTCACCTACCCCTGAAAAATTAGTCTTTCTTTCTAAAAAAAAAATGGCGTAAAAAAGGAGAGGAAATTGGCTAAGAGTTCTACGCCATTTAGAGCTTCTGAAATTGGTAACTTTTAGTAAAGGGAAAGGTATAAATTTCCAAAAAGGAAAATTATAAATTTCCAATTGGGGAAAGGGGGAGATTGCTTTGAGAAAAAAAGCTAAGAGTCGCACTCAGTTTTAAAGCGAAATGCAGATACTCAACAGAAGCTAGCCAAACGAAAGCGATCTACTTAGGCAATCATAAAAGAACATTATAAATAAGGATATAATAAATAAGGAGGTTATGCTTTTATGATTGTTTTCTGGTCTGCGGACTTTAAGTTTTCTTCAATTACCGTGAATAAACTGGGGTCGTATGTGCCAATCCATTCGATCTCGATTGAACTCTGAACAGCGAAAGAAAATCATTTATTCGACCCAGATTATGTACATTTTTATCACATCGACTGTAATCTCTCAAGGATCTGCTTCTTCCGATTCAGATAGTAGGACCAGTATACGATCTAGATTGCGGTCTCTAGATTTAGGAGGAAAGACTCACATTGAAAATGAAGAAACTCAAAGGAAAAGCAACACTTGATATGGCGTCTATCCTCTCCGGTGGCCATCTATTCTCAGGAGTCTGAAACAATTCGCACCCGTACAAGTTTGACAGTCGCTTTTAATGGCTTCAAGATTTCTATCATACCCAGGAAGAATACTGTTTATTATAAAGGGAATAAGCTAAAGAACTCTCCTTATTTATTTATTATTGGAGAGGGTGTCCGCTATTTTAGCAATTATTGTCTCGCACCCGGGTGATCTTGGTAGTAATTTTCAAAGGTTACATATGAACTTTCTAGAAAACGATGATAGTGTACTTAAAGTATGCAGTGATAAGGCGGAAACGGGCCTATGCGCTCTCCCTCTCTAATTTTTGTAAGGAGTTCTTACGCGGCACTTTGAAAATCCTTACCTTGTAGGTGTTGTTATTGCATCCAGGAGGGAACATGAATCTCCTCTCAAAGATACAAGAGCCTTGCGGAGATCCACTGCCCTTCTTTTTCTTCTCCATTTTAATTAGAGGCTTGGCTGTTTCATCCCGTACTTTGTACCCGACAATGGCTAGTTCTAGAAGGCTGCTGAAGATGAACGTCATCGAGACCAGCATCCACACGTCTATTCGCTATTGTTGTTTGTTGGAAAAGGCGACTTACCGATAGCTTTGATATAAGAAACTCGAGGTAGATTTCGCATAATATTTCCGAATTGAAAGATCATCGCGAGGAGAGCATTCACGCCCAGCATTGTCCTTGCTGGGATGGCTCGTGGACCCAACGAGAAGGAGACCCAACTGCAAAAGTTAAGAAGTCTGGGGCATTTCTAATCTTCGTCTCTGTCACCTCCAAGTAATCTCATTGAAGCGTGAAATCTACTCTACTTCCTCCCGCAAAAAACATCCAGACGAGAGAGCTCACCTAATGAAAATGGTCAAATAAGTCGGCAAATAGGCCTGCATGAAGTACCAGATGAAACGCCGTTCGAACATCAAAGTCACGTGCAATTCATCCCACATTCCTGCCGGATAGGGCTGCAAATTAGAGAGAAATCTGGGGAGGAAAGGAGTCTTCAAACCTCCTGCATGGCTTTTGCTTTGATTTTGAAAAGATCGAAGTCAGGAAGGACAATCTCTCCCAGCTTTTGAACTGGCTCATCTATTGGCGCCCATTTCATCATCACTTCATGCCGATTGTAATTGAAACTGAAAGGAATTTGATGAAAATAAAGCCTTTTTAAATCAAAAGGCTGAATATTTTGCCGAGAATTACGGTAAGAAAATCCCACCTTTCATAGACAAGTCCGCAGGTCTGAATGTCGAGAGGGAAATTGCTCAATTCGAGAGAACAAGGTCCTTTGACTCTAACCCGATAATTGACCATGACAGTTCCATTGGGAAAGAGCATTAGGAAGACACTCCTAGATTAAGAAATCATAAAACTAATAGAAAAGCCAATTACCGAAACGGGGAATCATGAATTTGAGCAACTTTGGAGTTAATGAAGCAGCTGTTGGGAGTCCATAGTCGATCCAAAACTTGATAATTCAAGGATAGATTGCCTGAAGAACGTTGATAAGCTGGGAAATGATCTGTCTTTTCAATTTTCCTCCCGACTCCCTCACTCTTACCCCTTGACAGGTTGCAAAGATCGCAAATGCGTTGAACGCTTCCGATCGCCGGGCAATTACGCCTCGAGTCTCGAGGCTGCAAGGGAGGATTCGTAGAAAATTCACATCTCTTCTTGCGCATCCGACTCTTTACTGGTCTTAGTAATAAAAAAATAGAAGAAGTCTGGCCAGCAGTCGCCCCTTTTTGGTTTATTGTAGCTGAAGGTATACGGTGAGATTTGAACCCACCTTTACAGGGCGAGAGATTGACGAAATTTAGAGCTGGATCGAGCCATTTCTCGGTGATATAGATGTCCATATCGAAGTCATTTGTAAGCTCGTCGATGGAAGTAATGGCTTGAATCCAAATTTCCACAAAAACAGTCATTCCATTTTCCTCTAAAAAGCGGGCTCCGAATTAAAGGAAAACAACAAACCTGGGATTCGAAACTTATTATAACCCGTTTCATTGCTGAGCAATTTGTCGATGATGTCAGTGTCCCGCGTGCAGTTGTGGTACCTGCAAAGAAATGACAAATGGCAAGCTGATCAAATCTCAATGGCACCATTTGTCTGAGAAATTGTCCCGAGTTTAATGCGACCGCCGCCCATTAGACAAAACAACTTTTTTGCCGAAATGAATTGCTCAAAGCCAGCTTCCGGTATAAAGCAGGAAGGCCACAAAAAGGGCAAAAAACGCCTTGGACTTTAAGTCGCCCGTAATGAAAGAGTGTATGCTCCTTAGCAAACCTTTAACGACGTATTAATAACAATTATTATTCGGCGGTGCAAAAAGCAAAAAAAAAAATTAGTCCGGAGATAGAACCTAAAAAAATAATATTCCCTTGTTAGAAACGGACTGGGGAATGAGCAATTCATTTGGCTCTCCTAACGAACAATTTTAATTTTTGATGGAGATATGGATTCGGCTATCCTAAAATGATAACTCTTGAGGGTACCGTAGACTATTAAAAGCTACGAAAGCATTTTGAGTATAATTTCCAGCTCTTCTTCACCCACACTCAAACAGTCTCGAAGCGACCCGTTCTAGAGCGGTGAAACATAGATTGTTAAGCACTGCTATTGCTTCCCATGCATTTTTGGCAGAATACTTCCCAATAAACTTTGAAGAAATTGGTCCCCGTTCAAAAAGATTCCTTTTTTCAGGTCAATTGAGACTACGACATTCCTGACGTTCAGGAGATACGGCTGAGCGAATAAATTTGAGCTCAAACTGTATGGAGTATATAACCGGAAGTTAGAAGTGGAAAAAGCATTGTCTCGGTTGAATGGTTCTAATTATGACCTCCTCTTGGGTGTGTTGTCAGCTTCTTGTTCCTCCGGCGGCGTCCAATCGTAGTCAATCGCCTGGCTGAGAAGACTTCCCGCAGCCAGGAGAAGTAGTTCCCTCATCCACCTCTCTCGTCCCTATAATAGAAGAATTTAGGACCATTTCCGCTACGAGTTTCCGTCGAAGGCAATAAAAATGAAAGAGCAACTCAGCAGAGAGAGGAGAGCGGCGAAATCTGCCCTGGAGGAGGGGCGGAGACTCGGAGGCTGAGAGAGCAACGAAAAACGACAGTGACTTGTAATTACGGGGGATTCTCATCCGCAGACACATTACTTATAAATGAGAAGTGACGAGAAATCCGAACTGGTCAGCTGCTAGTACGAGATCGAAGTGTTTCAGAGCGGAGGCAAGCTGCAGGTCAACAGGAATTCTGGATGGACGGGTTTGGATAATTTTATCCTCAAAAATGAGGAAACACGATCAAAATAAATTCCCCTTTTCTCCTTGCATCCAAGGGACTGATCTTTAGAAAATTCTGGATTTCTTGTTAGATTTTTAGAGATACTCCTAAAATCAGACACCCCAAAAGGAATCAAAGAAATTGAAAAAAGTTGCGTGTTTCTTTGAATAATTTTGTTGAACTCTAGACTGCTTCAGTCGAAGGATGAAGGGATAAGTAGAAAATAAGGGAATGAGAGCTCAACAGGGAGGATCAACAAATGAAGGCTTATTAGCGAGGGGTCAAGAGGCTTTTTTTTTTCTAAAAATTCGATGGAAGACTCTGAGCTTTGGACTAAAAGCTCTGAACCTCATCCAACCAGGTGCCATCTACTCATAAAAACAAACAAACACGGCCGAATATTCAGAGATCTCGTCACTGGACTCCTCAATTTACTCTGTTAAGGTAAAAGTTAGCTTATGCTAGAAATGGATTGAAATTGAGAGAAACGTTTTATAGATAAAATAGTAGGTTCAATGAAAATGAGAAGCTTTGGCGATCAAGCTTTTGGTCTTGCCATTAGATGAGAAGGGAGCAAACAAGAGGCAATTTAAAAGTCAAAGAGTTTTCATTAGCATCAATTGAGCAAGAGATTTTTTGCGATGATGTGTTCGTAGAGACTGAAATGCCCTAATATCTCCTAGAAAAATGTCATTTTCTTCCAATCCATTTCCGATCCAATGAGGAAGGCACAGAAGAGAGAGAGAGAGAGAGGCGTCGATCACTTTCGTGCTCCTCTCGCCTGTGGTTCCATGGCTGACAACCTCAATCTAGCCGATGTCCCAAACATCTCCTAATGAGATCTCGACGCCATATAGCAAAAACCCCAAAAAAAGTCAGCCCTTTGAGGTTCTGAGAGCGACCACCTGGGTCCTCTTGTCAATCGCGTCAATCACACACCGATACCGAGAGAGGTCGAATGACATGACAAGAGGGACATTCAATCGGAGGAAGTTGCAACTGGAGACTCAACCTGGGAGATTTGGAGTCAAGCGGGGAGCAAGATGGACAGAAAGCAATATCCTAGTGAGGGTGGCTGAAGAAAAACTCTTTTTTAACGTCATTCGGTCGGAAGAAAACATCTGGATTATCCATACGACGAAAATCTTAATCTATCTGTCGCAAATCAGATAATTGAATTGAGAGATGCAATTAGAGAATTAACAGAAAAAAAACTATCATATTGGGATTTTTGACAAAAGGGGATGGTCGAGTGAGTATGACTGGGGTTTGTGGGATTACTCCCGGTTTGTCTCTGATTTGAGAATGCGCTTTTGCACCGAAGTGCGATCAGTCTTGAGGGTTATGAGAACATATTTCGCTAACGATAACCCAATCACTCCGTACCAACCCGATAGCTGTGCCCGTTGCGAGCGCTGATATAGGCGCCTCTCTCCTGGTTGCCGAGATATTTCGCAAAATTTCCCAGGTTCTCTCGGCTGGAGAGACCAAAGAAACTTCAATGAATCACTAGATTATTTATTTTGATGTTTTTAACTTCGAAAAATAAATTCTTATAGGCTGGTTTGATCGTCAGAAATTCATGAAATGGCTTTTGGATTGGAAAATGATATCTTTAAGAGCTCTAGTTGAAGAAAAACAGCAATTTCTTGGCCAACGAGATAATGGAAGTTGATCGTTTGAACAAAGAACTCTCCGTCAAACTAGAAAAATTTGAAGGATCTTCAAAGTCTTCGCGAAGTATCTCCAGAAAAACGATGCTTTGTACCATCTGGACGCATTTGCAGAGGCGCTAAACAGCTCTCAAAAAAAGCTTCAAGAACCTATAGTAAAGAGAACGAGAGGAAGTCAGAGACTGGAGAGAAAGCATAAATTGCCCCAGGAGTGGTAATATCCAGACTAATAGCAGTTTTTGGTTGGATCCGGTGCTCGCTGGAGAACGTTGGTCTATCATCCAAAAAGAGAATTGAAAATTTGCAAGAAGACTAATGCAAATTTCGAAAGGCTCAGGGACGGCGGAGGAACAGCCGTACGCGGAAGGATTATGTCATAGGATTAAGGCGAAATGAAACAATTCGATAGAGAAAAGTTACTTTTGCCTGAAAACAAACAAGAAAAAATACCCACAAGTTCTCTTTAATTACGTTAAACATTTTCCTTTAACTTAAAAGTCTATATTTTGTTTGTATTTTCGCATGCACTAGCTATTTTCTATTCAACTGATCAATCTTCTTTGCATTTTATAGGCCGATTAGTTCGTTTAATTATGAGCCTATTTCTGAAAAACCTATAAAAGGTAAAAGTTTGAGAGAAAAGTACAAATAAAAATTTATGTACCTACAAAAGTGTTATCAGATCTGCAACCCGTTAAGTAATAATAAAAGTTACCAAAGAAATGGTTTTAAATTAGCAGTTTCAATGAGCGAAGATATAGACAATTATGCTTCAAATGCGGGGTGACGACTGACGATTTGATCCAATCGAATTTCAAAAAGTTCACTGGATAATGGCTGGATCGTGTCCAACAATGGATTTCTGATAATTGTATCGACGAATGCCTGGAAAAGTCAATTATCTATTTCATTTTTATATTTTTAGAATAAATTTTTGTAATTTCTGTGCATCATAAGACCTGAAAGAAACAAAAGCTAATAAACTAACCTGATAGATGGATCTTAAGAGCTCATTGGCCCCTACAGCATTTGGGTCTGTGTTTACCACAATCTTCAGCCCTGTCTCCAATTCCATATAGTTAAGTTTATACGTCGATGTGCGATAGAATTTCACCAATTGATTCCTGATAGACATAAACAAAGATATCAACACAACTTACCCCTCTTTAATTGACATTCGTTCCGCAAACGACTGCAATGAGTGCAGCATTCCAAACATCAATTTGAATTCCTAAAAGTAGAAAGTACATGGACAATTAGAAAGACATACCTCAGCTTGTGAAATTCCGGACTGTTTTTCCCTTTTCCAATGTTTGTAGTATATACAGGTGCCTTCTTTATTAAAAATGTAGATATTATAGATTGTCATCGCCTGAAATACGAGATGTTTTTTTAGATTTTTTTGCGAGCAGATGATGTGGTATTAGGATAAAGAATGTTTATAAAAAGGTAGATATAAATTCTTAATTACAAGCTTGTATTTGTTGCGAATATAAGTCCAATTAATTTTTGATTCCATCTTTTGTCTTCGTTATTTTACTTTTCTCATCAAAGAAATGCAATAAAATGAAAAGAGAATGAAGAAAAGAAGAATGAAAGGATTGATCTGACGTAGAGAAAGTTGGTTGCATTCAGCGCTCCAAGGCAAACGCCTGGCTGGTGTTTTCGCGCTATAGGACCCGACTCTTGGACGCTTGCCAATCACCAATTGACTCGATCGATCGGCCACTCGTCCCTTATTCTGCAAAAAACGCCCCTCTTCCAGAGGGGAATCAAAATTACCTGCCAGATGGCGCGATGACATCTATCTGGAACTGTGCACTTTTAGAGAGGCGAATCGAACGGGTTTGAGGCGTCGTTTTCCCTGATGAATTGCTCTTTGTCCTTCCGAGTCCAGAATTTCGTACTTTTCGTCGCTCTTTCGGCCCATAAAACGAGTAATTTACGAGAGCGATTTCTCCAAAATCCCTTGTATTCTCCCCCTTTTTATGCCCTAAATGCTCTAAAAGCGAGTGACTAAGACTTTGTCTACGTCATCATCTCCTTCAATATTCCATGCAGCTCGCCATCGATTGAGAAATCTACAGCAAAAAAGCCCTCCTAATAAGAATTTATAATAGCGGAATGACTCCTCTTTTTTTAGTAACAGCTGCAGCAGTGCCCCCGAGTTCCTTTCCACGTCAGCGCCTCTCGATCCTCCCCTCCTCATTTACGCTGCTCCTACCTACTCCCCTAACACATAAGTGACTCTCTTTGGTTATAAGAGACTGTACACTCGGAGTCTACAGACTCGTTATCAAGAGTGATAACCTTTACGGCAAAAAGTTCAGAAAAAGTGCTGATTAGATTTATCTGAAACAAATAACCGTTTGGGATATCCGGAATACCCCTCCAAAAATTAAGTGGGAGAGCTCTTGTCAGGCTCAATCCCTTCTTACAATGCCTTACTAGGCTTTATGTGAGCTTTTGTAACAAAAGCCTAGAAGTTAGCTGCAATATCTTGGCCACAATTGACGAGAATGTACGGGTGCGAGGCCTCTTCCCTCATTCAATATTCGAGAATTCATCCAAAAATCATAGAATATCTCTCCCAATAAATTATTAGAAAGATCTAAATTTCCTTTTTTGCATGAAGAAGAGAGAGGACTTCAAAAGTTTTATCTTTATATTTCGAGAGGAGTATCTTTTGAAGAGAGCTCAGTTTATTTATATCGCAAGAGACAGCCGGCAACATTTGTCTCTTACTTCTATTACTTTTTCTCTCGACCCAATGGATCAATTGTTCAAGGAGAGAGACTCATGAGCTTTCCTCACATGTTATCATCGTTTGAAATCTAAACAGGTGTTTCTCTCCGAATTCCGGTTCTCCTTAATTACTGGGAGTTCTTACAAGCTATTAGTAAGTTCAGACGGCTTATTCAAGTCGATAATCCTAATTTCACCTTGAGTACTACTGGCCATATGAATACATTCGTATCAGGTTTAACTCCCCCTCAAGAGAAGTAAAGAAGAGGAAGATGTCATTTGGTTCTGTGTTGTCAGCTATGTAGATAAGAAATTGGATGAAAAACTTCCTTTCGGTCGCATTGCGCTCTCCTTGTTTATTCTGTTTCACTTGGCCAGAGTGAGAAGCTCACTTATTTTGGGAATCCCTGTAAATATGGGATCAAAAGTGTTGTACATCAACTGGGAAGGAATTTCCTCGATCAAATGCTTTTTGGGTCAATCTTTGGCCAAGTGGAGGGAGCGAAGAGTTCTCCCGAAGCTGTGGCTTCCTTAGGCTATCTTTGGACCCACCCAGTCTATCAAAATAGTCTCATTTTCTATTCAAAAGTCCAAATGCAGAGTGAGAATCGCCCCCCTATAAATACTCAAATAGGATATGTCTCGGCTTACTACCCGTCAGACTTTTAATTGGATGCATCTAGCCAAGTGAAACTTTTCTTCGACTAGCTTTCCGTTCAGCAAAACATTCTGCCAAGTGCAAAGTTTCCAATAAATAAAGGAAATACTTTCTTTTCTCTTGGGAATTATTTCCCACAAATGAGAGGCTACTTTCTTGAGAGATCCATCGTAAATCGGGGTCGTAAAGGCTTGTTAGACTCTTCTCCATTTGGGGAATTAGAGAGAATGTCCTTTGGTCTTCTTCTCTGGGGTTAGTTTCCCTATGTGTCGAGTGGTTTGTCAGCTTACTTGAATAATAGACGTGTGAATAGTGCCTTGTGTTATGTTACAATGCTCTCTCCCTTTTTGTTCAGATCAGATTGGGAATCTAGCCACTGGTAATCTTCTCCCAGGCTATTTCCCTTCCATTGTCTGCAGGGATTGACACCTGCTCTCCTCTCTCCCTCCGCGTGTCCTTTCGGACCCGTGACCCCTCTACCGTGCCGGCATAACCTCAGGGAGATTTGGTATGGCAGTCAGCCTCTCTCTCTCAGGCCTGGGCCAAACCCCACAGCCATTCGGCAGGCTCTCTCAACGGCTTGCAGTCTTTCTCCTTTCGTCTCTCTGAGCTCTCTCCAGCTGGAATAGTCTCTCCTCTGGGTGTCTCGTTGTCTGATGCTGGGACGGCCGGCCCCGCTACCGGGGACGGCGTGGTACGCGCGCGATTCCACATGCGGCGCGTATTTCTCGTTGATTAGTGCAGGCCTATTTTATTCTTATTTCCTTATGATTTTTGGTCCATCCTCTGGCCAAAAAAATATCAAAAAATTGAGTTTATTTCATTGAAATTCGATACAAAAAATCATCTTTTCCATATTGTCATAGCTCTGTTCAAATAATCGATTGGGAGATCGGCCAAAGCCTGTCTTTTGGCTGCAAAACGAACGTATATAAGCTAACTGGATCGGACTTTTTCCTTGTTTTTCTTCCATTTTTTTCATCTCCTCACCAAATATACCCTATTAGGAGCTTTATTTTGACCAGATCTTTTTCCAATATAAATAAAACGTCATCCGGATGGAGGAGGCAGCAGTTTGTTGGGCCCAAATTGGCTGGCTGAATATCGATTTGTGGCTGCAAAATCTGCCCCGCTTACGCCCTCTATTGATTTTTGACAACTCTTGGCAGAGGTCAAACCAGTCTTTGACTCATCTTGGCCATTCAATTTAAGAAATAAAATCTCTTGTCACGCAAAGCAATTCATATTTCGGCTTTGAGCGTAGGCAGAATCTATTTTTAGGCTTGAAGAACACTTAAAAGTTCAAAATTTCAACCTCAAAATGACACATTTACAAATAGAAAACGAGAAAAGTTTCCGAAAAGAGATCTCAACTATTTCCCTGTTTTTCTTTTTCACTTCTTCTCCCAAAAAATCACAAAGACAAATAGCTTTTTTCAGGTCACCAGCGCGAGTGGCATGCTCGCAGCCTAGTCACGCTCAAGACTGTGATAATTCGGACCTCGTGTATCCCATTTCGATCTCACTGCCTTTATCTCATTGGTAAGTCTCTTCTCTCTCTCTCACTCCCTTCTCTCTGTCACTCTCTGTCTAACATGTCGTTAAACACGACGACGGGGGAGTCGTGTCCTTTGATTATTGACTTGTTTACACGGCCAGTTCACTGCCAGGATCGTCTCTATAATTCCCTAGAAGGTTCAAATAAAATAGCCAACATACCAATCACTTTAGGACCCTTATAATCTCGCAAAAATGTGTTTTCTCAATTTTTGGCTTGAAATCATCTTGTTTGGCTCTAATAAGCGGGAAAAGTGGGCAGATTTCATGGGGTTTGGCTCCTTTTTAAGTTTAAAAAGGTTTGAAATCATCTTGTCTTTCCAAATTCGGTGTTCTTTCTATCAAACAAGGGTAGTAATTACAATAACCCATCTAAATATAGTGCGTTACGAACCATTGACTTTAAGCTAGCTCAGGAAAATCCATACAGCTTTTAACAAAAAAACCCAGGATTACGGTCTTTATGCTACTTTTAAAAAAAATTTTAGCACGTAGGCAAGAAGCCGTAGAGTTTGGTCATGTGAAGCAGCCTTGAAATTGCCTCGATTTCACGAATCCATGACGACCTAGTAGTCTCTTCGCTCTCTATCTCTCCTCCTAGACTAATTACTGCAAATTTGACGCGGCGCCAGCGCTGGATTCATCGCTCGCTTTGTGTGACCTTCTTGAGATAATTTTCAGTGCCTTTGCTGATTCGTAATCTCTGAAGCCTTTCGCAACTTTGGTCATAATGGCTGCTTCTATTGACGGACAGCAACAACAAGTTATGAGTATGTTAGGTTGGATTTGAACGGCCACACAACAACCGTCCAACGTTCAGATTCTTTGTCTTTCCAAGACCCGACGAATATGCTGGGTGGACACCAGTTCATGCCACTTCTCAATAGCCAATACATGAACCAGCAACCATCGCATCTCGCTCCTCAGCCGCCCGGACAGGCTCTCCAAGTGAGTTGGAGCATTTCCCCCTGGCTGCTTCTCTCTCCTTTACCCCTTATGCTCACCTTGGTTCGCATGGCTGATGGAATGCTTCTCTCCCCTTTTTAACCTCTTGTCCTAAGTCCTTCCTTTGTATCCGGTAGTACTGTAGCATAGCTTCAACCCTTGGTTTTGCTTCTGGAAGGGGAAAAAACCTGCATCCTAAAGGGTCTTATTTGAGAATACAGTAATGACATTGTAGGATATGTTCACTGCTCAAACTGCCGTCTCCGGCGTATCGGGTGGATCTCAAACATATGCTGACGCTCCACGGCAAACTGGGGGCTCTCTAGCCCCCGGAGCTCCTCTCTCTGGCGGAGCGAGTGATTCCAGCTCGTCCCAGCAACAACAACAGCTCATCCCTACTTCTGGTGGTGGCCTACCTCTGTGAGCTCATCTCTGTCTCCCCATATGAAAATTTTAGACTTCCTGGTGGAGGAGTCCAGTTCCAATGCCCACAAAGACCAAATCATGGAGTAGAAGGACGAGCCATCCTGCTAAGAGCTAATCACTTCTCCGTTCGAATTCCTGGAGGAACCATCCAGCACTACACCGTCGAAGTCCAACCAGACAAATGTCCTCGTCGAGTCAACAGAGAAATTATCGGACATATGATCGTCAACTATGGGGCTTGCTTCGCCAACATACGGCCAGTCTACGATGGAAAGAGGAATATGTACACGAGAGAGTTGCTTCCCATCGGACGCGATCGAGCTGAATTTGATGTAACTCTTCCTGGAGACTCAGCCGTTGAAAGACAATTCTCCGTTGTTGTCAAATGGTCCGGTCAGGTTTCTCTCTCGACTCTCGAGGATGCTATGGAAGGCAAGGTTCGTCAAGTTCCTTTCGAGGCTGTCCAAGCTATGGACGTCATTTTGCGGCACCTTCCATCACTTAAGTGAGTTTCCAATCGAATTTGCCAAAAAACTCAAAACTTATAGATACACCCCAGTTGGCCGGTCATTCTTCTCGCCTCCAATGGTCCCCCATCCACCACAACATGGCCAATACCATACAGAATCGAAGCTAGGAGGAGGAAGAGAAGTTTGGTTCGGTTTTCATCAATCCGTTCGTCCTTCTCAATGGAAAATGATGCTCAACATTGATGTCTCAGCAACGGCTTTCTATCGCTCAATGCCTGTTATTGAATTCATCGCTGAAGTCCTGGAACTGCCCGTTCAAGCGCTAGCAGAGCGACGAGCTCTTTCCGATGCCCAACGCGTTAAATTCACCAAAGAAGTTCGAGGATTGAAGATCGAGATCACCCATTGTGGCCAGATGAAGAGGAAATATCGAGTTTGCAATGTTACCCGCCGACCAGCCCAAACTCAAACGTAACCCTTTTTGTTTGGGACTTGAAGGAACACAACTTTTTTAGATTCCCACTGCAATTGGAGACCGGACAGACTATTGAGTGTACTGTAGCCAAGTATTTTTACGACAAGTACAGGATCCAACTCAAATATCCTCATTTACCTTGTCTCCAGGTGGAATCTCTCTGTAACAATAATAAATATATTTCCAGGTTGGACAAGAGCAAAAACACACTTATCTTCCACCTGAGGTGTGTAACATCGTCCCAGGACAGAGATGCATCAAAAAGTTGACGGACACCCAGACTTCGACTATGATCAAGGCGACAGCTCGGTCTGCCCCGGAAAGGGAGAGAGAAATCGCAAGTTTGGTGAGAAAAGCCGAATTCTCTGCTGATCCATTCGCTCATGAGTTTGGAATCGCCATCAATCCAGCTATGACGGAGGTCAAAGGACGTGTCCTCTCTGCTCCAAAACTGCTCTACGGAGGACGAACCAAGGCAACAGCTCTTCCAAATCAAGGAGTCTGGGATATGAGGGGAAAGCAATTCCACACGGGAATTGACGTCAAAATCTGGGCCATCGCCTGCTTCGCTCAACAGCAGCACGTCAAAGAGAATGACCTCCGCAACTTCACCTCGCAACTCCAGAGAATTTCCAATGATGCTGGAATGCCAATCGTTGGTCAGCCTTGCTTCTGCAAGTACGCCGTTGGAGTCGACCAAGTCGAGCCCATGTTTAAATATCTCAAGCAGACTTTCCAAGGAATCCAACTGGTTGTTGTCGTTCTGCCAGGAAAGACACCCGTCTATGCTGAAGTCAAGCGAGTTGGAGATACTGTTTTGGGAATCGCCACTCAATGTGTCCAAGCCAAGAATGTGATCAAGACCACTCCTCAGACTTTAAGCAATCTCTGTCTCAAAATGAATGTCAAGCTTGGAGGAGTCAACTCGATCCTTCTTCCTGCTGTCCGTCCAAGGATCTTCAGCGAGCCAGTCATCTTCTTCGGTTGTGATATCACTCACCCACCAGCCGGAGATTCTCGCAAGCCATCGATTGCAGCGGTTGTTGGATCCATGGATGCCCATCCTTCTCGCTATGCCGCCACTGTCAGAGTCCAACAGCATCGTCAGGAAATCATCTCGGATCTTACCTACATGGTCAGAGAGCTTCTTGTCCAATTCTACCGTAACACTCGCTTCAAGCCGACTAGAATTGTCGTCTACCGGGATGGAGTCAGCGAGGGACAATTCTTCAACGTAAGTTTTGTAATAATCTGATTTGAATCTTCTAGGTGCTTCAATATGAGCTCCGCGCCATGCGAGAGGCCTGCATGATGTTGGAGCGCGGTTATCAGCCTGGAATCACCTTCATCGCCGTCCAAAAACGCCACCACACTCGACTATTCGCCGTTGATAAGAAAGACCAAGTTGGAAAGGCGTTCAACATTCCTCCTGGAACAACTGTCGATGTCGGAATCACCCATCCAACCGAATTCGACTTCTATCTCTGCTCTCATGCGGGTATCCAGGGAACCTCTCGCCCCAGCCATTACCACGTGCTTTGGGATGACAATGGTCTCACTGCTGATGAACTCCAGCAGCTTACTTATCAAGTATCTATTTTCTTCTCAACTTTTCATAATATGTTTTCAGATGTGCCATACTTATGTGCGTTGTACCCGTTCGGTCTCAATCCCAGCGCCAGCCTATTACGCTCATTTGGTTGCCTTCCGTGCTCGCTACCATCTCGTCGATCGAGAGCACGATTCCGGAGAGGGAAGTCAGCCCTCCGGAACCAGCGAGGACACCACTCTTAGCAATATGGCCAGGGCTGTTCAGGTGAGATTTTTTCACTTTAAAAGAGACAACAAAACAACGTTTTTAGGTTCATCCGGACGCCAACAACGTGATGTATTTTGCCTAAATAAAAAATAAGAGAGCATGTGAGCGGTCGGCCCTGTTTGGTGGGCGTTCTGGCTCGCGGCTGACGGTCGACCGTCCCTCCTTTTCCGGCGGCCAAGGCCCCAAAAAAATGGTCTGCTGGCTCGAGGCGCCACCCGCTGATCCGGCCGCTTGCGTGCCGTCATGTTGTTTAATTCTCTTGTTGTAGTCGACTATTTTACTCTCAAAGATTCATTTACTTTTTGTTTGTAAATTGTCCCCCCGAAAAATGGCGTCAGCGGATGCGCATGTGGCGTCAGTCTTTCAGCCCCTCAACATAGGTGACGATCCCCGGCGCATGCACATCCCCGACCCACATCCTCACCGGGTGATAAGCACCTCATCGCCTTTCTCT
This sequence comes from Oscheius sp. JU1382, assembly GCA_932521405.1. Lineage (NCBI taxonomy): Eukaryota > Metazoa > Nematoda > Chromadorea > Rhabditida > Rhabditidae > Oscheius > Oscheius sp. JU1382. The sequence goes on from OW051479.1 coordinate 6,443,688, forward strand.
TTCAAATAAAAAAAACAAAAAATATGCGCTAGGTCATGCTTTCTCTCCTTCTCCATCTCTCCATCAAATATAACCATATTGCCAAAATATCTCTTTCAATCATTGTTTCCCGTAGTCTTTTTTTGTTTTGTCATCGGTCAACTTTTGTACACGTATCGAGTGATCTTGCATCCACCAAAAGCTATCAGTTTTAGTGCATTCTGTGAATAGAGTTCGGAACCTCTTTTTAGTCGTACGTCTTTACTTTCAATCCGACCATTTATTCCTTCTCATTGTACTTGTAGCCACTCTCTCTCCCATCTCTTCTTGAAATTATACTAATTCTGGGCAAATAAATATATGGCCGGTCGTTCCTTGCAGTCAGATAGAAAAATCGAGTCAGCAGAGGGAATTTAATCGAAGGGCACAAAGAAATGGATGAGCTCTATAGTTTAAGCAAGGCAGATAGCGTATGCTTATTTTAAGCCCTTCTATTTCAATTTCAGCCCATTCTGTGATGGATTTATTGTGATATTTGGTTTGGATTCTCACTAGCCAAAAGCCTCGCGAAAATGGGGCGATTGGGTTACGGCATTAATATCGAAATTAGACTCTTAAGTTATACATTTGCTACAAAGAAATGCCTCAAATGGTTGTAATTTATTCCAAGAGAGGATGTGATATGAGTTCAGAATTTGATCTTTTGGATGTGAATAAGTAGCAGAGTTTGTAGCCAATAAATAATGTATAGAAATGTACGCGAGCTACAATATATCAAAGCTTTAAAGAGCCTGAACGGAAACAACTGAAATTGCGATCTTTTGAGATCTTACGTAAGCGCTATAATTTAGACCTATCATGGTTTCTTAACCCATTGACGACAATCGCGTTTGGAGAAAAAAGTCGCGAAGGACCAGCGCTTTTTTCCCAAAACGCGACTGCAGCCCACATGTGGACTACACGGTCCCACGCGGCCAAAAAAGTGTAGTCCACATGTGGACTACATTGTCGTCAACGTGTTAAATGCAGAGGGATTACGGTACTTACTGAGCTCAAGTGAGGCATGAATCTCTATGAAATTTCTGCAAAAAAATAGGAAAGATTTAAAATTGTCCTTCTTCTTCAAACTTAATTACAGTCTGAAAATAGTTGATTCACTTCTCAGTATTGTCAGCTTATTAGGCTTACAGTATTTCTAAGTTTGTTAGAATTAAATTGGCGGAAATCCTAAATTGTATCGTCAATCCTGAGAGATCTCATTTAGCTTTCCCCGATTCAGCGTCAATTTCCCTTGGAGAAGAAACGCGTCTCCATAGAGATTCGTCGTCAATTTTTTATTCAGTTGTGCTTTTGACCCCGCAAACTCCGCCCTGAAGCGTCGCCTTTAAAAGGGGTTGCCATAGAGGCTGAAGCCGTCCCCCGCCTCTCGCCATGTCCAACGTCGTCGGAAAATGGAAGCTCGACAAAGCTGAGAACATGGATGGATTTATGAAGGTTCGACTCCTCCTTTTTTTCCTAATATGATGGTTTCAGGCTTGTGGAGCTCCTGCAGAACTGCTGAAGAAAGCCCTCGAGAACAAGGAGAAGCATTTGGTTGAGATCTCCAACAACGGCAACAAGTGGGCGATCAAGAGCGAAGGAATGAAGTTCAACCACGAGTTCGAATTGGGCAAAGAGACCGAGGATGTTGGATTTGGTGGCCGCAAATCCAAGAATACTTCCAGCATCGATGGAAACAAGCTTGTGACTGATTCGAAGCAAGAGGATGTGAGCCATTTTTTGGCAGAAGGAACTCCTAAATTTCAGGGAAAAATCATCCACATCGAGCGTTGGACTGAGGGAGACCGCCTCATCACCACCATGAGCCACGGCGGAGCCACCTGCCGCCATGAATTCGTCAAAGCTTGAAAGTGATCTTGAGCAAATAAACCTGTTGTTAATAATCACGTTCTAGGAGGTGAATTAGTCAGTCTCTTTTTAAGCGTCCGGGGAAATTGGCCAGACTAATAAAAAAAAAGCTTCTTCGAGAGATCACCTGGCCATTGAACCTATCAGACTTTACTTTTCCCAGAGCAGAGGTTTTCAGAGAAAAGGAAATGTTTTGATGAAAGGCAAAAAGCAACGACTTAATTATCGAATGTCTGTATACTCTGTGTTCGATTCTGAGTTTCTCAGAACGAGAGAAAATTAACTGCGAACTTTTAGTCAGACTCTTGTGAAATATTTAACGGAAAAGATACTAAATAGCAAATGTTCTGATACATTCTGGTCAGAAGAAGATTGTGAAAGGGCATGTAAGGAAGAATCAGATATTACTTTCAACCGTGCTTGCACGAGCTGGTTGTCTAAGAGCAATGCTGCGCCTAGGCAATCTTTCTTCGCCTATCTTTCCTCCTCTATAATATTCTTCTTGCTGAACAATACGCCCTTAAGAATCAGACAGATACTAAGACTAGAGCTCGCTAATCCTTAGAGAGACTTCTTCCGAGGAGAGAGAAGTTATTTCATCAAAAGAGCAAAATAAAACCTGTTCAAAGATGAGAAATAGGTTCAACTCGGGTGATTTTTTTGAAAACGATCAACCGTCCTATTTGCTTGAAGAGCTTGGTTCTGGCTTCGTCAAAGCCGCATTGAAGAGAAAACTTTAATCGACGTTCCTCTAAAAAATTTTTAATGTCAAATTGGCGTTAGAATGAAGTCAAAATGTTAGTGTCTTCACTCCCCGTGTGACATACCATAAAAAGATAAGATATAAGCCTCGCTCAATTTCTCCTCAATACTTTTCAATAATTTCAATATTCCCTCTGATGTTTGTATAATATAAGCTTTGAACTAGTTTCTTTGCCTTACTTTTTCACCTGATTTATGGCTAAATTCAGCTTACAGAAATGTCAGTACAAATTTATGCTCAAAATATGTCAATAACATCAACTGAAGCAAGTGCATATCATCAGTGAGCTTCAGTTGTCTACAAATTCACTGATTTTAGAGCGTTAAAAGAGAAAATAGAGGAGATTTTATCTCTTTTGGATAAGGCTAAAGGCGACTTACAAGGAAAGAATAAGGATGAACAGGCGCTTATCATTTTCAATACACGAGATGAAATAATTAATGGTGTGATTGCTCTACAAATGAAGGAGATAGCTTCGAGGAAGTCTTTAGTTGATTCATTATTTTCAAACCTTTCCTTCAAGCTATCCATGGTAATTCACGAAACAAGCAATACGCTATTTTTAGATGTTTGGATTTGATCCAGTCAAGACGTTTACTAGTGTGACCACGAGTGAAGACTTCGATGAAAGCGAGTGTCAAATGGCAGTCGAAGCTTTGTCTGATCCACATCTTTGGACAGCATTGATCAAGGCAGGACAAGTTTTTCAAGAATCAGATTCACCATATTTGAATTTTGATTATTTTACCACGACGAAAACAGCAAAAGAACTTAATCAAAAGAAGATAGACGAGCTAGTTAAAGCTATAACCAGTTTCTGCCAGTGAGCTGTTCAAAATGTATAACAAAAGAATGTCTTTAGAACCATCGCTGTAGCCGCAATTAGAGAATCAGTTGCTACAATAGCTCTTAAGATGGATAAACAAGATATAACAGCTATGATTTCATCTTTTATAGTAGCTGTTATTAACACTTACAAGGAAAAAAGTGAAATCAAGATGAGAACTGAGGCTCCTATTGTAGCTCCTGGACGTTATGGCTGGGTTAAATACGAATTTTGCTCAAAAATTGAAGCAGAAGCCAAATGTTGTAGCGAAGAGCACTTTCTCGAATTTCGAATCAACAAGTGGAGTTTTCTCTTCCCAGATGAAGCTAGTTTTCGACGTGCTTTGAGAGAAATTGTGGAGTTCAAACGCCGTTCTACTCGCACTTAAAGGCCGTTCATCTCTAAACAGGAAAAATTGACAACAAAATCGAAGTAGAAAACGCCACAACAAAGAACTTTTAGCTTGTTTGGGCTACTGTATTCGTAACAGGACCTAATGTGAGCAAACTTTGTCTTCGATGAGCTTGGCTCCTTTATTACGGCCTTCCTTAGTTTCTTTCGAAAGAAGTATAAATATTTATTTTCAATTGATAGATATGAAGTGGTGTTGGGCTACAAAATTCCTCCAGATTTCCCTATATAGTAGAACCAGTAGAAAATGTTAAATGCGGTAAAAAGGAGAGGAAATAGCTTTGCCGAAATCTGAATATTTTTTTTCTTTCAGGCTGATCGAACAACAAACTTCGTCGATACGCTCACTGCTGATTTGTAATGGCTCAACAGGCATGTATGCTTTTGATAATCGTTGTCGATCCTCCACCCGTCGTCGTTTGACATTTCCATTCGTAGAATGCTCGCCGTTGCATCGAAGCAGAGGAGCACCTGATGGAATCGATATATCCGGTTCTGGAGTTTTAATATTAATTTAATATGTCTCTTTTGAACCTTCTGGCGGTAGACGAGCATCTGTACAGACGGCTGGAGTTGAGAGACGCGAAAGCCAATTCTGCTCCGAATCTGAGCGGAGCATGCGATTTTCTCGAAATTTCTGTGTCCTCCTCCGCCTTCCCTCTAATTTGTCTGCAAATCCTGCAGCTGCAAGTTCGACAAGCGAAAGGAAAATAAATCCAACACAGCCAAACATCCAAATGTCCTACAAATTAATTAGTAAAATTTAACCAACGTGCTTACCAACGCTTTGACGTAGCTAACTCTCGGCAGATTTTTAACGATATTACCAAACTGAAAGGTTAGAGCCATAAGAGATGAAACTCCCAGAGTTATACGAGCTGGAAGTGCCTAAAACGAGGATTTTATCTCTTCAGCTGTAGGCAGAATAACCTTCGTGTCAATCCAAAACGCTATCCACGAAATGAAGACCGACAAATAGGTTGGCATGTAGGCCTAAATTTGTGTTAATTCTTCCGAGATTTCCTAGATTCTTCAAGTTTTTAAGTTCTAAAAGAAAATACCAAAGTCTACCTAATAGAAGTTTTCTTTTTGAGTTCAACTTTGGAATTTTTCATCTATTTTCAAAGTTCTATGAAGCTGTAGCCATTGATTTCCTTTACAATTTTGCGGTAGCTAGTAAAAATTTTCAAATCGCACCAAGGTGGAGGTTTTTATTGGAGAGAGAGCGTATGGTAGCTCACAAGATTGAATCTTGCGTTTGATTAGAACTAACCTGTAGGACATAGTAGCCGTAGAGACGACGAAATGTGAATTTTACTTCGAGTTGATCCCACAAACCTGCGGTGTATACCAGGGTGTCGTTTCTATGTCTAACATGGCAGATTTTAAAAGATTCAAATCGCAGTCTTACTCATAGGAAACAAGCTCAAAGTCGGGGAGATTTTTCGAGTCAGGATCTGGAATCGAAACAGGCTCCCAATCTCTCCAAAATATGCGGACTTCTGCTGTGTTATAGCTGTAGCTCTGAAGAAATTATTTTTTAAGAATAGATTTGGGTTGTTTTCACCTCAAAAATGAGATTACAAGACTGTCTGTCCATGGGGAAATATGTCAGGTCCAGTTTGCAAGGTCCAATAAGAGAAACTCGAAAATTAAGCCAGATTGTTCCATTGGGAAAAACAAGCAGCAAAATATTGTCAGATGGCGACTTGTGAATATCGACCTGATCAGTCCGTTATTTGGGGATTTCGCGTTTGTCCCTACCTTTTTGCTATTGACAAAACAGACATTCGGAGACCATAGTTGTGGCAACTTGTGAGCAGCTAACGAGATGTTCTTTAAGCAGTAGTTCCTTTAAAAAAACTGAATTATTCCTCAAATCTTTCGCTAAATCGTCGAGCCATAGAGACTTCTTCCAATCGAAAGAGATTTAAAATCCCATGAAAGTCTTTTTTTCTAATAAAAACCTCCTCTGTGCCAAAGTTTATTCAGGATTTGTCTCAACTTAACGGTCAAAAATGCATGAGAGAAAAGGCTTCTATTAGAAGAAATATGGTTTCTTTTTAAAATCAAAAAGCCAAATGTAAAGTTTCCGGATCTCTGAAAAAAAAAACTTCCAGAAAGTTGTAAGGTAGGGTTTTAAATCTACTAGAAGGGGAAAATAGTTCAACAAAGCAAAGAAATAAAAACAAACCTGTCAGTAAAATCGAGCCTTGGGTCTCTCCAGATTTGCGAAAACCAGACGTCGGCTTTGAAGCTGCTGCTGAACTCACTAATCTCGGTAATACTCTGGACGGTCAATTCAACAATAACCTTAACTGTCTTATTTGCTCGAAATAATCTTAGATTCTACCTCTGTAGCCAGGGCGCTTGGCAAGTTATTTTTGTCGTACATGTCAGAGAAAAGTTCCTGAAAAAGTAGCACATAGTATCCGCTGCTAATCTTCCCTTTCTCGTGCGAGTGTTCCACTTGATTGGTTCTCAAAAAAGCCCCGACCAATGTCCAAATTGCCTGGACTGAATGGCGCGTGTTTCCTGCTCTCAGAGACAGGTGAGTAGTGCCATTGAGGAAAGAACTAACTCGAGGGCTTTTGTCCTTCAAAATCAGTTTGAAAGTGCGCCCATTTGGCATCCGCTTTATTGAGCTATACTTCTTCTATTTACGTAATCGGAAGAGCTGAATGGAGCTGTCACTGGCACTGATGGGCAAGGCCCAATTCTAGCGAATGGATAGAGGAATGCGAATTGCTGAATTACTTATTCAATTTTATCGAAGTATTAAAGAGAGAAGAAGGTTTTTTGGTCTCACTGAATGAAGACGTTACGCTTTGCAAAACGCTTCCGAGTGCGGCCAATTATGGCCCTTTTTGCACAGCTGAATTCCCAAATATAGTCTTAGGATTTTCCTTCCTAAACCTGGAGGAAAGAGACGTTAGATAGAGAGAAGAATTGTTTTCACTTCTTTCTCCATTATGCCCCCTCATTCTAACGACCACCAAAGGTTACGGCGAGGCAATTCAGAAGAGAAAAAACAGAAGAAGCCTCCACTTCCCAAGGCTTTTAAAAGTTATTTGTCCCACATATTGGGCCGAGCCGGCAAATGGCTTTTCAAGTTTGTCCGGGTGAATCCAATCAAATCAGAAGGGAACACTGGCGTGCACTATCTAATTTAAGCCACGATGTGACTTCGTTTCCACGTAGCGTATTCAAAAATTGAATTTTTGTTAAAATTGTTTGTCTGTCGGTGGTGGTGGTGGGATCATAATCAAATGAGCGTACTTTGAGAAGATCTTTTCGCAATGTCTCATTCACGGGGAGACAATTCTCATCGCCTTCGTTCTTTGTTGGATGAGGAAGTGTGCTTTCTGAGCGACGTCGATCTCCTTTATCCTTGCTTACTTTCTTCCTGACTCCAGCCGACAAACGCGTATGCATCTGAATTGATCTCCACAATAAAAAAGACTGGCTGATTTTTTACTCTGTCGACATGAGTGTCCACTGGGGGAAGTGTCGATAATTGATCGAAGAGAAAAGGCCCAGGTGTTGCCATCTCCTGAAATGTGGAATCTTTTCAAGGAAACTATTTCTCTCAAATTGTTTACACGCGCCATGCGTAAGTGATCGGCTCAAGCCTGAGGGGTGTCTAGATAATTTCCTTTGTCTTTCAAAACAATCTTCTAAAGAAGAGAAAAAGATCTTGGCTTTGTACTTTTTCTTTTTATTCTCTGCTGGGCTGCTCAAAGAGCAAAGCGCTTATTGCGTTGGACTTCCACGATAAGGAGCTGAAATTCGTGCGCAATTAGATGCCGGAGGGAGACGATTAGGACCTGAGGAGATGCAAAACGGACAGCAAGGAAGAGAAAATATCTCTCTTTCAACTCGCCAAAAAGCTATAATTTATTAAAAAATGGCTCACAATGTTGTCCAAAAAGGTGCTAAGAGAATCAGAGATTATTTCTATGAATATGTCAATTTTAAGCGACACGTTTGCTGGTTAGAAAAGCAGAGAGAGTTAGTTGGTGGAAAATAGGAAAGGACAGGGACATTATTATTTCTCTCTCTCGCCCAAAGCGACAAACCTGCTGAAGGGCGAGATCCGCCAATTTGTCGTTGTCAGCTGATGTTAGCTCCGGTAGTAATAAGACAATTTTGGCTAAATATGAGATGATCATCATGGGGTCGTCCCTCCACAGACAGCAATGGCTTCTTCTTCTCCGCCCCTTTGTGTGTGAATGACTCCGCCCACAACGAATTGGCCTGAAACGATGATGACATGAAACAGCCAATAGCCCAACTTTGTCATGGCTAGTCACGCAATGTGGCCCATTTGATTAGACTCCCAGGAGAGATGACATCCAATTGGAGAACGAGAAAGTAATTGCAAATTGTTTTTTATGGCAGGCCGGCTTAGGGGACGGCTCCAGTGAGTGTGAGAGCTGAAGTAAAATTTATAAATTTTTCAGCTCACGGTTCCCTTCCAAGTCTTGTTGTTTCTTCACAAGCCAGCTATGGACTCCAGTTCTACTGTGAGATCTCTGACTGATTGTTTTGTCAATTCGGACTGAAGGGAATGTTTCAACCTAAATGAGTCATAGAAGGAGCGTGAAAAGTTGTGTCGAATAAGTCTGATTTCAACCGCTCTTAACTCCTATGAATTTTTCCAAGAAAAGGAGTACAATCCGAATTATAGTTGTCAAGAGGAAATTTCAGCTCGAACTCTTTTGATTGGTATAAATTCCATCCCCAAAGGTCAAATTAAGCATCAACACGTTCCCTGGTGAGACATCCGATCCACTAACAGTAGTGTAGAGCTAGTGGTGTAGAGTAAGTGGCTCCTATCCTACCCATCTGAGTTGAGATGTACTTCTTGGACCATCAGTGAAAAGAGAAAAAAAACTTTTAACCCTGCTGAGATGGTGTAAAGTGGGCGGTCCAAAAGGCTGTGTTCAGTTCAATTTCTAACCAGATTACACTTCTAATAAATTTACCTTTCTGGTTTCTTTTTCTTTACAGAAACTTTACTTTTATTCTAAGAGTGAGAAATTATTTACTCATTTTTTATTTCGTAGGAATCAAATCTCTCAGAGATCTCTTTTTTGGAATTCATTCCTTGAAGATATCAAAATGGTGCCATCCTTCCTGATACTCCAATTTCTCAACATTGTTTACAAAAATGATATCTTACGGTACAAAACACGAGAAAGAGATAGCAAAGTTCTTATTTGAATTTAGTGGATTTCTCCTTCTTCTCTCCATTTTTCCTGGTTTCATATTTATTTTAAGGCGGTTCGTATAGCTCTAAAGTTTATCGAGATGAGCCACATGCCTGAGTAAGTTTTACCGTTTTTCTTCTCCAATGACTTTGAAGTTTGAGCTGTCAAAGTTATTGGAGTAAAACTTATGGAAAAATAATTGCTTTTAGGGATTTAAAAAGAAAACTGGCAGAGTTTGAACGCAATCTGGAACAAGCTAAAGGCGCATTGGAAGGAAAGAGCAAAGAAGAACAGGCGAAGATTATTTTCGATCGGCGCGATGGAATCATAAATGGAGTAAATGATATCGTCACAGACTCGGATTGGAAGATTTGGAAGGCTGTGAAATCGGCAATCGGCGCCATCACTTCCAAGCTGATCAACGTGAGTGAGAAATGAGAAAAGACAATTCAAATTTATTAAGTTTTTTGGATTCGATCCATTCATGACACTTGTCTTTAAAGACGAAGATGAAAACGGCTGTAAAGTAGCAGTCAAAGCGTCATCCGATCCACATCTTTGGACTGCACTTACCATGGCAGCAGAGATACTAGTGGCTTCGAAGTCTAGTTACATAAATCACGAAGAAAGGGTGATAAGACAAAGTCTAAAAGGATTTAGTCAGCAGAAGATTGACAACTTGGCTGAGAGTGTGATCAGCTTCTGCAAGTAAGTCAGCCTAAAAAAAGTAAAAATCAATTTTAGATGTGTCAAAATGAGTAATGAAGGCTTTTCTGGCAGCATTAAACTCGATAAAAATGACATAAAAGTCATGCTTTCTACTTTCCTCGACGTGGCCCTTCACTCCTACAAAAAGGAGGAAGTCCGACTAAATGAGAAATTTGAATCGCCCATCGTGGTTCCTGGCAGATATGGCTGGATTCGACTTGTATTCTCCACGACATTTGATTATGAAGTTAGCTGTTGTGATGAAGAGAAAATCTTCAAGCTCTATATCGAAAAGTGGTCGTTCTGTTTTCCCGATGAGGCCACTTTTCGCTCTGCTATGCACAGAATTGGTCACTAATTATTTCATCTTTATTATCATCTAAATAAAAGACGTTCTCTTTCAGAAAGAATATTTATTTGAGGTCTTTCCTACATATTAGATAACGGTATCTTAGCGAACTTCTCATCAAGTTATTTTGATAGCGTTTAGATAAAGAATTCCTGCTAGACACGCGTTCGACTTCACAATATTATCAATCAATGACAACGCTTTTAAATAAAATCTAGCTTGTGAGCTCAATTCTAGAGTATCAAATCATTTTCGCCATGCTTCTCTCCGCTATTCCGTCGCATCTTCATATTAAAATTCTGCAAAAAGCTAGCGCCTTCCATATCCCTAAATTCATCTAGGTCTTGACAAAGACAACCCTCGCCCTTCTTCAAACTTCCAGCTCGAAGACCTTTATCAAAAAGAACCGCAAAGAGTTCTATATCTCTGTGATAAATGTAATATGGTTCGACTATACTGAAGGCAGGTTTGTGTACTATGCACCAAATGTCTTTCTTACTCGAAGACTTGACAAGCTATTGAATAAGAAACCTGTCGAATGGGTTAATTTTGAAAAAATTTTTCTTATAAGTTTTTATAGAATCTTTTTCTAAGTTTAGATTCATTTAGCCAACGAGTATGCTGCGTTTCGTACCAATTAGACAGATAGAGAATTTAATTGAAAATTTGTCAAGGGCCGGAGTTATTTGCAATCACTTGGAAATCCCTTTTAACTCTTATACTAAAAGGGCCATTGATGTCCTAAGACCAAAAAAAATCTCCATGTCTTACAACGATTTTAACTTCAGTAATGGTTTTCCAGCAAATATCTGGCACTTTTGGTCTTTAATGGCAATAATAAGAATGGTCGTATACTTTTTCACTACAAATTGATTGATACCTACGAAGATTTTCTTTCCCTTTTGGCTACATTTAAAGGTATCCTAGCGAAGAATTATCAGCCACTAGATATCCCATCTTTCCCTTTTTTCTGTTATTTTAAGGACAATTTCGATACTCTATTCGATCAATAAATATAACTCATATATATTTTGAAGAGCTCAATAAAATCTCATCAACAGCCCCCTAGAAATGACCTTTCAGAAAAGGGCCAAAATAAAATTCCATTCGAGAGAATACGGTAATTCTTCAAAAATACGCAGAAAATTGTTTCCACTCCCTCGACCGTAAACATTGCTGATTGCAGCAATCTTCCAGGTTGGACAAGTTCTTGATTTGGTCCAACAATCTAATAAAACTAATCGGCCGCGGTATCACGCTTTTGTAGAACCCCGCGCTTTGAGATTTTTGAATTGAATTTTAGTGGCGCCACTAGACGCGGATAGGTTTTGGTTCGACCCCCACTCATGCCAAATATTTTTGCTTTTTTTTGTTTTCTACTTCCACGCATAGAAATCCCACTATTAGTGCTCCTTCTGACAACTTAGCCAAGATAGCGAATAATCTAAAAGAAAAAGGAGATATCGGATCCGCAAATTTGTTATTTGGTCTTCATCAGCGCGTTGTCAAAGAACTGTATGATTTAAGTGGAAAGAAAGATGTTCTTACTCAGCAGCTTTTGGACCAACATTCTTAGAAAGGGGGCCTAAAACTTGAACGGTAAGAGATGAAGAGCCCAGGGTTTTTTCCAGAACCAAAATCGTCATCAGTATACTGTATATTAATTCTATTCGCAAATCGCAATCGGAAGTTAAAGTTTGGGCTTAATGTTTATAGTCAAACGCCGCCAAAGGTGGCGAAGCCCTCCTTGTATAAGATAAAACGCTTAATTTTAATGTTTATTAGGAGTAGCGTAGACAAGCAAAGCGATAATTAAAAATGACTCTTGAGAATAGAAATTTCTTTGGACCCATCTCGAACGGTTGAACACAGGGAAATAAAGCGACTTTTTGAGCCTTATACAAACAATTAGTGAAATTAATGTAAGCACTGCCAGAAAGGGAAAAAAGAGAAGCAAAAAACCCGTGAAATGCGAATAATAAGTGTCAGAAGGCGATCAATATTTTGTTGGCCGTCAACGGCTACGATTGTGGTCCGGTCAGTGAGGTTTCAGAATCTTTTCGTACAGGAGTCATACCGGCCAAAGAGGAGGTTGGATAGAGTTTATAAGTTCCTGTTACTGGCTGGGCGCCAAGTTCCAAATCATCCAGACGGATTTGAGCTATCCCGATGAATTGCTTTCTCTCCATTCTACCGTGGTCGCCCAGGACCATTATCTGAAAATTGTTTGAGATTTATCGACACTTTGTCAGGATTAAAAATTTGAAGAAAAAAAACCAACTTGTAACATCTTCTTCCGGGGGTTTTCATGGAAGTGGAGGCGTTGTCTGATCATAGGAGAGGTGGAATTGCTCCTAACGGGATTGGTCTTTGCCTTGGAAATGCAGGTCTTTCCTTCCATGAGATAGACTTTCACATAAAGAGCTAAACGTTTTTCCATTTTCAACAACAAATGACTACAGTACCTGGCATCATTTTTGAGCCGTGCTTGACGACAAGATTGAGGGCTTGGATGATTTCGACTTCAATCCCACCTCGACCACCCATAATGGCAATTTTGAGTTCGCCATGTGGAGAGCTGGCTAATACTTGTCGGCCGACAACTTGGCCTGGGCCGAGATTGTCTACGAATGGCCCCAGCTGGCCGTCAGGCAGAACGGGGAGGAAACTAAAACGAAATTAAAATACGGCGGACTGGACGACCACCTTTTGGCATGCGTGTTCGAATCTATAGAGAGAGACAGAGATAGAGAGACAAGAAGCGAGGGGGGCTGAGTTAGGCCGCGTGAAAGGATTTCGGCAGACTCCAGGCTCTAAAGAGAGTGTGAGTCGAAGGAAAGTGGGTGCAATTTTAGTGTTTACAACAGATAACAAACTGAATCTGTGAGTGTTTGGGTCAAACTTACTTATCGCCGGAATCCGTCGATTCTTTGCTCGTCTGTTTTAGCATGGCTGGAAGGCGATCGGCTGACAAATTTTCCGGGATTCCTACCTCCTCAGAACGAGCAAAGCCTGTCCTTTTAGAGCCGGCTTCTCCAGCTCTAAACGTTCCTTTTTTTGCGTTGATTTATTTTTCGACTAACCTTCCAGGAATAAATCTTGTCATCAAGCTCTTCTTTCGTTCCTTCATCGCCACGCCGGAATCATCCTTCGAACTATGGCCTCCTCCTCCAGCCTCTTGTCGATGCCTTCTTGATGGAACTTCTTCCGGATATTCTTCCATATCCGGCATTGGATCTGGCATTACTGAAGGACCTGGCCGAGGTCGGCGATTTATCGTCCTATTTTCTTTCTTTCTCCGCTGGTAGAAAACTTACTGTATGACTGGATTCGAATGTTGCGAATGGATTGACAAAGTCTCACTGCCGTCACTACCATAACCTTGCTGTTCATGCATTGTCTCCATTAGGACTCGCCCATTGGGTGAGCGAGGATCTCTGGCGTGATGAAGAGTTGGTCCTCTAGCAGATTCTGGCGTAGTCACATCATCCCAGTCGTCGATTGGAGCTCGAGGATACATGCGACTTGCCCCCATCTCTGCGGCTGTCACTAAAAGTCCACAATCGTTTGTCTAAAGAAAGCCTCACAATGTCTCATAGCTGTTGCACTCCTCGGCCTCCTATGTCGATGTCGAGGTTGATGGGAATGAGCATGGTCGGAGAGATACCCCGATGGTTGGTTCGAAGTCCAATCCTCTTCTGGCATATTGGGAGTATGGGGAGCGTGATAGCCGCTGTGATGGCCATAGCGTTCTTCATGCTTCGCTCCGTAGCGATCATAAGTCCTGGATCTCCTCATTGGAGCGTCGTATCCATCCGCATAAGAAGATTGCTGAGTAGTTCGTTCTGGTCTAACTGGTGGACGCGACCGATTGTAGCCGTAGGATGCCATCTCTGAATGGGGACGGGGCGGGCCTTCGTCTCTCAGCCTCTGAGGAACCGAGGAATATTGTGACATTTTCCGTTGTCTTAATCTCTGAAAAAAGAACAATTTTGGGCCAAAAAAGAGCTCCTACAGTTCTGAGCGGGTTCTCATCATCCATGTCCGTTAGAGTGAAGAGCATTGGCGCTCCATCCAAAGGAACTGTCGAGAAATCCACCAAAACCTCTCCCAGGAAGGCATTCGAATCCAACTTGTCGTAATCCCAGACAGTTACCTGAGTATATTTTGTTAAAGAACTCCTTGAGAACTTCCTACCTCAAGGGCTCGTTCGAATAAAGCTGGTTCGCTGAGCTGATTGTAGAAGAAGCTCTCTCCCCAGATGGGACAAAGACTCTCCGCAATGACGGCTGTCTGTCGTCGGGAATATTCACTCCGATCCGGCAATAAGAAGACTTTGACGTAGGGATTTCTCGCCACTCCATCAGGTCTTGGAGCTAGATCGAAAGCTCTTTCGATCATGACAGTCAGCTGTCGATCGGAATGGGAGTAAAAGCAGGCGATCTCAATCTTCCCGAATATCGTCCCACGACCATACGTCTCCACTTCAGGCTGATAGTATGTGGCGGCCATTCGTCCAGGCAGATATGCGCTTTGAGAATGAGGAAGTTGGGGAATCGGAGAGACCGAAGCACCGTATAGCTCAGCTTCGGAATAGTCTTGGACAAATTGCGGGTTCGGCAGATGGCGGATGGGGTGATGGTAGGGGGAGGAGCGGTGAATTTGAAGGAAATCATCCCCTCCTGGTCGCCTGCAAAACATGTAATTTTCAGACAGACAAGATAGTCATTTTTCTTTCGACAAAATGCAGTGCTTCGAGCGAAGATGGGTTACTGTAATGGGTCGTCAAAATTGCAGGGTTTTTTTTAGCTCTCTTGGACTGATTTATGCCCTTTGAAGGGATTTTCTAGATTTGCGATCAATTTAGCAATTAATTTTTTCAGCAATTTTATGGAGAAAAAAACTACATTAAAAACTCAATTTCCTTATAGGACTCAATTAGGTAAAAAAAATTCAAAATTTTTGCTTCTTACAGTAACTTTCTGTGAAAAGAATTTTTTGCAAAGTTGTAGCTCTAAATCTTATCTACAAGATTGCAGAACAACAAATAGTATGAAAGTAAATGAATTTTGAGGAAAAGACTCACCAAGCTGACCGACTGACGATGAGATCGATTTGAGAGTCGTTTTTACTCTTGCTAATCGTCTCATAGACCTGGTCGTAAGTCGCATTTTGTAGCTGTGTTCCGTTCCATTCCAAGACTTCGTCTCCTTTAATTTGCTTTTCAAACGAAAAAAAATCAAAACTCACCCGCTTTTAATCGCCCCACAGTGTCGGCAACACTGCCAGGCCGTACTCGTGTAATGAAAGCCCCCAATCTACCCGTATCAGTTCGACGGCCTCCAACCACCTGTAAGGGGTCTTTTTTTCTTTTTGATTTGGGAGTTTACCTTCAAGCCCAAGTCGCCATTATCCTCGCCCGTTCGTGAAAGTACCATGTGTCCTATGAGGAATTTTTGATCGGCCGATGGCTGCCACGTCACCGGATGCTGAAAGTAATTTCTCAGGCTCATTCGACACGAGAGAGAGACTCACTGATAAATACGTCCGAATTTTTGCAGCCAATTGCTCGCCAGGAATTACAGCCGGCGGGACGGCTGGTCGTCCTCCTCCCGGTTCGACTGATCCAAAAAGCGGTCGAGTTTGTCCCGCTTTTCGGCCATTTTTGATCTTATCCCCACTGTAGATGTACCTCAACAGATCTAAAAATCGTGTTCAAAATAAAAAGAAGAAAAATCTCACCTCTTTCGGAGTTACATTCATCTGGCAGCCGTTGTCTCGCCGAATCTACAAAACCTCCATCAGCTGCTGAAGTCGAAGGAAGGGCCTCATCGTCCGAGGAGGACATTGATCGAAGTTGTCTGAAGAGAAGAATCAGTAAATAAAAGTACTGGCTGTGTCCAGTCTGAACACCTGAGCGCTTTTAATTTTTCATGGGATGGAAGATTAACCAATCGTCAGCCAAACTAAGCGAAAAGGTCATCCGACTTGAATTTCGCTTCAAAATAACCGTATTCTTTCCCAACAATTTCTTAATTCTTAAGCAACTTCTTCTCATTTTTACGATTTCGGCTCTTTTGCAAAATTAAAATTTCTAACTTTACAAAACACTAAAAAGCATAAAAACTGAAGGAAAACTTCTAAAAATGGTTGAGATTCGTTAAAATTGGTTGAAAATGATTTTTTCGCGCAAAAAAAATCTCAAAATTAAGGCGAAGATTTTTTGAAGGCGAGATGCCTTTTAAAACGAGGAAGGCGACTATTAGAAGAGACCTAGTAAATGCGCCATTGAGAGCCATTGGAGTGGTAACAGCTGTAGAAAAAAGGCTCCGAGAATCGATTCAAAGCCACAACCGGGGCTCCTTGTCTCAATTTTCAGAGCAAACTGGGCTTTCCCAGTGAGAGAAAGGGAGAGGTTGCGAGCCCAGAGGTAAGAGAATCGGGCACAAAGTGTGTGAACGACAAGAAAATGTGAGGAAGAGAAAGTGAGAAAAAAACAAAAATCGAAGAAAGACCCAAAAAAACGGGGAGAATGGTCCGAAAAAGGAAGGCTAATTTGTGCCCCCGGCAGGCCTCCGCCGGTCGATGCGCTAATTAGCATTCCATCAAATGGACCAAATGGGGGCAGACAGCACCTGTGGAGACGTTTCTCCTTCTTGATGCGATTTGTTGTCGTAGAAGAAGTCGTTGCAACTGTTGACTGATGATCCATTTGCAATCCGATGGAGCCTCGCCTGCCCTCCTCTTCTCGGATTGAGCGAGTCCGTCGAAATTCCGGCTGAGTTCGACCACCTACAGGCGTGGCTGGAGGAACTGCCGCCGGAACCGCAACTGGTTGAGGCTGACTCTTCGTCGAGGTCGATGCTCTGGAAAAAGGAGAAACTCAAAAAAAAAGTGCAGATATTTCGGGCATCCATTTTCTTTGAATTTCTGATGCCATCAAGAGATCCCACCTCCCCAAAAAACTAACCTTTGATCCCGAAACGTCTGCTGATTCTGCTGGCCGAAAGAAACCGTCTGCTCCTGGTAGCCCGGCTGCTGAAAGCCCTGCTGATAGCCCTGTTGAAAACTGGGAGATGGCTGCGGCTGGTTGAAACTTTGATGCTGATAGCCGTTGTCTTCACTGCTATTCACTGTGAAGATCGCCCTGGAATTTTATTTGATTGGATTACCATTTCCAAATAAAACAAGACTCAGCAGACATTTTTCTCAGAAAACTAATCGCTCCCAATCAACTTGTTAGGATTATTGCGGAGAGATTCATGAGCCCATTGAGCCCGTTCAAATAATATATGTTTCTTCGTTTGGAAATTAAAGCTCGGCATAGATCAAATGGGTCTCTGGAGAATTGATACCCACACATTTTAAAAAAGTAAAGCGTTTTCTTCCGCTTCACTATGGAATGAATAGAATTAATTTGTGAACAAGTTGAGATCTTCTTCTTCGGCAAAAATACTCCAAATTTTTATCAAAAAGATTCTTACTTTAATGGCGATTTTATTCAAATTTTAGAATATTTTCAAAAGTTATTTGCGTCTTCAAAACATCAAAATTGGGTTAAAGTGAAAGTCTCTGTGGAGATAACTATAGTAATCTCGTGGCGGAACTCATAAACAACTTTCCAAAATAAAAATGATAAAGACGGACCTGGGCTCTTCTTGCCTACTCCTTGACCTCATATCTCCTTGATTCATCATTGGTTGATTCATTGAATCCTGCATCCGATTCCTCTGCTGACTCGGCTGATCCATGGATTTCAATCGCCCATTAGGCTGTTGTATAGTCTAAAGGAGGAATCTCCCCTCGGCGAAACAATCCCACCTGATTACGCTGCTCTTCCAGCGTTGGTTGTCTCGTCAGCGTGTTCTGTTTCCTCATGTTCGGTCCATTAGGCCCATTACTCATCGGACCCACTGGCCCTCCTCGATTTTGTTGTTGTTGAGGCGGTAGAGCCTAAAACTTTTCTTCTTTTTTTCTGTTTTTCTTGGCAAATAAATTGGAATTTCAATATTGATGTGAACGTAAGGGGGTCATAAAAAATGAATGGCCACTTGCCTGGGGGCCATTAGTTTGTCTCGGGAGAGGACCGTTGTTCGTCGGAGGACAGATTATCTGAGGTTGTTGCGGAGCCGTCTGGAGAGTCGGTGTCTCAGCGGAGGTGGATGGCTGTCCTCTGAAAATTAACGAAGGAAAATAAACCAAGAAAAGACTTACGCGCAAGGAGAGCTCGGCTTCGGCGGAACCTCCTGCTGGAACCACTTCCCCGTCTTGGCCAGGATCTGCTGTCTTTTCTGACACAAGGAACAAGCCCAAATGGCCTGGAAACAATTGACTTTTAGACGGCAATTATCAACCACAAACCTTATTCTTCGATTGGGCTCTTCCTCCACAACGGGCGCAACTCCTCAACTGGCAGTAGAAGCATTTATGGCCGATCCCGTCTGCGAATTTTGTCTTTTGGCAGATTTGGCAAATCGCATCGTCTTGGGTTCCAACCAGCCGACGAGCCGACTCCTTTCGGTCGTTGATTTGTCTGTCGATTTGATCCAGCTCTTCGTCCGCCTTCCTGCAAAAAACCGTATTCCTTCCGATCGTGCAGCTTTGCTTCGGGAAATCGCCTTAGATATTGGTTAGATCTAGTGTTAATTTTCTGATTTTGCAATCTTTGGCAAATTTGAAGAGATCGAGGACTACAAATTTGTCGAAGATCAAAAACTGAAAAATGAATGGTAAATTTTAGAATTTTGGAAGAAAATCTTGTACTTTTTGGTCCCGCGATCTGAGCAGAAATCCGTCGGTCTTATTTTTAGTCGCCTTTGCCGCCAAAATTCTCCAATTTCCTCCTCACAGAGGCCCTTTACGTTCCCTCCAATTTGGAGATGATGCAAAATTCTCCCCCCAGCCCCATCCTCCCAGCGCCTATCGGGTTACCGCGGCATGTGGCCCAAATTGCGCCACGAGTTCTCCCTCTTTCCCAAACAGGAGAGGAGAGGAAGCCCAAATATATGACCAGGAAATGATGAGAATTAATTAACAAAAGTGGCCAAAAGAAGAAATTTGGATCTTTGGCTTTTTGGATTTTTCGGAAGGAAGAAAGAGGAAACCGCCGCCGTCAGTCAACAGCTCAGAATCGCACATTTTCGATCACTCTGAGACCGTCTTGCAAACTTAATTGGCTCGTTTCCTGATCCCCAAAGATCTCCCGACGATGTGGATTAGGATAAGATCGCTCAACGAGTAATAATATCAACTGGGTGAGCCTAGAGCTACTAATTCGCACCAAGGACGTGGGGATAATTTGATCGGAGGAAAACTTCGCCGCGAGCTGTGGTCGAGGGAAATCTCATTTCAGCGGTTGATCTCCTTGGAATCGCGCGAAAGAGAAACTTTTCCCCCCAAAACTGTGAACTTTTGTTGAAAAATTGAATTATCGAGAATATACCAGGTTTACGGTATTTTCAAAATAAAATAAGAATCTAAGCTAGAAATTGAACTTTACTCAATCCATTTTTTTAAACATTTTGTTGGCGAAATTGGAGAAAAATTCCTGGGTTTTACGGTACTTTCAATTTCAATCTGATAGAAATTGAGGCTGAGAATTGAATATTAGGAACAAACGCTCGTGAATTTGTAATATCTTGGTTCATTTTTATCTTTCAGAAAATCAAGTTCACAGTGCTATTTTTCTGAGAGGGAAAAATTAAGATTCTAGGTGAAATTGATGATGTTTGGAATTGGAACGATAAATTCTAGTTTAAAATAAGGAATCCTTAGAGGAGAAGCCGTGTTGACTGGTCACTGATGCCAACTGACTTTTCCCTCGTTATTGCGTGTGTGAGAGTGGAGAGAATTTTTGACCCCAAGAGGCCTCGTTAAAGAGAAAGTGAAGAACTGACTGTGATATTTGCGTCTCCTTGGCTTCTTCATCCCTCTGTCTCTTCAAGACATTCTCGATGATTTCCCTCTCTTCAGCCGACAGATGTGACAAATCCGGCATTGTGGGATCGTCCATTGCCTCATCCGTCCTGGTTGCGGCTGCTCAGGCCGCCATACGCCTCACTCTGTAAAGTAGAAAAATGTGATTGAAAGAGAGAAAAGCGGAAAATAGAAAAATCAGCTGTGAGAGCAGCAGGTGTATGTCCAGCTAAGTCTCTAGCATATTAACAGACAACAGCGCCAAATTTGAGGTAATTGTGTTTGGCAAGTCGATACGGGCGCAGAAGACAAGTGTTGCCGGCTGGCCGACACAAATTACGCGGGATATGCTAATTGCGGCAAACACAAGACGGAGAGACATGAGAGTTCAAAGGACTTTGCTCCAGATTAGGGGAGACACACCTGGTGGGAGAGAGGAGGATCACAGATTAGCCACAAATTCGGTTAGCAAAAGGGCAAGAGATTCCAGGAAACGCGCAAGAGCCACAGCCAATGTTCGACGAGTGAAAGACAGGTGGTTGAGGCTGTGACGAAGTAGAAAATATAACGTGAAAAAGCCTCAAAAATAGATTCTACTTTCAATTTCCAGACGTTCTCTCCCTAATTTCCGTAAATAAAGGACCAAAAGGAAAATTATTTTGTGGAAATTTAGGCTTCATCTTTGACAAAATAGTGCCTGAACGACTCAAAAAGTAACGAAAATAAAGGAAGTTACGGTAAATGAGAAGTTCTCTTTGAAAATATGATGTTCTACAAAGTTGTAGAGGAGATCCAGATCTTAAACTTTGAAAAACAAGAGAGGATGAGGTGAAGAAGAATCTAAGATAGGAAGTAGCTAGGAGAGGGTCTCATATGAATAAGAGAAGAGTTCAGAGAGTCTTATATTTACGGTAAAAGAGGAAGGATTGGAGGAATTCTCGTGAGAGAAGGAAATTCGCCTGGGAAAGTTGGTTCCGGGAGATTTGATGCGAATTTGTTTTAGTTTTGTGAAATCCAGGGGAGGTCTCCTCTCTCTCATCTCCTCCAAAAGCAAAGGAATGACGAGAAAAGGGAATTTTGAAATGTTGAACCGAGAGAGGGTGGAATTGGAAATTCTGAGAGGCCGAGGAGTGGGAGCGAAGAGGGAAAGCAGAGAAGACGAGATAGTCGCTCGGCCCCGGCTAAATTTGAAATTTCACAAGAAAATGATTCCGATTCCCAGGGCTTGTTTTTGAAGGAATTGGGCTATGGCGTCCATTGGCCTTTTGTGCCCTCAAAATGTTGCAATAGGAGCTCTTTCTCTCTCCCTGACTGAGGACTGAAGTTCAACAGAAAAAAAAGGAGAGAGGGGGGCGCCCCAACAAGTTCTATGTGTGGGGCGCGAACAAATTAGCGAGAGAAGGGGCGACGTGGAAGTGAAAAATTCAAGAGCTTTCCGCGCGAGTCAAAGTCAAAAAATTATTTATGAGATCAATTCAGACACGGCACGGGCTGAGAAGGAGATAGAGGAGGTGGGGGAGGCGAATGAGCTGGCAGAGGATGAGTCGAATGTTCGTTCGGGCGGAAAACTCATTGTTTCTTTCCGATTTTCTTTCACCTAATTGGTCTCCAGTTTTTTTTAATTTAAAACTTTTTTCTATTAGAAAATCAAAAAAAAAGATAGAATAAAAAGCAGAGAGAAGACCAAAGATCCTATTTCTCTTCTAATCTCCAGCTCATACAAAATTCAAAGTTTTACAAAGTAGTTGAGCCGATCATCGAGCCCAACAACTTTGCAATAGATCGTAAAGCCGGAAAATTGCTCCAAAATGGCGAAAACATCCAGTTTTAGGTCCAATAAGCCTAAAAGCGAAATATGGGTTCCGTTAAGTGAAACCAAATCCTCCCCAGGTTTAACAAAACTCTCATAAAATTGTAGAAAAGATCAAGAGCTACTCATTCTATTTTTATATATTTCATTCGAATCGATCCGAATCAAAAAGAAATATACAAGAAGCCGAAGAGAAAAGGGGAGTCAGCGATTTGAATGAAATATGTAGACTTTTGGGGTCGAAAGTATAAGAAATGATGAGAGCAGTTTCTAAGAAATTAGGTCAAAGAAGGAGGAGTGGGCCTCGACCCACAAAGATCCCGGAAATAAAACGAGACGGATTTAGTTAGTCATTCCCCTGTACGGCCTAAATTAATTTGCCGTCCGACCAGCTGTAAGCCATTTTGAGAAAAATGTACAGCTGGCGAGAAGTGCAATTTATCAGAGAGGAGGCGCGCGCGTTTCACGCTTCTCTGACGCCCTCGAAATAAGCTAATTTTGACCTAGGAATTTTGTGGGTTTTGGGTTTTAGGGCGAGAAGGGAGATGTGATGCGAAGCTGACGGATGGGAAAAAGAGGACATTTGGAACAGCCGGGAGAGGAAAAAAGCCAGGAAGGGGTTGGCTGGCTCTCTGATGGACGAAGAGAATGAAAGACCAGTCAGAATCTGCCCCTCGGGGTGCCAAAAAGGACGGCGGTCGTTTTCGAGGTGGACGGAGGCGATCAATGGAAGCCCCCGTGTTGGATACTTGCGCAGATTCCGCTTAAAATTCACTTCCCTCCGATAGTTTCTTCGTTTTTTTCTCCCTCTTGTACCCCTCTGATGTCCCCCCAGACTGCCTCTCGACTCCGAGTCTTCTCCTTCTTATTAGGAACAATTAGCATAATTACGAGAAGCTAGTCAAGTGTGGCGAGTGAGTAGAATAGCTCCTCAAAGCAATAAAGGAAAAGTTATGGACTCGTCGTGGAATAGCTGAAGACGAGGGGGAGGTTCTCCCGGTTGATCCATCATTTTTCAAAGAGAAAGAGAGAGGTTCAAATTTCATCAGCTTTGTCTATCCGGGAGAGACATCATTTTAGGAAACTGTTGCAGGTAGCCAAACAACGGAAGGTGGAAAGCACCTCCTTTTGATTGGAATTTGAAAAAAGTGATCGAAATTTCTGAAAATCTCGCCTAATAAAAAGTGGAGAAGCCCCACGAAAGGAGAGATTGGTCAATTCCGAAGAGAATCCCGAAAATTTGCCGGTCGAAAGGCAAATTAGAGAGGAAAAAGTGACCGCGTTGTTGCCGTTTTTTCGTTGAAATGATTTCATTTTTGAAAAAAAGGCGACTGCCTCGGCAGTTAGAGCGCTTTTGCAGCCGATTTCCGGGAATTAGGAAGGATTAGAGCTCTGGCCGGCGGTTTCAGCTCAAAGCGACTAAAGGGCAAAGCCATCTCCTCCTTCGGGACCTCTCTCCCTCTCTATTTTTGAATTATCATAAAAATCTGGAGAGGTATCTTAAGAGCTGAGGGGATTAGAAAAAAGAGTCAAGAGAGGGGAGTTGGAGAATTACCCGAGTTTTTCGTGGAACTCTCTCTCTCCTTCTTCTATCCCCCGGAACGTCATTTGTTTTGTGAGGGGGCAAATTGCAGAAAAATCCTCGAGGGGATTGAGGAATCCGAAACTCTCAGTCGGAGTTACTTGAGGGCGAAAAGGAGCAGATTAGATCGGATTGAAGAGAGAGCACCCACCCTCAAACCCGAAAGACGAGAGGAAGAGAAAATCTGAGAAAGAAAGACATTTCAAATGCAATGGATATTATTTTTAAAGCACAAAAGTTCACTCAATAAGGTCAAATGAGATTGTTTAGTAACTAAATTTACGGCTAGCCGACACCACCAGTGACCTATCCACCCAGGACATCGAATTACAGGAGGAAAGGGCGACGGAAAAAGGACAACGAAATCCAACCTGACATGCATACAAATTAGAAAATTTGCAGAAAACGCTCATTGTCAAAACAAAGCAGCAGACTGGAATACAAAATTTTGTCTGTTTTTCTCCAATAAATTCTAGAAAAATAAAGCTTTCCAAATATTTTTGGCATTTTTGTAGAGAATTTTCCTTATATCTATGGAAAATGGATAGCCAGTAACTAGGAAAGTTCTGTGAGAAAGGCATCTACGTGCAATTTTTGTTTCGAGCAATGAGCAACTTATCTCAATCTTAATGAAATCGCTCGGTGAATGTCTGTAGTTTGGCGACTAGAATTTTCAAAAATGTTGCGAAAAAGAAGAATTTATTTTTAGACTGAAGAATTATTATAGCTCGCTCGCTCAAACAAGCATTTGTTATTAATTCAATTCCAAAATATCTTGGCTATTTTGGCTCAAAAGACGGAAAAATCAGACTTCTCAAGAGCATTTTATGTCTGAGAATGAAATTATAATGGAATATCTGAATCAAGTAGACTGTTCAGACGACAATTGGGATTTGAATTGCCGAGAAAGAGGGAGATAGATTCGGTATGTTATTGAAGAGAAGTAGGCATATATAGTGAATGACGGTAATTGAATCAACGCCTGACCTCTCTCGGAGTCTTGCGAAACAATGCCATCACTTTTATTTAGACTGATTCTATATTAATTGGAGATTCAATTTCCACATCAGAAACTAGCAAATTCAAGAGAAATTGACTTATCGGTCGAGAGAGAAAGAGAGAAATTAATCTGGATCTCTCACGAACTAGGAGGAATTTCTAATTTCCATAGCTCTCAGTTTCTTTCTTTTCTCAATTGTCTCATCCTGGACGAATATTTGAACACTTGTCCGGACTAAATTAGACTGGAAGAGGAAGAGAAGGAGGAGGACGAGGTGGGGTGAGAATCTAATCGCCGTCCGTCTCGAGTACCTTCGAAAGCGTCCTGGGTGCGCGAAACCTTGCATCGATTGTCGATTAGGCGCTTCTCACTAGGGGATATTGCACAATTCATAACTCTCAAGAGGCTTTAGGTCGAGAGATGAGGACATCAAGAGAACGGGATCTCATTCCCTCTTCGCACGCTAAAATTGAACTCGTGAGCGTCTTGTGGAGGAGGAAATGTCTCACTCAAAGTGATTTCGACTGTGATCAGTCAGCTTTTTCATCCTTCTTTCAGATGGAAAGTCAATTATAATCAAAAATGGTGAGAGCTGATTTGTGAGATATAAGTCTAATGCATATGTCTTGAGATTTTCTGTAATAATTTTGAACGATTTCAGACCATAAAACCCAAAAGAAGGGAAGAAAATGCTATATTTTCAGAGAAAAATGAGAAGTTGAACTTCCAAAAGCCAAAAGTCGGTCTCTATAGAAATCTCGGGCATATTTTGAATCGCCCGAATACATTGTCCATTGATCAGTTGAGATCGCCTATCCCAATAGAGGGAAAGAAAGAGATTGTCAGCTCATCGTGAATGCTCCAAAAGTGAACTCTTGACTTATAGAAAATTCTAAAAAAAAGCATGGGAAAAGGAGCTTTACTTTTCAGGTTGAAGAGGAACAAAGAGAGCAATTTCAAGGGGAGGGGGAGGCTGAGAAATTCCTGGTTTTGAGGGCAACAGTAAGCCAAAGAAGAAGAGAGAGGGGTTTAGAGTTCTTTTCGAAGACGTCTTTCTGTTGAAATGGCGGACATTTTGTCTTTTATTTCCATGAGAGACGATATTTTATGAACCGTCGGCGGTTGACTGGCCGTTAGCAACAAAGGACTACGGGGTTCAGTAATATTCTCCGGCCCCCCGACAGACGCTCATTTATGGCCAGAAGATGGATAGTAATGGTAGCATAAGAGCGAGATGGAGCTCGTTCGGGAAAAATGAGAATCGGAAATTACACGGCAAAGGGCCAGTCGTTGGCTCTGCAGGGAAATGAGAAGAATCTCTTGTGTGTCTTGGTCTTTGACTAGTAGCGATTCTTCTCGAATTTGATAGTCTTCACCTCAGTTAGAATTTACTGATCCAAATTTTACTCTACTGTGGAAAGTCATTAAAAATCTCTTTCAATTATAAAAGTCGAGAAAATCAAGGATAGGAAGGATTTCAGTTTTAAAATCAACGAGGAATTGTCTGAATTTTTGAGGGGTTGAGAAGGAAAAAAAAGATGAAAGAAGACCACCCATTTTGAAGGAAGAAAAGAAAAAGAGGAAGTTCTTTGAGCTGAGTCCTCCTCTCTTGGCACATCAGGAATTCAGCTTGACTTGCAATTAACGGAGCGAAAACAGGCTGTTGTCTTTCGGCTTCCTGAGTAGTAAGAAAGGAGAAAAAGACGAAAATATTGTCTCGAGCTATTGAAAACTTTCGTCCTCAGTCTCCCTCCTAAACAAACAGAATTTTTCCGCAGATTCTTGAGCTATAAACTTGACGAGAAGGAGAGACTCTCCTAAAAACAAAAATACACATTGATTTTTTCCGCAAAAAAGCTCAACTCGCAAGAATAATCGCCTCCAGACGTCGTAAAAAGCATAGAATGACCGATGTGGAGATCGAAACATCGGGAGAACGTGGCTCCCAAAGGCCCAGAATGAATAAAACACTAGGTCA
The DNA here is from genome assembly GCA_932521405.1 of Oscheius sp. JU1382. Taxonomy (NCBI): domain Eukaryota; kingdom Metazoa; phylum Nematoda; class Chromadorea; order Rhabditida; family Rhabditidae; genus Oscheius; species Oscheius sp. JU1382. Next base: position 6,470,130 of record OW051479.1, read on the forward strand.
GAGAGTGGATTAGCTCACAAAAGTCGAGTGAGATTCATTTCATAAGAAATTCAAACGAGAAAAGTGCACTCTTTTTTTCTGAAAAATGCTTCAAAAATCAAAAATAAAGACATGAATTGTCAATTTTCAGCTCATTCAACGAGAAAATTCACTGAAACCTGACTAATTCGCACCGGAATGAATGAATTTCATCAGAAAATAGTGAGACAATGTAGAAATTGCCGAGTTCGCTTGTTTTTATATCGTGCGGGACTGCAATTTGATGAAAATAAATGAGGAATAGCAGCTTGCAGTCTAATATTAACAAAGGCGAGTCATTTATCGCAAAGGAATCTTATAAAAGCTGCCACTAATCGCGTATAAATCATCCGGGATGGCGATAAAAGAGTCAGAAAAAGAAGAAACACATAATTGGCTATATGCCGGAGGCCGCAATTACCGGCAACCGCCAGTTAGCAGCCTAGCAACGGATCCTCCCGACCGAATGGCGAGAAAATAACGACAAAAATCTCGCTTCTGGGCAGTACCCCATTGGGGTGGCTGTTTCCGGATCCAGAATGAATGCATTAGTCCTGTGTGCGGAGATTACAAGTGCTGGGGGTTGCCCTGGCCTCTCCGGGCTGCTTCGATCCCGTATCGAGCAGCGTCGACTGGGGGCTGGGCCCTCTATTTACGGGAGAGCGTTGGGTCCCCCTTAGGCTGCTTCGCATCGATCGTTTGTTCTTGGTCCTAAAAAAAACAATATTACGCTCAGATTACACAGATAAACTTTTTATCTGAAAACTGATTCCTCTGTTTGCTCGCTGCATTTTCGTTTGCTCCCAATTTCGTCGCATAGCAACCATTGCGATAGGAAGAGCTATCTCTCTGTTCAAATATGATTACTTTCTCTCCATTTACATAATATCTTTTCTATTTTTGGTATTTGTTACTTTTCTATTTACTCTAAATGATTTTCTAAAAAAAAAAAACTTTATTTCATTAATAATTTTTGTAATCTATTACTCAAGGACAAACTAAATAACGTAAGGGAAGACAACTTACTAAATAAATTAAACGGTTAATTGCCTTTTTCCACTGGAAGATCTTGAATATCTCCAGAACTAGGCGGAATTTGAGCTTTACAATGAAGCGAAAAAACATCTGTAATTTCAAATAATGTTCAAAAAAGTGTTATAAAACTTGTAAAAACATAGCTTTTGCTGTTTTAAATTTTATTTTTCTCACCTAGAGTTTCTGATTTGATATCACTAGTTTCCTGTCGAATTAAGATGTTTTCAACAGCTTCTGGCTTTGGATTTTGAGGAGTGCTACTATGAAGGGGTGAAGCTTCTAGATCTGAAAGAAATCAGAAAGAAAAACACGTGATACCATTTATGTTGCAATCTTTTTTTAAGGGACTATTAATTATTTCTAATTGATCAGCAAGGTATGCTTTATATGCTTCTCCGAAGATTTGGTTGCGCTAAAAAAGAAATATGAGACAGAAATTATAATTACTCACCATATTATCCAGAATGGAAGGCTTGGAGAAAGAGTCTTCAAGATCTGCAACAAATTAAATTGGATATAGGAAGAATCTAGTTGCCTGCATTGTTACAGCAATCGTTTTCTTCTTTAACTGAGTCTTTTTCTTTCCTGTTAAATGATGTATTTTCGCCCGTTTGACAAAACTGAAAAAGTTACAGATCAAAATAATACACATACCATATCGTTCAACAAAGATTTTTTAGCGGGAGGTTCATCATTATTTGGTGTTCGATTGCGACGAATAGCTTGCTTATTATTGACTTCGTCATTATGATTTGTATCTGCTGCAGCTTTATCTTCTTCATTCAGACAGCTCATTCTAAAAATTGATTCAAATAAAATAACATTTACGAAAAGTGCATCTACAAATGTTCTTCATCTGCTTAACATTGAAGTTTTTGAAATTTTTCATTTACACCGAAAACTAAAGGAAATGTATAACTAAACCTTTTTAACACGTTGACGACAATGTAGTCCACATGTGGACTACACTTTTTTGGCCGCGTGGGACCGTGTAGTCCACATGTGGGCTGCAGTCGCGTTTTGGGAAAAAAGCGCCGGTCCCTCGCGACTCTTTTTTCCCAAAACGCGATTGTCGTCAAATCGGTTAAACCTTAAACCAACACGCACATCGAGTTGACTACAAAACGTTGCCTAGAAATGGAATACGAATAAGTGAAAAGCTATATAACTATTTTATAACTAAAAATTTAGCTACCCGCATTGCTTTATCCTAAAATTTTATAACTAAATTAAATTTAAATTCAAATCTACAGCGCAGCGGTTAATAGTCAGCTTTGTCGTCTCTTTTAAAACAGGCTACCAGTATATCCTAATTGGTCTAGATTTAGTCTTATTTGACGGTTCTCATGATTGGCGTTTTTGTTATTTTTCATTCTTTTCTTAGAAAATAATAACAAATAATCGAATTGAAATTAATTTTTTCTACCATCGTTTCTTAATTCCTCATTATTTTATGTATATATGCTTTTTTTTTAGGATGAACGTACAGCTTCAAAAGGACGACCGCATCTCTATTGCGCGCCTGCTTAGCCAAGTAATGGATACACAACAGCAAAGTATCCTGCAATTTAACAATATGTCAATTGCATTGGAATCCATTAGGGTAGGTTTCTTTTTATTACAACGTTTGCTAGTTGCTAAACAGTAAATAAAGCTATTGATTTAGGCAGAAATCCGGCGTACTGACGAAAACCATGCAAAAGAAGTTGAGCGGTTGCATGAGATCATTGCAAAATTGCTTCCTCAGCAACAAATGCCTCAATATTATCCACAGGTATGGTGTCCAATCTAAATAATCATAGTTTTAGATGCGTAATGCTGGTACCTTCAATGAAAACTACTTTCTTCCTCAAGATCAGTCGCATGCTGCTCAAATGCCACAACAACACTATGATCAGCTATATCAATCGTAAGTAATCTATTTTTTTTATTATTAGTGACATTCAGTCAACCAATAACTCCGGGTCCTTTATCGGCAATGCCACATACGTTAAATTTGTTGTGTGCTCCTATCAAGCATCATTCATCTCCAGCAGAATCGGCAACGCCTATTCCCGCTATGGCTGCACGCGTTTCTCATTCTAATACAACAGCACATGCTCCTCAAGTTATAATCAAGAAAGAACCAATTGATACTTCAAAGGTAAAAACGTTACAAGCATTCTCACTTGTTTAGGACATAACTTCTGATTCATCAGAGGGAGAACCATGGGAAACGGTAGCATTAAGTCCAACCCCGGCACAAGCTAATAGCCAGGTAAAACAACAAGAGCAGATTGGAATAGGTTTTATCAAAAAGGCTGATCAGTGGGAGTGTGCCAATTGTTATGTGGTCAATGAAGCACGTTCACTTCATTGTTTAGCCTGTTCAAATAGCAAAAATGGAAACACTATGGAAATAAATAAGTCAATTACCAAGTTAGTTAGTTTATTTATTACTATTTTGCTTTTAAGAACTGTCCTTCCATCAGCGAATCCTGCTCCAACAAAATTCACTTTCGGCTTGACTAAGCCACTTACTCCTCAAAAGTCAACAGAAAGCAAGGAAAAAGTTAGCTTTACCGATGCTGCAAAAGAAGTTGCTGAAAAAGAGTCAACTGAAGCATCCCGTAAATCGACTTCAGGGTAAGCCCATTTAATAAATTAATCATTTATGGTTCTAGAATTACACCAAACATGGCTAAATCTTTCTTGTCCTTCACTCAACAGTCTGGCAGCTCGTCTGCAACTGAAAAAACGCTTGAAGGAAAACCTACCGAAAATAAACCAAGCTTTAACTTTGCGACAAAGAGTACCGAGACGAGTCATCCGAGTATAACAAAAGCTAAAGTTGGAAGTCTTTTCAATACTCCGTCTTCACTTGCCGCAGCTGGTGAAAAAACTGATGGGAAAAATATCACTGCTCCAACACGAAAAGTATTTCATTATTACGTACAACACTATTATTTCAGATATTCGGTTCTACAGGGTGCGTCATAATTAGCCGTACAAAATATTGAAGGGAGTTAACCATATTTTTCCCAGGGTGGAGAAAACTTTTGAAATGAAAATGCTCTATAGGGTCAATAATGGATAACAAAAACAAAAAATATTCGATATGGCCTCCTTTTGGTGGCCATTCACCTTTAGTGATTAAGTCGGGGAAGGTGGTCACGCATCAGTCCTGAATCGACTTCTTTGTGTGAGCCGGTGCTCGATGATCGAAGTATTGTTTTTTTGCTTTTATCAGCATCTCCCGAGTTATTAACAAGCACCAAGCAAGCTTTAGGGGTCGAGCGACTGCTCAATCGAAACAAAAATCTCGAAAAGATCAGTTGTTTGTGACAAATGGTTCGGACCAGAAGATCTTTGCATCGAATGGGTCATTTTGGTGGTTTATGAGCGTCTGAAATGATCTGTTTCTTTTGCAGTTGGTAAAGAATAAGCTTCAGCTTGTTTTCACAATAGCAGTCTCAGCTATGGCTCTGATATTCTTCATGCTCTTCAAAGCAGCTTGAGTCGTTTGATAATGTTGGGAGAAGCTATTCCTTTTCGATGAAGATCGGGAATCGCTCTACGGCTTGCTGATACTTTGGCATTTTGTTCGTACCAGAAAAGCAACAAAAATTTTGACGAAAAACCTCAAATAAAAACAATTAGAACATACATTGAAGAATATTTTTTTAAACCCAGTTACAATAACTATAATGAAAATTGGTGAGGTGACGCGCCTGAAAAATCTTGTACGGGTAATTATGACGCACTATGTAAATCAATTAGTTCTACCTTCACAAAAACTTTAACCGCTTATACGTTATTCGATGAACAGTCAAAAAAACAAGCCCAAGAAGATCTCGCAAAGCAAAAAAGCTCCAAAGTAGGTTGTTATTCTGTTATTTAGTATAAAGTAATTTAAGTTTGGAATGAACATCCAGAAAACCGAAACTAAGGAAGAAAACGAAGATGCAGAAGAAGATTTTGAGCCTGATATTGTTGTTAAGCCGATTTACCCTCTTCCAGATCTTATAGATGTGGTTACTGGAGAAGAAAACGAAAAGGCAAGTAGAAATAATTCTTACAACCATCATGTAGATCGAATTTCAAGAACGTTGCAAGCTTTTTCGCTGGGTATCTGATACAAAAGAATGGAAAGAGCGCGGAGCCGGAGAGATGAAAATTCTTGTTGACGAGAAAAATAGAGCAAGATGTGTTATGCGCCGTGAACAAGTATTATAACTTTATAGTTGTATTTTCAATCAAATTTAGACTTTTAAACTGGTGTGCAATTTCCGTTTGACTTCAAAAATGAAAATCGACAAAATGCCCAAGAATGAGAAGGCCTGCGTTTGGCTGTGCATTGATTTTAGCGAAGATACCAGCTCTACTGAGAAATTTTCTGCACGATTTGGTAGTCCCGAGAAGGCAAACGAATTCAGAAAGAAATGCGAAGAGTACTGTAAATGAGATTGATGAATTTTGTTTTTATAAGTTTTTCTGTTTAAAAAATTGAGGATGTTTGGATATAAACAATTAGTTCATTGAAAAGCTATTAAAACATTCTTAGTTCAATTTAAAAAGAGATTAGAGCTTGCTGAAGGGAAATAATAATCGTTGCTTTTCAGAAATCTGAATTTAAGACCAAAGAACGTCCGAACGTTCTATAATTGGCTAAAGAAATTATTTAAGGTAATGAGGCTGTTGATATCGACAACTTCGATGACATGAAGCTCAAAGAGGAGCTCCTCAGAGGAATCTACGCTTTTGGTTTTGAGAAGCCTTCTGCTATTCAGCAGCGCGCCATCCTTCCTTGCTGCACTGATAGGCTATACTTTTTTTAAATACAAAATGGACTTTCTAGGCCGCGACGTAATTGCTCAGGCCCAATCAGGAACCGGAAAGACCGCCACTTTCTCTATCAGTATTCTCCAGCGAATTGACCACACTCTTGCTCGTACTCAGGCTTTGGTCATGGCACCGACTCGTGAATTAGCTTTACGGGTAATTGTTTACTTTTAAAACGTTATGTTTTTAGATTCAGAAAAACTTGTATGATCTTGGAAATTACTTGAACATTACCTTTCATGCTTGCATTAGAGAAACTAACATCCGCGACGATCAGCGCGCTTTCAAAAATGGAGTTCACATCGTTGAAACTTCTGGGCGTTTGAACGATACGATTAACCGAGGAATTTTTGGTAAAGTTCGTTAAACCTTGTTCTCATCACTACTGATCTCTTGGCTCATGGTATTGACGTACAATAGGTTTGCTAGCCTTTATTTGATATATTTAATCTGTGCTTCCTTTTAAATATATTTGACATTTTCAGGCGTCTTTGTTAACCAATTACGACCTCTCGATTAACCGTGAAAACTACATTCACCGTTTCGATCGCTCTGGTCGTTTCAGTAAGAAGGGAGTAGCCATTAACTTTGTCACATCGAAAGACTCACAACTTGCAAAAGCTAGAAAAATTCTACAACATCGCCATTGAAGAGATGCCTATGTCCATCATTGAATTCCTCTAAGCAATCTGGATAAGATTCAGCGTGTTTATTGTTTTTTTACCCAGCTAATATAGTTATAAATAAATTGATGTTTTTAACATCACAAATTCGACGGCAAGGGGAAAACACTTTTCTCGGTTAATTCTTTTCCACTCCCTAATTGAATAAGATATAGACTGTTAAAAAAAGACGAAATGGCCTCCTAGTAATACCGTACTCAGAATTGACGCTTTCAAAGTTTGCGGTGCTCTTATCCTACTTTTGAATTTCCAGAATTTTCTTCAAGTTTTAGTTTCTTTTTTGTTACTAGTTGCCCAAACATAAGAAATAAGGCAAATAAACGCATGAAATTAAAACAAAAAAGAAACTAAAACATGAAGAAAATTCTGGAAATTCAAAAGTAGGATAAGAGCACCGCAAACTTTGAAAGCGTCAATTCTGAGTACGGTATTACTAGGAGGTCATGTCGTCTTTTTTTTAACAGTCCATAACTGCACAAAATATAATCTTTAAAAAAACTCCAAACAGTTTAAACGATAAAAAGAGCTTGCGACACCCGGGATTCCCAAGCCGTCTCCGATCCAAGTACTAACCGGGCCCAACGTTACTTGACTTGCCAGATCGGACGGGATGGCGTACTTTCAACGTGGTATGGCCGTAAGCGAAGGTCAGACTTCTTTCACGGCTGATATCGCCGATTGCTTTTCTCAACTTCTTTTATTTTATCATCTTTTTCTCGTATTTTTTGACTCTTCTCGACTACAATAGCCTGTAATTCATATATTTTCATAATCGGGTCATTTCTAGTTAGACTTGGCTCAGACATTTTAAAGGTATTTGATTGCTGAAATGAGAATTTATTGCAGCTAATGGAAAGAAAATAAAAAGGAAACTAATAAGAGAGGTGTTAGTGGAGGACTGATAAGAGCTCTGAAGATGCAACTCACAATATTTCAAACTCGGACTTTTCTATTTTAAAAAAAGACAGCGTAACTGCCTATTCGCGTTGAGTCGAGTTTTATGCTTTCCGCACTGAGACCTACACTCCATTCAGAAATTATAGAGCCTGGGGGTTTCTAGAATTTACGCTGAAAATGATGAGTTCTATTGTTTTTCTCGCTCCCAATCATAAATTTCACTGATTCGCCAAATCTCCAGAAGAATAGGCCAAAGTCACAAAGTTGTCGTCTCCTTTCACGGTGATATGAATCCAAGAACAATCAAAGAGGGAGGAAGAAGAAATTGACATCAAAAGAAGAAAAAGGAATCCCGGTCCAGAAAGATTCCAATGACGATTTGCAGCTGGGCGTCTCCAGAGAAAAAAAAATTCGCTAAAACATACCAAAAAATTGTTCTCATTTTTGTTGTAAAAAAAACTAAAATTCCAGGCTCTCCGAATGCGACCTTGGGGCCTTGTGTCTACATAAATGTCAGCAGTGGCTTATGGCATAGCTCTGATTGTTCCCTAGCTGATCAGCATTATATCTGTAAAATGACTCCTGGAATATTTGGTAAAATCAAAAAGTTTTAAAAGCCAATTCTTTCTTTCTTCAGCCCCCTACTGTGGGAATGATTTCGTCTTTCGAAATAAATGCTACTGGATGATTGAGGCTTTTAGCGGCTATTCTGATGTCCAAATTGCTTGTGACTGCGGAAATCTTGCTTCCATCTACTCAGCTCAATGACCTCGATTCAACTTGTAGCCTGTGGTTATCGAAGTCATAGAGGAAGAAGAAGTCAGGCCAGGTCTATGATTTTTGTACTTTTTTCAATTTCATTCATTTGATATTTGCTTCGCAGAGCAAGAAATATTAACTAAAATGCCTAAAGTTTTCCTACTACTTTATCACCAATCTCGATGTAAAACAAGATTTTCACATAGATTCCCTGCTCTTAGCCAACAAATCGAAAATCAAGTTCATTAGCCTTGTCTGTCTGTCATAGTTTGTCTAAAAAAGACAACATGTTCGTTCACGATACCGTATTCAATTTTGACGCTTTAAAACAGAGGTAAGAAAAAAGCTTTTACTTGAATATGGCGTCCCACCATTTCAAAATTTCAGGATGGCGTACTTTCAACGTGGTCAAAAAGTTACGTCAACTGCAATAATTTGGTAATGTCTATAATAGGGTTTTGGTCAAGAAAATAAATTTTTTCATGGTTTTTTAAAAAATTTCTTTATCGCCTGACAAAGCGAAGAGTGTTGACCACTTTTAGCTGACTGCCAACAATAACAAATGTTTTTTTTAATTTAGGGAAATCGTTTCAGAAATCTTTCTTCAAGGAACTGAGGAATGGATGTATAAGCAAATCGAGATAGTTTTTGAGGCAGTTTTGGTCCATCAATCCATTCATTTCCATCAAATATTTCGGATGTAGCATTTTCATAACCACCAAATACAATAATTCCATTTGAGAGTTTTCCTATTCCAAATCTACATCGTGGGTGTTTAAAACTCTGTTTTTGTGTCCATTTCTTCTCGGGATCTTCGATATCCATTTCCCATACGCTATTTAATTTGCCAGATTCTGAAGTGCCTCCAAAAATGGATAGAGTTGAATTGCTGATTAGCATCGTATGGCCAAAAAGTTCAAAAGGCAAATCACAAAATAAAATCCATTTCTGTAATTTTGGATCAAACATCTCCACAGATTTTAAGAATATTTCATTATATCCTCCAGTGACAAATATTCGATCCTTAAATACTGCTGCTGCTGCATTCCATTTTGCATAATTCATTTCTCTGGAGGATTTTTAATTGAATTTTGAGGAAAAAAATTAACGACATGTAGGACCATTTGTCTTGCGAAGCATCATACTTTTCTACTGACTTTAAAGAGCTTCCATTAGAAAGTCCGCCAATAACCCAAAGATCTCCTTTGTAAACCAGAGAGCTACTGGAAATACAGTATCTACTTTGATTTAGCGATGCCAATTTGATCCAACTTCCGTTATTTTTCAATTTATAACAGGCCTGTTGATAACCATCCTCGGAATATCCTCCAAAAATATAGATTTCTTCATTGACTGCAACAGCTCCAAAATCTCGAATTCCCATTGGAAGGGTGATTCTCAGTTTCTTCCAACTTTGAGCCTTTGAATCGAGCAAGTAAATTGTATTCAGAAGTCCATCGCCGCCCAAAATTAAGACCTACAAGAAAAATTAACAAAAATAAAATTGTACCGATGTATTTTCTTCATCTCCTTCAACTCCTCCACTCCTTCTGCTTCGATTTCTGTTTGAGTTGAGCTCTCTGAATGGATTCCACTCTCAAAGGAAGAGACAAACCAGCTGTTCTGCCGAGTTTCCCTCCTCCCGCCATCCCAACCAAACTGTCAGCCTCGATTTCCAAATGACAAAGTTGTTTGATTATTTGGGCGACGTTTTTTCTGATTTCTTCAACATCAGTTTTTGTGTCTCAAAAGAGAAGTTTAAAAATGAATGAAATTACTTCTGGACGCCCGTTCTTGTCGAGCCTTACACTCAACTATTTCCCTTTCGAGTTTCCTCACTTTATTCTGCGCCAATACGCTTTCTGCTTCTTTTTCTCCCAGCCGCTCTCTCAACACTCCGATCAATTGATCATTTTCTGAAATCGATATTGTTGAATAGAGAAGATCTCTCGCCTTCGATCAGAGAATCAATAGTTTTTTGCCTCTCTTCATTCAACTTTTGCAATTCTTCGACTTCTTTATTTTTCTCTTCCAGTCTTGCGTTCTTCGCTTTTAATTCCACCGAAGTTTCAAAATACATTGCCTGAGCTTGAGCTAGCGTTGCCTCGAGTTCATAAACTCTCATTGAATCAATCGCATTTTCAGCCATCCTGAATAAGTTTATTAATGGATAGAAAAGTAAAAGGGGAAAAGGCTGGCAATAATATCGATAAAACGAAGGAGAATGATAAAGACTGTAAGGCAAGTCTAAACGGAGTTCAACAGCTGTGAGAAATTCAAAAAGCTGAGAGGAAAAGATGAAACTTGGATGATAAGAACATCAAAAGAATTTATTTTCCCTCAAATAGTCAAACAGTTATGGTAAAGGGAAGATTTTTATTAGAAGAAACACATACCGTAAATATCCACAATCAGAGACTTTTCTTGATTTTTTAGACTAAAATGAAGAAAAAAGCTTGCGACACCCGGGATTCCCAAGCCGTCTCCGATCCAAGTACTAACCGGGCCCAACGTTGCTTGACTTGCCAGATCGGACGGGATGGCGTACTTTCAACGTGGTATGGCCGTAAGCAAGAGATACGCTCGGCGTCGCGATGATATTAATTAGCATATTTTAGCCATTCTCTTTAAATTTTGGGTTAAACTGATTATAATTTGATAAGATTTACGCTAGAAAATAGCTAATTACGCCAAAATACATCACAATGCAGATTTTTGACACGTTCTCCTAAAGTTGGTTCTTAAATTCCATATAAATTTACTGTAAACCTGTAATTTCTTGTCAGATTTCAATTTTTACGAATTAATAGAAAAAGTTACTCATTGTTTTCCATCTCTTGTCTAAAAGATGGCTGCTCTTCTGACAGAACAATCGAGTCACTCTTCACCGGAAGAATCTGCCCTTCTCTTCGTAAATGAGCGTCTGGCCCATTACAAGAAGCAGTTGGCCGAGAAGAAAGCCGTCGGACAATATCAGCTGGAAGAAAGTGTAACTCTCGTCGATGGAGGTCAACTTCTTCACATCCAAACAGACGACGGCAGTATCTACCACTTGAAGAATGGACAGCGTTGGCTCTTCCTCGAACGAGGACAGCGATTCAAGACTCTCTATGTCTGTGAGGTCGATGAGCAAGGAGCAAGCCATCTCAATCACAACACGACTCTTCTCCAATAGACCCAATAAAACCATCGGTTTTTTTAACTCTTCAATCTCGTGGAGTTCCTCTTGTTCGTACAAGGATTCGAATCCTTGTACGAGGTCACAAATCAAGGTGCGGTTTTCATATTTTCGAAATAAAGCTCTCCGGCAGTCAACGTCTAGCTGGAAATAAATCTCCTTTTTTAACATATAAATTAGCTTTATAAATTATATTTGATATTTTTTATTTATAAAATTTATTATAATTTTTTATTTTTATTAATAAATTTACAATTGACACTTGAGGTTCGAGAATACCTGAATTATGAAAGCAAGCACCATTGTGGACTCAGATGAAAAGAAGAAATAAATAGAAATTAATTTAGTTGGTGGATTGGGGGGAGACGGGAAGATCACTGACTTTTCTAACCGATTCTTCCAATCTTCTACGAGAGCGAATTTCTCTATCAAGCGCTCTGGTCAACGAAGAAACTTCGCTTTGTAAATTTGTTATCTGATCTTTCAGCGAATAGACGGTGTCTATTAGACTTCTACAATGAGTTTTTTTTTTTAGAAATTAGGGAGAACAAACTTTTCTTGAATGACGACCTCATCTCCTACAATTTCTTCAATCAAAATTTTTTCATTTTCGGCAACAATCAGCTGGGGTTGCTGAAAAGAAGGAAGAGGAGTTTTGCCCGAAGACAATCCACAATATCCTTCAACTATCTTCAGAAGAACAGTGTCATCAGGGTCAACAATTGGATCTGCCAAGACTTTGTGCAAAGGATGGGGCACTTACTTTCTTTTCTCAATTTAATGGCTCTTTTTCCTCCTTCAGAACTATTGCATCTCTGCAAAGGAGCTGGACGAACAGAAAAACTTTTCTGTCGATGTAAGCCTCCTAAAATTAGAGATATTTTGATTCCAATTGAGAGCTGATGATAGAAAAGAGAAAATTTTTAACCTCCAGGGTATTCCGGTGATTCTAATTCCTCTTCTTCCATATCTGGCACAAAAAGACCGAGGTCGTGATTGAGCTTGAAATCTCCACTCCTAAAAGGCTTCCTATCTTTTTGAATAGAAATAAATCTACGATTTCTTTTCTCTTGGCCGAATGAAAGGAGTTCCATCTGGAGCCGTGATGGAGGTGGGAGTAGTTGGTTCATGTTGAGGCCTTTGAGGTCGTTGCTGGGGTGTCGGCGGTCTAGCTGTCAGAATCTGACTGTTTTCCACTTTAGCTCCATCCATTTGAAGAAAAGCCTTCAGCCATTCATCGTAATCGGTGGTTGAAATGAACATTTCTTTTTCTAAAAAAAGAGTCTTCTATCAAACAAATAGCATAAACTACCTCCAAAAGTTATGGAAAATCCGCCCTCAATTCGTTTCACAAACAAATTCGCCACTGGAATCTTCGTCACAAGATTGTAGGCATTGCTAGATGCAATTTCCATGACCAGTATCATCTTAGTAAAAACTGCTACACATCTGGATTGTTCTTTCATTTTTCTCATCAAAAATATCAAACCTTTCTTTCTCTGCATCTTCTTGACGGACTGTCACAATCCCAACATAAAGGATCTTCCCTCTTTCGTCAAAATTGGCCCATTGCTCGATTGGAGCAGCGTGAAAGAGTTCCATATGTGCCTCCTTCTGTTTCCGAGTCCCCTCACAAGCACCCTTTATGTCTTTGTAAATGGCACAAGCTCTTTGAATATTCCCTCGGTCTTGATGATCTTCCTATATTCGAAAATAGTAAGTAGCCAAAAAGCTTATCACCTCGATAGATCTCTCCAGCTCTTGTAAAAATGGAGGGTAACGATCCAAATGTCTGAAGGGCTCACTCAATCTCGCAATAAAATCAGCCATAGTCTTATTCAGACTAGTCATTTGCTGGGAGAGATATGCTCTAAACAGGCGTTCATTTATTTTTGTAATAATAAACTGACTCTTTCTCATTGACAACTTCAATCGCTCGGGGATGGTTCCAACAATAATCCAAAAGAAGTGACTTCAGTTCTGCTGCAGAGTCGAGTAATATTTTACCGACTTTTTGTTCTCGAGATTCCATTCTGTAAAAAATGAAAAGAAGCTAGCAAAGCCTTACGATAGGTTGGTTTCGAGAGATGTGTAGACATTCTGCTGGAAGGCAACGATCTGTGGAAAATTGAAGGAAAGAGTGTGGTAATCTTCATCAAACAGTCTGAAAATTCATTCCAATTTCACTTTTATACTGAATTGATCAAAAGTGATGGATAAATCAAACATTTTCAAAACAAAATAGGGACTCTTGTAATAAAATGCTGTACTGAAGATGAAAAGAACAAACCCTTCTTGAATAGGTTGCAGGTAAAGTTCCATCGTGTCGGACAAATTGGTGACATAGAGTTTCTCCGCCGCTATGAAATCTCTGACAACTTGTGCTCTAAAAGCCTTTCTGTCAGTTGCAACTCCAGCCGGAGCTAAATTCCCATTCTTTATCGAGCTATTCAATCGTCTACCCACCGACAATCCGTTCACCGTGGCCATTAGTTACAGGAACCACGTCTGCAAATAATTGAATATCCAAAATAAATTATGAGAAAATCTCACTGTCTGCATCGAGAATGTCCACATAATTGGAGGGAAACCATCCAGTGAGCCCATTCAGCGTTCCCTCCCACCATCCTCCTTCGATTTGCTGCGTTATTGTGATTATTTCATTTTTGCGGAAAGATAGCTAAAGGAACTCATCAAATTGGCTAAATTTGGCCAAACCTCGTCATTATTTTTGCCACTAAAGGCGAATTTCGCTCTAACTAGCAGAGGAGTCTCTTCTGCCATCGGAAAAACCACCTAAATTTGTGCTTTTCGATGTTATTTTCACTTATTAGTAAAGAATAGAAGAATTTAGTTCAGTGTTAGTCGCAATCGTTGCTTTCTCCTTCTTATTTACTTTTAACCTATTTTTTCACATCGTTTTTCGCTCAAAATAATAGAATAATCAATTGAGGACGAGTTAAACGATCATTTTTCAATCATAAGAGAAATTTGCTCCTTTTTGCTACATTTCTCCTTCTCTAAAGCGTTTAGTACTGAAATTTATTTGCTGTTGTAGAGAAATTGGGAGAAAATAAGCCTTCATTAGCATATTTTCCTGCAAAAATGAGCGAGTCGCTCCAGTTGGCAGCTGTCCAAATTATTTGTTCAAGCTTGGGTCTTGACGGGAAAGATGTTAAAGGTCTATCGTAGGAAATACGATAGGCCTGGCAGCAACGATTTATTCATTTTAGCTCCTAACACAGGGCACACAGCGTTTTTTCAAGCTACCAAGAAACTTTTGTTTCGACCACGTTCTTATTGACATGACTGATGCTAACGTAGAGTGAGTTGTTTATTTTGTTTCAGGCAGTCTGGTCTGATCGATTTTAGGCCAAAAGGTATTTTTTTGTTTTTTGTCGCATTTTTTAAGGTTTTTAAGCAGACTTTTTCAGAAACCAGAATGCAAACGGCTCTCACACCGCCGTCGACTCTGATGGACTTATCGAGGTTAGTAGATTTTATATTTTCCAAAGGTTGTTTCGCAATTGGGTTAGTCTGTCGCCGAAGGGGCTATTTTCGTCAGTCTTGACTTTCGCAATGTGTATTGGATGATGTACAAAAGATCGTTTGATAAGACTAGTTGAGATTATTTCTGAAAATGGCGAAACGAGGGAATTATATAAAAAAGCAAATACAAAAATTTCTTCATTCAAACATGTGCATTTTTCAGGGTAACTACGATACAGTCGTCGGCAACTTCGATGACATGAAGCTCAAAGAGGAGCTCCTCAGAGGAATCTACGCTTTTGGTTTTGAGAAGCCTTCTGCTATTCAGCAGCGCGCCATTCTTCCTTGCTGCACTGGTAGGCTATACTTTTTTAAAATACAAAATGGATTTTCTAGGCCGCGACGTAATTGCTCAGGCCCAATCAGGAACCGGAAAGACCGCCACTTTCTCTATCAGTATTCTCCAGCGAATTGACCACACTCTTGCTCGTACTCAGGCTTTGGTCATGGCACCGACTCGTGAATTGGCTCTTCAGGTAACTTGTAATCCTAATTTCCCTTAAATTTTCTTTTATTTTAGATCCAAAAGGTCGTGTGCGCTCTTGGAGATTACTTGAACATTACTGTTCATGCTTGCATTGGAGGAACTAGCATCCGCGACGATCAGCGTGCTTTTGAGAATGGAGTCCACATTGTTGTTGGAACTCCTGGACGTGTGAACGATATGATTAACCGAGGAATTTTCGGTAAATTCAACTCTTATATAGCAAAATATTTTTTCAGTTACTTCCGATATTAAAATGTTTGTTCTCGACGAAGCTGACGAAATGCTTTCTCGTGGTTTCAAAGACCAGATCTATGAGGTCTTCAAGACTCTTCCTCAAGAAGTACAAGTTGTCCTTCTTTCTGCTACTATGCCTGCTGATGTATTGGAGGTCACAGACCGCTTCATGCGTGATCCTATCCGTATTCTGGTCAAGAAGGAGGAACTTACCTTGGAAGGTATCCGTCAGTTCTACATTAACGTCGACCGCGAGGTATCACAATTTAAAAATTTCTATAGCTTTCCTAGGAGTACAAATTCGATACTCTCTGTGATTTATACGATGCCGTCAATGTTACCCAAGCTGTTATTTTCTGCAATACCCGAAGGAGGGTCGAACAGCTCACTGAGCAAATGACGAAAAAGAAGTTTACTGTATCTGCTCTCCATGGAGATATGGACCAAAATGAGCGTAACGTAATTATGAGAGAATTCCGCTCTGGATCTTCTCGTGTTCTCATCACTACTGATCTCTTGGCTCGTGGTATTGACGTACAACAGGTATGTTAGATTTCTATTTGATTGCTTAATTGCTAATATTTGCAGGTATCTTTGGTAATCAACTACGACCTTCCCTCTAACCGTGAAAACTACATTCATCGTATCGGTCGTTCTGGACGTTTCGGTAGAAAGGGAGTAGCCATCAACTTCGTCACCTCAAACGATGCTCGCAACTTGCAAGAGTTAGAGCAGTTCTACAACACCGTCATTGAGGAGATGCCTATGTCTATCGTTGAACTCCTCTAAGCAATCCTGTCTTATCCGGGTGAAATTCTTTTCTTTCTCTTCTACGCCCGGCTAAATATACAATGGTTCTATCCTGTCTTTGACAGAAATTGTTTTGGCGTTTATTGTTTCTTGTTTACACGATAATAAACCATAGTTGCAAATCGGTCAACACACTGAAAGTTTCCACTTCGAAATACTTCTTGAACACTAATTCGCCATCGGCGTAACATGATCCAAGTTTATTCGCCGTATAAACTTTGCTGCAGTAACTTTCGGGTATGAGATGTGTTGGAAGGTCGTGTTTCGGAGCCTCTGTTCTCATAGGTAGCGATGAAACTGGAGCCAGTTGTCTCAATGCAAATGGACTTCCATCCGTTTCAACTTCGGTCAAAATGATCGGAAAATTCCAAAAACTTCTAGCCCTAGATCATGAACATATCTGTAAATATTTGGACCTCCATCGCTGCACATCAGGTTTTTTGTTTTCCCTTAAAGAGTAGTTTTTCAGTTGCTAATTCGATAGTTCTCATCTCCGAGCACTATGAAACAAGTCTTTACGATGAACTGCTAAAGAACACGTAAAATCGTTGTCCAATTTATATTTAAAATCATTTAGCTCTCTTCCCAATCTCGAAATAGTTCAACAAATCGTGTTAGCCTTGAAGTACCTCCACTTTGAAGGGATTTGCATAGGATTTATCCGTTCGACGTGTGTTCGTCTCTATAGGGAACGCAATTCTTGGAGAGTCCGACTTGCCCAATATGGATTACGGTATTTTGCATCATTTTCATAATAAAAATATAAACAGATTTGTCACAAATAACAGCAGACTGCTGTTGGAGCCATTGATCCATGACTACTATGCAGCTCCAGAGGTTTTATTGAAAGAGAGCTGGCGGACAACATTTGCCTCCGATCTCTGGGCTTTCGGAATAATTCTTCTCGAAATGTATACGGTAGGTTATAGCGATTTCCGCCCACCTGTCTCCTCATTGAGCATGCTCAGCCGCCAAAAGAATAATTACGGTTTCGCGCACATGGTGAACATCTGTCTATCGGGCCTAATCCAATGAAAAAGCTCTAATTTTCTAGGGAAAGCTTCTCTCCAAAATCTGGTCTTTTGCACAATATTCGGCCGTTCTACAAAGGATTTTTCTAGCCTCAGGTTTGGCAATCAATTTGATGAAATAAAGTGAATTTTAGAGGAAAAATCCATCTATCAGACTCTCTTATCAGCAATTGCGACAGCCTCGCCAGGCGGAAATGCAATTCCAGAAGAGATTGCAAAGATTATTGCAGTTTGCCTTGAAGTTATTCCATCAAAGCGTGGAACGGCAGAAGAACTATCCAAGAAATTGAACTGTCCTGAAAAGGAAGCCAAAATAGCCAAAACAGTTGAAGAAATTCGAGGTAGAGAGGCGCTTTTTTTTCGGCTGAAAAAGAGCCCACTTCCAGATGATGTTGCTCACCTCGATCCAGACTGGAAACTCGCCCAAACGGATATAGACGTCGCATTTTTACTGTGGAAACTTTGTGGAGCAACTCCAGAAGCCATTCTCGCCAAGAACGATCACATAAAAGTTCAATTCCCAGTGATGACAACACCCATTTTGGTTGTTGAAGATTTTCGTTTATTTGGAAACGATGAGTCGAGAAAATGCTGCTCTCCTGTGGAAATTTTTGCTCTTTCTTCCAAGAACTTACTGAAAAAATTGAGTCAAATCGAAAATAGAATATTCGCTCATTCTGTCGAAATGAACGGCATTCCAAATGGCGAAGTTGGACTCTCTTTGCTGGTCAAAGAAAAAGACGTCTTCTATCAGGTAATCTTTCTTTCGCTTTGAAAGTTTAAGAGAAGTTTGAAACTTTAATGATAAAGGATACTGCAACTTCCAGCTTTTGCGTTCTCTCCTGATCC
Organism: Oscheius sp. JU1382; assembly: GCA_932521405.1. NCBI lineage: Eukaryota > Metazoa > Nematoda > Chromadorea > Rhabditida > Rhabditidae > Oscheius > Oscheius sp. JU1382. The sequence continues at coordinate 6,488,481 of OW051479.1, forward strand.
GCCATCTTTTGAATTGTCCAAATCGTTCCTTCCTCAAGCTGGCTGTTAAATTCGACATTCCTCCAATTGTAAGAGGAGATGTCTGGGCCCGTTTGTCGGGCGTCAAAGCGGGAAATTGTCTCAACTTTTATGAATTGGACACCCTGGCTCCTCACACTAGTGATCGTCAGCTGGATGTCGATATTCCTCGTTGTCACCAGGTACTTTTGTTTCTTTATTCGCACTCTTTTCAGTACGACGAGTTGATGACTTCTCCAAGTGCCCATTGGAAGCTGCGTCGTCTTTTAAAAGCCTGGCTGTTGAGTCATCCGGAATATGTCTACTGGCAAGGCTGCGACAGTTTGAGTACTCCTTTCCTTCTTCTGCATTTCAATGAGTTGCGTAAGGTTTTAAAGAAAGAAAATATAAAAAAGCTATTTTAGCCAAAGCTTTGATTTGTCTTTCTAGCTTTGTGAACAAATATCTATTCAATTTCTTCCTCAAGGACAATTCCATCGTGATTCAAGAACATTTGGCTGTTTTCTATCATCTTCTCGCCTATACCGATGCTAAATTCTATGCAACTTTAGTTTCTATGGATTTTTATCCGGAACTCTTTGCTATCCCTTGGTAGGAATTTTATTTTTCTCAGCAATTTTCAGGTTTCTAACATGTTTTGCGCATGTCCTTCCAATCCACAAATTACTCTACGTATGGGATGTGCTTCTCCTCCACGATTCCTCTTTTCCACTTTTCGTCGGTCTGGCTCTTCTTAAACAGTTAAGACCTCGAATAATGGATTCAAACTTCAACGATGTGATTCTGCTGTTCTCAGATCTCCCGGATATGTCGATGGACAGAGTCATCTCCGACTCGGTTTTGCTCTATGAGAAGGTTCCTCCCAGTTGCGGGAAAAGATGTCACGCATCAGACTTCGATTCAAGTTGTTTCTTTCCTTCATTGGAATTAAAATAGGAGATTCCAGTTTCTGATGAAGGAGAGCCAAGATCTCTCAAAATGACGCTGACTATGATGACTCATTATGAGCTGAAGAAATGGCATTGTGCTCGCTTGTCACCGGAAGAATTCATCTGGAGAGTTGAGAGACAAGAGATCGCCGTTTTGGACATAAGGAATCCAATTGAGTGAGCTACATTTATTATTATTTTATTTTAAACAAAATTAGATTCACTCGAGCCCATGTGCTGCATTCAATGAATTGTCCAGCCAATCCAACGGCGTTGGTATCCATCACTGTTGTGCTAAATGCCGCTCAAAAGAATGAACATCCGATTTGCGTTGTGGGAGGGAAGGATCTTGAAGCAGTCAAACAGGCAAGGCACTTTTTGACTCTTGCAGAAAGCGACTTTCAGTTCATCAGCATGTTGGTTTTGGAGCAGAACATTGATGGAGTTTGTGTCCTTGACGGTGGCTTTGAGTCAGTCCGCGACTGTACTAAAATCATCGAGGTCGGCGGCATCCCCGAATAAGATCATCGAATTCAAATGTACAAAGAAGAATCTGTGATAATTGCCTTATAAATTATTTACCCATTTATGTGAGGGAGAGGGCCCTTATCTCGAGGCAAACACGACTTCTTATGCGGGAGGAATCGATGTCTGAAAAAACAATACTCTCTTCTTCTCCTCTCTCGCCTCTCTACTGTAGCACCGTCATGATGTCATGGGAAGAGACTGCCTACCAGGAGGAAGAGGAGGAATATCACAGTAAGTCTCTAGGGGGCCGGTATCTTCTCTCTGAGCAATTGGCCGTAGCGAGGGGCAAACGAAAGAAGAGTCAGCAAGGACAGCCATTTTTCGTCTGTCACTTTTCGTCTTTTCCTAGTTCCTTTGCTCCTACAGATTTAGATAGTTTCTTACTTCTTTTTTTAAACTTTTCTCTCCCTAGAAATCTCTTGAAAAAGGTGAAAGAACCATGGAACAAAACTCATCGAAAATGTTGTCTGGAGTCTACCTCCAGACTCCAGATATTTGTTCAAATAAAGTACAAAACGTGGGGTAAAAATAATAAAAACGTAGATATTTTCTTACTAGGACCCAATTGCAATAATCCTCCTAGAAAAATTTCAAGAATTTTGATGTTTTGGGCAGTTTTGGATCGAATCTGTAATTTTTGAAGCAGAATATAAATCATAAAAGCTAATCAAGAGATTGAAAAATCTTGAGCAAATTGCCATAAATACAGTAATTTTGTCAAAGTGTTGGGAGTTCAGCTAAAAGTGCATCGGTTGCAATTGAATCCCTCGTGTAATGTTTGACCCAGGGATAATATAAACTGTCGGCCTCTCATTTCGGAATTGAGTCACAGGTGCCACGGCATCTCGGGCTGGCCAATGACTCGTATTCCGTGCAGTGGCCGCCTCCACTCTGCTCCTCTATTATGCTTTCTGAGTTCGACTGGAATGTGGAAGATTGGGCCGATGGTTTGTTTTCTTTTTTAAATTTCTCGAAAATCTGTCGAATCATCTAATGGCATAGGGCGAGTTCTCATTTTGCAGTAGCAATTAGACGCCCTCTTCGGCGAATCCAAAACCCTCAAAATTAGTCTTCTTCGTCCCCCCTTGTTAGCTCTCCAACCTATTTGTCGCTTCCCACAGCTGTTTGTTTAGAAAGTATTGTCATATACCATTGAGGGATCCCTGCCAGGAGAAGGGAAGCCTCTCCATGTTTGCCAGCACGAGTTGCGAGGATCTTTATGAGCCATATAAATGGTCTGTTCCAAAAAGGTTCAGAGAAAACACACAATAGAAATCGTTGGAAAATCTTTTTAGGAAACTTTCTCCTCTTCCTCAAGATTATATTCGAAGAAGTAAGAAGTAAATCCTTCATTTGGCCCAGCTGAAGGAAGCTTTCTTGTAGATTTGCCTTTTAAAAGTTCTATCTTCTCTTCGCTGTCAATTCAGGATTCAAAGTTAGACTTTCAAGTGGACAATAACTTTTAGGCTGTGAGTAGTTCCAGTCCGATTCTGCTTGAAAATGCTAGACACTTATGTCATTTTTGACCTTTTTGGGTGAACCTTGATTTAGCGGAGATCTTGCGCAGCTTTTTCCGATTCTTCGATAAACCGATCCTTCCTCGTTTGAACCAATGACTTTTTTCAATTACGAAAGTCAATGTGGTAGAGCTGCTGTGATTTATTCGCAAGGATGAGTGGGTAGCGTCTTGCAGCAATGATTCGTTGTTTTTTTTGTGCTCATATTAGCGAAATAGGGACAGAGAGTTCAAAAATTGATCAAATCATAGCGAAAAAAACAGCAGAGGAAATTTTGAATTGTCGTCCAAATTAGTGGTTGCCCTCTTCTCTCTGACTGTAAGCGAACCAGTTTAGGACGTCCTTCTCATGGAGGGCTACGGTAACGCGAGTGCTTTTCTCAGAAATAACTGCTCTACAAATTGTGCCTCCGAATTCTTAATTCAAAAAATTCTCCCACACGTCTACAAGAAAGAATGTGGGCAAAAGGGGGAGAGAGAGAAAGACCCCAGGTTGACGACGACGACCGTCGCCTCGTCTCCTTTACAACGTGCGTCGAGTGTCCATACATCATCTGTTCACGGTCATCTCCCTTTCTATCTCAATTTGTAACCAACCTTGCTGTCCCCCGTATCATCTCGCGCGTCTCCTTCTCGGGCCACCACACCGCAATCTGCCGCAGACCACCGCTATATACTCCGCAATCCGGCTGCCCTTTTCGATTCCTTATCATATTGGCTGTGTCCCCTACAAAAGACCACCCCGGCCAAACTTTTTCAAAGAAGGGCAGTGTGATTGATTTACAACAAAAACGTTTATGATAAGAGGAGGTGATAAGATAGACTTTTTTTCTCTTTTCGAATTTTTCTTTTTGGAAAACTGTGGCGAGGGAGGAAGAGAGAGACGCAACCTGTCTGATTGTTTTATAGACACCTCTCGTCTTCATAAAACTTTTTCAGGGTTACGGTAGAGGAGCAAGTAGCCGACCGGTTACCGTAACAGAACTTTAGCCCATAATCGGCGAATTCCGCTTTTGATAAACACCATTTTGGGCTCTTTTTGAAACACTCGAGGAGTCGAATCTCTACGAAATCATAGATTTCATTTTTGGACGAAAATGTCCTCTTCAGAAATAAAAACTTTCTATTATTTTATCTTTAAAACCTCATCATTTTCTCTTCCTTTTTCCAGGATTTCAAGAAATTCTTGTTGAAAAATTAGTTAAAAATAGAGACGTTTTTCTCTTATTTGTTCTCTCAATTTATCTCCTTTTTGCTTCAAATTTGCCTAAAATCAAGCGAGACTCTCTTAATTAATTCCTCCTACGTTTCATCCAATTACTTCTTTTCGATTCCGATAAATTTCGCAGAATTTTGATGAGAATTGTGCAATTTTCTTTGGGATTTCTCCCTTTGTAAATGGTTTATGGCTCATTAGTGTCGTTGCCAGATCTCATTCCTCTAGTACTGTTTCCTTTCCCATACTCTTTAAAATGGCCGTTTCTATGAGAAATTTTTTGACACTTATAGATCGAAAGATCGCTTAAGATAGTGCCCCTTATCAACTGTATTTACGATTTATAATTGACACATTGACCCGGGAGTTCCTCCGATTTTTGACTTTTAGTCCCTATATTTGATCATTTCTTTGAGAGGAAAATGGCTAGATCAAAAGGCAATTTGCCTTCTTTTTGCAATGGAAAACTGTCAAGAGTGTATTATTACGACTTCCGATGAGAAGTGTTCGTTTCATGGGTCAAGTTGACCTCCAGCCGGGGCGATTTCGAGATTTCTCGAGTAGATAAAACTAGGATGTCCTTCAAGGAGTTTTCCCTCAGTGAGAGAGAGAGAAAGAGAGAGACTATTTCAAATCCAAGGCGCAAATGAGCGATTACGGGCGTGAAGAATGTCACTTTCCACGGAATGTGGAACAAATTCCAGTTCAGATTCAAACGGAGAATTTTTGTCTTTCCTTTTTCCGGACAGAAACTGATTCCATTAGAAATCTGTCAATAGGAGTCAAGGATCCAATTAACCGACTGTAATAGAGAGACCTTCCGGGTGGAACCTATTAAGAGAAAAATTTGTTCAATTTCAAAGGTCTTTTTGCCAATCAATATCAACGAATTCCGGTGATATTCCCTGCAATCACGCGGTAAAAATAGTCCATTCCTCGCCCCAACTCTCGTCAACTTATTACAGTAAATACCTGTCACTGCAAATTAGATACTTACCCCGTTAACGAGCCTTTTCGTTGAATTATTTAAAAAGCGAGAGAGAGGACTTTGAGCTTTGTTGGAAGCTAATTGGACTAAGAGGATTTTGCAATCCGAGATTAGCATCATTTGATTGGAGACCGTCTGGGCGTTCTCGGAGCAAATCTCTCCAAATTTAGAAATTTTGGCATTAGGGATTCGCTTTCAAGATAAAATAGTATTTCCATCTTCCGGGTTACTTCTAATTTCAATAGCAGGAGCACAACTTCACTCGCTTTGACTCAAATTTCTAATTTTTATAGGATTTTTGTAAATTTAAATTTACGGAATAAGTTTGATCAAGAAACGGCTCTTTTTATTAGAAAAGGGCAGCTATTATTCTTGGAAACTAAACTAACTAAATTTTTGAAAATCTAAAGCGATTCTCGTAAAGTTGATTGAGATCTGCTGTTTTGTAGAATCTCAAAGCTTTCTAGTAAAAAATCTAGATCCTCTTTAAAAATGTTTCGATGAGCTTTGAGCAAGACGGAAATTGGTGACAGCCTGAATAATCTCGCTGAGTAATGGCGGCCATAAACCGTAACCGGAAGCAAAAGACCAAAGAATTGTCTTATCTTTTAGTCTGCCCATATTTTTCTCTGTTGATATCTCATCTTCCGGAAGAGATCATTTGCTGACTATCAAATTGCGGGCGGTGGGCCACGTGTGATATCGTGAACGGGCATCTCTCTCGCTCCTTCTCTCACTCGCTTCCCGCGTCCCCCTTCGAGCCCAAGGTCACGGCGTTGTGGCCAGCCGAGGGGACGAAAAAATTTGCCACTAATTGATTAGTTTGAAAAAAGAAAAAGACAGAGTGGGAGATAGATGGGTCGGAATACGGCGGCGAACCTTTCTGCAGCCGAGCTGTGACACTGAGGCTGGCAATGATAGGTGACAGTTAATGTCGACGGGACAAAGAATACATTCCATCGGGGGTCAAAAAAACAGTTTCTTTTGGGCGTCGACGCTTGCAAATTCAGGGATTTTTCGTCATTTATTTTTGGGGAACCTTTCGTGAGAGAAACCTCTAGATTTTAGCCACTTTGTTGATATTTTGGATAACTTTGAAAAAAAAGTTGTCTTTTTTAAAGAAGGCTTTGCACTTTCTTGATTTTCAAAAGATGAATAAGAAAGGGAAGAAGTCATTTTTCGAATCTAAAAACGTTAAAAGTAGCATTTTTGGACTCCTCTAGTTTTTTCCTTAAGTTTCTAATGAGAATCTTTAAATTTCAGCAAAATATTGTGGCTCTTTCCATTGTCTTTCATTAGAAATTTAAGAAAATACTTCTTGAGTTATTCTGAGTTTCTTTTTTTATAAATGAAAAGTTAACTCTGAATAGGCCTGTGAACTCCACAAGAAATCTCGAATGATGAGAGTATTGCAGCTTGAAGAAAGTTTCAAATTTTAACAAATAAGGTTGTTGACTGTGGTTTCATCTTCCCCTAAAGTGTGACCTGAAAAGTGTGCTCCTCCCTGACTCATCGCCTTTCAAACACCTCGTCTCAGCCCACCTCCATCCCTTCCTCCCAAAAAATTCTCGAATAATTCCCCTCCCTACCGTAACCCGATCCCATTGAAAAGTTGCCCACTTCTTGTGAGCAATAAAAGCTCTGCCAGCCTTTCCGTTGCGTCTTTTTTACGGCCCGAAGGGCTCCGTGCCACCTTCGGTCCTATTTGTTGAGACCCGCTGTGTCATGCCCGTTACGATGTTGTCTGAACCATAAAGCGCCCTCTACATGGCACATTTCTGTCCCGAAAGCTCGACAACTTGACGACTCGGGAATTCTCTTCTTTTTTCTCGACATCACCTTGATAACAGGGAGCAGCCGTGAACGATATTTCTCACTTTATCAATTGACTCTCTCCACCCCTGGATACTGAGTAAATATTTGGCGAGATGGATCATTACCCGTCTAGGGGAAGAACAACTTACGAAACTTATGTCAAAATCTTAAAAATTCCAAGTCTCTTCTTCTAATTTTACAGACATTTTTCTTTCGATTTTTAGACAATTTCTGCTAATTTTAATGGCTTGTAATGTTTTAAATAATTGTAGAGGAGACACAAATCTACAAAACATCATTTTTTGAAGAAAAAAAAAAGCTCTACGAACTTGAAATTCGTCGATTTTTAGGATTACAGTCAAATTCTATTGTTTCATAACTCGATTGGAACCTTTTGAACAGCGTTGAATTGAGAAACAGACTCTATGTTTGACAAGTGACCGGATACTGTATTCAGTTCATGTTTTTGCCATCCTTCCCGCCGTTTTAATGTCTTCAACGTATCCCTTTCTCACCATTGGACAAATATTTTCGACCCTTTTTATAAAATTTATCTTTTAATAACTAAAATTGATCAAATATTTTCAGAATATCAACCGGTTGCTGCCCTTCCACACATCAACTCCTTCATGATGAAAACAGAGCCGGTCGAAGATAAAACTCAATCTTTTTTTAGTAAGCAGTCTTCAAATGTGTTTCTTTAAAAAGTCCTAGAACCTTCTCCGCTCAGTTTTGATCCTTTGGCTAAGCACGAGCCAGACGACTATCAGCCGATGCAGGACAGTCTAGCTGAGTTCTATTCCGCTCACAGGTTTGATTTCTTTTGAGAAACTCACTAAGAAAAAGGGATTTCAGTTTCGCCTCGAATGTGCTGGATCCTTCGTCCTCCTACACCACCTTGGCCCATATGCAATATGTCCAGGCTAGTCATCTCCAGCCCGCGATGCATTACTACGAGATGCCACAGGTTTGTTTCCTTCTTAAAAGAATTGACTGAATAAATTCGTGAAAAGGAAGGAAAAATAAAGTTGCAGATGACGTTGTACCAAACGGATTACGAGTCAAGTTCCCTTCCCACAACGCTGTACACAACGACGACAGTCCCTTCCCCCGCCTATACTCCTCCTCCACAAGATCCCTCTGCAGCAGCAGTACCGAAGCCGATGAAGAAAAGGATAACAGCTGTTCCTTGCCATTCCAATTCCATTTGTGCCAATTGTAAAACCAAGGAGACAACTCTTTGGAGGAGAAATCATGTGGGCGAAATTGAATGCAAGTGAGTTTTAAAAGGTCTTTTTTATACTTTGTGTGGGGGAAAGACTTGTAGAACAAAGGAAAAAAACTTATTTTTAACTGGGATACGGAATAAAATGAGCGTTTTAGCGCCTGCAATTTGTACTTCCGAAAGAATCAGCGCAAACGCCCGTTATCGTTGAGAAAGGACGGAATTCTGAAGAGGAATCGCAAGCCGCGTTGCGAGTCGCCCAATGGAACATCCCGTCCCGCCTCCTAACTTCTCTTCATTATTTTTGTCATCCACAATCCTTGACACTTTGACCTTCTCCGTGTCTTACCTCTTTATTCCCTAATAAAAATAGATAAAAAAGACTATATTTCAGACATATCCTCCGCTGGATGAAAGAATCCTTTTTGTTTTTGATGGAAATCTCTTTAAATAAATGTGATCTGTACTTCAAATTTCTGCTTGCGCTGGTGCTGCCATTATGCTCAGAAAAATAAGACCATTTTTGTCCGGGAAAAAGGGGAGAAATGGGTAAAATCACGAGCAACTTATTGGTCGAAATAAAATGCGTCAATAGGTTTTGAATACGAACTAGTTGACCCGTTCATTTTGGTCGGCAATTTGAACACCAAATGTGAGGCATTTTTGTCAAAAATTGTCGATAGAGGGGGTTTGGAGATTCTCATTCAACTTGATGAAGCATCTGGCCGGACTGTCGTTTCGACTCTTCTCTTCCCCACCAATAACTCGTTTAGCTGGAATTTCTCGTCTTTTCTCAACTCCTCCGACTCCACGTCTGGCAGATGCGGTGACTACGTATCCTCGTCCATTGGGTCCTCTCGTCAAATACATCGGTCAGCTCTTTTTGTAAAAGGGGGAATGGAAGAGAGTATCAAAATGGACTCACACCGCTTTCTTCTGAAGAGACTGAAGACATTTTCTAGACGACAATATTTGATGAGAACATGGTCGCGATAAGAGCAAAACCTTGTTGTTTTTTGTCTTTATCATCTGGAGGTTTTGAGTTCTTCCGGCTTGCTAATCTTCTTGGTTCTTTTGTTTATAACTTGGAAGAACCTTCTGCCTAGAATTTCCTATGTTAATGATAAAATCTACCTTTTTTATCGCTAGCATCTCTATTTTACACAAAGGCTTTTCAGAGAAGAGAGACATCGTGCACGACTTCGGGGATATGAAGTTGATTCGCGCCCGGCCCGAGCACATGTGCTTCTTGAAGGACACTTTCTACGACTTCTTTCGCTCGGAGGCGACGGTCCAGGGCTTCGGACTGAAGGCTCGTTGGGATTTCGCCTGGGGACTCGTCTACAATGTGACTCGATATCCCTTCAGCCACTTCGTCCTCAACGACAAGAACGAGATCATCGGAATGGCTCTACAACACGTTGTCTATAGGAAGATCGAGGAGGATCCGCGTCCCCCGATCGACTTCCAAATCCACGACGCCGAGGATCGCATGCACCTCATGGCGAATGTACTCCAGTGGTCTGAGAAGAGACACTTCGAGGTGCTCAATGTGAGCAGATTCATCCATCACGAGATTTCCTATACGCCGTCTGTGCTTCGACGACAGAAACTCGCCAGCACGTGGTATCCGGTGGTGATGAGGCTCGTCTGCGAGGAGGCCGTCAAGATGGGAATCCGCTGGAGTGTCGGCATGACGACGGGCGAGTCGAATCGGAGAAATATCCTCAAGTTGCACTACAAGTTCACCGAGAGAATCCCTCCCGAAGTTTACAAGGATAATGATGGAAATATCATTCTGCCCCACGGAGAGGACACCGCTTACTTGTGCTACTTGGATATGGAGGAGGCCGTCAAGAAGAAGCTCTACGGTTAGTCGACCAATAAATATCCAAAATATTTTTATTTCTTCTAGAAATCCAAGGGAACATAAACGCTATAATTTATTTATAATCACTCTTTATAGCCAATACCTTTCGATACGATTCTTGAGTCCTCTGGCGGTCGCCCTTTTGGAGTTGTCCGGCTCCAAGAGATGGCAGAGCAGCTCACTGAAATAATAATCAATGTGCTTGATCTCCTTCCTCTTGCCGTTGATTCCATACTAGAAAAAAGAGGATTTTATCTTTTTAAGGAAGGTAAAACTTACGTGAGCTATCTCTTTTAAAGAGGACAAATGAAAAGCCCACAGAGAATATTGCTTGACTTAATGCCCGTGTGAACGATGCCTATCGAATGGATGTATTCGATAGCGCTGAGGAGCTGATATATTTTCTTTTTTTGGATTGACTCACTACCTACCTGATGTGAAATCTTCCGGATAACTTTGGTCTCCATAGCTCCTCTTTGCTCAAGTTCATCTTCTAGACTCCGATCCATCAATTCGAAGAACATAAAATGTTCGTCGGTGGCAATAGATGCACCAAGGAATTCGACGATATTCCTATATCTTGATCCACCGTTGTTTTCAATGAGGTTCAACATTTGAAGCTTCTTCGTCGCTTTGTTGTAATTGCGCTCGCTGGAGAACTTTTGCACCTTCATGGCCATATTCCGCCCATATTCTATGACATGAAAGAATTAAAAAGTTGTTTTGTTGAACCTCTGGCTTACCTTTCCAAAGACTCCTGCGCTCAGTTGGAATTCGACTTGAATTTCCACGTTGTTGACCACAAATGCAGATCCTATGTCTATCTGAAATATTCTTGTTTTCTATGACTAGTGGCTCTTACCTCAGGAATAATTCCATCATCAAAATCGCTCTCTTCCTGACTTGTATCAGTCTCCATTAGAGAATTCGAGAAAACAATTCTTTCATCCTCTGCACAACAGTAGTTATGATCCATTTTCTGAAAAAAGAGAGTTGTAAGGGAATAAAGAAGATAGGATATGGAAAAGAAAGAAGAAAATAGGGGAAAAGGGTTGTGAGAAATGGATGAAAATATTCTTCCTTTTGAGGCGCCCATCTTCTGATCGATATTGGGTAATTAAACGAGCTCAACTATCTGCTTTAAAAAATAACACATAGAATCGATTTTAGATTTTACAGTAAAAGTTTTAAAAAAATCCAATTAGTTAATCAAAAGCAAGGTAACTCGTCTACAGTATAACACACGCTATCCGGTTAGCACTAGAAGTTAAGAAGGGCGAATTCGAAAAGTTTGTTATTAGCGATTTCAATTAGGAAAATCAGGACAAACCTAGTTTTGGCGTAGTTTAATTGGGTACCTTCTTTAATTTCGTTGACTGAATAATTATCCTAGTTTTTTTTTGGAGAACTTGACGAATTGTTTTTCGAAACACATCGGGCTTCAACTTGTTTGTCTTGAATTTGTCGAAGTTTTCATTGCTGGTACTTCTGATAACAAAACCCTTGGAGCGATTTTACTCGATGCTGCTTATTAATGAATGCTTTCTTTTTCGCTTTAAAAGCATCTCGTCATAGTTTCTTTTGTCCTATCTTGCTCTTTGTCTTTTCCTTTTGTCATTTTCCCAAGATGAGTGGTATAGAAGAATTGAAAAAAGATGTCGCCATAAAGGATCATTTAATTCCTATCGAAGAGCTCATCACTTCTCTTAAGACATCCTCAAGCCAGGTTTGATTACTCCCCAATTACTGAATAGAATCTATTTCCAGGGCCTTACGAGTGCTCAAGCAGCTGAAATTCTTCTTCGAGATGGGCGAAATGCTCTGACTCCGCCGAAAACAACTCCAGAATGGCTAAAGTTTGCCAAAAATCTCTTTGGCGGTTTTGCTCTTCTCCTCTGGGTTCGTTGTTTCTTTCATTTTTTCCTTAAATAAGTCTTTAGATTGGAGCAATTTTATGCTTTGTTGCTTATTCGGTTGACCATTTGACCATGGAAAGGCCATCTAAGGACAATTTGTATTTGGGAATCGTCCTCACAACTGTCGTTATAATCACTGGATGTTTTCAATATTTCCAAGAGAGGAAGAGCAACAAAATCATGGAAAGCTTCAAGAAGATGGTGCCTTTGGTAATTCGAGAAAAACTTCTATCAAATACTAGCATTTTTCAGTTTGCTACTGTAACCCGAGACGGAAAAAAACAACAAATTATGGCGGATCTATTAGTCGTTGGAGATATCGTTGAGGTTAAAGGAGGAGATCGCATTCCAGCCGATTTGAGGATCCTCTGCTCAGCTGGATTCAAAGTCGACAATTCGTCTCTTACCGGGGAATCTGAGCCACAATCTCGCTCGGCTGATTGTTCCACTGAGAACCCATTGGAATCTAAAAATCTAGCTTTCTTCTCTACAAATGCCGTAGAGGGAACAGCTATTGGAATTGTCATCTACACAGGCGATAGAACTGTAATGGGTGAGACTTCTTTCCTCTCTGATCCTCTTTCTTCCAGGACGAATAGCTCATTTGACATCTGGACTCGGATCGGGTATGACTCCTATCGCCAAGGAGATTCAGCATTTCATCCATCTGATCACCGGAGTAGCCGTTTTCTTAGGAATCTCCTTTTTCTTGATTGCCTTCCTCCTCGGCTACCATTGGCTGACAGCAGTCGTTTTTCTGATTGGAGTGATTGTCGCCAATGTGCCCGAAGGACTTCTAGCCACAGTCACCGTTTGCCTCACGCTGACGGCCAAGCGAATGGCTAAAAAGAATTGTTTGGTGAAGAATCTGGAAGCCGTCGAGACTCTGGGATCGACGAGTGTCATCTGCTCGGATAAGACTGGAACCCTCACTCAAAATAGAATGACAGTTGCCCATTTGTGGTATGACGGACGAATTGAAGACTGCAACACCTCGGAGAATCAAACGACTTTGGAAAGGAGAACTGGAGAAACTTATGATGCTCTCCTTCTTGTGGCTGCACTCTGCAATCGGGCGGAGTTCAAACTGGGTCAAGCGGATATTCCCATCTTGAAGAGAGAATGTACGGGCGATGCTTCTGAGACGGCTCTTCTCAAATATTCCGAAATCGTCACTCAAAATGTCGCTTCAATTCGTCGAGAATTCAAGAAAATGGGTGAAATTCCCTTCAATTCAACCAATAAGTACCAGGTAGAGTTATTTTTTTTTACCCAATTCAACGTGTCTTTTAGCTGTCGATTCACGAAATACCAGAAGAAGAAGGATTTCTCTTAGTGATGAAAGGAGCACCAGAACGGATTTTGAATGTCTGCAGCACAATTCTAATCAAAGGGAAGGAGGAGCCCTTGGATGAGGAACAAAAAGAGATTTTTAATAGAGCTTATCAGGAGCTGGGAGGAATGGGCGAGCGCGTTCTAGGGTTAGTTTTGTTTTAGACAAAGCAACTCGTATCGTTTTCAGGTTTTGTAATGCCAAACTACCAAAAGGATTTGTCTTCAACGCTGAAAACTTCCCGTTGGAAAATTTCACTTTTATTGGTCTCATCTCATTGATCGATCCTCCTCGAGCAGCTGTCCCAGATGCCGTTGCCAAGTGTCGTTCAGCTGGAATCAAAGTCGTCATGGTGACAGGCGATCATCCTATCACTGCCAAGGTATCGAATTAATATTCAATGCGGGAAGAGAAATTTCCAGGCAATTGCTAAAAGTGTCGGGATAATATCGAAAGGATCAGAGACGGTTGAAGATATCGCCTTGAGACTGGGAATTCCAATCGAAAGCGTCAACCCGAGAGAAGCAAATGCCGCAGTGATCAATGGCTCAAATCTGCAAGGAATGAAGGAGAAAGATTTGGCCAAGGTAAGTTCTTTTTTTAAACAAAAATTTATTTTTTAGATAATTCGAAACCATTCGGAAATAGTTTTTGCCCGAACCTCCCCCCAACAGAAGCTGATGATCGTCGAGGGCTTTCAGAAACAAGGCCAGATTGTAGCTGTCACGGGCGATGGGGTCAATGACTCGCCGGCGCTAAAGAAAGCCGACATTGGAATAGCGATGGGAATTTCTGGCTCGGATGTCTCGAAACAAGCAGCCGATATGGTTCTCCTCGATGACAATTTTGCGTCGATTGTGATCGGAGTAGAAGAAGGACGACTCATTTTCGACAATCTCAAGAAGTCAATCGCCTACACTTTAACCTCAAACATCCCGGAGATAGTGCCCTTCCTCGCTTATATCGTCTTCGGAATTCCACTTCCTCTCGGCACTGTGACGATTCTCTGCATCGATCTGGGGACAGACATGATCCCCGCCATTTCTCTAGCTTATGAGGAAGCCGAGTCGGATATCATGAAGAGGATGCCTCGAGACTCAAAAAAAGACAAGCTGGTCAACTCGCGATTGATCTCCCTGGCTTATGGACAGATCGGAGTCATTCAGGTAAAACTATTGTTTTCTCTCACAGCTAATTTTCAGGCTCTTGCCGGCTTCTTCGCCTATTTCTGGATTATGGCTGATAATGGCTTCATGCCCTGGGATTTGCTGTCAATGCGATCCAAATGGGATAGTCGGGGCTTCAACAGTCTCGAGGACTCTTACGGCCAGCAGTGGACTTATGAGCATCGGAAAATGTTGGAATACACCTGCCAGACGGCCTATTTCGTCTCGATTGTGATTGTTCAATGGGCGGATTTGATCATCTCCAAAACCCGACGCAATTCCATCATTCAACAGGGAATGAGGAATAAAATCCTCAATTTCGGTCTAATCTTTGAGACTGCTCTCGCTTGCTTTTTGTGTTACTGCCCTGGTCTGGACAAAGGTCTTCGAATGTACGGATTGAAGTGAGACAAAATCAGCATTATTTATTTATTTTTAAAGATTTTTCTGGTGGTTACCGGCCGTTCCATTTGCGATTCTCATCTTTGTTTACGATGAACTCCGCCGATTTTGCATCAGAAGATGGCCTGGAGGCTGGGTCGAACGGGAAACTTATTACTGATTTCAAAAGAGAAAAAATAAACTATTTTTACAATCCCTTCCTAGAAATCAATTAAACGAGTAAAGTTGATTATCTTTATTTTTGTGCTATAATTCGAATTTATTTCCACCATCTTCAAACACAAAGTAGGTTGCCAAGAAGGCCATCAGAAAGAGAAGAAACGCCAGCAGTAGACAACTGGTGATGATCTCTTCCATTGTTTTTTCAGTTTTTTCCGACTTCTCTTCTTCGACTGGCGGCGATGGAGATGGCGGTGATGACGATCTATCCAAGATGAAGTTCATAGACGAGAGGGAAATATTTCCGAGCCAGCTCTCGTTTATGGCCAATTTCTTGTTGTTATTCTTAATCACAACCAGGATCTTTCCTCCTCGTCCTGATATCTTTTTCAATTTTGGAAAAGCGATCTTCTCCAAGACGAAATTGTTGATAATTTTCAGAGCTGGCTCTCCTAAAAATATTTTTAATCTTTTTCTCTCCAAATAATACGAACCTTCAATCTCCGAACGAATCTCCTCCAGATTATCGAAAAAGTCGATCTCCTTCAGATCCGAATTGTCAATTGTTAGCTGACCGATCAGCTTGATGTTTTTCATCCGGTCCAGAATCAAACCCTCCTCGTCGGGATACAAAAACGGCAGGTAGAGATGACTCAATTCGACACAATTTTTCCATGTCAATTCTTCCGGAGAGGCACAAAACTTTTCTAAAAATTCTTCGTTTTCTCAAAAAAAAAAACTGACCACAATTTCCTTGGTAGATTCCCCTGCTCATCGCCTCCTTCCACAGCCGACTTGTTGAAATCTTCGAGTCGCAGAGTTTCGAATTGGCGCTGATATCGATGAAATCGGCGTCGACTCCATACAGCCCGGGAATGCTGGCTATTTCAGTGTTTTTGATGCTCAACAGCCCGATGATCCTAGCCAAATTTGGCACTTGCTGCGGATCTCCTTGGGTTTGATCTGTAATTTTGACTTGGCCGTAGGCATATCGACAAGCCGCCAACTCTTTGAAGTTCTTGATCAAATCATCGAAATAACACTCTAAAAATCAAGCTGATCAGAAGAGCTATAAAAAAACCTCCAAAATGTTGAAGGAAATGGTCCAAACTTCCGTTGAGCGCCTGGCGCAGTTGTTCGAGAGTCTTCACCTCAAGCAAGGGATTGCCCTTGATCAGCCAATTTCTGATAGGCGGAAAGGCGCTCAAATCTTTCGGCAAGATTATTTTCCTCAATTTTGGATTTCTCAAGATGATTACTTTACAGATTTTGGGATCTAAAAATTTCCAAAAATTAGTGACAAAAGAAACAAACTTCTGAAAGGAGATTTCCCGACGAAGTCCAACTCCTCCAGTTGGGTCTCCTTCACTATGAGAGAGCCGTTAAAGAAGTTCTCCAATCGGGCTACACCCCTGGCTGTTTTCGCGAATTCCACGTCTCCAGAAATATTTGGACAATGCTTCAAAAGACTGCGTTCATCTATCGGCATCTGACAGTCCAACCAGTCGAGAATTCTCAATCCCACGCCGTATCTCTGCTTCAATTTTCTCAAAACACCAGTTGTTAGGGTGCGAATCCCTCGAATTTGGAAGCTTTCCGGACCGGGACCATCCAAGAATGGAGCATTTGGGCTAATCAGCATATTCTCGTTGTCGATCAGCCAGATCGATTTGCCGCCTATTCGAGTATCCCAGATGAGGGGATCCAACGAGGTGAGGAATGTTTTCTCTACGACGAGATTGCCAGCAATTGAGGTGATTCGCCTATAGTTGGGGTCGTCTTGCAATCCAAAGAGAGTCAAATCCGAAGCCACATGGACACAATCCTTAAGATCGACAGCTAAATTCACCGGCTGAGTGAAGTAGCATTCTGAAAAAACAAAAATTGTCTTTCTTCTGGTGACTCATTGCTCCGAGAAACATGGTGGTCATTATCCTTAGAAACGCTGTTCGCTAATAAACTCTGCCTAATTGCCTATTTTCAAGTCTCCAAAATGAGTTCCAGCTGTTCTCCGTCTTGAAGAAAACTGACCATTCTTATCTTGAAGATAGCCGGCGATTGTTTTTATCTTCATGAGATTCGCGAGAGTCTCATCCGAAAGAGCTTTATTGCCTTTGATTTCATTGAAGAATCCCTTGGTTTTGTAATCCCATGTAATATTAACGAGACGATCATTCTTTCTGATTTCAATTCTATCGATTCCATCAACCAATTTAAATCTTATATTTTTCAGGTTTGTGTTGTTCTCAATTAAAATTCCTCCTAAATAGCTTTCAACAATTCAAACAAGTAATTGACTATTTGAGTCGATTGTTGCGAGATTGGCGAAGTTGAGCTCCGTTAGATTCGGCGAGTTGATGATCTCCAATCGAACGCCAATCCGACTTTTGCTTCTCACCAGGGAATCAAAAAAGCCTTGAGTGATAGTATCAAAAGTTATTGTCAGCTGAGTCGCGCTGATGAGGTTGTGCTGATTAGTACAGTCAACCATCAGCTGCGTCACATTGACCAAATCAATTGGTTGTATATTATCGCCTGTAAATGTTTTGATCAGATGACTGGGAAGAAAGAACTCACATTTTAATTCAGGATCAACTGTCGTCGGGGCTTCAACTGTTGTCGAGGTTGTAAACGTCATCGAGTCATCTGTCGTAGCGAGCGATTGAGCCCCAACTGGGATAAAAAGAAAGAGCAGCAGCAAGACAGGACGGGTCATCATTCCAAATGATTAATATTTTTGAAGCAAAGTTCGACAACTTTTAGCAACTTCTAAGCTTTTCTCTCTAAATTCTTCTTTCAATGTTCTGCATTGGCTAGCCTTTTTGAAAGATTGGTTCCTTTTGAGAAAGAGAATTCTCTTAAATACAAGTCTCCCCCACTTGTATTGAATTTTTGGACTTTTCCGCTTCCTTTTGCAATTTTCAAAGTTTTACAAAGTCGTAGCTCTTAGTCTCCTCTACAAGGTTGGAGAAGGTCAAAAAGCTGGAAAGTAAATCACATTTTAAGAAAGGCTTCATTAGAGAGAATATGAAGCAGAGCAAATGCTGATCACCCAAGAGCTTATATAATTAAAAGATTGCGTCTATTTATTTAGAGAATTTACAGTCTGACTTACAGACAGTCGATTTCTACTTTATTGTGTTTTTGATTTGACGTCTTGCCTCAACGAAATAAACCTCCACTCCTCCAGTACAAAGACCATCTTTCCCGTTTTGTGTGAGTTCGTCGTAATCTCGCACAATAATGCTTGCCATTCAATCCGAATTGATCTACAATCTGTGTCGTTTTTGCATCTCTGTCTTCTTCAAAAAGTACAATCCATTTTCCAGAAATTCACTCATCTCACTCTCGCAAAATGCAAATCCCCGCTTAAATTCCGAGGTACCAGTCAACGACCACTCTCGGCCGGCCTTTTCGTCGTCGTCGTTAGTCAGCCCGCCAATTTTTAGGAATGGGAAATAAAAAATCGAAGCCCAGCGATCATGTGGCTTTCTCAACTCCCGCTGGGCCCATGCCCAACATTATTGTCACATCGCCTACGCCGCTGGTGAGCCCAGATTCGCCGAGGCCATTCGTGCCGCCAAATACCCCATCAGGGTCAGTTCTTTCCTATCTTTTTAGCGAATAATTTCTTCTTTTTTCTTCAAATTTTGACACATAATTCGCCAACTCTTTTTGCAGGCTACTATATATTTTAGCGTTGCAAATATCCAATTTTTTGCCAAAATTTATTCAAAAAAGTCATCTTGTTTTCAAATCAAATTGGTCTTATTCCATTAAAAACCCAATCGAACTTGTGCTTATATTCTCAAAACTTGTCCAAATAAACAATCCACATTGACTTTGGTTGTCAACCAGCGCCCATAAAGCACGTAATCTGTAGCGGGGAGTGCATCTCGTTTGCCAACTAGTCCCGGTTTCAGTTATCATCCCTTTGCCGAGCCGTCAGCCGCACCACCTCCAACCCCGTTAAACGCCAGGTCATTTATTTTCTCTTTTTTTTTCTCTCTCATCTCAGTTTTAGTTCAACCGACGTGTCCAGCGGAGAGACTATCATCCTGGCGGGAACACCGCCTCCCGATCGGTCGCCGCCGCCTCCTCCAGTCGATGAGGATTATTCGGAAGTCTTTGATAAATATTCCTCAATAGCTAGATTCGACTCGGCGCCTCCTTTGCCTTCACATCCTCCGCCGCCCATTCCCAACTCAGAACCGCCTGTGGCTCCTCCCAGAAGTGGAGCGCCAACAATCAAAAGGAATATAATTTACGCTAAGGATAGGATAGCCCAATTCGAGGCGTTGAACACAACCAATCGAAAGAAAGAAAATGGAGATACTGGCTATTATTCAATCAAAAACTCCACTCCATCTCGCTTCAAGCCAATCAGCTCAACTCCTGTGACTTCGATCGTCTCTCCAACAACTGCCACCAGCACTTTGAGATCAAGTACAGTCCGCTCTACGACTCTCTCTGGCCCAAACGAATGCAAATTGG
Source organism: Oscheius sp. JU1382 (assembly GCA_932521405.1). Lineage (NCBI taxonomy): Eukaryota > Metazoa > Nematoda > Chromadorea > Rhabditida > Rhabditidae > Oscheius > Oscheius sp. JU1382. Next base: position 6,508,056 of record OW051479.1, read on the forward strand.
TCGGTTTATTTGACAAAATTTTGGTGGAAAAAAATAAATTCAGCTAGATGATTATCCAATCTACAATCCAGTTTCTGATTTCTCCTTCAAAAGCGGCATGAACTTCCAACAAACCTCATATCCAATTGAAGCTGTGAGTTGCTTTTAAATCTTTGGATTACTTTAGCCTTCGATCGAACCGAAATTTCTTATCTATAACACTTAAAAAAGAGACTGGATTTGCGAATTTTTAGGCTCTTTTAGCTGTAAAGTCTTTTAAAAAAAGGGAAGCAGTGGACGTTATTTATTCTATAACGTGACTTGTCCCTAGAACCGACCGTCCTGATACCCAGAGAAGCTGATGGTGGGCATCCTAGTCGGCAGCTCACAGATTGTATCGTCCGATGGGAGTTGCTGCGCCAATTTCTTGCGTTGATTCCTTTCTTTTTGAATTCGCTGAACGAATTGCTCCTTTTTTTGGTCGTCATTCGGTCGATCAACAGTTTGACAAATAGTTGGCTTCGTTATGACTCGTCGCTTTCTTCTTCTGGACTTTTTATCGCCAGCTCCCTCCTGCGGCCTCACGACCTGACAGACTTGAGCTTCTGGCCAGTCGAATGCTTCCTGACTCGAAACGCTTTTTTCCCGCGCTTCTCGCCATTCAGCCAGCATTTGTTGGCACCATTTCGCCTCATCGGGCTCTCGGGAAAGCGGTGGTTTGACTATCTGAGGTGTAGGGGATTTTTCCTGGCTTTGCTCGGGTGAGCTTGTCGTTTCTGGGGCGTCGACTTGTTGCGACTTCTGTCGCTTAGAAATCGAACAGCCCATCTCTGAAAAATAACTAGAATTGGGGAAGAAAATAAGGAATTTTCTTTCCAAAGTGTATCCCAATTCCTACGTGTTGAACTCTGTTTTTCATCTCTCTCTTCTTATCTCCTTTTACTTTTTATGCGGCAACTCTCTAGATCGGCCCAAGTTTACAAAGTAGCAGCAATTGCTCGATCGGTAAAAAACAAAAACCGACCTTCTTGTAGAGCAGAGCCGGGGAGAGTGACACCCGAAAATGGCTGACTTTCATTTGATCTATATTTTTATGACAAAACTTGACAGAATCGAATAAATATTGGCTTCTGTGGACGCCAGGGAGCTGGAAAATCCACGTTGATCAATGCTCTTCGAGGGATCAGCCTGGGAGATTCTCAATCAGCTGGCAGGAATCCATGCGACTCGATGGAACCTTTTCGGTATTTTAAGAGTTGAGAATGAAATCATAATGGAATTTAGATTCATTGAGGACAACTTCCAGCAGCTAGTTCTCTGGGAAATACCGTATCCCAGGACTTTTACAAGTGTTGTGGATATTTACGATAGAAATATGGGCTTCGATAAACTCTATGAGTAGGCAGAGTTGATGGCTAAAAGAGAAAGCTTTAGTTCACACAAGCTGGGTCTTTTCCATCATTTATTTGTCCTAGTTCCTGATGGAAGTCTCCACGACGATGATATTTGTTTCAGTCGAGTAGTTCAATCCAGGTTTTTTACTTCAAAATTCAATTTAAACGTCTGAGGTTAGAAGGACAAATTTGACAATTTTATCCACAAAATCTGACGACGATATCGACGCTGAGGCCAGGGAAATCGGCCGTCACATTGACGACGACTTGAAGAGAGACTACGAGCGTCGAGGTGGAATCTTTTTTTTGGCTAGATGGAAACAAAAATTCAGCTCGGACAATTTACTCGAAATGTTTTGCCTCAAAAGCCCAAATTCTTTCTTCGATTGATTTGCACTTTATCTCAGCTCCAGTGATTAGGAATATTGTCAGCGGGACAACAGGCTATTTGCACTACAAGATGGACGAAGAGAGACTCCTCTCTAAACTCGATCTCAAAGCCGGATGCCATTATGCTCTAGAAAATAGACTCAGGAAGGAGGTGAAACTCTTTTTTTAAAAGATATTCTTCTTAGAAAGAGGAGCTAGGTCTAACTCGTCCCAGCACTCTAGCTGGTAGTTCAGTCTATGGAAGTGTCTCGCCCATCCCTGCTCCAAGATTAGAAGTCCCTAATAAGGCGTCAAATCAAGCCATTCAAAAATCAACAGTTTTGGTAGATGCTGGATTTGAGATTCTTTACGGGACGGATGATCGCGTTTTCGGCAATATGGAGCCCCAAACGACTGTCAGAAGAGCTGGGAGGGTAGGTATTTTGGAGGAAGTAGACATAAAAATTACAGACAACTTTTAATTATGGATTTATTGGAGGCAATGGGGTTGGGAAGTCAGCGATGATAAATGCGATGAGGGGGATGTCTTCCAAGCATCCTCTCGCAGCTGGAAAGGTTCTTTTTGAGTCTAACAAGCCAGGTAGATTCGTTTTTAGTCGAAAGGCAAGCCGGGATCGTGTGATCGCTTCGAGTTTGACGATGACCTTCTTCGCTACAACGTAACCCTCTGGGAGCTTCATTATCCCCGGAAAATTAATTCATTTTTTGAATTTATTGAGTAAACCCCTTCTTTTATTTTCCTCCATCAGATTTTCAGTCGTCACAATATTGCTAGCTTTACTGCCATTTTTGTTTTGATAGATGGAGTGCCATCAGACGAAGATCTGGCCTTCTCCAAGATTGCGCACAGACGCAACGCCTCGGTTGTGTTCTTGTCCTCGAAAAACGACAAGAAACTGGCTTGGAGGAGTCGGAGCGATGAGATTCCTGTTTGTGATTTGCTCAAGCAGCGCTTCGTCGATAAAGGTATCATTTTCGCTTTTTTTTCTCAAAAAAAATTTTTTTTCCAGGATTGGCCCGATTTGATCGATGTTTGGGTCAAAATGCTCCCGAGCTCTGTGGTCGAGTTCACGCCTTTTTCGTCTCTGCTCCAGTCTTCAGAGCAATTCGAACAGGTTTCTTCCAAAAATTGATAAATCCATTTCATTTCTGTAGGAGAAACCCGCGCCATGCAATATATCCTCCACGAGAGAGCTGTTTTCGACTTCCTCAAACAGAAGCGAATAATCGCCGATCTCTTGGATTCACCGGGAGATCTAAAAGAAGGCCTCTACGCCAATGTGAATTTAGATACAGCCGGTGCTGATATTCACTAGGAAAGAGCTGCCAATTTTCATTTTGCTACTGCCAAAATGTGTATATTTGCTGTGGAATATAAATAAATAAATATTTCCAAATAAAAATGCGCCTCTCTAAGAAATAGAACAAGTCAGGGAATTCTTGAAATTACGACGCCGCATCACAGCCTCAGCTTCGGAATCAACGCCCGAAAAGAGCTCCGAATAGCCATCGATGCTGTTGACATTTTCATCTGAAAATTTTGTTTTTGAATTTGGGACCATTGGGATACCTCTTTTGGATTGAATAATCTCCCAAATTGAGCGCTTATTGCTTTTAACGAGAAAATAAGTATTCATCTCTCCTTTTCCTTTGATTTGGACTTTTCCTCTCGGCTCGAAGATGAATCGTCCAGTTCTTTGAGCGCATCTGAGTGATTTCTATTTTTGCATATTTTCATCCTTACTCGACAGCCGATTCACTACAATGGATTCTTCCAACAGGACTGTGGCTTTCCATCCTTGAAGCGGTGTTGACAGTATCCCCAAAGAGACAATATCTAAAAGAAGATGTTTCCAGTGGATGAGAGAGAGAGAGAGAGTACCTGGGCATTTTAGCCCCCACAACACCTGCCACCACGGGGCCAGAATGTATTCCCGCCCGAATGTGGAGCGGCTTATTAGCTATGGGATCGATGACATTTCGTGCCTCCATTAGCATGCCTAAACGATGTTTTGGTGGATGGAGGACTACTCGACTACCCAGGGCTAGATGACAAATAATTTCACAATGATCATCAACTACTTCGGGAAGACCGCCCACCGACATGTAACTGTCTCCAACCGTTTCTACTTTATACGCCTGGAAACTACTTTCAAATAAACGAAAGAGATTCACTTTGAGGAGGACGACAAGTCGATCGAAGCGAGTGAAGAGATTATTCAACAGATGGACGACATCCTTGGGAGCGCAGAGCGGAACGATTTGTTGGAATGTCGGCACATCGGAGAACATTACTGTAGCTTCTTCGTATTCTCCTGCAATTTTGAGATTATTTCCTCTTTATATTACAACACTAACTGGCATCAACAGACATTCCAGATTTGAGTTGATTGGCGACAGAGGGAGGGAGCATTTCCGAGAGGAGGGCATCCATCTTGCCTTTTTCTATTTCCAAATCTTTGGCCATTAGCTCCAACTGTTCGTTGTTGGCTTCCAATTGGAGGTTCATTTCAACATCCGATAGACGTTGTTGATTCAAAAGGATCAAATCCCTGGTCGCGTCGTGGAGCGGCATCGCGTTGAGTCTCATGCCAAATTGAAGGAGTTCAGGAATTGAAGTCACATAAGGCGAGCAGAGATACATAATATGTCGGCCGGAGGTCATCATCATCATTTGTCCTTTGAGTTTGAGATGGTGAGATTGGGTCATGAGAGTTGACATGGTCCCATCTCCGTCCATATTTGAAGTTATTCTAGGCATCCTTATCTAATATAATAAAAAGATACCCATACCCTTCTTGGATCGCCTGAGCTTTTTTGCTCTTCGAAAACTCCATTGGTGTTGTTTTGACTTGAAGAACAAAGACGGCATTGATAAAATTACAAATCGAATCGAAATCCAACGGTATTTGGGGTCGATTGACTTCAAAAATCCTGATTAGTGGTGTCCCCGGAGCCAGGAGATCCTTCGGAATGTGAGAGCTATAGTTTTTTTTCTTGTGGAAATTGAAATTCAAACTGACTAGAGTTCCTTCCCCGCTTGGACCAGCTTGCACTCTTGGTCGACAACCACATGATAGGGGAAAGCACTGACGAAATCCTCATTAGTTAGACGGATACGGTAGTTGCTTTGGATCTTGGGCGGAATTACTGGGTTCATGACTGGTCCTTCCTCTTTGGACGAGACATTTTGCTAATTTATTTTACTTTTCTATTTAAATTGAATACCTTGACAAGAAAAACGACGTGTTCTTCTATTCTTTCTCCCGTCGACATTTGAACTGATCTTTGAGTTCGACCGGTGATAGAGAGGGCCACATCCATTTTAAAGACTCGTTTAGCTGCCTCTCTCAAGACTCCTGAAAATAGCTGGTTTTTTTTCAGAAGAAGAGACCAGCCTTTGACAATGGGATAGAGGCCAGGCCTTCCGGTATAATAGTGGAGCGTGATGGTACCATCATGATTATCTTCGCAGCGAAAGCTGGGTCCCCTCAAATTGGCTTTGTACACGACGTGATCGATGAAATAATGGAGAGAGTCCAGATTATCCAAGAAACCCTAAAATTAAGATTTTACTAGCAAAAGAATCATAAAAACCTTAAGGTTTGGACTCATTGAGCGGATCAAATCATCCCAGCCTATTTCCATAGTGTATTCGATGAGGAAGGCTCCATACATTTCCCTGAAAATTGTATATTTTTGTCATCCTTATTGTTCCCTTCTCGCTCAATAGATAATAGCTTACCAGACTTGTTCCCTCGTCAACTCTGAAACATTTGATTAGAGTATTCTAACAAATAAACATTACTGGAAATGACACTGACGGCGTCGATCAAGACGTAGGTATCAGAGTCGCTGTAGTAGTGATTGACAATATTCTCTTTTCCAGCATCGAAGCCGGCTCGTTGTCTATGTCTAAGTAAGGGAAAATGGAAAACTCTTACAAGACTTTGATCCAGAATTCTTCGCCGTGTTTCCGCAGCATCATTTGACGGACGCTTTCGTGAATAAAACCAAACTAAAGACTTTATTTTTAAAAAAAGGGGAAGAACTTACCATTTTGGGGGATCTCCGAGGTGGACGGCGGGGTAAATGAGGAAATACATCGTTAATTATTCAACCACATGCGATCGCAACTGGTGAGCTGGATCACGGGAGTATTTATCTTTTCTTGAAAAAAGATATAGCCAGGATTCATAGCCGCTTAGAACAGAAATAAGGGCCTTTGAAAATGAGTCACAAAGCTGTGTCGAAAAAAAAGAACGCCGATAAGGGCTCGTTTTGCACACAAGGACTTTTCCCTCAACGATGAAGTTCTCCAAAGAAGCTGTCAGTTTTCTCTTTGTTCATTCAAAATTCCAGATCGCAATTCAAGGCCACTTTTCTTTTTCCCCTCATCGAATGTTTATCTCTTCGTTACGTGAAAATCCCTCCACCCAGATTGTCTTCGTCCTAAGCGATGAGCCACCACAAGGGGATGAAATCTATCTCGGGAAGAGGATCTTCAAAATATTGTGAGTTCTTTCTCGCCTAAAAAAAGGCCTTTTCAGGAAATTGAATTTTGAAAGACTGAAAAAGAGTCTGACAATTTATGTTGAAATGCCATTGGAAATTGTGAGAAGTGGAATAAAGGAGAATGACTCAGTTAGCGGAGCGTTTGTAGACATCCGATTGAAGCCAAAAAGTCTCCCAAAACGACTGCTGATAATGGCGAAGATTGGTAGTTCCTCCGTCCAAGAAGCGGTCCTTCAAAAGGAGCTTCAATCCGACAAAATGCTCAAACAATTTATAATTTATCTAGAAGGATATCGACCCTGGTTTCGGGCGTTAAAGCCAACAAAAAAATAAATTTATTTTCCAAAGATTTGCTGCGTCGAATTAGCGGCTCTGACAATATTTGGTAGGGGAGACCATGGACAGAACTTTTTCCTTCTCTCCATTTCGTCTGATTTTGGAGATAGGATGCAGAGATTCCGTATGAGGTTTTGAAGATTGCTGTGCAGTCCGATTGGTGACGTTTCTAAAGCAAACTTTGAATTAGGACAAGATAAGGCTGACACCTTCTCTCAGAGCGACGTAGATTATTCCAGCCCGTGTTTGCGCCAAATAATCTCTGGCTTCAATGAGACTTTCGAACTGCCGCTCCAGGGAAGACGAAGGCCGTGAGGAGATTACAATGACTAGTTTTTCACGATCGGTCGACTGCATCGAGAGGAGATTAGATGCCATTATGAGGGCCTGAAGATGAAAGTAGAAAGATTCGTGGGGGTTTACAACCTTTGGAAGCGATTGATCACAAAATGGAATTCTTGTACTGCAGCCGGTATATTCCATGTAGTCGATGAGCGACTCTTTTGGCATCGACGGCCCGGCTGAGGAGAAATCTGCTTGGAGGATTACATCGCCCTTTTTGGAAGTCTTCATAACTGCCATTCGCGACATCTGGAAGACCGGCGGCAATTTCATTTTCGTTCCGTTTTGAGATCTCAATAGAACGATCTCAAACCTCTTGAAGGATCTCCGATCTTCAATCTTATTAAAAAAAATCAAACTACCACTCTTCTCTGGATTGCTCTCTGTTAAAAAGCTCTTTGAAATTCAAATTGGACGACTTGGCTTTTTAAAATCAATCGATTTTCAAATAAATTTTCGCGCAAGAAATTTGGACTTTTTAATCCTAAGTTTAACCTCAAATTACTGTATTTCTTCAAAATAGAAACCTCTCCCACAGGTGGTGTTCTTCTTTAAAACTTACATAAAATCCTTAAAATCAACAACAAATCATGAAAAGATTTTTTCTCACACAATTCAACCAACGAAGCAGATCTTTTAGATTTAGTTTGCTCGCAACGATAAAACTATATTCTAGATGAAATTTCTGGGATCAGAGGATTTTATTAGTTTAGTATTATTCTTTTGAAATCACCTACCTCGTGACAAGCTTTGGGTTCTCTATTCAATAGGACCCAAATCTGATGAACATAGATCTTGGCTGTATTGAATTCTGATGGTTTCATCTCTCCCACATCGTCGATGTAGACGACCACATCTGTGCCCATCACCTCACAAGGGAGGGCTCTCGTCGTGGTAGTCGTGGCTGCCGTACTCGTTGTGGGAAGCATTAGACTGGGTGAATAAAGCGGTGCAGCGTGAGCTCTAGCGTGATTCCAGTTGAAGCTTGTAGGGGAAGCGACATGATTGAAAATGTGATAATGCCTAGAAGTTGGATAAGAAAAACGAAAGAAGAAAACAAAATATTCATTTAAAATAGATTACCAGGGATGAGAACCCCAATGGATCGTTCGACGTAAGCGTTTTTTCCGCGAAGGGATGTCCTCCACTTCTGAGAGTGAGCTTCCTATTTCGTTTTTTTAGTCAAAAAGTTAGAGGGAAAAAGCTCACCGATATCGGCTGGTTTTGGTGTGACAGGTCGAGCAGGAATAGTGGCTTCACCCTCCCCAATCGGCTCGGGAAATTGTCCCAAAATGGAGTCAATCGCCGGCGGCGCTGGAGTGATTATATTCTCAAAAACACCCCCACTGGGTACTGTAACATTTGCTCTTTTTCTCTCCCAAAAAGACCCACTTCGCTTCAATTGTCCTCCGCCAAAAGCCCTTGCATTAAACGGATCCGTTGGTCGTTCATCTTTCTCCACATAGTTCTCGAATTTCGCCAATTTTTCGAAGATCTCATTGCTGGTCAGCTTGAAATTGCCAGAGTTTTTCGATTTCTCCTTCTTTATCTCTCCCACAACTCCTTCATGAACACTATCTGATGGGAGGACAGCCGGAGTCACATACGAATCCGACTGCGGCTGTTGAACTTGAGACTCCGTTTGTGGCTGTGCAGTCTGGGCGTAAGCTAAAACATTTTGTATTGGCGAGTTAGAAATAAATCGTACTGTAACCGTAATATTGAGGATAATAATAAGTATACTGAGGATATTGAGGATATTGAGCTGAGCAAGGAGAACGAGTACATGGAGAAGAATAGGGATAATACCAGTTGCGTTGTTGACACGGGGAGCCTAACTTCCAGTTGGAATTCGATTAAAAAGGACTTACCACCACCTCGACAAGGGGACACGTATTGGGAAGAATATTGAGGAGAATATTGCGGGTAATAATATTGATTACCATATGGTTGACTCGATGAATAAGTATAGTAAGGATAATACTGGGCTGGTTGATAGGAGACTTGACTGCCTCCACAACCACCAGCGCTTGTTCCAGCCCCTTCGACTGCTGAGGAACTGCCAGAACAGCCTTCAGCTTCCTTCCGTGATGGCTCAACAGCAGCCGAGTCCAAATTGAAATTTATTGGAGCCTTACATGTGCAGTCCCTTTGTCTGGGAGACATATAGGCTCGTTTGGATCTCTTTTTCTTCATTCCGGGACCAGGAGTAGCGTTATCTTCGTAGACATAGTCTATTGAGGTAGCAGGAGCTGCGGTAGAGGCTTCTCGCATTTTTAGATTTTTCAAAGCGGGATTGTTATTGATCACCACTGAATGAGACATCAGGAGAGAGGGGGAAGGAACTTACTTCCAGGCGGATCAGCCGTTATTTCATATTCGTAGTCCTCGGTTAGACCATTCGTGCTAGTCTTCTTGACAGATGGCTGGACCTAGAGAGGGATAAACTCATAGGAAGCACGCTAAAAAAGGAACCTGTGTCTTCCAATTTGTGGGAAGTCTGCTCTGAAGAGGAGTCTCCTTGTCGAAGGGGTCTTTTCCCCCGATGATTCCAGCACAAGGTGGGCATGAAAAGAGCTGCTGACAGACTTCGTCGTTGAGTTTGAGCAATGTCTCAGATCTGAAAAGGGAGATTGCCGAAATTCTTTGAAAAAAAACAGACTGGCTCATGGTGATCCTTCCTTGTTCTACACTCTTCGAAATGGGAATAGCCGTGGGCTGAGGTGGAATGGGAATACTTATGTTCGGATACAATTGGGACATTCTCTCCGCATAGCTGAAACTTTTTGGATTTTAATTCGTCGTCAAACCGCTTGTATGGCTCGTGATAGGCAGTCAAATAGGTCTGCTCGGCAGTATTTTCTTGGATATATCCCTTGATGAAGATGTGTAAAACCCTCAGCCAGGGATCTTTAGATGTGAGGTCTTGAATATCTCCAGCAATCGACGGCTCTTCTCTTCCAGAATGAATCAACACCAATTTTTTCATCCGGCCTTTGGAAAACCGGCTCATTGCGTAATCCAACGCAGGGCGGAAGGTCGTCTCCGTCTCCTTACACCAATCTGCTCCACACGGCAGCTGAGAGAGATGGTCAATGGCCATCTGAAGATCTGAGAGGCGACTATAGGCCGTCAAAGGAATTCGCGTCTGCGGTGGGCCGATGTTATCAAAGAAGACCACTCCAACATGAGTTGTCTGGCGGATTTATTTTAAAAATAAAAAAAAGAAATACCGTATTATCTCGGCCAATCTCAAGAGTTTCGGAAAATGTTCGCATAAATTCCTTGATGTTGAGGAAATTCTCTCTTGGGAGGAGATGACTCGCTTTGACGAGAAAAATGACATCAGAAGAGCCCAAATCGCAGTCGGAGGAGCGAGAAAATGGCAAAAAGAAGAGGAGAAGCAGCCAGGAAGCAGCAGCAGCCATCTCAAAATGCCACCTATCGGAAAAAATCGGAAGAAGATGAGGCAAGAACGAGTCGGCTAAGTGCACGCGTAAGCCTCCTCTCCTCCTCGCATCCGCCCCCGTCATTATCCTCTCATTGGAACCTAATCGCGCTGCCGAAAACGGTCGTCTGAAAGGGAACACCGATCTCAACCCAGCCTCCACACAAATTTCTTATTACTCGGTCAAGAGGACATGCGGTATAATAATTGTGCGAGGCGAATTCTTCTTCCGCGTAGCAAATTTGAGGATTACAGAGGATCTTTGCAAAAAGGGAAAGTGGAACAAAACACCACAATAATCTTCATATTAAATCGCAGAGTCTCCTCAAAATTGAGCGAACTCTCTCCATTCCCGGTGGATTCAGGTGACCAGAAGTCGAGAGGAAGCTGATGAGATATTTCGGATCGTACAGCTGAAATTTTTTGTGAATTTTGCGATAATTTGAACGTTTGAATAGTTCCACGGGGATCCCAAAAGCTTTGATTTTTTGCCTTTCTTGCACAAAATGTTTCTAATTTCTAGTCAGTGGTATCTTCTGGTGGGTGGGCTTCAAGATATTTTCTTCTGTATATTAGAGAAATTTAGAATTTACGGTGTTTCATTAGAAGAGAGCCTCTCGTCTTTGGGAGAAAAGTTTTGGCTTTGAATTACCCAAAAAAAAATTTACGTAAAATCTGCCGTTGAAGAAAAATTGGGGAGTATAATCGAACAAAATACACTTCGGGCATTCAGCTACCAATCGAGAATATCTCATTTTGGCAATGGCATAGGGACTCGTTATGATTCCGTGTTCTTCCTGTAATCATTCATTTAATTTTAAAAAAAGAGTAGCTTCCTCACCGAGGTGAAAGTTTTGTTCTTAGAGAGATGATCATTTAGCGTGCCAGTGAAGGGAATTGAATTGAATTCGGGAAAAGCGTCCAAAATGAAAATTTGCTTCTTCACATGCTTTTGGATTTCCGTAAGACGACGGGTGGCTGTCTAAAAATTATTTTTATATTCTCTCTGATAGAAGAGCCAACTCTGGGGATACCTTGAAGTAAAAGTCGTTAAAAGGCGTTGATCCGTTGTAGATTTTAAACATTTTGAAGCTCCTGGAAATGATGAAAAGAACATCTGGCTGGAACTCCTTGACCACTCCCACGTACATTCTCTCATCACTTTTGCAATCGATTTTATCTCCAGCCCAAGTTGGAATGAGCGGTTCACAAGCTGAAGTCCCATTATTTTTGAGAGAGAGAAAAAAAAGAAGTTACTTCCAGCCCAAGATAGTTCCAAATGTGAGAATTTGTGCTGGCATTCGTCACGAATAGCTGGCATTGCATTCGCCGCCCAACTGTTTCCAATCACTAGCAGTCTTTCCTTTGCCTTTTTGTTGGCTCCCTAAATTGTTTTGTTATCTATTTCGAATCAGTCAGATGCACAGTCACTAGTAGCGTTATCGCTGGAAATACCAGAAAAGCAACAAATTCTAACGCTAACCTCATTGAGTTGACAGCGGACTTCCATTGAAATATTCGTTTTTATATTCTTTTTACAGAAAGATTTAAGTCTTCCCAAATCGGTCGAGGAATACCACTTATTTAATTTGATTCTCTCAACTAAAACTCAATTTTTGTTGTTGTTGAAAATGATGATACCGTTTGTTTTGTTTTCATAACCCAAAGTCACATTTTCGATGAAATCTGACGGATAGAGAAATGAATTTTCCCAAACTTTAGTCGAAACATTGAGATGTTTTAGTTCTTCGTTTTTTTCATTCTGATTTCCAGATAGAGACGCTGAAATACTCTTCCATTCTGGCTGACTAGATGCTACCTCTGGTTGTTGATAGTAATACCAAATTGGCAGCTAATAGAACGGCTACTAGAACACAAATTACTGGTTTTTCCCAGTTGAGATAGCGTTTTTCAAATATAAAATGGATGACAACTGAGATAAAAAAGGAGGTACCTAGAGCTCCCAGCAACCCTAAAAAAAGATGTCTTCCTATTGAGAAGGAAGGACCTAGGAGTTGATAATGCTCCAGCTTGCAGTAGGCAACAATCGGCCAGTGGAAGAGATACCAGCCGTAGGAGATTTCTCCAATAAAGACGATGACTTTATTTTCCATCAGGGAGAGTCCCTGTCCCTGCTGAACAATCGCCATCGTGAGGAAGATCGAACAAATTCTGACTTCGATTAATTAAAGAACCTAGAATGGATTACCTCGAAAAGTCGGATTCAATCAATTTGTGGGAAAGAAGGAGGACTAGTAAAACGAGGAGACACAAATTCACAATATTAAAGCCATCTGGAATTTCTTTGCTTCTCTCTACTACAGTACTTTTAGTTTTCTTATTTTCAAATGGAATTAATTCTTCATTGTCGAGGCTTGCCAATTTTGTAGGATTACTGTAAAAGTAAGCGAGTGTTCCTGGAATATTTGAAAATTTAAATTTTGAGCAATACCTGCGTTAAATTGCCAAATTCTGGCAAACATAGAATTGAAGGAGGTGAAATCATCCGCCGAGATGTAGAACAAAAATGAGAAAATGCTGCCAAAGATCAATAGATTTTGCCCATTTTTAGCAGAAAATAGTCGAAATAAAATGAAAATAATCGGGAAGAATAGATAATATTGTACTTCGAGAGAAAGAGACCACGTATGAGTGAAGAGATCTACGGCTGATCCGAGCTGTGTAGGAAGATTTTAGAGGGAGGAAGTCCGACTCACCTTTTCAAAATAACCAACTAAATCATCCGGTCGGATTAGATTTGTAATAAAGAGAATTGCATTAATTGCCGGGTCAATATTCGCATTTTTTAAAGCGGACGGAGCCGGCTGTAATACCACTAAAACGAGTAATTACTGTAATATTTTTTGAAGCAACGTGATTTAAATTTTTTTTAGAAACAAGGAGCGTCTAGGAATTACGGTAATATTGACAAATAAAAAACGTACATAGTGTAATAAAAATTGATAGAAAATATAAAGGAGCGATTCGTTTCAATCGCTTATAGAAAAAGTCGAAAATTTCGGGACTTTTAATTGTTTTATATCGAGTCATCATCATCGTCATTAGATAGCCGGAAAGAAGAAAAAATCTGAAGATTTCTTGGAATTTTCTCAAAAATAGACTTGCATATCGACTCCAATATAGCCATTTGGAAATTGAGAGGGGAAGAAGTGAAATAAAATTACAGAAAGAATTGCTACTCCTCGAAGTCCTTGCAAGTGGAGCAATTTTATTGAAGACATTTTCCTATTGAAATATTCCTTTGAGCAGTCGGAGGAGAATGTGTTCAAAAAGAAACCGATAACACATTGTCACTTTTATTTGATAACAGAGTGTGTAGGGCGTCGACTTGCAGTGTCAAACCAAAGGACATTCAAATCTGAATTCAGCTCTTGGACACAATGGAAATGATCAGAAAGTTCTTTTTCCTCTTTTGGCTGAGATTCATGATAATCGAATTGAAGTCCAACATCAGTTTGAAATATTTATTGTGTCAAACAATTTTTTACAGAAAATTTCGATGTTCTCCTCTCAATTCCAAGTAAAACAAATGACTGCTGAAGATTTGCTGTAGACTGTTGAGATTTTCCCCGATTGAATCATCTGGGCTTCCAATGTCAAAGGGTAGAGATAGCTGGCATCGAGTCCTCCTTTGCTCATTCTTTGCAGCTCAAAATTGGAGCCACAATATCCCATTCTATTTGATATTTGTAGAATTAATAGTTTTTACCTTGGAGAGCAGTAGAACGATCCTTGCAGAGTGAATCCTTGTGGAGGGTTTGCATCCCCGATATAGGTGATCGTACTGCCATAGCCATTCTTCCCTATAATACAAATACTAAAAGGAGAAAATTGGACTACCTGTGTACCATTGCTGCTTTACTAATTCGGGACATTGCTTTTCAATGATTTCAGAGTACAAAGCTGGACTAACTACGTATCCATCTCCAGCTGAAAGAAGATTTTTTTTTGATAAAAATAAACCCTACGTTCTTCAGTGTATCCAGCTGGTGGCTGGTCAGATCTCAAAGTATAATAATGGACGATTCTACTGGTGAGGAAATATCGTTTAATCGTCACACCGGCTGCTTTTATCATTTGAGTTAGGCTCTAAAACATTTTTTAGTTTGACTGACTCGAAAAAATCAAACCGTGGGGTTTAGAGGAGGGTCGACAGGCTTTCCAGGTGGATCAATAGGGTCGTTTGATGGGGGATCGACCGTTGTTGTGATTCTTGAAGCTCTGGAGGTCGTAGATGATTTGTTAGAAGAGTTTCCCGATCCTTGACTTCCTCCGCTTGAAGTAGTTTTTGTTGAATTTGAAGGATTCGCACTGGATGAGATATTTCCATTTGAGTTTTCGCCTGATCCTTGGATTGATCCGTTTTGTCCAGAATTTTTGGGCGAATTTCCATTAGAGTTTTGTGATCCACTTGGACGAGTAGTAGAGCTAATGTTTTGGCCTCCATTAGAATTTTGTCCAGAAGTGGTTGAATTCGAGCCTCCATTCTGGCTAGACGTCGAGTTGGATGAATTAGGATATGACCATCCACTTGCTCCTCCACTTGTTCCATTAGAATTCTGTCCAGAAGAGTCTGTCTTGGTTGTATTTGGGCTTCCAGCTGAGTTAGCACCCGAGCCTTGGATTCCATTCGAACTAGGAGGATCACCTCCAATCGATTCATTCTCGTCAGAAGAAGAGTTGGGCAAATCTCCATTTGATCCTTGAGGTCCTCCATTTGAGCTGTTGATAGAACCCCCTGTGCCTTCGATTCCTCCAATTGAAGGATAAGTTATCCCAGAAAAGTTGCCCCCTCCAGGAATTCGAGAAAATGATTCAGTGGAGGAAGAGCCAGTCGAAGGAAGGATACACTCATTTTCTGGAAGACATTCTCCACTCTCCTGACATCTTTGGAAGCCGGGAAGACAGACACATCCCGGGGCTGCACAATGGAGGACGCAGGTTCGATTGATGAAGTCATCTTGGCAATACTTCCAGCAATCCCAATTGCCACATTTGGCCCAAGTTTGATTGGGAGGACATTCTTTCTGAGATGAAGTCGTCTGGGCTAGAGAGGTGAGAGGAAAGAAAAGAAAAAGAACCAACATTTCGTCTTGTTTGAACTCTCGAGTTTGGGTGACTTTTATACCCGAGGAAATGTACTGAATTTGAGAGGATTTTGTTGTTTTGTTTTGGCTTTTATGACCGTGAGTGGGTGAATTCCGGGCACAGAGAACGAAATCCCTTGATTGTTATGCCAAAAAACAAAGATATTGTTTATTTATTTTTGATCGTTCAATGAAGTTTTATTTACGTGGGGGCACCATTGAGGGCAATCGTTTGAACTGAAAAGCACTTTTTAAAGATTTTAAAAACTGACTCTGGACTTTTGTTTTCAATCAATTTTATTCAAATTATCGATTCGATTTCCTCATCAACTCGCTTTTTCTTCAAAGCTCATCCTCTAATAGTCGTGAGATCGCGCTGGGCCAGTGCAGTGTCCTCCCGATTGCGCGGGAAAACCACGGGTTCGGCTTGTCTTTGTTTCTCCCCCATTCAAACGGCCGTTTTTCGCCAATTCCTCCCCTTCAAAATGGCCCATTTTAATGATGAAAATATCCATCTCAAAAATAAAATGCAGCATTTGAAAGTGACTGGAGACGAAAGAAAAATTAAGTAAGTTTTTTTGGATAAAATCATAAAGAATTCGTAGAAATGAAAACCAACAAATTGAATCCAATATTGAGCACTTTTCTCGTTTCTTAGAAATTGATGGGCTTCCAGTGAGTTTTATTCAATTGTTTTGGCTGATTTTCCGCCCCAGAATAATTTGATCTGTTCCCGTCGACAATTTCTCTCGGAAATTGATGTTCTCCTCCTCGCGGCTTCAGGCGAATTCCAAAAGTATTCAAATAATACAATTAGATTGGCTCTCTTCGATGATGTCCTCGTTGTGAGTTTTCCCTCCTTTTAGACAATTTTTTTCAGATTTGTACATTTAATCGAGTGGAAAGAAGCCAAAGTCCTTTGGTTTGCCTCCAACCCAACACAGACACTCTGCCTAGACCAAAGAAAAGAGTCTCAATGCCCAATGCTAGTCTCTGTTATGGCAAAGCGTAGTCTCACCCAAAAACAAGAAAAAAAAGTTTTAGATATAAATATTTGAAGCATTTTCCCATTGAGGAGATCACTGCAATCGGAAGATTTTCATTTGAAGAAAACCAACCAGCCTATGTATTTTGCACAGCCAATCTGGCCTGGATAGCCTATTCAAGCAATTCTATTGAATTTTCTCAAATGGTGGAGAAAATTCAAAGAAATGTTTGTAGCCTCTTTATCAACAAAAAAAATTGTTGCAGAGCCAAGCAAAAACCAAGGAAGTCGCTAAGTTTGGTCAAAATGAGTTATTAAAATACTTTAGTCCAGATGAAGTGGCAAATATAATAAAGAGGTAGTCAAACTTTTCTTGTCTTCTATTCTTCTAGCTTGAAATCTGAAACAAGCCGGAGTAAGACTCCAGAAGAAGTGCCAGAAGAGAAGAAATCGGATAGAAAAAGTAAAACTCCGGTTGATTTCTTGGATAAAAAACGACGACTCTCCACCGGGAAATACTTCATGATTTACAAGGAGAGCGACTCACTCAGAGAGGAAATCAACAGCAAAATTGCGCATTTCACCAAATTTTTGGATATTGAAAATCTGCCGGTGAGGATTCCCTTATTCAAATCAAATACATTCTCAGAGTCAATTGATCTGTTCAAATCGACAGTTCATATACGAATTGGATGCCACTTCAGTGTTTGGAACATGTGATTTTGAGGATTTGAAAGAGATCGAAGTCAGATTGGTCGTCTTCACGGATGTCCTCATTGTAAGCTAGTGTTGGATCCACAAACTCTTCTTTAAGATTTGTGAAGTGTGCAAGGAGAATCGCTCTTCGAATTTCGGCCAACATCCCATGGCGGTGGATACTCCTACAAGATTGAGAAAACAAGTCTCCATGCCAGCACTTGGAAGAAATTTGAAGAAATCGTAGGATCTTTTCTTTCTCTAATTTTGCCTTTCCAGTCTCAAATATCTGAAGCACGTTGAGCTGAAAAGCTTCCGAAAAATCCAGAATCTTGGCGAGATGCCGTCCAACATTTTCGAGAATAAGGACATTCTCGTCTTGACCATCACCGAAGGATTGAGGGAGAGTCTCTGGGTAATTCACACCAAAAACAAGTATCTGGCAGACAAAATCTTAAACTACATTCAAAATTATGTTTGTTTCTTTTCTTCTGAAAATAAATCAATTTCAGGTAAATATGAAATGCAAAAGAGACGTCCACAGTTTGATTCCCTATCCTTATGAATATCTGCTCTTCTTTGTTAAAGGCAATTCTCTCGAGCAATACTTACAAAGGCAAGACCATTTGTTTCACTTTTACGAGAGTATTTCTAGGATCACCGGCTGTGTAACTCCAAAGAGATAAAACCAAAAAAGTAGTATTTATTATTGTTTGATCTCAGATGTAATATTACTCGCCAAAGTTGTAGAAAATCAGTCGCTTGTTCTAATAAAAGTGAATTGCATTAAAAGGGCCTTTGGCTCGACAAAGCTTGAGACCTCAAAGAATTTTGATAGGTCCTGAAAGGCTTTACACAGACAGACAGACAGAGACCGACGCACTTTAGATCGAGGCAGGCAGATCAGCAGTGCGAGCTAAACGTGGAGGTAATCGAGAGGTCTTCCAAAGTTGGAAGCGCATAAATGTTAATAGATTCTTCCCTGGGATTTTCGCTACTTCCCCTTGAATTTTCGCCTCCCTCCTCCTCCCCTCGCCTAAGCTCTTTCCAATTGTGCTTGATGATGTGCTGAGGTCGGTGGATTGGTCAGGAAGAAGTCTGAATGTGGATGTGGAGTGGTTGTCTCATCTAGAGTTTGCCGACGACATAATATTCTTAGCAAAAACACATAGAGAACTGGAAGAATCGCTCAGACTCCTCGCCGAGGCTTCAGTCGAAGTTGGAATGATCATAAATAAGAAGAAAACTAAGTGGATGACATCCTTTCAGTCTGTGAAACACTCAATTCATTTTGAAGGAACTGTTCTGAAGCGAGTTAATTCCTTCACATATCTGGGTTCAAGGATATCGAAATCGGGTGATGTACAAGAAGAAATCCAAAGAAGAAGATGTTTAAGTTGGGTAGTCTTCAACGTGGATAGAAACCTATAATGCTCCAAGAGCCTCCCATTACGTTTTAAGAAAAGGTTAATGGAGATAAAAATATTGCCGTCCTTACTGCATGGATTGGAGACCATGTCAACCACCAAAAAAGAAGGGACCAAGATAGATGTTACAGTTTGAAAGATGTGGAGAAAAATGGTTGGACTGAGTTGGTCGGACAAAGTGTCCAACGATGCACTGAAGTCCAAGATGAACATCATGGACATCCTTTATGAAACAGAAGACTGGAGCAAAAAACTGGATAGATGTTGCTAGACAATCAGACCGTGTGCATTTCGTGAAGTTGTTCGTTTAACGCTCGAGTTCCCCTTTTTTTCCCACCGGCACTTTGACCACTCCCTGCTGGTTTGCAGTGAATTGGGTAAGCTTACATCTTTATATATCTGAAATTTCATTATCAAGCGCGGTCGAGAAGTTAACGGTTTCTCTATACTCAATCATTTCCCTTCGAAACAGGTCGTCCTCTGATGAGGATGGTTAAGCGTGTTACATTCGCTTCTCCTTGACGATATATGGGCGTAATACTCGGTGTGAGGACTTTCTTCATTTCTCTATTTTTTGGTTGTTTTTCTAAGCTTTAAATGCTTTGATAAATCATTTGCCTACTCTCTTTTGTTTATATATCGTAAAATCTCTTATAGTCTGTTTTTGGTCTTTTTCCGGAAATATTAGCTTTAATTTTATGGCTCAGCTTGCTCTCCCCTACTTTACTCACTCGCTATACATTTTATTTAGAATGAAGGCGAAACTTCCCTACTTTGACTTAGAAGCGCTTCCCCCTATATTTATTCTGCAGATTGTCGATAAAGTAATTTTGATTTATTTTTAATGTTTTTAAGGTAGACCATATAGCATTTTGTCGCCTGATTTTGGCAAATAATAAAATCAGAAATGCCGTTGAAAAAAGTTCTAGAAAAAGACATATTAATGGAAAGAAGATAACAATCAATTGGTCTCAAAATGCTGTAAGTGCTCCATCATTATTTTATTTACCAAAAATTTAGACAGATGAAGACCGAATTCAAAACGGCTCAAGTAGAGGTCTTAAAAAGCAAAAAGGATATAACCTTCATTATAATGAATTGTATATAAGAGGAAATGACGTGATGAGCGATGAGGAGACTGCCAATCTAGAAAAATATGCTTCTAGTTTTATGAAGAAAGTCTTTGTGAAATGCGTCACTTTCGATCAATGCACCATAATGTCAGCAATTTTGGAGCAAACTTATGCCAATGCAATCTTCTTCAAGACTGTATCTAACTGCTGGCAGGGAAATGCAATTCCCGACCGCATTGTAAGCCTTTTTTATTAACTTTAAAAACACATTTTTAGACAAAAATCCAAGGAGAAATTAATCTTTCAAGAGCTTTGAACGACTCAATTACTGCTCTTACTAAGCCTTCAAACACCTTAAAAGATATCGTCCTCACGCTCAAATTTGAACTGGGTCTACTCGCTAAAACCAATCTACTAGATTCGATTGAATTTTGTCTTGAGGTGAAAAATATCTAAATAGAAAGTTTAATATAAATTCTCAGACAATGGCTCGTCTTCAGCCAAAACAGCAGATTCTTATGAAGATAAAAAACATACCCATAGTAAATGATGATTTTCAAATCAATCAGAATTCTTCCCTATTTATTGACTCAAATTCGACTATTATTTTCTACAAGGGTGAGAACGGCGTGGCTACAGCAATGATCAAAGATGGTGGAGCCGAAATTATATTCAATACTACAAGGAATTGAAAGACTACACAGCACATTTTGTAAATTTTGAACATTCGTATTTTGACTCCCATATTGAGCTGAAAGAGCTAGCTTCTCGTGTATATGCGTGTTAGTAAATTTTTGTATATTTTTGTGTTCAGAGGTCATCCGATTCCCACGATCCTTATACTTTGCAAGCACCATAGCGTTGTCTTATCATGTTTCTCTCTATAAGAGTAGCATGCTTCGAGAGAATTATCAGCAGCATTGTTCCTTCTTTTGCGGGCGATAGCTCTATCTTGTACTTGCATGGAATGGTTCTTTTGTTCGAATCCTGTTCTCATTTGAGGGCTTTTTGAGCAGGAAAAGACGATTCGCCTGATAGAAGAAAATCAATGCCTTCTCATTCAAATAGATCAGTATTCAATTAGATTCTTCTGGCAACAAAAAGGCCATATTTCTCTCAAATTAGTAAAAAAAAAACTGACATTCGAGAAGCTATATGAATGGCTATTAACTCTCTTCTCAACCCCTTTGAAAATAGACTCCTTCATTTTTAATTATTTCCCTCCGAATTTCCTCTAATTTTGAGAAAAAAATGTTGTAGAAAATGACGGATTTCCCAGCCAATTTGAAAGTCAGCGCATTGTTCAAGGAGATCGCCGACGGAATCAAGGAAGATCCATCGGTTGTGAAGACAATCAAGGCAATTATTCAATATGTGATCACCGATGGAAAAAAAGAAGTCGCCAAATTCAGTGAGTTCGTCCCTTCTTTCCCTTTCACAATTGCCCAGCTCTGGACTTCAAATCCGACCAGCCGAGTGTCTACTTGGGAGATGTGAAAGGAGGAGCTGCTGCTCAGGTGACAGTCACTGTTTCGGATAGCGACTTCCACGATATCGCTACGGGAGTAACAAATCCGCAGAAGGCATTCATGAGTGGAAAGCTGAAGGCTAAAGGCAATCTTGTTCTCCTCCAAAAAATGCAGAAAGTCCTCGAAGCCAAGAAAAAAGCCAAATTGTAAAATAAATATTTTGAGGTTTTTTTCTAATCTTTTATTGGTTCGTTTTTTCGGCACCCTAAAGATGAAAAGAATAAAATCTGGTCAACTTTTTGCAAAAATAGTACTGGATGATTCATGACCGTCATCTTTGATGAGAGTTGTCAAAAACAATTTAAGAGTAACTCCAAAGAGAACGAATTAAAAAAAAAACTGGCCTTATCTGATCAGAGAACCAATGAGAATGAATCCAACAGAATTAGAATAAATAATTTGGACTTCTGTCGTGGAGTTTCAATGCTCTTTGAAGGATCAATCTCGGAGGTTCTCAGGGCTTTGGTAGCATCTCCGCACACCATTTTGCCCTTCTTTTGTTGGTTTAAAACGTGCGATCGAGTTCCGCGATAATATCTGAATTACCTGGGCAAGACTTGGAAACTCTCCTCAAGATGTTCCTGATAGTCTTTTGCGTGTTAGCCATCATCTGTCCTATTCTTTATATTTACGCTAGGTCAGTCGCTTGTTTTATAATTTGGACGTCCCCTAGAACGTCGTCTCAAACGATCGGAGATCCGCCCTTCCGCTCATTTCAACTTCGCTATTTGCCTGTTTATGGACTGGCTGTTGGTGGGTGAAATCGACACTTATTTTCTTGAAAACTGGTTCAAAAAATCAGATAATTAGAGACAAAAAAACACAGTCGCCTCTACACGGTGTAATTTTCGCCGAGAAAGTTTGACCTCCACGGAGAGTGCATAGACTCTTGTCTCCAAAAACAGAAACGACGCAAAAAGAAAAACTTAGAGACTTTTTCAGCTGGCGACTGGCTTCAAGGAGCTCACATCTATGCTCTTTATCAGTCCTATGGAATGTCGAAGCATCAAATCGAGCTTTTGTTCATCGCCGGCTTCGGATCTTCACTCATTTTTGGGACAATTGTTGGCTCTTTTGCCGACAAATTGTAGGATTTTTTAAGATCCAGAAGAGTGATTTATTTCAGCGGAAGAAAGAAAAATTGCATTTTGTACGCGATTCTTTACATTTTGGCTTGTGGAGTCAACAACTTTAATAATATTTTTATTCTCTTTATTGGGCGACTTTTAGGAGGAATAGCTACTTCTCTCCTCTTTTCCGCATTTGAATCTTGGGTTATTTCTGAGCACAACGATGTGAGCGATTTATGACTCAGCGTGGAAAAGTTCTAGAGAGGATTTTCGTCGGTTCAGCTGGGGTTTCTCTTTTCTCACCAGGCTTTTATCAACTCAATTGTGGCAATTCTCTCGGGTATTTTGGCCCAATATTCAGTCAATTGGTTCGGCTATATGTAAGCAACCCTTTAGAATGTCTCGTTATCTTGTGCATTTTGTAGAGCTCCTTTCAACACAGCCATTGTATTCTTGACCCTAATGAGTCTAGTTGCAGCCTTTGCTTGGACCGAGAATTATGGCGACAAAACTGTTCCTCTCGTTGGCTCTTTTGAAAATGCTCTGAAACGAATCAAATCAGGTAGTCTTCTAATTTCAAAGGAAACAACCGCAGATCCAAATATTTTGTGCCTCGGAATGGTGCAATCCCTCTTTGAAGGCGCCATGTACGCCTTTGTCTTGGAGTGGACGCCAGCTTTGAACAAAGCCACCGGAAGTGTGGATATTCCTCACGGCTATATCTTTGCTACTTTCATGGTGGCGATTATGATGGGCTCCTCGATATTTCGAATTCTTTCTAGATATTGTCGGCCAGAAAATTCAATGAGGTCAGATTATTGCAGCAACACTTTCGGACGAAGCAGATTTGGCTCTTAAATTAACTATTTTAAACTATCAGTTCTCTAGCTAGTTCGATCAAAGTCAAAAGTTTCGAGGTTTAGTAAACCGAAGCTCAAGGGTACTGTAAAATTTGCCGAGTAGAAAGAGACCAAAAGTCGCCGCGTCGAAGTCAATTTGATCACTGATTTGATGCAAAAAATAGCGTCTCAGAAATGCGTGAAATAAAAAACTGAAAAATTAATTGTTTTCCCACTCAACTTATCGAAAAAAATGGATTTTTAAGGGTCGCATCAAGGCTATTATTAGGTGATAAATGTGGAAAAAAACATGAAATAAATTTTTTTAAAAATTGAGTTAATCCGTATGGAATTCTACTCAAATCTCCCAGACAACATTATAATTTAGATTTGTCCTACTTATGGCAGCTGTCTGTATGGTGGTTCCAATAATTTTTTCAGCTAATTCAGCTTTCGTATTTGGAGCTTTCATCATCTTTGAAGTGAGCTTTTTTAAAACCAAAAAGTGGAAACAAACTAAGGGATGCGTCGGAATTTTCTGGCCATCAATGAGCTATTTGAGAGGCTTCTACATTCCCGAGGAAGGTCGATCGACGATAATGAATCTCTTCCGAGTTCCGTTAAATCTAATCGTTATTTTAATACTCCTTTTAGTTTGTTTTTTTCACTTTTTTGAAAGAAAGAAATGTTCTAGGATCTTCCAATGTTGATTATTTTTGTGTCCTGCACTTTTTTCCTCTTACTCGGAGCAATCTTCCAATTTGTACTTTATTGGAGGACAACGATCTCTACAACTTCCAACATCTCCGGTTCTGATACGCCTTCCAATGAAGTTTACAGCGTCATGAACAATAAATAGTTCTTTATATTGTTTATGTCGATTGTGACCTTGATCCATAAAGACACAAACATGATCGGCGACCATTGGTCACTCAAAGCCGACGAAATTAGCTTGGAGGGAAAGAGTTTGTAGCTTGCGTGTTCTTTCTCATTGGCGTCACTTTTTAGACAAGTTTTTTTGTTTTGGAAATAGCCGGAGACTTTGGCGAATTGGCTATCGGATGCGCAGAGTGAAGGGCAAAAGTCACGTTGCTACTAACTGCAGGACTTTCCGGTCAGTGATTAAAAAACAGAAGGAGTTTGGAGAGGAGGATTTGGAAATTAATGTTTTTTTTAAATACAAAATTTGGTTATTTTGAATTCTAGGGGCTCCGGAGAGATACCAGTTTCCAAAAATTTTGTTTATTATTAGTTTTAGATTTTAGCGATGCCGAAGACAGTTTCAGAAGGAGAACCAGTTTGACTTTCCTCTTGGTAGCCAAACAGCCCTGGAGGTCATGTTGTTTCTCTTTTTTCTCGAAAATCAGGATCAACAAGGTCGTGGTTTGCCAAAGAATCAAAAATATTATCACGACGGGTCTCCTCCCTCTACTAGTATATAAGGGAACCGGCTGAGTAGCAGTTTCAATTTGGCGGAATGCGTTTCCTTCTGCTTATCTTTCTGGTCGGGGCTACTGTAGCCTTCGTAAGTTTTGAGTCAAAGCTCTAGAAAAATCCAATTTTTTTAGGAAAAGCTTGCAAATGACAAAGGAGTAGCTGAGAATAAGGGCGTTGGAGCTGGAGTCAATGTTGGCCTTCGAGCTCGACGTCACTCCGATGCTCTCAAAAACCAGGGAGTTGAGCAGCAGAAACCATCTGTAAGTAACTTTGTTGTTAGAAATTACAGTAGTTTATAGGCCGAAGCTGGACGACACACTCGCGAGGCTGACAAGAAGCAGGAGGCTGAGACTAAACAAGAACTCGAATCCAGTGGACGTCAATCCCGAGCTGCTGAGGCCAAGCAAAATCTCGAGGGAAAACAACAAGCTGAAGCTGGAAGACAGACTCGTGACGTTGATCCCAAGCAGCAATTAGAGAACAAGAATTTCGAGAGTGGCCGTCATTCCCGAGCTGCTGACAAGAAAGAAGAGGCTGAAGAAGGAAAGTCCCCAGCTGAAGCTGGAAGACACACTCGCGAGGCTGACAAGAAGCAAGGTGCCGAGGAAGGAAAGTCCCCAGCTGAATCTGAAAGACATACTCGCGAGGCTGACAAGAAGCAAGGTGCCGAGGAAGGAAAGTCCCCAGCTGAAGCTGGAAGACACACCCGAGCTGCCGAGGAGAAGAAAAACGTCGAAGAGGGAAAGTCCCCAGCTGAAGCTGGAAGACACACCCGAGCTGCCGAGGAGAAGAAAAACGTCGAAGAGGGAAAGTCCCCAGCTGAAGCTGGAAGACACACTCGCGAGGCTGACAAGAAGCAAGATGCCGAGGAAGGAAAGTCCCCAGCTGAATCTGAAAGACATACTCGCGAGGCTGACAAGAAGCAAGATGCCGAGGAAGGAAAGTCCCCAGCTGAAGCTGGAAGACACACCCGAGCTGCCGAGGAGAAGAAAAACGTCGAAGAGGGAAAGTCCCCAGCTGAAGCTGGAAGACACACCCGAGCTGCCGAGGAGAAGAAAAACGTCGAAGAGGGAAAGTCCCCAGCTGAAGCTGGAAGACACACTCGCGAGGCTGACAAGAAGCAAGATGCCGAGGAAGGAAAGTCCCCAGCTGAATCTGAAAGACATACTCGCGAGGCTGACAAGAAGCAAGATGCCGAGGAAGGAAAGTCCCCAGCTGAATCTGAAAGACATACTCGCGAGGCTGACAAGAAGCAAGGTGCCGAGGAAGGAAAGTCCCCAGCTGAATCTGAAAGACATACTCGCGAGGCTGACAAGAAGCAAGATGCCGAGGAAGGAAAGTCCCCAGCTGAAGCTGGAAGACACACCCGAGCTGCCGAGGAGAAGAAAAACGTCGAAGAGGGAAAGTCCCCAGCTGAAGCTGGAAGACACACTCGCGAGGCTGACAAGAAGCAAGATGCCGAGGAAGGAAAGTCCCCAGCTGAAGCTGGAAGACACACCCGAGCTGCCGAGGAGAAGAAAAACGTCGAAGAAGGAAAATCCCAGGCTGATGCTGGAAGACACACTCGTGGAGTTGATACCAAGCAGCAATTGGAAGACAAAAACCTCGAGGGTGGAAGACACACCCGCGACGCTGACAAGAAACCAGAGATTGAAGCCAAACAAGGACTGGAACCTGGTCGCCATAGCCGAGCTGCTGAACAGGGAAAGCAAGAAGCTGAGCAGGGAGCTGGATCTGGCCGTCATTCTCGTGCCGCTGATCCCAAATCCAATCTCGAAGAAAAGCAACAAGCCGAGGCTGGAAGACAAACTCGTTCCGCTGATAAGAAGCAAGATGCTGAGGAAGGAAAGTCCCCAGCCGAAGCTGAAAGACACACCCGAGCTGCCGAGGAGAAGAAAAATGTCGAAGAAGGAAAATCCCATGCTGATGCTGAAAGACACGCCCGCGAAGCTAACAAGAAGCAGGAGGCTGAGGCCAAGCAAGAGCTTGAATCCAGTGGACGTCATTCCCGTGGAATCCATGACAGACAATCCGAGATTGGAAGAGGAGTCCTTGCCGAGTCTGGCCGTCAAACTCGTTCGGTTGAGAACAAAGGATTTGTAAGTCATTTCCTGTCTCCTAAAAATTAGATTTCAGGACACAAGCAGCCATATTCGTACTGCCCGTGGAGTCGTCTATCAGCATCAAGCCGAAGCCAAACAGGGCCTTGAAGAGCATGGACGCCACAGCCGTTTCGCTGATCCCAAGAGCCCAATGAGCTTGAACCCTTCTCGCGCTACTCGTGACACCGATAAGCACATCCAGAGCTTCGATGCTCGCATCAAGAGTGCTGTAAGTCGAAGAGACCATCGCTACAAAATCAATTTCAGGAAAGCCACATTCGTCTCGCTCGTGCAACCGCTAGCCTTGGACTCCAAGGGGCTGAAGCAGGAAAGCAAGAGTTGGAGGACAAGGGAATTGACGCCAAAATCCGTGAGAAGCGCAACGCTCGAACTGGAGCTGGCTCAATGGCCGAGAATAAAGAGATTGCTGCCAACGCCGGCCTCGGAATCTAAGTCTTGAGGTCAAAAGTGACTTTTGTTCTTCTTTGAACAAATATCTTCGCCGTAATAATAATAATAAATTTTTTTTTGTTCAATGCTAGTTTAAGACAGAGATTTCTGAAAGAATTCCAATTATATTTGGATCTCATATTCGAGCTCCTTGAATCCGAGTCTCCTGATCGTTTCATTCAAGTTTTTCTTAAATCTCGTCTTCTCCTCACTCCACGTCCAATTTCTCCTCTTCGAACAGACCAAAAGTTTCTGAACATTTAATATTTTTACAACAAAAAAAATTACATTTCTGACTGTGAGAAAATCAATGAAGTAGCAGGAGGGAAAGATTTCTCTATAAACCAGAAGCGTCTCGTTCTCTCGTTGATCTCTGTTATGAACAGAAACCACATTTACAACAGCCACTCCTTTACTTTTCTCTCTTTATTGTGTTGAGAAATACAAACCTCCGTCTTCCAGTGACTCAAAAATATTGCTCACAGTCGTCTTCCAAATGAACTCCTTAACTGGACCGATGAGTCCCGTTCCAGTTGTATCTCCGTTATAAGTGGCATCAATCATAATCACCTTATACTTTTTGTCTAATTTTTTTAAAATTTCCTATAAAAGTATCCACTTGTTTGAGTCGATTTCTCAAGGAATTTCACGCCGTCAGCTGTGAAAGTAGCCAAGATCCCTGGAACATCCCGATGGTCGAAAAATCGTCTGGCTAGTTTTACAACCGTTGGATCCAATTCAACAACAGTCGTCTCGATCTAAAGCAATCTTTCAAATGAAAATAAACTCTTACATTGGGAATTGTGCTCAGATAGTTAGAAATCGCTCCCCCGCCCAGCCCAATCAGCAACATTTGCTGCTTCTCGCGGGTTTCAAACGAAAGAGTCTAAGAATAGATTCTATAAAGTTAAAAATCTCATAAACCTCAGAAATATAGCCAATGGCGATGAAGAGCTCTCCACTTGGGAAACTGGGATCGATTATTTTCTTTTCAATTGGCCAATTTTGAATTCGTAAATTCCGCGAATTTAAGAGAGATGGTGTAGCCAATCGGGCGATTGTAATCGAGCCCAACATGTTCATTTTTGGTTTGAGATGACGTCTCACATAAATCCTATTCAGAAAGTTATTCCTCAAAGGAATCTTACTCTCCATTTAGATAATATACAAAATCCTTGACGACGAAGCAATCCCCGCTGAACGAGCTGCATTCCTCGTGAACCGTCAAATTATTCTAAATATTAAATTGTGCTTAGAAGCGAAATTAAGATCAAACCTGAGCTGCCAGAATTTTCAAAATTTCTGAAGAATATTTATTTTTGTTGGAATGAGCTGCGGATAGACCGAATAGAAATAGAGAGAAAATCAACATGAGGAGACAGAAGAAGGAATACTACGAGAAATTCTTTGTGATTAGTGTAAAACTGCGCATGCTAACGTCGTTTGTGTGTGCCTACGAGACAAAAAAAAAGAGAGAAAGAGTAAAACCAGCGTTCGAGATCAATGCCAAGATAAAAGCACGCTTTTTTGAGGAAACAATTCTCTACGTATTTTTGGAGAAGGTTTACCGATTCTCTCTAATAGAAGCCTCCCAAAGGTTTTTTTTTCGTTTCGTTTTAACTTTGATCTCTCACATTCCTCTTATTCTTCGATTTACATTTTCATCATGATTCCTCCCATTAGTTTCATTCTGCTTTCTTTTCTCCAATTCTATCAACAGGCATTGTAAAGAATAGACAAGTCGACGCACTATGTTTATTTGAGCAGTGGATGGAAAAAGGCGACCAACGGGGCGAAACTTCTCCTCCTTTTATAGGGGAGGAAAGCGGGGGAATATCAATTAACTGTTAAATGAGGCGCGAATAGTCTACATAAACTAAATGACAAAGCGCGATAGATTTGCGATAGGCATGAAAGCCGGAGCCCTGTTGGTTCTTCTCTTTGCTTTTTCCTATTCTCTTGCTTTCCAGAAAGACAAAAGCCTCAATTCCTGTCAATTTCTACCATCTCTTCAATCTTCAAAAAGCTGAAATTGAGGATAAATTTGTGGGAAATTTTTTCCGCAAAATCATCGATATTCCCCCTAATATAATCTCCCAAGCCGTTGATGCTATAGCCGACAATTTCAATCCGAAAACAACTTCGGTTATTTGGGATTTTTATATGAGAACAAGCCAAAAAATTCCACAAGCTAGAGATGGTGCTCGCTTTTTCCTGCTGGCCAATCGTTCAACACCGCCTTTACACATAAATGTAGAGACAACTTCAGCTCCGGGTCGCTATTCGAATATTGAAGTGAATCTCTACAATGTCAACGATCCGAGTCAAAATCCAATGACTGAGGTGGGCAACAGGGAAAAAAAGAAAATGAACTTAAAGAAATCAAAGAAAAGCCGAAGAACGCAGATAATATGGCTCGTTTTCTGATTGATGTCAAAGACCGAGGACAAGATAGCGACTCGGACGATTTGGATGAAAATCAGCTGGTTAACATCGGCGATTATTTGAAAGTTGATTGGAACACCATCCTGCTGTGAATCCAATAAAGTTTCAATTCAGTTTCATTCTAACATTTTCCCCGCATCTGTTCAAATGAATCTCGTGATCTGTGGGCGAACGAGTCTCGTTTGGGACCCTTTCGCACCAAAAAAAATGATGCGAAAGGTAACATCAATTTTTTAATTAGTACAAAAGGCGACATAGCTTTTTTTTCAAAATGGTGTTTAATGCCATTTTGTTGTCAAAAAGTTTTCTCAGTAATTGGGTAAGTGACGATATGTCCGCTGCGTATGTATTGCCACCCTTGAGTTAGTTAAGCTCGCATTGGCTAAACCTAAGCCTAGATTGAAAACGAGAAAAAAATTTATATATTTTTTTTTAGCAGAGAAAGCCTTTTTGTAAGACATAGACTTAGCCAAACCGATGATGCGAGTAAAGCTTTAAAAAACGCCTTTCGCACCATTTTGAAAAAACATGTCACTTTTCGCATCATTTTTGGCGACGCCCCCAGTCTCGTTTGCTCTTTTTTGAATGCCGCCCGTATCGAAGAGACTATCCCTAGCAATTTTTGTCATCTCCCTCATTGCTATTTCCTTCAATTTGGGTCGTCTCTACCGCGCCGAGGAGCTCACTTGTGGAGAGATTTTAGGTAGCATGTTAGTTCTCCTAGACATTGATCATCGAGCTTACTTCAGATTTGTCAATACCGATCGAGGATTCGCCTCGTACGCCCAATTAGATCGAGAAGTTTTTAAGCCATTCGGGTTTAGAATAACAAGCGCCAGCGTCCCCATTCCTCGAGTAAAGAAGTTAGTTCCAGAGACTTGTGAACAGGTTTTTTTCGCTTCAAATTTTGAGAGAAAATATCTTACAGATTTTTTCGGATTGGCTGGCCATCGCAAATGCATATAAACAGCCAAAAATTCCTCCAAGTGACGTTGAGACTTCATTATTATCAAAATTTACGCTGAATGGCTATGCCGCGCTGAGTCAGGTAAGATGAATTTTATTTTCGTCATGAATTTTTGATCATTTTCATTTATTTCCACACTTTCGAATCTTCTTCAAACTTGTAGAGCAAATCAAGAGCTACAACTTTGTAGAAAATCGAAAATTATGAGAGCAAGTAGAAAATTCCAAAAAGTCAGAGCAAGTTTCCATCTGGAAGAAGAGAGGGAAAAAGTTTAACATTTTATGATAAAAGTGAAGCTTTTCAGGAAAAATTTGGAATTCATTTAAAAAATAATTTTCTAGAGCTATTACAACAATCTAGCAGTTTCGATGCCAAAAGTCTGGAGTCAGATTCCCAGCTGGCTGACAATGAATCCTTTGACTTTTTCTAACTACGGCACGCCGGGAAGTTAGTCTATTTTATTTTAAAAAAAGTTTGCAACTGAACAAATTCAGTGGCAGTTCTGCACGCGATGCGCTATCTCAATGTAAGTGGTAAAAGCGGCTGTGTCATCGGATCCGAACAGCCGTGGGTGGAGGTGATTGCTTTGCAATGTGGAGCCAAGGAGCTCGTTACTGTCGAATATCAAAACACAACAATTATCGGCGAAGATCGCGTTAAATGGATTCATCCGCTTGACTACGCTCAGAACTGGAAAAGGTAGTGGCTATAGTCTGTTAATAAAAAAGACGACATACTTTGTATCCAAAAAAGGGCTTTTTGCGGCAAGACCCATTTTATCCTTTAAAAAATGCCTTTTTAAATGTTAGTATTAAAAATGGGTCTCACTACGAAAACCCCTTTCTTGGATACGAAGGATGTCGTCTTTTTTATGAACAGACTATATCTCTTAATTCTCTCGCTTTGCTTCCCTTTAATTCGGTTCATTCGATTTATTTTTTTAATCAACGTTTTTCCACAAACTATTTGCTTCAGACGCGTCTTTCCCCTTTAAACAAAGAAGCCAAAAATAATTTTTCGGGGTGAAATGAAATCCAAAAAGATGGCAAATAAATTCCCCTTTTTTTCTAACTAAATGGATTTAGACAAGAGAAGTTTGATTTCGCCGTCTCGTTCTCCTCAATTGAGCACAGCGGTCTCCAAAGGTTTTCCACTTTACCTTTTAATTCTACCAAGGAGATTGAAGATATGGCGATCCACGTGATCCAATCGGAGATCTGCGAGAAGTTCAAAAAGTTCGTTGTATGCTGAAACCTGGAGGAGTGTTCTTCCTTGGCCTTCCTCGTGGTCAAGATGAGCTCGTCTATAATGCCCATCGAATTTATGGAAGAATCAGACTCACTATGCTCTTTTACGGTAGGTTTCTCTCTCTTAAAATAATAATTTCCTCTAGGATTTGAATTACTTTTTGTCTTTCGGGATAATAATCCACAACCTGTCTCACTTACAAACGACGACTTTTTCCGAAATGGCGGAGAAATTCAAGACTTATTTGTGCTATTGAAAACAGATAATTAGGATAAAGAATTTATTCAGCCTTGAGGGGCTACATTACCTTGGTTTGGATCTTGATTGTCTTCTTCTTGAGGCTGATAAGCCCCTCCAGTTCCTGGGCCATTTTGATTAGGAGAACCGCCACCAGTTTGAGCATGCATTCCACCTTGAGGCTTGGGGTTGAAAAATTGTAGATATCAAGCACGTTGATGAAAATAGTGTTTGTAGGGCAGATGTTGCCATTTGCATCATATCCCATCCCAATTTGGTGTTTGTATGTTCCTCCATAACCTCCCATTCCACCAGAACTAGCAGTCTCAGTGTAGCTGTGGATACTCAGCCGCCAGGAACATCTCAGTTTTGAAGGGACTTTTTCAGGCTGAAAGTTTGATTCTTTCTCTAACGAGCGAACAACACAACTCACCACAAGAGGTCCTTGGTTACCATAGGGTCTCTGACTCACCTGAAAATATGAAGTACAAAAAATTAATTTTAAAAAAACAAACCAGTCTGCCAGGTTTAGGAAAGGGAAACCTAGAAAATGATGCGGAATTTGGCTTGCTGAAAGAGGTTTTCCAGGTTTCGGTCGTTGTCGGGAGCCAAATTCTTTTGGAATTGTAATACTTGGCCTGATAGGCGACCCCCAAAAGCACTGTCTTGATTCTCTCTATCTGTGGTATTTTTCTTCGGAATTTCTACCACATGTGCTCCATACATCATGCCAACATCAGGCTCAAATTGAGTCGTCCTTCGAAATGTTCCACTTCAAAAAGTCTTCGCTGAGTGTATCAACCGAAGACAGCGGAAAAAGGAACACACAGAGGAGGAGGAAGAACATACGAATAAATGAGGAAGGCGAATCGGCGGCGGAGAGGAAGCTTTTCCCACACTAGACGAGCTCAATGAAACAAAGTCTGGGACTATAAAAGCGGCGTCTGTAGAAAGCTAGAGAATAAATTTCCAGAGATTTATTTACAATTTTATTTACAAAGGTTGCAGCCGAAGAGGTCGCTTCACTGTTATTCAGTGAATTTTCTCTTTCTTCGGCAGTTTACCTAATTATTTACATGGGACTTAGAGATTTCTCTTTCCTTCGCTGCTGGTTATTGATCTAAAAGGCGAATTAACTTTGAAAAGAGTTCTACTTTTTTCTCTCCTCCATGCAGAGTTCACAACTTGCGTCGAAATTATCGGTGGATGATCTTGAGCTGAATTTGAATATTGAGACCTGCAGAAAAATGAAATTACCTTCGAGATTTTGATTTGATTCTCTTCTTTGATAAAACAGCTGGAGGAAGGAGGAATTCGGTGCTGCTGGACTTTCCTTTGGATTTCTTTTTTGGAGACGTTTCTTCAGTGATCACTTCAAGAGAACTGGTGCTTCGTTTCTCTAGTACACACAGCTCGCAGTGATCGTAATCTTCTGTTGATTTGTGTCGTTTTGATTTGTGCTTCTTTCCTTCCTCGGAAGGATTTTCCTCACCAAGGCCATTGGCTGAAAGCGAT
The DNA here is from genome assembly GCA_932521405.1 of Oscheius sp. JU1382. Taxonomy (NCBI): domain Eukaryota; kingdom Metazoa; phylum Nematoda; class Chromadorea; order Rhabditida; family Rhabditidae; genus Oscheius; species Oscheius sp. JU1382. The sequence goes on from OW051479.1 coordinate 6,541,588, forward strand.
TTAGAAAGTTGGATTTCGGGTGGATTGAACTCGTGATGAGAGATGTTTTCATAGCTATCGTCTTCTGTATCAACAGCTGGATATTCCTGAATAATTTTTATGTGAAAATTACTGAAAAATCTACCGACGAGGAGCGACGATTTTGTAAGATCTCCATTTCCGTTAGATTTAACAGCTCCTTGTTTTCTTCTGTTTCTTCGAGAAGAGTTTCCTCAGTTGCTTGCCTCTCTTCAAACACTTTCAATCTTAATACAAATTTCTTATTTTCAAAAATGATCTTACATGTTTCTGGCGAGGAGAATAAATTCTTTTTGGAATAAAATCCTCGGCTCAAAAATTCCTTGCTAAATTGGATTTATTTTGCTTCGATAAAAATTACCGTAATGAGCCAATTATACATGGATTGAAGGGCATGAGGCTCAACTGTTGAGGTAATTTTAATCAGAAAAGTGATCCCAAGCTCCAAGCAATCGTCATTACTGTCTCTGATAATGCTGTGTGCCAACTCGATTTGTTTATTTTCCAATCCACGAAGGAAAAAGAAAGGAGTTTGGGGCGATTTCTCAGGAAAACTATCTTCAGAAATGAGGGAATAAAACGCTGAGTCCATATAGGCAATGAAGATTGGAAGAGAATTTTATGAGTCTTTTGACTACGTGTGATCTATGTTTTTCTATTTTCCGTGGGGACGTGGCGAGAGATAAATGAACAGCAGCTGTAAAAGATTGGCCTTTTGCAGGAGAGCATCTGATTAAGAAAGAAAATAAAATATTTCTCGTTGCTGAACAGTTAAAGAGTAGAACCAAATAATAAAGTTATCATAATTTTTTTAATAGACGTGCACTCCACGACTCAACTTCTCGCTTAATTTTCGTAAGTTTTCAATAATTTTTATGATTTTTGATGTTCTGCAATCAAACACTATAGCTATGCTGATTTATCAAAGGAATCAGTAAAAGCTAATAATTTTAAGTGAATATTCTCTCTAATAGGAGTCTTCGTCACGTGAAATTTTTCATGACTTTTTGAAAAAATATCAATAGATTTTATACTTTTGTTTCTTTTGCAAATTTCTAGAAGGAATCAAGGACTACAACTTTGCAGAACTTTAAAAGTTGAAAATTATAAAAATTCATGGCAAGTTGCATAGTGAGATAGGCTTCTATTAGAGAGAATACGGTATGTAAACAAAATCCTCTTAGAAGTGAATTGAATGTCCTAATTTTGGGCCAAAGTGGTGTTAGGAAGAGCACTTTCATCAATTGCATCAACAATTATAATCTCTTTCCGAGGCTGATAGACGCCTTAAAGTCGCCAGATCTTGTGGTTGATACTGCTTTTTCACAAACAAATGAAGTGAGTTACAGAAATTTTACTTATTTTTATAGGATATTACCTACACTTACAATGTTTCCTTGCCTGGAAGAGGCCGAACTAATGTGGAGCACTTAAATCAAAAAGGCGAATCAACCACAAAAGTTGTCAACATTTTAACTATAACTGTCTAGTTTACAGGAAGTGTCAACATACTTTCTACGTTTCAACAACAAAATCTTTAATTTTATTGATTCTCCTGGGATAAACGACACGGATGGTTTGAAGCAAGATGAAAATAATTCAAAAAAGATCATGGAACACCTCAAAACAGTCGGGTAATTAGATTTTTAATTGACTTGGCATTTTCATTATGTTTTCATGATGGAAACATCTTAAAATCTCCAATAGCTGGCCTAGCTCTTATGGGATTGTACTCCCAATTTTGAAAAAGTATAGAACTCTTATTTTTTCAGCAGACTTAATGCTGTTTGCATCCTGCTGAAAGCAAATGCTACTCGAGCAACCACAGAATTTTGCCATTCTTTATTACAGATTTTGAAATTGCACAAAAATTATGTTCCAAATTTATTCTTTTGTTTTACTTGTGCGCCTAATGGACCAGCCGAAGCATATTCTGCAGTTATGTTCTACTTACAAGAAATTAAAGAGAAGTCGGGAATATAAATCTCAATCAACAAGTGAGTAAAAGTCTTTAACCCCAGAGCCATTAGGTTGAATTGCTTCTCCTTCGATAATTCTGCTTTTCGATATCTTTGCCTCAAACAAAACTATCCTAGCTATGAAAGTTCATTATTAAATTATCATTGTATTTAGGAGAAAAATGTCGAAGTAGCAAAACGGTAAACTCAGTGAAAAATATACAAAAATGAACATGCGTAGATTGATTGATGAAATAGAAAGCAAAGAACCAATAGATGTCAAGAGATCTTATAATCTATACGTTTTCTATCAAAATAATTTTCAAATTGTAAATGAGCTTTCCGCGAATTTTTTAAATTCCCCTCAGGTCAGTTGCATTTCTAAACGGCTGGTGGTCGAGCGGGAAGTTATGTATAGGCCAGGAATATAGCAGCAAATACTCACAAAATCCGAAAGAATCCAGTCAGAACTCAAGATTTAGGACGCATTAGAAAAAAGTATGGCAGGACGTGAATGAATAGATGTCGGTTTAATCGTTGTATCTTCTTTCGGCGGGTATACAAATTTGAAAAAGCCATAGAAGCCCGAAATCGACCTCATAACAGAAAGAAGTTAAAATCTCTTATATCTACCAAGCATGTCTTTTGCTTGTATTCTGCCTATTGATCCCACATCCAGTTTAAAGCATTTATTTGGTATAAATGGATTCTGGTTTTTCCTCGATCTCTCATCTAACTCTGCAGTATCTGGATCGTCAGTTTTTAACTATAAAGAGAAAAACATAGTGTATTTCACTGAAAAATTAATCTTCGATAGTTTAATCAACTACGAATTGTCGTAAACTCTCTACTATATCAAAATGGATATCCTGCTTAGTCCACCTCCATTGGGCAAGAAAATTCACTTTGGACCAGAGAGGCTTTGAATCTGAAAATATAATTTTTTTTCTCAAAAAATCTCTGAACACCTTTTGATTGTTTCACAATTTTCCTTCCATTGATCAGCAATTATGAATGGCCAATTTCCACTTGTAGTCCCATTGTCAATTTTATTGTGCTGGCAGCACAATTGCCTGATGGCGTTATTCTCAATCGTAAAGCAATTTTCCCTAAATAATTTGTTTAGTCTTCTTCATGTTTTGCAATCACATCGAGATGTTTATTTGCATTTCTGAGTCAGAAATCCACTTCTTTAGGGTGTTTAGCGAAAATCCATTAGGACAAAATGTAAACCAAAAGTAAAAATTCTTAATTGAATCCTTATACGTTTTGTAGATAATTTTGAAAATTTCTTTGACTTTCAGATTGATTTGTTGGTTATCTGATTTGAGGAAGAGACAAAATGCATCAAGTTTTCTAAAGAACATTTTCAAAGGAAGTCCATCTCCACTTACTTGTTTTGTCCCAATAAGATGTCAATTTCTTTCTTCAACAACGCTATTTCGCTGCTAGAATTTTGAAAAACTCCCGGTGTGTCGAGAAAATTATAACAAATGTCTTCGCAGAAAATTTTGTAATTTGTCGATTCCTGTAAAAATCAGCCAAAACGTAAGGAGAATTTACTTGTGTCGATGGATTAATTGTAGCAGAAAAGTTCTCATTTTCTACACTAGATATTCCAAAAAATGTGTGCGCATGACTGTCCTAAAGGCAAATATTCAGTTAGCTGATTAAAGTTACCACAGAAAATTGGAATGGCACGATAACCAATGGTTCACCACTTAGGGCCTCTTCAAAGCTCTCAAAAACATTGTAGTTACAAAACCCGTTGATGAAAGTGCTCTTTCCGACTCCCGTTTCTCCAAACAAAAGAATATTATATTCCTTTTTGGTTCCTCCACTCAACGATGCAGCAGTATTATTTGGAACAGTTTTTTCAGCTTGAGCTTGTTCAGGAATGCTTGACTTAGCCTCATTGGCTAGTTGTTGGGCAAAATTATTTTCTCCTTGATTTATGTCTACGTTTTTATTTGTTTCAGCTAGTGAAAAAGGGTTAAGCGTCTTAATGAATTTGGTTAGACTATTTTTTGTTTGAGCTTCTTGTAGCTTCTTTACTCCAGGAACAGTGCTGTTTGGTTGAGCCTTACTGGGCATTAAATCTGAATTATTGCCCGCTTGAGATATTGGTGGTTGTTCGTGTACTTCAGGAATGTTTGATCTAGCAATAATGGGTAAATAATTATTGGGTGGTTTGACTAGATTCTTTTCAGTTGAATCGGAGCCGCTCGTGTTTTCTTGTGTCGGTTTAGCTGAAGCAACATCACCTGAGCATGCTGCTTTCCTTTCGTCTATTTTAGCAGAAGTCTGTACAGAAAGAACTGGCGTTTTTGAAGAATCGTTGGCTGAGCTACACTCAACATTTTTGCTTTGCATTGGAGGTTTATTCATATCTCCAGTATTTTGCAAAAAAACTTCTGAAGGTTTTGTCGATGGTGGCAGAGAATTTGACTTATTTTCATCAATATTCGCTGATTCAGGATTTACATTATATGAGGCTACTCTGCTCGACTTCTTTTCAGGTGGTTTTTCGTTTTTCAATTCAGCACTGGGTTGCATCGCTTGGTCTTCTTCCTTATTTCCAGGGCCTGTTTGAATGACTTCAGCAGTCTTGTCGAAGTTATTTTTTTGTGAAGTTTGATTCAGAGATGCAGAGGAAGAAGCCTTGTTCGTTTTAACTTTATATAGTTCGTATTGCTGTTGAAGTTCATTAAGTTCCTTCAATCTTTCAGGGTAAGATGATTTCGAGTCATTCATCCACTGTTAATAAACATTTTATAAAATTTAAAAACCGACCTTTAAAAGTTCTTCCTTATAAGGAGATCTTCCGCTGTGTTGGATGATGCTATTAAGGTAGTTTAGAGCTGCTATTCCAGATGAATTAGGCGTATATCTAATTACATATTTCACAGTTTGATACAAGTTTTTACGGTTAATGCATTGATTTATCTTTAAATTTTATTTTTAGAAATAACGATTCCTACCGTTTCCCATTTGATGCCATCATACAAGTCCGACATTTTTATCATATAGATACTTGGTTCAGCCCTATTAGATGATTTGGCTAAAATCTTTTCAGCTTGAGATATTTGCAGACTTTCGTTTCTTCTGGGGAACGGAATAGCATTAATTGATTCAGTTTAATAGCGTAATTGGACTAAATTCTTTTCAACGTGATCTCGGCTTATTGAGGTTTCTAAGAATATTTCTTTTAAAAATGTAATTTAGGGATTTAAAAGGTTAAGTTGATTTAGAGAAAAGAATGCAAAATAAATGAATTTCTAACCGAAGCAAATATAGACGTACTTTGCTGTTTACAACCTTTCCACGTAGCTAAACCTCCTAAAGATAAGCAGCAACCAAAAAACCTCAAATGCGATTAATTTAACAAAAGCTTATAAAGTTTGTTTGCTAAAAAAACACCGTTTCGTACTGATAAAAGGACAAAAAGGATGATAGTTTGACTGGCTTTCCAGGCAACTGTAGTCCCAAATTCTCATTTGATTTGCACAAACTCAGGGAGCATCTGACAGCGAGGGTCAGAGCGATAACTCATAACCAAATTTATCCAGAAAATTGACTAAAGGCCTTTTTTTAGGATAAAATGAGTCTCGCCGCGATGATCCCTTTGTTGGATATAAGGGATGTCGCCTTGTTTATGAACAGTCAATAGGTTTCAATTTTTTTGAAGAATTTTTGCTTAAAATTGCTTCAAATTTTCTGATTTATTTTATTTAAAAAAGTCAAATCCCTTGCTAATTCGTAAAGGAAGTGGAAGTTCTAACGCTGTGCTCTTATCTTATTTACATTGTGCATCCTGCAATTCTTTTCTCATTGTAGTTTATCAAACTGAGAGCCCAAAGCTATATTAACCGTTTTATTTGAAGAACAAAAATCAAGAGAATTCCAGCTAGTCCATCTTGTCAAAGGCAAAAATATTTGATATTATTTATTTGAGTGGCGTAATAGAATTGTAGATATCGTTGATGAAGGTGTTTTCTCGAGAGTCAGCTAACTTAATCAAAATCTAAAAATAAAGCATCTCTACTTGATACTAAAGAACCCTTTTGATAATAATAACACATTTTTCCCAATACTTGATCCTCTCTTCATAATGCTGAGAGAGTATTTCCAGCTGATTTGCTGCACGGTCATTTTCCTTAAAAAAAGTAGATCAAATTTGAAGAGGAAATTGTCACTTTTTCAAATGCCATTTGTCCAAGCGTATTACGGATCGGATCTCCTGTGGTAATCAGCAAATTTTCATTTAAATAAACTCGTATCATTGCTGCAAGATTTAATACAATTTTGACTGTATCTTCCTGGAATATTGAGATTCAGACGATAAGAAAACGATGGTCCTTGATGTGACTATTTGAGATGAAATTTATATAATTATGAAAGAGCTCGTCGAGCTGATTTCGAATCTATTTTCAATTTTTTCTTGACAATTCATTTGTTTTCAAAATAATCCCTTGACATTTTAAATACTTAACCCGATTGTTAAAAGGAAACTTTCGCAATTCATTTCGGAAACAGATGAATCGGATCTTCCTCAGGTTACTTACTTACTCCTAGCTAAAGGTGTAAATTCAAATAAATTCGCTTATGGATAGTACATCATTGAATTTGAACATAATTTGGTATATCCGCTGCTCATTTTTGCATTTTTTATGCCCAAAATTGTAATTAGAGCAACTTGTAAGCTGGGAAAAATCAAAAATAGATTGAAAATTAGTTTGACGAGCTCTTTCTTGAATGACCTAAATTTCACCCCAATTGGCTCAACATCAAGCATTGGGATGTCCATAGTCAAACCTCGCGTTCATTCGTAGCAATTCGTTGTAACCCAGTTGCGAATTTTGAAATCCATTCTTCGAGTATATAGATATTTAATGTTTCTTCCAAACTAAACGGCTCACGCTCATTAAGAATTTTTAAAAGAAGGCTGAAATGATCAATTGAATAGATTTGATTCTCACTCCTGCGTGGTCTTAGCGTTTTCTTGCCAAAGTCCTGCACTCCGTTTTTCGTCCATCGGGGATATAAGATCCTTCCTATCTCGCATATAAAGATATCGAATACAGTAATTATCGAAGCAAAAGCAGGAGTCCCTAAAATTTAAATAAAAATACCCCGCTCCCCCTACTGAAACAATTTTATTTTTACAGTAGGGTTGAGATTTTTGTCAAAAAATGCCCGCAACGCTCCTTTTGTATCCCCAGGGCCGTTGTAGGCGTTTGTAAAGCAGAAGAAAATATTTTTGGCTGAGTTTTTATGCAATTTCAACATCTCCTTAAAGCAATATTGCATGACCGGCCCTATTCGGGAATTGTTTGGTTTCACAACAATAAAAACGGCATCCAAATTTCTGAAAAGCTTGCCATTTTTAATAAAAAACAAACTGATATTGCTGTAATTTTAGCTCCAAATTTTTACGATTTTCCCGATCTATTTTTGCTCCTCCAGTATCATTTAATCCAGGAGTGTCTATGCATGTGATTCGTCTATTCTTACGCGAGAAAAACTTGTAGCTTTGTACGGACTAAATACGTTTTCATTATTCGGATTTAACTTTCTGCGATTTTTTTGAAAGACACATAACTTTGTAGAACAGCAAAAATTGTGAGAGATAGTAGTTTTCATAGAAAAAGATCAAAAAGGAATACATAAATTGGCTTACTGTAGTCGATGAGCGACCTTCTTCATTAAGATATTCCACTGTATTGTACTCAGAACCTGATACAAAAATCGATTGACTCCTGTTTCTCTAAATGCTTGCTATAGGAGGAATACAATTTCTTACGGAATCGTAACAAGTAAATTGAGAGGGAATAAGTAAAGCAGGTTTATTCTCAGCTGCACTTTCAAACGTCGAATAATGTAAATAAAGCTGTAGGCTGTTGATGAAAGTTGTCTTTCCAACGCCTGTCTCCCCAAGGATAAGAATTCGAAGAGGAGTACTATATACAGGTATCTCTTTTGAAATTTTTGGTTCATAAGGATCATATTTCTGCCTGTTGTTTTTTTGACTCGATTTTCCACTAATGGGCTAGAAAATCAGCTGATTGTTTGTTGTGGAAACTCACTCTCTGTCTAATGTTATTTTGATAAACCTCACCGTTGTCAATAGCTTTGCTGCCAATAGAAAAACATCCCATCTCCTAAATATTTATATTTCTAATAACAAACCAATACAAAGTGAAATATAATTCCTTGAAAGTAGACAACGAGCAGGAGTCTCTTATCGCAGCTTTACGCTTTTCTCACTCCTCGAATAATCATTACTTGAGCTGTATGCTTATTGGCATTGTTTTCAACTCCTGGCAAGTTTTACTTTCTTTTTTCTTATTTGTGTTAGCTCATGATCTCTAGGAGAATAATAAGCGAATAGAGACCAAAGATGACTTTGAATCGAGCTAGTTTACGACCATATGATTAGGGCGGAGGATAAGGAGACATCTAGTGAGATTCCGATGAGTACCAATACAATCAGCTTTGCCGAATCAAATGTTTTGGACTTTGCTGTGCTTGATATCTTCCTACACGAGCCAATTGAAGCATTTAAAAAGTAAAGCTTGTTTGGGTCAATTCTCTAGACAAATATTCAGTTTGCCCGATAAGTCAACCATTTTGTTAATTGGGCCAACAGGCAGCGGAAAATCAACTTTTCTCAACGCACTGGTAAATCAGCTCAAATTTGCAACGTTCAACGACGCGAAAGGGGGAGATCTGGAAGTTTTAATCAGAGTCATTTTTACTGAACGCTTAGGCGACGAAGTATAGAAAATTCTTATAATTCAATTTATTTTTTTATTTTTAGGATGTGGAAATTTTACGCATTCCTACTTATTTAACAAGAGATAATGATGATCAATGCTTTTCTAATGTGAGATCGTCTACTCAACGTCCTAAAATTTATAATTTTCGCTGGGAGACCAAAGTATTACAAATAATTGATACCCCCGGAGTAGGAGACACCCGTGGGCCAGAATTTGACGAGTTCAACGTTAATGAAATATTTCGATGCCTCGCCGAATTTCCGTTAGTCCAATCCTTTTCACAGACTTCAATTTAGTGAAATTAACGCTATTTGTGTCTTATTAAAGGCAGACGAAAGCAGGGTGAAGCCAGACTTTAATTCTAATTTAAAGAATCTTCTTCAAAATTTTCATATTTCCGCTTGTAGCAATATTTTATTCTTCTTAACACATGCTCACCAGGGTCGCGAAGCACTAGCTCCTCTGAGAGCATTTATTAAACAAGCAGACGTAAACAACCCAGGCGGAGTATTAGAAGGAAATATAGAAAATAAGTAAGTCCATGTAGAGACCTAGTTTACCAGTATGGCGTATACCGCGCTTACTGTTGCTGCAGTAGCTTTACATTAACCCCATAATAGATGACTGATAGAGGACTGTTTATTTAAAACTTCAGCAATGTATTCTACTTTGAGAATAACTGTTTCAAAATGTTGTGCAAATTGAAGGATCAACGATTTTTGGAATTATCAGAAGAAGTTAACATCGGTAGAAATTATTGGAAGGAGAATTCAACAAATATAAACAAGTAAACGGAGGGAAAAAGTTTTATTTAAAAAATACTTAGACTTATAGACTGGCTTGCACAAAATAATCAACCCTATAAAGTATATGAATCTTCCTGTATTTACTACATACGTCGTCTTCTTTATTTTAAAGCAAGGTGGCCTACCTTCATGGTTAGTTGGGCTTTTTGACTACGAGTGGGTTTCACAAAGCCTCATGTGATTATGAGCTACAGTAATTCAAATTTGCGGGGAACAGGCAGTTCGCTTTTACTCTTTGGAATCAGTAACAAATAATAGAAATATTTTCAGGATCTCAGACCAAATCTGTCTCAAGTGGACTATAATAACCTTGCGAAATATATTCTTAACATGAGTATCGTCTCATTTAATGAAAAACATTTGGAAGAGATTGATAGATTCATTCTCACTAATAACCAATGTGGGCAAAGTCTTGAGAACTTTAGGAAAGTTTACGATACATATGTAAGTTGGCTAGTCGGACGAAAACGAGTTTTAGTACGAAATGCTAAATGGTATAGAGCGAGAGGATATTCCACAAGAAGATATTCAAAACCTCCTTAAACGACTAGCAAATTTTACTTTTACGATTGAACCATCTGGGAGCGGAGAGGAAGGGCTATATCCGTCGGCTTTTCAAATTATTCCGCCACGTCAGTTGCCCACCAATGATTTGCCAGCTGATCCCAATGGAGATCATCCATTACAACTTCGTGAATTGTCGGTTGTCGTAGAACCTACCCCGTCATGCCAACTGTCCACAGTCTCTTTGCTAGTTGATCCCAATGAGTTACCGCCTCCCTTTCGCCCTCAGTCTTATGCAACCTCAACACACTCTTCATCGTCGGCTATTCAAATTATTTTGCCACCTAAGCTGTCCACCAGTCCTTCAGCAACTGGTCGCAATAATGAAGTCAATCAGTTGCCGTCTCCCTTTTGCCCTCCGTCTCATGCAATCTCAACACTCTCTTTCGAGCAGGAAAACAGTTTCAATTCAATACTTGATTTTCTTAGAGCATGCATATGTTGTCGTTGAATTTTTTTGCAATAAATTTTCTTCTTCTCAAAAAAATAACTACCATCGAAGTTTATTCATAATTCTTTTTTCTAAACAAAGATTGCCTTGAAAAGAACTTTGATGGCTCTCTCGAGTTTTTTTTTCCAATTTTAGTAAACAACTTGACCACCTTTTCCTTTAGAAGCATGGATCCTCTTGTTGTGCCTCTTTCGATTTTAAAAATACCAAAATGAAGCGGCCAGGTGTCACAGATGATTTGTCACAAAGTCATAAAAACCTCTAAAAGAATGACTATCAACCACTGAGCTGTAAATTGGAATTTAACAACCCGAGTTGCTTTATCTTAAAATTTTTTCGTCCAAATATATGCCTGTATATAGGAAGAATTCCTCGCCTTGGTCAACAGAATGCGCTTACCAGGATTTTATTCACTACTGCTCGCAGAATACAAAAAACTAAAAACGACCATTGAAGACTTTTTCGTTATATTCGATCTCAATTTCTTCTTTCGTCTGTGCTTTAATAGGCTTTTGCACTTCATACTTCTGCAAACAGCATATTCTTTTCTAATCAATAAGATTTAAAACATACACAAACGTCTGATAAATATTTTCCACCGAATTCAAGTCTTTTCAATTTTTCTATCATTTCATAGAGCCGGTTGACGGTCGTAGGAACTGGCTCATTTTCGAAGTTCAAGTTCTTAGCCCTATCTAACTGAAGTTCTTTCCTATTATGTAAAAACAAAAAGAATTACAGCAGTTTCAACGCCTCGCTTCCGTATTTCCAGATCTTCAATGATTTTTATGTTGGGGCTGGGCTTATTCTTTTCGACTGTGATTAGCAGATCCATAAAGTCACCGTAATTGTGATTGTTGACAATCATTCCATATTTCCGGACAAAACGCTCAAATTCGATGTTGCATTTTCTGATTAATTGGGCCTCATCTTCAAGCTTTGCTCTCTGAATTTCATAATTACCGTATTTTGTAATTAAAAAAACAAAAAGACAAGTTCTGCCCGAATTGTGGGCGGAGGTTATTTGCAAAATATCAATAAAATGTTACCTCCTTTCTAAGATGATTAATGGCTTCCGTAGCATTTCTAAGCGTAATTGAAGTCTAAAAGTGATTTTTAAAATTGATGGAAAAGTTACCATTTTCTCGACGAATTTTTGTTCATAATTTACGTGCATATGGAATTTGTATGAGCAGTTCCTTTTGCATTGATGACAACACTGGGTATTATTGTCTATGCACCAGCATTGCAGCAATTCTTCGTTTGGATATTTTAGAGGCTGACAATATATTTGCAAAGAAAGTTATTCTTACTATAATGCCCTTTAGATAGCATTCTTTATGGCAATGGCTGCTATAAACGACTTCATCATATTCTTCATCTTCAAAGTAGTAAACTGGCTGATATGTCACACATTTGGTGCATACTGTCCTAGGCTTTTCCAATTTTACGGCTTCCATGACAAACTGAATTAACGTAAGCTCTCTAATACACCCGTCTTCTATAATCATCACCATTTTGCTGAACTTGGAGCTATTTGAAAGCTCAAATCCACGCGCACATTTCCAGCGTCTAACATCGAGATTTTAATATGTGACCTTGGAACTATGGTGCAATGTTCGAAAAGTTTAATATCTTGGTCATGAATTTCTGGTAAGTTTTCCCCATTGTTTTACGTTGGATGCTAGTTAGATGTTAGATGCTAGAAATGCCCATGAAATGACTCCATGTTCAGAAAAATCGATCATTTGAGTCAAAAGTTATGAACTCTCAAAGTGGATCCGTCTGATTGTCAACCACCTTCAGATATTAAATTTCAACAAATCACCAACCTGTTTTATCTGAACGCAGCTGGCGTCTCCTCTTTCGATACAAAGCTCATATTCTTTGTGTCTTCTCTCTAAAATTAGGTTGTTTAGTGCTTGAGCCCTTGTAATTTCGGCCATCGGCTTTCCAAGAGAGAAGATCGTCGCACGAATGTTGTTTAAATTCAGCGTATTTTGAACGTCATGAGGTTTGATTCCTTGCACATAATTGATCAAGCTAAAGCTTTCATTAAGAATAATATTTCGTTACCGAAGAAATTCTTTAGAGCTGTGGTTCCAACTTAGGTTATATTGCACTAGTTTAGTTGCCGGATAGTTAATATTCTTCTTTCTACCACAAAGATAACGGAAACAGTCATTTTCAAAAAGGAAAATCTGATCTCTTAAAAGAAGTTAATGAAAGCAATACCACTAACTTATTAAAATTGAGTCCTGGTGATAATTTCCTAGCGTCTGCTTCCAATGCCTTAAGTACGTTCTTGGCCTGTCCAATCCCAAAACTATTTGTTCCTGTATTTGATAAAGCAAAAACGATGTTTGGAGCTGCATCCGTGTGGAGATAGACTAGGAGTTCTTTGAAGCAGAAATGCAAAAAAGAAGTGGCTCTATTCGTAGTTCCTTTGAATAAAAAGATAAAAGCATTAATTTCCCTATAAACGACTGTTTTGTTCTCAAAGAGAGAGTTACTTAAATTTCGATAGAAATGATAAAATCTTGTGCATATTTTGCTGCTCTTGCTTAATGCCTCGAGTGTCTCCAATGCCGGGAGTATCGATGATTCGAATCCGTTTTTCTTTGCCTTTAGGACCATATTTGAAGATATAAGAAGTGGGTTCTTGGGTCCTTGATTCGCCATCTCCAATTCTTTCATTTTCTGTATTTTTCCCAATTTGTTCTTTGCTTACAGTTGGATCCAAAATGATGGGTTGACCATTTTGCTCCTAGAAAATATTTTTCAATATACTATAGCCTAGATTTTTAGCAGTCAGTTCCACAATGGTTGGCTTCTAATTTTTCTCGGGGAGTCGGCTTTTATTAGAGAGAATACGATAAATTACTAGATATGGTCTGTCTAAAAAAGACGACATGCTCATTTACAATATCGTATTCAATTTTGATATTTTTTCCTTATTCTAATTTTTGATTCTAAAATTAAATGAGCGATTCTAATCTATTTGGACGTTTCTGGGAGTTTTTGATGCGTTTTATCGTTCTAATTGCATGTAAAGACGTCTAGAAGTGCAAAAAGCAAGAAAAGCACTCATTTAATTTTAGGATCAAAATTTAGGACAAAGAAAAATGTCAAAATTGAATATGATATTGAGAAAGAGCATATTGTCCTTTTTTTAGACAGACTATATTCTTCCGAAAAAAAAATTGAGATACAGACATTCAGCCGAATTCTTACAAGATCTTAGAAATAAATAAAAATCTGATTGTAGATTTTCAACTGAAACTTGGCCGAATGCCTGAAGTAGGAAAGTGTTAGGGAAAGACTACTGTAAGCTATATTTTGGCTCATTATTACCGTATTCAATGCCTCCTCAATGACTACTTTGATTAGGATTTTAATTTCTGAGCGTTCTGCCTCTCTGAGAGTCTTGTAGGATAAGTAATTTACAATGGAATTGATAAAAGTTGATTTTCCTGCGCCAGTTTCCCCCATCATCAGAAGAGTAATTTCTGGTTTGTTGCTGAAAGCAATTTTATATAAAATATTATTGATACCTATCAAAATTCAAGATTTTTTCCAGGGCAACAGAAATCTCAACTTCTTTTTTTGTTGATGGATTCTGGCGAACAATTCGTTTTAGACCTTTTTATCGACTTACAGCAATATCGTATCTTCTCTTCCAATTGTTGTACACATCCACTGCTGCTGGATATTTTTCCATTAGAAAATCGCTGAGCTCAGCGAAATATTCCCCTTTCAGTCTAGACTCTGCTAGTTTTCTGTCTGTAGCATGGGTGATTAGTCTAAGGAAGCATTCTGCTTCTTCTGTTTTCCAATTTACCTTCAGCTAAAGTTATCTACCAGGTTTCATTATAAATAAACTCACCGGTACAGCAAGATTAAGCTCTCGTTCAGCTAGATTAAATAACTCATTCGACATGAGAATATTCCTTATCGCTTGGAGCTTATCCTCTACGGTCTTATTATTTGGATCGCTTAGGTGAATCTTAACATCCTCTTGGTCTCTCGGCGATAATCGACTTATGAATGTAAGGGAGTCCATACCTAAAGTAGCTGTTGTTTATTGTTATGATATAAAGAATAGGAAGGAGTAGTCTAACGCGCCATTTGCTTTGAAGATGGCTTGATAAAATTTGTGAGATCAAGAGTTTCTTCTAGCGAGAATGATTCGAAAGAGAGTGAAAATTAAAGAATGGCATAAATTTCAGCCATTAATGAGTTGAACTCAAATATTTGGAAGCGATTCCAAATCGGTTAACTCGGTTCTAAGCGACCTTACTGGCTAATAAGGATGAAAATTAATAAATTCCCTATTTATGGTGTTCCAGTTAGAAATTAGCGTAATCTAAAGACACCAAGGGCGGAGTCCGCCCTTCTCCCCAATTTGTTATCTTTTTTGTGCCATTCTCCCCGAAATTTATTCGTTCTTCAATACAAAGGAATGGCAAATGATTTAGTTGACAACGAAATCAAATGGGAAACGGTAGGAATCGTTATTTCTAAAAATAAAATTTAAAGATAAATCAATGCATTAACCGTAAAAACTTGTATCAAACTGTGAAATATGTAATTAGATATACGCCTAATTCATCTGGAATAGCAGCTCTAAACTACCTTAATAGCATCATCCAACACAGCGGAAGATCTCCTTATAAGGAAGAACTTTTAACGGTCGGTTTTTAAATTTTATAAAATGTTTATTAACAGCGGATGAATGACTCGAAATTATCTTACCCTGAAAGATTGAAGAAACTTAATGAACTTCAACAGCAATACGAACTATATCAAGATAGAAAGGGTAATTCTCTCGGATCTCAGAATCAAACTTCACAAAAAAATAGCTCCAACAAGACTGCTGAAGCCATTCAAACAGGCCCTGGAAATAAGGAAGAAGACCAAGCGATGCAATCCAGTGCTGAATTGAAAAACGAAAAACCACCTGAAAAGAAGTCGAGCAGAGTAGCCTCATATAATGTAAATCCTGAATCAGCGAATACTGGTGAACATAAGTCAAATTCTCTGCCACCATCGACAAAATCTCCAGAAGTTCCTTTGCAAAATACTGGAGATGTGAATAAACCTCCAATTCAAAGCAAAAATGTTGAGCGAAGTTCAGCCAACGATTCTTCACAAACGCCAGTTCTTCCTGTACAGACTGCTGCCATACACGAAAAGCAAGCGCTATGCTCAGGTGGTGCTGCTTCAGCTAAACCGACACAAGAAAACACGAGCGGCTCCGATTCAACTGAAAAGAATCTAGTCAAACCACCCAATAATTATTTACCCATTATTGCTAGATCAAACATTCCTGAAGTACACGAACAACCACCAATATCTCAAGCGGGCAATAATTCAGATTTAATGCCCAGTAAGGCTCAACCAAACAGCACTGTTCCTGGAGTAAAGAAGCTACAAGAAACTCAAACAAAAAATAGACTAGCCAAATTCATTAAGACGCTTAACCCTTTTTCACTAGCTGAAACAAATAAAAACGTAGAAATAAATCAAGGAGGAAATAATTTTGCCCAACAACTAGCCAATGAGGCTAAGTCAAGCATTCCTGAACAAGCTCAAGCTGAAAAAACTGTTCCAAATAATACTGCTGCATCGTTGAGTGGAGGAACCAAAAAGGAATATAATATTCTTTTGTTTGGAGAAACGGGAGTCGGAAAGAGCACTTTCATCAACGGGTTTCATAATTACATCACTTATGAGACGTTCAAAGAAGCCCTAGAAAAAGGACCAAAAGTCACAGTGCCCTTCCAGCTTGAAATTGTAAGTTCCCTTTTTAAAAATAAAAGCTTATTTTTAGAATGAGCAGTTACATTCTTTTGGTAATAACACACAAGGAAATGAGAACTCTAATCAATGGGGTCAATCAATAACACAGGTAGAAAATAAAATGATTGTCTCATGGTGCCAATTATCATAAACTTTTGAAGTTTTCGTGCTTGTGGCCTAAGCAGCAATCAAATTCTTTGAAACAAGTTGACCATCGTCGGGGTGAGAGAGGAGAAACTGTAGCTCTCGATTCTCTACAAGTTTGCCAAAGATCTAAAACTGAAATCTAATGAAATTTCCAAAAATTCGCGATGCGCCATGGGGGAAGTTTCAAAAGAGAGAGTATGGCATTTCTAGAATTCAAAGTGCTATACGGTGGAGGAGGGTGATGTCTGCTACAACTTCATCGACACACCAGGCTTATCCGATACGCGTGGGATTGCATATGATCTGAAAAATTCCGATAAAATCATGGAGTTTTTAAAAAATTTCGGGTAAGAACTACTGAATTTGAATAAGTTTGCGTTTAGAAAAGAAATTCATGCAATTTGTATTTTATTCAAGGCGGATATAAACAAATTGACTCCTGAGTTCAAAATTGCTCTTGGAAATCTATTCAAAATTCATAAAAACGTGACGAATAATATTTTCTTCTGGTTTACGCATTGTCAAAATGGCTATGGAGCTTCATTAAATACTGTGAGGGAATGGCTTAAACAATCAAAGGCGAAGTTTACAATAGATGGGTAATCATTCTTCGAAGCCAAAACCAATTTTAAGACAAAATTGTTTCCAAATTCAAAATAATTGCATAAATCAGTTGTGCAGTCAGAAGATAAATCCTGACGACCTCTCAGCAAAAGGAAAATTTCCAGAGATTACTCAATATTTCTGGAAAGATAATATCAAGGAAGTCGAGAAGTTAATTTTCAAATCATGGAAATCCTAACAAAAGACATTTAGATTCAAAGGAATTCTTCTACAAAAACAGGCCATTTTACTTAAAGAAACTATTGGACTTTTTCAATTGGAGAAAGATTATCAAAAAGCTGCAGGAGATACTGTAGCTGCGATTTCAAATTTCGCCTATGTAAGCTATATTCTTCTTTAAAAAAATAACACACCTGCAATCAGCCGTATTCTCTCTATTAGAATTCAGGAGTAATTTGCCACGAATTTTTGGAATTTTCCACTCCTCTATTAATTTGCAGAAAATCCAAACTTTTAAACAGAAACAATTCAAAAATCCTAAACAAGTTGCTTCTTGAGAGGCTTCTTTTAGAGGAAATACGGAATGCAAAATATGAACGAGATCTTGAAATCCTCAGGAGATGTCAATGGGAGCCAATCCCAATGAGAAAATTTAGTGAGTAGTTCCAAAAAAGCAGAAGCAATTCTCAAAAACTTTGGAACAAATTGACCGCTCACTGTCTAAGAGGGGGAAAATTTAAAAAAACATTGCATGAATTGAAAGTAAAAGATCAAGAAAAGCATCAGCTCGTCGTCAATTTGTAATAAAAAACTTCTTTCTCTAATTCTTGAGTTCACCAATCTTTATGATTCTTTTATTTAAAGTTCAGCTATTTTACACTTTTAAAAAAAGGAAAAAAATTAAGATGATCGACAGTCGCGTTAAGAATTTTATTATCGCCGAAAAATACTTGGCCCAAAGTTTCATAATGTACAATCGGAGTTTTCTACAAGATCAAACTCCTACTTATGTTCCAGCGGTAGTCAATTAAACTGATGCTGATTTATTGTATTCAGGAAGATAAACAATCAGTTGCTCTCCAATTTTACAAAATCATGTACGATACGTATTGTAATGAGAAGGTGATTTTTAAATAATACTCAACTAAATTTTATTTAGAAACTAAAGAGCTCAAATAACATCGAAATTGGAGAAATAGAGGCTGTAATGGACTTTTTAGAGAATAAAGAAAATTTCCAACATTCACGCATATAAGAATGATTGATTGTAAAGTATATCTGCTCTTTTCATAGTCAATAAAACAAACCCAAGACTAAATCTTCTCCTGCAGATCTTCCATTTGATTCGAACGAGAAGTGGAACCCAGCTAAAATACCGTAGTTCTTCTAGTAAAAGGCTGGATGGAAGGGAGGTTTTTATTAGAAGAAATATGGTATTTGAGCTGAACTATAAGGGTAATAAAAATATTGTAAATCTATTTATAATTTTATAATTCTCCTGACTATGAGATTAACCTCTACTTCAGCAAAAAGTCTATCTTTTTTGTATAATTTTTGTGTTCCACAGAGTGGGATAGGTCGCATTCGATTCGCATCCAGCCTAAAAAATTACCACAAATTCTTCAAGCAGCTGGAAGCCAGCTCAACTTTGTCATGCCGAGAAAAAAACAAAAGTCTTCCTCCGAAAAAAACACAGCACAGTCGGCGGAGTGAATAATTCCCGTCGGCCGACAGAGGCCCACATTTTTTCTTTTTGTTATGACTTACAATTCTACAGATTTTCATGTTTTCCCTTATTGCACAGCCGCTGTGAGTAAATTCCCTATGGATTTTAAAAGTTTTTAGGCATCCTCACTCGGAATTCTTTTAGAAGTCGTTGCTTTGAGGTTCTTCTATAAAAGTTGGTGCATAAAGGACGGAGATCCCACAACTTGTTTTGTGATTCACTTCTTCCGGACAATCAGCTATCTAATTATGAATGCAATCGCCTTATTCTACCTGACTCCTCTCGCCTTTTTGTATGTTTTTATCGAGAAAAAAAATCGTATAGTCACGGTTTTTTCGTCATTTTCGGCGTCAAGTGACAGAGCCAAATAACGAAAAATTTCAGTCCAATCGAAAATGGAATTGCAAATACTCTCCTCGGGATGCTCTTCATGCGTACAATCTTCATCTATCAACTTCCTTTGCTCATTTTCACTTATATCGATCGTATTTTGGGAGTTCTTGGCGACATGGAAAACTTCTTCACTGGCGGCATGACATTGGTTTTTTTATTATTTTTTCTTTTGGCTAAACTCGTATTCAGTGTTTTTGCCTCTTCTCGGCGTTTTTCAGCTTCTTTAGTTATTTTATGTTAGTGAATGATTCAATCGATGTGGCATCAGGAAATCTTACTTTCATCTTTGTGGAACATGCCCACAATCAAATCAAAGCAATTGGATTCCCCTCGACATCAATCGCCTTCTATGGTCTGGGGATCGCTCTTTCCTTCTATTGTGTGGTTAAACGACACATCAATATTGTAATTTTGCTCCACAAATTGATCAAAAAGTTTCAGAGCGACTTGCACCATGTGAGCAATGAGCTGTATAGTCAACGCGAAAAAGCCGCTCTTCATGAGTTTTTCTCGGTAAATTGAAGAAATCTAGAGAGCTTTGGGTTCTTTCTTTGATTTTTCGAAAACCACGAGTGGAATAAAAATCAGACGATTTTTGAAATTTATAAACTTTAGAAAATGCATAAGTCTCTTGAAATTTAGACAACGGTGGACGGCTTGATCTTCCTCGGCCATTGGATTCTCGTACTAACACTTTACATTGACTCCGAATTTAAGGAATTTTTAGTTGGGACTTTCTCCCAGCTTTTAGCAGTTCTAGCCGCCTCGTGGGTTTCCTCTTTCCGTTCAAAATGAGCTGTTTTCAGTGTCGTCATGCTGCTCAGAAACGTCGATGTCCACTAATAAAGTTTATTAAAAAATGATTCCAAAATGGGCTCCAAAGTCGTTGTAACTATCTCTCCGATGAACTTCTTCTTTTTTGGTCCATCGCCTACTCTCCCTGTTGTCTTTTTCTCTTGTCATCAGATCGATGTCATATTTCAATTTAGCCGCCTAAAAGCTTTTTTATTAAGAAAATCTCTCACTTGAATCGGCCAACTAGCAATATTTCGTATATTCGAGAGCCGGCTGCGTTCTTCCATCAGCTTGTGAATCCATTTGGAGGCGATTAGAGTTCTTGCACAAGGTCGAGGGTCCATCTGAATCTCTGCTTTTGACTTCAAAAAGTAGGCAAATTACCTTCTTAACTATTCCAAGAACACATTTGGATGGGAGATTGGCTAAAATTAGGGAATTTGTGTTAAAAAGAGAGATCTTCTCCATCTCGATGAGCGACTTGACCCATTTAGCTGATCTTATCATTCGAATGAAAGCTTCAACCTCCATCTGAATTTTCCTATTTTTTGTTGGAAATTCTGCTTTCTACCTTTTTCAGAACTTCTTGGAAGAATTTCTCTGGTAGATAGTCCACGATGAAGGTCGGCTTTCGCAGAAAAAATATCCTAAAAGTTTATTTTTCTTCCAAACAATTAGAAAAAGCCACCACTGCCGTTGAATTTGAAGAATATTTTGAATCTTTGCGAGTTGAACTTTCAAATTAGCTACAGTAACCTGAACATCATCTGCTTCTGCAAAAATGCCTTCAAAAAACACAAAAGAAGAAAAGCCACCTTGAATAGCTCTTGGGAATTCTCTTATAAGATGTGTAAGTGGAAAATCGGGATCGCTTGCTATCATTTTTACAATCTCGTTGCCATCTTCTTCAATTTCTTCGCTAACTGGACGCTCAATTTCAAGCTCCAAATCTAAGTATTCATATTTCAAAATGGCAGAAAAATCTTACAAGAACCCTCAGAGTTCTCAGAAAATCCTCTTTCCAAATGCTGGATGGTGGCTTTTGCGCTTTCGTCGTCGTAAATAGGCAGAGCTGCTTTCTTACAAAAACCTCTCAACTCCTCCTTGGTCGGGGTGAACGCAATCCAGATCATGTAGCCGGCTGTTCGACAAACTGTGGCTGTTGTGACTCCAAATGCGCTTTGTTTAAAAAGGAGAAAATAGAAAAAATTCGAGCGGTCTTTGCTCATCAAAGAGGGAAATTCACTAGCTTGGAGGAAGTGACTCCCCAGCTCGAAGACATCATGTTTTGGAGCGAGCTGGATCGCAATCCTTTGTCTGTTTCTCATCTCCGAGAGATTCTTAAAAAAAATTCCCATAAAGCTCAGCGTCTTTTTCATTATACCTGAAGGCAAAACTTGACTTGGGTGTACAGCTCATTCAAAGTGGTTGAATTTCCTGTTTCGATAATTAACTCCTCGCTTTTTCCTATGCTTTTCTCAAGAATAGTCGTTAAACTCGGCTGTTCTGATTCCTGATAGATGTCCACTGATTTCTGAAGGCTGACTTCATTTCAAAATGCACTCACGATTGGAGGAAGGAGTTCATCTCTAAAGAGAGGAAGTGTCCGATAGAAGTTGAAATTGAGGAATTGTGGAAGATAGGCATTCTTCTGTGGTTTTAGGAAGTTCATTTCGAGGTCGATTGGCTCCAAGGTAAGGAAAAGATCCTTGATAATTACGGTATTACAAAGTCTTAATCTCTTGCAGAAAATAGAGGCTCCTCCAAAATAGTTCAAAACTCTTACGACTGCTTCAATCTAAAAATCTCTAATAGAAGACGGATCAAAATAATACTCACGTCACTACCGAAATTGTAGAATTCGATCTCTGTGAATCGAACAAACGTCTTGTTTGCCACAAATTTCTCGAAAATCCAATCATTTGTCGCTTGTTTTACCTGGAAAATTCCACAAAAAAATAGGCAAAATCTTGGCAGAAAACCTGATAATAGTCTAGGTAAATTCGTTTCGAAGACCACAAAAGGAATGTGGAACGGTCGATTTCGATTGCCGTATTCACCCATCTAGATGACCTCATGATTCGAGCGAAGGACTTCTCGTGCATCTGTAGAAGCCTTTTATAAATTGAAAAATTTCGGTACTTTTTTGCTGATTTCCACGACGAGTTTCACCGGGATTTCTTGAAGAAAAAATTTTCCTTCGAGTAAGCTGGTCAAGCTAAAAAATTTAGGGCAAAATTCTATTCGAAATCAAGGAAATTTACCATTTCGATTGATAGAAGAAACACGTCCTGGCTTCCTCAATATCCTTCTCTAATTCCAATTTTCGCTTTACAAAGAAATCTGGCTCCGACATTGAAGGAGATCGAAGGATAAAACTAATGTGGAAATGTTGTGAATCAGAAGTGGACTCGTGGCTGCTCAGATAGCTGATAAGAGCAGTTTGCTAGTGGAACAGCTGGCAAAGGGAGAGCTGCGTCATGGTACTATAAGTGACTATCAGCGAGCAAATAAAGACATGGCATGAAAAAAGAGCACAAGAGGTTTCGACGGAAAGTGAGAAAAATATTTTTCAGGATTGGATCGAGAGAGTTTAATTGTTGAATCAATTACCAAAGTATTTTTAAAACTCAAATGAAATAATTGAAATTGTCCTAATTTTTAAAAATCTCGAATGATGAACTTTTCTTCGAAAAGAAGGGCGAAGAATGGAAAAAATAATTAGCCGTGCAGCTAAGTTATTATAGAAAGTAGTAAATATATAAATTAAACATTTATTAGACGTATTTCCTTAAGAGTTTTCATCACATCGGCTCCTCCTTTTCGCTGCTTTCTTTGGCAGTCTTCATTGTATTTGATGAACAGATCTCCGGCAGATTATTATCCCCTTCCATTGGTTGATATTCATACACACCATCTCTAAAGCTTTCAGCAAACTTGTCTAACGCTCCTTCAAACGGTGCCGGGAACGCAAGATGGTTTTGTTTCTTCTGAAGACTTTCGTCATTCTTAGGCAAATGATTCTTGATCGGGATTCTATTGGCCTCATTTACTTCACCTTTTGATGATTGTTTCTTTTCTTTTCCTTCATCTATTTGCAGCTTTTCTTCAAGGTCTTTTCTCTCCTCTGCATTGGGAATGAGCTCCACCATTCCATTCTTTATCACTTTACCCGTGACCAGCACCACCAAATCGAAGTAAATGACTGTTGCGCTTCTTTCGAGAAATCCCATGTATGCATCATAACCGTTATTATACCATCAACGCCCAGATGAACTGCCATGCTGTGATGATAGGTCAAATCGTTATTACCCTCCCAGTAGCGTGCAGGAAATTCACCCAATTTATTTTCGGTCACATTCAAATTTACTTTGCAATATATGGAAAAGACTCGGCCTCCCCAATAAGATCGATGGCCAAGCTCCTGTAAAACGCCTATTATTCCAGCAAAAAGTTGGTTTAATTCTGTTGTTTTCACACAAGAACAAATCACAAGCTCCTAGGACTATTATTTATTTATTTACGATATCAAGAGGAGAAAAGATGTCGTGGAAAAAGACCAGAAAGTGAAGAAAAAGAAGAAAGACACGGATAAGAAAGAAGAGATGAAGCAGATGGAAAAAAGAAGGAGAAGAAAGATAAGAAGGAAGAAGAAGAGAAGAGGATTGAAGATAGAGTTGTACACGAAGCTAATTTCTATGAAACTTGTCATAAATCGATTCGAGGAAAAGATGTTACCTATGGGAGACTCTTCAACCAGATGGTCAGAAAAGAGATAATTAAAAAAGAGGAAAAGCCATGGTGTAGACTCAGCACATTCATTGTAAAAGCCTGGCTTCAAGATAAAAGCAGACCCGTATATCCAGAAATATTTTATAACACGACTAAGAGAATGCAGCGACTACCAGCTGAAGTATTGATCTTTAGGTGACTCTATTTGGATTTGAATAATGAGAAAATTGAGGAATTTGGAATCGACATCAGAAGTTTTGAAGTAAGCAACACCATAGTAAATTTTTGTTAGCATGAATAAGTGGAAAAGTAGCGTACCTTTTTAGAATGCTCATTAGGATGAGCATGCTGAGGAAGAGGATGATTTCTATTTCCAAGGAGCACTTCCAAAATACAAGTCCTTCAGCTACAAGCAGACCGCGGGAGAATTAAATCAGAAGATCAAAAAGTACTTCTTCTCCTATACTAAAAATAATGTTAGTCGTTTTTTTTTTCTTTTGATTAAATACTGCTGCAGACAATTACGTTTGTCCAACGGATGTCGACATTTCTTTTGAGAAAGATTCTTTATATATTTCTTATATATTCCTTCCATACCGGTGATTGAGACAAATCAGGACAGACGATTAACATTGGAATCTTATGACGTAAATTTTCTTAACTTTCTATTATTGGACCATTTTAGTGGATTTTCCTTGGAAACTATGTCTCTGAGTATCCTCAAAGCCTAGAGACCATTTTGCTCATGTTGGCGCTCCAGTTTCTTTGGGGAACGAAGCAGCGTGTCCTGTTGAGAAGCGCCTTAAAATTTCAAGTGGAAGGCTTCAAAGCCCTGCTGAAGAAACGCATTCCCAAGGAAGATGAGAAACTCTTTATTTATTTCAAGCGACTCTTCGACAGGATGCCAATCAATTGTCGTCTTCTTCACAAAATCTATTGTACTTATAGTGGGCTGACAGAGGCCAATGTGAAACCCCGTAGTGACATTATTACGCAGCATCAGGTTAGTTTAAGTTTAGTTCGAATGGAAAAAATTTCTTGGGATAATGGGCAAAAATAGGCTTTATTTAAAAAAACTTTATTGAACTGTTCGGTGGAAATAATAATTGATTTTCATACTCCAAAAAAAAACTCGATGTATGTGGACTCAATCAACTGGATCAAGGTGTGGTCACTGCCAAACGTGACAGTCAGAGATTATTACGATAATGTGGAGACAGGAGCCGGCTATTACTACGGAGAGAAGATCTTGAGAAGGGTTCGACTTCACACCGGCGTGCAGGTCTTCTTTATAACAACTCCGCTCGACTGTGATCTCGGAATTTTCGGCGACGATGATTGGTCCAAACTCTTTGCGATCAGCAGTGTCAAAGGACTCAAGGGTCATGGAAATCAGGCTGCCGGTAATAGTGGAGGTCAATGTCACCACCGAAGACATCACCTTTATTGCTGTTTTGGAGAACAATGAGCAGATCGCCTTTAACAATTCTATCGATACATTTAAAACTATTTTGGATACTTGAATAAATTTTGAGAAATGAAGGGAACAAAGTCAAAAATAATCCTACAAATATAGCTGGGTAAGTAAAAAAATAAACATCAAATATTAAGTTTTCATTGCTCAAAAAGCAATTCAAATGTCGAGTTTTACCAAATAGGGCTTTTTAGAAGGCTTCGTCATTGACGTGGAAATCGAAGAGGCCAAAGGCAATATCCTCCAGTTTTTCCAAAGGGGAGGT
Source organism: Oscheius sp. JU1382 (assembly GCA_932521405.1). Classification (NCBI taxonomy): domain Eukaryota; kingdom Metazoa; phylum Nematoda; class Chromadorea; order Rhabditida; family Rhabditidae; genus Oscheius; species Oscheius sp. JU1382. The sequence continues at coordinate 6,567,062 of OW051479.1, forward strand.
AATGAAACTTCCGAAGTATCCAGAAGCATCAATCGCGAAACAATATTGTTCAATGATGCGGTCAATAAGGGTTAGGAAGACTTCTTCGCGGTTCTTATGGAACCGAATACATTGATTGAGGGAGGAGCAAGTGATCGTCATCAATCCTGTTCTCGTTCGAGCAACATACATGGAGAATCCACGAACATCCTGAAAAAACATTTGTTAGAACTAATGGGGCTATCTTTAGGGAGATCTATATCCTCTTGAGACGAGTTCTTCCAGCATTGAGATAATAGATAAAAATTCACCAAGTTATCGAAGAGAGGAAATATGCCTCCAATTTTCGAGTAGTCTTCCAATTCATCTACGTCAGCTACCGATTTGTTCCAAAAAACAATCTTTCGTGTCTGAGCATTAAGAGTGTCCTTGTTCTTCAATTCGGTGAGAAGAAGCGCCAGAGAGTTATCTTCCCCTTCGAGGGTAGCAACAACAAGGGAAAAACCTGCAGCTCTCACGAAAAAATCCTTAGGTACTCTGGCCACAGTCATTGTGTGAGTAGTCATAGGTACGAGTATGGTTAATAGAGAGGGGAATAGAGACGTCAGTCTTTAATAGAAAAGAGTTGTAACAAGCAGTCACTAGTAGGAAGGAGGAAGCAAAAGCGTTTTTCTTTTGCTTCTAAGAGTTCGCTTCAAATCACAAGCTCCTAGGACTATCAGGAGTGAGTATCGGATGGGTGACTATATACAGGTGGCTGGTAAATATCTTCGCCTGTATCAAAACTAAGGAAGGACACTTCGAACAGTTTTTATAAATATTCTTGTTTGCATTATTGTCGATGTTTTCGATCAATAAAACCATTCCCACAATATACACTGCTCCACATAATCATTGCGCCACCCACGATTTTTGGAGGAAAATCTGATTTTTAAGGTTTCCTCAAAAGCTATGTTATAGGAAAGGTGTGTTGGAACATTACTGAATTGTACAGCTAAGTTAAACTGGAATTCGAAATAAGCAAAAAAAAAAATTCCCACTTGTATGAAAAAATGCGTTTTGGAGAATCCACATAATCATTGCGCCACTTCGAAAATATCTTTAGTAACTAACGAAATAACAATGAAAAAGACTAGAAAATGACTCAGTAATCAGTGGCAGCCCCGTTACGCTGAATTACTTGAAATAGACGGTCATCAAGGCTCTGATAGAGCGAGTCAAGCAAAGTTTGGTTGACTTTGTGCCAAGCGTCAATTATGGCCATTTTAAGCTGCTGAACGTCGCTATAAGTCTTGTTTCCATCATAGATTTTTATGAACCATGAAGCTCCATATGTTCTCTATGATATTCAAATCAGGGGAGCATGCTGGCCACTCTAATAACGAGATTCTCTTGCGCTAGAGCCAAGTTAGCGTTGCATGGGCTCGGTGTATTGGGGCTCCATCGTGCATAAAAGTGAAGTTCTTGTTTCGATTTCGACGCCAAAATGGAAGGACACCACGGCGTAAGACTATGCGATAATCTGCTCCACTCATTTTTTTCGAAACAAAGCATAGCTTCACACGTCCTGTCGACGAGATAGCTGCCCAAACCATAAGGCCACCTCCCTTGAAGTTTCGTCTCGAGAAACGCAGTTTTGATTTTCGGAGATCATGCCAGTATGACTTGCAACCATCCGGACCATCACAATTAAATTTTTTTTCATTCGAAAAGACAATCTAAAAAAGAAAATGCCAAAAGTTAAGCGCATACCGAATGCCAGTCAGTTCGCTGATTTCTCTTGGCAAAAGCAACACGAGCTTTTTTGTGATGGCTTTCTAATTGTGGAGCTTTTTTCATTTTATGAAGCTGCTCTCCGAAATTACGGATCTCACTGTTTCCGTCGAAACTTTTAAGCGTAGCTCAGCCTTAATCATCTTGCATGTCGTACAGTTATTTAAAGCCTCGCGGAGGATTCGGCGTTTTACTCGTTGGATAATTACCGGAGGACGGCTAGGGCTCTTCTTAGTACCATATGTTGCTAGATTGTTAAGGTACGAGCCAATAATTCGATGATGGCGACAAAGAGCTCTAGCAATTTGGCGATTTGATATACCCAAGGCATGCTTGGCATCAATTTGCCCCTTTTCGTAACCAGAAAACGGTCTTCCAGCTCTCATTACCTGGAAACAAAAGAACGAAACTAAAAATAACAGAACGAGTGCAAAAAACTGAAAAAAAAACACAATAAAATTTGAAAAAAATGAAGTGGCGCAATGATTATGTGGATTCGCCAAAACGCATTTTTTCATACAAGTGGGAATTTTTTTTTGCTTATTTCGAATTCCAGTTTAACTTCGCTGTACAATTCAGTAATGTCCCAACACACCTTTCCTATAACATAGCTTTTGAGGAAACCTTAAAAATCAGATTTTCCCCCAAAAATCGTTGGTGGCGCAATGATTATGTGGAGCAGTGTATAGTTTTCGTTTTATGCCGATTTTGCTAGCGCTCATACTTACCAGCCACCCTGTATCCGCGGCACTTGCGGATATACAGGGTGCGTCATAATTACGGACCCACGTTCAATAAATTGCCCAAATCCAAAAAATCGTAAACTCATAAAGCTTACAACTGAAAAGCAAAGTTCATTTACCTATAAATGCAATAGGCAATCAACATTCGAAATGTCCTCCGTCAGCATCATGACATAGCTTAAGGCGCTTCGGGAAGTCACTAACAGTGGCATGCAAGTAAGGCAAATCTAGCTCATCCCATGCTTTAACCAGTGCTTTCTTGAGAAAACATTTGTTAAAACTAATGAGGTTATCTTTAGGGAGATTTTATCCTTAAGGTGAGTTCTTCCAGCATTGAGGTAATAGATAAAAATTTACCACTTTTTTAAAGTTTACCGACGCGGAATTCGAACCTGAGATCGACAAACAAGCAAGCAGATCGCTAACTTTAATTAGAGAAAAAATGTGGAATCTTTTATTGTTATGTAGATTATTTGGTCTATTGCTCCATCACGGATTTTTTTGTTATTTATAGAATTTCTTAATCAAAATTTAAGCCATTGGAAGAAGGAGGAGAGCTGGAGGAGTTTTTCTCATTTTCCTTTTCTTTTTGTCGTTTATTTCGAAACCAATTTATTATGACCTGAGCGCTTTCAAAGAATCCAAGGAAAAAGCGCTTACCCGATATTCCAGATTAATTTCCACTGAAATTTGTTGAAGCTCCAGAATTGATGGATTTTTATTCTCGCTAAAATATGTTTCCAATGTGTCTTTTTCAGCATTCGTGAAAATTGTCCTCGTCTTTCGACGACGAGTTGGACAAGAAGGAATGGCTGAAGAGGGCTGAAGGAGCGCAGCACCAGATTGCAGCTCATTCAGCCAAATAACCAGCTGATTCCTTACGTCGATTGACGCATTGAAATCCAAAATCATATTTTCAAAGCGAGAAATTGATGTCTGGGAAAATTCGCGACCAAATCGCTGAGTTAGAGCCGCTGCCACATCCGATTGGTTCAATCCCATTTTCATTCGAAGTGTTCGAAATTTTTTAATAAACACTTCGATATTTCTCATCTCCACTATATACTTTCTTTTCAACACATTTAGAACTGATTCCACCAGCTAAAAATATGAGATAGAATGACAGAAAAGGAACTAACCAGCTTTCGATCCTCCTCCCTCAAGGCCGAAAGGGCTTGTTTTTTATCTCCTCCTGCATTTTCCGTTGGATATACTCCTACCTCCTCCGCTGTTGACTCCTCGTCTTTGAACAGATTTGTTGTGCATTTATATCCCATTTTAAAAGTGATATTAGGAATGCGTTTATAAATAAAAAATAAGATTTTCGAACGCAACGATTTAAAGCGATGGCTCAAGAAAGCACTAATTGTTCGCTTTACTTTAAAAGTTACTGTATTCTCAAATAGAGGTGAAATAAAGAGAAACTATTATGAATTCGATATTTATTTTGATTTTTAGACAAATTAGAGCTGGAAGATTTTCGAAAAATCGGCGGAGTGACTCGTGTAGTCGTCACTCTGACTCGAGGTTGGTGACTGAAATGGCTTTTGTGAGGATCATCAAACTTAGCCAACTAACACTTTGGATGCTCCTTTGTCTAGGACGATTTTGATGACAAGAAAGGCGAAGATTGGAAAGAATATGACAGCTACAGTATCTCCCAGGAAGATGACAACAAAGAACAATATCACTACCTGGAAGTGCTTGAAAGAAATCTGTGGAAAGGACTCACTTCCACCGCTCCATTCGAAATCACTACAATCTATATATTGAAAAATCCATTGTCTCCAAAGCTTCGTCCAAAATTTGATTTTATTTGAGAAAATAAGGTAGAGAGGGATTCTTACCCCCTTGACATCGAGGTAATTTGGCTACGACGATTTTATTGCAACAGAAACTGCCTCCATCATTGACCGAAAAAGACACAGACGCATGTAAACCCCGATGAGCCATCACCGAAAGACAAAATTGCTGATGAAACGGAGGAACATAAATGGTTCTCAATTTTCCCGGCTAAAAAGGCTCTCGGCCTGTCTACCTCTTCAATAGAAAATCAAAAGCTTTGAGTCATTTCGCGGAAGACGCCATAATTGCTCAGTGGTCTAATTGCATTTTGGCGCTCGTATTTTTGCCTCCAGTATGCAATACTTCATTTATAGACAGACTTTTGTTACTCTTGCAGAGTTTGTTCTCTACTAGCGGCATTCTACACCTCCCTATTGAGACAGATCATCCAGCTCACACAACATGTGCTACTTTCTTACACTACTATATAAAAAATCGGGTTGAAGGGTCATACAAAGAAATCTGGTCAAAGTTTGGAATCAACGAACATAGAAAGACTAACGTGGCTGAGAGCTACCATTCGGCACTAAAATGACATTTTGGAATTCAGCGACATCCAGCAATTTATTGGGCTATCTACGCCAAGTTCAAAATATTCGCTATCTGGAATTTCGTGCTCTCAACAACGTATACATTTAAAATGTTATATTAGGTAGTATTGTGACTCTAGACGGGGGTGACAATACAGGGTGTGTCATAATTATGGGCCCACTCTAAAATCAGGGAAAATGGCTCGAATCTCGACCTAGAGTTTTTTTAAACAGCATTCTTTGTATTTTTAATATTTTAAAGATATTTTCCTATATTTAAAACCAGCTATATTGTATTTTCTTAGGATGACAAAACCCTCGCCATACCAACAAGTTATCATTAATATGCATTATCAAGGCATGACGGCACGGTCGATGCAGCGACGACTAAACATATCTCGAAGACTTATCAATAAAACCATTGCAAGGTTCAGGGATTAGGTACTGAAAAATATAGATTTGGGCGTGGAAGACGTCGTTTTGCTTCAACAATGACCACAATCAAAAAAGTACGAGAGAAGCCCTGAAAAATCCATCCCTCAGATTGCTCGAGAGATGGACATTTCTAAGCCCACAATGTGTCGTGTTGTTACAAAACATCTCAAAATAAAGGCCTTTAAAAAATAAATGTTATGGGCTGACAGAATCTGCTAAGGTTAAAAGAAAGGATCGTTGTCGCTCTGTCATGAGAAAATACCGTAACCATAGCCATGTGGAGGTTAACATCATTATGCGCTCTGTGAAAAGTCAGACATAGAGTCAAAAAAGGATGACAGGAAGCCAGCTGGTACTGTCCATCCCAAGCGAAACACGACATCAACTGCTACAGTCGAAACGAATGATTCATCGGTTATGAATGCCTGCCAGGAACCAGAAGGAAATACATCTTTTGGCCGGCTAACAGATTCAAAACAAATCGTCCTCTTGCAAGCAACTGCTCAGATCTACGACGAGGTTGAAGAAACATGGAAAAACGTAAGTGTATTCTTCGACTTTGGATCAAAAAATTCCTACATTGTGAAGAAAAAAGCAGAATCATTCCATCTTTTCCTGCCTGAGAAAAAGAAAGTCTTGATTCACGGCATTTCTAACAGTCGGTTCGAAATAGCCACAGCAGACGCAGGAGTCTGGTTCAAAGGTCCCAGTACAGGCAAGGACACGAGAGTGACGATGCGCACTACTCCCACGCTGGTTCATTCCTTGAATATCGCCAAGATATCTACAGACAACTTTTCTTTCATCAAAGAAAATAAGATTGCATTCAACCCTGGAAGAAGCTCCAAAACGGGAGATACTTCAGTTGATCAAACATTAACACGTTGACGACAATGTAGTCCACATGTGGACTACACTTTTTTGGCCGCGTGGGACCGTGTAGTCCACATGTGGGCTGAAGTCGCGTTTTGGGAAAAAAGCGCCGGTCCCTCGCGACTCTTTTTTCCCAAAACGCGATTGTCGTCAATGGGTTAAATCAGATCGGCATCCTGATAGGTCAAGACCTAATGATATTGTTCGTCGATCACAGCGCCAAGGCAATCGAACTTCCCTCTGGATTACTCCTCATCAAAACTATGTTTGGATGCTGCGTCAGTGGAAGAAGCTCAACTCCGAAGTTCTGGGTAGACACGACCTGGGAGAACCCACGGTACTGCGTAACGATCAACCCCCAGAACACACCAATGAGCTGTCCTTCAATCATGAATCAAGAGGAGGAAGCGTTGCAAATATCTGCTGTACTCATCGACAATCAATTGGAGGAAATGAAGGCAGATATCAGAAATCTCTACGCTCTGGAATCTCTAGGAATCCGAACTGACAAAGACGAAAATTAAATGAAAGTCATAGAGTTCATGGAAGAGTTCCGCAAGACGATCAGAATGGATAACGACCAAGCTGTCGCTGGATTTCCATTTCTCGACAACGTAAGTGAGCTGAAAGACAACAAGAATGTCGCCATCAAACAGCTGCAGAATTTCACGAAGAAGACTGGGCAGAATATGAGAAGACTTTTCAACTATATCTCGAAAATGGAGAAGTCACAACAGAAAATGACCACGGTATAGCCACCTACTACATGCCGTTTCACGCCATCAAAACACCATGAAAGAGCACGGCATTCCAAGTCGTATTCAACGCCTCAAGTAACGCAAGGAATGAACTGAGTCTCAACGATGTGATCTTTCCTGGATATTCTCTACTCGCCCTCATCTTCAAAGTCACATTCCTGCTCAACGACAACTACAAGAAGAAATCGTCAATGTCGGAGTGGAAACAACTGAAGGCAAACGAGAATTCGACCAAGAAGGGGAATCTGGGATCCGACAAATCTTTCCGAAACGTTTAAAATTCTCAATGCTCTGCCACTGATTGTGTTTCTTTGGGTCCACTTGCATCACCGTATTTGCCTTGGAATCGACTATGTATCAAAGACGGAAGGACTTCTCCTCCCGTCAATTCAATGATAAAAGCTATAAACCAGGTGGCGCCGTCTAATCAACTGTGAATAAGTGTTTGTTGAGGGAGGAGAACTTTGACTACTTTGTCGCCTGAAATTATATAGATATTGATGTGTTTTGTGTCCTTAAGCTGGCTACTGTAACTCGTTTAAATAAATTGATTGCAGACTAGGTTTGAAGGAAAGAATTGTGATTATCTCCCCCCATCAAAGTCTACCGTAAACCCTGAAAATAATTTAAACTCGCCTGAATATTCATCGTTCCGTATTTCTTCTAATAGAAGCTTCCCCAATATGTTTTTTCTATGATTTTTACCATCCCTTACAATTTTCAATTTTTACAAACTTGTAGAGGAGATCAAAAACTACAACTTTTAACTGAACATCGAAAATTGTGAGTAAGTCCTGGGGAGACTTCTATTAGAAGACGGCAATATTTTCCGTTATCTTCTCTTGAAAATAAAGATATTCGAATGTTACGAATAGTTCCAGATGCTTCCAGAATACGGTAGTTTTTTTCGGTCTACGAAAAGTGTCGGTAAGCCTCTTTGCCCCCTGTTTTATGACCATTTTACGGTCTATTAGGAGTCGCTCGGAGTGTCAGGGTGATTTATCGCCGGTACTGATAGCGACTATGCAAACAATGGAGCTGAATGTCGGGAAAGAAGAGTCGTGGATAAAAAAAGAAATTTGTCTTTGAATGCCGGAGGATATGGTTTTGTCCTTTTTGTTCTAACTGTAGCTTTTTGGGGAATGAATTCAGTTTCAAAGAAAAAACTGTTATTTTGCTTTTTTCAGATTGTTTTGGACTTCCGGCGACCCAGATAGACCAAGTGATAGGAAGGTAAGACTCCTGGGAAAACGCAGATTTCCGGTCATCACTCTTATCCTCTCTTTGACTCCGATACTCTGAATTGAATTGTTCTTAGCTCCCCTGAAAGAAAATTTTTTGAGAAGAGAAGAACTCTGTTGATCAATTTTGCCGTCTTATCACGCTCTTTCAGAGGCGCCACAGCTCTTCATCGCACTATCGCTTTTCTCCTCCCTAAGTACCGGATTAACTTATTTATGAGCTTACCAGCCAATTGTAAAAGTGGAAGGATAATTTACGACCAGCCACTGGGAGGTAAGCATTTGAGAGCTTTTTTTTAAAATAAAAACTTTCAAAACAAACTACAAAAATGATTCATCGGCAAGTGGGAGTCTCTTTTGTAATTTTTTTAGTTGGAAAAGACGGTCATATTCCATCAAAAAATATCGTAATCTTCTTGAGAATTTGGCCTCTTTTTTTCTTTCAAATTCTTCATAAAGTTTCAAATTTTGAATGATTTTTCAGACCTCAAAAATTGGTATAAATTCGCAGAAGGCATTTAAATTTTTTGAAGCGATTTGATAGAGAAAAACGCGTAAAAAGATTGAAGAGATTTCTTCAAAAATTGATTAATTTCAACTTCAAATTCGTACATTTTCCAGCTGGAAAATAAAAAGCAGAGTTTTTGTTTCAAAAGCCGAAGTAAATTTCGACTTCCACAACTGGAAAACGGATTAAATCTGAGTCATACTTTCTCCTCCACAGCCTCATAGGAACAGGCCCAGCGAGTACACCTGTGTGCGGCTTCCTTTGGAAATCTAAGCCACCAGCGCTGACCCCCACCTTTACCTCCTACCTTGGAATCAAAAATATAAAATGGAACGATTGATAAGACGTGGAATAAGCGGATTTTTCGGTTTCCTCGACGTTCGAAAAGTTCCCAGCTCATTGCACTTTCTCGTCGACGGGAACTCCCTCTTTCTCTCCGTTCGACTGTCACAGTCGATCAGGCTGGCTGGATGGGAGTGAGTGACCTTTTGAGAGGCAGCTCGGTGGCCTCATTCGCAGAGCCACAGCGGGTGACTCCAGGGAACTTGAATTCCTTCTTTTCTATTTGTCTCTCTCTCTCTGTCTGTTAGAATAATAAGCTCAATTCTTTTCCTCGCACTTTCTAAGGCTTCCAAGGTGTGTGAGGCCCACTAATCTCTAGTGATCTCTGACGCCGATTTTGTTGTGATTTGACGCCGTCTTGCTCTTGGATTTGTCCTACAATTTGTTGATTTTATCCTGCAAAAACGTGGATTCAGTTCTTTTATTTTTTGCAAATTTCTAAGAGACGATGGCTTAATCTTACCCTTTTCTTTCTACTACCGTCTAATCTCCTAGTTACGTCTCAAGCCTGGAAATCAAGAAAATCACAAATCTTTCAAGTTTTATCTCAGGAAATTTCGACGCAAAATGCCTGAATTTGTTCTCTAAGCGAGAAGTAGAAAGATTCCTTGAATTGAAATCTTTGTCCCCAAAAATCTTTGGTCATTTTTAGATGATTTCGATCAAGTGCTCTTATTTTTCAAACAAAAAAATAGAATTTTCCAGCATTTTCAGAGCATCAAATCTCCAGAAAACCAGATCAAATTTGTTTCTCAAATGGGAACAGAGGAATTATCTCACTAGTTGAGATTTAGTTTTACTAGAAAATATCATTCTTTTTCAAAAAAATCTATAGTAGAAAGTTTGAAAGACTGGAAGTTGACATCTTCCCCAACTGTTTACCCCTCTTCCTCTCCAGATGACATTGACTCGAACCAGTTCACCCTGTATAGTCCTCTACCGTAATCCTTCCGGCGCCTGATTCCTATGCAAAATCGTGTCCTCGCCAGCGCCAAATTTGCATCCCCTCTACCTACTTTTCTCGCGAGTCTATACCTCCCCTTGTTCAAAGAATTGAGAAAGATTAACTTTTACAATTCGTTTACAGTCTATGAGAGATCTCTCGCCCTCTCTCTAGATGACGCACTCTCTCGGGGTGGAGTGCACTTCCGTGAGCTCATGACCTTCCCGCAACAGACTGTAAATTGTCCCATTAAGTTGGCTAATTACGGTTTTCGAGAAGAACGAGCGCCTTCTGTTTTTTCTTGGATCATATCTTGGGAGACCTCGTGAGCTGCGAGTTTATCGTTGAAGAAGTGTGGGCGAGCGAGATAGATTAGATAGTTCCGGTCGAGGAAAGAGACTTTGCGACTGTGGGGATACTGTAGTCATTTTTTAGGGATAAACACGTCATTTCGGGGGTCATTGGATTTGTCATTTCTGAGCAACTTTTCTGGAATTTTGTCACGATAACGCTGTGTTTTGAACCTTCACTGGTCTCAAATTTTGAAATTACCATAGACAACCAACTTGAATTCAATTTAGTGGCCTCATTAGGTCCTGAATTCAAATGATTCATTACTGTCCAATTTTTTTTTTCAAGTCAACCATAAATTCGAACTTTTCAGTTGGCTTTTTCTGAAAACAAGCTGACCGTCGTCAGGGCTTTCGAGCCGAAAGAAGGCTTTCCCCCAAATTATTTTCACCTTTTCTCCGAATTACTGTCGCCCAATCTTTTTGTCTCTTCGATGGTTGGCCTCGTTGAATTTTGAACTAGAATTTTAGAATTAGGGGTCAATTAATTATAATCTTCTATGGGGGAAATTCTTCTCAAAATTTCCCACTTTTTGCTATTCCTTCTAATCCCATCATATGTGTTTTCATGACAAAAGAGGGGATTATTCTTGAATATTAGGAGAATTTATTTCACGTGCTCTCCCCTCCCCTCGTCTTATCAACTTTTTACTCGAAAAACGTAGAGCGGATTAATAGTGGAAGGAAAGTGCAATAAGAGAGCTCCAATATTGTCCCAGATTACTCCTTTTATTTGCTGTTGAAAAATGGGATCATCTTCTGAAAAATGTGCTTATCCAAGTTGCCAACTCTCTGGAAAAGGGGAGAAACAGAGTTGCGATAAGGCCTTAAGCCGTGAACTTTGTCCCCTCGGTTGGATATCTTTACAACCTCAAGGAGGAGCGGAACTTTTCCAATCAAATCAGGCAATGAAGCACTTAGAGCGAAGCCTCTGGTCCAATAATATATTGCTCCCCTCTCACCTGACCTCGCGAGAGACGACGGTCCTCTCTCATTTGTGTTGAGTGGACGACGACGACATCAACGACGCGTCGTTGTGGCTGAGACGGGATTGGGACGGATCAAAATCGACGCAAGGAGTCGATTATGATAATGAATTTGCGGATATTTTCGGCAAGATGGACGTCAAGATGGCATTTAGGATTTACGATTCGAAGGGGTATAAGAGACCGCGTGTAGGGGAAATAACATAAACAATTCGTCTCGAACTTTGACAGTGATGCTTCTAACCCAGAGTGAGTTTTTCAATTTTTCCGCCCTCAAATAACAGATTTTTTTGCACCAAAAAGTATAACTTTTGTTTTGAAAATAGTAGCCCAAGTATTTGAATAAGTTCGCGAGGAGTACGGTAATAATTATTATTAACGGAGCTGGATGGATGTAGGAAAAGAGATCTTTGCTAAATCCCAGTTTTTCTAGAAACTTACTGTAGTTCTGAATTTTCGAATATTTTTGAGCTAAAAATCTATGTTTATTCAGGCAGTTTTGCGAGGAAAAACGACAAAAATTAACATTCTCAGAGCTGTTGATCCGATGAAAATGACTGAAGATTGAAAGGCAAATGAAGCGAATAAAGCCTTATCCTCATCCCATGCCTCTCTCTCTCTCACCATCAATCAAGAGTTCAATTGCCTCACACTCTTTGGCCAATTTGGCCGGGTTTTGTCGCCGACGGTTATGGACTGCATCCTCCCATGCTGGTGGCAAACGCTACGGTTTCCATTGGCCCTGTGAGGGTCTCGCGCGCGATAAGCGATTATTCTCTCTCTCTCTCTCTCTTCCGGGATTTTTGAAAATTTTGTGAAGACCTACGATGATCTTGGATGAAAGCCGATGGGATTAATAAAGGCGAAACAACTAAAAGCATGAGATTTGCAAAATTCTATCGATGGCAATTCAATCAGAAAAATGTTGGGAGAAGATTGTGAAAAATTGAAAAAATTACCATTCTTTTCCCACTTTTTTGCTCTCCTAAATCCAAAATTATTGTTTTTTTCCCTACAACTTTTAGGAGAGCCATTTAAATTTGATTTTCTAAGTGAGAGCCCAACTTTCTTTTTAAACTTACCGTAGATCAAAGTTTTTTTTTCTTGATTTTTTTGCTACCCTATTTCCAGGAACAGCTAACTAGATAGGTCATAGAAAGAACCCGGAGGTGATGCCTTTTCTGTCGGAGTCTCCTTGTCTAGATCTATTTGCCCATCGGATTTTGAGGTGCCATTTATCGTGTAGAGCGTGCTTTTTGGCTGCAAAATGATCAAAGTGGTCGGACGGATTAGAACCCACAAAGCCTTCCATGTCAACCACAGGCGTTCCATCTCTCGGAGTCGATGCAATAATCCATTTTACTCGGGATTTTTTATCAGGTAAATTCTCCCCGTTAATATCTCAAATTGGCAACATTTTGGCCGTCGTATTGAAGCCATTTTCAATATAAGATCCACTTTTTGTGCCTTCATTCGCCTCTTGATCGACTTCTTCTATTTGGGACAAATTCAATGACTTGTGAGGGTGGGGATTTCGAAGGTGAAATAAGCCGTTTAAGCCGGAGTTCATCTGTGTAAATAGGGTCAACTTCCTGTCCGCGAAGACTCCATTTAGGTAATAATAATAATTGGTCTCCTCCTCCTCAGCAGCAATTAGCAGATTGCTACACCCACCAGCCCTCCCCTCCCCTACAGTAGTTGTCGCTGGCCAGTCTCTCTCGCTCGCTTGCGGAGTTGACGGCCTGGGGGGCGGAGCGACTCGTCTGCCTATCAGTTCTGTTATTCTAACGAGTGCTAAGAGACGCTAAGCCTCTTACGCAACGTTCCCTCTTTCTCTCTCCGATTAGCACCTACTCCAGCCGGCTGGTAATGTTAAAGCGACTTAAATCTTTTCGCAAACTATTAGCTGCGGGTTAGAGACGGATTAGCCGTGATCCTAAAAGGGGCTTCTCTCTTTCATTTGGGAGGAGGATAGCATGACTTTTCTGATTCATTGAAGATTCTTCTTTTTTTTCTGAGCAACTTTCAAAAAACCAATTGGCGACCAAAAATGACTTACTGTAGGTGATCACGGGACGACACGGGGCAAACGAGATTCTTTCACACCTCACTCTCTCTCTCTCAGTCGCAGCCCAACTTGACAAATATTTTCACTGAATATTTCCAGACTTTCTCATATAATTTCGACCTTTTTCATGCATACTTTTTGACCAAATCCGGGATGCTATGAGGTCGTTTTCAGCCACTTCCTGATAGCATATTTGCAGTCCGTTTGTTTGGCAAATTTTACATTTTTTAAAGAAATTTATTCACCAAACTTTTCGATATTTTTTGGCTGTCTGAGTGGTCACCTAGACAGATAATATCTGTTTTTTCTCTGAGAGAAAATCTTCTTTTGGAACTCCAAAGCAAAAGCTAGTTTTCTCACTAGGTGGACAATATTTTTAAAGAAATTTAGCTCATTTTTAGAGCTAATTTTGACATAAAAATTATAAATTTAGGGGTGATTTTGAGCACAAAAATTAGGAGGTCGTAGTTATTTTTTGATTAAAAAATCGGGCTTTATTTGGAAGTTTTGAAGGTTCTTACCAGACAAGATGGCTCCAGATTTCGGGAGTTCCGTCCATGTTTGGAAGAAAAAGGTGTCAAATCAAAATATTTTGGTGTGGGGATGATTTGTGTTGACACTTGAAATATCGGGCCATCTGCATCTGTCTAGAGTGAGTATACACCTGTTCATTTTCAAGCCTAGGGTCCTGTTTGATTTGGGGTCATGACTCGCGAGAAAATCTCTTCGAGGTGTGGGGCTCTCACCCTCAACTAATTTCCGGCCGATTAATTGACCACCGTAGCTGGGGGTAACATTCTCGAGGCGCCAATGTCACCTCTGTCGTTGATGGATTGATTTTCTACAGTAACTGCCAGCGTTTCTGGTTTTCGGCCCGTCTCGTACAAGAGGGGGGCTTATCGCGAGTCTCGCTCTCTCTCTTGATACAGTATGCTCCTCGTCTCTTGGATAAACATTGCCAACTCCAAGCAATTTTTACAAGCAATTCGAACAATGTTTCAGAAATGGCCTATCCATCCACCTTTTCCGCCTACCTGCCGTGTCCGTCGACCACAACTCCAAGCCAGGGATTCGGCTATGGAATGCCGCCGGTGCCAACCGCCCTCACGATGTTTCCAACCACCGGATACAATCCAGGTGAGGCTTTATCCGGCTTGAAGTGGAACGGTTAGTCTTTTACTTACTTAGAGTTAAAAATAGGTGATCCTTTTGATTTTTCTAATTTTTACATTAAATTTACTGTAGTTTTCAAAATTTAGAAATAATTCAATCAAAAACTAAAATAATTTATGAACTCTGAATCAAAATTATTTTGTTGGAATTTTTGAGTTCTAAATCTTAAAATTTTCACTGACTTTTAATCAAATTGCTGGCTACGGTTGGCCCTCAATAAGAGGAATAAATTAGAAAATTAAGGATCAATCCTATAAGTTTTTGAAATTCAAAAATTACAAAAAAAAAAAACAACTTACCAAATCGATTGCAGCGATGATCCCTCGGAAGAATCGTCGAGAGCGGACCACTTTCAACCGGCAGCAGCTGGAAGTTCTTGAGGGTCTCTTCGCCACAACGCACTATCCAGATGTGTTCACTCGGGAGAAAGTGGCTGAGCAGATCAATCTTCAGGAGAGTCGAATCCAGGTAAAAGAGAGTCCTCCTATTTGTGTTGACTGCTGACCCTCCTCGCGATAAAGAAATAATCCATTGATTTAGGTCTGGTTTAAGAACCGTCGGGCAAAGCACCGTCAGCAGGAGAAACAAAAGCCCAAGTTGGACAAAAAAGACCCGGATGATGTGGTCGGCCAGCTGGCTAAAAGCGACTATACACCTCAAATGAGCTCCGAGCCAGAGACTGGTTCTCCTCTCAAAGCGTCACTCTCTCCAGTTGATGTCAAACCAACTTCTCCGTCTACTCGTTCAAGCAGTGGGCTTGGAGACTCCTCGTGGAGCAGCGAGCCATCTTCGGTTAGTTTTATCAGACTTCTCGGCGCATCGATTGATTCGAATCCAAAAGACTGATTCGATAATTTTGAATTTTGACACAATCCGGAAAATTTCAGAGCACTTCGAGCTCGACTGCTTCAGCTCCGGCGACATCGGTTGCTCTGCCAGTTACAGTGCCGACAACTTCGGCAGTCGGCAGTAGTCCTCAAATCTACAATAGCTACGCCTATCCGTACTATCTGGATAGCGCTTCGACCTACGGCAGCTACGCCTATCAGAACTACTCCCAGGCCAATCCCTACTACTTCGCCTTCAATCAGAACCAATCGACCAGCCTCTAAATAATTTGTAAATATCACCAAGATAAAGTCCCAACTGCCCCCGTGTCTCGTAGAAAAGTAAAAAGTGACCTTTGTCCCAATGAGCTTACAACTCGGTTGCCTCTAGACCCCTCCTACCCCCTCCTCCAAGCGACAGTATTATTGTCTTTTTTGAATGTGTTAATAAAAGTTACCGTGAGTGCTCTGTCCCTAATAGGATTGAACGTGTGTCCTCGGTCGCACAAGTGCGTCGGCCCTTTACTATCCAGCCCTCCTGGTGAGCCACTTCACGCTTTGAGGTTAGCCGAAATCAAGAGAGACGATGGGAACGTATTGTGACAAAAGAGCTTTTCAGCTAATATTGCGCCAAAAATTGCAGGGGAGAGAATGCTTTTGTTTAAAAAGAAATACCATAAACTCTCTAATAAATCTCAATTTCTAGTGTCTTTTCCCACAATTTAAAAGAATTTATGATGCTCTGCACAGTTGTAGAGAAGAAGATTTTATGGTAATGCTATTTCTTCGTCTTACTGTCTCTTTCTTCACTAATTTCCCAACAGTTCTACATTCCAAGTTTGCTGTCGCTGATGTTAACTACCACTTTTTTCAACTCTTGCCCTTCCTCAAATCTCCAATCGCTATAAATTCTAATTTAATCGGTGATAGAAACCAAGCCAGCCGAACAGTTGGGTCATCTCTTGTTCGCTAGTTGGATAGAATCTATCAATAGATTCGAAAAGAAGTGAGAAGCTATTCTGATAAAGGAATTCGGTGGAG
This sequence comes from Oscheius sp. JU1382, assembly GCA_932521405.1. NCBI lineage: Eukaryota > Metazoa > Nematoda > Chromadorea > Rhabditida > Rhabditidae > Oscheius > Oscheius sp. JU1382. The sequence goes on from OW051479.1 coordinate 6,583,477, forward strand.
AGAAATGCTTATAAAAATGGTAGAAAGCTGACTATTTTTTTGAGATTTGCATTCAAAAGGAAGAGGAAGTGACTTATAAGATCCAAAATAAGGATGCTTCTCTGTTGATTAGCACGGCGTGATATTCAGCTCTATTCTGATATTATGAGGTCAATTAGGTGGATATTGCCTTGCGTAAACAATATAAAGTGACAAAATCTCATGGCGGCCGATCCTTTGAGCCTTTTGGAGACAATCTCTAAAGAAATTTTGATAGAAAATGTTCAATCGATCGGATTGGCGAGACGAGACCCACTTTACCCTTTTAAAAAAGCCTCATTTTAGGATAAAGAATGGGTCTCGCCGCAAAAACCCCTTTCTTTGATACGAAGGATGTCGTCTTTTTATGAATAGTCTATAGAAAAAGGGCAATTTTTATGGAAATATTTAACCCATGAAACTGAACTTTGAAGATCTCTTTCTTGCAGATGAGATTTTGGAATAAGCGTTTCGACCATAGCCTGCTTCAGAAGACCTACGTGATAAGCCAATCACTGGCACGCGTTGACTGGCCTCGAGTCTTAAAAGCTTATGACTGAAGTGGCCGAAATAATCCGTCCTTTTTCACAGTCAAAGGTCGCAGAGAGGAGGACTAATTGATGGATCATGTTGTCACTGTGTCTCTTGTGCAAAGGTATAATTTCCTGTTGCGTTCTTCCGATCTCAGGAAGGCGTTGCGTAACATAAAATCACATGTTAATTCCACTTTTGGATTTGAATTTCTCCTCCCATTTGAAGTAGTCATTGGAAGTAGTTCAAATCCATCCCAAGTCTGGTGCAAAATTACTAATCCCATAATTATGAGCAACCAATTACGCAACCGCCGAGCTTATCCTAAGATTGACTAATTTCACCCAGGAGGCAGAAAGCTAATCGTAGAAAGACAGGTGGATGGGTCGGCGATTACGAAGAGGCCACTTCGAACTGTCTATCGGATCGGCGTGATTGAAAGCGAGCCGCCGCTTGTGGCACATTCCCAGTGAGCCAAGGTGCGACGAAGCCAAAGGGAAGTGGTCAAGAGAGTTGACGTAGCAGAGACACATATCTGACCGGTCGACCACAGGTCTCGCCACCTCTGGTCACAACTTTTTATTCAACGAAATTTGCCCTTTTTTCTGACTTTTCCACTCGTTCTTAAACTTTAAATAGCTTCTAAGAGCTTCAAACTCGAAGAGATCCCATTTTGGGATGAAATTCTCCACTTTCAAATGAAGATTGCGCTAGAATTTAAGGGAGTACTGTAAGATTTTCATTAAATCCCTCTGCTTGTTTTCGCGGTAATTTTCAATACATTTTGACCAGCCAGCTTTCAGATGAAACAAGTCACCTTTGATCTCACAAGTGCATTGTAAGTCATAACTATTTATGCTGTGAGTAAATCGAGAAATGAGAAATTATCTGGGACTGGACTTTCTTGCTGAATATTGCATCTTTTAAAATGCTTTTTCCTCTTTTTCTTTGGCCAAATCTGCCCCAATGAATGAAATTTGTGGAATCTTTGAGCTGGCAGATATGTGTTAAGCCCGTAAGCTGTTTTCGTGAATTCGCGAAGAGCACTTGAATCCCTATTCTGATAGCTGAATATTACCAGATCTGGATTATCCATATAGTCTCTCACTCTTTGCTCCTCTTTTCTTTTTAGCTACCTGTAGAGCCGACAAAAGCTCAGTTGAGAGCCGTGACCGTTTTGTTGCGCATGGATGGGCTCGAAGAAATAGGGGCGGAACGACACCTGGCTCCGATCTGAGATAAGGATCCGCCCGATGTTCATAATCCCTCCACGATGCGCCGGAAAGAGCTCCGACACTAGGTAATTGGCGAACAATTTGCATCTGCCACTCACCTGGGCGCGCAGGGAGACAAAAAATCAGAGACGCATGCCGACTGTACCGAGTGAGCGAGATAATGAGGCGAGAGGCAAATGAGCCGGATAATTGTAGATCGACTTGTTGCGGTTACGATAACTATCCACTATCTTTCATTTGGGAGGAAAATACAGGCTGCTACCACGGCCGGTTTTAATTGTTTGAACAAAAATCTAACCTACCGTATTATCTTTTTGAAATCGCGCAAGGTTTTAGGTCATTTCTGTTATTTTTCCTCCTTAAGTTTACGGTATTCCAAAGCAAGTCATTTTTGTTTCAAAGAAAACCCAAAAAAAGTGCTTCAAAATTAGGAAAGTTGAGACTATTGGGAGATTTGAAGAGACAAAGTAGAATTTTACAATAAAAATGCTGACTAGCTTTATCGATAAAATTATCTTTTGTGGGCATTTAGAAGGCTTTTTGTCAGCTAATTTTAAATAGCAAGCTCAGCAATGGCTTATTCAAGATCCTCAAGAGAAAATTTGATGATTCTGAAATCCCCCTATTCCCCCTGTATAACTTTTTGCACCCAAAGTGCGTTTTGAAATCATTGCGAACATATACAAATCAGCTTTATTTCGCGTACAGCTTCGAGTCTTATCCCCAGCACTTATGGATAAAAGTATCGCCAAGTGACGACGAATATTGCGTAGACAAACAGGCATTATTTCCTTCCTTAGCATTTTCAATTCCTGTTGCGCTGAGCTTCTTTGGCTAGGGATTGGAGTTGACCTCGTAGAGGGACGTTGCGTAAGAACCAGGAAACACAGGGCATTAGTTACTCAAGCGTATCTATTTGTCTATCAACTTCTCTCCTCTCTTCTCTTCTGGCCATCTGTTGCCTTCGTCTAATCCCAAAACTGTGGGTTGCGGGATGCAGCTGGCCGCAAGTCCCCTCCCTCGCGAAAATTAGAGCTCTCCCTCTCCGCGTAGGGAGAGAAGACCCAAAAGATAATCCGTCACCTGATTCACCGACGGATTCCCGACATTGGGGATTAGAGCCGCTCTTTGTTAGAGATGATATTTTAATGAATGGCGCGTATTGTGTCGTCGACTTCGGGAAGATGCCGCCGGCAAAGAGTGCGATGAGCAACACACCCACCAGTTGGGGAGATACTGTAGTCTGACTCTGATGTTTGACAGAATCTTCGCAAAAATAAGGGAGCACAAACAAGAGCTTCTTACAGATTTTCCCGGAACCTACCATATCCCCATCAAAAACAAGATCTTTTTGTTCCGGGAATAGAATTTCTAGAAACGAAGTCAAAATACCGTAAATTTTGACATTATTTTAAATAATTGATTTTTGTGATTTTAAATATTCCGCGAATTTTTAATTTATGAAATCCTCTGAGAATGTATCCTTCTTTTCTAAAAAAGCTCAAAAATTTTGATTTTTTAAGAGAGAAGGATTCCCATTTTGGAGCCAATTTTCATTAATAAAAATTATTTTCGAAGTGATTTTCTATCATTTTTAGCCGAAAAAGTCGCTTTCAGAAATTAGTTTATCAAAGTTTACACCAGGATTCCAGAAATATCGCCAATATTATTTGGGATCTCTGGCTCTCTCTCTCACTTTCAAAGATCCCATTCACAAGTACTGTAAAATATTAGGAAATAAGCCTAATTCCATAAAAATGCAGAGATCTGGTGTTTTCGAATGACTCGATCGGCGGAATCAAAGACAGTCGCACAAAGTGATGACAAGAGACAAGACCTGTGCAAAGTACCTTCCATCTCTTGCCAGCCTGAATATTTCCCCGGGTCATGTCGGGCTGAAAGACCGCCATCTGACTGTCAAGAGTGCAGGGGCTCTTTCCATTAACCGGTCTCATTTACTCCCACAATCCCGCAGATTTCGCCAGATTACCCGACACACATAGTCCCCTCGATGTTTTCGCGTTTTTCCAAAATATCGCCTCGTCATTTGCGCTCAGAAGATGCGAGAGCCCAGTTTGGTAAATATACGCTGGATTACGGTAGGGAGGGAATATTCCGTCGACCTCTTGGAGGAAGAGACCAGCCAAAAGACTCCGCCCACGTAGGGGGCGGAGGGGTTAGAGGTTGAGAGCCCTTCTATACAGTTCTCTCTGTAAGCTTCGACACATTCAGATCATCCGGATTAGGTTTGCTTCCCGTTTTAATCCTAATAATATTTTGAGAGTTTAAGAGACTCATTAAGCCAAACAAAAGAGTTCGAATTCCATTTTTTGTCGATTTTTTAAAACAAATTCTTGTCCAATCCTCGCCATTGGTTCCAAATTCTCTTTTACTACAATAATCGAATTTCTGAGTCAACTCTTTTCCAAAAATTTCAAAAAGAAGTAGCGCAAATTTCAAATTATTTTTCAATTTTCCGATTCCTAATAATCCTTCTTTCCAACTCTTCACCCAAAATTTGGCTCAAATCGCAAATTTGTTTACAAATTTCAAAGTAAAAAGTTAGAATTTTCCATGTGCTGATTCTGCAAAATCTTTTCGATTCATCATCTTTTAAAAAGTCAACAATTTCTTGTCAAAACTCGCCCCCCTTTTGATAGTAAAAGAAGCCCACGTGATCAGACTTCTCCCCTCTCTTTTCTTTTGTCTTTTCAGTCACCTTTTCTCCATGTTATGACTAGCGCAGAAAATAAAACACAGAGCTCCTCTTCCTTCTTAACAGCAGCCTATACTGCACTCTGTTTGATTGAGAACCTTTCCAAATCCTTGATGAACGCATCAGGATTTTGGATCTAAACGAAAGATCTTCAAGACGAGCAAATGTCTGATTAATCTCTTTGAAATTGATGACGATGAGTGAAAAGGCTGTTTAGATGGGGGAGCAGTCAAGAGGAAATCTGAACTTTCTCATAATCTTGTCAGAAGAAGCACTGCTACTCTATTTTGATAAGCGAGATGAAGCTTTAAAAAATAGCCACCTTGACTTTATTCTTTGCTGAATTGTCTCTCCATTTCGTGTAATTTGATACAAAGGTGAAATCAATCGGAAGATCGAAAAAATTATTGGGAATTCGCTCCATTGCCCCCCAGAACCTGTCGTTTAAGAGAAACATGTGAGATAGGCCTGGCCTCTCGACTCTTCAAATTTCATACTAAAAATCTCTTTTATCCCTCAATTGCCATAATCCTCAGACTATTTGCGAAGAGAATTGATTTTATGTAAATTGATCTTCCGAAAAATTGAAGGATTTGATCTCACCTCTAGAGTTCTTGCAGAAAATTTTACTTTCTAAGAAAAATTAGCTCAAACTCAGAGGATTGTACTTTGTCTTTGTTCTCAATTAGGGAATTACTGTAGCGTAATCCCGGGACAAATGACTAGACAACTTTTTGATCCTCCGTAATTCTGATCGCCCTCGCTCTTGTTCTCTTTGATCCTAATCCCGAGAAATTTCAGGCTCACCCACCCCAGACTGGGCTATACGGTAATCTCCCCCTCGCCTCTACATCGGCTGGTTCATATCAGTCGGATTAACCTTATCCCCTATCACTGGTGCCTCTTCACGACGTGCGATCTCTCGCTTCTTGGGAGGGATGGGTCCTCCTCCTCCATTCGCCAGCTACGGCTTCCCAACCGCCTTCCAGTCTGCGCTGCCGTACTCCTTCCTGCCTTTGGCAGCCACGACAGCCACTACGTCAGCAGCACTTCACGGAGGAGTCGTCGCCAATGGGTACGCCTATTTCACCTAATGACGAAGGCTATCTAGGACCTTATAGACGGCGCATCGAGTGGGTTGCGATGTCGTTTTGTACAAGGGTTTCGCACAGATTATCCTTATATTCATTAGGAGGATAAGCCTTAATCTAGGGAGCAAAATTTATAGTTTATCAGGGGATTTCCCCGTTGTGTTTGTAGCCTGGACAACACTCCGGTCTCCCAGATTTTTTGATTTTAATTTCTAGTAGTTTTCATAAAGAAGCGACCCTTACAAACCAGTTGAAATGTCAAACCTACCGTAAACCAATTTTGAAAAGTTAAAATTCCAGAATTCATCGCTTCGAGAGAAAAGCGAATTTTAAAATTCTTCGGTGAATCTAAAGCCATTTAAAAGGGTTCGATTACTGTAGCCCAAGTCTAGTCCTTCTGTTTGGCGAAATCGACAAAAAAATTCATCTCATTTTTAGACTTTAGTAGCAAGCCGGGCTAGTTTAAACGTTCATAAAATTGTCGTTTTTGAACGTTTTTTTTAAAATTAATTTTTTAAAACAATTAATACAGCTTTTCTTAAACAAAGGAATCTCTCTCTGAATCAGAGGAGGTAAAGCTCTACAATTTTGTAAAGCATTTTCAAAATTTGTAAAAATGAAAAAGGTTTACGGTAATCTAAAGTAATGTTAAGCCTGCATTTCCTGGTTGGAAGGCTCTTTGGAATAGAAATTTTGCTTTAAACTTTCGACCAAAAGCGAGAAAAGTTGAATTATTTTGTGACTTCCTCAAAGACAGACATTGATGTATCAGCGGTGTACACAAGTTATCCTCCTAAAGCCTAAAGTACAAGGCTCCATTTCTCTAAGATTAGCTGAGCGATCAGACCCCCTGATAATCCATTAGCTTATCAAGAGCCCGCCCACAAAATCCCCACCTCCCCTCGCCGTCGTCGTCTCGTTTCATAACGCCTCCAGCAATGGTCGTTTTCAGCGACGTGAATCGTCGAAATGGCCGACGAGAGAGGACTTCTTTCAATCGGATGCAGCTGGAGATTCTCGAGAGTACCTTCAAGTCGACCAGCTATCCGGATCTCAACACGAGGGAGAGCCTCGCCAGACGTATTGGACTCCAAGAGACTCGTGTTCAGGTAACTCCTTCTCTTTCTTTCCAACAGACAATTCCAGGTCTGGTTCAAAAATCGTCGAGCCAAACAGCGACAACAGGCGAAGTTGGGAAAAGTGGCTACGGATAGTAACAGCTCTGAATCGCCTCCGCCCGAGCCGAAGGTCGAAATGAAGCCTATTCCAATGCCAATCCCCCCAATTCCAATACCAGGAACAGCGGATTTTAATGCTGTCACCGAGGCCAAGTATATGAATTCTATGGGAACCAAGAAGGAAGCTGACTACACTGCTGAAGCTCTCAAATACGCCGATACCGGTGAGTCTATTGTTGGGGATTTTTGAGGGATTTTATAGCGAAAAACGGCTCTTTTTTTACTGATCAGAGATCAAAATAGTCTAAATTTGATCAATTTCTATGATAATTTCTTCTATATTCTGGTGCAGAGAATTGTTTGAGCTCAGGAAACATACAGACTCTGCCATCCGAATGCAATTTTATAAGTTCATCTACGTCAGCAATGTTTTTCAAACACACTGGTTTCGACTTTTGCTCTTTTGTTCTTTTCTCTTCTCTTTAAAAAACAATCAATAAAAAATACTTTTTTCAAGCATATATAAAGACCACAATATTAGCGAGAATTTTCAGAGACGAGCTTCCCGGGATGGGCTTATCCGTTCACAACCGCCAATTACAATTTCTACAATACGTTCTACACTTCGCCCCAGGCTTATGCCTATCCAGCCACGACTTACACTGACTATAGCGCTTCATATTCTCCAAATAATCCGAATTTCAATGGTACTACTCTTTAAGTTTTTTGCTCCCCTTTTCCAGCACCGATCTCATACAAAAATGTTGTCTTTTTCCCCCAATTGATCGATTATCGAAAAATAATTGTAAATATGCCGCCCTGTGTGAGAATGAGAATAAAGAATTTGTCGAGAGAAAGCGCAATGTGTATTTGGTTGTACTTGTCACCTGCGGGTTGCGTCAGGGAGGGTAGATGCCGAAAGGAGGAAGCAAACACTCGATTAGGAGAACGTGTGAAAGGCAGCGCGTTTTGAGGTGAGTCGATCGACTGGATTACTCCTCTTTGAGGGGGATTTGTTCCTATTAATGAGAGATCAGCTTCGATTTCTCTTCTGGAAGGAAATTGAGGATAGAAACCCACAAATTTGTCGTCGCTTATAATTCGCAATCGAAGCCAAGGAAACCCCGAGCGAGACGAAAGCCAAAAAAAGTCATTCCCGTCTGGTCTACTGGTTTCTTAATTTGTCAGCGACTTTGACCACCTAACTGGCGACATTTTTCCGATGGTTTTAATCAAGGGTTCTTATAAAATAGGGCTGACTCTTTTGAAAGTTGGATTCTTATGGTTACTACGATGGGCAAAGAATTTGCTTCGGGTAAATCTCATTAGTTTTTTGTGCCTTTTCCCACTCATTTGGTTTCTTTCAGATCAAACCGATTATAATTCACCTTCACTCCCGCTTTATTTGTGGCGAAGCTCTCAATACTTTCAGGTTTAGATGATCTAAAAATCAATGACAGCTCTGAATTTACTTTCCTCAATTTCGTATAGCCACAAACAAAGCATAAACCGAAAATCAAAACAAAAACGATTCATCGCTGAAAATCCATATCCAATTATTTAGGTTATAGACAGTTGATACTGTATATTTTTTTGCTTGAAAGACCTAGAGGTTTTTAGCTATTCCGGTTGTATGTGCACAATTCGTACTTTTGTTCGGCAATCGGGTCAGTCTCGAATATGTCTGGGAAGGAAAGCCATCAAAACAAGGAGATTTGTACCTTTTTATGTCGAGCTCTTTGAAGAAAACAGACAAAGGGAGGTTAGAAAAAAAAGACCGACGGAATTCAAAATTGGTCCTTCTGCCACTTGTAGCGCTAATCCTATTGCAGTATTTGTCTCCTTTCGGTGGGCTAAGTGGTCTTCTCTTGGGGGTTACGGTACCCTCTCACCTCTCGCGACCAAAAGACGCCGCTCTTACTGACCCCTCGGATACTCCGGTATTTGTTGAGCCGTCATGATACTCAAAGCTTGACGCGGATATCATATTTCCATGCTCTTTTTTATTAGAAAAATCAAAATATAGAGAAATCACTGGGGATAGAGAGATAGAGAGAGAGAGAGAGAGGTATTTACATCGGGTTTGCACAGGTTACGGGAGTCAATTCGGACGAATTAAAGGTCAGCTGGGAGGCATAGAAGGGCAAAACCCCATTGAATGGCTGACCAATTGGCAACGACGAATCATAGCGACTCAACAGAGGAGCATCTTGGTTGACAGAATTCAGAACAGCCGCCAGAGCTGAAGTCGAAGCTTGTTGGCTGGCTGCATCAGCAACATCTTCAGGTCGAGTCAGCAATCCATTCTCATATCGCGAGGGAGAATCAATCCTCGTCCGCTTGTGCTGCACATCTGGAAGATTTATTTATTTAGGCTGTTCTGAAAAGGAATCTCCTTGATTTCTCAGCTAAAAGATGTAAAATTTTTACGGAAAATAATATGCTTTTTGATGGTTTTAACATGAAATTTCAATCTATTAGATCTCTTTTTGAATTCTTTTAAAACCTTCACCCGAGCCCTCTAATTTCTCTTTGTTTTGGACGCTTCTCCAGACAATTGCCCTCTCTCCCGTTGCCCCGAGAAACGAAGAAAAGCAATCAGCACGCACACGCCATCTAATTGCCTACAGTAGTCCAACACACTCACTTTCAGGCAACATTCCAATATCCATACAGCGCTTTAGTCGACAAGCCCGGCAGATTTTACGATAGCCAGTGGCTGGAAAAGGAAATTGGAGGGAGAGATCGCAACTAACAGTCTTTCTGAGGATTGTTGCAGCGTTGGCTACGCTTGCAGATGTACTTCTTGTCGTCGCTGATGGTTCTCCGGAAGAATGCAGCGCAAGCAGCACACGTTCGAGCCCCAAAGTGAAGGCCATTAGCTGGACTGGTTTGACAGACCTAGATGAGCTTTTTTCTGCTCAAAAGGAGGAAGAAATACCTGACAGTCAAAGCCCAATTTCGGAATCTGAGGAGGCTCTTGTCGCTCTGATCGTTCATAAAGAGGAGGATCAGCAGCTTCAATCTTTTTTGATTCCTTGAGAAGACTCTCCAGAGTATTACTGCTTCCAGTATTGTAAAGGAATGGATTGGTAAATTGATTCAAAAGGATCTCTTCTTGTCTGAAAAGCCCTTTTATCCACCTAATGAGTTGGCTAAACCTTAAAGCAGAAAGCGGATGCGAAGTATGAGTTATAGCAGCTTCCTGTGCCTTTGCATCGTGCTTGAGAATAGAATCATCCAGAAGATGGTTGCCAAATCGAGATTCGAGTTCAGTTCCCGGTAGGAAGTCTGAATCTTAATTAAAAGCTGCAAGGTTTTGCAAAAATTTTTGTAGCGAATGGCCTTCCGTACAAGCTTCAGCCGGTGTAAGTAAATAGATTCTATTGAGATTTGACAAATAAATTACAGTTTGGGAATGGAAAGAAGGAGGCGTTGGTGAGGTTGCAAGCATCCAATTGAGCCTGATGAGAGGAATGCTGAACCACAGATGGACGATGAACAAATCCTTGAGTTGCGGCGAAAGGGTTTGCAAAGAAATCTAGAAATCTGCTGATAAAGAGAAAAGAAGCTCACCGGTATTGAAACTCATCTCGCTAACAACACTGCTGGATTGACCCATATTAGCGGCTAATTGAGCTGCCAGCTGGGGATGTTGAGCCACCGTTTGGCTGACTTCTTGAGCCGCCTGTTGATTCAGATGCTCTTGGGCAAGATGAGCCATGTAGCCGGTCGGTTGAAGCACAGAAGAACGATCCATTTGCTGCATTTGAGAAGCATAAAGCCATTGTTGGGGGTCCATTCTCCTGGAGGACTGGAAGATACAGGTTTATGTTCAAGGCTTATTTTGAGTTAGAGACGACTACGATCTCCAAGGAGAAATAACTGACGTCAAGCCTCGCAGCTCAAGTAAAATGTAAACGGTTGATATTGCTTTGGTTTGAAAACATCTACAAAGACTCGTTTTAGAACAAATTCTTCTTGGATTTTGCCAAAAATGTAAAAACTCTTTGGAAACAATTCAGATTAGAATTAAATTATTTGGCCAAACGCTTTTTTTTACCCCCAATTAGAATGAACCGTAATCTTGAACCACCCCCAATGATTTGAGCCCTTCATTGGCTCTCACAATTTTAAAGTTTCTACAAAGTTGTAGACTTTGATCTCCTCTACAACTTTGAAGAATATTAGAAAAATCTAAAAATTAGAATAAAACTCTGAAAAATCTTGAGAAAGTTGAATTTTTAGGGATTTATTCGAGAGGATAAGGTAGATGGGATTAGTCATCGTTGGTAGCAACTGTTCAGAAAAGAGTAGTTGAGTATTGAAAAAATGAATCTTCATCTTCAGAGCTGCCAGATATTATTTTATTGAAAACGAGTAAGAGAAGGAGATTCAGCAATTTTTGTTCTTCTGGATAATTTCGCTTTTTTCTCATCAGAAAAGTCAAATGGAATATAATTTTGACAATTTTATAAAGTTTTCCGTCTAAAATTGTGTTGCCTATTTTTCATAAAAAAAAGAAAAAGCTCCAAAATTTTTGGCTATAATCCCGCGATTTGTAACTGGGGCAAAACTCGAAATTGTCTCCACTGCCCGCTTTATGCTCCTAGGCTCTAGCCACTTTACGTCTACCTAGCTGCAACAAAATTTTGGCTGCATCCAGCTACAATCGGAAAGAGTCTTGTAGTTGAGGAGAAAAGAAGAAAAGGTATGTATCGGAGTGGAGCTGGCCGGCACCTCGGCAACGGCCTACAATCGAAGATACAAAAAGAGGGACTACGGTAGTCGAGAAAGCAGTCAACAGCCGACTTTCAATTACTTCTCAGAGGCGTTTAGCCACTTCAGGTAAATTGGAGAGTTACAAATCTCTCGGAAGTAATTAGTAAGTGAAATGCGGAGATGGCAAGGGAGCAACATTTTCTCCAACAAGACTTGAATTTCGATCTTCTTTTTCTGGAAAAAAATAGCGAATCAAATTGTAATTTCAAAGTTTTAAAATTTCGCTCTTTCCTCCCCCTAGATTACAGTAACGGAAGTACAGAAAACAGTGTTCAGCAAGTCTTTGTAGTCTTTATTTTCCTTTACGCTTTCTTTTCAGAACAATAAAAAGTTTAAAAAGTGAATAGAAATTGTCTCTGCCTCTTCTGGAAATGAGGAAAGATCTTTTTTCCGGAGTCTTGTCTTTGAAATGACCAGCCCGCGCTGTTTGTCCAAATGTCAGAAAGTCTTCCTTCTCTCCATTTTCGGAAGCGTTCTGCCGTCACCATGCTGCTTTTTCCAATCCTTTTGGACCTCAATCTAATTGTAGCTGGTATATGCCCCCTTTTTTTGTTGAAAACACTTCCAAAATTCAGCCATTTTTGCTCCCCAAATGCCTTGCTGCACAGAAAGTCTCGGAGTCAAAGCCTGCACCCGACTCAAACTATGGAATCCAGTGAAATTTGCCAAAAGGTTTTATTCTCTCTCAATTTCCTGGAATTCCCTTCAGATGTGCGACAGAAGCTGATTTCGGAATTCTTCAATGCTGCCACAGTTGTGAGACGAATGTAGCAGTAAGTATCCACTTCAAACAAAATCTTTCAGCATATTGGACGAGAGATTTTTGTGAATGGAACAGCGAGTGCCCAATGTTTTGACAGGGCTTTTTGCAATGAGGATTCCTGCAAGAATACAATGATTGCCTTCAGGAGATGCAGAAAATTCTGCGGCTATTGTGATCCAATTATTTATTCAACGCAAACTAGCGATACAACCAAATGCCCACACATTGGCTAGAATAGAATAAAGAGATCTTCCAGGCTTGCAATTATTGTTCGAGTGGCTAGGGTGGAGTCTAAAAAGAAAAAAAAGCAAACATGCTATTTGGTCTATATTTGAGATCGATTAGATTTAATTTTTAAAGGGACAAGATTATCCCCAAAAAATCCTTTTTAGCCTTGGGTTACGGTAGAATAATAATAATCCACGCATTTTTATTCAATTTTAATCCGTATTTTTGCCGCAAAAAGTCGGTTTCAAATTTGGGATTCCCATATCAGCTAGAAATTACTGCATTTTGCATACCCTTTTGTGACCTATCGAACGGAATAGATTTCTTTCGATTTTTCGCAGCAAACTTGAGAAATTTCCTATCTCTTTTATCTACCATAAAAAATGAACGTTTCGAACCGATTTCTGTTGACTACTACTGCTATCTGTTTTGTAAGAGTTGTAAACCAACAAAAGTCTGATGCCAAGTCAGGCATCTTTGAAAACTATTTATTATCTAAGCAGCCCTCTCAACAACCCTCATGTTCGATTTTGTAAGCTTTACAAGCTTCTTCCTATCTTGTTCAGAATAAATTCTTCTTTCTGATGTTTATTTTGTGGGTTGACACTAGTACTAGCAAGATGTTGAACCTTGAGCCGTGTTGGCGGGAGCTGGAGGGCACAATAAGCTATTGAAGGGAAACGACGGATGATTCATGGTTGCCTCCTTCAAAAAGACAAAAGATCTCTCATCACTTCCCCTTTTGGCTCTTGACCCCAGGCCGATAAGATCTCTTGCTCCAGCTGCGGCTCACCGGACTATTTGTGGTGTCCGTCGGCTTGTGTGTGACTATATTTCTCTGACGTGTTTGTCTAAGCCCCTCCCCTCCGAGCGCGAAGCCAACGGGCCGGCCAGACCGGAGTCCACTCCTCCTACTTATTCACTTTCTACTTATTACCTGGAAGACCTTTTTTTGAAGCTGCGAAAGGGAGAGTAGAGGAGATACGAATGGCGAGTGAGGAACGAGCACAATGGGTCGACATACAGCTGAACACATTCGCCAACTGGATGAATCAACAGGTGCGGAGGGAATTTGATCTGTTTATTCGGGTTATTACTGACGGGAGGAAGAGTCAATTTTCTAGCTTTTTTCGGCTTCCTGACCTTTGCTCTCTTCCTCTTTTAGGTCGAGAGAAGAAGCTTCTTCTATTTCATGCTGTCATGTTTTAAACAAAGCTTCTTTCAGAGTCAGAGAAAAGAAAAGTTGGAGAAAATGATTTATGTTTACCTCTTTGAAAGAATGCTTCTTTATTTCGTGAATAAAAGACAATTTCGCTATCTAGAGGAAATATAAATACCAAAATTCTATGTAAATTTGAACTTTTTAATTTGCCGCATTTTTCTTTAAAATAAAATACCATAGTTTGGTCATAATTTTGATATAATTTTACTAATTTTTGAGACTTTTGATGTTCTGAAAACTTGTAGAGAAAACCAAAATCTACAACTTTGTAGAAAATTGAAAATTACAAAAGCAAAAGACAAATCACGGTAAACTAAATCTTGTCTCCTTTAGAAGAAATACGGTAAAATTAAATGAGGAATCTTGTTGAGACTCTTGACAGTTCTTTTGTCTTAAGAGCAAGCCGTCAGTTTTCATACTTTCTTCATGATTAAAAGGCTAAGAATAAGAGTCGTAAAGTGTAAATTACTGGCATTGTTTAGGAAAGAAAAAGGATAATAAAATTACCAAATCTAGAGAAAGAGCTATAAATTCTAGTTATTTTTTCGTTTTCTTATTATTAAAAATCTTTCCGAATGACCCAAAATTAGTGAGAACTTGCATGCTCAAAAAGCAGAAAGCCTGTTTGACTAAAATCTCTGCCTCGCCGAGGTCGTTTGCAGCCTGCAGAGAACATAAAGAAACTGTCCACTTTTAATCTTCCTTTGATCTGTGGAGGATCTAATTTCATTGAGAGATTGGAAGATCGTTTGCACTTGCAGTGACAAAGATTTCCTGATGATCTTCGATTGCTTATTGAGTGCTAAGTGATCTAGTCTAAAGTAAATGAACGCTACTGAAAAGTGAGAGAGAGCCAAAAAAATAAGTTTCAGCTGGGCTCAAATCTGGTCCGAACCCTGCCTGACGATCTCTCAGATGGAGTTCTCCTAATCCGGCTTGTTGAAGCTCTCCAGGGCAGGCGATACTTCGGCAAAGTGAGTTTCTTTTTTCCCAAAACCATTTTTTACTTGAATGAAAGTGCGGCTGGGTTGCGGAAACACAGCACAGACGTTTGTTGACACGTCCTGCTCTCGAGTGCGCACTGATGGAGACGGACACAGTAAATGGAACACAATGCTCTTCTGGAGTTGTTGCGAGTCAATATGCCAAACTGGAAATGGCTTTGGGGCGAAGTTCGGGGTTCACTTGATAAAGATTCCTACTATTTTGCTTACAAAATCATAGTGAATTCAAGCTTTTATCATTCCTCTACGTTTCAAAAGAAAATTTCCCGATTTTTTTTGGCAGAAAAACAATAATTTCAAAGGTTGATATAAAAAAGAAAAAGCAGCTCCCAAAGAAGAGACAAAAATCTAGGAAAAGGGATAGGAGTCCAGGAAAATCTTTGACTATTTCAGGAGAATTTTTATTAGAAAACCGCCCAAGGTTTGAATATTTAGGATTACTGTCTTATTGTTGCTTATTATGATAGCAATTTAACTTCTGCTATACTCCTGAATGTCAGTTTTGACGTCTATAATCTCCTGGTTTCGTCCCCTGGTTTTTTTTTTCGATTTGGCCTCGTTTTTGTGCTGAAATTATTAATTTTTTTTCCAGGTTTATGATGACAATCCGACGGAAATCCAGAAGTTGATGAATGTTCAAATGGCCCTGGACGCCCTGAGGGAGGATGGCGTTAAGACAGTCAACATAGGTGGGTCTCCTAATCCCTCCTCGGGGCAGCCCCGTCGCCCAGCAGTCAACCTGAACAAAATAAATTCGGGAGCATTTTCAGGCAGTCAGGATATTGTCGAAGGAAATACAAAGCTCCTCTTGGGATTGATGTGGAGCATCGTTCAGAGATATCAAATTGCAAGTAAAACCAAGATTCCACCAAAGAAATTGGTCATGGCCTGGATGCAGGTGGGATCTTTCATTATTTCTTTTTTCCAACTTTAGACTTTTAGTCAGTTTTGCCTGAGTTGAAATTGACAAATTTCCGAACAAATTGGAACGATGGACGAGCTCTCAGCGCTCTTTTGGAATACTGTCAGCCCGGCCTTTGTCCCGAATGGAGTCGTCTCGACAAAAGTAAAAGGTACAGCTTTTTGGGAAGCCTTTTAGTCCCTACTTCCGTTGGGATGACTGAAATATTTACTTTAATTGGGATTATTATAGTCTTTAAACAATTTGATTTTTAGTTTGGAAAACTGCAAACGAGCGCTGGTTCTGGCTGAGCAATACCTCGGAGTGCCTCGAATCATCTCAGCTGAGCATTTGAGCTCTCCCCATCTGGATGAACTCTCCACCATAACCTATCTGAGCTATTTTATTACAAGAGGCGGTCCCGGCTATCGAGCGACTCTTCAAAAGGCTCAAGCTGTAAGATTTCCTACTTTTGATTGATATGTTTTACAGCTTTTACCAGAAATAGAGCTACATGATGTGGATGACTCGTGGTCGGATGGATATTTGTTGGCTCTTCTTATTTCGGCGGTTGGAGGCGACCAACTCCCCATCGACAAATGGCACTATGATACTTTCAAAGACTGCGTTAAGAATGTCTCCGAAGGTAAATATTTTCTCTTCCACAGCAGGAAATTCAGCCCTCGAAGCATCTGTCAGAATTGGCGTCGGCTCCCTAGTTGGTCCTGAAGACATTGCCGATCAACAGGTAGATTCTCCTCTTCTTTTAAAACCTTTAAAATCTAGGGAGAACATCTCGGAACGATGGCTCTAATTGCTGCCCTTTGCTCAGTTTGTCCATCCCCTCAAGCCACAGTAACTCAGTGCTTTGTAAATCAACAAGTCAATCTGGATTTGGCATTTGTTGAAGGGAACGAGGTTCGAGTCGACGATCTAGACATCAAAGGTGAGGTTTTGCTTGAAGATTATCTTTTCGCACCAACGCTGGGAACGAATTGGATCTAGTTTTCTCAATGTTCAACAGAATTGTAGAGTCTCTCTTCATGTCCTTTACAATTTTTGTTGAATTCAATCTCCCAAAAGATTTGAAACCCAAAGTATCTTCTGCTTTTTGGGCTACTGTATTCTCTCTCTAATAGGAGCCTCCCGCATCTTGAACTTTCCACTTCCTTTCTCACTTTTCACAGTTCTGCAAAGTTGCAGCCCTTGATCTCCTCTATAAGTTTGTAAAACATTAAAAGTGATGAAAGCAAGTGAAAATTGCAAAAAATGCATCAAGGGAAAGGCTTTTATTAGCAGATTAGATACGTTTTTGAAAATTATATAGATTGAAAGAAAATAGCCCCAAAGAGAAAAGTTCTTTCAGTTTTGGGACCTCATGGAAGAGAACTTTCTCCACAACATCTTCGTCTTAGAAAATCGAGAACAACGGCTGGCGCAGTGATTTCGCTGGTTCCCTCAGAAGAGGGCTTTCATCAGGTAATTTGTTAGATTCTTTTTGAGATAAAGAGAAAGTCTCAAGTCTATTTTGATAGCCTAAAGAGTACCAACCAGCCGGGGTCCCCTGCGTAACCTTGACTTGCGTGCCTTATTTATTGCCCATCGCCGCCCGGTCGACCGCTCCTCCCAGGGCTACCATTTTTGTAAACATCTCCTCCATTCTCCTCTTCACTTATTGTTTATTTTTTATTCCAAAAAAAGTGCTAACAATTGAAGAAGCTGCAACTGATTGAGATATTTCTTTTTTGTTTCCTTGACCCTGACGACCTCGGTTTTCCGGTCGGCTGTGTGTCACTTTGCGTTATTGTCCGCAATTACGGGCCGCGTTTTGAACCTGGGGGCTGGTGGGGGGCAAATGGCAACCGGATGTCATTTATCGTAATCTTTGGCACTTTCTCCTCTCTTTAAAAAAAAGATTTGCGCCTCGCTTCATCGCATTCAACTGAGAAAAGAGACTGTCCTCTCTGAAGAATTTTATCTCCTTCTTCTTTCTCTCCAAAAATAGAGGAGTTATTTTTCCACCACCCGAATCTATCAATTGCCAGTTCTTTTCTTCTTTTTCGATAAACACGACGGGCGATTTCGACCCTAAGTTCATGTCAATCGCCACATTCCGATGATTCTCGCACCCCAGTTTTGGGTGAAGATGTCATGAGAAGTCTTGTCAACAGGGGCAACTTTCCAAGGAATGTGTAGTTATCATAAACCAAACAAGGAGACTGTTTGCCTCTCTCTCTGTGTTGGCACCTAATTCCAAGTTGGAGAGGAGGCACAAACTAATTGTATTTGTCATTACCTGCGCACCCCCGCTGCCATTCTTTTCAATCAAGGGTAACGGAACAACGACCCTCCTCTCACACTCTCTCCACGGCGATCAATAGGAACACCACGAGGGCAAAACTGTGACCAGTTGAAAAAGGTGTTGGCAGGTTTCTATTTTAGAGATCTCTTATGGATTTGGGGTGGAGGGAAAAAGACGAAATGAATCGCGCACAGCTGCACCAGCTGGCTCAATTTTCTGGGGACAATGATAGTCGCTTTTGAGATTTGCCGTTGATTTTACATTAAATATTAAAGTATTTTGCAAAGTTATTCTTCTTGATTCTCTGAAATTTAAAATTCAAAAATTCATCATATTAGCCACAAAATTTGATTTTTTAAGACCCTCTAGTGCTTTTTAAAATGTTGTAATGAAAAATCGCCTGGTTAAAGTATCGCATTTGAGAATGTTGTAAATTGTTTTGCTCCCTTTTAAGGTAATTCCTGGTTCTTACCTTGTCTTGGCAGGTTTTCGAATTGCCTGGAAGATGCGCCATCCTTTCCTTGGCCGGTTGCCAGTCGTAAACACCCCTCCCAATCCGCTTACGGTCTTGTACTTGGTCGACACTTCCTTCGTCCGTTCTTTCCCTTTCTCTAAACATTCTTCTTCAGGTTCGAATCTTCTGCCAGGGGACGGAGCTTCCGTCCTCTCCCATTTCTCTCCACGTTATCACAGCAGACGAGTCGAGAGCAGCTTCTCGAGTAAATCCGTCCCGAGCTGACGGAGTACAATCGAGAGAATTCGAAGAGCCGGTGGTTGAGACGAGAGAAGTCATCAGGAGGATAGAACATCGAATAGTTGAACGGAGATCCCCGGCTACAGTTGAAAGACAAGATTCGGACGTTGACATCTCCCACAAGAGTTTTGCCCTAAGGAGACAGCATATTATCAAGCAATTAGAAGCCCACAACAATCAGGTCAGCCCAACTCTTATATGTCGCTTGAAAATTGCTCAAAGTCCTCCAAATTAATTTGATTTTCCGCACAAGATTTCAGTTTTACTGTAGCTCAAGACTGTTTTCAGATCACACAAGCTCAAACTCAGCCTCCACCACCATCACAAAATCGCCATAAACACTATTCGCCACCACAAGAAGCAGTGACTTTGGAAGCATCAGTCCATAGAGAAATGCCATTAACTCGAACTTCTGATGTTGGATTGGTCAGCTTCTCGGGCCTGACTGAGCCCTGTTCAGTTGGTTCAATTGTCGAAGTAGTGGTCAGTTTTTGCCTCCTTCTCTTTGAAGAGACGAGATAGTGATCTCCGTGTCCCATTTTTTACTACTTTCCAGACACACAATTTTCCAGATTAATGCGCATGGCGATGTGGCCTCCGGTACAGTTTATGTAGACTCGGTAGCTCCCAGCGGCCGAGTTGTCAACTGTCACGTTAGCCATCGACACAACAGCTACATGGCTACTTTTACTCCAGATGAAGTCGGCAAGTTTTCTTCTTCTTTGAATTGAGAAGGGGGAATCATTTTGAAGGGAGTGGCATCTCTCTCGGCATTATGATAGTCGGCTGGACTGTCTGATATCCATCGCGACCTCGGCCGGCGCCTGTATAATTCTCCCCAGCCAAGACGGGACAAGGTTGTTGAAAAACGGGAAGACAGTTAGACTCTCTCAACCAAATGTGAAGATTAATGTGACGCGATAATTCTCGCATTCAAATCGAATCTTTGGATCCTTGTTTAGTCCGAGTCTTCAGGTCTCTGGAAGATCGGAATTCTATACGACGGAGAGCACATCAGAGGAAGTCCCTTCAGTTGCAATGTCTTCGACGCCTCACTAGTCAATGTCTACGGTCTAGATGTCGGTCTAGTGGGTCAGGAACTTCGCTTCACAATCGACACAAAACAAGCCGGTGCTGGCAAGCCTCAGGTGAGCTACCCAAGGCTTTTCTACAGATTTTGCACACTTTTTTGAAAATCTAATGGGTTCTAATTTGAGGCTTATTTGTTGAATTTTCTATGCGAAAAAGTTCAAAGACCTTCAAGAATTCAAGCTGCGAAATTGAAGGAAAAGGCGATTTGATCCTTCCAATTCCGCTAGAAATCAAGCTAGCGGCTTAAGGTCCCCCCGAGACACAGGTCAGCCATCAGCCTAATAAGTGTTGTTGGCACATCGGCGGGATTCCTAATGTTCTCTGGGTCTCTCTCGCGACTGTCCTGTCTGTGCCGCCAGCGGCAGCGATTGATCACTATATGATAGCAGCCGGGGGTTCATCCTTGAACCGGCGCTACTCTATTCATTTACCACACACATAGCCTCACAATCATAATCTTCAGGTTTCTGTCTATCACAACGGCAAGGAGATACCGTCGTCTGTGGCCGCGTTGGGCGAGGAGCATCGAGTGACGTTCGTGCCGGACGGAGCCGGACAATACAAGATACACGTTTTGTATAATCGAATGGAAGTTAAAGGTTTGTTTACGACGTGCGAGGCGACCGATGTGACAGTTTAAACCGAATCCGACCGCTGTCTTCCGCTTCTTTCATGGTCATTTCTCGTCTCTCACCTTTTCGCCAATTGCGGCAAAAAGTCGATTGTTTCTTTTGCTTCCAATTGATTTTTTACTTCATTTATTCCTTTTCGCCTATAAAAAGAGGCATTTAATTTCACAAATTTCGACTCAAATACCAGAACTGAAACTAATTCTGGAACACACTGATTGCTGTGATTGTTTTCCTCCCAAAATAGTATTCCGCCTTCTTCTTTTTGCCAAATCTTGGACAAAGAGGCGACTTTCTTCGCTGATTTCTATTATTTTTCTCTCTCAAGTTGCACTTCTCAATCTATGAGACTTGACAGTTTTTCCAAATAGAAAGGGTGTGACCATAAGGCGTCCTTTCTCATTCAAGTTCAACTTGATTTATTTTCGAAGATTAGGGCCTATTGCCTAACATCTCCTAGCACTTTATTCCAGAGAAGTCTCTCTTTTATTAATTTTAGACTCATACCTTTTCGATTTTTTTTTGGTAACCTTTTAGCCCTATTTTATTCAATTTTAGACGCAGAGATTTTTCTAAATTTTTATGGCTCCTCATTTTAGAAACTCTATTTTTACCTTAGGAAGGAAGATAATTAAAAGTATCTTGGGTTTGAAGCCGCGCACCGTAAGGCTTCAGAAATCGACAATTCGCTCCCGTTTATGTATTTTTCAAACGGCGTTTTCACCGTTTTATACAGCAGAACATTTTTATTACACAACTCATTTCCCCTCTCTCCTTCAGAACCCGGAACTTTTGCACCCAATGTCAAATGCAGATTCTTACAAATTCCTCCTGCTTCTTCTCTCAATACTCAATATCTGAAAAGACTCTTTCCCAGATTTAATGATCATCTCAATGTTAGAGTTCTTACATGACCTCTAGTCCGATTCAAGTCTGGCTACTTACCTTTGACTTTCTCTTTTCCTTGGAAATTTTGAACATAAAGAGAGTTGGTGGAATTAACCCATTTTAGAGAAGGATTCTAAATTTTTATCGTGTTTTATTATTTGTAAATGGAAGAATCTTTCAGGTTCACCATTCATCCTGGATATCGCTGACGCTTCTTCAGTCTCGGTCTACGGTGAGAACCTTCGAGTGGCTTCCGTAGGCCGGGAAGCCTCCTTCCAAGTACATGCCGTTGGAGCCGATCCCAAGGATGTTTCAGTCCACATCACAGGTTTTTGTCTTTCTTTTTTTGTGTCTCTGTGTGTGTCTGTGTGAGTGACTGTGTCCGTCCGTCTCTTCTATTCGTCCAATCGTCCTTCGTTTCTTCTATGTTTGTTTCGTCCTTCGTCTCATTTCTGTGGTATTTTTTGTTCTCATCCCCATCACAAATGGTTTCTGTTCAGCCCCTTCGGGTAAAATCAACCAGGCCTATGTTCAACCGATGGAGGACAGCTCCTACCGAATTGCTTGGAGTCCAACCGAACCCGGTAAGTTCTCTTTCCTCCCCAAAGGTCTTCCCCGCGGTTGACATTTGTTTTCTCCTCTAAGTGCGTATGGGCTGGGAACGTCGAGCGCCAGCTGGTTCTGCCTCTTGGAATCATTCCAATTGGATTGTTTGCCAAGTTAAATAGATAAAAAAAAATAAATCACCTTTTATAATGAGGTGACAACCGTATGACCGCTTGGCGCAACGGTAGCGCGTTCGACTCCAGATCGAAAGGTTGGGTGTTCGAATCACTCAGTGGTCAAAAATTTTTGTTTTTTTTTCTGGGCATACTTGAAAGGTTTTAATTCCCCTCCAAAAATTTGCAATCAAATGAGGCTTGAAAACTTAATTTTTGGTTCTGCGAATAAGTCAATTAGAGAGAATAGAAGAATCCAAATACAAATAGAAATAAAATAAATTTTCAGGAGAGCATTCGATCGATGTTCGACTCTACGACCAGTCGGTGTACGACTCGCCGTTCTCTTGTAATGTCGGTGCTCCAGAACGAGTGGCAGTTCGCGGGATGCCTCGAAAGATTCACGCTGAAAGAGATCTGGGAAAGGACCTCAGCTTTGAAAGTAAGTTGCTGTTTACATCTTTCTCTCTCTATCTATCTCTCGCTGCTGCCCTTAAGCCATACAAAAACAATTAAATCTGCCGCGATAGGAATTCGGTACTTGAGTTGCAAATGTCAATAGATAGGAAAAACAACTGTGCTTCATGGGCAAACAGATGTGCGCGGAGACTGGCAGCACTGCCAAAGACACTCCCCGAACGCACAAGCAAAGAGAGAAAACGAGTAGATTTTCGATTTTTCCCCTCTATCTCTCTCTCTCAACATCTCTCCAAATCGTTCGCTTATCCAGCCTTTTTCCCAGAATTTGTGCTGGAAATTTTCTCACTCTCTTTCTCCCCCAATTTCACACTAATATCTTCAATCTATTGACTTTGAACATTTGCAAAAAATATAATAAGTTATTTAAAAATTACCTTTCAAAAAGATGCTCGCTCAAAGTCTCAACTTCTATCGGAGGTTTTCTCTACTTTCCCGCCATTTTGATAATTTCTGATGTTTTCCAAAGTAGTAATTTTTGATCTCCTCTACAAGATTGCAGAACATCAAAAATTATAAAAATTGCGGGAAGTTTGAGAAAATTAAGTTGAGAGATATGCGTCTTCTAATAGAGAAATTACGGTATTCTCTAATTTATTTGTTAAAAAAGATCGTGTTTTTGGGTGTTTTAATCTAATTTTGGTTCAAATTTTAAAAAATGACAATTGTTTTCGATTGAAAATCAAGTAATTTTGAATCTTCTTCAAGCTTATTTACGATAAAAATGAGTCAAAAAGTCAACAGAAATCGAGCAAAGATGCCATTGACAATCAACAAAACTCCCTCACTCTCTTCTATCAGTTTTTTTTGCCCCTCTTTCCCACGAATTCCTTTTTACGAAAATCAATGCATTTTTGACGTCTTTCAACAAAAAGACAAATGTTTTTGATCGGTGAAAAGGAGAGCGAACAGTTGGAATCTGAATGTCGCAGCTCCCTGAAGTCCTCTGACTGTAGTGTTTGAAGTTTCGACCGAAATTGCCTTGTTTTGGGCCAGACAACGAGACAATTAGCCAATGACGTCTTTACTGGAATAACTGAGTGACTCACTCTCAACTTGAAGGAGCTCCCCCCTACGTAATCACAACACCTCTTGAAAAGTTCTACAACTCTTTCCCACAACCACTTTTCACAAAACTCAATAAGTTATTGAAAGGAAGAGGCGTCATTGAGCGGCCGGGTATTCGTCAGTCCCTCGGCACAATGCCACTCGCTTTTCAATATATTTGTCAGTGCTGAGTCCGGTTCCGGCAGCCCCACAGTCTTTTTCCAACAGCCCCAAATACGGCCATCTTTTTTTGTACTCAAGTAATCGCTCAGCGGTTTTACGATCGATTTTTACTGGCAACTCTTCTTCTGAAATCTACAATAATCTCTACTCGCACATGTTCTTCGATCCCCAGGGCTAAATACAGAACATTTTTCCTTCAATTTTAATTAATTTTTCTCTTTTCCAATTTCTATCCTTTGACACCTTTTTTGAGTTCTAAAAAGAGAGAGTTTTGATCTTATGATCTAACAATTTCATCCTCTATAACATCTCAAACAATAAAATTCAATAAAACTGAGAGCAATCTCTCTTTGAAAAATAAATGAATTTCGCCTCCTTTTATGTGCAAAATGCCCCTTTTAAAACGCAAAAAATTACAGTTGACGCCTCCTCTGCTGGCTCCGGAAATCTCGAGATCATGGTAAATGGGGGCCGGGTGGAATGCCGCGTCAAAGAGATTGGTTCTCGTCAGTATTTGGCCATCTTCACTCCCACCCAGGTACCGTTTTCTTTTTCGATAAACTCTTTTTTTCAGTCAATGACCCACACTGTGGAGATGCGCTTCAATGGAGAGGAAGTATCGGGTTCGCCGTGGAAAATCCCAATTGAGGATAAAACTGAGCGGAGGAGAGATATGGCCAAGACGCAGTCGTTCTATTCTGAGCTGTGCGGAGCAGGACTCGTCCGAGCTCCAATTAACCGTCTGGCAACTTTTGAGATTTCC
This sequence comes from Oscheius sp. JU1382, assembly GCA_932521405.1. Classification (NCBI taxonomy): domain Eukaryota; kingdom Metazoa; phylum Nematoda; class Chromadorea; order Rhabditida; family Rhabditidae; genus Oscheius; species Oscheius sp. JU1382. The sequence continues at coordinate 6,608,000 of OW051479.1, forward strand.
GGTGATGGACTCGAATTCCCCGATATTAAAGCTCAAATCTATGGTCCCGACGGGAAAGAATATCCCGTTCGGGTCATCCCCCGAGGAAATGGCAAATACACAGCCGAATATCGAATAGAAAAGGTCAGTTTCTTCGTCCCCCGGCCGACCGAGACGAATTCCACGAATAACCAAAGGAACAAAAAAAGTGAATAGAAAGGGGCGAAATGATACCAGAACAGGACAAAGGGAGAGAAATAATTTGATTGGAATTCTTCAGGTCGGAGAGCATCAGCTGACAGTCTGGATTGCTGGAAGAAAAGTCGATGGAAGTCCTTTGCCGGTGGCTGGCTACTCGGCCGATAATGTCAAAATTGAGCCTTTGGGAGGCGGAGCAGTCGGAGCTCCTGTGCAATTCATCGGTAGGAGAGTTTTCCCTATTCTCTCTCCCCGGGAAGCAAAAGTGCTGTAGTTTATTGCCTAGGGATTTCTAGTTTTGTCCTCCTCCTTATCATGTTGATTGTTGTCTTCTCTCCCAGCAAACCTCGACTGGGGGCGGGGTTTTGCTGTCGATCGGCAGCGGTTCCCCACAGCCATTGCCTCTCTCCACAACGGGGCATCGGCCCCTCAATAATCATAAGCTCCCTTCGTTCTCAATTGATCGATGGCCGATCCTCTCGGGCCCGAGGTAGTCAGGGAACATTATAAAAAAGTCCAATATTATTCCCAACTCTATGTTGTTCCTGCAGTTGATGCCATCGACGCCGGCAAGGGTCAGCTGGAGATCAGCGTCAATCAAGGTCGAGTTCCCAACAATGTGCAGATGCAAGGAGCCGGACGGTAAGAGAATCTCCTCTCCTCTCTAAAAAAAAGGCTGCTTTCAGTTGTTTGGTCACATTCATTCCCCAGCATCCTGGCACCTATGTGATCGATGTCTCATTCAATGGCGAAGCTGTTCATGGTGAGTAAATTTTATTTTGTTTTATTTCACTGAGAACATGAAATCTGATCTCCTGTTTACTAGACACTTTCACGCCATTTGGGGGCATTTGGGACACCGGGCATTTTTATAGAGTTAGGCCATAAAAGGCAGACGATGTTGCGATTGGCAGTCAAACCTTTTGGAAGGAGTTTTATCATAAATCTACTCTAATCGTCGATTTTCACAAATGTTGATGTTCTGCAAAGTTCCAAAGAGAAAAATCCCTTTAAATTTTGAATGCAGTAACTCTAAAAAATGAGATGAAATGAAAGGGCTGCAAAATCAAACGTTATTTTGGATTTTGCAGTCTCATTTGTTCAAAAAATCTCCCGAATTGAATGTTTTTTCTTTTCCTTTCTTCTCAACTGACTTTTGCCTCTTTTGGAACCTCTTGACCCAAATAGACTCCGAATTTCTTTGGCCAATCTTCGTGCAAAATTTCCTCCCTTGCAGGTACATTACGTGCAGGTATTTGATCCGTTGGTTTATTTCAATAAACTCTCTCTCTCGCTAACAGTCAGTCATTAGGTTCCTTCTCCTTTTCACAAGAGAGAGAAAGAAAGAAAAAGGACTTTGTGTCTGCCAGCCCACACCCTTTTGGAAAAAGCTTTGCGTTGATAACCTGCCATGCGGTCACAGCTGTCTCTGAAGAGACCGAGAGAAGTTGTTTTTACCTCACAGCACAATACGAATCGATTCGAGTTTGATTCGACACTGTTTACGGACAAAAAGTTTGTACGGAAGAACGTCAACATTTCTCCCTTGGGGGGCTTCTTATCAGTTTAGATTTATAACTTTTTCACCTATTTTTTTTGGATAGATTCTAGACTAGTTTTCTGACTAAAAATGACTCTTTTCAGGCTGTCCAATCAAAGTGGACATTTTGCCGAAACAAGTCGGCCAAACAGTCCATGCCAATCTGACTCCAACAGCCGTTGGAACGGCCGTCAATGCTGGTGAGTTTTAGAGAACTAGGTGTCATTTTTTTTGTTATTAATTCCAACCAGTACAACGAAAAGTTTTCTGCCGCGCGGGACTAGTTGTCGCGCCAGCGGCGAATTACCATAATCCGAGCGGGTTTACACGCATCGCGAAAGGACAATTGTACGAGAATGAAATCCATCCCCAAAGAAGGCGAAATTTTCTAGGAGGAACAAGCTCAGTCAGTTCGGCTTTCCGGACTTCAAGATCTCCAGCCTCTCCCACTTCTCCGACTCTTCTCCACCACGCTAGACAGAGGAGTGAGGAGAGCAATAATCCAAGGAGTCCAACTTTGTTGAGAGACGCCAGAGGGAGACAGGAACAACCATGGAAATCGGTAAGATTATCTATCTGGGGGATTCAAAAACTCTTCCAGAGCTATGCGCCATCTGGTTCGAGCACGACCAGAATTAGTTCCTCGCTCTCACCGACGAGACAATGGACGGCCACAAGTGTCTATGACAAGATCTATGGAACCAAGGAGGAGCGAGATCGAGCCACTGAGAGAACACTCAGTCCCAGTGATCCATCGAGGAGTCACATCTTCCACGAGACGACTATCACCCACACTACGAGGAGTCCTTCTCCACTCAGCGGTGGCGGTCAGGGAGTTCGATCGAGGGAATTCGCTGAGAGACAAGAAATGGGCAGATCGCCTTCTCCAATCCAATATGAACGGAGATATGAGTCGCCATTTGGGCACAGAACGAGAGAGATTCCTATTCGATCGCCTTCTCCTCCGAAGGTTTCGCCTTCCACTTATAGGAGTCCATCACCTCAAGGAGACAGACTCCGTGGAGTGGAGAGAATAGATCCATTGGCTGAGGAAGAGGCTAGAGATCGATTGAAGGAGAAAACTCCTTCTTCTGTCGGCTACACGGTGGCACAATATGGCGATCCGGGTACGGTTGATCGCTCAACTCCTGTCAGACATTTTGGAGACACATTGGAGAGGAAGACGCCTGAGGGACGAAAGAGTCCCGAATATGCGACAGTTTATGAGCGCTTTGAGCGGACTACCGAATGGCGAGAGGATCGGAAATCTCCCCGACCGGTGGAGGCTCCAGTCATTTCGCCTTATAAGAAACAGGAACATGAGGCCAGCCCACCACCTCCTCCTCTGCCAGCAAGAGAGCCCAGTCCCGACTATCAGACAACCACAACTACCCGGGTAATTATTATCTCGATATTCAATTTCTACTTTATAGACCTATCAGACTAAGGATATCAAGGAAGTCCCGTTGACATTGAATGGAAACTACAGAGATTTCACCATGCATGAATCTGTAGAAAAGTAGGCTCCTCCTCTTCCTTGAAAATTCTATCATTTTTAGGAAGGCTGAATTACCTCGAGGAGCCACAATCGCTGAGAATTTGGATAATCATAAGCCAAAGCATCCCCAGACGGAGCATTTTATGAGAACTCAATCGGAAGTATTTGCCAAGGAGGATGATGTAATTCCTCCGATCCATCGAACAGAGGAGAAGGATAATATCTATGATATGCCACCAAAGTACGCTTTTCTTCTTTTTCTTTATGAATATTATTATTTTAGAAGCGAATTGAGCCATTCTGAAGAGGAAAGGAGAGAGAAGGAGATCTCTCGAGTTAAAGCTGAAGACGACAAAATCTTGACGAAACACGGTTTCCAGCGGAAAGTTATCCACGACAAGAGTGTTGAATACGACGAGCCGATGGGAGATATCCCTTATGATGTTGTGGAACACGCCGGATCGAAAGAACATCTTTCTGATAAACATGAGCATGTAGGTTTCCTCTATCTCTCTTTCATTTAAATTTCTTTCAGCATCTTCAAGCGCTTGAACCAGTGGCCGAGCTGCCTCATTCCCCAGCTCCTTCGACTAAAAGCACTCCAGCGACAACGCCTCGTACCAGCGCAAAATTCAAGAAAGACGGCAAACCGCAGAAGCAATTTGATTTTGCAAAGAGTAAATTCACATCGAAACATGAGGTTGTCAAACGAGGAAAAGAAGTCGAAGTCAAGCTGGATTCCCTAAAACTGGGAAAGGAAGATGTCCTTCGAGTTGTTGTCATGGGTAGGAAGGGATTTTCTTTTCATTATTTTTGAAAATTCCAGCTCCATTGAGGACTCAAACTGGCGAGGAACCAAAAGAGGTTGAAACTAAAGTCAAGAAGAGTGGAAGCAAATATGAGATCTCCTTCAAACCGGCTGAAGTTGGAACTCATAAGGTAAGAGCCGATGTCTTGTGACGAACTCAAGCCTTTTTAGGTATTTGCCTATGTGAACGAAGTTCAACATCCTCTCTCACCTTTTGCCATCCGCGTATACGACAGTTCTCAAATCGTTGTGGGAGAGATCCCCTCTCAATCGCATCTCAATGACACGGTTGAGTTCACAGTCGATGCGGGTCGAGCCGGCTTTGGAAACCTCGAAATGGCTATCAAGGACTCCGACGGGGTTATCATCCCCTCTCACGTTGCTCAGCTAGAAACGGGCTCAGCCAAGTAATTTTCCTAAAATTTGAAAAATAAAAAATAAACAAATTTCCAGATTCTTGGTCACCTTCACTCCAGCCACAAAGGGTCCCCATACTGTAAATATTACTTTCAATAAGGAGGTCTTGAAAAATTCTCCCTTCGAAGTTCTCATTACCGACCCAGTGCCTCTTGAAAGTCCAGTTGGAGCTCAATCTCCCCCATTGACCAAAAAAGAATTAAAAAAGGAGAAAGAAGAACGAAAGAAGGAAGAAAAAGAAAGAGCAAAACGAGAAAAAGAAGAGAAAGCTGCCACTCTTAAAGGCACTAAAAAGGTTAAATCGACCTCTGAGTTAATATTCCATTTTTTAGAGCAAAAAACATATCACCAAGACAGCCGTGACAAAGATTCCCTCCCTAAGCAGGGTTGGACAGTCTAGTGCCATCATAATCGAGGTAGCTGGACAAGATCAGCTCCTGGTTACTGTCCATGGTATCTTTCTTTTTACTTTTTGCGTTTAGATCTTTCAGGAAACCGAATGACTGAGAAAGTGTGAGAGAGATCATTTTTAGGAGGAAAAACACTAAAAAGTTGTTAATTTTCAGACAATAAGAAGAACCAATTGGGTACAGAAATTACTGAAATCGAGCCAGGAGTAATGCAGATCGAATTTACTCCAACGCAAGTCGGAGACCACGAGATTGATGTTCGATATGCCGGAGTTCCTGTGAATGGTTCTCCCTTCACTTGTAGAGCCTATGATCCCGCTATGATCAAAGTTGGAACAATTCCTAAAGGACTATTGGATAAGGAAGTCGTCTTCATGGGTAAATCTTTCTTTCTCTCTCTTGATTAAGAAATTCAGTGGATGCATCGGAAGCTGGTGTTGGAAACCTTGAAGTGGCTGTGAATGACGGAAGAGTTCCCTCCCAAGCGCGAGCCCTTGGAGGACACAAATATGACATCAGTTTTGTCCCCAAAGAGAACGCCGATCATACTATCTCTGTTCGTTTCAATAACGAGCCCGTCCCGGGATCTCCTTTCATCTGCCATCTGGTGAATACCAGCCAGGCTCATGCTACTGGTCCAGGACTTGAAAGAATTCCAGTCGACGAAGAAGCTCAAATCTTCATCCAATCTACAGAAGATTCTCATCCAGAAGTCCGAGTTCGTGATATCCAAGCAGTCGACGTTCCAGTCAAAGTAGTTCGAAAGAATGATTCCACCACCGTGGCTTCATTCGTCCCCAAATCTGTTGGAAACCACCAGGTTGATATCTCAGTCTTGGGAGAACCAATTCCCGGATCACCGTTTACTGCCAAAGCTTACGATGCTCGTGAGGCTAAGCTAACTCCCTGCGAACCAGCCCAAGTTGGAAAAGCGACTACCTTCGTCATCGGTTTGCTTGCTTTCCAACTGTAAAAGTAAAGATTCCAGATGCTGCTAAAGCTGGCGCTGGAAATATGGAGATCATCGTCTCGGTTGACGGCCGAAATGTGCCAAATTTTGTCCAAGCTGAAGGCCAAGCTCGCTTCAAAGTCTCCTTCACACCTCAAGAAGCCAAGGACCACATCATAAGCGTCAAATTCAACAGCCAATCCGTGCCCGGCTCTCCAATGACTTGTCGTGTCGAGCCAGCTCCAAACGCAGTCTTGGCCCCAGTTGTTTCAGCTGGATTAACTGGCCACGCTCCCACCCATGAAAAGAGAGAAAGAACAGGTCTTGCCAAGGAACTCCATGGTGTTCAAGTGAGGCAGAAATAGACAGCCAAATTTTAAAAATCTTTCCAGGTCGGACAAAAGAGAGGCTTCGCGATTTCAAACCCCGGTCGATCGAAGGACTGCAACGTTATCGTCATAGGTAAGAATGGTCTCTTTTTGTTGTGCTGTCCTGTCCGCGTGGGGCTTTTTTTGGATTTTGTCCTTGTCTTGTGTGTTGGGGGTGATTGTGTTTGTCCTCAGCACCCGGTGGTGAACTCCTTCCCGTCGATGTCGACTCCAAAGATGATGAATTCTTCGCTTCATTTACTCCAGTCGTCAAAGGTTATCCTGAAATCTCTCTTCCAAAAAACCAAAAGAGTTTAGGAAAACATGAGATTGATATAATCATGGATGGTCAGAAGATAAACTCCGAGCCGATTCCCATTCAAGTCAGACCGATAGCTCAAAATCTTCCGGAAGTTTGTCTCATCGGAAAGAAGTATCGCTTCGATGTGGACGCAGAGTCGAAGGACGAAGTCAGGGTTGAAGTCGTCGACCCTCAAGGGAAGCAGCTCCCAGTTCAGCTGGAAGACCTCCCTGATGGAGGCGTCGGCGTCAGCTGCCGTTTTAAGCAGGTAACGGCCTTGACCAACCGCCGTCAAGGACTTTTTACTTATCACTTCACACTGAATTTTCAGCTGGGAGCGCATTCTATCGACGTCTATGTAAAAGAGGAAAAAGTCGGCGAAACCAAAATGCAAAAAGTCGCTGATCCCGTCAATGGAGTTCAGTTGATTTCCGAGGTTGGACGGGAGATTGTCGGCCAACCAAGCGAGATCAAATTGCTCATTGAGAACGGTCTGGAGAATGAGATAGAAGTCGAAATTGAAGGTGAGTCTTTAGCTACCATAATCACATTCTTCCTACATTTTTGTCTTCTGTCTTTTACCATTTGCGTAGATTTCAAGTCATTTAAATCTATGATTTAGAATTTTACGCCCAGAAATCAAATTTCGATCTTGTTAGTTACCTGGCCTGGCCTAAAAAGAATCAAAATATTGTCGAATCACTTTTCCGTTTTTTTAAATAATTTTGGCGCTTGACCTGCCCAGCAATTTAAACATTCCATTTCACGATAATTAATCCTATTAGCGCCAAGTGAAACAAACAAAAAAAGGTGCCAATTGATGATTCGCTTTTCAGGACCTGATCGTAATCTTTGCTCAACTTCCTTAAAGAAAATCAGCGACACCTTGTGGGCAGTTAATTGGACTCCAAAAGTGGAAGGAAAACACGAGATGAATCTATTGGTTGGAGACGAATACACCTCGTCGACTCCTATTGCCATTTCTGTGTTGGATCCATCAGCTGTTAGAGTCATCGGACTGAGGAATGATCGAGTCGGAACGGAGATCCAATTTAATGGTAAAGCTCTCTCAAGAAAAACAAACTATTAAATTGCAGTGGATTATACCTCCTCTGGAGCGTCAACTGCCTCTGTAGATATTCGCTGTGGAAATAAGGTCATTCCGTGCACTGTGAAGAAAGTAAAAACTGGCCTGTTGGTCTGCAGTTTTACCCCCACTTTGGCAGGAAATCATTCCGTCGACGTGAGCATAGACGGCCTCGTCCTTCCCGGTACCTGCTCCAATCAATCAGCTCTCAAACTCTTCAGAATGTCCTTATGATTGCTTCGTGACAGACGCTGGAAATGTCCGAGCAATCGGCGACGCGTTGAGACGAGCTCAACGAGCAAGAGTCGCCCGTTTTGAGGTGGCGTTGAACGATAAAACTCGAGGAGACCTGGATGTTATGGTGACAGGTAGAAGACTCAACCTAACATTCCAGATTTTCAGACCCTTTGTGTGTTGGGGCATGTTGCATGTTTTTGTGTCTTTTTGTCTTGTCTTGCGCGTAAAAACGGCAAATATTTCAGATCCAAAGGGCGGACCTCTTCCAGTTCGATGCTACAAGCAAGCTGATGATAGCTATTGGGTTGAATTTACTCCAGAAATGACTGGTAAGTGTCCAATTTGTTTCAAATTTTCGCCTAAAATTACAGGAATCCACAACATCGAGGTGACTTTTGACAATGCCCCCATCTCTGGCTCTCCCTTCCGTTGTGATGTCATCGATCCCAAGAAGGTTGTAGTCCACGGACTCGATGATCAACTCGTCCTTCGCCATGCCACCACCATGGTTGTGGAAAGGAGAGACGGTGGAGCGGGAGATCTTCAAGTAGAAATCACCGACCCAGCTGGAACTCCGCTGAGAGTAGAAATGTTGAAGTCGCCGGGAGGAGATGATCGCTTCACTTTCCTGCCCAACAAGACTGGCCCCCATAAAGTGAACATCCGAATGGCTGGATTCCAACTCCCCGGCTATCCGCAAACCGTTATGGTGGGAGAGATGGAGCATCCGACTGTTTATGGGGCAGCGATGGATCAAAGTGTGAAAATAGGCGAGCCGGCGAGTATCATCTTCGATCCAAAGAAGCAAAACGGAGGACTAAAAGTCGCCGTGACTGGACCTCAAGAGAGAAAGATTAGACACAACGTGATGAAGCGACCCAATGGAACCTCCGAAGTTGTTTTCTATCCAGAGGATGTCGGACTGCACACAGTGGCCATTGATTTCAACAACCGACCACTTAAAGGCTCTCCCTATACAGTGAGGGTGGTCGATCCGGCAAAAGTGATCGTGAATGACCTGGATATGGACAGAGATGGAGCTCTTCTTCTGCGTCTCGGACAAGACAATGTTTTCGACGTCGATGCGACCGCTGCCGGACCCGGTGAGTCCTTTTTTGGGGGGAAAACGTAAGAAGTTTTATCTATTCTGAAAAAAAAGAAAGCGTAGCAGCGAGCTTTATCAACTGAAAGACAACTAGACGTCGTTGGTGAACGAAGAGATATCAAAAGAGTACTCGGATCCGATCTCGTCAACGACTTGCCAGCGCCCGTCGACAGTTTGCAGCTTCTCCTCCTTGTTTCCCTTAGGCGGCTCGTCCAAATCCACAGCAGTTTTGATGCTCTCCGGCGTTTTGTCCTCCTTCTTCTCTGAGGCTGATTTCTCCGATTTGTCGCTACTCGTTTCTGATTTGCTGCTGCGGGATCGCTCCTTTGCCTTCTTGCTTTTTTTGTTCTTCCTTGTCTTCTTCTTCTTATTTTTCTTTTTTGATTTGCTGCTTTCTCTATTGCTTCTCAAAGTGCTAACAGATGCCGTTTCCTTGCTAGTTGTTCCATCTTTGCTTGAAGTAGTCGCGCTTTTCTTTTTCTTGCCGTCTCCCTTTTCGACTTCCTCTCTCTTATTGTCCTTCTTTTTACAGCAGCTGTTGAGTTTTCCTTTTTTGAAAAGACAGAACAAAATCACTGCTATGATCGCCAAAATGGTTAGAGAGACCAGAATCCAGGTGATCATTTTAGCCGAATGAACTCACTTTCGGACTAAAATTACATGCGATTTAGCTGAAAGCGATTCAACGAGATTAATCTTAGCGACCAAAACATTGCTAATTTTCAAAGTTGGCTGTTTTTTTTTGCCTCCCGGTTAACCCCGAGAAGGCGGATCCAAAAAATTTGGTTTCGACGCTTAGTCTAGCTAAGGTCAGAATCCCTTAGTACCTTGAGATACTGGGTATCAACCAACTTTTCTCTCAATCAGCTGGGTAGTCGCCTCGCCGCCCAGCTGAGATCATGCCGGTGCGAGAGAAGCCCCTCTATGGGCAGGGACGCAGCGCCTGGCTTATTCTCTCTGGCTGCGACTGCCAACAACACCGAATGCTGTTGTTTCTCTATTCATTTCTAAAGAATTGCTTTTTTTTTATAAGTCTTAAGTCAGTTTTTGCTTTTAAAGCTTTATTTAACATTGAGAAACAAATGGGTTTTGGAGATTTCGAAGGCTTCTAGCCATCAATCGCGTCGATCTTCAGCTGAAGCAATTGAATCTCTTCTCGAGTTTCTTCCAAGATCTCATGGATCGTTTCCATCTTCTTAAATAGCCTTCCTTTCTTCCGAAACTTCTCGAGAATAAACATGTAATCCAATCTCTCATCTGGTTGTTCTCCGGCAACATTTCTCTGCTCTTCTGGAGATCTTTCGAGATCGACTGTTGCCAATCCGGCGTTTGGATCGACAGGCGAAAGAGACCTGTAGATGGCAAAGCCTTCCAAATTGGTCGTCGGCGAGAATGTGTCAGTGCTTAAGGAAGAATGAGCACTATCATCTACTGCTGCAAATTGAGGGATGAAAGTAGAAGAAAAAAACTGGCTTCCGTTATTGCAGAGAGACGAACCGGTAACGCCCATGTTGAACGGATTGAATGCTTCTCGTTCAAAAGATTAATCCTTTACAAAAATTTGACAAATCAAAACCCAGAGAGGGAAAAAAGACTCGCTTTATACAGTACTTAATCAAAATGTTTTTAGGCAAACTTCGCGCCGAAGTTCGAGACGCTGAGGATGCACTCCTTAGCGACGGTCCGGTTGTTCATGACCTCGGCTATGGAAAGTACAGGGTAACTTTCAATCCTCCCCGTCCTGATAGGTAGTTCTTGAATCCAATAATTATTCCCTAATAATTGCAGGTACTCCATCTATCTTTATTGGAATGAACTTCCTGTGGAGAGTGCCTTCCCAGTCAGAGCTAGATACTCCAAAGAAGAGCCGGCAATGGCTTCAACCTCTCGTCAAGCTTATCACGAATACCAGGCAACACCAGAGATGGAGAGAAGAGAAAGGCGAGAGATCAGGGAGACAGAGACAAGAGTCCTTCACGCAAGAGAGAAATCTAGTGGATCCAATGAAGATGAAATCAATCGAGTGATCGTTCGAGGAGACGCCTTGCACAGAGCGATGCTCAAAGAGCCAAACGAATTCATTGTTGATGGCAGTGATATTCCCAGAGGTATTGTAGTTCCAACAATTTCTCCAAATTAAAGTTCAGAAGGACGATTGACTGCCACACTACTGGGGCAGAAAGTAGATATCCCAGTTAGGCTGCAGCAAGTCAGCCACAATGTTTACAAGGCTCAATATACACCACTCACTGGTGGAACATACGAGCTTCATGTCCTTTGGAATGGAAAACACACCAATGGCTCTCCCTACAAAGTGAGGCCAATGGATTGAAACAAAAAAAAACCATTTTCAGGTAATCGCAGACTCATCGACCCTCCCAGCTGATCTCATCAATGTTGACGCTTCGACGCTGAAAATAGGAATAATCCAAGAAGATATTAAGACCCTGATTGATACAAGAAGAGCCGGTCCGGGACAGCTCTCAGCCAATTGCATGGGACCAGTCAAACCTGCTTATTGTGAGCTCTACGATCATAGGGATGGCACCTACACGCTGAATATTCGACCAACCGAGGTCAGTCTTTATTTTGGAGCTTCTGATTGCGATGGCTAGACAAAAACTCTCTAAATCTCTTTGTTTTTCGTCTGATTTTCCATCTTTTCAGGTCGGAAAGCACACCCTCACAGTGAAATACAATGACCAACATGTGAGAGGAAGTCCCTTCCTAATCCACGTCTCACTCCCGCCAGATCCATCAAAAGTTCGAGTTTATGGTCCAGGAATTGAGCATGGAATCCTATCAATGTAAGATGAATTGTAAGAAAAATCTATAAATTCTAGGTTCAAATCAAACTTTGTGGTTGAGACGAGAGGAGCTGGTGCTGGCCAGTTGACAGTTCGAGTCAGAGGACCTAAAGGCGCTTTCAATGTGGAGATGCAGAGAGAGAAGAAAAATGAGAGGACAATCCATTGCAAATATGAGCCCAAGGAGCCTGGAGATTATCAGGTTTTTATCGAATTTTTATTGGAAAACAAAAAGAGGATTTAGGTTGAGGTGAAATGGCATGGAGAGCATGTTCCTGGCTCGCCGTTCTTTGTGATGATTGTGGATACGGAGCAAGAATTAGCTCGTTTCCTTAGAGGAGAGATGCCGTCGCCGTCGCCAGCGACTCCATTTGTCCCTCCTGGATGGGTTGGTCCTCCACCGCCGATGTTTATACCCCCCGGCCATGGACCACCACCACCTGGAGGACCTCGTTTTATGGCTCCACCGATGGGACCAGGCGGTCCAATTCCCTATCCGGCCGCTCCTACTCCGCCAAGACATAAAGGAAAATATCACTAAATTTCCGGAGAATTTTTAAGTTCATACCGACGTCTATTCATTCACATCCTGCCACACACTTTTTCGCTCATTTTAACCAGTGTTTTGCATAATAAGTTTTTTTTTTTGATAGAAGATTCTGTTGAGACCATAGACATTTCTGGTGTACGCTCTACATATTTCAAGACTATTTTCACTTAAGAGTTTTTTATTGAAGTGATATCAAAGATAATAAATTTCTATTTAAATTTCATTAGCTTTTTGAAGAGACATTTTCTTCGCTTTTCCCAACATCAAGCCTGTCTATAAGCTTCTCTGGAAATAGCCTCTGCTTCTACGCTCTCGAATCGCCACCGTAAAATCATGATCGATTTTGGTTTTGCGCATACTCATAGTCGCTTTCTTTGTGGAAGCGCTATAGAGATGGAACACCATCTGGATATATTCCACTCTCCTCTTCCTTTTCCCATCCTCCTTATTTCCCTTTACAAACCTTCCGATTCAGAAAGGATTCCCCAGACGATCCATGTACATTGAAATCCCAATGTGCCTTCGCTCCGATCCGTTACCCACAAAAACTCTCACCCCATAGCTCTGACCTTTCAATTAGAGTCGCTTTCCCGCCCTAATTATCTGCTTTTTGATGAAATTATTAGGTTTAGATTGGGTTTATATTGATAGTCGCTTTTACTTTTATAAGAAGCATCAGCTTTTTTGTAAAAACTCTTTGCTTTGTTTTTAAAGCGGATAGGTAAGCTCGTTAATCCAATATCGATCAGAATAGCCATCTTTCCCCTAATGCTTTTTCCCCATTTCATTACCACGTCCCTTACCATTTCATCCAGCAACGCCATCTGGATATATTCCATTCTCCTATTCCTTTTCCCATCCTCCTTACAACCCCTCTTTTCTAGAAAATGGAACACAGTTATTTCTCTGCTGAATCGACAATCTTAGTTGACAAAAGGAAAATTCGCGTCGGAATCCAGCTAGGCGCAGGGGTCTTTGGAAGGGTAAGCAGAGGTCCAACAAAAACAACAAACCTTTAGGTCTTCCATGCCATAGACGAATATGGGCAAAATATGGCTATGAAAGTGCAAAAGCTTTCCAACGAGCATTATTACAACAAAGTAATGAAGGAGATGCAAATTTTGAATCACATTGAAGATAACGGTGGATCAGCTAGAAATATCGTCGACTTCCTTGGAGCCACCGTTGTCAACGACGAACATTGTATGTTCTTCGATTTGATGGGTCGAAGTCTAGAAGATGAGATCAATCAAAGAGGAGCTATGGAGATCGAAGTTGTCCGGAAGATTTCATATCAGGTAGGTAGTGAGTCAAACCAAAAAAAGAAAATATTTCAGCTCCTCACCGCTATCGAATTCATCCATTCGATAGGAGTTGTTCACACAGACATTAAGCCAAGCAATATTCTCTGTGCCGGCCGTGGAGGAGCAATAAGCGCCAAGCTGTGCGACTTTGGGAATGCTGTTTTTACACAAGAACTCCTCCAGTCCACTGGAAGATACTGCGCTCCTGACTTTAGGTTTGTTTCCTTCTTTTTTATTTATGTTTGGGAAAAGACCCACAGTAGCCCCAATAAAAAATACCTTTTAGTCCTCCTGAAGTCTACTTGGGGATACAACTAAACGCCTCGCTAGACTTGTGGAGTCTTGGCTGCACTTTGGCGGAACTCTACACTGGCCAAGTCTTATTCCCATCTGGCCATGATCAGCAATTAAATCTGTAAGTTTCCCTTCACAAACAAAAACACATTTTTCAGCTTCCATGTTCGACTTCGTGGAATTCCTTCCAACGCGATGAGAGGAAGATTCTACAAGAATTATTTTAAGGAGATCAACGGTCAATTGGCTTGTTTCTCTCAAAAAGAGCTGGAAGCTCGAGGATGGAGCATGGAAGTCGACGAAAGGGCTTTTCATTTGTCCTCTTTAAACGGGATAATTCTCGTAAATTTTACCTTCCTTAAAAAAATAAAATCCTCTTTTTTCAGTATGGAATCAACGGCAAGAGGAGGGAGATCAAGCACATTGATTATTATTTCAGTGAGCTGCTCTGCTATCTCTTAGAGGCGGATAACTCAAAAAGAGCGACTGCTATTAAAATGAAGTATCATCGATTTTTTCATATTAATTAGGTTTGAAGCTGGAGAGTATTATTGTTCTATTGTTCTATTATATTGATCGTTGCTATTTAAAATAAATCGATTCCAAAGAACTAGAGGTCACCTATGGCTTTTTTCAATGATCTTTTTCTTTCTTGTGTTGTCGAATTCGATCTGGGATACTAGGAAACCACTTCTCTCACGTAAAAATACATTTTTATTAGAGAATAAATATACATTTTGTCGAATAAAGCGTCGCAATAATTTCTGATCAATAAAATGCAAAGATAAAGATGAAGCTCAGAAAATCATTATGCAATAAGTTTTGCAAAAAAAAACTTCTTTATCACAGAGATACCCACAGGTTTTGAGGTGTTTTGGTAATTCAAAGGGCTTGATTGAGAGACTAGCAATGAACAGCCGGCTTTCTAACTCGATCCAAGGAGCTGATTGAGTCGTAAGATTCTTCCGAGGCTCCCGAGTCAGAAATCTAAATTTCACTTTGTTTTATAATTTATATTTTTACTACCTTATCCATCGGAACGAGGGAGTACTTCGCCGTCTCGGTCATCTGTCTCTTCAGCTCAGCGTTCTCCTTCATTAGTCGACGAATTTCTCGCTTTTGCTGCTCTTCAACCTCATCTTTTTCCCTTCTCAAGCGCTCAATTTCCCTCCTTTGCTTCTCAATTATATCGACCTGCAAGACTTTCTTTTTCAGACAGTTGGGAGATGGAGATGCCCCCTTTCCCAGACTCTCAAAAAGCTACCTCGCTGGTTGATTTCTCGATCTCTTTCAATTGCTTCGAAGGGCCTTGACTCATATCGATGTCCACAATGGTTGGTCTCAAGACTCCCGAATTCCGAGAGGCCCGTGGATTTGTTCTTGGCTGAATCTTTGTACTCCTAGGAGTTGTGTCGCAATCTGGCGGTACGGCATAGATCTAAATCAGATCATTTTTCAACGAGTTTTCAATTAAAAACAAACCGAATAGTTGCAATTGTGCATCTCAGGATCGTAGGGAGGCGGATCTCTCCTGTAGGATCCCTCATAAGTTCCGGTGTGATAGGCATAGGCTGAGCCGTCCTTCATTGGAGAAATAAATCCCGGATTGGTTATCGATATTGCTTGATGGGTTTGTGGTCTTTCAACTGGTGAAGAGCTAGCAGAGGTACTGTAAGTGGATGCCTCCTTTGAGTGATATCCACTGGAAGGAGGGAGACTCGATGTCTCCGATCCTTCGATCCTCTTCTTTGGCTTCCGAGTGCGGGGGCGACCAGTTCTGATCTCTCCATCGCTATCAGTATCTCTAGCTTCGCCACTGCTGGAAGTCTTCTCAGATGTTCGGGAAGAGGAGGTTCCAATCTCGTCGGAATGCCTTATAAATCGGTTGTTATTAGTTTGAGCCAATGCTGCAGAGGTGACATAATCATCGCTTGTCAAAAGATGAGCTGCTGGGCGAGAGCGAGTAAGGACAGTAGCTTGGCCAGTTGGAGGAGTGCTGCGATATGCCGGAAGATTCTCACTCCTTCCTCTGGAAATTTAAATTCATTAAGAGGGCTCAAAGAGCTGCTGTATGAACTAAAAAGGAATCGAATTTAAAAAAATTACCGTATGACAGGCTGTTGAGGACTGTTCTCGTAGTCACTGCTGACTTGATGTACCAATGGGGATTGTAAATTTCCCCGCTTTCTCTCCTTCAAATTGTACAGAATTGTTTGGAGGTCAATCAATCGACTATCATGACTAGCCCTCTTATGAACATCGCAGGTCCACGACTCGTCCAAGTACATATTAATGAGACTCAATTCCTTTCCCAGGTTCACATCAGCGCTGGAAGTAGGTCGTCCCACTGGCCTTCTAAATCGGGTTTATTTAATCGGCTGAAAGAAGTGCTTACCCAGTTGAAATTCTCAGCAAAAACTGCTTCATATTGGTCAGTTCCCGTTCGACGAAGGAGTTCATAAACTCCATGTAGTGCTCCTTTCCGCCGAATCGCGTGAAATTTGCCAAATTTTGAAGAGTTTTAGCGATGAGAGTCAAATTGCGGGCATAAATACCAGACGGATATTCGTCACAAAGATTGAATAAGCTTGGACTCAATATGGCTGGACAGAGGAAGCGCAGGAAGATCGAAGAGGAGATGAGAGTATCGGCAAGTTCCTCCCTTCCATGGTCCTTCAGTCTCTCCCGAACTGCACAGAAAACTGATCGAAGTTCAGGAGGAATGGAACCAGCGCTGTCGTACATTTTGTACCAAGCTTTTTGAACCCATTTCATCAGGGCTTCGCGGTTCTTCTCCAGGACTGAGGTTGAAACAACAGCCAATTTGAGGGGATCGACTTCGCAACTCTCTTTACATTCGAGCAGCTCCTTCACAAAATCTGACAAAGTCTCGTGGAGATAGTCATCAGCAACCAGCTTCATATAAGCTTCCATCGCCTTGGTGGCCAAGGAATTGCCTCGGAACATGAGATGATCATTGTCGAGGAGAGTTATTTCCATCATCACTAAATCGCAGAGGAAATCTTTTGCCATCTTTTGGTCGTGGAAGACGCGGACCATCGAAGTGGCCAGATCTTCTTTAGTTTTGACAGAGAGAATCGGCTCCAACTCGCTGCAGAGTGGCACATAGGCGAAGGTGAGGAAATGCTTGAGATCATCATAGTCAGTCAGGGGGAGGATGTCAATAGCTTGCCAGCGAGCCTAAAAAACGAATTTTGAGCTAAAGTATAACCCAAAAATTAGGAGCTTCTATTACAAGAAACACGGTATTTGTGCTTGATTTTGAAGAAAAAAGGTCTCACCTTGATGCGGATGGCTGGCTGTTCCACGGCGCTGCTTTTAGTTCCTAACGCGTTGGCCAGTCGATTGCCACTATCTTGTGTCGTCGTGACAGTATACCTACAAGAAAAAGTTGGTCATTTTTTTCGCCTAGAAATATTCGCAGCCTACCTGCAGTAGTTTCCGAAAATGGTCGTAAATTGGACAAAATTTTTCTTAAATTTAAACGACCAAAGTAAAAGTTTGAGCAAATTTTTCCTCTCATTTGAAAATTCAGCATCGCCCAGTCGATTTACCCCATAGTCCACAGTTATGGGAAGGATGAGGGAATGAGAGAGGCCATCTCGTCCCATTTCTAGAGAAGAATTTGTGAGAAGGAAAACGAGAGAAAAGACAGCCAAATTCGGTGGGAAGGAAGCTGGGCTTGACAGCCGAGGTGGCCGAAAAAGAAGCCTCGACCGGGAGGCCGTGAGCTCTTATTAGCTCTTGCCGGGTTGCGAGGAGGCTGAGACGGTTTGCATGCCAAATAATCTAATACCGTGAAGAGTGAGAGGCTGCGCATGATACGAGAGGACAAAAAGCGGTTACGGTCATTAGAGCAAGTTTTGCGGTAATTACAAGAGAGAGAGAGAGAGAGAAAGAGGGGCGCAATTGATGACCGACAGGTGGATGCGAAGGTTGTATTGGGGGAGAGAGACAGAGAGATGGCAGCAGTAATTGGAATTGACAGGCGGTAAGGCGTTTACAAGCGAATTTCTGCCCTATTTCCGGTCAAAAACTGTTCAATTCTTCCTTATTTTGTCGCTAATTTTGTAGCTTTTAATGTTCTACAAAGCTATAGAGAATTATCTCCTCTAAAAACTTCAGAAAGCAAAAAATTGTTATAAAAATGGGAGGAAATGCTAAAGAGAGCTGGGAAAACGCCAGACTGTTTGGTGGAAGGCCATTTCTTCTTTTTTAAATTCGATGAGATGCGAGAAAAGAGAGGTTTCAGGAATGCTGGGGGCGGAGGAGGAGAATACAAAATGACGCGGTCAGTTAAGAGAGTTACGCCTTTTGAGAATACCCATTGAAACTCTCTGAATGGGTATTGCACAGGATGTTTACCTCCTCTGCCGCTCTGTGGTGCCAAGAAAGAGGAAGAAAAGAAAGAAAGCTGTACCGCTGTGTCCTTGGCAATTTGTCCTATTAATGATACTTGACGCCCACGTTTTTTTGCGGGTATCTCGTCGGGCCGAAAAGCAAAACGGAAAAGAGTTTATTCGACAAGGCCAAAACCCGAGCAAACGGCGCGAAATTGTGTGCCAGCGGCCTTGGTTCGGCTTCGACGGTCATATATTGTCCGGGAGGATTGGCAGGTCTAATCTGCGTGGACAGCCCACGAGAGATGGACAATTTGTTGGTTGAAAAATGAGGCAAGGTCTCTCATTACGCAAGCAGCTGGTCAGAAAAAAGTCCGGCATCGACAGGTGCAGCCAAACTGATCATAAACCATCATCCCCAAGAGAGAGAGAGATGGATTAACTATACTGTTATATCTAGGAAAGGGCGAGAAAGATAAGAAATCACGCGCAGCACATAAAATTCATACAAACAGGCTTGATGGAACGAGGGATTTGGCGACCTAATCACGCCTTCTTTACGGGTTTTGTGTAAACGAATTCGGGCCTCCATTAGCTGGAAAAAGCGTCGGAGTCAAGAGTGGCAATGAGGTGAAGGATGCGCAAAAAGTTGCAAAGCCGGGTCGTTAATTTGATTCAAGAGGACCAACTAGGGCAAGACTGAGAAAGAAACCTTTTATCTAATCTTAGCCCCTTCTAAGAAAATTCCCAATAGGTACGGATGATTGTCATCAAAGATCTCAATTTTTGGCTAAATTTCTTTCTTAAAAAAATCCAATTTTGAAAAGCATCAAAAACTTACTAACTTGTTAGAAAATCGCTCAAAAAAATAGCCAAAGGAGGAAAATTTAAAAATCTGAGCCACTAGGAGATTGAATTAAAAGCTTTGAGTAGATTCTCTGGTTGTAAAGAAAGAGCGCTTTTTCAGCTATAACAATAACGGAGAGTTTCCTCCCCGAAAAGATAGCTGATTCAGTTTGGGGGGCCGTTCATCTACTATACGATTCTCTTCAAAAAGACTATTGCTGTCTGGTCTCCATAAGAACCACCATGTAATGTTGGCAAACGAGTCACAAAGTGAGAGAGATTCTCGAAAATTAGGCTAGGCTCCTCTAATCGGAGGCAAATAATTGCCGTATCGGAGGAGAAGTGGGACATTTCCCTGTGGGAAACACATTCATCCCCGGGACTTCGTGACCCCAAGAAGAAAAAAAAAAACTAACCATCTTTCCACTGGATGTCGAGTTTTGATCTGCTCAATGTCGATCTTCACATAGCCGACGAGGGTCGACGAGCCTTTCTTCTTCTTGATATCGCCTTCCCGATGCAAATCAATGCACAGCACTTTGCTCGGACGGAGCATACTGAAGCATTCGATTAGCCACGAAATTCGTAAACTAGTTCGTTCATTTCTGGTTGAAAAGCCTACTTTTTCTCCAAGAATTCCAAATTTTTTGGACAAAAATTGTTTTGGAATCAAGACTTTTTGTTATTTTAGTCGATCTTGATTTTTTAAAAAACCAGGAAAACTGCAAACATTTTTTGACTAGAAATCACAATTTATTGCTCAATTTTTAAAAAGGATTCTCGTGGCTATGGCATGATTTTATATGACTTTGCATTGAAATTTGTCCGATTTTTCATTTAAAAAAAACTACCGAAATTTGGTTTTTTGAAATTCCGTTCATTTTACGCAATTTTCCGTTAAAAAAGTCAGTTTTAATAGTCAAAAAAGCTTGTGAAAGTTCCTTATTTTTTTTGAAAATTATGGGAAAACTGACTTGAAGTCGAAGAACTCTCCCCAGAAGACATTATCAGTCCGTGGCTTGCTGGTCGTCTTGCCGTAGGGCTCGCGATCCAAGGAGAATTCACAGAAATATTTGCTCTTCTTGGATGGGATTCCCTTCGCTTCTAGCAGCCAGAGTTGGAGAGTGTTCTCCACTCGTCGCTGCATATCTTGTCGAGGATTGACGATGCGATTCAAGCTGAAAAATCACTTTTTCCCTAGGATAAGATCAAAGGGCCGAAAGCAGGTCGCCAATCAATATAGTGACCGGCTGGTCGACTGCCTAATTAGGCGGCAGAGAGGTATAATGTTGTTCCCTCTTATGTGGACAGCAGGTGCGGGCGGTAGTGTTATTAGACAATCGCTTGGCTGCCGTGGTAAACAGGAGGCATTGGCGGTACTACATCTAGAGCATTGTATTTGGAGGAAATGAATCGGCTCCTTTTGTTTTCTGCCGAAAGATCTCAGATGCAACATTTTTCACAGGTCTCTCTGCCAAAACTAGACGTCCTTAGAGACGTTTATGGAGTCTACAAGTTAAAACGAATTGCTGCCAACTACTAGAAAGGTCGAATGACTTTTACACCCATAAGACCTTGGAAACGACACTTTTGAGCTTAAAGCTATCGTATTCTTTTGGTTCTTCAAAAGTTGCTGGGAAAGCCATCAAATACCGTAGACTCCAAGGTTTGCTAGAGACGAGAATTTTCTAGTGTAAGCAAAGGTCTTTCTTGTGACAAGTTTGACGCTCGATGGCCATTATTTTGTTGTTACAGTAGCCCAAAACTGATCTTTTTCTGGACCTGAGAGAGAGAGAGAGATTTTATCTAAAGAATACTTTGATATTCACTAGAGGAGGAAATCATCAAAAAGTGATAGATTTTAGCAAAAAATAGCATTCCCAAGGTGAATTTTGGGTAGAAGATCGACGGGGAAAGGTCTTAATAAATAAGGGAATGATAGAAGACCCAAAACGTGAAATAGAAAAGCCAATGACCAAAATGGGACACTTCAACTTAAAAATAGCGAAAAGCTGCAGCACTCGAAAGAGATCCGAAATCGTTTGTCTCTCCCAGGCTTTCTCCCCTACAGAAAATATTCGTCTATCGGTCAGGCGCAGGACACGAGGTCCAGGTGTGAAAAAGACACTTTGCCACAGCCAGTTTTGGTCGGAAGAAGAGGCGTTCTGATCAAACAATTCGGATGGGAAAGAAATCAGCTACAATAGTTCAACTGGAACTCGTTGGGGATTAATCCCAGCCAGCCAACGGGATTCGGAAAAAGTTTGATAGAAAACGGGAACGGAATTAGGGGGAGGAGAGAGAGAGAGAAAGAAAAGTTTTGCATTACGATTTCAAGGTGGAATCTATAATGGGAAGAGAGAGAGGAAGGGCGACTCATTTGACCTAGAGATTTTCCGAAGAAAAAAAGAGAACAAACAAGGGAGCGGACTACATTGCAAGAGCTATCAGACGAGTCCATAAGAAACCCATCCAGAGCTTGTTTTAGTGTTTCTCCAAACCAAACATTATTTTCTGATAATAGCTAATGTTCAAAAATTCAAACTTTAAGGCTTTAAAAATGGCAATAAATTTAGAGTTCAATCTCCTCTAAAACTTTTTAAAATAAATCCTGAAAATTCAACTTTTTCAATAGAAAAATCCCATTCTAGAGCGATTTTTCTAAAGAAAAGGCGAAGATTTTGAGTTTTTCTAAAACTTTTTAGAAGCTGGAAAATTATCCAAAAATAAGGAAGTTTAAGGCAAAAATACGGTAGATCAGACATTAGTCTAGACGAATTCTTTCTCAATCAAGAATAGAAAAATTGAAAACAATCTTCTCAAATATAACCAACCGTATCAAATTTCGTGCCAGAAATAGACCTCTATTGCACCGGAAAGTTTACAAAACCTTGAACCTTTTCCCGCGTCGGGATAGGAGAGAGAGAGGTCAAAATAGTGTAGAAAGGGGGTCGGCGACTCGTCTTAGTTACTGTCTAATCGGATTTCTGTGACAAAGAAGATAAATAGAGGGTTTTTTTTCTCCTAAAGATGAGAAGAGCACGTAGAAATTCAAACGAAACAGCCGGCTGTCAGCCAGATTAGGACAGGTGAGGAGACACAATAACAGCAGGTGCTTTTAGAGGCCACATCCTGGAGGACACTCGGTCATCTCGGGCCAGAAGATGGAGTCATAAAAATCAATGTACGCGTGGGGCTTTCGACCTTGGGGTTGTGGCAAAACCTGTGAAACGATAAGATCTCTCCAGAGAGTGGAAGAGAATTTGAAAACGGTTTCTGACTGTGAGGCTGCAAGCTGTGAGGATGACTGGAAAAGGGACAAACCGGGCAGCCTGTTGTTTGTTTGCATCTGAGGGAGAGAGAGAGTTAAAGGAGATTAACAAACGCGAAGATTCAGGAGGGCGCATTCAAATGATTATTGAAGAAATTAGGGCAAGAAACGTTTCCGCATTTCGTATTTGCATTTGGCCAGTTTTCAGTCTAAAGTTTGCATTTTAGGCCTCTTGCTTGATTTTTAGGAAGTCTAAAGTCTTTAAAACGTATAGAATTTGATTTTAAAAAAAGTCAAATTGCTCAACAAATTAAAAAAAAAGATCAATTTGAATGAATAGGCTAATTTTCAAGAACTACAGTAATTCCAAAATTTCGTCGTTGCAATGAGCTGTTTTGGCAATGTAATTTGGTTGTTTGCGTCTCTGAAACTTACGTCTTCTGGTTGGAAAAGGAGAATGATAGCATTTTGTGACAGACTGTGGCGGAAAAGGCAGTGTAATTCATCTTATTCACAGATCGAATGAAGTTTTTCTTCGCGTGGGAGAGAGTCTTACAATGGCCCAAGTTTAGGCTAGGGAGAGGAAAATTTTTTGCAAAATCGGCACTTAGAAAAGGCAGGAAAAATGGGCTATAAACCACCCCCGAAGAGAGCCAGCATGAGTCAAAGAAAAGATAACCAGCATAGAATCTCTGCCGGAAAGAGGTCGAGGATGGGCTTGGCCCGAAGAAGTGACAATAGGAAGAAAAGGCGATAACGAGGAGACGACCTCGTAGAACTTAGCCTCAAAAATGAGGCGAAGGAAGTCTCTCCCGAGTGCAGCCAGGTGGAGGGATCAAATATCACCGAATCGAGCCGAAATTAAACAATTCCTTCTGGCCGTCAGATGAGCCTAATTTTGGATCTTGCGATGCAAAAGGTCACGACCACGTTAATTACCTCGAATTTCAAGGAGGATTGCCTCCCATTATTGCGCATGAAAACGGGTGGACAGGAACTGGAAGTCACAAACGCAATCAGGACTTTGAATGGTGAAAGTGATTGGGATGGGGAAATAAAGCCAATTGTAACCGCTGAAGGATGCTCAAATAACTTTCGAAAAATAGGAGACTCTTCCTATCTTCAGGGAAGTGATAGATTTCTCACAACTTTTTGGAGTTCTTCTAAAGCTAGGAAGATCTGACTGCTTTTTGGGTTTTTTTCCAAATCAAATCGTTGAAATGTTGGTAAATGATAAAACTCAATTAATTGCAAAACTTCAGAACAATCAGCCTATCCAACAAAAAGTTATGAGCTGAGTCAAAGCCGTTGTTTCGAAGTTTTGAAAAACTCTAATACCATACTTCTTTATAAACAAATAAAAATTTCCACTTGTTGCCATATATTTCGATATTCAACAAAGCTGTAGCTTTTGATTTCCTCTACAACCTTGCAGAACATTAAAAAGCTTGAAAATAAGCAAAAATTCATGTAAAAGTTATAGTCAGAGAGGCTCCATATGAGAAGAAATGCGATAAGTTTTCAAAAACAATTTGAAGTAGAAGCGAAAATTTGGTAAGAAAGAGGATTTTCTAAACGAATAGAAGGCGCATTGTCTTTTGTAAGAGTCGAGTCAAGTGATTTCTTGAGATTTTCCCACAAGAAATAAAGACGCAAGCCGGCAGTAATTGTCTCTCTCGACAAAAGGAACGCTGAGAGAGTCTGCCGTTCGGAAAAACTAGGAGAGGTCACCACATGTGTCAGTGTGTGTGCCGATTAATCAATGTCTCTCTCTCCGTCGCACCAAAAGAGATTCAAATTTGTGTCCGCAGGAGAGGAGGCGAGTGACCGACCCTCATTATGCCATGCGACTGTTCGATCGATTGGACTGTCGCCCCGTCAGGTAATGACAGCTAGCGCCTAGCCATTTTGCCATTAGCTCCTCTCCCCGAAAGTATTGTCAACGAGAAAGACTCACTTTTCCATCCAGCGATTTCTCTCCTGCGGAGTCCTGCAAGCATAATAGGTATTAGCGACTCGGAAGCAATTCGGGACGTCTAAAACCGACGGATGAACAGGTTGAATGCGGGAGCCGTCTCCTGAAAAGATGATAATATAAGTCTCTCCAAGCATTCCATCGCATAACAATAATATTGGAAATATTATGGGCCCTTAGTGGGGAGAGAACGATAAGGGGCTCCTCGTTTCCCACGTAAATAAAGGAGAACGATGGCCAACCAGCCAGCCACTTGACTGGAGCTGACCCCATTGCCGAGTCGGGGGCTGACCAGTTGTTTCGGCCTGACATGTTTCAGCTCATATTTATGGCCCATGTTGCGTAATTGGAGACAGCAGGTGGATTTTCTGGGTCATTTTTTTGACAAAAAGCATCGTAAAATGTCTTGCTTACTTCCTTCAAAAAGCCGTTGAAAAATTGAGAAAAATTACAGTAAAACCCAAGAAGAGCAAATTGCGTGAGAATTCAAAATTCAGAAGCAAAATTTCTCTCTTTTTTCGAACCAAAACTAACCAAGATCGATCATGTGTGTGGTTGCTCCAAAATTCAATAAACTTTCATGCGATCTGGAGGATCTGAGACTTTGATGGTCGGTCCTGGAAGGAGTCGAAAATCCCCTGGAGCCATATGTCAAACTGAGGAGATTCTCCTGTGATCTCTGGGCATCCATTCGATGGAGCATTCTGAAGAAATTTTATAAATGTTGGACATAAAAATTATTATATTATATTTCAGTCACACACTCTCAGACAGAAAACGAACCCTTCTTCATCGTCATTGACAGTATAGGTTCCACAGAGGATCCTCATTTTGAACATTCGGGGGGAAAGACCGGCAAAAAGCAGCTGAGGGGCAAGTCAGTGTAAATTCACTTATGAGAGACGAGCCTTTGGCCGAAGATTATTGCAATTTGGAGGGGGAGGATAGCGTAGAATAAACTCAATTTGCCCTCGTGTTGCTAGTGAGAGAGAGGGCTCACTAGCTGGAAGACCAGAGGACTCCAACTGGGAAAGGTGAAAAGGGTCGTCGTATATCCCTGGGCCAGTTTGGGGATCAGCCGCTTGGGTCGCAGGAAGCAGATGTCGGCAGTTTTGACCATCAGGGCAATTGCAACAACGAGGAGCGGAGGCATTACTTCCGAGGGCTCAGCTACAGTAATTTTTACGGCCCCATTAATCTCACTTTTATTGATTTTCAAGGAATCAAAGTTTCTACAATTTTATAGAGCGCATTCTTTTCAATATCATAAATTCAAAAATTCGGTGTAAGACCCTAAAAATTTGAATTTTTCGCGAAGGAACCAACCTTTCGATTTTGGATTATGATAGTATTAAAAGCTCTTGTTTTCCTGGACATCGATTTTCTGATTTTACGATGTTTTGCGAACATGTAGCTCCTCTACAACTTTGTAGAACATAGGTATTTGCATAAATCCAGGTGGGACTTACAGTAGTCTTAAGCGCGCGCTTCTGGGAGATTACGACAGAAAGTTTGGATAAAAATCTTCTAAGATATGATCATACGATCCAGATGATAGCCGGTCTCGAACCTGCCCTTTCACGTGGCTGTTTTTGTTTTGTTTCGTCCAGTTGATGGATCTCCCCCTCTCTCTTGAGACTCCTCTCCCTCAAATGTTTTTCTCCCCTCACTTACCGCTTTGATTTGTAGACGATTCGCCCCCGTACGAGGCGAGGATTTCGAATCTCATGCATTTGGCTGTTGGCTATATCATTTCCTGGAAAAATTAGGAGACGAAATACTAAAGGAGCGAGGATAGAAAGACGGTCTGCTGGAAGCGAACAATGGAAAAGAATGAGTCGGCTGATGAACCAGCTCCAACCAAAGGAAAATTATACGAAATGGAAAGTAAAGTGTGGAATAATTAGGACCGTCGCGCGTATGGTCGGGAGATATCCACCACCAAGATAACCATAAACAAGACAGCCGACTTGATTAATAGCCCAGACGAGGGGCGTAATTCTATGGACAAGAATTCAAAAAAAAATCCTTAACGTTTTGGGAAAGTACTCTCTCTAATTTAGTAGATTTCCAGAGAAAAAGTTTCTTATTTTTGTGAAAAACTGGCAACAAATTCTACCACCTATTCACTCGTACTTTTCAAAGGCTTTTGTTTCACCGAAGCTATACGAAAAAGTTGCAATTCATTTGAAAATTTTTGCAAAGTTGTAGAGAAATTTGAGCTCAACTACTTGCTTACAACAATTTTAGAGAACATCTCAATTTGTTTGGTTCTATAGAGCAAATGAACTTAAATGGACTTTAAAATTCTGTGCGCAATCTAAAGGTTCAAAAACCTTGTCGACTCATCGTTTGACCAAAACAAAAGGGCTCCAAGTCAAGAAATTTAGCAGAGATGAAGGGGCGCAAAGGTGTCGGCCAAAGCTCGTCGAGAGCCAATAAAACAGATATTTTTGCGCCGCAAGCGAGGCGATATTGTTCTGATCTGATCCGTTGTAATACGAGGACAATTTCTCAGTTGAGGCGACAAATGCCCGTCGGAGCATCTGATTTACAAGATGGGGGCGATGCCCGACGAGAGCAGTTGTTTTCTCGTTTGATGTTGCGGGCATGACAGAATGGTTCCTTGTTGTTAGGGGAAAAGTTGGCTATTTGATACGAGAAAATTGTGGGAATTTCCTAAGCAAATAAGGGAAATGTTCAAAACCAAAAAACAGGAAATACAAATCAGAAGAGTGGGAAAGACTCTCGAAACAATTGGGGATTTTGTTGCACAACACGGGGCCCGACTGGAACCTCGAAACCAGTTGGATCATCTGCTCACAGAGTGAGAGTGAATCTGAGCCGCTTTTACGGTTCACGCATAGTAGTCGAGTCAAAAGAGTGTACTGACGAGAGTAAAGAGAGTTATCAGTGAGACTCTTGAAACGGATACCCTCTTTCCCCCGACTTTCTCTCACACACACACTCACACAAGACCCTGCAAAAACGTACTGCGATTGGTGTTGCTGCTGCTGCTTCTCCAGCTTTGATACACTCTTTGTCCTCTTCAGAGGATTGGTGCGGAAGGGTTTGGAGAGGAAATTGGCCAGTCGGTGCGGTGTCGAGTGGTCATCATGTTCCTGAAACTATACGCGATTGTCTTTTGTTCAACTTGTCCAACTCATTTATGGAAGAGGAAGAGAAAAGCTCTACAATTTTTTAAAAGACCAAAAAAATGAAAATTGTTCTATTTTTCCTGGAATGGCTAATGGAAATTCAAATTTTCTGAGCTTTAGAATAATTTTCTAGAAAAATGATGTTTTGTAAAGTTGCAGAGAATATAAAAATCTATTAGATTCCAAGAAATGGCAATTCTTTCTTGGCCACAGTGAGGCCAAGAAAAATGAATGGAGTAGAATCTTTTCAAGAAACTCGATTTATAGACCTTTTCAGTTCCTTTTCTTCCCTCTTTCTATGCCCTTTCTTTAGGATTTTTTGAAGACAAATATAGATATTTTTGGGAGTGCTTTTCAGGAGAACCAGGGCTATCGGAAAGGCTAAACTGCTCGCATATGTCAGGGAGATATACAGGAAATGGCTAGTATTTCCGGACCATTTGTGCCTAGTTTGAGAATTCGAATAGTTTTGTGATCAAAAATCGTCACGAGAATATCTTCTCCTCACCCCATTTGTGAGAGGCTTCAACTAGCCGTGAAAATGGCACCGGCTGCAGCGAAACTGACCGTATGGTAGGAGCCGTTGGTTGAATTAAGATTTTGAGCGGATCCACTTCGGCTGGCGGAGAGTTTTCCCGAATTTTGAGTCTGTCTTCCAGTCCAGACTCGTCTTTCCGCTGGCTCAGCTTCATCGTGATCTGCAATTTTATTTTTATTGAGAGTTTTTTTTCCGGGCCCCCTGGTTTTTACATGCAGCTGGACAGAAATCTCCGTGGAGATTTGTGTGCTGATACGAGCCGGCCAAACAGAGGCCTTAGCGACACTTGAATTCCTAGTTTTGATGTGCTCAGAGCGAGCTCGGCACGGATACAAACACACAACGGAACTGGACTTCTCATCACTACCGTATCTGTTACGAATTTTGCGCCAAAAGATCAAAGTTAGTCTTTGCCTTTGAGCCCCAATTTGAGTCAATTTAAGCCAAAGGACTTTAAACTACATTAAACTTTAATTCAGAAGTCGTCAATTTCAAACTTTTAATGACCATTTAATTAATTAAAAGCATAGAAACTCTTTTTGATTCACAGTGATTAAATCTTTTGCCTCGAAATCTTAAATCCGGGAGCCATTTTAGCCCATCGAATGGACAGTAAATCTCGTCCCTTTTGTCCTACTTTTATCTTCTAAAAAGTGTAGATACTAGTCCCATTTATGTCTTCACATCCATCTCCCGACATTATTGTTTTGATGGAATCTCTCCGGAGGCGCAAATCCGTGTGATAGACCTGTTCGGAGTTGACCTTTCCCACGCTTACTCACGGAGTATGGGGTGAAGAGAGAAGCCACGGGTAAGAAAAGGCTGATGAATGGATCGTAAATGGGGGGAACCCGGCCCAGGGTGGTGATAGTAGATGGCTGTTTTTTGAGAGCCGAAAAGAGAGGCGAATTACGAAGTGAACTGGAACGTGGGAAGGATAATGGGGTGAGACTGGGTACAGAACAGCTAAAAAAACTTTCAGAGGGACAATAATGTTCATGGAGGAGAGCTTTTCGAGAAAGAACACATTCATATAAAAGAGGGTCTCAAAGGGAAAAGAAAGACTTTCTTTAAAAATACAGGTGTAGACAAAATCAAAAGTGACAACTTCGAAAAGCGTTATAGAATTTGGTTAGAATTTGAAAAAAAAAAGCCAAAAGTGGGGTACATTTCAAGTGTTTGGCTATTTTTAATTTCAAGTTTACCTCGTTTTCTCGAGAAGCTGAGATCTTTGGCTCCGAAAGGCATCGCTGTCTGTACTTAGCGGTAAGAGTAACAGTAAATAAAGAGGCTGAGATGGTCAAGGACTGCCTACTCGTCTCGAAATTAGAACAAAAGTGAGCCAAAATCCAAACTTTTACCTCAAAAGGTCATGTTTGCCGAGTCAAAGAGACAAAGAAGAGTAATTTGAGACCGAAGGACGTACCGTCATAATCCACTGGGGGAATATGCTCCTCAGGAATAATATTGAGAGAATAGGTGCTGTACTGCCATGGCTGACTGCCGACACGGCGCATTGATGACTACAGACACCTGGGGGGCCCAAAGCAGTGTGGGCGTGCCGAAATTCAAAATCAATAAATCCTCGAGCTAATATTGTAGGAGACGACAAGGTGGTCGAGGAGATGGTCAGTCAGCCGGTCACTCGGAGAGAGAGGGGGGAAGTCTCTGCTCTCTCTCGCGCCTCTCTCCTACCGGGGGGATAGTCCCGTCCTCCCGCTTTTGCATACTCTCTCGTCTCCCGGGGACCCCAGGTTTTCAGATAACATCTCCGCAATCAGCGACTGTCTTCTTCTTCTTGGCGGACAATCTCTGCGCTCTCCTTCTCGACGTACTATTGTAGCGATAAAGTTGATTTGCAAGTGAGAGGCAGCGAAAGCTATGGATGATTGATGTGATTTCCTGGTGGTTGAAAGTGACAAAAAAAGTTGGCTAAGTCAGTTATCTCTGATTAGATCCCTCGTACAATTTGATAATGAAGGCAGTTTTACAAGCGGCAAACGGGGACAAGACTTTACTGCTTCATTAATGTACTGGCGGTTTTCTTTGAATCCAAATATTTTGGTCGAAATTTCCCAGAAAAGATTCTTCGTGAAAATTGTAAATTTCCTTCCTTTTTCTGACTTTTGCGATCAATTATAAATTTATAGATCTTGTTCTCGTCTACAAGTTTGCAGAACACCAAACACCACAAAAATAAACACTCTCAGCTCTGCAAAGCGAAAAAAAAATTGGAAGTTTTTTTAAATTTTAGGCGGAGGTCAAGTGTTCTTTTTGAAGGTCGGATCTGAACTTATTTTTGGAATTGTGCCATCACCGTCTCTTTGAGACGTTCGAGAGGTCAAAATGCCCTTGACTTTGTACCGTTTGACCTTATAAGTAGGCTGGCGAGTAGAGTAGAGGAGATCGATCCTTCAAAGTGTTACGAATTAGTCAAAGCCCCATTAACGTGGACTTGTCTTGTCGGAAGAAAACTCCTCTTGGCCTTGGCCGATTACGTCAATCCGTGCCAGTGATTTAGTCCAAAACTCGAGCTTACTCTCTTCCCCCTCGTAGCTATATGAGACGGGGAAGTGAGAGAAAGAAAGACAAGAGACGATTCAATTAGTTCTATCCATTAGCTCTAAAGAAAAGAACACATTCTGACATTTCGGGAGTTCCAATTGTTAGTTGATATGCACCAACCAGTGTCGATTATCACTGGAAACCGGTGTTTGCGAGAAACAGCAAGTTTCCGAGAAGACGCTTCTTCGCGCCTCGGTGTCAGGTGCTGGATTAGAAGGCCAAAGGGTGGCCAGCGGGGGACCGGCTGATAACGTCTAGGGGTGTTCTAATCGGTCATGGTGGAGGTCCGAGAAGGTTAAAGATGATTCAAGGGGGTCTCAACATTAGATAAACATACAACTACCATAAGTCTCTTATTTTCATTAATTTTGGGCTTTTAGGATGCCACAATTTCTTTATTTTTGCAGAGTTGGATCTCCTCTTAAACTTTGAAAAACATCAAAAGGTCTGAAGACCCAAAAGAAGTCCAAAAGCAGCCTTCCAGGTTGGTATTTTTCTAGGTTTCTGATCATTTTTCTGATCTTCATTACAATTTTTTTAAACATTGCAAGATTTCAAGAAGCCTGTGCAAAAAAATAGAATTACTAATTACGATAGCCCCTTTAACATCTACGATTACTATCCTCTTTCTTGGTTCGAAAAGCAATTTGTGATACTTTTTACCTACTTCTTTGGCTTCTAAAAACAGCAAGATTAGACCTAATCCACCCTCTTCGGCAGCCTTCGAACCAGTTGCGTTTGGCCATTGAGAGGCTGTCTTGCGAAACGGGCTAACTTTCTTTGTGGAGGGAGAAGAGTGACCTCCGAAATTTTTGACACCAAGGACAGAGAAAACTGCTGCTGGTCATCGCTCTGTCCCCCCAGAGCTGTAAAAGAGAGACCGGCCTTGTACGCCTATTGGTTTGCCAGTTTTTGCTATGGCCTACGGGATGTCGTAAAACTAATTTCATTCGTGGCTTTCGCGCATCTTCTTTATGTCTTTCCTCTAGGTCAATCCCGTCATTTGAGAGGGCGAGAGAGAGAGAGCAAGGAGCTCCCTCTCATAAATTTTTGAAGAAGGCCAGCCGTCTTCTTGATAGCATTTTTCCAAAAGGATTGTAGATTGCGGAAAAAGAGCGTCATCACAATCACATCTTCCGGTTCTGCGCGGCAGTTTTTAGCTCGGGTGATAACTTCGCCGAGTGCTAGTTAGCTGCGTGTATTACACTTCCCAGCCATTCCAAGCATTACAGAGATACAAGAGAGATAGGAAATGGTCATTTTCTCTCCAAATTTGGGTAAACAATCCTTCAAAATTCCCAGAAGTATCAGATGCTCCCTTGGAATTTGGAGAAAATCTTGAATTTTTGACAATTTCGAGATGTTCATTCGGATTCAAGTGGCCATTTAGACCATGATTGTTTGCCGAAGCTCCAAAAAAATGCTGTTTTGATGGCAATTTCAGCAGTATTGAATTTCAAAATGTGATGTGAGGAAAAAAGGGAAAGTCAGAGCAATCACAAGGTGATTGTTCGATCGTTTTTCTACAAACCTTGTTTTTGCCAGGAGGAACGCCGACGAATCTATCGTTTTATTTGACTACCCCACTATTGACCCCAGGACAACAGTTTTCCTCGTGGTTTTAGCAGTCCCACACAGCTCTTGTGAGATTTGGAAAAAGAAGCTTACATTGGGGAAGGAAGGCTTCTTCCTGGCTGGGATCGGAGAGATCCCGAGAGCCGAAGATGAAATGCCAAAAGGCTTGGAGATAGGAAAATAGCCATAGAATACAGGTCCAGAGCTGGTGCTTCAATGGGACCATTTCAGATGATACATGGGCCCGTCAGCCGCCACACGACACAACTGAGTCAGGTCTCTCTCTCGATCGCGTAGTCAGCCCGCACAATAGGCCCGAACTAGACTGTGTGGCGAATCGATTCCGGAAAGCAGCTCTTCTGGTAGGAGAACTTCTTCTTCTTCTTGGAGTCTTCTTCCTTCTCTTGTTGAGACGGGAAGGAAAGAACAAAACGGTCACTGGACGTGGGGGGCGGGGCGCGGTTAGGCGATCTCATTACTCAAGAAGAGTTAGCCGAAGAACTTCAGATTTTTTGGGGACAATTTTTAATTTTTTTTTAAATCTGCTTCTTCAATTAAAAAAAATACAATAATCTTCCATAGTTCTTCGAGGGTAGTTTTTAGATCAAAAGGTGATCCTTGTAGATTTTTTTAATGTCATTTCTCTCGTTATATTTCTCAGAAATCATCAGGAATAAAAACCAAATGCAAGATCTAATTTTCAAGGATTTAAAATTGGTTTTCTTCTAACAACAACTTATGGTAATTTTTGAATCGCGAATGGGAATGATTTTGAAACTTGAACCTGTAGAGGTTTTCCTCTCTTTTTCGGCCCCATTCCTAAGGGACTCAATTTCTGATCTTCTTTTGAACTAAAGTTTCTCGTTGCAAGAATTTTCTGCAACAGCGTTCATCCTGATCTCTTCTCCTCGCCTTGAAATACAATCCATCATATGCGGGTGCGAAAAGGAAACAATAGACACCGAGAGCGTCGCCCCGTCGTCTTCCCCGATATGATTGGCCCGTTCCACTTGCCTGACAGCCGATGATTATGCTAAACAACCCCAACAAGGCGATTAGTCTCATAATTTCCATGTGTGCTTGTTTCCAATGTTTTCTCTTGTCACTCAGAGAGGGGAGAAACCCGACCTTCACAAAAAGCTACCTTGAACGGGCCTCTTGCATATTTTAAGGAAGATCTTTGTTGAACCGAAAGTTGTTTGCGGCCATAAAAGGGAAGTGAATAGGCATTTTTAGGGCGTTTAATCCGTAAGATGCGGAAAAGAAAAAGCGAGAATGAGTCATTCAATTTAGAAATTGCCAGGAGAACTTTTAAGTCCAAGCAAAGAGAGCCATAAAACGAGTCTCTTCCGGGCAGAAATATAGGAAAAGTGAGTTTTTCTTCTCAATTTTTGAACCTGCAGGCTTTCTAAAGCTAGAGTAACTATTTTCTGATTTCATTGTCTTAAATAATCTTGTAGAGTTTGATTTTCTCTAGAAGAAAATTGAAAAGTCAAAGTTACCCCCACTGTGAATCGATCAAATGAAAATAGTCCAAGAAAAGAGTCTCACCTCGAACTGAGCCGTATCTTGAAGGCTGAATGAACCTGACGGGCTCGATGGCCTCTTCCTTCATTTAGTCGTTGTGCGATCACAATTCCTCAAATACAAAGCCGTCAATCGTCAAAGGAAAAAGAGAGGAGAAAGTTCTGTCAGAATGGAATGGCCACCAAAATGGTTGGCATCCGGTTCAACAATGAATAGAATTTCGGCGGGGTCATGAGAAAACTTTATAGCCGCAAATTAGAAGGGAAATTAGTGGCCTGGAGAAAGTGATTGACACGAGGAATTTGAATGATCTCTCCATCAAAAAAAGACGTAATCTGAAAGCCGAAAGAGGACAAAATGAGGACCATTGATGGGCTGAGGTTTACGATTGTCTGTGACAGCTGGCCGCGGAATTTCATGGGCAAGGAGGAGAGAGAGACAGCGAGAGAGCTACCAGATGCCACCCCGAAATGGAAGGACGATTCCTTTGGTTAAGGCCAGATGGCTGATTGAAATTGCGGGCAGATGGAAATGAGAAGGAAAGAAAACTCAAATTGTAACCGCGAAGAACCTCAATGGTTCTACTTATGAGAGACAATTAGTGGTCTGCGGAAGGGCAATTGATTGTCAACTGTAGAGATAAGAAGAAGTTGGACAAAAACGTCCAAGATCAGCGAATAACATTTTGGATCATTCTAATATAAACCAACAGCGCTTAATTCCTCCAAAGATCCAACTTGAATTGATTTTCATGATTTAAAATATTTGGAATCTGAATTACTACAATTGTAGCCCTTGATCTCCTCTACAAGAAGCAAAGGGTAAGAGTCTATTAGTCATATTGACTTGCCTATGAGGGTCTGCAAAGATTGGAATCTGAATTGCCAAAAATTGCATCTTATTAGCTTGGAATTTATCTAGAAAATTAAGGAAATGACTTCAAGAATGGAATGTGAGGTATGAGCAGGAATTGACTGCCTTTCTGAGTCAATGCGGAGAAAATTCAGAAAATAAATTAGCTGAAAAAAGTTGAACAAGGACATCGAAGCGCGGGGAATGAGCCGGAAATTGACGACCGACAAAGGAAGGAACAAGGGAACGTATCTTTTGTTTTGAAGCTGATTGTTTCAATAAAAGTGCATGATTCATTCGGCGATCAGAGTGGGGAGAGAACCTGAAGAAAAGTATCCCGAAAAAGGTCGAGACTCCCCAGTGGGCTATGACCGTCATTTCATGACAGCCCGCCGAGAACAAAGAGCCTTAAGCACATTCCACTTTGTTTTTACGAGAAACTGAGAGAAGAGATGACTCGTTGGAGCCATGGAGAGAACTGGGTTTGTGTGATGAGTGGACGACATAAAGGTGTCGATTCAACAAATCGCGAGGAGGAGGCTTGTTTAATATTTTCGGTGGCGGAAATGGCGAGAGAAACAAAGAATTTTCCACCTCTTTTTTGGAGCCGTTTTACTCGTTCGAAAATGGCGATCTACAGGAAACTTTTACGAGCGCAAAGAAGAAAAGCTAAAAGGTTAACGACACCGCTGGTTGTAGCCAGTCAGAAAAAGTGAGAAAATTGACTTGGTGATTCAACTTTGAACACCTGTTCCCTCCACAGTCAACACTGGGCTCCGCCACTTTTCAAAGTGTCAGTTTCAGGAAGGAAAATATTTGAAACGTTTACTGGAAATGGAACAGATCAAGAGCTCAACCTCCTCTAAAAAACGAAAGTTGATAATTTAATTTAAAAATCAAGACTTAGGACGAACTTGGCAAAAAGCTTGAACGATTTTCTGATCTTGCGAGCAGAAGCAAAGCTGTCAGCTCTTGATCCGAAGTTCAAACTATGTTGAACTGCCAAGTGGACTCAATTTTCTGAGATGAGTCTTTAATAGCTCAAAAGTGCTTATTTTAAAATAATTTTGGCTTTTAGATTTATTCTAAAGCATCACTCAAATTTCTATCTAAATTGACACTTTTTTGGTCTTTTCTACGCTATTCTACGAAGGGAGGAGAAGTAGGAAATGTTCAAATGGGAGATAAAAAGGTAAGGAAAATTGGATTAGCTTTCCAGAAGGTAAAGCATGAATTGTCGCGTGGCGGACAGGAGTGTTTGAGTTGGGACGGTTCGGCAAAACGCGCGGTAAACATGACGCTCCTTCCTGAAGAAATCGGCGCCAAAAAGAGACCGATAAAAATGAAAGTTCCGATTTTTTGCTGCTATCATTTCACACAAGACTTTAGGAGAAAACTGTTAGTCAATGGAGAGAACTTGTAAGCGGAGGGAGAGAAGTCTAATCTCACAGCTGGTTTCCTAATGCAATGACAAGCAAGAGAGAATGTTGCGAGGCAGCTTGTATTTGCCAGAGATGGAGGAGATTGAATACGAAATAAGCAATGGGCTGTTCTTACTATTTGTACAAACGGACAGAAAGAAAAGGAGAGAGAGAGAGAGACGATTTTCGAACGAACGAAAACGAAGAGTCTCTTTGAGAAGGGAAACGCACGAGGAAATCCCATTAGAAAGTTGTTTTTGGCGGTGGTCGATTCGTAGGAATTTGATCTAGAAGGTCGCGCTTTATCACAGATTTTTCTTTTGAGAAAACACTATTTTCTGAGACAAAAAGCCTTGAAAAAGAGCTCACTTTGTATTCGTAATTCGAAGCAATTAAAAAGCTGTGTCGCTTTTCTTTGAAATCAGACAACTCTTCTGATCCTCTGATCTCTCCTTCGATGTTTTATAAAATTATTTGGCACAAAAGTTAATTTAAAATTCCAGCTAGTGCAACCGAAGGAGACCAAGGGCAGATAAGTGTGTGCCAAACGCCTAATAAACTAGTTTTAGGCAGATTTGTATTAAAATATTACGGAATATTGAAGCCAAAGTTCTCAAATCAGAGGCTTTGATGCCTGGGGAAATGATTTAAATCTTGGTGCCCCAGGGATTAATTTATTTTTGAAATTAAAACAGGAATATTCTGGAGAAACGGAGAAAGCAAACCAAGTTATTTTAGAAAATCTCACAGTCAAAGATCAAATCAGGATTCTTTTTGCTGAGTCGTAACTTTGCCAAGGATGGAGAGAAAGAGGTGTGAGGAAGGTCATTGAAACAAGAAGATCCTCGACTAAAAATCCAAGGCTGGAGTTTTTTAATGGAGGAACTGATTACCAACAGGTTTTTGTGCCTCCTCGCCGCGTAAAATCGTAAAGGATGAATCAGTGCTGCTTTATCACAGTAGGAGGCACGAAAAAAAGGAAGAGAACCTTATAAGAAAAGCCGATGAGATCTCGCGACAACAAGGTTAGATAACGAAACAACCTTGGTGATAGCCGGCGAGGGACAAAGAGAGATGGACAGTGCGAGGTGTGAGAACTGGTCGAGAAAGCGCGACTCACGCGATTAGCCGAGCCTTGATATGGGCAAACAGCGTTAAATCCGTCACCCGCCACTTTTGGCAAGTTGTTTGTATGCCAGAGAAAGGCTGCGTGTGGCGTGTGCAAGTCAAAAAGTGCCATGGCCAAAACGGAGTCTAACCGGGGGTGGGAGGTTAGAAGCCGATTGGTCGCGGTGGACTGCCCGTCTTCCAAAGAAAGAGATCAAACGAATATTATAGCAGAAAAAAACTAGAAAACAAATACTAGAAGCTGCAAAAGGGAGAGGGACTTTTCAAAAATTTCATAATTGAGGAATATTAAAAATTAGTCTTAATTCTATAGATTTTCCTTCTGATCATCATGATGGAGATAGAAGTATCTTGGACACTTGTTCCGCTGACAAAGTAAGGAAGATAGGCATCGCCCCTCGCTGTATCTGTTTACCAGCCAACGATAGATGGAAACGAGCTCCGAACGAGCTGAAGTGAGCTTGTCGAGAGTGACTTTCGGTCCCAAGGAGTACAAAATTGCAATATCGGGCAGAAATAGGGAAACAAGCCAATTGTGGCGTAATTGGCTAGAAGTGGCAAAGATACTCGCATTGGATAGGGACAGGTGGATTCTTGTGAGAACCTTGTGGGAAGGCGCTTCGCTTTGAATTTCATTAGTCTCGATGTTTGTGTGACAAGCCGTTATGTTGGCTATGAATAAATAATGATCATCATGAGGATGTGAAGATTGTTTCCCCATTGATGACTAAAATGCCTAATACAGAAATTTAGAAGATTCAATTCTAATTTGTACTAATTAGGATAGACTTAAGAAATATTTTGTTCTCTCTAGAATATCTCTTGTTAGTTTTACCGTAATTTTACAGATCTTCTCTATAATTACAGGGTGATTAGGGTTTTTAAAAGAATGTTATATTCAAAGGATTAGTGTTAAATTGTGAGTCAAATGGTGTTTTCACTAGTCAGGTGAAAATTAAAATGATTAGATTAGTATTCCTAGCAAAATCCATAAAATAGACGAAAGTAGTTTTTTCTTGAACCCCTTCTCGCAGCTCACAGCACACGCATACACTCATCTTGGTTTCTTTAGTTCAAAAGCTCACTGTGTTCCCTCTTTTCTACGGCAACAACTCGCAGACAATGGCGGCGACTGTGTTTCTCCAAACAAACGTTCTCTCGCAGTGATGATAACCCCCGTGTCTGTAAAAAATCTGAGGCAAACAGTCCAAGGTGAGGATTAGCTGAGCGTAGAGACCCGTGTGCTTCTTGTTTTTCCACTCGAGGGACTACACGATTCTCCCGAGGATTTTCCCCAACTCCTTCCAAAAAAAGAATATTACCGGGTCGGATCCTCGTCGGTCGTCGGCGAATCGGAGGCAGACGAGGGCTGAAGACATTCGCCATCAGCTGATTCAACTGATCACAGCTGCGACTAAGTCGCTTTTTTGAGAAAGTTTCTCCACGAATGGGAGTCCTCGAAGCCCGAACACAATACCTAGATTTCTAAAGTAAAACAAAACGAAAAAATGAAGGAAAAACCCGCTGTCGACGATGTCATGACGAGGCAGCGGCATCTGAGAAGGTTCCTCCAGAGGGCGGTCCCGAAAGGAGACGCGGCGCATTCGAAGCTGTAGTTCAAGCTGGTCAAGAGAGCGGAGAGGGAGGAAAGAAAGAGCTCTACGCAGAGTTTGAGTGTAAGCATTTTGCAGCTTTTTCAAGAGAACATTTAAATTTAAAAAGACCAAAAGATTATTGTAGTTCTAATATTATTGCTCAGGTCTTATAGAATTTGATTTTCTAAGTTGTAAAGTCTAAAAAAATCAATTTGTGGTTGATCAGAAATTTTAAAAAATTAGCTTTTTAAAAGTACTGTAGCCCTGAAAACGAAAGCAAGGGTATGGTAATGCCGGCTTGCGAAAGATTGCTCTAAATAAAAAATTGAAAACCAAAACAGCGGACTTGAAGAAGCTTCGAGATTTCGAAAACTTTGGACTTGAACTATGCCAAAGGCACTAAAGACTCAAGGGCAGTGTTTCAGTTTTCTCCAGTCTCTGTCCAGTTTCTCCCAAAGCCGCAAGCAAATGATTGCTTCTTCTTTTTTTTCTAAATTGGCATTGCGCTCTTTTTTTGAGCCTAAATCTAATCAATAAATAAAAGTAAAGAAGAAGGAAGACAGAGAGCAACAGAGCTAGTAAACAGTCCAGCGGAGAGAGCGGAAGCCGTTTGGCTTTCTGATTAGCCCAAAACTCGGTGACCCTTTGGTTAGGCGAGAGAGAGTGACCGAGTCGATTGGAGGAAAAAAGAAGTTGAAACAATTGAAAAGAAATTCCCACTGACTAGATGCAATGACGATGAATACTAATGGGAAATCGATCATTCGCTCGAGAAAAAAACACACAAATCTCGATAATAGCCTTGCAATGCCAGTCCACTTCAGGTTTAACCCCACTCATAATATGCTTTAGAGTATTATCGAGAAAAAAAATACAAATCCTCAAAGTTACAGAAGATCAGAAACTCTTCAAAAATTCTAGGGAAATGGAATCATTCGAGATGCAGTAAGACTAAAAGATGAACAAGGATCTCACCTTAAAAAAATGCAAAATATCAGAGTCTTCTGGACCAATTGAAATGAACTTTATATCATTCGAAAGAGCTCGTTGAGCTGATTTCAAATGGATATTCGACTGATCCAGACAGTCCTTCTGTTTTACTTGAAGCACCCTCTTGTCCTAACTTTTTCATAAAAATTCCATCAAGATGGAAGCCTACAGCAAAATCAGGTTACCTAGTAAGATATGAAGTTTTATAGAGGAATATCATAGCGTCGAAGTAAGCAGTAGTTAATGGCTTTTGCCAGTCCATTTCAGATTTATTGTATACTACTAGGAAAGTGCAAAGTCCAGAGTAACATACAGTCCAGTTTCCGCTAATAGCTTATTTGTAGTCTTTTTTGTCCAGCAAAACATGCCCAATAAATGCCACAAAAATCCCCCCAACTCACAACGACTCTTCCTGGCTCTGACGGTAGAAAACCAATTTCTTGATCTCTGGACTTCTTCCTCTTTTGTCCTTCGACCGGCTGATCTTCCCACGGTGTGAAAGCCTCCAATGGGTCGTTGAGGAGCCACTGAATCTTATTTGTTACTTACAAGCAGAAAAGTTACATCGAATGTTCCAGTAAGTAGAGAAGGCTGAACGGCCATTATCTAGACGAACTTGTTTGTCGCCACAGCGGAGGACCTGGAATTTCTTGTTTTTTTCTCTCGAAAATAGAAAACATACGGGCTCCCAGCGATAGCAGACAAGACTTTTCTCTTTCGGCCTGGCTACCACATAGCCGGCGTGCCAGCCGCGGCTGCTATCCATAGGGTCGCCTTCTGTAAAGTTGAAATAAGGGAGGCCGAACGGTACGGAATGAATCAGGGCTATGTGTAGGAATCGATGTTTGGCAGCATGGTCTATCACACTTTTTGTTTGCGAAGGACTTGCCTCGAGGGGCCCTTCGGAAAGGATCAAAGAGGAGACAAATTTTTGAGAAAACTGGGGAGCTGGCAGCTCTTCTTCTGAACTCATTTTTTTCTCGACTAAAAAATTAACAATTCTGAAGTTTTAATTTTTAAATCAACGGAGAAAGAATAGAAATAGATTTGAACAGGAAAAGGAAGTGAGATGAGCCAGGTGTATAGAATGAAACCCGCGAGAGGTCGAGAAACGTTTAGAAAATGTCCAAAGAATGTAGCGAGAACAAATATAAGATCATAACGGCCCCAAATCCCCTCGGGCCAAGAGTCACTGATTATAGCTTATGTCGCCTTTCCGCCTTGTCCAGTTGTAGTTCACAAATTGAGAGGAGGAATGATGTATTTTTGGATTTAAGCCTTATAGAAGGGAGGTGATTTTGATTTGATAGACCTAGATTTAGATAGACCTTCAGATGTATTGTAGTCACTATTAAGAGCCCCGGTGTTCATCAAAATGTCAAAGATTAATTGCAACTTATTTAGAAAAAAATTATAACCGCTTTTATTCTAATCATTTCTAAATAAAAGCCTCATCCCAAAGTGTAAAAAAGTCCTGATGGATTTTTGGAATTTTCCATTTGCTTCATAGATTCATAATTTTCAATGTTTTACAAAATTGTAGCGCTTGATCTCCTCACGGAACATTGCAAAAAGAAGAAGAAAAATAATAATCCTAGAAGCTTGAAGAAGTTAAAAACCTATGGGGAACAAAAAGTGCGACCAAAGTAGTACAAGACGTTTTTGGATTCAAAGGTTGACCATCGTGACATTTAGTGACAAAATATGTATGTCATGAGCCATAGGGTCCGCGTCAGTGTCTGGCTGTTTGCGATGTGTGAAGGTGGCTCTGTGAAGAGGCTTTCAATCAAGCAAACAATCTTCAATTATCCGCCTCCTTGATACAGTTCACGAAGTTTTCAAAGAGGTCGAGGAGGCGGTGAAACCAAAGAGAGGACAGCAGAATGAGAATTAGCATGGAGGGAAAAAGGTGACGGAGGTCGGGGCAATTGGTTAAGCAAAGAACTCACCGCAAACCATTAGCCAACCGGCGCAAACGGTTTCTTCTTCTTCCTCCTCGATTTCGAGGTTATAAGCGCCATCTAACATCTGAAAATTATAGCCAGTTTAAAAGGAATATTGGAGAATGAGAAAAAAAAAACAGGATAAAATCAAACTTCAAAAGACAGAATTATTCCTCGCCAGATTTTGGATAACTACAGTAGCCCAGGAATAAAATTATTTTGTTATTTGAAGCAATTTATTAGAAAAATATAGTAATTCTTCCAATCCAAAGGACCACGCTTTTTAGACTTTTGCACTCGCTTTCGAAATATCCTCCTGATTTATGCCGACCGAATGAACTTGGATGGAAGGAATACGGTTTTTTTTTTTAAATTTCGCGTAAAAAATAATCAAAATTTGCTTGAAGTGGAACAAAGAACCGGGCTGAGGAATAATAAAATCAAAGTGCAGCTAAACTAATTGGCTACAACTGCTCGCATAAACTGAAGGTCAATTTTGCCCTTTGATTTGTTGGAAACGCATTTTTGCCCAAAACTTGCTTGGTCTCCAATGGGGCATTGCCTTCCTCAAAATACAAGCTTTGTTTTTGAAAACTTACCAGCTCAGTAATCACAGAAAGAGGAAAGACGCGCATTTTTTTTGGAAAGAACTGCTGGGTGAATGAGCTGTGGATGAGTTAGACATGTGACTCAAATTTCTCAGATTTTTCTATTTTTAAGATTCAAAACAGGAGAGAGAGGGGGAGAGGTATCACCTGAGCGAAAAAGGGCTGAATATTTATGAGAGGGCTGATATCATTTTCCAGTGAATATTTCAGCAGATTAGAGCCAATCAAAGGGATTGAGAGAAGTTCTCAACTCTCCTCATCGAGGGAAAGAAACTGGTCATTCCGAATGAACTTTTGTTTTTAGCGAAAAAGTCGACGCCATTCGTAGTCGTCGATTCAATCAACTCGCCTGACTCACGAGAAGAAAGATTTTTCAGAAGTCCAAAAGAAATGGTGGAAAACAAAGTGATTCCTTACAGGTTCCCTCCTCTTCAGCCTCATTAATCACTCTCCCTCGTGAGAAAAATAAAAGAAGAAGATTTCTCAGCCATTGCTATTCTCGGCGGCGACCTTTCCAACTTATTCCCATTTTTCGAAGAAAACAATTGCGAGAGGAGGGGGCTATGAGAAGGTCATGCAGAGAAAGCCGTTTTGAGAAAGAGAGGACAAAACGAATTGGATTGTGGCGGATAAATATCTGCATATTTTTTTCCCGAGGAAATGGAACTTTCGCGTTACCGTAATGACCAAATTTTTCAAGGAATGGTAAAAAAATTTGCATAAAAAACACGAGAAAAGGCTTAAAACTGACTGAAAATTATTTGAAAAATGTGCCCAGAAAAAAAACCAAGTTATTGACTTTGTGGGCGAATACAGTGCTCTTTTTGGAACTGATTACCCAAGAAAAATGATTTTTTCTTTTTTCAAAAATGTTGCTATTAAAGTAGAAAGGCATATGGATGAAATTTGAGCAGAATATCCAGAAATACTAGGCGAGTTTTCCTGAAAAGGATACCCTCTCCAACTCTTTGAAATCAATGTGAGTATAAAGAGAGAGCAACATGTGTCCGAAAAAGGGAAACCGAGAGATATCCGGCCAAGAGAGCGGTCAGAGCTCTCCAAATGCGGTTGTCCAGCGCGGTTATTTGCATAGGATCTCAATTACCTCGACAGCTTGTGCTACTGTCATTGCGAGTGGTCAATATCGACAAAGAGAATTTATCCATTTAGTTACGGAAAGTGACCAAAAAGGCAAAACCCAATTGGCTCTGGATAAGATTTAATTGCGCGTTTTATGAGCGATCGTCGCGCACTTTTAGGGGGAGGAACCAGGGATCGTTCGGGAGAAGGAGGGGCGGATAGTCTATTACGAATTATGGCGCAGAGGTAAATCGAGAATTCTCTTTCAATCAAATCCTAGACCAGCCAGAGTAGGCGTCGGTAGTATCGAACGATTCGAAAAATGAGCGAAAAAAACTATACCGTAAGTTCTCTAATAGAAGCAATTTTTTAAATTTTACCACACTTTTCATAGTTTTTTATCTTTTGCAAAGTTTTAGTCTGTGATCTCCTCTACAAGATTGCAGAACATCGAATGTTATAAAAATAGTGACAAGATTAAGAAAATGAGCTAGCTAATCGAGACATTGAAGAGAAGAGCAGCTTCAAGGCCACTAATGAACCTTTTTTAGCCCCTCAAAGTCTGAAAAAAATGCTGTTTACTGAACGGATCACAAAAATATGCGGTCTTTTAGTGTATTGTATAGGCTCTATTGAAGGATATAATCTGTTCATAAACAAGACGATATCCTTCGTATCCAAGAAAGGTGTCTTTGAGGCGAGACCCATTTTTTATTATTAAAACAATACCTTTAATAAATTTTAGGATAAAAATGGGTCTCACCGCAAAAACTCCTTTCTTGGATACGAGGGATATCACCTTGTTTATGAACAGACTATACATGTATAGATTTCATTTCAATTTAGAAATGTCCCAGCTGAGGAAGAGCCTCTAAGGTCTAGATCAAGATTTTTATAAAAGCGAGATTGAAAATGATAAAAATTGCATTTTTCAGCAAAAGTTTAAGAAAGTTCAGAATGTAAAAATTGACCTATGAGAATCAAAAAATCAATTACCAGTTTAATTTACTTTAAAAATATGAACCGCTGCGTAAGAAAATGCTGGACGGACGCTCAGCTTTTTGCTCAAAACGCAACGTAAATCTTTCCGGTCCTTTGTGCTGACGAAAAAATGTTCCGACAGCGCACCGTTCGTATGACTTTGAAAACAAAAGATCGATTGGAGAAATGAGTGACTTCCAAAAAGAGATTGGGAGAAATACCAAACCCAAACCTGCCATCCATCTGATTCAGCCATTGTGTCCTGGGCAAACACTTGTCCTCAGCGCCTGTTTTGGAATCTCTTCCTCCCCCACTCGAGGTTTATTGCAAAGAAGAGAATAAGTCAAAAAGTAAAGTAGGCTACGAGGTGTGGGGCTCACTTTTTGTCGCGAAAGGCCACAGGAAGTGTAATTTGGGCCCGGAGTCAAACAGTAAAAGAAGGTCGCGAAGGTAAGGCGAGAGAAAAACTCGCCGACGGGCTTAATGAGTCAACTTTGTGGCGACGGTAAATAGATCATTGGCGCTTTGAAAGCAAGAATGGATCCTGGAAGAGGCGTGAGGTGGAAATGCCCCGTAAGGTGAAGGCAAACACACAACAGAGGTGGCCCCAAGTCATGAAAGGAGCCGAAAGGCACGCCGAAGGAGAGAAAATATTACTAATAGGTCAACTCTCACGTCTAATTCTACGGCTTTAGGACTAAAAAGGAGTCAGAACTCGGAAAAAATAAAAC
This sequence comes from Oscheius sp. JU1382, assembly GCA_932521405.1. Taxonomy (NCBI): domain Eukaryota; kingdom Metazoa; phylum Nematoda; class Chromadorea; order Rhabditida; family Rhabditidae; genus Oscheius; species Oscheius sp. JU1382. The sequence goes on from OW051479.1 coordinate 6,652,997, forward strand.
TTTTTTGCTTAGAAAATAGTAGCGAAGCCATTAGGAAACTTAATGAAATTTACTAAAGGCCTTATCCTAGGATAAAATGGGTCTTACCGCAAAAAGCCTTTTCTCAACTTTAGTCTTTTTATGAACAGATTATATCTTTAATTAATATACAACGCCTGCTGTCAGTGAACGACTGAACATTTCAAAGATAAATTGAAAAATTGAAGACTAAAGTTGCATATTTTTAAATGAAATCCATGTCCTACCGTAATTCTCTGTAGATTCCTTCCCTGATTGCCGATAAGCCACTGAGAAAATTAAAAAATTCCTTTATCAAAATTTGAGAAAATAATCTCGATTTTTTAAAAACTTTTTGCTCTTCAAATAATTCAAAGCGTATTTATTTCATTCTCAAGCAGAAACTGTTGGCTCTCGTGGAATTTGAGTTCTTTCCACCTCTTCAGAAAATTCTTCAGCTGGCTGTTTCTTCCTACTAATCTTTGAGAATTCAGCATTCTTTAATTCTTCTTATTTTGCTCAAATTTATCACTTACTCTTATGTATTTTATGCTTCTACTCGTTGTGAATAAGCTTTTAACAAAATGGCGATAAGGCGTTGTAAAATAGATGACTGTAGTGACATGGATAGTTGAATAAAATGACGGAATAACTAGCGTAATCGCCGAAACTTGTTGATTTATTGCATCCACTGAAGATTCAGAAGGGTCAGAATTTATTTCAACTTACTCGTTGGAGCTGGAATAAAACGAGGATGGATAAAAACCACCGTAATTACCAACATCAGCGGGATGACGAAAAAGATAATCGGAGTGAATACTTGAAAAATGAGGCTTTTTAGCAGCATTTTGTGAATTCGGATGCTGTTTGGGCTCCAATTGTGGCGCGGCCTGTTCACTTCATGTCTGATCTAAAGGTCAGAATTTAAAATTTTTCGCGGAATTTCTACTCTTAAAATTGCTTTCCAAACGTAGCTGCTGACTATCGTCGTCACAACCAGTGAATAAATCCCAAAATGAGCCAGCTGTGGCAGTTTATCGGAGGTCACACAGAATATTGCCTTGTCCTTTTGGTATACAGCTTTAGCCTGGAAAAAATATCTTCAGCTTTTCAGAGTTGGCTTTGATTCGATTGACTCTTTGATTTTCTGGATTTTACCGAAGTAAAAAGGTTCAAAAGAAAATGAAAATTCTTCAACAAATCGGGGTTTCTTGATTCTGTTTTTTGCACCGTTTGATAGCTCTTAATGAGACGAGCATTTTGGTAATAAATTTAGCATCCCGTAAACTTATTGGAGATTCAAACTTTCAGAATCTCAATTAGTAGAAGATAACCAAACGAGATCTTTGAGTCAATTTTAGGGAGTACGGTAAGACCAAAGAAGATTAACTCACTACATCTAGGAAGGCAAAGACGTCTCCAAGACTGGACAAACATTGCTTGAACATGGGAAAGACGTATAAATAGGCAACAAAAGTCAACAGGAAATGAGTCATATGCATAACCACATAAGTTGGTTTCATTTCGAATTCAATTAGAGAGTATTCTCGCCAAACAAAACTGATCACAAGAGAGAAGCCAGTGATGCTTATGCTGATAATATATAACAGCTGGAAGGATAGTTCTTTAAATTTTATTTTGCCAAACCATGAGATGGTTGCCTAATTGTGGCAAAAGTCCACCTAGAAGTCCAATAAATTGGAGGGCTGGTGCATTGGCCACCACAATTGGACAAAGTAGGAGACTATCTACCACATCGAATTGAAAAACAGCCACCTTAATCGACAATCTTAAGGGAAAGTGGAGTAACTTACGGAGACAAAAATAACCAAATATTTGTATCTCGTCATGACTGGAGGACTTTTTGTCAAAACTAGGTGTATAAAAAATATAGTTAGGAGGGAAGATGGCACCAACATGGAAAAAGTAACAAATTGGAAGGTTATCATCTGAGAAAATGAAAGTTTATTATCCTTCGATAACCAGACGAAGTTATATGAAATTTATAGTGGCGCAGCTGCTAATTCAAAAGGCCATCAAAATCAAACAGCACAAGTTGTGTAAGTAATTCTTCTTCGTTTCAGATCGGAAAAAAATGAAATCTGTGTGTTTGCGCTTGCGATCTCAAGGAGGACCAACTCCATTTTAGCGAAACTCCAAAAACAACCAAAAACGACTAGATCATTCATTGCTAAATCATGCCATTATTGAATTTAAATGAGAGAACTGTCTTGAATTGACTAAAAGTTTATTTTGATCTAACTTACTTTATTTACAAAAATAACAAACAAGTAATGAATACAAGAAATGTGGTAATAAAGTTACAAGTTTAATTCTGAATCAGATCAATCAACCATTCACTAATTTAAAGGTGATCATCCATTTTCCATCCTTCTTGCTTATTTTTAGTCAAAGATAAGAACAATAATTAGCATTCTTGGCAATTTATTTAGTAAGATTGCTATCTTGCTTTCCTACGCATCTGATATGACTGTAGGCGTCATAAACATCTTGCTCTGGGTCGAAAACATCATTATTCCATGTCCGGACTATGACTTCTTCTTCTTCGACTTCAATACTCCCATTTTCGTGATCCACGAGTAGGTTCTTGATGGCACCGTAGAGTTGAAGAGCTCTCTTATCGAGGATATGGGGTCCCAACTTTAAAAATCAGAAACACAAACAAAGCAACAAGAAGATCAACTTAATCGAGGTAGCTAAAAAAAAAACTTGAAAAAAGTGTGAATCAAAGAAAAAAGAAAAGACTTTTCCTTTTCGACAAATTTGTGCGGTTGGTCGATGCGGAGAAGAGAAATATCCATTCAAACGGAAATCTGATTTCAGAAATGAATTCAGCTCATCGAGATCTGTTTAAATAGCTCATAAAATCGGCAACAGAACCATGGGATTTGCCGGGATGGGAAAATCCCAAAAAAAGTATTTTTCGAGAAATATCCATTCAAGCGGACTCGCAGATCTCGATGAGCTGTTAACACATTGCATCTGTTTTCAGGATGGCTTTTAAATTTGATGACGACCGTTGGCTTTTTCTAATAGCGCTGAAGAAAAATCAGCAAAAGAAGTTAGTTCAATTGTACGTAATGCAGCGACAAATGCATTTCAAACTTTTATACATCTTGTTAGCTGTTTAGAGGAAATCGACTTTTCAGAAGAAAATGTGAAAAATTGCAGAGTAATTTTCAGGTAAGTTTACCTTACTCTTTACACTTTTGCAGAGTTCTACAAAAATTCTTTTACACTATGTGATACTGCTCTATGCAAAACTAATCCGTGATGCTAGCAATTTAATGTTAGGCAATTTTAATCATGGAGTAGTTACATTTTTATAACCTAAGCTTTCATAGAAGTACGATGAAGCAATAACGACTACATTTGCTAGGAGTCTCTATATTGCTACGACTCGCGACATAAAAGTCAATTAGGAATAGTTCATTTTGTCGCTGCTTTACTGAGCCCCAAGTCAAACTAGATTTTTGTACATTCTTAGAGCAAGAAGAGGTTTGTTTACTGTTTAACTTTTGTTTAGAAATGATGATTTTCGACTCATAAATATGTAGCTGACTATCTGGCTAAACATCGAGCTCTAACTATTAGCCATAACTTATTCTTAAGTCCTTCTTTTCCGTTGGATGTCATGGACAGGTCTGCCATTTTTCATCCATTGCATAAGGTGCCTCGTCACGCTCTTTTGTGTGTAACAAGCCTGAGACTCCCGCATAGACAAGCCTCGATATATATCCGGTGAGACATTATTGTAACATTAGCGGAAGGAGCACTCGAGTGCGTGATATATTACGACGCAGGTTGACTGACCACATGATCGTTCATTTCAGAAAATAGGCGATTCGAATGGTTTACTCATTTTTCTGCCGCCAGGTCTTAGAACTCACATTTGACGAGACAATATTATATTACGAGCACAACAGGTGGCTCTCACGTTTTTGCTGAAAAGACAGACCTCTTGGTCCTGAGTCATAAGAGCTGATCCATCATTCCCGACAAGCTCCTGCGCTCTGCGAAAAGGTTTCTGAGTTCACAGCTTGCAAAAAAAATTGAGAGAAAAAGAGAGACACGTGGCACGGAGGAAATAGAAACCTCTCTCTTCCTCCGGAACGCTTCAAAAACAACTGAACACTTATTTTCTGCTCGAAGTAGGGCTATTTAGTGTTTGGATTGGAAAAGAACCATTCTTAGAAGAATAAAATAGCTCAGCACGTAATTTTTCCAGATTAGATGCACAATTCATAGAGATCTTTTTGACTCTAAAACCGTCACTCCCATCTGAAAGAAGAAATCAGGAGCTGTGTTAACCGTGTTATTTATTTCTGAAATGAAAGGAATCCCAGATATTCAAGTTCGACAGTGACTGAAAAATAAAACATTTTCTCACGCTCTTTTACATGGTACTAGCCTTGTTATTTGAATAATCGATTTTAAAGATCTGTAGCTCATTCGAAGCTGGAAAAAATTCACCGCTTTTAAGTGATCAGTCTAGCTTTTCTAAAAAACCAGTTGCAATCTGGTTCAAAAAAGATTTTAAAAAGGAGCTTCATTTTGAAAGAATTTCTGAGAAAAAGAAAAGCTGTTAAGTTCTAATAAAATTCTAATTTTTTGAGAAGAAATATAGTAGCTTCTTCTTCTTTTGCAATTGCTTTGAGCCAGTAATCCAACCCAGAATATTTCTTACTTTTATAAAAAGGTCTACTTTGACTTTCAGTTGCCCTTGGTCTTTTTAATTTTCGGCTGTTCTTTATCCTTCCCTCCGAGGCAACACTAATTGAGCAATAAATAAAGTGACTGGATCCGCAGTGACAGATAGCCCCGCCGGTGGGCAAGGTATTACGGGATGGGATCAGCCAGTTCAAAACAGATTCAGCTGTTTTTCTACTTTTTGGATTTGGTGAGTTTGATTGGCGTCCAAATGGGAAAATTATTAGAGAGAAAACTAGTTTTTTTTTCTCAGAAAAAAAAGAAGATTTTAGATGTTATTCCCTCGTTTCCCTCAGGTCTCAGGTTACTTCTAAAAAAATTTCCGCATACCCCCAGGGATGCTTCGGTCTGTTGCGCCTCTCCTTCACGCCACGCCACGCCCCCTGCCATTCGAGTGCGGAAGCCCGAGACCTCGAGACAGCTATGAGGACTACCGTAGTCCTTTTGCTCGTCCTCTTGGCGATTACAGAAGCCGGTATCAACTCTACTTTCCTCCTTAATATACCTAATTTTTTTTTAGCAAGAATCTCTGTTTCTCGCGGAAAGAAAGACAAAAAAGATAAAGCTGAGAAAGTCGAAATTGATGAGCTATGTGCCCGAATGCACAACAATACCGCGCTTGAAGGCGCCGATCCTCTAATGATGCTTCAGGTGAGCCCAGCAATTGAAATCTCTACTAAACCGTCTACTTTTTCTTCAAATTATCGCTGTGATCAGTAGATCAATGATATTGAATTTCAGCAGCAAACGTTTGATCTCCTTGGACTTTTTGTCTATTTTTCTCTCGGAAAAATTCAAGAAATCCATAGCTGAAACTCATAGTAAAGCGATATCCATATCTTTGTTCCACAAAAGCTTCAGGCTCGAATTTTATTCACAAAATCTTCCAGGCCGAATCAAAATTTTGTGGAAATAGCTCCTGATTATTGAGAAATCGTCTTTTATTATTCTTTAGAGAAAGACCCTCTCTTTTTCTAACTCGCTATATAGATTCTGCAGCAATCTCGCCACCCAGATTTGTCTCAATCCATCAATCGGTTCAAAAAATCGTGCTGCTAGGGTTCAAGGATGAGAAATGGCTGTCAGCTGTTTCGATGGTCTTTTTTCATATTTTAAAATCGGATGGATTTCGATTGAGCTGCACGTAACTCAAAGACTTTTAGTCGCTTTAAAAATGACTAGAAATTTAGTTTTAAAGACTCCTTTTTTGCAGGCGACAGCTTATGAATGTCAAAAGCGCTGTGTGGATATGTATCCGACCTGTTCAGCCGGTGAGTTTTGTCATTTTTCTTTGGGATATTTCACTTTCTTGAAGCTCAGTTTTGACTGATGTTCTTTGCCTGCCCTCGTGGCATATGCTTATCCTTCACAGCCGCGAACTTGACAGCGAAAAGTCTCGATTGCGCCATTGCTAGGGGCGAGTGTAACGCGCGGGACGAGACCCCGTTAGCCCCGTCTTGGCTTAGAAAATAGAGAGACAAGAACATCTTACACTAAAAATTGTCAATGAACCCTCTTTTCCAGTCGTTTATTATTATCTCCACAACGAGACTAAGCATCACTATTGCTATTTGTTCGAGAAGAATTCGATCAACGAAAAGATGGAACTCGTCGAGCAGAAGGCTGACAACAAGAAGGATTTGGTCAGAATGTTGGAGATCGTAACTAATTGTCGTCAATTCGATGCCTTCCCTCCTTTGATGGAAGATGGACATGCTTCCTCCACTGATAAAGTCGACAGGAAGAAGAGACGTAAATTTGAGATCTCTTCTTCAGAAATATCTTACAGAAATGGGTCTTCCTCTTCCTCTTCAAGCTGGAGATTGGACTGATTGGTCTCCTTGCTCAAACGGAGGTTTGAGACTCAAGTCTTCATTCTAAACATTTTTTAGGACATGAAGTCCGCTCTCAGCCATGCTTATATGGTAGAAAGATCCAACGTCGTGGCTGTCCAGCTCGTCAATATCCTCAAAGAATTCCGGCTCCTCCAGCCCCTCAGCCTCATTTGGCTCCAGTGATTCAGACTCCTTATCCTGATCCTCGTCAGCGTCAGCCGGATCCTCGTCAAGATCCCAGACTCTCGGATCCTCGTTATGCTCACAGCCAACAGCAGGGTCAAATTGATCCTCGACAGGATCCTCGCCTTCAACAGCGTCCTGATCCAAGACAAGATCCTCGTCTCCAGCAGCAGCATCCCGATCCTCGTCAGGATCCTCGTCTTCAGCAGCAACATCCCGATCCTCGTCAGGATCCTCGCCTTCAACAACCCGATCCTCGTCAGGATCCTCGCCTTCAACAACCCGATCCTCGTCAGGATCCTCGTCTTCAACAACCCGATCCTCGTCTCCAACAGCCATCTCAGCCACAGCAATCGCCTTTAGATGCTCATGCTCAGGCCTACCAGGAAAGAATGTCTCATTACAGAGAGAATCAACGCCATCCAGCCGTCCAAAGCCCCGCTCCTTGTGTTGAAACAGCCAGTGGTTTAGTCTGCGAGCCTCCAAGGACTAGTGGCTTTCAACAGCAGACTCTGACTCACGGCCAGCCACCTCAGCAACATCAATTGACTCAGATGAGAATGCCCCAGCCGCCAACCTACGTCCCAGCTCCTCAAGCTCCCCAAAATGGACGCTATAGACCCGCTCCACCTCCCCCTCCCGCCTGTAATGGGCAAGGATGCGAAGTTCCGTCAGTCGTTCCTGGCCAATGGCACGATTGGAGCGACTGGAGCGATTGCTCTTGCACATGTGGAGATGGCATCAAACAGCGGCGCAGAGAGTGTGCCACCAATAACTGCCAGGTTTTGTTGGTTTTTTTAATCAAAGAAGGGAGATTTTTTAGGGACCAGAGTTCGAACAAGCCCCTTGCAATATGGGACCTTGTCAAACTTGGTCAGAATGGTGTGAATGGTCAGCCTGCAGTGGCTCCTGTGGCCAGGGAGTCAAACAAAGAACTCGATTCTGTTATCTTGGAACCCAGCGTTGTGAGGGACCAGACTTCGAATCGGTTCCTTGTGATGCTGGACCGTGTCCCGAGTGGAGTCAATGGGAAGATTGGACTCAATGCTCTGCCAGCTGCGGACCTGGCCTTCAAATCCGACAGAGAACCTGTTTAGGAGGAGCTCACGGCGATATCTGCCAAGGTTGACTCTTCTCGCTTATTTTTAACTTCCTCTTTTAGGACCTCGATCAGAGGAGAGAACTTGCGAATCAGCTCCCTGCTCTTCTTGGTCCAACTGGGGCGATTGGGGACAATGTTCCGCCTCTTGTGGAGATGGAATGCAACGTCGTACGAGAATCTGTCAGTTTGGAACTGATTGTGCCGGTCCGGCTGAAGAAACCAAATTCTGTTATGGCCCTCCTTGTGCCCAGTGGACCGAATGGTGCGAATGGTCTGGCTGCTCGTCCAAATGCGGTTCTGGACAGCGAACGCGAACTCGCGCTTGCCTGGGAAGTGATGGAAAGGAAAGTCGAGACTGTCAAGGAGCCAGTATTGTATGTTTTAATAGGGAAATAGTCCGATAATCCTATAGGAAACAACTATTTGTGAGGGAACAAACTGCTGTCGCTGGTCGGAATGGTGTCATTGGTCGATGTGCGACAAGGAGTGTGGAGGAGGACAGAGCATCAGAACCAGGACTTGCATGCGGGATGGAGGTAAGATTTCTGGCTCTTTTTTTCCCCTAATTTGTCCCCATTTTTGGTAGATTTTATAAGAATAATTTCCAGTTGGAGCTGATGACAACTGCCATTGCGATGGAAATGACCGAGAGGAGAAAGAATGCAACACTCAGTCCTGCTCGCCACAATGTACTTGGACCCAATGGTGTGCTTGGAGCGACTGCAGCACTCAGCTCGCTTGTGAAGTCGGAGTCCAGAGCAGATCGCGACAGTGTGTTGGAGAGCTGGGCTGCCATTGCTTCGGACCGGCTGAGGAGAACCAGCAGTGTCGTGGAAAGAATCCTTGTCCTCAGCAGCCGCCATGCTAAACTTTTTTATTAGGATTTTTCAAGAGCTTTACAAATCGATTTCCTGTGCAAACTGCTCACATACTGCCAAATTCTAGTCACTAATTTTTATGGAAAAATTACATGTGCCTTATTTTTAATTTTTTACAAAACCATAATCAAATAAACTTTATTTTTAACAAATTAGATTGTCCATAATAGACCGGATTTCGACAGATCTAACCCAGGGGCTTCGGTCTTTTAGAAAGTAGAATTTCTCCTTTCTCCTGAATAAACAAAAGTATTCATTTTATTATTTGTAGAATAAACTCACTTTGTGCATTGCTTCTAACAATTCTTTGCGGCTATTGTTTGGTTAGAATTTTTATTTTATGAGGCAAAATAATTATTGCTCCAAACTTCTTTGGTTCTAACAAGAAAAAGCTTCGATCTGCCGATTTGATCAAAAAACGATTCCCCCAACATTTCAAAAATGCCTCGGAATGTGGGGAATTTTTGACTTTTTACACGAATATTCTTAACGGGTAGGCTAGATTCGCTTTTTAGGCTACTGTAGCGCGCGTTGCTTCGAGAGTCTCCAGAGGGCCTATTACCTCTAGAAAATCGTGTTGACCACTTCGAAATTCGGTGGATCGCTCAATCACTCACAGATACAATAACTGACAAGGGAACACTTTTAGTTGGTCCAAGCGTTTCGCAAAATCTTTGGTATCATCCGATAGAGAATTAAATTCTAAGCCGTTTTCGACAAAAATTAGCTGCTGAAAGGCCAACCTGGCTGAGTAACAGCCCTCCAAGGTTTGGTTTCGTGACGAATCTGGACATAAGGTCGCGCCAGACTGCTAGTGATGAGTGAAGTCCTGGTCTAGTAGAAAGTGTGCTAGACTATTACTCTTTTGGTCCCGGGTTCGATCCCCGAGATTTTTTTTTCCTTTTATTTTTTCCACTTTTTTAAATGTATTTTAGACTTGTAAATATGTCAATATTGAAGAAAAGCGAGTTTTTGCTTGTGTTTATCGATAGTGTTTACTGAGACAAAATTTCCATTTCAACTGACCATGTCTGCTTCCAAGATCGTCGCCTTCCTTGCCCAGAGCTTTGCTCTTCCTTCCCTTCCCGCCCTCACCCCACAAGAGAAGAAGTTTGCCCTGTGCCTTCGTCAACTTCTTCAAGACTTTGACGACAAAGACCTTACCGTAGAAGAAGAGACAGAGCAACATCTCGACATCGATGAGTACAGCGTAGATGAGGAACTTGTCGATGCCATCGCAAGGGATTACAAAAGTGCTTCTGGAAAGGTTGTCAGGTTAGTCCCCAACCCTGTTTCGAAAATGCCTGCACTAATACCGATTTTGCATGTTGTTCCTATTGTAAAAATTATCTTTGTTTTTCGCACTTTATTGAAGAAGTGCATAGCACGAAATGCCCCCAAAAAAGATTATTGTTGTTAATGTTGTCTTATTAGCTTTAATAAATAATGTACCTCTTTAACATACACAAAAAAATCTCGGGGATCGAACCCGGGACCAAAAGAGTAATAGTCTAGCACACTTTCTACTAGACCAGGACTTCACTCATCACTAGCAGTCTGGCGCGACCTTATGTCCAGATTCGTCACGAAACCAAACCTTGGAGGGCTGTTACTCAGCCAGGTTGGCCTTTCAGCAGCTAATTTTTGTCGAAAACGGCTTAGAATTTAATTCTCTATCGGATGATACCAAAGATTTTGCGAAACGCTTGGACCAACTAAAAGTGTTCTCATGTGGATGATTTTTTGCTCCGGTTGACGCCCTTCTTATCATTTGTTTCCTCAAGCACAAACCAATAACTGTTCACCGTAGGAATTAGAAGTGATAGCGTCTCTTTGATCCCGCAAAAATTGTTTCCTCAAGAAGTTTCCTTTCCAGCTAATGAAACGTCATGATCTCCAAGCAATTAGAGGAGTAGCGATCCTCCTTGTCCTTATTTTCCACCTTCAACCCAAGCAATTTAGTTTAGGATTTATAGGAGTTGATATGTTGGTTTTGATTTTTATTGATTTTAATATAAACTTCTAGGTTTTTTGTTCTCTCCGGCTATTTGATGGCAATGATTTTATCCAAATCGAAATTTTCTTTTTCAATTTTAACTGATTTTTACACGAGAAGATTCCGAAGAATCGTGCCTCTTATGTATTTGATTGTTCTGCTTGTTTATATTTGTGAGTCATTTTATTACCCGATAAAACCTATTTCAGTTTGTGCTTTTCTTCTTTTTGGACCCGATAAAGATCAATTGAAGATCGACATTCAATGGAGTCTCTCTTTTCTTTCAAACATCCAGCCTCTCTACGAAGTCAAAGGTTATTGGGATCAGGTTTTTCTCTAACCTTTTCTTTAAAAAAAGTCCTTTCAGGTGGTTTCCTATCGTTTCCTCGTCCATTGCTGGTCACTCGGAGTAGAAATCCAATTCTATTTACTTGCTCCTTTTATTATTCTAATTACAAATCAACTCTCTCCACTTATAAGGCAAGAAGTTTCGACGATAAGATATAAACCCTTCTAGACAAATAGTCTTGATACTTCTTATCGGCCCCTCGTTGGTATTTCAATTGGGATCAAATGAAAAAATAGCCTATGGTCTTTTACTCAGCAGGTATTGTCTTTCATTCATCGTGAAGCCCTTCCAGGATTTGGCAATTCCTATTAGGATGTCTTGTATTCGCTCCAAAAAGAGTTGAAATGCCATTGTTGGACGAGGTTGAAGATGGAAAAGAGAAGAAACTGCCTATTCCAATGCTTTCAAAGATCAGCGAGCCATTGGTGATCCTTTGTGTCATCGCTGTTTTATTCAATCTAAAACAGATCTTCCCAGAGCCAATCATGAGGTAATTCTTCTCAAACAAAAAGAAACAGAATCTTCAGAATATTTGGGGCATCAGTTGTTGCTATTGCGATAGGATTCCCCTCTTCGTATTTGATCTCTCTTATGGAAAATCGCCTTCTCGTCTACCTTGGAGATATTTCCTATATTATGTATCTCATTCATTGGCCAATTATAGTCTCAACCAAATATATTTTGGACCAGATTGATCTCGATCTCCACAGTCAGTTTTCAATCCTTCTTTTCAAATATTCTAGCGACATTTTTTGTTTTTGGCATCATTCTCCTCTCCTCAATTGTACTTCATCATGGCCTTGAGGTTTTTCTTCCAATTTTTCTACAAAAATTCTTTAGAAATTTATCATTTCATGTTCACTCAAAACGGGAATCTGTATAGTTTTGGCTTGTTCTTCAATCTTTTACGTAACATTCCCAAACTATGATAAGTGCTGTTCATGGACGGGAATGATTCAGGGAAATGAAAATATTGGTTGGTCTTTTATTTGCTCCAATAAAATAAGAGAGCACAGATATTGGCGAAGCGATTACCTTCAACACTCACGAAAGCAGTCTGACATACTTCAAATTACCTTGTGAACGAGATACTTGGACTCTGAATTTCACGAATAACGACAATAAAGAGCCCGAATTACGATGTCAGATCTATGGAAATGGAACCGCAAAAATCCTTGTGATGGGTAACTCAATAGCTTATCGAGCCTTTTCTTTGGTTCATAAAGTCCTCAAAGGTCGTTTTAAGGAACTTCGTCTTTATAGCAGAAGTTGTAAGTACCTTTTTTTTTATAAAAAAAAAAACATGGTTGATTTCTTTAGCTCGTCCAGTATTAATCGATCATGATCCCCCCTTCACTAGGCAGACAAAAACCTTGGTTGATCGAATGAGGCCCGACATTATTTGGAGCATTTATTCATCCAAGTAAGCGCAGCCAATGGATCCTCAAAATCGCCTAGAAAGCCGATGTTGATTTCTCCTTTTAACGCGACAAACAAGGAGAAAGATTTAGCCTATAGTCAAATGTTAAAGAATATGAATTTCTACAAAAATCGGACAAAAATCTTCCTGGTTGATTTGCCTTATTATTGGGATGATAGGAAGGTCGCTTATGAAATAATAAAGAGACTCCGCCAGGGAAAATCCCTACTAGATTTGAAGGTTTCAAAGGAAGTTATGATTAAACAACAAGAAGATCATCGCCAGAGGATTCTTGCGGTCAAATGCGAAAATTGTTGGTATTTGAATATCGAAGAGGTGGCCCACAGTCGTCTGTTGTATTTTTCAATTTTCAGAAAATGTTGGATCGTGGTTTTTACTATCTGTACAATCCGAAAAACTATCATGCTTATTCGAAAGACGGGGTTCATTTCACCTGGGACATGCTGGATCGACTCGAGCCGCTTTACCAAAAAACAATCGACAACGCTTTAAAGCAATTAAACTTATGAATTATCGGGTCAAGCTGATTCTCCATTAAGAGAATGTTAAGTAAATTTATTGGATTTCGTTATTTTGTTCGCGTTTTGTCCCTGGCTGGTCCATCGGTTGTAACAAATCAGGAGACAATTCAGCTTTATTTTTATCACCCAGGTGGAAAACTAATTAAACCGGCAAAAGTCAGCCGGTTGAATAAATTTTTAACAGGATCTCCAATCTCTACAAATCGTGTTTGATAAGGCTGGGGTAATACAGAATCCTTAATTAGATCAAGCCCATCAGCTGTTTCCTTAAATTCATCGTCAACTTGAAGTCGAATTCTCATCCTCGATCCTAAAAAATAAAAATATCAAAGGGCTTCGTCTACCTATTGTAGAAAGATAGCCCTGCATCTCCTCTGTTACTGGAATATTTTGGATCTTCTGAATGATGTGTGATAAATTGTTGATTAATTCTTTATGTTGCGCTTCAACTTGCCATCTATAAGCAACTCAAAAGGAAAGGGTCTGCTATAGCTTACAGTGGACAATCCCTAAAATGGGAATTTCTCCTGAAGGAGATGTTGAAAGTGCAGAGTGGATAGTCAGATCCATTGACAATTGCAACTGAAACATTCTTTTGTTTTGTTTTTAAAACTTGGAAATACCTTCGAAAGCTAGCAATTGATTTTGTTTCATTGCTATTCGAGCTGCTCGAATGGCTTCATGAGCATAGTGCCTGACTTCTGTGTCAGTACATCTCTAACGAAGATATCCATCTAATTCACTTCAAAATTACCTTAACATTTACGTATTTTCCCCAGACGCCGGGCTCGAAATCCTCCTCGGGATGGCCGCCAAATTTAAAAAGTACTGCCGAGCAGACTTCGTAAAGAAATTGCCCAATAGTATCACAAAAAGTACTAGCCATTCGCGGCTTTCGAGGTCCAGTGTGTAGTGTCGGACCTCTACTACCAACTTTGATATTTCTAGTTCGTCTTCCTTTAAAACCAAACATTTATCCTCCTGAAATATTGGTTTTTCTTAAGGGAGGAAAGAGGAATTAAGCTGGGTTATTTTGAAAGCCAATTCAAAGGGATTTCAGAGTCTACGTACCTTTGCGTACAAATAAAAGACAAAAAATTCTATTTGAAATCAACGTGATAATATTTAAAAAAATAAGAAATAAGGATTTTACGAGAGGAAAAAAGACAAAATAACCTCTTAAAGATTTTCAAGAAGAAGCACGAAGGTTTCTTAGATTTTCCAAGGTTGTAAGCAAGCTTTTTTCATCGTTCCAGAAAAGGTAAACCTCTGGCAAAATGATAAAAAACTATCGTACATTCATTAGCTTGTAGGAACTCGTTTGATGACAGAATAAGGATTCTTTCTTCGTACTTTTGAGCCGCTTTCGAAAGAAAGCGAGAACATCGCTTCCTCTGATATCTGATGATATTCAATCATTTATATTATCGCTCTATGCTTCTTCTTTTCATTTTGAAGTCCATAGAATATTTAGACCTGAGAGACATCCTCCATAGCATGAACGCTAACAATCACGTACTTCGGACTGCGACCTTTGGACAGCGCTGGTTTTGAATTCCATTCGCCACGTTTTCAGCTTCTTCTTTCTATCTCTTCGCTAATTTCTGGTTCAAAACAAGGAATTTTGGCTCACCTCTCACTAAATTTTTTTCATTTTCTTCGAAGAGCTTTTTGGTCGAAAAGTAATCTCCGATTTAATCTAAAATGGTTATAAAATTCTAGTCTTCAATCGCTGGAAAGTAAGTGGTATTGATTGTTCGTTTTCTTATCTCCTTCCAACTTTCGTACACTTTTTGCCGCAATAAATCTCTTTCAGAAATGCTGGCAAAATCGGCAGTCCGTCAGCTCTCCACTTCGGCCGCCATCATGGGCAAAGTGAACAATCTGACGATTATTGGTGCCGGCCTTATGGGATCAGGAATTGCTCAAGTTTGTTTCTCTTTTTTGAATTTAAAAAGGCAATGGTTAGGTCTCTGCCAATGCTAAGATCAACGTGACACTAGTTGATACCTCTGACGCCGTTCTCGACAAGGCCAAGAAGAACATCGACACTTCGCTCAGACGAGTCGCCAAGAAGAAGTTTGCCGATGATGCCAAGGTACATTTTAAGCCTATTTTTTTTCTTCAAATCTTGAACACTCAGTCTCATACTGGAATCAGTTCAAATTCCCGACGAATTGATGGAGATTCGCTCCCAAAGTGCACAGAGAACGAGCCTAAAAAGCCTAGATAAAAAGTGCTTGAAGAGGAACGCTGAGATTTCTCAAATGATTTTTTGAGGAAAAAAATAATAGGAACATGTCCTGGATATTGTGCTTAAGAAAGTTTGACTAATTATGTTTGTTGCAGGCTGGTGAAAACTTTGTCTCAACGACTTTATCTCATCTGAAGACGTCGACCTCCGTAAAGGATGCTGTAAAAGACGCAGATTTGGTCATCGAAGCTATTGTGGAGAACATCGACATTAAGAGAAAACTTTTCGCTGAAGTCGAAGCAGCTGTAAAGAGTTCGGCCATCCTGACGACAAATACTTCCTCTCTCTGTCTCTCGGATATTGGCCGCGATCTGGCCAGAAAACCCCAATTCGGCGGTCTGCACTTCTTCAACCCAGTCCCGATGATGAAGCTCCTTGAGGTAGTCAGATTCGAGCACACCTCGGATGAAACCTTCAATACGCTCTTGGAATACGGAAAGGCCATCGGAAAAGTGACCGTTAAGTGCAAGGATACCCCTGGATTTATCGTGAATCGCCTCCTGGTTCCCTACATGTTTGAGGCTCTTCGTATGCTGGAGAGAGGCGACGCCACAGCGGAAGACATCGACATCGCCATGAAACTCGGCGCCGGCTATCCGATGGGTCCTTTCGAGCTTTCCGACTATGTTGGGCTCGACACTTCCAAGTTCATCATGGACGGTTAGTTAGCTTTTTTTCTCTCAATTTGAAACCAATTTCAATAACGAAGAATTAAATTTTTGAGAGAAAAGAACAGTTCAAACTTTTCGCCGATATTTTCTTATATTTCGAGGAAAAAACTGAGCCCATTTATTACGTTAAATTTGAGCAAAAAAACAGCTGGCAAAAGACATCGAAACTAAGCCAGTCATTTGGCGGTAGTAATAAAGAAATTTGATATCCCTGAGGAAGAGCTCTTTTAAAATTTTCACCAACCCTCCTTTCTTTTCCAGGTTGGTCCAAGAAGTATCCCGATGAGCCGCTCTTCCGTCAAAGTGAGCTGTTGAACAAGCTCGTAGCTGAGGGCAAATACGGGAAGAAGACCGGCGAAGGCTTTTACAAGTACACGAAGTGATCTACTGGTAATTATTCAACCCCAGTGCCTTTGAGATTTTTAAATAAATTTTTATTTACAAAGTGAGAGACTTGCCGGCCATAATAATTAGCTTTTTGTCTCGCGGCCAGGGCTCCTAGCCGTTAGAGAGACCACAGTGTAAAGATTCTCTCAAGCAGGTGATTGTCCCCTAGACTGCCCACTGGGAGCTCTTTTATTATTTTGCAACCTGTGTGAACACACACACACTCTCTCACAACAACATTTAGTCCTTATTCAGGCCCGACGAAATGAAGTTCTCGCCGCTTTTGGGAAGCCATAGTCGTCTCTCGTTCTGACTCTTCCGGATTATTGTGTCATTTGTTTTGGCTTGGAGATTGGCGATTTTTTAGTCATCCAATCCCAATTCTCCAAAATAGTTCTGTTCTCCCAGAGGGGTCCCTCCTGGACTTTTTACCTCACCAACGCCCCAACCTTTTCCGGTCCCCGGAGTCAATTAAGTCATTGTTCTCTCTTTTGCCCTCAACGTCCTGCTGATTTTTGCGTTGAGGTGTGTGTGTAAACTAATTCTCCTTCCAATTGACAAATTGCCCCTTCTTTTACAGCAGCCAAATAATAAGGTGGCTGAGCCGTCGCTTCTGCTTGACTGCGAGAAAAGAATAAGAGTTTCGGAATTTTAAAACTTTTTCTGGGAGAAGATTTTAGCCGAAATTGTGCTGAGAGCCTGTGAATTATACGAATTTCTAGAGAGAGAGAGAGAGAGAGAGAGAGAGAAAAACAGAGAAGAATTGGCAATATCATTGTCCTCTCTCTCTCTCTCTGTTTTGAGAGAGACAACACACGCGAGCTGAAGCATTTGGAGCGCCCTTCTTCCAATGTGCTGAATTCACGAGTACCTCGTCCTCTTCCTTTGCGCATAATATGTTCAGAGCTCTCTCTCTCTCTCCTCTACCCTTCTTCGTCTAACTTTAGCAGCCTAATTTCTTACTCTATTTGAGATCAATGCAGGAAGCGCCGAGGAAAGACGACCCGGTTCTAATTGGGAGACACACATTTACACCCGGCCACACATGCATTTTGGCGGTTCCTTAGCGCTCCTTTGAATTGACGAGAGAGATGAGAAGAACCAATTGAGAGAATCTTCTAATCCGACGGAATAGCCGCAGATTTGCAGCTACTTTACTCACAGCCATTTCTGGATGATTTTTCATATTCCTAATTATTTGTTTTTTTTTCTCTCGATACTTTTTTTGAACTTCGAACAATCTTTGAAAGAACACGCTATCGCCCATTTTTATGAGAATTTAATTTTCTCAATTGTTTTCTCATTTCCAAATAGGTCTCCACTCTCTTCCAAAAATTGGATGGGAGTAAATAATTTTTGATTGTTTTTTTCTCTCAAAAGGAGAAGAAGATTATTGATCTCAAATGTGGAAAAATGGAAATTGCGAATAAAACAAACATATTTATTTTTCGGGGAGAAATTTAATTCACTTCGATTGTTTTCCAGCCAAATGGCTGTTTCGACCAATCTTTCTTCAATAATTTTACAGCAAAAATTACTATTTCTTGTTCGTGTCTTCTTATTTCTACAAATATGGCGATAAAATAATTACTTTTTGGTTGAAAATTATAAAACCCAAGATCAGGATTCTCCTCGAAGATCGTAGAGAAATCAAAACAATAAGATTAAAATCCGTGATGCTGGCGGGGAAGCGTTTTTCAACGTTGAGATTTGTTTACACCAAAGAGGGATTTGTCTGCTCTATGTGTGATTGTCTCATTTAATACGTCTTCCTTCCTTCCAAAAAGGAGGAGAGAAAATCTTTCGCTCTCTCTAGCAGCTCAGATTCAGACTTTTCCCACGCAGAGTGAGGTCACTTACGGATGAGAAACTCAAGCCACGAGATCATTTAGATTGCCTCGAGAAAATACTAGACTATTCCTCGCTCTCCATCTTGACTCTCCAAAAATGAGCCAAAAGATTTTTGATCTCACAGACAAATTGGCTGAACTTCTGGTATCTATGTTTGGCTAGGCGTCTCAGATTTCCTTAAGCCAAGAAGCGTTTGTCGATTTTCCTTCGATCTTCCGCCAGGATGAGGCTGACAATCATAATTTGGTTGCTAATCCCTCCGTTGCCCTGGACTTCATTCCCGCTCTCTCGCTCTAAAAAGCTTCCCACCAAGTAGTCACTAAATAACTGCACAATGTCGTAATTGGCATTCAAACTCGATGATGCGGTGAAATATTGAACTAACCAACTGGCTCTCTCTCTCTCTCTCTCTTTGGAAAACAAAAGACTCTCCCTCTCCTTCTTCCTTTCTCATGTAAATGAGGAAACCATTAGATTTTTTTGTGAGGATTTGCTACGAGAGGCGATATTTATGGCGAAAATAATCCACTAATTGGGAGTCACATGGATGAGAAAATCCTCCTTCTGATGCCTAATTAATCCTTCTGAGCTAGGAGCTCAAGAACTTCAGATTACGATATTTGGGGACAAGTTTTTAAAGCAGCGCAGTGGAAAATTGACTAATTTTTTTGTGGACCCACACACACTCTCTCTCTCTAGCCAAGCCTCTAATCTCTTACTTTCTCAACCTCCTGACAAGTAGACAGCCCGTTTCCGACAGCTCTCCTTATTCTTTTCTCCTCACTCGTTGTCGCATCCCAGGCGTGTCTAGAGCCCTTGACAGGACAGCCATTATTTCTAGCAGGATGAATGTCAAGCGTGATTTATGGGCCGTTCGCAGTGTCGGTCCAATCTTCCGGGGAAGCATTTTCTCTCTTTATCCGCAACCTGCCCCATTATTATCCAGTTACTCACACGAAACACGAAAATGGGAAGGATAAATTTAATTTTGGGAGGACAGCCAGATCTGAACAAAAACCAGCAACAGGGTGGCGGAGAGAATAAACACCATAATAATTGCATTATTTAAGGGCGTGTGTTTCGGAGATCCATCCTAGATAATTTTTCTTCAAATTTCTTCTTAAAAAAAGAGCTGCGAAGGAAAGACGAAAGATGAAAGAAAAAATAGAGCCAAAAAAAGTTGTACAAAAATAGCACTTTTCAGCTAAAAATAAAGCGAATTTGTTTGCTCCAGATCACACCTCACAATTTTTATTTTTCGGTCTCTCTCGCTCTCCCACAGATGATAGCTTCCTCCCCGTTCCGCCTCGCTCCACTCTATCGAGATTTTCCTCCGTCCAAAAACATTCATCAGCTGGTGGGCCTCTCTCTCTCTCTCTGTTGGTCATTACGTCGCCCCCCTTCGCCCACAAGTTGCCTTTCTCTCACCAATCTCTGAAACCTCTGCTTAATTTTTGGGAGGCCCTCTCTCTCCCAAACTTCCTCACCTGTCAACTTTTTGACGTCAATCTCTCAGGTTTACACCCAACGCATCATTTGGTTTGCCTCTCTAACTCAGAGAAAATCGTTGTTTCCCTCACTCTCTTGCTCTCCTTTGAGCCCACATTTGACACGCTAAGCCTGTATCTGTTGTGACTCGTAAGCCCATTATGGAAAGCATCCTCTCCACTCAATTCATAGCCAATTTCTTACGGATTTTTCGTCACGAGAGTGAGAAAAAAAGAAAATATTTTTTGCTATTACGGCAGAACAATCGAATAAATCAAATGAACAGGAAGGAAAATAATTTCTAGCCAATTACTTCCTGAAATACCTGGATCCATTGGGGGTAAACAATTATTTCCCTAGCGATTAAGCCAATTTCCTTTATTTTTCTCAACAACAAAAAATTAAAACTCGCTTTTATAGGAAAAACCTTTGAACAAATAGAAATAAAAAAAAAAAACAGCTGGGATTTGAGAGAAATTCAATCCTCTCCTCACCCAACTGATCCTCTCTCTGCTGCCCAATTGCCCTGCTATTTTATGTAGTCCTCTGGAATAGCCACAATCGGCTGCCTAATTGAATGGCCGCTATCTCATTACCAGCCGGTGTCACTTGTCATTCACACGTGCCAGCTGGTAGCTATATTTTTTTTCGGCTGTTCTTTCTTTTGCTGAAATATATTGCCGCCCCTTTTCCTACCATATCCTCTTTCTTTGAAGAGTCAAGCTGAGCTGCAATTTTTAGAATCTGAGAAGAATTGTGAAGAAGTGCGAGTGTCCTAATTAATTGGGAGGCCAGCTGAATTCCGTAGTAGTTACAAATTGCGCATGTCGTCGCTCCGCCTGCACGCTCATTAGGTATCCTCCTGTTAATGAGCTGTGGAGAGGGCAGCCACTCATGCAAATCTTAAACCACTTTCAGCTTAATGTTATGAGAGAGAGAGAAGGGAAAGATCAATTTTTTTCTCACTCTCTTAGCCTTAGAACAAAACACAGAAAATCTCCTTTCAAAAAAAACTACTTGAACAAATAAACAAAACCATTTGCAGGCGAATCAACAACTGGCTGCAATTTTCTCGTCTAATTTTATTTTTCTTGCTGATTTGCTCACCCACTAATTTTTTTGGTCATTTGATTCTAAATTAGGCTGTTTACTCCCCTACAAAATTAGGGAATTCCTTCCTGAAATCTTCTCCTTTCCCTAGAAAATAGAGCTTTTTCTTGCTACATTTTTGAGCGTGCACAGCTTATTTCTCGTCTAACTTTCAGAGAATTTCTTCATATGTATGAGTCTGATTATTTTCTTCTTTTGGCTTCTTTCTCTCTTGGCCGCAAAAGTCAAATTAAATTCAAATATGCTCCTATGAATAGCTCACTCCCATTTTTGACTACTCTTTTCAGCTACAATTTTAGGTCCACTTTGATTATCTAAATTAAAATGATTTTTCGTCTTATTTTTGAGCTATGATCCTTACAAAATGGCTCCTAAATATGACCCATTTATGACTTTTTGAGCTTCAAAACCGCATTCCCATAAGCTTTAAAGTTGAGGTTTCAGTTTAGCGGAAAATCTCTAGGATAGCTTTCCTCTAAAAAAAATTACAATTTTGGATGCTTTTTAGCTTTTTCAGACTTCTGGAAGAGCAAATCTCCGATAAATCCCTGAATTTTCTATGTCTGTTTACTCATCCATGTGGTTGCTAAACGACCCCAAAAATTTATGCAGACTCTCTCTCTCTCCTCTCTCTTGTGTAACGCAAAACAATAATTTTTCGAAGTAGTAAAGAACAAAAAGCTAATCCCGCAAGTTATTTTTCTAAAGATCTGTGATCCCAAATTAGCTGAAAGAACTCTTTTCTCCCCAAAATTTCGCCACTATAGTCTCTTCTCATTATGCCTCCCATCTGAGCTTATCCAGTCCGTCAGAGTCCGATAGATTTGTCCCATTGTTCTTGACGACTCCGCCTCCAAATGATCCGTCATTATCTGCTCTCTCCACTTCTGCGAACCATTGCCTTGTTTTGGTCGAAAAGTTTGCAGTTTGTTTACGAGAGAGTAGAGGCGCTGGGGGTAACGAGGACAATTGTTCTTTTGCAGCAGCATTTCGGCTGTTTTAGTCCTCTTTTAGAGTCAGATTTTTTTGAAAAACTCAACTTTCCTACCCAAAATGGGTAATCTACCGGAATAATTTCCAATTTTCTGCACCATTGTCTGCCCGAAAAATAAATCATTTCCGATGGAAAATTGCGACTAATTCTTTCTAAAACTCCTCCGTGCCCCTTATAGTTCTAGGAAATTGTAGCCCTTGATCTCCTCATCAGCTTTGTAGGACGTCAAAAATTATTAAAATCAGAAAAAAAAACTATAAATAGAAAAAGAGAGGCTTCATTTTGGCCAAATTTCGATTTCCTATTTATTCGTCCTTCGCCTTCCTAGATTTGATTTAATTTTTTTTGTTTTTCCCATAAAAATGAGCCAGAATTGGAGCTCAAAATGTGTCTAGCCTAGTTTTTTTGGGAAGAATTTCCCTCAGATTCAATCTGTCTAGTCAAAGTGGCACTTTTTTCTCCAGTTGTCTTTACACTTTCTGTCGTCTTATTTTTGTTTTTCCAGAAGCTCTATTTCTATTGAATGGATGCACCGAGAAAGTTTACCAGCGGCCGAAATCCGTTGACACGGATTGTAGACACTAATCAGGTGGTAGAATTCACACTTTGCTCCTGGATTCTGACTATTTTATCCTATATTTTTGTGATTTTTACACTGCCATTATCAGCCTGTTTATGTATAAAAGTGAGTTTTCTCCCCTAGAGAGAGAAAAAAAAGCTGATTTCAGGTAGTACAAGAATATGAAAGAGCAGTTATATTCCGATTGGGTCGACTGATGCCAGGAGGAGCTCGCGGCCCCGGTCTTTTTTTTATCCTCCCATGTATAGACTCCTACAAAAAGATTGATCTCAGGGTTGTGTCTTTCGATGTCCCGCCACAGGAGGTACTCCCATTTCTTTTAAACAGCAGAACACTCAAATTCAGATTTTGTCAAAAGACTCCGTGACGGTAGCTGTAGATGCCGTAGTTTACTTTCGCATATCCAATGCTACAATATCAGTGACGAATGTTGAAGACGCCAGTCGGTCGACAAAACTTTTGGCCCAAACAACATTGAGAAATATTTTGGGAACCAGGACGCTCGCAGAGATGCTGTCCGATCGAGAGGCCATTTCGCACCAAATGCAGGTCAGTGTTCTCCTCCATGGGGAGCATTCAAAAAAAGGGGAGAAGTTGTAAAGCCGGGGCATTCAAATCCCATTTTCTAGATGCTACCTTATCTTTTCAATTTGATTAGCAAAAATTGGAAACAAATTGTCCTTTTTAAAGTTTCCATCCGCGGGTATTACGGTATCCAATCTCTCTAATCCTCCAAATTATTCCTGAAATTTTACTAATAGGACTGCTAATTCGAAGTTCGTACTTCTCTTTGGCACAGCTTAATGCTTGACATCAGTTAAAATGAAAAATTTCTGCTGTTATTTTGGTCTTTCTATTAGCCAATTCTCTTTGATTGGAGCCATTTTTCATGGAGAAATAGGGCTTGAAGATGTGAAAAGTGACTGCGCGTGCCTCCCGCCCGTGAATGAGAGTTTATTTGTTTATTTTTCAGTTGACTCTCGATGAGGCTACAGATCCTTGGGGTGAGTTTTTGGTATTTTTTTCTCCTCTGAAAATTTCTAAATTAGTTTTGAAAAATCGCCAATTTTTAGGCGTGAAAGTGGAACGGGTCGAAGTGAAAGACGTTCGCCTGCCGTTGCAACTCCAAAGGGCGATGGCAGCAGAAGCCGAGGCGACGCGAGAAGCCGGAGCGAAGGTGATAGCCGCTGAAGGAGAACAAAAAGCGTCGAGAGCTTTGAGAGAAGCTGCTGAAGTGGTGGGACTTTTTCAGGAAAAAAAACGATAATTTTAATTTTAGATTGCTTCCTCTCCTTGCGCCATCCAGTTACGGTATCTCCAGACGCTGAATAGTATCAGCGCTGAAAAGAACTCAACAATAATATTTCCGTTCCCAATCGAACTCATTCAGAACTTCCTTCAGCCAATCACTGAACGAGGGTGCGTCATCTCTCCCCCACAAAACGACCCTTTGTTTTCAGGAAGCTTTCGTCGAAGATGAGTTGACGTCGTTCTCTTCTTGTTCTCTCGGTGTTTCAATCATTGAATAAAGTGTTCTTTCCCTTGGTTTACACTCGGGCGAAGGGTCACGCGAATCATCTACCGGTCTTATAAAGCAGTCGGGATGCCGGGCAAAATGACAGCACTGACCAGTGTAGGGAAAAGATGCTCATTCCAGTCCTACTTCTTTTAGTTGCCTCCGTCCATGGGTTAGTTTTTTTTAAAACTTTTTCTTTTCTTTCTATACAAGATAATTCCTTGGAAATTCACAACTCTTTTCTATCCTTCTTTGCGCTTCACCTATTCGGTGGCCGATGAGAGTCTCGCTTTTATTTTAAAATTTGAACGGATGCATATTGCTTTCTTCTTCGCATACTTCGCTTTTCTCGCATTTAGAGCCACGAATAAGGAAGAAACACTGGAGAGTCTTGGTTGAATGCCTAAAAACCTCTAATTTTTCAACAAAAAATGCTGAAATTCGGGCTTACAATAGCTTGAAAACAAAGTAGAAATTTTCTAGCCATTACTCCTCACAAATATAGAGGTTGATCTATTCTTCTTTTTTATGATCTGTAAGATTGGTTGGAACTGAATTCAGCCTTTCCCAAGGTTTTCAATTTTCTATTTAAATACAAATGAGCTGTGCGCGACTTCTAGGCTTTCCAAATCCAGTAAGGGAATTAAGTGACTTTGCATATTTAGCATCCAAAGGAAATGCTGGTTCCCTACTATTTTAGAAGAATTATAGTGGATTTTAAACTTGGCTATGGGAATACCTAAATGTTTAACCGTCAAAGATCGTTCTCATTGTTTTTTGCTGTCTTTCCAGTCTGCGATCAGTTACGTCTATCAAAATAGCAGTGTAACTAGTCGATCTATCACTTTTCCGACTGTGAGAGAGTGCGACTTTTTGACGAGTGTGCGTATAGTCAATTTGATCGTGATGTTTCTGATTGACCAATCATGATTTTTTTTTCTAGAGGCGGTTATTTCCGACCGATGATGATGCAGAACAACTATGGTGGAGGAGGATATGGTGGAGGCGGTGGCGGTGGAGGATATGGTGGAGGCGGTGGCGGTGGAGGATATGGTGGAGGCGGTGGTGGTGGAGGATATGGTAATAGTGGATATGGTGGATCAGGATATGGAGGAGGGATGCCATTGGGTGGAGGAGGGATGCCATTGGGTGGAGGAGGGATACCATTGGGTGGAGGAGGTGGATATACTGGTGGAATGGGAAACTCTTACTCAGCTCCATTACCACCTCCACCCAAGCCAGCTTATATCCCTCCACCCAAGCCAGCTTATATCCCTCCACCCAAGCCAGCTTATATCCCTCCACCCAAGCCAGCTTATATCCCTCCACCCAAGCCAGCTTATGTCCCTCCACCTATGCCAGAACCCCTTCCAGAGCCAGTCAAGCCGGCGTACGTTCCCCCACCAGCTCCTGAGCCACTTCCCGAGCCAATCAAATCAGCCTACGTGCCCCCACCGATGCCTGAACCAGTGCCAGAGCCAGTCAAGCCTGCATACATGCCACCACCAATGCCCGAACCCATCAAACACTATGGACCTCCTCCGTCACTTCCTGAACCTGTTGTTGCTCCTGGAGGAGGAGGATATGGACGCACAGGTTATGGACGATAAATCTATAAAAATGAATATTTTATTTCAAGCGAATTGCGTTCAAAAATAAAAAATAGAAAAGCGGTTGTTTAAAATGACCTACTCCAAGATAGGGCTAAGATTGGCAGCACATCTCTTTCTACGATTGGAACGGACGTATCTGCTTCACGAGCAATTCATTCAATGAGCAAAAGAAAGTTGGAAAGAAGTCGTCAAAATTGGCTTCAATTTATGGCAAGTCAAAGAGGAAGCCACAGAAGATAATACAGACGAGCAGCTCGAAATCAGTAAATCTACAGATCAGAAGTGGTCGAAGGAAAGTCCGGTGAGTTACAGAATAGCAAAATTTGGTAATTTTCCCCTCGCTCACCACAATTGCTGACAGCACTATGCCCCGTAGCCGTAGCTTCAGCTGTCTAAATAGAGCAAGCTGGCACACATTGTTCTTCTCATTTCGTAACAGACAACCTGAACGGTCTCCCTCCCCAGTGGGACTTCTTGTTTTCCTCAATTGAATCAAAGACCGCAGTGAGGTGTTTTCTCTTTTGATGATAGCGAGGGGACAATCAATTCCGAGAGAATGTTTCAATTTTCGCTCTTTCTTTGCTCCAAAGTTCCTGTATCTTTTTTAATTTTTAGCTCTAGACAAATCAAATAAACATATTTTTGCCTTTTCCAATAGCTCTTGCTCCTAATATTTTTGACCAGTTTATCCTCTACAAATACGGGAATCGCTCGGTAAATGCTTCTCAAATGGTAAGCATTCCATTCATTTTGGTACTCTAATTTATTGAATCGACTCCTACCTTTTTGAGAGAAAAAAGCTACTAAATTTCTCACTATACAGTAGAGATCTAACTGCCAAATCAAGCCTACTGGGCTTTTGGTCAAATAAAAAGTTATTTTCTCAAAAAATTCAGTAGCTATCGGAAAATTTTCTGATTTTTACTACTAAATCATCATCTTTCCGCTTAATTTTCATAACTTCCTATAATTTTTATACTTTTTGATGTTCTGCAATCTCGTAGAGGAGATCAAGAGCTACAACTTTGTAGAGCAGCAAAAATTATAAAAATTGATGGAATTTCAAAAGAGTTAAGTTAGAAGCTAGAACTTTTAGAATTTACGGTAGCTGGTTATTTTTTAAAATGAGTTGTCCGACTCGGCTGGTACTTTTGTCGTTTATGTTATTTTTTCCACTTGAAGAAGCTAAAAACGCCTTTATCACCCCAAGATTAATGCATGTGTTGAAGCTTGGAGAGAGAGAAAAAAGTGGATTTTATTTGAAAAACTATCCAATTGCGAATACTGATTCACTCCCTCACCATCACAATAAGGAAATCTATACTAACAGATGACGAAAATAGTCTGAAAATAACAATATCTGCTCTCGTCCCCAGCTGAATAGCCCTTTGAACAGTTCAATCGATCCGCCATAATCGTTCTTCTCTATCCGCCCCGCGGCAGGCATGTGGTCAGAGCTCATTATATTTGCTATTGTGAAATATTTCCTCCAACATACTTCCGCAAATCAATCGACTCTATTTCCAGGGCTCAAATGTCGCGGGGACAAGTCGAACAACTTTTTGACGTCTGCGACGTGACTGGGAAAGGCTATCTCAGCGAGACCGATCTGATTCGAGTTTGTCCTCAATTGAGTCAGACGGTTAGTTAAATCTTGAGGAAAAAAAAGAGATTGCAAAATTTCTAGGATATCGCCTTTATTTTTGCCCAATTGGATGCCGACGGATCGGGCACAATCGATAAAGAAGAATTCATAAACGGATTCGAAGATGTCGTCATGAAAGGAGAGCATTCCGGTCGGTTTTTCTCTTTTTTTCCCAATCGCTTTATTTTCACGTGAATTATGGATTGTTCTCAGATATTTAGAGTTTATCTTTAGCATCGTCTCAAGCAACAAAGGCAGTTTTTTACCACATACTTTGAAACTTTTTGTGGAAGTTTAAACAATAAAAGCTTTAAATTTCATCATATTCCTGCGAGAAAAAAATCCAAATTTGATGCTTTTTTCCAAAGAGAAAATAAAGCAAAATTCACCAACTTTTTTATAAGCTTAAACCCAATCAAATAGTTGACTCCAGGCCTGAACGGTATGGGACGCCGAGCCAGCCTGCACGATCCAATGAGCCCCGAACCGGGTACCCATCATCAGCGTCTGATTACTCGAGACGAGGAGGTCTTCGATAGCGACTATGACTCATCAGTTGGTGTACGATTTGGTTGAATTGATTTCTCCTAGCCGTTTTGCTTTCCCAATTTTTTATTCAGGAATTTCAGAGGCCGAATCTCCTTCGTCCAATTGAGGAGTATCATTCCGAGTCAGACACCAATATGAGCGTCGATTTTTCTCTTCCCTGGTAAGAGTTGACTTCTTTCTTTCTTCTTTCAAAAATTATTTCCAGTCAGGACGAGGTTCTGATGCTCTACGAACAGCTTCAAAGCTCTGGAATGCATCAACTTTTGAGGAAATACGAAAAAGTTGGCAATTTTTCTCAAGGAAAATGCTGATAATTTTCCAGGTTGTTGGATCATTTTACAAAGAAATCAAGGATAAAAAGAGCGAAAATGAACGACTCCAGCATGTTTATCACAACGAGAGAGAAATGTACAATAAGAGGATGGAGGAAGTCGAATCCGAAATCGATCAGCATCTACAAGAGGCTGAGAAAAAGGCTCGAGAAGAGGTAGTTTTTCTATTTATTTTAACAAGAAAATGAATAAATTTAGGAGAGGGAGCGATTAACTCGAGAAAAAGAAGAAATGCGAGCCAAGTTGGAGGAAGAAATGAGAGAAATGAAGGACAATATCCGCAAATTACAGAAGATGGAATCTGTCCTTCAGATGGAAGGAGAGAAATTGAATCATCAGAAGGAGCTCCATTCCAGACTACAAGTAATCAAAAAACTTTATTTTCAAAAGAGAACCGAGACAACTGACTCATTTAGCTACAATCTAATCAAGAAAAAAACTCTAAACTTTTGCAGGAAGTCTCGAGTGAGAATAACGAACTGCGTCGATCAATGGCCGAAAATCACTTGGAACTAGCTATGATCAAGTCAGAATTGGCTCATACGAGAGCCGATTATGATCTGAAATCCACAGAACTCGAACGACAAAGAGACGAAGCCTCGTCAGCTATACAAGAAAATGAAGGAGCCGCCAAGCAGTTGCAACTTCTTCTGTAAGTTTAGCCATTTTAGGGAAATTATCCTTCTAGGGATGCTAATAAAAAGCTTCACGAGACGAACGAAAACCTAAGAGAGGCATTGGATAGCAGGGCCAGCGTCATTCGACAGTTTAATTTGGTTATTGCTTTATTGGCGAAAATTGAGATATTTTTTTAGAGGACGCCATCTCCTATGAACCGAAGTCCTTCGACAAATCTTTTGACTCCAACTCCCAACTCTGTTGACTCTAGAAAACTCTTTTCTCCAGTCACTCCAGGTCTACCGACCCCAGCTATGGGAGGAGGATATGAAGAAGATGGTAGTTCCTTTATCTTCTATCTTCGAATAATTGTTTTAGAAGTAATCGATGGCTTTGAATATGCTACGAGTGAATCATCGACCAAACCGAAAGCAGACCAAGCTGCTCAAATGGGCTACCATGAAGCCAATGGCCCAGCTGAGAGGACTTTTAGGGTCGTAACTTGTGGTGATGCAGCAGTTGGGAAGAGCAGTCTTGTCACGAGGATTGTCAGCGGCCAATTTAGCAGTCAATTGCCCAGCACTTTAGGTAGATTTTTTGGTAAAGGATAAGTATTTTATTGGCTTGAAAGGCCTTCATTCGCTTTACAAGGAGAATTTAAAGTTGTGAAGCAAATAAGGTCTCCTGCTTAAACAAAAATCGAAAAGAGTGCGGTAACTCCAAATTGTAGGAGTTGACTTCCACGTGAAGACGGTTTGCATCGATGGCCACAATGTAGCTCTTCAATTGTGGGATACAGCTGGACAGGAGAGGTCGGCCCCTCTTTTTCTTTCTTTTTGACAATGACCTTCTTCAGGTTCCGCTCGTTGTGCAAGTCCTACTTCCGGCGAGCAGACGGGGCCCTTTTGGTCTATGATGTCACGTCGGAGCATTCCTTCATCCGCGTAAGGGAGTGGGTAGAGACGATCAAGGTTTGCCTCATTTCCATTCTAACGCGTACAAATCGCAGGAATCAGTGGAACGATCCATTCCAATCATCCTAATCGGGAACAAAAAGGATCTAAGACAAGGAGATAAGGACGGCGTTCCGACAAGCGAAGGAGCAGCCATGGCAGCTGCTTTAGGCACTCTTTTCGTTGAGACAAGCGCCAAGGATGGGGGAAATGTCGAAAGTGCAATGCTCACTCTATCACGGTGGGTTGAGGGCATTGAACTCCCTCTGGAAGGTCATTTCAAGCGTCGTAGGAAATTGAATGCACTGTTTGAATTAAACTTACTAGCATTTTTCAATTCTGCTGTAGAACCAGAGTAAAACCTTCAATTCATTAGCATTCAAAAGCGAAACGTTTTTTTAATTTCTGCTCATTTTCCCGACTCACTTAGGTGATAAATTTTTCCAATTTCTGAAGGTGCTTTAGAGATCTAGGATCAAAATTACCAAAGAGTATGAAAAAATCTACAGAATGATACAATTTGCATAATTTTCACGCACTAAAAAGTTAATTTTAAATCTCTGGGATTCGAAATAAATCAAATTTGATTTTAAATTGTCATTGGTTCTAAGCGATTATGAAGATTCCTAGCCCAGGAATAAGTCAGACTCTGATAAATAGGACTTTATGGCTCTTGGTACCCCCAGAGTTGAGGCGATTTGGTTTTCCTTTTACGATTCTTTTGCATTGACTTTCCCAGCAAAAAGCAGTTTGAATTTGATCGTCTTCAAAGCTTTGTTCCAGAGAATTGATGGCAGTAGAAGATGTGGATATCCGCGCGTCGGGTGTGATCCTCTCTCCTCGACAACAGAAGAAATCTGGCTGTTTTTCACGTTGTAAGAGCTCATAATAAAATAATAAATATCATAATGGCATAATAAAATATTATTATTTCTCTCTGAATATCTCTGTCTTTCTCTCTATTTACAAGTTCTTTTAAAGCCAATGAAATGGACTAGAACGCCACAAATAAATATATACAAGCTCACGGAGGAATGGCTGAAGGCGAATGTCTAAAGGCACAAAATTTATCGGAGTAGACTTGCTGAGGGAAAAGGTAAAGTGAAATACTTGGACTGAGAAGTGGGCAGTTGGCAATTCAACAATTAAAGAAAAAATACTATGAATGAGACAAAACGGAGCGATCGCTCAGCGGAGAGTCATTCTCTCTCGGAAGCAGCTCAACGTGCTCAGATTCACTAGCCGAACGATTTTTACCATTTTTTCTAACTGCTTCCAACTGAAAAGATTGATATTTTTTAAGTAAAAAGTAAATAAAAGCGTGATTTTCTTTTTCTTTTCTTGGAAAAATATCGAGAAAGTGAGCGTCATAGGTAGCTGGGAGAAGAGAGCTGATTGGCTATAGAAATACTGGCGTCAATTGCGGTGATTTTGAAAGAATTTTTTGAGGTTTTTGATCCAAAAAATAGAAATTATCGAAAGAAACTTGAATTCTTAAAGTAGAGAGGCGAAAAAGCTTTAATCTCTCTTTTGAAGAATAGGAAAGATAGATAGAGAAACAATAAATCTCCAGGCCCTTCTTAAATTTTATTTTATTTTTCTCGGAAAAGGGCGAAAGATCTTTCTAAATTTTGAGATAATTTTCCCACGATTATTGCGAAAAGATCAATGTTCTGCGCTGCATCTGCTTGTCAGTTTGTTGGCTCATTTGATGAAGAGCTTCCTCTTTCTTTTGTCTACATCACACTAAAGCTTCTAGAGAGTTTCTTCACGATTAGCTATCCACAAAAAAATAGAACAGAATGCAATAGAAGATGAGCTATTCGGCTGAGAGGAAAGCTACCTTCCACGACAAAACTCACCTCAAACGCAAGTTCCCCTGCGGCAAAGAAATCTCTTATACTACAAAAGAATTACCGTATTTGGGATGTTTTCTTTCAAAAAGTTTTAAAAAAAAACAAACCTGAGGGTGGACTACGAAGGTCTTTCTTTCATCTAAACTGGTACGAGAAGAGCTTCTCGCTCCTAACGGGCTGCTGCGTTCAACATCGATAAAGGTAGGTCTATAATATGCAGCATCTTTATGCAACCGGGGTGTTAAAATATAGGATTAAAGCATTAGATACGGAAGAGTAAACAAGTGTCACAACACAACGATGTTACAGTGTGAGAGAGATTGTGGACCTACAAAAGCGGTTGATATTCGTCTTCCTTCGGCTGGATTTCCTCCATCGAGCCATCCTTTTCTCCGCTAACTTCCGATTCGGTGCAAGTGTCCTGGTGGATCAGCATTTGAGCCAGATATTTCTCCTCTTCGTTGACATACTGAACAGTGAAGTCGGGAGTCAGAGGACGTCTCCTCTCCTGGTCATCGTAGCGGAGAAGAGCTCCTCCATCGGTGGCACATCGATGAATTCCAGATTCGTGAAGCAGTGGAGCCGATGGCCATCTAGTTAGTCACTATCACACAGGGAAAAAAACAGAGGGGCGGTGGTGCAAAGCGTGCTGGGTTAGAACATCAAAAAACTCACTTAGTTCCTCCTCTACTGATCATTGTCGTTTTGTAGGCAAGCAGCCAATTGGGAGCGGTGACCTCAAGATAAGTGCACTCGTTGTGGACAACAACCGAATAGTCGGGAACGAAGCCGAGCTTCTGGAAAAAACAATTCAATTATCGCAGGTTCTTTTTGCAAAGTGCGGGAAAAGGAGGAAGAGGAAGGTGAGGGCAATTAGAGTGGTCGTGTCTGGGTCGAAGGACTCTTATTATTTTAAATTGAGTCTGAGGGCTATTAAATTTGAATTGCTGTTGCAAGGCGCTTTCAACAGAGAAAAACATAAAGCTAAATTTTTAAAAAAAAACATCTTTCCTTCCACAAAAATAGTAAAAGATGGGTTTTACGGATCCAAAAATTATTTTTTACAGTTCTTCCACCTTCCTCAACCTAAAGAAAAAAAATTTCTAACCCTTTCAGCTCCTTGATTCAACGAAGACTTGGAAGGACTGGCGTCGTCTCTCTCCACACTGCCAGGATTGTCGCATCGATCCAAAATGGCCTGTAACATCTCAATTCCGAAGACGTGCCACGGTCCAGCTTCGAATGTCATTTGATCCTGAATTTTTTCCGTTTTTCTCCGTTTTGAACAGCAAACCTGGCCAATTGTGACAATACATCGCCCTTCCAGAATGAGGATAAATCTCTC
Source organism: Oscheius sp. JU1382 (assembly GCA_932521405.1). Classification (NCBI taxonomy): domain Eukaryota; kingdom Metazoa; phylum Nematoda; class Chromadorea; order Rhabditida; family Rhabditidae; genus Oscheius; species Oscheius sp. JU1382. The sequence continues at coordinate 6,685,792 of OW051479.1, forward strand.
GGAATATTCGCCCTTTGTATAGAGCTTGGCATTGCGAGGAAGTCCACCAGGAGTGAAGGTGTCGAGTTGGAGATGCGAGAGGTCCACCTAAAATAAATGACATCGAAGGCCGAAAGGGGGGAAATTGGACGAAATGTGTTGTGTCGTGAACTCACTCGACGGCAGTTTTGACGAATCAACTTCTCCAAAACTTGGTTGACCACATACTTCTCCTGGAAGACTCTGAATAGTTTTTTAAAATAAAATATTTCAATCAAACAAACCGAAGATTTCCTCGAAGCCATTGGAAGGTGATTATTTGCATTTGAACGCTCAGCACAGCTTCGGGATTCTCCGAGCAGAGTCCGATAGGATGTCTCTGGAAGAAAGACAAATTATGTGAGAAACAGATTTGATTTCCCACAGCCTCTTGCCTCTGACTTGTTTTCGCTGAGCTTTGATTCGCCTCGGGAAAATATTTCATTTTCGGAGGGTCAAGCCGCTTTGTTTACTTTTATCCTCGACTTATTTCAGTATTATCCCCCCGGAGATATAGCGCAATCCAACTACTTCCGTCTATCTTCGCGTGAAAGGAGCTAATTTAGTAAAATAGGACGTAGGAATAAGACTAATTTCAGCTAGAAGAGGTAATATTTTGGACCGAAAGCATAGTCAATTTAAAGGGAAAGTATCTTTTAGCCCAATTAGGATTAGAATTTTAAAGGGAATTGGTTCGTTTTCGATAAAAATCGGTATAATTTTGCGAGAGAAATTTGAAAATCTTAGGAAAAAGTCTCAGACAGAAAAGACCGAAATCTAGACCAATTTTTAGCCGGAATGACAACACTTCGACGTAGCAACTGTCGCCAGCTGTCACCCACTCTCGTGAAACTATAAACAAACCTTCAAGTGAGTCGTGATTTCCACAGAATCACCAGGTACATGAGTGAGAACGAGACGATTATCATCGAGACGAGTGTGGCCATATATTGACAATAGGTGGAATGATAAGTTTGTCCGGGAGGACGGGGGACCGACGGTATTTGAGAGACATCTTCCCTCAATGAGACGAAGGAAACTTCTCTCAATGAACGCGGTGAGCCGTTCGGCAAAGCCGGAGGGGGGCAGAGCATTGGTGTGGTGGATGGAGGGGCGTGGCGCTCTCACGTCTTGAGAGAGTTTTTTCGTGAGGGTGGAGGTCAAAAAACGTAGAGAGAGAGAGAGAGGTAGTGTTTTGTGGTCCGAATAAGTGAGTTCATAATGGAATAGACAAAAGATTCCTGATTCGGGGAGCAGTTGTTGTCTGCTGGATGGAACATTGAATTTGGCGATTGCTCATTCGGAAAATACTATATGCTCAGTCGCTCGAAAAAAGTCAAATCTCTAGGTAACTCCCTGTACTCATTTTGAAAATAAAAAGTCTCTTTTTAAAGAAAATTGGACCAAAAATGTGATTTAATTTTAAATTTTTGGCGCATCTTGAAGGAAAAATGCCCACAAAAGCTTCAAATTTTTCCCATCTAGTTTAGGCTATCAAAGATCCTATTACTTTTTCCTTTCCTAATAAAAAATTTATCCATTCCTAGGCCAAAAATCCATCGCTTTTAATCTCGAGATCTCTTTTTTCGCATCACGCTATCGTGAATAAAAAATGCTCGCCACGTCGTAAAAGAGCCCAAATCTGGAATCTCGCCTTCTTCACCCAAAATAATTCCCTGGATGAGCTAGCAATCCGTCAAAACTCAGCGAGGGCACTTGAGATCTCCGGAAGAGATTACCCGAAAAACATTGCGCTCGTTGCTTTTATAAAGGGAGAGAGAGAGAGACTCACTGAATGCGTTCTGCGGTTGGTCTTCTTTCGATTCACATTGTCGGTGACTCCATCAGTCTCATCAACAATCTCATCCTGGATGATCTCCTCGACAATATCTTCGAGAGTCACAATTCCAACCAGCTCATAGGTCGGGTCTTTATCCTCATGTTCAATGATTCGCTGCACCATAGCCAAGTGATAGTCTCCCTGAAATTTATTCCATTTTTTTTGGCAAAAATCTTGTTTTTTTTTCTATTATTTGCTTAATAAAGTCAATAGCCTTGCTTTCTACAAACTTATAGAGAAAATCAATTGGTTAGTGGAATTCTCAAAGAACTTGCCCTCTTGAATTCGTCGAGCATAACTCTCAATGGAGTATCTTCCATGACGAAGCGAAGCGGATGGTTGTGGAAATTGCAGACGGTTTTGATCATGAAGTTATCGTTGGGATCGATGAGAGTGAGATCCTTGACGAAGAGCAGCGAAATAACTTGATTCCTGTCGCCAGTGATGTGGACGGGGATTCGAGTGTATCCAAAATTGACAATATCCATGCAAGTCTTGATGTTGAGGATGGTATTGTCGGGGAGCATGAAGACGTCTTTCATTGGAGTCATGATTGAGCTGACAGTTTTGTCGATGATCTCCATGGCTCCGACGGCAATTTTGAGTTCTTCCTGCAAAGCTCCACTGCTGTTCATTTTGATCAATTCCAATAGACGTTTTCGATCATAAGACTGGATCTCCTCTCCCAAAATGCAGTCCAACAGCTTGGAAATAGGGTAGGCGACAGGCCAGGTAAGGATCATGAAGAAGCGAGTGATCATAATCGTACGAGCTCCCACCGCCAGTCCCTTTTTGACACAAAGACTTTGAGGGAAGATCTCTCCGAAGACGACAATACCAGCCGAGGCGCCAATCAGAGCCACATATCCCGAAGTCATATCATCCAAAAGAATCGAAATTCCCGAATTGACCAGTACATTTCCTGAAAATCGTTCACATCGTTTTAAACTTAAAACCTACCAATCAAAAGCGAGCAAAGCAGCAAATTTCCACGCTCTCGTACCGGTAAGACCAACTCGGCATATCGACGCTCCGTCTTCGACCCTGAAAGCTTCTTGTTTCCTCAAAAATAAAACCAAAATCTACCTGACTTGATAATGAGCATCAATTCTTGCGGATTGAGTGCCATTAGACCCAGATTTAGACCCGAAAAGAGACCAGAAAGAATCAGTAAGAAAACGATAATGATGATCTAAATGAAGCGAATGAGATCATCTTTCTCTACTATAAACTGACCTGAATATACATGGGGAAATAATAGATACGTTCTGGGGCATTTGTCGTAATCAGAGTGTGAATGTTATCCAGGTAACGATAGGTACTGTCAGTGCTTGTGGAGTAGCAGATATGGAATTTTTCCAGCGGTTCGATTTGAGGGAAGGCAAGAATTACGACGAAGCGCTCATTTGTCCAGATGAACGAGTTCTTGTGGTTTCCGATGATGGTATGGGGAGCATGGTTACAATCAGCAGTGGGCATACTAGTCGGAATAAATGAGATCTGAAAAGAAAAGGATTTTACTCTAAGATTTGAAAGAATTTACATTTCCGAGATTGTCGAGACCATAGCCGTAGACGACGACGCGCACTTCGGTGTCAGGCTTAATGATACTGGTGGTGTTACTGAAATGTTTCTCAACTTTTATCTCCTTTAGTAAAACTTACTCGTAGCCAAGGATCGGATTGTCATGACTTGGCTCCTTCGGCTCGACACGAAGGCCTGAGATCACGGGGACGAAAGAATTAGAACTCTGAAATTTTAGTTCGTTTCTTCTTTTTGGAAGTCCCTCCGAGGACATTTCGAACACCTTTTGGCCCCCCGGAACCTATTGATTTAGCTTCTCTCAACTTTGTGCTTTTTGAAAGGCGGGGGAATCGACGGTCGGAGAAGTGTTTGATTTCGTTCTTACACCCCGGAAGGGAGAAAAAGGAGGCGAGAAGAGAGTTGCGAGCACAACAAAGGCCGATCTATTGATATCGCTTTCTCTCATCCGAATATCCAAATTGTTAGGGAAATATGAAGATCTCGATCAATCATTGATCTGATTCAAAATTTAATTGAAAATAAACTTTTTTAAACCGAAAAAATGAGCCAAAAGGGGAGTAAAAATCTGTTCTAACTGTTGTCTTTGCTCTGGGTTTTTAAAGGGCGCGCGATTACCGGAATGACCTCAAAGCGGGTTATTTATAGCGTCACCTCATTCCGTCTCTCCGTACTGTAATTTTCTGCTTTCACTTCTTAGCAAAAATGATCTCGAAATGGTCAAAAAGCGGTGCCAGATGTCTGTTTCTTTTTATAATTGGAGCCCACCGACAAAGTTTGAAACTTGGCTTTTCACGAGGATAAAAATTGTGTTGCTATTTTCATCGGAAGTTAGTCATTTTTTGAGTGTCTAGCTTGCTCATTTTCGTTGTTTACGACATTAAGCTCTGATGAGTTCTATGACCTGGCCGCTCTATCTTTGTCCTTTGCATTTAAGCCCATTCCTTCACGTAACAAGTAGCCCTTTCGGATGTCTATTTGTCGAGTCTCAATTCCCTCCTCACTCCACTTACCTATCCCCGTCAAATTTTATAAACTGCTTGTCCCGACCGCTCATTGCAAACAGATGGGAGGGATGAATTACCCGCGCGAGGAAGGGACACAAAAGTCCACATCGAGCTGATGACATAACGTCTCTCTCTCTCTCTCTCTCGAAGGAGTCTCTTCCCCCCGGGATCACAGTTCAAGCGATAAGGAGATGGAACAAAAGAGCAAAAATAAGAGGTCTTCTTTAAAAGTTAAGGGAGGACATCGCTTTGGTTATTGAGCTTTTCCTGACCAGCCAGCCACAGCTGACTCACCGACGGCGTCGAGATCCAGCTGATTCAAAATCTTTTTCCATCGAGCGAAATCGAAAACAAAGAAAATGAGTCGGCTATCTCTTTCGAAATAAGAGATTCTAAAATTGTCTCAAATGATGAGGTCATTGCTTCCGACTTTCAATAGTTTCGCAAAAGCTCATTCTCTGATAAGTCGAGACCTCTCGGAGCGACTGATAACGTCAATCTTTGACTGCCAATTATTCTGATGGCGATGAAATAGCCCAAAAGAAGGGAGGAGAGATACGCGAAGATTTATGACCCGTTTATGGGAGCGAAATTCAACAACCCCATGGAGTTAATCTATTCTTCCGAGAGAAAATCAATTTTCAGCTGGAGATCGAGTCAAATTGATCGAAAATGAATGAATTTGTAGTATTTTTATTAAATAAAAATGGCGAAACGTACCCTTTCGGCTGAGACGACGGCTCCTACTTGGAGGAGATAGCTTAGTATTAACGTGATATAGAGAACATTACGCCTAAAAGTGGACTTTGATGGTCAAATTGAATAGAAACTGACCAAAAAGCTGAAAAAGACGTTACCATTCCACGAAAAACTGTCGATAAGATGTCTTTGGAGCTGATCTCCAACGGCAACTGGAAACAAGTAATTTAGGAAAAGGAAAGAGAAAAAAGAACGAGAAAAAACCAAGACGAAAATGGAAATTGAGTAAGCTTGGACCAAAAGCTGCCTTGGGCAATTCGCCCGGTCGACGCAATTATAGGGGCGGGCAGCTTCATCACATGGTCAGTGTTAAACGCCGGGCAGCTAGGAGGCCCGGCTTGGAGAGATCAAGGTTTGGCAAAGGAATTGCGGCACAAAACTGGTTGAAAAGTTATCGCGATTGCGGACAGAGTAGGCGGGGCGACAAGAGGGGCATCCCTACCTCTCTGGTGTGGTCTCGAGACAGTCCGCTGGGCGCGTTTTGTGTTGTGGGGGGTGGCGAACAAATTCGCAAATTTACACAAAAACAATACGATTTTCTGATAAATATGGTCAAACTTGGTCGCAAAAATTCAAAAACTTCTTCCTGTAGCTTCCGATCTCAGCTACAAAAAACCTCAAATGGGTCTCAATTTTACTCTAAAAATCTGAGGTACACAGCCTGCTAAATTCGAAGCCTTGAAAGTCATAAACTTTCTCGGAGTCGAGAAAAATGGCGTCTTTATGACGCAACAAAAAGTCGGAAAGTCTGCCTCGTAACGTCAGCATTTCTAACCTTGCGGTTACTTTTCCCAATAAATGATCTTCTGCAAAATTGTAGAGGAGATCAAGACCTACATTTTTGTAGAACATTGCACCTGGCGAAATGGTTTAATTTCGGCGTTATGAGGCCGACTATTTTTCCGGAAACACCGTATTTTCCTTCTCTTCGAGACCAAAGCTTTACAAAAATATATTTCGAAATAGATCTCAAAATGAGTTAAAATGAGTGACTTTAAAAAGCCATTAGTGAGTCCTAAATTGAAAAAGGATCCAAGTCGGTTTACCTCATTCCGCTTATGGAAATTGAACACCCGGTCTCCCATAGGCGTTGCTTCTTTCAATCGGATCTGGACGGAATCACAAAGGAAAATACCTGGTCGAACTCGATGCTCGCAGGATGCAAGGAGGACACGAATGACAAATGAGGATGCTGGGGGGCCCTCGTTGCCGTTTATCGGAGTTTTTTTTTTGGAGAAGTTTCGAGAGAGAGAGAGAGCTTGAAAGGAGAATGAAAAATTTAGGAGAGGGCGACAAAGCTGCCCAAAATGGAGCAAAATTGGTGGCCAGCAAGTGAGTTGAAAGCGGAAAAAGCTCTAAAGCGAGAGCTTTGTCTAACGGAGACCACCACAGCCTCGCTCCTACCAGCAAATCGGAGGTGGGAGGAGTCAAAGCCTCCTTATATACCGTTTGCTTTCTCATTCTGATCACGAGATTTCAAAACACAAGGAGGCGTTTTTAAGGAAAAGCACGAGACTCTAGGCTAAATCTGTGTTTTGAACTCACAGAGATAGACGAGAATATCCGAATGGTTTCGAAATCAATCCATTCAGACAGGCCAGATGAAAAGAGCCGAATTGAACACAAAAAAATGAGTAATCTTGAGACACCGCCAGACACCATATGTTTAGTTGATGATTTCATTTTTAGACGGGGAAGATGGCTGAGGGTAGAAATTAAAAGTAAGAAGAAAGAGAGACGAAAAGCTCTACAAGGTGTTGCTTCCCGAACCTCCTCAACGACTCCCCAACATCTCTAAAAGTGTCTCGAAAGATAATGACTTCTTCCAAGTTTTCGCACCCTAGTAATATCACCTTATAGTGCTTTCAAATTCTATCGAATAGTATATGCCGTTTTGCTCGTGCTGTACCCTTGTGAGTAAACAAGGAATCTCCAGTGAATTTAGAAGGTTTTGAAAAGAGGACTTTACTCTCGAATGAGCCTGATGTTTCGTATTTTTTGCGTTGGAGTGAGGAAAACACGGTGACTCAGTCGAATAATATTTAATTTTTTCTAAATGAGAAATTCTTTGAATTCTGTGAATATTCGCCGAGAGCAAACTAGCCGCAAATAATTCATGATGACTCTTCTCAAATATCACTCTTGAGGAACAGTAAGACCAAAGATAAAGTTCTCCAGCGAACCGGAGAGAAGTGAATGCCCATAATAACTGGGCAAATGCCTTCCGGCAGCTCCATAAATTTATAATTTGTGGCTTTTTGAGCTTTTTTTGCAGTCGTCTGCAGAATGGAGTTCAGGAACTTATTCGCGATGAATAGAGGGCCAACTAGAAAAAAAAGTTGTCAGAGCTCTTTTTTGGAATCCAATGAAGTTTCTCCTGTTCTCCCTGTCTGAAAATAAAAACGATAGTCAAAAATAAAAATGCTTGATTTCCACTTGGAATTACGGTAGATCAAGAAGCTATACTTTCGTATTGCTACGGTACAGTCTGTTCAACAAAATAAGATAAAACTACGTATTCGCGTTGCCCCGAGATAGGAGGTTTTTGTGCCAAGACCCAATTTTATCCGAAAAATTTACTTTTAAAGGACAAAAATGGGTCCCGGAGATCTCAATTCTCGGTGCGCCGCGTATACGCAGTTTGTCTTATTAGGGTGGCCAATATATTCTGAAACAATTCTTTAAGAGGTCATAACTTTTGGCTGTACTGACCTGACTTGATTGAAATTAGGCTTTGCTATCTTGTCTACCAAATTCAAAAATTTCAAAAGGTTTGGTTGCTTCTTGGCTGAGATATGACCCTCTTGAAACGACATACAAAGTAGTATTATTTTGAACAGAGTTAAATGAATCTTTTTAATTTTTTTTGTTTTATTCATTATTCTTTCAGCCATTTTTAATCAGAAACCCTTGGAATTCTGAGAAAACAATTTCTTTCTTGATCTATTTTTAAACGTTTCCTCGATCAAATCAACATTCCTAGCCATCTGAATCAGAAGAGACGGCCTATTGTACGTTTGAAATATTTGTTTCGCGAATAACAATGCGCCGCTCGTAATTTTTGTTGAGTCATTTTCCCCGAGAAAGAACAATAGCCGGCCATACGATGGTGGGAATCCTTTTGCAGAGAAATCGTATTGCATTGAAGAATCTTGCAGCTGTGAGAGGGGAGTCTCTAAGATTTGGAGACGCCCCCGCCGGCTGAAAATAAACGAGACAAATCTATTTTCAGATGAGGGAATTGAGGAGTCCGGATTTCCTGGTCGGTTATTTTTGTAGTCTGACGGCGGTTAACGCTTTGTGTCGAGATTCGAGAGGCAGAAATCCGGGTGCTTATGCGCTTCCTGTCGACCTTTCCAAAAGCTTTCCGCATCAGCCATTCGGTAGTTTGTGGTCTCCGTAAAAGGAGCGGAAGTTTCTCCGATTTTTTGCTCTTGTTGTTGTCAGAAGCGAAAGCTATAAATATTTCGAAAGTACTTATTATTTCACTCGAAATCTCGTTTTATTTTCAGCTACAATATTGCTCTTCCACATTAAATTTTCTCTTTTATTAGCCTTGTAAAGGTTAAAAAGGTTTTAGATTCTCCTCAGTTTTTTTAAAAACATATTATAAATTTAAAAAATAACATCCGATTCTCTGCAAAAATAAGATGCAGAGATAAAATAAAAAGAATCAAACGATTTCTTTTATTCGCGACAAATTACCGTATGAAGTACTCTCCTTTCCTCTCTTTCAAAAATAGTTCGACTACCGTAATCTAAAGTTGTAGAGGAGATTAAATTATGCAATTTTCCATTACTTTAAAAACTATGAGAGATAATGAAAAAAGCTCAAAAGTAAGAAACAATTTGGGGATGCTTCTTTTCAAAGAATACGGTATCAACTCGAATTTTTCTCTCAATTTTTTTCTGCGACTTTACAAAAGTCTTGTGAATGTTATGGGAGCAAAGTGGAAATATTTCTCCCCAACTTCCAAAACAAAGATCCTGCAAAAAAGGAGGAAGCCAATTTCTGCAAAATATTTTCTCAGCTGGCAATCTGAAAATTCTCATACTTTCGAACTTTAAATTGCTCTATTAGTCAGGTCCTCTCCTCAATAAACATTTCGGGCTTAATTTGGCCTTAGCACGAGAGGATCTTAGAATAGAAGGGAGGGAGTGTAAACTGGCCCTGGCTCTAATTTTTTTGGTCTTCACGTCACTCGAAGATGCCAATGTTTTTGAAGGATCCCGTGTTTTGTTCGAGACTACTACCACAGCAGCCTGAGATTTCGGAGTAGCCTGTGTGGCCTTAATTGAATCGGCGGTGATAGGTGCCCTCCGGGGGATTGAAGACTGCACTCTGACTACTCTCAGGTACCCACGCAAATAGAACAAATTCTTCGAATTATTTTATTTGTTATTCTCATTTCTTCACGAGGTGAGGGTGGAAACACGTCATTCCCTTTTCATTTTACTTTGTATTTCTTTTGCGAGACGTTTAGCCCTAAAATCACATGACTTTCGCTTAAAACTCTAGATAAAATCACAAATGCTCGTAATCGCCACTAAAAGATACAGCCTAGACTCTCTTGGACCTTGGAACGCTTGAAATAGTTAGTTCGTAGATTAGATCAGTAGTTTATTTTAGGCAATTACGGGTGCGAGGGTGAGAGAGGTCTTTATTTCCCATTTGGGGCAAAAGCTTTCTCCCTCCATCCCTCTAGTTCAAAATAGGAATACCAGACCTATGAATAATCAAAGAAACGCTCTTGTTCTTATTACATCCGAGGGAACATCTGTTTTATTTCATTAAAGTTAACTCTCGAGCAAAAAAAGTAAAACTAATTCAAAACAAGCTATGCGGAAATCTCCTCCCACAGTTGCTTTTTGCTCGGGCGATTCTTATTTCAAATTGGCTTTGGCTAGAAAAATGACACTTTCTACACCAGGCGCCCAAATGTACGACTGGAAAAATACTCATTATATTTCATTGTTGGCACGTCCAAAAAGCCATTTCCTAGTCTTTTTCTTTAAATCTTGGATTTTTTCAACTATAGCAATCCAAAAAAGAATAAGAGAAAATTCTGAATGATTTGATCAATTAACAGATTCAATTTTTGGTCTAAAATTCGTCCTTTTTTGGAAAATAAGTTGGCCTTTATGATTAGAGATCCATCCATGAGAAGAGACTTCTCACGGTATCTAGAAATCAAAGAATCTCTTCCAGGCGGAACTGCTTAAAATAAGTTTCTTCTCTTCTTTTCTCGCTTCTAAAAAGCATCTTTTCGTTCCCAACTTGGCCAAAATTGTGGCTTGAATAAAGTCTCGATTAAGTAATGTGCGCTTTTGTCTAGATGTTGACGTAATCTTAACTAAAAATTCTCATTGAATCAGTTTAAAAAGCATCCGGCCAGTCAAAAGTCTACCCAGAAGACAGAGGACAAACAAAACTTTCAGTTCTGTTGTCAAGTCGGCCGCCAATTTTTGTTTCTTTCCCGAGGAGTTGTTTGTTGCTCTGAGTTAGGGGCATTATTACGATTCAATTTCCTATTCAAAAGGTCTCTTTTTGATTTCACTTCCCCTTTTGGCTGCCCGTAAACGAGGTCCTCGCTCCTTCATGTAGTTTCCCTTGAGTCGTGGGAGGAATGCGCGCACATCCCGCGTTCTGAATAACTTGATCTACGCTGCGAGTTGACAAAAACTTGGGCTCTTCTTTGAACCATTTCAGGCTCGCCTCCTTCTCCACTCGTCCGGTCAATCCAATTTCCCGTCGAAAATTCAACTTTACGCGTAATTTTTCGATCTTTGAAGTCTCTCCGAGTCACTTTCTTTCTCGAAAAATTCCCTACCGAATCCGCTTATGATTCGTCCCAACTAGATATATTCTCGTTTATCAGTCACAATCAATTCTCGGAGGAGATTTCTCTGTTTTCTTCTCCTCCTCGAAGCAAAATTGGTTCTTCTCTACTCCATTAGAGCCTATTTTCTCCACGGGAAAGTAACCACAATGCAGGTCAAATGGACCATACATAAGAGAATCGCCTTTGGTCAACAAAGGCACCGCTAGACCATTATTTTTACGTCAGAGGGAGTGGAGCTCTTTGTCTCAATTTTGTCAAGGGAAACTCGTATTTTTCACTCGACTTCTAGAGAACTTGAGCCAATTTTAAACTTACTGAAGCCATATAATCTTCAGATTTTTGAAATGAAGTCTTCCTCTGAACAATGCAAAAATCTCAATATTCGTTGTGGATTTTTGGAATTTTTGCCTTCATTTTTGGGCAAAAATACGACAACTCTTGTCCATATTTGCAACAGTTTTCCTAGAAATATTTAGCCGCAAAAAAAGCGAAGATGAAAAATTGCCATAGTAGATTCATACTTTGCTCTTTTTCCGACTACCGTAATCAGCCTCGTCTACGTGCATTTTCTCTGCAACTGCATTCTAATCTATTCCACGTCTTCTCTCACAATCTGTTACTTTTCTCCCTCGCCTCCCCCCTAAATGTGTCAAATTGTGTTGGGTTCATCGCCACGTCACCTCTCCTAACTCTCTTCCGTTCTTAAAATTCGTCTGCTAGCTATTTGCTTATGTCATTCAGTTGACTGACAATGAGGTTACTTCAGAAATTCAAACACAAATATCAAAGGGGAAGAGGAAGTTCCCGGAGGCAATCTTTTTTAATCGAGTTTTTGACGGCGTCGCCTCAATGACAAGACGCTTTTTTTCTAAAATTCCTTCAAGCTTTCAAGTTGATTAGAATCTATTTTGAGTGGCTCTCTTGGAAAGCTTGTTGCTATTCCTGGGAACATATAGGTACAACCAAGTTAAGGTTGAGTCTCTATTTTGAGTCGAACAGCGGCCTATTTTGAGACTTCACAGCCCACGTCTCAAGTAGATATTTTTTTAAATTGAAAACGCTGTGAACCCTGTTTGGTAAATAAAACGCCACGAGCTGTTTCTTGTTTAAACGCCGTGTTACCGTATATCTTAAGCCAAAGAGTTCGCTTCTTCCCTCAAGGATCTCAAGAATTTTCCTAAATGAATTTTGATGACAATTTTTGAAGGGCTATCCTCCGCAGAGCGTGATAAAATTCAAAATGATTAGGATTTTTAGTTTGAAATCTCATTTGTCTTTAACAAGAGTACTGGAATTTTGAGGAAATTTTCATTTTAAGACTCAAGCTTTGGCCCACAAAGGATTGATGAGATGAGAAAGAACAGAAATGAAACATTATTAAAAGATCTGGAGGGAACTCTCGTTTAAAATTCTATTTCCGTCATCACAAACTAAACTTTTGAAGTGGTTGAATGGAAAATGGCAGACCTAAAAACAAGAATATTTTTGCAACGAGTATGTTTCTTTTATGATGATGGCCATTGAAAAGTCGTCGGGACCAAAACATGCGCAGATTTTTCGAAACAAAGGAGCTTCTCTCCCCCATCATTTTGCTTTTTCGAACATCTTGCGTCGGAGAAAAGACGGAGCCATCTTGATTTTTGCCCACCAAATTTTGCAATTGGATCAGATCGGAAGCGAAATTTCGCTGGAAGACACAAAATGACGAGAATTAGAAGCAAGATTGTTTGGAATTGATGATGACTCAAAAAGCAGACGTCAACCCCCACCCGAGTCCATTAGCCCGGCTTCCGTTTTTGTCTTCTCAAACACGCCGACGTTCCCCTGACGTTCCTATCTCATTAAAATCGTGTCTCTTTAATTGCCCAAATGTTTTGACTTTTTACTGCAATTTTTCCTAGGAAATGGGCGTAGCAAAGCACCACAAAACGAGATGATCTCGATCACCTAAATTCGCACACAAATGTATTATTAGTGATGGGTGGGTTTGAGAGGAGCAGAGATCCCCATTAACCGTTAATATGGGATAAAACACATCCTTAGAAGATCTTCGTCCAATCTGGTTGTTGAAATGAGAGAATCCTACAGTAGCCTATCCATCGCTTTTTTTGTAGAAAATTCCTGACTTCTCGCGATCATTGTGGTCATTTGAACTGAGGTTTATTCCATCTGAACGAGTTCGCCGTGTTGATCAAGGAGCCATTTCATTTTTTTTTGCTGGAACCCCTTCCTGTTCATGGAAAGGAAGTCTTCTCTTCCAATGCTTAGGATTTGAAGAGGTTACTGTAAATCCTATTCTTCTTTTTAAATCAAAAAGCTTTTCCTCTTTTGAACCCAGAATTCTCTAGAATCTTAAGGAAATTTCTTTTTTTTTCACTGTCAAGTCCCATCCAATTTGGATCTTTGTTTTTATTTGATGCTGCAAAAAAGGCTCGAACTTCCGTAAAACTTTTATAAGTGTTGTCTCGTCTCCTCCGCTTTATATGGGTACTTATCATAAAAGCGTAATCGGAAGGGACGTCCGTAATTTCCTTGTTGTTTTCAGGTAGTCTCGACGTCATACCTCTCCCCAGTGTACAGTGGTTTCGCCATGCGTAAACCCTGACTGACCCCTTGACTCTTTCTTGGAACGAGGACCTTTAGTCTCTGCGACGACGACGTTGAGAGACAAAACTAAAGTTGGCTCAAATGGACCGAAGGACAAACTCAATCTCTTAAAATTAGCTCCAATCCATTGCGGAATGCCTTCACCTGGATTTGGGCAGTTCCCCCGAGGACCCAACGACGTCATCCCCAGAAAGAGAATCTCATTCACCGCGCACAATTTGTGTCTGTCAATTCAGAGAGAGAGAGAGAGATGTTCAGTTGGTCTCTCATAAGGAAAAGTTCCCCCCGTGGGAGGATTCAAGGGGCGTCACCCCTGGGTTCTTTTAGGTCGGCTTGAGCCGCAAAAGACTCGGCTGACTCCGGAGTTCTTTCAAATTTCTTTAGGGGGAGCTCATTAGAGTCTACCGTAGGGACAAATCTTGTCAAATTCCTCACGTCACACCCCACATTTACTCGGCTAAACTTCTTCCCAACTGAGTTATCTTTCATTCTCCATTCTTCTACCGTATCCCTACAAGATTGGCAATTTTTAAATTAGATAGACAATCTCTCATTCTTTATAAAAGTTTAAGCAGTTACCATATACTTCTAGAGTCAATTTTTAGAATTTAAAATTCCACGCCTTTGGCCTGAAAAAAGGGTCCAAAAAGTCTTACAAATCAGAGACCCCGCTCTCCCTAATTAAGGACTTCTATAGTAAGCTTTCTATAGGCAGATCTTTATCTAGGTCTAGTCGTTTATAGCGCACTGCTTCCAAGGAGAATTTGTACCTTGTGTGTATTCTTCAGTTGTCTTTGCCACCATCTCCTTTTTCTTCTTTTCACAAAGGATGACTAACGGGACGAGGAGAAGAAGACAGAATTGCATAATTTCTTGGAGTCGACCAGCCAATGGAGAACGCAGTCGAAGAGAATGAATTTCTGACTACTTTTATGGTGTATTGAGAGGAACAAATCCCGTTTTCTCTTGTCCATTTGGGAGAAAAATAATTTTTGAAAATGTGAGCCACTCTCTCTTGTCAAAAATTTAGAGTGACAATAGGAAGTCTAGGATAAATAAAAAGAGCAAAGAGACTTATCAATCTCGTCTATTTACCCACCGTAATCTTGGAGCCTAAACCAGGCTGGACTTCTTTTTTGAACTCAAAAAAAACATGTTGAAGTAATAGTAAAATAGCCATTTCCTTATTTGCCCACTCATACTTATAAACTAAGGCACTTATCGGACTGATTTTTGAGGTCAACCAGCCAATTAACTTGTCTGCTCCTTCAAATCTTTAATGATGTTTTGGTTGGATCTCTCTTGAGTCAGCTTCTTTATTGTTTTTCTTCGAAGCACACGCTATCAATCGCGTTCTCAATCTAATAACGGTTATAATGTGATTGTGTTCGCTTTCTCTATCGCTTGGAAAAATTATGACGCAAAGTTCTGGATTCAGAGATAATTGGTCCGATTTCTCAAGAGTCTTGTCATTTCAAGTTAGATTTTCGACCTCTAAAAATGGTCGACTCTCCTTCATTTCCGAGAGTAGATGTTTCATTGCGATTTACGAGGCCTCTCCTCAGCATCACTCTCTCAAGTGAAGGCTTGTCCAATCTACCGTGTAGCAATAAATCCACCTCTTGACGTGAAGTTGTCGACTTCGAGGCGAGAAGGAGGATTCTTCCTATTTCTTATTTGCTTCCTCTCTTCTTTCTCTCCCCTTTTTCCAAAAAAAATAATCAAAACTTTAGGGTCAAATGCCGTACTATACGGCCACTTTCTGCTTTCTGTTCGCCGTCATCGTCAGCTGGGTGGCGGCTGAGTCCACATGTGAGTTTCATTACTCGCACATTTTGAATGATTAGTTGAAAAAGAAAGTAGAACTAGCCACTATCAAGGATATTTTAGCTGGGTCTTGACTGAAAAATTCACATTAAAAAAAAGATGAGTTCTTATAGAGAAAATCAAGAGCTAAATTCTTGAAAATTAAGAGTATTACCACTTTGAGAAGTTTTAGGGGCTTTATTCTAAGAACTACGGTAGAATGATATTGAATTTGGTGAGGAATTCGAGCTCTTCTGTTTTCGAAGTTTACTCCTACTCTTCCTATTCTATTTGGGCGATTGTGAGCCGCTCCCCAGGGTGCTATCTGATGTCACTGCCATCCATCGCCGCCTCCGTCTTTTCAGTGAGAAGTACTGGCGCTGATAGTTCTTTTTTGTGCAATCGTGTCCTCCAAGGGGCATTCTGAGGTTTTAGCAAAAGCGACGAAAAAAGTGGAACTCCAAGTGATCCCCAGAGATCTCTCTTTGAGGGATAAATATGACGAGTCTAATTCGATTCGACGAAGGTTTTTTTTTCCAGCTCTTACGGACGACGATCAGCTCTTTGAGACCCTGGCAGCAGATCATTTCTTCGAAAAAAGGGGTGAGTTTCTCTCAATTTTTGGATTAAAAAAACGCGCGGTTACTGTAGTTTTCCAGCGGGACGATTCGAAATCCTCGGGAAGAAAGTAAAAAATCGAAATTCTTTTTCAAAAAAAGAAAGTAAGATTTCACATTTTTGCGTTGATTTTCCCCCCACAAGAAATCAGTTCATACCGTAGCCCAAGAGAAGTTAACCGCGAAATATTCTAGGTATTCCAAGGACTCGAAGTGTCCTCGCAAAAGAAAGTAAGCCCCATAATTGTCCTCATTTTCTCTTTCTCTCATTCTCACTCCCTTCCTCATTCTTTGTTTCACAAAATTAGACAAATTCAGTTCAATTCACATTTTTATTTGGAATTAAACTCTGCAGAGAGAGAGGGAGAAAAAACTGATTTTTAGACCTCGACTCGGGAATGCCAGGAGTCTTGCGCTTCGGAAAGAGAGCCCTGGAAAATGAGAAGAAATCTGTGCCAGGTGGATTCACATGACTTGAGCTTGAACTAACTTTCATTTAGGCGTCTTGCGATTCGGGAAACGAGACCCCATGCCCGGAGTTCTAAGGTCGGTTCAGTCTTCCGCTTCTTCAAACAGATGACGTTTAGATTTGGAAAGCGAGGAGACATGCCAGGAGTCCTCAGATTCGGCAAACGCGAGCCAATGCCAGGAGTTCTTCGCTTCGGCAAGCGAGGAGATATGCCCGGCGTTTTGAGGTCCTCCAGGATCTATTTTGACTGAAAAATTAATGTTATTTAGGTTCGGCAAGAGGAGCTATGACGAGTATGAGGAGATTCCTGGCCTTTTGCTGAAGAAGAGCGTCCCGGGAGTATTGCGCTTCGGACGGAAGTAGACTGTCTTTTCTTCTGTAGAACGGTTTTTAACTAAAGCTCTGGGCGGGCGAGACTTCCAAGCGATTTCTCTCATAACACAGATCTCCAATAAAGTTATTCTGTTGCCTTTGAAACGTATTCATTTGATCCGATCAAACAGAAACTACACTCTGTCGAGAAAAAAACATAGATGCACCAGTGATTTAGCAAATCTCATATCTTTTACTGTCTATGTCCTATTTTTAGCTGATAGAGCATCTTCTAAAACTCCAGGCTCCTATTCTCATCGAGAGTTTTTAAGCATCGAGTATTTGCTCCATCTTATTAGCAGAGATTTCACTAATGGGAGAAGCTATGAAAAGATACTATTTACTTGGCTTCGACATAAATTTGGCTATCAACTGATAAAAAGTAACATTGGGTCTCTAGCTGCTCGATGACTCCTCAAAAGAGGGTGCTAACAAGACTGAGAGGCAGATCAGAACTTGCCGAAAGGATTGTAAAAAATTGGAGCAGCTGGCAGTCTTTCGTTCACCTTTGGTCACTTAAATTAAAAAGTTTTAGAATATTCCACTGCTGATTGGAGTAAATTCAAAAGAATTGAATGCCTCCACCACAGCTGTGAATACGTCCGAAACCCTTGCTTTCATCATGGATGCGGTTCACCCCCAAATGGCTGGAGAGAAATATCATCGGGATAAGGATGAAAATAAGCTCAGTGAGGAGTTTTTTTAAAATGATTTTTATTCAAGTTTAGAATTTACCTCAATCCTCCAAACTATATCGAACTTCGTTGGGACTCATAAAATGGCTCAAGAGGTCACTAAAACCGGAGCTGATGTAGGTTTTCTTCCACTTTTTTTTGGGGAATAGGGAAAAATTAGGCCTACGTACGCGGCGCTCCAAAAACCAGAAAATCTTCGCGTCGGGATCTATTTTTTATCCTAAAATTTACTAAAGGAACAAATGGGTCTCGTCGCAAAAGCTCTCTAACTCGGGGCAAGGCAGATACGCAGGCCGAGTTTGGCAGTGTGCGGTAGCCTACAGTATCTCTTTTGATGTCATAATTCTTCAAAAAGATTACCGTAACCAAATCTTTTTGAATTATTAGCATTTTAATTCAGCCGAATGAAGTTCAACTCGTCTTGAAAATGATAAAATTCGCACAATTTTTATGAGATAGGATATACTGGAATATAGTAGCTTATTGCATATTTTCATAAGAGAATGCGAAAAGTTCTGTTCAACGTGATGGAAAACCCAAAAAATGATTTGTTTAAAAACGATTTTTCTGATGCTAACAAGCCAAAAGCAATTTAGATTATTATAGTCTCAAAGCGATAAGTTTCCTGTCTTTTTTCTCTCGATCCTCTTTCTCTTTTCAGGTATACCTCTATTCTTACCGCTACCCGGCTCATCCTTATCACACCGACAATTTGGCCAAAATAATGGGTGTCCATAAATTTGTCTACAATGAGAATGAAGAAGTTCTTTCTCGTCTCTATCCTCAATATTTCATCAATTACATCAAAACGGGAGTTCCCGACAAGCAATGGGAGCCTTTTCGTCTCGCTGATCCCAACTATTTTGATATCAATCTGAATTTAACTACAGGGCTGAGGCCGAAGAATTCTCTCTATTTTGAAAGGTTTTGCCTTTTTTAGAAAATTTTTGATTTATCTTTTTAGAGAAGTTATAGACTATTGGTAGAGGAATATCACAGAATTTGATAAATCTCTCGGATCTTGGGAGGAAGAAAAAGTCGCTACTTTCTCCTTCCTTCCAGTCATCTTCCTCCCATCAAATGAAACAGTAACTCCTCAAGAGAGAGTAAGTTTTTATTCAAAAAGTGAGCAATTTAATTGAATTTTAAAGGGTTATCTAACTGCTCCGATTTCGTTCTATCGCTCTTCCTCCTTCTCTTGGTTACATCTGATTTGGGCGTGTTGCATCATGCTGTTGGGATTCTATCTGGGGGATGTAGCGTCGGAACAAAGAAGACGAGTTTTGTTATGAGATTGCCTGAAGAAGCGACTCCTCTCTTTTACGAAAATCCGGGAAAGCGTTGTTGATTGGAGAGATTCGGAAGAAAGATGCAAATGAGAGCTTTAAACGGTGCTGATCGATTTCCAATAAATATCTGATAACCGCCATATTGCAAATTATCAGCGAGTCATTCACTAGCCCTTTTCTTATCAGCTTCCTTTCAATCGACTTTTCACTAGTTGCATACAATTTTTTCAGCCATTCGCCTCATAAAAAATGTCTGATTCGAGTCTAAAAGAGACAAACCCGACTATGCAAATATATGAAGCTCAGGCCATTATAGTTGAGAAGGATCAGGAAATTGAGCGCTTAAGACGAGAAAATGAAAGACTTCGAATGGAGAATTCCACCAGAAATCAGCAGGAATTGACTCAGAAAGGTTCATTTTATTTGATAAATAATCGATGAGAAATCTAGTGACAAAATTAGAAGAAGATCTAGCTGACTCAAAAGCTGATAACTTGCAGTTGAAAGAGCAAAAAACAGCTTTACACTTGAATATCTTGAAAAATGATCAATTGAGCGACAAAGTAGGAGAATTGGTTGCCAACCAAAGTAGGAAAAATAAGTGATTTATTTGAGGAATTTTTAAGCTCAAAATGCGGTTCGAACAGAAAATAAAGTTGAAAAACAAAGCGGAGGACAGCAAAATACATCGGTATGATTTTTAAATTTTAGACTCTGCTTGTAGGTATTAATCTTGGGTGGTAGTGGATTCTTAAATACAATTTACTTGCTCGATTCGAAGGCTCAAAGTTGGAAGAAATTAAGAATCACTCTTCCAATGAGAATGTATGGCTTTGGAGCTGTTGTGCTCAATGAAGAAATCTATATTTTTGGAGAAAGTTCCAAGAGCTGTTATAAATTGAAAAATGATGGAAGTTGGATCAAATTGGCATCGCTAAATCAAAAAAGAGATTATATTTCCAGTAGCTCTCTGGTTTACAAAGAAGATATCTGGGCTATTGGAGGATATTCTGAAGATTATTCTTTAAATTCAGTAGAAAAGTATGATATTTCCCAAAACAAATGGATCTACATGCCGTTAGTTTTTCCCAAAATTCAATTAAAAACCTTCCAGAGAAATGAATTATCCAAGAAGTATTGCAGCAGCAGCAGTATTTAAGGATCGAATATTTGTCACCGGAGGATACAATAAAGGAAGATTAAAATCTGTGGAGATATTTGATCCAAAACTACAGAAATGGGTCTTATTTTGTGATTTGCCTATTGCAGTTTCTTGCCATACGATGCTAATTAGCAATTCAACTCTATCCATTTTTGGAGGCTATTCAGGATTTGACTCATTAAAAAGCGTATGGGAAATGGATATCGATGATCCCGAGAAGAAATGGACAGAAAACCAGAGTTTTAAACATCAACGATGGTCTTTTGGAATAGGAAAACTCTCAAATGGAATTATTGTATTTGGTGGTTATAAGGAAGAAACATCCGAAATATTTGATGGAAAGAAATGGATTGATGGACCCAAACTGCCCCAAGCACTATCAAATTTTGCTTTTACATCCATTTCTCGATCTCTTGAAGAAAGTTTTCTAAAGAAATTTTCATAATTTTTAAAGCCGTATTTGTATGAAATCTATTCCTCATTCTCTCGAAGAATGGAATTCTCATAAATTGTTTAAAAATCACTTGTTCTCAATCCTCCAAAAATCATCTGAAAACGAGAAGGAAGATTGATTCAATGCGATCTCTTGGATCAAACTGTCAATCTGACTAAAATTCCCAAAATTTATTCTAGTAGATTCTTCTCATCCAAGACAGCTAGTCTCTCCACGATGAATCTCATCTTATTGGTGATTTTGTTGCTTCCAGCCGTCGCTGCAGTTGAGCTCTTAAATGTGAAATTTGAATTCAATTTGGAGACGGAGCTCTCTTCAGAAAATGTGCTCAAATTTGTGCAAAAAACACTTGACGCCATCAAAAATAGCACTTTTGTCGAAGAGAATAGGACTTTCTACGGCTTGGTCAGGATTTTCGAGATGTATCGGGTTGGAACATAATTAATGTCGCATTTTTGAAATAATTAGAACTTTGTTAGTTTACAACGAATTTATTCCAAATATTCACTATTACTATGGACTACTTGTGCCCACTTAATGGGCAACTGCCTGATCTCTCTCTCATAGAAAACACGAGGCTTTGAGGCAAAGAAGTTGACAAGCCACTTTTTCACATCTTCGTCATTATCGAAGTGCTTTCCTGCCAGTTCATTGTTCATCTACCGGAAGAGATAAAAGTCAGAAGGAGCAAGGTCTGGAGAGTACGCTGGATGAGCAAGAAGTTTCTAATTCAGTTCTTTTATTTTGGAGCGAGTGAGCTTTGCAGTATGAGGGCGAGCGTTGCTATGAAGAAGAATGACTTTTTGGAGTCTCGGTCTCTTTTCTATGATTGCAGCTGCTACTCTGTTCAATTGATGGGTGTAAATAGCAGCAGTTAAAGTCGTCTTACTATCCAGAAGCTTCCAGTATATCACGCCCTCGATATCCCACCAAACACGCAACATAAACTTCTTCTGATGTGGATCCGACTTCATATCAGGTCTTGGTGTTTCTCCGGGACCCACCCATTGGCGCTTCCTCCGAAAGTTCACGGTTAACATCCACGTTTCATCGCCTGTTATTAGACGGGGAAGAAAAGACTTCCGCTCATATCTGGAAAGGTGAGCGGCAGCAATGGACATTCGTTGCCATTTGTGAGCCTCGGTCAAGGTATGGGGCAACCAACGACCCAGTTTTTTCGAGTAGCCCAATCTCTTGAAATGTCTATCTATTGTTATATGAGAGACACTTAAAGCCTCTGCCAGATCACGGGTTGACTGTGTATTATCTTGGTTTACAATGGCGAGAAGTTGGCTTTCTTCGAGCTCCAAGGGACGACCCTGACCAGAGACTCTTTCAAGCGAGCGATCTCCAGAACGAAACTTTTCAAACCAACGTTGACAGCTCCGTGCAGTAGTAGATCCTTCCCCATAATATTCGTTTATGTTAGAGGCCGTTTGGTGAGCGCTTGTTCCTCGGGTGAACTCATAAAGAATGACATGGTGCATATGCCCAGGTGGTAGATCAGTGATACTTACAACAAAAGCAACCAGCGTAGAAAGAATAAGAAAGCTACTCATTGTTGTTATGGTGGGGTTAGAAGAGGGTTATGTGAGTAAGATAAAACACCCATCAGTTAGCCACATGAAAACAAAACAACAAGATAGCAAGCATGAAAAACAATGCGAAATTAATTATGTGCCAACCCAATAATTCGAAAATTATGGCCATGTAGGGCTTTCCACTCCTCAAAAACCTTTTGAACAACGCTTTAGTTACAGAGTTCTCAAATGGGAAGATCATCGAGGAGTTTCTTCGCTTCCTGAAAGCAGAATTTTAATAACAAAAATTGTAGCTTTTTCTGACTAAAATTATGAGATTTGCGGCAAAAACTCGATTTAAAAACGAGTCTAGATGTAGTCGTCCTCGATGGTGTATTCGGACTCGCAGGCGACGGTGCTTCGCAGGCATTTAACGGTGATCTGGACATCGCCCTTGAGGATTAGACACTTGGCGAGGAAGAGCTCGTTCTCGGCCATGTCGGGACGGAGGCTCTGCGCCTTGCGGAGGTCCTTCAGCGCGTCGTCCAACTTGAAGCTCGGGACGATGCCCAGAGTGGTGGTGAAGAACTTCTCGACTGGCGGGAGAGTCAGTACCGTGTAGACGAGGCGATCCCTCACGTGGCAGAGCTGGAAAGTGTGGTCGGGATCGGTCTCCTCGTCCAGACTGATGGCCAGATCCAGGTAACTCTTGAACTCGAAGCCGAGGCGGATCTTCGTCCGAAAGTCGCTCTCCTCAGCCAGACGACCAGTCGCAGAGGCCAGATTACAGAGGATCTTCCCGTTCTTCGGCTGCATCGAGTGGACCTCCTTCAGACAATTGTAGGACTAGTTCAGCCAGTTCAGACGACCCTCCCGCTTGCGATATGCGACTCTTCAGGGGTTTGCTAACAATCTTTTTAAGTAAAAAACGGCAAAGCCTTAATCAAATAGTTAGCGCACATTTCTACAACATAGTGGACATTTTATTGAGATTAATCCAGCAATCATAATGGAACTGAGAAATAGTCGCCCACTTTCTCAAAAGACAACTCACCTTTTTGAAATAAAGACTACACCACCTTATCACGATAAGGCAAACAACGGTCGAATCAATAGAAGTCTAACGCCGGGTTTGTATATTCGCCATCTTGATGAGTGGCCTTCTTCCTTCAGTTAATTCTGGTAAAGCTATCCTAACAATCAATGCTTCTTTAGTTATTTTCGAGTTTAGTCTCAATGATTTCACAGAGAAAGAACGGATAGGAAGTGGAGGCGAGGGAGAAGTCTTTCGCGGCTACAATGGTCGACTGGGGTAAGCAATTTTACCAGTTTATGAAAGTTTGACTAAAAATTAAAATTGAGAGATCGATTTGCAGAAGAGTAGCTTTCAAGAGCCTTTATAGGCACATCGATAAAACGAATGTAATGAAAGAAGTAATCCTCCTAGCGGAGGTTAGTTTCATTTGTTAATATTACAACAATTTCCAAATAGCATTCCAATCACCCGAATATCATCCGTCTTTTTGGTCTTTTGACTCCAGAAGAAGGCTATTTACCTAATAACAGATCGTTCTGCATTGGCTACATTATGGAGTACATGGAGAGCGGGAGCTTATTTGACGGTTTGTTTGGTTTTTTTCCCTATGTTGAGTGAAATTGCAATTCTTTTTGAATAGTGGATTGGGTTTATTCAAGTGTAGAATGTTGGCATTTTCTGCCGAGGGTGGGACTCGAATAGAGACACTAGCATAAAAAATTGGTCGAAGCATTGGCTTTTAAAAAAAAAAACTTGTTCCTTTTCAACTTGAGACATTAAAATGGGATTTCCAGTGATTCATAATACCTCAGTAAA
This sequence comes from Oscheius sp. JU1382, assembly GCA_932521405.1. Classification (NCBI taxonomy): domain Eukaryota; kingdom Metazoa; phylum Nematoda; class Chromadorea; order Rhabditida; family Rhabditidae; genus Oscheius; species Oscheius sp. JU1382. The sequence continues at coordinate 6,709,644 of OW051479.1, forward strand.
ATACGATATGGAACAAGTTTGTTTGTGGATTGAAAAGGCTTCAAGTGGTCTGCAATATCTCCATGAAAAAGGCATAATGCATCGAGATATCAAGCCTCAAAAGTGAGATTCCTTCTTCTCCTATCGGAGTTACAGCATTCTACTTGGGAAATCCTTAGATGACTTGAGGATTTCCGACTTTGGATTGGCTAAAGCGGTTGGGCCACAGACAATTGCTTCTCACACTTATGGGTGAGTGTGGCTTTTGGTCAAACGAGTTGCAAAAGAATTGGAACAATAGATTACATGGCTCCGGAGCTTCTTAATGAAACTAAATATGGCAAGTCGGCAGATATCTATGCGTTGACCATTACGTTTTGGGAGATTATTCACCGAGAGTTAGTGAAGTTTTTCAAAATTGTGATTAGAAGTTTAGAAGGCCGTATGGTCACTTGGGGATAATAACACCGTACAAGCAAGCTAATCGAATTTTAAACGGAGATCGGCCAAATATTCAAAAGGAATTGGAGATTTCAGCCTTATTGATACGGTAATTGATTATTTCTGGCCAATCTAGCTTTCTAAAATCAAAGATTTCACCTATCGGAGCTGAAAAGTGAGGCATAGAATTGACAAAGCAGAGAAAAGCAAAAAAATAACTTCCAGCGGCTGGGACAGCAACCCAAAAAGTAGACCAGAAATCTCAGAATTTATTGAATTTTCCCGGAAAAAGAGGCCAGCTCAAGAGAATCTCAGAAAAGTTGACAGCCAACAAAATGTGGATCAAAACGAAAATAAAGTTGAAAAACAGAGCGGAGGACAGCAAAATACATCGGTATTAGCTTGAGCTTTTAGACTTTGCTTGTAGGTTTTAATCTTGGATGATTTGGCAAATACGAATACAATTTACTTGTTTGATTCGAAGGTTCAAAATTGGAAGAAACTGAGCATCACTCTTCCAATGGGATTATGGGGTTTTGGAGCTGTTGTACTCAATGAAGAAATCTATATTTTTGGAGGATTAGTCAATGGTGATCAGCAGTGCTGTTATAAATTAAAAGATGATGGAAGTTGGACGAAATTGGCATCACTAAATCAAAAAAGAGTTTATATTTCCAGTAGCTCTCTGGTTTACAAAGGAGACATCTGGGTTATTGGAGGAGATTTTAGAGAGAGTCTAAATTCAGTAGAAAAGTATGATATTTCCCAAAACAAATGGACCTACATGCCGTTAGTTTTTCTCAAAATTCAATTAAAAACTTTTCAGAGAAATGAATTATAAGAGATGCAGTGCAGCAGCAGCAGTATTTAAAGATCGAATATTTGTCACTGGAGGATGGAATGAAAAAACCTTAAAATCTGTGGAGATGTTTGATCCAAAACTACAGAAATGGATCTTCTTTTGTGATTTGCCTATTGAGCTTAATGGCCATACGATGCTAATCAGCAATTCAACTCTATCCATTTTTGGAGGCACTTCAGGAACTGGCCGATTAAATAGCGTATGGGAAATGGATATCGAAGATCCCGAGAATAAATGGACACAAAAACAGAATTTTAAACTTCCACGAAAGTATTTTGGAATAGGAAATCTCTCAAATGGAATTATTGTATTTGGTGGCTGGGGAGGAAGCTATGAAACATCCGAAATATTTGATGGAAATGACTGGATTGATGGACCAAGGCTGCCTCATAAACTGTCTGTAGATATTGCTTATACATCAATTCCCCGATCTCTTGAAGAAAAACTTCTCAGAAAAGCTGTCAGCCAACAAAATGTGAATCAAAACGAAAATAAAGTTGAAAAACAAAACGGAGGACAACAAAATACATCGGTTCGATTTTTAATTTTTAGACTTTGCTTGTAGGTTTTAATTTTGGGCGGCAATGGACCTCTGAATACAATTTACTTACTCGATTCGAAGGCTCAAAGTTGGAAGGAACTGAGAATCACCCTTCCAATGGAAATGCGAGATTTTGGAGCTGTTGTCCTCAATGAGGAAATCTATATTGTTGGAGTATATGACATTATGTATCATAAGGATTGTTATAAATTGAAAAATGATGGAAGTTGGATGGAATTGGCATCACTAAATCAAGAAAGATCTGATATTTCCAGTAGCTCTCTGGTTTACGAAGGAGATATCTGGGCTATTGGAGGGTTTTCTGAAGATTCTGATGAGTATCTAAATTCAGTTGAAAAGTATGATATTTCCCAAGACAAATGGACCTATATGCCGTTAGTTTTCCTCCAACTTTTAAAGGGACACTCTCTAGCGTTGGCGATTTTGCCGGATTTCTGTAGCTACAGTAATAGCGGCGGACCCAAAAGTGCGACAAAATTTTCTTTCTTCAGTTAATTTCATGCAATTTCGTGTGCATTTCCGAAATCAGCGCATTATTTTTTTTGCATCGAATAAAAGCATACTGTAGGAGGCACCGGACTGCCCCTTTAATCAAAAGATTCCAGGGAAATGATTTATGCAAGACGTGATGCTGCAGCAGCAGTATTTAAGGATCGAATATTTGTCACTGGAGGAGATGATGATGAGGAAAATTTAAAATCTGTGGAGATGTTTGATCCAAAGCTACAAAAATGGATTTTATTTTGTGATTTGCCTATTGGAATTTCTTCCCATACGATGCTAATTAGCAATTCAACTCTATCCATTTTTGGAGGCCAATCAGAATCTGACTTATTAAATAGCGTATGGGAAATGGATATCGAAGATCCCGAGAAGAAATGGACAGAAAACCAGAGTTTTAAGCATCCACGATCGTATTTTGGAATAGGAAAACTCTCAAATGGAATTATTGCATTTGGTAGTTGGGAAGAAGGAAGTGAAGAAACATCCGAAATATTTGATGGAAATAAATGGACCGATGGACCAGAATTGTCTCAATATCTATCACACTTTGCTTATACATCCATTCCCCGATCTCTTGAAGAAAGTTTTCTAAAGAAATTTTCATAATTTTTAAAGCCGTATTTGTATGAAATCTATTCCTCATTCTCTCGAAGAATGGAATTCTCATAAATTGTTTAAAAATCACTTGTTCTCAATCCTCCAAAAATCATCTGAAAACGAGAAGGAAGATTGATTCAATGCGATCTCTTGGATCAAACTGTCAATCTGACTAAAATTCCCAAAATTTATTCTAGTAGATTCTTCTCATCCAAGACAGCTAGTCTCTCCACGATGAATCTCATCTTATTGGTGATTTTGTTGCTTCCAGCCGTCGCTGCAGTTGAGCTCTTAAATGTGAAATTTGAATTCAATTTGGAGACGGAGCTCTCTTCAGAAAATGTGCTCAAATTTGTGCAAAAAACACTTGACGCCATCAAAAATAGCACTTTTGTCGAAGAGAATAGGACTTTCTACGGCTTGGTCAGTATTTCCGAGATGCAGATTGGTTTTCTGAATAAAGCGGAGAGAATCTACAGTACTATTTTTATCCTAAAATTTACTAAAGACCTCTTTTTTTTTAAAGGATAAAATGGATCTTGCAGAGAACCCCTTAGCTTTAAGATGGATTGAAATACCGTAAATTCTCTAATAGACGCGCACCCCAAGTTCCAGCTTCTAGCTTATTTTCTCTAATTTTTATAATTTTTGATTTTTTACAAAGTTGTAGGCCTTGGTCTCCTCTACAAGATTGCAGAACATCAAAAATTATTAAAATCGTGGGAAGTTTATGAAAATTAAGCGAAAAGTTGCGTCTATTAGAAGATTTACGAAAATCAGTTTATTCCTTTTTGGAATCAATCAACTCAAAAAACGACTAAATGCCACATAAAAATAAAGAAATAATCTATCTTTGTGATATTACATTAACCCAAAAAATGTGAATAGTGTGTCTCATCTGGAAAACTTTTTTCTCAAAATTTTGATTATTTTTGTAAGGAATAATAGTCTGAAGCGTGTTTTGTATCCAGATGGTAAAATCATCTATCTATTTGCTGAGGAATATGAGAGGAGGAAGAAGAGAAATCCTAAACCGAATCTACAAATAGCGGCTCCTACAGTTTCACCCTTCACCGTCTAACATTTGTGTGATCTGGACGTCGACATTGGGATTGGGATCGTTCGTGTCAACGAAAAAATTCGCACTCTCGGAAAACTTTCCGCCCACGTAAACGCCTTGAATTATTGTATCATCTCACACAAAACACAAAGAAGAAAAGATAAGTCGATAGACATCAGTGGAGCATATAGTATTCGAGACGGAAAAATTGATGGCATAGTCACGGAGTGCAAGGGGAAAAAACGTGACTGTTACACCCCGAGGATTCAATCTTGCTGCAGCAATCTGCTCACTTTGGAGGGAAACAACTGGAAGTCTGCTATGGCTTTTCATTGTGAGTACGCGTCAGCCACTGCATTCTGTGGAAAGGCTTACCAGGGCGTCCAAATCGGCATATACTACAGTCAGTGGGCCTTTTCAAGGCGATTCCCTAATACAACGGAGATCAAAAGTTATGTCTGTGGGGCGAATGAACTGATCGAAATAAAAACAGAATTCAACGAGCAAAATGGAGCTCTTAGGCTTCCAACTTCTGCTATCTCGGTGGGTCGCTTTTCTTGAATTTTATAGCTAAAAAGGTCACAAATTCAGAAATCAACTCTTTATTTTTAGATTCCATTCAAAATAGGCCGACCCTATGAACAAAAAGCTCTAGACAGCTGATCAATTGAAAAGTTATGTATTCAATGCTTACAAAGAAGAGTTTCTGAAATATCCATGTGCGCATATACACATACAGAGACGTGCTCTAAAGGAATTTTTGATGAAGCTGACAACAGTACTTTCACAGTTCCTAAATATGAAGTCGATGCATGCGCAGAAGAAGGATTTAAACGATACTTTTTGAGTCATCGCCCTAAAGAAGTGGAGAAATATCTGGATGAAGCAGCTAAGATGAAGGGAACGTATGATCCTATTACAAATACAGGGTGGCTGGTAAGTATTGGCGCTAGCAAAATCGGCATAAAGCGAAAACTATGCATTGTGGGAATGATTTTATTGATCGAAAATAATGTAAACAACCATATTTATAAAAACTGTTCGAAGTGTCCTTCCTTAGCTTTGATACAGGCTTGCAAACGTACTGTGACAGAATCGATCGTGAGCCGCAGGTAATTTATGTCTATATCGTCCCATATTTTTATAAGTTCTTTGCGAAGGCAGTCCAAATTAGGTATTTTCTTATTCTTAAGTTTATCTTTCATCACGCTCCACACCGAAAAATCTAGTGGGTTTAAGTCAGGGCTGTTTGGAGATCAATGATTCTTGTCCAGGAATCCTGGAAAATTCTACTCCAAATAAGCTAGCGTAGTTTTTGCTCCATGGGCCGGAGCCCAATCCTGTTGGAAGATCATATTGGGGTTTTTCTGCTTCCACTGCATCACAGCATTCTTCAGAATTTCATCTTGATAAACTTGAGCATTGATTTTCACATTTTTCTCTATGAAGACAAGTAGCGTCTTGCCTGTAGCTGATATTCCAGCCCACATCATGACTCCTTTTGGAAATAACGTTTTAGTGGACATTCTTCTTTTACGAGAATTCTTCAGACACGGATTGATCAGTTGACGATCATTTTGGGAGTTGTGAGCCTTCTCAATAATGAACATTTTCTCGTCCGACCATAGGATATCAGAGATGCGGCGCATCTTCAGAAGTTTGAGCATTTTCTTACAATTCTTGAATCTTTTCTGCTTGGCCGAGTCCGATAGATATTGTCCCTTGTAGAAACGATAACTACGAAGACCTAGCGAGTTTTTGGTGATGTTTTGGACATTCCAGCGGGAAATGTCAAGACTTTTTGCAATGTAATTCATGCTTACGCCGTCATTTCTTGAGATCCTCTTTTTGATGATGGAACGAATCCTTCGTGTATTTACAGAAGAAGGTTGACCGGGTGGCTTTTTCACATCAACATTTCCATTAGCTTCCCATTGCCTGACAATCCTCTGGGCGGTTCTTAGAGGGATTTTTAGCTTGCGAGATATGCTTGTACAAGTCTCTCCAGCCTCCGATAGTTTTGCAATAGCTTGTCGATGAATGCAAGGCTTCATGGCTTCTGAAGGCAAACACTATCAGAAAGTAGAGAAAAGGGCTATAAAATGGCATATAACAATAGAGAAGAAATACACAAAAATATAGGAAAATCACAATAAAAAGAACGCGCCAATACTTACCAGCCACCCTGTAGTATCTGCGCAAAATCTGATGAATTGCCCATTCTTCGAAACACTCGAGGTCTTTCACTGCTTATGGCTATTGAATATCCGAAGCCGCAACCTGTTGGTAGAAAGCCATTGGAAGTTGCCGAGTCCAGCTCTGAGGTTACTACAGTCCTGCCAGCTACAACAGCTATGACGACGGATTCGCTTAATTCAAGCGCTCAAGGAGCGACCAAGGGAGAAGAAGAAAAAAAAGAAAAAAGATTTATTTGTTTATGAATTAGTGATTCAAAATCAATGAGTTTTAAGCTCAAAAAGAATACTTTTCTATGCCGTTCTTACTGCAGGAATAGCTTTTATTACCGCCTTATTTGCTCTGGTGGTAATAAGATATAGAAAGAAGAAAAGAGGATCTTTTCAGCATTGAAAACGAGAGAAAATCTAAGAACAGTGCTTGCAGCGAATCATTGTGTAATAAAAAAGCATTTTATTTGTCCTCTCTGTCATCAGTTTTGGTCTTCTCTGGAGCCCACATCAGGTTGCAGAAGAGATCGAGGAGAAGAAATTTCCGGAGCGAAAAAGGACTACTTTCTTTGAGCAGTTTTGTGAGATTTTTGCCCTCATCACCAATAGAGATCTTCTGATTGAAAAGCTTCTCCACCTCGAGAGCGTATTGCGGCACTTTTCTATACCTGAACTCATTGGAGAAATTTGGAATCTAAATTTGGCTATTGGAATTCTGGTCTTAGAAAATATTCATTGTGATGAGCTTAAAGTCTCACCTGATTTTAAATCTGATTGGCTGACGGCCAATTTCAAAGAGAACAGAAGCGCGTTTCTGCCAGTGGTCGAGTTTTTGGAATTGCGGATCTACGGGCATACAGTCGATGACGACAACCTCTGTTCTCCTTAAGCCTTCCTCTTTTTTGATTCGCAGCATATGAACGCATTGCGGCTGGATGACAATAAAAGGTCCATCGGCAGCTTCGAGGAATTTGCCAGCCGTTGAGAGAATACGACAGACGATGGAAAATTTGCTATCGTTTGTGATCAGATGACGAAAGACTTGAGATTCCTCCCCATATTGCTGAACTTCTCTTGGCTCGACTTTGACATCAAGATGGAGAAAAGCTCTAAAATTTTGGGGGTGAAAAAAATGGAATAATTCAGAAGGAGAAAACGAACCTGCCATACCATTCTCGATCAGCGTGGACGACCTCCTCCTCATGGCGGAAGACGTCGATTTCTTGATCCTCATAATGAGTGAAAGGCTGCTCTCGAACTATCTCTCCATCTTCATCAATCATAGTAGTATACCGTCCTGCTTCGTTCTGATTATCTTCTTCTTCAGCAGCTTCAACAACTATTTGATTTTTTAGAGTTCGAATAACCGAATTTCGGGTAGAGACATTGCGCTTCACGTTAGAAGGCGGTAGAGGATTGATTGGAACAGTTCTTACACTAGTCATTTTTTTCTAAAATAAAATAAAAAGAGGATTTGAAGATTAACCGCTCAAGAACAAGCAAGATTTTAGAATGAGAGATTACTATTGAAATGATCTATCCTGACAAAAATACAACAGTAAGAATTCGAAGAAACGCATGTCCATGACCGTCAAGTTTAGTTTAATTGGTGAATTTATTCCTACTAGCTTTTATCCAATGATGTCTGGCGAAGTGTCCTCGACCCCGCGGCGATTAACCCTTTTCGCTTTCTTCGATCCTTTCCAATCGCATGTAAGTTTGACTTCTCTGGTTAAAGCAAGCTGATTCTAGGTGGGCTATAATATTCCGAGAAGTTGTTTCTTTCTTCTTGGATTCTTTTGATATGGAAGATGAGCCACTTCAACTACAAAAACGGTACTACACCTCGGATAAGAATTCATTTTAACGACTGGATTGCATTTTCTCTCTTGCTTCGTTCAGTTTTCTTACTGTATCGCGTCCCAAAACTATTCGCATTCCTTTATCTCGCGTTTCATATCTCCATCCTTCTGCATCGTCAATTCTGAAGTAGCTTTTATTTTAAGATAAATAAACGTCGCTACCGTAATTGAGCGCCAATATGAGTCCCAGCAAGAACGGACAAAAGGAAACGATGGTAGAGCTTCAGAAGGGGCAGACATCGCTCGTCCATATCATTTTTAGCCGAAGAGAAGCGAATTTCTCGACAGTCTTCTCTCTCAGTGACTAGATTCAAAATCCGTCTGACCGATGACTCATAAGCTTTGATGTCCACATGGGGATAGCTGTAATTGAGGTTCTTTCCGTTTAATCGAAGTTAAATTGACCTCAGCTAGTAAAGGTTCAACTAAAAAAAAACCAGCCTACTTGAATGGAATATCGTCGAATCTGTAGAATAAATCTCCCAAAAAGAGTCGCTTCTCCTGTTCATACCAAATCACCAAGCTGTCTGGAGTATGTCCCGGCGTCCATAAAATTTGAATCTCTTCTCCGCCTCCCAGTTGGATTATTTCTTCGTCGTTTAGCCATCTTGTTATTTTGTAAGTATAAACCTAGAGAAAATAATGACTTTATTATCCTGTAATAAAAGTGTAAAATATACCTCCCAATGCCAGTCGCTGTCCATCAGCCGAGTGTAGAATTTGTGTCTTTTTGAGGCACACAGCGCTTCAACTTGAAGACCGAGTCCAAATTTTCCGGTGGTTGAAAAGCGCCAATTTCCTCCTGTCTAAAGTCGAAAACTAGGGAGAGAAAGAGATCTTGCGGTTGAAATAAAACCATCTTTGCCCAAAGCTTTTGAATTTCTTCGTAGTTCGTAAAAGAGAGAAAGGAGGAAGGTCTTTGAAGAAGAAATGTTCCACTTTTAGCTCAAAATTAGGCCTCTCCACTCAGCTTTTTCAACAGAAAAGCCCCAAAAAGTATCTTACCTGTTCCCTATGGTTATGAGTATTGATGACTAGAATTTTGAGGTCTTTGACCATTTCTAAGCTCCTCACATAAGTGAACATATTGCCACAGCCACATCCCGTATCAATAAGAACGACTGGAGATTATTTTTTAAATTCTAGCCAACTCACCTCGTTTGGAGCCTCTCAACAGATAACAAAGTGGATTTAGATTTCGATCGTCTAGCTCTTTGATGGCAAAAACGGTGGGAGAAAGTTGTGTTAGCTCGAAGGACATCACAACAAAATGGAGACGCCATTCATTCTTAATGAGGATGAGGGTGGTCTTGCAGCAGAGCTGCTGAGCACAAAGAATGGCCAACAACACGCCATTCCAGATGATAGCTTATCAAAACTGCTCCTTCTTGAAGACAAATGTTTCGATTCGTAATTTACGGTTAGTCTCACCTGCTTAACTTATTTAAAGCTCAGTCGATAGGCATCACAACAGCTTGTTTAACCTTCGTCTATTCGCTCCGTCTGGCATTCAACTCAACTATTTTGTGTCAATACGATCCGTCTGCCAATGCTACTGAGTATTATCTCTACAATCCAACGTTGAAAGTTCTTTCTTACTCAGCTCCTTCAATAGGATTGGCGTTGGCTTTACCGCCACTGTTTTATTTCAACAATTTGGGAACAAAAAATACTTTCCTCACTTATGGAGCAATCGGATTTATTCCTTCTTTTCTCTATCCACTCGCTGATGCTTGGGGATTCTATCCTGCTTTTTTTATTCGATTATTCCAGGTAGGAGAATTTTAGAATTTTCATCTTGAGAGTTAAAAATATCGCAAACTCTCTAATAAACGCTGAACACTTCAAGCATAATTTTTTGAACTTCTACTAATTTTTTTATTATTTATAATGTTCTAGAAAGTTGTACTCCTTGATCTGTTCTACCAGATTGCAGAACATGAAAAATTATAAAAATTGAGAGATGTTTGAGAAAATTAATCGAAAAGTTGAGGTATGTGCGTCTATTAGAGAATTTACGGAGAGAAGTCGCTACCAATTTTTAAGCTATAAAATAAGCAATTCTCACAAAAATATTTCAGGGAGTTCCAGGAGCTATGACCCTTTGGACGATGAATATTGTCTCCCACCAATGGGCTCCAGAAAAAGAGAAGGGTCTAGCCGTAGCTATCCTCTCCTGCTATTATCAACTATCCCCAGTTGTTGCTTCGATTGCTAGTGGAGAATTCTGTACGACTCTCGGCTGGCAATGGACTTATTATTTTCTATCGGGAGTCTCAGCCATACTTTATGCTGCCTTCCTATTTTTGTATAAGAACAATCCCCTGGAAAGTCGCTACATTTCTCAGAAAGAATCTGTCCTTTTCTTGGAGAAAGAATCCGAAAAACCAAAGATTTCCTCAAAAATACCATATTCTGCCATATTCGCCGATCCACAAGCCTATCTGGCCTGGTTTTTGTACTTTTCGTTCTTTGTTGGACTAAATATCTTTCTTCAATTCGGGCCTGTCTACATCAGCTTGGTGCTTAACTTCGATATCAAATCAACTGGCTATGCGGCAGCTCTTCCCCATCTGCTTTGTTTAGTCTCAAAGTTCGTCTATGGCAGAATTTTGGACAAATGCTTAGGATTTTCTCAAAGAACTCGTCTCATTTTGGCCTACAGTCTCGTTGAAACCATTTCAGTCGCCTGCCTGGGGATTATGATCTACGTGAGTTGGCTACCGCTACTCCAAGAGTCTGGAAATCGAGAATTTAGGCGAACTCGGTGGCGATAGTGCTGACAGTTTATGTGCTCTTCAACTCTCTGCATAATCTTGTGATAATTGTCGTCATGAGGCAAAAGCAATTGGTATCTTTCCCTTTTAATTTGGATAAAAACTAGCTCAGATAGCTAGACAGCATGCCCACTTTTTGACCAATGGAAATACCTTCATAGCGGCTGTTTGTATTTTTGCCACTTCATTTTTACAGTATATTTTTATCGACAATACGAGGGAACAGGTTGGTCGAAGAGATTGAAGACTTCAAAGATATTTTAGTGGGCTGTGGTGTTTCTGGGAATTGGAGGGATGATGATCGCTTCGGTGGTTTTGTTCGCCTTCTTTTCAAAGGCGGAACCAAGAAAATGGACAGAAATTGAGCCGATTTCTAATGGAATTGTTAATTAAATCAATTATTTTGAATTAAACTTTTAAAAAACTCGCGCAAGGGCAATTCTGAACTCCTAAAAGCTACAGTAATTTTTAATTTTGAACTAACAAGCTTTAGAAATAAAGCTTCAAATTAGAAGCGAATTTCTTTTGCTTTTCATACTCAACTCATACTTTTTATTCGACTCTCGAGTCATTCTAAAAAATGGTTCGATCTCTCTTTTCTCTTCTTCTGCTGTGCGCTCAGGTTTATTCAGCTTCCGTCATTCTTAATAAACAAGTAAATCTATTTCTCACTTTTAATCAATTTTTAAAGACATTGGAAAATCAAGTAAGAAATCTTACTGAAGTCAGCTCTGCTTTAACTGAGGAAGATTTTAAAGCAGCTGCCTATATTTCTCGTCTATACCAGGGCAATTCAAGCTGCCAAAATCTCATTTTAGATGATATTCGAGTGAAGTCCCCGGCCCATGGAGAAGCTCGTCCAATCACGGCGAATCTCTTTAGGTAAGAATTTGATTGAACGCTTCGAATTCTCTAATTTGAAGGCGATGGGATTTTGGAGAAATTCCTTATGAAATCAGCATATTATATGGACCGATCGAGAGAGCTTGGATTGCCGATGCCTTTGCGACATATCACAAACATACGAACATCCGATTCGTTAAAAGAGAATTGTATCATTATAACTTCCTTCATATCTTTCCAGGAATTGGCTGCTGGAGTTATGTTGGGCGGTAAGGAGAGCTGAGAGAGAAAACGAATTCTTTCTTCTAGGCAATTTGGGCTCCAGCTGCTATCATTAGCTCCTGGCTGCTTCTATGGTTCGGCTGTGCTTCACGAGTTGATGCATGCTGCCGGTTTTAACCACGAGCAGAATAGATCGGATCGTGATGAACATGTCTCAATCAAGTGGGAGAACATCGAATTTGGATATGCCAACAACTTTAATAGGTAAGAGAGAAGAGAGAGATTCAGTTATTTCCCAGGGTTAATCCATTCGTCTTTTCCAACATCGCTGGTCAATATGATTACGAGTCGATTATGCACTACACGGAATATGCTTTTTCCCGGAATAACCACAGAACAATCGTACCGTTGAAGGTAAAATCAGAAAAATAAGAAAAAAAAACATTGTTTTTAGGAAGGAATTCAAAATATCGGCATGGCCGACACTTTTTCCAAGGGAGATATCAGAAAGTTGAACGCCATGTATCCTTCGTAAAACGATAATTTTCTCAATAACTAGAAAAATATATTTTATTCAGGAATCTTAAAGATCGAAAACTCATTGGAGGCAATAAAAGTTGCTAAATAGAATTGTGATAAATCGAAATATTCGGCCTGCAAAGATTATACATCTCATCGTCTATTCTCTAGGTCTCTTTGGCCCACTTCTCGTGCTTTTTTCAGTTCCCGCAATCCAAGAAAACCTGAAGAATTTCTTCTCATTTTTCTCGAAATTCACTCAATCTACTATTTCAAGTCGCTCGTGGGAACGATTTTGGGAAAAAAGGAAATCTCTCTTTTTTGTCGAATATAAATTACTTTTTATTTTGTCATAGTTTGAACTTCCCTCTCCCAGTCATAAGGATCTTCCATGTTGCAGCCTACAGTTGTTGCTGCGTCCGCGATCATCCGATATACGAAGGTGTAATCAATGCGATCATGGTACTTGAGCGAATCGAAGTAATCCAGCAGTCGGGATAATTCCTCCTTACACTTGAGGGTTCCCCAAAGGAATTCGCGTTTGTCTTTTCGGCAATCCTCCTTGCATCTCATGACATCTGCTTTGTCTTGGAGGCGACGCCACGGCAGGCCCTCCTTCACACCCAGGTCCAGCAGCAAATAGAGCCAAGCCTAAAATATGAGCTAACATTTCTAAATTTATGCTTTGGATTGAAACGATAGCTGTAAACTTCCTTTGAAATTTCCCCAAAGAAAATATTTACCTCAGCATCGTCCTTGTATCCCTGCTCTTGACACTTGTGGACAGCTAGGGACGCGAATTTGACGGTTCCTTTGAAACGGACATAGGATCGAGGAGTCTTTAATTCTCCTTTATCGTTGAGGATTCTTCTGGCTATTCCAAAGTCGAGAAGATAGATGCAGTGCTTCTTCTCGGCCAATCCACAGGTATAATTGGATGGCTTGAGATCGCGATGGATATATCCAAATCTGTGGAGATCCTCAATAGCTTCGAGACATTGCTTTGAGACGCCGAGAGCTGTGCTGACGGAGAAGAATTTAAGAGTTTGGGAGACCTTCAAATCTTGGAGACTTTTGCCAACCAGCTGCATCACGATGAAGCAAAAAGAGTCCTTCCTGGCTCGATCGAAGATTTCCGTGAAGTGGGGAGTGTCTCGCTTGACCGAGCTGACCAATTTCAAAATGGCGATCTCCATTTTAAGCTTTGATTCCGATGTTCGAAGGTCTCTCTTCTTTTCGATCTTCATCGCATAAAATTTGCTCTTCTCCTTCATGTCCTGAACTTTATAGACGGTGGCGAAGCCTCCCTCGCCTAAGAGCTTAATCACAGTATATTTGGTTTTGCTCGATTCGATTATCGTTCCATTTTTTACAGCTAAAATAAGAGTCAACAAAAGGAATAAAAACTGACAGAGATCTTCTTCCGGTTCTTCATCCATGGCGAAAAATCGTCAGCAGAGAATACTAAAGAATCAGTTCGGCTCATAAGATCCAAATAATCTGTCAATTCTTGTTCACCTACAGTACCTTTTAGATGAAATTGTCCGTAATGTTCAAATGACCGACCCGAATAATAAAGAGGGGAATTGTAGAGATAAATGGACCTGCGAGGTAAGAGGTCATCTACCCAGTCAAATCTCGTTTTTCAGAGCTTTATGATTGAGAAGTTGCTTCTGTGCAGAATAAATATTCAACCTTTCTTTGCTAGCTTCAACTTATTAGGGGAAAGGGTTGGGCCGCTTCTCTCTTCTTGTCCTTTCTCTACTTCTTCTCGCATCTCCACAGAGTATCGACTTATTCCACGATCTGTTTCTTTTGCCAAATTAGAAGCAGCTAGGCTTTAGGTTTTAAAATCTGCGAGGATATTCTTGACGGGCTGGTCTTTAAACAAAACGTGGTGAGAGACTCTTCCCTCCACTTTCTTCAGTAATCTATGGATAAAAAGAGGTGGATATAAGATTTCATCAATTCCAAACAACTCAAGTCTAACTAATGATTTATTCATGTTTGAAATATTTCTACATTAAACGAAACTGATCAAATTTTGGGATACATGGTGTTGAGTTTGTCAATATCTCCTCTGGAAAATGTAAGCGCAAGTCCCATAATGTAGCCGATTGGCTGGAATATTTAGATGATTTTTAGTTCTAAACTGAAGCAACCTGTTTTGGGACAATTGTCATCAGCCAATTCTTCGAAAAAGCAAGGATTGGGTAGTGCATGATTGAGCCATAATCATATTCTCCGGCAATGTTTGAGTAGGCGAATGGGCTAACTCTAAAAAATTAAAATATTTCCAGAGCTCGATCCATACTTAAAGAAATTGGATTCCATTCCTTTTTCGATATTCTCCCAGTTGATTGTGACATAATCATCTCTATCCGACCGATTCTGCTCATGATCGAAGCCGACTGCATGCATCAGCTCGTGGAGCACAGCCGAGCCATAGAAGCAGCCAGAAGAAAGGGAAAGCTCTTGTCGTCCTCCTTGACTAAATTTAGTTTTATTTTTTCCCAAATCATCCAGTCTTACCGGCCGATATAACTCCAACAGCCTCTCTCCGGGTGGATATAAATGTAATCCCTATGGTGAGGTTCCTTTGGAACGAAACGGATATTTGTATTGGCGTGATAGGCCTCAAATGATAGAGCAATCAACGCTTTTTGCAGCCAATTATAATTAGAACTGATTGTATATGGAATTATTCCTTTTGGCCAACGCCTAGAATCTTTTTTAAAAATAAAAATGAGTACTTCTCTTACCTGAATAAGCTATTCAATGCTGTGATGGGACGAATCTCTCCAGGAATGGCAGGAGGTCGAACTCGAATATCATCTAGCGTCAAATTTTGGAGACTTGGATTGATCTTGTTGAGGCGGGAAACAAATTTAGACGCTTTGAAATCTTCAGAGGTTAAAGAAGTTTCAAATTCGGGGAGATTTTTATCGTCAGTAGTCAACTGAAAATCCTAAATAGAAAGAAAAAGACGACTTACTTTTTCGATATGAGGAATAGAGAAAGAAA
This sequence comes from Oscheius sp. JU1382, assembly GCA_932521405.1. Lineage (NCBI taxonomy): Eukaryota > Metazoa > Nematoda > Chromadorea > Rhabditida > Rhabditidae > Oscheius > Oscheius sp. JU1382. The sequence continues at coordinate 6,725,082 of OW051479.1, forward strand.
TTACAATTTTGGGGAAGAGCAACAGAAGGTGAAGTAATAGAAGGCGCATTTGGACAAGAAAGAGCTTGGGAAGAATAGGGGATAAGAAGCGGGAAAAAGTCGCTTTTTTGTACAAATTACTAGAAATATATTTAACTTTCAAAGCCTATTGCTATGACATTCTCAAGTTTAATGAAAGATTTCCAAATGAGCGCAAAAATGATGTAGAAAACGATAATTTCTAAACTGATCTCTTATTGCTTGGTCTCTCGTCGAATGTCATTGTGGGTCCTTTGTTAATGCGCATTTTCGCTTCAAAAACCAAGTAATCAAAAAAGCAGAACGTCTGGCTGTCTGTTTGTCCCTCAACTCAATCATGATTGGAACACCGTCCATCCAGCCGTCACTCACTTTCCCCCTCTACGAGTCAAAGGTTACTTGCTCGTTGTTGTAATAGAAGGAAATACGGCTGGCGGCTCTCTTATATTTTGTGAGGTTCTTTCTTTTCGCTCGCCTCGCATTTCACTGGCAGGACACCCCGAGGCCGAGGCAGCAGCTGTTTCTGCTCATCGGCGAATCGCATGGAAAACACCGGCGAACTACGACATTCCGGCTTCGCAGCTGATGGCTTTTGCCGTCTGCTTCGGTTTGTCCTCTTTCCCAAGGTAACCCAGAGTGACATCGGCTAAGATGAACTACGACGACGGACTCTATGCCTCCCGTAAGTCCTTCCTTTTTGAATTTCAAAAAGACAACATTCCACTCAATAAAAGTACAAAAAATAATAAAATAAGCTTCAAGTTCCTCTTTTGGGTTACTACGGCTCAAAAAATGGCTTAGGAGAAGAGAATTCTCCACAAAGTTGTAGCCCTTTGCTTCACCTATAAGCACCAATAAATAATTTTTTCAAAGCGAAAAAATTCGCATTTTCTGCTAGACTTTTGGTTGTTGGAAGCCAATTTTCTGAGCCATTTCCCCAGTCGCGAAATTATCAAAATGTGCCGGAAATAATGGCCACTTGACACGGATTTTATGTGTCTCTATCTCAATTGAGCTCTCTTCCTTCCAGCTCGACCAACCAGTCGTCCAATGTCCAACTACGCCAAAGACCTCGAATCGGTTGGCTTCGCTGTCTTGACATTTCTCTCTGGAGGTGTCATCTTGTTTTCACTTTGTTTTGTTGTAACCAAGTGTCTGCAATGCTACAAAGCCCGGCAACGAAGGTAAAATCTCAGCCATAAATTCAGAATGGGAAAATGGTTTCAGATTGAAGCGACGAGCCATGGGTGAGGAGGACGACGAGCTAACCGAGGCTGTCTTCTCTGGGGCTTTTCATTTGGTCGAGGATGATGAAGAGGAAACTCGTCTCGTTGATCTTTAACCTCTTTTCTGTGATTATTTTTAAAATTGTCATTGAATCTGAAGCTGTATAAGAAGAATGAATGAAACATTTTGACTGATTCTCAGACTAGATTGATGGCGAAGCGCGGCAGTATTTGCGCCCCATTTGTCATGGCCGTCCTTTGATTAGAATTGAATTGTTCTGCTACGTAGCCATAGAAAGACCACTATTTGACCAGTAGGCATCTCTTCATTCCTCTCACTTTATGTCATTTTTCATATTCAATTGAATTCATTCTTCCTCCTTATAGAAATAGTTTCTTTTTAGCCCCCTATAGCTCAAGTAAGTCCAAAAAATAACGCTTCTTATTAACTATCTACCAAAAACTGTAGTTTATGTTGCTCCCGCGATCTAGTTATCGTTCATTAAGTCTAAAGCTCTGAAAAACCAAAGAGTACAGTAACTCTTCTGTCAGAGCTTGTCGAATTTGATCCAATTTTAATCCTTTTCATTTTCACATTTTATTATGCGTTTTCAGCTAGTTAATCGGTGTGTTTTCCTCTCTATTTTTGATTTATATTTTCTCATTTTTAACTCACTCTTCCGTTTTCAGGATGCACGTGGTCCTTGGCCTTCTGGCCGCCACTCTCCTCGTAACTTTGGGCCAAGCCTCTACCACCACCACCTCGGGCCAGAAATCGGTCATCGTTAATCTTAAAGCAAAATGGCCCTCGACGTCGCTGCTGGCTGAAGCGAGTGAATATGTCGCCAAGGAGGGAAACAGCGAGTTCTGGAGATTTGTTGAAAATGTCGTCGAGAAGACGAATGGACTCGACTGGAAGACATGTAGGCCTTTTTGTCTTTATGGTCAATTCGTCTATTTTTAGTGAGCAGTGAGCAGAAATACAAAATAGCGGAGCAACAGACGGCAGCAACGCTCAAAAAGACCACAGACTTGCTGGATCTTTCACTCTCCATTCGGGCTTTCTCGCCAGTTGTTCAGCTCTTCCAACAGGTCAGATTTTGATCTTTTTTTCCTTTCACCAGATGAAATAAAAACAAGAAAGAGAACCTCAATTTGAAATACTCGGTAAAGATTGAGAGAAGATTCCGGAGATAAACTATTTTATTTTTAATTTGCAGATCGGATCGGAACATGGCTCAACTTGCTCTGCCTTTTTCGATGTCCACGGAACTATTAGCTGCTCGGTGGATGAAATGGCAAGTGCCGTTGAGAAGGCTTCGCCTCAAACAGTGACACCTCTTCTCTCCGTCGATCACATCTACCCTTCGACTAATACTTCTCGAACGACGATCATTGTCTATGGAGATGTGGGCTCTTCAGAATTGACGCTCCTCCATAAGAAAGCCGTCGCTTTGGCTCGTCAGCACGGTCTACAGTATGCCTTGAGACACTACCAGAAGGATCCGACAGGACCGATTTCTCTTTCTGGTTATGGAGTCGAGTTGGCTATCAAGAACACGGAGTATAAGGCGGTCGATGATAGCAATAAGAAGAGCGATGAGCCACAAGAGGATGAGGAGAATCTTCACGGGTTCAACTTCAAGCTATTGAAGAAGCTACATAAGGAGTCGACAGAAGGACTCGACCAGTTGAGGCTGCATCTCAAGGATATCGATGAGCTCGTTCCACTAAAGCAATGGCAAGTCCAAGATCTCAGCTTCCAAGCAGCCCAGTGGGTTGTCAATAAGGAGAAGGAGGATGGCACTGGAATCGCCCAACTTAAAGAACTATCTCAGAACTTTCCTCTTCATGCCAGGTTTGGATACTTTTCTGAGGAAAATTAAATTAAATTTTTTTAGAGATATTGCTCGTGTTAATGTTGAGAAGAATCTGCGATATGAGATCGAAGCCAATGCGCAGAATTCCTTCGAGAAATTGGGACTCGAAGCCGGCGAGTCTGCTTTATATCTGAATGGAATCAACATGGACTTGGAGACGCTGGATGTTTTTGATCTTGTCGACACTTTAAAACAGGAAGAGCAGCTCTCGGCAGGATTCCATAGTATGGGAGTCAATGTGAGTCTTTTTTCTTTAATTTTTGGGCTATTTTTTCTAATTCAAAATGGAAAAGAAAATCTACAGTATATAATCTCGGGAGCAATGTCAAATTTCCAGAGAGAATATCTATCAATTTTAACGGGAATGGATCTCTCTGATGAGAAAGTGAGCTATGCGATTGACTATCGAGACGGTTATCCGTTCTATTTGAACAATCTGGACACAGACAAAAAGTATAAGCAGTGGGGAAATAGCGTCAAGCTGATGCTCCAGCCCTACTATCCGGGAATGATTCGACCGATTGCAAGAAATCTCTTCAACTTGGTCAGAATTTTCTCAAGTTTTAGTTGAAAAACTAGTCGTTTTTAGATCTTCGTTGTGGATCCAGCCGATTCGGATGGAAGAAATCTAATGCGAATTGGAAATAACTTCTTCCAACATGAGATCCCTCTGAGAATTGGATTCATCTTCGCCGTCAATGCTGATCAAGAAGTTAGCGGAAAGACAGATGTTGGAGTGGCTATCCTCAATCTCTTCAACTATCTCACAACCGATACCTCGATTCCTGATGCCATGAAGACTCTAATCAAGGTTCGTTCTTTTGATCTTGTCAATGATTTTTTTTCAGTTGTTTGACACCCATCGTGATGGCCTAACCACGGAGCATATCAAGGCGTGGTTCATTCAGAATCAGCCAGATGCGGACTATGAGGAAGTATTTGGCCCGACAACGGATTATGATAAGGGAAGAACAGCCGGTGCGGAATGGCTCAAGCAGACGGCAATTGGAAAGACGCCTAAAGTCCTTTTGAATGGATATGTGCTCGACGATGCTGGAATTAAAGGAGACAAATTCGAGGAGACGGTCATGTTGGAAGTGATGAAAGTGACGCCGAAAATTCAACGAGCGGTGATGAATGGCCAGCTGACGGATCGAAATAATGTTGGAAATTGGCTCCTTGACCAGAAGGAAGTCATGCCGAGACTCAATGCTCGCGTTCTGGATGCCCCAGCCACCAAGAAGTATGTCGACTTCAGCGATATTACTCCATGTAAAGCCAAGACAATGGCTCAATTTGCTCCGCTCAGTGCGACCGAGAAAAGTCAATGCTTGTTGGAGAAGAGCGCCTATTTGACGAGAAATGATGGAGAGGCTACTATGGTATGTTCATTTTTACATGTAGTCTTAATCGCTGAATTTCAGGCCTCGACAGTGATGGTTATTGCGGATTTGGAGACAGCTGAGGGTAGAGAGATGGCCTACAATGCGATTAAGAGTCTAAAAGCCAGCAAGACCTCGCGTCTATCTTTGATCTCAAATCCAGCTGATGAGGAAGCCGCCTGCAAGCCGGATAGTATCTCCTCGCTTGTCCAAGCATCTCTTCGTCTTTTGCCTCGCCAACAAGCCAAGCAATTTGTGACAAAGCTGGTCAAGGAGGAATACGCTGAGAAGTTGAAAGCCGGTCAGACGACAATCGAAGAGCTAGCTGTTGGTGGAATGAATCTGGAACATTTCAAGAAAGAGAAGAAGCTGCTCAGTTGTGATAAGATGAAAATGGAGGCTCACTATTCCCAAGAGGTTGTCGGCTTGAAGCCAGGACAAGCAGCAGTCGTCGCCAATGGGCTTGTCATTGGGCCGTTTGAGAAGGGAGAGCTTTTGGAGGAGTCGGATTTCGGTCTCATCGATAAGATGCTTGTAAATCGAGGAGCCTCGCTGATTGTCGAACGCGTCGACAAATGGGAAATTGAGAAGGAAAATGGCAAATCCTCGGATATGGTGCTGAGAATTGCTGCCCTAATTGGACGCCATGCTGCTGCTAAGAAGAGAACTTGGGTCGTACTGACAGGCGATGAGTTCAGCTCTGTAACTCTGACGGCGGATAATGATCGCCCAGCTATGGACATCATCGCGATTGTGGATCCACTCTCGCTGGCTGCACAGAAGCTCGCCCCAGTCTTGGAGATTCTTCGAGAGGCTGTCAACTGCGACATGAAGATTGTGATGAATCCAAAGCCGAAGCTATCCGAGCTCCCGTTGAAGAGATTCTACCGTTATGTGGCCAGCGCCAAACCGCAATTCCAACAGGGAGAATTGATCTCCAACTCGGCCATCTTCGCTGGACTGCCCTCCAAGCAGCTGCTAACTCTTTCCCTCCAGGCTCCTGACGCGTGGATGGTCGAAAATGTCTATGCTGAATACGATCTCGATAATATCAAAATGGCATCGGTTAGTCCTCATTTTAGGATAGATTTATTTTTGTAGGTAACATCCGATGTGATTGCCATCTTCTCTCTGGAACATATCCTACTGGAGGGGCATTGCTTTGACGAGGTCACAGGAAATCCACCTCGTGGACTACAATTCGTCCTCGGCACTCCGTTGAATCCAACAAAATATGACACTATTGTGATGGCAAATCTGGGCTACTTCCAGCTCAAAGTAAGTCTTTTTTTTTAGAAGACTGGGCTAGGAAAAATGAGGCAGAAACTTTGCGCAATTTATAGCTGAAGTAACCTAAAAGGGATGGAAATTTTTTGCGAATTTAAGATGTTCTCTGAGAAGATATTCATATTTTTGTAGGCTAATCCGGGAGCTTGGCAGCTCCGTCTCCGAGAAGGCCGCTCCACGGACATCTACAATATTGTTGGAACGTCGAACACCGAATCTCAAGGGGATGGCGTTGTGACGGCTTTGATTGACTCCTTCTCTGGTCGAACAATCCGTGTTCGAGTCTCGAAACAGCCGGGAAAGGAGGATCAAGATCTCCTCTCGGATCAGGACGGCGGATGGGGAATCAACAATTTGTGAGTCGTTTGTTGGGAGAGAAAAATCATTGACTAATTATTGCAGATTCCATGGAGAGAAGGCTCCCGAGACGATTAATGTCTTCTCCCTGGCTTCAGGACATTTGTATGAGAGATTCATGCGAATTATGATCCTTTCGACGATGAAGAAGACAAGCCATCCCGTGAAATTCTGGCTGTTGAAGAACTATCTCTCGCCTCAGTTCAAGGAGAGTCTCCCCATTATGGCCAAGGAATATGGCTTCGAATATGCTCTCGTCGAATATAAATGGCCACGATGGCTGCACCAGCAAAAGGAGAAACAACGCGTGATGTGGGGATATAAGATTCTCTTCTTGGATGTCCTCTTCCCTCTCGACGTTCAGAAGATCATCTTCGTGGATGCCGATCAGATTGTCCGAGCTGATCTCATGGAATTGATGACATTCGACCTCGAAGGAGCTCCCTACGGGTTAGTCTTTATTCTTTAATTTTTGAGAGAGATTTGCAGGTATGTGCCGTTCTGTGAGAGTCGAAAAGAGATGGATGGATTCCGCTTCTGGAAGTCGGGCTATTGGGCGAATCATCTGGCTGGTCGGAAGTACCATATTAGTGCCCTCTATGTGATCGACCTCCAAAAGTTCCGTCAAGTAGCGGCTGGTGATCGTCTTCGTGGTCAATATCAGGGCCTTAGTGCTGATCCGAACAGTTTGGCTAATTTGGATCAAGACCTGCCAAACAATATGATTCATCAGGTGAAGGTCAAATCCCTGCCGCAGGAGTGGCTCTGGTGTGAGACGTGGTGCGATGATGCGAGCAAGAAATCAGCCAAGACTATCGATCTCTGCAACAATCCGCTGACCAAAGAACCTAAGTTGGATTCTGCCTCGAGAATCGTTACCGAATGGAATGACTACGATAAGGAGATCAAGAAGCTTATGACGAGTGGTGGGGAGAAGAAAAAGGGAGGCGACTCTCACAGTGAACTGTGATTTTTTTATTTGGGTTTTTGTTTTATTGTTATGTTCATTGTAGACCAATAAACTTGATTGATTTTTTTGGAGATGATTCTAGGCAAAGATAGATTGAATAAGCAAAACTGAAATGGGGAAGACGAATAACAAGCGAAGTTTAGATGCTAGCTTACAAAAGCGACCAAACTTCCAAATTTCGCGTTTAATAGCCTAACCGTAGCCTTTCGTAATGAACAGCACATTGTTTGACTTGAGCGTTTCGTTGAAATGAAGCTTTTTTTTAGTTTGTTTCGACAAAGAAAAAAGCCTTTGCTCTATTAGCATTGTATCGCCTGAATATGGAAGACCTTCGAAAGGTTTGTTCAAATAATTATTGTTTATTGGAAAGATCTGATTTGTAGGCGTGACTCATCAGCACTGAACGGAGACTCCAGCACCCTTCAGCTTAAAGACACAACCCAAGCCGGCATTGGTACAGCCGAGCTCTTCGTTCAACTTCATCATTTCTTGTTGGACTTTGTCCATCATACTTCGGAAGAAAAGAGACGAATAGAGAGGAAGACTACGTCATATTTTGAAGGAGAAAGACAGAAGGAAGAGTTAAAGCTGCTTCTACTCAACTCTGAGCTTGTTTGAGTGTCAAAGTTTGTTTAACCGGAAATTTTTTCTTGGCTGATAAACGCTTATCACTCGGCTTTTACAGTAAATTCCCCCCACACGCTAAAATCTTTTCTAAATGTTATATTCAGGATCTCGTTGGCTCTATTCACCATTTTTTACTGATGACTCCTAGAGGAACCAATGAATGGAGCCACGGTAAAATTCCTATCTAAAAATTCTCAAATCATAGAACCTTTTCCAGCAACTGCAGAATACATATTGGATGACTTTGAAATTCACCAACCAATAGGCAGCGGCGGATGCTCCACAGTTTGTTCGGCAACTCATTCAACAAGCTTAAGGTTGGGTTACTCTTTTGCCGAATGACTGACTGTAAAATTCCTTTTTTTTTCAAATTTATCTGAACTAAAAATTTATACGGAATTTTGAATTTCTAACTGCCTTGCACACCAACCCTTTATGTCATCCCCGCGATCGATTGCTCCTACGATCCGGGAAAAGTGAATCAGCAGCTGATAGGGTGTCCGGATTCAGAACTCAGACAAACTCTCACTGCCTTTATTGCAAATTCATGGAGCAAATCTTCGAAAAGTTGTGAAGAAGAAACAAGCCGCCGCTTTACTGAAATCTCCAATAACTTTTTTCGAAGGAACCTGACATTGAAATCCAAAACTGACGTTCTGTAAATTGGAGGATTTTTTAATTTTTCAGAAAAGTCGCAATTAAGATGGCAAAATGTGTTTTGAAGGCTGACTTCAATGAGGCGAGGCTACTCGCTCAAGTAAGAAGCCTCATCGTCAGTAAGATTTGGAGTTTCTTTTAGAACTCACATCCACACATTGTCGATTTCATTGGTCTTGTATTGGACAAACGAAGATCAGATGTCTGCATTGGTTTCGTTATGGAGTTTATGGAAATTGGAAGCTTATCAAAAGGTTGAGTTTGAATGTTTTGCCTCAATTCGTTTAGTAATTCATGATTCAACCATAGAGTACGACATTCTCCAAGCCTGTCAATGGATTGAGATGATTGCGAGCGCCGTTAGTTTTCTTCACGAAAACAATATTATCCATCGAGATATCAATCCAAACAAGTAATTGACTTCTTAAAACAATTGAAGCAATTTATAGCGTTCTTCTTGGCCAGCACTTGGACGATCTAAAACTGGCCGATTTGGGCTTCGCAACGAGCGACGAGAATAACTGTACAAAGACCAGAGAGTAAGTTATTTATCACAACAGCACGGACTCTCAGAAAGTTTAGTTTAGACTCATGGTCGCTTAAATTCGACGCCTAATTTTAGCCTTGACAAATCGAAACTAAAAGCGCTGCTTAACTTACTATTGCGCCTATCGCTAACAGTTTCGCTGCTAGCTTAAAGCCCTGCAAAACTATTTTTAATTCAAGGTTTGAGTCAGCTAATCAATGGCTGACTCTCAAGTCATTCTGTAGATTTTTCATTCGAAAAGGGTAATTTTTATCTGCGAAGCACTTAATCTATAAACCCTTCAAAGTTGGGACAACTAGCTTTGAGCTATTGAGAACTAAGTGACTTCAATTTTAAACAAATCGATTATAGAAGAGGAAGCCCCAGCTATATGGCTCCAGAAGTGCAAACCGAAGCTAATTACTCTAAGCCAGCTGATGTCTACTCCTTAGGCACTAGTTTTTGGGAAATAGTTTACAGAGAGTGAGGATTCACTTTGAGATTGAAGAAGAGATGTTGTTTTAGAATTCCCTACAGCGAGTTACCCGAGAACAACAATCCCCTTGAAATAGCTAAGCATGTTGCCAATGGAGGGAGGCCTCAACTCAGTGACTCCTTTCCAATGTTGTCAGAGTTTTTAAAAAAGTGGAGTGTTTTCTCTGATCCTTGATAAAAAGCATTTTAGAACATGGGATCCTAATCCAAATAAGCGAGTATCAATCGCTGATTTTACTATGTTCGCCAAAATGTTAGCACTAGAGCAAATAGAGGAAGCTGCAGTTGATGACTCATTTGATATCAATGGCAAGCTTCTTGAGTTTTTAAAATTAAAAATATGAAAATTAAGATCCTATGAATGTACGAATGAAGATTTATGAGCTCCAAGTGATTAGCAATGAGAACAAAAAAGTGATTTTGCAGCTACAAGAAGAACTAGCAATCCACAATAACAAATGTTGTCGATTTCATTTCAAATTTCACCTTTAGAATAGTCGATACTTTGGCCCAGCAGATTACCAAGATTTTTGACATGTTTTCCCGCCAGAAACCTTCTTCAATTGTTGATGAATTAGTCACCCGTATGAAACTATTAGACAAAATGTTGAATTTTGTCACGGACAAACAGCCGGAAAATCAACAAGCCTTCCTTCAAGAGTCAATGAAAGTCTCAACGTCTAAAGTCGACAGTATTGCTCAATTTCAAGAAGAAAGCATAAGGGCAATTGCTCAACAAGCCAGACAGAATATATCAGCGCCGACATCGTTTGCTCCAACAATAGTGCTAGCGAAGCCAAGCACTTGTAGGAACAAAACCTTGCCAAGTTTAGAGAAGAAAGTAGCAACCAGATCAAAAATAAAAGGTGAGTTGATCTCCATCGAAAGGTCTTCCTACTTGAAGTTAGTATTCCTAAAATTCCTCACCAAACTTGAATTGAGTTGAATTTTCAGAAGATTTGGCAAGCGAAACTAACCAAATCACCAATAAAACAGAAGTGAATTCAACGCCAATAACCCAAGAAATCGGTGAGATCAAATCACTTTTTGTGCTTATCTCTTCATCCGTTTAGGAGTCTGTTCTGCTTCTATGCCTGGGCCGTCTAACCCTCGACTCAACCAAACTTGTGAGAGCAAATTAATTTGGGCGTTTATTTTCGTTTAGCTGCTCGTTCTTCCCCCATTCCTCAGCGTGCTTACTCTTCCTCTCGCTTGGATCTAAGTGGTGAGATCAAATCAACTTTAATTGTGTTTAGCTTCTGTTGGCATTCCTAAGCCGTCTTCCTCTCGACTCAGCTTAAATAACGTTGATCTAGCGAACGTAGAGGGCAAGTATTTTTAAGAAAATTCTAGTTCAGGACCCGTATTCATAGTCGCTTATGACCGGTGATAACTTAGAAGCGTACGAATCTATTTGAATCGAAGGAGGTTTGAGATCAACTCATCAATGGCAAAAAGTATGGCTCTCTCTCTTTCGAATGATACTGGAGTTTTGGTCTCAGACTTCTCTTAGATCCTAGACTTCCTTGAGCAAGTCAGCACGGCTATAAGTTGTCGCCGGTTCTAGCGACTATGAATTCGGGTCCTGGTTTCACAAATTAGTCGCCCCCTGTGTCTTGTGAGCGCCAATCCCATAACAAGTATTTATTCCGATCTTATCTGGCTTCTTCCACTAGGAATTGTAATTATCGATTTGTAATTAATGTGCAAAATATCTGATGAATAAATATTCGAGTTGTGCCTCGGTAGTTTCAGAAACAATCCATTATTCGAAGTTTTTATTCAGAAGAGAAAGATCCAGCAAAATAGCTATGTCGAGACTAAAAGACGCCTATCAGAAAAGTTCGTTTGTCATTTGGTGAGAAAATAGTTGCAGCGACTTGCCTGATACGGCCATCGATCCATCAGTGCTATTCCTCTTGTCCTTTTCTTGCTTGAATCGATTAATTTGATATTCTGACGATGAGCAAGAATTCTAAAGGAAAGCCGCTACCGCCCAGTCAACAATTAGTTCTACAACATGGTATGGTTTAGCCGAAACATTTGATATCCAACGAATATTTTCAGTAGTCAATGAATATCGATGGCCCGATTTTAGTGATATAGAAAAACTGAAACAAGGAGGATACGCCAAGGTCTATTCAGCACATCATCCTGTCCTCGAGTTGGTTTAATGCTTCTTCAATAACTTTTAGCCAAATTTGAGGAATTCTTGAATCTTGAGCTGTTTCTGGTTGTTACCGTATTTCTGCTGATAGAAGCCTCCCCTCTAATAGAAGTCGATCCAGCGAGGGGGTTGAAAAACAGAAGCCGGCTTCTATTAGAAGAAATACGGTATCTGCAAATTTATACCATTTTTTGCTCATCTTGGTACCACTTGAAAGCCCTTAATCTAGCGCACAGTTTTAAATTTAATAGTCGCAATTGGATGGCCATTACTGTACTTTTCCATGATTTTTCAACGAATGTTTTAAAGTCAAAGCAAATGCGCGTCAGATTATACGAGAAGAACTTGAGAAAGCGAACGCTCAACAAGCTAAACAAAATAAATCAGTTCTGGCTGCTCTAACAAAAATACTAGGGAAGCAAAGTGAATCAGTACATTTCGCTGCTTTTTACACTTTTCTGAATGCAGTTCTCCTCTCCGGGACAATCGAAATCGGAGTTGCAGGCAAGAGCCAAGCCGAGGAGAAGAGCGTAAAACACAAGAATATAAAAGATAATCGAATACTGACCACAACGGCGAGAAAGAGGAGCTTCATTTTTATTTTCTCACAAAGAATGGGGGTTTTATAGTCTCTAAGCGTTTCGTTGAAATGAAGCTTTTTTAGTTGGTTTCGATAAAGAAAAAAGCCTTTGCTCTATTAGCATTGTATCGCCTGAATATGGAAGACCTTCGAAAGGTTTGTTCAAATAATTATTGTTTATTGGAAAGATCTGATTTGTACGCGTGACTCATCAGCACTGAACGGAGACTCCAGCACCCTTGAGACATTCACAAGAAGTCTTCATTCGTCTTGCTGGATCCATATCCAACTCCTTTTCGCATTCCGTATAAGCTCGCTGGATCTTTTCATCTGGAGGAGCCAAAGCACACTTCAGCTTGAAGGCACAAGCCACTGGACTTCTCTTCTTCCTTTTGCCGGGAATGATCTCCATGTCAGCCATACTGCACTGGTCGACACACATGAGATATTGAGTTAGTTCTGGTGGTCCTTGAGGTGATCCTTGTGGGATAGCCGCCTATAGTCTGTTTTGCTGTCGGGGAGAAATTTACCTGAGGAGCGTCTTTGGAATCGAGAGAAGGCACTTCGACGACTGGGATTAGTGGAATCGTCAGGTTTTGGGGCTTGGCGGAATTGGTACAGCCGAGCTCTCCGTTCAACTTCTTCTTCGCACAAGCCTCCAACTTCATCATTTCTTGCTGGTCTTTGTCCAGACATTGTCGAATTTTAGTGCTGTCACCGATTTTGGAAAGAATCGCCACACATTGGGCACTGAAGATTTTACAATAGGAGAGATACGCTAAGAGATTTACTTTGTCTTGCAGGCTTCAGTTTTGGCGTTAATTTCATTGGAACAAATCTCGACGTCAGAACAACGGCATTGTGGGACGGAGGTGAAGCCCTCTGGTGGCTCAGCACAGAAGGCTGGCGCCTGAAAACGAGTGGATAGAGAGAGGACGAGATACCGTAACTTACGACTAGAAGAGCCACCAGAACTGCAGCAGAAAGCATTCCCACGGGAAAGACTGGCTCCCGCAGGCCTTTTCTAGGCCCGGGCTGTTGACACCCATCGAGATGGGTAAATAATAATAGTAGAGGCAAGGCGGATTGGCAAAAAAGCGCGCTGCGCGCGAAAAGAGAAACGAATTCGGTAATTTCGGACTCAAATAGACGGTGGTTTGGGTTGTTTTGTTGCCACTTTTCAGGTGGCCAAACACAGACGCTGCGCACTGGACATTCATCCGACTTCTGATTTTAGAACTCTAACAGAACTTTTGGACATTTTTAGAAAGCGATTTCTTGCTTTTTTTCAGGTTTTCACGGCTGGATGGGAGTCCAAAAGGGTGCACAATTTGGCGACAAAAAGAGTAATAAATTGCCAGAATACTGTATTATTTAGAATTTTTCTCCTCCTAGCCCAGGTTCAGATCTTCGCCAACTGGATAGAAGTCTGAAGGAACTCAGACTTTTAACTTTTCTCAGATAACAAGGGACGAAATATTGCCAGAATAGCTATTTTTCAAGGAATTGCTTTTTGAATATTATTAAAATAAAATTCAAGATGTTTTGAATCACTTTTGAAATGCACCAAGTCTACCTTTTAATCTTTCATCTTTGAAACTCGATTTTCTTCTTTTAAATTGAAGGAGAGATCAATCGGATACACTATCCTTGGGACTTTCCTCCTTTTTTCGGTAAATAGCTCTCCATTATGACCAACACACATTGAAAAGTGGCTTGAATTGACCAGTTTTTATGATCTTTTAGACTCTGAAGTTGGTGGAAATCTAAAAATTTGTATCATTTTTGTACTAAAAGAATCGAAAGATTATATTCCATTTCTTTCAAGGGATTCTCCCTCCTCCGACTGGTTCAGATTTATCGTGGTGTGAGCATTTGATTGATTTGATGGAGAGAGAAGAAAAAAACTCCGCCAGCTCATCTCCTCGTCTCAACGTGCACACAGGAAGGGCAGTTTTTCTCCGATAAGCCATCCAAAATAAGGCAACAATTTGCTTCCTTTCAGGTCCCTCGTCTGAGGGATTGGCGCGTAACCTTTGCAGATTTCCCACGAGTGGGCGACTCATCGGCAAAAAGGCCAACGTTACGGCCACGTCAACAGCCTGACTAATGGGAGAAAAGCAAAAGAAAAAAGTCTTTATTGAGATCAATTGATAGAAATCTGTATCGCTTCTATGAAGGAAAAGGAGAGACCCGTTTATGTGGAAAACCCGATCAGACGAATTGTGTCAGCTGGACAGAAAATTGCTCAAGAGCCCCGTTTACGTGGTCAGCACTCGGTCGCTCTTTCGGCTTCTCTCTCCAACAGCAGAAAGTGACGTTGAACCTGAAACAGTGATTCGATTCTCTCTCTCCAGACCGGTCAGCAGGACTGGCCTCTGACTCACATCTGATCGGGACAGTTGAACGGCTGGGAGAGGCGCACCCCTCGCATCAAAGCATCCTGCATGTCTTCAGCATCAATATCTACATAGGGAACCGAGCCCAGGGAGAATATCTCCCAGCAAAGAACTCCAAACGACCACTGAAAATGGAGGGACTTTTAAAAGTTCTCTCTCTTTCTCTTCTTCGTTTCAAAAAAGTAGAAAGCGATTTTCCCAATTTCTGATTTTTTACAGTCCTTTATTTCTTTTCCAAAGTTGCAGAACATCTTTTTTAAAATGAAAATATCTCTAAAATCCAAAAATTTGAGCTCAAATTTTAATAGTTATTGGCTTTCTTTTGTAGCAATTTTGTTTCCTTCTGTATTTTAGGAACAAAAAAATTAGGAAGAAGTTCACTTTTTCAAGCTACTGTAGATCAAATTGTAAAGAAGAATTTTTCCCTCCATAGATCATCAGAAATCAAAATATCATCGCTATTGTCTTAGAGGAGCAAACACGAAAGAAGTTTAGGAGTGCAAATAGAAACTCACCACATCACCGGCACTGCTCAATTGCCTCTGGGCTATAGCCTCTGGTGCCATCCACTTGATCGGACGGTTGTCGTTATCGCCCAGACAGTGGTAATCTCCGGGGAAGATGTCCTTCGACAGCGAAGAGTCGCACAGCTGAACTACGAGACGAGCTCCCACCTCGCTGATGATACAATTCCTGGCGGCAACATCCTTGTGCAGCAGCTTGTGCTTATGGATGTGGGATAAAGCTCGGCTGACTTGGAGACACAACGAGACGAGCTCTTGGGGTCTTAACGCGCCTTTTTTGTCTCCATCACGACAATTTAAAAGGAATTTGCGGAGATTTCCAAAGCCTTGATGTCGATAGCAAAGCAGAGGAAGATCATTGACCGAAGAAGGATCATCAAACTTTCCAAAGGAGGCAGCACAAGCGACTTGAGCCAAATTCGGATGATGAGGAAGATTGTGGAATGCCAGAGCCTCTTGAAGGAATTTTTCCAGCTGCTGAGGGGTTGCATTCTTCTTCAAAGTCTTGGAAAGAACCTAAAAATGGAAGTTATTCAGTCAAATAAAGATAAAAAAACTCACAGCCTCGTCATTACAAGGGGCGTCCTCTTCGTCATCCACATCGCCATTTGTCGCATCGTCAGTTTGTCTCCAAATCGCAAAACGAATTTCTCCAAATGTCCCCTCGCTCTCCAAGAAGGGAAGGATATTGAAGGGTTCTCTATCCACATGAAGACTTATCAACGCCTTTCGAATATCTACAGTATTCGGCCGATCGAAGAAAATTGAAGACGAATCGGGTGAGGCTGAAGTTGAAGGCAGAGAGCTTGTCTCAAGCAGCGAGTTGGCTGTCGAAGGAGGAGCTGAAAAATCGAAGTTTGAAAAAAGAAACATTTGTTTCCCTCACGTTGACGGAGTGGCGTCGAGGTGAGGAAAGGTTGTTGAGCAGAGGAATTTCGGTTTTTGAGTGACAGCCGACTAGCCACTGAGATGGGTCTGGCTGAGGTTCGAGGAGGTGTTGGAGTACAAGCCGTGCTCTCCTTCTTTGAGCGGCGGAAGAATGAAAACAGGAGGATTGTGATGATTAAGAGGAAAACTGCAGCCGCCCCTGAAATATAAAGATTAAAAGGCTTCCCATTAGTTTCTTCAATTTCGAATTCAAAACTCAATTTTCGAAAGCTTCTATGTTTTACAAAATTATGGAGGAGATTAAGCGCTACAAGATAGTAAAAATATAAAGTCTAAACCACTTTAAAAAACTTATAAACCCGGCTGTCTTTTTGAGATACAGTAATCTAAAAGGTCTAATCTAGATTAATTCCTTTAAAAATTTTAAATTTCTGGAGCTTTTCTGGCAAATTATGTTCTCCAAAGTTTGTAGAGAATACGGTAGGAACTGACCAATAATGAGGTAGAAAGTATGTTGAATTTCACCATCAGATCCTTGGTCGAGTTCTTCCGCGATTCCGCCGGAGATTCCTCGTCTTCCATCGCGACTCGCACAGATTTTTTCTTGCTTCAGTCGAACCACCGTTGATCTGGCTGCATGTGGCGAGGAGAAGTTGAAGAACAAGCTGACGACGAATTGTCCCGATCGATGGCCAGCACAGCGATATTCCACAATGAATTCTAAAAGAAAATTCGAAAAATCTTTGGCAGCGGCGTGTGTGATTCCCCTCATTTTTCTTTCCTGCCACGGCTATTCATTTCCTACGAGACCCGGGCTCGCTGACACAAATGGCCGTCTTGAAAAATGGATTCGGCAATTAGCCCCCGGCGACGGGTAAAAGGGGAAATCGTATAAATTCAGCCGAGGAATTCATCCATCAAAAAAATTGTTGGGAGGAAAACAAACCTTGCGGCTGGTGGGGAACCTCTCCATGGGTGGGAATGTGCAGAACAGGCAGGACAGACATATCCTCGGAATCGACTCGAGCCGTGTAGTAATACTGTAATTATTAATTTCTCAAGGACATTAATTCATGGTCTTCTTCTTCTTCCCTTTGAATTCGAAGCCCCCGAAAGAATCCTTGAATAGGCCATCGAGTGCCCGTAGAGAGTAATATTAGGACCAGAGAAGGACTCTCATCTAGACCAAAAAAAGCTTACTTTTCCAGCTGCATGCCAAGTAAAGGTGACTTGGTCGATCGTCGGTCCCACACGATAGGGAAATTTTGTGGCATACGCATTTACTACTCCGTTTTCAACGTAGCTCATTTCAGCATGGAGGCCTGGAAATTGGATTTAAGGACTGAGGAGAGAGGAAAAAGCGCTGATCTTTCAAACCAGACTCCTGAGATATAGAGAGACCGAGGCAAAACAGAGTTATAACACTTCCTTATTTGCCTCCATTCGGTCAAAATAGATTATTTTTATGATTTGCAATGTTCTGCTAAGTTGAAGGTTTTGACTTCCTCTTCAACTTTCGTGGACATTACTCCTCACAGAAATTATGCTAAAACCCATGAATAATTGAATTTCTGTGTGGGAACACCGACTACTGTAGCCAGAGGATACGGAGCTGATAAAAAAATAATATGGTATTTAAAAGACAGCACCTTTTTCCCAGCTAACAACCGCCTTTTGTTTTGCCGAAAGACGGCTCCCGCTGTGTCGTACAATAACATACCTAGCGTCCTATTCATCTCAGCATTGCTGATGTATAAGTTGACCTGGGCTTGTAGCCCGAGGGCGAGAATTAAGACTCCAAAAATAGTTCTTCTCATGTCATTTGTAATTCTGAAAACTTTTGGTTTTTGGCGGAGAATTAAAAGAAGAAGAAGAAGAGAAGAGAGAGAGGCATTTTAAAAGAGGAAGAAAAGTGGGAAGAGCTCTTGAGATTTCTCGAGCAAACATGAAATCATTCCGGGAGGACACCCCTCTCTCCCATCTGATTATCAAGAGGGAGAAAGAGAGAGAAAGCGCAAAGGTGATGGCTGAGCAATGAAGGGTTGTAAT
Source organism: Oscheius sp. JU1382 (assembly GCA_932521405.1). Classification (NCBI taxonomy): domain Eukaryota; kingdom Metazoa; phylum Nematoda; class Chromadorea; order Rhabditida; family Rhabditidae; genus Oscheius; species Oscheius sp. JU1382. Next base: position 6,743,114 of record OW051479.1, read on the forward strand.
GGGGGCGTGGCCGATGCCGAAGGATTATGGAAACGCAGTCCAAACTAGGAGTAAAAAGTTAGGCTCTCTCTCCCTCTTTGAGTGCTTGTTATTTGTCGGCCCCAACGCTGATCTTCTCCTGGCCGAGGGAGTCAACAGATTCTTCGGGTCAGCTGAATTTGTGAAAATGTGCGAGAAAACGTGCTTGTTGATCCGGAAAATACATCTCTCCATCAACATAAAATCACGGAGGTCTCTCAGTCTCAGCAGAGATCATAAATCAACGAGACGAAAATTTGTAGAAAAAAGACCACAAAAGAAAAAAATGCATTTTTGTGCTCTGACGATAACTAAATCCTAGAGCTATTTTCCTAGAAAATGATGTTTTACAAAAAAATTTAAAGGAGATTTACGATTGTTTTCCATCAAATTTAATTTCATTGGCTCTATGAGATAAATAACGCGGAGAAATCATATTTGGAGTTGATTCGCATGGCTTAAAGTCCAGCTGGACGTAACTCTTCTTCCCGACCAATTGTTACGAATGAGCTGCTGGACCCACCTCAGATAAAAAGAGGCGGCTTCTCCCCTTGTAGTGATAAATGGCCATCCAGAAGGCAATTAGATCGAGAACAGTTGTTCAGAGGAAAATGTTCCCGGATCTTGTTTTCGTCTTTTTGGTGATGATCCATCAAGCAATGATCCAATGTTTGTGGCGCAAAATATAACATAAACTCTCTCTCCCTCTAATGACACAATTGGCCCTATCCAGTTACAAGAGACGAAATTTGGTGAAAGAGAGAGAGGAGAGAGCCACGGCACTTTGACGCAACTACGGGCGGGCGGATGTCAATCAAAAGAAGAGTGGAAGAAAGAGCTCACCGGGAGAGAGGAGGATGAAAGGAGAGAGGGGTGAAGTTTTTCGCACGAACCAAATGAATTATTTTAGATGTTCAAGCAAGCAACACACTGGTCAAGTGGAAAGGGACAAACCCTTCTTCCTCAATCCATACATCAGCCATTTCAAAACAACGTCTGCAAAAGGAAATTCGCTCTCAAAATAGCCAAACATTCTAGAGTTACTCTAGCTCAAAATCAGAAATTAATATCAAAAAATTGTAGAAGAGATCTATAACTTTTCAATAAAGCAGAAAAATAGAAAAGCGCTTGAAAATTGACCATTTTGAGTGTTTCAGTAACAAGGGTATAAAGAGATGAGTATGTCATCTTTTTTATGAACAGACTATTGAAGGAAGATGACTTCCCGCGCGGAAATTCAAATTTTATGGGGTTTCTGATAATTTGATGTGCTGCAAAGTTGAAGAGGAGAACAAATTTTATAAGAAACTATGGATTTTGTGTATTTTGGTTTGTAAAAATCTCTATTCTTGGGGAGCTCGAAGGAACTCGTCTAGTGCCGTCCAAATTGAATAGAAAACTTCTGGGAAAGCCCCACCACCAGAGTTTTTTTGCCATATCGGCCTCTTCGCTTCAAAAGTTTTTGAAGGATCTTTTGCCCCTCTGCAAACTATACTAATTGGCTCCGGGGCAATATTCTCTCACACGTGGTCGGAATAGACAACGAAAAAGATGAGAAGAAGTGCCGAAAAAGTCATTGACCTGACTCAACCGAATGAAAGAAGCGAAAGCTTTTGTTCTTCTGGTCCGAACATATATAGTTGTCCTTTGAAGATGGACTCTCTCTCTCTCTCTCTGCTGGTCGTATGGGGACTGGAGTAGAAAACAAATGACCCAGTCCGCCACCTGGGGAGAGAACGACGCAACTCTTGGGCCAACAAGAGGAGCAAAGAGATTAGGCGACAAGTGGACCTCAGAGTCAATGGTTGAATGATGGGGCCACTTGATTAGAGTCTATGGATGGATTAAATCGTGTTAGCCGGAAGAGAGCAGTCCAGTCTAACCTATTTTTGAGGGCAAGGAGTCCGAAACAAACAACTAAATGCCGATGGATCGCTGTTTTTATGCTAAAAACCAATCAAAAGTACACATTTTTTTCTATATTTTAGACAAGTTTCGTAATTTTCAATCGGAAGTCGGAAAGGACTTTCGCTGGGAAAGTGCAATTTTCAAACTCAAACAGCCAGCTTTTAAATTTCCGCTGTTTTTCTAAAGTTGGCAGGGAGATCAAAATGCAGAGGATTTTAAAATATGATGTGTGACGATTTTTGAAATTTTGAGGAAATAGGCTAAAAAAAATACGAAGAAAAGATGTAAAAATGAGAAGAAAATGTTTTTATGAGCCCCGTGAAGAACTAACAAGCCCAGGGAAGATCTGCTGACGGATTTACGAGCCACGGCAGTCAGTGCAGCTGCGTCCTAGCGCATTGTGGTGGCTCGCTTACAGGGTCGGGTCATTTGGGCAGCAGGCTGAGCGGGCGTCAATCGTTAAGAAAACGTCAACGGGACGAGGCGCTTCTTTTTGATCTAAGCATCGTTGCCAATAAGGGCTGAGAGAGGCCAAGGGGTGTTGAAAATGGTCTTATCAGCTGCCCGAAAAAACTGAGGTGAGGCGACCCACACATTGTTTGGAAGGCTGTTGGGGGCTGTGGGAAGATGGATGAATCAGGGCTGGCGATCAATGTAATTCGCTGCAATTTTTTATGTTACGCCACGTTTGAATTTGGCGGCGGATGATGGAGAGAGACTCTTCTTTTTCTAGCTAGCAGTAGGGGGGATGTAGCAGGTTTTGCAAGCTTTTACAAACTCTTGTAACTCTTTTTCCTCTCTACATTTTTGTAGAACTTTGTTTTCCAAGAAAATCTGAGATTTCCACATGGAGCCCATTTTCCTACCATAATCTCTACAAAAATGCAATTTTCAAGTTTTTGTCTTACTGTGTTTTAAAAAGTTGTAGCCCTTGAACTCCTCTACTATTCGTTAGCTACAAAAATTAAGATTTAAGCGTCAAAACACACAAAAATCCTTTGAATAAACTCCCTACTGTAGCCCAAAAAGTTTGAAAATTGATTCTCCTTTAGGATTTTTAATTTTATACCAAAAATGTGGAGATTTAAGGGAAGATTTGGGTCTCAAAAAGGGTCAAAGAAGGCTGTTAGCAGGCCAATCTGAGATAATTGCCCCTCACGGCTAATAAATCTCAACTGCTACATTAATAAGCGGTAACAAAGAGGAGAAGAAGATGGACGTCGCCCGCTCACCCCTCTGTCCACAATGGCAATTAAGGTCGTAGCGAGAGAGCCACACGACCCGAAAGAGGATGTGATATGACTTGGAGGAGAGAGAGAGAGATTGTGCGAGCCAGAAAAAAAGCTGTTGAAGGTCGAGGTCATCCACATCCCGAAAAATGGGGGCATCAAAAATCAGTAAAGTATTTTTGAAGGTGAGAGCAGCCACCTGTGTCTTTATGAGCCCTCTTATGCAGTAATTAGGAAAGATGATGGATGGGAGACAATTGCTCGTCGTAAAGTGACTGACAGAGAAACAGAGAGGAGCATGCAACAGACATTTTCACGTAGATCACAATTTTGAAGACTTCGACAGATCCTGATTGATCATAGAAAGCGAAAAGCATCCAGAGGGGCTTTTATTTCCACCTCCAAGCTTGATTTTCGTGACTTACAATGCTCTGAATAGTTGTAAAAATTGCGAAGCTTAATTGAAAATTTCTTTATTTTTCATAAATTTGCAGCAACAATTAAAATCTAAAGTTTGAGCCACAAATTTAAAAAGCTGGCTCAAAATTAAATGAAACATTGATAGTTTTTGGCTACAGTAACCTCAAAAAGTTTGAAATTTGGGTCCTACTCCTAAGATTTTGCAATTTTTTAGGCCCTGAAGTGACCTTCACACAATACAGTATTCTACAAAGCTGTAGAGAAAGTTAAGGTCTACAATTTTTAAGAAGAACATTTTAAACATATTGAAATCAATCTTTTTGATCTTGCTGAAGCCATAAAACAGGCTATTTATCTATAAAAGTATAATGACATTTGCAGCACTTTTTCTCCAAGGGAATTCCTTTTAAATTCTGGCCCTTTAGTGGATTTACAGATTCTGAAAGCTGGAGTAACTTGAGCCTTTCGCAAAATAGGACAAAAGGCAATTATACTAAATGGCCTCCCACTGGGAAAGAAGACCCCAATCGATGGGACAAAAGGTCCCGACAAAGAGCTGTGGTGGGAGACAGTTCCTTTTTGCGCGACTTGTCACCAAAAAGGCTGGGTCATTTTTCAAGGGGACGAGGTCGTCAACTTGAGACTTGAGACCGGTTGTGCAGGTGTTCGAAAAGTTCTTCTAGGAGAAGGACTAATTGAAGTGGAAATGGAGAGAGCCCAAGGTCACAAAAAAGAGGCCCTCTCCCTCCTCTCTTTGGCGGTCTCAAATTACCCAAAAATTAGACCAGCTTTGCGCAGCTGGAGGTATCATTCCAGGTGGAGATGACGGTAGTGCATATGGCTCGGGTGGATTAACCATGATGGGGTCAACAAAGGACGCAGGTGGCGACTGAAGGCGCTGATGAGTCAGTGGGGCAATTCCGGACATGGCACCTCTTATCTCGAAACAAGATAAGGTCTTCATTGCCGTTTGGCTTCCCACTTTCTCTTTTTGTTCCCTGGGAGAACGACGACGCCAAAATCTGATCAAGACTACGAATAGGAGGATTATCCGAGGGAGAATCTGTTGAGGTCAAGAATCTATTTGGCCAGATTTGTCACTTCGTCTCCGATTTCCGAGACTCTCTCCCTCTCTCTCGAGGGCTATTTTTGATCAAAAACACCCACTACTTCCTGTTATCTTCTCCTATTTAAATCGAATTTAGCTGGGAAGAGATAAGAAGCATACCACCACCTGTCGGCTATTTTCTTAATTAGAATCTTTTCTCATTGTAGAACAAATAAGAAGTATTTACGATGTTTATACTGTTCTGCAAAGTTATACACCTATGATCTTCTCTGCTGAACTTGGTTTTCCAAGAAAATAACAGCAGAATCCGGAAATTTGATCTCACATGCAGCTATGATCGATTACTATAGCCTAAAAGTTACATTTTAACCCAATTTTTAAAAGAAGAGTCTTGGAACAATGAGTTACTGTAATCCGGAGATTTTTGACTTCCAATGCTCAAGAAGACCTTTCTGTCTTCCTGGATTGAGCTTCTGAAACTTGAAGAGTTACCGTTATTCAAAAAGTGTAATATTCTCCAGTTTGAGAAATCATAAAAGTCCCTCTTAAAAATGCTCAGCAGCCGTGTCTCTCTCGAACTCCGTCTGATAAGAAAGCTTAAGCCTGCTGTTGTGTCCAAAAACCAATTCGACATCTTGTCGCCTTGTCTTGCTGATTGGTTCCGTTTTCTCACATCATCTTTCCTCTCCTAATTCCCGCTGATTTTTAGTCCATCTGCCCCAAGAGCACAATCATCTTTCGGTCCGGTTGTGTCATCTCTTTCTCAGAGAAAGTGTTTATAAATAAAACGAGGTCTCAAGGTCCAAAATAGGGGGAGGGAGGCTGGCTCAAAGGTTTTTTGGTGGGAGGAAGTGTGACGTGAGAATTGTCTCGAACGGCCAGAGACTGCCAATTTCGTGGAAGGAATATGGCGGAATTTCTTTGAATTCCCCCAGACGGAGGCTGATCTATTCCTTCAACGGTTTTGCTGCAAAGTCTGCAGGGACTTTTTGCCCCCCGAAAGTCCTCCAAATCACTTTGTCTTTTGGCTCTAGCTGTTGTTTCGAAAGAAAACTCTCACGCGATTCTCTCAGGCTTATCTTTCGCCTCCTCTCCTACTCTTTTAAATGCTTCGCATGACCTGCGCGTCTATAGGCTGTTTGTCCAACCAACACCTTCCCCCTGAAGCTGCCTCCCTCCTTCCGAAAATTGGATAAAATGACCACGGCGGGGTAATCGCCTTTAGTCGACTCCTCCTCAAAACAAACCTTGTCGTCCACATCTTTTTGACGTAGTTCGCTAGTTATTTATGACGATTGCGCTCTCTGTTTTTAGAATAAGAATGGAGTCACATCAGAATGACGTGTGTTGGTTTATTTCTCGGAGAAAAAAATATTAATTACTAGGGGGTGGCCACGAGGGAGGAAGAAATTAACCCAATCTCTCGCACGAGAGAACTATGCTACTGCATTACGCTTCCAACCATTGGTCTCCTCCTTTTATTCGCTTCATCGAGCTCTGGGAGTCCTTACTTATTACTTCTAGGAATCACTTTATTTTACCACCTTTTTAGCTCGTTTTCTCCTCTACAACTTTACTGAAGATTGTTTTTAACGACAATTGTTTTCGAGTGGAGAAATTTGACTTTCCTAGGTGGAGTATTTTAAACCTACAGTAAACCAAAAAGGATTACTTTTCTTAAAGATTTTAAGCGCAGTTTTTGAATTATTTGATTAATGAAAAACTTCAAAATCCTTGGAAATCATTTTTTTTTAGCTTTTTTGATCAATTTGTAGGGTTTGATCTCCTCTCACCAAGAAAAGAACCCCTCTCCTAAGAAAAAGAATCATCCCCAGCCAGGAATTCATATTTCTTTATGGGACTGACTGCAGTACTGCGAAATGAGGGGCTTCGGGAGCCACATTACGAGCTCTCAGTCGGAAATGGCCTCCCCCAAACATTCCACGGCGTTCTTTTGGCCCGTCTCCTTCCAATTTCCATCAAGTAGCCACTGACGTGATGTATCTCTGTACTATTTTATGGTCTTTATCTCCCCAAGACTCCATCCAATTTCCAAGGAGCGATCGGAAAAAAGAAGGAAATGTTGTTCCCACGTGTTCTACTGCGTCAGAACGGAATTAATCAGCTAATTTTTTTTTGTATTCTTTCCCTCGTCGTTCTGAAGCCTAATGGTGCTATTTGTCTGGCTTTATGATTCACCCAAAAAAACGAGAAAAACTTCCCTCATATTCGTATCCGTCAGCCACCAAAAGGGAAAAGGCCAAAAGCTGCTTTGTTGTCCTCAGACCACTTGTTTTGAGTCGTTGTTTTGGCCGTAACCACGGTCCCCAGGAGTTTCATAACTCGCATGTCACTTGTTTAAAAATCAACTGAAAATATTTCACAACTTTTTCTAATGTTGAGTCTGGGGGTCTGACAATATAAAAGGCATTTCTCAGATAGAAATTCAAAACATTTCTTCCCTCTCTTAGGCTCCTTTCCCTTTGGTTTTCAATAACTTGTTAGACCTTCTGAAAAGTTGCAATTAAAACTGTAAAGAGAAGGTCAAAAACTACAAAAAGTTTGCTTCAAATCTCAACTTCTGAAAATCGCTTTAGAAGCTAGAAAATAGTCATTTTATACTAGGAGATTGAGCTCGGATAATTCCACATTTTCTGCTTTTAAAAATAACTTTTATATTTTTCTTTGTTCTGTAGAGTTGTAGAGAAGATCAAAGGCTATAACTTTGCAGAACGTCAAATTTATGAAACCTGGTAAAAGTAGCTCGAAATTGAGAGGAAAGGGGACTTACGGTAGCTTTCTGGCTGAACCCGTAAATTATTGCTATTTTCCCGAGGCATCCAGACGAACTTTAAGACATTCTGAAGGACCAGTTGTTTGGACTGAGAAAGTCCTGACTGTTTTCCAAAATAAATCTCTCTTGAATGCAGCAACAAATCCGAAAAGCGCGCGGTTCCTCGAAAGGCCAGTTGCTCTTTCCGGCTTTCGTGACTTTTTGGACTTTTCGGGGGGGGGGGGGGGGGGGGGGGGGGTTTTTTGACCTCTCAGTTTTGCCCCTTTTTCCTTCTCAAAACTCTCAATGGTTCAGCTTCCGTGACTTGTTTGCGAGCAGAGCAGCTGTCCCTCGTGACTCAATTCCCCACGTGCTCAATCTCACAAAAAAAGCACCCATTCCATGGCCACTATTCTATTTACTTATCCTTATGGTCGGCAGTTTTTTTCCCCCAGAGAGGGAGAGAGAGAGAGAGACTGTAATTCCGCCTCCCGCCCTTTGGAATCAATGCTTTTCCGCTACACACACGCACTGCGTCTATGACGTCTCGGGGCTCTATGGCTGGGAGCTCAGTGCCTCCGGCAGCAAACCGGCCCTTCTCTGACTCTGACTCTCTCAGTCGGCTATCACATTCCGCCCCTTTTCGTCCAGTGTGCTCCCCGGCCACTTGATCTAAGCTCCTAGACCTTTAATCAAACTTTTTGGACTTTTGGCCTAAAAATCAGCACACTTTTCGTCAAAAATATTTACCTCCTTTCTTTATTCTTTTGCAAAAGCGTCAGTTGCATCACTTTCGAAAAACTTCGCAAGACCCAGTCCTGTCTCGGTTTTTGAACTGTCTAAGTCGCTTTTCTCTCATCTTTGGATCAATGTCACTACCATGACACTTTGACTACCTTTCTATCAATCCTCGCCACGTTTTCCTTTAATTTATTCGATTTCTATATCATTTTTACATAGAGACCCCCATTTTTAAGAGAGCAAATGCCTTTCAAAATGTAGAAATTCGAGAAAATTGAAATGAGGAGATTGAAATCCCCGCTGAATCTTGTTCGCTTTAAATTAAATGAATAAAATCACCATCACGACTTAGTTTTTTGAGCTCGAATTATCACGATTTTTCGCCTCTGATCTCTTGCGTCTCTGTTCTAGCCTTATTCGCATTAAGTTGCTCAACATTTCCGAGAAATTTTCAGCATACTGTATCCTTAGTCTGCAAAAAGTGCCCAGTCAGTTATAAGTAGGCTCTAAAAATAACTCAGCTTTACACTCGATTTGACTACTTTTTGACTAACCGTCTGAGAGAAGGTTTTAAAATTTCATTTTAGAGTCTATTTGCTTTTTGTATCGATCAAAATATAAGCTCTAGCTTTCTTTTTCTAATCAAATTTATCATTTTTGATGGACAAAGGCTCCTCATTACGAAAGGATTTTTGGTTTTTCAAGTGATCAAACCAAGAAATGGAACGATTCCTATACCAATTCTTTCAAATTAGTCAGCCTTTTTGAAGAGATAACCTTCCCCCCAGCGATTTAACAATTTTTCATTCGAAAGTCTGTAGCTTCGCTTCGTTGAATGATCTATAGAAAGAGTTCAAAATAGTTTCCTCCTTCTAAAAAAAACTCTTCCCCGACCCAAAATGACGATTTTCTATTTCTGTTGAGTGCGAGTCGATCAATTTTGCAGGTAAATTAATTGAAATGCGCTCGGAGAAGTTGAATAATTCAAATAGTTCCGTTTTGTTCCAATTTGTCACTATTTCTCGAAATGCCGAGTCTGAGAGGATGAGAAGAGACAGAGATCCCTCTCTCTCTCTCTCTCTTTCAAACATCAAAAACATCTAATTCCTTTGGGGGGTGCTCAGCCCTTTAAGGGAAAACAGTTCAGCGAGTAAACTGAGAGCAGAAATCCATAAAATGTTTTGTTTGTTTAGACGGTGTTTCCAAAACGGATGTTTTCCATCTCCCGTTGTTTGATCATGTTTCTCTCTCTCTCTTCTTCCAACAACCATTAATTCTATAACCTCTCTCTCTCTCTCTCTCTCTTACGAAAACACTATTGTTTTCTTTTTCTGACCCGTGACAACTGATACTCCTCCTCTCCTCTCTCTTCTTCATTCCTAATCCGCTTGCTCAGTTACGTAACTTGTTGCGCAGTAGCAGATTGACTCCTACGTGCAGCAGCCTCTTTTCTTTGGGGATTCTTTCTCTCGACAAAAATAGAAAATCTTTTTTTTTCAGAGCTAGACCGCGTCACAAGCCGCGAGAGAAGCTACAGATACGAAGCAGTGCTATGAGAATTGGCTCATCTGTCAGCCTAGTTAGGTGAGTTCAACTACTTTTTTTCCTATTTTTCAGGCAAAGTAATGAAAAAGGCAAAAAATGCTATGGGAAAATCGAAAACTCCGGTTGTTATAACTACCGTCCCCTTTACAGAAGGTTCCCTCCATGGCAGCAAGATTTTTTTCGTTTTTATTTTCTAGCTTTGGAAAGTCACATAAGGGATCAGGTGCCATAACTTTCCAATACTTTTCATAGTGCGAAAAACGCTTAAAAGTTGAGAAAAATTGACAGTTTTGAGTGGCAGTAATCTTTGAAAAAAGTCAGGTTCCTGCGAGGAAATTCAAATTTTCTGAGTCCTACAGATATCTTTTGATATGACAATACTCTACAAAAATGTAAAGGAAGAATAAGAAGGAATCCTTTTGATTAGAATGTGACCTGTTGAATGCCTTTTAGACAGAGTTAGTCATCGCTGTTGGATTTTCCACCTGCTGTGTGTAGTTTCCAAAACAAACAGAAATTGTAGCATTTCGTCTTTTTTGTGGGTTTACAGAAAAGAGGTACGAGTAGGCACGTTGTCCATTAGCAAACAGCCCATGAAATGCAATCACGCAATGATACAAACCAGGAACCCAGAAGAAGGGTTCGTTTTCTAGGGGGTTTTCCTTCAAAAAGCCAGCGAGTAGATTCATTTTCTAAGAAAAGCGGAGAAGAGTTTAAAGATTTGTTATAACAGGTTGCCACCTACACACGGAAATCAAATGGAGTGAATTATTTAGTTATCACCTCGCCTCGCTCAATCTCTCTCCCGCTCACAGGCGGGGCCGTCTTAGATGTTCGGTTTCATCACGCGCTGTTACAAAGTATTGCCTGGGATCTTGAGCCAGCTGACCATAGGAGAGCTGTTTTGCTGCCCCGGGCACATGTTCCTTAGTCTTTATTACAATTCCCATTGTTTCTCTACCTATTTTCGAGGTCAACTTACTCCCCCCTCACTCGATTTTCCGTGGATTTTTTATTTTCCAACCTAAACTATTAGAAACCAATCTATTCTACAATTTTTTAGAACATTATCTTTACTTAAATTTCCGCTTTTCTGATCAAAATTTCAATTTTTTGGACATTTATAGTCTGAATCTTAACATTTTTCTGGGTTTTAGAGCGATTTTTTTGCACTTTGAAAAAAGACTGATATTTTCTAAAATGTTGTGGGAATTCGCGATAAAACCTAAAAGATAAGGGGCTCGTTTATAGGACTATGGCATCTTTTTCTGTACTCAAAAGTCGGCTTTTTTGCTTTGAAATTTGAAGCAAAGTTATAGTTTTTGATCTCCTCTAGAACTTTTCTAAGTATCGTAACTCGTAAAAACGGAAACATCTGTCATAAAAGTGGGGATGAAAGCGGCTTGTAAGCGCCCTCACTTGCTCCCTCTCCTATTCCGGAGCGTTCTCTTATCTTGCTCTCGCTGCTGATAAACTGACCCACATCTTGAATTATTCCCCCTCCCTTCCCCGAGGCTCCAAAACATATTGCGTGTGCTGTCAAAAATCCTCCTTATTCACCATCTTCTTCTTCCACACGTGACAATTTCCTTCGTCGACACGTAGCCTCTAAAATAACAAATGTCTTTCACATTGGCGCCACCTTTGGTCAAGGCCGTTGTGTCCTTCCCCAGGCTTCTTCCACCTTCAAAACCGCCTTTTTTTCAGCCGGTTGGTTTCGGAAAACTTGGCTCCGGCAACCGAATTCTGTCGGGCTCAGCACTCCCGTTGACTAGTTTCTGCTGAGCTGTCCCTAGCGATTCTCTCGATTGAATTCGACATCGTCTTCCTTCGTCCACCTTAATTTTAAATACGGTACGCTTATCCAACAACTAAATTAAAGACAAGTATTTTTAGCTAAATTTTATCATCAATTCACAATGGGCAGCGCAACCCAGAAGCGAGCTCTGACCCAAAATCCTACTTATTTCAAGCCAGCTCCAAGCGAGATCCAGTTTGGTCGTATGAAGTAAGTTTTCTTAAATTTACTCTTCTTAGAATACTGTAGAAAGGCGACAAGCTTCATATTTTTGTAATTTATCGCAAAAAAATTAACTTTTTAGAGCTATCGTAACCAAAAAGCGAGGAATTTTAACTTTTTCGAGGTTGTAGAGCGGATCTTTTTAAACGCGAATATTAACGGCGAAAAAAAATGTGAAGATTCTTCCTGTTTAACTAAAATGGCTTCCTAGGTTCCTCATTACGGATCGACCAAACGACAGCACGATCAATAATTTCATCGAAGAGCTGGAGAAGCATCAAGCTCGCGCAGTTGTCCGAGTTTGTGAGCCAACCTATGAGACGAAGCCGCTCTCTGAGCATGGCATTGACGTCTTGGATTGGGAGTTCAGCGACGGCTCTCCGCCTCCACCGGAGGTCATCGAGAAATGGCTCGGCTTGGTCCGTTCCTCCTTTAAAGAGCATCCCGAAAATTCCATTGCCGGTTTGTATTTTTTCTCTATGCTTTTTATCGCAGGATTTCAGTTCACTGTGTGGCAGGATTGGGACGAGCTCCAGTTCTCGTCGCATTGGCTTTAATCGAAGCCGGGATGACATATGAAGACGCCGTTGAGCTAATCCGAAAGCAGAGACGAGGCGCCTTGAACCAGAAGCAATTGACCTTCCTTGAGAAGTACAAGCCAACTGGCGAGCTGCGCAAGTTACGCTATTCCATCAACGGCAAGCAGCACAAAGCCTGCTGCATCCAGTAGATCCACACAATATCACTCCTTCCGGTGGTTGGAGAGAAGTCCCAAAGAGTCTTTTGTTTTGTCCTTTTTCTCTCTCTTCATTTCTCTGTTTTTTGTATTTCTTTCCTTTCCAATGTCTCTCCCACTCCTCTCACTTTCCTCTTCTTAATTATCAAAAATTTGTGTTTTTTTTTTGAGAATAAATTGACTAATTCTTCATTCTTTTCTCATATACTATAACTAAGAAGAGGCTCAACACAAAGAAAGGAACAGGCGATATTTCTGAAAGATTGCTCCTCTTCTTGTTGTCAGTGTAACTTAGAATATAAAAAAACTTGGAGAACAGTAGGCAGGCAAAAGAAATCGAACAGACGTTCTCATTCAGCCAGTCATCCGGAATGAATCAGTAGTGGGACATTGATGAGACTTTCGTGACGTACGATTTGTCATTGAGATATCCCGGAACTAAGCTGAGATCACATTAAATGTGTAGTAAGAATGGATGAACAAGCAGCAGACGATAGAAAGGAATGAACTACTCGACTACTATGGACTACCATCAACTTTTAGAGAGAAGTTTGGAAAATTTACATCCATCTTACTTGATTTCGAGTAGCTGATAGAAACTCACATCGTTCCAAGAGAAATTAACGCCGAAGATGTCGAATGAGCAGAAGAAGACAGCCTATTTATCACAAGTAACAGAGATTTGACTTTGGTGGTACTGGATTCCTTGAAGTTGCCTATACCTAAGCTAGTTTTCTACCTATATTTGAATTTGTTTATACTTAGTGTGGTGTTCTCAGAACGGGAATTAAGTGAATTCCGCTCATTTTTCCGTCAAAAGAAATCAAGCGAAAGTCCTCTCAAATAGGCTCAAAAAAGACATTTTACGTCAATTGGTTCTCTACAGAAAAACTTGCATTCAATCGGCAAAGTTTTCGAGGGAGAAATAACCAAAAAAAAGACTGTTTTTTTGATCGAAGAAGTAAATGAAAAATATAACAGAAAGAGAGGTTGTCAGTTATTTATTGCTTTATTTTCTCTTGGTATTGACAGCAGATTTTCCACGACCGTCCTCATCAATCGGTGGAGGAAGCAGATTGATCGGCTGTCCATCACCAGGACATTCTTGCGGTGCCTGATAGTCATGCGTTTCATCCCAATCGAGCGGCTCATTCCATTTAATTCCATTGGCCTTCGTGGCATGAGCGACACAGTCGTAGATAAACTTGTAGTCAGGAATGGAGAAGTAATTAAGTTCATCCAGGTACTTAATGATTCGAGTAAATTCACGCTTCGGACAGTCTTTCAAGAAGGCTTCCATGGCCCTTTCGTCGGTTCGCAGTTCTTCTTTCATCTTCAGAACCTCATCTCGGTTATCAGCCTGCAATGAGAGATTTAAAAAAAAATAGCAACTAACCTTGTATTTCCTCCAAGGGAGAGCACCAGAGGTCCATTCGACAACCATGTAGAGCCAGCCTTCGAGGTCATCTTTCCTTGACTGGTCCTGCTGTCTCATAGCCGCGAGAGGAGCGTAACGAGTTGTGCCTCGGAAAGGAGCGATGTCTCTTTGCTTGCGGCAATCTTTATCCTTGTTTTGGAATTGGCGACACAAGCCGAAGTCCAGCATGTAGATGAGATGATGCTCCTTTTGATTCTGGTGTCCAGCAGCAAAGTTGCCCGGCTTGATATCTCGGTGAAGGAAGCCGATGCGGTGGAGTTCTTCGATGCAGATGAGGCACTGGCTGGCAGCTTTGAGACTTGTTCCAAGCGTGAATTTCATGGAGTCTCTTTCGACGCGGAGATCCCAGAGATTCTTGCCGATGAGCTGCATGACGATGAAGGCGAAACGGGCCTCAACCTTTCCACGGTCCATAACAGAACAGAAGTGTCTGCTCTTGATTTGTCCAGCTCCACAGAGAACCTTGCAGTCCATAGCCAATACCTTCTTGCGCGCGGCTGCCTTCTCACATTTGATGGCAAAACGCCGGCCATCAGATTTGCGAATGACTTCGAAGACAGCACCATAGCCGCCTTTTCCCAGCAAGCGAAGGACCTTGTACTTGTCGCGACGGGTGACAATCTCCTCGTTCTCCTTCGGCAGAATTTCATCATCTTCCTCTGACGACATCTTCAGCTGATCCTAGACGTATTCAATGGCTTGGCTATCGTAATCTTCATTAAATCAGTTTTGACCGTTTAACTTGTTCAAATCAAATTGGATCTGGGTGAATCTTATAAGGATCTGGCGAGGATCAGTTTGCTTAAGATTTAGCGCAAACCACAAATAAAAGTCCTCTTGAAAAAACCAAATCAAAGAAAATGATCAGTTTGAGACGGAGCTGCTCAAATATTTTTTCTTTTTCTCCTGATTATATTTCGATTTCAGATATTTCTTCTTTTTTATCTCATTGTCTACATCGAAAATAGACAAAAATAGATTTACAAGAGTGCTAGAAGATGACTTTATAAACGAACAATTCGAAACTCTTTCCATATCTCTGCAGTATTTCTGCTCCAACGAGAGAATGACTCTATACTTTCTTTTTCTATTTCTTATTTGTTTCTCTCTTACAAATTGAATAATTCTTCTTCTTTCTATTTTTATTCTATTTTAGGTAAAATTTAGTTAGTTTCAGGCTCAAGAAATGGCTACATTTGATCCTCGACAACGGGGAACAAAAACTATAAGCGCCTATAGAGATCAGCGCTTCCAGGTAACTTTTTTTTTATGACTGTTGTCATTTTAAATTTTGTTGGCCTTAAAAATATTAAAAAATTAATTTTAGGGATCTCTCAAGGATCAAGAAAGTGCTCTTATAACTTCTACAACACTCTATGTTGGAAATTTATCCTATTATACACGAGAAGATCAGGTGATTTGTTTTTTAATAACACAACAATTTAGTTTTAATATTTATTTAACGTAATATTTTAGGTTTATGAGCTTTTTGGACGAGCTGGTGATGTGAGGCGTGTGATTATGGGCTTAGATCGATTCAAAAAGACCCCTTGTGGATTTTGCTTTGTAGAGTTAGTTTATTTTGTAATTTAATTTTAATATTTGCAGATATTATACACGCGATGAAGCTGAAGTTGCCATGAAATATGTTAATGGAACAAGACTTGATGATAGAGTAATTCGTACTGACTGGGATGCCGGTTTCCAAGAAGGAAGACAATTTGGCCGTGGAAAGCATGGTGGACAGGTATGATTTTCATGAATTCTTTTTATTTTTCTAGGTTCGTGATGAATATCGTAAGGACTATGATCCTGGAAGAGGTGGCTGGAATAAAGCAATGGCTGTTAAAAGTAAGAAATAAAATTTCATATTATTTTCATTTTTCAGATCAACCAACAGACGAATAACGGGATGCACGGTCTTATTTATATAATACTTTTTAATTTTCTAATTGTTGTTCCGATAAAGTGATCTCGAAGACCATTTTATATTTGTTTCTATGTTTTATCACTCTACCAAAACTGATTATTGCGATATTTTGCTAATTATGATTTAAGATGTCTACTCGATTAGCTAGGCTTTGGCAGCCAGGAAATCCACAGAGACGAGTCTTTCTCCCCGACTTCTGGATGGCTGTCGTAGAAAGTCCTACCGTCGGAAGGTATAAATTGCCCAAGAATTGTGTGAAGTTTGAAGTCGATCCCAGGTAGGAAAATATTTTAGTTCTAACAATTTCAATTTAGAATGTCTAAGCATGATATTCGTGAATATTTGACTAAAATTTATAAATTACCTGTAAGAGATGTGCGAACAGAGGTTAGAAAATCTAGCCTTTTAATTAATTTTTCCTTCCTAGGTTCAAATGGGAGAAATTTCCTGGCAAGGAGAAACAGATTATCAATATAAAAAAGCTATTTGGAAAGAAAATGACCAGAAATTTGCCTATGTTTATATGGTTAGTTCTTATTATTCAACTCTAGCAATTAATCATAATTGTTTGAAGAGTAAAGAAGTCCAATTTGAATTCTCTGATGTTTTCTTTAACGATGAGGAGATTGATGAAATGAAGAAGGCATTAGAACAACAGAAGAAAGCCACACAAAATAGCAAATTTGTAAATCGAGATCGGAAGAAAATAGGAGAACTTTTAGCCGCGTAAAAACTTGGCATATTCAGGTTGTTGATTTTTTCTAGACTTAGTAAATTTTTTTTCAATTTGAATAGAATAACAGTTGGAAGAAAGTTTCAGATTTGTTATTTTTTCACTAAACGGGGATTATTTTAATATTTACTTAGTTTTCCCAGACGGCAGAGACTTTTTCCTTTTTGAACACGTTTCGGCCCAGGTGTTTCCGTCTCGTTCAGCGGGAGGTGGCCAGCCATGCCCATCTCATTCTCGACAATCACCTAGGGATGTCCACAGGATGGAAACGAGTCTCTAAAGCCACAAGAAGTTTCGACCTCTAGAGAAAGAGAGAATCTTCTTTGCCTCCATCAATTTAATGAGAATGACATGAATTATGCGACCAACCTATTTGAGAGACCCGGAGGAGACAAAAGTTCAAGATCCCCATTGCCTAAGGCCATTGTTGGAAATTTTCGCGCGGACTGCCAATCGAACGCGGCTATCTGTCCCGAACCGGCGAGCACTTTAGTGAAATTGTGGCCGACAGGCTTTCCTTTCTCTCTCTCTCCAAGTCTTCCCCTCGCGTGTTATTGCGCCGGGCAGGCGCGCTGGCCGACGGCTTGAGACCAGTTCATAGAGCTTGGAAGCTTATCCCTATACTTGCTTCCACAAACCGCCAAATTGGAATCGAATCGATGCAGCCAAGATAGTTCCAGTCGGCCAATTAGGTGGATCAGTTACGATCAGATTGTGGCAGACTATTACGGCCGGAAGAACAAAAACTTTCAGCGCTTTCCCTCCTCTCTCTCTCTCTCTCTCTCTATCATTTCATTTCTCTTCTTTTAATAATTATTTCCTCAACTTTTCAATTACTCTAATCCTATCAAAAGTACTACTTTCTCCTTCGCTCCACAGAGACAAATCTTTCACAATTTGAAAAAATGTTCAGCAAATTTGTATAAAACTTGAAGCTTCAAATCAAAAACAAATCTTAGGATTGACTGAAAAATACTTAACTTTAAGGATTGCGGTAAATTCAAAAGAGAAAACTATAAATCACATTCTTCTCATTATTTTTCTGTCTTTACAGTAAGCTTCTTGAGGAGTTATTTTTCGCGAATCATATGGAAAATCAAGCTCTACAAGAAGATAAAAGTGATCTCAAAGATGGGAAATTGCTTAAAAATTGAGAAAATCCATCTTTTTGGTATATACAGTAACCATAAGAAGTAGCCTCAAACTTTCTGTGCTCTTTGCAAAATGTAGTTTTAAATAGTTGCAGAGGAGATGAGAAGAACTTTGCAAAATAAATCTCTTTGTGGTTGTGGAGAACTGATGGAGTTATTGTCAGAGGGGTACGGTAGCTATACGCTTCGATAGGCTATATTCTTATGCGATTTTCTCTTTCACCTCGTCTATAACCACGTGTTATCTTGCTTTCTCCATTTTTTTTTCCAAAAGCTAGCCCGCAGCCAGCCGAAACAGCTTCCTTATCTCAGTGAATCTCTAAAGTTTTTGGCTATTCTTTCAGTCTCTCCCCCTCTCACACTCTTCCTTTCCAAATTCAGAAAGAGGAGCTATGATGCTCCTTCTTCTCCTCCTCTTTACAAGCGGATCACATGGACAGTTCGCTGAAATTGCCTCATTAGCCACCTCGTTTCTCGGCCCCGGGCTTAGCGGTCTAGCCGGGGCGGCCGGTCCCGCTGCTGCAGCCGGAGGAGCTGCTGGCGCCTTGGGTCAAATTGGCCAATGTAAGTTCTCTCTTAGCTGACTAAGCAAGCCTGCAGTATACCAACTGGCTCAAGGAGCTCTCCAACTGACGAGCACAGGAGTGGGTGTTTTAAATCAAGCTACGGAGGGAAATTGGTTCCCAGCTGCTCTTGAGACTGCAGCCAAGAATCAGGAGGGTTTTAGAAAGAATGGAGGAGGACTTGGAGGAGGACTTGGAGGACTTGGAGGACTTGGAGGACTTCCGATGCCAGGACTGGGAGGAGGTGGAGGTGGATTTCCTGGATTGATGCCTCTCCCTGGATTGGGACCTCTTGGTCCAACTCCTGGAAAGACTGGCGGAGCTATTGGACCCGAATTTGGAACAAGCTTCCCAGCTCCAGATGTCGATGATTACAATGAAGACTTGGATATTTTGACAACTCCAGCACCAACAACTAAAAAGCCAGTGGATCCTTTCGAAGAAATCGAAGACAAAGACTTGGAAAGACCCAACTTGACCACTACTCCCAGAGCTCCTGTAACAACAACCGAACCCGTCACTCTTTTCCCTGATGAGGTGAGGAAATCTCTAGGCGTTTCACTTTCTCTAATCTCTTGAAAACTTAGAGATTTAGAGCCTCCTCAGGTTCAAAACTCAATTTTCATCGCATTTTCGTAAGAAATGATACTCTAAAAAGTTGAAGTTTTTATTTTTTTGTGCGATTTTAGAGCGAAGAAGAAGAAACCTTGAGAAAAAAAAACCTAGCTTATCTTCAAATCAAAATGGTTTGCAGGAAGAATTTGAGACGCTTGCCCCCACGCCGCAACCAAAGAAGCAGATCCGGATCGAGTTGCCAAAGGAGAATAAAGAAGAGGAAGACTACTTTGATCAAGTCCGTAAGGAAGAAGAAGCTGTCGTCGAAATCACAAACACAGAAAAGAAGGACGGCGATGAGCTTTTAGTAAGATTCTTTTCTATTCGACAAGAAAGTTGTTCAGCTGTCTATCCCGCCCAAATCTCTTCCTTCTGTTGATGCTAAAACAATCGAGGAGAAGAAGGACAAAAATGTTCCAAATCTAGAGAAATTGGTGGACACTTTGAGACAAAAAAGCAGTCTTACCGAAGAGGAAATCCAGGAGTTGGTTGGACAAGTCGAAAGCAATGGAAAAGTTGAAAAACCTCCAAAGATCGACTTCAATTCTGGAGTGCAGAATATCAACGAAAAGGCAAGGGTTACTCTTTCTTTAAAAGATTTGTGAGTGACTAGTTCTAGTTTTAACAATTTAAAATTTTACCACTCAGAAATTTAAAATTTCTCCAGATGGCGGACCACCGAAAAAGAATCCTGGAAGCCTCAAGAAAAATTGACGCCAATTGGAGAAGCCAACCAGTGCAAAGCCACCGCTCAAATCTGGTAACTCTTTCCCCAACGCCGCCTCCTACTCCTGCTCCATTCGTCCATTCAACTGTGCCTGTTTCTGAAGAAATTCTAGGCAATCGCTTGGAACGAGAGATCACACCTCATGTGGATAAAGACCTTTTGCTACAGCCTCAGGTGAAAGTCGAGAAGCCAATCCAAAAAGTGAGTTTTTTCCAGGAAGCATCGCTGATTTGATCTTTCAGGTTCTTCCTCCTCGAATAATCGCTACCCTTCCACCCACTGTTCCCACTCCTGTTCCGGTTCAACGACCAGTCACTTCTGCTCCACCTCCTCAACCTCAACCAACTCCTCAAGCTCACTATGCGCCTCAACAGCAATACTACTATCCTCAAAATGCACAACAAGTACCTCCATCATTCCCAATTTCTCAGCAGCAGGCTCAATACCAACAATATTATCAGCAATATCAGCAACAGCGACAACAAATTCAGCAAGCTCAGCCTCAGCCTCAACAATGGACTCAGCCGCAAGCTCTAACCCAAGCTCAATATCAATATTACTACAGTCAATATCCCCAATATTATCATACTCAACAAGTTCTCCAGGGAACAACACCTCAGGGACAAGTTGCCCAACCTCAGCCACAAATTCAACAAGTCCAGCAGGTTCAACCGCAGGCTCCTGTCTATCAGCCTCAACAACAAGTCCGTCAAGCTCAAGTTGCTCAGACTCCTGTTGTTCACCAGCAGGCGCAGGCTCAAGCTGCTCAAACTTTCCAGCAGCCATTCCAGGCAGCTCCTCAACAAATTCCTCGCCAATTAGTTCCTCAAGAGCCGGTCCAACGCCTTCCAGCTGTTCATAGGCCTCCACCACCTCCTCCCCCAATTAGAGAATATCGACCCCAAGTGGTGGTGAGAACTACCATCCAAGCTCAACTTCTCAAAACAACTCCACTCCCTCCAGCAGCTGCTAGCCCGCAACATCAATTCGTTCCTCCTTCTTATAAATTGATCGACGGCAACATGAGACCAGCCATCTCTCATTCCAAGTGAGGATTCACTTCTCTTCTTTTTACTTTTCTTCATTGTAGGAATATTAAAGCCATCAGTGGGGCTTCCAACAGCGTTTTTGTGAATCAGAATGGCCGCCATAAAAAGTTCTTCTTAACTGGGAAAGATACTGTAGTCAGAGGGAGAAGAAACCAAGCTAAGGTGAGGATGATTTAAGCAATGGAAAAACGATAGATTTTAGGGAGCTAGAATTCATCGTCAGAGCAGTTGGACATCAACAAAAGCTCCTCGTCGTAAGGTCTATCCCAGAACTGCCAGAACTCAACCGTTGACGACTCCTTCGCCGGTCGGAAAGCGTGCTGCTAACCCCTCTCTAACCAAGAACTAACGGGATCCAGAGGTATGATAGAAGCCATCATCTTAATGCTCATTTTTAGTTAGATTCTTCTTCTGCTCCTTTTTTAAATCAAATTTAGCAATTACAACTGCCCGAGGGGATCCAAGCCGAGGGAAGTCTTCTCATTAATCGCGATCCCGAAACGTCTTTCTATCGTCTACTTCAGCAGAATTATTACGTGTATTACCCACAGAATGTCTAATTTATTTAATTTTTTTGTACATACATCCTTTCATTGCCAAAATTAATTAATTTTCTCTAAGCCTTGTTCGTCCTCCTTCGAATAGAGACCATAACGACGGGATTTCTCGTCAGCCATTTTTTTCAAATCCTCATAAGTCAAATGATATCCTAGAGAACTCTTCTTTTTCACCAATATTTACTTACCCAGCATCTTGTCTAAATAGTTAAACCACGGCTCGAAACAAGTCAAAGGACGGAAATCTGAAACATTTTTTTAAATTGAAAACTAGCCTAATCGCTCGATCAAAGGAACAAA
The DNA here is from genome assembly GCA_932521405.1 of Oscheius sp. JU1382. NCBI lineage: Eukaryota > Metazoa > Nematoda > Chromadorea > Rhabditida > Rhabditidae > Oscheius > Oscheius sp. JU1382. The sequence continues at coordinate 6,764,636 of OW051479.1, forward strand.
TCTTACGATGCATGTCGTGAGCTGGAGCTCCAGCATAAAATGGCAAGAAGCGGTGAAGTGCGAAGGGGAAATCATAGCCAATATGGACCTAAATATTGAAAAATAAAAAAAGATTGAAAACTCACTTCGTATGAAACACTTTGAGCCACTAAAAACCAAACCCAATAGGTTAAACAATGCGTGGGGAAGACCCAGGGAATAGTTGTGATGAAGCTTGCGACAAAGAAAAGCTGAAACGAATTCTCTTAGGGGACGTCATGAACTTTAAAGATTACCCCGAGGGCTACTGTAGTTGTGACGAGATAGTTCATCAGTCACAAAATGTGTTCCCCAAGTCTGCTCAAAAGTTTCCCACCTCGAATGGATGTAGATGCTGGGCTGATGCAGCGAAAGGAGATGAGTACATATGATGGACGGAGTGACACCATCTGTACAAGAATTTAACCTAAAGTTGGTTATTCCATCATCTCCTCTATTCTCCTCGCCTTGTGATGGATAAAATGGAACCAAAAATAGGAGAAGTCAAACGCCAGGAAGAAGATAAGAACCTGCGAAGCCAATTCGAAAAGAGTCGGTGCCAGGACCGGAAGCTCTGTCGGAGGTACCCAAATTAGTTGGACCAAAGCCATCGGATAGATCCTACAAAATTTGAAAAAAATTTCTCTACAAATCACCATAGAAGTTGATTCCACAGCTGAAGGTAAAGACTCTTCTTCATCAAATTCCATGTAACTTTTCGATCTTTTTGAATCTTGGCCTTTTTGAAGAAGGGCACATCCGCGAAGAAGAGATCAATCACTGCAAATACTTCTGTTTTCCAATCGAATTCAAAGTCCGAGAAGGTCGCGGCTTATCGGTTTGTCTATCAGATGATTTGCAGAGCGTAATAAAACACAAAATTCCTGCCGTCACCCCTCTTATTTGTTCAACTTGGATGAATCAGGCATGGGAAGGATCAGGAAATGACTCTTCTAGTCATCTCTGATTTTCGATAAGAACCTGACCTGTAAAGACAATCACCCATGCGTAATCAATTGATAGAGCGTAGAGAGGAGGGAAGAGCGGAGAGCTCAGAATATGTTCATTGCCAATCTGAAAAATCGAAGAATTATTTGAACCAAATAGTCTTCTGCTCCATCCGTATTCTTTTGAACTTTTTATCGTTTGGGCTCATTTTCACATGTTGCAATGTTCTGCAAAGTTGTAGCCCGCGATCTCCTCTACAGCTTTGTAGAACATCATTTTTCAAAAAAGCTACTGTAATAACAAGAAAATTTCCGCTCCATTTTCAATTGTAGCTAAACATATTCAACAACAAAAGGATAAGAGGACAAAAAGCCATTAATTTGTGGAGGTATTCCCGGCTCTTTGTTCAAGAATTCTTGGCCAAATTCATGCGGTCGTAATTCCTAAAGATAAGAAAGCATGGTTAGGTGTCTCGGATCATCCTCACTTCCTTTCTTTAGTTCCAAGTGTGTGTACTAAACTCTAGTTTAATATTTTGAAAAACAAGGAAGTGGGGCTATACGGTAGTAGCGATGAGAATGGAACTAACCCGGAGCCAGTCCCAAAATGGTTGAAGGGCTCGAGTCTCTCGCTCGAGAGCGATCTGAGCTTCGGTGAAGTTCTGCTCGGGATAGAGGAACGCCAGCGGAGGGCTCATTTAGGCGGACTGGTTCTTCTGATAAGCGACTTTTTAGCTTTTTGTCGCGAAGACAATCGCCACCGAAGGCAATAATTTAGAGCAAAAACCGTTGTGCGAACGATATGGTAAGAGATCACAGGCTTACGAAATTATCAATTCTTCCTATTGGAGAAATTGCCAAGAATAATCTAAAATTAGTAGGAGACATCATTACTTTCAATTTAGATTCTAACTCGCCGAAACTTTGGCCAACAATCTCTCAAGGAGATCAGTAGATGATTCAGACAAATTTCTTCAATTTCACATGGATTTTCTCCCCCCAAGGTTTTCGTTTTCATCAGGATAAACACAATTGAAAAATACTAGATTTTACTAAAGATTGAAAGCAGGAGATCTCCTTCGATTTTCTATAGAAATCACTTCGCTTCTTCTTTATTCCTTTTCCACTTCAATGATAATCAAATTTCAATTGTTCCTCCAACTAATTCGTGAATACTCTTTTATGGAATGAATATCAAGAGATTTAACTGCATTTTTATATTATTAACAGAGCCATTCTAGTCTAAATGCAATTGCACTCGAATCTTGGGTCTCGCGGCGGAGAGTTTTCTCGTCGGCGCGTCCTCTATAAATTCAAAAGCGTCTAAAGCCGTACCTTGATTGAGTCCATATTTCCGATTAAAAAGATACTTTCTAGATTGATTTGAGTTCTATTCACGGTCTGGCCCACTTCTCCTCGTGCCTTTCATCATAAAATCAATAAAATCAAAGCCATTAGAGAGTTGACCTCTTGCGAAACTCCGTCTCTAACTGCCGAGTCTCTCCATCTTATCAGATTTACCTTTTACTCTTGATTTTCCCTAAATTTTAGGAGTAAATGGTCCGAGAGAAGAGCCACATTCCCCAGAAGCGGATCAACAACGGTTCTCCGTCAGGTGGCTCCGTGAATTGGGTCAAAGTCACCCAGAAGGAGACAACTCGCGAATTTGTCATTCAAAACCCAACAGAGTGAGTTTCTTCGCCCTTTAGAGTTTTTAATCCAATTTCAGTGGAAGAGGGCCCTTCCAAGATCGAATAAATTACTGGTCGGATAATGAAACACCTCAGAAGGAGCAGAAAACTCCTAAAAACAAACAAATGAAGCAGTTGGCTTTGGAACAAAGGTTAGATAACTTTTAGAATAAAAAAGATGGGTTTTAGGAACGAAGAAACTCCTCAAAGTGGCCTCAGAGAGAATTCTTTCTACGAGAATGAAGCGAATTATAACGGACCCATCATTGAGGCGAGTATGATTTGTTTTCAAGCTTTAATTTAACATTTTAATAAAAATTGTAGGGGATAATTTAGAGTTTCTTCGATTAAGTATTAAGAAATTTGCAGGAAGTAGAAGATTCGGATGGCTATGAATCGGGACCTCAAGTACCCAGAGACAATCCTTCTCAAATTGATTACGAAGTCAATTCCAGCACGATGCATCTTCATCGCAGCAATTCAAAAAGCGTCCGAAGTCCGAGTGAAAAACCCAGGTATTTATCCACTTTTTTTTATTAAAGAATATCCTCTTCCAGTCATCGCTACCATAAAATCGCTGGGAAGAAGAGCGAAAAACGGCATCATGGAAAAAGTTCCACCCCAGAATATACGGTCCATAGGCCGATGAGAAAAATGAAAAGTCGCTATCGTCCAGGAGTCAAAGCTCTCAAAGAAATCCGACACTACCAGAAATCTACCAATCTTTTGATCCAAAAGGTGAGTTTTTTTTAGGAATATCCCTAATATGAAGGATATTTCAGCTTCCATTTCAACGATTAGTGAGAGAAGTCGCCAATGAGAGACAATGTAACTCTGGAAAATACGGAAGAGACTACAGATTCACATTGGAGGCGATGATGGCTCTTCAAGAGGCGAGTTTCTCAGAATTTTCTTTATTCACTTCACAAAGTCAAAAGACAAAATTATTTTCAAAGGCTTGGAAACCTTGCAATAGCCATAAAAATGAGATTCGGATTCCACGCAGAATATTAAAACTCCCCGAATCTTCTTATTTTCCCAAGCTATACAACAGATTATGAATGCAATTTAGCAAAACAACCATCGAAAATACATTGTTTTGGCTCTCTGAAGAAGTGAATTATTCAGTTATCTAGAGAGAAATAAACACCCGCAGTTTACCCAATTTTAGGCGTCGGAAGCCTTTTTGGTGACGTTCTTTGAGGATATAAATATGGTGGCAGCCCATGCGAAGAGAGTGACAATTTTGCCTCGAGATGCCTATCTTGTTAGAAGATTGCAACGCTGGTAATCGTGATCACAGCGACTATTCTACCTCGATCCTCAAAAAACTGTATTTTATTTTTTTAAAACCAATTGTGTATTAATTCCAATGAATTTAGTCTGCTTTTTCTTGTAGAAAATGAGAGATTTTTAACAAGTTTATTTTATGACAGCCACGATACGATTCAGCTGCGACGCGCCGCCATCGGCCCGCGTTGGTTGCACGCGCCGGACCATCGAGAAATGGCCCCTTGGCGGCGAGACTCGCACTGGAATTTGTTGCTTCTTCCGTATAAGGATACCTGGATAGCTTCAGCGGAGAGCTCTTCCGCCGTTCAGCCAGAAAGACATCACTGGGAAAGACAACGACCCGTGGCGCCGCCGGCCCTTCTTCTTAGCCTTCACCTAACCACCGCTGCTTCTGAATTTTATTATTTTCTTCAGCTCTTTTTCTCTCTTACCTCCCCATAGGGAAGAGGCCGGGACGAGGCGGCGCCGGCTCCTATCCACCCAAGAGAGAGAAACTCTGAAACTGTTAGTTCGAAGGCAAAAAGTAGGGTAGTTGTGTAGTGGGGCGAACGGAGAAAACAAGAAAGGGAAGCAAAACACGACATAGCGAGTAAACAAAATCGTATTTTGACGAGTGGCTCCCCCTCCACTGGAAAATGGGTCGAAAGGGAAAGAAAGCGGAGAAAGTGCAGGCCAGTGGGGTAGTGGAGAGAACGCCGTTCGTTGCTCCACCGGGCACGACCCAGTACGCCGCGGGGCGAACGCGTAAAAGTGCAAACCAAGTGCACCGTCATCGCCCAGAGTCTCTTCTTGCCTCAGGCCTATGTGTGCTTTCGAAAGAGGCAGAGAAACGGGAAGAAGGGGGCGGAGGTCCTAGATCATCAGAAAATGGTCAATTTGTAGCTGATCTCCTTGAGAAAATGAGAAGTAGATGAAGAGAGAACCGCCATGCACGGAGGAACAATCAAGGCTATTGAGGAACTTTTTCCAGAAGTAGTTCGGGCTCTAGCAAAGGTTAAGAAGATGATTGACTGCTGCATGAGCCCCCTAGAAATTAGTAAAAGTAAACAGAAACATAAGTTAATAAAACATTTATTTGTTATTAGCATATATAAATAAATATAAAATATGAGTATTTTTAGGCTGTAAAATCACCGTGATCAAAAATAATTTGGTCATATGACTCAGCTTTAATGATTCTTCCACCAAACACTCTTCCGTTTAGCTTTAGAATCGCCTCGTCGACTTCTTCTGGCTTTGTAAAACGAACAAAAATCTTAACGACATTATCACAATTTGCAATGACAATATCGTCAATTTCTCCAGATTTGCTGCATTCTTCCCGGATTTCTTCTTCCAAAAACTCATCAATATCGTCCGGACCAATCTAGAATTTAAAATTTAATTTGGGAGATCATACGCTTCGGTTTTTTGCAATAAAAACAATCCAAATTCTTGATAGAAATGGATCCGAGCTTTCCCTGGTGACTTACCATTTCTTTGAGGACGAGGATACAGGACCGATTAGTTCTCATTAATTTGGCCATGAGAAGATGGCGCGCATCGTTTCCACTGTAATTCATCAGTTTGTTTGAAGCAGCGAATCAAAGACTCACCGAATGATTTGAAGACTTTCTTGGTCGGTTAAGGTGGTATCCTCAGCAGAAGAATTTTTCTCTCTAATGGCGTCAGAAAGCTCTCCTGCAGCATGAGCTGCTGCCACTTTTGTGGCTGTGTTCAACTGGAATTTTGCTTAATTTTTTTCATTTGTTTGATCAGACCTTTGGTTGAATTTTCTTTGGCTCTTTAACTCGAACGCTTCTATAAGTATTCTTTTTCTTTTTGTCCTTTTCTGTTTTCGCAGTTTGAGTCGAAGGTTTTCCCACCGCAACAAGCGATTTCTCCTCTTTGTTAATCAAAGCAAGAGCCAAACTTTGAACATCCTCAGTAATGGCCAGTCGTCCTGAAATGTATAAGCTCATGAGGATCAAATAGATACCAATCTTTTCCTCATTATCTGTCTCAAATTGCTGATTCGTTGGATCTCCAAAAACAGCCTCTCTTGTTAGACTCTCCTCCCAAAGGTTTTTATTCTCTTGGAATAATTTATCAAGCTGAACAGTTTTTTTGTTGAAAAATTTCAGATTTGCTAACTTCTTGATCCAATGATATAGCACTTTTTTGCTTCTTTTTCTTATTCACTTTTCGTTTCTCAATCAATGGATCAAAGATGCCCGGAGATGCCACTTCCATTGGATAATCTGATGGAACAATCAATTCAGGTTGGATAGGTTCAATTGATGACGAAGAAATAGGCCGTGGATTGTCAGAGCTTTTGAGATCTTGTTTATCCTAAAAAATCATCTACAGTAGAAATAAGAGAAATTACCTCGATGGATGGCAGATCTTTCGCTTCTTGTGGAGGAATATTTTCTTCTTTTTCCGTCTTCGCAGAATCCACTGCTTGTTTCTATAAATAAATATACTTTTAAGCAGTCTGCTAACCAGTCGAGCCTTTGCTTCTAAAGCATAATCTCTATCACGAGAAGAAGGATCTGAGCCTTCAGTTCCACTCTAAATAAAAGAATTTGATTGATTAAGCGAGCAACCTACCGAAGCTTTTGAACCCAGTAATTGCGCTGTTATTAACGCTGCTGCTTCTGCTGCTGCTACTGGAAGTACAGATGCCGTCTGCGAGGAGGCTGCGGTATTATTAAAATGCGTGTATTTAAGAACTTCAGGTGGAGTGATACATTTTCCAACTCTGAGAAATTGGCCTCCCAAATCGAACATATTCATCCCGGATATGGCGTTTTGCATAGCTGACTGGGAATCAAATTCAATATAACCAAATCCTCTGAGAAAAGTTTAATAGAAAATTAATCGGAAATCCTACTTACTTGTGTCCTTCCGAGGCAATATTTCTAGCTAATTGGCATCGAATTACTTTTCCGAATTCCTCAAATACAGCAGTTAGACTACTTTCCGAGATGTTCGGATGTACCGACGCGATATAGACTCTAAGAAAAAGGAGATACCGTATTTTCTCTGATAGAAGCCCACCAAAAAAGGTGGTTTGAAAAATAGAAGCCCAGGGTTTCTATTAGAGAAAGTACGGTAGGTATGATCTAAGCCTGAACTACCTGAAATATTTCTTTGCTTCTTTCTTCATCTTTTCAACGACGGTTACTAGTTGTGGCAAACACTGCCGATGATCAGCTGTAACTACCTACAATTTTGCATATTATTCTTCTAATAACTGCTCAAAACCTTCAAGTTCCTTCCACCAAGCAGTTGTCCATCCATTGACTTAACGGCAAGCTCTGCTCCTTCTGGAACTTCAAAATCGACAAAGGCATATCCTCTATGGTCCTAAAATATAATTTTAGAAACTTGATCCAAAACAAAATCCACTGAGAATCCAGAAAAGACCAAATTCCGTAAATTCTATAATAGCCCTCAAGTTAACTTTTTACTAATCTTCACGGTGTTTGACTTTTTTCTCGAGCGAATAGCAGTTTTTCTGTTAAAATCTTGATTTGACTGGCTCCTTCGTGATATTGATTAACTTGGAAATAGTTAGAAAACCGCTTTAACTTTCCAAAAGTTAAGCTAAGGCATCTGTTACATATAAAATTTGAATTACTATAGCCGCACGTGAGTCAGTAGCTAGGCTATAGCGAAAAGCCGAAGTTGAGACCGCCCCACTTGCATAAATGAAAGCAAAATAAGTCATTAGAGGCTCATTTGAGATCCCTCAGCTACCGTATCTTCTTGGTGCGTGTTTCTCCATTCCAAAAAACCCATTTTCCCAGAGTAGAGACTCACCCCAGTTGATGAATCGTAACTCATATTTAAAACCTTGATTGGACCGAAAACTTCGAAAACGCTCCTAATCTGATCTTCCCTGATTTCTTGTGAAATAGATCCAACATAAATACGAGCCATCAGTGTCATAGCGTGCGAATACATCTGCTGCTTTTGCTGCTAAAATTAGAGAGCTAAAATTTAAAAAAAAGGAATTACATTTTCTTGTTGAGTCTTCATTTGACGATGAATAATCTTGTCGATGCTTATACGTGTGGCAAATTGCTTGGCAATTTTGATCTTTTCTTGTGAGTTCCTGCTAATTTTTCTCAGTCCTAAGCCTAAACATTGTGCTTCTTTCTTAGCTGCAGGACCAACAAATAGCTGCAACCATGAGCAATCAATCAAAATTTAAGTATACCTCTCCTTCCTGCTCAAGGTTAGGCATGGCAACAACTTCATCACTTATTGGACGTTTACGAACGATCAAATTGAATTCTCCCATGATTTTTCTGTAAAAGGTACAATATAAAGACTCCACATTTCATTACGTTGAATTGGACGAATAAAAGAATAATTGACTATAAAAACGAAAGCGATTTTTTCTGTTTTTTGCTTGTCCAATAAAAAATCACTCTAAGACTTTATTTTAACAGCGATATGTAGCTATGGCTTTTCCCCCAAACTTTTGACACCTCTAGTGATATATTTCAGGTCAATCCTTGGATTATCTCTTTTAGACAAGTTGACATTCTGAGGAAGACGTCACTTTCCACAATCATGGATATAGTAGTCTGGATCAAACGCGAAGGAAATTGTGGAATATAGATTAAAGTTTATTCAATGCCAATAAAAATTCTTTATTAAAAAGATCTACTCCTACTCTCAACTGGTTGGGCGACTGCTTCACGCATCTTCGCCAATAAGTCTCCTCCTTCGACCGAAGTCACTCCCAGACTCGTTTCGGTCAATCTGACCAAGAAGATTTGACTCTGAAATTACTATTTTTTCATTTTCTAAAAGACACAAACTTTCTGATTTCTTATGCCGAAGACAGCTTTGACCGAGCTGTCAATTTGCTCGGTTGGGACATCGCTGAAGGTGGTGCTGCCTTCTCTCCAATACAGCTGGGCATCCAGGTCAGATAAAACTTCCTCCACGCTGAAAAAGTTTATTTTATTTTGAGGGGGAAACTTACTTTATTCTCCTATTCACTTCAAACTCCAAGAACAGAAAGGTGACTATATTTCCGCGGAAATATAGTTCAGGCGCGAGAATGCAGCTTGGTCAGTGCGGAACTGTCTCATCTTGCAGATCACATCACTTGCACCGAAAATGTTGGAGAGAAGTTGAATCTCCTTCAGATCGCTGCGCATCCAGGCCAGGATTTTGCTCATCTGATCGGCGGAGAGATTCAGCGGCAAGAGGAGCGTCAAATTGCCGTTTTTGTCCACTTCGAGATCTGAAATCTTGTTCATTTTTATGCTGTTAAAAAAGCTAGCCGTTGATCATTCGCATGAGACTTTTGATTGGAGAAACATCCTGTCGAGTCAAATAGATCTCGGTGTTTTCTGCTGTCCTCAAAACGATCCGTGGTCCAGGAGAGGGCAGACGTCCCGTCAGAGTCGTCGTCAGACTCGGATCCAGTCGAGCAATTGGACAGTCTTCCTCTCCCGGCTTCGAGAAGATACCGCGTAGCCAGTTCATTTTCAAATTGAATGCTCAAAATCTTGGATCAGAAGAGATATTTATGGTCAAAATGACTTCGCCAAGGTGAAATATATTCGAAAGATGGCTCATATATCGATTTTGGTCAGGATTCTGTGCTTTCTCACCCAAAAAGGCCTAGAACAGTCTGAATATCTCCAGAACTTTCGGGCTGTTTCCCGTCGCTTCTAGAGTCCTGTCTGGGTCTCTCCAATCGCCACACTTCCTCTCGCCCACCCCAGCTAGAGAGCGCCTCTCCCTTGAGAGACGCAGACGAAGTTTCCAGAAAAATGCAGAAACTTCTTAGCTTTTATTATATAACCCGGGCTGGAATGGAATCAGCCATCAGTTCATCTGAACTACCGCTCTCAACACACTCACACAACAGATATGTCTACTTGCAAAACTATTGGAATCGACCTTGGCACTACTTATTCCTGCGTAGCTGTCTACCAAAATGGAAAAGTAAGTCTATTTTCTATTTTTATTGGTCCATTCTAAATGCTCCTTTTTTCTCAAATCCTATGGATATTTTCGAATTTAAAAAAAAACAAATATCCTCTACATTCTTTCTTTATTGCTCTTCATTCCTCTCTCCGTTTTGCAATATTAATAGAGTGAAAGAATGGATCAAATTCCTTCCCAAATCCTTCAATTGAACCTTACTTATTGACTATTTTCAGGTAGAAATCATCGCTAATGACCAGGGCAATAAGACGACTCCGAGCTATGTCGCCTTCACTGACACTGAACGACTAACTGGCGATGCTGCTAAAGATCAGGCTGCAAGAAATCCTCAGAACACGGTCTTCGATGCTAAACGATTAATCGGCCGGAAATATGACGACACCTCGGTCCAAAATGATCTCCGACTTTTCCCTTTTGCTGTCAAAAATAGGACTGGAAAGCCGGTGGTCGAAGTCGAATACAAGGCTGAGAAGAAGCAATTCATGCCAGAAGAGATCTCTGCTATGGTTCTTGGAAAGATGAAGGAGACAGCTGAGACTTACCTCGGACATCCAGTCAAAGATGCTGTTATCACTTGTCCAGCCTATTTCAACGATTCTCAACGTCAAGCCACCAAGGACGCTGCCACAATTGCCGGACTCAATGCCATTCGAATCATCAACGAGCCGACTGCTGCTGCTCTGGCCTATGGATTGGACAAGAAGGTTGGAGATAGTCACGTTTTGATCTTCGACCTTGGAGGAGGAACTTTCGACGTCTCTATCCTCGAAATCTCCGAAGGATCCATTTTCGAAGTCAAAGCCACAGCTGGAGACACCCATCTTGGAGGAGAGGACTTCGACATGAGAATGCAAGATTTCTTCGTCCAGGAATTCAAACGCAAAACTGGACGAGACCTCACCTCCAATCCTCGAGCTTTAAGACGATTGAGGACTGCCTGCGAACGAGCCAAGAGGACTCTTTCCAGCTCGGCTGAAGCTGTTCTCGAATTGGATTCTCTCTTCGAAGGAATCGACTTCCATTCCAAGATCACTCGTGCTCGATTCGAAGAGCTCTGTGCTGATCTCTTCCGAAAGACTTTGGAACCGGTGGAGAAAGCCCTCAATGACGCCAAGCTGGACAAGAGGAAGATTGATGAAGTCGTTTTGGTTGGAGGATCGACGAGAATTCCCAAAGTCCAGAAATTGCTGAAGGACTTCTTCCATGGAAAAGAACTCAACTGCTCCATCAACCCAGACGAAGCTGTGGCCTATGGAGCCGCTGTTCAAGCTGCCGTTCTGTCCGGAGTTCAAGATAACGCCATCAAGGATGTCCTTCTGGTGGATGTGGCTCCTCTCTCGTTGGGAATTGAGACAGCTGGAGGAGTGATGACCAAACTGATCGAACGCAACTCCAGAATTCCTGCCAAGGCCAGTCAGATCTTTTCCACCTATTCCGACAATCAACCTGGAGTCTCGATCCAAGTCTTCGAAGGAGAAAGAGCCATGACGAAGGACAACCATCGCTTAGGAACATTCGAGTTGTCTGGAATTCCTCCAGCTCCTCGAGGTGTCCCACAAATCGAAGTCACTTTCAATATTGATGCCAATGGAATCCTCAATGTCTCGGCTGAAGATAAGTCGACTGGAAAGAAGAACGCCATCACGATCAAAAACGAGAAGGGACGACTTTCTGACGCTGAGATCCAGAGAATGCTCGACGAAGCCAAGAAATATGAAGAGGAGGACAAGGCCATGAGGAACAAGGTTGTCGCCAAATGCAAATTGGAATCCTACGCCTTCCAAGTGAAACAAGCTCTGGATGAACATGGCTCAAAATTGGAGCAATCCGATCGAGATAAGGCTCGAGCTGCTTGTGAGGAGACTCTCTCCTGGATTGAACAAAATCAAACCGCTGAATTGGAGGAGATTCAAGCCAAGGAAAAGGAGCTCGAAGCTGTTTGTCGCGGCATTATGAGCAAATTGCATGGAGCAGCTGGAGAGCCTCAGCCTGGAACGTGTGGTCAACAAGCTGGTAGCAACTTCCAAGGACCCTCGGTTGAGGAAGTCGACTAATTTTGATCTCGAATTTACGCTAAATTATTATGTACATACTATTCTTGTTTGTAAATAAATTTAAATAAACCAATTAGATGAAAAAGATTTCACCTCAATTTTATTACATTATTCTTGGAGAAAAGTCGGGGAAAGCGAGAAATGACTCAATTAAATCAACTGCAGTTTAGAAACGGAATTTGAAGCGAAGACTGCTTGCAAAAGCTAAGTATTTTTCTTGTAATTGAGCTTTCCCCTCCATCTTCATTCTACAGATTCCTTTACCCCTGCTATCGCCCGGAAGGGTGACTATATTTCCGCGGAAATATAGTTCAGGCGCGGGAATTCTGCTTGGTCCGCGCGGAACTGTCTCATCTTGCGGCACACATCACGCGCATCGAGAGATGTTTCTTTCTGTCAAAACTCTTTTTAATATTTTGCGTTTTTATAGTTTCAAGTTTCATCACCTTTACAGGTTTAACTTGGCTTATTTCGCCCCTCAATTGCTCCCTAGTAAATTGTGTCAAGACTTTGTCTGAAGGATTTTCAGGATAAAAATCATTCGTCTCTCTTCTCGGTCGTCGGATCAGTCTTGTTCTGCTCTTCTAAAAATGTCTGATATAGATGAATTGTCTCAGGACTTCTTGGATGTAATGAACTTGAACTCACAAGATATTAAACAAATTAGATCGCTCATAGATGTCCAAACGGGAACTCATGAAATTACAACAAGCCAACCAGTCAATTTTGAATTTCCCGATGTAGGTGACGTGATCAGCTTTCATTCAAATACATCTCTAATCACGTATTCAAGTGAGGCTAGTGACTATTCTGATACAGAAAAAGCAGTTGAACAAGAGACAAGCAGAAAGCGTCGAGCTGAAGGCAAAGTTTCGGATGAGCCAGAGAAAAAGACTGCACATTGGGCCTGCGAAACATACGCTGCAAAAAGGGAAAAGAAGTCAAATTATTTCGGCTGCCTGCAGATCCTACAAAATGTCTAATAATTTTTCATAAGCGAGACTTGAAAAATATAAAAACGAGGTTCTACAAGATGACCGATATCGTTTGTTGTTAGAAAATATGTTAAAAATTTAATTCAGCCAGCGAAGAGCAATTGGAAATTGCTTCGAATATTGGCTGTTTCAATGAGATGAAATCACAACTCACATGAGCACAATCTAATACGTCGGCCTCTGGCATAAATTTGTATAGAAGCAACATCGAACGTCAAACATTGTTGAAGCATTTCACAGAGTCCTCAAGCAGCAGTTTCTGGGAAAGAATCCGCCCCTTGGAGAAATCCTAAACTATCTGAGATCCCTGCAGACTTTGCGATATGTGGACCTGATTACGATTTCGAAAAAGGTAGAGTTTTACTAGTATAAACGGTATTACTTATAGAATACTCAGCAGTGCGAATCGAAGGCAGCGGGGACGCCAAACACTGAATTGCATAAAGCATTTGACGCATTGGCTCTTAAAATTGCATCAGATACAATAATAACGGAATCCATCTACGAATATCTGGACACAGTTGTCATTTTCTTCTCCAATAAGTGCAAGTAAAAAAAGAGAAAATAAAGCGGCGAGTCGAAAGAAATAAAAAGCCATAGTAATGAGATGTTGAATGTGCAAATAGAGGGGTGACTCCTTAACTTTGTAGCCAGATAATTCGAACGATACTCGTTTTAGTAATTTTGAGACGTGTGAAGTGAGACAGTTCCGCACGGACCAAGCTGCATTCTGCGCCTGAACTATATTTCCGCGAAAATATAGTCACCCTTTCTTAGCTTCGCTTATGGTCATACCACGTTAAAAGTACGCCATCCCATCCGAACTGGCAAGTCAGGCAATGTTGGGCCCGGTTAGTATTTGGATCGGAGACGGTTTGGGAATCCGGGGTCGTAAGACTTTTTATAATTTTAGTCTAAACAATTCAAAAATCAAAAAAAGCCACTGATTGTGGATATTTACGGTATGTGTTTCTTCTAATAAAGCCTTCACTTTACCATAACTGTTTGACTATTTGAGGGAAAATAAATCTGGTACTTTCCTGTTATGCGGACACCACTTTTTGTTGAATTTTTGACAAGTTTTGACAGAAAATGTTGATTTTTTTAATGGACTTAATTAATATTTTTAACAAGTTCTTTGGATTATATCTTTATCTTACTCGATTCTCTCAACCGGTCGATTTCCATGAACATTTTCACATTGCCGAGAAGTGAAGAAGAGGCCGTTAGTTTGCTACAAGATTACGGAATTCTACTGAACAAGCGTCTATGCACATTTGGACACAAGATGTTTCTTCATTTTTCTGAATCTATGGCATTTTGGAGATGTAGTAAGAGAAGCTGTCGTACCAAAACTAGCATCAGAAATGGTACATGGTTTAAAGGGACCCGTCTTTCACTAACGGATGCTATTCGCTTCCTCTACTGCTGGTCTAGAGAGTTAACTTCAATTGACTGGTGTGAAGAGGAGCTGGCAATGAATAAGAATACTACAGTTCAGTGAAATGGCTATTTGCGTGAAATTGTGGCCTCGGATCTTCTTCAACATCGGTCTGCTAAAATCGGAGGCATTGGAAAAATAGCGGAAGTGGATGAGAGCCTATTCTCGAAGCGGAAAAACAATGCAGGGAGAGTTCTTCCACAGCAGTGGATATTTGGTGGCATTTGTCGAGAGACAAATCATACTTTTCTGGTCGAAGTGGAAAACCGCAGTGCAGGAACACTTCTAAATATGATAACAGAAAATGTTGAAATGGGATCGACAATTATTTCCGACTGCTGGCGAGGGTACAAGACAGATGAGCTGGAAAAAGCAGGATTCGAACATCTCAAAGTCAACCATCAATATAACTTTATGGATCCAGACACAGGAGCTCACACTCAGACAATTGAGAGATTATGGGGAACAGCAAAACGGCACAACAAACAACACAGAGGAACAGTTCGACACCACCTCGAGTCATACCTAGCGGAATTCATTTGGCGACAACAAATAAGAGCTTCTAACCCTTTTGAGGTACTTTTAGAAGCTCTTAGGGACTACTGGCCTCCTTCATAATAAATATTTCAATTTTAAAATTTTCTGTCAAAACTTGTCAAAATTCAAAAAAAATTCAATTAAAAAATGGTGTCCGTCTAACAGGAAAGTACCATAAATCTTTTTGATGTTCTTGCCATCCAACTTTTATCTTTTCCTCTCAATGATTTTAATTTCTCACAGCTGTTGAACTCCATTTAGGCTTGTCTCGCAGTCCTTATCGGTCTCCTTCGTTTTATCGATATTCTTGCCAGCCTTTTCCTCTTTTTGCTTTTCTATCCACAAATAAACTTATTCAGGATGGCTGAAAATGCGATTGATCCAATGAAAATATATGAGCTCCAAGCAAAGCTGGCGCAAGCTCAAGAAATTATTTTTGAAACTTCGGTGGAATTAAAAGCGAAGAACGCAAGGCTGGAAAAGAAAAATAAAGAAGTCGAAGATTTGCAAAAGTTGAATGAAGAGAGGCAAAAAGCTATTGATTCTCTGATCAAAGGTGGGAAATATTCTCTACTCGAAAATATCGATTCAGAAAAGGAGGAATTGGTCGGAGTGTTGAGAGAGCGGCTGAGAGAAAAAGAAGCAGAAAGCGTATTGGCGCAGAATAAAGTGAGGAAACTCGAAAGGGAAATAGCTGAGTGTAAGGCTCGACAAGAACGGGCGTCCAGAAGTAATTTCATTCATTTTTAAACTTCTCTTTTGAGACACAAAAACTGATGTTGAAGAAATCAGAAAAAACGTCGCCCAAATAATCAAAGAGCTTTGTCAGTTGGAAGTCGAGGCTGACAGTTTGGTTGGGATGGCGGGAGGAGGGGAACTCGGCAGAACAGCTGGTTTGTCTCTTCTTTGAGAGTGGAATCCATTCAGAGAACTCAACTCAAACAGAAATCGAAGCAGAAGAAGTGGAGGAGTTGGAAGGAGATGAAGAAAATACATCGGTATAATTTTATTTTTATGAATTTTTCTTGTAGGTATTAGTTCTGGGCGGCAATGGACGTCTGAATACAATTTCCTTGCTCGATTCGAAGGCTCAAAGTTGGAAGAAACTGAGCATCACCCTTCCAGTGGAAATGCGAGATTTTGGAGCTATTGCACTCAATGAAGAAATTTATATTTTTGGAGGAGATGCCAAATTGGATTTTAAACAAGATTGTTATAAATTGAGAAATGATGGAAGTTGGATCAAATTGGCATCGCCAAATCAAGAAAGAGCTTGTATTTCCAGTAGCTCTCTAGTTTACAAAGGAGATATCTGGGTTATTGGAGGATATTCTGGAGATTCTGGAGGGCCTCTAAAATCAGTAGAAAAATATGATATTTCGCAAGACAAATGGACCTACATGTCGTTAGTTTTTCTCAAAATTCAATTAAAAACCTTCCAGAGAAATGAATTATCCAAGACATTCTGCAGCAGCAGCAGCAGTATTTAAGGATCGAGTATTTGTCACTGGAGGATGGAATAGTGAAGAATACTTAAAATCTGTGGAGATGTTTGATCCACTTCTACAGAAATGGATTTTATTTTGTGATTTGCCGTTTGAAGTTGCCAGCCATACGATGCTAATCAGCAATTCAACTCTATCCATTTTTGGAGGAGCTAGCATATCCAATAGCGTATGGGTAATGGATATCGAAGATCCCGAGAAGAAATGGACAGAAAAGCAGAGTTTTAAACATCCACGATGTAGATTTGGAATAGGAAAACTTTCAAATGGAATTATTGTATTCGGTGGTTTGGGAATAAGAAGTGAAGAAACATCCGAAATATTTGATGGAAATGAATGGATTGATGGACCCAAACTGCCTCAAAAACTAACAAGCTTTGCTTATACATCCATTCCTCGTTCTCTCGAAGAAAGATTTCTGGAACAATTTGCCTAAATTGTTAAAAAATTTTGTTATTGTTGACAGCCAGCTAAAAGTGGTCAACACTCTTCGCTTTGTCAGGCGATAAAGAAATGTTTAAAAAAACCATGAAAAAATGTATTTTCTTGGTCAAAACGCTATTTATAGACATAGCCAAATTATTGCAATTGACGAATCTAATTGAAATCTTTCACGTTCTTAGGTAAATAAGAATACGAAAAAGCTGTCGAGTAGTTACTTCAGGAAAAGCGTTTCCAGGAGCTGAAAGAAGTCTTCATTTGATTGAAGAGATTGTTGTGGCGAAGTTGATTGTCTTCATAACCAATTTGTGATCAAATAATAAAAATGAAATTCATCGACTTCCTCCATTTGACCAGACTGGCGGCAGCTCCTTGAATTTAGGTTAAAGCTTTTACCATTTTAAAGCTAAAAGTAAGCTCGCTGAGCAACGCGATTCAATGTCGCTTTCCACTCAACCTCCCTCAACGTTTTCGATATTCTTCATATTTGCATTTCTGTCGGGTGGGTGACGTTAGGTCCGCGGACCAAGCAGAATTCCCGCGCCTGAACTATATTTCCGCGGAAATATAGTCACCCTTCCGGGCGATAGCAGGGGTAAAGGAATCTGTAGAATGAAGATGGAGGGGAAAGCTCAATTACAAGAAAAATACTTAGCTTTTGCAAGCAGTCTTCGCTTCAAATTCCGTTTCTAAACTGCAGTTGATTTAATTGAGTCATTTCTCGCTTTCCCCGACTTTTCTCCAAGAATAATGTAATAAAATTGAGGTGAAATCTTTTTCATCTAATTGGTTTATTTAAATTTATTTACAAACAAGAATAGTATGTACATAATAATTTAGCGTAAATTCGAGATCAAAATTAGTCGACTTCCTCAACCGAGGGTCCTTGGAAGTTGCTACCAGCTTGTTGACCACACGTTCCAGGCTGAGGCTCTCCAGCTGCTCCATGCAATTTGCTCATAATGCCGCGACAAACAGCTTCGAGCTCCTTTTCCTTGGCTTGAATCTCCTCCAATTCAGCGGTTTGATTTTGTTCAATCCAGGAGAGAGTCTCCTCACAAGCAGCTCGAGCCTTATCTCGATCGGATTGCTCCAATTTTGAGCCATGTTCATCCAGAGCTTGTTTCACTTGGAAGGCGTAGGATTCCAATTTGCATTTGGCGACAACCTTGTTCCTCATGGCCTTGTCCTCCTCTTCATATTTCTTGGCTTCGTCGAGCATTCTCTGGATCTCAGCGTCAGAAAGTCGTCCCTTCTCGTTTTTGATCGTGATGGCGTTCTTCTTTCCAGTCGACTTATCTTCAGCCGAGACATTGAGGATTCCATTGGCATCAATATTGAAAGTGACTTCGATTTGTGGGACACCTCGAGGAGCTGGAGGAATTCCAGACAACTCGAATGTTCCTAAGCGATGGTTGTCCTTCGTCATGGCTCTTTCTCCTTCGAAGACTTGGATCGAGACTCCAGGTTGATTGTCGGAATAGGTGGAAAAGATCTGACTGGCCTTGGCAGGAATTCTGGAGTTGCGTTCGATCAGTTTGGTCATCACTCCTCCAGCTGTCTCAATTCCCAACGAGAGAGGAGCCACATCCACCAGAAGGACATCCTTGATGGCGTTATCTTGAACTCCGGACAGAACGGCAGCTTGAACAGCGGCTCCATAGGCCACAGCTTCGTCTGGGTTGATGGAGCAGTTGAGTTCTTTTCCATGGAAGAAGTCCTTCAGCAATTTCTGGACTTTGGGAATTCTCGTCGATCCTCCAACCAAAACGACTTCATCAATCTTCCTCTTGTCCAGCTTGGCGTCATTGAGGGCTTTCTCCACCGGTTCCAAAGTCTTTCGGAAGAGATCAGCACAGAGCTCTTCGAATCGAGCACGAGTGATCTTGGAATGGAAGTCGATTCCTTCGAAGAGAGAATCCAATTCGAGAACAGCTTCAGCCGAGCTGGAAAGAGTCCTCTTGGCTCGTTCGCAGGCAGTCCTCAATCGTCTTAAAGCTCGAGGATTGGAGGTGAGGTCTCGTCCAGTTTTGCGTTTGAATTCCTGGACGAAGAAATCTTGCATTCTCATGTCGAAGTCCTCTCCTCCAAGATGGGTGTCTCCAGCTGTGGCTTTGACTTCGAAAATGGATCCTTCGGAGATTTCGAGGATAGAGACGTCGAAAGTTCCTCCTCCAAGGTCGAAGATCAAAACGTGACTATCTCCAACCTTCTTGTCCAATCCATAGGCCAGAGCAGCAGCAGTCGGCTCGTTGATGATTCGAATGGCATTGAGTCCGGCAATTGTGGCAGCGTCCTTGGTGGCTTGACGTTGAGAATCGTTGAAATAGGCTGGACAAGTGATAACAGCATCTTTGACTGGATGTCCGAGGTAAGTCTCAGCTGTCTCCTTCATCTTTCCAAGAACCATAGCAGAGATCTCTTCTGGCATGAATTGCTTCTTCTCAGCCTTGTATTCGACTTCGACCACCGGCTTTCCAGTCCTATTTTTGACAGCAAAAGGGAAAAGTCGGAGATCATTTTGGACCGAGGTGTCGTCATATTTCCGGCCGATTAATCGTTTAGCATCGAAGACCGTGTTCTGAGGATTTCTTGCAGCCTGATCTTTAGCAGCATCGCCAGTTAGTCGTTCAGTGTCAGTGAAGGCGACATAGCTCGGAGTCGTCTTATTGCCCTGGTCATTAGCGATGATTTCTACCTGAAAATAGTCAATAAGTAAGGTTCAATTGAAGGATTTGGGAAGGAATTTGATCCATTCTTTCACTCTATTAATATTGCAAAACGGAGAGAGGAATGAAGAGCAATAAAGAAAGAATGTAGAGGATATTTGTTTTTTTTTAAATTCGAAAATATCCATAGGATTTGAGAAAAAAGGAGCATTTAGAATGGACCAATAAAAATAGAAAATAGACTTACTTTTCCATTTTGGTAGACAGCTACGCAGGAATAAGTAGTGCCAAGGTCGATTCCAATAGTTTTGCAAGTAGACATATCTGTTGTGTGAGTGTGTTGAGAGCGGTAGTTCAGATGAACTGATGGCTGATTCCATTCCAGCCCGGGTTATATAATAAAAGCTAAGAAGTTTCTGCATTTTTCTGGAAACTTCGTCTGCGTCTCTCAAGGGAGAGGCGCTCTCTAGCTGGGGTGGGCGAGAGGAAGTGTGGCGATTGGAGAGACCCAGACAGGACTCTAGAAGCGACGGGAAACAGCCCGAAAGTTCTGGAGATATTCAGACTGTTCTAGGCCTTTTTGGGTGAGAAAGCACAGAATCCTGACCAAAATCGATATATGAGCCATCTTTCGAATATATTTCACCTTGGCGAAGTCATTTTGACCATAAATATCTCTTCTGATCCAAGATTTTGAGCATTCAATTTGAAAATGAACTGGCTACGCGGTATCTTCTCGAAGCCGGGAGAGGAAGACTGTCCAATTGCTCGACTGGATCCGAGTCTGACGACGACTCTGACGGGACGTCTGCCCTCTCCTGGACCACGGATCGTTTTGAGGACAGCAGAAAACACCGAGATCTATTTGACTCGACAGGATGTTTCTCCAATCAAAAGTCTCATGCGAATGATCAACGGCTAGCTTTTTTAACAGCATAAAAATGAACAAGATTTCAGATCTCGAAGTGGACAAAAACGGCAATTTGACGCTCCTCTTGCCGCTGAATCTCTCCGCCGATCAGATGAGCAAAATCCTGGCCTGGATGCGCAGCGATCTGAAGGAGATTCAACTTCTCTCCAACATTTTCGGTCAAAATGTGAAGGAACTCCTGAAATTCATCGAGATCTCACAATTCCTCGATATCCGCCAGTTGAGTGATCAACTCTCCCAACTTGTGTCTGATCTCCTCGGGAAAATGACTATCAACGAGATGAGGAAGGCTCTCGATCGAGAGGATAAACCGCCCTGTACGAAGGAACAGCTCAAGGCTGTCGAAGAGCTCAAAAGCCTCCTCAAATAACTGGCTCTTCAATAAATCGAAGCTCTGGTCATTTGCTTACAACTTACTTTTAGACTTTTAGGCAATACCGCAGAGAAGCGAGAGAAAAAGAACAACGTTTCAGACAATATTTATGGCATTTCGCAAGTTGATTCAGAATGACTGGAGTGTGGCCGAGCTGTGGAACATGATAAAGGCGGCTTGCGCAGTTTCAACAGGCGGACAAGTCGTTCCAGATCGGATGATGCCTCTCCATGGATGTAGACCTCGGTCTCCCAAAGCATATTGACTAGAGCCTTAATCTCTGTGGTATCGAGAGGCACATCTGAAGAGAGTTGGGGAGTAAAGCGGAAATAAGGAATCTCCATCGAATGACACCATTCGCGAGCATAGCGAACTGGCTGGCCGTTGGAGGCGGTGCATTCTTTGACGAGAACTTGCATCATATTCTTGGCTGATTTCCAAGCTGACATTATATTTCGAGCTATCTTCCACGGGTTCTTCTTCGAAATCACCTTGCTGATGTTCAAATCGATTCCATCCGTCTGCTCGGTTGGCTGAATTCCCGTTCCGAGGGAAATAACACAGCCAAGACGTCGACGACCAGCTTCCTTTTTCACTTCTTCCGTCAAGCCGAAATACTTTTCCAATTTGTTGACTATCGTAAAGTCTGAAAGGAGAGCCAAAGTCGGATTATTTGCCACAATCCCTCCGTCTGTATAGCCATGGAACGAGTCGAAATAGTATGGAGCTGCTCTGAACAATAGATAATTTTTTTAAAATCGCTTTCAAATTCAACGAGATACAATATTTTTTTCGAAAAGAATCTTTCCTTCGAGTTTTCTATAAGAGAAGCTGAAGTCTAGCTTTGATCCTTAGATTTGCATTGCTGATTTTTATAACTTTGTGGAATAATTTTTCCACAAACTTGGTCAAAAATTGCCATATCTTGTTCATAAAAGACCGCCTAATCAAGCTACGATTGATTCATTTTTTTTGTTTTACTTAGGCTCTGGAAACGGGCTAGTTGGGTTTCTTTCAGATTTCTCTCTTTTTTTCCATCATCAAATCGATTCTCTTCTTTTCTCCCAGTCGAACCCTGGGAACGAACGACCAAAAGACACGATGTACTTTCTCTTGTCAAGATCGTAATTCTTTCTCATTTGAATTACTCCAGAATTAAGGCATAAAATAGAACTTACGAGGTACAGCGAGCCGCCTTCCATACGAGGATGCGTTCGGGATCGAGAAATTGATATTTTTCCAGGAGAACATCCGGAATTCGAGGCTGATAATTCCGAAAAAGGATCATATTCATAGGAGTTTTGCGTGAATCAGCGACCGTGACGAAGACCTTCGAATGACGAATTGTACTCATTCTGGCGTCTCCAAACTGCTGCTTGTTGACATTTTCAATGCCTCGTGCGCTGTGCTTCGGGAATTTGCCCTTATTCCCGCAGAATATTTTCAATCTTTTCCGGAATAAGGCATGTCGAAAGTACTGTAGAGAGCTGCCAGTTGCCAGCATTAGGCCGAGGATTCCGCCGCAGCTCGTTCCACCAATCCAATCCACATAATCCATGAGATTTCCGTCCAATTTCGCTTCAACGTGGAGAAGAATCTGAGAGATGACGAATCCTCGAGCGCCGCCGCCATCAAAGCAAATAGCAACTTCCTCCTCTTTTTGCCATTCACTCTTTTTGTCGCAAAGCAAGTCATTCATCAAATTGTGGACGTTGTGCTTCTTTTTGGCAATATGTCGCAGATTGTGCAAATCATCGCGAATCGATTCCAGCGAAGCTACTTCCTCGGCTGTTTTGCCATCCTGGTTCACGATCTTCCAAATGGTTTCAGGCGACGAGAGGACCACCAACATTCGACAAGCGAGACCTTGGCCATTTTGAGCAGCCAAATGGAGGGCTGTGTTGCCTTCTTCATCACAGACTGTCAGCTCTTGGCGACGCATAAAAAGATCGAAAATCGTATCCATTTTGCCAGTTTTAGCCGCCTCGAAGAGTTCTTCCTTCGGACTTTTTGCTATACAATCCTGTAGATTTTTCGCTATTTATGGAAAGTGTCCATGATAAAAGTTATTTTTCCCTCATCTCTCTAGCCTTTTTATCCAACCGGATTGATCAAAAGCAGAGCAACGAGGCTTTGTGGCATAAAATATAAAAATTTTCTGGCCAGAATTGACAACAAGGATGGATTTAAGGCTCATCGTTATTCGACTCTTAGAATGACCAAAAAGGTCAAAAGAAACGAACCAGATAAGTGTATTCGACATCAGAAGCAGTAGTCGTTTTCTCCTTGGTTGAATTGTTCGTCGAGGCCGAGCGCTCAGAAGTGAAACGACCCATCACTCCATGCCCAACTGATTTCAATATTTTTATCCTGCAATAATCTGAAAAAGATCAAAAATTAACAAAAAATGCTTTTTCTCAATTTTTTGGAGTATTTTCTACACTTTTCAATCGAGTCACCTAAAGATTCAAAAATCACCAGTGCAGAGAAGAAAAAAAAATGAAAAATCCAGAATTGGCGATTCCTTTGAAGTTTTTTTAGTTTCTTTATCCAAGAATTCGATTTGTTCAACAGTTTTCTGGATTAATAGTCTAGAGACTTAGAAAGGAACCTTAAAAGCCACTTTATCTGATGTGTTCAAGAGTTCGGGCGATAAAACGCCAATCGTTCTTCTCCGTCGTCATTCTGAACGATTTTTATCCCTTCTGATCCCTAGGAAATATTAAAAAAGAATAAGCCTCATAAATATCGTCCGAATTGGCTAAACAATTATGAGAGTCCGTTTTGTGTCTGTTGTCTCTCTAGCCCGCTGTCTTTCGTCTTAAACTCGCGGCTGTTCCCCTTGGCCGGTCGTTGATGAGCAACTTCTCCAGCTCGATTACCCTCTCTTCTCACAGATTATGTCATAAATGATTCTGTTCCAATTCATTTGTCTCCTGAGTTGGACCGTCCAGCTCAGCTCAGCCGTCCAACACACAGATTGTCTTCAAGAATGTGACAAATTCGGCGACACTCTCATTGAGCAATTCGATCGTTGCATGAAAGAATGCCAAGCCAAGAAGACGACTGCAGGTTTCTCCGACGCTTCTCAGAGCTTCTTTATGTTTCAATTTTAGTGTACCCAGCCCCGCCGGCTAACATTACTTTTCGAACGATTGTCGAGATCGAAGAATACTCGAAAATCCTTGAGACGACGATTGTCTGGCTGGCTCCATCTGGTCACTCGCTTTTGTGTTGAAAATTAAAGCAAATTCAGATCCAAAAAGGACGGGATTTTCCCTCCAATTAAAGGCCATCGATGGACATTGTCAGGAGGAATTCCCCGGCTATTTTACTTCCAACATCGGACCGGTTTGTTTCAAAATTTTGAGAGAAAATAATAAAATAAAATCTTCAGAAAGATCGCTCCCATCTAATTCCTCTTTTCAATGAAAATGATATGATTTTGGCTTTTAAACATGGCTGTACTTATAGGTTTTTCCCTCTAAAAATGCCATAATCCTATCTCTTTTCTTTAGTTTGGAAATGACTTCGAAGCCGTATCCCTTTGCTGACCCGGAATATACGTTTAAGAAGCTGTTCACTGTCCCGGATTGCATCGGCCAATATTGTAAATGCGAAGGTTGGTTGGCTTCGATAAAAGCTGCCGCCTATTACGAAGTGCCAGTCGTGAGCGAAAAAAGTAGACCGTTCCGAATCAGAGGAATCGATATCTGATGAATGACCAGTCGGCTGTCGACAAACGACAGGTGGTCGCTGCTCACAAGACACTTTCAGAGGGCTCTGTTCCTTCTCCGACCGAATTGGTGGTCCGAGAGGAGGCTGATGGCATTCGGGTTCAATGGAAACAACATCGGGCAGCTCGAGGACTCAAATTTCATTTGACCATCTACAAGCGACTTCATTCAGCTTTTCTCAAACACAAAATCCAATGGGAGATCATGAATGAACATGCCATCGATAACGAGGTTATTTTGAAGACTTTAATAATCTTTTAATTAAACATAAAAGCTACTAAGGAAGCTACCTTAGCTCAAAAAATTGCCTGATAAGAGTCAATAGGCTCTTATTACAGTTCTTCCCGAATTTTTAAGCAAATTTTCCCTCGTAAGCCGAAAAGAGAAAACTCTAAATACCTCTGCAGTGCGGTGCAAAACTTTATGCCCACCCACAGTTTTTGGTAGAAAAACGCTATTTAAAAAAAGTTTATTTTAAAGACTAACAAAAATTAACAATTAATAAGAAGTAGGACCTCCGTTTTTCTGAATCAACTCAAATAGTCGAGATGGCATGCTCATGACGAGGTTTTGTATCGTTTGAGCGTCTATCCTTGACGCGATGAAGTTACGTGCCGATCGCACAGTTGATAATGCCATTTCTTTTTACTGCCAGTATCTGAGCTTGTTAAGCAATAGTTAGTCGCACGTTTAAGCCCATTTTACTAAAATATATTACAACTAAGACTAAGAAAAAAAACTGAGATAAAAGCACAAAAAACGACTCTCAGCCAGGAAACTGGGTGGGCATAAAGTTATGCACCACCTGTTTATTGTTGATTTTTGTGAAAGGTCCAAAATATTTCACTCGTGGAGCTAACTTTCTGCGGAAAAGGGTTTTTTATGCGCTGAACACGATGGTAATATCGAATAATCACCAAAGTTGAAGGGGAACTCGGGGTGGCCAAAAAAATGGGGTGTTTTCTGAATTTTTATTGTAAAAGTTTTGCACCGCACTATACTAAAAAAATATAAATTTGATTGCAAATTTTCATTTTTTCCATTTCTAAAGAAGAGCTTCTGGAACTTTTTTAGATTCTAGGGAAGACTCGATTAACTCCGTTTTTTTTCTTCAAAAAGCCCTTAGTCGAATCCATAAAATAAAAATTCAGATAAATGCGGATGGAACGGCATTTTCTTCATCTCTCCCCGGTCTGAATTTGACAAGAAATGAGCAATTCAAGATCTCCCTCTTTGCCCGTGACCAGCAGTTCTGCACGAGCAGTGATGTCGAATCGTTCTTCAACACATCAGTTACTTTTGCGACTCCTCTTCCAACAGAACTTGCCAACTCGAATGTGACATTTGTAACAGCCACGGTGGTGGAATATCCCCAGCCTTCTTCGCCATCTCTCGTCAAGATCATCTCCGAAGTCGACTATCGTCTTTTCCTCCTATTGGCTGCAGTTCTTCTTTCAGTTTTGGTGATGTTTGCGGTTTGTTTCCTCTGCGTTTATTTCTGGAAGAAACAAAAGAAGAAGCGAGATCTAGCCAAATTGGTTCAATATCCTCCCAGCTGGAGTATGGCCCATTCGAGAAGACATTCCATCCTCGAGAATAATGTCCTCTACCGCCACATTACTCCCAAAATCTATCCGCGTTGCGAATCCGACTGGAAGATCAACAGCAATGATGTTGTGGTCGGAGGAGTCATAGGAGAAGGCGCTTTCGGTCTCGTCTGTCTTGGAACCCTCAAAGGACCTCGTGGTGTTCCTGTTCGGGTAGCCATCAAGCAGCTCAAAACAAATGCAATCGATGAAGAGAAGATCGAATTTAAACGCGAATTAGATATCATGAAACAAGTTGGAAGCCATCCCAATATAGTCTGCATGTACGGAATTATTGACGAAGGCGAGCTTCAATGTATGGTAATGGAATTCGTTCCATATGGAGATCTCAAGCATTATCTTCAAAATCTGAGGAAACAGGTACCATATTCCCTTCTATTAGAAATGTTAATTTGCCACGAATTTTTTGAACTTTTATTTTTGGATCATCTGAAAACTTACAGTGGAAGTCAAGCGCTACAATTTTAGGAAATAGCTTCATTCTTTTTTTTTAAATCGACAGTTTTGGGCCACAGTAACCCTAATATGTCTCGTTTGGAAAATTTTATATTTTGAACCCAAAAATTGGGTTCATTGTAGAACATTTGAGAGAAAATAGGATAAATAAAAAAGCTATTTTTTCAGTTAACGGTGGCTGTTTCAACGCTAAAAAGTTCCCTTCGATTGGAAGATGGAACGGCTTTTCAAGATAACGCCGAATTGCAGTATACTCTTGATCCAACCGAATTGCAATCCTTCGCAGCTCAAGTAGCCCTCGGAATGGTAAAGTGACAAGTGACTCTAATCTCACAAGAGTACGTTCAGGCGCACCTCGAACAGCTGTCCATAACCCACAGAGATCTGGCAGCGCGAAACATCCTTGTCGCGGAAAATAAGCAGCTGAAGATCAGTGATTTCGGGATGTCACGTCCTGGGGTTTATGTCAAAATAAGCAAAGGCGTCATACCATTGAGATGGCTCAGTCCAGAGGCCATCAAGGATAATGTCTACTCGACCAAATCAGACGTCTGGGCGTATGGCATCGTCCTCTGGGAGATAGTCACTCTAGGCGGGTAAGTCGCGAAATCTCATTGAAATAGAATCGA
This sequence comes from Oscheius sp. JU1382, assembly GCA_932521405.1. Taxonomy (NCBI): domain Eukaryota; kingdom Metazoa; phylum Nematoda; class Chromadorea; order Rhabditida; family Rhabditidae; genus Oscheius; species Oscheius sp. JU1382. The sequence goes on from OW051479.1 coordinate 6,791,921, forward strand.
ATAGATTCCCTTATTCTACCATAACTGACAAAGATCTTCTCAATTGGCTGGAAGAGGGAAATCGATTGGAGAAGCCGTTGAGCTGTACCGATGAAATGTACGACGTTATGTTGAAGTGCTGGAGATTCGATCCTCAAGCGCGACCATCTTTCACTTGTATCTGCGATTGTCTGGGCGGATTGGACACTCCCTATGTGGACTTCGACCCGTTGACTCCTCTCCCCCCTCCAGATGCCTTCGATCTAATTGACACGGCAACCCTGGTGACTTCAAACCAATCCTGATTTTATTCCATTACTGGTTCAAACAATTACTTGTAACTGCGAGTCCCGTTGAGTTTCGCCTTTCTATCCGACGGGAATATTATTTGTGTGATATCTCTATCGAAATGTTGTACAAATATGATATTTGTCTCTGTGAATATGCGGCTATAAAAGTTATACACGGATTTGTGGTTAAATCTCACCTAGTTTGCACCTTATCTTTGTAGCCGAAAGACTATCGTAGCTATAGCTAAGAGGTAAACTTTTAATGCACTTTCTACGATTACAATAATGTGAAAAATCGTCTTATTTTTAAGATTGAGAAACAGAATTTGCAAGAAATTGAGGTGAAAAGAACTCTGTCATGACTCGTGTAGTTTCGATCTGTTTCTCAGTCTTGTTGGTACCATCTTTTGAGGAGTCATCGAGTATATAGTAGCATTGTATACCTTTTTTCCGGTCTACCAAATGGAATAGGTCTCGATTTTCCGCAGCAAACTTGAAACATTCTGAAGAGTGAAGCCCTTATCCCTCGATTCCCTCGCAATCTTATCGTTATACCCTCTTATCGTCATTGATTTTTATGCGCTCAAAAGCCGTCGATTTTCGGTTGGCAAAATGACCAAGAAAATAGTCGTCTTCGGCAGTATTGTTCAGGATTTAATCAGGTTTTGTTAGTTCTAAAAAAGGTTATTTTTAAAATGAGATTTCAGCTATACAAATGATTTTCCAAAGCCGGGTGAGACCATTTTGGGAAATTCTTTCCTAACTGGAGGAGGAGGCAAGGGAGCTAATCAAGCCGTAGCTGCAAGTCGCATCGCCGGAGGAAATGTTACTTTTCTCGGTCGGGTAAGCTCCTATCTTTTTATTTATTTTGAGATTCAATCAGGTGGGAGATGACATCTTCGGAGAGGCGAATCTTTCCGGTCTGGGGAAAGCTGGAATTCAGACTGAATTCATCAGAAAATCCAAGAAAAATCCTACAGCTACCGCCTTGATTACGGTAAATAAAGAAGGAGAGAATACAATTGTCGTAACATTGGGAGCGAATCTGGAAATGACAGCTGAAGCAGCTGACCAAGGAGAGGAAGTCATCGCCTCTGCTGGGATTTTAGTAGCTCAGGCTGAAATTCCTCAAGAAGGGAACAGACGAGCCTTCGAATTGGCCAAAAAACACAATGGTTAGCAATAATTTGAAGAAAAAAAAGACTTTTTTTTTAGTGAAAACATTCTTCAATCCCGCGCCAGGAGACCGAAATATGGATGTTTCTCTCTTCTCATTGGTTGACATCATTTGTACAAACGAGATTGAGGTCTTTTCAATTGCCGTATTCCCACCCGCCTTTATTTTTAGGCCGAATTTGTCACAAAAATAGCCGTTTCCTCGGTTGAAACAGCCAAAAAAGCAGCTCAAAAAATGATCGAATTTGGACCAAACTGTGCCATTGTGACACTGGGCGGTCAAGGAGCTGTCATTGCCACCAAATCTGAAACAACCCATATTTCTGTAGAGAAGACGCAAGTTGTCGACACAACTGGGGCAGGAGACTGTTTTTGTGGGACTTTTTGCGCCCTTCTAATGGCTGGATTCTCGGAGATTGAAGCAGCAATATCGGCTGTTAGAGTGGCGGCTTTGTCTGTTCAAAGGAAGGGAACACAATCCTCCTATTGGACAAAACAAGAGATTGTCGACAAGTTTCCTGATATTGTGATTCAATAAAAAATGCTAAATTTTCTTACATTATTCTTGGAGAAAAGTCGGGGAAAGCGGGAAATGATTCAATTAAATCAACTGAGGTCTAGAAGCGGAATTTGAAGCGAAGATTGATTGCAAAAGCTAAGTATTTTTCTTGTAATTGAGTGTTCCCCTCCATCTTCATTCTACAGATTCATTTACCCATGCTATCGCCCCGCAAAATGTCCGCTTTCCCTCACCTCATCAAGATCCCTTTCGGCCTTTTGTCGAATATCTTGACGCAGATGGATCAAAAAGAATTCCAGCAGGCGTTTGCCGTGGCCCCAGCTTTTAAGAGGCTTTTTGAGCGAGTGCTAAAATCAAAAAAGCTCAAGCTCACCCCCATCTACCACTTGGATCTAAATTGCCAGGAGATTCTAATTGAGAAATTCCTTGTCCTCAAGGAAGAATATCTCAATAGGATTTTAAAGGTTTATCCCCTTTTTTTCAAAAAAAAAATGTTAAGTTTCAGAACATCCAAAACCACGATTTTACCCTTTGTCAGATGTTCTTGGAGTTTGAAGTGAATAGGAGAATAAAGTAAGTTTCCCCCTCAAAATAAAATAAACTTTTTCAGCGTGGAGGAAGTTTTATCTGACCTGGATGCCCAGCTGTATTGGAGAGAAGGCAGCACCACCTTCAGCGATGTCCCAACCGAGCAAATTGACAGCTCGGTCAAAGCTGTCTTCGGCATAAGAAATCAGAAGGTTTGTTTCTTTTAGAAAATGAAAAAATAGTAATTTCAGAGTCAAATCTTCTTGGTCAGATTGACCGAAACGAGTCTGGGAGTGACTCCAATCGAAGGAGGAGACTTATTGGCGAAGATGCGTGAAGCAGTCGCCCAACCAGTTGAGAGAAGGAGTAGATCTTTTTAATAAAGAATTTTTATTGGTATTGAATAAACTTTAATCTATATTGGATCAAATTTAAATTTCTGCTGTATTTAATCGGCCCGACGGTTTCTATTTTCGCCGTTTTCCAGATTTAATGAGATTCTCAATTGATTTTTTCATTATCCTGTCATCACTCTGGTGAGCCTACACATCCCAAACTATATAGGCGAATGAGCTTCTTGAGTCGAGAGATTCAGCGAGGAATTTGAGAAATTTTTTTCAGTTCCTTTGATGACTCAGAGAATTGGCCTTACAGATGGAGGCGTTGAAGTATCCGATATTCATTATACGCTAATGAGGTCCAATCGATGCGCTCTATGTGTTGACTCGACTGCCCTCGAAGACATTGCGCGGGTCACGGTGATGATATGATGTGACCCCTAGCGCCCTCCGTTACTCCTTCTTCCCATTTTGTTCATATTGTCTTGTTGGGCCGGCGGACATGTTCGGCCGAATTATTCATGCGTCAGGTCGTTCAGAGCCTCGAAGGGGAGAAAAGACCACCTGCAAATGGGGAGTCCTCCTCTCCCTTTTACGATTATGGGCCCATCGTCTGTGTGTGACAGGTGGTCGAGGAGGGGACACAGCGAGATCCTGAGGAGAGAAAGGTTCAGGTTTTTGTTATGGCCCATCTCATCTCAAAGTCTTTTTGAGGGAAAATGAGACGGGCTGGTTCGAATCCCTTTAGCCTCTTGTACTTTCGCCTCACCAAATCCGATTATTTTTCCAAGCAATTTTAATCTTCTGCAAACTTTTGCAGCCTTTGATCTTCTCTTCTTCCTCCTTGAATACAAATATTTTCTAGAAAATCGGCTAAAAAATTGAATTTTCCAGACAGGACCAAAAAATCGATTTTTAGGATAACTGTATGATCAAAGATGTCGATTTTAAAGTGAGATTTTAAATTCTTTATCTTCAGCAATTTTATAGTTTTTGATTTTTTCTACAAGATTTCAGAGCATTGCCTTCTTGAGAAATTATCGATAAAACTTGAATTTCCGCGTGGGACCCAATTTTCGCTTTTTAGGCTAACTGTCGCTTAGAGATGCCACTTTTCCTCACTATTAGAGCAATTTTCGATAGTTTTGATCTTTTGTAAACTTGTAGCTCTTGGTTTTCTCTACAAGGATTGTGCGATTTTAAAATTATTAAATCTTTGCGTTTGGAAAGTTCTTTTTTCTCTCTTCCCTTCTGAAATTGGAGCTGCAAGATTGAAGATTTTTGACATCTTCCACACAATCTCGTGTGCCTGAAACCTTGGCCGGGATTAGTTTACTTTAGAAGGGCAAGGGGTCAACACAGCCATTTGTGTCAGCCAAGGAAACATCCTTCCCTCCCTCCCACGACGAGACGGCTTCCTTCCTCTCTCAGGGCCTCCTTTCAAATGTCAAGACTAATGATTTCTGTCCTCAGCTCTTCTCGAATTTCACTTAGGTTTAGATGGGAGAATGGCGCGAGACATCTACATTGATCCTCCCCCTTCACTTCCAGAGATTCTCTTTCCTGGCAATGACAAGCTATCATGCTTTAACCTCTACTATTCATAGCTAAAATACCGTATTTCTCACGATTTTATGATAGTTTTACTGATTTTTAAGACTTTTGATGTTCTGAAAAGTTTTAGAGGAGATTACAATCTTCAATTTGCAGTACATTAAAAGTTATGAAAACAAATAGAAAATTACAATAAGAAGTTACGCTTTGGGAGTCTTCTATTAGAAGAAATACGTTTTAAATACATTTTTACGTTGATTAATCTTCAAAGAATCAAATAAAATGGATGAATTTTTCATATTATTAGAGGTAGTTACTGTAGCCAACTCGGGCTAGGATAGAAATAAGGTAAAATTACGTATTTTATTTTAATAAGAGTTGTCTACAGTAGTAGTTCAAATTAATTATGAAGGAATTCTATTAATTTTTTTGTAGTTTTTGAAGGGCAAAAAAACGTGATTAGTGGGTGCCTTTCCTGCCGTGCTGGCCCTCCATCGACGAGATAATTTGCGAGGACTAGCCTCAGTCGGAGGGGGAGAGAAGGGGCCTTCCAGACACATCCCTTTCTCCCCTCGAGTGGATTAGCAGGTGGTCATAATTGTTGAACACATGGTTCTCTCTTTCTCTTTCTTTTTCTCCTTTTTTCTCTCCTGCGTTCAGAGGGAACAAAATACGTTGGATCCAATTAGATCGCCGAGAGAGAGAGGAACTAAATACCCCTGGCCTCTCATTCCGAAGTCCTTCCGGCGAACAGACAAAGTTCAATTTGCATTGGAAATCTGTTCCGAGAGGGGGAGCCGATTGACTTTTTGCTCTTTTTTCGTCGGCCTCCGCTGTTCCGGATTTTGATGGATATTCCAGGCCTTTTTGCAGCAAAGGGCAATGAAAAATGAGCCTAGCTGGGAGAGGGAGAATTCTGCTGGAATTGGACTCTTGAGATTCGATCTTGAGAGGAATTAAGGAGGTCTTGGGAACACTTTTCCTCAGAATTTTCATTTTGCGTGACAAGCGTTTCTTATAGATCTTAATCTCCTCTACAACTTTGCAAACATTGTATTTTCAAAAAATTAGAGGAAAACTAAGAAATTTCGAATTTTAACCTTTTTTCTAAAATAGGAAAATTTTCTGGGTTTTTGATGATTTACAAAGTTTTCGTTTTTGATTTTTTTCCTATAAAAATGGCCTACTTTAAAATTAATAGATGCTCTTCCACGAGCAAGCCATTTGCCTGTTTATGGAGAACAATCTCTCCCTTTGCGTGCTTCTGATCTCACTCAAAAATTTTAATAATCTCCGAGAAAACGTCGCTGATTCTCGAGTCCTTCTTATCCCCGTCCTCACTGCTTCTAATCTCACGTCGTTTACATAAAACATCCTTATTTTTATCCTCGCACGTTCGTTTCAGACAAGATAGAGAGCTTAAGCTGTGTTCTTAATCCTACGCTGGCATTCCAACTGTAGTCTCTGATGTCCTCCTCTTGTCTCACTGTTGTAATGTCAAATCCATCTCCGATCCTCCAGCCATAAAAGAGCTAATTTTTGCGACTGCCCTTTCTCCTTACACACACAGAGGGGACATCGCTTATTTCTGATGTTCGCTCGGCTTTTATTTCTCGAACTATGGAGGCGTCAAATCGCTTAATTCTTCTCCTTTTTTAAAAATTTCTGTCAAAGTTTTCTAGCTCTAGCGGTTCTTTGTATCCTAGAGATCCCGAGGCAAAGCAACTTCAGCTTTCTTTCTTTTTTCAATTCCAGCTCCTCTCATAGACTTTCAGACTCATAAGCAAGTATATTCTATCTCTTTTATTAATAAAATAATCAATTGTTTGTAAGACTGGCCTTTCAAATCTTTGAAATGGTCGTCCAACCATAACGTTTGAAAATTTTTTGCTAAAAATGAGCAAGTAAGATCCAGCCCGTTATCTCTGTTATATTCGCAAGGGACATCCATCGTTTTTGGCTATTTTCAGAAGCTTTAAATCTCCCTCATCCGGTAGAAAATGTGGAGTGTTTTGGCCATAAAAAGGCCTCCCTCCCTCTTGTCTTTGGAAGCAATTCTTTACGAGTAATGGCAATGTTCACGTCGGACAAAGTGCTCCCCAGAGATGAGTCGACTCCCTCTCTCCTTCTGACCCTCGGATTGTTATTGGCCTCTCAGAAATTTCTCCAGTGGATGTCTCCCAGTCGCAACATCGCACGCCTTCAATAAATATGAAATTACGCGTCGGCTCGTCCCGTCAATACAGTAATTGGATTTCTCGGACAATTAGAAAGGGCAAAAGGGAGGCTATTTCCTTTCTTTGTTTCTACTTTTTTCTCTATTCTTTTTTGGGGGCTTCTCTGCCAACTGTCGTAAAACGACAACATTTGGCCTAAAAGATGATTCAGCCGGTCCGGCGTCCTTTCTATCTGACTCAGGGCCATCTGGACTGATGCCCAGAGTGTATCTTCCCTTCCTTGTTTTCTTCTCTCCAATATACTTTCATTTTACCCAATTCTTACAGAAAATAAGCATTCTCTTCAACTTTGTAATTGGATAAAACTGATGAAAATATCTCCAAATTTCGCAATTTTAAACTAGTTGTCCTAATATTCCGAGTCTCTAAAATCAATTTTCCTCCATTTTTTAAATTCAAACTTATTCACGAAACCTATTTCTTTTTGTTGAGAAACTCTCGCTTTACAGCTTTGTATGGTCTGTTCATAAAAAAGACGACATCCTTCGTATCCAAAAAAGGGGTTTTCGCAGTGAGACCCATTTTTATCCTAAAATGAGGCCTTTTTGTAAGGATAAAGTGGGTCCCGCCGCTTTTATGGATACGAAGGATGTCGTCTTTTTAATGAACAGACTATATAATAGATCAGATCTTCTAAAACGTCTTAAAATTAAAGGTTTTTGACCGCCTTTTGAGCTACTGTAACTATCAAAATATTAAAGGAATTAGGATCCCGCGTGAAAAATTAAAGAATATTTCTCCTCTTTCCCCCTAAAAATTTCGTGTTGTGGTTGGGTTTGACGGCCGAATCGTTGTGTTGTTTGTGAACGCATATCTCTCCCTCAATTTTTTTTCGTGAAATTACCCACTTTCTTCCTTCAAAACAAATCCGTCCGGCCTTTTTTCAGAATAGACGGAAGCTTGGATAGTAATTTTGAATAAGTTTTTGAATAAATTACTGGCTGAAATATGTTTTCGCAGATGTTTGGAGCGACAGGAAGGGGGCCAGATGATGGAAAACAAATGTAAATTTCATAAATCAAAGACGCACATTTCCTGCTTTCAAGGGGTGGCATCCCTCTCTTTTATTCGTTTCATAGAGACTCCGCCGTTCAGAATTTTAAATTTTACTCTTCTACAAAGTTGTAGAGGGAACTCTTATCTACAACTTTGCAGAACATCGAAAACTGGAAAATTATTCAAAAAATGATAAAAATGACACTTTTTAAGCCAAAAAAGATGTTCAAAAGCAAAAAACGAGAAACAAATCAAATGTTTCGCAGCTTACAGTAATTTTCCTTTAAAATGGTGTGTAGAAAAGTTGTAGAAGGTTGAAAGAACTACAATTTCGCAGAACATTGCAACTCTCAAAAAGAATCCTCTTGGTTTGCAGCGAATGGCTTCCGTTCCTTTCTAAAGTAATACGGTAATTCCTTTCAATTTCCTCCACTGCTTCTTCCAACTTTTCTGACTTCAAAAGCAGCTGAGAAAAAATTTGAATGGCAGAAAGTTTCTTGAAATTGCAACCTTTGATTGGTGAGGTCTACATTTTTCCCGCAGACACCTGTTCTCTTTTGCTCAATTGCCAGCCAGCTGTTTCTCCTTTGCAGCAGTTTTAAAATCGTCTTGTTTTCAGCCATATGTTGGCGCAGTTTCTTTCAAAAACCACTGCTTGAAATTTGGAATTTCTTGAAGGAAGTTGCTGAAAAAAATTTAAAAAATCCAGGTTTTTATGCTTCTCTATTTTTTCCCTCGACTCCGCTCAAGTGCGTCACTCCTCGTGGGAAATCGGAGTCAAAAACTGACCCCTATTAGCCGGGCGTCCTCTCTTTCTCTCTCCTTCACACATTACGAGTGTCAAAGACGGCTCTCATGGCGACAACTGGCAGATCCCTTGGAAAACATCCGCCCTCCTCCTCTTTACAATCTGTCAGAATCGGAGATAACCTTGTCACCGGCTCAGGCAAGCGTGTCCTCATCCAATTTGTTGGTCTCTCGGAGCTCTTACTTCATGCATATTCTCTCCCTCGTTTGGTCCTTACGTGTTGAGAGAGAACGAGCGAGAGAGTGTAACAGTCAATCGCTTTTTTGTTTCTTCTTTTGCCGATTTTTCGGCCATTCACTCTCCTTTTCCCGATCTTTTGGCTCCCCTAGCTTTGGGACTGGTTCTGACCAAATTTTAAAAGAAAAATCAGACGTCAGCTCCAGTTTTAGGCCAGAAATCCTAAAAATTTTGAATTTTCACTCATTCAGATTTTGAGTGATTCTGTTCTGATTTTTAAAAAAAGAAATTGGCTAAAAACTGCACTTAAATTATTGATATCCCTTGACTTTTCTGCTTCTCTTTTTAAATCCAATCTTTTTTAAAAGTTTAAGCTTACCGTAATATTTGAAATGCTCTGCAAAATAGTAGCCTTTGATCTCCTCTACTACTTTGTGAAACATAATTAATATGGAACCTTGCTCCAGAATCCAGAAAATTTGAATTTCCCGCGCAGATTCATCCTAAATTCATTTTGGATTATTGTATCCTATCTTCGAATATCGAAATCCTAATACAAAAGATAATTTTAAAGAATCAGTTTCTTGGCATCTTTTGGATCAAAATTTGCTTCTTCTCGATTTTGAAGAAAATTTAAGGAATTATATCAAATTTTTTGGAATCTGATTCCCCTAAGAAGATTTTTGCTTTTCTTTCGATCAGAAACTCTTTTTATTTTCGACTATAGTGGCAAGTTAATGACTGTTTTGCTGGCTGAACTTCAAGGCGATTTCCACCTGTCATTCGCTCTTTTTTTGTGTGAATATACATATCTAGAAACATCCTTGAGAGTTGATGATTTTTTGAGAAATGTTGATTTTGGGGCGAAGAGAGAAACAAATTTGCTTTTGGTGATGCTTGCTGACTCAAAAAGGACATTTTTTCCCGCATTGGCACCTCTAATTCGCGTTCAACAATGGGCTTCGGGCAAACACAATTGCAGAATAGCCATTCACACTCACACACAGCTGAAGTCGATTGAAACTTTTTGTATCCCCCCGGCCGGAACCAATTAGCTAATTCGATCATAACAATTGGCAGGAGGGAGAACAAACAAATATCCCGAATGAATTGTATTCAATTTTCGAGTTGACAGTGCTCTTCTGGCTGGCAGAGCCTCCCCGCGCGCCGTGTCTCAGTACACAAACTCGCCCGTAAATCGCTGCTTTACACAGGCTTGCTTCCTTGATAACACGTAGAGAAAGAACGAGCATTCACTTGACCTTTTCTCTTGCGTTTTATCCCGGAAATACGAGCTACTGTAGTCCTGGGAGACATTCCCACCACCCTGGAAGAGCCATAACCCATTGAGTTTACGAGCATTCCTTATCTCATTGGTCACTTCTAGCTCTTTCCTATATTTTCCCAACCAGTTTTAAGCTTCTTTCACTGGATTTCTTAATTTTTGATGTTTTGCAAAGTTGTAGATCTTGAATTTCTCGTTAAAATTGCTAGAACATGCTTTTATCAAAAAACCCACTCCGAAATCTAGAAAAATTTATAAATTGAATTAATTGAAATTAGCCCAAAAAGGCCTTAATTTTGAGTCTTCTGGACAAAACCAATCTAGATTACTGTAACACTAAAGAGGGCTTTTTTGTGCCATTTTGAAGTTATTTCTTAGCTTTTGATCAATTACAAAGTTGTAGAGTGTGATTTTATTTATAATTTTGTAGAACATTAGAATTCTTCAAATCCAGTCAAAACGCCTAAAAATGTCCACCAAAATTGAATCTTTTCTTCGAGGGTGTTTCGGTCCACCGGGAGGGAGGACTATAATTAATAGAATTTGGAAGAGCCGAAAAGAAGACAAAACAACGCACTTTTAGGCCAATTTTCTTGTTTATTTTTGCGCCCAAATTGACGAAAGAAAACAGCCCAAATGGGATTTTCTCCCCTCCCCCATCTCTAAGTGAAAGTCATTTGAGTGGAGGGGCTTTTCCATCCTCTCATCCTTTTTTCCACCAAAAACAAAGAGTGGATGTTGCAGAGTGGCGGCGCAAGATATCGATGGCCCGATGATTCCCGGAGGAGAAGCCTCAAGTCAGGAGATGGTCTCCTCCGACGGGGAAGGACACAGGTCGTTTTCTCATTTTTTCAAACAAAAAATAATATCTTTCAGATCGGATAGCGGCGTTTCAACGATGAATTCGAGCGCCTCGAGGTGCTCATTTTCTGGCCTCTTGGAAGCTAATAACAATGTTTTGGAGGATACCATCGATGTGGTCACTCTGCTACGTCTGACGAGTGCCGAGGACGAGGAGGCACAAGTTTCTAATTCGTCGTCCCTCGAAAGTCTTACTTCTCTTGACAATAATCACGGTAGGTCGGTCAACGAGAGAGCTTAAGACCAAAAGTCTCTCCGACTCTTACTCGAGCCATCAATGTCAATAGAATTGATTTACACAACTTGCTAGCTATTGCAAAACAATAATTACTGTAGGAAAATGCGCTAAATTTGAAACTTCCAAAAAATTCACTTTTTCGGGTTACTTGAGAGTTCAAAAAATAGTCATTTTTCTCGGCTTTTCTAATTTTAATTGCAAAAAAAATTAGTTTCCTCAAAATGGCAATAAAATCACCAAAATTTCATTTTTGTAGCCGTTTTTCGTATTTTTAATCTAACTTTTTAAATTTCTTTCGAAGTTTTTTGCAAAAGTTACTAACTCGTAAAATTAATGATATGATTGCTTTCGGCGAGACGAAAAATAGATCAATTTTCCTCCGATAATTTTTAATTGGCCAATTTTGAGAAAAAGCATTGCAGGTTCCGGAGGAGACGATGATGATGGCGAAGAGTCGGGATCAACCTCCTGCTCGGAGGATTCATTTGAAATGTCCTCAACTTGTGGAATGGAGACAAGTCCTGACGGTTCTCCCCTTCGAACAACTGGGAAAGAAGAGTCGCCCCAGCCGTCTTCCAGCAGCAGGTGGAGTCAAAAGATTTGGCAGTAATCCCAGCAGGCAATTGCCTTCCCGTGTCATTTCGGAAGGTCGCCACGGTTTCTCTCCTTTTCGCGAGAGCTCACTTCGAATTAGACAAACTGCAACTGATTTTGTCTACTTTTCTCTATTGGAATTCACTTTTCAGCGGAATGTATGGAATCCGACCACCGACGTCCTCCATCTCGATGGATAGTTTCATTTCCCCAAAGCTGAATGAGGCCATCCGACGGAACATCGACTACGAACTGGAGAGCATTGACACTGGTCGGTTGGCTCATTTAGCCCCTCTTAAGCACTCGCTCTTAGGCTTGCCGCAGTTGGATTTCGACCGGTTGGAACGCCAGCTACAGACTGCAGCCAGAGAACGAGAGGAGCAGGAGCGTCGTCTCCTAGGAGAGGAGGTAAGCCATTCTCTTGACATTTCGGCTGGAAATTTTAAATTGCCTGAAAGTTTTGTAACTAAAAGCAGCAACTTTTTCAGGTTATAAAGTTACAAAATTTCTCTGATTTTTTTCTTCCCAGAAATGAAGTTACACAATTTTGGTCAAAAAATAGACACAAAAGCGGAAAATTTAGGCTACAGAAAAAGCTCTAGAGGTCCTACGCGGAAAATTGTGAAAATTTCTAGATTTTAGAGCATTTTTGCCTAAAAACTTAGAGGAGATCAAGAGCTACACTTTTTTTGTAGAATATTTGTGAAAATTCCCCCAAAGTTTGCTCTCATCCCAGACGCGCTGATGACATTCGTAGAAACAATAAAATGCCCGAGTGTGGTTAATCAACCATATCCCCGGGGACAAGTGACAATTCGACTTCCAGGTGAGGAGACGTCTGGCTCTCCAAGTGGACAGCGTCAGTGGTCCCATGCCGCCCGTGATGACTCGGCCACATCGTAGCAACCTGGCTGTTCGCCTTCAGACAGCCATGAATCTGCAGGTATCTTTTTTTTCTAATTATGAGCAGCAACGACGGCTTCTCTGAGGATGAGATGGAGCCGGATAAATATGGTGGCTGCGAGAGGCAATTCATCAAATGCCAAAAGCAATCTAAAAATTTACCACGCCTGGCATCATCTCCCCCTAAATATGCGTGTCTCCTTTCTTTTTGGGGAGAGATGGGAGAAACGCGATGACCCTAGGGCGTGAGAAAATTTGAAATTTTCATTAGATTCCGGGTAAAGGTGGGGGCTCAGTCTTCCCTCTACCAACAAATATCTGGACTTTTTTAAAAATATTTTATTCTCTAGGCAACCGTAGCCCACTCCTAGCAGAATAAAAAAATAACTTCTTTGGGGATTTCCTTGAGAAAAATAAAACAATCTAGGAGCTGAACAACAGTTTAAATTTTGCCGGGCTATCGTAACCCATTTTCGTCTAGAAAGATATCCCTTTGAATTTGATTTCTTTTTCCAAAATTATCAGAAAATTTCTAGAGTTTTTATTCATATAAATTCTGATTTTGTAGTTATCAGATTAGATAGCTTCTGAATTTTTCCTAATTTTTTCTGGTAAAAGACAAATTAGGAAATTCTTTTCTCCGAGCTAAAGTAACTCAACTTGAACTTGAGATGGGCTTTCTTTAATCTAATCGCCGTCCTCTTGAAATTCAAAAATTCAAAAATGCATGAAAAGCTACACACTTTGGGAATGTTTTTTAAAACTACAGTAGCCTTTTTGATCTAATGGAAAGCCCTCTCTTCTGTCCACGAAATTCCCATAAACATTTCAACTCTCCACTTTAAAAGCCTCTCTTTCTCTCTCCATAACCATAAAACCTCGACGCCATGATTTGGCGTTTAATTTAACGTCGCATTGCTCCTTTGTTGAGTTTGCTTCCTTCTAGATTTTTCGCCGTCATCAATCTCCTGCCATCTGATAATCCCTCTCTTTTGACCTCCCGAACGTCTTGAGATTAAGCCTAGAGATTTCGAAAAAGAGTTCCAAAAAAGTAAAGCGACTTGTGAGCTTTTTCTAGACGATCGTAAGATGTTGAGCCTTCAGGTGTGCTATATGAACGAGCTGGCGGAAAGTGGAGCCGATTCAGACGAGGACAGCGATGACGACGGCTTCCTGCTAAACAAGTCGAAGAGTTTTCCCAATTTGGAGAAACATTGCGGCCAACCGGGACCCTCGAGATCCGACGAGCTTGCTAGACTACGTTCCAAGGCCAAAGACAAACTCATGCTCGATCCCTGTGAGTTCCTTTTCTTGTTGAAATCAAACTTCTAAAATCTTCAGATGAAAGACACCGCCTGCTGACAGAAGAAACCAAATCCGTCCTAGCTGTGGCTAAAGTCGAAGGGCAAAAGAAGGTCGACGAATTTAGACGGTACTTTCCATCGATTCGATTGAGGAATAGCGGACAAATTATAGAAATAAATCGCGGGCCTGTGTCGTTCCTAGGCAATCACGTCAGGCGTTGAGCAAAGTTTCCGTCGCAGAGGTCAAAAGGCTTCGAGACACCATGGAAGAGGCCATAAATCGTGAGTCACTTATTCTATTTTATTATAAGGGGATTTTCTCTCACTTTTTGGAATTTTTGGCCAAAAAAATAACTAAAAATTATATTTTTCACGCACAATTAAGTCTAAAATGAGTCCTAGAACGCCAAGCTACAGTAAGCTTAAGATCCCGCATGGAAATTCAACTCTCCTGGATATTGTACGAGCTTTTTGGATTTTTCATGTTTTACAAAGTTGTAGAGGAAATCAAGAGCTATAATTTTGCAGAATATTCAAAAGTTTGATGCTATAAAACGTCTAAAATTAGCTCAAATGTGTTGAATTTTATAATAATTCAATTTTCAGGAAAAAACAAGGAACTTGTTCAATTTTTGATGGATCGTGATTGCCTCCATATGGAACATGATAGCTTATTGGTGGATATAGAGGACTTCACGGAACATGAGACCCAGGCGGCGGCCTTGGATTTCCCTCAACTTTTGGCGATGCAGGATGGAGATCTCCCCCCGGCTAGACCTCAGCCGTTCCCGATTGGACCAGCCATGCCGGGATCGAAAGTCATTGCTCCGACGCCAACAACGACACCGACGAGTCCTTCCCGGTCATTTGCTCTTCCTCCTCTCCCGATCGCGCTGCCACAACTTCCCCAATTGCCGAAGTCATTGTCGTCTTTCTTCAGGCGGTAGAGAGAGAGAAAGCGCCTGTCATATTGACAGTTTTTTGAGGGTTGTAGTATTCACTTTTATTTAATTGGATGATTGGAGCAATAAAGACTTCTATTTCGATATGTACAACACTCGGGGGAAAAAAATTAACCGGTTGAATGAACCCGTGTGGAGAGCTAAACTCTCAGCTAATTGTTAGTTCCTTTTTGGCTAATTTTATCACATCTTGAGCCGATGATAGCGCCTCTTCGATCGAAGGATAAAACTGAAATTGGAGTTTTTTTTAACCAAAGAAAATCTAGAATTTGGACGCGGAGGATTTAAATTTTCTACGGTTTTTTTGAAGCCTTTCCTAAAGATTAGAGAATGTACCTGCTCCTCCTCCATGACCTCAAATAGCCCAGCTTTTTTGTATTGCCTCCTGACTGCGCCTCTCAAACAAGCAAAGAAGAGCTTGACTCCCATCAGTTTCAATTCTTCGCTGATCTCCTTGACAGCTTCAACGCCCATCGAGTCGGTATAAGCCCAAGGAGTACAATCCAATATTACAACCAAAGGGTAATCTAAAAAGTTGATTCTCTTTCAATCTCTCTCTCTCTCTCTCTCACCTGGTTTGTAAGTCTTTAAAGTCGTTCGAATTTTGTGTTTAAAGACTTCGACGTTGGTGAAGATGAGAGCTGCATCGAAACGAAGAACTGGGACAGCTGTAGGCCGGGCGGCGGAGAAGTTTTCGGTCGAATGGTAATCTCCATCGGATACTTCACCTAGGGAGAGGAAGGAGGGCCTAAAAGGGGGATGATAGAGCGAAGGGGAGGAGGGAGGGATACCATTGGGTTCTCATGACGACTAGAAGGAGAGAGACGAGCATTCCAGCTGCTAAACCTTCGATTATATCATAGCAGATGGTTACTGACGCTGTGACTACCCAGATCACCTAAATTGAATAATTGGAGACAAAAAAAGAAAAGCTACTTACCACATCGAATTTGGAGAATCGCCACAATTTGGGAACTTCTGCGATTTTCATGAAGAGAGATCTCAAAGCGACGATGACAATCGCAGCCAAGACGCACATAGGCAATGGCTCGAGGATTGGTCCCAACCAGAGAATTACGCAAAGGATGAGTAGAGAGGAGACGAAACCCGAGATTTGGGTCGTTGCGCCAGCTTCTTCGTTGACTAAACTTCGTGAAAGAGAGGTTGAGGCTGGGAAGACGGAGAAGAAGGAGGATCCGCAGCCGGCTAGACCAAGAGCGTAGAGTTCTTGATTAGTATCGATGCGGTATTGATGCTTTCTGGCGAATAGCTTCCCCATTGAGACGGTTACTGCATAGGCGACTATGGCGATACTGATGGCGTCGTCGATGAGAAACTGCATGAGGCCGAAGCGAGGAACTCGAGGGGATGGCATTCCAAGAGGCACGTTGTGGACGGTTGGAACGTGGAAATTATCGTAGAAATTGAAACTCTTCGAAGCGATTGTCCCAATGATTAGGACGATTAGCTCCGATGGAAAGGGAACTCCTCGTTTGAGGGTTCGAGGTTCGATGAAGATCTTCGAGAGAACTAGGGCTAGGATTGTGACGATTGTGATGGTAAAAGTGGCCACATTTAGATGAGGAAGGGCGCTGAAGAAGTCACCGACTTGCTAAAAATGATCGAATATTTTTTTATTTCAAAATACTCACATAAAAGAACTTCAAAAAGAGTCTATCCCTAGACGGTAATTTGACTCCTAAAACTGCAGAAAATTGTGATGAAAGCGCATGACAAGCAGCTCCAAAGTTGAGACCAGAAACAGCTGAATCGGAGAGATAGGCTGTGAGGAAATCGAGCCGGAATATGGCCATAACGAGCTGGAAGAGAAGCGGTTTGATGAGGAAAAAAATCGAAGAATCAAACCTGCACACATCCGGTCAAGAAGGAAAGAGCTACGACTATATCGACTGGAGAGACATCAGGAATCCCATGGACGGTTGTGGTCGTTCCATTGAATGTATCAGGAATAAGGCTGGTACGAGCATGGCCGGTCATGAGGCAAGTCAGGGAGAAGACGCCTAAAATTAATTTCTCTCAGACTTTGCATTTTCCCGAGTTTATCCTATCAAAAAAGTACTGGTGATCTCTGTTCCCATTTCTCTCGATTGACGAACTGGGCACAGGCGAATCTTTGTGTTTTTGAGAACATTTTCACAGAAGCTGATTAGCTGTTCTCGATAAGACTCGCTGACTACGAGTTGCATCAGAAAAACGAACCGATTGAAGTGTGAAAAGAGGAGCCAAAAAGGAAATAAAATAACGGCGGGAAGAACGAAGCATAGAGGCCATAGACAGGCGGAAGAGAAGCCAATACCGAATAGGCCAATGCTGGAAGGAATTCGATTAAAAAAGAGGGGAGAGAGCACCTTGGGGAATATTGTAGATCCCTACGGTACAACCGGCAATGAAATCTGAGAAAAGTTGCTTCTTCCAGCAATATTTCCTCAACCATCGAATGGCCGGAACCCGTCTTTCTAGCGTTCTTTTCAATCCTAAAGGCGGACTTTCTATTTCAAAAAGAGGTCTCACCTGGAAGACTACAGTAATCTTTTTGGATTTTTCGCTGCTGATTCCAAAATAAAGAACTCAAAGTGGTCGAAGGGGTCGCCCGAAAGCCATACCTCTCATCGTATTCCCTCTAGAATCAACTATAATCAGCAAAAAATCAATCCAAAGTTCTACCTGATTCATTGACTCCTCCTTGAGGCGGTGATAAACCAGCCTGGAAAATGACTCGTGGGAAAGGTCAGGGCCAAAGGGTATTCACGCGATGACCACGTGGGTAACCGCAGAAGGCGGAAAGTGAGAAGAGAAGTGGGAGGGCTTATTTGCTCAACAGATTTGACGCCAATTGTTTTCTTCTTGCTAACTGACCGGGCCGGCGGTTTTTGTGTTATTCAGGCTGGAGGGATTTGAACGGGTGAGACCAATTATTATTTCAAACAAAAGGACTCGGAGAGACCAAAATTCTCCCAAAAATTGACGAAAAAGTTCAAAAATTTACCACTCGAATTCGAACAGAAAACACTGAATTTGGTCGACTCAATCACCACTAAAAATTGACTGCTTTTTGTCAATTTTAGCGGCAAAATTAGGGCAAAAAGGGCCAAACAAAAGTTCAAAATGTTCTCTAAAAATCGCACAAAACAGCACTTTTGTATGTCAAATAATCTCCTCTCTCGTCCTTTAAAAGAGCCCAGTAAAAACAACTCAAACTGATTTTTGAGGCTTCGGCAAAACGTGTAAACCTATGCTAAATAGTAACAAAACCGGACGTTTAGCTGACCCAAAAAGTAAATGAATCGCTCGTTTGGTAAAGAGAAGAAGATGAAAAGGGTGATCTCTTGAACACTGATTTTGATTTTCAAAGGTTTTGGCCACTGATAAAAATAGACAATGGAATTCCAAGGAGAACAATGGGATTGTTGGAGTCTAACAAGCTGCAAGTCTATCTCCAAATGAAAAGGGAGGCGAAAACACCCTCAGATAGCCGAATTAGAAGCGAAAGAGGACCAACTTCATTGCTTTGGAATTGCTGTAGTCTAGTTTTTTCAAATATCTAGACATGAGACTATATTTCTGCAATTAATAGACCAAATTGAATGATGATTGGTTGATGAATCAAAATTCTTCAGTTTTTTTCAAATAAAAAAATGCAACTGTATGCCCGCAAAAACAACTTCTTATCCTTTTCAGAACTTTGAGTGAAAATTCTTTCTTCAATTCTTGCAAAAAGTGAAGATCCCTCAGAACTCTCTGTCTTTCTCTATGCTCAATTTCTTAAAGTAAAAGACTTATTTCAGCTTCTAGAAAAAGCTTCTTTTTGAATTTAATACTTTCTTTCATAATTTTCGACTTCTCAGTGATATCGAAGACACTCCCCTTGTCTTCTCGTGTATAAAAACTGCCCGATGTCTAAATTATTATGGAACTATTAGTCTATCACTGCCGCTGGGGGAAATGACTCAAGAATTGTACTGAATATTTTGAAGAAAATTTCAACATTTTCCTTGGGTTCTTGGCCACCAAAGAAGAGAAAGAAGCCTTCTTGGAATAAACAAAGAACCGTACAAAACATTGATAAGATTCCCTTGAAACAATTGAAATGTTTGCCGGAAGGCTGAAAGAAGGAAGAGAGACGTGGCGGTCTCCCCCTCTCTTCGTCTTATAAAGGAAGCTAAACCAGGGACTGTTCGTCGGAGAAGAAGACGACGACGAGTGAACTTCGGGCCAACAAGACAATCTCTGGTGACAATCATCAACCGCCGCGGAAGAAAACATTGCTGACCTTGAGCCTGTCGGGTGGCTTCCCCCCTCAAGCAGAAAAAAGAAGAGTAGGAATCGAAAGAACGGGAATTTGTTCGAACCAACACATCTGATCGACGTGTTTACAAGTTCAGAGTGAAATTCACAAAAAAAGATCAGATTGGCTGCAACTTTGACGTTTAAAGAAGCTTTAGGGAATCTCCTGTGTTGTAAAGGTTACTGTCGAGTATAGAGTTCAACTTTGAGGAAACTCTTTTAAGTTTTTTTTTTAGCAAAAATTGCGAATTGAACCCAAAAAGAGACCAAAAGATAAATTGTCTTGGAAATAAAGTACCAATTTGGAGACGAGAGACAACACAGCTGTGATCTTTGTTTCATCCTTTTGTCTTTTTCGAGATGAGTAAGCTAAGAGAGTTGGCCCTTCAAAGTAAAGGGTTGGTTTCATCACTAAAAGACCAAAATTCAAGATTTTTTTGGATAATTTTCCATTTGTACGCCTGGGAGAGATTAAAATCTAAAAATTTTTTTGAGTTCCAAGTAGAGACGACTTTCCAGATAACCGAAAGGGTAAGGATCGACTTGCAAAGTACTTCTTCCCGAGCCTCTTTTTCTCTCTCTCTCTCTCTCTCTTTCAGCCTCTAAGGGCAATAAATAATGAGACGGAGTGCCTCTCTCGCAGCATAATGAACAAAGAAGAGACTCCAAAGGACAGATGTCCCCAGTCCATATTTTACAGTCTTGTTGACAGGACCTTCCAATAAAGTTTCAGTTTCTCTTCAAAAATGGTTCTTTTTGGTTTGTGTAAGAAAGCGAAAAAAAAGACCACCTGATGACAAAAAAGAGACCAGAAGGGGGGAGAGGCGGCTAATGAAGTTTTTATTAGCTTTGAGGTCTTCTGGGAGACAAAAGCCAAAAAACCTTCTTGGAAGATTCGTCCCGGGCTTTTAAAGGCCCGAATGGAATAAAGATCTTGTTGGCTCCAATTTTCCCAAACTATCAAAGCATCCATAAGGGTCTCTTTCTCCGTTTGGTCAAATATGTCAGCCTAAAATTGAGAATAGAGATAAGAGAAAGCCATTTTCTCATGCCACATCCATTGACCAAAAAGAAGAAGAAGAATTTCTGATAGATGAGAGCACACGACAAAACCAAAGGACAAAAGAAACTGGCTGCACGGTGGGCCTAACAATTTTAACTGGCGAGTGAGATGAAGGGACAGACAGACTAGTTCCCTAATTATGGCGGGGGTCACCAGAGATCCCACAAACGGCGTTCCCGATTCATCCAGTTCTTTGGTTACAATTTTTTCCTCTTTTTATTCGTCCAATATTACCGTAGTCTCGAACAGTAATAAGCAGCTAAGGCTTTTTATTTGTTGATTTTCGAACTTTCAACCATTGCAAACCTCTAGGAAAGGTCAAAACTACAGGAAATTCCTTCCTAATCTACGTCTCGCCAGATCCATCAAAAGTTCGAGTTTATGGTCCAGGAATTGAGCCAATGTTTTGCACTTTCGCGAACTGATTGTAAAGGTTATTACGCTCGGGGCGCCGACATTCTCAAATATTGATGTCGTTGATATAAATGTCCACTGAGCGGCCGGTGATCGGACGTCTTTAGCGCACAATATTCCTACCAACGAGACAGCGGCTTTGGATCCGTCCTCGGTAAATTATTCTGGAGTGCTGTACCTCTCCTAAGGTCGGACTGTTGCCCACGCGACTCTTTTAGCTACAGGCGGCATTGCCGGAGATTTGACTTCCGGTAGTGCATCTTTTGGAGAATCGCTAAAAACACATGCCAATGCCGGCGTTAATAATCTCGGTAATCGGGCAATTAATAAGCTGGAACAGTCTGGCTCTGGCAAAAGAGGTTCTGTATCAAAGTCTAGATCAAAACAGGCAGCCAAACGTAAAAAGGCGGCTGGACGCTACCCTGGTCGACCTCCGGGATCCGCCAAGAAGGCGGATAAGAAGAAGAAAAGGGAGATCAAGCACATTGATTTTTATTTCAGTGAGCTGCTCTGCTATCTCTTAGAGGCGGATAACTCAAAAAGGGCGACTGCTACTAAAATGAAGTATCATCAATTTTTCTCACATTAACTAGGTTTGAAGCTGGAGAGTATTATTGCTCTATTATATTGGCAGTTGCTATTTAAAATAAATCGATTCCAAAGAACTAGAGATCTCCTATGGCTTTTTTCGATGGTCTTTTTCTTTCTTGAGTTGTAAGCTTCAAGTCGAGCAAAGACGGAAAATTGATTGATATTTTTGTTAGAAAAATCCTCTACAATTGGATTATTGATTTTAGAAATTCCACAAAGAAGTTGAGAATGATAAATCAAAATAGATTAGAAAACGTTTAGATTCTTTCCATCGGAGATTTAAAAACAAATAAGTGCGCTATAGTCAAGCAGGATTAATTTTTGTTGGATAAGAGAAATTGAGTAGATTTTTTAGGATTTTTACGGTTCAAATTCGCCTCTATAGTCTGTTCATAAACAAAACGATATTCTTCGCATCCAAGAAAGAGGTTTTTGAAGAAGTTACTAAAGGCCTTTTTGGAAAATAAAAATGGGTCTCGCCTCGAAAACCTTTCTTGGATACGAAGGATGTCGTCTTTTTATGAATGGACTATAATCATTTACATATTTTAAGAGCCTCTGGGAAACGATGAAAAAGCGATTTTGTTTTATCGTCTTCTAGCTGTCGTATTATTCATAAGCTCTCTTAAAAATAGAAAATTTCAACAAAAAAATCAAGAAATTCAGATCTTTATGCAGGAATTCTAGCCATCTTGGCCTCCATTTGATCAGCGTTTAGCCAGGATCTCCTTAAATTGATTAGGATAATCGAGAAATTAAAAAACTTTTATTGTTGCATGTATAATAAGTAGAAGGCGCATTTGACACGACGACTGATCCCGCAGAGAGGGTCAAAAGTGAGAAATAAGACGAGCTAAGACACGGAGGATATGCTTTACAAGCGAAGTGAGCCGGAAGACTAGTGTTTTGGAGCAGCGGGTTGGAGCCAAATGAGGGAAATGCTGGCATTGATGGGAGAGCACCTTTGATCTTCAATACATTTTTGATTTTCCTATATAAGTTTTGGAGGTTAGAGAATGGCGCATCTATTCTTTTTCTTCAGCGGCTTCGGATTGATCACGGCTCGAACGGCTTCTTCGAAAACCTAAAAACAAAGAATATAGTCTCTCTCTCCTTTGAATTTGTAATGGCTGAATTAAATGAGTCAAAATGGACTGGGAGGAGGCGGTGCCAATTGTGATTCATTTTCGCCTTCCAGACCATTCTCCACTCATCGTTTTTCGTCGTATTGATTGAAAAATCTCGTCGCTTTTTTTCTTTTAATAGTTTTCTATTTTTAGTTTAACAGTTTAGCAGAGAAAATCTACAGCGTTCAATCCCGGTTCTACAAAATCAGGTCGGCTTTGCTTGGGGAAAAGGCATCTTTTAGAGCTCTAGGGTTTACAATTCTTTCGAAGAAATCCACTTTTCTTACTCTTTTAATCGTTTGAGATGATTATACCAATCGAGCTAGTAAAAAAAACCACTTTGCAATTCATAACAAACAGAACGATTCTCTAGTTTTTTCCACTAGAAATATCTTATTCTTGTGTCCTTAATTTCCTGTTGTTGGCTCCCAAAAGTCCTGAGAATTTGTTTAAATTCCAAATAGAACAAATAAGGATTTACTTCGAGAGAACGTTTCTTTTGTTATTAAAAAGGCAGAAATTATGGATAAATTTTCCAAAATTGCCTGAAATCCCGAGACCAACAGTTTCTAGAAAAAGTTTTAAAGAACTTCCAAAATATTCCAAGAAATGCAATTTGTTTCAAAAAGGGGAGATCAATGAGTCAAATGGCCTTTGCTCTTTCTGATCTAAATGAAGTAGATTTTTGAGCCTAGTTCATCGTTAAAAGCTTTTTTTTCCAAAAAGTCTGATTTGTTGATTTTTCATCCTGTAGATCTCCCCCTCCCCCGGAGAAAAGAGCGACGGGAATATAGATTGCAGCCGGACATTTTGTTTGACTTGAGAAATCTCCCTCACCTGTCTCAATCCGTGTTGTGTCAATGCTGAACATTCCAAATATTTGACTGCTTTGATTTTGGTGGCGCATTTTTGACCTTGGCTTCGGGCGATCGGTCCCTAAAAGAAGATTCCAAAGTGATAAATTTCACTTACGTCTCCGCCCTTGGAATTCTCATCGCGAAGGTCAATCTTCGTCCCTAAAGCGTTTTGTGTACTTTCTGGGAAAGAAGGCCGCCCGGACTTACCTACTAGCAGAATTGGAGCATCCGGGCAATGCTGCCTAATTTCGGGAATCCATTTTGTCGTCACATTATCGAAAGAAACCTGGGAGACCACGGAAAAACAGAGCACAAATACATCCGTCTGAGGATAGCTCAACGGGCGAAGACGATCATAATCCTCCTGAAAATTGGGGCTTTTTTTCCTTTTTAGTCTAAATTTTGGATCAAATCTCCTAAAGAAATGAGAAAAAAAACTACCGAAATCCTAAAATCAGCCTAATCTCTCTCCAGATAGCGTTTATTTAGAAACTGATTTTCTACAAAATTATAAAGAAAATTAAGCCGAAAGAACTTTATTTTTGAGCTACAGTAGCTCACATAAATTTGCGTGGGAATTTAAATTTCTTGGATTCTACAAAAACTACAATTTTGAACATCGCATTTTTTGAAAATCAATCTATAGTCTGTTTCAAAAAAAAGACGACAAAACTGACTATTAACCGCTGCACTGCAGACTTGAATTTAAATTTAATTTAGTTATAAAATTTTAGGATAAAGCAGCGCGGGTAGCCAAAATTAAATTTGCAGCGGTTGATAGTCAAACATGTCGTCTTTTTTGGAGACAGACTATAGTTGATTCTAAAAATCGAACAAGATCCCCTTCTTTTTGGAAGATTTGACTCTTCGCAGTTATTTGGATTTCTGAACAATAAGGGTTGTTTTTTGGATTCTCATCGCGAGGTGAAACGCTACTTTTTGTTTATAAAAACGCTAAGAGTTTTGCTCCAAAAAAAACAAAAAATATTTGCCATGTTTCGAGTGAAAAGAGCTCCCCTCTCCTTGTTTGTATACGAGAGAGAGAGGAAGGTCGTAACCTTTGAGAGCGGACTTTTTCCCAAATGGACATAAGCGCCGTCGTTTTTTGGGCAATAACAAATCACCGGCTTTTTCTGGTTCCGATAAAACGTAAAGAAAAAGGCCACAAACCTGGCCAGCTGTATCCCAGAGTCCCAGGTTTACGGTGTGATTGTCCACGGTGAGTGAACTCGAATAATTGTCGAATCTGTAAACGATTGGTGACTCACAAAGAAACAAACTAACACTGTAGGCACGTATTGGATTGGAAAAGAGTCTGTCGTATAAGAGATCAGCATACAAGTCTTACCCACTGTGCCATCGCCCACAACAACGCATTTTATCTGTCTCGATGGGGCAGACATCCTGGAAAAAAGTGAATTATCAACAGGAAATTGTGGGCAATCAGTCCCAACTGGAGATGAGAGAAAGAACACCAACTCATTGGGCGGGATCTTCGAGATTAGATAACAGAAGTCTTTCATATTTAGGCATTCGCTCTAGCTCAAAATTGGGGTCCTAGAAGGATTGAATGAGCTCCTTTGCTCCAAATACGAATCTTTGACAGAGTTGGTTAACAAGACTTCAGTAGGAAATATCAAAATTGAAGTAAACAGCGTAGAAATGAATCATTCGCTAATGTTTTTAGAGACTCAGCAGCGTTATAAACAATGACAAATGGGGGGAAAAGCGAATAAAATCCTACTTTTTCTATGATTTTCAAACGGCGGTGACTCATTTCTCTGGTTTTCTAGGCATAAAACTGGTCAAGGCGGATGATTTAGCTGAGAGGAGTGAAGACAAAAGATGAAAACATTGAAAAATTATGATTTTATTTGGGAAAAAATATGTTGAAACGAAGGGTTTTGAGATGAAAAGTTGGAGTAAATAAGAGATTCGGCTGGAAAATACGGCAATCTCATGCTGAAATCGAGGCTAAAAATGAGAAATTAATTGGATAAAGAGCCGAATTTTTGGAAGGCGAAATTTCGAGGAAATTCGGCCATATGCCGACAGGAGTGAGCCATTTAAACGAAAGAGACGAGTCATCCCTTTCGACCAGTACGGGAGATGAGAGACTTTTAGCCGGCGAGAGGGCACAGAGAATGGCAGCTATGTAAACAATGCGCACGTTGGCCGTAACTTATAGCGTCGTTGGGACAAAATTTGAATGGAGACGGGGCCGGGGTGGAGAAAGCATGGGAAAGAGGGAGGGCAGGACAGCGGCGGGAGTGTAAACGGCGGACAGAAATGGCTGTAATCAATCAACTCTCGTTGTCGCTAATCATTTGAATTAAGCTTTTTTTCTCATTCCCTTATTCGCTTCTTTATTGTTAAAAATTACAGTATTTTGACTGGGAAATTGCCCTCAATTTGGGGGTTATTTGGCTTGGGAAAGTTCCCAATTGTTAGAAGAGGAAGTTTTAATTGGATTGACCGCAATTCACAATAGATTTTATCTCAAAAGACTGTCTTTTTTCTTCTTTTTTTTAGATTTAAAATTTTGAAAAAAATTAGCTCCTCTTCTCTCACAACTATCTTCCAAAAGGCTGAAAAAGAAAAGTTGTGTGAATGAAAATTGTTCCACCAAAATTGTTCCACCAAAATTGTTCTTATCTTTACTTTCATTTCAACCAAAATTTGTCATCTAAATAGCTTTTTCAACTTGAAGAGAGGAAATAAGTACTTGAGTCAGTCACGATTAAAAATAGACTCGCCACATCTCGTGACCGTTTCGATCAGCAGTTTTTTTCTCCCTAGGAAATGCCTCAATTGCGACCAAAGTTTGATTATTCTTTTCTGTAAATTCATTCTTGCATTTGATTGATTTCACTCAAAAATAGGTTCACATTGATCAAGTGATCTGACTGGTCGTTTGCATCATCTGGCTCTTTCTCTATTCCATTTTGGAAGTAAAAAAAGTTTTAATCTTGCTTTGGACAAATAAAAGTAGATTAGATTTTCTCCGGCGACATTTTACGACTCCTGTGAAAGTTAGTGCCAATTTAGTTCCACCAGACACCTACTCTCTTTTGTTATTTTCAGAGGCTGAGCTTGATATTGATTTGAAGTACAACTGGAGTGCCCATTTCTTTGAACTTTCGATGCTTCTAGGAAGTTTTAAATCATGCGGTTCTCCTTTTGCGGGCTTCCTCTACTCTTCGCTTTCCCCCAGAGAATTTTTCAATATTTCAAAACAAAAACTTTTCTCACAAATTTTAGCGTAACCGACAAGTGAGTGTGATTCCTCACATTAGGCTTGACAAGTTTCGACCAGTTGAATACCAGCTGCGGAGTAAAGCGAATGCGAATGAGCTTTTATTTTCTTTCGAGAGGCTTCTATCTTGCTCTTTTTGGTTCAGTTGGCCCACTCATTTCTGCAAAAACGAGTAGATTGACCTCGGAAGAACTCTTCGCTCTTTGATTGGAAGACACTTAAAAGTTTATTGCTTTCAGGATTTGAACCAGAATGGGACGAGCCGCCTATTTTATCCTGATCCTGGCCTTTGCTCTCTCTGTTCGTGATGTCTTTGTCAGTGGTGAGTTTTTTCTTCTTGTTTTTTTCTTTTTTTTCGATGTTGTGAAACTTGGAAGTGTGGGGAAAAGTCTCAAAGATAGGGCTTAATTGATTAGTTCCAGCACACGAGCACCATGACGCCCATGACCATGACCATGACGATTTCTCCGAGTTCGATGGCGCCGATGGAAAGTCGTTTAGTGAGGGAACGGAGGAGGATCATGTAGAAGTCAGAGAACAGGTCGCCTTCACCAAGCCGAGTGCCCAAGTTCATATCAAAGATCTTCCACCGATGCGATTCCTCTTCTGGTTAGTTTCTTTTTCAAATTTCAAAAAGTGGTTTAGTGTCTCCTGCGGCTATCGCAATGCCTTTGACCAATACTCGCAGTTCGTTCAGCAGAAGTATCCCAATATGCCCATCGAAGGAACCAACTACCCTCCCACTCCTTGGAAGGCCTATCTCGCCCAGGTCAGATCTTTTTTCTCATATTTTTTTAACTATTCGAGAAGGGGAGAGTTATCTAAAGCTATTTCATAAGAGTCGATAAAGACAGTAAGAAACCCATATGACACGTAAAATCTCATAAACTGAAGAGCCAGAGAGAGCTGAAACCCATGTCGGTGTGGAGGATAAGACATCCACACGGCATAAAGAATCAGAAAATGGAGAAAATGCCGATGTGGACGTTAAGAGACCCACATGGCATCAAATTGGAGAAATCAACTAACGAAATGTAGAAAAATGTTCTTGTTTCAGTCAAATCAAAAAGAATTTGACTATACGATTATTATGAGCCGAAATTCATGTCGATGTGAGCGGATAAGACAGCCACACGACTATGGTCAGAGATAGCTACTCTACTCTCTTGTAGGTAGCTATAATTTTGGCATAAAGACTCTCTCAAAGAGATAAATAGGAAAAATCATCATAATTCTCTAATTTATTCGACTTGTTTCAGTTCATCAGCTTCGCCAAAATTGCTGTGATTGTGCTGGTTGTGACCGGCCAAAATCCCTTCGAGAATCTCGGCATCGGCTATCCTACTGTCCTTCAATGGGCTCACACCAATAAGGTCAGCCTTTTTATACCTTTTTCTTTTAAAAAAAAAACAATTGCAGCTTTCGGCTTGTATGATGGTCTTTTTGCTCTCCAATATGGTGGAGACTTCGCTCATTTCGACGGGAGCATTCGAGATTTACATCGGAGATGAGCAGATCTGGAGCAAATTGGACAGTGGACGCGTGCCGAGTCCACAAGAACTCCTCCAGATGGTCGACTCTCAGCTGGCTCTGATGGGTAAAGTGCCGGCCTCAACGGGTTTTAGTGAGGGATTTGACCAAGCTATCTAACCACCATGTTGCTCATTTTTTTTCTGTTTTTCAGAGGTTGTGATCCCTTGCCTTTTATGTTATTTTAGTATAATAAAAAGCGTTTTTTTTTTTCGAGTTTTTCAGTCTCACAAGAGAATAAATGTTAAACAATTTTATTTTCCATAAAAGGCACAAATTACAATTAATACTTAATTAAGCCAGACGAGGCTAATTCAATTTAACAAAAACCGGGATAATTCATCAATTGAGACTAGATAATCGATTCATATAAGAAAATATGGCCTTGAAAGGAAAGCACATGGATGTAGAAAAAGTTAAAATTCGTAGGATACGGTGGGAAATTCTTCGATCGAGTTTTACTTAAATAATTTGAAGACATGACTAGGCTTGGCTAGTGGGGTTACAGTAGTTCTGCTGGATACATTTGACATATTAAGCTGGTCAAAATAATTTCCAGTAGAATTTTGATTAATAGCCAGCTGGGATACTGACAGTAGTAGCTTGTCGTTTGTTGAAGAGGAATTGAATGCTGGGTTGGAGTAAGAGGAAGGCGACTCAGACATGGGAGCAGAACAGACTCCTAAACGAATGAAGAGATAAGCACAAAAAGTGATTTGATCTCACTAATTTTTTGGGTTATTAGCGTTGAATTATTTTCTGCTTTTTCGGCGATTTTTTGTGCTTCACCAGTTGGTATCAAACCTTCTAAAAGTTTATATATAAGAGCCTTGGGTGGAGATCAACTTGCCATTTAATTTTGGCTTGACTTCTTCTAGGATTGGCTGATTGATTCTGCTTATCAATTCTAAAAATCCTATGCTCAACATTAGAAATAAGCTTTTACCATTAAATTTGTGCTCAAATTCACTTTGCTTCCCTAGTATTTTTGTTAGAGCACGCATAACTTGTTCGTTTTGTTTAGCTTCTTGAACATTCTCTTTTTTATTCTCCGCTTCGATACTTTCGACTTTGGACACCAAGATTTTCGTTGTCTCTTGAAGAGGAATCATTTGACTCTCCACTTGTTGGGCGAGCGTTGTGAGGTCAGACATTGTAGAAGATTTCTGGTTGGAAATACCGTTTTTGATCTCGTCAACCTGTTGGACCAAATTATCGACTATTGCTAAAGGTGAAATTTAAAATGAAATCGACAACCTTTCTCAATATGGATCCACGTTTTCTCAAGTACTGCTCGTAGGTATTTAATCTCTTCTTCTTTTTCGATAGCAATTGCTTGTGCTTCGTACATATCGTAGGTTACTTTTAACAAATCTTAATTGTCACGTTGTTTGAAGTGGATTAATTAGTTTGCCTTTGCCTTTGACTGACAGAATGTCGCCGCAATTTTCTTGGAGCTTTTTCGATTTTTCTAATTCCTTAAAAAAGGCGATAAAGCTATCTGTGTCTGGCTTATTTTCTGGCTGTTCATGCCAAGTCCTAAAATAGCTTTTAAAATTTAAGGAGATTGAAGCAACTTCATTAAAAATTCCGATAGATTTGAAGAGGAATCGTTGAGCGTTGGCCTTCCTCCCGTTTTAACGTGGTTCAAAATTATAATTTGTTTAGTGTTGTTCTTAATCTCTAAGTAAGGGTTTCTGCAAACTCCAGCGTTATTTAATTTAAGAGAAATCCTCACTTCCTGTAGAATATTTCCCAAACAGTAATGCCGCAGGAATAGATATCAGCTGACTTGGAATAATCATCTTCGGTCATTACTTCCGGAGCCATATAGTTAGGAGTTCCTACCCTAAAGTTGCAATTCGTTTTTTTTTTCTTATTCTTGGCATTATATGAGAGTCTTTAAGTTCTCCAGAACTACCAGACTCTTTTTATTTGCAGAAATATCGTAAGTGACTTACTCTAAGCTTCGAGAAAAGTCAAGTTTCTTCGCAAAGCCCAAATCAGTGATCTTTAGATCATTCCAGCTATGGCCTAAGAGAATGCTAAACTTCAAAAATGACTGAAAGCGTGGCCGATTACTTTTTTGGATTGATATCGCGATGGATGATTTCTTTGTCATGAAGAAAGAGGACGGCACTTCGAATCATTACAATCCATCTACAGGCTTGGGGAATGTCGTAGTTTTTGGTTGAATCATGAATTACTAAACAGAATGAGATAAACAATTTCAACTAGCCTTCTGATAGACATCCAATCTCCATGAGTTCCATGACAATCCCATAGCAGTTAGCTGTCCCTGGGGTAACAACTAAAAGGCCAAACAAACGGACAATATGCGGATGATCTGAGCTCTTAAAGCAAGTGGGATAATGATTGAGATTGAACTACTTACTTGAACAAGGAGCTTGGCCTCGGTAAATTGTTCCTTGGAAATGGGTCCATCGATGAGTTTTTTAACTGCTACTCTTCTGTAAAAAAAAGTATCAAAATGTCTTGCTGCTTGCTTGGATATTTATGAGTTTCGAGGAGAAATTAGACGGTAAAGGTCTCCCTTCTAACCCAAAATTGCTCAAAATAAAACCAGATTTTTTAGTACATCCATGAGTCAGAGACGTTATGAAATTTTAAGCTCTTATTTTGGGCGGATCATTTCCGGATAGTTCCCTTTTGATATCATTTGAAAGCTCAGAATCTGATGCGCATTTGCTTTGACTTTAAAACATTCGTTGAAAAATCATGAAAAAGTACAGTAATGGCCATCCAATTGCGACTATTAAATTTAAAACTGTGCGCTAGATTAAGGGCTTTCAAGTGGTACCAAGATGAGCAAAAATGGTATAAACCCGCAGATACCGTATTTCTTCTAATAGAAGCCGGCTTCTGTTTTTCAACCCCCTCGCTGGATCGACTTCTATTAGAGGGGAGGCTTCTATCAGAAGAAATACGGTAACAACCAGAAACGGCTCAAGATTCAAGAATTCCTCAAATTTGGCTAAAAGTTATTGAAGAAGCATTGAACCAACTCGAGGACAGGATGATGTGCTGAATAGACCTTGGCGTATCCTCCTTTTTTCAGTTTTTCTCTATCACTAAAATCGGACCATCGATATTCATTGACTACTGAAAATATTCGTTGGATATCAAATGTTTCGGCTAAACCATACCATGTTGTAGAACTAATTGTTCACTGGGCGGTAGCGGCTTTCCTTTAGAATTCTTGCTCATCGTCAGAATATCAAATTAATCGATTCAAGCCAGAAAAGGACAAGTGGAATAGCACTGAATGGATCGATGGCCGTATCAGGCAAGTTGCTGCAACTATTTTCTCACCAAATGACAAACGAACTTTCTGATAGGCGTCTTTTAGTCTTGACATAGCTATTTTGCTGGATCTTTCTCTTCTGAATAAAAACTTTCGAATAATGGACTGTTTCTGAAACTACCGAGGCACAATTCGAATATTTATTCATCAGATATTTTGCACATTAATTACAAATCGATAATTACAATTCCTAGTGGAAGAAGCCAGATAAGATCGGAATAAATACTTGTTATGGGATTGGCGCTCACAAGACACAGGGGGCGACTAATTTGTGAAACCAGGACCCGAATTCGTAGTCGCTAGAACCGGCGACAACTTATAGCCGTGCTGACTTGCTCAAGGAAGTCTAGGATCTAAGAGAAGTCTGAGATCAAAACTCCAGTATCATTCAAAAGAGAGAGAGCCATACTTTTTGCCATTGATGAGTTGATCTCAAACCTCCTTCGATTCAAATAGATTCGTACGCTTCTAAGTTATCACCGGTCATAAGCGACTATGAATACGGGTCCTGAACTAGAATTTTCTTAAAAATACTTGCTCTCTACGTTCGCTAGATCAACGTTATTTAAGCTGAGTCGAGAGGAAGACGGCTTAGGAATGCCAACAGAAGCTAAACACAATTAAAGTTGATTTGATCTCACCACTTAGATCCAAGCGAGAGGAAGAGTAAGCACGCTGAGGAATGGGGGAAGAACGAGCAGCTAAACGAAAATAAACGCCCAAATTAATTTGCTCTCACAAGTTTGGTTGAGTCGAGGGTTAGACGGCCCAGGCATAGAAGCAGAACAGACTCCTAAACGGATGAAGAGATAAGCACAAAAAGTGATTTGATCTCACCGATTTCTTGGGTTATTGGCTTTGAATTCACTTCTGTTTTATTGGTGATTTGGTTAGTTTCGCTTGCCAAATCTTCTGAAAATTCAACTCAATTCAAGTTTGGTGAGGGATTTTAGGAATACTAACTTCAATTAGGAAGACCCTTCGATGGAGATCAACTCACCTTTTATTTTTGATCTGGTTGCTACTTTCTTCTCTAAACTTGGCAAGGTTTTGTTCCTAAAAGTGCTTGGCTTCGCTAGCACTATTGTTGGAGCAAACGATGTCGGCGCTGATATATTCTGTCTGGCTTGTTGAGCAATTGCCCTTATGCTTTCTTCTTGAAATTGAGCAATACTGTCGACTTTAGACGTTAAGACTTTCATTGACTCTTGAAGGAAGGCTTGTTGATTTTCCGACTGTTTGTCCGTGACGAAATTCAAAATTTTGTCTGATAGTTTCATACGGCTGACTGATTCATCAACAATTGGAGAAGGTTTCTGGCGGGAAAACATGTCAATAATCTCGGCAACCTGCTGGGTCAAAGTATCGACTATTCTAAAGGTGATATTTGAAATGAAATCGACAACCTTTTGATAAGCTTCCAATTTCCATAAGCTCCATAACGAAACCAGTGCAGACAATTGATCCTCGTTAGTCATATACAAGACCAATGAAATCGACAATGTGTGGATGTGAGTTCTAAAAAGAAACTCCAAATCTTATTGACGATGAGGCTTCTTACTTGAGCGAGTAGCCTCGCCTCATTGAAGTAAGCCTTCGAAATACATCCTGTCTTCTTAATTGCGACTTTTCTGAAAAATTAAAAAATCCTCCAATTTATAGAACGTCAGTTTTGGATTTCAATGTCAGGTTCCTTCGAAAAAGGTTATTGGAGATTTCAGTAAAGCGGCGGCTTGTTTCTTCTTCACAACTTTTCGAAGATTTGCTCCATGAATTTGCAATAAAGGCAGTGAGAGTTTATCTGAGTTCTGAATCCGGACACCCTATCAGCTGCTGATTCACTTTTCCCGGATCGTAGGAGCAATCGATCGCGGGGATGACATAAAGGGTTGGTGTGCAAGGCAGTTAGAAATTCGAAATTCCATCGTTTCTTACCAGCGCTGCACTGTGAAATCTAACTATACAATTTGTAAATTCAGCGGATGACAAGAAAATTCAAAATTCCGTATACATTTTTAGTTCAGATAAATTTGAAAAAAAAAGGAATCTTACAGTCAGTCATTCGGCGAAAGAATAACCCAACCTTAAGCTTGTTGAATGAGTTGCCGAATAAACTGTGGAGAATCCGCCGAAGCCTATTAGTTGGTGATTTTCAAAGTCGTTCCATATGTATTTTGTAGTTGCTGAAAAAGATTCTATGATTTGAGAATTTTTAGATAGGAATTTTATCGTGGCTCCATTTATTGCTTCCTCTCGGAATCATCAGTAAAAAATGGTGAATAGAGCCAACGAGATCCTGAATATAACATTTAGAAAAGATTTTAGCGTGTGGGGGAATTTACTGCAAAAGCCGAGTGATAAAACGTTTATCAGCCAAGAAAAAATTTCCGGCTAAACAAACTTTGACACTCACACAGGCTCAGAGTTGAGTAGAAGTGGCTTCAACTCTTCCTTCTGTCTTTCTCCTTCAAAATATGACATAGTCTTCCTCTCTATTGGTCTCTTTTCTTCCGAAATATGATGGACAAAGTCCAACAAGAAATGATGAAGTTGAACGAAGAGCTCGGCTGTACCAATGCCGGCTTGGGTTGTGCCTTTAAGCTGAAGGGTGCTGGAGTCTCCGTTCAGTGCTGATGAGTCACGCGTACAAATCAGATCTTTCCAATAAACAATAATTATTTGAACAAACCTTTCGAAGGTCTTGCATATTCAGGCAATACAATGCTAATAGAGCAAAGGCTTTTTTCTTTGTCGAAACCAACTAAAAAAGCTTCATTTCAACGAAACGCTTAGAGACTATAAAACCCCCATTCTTTGTGAGAAAATAAAAATGAAGCTCCTCTTTCTCGCCGTTGTGGTCAGTATTCGATTATCTTTTATATTCCTGCGTTTTACGCTCTTCTCCTCGGCTTGGCTCTTGCCTGCAACTCTGATTTCGATTGTTCCGGAGAGGAGAATTGCATTCAGAAAAGTGTAAAAAGCAGCGAAACGTACTGTACTAGAGTGAAGAGATTTTACTGCTTCATACACAGACACCCTTATTGTCCATTGTCTGACCAAGACATCCCTCCTTGCAAATGTTTTTGTCGTGAATTTGGTTGACTGATCTTAATACGTAACAATTATGCTAATGTCTTGTTGGTTACACCTATTCTGGTTAAAATAAATTTCTGAATCTGTTTGAAAATTATTCGACGATGACTTACTAAGATAGAGATTCTTGGAAAAGAGATCTTATTTGCAAAATGCCCCTCTGAATTTTTCCATATTCTCCAATAGTTGTTTAAATATTTATTAATACAAAATAATATTAGTTTAAAATCAGTTAATAGTGGGAACGGGATATTTGGAAGAATTTCTAACGGCGTCCCACATTTCTTTCAGGACGTTTTGCTTCTCGATCGGGTTAACTTCCAAACTGAATTCGGTCAGTTTGACCATTAAGAGTTGGCCCTGAAGATGCTGTTTTTGTTGGAAAAAAAAGGAATCAACCAACCTTTTTGTTTTTAATGGTAAAGGCGGCTCTAACCGATGGGAAGATGTGCTCCTCGGGAGCTTCGGCAAAAAGACATTTGGTGTCGTTGTCCTTCCAATAGACCTTTGCCTCCAAATCGGAGAGGACTGTCTCCAGACTGAAAAAGATTTTGTCTCTTTTGGAGAAAACTTACTTGGCTTGAGTGGTCGTCTCAAACTCGATGACGGCATATTTGAGTTGGAAGGAATTGTTTTGGATATTCTGAGAGGAGTTGAATTCAAGAGGGACAGAAACTAACCTTCAATATCCGATTGATATATTCGTCCTTCAGGCTGATCACTCTAGCCGTGATGGTTTTGGACTTGATTTGATCTAAGTAGTGGATGGGAGAAGAGGCGAATCGACCCTTATAGACTTCGAAAGTCTCTTTAAATCGGTAATCCAGGGAGAAACTCCGCTGGAATTCCCGCTCTGGCATCTTCTGCAGGATGCTCAGGCTCATAGTGGAGGGAATGCGGTTGATAGGGAAACCAGACTGCATCTGAAATGCAGACTTTAAAATTGGAAATGAGAGGGGAGGAGGAACCTCTCCACCGGGAACAGAGTAGGAATGACGTTAGAAGCCAGCAGAAGCGAGCAGCCTATTAAACGCGGAATTTGGAAGCTCGATCGCTTTTGTAGACTAGCCTCTAAACTTCGCTTGTTATTCGTCTTCCCCATTTCGCTTTTGCTTATTCAATCTATCTTTGTCTAGAATTCTCCAAAAAGAATTATAAAAATTGCATTTTGTCCCTATTTTTGATAAGCTAGTAGAAACAAATCACCCTCAAAAAATTCCATTTCGAATCACCACAGTTCACTTGCAGACCACAGAAGCTGAATTTGTCGAGGACATTCACCACATGGATCTTATCGGGGGGTCTGGGCTTTTGTCGTCATTCGAACACATCAGTGACGACTGTGTTCTTTGCAGCCAAAATTAAAGGGGAGTCCTTCTTGGACTTTGAGTTGTATTGCAACATTTGAGCGGGCTACGGTAGTTTAGAAAGAGGAGTTGTAATACAACTTTCTCCTATCAGGATTACTGTATTTTTTCCCTGATTTCGACTATTTTTAGAGTATTGGAACTCCAAGGAAGCGAGATGTCTT
The DNA here is from genome assembly GCA_932521405.1 of Oscheius sp. JU1382. Lineage (NCBI taxonomy): Eukaryota > Metazoa > Nematoda > Chromadorea > Rhabditida > Rhabditidae > Oscheius > Oscheius sp. JU1382. The sequence continues at coordinate 6,827,763 of OW051479.1, forward strand.
CCCTCACAGTTAATACATCTATATCCTAGAATTAATGTATTTCTCCGTTGTTTCAGATCGAGCCAACTAGATACTTAATCAAAACCATTGATCTATTGGGATCAAAATTGTGTGGGGGAAAATTTGAAACGAGCGAAATTTTGCTCTTCTCAACGAAGAAGACACCCCAGACTTTTGCCTTTTATACCTCGAAGTTGACTGCCATTTTCTCCGATAATTTTAGCTTTTCTTGGAAAATTGGCTGCAGATAGCCTGCTTTATCCCAGCTTTTGATAGGGCACGTGGTGAGCACAGAAGAATCGGAGGGTGGAGACGTAATCGAAAGATTAGATAGGAAGCGAGATGAGCCAGTTCTAGCTGCTCTTTTTCAGCATGCGGATAGTTGTCTGTCTTTTTGGGCTTCTAGCCAGCTCATTGGGTTAGTTGCTTTCCCTTGTAGCTGAAATGAGTCGGAAATTCAGCTGTGCCAGTGGCCAGAACAAGCGTGGATCAAGATGCAGTCACCGGGCTCTTGAATCAACTCGTAACTATTGATACCAGGACTGATTCGCTCGTCAAATTGTCATACCAAGTAGGACTTTTTCTCTTTATCTTCACTTTATCAGCACGTGTTCATTATGACTTCTAAGATTGAACGAAGTCCGAATTTTTCGAAACAAACACTTTTGGGAATCTTTCTTCGATAGGGGACTTTTACTATATTTCTTGTAGAAGAGATCCACTCCAAGACTTCTATTGGTCCCACTGAACATCCTCTAGAGGATCAAACCAGAAGCTGAGTCTTGGAGTAAGATTCTTCCCCACAAATTACATGACAATCGGGATTATCCATTTAGGAATAAAGTTTACGAGTTTCTAACTAAATGTCAATCAAATCTCTCGGTTAAGGAGTTACAATAAGAATTGAGTTAATTCAAACGAATAGCCAATTTTTAGCAGAGATTATTCGAATAAAAATGAGCTTTCCCGATCATTTCTGCTATTAAAATAAAGACCTTTTTTTCCAGAACATGGCCTCCCACAAGGATTTTACTCATGACAATGCGCCGAATCCTCTCTTCACATCTGTCGACTCGACCGTTCCGGCTCGTCCAACTTTCCAAGCTCTTGCCAATCTCTTGGTCTTCTACAGCAATCCATCCATCTCCAAGGCACTGACTTATGATGCTACTTGGAGCGTAGCTATTACTAACTTCTTGAATGCTGTTGCGCAGACTCCAGTTATGCAGCAAGCCCAGACTTTTTTGGTTCAACAGGGATTGTCATCAGCTGATTCGGCTACTTTTATCAGCCAATTGAGGAGTCTTTGGTTTACTCCTTTCTCCCGAGCTGGGGGTATTGCTGGCAGCTCTGGTGAGGGTTTTCTTTAAAAATTAGGAAAATGTTAGGATTCTCTTCCGTTTTTGCTGGAGAAGTCGACGCCAATAACAATGTAATTCGCTTCGCAAATTGGTTCCGCTTCTACATGTTGGAAAACGCTTCGTTGCTCAATTATCATGGATGGTTCACCAAGCAAAATGTAAGAATTCTTTCTTTATTTATGCATAGTCGATATGTCGTTTTACTCGTCTTCTTCTAGCACAGTTGTTTTTGATTGTCGACGCAATCTGCGGCCGATTAGACGGCCTGGAGGGGCTGGCGGCAGATGCGGAAGAACCTTGGGGTTTTGAGGCCTAAATCTCAATTTTTAAAAAAGTAATCACGCTGGCTTTTTTAAATTTCGGTATTTTCCCAACTCTTAGAAGTTCATAAAATTCAAAAATCGCAAAATAAGTCCCAAAAATGCCCAAATCTTTAGATTTTTAAGAGTACTGTAGTTCGAAAACTAACAATTTCCGACTCGAATTTGTGATTTTGCGATACTGTATCTCTCAAACTAACCCCTCAGCTAGCCTCGCAATCATTCCAGCCAAACGCTCCAATTCTTCGGCCTTCTTTTCCAACTCGAACATCCTCTTTTCGCAGGTCTCCAGCCTATCGTTTATTGGTAGTTTTTCTCCGTCATTTTTAAGCAACGATTGTGACGTTTTGCCAACAATTTTAGCGAAATTCATCTCCAACTGAAAAAAATAGATTTATTTCCTTCAAAAAAAGTGGAGAAACCTCGCTGATTTTTTGATCTCTTTCGTGGATTTGTTCAGTACTCTCAGCCTCCATTTCGAGGACTATATTCGCCTTCCTGATTCGTTGAAACTTTTTCATAACATTTTGAAAAACTAGGAAGAAAATAAATCGAAGTAAAGGCTTATATCTGATCAGTAGCTTCTCATCCACAGCTGATACTGGAATCTCTCTCTCTCTCTTTTTTGGGATCAAAATAAATCTTACAACTCGCCACACTGTGATGCTCATTCAGCGCATAAATATGGTCAGAATCACTCAAATCAACCGATGAGCTGATTGTGGATTGATGCTCAATTGAGGGCATCCTCATATGATAATACTTGCTCATCTCTTCGGTTGTTGCTTGATGAATCGGAGCTCTATGACTGATGCTAGCTGAGTAGAGATCTTGCGCAGGAAGAGACTGAATTTCTCTTTGGGATAAAGAATTTTTTTTAAAAGTACCATGTGCCTGTTGAGATGAGGAATGCTGGCCTTTCTTACGGTATTTTGCGGCAATCCGGTGGGCTGGATGACGATTTGAGTCGTAGCGCCAAAGCCAAGATTCTTCCATTCGTTATGGATCGATTTGTGCATTCGCTTTCGCCTAATTTTTATATTGTTTTAGTCTCTTTAGAAACTTACTTTTCTCTGTTTTCCTTGACTTTTTTCTCGACGGCCCTCATTTTGGACAAATTCTCAGCTGTTAGATAGAGTTTGTAACAGCAATCCCTGAGGCTTCAATCAAAAAGAAAAAGCCCTTACTTGAAATAAGTGGTCTGATAGCGATTATCCCGCATCTCTATGCTCTCAATTGATTTCGTCTTTTTCGCATTCAAAAGGGCACTGGCCATATGATATCTCCACCAGTTTTGAATCAAAGAAGCAGCTGAATTTTTTAGTCTCTTCTTGTGTTTATTTCTGTAGTCTTCCTCCATCATTAGAGTCAATCCAACTGAGATTTGGGTACTCGCCGTCACGAAAGTACAATAAGCCAAGAAACCCAAAATACTGACGATAACTTTTGAAAACCAAAAAGTTGGAACCAAATCTCCATATCTAAAACAGTTCCCAACCAAGAGGAGATAGAACAAACCCAATTGTGGTGATTGTGACCACACTGAACCACCAAGCATGGGCGAGGGTATTGATGGGCGATTCTGAGAGGACAGAATCCTAGAAAGAAAGAAAATCCTACCGGAAACGGTTGAAGAATTGACGAAAAAGGACCAGGGATTGGATTCCAAGTGCTCAGTATAATAGACGAGATTCGCCATTAGAACAAACAAAATAAAAGTTATATAATAAGAGGCGAGTAGCTCCCTTCGACTGATTTGAACCATGTCTTTGATCAATTTCCATGTCTTCATCTGTCTGTCTATATGAAAAAGCCTCATTATCTGCAATTTTCGCTTGTTGTCACTAGAGACTGCTTTTTTTCGAATACAACAGGGCTCCAAAAGATCCTACCTGAATGAATCTCAAATAGTCCATGGTCTTATCAGTCACATAGCGCTTGTCCATCAAAAGGATAGCAAAAGTCACAATGATTATAGTAATATCCGTAATGCAGACGAATTTCCTCAAATATTGGAGATGACCTGTAAAAAAAAATCGTCATCTCTCTTTTTTGTTCTCTCCAACCTTTGAATCCCATATATTTAGCATCAGCGGAAATCGCCCACATTCTCACCATAAATTCGAGAAGGAAAAAGATGGCCAGACTTGTCTCTAGCAGAGAATAAATAGCTGAAAAAAGGGGGCACTTTTCTACTTTTAGCTACTAACTAGTTATCCATTGGTGCTCCTTTAAACTCTCCGTAGACGCCCCAAGTATTACGGCTATTAGGACACTTATAAAGGCGGCTGGAAATTGGAGTTTTTAGGCCAATAAATAGCTCAATCAGACTACTGTAATAAATTTAAACGAGGTTAAAGTAATCTGATTGAAATAAGACGCCTTTTTCAAACTTACAAACGTGATATAAAGTGCTCCCAACGGTGAATTTAGAAGTTGGATGATCAAGAAAATCATAGACTTTGAATCGAAAATCTTGATACTTTTGAACATATCCGCGGATCTTAAAACGTTTCGCATGGAATGTTGGAAGAGTCGGCAAAGAGTGGGAAATGAGCGGTAGAGGCCGTACAGACATATTGGAATGATTCAGAGATGAGACATAGACGGGGGAGAGATGAGACAACTACAGGGAAAAAGAGAACCGACCTGGACGGTGTGGCCCTGCTTTAGGAGCAATTCAGCATCGTAGGTCAATCCCCGGTCTCTTTGGAAGGACATAAAAGGGAAGGGCAAATGAACAGCTAATCGATAGGCGCCTCCAGCACATTACGACTTTTCTGATAACAGTTCCGACAAGATTCGAGTCAGCAGGGGAAGCATACCGTATTTTTGACGCTTCAGGGAATACAAATTGACCTCCAATTCTCATGGAACACCTTCGCCGCCATGGAACAAGCCTTCCTCCTCAATACAACCCCCGAATTCGATCTGGCTGTCTACACTGTTTGTGCTCTGACTGGAGGAACCTGCAAGTTCACTGTCTCTGCGAATGAAGTCGACATCACTGCCACTACTCTTTCTGCCGCTGGAACCACTGTGGTAGATTGTCTCTGTTGAAGAGATGAGTTTTCAGATTGATCAAGCTACCCCAACGGTTGGCGCTGCCGCTGCTGCTACGACCAAGAAGCCGACAAACACGAATGATCCTCAACTTCAAACCCTCGTTGATCAGATGCGAGCCGCCGATGTTGATAAGCCAGCCGCCACTGATTATACTCTCGACTGGGGAAATAAGGTCTCCGGAACAACGGATACTTCTCCAAATCCGTTATTCAAAAAAATGAATGAGGCTGTCTTCAAGCGTCCGGTCTATCAGGTCCTTCTAGATGTCTTCGATGGAAATTACTTTGTCGCTGATGTAAGAGAACTTCTCAAACGAAATAAGAGAATTTTATTTAGGTCTGCAAGACTGAAGTCGCCATGTCTGGAGAGAAGAAGGCCAAAGTACAGACTTGCATCAACACCTGGATGCAGACTCAAGTCTTCCAATTGGCTTTCAACTACTTGAAACAAAAAGGTAAGCGATTTCGAGCATCTAAAGCCGCCTATTTCCCTAGGAAAATCCAGAATTCGTTTGAGCTTTTGCAAGATTTACTGTACAGGCAATTTCAGGAGTGAAACAAGCCTCCGATCAAACGACTTTGGCCAACTTTTTATTCAGCTTCTGGTTCGGAACTTACTCTCGCTGCACTGGAAATAATGGATCATCGGGCTGGGAGCATGTCTTCTCGGGCGAATGGAAGAGCGGAACCGTTGATGGCCAACACGACTGGACGAGGTATTATTTCCTTGAGAAAGCGAACAATATCAATTACCATGGATACTATTCATACGATGGAGTGAGTAGACTCCAGTTGAACTTTTAAAAAAATGTTTGCAGCAATTGACGGGAACATTCCAATACACTTGGGAGAGCGAGATGAAGAAGACCGGAGGATTTTTGTTCGGAACATCACCAGCTTTTGATTTCTCGCTTTTGACTGTCTGCGCCTTGGTTCATCCCGGAGATAACACTTGTCAATTCACGTTGGATGGCTATCCACTGGCTGTGACGTCGTATACTCAAAGCTGTGATGCCGGAACCTGTCTCTCGACGGCTTATCCTACCAATTAAGAGGTTGTAAATAGCAAAAATAATAAATATTCAAAGTGTCTTCTTGTGTTTAAATCTTATCTTCCTCTGATCTTATTCGCCAATATTTTGGCTATAAAACGAGCTAAAAATTTAGTTGAAAATCAGTCGAGAAAAGAAAGAGCATAAAATCTTTTTTGGAGATCGAATCTATCCACATATCACAATCATACAAGAAATAGAAAATCTCGAAAGGAAAGGAGAGAAAAGACTCAAAGTGAAATACCTCGTTTTGATTGGGAGGGCATAATGCTTTAGAAATTACCGGTATCTTTCAACATTCGCTTTCGAATTAAAAAATCTAATTGGCAGAGGCTGAGACTGGCGCCATTTCCACTTGATTTAGGGGAGCAGTCTCTCCATTCTCCTGGCTCTGCAAACTCAGTTTTGATTCGTAGAACTTGATCTTCTCTACAACTTTTACAAGAAAACTACTGTAATAGCCAGAAAATTTGAACTCCAGCGCTTAAATTTTGGGCTAGTGGCTTACTCAAAAAATATCAATTCCGCCATTTTTCAAATGTTTTCTGGTTTTTAGCCAAAAAAAAGTCGAACCTTGCCGGATCCCCAGACACATTTGATGCAGATAATCAACGAAGCCACAGAGAGTCCCAACTCGACGATGGCGGCTGTGATAATTCCAGCATCCAGACGGTAATCCGTTCCGAGACGAGTCATTGACCTAGAAATCCTCCTCAAGAAAATTGTCTTAAGTTCCCTGTCAATATTGACAGAGACAGAGTTTGTTCTGATTACAAAATACTTCAAACTCACATTCTCATGTTGTCGTCAACATGATCTCCACAGAGGATTTGACAACGACTATCGCGAGGAAGTTGAGGAGCCAGCAGATGCCAATCGCATTCGCCCCAGCACTCATGCTGAAATTTCAAAGGGTTTTTCACAGGAATCCATAGTTTTTAATGTTTCCTAACGTAATCTCTCTACAAAAATCCTAGATTACTGACTTTTCGACCCGCCGATTAAAAATCTCTTTTATCAAAAGGCCGGCAATTCAAAAATTGCAGCTTTCTCTCTCAGAAAATGTGGTTTCTATTTGGAATGAAGGAATCCAACTCATTTAGAGACTTTCCTATTCAAAAAGATGAAAAGAATACCTGATAGAAGTGGATATCGAAGCTGGAGACGATAATAACAGTCGGAACAAAAATAGCGCACGCATGGATGGACATAACCAAGAAGGTGATGACCAATCCTCTTCTGTATGACGCAGCTCCAATAATTCCAACCAATCTGAACAAATCCCTCAAAAAAAGAAGAGAATTGCCTTACCCGGTGAGCACAAAATAGAAGGAGCAGCACTCTTCCAAGCCGTACAATCGAATTGTATTGATTCGACTGCTGGTGTAGTCGGCTATGGCTGAAAGGATGAGCATTGTCATTCCCAAGACGACATGACATTGGGCCAGACCCTATAATTTGCATTTTCAACCAAGAGGGAAATCGAACAAACCTTCAAAATCCCCAGCATTCGGACTGTGTTGGCTTCAGTGAGTTGAACTGACTTCAGGTAGTTCAATCGCATTCTGAAAGAATTCATTTTTTTTAAAATTTGTATTAATATTGGCTTCTATCTAGAGGAAAGGGACCTTACAATTCGTTTTTTGTTGGCTGCCGAAGCATTTTAAAGGCGCTGGACGGGGAGACGAGAATGCTTTAGACCTGTTCCCGAACGTCCTCATCAAAACCAGCGGTCAGCAATCAATTTAGGCTACTATGTCTTCCATTATTTCCCTTTTGCTGCCTTATTCAGACAGTAATCATTATAAAATCGGTGTTTTCTCTCAAAATTTACATCAAATAGCTGGTTTTCGACGACAAAAATTGCAACTTCCTTACTTTTTCTCTATATTTGAGGGCAAATAATGAACCAAAGCTGCCAATCAATCTCCATTTTGTTACTGTTCGTTCAAAAAATTATGAAATTATAGGAAAAAAATCCAAAAAGTTATGCCAAATTCACCATAAGAGAGACTAGAATAAATTGATTTTTGACGTTCATTTCCTTCAAAATCAACTATTTAATTAAAAATTCAGGAAGTCAAAGAGATGACTGTTTTTTGACTTAATAAGAACAAAGAAGGCTAATTTTCTTGAAATTTCTCGATAATTAGCTGAAATTCATGGAAAAGGCTTGATAAACGGTGTAAAACCATGAGTAAACTTGACAAATAACGGTCCCACCGAAAGTGAAATTTCGACATTTTTGGTCTCAAGTCGGGCGGCACTGACTCAATTTCAAAACAGAGCCGTAAAATTCAGGGCGATTCCCAGTGGAAACGGATCCCTATGTACACAATAGCGAGAGTCCCGGTCAAGATTTTTGCCACCTACGTGCTCATTGCTCCTTTCTTCTTCTCGGCTGGCAATGGATGAAAGAGAAGAATGATTTACTTACTCCAATAGGCGGAGGCCAAAAATCGATAGGCAGTTTGCGCGGGAGCGGTCAGCCGGGGGGAGGCAAAAACAAAGATCGAACATGCTGATCCGCTCCGGGTCTCAAGGCATTCTTTTTTCGGCTCCATAAGAGAACAAAAGAGAATCCCAGGAAGGAATACGGAAGAGAGGGGGGCTAACCTTACCAATGGAAGAGATGAGCAGCAATTTTTTTGTTCGAGTTGGCAGCCGAGAGAGTGAGGGAAGGGGAATGCCCCCGTTATTTGTTCGCAGAATCGATACAATACTCCAAAATGTTTCTAATAATACTCTCCTTTTTTAACCAGAAAAGTAGTATTTACCAAAGAAGATGTTCGAATAGTTAGTCGGGCTGGCTCCTTATGTGATTACGCATATCAGAAGTCGCGATAAGAGCACAAAAGTGGTACAAAATCCATTAAGATGCCCATAAGCGGCACAGTTGGCGGTCTGAGAATGTGCATTTTGTCTGGAGGAAAACATTCGTCAGTTGCTTATACATCTATTGACAGTTTGTTTATACGTTTTGAAGGGAGAAAGCAAATAAAAATGATCTAATATTCACAAAAAAGCTTACGACACCCGGGATTCCCAAGCCGTCTCCGATCCAAGTACTAACCGGGCCCAACGTTGCTTGACTTGCCAGATCAGACGGGATGGCGTACTTTCAACGTGGTATGGCCGTAAGCGGTTTTTCTTAATTAGCACATGGTTTTATGAACAAAACAGTCAATTTCCCCAAAGTAGGCCGCCACTTACCGACATTTCTCAGCCACTTGTGACATGCTGAGTGTCTCAGAGAGAAGATGTTGTAGAGTGAGCCTTCTGAAACCAGGAATATGAAATATTTTCTCTGATATCCAGTCGTCATGGCAATTATAATCAACGAACAGATGTTTTGACGTCAAAATCGTCGGCTTTCCCTGCTGATTTTAGCCGAGAAGAAAAGTGCCGAGGGATGGCTGGATTAGTAGCTTAGCCGAGAAGAAATTGGATTGCGTCTAGACTGGGGTGATGAGCGCCAGTTAAGGAGTGAAGAAAAGTTCGTACTGTCCTATGTACTTCTTTGGGCAAACTCTTGCCATAAATGTCATCTTTTCGTCAATATTAGGCAGCCTACAAAGAAAAAATAAGCTGACACTGGATAGCCATAGCAAGTGATTGTTTATTTTATCAAATTTTGTAAATCATTTGACACTTTCCGCTAGCTTTTTGCGATAAATATGGAAATTAGATGTGCTATTTGAACCAAAAAATGGCTTGAGGTTTCTCAAAAATGACGACAAATGTATGGAGGTGGAGGATATTTTTAGGGTCAAAAGGCAAAGTGCTGACTAGTAGAGTATAGAGGAGGGCTCAGGAGTACCGGAAATTTGCTTCCGCCTCGTTGGCTCTCGGAGTCCCCGTTGGTCATTCTGAGAGAGTGTGTGAGAGAAAGGGTGAGCCATGGTGGTGGTCTCTATCAACGAAAATTGAGGCAATTTGTCTGGCCGGCGGGTTCGAGTGCGATACTGTCAAAAGCCGACTAGTTTTGGCTGTTTTTGAGCCCTAAATGGCGCGAATAAAAGAAGCTGAGGGAGAGAGAGAGGGGGGAAAGGGCTAATTTGCGCCGCCTGAAATCAGAAATGACTAGTTCTCATGGGGGGAGGAATGTTTCTGGAGCTTTCAGAAGAGAAATAGAGAGAAAGAGATGGAGAGAGAACGGGAAGGCATCACGCAAGCAGCAGCCCTCATTATGATCAATTGGACGAGAGGACTAAGGGTCGAATAATTACGGGGCTCACACACGCTTAGGAGCTCCAAACAATTTTGTAATTATATGGAGGCGGGAAAGATCTCAATCAGACACCAACATCAATTTCATTTAAAATGAGCCGGAAGTGCAGTCTTTTTGCGTAAGACAGGTGGGAAGGGAAGTGGCACAATCGATCCTCTACTGTAGCTATGACTTAGGCGAATTACTAATATGAATAAGTCTGAATAACTATGGAGTCACATCTATGGGATGAAAATTGCGGGGGCTGTAGTTCTAGAAGATTTCCTTACCTCTATCTCTCCAGGGCTATTTCTCTAAAGATTTAGCTATTTTTTGGTCAAAATCTTTCTCTCGGCCTTCCCAAAACACCTGACCATATGACTCAAATTGCGATGGATCATGGGCCAAAAATAGACAGCCCGGTGATATTTGTAGAAGCGGGAGGTGTTTGACCAAAGTCGGGGAGAGGTGGACGACTGACCTGACTGATGAATAAGAGGACAGTCCCCCGGGTTCAGCTAGGCAAATAGTCTAATCAAAGTGTGTACTATTTCCTGAGGAGAAAAAAAAGTAGAAGGGGAGAAAATTTGCAGGTTGTTGACAGGCGAACGGGGAACAATTACGCGACTAAGGAAGGCGGGGAAACGGGAAAACAATTGAAGTTCAGTGGAGGAGATTCTGGCTGAATATACTGTTTCAATCTTCCAACGCCTTATGCGAAAAATAAGATGAAATTAATAACTATTTTGCTACTTCAACTTTTATGCAAATTCTTGTATTCTTTGATGTTTTTCTGTTAAATTATGTAAAATCCAATGAAAATAATAAAGAGTTTGAAGCAAAGAAAGCTACAAAAAGTCGAATTTTCTGAAGATTTTGTGGGTTTGAGAAAGAGATCCCTCGTAAATGGAGTAAAAGAGCCTCTATCGTAGAGTACGTAAGGGAAGAGAGCGGGAATTCTGCGGGGAATTGAGCGCCACTGAGTCGTGGCCCAAATCCAAGGGCTCAGTTTTTCTGTGGCTGCTCTTCGAATCGACTTTTTGCCTCAGTTTTGTCTTGCCCGTTCATCGCGAATTAATGAAAGATGTGTCTGTTTTTTAGTCCAGACAACTTTTGCAGAAGAGTGATGTTTTGATCCCTAGAGAGTTTGAGACCCTAACTCATACATCAACTGAAACAAGTTGGCAGCAAAAAAACTTACGAGTCATAACTGTCGTCCGAAAAGGGAGAGGCGGTTCGCTTCACTGCTCCTCTGGGGGAGACCATTGTCTTTCCCTCTGAAAAAATAATGAGGAAGAACGCTAGAGACAGCAAAAAATTGCTTCCTAGACGATATGAATTAATGATCAATGAAGACTGAATGTTGACGTTTGGACAGAGGGTTCGCTAGAACGTTCCTTCCGAAATGTAGCAAGCGAACCCGCCTTCGTAGCCAAACACCCGGCTGTCAATAGCCATGTTGACATTCGGAACTGAATTTGTACAGACATCGGCAGTGAAATTGGCTGAGAAATGCACAAACTCTTTAAAGATTGAAAGTTAAATCAACACGTGATCTCTACTACCGTTAAAGTTATATCTGTAAAGAAAACATTTATAAAAATCAACAAGAAAAATAACAAGTAACGTTTGGGTAACCTTAATCGAGTTCTATTAGTGATTTCTTTTTCTTCTCCTTCCCAGACTGCTTTTTTGCTTTGTTCTTCATATATTTTCCAAGACGTTTTTCCTTTTTTAGCTGCTCGAATTGCTTCTCAGCAATAATCATATTGACTTCAGCTAAAACAGAAAGAAGCATAAGGTTAATAGACAAACTTACATTTCTTCTTGTAAACTGGTTTCTGTCCAGTTAGCATTCTGTCGATATTTTGCTGCCGTAGTTCAGCTTTTGTGTCATTAATAAGCTTCTTCTCCTTTCTGGCTCGCTCGCGATTTTCCATCTTTTCGAGAGCATGGCTAAGCTTTAGTGCCCTTTGCCTATCGTTAGTCTCTACAGCGCCTAATAATTCTTGTTGCATTTCCTAAATAAAAAAAAGAGTTAATTTCAATTTTAAAAAGGTTACCTTTAGTTCTGAGTGTCTAACTTCGTCTAAAAATTCGTAATCTTCCATAAACCTATCTTCTCTGTAGGTTCCAGCACGTTCATCAAATCGAGGATCCCATTTCCTAACGTTCTTTTACAAAAAAATAACCAATAATAGCTTACTTTACTTTCTTTTGATTTTTATATGCTTCTTGGAATGCACTCACAGGTTTCTTTGAACTTATTTCACGAGGTCGATGCTGTCCTTTCTATAATTACATATAAATTATTTAAAATTAATGTAAATATTACCTTTTCCACTTTCTTTTCAATTTTCTTCTTTTTTGGTGCTGGTTCTTTTAAATCTCCTTCTTCTTTTGAAAAGTATAGCTTATTGAACAATTTGAGTCCTAATTGATCTCTTAATTCTCGTACTTTTGACATAGGCATATTGGAGATTTCTGAAACAAAAGGTTAGTCTGCTCACGGAGAGATTTTTATTTGGAATTATCGGCAATTATTTCTATCGTTGTTCATAAAGAAGCTGGATAAAATTAAAAATTGACGAAGAAATAGACCTTACAGGAATCAAAAGATTTTGATTTCCCATTTCAAAACTCCATTTTTTGAACTGATTGCTAAAAAAGCAAAATTAAATACCCTTTTTAAAATTAGCTGCTTCATCATCTTCTTCCGCACTTTCTTCTTCATCATTCATTACTTCTTCTTCGTCATCTGTTTCATCTACTTTTCTTTCCATGTCAATATCTTCGTCACTTTTTTCAGAATCTTTAGATTCTTCTTCGTCGTCTATAACATCGTCGAAATTATCACTCTAAAAATCTTTTTAAGCTAGCCGGGAATATGTATCTAGCTAAAATTTTATTTAAAAACGACGTACAATTGTACTTTTTTTAATTGGAGATGAAGCAGCTACCCTCGCTTTTAAGTTTCCGTACTTGCTCATATTCGACTCGGCTTTTTTCAGTAATCTTTCCCTTTTTGCAGAAAGTATAGTAGCTTTATCCATTTCTTGCTTATTATTAAAATCTACAGTATATCCCTAAAGCAAAATAACTTTAAAAGGAACTTATCCGACTTACATAGCCATTAAATTGCTCTGATTGCAATCTATTACTTTGGCCAGAATTTACTGTAGGAATCTGAATTGCCAAGTAAAGAAAATTATTAGCGTACCTCTTGAATTTCATCTTCGGAGTCAGATTTATATGGCTCATAAACAGCCGGTGAAGATGAGAAGTCAGCTTTCGTATTGTTTCTAAATTGCTGGCTTAAAAGTAGAGGTTAAGAATTAAAAGAGGCTAACCCTTTTCGTCCATAAGGTGAGCCATTAAAATTTCCTCTTCCTTGCTTTCCTCCTCTACCTCCTCCTCTACCTCCTCCTCTGCCTCTTCCTCTTCCTCCTCCTCTTCCTCCTCCTCTTCCTAGGCTTCCTCTTCTATCTGCTATTCCTCCTCTGCCTCTACTAGAGCTTTCTGGACCTCCTCTATTTCCTCCTTTCTTAGGAAACGTACGACTTGGCTCATAATCCATAACCTGAAATAAATAATTAAATTTTAAAAAAATAGGAAAGAAATATAAAGCAAGAAAAGCAATATAAAATTAATAATATTATTGTAGTATTTTAGCGAATCGTAAAATATTTGTAATTCTAAAGCTAAATATATATAGATGTAAATTTCAAGGTCGAAACAAAGAAACTGAGTATAAAAATGAAACCAGAATAAAAGCGGTTACTCCTCGGCTGGAATAAGCCCCGCCCATAATTCGGATCCAGTCCAATTTCAGTTGCCTAATACCCCAAAATGTTTCTATTCTACTTTCTCCGCACTTTTCTTTTATTTTGAAAAAAATGCAAGGACGTGTTTTCTTGCAAAATAAGACGCAAATGGATGAGACGTCAAGGCCGAAAATGTCATTTGTCATCGTTTACTGGAATCTTCTATTGATTTCCAGTCCCTTTCTTGGCTTCAACGCTCCACCTCTCAAAGTGCCAGAAAATTGGCATGTCCTCGTCTTGAAGCGGCAATTAATTCCTCTGAAAAATCTATATAGCGATGATAAAAGCCAATAATCAGCCAAATTCCACTTTCTCGTGTTTCCACCCCCTGCTGCGCTTTTTTGCCTCATCTCTATTTACATTCCAATGAGTCAGAGACATCTTTCAGAGATTTTCTAAGACCAATCGGGTAGGTCTGAATGAACGCTGCACAAAAGAAGCGCCTCGAAGAGAAGAATTCCAAACTAATCAGGTAAGCTTGCCTCCAAAACCCCATAAAAGTCTCCTTTTCAGAGAACTTGCAGCACTACCGCCCAATAGAAATTGCTTCGAATGTGGTCAGCGCGGTCCAACATACGTAAATATAACTGAAGGCTCTTTTTGTTGTACACAATGCTCAGGAATTCTGTGAGTAGCCCGGAGCTCTTTCATTAGTTTTTTGCTTTTCTTTCAGAAGAGGGTTGAATCCCCCACACCGCGTAAAGTCCATATCGATGGCTGCTTTTACAACAGATGAAATTGAGAAAATAAAATCATTGGGCAATGCAGAAAATACTAAAATATGGCTTTGCTTATATGACGGAGCCCCTCCAGCAATGACTAATCGTGAAGCTGTTCAAGCGTTTCTAATAAAAGTGAGTGAACTTATACTCTGAAAAAGCCCAACAACAAACCTATGGATTACTAGCATCAAAATGCCCAATAATATTATTTGTGTTATGAAAACCTGAAAAGATTGCGTGGGGTTTAAAAAATTAGATGTACGTCTAGAAAAAAAAGTCGTACAGAATTGAGCTCAGCTAATAAAATATAAATATTTTGGTAAAAGCGCTGGAACAAATAGAAATTTCTGGAAACAATCACGAATTGTTTACAATTAGAGCAGTAAAAAGAGAAAACGTAAAACCACGCAGCAACTATTTCACAACAAATGTGACTCGATTTTTATTCTTTCTCATCTATTTTCCCAAATTTCTCTTCAGAAATACGAGAAAAAGGCTTGGTATGTCTCCAAGGAGCAGCTTTCTCAACAAGAAAAAGCGCTAAACGATCTATCAACCAGAGAGGTCGCTAGTAGGACGAGCTCCCATGAAACGGCTTCAATCACCTCTGGCTCCACAGCAACCAAGGTATTTTGCTTCATTTGCCCAGGAAACAAAATGCCTACAGCCATCTGAATTGGATCTTTTATCGAGTGATCCATTTCCTGTCGTTCCTAGCGCTTCTCAAGCCGCTACTGGAAGTCAGGCATTCTCACCGCCAGCTTGGATGGCTCCAGCTCCCCCTTTTCCATTTGAAGAGAAACCAAAACCAGCAGCCAATGGAGTCGATGATTTATTCGGTTTGCTAGGCCCAGCGCCACCACCCCAAGCTCCCATATTTCCAATGGTTCCCCCTGTACAGGTAAAAATCAATCAGACGAGAAAATGATCTATTTTTCAGAAACAACAAGCTCCCTTCCAAGCCACCCCAGTCACGATACAAACGCAGATGGATCCATTCGCTGATTTCGATAGGAAGTTTAATGATCTCACTGTTCGACCCTCCAACACAGTTTCTACCTTCAATGGCCTATCGACTTTGACGGCTCCTACAAATCTTCCCAAATCTGCTACAGTAGATTCGTCTTTGTCTGGCCTTTTTCAACCCGTATCTGCCTCCAATCCTTTTCAAGTACTGTAAATGCTTTAATTTTATAACTTATTTATAGCTGCCTCCTCAGCCATTACAGCCAATGGCTCCAACACCTCCACCACAACCGCAAATTCCTTCTGGTCCAGCTCTTCAGCAAGGCGGAGATAAATATAGTGCCTTAGCGGAATTGGATGAACTTTTCCATCATTCTGGAACAAATTCCAGTCAAAATGATGGAAAACCGGCTTGGATTCCAACTGGCTTTTCTACTGGATTACCACCTTCGTCGACTACCAGTAACCTTCAGAATGGGACACCTCGTCCAGTCCAGACGACGAATGGTTTTGGAATGCCGAAGAGTCAAACCATGGGAGCGATTGCTGACTACGGTGTGAATAATCCTTTCTTGGCTAGTGTTCCTGGCTATTCTCAAGCTTTTCCGAATCCATTTGGTCCACCTCCAACCCAGGCAACTTACGGTATGCCGCCGATTCTACAACAGCAGTGGAATCTCCCGGTAATTTTCTGATTTTGAAATCGAAAACAGTAATTTCTAGGCGACTCCACAAGTTCCTCAACGACCCGACCCGACAACTTCGACGCCCAATTGGAATCCGTTCCTATAAATTTTGCTCAACTTTTTTGAATCTCCTTTCCTCGGTTTGTGCTATCAAAAACTCGCTCATCACAAATTTCTTTCTCTATTTTTCCTTTGTTTTCGCGAAAAATTGTCATAATTATTGGGCACACCCCGTGATATTTACGGTTGTTTGTTTCTTCTTGCTCTCTCTCGCAATCTCTCTTGGCCATCATTGCTGCAAACACACGCATTTTCTAGTCCTTGCTTCCAAAGCCCAAAAATCATTCAAGTCTTCAATAAATATTTGGTGAAAATGTTAAAGCCTTTTCTGAAAGCGAATACAATATCTTTTTTAAATGCGTTTGGGGACAAAGATCGACTTTCATTTGGAAAGAAAAAAAAACGCTAGAAGAATGAATCTGAATGATTGATCAAAAAAGAACGAGATCGGACAATTTATTGGTCGAATCCTTTGATCGCTTCGCGGTAGTCAGTAGTGAACCTATCTATTTTGCTCTTGTATTCGCAAGAAATATAGCCCTTCATTTGGAAGTACTTGAGCATGACGAAATGAACGAAGAGATATTGGTGCTCAGTCTGGACGGAATTGAATCGCTGTTCCCTCAAATTGGCGAGCAAAGTAGCGAATCCAGTGAGAGTCTCTTTGTTGATTTCGACCAGCTCCAGGGCATGTTGGATGAGAACGATGGCTCCGGTTCGACCAACTCCGGCTGAGCAGTGGACGACGATTGGCTTCGGTCCGAGATTTGTTGCCTCATTGAGGAGAAGAATCGGCTCCAACTTTGGAACATCAGGAACTCCACGATCTGGCCAGTCTTTCCAATGGAAATGCGTACAATTGTGGGGAGCAGCTCTCCCAGCCACATGAATACTGAGCTCCGTTTTGATAATCTGCACATTTTTGCTGTTGACTCCGCTCGGACTCCAGATTTCACCCGAAACATAGCGAACTTTAATCTCACCGAAATCCAAAGTGCTATTCAGAACTGGCAGATAGCTGGCACACTTGCTCTTCCCCTGCTCCATCAGATCGCACAACATTATTATTGCAGCTGACTCCTCTTGGACGATCATTCTCCAGAAATCGAGTATTGTACAATCCATTGGTGCTTGAGCACAGATGAAGCGACGAGAATTTTGCGGCGTCTGCACAAAATTTGCACTAAAATGGTTTTTAAGTTTGATAGCATAAGCTAGAACAATTATGCTCGGGTTAAGGAGGTTTAAATTTCAATCTGTCTGTTCTTTATATTTGTGGAACTCAATAAAGTCCAAAAAGAAGACAATAATACTCCCAAAGAACTTACTGAATATAGTGCTGAGAGTGTGCTCCATAGATGACAACCCTGGTTTGATCCAAGCAGCCGACGTCTTTATATCTATTCCTCGCTGGTTTTAGCTTATTTTGGCGGAAGAACTCTCTGAATTGCGGCATTGTGGCCTCATCGAGTTTGGTGACTCTCTTCATTTTTCTGAATTCTTCAAAAATGCCCTTTGAACCTCTGTTGAGCGAATCTTTCACAATTCCCCGGATCAGCTTCCAAAAAGGCGAGATTGGAGCAGCAATGATGGCTGTTCTGAGCGGCGGCTTCTCGTCTTGATCCTCAGTAACAACTTCTATTTGATTCTTTATTGGTTTTCGTCGTCTTTCGGCTTTTTCTTTCCTTTTATTGAACTTTCTTTAACCTCTTGAGTAATTGCTTGCTCTTCAACTTCTTGTTTGGAATCTTGTTCGTTACTCGGTTTCTTTCGTGCATGACGTTGTTCCTCCTTTTTAGTTGCTTCCTTTTTTTCAATAACTTGAAGCATTTGTCCTACATGTCTTTCTTTGTACGGCTTTCCTTCAGTCTTCGGATTTACCTGGATGGTCGAGGTCCTTTCGGCTTCCGGCTTGTTAGGAGGTTCTGCTTCTCCCATTGTCTGAGCTATCCTCGTTGAGAAGCAAGAATTAAATAATTTCTGAATGAACTGCTTTATAGTTTTCAAATAATCCCAGCTTAGTCTTGTTTGACTAATTTTTGAGTTATTTAAATTCCTTCAGACATGAGTAGTGTTGATTGGCGATATCTCGCCTATAGCTCTGCTGCTCTCATCAGCATTTATGCTTCGCTCATGGCTATTTTCAGTATTAGCCTAGCCATCTACCACTGGGGATGCTTTCTGCCAAAGTTGAAGAAGAAGGTATACAAGAATGCGGACTATATCAGCAGCGATGAGGATACTGGAGGAAAGCTGAAACAAATCGCTAAAAAATATTCCAATGTTTTGGAGCCCTCTCAAGACGATACACAGGAGGAGGAAAGCGATTTGGAAAAGACGCAAGAGGAAGCAGCTCCTCGTAAATCTTTGGTAACTGCTACACCTAAAAACTCGAAACTTAAGAAAAAATCATCAGTAACTAATTTGGTTAGTTCTTTCAATTGTTTGTTTCAAGTTTGAGCTCATTTAGACGGCTAAAAGCGACACTTCTGTGGTGGTATCTCGTCGTCATGAGCGAGAATTTTTGCTTCAGAAAACACAGGAAGAAGATTGAAAGTCTGAGATAATGCAAATAAAACTCAATTACTCAGTGACTTTATTGGAGTGTGCTTTATTTACAGCTAGAAATTACTCGCTCCTTCTTTGACCAGAAACTCTGAAAAAAAATTATTTCTTACTACTAAAGTTAGTTGTAGTTATTTGCATCAAGCAAAGTTGGCGAAAACTCTTTATTCCACCCGAGTATGCATTAAACCCTGCCATAAAGATTACTTCCTAATGGCAAATATAGCCGCCACGATTCCACCAACAACCAAGGCAGCACCTCCTCCAAGAATAGCAGCTCCTACTATGCCATCTGAATAAAACAGAAGGTAAACACGAAAAGCAAATATGCACCTCTCTTCATTTTCCTCTCAATAGTCTCCTTTAGGTCTACAGCTTGGCGATTAGAACTCTCAGCGTGCAGTAAAATATCGACATAGGCAATAGCCCGATCGTAATCCTAAATTAATTTGAAAATTTTCAAATCTTTTTGCTTTACGTTGAGACGAGCATTAGCAATAGCAAGATAATAAACGTAGTCCCTTTTAGCCATGTCATCGGGATCTTCACGTAGAAGCCCTGTAAGAAAGAAAAAAGTAGAAAATCAGGGAAACAGCTCACGTTCGAGAATATCAATTCCTTCGCGTATGTCTTGTTTAGTGGAACGGACTAGAGCTGTGGCATAGGCAAAGGTGCAGGCAGCAGACGGATAGCCACGTCGACATTGCTGTTCATAATTTTCTCGGAATTTCTGGAATAAATCAACTCGATGTCATTTAGAAATGAAAAGTGTAAAATCAATCAATGCAAATTTGACCGGAAACAGCTGTTTCCTGGATTGCGCCATTGCATTTGTTTGCCTTTTTCGATTCCCGTTTTGATAACGTCATTTAATATCGTTTACGAACTTTCTGCACCTTTTTAATTTTATTTCTCAAGAACTCCAAATTATTGTGACGAAATCTTGATTAAAAGTTTATAAAATCATACCTCGAGCTCGATGGGATCTATGCGCTCGTCGAGAATGTCAGATACGTCATGCAGAGCCATCTAAAATTAACAATTAGGTTTAATTAGAAGTAGAAGATAGAGGAGAAAGCACTAGAAACGTCAGCAAAAATGACTGAGAGATTTTGAAACCATATGATCAATTGCTGTGCACTGCGTTTACAAGCAAAGGGCGCGAATGTTTTTCCAACCCGACTGGCAACAAGTTTCTCCTCATGAACTCCTTCATGTTTCTTGCTTTATCGATTTCGCTCTACTTGCTTTTAGTAAAAAGTAGTTTCAGAAAAGACGGCTGGTCATGGAATAGGTTCTTTTGGAGCCGTACTATGGACACGTATAGAATTTCTTCTGAATGTAAGCACGCAAAAGGCGGGCTGTGCTCCAAGTGGGTATTTTTTATTACGTTTTTGCTGATTTTTAGGTGTATTTTGAACCAATCTTTCTCAATATCGAATGCAGAAGAGCGAATGCGACGGAACCCTTCAGCAAATCGACTAGACGATGTAAAAAGTGAGTTTATTTTATTTATTCCTAGCTCTAAGTCATATTACTGCTTTTTAAGATCTCATATTTACAGAGTAAAATTCCCTTTCAGACGATGTTTTGAAAAAAACGGACGATTCAGTAGGATTAGAGTCCTTTCCGTCTCTACCGGTGACAACAGTACAACCGCAGTCAGAAATAGAAGTGGCTCAAGCAGCAGATGCCTATACATCTTTTGTCGAAATGGATAAATTTACGAGTATTCCAATACAAGAAGAAAATAACAAAGATCAGGAATATGTGGTAAGGTTTACTTTGATTTAACATTTTTCCAGACTTATCCGTTAAATGAACCAGAATCTCTTTTAATGCGTCTCTTAAAGTCGCCGCACTTCTCACCATACATTGCAATTCAATATTTGTTCAAGAACGAGGACAAGGATGTCCGAGTCTATTTAGGTAATTCACTTCTTACCCTCATCAATAATTGAATTATTCAGGCTCCAAGCTATTTGGATTTCATTCAGAAGATGTAGATTTCTATATGCCACAGCTAGTTAATATGTATATTACTGATAAAGAAATTGCAGCAGCTTTACATCCATATTTTGAAACGAGGTTTGTTAAATTAGGTTCGGTATATTCTTTCAGGTGCATAGAGAATTCTCACTTTGCTGTGCTATGCTATTGGCTATTAGATTCGTTTGGAGTAGATAGATTACGGATATCTGATAAAAATTTAGCACATGGAGAACTGTTGAGGTATGATATTTTAAATATATTTTAATGTAAAAATGTAGGCAAATGATATACAACAATTTTAATCCCCCGCCTGGGGTTGTATCACTTCAAAAGGCACAAATGCTAGGAACAAAAGCTCAAAGAGCAGGACATGCTGAGTCAGTTTGTAAGTTTTTCGAATTAATTCTGAAAATAGTTTTACATTTAGTAATTCCTGAAGGCCTAACTAGTCCTTACCACATAACGAGGAGTGAAAGCGCAGCTGCTTCACTTCGCTCTCTTAATACAACTACTAATGGATCCGGTAAGTTACTATTATTGTTTTTGTTTCAACGTATTTTTCTTCAGTTTGTACTTTGGACACCGGCTGCCGTTGTTTTGAAGATTCTTCTGTCGAGAAGTGCTCCTGCGGTGCTGATAGACTAGTGGCCGAGAGAGCATTCATTTCAATACTTATGAAAATAGGTCATAGGCTAACAGAAGAGCCGAGCAAAGGAGAAAAAGTCAGTTAACATATTTTTTAAATAAATGCTAAATATTCAGACTAGGCGTTTAGTAACAGAACTAATGCGGTTAAATATGAGCCTCCCAGCAAGAGTCTGGATTCCCTTTGCTCATGATCACGTTGTATTGCGGATCCCTCCTACAAATGCTTGTGTATTGAACAGCAAAGACAAAGTAAGAAGTTTAATTATTATTTTTTAATTTTTAGGCTCCATACTGTATGTATGTAGAGGTATTAAGATGCCCTGATGTTGATAGAGTTGTCCTGCCTCGAAATTTAACAGATGCTGAGAGTGAATTATTCTTGAGAATAAGGTTTGAAGTTTTTTTCAATAAAATAATGTTGCTTAGATCTGCGTCCACAGCTTCATTAAATGAAAACTCAAGACATTCAGCTCCAGATGGAAGTTCTGAACCAGAGAAAGAGCAAATAGAAATTGTAGAATGCCATGACGAGTCCAATGTTCAAGTGGTATGAAGCATATCAAAAGTATTATTCTTCCAGACATTCCCTGATATATGTCCAGATCCTGCATGGGATACAATGTCAATGGAAAGTTCAGCTTCTGAACCAGTTTTAAGAAATGGAAGGATACAGCCGAGAGAAATCGGTCGAAGAATAAAACACTGGGTCGGTAATAAAAGACCTGGAAAACAGAGACAAGTAAGCTAAATTTAAAATGCTTATTTAATTTTTTAGATGAGGCCACATCCGGATGATCCATCGGCTTCTACAATGAGTGAACCTTGGGAAGACAAAAGAGAACGAATACGTCAAGCAAGTCCTTATGGACGCCTTCCAAATTGGGATTTAATTCCTGTAATTGTAAAAAGCGGCGATGATCTAGCGCAAGAATTATTAGCATACCAGCTATTAGTTTCCCTAAAATCAATATGGGAAGAGGAAAATGTCGCCTTATATTTGAGACCATATAAAATTTTGGTCACCTCGCCAAATTCTGGAATGATTGAGCCTGTTGTGGATGCGTGCTCCCTTCATCAGGTTTGTTTTGTTTTCTTTTATAATCATTAATTTAGATAAAACGTAACCAACAGGCCCTATTAGCGGAGGAAGGGCGACAAGGAGTACCAACTTTAGCTTCACACTTTGTTGAGAATTACGGCCCTAAAGGTACCGGAAACTATCTCAGGTAAGAACTTTCGTTTTAATACGGAAAATGTTTTAGAGCTCAACAGAATTTTGTTCAAAGTTGTGCTGCCTATTCATTAGTATGTTACTTCCTCCAAGTCAAAGATAGGCATAATGGAAATATTCTAATCGACGCAGAGGGACATCTAATTCATATTGATTTTGGTTTTATTTTATCAGTTTCGCCAAGGAATCTGGGATTTGAAACTTCCCCATTTAAACTAACAACAGAAATGAGTAAGTCTACATTCAAAACACATCTTTTCTTTAGTCGAAGTAATGGGTGGAGCTGATTCTGATCTCTTCTTATATTTCAAGACACTATTATTGAAAGGACTAATTGCTGCACGAAAACATCATGAGAAAATAATGACAATAATAGAAATTATGTACAAAGGTAAGATCATTGCTTAGCTATAATTGTATGCTTTAGGATCTTCATTACCATGCTTCCGGGGTGGAGTGGCAGCTATAAAAGCGATGAAAGACCGATTTCATATGACATATACAGATTACCAACTACAGCAATTGGTAACTAGCAATTTTTCTTTTTTGAAGGTCTTGTTTAGGTCAACACTATGGTCGCACAAAGCTTAGATTCTTTAACAACAAGACTATACGACAATTTTCAATATTACACCAACGGTATTTTATAGATTATTATCCCTAACTTTTAGCCATATACCATTCAATTTGCAATTGTACAATACAGTAGCTAGTCAAAAATCAAAGCCATAGCTCAAATAACCCTGTGATTTAATCCCTGTTTCTAATGTGATGATAAGTCCATATCCCACTAGTCTGCGCTAGAAATTGGGTCCATAAATTCTAAAAGCTTTAAAGGCATTTGTTTTTTGTACTCGCAGTTCCCTCTCATAAATGAGATTGAACTTTGAGTACTCTCTTCAGCTTTACTTATTTCCTTACTAGATGTCACTTTTGGTCTTTTTAACTGATAAACAGTTTATCGGTATGCATTTTATTGCATCTTACTGTATTTTAACGTAGTCAATATTTTTTGTTCCATTAGAACTTCAGAAGGATGCTCTTTATAGATGGACCAATTTATTAGAGAGCAATTGGAGGACTTGGTTTTTATTCAACTTAAGGTCATCACAGGCGTCACGATAGCTCGTCATCTGGATATTTCAACTGATGAAGCTAATAAGTATGTTTCTTTTCTTTGTAGATTACCTAATTAATTATAGAATTTTGAAAGAGTTCTATGCTTTACACGAAAAGGAAAAAAGTATGTATCCTATATACATGGTAAATGGTAAAATTTCACGAAATGGTATGAGCTTTCCTTATTTTCGATTACTTTTTAAGGATCGGACGTGAAATCGATAATAATGGTCAAACAAGAAAAACTTGATGAAGCCATTGCCATGTATACTAATGAACCAAATATAATCCTATTTGCTCTCTGCAAGGATCCAGATGTCGATATTACTACAATTCTGGCTCATGATTCATTGGAGGATGCTGAGTTTTTTCGTGAAGACGGACGACGAACAGGAATTAGCTCCGTACAAGTAAGAAGCGTATTATTATTTTTTTTTAATTTTACATAAATAGGTACGGAAATTCCGTGAAGAAATGGAAGCGGAAAATAAAGAAGCGGTTGCACGACAGAAAGCCATTCTCGACGGAGGACCTTCAGCCATGGCAGCCGCCTCAAACCTCCAGAAAAAGGAAATAAAACAGGAAGAAAAAACATTAGAAAATAAAAAGATGACAAATCTATTTCAAAAAGCCTGTGATCGCCAGAAAACACCAAAAGTATTAATTTATTTCAATCTCAAATAGATTTATTTCAGAGTTCTCCTACAAAAGTTAGAGACAGCCCATTCTCATCGGCAGAAAAGAAAGATGATTCGAATGACTCAACGACTAAGAAGCGGACTCGTAAGATCATTATTGAAAGTGAAGATGAAGCAACTCCTTTAAAGAAGGCAAAAACTCCTGAGAAGTCAAAGAAGGAAAAGACTCCAGTCGAAGGTGCAAAAAAGAAGAATGTAGTTCCAGAAACAAAGAATGAAGATAATAGCAAAAAGAAAAGTAAAACTAGATCTGCCAAAGTATCGCCAGGTAAAAATTAAATCGTTATGATAATTTTTTTATATTATAGATCAATCGATGTACGATGATTTATTTGAATCTAACTCTCGTTCTCCACCGCAAAAAGATGAAACGTCTGAAGATTTACTTGCACCAAAAAAAGAGGCTCGACAGCATAAAGAGAAAGTTAAAAGCGAAGAAAAAATTTCAGTATCCATAAAGCGATCTCGTAAGTTTTTTTAAATATTCAAGACATCCTTTGTAGCTAAAAATAAAGAAGTAACAGCAGCTCCTCCTAAGAAAAGAGTCGTAAAGAGAAAGGAGCTTGAAACATTTATGGATGAAGATGGCTTCCTCGTAACTAAGGAAGTCATCAAAGAAGTTGAAATCGACGAGCCCGTTATCAAAACAGAAGAGCCTTCATCTCCAAAGCCACTAACCCCTAAAAAAACAAATCAGGTGGGATTTTAGCTTTCTTTTCACCTTTCTATTATAGGCGCCGGCTAAAGCAGCTCCAGCAGGACAAGCAAAAATCAGTTCTTTCTTCACGAAGAAGAAGGCATGAAATTCTCAAGGAAACTACGGTTCGTCTATTCATATCGCATTCCATTTTATTGTAAATTATTCAGTAAAATTCAGCTTAATATTTTTACTCTTATTTACTAGGTTAACTGTCAAGAGCTCCTAGAAACCAATTTTCATTCCACCTTCCCTGCCTGCTTTCGCATGAGAAGCTTTACTTTCGAAGGCTTGATTTACTAGTCTTTTTCTAATATTTTCAGGGAGCCGAATACAAGCGTTTATTTATCTAACTCTTCTTTTCATCTCTAAAAGTAGCCAGACGAGCAGTTGGATTATAAATGCCCTTCAAAAGTAATAACGAAGATCTCTTCTACCGCTATTAGTTTTACAACATTTTTAACTACAAAAGAGGGAGTCAAAACGAAGTCTTCCACAACGATTACTCCAAGCACAACAACTATAAAGCCTTCTACTGTCAGCTCTCCATCTAGTTCTTCCGCTTTTAGAAGTACTTCTTATTCTTCAGCTAAAAGCCCAACTTCTAGCATTCATTGTTTCGTCCAGTTTGTCTTCTACAACCAAGTTTTCAACTGGAATCAGTAATACTACAACAAAGGCTTCTACTACCCGTAGTGCTATACCAAAGTACAGTACTGATTCGACTGATACTACGACACAAACTTCTTCTTCTACCACCAGAAGGACTGCTTTTAGCACCGATTTGACTGAGAATATGCCAAATTTATCCACAAGTTCCTTTCCTTCGATTTCTACTGAAAGTGTAACTACTTCTATTACATCAACTACCGAAAAAGGATTGAACTCTTCGGCCGATCCTAACACAACATCCAGCACAACAGTGAATACGTCGACTAGTCAAAGGACCACCACTTTAGAAGGAACAAGTAGCCTCGTAAATGCCTCATCGACAGCTGGGGAAATGTCAACAACAGTTGAGCAAACTAGTGAAGTTTCGGCTGCTCTTTCTACTTCGACTGAGGGAAAGGCAACTTCTCTTGATTCCAGCTCTAGTCCAACTACTTCAAATAATCGAATTTCTTCTATATCGTTTGACTCGTCTACTATCTTGACTTCTCTTGAATCATCTCCTACTTCATCTAATTTGTCTACTTCAACCAGTACTGAAAGCACATCTTCAATTCAAACAACAAACACGAAGGATACAACTGCTTTTTCTCTTGTCTCTACTTCAAGTCAGCCCACACCTTCCATCTCATTGACTTCTACTGCAGATGGGGTTACTTCAATTCAATGTTCATCGAATGATTCGTCTACAACCAATATTGATACTCCAACAAGTTCTGCCACAATTTTTACAAATGGCAAGGAACCAACTACTGGAATTGAAAGCACTTCTACTTTAATTGATAAAAGGTCGACTTTGTTTGTACAAATTACTTCGCATATTAATTCTACCGTAATATCAAGTACTCTTGAAACAACTAGCTGGGCGATTTCAAACATCTCAACTTCAACAGTGAAGTCAGCTGGAAATATCTCAACAATTAGCTTACTATTTCGTCAACAACTAGAGATTCAACAAATGGTCAAGTAGATCGTGGTAATTCTAGCGAGTTCTCTACTCTCACTATTTCAACGACTAATCAAAGCGAAGTCCTTCAAACATCGAATGAGTCTTTTTCTATCGAGGGAACTACCACAAGTGCTCCTATGACAATAAATGTAGAAAAGTCAACCGTGAAAGAGTGGAAAACTAGTGAAGGGAATACCATGAGCAGTTCAATTCTTTCTTCCAGTGATATGAGCACCCAAACAATTGAAATTGCTTCGGACTCGAGTTCAAAGAATGAAGTATACTCAACAGCTAGTTTCTCTTCAACAGTTGCGCAAACTGAAAGCACAGTGGCTCCATCGGAGGCTATTTCTATCATTATGTTCAGTACTTTAATGCCTGTTACTGTTTCAAATAAAACTACATCTCTGTCAGTAGAAAATAGCACAACAGTACAACAAATTGAGTCTTCTACTCTGGATGTTCAAACTTCTGAATTGACCACCTCAATTATTTTATCAAGCAAGGGGACCAGTTTGGATATTCCAAATGAAACTACTTCACCTCTAGAGAAGACTTATTCTGAAACTTCAATAGATCTACCTCTCTTCAGTTTGGCGACAACAGAATCAATTACAGTACTCTTTGAAGCTACTTCGCCGCAGATCAATGTTTCATCTTTTAGAACAACTGAAGAAGAAACCTCTCCAATTCAGACCTCCACAGTAGCCACCAGAACTTCTTCAACGACAACTTCTAATAATATAGAAGAGAACTCATCGATTTACACTACTACTTTAGTCTCTTCCAATATTACTTCCCAGAATTCTATATCTAGTACAGAAATTAATACTGAAACAACAACTGAAAGAAGTACGATACCTTTGAAGGCAACTAACATTACTTCAACAGAGTTTAAGCCAATATTCTGATTCTACAGTAGTCTCCTCGACCCAACAAATGGATTCTACAAGCTCAATGATTCCAATAACAAGTTCAGAAGTGAAAGATCCTCTAACTACTGATTCTATTTGGACAAAAGAAACGACTAGTCCTTTTGACTCCAGTCAGCCAAGTGGAGAGAGAAAAGTCGGAAATTGTAAGACCTCGCAAAAGACTTTAAAAAGCGTCCCAATTTTAGAGAAGAATGAAGCATTTGAGGGATATGTCTTATCAAGAGATCACACTCTATTTGGATGTTTCTCTCCGCTATTTGGATCCAAACAGGCCGACTCAGTTGATTCTTCGAGAACAAGTTGTTTTTATTTTTAATTTGTAATATTGAAAGGAGACTTTTAGCTGGTTGAGGAATTGGCTATTGAAAGGAAAAGAATTGAGAATGAAGAGATTATCGTAGAAGAAGAACATCCTCTATTAATTGGGCCAAGGAGGAACAATGATTTGTAATATTTACCGACGGCTAGGGAATACATCGATTTTTAAGAATTTAATAGGTTAGCTGGAAATTATTAATCTGTTTGGCTCTTTGATTTGAATGTGATAACTGGTCAAAATGAGAAATTAGAGAAAACAAAAGCGAGGCGCTACGTCCCTGCCCATAGAGGGGCCTCCCTCGCACCGAGATAATCTCAGCTGGGCGACGAAATGACAAGCCAGCCGATTGAGGGAAGCGTCGGTTGATACCCAGTATCTCAAGGTACTAAGGGATTCTGACCTTAGCTAGACTAAGCGTCGAAACCAAACTTTTTGGATCCGCCTTCTCGGGGTCAACCGGGAGGCAAAATGCGAAGGAATCAATTTCAGGAAGCACAGAGTCTATAAGAGTGGTTCTATAAGAAGAGCTTCTAGTCTTCGTGATAAATCATCAAAATAAAAATCCGTTGTTATCAGATCAAATTGAATGTCTCAACTTGTCAGAGCTTCTCAAAAGGAATTAATCAAATTTAAACCATTCAGCCTCGGCTATGGGTGCTAATCGTTCCCCTCTTGATGAAGAAAATCGTCAGTTTTTTTGTCTTTTACTTCTCCCCTTTTCAGAAGAAGATGATACGAGCTCGAGCTTCTCGAGCGAGTGCGTTTGCTCAAGATACCCAGATTCGTTCTCGATGAAAAACAATTTGGATGAGTTTCCCGTCTACAAGACTCCGCCTGTCGATCCATACGCCGGAATGGCAACTGCTCGTGAAAGATCTTCTTCTCGCCAGCCTACAGAAGAAGAAATTGAAGCGAGACGCAACACTGATTACATTGCTCTTCACGCCAAGTTTGAGAAGAGACTAAAGCTTTTGGAGAAAGAAAAGCTGTTCCAGGAGTGCTTGGAAGAAATTCATGACGAGATTCAGTTGATTCAGATGCAGCTTCTCCATCCAGCCGCCTTCAGAGGATAGAAGAGAGAAGAATCCACAAACAACCATTTCTGTTGAATAAATTTTTTAGTTCTTAAATTTAAAACAAAAGTTCTTGGGATTTTGATTTTCAATTGATAAAGAGACTGATCTGAATCTATCTAATTTGACCTAATTCAAGGGGTTTTCTCACAAATAGGCTCACAAATCGCGAAACATTTGACTTTCGGTATAGGGTAGTTTCGTATTTTACCTATTCCTAAAGAATGTTGTTGCAGTCTTTCTAGCTGATTTTTCGGATGAAAACATTGCTACCGTATTCTGCGTGGCATTTCTCAAATTTACAATCACTTTGGATATTTTCCTTTGATCCGACGGAAGTCGCTTCGTCCTTCTTACAGGCGTACTCCTAATTCCTAAATCTTCTGCCTTTTAGCCTAAAGTTATCGGTGATGGACTTAACTGGACGTAGACTATCGATCGACGAAATGTTTTCCCATTTTCTATAAAAGAAAGATTAGAACATTTGAGAAATTCGAAAATCTTCTTGAGCATTTCATCAGTCTTCGCACGTACGGCGACATTTGAGCAAATATCTAAAAATAAACGATCTAAAAATGGAAAGCTCAAAAGACGTTTCTGTTCCTGATTTTCCTTTTTAATTTCAATAAATTTGAAGGAATCATTATTGCTCTATTTAGGATCCAGTCGTTCAAAATCTTTTTACAATCAGCCAAGGCCAAGCTTCTCGAAGTGCTAGGATTTAAAGAAAAAACAAGCTTATTGAAAATCGGATGTTCCTCGTTATCATCATCGTAACAGAAACTCCTCCAATCTGCCAGTAATTTCCTGCTCTAAATAAAATGTGCTCTTCTGGAAATTAACTGACGGAGGTAATCTCCATTTCCACTCCCTCGAGAACTCTCGTTCAGCGCTTACAAGCCATGGCGCTTTCCAATCCTTCGGCTAGCGAGCTCATAGCAGCGGATCAAACTACGAGATACATCGCTGCAGCATTTATGGGAATCGTAAGATATTTTCGCCTAATCACGCATCCTTACAGGCAGCGTTTGTTGGATTCATTTGGACGACTTATATCGTAATTTGGGCGGTTACTTCCCTCAATGATATGTCGACATTTAATGCTATTTCAAGCTTTCGATCAGCTGCCAATTTCTTCGCTCTTTGTGGCTATTTGTATTGGCAGCTGCCATGCACATTTTTGTATCATTTTTTAAAATTCTCGATGATGATAAATTCCAGCGGACGACGGGCTATCGACATCCGTGTTAATCATTTTATTACTACGGTAAGGAATAAAATTCTCCTTGATTTTCATGGCTTACTGTATTTCTTCTAATAGAAGGGGTTTGAACAAGTCTTCGGGGCTTCTATTATAAGAAATACGGTATTTCATTTCATAGACAATGGCGAATATGTACGGCATCTCCCAGTTTATGGGGATTTGTCAATGTGTCGATCGAATTTTTCTCTTTGTCTTACCTAGCTTCTATACGCGATTCATCTCCCCTATAATAGTCGCTGTAAGTTTTTAAAAAAAGAACTAAATAAAATTCAATTGTCAGGTTGTTTTTGCAATAATTGTCTCTTGGCGAGTTTTCGTTGTTACCCAAATCTATCAGGATGGTTGTATGCTAATATACGATGAGACTTACCTCCTTTGGACGATGTATCCAGAACAAAAATGTGCCAACTATTTCTGTAAGTCAGCAGCCTGTGGTGGTTAAGTGATTTTCTGCAGATCCTGGCGATGCCTTTGTTTATCAAGCTACTTGGCTCCTCGTGTTTAGCATCTATCCTGCTGCTCTGCTAATCATAGTCGTGCAAAGGGTAACAACTTGAAGCTATTGCAACGCTATGTACTGTTCAGTGTCGAAGTCGGGGATCGGTCTCTCAGAAAATTAGAGGAAGTGACATAAAATTATACTTCCAAGCTTTATGCCAGCAGGTCCTATTTCTTTGTGATTTTACTTGTATCGCAATTATCGGTCCGAACGTCACATACAGCCCATTACTGGTAAATTTTATGTAATAATGAGAAAAAATTCAGATAATTCTGCTATTTTTTTAGGATGCGAACCATGTAGCCACGAGGGCTCCACGTTGCGTAAATATTCAGGGCCCGCTTTTAAAATCACTATCGTTTGCATCGGCGATAGCCTATAGTCTGTTCATAAAAACGACGACATCCTTCGTATCCAAGAAAGGGTTCTTTTCGCGGCGAGATCCATTTTTATTATTAAAAAAGGCCTTTAAGAAAATTTTAGGATAAAAATGGGTCTCGCCGCAAAAAAAACCCTTTCTTGGATACGAAGGATATCGACTTTTTTAATGAACAGACTATATTTTAAGGCTATAGTAATTCAAAATTGATAGAATCCCGCCCAGAAGTTAACTTTTTTGCGGTTTACAGTAACTTTCAATGATTTAAAAAATGGAGATTTTATAGACCTTTCTTACTCAAGCGTATATGGGCGAATTGGTTCATGTTTTTGATGGCTTATTTTTCCTACTTTTTCAATGGCAAAAATTGTCTGAACCATTAAAGAAATTCTTCTCCAAGAAGGAGCACGACAGTCATTTAGTTTTTCGTAAGTTCGGCTTGTTTTTTTGTTGTTGCTAAAAGAGGATTTTAAGAGAGGAGATATTAATTTCGATTACTGTTGTCAGCAACTTTTATGTTATTCTCGTCTTTCTAATTTCCCTTGGGCCAATCAAATGATCTCATCCAATTGCCCTTGTTATTACGCCAAAAATCTCTACGGTTTATTTGAAACCAATCACCGCTTGGTTGGATTCCACTCATCGTCGGGGATTTGATCAATCTTTATGGAATCTAAACATAATCTAACTTCTAACTTTAAAATAAAGCTGATCTGTGTCCGTCTGTCTGAAACCTTGCCAAATCCTGTCAAAATTCGGATTATAGCTTTTCCACGGGCAGTCGCTTTTTTAAAAATAAGAATTTTTCCTTTTTATCTTTGTATTTTTAACCTGGAACAAGGTTTATTTTTATGCGCTTCCAAAGTGTTTATTGGCAAAAGTTATTGCTTAGCCTAACAGAATAGATTAGAATTAAAAAGTTTAAATTAGGAGTCTTGAAGGCCTCTCGATTATCCCCACATTTAGGGCCGAAGGCCCGCCAATCTGCCTTTCACTGGGCCTAAAATTCGAAGGGAAATCTTTTTATGGAAGTACGATGAATTGGGACTAAAACTTAAGGGCAAAGGGATGAAAATTCGAGGGGAAACGAGACTAAATTTCGAGGGGAGAAGGGGCCTAAAGCTTGAACGGGAAGAGATGAAGAGCTCAGGGTTTTTTTTCCAGAACCAAAATAGTCATCAATATATTAATTCTATTCGCAAATCGCAGAAAGTTCAATGCTTAAAATTTAGCCCCACCGAAGGTGGCGCAGCCCTCCTTATTTATAAATAAAGAGATTACGGTAAATTGCTTCTAAAAAAAGGATACTATCGGTGAAGATAATAATATATTGGAACTAGTAAACCTTTGGGGCCCCGGTAGTCATGATTCAATTTTTGTGTTGTCAGGAGGGTTGCAGGTTTAATTCTCCTCCCTGACATACATTTTTGCTATTATTCTTACCTCCAAAAACCCCTATTTTGACTACCTTCACAGGCAAAATTTCAAAAAAAAATTTTAATACTTTTTTGGTCTTATTTAAAGTTATTTTATGTAAAAATTAGTACTTTTACTATGTTTCTCGATCCCTAGTTACGACAGGTTTAGGAAAAAATAAGTAAATTTGTCGGCTTTATGAAGATAAAATGATAATCATTCAATTTCGTATTTTTCCTTAGAATTAGTTGTAAGAAAATTATGTCTGAGATCTGCGCTGTCTATGGTCCCAAAGGCTTGATGCATAGATTTTCCTCTGATCCTAGCAAAGCTTACATCTGAGCTAGGATACTCAATTGGAAAAATGATTTGGAAAAGATCAACACATGCTGCCGCATGGCCAAAATACTCTTAAAAACAATTACATCTTCATGCACGACAATAGTCCAAAACATACGTCTCGTCGAGTCAAAGCTTTTCTCCAATAACATAATGTTCAAATGCTTCCTTGGCCTGCACAGAGCCCAGATTTTAAATTCTTTGCAAAATTTATGAGAGCACCGAGACCGCTAAATTCGAACAAAAAGCTTTACAAGAACAGCCGAACTTATGAAAGTACTAGAAGATGAGTGGGCAAACATTTCAAAGGAAGTAATTGATAATTTACTAGATTCGATGCCTAGTAGATGTGCAGAAGTTATCAGAGCCAAAGGATATGCTACTAGATATTGACATTTTGTCTTTGTTTTGTTAATAAAATGTCGATCCTTCAAGCGATGCCAAACTTTTGCTCTCTGCTTGATAAAACTGTAGTGAGAAAAGAATTGTAGAATGTACAATATAAATAAGATAAGAGCACAGCGTTAGAATTTCCATTTCCTTTACGAATTAGCAAGGAATTTGACTTTTTTTAATAAAATAAATCAGAAAATTTGAAGCAATTTTAAACAAAAATTCTTCAAAAAAATTGAAACCTGTTAGTCTATTCATAAAAAAACGACATCCCTCGTATCCAACAAAGGGGTCATCGCGGCTAGACCCATTTTATCCTTAAAAAAAGGCCTTTAGTCAATTTTCTGGATAAATTTGATTATGAGTTATCGCTCTGACCCTCGCTGTCAGATGCTCCCTGAGTTTGTGCAAATCAAATGAGAATTTGGGGCTGCAGTAGCCTGGAAAGCCAGTCGAACTATCATCCTTTTTGTCCTTTTATCAGTACGAAACGGTGTTTTTTTAGCAAACAAACTTTATAAGCTTTTGTTAAATTAATCGCATTTGAAGTTTTTGGTTGCTGCTTATCTTTAGGAGGTTTAGCTACGTAGAAAGGCTGTAAACAGCAAAGTACGTCTATATTTGCTTTTCGGTTAGAAATTCATTTATTTTGCATTCTTTTCTCTAAATCAACTTAACCTTTTTAAATCCCTAAATTACATTTTTAAAAGAAATATTCTTAGAAACCTCAATCAGCCAAGATCACGTTGAAAAGAATTTAGTCCAACTACGCTATTAAACTGAATCAATTAATGCTATTCCGTTCCCCAGAAGAAACGAAAGTCTGCAAATATCTCAAGCTGAAAAGATTTTAGCCGAATCACCTAATAGGGCTGAACCAAGTATCCATATGATAAAAATGTCGGACTTGTATGGTGGCATCAAATGGGAAACGGTAGGAAGCATTATTTCTAAAAAAAATTAATTAAATAAAGATAAAACGATCCCTTCGTGATCCCAACTTGTATCAAACTGTGAAATATGTAATTAGATACACTCCTGACTCATCTGGGGTAGAAGCTATAACCTACCTTAATAGCATCATCACACACAACGGAAAGTCTCCTTATATGGATGACCTTTTAACGGTCGGTTTTTAAATTTTAAAAATAGTTTATTAACAGTGGACAAATGAGCCGAAATTATCTGTTCCTGAAAGACTAGAGACTTTCTTGGATAAACTTAATGAGCTTCAACGGCAATACAATCTATATCAAACTTCACAAAAAAATAACTTCGACAAGACTGCTTCCGCGAATGTAACTCCCATTCAAACAGGCTCTGGAAATAAGGAAAATAACAAAGCGATGCAACCCAGTGTTGAATCGAAAAACGAAAAACTTTCTGAAAAGAAGTCGAACAAAGTAGCTTCATATGATGTAAATCCTCAATCAGCGAATGCTGATGAAAATAAGTCAAATTCTCTGCCACCATCGACAAAACCTCCAGAAGTTCCTTTGCAAAATACTGGAGATGTGAATAAATCTCCAATTCAAAGCAAAAATGTTGAGCGAAGTTCAGCCAACGATTCTCCAAAAACGTCAGCTCTTCCAGTACAGACTACTGCCAAACTAGGCGAAAAGAAAGCAGCATACTCAGGTGGTGTTGCTTCAGCTAAACCAACACAAGAAAACACGAGCGGCTCCGATTCAGCTGAAAAGAATCCAGCCAAGCCACCCAATAATTATTTACCCATTATTGCTAACAAGCCAAACATTCCTGAAGTAAAGAAGCTACAAGAAGCTCAGGCGGAAAAGAAGCTAGTCAAAACAATTAATGAGGCTAAGCCAGGCATTCCCGAACAAGCTCAAGTTGAAAAAACTGTTCCAAATAAGTCAAATAATGCTGCTGCATCGTCGAGTGGAAGAACCAAAAAGGAATATAATATTCTTTTGTTTGGAGAAACGGGAGTCGGAAAGAGTACTTTCATCAACGGGTTTTGTAACTACAATGTTTTTGAGAGCTTTGAAGAGGCCTTAAGTGGTGAACCATTGGTTATCGTGCCATTCCAATTTTCTGTGGTAACTTTAATCAGCTAACTGAATATTTGCCTTTAGGACAGTCATGCGCACACATTTTTTGGAATATCTAATGTAGAAAATGAGGACTTTTCTGCTACAATTAATCCATCGACACGAGTAAATTCTCCTTGCATTTTGGCTGATTTTTACAGGAATCGACAAATTATCAAATTTTCTACGACGACATCTGCTATAATTTTCTCGACACACCGGGAGTTGTTCAAAATTCTAGCAGTGACATAGCGTTGTTGAAGAAAGAAATTGACATTTTATTGGGACAAAACAAGTAAGTGGAGATGGACTTCCTTTGAAAATATCCTTAAGAAAACTTGATGCATTTTGTCTCTTCCTCAAATCGGGTGGCCAGCAAATCAATCCGAAAGTCAAAGAAATTTTCAAAATTATCTACAAAACGTATAAGGATTCAATTAGGAATTTTTACTTTTGGTTTACATTTTGTCCTAATGGATTTGGGAATTCGCTAAACGCTCTAAAGAAGTGGATTTCTGACTCAAAAATGCAAATAAACATCTCGACGTGATTGCAAAACATGAAGAAGACTAAACAAATTATTTAGGGAAAATTGCTTTACGATTGAGAATAACGCCATCAGGCAATTGTGCTACCAACATAGTAAAATTGACAATGGAACTACGCATGACAATTTGCCATCCATAATTGCTAATCAATGGAAGAAAAATTGTGAAACAATCGAAAGGTGTTCCGAGATTTTTTGAGAAAAAAAATTATATTTTCAGATTCAAAGCCTCTCTGGTTCAAAGTGAATTTTCTTGCCCAATGGAGGTGGACTAAGCAGGATATCCATTTTGATATAGTAGAGAGTTTACGACAATTCGTAGTTGATTAAACTATCGAAGATTAATTTTTCAGTGAAATACACTATGTTTTTCTCTTTATAGTTAAAAACTGACGATCCAGATACTGCAGAGTTAGATGAGAGATCGAGGAAAAACCAGAATCCATTTATACCAAATAAATGCTTTAAACTGGATGTGGGATCAATAGGCAGAATACAAGCAAAAGACATGCTTGGTAGATATAAGAGATTTTAACTTCTTTCTGTTATGAGGTCGATTTCGGGCTTCTATGGCTTTTTCAAATTTGTATACCCGCCGAAAGAAGATACAACGATTAAACCGACATCTATTCATTCACGTCCTGCCATACTTTTTTCGCTCATTTTAGCCACATTTTCTTCGCTTTTCACAACATCAAGTCTGTCTACAAGCTTCTCTGGAAACGGCCTCCGCTTCTACGCTCTCGAATCGCCATCGTAAAATCATGATCAATTTTGGTTTTGCGCATACTCATAGTCGCTTTCAGTTTCAGAAGAAGCACCAGCTTTTTTTTGTAAAAGTACTTTGCTTGTTTTTAAACTCGTTAATCAAATATCGACCAAAATAGCCATCTTTCCCCTTTTCCACATTTTATTACCGCATCCCTTACCATTTCATCCAGCAACCCCATCTGGATATATGCCATTCTCCTATTCCTTTTCCCATCCTCCTTACAACCCCTCTTTTCTAGAAAATGGAACATAATTATTTCTCTGCTGAATCGACAATCATGGTTGACAAAAGGAAAATTCGCGTCGGAATCCAGCTGGGCGCAGAAGTCTTTGGAAGGGTAAGCAGAGGTCCAACAAAAACAACAAACCTTTAGGTCTTCCATGCCATAGACGAATATGGGCAAAATATGGCCATGAAAGTTCAAAAGCTTTCCAACGAGCATTATTACAACAAAGTAATGAAGGAGATGCAAATTTTGAATCACATTGAAGATAACGGTGGATCAGCTAGAAATATCGTCGACTTCCTTGGAGCCACCGTTATCAACGACGAACATTGTATGTTCTTCGATTTGATGGGTCGGAGTCTAGAAGATGAGATCAATCAAAGAGGAGCTATGGAGATCGAAGTTGTCCGGAAGATTTCATATCAGGTAGGTAGTGAGTCAAACCAAAAAAGAAAATATTTCAGCTCCTCACCGCTATCGAATTCATCCATTCGATAGGAGTTGTTCACACAGACATTAAGCCAAGCAATATTCTCTGTGCCGGCCGTGGAGGAGCAATCAGCGCCAAGCTGTGCGACTTTGGGAATGCTGTTTTTACACAAGAACTCCTCCAGTCCACTGGAAAATACTGCGCTCCTGACTTTAGGTCTGTTTCCTTCTTTTTTATTTCTGTTTGGGAAAAGACCCACAGTAGCCCCAATAAGAAATAATTTTTAGTCCTCCTGAAGTCTACTTGGGGATACAACTAAACGCCTCGCTAGACTTGTGGAGTCTTGGCTGCACCTTGACGGAATTTTAATTCCAATGCTACAGAGCAGCTGGAAAGGCCAATTCAGTGTACTTTGTGCGGCTGAATTGAGTCAAAAAATATGACAAAAAGACTTGAATTAATAAAGCAAAAATGTAAGTCAGGGAGGGAGATTGAACCTGCGACCCTCCTGACAACACAAAAATTGAATCATGACTACCGGGGCCCCAAAGGTTTACTAGTTCCAATATATTTATAGCAATAAATCTTAAAAGAATTGAGTTGTTATAGCCCACTAAAATTTAGAAGAATGATTTTTTTAGCAAAAAGTTTTTCATTCCTTTAGTTTATAACTCTTAGGTGTTGAGCATTTGGGCTGAGACCAATTCAGCATATCTGCCGCCTCTTCGAAGGAGCTTCTTATGGTTTCCGCTTTCAACAACCCGTCCTCTCTCGATCACATATATTCTGAAAGTGAGTTCCCCCTCTATCCTCTCGATACTTACAAATCGCAGTTTTGAATGCTGGAGAGTCGATGGGCAATTGTGATTGTTGTCCGACCAACGCTCGCATCATTTAGGGCTTTTTGGACGACTTTCTCGCTTTCAGTATCCAAGGCGGATGTCGCTTCATCTAGGAGAAGGATCTTTGGGTCTCGGACGAGAGCTCTGGCTATGGCGATTCGTTGCTTTTGTCCTCCTGAGAGAGCTTTTCCTCGTTCTCCAACCTCAGTCTCATAGGTTTTTGGAAGGGCCACAATGAAGTCGATGGCATTCGCTATTGAACACGCTTCGACTACTTTAAAGAAGGGAATATCGGCTCCCATGAGAATATTCTCCAAAATGGTGCCTTTGAAAAGCACCGGCTGTTGGCAGACCAACCCGATGTGGCTTCTCAAATGTCGGGCGTTTATAGATTTGACATCACAGGCATCCACCTGGACGCTTCCCTTGATTGCCGAGTAGAATCGCTCCAAGAGGCCAATTATTGTCGACTTTCCACAGCCGGATGTACCCACGAGGCTGAGAAATACCGCTTTTTATTGATTAAGAAGGAAAATCTTACGCGATGCTTTTGCCCTTTTCGACAGATAAAGTCAGCTGGCTAGAAACGAGAATATCTGGCCGGGATGGGTAGGCAAAATCGACGGATTTCAGCTCTACATGTCCATTAATTTCCTGAAAGTCTTGGTCTCGCATGGAAAGTAGATCATTTTTCTGGATTTTAGAGCAATTTTCAATAAAAATTATATTCTACAAAGTTGTAGAGGAGATCAATGGCTACATTTGTGTAGAAGATTATAGAGCTTGAAAATAAAAGAGGAAAAATTTACAGGGAATTCTCCGCAATCTATGGTCTCCCCGATGACTTCTTC
The DNA here is from genome assembly GCA_932521405.1 of Oscheius sp. JU1382. Taxonomy (NCBI): domain Eukaryota; kingdom Metazoa; phylum Nematoda; class Chromadorea; order Rhabditida; family Rhabditidae; genus Oscheius; species Oscheius sp. JU1382. The sequence continues at coordinate 6,866,933 of OW051479.1, forward strand.
CTCGTCGATAACTTTGAAGAGTTCTGTCGCTGCTGTGCCGGCCTTGACGTAATCGGAAATGTAGGGAGCCGAGTAGAGGATCGACCAAAGAGCCACGGAGGTATAGCTGACAGATCTGAAGAGTTCTCCAATCGAATGAGATCCCGAATAGGCCAGGTGGGAGAGCAAAAGCCAGGCGGAGAAGTCACCCAGAAGAGGGAACATTTGCGAGGAGGCGAAGTGCACTGATTCGACAATTTGAATCCACTTCTCGTGCTTCAGCGTTTCCTCCTGTTGTTTTGCATATTTTTCCATGAAATGTGTCTAAAAATGGAGGATTAAAGCTTTTAAAAAAGCACTGTTCACTTCAACTGTCAGCAGCTGGATCGTCCTGGCTTGTTCAGCGATTTCGATGGCCAACTCGGCTGTTCGATCGTTTAGAGCCTTTTCTCGATGTGCCATATGGCCAAAAATCTGATTGATGATGAGGATTCCAATTAGGAGCAGAGACAATCCAGCTGTTAGGCAGCCGATCTCCCAGCAGAAATAGAAAGTGGCCGCGATTGCAATCAAAACAGCAAAAACGTTCGAAATATTGTAGGCGAAATTGAAGTTGAACGCCTGAAAAGATTTTCCACTATTTTTGGAGACAAAAAGAGGGAGCTTACTCCAACACAAGGCTGAGAGTATTTGACGATAGCCGTTACACACGCAGCCTGGGATTGGTCCGGATTGTCGAATGACTCAATCGGCCTGTAGAGGAGACTTTTCAATGCGCGAATTCTGAGCTTCCCAACGACATCTTCTGCTGTCCATCCTGCAATCAATCCCTCAAGTTTCTAATCAAAAGAGGTCTAACCTGAGAAGAGATGTAATGTCGGCTCGATTAATAATTGCACAAGGCCACAGCCAACAAAAATAGCAACTGCGACTCTAGCGTAATAATAACGAGAATCATAATATTCCCGACTCAATGCATCGAAGCCGAATGTGGATCCCAAAACTGCGAGAATCATTTCGAAACTTCTCAAAAAGGCCAGCAGAATGACGAAGCTGAATTTGCCCCAATTGCCGTCCAAATTGCCATAGAGATGAACCAATCCGGGATAGGAGCTGTTCCGATTTAAAGTGAAGTCTTCAGCGTTGAGAAGAGGTGTTTCCTCGTCTGATCTTTGACTGAAACTCATTGGAACCGAGTGATGCCGACTGGAGGGATGTTGAGTCGAGTCGGGCGTTAGAGCCCCAGCTAGCTGGATTTCTTGAGCTCTTGCCAATTGCCAATAAACTTTTTCTAAGGCCAGCAAAGCCGCATGAGTTCCTTCTTCGATGACAACTCCTCCTTCAAAAACGTAGATCTTATCGACGTCCTTTAGGGTGCTCAATCGATGGGCAATTATGATCGTAGTTCTTCCCTCAGCTGCTCGATTCAATGCCGACTGAACAACTCGCTCACTTTCTGTGTCCAATGCCGATGTTGCTTCGTCCAACAGCAAAATCTTTGGATCCGTCGCAATGGCTCTAAAAAGTTCAAAAGTACTATTTTTCTTTAGCTTTGCTATGCCTAATTCATCCCAAAGAAAACTAAAAATGACCAAAAATTAGACAAAAGCGTCCGAATAGATTCCGATTTAAGCAAGAAAAGCAGGAAAAATGCGCTGCTCCGCGAAAAACTGCATATCGATCTAACAAGCTTCAAATTGTACCTAGCAATGGCAATCCGCTGCTTTTGACCGCCAGATAGAGAAATTCCTCCAACTCCGAGGAAAGTATTGTAGCCGTCTTTGAATTCTCGTATGAAATCGTCAGCTTTGGCCACAACTGCCGCCTGCATGGCTGCCTCTTCGGAGATATCGCGCCCCAAGATGATGTTCTCCATGATGGTCCCATTAAACAAACAAGGCTCTTGCTCAACCAAGCCGATGCTCTTCCTCAATGATCGCGTATTTATCTGATCGATGGGTATTCCATCAATTGTGATTGTTCCCTCATCCGGGTCGAAGAGTCGAGTCAACAGGGCGATTGAGGTACTTTTCCCGCAGCCGCTCTTACCAACCAAGGCGATACAAGTTCCCGATTGGGCAGACCAACTGATTCCTTTGAGTATCTGCGTGTCACGACCTGGATAGCCAAATTTGACGTTTTTGATTTCAATATCGCCTCTGATCTCGTTTGAAATACAGCCTTCATCGGAAAGAGATTGAGTCTCCCGGTCAATTGTCGCGTAGACTGAAGCTGCAGCTACTCGAGACTGAAAGGCACTTTTGTTTCTTGTAGCTCGTTGGTTTCTTCTACAACTTTTTAGAATCCCTAGGAAGTAGTCTTTTCCAGACGGGACCCACTTGGGTTACGATATCTTCAGATTTTTTGGGGCTTTTTGAAGACCAAAAGTTCTAGCAAATGATCGATTGATCAAATAAAATATCTACCTTGACTATGGCCATCATGATGGGTCCTAGTAGTCCCAGATGATAGGAGGCCATTCCCATGACATTTCCAATCAGAATTGAATCAGCCGGCTTTTCCACAATCCCGTCAAAATACCAGACAACGCCGAACCAAATATTTAGACCCATGACCGAATAGCATTCCACCAGGCTGATTCCCTCAAAGAAGCCAGACCAGAACTCAAATTTTAAGACATTTGCCAGGCTCTCGTGGAGTAGCGTCGAATATTTCTATAATATTTTTGTGATTTATCAAGGAATCCTCTCGTCTTACCTGAACCATGTAATCCTGGGCATTGCAGGAGGCCACAGTTCGGACATTCATAATCGATTCCTCGACAATTGTCGTCGCCTCAGTGCTCAAATGGTGTATTCGAATGCCATATTTGGCTGTGACTTTGCTCATAATCCCCAAGCTCCATGCTGCCAGTGGCCCGGAGATCATACAAATCAGGGCCAATCGCCAGCAGACAAAGAAGGAGACGACGAGGGCCGAGAAATACATGGAGAAGCCTCGAATCATCATTCCGAATTTATTGCCCAATCCTTCTTCAATCTTTTGGATGCTTCTAAAGATTTCAATCAAAAGAGAGAAGAGATCTCACGCGTTTAATTGGGAAGTAATCGAGCCAGAGCTGTGCTTCATCAGCCATTCTGCATCTTGTTTTAGGACGGCAGTTAGATATTTGAGACGGATAGATCGAACCATTCCATTGCATCCTCGAAGGAGCAAATAAGATCCCAAATAGGTAAAGATAAATCCAGCAATTCCACTCATAATAAAAGCTATCAGGTAGGGAGTCTTTTGATTCAGAAAATCGTCGCTTTTCAGCTAAAAAGCAGATCAAATGGGATAGTTTCTCTCACCTCAGAGTCGAGTAGTAGGCTGGTTAAAAGGCCGGCGATGATTATTCCAGCGGGCTGGAGAATTCCACCAAATCCGCAAAATATTCCTCCAAAGATTATTCTCACTAGGTCTGATCTTGAAGCAAATCGGAACTGGAAGAATTCTACAAAAAAAGCTGGCTTCTTACCAACTCGGTAAATTTGACTGCTTTCTGATCTTCGTCTGATAAATCGCCCTTACAAAGGAGAATTCCAATAACGTTGGACCAAATCTTGGATGCAATTGATTTCTTCTTCTTCAATTCTGCTGCAATTCAACAAAATAAATCTGAAGGGACCCTCCTCACATTCAAATAGTAATTCTGATGTCGAATTGCTTGCTTGGGAAGTCCTGCTCATCATCATGAAGTAAAAAGTAAAGACTAGAGTTTTTAAGTCGAATTGATCTGACTAGATTTAACCCTCGGAGCTCCAGACCCGTGACCATAAGTTAATTTTTGTGTTGTCTTTTTTCACATTTTTTTTCGAAAAAGACCAAATGGCACAGAGAGGAGGAAGTTGCTATTTGCTTTGATGGCGGCGGCTCTCGAGAATTGAATAAAAAATTTGCTTCAAATTGATTTGAAATGTCGCTTTTGACATGGTTAGCTAGAAATTATTAATCTGTTTGGCTCTTTGATTTGAATGTGATAACTGGTCAAAATGAGAAATTAGAGAAAACCAAGGCGAGGCACTGCGTCCCTGCCCATAGAGGAGCCTCCCTCGCACCGAAATAATCTCAGCTGGGCGACGAGACGACAAGCCAGCTGATTGAGGGAAGCGTCGGTTAATACCCAGTATCTCAAGGTACTAAGGGATTCTGACCTTAGCTAGACTAAGCGTCGAAACCAAACTTTTTGGATCCGCCTTCTCGGGGTTAACCGGGAGGCAAAATGCGAAGGAATCAATTTCAGGAAGCACAGAGTCTACAAGGAGTGGTTCTATAAGAAGAGCTTCTAGTCTTCGTGATAAATCTTCGAAATAAAAACTCATTGTTATCAGAGCAAATTCTCTAATAAAAATGTATTTTTACGTGAGAGTTGTGGTTTTCCAGATCGAATTCGACAACTCAAGAAAGAAAAAGGTCATCGAAAAAAAGCCATAGGAGATCTCTAGTTTTTGGGATAGATTTATTTTAAATAGCTAACTAACAATAGAACAATAATACTCTCCAGCTTCAAGTCTAATTAATGTGAGAAAAATCGATGATACTTTCGCCTTAGGCTTAGGATCTGAAAGATTTTCTTTTTTGGATTGACTACCTACCTGAGATGATATCTTCCGGACAACTTCGATCTCAATAGCTCCTCTTTGCAAGCTTCTCTCTCAAAAGTGACAGTTCAGATCAATTTGAAGTCAACTTTTTTTATTAAATCTTCGATCGATTTTCTTCTACAGCTGCCAGAGTGACTGAATGGAGTCATGTTGCAGACGATTCCTCATGTGATTCATACATATTGAAATCCCAATGAGCCTTCTCTCCGAAACCTTGGACCGTTACCCACAAAAACTCTCACCCCATAGCTCTGATCCTTTCAATTAGCGTCGCTTTCGCGCCCTAAGTATCTGATTTTGATGAAATTATTAAGTTTAGATTGTCGCTGTTGACTTTAGATGAAGCAAGCGAAAACTTCAGCTCTAAGTTTGAAGTAAAATTTTCCAATTATCTTTCGGCTACACACTCGTCAAGGCGTCTTTTGGAAGTATATTGACAAGTCATAGCAGAACTTCCTTTCATGTAAGTACTTTGTAGTAAATTGTCGTTATTGAATAAATTCTATTCGCTATTAGTTGTTTGATAATGAGTTGGGTTTTTCTTGGCTTCTCTTTCTTCTGCGAGTATAATTTCTACTGAAATCCATTCTTTGTTGAATTGAAACCTTGAATAGGCACTATCTAATAAAACTAATCGGCTACGATGTCTGTCCGTCACGCTTTGAAATTTTTGAATTAATGAATTTTAGTGACGCGACTTTAGACGTAAGATCGGTTTTTGGTTCGATCGATTGGTAAGGGTTCGATCTCCACTCACGCCAAATATGTTTGCTTTTTTTTTATTTTCCACTTCCTTGCCCATCTCACACAAGAGGGAAAACCTTTTTATGGAAATTCGAGAAATTACGACTAAAACTTGAGGGGAAAGGAGACAAAAAATTGAGGAGGAAAGGGCCTAAAACTTGAACGGGAAGAGATGAAGAGCCTAGGGTTTTTTTCCAGAACTAAAATCGTCATCAATATATTAATTCTGTTCGCAAATCGCAGGAAGTTAAAGTTTAGGTTCAATGCTTAAAATTAAGCGTCACCGGAGGTGGCGCAGCCCCATCTTGTTGATGAGATAATCTACAAGATCTCAATTAATATGAGTAAAATCTCGTGCTGACTCAGACCATTTTATCAGTCCTCCGCTAGCCTCTTCTCCTATCAGTCTCTTTTCTTTTCCACTAGCTGCAACAAATACTTTTTTCAGCTGCTTAGTCTCTTGAAAAATGTCTGATTCAATCCTAACTCGGGATGATCTGGTCTTGAAAATGTACGAAGCTCAGGCTATTTTAGTCGAAAAGGATGAAGAAATAGAGCAGTTAAAGCAAGAAAACGAAAGACTTCAAATAGAAATTTCACAATTTCAAGAAAAAAGTTTTAAATTTCCAAAATGTTGATCAAAAAAATTCAGCGTCAACACTAGAACAAAATCAAGCTGAGATCACCCAATTGAAAGAACAGATGACGGCTTTACAATTGGCTGTAAATCAACAGACTGAGCAAGAAAAACTGGGAAATCAATGGAATTATAAGAGCTTGTTTGATTTTTTCAAGGGAGGTCAAAATGTGACTCAACACGAAAATAAAATTGAAAAAGAGGCGGAACAAAATACATCGGTATTAGTTTTAACTTTTAGATTTTTGTTTGTAGATTTTAGTTTTGGGCGGTTGGGGTGGTTTGAATACAATTTCCTTGCTCGATTCGAAGGCTCAAAGTTGGAAAAAACTAAGAATTACTCTTCCAATGGGAATGCAAGATTTTGGAGCTGTTGTGCTCAATGAGGAAATCTATATTTTTGGAGGAAATTTCAAGGATTGTTATAAATTGAAAGATGATGGCAGTTGGATGCAATTGGCATCGCTAAATCAAAGAAGATACAGTATTTCCAGTAGCTCTCTGGTTTACAAAGGAGATATCTGGGTTATTGGAGGAGATTTTAGAGAGAGTCTAAATTCAGTAGAAAAGTATGATATTTCCCAAAACAAATGGACCTACATGCCGTTAGTTTTTCTCAAAATTCAATGAAAAACCTTCCAGAGAAATGAATTATGCAAGACGTGATGCAGCAGCAGCAGTATATAAAGATCGAATATTTGTCACTGGAGGATATAATGGGAAAAACTTAAAATCTGTGGAGATGTTTGACCCGAAAATATATGGATGGATCTTATTTTGTGACTTGCCTATTGAAGTTTCTTGCCATACGATGCTAATCAGCAATTCAACTCTATCCATTTTTGGAGGCATCGCAGAATCTGGCCCATTAAATAGTGTATGAGAAATGGATAACGAAAATCCCGAGAAGAAATGGACAGAAAAACAGAGTTTTAAACATCTACGAAAGTATTTTGGAATAGGAAAGCTCTCAAATGAAATTATTGTGTTTGGTGAGGGAACATCCGAAATATTTGATGGAAATAAATGGGTTTATGGACCAGGAGTGCCGCAATATCTCATTGATTTTGCTTATACATCAATTTCCCACTCTCTTAAAAGTTTTCTAGATAAATTTGCATAAATTATTTTAAAAAATAATTTTCTTATAGACGAAAGATTGCCACTCCTATTTTAAAAAAACATTCAGAAAAGCTTAAAAAAGTGAAAAAATAAACAAAAGTGAATGGCGTAAATAAATGGACATGAGCCTTCCAGAAAAAGACAAAAGTTCATCTTTAAATTTGAAGGGAAGCTTTTAAATTAGCTTTTGCGCGTTTCACTCGTCAGTTTCATTCGCCATTAATCTTTGTTTCAACGATGGACTCTTCATTCCCCAAGTTCGATCGTCTCTCCGTCAATACGATTTTCCAAGTTCTTTCAAAAATGTCCCAAAAGGAGTTCCAAGTGGCGTTTGCTCTAAACTCTTCGATGAAGGGCTTTTTTGAAAAAATCCTGAATGCGAAAGACCTCCGATTATTTCCCAATCACTATCTGGATACAATGAGGCGAGAGGTTGTCATTCCTCAGAAATTCCTCAATCTAAAGGAGGAATACAAAAACAACAAACCTTTAGGTCTTCCATGCCATAGACGAATATGGGCAAAATATGGCCATGAAAGTGCAAAAGCTTTCCAACAAGCATGATTACAATAAAGCAATGAAGGAGATGCAAATTTTGAATCACATTGAAGATAATGGTGGATCAGCTAGAAATATCGTCGACTTCCTTGGAGCCACCGTTATCAACGACGAACATTGTATGTTCTTCGAATTGATGGGTCGGAGTCTAGAAGATGAGATCAATCAAAGAGGAACTATGGAGATCGCAGTTGTCCGGCAGATTTCATATCAGGTAGGTAGTGAGTTAAACCAAAAAAAATGTCAGCTCCTCACCGCTATCGAATTCATCCATTCGATAGGAGTTGTTCACACGGACATTAAGCCAAGCAATATTTTCTATGCTGGCCGTGGAGAAGTAATAAGCGCCAAGCTGTGCGGCTTTGGTAATGCTGTTTTTACACAGGAACTCCTCCGGTTCACTTAAAAATACTGCGCTCCTGCTACTAAAATGAAGTATCATCGAGTTTTATCACATTAATTAGGTTTGAAGCTGGAGAGTATTATCGTTCTATTGTTAGTTAGCTATTTAAAATAAATCTATCCCAAAAACTAGAGATCTCCTATGGCTTTTTTTCGATGATTTTTTTCTTTCTTGAGCTGTCGAATTCGATCTGGGATACTAGGAAACCACTTCTCTCACGTAAAAATACATTTTTATTAGAGAATTTGATCGGATAACAATGAATTTTATTTCGACGATATCACGAAGACTAGAAGCTCTTCTTATACTAAAGGATTCTGACATTAGCTAGACTAAGCGTCGAAACCAAATTTTTTGGATCAGTCTTCTCGGGGTCAACCAGTAGGCAAAAACACGAGATAACGAACGAGCGCAGATCTTGTAAAACTTTATTAAAATCATAATAGAATTTCATCCAGTAGCTGGAGTAGCATCACATTCGACTTGTGTGATTGGAATATTAGTATTAGTAAAAACCCAGCTGGAGCCATCCGCTGAGCACGTCAAATCAGACGTTACCATATTTGCTCCCACTGTTCCTTGAGTTGTTCCTGCTGCTCCATTATTGTACTAAATTTTAATAATTTCCACTATAAAATGATAGATAGAACGTGAATAATTCTAATCTTTCTCTAATAATCACTAAAATTGATAATGTTTCTACTTTATCAGCTACATTAAGCTGAGAAAGAAAAGCCCTATGGTAAATTTAAAACGTACAGTGATGAAAACAGTAGAGCCCGTTCCCATTCCAACACAGAAGATCGTTTGAATTGCACATCCAGCTGCATTTGTGCCGACTGTTCGAGTTGTGACATCGACAGCACCGTCTGCAACTTTCAACACTTGGATCGCTGGATTCATGATAGTACAGCTGGCGCAGGCTGAAAGATTACTTGGTTCGTTGGACTCGTTCTCTCCGTAAAATGTCTTTGCAATTGCAGCCAATTCGAACGTTTAGGGGGACAAGTAGGAAAAGAGAAAGTCATCGAGGCTTCCAAAAAACCAACGGAGAAATTCAAAATTGGGGTCTTTCTCTCTATAATTGAAAGCATCGCGAAGAGGGAAAAAAGTGATAAAGAAGCAACTAGCCGCTTTGAAGACTTTTGATGCTGCAAAGCTGAAGAGATGATCAAGGGCTACAACTTTGCAGAACACTGCAAATTACAAAAGTTTTCCAAATTTGGTTTAACTCCCAAGGATACGGTGCGTTCTAGCTGCTTCTTTATTTTTTCAAAACCATTGGATTTTTTTCTACTATTTTTTTGTTGTGAAAAGTGACGAATCTCTTAAAGGACATAGTTAAATTTCGCCGAAAAAATGTCATTCCAGGTTGTCCTCGCAGCATAAACTTGCTGGACGATAGACTCTCGACGATCCTCTTGAACCATCAAGAATTCCTATTCGTATAGCTCTTCAGGAATTTTCGGGGCATTGATCGACTTTTTATCTTTGATGTCATTTCCAAAATAAGGTACCGTATTCACTTGAAAAGAGGAGTGAGACGTCCAAAAATTGAAAAAATATCGGAATTACCAATTGGTTCCAAAATCTTATTTTCAATGAGATATCCTATCAATTGAAGACTCACACACGTCTTTCAAAAAGGTTTAACGACCTTGTGCGACTACAACCCACGAGTTATTCAGAAAACAAAAGAAGAAAGGTCTTAAAATTGATTGCCTTTCTCCCTCTTGAACTGTTGTCCCTTTGGCCTATTGCACAGAATGTCTGCGGATAAATCTAGGTCATAAAGGCTGCTGTACTCAGCATAATGATTCCCCAATGCCCACCTAATCCTGACGTGGTAGTTGTGACGGAAGAGGCGGTTGTAGTGGTGGCAGTGCCAGAGGTGGCTGCACAGGAGTCGAGTTGAATCGGTAGATATAGCGAGAGGACGATTCCCAGTAGCCACATTAACAAAAGGAAAACCCGTAAATCGTCTCAACTGAAAAGGATATGATCTTTGAGAGGGCAATAATAGGGAGAGAATGAAAGACCGAGAGGGAGAGCATCCCGTCGGAAGTCCAATTATGCTTTACGGTCGAGTCTAGTGGAAGAATGGGGAGAGAAAGCGAAATTCAAGAGGCCGAACGCTAATTTATATAGTAAATGGCATCGTTAACATTTTAGCGGTAGACGGGAGAAAGAAAAGGTAAATTGGTCCTCTTTATCAAATGCATAATTGAAGTCTGCTCCCCTAATCTTCGCGAAACATATTGGTGAAAGCCTAGACCTTCATTGAAACAAAAGTCCATGCATTTAGCAAATCGGCGAAAATTTGCACGTCTATTGGTCAAAGTCGAAAGACTTTCAGGGTTGAAGTAGACATTTTAAGAAAAAAAAACTTTTGATGGTCTGACCGGAGCTACTTAAACGCCTATAAAAGTTCTGTTTTTATCGTTTTTGTAGGGTTTAAAATCCACGCGCGAAAATGGTGGTTATATCGTAACCTAGCTATCGCAATTGCGATTCGCAACTCTCATTAAGCTTAAATTAAATAAATTTTGCCTGAGAGGCCTTTTTAAACTCTTTTTGATTATTAACCTTCGAAAAACAATATGAAAAAGTCAGGAAATTGTAATTATGCATTATATTTTAGGAGGATAGAGGATTATTGCAACTTCAAGAATTTATTGAACTTTTTCCATAGAAATCAGAGAATGGGAGCAATTCAAAAATGAAGAAGAGTTCAGAAAGTTTGAGGTGAACTCCTTGACTTTTGAACATTAAAGATGATGAAGTTGCTTCTCGAGAGCGTTTGAAGTGAAAGAATCAACTAATCTAGTTCTCTGGGAGTAAAAACTGCTGAGGCGAGAATAGGCCGGCTTCGGACAGGATTTCTGATGTATATATATGCGCGCCAAGCTATTTGTGCCGACAATGTAGCAAGTTCGAAGGGTAGCGACAAGTGGTCCGAGAGGTCATTAAAACTTCTGTTTTTGTCGATCTTCTAATACAGCAGCCTCAAGTTGTTAGAAGGACTAGGAAAATGTTCCAAAATAGTATATCAACCTCTTCAAATAGGACAACTCATAGCAATTGGCTATATTCAAGACCTTGTCGCCTTGCCTCTTGACATAGAATTTGCGAGATGTAGGAGAGTGGCACTTGGAAGTTCCTAGAAGAAAAGACGTTTATTCCAGAAGTATAAATAGTGAGAAACAAATACGGGAAAAGATATAGATAAATAACAAGGTGAAAAGAAGTAGCGAGTTCAAGCGATCTCTTCAGGTGCATCCAAGTCACGATAGGAGACTTGGGGACGATTTTCGCGTCTGTCATTGTAGTAACGATCGCCTCCACTTTGGCGATTGTACGTGTCTCTGTTTCCACTGGAATAACGCGGGCCAGAGCGATTACGATCTTCTAAAGGTGTAAGTTATATGATACAAAAAATAACTACCATATCTGTCACTTCTTCTATCATCATCTCTTGGTGGAGGAGCAGACGATGCAGTCGATTTTGGAGCTTCTGGCTCTACAGGGCGCTTAGGATCGAACAAATAATTATTGAAGAAAACGGCCTGAAAACATTTGCATTACACTTACTATTTATGCGTTACCTCCTTTTTCGAGTCCTGAACTGCTTCTTCGTGCTTGGACATAAGATGTTTACGAATGAATTCTGGTCCTTTGAATTTTTTTCCAGACAATGGACAGAGCCACTTATCCTTTGATAATTCGACAGTATTCTTTACAATAAATGCCTCCATTTCTCTGAAATACAGTTTATGAAAAGAAACTTCAACTTACTCGTCTGGGTTCTTTTTTCCAAGTTTAGCGGCATCATCTTCAGTAACATATGAGAGATCCATTAGAGCCTCCTCAATGCGTTGATTAAATCCGTGAGTAAAGTCCTGGACGAATTTGTTCGAAATTAATACTTTTCCTTCTTCAGATGTTCCCCATTGATTTCCACTGGGGCCTTGCCCTCTAACATGCAAAATGCCACATCTAAAATAGAATTAAGAAGGTGCTTAGAAATAAGTTACCTGCTTGGCATATTATCCTCATTGGGATAATCTAGGTGGCCATAAAAATCAATTGAGTGTACAATTCTTAGATAAAGAATTAGCATATCCAAAGCCTTAAGAATAGCTTCATCTCTTTGGAAAGGGCTTTTCTCCTCTACAGTTCCATTTGCATAGGTGCCGGAGCGATCTAAGGCATGTATGCTGATTATTAATTAAAACATACGTAAAAGCTCTTCTTCCTCTGGACTTATTTCATCTGCATCAGCATCCATTAAAACTGATTTGGCCTCGCGAATAAGAGCGTTCTTGCTTTGACCAATAAGATCAACTCCAAGCCGAATGTCTTTTAGACGTTCTTCTTTTGGCTGTTCATCGCTGCCGAAAAGTCCCATGCGCTTATCCAAGATGGCTGCCAACTGAAAATAAATATATGCAATACGCAAACTTATTACCTTGGCTGCAATACGAAGATCATTAGAGGCAACTTGCTTATGAGCAGTAATTCCATTGGTGGTTCTTACACGCCGAGTTATATCTCGGTTAATAATAGCATTAAATTCACTCTCTCTAATTTTGACTGCATTCAGATTCCAACAGATTTCCTTGATGTTCATTTCTCTTCTATATGTTGCCCATCCTCTACGCCAGAATTTACGTTCGGCAATTGCTTCTGAAAGTGCAACACGAAGAAATCCTACGCTACGCTTGCACACCTAAACATACTAATTCATTTAGTTTATTAAAGCATTAAACCTCTGTGATTTCATCTTGTGTAACGCTTGGTGGAATGTTTCGCAGAAATACAGAATGTGTCTTATGCAGCTGCATAAGCTTTCTATTGCCACCTTCTCCTTCAGTGACAGCTGCTTCACCATTTTTTTCTTCCTCAGACTTATCCGTCTCTTCAATAGACTCATCTTCAATTTTTTGCTTTTTCAATGCCTCAATATCATCTTCGCTGCCACCTTCTAAGTAAACAACAACTGAAAATAATTATTATATAGAGGCTAATTATAACTAACGCATATCCATAATACGAATAATATCCTTGGCATTGTCTAGATCAAGACTCAATTGGTCAATCAAGCCCTTTTCTTTTAATTTATTGAAGACTTCTAAGCGCTTGTTCACATTTTCGTGATGAGCTTTCTCAGTCTTCTCAATGGAGTCTGGATGAAATTTACTTCGAAACCTGAAAATTGGTACTTTGATATGAATTAACAATAAGTGATTAAGAGAGGAAGGAATAAAGATAAATCATAACATCGGACTCTGTCACCGCGGCATAGTGCGCCTCTGGTGACTAATAGAAATCGAAGTGAAGCATTTATCCGACTGAAAAATATTATTATCAAACGTACCATTCTTCATCCTTATGAGCAGTGAAAAACTTTGCTAGCTGTGTTCGCTTGAAGGTTATTTTGTACTCGCTATACTTAGATACAGCATCTTCGTCAGTAATTTCATCGTCCTATTTAAAATAAATATGCACACACAACTCTAAGCTAATTACCTGCGTTAATAGGAATTTTTTGAACGTGAGCATAGTGTTGCCATCATCACGTGCATCATAATCACTAAAAATAATAATTTAATACTTAAAAAATAAACATACTCTCCACGACTACGTTTGGCACTTCCATAGTCATCACGACGGCCTGCTGATCTTTTTATGCCGTTGTCCCTTCTGAAATTCGAAAATAAAAATCTAACGCTAAAATACCTTTCATCTCTATCACGTTCTCGAGTAAATTTGTCCCGGCGTCTATCTTCATCATCAGAATCCATTGACTGAAAAATAACAATTGATTAAGATAAAAAGGTAAAAAATAAAAGTGCCACGTTTCAGCAAATACGGAATTATATAGCCTTCAATTTTTTATTATTTTGCCAAACAAAAGTAGTGATTTTATAGGCCATTTGCTTTTTACTTTTTGAAGAAAAGAAAAATACAATAAAAGAAAAATTAATTTAGATAGAGCGCGTCTTATTTTTTGAAAAGAGAGATCGAAGACGTACGTAAAATGCGTGCACTCATGCTGACGCCACGCACCTATCGTAGTCCAAAAACCTGCAAACTCCGTTTAGCCCGTTTTAAAGTTCCAAATCACTTGCACATTTTACAACAAAAGCTTCCAGAAAATGTCAATATTTTCTCGAATTAGGCAATTAGACGCGTATACAAAGCCGATGGAGGATTTTAGAGTAAAAACCATGACAGGCGGCTTTGGTAAGGCACTTTTTGTACGAAAACCCATATTTTAGTGACATTGGTTGCGACAATTTTGATTATTTTCCTTTCGATCTCAGAAACAACAAGCTTTTTCTCAACAAATGTAGTCGAACAACTATACGTCGACTCAACATCCTCAGACTTGCGAGTAGATGTGAATTTCGATCTTACTTTCCATAAACTCGCCTGTAACTGTAAATGTACAAGCTTGGTTGCAAACTCCTTTTAGTTGTTACTATTGATGTAATGGATGTAAGCAGTGAAACACAAGATAATATAAAAGACGACATTTATAAATTGCCGATTGATGCTAATGGAAACAATCTGACACAATCTGTACAAAAAATGGGTGAGCTTTAGTATTTTGGATCACAATTTAGGATAAAGAAATTGCTAAAATTGAATACGATATAGCATAAGCAGAAAACCTGCTTTTTCAATGTAATTGTTGCCTTTATCATAAAACAATTGTTACAAAACCCATCTTTTTAGAAGTGAACACAAATAAAACGGCGTCTGCTGAGGTGGCTTCAACAACACCAAAATGCGGTTCGTGCTATGGAGCTTTGCCAGAAGGACGGTTGGTTTCTTCTCCTTCTACGAATTAAGTTGCCTTTTAGATGTTGTAACACTTGTGACGATGTTAGAGAAGCCTATCAAGTGAAGGGCTGGCAAGTAAATGTTGATGAAGTAGAGCAATGCAAAAGCGACCGTTGGGTGAAGCTCTACTCCGAGCATAAAGGAGAAGGATGTAGAGTCTATGGAAAAGTCCAAGTCGCAAAGGTGCTTCATGAAAAATGTAAACAAAACAATTTAGGTTGCTGGAAATTTCCATCTGGCTCCAGGAGATCCGTTTAGAACGATGAGATCTCACGGTAAATTAATTTAATCAGAAAAAATATCTTTTCAGTACACGATTTGCACTCATTGGATCCTTCAAAATTCGATACATCTCACACAATTAATCACTTCTCTTTTGGTACTCCATTCCCTGGAAAGAAATATCCTGTTGATGGAACTAAATTCGATCAAGGCAAAGGTAAATTGCTGGTTTATATCCTAAAAGATTTATGCTACATTTTTACACGTAAACAATTATATGTTCCAGCCATGAGACCTAGACAAGTACTTGCTACTGTACATGTCAGCCATGTAGCAAGTGATTTTCCAAAAAATGCCTTTGGCGCAAGTCCATGTTGCCTGAAAGAAAGTGTCTTTTGAACGAAATAATATTGCTAACCTATAAGCTACATAAACTCCAAAAGGAACGCCAAAGCCAGCTCCAACCTGAACGGATTTGATCATAGTCGCTCGAAATTCTGGTAGACAGCTACCAATTTCCTGTAAATATTTGCGTTCTAAAATATAAAATAGACAAACCTTTTGAGCTTGAGCATATTCTGACAATGAAGGATAGTCTTTCCGCGACATAACCTGAAAAAGCTATAAATAGTTGTCCAATGGAAAGAAAAGATGAAGAGAAAGAGCTAATTTCAGGAGGAATAATGTATCAATATTATGTGAAAGTCGTTCCAACGAGTTACATCTATGGAGATGGACGTAAGGACAACAGCCATCAATTTTCCATTACCACACATCAAAAAGATCTAACGCAAGGTTGGGAAAGAGTCGAAGGAAGAGAAAAAATAATTCAGGAATGAGTGGCTTGCCAGGCTTCTTTGTTCAATACGAATTTAGTCCACTAATGGTTCGTTTTGAGGAGAGAAGACAGTGAGTTTTGTTACTAAAAGAATATTTTTTGTGCTAACCCTAGAAAAAAAATTTCCAGGCCTCTAATTACTTTCCTCGTTTCTCTTTGTGCCATTGTTGGAGGTGTTTTCACCGTGGCTCAATTGATCGACACAATTCTGTATCAATCCTCCAGGGTGCTGCAAAATAAGTTGAATGCAAACAAATTAGGCTGATTCTATCCCCCCAATTTCCTTTCGTTATACATAATGGCATACTTTGTTTATTTTGCACTTTACTTACTGCCTTTTACTGTGATACTTATGGGTCGCTAAGCTTGTCAATTGTGGATGCATTCAACAAAGAATTTTTATTTTTAGTGCCTTGTTCAAAAAAGGAAGTAAAGTAACACTCCTTTTAGCATTTTCCATAGAGATAAATCACTTCGATACGTAGTTTTCTTTGTTTATAGAGTCATTTAAACCTAATTTAGCTCAAATTGGAGGTAGAGAGTTAGAAAAATTAAGTTCCTGAAGTTTCTTTGCTTCCAATGGCCTAAAAATACTTTTAACAGTCTTAGTTTGGCTTTGTTGTTCTCTCTAAGAATGCCTATTCATTTCCAAACAGGTTTAGGCTCAAAACAGCTAGTACAAAGAAAAATAGTGGCATAATTGGTATTCGAGAGTACGGTAATATGCCATGTTTTATTAGTTTCTTGAAGTATTTTGTTGTTTAGCGTTGTCACAAGTTGTTGTCGGTTGAAAGAAAAATAAAAATTAAATTTTATTTTATAGAATTCTACTTTTTGACGAGATTACCACTAAAATGACATAGAGACCTTGTAAACGTGAGGGCGAAAAAAAGACTAAAATACGAAAGGCAAATTCTCCAAACTGGGATTTAAATTAGCACAGAAATGCCTGAAGACTACCACTGACGTAGGCTGAGTAGAATGAGTGAATACCACCAAAACAAAACCAAAACCGAGCTTGAAAAATGACCAAAAAAATTTGCTTATTTCTCTTTACCCGTGGACAGGACGAGAGACTCATAATTATATGTACAGCTTCTCTGCTTTTTTATACAGGAAACTAACCCCTAGCGAGCTATAAACAAAACAATGTGAAAGCGGGCCTGAAAACCCGAATAGTAATCGATAGAAAAAATTTGATGGCGAGAATAGAAAGCAATTTGAAAAGGGCCTAAACGGAGGGAATTGTTGGTATATTGGGAGAGATCAACATCTCCGCCAGCGTTTCCCGCATTGAATAATTAAGGATGTTATTTTCTCTTTGGTAGTGGTATATCCTCCTTGCTGTGTTGAATAATTGGCGCATATCATTATCATTTGTTTGTGACACTGCAGGTGCATGTGGCGTAGCTGTAGTGGCTTGAGCCGAAGCTGGAGCAGGGCTGAAAATTCTTCACTTATTTTGATCTCAAATTAGCTAATTTCATGCTAAAGTTGTAACTTTTTTTTCACTACAACTTGGCAGAAGATCATTTTCCAAGAAAATTAATGCCAGTAAATTTGATTTTATTCTACCGTATTACTTCTAAAAAAATTTCCCCCCAAGGGGTAATTTCTCGCGCTTTTTCCACTTGCTTTTGTAATGTTCGATATTCTACAAAGTTGTAGTTCTTGATCTCCTCTACAACTTTGCAGAACATTAAAACCCTTAAAATTAGAAAAATTCTCTCAAAAATTATAGAATTTCGAAGCTACTATAATTCAAAATTGGCAATTTTCTCGCATTTTTTAGAGACAAAAAGCAAATTCCTCACCTAGCTGGAGTCCTCACTTGTGGAGTCGACGACACTGCAGGTCGCGACTCCTGAGAGGGAGTGGTAGCTGGTGACTCCGAGGGATTTGATTGGAGGCTGAGCAGCTCATCAATTATTCTCCTCGACAGGAAGCGTTCAGAGCTTCCCCTGCTCGGAATATTCTTTGCTCCTCCCCAAGGGATATAAACTAATTGCTCAGCAGTAGGCCTGTTCTCTGGGCATTTGCGCAACAGAGAATAGAGCAATACCTTAGCTGAAAATTGGTCTTTCTTCCTCGTTTTTAGACTTTAAGTTACCGTGCTTGCTGATTTGACAATTGTTGGGCAGTGTGACTCGAGCTGTGGCAATTTTTTGAAGGACTCTGAGGGGGATTTGATCGAAAAATGGATAGCGTCCCAGCAGGAGGAGATACATCAGAACTCCCAGACACCACATATCGGCAGCTTTTCCAGAGTAGCCATTCTCGTCGGAATAAAATACTTCCGGTTGAACATAGGCTGGACATCCGACTTTTCCATAAACAGTATCGTTTGATGGATCATCTAACACTACGCAGTCTCCGACATGATGCAGACGAATTCGATCCTCATCGTCTAAAACCAATTTTCTTGGCTTCAAATCTCGAATCATAATTCCAATCGAATGACAGAAAGCCATTAGTCGAATGATCTGCAAACGGAGGGAATTGATAACAAACCAATGGAACTTTTCTCACTTGTTCAAATACTGGTTGGAGTTCTTGTTCTGTTACATCGACACCTCTAGTTTGAGCAAAGGTATGCAGAGTTCTTCGGAAAATAGGAGTGAAAAGAACTACTCTGCCAGACGTCTCTTCAACTATTTGGGTCTTGGCAGGAAGGACAGCATTCTTCATTTCCTCAATATCCTGGCGGGAATAATATTTCCCAGCTTCATCCAGGCGATTCAATACTCGAATCACCGTCGTGTACTCGGTTCCCGTCAATATCTGCAAAACATCTAACGTTTCTAACGAAAAGGTTAATATTGGGCTACTGTAATTGCCCATCTTGTATTTCTGTTGAAATTTGGCTGACTGAATTGATTTAGAAATCGCATAAGTGCGAAATCTTGTGCAAAATTTCTAAACCCCCAGATGGACTACCGTGATTCAATTAAATTTGTTGGAGAAAAGACAAAAACTTACCGAAGTATCGTAGACCTCCTTTGTGAGATTATGTATGGCTTTGGTGTCTCGACCGCAACCAATAATTTTAAAATCTCCGATGATACTATTATGCACAATAGGAGAAAATCTGATGCAACTGTTGTCACTTGAGGACTCGGAGGATCCAAGGGAAAAATCCGATGAAAAGCTCTGAAAAATGGAGAATAAAATCCCCGAAAAAAGTCAAATCAACCTCTAAATTTTCGAAATTTATATTAGTTTCGAGAAAGCGAGCGAGTGAAATGGGATCAGCCTTTTTAGCAATAGGCGAACGGACACCAAGGTGCGAATTTAAACCAGGCAGCTCGCTGTGTGGACGCATAGAGACGAATGAACGATAGGAAGCTGAGCTGGTGAGAAAAGCGCGATACGCAAGCAGTAGTGAGTATTTCGATTATTTCCTTAGGGCGCAAGACTTCTTTCGAAACCCAGTTTATCAACAGCCAGAGTGTCGAAAGAGACAGCTGAGAATAGTAACAGAAATATTTCAATGCTGTTTACGCAACTGCTCCACTAGTTCAAAGAACGATCAATACCGTTGGCACCATAGTTCGAGAAGATTCTTTTTTTTTTCTTTTCAACTTTTTGCCCCAGGCGTCGTAAATTTTCGTAACCGTCTGGCTCGTTGCGTTTCGACAGCGAATTTCACCATTCTATGCTGCTGACTAAGAAATGGGCTGACTATAGTGGGGGAGAATGAAAAAAAACTTACGGAGAGGGAAGATTGCGAATCGGAATCGTCGGAAATCCCGCTGTCATAGCGACTTCGCTTCAGTGAATCAGCACTGTAAAAGTCGCTGCCGGCTGAGAGGTCCGTCGAATTTTCAGAGTATAAGACAGAAGGAACTCGTGGTGGCTGGGATTCCGGGATTCCAGCCAGCTGAAATCAGAAATTTAGTACTTTTGAAAATTTGGATTCTATTTTTCAAAGAAATCAGTTTATTTCATTTGTTTGTCTGATTTTCCAATAGAAATCCTTTTTTCTCGAATTTTCCAATGGAAATCATTTTTTCCAGGAGCAATTTGAAATCTCTTATCGTGAAATAGACAACGAGACTTCAGACAGAAGGCAACGTGGCTCACCACCTCATGTGATTTTTCTCTACATTTCTTATCTCTTTACAAAAAGTTCATTTATTTTTAAGAACCTTTACTGTCAAAATCATTTTTTAAAATTTAATTTCAGCAAAAATAGAGAATAGGAGGGAAAGAATAAAAATTTTTCAAATTTTAGACTTTGATTTGATGGCTACAGTCTGGTCTGACTAGAGAAATTAAAAAGGCTTTAGGGTCAAAATTTGGGGAAGAAAAATAAATTTAAAAAACTTCCCGCAGTGATTACAGTATCCTAGAATTGGGAGAGAAAACTAACTCCAGAAAGTGGACGAAGCGCAGCAGCTGCAGGCCGTTTTCTGGCCAACGACGACCTCAGCCTGACTTGAGTGATAGAGTGTTCAAGAGGCGCAGAAGCTGGACCATTATTAGTTCCATTACCAGTCGAGGATTTAGTAAAAGTGAGTACTTCGGACATTTCTGAAAGATTAGAAATTGAGTCGAATAGGGAAGGAGGAATTGAAATGTGAATAATAGTCTATACCGAATCATTATTCATAGTCCCTGGGTCCGGGTTGTCTCCGCTCCGCCTCTATGAAATTTCGTCACACTGACCCGAAGCACGCGCTCGAACATTGGGCAAAGCGGGACGTTGAGAGACGACAGCAGCCGAGCGAGTTGCGAAATTTTGGCACGCACGTTATTTCCCAAATCGCACGAAAAATGTTGCAATCTTAGGCTCCACATGGAAGAGACATTTTTACCCCCAACCAAACCCTGATCGGTTCAGTCGACTGTTTGCCTGAGCCGAACCGGTCCTTCCGGGAAGGAGCTTCTGAGAAGAGGCTCAGCTAGAATTTTATATTTTTTCACATTCCTCTTTGGAAAAAATTACCGTTTCGGCCAGCATCTCTTCGATCCTTGGGAGATCTTGAGGCGTTGGGAAGTTGAACCGACTCTCTTCACTCTTTCATTTTAAAACTTATTTGGACAAAGAAAATATTTGGTCCAAAAACTCTCCAAATTTGCATTTAAAAAATGATCAAAAATTAATGGAAAATAAGGTAGGAAAAAACAACAAACTACTCTCGATTACTGTAGAGATAAGACGGTGATTTTGAAAGTTTTTTATTTTTCATCAATTTCGGTTGAAAACTTGGAACGACTACTATATTTTGACAAAGTTTTGCGGAAAATAAGATGAAAAATGAAGAAAACTCACCGGTAGCTGATAGAAGTCCAGGAAAACAGTTTTGAGCTCTCCGTTGACGGCGATTTCAAAGATAATTTGAGCTGGTGTGCAGGCTTTCGCCCAGACAGCTCTTTAGAAATCCCCGTAGTCCATCTCTCCGAAACAAAATATAGAGGATTTAGGGCTGGATTGATTAATTCAAGTCTTCAGAAGAGGTTCCTTACCCCTCTCTCTGATCTAAAGAGCGCCGCTCGCGAAACGCAACGCCAACTGGCTCCGCCCACCTGCGCATCTAAAGTGGCATTGAAACGGCACGCCATTGGACCGAATCTTTCGTCAGACGGAGAGAAAGCGATGACGTTTTTGTTCCCTCCTCTCACTCTCTACACACAGCTGAAAACTGCCGGACTCGATAATTGTTCCTCGAGAAATGACGAAACGCCTCTAGATCAACCCACGCAGTATTTCATATCAGAGAGGCTGATGAATCGTGGGAAATTCCCAATGGGATGGGAGAGCGACATTTACTGATAGGAATCGTCCTTTTTCAAATAAAACACAAGCTCAAAATTTATTTAAAAATCGAATCAATCGAAGAAGAAAAGCAGATAGAAATCTCCTGAAAATAGAAGAAAAATCCCACCTGAACCAATCAATTTGCGTATTTTCGCTAACTTTTTTAATTGATCAGCTTTATAGGTCTTGTAGATCTTGATTTTCTCTACAAACCTTGTAGAACACAGCTTCCCAAGTAAATAAAAAGGAAAAATGGAATTACTGTAGAAGCCGGTAGATTTGAATTTCGTAGCGTTTCTTTTTGAGTTATTGTGGATCAATTTTTTAAATTTTAAAGCATTTTTTAGAATATTTGATTTCTTCTGCAAAGTTGTAGAACTTGATCTCCTTTATAAAATTACAGAAGACTATTTTCTTAGCTTAGCTTGTCGAGCCTTCAAAAGTTTCATATTTTGTCTAGATTCCCTTAATAAAAAAAACATTTTCTCCTAAATCTGCCATTTTTAGGACAATTTGATGACGAAAAGTACGGTAATAAGTGGGATTTTGACTCAATTTTTGATCTGAAAACCGGCACCAATCAGGACGGGAATCCATTCAGTTCCGCATTTTCAATCAATCCAAGCCCCCCTCAAAGATCAGCTGTACCAGGGAGTGAGAGGAGATTTCTAAAAATATCTCCTCGAACTGCAGCGTTTTTCCCAAAAATATTCGCGAATCCATTGGGTGTGTTTTTGTTTTCCTCCGCTGCAAAGTCCCGATTTCTGAACGGCGAATGTTTCCAGGAGAATAAGAGAGGGAGTTGTTTCTCTCCCTATCTTGATCCTCTAACTCCAGGGGTCATCTGGATTCTCTTTCGCAATTCAGCCCTTTGCCTACGCAGATAGGGCCAACGATATGATGAAATATAAAATAATACCGTATCTATGGCCTCCTTCTTTCATAACACCGTCTGGAGATAGCAAAGGGGACGTTTCTGAAACGACCTTTGTTTCAATGAGAGGCCGCTATAATTGGACTTGTCAGGCCGATAAAAAAAGTGATGAAAAACACAATGCCGCCGCCGCAAGTGAGAAATTCGAACGCTTGTTTATCAACAGCTGGTTGGCCTGGGGAGAAGGAAGGGGGCGATTTGCTTCACAAATTTCAGCAATTTTGAACATTTTGCTCAAATTTTTAGGATTTTCAATGTTCTACAAAGTTATAGATTTTGATCTCCTCTACAACTCTGCAAAACATCGTCTTTCAGGAAAAATACTGTAGAATTCAAAAAATTGATCCTTTCTATTAGAGATCCGGGGCGTTACGATAAAAAGACCTAGGAAGTGTTTTTTTTTCTTTTCTTTGATCTACTAAAAAACTCCTAGGTGGTCTAGTGAAAAGACAACGTGTTTTTGATTGGCTTTGCAACTGCAAAGCGCCACCTCCATTTCTAATTCGAACTAGGAGGTCTTCTAGAAATTCTTAGCTACAGTAGGTTTTTGCTGCCCATCTATAGGCAAATGTTAGCCTTCTCACAGCCTTATTTCTGATGCTAAATGACCAGCCATAATTCAAACGACTCTTGGCCTTGAACTCGCTCCTTCTCTCCCATGTGATTATATCCAAGATTGGATCTTTTTCTTGTTTCTCGCCGCGCGCTATTACGCAAATCAACGGCGTCATTTTGCAATAATCTATGAATTTAGTGAATCATTCGGGAGGCACAGACTACACGATAGAGTTAGAGGGGCCGCGGCCAGCTGACGCTCTTGTACACGTGTTGATATTGAGCGAACGAGAGGGTGTCATTCTTTGAACTCAATTGCTGCTTCTTTGGTAATAAAGATGATATCGCACAAAGATGATTTCTCGACAGATCGACTGGTTTTGATGATTAGCTCGCGAAAAGTATGACAATTATGGGTCCTAGAATGAACAGCCGAACATTTGAATTAGCCCCAACTGGCAACTTTGAACAAGTTGGACTAATTTTCTTAATTTGCAACGTTTTGCAAAGTTGTAGAGCTTGGTCTTTTCTACAGGTTTATACAACATCAAAAGATTTTAAAAAGTGTGAAAGTTCCCTAAAAATTAAGACTGCTTTTCGATCTCCTATAGTAAAAACGCCAGATTTCTGTGAAAAAAGGCTAGTTTCCTTATTTTATTGAAGCTGTTTTGTTTTTTTAAACCAAATCGTGATAATTTCTACAATTTTTCAACAAAAACAATTAAAAGCGATGGCATGTTGTATACACTTCTGACATTTTTCTTCAACTCATTGTTAGGCATAACTTCTTTTCTGGCAATTACGCTCAAAGACGTCGAACTTTTTTGCATAAGTATTGAAACCGGTCCTACCAGCACTATATAGCAAAGGGAGAGGAGAGGGAGTGTTTTGGAGGGGAGAGTAAGCAAGACTGACTCGGACTGAAAGATTACTCATCCCAGCTTTGATTCAAACCAAATACGGCCTGATCGATTGATTTCTTTTTCGATTACTCATAAACATAAACAGCCTGGGACCATTGTCTAGAAAGTTCGCTGACAAGGCTTTCGCAATGTTTTGTTTGAACAGAGAGAGCGACAGTTTCGCAATATTTGTCGCGACAACATCCTTGCCTCTGATAGCTCGACTCCGATAAAGGGAGAACTAGGAGCAATTGAAAAATTTAAATGTAACCAGGAGGTGGAATCAATAGGGAGAGAGAGAGAGAGAGATAGGGGGGAATGGTGGGAAGATTGAGTCAGAGTGGCCTTTCGAATTGGTCAACTCTGAGAGGCCTTTTTTCTAATTAACTTCTATTTTCCTCTCGTTTAATAAATATTTTGAATTAAAAACCAAATCAACGACTTGAAGATCGAAAGCCCAATTCGTGACTTTTTGATGGTTTCGTAGATCAATTGATAAGAGCAACTCTGCACATTTTAACAGAGGGACAGTCAACAAATAGTTCCGCATTTCAAAAAAGCGAACTGTCAATTTGAAAAGCTAGGCGATAAGGTACTGTATCGTCTTGCTAGAATCTTTATTAGGCTTGTAGAGCCCTCTTAGGTCTAAAATAGTCTAAAAAATTAGGCATATTTATATATTTTCATGAAGATTCGACTATAAAATGAATTATCTAGCTCCCAGAAAAAGATAAAATTATTCGCTGAAGATCTTCAATTAAAATGAAGAAAGAATAGAAATTAAAAGAATTCATAATAGAGGAAAAGTAGAGTACTGCTGACTGTCCCAACTCCCCTAACAAAAATGACTAATGAATAACCGAAAAATATTTATTATTCTCCTCTCACTGGCGAGATGTGTCATTTCTTTCGTCAGACTTTGTCACAGAGCTGAAAAAAAGGGTCATTTGTAAATCTATCACTAGAGAGTAAAACTGAAAAGTTCGACAGAATTCCTCTCAAAGATGAGGGAGAAGTTGGGTGATTTAATGACTATTTAAATATAAGGTTTTGACCCATCCAACCCCCACTCAATATTAGGTCTTACCTCGACTGGATGATCCACCAAATAGGGTTTACATCTATTGTAAAACATAGTAAAATCACAGGTGCTAGATCCCATACAGCCAATAATAGCAGGGGTTGCGACCATAAAATCTGAGTTTTCGTTGGCAGAGAATAAAGTCTAAATTGTTTTTTTAGATTCTTAATTGATCTCTCACTTTGATATAATAAGAGTTTGTTCCTTTCCACAACTCAAAAACATAATGAGCAGCGTAGTCGGGATTGATGACTCCAACCATGGCTGCTTTTGCTCCCAATGTTCTCCAAAGAGAGGTCAGAGTTGTGTCATGCTGAAATGGAATTAGAAATTACGAGACTGTTACAGCACTATAGACGAACATCTTGGTCTTATCCGTTCCATTTATGGCATCTTGCATTTTGGTTAGAATTTCAGTCAACAGGGGTCCTCCCCGAACTCGGATGAGCTCTACGCTGTCCGGAACTCCAAAATCAGCTGAAAATCGCGTTATACCATTTCCATCGTTTTTTGCTCACCTTGTCCATGGATGAAGTTGCCCGTTCGCCAATAAAGATCTCCCATGTTTTGGTACATTTGATTGGTGATCCAATGAGCCAGCGTCATATTTCGGAATTCTCTTTCGATTCGAATGCAATCATAGAAGTCAATCAATCCGTGGAAGTCGAGTATTCCTTCGCCCGAAAGCTCAGCTATTTCAGCTATCATTTCCTAGGATTCGGCTTTATTCGAATAAAAGCTCTGCCTCACAGCATGTCCCAATTCGTAGTCAATAAATTGCGCGTTGTCTGCTCCTCGTTCCGTCGAAAGGAGATCATCCCTTGGACATTGATGGCCAGGATCTAACATCTAAAAATGCCCTTTGGTAGATTAGAAAAAAAAAAGTACATGTTGAAGAGGAGGTTCAAGAGAATGGATTGGCACAGGAGTCCAGCCAGATGGCCAGCCGGGAATCGAAGGATAAGTTCCTTGAGATTCAGAATAAAATCCAGCCAGATTGGCGGCAGCACTTTGAATGCAGCGAGGTGAATTCGACGATCTCACAAGAATCTCCTCCCGATTGTAGGTGGCATTAATAAATTTCATGGAATCAACATAACGGGCCTTCAGCTTCAAGCCCTGGTTGTATTGCTGCCTCATTCCTATCTAAATATTTCCTTCTTATTTATAGAGGGTTGTAGAAGAAATCAAAAGCTACAACTTTTCTTCAGATAATAATATCAAAATTTCATAATTCGCCCAGAAAATGACTATTTTTAGACTACAGTAATTCAAAATTGCTTGAGTCTCGCGCGGAAATTTAATTTTTTTGCGGTTTACAGTAACTTTCGACTAAAACAATGTTCTGCAATATTGTAGAGGAGATTAAACTCTATTCTAAATTCCAGCAATGAGTTATTGGAGACTTACTGTTGTCAGTTCTCCGGAAGGCTGAGCATTCCAAACTGGTAGGTTTGGATCAGTTGGGAAGCAAATAATTGGCGTTCTATCCCCATGCCGATAAATCTGATCATTTTCACGTCTTTCTTCTTTTAAATAAAACAAACAAACCACTTGAATTTGGACTAATTCGTCAGCATTTCCACATCTAAAAAGAGCTAAAAGGAGAGAGAGCAGCATGCTCCCTTATCAGTGGCCAGATGGGCGAGCCGGGAGACCAATTACGATTAGATTTCGCAGAAAAATGCAAAAGGCTCGTTTTTAGATAAAGAATCCAAGACAAGGTCAAATAGACTTTATTCTAGGAAAAAGGCTGGCTTTATCTTGGAGGACTCAAGGAGGAAACCAAAAGCGATCGAATCATTAATTTATAAAGAAAAAGAAAGAAGAAGACTTTATTTTCTTTAAGAAATAGAGTCGTCTAAATCCCTTGGAGAGCTAGAATCGTCTAAATCTCTTGGAGAAATAGAGAAGTCTAAATCTCTTGGAGAGAATTTAAAAGGAGAGTCGTACAGATCTTCCATGGCTATTCGCTCTCCTCTCGCACTTCTAATCGGAATCCCACAAAAAGTGTCCGGCATTTCCGACTGGACATAATTAATTCCTCGGTTTCTTGTTTCCGGCAGGTAGGAGGATAGAAAAAGGATGCAGAAGAAGCCGGGAATGGTGAAAAGGAACAAAATTACTGCCGAGCCTGGAAGATTTCTGTATTTTGGCGGAAGAAAGAAATTACCCATTGAATTATAGAGAGGAAGAGTTACAAAACAGAGCCCTAGAGCCATTAACTGATTGACTGAAAGGGCAACCGATTGACAGATTGCTCGATGGTTTTGAGGGACTAGTTCTGCCGTGATGAACCAAGCTATTGGTCCAAGTCCAATGCTAAAAAATATTATAGAATATTCTGAGAGAAACAAAAAACCTGTAGGTGATTCCATGGAAAACAATCGCCGCCACGCAGCCGTACTTCCAAAATGGCATTGTTTTGGAGAAGAACTCAGACAATGTGAAGACGAAGAGAGCAGCCACATTGCAGGAGGCCGATGTGAGCAGGAGTTTCTTCCTTGGCAGCCGTTCGACCAAAAACATGCCGGCGACGGTCGAAATCGAGGAGATAAAAAGCATCGCAGAGGAGACATTTTCAGCCATTTGAGTGGAGATTCGAACTTTTCGGAGAAATTCCGTCGAATAGTACAAAATCGGCCAGATGGAGGAAGTCAGCTGCATGGTCACGATGCCCAAAAGGAGGCCAAAAAGCGTCTTGGGAGAGCGGAAAATATCCGAAAACTTGGAATTCTCATCGACTTTCTCGTCCGAAATCGCAAGAATGGCTAGGGTTCGGGCTGAGGAATCCAGTCGCTGATAAAAATGAAGAGCCTTATTGGCGGATTCGTCGTCCTTCTTCTGCAGCGTGAGGTATTTCGGCGATTCGTGGAAGAAAAACACCAAAATGACTGAGATCAAAGTCGGAATACAGCCCAATCTGAAATCCCCCAGTTTGTTTTATTTGCTTTTATAAAATACCCAAGCAGAAGCGGTAA
The DNA here is from genome assembly GCA_932521405.1 of Oscheius sp. JU1382. Classification (NCBI taxonomy): domain Eukaryota; kingdom Metazoa; phylum Nematoda; class Chromadorea; order Rhabditida; family Rhabditidae; genus Oscheius; species Oscheius sp. JU1382. Next base: position 6,895,103 of record OW051479.1, read on the forward strand.
ATTCTTTCCCAGAACACTTTGCATTCCAGCCACAGCGCCCACCAGATTCATTACGACAAAGGCCATTTCTGCGTTGAACGACATTAATCCACGGAGACTGGAAGGACTCGATTCCTGGAAGCAATGCGTTTGCAGCGCGAGAGGCAAACTTGTGAGCTCATAGATCAACGCTGCAAGGTTTATATGTCGCTTAACTATTCGCATTAAAGGTTCACTCGATCTAGAGCAGATTCTGGGAAGGAACCTGAGCTGCCTCTTGCTTTAGAATTTGGACATTCCGCTCAATTTTAGGGCTACTGTATTTTTCAAAGGAATCCGTTTTTAGACTGTTTAGAGTACTGTAAGACGAGTAGAATTGAAATTTTCGCTTGCTGTAGCTCAAAGGTTTAGATCCCACCTGGAGAAGGAGGATGAGACTGTTCATCGAAAGAGCGGCGGCGATTGCGAGAAGAATCCTGCTGACGAAGAAGAGCCACGGCAGTTGGTAGAGAACAGCCATAAAGGAGAGAAACGAAGCCACAAAATTGGAGCTATTTCCAACCAGAAGACACCCTAAAGAAGTTTCTTCTTGTTTACACTTTTTGTCTAACATTTCCTTCCGATCCGATCTGCTAACGGCACGGCCATCCAACTCCCGGTTGCAAAGCCAATAAAATATACATTGAGGATGCTGCTCCAGATCCAATTGAATTGTGTCTGGCTGATTCCGCCCATCGACTCGTCCAAGAACCTCCTGAACGAGTCGATTGCCGTATTGGGATAGGCCGTGGCGAAGCCCATTTGGAATATAGAAAGAAGAGAGATCGCCACTCCTTTTGCCAGCAAAACCTTTTTGGCTGAAGGATCCATCTGAAAAAGAAAGGACTTTTCGAGAGAAAGAAAAATTAAAGAAAAGAAGGTCTTCTGCCAGGAGCTTATCTTTCCTTTTATAGGATTTTGATGTTCTGCAAAATTGTTGAGAAAATCAAGCTCAACAACTTTCTAATAAATCGAAAATGTTGCCAAAAACTGAGAAATTTGGACTTTTTTCGAGCGGAAATTCAAATGTTCTGCGGCTTACAGCAACTTTCGAATAAAGCAATGCTCTGCGGTTTTGTAAAAGAGATCAAACTCTAAATTTCCAGAAGATTAGAAATGGCGAGAGCCAATTCTACAGCCGCAATAACGCAGAATATTAGTCTCAGGTAACTGCGCGGCGCTCTAATAGCAGCTTATACAGCTGGCTAATTTGAAGCCAAATTGCTACGTGGATCTCTAATTATGGTTCGAATCAATTGCATCATACAGATTGCTCTGCCGATTTTATGAAAACTTTCTCTATTTTGAATGCCATCCAGGCAACATTTTGCGTCATCACAGAGAGAGAAAGAGATGATGAAAAATGTATCAATTTGAACCAAAAATTGGGGTTAAAAGAGCTGGGCAGAGAAAGGCAGAAAATGATAAAAGATCCAGTTTCTCGAGAGAGACAAATGACGTATCAGTGGTGGTCGCATGTGTAAACTGTGTTCCCCCCTGAGATAACTGGAGGATCGGTGGCCGAATCATAAGTCCAAATTAGATATAATCCAGCAGCTCTTAATCTTCTCTACAGTTTTTTAGAAAGTAGGAAAATTATTGTCTTTGGCGCGAAAATTTGAATTTCCAATTTCTTTTTGTGGGCGATTTATTTTTTAAATTTAAAATGAGCTAATCTAGGGCTCCCGCTATAAATTTGAATGCAAATGTCAGGGGTCAAAATAAAAATTGACTTCTGGAAGAATTCAAAGCTCCTTTTCTGGGCTACTGTAGCTCAAAATTTACGGTTTTTATATTAAAAAGGAGCATTTTTGAGCAAATTTTGAAAAAGAAATCCACTGAAAAATGATGGAAATTTGAGCAGAAAATCCACTCAAGATTGATCTAAATCTTTTAAAAGAATTTTTTAGAGAAGAAAAGCGAATTTCGGGATGAATAAAAGCACATTTTCTAGCTAAAAAACAACCGAAATTTTGTCTAAAAAACCTTTTACATTTTTTAAAAAGAATTTTGATTTTATTGAAAAAAATGTCTGGCTATTTTTTGAGAACTCATAATCTAATTTTATTTTCCTGTGAATGTGAGAGAAAAAGAGCGGCTCTTTTAAGAGCCGAATTAGATCTTGAAATCGCTGAATTTTTGAAGAGAGGAGAATGACGTATCAGTTTGCATGTGTAAATTGCGTTCCCGCCAAGCTTATAAGAGAGAGGCGTAGACAGAGATCGGGCGGTTCAAAAGTTGTCCTCTCTCCTTCTCCTTCGGACAAAACATTATAACCTAGCAACGGTCAGGTTCCAAGAGGCCGAGTGTAAACAAAAAGCTGCCTCCAGTTAATCAATGTCCAGCCACGCCAGCTGGAGAGAGAAAGAATTGGCAGGAAATTAATCCCGAGAATCCTCCTCCCATCATCCTGGAGGGTTTTATCACCAACCAGTAAAAGAAAAATGAGAGAGAGAGAGTAGGGTGTGACAACTTCTCTCCGACTAGAATCTATAAATAGATTGCGAGATTAATAGGAGGGAGGGCGAGAGCCTGCAAGCGCCCAACTTTGCTGCAGATTTAAAGTCCGATTGAACGCAGCAGGCTACAAATTCTTTGCAAAAAAACGGCAGGAAGTCCTTCTTGGGAGAGAGAGGGGACAAATGAAGAATCAATGCCTCCTTGCGCATCCCAATTTTTGAAGTTTGATCTTTCAGTCAGCTGCTGGAAGCTTTTTGCGTTAGCCGCTGCAGACTTGAACACAGAAAGTGCAGCGTATTTTCGAAGGATAATCGGCCTCCATTTGGTCTGAGACGAATTTATCTGTTTTCACCCCAGGTCTCACGAGTTATGCGCTCTGCAAATGTGTATTATAATCTGTTTGAAAATAAATAAGATAAAACTGCGTATTCGCGGCGCACCGAGAATTGGGATCTCCGCGCTGGGACCCATTTTTGTTCTTTCGTAAATTTTAGGATAAAAATGGGCCTCGCAGCAAAAATCCCCTATTTCAGGGCAACGCGAATACGTAATTTTGCCTTATTTTTTCGAATAGTCTATTTTAGTCCCAGTTTTCCATCTTGGACCCTTCAGTTTTCGCATTACCGTACTGTCAATTTTTCTCAATGTTCGCGAAATGTTCAGAACTTTTGATCTATTACAAAGTTGAGGAGCTCCCCCCTGCAAAATTGCAGAAGCTGCGACGTCGATGAAAGACGAGATAAATAGCCGAAAAATGAAGAAGGAGGACTTAAAAATGCTCAGAGGTTTTTTTTTCTTCCTCGGGGAGCGCTTTTGTAGACGAGAGCGCAGTCGTAATTTTGAAAGGTGAACGACCACATCGCCTGCAAACGCATGTCTCAGAGAACCCGAGGGGACCAGGAAGCAGTTGTCAGATGTTTCTAAAAATAGGAAATTGTTCTCTCCCTGTCTCTTTTTCTTTGTGTATATACTTCTTGCATTAGTAAAGAGAGAGAGGCGAGGAACGTGTTAGAGTTGTTGAGATTTTGAGACTTTGAGGGGGCGATCTGGGGCAAACAGTCTTGATACCTGCAGAGAAGCATCAGAAAGAAAAATAATAATTAGAGGCTCCTATTTTACGAATCAAGAATCAACTCAGTCAGCCAAGTGAGAAAGCGAACGGCGAATGTTCTGTGAAAATTCTCTCCCAAAGAAAGGTTCGACAATTTAATTAGTCTGGAACGTACATCGAGGAGCTTCAAAATATACTGAAGTTAGAAAGACTAATCGACTTTTTGTAAGAAAGAGGAGCTCCAAAGTGAAGAAAGCTGTAGCTTCTCGGAAGCTCGCATTTCAAGCCTCTTTTAGGGCTTTTGTGGGGAATATTGTAAATGACCGCATAGTTTTAAAATGGGCCCTAATTAGATCAAATTCCCTCAAGAACATCGAACATTCCGTTATGAACGCAGGGAAAGGTTACTTAATCGGAATCAAGTGATTTTCAACGAACTCATCTTAGCGTTTGAGGAATTAGAGAAATTTCAAAATTCTTTTGATGAGGCTCACATGCGATGACTGCTCGTTTTGATTTTTAGAAGATTTTTTGAATTTTAATGAAAAAAAGGGAGAGAATTGCAAAGATTGCTGACAGGAGAGATTGCCAACTCATTTTCGAAGTGTAGTACTAATTTCGAAAATCGTCGCGTCTAGTCGCACATAAACAACAAATTTCGGAATTATCTAATAGGCTTACGGGAATATTATCTCCTATGCAAGGATGGGGAGCCGCTGAAGTTGTAGAGAAGATCAAAACCTACAACTTTGTGAAAGATCAAAAATCGCCCTATTGTTGAGCCAAAAACATATATTTAAGCTACAGTAGTCATCACGGAAAGACTAATTTCGAGATTCTCCTCGGCCAATTTCCATATTAAATGGAGCTCTGCAAAGTTGCAAAGAGATCAAAACTGCAGCTGTTGCAACACGAATAAACTGAATTATCCAGCGCTGTGAGAAGATGCTCCATTCTTTCGTTGAAATACCCTTAGCTGCTAAAAGTTAGAATTCTCTCTAGCATAAGTAAGCTACTAATTGAAGGCGCGTACTTGGTTCGTACTGGAGACAAAATGTTTCCTCTTCTAATGAGACGAACCTCGAGTGCCAAAAGTAGAAGAGCTTTTTGAATCTTCTCGAAGAGGATCGAAAATGAAGGGGGGAAAGAGCCATAAAAGTTTAAATAATTTGAACTTTTGAGCCAAAATTTAAGATCGGCAGTGGGGGCGAAATCTGAAGACAAACGGCTTAAGAAGAAGAATCTTCTCGGATGTTTTAGCTCTTTCTCTATCCCGACACGAGTGGAGAAACCTCGCTTGTTGATTTCTTTTATCCTTTTTCTAATATATTTGACAAACCTTTGCCAGATCAAGAGAATTTTAGCTAAATCGCTTCATTTCAATTCTAGTCGTTCGCATTTCAAATGAGGTCAACTCCTGTCAATAGAATTGCTTGTAGGACCATATTTCTCTTCCAACTCCTTTTTCTCTTCACAATTGCCACTTCAGCCAGAAACTGTGAGTTCTTTAAAAGAAAAAGAGCAAATTGTAGGCGATGAATTGGATGGATCGGCAGACATAGAAACACTCATCGAGTGCCAAAAAAGCCCGGATCTCGTTCAAATTTCGTCGATTCATCCAAAAATTCTAAACTTCTCGGCTGATATCGACCAAAAAAAGTTGGCAGATAAAAATATAAGAAATTCCAAAGTGCAAGGCGGAATTATGATGGAAAAAAGTCAAAACACCACAAGAAACGGTAAAAAGCCTCATTTCTGGGTTGATTGGGGCGAGAAGATAAAGAATTTAAATGAATTTTAGTGTGTAAAGAAGCATATATAAGAAGCATCGAGGACTATCGGAATTGCACTCATCTTCTTGGAGATTTTATCTGGGTGAGCCAAGACTTTAGAGAAGTCTACAACTCGTATTTTTCTTTGTCCGAGTTAAATATCAGCGGTCCTAGCTGTATTGTCTTGATAGATGTAGATCTCGGAACTCTTAATGTGATATTGCCAAAAGAGATTAAACGCAAATGCTCAAAAGCGCTCGACATAACTGGAAAGCTGATGGAGAGTAGGATCTCTTCTAAACACTTTTGCAACAAAACGATTAGGAAGTGGGTTCAACAGAATCCCATGGTTTTGGAGATCTTTGATATAAAGCCATGCTGTAAGTTTTATTTGATTTTTTTAAAACCGTATATTGCTTCTAATAGAATCTCAAGGTACGCGCAGTTTCACGCATTTTTTGAATTTTTTCACTTTCCTCCGCAATTTTCAATGTTCCACAAAGTTGCAGATCTTGATCTCCTCTACAACTTTGGAGAGCATGATTTCTCACAAAAATGAGGATAACTCCTAGAAAATAGAGGCGGGAGCCAGTGCTATTGTAGCCCCACATATGGCTCATATCTCAATTTTGAAGCGATTTTTAGTCTTTTTGATGATCTTAATCTCCTCTACAAATTTGCAGAATATCCCTTGGCCTTAAAAATGATACAAAACATTTGAATTTTTCAACATTTTCCACTCATTTTCATAACAAAAAAAGCTGAATAAACCAAAGCTTTGAAAGCATTTGAATAATTGCAGCTACTGTAACTTGTAACAAGCAAGAGGACAATGAAGACGTCTATGTAATGTGTAAACATGTCCTATACAGTTTAACTGTGAACGGAATGGATAAGAATATCTCATTAGTGAATGAAGTACACGGCACTTTGGAAATAATAAACTCGACGAAAACGCTGAATCTGACCAATTTACGATATGTCAAAGACGATGTGCATATTCGTGAGTGCCCAAATTTGACGGAAATTTTACTTCCGAGCATAGGAGAATACAGTATTTATTTGTATGATATGAATAGCACGAAGATTAAGAGAGGAGAGCGGCCGGCTGGCTTCACCGGCGAAATTATCTTTGGTTAGGAGATTTTGGTTTAATCGAATCTTTTCAGTCTGCACATCGCAGAATTTGTTGGAACAACTGGATTGTAACTATTTAAACGATGCTGTGATCAACTGTGAAGCAAATCAGATTTTTTCCAATGTCACTTTAATCAAGGGTACGCTTAAAATCACAGCAACAAATGAATGTCTCTTTGATTTTGATGCCAGACTGCCAAAACTTAAAAGAATTATTTCGAATAGTTCGGCAATTTTTATCGGAAAAAACGTCAATATTAAACGAAATGATTGGGACATTTCGCTTCAATACAATGACTTTGTGATTATATCTGAGCAGCCAATGGAAAAGGACTTATTCTACGAGTTGCGATGGAAGCTTGGACGAATAAAGGGAGACATCAAGCCGCCACTCGGCTCTCAACCTGACGACTGTTGGTATGGCGACCTAATTGACGCTGCATTTAACAATACAAAATGCAAAACATTCCATGGTGATTTCTATGTGAATACATTCAATAAGACGATGCCACCGCCGTTGGCGATTGAGAGAATCACCGGCTGTGTTGTTATTCTATACGCGCAGAATGTTTCATTTTTGCCGAATCTGACTGACGTTGGGCCGTGCATCTATCCGGCGAAGAAGAACTATACGCAGAGTGGCGCTCTAGTTGAAATCGATTTTACGAACCGTATCACAGGAAACGGCTGGATATTGAAGAGTAAAATCCTCGAATTGGAAGAATGTCTTCCGGATAGCGAATATAAGAGATGGCAGCAGATAACCAGAGATACCGACCAGCAATTGCGGATTGCTGGATTGAATAGATCTGGATTTTGTAGTCAGTTGTTTTCATCAAAAGAGACAACTGCGTATTCGCGTTGCCCGGCTTTTTTGCGGCGAGACCCACTTTTATCCTAAAATGAAACATTTCTAGCCATTTTTCTCTGCTAGAGTTTATCAAAAAGCCATAAAAACTATCAAAAGCGCTCACTTTAAAATAATAAAATGAGTCTCGTCGCTATCGGGAAATAGAATATGCAGTTTGATCGTTTTAAAAAAATCAATTTGATTGCCGAGAGAGATGAGGCTCTTTGAATTTGGATGGATTTTCAGCAATGGCTTGCTCTCTGAATGTGGAAATAGGATGTAGCACTTTTTACGGTGATCTGGTAGTCAGCAGATATGAGCAAATGGAGGAAATCAGCAATCTAGTCACAATCTACGGCACTTTGACATTAGCCGACATGGATGAAACAGAATTCTATTCTTATCTACTTCTCAATCTAAAGACGATCCTTGCGCCTACAGCGCCGGCTCTTCGAATAAAGAACAATCCGCATTTGCAAAAAATCTTCTTGCCGAATTTGACAACAATTGCCGTGAATGATGGAACAAAGCCGCTGGTTAAAATTCAAGGCAATAGCAATCTTGAGGATTTGACCTTCCTTAAAGCTATTCAGTTGAATAACGGTAAGCTGGAGTGCAATCAGAGTGAGGAAGCAAATTGCTTTTTCGACTTCTTATATCAGCGCCGTTTGTCACCAGATGTTGTTGGTTTGAATTTGACTGAGGCGACGCCGAAATCCGACTGTGAGTTTCTTTGTTGGGAAGCAGGGCTCTTTTACTTTTTTTTTCCGAACGGAAGCTTAAAAAACCACGAAAGTTTCACTCAATTGGAAGCAAGAGAATTCTGCTTTAAAATTGAGAACAGACGATCTGCTTTTGAGCTCACTTTGGCCCTCCACTAAAAGAGCTTTCAGTTTGGGATGATTCCGAATGGGTTGTGGTGCCAGGAATGGTCCTTGCGGCGATGGTGTTGATCTTCTGGATCGGCCTCTACTTCAAGGAACGTAGACAGACGGACAGACCGCTAGTGCCGACTTGCCTTACTAAATGTATTGAGACTTATAAGTATAAGAGAAGAGCCAACGAGTGGGAGAGACTTCGTCTGGAACGCGAGAAATTAAGGCCGGCCAGTCAGCGACTTGAATTGAATGAGGAAGCGAATTATCCGACAAACGAAACTGCGACGGGTGTGACTCCAAAGAATAAAAAGATTTTGAGTGAGGCTAGTCCGAAGAAAGTAGAGGAGAACGACGATTTGATGAATAACTTGTTAGACAAGTCTGAGCTTTAAAATTATAAAAATAAAAATTTCAATACGCTTTTCTGTCTTTTTAGGTGCAATCTTCTGTTAATCTTGATCCAATTTAGTCTTTTCCTTTGAGGTTCTTCACAAAAATGAGCGACCAGCGAGCGGCTGTATGTCTTATTTTTTCGTTGTAATTTAAAATTCCACCATTTTTAGCAGAAACCGAGGAGAAGACGAATCCTTCGGAAGTATCGTTGGAATAATGAGCAGCACGAGCTGTCGGATGAGGATCTCGTAAAGAAGGCAAAAGCTCGCGCCAACAGTTTGCCCTTCTCGATCGAAGATCTTTACGATTCGTTCGGAATCGACCACAATTTCTTCTGGAGATCAATTGCCTTCAACTCGATCATTTGGGCTCTAGCAGAAGTTCAATATGTCATCGCCAAGCAGGTCGCCCTCACTCCGAAAGATTTTGAATTCCATGGCGCCGATAAAATGATCTATTCGAGTCGGAGGCCATTCAGCAGCTTTGATGTTAGTTTTCTACTAGATTCTAAGCTTTTTTTTTCAGTTTGGAGAGGACATGAAAGCCAATTTGGAATTGATCAGCAATCTCTCTCAAATAGTTGGCCCTATGTACATTCTCTTCCGCTATAAGTAGGAATTTCTACCTTTTTTCAATCTTCTTCTCGCATAAACTTCCTATCGAAAAGAGAATTATCTCTCGCCCAGGCTGTTCCCTGTTATTTTTTGAAGCTACAATTGCCCAAAAATGGCGTCAAAAACTTAAAAAATTCAGGTCTCAGCTTGATTTTCGAAGGAATTCAAGTTTTCAATCAAGAGACTCGCTATCCAAAAGGACGCTTTTTTGCCAAAAAAAGCATTTAAAAATCCTATTATCTTTGACTTTTTTTTGAATTTCTCGCCAGGTTTATGGTTTTGGATATAAGAAACACCTAATTTTGGAGAGAAAAAGTCGGGGATACCGTATTTTCCTGCTTAGAGACCATTTTTTAGGCGCAAAAATATTTTTAAAAAAAAACTGCGAGACCCACTGCGGATTAAGTGAAAAGTTTAGAGGACATATGGACCCCTAAATTATAAAAATCAAGCTAGAAGTTGCAAAAATACGATACTTTCTCTAGAAAATCCAGCCATGCTTTTTTAAATAAAATTTGGACCTTTTAGCCAGAAGTTTTAAAGTTTTCAATGTTCCGCAAGACTGTAGAGGAGGTCAAAAGCTAAAACCTTTAGAGAATTTATGATAATGATCTTCCTTCAGCGTTGAAAGACGACGCCAAATGCTGGAAGCATGCATACTGTACTGTTTATCCTCTCTACTCCTAATTCCTGACTATACGCCGATGATTAAAATCGGAATGGCTTTAACTATATTCTTCAATAAGTCGATTCGCTATGTGGCCCTAATGCATCTCTCGGAATCGGTTCCACCGAAATTGTTGCCTCTCGCCATGGGAGTCATGGGAGTATGCGATTGCCTGTCTGAGATTAGCTATTCCGTCGTCTTGCTCTACATTGGAAATTGGCGATACAATTCAATCGGGTTGGGGCTAATCATCGGCATCTTTGGAATCATCTATCGTCTGGCTGCACCAGCTCCAATTCTTCTGTGTTTGGTCTTGAAGCAGGGAACGGCTGTTCAGGGAATTATAGAAGATGAACTGGGAGATCGTAAGCTCTTTTTTCCCAAAGAATTTTTATTTTTTCTTTCTTCTAGCTGATATAATCGATGTGGATGCGCTAATCGACGATACTATCTTCACCGGTCGAGCTACAGTCGGCCATTGGACTAAAGCCTGGAAGCTGCTAAGAGTGCCGAATTTCCTTAAGAAATATCTCTGCCTCATCGCCCTATTGTAACTCTCTTTTTTTCGTTAATATTCCAAATTATTAAGATCGGTGCAAAACTTCTTTGATAAGTCGTGTGAATACGCTTTTGGAACGACGCTCTCATTGGGAAAATCTGAAACCCAACTGATCAAAATATTCATCAGAGGATTTGCGTCTCTTCTGGGAATTGGCTTTCTCTATCGATTTGGACATCGCATGGCGATTGCCTTCCACGTCCTGATTAGTATTGAAATGCTGGCCATCTTGTGCTCCGTTCGCTTAGAGGGATTCGATATTTGCAGTATGGCTAGTGTTCCCTCCTGTAAGTTTAATCTTTGGGATAGAGAGATCTAGAAGAAAAAGTCTAAAAAAAAGCAGAAAAATTCACGCTTTTTAGGGAAAGGAAAGCTAGTGACGGTTGTGGCTGGAGCGATGCTTGAATATTGCTCTCGGACGCTGAAAATAGTCATCCGGATGATCTTCATTCAGCATATTCCCGTCGAGCAGCACACAATTCTCTTCATTGCAGGGATGGTTATTCAGAATTTTAGCAACGAGGCTCTTGGCTTTAGTTTGAAGCGATGGGATTTGGTTGGACTTTTATTTTTCTCTCAAAAATGAAATTTTCAGCTGAATTGGAGCTTCTATCCGTATGGTCAGCATTTGATCACCCTCCTGATGACTTGTCTCCTCACTCCGGCTATTCTTCCTCTCGATAATTGTCCAACAATGCCACTGATTAGTACCGACTATCAGGCCTACCATTTCAGTCGAAAGCCGTGGAATGACCAGCCGAGATTGGCTGATGACGAGCAGGAAGAGAGCTTCCTCAATCCAGAGACCAGCTAGGCCAGGGATATGAGCAAAATAAATATTATTCACTGAATACTTTCCAACTCTTTTTATAAAGCGAGCTTGCTAGAAAGTTGATCAAATCTCGATGATCAATCAAGCAATTAAATGTCTGAAAAGCCCGCTTTATAGCCCTTGATCTCCTCTACAAATTACATTTTATTAGGTAGATGTTATCCGTTTCAAAGCTGGAAAAATCTTATGAGAAACACATAAAGTTTAGAATATTTCTTATCAGTCCTGCTCTCCTCTAGCCATAACAAATTATCTTTTCATTCTCTGCTTCAAGTCGTTTCTAACAGTCGAGATTGAGCAAAACTGCGAAATCGATTTTGATGACTAACATCGTGTCTCTTATCAGTCCTCGACTAGATTTTCTCTATTCCCTTCCCACAACAATTTTTTTTCAGTCATTCAGCCTGCTAAAATGACCGATATTGGTCTAACTGAGATTGAGCTGGTCGTCAAACTGTATGAAGCTCAGGCTACTATTGTCGAGAAGAATGAAGTAATAAGGAGGAAAGATATCGAAATTGAGCGCTTAAGGCAAGAAATTGAAAGACTTCGAACGGAGAATAGAAATCAGCAGGAATTAGCTCAAAATGGTTTGCTTGAAACTGATTAATTTAAGGAAGTTTTAGCCCAAAATGGTGATGATATTTAATGGAAATAAATGGATTGATGACTAGTCAAAACTAGTGTCAACTTTTGCTTATAAACGCTTCCCTTGAAGAAAGATTTCATCGTTTTTTAGGAGATATTCTATCTACTTTTTGGATAGAATGTTATTTTAAAGAATCGGAACATTAGAATCAAGAAATACTTGAGCATCTCGATGAATGCAACAATTTTGTACTTCAACGCATTATAGTTCTGATTGTTCAAAATAAAATTAACGCGTTGCAGTAACAAGATTTTTTGGTTCTAAGATTTTACTTCTTCTTAGAGGAAGATGAGCACAAAAACCCAAAATAGGCCAGAAAATGAAAGAAATTCATAGAATAGAGTCGTCCAAGGCCCCCAAAAGTCGCCGCCATACTAACCATTTTGAGGGTTATGAGAAGATCAAATTTCGTTGAAAAAAAAACTTTGAAATTTTAGAAAATTGAAAGCTCTGTTCTTATGTACTCTTGCCTTTGTTCCAACAACAGAAGAGGACGACTCCGAGGACTACGAAACAGCCACAGAGCCCTAGAACTATTCCAATAACGAAATTCATATTCTCTTCTTTCTTTTTTTCAATTCTGGAAGAAGAGCAAAGAACTGTTGATTCTGTTGAAGGGTGAGGAGAGCTTGACGAAGACGAAGGAGATCCAGTTGGAGAAGGTTGTTCTGCTGATGAAAAAGACGAAACCTCAATTGGTGACAGGGAAAGAGTATCTGTATGAAATGTAGACGAGGAATGAGTCTTTTCGGAGATGTTCTGAATTACCATTTGAACACGAGCACTTTCTAAATTGTCACAAAGCTTGTTGATATGATCCATATCGACCGAATCAAAGCGTAAAATCACTTTCTCCCTGTGCTCATAAAAGGTCGAAAAATTACTCCTCCCGGTGCATTTCTCCACAATTCTATCGTACATATCGTTTGGAAAAATATAGCCGGAATATAACCATATTTGTCATATAAAATGGAAAAATGTCTTACAGAAATATGTAAAATCGTAGTTTGCACTAGTATTGAATTGAACTATAGCAGGGAATGGAGTCAAAAATACGAGGAGAAGAAGCAGACAATTGATCAGTTTCAAGGCAAATGAACTATAATGGCCAAAAAGAGATAGATTTTACTGGGAATTTACTGTCAAAAATATCTCGAAATTCCAACCTAAAATTGGTATGGAAACGAGGTCTAAAACCTTCTACAATAAGTATATTCTGTTTCAAAAAAAGACGACAAAACTGATAATTAACCACTGCGCTGCAGATTTGAATTTAAATTCAATTTAGTTATAACATTTTAGGATAAAGCAGCGCGGGTAGCCACATTTAAATTTGCAGCGTAGCGGTTGATAGTCAAACATGTCGTCTTTTTTTGAAACAGACTACACAAGAATAGAAAGATGGGTCTCTCGCAGCGATTTACAGTCGTGAGCTCGGATAGCTCTCGCTTTATATTCGAATCTAGTTGACCTCTTTTTGTTCATCTTGGTATCAGTTGAAAGCGCAGAATCTAGCGCACAGCACTGCCACAATCTCATTAGGCTACGGTAGAAGAGATACAATCGAAAGAATCTTCTTCAATCCTTTGACTCTCCATTCTCGCCTAAACCAAGTCGTAAATCGTTTTCCTTATCAAAGCAATAGGCTTTATAAGTGCTTAAGGCCATGAGTGGACATGCACTTTTTATCTATATATGACTATTCTACTCTTATTTCTCCTAGTGAAAATAAGAGTAGAAGGAGGATGAGCTGGAATCTGTTATGTTGTTGACTGTCCACCGCCGCTTTTCACTTCCTCTTTCTATTTCCCTCATGGAAAAACAGGGCTTTCCTAGCATAAAACTAGACTGGAATCATTCTTTTAGGCGTAAACTTTTGACTTTTTTCTTTCAAATGAAAACCAATTTGATCACTGATTACTGCAATAAAAATATTCATGAAGTGGGCTTATCGTAAATTGTTGAAGGAAGTAAAAAGGGGTCAAGCGGCTATCTTTCTCACGATTCCTTGCAGACTTCCCTCCTGGAAAACAGCGCCTTTTCGCCTTCAAAATAGCGCAATTCGAGTGGACAAAGAGGAGACTATTATTGTCAGCCGGGAGTTAATCCCCTCTCTGTTTAGATTCTGGGAAAATCTATTGAAGTATTCAGATATTACCTAATTTCTTTTCATCCGCTTAAGTCGTCTCGTCTAGCCGTCTCGAAAACAAACTCCTCTCTGCGAGGAGAGAGAAGACTCTGGGCGATGACGGTGCACTTGGTTTGCACTTTTACGCGTTCGCCCCGCGGCGTACTGGGTCGTGCCCGGTGGAGCAACGAACGGCGTTCTCTCCACTACCCCCACTGGCCTGCACTTTCTCCGCTTTCCTTCCCTTTCGACCCATTTTCCAGTGGAGGGGAGTTACTCTCGTCAAAATACGATTTTGTTTACTCGCCATGCCGTGTTTTGCCTCTTTCTTGTTTTCTCCGTTCGCCCCACTACACAACTACCCTACTTTTTGCCTTCAAGCTAACATTTTCAGAGTTTCTCTCTCCCTCTCTTGGGTGGATAGGAGCCGGCGCCGCCTCGTCCCGGCCTCTTCCCTATGGGGAGGTAAGAGAGAAAAAGAGCTGAAGAAAATAATAAAATTCAGAAGCAGCGGTGGTTAGGTGAAGGCTAAGAAGAAGGGCCGGCGGCGCCACGGGTCGTTGTCTTTCCCAGTGATGTCTTTCTGGCTGAACGGCGGAAGAGCTCTCCGCTGAAGCTATCCAGGTATCCTTATACGGAAGAAGCAACAAATTCCAGTGCGAGTCTCGCCGCCAAGGGGCCATTTCTCGATGGTCCGGTGCGTGCAACCAACGCGGGCCGATGGCGGCGCGTCGCAGCTGAATCGTATCGTGGCTGTCATAAAATAAACTTGTTAAAAAAAATCTATTCTTTCTTCAGCAATTCCTTCTAATCTTTTAGTGGAGAAGAAGAAACAAACTCAATTTTCCCATTATTCAGATTGTTTGATCAAATAATCGATTGCTCTCAGCTAGAGATTAACTGTTTGACTAACTTTCAATTGATCGTTAAAAAAATTTGAAAAAATGCTCCAAAATTTTGAGAAAAGTTTACAGTAGCCTTGAAAGCAAAAATGGATTTCTCTTCTGGAGAAAGAGAAATCTTCTGCGAATTTTAAATTGAAGCCTCCAAGCTTTCAAATTCCCCCTTTTGTCCTTGCTCGACTGTCGAATTACTGCCTTATTTCGCCTTTTTTTTTAGCTTTCTATTGAACTCTGAGCTTTGAAAAAATGCAATTCTTTCACGATCAGCCATCAAAGATAAGCCAAATACAATTTTAGTATTAGGTTGTTCGAAAAGTTCTTGCGGTTTTTAACCTTCAACTTAAGAGGAGCATATCTCGGCTTAAACAAAACGTTATTAAGCAAAATAAAAACCAGTAGAATCACAATACTTTTGCCAACGAGCAGCAAGTTTATTTATCCCGCTGGCGTAGAAATCCGGAGTTCTGGAGGCGATGAAAGCATTGAAGGCGTTTTTGGCGCCGTCTTTGTTTTTGAGGCATTTCTCGTGAAGGAAGTTGTCGAGGTGCTTGAAAAAGTGGTAGTCGGTGGGCGAGAGGTCCGGTGAGGATGGAGGATGAGGCAGAGTTTCGTAGCCCAATGCGTTCAGCTTCTTCAGGGTTGGTTGTGCGACATGTGGTCTGGCATATCATGAAGCAGAATTGGCCTCTTCAAATTGACCAATCTAGGGCACATAAGTCGGAGCTTCTGGTGCATTTTGTCGATTTGCTGGCAGTACTTCTCCGCTGTAATCGTTTCGCCCGGATTTAAGAAGCTGTGGTGGATAAGGCTGCGTGCAGACTACCAAACTGTGACCATAACCTTCTTCTGGTGAAGTTTCGGCTTCGGGAAGTGTTTTGGAGGCTCATCAATGTCCAACCATTGCGCTGAACGTCGCCTATTGTCATAGAGGATCCACTTTTCATCACAGGTTACAATCCGGTCGAGAAACGGATCATTTTTGTTGCGCAAAAGAAGGGCAGATGCCACTTCAAAACGACGGTTTTTTTGAGTTTCGTTCAATTCATGCAGCACCCATTTATCGAGCTTTTTTGACTTTCCGATCCGTTTTAAGTGGTCGGAAATGACCGCAATACCCACATCAAGATCCTTTGCAAGCTCACAAACGGTTATGCGTGGGTTTGCTTCCACCAGGACCTTTAATTCGTCGTCGCCGACAGTATGTGGCCGACCATCGCGCTCTTCATCTTCAAGGCTCTCGTCTCCGGTGCGGAACTTCTTGAACCACCATTGTGCCGTACGTTTGTTAGTGGTTCCTTGGCCAAATGCTTCGTTGATATCACGAGCTGTCTCGGGAGCTTTTCGATCTAGTTTGAATTGGAACAAGAAAATCGTGCAAATTTGCCTCTTGTCCATTCTATATTTAAAGTCTTGAAAAAATGTACCAAATTACCATAAAACAAAACGAATACCACGACAAGATAGAGGGAAAAAGCTTTAAAAGGATATATAAAGGCAAAAGATTATAATTAATTTTGACTGAAAAACGCATCATTTAAAATATCAATAAAAAACCGCAAGAAATTTCCGAACAACCTAATAAATCTTAAATTCGAGCTTCCCACTTTTAAATCGCAATCAAATTTTTTTGAAAGAATATTCATTTTAAGTGGAAAATCAACAAATTTTCTAGAAATAATTAGATCTTGTTGAAGGCGGCGATGTCAACGGATTGGACGTGATCCTCAAAATCTCCGGTGATCTTCTCAGTCAAATCATCGACGGAGACCTTAAGATCTTCGATAACGCAGATGATTTGGAGCTTCCTGATTCCATATCCGATTGGGATCAGCTTGGCTCCTCCCCAGACGAGTCCTGCAATTCTTATTTTCAGCTACTATAGCTAAAAAAATTTTCAGTTTTTGATTTTTAAACGTTTCCAAAACTTAAGACTTTTAGAAGTAAAACTGACCGTCCATTTCGATGGAACGAACGAGTTTCTCCATCTCCTCGAGATTGGTCTCATCATCCCAAGGCTTAACATCGAGGATAACGGAGGACTTGGCGATGGGTCCAGGCTGAAACATTTTTTCCTTATTTTTAACTCCAAAAGAGAATCAAACCTTGGCGACCTTCTTGGCGTTGTAAGCCTTGAGTCTCTCCTCGACGATCTTCTTCTTCTCCTCGTCGTCGGAATCCTCCTCCTCTGATCCGAAGAGATCGAAGTCGTCGTCCTTCTCAGCAGAAGCTTCCTTAGCTGGAGCGGCAGCAGTAGCTCCCTGAAATTGGCTTCAATTACTCTCAGCTATAATATTCCTTCTACTTTTAAGTCAATATGAAAGGCAGCTCAATCCTCTTGATTTCCTCGTGTACCCGGAGTCGGAGGATTTCATCCAATTGATTGCAAATCCTTCTCGTCAAAGGAGCCTCTTGACTTTGATAGAAAATCCGATAGATGCGATTGGGGAGCTCAACTCCTGGACAAATCGTCCTCAATGCGGGAATTTCTTCAACTTGGACAATTGCTCCTCCACCAATCTGATACAGTAATTCAAATAGATCAATTTCCTTTTCCCCTATTTGATCCAGCTGACAAGAGAAAAGGAAGGAGATATCTCTCTCAAAGAATGGCCTCAAATTGGAGAAGATTCGTCTAGGAGGAAAGGAGAAAATTTGCTCCAAAAGTGGAGATTTGTCTACTTTTTTGAAGATCAATCGCTGAGCGTCGATTGAATTATTAAATCCTTTGGTTGTCTTTCGATAACCGGAGGATTTATATCCAGGGAAGTCGTCAGGATTCATTGGAAGGAGCTGCTCAAGTTTGAAGCCTTCCTCAGCAGAAATAGTCAAAATCTGCCACGAGTCGGATTGATGGATTGGAGGCGCTACGGTCGATTCTTCTTCGATAGAAATGCCAGATTGGCCGATTGCCAAAGAAAGATGGAAGGACGCCTCAAAGCTGAGAATACTGTAGAGAGAACGGAAGATTCCCCTAGCGAGAATTCGACTTCTTTTGAGATTCGTTTTGCCTCCTGGATGCGGGAAATTCATGATTACTGTATCGTGAACTCCTTTCCATTGAATGGGAAGGGCTGTTGCATCAATTTGGAAACAAAGTTCCACATTTTTGGATGATCGCAGTTGCTCGATGTTCTTTTTCCCTTCGTGATAGCGTTGAATGAAGAGATCTTCATTCTCAAGGACTGTAGCTGTGATCGACTTTTCCGGGTACAACTGGCTCAAAGAAGCTGCGAATGAGAGATTTCCATCGCCCATAATCAGAACTCTTTTTGAGGAAGACAAGATCGGCTGTGAGGAATAAAAAGAAGAAAAGAGAAGGATCTCACCTTGGAGGAATTCAGCGAGAGGTCTTGAATGATCTTGCGAAGCTCAGCAATCTCCTTCTTCATCTCTTGGATATCCTTCTTGCAGGCAGCCAGCTCGGCGCAAGCTTTTCCCTCTGAAAATTTATTTTTATTAGCGAACAATAAAGCCAAAAAAGGTTAGCCATGCATGCAGATAGTTAGCTAGTCAGAAAGCCATCAATCTAATTTTTGGTTTTTCTTTCGATTTTTGAAATTTAAGATGTGCTCAGAAAAGTTGCAGAGGAGATCAAAAACTGCAACTTTGTTTAAAGTGTCAGCTAGGAAGTCGTCCACTTTTCCAAAAGGACTCCGATTTTATACCGCAAAAGGTCTAAAAATGTCCATTCTATTTAAGTAAATCTTCTAAAGTGACCGAGATTGGAGAAAATTAACATTAGGCAACGTTTTTCTGACGTACCGAGCGAACAGACAGACGACGACATCGTCCAGGCTAGATACTAACTTTCAAATTGCTTAATTATCAGTTAGATAATCTTTTTTTGAATGAGGGATGGAGCTTTTTAAAATCAACCGACCTTTAGAGAGATATTTTTAAATCAAAAATCAAGAAGGTACCTTGATAATTTAACCTACAGTAAATCTCTGAGTTTGGGAGGGACCCTCTTTGCCTCGGCAGATTGGTTTTTAGGGAAAAAAATAAAGGAAAACAGCACGACAGCTAGAGAAGCCACTACACTACTATGCTATCCTCAAAGACAAGCAATTAACCATTAACGGAATCTCCGGCGAGAGCTCTATCAATGATGTTCTGAGCTGTTTTAATGGCATCGCCAAGTTCATCTCCTCCCTTTTTCTTATCTTTCTTCTCGTTCTTTTCTGAAATTGTCCCCACAAAATAAAAAAAGTCTAATTAACACACCGCCGCCAGCTCCTCCAGAAGTCGAAGCCAAAGAGACATTGGTGTAGACCTGTTTGTCCCCGAAGAAGGCCTGATCGGCTGCCTTGATGGTCAAACGCGAGGCGAGGATTCCAGAAACCTCGGAGAGAAGTCCTTCAACTGACATTTTTATTACCTGAAAAGACTACAATTTGTCGATGAAATGAAGTCAGGCAAAGAGGAGAAAAGAATGCCAAAGCTATTGTTGTTGTCGAAAGCAGATGACCATATTGTGAAAGAAAGAATTTACCCCCATCTCTTTTGTAGGAGAAAGTCCTGGGTCAAGGCCTCTTTTATTGAGGTAGTTAATGATAGAGGCGAAGGATAGTCTTTCCCCTTGAACCCCATCAGCCTATAGTTCAGATTTAGGTCAAAAAAGTAGACAAATTATTCGCCCAATTGAGCTACTCACTGCGCGTCAGCTATAAATAAAAAGTACTCAGTTTTCTTCGTTCTTTAGATGCAGCAAGAAGTATTTTCATTAAAAAAGCAAAGTATTACAAAGTTATAGAGAAGATCAAAAGCTCTAACTTCGCAAAAGATTCAAAAGCAAGAAAATCACTCTAAAAGCGAGCAAAAGAGGCTTTTGGCTACAGTAACAACTAGTTGGGAGATAATATCACTTTTAATGGCTTTTCGCGGGTCTTTCAAGGAAATTTTTGCTCAGCAAAGATGTAGAGATTAAACTAAACAACTTTGCAGAAGAGTTCAACTCATAAAAGTTATTATTTTTACCTGAAAAAATCCAAAATTAGGATATTTTGCCCAAAAATTGAGTTTTTGTATACCTTTTTTGGAATAAAATCACATTAATGTTTTTTGAAAGTTTTAAAAAAAAATTTGAGAGGTGGATACGATATAAAAGCGTGGGAAATTCTCCTATTCCATTTAGAGGTGGTCCCATTTTGAGAGGAAACTTCGGGCTAAAAATGTTAACATTTTCGCCAAATTTTTAGAGAATTTTAGAGCCACAAAATGGGTAAAAGAAAAGCCTGCAGAATGACAGGACGACTGATTGAAAATCTTTGGAACCGGGTTAACTGTAGCAGTTCGGTGACTTTCTCGCCAAGACCCGTGACCCCAGCTAGCCTTTAACTGAATTTGAATATTTTTGAAAGCATCTCAAGGAAGAAAGCGCATTAGCTGTATCGATTCGAGTCCGTTTCCTACGTCTAAATATCCAATTAGCCTTTCTCCATCCTTTTCTTTTTCCGTCTCAATTTGGATATTTTCTAATTGATATCCCAATTAGAAGCCAATTATCTGTAGGATGATTTTGATAGCTCTCCTGAGTAAAACAACTAGCTTAAGATATTATTTTGGAAGAGAAAATTGACCCATTTCTTATAGGCTTTTTGATGTCATTTTAGAGCTAAAATAAAGCGCTACAAAGCCTAATTTTTATATTTTGAATAGTTCTTTCCTAGACTGCGATACCCGTTTGGAATCCGAGTCAAGCATTATTTTGGTTATTGTAGCTCAAAAAAGCTGAGTTTTCTATTTATCTAGATTTTTATTTCATTAGAAATTGTAGAATTTGGCTTTTTAATACAATTTTTAACTTTGGAAGAGCACAAAGAGTTGAATTTTTGCCCACGAGGTTCAAATTTGTCCCCCTTCTGGATACTGTAGAGTAGCACAATTGTATCAAAGTTAGCCTCACTTTTTAGATTTGGGATCAATTAGAAAGTTGTAGTGCTTGATCTCCTCTATCCGATTTGCCAAAATTCCAAGAAATGTGTTGAGACTCGAAGAATGAATAGATTCTGGACAGTTTTGTCAGCAGACTCTTCCCTCCCAAAAAACGGGCAGTTTGGCCACGGTCCATTTGGAAAGGACACTCATCTGATCCACAATAAGTCAGGGCCGGCCGGCATGTTGTAAAACAGGTTCTATTGCAAACATTCACGGGCATTTCTCATGGCTTTTTCATGCTAAACCGAAGCCGTCATCGCCATTTCCTTAGAAAAGGCCACTGATCTCCAGAGTGATTCATTGGCAAAAATTTCAGCTGCTTTTACGTGCTCTCTAGAATGAATTTTCAAGAA
Organism: Oscheius sp. JU1382; assembly: GCA_932521405.1. Lineage (NCBI taxonomy): Eukaryota > Metazoa > Nematoda > Chromadorea > Rhabditida > Rhabditidae > Oscheius > Oscheius sp. JU1382. Next base: position 6,916,303 of record OW051479.1, read on the forward strand.
TTAACCGCGACTTTTCTCGCCTTTTTAGATGGCCTTGTTTACCGTTGTCTTGACGGTTTCATTCCACTCGTCCTCCTTTCTATTTTGAAAGGATTTTTATGGGGAAAAGACCAATTTAACGAGAAAATGAAGCTTCTCTCTGCATTTTTACTTCCTCTTTGAATGACTTTTGACTTTAAACGATGACTATTTTAATGAAAAAGCTGAACAAATCCGATGGAAGTGACCTTGTTTTGGTGTTTTCCCATGGAAATTCCCGTAGTGAACATTGGCTTTTGACTGTTTTTGATTGATTTTTTGCCGTTTCGGTTAAATTTGAGCAAATAATCAGTTATTTTTATGAAGAAGTTTGAAATTTTCCATCAAACTTTCTTCCTTTTCTTAGATCTTTTAGCCATTTTTGATGGATCCAATCGCTTTTTGGATCAAAGAACTTGAATTTCAATTGTGAGACTGACCATTTAAATGTAAATTGTTCCCACCTCTCTCTCTCTCTAAAAGGAGGATAAAAATGAAACCACTTTGAGAAGTCGGAGTCTCCTTCAGGGCTCCTTTATTCCGAAACACGACACCTACCAAATTTTCACACATGTCTGGCGCTGGCTTGGGCCTTTTTGCATTGCAAAGACAGGATGCTGACAAAACGGGAAACCCTTTCTACTCTTGGATAAATCGTCTCTTTTGAATCTTCCAGGTTGGGTGATTTTTCTTTCTCCAATTTTGAGGTATTTACTCTAAGTTTCATCACTATCAATCTCTTTAAATCTTAACTGATTTCTTCTACAATTTTGATCAACAAACCTAAAATTTCTGAGAGATTTTCACTTCTAGGGTTACTATTTGCTCAAAAACGCTCATTCTCTCAAATTTTCAGGCTTTTTTCTAGGCCCTAAAGGGATTCAATCTTATAAATCTCAAGAAAAGTTGTAGTTTTTGATCGATCTATCCCTCTATGAAGATTTTAAGTCATAAAAGTTAGGTAAAGACGGAAGAATTGCGGTAGTTCTCTCTCTCTCTCTCATAATTGAAGAGTGCCTTAAAACCTCTGGTTTGTCCCAATTAGGTTGGAGGCCATTGTTTACTTGAAACGACTTCGTGGGAACTCTTTTTATTGGAACCTGTAGTTTCTCTAAAACTCGAAAGGTCTTATTTTGTTGGGGGGAATCTCCCTACTCGACTTGTTCACAACATCATTGAGGGTTCTTTGTGAGAAGAGAGAGGGAGAACTTCTAAGAGTGCGTATTTGTGAGCCGACTGCTCCACCAGCTGCTGCACACTCACCCTCTCTCGCTCTGCGTCTTTACCCAGCTCTTGGGGGAGAGAGAGGGGCTCGAATGGACCTCTTCTCTCGTTAGTTCTGTCACCCCATTTACTAGTCGGCAAGCGGCACTTTTTGCTAAGCGCTCTGCTTCAAAAGGGCGGAGCATATTTCCTCCTTTTTTTATAATTTCTCCCCATAAAAAGTGTCTCCAACTATTGCCCATTTTTGGGGCGATATAGCCTAATGGCTTAAGCAATTGTCTCTCAATTTGGCAGACTAGTTTCAATCCTTTTGAAGGATCATCTTTTTGCTTTGATTAGTTTTGACCCTGGAATTGTTGCAATTCCTCCTCGCTGTTTATTTTCCTTTTCTCCTCTAAAGCCCCCAACTAAATACACAGAAATTACGTTCTCATCTCTCTCTCAGCTGTGAACACAACAGCCTCAAAAACAATCAAAATTCCTGGGTTTGGTCGTTCAGACGACGCTTGAGATGGAGCCTATATTTTGGCTGTCGAGACTTACGGCGATTTCTCTATTAGGGGCGCCTACTCCCCCTGGCCACGAATTTTAAATTGAAGGAGGAGGAGGTTGAACGAGAAAAGACCACTGCTCATTGGTCGTCTCTCTAACTCCGTTAAAAATGGCTTCAAATTTCCCGTTGCTCTTTTGGTCTTTTTTGTTTAACAAAAACATGCCTCTTTCTAGCCTAGAATGGTCATTTTTCCCGTATTTATTGATATTTTCTGCTTTTGTGATCAATTTAAAACTTATAGAGCTTTACTTCTTATATAAGATTGTAGAACATCATTTTGCTAGAAAGTTACTGTAAATCTCGCAAAAAATAAGAATTCTAGGCGGAATCCCCTTCACCTTTAAGCCTTACTGTATAGCTGGAAGGGAGCTATTTTCTGCAGCCTTTGAGCATTTCATAGTTTTTCGATGTTTTACAATCTTGAAGGCCTTGATTTCTTCTAGAAATATGCAGAACATAGTTTTCTATGAAAATTACTAGAAAACCCACAAAAAACTGGAAATTATTCTGTGTGAGACCCTGGGACTGTGAAATGATTCAATTTTCTCAGCTTTTTTTTCTCTGTAAAATAGCCACTTTATTCAGAATGGTAGTCAGAATATTTGAATTTCGCGCAACAGGCTACATTTTGATCACAATATGATTTGTGATGCTTTGGTTTTGGAGCGATTTATTGTCCCAGCTGTTTGCTCTTTTGATTCGAAGGTGAGAGGAATAATATTTTGGTTGATTCTTTTGACTTAACAATCTTCGCTTTTTTCTCAAGGGGCGACTCACTTAGGCGATTCTTTGGATTTCCCCCCTCGCTGTTAATCCTCCTTGAGAAAATCCAATTATCTGAGATCGGCGTTGTTCTCGTCGCTGAGCAACAGAAAATTCTTCGAGTGAGTTCATTTGTTTTTCCTTCTCTTCCGTACAGCTACGTGGTGTATTTCGCTATCTTATCGGCTGGCCTTTTGATTAGAATTACTTTCGCCTTCTGGGCTAGACTCGACTTTTTTTTTCGAAGAGAGTCATTTCGAATGAGAGACGATCTCTAATAATCCAAGCCGTCTGTCTCTCTCTTTCTCTTGAGGACAAAGTGCAATATCAAAGAACAGACCGCGACGACGGCGGCATTTAAATATGGGGTTTGTTGTCGAAACAAAACTCGCTCGCTAGTCTCGCTAGACAGAAGAGACTAAAATAGTCATTTCTGTGAGTTCTAATGTTCAGCAAAGTTGTAGGCCTTGATCTTCTCTACAACTTTGTAAAACGCCATTTCTCTTGAAGATTACTACTGTAGAAGGCCGAAAAATTCGAGAGAACAGAACTCGAGCAATTTTTTTTAGCTTACTGCGCCTCAAAATGGCTCGTTTTCTTGCTTTTGGACTATTTTTCAAATTTATCCTATTCTACAAAGTTTTAGAGCTTGATTTTCTCTATATTTGCCAATTTAACGTTTTGTAGATAATCATTTTGAAGCCTAGAGAAATTTGAATTTTTAAAGTTGAGATTCAAAAAAACTTTCTTTTCAGATTACTTTAGCTTCAAAAAGGCCTGTTTTTCTTAATTTTCTGATGTTTTAAAAAGTTGCAACTTGTGATGTTCTCTATATCTTACACACAAAAACAAACTATTTTTGCCGCCGAAAAATTGAATATTCTTAAAACTGGAATCCTTGCAGCTAGGAGACGGCTTTTCTCGATTCTCTCTATTGACTTTCAAAAGATCAAAAAGTTTATGCGAATTTACTCTTGATAAACTCACGCGAATCGCTCGTTTTCTTGCGTCACGTCGCAAACAGCTGACATCTGGTCGCGCCATTCTGGCTTTTCCTTCACTTTGCTCCCTTATCTTCCTATTCGCCATATGACGCTTGGAGATTTTTGAAATAGATTCCATCTATTTTAAGCGAAAAAAATACAAATATCCCGTGAAAAAAGTGCTCTCTTCACGTGGAAAATAGGCCTCCATCTTTCATTTTCTTGGCTCATTTGTTCAATTCCGATCGGCCAACGCAACACCTGTTGTTCCGAGTCATTTTTAGCTACTTTCGTAAGAAATTGCAACTTTTCTTGTTTCTCAAAAAACTTGTAGAAAAGATTAAAATTTTCAAGTTTTTAATAGAGATCGTAAGAGTAAATAATCACTCCAAGGCCCATAAAAGTGGCTATGAGAGAACAGCCAACAACAAACTTGGGCTTTTTAGCGCAAAGACCATTCCTCCCTTTCAAAATATTTTGTAAATTTGTAGAAAAAATTAAGGTCTTCAAATTTGCAAAACAACACAAAATTCTAAAATGACTCAAAATTAAGGGAAACCCCTTTTTTTGAGCCCTACAGTTATGTTGCGCGGAAAATTTCACCAAATTTCCTACAAAATGATATTCTGCAAAGCCAAAATGAATCTCTTACACATAACTCAATTTTCTGACTTTTTTCATAACTTTCTTACAAAATGATGTTGAAATGAAATTGAAACTACAACTTTGCAAAACATTGTAAATAATGAAATCTAAAGCCTTGACCCTGGGAGAACTGAAGAGATTGGTGTTTGACTGAGAATTTTTATAACTTTACTGCGTCGGCTGCCTCTAAAACTGTTGGTCTTATTTGCAGGAGGTAAACTGATTGGCAAACAGAGCCTCGCGTTCTTTTCGCATTGAGTGTTGCCACCTTATCGGTCTCCCCTCCCTCTGTTGATTCCCTCCTCCTCTTCGCTCACCGATCACCCCATCCTCTCTGAACTTTGCCCCGAGCGTGTGGGAGAGAGCGGGGAGAAGAAGCCAATTCGGTAAATTTTCGCCGATCAAGGCTGTTTACCTGCTGGTGGCGAGGTGTTGTCTTTTCCCCCACACAGCAAGTTCTTTTGGATTGATCCGATTCGGGCTGGCGGGGCGAACTTTATGGCAGAAAGATAAGATTTACCTCTATTGTATTTGCCTAGACTCCTAGTGTCTCTCTCTCGTTTAATTTTTGAATTTTCCTAGATAACGATTGGTTGATACGCAGCTCCTGCGCATCAACTATAACTAACGCATATCTATTCTTATTTTTTTATCCTAATTTTTACAAATGTTTCTGCCAATTTTATGCTTTTCGCTGTTTTACAATTTTATAGTTCTCAATCTCCTCTATAAGTTTGCAGAACATTCAAAATTATGAAAAAATATCATAAATTTATCTTTCCACCCTCTCTCCAAATTTAACCCTAAAATTGATTATTCTCCTTATCCTAAAAGTTTTTCTAGCCATCATTTCATCTTAACTTTTCTTTTGTAATTCTCGATCTTCTCTACAATTTTTTTAAACATTGCAAATCTTGAAATCCAACAAAAAATGCCCAAAAGAGGATCTATTTAGAGAGCTTGAAATTACCATATTTAATTTTTTTTTTTAATCCCTGGAAAAAGTCCTAAATTTTCTTGTAAAACATCCCTTTTTTTCAAAGCGTTCATCGCCCGATGAGACCTAGCAACCTGGTGATATAATTGGACTGGGCGTGTCGCATTTAACGGTTCGAAGGAGAGAGGCATTAAACCCCAAAAAAAATAGAGATTGCACCAGGAAGAATAGCCCCAGCTACACTGTTTTTTCTGGAGCCTAGCTTGAAACTGCGTGGAACGATAAAAGTGATCAAGTACTTCGGGGTCGAGCGGCTGATAATTCTTTTTATATAGTCACACCAGCTGCATAGAAATGATAAGATTTGTGCCTTTTCTTCCCACATGTGATTCTCGAGATAACCGACTAAAGAAGAGACTCTTTCTTGGGAGATTCTCTCCAACGAATTTTGTTCGTTTTTCAATCAAAACAACATGTCTTTTTCGCCTCTCGGTTGCTATGCCGCAGCGCCAGGTTGAAACCCTTTGGCAGTGTTTCAAAACATTCCTTTCTCTCTCTTGTCTAGACGACTTTTTCTCTTCTGCTACACAGCTCATTTAGCTTTGATTTTTAGCGAATTCAATCTTCTATAAAATTCTCTAGAAGAGATTGATCTCTTCGACTTTGCAATTGGCCAGAAGATCAGAAAATTGCCCAAAGTTTTAGAAAAATTAGAATACAATAGCCCATAAATTTGAGCTTTTGTCCAAGATGAAAGCCAGCTTTTAAATTCTTCTGGAAAATCAATTTCATTTAAAAAATTTTTTTCTAATTTATAGAGGAAATCAAGCTATACAATTTTTTAATTCGCAAAAATATAGAAAAAAGACTTTAAAGTTGAGAAAATCCCCCTTTTTTGAGCTATGAAAGAGTTTCGAATGAAAACTCAAATTTGCTGATCTCTATTGTAGATTTCTCATAAAGTGATTTTCTGCAATTTTGTAGAGAAGATCAAACCTCTATATGTTTGTTAAAAATAGGAGAATCAATACAAAGCCAGTCATGGGAAAAGAATTGAACAGTCATCTCTGCATTCTGACTGATTTCCGCCCGTCTGCTTTCCCTCCTCGCTCTCTTTTGAAAAAAAAACGAGTCCTCATCAGGCTCGATTTGCATAATTCTCTCGTAAAAACGTGTCAAACGTCAATCTACTGTAATCTTCAAAGATTCCCAGCCATATTGATCCTCTCGCTTGCTTCCAGTAGGTCTCTTTCTCGTTCTTTGTCCGACCGTCCACCCACAATTGATTGTTATACCTTCGGCTTTTTGTACTTTGTCCTCCTATCCTGATGATAACTTTTTTGTCAGATGCTGGGTAGTAGACTAATGGAGACGCACGGTGGCGAAGTGGCTGCCGTCAAGCTCAGCGGAAATGAGGAGCCTCACTCTACTGATATTCGAAAAATGATCACCTTTGTCGGTCAGTTTTTCTACTTGTTTGACATTTTCTTTTCAAATCTAGTAATTCAATTAATTTTTGAAGCAAATATAGACGCAAAATTCAATTTTTTTTTCTTCAACTTTTTATTTAAAAAGCGAAGACATTTCTAAGAAAAACACCAAATTTCAACTTCTACTAGCTTTCTCAATTTGTGATGTTTACAAAGCTTGATCTCTTCAGCAAGATTGAAAAACATCGCAAATAATAAAAATTATAGCAAGTTTTAGAAAAATCAAACAAAAAAGGAATAAAAAATGGCTTTCAGGAGCGACGTATTTCCTCCTGATGACAGCCTTTATCGTACCGGTGGCCTGTGTCTCGACGGTGGTTCTCTTCTTCCCTCTGATGTACATCAGCATGCCGTTATTCAGCATGGTCGAGAATCGGCTCTGTCGATTCGTTAACGACCATTGGGTAGCCGCCTCGGTCTATTCGGGAATGAGCGTCGTCGAATATGGCAAAGACATCACCCCGCTGGCTGAGAAGCGCGTTCTCTTCATGCCAAACCATCTCGGCCTCTTGGATCATTTCGTCGTCATGCAGAGCTTACACGATAAAGGATCTGTTCCGGGAAGGGTCAGTTACCGCAATTTTGAAGATAAGAAAACACAGCTGATTCGCAAAAGGACTAGTCTGGCTCAGTTATCAAACTAGAGTGAATTTCCTTTGGACATTTTATAGGAAAAAAAGGCCTAGACAGCGTCAATATGCAGCCACTTCGCATTAACTCTGCGTAAGAAGCTATCGTAATTCCAAACAAGACCTCCTTTCGACTTCCTAGTTAGCAAATGGGCCAATTTTTTAGGGATTTAAAGGCATTTTCTAGCCTTTGATCTCCTTTACAACTTCCCTAAACATCAAAAATCATAATTTTCAGCAAAAAAAATCAAAAACTCTCTTATTAGAAGAATTAATGTAGCTGGACGAATCTAGTCGAAATTTGGCCAATTTTGTCCAGCTGAAATGCGATTTTTTGAACTAAAAAGTAATTTTCAGTGGCTGTGGGTCATCTACAACATCTGGAAGTACACGCCGCTCGGCCTGATGTGGACATCTCATGGGAATTTCTTTGTAAACGGCGGGGCAGCCAAGAGAGAGGCGCTGCTGAGCAAATTCCGCGAACATCTCCAGAAATATTTTATGAAATTCAACTACGGCTGGGTTGTGATGTATCCAGAAGGATCGCGTCTCTTCCTCATCCGAGAGAGCGCTACTCGCTTCGCTGAGAAGTTGGGCTTGAAGCCGTTGAGCCATTGTGCCCATCCGAGGACAGGAGCCGCCCATGCTGTGATGGATGTGATGGCGCCGAGAAGCGACGATTCTACCGTCGCCAGATGCGGAGGAGGGCCACCGGTGGAATACATCATCGACGCAACAATCGGCTATCCGAAGGGCGATGTGCCCGACCTGGGGAATGCCATGATCGGCGAGTGGCCGCATCCCGAATCCAGTCAAATCTCGATTCACTACGATGTCATCAAGGTTGATCCCAAATGGGCGGAGGAGGCTAAACTCAAGGAATTCCTCTACGAGCAGTATGAGAAGAAAGACAGATTACTCGATGAATATTACGCCAAGGGACGGTTTCCCGGAGAGGGGAGGCCAATCGTCGTCCCACAGAGCACTATGCTCGTCTCTCAGGTTCGTCTCCTCTAATTTTATTTTAACAATTGCTGGCTTTTTAAATTAAAAAAATCTCAAAAAATTATAATTTGGAGGCGGATTGGTTAGAGAAATAAAAAATGACCGTAACCCTAGCGGTTCTTTTGAAGTTGAATCTCAAAAGTTTAAAAGAAAAGCAAAATAACTTTTCAGATATTCTGGATCGGACTCTATTACGCTCACTATTTGCTGTGGATTCGTCCTCTCCTCCATTTGATCTTCGGCTCAATCCTGGCCATCTTCGTCTAGTCGTCGCGAACATTCCTTCTTCCTGCCTTTCTCTCAAAAAGCCAACAGCCACGGTTCTATCGGATCAGCATCTCTCAATTCGCACTCCTCGCCCCTTCCCTGTGGATTACTGGATGTATATATGGACTCAAATGATTATTTTGTATAAAAACGACTTGTTCTTTAATTTGTTGAAGAAAAAAGGGGATTCTTGTCCAACTTCGGGTCAAATCTGTATCATATTTGTTTCCCGTTAATTATGACTGGTTTTCTTTAATTGTTCATTTTATCAATTCAATGAATTTTTCTCACAAATTTCATCCTATTTTTAAGCCACGAAATATCATCTAAAAGTTGGATCTTATTCGCTCTATTTGTAATGAAAAATGAGGATTTTGGTTACTGAAGCACTCAAATTTCTATAATTTCTTCGAGTTTTTTTCTTCTTTTTTAAATGGTATATGCCATTTTATGAGATCAAACGAATACTTTGCGTCTTACCCTCCTGACTTTATTTTTCCTCTATTTTTAGCTGAATTTGAGTCGGAAAGTCAATAAAAATGAACAATTTTATGTTGAAATGTTATCTCTACGGACTACCGCAACCCAGCAACCAAAAATCTAGTCCCTTTAAAACAAAATCATACAATTTCTCCTCCTTTCTCTGTCTATCGTAATCCAGCAGTAATTCAGGCTGAAAAAACGACAATTTTGATTCCAGAGATTCCAATACAATGGAATTTGATCTTGGTCAACTTCCCCCGCATTTAATCCAGAAGGTCTTCAACAAAATGGACCCAAAACAATTCCAAGAGGCGTTTGCATTAAATTCATTTTGTAAAGAGACATTTGAGTCGACGATTAATTGCTCGTTCTATACGCCAATATATTATTTGGATATGACCAAGAGGAATCAAATTGTGAAAAAAGTCCTCGCATTGAAGGGAGAATATATCAACGCCATTTTGAAGGTCAATTTGATAATTACTGCTGTAGAAGATGATTTCGATCTTTAGAACATTCAAAATAACTCATTTGAGCTCCAATTTATGGTCATTAGCTTTGAGAAGAACGAAAATATCGAGTTAGTTTCTCATTTTTGCCCAAAGGAAAGACAATATTTTCAGAATTGAGGCGATGCTCTTTGGATTGGAGACTACAATTTATTGGAAGAGAGGCGACTCAAACTGCGTTTTTGCCAAAGCTCCTGCTGATCATATCTTCCCTCCAAATAGAGCTGTTTTCGCTGTGAAGAATAAAAAAGTATTTTTAGAGTTGGAAAAGTGAAGCTTATAGGACCAATTGTTTAAAATCAAACTGACAACTTTCTCTTTGGAAGTCGAGCCACTCAATATGGAGAATATTCTTCCTGAAATGTGGGATTCCGTCAGAAATTCGTCCAGCTATCCCATGCCGAATATTCATAATAGATTCTTAACTTCTCTTAATTTCATATAATATATTCATTTAATAAAATTTGATTAATAAAAAAGAGATCCAGAGATCAAGGAATCCTTTTGAACAATTCATTGAGAAAAATGGAATTCGACATGTTGCTTCACCCGACCAACCTTTATCAGAACTAAAACGTGCTGCAGAAATGGTATCACATTTTGTTTTATCCTATTCTTATTTAGCAATCACTCAAATATCTGTCAGAAAGAGCAAAGTTATCGGTTAATGCTTACTCCTATTGGGAAGAAAATAAGGAAAAATGTCCACAGTTAGCAGAACTTGCCCGCAAATATTTGAGTGCTCCTGCAACTTTAACATCTTCGGAACGAACTTATAGTGCTGCATATGTTATCTTGACCGATTACCGTAAGTCCTTGTGCCCAGAAAATTTACAGGAACCTACTTTACAAAAAATGAACATGGTTATGAGCGGTGAATAGTTTTACTGTATAAAAATGCTTTAATAAATACTAATTTTTGTTTTGATTTTTGACATATACGCTATGGAACGCAAAGCAAAGCGATTTCAAGCAAGGAATTAGTTTATTTTAAAAAGTAAGCGCCGCCGAAGGTGGCACAACCCTCCTTGTTTCAAAGAGTTACAAACCAACGCTAGATTACTTGTCGAAATCAGCAAGAATGAACAATTCTGACTTGGTCATGAAAAATAAGGCCTTGGCAGAGCTACGGGAGATCTGAACTATAGATTGCAAGTTCGTTATTATGATCTATTATTAAATCAATTTCCGAAAATACTGCCAGAAGACTCCCTTTGCTGAAGCATTGCTCCAGTTTTAAAAAATTGAGAATTTTGGTCCAAAAAACGCGTTTTTTTAAACCTAAAATTGGTGAGAATGAACGTCCTCAGTTGGCTGTTTATTTAAAACACGCTCTAACTACAGTAGTTAACAAAAGTCCAGACCGTTGTTTGTGGAAAAGGAGGCTCCTCAATTTTCAATTGCAATGCATCCTTCTCCAACATAGAATATATTTCTCACATATTCAGAACAATGCTACAATACTACAGCAGTTAATAAAAAATCAAGTTAATAAAATATGTCCTAGTTCGTTGCTTGTGAAGAAGAAGTCTCTTTTACTTTTTTCGGATCTCAAAAATAGTAGCAATCTCCGCCTAAAAATAATTGATGATTATGTTTCAAGATTGTAAATTGGCCTAATTTTTGTATGGGTTCCACCGCGAATACTTTAGCTAAGCAATTCTACAGTAACCCTGTTATAGATGCCGGACTGTTCCTTTAGCTTTTATAAACTTTTGGACACTTCTGTATATATATCTGTGAAAGGTCTAATAAACTGTACCTTTGTTGTTGTTATCGCGTTTGGGACCAATTATTTTAAATAATTGCTTTATTCCAAAATGACCAAATGCGCTCCACTCTTTTGGCAGACGGCATGCTGGAGTTTGAACATTTACACGTTCCTCGTTGTCCTTCGTAAGTTCCATCATACAGCACTTCATCAACAACGAATATGTAGGAGTATGAACTCCGACTCGACAACGAATAACCTTCCTTTTAGCAGCATGAATCTCCTCGATTTTTGCTTTCAGCGAGACTGTCTGTTCACTTGTAAGAATTGTATTAGTGCCATTCTGAAAGCAATCCTCATTCATCAATATAAAAATGTCTTACCTCATTCATATTTCCAATATAGAATATGCTTTTCAAATAATTTGCATATGAAGCCTCCAATTGTCCTAATTCCTCCACACTAGGAATCTCCCTCTCATCAATTAAACAACAATAATATTTGATCTTGACTTCACATAATTCCTAAGGCATGAATTTTTCTTACAGTTTGTAATAAAATACCTCTTCAAAACGGCGCATCAATGCAGCATCAGATTCATCCGCCTAAAAAGGGAAGGTCAAGACGCAAATTCGGTCTGGTCAAAGTTGTATAGCTCGAACAGCTGATTCTTATATCATTTTTAGATTTTGCTATGATGATGCGAGCGAGAAAACCATTTATCTTGTTTAGAAAATATGAAGCAGTAAAACAGCCTATTGTGAAATTGATTATCATCGTTCGAAGTTTTTATTTTTAACATTTTCGCCTTTTTCTCGCTCTCACCATATCAAAATGGCATTTGCATTATTTGTATTGAAATTAGTTTTGAAGTTATAATTATGAGCATGTCACAGCAGGTAAACAGCACAAAACGAATTGCTTGCCCAGCTCTGATGTGATAGCCAAACAAAACTTACACCTATGGCTTGCTGTTCTTCGAGTTGCCGCTGTTCTTCGAGTTTGGTCTGCTGTTTTGCGATTTGAGTCTGCTGTTCTTCGATTTGAGTCTGCTGTTCTTCGAGTTTGGTCTGCTGTTTTTCGATTTGAGTCTGCTGTTCTTCGATTTGAGTCTGCTGTTCTTCGAGTTTGGTCTGCTGTTTTTCGATTTGAGTCTGCTGTTCTTCGATTTGAGTCTGCTGTTCTTCGAGTTTGGTCTGCTGTTTTTCGATTTGAGTCTGCTGTTCTTCGATTTGAGTCTGCTGTTCTTCGAGTTTGGTCTGCTGTTTTTCGATTTGAGTCTGCTGTTCTTCGAGTTTGGTCTGCTGTTTTGCGATTTGAGTCTGCTGTTCTTCGATTTGAGTCTGCTGTTCTTCGATTTGAGTCTGCTGTTCTTCGAGTTCGACCTTTAGGTCTTCTAGATCCTTGATGATTTTCTCAACCTTAGAAACAGTTCCTTTCTTGGGGTTTTCGCCAGTCTGGAATCACAATGCAGGTATTAAATAGTAACCATGAATTCACACTTTTTTCGATCTTTAAAGAGGTTATCAGGCTCAGGAACCAAAGCAAGTTTGTCCTATATTATAATAATTACCTCTTCTTCAGATTTCGGTGTTTGATTATTTGGTTGCTCCGCATCACCCTCCTTTTTTTTCATTTCTGAAGTAATCATGCCTGAAACTAACTTGTTTTGTTGATGAGAAATTGAGAAGGTTCTATTAGAAAACGTGCGAAAATTAAGCTCATCAAATTCTAGTGCATACAAGAGAAAATATAATGTTCATGCTTAAACAACGATTAAAAGATCAATGATAAAAGTCACAGGAGAACACGGCTGGACGGTGAATATGCCAAGTTATATAGCCAGAACTGTAGGCGTGGCCAAGTACAGCGCCTCCCAGAAGTGATTCATTTAGGGGACTGATTTGAGTGAGACTGAAGTGACATAGTGTTTCTCTATTTCAACTTTATACGGATACGGCATAAAATGAAAGATGAATATTCCTAAGCAAAAGAGTTAGTAAAATATAAATTTTACTTTACCATTTTATTCCAAATAGCCAATGATCCAAAATTACTTCCCCCCACATAATGTGTTGAAATCTTGAATGACGAAACTAAAAAAAATCAAATTCTCCCCTTTCCCTCCTGTCTGGTAAATTTCTTCAGCGTTGGCTCTCTGTTATCAGTGTTTTTATCGCGCGGAAAGGAGAAATTCAGTGCCAATATCAACACAAGAAGAAGAGCTTTACGCTTGATAAACGTCCTGTCAACGCTGAAAGTGTAGCTAGAAGGAGATTCCATAAGAGGCAAAAATAGAAAGAAGTTGATTGACTAACAAGGCGTACTGTCCATTATGGTCCGGAATTATTCGGATTTCGATAGGTTTAACCCAGGGCTTCTGACTGATGGACACCATACGATCTTTAGAAAGAAAGAATTTACAAAAATTCTTTGGTAGTACTTTAGCTGGCAACTTGATTCGTTATGCAGCCTGCGCACCAATCGCGCGGCGGGACCCATATATTAATTTTTCTCTTCTTTTTATTTTTTTAACGGTTTCCATGGTTTTTACATCTTATTTTAACAAATCATATAAAATTTGATATATAGACACAAAGACATAAAAAAACACGCCTAAAAGCATCTTGCAGCATCGGATCTTTTTTTGTTTTCAAGATGCTTTTAGGCGTGTTTTTTATGTTTCTTTGTGTCTATATATCAAATTCTATATGAATTGTTTTTTAAAAAAAGATGTAAAAACCATGGAAACCGTTAAAAAAATAAAAAGAAGAGAAAAATTAATATATGGGTCCCGCCGCGCGATTGGTGCGCAGGCTGCATAACGAATCAAGTTGCCAGCTAAAGTACTACCAATTCTTTTCACTTTAGGTTTCCATAGTAATTTCTCTGCTTACATTTCGAAAAGAAGATTCAGTTGTATCCATTGCTACTTCATCTTCGCTAGAATCTCCCCCACCGTCATCCATTCGATCATAAATTTGAGCCATAGAGGAGGTCGCGAGAAAAAAATAAAAACTCGGCTTTCGGCAAAACTTTCAACAACAAATAAATAGTTTATATTGTAACAACTAGACCAACGGGCAGAAAATCTTCACTCAAGTAGTTTCTTCAGTTTTTCCTAAACATCAAAATACCGTATTCTTTCTATTAAAAGCCTCCTTAATAAATTCGCCATGATTTATTTAAAATGTTCACTCATTTTCATGCTTTTTGATGTTCTGCAAAAAAATCATTTGGCGTCCTTTTCAACTTTGCAGAACATCAAAAGCTTGTAAAATAAATGAAATTTTCTCAAAATCGTGGAGGCTTCTATTAGAAGAGATGCGCTAATTTAATTGATTTCATTCTTACTTCTACTGCTCTTTTTATTTCTACCATAGTCTTGCGTTTTTTTGGGTCAGCGTGCTTTCCCATGTTTATTATTTCTATAATATCATCATACGAGTCAGCATCATATACAAGTTCTGGGGGCTCGTTCTAAACTGATATAGATAAAAATAATAAACTAAACGTACAGTTTGTATATGATAACTCCTGACATAATCATAATAATCTTTAATTGGACGTTCAGTTTGGGAATCATCGGTATAACGAAATTTCCTTTTCCTGCTCTCCCAATTTCTATATGGAAGCCTATAACAAAATATAAAGTATTCAATGCAAAGGCACCTTTTCGTCATCAAATAATACAGCGTCATTGCGAGAGAATAACAGTCAATTTTTTTATTATATTCTATTAACGTTCTGGACAAGCGATTATTTCTATCAATATATACTTCTGGAGCTCTGTATTCATCAGTTCCTACGCTAAAAAAAGTAACTATAGTCTGACTTTACAGGCCTTACCCTGCTGTGTTTTTCTGGCCTAAATATGTAGTATTATCGAAGTCGATCAGTCGAATGTCTTTAGCAGAAAATGCGCCATCTTTGTCTATTTTAGTTACCATTATACTAAAAAATGGATAATTAAATTGGATACGAATAAAACTTTTCTGGCTTTAAATCCCTATAAGCAATGCCCTTGCTATGCATTTTTGTTAAAATTGTAGATAATTGCAGAGCTAATTGAAGCAAAAGTTCTCGACGTAACGATTCTTCTTGTTTCTTAATAATTTCATCAAAATTGCAAGCCAATTTCTCAAATAAAATTCCAGCTACTCGATGATTATCCACTATAAATCCTATTGTTTTTGAGACATATTCATGTGTAAACTCCTAAACTTTTTTGGAAATAATATAAGGAAAAACTCACAAAGCAAAACCTTATATTCCTACCGTTATAATGGTCTAATTCAAAAAATTCTTTAAGGCACAAATCTCCGCTTAATATAAATAAATATAAAAACAATGCTGACACTTCAACCTAGCCTCCCCACTCTAATCAGTTTTCTAGCTAACCGACCGTAGGAGCATAGTTTTCTTTTTTAATTCACTCTCACTCGACAAACCTGTTTCCTTCTGTAGTGTCCTTGAAGCTGACTTCATATACTTCAGAATAACTTCCTGTTCTTCGAGTTTCCATTTTTTTGGTGAACTTTTCGATTGAATAGAAACGCAATCTTTTTTTTTTTTTGATACTTTTTTTGCTACCTTTCTCTCGAAATTCTATGAGATTAAATTGGCACTGAATCAATTTATTTTTTTTTTGGAAATTAACAAATAAAACCTCAAAACGATTTTTTTCTAACCATTCGTGAACATCTTTCAGAGTTTCAAGTTCTCCTTCCTGATACAATTCTATTGCCCTCTGTATAATTGGACTAATATGTTCGGGTGTGTGGTTTAGACTCAATTGGTTAATAAATCTCAAATAAATTTTAATAGAAACATATTCTTCTTACTCTTCAGGATCAAATTTTTTTTTGATAAAATAGAAATCAAAGACGAGTGCAATTGAGTAAAAGACATATATAAATCCACACATATCTTTTACCTCCTCCTGGTTGCACGGCACACTAACATTTCCTCTAAATGTTTTAGTTTCACCTTGGAAATCATTAATTTCTTCTTCAAAAAAATTTTTTTTTTCGCAATATTTAATGTCAAGAAAAGATTCTTCTCTTCTTTTCTCCTTTCTTAGACAGATATTAGCGAGATTTTTGGACAGATATAATCTATATATGTAAATAATAGACTGCTCTTAACCTTACGTAGTCAGATCTACATCATTTGGTGCAGCTTTGTCATCATGTTTTTTTGCCAAATGGTCTGTAAGCTGAAGCGCCCACGAGTAGCTTAGTATGTTCAGTCTTGTGAATTGAATTCCCTCATTAGTGGATGAATCCATATCCGCCTCGTACTTTTGGATGTTTTTCAAAAACTCGAGGAGTTGGATTTCACCTTCGGTTTCATTTAGCTCCCCTTTAGCATGTGAGTCCTCAGGTGGCATTGCGTCTAAAAGTGGTAAATAGAATGTCCACTTTATTTGAAATTGAGAGACAGTGAGAACAAATAAAAGGTGTAGGAAAACAAAAAAGTGGAATGAGAGAGCTTATCTTCTTGCTTATCAATAAGCCGAGAGTCGGAAAAGTCTGAATCATGTTAAATATTACATCACTGGCTAGAATTAATAGGTAGACCTACACAGAATGTAGATATAAAGTCGGGTTGATTGCTTTATTAGCGGACACACCTAGATAGAAAATAGGACAGTTATCAGGGAAGACTACTATGTTTACTCTTTTGTACAAAATCGTTTATAATTGATTTCTTATTTATCCTTTCTCTTTGATAGTCTGTAATAGTAATGCAATCTGGTCTCAATTGTGGATCTTTTTGTGTCCACTTTTCCATCCACTGCAACGCCGGGTATAAGACATGGTTTGGTCCATATGTTTCAGGGATTTTCAGGCTCTCTTTTGATAGCCACCTCCGATATTCCCTTGATGTAGCAAATTCGGCTTCGCCAAATGGCTGGCGCTGGAAAAGAATCGCAAAAATGATCAGCCCAAGTCCATAAACGTCAGATGCTGTTGATAACAATTTTGGCTTATCATCGCCATCGACCCATATAGATTCCGGGGTTTGAAATTGGAACTCTTTATCGGTTGGTAGTTTGAGTCTAAAATTGTCGTTTTTTTCTCTCATACCGTATTTCTTCTAATAGAAGCCCCCGGCATATATTAGAGAGAAATACGGTATCTTCATGAATAAAAATTACTCTTTCTCAATGGGAGATCCAATATCACCAGCGTTTTCGAAATTATGTAGTTTGACTGCACATTTTCCTTCGCAAAACATAATACTAAATTGCAATACTGTAGCAGTTGCTAGCATGATACCTCGACAGATTCATATTATGATGAACCAGTTTCACCTCATGCAAATATTTCAAAGCAGAAGTTATGGAGTAGATCCATTGGAGTTTCATAGCAGACGTAATTTTCATTGTATTTCTGCCACTTCCCTCGATAATTTCTAGAAAAATGAATAACTGTGAAAATATTCGATTGAAAACCATCTCTAAATGTTATATTTATTTCCATAGGTGATATTAGAAGACCAATTGGGTTATTATCCTTGCTTTGAACAACATATTGAAAATGAACAATAGAGTCGTGAGATATCTAAAAATAGCTTTTGGTTTCTACCCCTACTGAAATCCAAGACTTTCTCGCACTAGCATACTACAGACTTTGATAGCTTCACTTACCATTGACTAGTAATGCATGGCGTTAAAGTAAGAAATATGAAGAGCGACTTACGAATCTTATAATATCCGCCTCTTTCTCATATTTTTTCAGGTTATTTGGATCAAATTTTTTTTAAATGAGATCTCTAAAATAGTAGGAGGAAGTGCTAGTTATCATTCTCACTTTTCATTTTCTGTAGAAGCTTTGACATATTGTGGATACTTTTTTTCAAGAAAATTGGGTACGTTATAAAAAAGTTCTTCATATTGAATATCTTTTGTCTTCTAAACAAAGATCAGACAAGTATTCGAGGGAGCCTGTGGTAGAGAACCACCAAAATTAAGATGAGGAAAATTTGAACTTGGCTTTTGGGGTGTTTTTTTCTGCAAAATTGGCGAAAGAATATTTTGAAACTTACGATATAAATACATTTTGTCAAACATTTAGAACAAAAGTATAAAAAGATGTAGAGAAACACCAATATAAAAATAGCCACCACGCATTTCCATATTATAATAATAATCCTTGACTGTGTAATTCGGCAGTGAGAAGAGCTTTATCCAGTTAATCGAGTCCGGAGCAATTGAAAGCGTTTCATCCGAATATTTGCTCGACGCCTAATTCAACGAGGTATCAAACTCGGCCAATCTGCCATAGCTACAGTAGGCTCTGCGAAAAACTATGCAGTTGAATGGTATCATAGAGAAAATATTGTTGAAAGTTTCCCACAGAGTGAGGCCTTGATTGTCTTTTAGGAAGCGTTTTGCTAGCAAATCCTTGAATCCATTGATCTCGTTGAACTCCTTAAATTCGAATGACCCTCGCAGCAAGATGAAGCGATTCTTCTCGAAAAGGTACTGCAGCCCAAAGAGAGCATAATTGTCTCCAAGCTTTGCGGATGACCAATCGCATAATTTCCCATGAAGACCCAGACGTAGTCTTCCATCGAATGGCCCTTTTCCTTTTCGGGAAGGTTAGAAAGAATGGAGAGAATTTTCCTCAAAGCTTCAAAATCTCCTCTCAGCTCGCCGACAATCTTAACCGACTCCTTGCTGCACTCGACAAAATATTGTGCACGTCCAGCAAATGGATTTTTTGCTTTTAGGTAAAATTTTAACCAGGCATTATTCGACAAGTTTTCGATATTGCAATGAGAATAGGCCATCGAGAGGAAGTGTCTCACATCTTCGTACACAAAGTTGGCACATTTGCCAGCCGGCAAATTCAAGAGGTAGGTCACCATGCGGAAGGCGAAATCATCTTCCTAAAAAAGAATGAGTTGGTTTATAATGCAGAGAGAGACTTACATTTCTAGAAAGAAAATGGAACTTTTTACTGGATTTTGTAGGTGCTTTTCCCCGCATAGCCTCTCGATAGCGGAAGAACTCATATTTGGGATAAGAGGCCGTGATGTGACCATATTGCTTGCTTGCGGCGATTCCTTTTAGTTGTTGCTTTTTTGACTCATAATACGTGCTGAAGTTGCAGCCGAATTCTCTAATTGTCATATTATTTTCGGCTATATAGTGCAACTCTCCAGTCATTTCATAAGCTGGGCGATCCACATTCTCTGAAAAATTGTTTAAACACTCATTTATTTTATTTTTTTGAACAAAAGAACTCAAAGACCAAGAAAATTCATACTTGGCCTACCCAGCAGTTCAACTTTTAGAATAAATTTGTTTTTAATTTTCCCGCAATTTTCATAAATTTTGCCAATCCAGTCCTATTTATTAAGAGAATTCCGAACTGCCCCTTTTACAAGAATCAAGGATGGGTGGTAAGCATTAAAGGGACTGTCAGGGTCAATTTTTGACCCTTTTTATAAAATAGTATTCGATACGCTGTTATCGAAAAAAATATATGAAAAAGCATAAAATTAGAAGTTAAGAGAGATATTTTAACAACGAAAGACGAAAAAGGTCAGTTTGGCTTGAAAACACTATTTTATATCTAAATCTTCATTATTTTGTTATTCTTTCTACTTTTTTGTATTATTGCTTTATGATGTTTTCTGCATCTCTTAGAAGCATAAAAGTATAAATGTATGCTAATTAGAAGTAAAAAACATGAAAATAATCAAGTTAGACTCATTGCAGTCTACTGAATTTAAAAATTACAGTATGCTCTACATCCTGTCTCTGACAGTCCCTTTAAGGAAGAATTTACGTCGATTTCATTTTTTTTTTCACTCTACAAGTTGTCGAAAAAAGCTCTCCCAAGCTCTACAAATTTGCAGAACAGAGCTATGGTCAGCATAAATCCCAGATTTTTGAACTCTATCAAACGAACCTTGGCAGTATAGAATAAAGTATCCGGGTAAATAGGGAAAACTCCAAGTCGGCACCAGCTGTCCTCGATTGTCCTGTAGAGTTTCCATGATAGATATTGAATCTCCGTCGGCATTATGTCTTTTTCCACAAATACGTCAATATTCGTTTTTTTTACCAGCTCCAACTGTGACTTCATTCTTTTGAATGGCCTTAAAGAACCGATAGCCAAAGGTGTGGCCGTAGCCTCGCGCCTGGAATTCATAAAATCCAAATTTATCTGTTTCTTTTTTTCCTCATCTTTACTCTTACTTGTATCCACTACTAAATCCTGATTTGTCATTGCTAAATTCGCATCCAAATCGCGTTGGATCTCCGACGTCACAAAATACATCCCGATATATTCGTAATTTTTTAACATTTTCCCTTCGGATTTGATGTTCTTTTCAGCCTCCGCATTGTTCGCCTCGATTATCTCCTTGTAGCCATTGTATTCCTGCTAAACTTCTTTGAAGGACAAATGCGACTCCAATGCCCAAATAGGCCGGATTTCATATTTGCTGTTGATGGGGAGCAATTGTGTCTGGTTTGTGAGAAAGGAAAGCTCCTCAATCGGTGTGATGTTCGTGCCGCCCAGCCTGAGACATCCTTGGATATGTTCCAGTGGTTCTATTGAAGAGAAATCAGCTGGACTGCCACTTGAGATCTCGAGGTCTCCATATACGACTAGGCAATTGTCTAGTTTGGCTCTGAGCTCGGATCCTTTTACAGCCCCAACTTCTCATTCAAAGTAAGTTTACTGTAGTCAAAGAAAAACGAACCTTTGTACATTTGGATATGAGAGCTATCAGTCTTAATTGATCCAAAAACTTGATTAATGGCATCAATCGAGGCACTTGACAGTTTCGGGTTCCCTTGATCAAAACTTGAACTTTTTTTTGTTTGGATTTTTTAATATGAAGTTGAGCTGTTCCAATTCTGAATCATTTGTAATTTCAATGACAGCATTGTCGATCTCAGTTAAATTTATAAATAAAAGCGAATAGACTGACTTACAAGCATCAAGATTAATCTTCAACATTTTGAATTTATTCCCACTTATGGTGAATTTTTGGGCTATTACGCTCTTCTTTTTGATTTCAAAAAATAATTCGAGATTTTCTACGGTGCAAGCTGACATATCGAATTTGCAGGCTGCACAACTAATCCTTGTTCCAGTACATTTAGCATTTGTTTTCTGGTCTCAAGAAGTGGCGTTATACTGACCACCTAAAGTCGAGCAATTTAAAATAATGAAAAGGTACTGACAATCAAGTGGCCCTGGATCTGGCGGTTCTGTCTGCACTTCTGCTGCTGTCGTCGTTTCTTCTATTGCCCCTGTTGTAGGACTTGATGTAGTTGTCGTTCCTCGAGATGAAGGTGCAGTGTGAAGAAGAAGAAGAATCAGCCAGAAAAAACCCATTAGAGACTTTCTGATGGAAGAATTCGAAGCGAATGGTTTCTTCATTTACAAAGAATAATCAAATTCGAATTATCCGTTTTCTGTTCGCGACTGTCATTATTCTTTCCAAAATTCTTTCAACAAAACTTAACAGGCAATATTAGTTATTTATCTCCCAGAGCGGAATTCATACAGCCAAATATTGTCCCCCAGAAATGGCCGTCCGAAAACTTCTTCTGCTCTGGTTTGTTGCTTTCCTCTTTTATATTGAGCTGCTCTTTCAGGTTACTTCTGATGCCAGCAGTTTATTCTCAGAACTGCTATAACTTCAATGAAAACTCTAATGATTTGATAAAATGATAGAGTGTAAATTTGGATATTTTGCCTTTAAAAGTGGCATAGTGGATTTGGGTATCTCAAAATGGACACAAGAGCAGTTCGATAAAGCCTTCTACAAACATTTTATACCAGGTCAAACATCGCTAGTCTCAACAATAGCAAATATTAAAATCTTAAATTCCAATTTTAAAAAGGTTTCACTTCATGCGATGAGCGAGTCAAGCAAGCTTTCTGTTTAATTTAAAATATAAAATTTTAGCCGGCACTAACTTGAAATTCACCATCAAGAACAACAATCAATTGGAATACCTTGATGTTTTAAATAAAAACATGACAATTGGAGCAGCACCAAATTTACAACTTGTAGTTCACGGGAACAAATTTATCAAGAACGGCATACTTTCCCTATTGAAGAAATTGCCCAAACTTAACACCACAGTAACAGTAGATATCCAAGATTTTGGAGGTTTGACCTTTTTTTAAAGAAAATATTCCATACAAAGTGCGATTTTGGCAGTAAGTCGATTGGAGATATGGACGATCTCTCCAGCTGTTAATACGTCGCTAGAAGCCTCAAAATCGGCAACAATACCAAGACATCAACGAAATTGGCTGCTACAATCAGGAGAGTAGACGAATGCTTAGAGATTTCCAATTCCAACTCTCGGACATCGACTTCTTGGATGCGTTGGAGAAGAATTTGACCTAAAGGTGCAACAAAATCGAGAAGAACAAAAAGTTCTGTCAATTCGACAAAAAGTTGAAGAAGGTTAGCTTAACTTTAGTCGAGCCAGCCCCAGCCTCGGGAACTGTGAATGCCAGAACGGTAGGCTCATTATCCATCCCAGGAGATAGAATTCATTTGAGCCCTTCTGATAGAAGCCCAGCGAAAGGCAGATCTGCGAACCTTCGGTCCTAAATGTGATGATAATCGAGAGGCCTTTTTAGTCCCGTTTCCCTTCGAACCTTAGACCCCTTTCCCTCGAATTTTAAGCCCCTTTACCCTTAAGTTTTAGTCCCAATTTCTCGAATTTTCAAAAAATGGAAAATTCTTTTTTTTAAAAACGACCACTCATAAAAAAGTTGTAATTTAAATTTTGGATTTGGATTAAGATTTGGCAAGGCTTCAGATAGACCGATTGAAACTTCTTTTCTGATCTGATCACAAGGACATGTTGGTAAAAGTCTTACGTCTACTGGGTGCCTTACTCTTTTGTTGTACTACAGGGTAGGGTATGGGAGCATCCGTCTGTATTTCCCGGCTCTACGGTTTTTTATGAGTTTCATTCTTCTTTTCTTCATTACTTTTTTACGATTGAGATTGTTTGCACAGGGAAAAGGGTCCTCTATGATTCATCGAGTAGTATCAGCGACCGTAACGAAGGCCGCCATCATCCTATCCTCTCTTTGAACTTTGCCCCGAGCGTGTGAGAGAGAGAGCGGGGAGAAGAAGCAAATTCAGTAAATTTTCGCCTTTACGACTTTACTGCATCGGCTGCTAATTAGCGTCGCAAACAACTGACGTCTGGTCGCGCCATTCTGGTTTGTCCTTCACATTGCTCCCTTATCTTCCTATTTGATATATGACGCTCGGAGATTTTTGAAATAGATTCCAGTACTAACAGATTCCATTTGTTCAATTCCGACCGGCTAACGCAACACCTGTTGTTCCGAGTCATTTTTAGCTACTTTTCGTAAGAAATTGCAACTTTTCTTGTTCTCAAAAAACTTGTAGAAAAGATTAAAATCTTCAAGTTTTTAATAGAAATCGTAAGAGTAAAGCCTCTCAGGATCTATCAAAATCCTCTGAGGCCTCAAGCTTTGTCGGGCCGAAGGCCCCGACAACGACGATAATCTTGATTTTGTTAAAGATAAATGGCAACTTCAACAACTCAAGAAAAAGAACATTCGATAGATGCTGAGACTAATGAATTGCAATCGCCGGTGAGTTTTCGAGTTCACGGGCTATCTAATATTTGGCGTTAAAGATTTGACAATTCGGAACTATTAATAGACTATACAGTGCGGAGCAAAAGTATAGATCCACCCACAATTTTTGCCATACAGACATCCAGGGTGGTTCTGGAGCCTTGGAAACGTTATTATCGTCTTTAGCGACATTTAAAACCCCAGTATTTCAACTTTCGCGACGATAGACCACTCGACTCAAAAATATGGACGACTTTTATAAGACATATTAAGTTGAGGTGGTGCAAAAGTATAGATCCATTGAAGAAAAACGTTAAAAAAATCACAAAAAATCTTTGTTTTATTTCGATGTACACTTTTTAGTACTTGGTAATGCCTCCGCTGCTTTGAATACAGGCAAAAATTCGATCTGGCATCGACTTGACGAGGGCTTGGAGAAATTTCTTGTCCATGTTCTCCCACTCGAACCGAATGACTTTCTAAAGCTCATATACAGTATTAAATTGCCGCCCATTTGCATAAACACGTCGAGCAAGAAGTCCCCAAGCATTTTCAATCGGATTGATGTCAGGGAGAGAGATGGCCAGTCCATGACTTCAATAACTTGCTCCTCTAACCATTGAATCGTTGACCTCGCGACATGAATGCTGCAGTTATCCTGTTGAAACATTAGATTCTGGCCCGGATGCTGGTGATAAAATGGTACAAGACGCTTCTCTAATAATTCCTGGTATCCAACGGCATTGAGACGTCCTGTGATGAATTCCAGATCGAGAACTTCGCCATTACAAAATGCACTCCAGATCATCACTAATCCCCCTCCGAAATTTCTCCTGGACATGAGCTTTTTCTCCTTCCTGAGGTCTCTCCAGTAGTAGTTGAAACCATCTGGACCATCCAGGTTAAACTTTTTCTCGTCAGAGAAGATGACCTAACTCTTTAATTAAAATTTTTGGAAATGGACTAACTTTTGACCAATCAGTGGCCATGTTGCTTCTTGCAAAATTTAAGCGAGCAGCCTTGTGACGAGCGGTCAATTGAGGAGCATTTTGGATCTTCTCCCTTTTAATGTGAGGACTGCGGTGAATCGAGCGAAGAGCAGTCCATTTTGAAGCGGGTAAATCGAGCTCTTTGATGACCTCGTTTGCGCTGATTACTTGATTAGATATTTTTCTAACGATGCGTCTATCGTCTCTATCGGTCAAAATTCTTGGACGGCCGCTCTTGGGGACACTTCCATACGTTATAGGGTTCTTCAAATAAGTGTCTACAACTTTGTAGCTTCTCGACAGCTTTTCAGCAATCTTCCTGTTGCTAAGACCGACATCGTGAAGGGCATCAATTTTGGCTCACTCTTCGGGAGAAAGAAGTGTTCCACAAGGCATGGTGATTATTTAGATGACAACAATGGATCAAGAAACAATCTCAGATTTAAAAATGTCTGGTTTTTTCATGTTGGATCTATACTTTTGCACCACCTCAACTTAATATGTCTTATAAAAGTCGTCCATATTTTTGAGTCGAGTGGTCTATCGTCGCGAAAGTTGAAATACTGGGGTTTTAAATGTCGCTAAAGACGATAATAACGTTTCCAAGGCTCCAGAACCACCCTGGATGTCTGTATGGCAAAAATTGTGGGTGGATCTATACTTTTGCTCCGCACTGTAGTTCCGAAAATTCTTGGTCCATAAATCCAATAACGTGATTTCAGACTACCGAAAATGCTGAGGAAATAATCAAAAAACTAAAGGACAAAATCAAAAATCTAGAGAAGAAACTTTTTGAAGAAGACAATTGTATCAAAGACCTGCCGACCAACCAACAACAGCCAAATAGTCCAGAGGTAATAAGCTTTATTCTTACAAGGGAAAGTCGCCAATTCGAATCGACGGCTCGCGTGCTTCCCTTGTTAGTTCGTTTCGTGCTCTGGAAAAATCACTACACAACCTACCGCACTCATAATTCAACAAGTTTACGAATGCAATTACAACAGCATTTCAGCCTGAAGTCAAAGCTAACAATCCTATACCTGTTAGTGCTAATACTCCTATACCTAAACGTGTAAGTTAAATCAAACTGATGATGTTGTCTTTTTAGAGTTCAAGAACAAAAATTCGCAAACTAAAAGACGATGAGAAAAAGGAATTATCGAGATTATTTAAAAAGTTTAACTTTGAAAAAGGGGCTAAGTTAACTATTAAAAGAATTAAAAAATACTTAGAAGTGCCCAAGCTCCATATAATAGTTTGTTTCTTGACACTTGGTATTTTACTGTTTTAGGGCAATGGTCACCTAGAATATTCTCATATGCATTTAATTTTGGTATTCAATGGAACACAAGAGGAGTTCAAAAGCTCTAACTTCTATATGTGTGACTACTGTAAAGAGCCTATGCATAACAACAGTCTTTCGAAGTGTGCATTTTAATAATCTAAACTTCAATTATTTATAGACATAAAGGTTGGAATTGTAAAAAATGGTCATGTCCTTTTACATTAGAGGACGGAACAAATATAGACAACTCTAAAATTCTTGATCACTATGCTAATAATTCTGAGAAACTGGGATTTTTTGACGACCCTTGTCTAAAGGTATGTCGCAGAATATAAGAAAAATATGTGTTCAGGTAAAAGATAAAAATAGTGAATATTATTATTGTCTTATTGATGCACAAAATATCCCAAAAGAAGACCGAGCTAAGGAATTGGACTTTAAATATGCGAAATATATATTCTATGTTGGAATAGGGACTAAGGTGACAGTCTTATATTGCTGAATGGAGTTTGATTCCAGGCACGTCCTGATAAACATTTTGATATACCTAGCGATAAAAAAAGTAGCAAAAAAAATGGAAACGATAATGAAAAACAATCTAAAGAAATAAAAGCTACACAATCAAAAATCAAGGAAATTTGGAAAGAACCTGATAACAACCCAGTTATACGCTGCAGAGTTGGACCAGTTAATCCGTTTGATTCTGCATTAATGGAGCGCTGTTTGCTGGAACTGTTGGGGCACGATCAACTGACAAATAAAAGAAATTCACAAGCTAAGCTGCCAGAAGGCTGGGGTTTTCAAGAAATGTTTACTAATGCTGTGTTTGGAATACGAGAATTATTGAAGAAAGTTGGTCCCGAAGAAAATAGCAATAAAGGTAAAGTCTAATCATTAGATCTTTTAGAGAAATATCATTGGGAATTGTTTTTAAGATTTCCTATGGAATGATCTTTCCCAGGAAAAAGTAGTGAGATCCATATCATTTTCTACCTGACGCAGAGTTGGGCGGATTCAATTCAGTTTCATTTTCGTGGAAAAGAATCCATAGAAATCTTAAGCGTTTCCTTTTGTTTATAATAGTAATGATTCATTTTTTTTAAAGAAAATGCTTACTATCATTGGTACGATTTAAAAACCAGGAAAATGAAAGAGGCAGAAAGAAAAAAAGAAAGACAACAGCAAAAAACGCCTTCGAAAAAAGCTTCTTCAAAAACTCCAGCAACGGTCTAGAACTTTTTGTTAGTTACTGTAATTGAATATTTGTTATTGTTACAGTAGTGTGCAAAAGTTTAAGATTTTTTCTTTTTCGCGATATCTTGGCCGTAAGTCCAAAAACGGTTGGAAATTCGTGGAGATATGGCTTGAGCAACAGAGTTGGAAATTTTGGTCAAAAAACTCACCTTTTCGTGACTTCAAGCTAAAATTCGGTCAGAATCGGCATCTTCTTTTAGTCATATCTCCACGAATTTCCAACTTTTTTTGAAGGTCTAAAGTGATTGAGAAAGTAGAGATCAAGCCGAATCAAACTGCATTAGCCGAATTTTGACTGCTCGGTTTACTAAAAGTTTCCAAAATCAAACACGCCTATTTTGCCGTTATCCGTTGAAAATTTTTTTGTCAACTTTATGAGAATTGAAACTAATTGCCGTGATTGTAATCTTTTTAGAAATCTCTGATTAAAATTTGGGGAATTTTCATCAACTCACGGTCAAGATATCGCAAAAAATAAAAAAATCATAAACTTTTGCACGCTACTGGATTTTACTTTATAAACAATCATCTACGATATTCCTAATAATCTATTTATACATTAAATTAATAAATCGAAGCCCCACACACAGTCTCTCTCTCTCTCTATATATATATATACAGTGCGGTGCAAAACTTTATGCCCACCCCACAGTTTTTGATAGAAAAAGGCTATTATTTTAAAAATTTATTTTAAAGACTAACAAAAATTAACAATTAATAAGAGGTAGGACCTTCGTTTTTCTGAATCACCTCAAAGAGTCGAGATGGCATGCTCGTGACAAGGTTTTGTATTGTTTGAGCATCTATCTCATTCCAGGCCTTTTGGATAGCTTTTTTCAACTCGTCAACGGTATTGAATTGAGTCCCGTTAGCGTATACTTTACGCGTAAGAAGTCCCCAGAGATTTTCAACGGGGTTAAGGTCGGGAGATCGTGCTGGCCAGGACATAACTTGTACTCGATTCGCAGAAAACCATGCTTGTGTTGACCTAGAGACATGAACAGATGCATTATCCTGCTGGTAAATCAGCTTCTGACGGCGATAGCGACGCAAATATGGTAGGAGGCATGTCTGCAGAGTTGCTTGGTACTCAACTGAATCCATCTTGTGGCTTGTGAACTTAATATCAACAAGTTCGTGACTAGAAAATGCTCTCCAAAGCATTGCACTACCACCTCCATAGTTTCGACGAGAAAAGAGTAGAGGGTCTTTTCTTAAATCTCTCCAGTAGTAAGCTGTTCCATCAGCACCATCAAGATTAAATTTTTTTTCATCCGAATATACTACCTAAAGTGATATCACGTCTAAAACAGCCAAAAGCTTCAAACTAACTTTTGTCCAATCAGTCGCCATATTATTCTTTGCGAAGTTTAGTCGTTTAATCTTGTGTTCGAGCTTTAGCATTGGGGCTTGCTTCATTTTCTGGCGAGTAATATGTGGATTTCGTTGAATCGATCGGCGGATGGTCCACTTGGAGACTGGAAGGCTAGTTTGTGCTTGAATCTCGGCTGCAGAGATCATGGAGTTTGATGCTAGACGGGCAATTCTACGATCATCTATAGGCTTGAGAACTCTTGGTCGTCCTCCTGGATTTTTCTTTCCATATCCTGAGGGATTTTTGACAAAATTGTCAACGCATCTTCTTGAGCGATGTAGTTGTATGGCGATCTCACGGTTGCTAATGCCATTTCTTTTTAGTGCCAGAATCTGAGCTTGTTCAGCAATAGTCAGTCGCGCGTTTAAGCCCATTTTACTAAAACATACTACAACTAAGACTAAGAAAAAAAACTAAGATAAAAACACAAAAAACGACTCGGCCTCGGCCAGAAAACTGTGGGGTGGGCATAAAGTTTTGCACCACCCGTTTTTTGCTGATTTTTGTGGAAGGCCCAAAATATTTCACTCGTGGAGCTAACTTGCTGTGGATAAGGGTTTTTTTATGCGCTGAGCACATTGGTAATATCGAATAATCACCAAAGTTGAAGGGGACCTCGGGATGGCCAAAAAGTGGGGTGGGCATAAAGTTTTGCACCGCATGTAGTAGCGGTCAAAAGTTTATAAATTTTTAAAGGTTTCTTTTCATTTTTTAGTATTGGTTTTTTCGTGTGTTTTTTAAATCTGTTTATGTAGTATAATCATTATTTTATTTATTTTAAGATGGGCAAAAGCAAAGAAATAAGTCTTCAACTCCAGGAACTTATTGTAAATGCACGTATTGCTGGTCAGAGAAATAAGGATGTAGCTGCTCAATTTTCTCTCCCCAATTACACAATTTCTTCTATCTATCGATGCTTTAAAATCAGAAAGGTGCTTATGAAAGCTCCAAGGTCAGGAAGACCTAGGAAAACTTCGTTACGAGATGACAAATCATTTATTAGAATCTTGAAATCTAATCCGACTTTGACTGCTGTAGATATAAATCAAGATATTTCCACCTATCAAGGACTAAACGTAAGTGTCTCTACTGTTAAAAGAAGACTTCGTGACTATGGACTATTTGGTAGAAGGCCGGTCAAGAAACCCTTCATCAGTCCAAAAAATCGAAGAGCCAGAATTCAATTTGCCAAAGAACATTTACACTGGACAAAAGATGACTGGAAAAAGGTGTTGTTTTCGGATGAGTCTAAGTTTTGCCTCTTCGGTAGTGATGGAATCAAGTATGTCCGAAGGCCAACCAATAAAAGATTCAGTCAACAGTACCAATTGCCAACAGTCAAATATGGAGACGGGACAGTGATGGTCTGGGGATGCTTTAGTGGTTTTAGTACAGGTCCTCTTTTCTCTATAAAGGGTAATATGGACGCAATCAAGTACAAGGAAATCCTCGAGAATACTATGATCCCATACGCAAAAAGAAATATGCCAAAGCATTGGGTATTTCAGCATGACAATGATGCAAAACATCGTTCAAAGCTAGTTTCTCAATATCTTACTTCAAAGAACATAACTGTTCTAAATTGGCCAAGCCAATTCCCGGATATTTCGCCAATAGAGAATCTCTGGGAAGAACTTGAAAGATCAACCAAAGGAAAAAAAGCTTCAAATATAGATGACAAGTTTGCCATTTTAAAGACTGCTTGGGATGAGATATCACAAGAGAAAATTGAACATTTGATAGAGTCGATGCTGAAACGTCTTCAAGGTGTCATCAATTCATTTGGTTATCCGACGAAATATTGACTACTTCGTAGTATTTTTAATGTTTTTCTCGTTTAAATTCTTTCAAAAGATTGTTATCCTGGTAACAATTAAAAAAATTTATAAACTTTTGAACGCGGTATTTTGACTAGCAGTCATGAAATTTTTTAGTTTTTCAAATTTTTACAAAAGTGTTTTTGCCATATTGTTTAAGACCGTTATAGATATCTACTGGCCAAATTATAGAGAATTTGGATGATCCCCGGCTAAGTTATGGCAAAAACAAAAAAATTTATAAACTTTTGACCGCTACTGTATATGCCCTGATAGCCACATTTTTTCCCTTTCCCTCTGTATTCCCTGGTTTCTCGATTTCTGTTAAAGGAAGAGTCTCTAACGTTAAACCCCTAGTTTGACTACTTTTAGATAAAAATTGGTTCCATACATATTAAACGGTGGAAAGTATGGCCATTTTTGCGGAATCGATCGTAACTTTGAAAGGATGTGATGAAACGAGCTGCGGTTATGGACCCGGAGATTTAAATGGGCAAAAAAAGCAGTGATATTAGTTAGAAAACACGAAAACTTCAAGAACCCAAAAAACGACAAAATTCGACTGATTCCATACTTTTTGAACGGGGGTGTAGTAAGCCAAAATTCATATCGATGTGAGCCGCTGTCCTCTAATAGCAAACTTAAATATACAAATTGTAAATTTATTTATAAAATTGGAGTGAGATAGATCACTTTCCAGTATGAGTGCGCATGTGAGTGTGGAGATTTGAGGCTCTGTTGAATGCTTTGTCGCAGTGCTGGCAGACATATGGCTTGTGCTGAAAATGTCCTTTTCTCCTCCAAACTGAAAAACAAAGCTACCGTAGTGTGAGTCAATCGGTGGCGGGTGAGATTTCCCGGCTGGCGGAACGCTCGACCACAGTGTTCACACGAAAACGGCTTCTCTCCTGTGTGGATTCTCTTAAATTTAACAATTTTTTGGTTTTCGGTAAACGCTATGAAAAAAAGTAAAAAATTCTGTTTTTTGAAATTAAAAATTGGCCAAAATGGAAGAGCGGTAGGATTACGATAATAATTTGAATCCCGGGTGGAAAATAAATTGAGAAATACGGTATTGTGAATCTAAAATGTGTCATTATGAGGTGACCGAATGAATGTCAAGCACTCCTCTCGACTCCTAATCCTGTAATTGAGAGGTCTCTCCCCTCCGCAATCTGTTCCCCCCTCTGACTGTTTTCCCTCTTGGCGCAATTGGGCCCATCTGTGCCATCCTCACGTGCCTAATTACCCAAACTTTCCCCCGGTCGCCCAGGTTAACCGAACCTTCCAAATGAATTATTCACCGCCCACTGAAAGGCTCTCTGTTTCGATGGCATTGTCCTAACCGGGGGGAAATGCCCTCATTTGCGGATCAGACCGGCTGCCCTGGGAGACAGAAAGAAAAAGGACACAAACCTTATGGGTTATGAGTGTATTGCTTCGGGAGAAGGTCTTATCGCAGACGTCGCAGCGATACTTCTTCGCATTTCCGTTTCGAGACACATCACAGGCAGCTCGAGGAGGTCGGATTAGTGGAGGACGTGGGAACATACAGTCTGAAAATTCTGAAAGTTATTATTTTTATAAGTGGGAATTTTTCCTAAAAAAAATCACTCTTAAAAATTACATTTAGAGGTTTTTAAACAGAAAAACGCTTTTTTCCATAATTTTTGATTTATTGCAAACTTGTAGAAAATAATAAAAGCTACAACTTTGTAGAACTTTGTAAACCCCAAAAATCGTCATAAAATGAAAAAAATCGACATTTTTTTGAGCTTCCGCAAAAAAACCCAAACTCAACATTTAGGTCTCGCTTGAAAATTCATTTTTTTTTGGGAGGATTTTGCCACGATTTCTGTTCAAAATGATGTTCTACAAAATTGTAGAGAAGATTAAGAGCAATAAGTTTGTAGAATATTGTAAATAATGAAAATGAGCTATGTTGAGTAAAAGAGCTGTCTCTCACCTTTTCTAATGAGTCCTGGAAGAAGTGGAGGGATTAGCGGCTGTCTCAAGGCGAAATTAGAAAAGTTGAAGGCATTCTGCATAATTTGTAGTTTGGTTAGATATTCCATTGTGTGCGCAATTGGAAAAATTGGTCTCTGCTGAAAATTTGTAAAAAAAAACAATCTCAATCCTCTTTCTTTAAAAGTACCGGTAGAGGGACGGATGTCGGCTGACTAGTGGCTTGTTTTTCTTTGTCCATCATCTCATTTATCAGTTGAGTGAGACGAGAAGGCTCTCCTTCTTCGTGCTCTTCCTCTTCCTCCTCCTCTTCCTCTTCTTCGTCTTCCGGCTCTTCGACTTCTTCAGGCTGCGAGGAGGTCGACGGAGATCTGAAACGTTGGAATAAGAAATAAACATTTCCATGGAATTGTGCTGATTTTATGTTTTTCAATATTTTGTAATCTTTTAGAGGAGAACAAGGGCTTCAATTTTATAGAAGATTCAAAATTATAAAAGCTAGGGGAAAAAATGTAATGTAGGAATGTGATAGGCGAAAGACGACAATCCAAAGCTTTATGATTTTCCTCATCTTCCGGGGTATTTTTTTCCGAAATGTTGGAGAGTTATTTTGGAAATTTGAAGAGAATCATCTTAAAGTGATTTTCAAGCTCTATCAAATGATATCCGCTGTTTTATAAATTAGACTAGACTGAGCTCATCTTTTCCCTTGATTTTGCAGGTATAAAAGTAAGAATACGTTCGACTAAATTGGTGGGACTTTCTAGATTTTCAAAATGAAAACGTCATCCCTCCAACTACAGTAGCCCGAAGATGAGAGGGAGAAGTGTCAGACGGCGCTTGTTTTTGGCTGTCTCTCGCTGCATCCCATTGTCTACCGTATTCCATTCGGAGGTGTGATACGTTCTCAATTATTAAACGCCATCCCCATAGAATTTGGGGCTGGTTCGAAGGCGAAAATATTTTCGCTTCAGCGCCTTCCTCTCTCGGCGTCTAGGAAATGTTGTAGAGTGTGAAAAGCTATGAATAATTCGTTGTGAGGTGACAGTACCTTTTCAAAAGGTCGACGACGCCTTCTCTCGTCTCCTCCTCGGTCTCTTCTTCCTTATTGTTTTGTTCCAAAAGACTGTCGATTAGGAAGCATTGGCGGGTTTTCATCGTCATCAGAACTCCTGGAAAAATGGACGGATGCGCTGACTGTTTTTATTGGCCAGTTTAGAGCTTCTCAATTTCGGGGGCGAGGGCAATTAAGGCCAGGACAGATGAGGGCAAGCACCGGGAGAGCATGAAAGATTCAGGCAGTCAGGAATTGGCCACTTCACGCCAGGGAAACGTTGCCAAATCATCTTCCCTCGAAAGACTTGCTTTCTAGAAAAATAGCTGCCAAATGAACCAGAAAGTGGGTCTCAATAGGAAAACCTGGACTTTCTAGAAAAATATTTTTTTAAATACTAAAGTGAAAAAATCAAGATTTAAAAATTTTAATTTAATTCAAAAATTGCTCAAAATTCACATTTTATTGGAGTTATAGTAGCCCAATTCGGGTCCCGAATGGAAAACCCTTATTTTCAGGAATTTTTCACATTTTTCTTGGAGTATGGTCTTCTACAAAGTTATAGAGATTGATCCCCTCAACAATTTGGTAGAACATTTCAAACAAATATAATAATCATTTCTTTTTGTTCTTTGATTCCAAATAAACATCGAAAGTGAGAATAACGAGATGAGTTCAAAAAATGCCTTTAACCTCGAATTTCAAAATTTCTGGGCAAAAAAGTCTACAAATCTGGTTACGTAGCTCCTCGGAGTTGCGCATTTTCGCGATGAATCAGACTCCATCTGCTGACAAGTGGGGGGCACACAGGTGTCTTCCATTTTTTAATGGAAATCGTATGCGCAATTCGACTAAAAGCAGAGAAAAAGGAGGCTCAAAAGCGGAGTAAAAATAGAGAAAGAGAATGGGAGAACATCGGGGATTATGATTACCGTAATTTTGATGAAAAGGATTAGCACAAGGTAAGAACTTCTTCGTTCTGAATTGAAGCTAATAATGCTAATCTGCTCGTGCTACAACTGTTCATTTTCTTAATCTTCTTTTCTAAAAATTTGCAGAATAAATGGATTCTAAGAAAGCAAAGGGTAATGCGAAATAATGGCAATTTTTCACTTGGGGCTGTTTTTTGATGTTCTAAAATGTTACAGATCTTGATTTTCTCTACGACTTTTCATTTTGTAGGAAAGCTGCGGTAGAATTTAGAAAATTCGAACGAAATGAAGATTCAAAGTTCAAAGCTTTTTAAGGGCTATTGTAGCTCAAAAATTATGGCGAAATTCTTGTATTTTTAAACAAATTTTCGAACTTCTAATCTTCTGCCTAGTTGTGTGTCTTAATCTCGTCTATAACTTTGCAGGCGATTACAATGTTCCAAAGTGGATTCGGGGTTTAGGAGGACAAAGTATAGGAGATTTGAGCGACTAAAGCGGTCAGTGGGTGGGATGGTTTCCAACGGGTGAAGCGCGTCTCCCTGTCTTCGAATTATGCATGTCCCTAAGGAAACGCGGCCCTTCAACGGAACCAAAAATGGCAGCTGAGATCAGAAGACTCTCTGGGAGAGTGGGCGGGGAGAGAGAAGCGCCAGGAGAGGAGCTCTCTGTGAAGAGCTCCCCCTCTCCCTACCGTACTCGAAGGAGGCGGAGCTGCCAGATGTCGAGACTCTCAATGAGCTGCACACTCTCTCAGATATTTCAGGCGCTTTGAAACATTATTCATGACATTCATGATATCGGGGATTAGATGACCGCCGCGCATCCGAATACACAAATAATATTTGGCTAGAAGGTGCGTAGGAAGGGTACGGTAGTCCTCCAGGGAAGTCCAGGGGAGGATAATGCGTCCATTCAAAAGCCCAGACAAACAGACAAACTCGTTTAAAACAACTTTATTCAAATAACAAACCAATTTCTATCATAATCTCATCTTCCTTCTCAATTTTAACAACTTTTCATCAAATCCTACAATTTCCAATGTTTCGCAAAATTATAGATCTTGATATCCTCTAAAAATTTGTAGAATATTGGAAATTATAGAAATCGGTCTAGGAGCCAGAAAAATTGAATTTTCGCATAAGATTCAATCAAGTTTTAGGCTTACTGTGGCTCAAAGATCTCTTCTTTTTTTGAAGTCTCCAATCCAGCCAAAATGCTATTTTCTGAGCTTCAAAATGATTTTTACCAAAAATTTGTAGCTCTTTTATAACTTTGCTGAACATTGTGAATTTAGACAAATCGAATAAGACTGAAAAAATCCAGAAATGTAAAATATTGCTCCGACTTGTTCTCCCGCTTCTCATAACCTCATCTCATTACTGTAATCCGCAATTAGCCTGCCTTGCGCAAGGTTGTTGTTTCTGTAGGACAATTGCGTCACTATTTGACAGGCAGCCGATGAAGCGGAAGGAATTAGGGAAAGAAGAAGAGTTTTTCAATTCAAGGGCTTCTTTGGTTAAAAAATCAATGAAAAATAGAAGAAAAATTTAAATAATTTTTGGCTGCCTGAGGACAATTCAGAGTTACAAGCTCAAAAGTGTTAAATATGAGCTTAACAAAAAAAAGTTTTAAGATGAGGTGGAGTACAGTAAGAAACGAGTGTCAACATCCGATTCCCATTGTCAGCCGCAATAATTACACGTCGAGATTGTCATCGGCCCGTTATCTCTCTGCCTCCCTCCCAAATGAGAATTCTCCTCCCTCCTCTAAAAGCCTACCTGTTGGAGCGATCGCGTGCCAAGGGATGAATAAATGGCGCAACAGCTACATGATGAGCACCTGAGGACCCCAGAGAGATGACACCAGCTGTGGTTACTGTAATAGATAGCAGCTGCGATTCGAGACGAGGGCTGTTGACCGCGGGAGATGGGAGCCAGCCATGTGTCAGCAAAGGAGCCCATTAATTACCGGATTATGAGCAAATTGACACCACAACAATTCGAGTTAACCTGAAAGTGGCTTTGGAGTCGGGAACGATTCCTCTTGAGTTGAAATCTATCTTGAAATCTTCGCCACAATTCCTCTTCTTGGGACCTACAGTAGCCTGATTTTTGAAAAATTCGTGCTGCAACTAATGCAATCTTTGAATAAAAAGCATCCAAAAGCAAGAGATTGTGGCTTTCAATAGCCTAAAAATAATAGGAGAGCCTCCTAGTTGATACAGTAACCTATTTTAAAATTTAGAGAAGCACCGTTTGCCGCCAAAACTCCAAGAATTACAAAAAGAATTGGTTGATTCCTCGAGAAAGGTAGAGAGGCTCATCGTTCATGGGCGCATTCCCGCATCTCTGGGCTATCGCTCATTCATCAGTATCAATTGAGGCTCTCCCCTCCGCATCTTCACCTCACACGCAAGGCTGATTGAACCTGAATAAGTCATCTGGCAGGCCTCTCTCTCTCCCATCTTCCCGCTAAGGGGGAGATTAGAGTGCAGGTGGAAGAAGCAGCTGGGATTGTCTTTCAGGTGGAGTCGGTAAAAGGCCGCCGGAGATGGAGCTCTGTTTGACTTCCGCTGTGTCGTTGCGCAATTGACAGATGCTCTCAAACATGATACTCGGGGAGGCAATGATTCTGGGGAATCAGTCGAGGCCAATTCAAAGTCACCCAATTTTGAGCTGCTCATAAAAAAGGCGACAGCTAATGCTCCGAGAAAAGGGTTTTTTTGCGGCGAGACCCATTTTATTCTTAAAAAAAGGCCTTGGATAAATTTTAGGATAAAAATGGGTCTCGCCTCGAAAACCCCTTTCTTGGATACAAAGGATGTCGTCTTTTTTATGAACAGATTATACAGTAACCTTAATTTTCTGGATTTTACTTCAAATCTTCAGCAAAAATTATTTTAAAAAAAAAAACAGAAAATTTGAAAATAAATTCAAAAAGTAATAAAGCAATAGAGGGTAATTCGACCTCAAAATTCGCAAAAAAAAAGATCGGTCTTTTTCTCAAAAAGTTGTCTTCCTAGGATACGGTAGTTTTGTTAAAGCTTGTCAAAGTTATCTAATCTTTATAAGATTCAAGCGAATAGAGGTGAAATCATTCGCATCGCCATGGGCAACAACTCTTCGGTTTTTTGTTCTAGAGGTAGAGCTATTGTACCATTGTCCAGTTAGTTTGCTTTCGTTGATTTCCAGCATTTCGAGACAGACTGTGATTGCTCGTTGAATAGCTGCAACTGTTTGAGTTCTTCGAGCTGCTCCATTCAAATCAAAGAAGAAAACAAGTCCGATGTTCTAGATACGACTCAGCTTTCCACGGAGAATCTCGTAACAGCTAAAAGTGACATTTCAGTCTTCAATGCTGCTGACGAGGGAGACTTAGACACCGATATGCTTTACGGTTTATTGTTTTTTTTTCCTTTTGTTGGAAATATGATTTTAGCCAAGAAAATGAAGATAGAAAAACGAGAGCAGGTCCTTTTGGAAATGCTTGAAGAAATTAGAGCTGAGATAGGCTCGATTCAAAGAGAAATCGATAAGTCTCTCGCCTCATTCATTCAGGAGCACGGCTTCGATCCTACCACCGAGTGGAGCAATCAATAGTAGCCTTAAACGCTAATAAATGTTTGAAAATTTTGAGCTGGGTTTTTATACAAAAAATGTGTTTAGTCATCACAGAGATGGAGGAAACTAGCTTTTTTTAAAGCGAATTGGTGAAATTTAGAAAGCGAACACCTTGTGCTTTAAAAAAATGTATTCGCTTTGGAATCTCATCTAGATCCGGTCTCATTCGTCTAAAATGTCCCGCAAAACTCTCTCCGGCTTAGCCATTGCCTCCATTCAACAGAACATGGATCTGATCCTCCCGACAAACGAGAAGTATCTCGCCCCATTTTTTGCTAAATTCCTCCTCGATGATGCAATTTCCGAAGAAACAATCTGCAATTGTCTGGAGATCTTGATTTCTCTGTACGTAGATGATCTCTCCCATATCGACAATTTGGTTCAAAACCGGCAGCTTTTCAATCGACTTTTCCAATTTCTCAACCTTAAATTGGAGACCCAATCCCAAAAGGAAGAAACTTATTTAGAAGATATCCAAGTAAGTTTGCCCACTTTTCGAAGAAAAAAAAACATTTTCAGGAAAAGTCTCTCGATATTTTGTTAGAGTTCTGCTGCCATTCAACCCATGGAAGGGAAATACAATCTCAAATTATGGCCAGAATTCCGACGATCATTGAGAAAATCAGCAGTATCAGCATAAAAGTTTCCTATGGGGCCGTCCTTTTGATTCAAGGCTTGGCCATAAATCCTAGAAATAAATTTGAGGAGACAGAACGGCTGAGTCAAGAACTGACTCACATCATCACCACAGTTTACAACAGAGACTTGGTGAGATTTGCCCCCCATCGCCACAAAAGTAATTTGCAGATGGGAATAAGAGAAATAGATGGAATTTTAACAAAAACCTTTATGGATGCAGCTCTGACAACAATGCACATTATTTTCTAATAATCTTTGAAGGTTTTCCCACAATTTTTCACTAATAAGCTCTTCGTGAAAATTTTAGTCTCCTTTCCCCTTGAATTTTAATAATAATTCTAATAAATCAACTACATTTGTATTCGTTGAGCTTTTTTCCCTCGAGCTCAGCTCATTGGCTGCCATTTCGGCCGCATGTAGTCTGCCATTTTGGTCTTGGAGTCAGACTTTTACTCTGAAGGTTAACCCGACTGGGGTTTGGCATCCTTCCAGGCAGTATCATGGCCTAAACTGGCCTTTGTTGGTTGCTGTCTTGTCCCCATTTTCCTCCGCCAAGGACAGAGTCTCCCCCATCGATTGATGTCGATTTCTCCGTTTTAACCACCATCTCAATTTTCACTCTCGCTTTTTTCCCTAATGGCTGTTTGTTTTGGCCGAAAACCACAAGCTGGGTGTCCCTTTTGCCGCCTCACCGTTGGTAGCCGTGCGCAGTGGAGATTATCCTTAATCTGGACTGGCGGCCTATTCATCTTCGCGATTGACTTCGATGGCCAGTTACTATACAATTTAGACGGTCATTACCTTCATTTCTGGACTACTTTCTTCACGTTTTAGGCGAATTTCTCCTGCGAGAGAAAAGATCCACAAAAGCTCTCTCTCATTTCTTATTTCTTGAAGAAAAGTTGTAAATTTTGAGCTCCTCTACACTTTTTTGAACATCGCTTTTCAAGAAAATAACTGCGAGATATATAAAAATTGAATTTATGCGCAAGGTTCAAATATTTATTGGCTTACTGTACTCGATAAACCCAAATTTCTGGTTTCCTCTTCATTTTTATTTTTTTTTAAATAGTATATTCTCTCGTTGAAATTCAAGGAGTTTATGAACATGAAGAGGCCCATTTAGACTTATAAAATCTTTCTTTCTCCCTTTTTTTAACACAATTGTCTTCTCAAAATTGGTCAATTTCCCCCCAAATGGGAGTCTATCAAGACAGAGATAGAGAGAGAGAGAGAAATCGGTCTCACAGCCACTTTGCGAGCAATAAACCTTGAGACTTCCTGATGCTATCTTTTACACATTCCATGCCACATTTTTGGCCAATTTCGATGACAGTTTTTGCGAAGAGTCAGCTGTAAAGTAAACGAAGCAAATCGAGCGCTTCCTGGGAAATTTGAATCGTTTGAGGCAGATGGCTCCCTTTGAATTCCTCTTCCTATCGTCAAAAGAGCTTATTTTCACGGGTTACAGTGTTCAGCAAAGTTGTTGGTATCTATCTCCTCTACTAAACTTTGCAGAACACTATTTTCCTTGAAAATTACTGTATTGCCCGGAAATTTGCCAAAATGTTATTTGAATATCCCGAAATAATGGGAGATTTTTAACTATATGTCGCCTTTTCTAGCCTCACTGACAATTATATTCATAGCTAATCGCCCTCACTTTTACAAACAACAGCAAGTAGTAGACGACTAGCGCTCTCGCGTCGATCTATGGTACGAATCAGCAACAAACCGGTACCTCTTATGTCTGGCATCTTCCCGAGGAATTTGTTTATTTGTCTCCCCCTAAAAATAACAGAAATCTCCCCAAAATTAGTTTATTTTTTCGAGAGTTAGAGAGAGCGAGACACCGCACGTGGTGGAGGTTGTCATGACGTCGATCGATTCCGGCAGCCTTAATTGCGCGACCGGCTGGCTGTTCACCTGTTGTGTTGTGTTTCCTCTCTCTTTCGAGAGCGAGAGAATTAACGCGAAATGCCATCGGCCAGGAGGTCAGTGTTTACAATTAGAAGAGAGTTT
The DNA here is from genome assembly GCA_932521405.1 of Oscheius sp. JU1382. Classification (NCBI taxonomy): domain Eukaryota; kingdom Metazoa; phylum Nematoda; class Chromadorea; order Rhabditida; family Rhabditidae; genus Oscheius; species Oscheius sp. JU1382. The sequence continues at coordinate 6,957,085 of OW051479.1, forward strand.
TTGGCCATCTCTCGACCGGTTCTCTAGCCAACCCCCTTCCCACTCTTGAAGAACCCTTCGACTCTATTCAAATTGCCCTATTTCCGGGAGAGTTCTCGTTCAGCCATGATCACTTCCACCCAAACTGACTCGATTCAAATACAAAAATCTAGGCAAATTTTATCTTCCCATCCTGGACAAATAAGCAATTTTCAGACAACAGCCGATTATGGCAGCTGCATCTCCACGGGTTTTACTGCAAATCCCCGCTTTGGTCATTGCCGTCCTCGGGTTTATTCTAATGTTCGTTGCTTTGGCTACCCCTTCCTGGCAGGTATAGACTCTCTTGGGTTCAACAAGCATGGCTATAGACTGTATACGCTAGAGAGTTGAGACAATGGGTGCAGTCCGGATTGTGGATGAGTTGTCAGACGAGGCCCAGTGGAATGTACACTTGTACTTATACTTTTACCAAAGATGACTTCGACTTTTATACAAGTGCCGAGGTTGTCAACATCAGAACACCAGCTTTCTATCGTAAGTTTCTTCTTTTTCTCGCTTACCATTGGAAAATAACTCATTTTCATTATTTTTAATGCTCTACAAACTTCTCTACAAGATTGGAAAATTAATTTTTATAAAAATCGCTCTAAGAGCCTCAAATCTTTCCACTTTTCAAATGGAACCAAAATTTGTGCTTTTTGGGTTGATGTAGCTCAAAAGTCTGATTTTTCTCAATATTAGAGCTGTTTCCTGGCTTTTGCATCAATTACAAAGTTGTAGAACGCGATTTTTCTATACGTCTGTAGAACATCAAAAACATTGAATATTGATAGAGAGTCCCTAAATGAAAGGATTCAGCTTGGCAGCGAACACTTCTGCATATCTTGCTGGTCGGCCAGTTTTGTGCCCTCTTGGCCTTCATCTCTTTCTGTATTTCGAACACCGAACAGTTTGAAAAACTCGCCTCCATCGCGTTCAACATTCTTATCGCCATAACAAGTGAGTCTCTCTCAAGATCACCAGAGATCTTTTATTATTTTTAGCGATGATTGGCCTCGGCTGTATGTTGGCCTTTGCAGTCTTCGCGAATATGGTGGATTACCGATTCTACCATGTCTCAGTCTCCGGAATTTATGAGAAACACTTTGGATATTCGTATTACATAGCCATCTTTGCTTGCGTCCTCTACTTGGTGGCGTTGGTCCTTTCAGTGTTTTATACCTTCAAAGTATTGAGAAACGAAGGAAATTTCGGAAATAGTCGAGAAACTATTAACGCTTACAGGGTAAGTGGGCAATTTTTATTGGAAAAAATTAACGAGCATTTTAGCATCCGGTGGACGATTGGCGATCGTCTCAATTTTCTTCTCCATATATGAGCGAAGAGCAATTTGCGATGAGGGCGCTGCCTGATCTCCCGCCCAAGTATATGCGATAAAACTTCACCTTTTGTCTCTCCTCCTATTTTCGGCTCTTAAAGTGCCATTTTCGTCGACTCATTCAACAAGCCTTTCTGCCTCAATTTACCGGTATAACTTTGGTTGTAAATAATGAAGATTCTCTATTGATTTCGACTAGTCTGAATTGAATGAAAAGGCTGTCCTTTCCTTTACCTTTTTTGTTTGTTGATGTTTTCTCCTTTAACCTCAATCACGCGGGTCTGTTTTGTCCTCACAATTCACTGTCAATTCATTCTTGCTTTGGGCTGAAAATCTATTGCCGAATGCAAAGCTTTGCAGTCAATTTAGTTATAAGCATAGTAGCAGATAATTTCGTCTTCCGAGCGGTGAATCTACAAGGAGGATTTGCGATTGGAGTGTGAGGGGACTCTCTGCACATCAGAGACAGCAGCTTCTATTAGTTTTATGAAAGAGAATCTTTTATTTGGTCTTGCGCCTTTCCCCATCTGGTCAAATAATTTTGAGCAGAGCTGAAAGATTTGAAACTAACTGTATAAACCAAGCTGCCCAAAATTATTCCTATATGAATCAGAGACCAGGTGGCCGAGTGGTTAAGGCGATGGACTGCTAATCCATTGGGGTTTCCCCGCGTGAGTTCGAATCTCATCCTGGTCGAATAATTTTGCTTTTATTTTGGTTACGGTAGAAAGCCTTTTTTTTCTGGAATTTAGGCTTCTATTTCAATAAGACTTGATCAGTTTTATTCAAACAAAACCGCCTGTTTTTTCCATAAAAATATGGCTATCAAAAGATATCCCAAATCCCTCGAGATTCAAAGAGAAAGAGCTCCCATAAAACCCGGTGCCAAGTGGCTGGGATTGCTTACGGCCATACCACGTTGAAAGTACGCCATCCCGTCCGATCTGGCAAGTCAAGCAACGTTGGGCCCGGTTAGTACTTGGATCGGAGACGGCTTGGGAATCCCGGGTGTCGCAAGCTTTTTTTTTCTTTTTCTTCTCAATTTTTTTTGCACTTTCTCTCTCGAATTCACTCGTTACAGATAGATTGCCAGTCGCAGATCCGCCCAGTTGATAACCTTGATCCGACACTCGCCCGACCCAGCATAATACGTAACAATGGATCCCAATAATATGCTTCAATATTTCACTTTGGCAAAGTGCCAACTAGCTGGGGCTATATTGACAGCCATCGCTAATACCCTACTCTTCCTTGGGACAATTACTCCAGCCTGGCAGGTAGAACCGACTCTATAGTCGTTACTTGCTTTAGGTGGCTGAAGATCTCGACGTTGGGCGATATGTCCAGTCTGGATTATGGCTCTACTGCCCTGGATCTGCTCAATGTTGGTACATTTTCAGTGACAATCTCATTAACTATTATGAGAAAGTTGATGTCTGTCGCTTTCTTTTAATAGGAGATTGTCGCAAAAAACTCCTTCGAACTCCTTATTTCTTCGGTATTCTGAAAATTAGCTTAAAAAGTACTTCTTCATTTAGGTTGGCATTATGCTGTTCTAATAATGAACATAATTGCAATGGTTCTCTTCTCGTTGGCTATAGTTTCCGCTCTGATTGCTTATTTCCGACCATTGAAACTAAAATTCGCTACTGTTACCTTCATTATTCTCATCTTTTTGGCCAGTAAGTCTGAAAAAAGCCAACAAAAATATCAAAACAGACCTGGATCTTGTGATTTCGTTGATTGTCTTCATGGCTAATGCCGAAATGCTGGAATCGAAGTATCTAATTGGTGTTAAAAATACCTTCGAGGTTCGATAAATTTAATTTTAAATGGCAAATATATAGAAATCGTATGGTTATTCTTTCTACTTGGCTTGTTTGGCTATGCTTGTCGCTACTTTTGCTATGTTAGCCGGCGTTTTGATGGTTACTTTCTCGTTCTTCCATATGCTGCCAGAAGATGATGTTGATGTTAAATCTAATGAAAATATGAGAATGGAAAATTACCGTACTTCTCAATATTACCAGGAGCAGCCAAAGCTTTTAACTGCTCAGCCTCATTTGACCGATGGATACAGTACTGGTGGACATACTCCGATGAGAAGTGGTACTCCAATGTCTCAGGTAGGATTCACTTGAATAATTGATTGTTTCTTTAGCTTCCTCCTTTGGATACAAGACATGGTGAATATATTCCGCCTGCTCGTTCGCCTCGAGGAGATTTTGTGCCACAAACCCGGCATTTCTACAGTTATTAGCTTCGATCTCTTTGCTTTGCTGTCTAAACTGGTACAAAAACAGAAATCTTGCCTTAATTTTCATGTCAGGGAGATCAAATAAAAAAAAAATACAAATTACTCAAATTATAAAGTACCCGTTACTAATCACTTTCTAGGCTTCATCAGCTTCTTAGCTACACTCTTGTTTTGAAAGTTCTCCATTACCTGAAAATAAGTTTTAATTTGAAAGCTAGCAGTATTACTTTATCTGATTGTCTAGTACGTTCAAAGAATTCATCCAATTCTTCTAAAGGTTTTTCTTCTTTTTGAATTACAGATTGAAAATCGTTATACAGAGTGATAACAATATCTTGAATTTCTCTTAAGACCTGGAAGTGTCAGATAATTTGATAAAGGAAAGACCAACACTATCAAAAGGTTGAATTGTAAGAGCTTTACTAAGTAGTTGATGTCCATAATCAGCGTTGTGTACCGAATGCAGAAGGCATATAGCATGAGATCCCATGGCCTTCACATCATTTGGTTGCAAATGTGAAGCGCATCTGTATTGTGTAAGTTGGCTTTAAAAAACAAACTCGTGATAAATATCGCCTTCTTCATATCTTTGTAGTCGTCGAGCGCAGTGCCCAAGATTATTGAGAAGCGGAGCCCAGTATTTCTCGATCTTATATTTTTGCACTTTTAGATATTCGCAAGGCGCTTTTGTCATTTTATAAGCTGCAGCATTATCTTCGTTACTCATCACCAATTTTAAGGCCTTTTCAAAATTTGTCATAGCTTCTAAAATTGAATAATAGTTAGACTATAAAGTCAAATTACCTTTAAAATTTCTCTCGTTGTATAAAATGCATCCAATCTGCTGCAGTAGAATTGGACTATTTGGAGCATAATTCAAGGCATCATTAATGAAGCTATTTGCAAGTTCAAGCCCATTTCCGGTATACAACGTCGAAATGTAAAGATAAGGTTCAAAATTTTTTTCCATCAACCTTGCAGACTAAATTTGCTTATAGCTAAAAATAAAATAAATATTACCTTATAATATGAGTTCAATGCTTGATCATTTTCACTATCGGCTGCTAAGATATGGCCTAGAGCTAAGAAGCCCTCTCCAAAATATTCATTCATTTGCACAGCTTTGTCTAAATAAAGAATAAAATAAATTCTAATTCACTTCTTACTCATGTATTGTTTGGCCAATCCTTTGCAATTTGGTTGCGTTTTGCAGGTATAGTAGTACATTGCGACAGTATACCACGAATAATGATGATCTGGCATTGAATCTACTAGTTGATGGCCAAGAACAAATAAGGCATCTGCATCCTCCAGCATTGTTAAACTATCAACATGTGTGAGAAGGCATGGCTAAAATTATGCATTGAGTTTATAATTCTGATTAAAAAATACCAGGTACCAGCCATATTTATCCAAAATTCCGCTAGTGATCTTTACAGCTTCTTTTGGATTACCTCTGGCATAGAGGTCTTTAGCTTTGGCTGCTAGTATCCGTGGATCAGTTTTGGGATTTTCTCTTTCTTCAAACTAAAAGAATTGTTTTAAATAAACATAAAAACTAACCTGTTTTTTAATGTGTAGCATCTCCTCGTGATCAAATAGTCTATGCTGCAATACAAGCTGCTCAGCGTGAAGACAGTTTCTATCAGATCGTAAAACTTTTTTAAAACAAATAGCTGCTGCTCCTCTATTTCCCACATTTAGAAAAGTTTTTCCAAGAACATTTAGCAAAGCAGCGCTAAACTGAAATTAGCAAATAAATGACAGTAGTACTTCTTACGTTACGAGCTCCAGCCCAATCGTCTAGCTGTTTTGTTTCATCGAGGGTGATAGGGACTTCATTACCAGACAAAGTTATATCAAACCCGTTTATTATTGTTTGTCCTCTTATTGGAGTTCCTTGAACGTCAACCTAAAATTTAATTTATGGGGCATTTCAGGGCTACTTACTAGGTGAGCAAGTGGAGTAGATTGAATTAAATTATATTGCTTCTGATGGTATAAAGCATTCACATGGTAATATGCAAAGTAGATATGCCTCTGATATAATTTATCTTCTGTCCAAAGAACTGTGTTCACTCTCGCCCATTGTTGTGTCATGGAAAGAAGCTAAATGCAATAAGAATCAAATAGAATAATGCCTCACCTCAACGAACTTAGCTATTTTCAAGGGACTTTTACCGTCATTACCTGTAGTAATCTTTTCATAATGGAGGTCGATCCAATAACTAGCACCTTCATGATCGCCCATCAAGATGTCATGCCTAAATTAAACAGCTTCTTAACTAACAATGGACTTACATTATTTGATCTTCAACATTTGAAGGCAAATCATTAATATGGAATGAAGAAAAACTACTAAATTATATATAAATTTACGTTGAAAAAAACAACATACAATGAATTTTTATTCTGTTGCGCCGTTCGTGGTGCTGTGCTGGTGCGAGCTGCACTCTTTCTTGAACTCGACGCTAATGAACGGGTCTCAGGCGTTTTGAACGACATTACTCTGCAAAAAGTATTTGACTCACTTATATAAGAGTAAGAACAAAGAGAATATAAGAATATTATATGCAACAGTCAAAACCAATTCAAACTGCTATGGTCGTAATTACGTAAATGTCGTTGGGAGGAATTTCTGGTCAATTTTATGGCTCTTTCTGCACCTTCTTCACCCCGTTTCAGCACAAATAACTAAATAAAATAGTTCAACTCGTCTTAAAATTTGTTTAGAAAGAATCATTATCTATTTTTATAATCTATGATGTCTCTCGAATATAGCTAAACATTCTAAATTAATTCCGTTGTTTGAATGGGCCAACGAAAGAAAAAAATCCCCCACTCTCAACTATTTTGGCAGAAATATAAATTTTTTTCGAGTGAATAAGGTGAAAAATTGCTCTACAAATAAATTGACTTCATAGGGCTTGTTGGTATTTGGACGCTTTTTGTAGTTCTCATTCATAGACTTGAGGTTCTCTGTTATCTCTCCTCTCACCACTAAACGTCACCAGTAAACTCTATTTATACTATGCTAGATTTTCAGATATATGCAGCTCACGAAAAGCGGGTTAATCTCTCAGTACCGACGTGATCCAGAATTTCGTTCATCAGTGATATCTCATGCCTTTGGTTTAGCTTTATCTACGGTTTTAGCATTTGCTCCTTATAATATACAATTCACTGGCTTTATTTGCCTATCTACCGGTAAGACAAAAGTAAAATTGTATACTTTACTTACATTTCAGCAATTTTCATCTCTTGTTATTTGTATAAACACACATTTGCTTATAGTATTCAAGCAGGCTTTTTAGGATGGGTTAGTTATAGTTTTTTATATATACTTTTGATTAATTTAGGTATTGGGCTCAACTTTATCACTTAGTGTGATGTATTATGATACACTTTTCACGTTTTTTATACGATATCTTCTTGTTCTTTCAATATTCCATTACTCAGAATTTCTATTTACCGCAATTACAAACAGGTACTTAATATTTCCTTTAACAACGTTTTTAATTTTTCAGAAGATCTCTTCGACCTGACTCTTTTTTACTAAATCACTCAAAAGAATACTGGATTGCTGCTGTTTTAAGTTGGCTTGAATTTACCATAGAAGTAAGTCGGTTTTTAATATTAAAAAAAATTCTTTTAGGCCAATTTCTTTCCATCAATTAAAAGTTATTGGATTAGTTATGTGGGTGTTTTAATCTGCCTTCTGGGAGAATTCATTAGAAAGACAGCAATGCTACACGCCGGTCTGGGATTTACCCATAAACTTGCCTTGTCAAAAAGGCCAGATCATAGACTAGTAACAAATGGAATTTATGCATATGTGAGACATCCAGGATATGTAGGTATGCTTTATTAGGTTATTCTTTCTAATTTATATGTTAGGATGGCTACTTTGGTCAATCGGGACACAGATAGTGCTGTGCAATCCCATTTGTTTAGTTTTCTATGCAGTAGTCAGTTGGAAATTCATGGATAATCGCATTTACGATGAGGAAAAGGATCTCATTGCCTTCTTCGGAGAGCAATATGTTCACTATCAACAAAAGACATGGAGCGGAATACCTTTCAGTCCCGGGTATATATTGTAAATATCTTTTTTTTTTTTCAAATAATAATTATAAAACTTTCTCATATTCTAATCTCCAGAGATGGTAAGTAAAAATAGTATGTAGCCTGTAAAGAGAGAACTGAGGATGGAAGGAAGTTGAACTAGGAAAAAGAGAAATTTTCACACAGATATCTAGCGATTGGGTTCATTACCGATTATGCTCTTCATTTTAAATTTTTTTTAGCAAATACCAATTAACGTTCAGCTCTCAATTCTGCACTGCAGGCAATGGTGCACATCAATCAGTTGCCTACATAATAGAGAAAAATGGCCATTTATTCGGCCTAGCTAGAGTGTACTTTAAGCATTTGCCATGTGTTTCCGCCCCATTCCAAGGTGAAAATTAAATTAGCCAGAGTTTCTGATTGAAATTCGAGCTCATTGCGCAGTCAGCACACAACCTGCTCAACCTCAACTATTTACATTTCGACTGTATTTTGCCTCACAACCATTTGGTGTGACGTATTTTGGTTTGGTAGAAGCGGTATTAAAAGTGGTATGAGATGTAGTTCTTCAATCCTTACCTTTCCTCACTTCGAATATGTGGACTATAAAAGTTTCTTAAGTTTAATATTCTTATTTCTACGAAAAAGGAAAACAGCTTAGTGCTTTAGAAATAAATGGGAATATCTTAAGAGCTCATTCCAGCTGGGGCACGATGCGCTGGCAAGCGCCTATTGAACTTCTTCATTCCATACTGAAAGATTTTGATAAGACTGATCTTGTTTGCCGCCTTACCGATTCGAAGACTGTTATATCGTCGTCATTCCTAATGAAAAAGCAGTTGATGCACTAGGAATAGGATGATAATAATTGAGGGGAGTACTTACGGTGACAGAAAAGATGAAAACGATTGAGAAGAAACAAAGCCAAACGGCAACTACTCCAAAGTAGTCGATGGCGTTCAACTGCTGCTTGAGATCAACCATCTTTCTAGAAAGTTCGATAATGGAAAAGGGGACGGGTGAAAAAGAGGAAAGGAGAAAGCGCATGGTCGTATTGCGACCAAAATACACCTAAACAGTGATGACCAATGGGCTGTAATACGTCAAGTAATAGACCACGTCATTTGAGAATGATTAGAAACTAAAAAGTGCAATTTCTCAAACATTCCCAATCAGAAATAGCAGCTAGAACGGTGCGCAGTAGACGGCGGTGGCAGCACATTGAAGCCCCAGAATAAACAAAAGTCTGATCCGATCGATGCCGCAGAGCAAAGTGGACGAAAAAGCCGCGGAATAGGTACTCCCGTGTCTAGACAGCGTGCAGTCATTTGCAAAGCAGACTGCAAAATATTTCGAAAGACACCAGATGTTGCTATATTTGTGTAGAGAACGGATCTCTGATGAGTCATTATTTATCGTATATCGAAAGAATTTCTTGAATAAACTATTGTTTGGCATCATTTACTACAATCTTTTGCCAGTTTTTTTGGCTAGTAGTAGAAAACAAACGAAAAAAAGAGGAATATGGAAAATATGATAATATTAGTTTCAAAAAAGGAGGGCGAGAGTCGATACGCTGTTTTTGCAATGTTTACGTTTTACTGTGTATTTGCCTTATTTTCATCCTACTTTAATATTTTTCTCCTTTTGATCCTACTTTTGTGCAATCTTACTTTTGCAGTCGTTGTTATTTGTCAATAAGGAAAATAGATCAAATGCAAGATGTCCGCATGCGATTCACAACATATTTTGAGTATAGATTTGCTAATAAAATGTATACTCAAAATATTTTAGTTTGAATGATAGGGAAATTACGACGGTTGTTATAATAGGAAAAAGTTGACAAGATGGGACCAGGCGGCGGCTTTTAGGACCCTTTTGCCTGGAGGCGATCGATTGTGGGCAGCTGGCGAGGCTATAGCTCCCTCACAACCAACTTATGAACATTTGGAAACGGCGAACATGCCGGGAAGATTGAAAGCATCGAGGGCTACCGACTATTGAATTTGAAAATTTGCCGCGTTTTGGAATTGGCTTCTTTACTTCTCAGAAAAATTACAGAAAACCGTAGAGAATGCTTCCTTTTCAGATGACAACAGAACTCCTTAGATTACGCTGTCCCGACTGCCCATATGACAGAACTGAATTCGATATTGCACGACTTACAGAGCATTATGCTATAGCGCATATGGGTAAACTTTATAACATTTCTAACACATAATTTAGGAGGAATTTGGCTCTATAAGTGCCCGAGATGTCAGACAAAATTTGCTACTCCCTATCTTGCTGCTCACCACATGATTACCTGTTGGGATATAACAGCACAGGTCTAAAGATGCTGCTGAGGTTATTTTAAGGCTCGTTTAGATTCACCAATACACACAACCTTTGGTAACCTACGACTTTTCTGATCATCAAACAATCAAGAAGGTAGTCGACAAAGCAATAATGGATGCAGTCGATCGGAGAGTTCGAGAAGAAGGTAGTAGTTTTATGTTTTTAATCACAAAGTAACTCAGTTGACAGAAGAGCATCGGGTTCTAGTTCTGGTGCGCAACTTACACACTCTAATATATCTACCAGTGAGGAAGGATTCTACAATTTAGGTATATATTTGATTAGCAAAAGTCATGACAGTACTCGATCAACCAGAGAATCACTTAGTTAGAAGTTTCTAAAAAAAATATCTTTTGCCCAAATTAATATTGATGATCATCTGATTGAGAACTCGTCCGAATAAGCACACTGAAAGTATTTTTAGATGATCAACGTAATAACAATGAATATGATATCTACGATCCTATGTCCTTGGATAACATCAGTCCAAATAATAGGTAATATTTTCCTAACTAGTAATCTGCGATTATTTCAGCCGCAATGTCTCAAATTGGGGTGATAGGATTATTTCGAATGAAGTAGTGGCAAGACCTTCTCGCGAAAGTTTGTTCGGAGATGCTCCGGAAAGACGAGCTTCTATTGAGAATTATGGATATGTTGATCGCAGTCCTCAAATCAGGCGCTTTAACTCTCCACCGTTAAATCGCCGTACGCCCTCTCCTGAGCCTGAAGGACATCGCAGAAATGATGAACGTCGACGTGGCAGCCCTCGAAGACGAAGCAAAAGTCCTCGTGCACGTCGTGGCGTAAGCCCTCGCATTCGTCGTGCCGCAAGTCCGCGAGTTCGTCGCATTGCGAGCCCACCTCGGACTCGTCGCACAGATGAAAGGCGTCGTTCACGCGACCGTAGTCGAGAACGTAGAATACGCTCGCCATTAAGAAAAGTTTCGCGCATTCGGCGATCAGAATCCAGAGAGCGTCTTAGGTTATTATTGTAAAATTATTGTTAAATAAAAATTTCAGAAGAGATGATAACATTAGGCAACAACAGCAATATACCAATGGCATTCAACCGATAGTTTATCCACCTCGAAATGCTCCTATTCCTTCCTTGATGGATATAAATCTAAACGATCCACATAGGGGACCTCCTATTGAAGGGTAATTACATTTTGGAAAAGTATTTATTTTTCAGTTATACTCTAACTCAGTATGCTCCTATTATTTCACAAGCACCAGCAGATGACTATCTTCAACCGAGTATTCCTATTGGAAAAGGCATTATTAAGCGTTAGTTTCTATTACGGTTATTTACTAACAAAAATGACTTAAGTTACTGGACCTATGTCTCCAAGAAATATGATCCTATACAATGAAAAAACTGAAAGTACTGATGTTATGATTGAATTGGACAGCGCCCGAGGCTCTATTATGTACTTCAATTCACGCGTAAGATGCATGAACAAGAACTTTTAATTGTAAACAGGTACTCTCCGATGCTTCTTCTTATTTTAAAAGTCTGTTTGAGTCATCAGAATTTATAAATGTATGTTTTCTTGATATATTTTCTAACTGCTGACATTCTCATATGACAAATAACTTTTCAGAATCCTGAACGAAAACTGTTCTTAAATCGTCCATACGTGCCTTTTCTGGATGCAATGAACATTGTTCACGAAAGAAAAGTCCCATGGAAAGCTCGATGCAAAAGCTATTTCTGCTGTTGGAACCGTAGGTTGTTTGCCTTACCCTTATCAATGAGTTCAGTTCATCGCGTTTATAAGGTAATGAAAGAGGCGATCGAACTCGATTTGACATGTGTTAAAGCTTACGTCCACCGTGAACTCTTCCTCAATCGCTGCAGCATTCTAAATGACGTAAGCGATTGCACAGCCTGTATTGAACGCGTTGCATTAGCAAAATACTTTAATTTACACGTCCCCGAGGTAAGCTGGTTTAAAAATCGTAATACGTATTTCAGAATGTAAAATTCACACCAATGGCTTGCCTGAAATGGATTTCCGAATGTGAAGAGCGTAGCTGTGCCCCAGAGCTCAATATTACAACAGAAGTTGTCCACTATCTTAAAAAGTTCCTAAGCGGTCTAAACCTGCCCGGTTATTCTACTCCAGCTATAAGCCAACAGTAGAGCTAGCTATTTATTTTGTATCACCTTTCTATTTTTTGTCTGCTAGCTTAATGTTTCTCAACCCACAAGTCATTAATAAACTCCATGTAACATTTGCTATATCGTGATGCTGTATGGCTTATTCTAAGCTTGAAAAGTTCTAAAATGCCGTTATTTAAAAATCTCCTAGGAGAGATCATGTCTAAAATAGTCTTTCAGATCCAAGAAAGAGTTTTGAACTTTATTTTGATTTAGGTCCCTCCAGATTCCAAGTAGTTTTCAACGAGTCGACGATGAAGAGTTGGAGAGCGGCTATGGAAGAGACCATGAGTAGTCTCGTTTTCAATCCAGACCAGATTCCATTTTTAACGAGGAGTCTGAAATTTTTTTGAAACAAATTGGCCATGAGATTACCCAAGAGTTTTTCGATAGGTTAATTTGGGGTTTTTGTTTAGAATTGAAACTAAAGCATCCGGCTGATGACTGACGATTGTTGCAATTACTCCGCCCAGAATTGAACCAAGAGCTGCCCATCCCATTTGTTCCGTCTTCGAACAGTTGGCTTTTGGCTTGGGTACTACTTTGGCGTAGAGAAATTCCATGATGAACTCGAAGCTGCTTAGCTGTGCGCAGGTGAATGGCACTTGCCGCATTGCTAGAGGGGGAAGCCCTTTGAAGAATCCCTCGGCGCCCTTCTCTCGATAGATGACTGATGTGCAACGGAAAGCATATCGAGAAACAGAAGGATCCGTTTGAATTCGGACTTTTACTGCCTCAAATGGTGAGAGAATCACATCGCCGATAAGCTCTGCCGAAGCTGCAGCTGCCAAAAAGACTAAGGATCGATATCTAAAATGAAATCTATAAATAGTAGAAAATCAAACTGACTTTTTGGATGTTTCTTCCCCCAAAAACTGCGAATATTTCATCTTGAAGAGCTCATAAAATCCGAATTTGAAAAAGCCCTTTGTGCCGTAGCCAAGAAGACAGGGAGCCCCACCGCGTACCAGTCCTCGAAGTCCTTCTTCTGAGATGGTTCTCCTCCAAGCAGCTCCTAGACTCGGATATTTTGCTGGATTCGTCTGCATTCGACACTTCACAACGTCTAGTGGAGTGGCACAGAAATGAGTACTCCCGGCGGCTATTACTCCAGCATATCCACAGTGAACAATATACTCATTTGTTCCATAGCCGATCTTACGAGGAGCTGATGATGAGAGTATAAAAATCTAGTTTTGCTAAAAAATACCAGAATTTTTAGACGACATAGAGTCAGTTAGATGAGTAGTTAAATGAAGCTAAGCTTGCGATTATAAAGACTTTTACTACAAAAATCAACAAATGTCACTTTTTACCGCCAGCTGGAGCACAGTCTAATTTTCCTCGAACTATATTCGCTTTGATAGAAATCAAATCTCTTCGACGACCACCCATTACAACAACCTAAAGCCTCAAAATTATCCAAAAAAGACTACCCTAGAGTGCTCCTGTAAATTGTGGCCAACTCCCGGAATATAGGCGCAGACTTCAGCTCCTGTCGATAATTTCACGATGGCACATTTCCTATTTCCAGAATTTGGTTTCTTTGGATGACGAATAACAGCTAAATATCAAATCAAAGCCAAAAATGCCACTTACTTTTTAAAACTATTCCGTTGAAATGATTGTAGCCGCTGATTGGGCCTTTATCCTTACTTCTTGCTCTTCGTGCTGGAGGCCCATTTCTATAGTGTAAAAACTGTGCAAATAAACTATTGGAAAAAACACTAACTTGAATGAAATTGTTCCTATTAGAGATTGAAGTCGTATGCAAAGCAGAACTCGTAACTTTCTGCCAGAATTGAGTTATTGCTTGTGGAACTAGCCTCGAAATAGAGAACATTCTTCTGAAAACAGTATTTACATGTTGTTTTATAGTTTATAAATGTCGAAAATAAAAGAAGAAGAGCAAAACAGATAACCAGCTAGTTTGTTTTGTAAACTGCAATATACACAAGGCCCTTCTATGAAAAAAGTTTTGTTACGCATGTCTTTACTGTCTTTTTATTATTCGAGAAATAAGACTAAGAAGTACTTTTTTGGACCAATATAGAGAATGAATGCTTTTCGAATTACTGAGAAGAAATACTTGGGAGATGAGCTGCAAATGAATTGCATCACGGCTTAAAAGCCTTGATTTGCATTTTAAAAATCGCTCTATTCCCATTTTTCTAACAAAAAGTTACTCGATAAAGACAAGTCAGTAAAATTTTGATTGGTTTCTAACAATGAGTAGCTGAGATCTCTTGTTTTACCTCTACGATAATTCGACAAAAGCTAGCCAATTTTGGATTGTTACGTATAAAAGAAGTTAATCCCTATCTAGTGTATTCTAACTGCTGACAGTTGCTGCAGACGATGGTTGAGTCGGATTCGGAGAGCCAGCCGAGCGATAAAAGTGACGAGATGATACAGAGTTTAAAGAAGAAAGACGAATGCAAATCGAGCATCCAACCAAGGATCGAAGAGCCAGAGAAGCCAAAGCCGCCAGAAAAGAAAGGACCTTTGGCTTTTATTCGAGCACTTTTTACACGAAAACAGGGAAAGCACAACAGTGAACAGGATGTAAACCAAGAAGAAGAAGAACGACCGGATGCTCCAGAAATCAAAGAAACTCAAATAAAGGGGAAGAAAAAGACGGAGTTACGAATCCTGCGACGAGGCAAACCGAAGAGCAAAGAAACATTTGCGCCAGAGGTTTCAGACGAGAAGCCGCCGCTCAGAACAGCCATCATTGCTGCTCCAATCTCGCCTTTTTGGAAGTTGATCCGGGGAATTGTGAAAGATTCGCTCAACAGAGGTTCAAAGGGCATTTTTGAAGAATTCAGAAAAATGAAGAGAGTCACCAAACTCGACGAGGCCACAATGCCGCAATTCAGAGAGTTCTTCCGCCAAAATAAGCTAAAACCAGCGAGGAATAGATATAAAGACGTCGGCTGCTTGGATCAAACCAGGGTTGTCATCTATGGAGCACACTCTCAGCACTATATTCAGTAAGTTCTTTGGGAGTATTATTGTCTTCTTTTTGGACTTTATTGAGTTCCACAAATATAAAGAACAGACAGATTGAAATTTAAACCTCCTTAACCCGATCATAATTGCTCTAGCTTATGCTATCAAACTTAAAAACCATTTTAGTGCAAATTTTGTGCAGACGCCGCAAAATTCTCGTCGCTTCATCTGTGCTCAAGCACCAATGGATTGTACAATACTCGATTTCTGGAGAATGATCGTCCAAGAGGAGTCAGCTGCAATAATAATGTTGTGCGATCTGATGGAGCAGGGGAAGAGCAAGTGTGCCAGCTATCTGCCAGTTCTGAATAGCACTTTGGATTTCGGTGAGATTAAAGTTCGCTATGTTTCGGATGAAATCTGGAGTCCGGGCGGAGTCAACAACAAAAATGTGCAGATTATCAAAACGGAGCTCAGTATTCATGTGGCTGGGAGAGCTGCTCCCCACAATTGTACGCATTTCCATTGGAAAGACTGGCCAGATCGTGGAGTTCCTGATGTTCCAAAGTTGGAGCCGATTCTTCTCCTCAATGAGGCAACAAATCTCGGACCGAAGCCAATCGTCGTCCACTGCTCAGCCGGAGTTGGTCGAACTGGAGCCATCGTTCTCATCCAACATGCCCTGGAGCTGGTCGAAATCAACAAAGAGACTCTCACTGGATTCGCTACTTTGCTCGCCAATTTGAGGGAACAGCGATTCAATTCCGTCCAGACTGAGCACCAATATCTCTTCGTTCATTTCGTCATGCTCAAGTACTTCCAAATGAAGGGCTATATTCCTGGCGAATACAAGAGCAAAATAGATAAGTTCACTACTGACTACCGCGAAGCGATCAAAGGATTCGACCAATAAATTGTCAGCTTTTTCTATTCCCTTTTTGGGAGTTCTTATTCGCTTTCTGTGGTTCCAATCAGAGATGTAGAGTCCCTCGATCAGCCAAAAGAGAGGGAAAGAGGAGAACCAGCCGATGACTTTTTTCCCAACCACGTACAGGCTACTGAACCGTGCTGATGGCGTCTTTTTGCTTCGATATGACAATGGCTCTCTTTTTCGACTCAATCGCCTTGCTCAATAGACCGACTGAAACTCAAGGGCGAGAGAGGGAGACGGGCGGGCTGCCTTTCAATCAGAACAATACGCCATGTTGACAGATGATAATAGTTTGACACGGCAAATACATTTAGGAGAAAGAGAGAGGTCCCGGAAGGAGGAAGCGCCTTTGATTTATATTGAGAGGAGAGAGAGGGTCGTGGCGCAATCGCTTGCGTATCAACACCTGCGGCTTGGCTCGTTGTGGTAGATTGGGTAATTACTGTGACATATTGCTTGACAAGGAGAAGCGCAAAAAATTGATTACTCTGTATTTCACAATCTGAACTTGGAGGTTTTCTCTGCTGGCTTTTGAATTGCTGTGCTAGCCTCAATCGAAGGTCTTGAAAAGTTGATGGTTAGCTAGCTATCAACTCCCTCGAAATCCTCCTGACAGTCTCCTGTCGCTAAATACCCGATGCCACCTAGGAATTACTGTCGGTCATTATCCCGCACGATGTAGAGATGGCTATCTCTCGGCCAATAGGTTTACACGCACAACTTGGCCGAGACAATTTGTGGCCCAGCTGTCGTCGTCTGAAATTCGACGACTGCTACAGGTGGAACATCTGGTGGTCGGCCCCCCTGGTTACCTTCTCAGGTCTCTCTCTCTCTCTTCATCTCGATTAACGTGTCGTAAATTCGAGGCTGGGTCCTCAGGACCGGATAAAACAAATAAAGCGATTCGACCTTGATGTCCGCATGCTAATTATTGGACGTCGTCAGCCTCCTTCAAGAGTCTGCTGAAGGACGGCTAAAACGGCGCTGGTTATGAGGTTAAACTGCAATCGACACAGATAGACTCTGCCAAATATTAATCGCTTCTGATCATTACGGTAAAAGGCGCCTTTTGGACGAAAAGTCATCATTTCCTTTCAATTTTTCTACAAAAATAGAAGGAAAGTTACTTTTCTTGTGGAAAAATAGGCAAGCTTCTAGAATGTTTGATTTAATTCGACGATCCCCCCATTTAAATCTCCGCAAATGTCCTTCCGTTTTTTTTTCCGAAATGTTACGGTATCCATCGCAAATAACTCCCATCATAAACAATAAAGTCTGCGTGAAAATCCATCGTAAATCCATTCATTGGGTGTCAAAGCAATTAACAGCCAAAGATAATGCTCCTCCCGATCCCCCATCGCTGATCTTCTGTCTTTCCCACTAGCCTGGCGTCTATGCATAATGTGATGGCGGACAGTTTACAGCCGCCACAAAAACCTGTCACGGAAGATTCCTCTGTCTTTCCGAAAAGTTCTTCCCCCCGGAGTCTCTCTCAGTCTCTTAACGCAAATCGGATTGTGGGAGACGTGAGCGGATCAGCAACGCCTCAATGGCTAAATCAGAACACGGGGCGGCTACCGTAGTCAAAAGAGAAAAGAGGAAGTCATCAAAAATTGGCATATCGATGACAAAAATGGAGTATAGGCTCTTCAGGCAGCAATTCACTCCTAGTCCTGGGATGAATTCTACTCTCGTCTTTGAAAGTTTCGGCTTTTTGAGGAGGTTTCAGCCATCAGGAAGATAAGAGGAAGGCATTCTCAACAAGAAAAAAGCCAAATAGATTTCCCCAAGGTTATCCTATCCTAAAATTTTTCGAATTGTTCACTTGCTTTCGTGATTTTTAATTTTTTGCAAAGTTGTAGCTCTTTATTTCCTCTATAACTTTGTAGAACATGATTTCTTACAAAAAAATACGAATAACCTCTAGGAAATGGAGTTTTCCAGATGGGATCCATTTTTGGGGAACAATGACTCTGAAATGATTCTGATTTTCTCAATTTTTGGTCTTTTTAATATTCTGCAAAATTGTAGATTTTGATTCCTTCTACAAGTCTGTAAAAAATCTAATAGATCTAAAGAATAAGGTAATTTCTTTTGATTTTTTTTGGCTAGCCAGTTCAGAAAAATAATTTATTGTCAACGCGTTCCTTAGAAACTCGAAATTGTCGATTGGCCGCCTCTAGTGAACTGTGCGAGAAATTCCGACTGATTTTCCAGCTGGTTGCACGCGTGCCATCGACTCTACTGGCAGTTTGTTTTTCAAACCATTGAGACGTTGATTTCGTCTTCTCCCCGTCCCCCATCCTCCGCTAATCGTCGCCGCTCAGGTGCGCGAGAAGTCCTTGGCGGCCATGGGCCAGATTGTCTTGAACTCTCGCGCCCGAGGTCACCAGTTGAGAGAGGGAGTGTGAGGGGAGATACCGTAACCTAATCCCAGCCGGAGTCAATCTATCAGCCAACAAGATTATCCTTCGCTCGCGTGCGCGAGCCACACGTCTGAGTAGAAGGATGTTTGCCAAACAGATCCCCCTCATGTAAGTAGCCGGTTTTTTACATTGTTTATGCAAAATTGACTGGCGGGAAGATGAGTAAATAATGAAATATTCATCGAGGGGATGATGTCTGGATTTATTCTTTTGTTTAATAGTCAGTCGGCACCCGGGAAGGACAACAATTACACGTTCCGGATGCTCTGAGCAGCTTAGCTGGAGGCTCATTTAGGTCTCTCAGCTTGAGAAAAAAAACATTTTAGGAGATTCTTCTTCCCTCGAAAAGCTCTGAAAAATTGTCTTCGATGATTGGAAAAACCAATTCTTTCTATTTTATAGGAAAGTCACTGAAAAGAAACCGAAGATAATAATAAAAGTTGATAGTCTATTTGAAAAAAATAAGACAAAACTGCGTATTCACGTATGCTCTGTGATAGGGCTTTTTGAGACCCATTTTTTATCCTTAAATTTACTAAAGGCTTCCGGCGCGGAGATCTCAATTCTCGGTGCGCCGCGAATACGCAGTTTTGTCTTATTTTTTAAACAGATGATAGTCTATAGATTACTGTAGAAAGTCTCTCGCAAGATTTGATTAGAGAGATTTGATATTTAGAATAGAGGCTGCCGTAATCCTGCTTCTCTACAATTTTTGGCGATATTTTTGAAATAATTTATTGTGAGACCCCTTTAGAGGATATTTCCTGTTCCGCTTACCCTCTTGAGACATTCCCAAGGAGGATGAGTAAGAAGGTTTGTGAGGTAGAGCGGCGGCGTGATCAAAGCTTCTGACATTTCCTTTCACCTCCCAAGTCTAACAAAAGCTCCTTTCTACTGAGCTCAGCTATGTTGCCCGTGAGACTGTTGATTAGTTCACAATGTGGGAAAGAGGAGTTCTCTCCTCTAAGTGGGAAGTGATTGTGGCTGTTTCGTGGTTGAATCACGCGGTCCAGTCGGGGCTGACAATGGGCCCTCGTTGCCTCCTTTGTACGTCTCGATCGACGTCCCCCAGCATACAATGTCGTTTCATTTAAACAGCACTACAGCCAGCCGTCTTGCCGCTCTTCTCCTCGTCTCAGCCGATTTTTCCGCGTCTTCTCCAGCCGATTTTGAGTCCCCCCAAGCAAGATTATTTTACCGCCAACATTCCGTCCTCACAGCACGGATAAGCTCCAGCTCCCATAATTAGGTACACAGGACAGCGGATAATTGCGGGAGAAGGCAGATGTACGCAAGCGTAGCGGCTCCTTTTGAACTACGGTAATCAGTGTGTCTCTGATACAGTAGGCCTGCCTCCACCCAGCTAGCGGTAGATGTTATCGCCGGCAAGAAGACAAACAACCCGTGACGAGACAGCTGTAGTTTTTATGAAATTCGAGAAAACCAAAAAACAACTCCAGTCGGTAGGCAAAAATCAAAACAATTGGCTTCCGTCGTCTTAAAATAAGAGTTTTTTTTGTCAAAACCATCAACTTGTTTTGGTCATTTCTCAGCGAATTTTCAACCAATTTTTGAAGTCCAAAGCGTTTTAAAATCTAGAAATACAGTAAAATCAAACTTCTTTAGCCAGTTTGTTTCGAATTTTATTTTCTCTCCATAAATTAGCCCGTAACTTATAATATTCAGTTAGCCTTTTTGCCTCACTTTGATGCAAACTTTAGAGCTGATCCGAGCCTGAGAAGACGCTACAAAGAATAAAAAGTTTAAGATGGCTGAAAAGTGAATTTAAAAATACTAGAGATCAGAATTTTCATTAAAACTATCGAAATTTGAAAATGCTTTGATCCTTGAGGGGTTTTTGAGAGAGAGAGAGAAATGAGTTGAAGCGCTTTCAGGGCTTCTTCTCGCTTTCGCTTCTCCAAACTGATAAAACCAAAGAAATTTGTCCAATTAACCCCTCGAAAAATCATTCTAATAGCTGTTTATGAAAAGTACCAATCCTTCTTATTTTCCGTAAGATTTGCCCTCGTAATCCAATCGAAAGAGCTTGTCACCATATTTTCACACCCTCTCAACAGGGCCACGAAGCCATCTGTCCCTTTCGCGCCAATGTCTAATGGAATGTAGTGAGTCCTTGAAGAGAGGACGGACCATCTGGTCCCTTCGCCTCTTGAGAGAGTCTCCGCTCAATTAGACAAAAAGACATACCGCCTGCGTGTTGTTATGTTAATGTAGTCCTCTCTCCCCATATTGTCTTAAGGTGTGACCCGGGGAAATTGCGCCATCCCCAAGGCCTGCGCCTTTCAAAGTCCCCGACAAAAAGAAACTGATCTCAGCTTTGGCAATCGATGGAAAGTGAGAAGAATGTTGGCAAACAGAGTCTCTCCTCCGTTCTCGAGACGCAACCGGTCCCCCTCCTCACATAGGAAGCCGCTACCGTAAACCGCTGAAACTTTCCCCTCTTGGCTCAGGTCCCCAGAAGTCCTCGTGGCTACCGTAAGCCGGGATTAACACCTGCGAATATATTGGTAAACACGATCAATTATGGCGCACAAATAAAGAATACAAACAGCACGTGCGCCCAAAATGATATTACGGTATTCCTCAAAATTAATTGGAAATCCTATCCAAATAGATAAACCACTGTAGTCTTTGGAAGGCGAGAGAATTCAAAGAAATGATTTCGAGAATTTTTTCCTAAAATCATCTGTCGATACAGTAACTTTTTATGATAGTTTTCTCGATTATTTACGATGAGTTTTATGTCTTCTCAGTACTTATTTTAGTTTAGTGTCTTTCCCCCCTTTTTATTACTCGAAGTAGTCTGCTCTCGATGGTCGAAGGGCGCTCCCCCGTTGTGAGTCGACGCAATTAACCTGCGATGTTTCATCGGTCGTTTAAAACGCCCCTGGTTGGCCTCCGAATATCTCTAGCACCGGAAATCAAAGACCTCCCAACCTCTTTGTGCTCGGAAACTCTCAGTCGCATTGTCTTCTGTCCCCTTACAAGGTGTCAATATATATATCTCTCCCTGACATGGGTCAACATAGGTCACCTAGTCCGTTACGGTAGCTCATTATCGGACATTGTGCGATTACGCACCTGAGAGCAGCAATACGGACGAATATAATCCTGTTAATATTCACGCTCTGGTAGCCACTCGACATCGGTAATTAGGGTTGGAGGGAGTTCGGAGCTCCCTAGAGCTTGTTTTCGCTTCAAACCCCCTTCGGCTACTTCGGGAAGGCCTGGTGAACAATAGGCAGCTTGGATGAATAATTCCCGACGACGCCTTGTACTACATCTGTCATTTGATCCGAACTATTCTGATTTTCAACAAATCTGATCTCTGAATAAGCCCAGAGACTTCCTTCTTCCTACTAATTTTCATAGGGAGCAATTAAAAATCTGAAAAATTTCAGCAGCAGCTCCTCCTCGTGGTCTAATTGCCCTCAGAGGTCTCCGTCGCTCCTCTCCAAAGGTCACAACCGTCGTCTTCTCTCTCCCTCCAAAAAACTCGTTTCCTCCTCCCAGATGTGTCACTCAGAAAATAAAACTGTCAAATCGATCATACAGAGCCCATATCATTCGGTTGTTCCCAAGTCTCCTCAAACTGACACCTTTTTCTTTTTCTTTTGTCTACTTGGCTTTAGTCTTCCAGGAGAGTTCTTCCCGGCTTGTTAATGGATAGCAAACTCGCTCCTCTTTTGGATAATATTCTCTACTCGAAGATGATGAATCCGGTGAGTTTTTAAAATAAAAATGTTGCCCCCTCTACGGTAGATAGGAGAAGCACTTCCGATGAAATCAGGCGCCGCCGCCTACCGTAGTCGGGCCCACTGATGACGTTCGCGACACGCACACCTGAAGAGGCTTGATTAGCCCTGCGACTATACACGACTAATTGGCAGTATAAAGCGTGGGGGAGAACTTTTGAACCGAAGCGAATCCTGGGGTCATCAATATTTTCCAAGGAGATGGCCTTTGATTGGCTGGAGTTATGACGAGTCGCGCTTTCAACATCAAAATAATCCAAAAATCACGGCAAATTATGACAAAAGGAAACGGATTTTAGGTTACTTCAATCTCAATTATTTAATTAGATAACGCGATTACAGTAGGAATATCGCAAATATTATTTCAAAATCTGCGGCTTTTCCTATTACAACTAGTAGATCGAGGAGCTTTTGACAAAAAATTTTAAAAGCGTCTTTTAAATTTTTTTTTATGCCGCAACAATTTCGACTAGAAAGTCTCCTATGTCCGCTGTCTAAATAAATCGCCAAAATGAGAGAGAGATCATCCGTAAGCTTAAAAATCGAATTTCCGGAAATTACCAGCTACCTTGAATTTTGAGTCAAAATTCGAAATAAAATGTCGGACAAAAGAGCTTCCAAATGACTGACAGAGAATAAGAAAAGGAGCCTATGAATGGCCTGCTGATGGGGCGAAGACGACTGGCTGGCGTGAGCGTGGCGAGCGCCGGCCGCAGGCCTTTGAAAGCGCATACAAAAGAGTGAATAGCGGGAATAGAGCGGTGGGGAGATTCAAAAGAAACAAGACAATAGGCTGTAATCATTGGAAGGCCGTCCACCCACAGCCAGCATACAATGGCTATGCGCCACATAAGCCTAGTCATCATATCCACTGAGAAATTCGTCGACTCTTCTTCTGGGCTCCGCTATATTCCTCTTTCTCGGCATCATTATCCCAAATCCCACCGTATTCCTACTACTCTAGACTACTAAACGTCCTTAATAGCCTTCGGGGTAGTGTAGCTCAGTGTCTAGTTGCTAGACTGTTATTCTCAACGCCTAGGTTCTATCTTTGAGGCAGACATTATTTTTAAAATTTAATCTCTAAAAAACTCGTACAGTCAGTTTTTACAATTCTCGAAGCGATTAGTCACAAGAAGTACTTGATTTAATTACTCCCTCATCGTCAATGAACATTACATTGTCCCGGATTAACCTTCCTCCTCGGGACTTCGTCCAAGGTCTTCACCGGCTCCAAACTGTCTGTCCAAAACTCTATTGGCTACAGCTAGTTGAGGTGTGGCGGTGTAGATAGGAGTCTCGATTCCTGTTCCCCCTTCTCCTTGCCTCGGTGAGCATTGATTGCACTGACTGGCCTTGCCCCACAGGTGATCTACTCTCCAGCCGACGACCCGTTTGACCTCGTGGGCCTCCTCAGAACGAGCCCTCAGCTGATCAAAGTGACACTTCTGTATAACCAGCTGGCTGGAGGCCCGCCAGGGCGAAGCGGCAACTTCTTCTAAAATTAGATCTATTTTCTTTAAATTCTCAAATTCTCTAAAAATCAATTGTGAGATTCCCTAGAAAATAATTTTGTCCTTCCCTCTCTCTCTCACTTCTCCGCTTCATCCAGTCTCGGTCTCAGCTGGTTGGCAGTCAATGTTATTATTACCCAGTAGCGTCGGTCGCATTACATAATTTCTTGTTGGTCTTCCGTCATGCATACGCGAATCTCGTGTTAGTTGTTGCCCTCCCGTCCGTGATTTTTCACTAATTAGCCGTTAATTAACGTGTCCGGAAACGGGGACCGGAAGAGGCGTTGAATGGCGTCGGAAAGCGGTCTCACAGCCACAGCAGCTACAAGTAGAATGGAAGAGAGAGAGATTCGATTGTAGGGCTAATTTTTTGTCGTTGGAACGATTTGGAATTATTCCTTCTTTTTTTTAAATTAGAGACATCGGCCGTCGATAAAACTGTGGGAGCGAGAGACGGGACTCATTGTTCAATCAGAGTCATTAGCTGGGAGTCAATGGCTTCTGCCTCCCTCTCGGAAATTATTAACACTTTTCGTCGACGAAAGACCTTCCTTCCTTCTTTTTTCTGGCTAACTTTTTTTCTTCTTCAAAATGCCAATTAAAAATTCTAAAAGCCCTTCTACAGTATGGAGCAGTAGAAAAAAAGCGACAAGCGTTGAAATATGAGTAAAAAAAAGAAATCTCCTAGTTAGTTCCTCTAGCTCATTTTTAAACAAATTTCTTTGTAGTCACAAACCCAAAAGAATTGATAAACAAAAAATGAAAATAGTCTTTCTCTCTCCCGGCTAATCCATTCGAAATACCACGTACCTCCTCTGTTCTTTCCTCGGGAGCCAATGAGATCAATCCGTGTGGAGCCGTACATTGGCCGTTTCGTAAAAAGTCCCTCTATAATCAATCATTCTCAAAGCATCATCCGCTAGTTATCTATTCGTGGTGGGATATTTGTGTCGATCATGGCTAATGAGCGCATGGGGGGAAGCCGAAGGGGGTCCACAGCCCAGAGAGGGGAGACGACGACTTCTGGAGCATACTGTAGCTCTCCCTCTCCCCCCTCTCACTCTCTCCCTCCAACGTTTACTGCCGTGGTAAACACGTCGGAGAGCAGCACGAAGACAAACACCGAACCGCAGTACAGCAGTACAACCTACGCCTCTTCGAGAGTCGCGAGAGAGAGAGAATTGAGCCTAAACCAACAGATGCTATTTTTTCGATGATAATTTCTGAACCCAACACCAAAAATCCATATTGCTGCTTGAGAAAAGCATGCTGGGGAGAGAGAGAAAGCACTGACGCATCTCAACTTTTTACAGGCCAATGCTTTCGTAAGGAACATTGATTTTAACTCATTATTTTCATACGCTTCGCATTTCTGATTAGTCGAAGGAAAAATAAGAAATTTCCTTCGCTTCCCCCAAATAAAAATTTTGAAAGTTTGCGGGATTTTAGACTCCCTAACGGCCTCTTAATTTTAGAAAAAGATAACGACGTTTCCAACATTTATTTTTCTCTTCTCTCTTTGCCCCGAGAGTTCAAAATTTGGCTGTTTTTCCGCTGTGAATGGGAAGAGTTTTCACTTTGCCCTCTTACCGTCTCAAAGCGCCAAGTCCATTGTCCTCAGAAAGGAGATTGTGACGGTCTGATCGCCTGGAGGTCACTCTTCTTCCCGTTAATCCACACAGCGAAGTGGGGGGTGACATCAGAGTCTCAAAATTTTTAACACCTCTTCTCTCGGAAAAATTCCGGTTTGAAGCCGCCCTCGGGCGTCCTCGTCGCTTTCACGGCCGACCTATTGCGCAACACAATTAACCAGAAACTCCCTCCTCTTTTCCTCTCTCTCTCTCTTGTTTTGTCCGCTTTCTACCTTTTCCGGGTTGTGGTAAGCCGAAGCCAAAGGTTATCCACGGACGGATTACTCGTCTCTCAGTTCTTTGCAAAGAACGAGGGAGGAACATTAATTTTCAAGAATGATAAAGCGATTAACGTGTCTGTAAGAGAGAAGGTCAGCTGGCAGGATGAGAGAGAGGGAGTTCATCGAAACAAACTCATTGTTTTTATGGCTAGACTATCTCTCCTCAGTGAAGGCGGATAGCTGTGCTGGCATTTTTATTGTCTAGACAAATCCTTAGGCATTTTCGGACTTCCTAGACAAAGTACAGCAGATCTGAGGCATCCCATTTTTTAAATTAATTTTTAAAATCCACGCGTTGTTTTTGAAGAACTATGACAGCAGAATTCTGAAAACTAGGAGGCAACTTTTAAGCAAATTATTGTATCGCCGCAATTTGAAAGTGACTTTCAGACAGAAGTCTTGATTTTGGCTAATTTTTTCGCCCACCAAGATTAAACTTTAGAAAAAAAAACTGCCAGAGATCAGCCACAAACCATAATCGCATTGAAGTTTTGCTTGAACATTGAAATCTCATTAGTATTCTTCTATTCTCTCTGCAAATCTCTTGATATTTTTGTCGCTCTTTCAGCCAGTTGGAGAGTAGATCCCCCTCCCTCCCTCCCAGAATGATGTCCGAGAAAGTATTCGCTATTCCTGAGCCGGAGCCCAGTTACAAGGTGAGTCGAGCAGATTTCGGCCTTTTGTGTCGAAGAGAGAAAAGTAATAATGCGCGCGAGGCTGTGTGTAGCGGCACTCAATAATCGCACACTTTGGCACTTCTTTTCACGCGGAAGATCAAGGCGAGGAGAAGGAGGATGAGGATAGATTGCATTTATCTCTCTCTCATCTTCCTGTCTTTTCGGCCAGTCTGTACTAGCTGTTTGTCCGAGATCGGCTGCGCAATTTTACAAGCGCCTCTACCCCCGTTATGCTAATAGAGGACGTGACCAGTTGAATAGCCCTACAGGCCGGGAAAAAGTCAGATAAATGTTGCCTTTTTTTTACGAAATCACAAGGTCTCCAAGAAATTCAGAGGAAAAGTAGTCATTTCTAGGCTAAAAAAATTGAAGGCAAGGAGTTGCTAAACTATGTAGCCATGATTTCAACTAGGAAGTAAAAAAAACGGCGTCGCAACAAATTTTAGGCTAGAATCTCTAATTGAAACTATGGTGACCACAGCAAAAAAAGAATTTTTGTCTTGTTGCGCCACTGATTTAGAGTTAATTGATTTTTGTTGCTATGTCACCGCAGCATTTAGATTTTAAACAGCACGGTATTACAGTAGTATTAAATATTATTGTAGCGTTATAAAAGACAGCCTAGTTTAAAATTGCGTTGCCACAAATAAAAATATTCCCATTGTCGCACCTGTAAGGAATGCGGGCTTTTTTCTCGTTATTTTTCGGTATTTTCAAAAGTTTTTTTTGGGAGAAAATTATCCATCCGAAAGACACCTTTGGTCCTACCGCTCGCCTTTTGTCCAGCGCAGCAGTTTTCTGGCACCTGATAATTGCCGTTGGACACGGCTGAGGCTGAGGAGTGTGAGAAATTGCAACTCTCTCTTCCTTTGCCTTCGGTCTTGGTCTCTTTCTCGTTCGGCCATCATCATTTCAATAGAAAAGGCGCGCTCTTTTCACAGCCGGCCTGGGGGATAATATGCTATTGTTCGGGACTCGGGGTAGGGCTCAAAGAATGGGGCGATTTGTTAGTTATTTCGACGGCTATTCTGGCGCCTCTTCTCCCTCCGAGATCAACTCATTTTGATAAAATTGAGCTACACCACCTGAATTTGGGCTTTCTTGTCACCTTCCCTAGAAGAGTCCTGTAGCCCGCCCGCCCCTTCTGCGATTGGCCGCCGGCCGACGAGCCATCGCTCCTCCCCTTCGGTCCGCCCACTCGCCTGCCTATTGTGCTGTCGCGGTCCCTGCTTTTGCGAGTCCACACACACACATACAAGCCAACAATAATGATGACTATGATGACTGAGCAGGAGTTGAAGCCGATGCACGACTACTCTCTATGGCCGAGCATGGGATTCTCGATGGCAGCGCCCAGCCAGCAGCCAGTGGAGGATCTCGACGCTCCCGATTCGCCAGATTCAAAAGATGGCAAGAAAAACGACGACAGGTAGGCGATTTTTCTTCTTCTTCTTCTTATTTTCTCCGCCATTCTTTTTCTCGCCCTGTTCACCTCTCTCTCCAATTATGGGTCGTGACCCTCTTATCTCCAATTTTTATAATCCTCTGCGCTAATTTGTTGGCATTTTTGAGTTGAAATTAATTTTCTAAGAGTTTGTCCATTTTTAGAGGATTTTTCCTTCTAATTTTGAATATTTTGTCATACATCTCAGTACATGATGGCGTAGATGGGGGAAAGAGAGAGACTCACCCACGTAATCTGAATATTTTTCCAAATCCATTTCTCTCTTTTTGCCCTGTCTCCCTCTTGTTTTCTCCCGTCGTCACCCACCCGAGTTCCTCCAAGACGCGGAAGCCACTATAGCACGGGATTTTCTGAGCCAAATTTAAACCCTGATCGCTTTTGTCTTCTTAATTTTTTTCTCAGCCCCTACGACTGTTTGACGTAGATTGACGAGTGCTCTCCATCTATTTTTGCACAAAATCTCGAGGAAAAGGAGGAAATCGATGGTGGTAAGCTGAGAAATGGGGCAGGAAATGTCACTATCGCCCGAGAGTGAGGGAGACCTTGGGCTTGCACGAGGGGAGGGGAGGCTACGGTAGCTGCTTATCACCCATTCTATCGATACCTGGTCCCGCTGGGTTTTTTCTTTCTCCACGGGGAATATACTGTATATACATATTTTTGAGATGAGAGATAGAAATTTTGCAGAGTAAAACGGCCTATGAACGCCTTTATGGTTTGGAGTCGAGGTCAACGGAGAAAAATGGCTCAGGAGAATCCTAAAATGCACAATTCGGAGATCTCAAAACGCCTTGGAACCGAATGGAAGCAGTTGAATGAACAAGACAAGAGGCCATTCATCGATGAGGCCAAGAGGCTCCGAGCCATTCACATGAAGGTGAGCGGGGCGGTGACTTCTCATCGATCCATCCATTCATCCATCTTCTGATATAAAAAAAGAACAAAATATTTGCCTTTTTCAGGAGCATCCCGATTACAAATATCGTCCCAGAAGAAAGACCAAGACGATGCAGAAGAAGCCGCTCGGAATGGGATTCTCTGCCCTTGACCCTCTCAAGCAGCAGGTAAGGCAACATTTTTTTCTTCGATTTTCCCCCCACTATTCCAAATATTATTACAGTAATCTATAATTTTGAAAGTCTCTTTCGCCAAAAAAAAGATTTCCCATAAAAATTGGCAATGAAGTAGAATAAAGGAAGGCAAAAATCCTTTGTTCTCGACTTTGTCCGCCAACTACAAAAGGCCCTGTAAATCTTCCAAGGATCTCCGTCTAGATAATTTCTAATTTCTAGGTCTACCCAATGCAGTCAGCTTGGAATAATGGACGCTACTACGACGCCGCTACGACATATCCTCTCTACAGTGGATTCGATATGATGAATCCAAATTTGAACTATCTTGGAGCTCAAAACCCACTGACGGCTGGCAACCAGAGTCCAAGCCAGTATTCGCAATCGCCGTTGACCGCTCAATATCCCAATTATTTGACTCCAGCTAGTACAGTTAAAGCTGAATCTGAGGTAAGCGAGGGGATTTTGCTGTCGCACGAATTGAAGATGTGGATCTCAAGGAAATTTCCAAAAAAATGACAATAATTTCAGGCTTCACCGGATGGATTGGTCTCGGCAGTTTCTGCAGCGGAAGCGGCTGTCTCGTTTGATCCGACAAGAGTACCAACCAGTGATCCCTTCAAGGACATGACAGCCTACATGTACGGCAATCCGTTGCAGTATTCTCTTGACACAATGGCTCTCTCGACGCAGTTGAATCCCCACGTGTCCTCGTAAGAACCATTTTTTACGGGTTTCCTTCTCCTCCACCACTTTATTTTTGTTTTATTATCTCTAAAATTACCAAAATTAATTCCATTTATTTTTTTTCTTCTTCTTCCTCTTCTTCTCAGTGCCACTCAGAACCGACTCAGTTGCCTCAACGCTCCGTGTTGTGATAGAGAGCATACCCATTTTTACAAGGTTTTGGCTTTATCGGTGTACAGAAAAAGTCCCTCTTCCTCCCCTCACCTTATGTCTACTTTTTTTGTTCCTAATTTTTCAATTCTTTTCCCCCTACTTAATGTCCCAAGTCCTCAATAGCTATGATTATAATTTGGAAAATAAATAGTTCTCTATTCCAATCGACTTCTCGCTTTCTACTTGGGTTTTTAGGCTCAAATCAACCTATGTGATTTGATCGCTGGATATCTTGAGTTTCTCTCTCTCAACTCTATGAGCCAGCTGGGACATTATCCCCGGGTTACAGAGCCAGCCGAGGGGAAAGTGCCCTTGGGTCTCGACACAGCTCATCTTCCCTTCAGCCACAAGGAAATGGGATTAGTTTGGGCTACAGTTTCGTGGGAGAAGAGCCTCGAGAGCTGCCGATTTCTGCTGGTGCTCTGCTCAGCGCTGAGGACAGATCGAATTTCTATGTATTTTCTATGCAGGAGGGGGGAGACTCGGGCTGGCCTGACGAGGCGAAACCGGGCGCACGCTCACGACTACGCATAGTTTTGGGAGGGAGCAAGATCGAAACGAGAGGAAGTCTCGAGTTATTACCGTAGTCGAGGCCGTAGACCTCCTAGTTCGCGTCGAGTTTGAGTTGATTTTCGCGAGAATTTCTCAACAAAGATCACACACAAAATGTGTGGAGCCATCAAAACGGAAACTTTAATAGAAATGGAGACATCTCTCCTCGTTGTTTTGACCGCTTTTCACAACGATTTTTAACGAAAAGGAACTCAATTTTTGTTGTGACACGGCAGGACTTCCTTGTAAAACTATGGCGTCCTGGTTATTCCTAGAGTAGCCGTCAAAAAAGTTGAATATTTTGTCATTTTTCCCTGCCGGCATTTCCGCAGCCTGATGTTTTTCTGTTGATTCTACCTCCAGTCAGACCTTGAAAGCGGATAGAAAAGGCTGATAAATAGGCCGATTTTTTCGGGGTAAATAGCGACTCTCTCGATGCTGTTTGCTAATTTGTGGCAATAAATCATCGGCTCATTTACTGCAGTGCTATGCTATGCGAAGTTTGAATACAACACTCTCGATCGAGTTGTGAGCCTCTTTTGTCTTTGTGACAGAAATTTCCGGTCTTCGTCATCTTGGCGGTTGGTTTGGCGGTGCTTCTCCCAGAAAGGGCCGCCTCATACCGATGAGTCAACGCCTTGTCCGGGAAAGGGCAACCCAGGGCATCGTGTCACTACTGAAACTCCCAGCTGAAATTCGTCATTTGTCTGGGGAGGGAGGGAGGGAGAAGTTTCTCTCAATTTTAGAGACCTTCTCTCTCTCTCTCTCTCTCTCTCTCGCTGGATGCACACAGCGGGATATCGGCCAATAACGGCCGCTTAATCATGTTGTTCAAATCCCGACGGCAATTTTCTTCCTACCGTAGGATTCAGAGAGCTGGCTGAGCAGCCGTGAGGGAGAGTAACAATTTCAATTCCTGATTGAGGGACCGAGAGAGAGAGGTGGCGGGAGGTCGTAAAACCAACCGCTGAATGAGCTTGTTAATTGACTCGATAAAACGGCTGTCGGGAGGGATACAGTCCGAGCCTTTTGGATGGCCTAAAAATAGGGGGAAAGAGACTTCCTATTCTGTTTGAAAAAATAAGGCAAACGGCGTATTCGTAGAATTTTAGAGTCTCCGCGCCGGGACCCATTATCATCCATAAATTTACTAAAGATTCCCACCTGCGACATCTCAACTGAAGGAGACTGATTAAGATTCTTGTTGCGCCACAATTTTGAACTACGAGGAGCTCTTTGAATCCCTGTGGCGTCACAATTTGAACTTGATTAAGACTATTATGGCGTCAGAGCCGCCAGCTTCTACAGTATCTCATTTTGCAGCCTAAAAATAGTGTTCTTCTGCTATTTTTTCCTCTCTCTCCTGGCTTGCCGTCGGCCAGTTGTGGCGAAACTTCTCTCCTGCACAATCCAGAGGTGGCTCTGGCCGACGGGTGTTTGTTTTCTCTCTTGCTCGATGCATGTATGAGCAGTTGTCGCCTCGCCCGGTGTACAGGAGAAAGTGACCGCCGTTGTGTCCCGAGTTGTCGTTACAGCAAATAGAGACCTTTGTTCTACCGGCACTCATTTGAAAGCGAGCCGACACGCGAGAAGACGAGTCCTCGAGAGAGCAGCCGGGTTGCGGCAAGGTGTCAATTCTTAGAGAGGGGAAGTCAAGGAGAGAAAAAAAATCAGTTGGAACCAGGAGGTCTCTTCTTTGAAGACAAAGCTCTACTGCGCCATCAATTTAAAAAGAAAGAAGAAGTCCTTTTTTGAATTTTACTATAAGCTTAATTCTAAAGCTGTGTTTTGTCGCCAAACAGTCCTCTGCTTTTGCACCCTTTTTGTCAACGTTTTTTTTTGGCCGAACTCCGACAGCTTTTTAGCCCATCCCTAAGCAAATACCACCGGATTTCCGTGTATTCTGATTCGATTTCTTCCTTTCTTTCTCCAATAGACGATTGGGATAAATCCGTTGAGGCGAGAGAAAGTCTCCAAGTTAATCCCCTTTGGTCTCCGCCACCCCCTAATGTGCTAATTATGTGTCCGTAAAACTGTTAGTCTCATAATAGTCTCCTCTTTCGGTTTTGAGCGTCGGTCGGTCAGCTGTGCAAATGGCAGTTTCCACGTGTGGATGTGTGCAATTCCGGAATGAATACGAACGAACTGTATCACATCCATATTGAGCTGAAGGGGGCGAGCCAGCCGACCTGAATGGGATAGATGAAATGAGATTTTGGAGAGGCAAGCCAGGAGAGAGAGAGAAATCAAACAGATTTCAAATAGGGATTGGCACAAGAATTCCACAGAAAAATTCATTTGGGAAAAGATCTGACTTCTCTATGATTTTGATCAGCTCAAGGTTGATTTTTCTAACTTCCACTGTTCTGTTAAGTTGTAGACGAAATCAAAATCAACCGAGTACAGAACAAAAGATCAAAAAGTGAGAATGAACTACGCAAAATTAGAGGAAATTTCCCTTTTGGAAATGCAGTAATCCAGAAGTTTCGAATGAAAATCAAATGTTTCTAGTTTTTATTGCAATTTTTGTGAAAAATGACGCTCTACAAAGTTGTAGAGGATATCAAAATCTACCACTGTAGAGCATTGCAAATTCTGAAAAACGCCTTAAAATGAATTAAAGTTGGAAAAAGTCTCTTTTGAAAAGTTTACGAAATTTTTTTAACGAACTTTTTGGGCGTCTTGATTTAGCTTTTATCCTAGCTGCCACCTGGTGAATCGATTCTCATGATCGGAATGAGACAATTTTATTGGCCATATTTTGCCGGCTTTGATGAATGAGTGTTGCGCAAAGGTTATAGCGATTAGCCAGCGGTGGAGAGGAGCCAAAAGCTGTCAACAGACCCCGTTTTGCTGGTATCATTTTTCCAATTATAGAGCCTTCTAAGGCCGTCTTCTGTGTTCTCAGGTGGTAATCGGTGAGCTCTTCAGAAGACAGGTAGCCCAGAACGCCAGCGGGAGTCCGCCGGCCGGCCTACTAATTAGGCGGGGAAGGCATTGTTCAGACAGGGCAATTGGCCAGGCCACAGGTCGCCAATTGTCCTATTCACGTAACTCACAGGGGAGACAGCTCGAGAGCGAGCAAAAGAGAGATCATCCGATAGATCCAGCCGGTAATTTACTCCAATTCGCCAAAAATCTACCCCAAAAAGCCGAAATTCTACTCAACTTTTCTTGGGCTATTCGCCACGCTGAATTCAATAAAATCACTACAAAAGTTTATCTAAATCACATAAAAACAATCGAATAGAAATAACAAAAGAAACGAAAAGAGAAGAGAAATTCATGGTTTTCTTCTTGTTTTTAGCTTTTATAGCCAATTTCTTCAACATTCACGACTTTTATTCACAAAAATACCATTCAAAGACCTGAATTACACTAAAAAGGCATAAAAACATCAAAAGAGTCAAAAGAAATAACAAATCTGATAATTTATTCCTCTTTTTTCTATAATTTTTGAACAGATTTAGGCCATTTTTGAGCTTTCCAACACAAAAATAACCTAAAAATTATCGAAAGCTAGATTTGAGAAGTCTCCTCCCGCCAAGATTTGAATCCATCTACCGTAACTTGTCTCTTGCCTGATCACTGATTCTCTTTCCTTGTTTTGGCTACAGTAACCGAGGGAGTCATTTTGTCGGCATTCCGTAAAGCCGGGCCTGTTGTCTGTCCTTAGTCAGGGCAGGCTCTATTGTGCGTCCGTTTTTGGTATCAATGGCTACAGGGCCCTGTAATAATTGAGGCAGTTGAATCAGCAGGCGAAGGGCTTGTGGGAGCCGTTGACATGGAGCTCTTTTCTTTGGCAAACCTGGGGGTCGAACGACGTCAATCTCCAGACGACTCTCTCCCATCAAAACTTTGATTTGTCACAGGCTGGTCTGATTGATGATATTATCTATGAAGGTGAATGTCGCCTAATTGATCCAGGTGGTGGCTTCCCTAGTAACCAAGCCACTAATGAGCTTTTCTCCTTCATCCTCCCGCTCGAAATCCAGGGACTATTGGAGAAGAGATTCAAAACAACTGGGAGTGAGAGAGGGGGAACAGCAATTTGTCGCACAGCAGGTTACGGTAATTAGCGGGGTCGTCGGATTGGGTAAAGGTCGATTAGGTTGAAGAGGAAGCCGCTATTAAAATTGGCTCAATTATCTTTTGGCTGACCTTCACGGCTGGTCCTAAGGTGAGCTCTCTCGCGGTTCTCTCTACCTGATAAATTTGAATTGAGACTGACAGTAAGGGCTAGAGAGTAATAAATCGCTGCTCACGGATTAGGCATTCAATGCATCCGGCCGTAAATGTTGCGCAAGAAATCAGGAGGTGCCAACACAGATTGCGTCTTGCTACTGAGCAGAGTGAGGGAAGCAACATTTACAAATCGCTCTTTTAATTCATAAAGAGACCCCCTAGTTAGTCAGGAGGTTCGAATTCGTCAATCTGAACTAGGAGGTCTGATTCAGCTTCTACAGTATCTCATTTTCAGCTTTTTGATATGTTTAGCTCTTGTCGAGGCTTAAATTCAGTAAAAATTTTTCCTATAAATACCGGTGAAACCCGAGCACAAGGATCATTTTTGGTTTTACAATGGCCCAAAGAGTTCCTCCTGGCGACATCGTCACCCAACCTGATATGAAGATCGTCTTCAACGCCCCCTACAATGACAAGCACACCTACCACATAAAGATCATCAACTCCTCTGCTCGACGCATTGGTTGGGCAACCAAGACGACTAACATGAAACATCTCGGGGCTGATCCCGCTTGTGGAGTTCTCGATCCCAAGGAAGCCACCTTGATGGCCATCTCCTGCGATCTTTTCGCCTTCGGACAGAAGGATACCAACAACGATCATATCACCGTCGAATGGGCTAACACTTCCGATGGAGCTGCCAAGCAGTTCCACCGTGAGTGGTTTCAAGGAGATGGAATAGTACGCCGTAAAAATCTCCCCATCAAGTACAATCCCTATTTGAATAAATGTGAGGGTGCAAATCGTGTGTTCTTCTTCTTTTCCATTAGTACTTTACAAATTTTCTTGCGAAGATGGGTAGAACAGAGAGAAAACTCTCTTCAAATTCTTCCGAGGCTTCTAGCAGAGCAGGAGAGATTCTCCGAAAGAAAATAGATTCTAAATCTTCAGCTTTGTTTGGTTCAGCGAGAAAAGGAGCTCTAGTTTTGTTCTAATCTGAGCAAACGTAACCAAACCTGGAGATTTTCCATCAAATGGTTCATCGCCTCTCTTCACTGACTGTACTGCCTAGTTGTTCTGCATTAGATTACTCCCTCTTCTTTGAATTCTTTGGTCGCAGGTTCAAATCCTCACATCCTGTTTCTTTTTAGTTATTATACTTTAAACATCGATATATTTTGCAGCAATCAGACTTTTATTTAATTTCTCATTAGCGAAGCATGTTTTCATTCAGACGAACCGGAACGTCTAATT
Organism: Oscheius sp. JU1382; assembly: GCA_932521405.1. Taxonomy (NCBI): domain Eukaryota; kingdom Metazoa; phylum Nematoda; class Chromadorea; order Rhabditida; family Rhabditidae; genus Oscheius; species Oscheius sp. JU1382. Next base: position 6,992,888 of record OW051479.1, read on the forward strand.
TTTCTTCTGATGTTTATGCTTTTTTTTGAAATTGCAATCTCTTTTGCATCATTATTTCATCACTATCATCAATATTAGACTCCCAACTTTTAGAAATGCTCTCACTTAGAGGAGCAACATTCGCCTGCTCGCAATATAGAGCGTTTTCCAAGTCGATTCTCCGATTAGAACGGTTTTCAAGAGATTCCTTGCGAAGTAGAATTTATAAACAAGAAATAAAGGATATAACCAAGCAGCATCTGCAGTCTCCAGGTTGGTTTTCATTTCTTCTTCGTGTATTTTTTAATTCCAGGTCCTTCAAATGTTCCATACGCTGCTGATGTCGTCCCTCTTCGGCCAGCAAGAGATCTTTGGAAAGCATTCGGATTCACTGTTTTTGTAAGAATTTATATCTTGCATTTTATGCTTGCTTTGTTTATAGGTAGGAACGGCTTCTTATACGATAGCAGTAATATTGGATATTGAAAAGTCACGAAATATGAGTCTAAACTACTCATTCAAAAACCCGAATATAAGAGCATATCTGCAACTCAAGCAGAGTAGCAGCAGATGAGTTAGTTGATATGCCCAAGCAGACTAATTAAACATGTTTGAGATACTCGTAGAGCGACTAAGGAAACGATTGAAGATATCCATATGATTTGATAGTAGCTGAAAGAATTTCATAAACAAGAATTCTCTGAAAGACCTACTTGATAATTAGAATTCTATGCTACGTAGGTGTAGACCTTTTGGTCATTTTGATCTCGAGCAAGATATTCTCTTTCTATTAGAGATTCAATTCTCTTCTTGATAAAAACTGGCTGCGCTGTGAAACGATGCTTCAACTGAGTGGTTACCTAAATAAGAAAATAGATTAAATATTTGGTAGGCGTACTTCAGTAATCAAATTGTTATGCGGCATCATTTTCCTTGATTTCATAATGCGTACGATAGCTGCTTCTACTTCATGCTTTCTATCCTCATCAATCTTAAGCAATTGATTTTAAAACGAACAATCGGAAAGCATACCTTGCTTCTGACATCTTTTCTCTCGGGCTCTACATCATTCTTAGTAGTAACGAGTTGTATTTTAATGCGAATCTGCTTTGAAGTAAACGAATCGTTGACATAGAACTCGTCACTCGGCTCAATTTCTTTTCCCTTGCCTTTTCTGCACAATATTCTTTGGCTTAATTTTCCCATCGCTAAAGACTGAAGAGTTCTTTTTAGCTCCTTTTCAGGGATTTGTGTCTCCACCAAGAGTTCATCGAATGTCATTTTCGACTTCGCATTAAATCGCATAAGTAAAACCATCGTATGAGTATTTGTTTGAAGAATTTTCTCTCTTCTCAAGAAAGCTGGGGCTATTTTGTTGCCGATTGTTTCTTCTTGCTGACTAGCATCCTCTCCCGGTGGACCGTAAAAAATTGCCCGAACATCAGCGCTACCGAGGAGCGTATTTAGAGTAATCTTTCTCCCACTATATTTTTGTGTATAATAATCTTCAAATGTCTGAAAATAATATTTAAAAGCAAAAAAGCAACTACAAACCTTAAAAGCATTTGTGCAAACTTGAGGCAAAATACATTGAGCTGTCGAAGTTTGAGTTGGCCAAATTCCTGCAGTCAGAACTCTTACTGATATATCAACCGGATCACGAGTTCGAGCCTACAACGTAATAATTTGATTAAAAAGCACTCACAAGTTGATTTGAGTCCTTATAGTCTTTGTATCCAGTCGACAGGTTATTCCAAAGCTCTTTATCGCGGAACATATTTTCCAACTTTTGAGTAAATTGGCAACCGCATTCTGTCTTCAATTTACTCAGCATAGCCTTTTCAGAATCATCAGATATACTCTTATCCAACAAGAGTCTCTTGGCCAAATGCTGCTTATAGAATTTTTCAAAGACGTCCTTTTCTTGCAAGAATCGGAATAAGACCATCGATTTATCCAAATAACATTCGATTTCAGCGTCGCCGATAACACGAATTCCCTTCCTTAGTTTGTCATCCATATAGAGTGAAAGATATTCTGGACTCTTTGCGTTTGTATTGAAGAAGCATTCAAAATCGTCCTGGATTCTATTCTTGAACAATTTATCATTGGCAAATGCGTCTGTCAAATAATGATCGCATTTGTCTTTCAATTCCAGTAGAGACTAAAAATAATAATAGCAAAAGATAGCTTGAAATGACTGTTACCTGGATATACTTGACAGCATTGTTTGCCAATTCCCCTGTTTCACTTACAATTGCTTCGCCAAGCCCCTTGAGATACCTAATGAAAAATAAATGAACATGAAAGGACAAAGGACTACCTGCTGAGAGCGGTGGAGATCGTTTGAAGGCCATTATCCACCCTGCGAAGAAGTTTATACATTCTTCTCAAATCATCAATCTAAAACGAAATAAAGTTAAGATGAAAAATAGTGTTAAAAAACCATATCATTGGCCAGCATATGTTCAACTCCGCTATTATCCATATCGACTATAGTCTGCATGTGGCTTGTGATCAAAACATTATCCAAAACCTAGATGAATAGTATAATTACAAAATAAAAAAAGGATTTACCTCTAATACTTTGCTTTCAGTCTCTGGATCAAGATATTTTTTAACTCTTATTACTCCGTTATCGATGCATTTTTCGACTTCTTTTAGATAAGTACTTGCATTCCTTTGTTCCAGGAATTTCTGAGCCATTTGAACGTAGTATTCACCGGTTTCTTTTAGAAAAGGATCTTCAAACTCTCGAACGTAAACGCATCTTGTATCAATTCCGAGGTCAACTAGCATCTTACACTCATCTCGAATTCCGTGCCTGTAGATAACGATAAAAGCAAAACATTTTAGATTCTGACCAGTTAATCGTGTCATCATTTCGTTCTGCTGCTATAAGCTGAAGGAGAGTCGTGCGGAAGCGTTCATTTACACCTTGATGTTGTAGAATCACCTCACTAAAGATTTGCAAGCGATGTATTACAGAGCTCACCGAAAAATTCGGAGTCCTAAAGAATAAACACCTTCCACATTTTGTTGGGCTACATATACTCGATCCATATACATCAGTATATCTCGAATCACAATCTATAAATATAAATATTTAAGAGAAAAAAAAATCAAAGATACCATTGCAGTTGTATGATCGTGCCACATCTCGTTTAGAACTACCAACAGCTGATTGTACGAGATGGCTTCTGCTACTATTGGTGCAACATACTTATTTAAGTGGTCCGTTACGACTTTTCTAAGTCCATTGTAAAGCTTTTCTCCATGCTTATGCAAAACCTAAAGAATAGTTTAAAAATAAATGAAGAGCAAACCACTATATAGGCATTTCGATAAAGTTCATCATAATTAAAGTTAGAATAATTTTTTCTTAGGATTTCTTGTATTGTCCTTTCAAGAGTTGCTAAGGTTTGTTCCACAAATTGTTCATTCACATCTGCCTAAAAAGGTTATGATTTTAAACAAATTAAGTGCTAAAACTGAGTAAAATTTTCATCTAATCTTAATATATATATCTTATCTTAATATATATATATATCTTAATCTTACTTTAAATAAAATCCTTCCGTGTCCTCCTGTCCGTCTGTCCGTGGCCTTTTTGTAAATCCGGTCAAATCCTTTATTTTTTTGGGGGAGCGGCCGTTTTTTTTTCTAATTTTCAGGAAATTTCAAGGATTCGGTAGAAGGTCGGGTCGAAAGGAGTAAAGTCTTAGGGACTCCCCGATAAGCTATGAGGTTTGAAAGCGTGTGGCGAGAAGTTCACAGCTTACTCGAATCTAAGGAGCTTTTTGTAGTTTTTTAGTCTATTTTTTGTGTATTAAAATTCCCAGGTTTCAGTCTAATAGTCTTAACTGTTTCTAGATTAATTTATCTTTTCTAAGCCAGATTTTTGTTTATTCTTCAAAACTGCGCTCTTCTGCACAGTAGAACAAGTATTTTGTGTTGATTTTTTGAGACTTCCTTTTAGAATGTCTGAAAATGACGAAATGCGTAAAAAAATGCGAGCCGAAGCAGAAAAACGACGAAGAGCTGCTTTGACAGACGAAGAAGCTGAGAAGAAGAAGGAAAAAGATAGGGAGCGAAAGAGGAAGTCAAGGAAGAGTTTGTCGGCTGAAGTCAAGGAGGAAATTATATTAAAAAACAAAGTGGTCCATAAAGAAGCTAGAAATGAATTGTCAGCTGAAAAGAAAGAAGAGATCAGAGAAATTGAACGAGTCCTTTACCATATAAAAATGGAAAAATGACGGAAGAGGATAAGAAAGAGAAAAACGTCAAGAATACACATTCTCAACGAATTGTAAGATCCACTCTTTCAATTCAACAAAAGGCTTCCAACTATAATGGAACAGATTGGATTGGGCAATCTCCGCCTGAACATTATCTCGGCTAGATGTCGGAAGAATTCACTCGACTACTTCAAAGCAACGAGAACGATATTGCATTCGCCAATTGCTCATCAATACCACTGGAGCCACTTTCTATCAAAGTCTTTTTACTGTAAATGATATCCAATTTCCGAACGCCTTCGAAGCAGCTAAAGAACTCAGGCTCATTCAGACGACTGATCACTTCAATCAGGCCATGAAAGACGCAGATGCCACATGGTCTCAGATGTGTCTTCGTGACTCTCTTAGCCTTTGATGAGCCGTCAAATGCCCAGGAAATGTGGAATGAATGGAAAGTTAAAATGTCTGAAGACTTTGTCCGCCGAGGAAGAACTGCCATCGACGCTGAAGCTCTAGCCTATTACCACATTTTCGATATATGTACTGCACAAAACATTGACCTTGCTATGCTCTTAGTGGATCGTTACACCAAACCTACGCCCATGAATGACGACACGCCGGACTACCGAGCGTTGGGACAGGAGATGTACGGCAAATTGAACAGCAAACAGAAAGAGGCCGTCGATGCAGTCCTATCTGGCAACGAGAAATTGGTGTTTTTGGATGGACCTGGAGGCTCGGGGAAGACATTCTGCTACGAGTGTGTTTACAACCAGCTGAAGGGTGACGGAAAGAAGGTGATCTGTGTGGCTTGGACAGGGATTGCTGCCAATTTGCTTCCCGAAGGACGGACTATTGCTTCATTTTTCAAGATGAACATAGCCCAGAATTGTGAAAGCAGCTCCCTAAAACCGAACTCGGCAGATGGAAAACTTATGAAAGAGACGGAAATATTCGTTATTGATGAATGCTCTATGTTGTCCGATAAAATGATCAATACAATGGATGTGGTTCTTCAGGATGTTATGAATAAGCCGGCCGTTTTCTTCGGCGGAAAAACTCTCATGGGAGGCGACTTTCGCCAAATTCTATCTATAGGAAACGGCACCGATGGATTCTCCTATTGCCTTAAGCAATCGCCGCTTTTTGGACAATTTAAAAAGTTTGAACTTCTGGAAAATATGAGAGCCAATGGCGAGTCGAATGACTTTAAAGCATTTCTGCTAAAAGTTGGAGACGACAGATTGGAAAAAGACAAAGAAGGAAAAGTTGAAATCCCAGGGGAGATGATAAGCAAGAATGATCTGATTAGGAAAGTTTTCGAAGCAGTGTCAAGCAATATGAACGAATTGAGTGGGCAAGCAATTCTTTGTTCTAAAAACTACCACGTGGACTTGATGAATAAAACAATCCTCGAAAAGATGAATAGAAAAGTGAAGGTCTTTGTTGGAATGGACAAAATCGAAAAGCAAGGAGAAGATAACAGCTTTAGTCTAACTGACAAATATATGGCTACTCTCACTCCTTCTGACTTGCCTCCAAATCAATTGGAACCTAGAATTGGAGCAATCTTTATGTTGATTAGAAACTTGAATGTGCGAGAGTCCCTCTGTAATGGCACAAGGCTTCAAGTCTAGGAATTTGCCAGGACTAATGTCATAAAGTGTGTTTTCATAAATGGAGTCAGGAAGGGACAATCAGTCATTATACCAAGGATTGATCTATTCTCTACTGCCAAGAGTCAGTTGAGTTCTTTTATTTAAACCTGATTTCAGAAATGCCATTTGTCCTAAGAAGGAGGCAATTTCCATTAAAACTAGCTTTTACTTATGAGCATCAATAAAGCGCAAGGACAGTCTCTAGACAAAGTTGGAGTCTATTTGCCCGAAGATGTTTTCTCCCATGGGCAGCTATATGTTGCTCTATCTCGGGCCAAAAAGTGGAAGGAATAAAGGTTAAAATGGGAAATAGTGCTAAAAAAAACAGCCAATATCGTGGATAGACGAGTCCTTATATAAAATTCATCTTCTCCAGCTCAACCAAAATCTAACAATACCCAAAAGCTCACATTCAACATCTCTATACTTCTACTCTCTACTCTCCAATTCTCAAGTCATTTTACTTTCTGAGCGATAAAAGAATTTTTTAAAAATAAAACCATTTTTGCAAATTTTAACCTAATTTTAAATCCTGTTTAATTTCACTCTTTCTCCTCAAAAGCCAAGAAAAGGTTTCTATGGATCACCAGCAGTTTGAAAAGCTGATAGTGAGCGATTTTTTAAAGAACAAAAAGCCTGCCGCTCCTGTTGATAACGAAAAATTCAACACGACTATGTAAAAGCTGGCTCCTTTCATCCCCCCTGTGACTGGGGCCTATCTTAAAGGCTATGAGAATCATCTAAGGGTCAATATCAAGAAGCAAGATTAATACGTAGAAGAATGTCTAGCTGCTCTCAGCGCTGCTCAAGTTACTATTCAGTAAGTTCGTTATTTTGCTAATAATTGTTGTGTATTAGAGTAGAGAGAGGGAGAAAAACTATCACTTTATTCTATCTCTATATCACAATTAGTTGTTTAATCCCAATGGGAATTAGGTCACATGTCTCGACATAATCCAACAATAATAATACACAAAACAGAGTGAAAGAAGCAGAATTAGAAGAAATAAAGAAGAAACTGCAAAATTGTGGAAATGAAAGCGACTTTTATGATGATAACATTTTTGAAGAGCCTGTTGAAAAGAAAGAAGGAATCAAGGAAACCTTTTCCTTTATTGCCTGCTTGGAAGAAGAGATAGGCCTACCCATCACGTCTCCATCCCAATAAGCAGCTTTATAGTAAAGCTTTAGGGCTCACCTATCGTATCCGTCCTCAATAAATTACTTTTTTTTAAAATTCTTATTACGAGAACCAAAATGTCGAGCGCTGCCGAAGGCGGCGCAGCCTACTTGTAAATGATATAAAACTAACCGGAAATGCTCTTTTGCGTATTTTAGAATTACTAGCTGCGACACTATTGTTCGGTTGCCTTGACCCTCCCGACATTTTTTTAAAGGATTCTGGAAAGTCGAAATTAGAAAAAGTATGCAAGAAAAAAAACTTTAAAATATTATGCGTACATTTGGCAAGAGAAATGAGCTTCCAAAATCAAGTAATTAAATGATATATTTTTTCTATTTTGGCTTTGAATAAAATTAAAGGATTTATAATTTCTGACAAAATTTATATATTAGGTTGTTCGGAAAGAAATGCGCGTTGAATTTGTCCATTTATTTCTCTCCTACTATAGAAGATTTTTTAAAACAGTTTTGTCTATTAGAAAGAGGTTTTTATTGTGCATCTTTTGATATATTTGTGTCTATGTCTACTTTGTTTTTTTAAAGAAAAAAAGTTTAGGAAATGCTTGACCAAAAATTTCGAATGCGAGCTTGCATGTGGTACGACTTCAAGCAAGGCAAATCGGCTGCTGAATCTCATCGTGCCCTATCTGAGGTATTCGGCGAAGAAGCCCTGTCAGAAAGCCAGTGTCGACGATGGTTCCAGCGTTTCAAAAACGGTAATGAAAGCTTGGAGGACGAAGAACATGGAAGTCGGCCTCAAGTCGTCGATAACCAAGTGTTGAAGTCCGTCATTGAATTGGATCCACGCCAAACCACTCGAGAACTGGCAACACATTTTGGCTGCTCAAACTCTACCATCGATGAACATTTGCTGGCAATTGGCAAGACAAACAGGTGCGGAAAATGGGTGCCGCACCAGCTGAGCGAAGCAAACAAGGCAACACGAGTGGCAATGGCCGGAATTCTTCTTCGTCGTTCCAAGAACAGCGGTTTCTTCGACTCTATTGTTACATCAGATGAGAAATGGATCTGCTTCGACAACGCAACGCGAAAAAGACAGTGGTTAGACGCCGGTGACACTCCAAAACCGACTCCGAAACCGGATATACACGGCAAAAAGGTGATGCTCTGTGTTTGGTGGAACAGCAAAGGTTTGGTGTATTTTGAAGTTCTAGATTCGGGTCAAACAGTTACGGCGGACATCTACAAAGATCAATTGAACCGCGTGGATCAAGCACTGCGTCGTCAAGGTGTCGAAACGACGTCGACAAAATTCCTCCACGACAACGCTCGTCCGCATGTCGCGAAAATCATTTTGGAAAAAATTGAGGAATTGGGCTGGGAAGTCCTGCCTCATCCGCCATACAGCCCAGACCTGGCACCATCCGATTACCATCTGTTCCGGTCGATGCAGCACTCCCTGGCCGAGAGAAAGTTCACAAACCGCGAAAAAGTCCAACTCTGGGTGTCCAACTACTTTGAGTCGCAGCCGGCCGAGTTCTTCGAAAGAGGAATCCATTCTTTGCATAAACGTTGGCAACAAGTCATTGATAGTAATGGAGATTATCTTTTGAATTAATCTTGTTTAATTTCGTTTTTATAATAAAAAAATTTTTAAACTCAAACGCGCATTTCTTTCCGAACAACCTAATATATATATATATAGTGCGTTTCATAAATATGGGTTTACTACAGTAACCCAGTGATTTTTCTTCAATTTTCCCAATTTTTTTATTGGAACGCTTCATTACGTTGTATCACCTCCGAATTGTCTCTATTCACCATGTTCGGGGAAATTTTTTCTGACTTTTTCGACTCCTTTTAGCTGACTATTGGGCTCAAATTCTGCATTTTTCGATATCAGTTGCTTAGATGGCAGACGTGCTATAGAAATTCGGCTGATGCAGTTCGATTTCGTGATTCCAAAACACTTTAAATCTCACAAAACGGTTGAAAATTCGTGGAAATATGATTTAAAAACGATGAGACTTTTGGTCCGAAATTCGAGAAAAACGTGCTTTTTTATTCTAAAACAGGTGAAAATTGACGCCTTCATTGAATCATATTTCCACGAATTTTCAACCGTTTTGTGAGATTTAAAGTGTTTTGGAATCACGAAATCGAACTGCATCAGCCGAACTTCTATAGCACGTCTGCCATCTAAGCAACTGATATCGAAAAATGCAGAATTTGAGCCAAATAGTCAGCTAAAAGGAGTCGAAAAAGTCAGAAAAAATTTCCCCGAACATGGTGAATAGAGACAATTCGGAGGTGATACAACGTAATGAAGCGTTCCAATAAAAAAATTGGGAAAATTGAAGAAAAATCACTGGGTTACTGTAGTAAACCCATATTTATGAAACGCACTGTATATATATATATATATACAGGGTGCGGAGAAAGTTCTGATACTTTTTTTGTTTATCTTTCTTACTTTTGTTGATGTTTTTTAACTTCTTTGTAATAAAAAAATTATGTTTTTTCTTTAAGCTTCTCTCACAATGATTACCCAAAAGAAACGAACTGCGATCATTGAGTTGCACAGTGCTGGAAAACAGCCTATGGAGATCGTTCGAGTGACGGGATATGCAAAAATGTTGATGTATCGGACGATTAAACGATACAACGAGCTTGGAAAGGTCAGGATCGACCGAGAAATGAATGTCCAGCAACAGCAGTCACCCTTGAGAACGTCAACAAGATCAAATGTCGAATCAAAAGGAATCCACTCCGATGAGAAAATGGCCGACCACTTGGGAATCGATAAGAAAAGTGTACACACAACTGCTCGAAAGAAACTTGGAATGAAAAGTTATCGAATCAACCGAGCCCATCTCTTAAACGATTGAATGAAGATGAACAGGAAATTACGAGCTAAGAAGATGCTACATCTGGTCGCTTGAAGAAGGTGTTGTTCACAAATGAGAAGATTTTACCGTCCAGCCAATCCACAATAGCCAAAATTGTCGCCAACTGCTCAAGAAAGAAATGAAGAAGACATCTGCTGCAAAATTGATGACAAAACAACATTTCCCATAGTCGGTTATGATGTGGGCTGGCGTCTGTGCCACCGAAAAAACTTCACTCGTTTTTATCGATCGAAACGTTAAAATCAACTCCAAAATTTACCAAGAAAAGGTATTGAAGGACGTTCTGCACCCATGGGCCGCAAATCGCTTTGGTCAAAGACGATTCACGTTGCAACAAGACTGAACTTCGGCCCATGGAGCCGCTTCGACGATCACCCTTTGCAATCAGTTGTTTCCGGGCTTTTGGGGTAAGGATGTTTGGCCGAGTGGCTCGCCTGATTTGAACCCTCTCAACTTCTCCATTTGGTCAATTTTGGAGCAAAAGATTTCTGGAAAGAGTTACTCAACAGTGAATGCCTTGAAAGTCGCTTTGAAGAAAAGTTGGGACGAGATTACCGCGGCCGAACTTGCGCCCATCATCGAGAGCTTCCGCAAACGTTTGAAGAAGTGTATTGAGACTGAGGGAGGAAATTTCGAACACTTGTTGTAATTTTCTTGTTGTTTGGGTTTGAAAAAATATGTTATTACCGCTTTTTGATTGATAATGCCAAGCTTTTCAACTTTTACTACCCCTAGAAAAAGTATCAGAACTTTCTCCGCACCCTGTATATATACAAATAAAAAAATTTTGTCATATATAAAAATTACAGGAAGTAGCAAAGGTTGTCGAATTCCCTGTTAATTTCTCACTGGCGAAGCGTGTTTTCACTCAAACGAACCGGAACGCCTAATTTTTCTTCTGACGTTTACGCTTTTTTTTTGAAATTGCAATCTCTTTTGCATCATTATTTCATCACTATCATCAATATTAGACTCCCAACTTTTAGAAATGCTCTCACTTAGAGGAGCAACATTCGCCTGCTCGCAATATAGAGCGTTTTCCAAGTCGATTCTCCGATTAGAACGGTTTTCAAGAGATTCCTTGCGAAGTAGAATTTATAAACAAGAAATAAAGGATATAACCAAGCAGCATCTGCAGTCTCCAGGTTGGTTTTCATTTCTTCTTCGTGTATTTTTTAATTCCAGGTCCTTCAAATGTTCCATACGCTGCTGATGTCGTCCCTCTTCGGCCAGCAAGAGATCTTTGGAAAGCATTCGGATTCACTGTTTTTGTAAGAATTTATATCTTGCATTTTATGCTTGCTTTGTTTATAGGTAGGAACGGCTTCTTATACGATAGCAGTAATATCGGATATTGAAAAGTCACGAAAACAAATCACAAATCTATATCAAACAACAGCCGAATATATGAATTCGGCTTTTAGTCGTCTTTCAGAAGAATCTCATTGGGATAAATTTTCAGCAGGAGAGAGGAATTGTTTTTATTTAGTTGGAGGTAGCAGACTTGATTGATTTGCGACGTTTTTCAGCAAATCTTGCCGTTTTTCTTCTTTGGAAAGTCAAACCACTTCAGAATTTTATGTGGCGGTATTTTAGCAACAGTTTCGCATCAAGTAAGCACATTTTTGTTATATTTTATCACAAAATTTAGGAAGTTTATGCGCGCCAATGCTTTTGAGCGCCTTCTCACATTCAAATTTAATTCATTTTGGACTGAATATGTACGTCGTATATTCCTTTGCAAGTATGGCAGTTGACAAATTTTTAGATGTTGATCAGGTTCGTCCATTCTTTAACAAAATAATATGCTTTTCCTCTTTAGTTTTGGGCTTTCTATTGTACAGCAGCAGTCGTTTCTTCGTTTACATCTCTAGCCCATAAGTCAGCAATTCGGTCACCAATTAGAGCTCTCGGAGCGGTATATCTCCATTTATTTTCTAAAAGTATTGTTTCAGAGCGGAGCAATTCTAGCCTTATTGACGTATACGTGTATGAAAATACCTGATGCTCGTGTAAAAATACTTTTTACACCTGATTCATTCGATTTTTCTGCCAAATCAGCCGTCATCGGAATTATTCTTTTTGATCTTGCTGGACTGATTCTCAAATTTAAGCTTTTCGATCATGCGGCCCATTTAGGAGGCTCACTATTTGGACTGTAAGTCTCTAATAAGTTGCCTATATAATCTGATATTTTAAGCTTCTATGCTCAGGGAGGAGAACAGTTAATATGGAAGCATTTTGGAGATTATATTGGAGAAATATATGAAAAGGTACGAAAAGAATAGTATTATAATATAGATTAATAAACATTCTTTTAAAAGAATTTTTGCAAAAGAAAAAAAAAACTTCACTTAAAACAATCTTGGTAGGAAAATTAGCATGGACGATAAATACATTTAATTTATTTATACAAAAAAATATGAGTCTAAACTACTCATTCAAAACCCGAATATAAGAGCATATCTGCAACTCAAGCAGAGCAGCAGCAGATGAGTTAGTTGATATGCCCAAGCAGACTAATTAAACATGTTTGAGATACTCGTAGAGCGACTAAGGAAACGATTGAAGATATCCATATGATTTGATAGTAGCTGAAAGAATTTCATAAACAAGAATTCTCTGAAAGACCTACTTGATAATTAGAATTCTATGCTACGTAGGTGTAGACCTTTTGGTCATTTTGATCTCGAGCAAGATATTCTCTTTCTATTAGAGATTCAATTCTCTTCTTGATAAAAACTGGCTGCGCTGTGAAACGATGCTTCAACTGAGTGGTTACCTAAATAAGAAAATAGATTAAATATTTGGTAGGCGTACTTCAGTAATCAAATTGTTATGCGGCATCATTTTCCTTGATTTCATAATGCGTACGATAGCTGCTTCTACTTCATGCTTTCTATCCTCATCAATCTTAAGCAATTGATTTTAAAACGAACAATCGGAAAGCATACCTTGCTTCTGACATCTTTTCTCTCGGGCTCTACATCATTCTTAGTAGTAACGAGTTGTATTTTAATGCGAATCTGCTTTGAAGTAAACGAATCGTTGACATAGAACTCGTCACTCGGCTCAATTTCTTTTCCCTTGCCTTTTCTGCACAATATTCTTTGGCTTAATTTTCCCATCGCTAAAGACTGAAGAGTTCTTTTTAGCTCCTTTTCAGGGATTTGTGTCTCCACCAAGAGTTCATCGAATGTCATTTTCGACTTCGCATTAAATCGCATAAGTAAAACCATCGTATGAGTATTTGTTTGAAGAATTTTCTCTCTTCTCAAGAAAGCTGGGGCTATTTTGTTGCCGATTGTTTCTTCTTGCTGACTAGCATCCTCTCCCGGTGGACCGTAAAAAATTGCCCGAACATCAGCGCTACCGAGGAGCGTATTTAGAGTAATCTTTCTCCCACTATATTTTTGTGTATAATAATCTTCAAATGTCTGAAAATAATATTTAAAAGCAAAAAAGCAACTACAAACCTTAAAAGCATTTGTGCAAACTTGAGGCAAAATACATTGAGCTGTCGAAGTTTGAGTTGGCCAAATTCCTGCAGTCAGAACTCTTACTGATATATCAACCGGATCACGAGTTCGAGCCTACAACGTAATAATTTGATTAAAAAGCACTCACAAGTTGATTTGAGTCCTTATAGTCTTTGTATCCAGTCGACAGGTTATTCCAAAGCTCTTTATCGCGGAACATATTTTCCAACTTTTGAGTAAATTGGCAACCGCATTCTGTCTTCAATTTACTCAGCATAGCCTTTTCAGAATCATCAGATATACTCTTATCCAACAAGAGTCTCTTGGCCAAATGCTGCTTATAGAATTTTTCAAAGACGTCCTTTTCTTGCAAGAATCGGAATAAGACCATCGATTTATCCAAATAACATTCGATTTCAGCGTCGCCGATAACACGAATTCCCTTCCTTAGTTTGTCATCCATATAGAGTGAAAGATATTCTGGACTCTTTGCGTTTGTATTGAAGAAGCATTCAAAATCGTCCTGGATTCTATTCTTGAACAATTTATCATTGGCAAATGCGTCTGTCAAATAATGATCGCATTTGTCTTTCAATTCCAGTAGAGACTAAAAATAATAATAGCAAAAGATAGCTTGAAATGACTGTTACCTGGATATACTTGACAGCATTGTTTGCCAATTCCCCTGTTTCACTTACAATTGCTTCGCCAAGCCCCTTGAGATACCTAATGAAAAATAAATGAACATGAAAGGACAAAGGACTACCTGCTGAGAGCGGTGGAGATCGTTTGAAGGCCATTATCCACCCTGCGAAGAAGTTTATACATTCTTCTCAAATCATCAATCTAAAACGAAATAAAGTTAAGATGAAAAATAGTGTTAAAAAACCATATCATTGGCCAGCATATGTTCAACTCCGCTATTATCCATATCGACTATAGTCTGCATGTGGCTTGTGATCAAAACATTATCCAAAACCTAGATGAATAGTATAATTACAAAATAAAAAAAGGATTTACCTCTAATACTTTGCTTTCAGTCTCTGGATCAAGATATTTTTTAGCTCTTATTGCTTCGTTATCGATGCATTTTTCGACTTCTTTTAGGTAAGTGCTTGCATTCCTTTGTTCCAGGAATTTCTGAGCCATTTGAACGTAGTATTCACCGGTTTCTTTTAGAAAAGGATCTTCAAACTCTCGAACGTAAACACATCTTGTATCAATTCCGAGGGCAACTAACATCTTACACGCATCTCGAATTCCATGCCTGTAGATAACGATAAAAGCAAAACATTTTAGATTCTGACCAGTTAATCGTGTCATCATTTCGTTCTGCTGCTATAAGCTGAAGGAGAGTCGTGCGCAAGTGTTCATTTACACCTTGCTGTTGTAGAATCACCTCACTAAAGATTTGCAAGCGATGTATTACAGAGCTCACCGAAAAATTAGGAGTCCTAAAGAATAAACACTTTCCACATTTTGTTGGGCTACATATACTCGATCCATATACATCAGTATATCTCGAATCATAATCTATATATATAAATATTTAAGAGAAAAAAAACCAAAGGTACCATTGCAGTTGTATGATCGTGCCACATCTCGTTTAGAACTACCAACAGCTGATTGTACGGGATGGCTTCTGCTACTATTGGTGCAACATACTTATTTAAGTGGTCCGTTACGACTTTTCTAAGTCCATTGTAAAGCTTTTCTCCATGCTTATGCAGAACCTAAAGAATAGTTTAAAAATAAATGAAGAACAAACCATTGTATAGGCATTTCGATAAAGTTCTTCAAAACTAAGACCAGAATTATTTTTTCTTTGGATTTCTTGTATTGCCCTTTCAAGAGTTGCCCAAGTTTGTGTCACAAATTTTTCATCCATATTTGCCTAGAAAGGTTATGATTTTAAACGAATTAAGTGCTAGAACTGAGTAAAATATTCATAAATGATATAAAACTAACCGGAAATGCTCTTATGCGCATTTTAGAATTACTAGCTGCGACACTATTGTTCGGCTGCCTCGACCCTCCCGACATTTTTTAAAGGATTCTGGAAAGTCGAAATTAGAAAGCTTTGATAATACAACTGATAAGCGATCAGATAATCTGAGATCAGGTCGGCAAACTACCCCACGTTTTTTTAAAAATTTTTTTAAGGATTCTGGAAAGTCGAAATTAGAAAAAGTATGCAAGAAAAAAAACTTTAAAATGTTATGCGTACATTTGGCAAGAGAAATGAGCTTCCAAAAATCAAGTAATTAAATGATATACTTTTTCTATTTTGGCTTTGGATAAAATTAAAGGATTTATAATTTCTGACAAAATTTATATATATATATAATTTTTTTTATTTGTACCCTAAAATCTGATAGATAACGTCGGTTTGTGAGATGAAAATTCGCATTTGAGGATTTGAACAATAATTTTGCTAGTTTTAATGTTTTCAATGATAATTTAGAAATCGTATCAAAATTTTAAAAGAGTTTTTGAGGCTAAAAGAACTTTGAAAATTTTCATTTTTAAAAAAAAAAGCGGCGTTATTTATCAGACTTTAGGGTATAAATATTTTTATATATAAATTTAAAAAATTTGTCATAAAAATTACAGAGAGTAGCAAAGGTGTCGAATTCTCTATTATAAGCGTCAAAAAGACGCAAAAATGCAATAAGTAGAAAGCTTTTTTCTGGCTAAAAATCTTATTTTGTAGAATAATATAGCATTAAATAATATAAAATTGAATAGAGAGATTTGTTTTGCAAATGGCTGCCTACTGCTAATAAACGATCAGAGAATCTGGGATCAGGTCGGCAAACCAGCCAAACTGCAATCAATACTAGCGCAAGGCTGCGCGGGCAAAGCCTCGAACACTGACCAGCCGGACCAGCTTTGATTTCCACTTTATTTCCATTCTTTCTCTTAAATTTAAGCATTTCCTGTTTAAAAAAATTCCTTTGAATTAAAATCTTAGCTTTTCCCTTGGCATGAGTCACGCAGATTGTTCACAAAATACCCTATAAAAGTGCAGCATAAAATACGTTTAAAAATCAATATGGTAAAATAGCCAAAAATATTTACAATAGATAACAAACGCTGCATAAACGACAAAGTTTATTATAGCAAAGGAACCGTACAAAAATTGTGTGAAGTCTGAAAGAACGTGACTAAAACAAACGATGGCCAAACAACAGAGATTAGACAGGTCGACGACAACTGCTGTCTGAGGGTTTTCTTCTATATACTGAATCCGGACACGTAGGAAGTAAAACTATATTTTCTAAATGTTCTCTTTTTAAACCAGCAGTTCCCAGAGTTTCTTTCACGACTTGTTGCATTGAACCCAGTAACTTTTATCATAAGGATTGGGAAAACAAGCGTGGGAAATTGACCTAATGACCTGAGTAAATATTTCCAAAGAAATTATAAAATAATATTTGAGTTCTAACTGAACTATTTTTAGCTTTAAAATACCTTGCTTTTGGTCCCAACTTTAGAAGAACTTACATCGATTTGCAACATTGAAAGTTGTCTATTTTACACAAGATCCAGCTCTTCATCGACAATACGTAACCGCGTACCTAAAATGTTATAAAAACCAACTTACGGGTTAAAATATTTATATAGAACTCATAAAACACATAGTATCGTACATTATTCTAATCTTCCCAGGTAATCCAACCATCGTCAACTTCCTTTTCATTTGATTTTCTAACATCAGTATCATCAAGTTTAATAATATCGTCAGTATTTTTCTCTTCTTCATCATTCACTGTTTCATCGGGTTGCTCAGGTTTTTCCTTTTCTGAATTGAGATCAATCTCGGTGGTAAACTCAAAATCATCATCGTCATCTGCCCTTGGTTGATCCTTGACTACTTTAAACTGCATGTAATAGAAGAATTTAGCCCAAAAATCGTTTTTAGTCATTTGTGAGGTTTCTACAAGGTCGATATACTTCTTTCTTACTTCAGGCTCTCTCACAACAATCTCGTTTACTTCGGCAATGCGTTCAGTTAGCTGGAAGCTTTTCTTCCACTCGTGGAACTCTTTGCTGTCTTCGTCCAAAAAGTCTCGTTGGTAGCGAATAACTTCAGTGTATGCATCATCATCGCGATTCGTAGCAAAAGAGAAAGACTGCACCACTGCTCCTACTTTACTGGCTGTCTGAAATATAAATAAAATAAACTTTAACTGCTTAAATAGACAGCAGCGCTATAAATCAAAAGAAACAAAGTGACTAACCGATGCCATCCAAGCCTTTTGATCATCACTAATTTTGGTAGAAACAGTTTTAACAGCAGTATTTATTCCTTGTTGAGCAGCGTTTATTCCTTGATGGGCGACGCTAGAAAGCTTTGAAGCTCCTTGAGTTGCAACTTCCTTCACTACACCTAAATCCTTCTTTACAATTGAGAATGTTTCTTGAGTCTTTTCCTTAGCCATATTCAAACACCTGATTGCCCATTGACTAGTGGTCTCTTTAGGTGCTTCCGACATCCTGAAATAATAACTAAATGATATACGATTGATAAAGAAGATAAACGTTAGCCAATCAACATAAATCTTACACAAAATATATACCTAGATCACAACCTGTTCTGTTTGACTACAGAAGTGTATAAAATACAGCAAAAATATTGAGAAGAGTTAGTCAAATAGCCCCATGATTTACATAAAGAAATGCATAGAAACGACAAAATAAAGATAGGAAAAAGTGTGAACGGACGTATTTTATAGGCTTAAGCCTAAACTATCTCATCAAAATCGAGGCAGGTTGGAAGAACGGTTCGAAATCGGGCGGGAAACAGCGATCGCGAAGATGGCGCGTTCAAAAATAAAGAAAAGGAAGCCCAATTAGCGCAAAATTTAAACTTTAGGATAGCCCAGAGCCTGTCCGAAGCCAATATTTGAACTCAAATCAAGATTTGATCTCAGCCAATAGGGCGACTTGAGGCACATCCACCGTCCAAATCTCATTTCCAGCATTGAAATTCGAGTAAAAAGTAAGACGAACTTTTGAAGCAATTCGTCTAGATTTGTTTGGTTTCTATAACCTGATGCCATTTACGTTCACTAATACAGTTAGGAAACCGGCTGTTTGATTATCGATTCATCCACGTCAGACGTCTTCATTCAGTTCCACCCGCACAAAGATCATTTATGTATGTTCTACGAACAATAAAATGCGCATAATCGGCCCGTGTTCGTGTCACTCGGTTTTTGGAGTGTTAATCCCTGACAGCGGAATCTCCCTTTTATTTGCTTCTGTTCTAGTAGTCCATCAATTTGATCTATTTAAAAGGAAATTTCCCAGATTTGATGGCTACTTCGCCATAAACTTTCTCATCTTTGCTCTCAAAAAGTTAACCGATCGAAAACAGACGATTAGTGTTTTGCTGCAAAAAGAACAAATTCCAACAGGAATTCATTTCACCCACTCTGACTCATTTATTTTACGAATCGCCAGCCTCCATTATTACATGGACTTTTTTCAATCTGAAACAATAAAAACCAAGCGATTCGCCTCACTTTTCAGGGTCATGTGGCTAATCGAAGACCGTTTTCGATATGTTCTTCTCGCCATTGGATTCCTTTGTTTGACTTCAATCGCTTCCAATTATATTATCATCAATTTTACTTTCATTTGCATGAAAGAGGATTTAACTGACGGCATTCTAAACTCCAACGGGGTATGAACATTTTTCTAGAGTGGTTCGGCTGGTTCCTTTTACGCTCATTTTCTGAGTTTTTTAGCTCATAATCCGTAAAAATACAGTAGAATCAGCCAATTGAAATCAGAAAATTGGGGCAAAAGTCATGTTCTTTAATGGCTTGAAATGAGCCCGGGTCTAATAAAATCATTTATAAATTACCTAGCTCTTGAATAATCGATTCTTTTTATTTAAACTCCATCTAAAATATCTCTCTATATCTATCGCTATATCCTAGGACATATTTTTATCAATAAAATAAAATCAGTCCAGGAGAAATAAATTTGGATCCGAGTCAAACTGGAACTAAGCTCGATTTTTTGTGCTTGGATTCATATCTCCTCGATTAGCTGATTAAATTTATGCTTAATAGTCCAAAATATGCGTTAGGATGTGGCCTATTAGATACTATTCAAATGAAAAGAATCGATTAATAAAAGGAAAAGTTACAAGCGATTTGGGCTCGAGTCTCTAGTTCTTATTGGGCTTTTCTTATTTCAAGAGTTCTAATATTTTTAGTTGATATAAGCTCAGAAAAATTCTATGAAACTTGCTCCAATTGTCCGAGAAAGTGATGTTGAAAGGGCACCAGCCGGATAATCGAATTCACACTAAGTTATAGACGCTGATCAGTCGGTATGACTACACCCCGACGGAGAAAAGTTCCATTATTTGGGCAGTAGCTGCCGGCACCATCGTTGGCACACCTCCAGTCAACTATGCTTACATAAAATACGGAGCGAGGTGGCTTCTTTCACCTTCAAAATACCATTTCAGATGGCCATTTTTCATAGCCGGATGTTTATCCGTCTTCTCGACGGTCCTTGTGCCCATTACAGCAGGATTTGGCATGCTTGCTCTTCTCGTTGTTCGATTCATTCAGGTGCGAAAAATGTCCCAATAAAATTATTAAATTACTTTATAGGGAGTCGCATATTCGGCTGATTTTGCAGCCATTGGGATAATGTGTGTGAGATGGGCTCCTTTAAGACAGACCGGGCTATTTATTGCTGTTTTGACGTCATTCACACCAGTCTCTTCGGTTATCACCAATCCTCTTACTGGAGCCGTAAGTTTTTTTTTTGTTTTAGGAATTACACATTTTCCTGAACGATACTGTACTTTTATGTCCTTATTAAGGCCTTTTGCAAAGTTGAGCGTCTTGATCACTTTTCTTAAAGAAAAAGGTCCTTTTAAAAAAAAAAAACTTATTTTGAATCGTCAACCGTAGTCATTTTTTAGCCTCGCTTTTGTTCGAAACAACATAGGTTTTTCAGCTATGCGGCTCTACGCTAGGTTGGAGGTCTTCCTACTACATTCACGCTGCCTTTGGGGCTATTGTCTTCTCCCTTTGGTTCATATTCTACAAAGATGATCCTCATCTCCATCCGCTAGTCACAAAAATTGAACTCTCTACTATTCAAAAAGACAAAACTAAGGCTCACATTGAAAGAGACAGTTTTGTTCCCTTCTGGGTATTTCATGAAATCAAACATTTTAAAGCAAAACATTCCAGCAAATCATTAAGAATCCAGTCATATTGGTTGTCTGGGCGAATGCCTTCGTCGAAATGGTGTCTGTCACTCTTCTGCTCACATATGCTCCACTTTATTATCACAATGTCTTGAGATACGACATCCCTACAACAGGTTACTGTAAAAATCAGTTAGAGAAAGTTGACTTTTCAGGACTTTTGGTATCAATTGCCGCCAGCTCTCATGTCCCTCTCAAAATAATAATGGGAATCCTCAGCGATTATATGGGTTGTTTGTCAGAAAAAGCCAAGATGTGTCTCTACAACTCGGTCGCCGTGGGAATGGCCGGCATTTTTTGCGGTCTCATCGGTCTGACGCCAGCCTCTCAGCCCGGATTGGTAGTAGTTTTCTTCGCTGCCGTCTACGCTTCGATGGGAATGAATCCCGGCGGCTTCTACAAATGCGGAACGTTTGTTTCCAGGTAAACGATTTTGCTTTAAAAATTCTTAGAAATGTTCTTCTTGAGCCTGAGTAACCCAAATTTGGACAATGAGTGAGAAATCCATTTGAAGATTCATTCTCCCTTTCTATACCTCCTATATTTCTTTCTTTCTGCCATTCTTGAATTAATTCTTTCAGACAGTATGCTCACTTTGTGTTGGCTACAATCCAATTCATGAAGTGTGTTGCGCTCTTCGTTGCTCCAGGAATTGTGGCTATTTTTGTGAGGGATGAGCACTCATTTGACGAGTGGAGCTGGGCTTACCTAACAAACGCCATTCTTCTTATATTAGTGGGATGATCTAAAGAGAGAAAGAGAAAGTTTCAGGCGAATTGTGCATTTTATTTCGTAGTGACGGATAAGCCTGCTAAATTTACAGAAATTACACGAGAAACCAAACGGAAACGATCACAGGTGATTTAAAGTTTTTTCCTGGAAAATTAAAGCCTATTTCCAGGTCGCACCAACAACCATCGAAGTTCAGGGACAAGAAAGTGTCTAAATAGCTGCTCACTTTTTGTACATATAGCTTTATTTTATGCAATAAATGTTCGCTCATTTCAACTGGTGGTGATGAGGAATGAGAGGGAGATTATAAAGCAAAACTGATTACAGTAGGAGAATTGGAGCAGATTTTTGAAGAAAAAGACTCTTTCTGCCTCTGTAGCAAGCAAAGTCGGCAAGCATTTTAAATTTTACATAAAGCGGATATTTTGCAAAACTGAAGCAGAGAAGGATCCTATCCGGATCAAAGTCTTCTCTACATTCCGCTGTTACTACCTCCTTTTCCCACCACTGGTCTCTCTGCGTTTTGCCAACTTTTCGGAATCCTTTTGCTACTAATTCAGCTGGGAACCCATCAAATCCTTCAAACATATCCTCCGGAAAGTAAAGATTTAAATTCATTGCATGAGCTCGTCCAATTAGGCAATTCTGAAGATTTGAATTATACGATTCGATAGAGATTTACTTGGACATATTTAGCGAGGAAGTTAAAAGAGATAGAACATTGCATTTTTGCTTTGAAGTATTTGAATTTTTGATCAATTAATTTTTGAAGAAATCCATCGTCTAATCTTCGGCTTGCAATTGAGAAAATAACGGTAACGTTATATTTAAACTTTAAGGAAAGCTGACCACCCTAAAAAGGTAGTTGGCAATGCTGTTTTTAGAGCTTTTTGTTATCGACCCAATTAAGCTAGAGGACTGAGAACTTAAAGACAAATACTATAATCTCTCTACAAGTAGCTTCTATTAGAGAGATTACAATACTCTCGTGGCCAAGAATTCGCCTCTCCTTACCGTCTGCATACTCGGAAGATCCAGAATTTCATTAAATCCTTCAAAATCAACACAAATTGCGACTTCTAATGCTTTAACTTCTGATAACATTATTATTTTATTTTTGAATGGAATTTTTACTTTCAAGACTTTTCAAAAATTCTGACGCTTCTCTTGTAAATTTCTTCTTATTTTCCGTTAAATAAACATTAGTTCCTTCAAAAATCGAAGGATCTAATTTCAATTTGCGAAAGAATTCTGCAGGCAATTCATCCTAAATTTTGATTTTTAGGAGTTTAAGGTAACTAACAAATTCAATTTCTGAAAAAACGAATCGACGCAGTAATTGGATGAGGAGGTTAGCTGCTTGTTCTGCTTTGTAAGAATTCGGAAAGAGAATGGAGTTCCTTATTATTTTTTTATAAATACAGCTTGATTTATGCGATGTTTTGAGGAAAAAATAAAATTTATCCTGGAATTTGTTTTTAATTTTTAAGAAAACTTACTCGACCCCACTGAATTATTAAAGCATAAATTTGCTTTCGTTCGTATGGCAGTTCGTTAAATTGAGACGACAATGCCTCCAAACGCATGGCATCCTGCCACGGGAGAACATTGAAAATGTTGGTCAAAATTTCAGGGGCGAGGAATTGCATCGTAAATGAAGGAATAAAATGACAAACAAAAAGTTCATCAATATTCCGTTATTTTTACAAGCACAGCTTAAATCGATTTCTTGGTAGCTTTAATTTTAAAAAATTTGTAAAGTTTTCTTTCCGAATCACAGCCGCTTTTGGCTCTAAAATTTTTCTAAGAACTTTTTATCTTATGTTAGCGCACTATTATTTAGCCCGAATTGGATAAACCTAAGCCACAGAGAAAAGTCTCCTCTTTCAGAAAATATATATTTTATTTCTCTTTTTCAATCTAACAAGGCTTAGTAAATGCGGGCAAAGAGCTCCAGAATTTTCGCTCGAGTCGTATAAATTCTAGTTCAGATTTGTGAAAACCGGAACTAAAATTAGGCGTCCCATCTCTACTAGAAGCTACTATTTTTCAAACCAGTTTTTCTTACCAATATGCGCGACACTACCAAATTGTTCAAATAGAGCTAAAAGCGGCTTTGATTCGGAAAGAAAACTTTATAGCTTTTTTTATTAAAGCTACCAAGAAGTCGATTTAAGCTGCGCTTTTAAAAATACTGATAAAAATAACGGAATATTGGTGAGCTTCGTTGATTATTTTATTTCTTTAATTGTGATGCAATTCCTCGCCCCTGAAATTTTGACCAATATTTTCAATGTCCTCCCGTGTCAGGACGCCATGCGGCTGAAGACATTGTCATCTCAATTTGGCGCCTTACCGTATCGACAAACGAGTGTTTATTCCTTAAAAATTAGTTGGAATTATATAAGTCTTCTTTACAAATACAGAGTAAAATTCAGGACCAAATTTCTTTCGAAAGATCGCAAAACATAGATACAAGTCGTATTTACCGATAAATGGTATTCAATAATAGTTTTAGTGATGGGGATAAATTCCTGGAAGAAGCAGCTAACTTCTTTACCAAATTATTGCATCGATTCATCTTTGCAAAACTCGAATTTGCTGATTATTGTTATCTCTCTAATAGACGCTTACCTCAACTTCAAGAAGAGAGGGTGTAAGCGTCTATTAGAGATTTTTATGGAGAGTTAAAACTCAAAATTTAGGATGGATTGCCTGGAGAATTATTTTCCAAATTGAAATTTAGTCCTTCGATGTTTAAAGGGACTCAAGTTAATATTAATGAATATGGGAAAAGTTTTTCAATAGGAATGTCAGCTTTTTTGAAAAAAATTCAATTCAAAAATAAAATAGCAATGATTTAAGAAATTCGCATGCTAGAATTTACGACTAATTTTGAATTTGAAGGAATTGAAGAAATTCTGGATCATCTGAGTATGGAGACGGTAAGTAGAGCCTTCTTGACCAACTGATGTTGAGTCACGAGAGTATGATAGTTATCCGTCACTTTCTTTTGACTCAAAACCCTGTTTAGACTACACAACTTAATTTCCAGCCTTATTCTCCAAAATAGGCAATTCCAACATTTTTTAGAGTGGCCAGCTCTTCTTAAACTTCAACGGCGGCAGCGTTCTTCACTCAACTTCTTATTTGGACGATGGATTTCTTCAAAAATTAATCGATCAAAAATTCAAATACTTCAAAACAAACTTTCCATGCTCAATCTCTATCGAGTTTCTCGCTGAATATGTCCAGGTGAATCTTCATCGAAGTGAAATTCAAATCTTTAGAATTGCCTAAATGGGCGAACCCATGCAGTCAATTTGTCTCTTTTTTTCCCGGTTGATTTATCTGAAAGTTCATTCCCAGATATTTTAATGGGCATGAGCTTCCAAAAAATTCGAGCTAAAAAGAGCGAAAATGACCCTTACCATTTCACACTGGAGAAAAAGAAAATGGCAAAACCACGGATCCGAATCAGATTCTTCTCTTCTTCAATTTTTCTAATTTTCAAATGATTGCCGATTTCGCTTGCCACAGAGACAGAAAAAATATTCTTCGATAATCTCATTTCTATTGCCGTAAGCAAGATTTATTGAAGAAAATAAAGCTATTTGTACTTTTTCGTGTCTCTGTACTTCGATGGCTGTTGATGCGATCTGAAAACCCTAAGACTACTGTAGTCTGGGAGCAATAATTATGGTCAAATTACAAAACAGGACTTAGGAAGATACGTTTTTTTAATATGATAAAGCTTTTTGTCCGTCTGTTTTCACAGGCACTAGGGGCTTATACATGAAAAGTACCCATATCTTTTCGGATTGAGTGAGGAAAATACATCGACAAAATCCTATACTTTATCTTGCTGTAAATTATGAAAATTAGCGGAAGTCTAAGGATCATCTTATGTGAAGGAAGCCTAAGCGATGACCTTATGTGGGCTAGAGAAAATACGGTAAAAGAAGAGCTGACGTATCAAAATTGACAACTTATTGCTGAACCGAATAAAAGAACAAAAAGACGTACGGCTTCCAGACTGCAGTAATCTTCCAAGTTGGAAAGAAGACTGGTTGGATCGGCAATCATCAAAGTTCAGGGAAAAGAAAGCGCCTCAATCTCACTCTATGTAGATATAGCTTTATTGTGCGCAATAAATGTTCGCTCGTTTCGACCCAAAGGAGCCATTATAATGCGATTATGTTCTTCTCCTCTCCTCCGTTGCCCCATCCTTCTATCTTTGGAGACCATTTTTCTGAGGATCATCTTCCTTTTTAAGGCTCACAGGCCCATTAAAATGCATTAGTTCTTCTAAAGCAACAGAGATCGGCCTGCAAGGCGGCATACATAAATACGCTCAAAGTCAAGCCTCTGTCTCCGTGAAATCCCAGCGTAAATCGTTTCATGACGTCATTTTCTCCACTTAAAAAAGCTTTTTTTTTAAATGTTATTTATTTTTGTAGAGAAAATCAAGCTCTACAATTTTGTAGAACATCAAAAAATAAGGAATCAACATTCAAATTGCGAAAAATGGCATTTTCGATCTACAGAAATCCAATCAAAAATTGGAATATAGATCTCGAGTGGAAAATCAATTTTACTGTAGAGATTATTGTAATTTTTTAGAGGGAATGATATTCTAAAACGTTGTAGAGTTTGATCTCCTCTACAACTTTGCAGAAGATGCTAAATTTTGAAATTTGAGTGGGAAAGAAGAATTCTCCAACTCTCGAGGGCTACTAGTGTTTATTGCATTTCTTCTTTCTCCTCCCCCGCAGTCCATCTGACATCTCAAATCCTCCTCGTGGCAGGTATCGTGTCGAGCAAAGTCGCATCATGCATTCAGCCGCCATTTACGCATTCAGATGAGTGTGCTCTCTCACACTCAGATTACCTAACCGGCTTCTTCTCATTTTCGGGCGGCTCTCTCAAATCCTCCTGACTTTTCCGCTCTTTCACCCGCCTTTTTGTCGGCTATTGCAGGGGCAGAATTGTTGTAAAAATTAGTGGCTGATCTCAAGTTTCCTTGGAAGTCCTCCCAGTTCCGGAAAATGTCTCAGATTTCTCTCTCGCGTTGACATAATGTGCACCATAATCGGAGCAGACGCCTCAAGCTGAATGCAATTTTCTCACAGGGCTGGCGGAAAACAACTCATTTATTGCCTATTCTGGCAGCGCTTTCCTGGGGTCATGAGACCTTTTATACTCACTTCAAGGACGACAAGTAGTTCAACCTCTTCCTCAAATTTTTGAACCAGGATCCTCATTTAATCCATGACTCTTGCGATAATTTATGCAGAGGACGATAGGGTTCCCACCCGGATGCATATTTAGCTAACGACTATTATTGGAGTCTAGTTAGCCCGCTAATTTTAAGACTAAGGAAGCTCTAATTTTAGGCGGATCCTATAGAAAAAAATCAAGCTTAACAAGTTTGATTCAGAATTCAAAAAAAATATACAAAAATTGGTATAAATCAAAAATTCTTTCGTCTTTTTTTCTGCAATTTTCTAAAAAAATTATAGAGGAGATCAAGAGCTACATTTTGTAATTGACCAAAATTATAATTGGAAAACTAGCAAAAAGTTGAGAAAAAAATGCCTTTTGCCTAACCATGAAAAAGTAAAATTTGTGGAAAAACTCAACTTTTTTTTTTTGGAATTTTACCTCATTTTTAAAATTTTTCAATATTTTGCAAAGTTGTAGAGGAGAAAAAAATCAAAAACTTTGCAAACCATTGGAAAATCTAAAAATGAGCCCTTTGGGGCGAAGAAGAGATCAGATTGGTGCTTAACTTTTGTCCATTTGGAAGAGAATGGAGCTCCTAATAGACTCATTCAAGCGCAACTAATTTCAATCTGTTCCCCTCCAGCTCTCCAGCCATCTCTTCTTCTGGAAATTATTGTTTTATTTTGAAATGTCATTCGTCGCCAGCCTTTAATTATTTGGGGCCTGGAAGGACAAACAAAGCGAGATCGGCTGCCCCTTGATTGTCGTTCTAACTCAATTTCCTTCTTCAATAGTCTACAGCTTTCTCTCCTTTCTTTCTCTTTTAGTCGATTCAAAAGAAGGGGGAAAGAAGTGATACATGGAGGGCGAGGGGTTAGACGCCAACTGGACACGAGGGAGTTCGGGCGGAAACAATAGCCGCCATTTTGGTTACTTATTGAAGAGGGAAGCCAGTTGGTGGTCGCCCATTTGCTTGTTTGTTTTTCGTTCTTCCGTCTTTCAAAGCATTCCAATAGAAGGGTCAATCGGAGACAAGAACTTCTTTTTTCACTTTGATTTCTAGCCTTAGAGAGACAAATTTGGGCTTCTATTGGCTGATTTTTCTGTCTCTCTATCTGGCCTATATTTTTGAATTTCATTGAATCCCAGCCTCGAAGATTAGCAATAAACCAAATAAATTCAATATTTACAGAAGAAAAAATTATAAAAATTATGAATATCGCGTTTCTTCTAATAGAACTCAACTCTCCTACAATGTTTCATGACTTTTTTGAAATGTTCCGCTTTCTTTCATTATTCTTGATGTTCTATAAAATTGTAGCTCTTAATATTCTCTATAAGTTTGCAGAACATCAAAAGACTTGAAATCTAGCGAAAATTACCTCAAAATAAAGGATAAGCTATGGGGGTTTTGTTTAAAATGCAGTAGTTATTTTGTTACATTTTTCTCGATCTTTTTGTGTTTTAGCGGATGCAATCTAGATTATTGAGATATTTGAGCAAAAATGAGAAAAATTGTCGTAAGACATCGAGCCATTTTTAGATCTTTCAGCCGGCCTCAAGTGTGGCTATTTCTAGAGTCATTTTTCTAAATTAAACCCCATTCAACGAGCAAATATGGCTGCGAATCTCATAATCTGAATCTACAAATCCCTGAAGAATTTTCTGTCACAACCCTCCTGATAATTTGAAGTATTCAGCCCCTCGAAACTGATCCAATTGGCATCCTTCTATTTATCACGTCGCGTCTCCCTCCTCGTAATTTCCTTTCGATTATAGCCCCCAGGTTGCTAGGAGCAACGACTCCTCCGACTCGGCCGTCTACTCCATTCGACACCACCTGGCGCTCATTAGCTGGGGCAGAAAGAGTTTCGAGGAGAGAAACTAAAAAGTTGAATTTGATCCCCCCGGGGGGATTGGCGACGTTCCCGACCGGAAAAGAAACAGCACTTCTGAGACCAGCCAAACATCACGCGGGTGGGCTACTAGTCTCTTTGAGTTATTTGACCTTCTGACAGCCATTTTTAAGAGTCAAAAATCTCCATTTCTAACCTCAAAAACAGGCCGAGAAGTCAAAGAACTCTTTCCCTTTATTCTCGAAGTGAGACTTCACCTCTATTTTGTTTCTTTTCTTCTTGTTTGGACTTCATTCAGCGCCTTTTATTTCATAGAATCAATCACAAATATTGAATTTCTTCTATTAGAAACCTCTCTCATGGCATAATTTACTTCGAATTTTTTGGAATTTTCCATTTGCCTTCACAAATATCAATGTTCTACAAAGTTGTAGAGGAGATCAAGAGTTAAAACTTTGTAGAACATCGTTTTTCAAAAAAAAAAATGTAAAAATAACCCATAAAATTTGAATTTTCCACACAGTTGGAATTCCTGAGAAAAATTCAGGCTTTTTGTCACCTTTCTTGCCCCCGCCAAATTTAAATTTGATTGAAAAGTAATCTCTAAGAGATGAAATTGCCGCCACAAGACGAGTATCTTAGCTAGCAGATATAAAATTTGTGGAAAAATAACCCAAAGCTTTTTCGCTTCTTTTCGATTGTAGCCCAAAAATGCCCTCTGGATGGCTGTTAGAATAACTGAATTCTAGCTGTTTTTCTGCCGCAGAATCTGAAAATCAGCTTGGATTTATGATCAAACACGGCTGGAGGTCAGAAATTATCCATTTTCATCTAATTTTAGGACCAAAGTCGGTCACAAAATCGACTTGTTGCCAATCTTTTTCAACGAATCAATTTTTTATTATATTTTTTTTCTAGATATTTTAAATGGTTTATTTTGTCACTTTGTGTTTGCTTTCTCTTTATGACGAAACTATTTTCCTGAATGATAATTAGAGTGAAAAATAGTGAAAAACTGTCATTTTGACGCAAAGAGGAGAACAATATTTTTGAGACTAATTTTGGACTAACAATAGAAAATCACCTTCCCCATCCCATTCTCTAATCAATCCCCCCACCCTTCTTCATCAATAAATTAGTCATATGTTTTCCAGCTTTTCTCATCCCCCCGATAATCAGTCCCACATCTGCCCTATCCCTTCTCTAATCTGAACATCGTTTTTTCTTGGAAGACGACTTCCGTCAGGAAATGCGCTGCTACTTGCTGGCAGAAGTGGAAAATAAGGAGGAGGGCAATTGTAGAGAAGAGTGAAAAATTAATGGCAGCGCAGAATACGAATAGCAGATGTTTTTGGTTATTTGTTTTGCAATTGGCGAACACACCCGCAGACTTTACTCCTTTTTCAATAAAAATTCAAACTTGGCGGAGCAAGAAGGCTGATAAAAGTTTAGATTTTTCTCAGAAAAACTAATTTTTAGGTGACTCGAAAGGAGAAACCGTAATCCTAACTGTATCCCGTATAGAAAATTCAAATTTTACGGAATTTTTTGAGAAAATGATGTTCAACAAAGTTGTAGAGGAGATCAAGAACTATAATTTTGTAGAACATCGCAAAGTCTGAAAATGCCTAAAAATTAAGGAAAAAGGCTGGCTTTTACAGTGGAAAGAATCGCCCAAAATTTTGTAGTTTTCGCCATTTTTCTGACAATAAATTGCCGCCAGAGTTACACTTTTAGACATTAGAAGTAGCAAAAAACAAGGTAATTTATCACTCACTGGCTCTTAAGATCCTATTTTTCTCAATAAAAAATGGGAGCCCAATTTTTCGAGCCAAAGTACAACTTTTTTTCATCTTATTATTAAAGCCTCCATCTTCTTGAAATAGACCTACGTAATTCAATCAAGAGATTACCATTTCAGCTTCTTTTCTATACTACAATAGCCTAATTCCTTCCCGCGTTCTCAAAATCAATGGGCTATTTTCTCTCAATTATAAAGGAGGAGCTCATTTTCCGACAGTAAAGAGAACCACATGCTCACTTCTTTGACACTAAAAATAGCCGGCAACTTGTCTTTCGAGGCGAAATAGAAAGTGAGGCTTGATTTCTGTCGCTTTTGGCACAAAATTGAACACAGCTGCAGCTTGTTTTTGTCATCAAAGTTGATCTAACTTTTTCTGAGAAAAAGGTCACTGCTGGGTTGCTGCATAATATATCCGAGTTCTTGCGAACTTTTTTCTGAAATAATAATTGCGATCTATTTTTGAGTTAGAAATCTCAAAAAAGGGTTGATTCTCTCAATTTTTGAGCCTCTCTATACAACAAAATGAACTCTTGTTAGCTTTGTGTGCGAAAATTATTCAAATTTATCATTCGAAAAGGCGATCAAAGGGTTCAAAAATTGACCATTTCTAGCCCATAAAGTCTCATATGTTCCCACTGAAAATGACATTTTGTCATCAAGTTTTTCGCCTCAACTCAGAGAGTTTTCCCTTGGAGTTTGATTAATTTAGTCTACCAAGGTTATAGTTTTATCCTATTTTCCTTTCTATCCTCCAACTTCTCACTCGATTCTTTTGAATTTCCACTAATTTTTTATGTTTTACAAAGTTGTAGCTCTTGATCTCTTCTACAAGATTGTAAGATTGTATTTTTCAGGAAAAACATAACAAATACAAGAAAATTTTGATTTTCCATGTAGAACACATTGTTTTGCTAATACAGTAGCCAAAAAGAGCCATTTTTACGAGATTTACAGTTGTTTTTTAGCTTTATGTTGTTCTGCAAAGTTGTAGTTTGTGATCTCCTCTACCAGATTGCAGAACATCGAAAGTTATAAGAATTGGGGAAATTGAGTAAAATTGAACAAAGAAGGACTTGATTTCTTGAGTCACTGAGAGTTGAAAGGAGAAAAAGTGCGGGGTGTCAAATATACCAGGAGAGACGGTATTATTTGACACGTCCTCCTGCTGCTGTCAAAAGACAGTCAACATCCATCCCACTGCGGCCATTGATTCCCTTGAGTCTCTTTAATTAACCGACATGTGTGTCAGCGTCTCTTCTAATGCTCTTCCGGAATCCCTGGACTCCCCCTCACTTGAGAGAGAGTCTCCCTGGGTCCCCTTGGCAACCTCTCTCCCCCTCTCTCTCTCCCAGCTCTGCTCTTTCTCGCTCTCGTCAATTCAACTGGAAGGAATTTTGACATTTTCTCGCACCAGGGGTTTATGTTAATTTAAAGGAGCCAAATGGACTCTCAGCAGCACAACCTTCCCAACAGATGGCCTCATGGCTGGCTGCTCTTTTTCTCCTCGGTGGGGAAGGGGAGGAGCAAATCTGGAACTCCTCTCTGCCACTTTCAACATGTGCCAATTCGTGTTTTCATTCGCTCCCGGCTGCTTATTGCCCTCAAGAAATTCTCTCTCTCTTTGAGTAAAAATTATTACTCCGACGCCACGACTCTCACGTGACTGTTGAATATTCGTAATTGTACCCTCGCGTGTACGTACCATATAATTCTCAAATTCAATTTTCTAGTTTTGCTAGCCATTCCGGATGGAAATGTTGGAACAAAAATTGAACACATGAATACTCTCTTTCTAACTAATTTTCAGTTTTCTACCTCAAAATTTATGGTTTTATTTTGTTTTCATCCGCTTTAGGATATTTTCCTCTACAAATTGATATATAAAATGCACAAAAATGAGCAAAATTGAAGAATTTTCGGAATAAACTAAATTAAAAATGTGTTTTTGCCATCTTTTGATGAATTTTCTACCCTTTTGCTTAGAATTTTTATATTTTAGTGATGCTGTAATGTATTTTTATTTATTGATATCACAAGGATATAAAAAACATAAGAAATGCGGATTTGATTCGCCGAGAAGACAAAACATCTCTTTTTTTCGTTTTTATTTGCGCTCTCATTGAGTCAGCCCAGACGGCAGCGTTCCTCCTCGGTTTAAGATAATGGAAAGAGAGACTCGAGAGAGACATCCGTTTTGTGGCCCCTTATCTAGACAGCTTTGGCCGGCTTTTCTTCTATTTTCGACTGATCCCTCCTCATCCCGACAACATGTTTTGTCTCTCAATCGTTTATCCTCTACCGGCTATAAAAAAAGAAGAGTTTTGATCGCTTTCTATCTTCCTTCGCCGAGAGGACGTAAAAAGTCGTCAATTCCACATGGGAAAAGGCTCTTGACTCCTCGAATCAACAGCATATGATGCTGGCTCTTAAATCTGATGTGTTTTTTCTTTTTTCGCCAGCCAGCCGACGAGATTCGCATGTGTTTTGGCTCGCAAAAATGGCACGCAATGCGATTCGATGAATTATTCCTTTTGACTTCAACAAACCCAAGCCAATCACTTTGGCCCATCCTGATCTTTGTCCATTTTTTGGCAGTTTTTTCTCCTCATGGGATTCCATTTCTATCATTTTTTGCGGAAATTCACAAATAATGTCTTTTTTAAGTTTAGCTTTAGTGCGAAAAAGCAATTCTTTCAAAAACTCTTCAATTCCTTCCATTTTCTCGCTTAATTTTCCCAAACTTCCCTCAATTTTTACAATTTCCGATGTTCTACAATTTTGTAGAGGAGATCAAAAACTATAATTTCGTAAAACATCAGAAAGCCTAAAATCATTTGAAAAATAAAGAAAAATGGCCATTTTTAGACTGCAGCATCTTTGCAAAAAGCGACGCCAAAGAGTCCAATTTTTCTAATATGTCCCATAATTTTTTAAATGGAGTTTAACCTTCTTGAAATCTTCAATTCTCTTCTTCAATATCGTTGTTTTCAGTGAAAATTCGATGGCAGAATGGGAAAGGGTAATAGTAAACTAAAATCGGAACAGATCAAGAGTCTAGCTCAACGAACTTACTGTAAGTTTCTCGCTCGCCATCCATCGCTGATTTGCCCCCTTCCAGTCACAGAAAAAGAGATCAAGCAATGGTACAAAGGATTCGTCCGAGATTGTCCCAATGGAATGCTCACCGAGGCTGGCTTCCAAAAGATTTATAAACAATTCTTTCCTCAAGGCGATCCAACCGACTTCGCTTCGTTCGTCTTCAAAGTCTTCGATGAAAACAAGGTGAACAGCGGAGGGAGAAAAAACCTTTTTTAAGGATGGAGCCATCGAGTTTCACGAATTCATCAGTGCTCTATCTATAACTTCGCGTGGGAATCTTGATGAAAAATTACAATGTAAGTCCAGGGATTTCGTGATTCGCAAATCTTGACGCAATCATTTTCTCTTTATTATTCGCTTCACAGTCCAGAGTTGTGTGATTTTCATGGAATCAAATGTTCTACAAACTAATAGAACTGAATCTCTCTACAGAGAAGATTATTTTTGAGGGAATTACTGTAAAATAAGATAATTCTAGAGCTAACATATAAAAAGTAAAAGGCCAAAAAAGCTTACGACACCCGGGATTCCCAAGCCGTCTCCGATCCAAGTACTAACCGGGCCCAACGTTGCTTGACTTGCCAGATCGAACGGGATGGCGTGCTTTCAACGTGGTATGGCCGTAAGCGATTTTGAGCTTATTCCACTGTGTTTTGTTCTAAAAGCTAAATATACCATAACCCTCCAAAATCAGTTCTCTTTATTGATAGAGTAAGATCAATTTTCTCATTTTGCGGTTAATTACAAACCTATAAAGGAGACCAAGCTCTAAAGCTTTAAAGAAGTCTGCAAAGTCTAAAAACTAAACCTACAGTGCCTCCTGCGAAGAGGAGTTGAGTTGCTGCACAGTGACTGCGTATCAAGATTACAGTATAAATTTGTCTAGGGGCCTTCAAGCTGTACGACTTGGATCAAGATGGCTATATAACCCGCGATGAGATGTTGAGTATAGTGGATGCTATCTACAAAATGGTGGGGAATAGTGCTAAGCTTCCGGATGATGAGAACACTCCCGAGAAGAGAGTTGATAGAATTTTTAAAATGATGGACAAAGTTGGTTCCGTCTTCCTCCATTCATTTCTCTCTTTTTTCAGAACAATGACGCACAATTAACTCTGGAAGAGTTTAAGGAGGGAGCAAAGGCCGATCCCTCAATCGTCCACGCTTTATCGCTATACGAGGGGCTCTCGTCCTAATGTGATACGAAAAGTGTTATTCGAAGAAGATCTCGAGAGAGCCGCTTCCCCTACACATTTCCGCTCAGATTTTTAAAAGACTATTTTATTGATGAATTTGTGAGGTTTCTTTGTGAATTGTGTCTCGAAATGAAGAATGCCATGGAGCCTGATTGAATTCAACATTTAATCACTTTAATTTGCCTAATTCTAGTAGAAAAAACCAAGAACTACGACTTTTTAGAACGTCAAAAAGGCCAAAAACTACTCTAAATATGAGAAAACTTAAGAGTTTGGCTTTTTGAGCTGCGATAGAGCTCTAATTAACTTTTTCCAGAAATTACAGTAACTTTTTAAGCTAACCATATTCTACAAAGTTATAGAGGAGATAAAGAGCTACAAAATTCCAGAAGATTCAAATTGTTTTCCACCGCGATCCCAAGATAAAAGTCTTCCTAAATTACTGTATCAGATCTAATCAAAAGAGCTCTAAGAAAACCCGTTGAAAAACAAAATTTATGCATAAAATCACAACAAAACCCGAAGCTTATTCAAGGAATGCATAATAAATTTCAACAATAAGTCTCAAGATTTTAGAGAAGCTGAGAGAAGTAGTTAAGTCCTTGTCCATAGTCCCAGATGGCAAATCCGACTCCTCTCTTTTCCGCCAGCTTGATTCTCAGCTCAACTGATGTCAGCGACGGGTAATAGGCAGTCTTTCCTCCTCTAAAAATAAACATAGAAAAATGACCAAAAAGAATTCATCTTCGCTCGGCTCGCCCGAAGAAATTACTCACTCAGACTTGACGAAGTGCTCCCTCGAGATGACATCCCATTCGAGTTGACTGTTCTTCTTCTTCAAGATCTCAAGATACCTGAAAAAAAGACTTTGTCTCCCTCCTATTCCTCTCGGAAGAAATGTAATACGCCCCAGGGAAATTAGAGGACTGACTGGTCGAATTTGATGGCATCCACAGAGCTCGACGCATACTGATAGCCGTAGTGATTCAGCCCGATGAGTAGCTTATCTGCTAGACGTGGCGACTCTTCAAGGAGCACGTCAACAGCCTAAAAATTATTCAGAGAGATTGATCAGATTAAGCCAAGAGGCGCTTACACCAGCAATCCAGTCGTAGGGAGCAACACCAGAAGGAGATTGCGCGGGGAAATCGTACGTCATTATCTGAAAAGGTAAAAATGTCTCCTTAGTTCTCAAATTTTCATAAGTTTTGATGTTTCACAAAGTTGTAGGGCTTGATTTCTTCTACAAAATTGTAGAACATCACATTTGATGAAAATTACTGTAAAGCCAAGAAAATTTGAAATTCAATTTCCTGTTCTCTGCAATTTTGCAACAAAACATCACAAATCTATCTCAGAAATAAGCCCTCTCTGCTCCAGATCTACAAAAAAAAAATTGAAGCCTCTCACCTGAATGTAATCCACATGAGGGGCTAATGCGGCGAAATAGGACGGCATGAACATTCCCGTAATCTGGCTAAAAAGAGATGTCTCTCTCTCTTCTGATTAATCTTACTTGTCTGGGCCGAGAGGGGGACCGACTGGGACTATAATCTCCAGCTCTTTCTTGTGGAAGGCGTCTCCCCATGAGTTGATGAATTCGATCAAAAGTCTGGAAATTTATTCTCAAAAAAAGAAAGAAAGAATTCTCACGTAGCGGCTTCTCCTCTCGTTCTGGACATCATATCCATCCAGAGTTCAATCACAGCTCCATCTAGTTGGTTCCTCTGAAGAAATAGTCTTGTTTCTTTAAAAAAGAGGGCGACTAACTTTAAGGAAATTGATCAAATCGATGAGACATCTATGGGACCATTGCTCATTGGTAATCATCGTCGCTAAATCCTGAACCGACCATTGTTCGAAGAGAACTCTAGGGATAATTTTGATCTTTTCGTTCTTCGTTCGAAGAGCTCCCATCCATTGGTGATCAATGTCATGGCTACCTGGAAAATTTGCCTATTTAAAAAAAATAAAATCTGATATATTGAATTTCAATAGATAAGACTAACCTTCTATTCTACAGCTGTAAGCGTTGTCAGCAGCCTGAGGCTTGATTTGAAGCCAAACCGGGGCGATATGAGTCAACTTGTTGGCGGTCCATTTGGCCAGATCGTAGCCCTTATTATTCCACTGGAATTAATCCATTCAATTCCTCAATCAAACCATCCCAATAAATTACCGGTGTGATGTAGGCAACAGCCGGTCCTTGGAACTTCCTCTCTGGGCTTTTGTCAACAGTCTCATGGTTCTTCAAAATGGATTCCTTTGTCACCGATTGTGACGGAAATTTTAGATTTTCCATTAACTGAAATAAAAAAATAGAAGACAAAAACTTTCAAATCTCACATCAGCATCGAGGATTCCTGTTAGGTCAATATCTGGAGACTCCTCCACCATAACAGTCTTCTTCCTTTCAGATTTTCCCAGTTGACTCGAGAGGCCGATCAACGCAAATACAACCAGATGTTTCAGCATCTGAAAAAACCCCACTTTTAGGATTTAAAAAATGAGTTCCTGGAGGAAAAGAGTCTGAAAATAAACTATCTCCCAATGAGCTTTGAGGAACTTTTGGATATAGAGCTTGGAGCAATTAAATAAAGCGAAATTTCTAGTCTTCGTTTGGAAAAAAAATCAAAATAAAAAAAAAATTAGCAAACGGGATCGACTCCAGATTCCAAGAGCGAATTATGGATTTGGAGTTGGCGAACTCAAATATGCAGCTATCGGATTGCAAAAAGGAGCCGAGGCCGCGCTTTTCCCCCTTGACGACTGGAAAATATTCATAAAAGATTCAAATAAACTTCAAGTAGGGAGCTCTTCCACCCCACGACTTCCAATTGATTTTTTAGTTGTTTTAGGAATATTTTATTTTTATATACAACAATACAGTAAAGTGAGATTCAGATCTTCAGAAAACCCAAGGTAGATTGCTAATAAATAAAGAAGGAATGTGAGGAGAAAAAAAACTAAGTTCGGACTTGGAATTTGCCGGCTTTGGTAATGTATTTGACTCCTTTGAAGGGCTTATACTTCTCACCGTACATGTCCAATCGATTCACTTTTAATCCTGAAAACGGTTTGCATAGCTGGGAAATCGGATACCTGAAACTGCCAGCTGATTTATCTTGAATTTGACGGTTATTGGCGGCGTTTCCACGGCAGCTGTTCCAGTTATTGAAACCTAAATTTTTAATGAGGGAGGTGGAGCCACTCAAGGCTTTTTTGAAGAAACATTCTACCCTTTGTAAAGTCTCTTCTAAAAGACATAACTACTATCAATTTGTAGAGGAGATCAAGAGCTACAAAGCGTACTTTTCAGAATTTTAATTAACCAATCTCTTGTTGAAATATGGCCTTAAGAAAGACCCTGGCTAGATTAATACTTCCAGGAGGAAATCCATTTCAATTTTTTAAGGACCAAATAGTCCAATTCTTGCGAGAACTTCCGTGCAACGTGCAAAAAGGTAAAATTTCCGTTGTTCAACCATGAAAATGTCAGAGGAAGGAGTGTGAGGGATAAGGGTTTAAAATAGCTAGCAGGGATTTACACCTGACTAGAATTTGAATAAGAGATAGATTAGCTCGAAAGGTGAAATGTGCACTTTTGGATCTTTTGTAGAGAAATCAGATCAACGCTATTGATCTTTACCACCGAATTTTTTTTTAAAATCTTACCGTTCCCTTGATAGTAGGCGGCTTTCCCAGTTCAATCTTTCCAACATTCCATTGCAATAATCTTGTAGTTGGATCGAACGAATATTTGCCGTGAGTTGGAACCAAATTACAATTCAAAACAGCTTTCGGCATTTGCATTTCGATACAGACATCTTCTAACTAAATGATTTCTTCTTTTTTTTGTTCTCTAAACTTACAATCTTTCCCATGCTCTGTTTTGGTCCTACAGTCAGTTCAAGTCGACTGCCGGTGCCTCCTTTCAATTGAATCGAATGGCGAATATAAACCGGGATGGCTACCATACTGCAGAATAAATTAGAAAATTAAAAAAAGAGAAAGAAATCCCACTTTTGAGTAGCGATGTGATAAGACAAAAGACGGAAATTGCCATCGGGAGGGACGAAGGAAAGAATCCTCTCATTTTCCCATCTCTTGAATCTAACACAAGGATGGAATGAAACATCGTCTAGAAGTCTCGGATTGACCAAGGTCATAGTCAAATCTGGCATTCCAGTCAATTTGCAAGTCACATCAATCTAAATATACTTTTTTTTTCGGGAAGGACCTTACATAGCCTTGGATCTCGGCAAAGACTGTTGAGCCTTGCTTGTCAATGATGGCATCTATCTCCTCAATTACATCGAAATACGCCTCGTTGTTTGTGTATTTCACACCGTGACGTCTCCAAGGAATATTGGAGAGTTGGCCAGATGGAAGAACTTCCGAATGATTTGTTCTCCCCGTCACCTGAAAATGACCAAGGTTTAGCTAGGATTAGCTGCTTTTTTGGATCTCTTTCTCTTCCTTTGCAAGCTTGAGATCCTTTAATTTTTATGTGAAAGCTATCTTAGGCTTAAAGAAAGACAGCAATCTGTGAAAAACTAAGCTACCTGATTGGCGATGTTCCTCAAGAAATTTGGAGGTTTGATCAAGTCTTGGAGAATGTTTAGCTCCGTGACAAGAGGATAGCCATTGTCTAACATCTCATCCAACAGCTAGAATTGAATCCTTCTTATTCACCAATAAAAAGAGCTTTACCTCAAAAACCATGACACAATTGTCTTTTAGAGTGGAATCGGAACATTCTTCGAAATATTGAGAGAATGTGTGAACAACTCGGTGGAGGAACTCGATTATCATAAGGGGAGAAGCTGAAAAATGAATACAATAGGCTGGGTTTTACTCACTTTCAGATGTTGTTACGGCTATAAGGTAGAGTTGATTGTGGTAAACGCTGATGAGATAATGATGAGGGGTGGAGATCACTGGTGGTACATCTTCCGGGTTGCTTACCTATAATCTTCTTTTCTTTTTCGCTCTCCGCACAAACTCAGCCATCTTTTGGCTGAAATTCACAAAGAATCCTACCTTTTTCTGGGCATCAAAAAAGTAGTCACATATTGAACGATGAATTACAGATTTCCAATGCTTTTCTAGAATAACATCACTGAAATATATCTTTCTTCTAATTTTGGAGGATTTGAACTTACCCCGAGGTGTTGACAATAAACAGACTGTTCAACATCGGAGATGGTGGTTTAACTCCCAAGCTGAAACGATTCGATCCATTTATCTTATCGAAAAATCGTTTTATAGGGGTCAAGGGTGCTTGAAATTTTGAGGTTTTAAGTGAGAATTCAATTAGAGTTTTGTTCTTTTTGGAGTGTTAATCAATCAATTTGAAGAATAGATATAATTTTGGGGATGAATGGATCAAATTGGTGGAAAATTATATTGAGAAGGGGGACTTATTGAAGATCTCTGGGCGTCATTAGAGCCAACACGTCCCAGGCGCCAATGACTCCGTTTGACCCGCAAGATGCCCTTCACTATATTTTAATATTTCTATTTTGCACCTTTTATCTATAAATATTATATTTTATAGTCTATTTTGCATAGAAAATGCAACAAATCCACCAGAAAAAGTATAAAAATCACCATAAAATGATTGCATCTCGTTTTGTGCTCACATTTTATTAAAATTATTATTTAGATGCTACAAACGGGTCGTTTGGTTGCCCGTCGACTTATTCACTCAACATGTAGCCATAGTGCAGCAGCAGAAGGAGAAAAGAAGCCAGTTCCAACACCAGAAGAGGTTATTTTATTACCATTTTTGAGTGGATCTGCGTTTGAGCAGTGAAATCAGATAATTTTATTCAATTCTATGCTTCAGGCTGGTTGGGCATTTAACCACATTGAAAGGAAGATGGGGATGTATAAACCAAGGCATACCATTGATGAGCAGATTACTTACATGAAGGGTAAAGCTTATGCTGAAGCCTATAAAGGACTTCCAATTCATTTCTGGTATAAAAGAAACATTAAGGTTTGCATTTCTTGCTATTTTGATTGAATTTTACCGTTTTCAGGGACAATTAATTAGACAGCCACCTCCTCGCTTATTCTGTATTGATAAGCATGGACGATTTAATATAAATCATGCATGTCCTGTAAGTTTTGTATTGTTTTGGTTTGCTTATTTTTATATTTCAGGTTTGTCGTGATGAATATTTATTTTTTGATTTTCGAAATCCCAATTTAATTGAACAATTTCTTGAAGAAGGAACAGATAAGCCAATGGATGTACTGAGAACTGGCCTTTGTAAAGAACAATATGCGCTATTGAAAGCCCAATTGTTGAAGGCCAAGGAACATGGAACTATTACGTTTGGAATTGAATTTAGAAACTTTGATTATCGGCAATGGTATAAAGAATGGACAGAAGAGCCTCCAAAACAAGTGAGATTTATCATCTTTCTAATCAAATCTGGGGTTTTTAGGTTCAACGAGCTGGACTTCGGATGCATGATGTTCATCCAGATCCGCTAATTACTTTCCCAACTTTCAAACGTGACAAAGGCAACGATTGGGATCAATGGTGGCTGCGACACGATAAATTTGCTCGAAAAGCCAAGTAATCATAGTCTGGTCTCATTCTTTCAAATAGGTTTTTGTTGATTTTGTTATGATTGTTGATGAATATCAATTATTTAATTCTCTCATAATATAACTTGGTATTTTCTATGGAAATATCTTTGATTTATTTCAAATTTTGCGATATTACCAGCATTTTTAGAGGTAAACCATGTCAGCTGGTATCAAATTGGCAGGTACTGCTCTTCGCGAGCTTCGCATTCACCTCTGCCAGAAGAGTACTGCTTCAGGTTAGTCTATTTAATCTAATTTTATAAAGATTTTTACAGCTGGTGTACGTGCCTTCGTTCAAAATGATTATGTACCATTGAAGAAAGCTAATCCCGATTTTCCAATTCTTATCCGTGAGGCTTCTGGTATTTCTCCCCGAGTTTGGGCCAGGTAAAATGCTAAGTTTCTTTCTTAGCCTTTATTTTTCAGATATGAACATGGAGTGGAACGCTTTTTGCCGTTGGAAAATGCCTCACAGGAAGCTGTTGCAGCCGCCATCAGAGATCTTGCTGCCAAACAGTGACAGACTAGTTTGTTGTAGATAGATTTTTTGTCTTTTCAGATAAATATTACGCTTTCATTCCAGAATAATACTCGTAAAGCAGTCAATAACCGTAAAATTACACGTAATGAAAATCGGAATAATGTAGAGGAGATCCCTCTTTCCATCTTGAGGCGACCTAAAATAGTTTTTCTTTAAAATTAATTTTATTTTTACCTTTTTCCAGCAGTCTAAATTTTTAGAATTTTGCATATATGGAAGTACTGGATGTTTTCCAACTATAACAGGCGATTGCATCGATAAATCCGAAGAGAGATAATTCAAAACAGTTGGGAAGCATTCTTGCAACAAATTGAGCGGGAAAACATCCAAAAGCTCAATCAAAACTTGTCTATAAGTTAGTAGTTTTATTTAGTCTTCCAGCAAATCTCACTTATGAACTGCCATTAAGCTAGGAAAAACGGCATTGTACAGTTTAGCAAAGTTAACTGTTTGCAAAATAGGCTGAAAATGAACGTCATTAGCTTGAAGAAGTAGAAATAACTAACGTCGTATTCGATTCCATGAATGCCGATCAGTCTTGTTGGATGAAGATCAACATATTCTAGTAAGCGTTTGATATCTTTATAGTTTGCAGACATTCGTTCATCGATGAAGACAAATTTAATAGCATGCGTGTATTTTGTCACGAAAGGGAGCTGAAATGTATACTTTTTCTATGTCAAAGTATGCTTTTACTTGGTTTCCTTCAAAAACTTTAACGTAGGGATTATTATTCGTTGGGAGATCGGCTCCAACTGGCCAGCTAATCAATATTTGATCGATTCCTTCTATCTTTGAGGTTGATATCCATGATTTTAGACGATCAATATCTGTTCCGATGACTATAAGAGCTGTTGGATTGCTGAAGATTTCAAATTTTAAGAAAAGGGAGAATTTACTCGCTGGTAGAGATGAATGAAGGCATTTTGTTCCAATTTTTACGTTCATATCCTTCAGATCGTCGAACTCTCTCCAAAATAATCTGAAATATTCCCCTTTTCCTTAATTTTTGGCCGAAACAAACCCTCAAAGTGGACAAAGTGATGCTTTCAACATCTCTAAAATAGCGATTGTATAAGAAGCGGCCTTGTTCTTTCATTCGAATCACTTGACCGTCTGAGATTTCTCTCAACAAATCTGGCACCTAATATTGAATATAATTAGAAATAACTGGCAGCCAAACCAGGAGGACATTTTCCTCGGCGATAACTACAGCAGCCTGACTCCAATCTAGAAATTCAGCGAATGGAAGGACCCAATCGTCGGATAAAACGACTGGAATGCATCCACTTCGAAGTGATTCCAAAAATCTGAAAAAGTTGCTCAGCTAGAGTAGTCTCATAACTAGCCTAAAAGATCCCAATCTCCTTCCTCTTGGCGTCAAACAGAACGTGGAATTGGCCATGGTCCCTTCATAATCCCATTTGTCATATTCCTCATTATCTGTTTGACATCGATCATCTTGGTGCGCTTGCCAGTCGGTGTTATGTCGACAAGTAGTGACCATGGCCACAGATTCGCCGTTATGAATATGGTGGAGGGCATCTCGAGTCTCCGATCCAATTCCGTAGACATATCTCTTCCCTTTAAAAGAGACCAAATGACGGTTTGTTGTCTTCAAATTGAAGAATTTCTCAGGGCCCATTCGAAGGCCGTGTTCCTTATGGAATAGAGGAAAAGAAACGTCGAATCCAAATCGAAAATTTTGGACACTGGGACTGGCCCGAGCAATGATTGCTTTGCCCGTATTGAAGCCGAGATTATGGTCGGCGTAGTCCGGATAAGTTCCGTGGTAT
This sequence comes from Oscheius sp. JU1382, assembly GCA_932521405.1. Taxonomy (NCBI): domain Eukaryota; kingdom Metazoa; phylum Nematoda; class Chromadorea; order Rhabditida; family Rhabditidae; genus Oscheius; species Oscheius sp. JU1382. The sequence continues at coordinate 7,036,396 of OW051479.1, forward strand.
AAGTTAAAAATTACGTGGTTCTCTCCCTAAAATTTATTCTTTTTTTGGTTGGGAAGGAACCAACATTATTCCATATCTCCTTGGGCAGGATCTGAATCAGAGAGTTCACGTCTCTAACATAATTTTCACTAATTTTGTCGCGATCAACAGTATCCACAGATAGGATAAATAGACAAGCCTCGTCATACTTTGGAGTATAGTAAGCACTAGAATTTTCTGAAGAATTGAGGCTGAGTTTACCTCTCTTTGATGACTGTGAGAATCTTCTCGTAAGTCATGGAGATGAAATTCCCTTCGAGAGTTGGATAGATATAAATCTTTGGATGTTCTCCAAGACATTTCGAGAAATTAAAACACGTTTGTAGGGTACAAGGAAGGGGGCTGAAATTGAAAGAAGTTCACTCACTTTCTTGAGCTACCCACCCAAATTGTCGAACAAGACGACTGACTTCTCCCTCATCTGTCCAAAAGCTGGAAGAGGGTAGTTCTTCTTTCTCATTTATGCCATAATCCCCCAATAAGAGATACAAATAAAGGAGAATCCCCACTGTCAATAGGAGATATCGATAGATAGTTCTCATCACTTGAAAATATCTTCCATAGATCTCTAAAATTAGGGAATCAAATTTCCAACCAAAAAAAATAAGGAAAGAATTCGACTTCAATTTAATAAAAACACAGAAGAAATGACAGATTCATTGATCAAATACACCGCGATATAAAACAAAAACCGTAAAGTTTCAAGTTACACCCGCGATGAGATCAGCTATCAGGATTACTGTAATAGAGGACTTCTCCATTTGCTCTCATATTATAGGACATTTTCATTTGATTTCTCAATTTCTGGTACAAATTTGTTAGTTATGAAAACATTGAAACTTAGAAAAGCTTGACAAAGGATGGCCTAAGTAGTGAGTATCAACTAGAAATTGGCTCTGTTGAAGTAATCCCAATAGAATACACGTAGATTGTAGACCGCTTATAATTAAGCAATAACAATTAATTCAGAAAAAAAAACAACTTAATCTCTAAACAGTAGAGCAACAGCTTCATACTCTGGTACAGGTTCCTCCCTCCTTCTCCTTTCTATCGGCGGGAGAGGTCTTAAATAGACTGGTCTTCTGTGGAGCTCACTTGTTGAGACCTAAAGTATTTTTCTTTTTAAAAGGCAGAGAAAAGAAACTTACAGAAATAATTTCTTGAAGTAGCTTCTTAAAAAGATTTCTCTTCGTCTTATCGGTCATATGATCTCCCCCTAAGGTGATCGTTTCTTCTAAAATCGTCAAATCAGATTCCGATACACCAGGAACTTGGAGCAAAATCCGAGGAAGAGATTCTGAATGTCCTCGCTGTAATATAAATAGAAAAGAGTGGGAGAAAAAATACCAGAGAAATATAGGTGTGGGTGATTAGGCCGACTAAAGACAAGCAAGTCGTCTCATCGCTTCCATGGATTTGGAGAGAGTTCAACTCCTGGATGAACATATTCACAGCTGTGTTGTCATCATAATTCAAAGCTAACTGGAAACAATTCATAAGTTTGTTGCAGAAATATTGATATTTTTTGCATTACCGTAATCCCTTAGCGAAAAGTCAATTTCTTTCGTTTGATTACAGTACTCTAGTATTATTTTTCAAAATTTGAGCTAATTTTTTTTTTTCAAAAAAGAGGGACTCACCTTGTCAACAAATGCTTTACAAAGTGGCACCGTTTTGGAAGAACATTGGGTGTCTCTCCAAGTAAGAGCAGCGAAGACTAATTCCATGAGAGGGACCAATCCAACCTTTTCCCTAAACAGCCATTCTCCAAAGGGAGTCAACGCTTCAAAGACATTTTCCGATCCAAAGAGGATTGGCCTCAAAAAGTTGAGATATTCCCTCGAAAGAACGCAAGTCAAATGCTCGTTGAAGATTTCCACTTCAGTTGGTTCGGCATCATAATCAATGCCAGAAACCATCTTCCACATTTGATCAAGGCGATCCTTCATATGGCTCACGAGGACTTCAAAAAACTCTCGGAGTTGATGCCACCGTTCTGGAGGCGCCGCTGTGATCAGTGCCTTCCTAGAAAAATAATTATTTGCTTCGTTTTGAAGAAAAAAATCCACTCACCATGGCTTCTTGATCCAATGTCTCATTCGAAAAGCTGGAAAATGTTCCAGAACTGCTACAGTGCTCATCAGAAAATCAGTCGCCAATGGATGAGAATGCAACTGATTTGGGAATTTCTGCGCCAACATAGTTATGATGGTAATACTGCAATAGAGATACGGTAATAATAATGCACACAACGAGCCATTGCATGTTGACCTGTTGGATGAAGTGTTGCGATAATTCAGCGATGTCTTTCCTCCCTGCTTGTTGTTTCCCCAAAGTGATTTCCATACTCTCTCCAACTAAACAATAAATAGTTTTTCTTTCGTTTTGAGGAATATCCGCAATTTGATGATATATCGGATGCATTTTGGACAATCCAGCCGGGGAATTAAATTCTAAAAGTATTCTGAAAACTTTTATAAGGAAAGACAAAAACCAATTACCTGTTTAACTTGAAGAAAAATGGGATGAGATGGGCCATAACCTCATCTAATCTACCCAGAGGACTTGTCTCGGCTACTTGAATGGTGATTCCATCAACTGTCGTCAGATAGCAGCGAAACTGGAAAAAAGGCTAAAGAAATAGTTTTTGGGGAATTGTGATAAAAATGGAATTTTAGTGAACCCTGTGGGATACTGTTGAATTTAGCAACTCACATCTTTCCTATGTTGAACGTCTTCACTATCTTCGAATTCAGCTTCACTACTGGGCTGGACATCAAAGCCAATAAATTTGATGAACGCCTCAACAGAATCGACGCAACTTTGACATTTGGAGAAGTATTCAATTGCTGGGCTGATGCATATCCTCAACAGTTCGATTTGTCTTTCTTCGTTATCGGCTGTATTCGAAAGAAGGGCGAAAACTTGAATAAGTTGAGCCATTTGCATGTCGGAGAGAACTGATCGGACTGCGGTGACGAGATTTATCACTAGCACTTCATTTCGCTAAAAATAATATACGTAGATTACTGTATTTTTCATCAATTTTAGGCAATTTTCTTCTTTTATTTATAAATTTGTAGTTTTGATTCCCTCTGCATTTTCTCTAAGCATTGTTTACCTTGAAAAACTATCCAAAATGCTTAAAAGAAAGCTCAAATTACACACGTTCTCTTGTTCCCATATTCATAGACAAATACCTTGAAGAAATCCGGAAAAAGCGACACCGTTCGCAAGATGAGACTAATTGAGTGTCGTTTCAAAGTAGTGTTTTTCGCCAATTTCCCTAATTTAAGGAGACCCCTAGAGAAAATTTTCTTAAAAAAATAAAAGAGTTAATTCAAACCATTGGATGAGTTCGAGATACTTTGGGATGCCAATTGGATGAAATTTAAGGATTGGAAGGAGAGAAGCATGGACACTTAGCATTTCGCTCAACAAAACACAATCGGTTAATTCATACATCCGTTGGACTAAAGCATCGCTCATTGTCACCAAGGCATCTCTCGCCTCCTAAAAATATCAGGATTACAGTAGTTTTTGAAAGAAATTACCTCATTAATTAGATCTTTGTCAATACCTCCTTCAACGACAATTTTGGAAATAATTTCCATGGGATCCCATTTGGCGTTAGAAACGGAGGACGAATTATTCATAAGTGGCTGGAAGATATCCTGATCCAAAAGATGAAGAAGTTTGGGAAAATGGCGATCCAATGAGAATCTAATCACAGCACGAACCTTTACTCGAAGTCCTGAAAAAGAGTAAGTTTATTTTGAGGTTGCCCAAAACAAGAGCCTCACATTCTTAGAATCCTCTGTTTTTTGAAAATAAAAACGAAAAAGAACCAACTTGTGAGGTCGTTGCTCCACTCCAAATCGTCATCGTAATCCATATTTGAGTAATGAACTGCCAGAGTTACAGGTTTCTGCGATGGATAACCGTCCTTTTCTATTGCCACCGGCATTCTCTCTAAAACATTTTGGAGCTCATTGTGGAATTCTTGGCTTTTTCCAAGGGTTGGATGAGTCGATATCGTAAAAATCGATTCAATAGCTTCTAGTCTCAGCAACTGGAATAAGATAAAGTACCTTTTTGAGAAGAAACTAACCAAGGAGGGATGAGAAAAAATTTGAAAAAGAGCCGACAGATAGATTGAAAAATTTTTTGGAGGTTCGTTCGCCGACCAAACTTTGGCTAGATGTGCTGGAAAGAGAATAAAGATTACTGTCATTTAGAAAAAAAACACTCACTTCCTAAAGAAGTCAATAGTCCACACAACGCTTTGAGATAACTATAGTGAGATGGATTTGTCTCAGAGCTCTCTCCAGCTAATCTGAAAGTCTTCCCGTTTACTTTGCTCAAATCTCAATCAAAAAATTAAATTAGTGCCCTGATGATGAGCAGCAGTAACCTACCTAACGGTTTGTAGAATAGCCATAATGACTTCCTCTCTAAAAAAGACAGAAATAACCGTACATTCCTCTCTCGTCTCCTTTTTTCTCTCCGCCAACGCTGCTAAACTCCTTGAAGCCAATTCATAAATATTCTTCTCCGGAGTGTTGAGATGTCGTATCAACGAGTCAACCATTCTATTTAAATGAGGAGAAATGATTCGAGATGGAACCCATGCACATGTCTAAATGTCGTTTTATATTCAAAATTAAAGACAAAAGCTTGCTTCTATTAGCCATTGGAGGATATGTGAGATGGTTCGATAGCCGATTTCATCAAGATTTGAGCCTGATAGAACGTCGAGTCTATCTAATGCCATTTTTATGATGTCAGGCATATAGTCAACCAGCCCGCTGTACATATCTTTTCGACGGTGTGCGTTCTATAAAAAAAACCATAAAATAGCATAGACTGTCAAAAATTGAAGGTTGTTAAAAAGAAAAAGTCTTGAGACTTACTGCAATTGTCTGTAGCGTAACAACATTTTCTACTACCCTCTTGAATATGGCGAAAACGGCTGAACAATGAAGGACACCTACAGTCTTATTCCATCTAGATATGATAAAACTGACTAATTTTGGAAATTTCCTCCATTTGTGGCATTAACTCAGCCCAATTTTGTGGCCATTCGTGTTCCATCATGGCTACTATCGACTTGGAGATGTAATCAACCATACTCTAGGATCCATAATTTTCACTAAAAGTACAAAAGCTACTTCTTGGAGATTATTTTCCAATAGCTCCATGAGTCTGGATCGCATTTCTACTCGAAATTGAACTGTAACATTATTCCATTTAAATCTAATGATTTTAAGATTTGTTTAATAAATGTTCTTACTTTACTACATCTTCAATAAAATTCCATCCGACGAGAGAAAGTGTCACATCCGGTTTTGAGATCAATGTAAATCCTATTTCTGATAAGATATCCGCCTCTGAATTATGACGAAATTGTTCCAATGCCTGGAAGACTTTTGGTCGAGACAATCCCCTGGCTGTTTGAGAGTCACGTCACTCTCAATTTGCTTCGTTATTTGAACGTGCCAAAACGAAAACAATTCAGCAGGCCTCCATTAGTGGTCAGAAATTGCTGAAAAACAAAATAAATCCCACCTGGGTATACTGTATTCTATGCTCATTGGAAGTTGATGGATTACAAACGGCTTCAATTGCTTGGATAACTTCATCAACGGTAACAGACATTTAACTCTATCTAGGCTAGAAATGTTAATCAATTCCCCTGCTTTATCTAATAAAATCGATTTAGATACGACAGAGGACAATCCTGCTAAAATATAAAAGTGCAAAGATTCATTAATAAGTTTAATAAGCCTATCTAAGATTACATTTACCACAATTATTGATGACTACACACTATTACATTTTACTATTATTAGCGAAATGCTTATGTATCGGAGTGCTGGTATGCAATGGTTTCGTTCTTCGCAGGGTTTTCGATAATCTTGTTATAAGTGATATGTGGCTCCTCTTTGATTCCGAAGACATTATTGATCCTAAAAAGTATAGAAGAAAGTAAAAAAGACCGACCATTTGGTGAATGGTTGATAATAGCTATTTCTTTCGATCGCGGGTGGCTGCTTATAGACATAATATCATCAAAGCTTGGCGCTTCACACCTTTGTTCATCCATTCGGTTAGATTGCAGCCGCGTTATCATATCAAAAAAGTCTTCTTCTTCGTGAATATTCGTCTAAAAAAATTAGCTATAACTTGTTGTTTCCTTTATATTGAAACTGTCAATAAGAACGAAAATTGATTTTATCTTGCTTAAAAAACTAACCCTAGCCATTCTGGAAGAAAGTTCACTCTCTGAACTAGACAAACGTCTTAATCCATGCTTCAAATCTTTCCCGCTATCACTGTCGAGTGCGAAGGCTAACCTTAATTTCTTAACCTTTTTTTTAAATAAAAAAAAAAGACTGATAATTGGGTTAAAATGTTACCTATTGCATTCGAGAACCTTTGAAATATCTCCATGGAAGTAGTAGTCGTTTGATAGGCTTACATAACTTTTCTTTTGTCCTTCCTTATCATTAAATTCTTTAGCAATGTCCAATTTCTGAAGAAAAAAAACTTAATATTTTAATAGAATCTTACCTTATTGTGATACACAATAGCTTCTTCAAAGTTTCTAAGGACATAGCAGCACTGTCCCAAGTGGCCATAGGTTGTTCCCATCGCTTGACGATCTCCATCCTCTTCTGCAATCTTTAGTCTCTCACTGCAATGAGACTTTTATAAATAAAGGCAAAGCAAATACTTGAAGTAACTAAATGCTTTATTTATGTCATCTTCCATTGTGCCAATTTTTCCAGCATGCGATCCGATTGTAGTATTCAAAGTGGACATAACATTCTTAAAAATTACATATAACGCTGGTTAAAAGAACATACCTTAAAATTTTTCCCTGCTTCTTTTCCTTTTAGAAGAAATATGGAACCTAGGTGTTGCAAAGCGGATCCTCGAATTGCCTGAAAGATGCATTGAAACCAGTGAATTGATTATGAAAAGTAATTTTTTAGTTATATATACCTTATTTCCGAGCTCAGTTCCAATATTAAGTTCGATTTCGGCAAACTGTGCTGCCCTAATATAATCTCGTTGCAGTTTATAGACGTTGGAAATATTGGCGGCTACTTTTGCCTCGCCTACTCTATCTTTTAGATGACTAAAGCTTAAGTCTAAAAAAACATCAATAAAGCTTACCTAGTAATTGCCAGATCGAAATAGAAGAATTTATTTGAACTATTATACTCCTTCAATTGGCAATACGCATTCCCAAGTTGATTATAGACTGCCGAGAGGAACTTCTCCTCCTTACTTCCGACAGCAATTGCTTTTTCCAAATAGTCGATACCTATAAATCAACAAACATAAAATAACGAGAATAGCTTACCTTCTCTCAATCTACCCTCTTTAAGTGCTTCTTCTCCTTTCATAGCTAGCTCCAGAAAATCATCTATTGACAGCTCCATCGAGCTGAAAATTTACAATTGAAGCGAGATCCAATCCAATAAAAAACAAAGATCCAAGTCAAATCATAACAATTCTTTCTAGTCTAAAAATATAGTATTTCTTGTTTATTTTTTCTATCTAAAAGCTTCTAAAACTCCATAGCTAAAAATTGTTTATAATAAAAACTACAAACTGCTTTTTGCTGCTGCAGGTTTTAGACATAAATTTGACCCGTTCTCTTGTTTTTATTAAACAAAAAATGATACATTTAATACCAAAATGGGTTGAATACGATTAAATCAAACAAGGTTCTATGCTTTTTTTCATGAGATAGCCATTTTTGAAGCAAAATTTAATTGGAAATGTAACGAATATCTGCAAAAGGCTCAAAAAAATAGGAAAAACAATCTCAAGCAAGTGAACTATTCACTCTCCTTGCTGAATATGCAGTGTGCATAAACGCCAACAAATTGCTCATCACCTACAGTCAATTCAGACATCTTTCTTTGATCACTTTACAGCGACTTTTTGCATTAAAACCAGATGTTAGACGGGCTGTTTGTCTGCAAATTTGCGACGACTTTTAGTCCAGACAATTCCCTAGCCGTTCTCTTGAGAGTCTACCTCTCGTCACGGCCAATTTGCTCTGATTTTTGAGCGAAATGAAAAACAATTGGAGCCACATTAGGACCCAAAAATTATGGTCCAAATCCTACCTCCCAGCGTACGGTAGTCATTCCTTCAAGTGTGTTGAGGGAGTAATTGCGCCTCGTCAACGACCTCATCAAAACATCCATTTTTTGGTGGTTCCTCCTAGGTAAATATGCGTCTAGGCTGATGTTGTCTGGGATACGGTAGAGGCACGAATCCTATTCGAAAATCAACGAAAACAAGACAATTCATTTAATAATTATTTTAAGAAAAAAACGCGAGGAATTTTGCTACAATAATGTGGATTATCATCTTCAATCAATTATTAATACCGGTAGAGTACTTGAAGCGCCATGGCAGGTGAAGGGGGGATAACTTGGTTAAGCTTTTGATTCAGTCTTTGTCTCGGGGAGATGAGCCCTCTGTTCTTCAATTCTCGTACTCGCCATTCTTGTCACCAATTCGGTTAGATCATCTTCCGGAATGGTTGTGGCCTTATCTACAAAAAAATTGAATTGGCTATTAGATTTGGATAAACCTTTGGTTCGACCTCCGAGCTCGCTCCTTTGCTCATTAATTCTCTGACTCTGTGTTTTGGCAACCAGATCCAGGAACTGCTCATCAACGATGCTTCCTTCCAATTCGCCTCTGCAACAAATTCGTCTTGTTTTGGGGAAAAGAAAAAGACTTCTAGGGCTTCTAGGACACCAATGCTCATTATTACTCGCCCAAGATTAAGAGGTCTTTCTCTATAATTGGTTCTTCTTATTCCTCTTTATTTTGAGATTTTTAGCTTCAAAGATTCTTCTCTCCCTCTATTTTCCCTTGAAGGTTATAATAGATGTTTTGCTAATAGGAGAAGACTGCAGTTGAATAAAAAAACAAAGAAAAGCGGTTGAAACAGTAATCACTTCGTGACCTTCTACTCAAAGAGTAGTTTCACTTACTCTTGCAATCTCTGAAGGATTCCTTCTTGACCACGAAGCCCTGGCAACAAGTTGGCTCTTTGTTCGTCCATACGACGACCTTGGGCTTGCATAAGTTGATCAATCAACGTATCAGGACCCTCTAAAAATTGTGGGTTATCGCCTAAATTTAGGACAATTTTTCTGGGGTTTGGTTTGTCAAAATTATTTCTATTAAAAGAACTAAAAAATCAACAAAAAACCAACACTAAAACGACAGTATTACCTCTAACAGGGGGTGCACACAACGAATGTCTTCGGTCGTTTTTCGGAGGCATCGGAACTCGGAAGATTGGCTCTGTCGCGTCGAAGGAGACAATGCTATTCGAGCAGGACGCCTTGTTCCTCTTTCCTCTGGAGAACAAAGTCGCAGTTGAGAACTGCTTAGCCAACGGGGTGCTGGTGAACAAAGGCTTCTGTCCTCTCAAAGTTTTTGAGAAGCGGTTCATAAGCGAGTGGTGCTTCTTGCTCTCCGTCGATATGATTGACTCTAAAAAAGAGAACTAAGGCCACAGGACACATGCGAAGAGAAGGAGCTGTTATAACCGAAAAGAGTTAAACTCTAAGCAATCAGAAGATCCCACGAGAGCTGGTTAGGCTGGGAGGAAAAGTCATCACGAAAAACAACACAACCAAGCACAATTAGAGAGGCGGAGCGAGAGGCTGTCAAAATCTATTCCACTCTCTCTGCTCTTGAGGAGGATCTCTTAAAGAACGAACCATTTGGCGAAGGGATAGCCGTGTCTCGCTGTCGTGGAGGCCGATTGCTGATGTCATTAAGAATCGGAGCATCACATCTCTGCTCATCCATTCGCTTGGATTGAAGACGGGTTATCATATCGAAGAATTCTTCTTGTTGATTGCTCATCTGAAAAAATATTTCATTTTATGGTCTAATAGCTTGAGAGGAAGGAGCAACAATTCTAAAAAAAACTGTTGCTTTAGTTATGACGAATTTTCAAATTTACGTCACAGAAAGTGACTCATTGAAGATTAGCGATTACGCAAGGGTCTGGTAGATATGCCATTTTGATTTGAAATTCGTCATAGAAATCTACAGTAATTTAGAATTCTGAAGTTGGGAAAGATTGCTTAATTACCGCATTCTCTTCCAAATCAGTCAGCTGCCTAATTTGTTTTCGATTCTCTTCGAAACTTTTGATTGAGTTTGGCTACATGTGTGTGTGTGTGTGTGCGTGGCTCAACAAACTTATATAGCTGGTTTTGATCTTCTCTCTCTCTCTCAGCGAATCCAAAACATACAATTTTGTGGGGAATTGTTTAAAGACCCAGAAAAATTGAGTTTCCAATCGAGGCAGCACTTTTCCTCATACGGATTACTGTAGCCCTAAAAAAGGGCATTTTTCCCCAACTTTTAGCTTTAAACTTTTCTACAAATTTTTAGAATTTAAAATCATTTGGAAATTGTTCAAATCTCTAAAAAAAAATCGAGTTTTCGTGTGATTCAAGTTTCAACTTTTGGGCAAATTAAGCGAGTTATAAATCCTAGGAAAAATTTCCCACTTTGGGATTTATTACAAAGTTGTAGAGTTTAATCCCCTCTACAAGTTTGTTGAACATGAAAAGTCCAGAAAAAGGGAAAAGAAGATAATAGTTTTGGAGAGATTCAGCTGTCCTAGAGTCCTTCGAAAGTATTGTTTACGCTGCTTTGTGCGAGCTGCGTGCATGTGCTGTAAATGTAAATAGGAAATAAGAGTGTGAGATTTAAAAGCCACTGCTCCAAAAAGAATCCATTAGTAGGGTCGAATCGAATGTTGCGAGTTAAGAGCTCATTTGAAATGCCAAAGAAACAATGGCTCTCTCTCCCTCTTTGCAATCCGGCCCCAATGTAACCAGAGATGCGGGCCTAGGGATAATAGATTCCGCATGCGGTTCAATCAAGTTGCACGAACGTAATTCCAGCTCCACATGCAAAAATTTGTCCTTTTTTTCTTCATTTTGCTGCTTTCAAATAAGTCTAGAAAGACAGAGACAAACAAGGGACATCCAGGGGGGAGTTCGCTTTCTGATTGAGAGGCCGTGAATTCAATCAGCTGCGAGACTCGGCTGTGCTTGTGTAAGTTAATTCGCTCAAAAATTGGCTGGGTCAATAAAAATGTAACTCGATCCCCGTCCTCATTATTGTTAAGAGACAAACCTTTGAAGTCCTGGCCGAGAGTTCACTGTCCGACGCGTAGACGTCACGTCTGCTTAATCCCAAATCGAATGTCTCGTGGATGCTATTCAATGAGAGAGACAATCGCAGAGTCGGTAGAGATTCAGCTTGAGGATCGGCTGACGAGTCCAACAACAGCTGAAAGATCAAGTCGTCTTAAAGGTCTTCCTTTATGGGAAATTTGGCAAGAAACATCCTATCGACCTTCATCTTGAACCTACTTCAAACGAGTTTTTACAGTTTAGAGGTAGAGGAGGAAGTCCTTCCACTTTTCTGTACCAAAAATGGACGGCTAATTAAGAAGACATTGAAAGTTCCGAGGAGCTTTCAAAAACAAGAGAAGTATTCGGAATGAACTCGATATTTTTTATCGGATCTTATCTCAGAGGACAAAAAGAGTATCTTTTTATATAAAGTACAGCTTTTTCCCACTCCTCCGCAACTACAAATTGCCTTGGAGTAGAAAGTAGAGAAAGTTTTGCCCTTTTAGGACTCCGTTTTGGAGTCAGACAGCTCTTGAAGAAGCCGAAGTTACTATAGAAGGATCCAACTTTCGTTTTAATCGTGTAGCGAAAATCAAAGTTTTTAAATTGATGAAAAAAAACAGTAATCTCTCGTGGAATTTATTATCAAAAGAGCGCTTTGATAAATGGAAAAGCCAGCAAAATATGTTGACTTTTCGTTAAAAATATAATTTCGCCAAGCAAGAAGAGATTGCGGGAAATAATCCTCTTATCTCTCCCTGGTAGGAGCCAATAGGACTACCTTTTGTGATAGGAAGAAAGTCCCACCAGGTGTTTGCTAAATCTCCTCCCAAGAGAGCCGCTAATTTCTTTCGAAATTTGAACTTTGCTACTTGTTACAGTAGACCTTTCAAGTTCACATTTTTAGCCACTTTTTCTCAGCGACTTATACAAAATTGTAGTCTTGACCTCTCATTTTGAAGGAAAATCTCGCTATTCCCCTCATTTTCAAATTTTAAAAACAATTAGAGGACAGGCTTAAGTTCAGAGGGCTTAACGGCTTCTCCTAGAGTGCTTGGGACTTGAGATTTTTTTGTTGAAAAACCAACCTCCTTGTCATTGACGACGGAATCTCCAGCTTCTTTGAGGAGATCATTGAAGGCGAGATCGGCACTCTTCGACATGATGGGATCGTTGAGCTGAAAATTGGGAGTGATGAAACTGGTTGATCCAGACAGGAAGTCCTCTAAGAATTCTCAGAGCCATTAGAAAAGGTTTAACGTGGGTGAGGGTGTTTGAGAGCAATAAGAGAGAGAGAGTGGGATCCCTGGGAGAGAAACCAAGGAATTAAGCAGTGCGGAATGAATTAGGGACTGCTGCGGAAAATCGAAATGTCAGCACTCTCTCTCACTCCTCTCTGTGAAGGAGAATTACTCAGAAGCTGAAGAGAGGCATAAACAAAGCACTTCACTTCCCAATAATGCCGTCACTTTGGGATTGAAAAGGAGAGGAAAATCATGTCTCAAGAGTAGGAGGAGGCGGGTCTCTCTCCCTCTCACAATCACCGCGGCAACCACACTCCACACCAGCTGGTAATTAGGTAAACGGCAATCACCTGTTTTGCAATAGATCTCCGTCTGGCCAAGAAATACGCCGCCTTTGGAAAGTCGCCCATCAGTCTGAAACAAGATTACTTCATTTTCAATGCTTATGAATACTTTATAATAAATTTGCGATGTTCTACAAAATTATAGTTCTTGATCTTCTCTACAACTTTGTAAAACATCACAAAGTCTAAGAAAGTTATTAAAAGTTGTTTAAAATGAGGAAATTTTGGTTACAGTAAAGAACTCACTTGAAGACGGTGCTCAACGAGGCGTGAGCCCTAGCCTCTCCAGCAGTATCCTTCAAATCTCTGGCGATTCCCAGATGCTTCAGGTGGTAATCAGCCGCCTGCTGGTAGTCGCCTGACAGGGTTGAGGCAGTGGCAAGACTAAAGCAGATCTGTCCTCGAATGGCTTTGCTCGACATTTTCTCATTATCCAATTCCATTGCCAACGACAGGGCCAGCCTATAAAAGGATTTAAAACGTCAGAGTCAATAAAATCTTCTTTCTACGGCAGTTATTGTCATAAAGGCAGGCAGTGTTATAGCTTCTCTTCAACCCACGGTAGCTCACTAATTCAAAAAGAGCCAGTGAAGCTCAATTCAAATGGTCTCCAGAATATTTGAGTTACCTGTAGCATTCGAGGGCCTTGTCGATGTTTTCTTGAAAAACGTAGGTATTTCCTAAGTTGATGTAAGCCTTCCTTTGGGTGTCCTTGTCTCCAAATTCCCTGGCAACTTGCAACCTCTGGAAAGAATTATTAGCCGAGGCTGGGAGTCAATCTGTCATCTCCTTGTGTGTGCTCACGAGAAAAGAATAATAGAGAGTGAGAGCTAAAGAGAGATTTGACATCTCACGAAAACAGAAAGCGAGCCGTCAGCTGTGCTCTCGATGCGTGGGCAGAATGACGAATCAACAACTCGCTTTACCTGCGTGTGGTACTTGATGGCGTTATCGAAATCTCGCAGCACGTAGCAACAGTTTCCCAGCCAGCCGTATGTTGCTCCAACTGCACGGCGATCATTCATCTCTTCGGCGATTTTCAATTTTTCACTGAAAAGTCTCGGTCTCTTCAAAGGGGATGTCCAAATTACCTGAAGTACTCAAAAGATTTTATCACATCCTGCCTCATTGTGCAAATAGTTCCATCCTGAGATCCCATCGACACATTCAACGCGGAAAATGCAGACTGAAATCGGGCATTGGGAGTAACGGTATTTAAAATCGCATCGCTTGTCTGACTTCTCTATGAGAATCTTTTCTATCGCTGAATGAAAAGATTTACGCCAATAAGTCCAACCAAAATCGGTTTTTCTTTTTTATTTCTAGAACTAAATGCTCCTGCGTCAGGATTCTGTAAAAATCTCGCAAAGATACGATAGACTTAGGGCTCAAATCCGAGTTTTAGGATCAAGATTTCCTGACGAGAAGACTGAAACTTAGAGGCGAACTCACTTTAAAATTTTTGCCAGCATCTTTTCCCTTTGCCAAGTAGACGGATCCCAAGCTTTGAAGAGCCATTCCTTGGATATACTGCAATTTTGTGAATCATCAATGGATTTCTCCCCTCTACCTTATTTTGAAGTTCCAATCCAATTTTGAGATGTAACTCAGCAAAATCGGCAGCTTTTGTGTAATCCCGTTGAAGCTTGAAGACATTTGAAATATTTGAGCAGACCTTAGCTTCTCCGTCTTTATCCTTTAGTATTCTGAATATTTGTAATTGGAATTGAGGAGGGGAGGAAAACAAACCTAGTAATTATGAGATCATAGAAGAAATACATATTGGAACGACCATAATCATTCAATTGGCAATGGGCATTTCCTAGTTGATTATAAACTGCCGAAAGAGATCTTTGTTCCGTGCTACCGACAGCTATAGCCTTTTCCAAAAATCCGATTCCTAAAAAATATGGGGAAAAATAAATAGATGCTGGGGGCAGTCTTACCTTCCCTGAGGGCTCCAGATTTGATGGCTCTTTCTCCTTTTAGAGCCAATTGGAAGAAATTATCTCTGGGTGGCTCCATTGAGCTGAAAATTACTGATATTAAATATTTCAAGGGAATATCGGTGAAGAAAGAGAAGAAGAGAAGAACTACCGTAGTTTTTTTTTTTGCGAAAAGTTTAGTTTATTCAAAAATAAAACCGAAAGTCTCCCATCTTTTACAATTTTTCTATGATTGTGAGCAGTTCTTTCAATTTTTGACGTTCATTATAAACCGTAAAACTGGTGTAAAGTTGCAAAAAATTGAATGAAATATGGTAGCTAAAAGCTTCAAAAGGGCTAAGCGTCAAGCTGAACAACTGTGTGATGGGATGTCACTGTTAAAAAGACGACAAGCTCTATTTTTAAAGCGGATTGGCTGGATGAAAAGGAAATAGAAGAGGAGATGAAAAGGAAATGAAGTCACGTGTCGGCTTGAAGCATTAAGAAGTGTTAGAGTTTCGATTCGAATTGGCCGCCTTGGCGCCCAAACCGGTGACCGGGCAGGCGTCACAGAAGGCAAACAAAAAAATTTGAAAAGTCGTCCTTCTTTGTCTTTGGAAGGAGGAGGGAATTCATAAAGAAATCACGAGAAACTGGTAGATTAGGACTGGGCCTATGCATGAAAACTTGCCGTCGCTATTGATTTTCAGCTAAGGATGAGCGAAGCAGGCTGACCTTAATGGAAAGCTAGTGAAGAGAGGAGAGAAAAATTATCAAAAATGGACAGAAAGAGGAACTGTTAGGGGCGAGAAGAACGCGGCCAGGAGACGTAACTCGATATATCCAGAGCTCCCCTCTCTCTGGCTGGGGGAAGAGAGAGTACACTCTGCGTCTCTGGTCTCTTCTCTTCGCGTGAATATCTCCCCTCCCAGTTGAATGACGCCCTTTCAGCTTGGATTGAATAGATTCCACATGCGTTACATGACAACTTCCAAAGTCAAATCCATCTTCAGCTGTTTTTTTTTCTAATTCTCTGAGCTCATTTTCCCGGGAGAGAGAGAAAGAGAGAGAGAGAGAGGAAAACACATTCAAAAATTTCAATTTTTGCTGCTAGAGAATAGAACTTAATTGAGCCTACAAGAAAATAAATTATTCAAAATAAAAATACAATAAAAAGTAAAAAAGCACATTGAATGGAGATGGAAATCTATAACTCGATTGATTTTCCATCGCTTTCGAAAAAAATTCCTCTTTACCAAGCCATTCCAAATTTCAATTTTGGGCTAAATTGTCAATCTTCTTCGCTATAATAAAAAAGGACGAATGACCAAAATGAGTGACTGATGAAGTTGCTCCATTAGAAAGATGAGGCCGTAAGTATGCTCCAGTTCGTATAGGAACTGATCGGCTTGAAGCCTTTTGATAAACAAAAGCGGTGAAGACTTGATTTTCATCTCATTAACTATGGGAATTTTTTGCTCCAATATCGTGAGAAGAACTCATTCGAAAGAACGTAAAAGATTGATTTACTAGCTTCTTTTCTATTGAGGAGTTGATCTCTTTCGATTTAGAGTGAGACGGTCCTAACCTATACTATAAATAGAAATTTCTAGTTTCAAATATTTTACTTTTTGCTTGCTTTTCTAACTCAAATTAATACAACTTGAATAGCGATTGGTTCCAACCTTGCATTTGATATCGGAGAAAGTTCAGAAAAGCAGCTAAAGGTCTCAAAAAATCGAAGTAGGCACGGGAAAAGCTAAGAGTTCTAAAATATTTTAGAAATTTGAAGAGAGCGTCAGAGCATTATTCCATTCGAAGAAGTGAGAAGTGTGGGCTTATTTTATAGTTCCAAGGTGGGAAATTCCCATCGAATTTGATCTTGGATCTTATAAATTTGAACGCTAGAGCTGGCTGGCCATAAATTGACAATATGTTTTTGAGGGTATCGAAGCCTTAGCTATAAGCACTTGAGCGGCTCAAACTGACACAATAATAAAAGAGCAAATCACATCTATTCTGCAATTCTTTGAGCAAAAATAGATAGAAACGGCTGGATGTGTGGATTGTAATGGGAGCTTTTTACGAGCACTCCGCGTTCGACAAAAACAAATCTTTTTTTTTTCTTTATTCGATGGTTATCTGCTTCCGCTGATGAGGAGAAGAGTGATGGCCAGAATGAGAACAAGAGCGAAAATGCCGCGATCCGAGATATTGTTGATAAAGTCAGCCATAGCCTTTCCCATGTTTGCTTCCTGGTGTGACTCGTCATCAAGCCGCTCCTCTTGAAGCGCTTTAGCTGCATCTAAAAGCAGCTGTTCCACCGGAGGATTTGTCGCCATGCAGGGCTTTTTATCCAACCTCGCCTGCAAGAAAAAGGTGAGATCTTTCGCGCAAAAATACAGTAATTTCTTCATCTTTTAAGTTCACTTTTGGTTCAATTTTGATATACATCGATAGAAAAAATAAATCAAATTTGCCAACAAAGTGGAACCTCAACAGTACTTTACGCGGCAAATTCAAATTTTGAACGAACCAAGAGCCTGGTGTGGGTGATTGAGACATTTTCCTCCTTGACATCCAAGAACCTCGTGGTCAAGATCAACTTGGGCATTTTAGAGGAGGGAATATCCTTCCAATCCTTGTATTGTTCTAGCTTGGACCAGGTCAATTCGAGTCGAACTTGAGAATGAGGAGCGATGTGCCCATTCCCGAACGGCAGGGCGACGATATTGCTCTGGGCGCTGCTCTTCAGTCGAAAATGTAGAACACGATCGCTGATGTTGCACAAGACGAAGAGATTTTTAGCGATATTCGCCTCGCCAATCACCTGGCCAAAATGGAGAAGAGTCGGCTTCGTCTGGAAGCCCATTCGAATAGAGCGCTTACTACTGCTCGACAACTCCTTGGCAGTTGTCAGGGCTCCTTCAAACATCTCATCCGTCACGGGCTCCGTCGAAAGAGTCTTTTTATTAGAACGCGTCGATGAGCTAAAAAAGTTGAATTTTCTCCAAAAAAATCTTGAGAGTAGAGGCTTTTCTCTCAAATTTAACCTTTTTCCGTTAATAAAGCGATCTTTCAGTATTTAATAAACTTATAAAGAAAATCAAGGGCTAAAATTTTTTGGAACATCAAAAAGCATAAAATTCTGCTAAAATTGAGAAAATCGCTTGCAAAGTAACACCAAAAACGACTAAATTTGGGCAGGAAATTTAAAATAACTTCTGAATCTTCACGCATTTTTTCTAAGGAATTACTGTAGGCTTCATTCAGGAAAAAAGTTCCCCTTTTCTTCAAGAAATAGGAACTAACCTCTCCGATCGCCTGGATATTTGTGTCTTATCGGTATAAACTTCTTCTGTTGCCATTCTGCCAGACTCGGTTGATGCTTGAATGATCTCATCCTTTTATCCTTTATGTTATATTTTAATCCCCGGCTAAAATTCGAATAATTCATTAATTCACGCGAAATGTCTACAGTTTTGAAATATACAGACAAGGAAAGCGAAAGACGAGGAGAGAGAGAAGGCACGGGAGATCGAGCACGGGTCAGAAGTTTTTAGTGTCAGGAGGAGAGGCAGTCGATGATGGAGATTCTTTTATTCTCGTTTCCTTCGTCGAATGTCCAATTTTGTGCGGAGGATACTGTATTTTTCTCTTAAAAAAGAGATTAAACAACTCACTGATTTATGGACGATCGACTGGGAGCATTCTCTCGCGTACAAATGCCGTCACGAATGAGCTGCTCACGAATCTCGCTTTGCCTCGTCATACCTGTAATCTCCTCGAGTCTGTCTCTCAAAGCACACCATTTACCTAATCTCATTCGATAATCCCGAACAGCTATGACTAATGGAGACTCAGCTCTGCCCTCTTTGGCGTCCTTCGGTCTAACGGATCCAGTCTGGCGGAATCTAGAGAATCTCAGTACAAGTGGATAAGTGTCATGGGGGTCGACGGCAAAAAGGCAAAGGCATCAAAGAGCGCTTCTTACTTCATTTTCGGCATCCAGAAAAGCTACAGAAATTTAGCAAATTTAAACTTTGGTATCAATCAAACTTCAGTTCGACGTCTCTTCTAGTTTTAAGATTAATCATCGTCTTGATTTTGCTTTGGATTTCAGACAATTTTGTCTTTAATTTTGAAATCAGCGAGTCTTTTTTAATTTGGAGCCTTCTCTCTGAGCTTGAAATTTATCCTCGTAGCTCCTCTTTTTAGTGGCACTTGGGGCCATTTATTTGCGCTCATTTGATTTCTGCTTCGACTCATCTCAATTCCCCCGATTGCCTCATCAAAACATCTGCCGGGCCGAATTATTCTCAGAAAACAAGGGAGGAGGGAGTTTAGGCATGAAGAGTCGCTCGCTCTCTCTCTCCCTTCTTCCCTCAGCAGACCAGCGGAAGTATGCCCCGCGAGGAGTTCATTAGCCATCCAAAAAGGGGAAGAGGGAGAGAGCGAAAGTGAGGGGGGAGGAAATTCCCAAAATGTTGCCAAAAGGGACGAACCTGTTCAAAATCTTGCTGACACAGCTATGCGTCACACAGAGTCTCTTCGAAATGTCGCAAATCTTCCATCCACTCTGCAATAAAAGATTGCGGTAAGGTTGATATGCAGTCTGTTGCTTAAAAAAGGAGCAAAAAAATATTTGAGTTTTATCCTAAAAAGTGGGGGTACTGTAGGAATTTCGAATTCTTTCAGACCTATCATTTTAAGATCAAAATCGACCGGCTCCAAGGCATCTTACCTGAAAAAGTTTTACAATCTCCTCCCGTTCGAACATAGACAAAGGCAGTCCTGGACTATACGTCCTTCCCAGTTGATTTCTACCTTTAAAAAAGATTTCTTCTCATCATCCTCGAAAGATCAAAAATTACCAGAACTCCGCACAACGTCTCTAGAAGAAGGAGGCTGAATCGGATCAGGATCAAGGGAAGAACATGAAACTGACGAGGGAGAACTACCCACCGAACTGTCCATAAAGGGATACATCTGAAATAAATCGTTTTTTTGGAGAAAAACAGATATTGGTTACCTCTGGAGGAGTCATCGGATCATGACAGCGCATTTCATTCAAAGGAGGGAGAGACAGACAGGGAAGAGGAGTTGTGTCATAGCAGCGAGGATCATCACCACTCTGCAAGGCTTTTTGACGTTTTAGGCAAATTTTTCATTCAATAAGCATTGGCGACTTTGAGAAGACCTCTAGTCTTAAAATCATGAAGACTTCCTTGAGATTTCCCCGCAAAAGCCTGCCAGCTCATAGCTTTGACCAAATGAATGTTTTTCTTATATTCTAATTCAGTTTTCTAGTGTAATTTTGTAGATCTTTTGATTCAAAACTCCACCCAAAATGGAACTCACATTGAGCCAGGCGTAGAAGTCCCGTTCGAGGCTTTCCGGAGTTGAAGTGTCGATGATATAAGGGGAGACATAGTCCATTTCTATAAATTGGAATAAATTTTGATGATGAAAATGAGGACAAGAAAAGTGGGAGAAAGTAGATGACCTTTTTTTGGTTCTCGAAAGATCTCTTGGCATATGGTAAAGTGGTGGTGGTTTACTACACTTCTTCAAAAACGGGGCCTTGACGTGGCTAAAATCGTGACTAATCCCAATTACTGTAGAGAAAAGGTGGAACCCGTTATCATCAGAGTTCCAAAAGGGACGACGAAGGGGATGCCGCTCTCCCCTCGGGACTGGAACTCTAATTCCGAGAAAAAAGTTTAGCTGGGAGAGAATGGCTTCTCATCCGGAATGACCTTTCTGGGAAAATGGCAAAATTATAGACTTGGATGCAGCAAGGAGAGGGTCACTAATCGGTCATTTTGTAGAGTAAGAGTAAAAGAGTGAAATCCTTGGCCGATTGGCTTTAGGGAGAGAGAGAGAGGAAAAAAAACGACTGGACGGGTTACAAAGCAGCAGACGTCTTGGCGCCATTTTCACACCTTAGGCATGATTTCTGATGGGTGCGGTTTATTTTTCTTCGACACGGATCTTAGAGAGAAGGACGTCAAAATATAGGTAGCTTGGGATATTGCAGCTTTTAAAAGTTTAACATTCGCGTTTGTTGTTTCGTCGCAGTCAAATCTACAGTAAATCTCAAAGAAGATTTTTTTGGTGATTTTATAGGAGGAAAAATCAATTTTTTGAGGTATTTTTTTCTATAAATTTGATTGAAAGAAGGTAAAATTAAGAAAAAATTTTGCCAAAATAACGAGGATGCGACCAGGATGATGGCCACCAGCGTGATAAAAGCTCCAAAAGCATGATCGACCGGTCGCTGTTATGAAAAAGATTCCGCGACCCGGCTTTTCTCCTTCTCCCTTTAGCCGGTGCAATTGAAATTTTCGAAAGGGAGAGAGAGAGAGTTGAAGGTCAATCGGGGGTAGGAGTGGGAGAGAGAGACCGACTGACCGTCAAAACTGCCCCCAGGAGAGGGCAGCAGCATAACCAAGTAATTCGGTAAACAGTTGGGCAACATAACAACAAAAAGCCACAACGTTGAACGGGTTTTTTCGGTCGAAAACAACACGAGACATAAATTGCTCACTTTGTAAGGAGGCGAGGCCCCAAGGATTTTCAAACCAACGCCCTTTTACTATTAAATTTTTGACTACAAGAGGAAAATACTGTATTTCTCTGCTAGATGGGGAAGAGGAATGATCCAAAGATATTTAAATTGCGCCCTAAAAAGCCCAAGGTAGGTAAAAGGTAGGAAGGAACACTGTAGCTGAATAGCGGCTGTGACGCCAGTTTTATTGTTCTATAACGATATCATCCTTACCCTTGAAAATTTGATTTTTTTTTCTGGTAGATATACTTGATTTATTTCAATGAGATGGAGCCATAAATTGAACTATGAGGTCTAATTCTAAAAGCTGGGAAGTCACAATTAACCAATTTTACTGTGATGCAATAGGCTTACATTTCATCTTTGAAAATTGTTCAAAAATTGGTCTATTCTATTCTTCAGTTACGGTAGTTTTATTTTTTTTGCCTTCACAAGCTGAAGCTCCTTCCATAAAATGGAGGAATCAAAAGATCCTGTCGAAAAAAACGCCCTCTGATCGGCTGGGAATCCACTTTCCTCTCCGGTCTTTTCTCCGCCAAAATTTTAAACTAAAATGCCCATAATTGACAAACAACCAAACGCCTATTTTGACGTATACAGACGCATTCCTCTAGCCAACAACATCCATCAAAAAACCCGGCCCTGGCTAGCAGCCGTTCGAACTTTGATTGACTGCACTCTCACAATGCTGAATTCGCTGCAAAATCAGCTGATAGAATCAAGAGTCTAGAACTAAATTTCCTCGGCTGTTTACTTGGCAACACACTCCATTGACCCCTTAAGAAACCGTCTTCCGGTTTTGCTGCTGTTTGTTTTCAAATGAAAGTTTTAGGGTCATAGTTTGGAACTAATTTCCCAATCTTCCTTTCTTCTTCTAAGGGCAAAGTTTTAAATTTAAAAAATAATCATTTTTGCTATCAAATTATAGAGGAAATCAAGGGCTACATTTTTGTAGAACATCAAAAACTTCAAAAATTGTCTTCAAATTGATAAAATCACTCAAAATGAATTGAACTAGCCCAAGGGTTCCGCGCGGAAAATTCAAATTTTCTCTGTCTTCCCGCAATTTTTATAAAAAATAATGTTTTACAATTTTGTAGAGCAGAAAAAGAGCTACAAGGTTGCAGAAGATTTTAAAAAATTATATTTTTTTAAGAAAAATTTCACTTTTTTTTAATCAAAAAGTAAAAGCGTAAACTAGACATTTCACGCGCCCATTTCTGCAAAAAAATTTTCGACAGGAAGTACGATTGCCCTTCCGATTGGAAGAAAAAAAAGCGAAAAACATGCAACCCAGGCAAGTTTTATGGAAGCCGCCACCTCTCCTCGGCTCAATCATCTCACGTGCCATACTGTAGCGATCGTAGATTATGACACCTCGATGATTTACGCCGGAGGGTTTTGGCAGCCAAGGACAAGCCTATGTTGGGGGAGATAATTACGGTAGTAGCTTTGGAGAGAACAGAATTTTTTTTTCCTTCCGAGACCACCTGGGTCATGAGAGAAGATGGCAGATTAATGTGATAAAGGTGTGGAAAATGATGGCACTTTGGGGGGACCGACACCCACCGGCTGTGAACCCGTTTCAAATGGCGCAATGTTATCATAAGGAGAAGGTTGCTGATAATTTATTAGGGAAATCAGATGTCAAATCGGGAGAGAGAGAGGCAAGGAGAGGTCGAAAAGAGAGAGAAATGATCCAGGAGGCGGGCGGATTGGCCCCTTTTGGAACAGGCGAGTTGCGGATCTGAAGACGGCGATTTAGGGGAGCATTTGTGACAAATCCGCTCGAGTAGAGAAGAGGAGACAAACGATTTTCAAGACTTTCTCCCGGATCCTCCCGAAATAGGAGAAAGAGAGGCTCAGCTCCTTGTTCTCCCAGCAGACCTCCCTCTCGCCTAAATATAGTGTTCCCCATAGGGCTCTTAGATTCAAATTTCAATTAAATCAATGAGATCATAATTTCCTGATTCTAAACAAAGTTTCCCCAATAGAAATTGCAGTTAGAGAAGGTCAAGTCCTACAAGTCAGCAAACCACTGTAAAGTCGAAAGGTTCTAGAAAAAAAATAATGCTTTCAGCTACGGTGTGTATTGAAAGCAGATGTTGTTGATCTAAGAGAGAGAGAGAGGGGGAATCTTTTGAAATCTAGTAAGCGCTTATGAAATAGCAGGAATTTTATAGAGAGAAGATCAGTGAAAAAGGAAAAAAAGCCAATATTATTCTAAAATTTAGTAATTTTAAAATCACAACTCCTTCAAGCTATAGTAACTCAAAAATTCAAATTTTTCTAGAATATTCCCATAGAGGAAAACAAGATCTTCAACTTTGTAGAACGTTACAAAATCAAAAATTTGCGTCAAAGTTTTAAAAAATTGAGTTTTTGGCTACAGTTCTTCGCTTAAAAGTCGAATTTAAAGCGATTGAAAAATGACAAATCTGTAAAAACAGATCAAGGAACCGACGGTTAAAAATTTCGCTATCCATCCCCTGATTACATAATCCATCATATAGAGAAAGTGCAACCCGTTTTTCCCGTTTAATTCTCCTGTGTTTTCTCTATACATATCGCTTTTTAAGGAATGCTTCTCCGGAAGGAAACACTCTTGTAGCCGATAGAAAAGACAAAGAAGAGAGAACTGGTAACGAGACCAAAGTTCTGACCAGCAAGTATAACGGCAACACAAGAAGGGGACAGACTCTCTTTTACGATCTCCAAAAGGAGGACCAAAGAATGTGAAACGATTATCGGCTTGTTGTAAAAGTCACTCGCCGCGACACGGACAAGAGCAGTTAGGCAAAACCGTAATCCGTAATTGAGGGGGTCGGATCCGTAATTTGCGATACAGGAATCTTCCAAGCAAATAGACACAAGGAGCGAAGGGGGAGAGGGACGGGCAAAATCCAAGGTTGAAACTTATTGAGCTCATAAGGAATGGAAATCAAATTCGAAGAAAGTCGTTTTTAAAAGGAAAAAGCTTTAATTTTTAGAAGAAATCTAACAAATCGAAGGATTTTGTTATATTCTTCTCCCATTTTGAACGTTTTATGCCAAATTTCATGAATTTCGATGTTTGGCAAAGTTGGAGAGAAGATCAAGCTCTACAAAATTGTAATTGACCGCAAAAAGAGAAAATTGATCTAACTCTGTCAACAAAGCGAACTGATTTTGGAGGGTTATGGTATGTTTAGCTTTTTCTTTAGCTTAACAAAACAAAGTGAAGTAAGCTCGAAATCGCTTACGGCCATACCACGTTGAAAGCACGCCATCCCGTTCGATCTGGCAAGTCAAGCAACGTTGGGCCCGGTTAGTACTTGGATCGGAGACGGCTTGGGAATCCCGGGTGTCGTAAGCTTTTTTCATACTTTTGATTTTTAAACAAAAGAAAAGGCAGAAAGTCGGCTGTTGTTTGATTTTTTTGTCGTGTTAAAATGATCATAAGAAGACTTCCGATGGAAAACCTGAGAAAAAAACTGAAATCTTTCCCAAACCCCGCTAACTGTAAAGATCAAAGGAACCGTCCAGAAAAGACAAAGACTTCCCCGAAATGAAGAAGAAGAAGCCCGTCTCTCTCTCTCCAACCTCTTCTTGTTGCGACCGACGGCCACGTCTTTTGTGGAAAAAGCGACAAAACTGACAAATCGGGTGCCGAAATGATGGATCATACGGGGAACGAAAATCGGAACTGTACATCCATTGGCTGGGGCTTGTGAGAGACGGGCAATTTGCTGATTGGAGGCTTTTGAGGAACTGTGAGGGATGTCGTAATAATCCAAAGGAATCCAGTTGCAGTCGGCGCCAATCAGCACTCAGGCATGAACAAGCCAAGTGAGGAAAACACCGGGAACTGTAGACAGTCATTTCCCGTCCTCTTTGGCCTGGCTTTCACTTTTTGAGGAAGCAGAGGATATATCGTCAAAGAGAGAGAGAGAGAGAGAGACTAGGAAGTGACGCAATAACTCCCGGCCTGTCTTTAGGCTTTGGGATAACGAATAGCCGCCTGTTGTTATCACAACACTACACGGTCTGGAAACCCGTCTCTGACCATATGCCGAACGGCTCTCCACGCGAATAGAACGCGAGAATAACTTACATAAAAGTAGGAACAATTATCTCAGAAGGGGCAAAAGATGACTAGCCTTTGTTAGCTTCTTTCCTACTGTATCTTTCATTTTTATGTTTAGCGAAGATCAAGCCTAAAAACTTTGCTGAACACTTCGAAAAACTGCTCAAAATTGTATGAAAATGCCATTTTTGAGCTACAATAGCCTTCAAAAAGTGAATTGTTTGCCTAATTTTTTGAGATCCACAACGGATTCCATAGTTTCCTATGTTTTACAAAAGATTAAGCTCTACAACTTTGTAATGACTAATAAAACTGAAAATTATTCCAAGATTGAGAAAACGTTCTCTTTTGAGTTACAGTATGAGTCACGATTGGGATCCAAATCTCTAAGCCAATCGAATCTAAGCTAAGCTTTAAAGTAACCATATCAGGAGAAAATATTTGCATTCTTAACGCAGAGATCGAGAACAGTACGCTAAGATTAAAATTAATTGAATCCTTCACAAAGTGGAGAAAAAATGAGGAAATATGTAAACTACAGTAAGCCTTAGAGCATAAATTCAAATTTTCTGGCTTCTTTTTTTGAAGAGGAGATCAAGATTAAAATATTCTATGAAAATTGATTGAAAAGCAACGCATTGAGAAGCTCTCACAGCGATACGGTAGGTTAAAATCAGCCCAGCAAGAGGAAGAGGAGAGAGACGAGACGCATGTGACAAAATCCGTCGGAGAAAAGAGAAAAATAACCAGTAATATGTGGAAAATGAACCGGTAGTAAAGGATATTTGCCAAGTGCGAATGGCAGGAATGTTGAGGGGGAAATGAAGGTTTCGCTTCTTCCTCGCGAGATCCAGAAATAGAGAGGGAACAGGCTGTCTAAGCCTAGCCCAAAGTACTCCACTCGACAATGCGCGAAAGATGGCTGAATTGGGCGAAAGCGAGGCTAACACCTAGGCAGATCGAGGGCTAATCTGTCTTGTATTAGTTAGACGGAGGAGGGGATCTTTGGCAAAATTACAGCAATACAAATTAGTGAAAAAAACGAGTCAAAACAGGCTCTTTGGGCTATTTACGTGAGCTTTTTTTCTCCCATTTTTCTTCTTTAAATTAAAGAAAAGCAAAGAATTCTTTCATTCTTCGGCAAGGTAGATTTCTGTCGAAAATTGATCATCTGCTTTGAATTTAAAATAGAAGATAGTAATTCTTTTTGAAATATAAGAATAGAGAAACTAAAACCGAGCAAAAAGCTGAAAAAGAGTCCTCTTCAACAAAAGCAAAAGCATTCGACCAGGATGAGATTCGAACTCACGCGGGGAAACCCCAATGGATTAGCAGTCCATCGCCTTAACCACTCGGCCACCTGGTCTGTGATCGATTTTGGAATTTTTGGCAGCTTGCTTCAGAACTGTTTGACCAGGCGGAGACCATAGCTGGCATCTTTCTCTCCATTTCTCGTCTGGGTGGTCGTGAGCGAGCTACTCTTCAATGGGATAAGGCCTTTTACGTCAAATTTGAACGTCCAACTGATCAATCTGATAGCCTTCTTTCCAATCTGGAAGGCCGTTTCCCAAAAGTTGTAGCTTTTGATCTCCTTTAAAAGTTTGCAAAACATAATTTTCGTTCAAGAATGGTAAAAATTTCAAAAAAAAATTTTTTTTTCGAAAAGAGCCACTTTGGGCTACAAAATGCCTTTTTTTCGTTTTGATGCGAATTTTTTTATTTTTGACGCTCTGAGCTATAGCTCTTGATTTCCTATATAAGTTTGCAGAACATCAAAAGTCTTAAACATAAGAATAATTACCTCAAAAACTAGTCACAAGACTATGGCTTTCGGTTGGAAAGAAAAAGCAAAAATATTCGACCAGGATGAGATTCGAACTCACGCGGGGAAACCCCAATGGATTAGCAGTCCATCGCCTTAACCACTCGGCCACCTGGTCCTACGTTCAACAGCGCCGCCAATACGAGTGTCATGCCCGCGTCAGTTAAGAGGCCTTTTGAGCTCTTGAAATGATAATTTTTGAGTTAAATTTGCTGGGAAATATAAGGGAAAGTCTTAGAAAATTAGTTTGCAATTGAATTTTAATAATTTCCCATCTAAAAAATAGCTTTTCTATCTTCTAAAATTAAATGAAATTTAGATAGGCACTCTGCAAGCTCGAATTTCCGCCGTCAAAAAAATTCATCCGAATGCCATTCGACTCAAATTTGATGGCAAATCAAATAAAAATCCAATTTCAATTATCTGCCACTCCAGCCAGCAGCTTATTCGCCGATCTTGCTGGCTCTAGGGACCAAATTTAACGGGAAAATAGCGAAGCGCGGTTAGGAGAAGGAGATATTATCTTTCCCCAGAAAAATCATCAAAAACAGGGTAAACGACTATAAGGAAGCACTGAAGGCAGATTTTTTTCTACATTTTTTCAAAGAAAAGATCGACTGATCATGGAGTTTGAACAAATGTGGATGAGGAAGAATGATTGGATTTTTAGCCGTTTTATAAGGGAAATTCATCCAGAATGGACATCAATACATCTATATGAACGACGACCTAATTTTATGGAAATTGATTGCAACATGAGACCGTTATCCATTCCACTTTTTCATTTTACTTTTTGATATTGGGGGTTTTTATAAGATGAGGGAAAATAATTCTGGTCGTGAAATAAGAGGAACTACGATCCACTCGACTAAAGAAACATTTCAAAACGAGCCCTATGCAAAATTTGAGAATGAGATCGCTGACACTTAGCGATCATTGAGGTTCGTAGCTGAAGGAGGCGCTGAGGTAGCAACATTGGGCGGTAAGAGGAACGAGAAAAAACGCATGAAACTGGTCAGAATAACGGTCTCCCTCTCTGCTTGACCAAGGGAGCGAATGTTTCTGATGCCAAAAGGCTGACTGTCCGAAAGAGAGTGCCGATAATTGTGTTGGCATCTCATGAGAGGCAAATGGTGATTGGACTTGCCTGGGATGATGGCCGACGAAGTTTTTGGTAGAGATGGACGAAACGAAGACTGCCAAAGAAACTAACAGTGTCATAATTGGTCGAGCCACGAAACGACCATAAAGCGCTCGAAACCAGCCCTTTCGGCTAACAGAATTGTCCCAGCTTGGGTCCGGAAAACACAACGGGAATCATTCGTACTGGAGAGGAACTCCTTGAAAAATTCATACTTATTGTATCTCTCGAAAAAGAAGATCTAACAAAAACCAAAATCTGTATTGAATTAAAATTGAATAATAAAAATTTATTGAATTTCAGGCGTTAATAGCCTAATGAGCTTAAAATAAAAAACTCAGCAAGCATTGGCTTTCCATTTCAAGCGACACCGTCATCGAAATGTCTTTCCTTGGGGTTTTTTTCAACTTCCATATATCTTTTAGATAATTTAACAATAAAATATTGGCCCTGAAAATGACGCTAGAATTTTAAATGAAGCAAACCTTCTTATTCTTTTGAATGTGAAGAGAGTTTTAGTTTTAAAATTACAGACTCTCTAACGGAGTCTGACATCCAGTCCCGATAGAACTGCATCAATGCTGAATGATTAGCCTTGAAATTTCAGGAAAACTTACTCCAATTCATTGTCGAAGGTAGGTTTCTAATCCATAAAAAGAGACAATCAATTCCGTTATTTACGATGTTCTAAAAAGATAAAAGAATTTGTATGAGAAGTAATATAAGGAAACAAACTTTCAGGATCTTGTTGAAATAGTCCTCCTTAAAGAGAAAAAAATCACCAGCAAAACTCCCGTTGTCTTCCACCTTTGTTTGCACTTTGTTCAAGTGGTAGATGGAAGAGGATGATAATTTGAAAACTTTCAATTTGATGATTTGATTAAAAATGCACTGGACGTATGAATTGGGAGCAAAAGCTGTTTGGAATTCCTCCTTTCGAATTTTGGATAGGACTTTGTAGACCATATTGGGAGGAAGGAGGTTCAACTTGGGGAAGTAATCCATCTCATTTATAGTTTGTCTAAAATAAAAGATGAAATGCTCGTTCGCGATACCGTATTCAATTTTACAGTTTTTCTTTATCCTAAATTTTGATCCTAAAATTAAATGAGCGATTCTGGTCCATTTGGACGCTTCTGGGGTTTTTCGATACGTTTTTTTCGTTCTAATAGCGTGTAAAAAGACGTCTAGAAGTGCAAAAAAGCAAGGAAATCGCTCATTTAATTTTAGGATCCAAATTTAGGATAAGAAAAAACGTCAAAATTAAGTACGATATTGCACATGAGCAGACTATATAGTCGGTCTAAAAAAAGACGACATCCTTAGTATCCAAGAAAGTACCTTTTGCGGCGAGACCCATGGAGCAAGAAAGCTGGATGGTAAAATGCTCTAAATTTAAAAGCGGAAAAACTTTTGAGATATTTCCTCTCATTCAAACCGTCAAACTATTGTAATTCGAATAAAGGAGTGTCTTCTCAAAAAAAGGTCTTCCAGGAACTTCTACTGAAAAAAATAACAAAATATGGAAAGAAGAGAGAGCCTCGAAGAATATTTATTTGATTGAAGTTGATGTCATCTACTCCTCTTTCTTTTTCTTTTGTTGTAACGCCTGAGATCGGCTCTGTTGAAATACCAAGGAACGGAGATCCTCTTCTCGGATCGCTTCACCAATGCCACATTAGCTTCTTCTTTGCCTAGAATTTGGGCACTACGGTAGAATAGGAGGAAAAGCGTCGAGGGCACAGTCGTTGGCAGTCCGTAGATGAGAATCGCGAAGAAAGTAGACGAGGGTTCAGTCATTTCCTTTTCCGCCATGATCCTGTAGGGAAGACTCCTCATCCTGAATACAATTTGATCGATGGGAAGAGTCGACCTACTAAAGGACAAAAAGATCAGAGGATTTATTCGGATTTCCAAAAAACGTAGCCTGAAGTGTCTACTTCTCTGTCGAGGTTACAGTAGCTAAATGGCTCATCAATCTGTTTTGTTTAAATTTAGACTTTCTACCATTAAAATGAAAAATTAGAGAAAACAAAAGCGAGGCGCTGCGTCTCTGCCCATAGAGGGGCCTTCCTCGCACCGAGATAATCTCAGCTGGGCGACGAGACGACAAGCCAGCCTATTGAGGGAAGCGTCGGTTACTACCCAGTATCTCAAGGTACTAAGGGATTCTGACCTTAGCTAGACTAAGCGTCGAAACCAAACTTTTTGGATCCGCTTTCTCGGGGTCAACCGGGAGGCAAAATGCGAAGGAATGAATTTCAGGAAGCACAGAGTCTACAAGAAGTGGTTCTATAAGAAGAGCTTCTAGTCTTCGTGGTATCATCGAAATAAAAATCAATTGTTATCAGATCAAATTCTCTAATAAAAATGTATTTTTACGTGAGAGTTGTGATTTTCTAGATCGAATTCGACAACTCAAGAAAGAAAAAGATCATCGAAAAAAAGCCATAGGAGATCTCTAGTTTTTTGGGATAGATTTATTTTAAATAGCTAACTAACAATAGAACGATAATACTCTTCAGCTTCAAACCTAATTAATGTGATAAAACTCGATGATACTTCATTTTAGTAGCAGGAGCGCAGTACTTTCCAGTGGACTGGAGGAGTTCTTGTGTAAAAACAGCATTCCCAAAGTCGCGCAGCTTGGCGCTTATTACTCCTCCACGGCCAGCACAGAGAATATTGCTTGGCTTAATGTCTGTGTGAACAACTCCTATCGAATGGATGAATTCGATAGCGGTGAGGAGCTGAAATATTTTCTTTTTTTGGTTTGACTCACTACCTACCTGATATGAAATCTTCCGGACAACTTCGATCTCCATAGCTCCTCTTTGATTGATCTCATCTTCTAGACTCCGACCCATCAAATCGAAGAACATACAATGTTCGTCGTTGATAACGGTGGCTCCAAGGAAGTCGACGATATTTCTAGCTGATCCACCGTTATCTTCAATGTGATTCAAAATTTGCATCTCCTTCATTACTTTGTTGTAATAATGCTCGTTGGAAAGCTTTTGCACTTTCATGGCCATATTTTGCCCATATTCGTCTATGGCATGGAAGACCTAAAGGCTTGTTGTTTTTGTTGGACCTCTGCTTACCCTTCCAAAGACTTCTGCGCCCAGCTGGATTCCGACGTGAATTTTCCTTTTGTCAACCATGATTGTCGATTCAGCAGAGAAATAATTGTGTTCCATTTTCTGGAAAAGAAGGGCTGTAAGGAGGGTGGGAAAAGGAATAGGAGAATGGAATATATCCAGATGGGGTTGCTGGATGAAATGGTAAGGGATGCGGTAATAAAATGTAGAAAAGGGGAAAGATGGCTATTTTGGTCGATATTGGATTAACGAGCTTACCTATCCGCTTTAAAAACAAAGCAAAGAGTTTTTTTTTACTAAAACTAACCTTCAGAATTTTGTTTTTGTATTTCTCCTTTAGATTGAGGAATGACAACCTCTCGCCTCATTGTATTCAGATAGTGATTGGGAAATAATCGGAGGTCTTTCACATTCAGGATTCTTTCAAAAAAGCCCTTCATCGAAGACTTTAGGGCAAACGCCACTTGAAACTCCTTTTGGGACATTTTTGAAAGAACTTGGAAAGTCGTATTGACGGAGAGACGATCGAACTTGGGGAATGAAGAGTCCATCGTTGAAACAAAGATTAATGGCGAATGAAACTGACGAGTGAGGCGCGCAAAAGCTAATTTAAAAGCTTCGCTTCAAATTTAAAGATGAACTTTTGTGTTGTTCTTAGAGGTTCATGTCCATTTATTTTTGTTTACTTTTTCACTTTTTTAAGCTTTTCTGAATGTTTTTTTTTTAAAAATAGGAGTGGCAATCTTTCGTCTATAAGAAAATTACTTTTTTAAGATAATTTATGAAAATTTATCTAGAAAACTTTTAAGAGATTGGGAAATTGATGTATAAGCAAAATCACAGAGATATTGCGGCAGTTTTGGTCCATCAACCCATTTATTTCCATCAAATATTTCGGATGTTCCCTCACCAAACACAATAATTCCATTTGAGAGTTTTCCTATTCCAAATTTACATCGTGGATGTTTAAAACTCTGTTTTTGTGTCCATTTCTTCTCGGGATCTTCGATATCCATTTCCCATACGCTATTGAATGAGCGAGATCCTGAATAGCCTCCAAAAATGGATAAAACCGAATTGCTGATTAGCATCGTATGACCGAAAACTTCAATAGACAAATCACAAAATAAAATCCATTTCTGTAGTTTTGAATCAAACATCTCCACAGATTTTAAGTATTCCTTGCTGTATCCTCCAGTGACAAATATTCGATCCTTAAATAATGCTGCTGCTGCATTCCATCTTGCATAATTCACTTCTCTGGAATCTTTGATTAAAGGGACAGTTCGATGCCTCCTATAAGTTGCTTTTATGCGATGCAAAATAATGCGCTGATTTCAGAAATACACACAAAATCGCATGAAACTGTATGTTAAGAAATAAATTGACAAAACAAAACGAAAAAGTGTGCACTACAGTAACCCAGTTTGCATCTTCGCCCGCGCATTTAAAATTTGATTCGCAATAGGTTCTACTGTAATCCGCCGACTTTTGACATTTTGTCTCAATTTTTTAAATTCTATTAGCTTTTATGGGGTTTATCGATATTTTTATGCAAATTTGACTTCTTTCAGACAAACTTTTTGATTTTATTTTTCATCGATAAAAGAGTCTAAATGATAGCGAAATAGCAAAATTCATAGAAATACAAAAATCACAATGGATTTGGGAAAATCTTTGCAGAGTTAGGCAAAGTTTCCAACGCTAGACTGTCCCTTTCAAATGTGAAGGAAAACTTACGGCACGGAGGTCCATTTGTCTTGAGAAATGTCATATCTTACTACTGATTTTAGATTTCCAGAATATCCTCCAATAACCCAGATATCTCCTTTGTAAACCAGAGAGCTACTGGAAATACATCTTCTACTTTGATTTAGCGGTGCCAATTTCATCCAACTTCCATCATCTTTCAATTTATAACAATCCTGATGCAATTTACTATTGGCATATCCTCCAAAAATATAGATTTCTTCATTAAGTACAACAGCTCCAAAATCTTCCAATCCCAATGGGAGAGTGATTCTCAGTTTCTTCCAACTTTGAGTTTTTGAATCGAGCAAGTAAATTGTATTCAAACCACCCCAACCGCCCAAAACTAAAATCTACAAACAAAAATCTAAAAGTTAAAACTAATACCGATGTATTTTGTTCCGCCTCTTTTTCAATTTTATTTTCATGTTGAGTCACATTTTGACCTCCCTTGAAAAAATCAAACAAGCTCTTATAATTCCATTGATTTCCCAGTTTTTCTTGCTCAGTCTGTTGATTTACAACCAATTGTAAAGCCGTCGTCTGTTCTTTCAATTGGGTGATCTCAGCTTGATTTTGTTCTAGTGTTGACGCTGAATTTTTTGATCAACATTTTGGAAATTTAAAACTTTTTTCTTGAAATTGTGAAATTTCTATTTGAAGTCTTTCGTTTTCTTGCTTTAATTGCTCTATTTCTGCATCCTTCTCGACTAAAATAGCCTGAGCTTCGTACATTTTCAAGACCGGATCATCCCGAGTTAGGATTGAATCAGACATTTTTCAAGAGACTAAGCAGCTGAAAAAAGTATTTGTTGCAGCTAGTGGAAAGAAAAGAGACTGATAGGAGAAGAGACTAGCGGAGGACTGATAAGATGGTCTGAGTCAGCACGAGATTTTACTCATATTAATTGAGATCTTGTAGACTATCTCATCAATAGCGCCTATTCAAGGTTCCAATTCAACAAAAAATGAATTTCAGTAGAAATTATACTCGCAGAAGAAAGAGGTGCCAAAAAACCCAACTCATTATCAAACAGCTAATAGCGAATAGAATTTATTCGATAACGACAATTTACTACAAAGTACTTACATGAAAGGAAGTTCTGCTATGACTTGTCAATATACTTCCAAAAGACGCCTTGGACAGTGTCGATAATATTTCCTCCACTTTCAACGCACTTCTTCAATTCTATTGTTAAGATTTCTTTATGCGCTCTAGTAAAGCGGGGACATGTGATATTGACGAATCTATTTCCTAAAGTTGACAATTAAAAGAACAATCCTAAACTGACCATCTTTATCCTTGGAGCCAAATAATGTAAAAACAGCTGAGCGACCCTTGTATATCGTCTGGATGCGAATAGGTTGATCATTATAGAATGCTTCAATTAGACAAAGCGAAAACTAAAAATAATAGCCAAAATAAACATACCTCGTTTTCTTTTTCAAGCTTTTCGAATTCTTCAAGTTGTCTGACCCATCTAACAATTACTTCATTGGAATTATTTGCTAAAAATTTACTATTATAATAGAAAAATACCATGCTCAATAGCCATTTTATTTTTTTTTATGTCCTTGGGAGTTTCTTCAACTTTTTTCTCAGGTCTAATAGTTGCGAGAAGCGCACATGCGAGAGATTTATAAACCGTTTTGTCTTTGGCTAATTGTTTCTTTTTCTCTATTTCCACAGCTGGAGCAGGTCTCTAAAACAATTAATAATATAGCCATATAAATCATACCGGCAGATCAGCCAGTCGATTCCTAATGATCGACCTTTCCATTTCACCAAACGGCCTGAAATAAACGCTAATCAACGTATATTTAGCTAATTTTCACATAAATTTAAGAGAAATTAAGCGAAGTTTACATAATATAAAGCGCATGGCAAAGAATTTATCGAAAAAGTGGATAGAAATAAAAAAGAAGATTGAATTTGAAGCCAAAATGAGAGTAAAGTAGGAATACGTAATATCAGTTTTCAAGCTCACCGTCTATGCCTAAATCTCTTCTTTCTTATCGTATCTTATTCTTTTTTTGGTCTTAGCGAGCTTCCATTCAAAAATGTTCGTGCCTTGATGATTATATCCAATCTCTATATTTTTTTGTTTCGATTTAATTTATTTTTAGAAAATGGCTCGCAGCAAGCAAACTGCCATGAAACGATCTGGAGCTTTGTCGAGCAGTGAGAAAGGATCTTCTCAAGTAGCTAAGACTAGTTCCAATAGTGCTGAGCGCAGTAGCGCTAGGAAGCAGAGTGATAAAAGACGAAACGAGAAAAGTGTGAAGAAGTTGAAGGGAAAGCTTGGTAAGATTTATAGCTTTTTTATCACTTTTTTCATTAAGGTAAGAAGTTAGTCTATTCTCTTCATGAGATTCGGCGCTACCAGAATTCGCTCGGTAACTTGATTCCAAGAGTTAGTTTTCAACGTGTAGTTCGTGACATCAGTAACCATATTGCTGCAAGTTTTTCTTTTAATTTTGCAATAATTACTTTTTTTTTAGAAAGAGTGCAGCGTAGATGGAACCTATCGATGGCAGAGCCTCGCTCTTGAAGCTCTTCAGGTAGGCATTATTATGTTTATTAAACGTCTCATTTAGGAAGCTGCTGAAATGTTTATGACTTGCCTGTTCGAAGACTCCAACCTTTGTGCCATTCATGCTAAGAGAGTCACAATTTTCCCTAAAGATGTTCAACTGGTTCTTCGTCTTCGAAACGAATTCAAGAATGCACTGCGCCAAGTGTGCTGATTATCTCTTCGATATTTGTACAGTAAAGATACATATTTGCTCCAGTATTACATTTCGATTTAGAATTAATAAATAAATTCCTTCTCTATTTATTTTTTTAACGTTTAGGTCTTATCCATAATATTTAGTCAACAGCAGCGGTCTTAAAGCGAAAAACACATGGAAGACGTGATTGTGTGCACAGATGGTTTATAATTTTTCTCGCTGAAATTCTGGTATTTCTTTACATTATGCTGTATTTCGTTTTTATCTGATATTTTTACCGAGGAATTAGATTTAAAATGGCTAAACTATCACAAATTGCAGTTTACACCAAAAAATATTTTATAAGCTACAATATTACATGCAGAATACTTTATTTACAGAGAATATGGGTAATTCTTCGTCAAAAAAACCACCTCCAGTGATCGCAACATGCAGCTCGCCCATGTATTGTGTGAAAAAACTTGGAGCACGGCATCTTTTGATTGGAGGAGGTGGAGGAGCTGCTAAAACTGGTGTAGCTAATCAAATAGAGGTAAATTTACTTTTAAAACACGTTTTATTATTTTACAGGAGCATCTTATTACTTTTCAAGAGCCGATGAACGCATGTAGCATGAAAACGAAGCTGACAATTGCTGTGGGTTATTTATACTTTATAGTCTAGCTTAATTTCTTTAGATTGATACCCAAACATACTCCACAATGAATATGGACGTAGTTTGCCGGATTTCTACCCAAGAGCGACAGCAATATCTTTTAGCAGCAGGACATGACGAGGTTTTAGATTTGTATTGCAAAATTACGTGATTCAGTATTGTGATATTTATGAAACGACTGATTCCTTTGCAAAAAACGAGAATGGACCTTCATTGGGCCTCAATTTCCGTAGCGTGGGACGTTTTCTTACGGACCAAGCTAATGCAGATAAAGATCCTTACCAGGTAAACTATTTTATTGGTAATCTTACTTTTAAAAAAAATAGAAATGCGTTCGTTTTGATAGATCTACTCGCGGAAAGAAAATGCTCACTGGAGGATCGGATGGACATGTTAGAATTTGGGATATAGAAGAGCTTTTAAGCAATAGAGTTAGAAGTTTTTTATTGTTTCATTCATTTTTAGAACCCTGAAGTTAAACGTAAACCGGTAACTGAAATCAATGCTCATCCAGGAGTTGAAGTCGAAGATATAGACGTGTCTCCAGATGGACGATATTTCTTGTAAGTTTTTTTAACTTTTAATATCCTAAAGTCACAAAATATAATGATGTTTTATTCAATCTGCTTTCAGCTCTGTTGGAAAGGATAACAAAGTAATTTTGTGGGATCTTTCTACTGGTAAAAAAATGCATGAACTACCTTATCCACCTGAATTAGCCAAAGGATATAAGGTTTTTTTCATACTTTGATATTAATAACCTCTATAGGTCCGTTCTCTACGGTTTGTACACCAAAATGGCAGAGATAATAATTTCTTCTTCACTGTTGCTTACAATTCAATTCAAAGGAATAAGAACTCGCGGTGCTTTTTGGGTTTATGGGCTTTTCATCGTGAGAAACATAATATTTATCCAGTTGTGCTGAAACCATGTTATCAAGGAGAAGTAAGTTTCATTTTCTACACTTTAGGCATTATTTTTAGTCAATTTCATGCCTAAATGTGAGCCCTTGTGGAAACTTTACTGGAATTGGAACACTGGCTGGATCAGTGGCTATTTTTGATACTCACGAGATGAAAGCACTTCATTTAGCCAAGGTATTTTTTATTTTTTCATGTAAAAACTTCAATTATTTTAGGAAACACATGGAATTTTTGTAACAGATGTAGAGTTCTTGGACCGAGTGGCAGATGACGTTTTTATACATTCTCCAGAAGGAAACAGAAGGATTCCAATACCAGGACCAGCAGCTGATTGCCGTGCTGCATTAGTTTCACTTAGTGCTGATCAAACAGTACAGGTTAGTCAGTATAAGTTTTATTTTTAAATTTAATTTAGATTCACAGGTTGCCGTTCGAACAACCTCCTTCAACGACTGCATTCTTCCTAAAACTAATGATTTTTCTAAATATTGTCTACTACATTCTCTGGACTCTGGCGGGATTTTAAGCATAGTTTGTTGTGTAAATTATACTGTTAACCAACTGTGATAATTATTTATTCATGTTTATTAAAATTAATTTTCAGATGATGGTGCTTATAAAGTTTTCCTCATTTCCAAGAGACCGCATATTATTGATGTATTTATTCCATTCAGAGATATGCATACAACCCGAGCATATTTTCATAGCTGACTTGGAGGCGGCAAATGATATTTCCTTGAAGTTGTTGTAGAAATAGTTTTGCCGCTTCCTTCCAACAGATGGCCATTAGACATCAATCGAGTACAAGACTGATGATGTCCCTAAAAAGTTAGTTTTAAAGTTTTCCTCCTCTTACTTTAGGCACTTCTCCTTTCAACGAAGCCAGTAGAGATGTGAAAGCTATTCTAAACTGCTCATTCATCAACGCATAAAGACACGGATTCCAAACAGTCGAGCTAAAATCGTGAAATAATTTCTGTTCAAACAAGCTACAATACCTGATAGAGATACAATGAGTAATCATCCCGAAGAGATAGTCTTGTTCCCTTACGAATTCAGGTAAGAAGCCGTAATCCCGAAGAATATTGAAAGCCACCGATGGGAGCCAACAACAAAAGAAGACAAAAACCATTCCAACCAGCATTCGATTAGTTCTCAACCGTCTTCGAAGCGCCATTTTCCGTTGTTCAGTCATAACCAAATTCTCCTCATTCTTTATATCCTTCACTAGCATTCCCTGGAAATATTACTCTAATTTATACTATTTTTGCTTCTTCTACCCTTCCAAGCTTCAGAGAGATCATCGTATAACAGTAGCTGATGATTAAGAAAGGAACAACAAATTGAAGGACAAAGACCACAGTTCCTGGAATTTGGTTTTTTTATGGTTATCGCCCAATTCTTACCATAAATACTCCTCATGTAGAGGTCCTCTCCCCAATCTTCGGAGCAAAATTGTCCACAATACTTGTCGTAAGAAGTGAGGGTTTGCTTTAAAAACATTGGATAGCTAATCGCAGTGGCTACAGCACAATTAAAGGCAACCATCTTGAAGGCGTCAGTCTTTTGAATTGGCCTGAAAGAGAAAGTTTTTTTTTTGGGAAAGAAGACCACCCAGGAAACCCCCTTCGCTTTTTTATAGCTACGAGCTCTCAATTCATTTGGGCTCTAAGAGATCTTCGATGTCTTCTCCCCGAAATGAGTTCATCGGCCGGCAATTTTGAGGAGGGAAGATAAAAGATCGGCGCAGAAGTCAACACTTACTTTTTAGTTGGGAAGATAATCAAAATGAAGCGGTCGATGGCAATTGCGGTGAGAGTGAGAGTAGAGAAGCAAAGTGATGTTCCCTAAAATTTTAAATTCTTGTAAAATTCCAATGCTTTTTTGTAATTTTTAGTTTTTGCGATCTATTAAAAAGTAATAGAGCTTGATCTCCTCTACAATTTTGTAGAACATCGTTTTTATTGAAAATTATTGTAATGTACTAGAAAGATTGAATCTCCGCACGGGGCTTATTTCCTCACTCTATGACATATTGTAGCTGTAAAGAATGGAGATTTTCTTAATTTTAACGCAATTTTTGGATTTTTTATGCTCTAAAAAATTGTAGCCCTGATTGATTTCCTCTATAAATATCAAAATTCTTAAAAGTAAAAGAGTTTGATGGAAGGAATAGTCCCCCATATAATTAGTATCTAGTTTTTGCAGCTCTCTGGCCATTCAGAAATCTCTCTCGTGAGGTCCTGTCACATTCAGAAATGGCTGGCTTTTGTTCCGCGCCGCCTGTCCCTCCAAACCGAAAGGATAATTAAGTCGTTGAAGCGGCCAGCAGCGACGTTCAAATTTTCATTAGCTGGCCAGCGATTAAAAAACTCACTTGGATCAGCGGAACAAGATTACAGAGAGTCGTTCCAAAGAGCCAGATCTTTGAAATGGCGGTAATGGGAGTGACCGAACCGGAGACGATACAAACCACAATATCCGAACAAGACAGGGAGACGATGAAAATGTTTCGGACTGATTGGAGGCTGCGATGCTTGCAGACCGAAATCACTACCAATAGATTACCAACCACTCCCAATCTGAAAAAAATTTTTATTAATTTTTTAAGAATAGGAGAGAAAAATGACGAAAGATCCACATCATTTTGAGATATTTTACGAGATTATTACTTGGAATTCTTTTGTTCTTTTGGTTCTTTATTTACTCTTGTTAGCTTTTTCTATGATAGCTGTCAACCGCACTATTAAGCTTCCGAGTTGCTATAGGAGAATTACTGTGGAATAAAGGAATACTAAAGAGAAATGTTTGAGAACTTTTGGCTGAGAGCTAGGAGATCTATCCTAAACGCCGCTGGATATTCTCGTATTCCCGTGATGATATTCCATTGCTTCCCTATCCAGACGCCTTTTTTGTTGCCCCTTTCTCCCCCAAATTAATTGACGAATATCCTTAGCTCTCCCTTCTTTTAGATCCTTTCGTTTACTAGTGTCAATTTGGCTAGAGACTCTAATCGTGACGAAACATCTGCTCAAGGATCAAAATAAAAAGATGTCCTAAGCAGAAGGAGATCACCGACCAATTAGGGAGATTAAGGTAGCAAACACAACTGTCACTTTTGTCTGTTTATTTCTGAGAAGTTTGCAATCCAGAGAGGTTATTGGTCCTTTAGGGAGGGGGGTAAGAAGCCTTTGATTAGCCAAATTGCGCTATCCATCGTGGTTAGAATGGTACTTTCAAGTCCCTTTGATTACTGATTATTTCACCTTCTTCAGCCTATTTTTGTATCTAGAATTTGCCATAAAAACAGACGCTTATAGACTAAATCCGGAAGTTTTCATCTTCTATTTCCTCCAGAAAACAAGTAGAAATTCCAGTTATGAGGTCGCCCATCCCCTAATAGATTCTCCCCTGGGTAAAGAGGCCTCCGATCTCACACGCTCATCCCCACACTCATAAACTCATGTTTTTTCCCAGTCTATCCGTCTGAATTATCCCTACTTACGTAATAAATAGCGAGTAGACAAGAGCAAAAGTAGCCATCGATGCCGGAGCCAGCGAAAGATCGGTCTGGTTGAGCCACAGCCATTCTCTAATATCGGTGCAATTCTCCTCCATTTTTAGAACATCTACAACTGAAAAAAAAATAAATAGAAAATTTGAAGAGATCAGAGAAGATAAAAATGAAAGGCGTATGGAGCAGAGGAAATTTGGTGGAAGGAAATACGAAATCTAGTAAGGGATCAGACGGGAAATTGCAACCATATTGTTTGGTTTAGTTTCCCACGCTTTCAAGAGAGAGTTTTGGGGAAGCCCATGATCAAACAACACGGAATAATTCAGAAAAATGACCAGTAAGAGTACGATAGTCGAGGGCTAAGGGGTATTACGTGTCTAAGAATAAGGAAGACTCTAAACGTTGAGCTATAGCTATGTTTGTTCGCATTTTGTCTTCTAGCCGGAGGTCGAAGGTTCGACTCCTTTTTGATGCCAAACATTTTTGTTTTTATTTTTTTTAGAGTCTTATCTAGCTCTAAAGCTCTATCCCTCCAAAAAGATCCTGAGATTTGAGCGATTATTTATTCATAGAGAAACAGCAATATTTGGCTGTGATCTTTCTCTCAAAAAATCTCCGTGTGAATTTTGTTTTTTTCCAGCTCTCTTGAGAGAGAAAGAGAGAGAAAATAAACAAGATCCTTAAAATTTTTGGTCCCTGATCCGATCTGAGAAGCTCTGATATTTTGGTTGAAGGAGGTTTCAATTTCTCTAATCTATGATCAAAGAGAGAGGAACTTATTGGCAAAGTGGTAATTGTGACTCATTTTTGTGAGAAATAAAGTCTCTCAACTTTGTGGGTGGGCTCTTTGGCTTCATTTAGGCTTTAGACAAAAGAAGAAGAGGAAAGCCAAGGGGAGAGACTACTGTAATCAGTGGGGGAAATCTCTCACCCGCCATTTTCTAAATTTAAAAGTCGACGCCAAAAAAGCAAACGATCAAATTATAAAAGGACGGAGAGGGAGACAAAAAAAGAGAAGCTGCCCTCCTCCTCCTAATGGTTCTTGGTTGGAGGCGTTTGACGTATTGAATTTCATCGTCGGCGGGTCAGTTTCAGTCGAAGTTGCACTTGGGGAGAGATGGATGAAGATCGCGAGCTGAGGAGGAGATATATAAACATAACTGGAGCGAAGAGAAGGGAGGCGATAAACAGCCCAGCGGAAAATCTTTAGTTCGAAGAGCCTTTAGAGTTTAGATGCAATCACAATCACATGACTCTTCTCCTCTTATTTACTTCCTAGAATTAATTACTCCAACTTTCGTGATTTTAGATCCTCTACAAAGTTGTAGAGAAAATCAAGAGCCACAACTTTGTAGAGCATCGAAACTTATGAAAATTGCGATAAAAGGGTTTTTTTTTAAAATTTTGGGCTACAACTATCCAAAAAATTTGAAAATAATCTCCGCACAGTGGTTAAACTTCCTGGGTGTTACCATGATTTCTACAGAAATTTTGTGGAAGAAAAGTTTGGCTATACAATTAGTCTGTTCATAAATAAAGATAGCATCCTTCGTATCCATGAAAGTGGTTATCGCGGTGAGACCCATTTTAATCTTAAAATTGGCTAAAGGCCTTTTTTTAGGATAAAATGGGTCTCACCTTGAAAACCCCTTTCAAGGATACGAAGGATGTTGTCTTTTTTACGAACAGACTATACGTTTTTAAGTTTTAATTGACAAATTTATCAGCAAACTCCTCGCTACAGTAGTCCAATATGAAAGTAGAATTTGAATCTCGCGTGAAAACTTTAAATTTTCGAGAGCCAAGTCCAGTCTTTCTTAGAAAATGATGTTCTACAAAAAAGTTGCAGAAGAGAAACCAATAGCCTCAACTTTGCAAAACATTTGAAGCCATGAAAATCAATCCTATTGACCTTATGACTTCGATGAAATTTCATATTGCGAGAGGATACTGTAGCCTTTGGCTTATAGAGAGTCATTTCCGCCAATAACTTTTATAAGCCAGCCGACTGAC
This sequence comes from Oscheius sp. JU1382, assembly GCA_932521405.1. NCBI lineage: Eukaryota > Metazoa > Nematoda > Chromadorea > Rhabditida > Rhabditidae > Oscheius > Oscheius sp. JU1382. The sequence continues at coordinate 7,079,447 of OW051479.1, forward strand.
ATTTTCAAGCTTAAAAGAACTTGAGCAACTTCGTTAATAATAGGTGGAAGTAAATTTCTACGTAGCCAATTGGCTTTTTCTCCGTCCTTTCAAAGAACACTGTTCAGCCGACTTCCGTCAAAATGAAATTAATTCATTAGTCACATATAGAAAGAGAGAGAGAGAGAGAGAGGGGGAAAGCTTTTGGATAAGTTCAAATGAATTCGTCAGAATTGCACTGACCGTGTCTAATATATATATCCGCATAGTGAGGAGGAGGAAATGAACCAGGAGGGGGAATTTTTGAAAGTTCGACTCGAGAAACCATTTTGATCTAACTTCAAACGAATTTTTGAGATCTAAAATTAAGAGTTTCACCAATAAGTTTGATATCAATCGAAAGGACGTGAAAATCTCTACAAAATTATATAATTTTCAGCCACTGGCGAGGTGATCTCAAATCTCTGAGAGGCCTCCAAGTGATTTTGAATCCATCTGCGTTGGAAGAAGACTTTGTGTGTATTTTGTTGCTTTGTGTCTTTTGAGTCTTCAAAAGAATTAGGCATTCACTCGACTAGCTCACACACTGAACAATAAAGAATAATCTCGTCATTACTTGAGAATAAAAAGAGAGGTTTCAATCATTTTCTCAAGACCTTTACAGAGCCGGAAACACGAGAGAGAGTCACCGATGAACATGTCGAAATAGCTGGGCGGAAAGGACATAAAAACGGAAACAGCGGCTAAATAACAAAAAAGGACAGGAGGTCAAACAGAGAGAGAATACTTTTTTGAAAGGGATGATCATTGGAGTTCTTGGAAAATAGGATTCACTTTTTATGAGTTTTGATATTCTACAAACATTCTGTAGAGGAGAAAAAGGGATACAATTTTTTAAATATTGCAAAAGCAAAAAATTGAAAAAAAAAGTTGCGAAAACGGCATTTTGGGCTGCAGTAACCTCAAAAATAATTTTGATAAAGTGGTCCTGTGGGGAATTTGAATTTCCCGGGTTGTACAGTAATCTTTTAGGCGCAAACCAAGTTGTAGAGGAGAAGTTAAGTGCTACAAAATTGTAGAACATCATATCTGACGAAAGCAGATGAAAAATTCAGAAATGAGACGAAAAGTGAAGAGGAGGGAAATATTTTTTTGAACTAATGTTGAGCTCTCGCGTTCGTTTTAGATTTGGCCGGCTGTGAGTCAACATTCCGCCTTCAAAATTGGCCAGCTTTCATGGCTAGAGTGTTGCTCCTCACGCGATGGGCAACGCCTTTGGAGAAAAGAGGTGTGGGTCTCAATTAATACCGGGAGGAGGCTGACCCAAAAGGGGGAGGAGCCGCCTCGATGGGGCAGAGATCGCAGCAGTTTTATAAGGATTCTTGTTGTCTAAGATAAAGGATCTGTGTACGTCAAATATAAAAAGATCTATGTTGCAAATTCGGACATTAGAAGGACTTTTCCCAAAGAAATTAGAGGGAGAACGCTCCCATGATATCAGCCAGCGGGAGATCCATCTGATTCCTGTCTAGTCGAGTCCTATTCTTCCGTTTGAAACGTCTGATTCAAAGCTAAATTCAGCTTAAAACGGGCTTATTCCGAAAAAATAAGAGAACAATTTATCGAAATTTGAGAATACAGTAGTAATCCTCAGAAGTCAAACTCTTGCGTAGAAAGTCAAATTTTTAGATTTTGTAGCAATCTTTCGCTGAAATGATGTTCTACAAAGTTGTAGAGGAGATCAAGCGCTACAACTTTATAAAACTTCAAAAAATAGCGTTAAAATTAAGAAAATTGCCACTTTTTACAGCTCATTTGAGCCGTACCCTCAAAACCTAGGAGTCTGTGGGGAAATCTAACTTTCTCGGTTTTAATCTTCCTTGAATAATTTTCTCTTTTCCATAAAAATTTTTTAAAAAGCAGAGAAAATTTGAATTTCTGTCTAGGCAATTATTCACTCTGCTTAGTCATTTAGTCTAATTTTTTCTATCTCTCATGGAGAATTAAGATCACTGGCTTCAAAATTCACGTCGTATACGAAGCCCATATATTTTAATCGGCCTGTACACCACATTTTGATTCTGGACAGCTCATCGAATTCATTTTCTGTCCGGTAAACAACCTAAAATGGAGGGAATTTATAGAAAATTTGCGGAGATTTCCGCGTCCTCGGGTTGTCCTCCTCTTGGCTCTAACCAGGTTTTTAGCCGGCTAATTTGATTGGGCGTATTTTGAGTTTCTTCCGGAAATGTTTCCCAGGGGAGAGGTGAGAGAGAAAACATCAAATCAGTGGGCGATTTTTGGTCGAATTGTGTAGATGAGAGGGAGGGATGGAAGGAGATGATAATAACAAACAAAAATTACCCTCCATTTTCAGTGTTGAGACATCTTTTCTGAGCAAGAGACAGGATAAGGCTGGGTGGGAAAATACCACCCTCAAATGGCTAATTTGTACCGCAATTTCAGATAACTCACAAGACAATAAAAGTACACAAAGTCAGCTGAAAATAAAAACAAAAATTACCAAAATTGTCTCATAGATACGCAGCTGCTGCGCATCACCTGTAAAACTATCATAACCCAAGAGGTTTTTGACATTTTCCCCATGATTTTTGGCATTTCAAAAGACTATAAATTGCTCTACAAATCAGAAATTTAATCAAAATTAGCTCAAAAAATGCGCTCGATCAAATACGAGTCCACCGAGAGATCAGCTATAAGCCGAAGAGGAAATTTGTTAAAATTTGTTTTTGCTAAAAGTGTAAATAGCTGTTTGGTTCATTTAAAGTACTCAGCTCTCAGCAAATATCCAAAAATAGTCAGGGGGAAGCCATTCTTGCCAATTTTTGGGAGGACTTTTGCTTAAAATTGGAAGACAAATCTAAAAACTATTTGTTCTCTGAGACAAAATGTCTAGCTTAGCCGGTTTCAAGTGGAAATTGAGAGCAACAAGGCTTTGCAGGAAAGAGGCCTACCTCCACACAGAGTTGTGACTTCATCATTGCAGAATTTGTTTTGAAAGTCTAGCCGTATAATTTCGAGAGGGACTGGACTTCCTAGGCCAAGCTTTTAGTTGGAAAATGATGCCCTCTCGTGTTGCAAAGACAGCAAAAAACACCTCGACTCGAGATCAAATACTTCTTTAAACTGACGTAGCCAAATATAAAATTCGGTTTGCTCCTTTGAATCACCATTTCACATGATCTCCAACCTTTCGACTTTCATAAATAACAGAAGTAGGATTTGACGTGTGACAGGTGGAACTTTGGCTCATTTTGGTCCAGTCATATCAGTATAAGAAGGAATTAATTCAGGAAATAAATTGAGATTGGAAAAAGTGAAAAAAGTTATCGGGAGGGAGGGAAGTTTTGAAAGCGATAGTAGGCTCAAAACTTGGCTTTTTTTTTAGAAGATTGGATAAATTTAGAAAATACTTTTTTTTACTTCTTTTGTAGAGAAAATCAAGAGCTACAAAATTGTAGAACATCGAAAAATTCAAAAACCGCGTTAAAACTGAGAAAATCTCCATGCTTTAGAGCTACAATAACCCAAAATGACTTTGGTCTCCGTGCGGAAATTCAGATTTTCTGGGTCTTGTCACGATTCTCATGGAAAACGATGTTTAGCCAAGTTGTAGAGGCGATTGAGCTCTACAGCTTTGCAGAAGATTGCAAAAACCCTGTAAACGAATGAAAAATTTAGAGAGGGAAAATACTTGGAGATGAGTTGAAACATAAAGTAGGTGAAATTAGAAAACGAGGGAGTGCTAAGTGCTCTCTCTGGAGTGGGGAGGCCCTCATTTCTCTCTTTTCTTCTTCACACGAGGAATGGAGGGATCACGCGCCCCGACGAAAGACAATCTACTCACTCAAGTCTTCTTTTTTAAAATGGCTTTTTGGACTTTGGAGCGCTAGGTTGGAAGAGCACAGACAATACTAAAAAACCTCGAAAAATGTCTCTAGATCGCTCTCGCAGAGCAAAATTCCCTAATTTTTGAGATTTTCGATGTTCTGCAAAATTGTAGATCTTGATTTTCTCTACAACTTTGTAGAACATAATTTCCATTGAAACTTACTGCAACAACCAGAAAAAAATAGGATTTTCCTCGGAGAATCTAATTTGAAAATTATTGTAGTTCTAAAAATGACTATTTTATCGATTTTAATGCAAGTTTTGAACTTTTCAATGTTCTACAAAATTGCAGCCCTTAATTTTCTCTACATATTGGTGGAAAAACAAAAATTACTGCTTAAAGGATAACTCTCCTATAGGAAGGAGAAAATGTTGAATGATTTTCAAAAATATTACCGTGGCGTGTTTTTTTCAGCGAAAAATGGGCGATTTTTCAAAATTTTCCACAAAAAAATGTCATTTGACCTGAAAGTTCTCTGAATCATGATTGAAATCTACCCTGGGAGCCGAGAGGAGGCCAAATAGTTCATTTCCTTGAACTCGATGAACTCAAAAAATACAAATATTACGGTAGTTTTAATTTTATTTTAAAAAAATGACTGGACTCTGATCTGATCATTCAAACAGCGTAGACCAGTGGTCTCCGCTAGACAATCCTAGAGAACAATTCGCCAATTCGGGCGGGGAAAATTCAAAATTCATAGAAGCCTCTACCCTCAAAAGTCAAGGACCCAAATTTCTCGCGATCGCTTTTTCTTGGAAGGAGGTTTTGCAAAAAAGCCTCCGTCGTCGGTTGGTATAAGTGGAGTAAAAGAGGCACTGCTCTTTGAGCACCACGTGGATTGGCGGCTGGTCAAATAGGGAGGGAAGTAGACTGTCGAAAATTATAGAGAAAAAAGGGGGGAGGAGTTCTTTGGCCGAACTATAATTGCAGGAGAAGGCACGAGACTTCCAGAATTATGGAGTCCAAGGAAATTAGCCAGAGATTGACGTGGGAGAGCCTCTTGGAGAGGAGGAGACACTGGGAAAATTAAAAAATAAGACCAACCAGAACAAAATATTATCAAAATATGACAATATTTGATTCGGCCTGCGGTTGCTGACAACAAAAATACAGCTGAATTTCTGATTCGATAAAGTGATCCTTGGATTGGAAAATTCCCCCTTCCTTCCGCATTGGGAATTACGCATTTTCTGGAGACGCTAATGACTCTCTCAAAAACAAGACCTTGCACAGTTAAAGCAGAAATTCAACTCTTGCAGAAAACCCAAAAACTCAAGAAATCCACTCAAAAGTTTGATAAAAATGCCATTTTTGGCTGGCACCGAAACCCAGCAAAAGCGAAAGAAGTGCGAAGGAATTCTGCTTTTTTGGGGATTTTTTTATAAGTTCTCATAAAAGATGAAGTTCTGCAATGTTGCAGAGGAGATCAAGATCTATAATTTTGCAGAACATTGCAAAGTCAGGGATTTTCTTAAAAATCGAGAGGTCAAATTTAGAGTTAATATTGGTCAAAAAACGATTATTAGAGTCAATAGGGAATCTCCATATTTCTGACTGACTTTTAAAGGAATATTCACAAATTTCTAATATTCAGAATTTGTAGACAATTTCCAGCTCTGCTTCAACTTTGCAGAACATCAAAACTACAAAAAATTGTTTTAAAATTGAGAAAATCCACCCTTTTAGAGCTACTCAGTAAGCTGAAAGCAAAATTTTGCACAAATTTAACTTAACTTTTTCTAAGTCATGCCATGCTTTTCCTTGGTAAAATGATGTAAAGTTGTATAGTCTGTTCATAAATAAGACGACATCCTCTGTATCCACGAAAGGGGTTTTCAAGGCGAGACCCATTTTATCCTAAAAAAGGCTTTAGTAAATTTTAGGACAAAAATGAGTCTCGCCTTTCTTGGATACGAAGAATGTCGTCTTGTTTATGAACAGACTATAGAGAAAAGCGAGCCCTATAACTTTGCAGAAATTAGCAACACTTAAAAACAAATCCTAATGGCATCATGGATGCAACGGAGCTGATTGGAGAGAGAAGGAAAAGGGCGCTTTCAAGACTCCAGGTGAAGCCGTCCACTTCCTCTTTCAAGCAGCTCGAAATTGCAACTGTGAAGTGAGTTGGAGCAAACACTTGGCTCCTACAGCCACAGCGAGAGAGAAGAAGTTCCCTGGTGAATTGGCCGTAAATGGGGGGAGTGAGGCCGTAAATAAGTAAAATCAGCGGAAATCTCAGATCTTTCCTTCGTTCCCCTTTGGTGAAAAGTCGTGGAGAAGGAAACTTTTTTCTTCACTCGCCAAATTTAATAGAATTTAGTTGTTTTTGCCGAACCCTCAGCCGGTGGCAAATGTCTCTGATTTCAGGCTGTTGTCTTTTGTCTTCTCCTCTATCTCCCCCTCTCTCTCTCAGCAAAACAAGCTCCGACTAACTAAAAGGCTTAGGTCTAATTACGCGTGGGGTGGGGGAGCACACACGACCTCTCAAATATCTCTCTGCAAATCGTCTCTCTCTCTCTCTTATCTACAAAATTGAGAAGAATTTCTTCCGCACCCGCGTCACGAGATGGCGTCTACGAGAGGAGGAGCTATTAGGCTCATTGAGATAGAACCACAACTATGTGTGGAAGGTCAAGATTTCTGACCTTTTCGAGTGGAGGCGAGTAAGTGCTGCGCTGACTTTCAAAGTTTGGGAGACCAACAAATCTTCGGGAACATCAAGGACTTTCACAAAAAAAGTCTTAACCAGTCAAGGATGGACTATAACCATGGCGGAGGCTCTTATTAGGAAAAACAAAAATACTGTAGATTTAGGCGCTTTTCAAAAGAATAAGGGATCAATTTTAAAAGTTATAGGTCTTTTTCTCCTCTATAAAAAATATAGGACATCATTTTTCCTGGAGGCTACTGTAGAAGACTGAAAATTTAATTTCCATGATCCGTTAATTTTAAAAAGAATTAAAAACCTCGGGGTTCAAAATGGTAATTTTCGCCAGTTTTTAGGCTATTTTAAAAGTCAAAATATTCTGCAAATTTATAGTCCTTTCTCTCCTCTGCAAAAAGCGACAAGATTTAGACAATTTGAATTTTTCGCTTTTAGGATCCCACTAATTTTGGAAGGTGTAGCATCAAAATGAGCGATTTTCCTCAAATTATTGAAGTATATTTTTACAATTTGTGGAAGCATTGCATTGCGGGGTTTCATCTCTCCCCCGCACAGCCAAAACATCAAATTTCGTAAAATTTAAATCTGCCGTCTCTGCTGAGAGAAACATAAACTCTCCAGCTGGTTGTGGCTTCTATTCGGAGGGAGGATTGAAAGGATTCGCTATATTTTTGGAGAAAATCGGCTTAAACTTGAAGCAGCTGAAAAGACTAAGATATCAAGAGGGGCCACTCGAGTGGAAACAAAGCACAAAAGTTGTGAAGTCAGCCACCACGCCCGCTCTCTTGAGAAAATCTTCAAAAACCGAAAATGAGAGAGATAGACGATTTCTAGGAAAAGAGAAGAGTAAGCTACACATTCCATTTCTCAAAAAGGGATTGTCAACAACACCTCCTCTGTCCTAATGGAGTAGAGGGAGGGACTAACACCATATCCAATTTGGTATAAAGGTTAATAGACTTATGGGACACACGGCTAGGCTATCCAGTCTTATTTTCTTCAGGCACTTCTAAACATAATATTTATAGCTTTTGATTCCCTCTCTACAAGATTCTAGAACATCCTTTTATCAGAAAAAAATCGTGGCAAGAGTCTGAAATGATTGAATTTCCTCGCGGGAGCCATTTTTAGGTTACTATCTAGCTCAAAAATGCCGATTTTCTCAGTTTTAACGCAGTTTTTGAATTTTCTAATGTTTTACAATTATGTAGCCCTTGATTTTCTATACAAGAATAGTAAAGACATTTTTTTTCTAAAATCATTCAATTCTTTTGTAGAAAAAGAAGGCTCTTTTCTCGTGGGACCTATGGCTTTCTCAAAATTGGCCAGTTTTCACATTTTTGGAGCAATTTTCCAACTTTTTTTTATCAACGAAGAAGTTGATTTTCGCTAGAACTTTGCAAAAACACATTTCCTGAAATTATAATTACGAAGTACTTCCAGAAATACTGGCGGAGGGAAAATGTCTCTGGGAAAATTATTATTTTCTATTTGCAAGAGAGATTATGAGAAAAGATGAGGACAAGAGGGGGAGGCAAACTTCTAGAGAAATATTCTAAATTCTGCCGCCTCGAAGAGGACAACAAAGGGAAGTCGACTGAGGTAAAAAATTCAACAGCCAGTAGAGAGAAAGCGAGGGAGAGAGAGGTCTAATCTTCTTTGATGTTTCGTTGGAGGGGGAGGGTCCCTTTTTTTCTAAATTTTGATTACAATTCTCAGATAATCAAAGAAAACGAGAGTTACAGTATAATTTCTATATAAAAAGCGCAAGAATTAGACTTATAGTAGCAGCAATATGGCACCCTTTTTACCTCAACTCTTCAAATTTTTGATAGTTTTAGTGCTCAGGGCAGTTTCACTTTCGACTTTCTTTCCCTTTAGCTTTCCAGGCTCAGATTTTGTTTAAAAAAATCGCGATTGGAGAGAAACTTGAAGAAAATTCGATGCAAATCGTGGATTACAGTAGTTTCTAATTCTTATGGTTCCCATAGAAGAGCTTTCTGGCTCATCTAGGAATAATTTGTTTAAAAATTATTTGGCTGCGAGGGGCTCTGCGCAGACGAAGACTATTGTGAGAAATACTGTAGTAGTTCTCTTATTTGAATACTTTCGGCTCTTTTTATGGCTATAAGCTTTTCCCAATTTTAGATAGAATGCAAATATAAAAATATAAATTACGTTGATGGGCGACATTCAGCAAAGAAGGTGGGGCATCTACAGCTCCTTCCCTGTAAAAATTCTTTTATATCTAAAAGGCGTGATGATAACAAGACAGAGGGAGAGAGAGAGAAAAAGAGCTAGGTGGCCAGTGGTTTATTTGGCGGTCTATAAAGGAAACTACAACTTCCGACAACAAATTTAGGAGGGATATTCCCCTTTTTGCGACGACTTTCCCGGAATTGAAACAAGAAATTGAACTTTTGACTCAATTTTCCAGATGAGTTGTCCCCTTCTCTCTCTCACTCTTTCCCAATTCATTTTGACTCGATTATTAATAAGCGGGAAATAAATTCTTCGAACTCTGGAACGGACTTGAATATGCATGAAGTAACAGCGGAAATTCGGAGTTCCAAAGTCTCACTGACGAATCTAAGAACACTTGAGGGGAGAAGAGGGAGCAAGGGCTATTAGGGAGGATTTCCCTCTCTGTTGTGTCGGGAAGAGAGAACACCGCCGTGATTTTATGTGGGAAGGACGTGACGAAGAATAAGCTAACTCCAACCAGGGGAGAGGAGCAAAAACCACTACGAAAATAGAAGAGGCCGAGCACTTCTTTTGATGGGTTCATCATGAGTACGAGAGAGGGCGCCGAGACTCAAAATTCTCTTATCTATTTTTGGAAATTACTCTATCACTAAAAATAACATATCGGGGCTTCTGCAGCTTTTTTTTGCGAATTGTAGCCCTTAATTTCCTCTATATTTTTTTAAGAATACCTTCTTCGCAAAACGCCTAAAATTTTTGAGTTTTCTGCTGATAATTCTTTAGCTTTGGTGATGATTTTTTCAATCAGAGTTTTTTAAAGGGTTTTTCTTCAAGAAATCTGGATAGATTGAGCGATTGGGCTGGGCCACTGCGAAAATTAGTCAGACTTTTTCTGGAAAATGGAAGCAATAAAAAAGACGCCCGGATTATCTTATTGAGACAATATTGTGCGAATATTTTTTGAGCTCCTTCATCTCCTGATGTCTGATAAGCGAAGGGAATGAAATGTGATATCTAAAAAACATGGAAGAGGTTGACAACTAAATATTTTGGGCTGAAGGGAACCCGTTTTCTACTCGAAAATATGCATACTGTAATCCTTTGGTTTGAAAACGTCTAATATTGGAATTGCCAGCTGTGAAATATTTATGTCTTCCTTACCGAGCAGTCTTTATACAAATCGAGATCAGACTAGATCTCTTTTGATTACCTTGTTAGCGGAAAAAATAAAAAGGGTGAATCATTTATACCCGGTCTGATGCAATATCAACCCCAAAGATCAAGGCCACCCCGAGGAACAGATAGCGGTGATTTCTCAGAACCATTGAATAGCAAACTTGGTTGTTTTTTTGCTTATTTGATCCTGTAGTTCCAGGGAGAAAATCTACCGCAACTTGTAAAACTGGAAGTGCAGGGCGGGCAGTGAATGGGGATCACTTCAAAGCCATATTGTATTTCGATGAAGCGAGAAGGGGCCACGCGTTGGAAAATAAATAAAAGCCAACGAAAAGTTGCTGAGGAGATCAACAGCTATACTTTTTTGATTTAAAATTAGGAAAATTACTACAAAACAGTGGGAAAAAAAGCATCAGTAAGCCAAAAAGAAATGGGTCCCATACGGAAATTCAAATTATCTGGGTCTTCGGTCAATTTTTTAGCTTCTCTAACACAATTTTTATAATTTCTGATGTTTTACAAAATTGTAGAGAAGATCTAGATCTTTAACTTTGTAGAACATCAAAAATAGCCAGACTTATTTGTAATCTTTCAATGAGGGATATTTTAGTCTCAAAGTTGGATTGACAGTAACCCAACGAGAGATGGTTCCGCGCGGAATACAATTTTTATAAGTATATTAGACCAATTTTAAAAGAAATGATGTTTTGCAAATTTGTAGAGAAAATTAAGGACTACAATATTATAACATCAAAAACCATGAAAATTAGTCCTCCATTGACTCTACAGGAATTATTAAAAGAAATAGAGGTGGGAGCACAGCTGACGGCTGAAGTACAAAACTTATCCTTTTATTAGATTTTTCTCTGAACATCTGGCTTACGTGAAACAGGAGAATAAAGAGAAACAAAAAAATGGAATCAGTTCCAGCTGTTTTAAATAAATCTGCGATTTATCATCATCATCATATGAGCTGACTTCCCGTCTACAAAATGATCAACTGATCAGCAGATTTTCTGAGTCGTCAGCTGTAGTGATATATAGCAAATTAGAAGTACTTGTTCTCCCCTACTTTTTGCAAAATAATGTAATAACCAACCATGAAAAATCTCTCCAGGATCCAGAATAAACTATTTGAATCCCACGGAAAGACCCAAAAATTGAAGACTACTATGACTAAAAAATGAATCATTTTCTTGATTTTAAAGTGCTTTTTTGGTCTTTTGTGATATTTTAAAAACTTCTAAAGCTATTTTCGCTATAAATATGAAGAGGATTTTGTAGGATATTGCAGAAAAGCTACAGTATCACCCGGAGAATTAGAATTTCCGCGGATGACTCAAAAATCAGTCTCATTTTTAGATGCTTTTATGATTTTTTATCAACTAAAAATTGTAGAAATTGACATTTTCTAGCAATTTGCAAGGCAGAATATGGTAGAAACGCGAAAAATTTGGAATTCTGTAGGAAATCCACTTTAGATTACAGTATAATCTTAAAAGAATATTAATTTCTCTCAATTTTAAAAGAGATAAAAGTTGAAGCAACACTTGTTTTAAAAATTCTGCAATTTGTTGGTTTTTCCCCCTAAAAACCTAGAGACTTGGTCTAAGTAATCAGAGTATAAAGGAAGCAGGGTCCAAAGGGGAAGAGAAGAATGTTTTGGTAAACATGGCATGTTAATCAAATTGGTTAATATGTCGTTTTTGTTTCGACTCTTGCGACCAAAATTAAAAATAGCTGAGCTCAATTTTGGGAGAGAGAGAGACATCGAGGGGATGAAGTTTCTTAGGTGCGAAACAGTTTTTGCCCAGTACAGGAGGCTGGTAAACATCGGAGGAAGCGGACAGCACAATGAGAGCAAATAGGAAGTGCTGACGACATTCGAAACTTGAGAAAATGGAAATTCGTTTTTTTGACCTTCTTCCGCGTAAGAAGTCCAGCTCATTTGGAAGTACAACTCGAGTACGACACCACAATTATTGGCTAATCTTATTCATTCCGCTAAAGGTCAAAGATTTGACTTTCATTGGATATCTCGCTGTCCAAAAGTTCAACGTCTCAATCTCCTCTACAATTTTATAAAAGACCCTTTTGAAAAAGTGCGTCAGAGAACAGAAAATTCGAATTTTCTACATGGGACCCATTTCTGAGATACGGTAGCCTATAAAAAAGCATGATTTTTTCATTTTTAGAGTGATATTTTAGTCTTTTTGATGTTCTGCAAAATTTTAGCTTTTGATTTCTTCTATAACTTTGTAAAACATTGAAATGCATAAAAATTAGATCTGATAGCTCTATGTGACGAATAAGTTTCAAAATAAGGTCAAAAGAGGAGATAGTTATCTCAAAATTGAGTAATTAAGCCGCCTCTTTTGAACAAGCCTATTTGGAAGGAACGTTAGTTTTTAAAAGTTTTCAGAAACTTATGGAATTATTCGACCGGGGGAATAAAATAGCAATCGTGAAGTCCATCAACTAGTTCTATCTATGATTATTGTTGTTCAATTGAGTTAAAGGATGAGACTCACAAGACTAGTTATTCAGGCCAGTTAATTCTATTAAAAGCGTGATGATTGGAGGAGCAAAAGAAAAATATAAGCAAGAAAAGCATTGAAGAAAAACCAAGGGCTACAACTCTGAAAAATCTAATGGATGGGAACATAAGCTATTCCCGTTTAAGCTTTTAATATTCACTTATACTCACTTTTTAAGATCTGCAGATGAAATTTGCTCTTTAAACAGTAATAATATTCCTACCGTAAGGCCAAAGCAAGTCGTGGCTGTGCTTCTTCTATTTGAGGTCTTACGGTACCTACGTTACGGCAAGTAAACCTTTTGGGTTAAAATTCATTTAGAGGCTGGAAAACAGAAGATGAACGACAATTAGCTCTCATCCATGGTCGGCACGAGTTTGAACCAGGACCAAAGAACTGAAGGAATGAGTTGCGTTCAAATGAGAGTTCAAAAGAAGACTTGGCTACTTTACATAAAAGGTGAAAAATAGCTCTTCTGGTAGAAGTTTTTCAAGTTCTATTCGATAGAAAATCAATTTTAGGGAGAACTGCAGATTTTGACGAGTAAAACAGCCCATTTCAGTCGATAGAACTTGAAAAATAGTCCTATAAAAATCGAAAATTTTGAAGTCTCCGATAGAGTTTATCAATTTTTTTGTAAGTAAAACGGTTTATTCTGATCGATACAGCTTGAAAAATGGTTCCAAGTAAAGCTCAATTTCCCAGAAATTTTAGATTTCGAGCTTCTTTTCTTAGAAAATTTTTTTTTTAAAAGCCACTCGTAATGTACAATTTTCAATCTTTTTTCTTTTGTTCCAGCTACTCTCTCCGCCTAAAAGTTTTAGATGACGCGGTGATTTTGAATAATTCAAAGATTCTCTCTCTCTCCACGTAATTTCCGCGTCAAAACAGGAGCCCTTCCCCTTCTTTTTTAATTATAGCGGAAGATTATTTTCGCCGTTTACCTAAAATTACCTAAATAAGTTCCCCAGAGGCTGTCACTTATCTGAAGGGAAGGACATGACGAAGACATTAATGAGTCCATTGACAAAAATAATTATAAACCCAGACGTGGCCCCCTCATCCTCGTGTGGGGAGGAGAGGAGAGCAATATTAAAAGAAAAGAGACGACTTCCGGGCAAAATGATGGAGCAGAAATTGGGCTAATGTTAGTTAGAAGGGCGAATAGGAGAGAAGAGGACTCAGAGCAAAAAATACCCACAGAATGAGGAACTAAATCGACTGGTGAGTTTCTAAAGTTAAAATTCTTAAATTAAAAATTAAAAAGTAATCTCTCAAATCTCTCAATGTCCTCTATCAGGGCAAGAAAAAAAATGAAAAGAGAACAAAATTTACCCGGAAAAAGCGAAATTAGGTGGAAAATTCAAAATTTCTTGCAAGAGAAATGATTTTTTCGGGTATAGTAAGCCAAAAAGATAAATACTTTTAAAGGAGAAGCTCCCTCTAGACTAAAATCTCCAGAAAAGGGACAAATAAGTTGTAAAAAAAAAGTTAGCTTGAAGTTTAAAATTTGAAAAAATGCCTCCATACATATTGTATATTCTCAATCTACTATAATCTTAACTTTAGTTTTTACTAGTTGGATAAGCACGGGCAATTAGAAGAGCAGAAAGGGAGACTAAGAGAGAGAAAAAAAGTAGGGGAGGAACTGGTGGATTCTATCCCTGGCGAGATCTGCGAAAAACTATAATTTTTCAGCTACTCACTATCCCAAAGGCAGAAAAATAGATCAAAAGTCAGAGTCTTTTAGCAAAAATAGCCTGGCTTTTAGGCGGAACAACTTTCCGGAACGCGTAGTAAGACAATAGGAAATGAACTCAAAAAGCGTAGGCCAATTCAAAGGGGAGAGAAGGAACTTTTTGAGTACTTTTGGTCACATGGCTTGGATATATTGCTTCAAAATAATAAAAGGTAAGTTTATTACCTTTGAGTGGAATTCTAGAGGAATTCAATGGCTACAATTTCCCGTCAAGCATTTTTTTCAAATGGCTTGTTTAAAAAAATGTAAGAAATTTCCTCCTTTTTAAAAGATAGCCCAGAAATGGAAATCTAGGTCTTGTATGGAAGATCTAAGGAGTCTTGCCACTATTTCCATTCAAAAATAAGGTTCTCCAATCTCGTTGAAGAAGCTAACTTTGCAAAACACCATAACGAGGGGGTTGATGACTCAAGGAGGAAGAGGAACTATTTGAATATCAGATTTGACACCCTCGCTTCTCAACTTTTCTGGCTATCTTGTTTCAAATAGTTTATTCACTCACCTCATTTGCATGTCTAATAAACATGTGAGAGGAATTAGAATCCTTGGAATGATTATTATGAAAGTTTGGGAGGACCACCCACACTGACTAGGCTAATGAAGCATTGCAATCTCGGCTGAGAGAGCAATTCGGAGCTTGTTCTCGGAATCAAACAATGGCAATCCTTCGTGGAAAGATCAAAAATAATTTTTTGACTTTTGCTATGTTCTGCAAAGTTGTAGGCCATTCTCTCCTCTATAATTTTTCAAAATATAACCTTCTAGAAAACTTATTTGGCTTAGAACTTATAAAATTTGAATTTCCGCGTGGGATCCATCTTACAATAGGTAAATAAAGCGATTTATCCAACTATTTGAGTTTGATTTTCCTAAATTTTTGATTAAATTCAAAATTGTAGGTTTTGATTTTTTTTCTATTTTAAGGGTTTTTTAGCAAAAGTTTTCCCGAGATTAAAAAAAGTAGAAAAAAGGAATGAAATAGCCAAGGAATTGTCTCGATAAAAATGACATTTTTCTTCATCTCTATGACGTAAATAATAGGGAAATGTTTGCGCATAATATCCAGGAATATGTCAGAATTGGGGAAGGAAGGGCTTTTCCTTTCATTCCTGCAGGAATAATTCCCAAAAATCTAGGGAACTTTTGTCTTTCTTTTTAATAATTCTTTCGAGTGAAATGAGCCTCATTCAAGAGTTTCAACTTTCCAAAACAAAAAAGCGATCTTTTGGCTTTGCTGACGATTTTTAGCCCAAATAAATCCTTGAGGTAATGTCCTAATCATCAGTGGAACAACTAATGACGAGAGAAGAAGTTCTTTGGAAAGAACAAAAAGTGACGAGGAGAAGTTTAGAAAAAAAACTGCCCTTAATTATAAATATCCCCTTGGATTTCACGCTCGGTTTGCCATACTTCCCCCCTCGTAGTTTCGTTTTCTCGGCTGACTTCTTTTGAAAAAGGTCAAAAATGGCTTCCATTCAACGTCAGAGAGGAAGTGACCCTGACAGCATATTAATTAGCCTCTCTTTTCCAACTTAAAAATTGATTTATTCGACTCGTTTTGAACTCGTGGGAAAGTAACAAAATTTGTGAAAAAAAAATGAGATTCAACAAAAATGTACAAAGAGATCTAAGCTGGCCTAAACAAGTGGGGAAAAAGAGAGAAAGCAGGGGAACTATTTTGAAACGAAGGAAAGGAGTGGACTTGACATCGAAACCTGGCATTCGCATGTGGCGATCGTGTCGATTGTTGCCTGGATCCAGCTGAAAAAGATTGAAAAATTCATCGAAATCAAGATTTTCTAAACCAGGAGCTTGAAATTTCCTCAATCTCTCAAATTTTTTTCTAATATTTTGATCTAGCAATATTCATCCAATTTTTAGAAAAAATGAAGTTTGTAGAACATAAAAAAATTCAAAAACCGCGTTAAAACTGCGAAAATCGGCATTTTTCAGAGCTACAACAATCCAACTTTAATTTTTTGGGCCCTGCTCAGAATTTATAATTTTCCGAATCTTGTCACGAATTTCATGGAAAGCGATGTTCTACAATTTTGTAGAGGAGATCAAGCTCTAAAACTTTACAAAACATTAAAAATTGTAAAGTCATCTCAAAATATGAAAAATTATCAATTAGATTTGAAGGAGCTACAGAGCTTACTTAGGATTGGTTTTGTTCCCAACGTTTTGGAGTACATTGAGCACTCTGGTGATGGGCATGCATTGTCCAAATCCTGATAAACATCCACAGTCGCTTTGGTCGCAAGCCACTTCGTTTACATAATTCGGGTAGTATTGATCTGGAAGTCTTCGCCACTGCCAGCAGAGATTGCACAATCCGCTAAACATTGAATTCTAAATTTGAATCGATTGTATTGTCACAAGCTGGAGACAGTACTGCACTGAGAGCTGATCCTCTTCTATAGTCGCAGCCAATGTTGGTTGTAACTCCAAGCACTAAACAAACAGTGAGTTGCGGAGGCACCTCGTCACTTACAGTTATCCATGATGCTTTGAGTGTCGTTTGTTGAAGGCTGGGTGGCGTTTGAAATAGGCGATGGGAACATTGGAATCGCGCGCTTTTTACGGCCAAAAGCGGCGAGGAATGAAAGAACCTGGAAGAATTTATTGAAAAATACTCATTTTTGACAAATTCATCATTTCCCAAGGATTTTTCTAAAAATTCTAGCCATTTTGACTCAAAAATGAGGAAAAATAGCCCAAAATAAGGTCCGCTAATGTCATCGCGGCGTCAAGTGTCTCCTTCGCTTACGGCCATACCACGTTGAAAGTACGCCATCCCGTCCGATCTGGCAAGTCAAGCAACGTTGGGCCCGGTTAGTACTTGGATCGGAGACGGCTTGGGAATCCCGGGTGTCGTAAGCTTTTTCTTTTTGATTTTACTTTTCCAGTTGTCCTGCCACCTATTTGCTTTACTATTACTCAAAACTCAAACACTTTTATTGAAAAAAAAACCGTGAAACTCTTCTAAAAGAAAGATTTCCCTTTTCGCAGAATATGGTAATTAAAATTTCCCCAGAATAAAAGGCTTCCTATTCTCTTTTTTTTCCACCCCTTCCCTACCTCTTTTTGTCGCTTATTGTGCTGTTTCCTTGTCTCCTCTGGTTTCTTCGTGGTCGTAGGAGGAGGCGTGTTCTCTGCTCCGCAAGAGCCCGATGTGAGTCCTTGAAAATATTTGTCCCCCAGCTGTGAGTCACACCTGTCTCTTGTTGTAACCGAACCTTGGCGCCCCAAAGAGAATCCGACTCTTTTTCGGTTCCCGAATCCAAAAACCCATCGATGATACTTAACTTGCAGGCTTTGCACTCCTGAGAGACGCATTGACTCTCCGTCGTTGGGCTGGTGAATCTCTAAGAATGTTTCTTTGAGAAAAAGGCAAAAATACATTGACAGATTTGGCTGGAATCTCCTGAGCAACCGAAGCTGTGCTGTAAGGAGCTGGACCAGATTGGGTCTTCGCCTGGGCAGAGGCGATAGCAGCACCGACTGGGACTGAATCCGATCCGGCCGAAGAGCCACCAAAGGCTGCAACTGCTGCTTCCTGTTCGTTTGATTTGTCGAACAGCGGTTGGCCCTGGAAGGAAGAGCAAACTTAAAGGAATTAGAAGGGACTGTGAGGGGAAAGTGTAGCGTGTGAGCCAACAGAACAGGGAGAATTTTTTTTCCCACCATCCTGCAGTTTGAATGGCTGCGAGGTCCTCTAGAGGAGCCGCAACTGCTTGTGGGAACTGCTTCATGGAAAAGTGAACCCTAAACATCTCAAGAACTTGGGAAAAGTACGTCAGGAATTATGGTTGATACGCAGCTACTGTGCATCAGCTTAAAGATTCTAGGTTGGTTTCAATTTTTTTAAGGGAAATTTTGATTAAGTTTGGTGGAATTTAGTTCAGGTTTTTACGGATTCCCTCACGCAGTTTCAAAAAAAAAAGTGTAAAAAGATCAAAATGTCTTTGGAACCTAAAGTCAACCGTTCAAACAAGACTTATCGTACGCTGGGAACCAACTAGAGCTCATTTTTGCGGCTATTTCAGAAGGATTATTTTTCCAAAGGAATTTGGAGTCATTGGAAATTTCTTAATCTTTTGATTTTTCATGTTTCTCTGATATTAGGTTGCGTAGTAAAAAGAGCCAGTTTGATGATATTTACAGGTATTTTTCAGTTTAATGATATTCTACAAAGTTGTAGTTCTTAATCTCCTCTACAAGATTGCAGAAGATCAAAAAAAGTTATGGGAAAATGAGAAAAGAAAATTTAGAGAATTTACGGTAGCTTTTAATTCCCTTTCTTCTGAAAAAAAAAAGTGGAACAAACCTGCTGGGTGACGAGATTTGGAAAAGTGAACATGGCCTCGTCGATGCTGGTTGCCATGTAGCGAGTGTCGAATCCTATACAAGGCTGAGCTTGTTGTTTTGGAGTCTGGTTGGCACATGGGCACTGCTGAATAATACTATCTTCTTCTTCTGATTCGAAGAGACAAACCTGTTGACAACTTGGACAGACAGCTAAAATCGAGGGCAGAAAAAGGAGGAGAAGCATGGTTGTGGAGAGTTGCTGCTGTCAGTTGGTTTGTTTGCTCCTTGGCGACAATTCGTTCTGAAATGAAAGGAATCTTGGAGAAGGAAGTCATAAAAATGGTTTATGGTTCCTCCCCTCGCCGCTTTAATTACTGTCTCATTCAATCCAGACGTTAACGAGATCGAAAGAGGACAACTCTTGTACTGAGGCTTTTATTGAGCCAATTAGATCGAGGGAAAATAGAAAATAGTTGGAGAGAGAGATCAAATGGGCTACCAACTGAACTCTATTTATTTGTCTCCCCACATATGGGATTGACTCTATTAAATTTCGACGTTTTGCAAACTTATAGAGGAGGTTAAGCTCTTCATCTTTGCAAGAGATCATAAATTTGAAAAACAAAAAAAAATGCCTATGTTGATCAGTACAATAATCCAAAAATGACCTACAAGAGTTTTTCGCTGAAGATTTTTTCCAGTTTTTCCTGTATTTTAAATAAAAACGGTTTTGAAATTGACCAAAAATCGAAAAAAAAGGCCACTTTTTGAGCTGCTATAGCAAACCTAAAAGCGAAAAGCAAGACTGGAAACTTTTGAATCTTCAGTTCAATTTATCCTAGAAAACGCTGTTTGACAAAGATTTAGAGGAGATGAGAGAGAGCTTCATGTTTGCAATAGATTAAAAACCAGAAATTTGGGAGCAAAAGAAAAGAAATACACCAGCATCTTTGAACTACAGTAACCTTGAGGGTTGCTCTTTCAATTTCTATGGTTTCTTGAGGGATTTTATGAAAAAAAAGATCGACTATCAACCACTGCGCATCAACTTGCTTTATCCTAAAATTTAGTAAAGGCCAAAAGTGGGCTTCGGTGCGAGAGCCCCAAGTCTTGATGCAACGCGAATAGGCAGTTATTTCGTTGGCTATAGATTCTCTTTGATAGATATCGTAACCCTAATGGTTCCAATTTGTGGACAATTCTTCTTCCTTTTTTCAACAAAAAAAAACTTCATTTACCATAATATTGTAGAGAAAATTAAGATCGCTAAATTTATAAGAGGTCGAAATTTCAAAATCCTTCTTCAAATTTGAGAAATTCAAGAAACTTTTAAAAGTACAATAACCCAAAATATGGGAATTCCTATAAAGAATTTCGCATTTTTTACCGCAATTACAGTAATTTTCTGTAAAAATGAAGTTCTACAAAGGTTTAGAGGAGAAAAAGTGCTACAACTTTGGTAAACATCATAAGCCGTGAAAATCAATGCTATTGACTCTGGGGAGTAAATAAGAGAAGGAGAGGGATATTATCTAGCTTCTTTGAGATTCTTCCACCTGTAGGATGTCTGGGAATGACTAATTTAATCAAGACTTTTTTCAAGAAAACTTTCAAAAATTAGGCAAACATTCCAGAGAAGAAGGGCTGGAAGAAATGATCAAAAAACGGTGGACACCCCCGAGTAGAGTTCATAATGGAAGGACACAGTCTGGCTGCTGCTTCGAACTGTCCTTTGTCACGTAGGCTCGGGGACATGGCAGGAAGGACTCGAGGATTGCGCCAGGTCGAGAGGACAAACTTTAGTCATAAAGGAAAACATTCTGCCCCTCCTGAGTAAGTTACTAGTTTGGAAACGGAGTGTTTACGCCCCGAATCGAGTCAAAACGATAATCGATGGGACCGGAATTCGACGCTTTTCGTGTCTCCCAGTCCGTGCATAAGTAGACTAAGAGAGTAAGCTTCTTTTTTTCTTTTTTTACAAAAAAGCTCGTAGACTCTTTTTTGGCTGAGGGATCAAGAGAGAAAAGAAGACTATGACGCATCGTGGGAGAGGGTGCTTTGAAAGTGCTGGGAAAGACCAACATAAAAATGAACAGAAAAAGCGAAAGCAGACTAAATTGGCTTCGAGAGGTTGTGGGGATTTGAACTCATTTTTTGAAAAAATTTGGCCCTTCTTTTAAATCTTCAGTAATCCTACAGTATTCCTATCCGCTTCTCTATAAATTTTGGGTCTGGGAGGGAATTTCTATGATTTATTTGTAGAGTAGATTTCAAACTCCCAGAATATCTATAAAAAAAAAAATTAGGAAATGATCTGAAAAATAGCGACCCTTGGAGCTAAAGCGCCCTGACAAAATGCAGTTTAAGTCTCGCATCGAAAATTCTTGTTTTATGGCTCCTTATTCCACTTTTACTATAGAGGATGTTCTACAAAGCTGTCCAAAAGATCAACAATATCAACTTTTTTGATCGGAAAACTGGAAAATTGTTTTGTGACCCAAAAAATGAGATGACAATTACTAGGAGGTCGAAAGGTGTTCTGTCTGGAAAAGCGAAGCATCGCCCTTCTCACGCTTTTTAAAAAAATAAAGTTGTAGACGGAGATCAAGTTTGGTTCAGATCAGAAAATCAGAAACCCAATTGTGGAAGCCCTTGATGGGTCTTGGAGAACAATAAGTTGTTTTTGGCTTCTGTCGTTTCTGACTTTTGTGGGGAAGGAGGAGAAAAAAACTTCCAAAGAATAACCTTTTGATTGAGCCAGATTAGCTTGAAAAATTGCTTTGAATTTGTAGAACTAATAAAATCTTCGGGTAACAATAGTCTCAATAATCAGATTTAGATAGATCGTGCGTCATTTTTAAGTTGCTCTTATGAGATCTTTTATAAACGAGGATTTATCCTCAAAAATTAAAAAAAAAGGATTCAGATTGAAAATTCAAGCCAGATACGGTTTGGACTCCAAAAAGCCAGTTGACGTCGTCAAAATTATGACGAGCCCCGGCTGCAAAATAAATTTTTAAATGTGCTGAGTCACGAATTAGCTTTTTTTTAACCAATCGAACTCTCAATGCCCTGCATTTGTCTGAACAGAAAAACAATTAATCATACAGCCATCAAACTAGAGAGAAAAATGAGTTACAGTATATCTCCAAGGTGGGATTCTACAGGGGAAATTCAAATTTTGTAAGTCTCCTGGAAATTCACTTTTAAAAATTAAAAAAATATTTTAGGACTACAGTAACTCTTCAAACCCTGGACTTCCCGCAAAAATTCAAATTCCATTCTTTCGATTTTCTGATAAAATAATGTTGGTTTTAAATATTTGGAACCTCAAAATTAAAAGATTTAGGCCATTTTCAGGGCTAGTACAGTAATCCCAATTGGGTCCTGAGAGGAAATTTAAAGATTGCGGGTTTTTACGGCATATTTTAAATAAAATATAGTTTGAATTTTAAAAAAGACGACCAAACTGCGTATACGCAGCGCGCTGAGAATTGAGGTTTCCGCACCGCGACTCCTTTAGTCAATTTTAGGATAAAAATGGGTCCAGCCGCGAAAAAAAATCCTATCTCGAGGCAATGCGAATACGCAGTATCTTCGTCTTTTTCCTAGTGTTCTGAAAATTTGTAGAGGAGATTGAGATCTACAAGAATGTGGAACATTGCGTTTTGTAGGAAAGCAGTGAAGCCAAAGAGTCTGAAGAAAAAATCAACTATGACTGGGCCTATTAGTTGTTGTAGAAACGAGACTATTATTGCCGGTGAATAGAGGCTCACAGTTCTGTACAAGCGGCATCAAATGTTGTTGTTTTTCTCCCCTTTTTTTATCGAAAATTTAATCTATCGAGGAAATAGCGGGTACTAATGCGCTGCTCGATTATCTTCATGGTTCTTTAATTTGATCTTGAGGTCAAACCCGAGGGTACGAGAAATGTTCCCCTGTTGATGTAAGCAATCGCTTGGAAATCTAGTCTGATCGAAGGTGGGAGACATTGACGCAGAAAGTGAGGGACTTACTCAAAAATGAATAAAGTCAAAAAGAGTTTTAAGTCCGAGGAGAAAGCGAGTAATTGAGGCGGAAGACCGATGTCAAATGTTCCCGTCTAAGATCACTTTAAAATGGGAAGGCAGTGGAAAGATAAATAAAAAAGAAAATAAAATATAGGAATTTGCTTTTTTAGAGATAGGAAGTGGATGAGAAAATCTCCAATTTAAACAATTGATCATATTCCATCAAAAGAGCTCAATTTTAGAAACTTTTCACTCATTTTCATAATTTCCAATTCTCTACAAAGTTAAAGATCTAGATCTCCTCTACAACTTTGCCAAACATCAGAAATTATAAAAATTGTGTTAGAGAGGCTAAAAAATCAACAACAAAAAAATGCGTCTTTGTGAAATTGAATGAAATTATTCAACAAACGGCTTGAAACTTGAGAGAACTTTTTTGAAGATTTTAAGTCATTTTGAATATTTTATGCCAAATTTCATGAATTTCGATGTTTTATAAAGCTGCAATGGAGATCAAGCTCTACAAAATTGTAATTGACCGCAAAAAGAGAAAATTGATCTAACTCTGTCAACAAAGCGAACTGATTTTGGAGGGTTATGGTATGTTTAGCTTTTTCTTTAGCTTAGCAAAACCAAGTGGAGCGAGCACGGAGTCGCTTACAGCCATACCACGTTGAAAGTACGCCATCCCGTCCGATCTGGCAAGTCAAGCAACGTTGGGCCCGGTTAGTACTTGGATCGGAGACGGCTTGGGAATCCCGGGTGTCGTAAGCTTTTTTCTTCATTTTTGCATCTGCTTGAGCTAGTTTCAATATGTCCACGAGTTCTTCCAACACTTTCACTGGAAATTAAATTGTTTTTTTTAAAAGTTTGTGGAACGAACTGGAATGAGCCATAGCAGCATGCTTCTCGTCAGAGCAGCCATAAAATAGATTTTTCCTGGGATTTTCGTCTTTTTCCCTTAGAAGTTTAGTCCCCTTTGGAGTCCCCTCCCAGTTCTCGTTTTGTGTACTGTTTCTGGTTCGCAACTTCCCTACTTCTGCACTTTAGATACTTCTTTCCGCAACTGGAAAATGGGATTTTCACTAGCCCCTGAGGTTCACGTCTGTTAGAGAATCATAGCGTTTCTTCTAATAAAACCTTCCCTTTACCATAACTGTTTGACTATTTGGGGGAAAATAAATCCTTTTGATGTTCTTGCCATCCAACTTTCATCATTTTCCCTCAACTTTTTGAATTTCTCACAGCTGTTGAAATACATTTAGACTTTTCTCGCAGTCCTTATCAGTCTCCTTCGTTTTATCGATATTCTTGCCAGCCTTTTTCCCCTTTTTGCTTTTACATCCATTAATAAACTTATTCAGGATGGCTGAACATGCGATTGATCCAATGAAAATATATGAGCTCCAAGCAAAGCTGACACAGGCTCAAGAAATGATTTTTGAAACTTCGGTGGAATTAAAAGCGAAGAACGCAAGGCTGGAAGAGAAAAATAAAGAAGTCGAAGAATTACAAAAGTTGAATGAAGGTAGACAAAAAACTATTGATTCTCTGATCGAAGGCGAGAGATCTTCTCTATTCGACAATATCGATTTCAGAAAAGGAGGAATTGGTCGGAGTGTTGAGAGAGCGGCTGGGAGAAAAAGAAGCAGAAAGCGTATTGGCGCAGAATGAAGTGAGGAAACTCGAAAGGGAAATAGCTGAGTGTAGGGCCCAACAAGAACGGGCATCCAGAAGTAATTTCATTAATTTTTCAACTTCTCTTTTGAGACATAAAAACTGATGTTGAAGAAATCAGAAAAAACGTCGCCCAAATAATCAAAGAGCTTTGTCAGTTGGAAGTCGAGGCTGACAGTTTGGTTGGGATGGCGGGAGGAGGGGAACTCGGCAGAACAGCTGGTTTGTCTCTTCCTTTGCGAGTGGAATCCATTCAGAGAGCTCAACTCAAACAGAAATCGAAGCAGAAGGAGTGGAGGAGTTGGAAGGAGGGAAAGCCAATACATCGGTTCGATTTTTAACTTTTAGACTTTGCTTTTAGGTTTTAATTTTGGGCGGTTGGGAAGAATTAAATACAATTTACTTGCTCGATTCGAAGGCTCAAAGTTGGAAGAAACTAAAATTTACTCTTCCAATGGGAATGCAAGATTTTGGAGCTGTTGAAGTCAATAAAGAAATCTATATTTTTGGAGGATATTCCGAGAATAGTTATCAGCAGGCCTGTTATAAATTGAAAGATAATGGAAGTTGGATCAAATTGGCATCGCTAAATCAAAGTAGAAATGATATTTCCAATAGCTCTCTGGTTTACAAAGGAGATATCTGGGCTATTGGAGGATATTCTGGAGATTTTGAAGATTCTGGATATTTTGAAGAGGGTCTAAAATCAGTAGAAAAATATGACATTTCTCTAGACAAATGGACCTACATGCCGTAAGTTTTCCTCCAAATTTGAAAGGAACAGTCTCTAGCGTTGGGAATTTTGCCTAATTCGGCAAAGATTTTCCCAAATCCATTGTGATTTTTGTGTTTCTATGAATTCTGCTATTTCGCCATCATTTAGGCTCTTTTATCGATGAAAAATAAAATCAAAAAGTTTGTCTGAAAGAAGTCAAATTTGCATAAAAATAACGATAAACCCCATAAAAGCTAATAGAATTAAAAAATTGAGAAAAACGTCAAAAAACTACAGTAGAACCTATTGCGAATCAAATTTTAAATGCGCAGGCGAGGGTGCATACTGGGTTACTGTAGTCACACTTTTTCGTTTTGTTTTGTCAATTTATTTCTTAACATTTAGTTTCATGTAATTTCATGTGCATTTCCGAAATCAGCAATTATTTTGCATCGCATAAAAGCAACTTGTAGGAGGCGTCGAACTGCCCTTTTAATCAAAGATTCCAGAGAAATGAATTATGCAAGACGTGATGCAGCAGCAGCAGTATTTAAGGATCGAATATTTGTCACTGGAGGACACAACGTTGAATTTTTAAACTCTGTGGAGATGTTTGATCCAAAACTACAGAGATGGATTTTATTTTGTGATTTGCCTTTTGAACTTTTTGGCCATACGATGCTAATCAGCAATTCAATTCTATCCATTTTTGGAGGCAATTCAGAATCTGGCTTATTAAATAGCGTATGGGAAATGGATATCGAAGATCCCGAGAATAAATGGACAGAAAAGCAGAGTTTAAACTGTCCACGAAGTTATTTTGGAATAGGAAAACTCTCAAATAGAATTATTGTATTTGGTCATTGTGAAGGTAATGGTGAAACATCCGAAATATTTGATGAAAATGAATGGATTGATGGACCAAAACTGCCTCAAGAATTATCTCAATTTGCTTATACATCCATTCCTCGGTCTCTTGAAGAAAGATTTCTGGAACAATTTGCCTAAATTTTTAAAAAAACATTTGTTATTGTTGGCAGCCAGCTAAAAGTGGTCAACATTCTTCGCTTTGTCAGGCGATAAAGAAATGTTTAAAAAACCATGGAAAAATGTATTCTCGACCAAAACCCTATTATAAATATTATCAAATTATTGCAATTGACGTAGCATTTTGACCATATTGAAAGTATGCCATCCCGTCCGATCTAGCAAGTCAAGCAACGTTGGGCCCGGTTAGTACTTGGATCGGAGACGGCTTGGGAATCCCGGGTGTCGTAAGCTTTTTTACTCAATAAGTTTACTTCGTCGTTGAAGCGAGTCAAAGTGCCCAAGGGCACTTTATATTTTCGAAAAATTGCATATTATCCTCACCATGCATAATATTGTTGTAAAGAGCTTACATTTTGATACTTTTGAGGGCTAGTGCACATCAGAAAGGACATTCTTCGTGACATATCGATGTCAAACCCACTTTTGCCTCTATAATAAATTATTAAAAATTTAGGTGATTAAAATATTATGAGTGAAAGAAATTGGATGCAAGAAAGTATTGGAGTCTCACTGGTGCACACTTAGAGCTCCGTGTTCCAGCTGGTCGTTAAAAATAGCCACTAGCAGTAGCGATCTGTCCCTGTAAACAGTGTTTAGTGGCAGGCAGCTACACGATTGCTTCATTCATTCATTGCAATCAGTGTGTAAAAGCCCCTTGAACCCGTTCCTTACCCCCAAGGCATTCTTTCTCTGCCATCTCCTCTCTCAAGAGAAGCCAATGTCCATTCGAGATAGACTCTGTCCGAGAGCATGCTACTCACTAGAATTCAGTCTATTTTGTCTCAAAAAGACAGACTACTGATAAGGCACTCGTCAGTCGGTGTGTATAGTGGCGGTCCAGGCCAATTGTCCTCTTGTTTTCAATGATATTTCGAATTTATTTATTTGCTCACTTTTAAAGAATCATCGAGTTATTTTTTTTCGTCTAATTTTAAAAAGATCCCTCACATTATCACTCCAACCTATCGAGTTATTCATCAAGGTCATATGACTTCATCGAGTTATTGATTAGATTTCGTTTCTCATTCAACATTTAGTCAATGTAGTCTAAAAATTAAGATGTTCTGACTAAATAAGCAGCTTCTTTATTTTATAACAACCTTCTTTCCTTTTAGATGATCCGCTCACTCACCCTATTAGAGCACAAGCTTTATTTGTTTGTAGTCTAGTTTGACTGATTCGATAACGCGATGGCCTCAGCCCTCTTTTGTTCTGTATTTGTAAAAGAAAAATTGTCTAATTTTAGCCATGTCGGTTCAATCGAAGTTTTTGGAAGTAGCTCTAGATCCACAGAAAAGAAAACGGGCAATAATCGTAGCTTCTCTAGCGATCGCAGGAGTTGTTGCTCTACAATATAAGCGATCAAAATGTCAGCCAAAGAAAGCTTCTGGCCATGTGGAGAAGAAGCGGAAAAAGGCGGCTTTCGATCCAGAATTTTTGAGGCAATTGAAAGAATTATTGAGGATTATGATACCTGGAGTATTCAGCAAAGAAGCTGGAACAATTGGTAACAATTTTTGAAAACAAACAACATGTTTTTAGCTATTCATTCTCTTATCCTAGTATGTCGCACGTTTTTATCAATTTATGTAGCTGGGTTGGAAGGAAGTATTGTCAAAGCGATTGTGGAAAAAGTAAGCCTACTTGATAATATTATTGAATTAATAATATAGAATGTGCCTTCATTCATTTTTCAATTATTCAAATGGCTAGCTGTAGCTGTCCCGGCCACATTCATCAACAGCATGATTCGATTCTTTGAGAGCTATTTAGGCCTTGTTTTCCGAACAAGATTAACCCAGCACGCCTATAAGCAATACTTCTCCGTAAGTTTGCGCATTTACTACCGTATACTTTCAATTCAACAGCTGGTAGCTAGTCTGTTTCAAAAAAAGACAACATGTTTGACTATCAATCGCTGCGTTGCAAATTTAAATTTGGCTACCCGCGCTGCTTTCTAAAATTTAATAACTAAATGAAATTTAAATCTGCAGTGCAGTGGTTAATAGTCAGTTTAGTTCGCAATACCGTATTCAATTTTGACATTTTTCCTTATCCTAAATTTTGATTCTAAAATTAAATGAGCGATTCTGGTCCATTTGGACGCTTCTGGGGTTTTCGAT
Organism: Oscheius sp. JU1382; assembly: GCA_932521405.1. NCBI lineage: Eukaryota > Metazoa > Nematoda > Chromadorea > Rhabditida > Rhabditidae > Oscheius > Oscheius sp. JU1382. Next base: position 7,107,570 of record OW051479.1, read on the forward strand.
ACGTTTTTTTTCGTTCTAATAGCATGTAAAAAGACGTCTAGAAGTGCAAAAAAGCAAGGAAATCGCTCATTTAATTTTGGATCCAAATTTAGGATAAGGAAAAACGTCAAAATTGAATATGGTATCGCGAACGAGCATGTTGTCTGACTACCGTATTTCCTATATTAATGGCACAGGCTGAAATAGTAGCACACCCCTTACGTAAGGTCACCCTTGATCCTTTTACACTTCTATTATTTTCATGCTTTCCAATGTTCTGGAAAGTTGTAGATTTACATCTCTTCTAGAGGTTTTCAATAATTAAATCAATTATAAATCATAAAAATTTATGGAAATGCAAGAGGATCATGCCGATGCCTTTACGCAAGATGTTACGAAAATAGCGCAAATTAGGGCTCGAAAAAATAGTAGCACAGTGCCATTAATATAGGAAATACGGTATATATTTTGCAAACTTTGTATAAATCGTAAACAGCCTACAGTTTTTGGATATTTTTTAAGACGGCCGAAAATAGGCTTTTGCCGACAAAGATTTCTAAAAAAAATGTCCAATGAAATGACATATATTTCAGGATCAAACTTATTATGCAGTATCTAATTTGGATACACGCCTTCAAAATGCAGATCAATGCTTGACAGAAGATATAACAATGTTCTCTCAAAGTGTCGCTCACCTCTACTCACATTTAACCAAACCAATTCTTGATATTGCTTTGATTATGTGAGAATCTGTTTTTTCTTTCTTTCTAAGCTGCATTTAGGGGAACTCTTTTGGTAATCGCAGTTAGAAGTGGTGTCGGTTCAAAAGTATTTTTACCAAGTGTTCTGGCTATGCTGGCTATAGGCGCAACAGCTCGCATTCTCAAATCGATTTCACCGCGCTTTGGTCATATGGTTGCTGAGGAAGCGAAGAAAAAGGGATTCTTGAGATATCTTCACTCAAGAATTATTACAAATTCTGAAGAAATCGCCTTCTATGGAGGGCACGATGTGAATTTAGTCCATTTTCAAGTTTAGCTCGTTTTTATAGGCTGAATATAATCAATTGAATAAGGCTTATACTGAGTTGAAAGACCAGATGACTTTGATTTTCTCAAAACGAATCTTCTATGTGATGGTGGAACAATTTCTGATGAAGTATGTCTGGTCGGGGACGGGTATGGTCATGATTGCAATTCCGCTTATCGCCGCTGAATATTCGGCTGATGATTGTAAGATATTTTCTCTTCAAGATTGAAATTTTTTTCGTATAGCAACAAAACGACTAGAAGATGAGGCGGATGGTGGAGTTTCGGAAAGAACTCGCGGCTTCACCCAAGCCAAACAACTCCTCTATAACTCTGCTGATGCAGTCGAGAGACTGATGACTTCTTATAAGGAAGTAACTGAGCTTGCCGGTTACACATCACGCGTACATGAAATGTTCAAAGTCTTTGACGATGCAAAAAAGAGAATATATCAGAGAACTTTGGTTGGAGGAGATACTAATGGAGGATCGAGAGGAGAACGCTACGATACCTCAAGAATAGCTGGAAATATTGTCGATTCACCCGATGATCACATTGTCTTGGAAGATGTGCCAATTGTCACACCAAATGGAGACATCATAGTTAGAAATATGAGTATCGCCATTGAGCCCGGAATGCACGTCCTCATCACAGGACCCAACGGCTGTGGAAAATCGTCTCTTTTCCGAATTCTGGGAGGACTCTGGCCGGTCTATAGAGGTCGTTTAGAGAGACCTTACACAGATAGGATGTATTACATTCCTCAACGACCATACATGACATTGGGAACTCTCAGAGACCAAGTCATCTATCCACATACAACAATTCAAATGAGAAAAAAAGGAGTGAATGATTCAAACTTGGCGAAGATTTTGGAAACAGTTCATTTATCCCATATAGTCGCAAGAGAAGGCGGTTGGGATGCCAAGAATGATTGGATGGATGTTTTATCTGGAGGAGAAAAGCAGCGTATGGGATTGGCTCGAGTTTTCTATCACATGCCAAAATATGCTCTTCTTGATGAGTGCACCTCAGCCGTATCTATTGATGTAGAAGGAAGTATTTATCAAGCCATCAAGGATGCTGGGACCACTCTTCTCACAGTCACTCATCGTCCAAGTCTTTGGAAATTCCACACTCATCTGCTTCAATATGATGGCCAAGGTATTAATGTATAAAATTGATAAAGAAGACTTTATTTAGGCGGTTATCGTCTGTGCTCAATTTCGGATTCAGCGCTAGGGGAAAGGATGAGTTTGAGCGATGAAAAGAAAGAAATTGAGTCGAAACTCTTACAAGTTGGTCAATTAAAGGAAAGATTGTCAGAATTATGCCAAGTAAGGCTGTGATTTAGAGTTTTTTTTAATAAGGAGATTTTAGATTTTGGGAGAAGACACAGTTGATGATATTGATACCGATGAAAGCGGCGAAATATAAATTTGTTGTAATTATTTTTAGCGAATAAATTGCGTTAAAAGATCTCTTTCTAAAATGTTTTAAATTTTTTTTCCTTCTAAAACTAATGAGAATAATTCGATCCCAACGAAAAAAGGACGATCCCCAGGGGGAAAAAACGCTTTTTCAAGAGAAAATAGACTCGCTCGAAGTAAATTTTTACAAATGAAGAAAAAAGCTTGCGACACCCGGGATTCCCAAGCCGTCTCCGATCCAAGTACTAACCGGGCCCAACGTTGCTTGACTTGCTAGATCGGACGGGATGGCATACTTTCAATATGGTCAAAATGGTACGTCAATTGCAATAATTTGATAATATTTATAATAGGGTTTTGGTCGAGAATACATTTTTCCATGATTTTTTAAACAGTTCTTTATCGCCTGACAAAGCGAAGAATGTTGACCACTTTTAGCTGGCTGCCAACAATAACAAATGTTTTTTTAAAAATTTAGGCAAATTGTTCCAGAAATCTTTCTTCAAGAGACTGAGAAATGGATGTATAAGCAAATCGAGATAGTTTTTGAGGCAGTTTGGGTCCATCAATCCATTCATTTCCATCAAATATTTCGGATGTAGCATTTTCATAACCACCAAACACAGTAATTCCATTTGAGAGTTTTCCTATTCCAAAAGACCATCGTGGATGTTTAAAATTCTGTTTTTGTATCCATTTCTTCTCGGGATCTTCGATATCCATTTCCCATACGCTATTTAATGAGCCAGATTCTGAATAGCCTTCAAAAATGGATAGAATTGAATTGCTGATTAGCATCGTATGGCCAAAAAGTTCAAAAGGCAAATCACAAAATAAAATCCATTTCTGTAGTTTTGGATCAAACATCTCCACAGATTTTAATTCTCCTTTATTGTATCCTCCAGTGACAAATATCCGATCTTTATATACTGCTGCTGCTGCATCACGTCTTGCATAATTCATTTCTCTGGAATCTTTGATTAAAGGGGCAGTTCAACGCCTCCTACAAGTTGCGTTTATGCGATGCAAAGTAATTGCTGATTTCAGAAATGCACATGAAATTACATGAAACTAAATGTTAAGAAATAAATTGACAAAACAAAACGACAAAGTGTTACTACAGTAACCCAGTATGCACCCTCGCCTATGCATTTAAAATTTGATTCGCAATAGGTTCTACTCTAATTTTTTGGCGTTTTTTTTCTCAATTTTTAAATTCTATTAGCTTTTATGGGGTTTGTCGATATTTTTATGCAAATTTGACTTCTTTCAGACAAACTTTTTGATTTTATTTTTCATCGATAAACGAGTCTAAATGATGGCGAAATAGCAGAATTCATAGAAATACAAAAATCACAACAAAATTTGAATTTGGGAAAATCTGTGCCGAGTTAGGCAAAGTTCCCAACGCTAGAGACTGTTCCTTTCAAATTTGGAGGAAAACTTACGGCATGGAGATCCATTTGTCTAGAGAAATGTCATATTTTTCGACTGATTTTAGATACTCTCTAAAATCTCCAGAATATCCTCCAATAACCCAGATATCTCCTTTGTAAACCAGAGAGCTACTAGAAATGAAAACTCTTTCTTGATTTAGCGATGCCAATTTGATCCAATTTCGATCATTCTTCAATTTATAACAATCCTGTTTAGAATCATTATCATCGTCAATTCCTCCAAAAATATAGATTTCTTCATTGACTACAACAGCTCCAAAGTCTTCCAATTCCATTGGAAGAGTAATTTTTAGTTCCTTCCAACTTTGAGTCTTCGAATCGAGCAAGTAAATTGTATCCAAATCTTTATAACCGCCCAAAATTAAGACCTACAAGAAAAATGGACTAAAAGTTAAAAATTATACCGATGTATTTGCTTCCCCTCCTTCCAACTCCTCCACTCCTTCTGCTTCGATTTCTGTTTGAGTTGAGCTCTCTGAATGGATTCCACTCTCAAGGGAAGAGACAAACCAGCTGTTCTGCCGAGTTCCCCTCCTCCCCCCATCTTAACCAAACTGTCAGCCTCGACTTCCAATTGATAAAGCTCTTTGATTATTTGGGCGACGTTTTTTCTGATTTCTTCAACATCAGTTTTTGTGTCTCAAAAGAGAAGTTGAAAAATGAATGAAATTACTTCTGGACGCCCGTTCTTGTCGAGCCCTACACTCAGCTATTTCCCTTTCGAGTTTCTTCACTTCATTCTGCGCCAATACGCTTTCTGCTTCTTCTTCTCCCAGCCGCTCTCTCAACACTCCGACCAATTCCTCCTTTTCTGAAATCGATATTGTCGAATAGAGAAGATCTCTCGCCTTCGATCAGAGAATCAATAGTTTTTTGTCTACCTTCATTCAACTTTTGTAATTCTTCGACTTCTTTATTCTTCTCTTCCAGCCTTGTGTTCTTGGCTTTTAATTCCACCGAAGTTTCAAAAATCATTTCTTGAGCTTGCGCCAGCTTTGCTTGGAGCTCATATATTTTCATTGGATCAATCGCATGTTCAGCCATCCTGAATAAGTTTATTAATGGATGTAAAAGCAAAAAGGAGAAAAAGGCTGGCAAGAATATCGATAAAACGAAGGAGACTGATAAGGACTGCGAGACAAGTCTAAATGGAGTTCAACAGCTGTGAGAAATTCAAATCATTGAGGGAAAAAGATAAAAGTTAGATGGCAAGAACAGCAAAAGGATTTATTTTCCCTCAAATAGTCAAACAGTTATGGTAAAGGGAAGGTTTTATTAGAAGAAACGCTATCATTCTCTAACAGACGTGAACCTCAGGGGCTAGTGAAAATGCCATTTTCCAGTTGCGGGAAGAAGTATCTAAAGTGCAGAAGTAGAGAAGTTGCGAACCAGAAACAGTACACAAAACGAGAACTGGGAGGGAACTCCAAAGGGGACTAAACTTCTAAGGGAAAAAGACGAAAATCCCAGGAAAAATCTATTTTATGGCTGCTCTGACGAGAAAAATGCTGCTATGACTCATTCCAGTTCGTTCCACAAACTTTAAAAAACAATTTAATTTCCAACGAAAGTGTTGGAAGAACTCGTGGATACATTGAAACTAGCTCAAGCAGATGCAAAAATGAAGAAAAAAGCTTGCGACACCCGGGATTCCCAAGCCGTCTCCGATCCAAGTACTAACCGGGCCCAACGTTGCTTGACTTGCCAGATCGGACGGGATGGCGTACTCTCAACGTGGTATGGCCGTAAGCGAGGTTTGTGCTTCTTTCGCAGCTGATATCGCCGATTGCTTAGCGCAACTCTTGTTTTCACCTCAAAAAAACTCTAAAACACACAAAACTGACCTCTAAAACGTGTTTTCTCTATCCCAGTGGTCAGTCAGTCAATTCTCGCCACACTCATTACTCTTTCCTTTCCGCTAGCCCCCAGTGTCAGTTGTCTTTCGGCTGTCGATTCGTGTACTTTCTTATCAAACCGGAGCATATCAGTCTCTCTATTCGACATGAATATCGCCACTGTTTTCTCTGAATTTCCCCTTTCGAGGAAGCGAGAAAAGTTCACTTCGATAGGTTGATTCAGACCCTTCAGACAAAACGTCAAATCGTCCGAATTTCTTCCGTTCAAATAGCTTTTCTTCTTTCTTCCTTTCAAAAAGAATTCAATTCTCGTTTCGGATGTCTTGAAATTCCATCGAAAGTGCCTTCAAAAAAGAGAAAAATTGTGATCTATTTTTTCTCAAAGAACTCACATTTGAGCCTTAAAAAATTAAATGTAGGACAAAAATAAAATCGGTCTTTACAACTTTGTAATTGATCGAGAAACGTTCCTAATTGAAGAAAAATCGCTTTTGATGGGTGTTATGGTCATCCTGAATTCTCTGAATCCTTGCGAGTTTTCAAGATCGAAAACTATAGATTTCTAGGACTTCTAAATATTGAAAAACGGCTTTAAAAGTTCAGAAAACGATCAATTTTGAGCTGATACAGTAATTCAAATAGTTACTACCTGAGGAAATTCAATTTGTCTTGATCAACTAGCGAGCTTTTTTTGTTGTAAAAGATTATGTTCTACGCAATTGTAGAACAGATCGAGATCTATAAGTTGGAGATCATAAATCTTGAAAATCAATTTTCTTCCATCTGTGGGAGCCAAGCTGATGTTCGTCTCATCCTCCCCACTTTTTCCCTACGAGTAGTTGAGACTCTAGACATAATCAAACTTATTTTTGTGACATCAATTTCTCTGTTTTGAAGCCAAAATACCGCGGAGAAATGATCAAAATATTCAGGTCTAGGCGTCTGACAGTTTTCCCGAAATGATGAATGGCGCCCTGTGAAAACAGCACATTTCGTCTCTCCATTTTCTTTGAAATTCTCCGCTTTCCAACCCTTAAAATTCAAAGCGATGAAAGGAGAGAAAGCAAAACCTCTTTTTTATTGAAAGCAGTTGAACCACCCAGACACTTCGAGGGTTGTTTACCGCCTCACAGCTATGACCTGTGTCCGTCCAGTTTCTTGGTCTCTAATCTAAAGCCTTCAAGGTTTATCAAACTTTAGTCTACTTTCTCCCTTTCTTTAGCTCTCTTTCGCGGACAAATAATTCGTCTTTTCAACACAGCTGGCCGTTCTTTTTGTCTCATGGATCCGGGTGCAAATATTCGTCATTTTTCCCACCACCTTTCCTCCTTTTCGTGGCATTAAAAATGAGAAAATTATAGATCATAAAGTCGGAAAAAACGCTCTTTTTGACTATGAGGCCGAAAAGAGGTCTCGACAAAGAACTTGTTTCAAAACGAATGTCTTCTTGGGTCCTGCAGCAATTTAGAGCTGCTGTAATCCAAACATATAGGAAATTAGCACCACAAACTTAAAAATTTTTCCAATTTTTCGACTTTTTTAAAATTTTAAAATTTTTGTAGAGAAATCAAATCCTTCAGGAGCAAAGTTTGCGGTAGTTTGAGCCCCTTTTCTCATAAATTATCCCCGTTTGTCTCTGAAATCAATTATTTTAGAAGTTTGGCGGCAAGAATTAGTCATAAAGAATCGCTTCCGATCCAAATGCGTCACGCTCACCGGCGCTACCGCTTCCCACGACCTTTCGAAATTTTTGTCGCGATTCTCTCCCCTATTTTCTAGACTCTTCCCGGACAGCTGTTTTCTGATCCGGAGGATATAAATTAGTTGCTAAATTTTTGTTGTCGTCGTTGGTCAGAAATGAGCACATGTGAGTGCGCGTGAACTCACGTGACCTTGGCCCCTCCTTGGCTAGACATCTCGACCCGAAGGTCCTTTTGCTGTTTCTTGTAAGATTGTACTTTGTCGCTCCGGACATTTTAACTATTTGCCCTCGATTAGTCACCTTTTCAAACAGAAGAAATAAACCAAACATCGATATTTTGGTGGGAAAGTTTGTGGCCAAAAGTTTTTGTCTAATCGACTCCTTTTATCAAAGAGAAAAATTGCCAACACTTTTCATTTTTCTTTTGAGGTCTTTGCTTTCCCCTCCGGTTGGTTTCTCGAGTTTTGGCCTTAAAATTTCCAGCAGAAATCAAGCTGCTCTCGGGGGGAAAAAAGCTCCAAATTGCTCCCAGGATTCACACTAGAGATATTTCTTCCAAATCGGGATAAAATCCCCCTTTAATTTACTATCAAATAGTAAAATGTCTACAAACTTGTAGAGAAAATCAAGGGCTACAATTTTGCTGAACATCAAAAATGGTAAAAGTCATGTTGAAAAAATCGCCTTTTTTTTCAGGTTACAGTATCTCAAAATTAGTGGAACTGGGTCCCATCGGGAAATCAAAGTTTTGTGAAATTTAGGAATGGCATTTTTGTAGAAAATTGCAGCTTTTGAAAACAATTTGAAGACGAGAAATCAACTGCTGACCAGGCCATACCCTCTTTTATCTATCTTATTTTAATCGGCCAACTTCCTAATCTTTCTCTTATCTGAAAATTATTCCATTCTTACTCCTCTCTTTGAAGCTGTCAGTTTTTTTCTCTTCGAAAAATAATAATACTTTCCAGAAATAAAATGCTGAGCCAAGTTTTATTGATGTACGGCTCGATTCTGCTGGGTGCCTTCCTCCCGACTATCATCCTAATCCTGGCTGGATCCAGCTGGGGCCAATTGCCATTCATCTACCTACGAATTGTCAGCTTTCTTCAGTCGTTTTTTGAGCCCGTCTATCCGAGATCCCAACACTTTTGGCCGGCCGTCATCAACAGAGTTAGTCTTTTTCGTTCAAGAAGAAGCTCCTACAATTCAATTTGAATTTAGATAAGAAAATTTACATTTTGAACAAGATTCCCAGAGAGAGGACTAGTTACTTCAAAATTGGTTTTTGAAATCAGTAGGGCCGCATGTTTTTTTATAAAAAGACGATAAATTACGGTATTATTAGGCGACCATTTCATCGTCAAAAATAGCCTAAAATTATGAAAACAAGGAGGAGAAATTAATAATTACAGTTAGCTTTGCAGGCGGAAGAAGTTCGCTTGAAAAGAACGGCTGAATCCTCGTCTGCCAGTTTTAATTTTCTAAATGCGAAGAAGAATGCCTTCGAAATGGGACTCGATTTCACTCAGAATGGACTGGAAGCCCTAGTTCAGGTAGATCTCTCTTTCTTTAGAGTAAATTCTCAAATTTGCAGGATGAAATCTCGACGGCATTTGCCCACGCCCCAACTTATGATGAGTCTTTGCTGAGATATAAGCCATTGGATCAGTGGAATCTTGCCCAAAAGGGACTATTTTTTGCCTTATTGGCCTTCAGGTAAGTTCTGACTAGACTCTCTCGGTTTGAGTGTGTGCTAGATCCAAAGGATCTGATGGACAATTTCTTCTATCAGGGTCTTGATCCTTCTACCGGTCAGGATGGCTCTCTTCGTCTCCTCCTTCGTCTTCATCTCGCTGGCATGCGTTCTCTCCTTCTGTACCGTAAGTCTTAAACAATCAAAATTCTCATCCTGGAGCCTATTTAATTAAGTATTTTGGAAAAAAAAAATGAACGAATCCCTTTAAAAGTTGATCTACTCGAAGCTATTTTTCCGCCTAAAACTTTAAAAAATTCTAGAAGATTGAAAAAAGGCCGTGTTTCCTCATAAATTCATTCTTAAAATTCGTGATTTTAATTGGAAATTTGAAGAGGAAATTGCAGACTTTGACGGCAACCCAGAAGACGACGATTGGAATCATCTACTGTCGGATATTCAACGCGAGCCTGGGCCTGGTGGCTATTTACAAGAATAAGGAATTTACCCCCAAGCGGCCGGGAATCGCTGTCAGCAATCATCTCAGCCCAAACGACATCCAGATCATCTTCGCTGGAGCCGACCACGGTTCCGAGTATGCCTACATGGTCACCGGGCAGAAGCACAACGGAATTATAGGTTCGCCCCTTTTTTAAAATCAAACCCCTATGCTAGAGAATGCACGTGTTGAGACGGCAGAGGGGGGATGTTTTGGAGATCATGTGCGTTGACCGCTGTTGACACACTGGGGGAATCTTGTTGACGAAAAGAGAAGATAGAAATAGAAACAGCTGGAGAATTGATTGTGCTCTGCAGATCGATTCAAAGACATAGAAAATTAGATTATTGTCAGTCTCAAATGGGTCTTGCGACGAAAAGTCCCAATTTTATAAATTTATGACTAAAATTTGGAAAAAAGAATCGTATTTTTAGGAGCAATTGAAGCGCTTGTGAGCCGGCTGTGCCCATCACTTTGGCTTGAAAGAAAATGCTCGAAAGATCGTGCCGGCTTTCTGTCGGAAGTCCTCAAAGTGGCTAAAGACGGCGGCGGTCCGATTCTCATCTTCCCCGAGGGGTATTGTACCAACAATACACAGGTCCTCCAATTTCGAAAGGCCGTCTTCGAAGATGATATCGACATCTATCCGGTGGCTATTCGACAAGACGCCAAATTTGGAGACAACTTCTGGTTTGAAGACAAATTTCACATCTATCTGCTGAGAATAATGCTCAGCTGGGCCGTCGTCTATGAAGTCACCTATTTGCGTAAGAAACTAAAACTCTTGACAATAAAAAAAATGTTTTCAGGCGTGATGAAGAAGGATCTCCTCGAATCGAATGGTCAATTTGCCTCTCGTGTTCAGGAGGCCATCGCCATGACTGCCGGCATTCAACAGGGTCGATTTGACGGCGGATTTTGGTATAAAAAGGAGGATCAGAGACGCATCTTCTCTGATCAGCAGAAGCTGGTTGCCACCTGCCTTTCGCACGAATTGCCATTCTTGAATCGCGAGACAAGCAGCGATGAGAGCATTAGCGATGGTAGCTACTGTATCTGCGAGAAGCCGGAAGACAGCGAATAGGCGAGATTTTTTCAAACAGCCACCGGTCATTATATTTTTAAATAAATTGTATGTACAGTCTTCTTTTTTATTCCCTCTAAAATCCCAGGAGAACAAGCGATAGACCTGATTGAACCTCAAGAGGTAGATTGTTTTCCCTTCCTCTCCTCAAGTTAGAGTCAATAAAATTGGTTCTACAATTTGTGATGTTTTAAACAACTATTGATCTTCTCTACAAGATTGTAGAACATCTTTTTGCTGGAAAAATAGCGCTGAGACCGGCAAAAATTTGAATTTCCCAGTGAGAACTAAAAATTTATTGGAGGATGTTCAAATAATCCTATTTTCCTCTACTTTTTAGACATTTTTTGATTTTATGATCAATTGCAAAGTTGTAAAGTTTAATCTTGTCTACAACTTTGCAAAACATCACAAATTGGAAAAATAAATTCCTCCAATTTTATGAAGCAAAGAAGAGAGAGGAGTCGCCTTCCTTTTCCAGCGGTTGACTTTTTCCTAAGCGTCCCTTTTCTCCCAACTCTTATTGAAAAATTAGAAGAGAAAATATAGTTTAATGGCTGAATGTACAAATTCGTATTTACAAGTATACAGTAGTTGGATCTATACACGACAAGAACTCCTCGAAACTAGAGGAAGAGAGTAGCAGCAGCGGTCTCTAATCGTCGCGAGAACCACAGGCGTGGATGAGATTTGAGAGCCTGTAGAGTCGGTCGATGTCTGAATCGCGGCGCTGTTGATTCATCTGAGGAGGTTGCTGAATTGGAGAATCGATTGGTAAAGGAGGCGGAGGGGGGCCTACCATATCGACCAGAGTAACGCTTCCCCTACGCTCCTGGCTCTCCATAATAGGAGTTACATCCTGTAAATTATTTGATTTAGTCCTGAGAAGAAAGAAGGATAGAAATTTCGGCAAAGATTTGTACCAAAAACTCACTAACAATGGTCAATTTTACCGAGATTTCTAGGAAGAACGAATAACAACAAAAAAACGACTACAGTACACCAAAGTTATGGCTTATTTTCAATTTTTAGAGGCTTTCTCGCGATTTTTATAGCTTACTATGTTTTAAAAATTTGTAGAGCTCAATCTCTTCTACAAGATTGCAGAACATACTTTTTAGAAAAATTTGTGTAAAAGTCTAAAAAAATATGAATTTCCGCCTAAAGTTCATACATTTTGGGTTACCGTAGCTCCAATTGAGCGATTTTTCTCAGTTTTAAACGTATCTTTGGAATTTTTGATGTTCAACAAATTTGCTGATCTTGATTTTCTCTATATTTTTTTAAAAGATTTCAAATTATTAAAATAAATGAATTGAGTTCAAAAATTGAGAATGAGCTTAGAAATAAGGTAAAAATCCTAGAAAATATGGAATAATTTTTGTCTTGTTTTTTTTTCTGAAACAAATCAAAATATATTTTCCTTTTTCTCATAACAAACAGCCCTCCCAAAAAACAAGACAAATTGCTTCCAAAAATAGGATTAAAATGAACTCACAGCGCTTTCGCTCCTCGGATTTGGGATCTTCAACTTCGGAGGTTCGATCGTCTTATCGGGCATTTTCTTCTCGTCCTTGTACCACCAATTCTGAAATTCGTTAGATTTTTTGGGAAGAAAGACTCCAACTAACAAAAGGATGTTTATCCACTGGCGGAGAGGATTTGTTAGTTTTTTCGATTTCGTCCATCATAGGACCTGGACTTGATAAACTCACCATTTTGATAAATTGAGAGATAGAGGGGGATATGGGCGGTCCTTCTCTGGCTAGTCCTTTTATACTGCCAGTAAACATGTTGACGGAGAAGGCGACACGTGAGGCCGATTGGGAAAACATTTTGCACGAGAATAGTTATGAAATGAAGGAGTTTGAGTCGCCAAACTTTTGTTTTGGTGGAAGGGGAGGAAAGTACAGAGAGAGATTGACAAAGACCACATGGAACTTCTTTGAAGGGTAGGGGCTTTCATAAGGGACTAAAATAGAAAAGCGGGCTCTCCAGGCAAAGATTAATTTTATTTCATAATACAGTTTATTAGTGAGGGTTATGGCGAATAGGACATCAGCGAGTTCAAGGATCGCTAGGTTGGATGCATTGATTTTCAACTCGATCTATCTCTGTCCAATTCAGATTATCCATGATTCAGACCTCATTCAACACAGCAGCGGATAGATGTGGAGAGATTGGATTCCATTGGCGTACACCCCAGGGTTATTGAGATTTTATTTTCGTTTAGTTGATAGTGCCACATTTTCCGAGGAGGATTCTATTTGTCCGTCTCTTTTTTCTGCTTTGCTGGCGGCTGCTTTCTGGTGAAAGCTCTGATTGGAATCAATTCCCTTCTTCCACAAATCAATACAGCAATTACTTTTGTTGGCGACACCCTTCTAAGGTCGAGAGAATTGACTGAAAGCTGTATCAACAGTAACTCAGATGTCGGACTGTTCCTTTAAGATTGCGAGAGATCAATGAACATGTGATTAGACGGCTTCATTTTCCCCTTGGAAAAGGGGTTCTCCACTTTATTTCCGTTTTAGAATACACACTACTATGAGCAGGATTCTCAAAGCTTTAAGAACCTTGACTATGAGAGGAAGAATTAGGCGTTGCCTTTTTTTACCAAATTTGAAAGTAAAGTGTAGCAAGGATAGGGTAACGTAGCAGTATAGCAAGAATTTTATAGTATAGATTAAGAAGTTAACTATTCTTAATATCCACTTTGAGATTTGTTCCGCCACATTCTTTTTTTCAATTCTTAGTTTTTCTTGCTCACTTTGTTGATTTACACTCGATTCTAAGGTGCTCAAGCGATTAGAAATATTTTTTTTATAAAGCTGCCATTTGCTCCTTCAATTGCAGCTCTGTGGAGTTACAGCGATCTATTTGATCAAAATTATTTTGTTTAGATGCAGCCAGGTCTTGTTTCAGCATTTCTCACTATTTACATTTTGAAAATATAAAGCCATCCAACCTTTTTGATTGATAATAGTTTTTAGGGTTTCTTTATTCGACTTCCATTGTAACGTTATTTGGTCATTCAATTTTTTGACTAGATCTTGTTTTAGTTTTGCCACTTCTTCAATTTTTCATCGAATATTTTTTAAATCGAAGCGAACCTTTTTGTGAGTCAATTTCTGCTGAATCTTACTTTTCTTGACAGCCAGTTCGAGAGTCTCCAATCGTTTACTCAAATTATCATTTTTTGAAGCTAGATCTCGTTCTAACTTTTCAACTACATTTCTGATCATCTAGTTTCAAATAAAAAAGAAAAGAACCTTTTTGAGCCAATTCCTGTTGATTTTTATTAGAACCTTCCATTCGAAGTCTTTCAAATTCTTGTCTCATTAGCTCAATTTCTCCTTTCTTCTCAAGTATAATAGCCAGAGTTTCATAGATTTGCATGGCCGGGTCATTCTCAGACATTTTCAAGAGACTGAATAGCTGAAAAAGGATTTATTGTTGCTAATGGAAATACGATAGAAAGGAAATTGATAAGAGAAGAGCTAGTGAAAGTCTGATACGAAATATTGATATTTCTCATAACGTCGAACAAGCCTTAAAAATGAACTTGGCCAAAAGAAGATATTTCATGTGTTATTGGGTTGGAACATAATTAATTTCGCATTGTTTTTTATGCTTGCTATCTTGTTGTTTTGTTTTCATGTGGCTAACTGATGGGTGTTTTATCTTACTCACATAATCTTCTTCTCACCTCATCATAACAACAATGAATAGCTTTCTTATTCTTTCTACGATGGTTGCTTTTGTCGTAAGTATCACTGATCTACCACCTGGGCATCTGCACCATGTCATTCTTTATGAGTTCACTCGAGGAACAAGCGCTCATCAAACAGCCTCTAACATAAACGAATATTATGGGGAAGGGTCTATTACTGCACGGAGCTGTCAATGTTGGTTTGAAAAGTTTCGTTCTGGAGATCGCTCGCTTGAAAGAGTCTCTGGTCAGGGTCGCCCCTTGGAACTCGAAGAAAGCCAACTTCTCGCCATTGTCAACCAAGATAATACACAGTCAACCCGTGGTCTGGCAGAGGCTTTAAGTGTCTCTCAAATAACAATAGAAAGACATTTCACGAGATTGGGCTACTCGAAAAAACTGGGTCGTTGGTTGCCCCATACCCTGACCGAGGCTCACAAATGGCAACGAATGTCCATTGCTGCCGCTCATCTTTCCAGATATGAGCGGAAGTCTTTTCTTCCCCGTCTAATAACAGGCGATCAAAAGTGGATGTTAACCGTGAACTTTCGGAGGAAGCGCCAATGGGTAGGTCCCGGAGAAACAGCAAGACCTGATGTGAAGCCGGATCCACATCAGAAGAAGTTTATGTTGTGTGTTTGGTGGGATATCGAGGGCGCGATATACTGGGAGCTTTGGGATAGTAAGACGAGTTTAACTGCTACTATTTACACCCAGCAATTGAATAGAGTAGCAGCTGCAATCATAGAAAAGAGACCGAGACTCCAAAAAGTCATCCTTCTTCATGACAACGCTCGCCCTCATACTGCAAAGCTCACTCGCTCCAAAATAAAAGAACTGACAGGAAAGCACTTCGATAATGACGAAGATGTGAAAAAGTGGCTTGTCAACTTCTTTACCTCAAAGCCTCGTGTTTTCTATGAGAGAGGGATCAGGCAGTTGCCCATTAAGTGGGAACAAGTAGTCAATAGTAATGGTGAATATTTTGAATAAATTCGTTGTAAACTAACAAAGTTCTAATTATTTGAAAAATGTGAAATTAATTATGTTCCAACCCAATAATATGGCAAAAGCTTACGACACCCGGGATTCCCAAGCCGTCTCCGATCCAAGTACTAACCGGGCCTAGCATTGCTTGACTTGGCAGATCGGACGGGATGGCGTACTTTCAACGTGGTCAAAAAGCTACGTCAATTGCAATAATTTGGTAATGTCTATAATAGCGTTTGGTCAAGAAAATACATTTTTCATGGTTTTTTAAAACATTTCTTTATCGCCTGACAAAGCGAAGAGTGTTAACCACTTTTAGCTGACTGCCAACAATAACAAACTTTTTTTTTTTAATTTGGGAAATTGTTCCAGAAATCTTTCTTCAAGAGACTGAGGAATGGATGTATAAGCAAATTGAAATAATATTTGAGGCAGTTTTGGTCCATCAATCCATTCATTTCCATCAAATATTTCGGATGTTTCTCCATTTCCTCCACAACCACCAAATACAATAATTCCATTCGAGAGTTTTCCTATTCCAAAAAACTCTCGTGGCTGTTTAAAACTCTGTTTTTCTGTCCATTTCTTCTCGAAATCTTCGATATCCATTTCCCATACGCTATTTAATGAGCGAGATCCTGAATAGCCTCCAAAAATGGATAGAGTTGAATTGCTGATTAGCATCGTATGATTAGCAGTTACAAAAGGCAAATCACAAAATAAGATCCATTTCTGTAGTTTTGGATCAAACATCTCCACAGATTTTAAGATTTCTGGATAATTGTATCCTCCAGTGACAAATATTCGATCCTTAAATAATGCTGCTGCTGCATTCCATCTTGCATAATTCATTTCTCTGAAAGGTTTTTAATTGAATTTTGAGAAAAACTAACGGCATGTAGGTCCATTTGTCTTGGGAAATATCATATTTTTCGACTGATTTTAAAGGCCCTCCAGAATCTCCAGAATATCCTCCAATAACCCAGATATCTCCTTTGTAAACCAGAGAGCTACTAGAAATGAAAACTCTTTCTTGATTTAGCGATGCCAATTTGATCCAACTTCGATCATCTTTCAATTTATAACAATCCTGCTGATAACCATTGGCAATTCCTCCAAAAATATAGATTTCTTCATTGAGAACAACAGCTCCAAAATCTCGCATTCCCATTGGAAGAGTGATTCTCAGCTTCTTCCAACTTTGAGCCTTCGAATCGAGCAAGTAAATTGTATTCAGACGCCCATTGCCGCCCAGAACTAGTACCTACAAGAAAAATTAGCAAGAATAAAATCATACCGATGTATTTGCTTCCCCTCCTTCCAACTCCTCCACTTCTTCTGCTTCGATTTCTGTTTGAGTTGAGCTCTCTGAATGGATTCCACTCTCAAAGGAAGAGACAAACCAGCTGTTCTGCCGAGTTCCCCTCCTTCCGCCATCCCAACCAAACTGTCAGCCTCGACTTCCAACTGACAAAGCCCTTTGATTATTTGGGCGACGTTTTTTCTGATTTCTTCAACATCAGTTTTTGTGTCTCAAAAGAGAAGTTGAAAAACGAATGAAATTACTTCTGGACGCCCGTTCTTGTCGAGCCCTACACTCAGCTATTTCCCTTTCGAGTTTCCTCACTTTATTCTGCGTCAATGCGTTTTCTGTTTCTTTTTCGCCCAGCTGCTCTCTCAACACTCCGACCAATTGCTTATTATCTGAAATCGATATTGCCGAATAGAGAAAATCTCTCGCCTTCGATCAGAGAATCAATAGTTTTTTGCCTCTCTTCATTCAACTTTTGCAACTCCTCGACTTCTTTATTCTTCTCTTCCAGCCTTGTGTTCTTCGCTTTTAATTCCACCGAAGTTTCAAAAATCATTTCTTGAGCCTGTGTCAGCTTTGCTTGGAGCTCATATATTTTCATTGGATCAATCGCATGTTCAGCCATTCTGAATAAGTTTATTTGTGGATAGAAAAGCAAAAAGAGGAAAAGGCTGGCAAGAATATCAATAAAACGAAGGAGAATGATAAGGACTAAAAAGCGAAGCAAATAGTCGAAAATGTATTCCAACAGCTATGAGAAATTCAAAAAGTTGAAGGAAAATGATGAAAGTTGGATGGCAAGAACAGCAAAAGGATTTATTTTTCCTCAAATAATCAAACAGCTATGGTAAAGGGAAGATTTTATTAGAAGAAACGCTATCATTCTCTAACAGACGTGAACCTCAGGGGCTAGTGAAAATGCCATTTTCCAGTTGACCCACAATATTCCGGGGGTTTTACAATTCCATTTCGGCCTTGGAAATGTTTTTTAAAAATCTCTGTTTTTGGTTCTGAACGGAACTTTTTCCGATTTTGCTCACCCCAACAGCCCATTGAAAAATAGACGCGCATTCTAGAATTTAGTTTATTTTTTTGATTTTATTTCCTCTTTGAGCAAATTCTAAGAGTTACGAATTTTTATCGAAGGATACGACGGCTGATTCATCCTATTTGATATTACTTTCTTGCTTTCCTTTTCTTTTTCCTAAAGAATACTGTGGATGTTTAAAACTCGATCTTATCTAATTGGTCAAAACATTTCCTTCTTTCCTATTTTTCCGAGAAGTGGAAAGAAGTAGTATCTAAAGTGCAGAAGTAGGGAAGTTGCGAACCAGAAACAGTACACAAAACGAGAACTGGGAGGGAACTCCAAAGGGGACTAAACTTCTAAGGAAAAAAGACGAAAATCCCAGGAAAAATCTATTTTATGACTGCTATGGCTCATTCCAGTTCGTTCCACAAACTTTAAAAAACAATTTAATTTTCACTGAATCTGTTGGAAGAAGTCGTGGACATATTGAAACTAGCTCAAGCAGATGCAAAAATGACGAAAAAAGCTTGCGACACCCGGGATTCCCAAGCCGTCTCCGATCCAAGTACTAACCGGGCCCAACGTTGCTTGACTTGCCAGATCGGACGGGATGGCGTACTTTCAACGTGGTATGGCCGTAAGCGAGGTCTGAGCTTCTTTCGTAGTTGATATCGCCAATTGCTTATCTCAACTCGTTAGAAGACAACAATTTCATCTTTATTTTGACCATTTCTTCCCTCATTTTTACAATTCTTTACAAAAAATATACAATTTTATGAATTTGGAAACTCTACAAGGAAGCAGCCGAGGTAGTCATTCAACGCCGTTCCTTCTTTTGTCGTTCCTTCTCGAGGATTATGCACATAGACCGTATTTTTAGTGAAAATGACCGCTTTTCCTCCATCCCAATCCGAGAATCCTCGCACTCGAGGAGGCAATTTCTATTTTTTTGTAATTTTAAAAGAAGAACTAACATTGAAAACTTCTAGATTCTTCAAATCTCCCAGGGCGACCCAGGTATTTCCATAAATATCATATAAAGCGTAGCGGGTATCATCGACCAAGTAGGCATCTCCATTGATCCAAGTGAAGGCTCCTTTCGGTGTGAAATTTATCGATTTGCCCAATTCGCGAGGGAATCCTTTCACCATTTTGAAGACTTCCTCCCTCATATTGAAAGCATAAATCTGGAGGAAAAAGGTCAATCTCTTCATTTTATACAGCAATTCAAGACAATTAAGATCTAAATTTGGTCCAAAGGTGTTCAAAAATAGCCTCTTGGGCAATAATTTGCCAATTTTTAGAGGTTCTGAGTTCAATTTGGATCAAAAAGTGCTTTTTATTCAGATTTTTTAATATAGTAAAATCCCCCGTTCTGTCAAAAAGTTAGATAGAAATATGCCAAAAAATAAAAACCCAAAATGACCCACAGTTCGTCCGTGCGTGAGAAGAATTTGCCCAGTCTCCCGATAGAATACACTACTGTTTACCCGCTCGACTCCAGGGAAGACTTCAGAGATCGTAAAAGTTTCGTTTAGTCTAGATGCGATTCAGACTTTTTTGTAGACAAAATACCGTCCATTCTCCAAGACATAAAGATTGGCTCCCTCGAAGATGAAAGCATAATCTCCCAGCTCGAGGAAGGCGTCTATTTTGACTGGGCATTCGGCTACAAAATTGTCTGAGGTAGTTTTGCTGAAAAAAAGGAGAAGAAGAATGATCAAATAGAGGGAGGAACTCACTTGACATGGAGACGAGAAGGAGAAGCAATCGGCTTGTTTCTAATCTAAAAAAATGGGGAGTTTTTCCAAAAAGAGATCTTCAAATCGATTAAAACTACTGAACAAAGGTAAATGTTTGCTCTACAATTTTTTAGAACAGTATTTTAGCAAAAAAGACCCAAACAATTTGAATTTCCAGCCTAGATTTGCCTTCAAAAATGGCGATTTTCTTAACTTTGATTCTACTCTAGTTGATTCGAAATTGTTTTCAGAGATTTTTGATCAATTGAAAAGTTGGCGAGCGTGAATTTCTGACACTAAGCTTCACCAAAACAGTGCTAGTTGAAAGATGCAGGCCAAAGGGTCAAAAGTACGCCCGATTCTCTCACCTTGTCATCCAAGATCTTTCGAATAATCGGGTTGAATCGCTTGACAGCTGCAGCGTAAGTCGGTAATTTTGGTCCTTTCCTTGCCACTTCGACTTTGCTCACATTCGAAAGGATTCGAAACGACTTGAAATGACTCTTTTCATTGGTAGAATTCTAAACTTAGAGTGAATCTATGGAGAAAAAGAAAGATTCTCACGTCTGAAACTATTTCCAGCGCCAAATTGCACGTGGGTTTGACGGAGAGCCAACCGAACCAGTCGGTGTCAGTTTGACATCGAGTCGAGGAGATAGGAGTAAACCATTTCTTGATGTAATCAACCACTCCAACTTTTGGATTTGGCTGGAAGAATAAGAAGAAGAAAAGTTTCAAAATCAAGAGAAAAAACCAACCACTCGATAATGGAAGCCAGCTCCATAAAACCAGCCGCCATGGCCCTAAAAATAGCAATTTCTCCTATCCTCCCAGTAAAAAGTCATACCCCAAAAGCCGCAGCGTGACCCAAAAGCACGAGAAAGAGAAATTTCATGGAGACGAATGATTGCCTCTACGTATATTACACTAATTGATAGCAAAGAAGATGTCACAAAGGAAGTCATACGGAAGAGAAAATACAGTCAGTCTCTCTCTCTCTCTCTCTCTGGGAGAGAAGGAAAACATGCACTTTTTATGGTTTTTTTCTCCACTCGATTAACCATGACTTAACCATCCAGATCGGAGGGATTATACTGTAGTTTTTACATCCTCACTCATTAGAGTCAATCCTTATCCCAGTTTTAATTGATTTTTGTTAGAAAAGTTATTAAAATCTATAAATTTTACAAGACGCCAGCTGCCCTGAGTAAATGCTGGAAATCACTTCTTAAGAATTCAAAATGTTGCGGGAAAGTGGCTCAGAGTTGAGACAAAAGCCACCTTTTTGAAAAAAACTTGCACAACTTTGGAAATTATCATAAAAACTATAAAATCGAGTAAATTAGACTTCTTATTAAGTTACAGTAGTCCTCCTTTCTCCAAAAATGCGCTCTAAAAAGTCAATGTTTTGAGCCCTAGGTCGATTTTTCTAGAAAATTATGTTCAGCAATGTTGTAGAGAAGATCAAGGGCGACAATTTACAAAACTTTGAAGTTCTTAAATAAAAATAAATTTCTTCAAAAGCGAGATAGTGCTAGTTTTAATTGGTTGCTTTTCAAAGAATATACGAAATACGAAAAAGAATAAGATACGTGAATTCTTCGTTTCTTCGAAGGAGAAAATCTAGGTCGCCGGCTGAAAAGAAAACAAAGGAAATTTAAACAGAAAAAAATTTATTAACCCGTGAATGAACATGTACATTTTGTGGCTTGCTTCACTTTTAGTAGCGAGACATCTGGGAGAAATATCTCTGCGAATATTCTCCATTTGAATTGAATTCCTTGTGATGATTATCACCCGAAGTGCTGGAATTTATTTTTTTATAGTTAAAGATATAAAATTACTTAAAAACCGAGTTGAGACGACTGCGGAGGGCAGAAATTCGACTATGAGATCGAGAGCGGCCTTCATCTTCAGCTGGGAGAAGACCCTCCAAATTCAAAACGACTGGTTTATCTTCTTCATGAGCGACTGGAGATTGGGCTGGAGGCGATTCACAAGTGATAGTCGTGTCCATTGTAGAGGTCGTGGTCACCGTTATTTGAGTGCTTTCATCAGTCGAGTCAGAGAGTCTGAAAAAGGAGAACTATTACACAAAATGAATCGAGTTTGGTCTTCTAATTTATGGCTTTGCAGCGTCACATGGTCAATTTTCGATAGAGGGACTATTCTGCACAATTTTAGCTCATTTTCTCCGCTACAATTTTGCAGAAAATCGAATTCCCCCGAAAAATACGGTAAGGCCCGAGAAAATTTGAATTCCCATTTTGCTTTCAATTTTGGATTACTGTCGCCCCCAAAGATAGTTTATTTTCTCATTTTTAACGCGAATTTTAAATTTTTGATGTTCTGTAAGATTTTGTTCTACATTGGCAATAAAGTTGCTCAAAAAGAGATCCATCTTGATTATGATATTTAGGTTACTGTAGGCTCGAAGGAGCCATTTCTTCTTTATTTTAAAGGCGATTTTTTTGGATTTTGATAGCTTGGGGATCTTAGAATTATTGTACTTAAATTTGAAACAAAAAAGTATGAATATATTCGAGAATTCCATCATATCTCTTTCTCTCTTACTGTAGTTCAAAATAACGTCTCCCCTTCTAGTTTTGTGATCTATTACAAAGTTGCAGGTCGTAATTTTCCCCCGCTACTTCCCATCACATAGAAAAGTCGTCAGGAATGCTGACTTTTGTCTAGGAGACCCATTTTTGGCGACAATTCCCGTTCAAAATGAATGTAATCGCCGATTAGACGTGATGACTGAGCGATTACAAAATTTTTGACCTTTACCTTTTGGGTGAACATCAAAAATCAAAAAGATCAAGAATCTTCTAAAATTAAATCCATGGTCTCAGCTTCAATGGGAATTTTTGGGGGAAATTTTCCAATAACTCGTCTCCTAGTTGGTCATTTTTTAAAAACTCAAATAGCCAATATCAAATTTATAGTCTTTTCCACCAAAAACTCCAAATTTCTTCAATCGACAATAAAAATACCTCCTGATTCTGGTAAAATAAGGAAAAAAATAAAATGTCTTTTTCAAGAAATTGGAGGCTTCCTAGTTGAGAAAATAAACAAAATTTTAAGCAAAATGTAGCCTTTAATATTGTCTATCCGCTAGTTTTTTAAATCAAAAGAAAAGGTCAGCTAGGAGCTGAGTTATTGGCTATTTTATCGAGCTCTTCGACGTCATTTTGCTATCTCTCGCCGGCATTTTGTGACCAGTTTGTTTTTCACTCTCTCTCTCTCTCTCTCTCTCTTGGAATGAGAAGTACATTGGGTGCGGTCACACAAGGCCGCCAAATAGACTGCAGTCACTTCCTCATCCATCACCCGTTGTCGAAGAAAAACTGACTGTACAGCAGCTGCCGACCCTTTGACGAGATTGGAATCGGTGGTCCACTTGTTGCGCTGCATGAAGTTATAGCCCATAAATTTGTCCTTTTTCAGCGGAGGCGCCCTATCGTAAGAGCCGTCGACAATGGCCATTCCGGTCTGAAGATTAGAATTTACGAGTTGAGACCCATCAATTTACGGCTATGTTCTTGTCTATCAAAAAGTTGCACTCGAAGTCGTCGTCGTCCTCGCCGAGCGGACTGCAAGCAGATTTGTTTTGTTGAAATTTTATCAACATTATTCTCGAGAGATTACGGTTCTACCCAGAAAAATTTTAATTTGAAAGAAAAATACTTGTAAAAATGTTGGAAGAAAACTTACTTCAGCAAAGCCTCTGCTACTTTCATCCCTAAATCACTTTTGTTTTAAATCAAATAGAGGAGCTCACAGCCGATTAGAAAGATGAACTGGATGATTGTCATAACGGGAACGTAGATATCCAACGTCTTGTCACCGTTATTCACCGGCTGGAGGACATATTGACGGGAGATTAAACAAACTAGAAAGTAGACTCGAACAGCCATAAACACGACCTGGGGATAGGCAAGAGGAATCGGAACCTGCAATCGAGATATTTAGCTTATTGAATCAAAGAGAACAAATTAAATTCGAAAGGTCTTGGTATCTTCCAGCTGCAATATAATAATCAATAACAATCATCGGAACTATTTACCTTTAGGGGCCCCAGTAGCCATGATTCAACTTTTATGTTGTCAGGAGGGTTGCGGGTTCAATCCCCCTCTCTGACTTACATTTTTGCTTTATTAATTCAAGTCTTTTTTCATTTTTTTTAACGTTTTGACTCAATTTTATCACATTATAAGCACATATACATTGGCATATCCTCATTATCCAACGGCAAACTCATTTTTTGAGCAATCCTATTGATAAAAGATGCTTGCCTATTGAAAAGTTGATTCTCTTTAAATAAAAATCCAATTTCTCGACTCAGAGCAGCTTAACGGTTCGGTAAGCCAGAGAATTCCAATGGTACAGAGCAGCTGGAACAAGTAAAAGGCCTATTCAGTGTGATTTATGCGACTGAATTGAGTCAAAACGTTAAAAAATATGAAAAAAGGCTTGAATTAATAAAGAAAAATGTAAGTCAGGGAGGGGGATTGAACCCGCGCTCCTCCTAACAACACAAAAATTGAACCATGGCTACTGGGGCCCCTAAAGGTAAATAGTTCCATTTTTTGAGTCCAAAAGAAAGTATTCATGGAAAAGGTCCGGGAGAAAGCCCTTAAACTGTTTGAACTCTTTTAGAGTTAATCTCAACCCGGTCAGAACTATTTTGCCACTCGATTTTGTACTTACCCAGTCATAATTGACAATCCTGGCCATATCGTTTCGGAAGACTTTCATCTCATTCATGAAGTTATTGACGAAAGTCGCTTGGGGTTTGTTCTTTTCTGAAATAGTTTGATTCTCTTAAGAGAAGCATCTTACCAAATGCATTGAAGGCAGTCACGTAGGCCCATTGAATAGGTGCCCAGTATTTGTTATACGGTATTTGGATGTTTGAAATCTCGTGTTTTTCATCGGGAGTCATGAATCCTTAATGGAGCTTATTTTTGAGTTCAAATTTGAGCTTACCAGCTCTGACGATGGCTTCGAGGGTTGGGAAACGCCTCCTGACTTTCATTGAAATATTGCGAAAGACGAGAATTTGAGCGAGGATGAGATATCTGACGAGAGTGCGACGAATCATCAAATTGTCGACATCATTCCCTCGGAAAATCGTCGAGATGAGTAATGCGTTACTGGAATTTTCGAGAAATGAGTCGGGGAAAAATACTTTTCAATCCAGCCCATGCTGTTGATGATTTGCTTCCATCGATCGATGATTACGTTCACAAAGAAACCGAGCATAAACGTCAGCGGAATATAGTTCAGCTGGGATTCAAACATCGTGGCAAGACGGCCGAAATTTCTGCAAATTGTTACCGTAACTCTTCAGATTTTTAGGTAGTTTTTAACAATAATAATTTTGCACATTTTTAAAAAAGGTCCACCAAATAATAGGATTAGATCTCCTCTACAAGTTCCTATAAAAATCGGTGTAGGACTCAGAAAATTTGAATTTCTTCGCGAGGCATACGTTCTTATAATTTTAGGCGTACTGTAGCTCTAAAAACAGTCCGTAAAAATTTAAATTTCTAGATACTGTGGATCAATAATACGATTTTTCTCTTACAAATATACTTGTTAGTTTGAAAAGATTTTTTAAAATTTGGTGTCTTGGGAACTTGGGTTACCGTAGCCCAAAATGTGCCCTTTTTCCTCATTGGGTGCCTATTGTTTAAAAGTCGCAAAAAAAGATGGAAGAAAACTTACTTTTGAGCGTCACCCTCGAGGACGTAGCGATAGATGACAAAAATTAGATAATAGCAGAGGATCCAGACGATGAGCTCCTTGTAGACGGATCTCCAAACGGATCCTCGCCATCTGAATAGAAGACGGATGAATCCAATCGATCCCGAGGAAGAGACATCCAAGAGGTAATTGATAGTCATCCTGAAGGAATTCTTCGAAATCGGATCCAAAGGTCCAAAGTCAGACGTTTCTCAAGGCAATAAACGCCAAGTGTTTGCTTTTTGGGGAGGTTGCAAAGATAAGCGGCGGCTTCGTGATCAATTATCTATATTCTCACACCTCCACGAGAGATCACGCGATTTTTCATTTGGAAAAAGATATTATGGAATCAAAGGCCAAGCCGGAAGAGGGATTACAACTGCTTTTACGAGCCATTGAAGACTGTAAAGGTTGAAAGAACCAAATCAGATCACCCTTTTTGGATGAGATCTTATCAAATCATTCGACTGTTTTTCTCGGGAAATTTTAATTGCACTTAAAGATAGGAGTTTAGCATTTTTTTGATAAATTTTGAACTTTGTTTATTCAATTTATCGAGTCAAACTTCAAGATTTTGGTGCCGATCTTTTTAAAAATCTATAGAGGAGATCAACCTCTACAAGAGATTGAGAAAAATTCTATCAAAAAAGCGCTCCAGCTTTGAATAAAATAGTCAATTTAGAGTACCAACAGCCACCAAAAAACAGGGTTTTGTAGGAAAAATTCGAATTTTCTAGGCTTGCTGCGACTTTATGAAAAACATTTTTGTGATATCTTATAGAAGAAATCACTCTTTACAACTTTTTAATAAAGATTAAATTTTGAAAATTACCCAAATGGTGAATAAATACTGCTTTTGAAATCTATAGTAAAACAAAAAAAGAAAATTAAATCTACAGTTTTTATAAACATTAGTTTTCCTTTAGGGAGGGGAATAAGAGAGTAGTCGATGTTTCTCAAGAGAGTTTTCGCTCCCATTGTTGGAACAACAAACAGCACGTTTACTGAACAAAACTGAGCGCTGTTTTCAGCTGGAAGATAGCACTTTTTGATCTAGAAAAGGCGAGAGAAAGTCAAGAGAAGGTCAGCCTTACGAGTTAGAGAAGGAGAAACTGACCTCTGCTCCATGGAATCATCACAAACAATGGGTTTCTTGGTAGAAGTGCAAAAGCGAAAGATCTTGTGGACAAAGTCGGGCATGATGGATGTCTGGGACCCCCTGAATCACGACCTCCTCCCCCGGTTTGATCATCGAAGGTTGTATCATTTTTCGAAACGCTTTTATTTGGGAGATTTGATCATTGGAGCTTGTGAGAGCTAGAAAAAAATAAAAACAAGAGGTGAGCCTCGTGCGGCTGACTAGCTATCAAGCCATCAAAATCTTACTACCCTTTTATCAGGGAAAATCTCTCTTAGGGTACCGCGCCCATAAACACCCCCGAGCGACCAATTACGTCAAAAAGATTAGGCAAAAAAGCAGGAGGTAGCTGATTCGTCATCCAGCTGACCATCTGGTTCTCTCAAATCAAACTACAGTAATTCATTTAAAAAAAAACCTCCAGTTGTATTTTTGCGACAAAAGGAGAGATTTTCCTAGCACTAGATACTGTAGTGCGAATGCCAATGCTTGTTTAAAAATGATTGACTATCAACCACTGCGCATCAGCATACTTTATTCCAAAATTTAGCTAAAGCCAAAAGTAGGTCTTGGGGCATAAATCCCAAAACTTTCCACAATGCGAATAGGCAGTTATGTTGTCTTTTTTGAAACATACATACATAATATGTATTCCCCTAAATTATTTTAAAACGATTTCAAACTGAGAAAACGCGATTAGCCATTCCAAGAACTAGCTGATGATATCTCTCAGATTTTATTATACATCAAATAATTCATCTGCTGCTGAATCTTCAATCTTTAGTTGAATCAAAAGAAGTGGAACCATATTGGCTATGAAATGGCCAAGGAAAATGGCTCAAAAGGTCTAGAATGTTCCCTAAAATGCTCTTAAATGTCCAGCTTATCATAAGAATTTTGACCTCAATAAACGCTCTGTAGAACACTCCAGTACTTGCCTAATAAATAGACTTGCAAGTGATGTGACAGTGAGAAGAAGATAAAATAACTGTTAATATTGCCTTCCGGTTGACCCCGAGAAGGCGGATCCAAAAAGTTTGGTTTCGACGCTTAGTCTAGCTAAGGTCAGAATCCCTTAGTACCTTGAGATACTGGGTAGTAACCGACGCTTCCCTCAATAGGCTGGCTTGTCGTCTCGTCGCCCAGCTGAGATTATCTCGGTGCGAGGAAGGCCCCTCTATGGGCAGAGACGCAGCGCCTCGCTTTTGTTTTCTCTAATTTTTCATTTTAATGGTAGAAAGTCTAAATTAAAACAAAACAGATTGATGAGCCATTTAGCTACAGTAATCTCGACAGAGAAGCAGACACTTCAGGCTACGTTTTTTGGAAATCCGAATAAATCCTTTGATCTTTTTGTCCTTTAGTAGGTCGACTCTTCCCATCGATCAAATTGTATTCAGGATGAGGAGCCTTCCCTACAGAATCATGGCGGAAAAGGAAATGACTGAATCCTCGTCTACTTTCTTCGCGATTCTCATCTACGAACTGGCAACCACTGTGCCCTCGACGCGTTTCCTCCTATTCTACCGTAGTGCCCAAATTCTAGGCAAAGTAGAAGCTAATGTGGCATTGGTGAAGCGATCCGAGAAGAGGATCTCCGTGCCTTGGTATTTCAACAGAGCCGATCTGAGGCGTTACAACAAAAGAAAAAGAAAGAGGAGTAGTTGACATCAACTTCAATCAAATAAATATTCTTCGAGGCTCCTGACTTCTTTTCGCCTGAAATTCAATAAATTTTGGTTTTTGTTAGATCTTCTTTTTCGAGAGATACGATAAGTATGAATTTTTCAGTTGGGAGGGGAGAAGATGTTTTTGCAAACATATCCAGGAAGGACAAAACTGACAGCAGCGCAATCAGTAAAAGCAATCTGAATTTCATTAGAGGAACTGCGGACGTTTTGGATATTCACCAGCAAAAGTTGTTGAAATTGAATCGATAGTGTTTGATCAGTTAGACAGTCTTTCTCTCAGTATCAGTTAGAATAGGTCTTTCTTCCTTTTGATATCGTGCTTGTCAACGTCTTCAATCTTATTTCCGTCAGTTCAACAGTCTGAATAGTGATAATAACTGTGGAATCACCTCTTATGCCTTCTACCCTTTGATTTAAAAAAGTCTACTTTATTCTACCAAATTTACTCTATCAAATGGGTAATAAAGCTTCTAACTAACTGTATTTTCCGCTAGATTCTATCAAATTTTGTTGAAGTAGATTCTATAATTAAAATGGAAAGAAATCCGATCTCCATAGAGCTGATAAAAGAGTTGAGGGCTGCTGGACTAATTTTTCGATCTCTTTTTGATCTCTCACTGAAACTCTTTTGAAAATTTCTTCGGCACAATGCTCATCATCAATTGGAGAATGATTAGACACCATTTGATCTGATTTGCAGGCTACATTTAGAACAATCTCACTTTAAGTTCCCTCTTATCAATACACCACAAACTCTTCTTTTACCAGCTGCCTTTTACATTCATCTTACTAGCTTATTATTTGTCAAGCATCAAGTCTCTTTTTCAGATCGTTTAGCCGGACTAGGGCGAACTTTTGTCATCGGAACGCGTTGTACAACAGAGACAACACGTGCTTATTTCTTATTCGCTTTCTTTGCAATTCCACTAGCTACAACAAATTCTTTTCAGCCAATAAGTTCCTTTGAAAATGTCTGAGCCAAGTCTAACTAGAAATGACCCGGTTTTGAAAATGTATGAAGCTCAGGCTATTGTAGTTGAGAAGAATGAAGAAATACGAGAAAAAGATGCCGAAATAGCCGAGAAGAATCAAGAAATTGAAGCTAACAATAGAAAAATACGAGAAAAAGACGCGGAAATAGAGCGAATGAGACAAGAAATTGAAAGGTTTCGAATGGAGAATAATTCCAATAAAAACAAGCAGGAATCGGCTCAGAAGGGTTGGTTTTTGATTTTAAAATAGTCGATAAGAAATTCAGTAGTAAAACAGGAAAAATTAAGAAATCAACAGAATTTAGTTGAAAAACAGAGTGAACCTGAACAAACTTCGTCGGTATGACATTTTACTTTTAGACTTTGTTTGTAGGTATTAATTTTGGGCGGTTTGGGACCTTCGAATACAATTTACTTGCTCGATTCGAAGGCTCAAAGTTGGAAGAAACTGAGCATCACTCTTCCAATGGGAATGCGTAGTTTTGGAGCTGTTGTCCTCAATGAAGAACTTTATATTTTTGGAGGATATGCCAAAGGGACTAGGCGGCAGGACTGTTATAAATTGAAAGATGATGGAAGTTGGATCCAATTGGCTTCGATGAATCAAAAAAGAGATGACATTTCCAGTAGCTCTCTGGTTTACAAAGGAGATATCTGTGTTATTGGAGGAATTTCTGGAGATCTTAAAGATTCTGAAGATTCTGGAGATTCTGGAGATTCTGGAGATTCTGAAGGACCTCTAAAATCAGTAGAAAAGTATGATATTTCTCAAAACAAATGGACCTACATGCCGTAAGTTTTCCTCCAAATTTGAAAGGGACAGCTTCTAGCGTTGGGAACTTTGCCCAACTCGGCAAAGATTTTCCCAAATTCAAATTTCATCGTGTTTTTTGTATTTCTATGAATTCTGCTATTTCGCCATCATTTAGACTCTTTTATCGATGAAAAATAAAATCAAAAAGTTTGTCTGAAAGAAGTCAAATTTGCATAAAAATATCGATAAACCCCATAAAAGCTAATAGAATTTAAAAATTGAGAAAAACGTCAAAAAACTACAGTAGAACCTATTGCGAATCAAATTTTAAATGCACAGGCGAGGGTGCATACTGGGTTACTGTAGTCACACTTTTTCGTTTTGTTTTGTCAATTTATTTCTTAACTTTTAGTTTCAAGCAATTTCGTGTGTATTTCCGAAATCAGCGCATTATTTTGCGTCGAATAAAGGCAACTTGTAAAAGGCGCCGTACTGCCCTTTTAATCAAAAGATTTCAGAGAATTGAATCATCCAAGATATCACGCAGCAGCAGCAGCAGCAATTAAGGATCGAATATTTGTCACTGGAGGATACAATTATCCAGAAATCTTAAAATCTGTGGAGATGTTTGATTCAAAACTACAGAAATGGATTTTATTTTGTGATTTGCCTATTGGAATTTATGGCCATACGATGCTAATCAGCAATTCAACTCTATCCATTTTTGGAGGTAGTTTAGGATCTGGCCGATTAAATAGCGTATGGGAAATGGATATCGAAGATCCCGAGAAGAAATGGACAGAAAAACAGAGTTTTAAACATCTACGACGCTATTTTGGAATAGGAAAACTCTCAAATGGAATTATTGTATTTGGTGGCTGTGGAGGAAATGGAGAAACATCCGAAATATTTGATGGAAATGAGTGGGTTGATGGACCAATGCTGCCTAAAAGATTGTTAACCTTTGCTTATACATCCATTCCTCAATCGCTTGAAGAAAGTTTTCTGAATAAATTTTTATAATTATTTTATTTGCCAACGCCTTAAAATAGCTGGCTAATGGAATTTATCTTTTAATAATACACAAGTAAAAGCATAATAAAGTGGAAGGTCCCAGTTCATTTTAGAAGTTTTTGTCGAATCAGGGAGCTAGAACGGCGACGATTCTGACTTCTCCCCAGCGATGGGCAGCACAAAGGACGGCGATAGCAAGAAAAACGATGAGAACGATAATCGAGAGGAATTTTTTCTGAAACAACTTGAGGTCAAACCAGAAAAAGGAGCTAACCACGCAACGTGCTGATGACTGTCGCTAATAAGCCTATTTCCGAACTTTGAAAATCTATTTTCATCCGACACAATTTGACCAAAAATTGAAGAGAAATGTAAAAGTCTGTAAATGCCTCTCAATGTGGCGGCATAGGAGAAGCTCAAGTCAGGGAGTATTATCCAAAATATCAAAAAGAAAAAGAGTGGGAGTAGATGAGCCGATTGAAGAAAAAGGCAAGCAAAAAAGCTTGCGACACCCGGGATTCCCAAGCCGTCTCCGATCCAAGTACTAACCGGGCCCAACGTTGCTTGACTTGCCAGATCGGACGGGATGGCGTACTTTCAACGTGGTATGGCCGTAAGCGATCGTCCTCCCTTCTCACTAGGTTTTGTTCCCCTTTTTACAAATTGGCTATTTTTCTCAATTTTGAGTCAGCTTTCTAGTTTTACGATTTATTGCAATCTTGTAGAGCTTGATCCTCTCTACAACTTTGCTGAACATCATTTTGTAAAATAATTTCTAAAATCTCCAGGCTTAGCCAAAAGGAATTAGATTTTTGAAAAAGCGATGTCGCCTTTTGCACTAAAAAAATGGAGAAGCCTCCGCAATTAAGAAGCTTTCAAGGCATCCAAATTTTTAAGAGAAAAAAAAGCCTGCATTCTATCGAATAGCTTCTTCCCTAGAATTTCTACCCCCTTTGGAAATTTTGGATGATCATCCTAATTCAGAAAAACAGGAAAAATCAACCTTTTTCTTTGTGTTTTTCCCCGAAAAGACTAGTCATTGTCAAACTAAATTGACTCATTTGGTTGGCGCAGCATCTCGTCTAGTTGGCAACACACGTTTTCTCCGAAAATTCGATGGAAGAAATTTATACAACTCCTTATCT
Source organism: Oscheius sp. JU1382 (assembly GCA_932521405.1). Classification (NCBI taxonomy): domain Eukaryota; kingdom Metazoa; phylum Nematoda; class Chromadorea; order Rhabditida; family Rhabditidae; genus Oscheius; species Oscheius sp. JU1382. The sequence continues at coordinate 7,139,569 of OW051479.1, forward strand.
TATAAGCTCAACCCGCCCAATCTCTACAAGCAACCCGAATCGACAGCCAAAAAATGGGCTGACTAGATCCCTCCTGATTGCTTGGGCTATTTTCCATATGATTTTTGGAATTGTCGCTTCAATTTCCTTCAACAACGTGGAGAAAATAGCCATTCTTCTAGTAGGAATTAGCATGGTCTACGTAAGATTTTCCCATTTTTTTAAAGTTTTCTTTATAGGTTGGAGTAGCTTTTTTCCTCGTTTTGATGATTTCGATAGCAAGCCAACCGAAAATGCTTTCTCTCGGCTTTTACACTAAAGTGAGTCAACAAAATCTAATTTTACGAAAAAAGATTTCAGATTTTGGGTTTAATTCTCTGTTTGATTGGCTTTGTGGTCGCCTATTTGGAGGATATTCCCAGCACAAAGTGGATTTTGATCTTCTTGGCTGGAGGAATTTTTTTATTGGGTACTTTGCTATTTATTTCTGATTTAAATATTAAATTTAGAGGAGAGTATGTATATCATCGTGTTGGGATTTTATTTGAAGTCTTTTCGCCAGGAGATGGAGCATTTGGAGAATTTTCCCATGAATTGAGTCAATCTTCAAGGCTGATTTTCATATTGAATTATTGATTTTCACAACTATATTTATCAAATTTATGAAAATTTCTCCAGAAAACTTTCTTCAACTGGTCGAGGAATGGATATATAAGCAAATCTTGTTAGTTTTTGAGGTAGCGCAGGGCCATCAATCCACTTATTTCCATCAAATATTTCGGATGTTTCTTCCTTATAACCACCAAATACAATAATTCCATTTGAGAGTTTTCCTATTCCAAAAAGCCATCGTGGATGTTCAAAATTCTGTTTTTTTGTCCATTTCTTCTCGGGATCTTCGATATCCATTTCCCATACGCTATTTAATCGGCCAGATACTGAAAAGCCTCCAAAAATAGATATAATTGAATTGATGATTAGCATCGTATGGCCATCAAGTTCAATAGGCAAATCACAAAATAAAATCCATTTCTGTAGTTTTGGATCAAACATCTTCACAGATTTTAATCTTTTTTCATTATATCCTCCAGTGACAAATATTCGATCCTTAAATACTGCTGCTGCTGCATTCCATCTTGCATAATTCATTTCTCTGAAACGTTTTTAATTGATTTTTGAGAAAAACTAACGGCATGTAGAACCATTTGTCTTGAGAAATATCATATTTTTCCACTGATTTTAAAGGCCCTCCAGAATCTCCAGAAGCTCCTCCAATAGCCCAGATGTCTCCATTGTAAACCAGAGAGCTACTGGAAATATCAACTCTTTTTTTATTCATCGATGCCAATTTGATCCAACTTCCATCATCTTTCAATTTATAACAGTCCTGCCGCCTAGTCCCTTTGGCATATCCTCCAAAAATATAGATTTCTTCATTGAGGACAACAGCTCCAAAACTTTCCATCCCCATTGGAAGAGTGATTCTCAGTTTCTTCCAACTTTGAGCTATCGAATCGAGCAAGTAAATTGTATTCAGAGGTCCCCTGCCGCCCAAAATTAATATCTACAAGCAAAGTTCAATCTAAAAGTTACAAAAAAGCCTACCGATGTATTTTGAATCTCGCTTTCTTTTTCCATTTTGAAGAGAAACTGCCTGAAATTAATCGATTTTAAACAATCTCACCAACTTATTCAGCTGCTCTACCGTTTGCTTTGCATACAATTCCAGAGAAGTCAAGCGATCGATCAAGCCACAATTATTATTTTTAGCTGCAGATATCTCCTCTTCTAAGTTTGCAACTGAATTGTTTTATCGACTATTTAAAAAACGAACCTTTCTGAGCCAATTCCTGTTGATTTCCTTTGGAAATTGCCATTCGAAGACTTTCAACTTCTTGTTTTAATCGCTTTATTTCTGCATCTTTTTCTTTTATTTCTTCATTCTTCTCAATGATAATAGCCTGAGCTTCATAGATTTTTAAAACCGGGTCAGTCTCGGTTAGACTTGAACCAGACATTTTAACGAAGCTTAAGAACGTTGGAGAGGCAGAAAGTTGGAAACTAATCAAGGTGCAGGTGTTGTCGTGCAAAATTCCCACCAATATCGCGCAAAATTCGATTCAAGATTGCCGTCTTCAGTGGTCGGGTTAAAGATTTTCCCGAGCAGCATGAGAACCCCCAAGATCCAACGACCAGGACCAGGGTTGGAGCGATTAAGTGTTAATCGAAATTTTGGTATTTTTTCGATTAATTAATGGAGTCACTCCAGAACCCATCGATCCCCAAGACAGAAGAAAGATATTATTATTTATTGGCATAGTCAAGACTGCTTGCCTTGACAGTCCACTACCTTTGATTTGGACGAACGTTGAAATCTTTCCTAACCTCGAGAGAATCGAGATAAGCAAGTTGCCAAACTCTCACCGTAAGTTGTTTGGATCTTTTGAGAGCTTTCCTGCAGTTCGGGCAACAATTACTGCCACTGGAAGCAAGGAGCTTGATATCCCAAAACTGAAGAAAATTGTCTGCTCGAAAAATCCGTGCATTTTGTTCGAAGATAATGGCTTCTTCAGTATGACACAGAAGCAAACTAATAGGTGGGCTGCCCTGACTGAAGCATTTCCAGCCAATATCAATGTTTCAATTAGAGAGGAACCAAGCGAGGGGAGTCAGAAGTGCTCTAAATTGTCTGCCAGCCACACAAAAGTAGATATGATGAGCTGTGAAGGAGAGCTCTACGGCCAGCTAGAGGAAGGAACGAACTTCGATCTCTCTGGATGGACTCAAGACGAATATGATTATTTTATCGAACATCCGTTCAAACGGTTCTCCGGTCGAGTGCGATTAGCCCATTCTCAGCTGGAAGCTGTTTTTATTCATTTCGATGAAGGTTAGTCCAATCTTTGAATTCTTTTAGAATCGCCTATGGCCCATGAAGTGGAAATCATCGGCAATGCCAAGTTGAGATATTTGATGATAGCTTATGAGAGTCGAATCAGTCGGCCGGTGAAGATTCAAATCAGAGGAAACCCTCAGCTGAAGACGATCGCCGATCTTAAAAAGATAATCTTTCCTCGGACTTCGACAGTCGATATTCAAGAATTTGGTGAGTAATTGGAAACGGGGGAATGTCTCATCGAAAAGCCGTTGTTGTCCCTGGACGAGTTGAAGAACTATGTAATCGTCAATGGAGATCTGATCATTATGGAATTGACGAAGCTAGAAGAATCGAATAATTGGAAAGTCGAGATCAAAGGCTGCTTGAAGATTATGAATTCGAGGTGGTACTGGTCGAAGACTTCACCAAGGATAAATTTGTTTTTCAACCGAATTCCGCTTGCAACGGTACGTCGCGTTTGACCTAATTTTCCATTTGATTCCAGTTGAAATCCATGGCAATCGCTACCTGAAGCAGGAGCTTCTCGATAAAATGAGGGCGATCCAACCCACTGGAGATATCCAGCAAAGGACAGGAGAATGCTGCTTCGATAGAGAGCCGCTCAAAGCATTGAATCAACTTGTAAATTGCAGTTATGTTCAGGGAGATCTTTTCATGGATAGCGAGACGAAAATTTCGAAAAGTAATGGACTCAAGCTGGAGGAAATTCGAGGCTGTTTGAAGATTCAGGAGACCAGCCTGGGTCGATTAGACTTTTAGGATCAACTGCGTATTGACAGTTCGATCAAGTGTCAAGACAAAGAAGGTTAGTAGGGCTTACATCTTCTAATTTGGAAATTCTTTTAAAAAGTTTTTAAAAAAATTAGAGAATTGGTTCGAAATTATAAAACTCAAGTTACAGTAATCCACACATTTAAGCGAAATGATGGCAGATTTGTTCAATTTTGTAGCTTTGTTCGATCAGATTTAGATCTTCAAATACGAGTTAGCTCAGATATTAAAGAAGAAAAACCAAATTCCCTAATTAATATATAGAGTTTTGACATTCAAAAGGAAAAAAGCTTTTTAGACTAACCTATGTGAATGAGGATACAACCATTATTTCAACGACAAATGCGCTTAGAATGTATTTCAATACTACTGGCGACTATTCAAACTGGAGTGGCTTTTATCGGTGTAAGCTTCTTTGGCTGGTATGCCGAAGGCCCCCGCCTTTTGGAAGCCTTGGGCGACTCTTGGGCTATTCTATGAATTTTTCATTTTCTGGCCTATTTTTGGCTTTTTGTGCTCATCTTTCTCTAAGAAGAATCAGAATCTTAGAACCAAGAAATCTCGTTATCATCTCGCTACTGCAATGCATTCATTTATTTTGAACAATCAGAACTAGAATGCGTCGAAGTAGAAAATTGTTGAATCCATCGGTACTCAAGCATTTCTTGATTCCAAGGTACTGATTCTTGATTCTCAAAAAGTGAGCACAAAAACCCAAAAATAGGCCAGAAAAGGGAAGAAATTCATAAAATTGTCCCAGAGATCTGCTATTTCCAGTAGTTCTCTAGTTTACAAAAGAGACATCAGAGATCACACTGAATCAATCTTCCTTCTCGTTGTCAGATGATTTTTGGAGAATTGAGAGCAAATGATTTTTAAACAATTTGTGAGAATTTCATTCTTCGAGGGAACGAGGAATGGATTTCATACAAATGCGGCTTAAAATTCTGAAAATTTCTGTAAAAAACTTTCTTCAAGAGATCGGGGAATGGATGTATAAGCAAAATATGATAGATCTTGAGGCAGTTCTGGTCCACCAATCCACACATTTCCATCAAATATTTCGGATGTTTCTCCATTTCCTCCACAACCACCAAATACAATAATTCTATTTGAGAGTTTTCCTATTCCAAAAAACTCTCGTGGCTGTTTAAAACTCTGTTTTTCTGTCCATTTCTTCTCGAAATCTTCGATATCCATTTTCCATACGCTATTTAATCGGCCAGACTTTGAATGGCCTCCAAAAATGGATAAAGTTGAATTGCTGATTAGCATCGTATGGCTGGTAACTTCAATAGGCAAATCACAAAATAAAATCCATTTCTGTAGTTTTGGATCAAACATCTCCACAGATTTTAAACTTTTTTCATTGTATCCTCCAGTGACAAATATTCGATCCTTAAATACAGCTGCTGCTGCACTATATCTTGCATAATTCATTTCTCTGAAAGGTTTTTAATTAAATTTTGAGAAACACTAACGGCATGTAGGTCCATTTGTCTAGAGAAATGTCATATTTTTCTATTGAATTTAGAAACTCTTTAGAATCTCCAGAATATCCTCCAATAGCCCAGATATCTCCTTTATAAACCAGAGAGCTACCAGAAATAAAAGCTCTTTTTTGATTCATCGAAGCCAATTTCATCCAACTTCCATCACCTTTCAATTTATAACAGTCCTGCCGCCTAGTTCCTTTGGCATATCCTCCAAAAATATAAAGTTCTTCATTGAGGACAACAGCTCCAAAACTACGCATTCCCATTGGAAGAGTGATGCTCAGTTTCTTCCAACTTTGAGCCTTCGAATCGAGCAAGTAAATTGTATTCAAAAGTCCCCAACTGCCCAAAATTAAAACCTATAAACAAAGTCCAATCTAAAAGTTAAAACCTACCGATGTATTTTGTAGAATTCCACTCTCCTGTTGCGCAATCAAGTGATTTATATTCGATTGTAAATCAGCTATTTGTTCTTTAAACTGCAACTCTATGGAGCGATGGATCAAATTATTTTTGGATGTCAGATCTTGCTCCAGTCTTTCCACTATTTACTTATTTTCGTTTGCTGCTAACTGACCTGCTTGATTGACAGCCAACTCCAGATTTTTAACTCGTTCACTCAACTGGAAAAAATCGGCTTTTGAGATAGCTTGCTCTTTTTTTAATTTTTCCACTGAATTTCTCATCGACTACTTTCAAATAAAAAGCGAACCTTTTTGCGGTAATTCTTTCTGATTTCTACTTTTATTTGTAGCCAATTCCAGAATTTCCAATCGATTGCTCAACTTCAAGTTATCAGCCACTGAGACAGCTAGATTTTGTTCTAATGTTGCCACTGAGATTCTCATCGACTACTTTCACATAAAAAACAAACTTTTTTGAACCAATCCCTGCTGATTTCCATTGGAGTTCCCCGCTTGAAATCTTTCAATTTCTTGTTTTAATCGTCTTATTTCTTCATTTTGCTCAATTATAATAGCCCTAGCTTCATATATTTGCAAGGCCGGGTCAGTCTCTTTTAGGCTTGAATCAAACATTTTAAAGAGAATAGCTGAAAATTGAATTGCTGTTGCAAGTGGAAATATAAAAGTGAAAGAGATAAGAAGAGAGCTAGTAGGGACTGATAAGGGAGACTTGAGATGTTTCTAAAGGAATTACAGAGTAGATCTTTCACAAACTTTATTCAATTTGAAGACCTCATTATCAGAAATAGAAGAAGCGCCGAGTCAAAAGAAGCTTTATTTAGTTATAATTTGTAGCATTCCTCCTAGGCCTTGGCCAGCTCGGCCTTGATGTACTCGTTGGTTGTGGTTCTCCGCTTCTCGAACGAGGCTCTCTTCCTCTTCATCGCGATGAGGATGTCATAAAGAGCGAAGGTGATGACGACGATCAGAAGGAAGCCAAGCGTCACCACGACGGCTATGGTCCTCGTCTGAATCATGAGGGGATGATGGATGGTCTCCCTGCATCCCATCGTCCGCATTCCTCGCATCGAGATGTCGGCTCTACTCTTCTGGAGAAAGCACTCTGGAAAAGCGTCGAGACAGCAGGATTCCGGCATGATTTGAGTGAGATTTTCTACGATTGTCGGGAAAGGAGAGTGGATGTTACCGGCTTCTGTGAAGAAATCCATCGGCCCGTCGAGTCCATAGCACTCGTAGGCGGAATTTAGACGGGAAATCTGCTTCTGCGAGTTGTTCTTATTGATGAAGACGTCAATCAGCAGGTGTTTGTAGACTTTGACCAGGGAATCCGTCAGTTCGAAGGTGTTGTCCGGCCATTTCTCCAGGTCGAATGAGATGAAGGCTGAAGAATACTTCTTTTGAAGAGAGAAAACTGACCAAACCAGAGGGCGATGACGGCACTCCAAAGGAGACAAGCAGCCTGATTGATGAACATCGTGCGAAACTGGGTCCTCCTTTGAAAAATGGCCAACATGTGGATCAAAGTAATCAGAATGGCAGTCAATCCACTCACCATCTCTCTCCCCTGACATCTATCCGATTGAAAATGTTTGGGGAATTCTTGCTCGACGTGTTTATGCAAATGAGCAGCAAATTAATACTGTAGATGAGCTTCAGAAAGTCATTTGGTTCGAGCGGGAGAAAATGGACAAGAAGTTTCTCCAAGCCCTCGTCAAGTCGATGCCAGATCGAATTTTTGCCTGTATTCAAAGCAGCGGAGGCGTTATCAAGTACTAAAAAGTGTACATCGAAATAGAACAAAATTTTTTGTGATTTTTTTAAACTTTTTCTTCAATGGCTCTATACTTTTGCACCCCCTCAACTTAACATGCTTTATAAAAGTCGTCCATATTTTTGATTCGAGTGGTCTATCGTCGCGAAAGTTGAAATACTGAGGTTTTAAATGTCGCTGAAGACGATAAAAACACTCCCAAGGCTCCAGAACCACCCTGGATGTCTGTATGGCAAAAATTGCGAGTGGCTCTATACTTTTGCTCCGCACTATAGGAGTGGTAATCTTTCGTCTATAAGAAAATTACTTTTTTAAGATAATTTATGAAAATTTATCTAGAAAACTTTCAAGAGATTGGGAAATGGATGTATAAGCAAAATCTGAGAGACATTGCGGCAGTTTTGGTCCATCAACCCATTTATTTCCATCAAATATTTCGGATGTTCCCTCACTAAACACAATAATTCCATTTGAAAGTTTTCCTATTCCAAATCTACATCGTGGATGTTTAAAACTCTGTTTTTGTGTCCATTTCTTCTCGGGATCTTCGATATCCATTTCCCATACGCTATTTAATATGTTAGATCCTGAAGAGCCTCCAAAGATGGATAGAGTTGAATTGCTGATTAGCATCGTATGACCATAAATTCCAATAGGCAAATCGCAAAATAAAATCCATTTCTGTAGTTTTGGATCCAATATCTCCACAGAGTTTAAATATTCATCGCTGTATCCTCCAGTGACAAATATTCGATCCTTAAATACTGCTGCTGCTGCATCAGATCTTGCATAATTCATTTCTCTGGAAGGTTTTTAATTGAATTTTGAGAAAAACTAACGGCATGTAGGTCCATTTGTCTTGAGAAATATCATACTTTTCTACTGATTTTAGAGATCCTCCAATAACCCAGATATCCCCTTTATACACCAAAGAGCTACTTGAAATATCATCTCTTCTTTGATTTAGCGATGCCAATTTCATCCAACTTCCATCATCTTTCAATTTATAACAATCCTGTTTAAAATAATTATTGGCATATCCTCCAAAAATATAAAGTTCTTCATTGAGGACAACAGCTCCAAAACTTGCCATTCCCATTGGAAGAGTGATTCTCAGTTTCTTACAACTTTGAGCCTTCGAATCGAGCAAGGAAATTGTATTAAAGGATTTACTACCACCCAAAACTAAAACCTACAAACCAAAATCTAAAAGTTAAAACTAATACCGATGTATTTTGTTTCGCCTCTTTTTCAATTTTATTTTCGTGTTGAGTCACATTTTGACCTCCCTTGAAAAAATCAAGCAGGCTCTTCCATTGATGAGCTAAAAGTTAAGAGTCATATCGAAGTATTGATCTTTTGTTCATTTGCGGAAAGCGATCGATTAAGCTAGACTTAATATTTTTCAATGTGGCTGTATTTTCTCAGTGCAAAGAACTTAAACCTAACTGAACCTATTTGAGTCATTCCCTGAGTTTCTAATTGCCAATTTATTTGATTTCCATTCAATTGCAGGGCTATCAACCGCATGTGATCATTCCTTGCGACAATTAGCTCTTGTTCTAATTCTGTGACTAAATTTCTCTTCGACTATTTTCAACACAAAAACAAACTTTTTTCGACTAGCTCCTGCTTATTTTTATTGGAATCAATTTTCAATTGAAGCCTTTCAATTTCTTGTCTCATCCGCTCTATTTCTGCCTCTTTTTCTAGTAATTTTCTATCTTTAGCTTCAATTGCTTCATTCTTCTCGATTACAATTGCCTGAGCTTCATACGTTTTCAATCGAAGCCTTCCAATTTCTTGTCCCAGCTGTTCTATTTCCGCATCTTTTTTTCGTAATTTTCTATCTTTAGCTTCAATTTCTTGATTCTTCTCAACTACAATAGCCTGAGCTTCATACATTTTCATGACCGGATCATTCTCAGTTAGACTTGAATTAGACATTTTTCGAGGGAGGTAATTATATAGCTGAAAACATTTGTTGGAAGGAGAGTAAAAGAAAGGAAACTGATAAGGAACATGGCCAATGATGGGGCGATAAGAAACATTCAACATTTATTTCCAAACTTAGAAATTGCTTTTTCAACTTGAAACATTCCATACAGTATGATTGTCAAGATTAATCTAATATAATCTAAGTTGATGAAATTATTGCCGACATTCTTTTACTTGTGACCACCTGAGGACGACGACTAGCAGATGAGCAACGTGACTGGGTCGAGAGATTCGGCGCTTAAACGACCAGCAATTTCGAAGGAGGGCTTCTTCAAGAAGGGCTCAAAAGTGGCTGAACAGCCGAAGCCAAAAATTCGAGCAAAAAAGAGACAAAGTGCTGATTCAGCCGGAGATTTAGATCAGGATCCTCAATATAAAGATCTTATGGGTCTTCTAAAGAATGACGGCATACATGGTGAAGAGAAGCTGGGAGCAGGCTCTTATTCTGTCGTCTCAAAGGCAGTCTGCACGGAATCGGTGAGTAGCAAGCCCAAACAAGTGGCGATCAAAGTGATCGGAACTAAGGAAAAAAGCGATTATACGACGCGATTTCTGCCGAGAGAGATGAAAATCGTGATGCAACTGAATCACCCAAATATTCTGCGATTCTATTCGGTTAAGGATTTTCGCTCAAACGAGAAATTGCCATTCGTCGTCTTCGTCACAGAATGGGCTGCTGGGGGAGATCTTCTGCAGAAAATCAAAGCGCTTCAGGCGATCAGCAAAGCTAAAGGATTAACTGAGTCCGATATGAAGATGACTTTTCGCCAGCTGATTGAGGCCCTCAACTGGATGGATCAGAAATGCATCGTTCATCGAGACCTCAAATGTGAAAATATCATGCTCGACGCCTGTGAAAATGTCAAAATTGGAGACTTTGGATTTGCCAGAGTCATTCAGTAAGTTTTCTTCTTACTTTTCTCAGAGATTATCAGCACTTTGTGACACAACAAGGGTGCTGAAATTTACCGCCAATCTTTTGAATTCCTAGTTTTTTTGTCAAAACTTTGGAGCAATCTTTTATCTACTTTTCAACAAATAGCTTTACTTCTAGGGCCTCCAGAGGTCCACCTATCAACCTCTTGAAAAGGGCTTAATTAACTCCGTTTTTAGTAGCTTTTTGAGTGGCAATCTTTGCTCTTCCAGTCACTTGTAAGAGAATTCTGTCCTTGATAAGTTTTTTAATCACTTGTGGGGAGCTCAAGCTCGATCGAAAACTTTTCAATTTCATAATTTTCTATAATCTGTTCAAAAAAATAAGATACAACTGCGTACCGAGAATTCTTGGGGTCTCCTTTCTCACCGGGACACATTTTTACCCTTTAGCAATAATTTTAGGAAAAAGCAGGTCCCGCCATGAAGACTCCCTATCTCGGAAACGAGAATACGCAGTTTTGTCTTACTCTGTACCGGGAGTGAATTTAAACATCTGAAGAAGTGTTCAAAATAGGGCGATAAAAGCTCCCTTTGGCTTACTGTAGAAGGCGCAGATAGTTGGAAGAATCCTATTTATTTTGTAAGTTTTTCAGACCAAACGAGAAGTCGAATACTTTTTGCGGTTCAAAAGCCTATCTAGCGCCAGAGATGTCCCTATTAAAGTCCTATTACGGCCGACCAGCGGATGTCTGGAGTGTTGGAATAATTATGTTTGTTTCGACAACCGGCCACTTTCCATTCGACGATTCCAATCCTGAACGAATGATGGCCAACCAATTGGCGCACAAAGTTCAATTTCCCTCACAGTGGAACGGATCGAAACAGCTGAAACAAATAATTATTCGCACGTTGGAGCCACTACCAGATAAAAGGCCGAGCTATACTCAACTGATGGTGATGGACTTCTTGAAGGATACGCCGCTGGCTCAAAGGACTGAAAACGTTGCTAAAAGCAAGACCTCAAAATCTCCTTATTAATGCCTACTATAAATGTGTCTCTGATAGGTGGCTCTATTGTCTTTCCTTGAGAATAACAAGCCTTAGCATTCCAGAGATTCGAAACATCTTTTTTAGGGAACGCTTTGATTATATTTTTCCTCGATAACTGGGACTTTTTATTCATTTTTGAATTCATCATATTTTGTTTTTTAAAAAGACTTTCAAATTACTGAATGATCTTTGTGGAGAATCGTCTTCTTTTTTATTTTAAGATCCTACCCTGACGGTTGTCTAATCCTTTCCCCCAGTTTCATATCAATCTGGGGATGGAAGGCTTTCAAAAATCGAACGTCGATGCGTGATTGTCTAGAAGAGATAGAAGAATTATGTTGATTCATAGGAATCGACTCAGAGATCTTCGATGCGTCTTGTTGAAGAGACTTAAAAGCTGACTTTAGGAATCAAAGTATAAGTTGGTTCGACACTTCAAATATCGAGTATGATTGTGTTTTGTCCTCCCTCAAGGCCCCTTCGATTTCAATTCATCTCTCTATTCTCATCGTTCAAAAATGACCGGTTTTTTCCAATTTCGAAGTTTTCCTAGCGGCATTGTATACAATATGTTGATAAAGATGAATTATGGTCAACTCCAACGGATGTTTTTACCTTGGATTCCAGATTTAAGAACTTTTTGAAATGTATTTCAGAAGTCAGGAAAAATTGAGGGCAAATATTTATTGGCACATGAGGATATTGATTGATCACTCTTATGGACGATCGGTCCAGCTCATCAGCTGGAGACGTGGAGTCAGCATCGGCGAATGGGAGCTGCGACTGGCTGCAGCTAGACGATCAGCCAAAAATGAGGCCAGAATCTGTAATTTTTTGAGTCCCCAATGAGTGCTGCACTGCTTACATTCCAGCCACGAATAGTCTCTTTATGGGATCTGCCAGGGCCAATCCATTCAGTGACGGTTGAGGCTAATGACTCTCCAAAGGCTTCCCAGTGTTTGGCTCTGAAAAACAGCGGCAATTAGTGGAACAGACTGATGTCAGAAAGCACATACAATTTGGGTTAAAAAATTCCAGACTTATTTGCTTCATATAGCCAGAAGGGGCTAGTTTCATAATTTACAATAATCTTTTGAACACTTTTGGAAGACTAAATTCCTCTACAATTTTCTAGAACATCATTTTTTTCAAAAAATCGCGATAAAATTTGGAAGAATTTGAATTTTCCAAGCTGGACCCAAAAAGTGACAACTTTTATGGTTACTGTCGAGAGCTAAACAAGAGCATTTTCCTCAGAGTTGAAACAATTTTGAAAGAAACTTGTAGAGATTGATCTCCTTTATATTTTCTTGCAATTTTCCAAATTGATTTTAATTCACAAAAAAAATCTCCAAAATTTGCGAATTTCCAGGTAGAGTTGATATCCTTAAATTTCTCGAGAATCTCATCCAAAAATTCTATTTTTTGAGCGATTTTTCAATAAAAATGTGAGATTTGTTTTTAAAACAAAAATAGCCAAAATGATAGTAATTTGAAGGAAACTTGAAGATCATCAGCCCACTCGAAACTTCTTGAGACTTGAAGCTGCCTTCGAATTTCCGGCGGCTCAACACTTCTTATTCATGGCCAGCTATCAAAATCTCATTTCCGCGACCAAAATGAGAGACACACATCTCATCGAATATTCACAACAACATCATCTAGAAAGAGAACGCCCTATTTCTGCGAAAACTCTTCTGGCCTTCGCATCCCCTTCAGGCCAAAGTTCATCTCGACTGCCCCCCTTGGAATTGCTAATAGACGATAATGATCCGCTATATTACTCAGCCAATTATAAACTCACTTAATTTTGAAGCCGCTGTGTCCCTGTCCCAGCATGTTCAGCCAAGGCTTTAAGGCATTTTCCAAGTCGTTCAAATTCTCAACACAAGTCTGAAGTTCGCATTTTTTTTGGATGAGAAAGGCTCGAAAATACCTGGAGAAGTTCCATAAAGTGACGAGTATGGCGACCGATGCTGGTTGGATCCTCGCCGAAGACGGATCTCCCAACTCGAGAGGTCAAATCTGCCATCCAAGAGTCGCCAAAAGTTGTGCGAGAGAAGCGTTGGAATGACTTCCTTAATAAAGACAATTTTAATTTTGGCAAGAAGGCTAACTTTATGAGCAGCTGGCGTTCAGGAGTGAGCATAGGAGCCTTGGGGATTGGAGCCGGCGAGGCTGAACGGCATCTAAAAGGGAGTTTTTTTGAGGATTGATCAAACCTTCGAAGGGGGCGAGGAGGATCCAGACGGTTGTCATTTGGAGGCACAGGCGAGAGGCAAGGCGAGAGAGACATCGGGGAGATACACGCCTGGAAATGGAGATTTTTAAACAAATTTGAATTTTTAGTACAAAAATCACTTTTTTGGAGGTTATGACGGTTTATATAAAAAGCGCACTGTTTTCTTAATTCGAAGAAGATTGGAAAGTATGATTCCTCCGTCAGGAGAATATCAAAAGATTAAGAATTTGATTTCTGGTTGCTTTCAATTAGAGGGGATTACGGTAGCAGAAGCTTAAGGATTTATTACCTCCTTGTTGACTCGATTGAAGGCCTCCTCAAAATATTGTTCGGGATCGTGAAGCATTTTTCTGAAATCAGCTGTTTACACCAGGAGGGGAAGATTGGAAGAGATCAAGAGACGAAATTATTCTCGGGACATTGTTTGTCCTCCTCCTGCAAAAATAGGCGAAGAGGCAACGCTCAGAGAAGGAGTGAATAAAAGATGAAACAAAGAGTTCTTCCCCTACCGCCCAGTCGAGTGTCTCCTAGCAGCGAGAGGCGGCTGAGGATTCAAAATGTCGAGAGAGATAATTTTGGGATGAATCGACGCTGCGGGTGGCGAGAGCACTCAACCGCGTCAGATGATAGCCGAAAAGGGAGAGAAAGAGGACTTCTGAAGAGAGCGGAGCTTTCAAAGTTTACAACGCCAACCAGTAGTAAGCCAGTTGATATACGCCCGCCATTTGTCAAGTTATGTCGAGTTTTTATGTTTTTTGATGTTGTTCTTGAAGAGGAGATCAACCTCTGCAACTTTGCAATAAATCTCAAAGCTGAAAAATTGCTCCCAAAAATGGGCAAAAGTGAAATTTTTAAAGATGAAAACCCCAGAAAAGTGAAGATTTAGTTTTGTTTTTCTCCGAAGAATTTCATAATTTGTTGTACTTTTAAAAAAAAGCGGCAATTTAGAAGCAAAACATTAGAAAAAACAGTCTATTTTTATCAAATTGTTCAACTAAAAATCTCAAAATTATGGATCTTACATCAATTTTCGGATTTTGCTGTGTGTTAGCAAAGTTGAAGAGGATATATTGAGGATTGCAAAACATCATATCTCTCTAAATCTAAGAAAAATATCCCCAAATTTAGAAGAGGAATTATTTTTTCTAATGATTAATAAAAATTTTCAAAAAAAAATTCGCGAAATTCTACTGTAATTTTAGCCATTTGGAGAGAAATTTACAGTTCGTAGAAAAAGTTAGAAGAGCTACGGTAGCTGTCGAGTAAAATTAAGTGGAATAAAGCCATAAATCAGAGAATAAAGCCGGCTATAAGATGTGACATAAAAAGAGCGGGAGAGAATGTCTTCGGGTCAGGGTATTGTTTCTCTGGGGAACCCAAATGAACAATCCCCGCAGCTTGACGTGCCTTTCTCAAGAGTCGTAATCTCGAGTAAACACGCTCCTAAAAGAGAGAGAAAATGGCCCAAAAAACGAGGGAGAGAGAGACTCCAAAAAAGACGAAATAAATGACGCAAATGGATGATCAGAGAGAGGAGGAATTATTTCCAGCCTTTCTCTCGGGGGTCATCTTCCGCGAGAGAGAGAGGGGGAGGCGTCAATCTAGATGTCGCGGGTGGTGGGGGTGAGTCAACCGATATTTTGATAGGAAATCCACATTTCCTCTTAAAATCTTCTAAGAAAAATTGCACTTTAGGACTGACAGAGATCAGATTTTTTTTCTATTTTTTTGGTGAAATCGAAAGAGAAACTTCCGCTTATAAGGCATGTTTTCCGCCATTATTCTCTCGCTCTTTTGGGCAGGGCGATTTACATTAACTGTCAACAAAAAATCGGGGTAATGAGCTAGACGTGTCGACTCACCTTTGCGTTAATTGAGCAACAGCAGAGAGGTCCAAGATCAAGTCCATCTTTAGATTTTCCTTCGTTTTTTTCAAGATTTCCAAAGTCTACCGTAATCCCAAATACTAATTTATTTCAACTTTGCAGACTTTTTTGGTGTTTTGCAAAAAATGTAGAAAACTTTAACTCAAAACGCTTGTTAAAGTCGAAATCTTTCAACCCATCAAACAAATACAATTGTGGGAATAAGTGCCGCCAAAAAAGGGTGAAATATCGTAATTCCTCTAATAGAATAGGCTGAAAGAGATGGTAAAAGTCATGAAAAAAAAACGAAAGAGCGACGATTGTTGGGGAGGTTTCTATTAGAAGAAATACGATAGCCAGGAGACTTGGAAAATCCATTCGATCCTAGACCGAAATTGAAATTTAGCCACTGATCTTCAAATCCAACATTATTTAAAAAATATTCCAAGCTGAACGCGTTTAAAAAAATAAATTTCTATATTTTTAATCTCAGAAATTCAAAAGTCATATTCAAAATAATATCCAGGGATACTGGATTCCATTCCTACTGGAGGATTTATACAATTTTGTGAAACAACGTTGAAAATTAGGAAAGCTGCTCCTATCTGTAAGAAATTCTTTCCAACTAGCCTCCTTTGAAAATCTAATTCAGACCGAAATCCTCCATAAGTCTGAGTCGAAAGTATCAGACTGAACAAGGAAGAAAACTGGAGATCTCGTGAATAAGCTAGCCAACTTACTCCTCCATTTGCAAGTCATAAAAAGCTATGTCAAAACTATGAATAAATACATATTGAGAGAGCTCTGGTTTGGCCATTTAGCGGTTCTAACGACAGGCACTCTGGGAAGGCGTATGGCCAGGATATGTCAGAGAGAAAATTGCTATGTAGAGGGGGCGTTAAAAGAGAACAAGAGTACAAGAGAGGTGATGGGGACCCAATCTCATGCATAAAATCTCAACCCAAAGAACATGATTATGTTATTGAGGGAGGGAGAGACATTCATATGAAAACGCGGCACAACACATTCATAGCTGGAGTATCAATTACGACTAGCCATTTCGGCATATACACACAAAGTGTTCAGACATTGATGGAGAAAAAAAGGACGAATGAAGGATGGATACTCCATGATATGAAAAGGCTTCCGATTATTGGCCAAATGGTTGAGACCAAAAAACTATGACCATTCAGAGATAGAGGCGAGAAGCCAAAGTTTGAGCAACAGGATCAACTAGCATCCATTTTAGCCAAAGATGTCAATCAAGACTTGCTAAAACTAGCAATTTTTGCATCTAAAAGCCCCAAAAATCTGAAGCAAAGAGATATTTTTGAACTTAAAGGAGCCCAATTGTGAGATCTAATTCATTCGAATCAAGAAATTAGAAACAAAATGTCCTTTGAGTTCTTTTTTAAAAGTATTTTTATAAAACTAAATTAGAGATTCTTTCAAAAATGGACTATTTATTGGGATTAAGTCCTTGCAATTTGACTAAAAGTTTTGATCAAAATAAGAAAAATTAACAGTTTTAGAGAGAGACAAAAAGAAAATTAGATCAGAGTTTTTAAAGCGAAATAGCCTGGTCAAGCTTTTATTCTTCAATTAGTCTGCTTCATAAAAATCTAGAAATCTAGCCATCATGAATCTATAATTTCACCCAATTTGTAGGAAAAAAAATCGGGATCTAGACTTTGAATCCAGAGAGAGTTTTAGTCGAAAATCGACAGTTAGAATACCCGGAAATTGGTTGTCCTAAGTTACCCGTAAATAAACAAAAAGATTCGGGTAACTGGTGGCAATGAGTGGGTGGCTATTTCATCCTTCATTTAAAGTCTAGACTCTGTTTTTGTTTTTCTAAAAAAAATAGGGACAAATTTTAAAATTCTTGTGCTGGATTGCTAGATTTATGTGGAGTAGACAGCCGAAAGTTTAGTCATTTTAAATTGTGTCTAAAGAACGAGGAGAGGAAAGAAATTGGAGAGTCGAATGAGTAAAAGCGTTGGTCTGGCTATCCGGATCAAATATTCGGAATACTCGACCTTTTTGTTTCTGATTGAAGCAAAGTCGACAACAAAATGACATCTTTGGTTAAAATGCTGAAGTTTGAATTGAGAGCTCGAACTCATCAATTTGCAGACCTTTCTTTGCCACTATTATTGGTACTATGACGCTTGATTTTTAGAAAATCGCGAAGAGACCAATGGTGAAATGAATTAGAGTCGGATCAGAAGTCAAAGAATTATTCCAGAGCGAGAGAAAATTGGCAGAGGAGGTCAGATGGGTTCTGGCTAGCCAAACACTAATTTCTATTTATTTTCAGCTTCAGCAATGTTTTACAATTTTAATATACAATAACAAATTAGCAACAAAAAAAAATGTTTAAAAAATCAAAAATAATGGAAGATTTTCAAAGGAAGGGACCTTTTTCGACCTTCTAGAAATTGAATTTCTGATCTTTAGAGGAGCTTTCTGATTTTTTGTTAAAATTAATTCCAAAGTTAAAGAGCTTGATCTTCTCTAAAATTTGATACCAAATTTACTAATTCTTACGGTAAGAGCCAGAGTTTTGACTTGAAGAATTCCTCTATTTTTGGTGTCAGTTTGATCTTTCGCATAGAATGGGACATTTCCGGAAATCCTAGTTAGCTAGTCTTATCTTAGAATCGGCAATATAATCTGAATCATCTGCCGTCTCTTCCGGAAGCCCTCCTCCCATCCTAGAGATCACGCTAGCCCGGCTATACTAGCGCATAGGAAATGATCTCAGGTAGTTACGAGACCTCGAATTATTCTGACGTCTTACTCGCTGTGATACATAGCTTTTAAAGTGACGACGCAATTGCTCTCTTATGAGAAAGAGAGAGAGAGGTCAATGGCCACCAAAAATAGGAGAGAATCTGAGACGGGGGGCATTCCCCTGTCTCCGGTTTCGGCTCGACTCGATAGGACAAATAACAAAAGAGGGAGAAAGATGATGGCAGATTTTTTGACAGAGGGGGAGAACCCAAGGATTAGATTCTAATCTTTGTTTGTGGAGGATTTTTCGAAACAAAACAAACCAGCTAATGGAGAGCTTCAGCCAGCTATTCTTGGTGGTTTTTTCACCAAAATAAACTGAAAAACCGAAGTTTTAACTGAGAGATCTTGCATTCGAAAGAAAAAGCCAAAAGACCGCAGAAAAGCAAAAAAAATTTCTTCGCTTTTTCCAGTTTTGATTTTAGAATAATTGGCAGAGTTTGGAGAATCTTTCCAGAGAAAGTTAAGCTTTTTTATCGATGATTTCCTGAGAATTTTAAGAACGAGAGATCATCCTGGGAGAGAAAACATTCGGAATGGAATTTAACCGCGGGTAAGGAAAGTTACTAGGAAATCCAAATATTCTCGTAAAAAGAAAAATTTCAGATTTTAAGACTAGTATCATTGAAATAAGAGATTAAAATAGGAAAGGAATTTTTAAAAAGTGATAAATCTACAGTATTCCAGGCAGAAATTCAATTTTAAGCCTGCTACAGGTAAAATGTCAGGATTCTACAGTAATTTTCTGTGGGGTTAGCGAATTCTCCACAAAACTGGAAGCAAAACTCTAGAAGGAAGGCCAAGGAATACGGTATCTTTTCTTCCAAAATTCCGTCAGATTTAAGAATTCTTTTTCGAATAATTCAGCTAAAAGTTTTTGAGCTTCGTGTCGTCTCAATAAACCAAATGAATAATTCGCTCTCCAAATTCGGCATAGAGTTAAAAGAACACGTGACATGACGTTTTCCATTCCGTGTGTGTGCATAGCAACTGCAGCCGGACCACCAAAAGCGTGTGCAATCTTGAAGAGAAGGGGGAAAGACTAAAAAAAGAAAACCAAATGCGTATTGCTTGTGAGAGCGAGTGAGATTTTTACAACCTTTTATCCGGAAATTTGGAGCCAACAGATGGTCCCAATCGCGGCAAAAGACGTCAGGGATCTCCCGGTACTTCTAGGCTCATCTAATGACTCAGTTTTTACAACAAAACAACCCGGAAACAGATGGCGATTCGTCTAAGAACTTATTTGTTCGAAAAGTCGCCCAATCATACGCCTCAATTGGCGTCACAAAAGGGAAACAAAGACGAGATATAGAAGAAAATGATCATCTACCTTAATGATCAGACCACCCATTGTGCTTTGTTTTCTCAGGTCTGTATCAAAGAGATGAACATTTCTTGCTTCTTTTTGAGAAAGGAAAATAATAGATTCTAATCAACATTTCATCAACCAGTAGCAGCGAAGGTTTCGATCAAAAGAGATATAGTCTATTCAAAAAAAAGACGGCATAGCTGTCTATTCACGATGCACCAAGATTTGGAGTTTCCGCACCGAGACCCACTCACTAAATTTTAGGATAAAGCAAGTTGATGCGCAGTGGTTAATAGGCAAACATGCTGACTTTTCTTAAATAGACTATAAAGTAGAATTGAAGGAACAACGCTTTTCGAGATGCTGATCACTGATATTTGAGCGAAAAAATCAGGGAATAATAAGCTAATGGCTAAATAAATTACTATAAAGAAGGCTCAATTACTGTTTCCCTCGAGCTTCTTTTTACATTTTGAATTAAAAGTGAATATTGACTGCGGCTCAGATTCAGGGTGGATACGGTATAAGTAACACGAAAATAAACAAATATTTAAATAGATAATTCAAGTACATAGAAGATGCTCTCAAAACGAATCAATAAAGTACTCACCTCGATCAATTCATTTTCACCAATGTCTAGGGGTTTGCAAGCCCTGGCACATGATCACCTCCATATTGCTTGAGTCTCGTGACTAACTTTTTACGCCAAGTTGCAAAATAAGTTCACATAAATATTAGAAGGAAATTATTTGATCAATAGAAAGCAGAAAAGTCTTCAATGATTTTGAGCAAACGGTGTGGGGAACGCTAATTCTATTTTAGAAGGGATGTGTCCCTTTGCAACAACAAGCTGCGTTCCCTCCGGTGGTCCATAAAGAGATCTGTAGAAATCGTAGAAAGGGCTAGTCTTCCAGGCGAAACGGATATGCGCTGTTTTGGTTTGGCTATTTGTCGTTTGCATGGGAGCTCTTTGAAATTCTAACCAAATCGCATTGGGAGTAAAATCCTGCAAAAATAAGAGCAAAAAAACCTCTTAGATTCAGTTCAAAAAGCTATTCATTGAAGTCAAAAAGCGAGCCACTAGAATTGAATTCTGAACACCAGAGGCAAATGAAATTTATCGTAATTTATTTAATAACTCTGACTCACGATCAAATAAATGAGTCAAAAATGCTCTAAAATTGACAATTTTTACAACCAAAAGCTCCCAAAAATTAGCTCAAGAGATCGAAAAAAAACACTAAAAAATAGCAAGAAAATCGGCATTTTTTTGTTCAAAAGATGGCTCAAAAGACTCTGTGAAGTGGGGGAAAAAATAAGCGACTGGAATTAAGCTCAAAAAATTGGAATCTTGAGTTCATTCATTTCCGTCTCTTTTGATTGCAAAATATATAAAAGAGATCCGGTGAAGGTGTTAATCAACAGGCGAATGACGACACTAATTCTATTGGCTTAACGAGACAAATGGGTTCGTCGTCTTTCAAAAGAAACATCCTCAAGAAAAAAAGCCAAAAGACTTCATGTTTTACCTTTCCTTTGGACTCAATGCAGCAGAAACGATTCGTCAGGGTATAATCTTCTCTTCAATCAGAAGTCCACAATTTGGGCGAAGAGTTAGGAGCTCAGCTTTTTAAAAGCAAAGTTTTTGGAATAACTCAGCGGCGTCGGACTTCAATCTGTCCCCTTGAAATTTACTTTGACTATCACAGCTAATTAGCAGATTTTAATTTTCTCCGCGAGGCATAATTCTACATTTTACGATGGGAAAGCCAAGCGCAAGCAGCTAAATTTAAGCGAAGTAATATCGTCATATAATAAAAGCTAAAACAGAGATCTTCAAAAAGCGATTTTTCCCAGATTCTTTAGTAGAAAGAGATTTTTTTTTTGGTAAGAGAAAACTGCCTCAAGTCAAAGTGGTCAGGGGCCCTATCCTATAAAACTCCTAGACGTACCGACATTTTGGCTTGGTCAGATAGTCCAAAAATCTCACGGGATTTGATTTTGCGAATAAAATTCTGCCCAGGAAGACCAAAAGCTTCTCTCCTCTTTAGTTCAAACAATAAAGCCAAAGTCTCTATTATTACTCAATACCAAGAAACCCACATTAGAAGCAATTCGGTATTTTTCTAAGCAAGTCTATGCGAAGTCGAACTACAATATTCTCTTGAATTTTCAAGCCTTTTTCGATGACTTTCACACTTTTAACTATTTTAAAAAATGCGCAATTCAAAACTGGCAGCCCTTCTGCATCTTATAGTCCAAATATGATTCAATTCTTTAGTGATTTTTTTCCAAATCGAGTAATCTGATCAAAAATAAATCTATGATTTAATCTATTCGATGATTTTGAGTTTCCTACAGTACCTGAGCGATTAAAAAGCTCCCAAAGGAGATGGCGATTCTGATTTTTGTAAAGCTGAAAATGCCGAATTTTTGACAAAAAGATTCATTTCCAGAATAGATTTCCAATAAAATGCATTTATATTAAAGAGTGTGAGAGTTAAAGAGAAAACGGAAAGAAGAAGGAGGGGGGAATAATACAGTTGAAAGACACAAGGAGAGATTTTCAGGAAATATTTTTGGGGGAAAGTCCTAAGATTCTTGCACATGGGTTACCAGAAATTGGGAGAGAAATGTTGCGAAAAAGAAAAAAGAAAGAAAGAAAATTATTCAGTATCAGTATCGTCGTCATTGGTTTGTCCAGCAAAGCGTCGCGGATTTTTACAAATCAAGAACGGGACGTAGAACATTTTGGAATGGAGGAGGACCGACGACGCGGAATGCAGTTGGGGAAGCCTGAAAATTGCGAGATTAACTCTGTCTAATTGAGGGTTCCGAGGTTATTCCCCATCCTCCTTGTAAGTGAGGGGAGAGAGGGATGTACGTGTCCCCCTCCTCTGTGAGGGATAATCTCCACTTGTGATATCAGAATTATTTTTTAAGAAAATTAGATTAATTAAGCCAAGCTTCAAGAATCTGAAATTTGATCACTAAAAAGCGGATTCTGACGGCAGAACACAAAAAAGAGATCAAATTTTCAGAAGGAAAGACAAGCACGCGCACTTCCCTTCTTATGTGGCTTTAAAGCTGATCGGATTACTGTAACTCAGTATTTTAGACAGATGCTGATGGTGAGAATCTTCTCATTTTTGGAGATTGTTCTCAACATTTCATATCATCTGATGGCCAAAAGAAGGTGATTTTAAACGAGGAAGTTTATCTGCGAAATTCAAATGAAAAGGTCTTGGATTTGGAAACTTTTTTGATCTTTTGCGCAAATTTTTGAATATTTGGTTAGTAAAAAACTGCGTATTTGCGTTGCCCCGAGATAGAGGGCTTTCGCGGTAAGGCCTACTTTTATTCTAAAATTGACTAACAAAGGGCAAAAATGGGTTCCGGTGTGGAAAACCCAATTCTCGATGCGTCACGAATACAGTTTTGTTGAACTGGCTATTCCTACTGGAATATAGAGGTTTTTTTTCAAATTTTTTTTCAATTTTTCTTTCAGAAAATCGTATTAGATCATCTAAATTCTGATAGTTGTTCATGTTGTTTATAAATGAGCTTTTCTTGTTGAAAAATTATGGTATCTTCCACCCAAATCTGTGAAGGAATTTTGCCAGTACTTACCACTGCAAGATATCGCTAAGCCTCGCTGAATTGACATTCTGAGTGAGATGAATCTGAAGAGCTTTGACGAATTGATCCTGGATGACTTGAACCTTCTTCACGTGGGCCTCTTTGACCAAGTTGTTGTTTTCCAGCGCTTCTGAAAAGAGTCCAATTAGAATCCACTCGTCATCTCTCGGTTCATACCCGCTGAAGTGTTATAATGAAGGAGAGTGATCGCCTTGATACACACATAAGCCTCAGCGCTGATTCGCAGCTTCGAGAAGGATTGAAGAAGGGTCGTAAACTTGTCAACCAGAGGGCCTGCCTCTCTAAACATTTTATTGGTGTAATTTTTGGGAAGAAAGAGTCTCTCACTTGATGACATGTTCAAGCGGAATCGGCTTCCCCATCACTGCTGAGAGTCGTGATTGGAGGAGGCGAATATTCACCGAGGAGTCCACAAACGAAACCTGGAAAAAGTTGAGTTTTCTGGCAAATCTGAGACTCGATTTTGAGACAATTTGACTGATTTTTAAGGTTTTGAAAAGTTGTAGAGGAGATCGAGAGTTACAACTTGATAAAATATCAAAAATTACAAGAGAAATTTTAAAAAGTGCATGAGAAGTTACGATATTCAATCCCAAAACGAACCTCCTCATGCTCGTCGACAGTGGTGGTTGAGACGTCATCATTCATTCCAGAGGAAACCGAAGTCGCGTAATAACAAGCGGACAAAAGGACCAACTCAGCCCAGCGTTGAGTCAGCAAATGTGTATGGACCTCGACCGGGAGCTCGGGGTAGAAGGGGAGAACTTTCGTCCATTCGACTAGCTGCTCAACAATTTCGTCTCCAATTCGGCTAAGTCGCTGGCAAGCCGGAGCCAATTCCTCATCCAGCAGGGGGGAGACTCGAAGTCCTCGAAGATTAATCAATCGATCAATATGATCCAATTCAATCAGCTCCTAAAAAAATAAAGAATTATTTTTTCTATTTTTCCGGTTTGATAATTTTCACGGAAGTCTCTTTGTTTTTCTCTCTTAATGATTGTTATTTGTTTTTGCTGTGAGAGATTACTGTAGTTCTTGAGAGAGGTATTTCAAGAATGTACATGTACAAAGAAGAAGAAAAAAGAGGAAACTTGCGTCAAAAATTAGAAGAGAAAGCAAATGTACCCGTACAGATAAATCCGGATGAATTAGCAGATTTACCTCACGGGTTCTTTGAATTTAATTTAATTGTCCAGGAGCAACTATGGATACAAGTTCATAGAACTTGAAAAGATCAAAAAGCATCTTGAAAAATTGAGAAATCTACAGTTTAATCTACCAAAAAAGATCTCGTACGGAGTTCAATTTTAATAAGTATTATTGCAACTTTTTCTACAAATATTTCGTTCCATCTTGTAGAGCAGGTTGAGGACTACAACTTTGTAGAACAACATGATCTATGGAATCTACTAAAAAGTGCCGAAAATTGGATTATTAGTGAGATTTCAGTTGGTAAAAGTACGTTTTCTGGTCGTTTTATTTGATTTATTACAATAAGAAGAAAAAAAGACCCCTACCTGGATGAGATTTCGACTTGTAATCCTCGGCTCGCGTTCGCAGATCCGCTTCGGACTGATGACTTCCTCATTGACGATAATATTGGCAGCTGCTGTTGAAGGAGCCTCAGAATCCAGCGTCTCCATCTGCCTCAGCTTGCGGTATTTCATCTTGTACATGCTATAGATGGCGCTGCCGTTTCGTCCACCAGGCATTCGATCCTCCCGCACGGCTGGAAAAAATCAAATCATAGAGGCTGGAGGGAGGGAGATTATATAGGTGTTTATGAGGCGGGTATGGGCGTTGTCAGGGGTGATTTTTACTCGGGAGAGATGGAGAGAGGGAGAGAGCTCTCGGCTGACGTCGACTCCAAGAAAGTTCATCAAAATAAGAGACGAGCTGGGGATTATCCCCCTCTCCCCTCTCTCTCTCCAGCTCTCTTACAGGTAAGTAATTGCTCATTAGGTGAAGAAGCCGAGACTATCAACAATCAGAAGGAGTGAGAAAAACAGAGCAAAAAATCACAACCTGTCTGGGGAATAGAGAAGAAACAAAAATAGCAAAAAAACAAACCTTCAAGAACCATTCCTTCTTGTAGACACTTCTGGAATCGACAAGACTGGCACCTGAAAAGATAACTTTTTATTGGGGAAATGAGACTTCCTAATTTAGATAGCTACCCCTCTACAATTCAAAGGGTATTATTTTTTTCTATTTTCCTGATGAGAAATGAAAAAATCTTGTGGCAAAAAGTCTATGGAATTTAAAAATTCGATTTTGTCGAATTATTCCCACAAATATACCGTATCCTCTTCCAAAAAGACGTCGTTTAACCCTAGTTTCTCCAGTTTTCTTCAGACCAAAAAAGGGAAAGAATCAAATCAAAGCCTAGGACATCAAAAATTGTGGGCAGCAAAACCCAAAAGAGTAGCTGGCAAAGGCAATTTTTCAAATTCTTGCTTTAAATGCTGAAGAGAAGATAAAACAACCTTGCTGTTTCAATTGAAAATAGCTTTGTCAGCCCATGTAAGCACAGTCATCGCTTGCTTTTTCCGCTCATTGATACACTTTTAGCTGGGGGGAATTTTGATGAAAAGCTTCAGAGAATTAGTAAAAATTCGATTTTCTGATCGAAAAGCTGATTGAAAATGGGTTTCGTCCTTGAAAAAATAAATTTGGATGCGAGTTTTGGTTCAAAAAATCTAAAACCGATTTAAAAATTAACAAAAATAGATGAAGTAATCCTAAAAATAAGGGATTATGGTAGAAATTTGTGTTTATTTTTGGGTTAAATGTTCAAAATTGATTTCAGGTTACCGAAAGAAAGGAAAGAAAAAAGCCGTACCTGTTTCTTTTCTCCTTATCAATGGGACACTTGGATGAACCTCCAACACAAGTGTAGACTCTCTTGTTCTGTACGGTCCGTTTGAAAAAGCCCTTGCACCTGGAAATCGGAGAAGAATTAGCCATCGAAACGCAATAAAAAGGAGCGAATATAAAGGGTCTGGCCGAAACCAATATACCGTGTGTTTGTGAGAGTGCCATATTATTATTGCCCATTGTGCGCTGTCTGGACTAAAAGGGAAATATTGCTACTACTGTAGAAATATGAAAGACAGATTGGCCTTGAGAGAGCCCGGGAATGAATGCAGCTGGCCTTCTGGGTTAACCTTGGACCTTGTCGGCACCAAAAACGACAGCTGGAGCTCTCCTTTCCCCTAGATCGAGCCGGCACCTGGCTCCACTAATGTCCTGTCTCTTAGTGTCAAGGTTAAAATTTTAATGTTGTAGTCGAATGACACAGCATTGACCTTGTACTTCACGGTCACAATAGCCCGCTGATACGCTGAAGAAAAATTCAACTAGTAATAAAAAGCCATAAAATGAGGCATTTCTTCATTCATTTAGAGGACATTTTCCTCGATTTTATGAATTCCAATGTTTGGCAATTTTAAAGAGCTCGACTTCCTCTATAAGTTTGTAAAAAATAATATTGTAAGGCGTAAGACAAATATGTTTTCCGGTCGGGACCACCTTTCGACTTTCTCCTAGTCAAAATAGGTAGTTCATTTTTTTGATCCTACCGCTAATTTTATGAGTTTTGATGCTTTACAAATTTGTAGATTTTGATCTCCTCTACATCTTTGTAAAACAAATAAAAATCCAAATCCTTTTGAAAATCAAAATAAAAGTAAAAAAAGAGCGGGGAAAATCGAGGAAAAGTATGCCGATATTTGCTGAAATTTTAAGAAGGAATTTGAGGAAAAAAATTGGCTGAGAAATTGGAATGGAAGGAGCTAAAAATAAGAAACTGGTGGGATGCTGGCTCGCACAAAAATATCTTCGCTGCGCCTTCGAGATGAGCGATCTTGATGAATAGTTAGGACGGCGATTCACATCTTTACACGCGCAAAAAGAGTTTGAAAATAGGAAAAGGTACGAACAAGTACACGAGGAGGAGTGACTCTCGGGGGGACGCGAGAGAGCTGGGGCAGGCCGGCTGGCACTACAGAGACACTAAGGTCGTGCCCCAGTTCGGGTCGGCAGCCTCAGCCGCAATTCGTAGCAGAATAAATAGACTCTTTTCCTACTTTTTTTCTGCCTGGAAATTATTGTCCAAAGGGATTTGGAAGAAGAGGTGAGGGGAGGATTCTCGAGTGGATCGGTCAACTTTGAGTCACAGGAAGAGGAGAAGGCTGTGGTTTCCAAGGGGGCGAATATTTTGACATTTTTGACTGATTACAATGCACTTTGGCTAGTCAACACCGTGGAGGCGACACTCGTAAATTCTTCTTTTTTCGCTGGCGGCTGGACGGAAGTTGATTTTTATCAAGTAGAGTTTAGAGTAAAACATCTCACATAATTTGGTGATTTTTTAACCTTTGGGACAATTTATGCAATTTTTGTAGAGGAAATCAAGCTCTACAATTTTATAATAAATTTTAAAATCAGAAAATAGCTATAAAATGTAGAAAAATGGAGATATTGTAAATCAATAGACAAAATTTTAGGTCCTGTGCAGAAAATTCAAACTTTCTACGCGTTACAGTAATGCTATGTTCTGCATAGTTGTAGAGAAAAGCAAGCTTTACAACTTTTCAGAACATTAGAATTTATAAAAATTAGGTTCAGAGCTAGGAATGAAAATAGCCGATGAGCTATTTTTAGGAGATTTTGGCTGAAGAAACTGGTAAAAATGGATCCAGATTGGTCCCAAGAGATGTTGCAACAAAGAGATCAGCGGATCGGCAGACACCGTGGGAAAGTCGGGCGCGCGCCAAATCGGGTGCCGGGCCATACCACGAGGAGGTCTCCTCTCTCTCTCCTCTGAAACAATATGTGGCGACGGACAGAGCGCAAGACAGACACTTTTTCAAACGATTGATTCGACCAACGACGCAGCCAACGCGAAAAACTGTCGAGGAAGGCGAAAAACTGGTGGCCGGCTGTCGATTACAGTCACTCTCTCTCCCCTACCAGTTGCGGCAGAGAGAGAGGTGTCAAAGTTGGTCCAACTTTTGGGAAATGACCTTCCAGATAGGAAAGAAGGCTATCAGGTTGATCAGTTGGACGTTCAAATATGACGTAGAAGGCCTTATCGCATTGAAGAGTAGCTCGCTCACGGCCACCCAGACGAGAAATGGAGAGAAAGATGCCAGCTATGGTCCCCGCCTGGTCAAACAGTTCTGAACCAAGCTGCCAAAAATTCCAGAATCGATCGTGGACCAGGTGGCCGAGTGGTTAAGGCGATGGACTGCTAATCCATTGGGGTTTCCCCGCGTGAGTTCGAATCTCATCCTGGTCGAATATTTTTTCTTATATTAGGAAAAGAGGAAGTCACATTTTGACTATATTTTGGGGTAATTATTCTTATTTTAAGACTTGATCTTCTGCAAACTCATAGAGGAAATCAAGAGCTACAACTTTTTAGAACATCAAAAATACAAAAAATCGTATCAAAATGAAGAAAAAAGATATTTTTTGTGATCCTCTATTTGAAAAAAAAACCCTATTTTTGGGAGTTTTGCCATTTTTGAAAGAAAATTACATTTTGCAAACTTTTAGAGGAAATCAAAAGCTACAACTTTGCGAGACATTGAAAAATATGAAAATAAATTCACGATAAGTTCAAGTTTGGGAAAGAGCTTCCACAAAACCTGGCGCCAGGTGGTCTAGATCGCTTACGGCCATACCACGTTGAAAGTACGCCATCCCGTCCGATCTGGCAAGTCAAGCAACGTTGGGCCCGGTTAGTACTTGGATCGGAGACGGCTTGGGAATCCCGGGTGTCGTAAGCTTTTTTTTTCTTTTTTGCTACCAGAAAGTCCCGAGTTCAAATTCAAACTTTTCTCCCTCTCTCCCCCATTCATTCGCTCCTCTCTATGTGTGTCCGAATATGGGCCAAGTTCACGCGCGTTTTCGCATGTTGAAAGTGCGAATGCGAGTGAAATTGGGGTCATCGGGCAAAGCGAAAGTGAAAGATCCAAATCCAACACGCAGTTTGCGTTGGGCCGGCCCTGTGGCCCTCTGAAGGTCAGCCGGGGAAAAGCGGCGATTCGCGAAAGGGAAAACGATTTCACCGGGTGAAGGTCGTGCCAGGAGAGTGCTCGCTTACCCTTCACAAGTGTAGATCCCGTAATGGAGGCCGGAGGAACGATCGCCACAAATACTGCAAACGATGAATTCCTCGCCCGCCTGTTGGCTCTTAAATTTGAAATAAGTACAGTATTATTCACCCTTAATTATGGGCATTTTCTTAATTTTTGATGTCTTGCGATCCCTTGATCTTCTTTACAAATTTGTAAAACATCGAAAGTTACAAAAATTGGCGAGAAAAGCTCAAAAATTCAGGATTGTCAGGGCCTCTTTTCTCCCTCCTAAATCTAAAAATATCCAACTTTATGGCCTTTTTATGATTTTAAATATTCTGCAAAATTGTAGGCCTTGAGTTTCTCTACAATCTGATATTCAAAGTAGTCAAAAAATTGATAGACAACATTTAAAAAATTGGATTTTTTTGATCCATTTAGGACCTAAAGTTTAGCTGTTCGGGCTACTAAATAACATATAAAATGAGGATTTTCTCAATTTGAAGGATATTTTCTATAAAAAAAGGTAACCCTACCTTGGCAGCGAAATCGTTGGAAGTTGCTCTCTCGGCAACGGAGGGAATGACTCCTTCCGGAGAGTCAGAAGGGGAATTTGAAGCCGAGGCTACAACAGGAATAAAAGGTCTCCAAGTTGGTCGACTGTCAATTAGACTTGAAACTGCTTCAGTCGTGCTATGAGCTGGAGCGATTACCGTACTAGAAAAGGGACTCATTAGGGGGAAAATGAAGATTGAAAATTGCCTTGTGCTAGGCCGGATGGGAGCGACCCATTGAGTTCCGCCACTGAAGACAGGTGTCGGTCGTTGGATGACAGGGTTGCGTAGTGTTGGAGCGAGACTGCAGAGATACAGCTGGTAGAGAGCTAAGCCCTCGTCAGGACGAATGGGCGTCGGTTGGGCTATTGGAGCAGGGTCCGAGCGGAGCCGGAGCACCCCCGGACGACAGTCCATGCGAGTCCAAGGAGCGGCAGCTGAAAACCTTTTTATCAGTTGAGGGTGGGCAAATAGAGAGAGGCTGGTAAAAGGGCAAATGGACTGCATTGAACCCAGGCTGATTAAAACCGGAGGGAGAATGAGGCACCGACTTGAACTTTTCAATAGAATTTTCTTCACTATTTTTAGTTGATGACGAAGTTGCTAAGAGAGTAGAGGGTAAATAGCTATCGTAAGTATTTTATAAAAACACAGCCAAGAAGAAAAATTGTAACAGACTTTTTGTCTTCTTTTCATTCCATTTAGGCTTTGTTGATTTTCGATCTTCAAAAACAAGGTAGAATAGATATAGAACTCGAACTTTTTCATCATTTTCAGGACGTCATTATAGCCCATAAAAATTAGAAATCTAGGGAAAAATCAGATTAATCTAAAATTGTGGCGGGAGTATTACGATATTTTTCAAGATCCTAGAGAAATTTAGGATATTCAGTGGCGGATTTTTTCTTCTATTTTATTTTTAAAAAAGCGCCAAATTCAAAATCTGCTTTTAAATTTTCAAAAAGAGACGATGGGAGCTCAAAAAAGGGCCCTTCCCTTCTAACAAATTGACTAAATTCTGGGGTTAAAACGTAGAATTTTAAATCTGCTGCAATTTCATGGGCAGTATTATACACGAAAATGGTCCATGAAACCCGGGAAATTCGAATTTCCGCTTACTGTAGCGCTAAAAAAGGGCAATTTTCTTAAGGTTATGGCTATTTTTTCGTTGTTCTCTAAACTTGCAAGGAACCCAGAAGGATTTTTCCTATACAGAATAATAGAAAATGAATAAGATGAAGAAATAAAGCGATGTTCGATCTCGACTTGATCCATTCTCTTGGCTGATGTCAGATCCTTTTAGAAAGAAAGAAACTGTTTTGAAGCTGAATTACCCGTGAATGAACGTTACAGCTGACTAAAATTGAAAGAAAAGCTGACTTAGGAGGGAGCTGACTAGAAATAGATATCTAGAATAGACGAAAGTGAAAGTGAGAGTTGTTTCAAAAAAGGATCTTCCCTTCCCATAATGGGCCGACGCAAAAAGAGATCCAGGAGAACGATCCACGACTTTCGGGGGATCGTTGAGGCGAATCTGGGTGACGGTCAGGAATAGTGGGTCAGACCTTGAAATTATGGAAAGGATTGCGCGATCGGCCCGGCTGGCGTGTGCGCTCCCCTGACCGACTCTCTTCGCGAAATCCACGCAAAATGGGGGCCAATGGGAGACGCAGCTAGGAGAGAGAAAGAGAGAGAAAACCGCTAATCATTTTTAAATTCTCAACTTTTACCTCGTTCTCTCTCTAGGCTAATGGGTCGGGATAGCAGATGTGTGCAGTTGATCCTCTTTGTGGAATGACCTTGGAACGAGAGAGAGAGAGAGGAAAGTGGAGCAAAATGGGCTTAAGGCTGGGTGAAAGGTAAATCACATCAGCCGAGAAATCCAAAGAAAAAAACCGGTAACGGATGATGGGAAGAGAAGGGAAATCGGCTGCCCCGATTTCTCAAAAGAGAAAGCCTTCAAACAGAGTCGTTTTTGATGGCCAATTAGCCTCCCGAAAATGAGAGGTGACAAATCCAGTTTTCCAGGTTTCTAAGGAGACTTCCGAGGATTTCTAGAGGAGATTCAACTCTACAATTTGAGTCCAGAAAATGTGAAGTTTTGAAGCTGCAGTAACCCACGGATTTTTAAATTTACCGGGTAATATAGTACCATTTCTAGGAGACAATCTTCTACAAAACTGTAGAAGCGATCACGACCTATAACTTTGCTTCAAAACAAAAGCCATAAATTGAGAATTTCGCTTAATTTTTAGAGCTACAGTAGCCTAAAATTAGTCCCAATTGATTTCAAATTTCTCGGATTTTTAGGAGAATTTTCTCTATTTTCTGAAGAAACATGTAAATCAGAGTTCTGGAAAAGATCAAGATCGACAACATAACAAACATAAAGCAAAACAAAATGAATGCTTCTTTTGATTTTCTGACTCCGAAAGATTTGCGGATGATCCTGATGAAATCAGCTTTTCTGAAGAATGACTCTTAAACAAAAATAAGCGTAAAAAAGACTGAAAGTCAGAAAATCTTTCGCCTCAAAACATTTGAAAATATTCTTAATGGCTCTATTCATCTCTATAGTAGGCAGTTCTAAAGAAATCCTTTTTAGGTAATCAAAGGTACAAAAAATTATATTTTTCTGGCTAGTAGGCTGGAAATGATTCATCTAGTTGGAAATTTTTGTATCCTCTAAAGTACTTGAGAGGAGCTGGCCTTGATCTCCGAAATTATTGTGAAATGGTCCCAATAAATGAATGAAAATAATTAGATCAGTGAGATCAAAAATCTATCGTATTTAAAAATATGTGCGAAAAATTCAAATTTTCTGGATCTTGCCACAATCTTCCTGGAAAATTATGTTCTAAAATCTTGCAGAGGAGACTAAATTCTACAACTTTTGAGAGAAATAAAAAGTCAAAAACATCTTAAAATCGATGAAAAGTGGTCGTTTAAAAATTGCAAGTACAGTAACTCAAAATGATGGGTAGAACCTGCGCAAAAAAGCAAAAATTTTGAGTCTTAAAGCGATTTTTATAGAAAATGATGTTTTACAAACTTGTAGAGAAAAGCAAATCCTACAAATCGGTAGAAACGTGTGGGAATTATTCTCATACGGATCGGAGGAATGAACTGATTTTCGAATGCCCTCGCCAGTGCCGTCTGTGTCGGAAAACTGTTCCTATTAGATAGTGAGTGCCTGTCACCGGCACTGCTGGCGACAAGGACGACACGGGAGGAACAAAGCACTCGCAGGCACTCGGGAAGACACCAACGATAACGTCCGAATTCAACTTGATGACTTCAAAAAAACGGGGTTAATCGCCCATCCCTAGCCGGCTGACAGAAAAAAAATCGTCTGTCCTTTATTTTTTTAAAATAAAAAATATTTTTCTCTGAGATCACGGGAGGGAACAAAATACTCTTCGAGTGTCATCAACTATCATCCACTCGTCCGTTCCCACATAATTATTCGGTGCCAGCTCACGAATCTCAAAGGCAATCTGCAAAATTATTATTTTTTAGTGGCGATTCTCGAACTCACATAGTCATATTGCCCTTGGGTGAGCTGTCGCCCCTCTCGGAACCATCTTTTCGCATCTTTCGTGATTCTAGGAGCCTGGAAAATTTGAATTTTTAGTCTTTTTGTTTGATTTTTTTAAGGAAAAAAACTCCAGCTTATCCCATTGAGAATTACAGTAGCCAATGACATTTTATGAAGAAATTCAAATTTTTTATGAATAATACACCATTTTTAATAGTAGGTTATGGATTTTATTTTAAAAAACTGCCATTTTTGCCTACAGCAACCCATGATGAGCATCGCTTCATACTGGAAAACTAAGACCGAAAAAAGCTCTGCGTATACGCGGTGCACCGAGAATTAGAGTCTACGCGCCGGGACCCATTTTTATCCTAAACATTTACAAAAAGGAAAAATGGGTCTGCCACAAAACCCTTTACCTCGATCAATGCAGGCTTTTTTTGGCTCTAATTTACAATTACACATCCCTCAAGGAATTTCAACTTCTCCGGACTCAACAGTAATCCAACTCACCTCAAAAAGAATCATCTCCTCTGTGGTTCCCGCTTTCTTTGCGAGTAGTCTAAACTTTGATCCTTTATCCACCTAAATTCCTTTTTCTCGCTTTTTTCTTTAGATTACCTTATGATATGAAAAGACAAAGAGAGCATTTCTATCTAGATAAAATGGAGCTGTTGCTAGCCGCGAGAAGATTCGAGGGCCATCGACAAAGGCAAAGAATCCTTCTAGATTTGACCACAATTTTCAAAGAAAAAGACACTTGCTTTTATTGAATGGAAGTTGAGAAGCGTCGCCTCTTATCCCAGTCAAGGGATTGCCAATTGGTGTATCGGATATTCTCCATTTTGAGTCCAAGGCGAATCTATTGGAGAATCATTATGATTCGATGACCTACTGTACACATGGCTGGGTGGTATTAAAAGAGCAAGTTAGGGCTTCGCAAGCTGATATGACCGCCAGCTCGGAGGATGTAAATTCTGTGTTTAAAGCCGCCAACTCATTGCTTTCAGCACTAATCGCGTTGGTATCTCGTCTAACCTAAAATTATATTCTTATGAGCTTCTCAAACTAAATTAAAAACACCTTCTTTCACTATAAAGACCTAAAATGATTTGTTAGCCTTACTATTTGAGGACAATTGCATTGCCAATTTTGAAATCTCCTTAAGCGAATGGTCGAAGACCTTGGGCTGTCAAAAGCGCAGAAAGCAGCTGCTCTCTTTTGGAATATCTAATTGAGTTAGGAAACTGAGAGACAAAGCGAAATCTTTTAAGAGTGACAATCATAATAAAAGGTCTGGCCACAAGAGAATATTGAATTCACGCTTTTACTATGCTACGGAGGTCATTAGTTTCTCTAAACACGTTCCAGAAAATGTCAAATTTCGAATATTTCAAACTCTATTGAATGCCGTTTTACAGGAGTCCAAAACTAAGTCACGATGTTCTCTTGATAGAACTGCAAAAAGTGAAGGGATAGTCTTATGTTTCTCTTTTGATTTATTCCCTTACCTCAGCTGTCTCATCCAACGCTGGATTAGTGAAGATAGTGTTGGGGAGAGGTTCTTTACGTGTAATCTGCAAAGATTTGGATTATTGTTTGGTCTAAAAGTGAATTAATTCCAATTGGAAGAATGGCTTGCCACTGGTTGCTCTTCTTCTGTCTGCTGATTGGCCAAGCGTTGGGAACAACGACTCAAAAAACGCCGTTGAATACAACTGCCGATACTCTTTTTTCTCAAGAGAGCCAAACATTGAGAACAGCGATTCAAATGCCGTCGAATGCAACTGCTCCTCCTCCTGTTCAACAGGAAAAACCTAGATCAGACGGCTGGCTGGGAACTGTTTATGCTGCTATCACGGTGATGAATGTCGTTTCGGGTTTCGCCATTTTGATTGGCCTTCACCGGCTCTACACGTTGCAAGGGGATGCCGAAGCTATGTCGGACCATTTCGCCCTGGTTTCCGCTGCTGCCGTTCGCGTTGGAATTGGACCGACGGCTAGGCGCAATTTCGAGAAAACGGTTGGCACAAAACCGGAAATTGCCCGACTCATAGTGAGATAGATTTTTCAACAATAAACGGTTTTCACCCAGGATTTTTTTGTTGTTGAAAACTTACGGTAGGACTGAAGTTGATCCAAGGACGAGGAGTTGATCGACTGGTTATTATTGACTTTTCTTGCTCTTGTTCCAGAGATCTCACTCCCAGCGTTGGAAATATAGTTGGCTGGAATTGGTCCTTCGAGCCAAACACTTCCAATTGATCATTATGCTGAAAAATGCACTTGATTAATAGAAAATGACTTCAAAGGTGGCTAAAAGACCTTCAATCAACCAGATTTTCGACTTTTTTAGTCAATTAGGATTCTCTTGGAATTTGCTTGAATAAAAAACGATAAAAATTCCTATCATTTTTCCACTTCAGACTTTCCGATAAAAAAGAGACAAATTTATAACTAATTAGAAGAAAAAAAGCTTGCGACACCCGGGATTCCCAAGCCGTCTCCGATCCAAGTACTAACCGGGCCCAACGTTGCTTGACTTGCCAGATCGGACGGGATGGCGTACTTTCAACGTGGTATGGCCGTAAGCGATCTAGACCACTTGGCGCCAGGTTTTGTGGAAGCTCTTTCCCAAACTTGAACTTATCGTGAATTTATTTTCATATTTTTCAACGTCTCACAAAGTTGTAGCTTTTTATTTCCTCTAAAAGTTTGCAAAATGTAATTTTCTTTCAAAAATGACAAAACTCCCAAAAATAGGGTTTTTTTTTTCAAATAGAGGATCACAAAAAATATCTTTTTTCTTCATTTTGATACGATTTTTTGTATTTTTGATGTTCTGAAAAGTTGTAGCTCTTGATTTCCTCTATGAGTTTGCAGAAGATCAAGTTTTAAAATAAGAATAATTACCCCAAAATCTAGTCAAAATGTGACTTCCTCTTTTCCTAATAAAAGAAAAAGTATTCGACCAGGATGAGATTCGAACTCACGCGGGGAAACCCCAATGGATTAGCAGTCCATCGCCTTAACCACTCGGCCACCTGGTCTACGCAGCTAGTTTCAAATTTTCAAGATATGTACTCAAAATTATTTGATCAGACGGGGAGGGGAAAAGCGTTCGACCAAATAAAAGATTATCTTTAATAAAACTGACAGAAGCGGCTGTCTCTGGTGTGCAGAGGGTTCCCTCATACTCCAATCCATCTACAATCGCAAATCCTCCTTGTAAATTCACCGCTCGGAAGACGAAATTATCAGCTACTATGTATAACTAAATTCCATTTTTAATTTTAAAACAAGAAACAGCCCAAACCTGGAAAGGAATTTTTCCCTGATCTGGTATGTGAATAACAGCGGGTCCCGGGTCTCCTGATTCGATGGCTGGAGAGCAGAATGAAAATTCGGGGAAAGGACGGGAAACTGGCTTGGCGCAGGCTTTGATTCTCACTTCTGGAGAGGTCCAATACCTGAAAATTTAGAGGTTTTTGTTGAGAAAGACGGAAAACTCTTTGAGCTACAATAACCTTTAGGTCTGAATGGATGAAAGCAAAAAAACTGACATAAATCTCAAGAGTCCTGGTCCATTTTGACAGCTGATTTGATCGCTGACTAGAATGGCTTTGGCTGTTGGCAGCTGGACTGTGTCGGTGGCAACAATTGCATAACTTCCATCCGGGTAGATGCTCGTCCCAGTGGCTACTTGAAGCCTTCCTTGATCCAAATGTCCAGATCCCTACAACTCTTTTTTTTGGGAGACTCTTTTTACCTGAAACCAATCTAGCTCATCAACGAACAATCCTTCCATATTCCTCCACCTGCACGTGTTGTCGAACTCTTCACAATTCAATTGATCAGAAGAAGTGACAGGTGGGTTTGAAGAGGAACCTAAGGCTGGAAATAAGTTATGTTAGCTAGCAATCCAATCAAATACCTAATGAACTGCCGTGGAGCTCTTGTCCCAAATGGGTGCTTTGACCTCTAGCTCTGGCTCCTCCTGTGGGATTTGAGACGCCAATTGTTCCCATATTTCCGACGAAATTATCCATCGAAAAGGGACTACAAGACTCTGAAAATGAAAGCGAAAATTGGGTTTACTGTCCCTCAAAGTTGATTTTAAAAAGAACCCAGAAAAATCGACTTTATTATTACTGTAAAAGAGAAAATCCGGCAAAAAGCCATTGACTTTAAAAATTGCGCGGTAAAATTCAATTTGAAATCTCTCCTACAGTTGGGAGAATAAAAGCTCATTTTAAATAACTCAATCTCAAGCTGAATAATCGAAAGTGCGGTAGACTAAGAAAGCAAAAAGTAAAAATTGATAAGAGTTGATAACTATTTTTCCAATGGAGTAGGCGTGTGGCTAGAAGAGGAGACTGACCTGATATCCTGAAGAGAAGTAAGAGAAGGAGGAAATACATCTCTCTCTGAAAAATGTCTCTGACTGAGAGGAGAGCTCCGTTCCGAATAAAGAATAAAGAGTAACAGGAAAGTGGGAATGCGTGTCGTCGGGTGCGCGTGGCCCTTGAAGTCAACCGAGTGCCTTTATGACTCCTGAGACTACTAGTAGTCATGACTAGGGGAGGGTCAGAGATTGGGCCAGGTTCCATATTCTTCCCGTCAAATGGTGTAAAGGAATGCATTATTGGAGAGGGGAAAAAAGTGCCCGGGGAGAGATAGTCCAGAATCCAGAAGAAGGAGAGAAAAGAACAAGTAGCCAGTCAGGGAACTGGTCAGGGAGAACAAATATTTGCCGAGATTTCCTCCAGCTATGCACGCTCGTCTCATCCGAATTAGAATTCGAGGTCGGTTCAATGACGCCACGAGAAATAACACAAAAATGGAACACACTTTTTTCAGTTAAAAACATTTGGAGAGGAACATCCAAAACAAAATATCTTATGGCAAAGAGAAGAAAACCCGGCACCAAGTGGTCTAGATCGCTTACGACCATACCACGTTGAAAGTACGCCATCCCGTCCGATCTGGCAAGTCAAGCAACGTTGGGCCCGGTTAGTACTTGGATCGGAGACGGCTTGGGAATCCCGGGTGTCGCAAGCTTTTTTCGTCATTTTTGCATCTGCTTGAGCTAGTTTCAATATGTCCACGACTTCTTCCAACAGATTCACTGAAAATTAAATTGTTTTTTAAAGTTTGTGGAACGAACTGGAATGAGCCATAGCAGTCATAAAATAGATTTTTCCTGGGATTTTCGTCTTTTTTCCTTAGAAGTTTAGTCCCCTTTGGAGTTCCCTCCCAGTTCTCGTTTTGTGTACTGTTTCTGGTTCGCAACTTCCCTACTTCTGCACTTTAGATACTACTTCTTTCCACTTCTCGGAAAAATAGGAAAGAAGGAAATGTTTTGACCAATTAGATAAGATCGAGTTTTAAACATTCGCAGTATTCTTTAGGAAAAAGAAAAGTAATATCAAATAGGATGAATCAGCCGTCGTATTCTTCGATAAAAATCGTAACTCTTAGAATTTGTTCAAAGAGGAAATAAAATCAAAAAAATAAACTAAATTCTAGAATGCGCGTCTATTTTTCAATAAGCTGTTGGGGTGAGCAAAATCGGAAAAAGTTCCGTTCAGAACCAAAAACAGATTTTTTAAAAAACATTTCCAAGACCGAAACGGAATCGTAAGATCCCCCGGAATATTGTGGGCCAACTGGAAAATGGCATTTTCACTAGCCCCTGAGGTTCGCGTCTATTAGAGAATGATAGCGTTTCTTTTAATAAAACCTTCCCTTTACCATAGCTGTTTGACTATTTGAGAGAAAATAAATCCTTTTGCTGTTCTTGCCATCCAACTTTTACCTTTTCCTCCCAATGATTTGAATTTCACACAGCTGTTGAAATACATTTTAGACTATTTGCTTTGCTTTTTAGTCCTTATCAGTCTCCTTCGTTTTATTGATATTCTCGCCAGCCTTTTCCTCTTTTTGCTTTTCTATTCACTAATAAACTTGTTTAGAATGGCTGAAAATGCTATTGATCCAATGAAAATATATGAGCTCCAAGCAAAGCTGGCGCAAGCTCAAGAAATGATTTTTGAAACTTCGGTGGAATTAAAAGCGAAGAACGCAAGGCTGGAAGAGAAAAATAAAGAAGTCGAAGATTTGCAAAAGTTGAATGAAGAGAGGCAAAAAACTATTGATTCTCTGATCAAAGGTGGGAGATATTCTCTACTCGAAAATATCGATTCAGAAAATGAGAAATTGGTCGGAGTGTTGAGAGAGCGGCTGGGAGAAAAAGAAACAGAAAGCGTATTGGCGCAGAATGAAGTGAAGAAACTCGAAAGGGAAATAGCTGAGTGTAGGGCTCGACAAGAACGGGCGTCCAGAAGTAATTTCATTCATTTTTTAAAGCCAACTTCACTTTTAGACGTAAAAACTGACGTTGAAGAAATCAGAAAAAACGTCGCCCAAATAATCAAAGAGCTTTGTCAGTTGGAAGTCGAGGCTGACAGTTTGGTTGGGATGGCGGGAGGAGGGGAACTCGGCAGAACAGCTGGTTTGTCTCTTCCTTTGAGAGTGGAATCCATTCAGAGAGCTCAACTCAAACAGAAATCGAAGCAGAAGAAGTGGAGGAGTTGGAAGGAGGGGAAGCAAATACATCGGTATAATTTTTAACTTTTAGTCCATTTTTCTTGTAGGTACTAGTTCTGGGCGGTTTCCAAAATTTAAATACAATTTACTTGCTCGATTCGAAGGCTCAACGTTGGAAGGAACTGAGCATCACTCTTCCAATAGGAATGTTTGGTCATGGAGCTGTTGTACTCAATGAAGAAATCTATATTTTTGGAGGATATTCCGAGGATGGTTATCAGCAGGACTGTTATAAATTGAAAGATGATGGAAGTTGGATGAAATTAGCATCGCTAAATCAAAGTAGAAATGATATTTCAAATATCTCTCTGGTTTACAAAGGAGACATCTGGGTTATTGGAGGATATTCTGGAAAGTTTCTAAAATCAGTAGAAAAGTATGATATTTCTCAAGATAAATGGACCTACATGCCGTTAGTTTTTCTCAAAATTCAATTAAAAACCTTCCAGAGAAATGAATTGTGCAAGATCTGATGCAGCAGCAGCAGTATTTAAGAATCTAATATTTGTCACTGGAGGATTCAGCAAGGAATACTTAAAATCTGTGGAGATGTTTGATCCAAAACGACAGATATGGATTTTATTTTGTGATTTGCCTATTGGAATTTATGGCCATACGATGCTAATCAGCAATTCAACTCTATCCATTTTTGGAGGCATTTCAGAATCTGGCAAAAATAGCGTATGGGAAATGGATATCGAAGATCCCTTTAGGATATGGGCAAAAAAGCAGAGTTTTAAACATCTACGACGTTATTTTGGAATAGGAAAACTCTCAAATGGAATTATTGTATTTGGTGGTTATGAAAATGCTACATCCGAAATATTTAATGAAAATGAGTGGATTGATGGACCCAAACTGCCTCAAAAATTATCTCGATTTGCTTATGCATCCATTTCTCGGTCTCTTGAAGAAAGATTTCTGGAACAATTTGCCTAAATTTTTTTAAAAACATTTGTTATTGTTGGCAGCCAGCTAAAAGTGTTCAACATTCTTCGCTTTATCAGGCGATAAAGAAATTTTAAAAAATTGTGACACGATGCATTTTCTTGACCAAAGCGTTATTATAGACATTACCAAATTATTGCAATTGACGCAACTTTTTGATTACGTTGAAGGTACGCCATCCCGTCCGATCTGGCAAGTCAAGCAACGTTGGGCCCGGTTAGTACTTGGATCGGAGGCGGCTTGGGAATCCCGGGTGTCGTAAGCTTTTTTGTCATTTTAGTCTAAAAAATTCAAAAATCAAGAAACGCCACTGACATGACAGAAAGAGGATTTGACGATGCTGGACAATTGGAGGAGCCTGGAGCTTTTGTAGACCATATTCTGTCCTTTTGGCAGTTGTGGACTTGCTAAACGACTAAAATATCTCCCAATTTTGATTTCTGTTCACAGATGAGAAGCTGTTCACTATTGAGTTCATGGTGTGGGGAGGAATTTGTGCTACGGGCAAAACATCACTGGTTTTTCTTGAAAAAGGAGCGAAAATCAATCAAGAACTATATCGTCGTGATGTTTTGGAGGCAGTAGTACTTCCGTGGGCACAACAGCGTTTTGGAAACACGAAATGGATTTTTCAACAAGATTCCCCACCCTCTCATTGGACAAAAAGACTCAAGACTATTGTAGGGCTCATTTTCCGCAATTTATCACATCTGAAGAATGGCCATCTTACTCGCCGGATATTAATCCGCTTGACTATACCATATGGTTAATATTGGAGACAAGAGTTTGCTCTAAACTACACAAAAGTTTGGAATCTCTCAAACGATCATTGAAATGAGAATGGGACAAATTATCCCCGGAAGAGCTGTAGCCCATAGCACAAAATTTCAACTGCGTGTGGAATTGCAAAGCAATCACAGAGGAAGCGGATCTTTCTTAAAGATCTAATTAAGAGAGGGGCTACTCTTCATGCTATATGGACACGTCGAGTCATGAGCAAGGATGAAGCTCTGACACGAGAAGGTTGTATGCTCGCGGTCATGAGCCCGATGATGAATTCCAATGAAAGCAGTTGCACTGACTTGAAGAATATGGATGTCGCCAAGATTAATGAGATGGTCGAAGAAAGCTTCAGAGAGATATTTGGAGATCGGGAGGTAACTGCTAGGTCTTTATTTATATTTGAGGACACGTAATGTAATGCCTATATTTTTTAGTGAACTTTTTTGTTTTTGTATTGTATGTTTTTTTGTAATAAATATTTATTTTAAAATTTTGATTATGATGAGTCCACGGCAAAGATCCCTAGAATTTCTTCTTTTTTTAGGACAAAAAGAGCTCACCCCATAGTCCACAACAAGATGATGTCCGTCTTGAGTAACTTTGTCGCATTCTCCTTTTGAAAAAGTCTGGTTGAACACCTCGAGAACCTAGAAATTTTGACGTTTCTCATTGCTTTCAGCCTCCCTCGCACTTCTTCGAAAAGTGCTCTTTCGATTGGTTAATTCTCTTTAGCTCCAATTTTTATTAGAGCTTTTCCCGCCTCTGTGAAATTGAGCACGGGACCCCACGTGGAGTGTCGTTCGTTGTACATCTCTTCTTCGATAAGAGAGACAGCTGTTGCATTAACCATGCAAGTCATTGCGATAGCCATGCATACTCGCATGAAAGTTGTGCGTCCAAAGCCAAAAACTAGTAAAAGAATTATATGAAATCTCCTCGAAATCGGACGAAATAAAACTGGAAAAGGTCTCGTTTTGGTGCTCATTTTTGGACTTACAAGACTTTTTTATTTGGCTTTTCGTTCTCTTCTAATGGTGGTTTCTCCGACAATTTCTCAGATGGCTCCACTGCCATTCTGGAATTTATTTATGATGGCTAGATTCGATGAGGCAAGAGAGGAGACAGTAGAGAGAGAAAGAATACAAACTTACGTACCAATGTGTGTGCATAACACAGAACAGTGAATGGTGTACTGTTCCATGAAATTTGATATTATTTTCAGGAGATTACGTGCAACAATGTCAACAATTTCAGAAGTCATTAAAGAAGGAAAATGCTGTCAGATTTCGGTCGAAAAAATCGCAAATAGAATTGGAACATACGTTTTTCTCTTGTCAATCCGTTTTTTTGGGGTTTAAACTCCATAGGGGTTGTTCAGTCCTTAAAAACCGGTTTTTGACAAACAACACGCCTTCATTTTTCAGTTTGCCTCTCTCCCATCCGCTCACTTCTTTCAAATCTTTCCCACATTTTGATAAAAGAGAAGAGAGAATTTCTCCATGAATTTTATTGATTAATCTACCAGACTCCCTTGCACTTATCTGCTTCTTTCTCTCATCATTTGTTGAGAAAATCTTAAAATCTAAAAATTGCTTTCAGGTATTTATATTGCCTTGTTCTTCAAAACCTACTATTATTTTTGAAATGCATGTTTTACATGTATTCCTCTTCTCCTTCTAATATACTCAGCTGATTCTGACTGGCCCAAAAAAGGTCTGAAAATGCCTTGAGCAGGGAACCGCTCAGTACCAACCAAGTGGTTAAAAGGAGCCATTTTCTGCGAGGACTTCGCCTATGGCCTTTTGGCGGGTGGGACTGATTTGCCCACCTGAAGGACAAACGGTTGATTTGACGGAAAGCTACAAAAGCGGAAGGAGGAGTTAGCCTCTCGTCAAGTCAGGGTTCGTCTGGCCAATTGTGGAAATAATCAAATTTAGAATCAATCTGGAACACAAATTCTGGTCTTACGGTCACATTGCACGATGGGTTGAAATATCCATAGAAGACAAACCTGCTCTTGAAAATGCAAGCTTAAGCATATTGATGGGCTTGGAATTCATTTTTTAAATCAATTTTAAGAAAATAAATGTTTTAATTTGATGATCTTGGGAATTTGCAATCATAAATAAGGGCTCTACCGTATTTCTTTTTGAACCTTCTGATAGGACAATCATGCCATACTGGACAAGGAATCTGCGTATTCGCGTTGTTCCGAGATAGGGGGCTTCCGCGGCGAGACCCATTTTTGTTTTAAAATATCTAACAAGGTTATAAATGAAAAGGCCCCGACGTGAGACCTAATTCTCGGTGTGTCGCGTATATGCAGGGCCTAATTTTACGGGGGTTACTGCAGTTTTAGCGCGCTGCAGCGAAAACTAGACTTTTTGGCATCCTTTTTCTTTTTACTATGTGTTATTTTATAGTAAAAAATAATGAGTGGAATAGGAAACCAAACAATAGTAAAAGTAATTGCCTAATTAGGACCCAGTATGGTTTAAAAAAGACTACAATTTCGTGTCCTTCGATGTCGTAGTCGAAAGCAATAAATTTTTGCGTTTTTCCTTTGTCCTAAAATTGTTATTCTATTATGAAAGCGCTTTTTCAC
Organism: Oscheius sp. JU1382; assembly: GCA_932521405.1. NCBI lineage: Eukaryota > Metazoa > Nematoda > Chromadorea > Rhabditida > Rhabditidae > Oscheius > Oscheius sp. JU1382. The sequence goes on from OW051479.1 coordinate 7,183,832, forward strand.
TATAAAATTTTTAAAAAGTTGCTTTTAGTCCATTGATCCGCTTCTTATAATCCATTTATTGAACTATGGCATCCACCCTCTCAACTCATTCATCCAATTTTCCTGCTCAGCGACCACTCCTATATTTTTCCTCCTGTATTTGTTAGCTTGAATTCTACAAATGATTTTTCTTTGCTGATTGGCCAATTTTTCCAACAATCGATTGATATTCTTGCTCTGATCACAAGGATTATACAGAAACAGTAGGAGTCTGTTACAAAGGAGAGTCACAGACAATGCCCTTATCCTTACGACGATGATGATGAGTTGATAAAAGATATTCCTTGCTGCTGTCGTTATCGAAAGCCCTAATGTTCCCCTAACCACAAATGCCGTTGTCAATCGATGTTGATACTTTATCTAAAGAATGTCTTGCAATGTATGATTAAACATTTCTTTCATTCCACTACTTTATCACGAAACTCGATGTAAAACAAGATTTTCACATGGATTCCTTGCTCTTAGCCAACAAATCGAAAATCAAGTTCATTAGCCTCCTCTGTCTGTCATAGTTTGTCTAAAAAAGACAACATGTTCGTTCACGATACCAGGGTGGCGTACTTTCAACGTGGTCAAAAAGCTACGTCAATTGCAGTAATTTGATAATGTTTATAATAGGGTTTTGGTCGAGAAAATACATTTTTCCATGGTTTTTTTTAAACATTTCTTTATCGCCTGACAAAGCGAAGAGTGTTAACCACTTTTAGCTGGCTGTCAACAATAACAAACTTTTTTTTTTAATTTGGGAAATTGTTCCAGAAATCTTTCTTCAAGAGATCGGGGAATGGATGTATAAGCAAAATCTTCTAGTCCTTGAGGCAGTTCTGGTCCATCAGTCCATTTATTTCCATCAAATATTTCGGATGTTTCTCCACTTTCCCAATCACCAAATACAATAATTCCATTCGAGAGTTTTCCTATTCCAAAAGACTTTCGTGGATGTTTAAAACTCCGTTTTTGTGTCCATTTCTTCTCGGGATCTTCGATATCCATTTCCCATACGCTATTTAATCGGCCAGATTTTGAATGGCCTCCAAAAATGGATAAAGTTGAATTGCTGATTAGCATCGTATGGTCGTCAACTTCAATAGGCAAATCACAAAATAAAATCCATTTCTGTAGTTTTGGATCAAACATCTCCACAGATTTTAAACTTTTTTCATTGTATCCTCCAGTGACAAATATTCGATCCTTAAATACTGCAGCTGCTGCTTTATATCTTGCATAATTCATTTCTCTGGAAGATTTCGATTAAAGGAAGAGTTCGACGCCTCCTACAAGTTGCTTTTATTCGATGCAAAATAATGCGCTGATCTCAGAAATGCACACGAAATTGCTTGAAACTAAATGTTAAAAAATAAATTGGCAAAACAAAACGAAAAAGTGTAAGTACAGTAACCCAGCTGCACCTTCACCCGCGCATTGAAAATTTGATTCGCTATAGGTTCTACTGTAATCCGCCGACTTTTGGCATTTTTTCTCAATTTTTTAATTCTATTAGCTTTTATGGGATTTATCGTTATTTTTATGCACATTTGACTACTTTCAGACAAACTTTTTGATTTTATTTTTCATCGATAAAAGAGTCTAAATGATGGCGAAATAGCAGAATTCATAGAAACACAAAAATCACAATGGATTTGGGAAAATCTTTGCCGAGTTAGGCAAAGTTCCCAACGCTAGAGACTTTTCCTTTCAGATTTAGAAGAAAACTTACGGCATGGAGGTTCATTTGTCTAGAGAAATGACATATTTTTCGACTGATTTTAGATACTCTCTAGAATCTCTAGAATCTCCAGAATCTCCAGAAAATCCAGAAAATCCTCCAATAACCCAGATGTCTCCTTTGTAAACCAGAGAGATATTTGAAATATCATTTCTACTTTGATTTAGCGATGCTAATTTCATCCAACTTCCATCATCTTTCAATTTATAACAGTCCTGCTGATAACCATCCTCGGAATATCCTCCAAAAATATAGATTTCTTCATTGAGTACAACAGCTCCATGACCAAACATTCCTATTGGAAGAGTGATGCTCAGTTCCTTCCAACGTTGAGCCTTCGAATCGAGCAAGTAAATTGTATTTAAATTTTGGAAACCGCCCAGAACTAGTACCTACAAGAAAAATGGACTAAAAGTTAAAAATTATACCGATGTATTTGCTTCCCCTCCTTCCAACTCCTCCACTTCTTCTGCTTCGATTTCTGTTTGAGTTGAGCTCTCTGAATGGATTCCACTCTCAAAGGAAGAGACAAACCAGCTGTTCTGCCGAGTTCCCCTCCTCCCGCCATCCCAACCAAACTGTCAGCCTCGACTTCCAACTGACAAAGCTCTTTGATTATTTGGGCGACGTTTTTTCTGATTTCTTCAACGTCAGTTTTTACGTCTAAAAGTGAAGTTGGCTTTAAAAAATGAATGAAATTACTTCTGGACGCCCGTTCTTGTCGAGCCCTACACTCAGCTATTTCCCTTTCGAGTTTCTTCACTTCATTCTGCGCCAATACGCTTTCTGTTTCTTTTTCTCCCAGCCGCTCTCTCAACACTCCGACCAATTTCTCATTTTCTGAATCGATATTTTCGAGTAGAGAATATCTCCCACCTTTGATCAGAGAATCAATAGTTTTTTGCCTCTCTTCATTCAACTTTTGCAAATCTTCGACTTCTTTATTTTTCTCTTCCAGCCTTGCGTTCTTCGCTTTTAATTCCACCGAAGTTTCAAAAATCATTTCTTGAGCTTGCGCCAGCTTTGCTTGGAGCTCATATATTTTCATTGGATCAATAGCATTTTCAGCCATTCTAAACAAGTTTATTAGTGAATAGAAAAGCAAAAAGAGGAAAAGGCTGGCGAGAATATCAATAAAACGAAGGAGACTGATAAGGACTAAAAAGCAAAGCAAATAGTCTAAAATGTATTTCAACAGCTGTGTGAAATTCAAATCATTGGGAGGAAAAGGTAAAAGTTGGATGGCAAGAACAGCAAAAGGATTTATTTTCTCTCAAATAGTCAAACAGCTATGGTAAAGGGAAGGTTTTATTAAAAGAAACGCTATCATTCTCTAATAGACGCGAACCTCAGGGGCTAGTGAAAATGCCATTTTCCAGTTGGCCCACAATATTCCGGGGGATCTTACGATTCCGTTTCGGTCTTGGAAATGTTTTTTAAAAAATCTGTTTTTGGTTCTGAACGGAACTTTTTCCGATTTTGCTCACCCCAACAGCTTATTGAAAAATAGACGCGCATTCTAGAATTTAGTTTATTTTTTTGATTTTATTTCCTCTTTGAACAAATTCTAAGAGTTACGATTTTTATCGAAGAATACGACGGCTGATTCATCCTATTTGATATTACTTTTCTTTTTCCTAAAGAATACTGCGAATGTTTAAAACTCGATCTTATCTAATTGGTCAAAACATTTCCTTCTTTCCTATTTTTCCGAGAAGTGGAAAGAAGTAGTATCTAAAGTGCAGAAGTAGGGAAGTTGCGAACCAGAAACAGTACACAAAACGAGAACTGGGAGGGAACTCCAAAGGGGACTAAACTTCTAAGGAAAAAAGACGAAAATCCCAGGAAAAATCTATTTTATGACTGCTATGGCTCATTCCAGTTCGTTCCACAAACTTTAAAAAACAATTTAATTTTCAGTGAATCTGTTGGAAGAAGTCGTGGACATATTGAAACTAGCTCAAGCAGATGCAAAAATGACGAAAAAAGCTTGCGACACCCGGGATTCCCAAGCCGTCTCCGATCCAAGTACTAACCGGGCCCAACGTTGCTTGACTTGCCAGATCGGACGGGATGGCGTACTTTCAACGTGGTATGGTCGTAAGCGATCTAGACCACTTGGTGCCGGGTTTTCTTCTCTTTGCCATAAGATATTTTGTTTTGGATGTTCCTCTCCAAATGTTTTTAACTGAAAAAAGTGTGTTCCATTTTTGTGTTATTTCTCGTGGCGTCATTGAACCGACCTCGAATTCTAATTCGGATGAGACGAGCGTGCATAGCTGGAGGAAATCTCGGCAAATATTTGTTCTCCCTGACCAGTTCCCTGACTGGCTACTTGTTCTTTTCTCTCCTTCTTCTGGATTCTGGACTATCTCTCCCCGGGCACTTTTTTCCCCTCTCCAATAATGCATTCCTTTACACCATTTGACGGGAAGAATATGGAACCTGGCCCAATCTCTGACCCTCCCCTAGTCATGACTACTAGTAGTCTCAGGAGTCATAAAGGCACTCGGTTGACTTCAAGGGCCACGCGCACCCGACGACACGCATTCCCACTTTCCTGTTACTCTTTATTCTTTATTCGGAACGGAGCTCTCCTCTCAGTCAGAGACATTTTTCAGAGAGAGATGTATTTCCTCCTTCTCTTACTTCTCTTCAGGATATCAGGTCAGTCTCCTCTTCTAGCCACACGCCTACTCCATTGGAAAAATAGTTATCAACTCTTATCAATTTTTACTTTTTGCTTTCTTAGTCTACCGCACTTTCGATTATTCAGCTTGAGATTGAGAAAAACTAAAAGTCGCGTTAAAATGAAAAAAAAAACTTCTATCTTCAAGGTAATTAGCAGGGTTCTCAAAGCCCAGGCCGGGCTTGAGTTTTTGCTGCTGTTTGTTCAAAGATGTTCTCGGCCAAGCCCGGGCTTTAAGAGCTCAAGCTATTAGGAAATTAGAAATATCTTAGCGAAAAATCTTAAAACGTACCGTCAACAACTCAGCAAATCGAAAAATCATCAAGAAAAGAATTGAACGAATTCTCAAAGACATCAATAAGAAAAATTAGTCGTGATATTGGTATAAGTCGTGAAACAGTTCGACGTATAGCTAAAAAGAAGCTTAACCTCAAGCCATACAAGCTTCAAAAAGTTCAAGAGCTTACAGAAGAAAATAAGAATGTTAGACTTCAAAGATGCCGAAAACTCCTTAAGCGGGCCGCAGGTAAAAATAATGAGAATATGAAGAATAAAATGGTTAAAGAAATTTTTAGAAAGCTTAGAAAAATATTAGAGATAGAATGCAATCAAATTTGTTCATGTTATTTTGGGTCACCCTGTAGTGTCTGTCCATCTTCGAGAACGATGTGTGTATAAAATATTTTTCCTGCTTGCTGCAGTTTTTTCGTTCATTCTGAGTTCTGGCTCCTCTTCCGCTCTGAAGTGCTACACTTAGCCGAAGTCACTAAATTTAAAATGTTAAGCAAAGCACTAACATACCCTTGTTTACAAATACGCTACAGGCTTTCAAAAGCTTGGCAGCATCTTCCTTTGGAAAGCACCGTGATAATAACGTTTTAATAAAATTTCTCTTTGCGATACCCTTGCGACCCTTCGTTCTTTTTTTCTCCGTCCGCTTTACTAAATCCAATTACGAGTACCACCATAATTTCAAGGGGAACCAGGGTCTCAATTTTGGTTGAATTGAGAACTTTTTTCAAAAGTACCTTCGATGCTTCCTAAAGAATTTAGCAAAAGTAATCAAGCTTACCAGAATTGCAGGCTCAACCTGCACTACTTTGTTTTCTCTTTGAGGATACTATTTATTCTCTCTTCTTCCTAAATTACATGATAATGAAGTAAAAAAACTCACATCATCAAAGCAAAACTTCTTCTTCTTGCCCAAAAAAACTGACCTTTCTGCTCCTCTGTTAAATCTTCGCCATTGTCTGACTTGTTCTTTAGAGGCTTTTCAGTATGATAAGTTAATCCAAAGGCAAGCTGAAAAAGTGGAAAATATTTAAGAAAAAGAACTAGCAGCTTCAAAATCAATGGCTGAGCCAAGAGAGACTCGTCTACCACGCATCGTTTCAGATGAGACTTCATCCGGCTCACTTTCTACGTCTGAATGATGATATGGTGTCTTAGGCTCGTCAATCTGAAATTAAAAAGGTATAAATAAATAAAAACGATACCTTCATCGCTCCATAGTCTTTGTCAGATTGATCATCATAAGCATCTTCATCCGGGTCGAAAAGATCACAATCCAAGTCTGGCTCAATGATCTCCTCTTCTTCAATTTCGATATGTCCAGCTTCATGATCCGTGAACAGATTCTTAATGGCAATGTAGAGCTTGTGAGTTCTCTTATCGAGGACAGTACGGTTTCTATTGGGGGAAATCAGCAGTTAGACGGGCAACAATCTCATATGACGACATTTACTGAAGAAAAAATTCTAAAAATCAAAAACACAAAGATCAATTCAATTGAGATGGCTATAAAAAAGTTGAAAAACTGAAATAAAAAAGTAAAAGAGAAAAAAACGATCAGGATGGTCAGAAAAGTTGTCAAATCCGTTATCAAGTATAGTTTTTAAGATTCGAGGTGACTAAAAAACTTGCAAAAACTAAAAGAAAAAGATAAGAGAAATAACGATCGAGGATCGAACTCATCACCAAAAAAAACCAAAAGACTCGTAAAATAGAGAAATACCACTAGGCTACCGGTCTACGTGTGATAAAGGGTAAAACCACGCAGATAATTTTGGAGGCTAAGCTAAAAAAGGCCCAGAGTCGTCTCTATGTATCTCTTCTATTGTCGCTCTTTTAAGGTATTTTTCCTATCAAGATCTTTTGAGGGAAAAAAGGAGCATCTGAGCAATCAAATGTTTCAGTTTGACCCGATTTCCTTGGAATGTTTTGTCTCGGATGAGTCATCGGAAGAGGCTGTCCCATCGATGAAACTCGATCTTTACGGGCCGTTTTGTAATCCAGAAACTGTCGATGTGACCTACAATCGGTCGTTTGCCTATGAGAAAATTTTGACAACCAAGATGGTCGGTGCGATGGAACTCGCTCGACATGAACACGTTGGATCAGAGCAATAGCCAAGACATTGCTCTGATCCAGAAAATCGTCGAAGCAACGAGCTTTTCGAGGAACATTTGTTTTCAGCTTTATTAACAAAAAACTTTAAAACTTGAGGATGGATTTAAGAAGGCTACTCTTTGAGCAGAAGTCGATTGTCTGGCAGGACGCGGTAGGATCGGCGCAAGATGTGATAAAATGGTCGAATTCCTGCTCGTACTGAAAATATTTATTAGCAAATTATTTATTGATAAAGAGCTTACTTGCTCGAAGTACTTAACACATTCATTTTTGACGGCGCCAAGAGGAGCACAAAGCCATTTGACTTCCTTATCAAACCAGGTGCTAAAAGTTAATTTTGACATTTTGTTGAGCTACCGAATTCTTCTAATTTCCTAATAGCCTGAGCTCTCAAAGCCCGGGCTTGGCCGAGAACATTTTTGAACAAACAGCAGCAAAAACTCAAGCCCGACCTGGGCTTTGAGAGCCCTGCTAATTACCTTGAAGGTAGAAGTTTTTTATTTTATTTTAACGCGACTTTTAGTTTTTCTTATGATCTGAATGAGAAACAAAAATCTATGGATCACTTCTTTGATCATTGGCTAGAGTGGAACAACCCGTGATTCAAGGACCTTTAAGAGATATAAGCTAATCGACGGTTCGAATTATCAGGGTAATGATAAGTGATCTCTTCAGCCGCTTGGGATTTTATTAAATCTGTGGATCCAAGAGCCTAGAAGTTCTCTGTTAGAGAATTCAAAGAATCTGACCTCATTTTAATCATTTTTGGTTTTCCGTATCAGTTTGAAATGACCTTTCATAGGACGAAAGAAGGTCAGGTCGAACTTCTCAACGGAAAAGTCCAAAAAATTAAGATAAGAGTTCATGGGGGAGGCTTCTATTAGAGAAAATCAAAAATAAATAGCCCAGGAAATTGCTCGAATTTCATAATATTTGAGCGAAAATAGCCAATTGACGGAGAAAGTAGTTCAATTTTTTCTTATTTAAAAAGAAAAAAACTTACTTGAAATCACCGGTGAATCCATTCTCTCCATTAGTGATGAGATCAATGCATGGCTTGCAGAGAGCTCCTCCTAGGAGAGCAGAGTTGCCGAATGGGACGGCTGGTTCGACAACAAGTTGCTCGAAGGGGACGACGAATCCGTAAGAAACAGCAGCGACGACAGCGAGAAGAAGAAGGGAACGCATTGCTGGAAAATGCGATTGATGAGGAAATGAATAGATGACGAGGAGACGACTCCGTTTTCTTCAATATAAGACAAGAGCCTTATCTTTTTTGGCTACGTGGTGACTCTAGTCACGGAATTGGAGATAAGAAGTTTAAGGATTTACTATTTACAATTGTTGTTATTCGTGGAACCGAATGGGTCAGAAGAATTTATCCTTTGTCTCTCCGGGTCCACTCAACGTCAGCCTTTTTACCTCTCACAATCTCAAATTTTATTCATCTTCTTATCGCTTTTTGATCCTTTTTCCTTTAAAAATGTTCCACTTGTTTTCCCAATTTTTAAAGCTCTGTAGTCCTTAATTTCATCCATAAATTTGTAGAATATAGTGAAAACTATGAAATCAAGCAGAAAATTCTAAAAGAGAAGCTATACATAGTGGAATCGCTTCTTGCTCATCGATCGCTTATATATCAGAGAAATGACTTTTGGTCGAAAAAAAAGAGTCACAAAGAACGAACTGTGTCAAAGTTCCTGGTTCATTTAGCTGCTCATTGATCGTTTTATATCAAAGGGAAGAATGAAGGACTTCTTGGTCGTAAATTGATTGAACTTGAGCAGAACACATTTGACTAGGCTTGATTGATTTCTTCACAATTTATCGCTTACCTTTATAAGAGGAAAAGGTCTAGGTTTAAATGGGATGAGGAGGGTTTAATTTTTGAAATTTAATATCCAGGATTTTGGCTTCAAAAATGATGAAAGTAAGTGGGAAATTTCAAAAGCCAGTCCCAGGAGAGGCTTCCATTAGAAGAACTATGGTAAAAATTTATTACAAATGATTTGTGAATTTAAAAATTACGAAGCGCAGAAATCGAGCCCACGACAGGCCTCCAGAGGCTCAACGTGTGTTTCGATGATGTGATTGACTTCCTCTTCGACCTCCAAGAAGTAGGATTGACACTCTTTGGCGAAAAATCCAGTCTCTGCGCAGACCTTCTTGGTCTCATTCTGGAACCATTTATCGAAATCGCCTTCAATTCCATTTTCTCCTTTCTAAACGGTAATCAGCTTGAAGAAGTTGTGAAAGAACCTACAGTAATCATGTTAATACAAGGCTGGCACATGGCTCCGTGGGCGATGACTTCTCTTTTTTTGGTCGTCGAAACGGCATCTCTGACGACAGGAATGGCGAAAGAACAAACCGCAGCGAGGAGGAAAGCAACCAGGAGGGAGCGCATTCTGAAGAAACAAAAAAAAATGAGCGAAACCAAGCGGATTATAAAGCCCAACGCGTCACGAAGGTAGGAAAACAATTAGCAAAAGAAGCATGGACAAGGGTGCAATCCTGTCTCTTATCGGAGCCTTATCTCGACCGGATTGGCGGCTCTCCGGACAAAATGCAATGCTGCTGCTTGAGATGCAGAAGAAGAAATCAGAATAGAATTCAGGGTCAGCTCCACTATGCAGTCTTCTAAAGGCTTTTGTCATTCTCTCTCCTTTTCTCCATTCTTCCGTCTTGCTATGACGTTTTCTTGAAAAGTTCAACCGATAAGTCACTTTTTTTCGGTAGTTTAAACTTCAAAAATTTGTGGTAAAAATCGCTAAAAGCTCTCTCTTTTGTCTTCGATTTATTGTCGACTTTTGGCCGATCTTGTTCTGAGATTCAATCTACTTATGATTTTGAGCTTTCATTGAAATTTTTATTGCTTTTTTAAGAAAGTTATAACCCTTGATCTTCTCTACAAAATTCCAGAACATTAAAAAACATAAAAACGAATAAAATGTCCTAAATTTGGATTCGTTTGAAAATATGGTAAGCCCTTTTTTAGCAAAGAAATTAGAATCTTTATTTTGGTCTCAATTTTATTGAGATTTCTTCTGATCCGTCGCTACTTTTTGTCCAATCTGAAGAAAAAAAAATATTTCAAAATAAAAAATAACATAAAAACCAAGATAAAATGCCCTAAATTTGGATTCTTTTGAAAATATGTCTAAACTTACGTCGGTGAAAAAAGCTGAAGGAATGGAATTTCCGTAGAATATTTTGTTATTATTGTGAACGGCTTCAATCCTCTTCATCTCCAAATATTTACTTTAAAAAAAATTGTTTTCTCTCATTTTTGAACTCACTCTGTGATCAATTTGGAATTAGCTTCAGCCTCCTTGTTAGCCTTGTAGTATTCAGCATCAGCAGCAGCTTTTTGTTTGGCTAAACGATGGAAGAAATAATTCCAAAAATTGAGCCAAAAATACCTAGATGGATCTCATCTTGAAGGCGATTAACCGTCTTTTCCATCTCCTTTTCAGCTATCGTTTGATTGAATTTAATGGCGGCTACTTGATGGTTCTTTTCAGCTTCTACAAACACACAAATTTTAAAAAAACATTAGAGAGATCTCTCACCGATGATGGCCTTCTTCCTCTCAGTTTCGGCTATTTTCTCCACAACTTTTTGATGTTGAGAAGCAACCAGAAGCTCAGTCTAAGAAGAGGATTTTATTTGTTTCGCTTTTAAAGTAAAAGCAAAAATTAAGCTATCGTATTCTTTTAGAAAGCCACACAGTTATTACCTTTTCTGCCTCCATTTTTTCATAATTTTTGGCAATCGCCTCAGGAATTGTAGGTTTTGTTACTCGAACTGACTGAACACTCAACCCAGGAGCCATCTTCTCGAGATCAACTTGAAGGGCATGCTTCAAATTCTCATCAATTGTATCTGCAGAGAAAAGAATTTGACAAAGTCGATAATCACTCACCAAACAAGTCAATATAGACTTCTTGGATTGTGTGCTTCGAACAGAATTGATTTATCTCATGATGGCTGAAAAATTGTTTTGAGAAAAATGGGAAAAACATCTTTTACATTTTGTTGTGAATCAGAGGGCGATCATAGTCGGGGGAGTAATTTTTCACAATGTTATGGACTGAAAGAATATGTAAGAATATTGAGGGAAAAGACCCACCACTTTCTCGCTTCAATAAATTTACAACTTCAATTCGATCGAAATGGATTATCACTCCTCCAGCTGTGCCGCAAGGCACATTTGTTATTGAGTCCGTTTGAATTGTCACCTAAATAATTATTTTTAGACTCTTTTTCTACAATAATAAATTTTCTAATTCATCGGAAGTGAGAAGTTTTACCTGGATTTGTTTGTAACTAGTGAGAAAGGGAATCATCCAATGATATCCAGGACCGGCTATATCGTTGAGCAGAGCTCCTCCCTAGACACTTTTAACTTTTTTTCCTTCGATTTCCCTTACTCGATAATAAACAGCTACGAATCCCTCTTGAACATGGTGGAGACCAGCCCGTCCGAAGAAGAAGAGTGCAACCAAGACCAAGGCGACTATCCCAAGAATGATAAACAATCTATTTTTGTGCAAGGCTGAACTCGTTTTTTTACTTCCTCTAAATTAAAAAAAATACCTTTGGCTAAGGGAGATCGTTCCTTTCTGTTGTGTAGAGCTACTCCTGATATTGGACCTCCCTCGACAAGGGCGTCCTGGCCGTTTGGTGGATGGGACATCGGCTAGTCGGCAGAACTAAAAAGGTCTGACCTTCACGGTAAAAATAAAAAAAGACGAAACGTAAACAACAAAAAATTTCAGAGATGAGACGAGAGAAAAGAATACAAATATCTGCCAATGAATTCTCAATGAATTGCTTATTTATAATGTCGTCTTATAAAATTGTAGCCCTTGATTTCTTCTAAATTTCTATAGAAGAATTCAAATTGTGAAAGAATTTAATTTGTTGGTTCGAAATTGCTCTAAAATACTGCAAAATTTGGAGTTTCTTGCGCAAACTCGAGTAAACAAACTGCTCGTTTCGCCTGTAAGTTTGTTGATCTTTGTCAATCGATCTCATTTGAGCTTTACGTTGGAACGCAGTGGATTCCGATTATTGTTTTAGGATCCCAAAAAGTGGAGAAGGAAGTCTAAAAATGTACTGAATTGGCACTTATAGCCGACGATTATCGCTTCGAAATTAAATTATTGACTAATTTGAAATTTTATTTGAAAAGAGAAATCGTAGGATTTTGTATGGAAGGGCGATAAATAGTCTCGCAAGAATTTTGTCTCAAAATGTGAGAAAATCTATTGAAAACGGAACAATTACAGCAAGGTCAGACAGCGGGCAGGAGTGGCCACTGAAATGAACACATCTGGCACGAGAGATCGGAAATTACTTCCTCTTTTTCCCATTGAGAATTGGAAACAAAAGTTCTGAATATCCAGCACAAGAATATGTTCCGGTCAACTGGGATTGGCAATGAAATCACCGCATCTGGACTGAATTTTTATTCAGAGGAAAGCTGAAGCTAGAAATTGATGACTGCTTTTTTGCAATATTTCCTATTTTTTCTCACAAAAATAGGAAGATTTCTTGCCAAAAAATGAGCGCAAAATGTACGAAATATTGGCCGCAAGGTCAGTCAGCGTCCAGCGCACACAATGGAAAGGAAAACAGCTGGCCGGAAGAGAGAAAGAGACGGGAAGTTTGAAATTCATTTCCATTTGATGAGGCACAAAAATGAAAAAGAAGAGAGGAAAATAAAGGGATGGAAATTGGTCGAAGAAAAATTACAAAAAGTGCAAGGGTTTGTTACTTTTTGTTTCTAGTTTGGTGGAAAAATACCACTCAAGGGGAGACCATCAATGTGACCATTTTTCAAGGTCAATCACATTGATTCTCTGCTTAAACCATCAGCCACTTTTCTCTCCCTTTTATATCAAACCATTTTAACCCATTGACGACAATCACGTTTTGGGAAAAAAGAGTCGCGAGGGACCGGCGCTTTTTTCCCAAAACGCGACTGCAGCCCACATGTGGACTACATTGTCGTCAACGTGTTAAACTTCTCCAAGACTGCTGCGATATTTCCAAATCCTTTCTATTTTTGAGCGGGAAATTGGCCCCGGAAATGACTCAAAACTTCCCATTCTTACGCCAAGAAACACGTTTTCTAGAGAAGCAGATGGTGATAGCGGAACATCTCAAATATCACGCCAATTCTATATCAAAAAGTTGTTCGAAGAATCATCCAGGAAAGACAAGGAAATAGGAGAGCAAGGAGCGATTCTGTAAATCACAAAAAATTCGAGCAAAAGCAGTGAGACTTTCTTCTATTTTCTAAGGATGAAATAAGAAAACTTTAGCTTTTTAACAGGGCTAACTTCCAATTTTTAGGCTAAAAAATTGGCCAAAAGAGACAAAAAACATTTACAAATCACACAAAATATCTAACTCTCTGGTTTTCTCATTGATTTTTGATAATTTTTCGATGGTTTTCTTTATTCGTTTTTTTCGACAAAATTAAATAAAATCTAGCAGAAAATAGACAGAAAAGCTATAAAATGCCTCTTTTATCCATAAAATTAGCTCAGAAAATGCTTGAGCATCTTCTTCCTGCTGATTCTACTCTTTGCAACCATTTTTGTCATAGCAGTTAGTTTAGCTTTTGATCTCAAAATCATTTCAGTGTTGTGAACTTTCAAATGAATGGAAACCAACTAAAGAAGACTCCAGCGTTGTCAAAACTTATTGGAAGCATGTTCTCTCGCTTTTAATCATTGGATGGCTGGTCTCTTTGCCTGGAAGAGATGAGGTAAGCAAGGGGAGCAGAAGTGGCGAACAAGCTGGGTAGCTATGGTTACCGGGGGATAAAGAAGAAGCCTTCAAAGGGTGTTGAAAATTGTCTTTTTTCAGCAACTTCCTTATCTAAAATTTTCCAAAGTTTGGACCTACTTTTGGCTACTTTTGGTGAGTCATTTTTGCCTTACAAACAGTCTCAAGAATATCACAACTAAGTCGAGTAATTCGAATCGAAAGCAAAAGTCTTTGATTTCAAAAACAAATAATAGAGGAATAGAAATATAACCACTCATGTGCCAATTGCTTTTCGAAACGATGACGAGTGTCGGAATTCGGTTCAAAGAGCAATTGGCACATGATTCGATTAAATATAATGAAGAAGGAGTCATTGAGTCATGCCTCGTCTTTGGTAATTTTATTGTGAGAATAATCAAGAAATCGATAGGATGCTCCAAGCCAATTTAAATTTAATTTTTACGGAATTTTTGAAAAGAGAAAGCCATTAGAGGAAGGGATTCCTACCGTCCGGGATCTCTCGACGCCGCCAACTTTCGATTCTTTCATCCAAAATGTTCTACTCGTTGCCTGGCTCCTAATCCACCAACTTGCCTCCTTCTTTCCAGATTGCTTTTTTTCTTATCGTGCTTCTACTGTTTGCTGAGTTTAAATTTTATTCTCCCTCTCAAGTTCTTATTTTTAAGTTTTTTTTAAATAAAAAAAACTAATCCTTTATATTAAAGATATCTTTGCAATGTTTATTTCTTCATTTGTCCTTACCTACTGCTGCTCCCACTGTTATCTTCAATTTTATGATGTAAATTCCTAGTATTAGATGAAGAAAAACTGAATTTTCAGCCTTTTATCTACAACGAGAAGTATCAATTGGCAAGAAGAATCCACAAAAACGATGAGATTTCGATTGTCACCAGTCGAGCTTTTGAAATTGTTTTGGAGAACCGATCAACAGAGGTGAGATCTTCGACAAATTTGAGACTTTTTGTTCAGCCGTGGTCGAGTTCTAAAGGTTTTGAGATTCGAAGGAAAATCAAGGCTGGCCAACGAGCCTGCAGGACGATTATCCCCCTTCCAAAGGATATTGTCATCCTCCCTGGACATACGGCGACTGTAGATTGAAGTCGCGTAAAGAATGACCGTAATTGTAGCTGATACCCTACACAGAAGAGGAGCCATTCAACGCCAAGAAGATTCACGGCTTTAGATGTTTTAACTACGATGTGGCGGAGAATATCCTGACTACAGTCAACCATTCGGATAGGAATAAAGCGCACATTTTGGCTCGACTGGAAGAGCAATTTGATCGATGTTCACCTCAGAAATGGGCTGAAATTACGGAGACTTTTGTAGTCAACGGATTGGAAAATAAAGTCCAAATTTTGTAGAATAAATTAGCAATTCTTCTCATCCTTTCGGTTTTTAATTATTGTTAAACTCTTTTTTCATATCACTTTCTCAAAAAAAAAATGTCAGTCTGTCCAACCTCAGGCTCCGTTTTTCGAATCCAGAAAGCGATCCGGCATATCACAATGCCAAGTGGTGTGCTTCTTATTTGAGGCTTCAAATTCGAGTCCCACCCAGACTTGGGCGGTTTACCCGTGCCCGTACCAGACTTGAGCGGGTAGTGATCTTTTTACTACCCTACCCGTTTCGGGTATTATCCGCTAGGGTACGGGTAACCCGCCCAAGTCTGAGCGAGGCTCATTTTTATCCTAAAATTTATACTAAAGGCCTTTTTTAAAGATAAAATGGGTCCCGCCGCGATTACCCCTTTCTTGGATACGAAGTATGTCGTCCTTTTTATGAACAGGCTATTGCCCTAACAGAAAGAGTTTGCCTGCGAAAACTCACGATTTCGTTTGTTTTTCAGTCGGCATTTCCAACGACTTCTACGCATTTTGCTCCGTCATAGTGAAGATGCACCAATCTTGGAGGAAAATCAAATCTTTTTAGCACCAAATTTCCTGAAATGATTAGCGCCGATTGCTCTGCAAATCAGCAAAAAATTATTTTGAATTCTTACTGTTTAAACCGATCAGCTTTGTCAATCTCCTCAAGAAGCATAAATCCTTCAAAGATGTGTTTTTTTATTTCCAAAGTGCCGTAGATTCTCTGCGCTTTGCTCAGAAAACCAATCTGCTTCTCGGGAATCCTGACCAAGCCGTAGAAAGTCCCATTCTCCTAGACAAAAGTGTTGTTTTTGATGGTGTCGAGTGCTTTTTGCACAAATTTGGACAAATTTTCTGAAGAGAGCTCCGTCTCCAAATTGAATTCAAATTCCACATTTAAGAGCTCAACTGGAGCGACGGCTGGAAGCAACAAATCGCCAATAAGATGAGATTCACCGTGGAGAGACTAGCTGTCTTGGATGAGAAGAATCTGCTAGAACGAATGGCGAAATCAGGGGATTTTAGTCAGATTGACAGTTTGATCCAAGAGATCGCATTGAATCAATCTTTCTTCTCGTTTTCAGATGATTTTTGGAGAATTGAGAAGAAATGATTTTTAAATAATTTATGAGAATTCCATTCTTCGAGAGAATGAGGAATAGATTTCATACAAATATGGCTTAAAAATTATGAAAATTTCTTTAGAAAACTTTCTTCAAGAGATCGGGGAATGGATGTATAAGCAAAATCTTCTAGTCCTTGAGGCAGTTCTGGTCCATCAGTCCATTTATTTCCATCAAATATTTCGGATGTTTCTCCACTTTCCCAATCACCAAATACAATAATTCCATTCGAGAGTTTTCCTATTCCAAAAGACTTTCGTGGATGTTTAAAACTCCGTTTTTGTGTCCATTTCTTCTCGGGATCTTCGATATCCATTTCCCATACGCTATTTAATGAGTTAGGTCTTGAATAGCCTCCAAAAATGGATAGAGTTGAATTGTTGATTAGCATCGTATGATCAGAAATTCCAATAGGCAAATCACAAAATAAAATCCATTTCTGTAGTTTTGGATCAAACATCTCCACAGATTTTAAGATTTCTGGATAATTCAATCCTCCAGTGACAAATATTCGATCCTTAAATACTGCTGCTGCTGCAGAATGTCTTGCATAATTCGTTTCTCTGGAAGGTTTTTAATTGAATTTTGAGAAAAACTAACGGCATGTAGGTCCATTTGTCTTGAGAAATATCGTATTTCTCGACTGATTTTTGATACTCTTCAGAATCTTCAGAATCTTCAGAATCTTCAGAATCTTCACAATCTCCACAATATCCTCCAATAACCCAGATGTCTCCTTTGTAAACCAGAGAGCTACTGGAAATAGCAGATCTTCTTTGATTTAGCGATGCCAAGCTAATCCAACTTCCATCATCTTTCAATTTATAACAAGACTGCTCAAAACCATCCTCGGAATATCCTCCAAAAATATAGATTTCTTCATTGAGTACAACAGATCCATGACCAAACATTCCTATTGGAAGAGTGATGCTCAGTTCCTTCCAACTTTGAGCCTTCGAATCGAGCAAGTAAATTGTATCCAAATAGTCATTACTGCCCAAGATTAATACCTACAAGCAAAGTCTAAAAGTTAAAAATCCTACCGATGTATTTAGCTGTCCTCCGCTCTGTTTTTCAACTTTGTTTTCGTTTTGATTTACATTTTGCGCTAAAAACTTCCTCCTCTTGTTTACTGGTGAATTAAACTCTTCTTCATTTGGAGTTGGCAAATTCTGTTGGCTGACAACTTTTCTGAGATTCCCTTGAGCTGTCCTCTTTTCCCGGGAAAGTTCAATAAATTCTGAGATTTCCGGTCTACTTTTTGGGTTTCTGTGCCAGCCGCTGGAAGCTTTTTTAATTTTTTTGCTTTTCTCTGCTTTGTCAATTCTACGCCTCACTTTTCAACTCCGATAAAGTGAAAACTTTGATTTTAATAAGCTAGATTGGCCAGAAATAATCAATTACCGAATCAATAAGGCTGAAATCTCCAATTCCTCTTCAATATTTGGCCGATTTCCATTTAAAATTAGATTAATTTGCTTGTACTGTGTTATTTCCCTCAAGTGACCATACGGTCTTCTAAACTTCTAATCACTATTTTGAAAAACTTCACTAACTTTCGGTGGATAATCTCCCAAAACGTAATGGTTAGCGCATAGATATCTGCCGACTTGCCATATTTAGTTCCATTATGAAGCTCCGGAGCTATGTAATCTACTGTTCCATTTCTTTTACAACTCGTCTAACCAAAAGCCACACTCACCCGCTGGTATGAGAAGTCTGTAGCTCAACCGCTTTAGCCACTCCAAAGTCGGAAATCCTCAAGTCGTCTAAGGATGCCCCAAGTAGAATACTGTAACTCCGATATGAGAAGAAGGAGTTTCTCACTTTTGAGGCTTGATATCTCGATGCAGTACGCCTCTTTCGTGGAGATATTGCAGACCACTTGAAGCCTTTTCAATCCACGAATAAACTTGTTTCATATCGTATTCTACTGAGGTATTATGAATCACTGGAAATGGCGTTTTAATGTAAAAATTTCTCGGCTAGAAAAGTA
Source organism: Oscheius sp. JU1382 (assembly GCA_932521405.1). Taxonomy (NCBI): domain Eukaryota; kingdom Metazoa; phylum Nematoda; class Chromadorea; order Rhabditida; family Rhabditidae; genus Oscheius; species Oscheius sp. JU1382. The sequence continues at coordinate 7,201,986 of OW051479.1, forward strand.
GCTAAGTTAATTTCTTTTTCATAGTTCTAATCGATGATCACTTTCAAATAATATTTTAAAGAACTAACGTCTGATAAAGTTCAACAGTAAAAATTCACTTAATAGACAAAAAGATCGAACAAACCGTCAAATAGGCTCCCGTTCTTCATGTACTCCATGATGTAGCCAATGCAGGAAGTGCTGATATTAGGTTCCTTCTTCTCCTTCTCTTGAACTTCTTCTGGAGTCAAAAGACCAAAAAGACAGATGATATTCGGGTGATTGGAATGCTATTTGGACAATTATTGAAATATTTACAAATGAAACTAACCTTCGCTAGGAGGATTACTTCACTCATTTCTGTTTTATCGACCTGCCTATTAAGTCTCTTGACAGCTACTTTTCTGCAAATGGATCTCTCTATTTTAATTTTTAGTCAGACTTTCATAAATTAGTAAATTTGCTTACCCCAGTCGACCATTGTAGCCGCGAAAGACTTCTCCCTCGCCTCCACTTCCTATCTGCTGTTTCTCTGTGAAATCGTTGAGACTAAACTCATCAATATCTAAAGAAGCATTGATTGTTAGGGTAGACTTACCAGAATTGACTACTAGAGTTTTTTCTGAAGGAGGAAAGTCACTCATCAAGATGGCGAATAGACTTCTATTGATTCGGGCGCTGGTTGTCTTGATAGGTTTAGCCTTTATTTCGAGAACATGAATGTGATTTCAGAGTGACTATGATCTGAAGAATAAGCAGAGAGAGGAGAAGAGCTTAGGACTTTGATCGAGTTCTGGTTATTTTGTCCGAGCTCTAGCCTCAAAGCTACCCATGTACCGGAGATTCTGTTCACGGATTACGGTTCTGGATACTCGCTCGTCCATCTCTGCTGAGGGCTCATACAAGCTAATTCGAACAAATTTCGAAAAGAAATTCGGATAGTTCTACTCGTATAATACAAATCTCAAAGCTTAAGAAAACAAATATATTTCGCCTGAGTGGGGGTAAGGTGATAAAAATAACATCTTTTTCTCGTAATTTTTGATTTTTCTCAATTATAACAGCTTCATATAATTGCATGGCCGGATCAGTCTCAGTTAGATTTGAAGCAGGCATTTTGGAGAAAGAGAAAAAGTAAATTTGGCGAAGGATGGCTGAAATAAAGGAATTTATTGCCGGAAGACAATAAAGCGCAGACTGATAAGGAATGGAAAGATAGATAAGAGCACATAAGCTCACAGCTTTCTATTTTCTAAAATTTCAAAGCTTTTATTTCAACGAAATTTGGCCTTCTCATATCCCTCAAAATGGCTGGGAGTCCTACCCCTTTTTGTCTTTTTTCAGGGAAGAGTGGACGCAAATCTCCAGGAGAAAGGGACTCAAATTCCAAGGAGGGGGCAAAAAGAACCCAAGGAAAAGAAAGATGGAACTCATTTCAAAATACGCCGAGGTTAGATTTGGCTAGACTGCAGGGATAAAAAGTGTCCAAAGGGTTCTTTCATATGACCAATATCAGACTAGTTTTTATAAAAATTTATCTAGAAAACTGTCTTCAAGAAGTCGAGAAATAAATACATAAGCAAAATTTAATAGTTTTTGAGGCAATTCTAATCCTCCATTCCAGTTATTTTCAGCAAATATTTCGGATGTTTCAGTATGAGCTCCCCGACCTCCAAATATAATAATTCCATTTGAAAGATTCGCTATTCCAAATTCATATCGTGGATATGTAAAGCTATCCTTTTCTGTCCATTGCTTTTCGACATCTTCGACGTCCAATTCCCATACGCTTCTTAATGGATCAAGTTCTGATTTGCCTCCAAAAACGGATAGAATTGAATTATTGATGATTAGCATGGCATGACCAAAAAGTCCAAAAGGCAAATCACAAAATAGTCTGGATCAAACACCTCCACAGATTTTAAGGATACTTCATTCCGTTCTCCAGCGATAAGTATTTTATTATCTAATTCCGCTGCAGCTGCGTTAGATCTTGGATAATTCATTTCTCTGGAGAGAGATTTTGATTAACTTTTGTGCCAAAAAACTAACGGCATGTAGGTCCATTTGTCTTGGGAAATATCATATTTTTCGACTAATTCTAGATTCTCTCTAAAAATTTCAGCATATCCGCCAATAGCCCAGATATCTCCTTTGTAAACCAGAGAGCTACTGGAAATATGAGCTCTTTTTTGATTTAGCGATGCCAATTTCATCCAAGTTCCATCATTTTTCAATTTATGACAGTCCTGCTGATAATCCTCGTCAGCTCCTCCAAAAATATAGATTTCTTCTTTGAGTGCAACAGCTCCAAACTCTTCTATTCCCATTAGAAGAGTGATGCTTAGTTTCTTCCAACTTTGAGCCTTCGAATCAAGCAAGTATATTGCATTCATTTCTTTCATTCCACCCAAAATTAATATCTACAAAGCCAAGTGATTCTATAAGTTTTAAAAATCATACCGATGCATTTTTGTTTCTTTTGCAACGTGTTGAGTCACAATTCGAACTATCCTGAAAGGAAACTGGCCTTTAGAACTCCGTTGTTTTCTCAGTTTTTCTTGCTCAGTTTGTTGATCTACAGGTGATTCTTTTATGGTGCTCAGGCGATTGGGAATATTATCTTTAGATTCTGCCTGAGCATTTTGCTCTATTTACATTTTGCATTGGAAATAAAGCCATCCAACCTTTTTGATTGACAGTCGATTCTAGAGTTCCTAATGGCTGACTCATACTCAATTGTAAAGCCATCTCCGGTTCTTTTAATTCAATGTTTTCAGCAACATTGGAAGCGCATTTAATCACAGTTTAAACTAAAATTCCTTCGATTAATCGCTTTTCTAATCAATTAAGAAAAAGGGAGCAAAAAATTATGGCTTCGATTCGAATTTTCGTTTTCCGCGCAGTTCGAATAGCCCTTTGTTTTTGCTCTCCTTTTTTTTCTAAACAAACCACAGGCTATTTCAGCATCCTCAGCCAGTTGCTTTACATTCGTTTCTAAGAAGACCAAACGACCAATCAGGTCAGAATTATTATTTTTAGTTTCAGCTAGCTCTTGCTCCAGCCTTATAGCTACAGTAGCGTGCAAAAGTTTACGAATTTTTAAATTTTTGCTATTTCTCGGTCGTGAGTAAGTGAAATTGCATCAAATTTTAACCAGAGATTCTTTAAAGAATCCGTGATAAGATTGTAGAGTTAACCGGCTCAAGATTGACGTACATAAAATTTTCAGTGGTTAGAAGAAAAATAGGGCGTGCAAAAGTTTACGAATTTTCCTTTTTGTCTAGTAATTCCCAGTTTTTTAAAATTTATTCATTGTGTAACTTCTTGTTTTTTTTTAGTATTATGCTTTTTTAATTAGTTTATTAGATGGGCAAAGGAAAAGAGATCAATCTCGAAGTGCAAAAACTAATTGTTGAAGCAAAGAAAGTTGGCAAACGCACAAAAGATATCGCTAACCAATTCAACTTGTCTCCCAGCACTATATCAACTATTATCAAGAGATGCCAAGCCAGGAATATGATTAGTAAAGCTCCCCGTTCGGGCCGTCCAAAGAAAACCACTATTCGTGAAGATAAATTGATTATTCGTGCAGCTAGGGCAAACCCAAGATTGACAGCTGTAGATATACACAAGGATTTAGTCAAGTCTAATGGACTTGTAATCAGTAAAGACACTGTCAAAAGACGCTTAAGATTTCATGGATTATTTGGACGTCGTCCCAGTAAGAAGCCAATGATAAGTGTAAAGAACAGGAAGGCCAGACTGGCATTTGCTAAACAGCATTTGGCATGGAATACAGACGACTGGAAAAAAGTAATTTTTTCGGATGAATCGAAATTTTGTCTATTTGGAAGCGATGGAATGAACTATATCAGACGTCCAGTCAACACCAGAAATCATCGAAAGTACCAAATCCCTACTGTAAAGCATGGAGGAGGTGGAGTTATGGTATGGGGCTGCTTTAGCTTGTCTGGAGTTGGTCCACTTCATCGAATTCATGGAATTATGAATGCTCCAGTTTACAAGGAAATCCTCGAAAACGTCATGCTACCATTTGCCCGTCAACAGATGCCAAGAAAATGGACTTTCCAGCAGGATAATGATCCAAAGCATAAGGCGAAACTGGTCAAAGATTTCTTCACGGCTAAAAAGATCAATGTTATGGCATGGCCAAGTCAATCGCCAGATCTCAACCCGATTGAGCACTTATGGGAAGAGCTTCAGAGAGCTACACAAAGCATTAATGTCAAAAATGCTGATGAAAAATTCGAGGTTCTGAGCAAAGAATGGGCTAAAATTTCTCAAGAAAAGATCCAAAAGCTCATCGAGTCAATGCCAAGAAGATGTAAGGCCGTAATTGATGCCTTTGGTTATGCTACAAAATACTAGTTCGCTTAATGTGTTTTTGTTGTTGTTTCTTTATAAGAGTTTTTGTTATCCCGTTAATTTGTGTTTTTTGAGTAGAAATAAAAAAATTCGTAAACTTTTGCACGCCCTATTTTTCTTCTAACCACTGAAAATTTTATGTACGTCAATCTTGAGCCGGTTAACTCTACAATCTTATCACGGATTCTTTAAAGAATCCCTGGTTAAAATTTGATGCAATTTCACTTACTCACGACCGAGAAATAGCAAAAATTTAAAAATTCGTAAACTTTTGCACGCTACTGTATTTACGTTTTGAAAATATAAAGCCATCCAACCTTTGTGATGGATAATACTTTTTAGAGTTTTCTTATTCAAATCCCATTGTAACGCCATTTGGTCATTCAATTCTTTGACTAGATCTTGTTTTAATTTCGCCACTTCTTCAATTTTCCATCGTATATTTTAAAAATCGAAGCGAACCTTTTTGAGCCAATTCCTGCTGAATTTTATTTTGCTTGACAGCCAATTCGAGTCTCCAATAGCTGCTTGTTTTCAGCATTTGCGGCTGCTAGATCTTCTTCTAGTTTTATCATTGAATTTTTCATAGAATATTTTCAAATAGGAAATAAACCTTTTTGAGCTAATTCCTGCGGATTTTCAGTCGAGTTTTCATTATGATGCCTTGCAATTTCTTGTGTTAAGAGCCTGATTTCTTGATCCTTCTCAACTATAATAGCCTTGGCTTCATATATTTGCAAGACCGAGTCTGTCTCTTTTAGACTCAAATCAGACATTTAAAGATGAATAGCTGAAAAATAAGTTGTTGCAGATTGTGAGAAAGTCATAGAAAGAAAACTGATAAGAAAATAAGCTAGTAGAGGAGCCGATAAGAAATTCCAACATTTACGAGATGCCATTCATTAGGGACGACCTCAACCCTGTGTCACTTTGTGCTGGGAGTAGATCATTTGATCGAAAAATTAGTCAGTTGCCCTCAACTCTTTTATCAGCTCTATGGGGATCGGATTTCTGCCCATTTTTAATTATAGAATTTACTTGAAAGAACAAAGTTTGATAGAATCTAGCAGAAAATACAGTTAGTTAGAAGCTTTATTACCCATTTGATAGAGTAAATTTGGTAGAATAAAGTAGACTTTTTAAAACAAAGGGTAGTGGGCATAAGAGGTGATTCCACAATTATTATCACGATTCCTAGCCATCTTGATATAGCCGTTTTCTCCCCATCCACTTTCCCAGCTGTTCTTCACAATCCAATAATCTCCGCCAGTCGGGTTAGTGCCATATCCAACTTTAAGAACAGCGTGGCCCAATTCATCAGAGGAGCAATCCTCGTTGTAATAGACTCCCTGTTTATAATATAAGAGAAGCTAGTATGAATGACAATAGCTATAGGCCCTTGAGTGGCGACAGCAATTTTCAGCTGCAACATTTCGAGTTCATCGAGACAAGTGAATGATTTAGGGAGTGAGCAGAAAGCTGCAATGATTTTGCGCTTTAAATAATGTTTGGATCTTTTCCGCTTTAAATCAGCAGCTTTCTGTTATTTTCTCCCGCTAACTCATTTGTAATGAAAGCAGTTCTCCTCTTCCTATTTATCAGTTGTGCCATTTCACTTCGGTATTTTTTTTAGTAAATTTAAAAAAATAATTATTTGCTTATTTTAGATTTAAAGAAGGCGAGACTAGCTCCCGACTTTTCTTCAATAAGAACATGACTATGGAGCAAAAAATCGCAGCTGCTACTACTCAATGGGAGGGCTACAAACTGAAATTCGACAAGAAATACAACGAGACTGAAGAGAAAGAACGTCTGGAGATTTTCATCAAAACTGTCATTATGATTGAAGAGCACAATTTGAAGTATCAGGCTGGAGAGGTTTCCTACGAGATGGGGATCAATCAATTCACTGATATGGTTTGCCTTTTTTCGAATTTTTTGTGCTCCAAATATAACTGTTTTGAGTTAAAAATAAATTTCAGACTGATGCCGAGAAGGAGATGTATCTTAACTTTCGTCCCAAATTTGTTGATGTCCAGTCAAAAGAAGAGTAGTTTCGATCAGTTATTTGCTTCAATAATCCTTTAAAAGTCTCCAATGTAAAAAATAGAAAAAGATCGTTCATTTATGTCCTTTTATGTACAGACACTAATAGATAAAGATTACTTTCCACAACCGCATGGGCTAGGAGGAGGGGCACATCCACAAGGAGCTCTGAAATTATATGAAAATTAATCGAAAGAGAGATTACGGTGGTGGGGGAGGAGGTGGAGGAGGAGCGCAGCAAGGTTGAGGTGGTGGGGGAGCACATCCACAAGGTTGGGGAGGAGGAGCACTGAAATTGGATTGTAGAAGAAGGAGAGAAAGGCTAGGAGTTACCATCCGCATCCACCACCGCCACCTCCGAAGAGGAAGCCAGAAGCTGTGGCGATGAGAGCCAAGAAAAAGAGGGAGCGAATCATCTGAGAGATCAATTTCTTGATTGAGAGAAAGAACAAACCTTAGAGAACAGGGAAGACTGCTGATTGGAGCCTCGTCGCAGCTGGGGTTATATACTCGAAGATGGCTGAGTCGGAGATGAGCAAAATGCCATAAAGACCCGTTTTTCATGGCCAAACTGAAAGTTCTGACAAACGTGGCCAAAACCGGATGGACAACGTGTGTACCCCCGTATATTGCCTCCGGGGAGAGAGATAGACCGCACCTGAAAGAATTAGAGATCACCCAAATAAACAACGTAGCGTACTAAAGAGAGACGGAGAGAGGCTGACGGGCGGTTTTTTTCTATGGCAATCTCTCTTCGAGAGACATAAACAAGTGGTGTAAAAGGACTATTCCTGCTGTTATGGCTCTAGGTGGTTACGGTCGTTATCCGCTTCAACTGGAATTTAATGTCTCAATTATTTTGCCAAATATATCAAGCTCTACAATTTCTCAGAACACCATAAAATTTGATTCAAAAGGTTAAGTAAAAATTCAGTTTTCTAGACCTACAATAACTTTCAAAAATCTCCAATTTTCTAAGCTTTGAAAGCTCTTAAATTTTTAAACAATAAAATTACGTACTTTTGTAGAGAACATCAAGCTATACAACTTTTCAGAAAGTCTTTAAACCGAAAAATTACCTAAAGTTCAAGAAAATAGCAATTTAAAAGCTACCTTAAATTGAAGACTTCTGACTTTAAATCTCATGAATCCTAAGCTCTAAAGTTTCTTTTTTAAAATAATTTTATTTATCTAGTCTTAACTAGAGAAGCAAGTTCTACAATTTTCCAAAACATCATAAAATCAGATATGTGTTTTTCCTAGCGAAAAAGCTAATTTTTAGCCTAGTGTAAGCCAAAAATCAAGCGAAAATTATTTGGAATTTAATTTTAAAAGGATTTTTGCTTTTTCTCTAAATTTTCAGGAGAGATCCACGGCTATAACTTTGCAGAACTTTGAAATGGCAGATAGATATCAAGCGAACTCGTTCATCCCAAAAAGGTCCTGATTGAAAAAGAATGATGTTTTGTGTTTCCTTGAGTATCCAAAGATCTCTTTTCATCTTTCTTGGCATGCCGACTTCTTTTTCTAGATCACGCAGTTGATTCCCAGATCGTGTCGATGGTCAGAAACTCAAACATCTGCCTTGGGGAGCACTTGGAGTGGCTTATCTGACCCGGCATCCCCAGATCGTTCTGAAAATATTTCTTTTCTTCTGCGATGGAGTGGCTAGATCAAGACAAATTCAACAAACTTTCAATTGACACTGGCCTTCTCTCAAAGTTTGTCTCTCCCTTGGGGAAACTAATCAGCGATGGGAAGATCAGAATTCGGTCGTGATCTCTACGCCTTCTTTGATTGAATTGCAATAATCTTTTGTCATTTTCAAAGGACTCTGCTTCGTATGAAAATATGTGAACACAAACCGGTGGAGAATCCCGTCACCGCGGTCGAACCCAGATCGAATCTACGCCCGGGACATTGAGATTATAAGGTGTAAAATCAGATAGCCGCCGATTTGGGTGTTCTGAACATTTCTTCCAATAAGAGAAGGGGAGAAGAATCACCGTCGTCAAATGTGGTTGATCGCTGAAAGATCAAAATGATAGCTGATTTCGGAAGAATTTCCAGCACCCGACATTTATTGATATTGGTCCCGTATTTCAGCGAGTAACAATCCTACAATGGAACCTCTTCCTACTATCGACGGTATCTACAGCACCCTGTACAACAGTTTCAAAAGGGGCTGGCTTAGCTTCTAGATTCGATTGAAATTACCTTTGCTTCTGTTGATCTTTTGGAGATGTCACTGGGCTTCAAAAACTAATAATAATTTCATCAATAGTTTAGAGCTTTATTTCAAAAGATCACATGAATTTCAACTTGGAGTCGATTTGCCGAGCTTTTAATATGTTTTTGAGTATTGCCATTCGATTTCTGGCATTTTAAAACGCCCTGATTTTTCAAATTTTTCAATAGCTTAATTTTTCAAGGAGTGGTCTAATTATCCGAAAAAAGGTAAATTTCTACCGTAAATGAAAATGCTTTTTGTATTAAAAGCTGTCTTGAAAAGTAGCTTTTTTCGGTCGCATAAAAAGAAGGAAGTAATCTCCCGACCTTTTCTGATTGTCGATCACTCGTCACGATCACTCGTGTTTCGAGAGTTTCCCCCCGTCTCCGAAATGAAAACGGCTGTCGATCACACTTCCCAATTAAAGCGCTGTTCTTTCGGCGAACCCTTTCAATGCAAATCTGCCCGCTAAAAGTCGGTCTTCAAACCTCGCGACTGTTTGCCCCAGCTGTGTAGGCGGTAATGCATTTCACCTTGAAGTGGAGGAGGTCTAATTCTCTAATTTTTGTTGCCGCCTCACTATTCTTTGTTTTTACTTTTTTTCAGTCATGACTGTTTCCTACAATTTGGATGTTTCCTCCGTTACTGTATTCTCCTTCCTCAAATTGTTGACAAGATGGAAAGGCTCCATCTACAAAAGCGTCCAAACTGAGTTGGGCATATGGATCATCGCTTATTATATCATTTTCGCGGGAATAAGACTCCTACTAAGCGATGAAAATCGAGAGTATGCATGATCCTTGGAAATTCTAGCAAAAATTCATAGGATTTATGCCGCATATGCCAGAGTAATTGACAAAAAATTAGACTACATTCCTTTGACGTTCATGTTAGGCTTCTTTGTGACAATTGTGGTCGATCGCTGGAGGAATATTTTCACAAACATTGGCTGGATTGAAAAGTAGGTTGAGAAGAAAGAGAAATGGCGCCAAAATTTGGACAATTCAAGGTGACCAAATGAACCAAAGAGCTAGAGAGTTCTCCCGAGAAGTTTGTTTCGTAAAGTTCTTCTCAAAGTCTATTAAAAAAAGCCAAGATATTTATTTTAAAAATGCGATTTTGTCATGCTTTTTCTGGAATTTCGCAGAATTCAAAAACAGCAAATATCTTCGTATTTTTAAATACCGTATCTTCAAGGTTTTCCACAAAGTACGTGATTTATTCTAAATTCTCTTCTCCTTGGGATTGATCTTTTTTAATGACATTTTTGGAGAAATAGTTAGAAATCTTGTAGTTTCATCCTCGGAAAGAACTTAGGGAAAAATGCCCAATTTTGAATATTAAAGCAGCAAGGAAATGGTGAAACTACACTTTACATTCACTCGAATCGACCACAGTTTAATTCGTGGGGGACGTTTGTGCCATTTAAAGCAAAAACAGCGAGAAAAGGTCAAGACGGACGAACAGCGGGAGACTACCGTTCCAGCCATCAATAAATTTCAGTGTAGCCTTGGCCACAGCGGCAATCTTTAGAGGAAATGACAGGAGAGCTGTCTTGGAGAGGAGAGCCATCATTCGCTATTTGGTTCTCTCACAAGTCCTAGTTTTTAGGGATATTTCAATGAGAGTCAGACGGCGATTTCCTAATTTAGAGTCTCTTGTTGCAGCAGGTTTGTCCTCTTTTTGATTCTTTTCTCATAAGTTTTAGGCTTTTTACACGAACACGAATTGAACGATCTGAATTCCATCGATATCGCCTACAACCGATATTGGGCTCCAATCAGCTGGGCGACTAGCATTGTCATGAGAGCTCATCAGCACAAAATAATTGAGAGTCCCCCTTCCTTTAATACTCTCCTTAATGTAAGTTAGAGCCTATCGATCCCCGTCATTTTTATTTACAGGAGATTCGAATCTTTCGCACCAATCTTTCAATAATTTCTTCTTACGATTGGGTTCCCATTCCAATCGCCTACCCACAGGTAATTCTTTTTTTTTCTCACTATGAATCGTGCAGAGAAGCAGAATTCCATACCGTGTTTCTTCTGAATTTCTCGCGATTTTTTTGGGAATTTAATTTGATCCCATAATTTTCAGTATTCTATAAAATCGAAGCTTTTGATTTCTTCTACAACTTTATAGAATATAATTTCTAACAAAAATAAGGCTAACTCCTAGAAAATTGAGCTTTCCACGCGAAGGCCATTCACTTTTGGGTTGCTGTTGTCACAAAGATGGTTTATTTCTGCGATTTTTAGTGTTTTTAAAGTTCTAAAAAGTTATAGCTCTCGATTCTTTCTATAAATTAAAAAAAACACCAAAATTATCGAATATTGCGAGACTTTTATTGTAAAAGAAATACAATGAATTCCTCCTAATTTGATAAATCTCCCCCAGAATTATATAAAATCTAGGTAGTCTTCTTGGCGACTCGCGTTTACTTCCTAATTTGTTTATTTACTCGTCAAAACCTTCCAGACAGTAGTGCAAAAGGCGTTAAGGTGAGTTCTTCCCCAAAACTTTGATCTGAAATTCGACTTCCAGGTGGAGTTGTGGTTCCCTTTTATGACCATCCTTCAATTTGTTTTCTTTGTCGGTTGGATGAAGGTGAACTCTTCTCAACAAGAAAAAAGGCTTTTAGGTAGCTGAAGCGTTGTTGAACCCAATGGGAGAAGACGAAGAGTAAGTGATGTCAAATGGTCCTGTTCTATCCCCTCTTTTTACAGCGACTTCGAGTGCAATTTTCTTATTGATAAGAACTTCGCTGTTAGTTTATCCCCCTCCTTGTTTTTTTGAGAAAAAAAATGCCAGACAGGATTGGCAATTGTGGATCAGACGTGTGGCTATTGCCCGGAGATTATTCCCGACAAATTTGTGGACACTGGCTTCACTCCTCTCTACTCGGATGATTCTTTCAAGCACGGAGTCACTCAAGGAGGATTCGTTGGATCAGCTGAAGGAGTCAAGTTGGCTCTTTTTTTGGGAATATTTTCTTTCAAAATTTAGACTAGCTGATCCGAAGGATAAAATCAAAATGGTGGAGGTTACTCCTCACGCTTCGATGGAAGATCTCTCGACGATTGGCTCCGCTAAAATAAGAAAACGCTCCAGTGCTTTGTAAAGCAGAAACTATTTATTTTTATACAAAATCAATTTTTTTAAGTAAGAATGGGGCACAAATCTCGCCGACTGTTGAAGTCAATGGAAGTCCAATCGTTTTTGGCCATCAGTTGACTAAAGTGGATGAGGAAAATGACTCCAAGGTAGACTCTCTCTCTTTTAAAAATGCCAATTTCCTGGTTGATCGAAAGGGTTAAAGGGTTGAAGATTGAAAATGATCGCAAATCCGAATAATCGGCGCAAATTGGATGAAATGATCATGATTTTTGGGTGCAAATGAGGCCATTTGAGAGAGTTATGTATTGTATGGAATTTTGATTTTTTTATTCGAATTTAGAACTACTTTTATACCGAAATCCTTATGAAAACATTTAAGGAGCGGTTACTAACTTAAATCTTTTCCAGATAGTGAAAAGAATTCAATTTTGTGATCAAACTACCGGAATTCTGCAGCTGTTTCTACTCACTTTATCCCTTTGAGACTAAAAATTTGCTAAATTAAAAAAAAAATCAAGCCTCACTGCGAAACAAAAAAGCATCAAAATGTCTTATTTTCAGGAAGAAAAGGACGAAAAATACGAAAATGCTCAAAAACGACAGTGATTTTCGACTCTCCAAAATTAAAATTAATAAATAAACATTGAAAGGTGTTCATTCTTTATACTCCTATGTAAGTCTCCCATGGAGCCTTAGCCCTGGCGTAGCCCTTGGCATTGAAGTAATAAGCAGTGCTTGTATTCTTTCCATTCCAGTGTGAAAATTGGAAGACTCGCTCTAAAAGAAAAACTGTCATATCGACAAGAGAGAAGCCCACTTTGCTGTGATTTGTAGGGATCGTTATCAGTCAAATTCTGAATTTGCGTCCAAAGAGCGACATTCGAAGCTTGAGGCAGATACTTTTTCATTGTCTTGGCGTTGTCAGCGTTGGCGAGAATCAAATCTCCTTTGTATGTTGTGTCAACTGCTTGGAGGTCAGTAACAAACTAAAAAAATGGAAATCAAAGAATAAATTTGACTATTTTCTGGGAAGCTCTGGGAAAGTTCTTGATGCCTAAAAATGATTTTAAAAAAATTCTAATTTTGATGATTTTGTACTACATCAATCCCAAATGGATCTCTCGAAATCCCAATTTATAGATAAGCTCTCCAAAATTGGGGAGAAATATGGTATTTTTCAAAGAATTGCAGGTCTAAAATAGGTGATTAAATATCAAAAAAATCAAATCTTTGATTGGCCAACCCGATTTTGAATAAGAAATTGATCCAATCCGTGAAAAATTTCGCCTTCTCCACGAATTGTTTTTCCCCCAAGTCTTCCCAGAGATCTACTCCATTTTTTAAGAGTTTTCTATATGGGCTAAAAACGATACATTGTTCCAAGTTCTAGCTGTAGCAATTGGCTGATAGATCATCGTAATCAGCTGATTGTCGATGAGAGTTTTGTAGAAGACAAAATCCATCAACTCCAAAAGAGTCTTTTGGACTTTTGCCTTTTTTGTAGCGTTGGTGATGCCAGCTAAAAGCTGAAAGATTTTCCATTTTTGAGAGACTTTTTATTTAAAACTTACGTTGTTCACGACTTGATATTTCACTAAAAATGTGTCATTCTTGTTGAAGGCGGTTTTGAACTGAAATAATTCAATGAAAAATGTCTAAAAAGCTTGCGACACCCGGGATTCCCAAGCCGTCTCCGATCCAAGTACTAACCGGACCCAACGTTGCTTGACTTGCCAGATCGGACGGGATGGCGTACTTTCAACGTGGTATGGTCGCAAGCAATCTCGGTCACTTGGCACCGAGCTTTCTCTTCTCTTTACTTACGCTTGTTAGCTTTGCTGCAGTGAAGCCATAGTTGGATAGAACTCGATTGATGACGCCAGGATTGGTTGGAGGGAGCCCTTGACCGTGAATTTCGGAGAAAAAGCCCAAAAGGGCAATGAGGAGAACAAGGGAGGATCTCATTTCTACGTGCCAACCGTTCGATTTCGATTTGCTTTATACCTCCCGAAACGGATTATTTTCCACTCATTATCATCGAAACAATCCCCCTCGTTTATTGAACCAACCAATAGACAATTGGAGGGGAAAATTTTTTTAAAACAAAGCGTTGATAGATAGATATAGACAGGATAGATGGGAGAAAGTCACGCTGAATTCGAGTTTTGGGTTGGATTTGCTGGCTAAAAGTAGTATTTTTAAGGTGAAACTTATTTAAACAAACCTGCAATTTTACTGTCTTAAAGAAGAAAGGGGCAACAGCCTTTTTGAAGCCTTCGTTGAGATATGGAACAAGATATAAGGTGAAGGAGCCTTGAAGACCGGGACAGAAAGCGAAGAAAGAGTTGTTAAAGAGACTCATAAAATTGGATAAATTTCCAAACATTTCTGGCTGTTGGAGAGTCGAGGTAATCATCATGTAGAACATCACAATCAGAGATTCCAACGTCAAAAGCTGAAGGATTTTAGATAAAAATATCGCATTCTCCTTTCTACCGAATTACCGAGGAAAATTCCTTGGTCATTCCTAGATTCTACAGGCAGATACCCTTACCTTCATGAAGACGGAGTGAAGTTTCCTTGTTTTATCAGAGACATGTCCCAAGTTTTGACGAAGTTTTCTATACATCACAACAACCATAGCCAATGTGATTGGTACAGAGAAGATTGGAGTCATTGTTAGGACAATTAACAGTTTCATCTGAACATTTTTGCGAGATCAACTACTGTATTTGCCTCCCAATTTGGTGGCTTGATGGCATAAGTGGGCATCGTTTGAACTTCTTTTTTTGTCGCATTATCCATTCCAAAATAGAAGTCTTTTACCGAAGCTCTGGAGCTCCAAATCACCAGCTAAATAAGATTTTTAAAATCAAACTACATCCACTCTCGAACTAACTGAAACACTGCTCGCAAAGAGGTAAATTAAACTAGTCGCGACGATAATGTGCTTCTTTGTCAGCTGCATATTAAAGAGCATACAGGCTCGAAAAGCCATCATAACGACGATCATCGAAGGAGAAAAACAAATAAAAGGAGCAATCAATCCATCAAAAAGATGGCAAACCCCCGATCCCAAGTAGCCAGCCACTCCATAACAAACAAAAATCACTCCAGGATCAATCATTATATGTCTAGAATCACAGTCTTTTTCCTCTCGAAGTCCACCTGTTGGTGATAAGCCATCCAATAATCAACAAGATGCAATCATAAAATGATCGAATTTGCATGAGCAAGACATAGTTTTTCGAGTCTTGTTTCACTTTATTCGATAAAACCACCACTAGAATAGAGGGAAATAAAGCGATCAGCATCGTGTTGGTGGAAATTATTCGAACTAGGGTAGAGTACTGATCCATTTTGTATAAAAGTGAGGAAACAAAATGAGCAGGTGGGGGAATAAATTGAACTGGATCATTGTTCGTACTTTCGTTGCTAAATATTAAATTAATCAACAATGCTCGAAAGAGAAAAAAACAGTAGGGATTGATCAAAAATTACCAATTTACTGCCAAGATTTCTCATTTGCGTCTTTTTCAGTAACTGTATCTAATTTTTGAGAAAATTTTCAAATGTTGGTTTAAAATTTAATCATTTTTTTTCTAAAAATATTGCTCTTATATCACCTGTAGCTAATGAAGGCTTTATCCAAACAGATCACAGGATTTCCTTCGTCCAGCTGGTTTCGGCTAATTATAATCTGTTCACTAAAAAAGGCGACAGCTGATGCTACGAGAAAAGAGGTTTTTTGACCCATTTTTATCCTAAAATTTACTAAAGATATTTTTTAAAGATAGCTGGGTCCTGCCGCGATAATCCCTTTCTGGGATACGAAGGATGTCGTCTTTTTTATTAACAGACTATAGATAGCAAGCTAGAGATTTATTCCTCTACCAAAGCGAAAAACTCGATAGTTAGGACTGGTTCAAGCTATTATCGGATGAATCTGTTGAAGAGCAGAGACCAGTTGAGACATTACAAGAGGAAGGACAATCGGCACAAGTTGCTCCAGCTTTGTAGACATTTTGGTTGTAATAATTTCCCCTAGGAAATTTAAATATTTTTGAAGGGAAGGAGAATACTTACGGAGGTGAATACTGGCAAACAACAGCCAACATATACTGAAATCCATTGTAGCTGGGACAAAGGGCCATTCCACAGCCGAGATGGCTGGTAGCAGCCCAAGACATCTATAGAATTGTTATCAGAACTACCGCATTTTCTAGGAGCCTTTCCTGGCTTGACCCTCTCTACCTCTCCTACCATTATGAGAGAAAGTAAAAAATTCCAAAAAATTGATGACAATTTAAGAGGGGAACTAGTAAAAGTGCGGCAGTTCATTCGTACCTGAGTAGCATGGCCGATTTGGTAAAGAATTGAATTCGTAAATTTGTTGGATCTGAAGCCATATTGTTGGAACTCATTCGCCCAAGCATTTGATGCTGATATTCCCTGTCCAATAGTACTAATCTTAATGAATTTGGTTCAAATAGCTTAGTCTCTGTTACTGGAATCGAGCTATACATCCAGTAGAGGTTCTCTCCCAATCCTGGAGTATACGAATGGCCAGTTGGACAAGTGTTCGCGTAGGCTTGAGCAGAGGACTCGACGTCGCAATCCCAATACTGAAAAGCTTTTAGGCGCTTTAAAAGTAGGATAAAGGATAGAATTCCGTTCAGGATCCTACTTTTAGATTGCGTAGCCTCAAAAATAGACAATTTATCCCCAATTATTTGCGATTTTCTGGATTATTTCAAAAGTTTTTGGGCTGATCTATCAAATTTTCCATAAAAAAAGATTAATTGATCTTCTGGTGGAGAGGTTTGTGTGTATTGTGAGGTTTTGATCTATTGTAGCCAGTCTAGATCAAATTGCTTCCAAATATTTTTGAACTTTGATATTTAACCGATTACCTCTTTGAGGTGAATCACAATCACTAACTACAAAAATGGCTACGGTAGTTGGTGGCTGACTCACCATTTGGAGCATATTGCTAGCTGGTGGCTTCCTCAATCCTTTTGCGCTAAAAGTTCCCAACGAGATATTGGATCGAAGAGAATTATGGGCCTAAACTATGTTAAAAAAAGGGGGATCGCATCCTACAGTAAGAAAGTTATATCGTTCACTGTCTGAAAGCAATGAATTACTGCACCAATCGGCTGAAAATTGAAGAGTGAAGAGGAAAGAATTATGGTAGATCTCACCTAAAGCAGACGAGACAAGGAAAAAGACGAAAGACAGCATTGATGATGCGTTTTTTGAACCAGATTTGTGCAGTTATTTATACCAAAAGAGTTGTTGTTTTATTCAGGAGGTTTAGGCTGAATATTCTCATTCAATGCGGAACAAACAAACCAAACAGGAACTAATTTATTGGGCAGCTTTTGGTCTTCTTTTTTTTGGAAAAATTTGAAAATTTCTTCGTGTTTTTTTTCTTCTAAAATTTGACAAAAAAACAGAGAAAAATCAGACATTTTTAGGTACATTTTATTTGAAAAAATTCCAAGAATATTTGCAATTCTGCAAGGGCAAAAATAAATATTCTTTGATGGATTCTTCAAAAATAATTAGCTCAAACAAGCTCATTTTTAACGCTAAATGTTCATTTAAAAATGAGGATAAAAATATATTACCCAAACATATCGCAAAGCGTGGGCGATTAAAACCACCAAAGTTTTTAAAAAAATTGCAGATCAACAAAACTATATATCTCTCTCAAGGTGATATAAAAATTCTAAAAAGAATCCCTACATTTTTTTGTCACGCTCTTGTTGAACATCAAAACAAAACTATTTTGGAAATCTCATGACGGATTTGCTACGAATGTTTACGTACTAATAGTGACAGATTAACACTAGTTGAAAGAGTTCAAAATAATACTGTAGCTGGCTGAAAATATCGTTTAGCTCCATCATCGCGTTCAGTCCAAGAGATTCGAGGAGTAAAACTAGATGAGCAAAACGATTAAAAGACTTCAAGATTTTTCCTCTTCTCTCCACCTTAAAGATTGGATTGAATAATGAAAAGATTTTGGATTTAGCCTTAAGAAAAGTAGTGCGTACCTTTGAAAGAGGGTATCTCCCATCTATATCAGAATTTGAGAAGTTCGGATATAAATTTCCAAAATCGGATATAGATTTCCAAGGGCGAAAAGAAAGAAAAATTGATGGCTAATGACCATTCTTTTGGATAAAACGCTTATTTCGCAGCGCTAAGCCTGCATTGGCTAAGCCTAAGCCTTAGATTGCAAAAGAAATACAATTTTCATATTTTCTGGTTGCGGAAACCTTTTTTCTTGGCTTAGGCTTAGAATCCATCTTTTGAAAATCTATATCCAAATTTGGGAAATTCGGATATAGATGGGAGGTACCTTGAAAGAGAATGAGTCACCCAGTGCCTGGCCCTGCCAGTTTAATCTCAATTTGATCTCTCCCACCCACAGTATAAAAGCGAAGCAAAAAAGATTTTGATCCAATTTTGTGTCTTCAACTCTCAAGGTTCCACAAAAAAGAAGGAATTCAATCACTCAGTCTCCCCCTCTCAATGTCCTTTTCGTCTTATCAAAATCCGGAGAATTTATTTGCTGTCTTCAACCATGCCAAGCAATGCGTCGGCCAGGATCAATGCCCCCGTCCCGGTTGTGTCGAAATGAAAGGGACTTTCTCTCATTTCAATAATTGTACAGATAAGGAGTGTAAAGAGCTTTCTTGTTCCGTCTCAAATAGGTTCGTTATTTTATTTTGCAAAAAAATTGCGGAAGGGAAATTTACAGAATGACTGAAGCTGTTTGGCACGATTATATGAAAATATTCGCCCCGGCGAAAGAGTCAGAAAAGAGAGAGGGAAGCTTTAGTCCATCTGATATCTTCCCTAAATTATAAATAATAAAATTTTTTTTGAAATCTTGGAATTTGAATACAATCGCTGTTCCAAGGCATCAGAAGCAACCACCGCAATAAATATCTAATGATTTCTTTAATATTTTTCCAGAAATTATTGATTCTCTCTTCAACATTTTTCAGTTTCTAGGAAGTTTGTTATAAATCTATAACGTTTTTAGAAAGGAATATTCCATTTTTATCTCGAAATTCGAATACATTTGGGTTACCCCTTCCTTCCTAAAAGACCGATCAAAATCATAATTCTTGATCTTCTTTTAAATATAACAAGTTTACCATCGGGGTCGGGGCCTTCGGCCCGACAAAGCTTGAGGCCTCAAAGGATTTTGATAGGTCCTAAGAGGCTTCACACAGACAGACAGAGATCGAGGCAAGGGCCTTTGGTCCTAAATGTGGCGGTAGTCGAGAGATCTTCAAGACTCCCAATTTAAAATTTTTAATTCTAATATATTCTATTAGGCTGAACAATAATTTTAAGCACCAGCTTGGAATTTCTAAGTTTTGGAAGCGCACAAATATTAATTTATAAATAGTTTCTTCCCTTGAATGGTCACTTCCCCTGAAATTTTAGTCCCGTCTCCTTTCGTTTTGAAGTTTTGTTCCCTGCTCAAGACTCGTTTTGTATACTGTTTTTAATTCCCTACTTCTGGGAGTTTCCCTGGGATTTCCTAAAATTTAGGAGAAAAAAATGACCGCAGCCCCCAAAAAGAATTAAAAATGGATTCTCGACAGGTTTTGACCTGAGAGGCTTCACACACACAGACAGACAGAGACGGACGCACTTTAAATAGATTAATGGTTTTTAAAATAAAATCTATGGCTCTTTAGCATAAGTTAGGTCTGAAAATTAAGATTGAAATAGAATTTTATCGCATCAAGGTCCATTTTCTTGGGAGTGATCTTGATATCAGTAGGTTGGTGAAAATCTGGAGCAGTTGATGCCACGATTCAACTAGATAACGCCTAAGCATAACTACTGTATTTCTTCTCTCCTCCTAAGTATAAATTTTTATGAAGTTTTCGACTTGCTTTTTATATTCCAACAGTTTTACGAAATCGTTTTTTAAAAAAGCTTTTGATCTCCCCTATAAGTTTTGAATATGATTTTTCATTAAAAAATAACTCCTAGAATATAGTTTATTTAGAGTTTTCCAGAGAGGAACATTGTTCATCTTTTGGTTAAATTAGCCTCGAAGTTGAAAGATTTTATCAGCTATTTCCCCTCTAATATCAAAGATGTAATAATACCTCAATTGTAGGAAGTTATAAAGAGCGTAGAAGGGGTGATGGTGGGGGCAACTGAACTGAATCAACTCACAGAAGTTACTCTCTACAGCTGTTATCCTTCAATTTTTGTCTAAAATAATGGAATCTTAATTCTCAGCTCTCTTAAGTTGTTAGTAGCTTGATAGGCATCGAATTGGACTTGGTTTGGGTTTAATTAGTTGTCTGTAAAGCCCTATATAATTGCGTTTTACCTATTAGTTCGCTTTGTGATCCTCTTTATGTCCCTCCTACAATTTCAAAAGATCATAACACGCTGGTTTCGTTCGGATATTCGAACTGGATTAGTTGAAGCTTACTCCCTAGTTGCACTTTTATTATTGTCCCCCACGCGTATGTTTTGATCGAATCCCCTACCCTTTCGACAAGATGTATGTGAGAGAGACAGAGATTGGCTGAAGAGATAGAGACGGATCCTATCAATCTGAACGGGTTTTTATCAGAGTCTATGCATATGCAGATTTCTATGGGTCATGCGCATCTTGATTCAGTGCATAACACACGCAGGATTTCTCGATCATTGATATTATATTTTTCAATGAGAAAGGCAAATCACAAAGCCTACTGTAGCACTCCAGAATCTAATCAACTCTAACTGCTTTAGATTTAGGAAAGCCAAAAATACTGTCAAACTCATTTAAACAATGCGGAAAAAAAATCAAGAAATTAGAATTTTAATAAAATTAAAACTAAAATTTGGATGCTAAAATGCTACGATTTGCGCTATAAACTACAGTAATTTTGTCGACCAGAATCGTCTTACCGAGATGACTATCAGTTGATCTTGAATCTGAGTTGTTGAGAGTCCATAGGCTATTTTTGTACTTGATCAAGATTAGTTGAATTGAAACTCCATGCATTTGCGAGAATCAGGTTTGATTTTTGAAGGTCAAATATTCTGCTCAAAGATAGATTGAAATCAACACTTTCGGAGGACATCAAAAGGTCAAAATTTGAATAAAATTGGGCAATTTGTCGATACGCAGTTTGCGCATCAGCTTCAATTTCCGCTGAAAAATTAAAAAGTCCGCCTTGAATCCCTATAGTAACCCAAGGAGTCTCGACTGGAAGATGAATTTTGAGTTTACGTTGCTCTGCAAGGTTGAAGATCAAGAAGCAGTCTACCAAAAACCAAAAAAATTAGATCTAGTTCCCAGATAAAGCGCAATCTCCGTTGAAAGGTCACGCTGTTTTGCGTCGCTTATCTCCATATCTCTATTTTAAATTAAGATTTTCATTTCAAGCTGTCAATGAGAATTAATAACCAGTGGATTTGACTGAGAAGTCGAGAGATCTAACAATTGCTTGAATAGAGAATTCTCCGGCTGACTGTCCTTCATCAGCTCGCGGATTCTCGGCGCCGATTTGATACTCCCCCAAATCAGATGAAAGTGCTGGGAGATCGTGCTGGCTGCTGTTACTCCATATCTAGAAAAAAAAAACTATTTTTGCATTAAAAAACTGAGTTTTTCCTTTCAGCAAGCGGAGAGACCCATAGCTCAAAATAATTAGGGAAATTTGCCAAAACTCGACTCACCTTTGAATCAAATGAGAGGTAAAACAGGAAGAGTAGATTTCTTTCTCCTTGGAAAGCGACACTTTTCCTTCTTGAGAAAGCGGCAAATTGTAGTCTTCACATAGGATTAGAGCGCTGATGAAAGCAATGGATGGAATATTCACAGCAAGTGTTCGAATAGCAGTGATGGTTGGCTCAAGGGTATTACTGGAAAATTAAATTACAAAAAGAATTTTAAAAAAAGCCTACCAGAAATCATTTTGAATCAGATTTTCGACGTTATACCAGGAGAGTCGAAGGACCAGAAGGGCGAATATTCGATCGCAGAGAATGGTCAATTTATCAGAAAAGCTGAGGCAACAAAAGAAATCGAATGATTTGGCATATTCCAGTAGGGCAAATATCTCCATTTCGATGTTTAGCCCCTGATTGAGAACAATTATCTCCGGACAGAGAGCTATTTTCGTCAGCTGACTTGGTCTAGTCAGGACGTCGAGTAAAATAGGCGGTGGCGGTATCGGCATCAGTCGTAGGCATTGAACGGCTTCTTCTACTCTCATCAGGGAATTTAGTAGATTTGGAGGATGGATAGGCGCTTGAAAGCAACGAGCAGGAGGAGAAGGAGTCGACAAAGAGAATTCGAGTTCCTTCGAAGGGCTTGTCTGGATTGCTTGAGGATTCATCCCAACTTGGACGCATTTCTTGAAGCGACAGGCAGGACAAGTGCTTCTAACTGCTAAAATATGGATTCATCAGCTAGAGAAAAGAGGAAATCATTTTTTTGGCTCAAAATTTTAAATTTTTAGAGCATTTTAAGTTTTAAAAATTTACCCAAACGCCTAAGGCCTAAAAATTTCTGAATCCTACAGTAATTTTGCGAATAAATTTAAAATTTTAGACATAACAGCCTTATAGAATTTCAAAAAGGCGGGAAGCTGAAAAGATACAGTATAACCATGCCTTCGATACGCAGCCTGCGCACTATACAGTACTCTTAGGAGATTTTAGTGACGATTTTGTTAAATTTTCTCGATTTTTTTTTCTATTTTTCTAAATTAATTTAGCCTAGATTGGGTTATAAACGCGTTGGTGCGCAGGCAATCGAAGGAAAGGTTGACCCCATTTACCACAGAAAAATGGCGTGAAAATCTCCCCTCTCTGCTATTATTGGTGTGGAGTGTAACACGAAACAGACAGAAACAGACCAGAAAACTTACATTTATCAATGGTGCAGTTGCCTCCTCGAACACAGCGGAAGACTCTTTTGTTGATGATCGTTCTGCGGAAGAAGGACTTGCAGCCGTTGCAAGAGGGCACCTAAGGCGAAGATAATTTGGATCTTAGAAAATCGAAATTTACGTCATAATGGAAGCCAGTTGATTTGTCCCGACAAATTGAACATCTATCTTGAGAGCGAGATGATCGCGGACTGATGGAATCCGATGAACTCGAAGATTGTTCAGCCATTTTCTACTAAAAATTGGATCGACATCAACCGGTTTTTTTGTTGAGGAAGAACTTTCCTCGAAGAAAAATAACCCAGAAAAATCAATGATCTCTCTCCAAAAATGATAACAGACGAGCAAATTCTCCACAAAAAAGGTGAGAAGTCTACTCTTAACTTCTCTTATCAGTTCTTTCGTATCCCTATTGATCATATCGTTCGTGATCTGACTTATTAGCTTTTTGAATTGGATAAAGCCTTCTAATAAGAATCCACTGATGTGGATCGAAGTTCCAGTTTTCTACGAGAATCACAAGGTGATTCGTTGATTTTTGCTTGGTGTTTTGCTTTCTTGGACAAAATTAAATATAAAAAATCTAGAGATTTCCTCTTTTTTCTACAAGAAGGTTGAAAGAAGTTGATCACTTTCGAACTCAAGAAATTTTTCTGACTATTTGAATGAAGAATTTTTCGATTTTAAGCTGGAATTTGTCTAATTTTTCACGCTGTTTGTCTCCTTTTGTGACTTTGCAATTAAATTAAAAAATCTGAGTCAAATTTTTTTTTCTAAAAATTGAGCGCTAAATTCCCCAACTGGAAAATACAGTAGCCCGAAAATGATGTCATTTCGCAGTTCTTTGATACTAAAATTGTGTTCCAGATAACCCAAAGAAGAAATATTTTTTGTAGAAAAAAACAAATGAGAAAATTGGTTTAGAAATCGTCAGGAGATCAACTGGAAGTCCTTTTCCGGAAAAGGAATTAATTTTTTTTTTCGAATAATTTTCTTGCTTTTTTGATGGTTTGCAAAGTTTTAAAGGAGATCAAGAGGATTTGAGAGGAGAAATAAATCTCTCGAAATTCTAGAAGAAAAAATAAATTTTCTATTAAATAGTGACCAAAAATCACTAAACTGTACTGGCATTCTCTCTAGCAGGAGATCAAAAATCGAGTGACACTGTCATATCGCGGCCACAATTCCGGTAGAAAAATGGATGATTGCGCTCTGCAGCAGCAGTTCTTTGTAAGGTCAAGATAAGGCCATCTGGTAGACATTTCCTGATTACGGCGGTCAGAGTTACCAACCTCCGGCTATATTCATTGGATGAACTTGGATTAATCTAAGGATAGAACAGAAATCAGCTGCGTAATAAATCTACACAAAGATCTCGAACTGAAGAGATAGGTTGATAGAGAGAGAGAGGATCCTTCAAGGTTAGAGAGGAGAAGGATAAGCTGTAAGATAGATACTGTAGATCCAAACGCTCAAAAACAGAATAGAATTCCTCCTTGGCTTCAGTTCAGGGAATGGAAACAAATCTTCATATTGTTCACTATAGTAAATGAGAAAATGGATCAAAAATAGGAATAAAGAACCACTCAGCCCTAGTTGCAGCTTAGATTCTTTCAGAGTTCTTCTCCGGGAGATTATGTAATGCCAAAAACAAGGATTCTCTATAGGCAAAAGTCTCAAAGGCATCTTCCTACAATTTTTGGATAAAAAAAGAGCCTATAAAGGCTCAAAAATCATGTTTTCTTGCTTTTAAAAGCATTTATTCGATTCTTTTATTTCAACTCAAGAAATTCTGGTAAAAGCTAAACACTTTTCAAAATCCTTTAGCCTTTAGAACTCATTTGCCACCTTGAAATCTGAAAGAAAACTTCGCAAAAAGAAAGAAGAATCTTACAGTATCCAGCCAATAATCTCTCCTCGGTCGTTTATTTATCTTTCTATCTGCGCTAAAGAAATCACAAAAATAGCCCTCTTTTTAAGGATTCCCTTCCTCTTGAACTTCCGTCTTTTTAAGATTTATTTCGTTCCGTAAAACCGTTGATACAGTATTCAATTTATAAAAATTGTCCTTATCCTAAAATAAAATCAGCGTTTCAGGTCCATTTGGGCGTTGCTACGGGTTTTTGGTGCGTTTTACCATTATCAAACAAAAAGTCATAAATCCGCTAATTTGATTTTAGGATGAGGAAAACTCGAAATTGAAATATGGTATCGCGTATGCGCTTGTCATCTTTTTTAGATAGACAATATCAGTTGGAAGAACCTTGAAACTCATAAAAATATTGGAAGGAGATGCCAAAAGTAGTAACGTCAAAATTGACCTTCATAGTTCACGAAATACAGTAATCCCTCGAAAAGTGATTTTACATTTACCTTGCGTGCCGATTCGAAAAAGGTTTATGGTCTTGCTGACGAAAGAGAGTCTGTGGTAGAGACGGTTTTAAGGCCTAATTCAATCATTCTTCCGTTACATAATTAGAGAGAAATTGACTATACGAATCGTCAATTCTATCATCAATCGGAAATCTGTATTTCCTTTTGATTTTGTTGGGCCCCTCAAGTGTAGTAAGTCATATAGCCGATTTAAAGAAGTGTACATTGAAAAGATTAGCTTTTTAAAAGTATTGCTAGAATTCAATCCGTTGGATTGAATAATCTGATGAATGGGCTAAGACTTTGGAAGAAAAAAAAACTGAACAATTGTGAATTTTTAGGGATGAGTTCTCCAGGAGGAATGCGAAAAAAATAGTTTGAACATGGATTAGCCATCCGACTCTTGTACTGGAGTGTGATTATTCCAGCCGATGTTTGAAAGAGAAGAGGCTTCCATAAATATCTCTTGATTACTGTAATGGGAAGGACTTTTTTCGCTCGCGTTTTGTGTTGTGGTCTAGATCGGGCAGAGGAAAACTTAAAACGAGCCCCCCTCCCTCATACAGATTCTTTGGAATTGATAAGGCCGATTTTTGAAGCGAGGAAGTTTTCGAAGAATCGAAATAATCCCGAGAGGGGAGACACACCTTCAAAAAAGGGGAGAAAAACCTGCAACTGAATCGCGGGAGAAACAAGGAAGCAATTTTCTAAATCCGTATGGACGGCAATTGGCAATCTCTCTCTTAAAGGAGAGAGAGACAGCGGATCGACAAGAGAAGCGATTTTGATTGGTCCAGCGGGGGAACAGGTCAGATCGAAAATATGCCCTCACGTGACCTCTGGATGTCCGAAAACCATCCAGCGCTCCACTTCGCTTGTTTTACTGACACCTAGGCTGGGAGGGAGAGAAAACTACAGTATCTTTTGTGTCACAGAGCTATTCATATTCGTTTGATTTGTGATGTATAAAAAAGAAGCAACACTTTTTCAAACTGCTCCTGATTCTCTCTCTCTTTCGGCTACAGTAAGAGGCTAAATTTCAAATTTTATGATACTTGGCTTCTAATTGCTTTAAAAAATGATTCATCAAAGTACTAAAAGAAATTATAGTCTGTTCATAAAAAAGACGACATCGAAAGACATGTTGATACCCCGAGAAAAGAGGAGTTTTCGCGGCGAGCGAACATTTTATCCTAAAATTTACTCAAAGACTTATTTTAGTAAAATATCATGATCCTAATATAAAAAATCCTTGAGTCAATTTTAGGATAAAACGTTCGCTCATCGCGAAAACTCCCCTTTTCTCGGAACATCAGCTGTCGCCTTTTTTAATGAACAGACTATAACGAGTTTTATAATTGATGGAACATTAAATTATTTAAAAACTGCCATTTTTGTGATACTGTAGTCATAAAAAGTTATTTTCCGGGAGGTTCTGGAAGACATTTTTTTAAAACTTGGAGTGATCTTTTAAAAAAATCAACTCTTGAAATCAAATAGAAATCTCCTATAATTTTATCAAACAAAAGTAGCCAAAACAAGAGATTTTTTAGACTGTTTAGAGAAAAAAAAGCAAAAACTACAGATTTTGATGAGATCAATAATTGAAATATCGAGTCCTTTTTCGAGCTACAGTAATAATCTTCAATTTAAAAGTGGTCCTGGAAGAAGAAGTAAGTCAAAATTCAAAGTGATGAACTTTGGGGCGATAGAACCAAAGGATAGACAAGGATCAGATGCATAAGTTTCGAGAGAAAAGACTCCCCTGATGCTAATCTTTGACGCACAAAGATGAGGAATTCCAGTGGGACAGTTTAGGCGGTCAAAAGAACTGCACCACCTTGAAACCCAAGCAGATCCGACCAATCGATAAAGCAGAAGGGAGAGAGAAGGGACCAATTTGGTTCCTTCTTTCTCTCTCTTCGTGTGTCGTCGGGAATGAGCTTTGCTCCCCTCCCAGCTTCAGGTTTTCACTTCTCTTCCTCGTCGTAAAGCCCCCAAGACAAAAGAATCAAAGCTCTCGCGGGGAAGCTTCCCGTTCGATTTTTGATAGCTTATCCCCCAATTTTTTCTCTTGAAATTTTACATTCCTTCCTTTTATTTCTTGAGAGAATTTTCTTTCCAAGGATCAGTCGATAGTCAAACAGTTCAAGGAAAAGAAATGCAAAACCAAAATCAAAGTCATTAATTTTATGGGTTCCAATGACAGCTGATTTCGAGGAATGACGTCGTTCGTTGAAAACGAATCTCTCACAATAGATCCTTTTTTTTTATTAAAAGGGCAATCCTACAGAAATGGCGTAATTCTTCATTTTGCGTGGCTGCTAGGCTAAATAAACACCGAGAGCTTCTCTTCAAAGAAATATGTTAGCCAAATTAGATTTTTTGCTGAAAATAATGGTAAAAATTCAGTCACTCCCCATGATTTTTAGGGCATTTTTGCAACTAATTCAACTTAGATCGCAGCCTTAGATTAAAAGATAGGCAACAAAGCTTTTATTTGTCTTTTCTAAACAAAATAAAACCGGTTCATCTTTTAAAAATCTAGTTACCTCTTAAATCTGGCAATTTGTTTAGTCGAACTCGAGTAACAATCAATCGGCGCAGAAGATTTCCAGCTCAACGATTGCATTGCGTGGCGGGACATCGATTTGGACGTTTCCTAAAAATGGATCTGAAAAGTTCAAACTCTCATTGATAATTTTCTCCAAAATTAATGCGACTGAGCCGGAGATAAGCTCTCCTCCAATGCCACAACGAAGTCCTTTGCCGGATACTTTGACCAAAACATTTTTTTCAAAAACTGGTTGAAAATAAGATAATATAGCTTTAGCAAGTTGATGGTTTTGGCCAAAAAAAGTGGACAACTTCACCAAAATGGGACACGTTTATTTCCTAAAGAATTTACGGTATAGGTATAATTTGTAATCAAAGTTTGGTTTTTTGAATGCCTCAGATTCTCGATTATCACACGGAGATTATTCGAATAAGATCGATGTGTAGTTTCCGCTTAAAAGAACATCATTGGCAACCAAATAAGATTTTTTAAGTGAAAATCATATCCAGAATGATTGATTTGGGAAGCGCTGACCTCTCAACGAACAAAAGCGACAAGAAGAAAAGCGCCGCAAAAATCGATGCTTTCGTTTTTGGCTCATTCTTATCCAAACCTTTTCTCAGTTTGGTTGCCAATGATGTTCTTTTAAGCGGAAACTACACATCGATCTTATTCGAATAATCTCCGTGTGATAATCGAGAATCTGAGGCATTCCAATAACCAAATTTTGATTATAAATTACCGTAAATTCTCAAAATTAAGAAAGAAGTTGATGAATACGCATTTATTAGAAAGAGGTTACGATAGTTCTAAATCGCCGTATTCACTTGAATTGAAGATCTGAAAGATCTACAAGCAAATAGAACTATGAAACTGAAGAAAAATATCGAAAATTTGGATTTTCGGCCAAATTCTTACGCAGTTTAATTACGAAAATAGCCTTGCAAATGCAGTTCTGGTGGTAGCTGCTGGTCCTAAAAAGGAGATCAGATTAGTGAAAATTTCTCTCTGGTTGAACTGTCATCTGTTTGTAAAATGTAGATGAAATCTTCAAAATAGAGGAAGTCTCCTTCAAAGAATAAGCGATGATGATGTCAATCAAAGTTTCCCCTACTTTCTCTTTTGGTTCAGGGAGGAAAGAACGTCTATGAGCAGGGATAAGTGGACAAGTCTGTAAGCAAAAGTTGGAACTTTTCAGACAAATATCTTTATTGTGAAATATTAATGCCAAATATAATTTTCGCTGAAGAATGTCCAAATAAGTGGGAGATCACAAGCTCAGGGAGCAAAGACGACAGTTGCGTAGACTTTGCGATGCTCCTCGTAGTCTTTCATGTAGATATAACACCGACGGACGATGTTGAAGAACCAATATTCGATGAGAGAAGCCAGGATAAGGACGAAAAGAGTGCCATAAAGCACCGTTCGCAACTCTGAAATAGGAGGAATGGAAGAAAGACTAGGGGATACCCATGATTCCAGCTGTCTTCGAACGAATTGGCATTGTACCCGAAAGCATTTTGACCAGATTGTCGTCTTGATTCTCGCTCTTTGACTTAAGTTTTTTGTTTAGAAAAAAAACAAACGATTGAGTCGATAATGGATTCAGAGAAGACAGCAGCGAAGAAGTTCAGAACTGTCAGGATGACCAGGAAGAACAAGATGATTCCGAGATAAATGACGTAGACGAGGACCATCCGTGGATTGAATTTCTTGATTCCCCTAAAGAGAATAAACAGAAGAAAACCTTCTATCATCATCATAAACCCCTAGAATTCGATTGTCTTAAAAGAAAAGAAAATCTGACTTGAAAGATCGGACTATCGACGCCTTGCATTTGATGCGTTTGGTCACTCGCTTGTCCAACGAAGCCTAAGAAAACTCTAAATAGACGCAAAGATGCTGTGAAAGCCATAAAGATGCCTACTCGCTTGGCTCCTTCCTGGAAATATCGCTTTCTCATAGAAAAGAAGAGTCAAAACTACCACAGCATGGCAAGGTTTACAGCAACCCCTCTTGCACATGTATTCCTCTGCGTAATGGGAGAATCCATCCTCCACTCCCTGTGGAGGAACCTCCATTCTAAAAATATTGAGCATAAAAGAATGAGAAAATTCGAGAGGAG
This sequence comes from Oscheius sp. JU1382, assembly GCA_932521405.1. Lineage (NCBI taxonomy): Eukaryota > Metazoa > Nematoda > Chromadorea > Rhabditida > Rhabditidae > Oscheius > Oscheius sp. JU1382. Next base: position 7,231,739 of record OW051479.1, read on the forward strand.
AACAAAATAGATTAGACGAACTTGTGGTAATTAGAGGAGGGCGGCAAGACCGGCGCAATCAATATGTCAGTTTAGCTAAACATCTGCTTTATCAAGCATACCAGGCGGAGGGAACAATTATCGTATATTTTCTTCAAACTTCTTTCTACAATCTTTATTTTTAATATTCTGACTAATAAGCTTCTAGAAGAGATCTAGGACTTCAATTTTGTAAAGTTTGTAGGAAATCAAAGGAAACTACGCTAGAAGTCTAGTCGTGGACTTCTGATAGAGAAGATAGAGGTATCAAAAATACATAAGAAAAAGATTCAAAGTCGGCGAGAACAAAAGATCGCCTGACTCAGTGGAACTTCCCAAGGATGTCTTCTTATAGAATTAAATCAAAAGTCATCTTGTGGCGTCATTTTTAGGAAAGAGTCTGCTATGATGACGCGGCCAGGCGGAGCAGTCAGAAATAGAGACCAGACTCAATTCACTGTTTTGAGTTGTTTCTGGAGTTGTACGAGAAGACTTATGGAATGAGCCTCAATTAATCTCTCCTACTTTCATTATTGTTTATTCAAGAGAACTGGATCTTCCCTAAAATATCTTCTTTTTTCTATCACCATCCAATGTGTCTGTAAAATGCCCTATTTTTCACAGTCATCGATCCATCAAACCTTTTCTCTCTGACGCTTTTGATACAGCCCGTACTTTGTTTGATCTCTTCGCCGACTTTGATGTATGAATGCAATTTCGGTCTATGCTCAGCTATCGTCTTGCTTTCTTCTGTATGGGGCAGGGGTTCGATTCGAGAGCCTCGATGCTTCCAAAAAACGTCTTCCTCAAATTCAGCTGAGAGAATTTGATTAAATAATTTTATAAAATCTTACGCGGATCGGCCATATGAAGTCGGGAAATGATCGCAAAAGTTGTTTGAATGTTTCTATCCAAAATATAATTCAACTCGAGGTCATCATCATCCAACCCAAACGGTCGCATTAAATCCTGGCCTACCTTGAACCATCCCACAAAAAAGAGGAACTAAAAGAGGTCGAATTGACTCTTATTGAAAAATAAAACCTGAACTATGAGGAATATGGGGATAATCATCTCAACTTCCTTCCCTCCTTCAATATCGGATAACAAGGTTTGTCTAAATCACTTTTTCTCCCAAAAAAAAGGTGAAAAAACCTTCCAAAGAGAGCAAAAAAGAAGAAGGCATAGGTCGCCAGAGCAGCCACTTGAGTATAAACCAAGGGAACGCAAACCTAAAAAAAATTTATTTTTTTGAATATTTTGATCCCTAGAAGCCGAATAAAAGCTGAGATAACTAACCCAATCGTAGCAAAAAAGTCGTCGAAGCGATTGGCGATAATTCTTTAACTCCAAAAGGAGGGCATTCAATTGGCTAGCATTTGGCTTATTTTCCTATATAGCTTTTCTAGTTTAAAATAAAATCAAATACCTCTTCTTCCTTTTTGAGCAATTGTTGGATCCAATGGAGGGGAGTCAACCATCTCAAACTCTCACAACTTTCCTAGATTTTATTTGAATTTTTAAAAGAGCAAAAAAATACTTACGTTGACATTCTCCAGATATTCAAATTCCTTTTCAGTCAATAATCCAGCAAGAACTAGACTCGAAACATTTGGGAATCGGAGACGGATCTTTGAAGAAATATCCCTCCTAGAATCAAAAGATAAATATTAGGGTTGTCAATAACTTTTGCTGGATTGACCGATTGGGTTGGAATTTTAAATTAAAAAAATTTTGCGCTACCTTGCCTACCAAATTCCAAAATCTTACAGGATTTGGTTGCTTCTTGGCTGAGATAGGGCCCTCACGAAACGAAATACAAAATCAACGTTCATTTCTGACCTTGTCAGCGGTCGATTACGACTTTACAGGGACTCGCATGCATATTTCTGTTCTCTAGCGCGTTGAAAACCCCCAGAAAAGTTTTCAGAGAATGGGAATTGTCCAAAATTATTTTATATCACTTTTTTTTCTCTCTAAAGTCCCTCAAGTCAAAAGTTGCCACAGAACTTATTGGTTACCCTATTCAAATCGAATAAAGCGAGAAAAAAAGCCAAAAATTCATGGAAAAGTTGAATTTTTCGATGGAAAATAACTCTCACTTACCAGGCTAAAGCAGTGGCTAGATTGATGTATCTCGTGATTTGATGTCTTCTCTTCTGACTTTGATCATCATGCTTCGTGATTACAGTGCAAAGTCCTGTGACAACGTCCTCCGGCCAAGCCAGACATTCAAATTGCCGCCACCATCGAGAAACAACCTACAACCACTGCCATCAGTTAGTTCTTACAGCAATTTCCTCACATTTGATACGTAGAATCCCAAGAGGAATGTTAGTGGAATTAGGCGACAATATCCATCAAATCGACGGCAAATTATTTCAAAAATCTGTCTAAAAATTGTCGAATTAGGCGAAAAATCAAACAAAATACTTCCATCGTATGGCGGTTCCTTCATCTTTTGCTATCAAATCAATGCCTTGGGTATAAAATAAGCGAATGCCGAAGAAGAAGCTCAAATAGAGGATTAACTCCTTCCAAACACTCCGCCAAATAGATCCTTTCCATCGCAACAGCAGACGGAAGAAGCTTCCAGAATAAGAGATCGTCATCCTGGCGATTCAAAGTGCTAATTGAGACGAAGGCAAGTGGAGAAGGTGGTAATTTTGCGGAGACATTAACTCTTTTATTGTGCGTTTTACGAGAAGAAGAAAGGCGAGGCGGTCGCGATGTCGGATAGCGAATTATTCAACTCAATTTAGGGCCAAATGTCATTTGCTTCGAATTTGGGTCAAAAACTTCTTTGTCAATTTTTTTAAACATTTCGCGCAAAAAATTTGAAGAACTAGGCTTGGAAGGGATTCTTCAGATTGGACTGAAGATTCATAGTAAAGTGGAAAAGTTTAGAAATACTACTTGAATGGCTCGAATGAGATGAATGACCCAGGGCCATTGCGAAGCGCAATGTCATCCAGTTGACTCGACTCAATTAAATTTATGCATAAAATTAGCACGCAATCCTCTGCTCCCAAGAATCAACGATCCCAGTTTGCAACAAAGCCACAAATCCATTAGAAATCTTGGAGAAAGAGGCTCAAAATTGAAGTTTTTTGTGCCCAATACCAAGCTTGAAAGTCTTGAAACAGCTGTGAAACTCGTTGAACTGAGTGCTATTCTTGGAGGAAATTCAAAGTAAAAAGTCTTCAAATTTCTGGGAATTGAAAGTTTAAGAAAAAAGAGCACTGTTAGGCTAGATTCTGACCTCGCAAAAGTGAAAAAATGGTTAGCCAAAATTGGCCTAAAACTTTATCTAAAGCTTTATAATTTGATTGGGAAATAAAATAGAAATTTTCCAAGAAGATTGAGAATCCATCTACAGGAAAAATAAATTCAAATTTTTTTTAGATAGAAAGAGCTCAAAATAAGAAAGGGCTCATAATATATAAAATCTTGCTTCGCTGAATCTTTTCGCCGATTGTTGGGCTGTTTTTTTTAGTTTAAAAAGCTCTCGATTTTCTCCTTTTTTTTATTCTTAAAATTTCCCTTTAATGTTATTTTTATGCAACATATAGACTGAATTCTCATCTCTCTGTTGTGTTAAATTTATCAGTATTCCAAGCTTAAAACTAGAATGAAGTGACTTAAAATAAATAGGCTCCTTCCCCACAAAAAATGGCATAAATTTTGGTTCTCTTCGTCGCCTCGTCTTTTCCAGCAACCTTGTGCTATTCGAATGTCCAGCCGTTTTTCATTCGGCGCATTGATCCGCGTGTGTTTAGAGTTCGGTGCACGTGAACTCTTCGCCCCGTTGTTTGCCAATGTTTCCTATCTTCTCTCTTCCTCCTCAGCAAAGGCAAAAATTTTCAGGACTAATGATTTTTGTTCTCCTGCTTGCTGCACTTTTCGCTTATTTTCTTGGCAAATTCTTTCTTCAAGTTAGAGAATTTCCACCTGGTTGGTTGCCCCAATCCCAATCCTAGAAATAAAAAAATTCAAATTAAGGTCCCTTTGCTTTTCCCCTACTTGGAAATATTCCTGCCTTCATATTTGGAACTAAAAAATATGGTCGAATTTTGTATTTATTTTTGGAGTGGAAAAAGGCAAGTATTGGGCTCTAAAAGACATTTATTTTTTTTAGAAATATGGAAATGTGTTCACAGTTTGGTTGGGACCTTTGCCAACCGTTTGGATAACCGACTACGAGCTGGGAGTTGAAGCCATGGTCAAAAAGGGAGCATCCTTTGTGGATAGACAAAACTTCTTCCTTTTTGATATCCTCAGAAGTGAGTAATCATTTCAAGAAGAAAAAAAATTATTGTTTTATTCTCAAAATTAATTATTTGAAGAGAAAATTAAAATTACTTTTGAGGATTCATTTAGGCCTATTCTGAGCCAAAAAAAGATCCATTTTTGATCGCTCTTTGGAACTTTTTGGGCCGTTCGATAATTAAAAAATTCTGGAGGTTTGAATCCCATCCGAATTCAAAAATTGATGTCAAAGGCTTATTGCTCATTGTCGTTTTCATCTCTCAAAGAACTCTAGAAGCCTGAGAATACAGGTGTGTCAAAAATAAGAGTAGAATCATCGAAAAATCGCAAAAAATTGGCGAGAATGACTATGGCTTTTAATCGTATCATGGCCAATGAATTGGTTAGGAGCACAAGAGAAGTGAGAAGAACGAAAAGCGAAAGGTGAATAGCTGAATGCATTCTCACAAGAAAGATGGCAGATGTTTTTATAATTTCTTTTTCAATGAAATGGCCAGGTGTTCTAGATGGTCGAATATACGAAGGGGATTCAAGGAAAAACAAGGTTGAAAGTTTAAAAATGCGCCGGGAAGAAGCCCATCGCTAGTAATAAGAAAAATTCCAGACGGGAGAGGATTGGTGAATGCAAATGGCAGCCATTGGGAGGAACAAAGGAGATTCACCCTCCACACATTGAGAGATTTCGGCTTGGGGAAGAATCTAATGGAGGAGAGAATCGGCCTCGAGTTGGACTATCGGTGAGAGAGAGTTGATTGCTCCTTTCCGGGGGTCACTTGAGCTTGTTGTTCAATGAGCAGAGAGAGGAGGAGGATTCTCTCAGTTGTCAGGACGACGAGAAATGAATCAAACTGATTACAGCATGGGGCAGTTGGACAAACAAATTGAAGGAAGTGACGACGAGAAAAATCAGCAGGTGGAATGGAATCCCCACGAGTTTATCCATCTCACAGTTGGGAATATTATCAATCGCATTCTATTCTCTGATAGATTCACGGAGGTAATTCCCATAAAGGTTTTCTTGAAGAAAAGATACAAAACAGAAGAAATTTTAACTTTTTTTTACAATTCAATTGTCAAAAAAAATATTGAAAGCTCCTAAAAGCTATCCTTTTTCAATTGCAGGCATCTTTTAAAAATTCTCCAGTCAAAATAGAGACAAGAATTCGACTTTTTTTTTGACAGTATCAGCATCACCGAAAGAGTCGCACCTGTAAAATATTGGCATCGCTTCTAACATTACCCCTTTTGGTTTGGCTTTCAAGTTGGTTCATTACCTAACCTAAGAGGTACTATATCAATCCAACCATACCTTTTAGCGGAGTCTATGAGTTGTTGATAAATTTTTGTTCCAGCCATCTCGGGGAGTCCGGTTGGCTAGCAAAAAGGAAAATAGGATTTTTAAAGCTTTTTACCTTATCTCAACTGTAATTTAATGTTGCGCAAAAAAATAAAATTTATTTTTGAGAAGAAGATTATCGAATGCTCTTTTTAGAATCTTAATAGCTCAATTTATTGTCAATAAACTCTTGAAAAAGTAGCCATTTGGCTCGAAAATTGAAAGTTTTAAAGTTCAGAGTCTATTTGAAAAAGAAAATGTCTCCATCTTTCCAAAAATGAATAAAAAATGGCTGGCATAGCGACGAGAAACTTTTTTCTCATTTGGATAGATGATGACCTATTTCAGGAAAAAGAAGCTGAATTTTTCAAGATAAAGAGCGCTCTAGATCAGACGATGAAAGATCTCTCGCCGTTGGATCTTCTCACAAAGGATTGGAACAAAAATTGGCCTTTATTCAACGCCCGCTATGAGAGGATGTACAATTGCACTAAGCCTGTCTTCGACTTTGTCAAGCGGCAAATTGACAACAAGTGATTTTTCTCTTTTTAAGCTTAAAAGAGAGGTCTTTTAGAAAGGAGCAAATGTCTCAGAGAGAAAGTGTCGCAGAGGATTTTGTTGAGGCCTATCTTCTGCAGATGAAGAAGGAGAACGTTGGCGAGAGCTTTGAGTCAGTTTTTATAAGAAAAAAAGGAATTTGAGTGAGTTCAGCGAAGAGACATTAGCTGTAACTTTGGTTGATTTATGGGCAGCTGGGCAGGAAACTACCGCGACGACGCTCAATTGGGCTTTTGTTTATCTCACTCGCCATCCTGAGGTAGTTTTCGTTCAAATTTTTTACATTCTTCTGTCGCAAAATGGGTGATTACTTCCAACAGAATAGAGCTCCTAAAAGGCGTAGTTTTTTCTCCGGAATTTTGTAGAACATTAAGAAGCAGTTAAAATATAGCTTTAAGTCTCCAAAATCTGATCATTTTCAACTACTTATTACCCCTTTTGATCAAAAAAGAAGTCGTGGTGACTCAAGCGTTGAAAAGGCTAATCAAAGGTGATGAAAAACAACTCGAATTTTCTCAGAACCAATGGGAAAAGAACATAATCTGAACCTTCAATATCAAGATTCGTGTTGAATAAGGGGCCTTATATTTTCTGAAGATTTTAATTTTTTTCTAGAAAACTAAAAAACTGCAAGACGAGTTGGATTCCGTGACGGGAAGAAGTCGATCCGTTCGATTGAGCGACAGACCCAATACTCCCTATCTCAATGCATTCGTGCTGGTAATTCTTATCCAAAAATACTCTCAATTCCATTGATTTTTTAGGAAGTTCTTCGAGTTTCGTCAATAATTCCGATGAATTTGTGGCGAGTAGCTGTGGAAGATGTCCAAGTTGGTGGCTATTTGATCAAGAAAGGGACTGTTGTAAGCCTCCAGCCATCGATTATCATGGGAGATGAGAAGAATTTTAAAAATCCTCGCGAGGTTCCTTTGGATATAGCAAAAAGAAGCTTAAGTTTTAGTTTAATCCCGATCGCTTCTTGGAAGGAGAATCAGACCAAAAGGTGTTGACATTCAGCCTGGGAAAGCGCTCCTGTTTGGGAGAATCGCTAGCCAGAGCTGAACTTTATATGGTATTTTTTAGAGACCAAAATAAATTATTCTCTAGATAATTGGAAATATGGCGTTGAGCTATAACTTTGGAGGAATGGCCGATCAATTGCCCAGAATGGAGGCTGAACAAGAAGACGGCAGTTTGAGAACTCCATTTCCTTATAAAATTCTCTTATCCAAGCGACAATAAAAATGCATCGATTGGAGCCTTGAAGAGATCAAATTCTGCTTATTTTTCTAAAAGCGATCAGACGAGCTGTACTGTCCCCTTCTCCCCAAACAATGATAATCACTAAATTTATTAGTTCATAGGACAATATTTGAGCGGGGATTCATATCAATTTCCTGGAAAGGAATTCTCACCAGTAGATGAGATCTTTATGATCGGCTGAAGTTATTTCAGAAAGTGAGAGAGGCTCTCAAGGGAAATCCTCAAATTTTTTCTTTACCCTCGTCTCCTTTCTTTCTACTAGGGGCTGAAATTTTATTTTTTTTGCGAAAAAAATAAACCACTCATCCTAAAAGCTTGGCCTTGACTGCAAGGGAGAAAAGTGTGTCCATGTTCCTCAATTTTAAGAAGCTAATTTTCTACAAATTGGCCATTAGAAGCAAAAGACGCAGGTCTCTCCCTGTCCGGGTAGTAATTTCCTTGGGCGCTCTTGGAGCTGATTTTCTTGGCTGTCTTCTTCCATTGGAGAGGGTATAAAAAACTAGGGTAAAATTGCCTTTTTTTATTCAAGGTTAATTAATCAATTTCGACAAAATTGATTTCCCAATTGAGTTGAACCTTTTTGAATCAAAATCTAAGGCGATTGACTCTTTTTGTTTAAAACAGCAGAATTGAATTTTTATCAAGCAATCAAAGAAGAACAACAGCGTAGAAAGAGACTAGAGTCGGACTTCTTTTTAATCATTTTCTCAGCAAACGAAAGTGATTCCACAAACTCTGCACCAGTAGGGACAGCCTCCAGAACAGCAGCCCATCGAGGTGCAGCTGCCCGGGAGGCAAGAGCGCTTGTGGCGGAACAATTTGAGAGGATTCGCTAAAGTTCCAGTAGCCTCGTCTTCAAGTTCGACCATTTTGGCTGTAGCGACCATTGAGAGAAGGACGAGGTAGCAGACGAGGGCGAAAGCGAGGACCTTCATTCTTCTGAATTAGATAGTTAGAAGATTTGAAAGAGAGAAAAGGCTTGGTTGAAACAGCATTGACTTCGCCGTTTATATTGCAAAAGTCACAAGATATTTTTGCCTAGGAATTGCAGAGAAATCCCCGCCCACTTGAAGATCCTACAGCAGCTAGCTAGAACTGAAGAGATACTTCCTTATTACAAAGGATTTTGTTTTCGGCAAGCTGAGTCATCAATGGACTCTCCGCGTTCTACACGTAGTTTGTGCCCTTTGAGACCCGTATCGAATCCTAATTTATCACTTGAAGCGGGATGTAAGCCTAGCGGAAATCTCCTGTCAAAAACAGCGACGAATCATTAGAGATGAGTCATTAAAGAGATATTCTGCTATTCTCTGTGAATTAGAGTCTAATTAATCTCAATGGAATCAAGTTTATAAGACAGAAATCGATCTCTTACGATCGACTCATCAGAAACGAGGTAATAACCCAAATTTGGAGTCTTATCGATAAGGCAAAGGATGTCTTCTCTCCAAATCTTTCACTATTGATGTGGATAATCAGTTTTCTGAATATGCCAGCTAACAAGAGAGAATTAAAGCAATCAATATAAGAGACGAAGACTAGCATAAAACCTTCACGAGACTGCCTCCAATCACAAAATATTTGATATTGATGGAAGCCATTTTCCGGCTTGGTACTCGAAAAAAGCCGTTTTGGAACTATTCTTTATTTGGTTAAGGTTTGTTCTCCATATTCCAGGAGTCATTTTGCAGATATAATACTGATCAGCTAGGGAACAGTCAGAGCTATGTCATCAGCCACTGCTGACATTCATGTAGACACAAGGCCCCAGGGTCGTATTCGGAGAGCCTGGAATTTTAGTTTTTTTTACAACAAAAATGAGAACAATTTGTTGGTATGTTTTAGCAAATTTTTTTCTCTGGAGACGTCCAGCTGCAAATTCTCATTGGAATTCTTCCAAACCGGAATTCCTTCTTCTTCTTCTGATGTCAATTTCTTCTTCCTCCCTCTTTGATTGTTCTTGGATCAACGAGAAAAGAGACGACAACTTTGTGACTTTGGCCTACTCTTCTGGAGATTTGCGATTGGAGAGACAAATTCCTTGGCCAAGGCCCTTCTTTCTTCGGCTGAAAGTTGAGTACGCGAGAAATTTTTTGACTTCAACTGATTATTCCGAAGACTTCATTTTATCGAAATCATGCGGTTAAAACTTTCTACTCAGTCTTCTCGGCAAGAGACGTGCGCATTTTGCAAATCCCCCCAAACTCTCAATGATTGGGGGCGAGAAAAAGAATGGAACTCACCATTTTCAGCGAAAATTCTAGAAACCCCCAGACTCTATAATTTCTGGATGGAGTGTAGGTCTCAGTGCGGAAAGCATAAAACGCGACGCAACGCGAATAAGCAGTTATGCTGTCTTTTTTTTAAAATAGAAAAGTTCGAGTTTGAAATATTGCGAGTTGCATCTTCAGAGCTCTTATCAGTCCTCGACTAACACCTCTCTTATTAGTTTCCTTTTTATTTTCGTTCCGTTATCTGCAATAAATTATCCTATCAGCAATCAAATACCTTTAAAATGTCTGAGCCAAGTCTAACTAGAAATGACCCGGTTATGAAAATATATGAAGTGCAGGCTATTGTAGTCGAGAAGGGTCAAGAAATACGAGAAAAAGATGATAAAATAGAACAAGTTGAGAAAAGCAATCGGCGATATCAGCCGTGAAAGAAGTCTGACCTTCGCTTACGGCCATACCACGTTGAAAGTACGCCATCCCGTCCGATCTGGCAAGTCAAGCAACGTTGGGCCCGGTTAGTACTTGGATCGGAGACGGCTTGGGAATCCCGGGTGTCGCAAGCTTTTTTCGTCATTTTTGCATCTGCTTGAGCTAGTTTCAATATGTCCACAAGTTCTTCCAACACTTTCGCTGGAAATTAAATTGTTTTTTAAAGTTTGTGGAACGAACTGGAATGAGCCATAGCAGCATGCTTCTCGTCAGAACAACCATAAAATAGATTTTTCCTGGAATTTTCGTCTTTTTCCCTTAGAAGTTTAGTTCCCTTTGGAGTTCCCTCCCAGTTCTCGTTTTGTGTACTTTTCTGGTTCGCAACTTCCCTACTTCTGCACTTTAGATACTACTTTCCGCAACTGGAAAATGGCATTTTCACTAGCCCCTGAGGCTCCCGTCTGTTAGAGAATGATAGCGTTTATTCTAATAAAACCTTCCCTTTACCATAACTGTTTGACTATTTGAGGGAAAATAAATCCTTTTGCTGTTCTTGCCATCCAACTTTCATCATTTTCCCTCAACTTTTTGAATTTCTCATAGCTGTTGGAATACATTTTCGACTATTTGCTTCGCTTTTTAGTCCTTATCATTCTCCTTCGTTTTATTGATATTCTTGCCAGCCTTTTTCCCCCTTTTTGCTTTTCTATCCACAAATAAACTTATTCAGGATGGCTGAAAATGCGATTGATCCAATGAAAATATATGAGCTCCAAGCAAAGCTGGCGCAAGCTCAAGAAATGATTTTTGAAACTTCGGTGGAATTAAAAGCGAAGAACACAAGGCTGGAAGAGAAGAATAAAGAAGTCGAGGAGTTGCAAAAGTTGAATGAAGAGAGGCAAAAAACTATTGATTCTCTGATCGCAGGTGAGAGATATTCTCTATTCGACAATATCGATTTCAGAAAATGAGCAATTGGTCGGAGTGTTGAGAGAGCAGCTGGGCGAAAAAGAAACAGAAAATGTATTGGCGCAGAATGAAGTGAGGAAACTCGAAAGGGAAATAGCTGAGTGTAGGGCTCGACAAGAACGGGCGTCCAGAAGTAATTTCATTCATTTTTAAACTTCTCTTTTGAGATATAAACACTGATGTTGAAGAAATTAGAAAAAACGTCGCCCAAATAATCAAACAACTTTGTCAGTTGAAAGTCGAGGCTGACAGTTTGGTTGGGATGGCGGGAGGAGAGGAACTCGGCAGAACAGCTGGTTTGTCTCTTCCTTTGAGAGTGGAATCCATTCAGAGAGCTCAACTCAAACAGAAATCGAAGCAGAAGGAGTGGAGGAGTTGGAAGGAGAGGAAGAAAATACATCGGTATAATTTTTAACTTTTAGTCCATTTTTCTTGTAGATACTAGTTCTGGGCGGCGATGGGCCTCTGAATACAATTTACTTGCTCGATTCGAAGGCTCAAAGTTGGAAGAAACTGAGAATCACTCTTCCAATGGGAATGCGAGATTTTGGAGCTGTTGTTCTCAATGAAGAAGTCTATATTTTTGGAGGAGTTGACGATGATAATAATTATAAACAGGATTGTTATAAATTGAAAGATGATGGACGTTGGATCAAATTGGCATCGCTAAATCAAAGAAGATCTGATATTTCCAGTAGCTCTCTGGTTTACAAAGGAGACATCTGGGCTATTGGCGGATGCGCTGAAATTTTTGGAGAGAACCTAAAATCAGTAGAAAAATATGATATTTCTCAAGACAAATGGACCTCCATAAGTTTTCCTCCAAATTTGAAAGGAACAATCTCTAGCGTTGGGAATTTTGCCTAATTCGGCAAAGATTTTCCAAATTCAAATTTCATTGTGATTTTTGTATTTCTATGAATTCTGCTATTTCGCCATCATTTAGACTCTTTTATTGATGAAAAATAAAATCAAAAAGTTTGTCTGAAAGAAGTCAAATTTGCATAAAAATAATGATAAACCCCATAAAAGCTAATAGAATTTAAAAATTGAGAAAAAATGCCAAAAGTCGGCGGATTACAGTAGAGCCTATTGCGAATCAAATTTTAAATGCGCGGGCGAAGGTGCATACTAGGTTACTGTAGTCACACTTTTTCGTTTTGTTTTGTCAATTTATTTCTTAACATTTAGTTTCATGCAATTTCTTGTGCATTTCTGAAATCAGCGCATTACTTTGCATCGAATAAAAGTATACTGTAAGAGGCGCCGGTCTACCCCTTTAATCGAAATCTCCCAGAGCAATGAATTATGCAAGATGTGATGCAGCAGCAGCAGTATTTAAGGATCGAATATTTGTTCCTGGAGGATGGAGATTAAAACCTGTGGAGATGTTTGATCCAAAACTACAGAAATGGATTTTATTTTGTGATTTGCCTATTGAAATGTATGGCCATGCGATACTAATCAGCAATTCAACTCTATCCATTTTTGGAGGCTATTCAAGACCTAACTCATTAAATAGCGTATGGGAAATGGATATCGAAGATCCCAAGAAGAAATGGACAGAAAAGCAGAGTTTTAAACTTTCACGATGGTCTTTTGGAGTAGGAAAACTCTCGAATGGAATTATTGTATTTGGTGGTTCTGGAGGAAATGGAGAAACATCCGAAATATTTGATGGAAATAAGTGGATTGATGGACCAAAACTGCCCCAAAAACTATCTCGATTTGCTTGTACATCCATTCCTCGGTCTCTTGAAGAAAGATTTCTGGAACAATTTCTCTAAATTAAAAAAAGCATTTGTTATTGTTGGCTGCGATAAAGAAATTTTTATAAAATCATGAAAAAATGTATTTTCTTGACCAAAACGCTATTATGGACATAACCAAATGATTGCAATTGACGAATCTACTTGAAACCTTTCGAGTTCTTTGATAAAAAAGAATTCGAAGAAGCTGTCGAGGAGTTACTTCAGAAAGAGTGTTTTTTCCAAAAAAAAAAAAAAGTCTTCATTTGATTGAAGAGATTGTTGTGACGAAGTTGATTGTCTTCATAACCAATCTGTGATCAAATAATAAAAATGAAATTCATCGACTTCCTCCATTTGACCAGACTGGCGGCAGCTCCTTGAATTTAGGTTCAAGCTTTTACCATTTTAAAGCTAAAAGTAAGCTCGTTGAGCAACGCGATTCAATTTCGCTTTCTACTCAATCTCCCTCAACGTTTCTGCATATTCACACTTCTCTGTCTTAACAACTTGTGCAAAATGCTCTCTAAAATTCCCTCCGATCTTCTTCCCTCCGTCTTAGAAAAGGTTAGTTTCCCAACCACCTAGCCTAATTATTTCTAGATGAATGCCCTTTCTTTTACAACAATGTATTGCACTTCGACTTCCCTTAAAAACTATATTGAGGCTCACAAGAAGCCGATCAGAAAAGTCCACATTAGAGTTAAATTTAGCGTTTGTTTCTTTTTTCCTGAACAGGTAGAATCCCCTCCCTTTTCAAAGACAGAAATGTTTTAGATTGTGATCGCTCTCCTTCCCATTTCAAATGGCTTTGTTGGACACATCGAAGCCAATATAACTAAAGAGAATTTCCAACAAAAACTGAAAAAATTCATAGCCGCGAATAATCTTTTCCGGTTTAATTTTGCTGAAATCGACATTTCCATTGATGTAAGTTTGAGCCTTCTGGTCTTCAGAATATTTTTAGCCATTTTTTATTAAGGAGCTCACTCCTTTAGTAAAAATCTTTCTATCCACTTGCAAAAGAGGAAGAGTCACTGGAAAGGAGGTAATAACCCAAATTTGGAGTATTATCGATGAGGCAAAGGATGTCTTCTCTCCGATTTCTGTCACTTTCGATGCTCTATATAAGTCTCCTGAATATTTCAGCCAACTAGAGAGAATTAAATTAATCAATATAGGAGACGAAGACTGGTCTAAAATCTTCAAGAGTCTGGCTCCAGTCGCAAAATCTCTGACTATTGAAAGGGTCGATTTTGATAGTTGGAGGATTTATAAACTCGTTGCGGAGCTATTCTTTGAATTGGTTAAGGTTTGTTCTCGTCTTAATTGTCAAAACTTTACATTCGTTTAGAATCAGGCAAAAATTCCAGAAGCAACAAACGAGGTCTTCTTTTCTTTTAGCCAAATGCCGAAGGAATCTTTCTCCAAGATGGAGGCCCTTCTTGGAGATGTCAACTTTTACTATTATGAAGAGATCAATAATTTACATTTAAATGTGGCTTTTTTGGAGACAAGCCAGAAGAAGACTTTCACGGTCGTCTTCGAGAACCACAATTGTGTAGAAGGAATCATCAGCTACTCCTTCAAAACAGTTGGAAGCATCGACCAGTTCTATTCATTTTATAAGGACTCTTTCAAATTCCACGAAAATGCTGGCGATCCTAGCTATATCTTTTGCAGAACACTCGAGGAGGAGCTCATGGACAACGAGACCATCATAGATATACTTCGAAAATTTTATTAAAATTGGCTGAATAGTGCGGATTTTCTTTCCTCCTTTCAATCCTTTCCACTTCATCTTCTACCAATTTTCTAATTAAGTCGATTGCCTCCGGGGAGATTCCATCCGGATGACAAGGAGGCCAAGTAGAGGATGATGTGTTGACGAAGTAGCGAAGGACCGCTCTTTCCTCAACATCATTCCCACAATTGAAAGGGGCGGTTCTAAAAACTCATAGGCCACTACGCCTAGACTCCAATAGTCGCAGGCTTGGCCATGACCTGAAATCTCAATCAAGTTAGAATTTCTAATAGACTAATAGTCTATCTAAGTCTCTATCAAACAAAAAGAACCCACCTCTCTCCTTGTTGAGCAGGATCTCAGGCGCACAATATAGTATTCTGCCCAGAAGGCTGAAGGCTCTATGAAAGCCTGAGCCTTGGGGTCCTAGAAAACCATAATTTAGCAAAAAAAAACGAAAATGAATTCACCTGGCGCCACTTCCTCCAACTTGTTTGGCTAGGCTAAAATCTCCCAACTTTTGGTTTCCCTTGGCTGTTGATATCCCGGTGAACCCAGCCAAGGAAATGAAGATATTTCAGCCTCATAAAGATTTGCTCAATATAGAAACTAAAACAAATAGTTGATTCTCAAAGAAGGGCGAAAACTGACCGGGCGCCATCTTCTAGGATGACTCGTTGGATGGTCATGATGTCTCGCAAAGAGCATGAACGCACTTCCAGGATGAATTTTGGCTTTATTGGACTCTTCGTACATCATGGCCATGGCATCTTGCTCTGTCTTCAAATATGCTGGGGCTGCGAGGGTGAATTTTTTCCGCGCTTTTTTTTAGCGCATAGCGCTCAGTAGTTCCCAACTAAATTTATTTTTTTAGCTATTTTCTCTTGAGTAAATTACCCTCTTGACGAGGCTCACTTCGCCAAAAGCGCCGCTTCCTAGCTCTCTTACCATTCCAAAGTCTGAGAGCTGAACTTTGGGAGAGATAGGTTGCCCCGTGGCAGAAGTGAAAGGCTGGGAGGGGCAGAAGGCATAGCTTCCTATAAAATCGCAAGTTTTCTATGGAGAAACTACTAATGTTGAACTGAGTCAGCATTTACGCTGTTGAGCAAACGGCATTTTGTTTAGCCAATCGTAGACAAAAGTCAGACTTTAGTTACATAGAGAAGAGATCCCTGATGAAACGAAAGAAATCATCTGATTACTGTGCGATACATTACAAAATAAAAAGAAGGAAATCTTTATTTTTTATCATCTGCTCTGGGCATCTTTATAAATTTGCAGGAAGTCTGACCAAACAGCTTCAGAAATTCTGTAAAATCTGATTGATAAGCCAAAATGAGGAGTAGAGAAACCTGGTGCTAACTTCGCAAGAGATGACGGTGCATCCTCGATTTGTGCAATTTTCCATGTGGGGAAATGTCTCCTTCATTTCTATACAGCCAGGACGTGGACAGAGCTCCTGGCCGAGGCATTGTTTTGCATGGTTGAAGACGGCGAAGACATTTTTGGGGTCTTGGTAGGAAGAGAAGGACATGGCCGACCTGTTTTGAGTGTCTCTCCGCCTTAAAAGCCCAGCCTATGGAGCGGAAAATTTTTAAAGTTATGGATTGACGTAGTTTTGCTTCTCTTTACTGTCTAGTTTGGCCAATAGCCTCTCCCAAAGGCGACCGTTAAGATCTCCGCAGAGCGTCTTTTAGGTTTCTATTTATGTCTTTTTATCGGAATTCGATGTGTAGGCGAAGAACGGTATCTGACGCAAGTGCTTCGGTGATCTTTCAGTTCCTCTTCGAACTCTCCAGCTAGCGTTTGAAGATGATTATCGTTCTTGGAAAGCTAAGCCACGCACTTTTTTAAACAATTTTAAATAAAGAAGGCCTTCAAGAACTTATTATTTTCTCCTTTTTTGGTCAGATTTAATTAACAAGTATTAAAAAAGAGTATTATTTTTGGAATTTTGCAATAGAAGGAAGCATCTTCAAAAAAGATCATCAGAGGTGACGTGGAATTGGAAGAGTTCTCCAGCTCATTTAAAGCGTCAAAAACGAAGAAATATTGCTCCATGATGCGGACGAAAAGTGACAGAAAATCATCTGTGAGATCCATATGGAATCGAATATACGGTTTTTTGAATTCCCCTGCTTTTCGGCGGCGGGAATTTTTGGGATTTCTTCAAAAATAAGCAAAATTTCTAACATGACTCATTCGATCTCGTAAAACGTCAACTCTCATATCATAACACTAAAAATATCAGAAATTAATATTTTATTTGTTCTTAATTTCTTTGTCTTACAGCCATTTGATAGGGTCTGGCTCTTCTGACATTTCCCTTTCCTCTGATGGGAAGCATAGAAGCTGGATGACTCGGATCAGAAAGGAGATCGTACGAGAGGACAAAATTTCCAATTATCTGAAAAAATTCATCTATTTTTTTGAAGACAAAGTCAAAAAATACCAAGTATAATTCAGCTCTGGCTAGCGACTCTCCCAAACAGGAGCGTTTTCCAATCCCAAAAGGAGTGACATATTGCTCGTTGCTGTTTCCAATGAATCGATCGGGGTTGAACTAAAATTGTTTTTTTTTCTTTCCATCCTTTTTTTGTTCACCTTGGAAGCCTCTTCAAATCTTTCAGGATCCTTCATTAGGACACTCAATTGAGCGGTGATAACTGTCCCTTTCCGGATGAGATGATCTCCAACTCGAGTATCCTCTCCAGTCTCTCTCCACAAATTCAATGGGAGAAGAGAAGAAACTCTCAATATTTCGGTGATAGTGGCATTGAAGTAAGGAGTTCTTGGCTTGTCAGCCAAGCTAAGGGAACGCGATCGGTTAGTCACTTGGTCTAATTCTTTTTGAAGTTTTTCTAAGATTTTGGGATGTTGAATGAGGAACGCGAAGGCCCAATAGAGGGTTGTGGAGGTGGTCTCTTGGCCGGCAAACCAGAGATCGACGACGGTTATTCCCAGGATATCCTCGCTGAAAATTTCAAGTATTTTAAGGAATTTATCTTCCACTCGAGACTAAAGATTACTATAGCTCTATTTTTCCATTAAAAAACTAACTTAAAGTACTCTTCGTCGGTTTCTTCGCTAGCCATTTTGATGAAAAAAGCATCGACGAAGTCCTCTCCCTCACCTGTCAGAATCCTTTCTCCAGATTGAATCTCCAATTTTCTAAAATAAATCATCGAATAAGTCTTGTCGCCATCTCATTCAAACCTTTGTTTGATTGGAGCTGTGACCAACTCGAAGATTTCTTCGACAATTCCTTTCAAATATTTGTATCTCCAACTAAACGGGGGAATCTTGATGTTCCAATCTTCTAGATAAAAATCGAGGAGACTTCCGCTGGAAATCATCTTGTCCATGACTTTTTTCATTTCATAGAATTTTTTCTCTCCTTCAGCGGTGAATCTTTCAGAGAAAAGGAGACGGTTAATCACATTTCCCACCGTTATATCCAACATATCTGTCGGATCGAAGGAGAACTCTCCTCCTGATTTGTCTATCTCTTGATCCAATATTCTCTTTCTAAATTTGAATAATTATTTCCAAAAGAAGGAGAACCACCGATAATCCACCTCCAACATGATCCTATCTTCCATAATATTCCTACCCAAACCGAAGTTTCGAAGAGTGTGGAGAGCAAATCGACGCTGTTCCTGCCAATGCTTTCCATTCGAAGCGAAGACTCCTCGTCCTTCTGGAAGAGAAATATCAAATGGAAAAAGATGATCTTTGATCGAGCAATTCGGGAGTTTCTTTATAGAGGAATATGCTATTTTTGAACACAATCCCTATCCAGTTTTTAATGAAATTTAGGCGGAAAAGGGTGTAAATTCCTCGAGAAAATACAAAGATCACGTCTAGTGGAATCTTTTCGCGCCCTATCTTTCCCCCATAAGATATTGCAAAAGAACAAATCTTCGCCGAAAAGGTCTACGTGCAAAAGGATACTGACCTCGTTTGATTCTCATTAGATAGATATCGTTTCGATTAACGAAATTAGCTCCATTTTTCATCATCGCCTCCTGGGCCAAGTCGTAGTTGCAAATATTCACTGTGGCTAATGGCCCAATCCATAAAGTATAGACATCGCCGTATTGTTTCCTCCATTCGACCATAGTATCAATCAGCGATTTTCCCTTGACAATACAGGCTCCAATCTGGAGAAAATTGCCCAACAATGGGATGGGCAATGGGCCGGGCGGAAGGCTCCTCACTTTGAAGTAAAAATAAGCCAAATAGCCGAGGAATAAAAGGAGGGGAATCATAGCTGGATGGCAAAGGTCGCAGGGAGAGGCCTTGTTTACTACTCGAACTGCAAACGAGAGACTAAGTTGACCTCCAGCTGGCAGGAAAGAGTTGCGAAAGGCATCTGCAAATACCAATTCTTCTCCCCAAAAGAGTGTCGTCCGGGTGCTTGTGCACCCTCAAGCAAGGACAAATCGATAGCAAGTTGTTTGTCCTATCTTGATGGGATCAGACTACACAGATTACCCGAGGTAATAAAAACTCACGGCGGCTGGATGGAGATCGAAAAAGAAATTGAATCACGCGAAGAAAGTGAACAGTAGTTGAAAGCAAAAAAGAAGCTTACGACACCCGGGATTCCCAAGCCGTCTCCGATCCAAGTACTAACCGGGCCCAACGTTGCTTGACTTGCCAGATCGGACGGGATGGCGTACTTTCAACGTGGTATGGCCGTAAGCGATTTGACCGCCTTCTTACTGGGTTTTGTTCTCCTTTCTACAAATTGACTATTTTCCTCAATTTTGAGTCAGGTTTCTAGTTTTACGATATATTGCAATCTTGTAGAACTTAATCTCCTCTACAACTTTGCTGAACATCACTTTGCAAAATAATTTCTAAAACCTCCCTAAAAATTTGATTTTCGCCACGGTATTTTTCTCTTTATAATTCACTGCAGATCAAAATGTGACATTTCATCTAATTTTTAACACATTTCTAATTATACGATTTATTGCAATCTTGTAGAACTTAATTTTTTCTACAACTTTGTAGAACATTATAAACTCTAAAGGTTGACGAGAATTGAGAAACGCGGAAAGCAAAAGTCAATCGGTTAGGTACATCTCTGCCCTCCAAATGCAATCTCTGTCCTGTTCGCCTTTTCGCCGTAACATGATATGTCTTAACGACAACCACTGTCTGAACTTGATTTCGTTACAGATTGGCCTTATTATTGGTTCAGGACTACTGTCTCGCATGAGCGTCACTAACTACATCTTTTTATCTCCCTTTTAAAGAAACCTATTGGTCTTGTTGTTCGCTAAATCGACACGCCCCTTTCCTCTTTATGCGAAGTTTGATCCTTGAGGTGAGCTCCTTCCTATAGAAACAATCATCTTTCTCTGTCTTCTCTAAAAGAACCCGATTTGAACGAAGCTTGTCTCATTCGCAAACCTCCACCGCCCTTCCTGGTTCTATTCTTGATTCGAATAATATCGATAACTTTAGGACTCTTCTTTATGTCCGAAACTCGACCAAATAGGACTGATCGCTGCGCCGTTTGCGGAGATCTTTCGACCGGATATCATTATGATGTATATTTGGGGGTTTATTTAGCGAACAAAAAGCACCTTTTAGGTTCTCTCTTGCAATGGCTGCAAGGCCTTCTTTCGGCGAACTATTCTCATGAGGAGGATGTTCAAGTGTCAAAAGGACTACAACTGTCCGATTAGCGAAAGTGAGTTCGAAAAAAGTGATTTTTCACGTTTTGTTGTCAAATTTTGAGACAAAAAGTAGGTCGTTGATTGACTTTTTTGTGCAAAGAATGGCTTAAAAATCAACTGACCCTATCAGGGATTTTAGTGCTACTGGGAGTCTGTAAAATTCAAATATTTACAATAATTGTCTTCAATTTCTTTCAAATTACAGTAATCTAAAATTCTCTAAAAATAGCCAAGTTTTTGGCCTGAAGAGATCTGTTTATGGTGTCGAATTGACTTTAGAACGTGTTAAAATCCCTTGTTTACACGGAAATTCATCACATTAGATTAGTCTAACGGCACGTATTTCTCCTATTGTAATCGCTGGTGGATTTGTATCCTTTATTTGCGTCATAAAAAACAGATAGATTTTATAATAATGTTTGTGGCTAATTAGAATGTTCAAGCAAGTCATACATTTTACTGGATTGCTCTCCTTCCTTGCTGAACGTTATTTGATTGAAAAATCGTAAATCAGATAGAAAATTTCAACTTGTCTGATGATCTCTGGGCTGAACTTCTGGTGTGAGATTTACCTCTGAGAAGGTTAATTCTAGGATCACATTTTTTGAAAATTCTTAGCTTACTTGAGGAATTAGAACTCCCGGTGTAAAATTCAATTATTTGAATTTTTATGAAAAAAAAACGCTATCGCTTTTGTGATGCTGTAGCTTCAAAAATATGATTTATTTCTTTATCGCAGCTTTTGATTTTTTCTACAAATTCCTATTAAAGTTTAGAACATAAAAGACATCAATTTGAACAAGTTTTTGGCATAGAGATATGGTATTTTGAATTACTCACTACTTACAATAAGGAGGCGTGCTGGATCTCTCAAAAAAAGAACGGAGCGACCCAGTTCCCTATTATTCAGTTTTGCTTTTTCTTAAGAAAGTCCTTTCTCAATAATCCTTGGAACATTCCAGGTATTCGATGCATATGTCGGGCGTGCAGATACCGAAAATGCGTCCAGGTTGGCATGAATCCCAAGGTCATCAAGCCGCAAGACAAAGATCATCAGATAGTTGAGCCAGCCAGTCTACTCTACGATGCAAATTTCTTAAAAAATGAGCCAAGATCATTCGCCAATTCGGAACTTCTCTCTGATCTTCAAAAAATCGAAGAAAGTTTAGAAAAATTGAGATCAAGTTCTATCCCAACTCCGTCAATCCTCTTGGATGTTTTGACTCGCCCATCCGCTCTTTCAGCAACGTCTTTATCTCCTTCCCTAACTTCTACCATAATCTCGATAGATCTCGAAGCGTTTAGTATCCTCGAATACGCAAAGGCTTTCTCCTGGTTTTGTGAGCTCTCCTTCTCCGACAAGTATTGCCTTCTCCATGAGCGAGCCACTGCCCTCCTTGCTTTAAGAATGTCTTGGCATAGAGCAGGAACAGCCTTCAGTGACCAATTCAGGTATTTCCCCCGATCTTTAAAGTTTTATTTTTATATTAAACAATTTAGTGTCCTCCTTGCGCCGGTGATTAACTCCATCAGGGAGCTTACAGTCGATCAAACTACGTTGAGTCTACTTTCTGTCCTACTTCTCTCCGAAAATTATGATCTCTCATTATCATCCGAAGCAAAGATTATTTTGGGCAATCGGAATGAAACATATTCTACGGGTCTCGCCAGCTATCTCTTTCAAAAGTGAGTGTTCTTTCTTATCTTGGCTAAAAATGCCTCGTTTGAACCAAGTATTTTAAACAAAATGGAGTAAAGAAAACTTAAAAATTCTCCAAGGGAAAAATATCTATATTTTCGCTGAGCCACAATTGACTTACAGATTTGGACTGAAAAATGCGAATCGAGTTGCTCAACACTTCTTCCTTTTGTGGACAACCATGAGAGTCGGCTCGACCGTGAAAGACTTTTTAAAGAAGACTGAGCCAGAAAATAGTCTCTGTCGGCAAATAGTGGACATCGTAAAATGCTATTAAATTAAAAGCTTAAACTACAAGATTTCTTTTTGACCAGGGTTGCCCTCACTTTCCGGAAAACTCGGGGAAACGGAAAGTGACATCTTGTTCAGCTTAACGAGTTCTTTTGAATGGTTTAGGCTTCACCTCAAACGACCGACTTATGTTCTATGAATTCCCTAGTTTGTCATGATAACTGTAGCTATAGAAACCCTGACTTGTAAGAGCTCCCTCGAGACTCGAGCGCTGTAAATTTATCACCAAGAGTAGATGAACTCTCTCTAAAAGAAGTCTCGACAGCTCAAAACTGGTCATACTTCTTTAATTTAGTTCTAATCCGAAATTCAAATAAATTATAGAGAGAATCATAACTCTCTTGAAATAATGACTGACGGTCGTCTTTTCGTCCTTATAGCCGTCATCTTTTGCTTCCAACCTTCCTCACCTACATACAATATTCCATGTAAGTTTGCCATAACTATTTTCTGTAATTTGATCTATAGGTGACAACATTACCAATGAAGACCAGATCAATGTTACGAGAGCATGTGGTTGCGGAGTAAGCATCTGCCAAAATTTGCACAACAGCTCACGGCTCATTTCGTATACGAATTACACACTGGATTTGTCGAATCTGACTAGTGATGAAGTAAAAAAGCTATTCCATCAGAAACAGGAAGTACGCATAGGGGTATTGATAGAGAATTCATCTGTAGAGAAATTAGTTATTGCATGGAAAGAAGGCCAAGATCTAAGAAAACCCGAAGGGGTGTGGATTTATAACAATCGTAAGTTTTAAAAGAAATTTGAGAGGATCCCTCTAAAATAGATGCATTTTCGACACTCTCGTTTACCTACATGACAGAATATAGATTTGTTCTATTACCGTAAAAACAAAAGATATCTTTCTCAGAGACGCGCCTCGTCATACGGAACAATCCCAACTTGAAACAAATTGAGTTCCTGTTTACAACAGAGTTCGAAGTCTACGAGTCAGCCCTTGGAATCATAATTGACGATAACCCCAATCTAGAGAAGATCATATTTCCTTCATCGGATGCAAAAGTACAGGAGGTGTTTATCGATTCGATATATCGTAATCCGAGGCTGAATAACATAGAAAGAATTGGGGAAATACTTGACATAAGTCGACCGCCGTATCGTATACAGGCGGAAAATGAAATGTGTCTTGGAATGAGCATCTCAAATCCTAGTCAACTGAAAACGTGTAAAATCATTTTTGGCGATCTGATAATTAGTGGAAAGAGTAACGATTCGACCATGTTCATCAGCTCTATCGTGGAAATCACTGGACAACTCATAATCGTCAATTCAACTATCGAAAATCTCGACTTCTTGGACTTCAAGTATCTGATCATAAGAAAAGGAGGAAGTCAGTTGATTTTCTATTTCTTGGCGTCTTTTAGAGAGACGAATTCTGGGAGATTCTACGAGATTTTGAGCTACAGTAACAGGATTTTCTTGAAAAAAAAATCGCGGGAGATGCCCAAAATAATTTTAAATTTTAAAAATATAAAATGCTCTGTTTTAAGGCATCACCAACAGCGAAAAACTGTGTGTATCAAAGAAGTTAATGGATTTAAAAAAAATCCGCTATATCTCTCCATCCTCCTGTGAATCACATCTTGATGACAGCGCTTGTTGGGCGCATTTGCCAAACAGCCTCTGTAGCATAGTAGAGACGAAGCAAATCAGGATTAACATTGAGAACGAGGAGGAGTTGCATCATTTGACTCGCCTCAAACTTATTCCGAACGGATTGGAAATCAAGGGAACAACTGCGACGCAAATAAATTTGTCCGCTTTGGAAAAAGTTGGCCATCAATTGTCGAAGAGAAATGCTGATCTCGTCTATGGTTTGTCTCTTTTTTTTAAGAATGTTTTCCTTCTGAAATTTTCAGTGCTCTCGATTCGCAACAATCTCTGGCTGAAGAGGATATTCTTGGACAATTTGAAGCCCTTCGCTAAAGGAACAAAGCTCGTAATTAGCAATAATCCCCAGTTGGAATTCAACGAAACCTGGTTGGTGGAGCTGGAAAATCGAACAAAACTCAGCCGAGCTGACGGAAGTCTCCTCTATGAGAATAATTTTCCGCTGGTCATTTCGAAGAGACAATTCTCCTACCCTCGGTTTAATAATGAATTTAAGGAGAGGCCCGAGGAGGCCAACATGACTAGTTAGTGGATTTTAATTGTATTTGGAGAAAAATACATTATAGTGATTATAATTTTTGGAGGTGGACTATTCTTCTCGGTTCTACTCGCTATTGCCGGCTCCATTGCTATCAGCACTCGGGTTTATCACCTCGAAAAAGATGGCGTAAGTCCATTCTCTATTAGTGGGCTTAATGTAGAATTTTCCAGATTACTCTGGTGAGACTAACAGCCGTCGACTCGATCACCTCTCTCAGCGGGATGTTTGACACTGAGTTGGATTATGGAACGGGCTCCTCTATGACTGAGCCACCTATGGAGGAAGTTGCACCGTCTGCAGAGAACTCCCAAGTCTCTCAGGGAGATCAAAAGAAGCCGTCAGCTTTCTCGGATAAGACGGAAGTGGAGAACCCAAAAAAGACGAAGAAAACGGTAGCGTAAAAACTGAAAAAGACGGAGCAAATGGAAGTGAAGAAGCTAAAAAACGGAGAAGACCAAAGCCACTGGCCAGGCGAAGTGAATCCGACAGTCGACAAGCGGTGTTACAGGCTCAAATTTAAAAAAAAGTTTTTCTTTTTCATTTTTTAGGCTAAAACGGTTGATCAAACTAAAGACGTTAAAGAAGAGAATGACTCCTATTAGAAGGGAGAGCGAAAAAACCCCGGAGATTAGAAGAACATTCTAACATGGGTCAAAGTTTTTCTTGTGTTCTCCACTTGCATTTCCTTCTTCATTTCAACACTAACAGTCGCCTTTCGAATGACCTTGGCCATTATCTTTTTTCGTCTTTCGTCCTGTTTTCGGCACAAATAGACGGGCACTGGTCAGCTGTCATTCGCCACTCCAATTGTGTGAATGCAGCAGTTGAGTATTCCAATTCAAGAGCCAGACGGAGGATATAAGGATACTACGCCTCATCGAGCAAGTTGTGTCGAGATTTTCATCACAATTGTCGCCTATATTTTTGTCGTTTTGACTTTTCCAATCACCTGCTTTTCTTGCTTTAAGGTGAGGAATTTCTTGCAAGAAAAAACTGAAACAAAATTCAGACTGTTCAAGAATATGAAAGAGCTGTGATCTTCCGATTAGGCCGCCTTCTCTCCGAAGAAGCCAAAGGACCAGGTACTCTATCAATTCAACTCTAAATATCAACTGATTTTCTTGGTCTCTTCTTCATCGTGCCGTGTATTGACACCTATAGTAAAGTGGATCTAAGACTGGTTGCGTTTAACGTCCCTCCCCAGGAGGTCAGTTCCTCCTTTTTATTTTTGGCCTGTAAATTTCGAAAGATTCTGTTATTGACAACTTTTGATACACTGAAAATCGGCGAATTCATTGAATTCTTTTGCAATCGAAAAAGAATTGACTTTAGATTTTGTCCAAGGACTCGGTGACTGTGAGCGTCGATGCTGTTGTTTACTATCGGATCGTCAATGCCAACCTCGCCGTATGTTTTTGCCCTTGTCGCCTCGTGTAATAGGTTCCTCCAGATCACTCAAGTCAACAACGCTGAATCATCGACCCAACTCCTTGCCGCTACGACACTTCGCAACATTTTGGGGACAACCACCCTTACAGAAATGCTTTCCAATCGAGCGGGAATAGCCAAGACTATGCAGGTCTCTCTTACTCAAACAACGACGTTTTGACGTAACGATTTTGATCTTTAGGTGACGCTAGATGAAGCGACTGAACCTTGGGGAGTGAAGGTAGAAAGGGTAGAAGTCAAAGATGTTCGTTTGCCCCAACAGCTTCAAAGAGCTATGGCAGCAGAAGCCGAGGCAACCAGGGAAGCCAAAGCAAAGGTAGATCCCCTTTCTATTTCTAATACAATCCATACAGTTTATTATGGCAGAAGGAGAGCATAAAGCTTCTGTCGCTTTGAAAGAGGCTAGCGACATTATCAGCTCATCTCCAGCTGCTCTTCAATTGAGATTCCTACAAACTTTGAACAATGTTGCGTAAGTTTTAAGAATTTTCATTCTGAGGGAAGCGAGTACAATTTCAGGGCTGAAAAGAATTCTACAATCATCTTCCCGTTCCCAATGGACTTTATGAAGGCATTTATGTCAAATCAATCAGCTTAACAATTCAAATTATTTAATAAATCTGAGAAAGAACCTCCATTTTTCCTGAATTGTCAATATCCAGCCAGTTTCTTGAAAGCCAAAATAGTTTATTTACAAATATTTTTGTCATAAATATAGTTGAAAAAAAATTGGCTCCAATATTGTGTGGAATAAATCGTTCGGCTTCCAGCTCTGAATCCAACTGGCCGTTTTGAAGAAGGAGATGGCTAAATATCAACCACCCGACGTCCAAATGTTTGATACTCATTCTGGAAAAGTATTTACCCAGCTTTAATAAAATCGTATAGATATGGTCGTTTTCGTTCAGAACTTCTTTATGACAGAAGACGACAGGGCTATGCTCCAAGGAATGGACCCTACTACAGCAGCTGCCATCCTCTCCTACTTCGAGTAGTCCCCCTCTCATTATTTAATGTTAGTTGTATTATATTCTAATCTCTCTAATCTTATTATTATATTTATTAAACTAACCTGTTTTCCCCTCTTTTCTTCTCATCCTCAGCAAAAAATGCCGACGAAAAGAATGTAAAACAATCATTTTATTACATAAATAACAGGGATTAAGATGCAGTACATTTGTGGAATAAATTGTATTCGGAACTATTAATCTTTAGGGGCCTCAGTAGCCATGATTCAACTTTTGTGTAGAAGATTGAAAATTATGAAAGTAAGCGAGAAAGTTTAAAAATGCATGGCAAGTTTATTCCTTGGGAGGATTCTTCGTAGGAGAAATGCTTTTTTGCAATAAATTTAGTATTTTCATACGGAATTATTGAAAACAAGCACAAAATTAGAAAAAAAATGGAGCAAAATTTGATATAAAATTGAACTTTTAGAACCTACTATTGCGCCGTTGGAGCCGAGAGTCCGAAAAGGATATCTCGAGGATAGAAGGCCATCTTCCAACTGCAATCCCTACCGGGTCGCTAGGGGTATTGCCAGGAGTATTCTGCTCCTCTAAAAGTGATCAAACCCAAATAAACCATTGATCACATTTCTCTTTTTTCATTTTTATACACATTCTTTAACAATTAACTGATTTCTAAGACATTTTATTTATGAGAAATTCTCCAGAAATCTTTCTTCAAGAGATCGGGGAATGGATGTATAAGCAAAATAAAATAGACCTTGAGGCAGTTCTGGTCCATTAATCCAGCCATTTCCATCAAATATTTCGGATGTGTTACCACCATTACTTACCCTTTCAATATTAAAATAATCACCAAATACAATAATTCCATTTGGGAGTTTTCCTACTCCAAAATTCATTCGCGAATATTTAAAACCCTGCTTTTTTGTCCATTTCTTCTCGGAATCTTCGATATCCATTTCCCATACGTTATTTAATGAGGAAGGATAGCCTCCAAAAATGGATAGAGTTGAATTGCTGATTAGCATCGTATGACTGGCAACTTCAAACGGCAAATCACAAAATAAGATCCATTCCTGTAGAAGTGGATCGAACATCTCCACAGATTTTAAGTATCCTTTATTGTATCCTCCAGTGACAAATATTCGATCCTTAAATACTGCTGCTGCTGCTTCAGATCTTGCATAATTCATTTCTCTGGAAGATTTCGATTAAAGGAAGAGTTCGACGCCTCCTACAAGCTGCTTTTATTCGATACAAAACAATGCGCTGATTTCAGAAATGCACACGAAATTGCATGAAACTAAATGTTAAGAAATAAATTGACAAAACAAAACGAAAAAGTGTGCACTACAGTAACCCGGTATGCACCTTCGCCCGAGCCTATATATTATATCAAAATATTATTTTCTCTCCGAAAACCCTATTGACTACTTTCAGATAAAATTGGCAAATTTTTAACTTTTTGATTTTATTTTTCATTGATAAAAGAGTCTAAATAATGGCGGAATAGCAGAATTCATAGAAACACAAAAATCACAATGGAATTTGAGTTTGGGAAAATCTGTGCCGAGTTAGGCAAAGTTCCCAACGCTAGAGACTGTCCCTTTCAAATTTGGAGAAAAACTAACGGCATTGAGGTCCATTGGTCTTGAGAAATATCATACTTTTCTACTGATTTTAGAGGGTCAAAAGTATAACTTCCTTCAAAATTTCCAGAATAGCCTCCAATAGCCCAGATATCTCCTTTGTAAACCAAAGAACTACTGGCAATATGAGCTCTTTTTTGATTTAGCGATGCCAATTTCATCCAACTTCCATCATCTTTCAATTTATAACAGTCTTGTTTAGCATTACAATTGGCATATCCTCCAAAAATATAAAGTTCTTCATTGAGGACAACAGCTCCAAAACTACGCAGTGCCATTGGAAGAGTGATTTTTAATTTCTTCCAACTTTGAGCCTGCGAATTGAGCAAGTAAATTGTATTCAAAAGTTTCCAACCGCCCAAAATTAATATCTACAAGCAGAGTCTAAAAGTTAAAATTTCTACCGATGTATTTTGCAGTCCTTCGCTCTGTTTTTCAACTTTATTTTCATTTCGAGCCGCATTTTGAGCTAAAAATCCCTCAAATAAAATTAATTTTGACTAAACCATTGGGCATTAAATTCTGCTGATTTCTCGGCTGCTCTTGTCTAACCACTGGATCTAAAAGAAAACAGAATTCATTCATCTGTTCTCTCAATTGCAAATTCTCAGACTTTGATTCAGATAGATTCTCTTCTAGTTGTGCCACTGAATTTCTCATCGACTATTTGCAAATCAAACGAACCTCTTTGTGCCAAATCTTCCTGCTGATTTTCCGGCTGCTCTTGTCTAAGCACATGATCTAAAACTGATTGCAAATCACCCATCTGCTCTCTCAATTGCAAATTCTCAGACTTTGATTTAGATAGATTCTCTTCTAGTTGTGCCACTGAATTTCTCATCGACTATTTGCAAATCAAACGAACCACTTTGTGCCAAATCTTCTTGCTGATTTCTATTGGAGTTTGGCATTCGAAGTCTTTCATTTTCTTGTCTCAATCGTTCTATTTCGGCATCTTTTTCTCGTAATATTTGATTTTTCTCAATTATAACAGCTTCATATAATTGCATGGCCGAGTCAGTCTCGGTTAGACTCGAATCAGACATTTTGGAGAAAGAGAAACAGTAAATTTGGCGAAGGATGGCTGAAAAAAGGGATTTCTTGCTGGAAGACAATAAAGCGCAAACTGATAAGGAATGGAAAGATAGATAAGAGTACATAAGAACACAGCTTTCTATTTTCTAAAATTTCAAAGCTTTTATTTCAACGAAATTTGGCCTTCTCATATCCCTCAAAATGGTTAGTATGGCGGCGACTTTTGGGGACTTTGGACGACTCTATTCTATGAATTTCTTTCATTTTCTGGCCTATTTTTGGGTTTTTGTGCTCATCTTCCTCTAAGAAGAATCAGAACCTTAGAACCAAGAAATCTCGCTGCTGCAACGCATCAATTTATTTTGAACAATCAGAACTGTAATGCGTCGAAGTAAGACTGTATTTCCTTGAAGCAAACCAAAGATCCCAAATTTTGAGACATTTTCTTCAGTAAGATTCATAATTTGGGATATTTTTGAAAATTGTAGTTCGGAATCCACAAAATTGCAGAACATTAAAAAGCATAGAACCAGATTAAAATAACGAAAAATTAGGAATAAACCCGGGGAATTTTGTTTTTCTCTATGAGACCCATTTCCCCCGAGTATTGTTGCCTAAAAATGGGTCTTCTCTCTTCCATTTTTGGATGAATTTCACAATTTTAAATGCTCAACGAAATTGTCAGCTTTCTCAAAAATTTGAAAATTGCAAAATAAGAAGGAGAAATACGGTTTGCTTCTAGGGAAATACGGTAGCCTAATTTTTATCAAATTATCAACTTTTTTTACAGATAAGCAGCTCGAATTATCCAAATTCCTATTACAATAATTCTAGCAGCACATGCATTTATAGTTTAAATTCCGAATATTCACGGCTTGCGTTACATTTGACGATATTAACATCAATAGTAACGGCGACATTCGTATTTATGATGGACAAGTTGGGGACAATTTGATCGGCCGATTTGGAGGATTTGACTCCAGCAGCCAAGTCATTTGCTCTTCCAGATCTTCTATTTTGAATGTCGTCTTCAGACTCAACCAATACAATCACTATTCGCCTAGAGGATTTTAGGGAAGATTAGCTTCCAACAGCAATTCGCTCCAAATACAAAATGGAGCTAAAGCCCTTTCTCTCAGCTTCTTTCTTGTCGTATTTTTCTTTGTTTTTACATTTTTCTAGATAAATTATGGACTTTGAATTGTAAAACATTTGGGAACAGTCGAAAGTCGAAAACAAAGTTGGGCAATCTCACTTGAAGACAGTATTCCAGCCTGTTAAATTAGCGGAACTCGTAAGCCTTTGGGGCCCCAGTAGCCATGATTCAATTTTTGTGTTGTCAGGAGGGCCGCGGGTTCAATCCTCCTCTCTGACTTACATTTTTACTTTATTAATTCAAGTCTTTTTTTCTTATTTTTGACTCAATTTTATTGCATTATAAGCACATATGCATTGGCATCTCCTCTTTATCCAACGGCAAACTCATTTTTGAGCAATCCTATTGATAAAAGATGCTCGGGATTGAACCCGCGACCCTCCTGACAACATAAATATTGAATCAGGGCTACTGAGGTTCCAAAGGTTAATAGTTCCTTGTATTCTTATTGCTCTATTCCATTGAAATTCTCCACTAGGAAGAAGGAAAACCTTTATCCAATCAGTTTCTTGAAAGCCAAAATAGTTTATTTACAAATACTTTGTCATAAATATAGTTGAAAAGAATTGGCTTCAATATTCTGTGGAATAAATCTTTCGGCTTCCAGCTCTAGAGGGACGCTTGGATCCAACTTGTTGACCATTCGACTGGCAGTTTTGAAGAAGGAGATGACTAAATATCAACCACCTGACGTCCAAATTTTCGATACTCATTCTGGAAAAGTATTCACATAGCTTTAATAAAATCATATAGATATTGCCGTTTTCTCTTGATTTCCTTCATCCACTTCATTAGAAGCTAAATGAGTAGAGAGGCTGAGTCAGAAGCGAAGGAGGCGCTTTACGCGTTAAATGAGTGAGTATCGACTCCTCACCGGATCCGCACTTTCTGCCCTCACCAGCGAACAAATCCTTGCCAATAAGGTCTACATTGTCCCGATCCTATTGGACGCCCTGCTCTCCAAGGAGTGTAGTCTGAAAAAGCAGCTAGAGACTGTCTTTACCTTACTATTGTGCCGTTGGAGCTGATCGAATCTTTGGTCGGGAGATAGTCGAAACTCGCTATAGGGCCTGTCTCCATGCTGAACTGAAAATCTTTGAAACAAATGCTGAAGTCACGCCAGGACAGTGGGAATTCCAAATCGGCTGCTTTATTAGGATTTCGCGTCAAGTAGCTCAAGAGGGAAAAGGATATCTCGAGGATAGAAAGCCATCTTCCAACTGCGATCCCTACCGGGTCACCAGGGCTATTGCTGAGAGTATTTTGCTCCTCTAAAAGTGATCAAACCCAAATAAACCATTGATCACATTTCTCTCTTTTTTCATTTTTATACACATTCTTTAACAATTAACTGATTTCTAAGACATTTTATTTATGAGAAATTCTCCAGAAATCTTTCTTCAAGAGATCGGGGAATAGATAGATAAGCAAATCAGTGAGTTCAAATTCCACATTTAAGAGCTCAACTGAAGCGACGGCTGGAAGCAACAATAAGAAGAGATTCATTGTGGAGAGACTAGCTGTCTTGGATGAGAAGAATCTAGTAGAATGAATAGCGAAATCAGGGGATTTTAGTCAGATTGACAGTTTGATCCAAGAGATCGCATTGAATCAATCTTCCTTCTCGTTTTCAAATGATTTTTGGAGGATTGAGAACAAATGATTTTTAAACAATTTATGAGAATTCCATTCTTCGAGAGAATGAGGAATAGATTTCATACAAATATAGCTTAAAAATTATGAAAATTTCTTTAGAAAACTTTCTTCAAGAGATCGGGGAATGGAGATATAGGCAAACTGTGATAGATTTTGAGGCAGCATTGGTCCATCTATCCATTTATTTCCATCAAATATTTCGGATGTTTCACCATTATTTCTACTATCACCAAATATAATAATTCCATTTGAAAGTTTTCCTATTCCAAATTTAGCTCGTTGATGTTTAAAACTCTGTTTTTTTGTCCATTTCTTCTCGGGATCTTCGATATCCATTTCCCATACGCTATTTAATCGGCAAGTTTCTGAACCGCCTCCAAAAATGGATAGAGTTGAATTGTTGATTAGTATTGTATGGCCATTAAGTTCAAACGGCAAATCACAAAATAAAATCCATTTCTGTAGTTTTGGATCAAACATCTCCACAGATTTTAATTTTACTTCATTCCATCCTCCAGTGACAAATATTCGATCCTTAAATACTGCTGCTGCTGCAGAATGTCTTGCATAATTCATTTCTCTGGAAGGTTTTTAATTGAATTTTGAGAAAAACTAACGGCATGAAGGTCCATTTGTCTTGGGAAATATCATATTTCTCGACTGATTTTAGATACTCTTCAGAATCTCCTCCGATAGCCCAGATATCTCCTTTGTAAACCAGAGAGCTACTGGAAATATGAGATCTTCTTTGATTTAGGGATGCCAATTTTATCCAACTTCCATCAACGTTCAATTTATAACAATCATTGGCATATCCTCCAAAAATATAGATTTCTTCATTGAGTACAGCAGCTCCAAACTGCGCCATTTCCACTGGAAGAGTGATGCTCAGTTTCTTCCAACTTTGAGTCTTCCAATCGAGCAAGTAAATTGTATTTAAGAATTCACTACCACCCAAAATTAAAAACTACAAAAATAATTAACAAAAAGAAAATTATACCGATGTAGTTTCTTCCCCTCTAGTCCTACACTTAGCAACTTCTCTTTCGAGTTTCTTCACTTCATTCTGCGCCAATATGTTTTCTATTTCTTTTTCTCCCAGCCGCTCTCTCAACACTCCGATCAATTTCTCATTTTCTATTCATCGAAAAAGACTAAACTATTTTCTCACCTTCAACCAGAGATTCGATTTGTCTCGCTTGTTCTTCTTTTTCCTTTTGCACCTCCGCGACTTCTCTATTCTTCTGTTCCAACATTGCCTGAGCTTGAGCCAGCGTTGCCTCGAGTTCATAAACTCTCATTGGATCAATCTCATTTTCAGCCATTCTGAATAGGTTTATTAGTGGATATAAAAGCAAAAGGGGGAAAGGCTGGCAAGAATATCGATAAAACGAAGGAGACTGATAAGGACTAGAAAGCAAAGCAAATATCTAAAATGTATTTCAACAACTGCGAGAAATTCAAAAAGTTCTCTTCCACCTTTCCCAAAAAAAAAACTCACAAAATATTGTTCAATTATTTATTCTCAATTAAGATAATAACAGGGCTGTTGACAGAAGAAATCACTCACGAAATTTCAGCAATTTTTTTGATCCACACCCTGATTGTTGGCCAACTCTTCGAGTATTTTCCTATGCACAACGGAAAAAGACCATGGATTTTCCAGTTCTCGATAGTAACAATCTGAAGGGAGGCTTGAAAAAGCGACATAGATTAGGTCTTTTTCCTGTCAAATTCACGAACTTCTAGTTGAAGTCTAGTTGATACGATCGCCTTTGGTGTGAAAGTTGCTATCAAGAACTGTTCTTGGCTCTTGGAAATAAAAGGGACAAGGATTTTCGAAACTAGTGAACCTTTGGGGCCCCAGTAGCCATGATTCAATTTTTGTGTTGTCAGGAGGGCCGCGGGTTCAATCCTCCTCTCTGACTTACATTTTTACTTTATTAATTCAAGTCTTTTTTTCTTATTTTTGACTCAATTTTATTGCATTATAAGCACATATGCATTGGCATCTCCTCTTTATCCAACGGCAAACTCATTTTTGAGCAATCCTATTGATAAAAGATGCTCGGGATTGAACCCGCGACCCTCCTGACAACATAAATATTGAATCAGGGCTACTGAGGTTCCAAAGGTTAATAGTTCCTTGTATTCTTATTGCTCTATTCCATTGAAATTCTCCACTAGGAGAAAGGAAACCTTGATCCAATCAGTTTCTTGAAAGTCAAATAGTTTATTTGCAAATCTAATTGTCATGAATATAGCTGCAAAAAATCGGCTTCAATGTTGTGTGGAATGGAAGTGTAGCCAAATCCATAAAGTGGAGCAGGAAGAGCTGGTCCATGACTCCATTTATTCGTCGCTTTGTCAAATATTTCAACTGAGCTTGTGATCACTTGGACATCTAAATCAGCTCCTCCAAATAGCAAAATTTTATTTGAGATCACAGCTGCTCCGCCGAGTTCCCTTGAGAAATTTAAATTAGACATTGAGATCCATTTCTTCTCCTTTTTATTGACATCTAATCTCCACATTTTGGGATTCAGTTCGGTTGTTGAATAGCCTCCAAAGACGACTAGAGTCCCATCGAAGCGAAGCAAATGATGCGCATATAGACTGATAGGTAAGTCACAAAATGTCGTCCATTTTCGAATGGTTGGATCATAAACTTCTATAGATTTAAGGAAGCTTCTATAGCCGCCATCTCGTCCGCCAGAAACGTAGATCTTTTCATTCCATGCCACTGCTGCTGCAGTTCTTCTGGCTTCATTCAAATCGCTGGAAATATATCCTATTATTCTAGCGTAGTGTTTCTCGAACGTGAATAATCCGGAATTCATGATAATTAAGGAATACTCACGGCATTTGTGACCACTTATTTGTAAGAGGATTGTATTTCTCAACTGATTTCAATCTTTTTGAGTCTTCTTGATCCCATGCTCCTATAATTTGTGTCTTCCAGTTTTGTGCGGGAATCCCGATACGGGATGGGAAATGCTATCGGGAATTTTTGTGATTTCGGCTCAGTAGAAGGGTCCTGATCTATTTTTCCTCCTTTTTTGTATTTTGGCATATTTAACCAACAGTTACATTGAAATTCAAAAATAAAATCAGAACTGAGGTTACAATTTCTAACCTGATCAGATATTATGGTTTACTCAATAAGCTCTTATGAATGCTTATTGACATTTCTGGTTAAAAACAGCCAAAAAAACGGATTCGGGAGGTGAATCCGAGATCTAGAAACTCCAGAATAAAGAGTAAATTTCCCGAAAATTCCCGAAACGCGACGGGATTTCAAAAACCCATTCCCGCACAACACTGGTGTGTTCTCCAATGTAAATGGCAGACAAACCGATGACCCATATTTCGCTTTGGAAGACTAGACAACTGCCAGCGATTGCACTCCTATTTCTATTCATCCCAGGCAGTTGAACCCAAGCTCTGTTTATATTCAGCTTGTAGCAACGATTAGATGTTTTGCCATCAAATCCGCCAAAATAAAATAATTCTCCTGCGTGGTAAACGGAGCCACAATGGCTGATCGCTTCAGGCAGGCGAAGTTTTAAAAGTTGAAATGTATTCAGCTTTGGGTTGTAGATAAAAATATGATCTCTATGCTCATTGCCTCCCACTATAAGGACTTGTAAAATTGAAAAAGAAAGGAGAAAATTTACCGAGGACATTTCCTTCCTTTCAAAGGTGTTTTCTCTTCTTTCTTGGAGTTTATTTTGTCCTTCCAGCTCTTAAAAAAGCAGATATATCTGGCTACTATATTTCACAGAGATTACTCCAAATAAACAGAGTAAAGTTCGTGAGATTAGAATACTCCACTTTGGATGAGATAATACGGTCATGGATGCCAAAAAATTAAGTTTGTGATCTCTTTTGAATGGAATAAATCCTCAGCTCAAAAATTAAAGAAACTGACCTGATATTTTTGTCTCTAAGGCTTCCTGTTTAGCTGAGAGCTCTTTTGTAATTGCGATTAGATTTGCAGTCGATGCTAACGTTTGTTTTTGACTAATTTTGAGCTCATTTACAATTTCTAGAAGGTTTTCCCTTTTTTTAGTTTGTTCAACGCAGAGATTATTCACATTTGCTTTGATTAGTTCTAATTCTTTTTTGGTGGAGAGATCTGCCACAGTTTGTTGGAGCTTTGAAAGCTGGCTGAGAATTTCCGATTCAGATGATTTTAGCTCGGATATTTGGAGGTCAAGATTGGAATTGTTTTCTCTAATTTCATTAATATCATGGGTTAATTTTTTAACTGAAAAGAAAACTGTTTTTAATTTTTTTTTAAATTGGAATACCTTTGCTTGAGAAATTTGTAAGATCTTTCTGGTCTTCTTTCTCTCGAAGCAGTCGCTCAATTTTCTGTCTCAAAGCATCGACTTCCTTGTCTTTTTTCTCCAATTCTTGTTCCTTTTCTATTACAATCGCTTTTGCTTCATATAATTGATAAGTTAGATCAAGATCCTTTTCAGACATTCTTTTCTAGGATAGAAAGTGGCATAAAAAAATGGAGAGAAAAAGAAGAAAGGCGGAGTGCAAAGAAGCACGACTAACTGATAAGAACGGGTTGCCATAAGGTCAGCAGGGATGAGTCATTTCTCTTTTCTAAATAGAAATATTTAGAAAAAAAAACACAATATAAAGAGAGGAAGCTGTTTAGGCTGTCGGAAAGGCTTTCCCTTAAAAAAAGCTCGAGTAGGGTAGAAGGATTTATAGTCTGTTTATAGACAAAACGACATCCTTCGTAGCCAAAAAAGGGAAGGACCCATTTTATCCTAAAAAGGCTTTTAGTAATTTTCGGACTCACTGCAAAAACCCTTTTCTTGGAATTCTTCCTTCCCTATACATGTATTATGAATTTGGACACAAGACGGTGGTCAGTCGCTGGTTTTGTTAGCTCACTCGGCCTTCTTATAGGAATAGATTACTGAAAGCTTACTCATCGTTACAGCCCACTTACATTTTCCACCCACATTTTGAGACCTTGGAAGACATCAAAAAACCTTTCATTAAGTCTTCTTATTTCTCTACTCCACTGAAATTCTCCACTAGGGGGAAGGATGGCCCACTGTCAAGTCTAAATAAAAAATTTATCGTTCTTTTTGTTTGATATATTATTAGAAAATCATGTGAATTTTCAATAAATTTTTTTGTTAGAACTTTTTTTTCTAGCATTTTTCCTTTGAAAAATAATTCATTGAAATTGATTCCTTGAGATCACAGAACAAATAAATAAAACCAGTGTTTTCAATTGATAATTATGCTGAATTCTCCTGTTTGCTATCCGTCTCGTTGGTCACCGTCGTGCTATTCGAGGCCGTAGCTGGTGGCTCAGGTGAAATTGAAGGATTCGACCCGATTCGAAATCCGACATTATCTACCGAGGCAACTTCTCTCAACGGCTGAAGGAGATTTATTTTGAAAAGTAGAGAACTCAAAGGCTACCGGCGGAAGTCCATGTCTAATGAAGCGCCTCTTCGCTCTCAAATAGGTTCGAAGCTTGAAGATCGAGTAGACCATCATTGTCTCCAAAAAGATGAGAAACGGAGAGACAAAGAGTGTAATTCTGGCAGCTTGATCACCTCCCTCTCGATTTGTCTGAAAAATTGATATCTTTCCAGCTTTT
The DNA here is from genome assembly GCA_932521405.1 of Oscheius sp. JU1382. Lineage (NCBI taxonomy): Eukaryota > Metazoa > Nematoda > Chromadorea > Rhabditida > Rhabditidae > Oscheius > Oscheius sp. JU1382. The sequence continues at coordinate 7,269,727 of OW051479.1, forward strand.
TAGAATGATTACAGTAACCCAAATCTGCACTCTCTAGGCCAAATTTAAAAATTTAGGTATTGAAATCAAAAAGTTATTTTTAAATCGAAGATTATGCTGATATTATCGAAATCGATGGGATAAAAAAATTGTTTTGAAACCAACTGAGAGAGTGAGGGTCTTTAGTCTTCCTCTCTAACCTTTTGTTTGATCTTGCGCATATTTGGCTTTATACATCACTTATATTAAAAGTAATTAGCTTGAGTTTTTCTCTTTCTTCAACTCTGAGATCATTTGCTCAGAACTTTTTCTTTCAGCTTCATCCCACTATCAAATCATAACGAAAGAGAAGCCTATATAGGCCTAGAAAATAGAAGAAGCGTCGAAACTATTCCCGGCTCGAAGATAATATCAAGCCATCCTAGATTATAGCTCAAGGAGAGCTGATCTGCTTATATGCTTGGAGGGGAGAGAACCTTGATCGAGATGGGAAACCTTTGGCTCCAATTCTATCGTATCCTGGAGGCAAGAGAATTGAAAAAAAAGGTGAAAAATTGATCTCTTTGCCCTTGAGGGTTCAATCAAATCCCCCTGGAGGAAAACCATCGAGAACAACGACGCTGATTAAATTGCTCATTCATTTTAATGCTCGAGATTTAATTCACCTGGTCGGAAACGAGCTCTCCCACTGCTATTAAGCTTGTAATCGCCTCCAAGGCTACCAAAAAGCAGTGATATAAGATGAATGGAATGGCTAGCGAGCACTAAAAAGTTCAAGCTGAAAAACGGCTAATTAGACTTACGTCAGTGTTTTGGACAGAATGGAGTAGAGCAATATGAACTAATATTCCAGACATTGCGTAGATTACAAACCCGGTGACTGCTGGGGAAGAGGATTAGAGAAAAAAATACAAAATTACCGATAACGTCAAAGGTGGTGTCATAATTGGCCCAAGGGAAGAAGCTAATACCCGCTCCGAATGACCCGACAATTGCTAGAAGACCTGAAAGATTACGGTGACTGAGCGAGCTCTCTTTTCTCCAAAATTTACCGAATAATGCAATGCAAATCGATACATATTTGATGTGAAAGAGAGCCACCAGATAGGCTGGATCATTCTCGCGAAATTCTGTTGTCTCTCGACTCCTCTCGTCTTCCATCCTCCAGCTGAAAAATAATTAAATTTCTGAGTCAGTGGAGACACGAAGAATCGAGCAAAATACAGTATTAATTGAGCTAATTGGCAGATCTTTTTGGCTAAAATAAGCAGTGGACGAGTACTTTCTTTTCTATCTCGAAAATCACCTGCCCTGAAGCGAGAAATTTCTCGTCCCCGTCGATCGAATAAATAATGGAATTCTACCTACCCGAAATTATAAAAAGGGCAAATAAAGATGGCTGGATGACTCTCACAAGCCGCCAGTTGGAATGTTCGCAATCAATGCTACTTTTTTGCACAGAAATATAGAGGATTCTATTGGCAATTGAGGCAGTTTTCAAAGAAAAGAAGCTCATTAGAGGGATATAGAAAAGGATTGGATACTTTTTTAGGAGATCTTTGAGAAATGTCAGCTTTTTGAAATGCCTTGAGCTTTGAACAAAACTGTAAAAATTGCTCATGTACACCCTCAATTTATATTGCAGAAAATGAGAGGAAAGAAAGCGACAGTAAGATTAATCGCTAATGTTCTTTTATTAAAATAAATTAAAAATCTAGTGCGACAAAATAATAAGTGGATTATAGACGAATTTTGTTTTGTTATCGTTAGAACAAAACTGAGAAACTGAACGAACGGATAAGGAAAAGGTCCCTTGTTATACTCAGAATGCGTGATTCGCTAATCCTTCCGTGCTTGGCAACAAAGCTACAGTATATACGCAGTGAGGGGGTTAGATGTACTAAAAGTGAGCGGAAATAAGAAAAGTGGCCAGAGTGGAAGGACAATTTTGAGAGAAGTTTCAGAGAAAAATGATAAATGGTGCCAGCAAGCATTACTGACAATTCTTTCGCTGTAGAGGCAAAATAGCGAAGATCTCTTATATTCCAGCTCAAACCCGAATAACTAAAAATCTCCATCTACGTCACAGCCGTAGCAGCGATGTGATCTGAGGACAAACTTCTAATGTCAAAAGATGAAATCGAGAGAGAAGGAGTTAACACCCGACAATTACGGGAAATTGATTGGCACCGATGCAATTATAAAAGAATGCCGGGAAAATATAAGGAAATAGAGGTGATGATGAAGTACAAACGGATTACTCGGCCAAGAACTGGAGGCGGAGATTAGGAAAGCCGGGGAAAAGTACAAAAATCCCATCATTCTCCCCAAAAAATGGCAATTTTTCCATGCTTTTAGAGAAAAATAGACTAAAAAATTGCTTCCCGCTATAAAAATTAGCCTAGAATTGCCATTTCTAGGTTGAAATGAGTCTCAGTCCCTCCTCATGATTTCAATTTGAAATAGTCTGGATTCGCTCTACACTGACACCTTTTTCAATCAGCCATATACATTTAAAAAAAGAGATTCCTCAAATTCTGAATAGCCTCATACAAACTCGAGAGAAGTCAAGATGTTTGATCTAGTAGATCCGAATAAATAACAGCTAATTGGGTCCAGATCGGGGGAGAAATTAACAAAATAAAATCAAAAAGTCATATTTTGAGGTTCCCCAGTGGCTGGCAGCGATAGTCTCAGTTAGAATAACAGTCTGAGCAACAATTGATAAAGAGCCCCGGCGAAGAGATATATGAGAATAATATGAGGAAGACCGGATATAGTAAGAGAGATTGGAGAGAGAGAGAGAGGAGAAAATAGTGAAAACATTCCATGGGGGTTAAGCGAATCCAGGCAGAGAAGCCATTAATCCGTACGAAAAAGCTCTGGAACTAATCCAGAGGGAGGTCAAAGGAGGAGCTCCAAAACTGTGGAAGTATTACAAGAATCAGTCTCTGTTAAAAGTAAAACAACAAAACTGTTGCGCTTTGTGAAGTTCTAAAAGTGCGATGTTATAAGAATCGACGTAGACTGCTAAAATTATTACAGGAATCAACGGGGGGATTTTTCCCACAATTTCGACTTGTTTTTGTCGTATATACAAGCATAATAGGCCCCTTGTGACTCTCACCTTCTCACATTTACATAATCTTTCAGTCACAAGGTAATAAACTAGTGATAGTATGAACTATAACCGTTGAACTTGAAGCCACCCGTTGCAGACACTGAATGGGAACCTGACGTCAATAGATCATGATTCAAGTAAGTTGTGGAAAAGAAATGAGCTGAGCGATACAGCTGAAAAAGTACAGTAATCAAAGCACAACGCAGGTGTTCAACGTTAATTAGACATTTTAAATAAGAGATGTGGGTAGTTTATGAGCGCAAACATTGAAATCTTCCGATTGAGTTGTTCTCAATTGGATCTTTTCTGTGAATAATCGTCTGGCTTGAACATTCAGCGTATTAAAAAAAGTTTGCAGTGATTTTGGAATGAAATCAGCTTGATATTGAAGAGCCAACAAAATAGTTAACGCTGATTGAAGCGAAATGGCAGCAGAGAGAGAGAGCGCGCGTTTAATAATGTAATTTTCGAGAAGAGAGTAAGCTGCCGACTTGGTTTCTACCTGTTTGTCGGAGAGGACGGTGATTATTATTTGCGGAGAAAAGTCAGGGGAAATTGAGTCGTGAGAAAACTTAAACGTTGACGAAATGAAGTGCGCAAGACCAAGGAAAAATTCGAAAAAAAGCTTTTCTAGATTGCACAGTTTTTTCAGCTAAAATCCCACGCTTCGCAGCAATCTACTCTAAAAATGAGATATTTAACTTTCCCCGACAACAGGTGCAAATCGGAAATAAAATAATTGAAACATTCTCTGCCTGCCATTTTTCAAGGGATTCAATCAAGATTATAAAACAAAAGAATTGTAAAAATGCGAATGAACCTCCTCTTCAATAACTTTCTTGCATGGTGGCTTTCAAAACAGACACCTTCTCACTAATTCATCGACTAGGAGAGGGGACTGGTTGATAAGTTATTGTTGTTTTTGAGAAAGATGACTGCCTAGCTGATAATTTTCTTGGTAATTCTAGAAAGGAGCTCTTGAATTCAGACTATCTTGACAAAACATCCAATGCTTCTCCTTCTTGTAAGTCTTAGCTTCAACATCATCCCTTAATTAGCTGTTATAGTCCTAAAGAATGGTGGATTTGACTATTCGATTTTACGCAGAGATTGAGAATAGCGATCTGAAGAGAAAGCTGAAATATCAGAATCAAGTTGGGTACTATTAAATGAAGACAGGAGGAAGCCCTTCAACTCGGTGGAATGTCATCCCTTCAGCTTCAAGCCGTTGACTGCTAATGAGTAATTGGATAGAATTCTGGAAAGGAGCAATTGGATTTCTCCATCTCACCTTTGACCTCAAAATAGCTATATATTTAATAAGTTTCTTAGAATCCAAAGAACGTGGTTCGAAGAAAATGAGCCCGTTGTGGCTATGAACATTAACTGACGTCTGGAGCAGCTGTCAGCAGCCTCTCCCCGGGCTAACGTCATCAAGCTCTTTCTGCGGGATGGAAATGTCTCTTTCTCTCCCGTCGTACTAGACTTATTTTTCGGTTTCTTTCTTCTTTCATGTACACTCTTTGGCTAGATGAGAATCCTCAGAATACTACTAGAGTTTTCTGGCTGAGTGAACTATAAAGGTCTTTATTGAGGCAAAGAGAGAGAGAGAGAGAGACCTCCTCAGAGCAAAGTATGATCATTTGCCTATTTGTACTCATGAGAAGCGAGGAATTTCCCATTATTGTATCTCATCTCTTTGAGCAGGATAAGAAGAATTTAGATAATTTTACAACTATAGTGATATAGGAATCAACGGGGAATTTTTCTAATAATCTCTGATTCTCACCCACTTTATTTTTTGTCCTAATTAATGCCCTCACATGCCAATTAGAAGCTTGACTCATGTGACACAATGAAATCTGATCACACCCGCCGCTGTCATTGGGTAACATCTCCCCTACACGTTCGTTTGTTCAGTGCCAATAGGGGCCCGACTCTGGCTGCTCACTCACTCTCTCTCTCTCTCTCTCTCTCTGGGGCCGCCGTCCACCCGCCGTTACCCTAGCAACCCAGTCAGCAAGAGAATTAGACTAGGCCCGGCTTCTATTCCCAAAGAATTAGGCTTCATTTCGTCATTAAATTCAGCTATTTTTCTCCAAAAATTCCTTGGAAGTCGCCACAAAATGGGTCAAAGATATGCTCATTTGGCGCAGCAAGACCCAGGCGACCTAATTGCTGGAAAAAGTCGGTCAGTTTCATTTATTTTCTATTTAAAATTGGGCTATTTTTTTTTTTAGAATAAAACATTCTTGTTCACAAAATTGTGATATATGCAAGGCGCGGTTCTTTCCAGCTGTTCATAAAGACTCCATAGCTGCGCTGGCAGTGGTACGGCAGAATCTAGTAGTCACTGGAAGCAAAGACATGGTGAGATTTTAAACCTATATAGTGCTACACAGCTGATTCTAAAGTGTGGAGCCCCCACTCACCGTAATCCTTTAGAATTCCAGCTGTAGATTTGAATATTTTACTTTCCAGAGAATGGCTCTTCATAATGTAGATTGTGGAGAAGTGATTCACACCTGGAGAGGGCATATTTCAGAAGTGACGAAGGTAAGAACCAACCTATTCAACCGCAATAATTGCCGACTCTCTTCCAGCTGGCTTACACAAACATGGCTGGGAATCATCTAATCTTCAGCGGATCTAGAGACGCTACCATCAGAACTTGGGTATTTCATCAAGAGACTCCAGTGAATATCCTAAATGGCCATCAATTGACTGTCTCAGGCCTTTGTACTTTCCAAGGTACTGTAGAATTTTGCTTGTTGAAAATTTAGATAAATTTAGATAATTCGTTAGCTAGCGGAAGTCGAGATTCGACCGTGAGATTGTGGGATATCTCGCGGAAGGAGGAGATTCGAAAAGAACATATCAATAGGAATGTTGTCACTCATATGGCCTACAATCCGGCAAAGAATCTATTGGTTCAATCGTCGGAGGATAAAGAATTAAAGTGAGTAGAGGAAGCGTCGCTTTTCGCACCAATTTTTGGTGCCAAAAGCGACGAACTTGTGAGTAAATACGAGAGGAAAAATATTTGAACCGTTTTGCGCATTTCTACAGTAACAAGGAAAAGATTTTAGACTTTGGGATGCCCGTTCACTTAATCTTGTGACTCGATTCCCCCGAGTTAATAACATCCAATTGCATTGTGAATGGGTTCCAGACGGTAATCAAGTCATCTCTTCTTGCAATGGTTTCAATGGCGATGGTTGTGAAATTACGGTAGACTTTTGTGCCACTCGGAGCAAGAAGATTTTAGGTTTGGGATGTGAGAACTTGTAAAAAATTCCGAGATCTTCGCGGCCATGAGGGATCAGTGACCGGAGTCAGCTATATCAGTCAGCATGGCTTGCCTAACAAGAAATTGCTGGTCAGCTGCTCGCACGATAAAACTGTTCGAATTTGGAACATGGAAGAAGGAGGTAGGTGTTTAAGCTTTCAAATGAAGATTAAAAATTAGTGGTGATGTGGAACGAGGAGATAAATTATGGTGCAGAACTGCTGCAAGTGGCAGTAGTCGGAGATTACTCTATCGTGGTGACGGGAGGAAGAGCTCTTTTGGTGGATCTCCGCCTTCAAATTAAAGCCGGTCGTCCATTTTTAAAAGTAAATACGGTGCAAAAGGAATAAATAATTTTTTAAAATATCATTTTGATCGCGAGATTGGACGTAGCTTTTTTCGCTCTCTCTTACTCCAACTCCTTTTTCAACTTTTCCATATCCTCAACAGCTTTTTTGTAGCGATCTTCAAGAGAAGTTACGCCAGTTGAAGACAGAACAAAGTAGTCCTAAAAATAGGACTAGAAATCTCTTTAGTCGGGTTACTATCGCTCCAAAACTCGAATAAATTTCGTTCTCTTTTGATCGCCTAACAAAGCCACAGCCTCTACTACCTAATAACGTTTTATGCCTTACCTTGCTCCCTTTATTCAAGTCGTCAAACATTTGCTGCGCGAGTTTTAGCTTCTGTTCTGCTAGACCCAACAAAACTTTTTTTTCATCTTCCGCTAAAACTCATCTAAATAAACTAAACCATCACCTAATGGATGTTCCTTCTCCTTTTCTTTAATTTTAGCCGGTTCAGATTCTTTGAGACCTTGAAAGACACCAAAAACCTTTCATTAGGTCTTCTTATTTCTCTATTCCACTGAAATTCTCCATTAGGAGGAAGGAAGTCGCACACTGTCGAGTCCAAATAACGATTCTGTCATTCTTTTTTTGTTATGCGAATTCTGATGCTATTTTAACTTTCCTTTTATCTTTTTGGTATTTGTTTTTTTTAAAATTTTTGTTAGAGTTTATATGCTTTAATCTATCCAATTTTCAGATTGACGTCTTCCGTTGAGATGGCCGGAACAATCAACGAATCTGATGATGAAATTACTGCTAGTAATAATACGATCAGCAATATTGATCATAGTTAGTATTTTTGTGATAGTCATAATTCAATTATAGGAATTCTTGATTTTGATGGAATGATAAAAACACTCGAAAATGGAAGTAAAGTTCTCGCTAGAAGTCGTCGCAGAAAGAAACTAACTGAAGCTGAATGGGAAAGTGAACGAGACAAAGATTGTATAGAAAAACCACTAAACTCGACACTGATGTCTGATCAAGAAAGACACCTTATGCTAAATTACTACAAATCTACAAATATTTGGCTAAAATCTTTCTCTGATCCAAGTAATCAACGATTTGAATTAAAAGCTACTAAGGCTTTTAAATTAATCGTAAGTTTCCTATATTTTCAAGCGTATTGTCTTTAGAATGATTTCTCCTATGGATTGCTCTACGAGGCTCTGTTTACATACTAGAAGTCCGCATGCATCGAATAAAAATATTGCAAAATTAAATTGTTAGTGCTTTTCTTCTAAATTTCGAGCTTCTCAATTGGCTGAGATCGTTTTCTTGACTAAGCGAATTAACTTTCCAGGTAAAAACGGCTAAAAAGAAAAGACAAAAATTAAACCTCTGATTTACTACTATTTTGCTCATTTCCTTCTTCAAAAATTACTTGTATTGGCTCTTTTATCTTCGACGTCGGCTGCAAGGGCTTCTTCTTCCTTTTCCTTAAAACAAAAATTAAATAACTAACGCAGATAAGCATGCTTATAAAGATAGCCAGTTTGATTAGTCCTAGAATGACCTCCACGAGAAATTTCTTGGCAATAAGGTCGCTTTTAATATCCAAAAGGACCCCATTGATTGCTAGATCTGTTACAACCAAAAGAATAATTAATATTGTCGTAACCAGGGATATGTAGAGGCAGATCAGATTCAAAATTGCTACTCCCATACCAGCCGAAATGCTGTAGACTAACTGAAAAATTATAGCCGTTTATTCTTAATTTTTTTAGCAAGATTACTCTGAAATTGTCAAAGAGTGAAAATAAAAGCTAACCGTGAAAATGATCGTTAGAATGCTGAGACTTCCCGAAGCTCGACCGTACGTTGTAAGTTTTTCTTCCTCTTTTTCTGTCTTCAACTTTCCCGGCATATAATAGAAGTGCTCTTTTATGGTTATACCAAGATAAATAAAAAGCATAATACAAGAGAAGGAAGTGAATAATAGCCAGTAGTGAACTCCCTTTGTGCATTCAGAGCAACAGCTATTACCAACTGGTTGAGGCGATGATTTTTCACTTATAGAATACTGTGACTGATTCATATTGTTATTTCGATGTGTTATTTTTAAGCGAGAAGGTAGGTTTAAATGGCATTTTTTAGTGGATTACAACTCGAGATTGTAATCTACAATTTTGACAACTTGCAACAAATATGTTTCGATAAGGAATGTCAATAACTTTTTTGAGGAAACAATGACGCTTTCTCGGTCGAATGGTCAATAAGTCGGATCCAAGCGTCCCTCTAGAGCTGGAAGCAAATAGATTTTAGTGGTTTAGTTCTCGTTTGCAATAAGTAAATTTTACAAAGTAGATTACAAATGACGAAAAAAAGAAGCAACGTTGTTTCCAAACAGCACTATTCGTTGCTGAATCATTTCATATTTTTGATTCAGTTGCCGCAAAATATAGACCACTTAGAAGAATGCTTTACACTTTTTCTCACTCATTTCATTTTAGCAGTGATGACATCGGGCCAATGATGAGAAACGAAAAGCTGATACCACCACTAAAACCGATTATAACGTATAAACCTTTTGAGTTAATAGGTATTGACCTGTTAGAAATCGGACCGTCATCAAGAGGAAATAAATATATTCCCACGGTCGTGGCCCACTTTACAAAACCATTAGGAGCGTATGCCATAGCTAACAGAGAGGCAAAAACTAGAGCAAAAACGCTACTGAGCAGGCGGATAACTGAGAGTTGCAGATGGCCCAAGAAAATCTTGTAAGGGTACCGAGTTTGTTAACCAATTCTTGAAGAATAAAGAATTGAAAAGTTTAACAAACATCGAGTGGACAACAACTAAAGGATACAATCCTCGGGAGAATGGCATTACGAAAAGAGCTAATAAAACGATTACCGGGTGCTTGAAGAAAAAAGCAACAGTATTAGCCGAATGGGATCAGATTTTGCTCATCTTATATCTATCGACATCTTAATCTACATCTACATATATATAAAATCCTTCCGTGTCATCCTGTCTGTCCGTCCGTCCGTCCGTGGCCTTTTTGTAAATTCGGTCAAATCCTTTATTTTTTTGGGGGAGCGGTCGTTTTTTTTTCTAATTTTCAGGAAATTCCAAGGATTCGGTAGAAGGTCGGGTCGAAAGGGGTATAGTCTTAGAGGCTTCCTGCTAAGCTATGGGGTTTGAGAGCGTGTTGAGCGTGAGAAGTTTACAGCTTACTCAAGTCTGAGAAGCTTTTTGTAGTTTTTAAGTCTATTTTGTGTATTAAAATTTCCAGGTTTCAGTCTAATAGTCTTAACTGTTTCTAGATTAATTTATCTTTTCTAAACCAGATTTTTGTTTATTCGTCAAAACTGCGCTCTTCTGAACAGTAGAACAAGTATTTTGTGTTGATTTTTTGAGACTTCCTTTTAGAATGTCTGAAAATGACGAAATGCGTAAAAAAATGCGAGCCGAAGCAGAAAAACGACGAAGAGCTGCTTTGACAGGCGAAGAAGCTGAGAAGAAGAAGGAAAAAGATAGAGAGCGAAAGAGGAAGTCGAGGGAGAGTTTGTCGGCTGAAGTCAAGGAGGAAATTAAATTAAAAAACAAAGTGGCCCATAAAAAAGCTAGAAGTGAATTGCCAGCCGAAAGAAAGGATAAAATTCGCGAGGAGAATAAAAATTCTCATCAAAAAATAAGAGTAAATTTGCCAGCCGAAAGAAAGGATGAAATTCGCGAGAAGAATAGAAACTCCCATCAAAAAATAAGAGTAAATTTGCCAGCCGAAAGAAGGGATGAAATTCGCGAGGAGGACAAAGTAGCGCATCAGGAGATGAGAATAAATTTGCCAGAAGAAAAGAAGGAAGAGATCAGAGAAATTGAACGAGTCCTTTACCACATAAAAATGGAAAATATGACGGAAGAGGAGAAGAAAGAGAAAAACGTCAAGAATGCACATTCTCAACGAATTGTAAGATCCACTCTTTCAATTCAACAAAAAGCTTTCAAAAATAAGGATCGGCGAGCAAAGCAAGTCTATAATGGAACAGACGGGATTGGGCAATCTCCCCCTGAACATTATCTCGGCCAGATGTTGGAAGAATGCTCCCATTGCGGTGCCCTTTATTTCAAAGGTTGGTTCTCTTTAACATTTGGACAGAAATATTTAGGGGAGTTTAAAAGAGAAGCCGATGGAACGTATTACCCGTGCTGTAGAAAAGGTTCAGTGACTCTGGACAAATTTGAAAAATATCCACCCCAGTTGGAAGAGTTATTCACAGGAATGCACCCGGAATCAGGCAACTTCTTGACTAACTCTCGGCTCTGTCGATCGCTTCAATGGACTGCGATATTCAAAATGTTCCGGGAAGAGGCCCCCACATCTTCAAAGCTCATGGGCAGATTTGTTACCAAGTCGGATCCGCATTGCCTCAGCCAAATGTGATTCCCTCTTATGGCCAGCTATTCTTTGTTGACGAATCCGTTGCTGCAGATCATCGAATAGCACACAAGGCAAATAGAAACTGTAGCCAGGATCTGATGAAGTTTTTGAGCGCCTTTATTCGCCAGCACCATGAATATGCCAATGCCTTCAAATTGCTCTCAGAAGTCTACAAGGAGGAAGAGGAAAAAGCACGGCTTCAGAATAGGCAGATGGAAGAAGTCAAATTAGTGTATAAGACGGATAGCACTCCAGACCCCCGCAGGTATAATGCTCCTCGAGTAGCCGAAGTCGCCTTAATTTACGTCGGACCGAATGGTGACCTGCCCTCTCCTCGAAGCTACACGATTCACATGAGACATGGAGGCTTAAAGAAAATTCCCATTTACAGCAAGGTTAGTTGAACTATCTTTGAAAAGGTATGTCTTTCAGATGCTCGATCCATGCACTTATCCTCTGTATTTCATTCGAGGAGACTTCGGCTATCATCTGGACCGAATAAAAAATATAAAAGGGACAAATGGGACTACAGTTCAAAAGAAACTGACACAGCTGGACTACTACAATTATTATCTGTCCATTCGAAGAAGCTTTAGTCCCATCCATTTTGGAAGAAGGCTATTTCAACAATTTGTTGTAGGATGCTGGGCGAATGTAGAGCAATGCCGCCTCGAATGGATAAAAAACAACCAGGTTTGGCTGAAGTATAGTCTTTTAACCAATTTTAGACCACGCTTAGAGCTGAGAACTATATTGATCTGATGAATTTTGTTGCCGATGGAGCTGATGGCCAATGCGGAAGGCGGTTAGTTCTTCCTGCCACCCATGCTTCCTCTCCAAGGAATATGATTGCGCACTACATGGATGCTATGGCCATCACCTCCCGCTACGGCAAACCTGACATCTTTCTCACATTCACATGTAACCCGAAGTGGCGAGAGATTCAAGAAAACCTTCATCCAGGACAAACGGCCACCGATAGGCCAGATCTGATAGCTCGCGTCTTCAGGATGAAGGTGAAAGAATTGAAACAGGATGTAATCGATCGAGGTCTCTTTGGGAAAGTGACGGCCTACATATATACAGTGGAGTGGCAGAAAAGAGGACTGCCGCATATCCACATGTTGATAACTCTAGCGGATGAAGACAAGCCAAAAACTCCTATTGATGTAGACCGGTTGATCAAGGCAGAGCTCCCAGACATAGACGGCCCAAATGCCAGTTTCACACTATTTGACAGAGTTGTTTGCCACATGATCCACCGGGACTGTACCATGGGTTCTCCTTGCTGGAAAGACGGAAAATGCTCCAAAAGTTTCCCTAAACAATTCCAAGCTGTCACCTCCATGGATAACGATGGATATCCGTCATATTCCAGAAGAAACAATGGAATCAAAGCCAGAATTGGAACAGGCGATAAGGCCAAAGTACGTTTTCTTCTTCTTTTTTTTTTAAAAGTTAGAATTTCAGTACTATGAAAATGGCTGGGTGGTTCCCTATAGCCCGTACCTCCTCCTCAAGTATGATGCACACATAAATGTAGAAGTGTGCTCCGTGGTCCAGGCAGTCAAGTATCTATTCAAATATGTCTACAAAGGAGTGGATCGGGCCCAGATAAAGCTCCGGAAAGAAAGAAGGCAGTTGAATGGCGGATTGATTGATGAAGTGGAGGAATACCTTGATGCGAGATATTTATGTCCACCAGAAGGATTCCATCGTCTCTTCTCCTTTAACTTGCACGGCGAATCAAATGTCGTCGTTGAATTGGTAGTTCATGAAGAGGATAGACATACAGTAGTATTCGCACCTGGACAAGCACAAAATGCAGCAAACAGAGAAGGGAAATCGACTCTTCTTGGATTTTTTGCTTTCAACAAAATGTCTGAAGATTTAGAAAGAGCAGGAAAACTTGCCGACTTGCCAAAAGACCCAAGAACTAAGTTGCCAGTAGACCCGAGGACAATACCATACCATCAGTATCCCGAGTATTTTACTTTTATTCAAGTTAGTTGTCTTTGAGTTCTAAGCATTTCTTCTAGAAATTGGGAAAGTGGCAAGAAAAAAAGCTCACAAACAACAATATCGGAAGAATTCACTCGACTACTCCAAAGCAACGAGAACGATATTGTATTCGCCAATTGCTCATAAATACCACTGGAGCCACTTCCTATCAAAGTCTCTTTACTGTAAATGATATCCAATTTCCGAACGCCTTCGAAGCAGCTAAAGAACTCGGGCTCATTCAGACGACTGATCACTTCAATCAGGCCATGAAAGACGCAGATGCCTTCCAGATGCCACATGGTCTCAGATGTGTCTTCGTAACTCTTTTAGCCTTTGATGAGCCGTCAAATGCCCAGGAAATGTGGAATGAATGGAAAGTTAAAATGTCTGAAGACTTTGTCCGCCGAGGAAGAACTGCCATCGACGCTGAAGCTCTAGCCTATTACCACATTTTCGATATGTGTGCTGCACAAAACATTGACCTGACTATGCTCTTAGTGGATCGTTACACCAAACCTACGCCCATGAATAACGACACGCCGGACTACCGAGCGCTGGGACAGGAGATGTATGGCAAATTGAATAGCAAACAGAAAGAGGCCGTCGATGCAGTCATATCTGGCAACGAGAAATTGGTGTTTTTGGATGGACCTGGAGGCTCGGGGAAGACATTCTGCTACGAGTGTGTTTACAACCAGCTGAAGGGTGACGGAAAGAAGGTGATCTGTGTGGCTTGGACAGGGATTGCTGCCAATTTGCTTCCCGAAGGACGGACTATTGCTTCATTTTTCAAGATGAACATAGCCCAGAATTGTGAAAGCAGCTCCTTAAAACCAAACTCGGCAGATGGAAAACTTATGAAAGAGACGGAAATATTCGTTATTGATGAATGCTCTATGCTGTCCGATAGAATGATCAATACAATGGATAAGGTTCTTCGAGATGTTATGGATAACCCGACTGTTCCCTTCGGCGGAAAAACGATTCTCATGGGAGGCGACTTCCGACAAATTCTACCTATAGGGAACGGCACCGATGGATTCTCCTGCTGCCTTAAGCAATCGCCGCTTTTTGGACAATTTAAAAAGTTTGAACTGCTGGAAAATATGAGAGCCAATGGCGAGTCGAATGACTTTAAAGAATTTCTGCTAAAAGTTGGAGACGACAGATTGGAAAAGGACAAAGAAGGAAAAGTCGAAATCCCAGGAGAGATGATAAGCAAGAGTGATCTGATTGGAGAAGTTTTTGAAGCAGTCTCAAGCAATATGAACGAATTGAGTGGGCGGGCAATCCTTTGCCCTAAAAACTACCATGTAGACTTGATGAACAAAGCGATCCTCGAAAAGATGAATGGAAAAGTGAAGGTCTTTGTTGGAGTGGACAAAATCGAAAAGCAAGGAGAAGATGACATCTTCAGTCTAACTGATGAATATATGGCTACTCTCACTCCTTCTGGCTTGCCTCCACATCGACTGGAACTTAAAATTGGAGCAATCGTTATGCTTATCAGAAATTTGAATGTGCGAGAAGGCCTCTGCAATGGTACAAGACTCCAAGTCCAGGAATTTGCCAGGACTAATGCCATAAAGTGTGCTTTTATAAATGGAGTCAGGAAGGGACAATCAGTCATCATTCCGAGGATTGATCTGTTCTCTACTGCCAAGAGTCAGTTGGGTTCTTTTATTTAAACCTGATTTCAGAAATGTCGTTTGTCCTAAGAAGGAGGCAATTTCCATTAAAGCTAGCCTTTGCAATGAGCATCAATAAGTCGCAAGGACAGTCACTGGACAAAGTTGGAGTCTATCTACCCGAGGACGTCTTTTCACATGGGCAATTGTATGTCGCAATTTCAAGAGCTAGAAAGAAGGAAGGAATCAAATTGAAGATGGCAAATGGGTCCACAAGGACTTCGAACATTGTTGACAAACGAGCAATCAACTAATCTCTAACTCCAGTTCACCCCTTGAGGGTGAACTGGGCCCCACTCTGCTCACTTCCTTTTCCCCCTGCGAAGCTGCGCAAGGATGAAGATAACAGCGGTTTTGAAGATCTAATGCTACAGCTATTGAAAATGAAATAGAAGCGCCTCCTCTATGCCATCCACCATTAGAAGAATCAGGCTCACCCTTTGAGGGTGGGCCTAAAATATAAACTTTTAATAAATATATATATATATTTGTGTTTGTTATTTTTTTACAAGATTTCGCCGATTTGGATAGACTTAGATAGAACCGAACGATTCTAGATTTAGTATATTTAGAATCGAAACTATAAATGCCGAGCGCCGCCGAAGGCGGCGCAGCCCACTTGTCTTACTTTAAATAAAATCCTTCCGTGTCCTCCTGTCTGTCCGTCCGTGGCCTTTTTGTAAATCCGGTAAAATCCTTTATTGTTTTGGGGGAGCGGTCGTTTTTTTCTAATTTTCAGGAAATTTCGGGGAAAGTCCCAGATAAAATTCGGTAGAAAGTCAAATCAAAAGGGATAAAGTCTTAAGGACTCCCTGATAAGCTATGGGGTTTGGAAGCGTCAGGTTTCTGTAAAAGCATGTTTAGGTTCGGGCGGACTACTTTATAAAAGTAGTGAAATCTTTTTTCTGGCTCTATAAAAGCTAGGAAATTCTTTCGTTCTTCTTGAAATAGTAACCTAAATCGGCTCATAAGATATAGATCGTTGAATTTATAGGGGTCTCCCCTCTCCCCGCAATTTTAGACTTCCTTGAGAAAATTAGCACGGTTCTAAGTTATCACCGGTCCTAGCGACAATGAATATGGGTCCTTGGGGAAAAAGTCCCAGATAAAATTCGAGGGGAAGGGAGCCTAAAATTAGAAGAGAAAGGGCCTAAAATTTGTAAAGAAGTTTTACAATGCGAAAAAATTGGGAGGGCCTTCAAAGAGCCGCCAGAGGCGGCGCAGCCCACTTGTGATTACATACGCTTATAATACTTCTGTTCACTCTTCTACAAGCGAATCACCATATTTTCTAGTTTATGGGGTCGACCCACCAGTTCCTCTGCTATCAACAGACGAACCAAGAGAAATAACACTCTATATGGTAGATTTAGATGATTATAAAAACACCATGGTCGAAATAATGACAACTGCGAGAAACTTGGCGAAAGAAAGGAATGACGATATTAGAGCTAAAGCAAAAAAGAGTATTTTAAATGTTTTGCAAAAATTAAGCCCTTGATTTCTTCCACAAGTTTATAGCACATATATATCCTTACAAAAATAATCAAAATTTTGAGAAAAAAGATTTACCAGGTGAGACCCACTATTCACATTTTTGGGTTAATGTAATACCACAAAGATGGATTATTTCTTTATTTTTAAGTGGCATTTAGTCGTTTTTTGAGTTGATTGATTCCAAAAAGGAATAAAATGATTATCGTAAATCCTCTAATACAACGCAACTTCTTGCTTAATTTTCATAAGCTTCCCACAATTTTTATAATTTTTGATTTTCTGCAATCTGAGATCAAGGCCTACAACTTTGTAGAAGATAAAAAATTATAAAAATTAGTGAAAATAAGCTAGAAGTTGGAACTTGGGGTGCGCGTCTATTAGAAGATTTACGGTATTTCAATCCATTTTAGAACCAAGGGGTTCGCTGCGGGGCACATTTTATCCAAAAAAAGATAAAAATGGGTCTCGCCTAGAAAATCCCTTTCTTGGATACGTAGTATGTCATTTTTTTATGAACAGACTATTGCCCTAACAGAAAGAGTTTACCTGCGAAAACTCACGATTTCGTTTGTTTTTCAGTCGGCATTTCCAACGACTTCTACGCATTTTGCTCCGTCATAGTGAAGATGCACCAATCTTGGAGGAAAATCAAATCTTTTAGCACTAAATTTCCTGAAATGATTAGCGCCGATTGCTCTGCAAATCAGCAAAAAATTATTTTGAATTCTTACTGTTTAAACCGATCAGCCTTGTCAATCTCCTCAAGAAGCCTAAATCCTTCAAAGATGTGTTTTTATTTCCAAAGTGCCGTAGATTCTCTCCGCTTTGCTCAGAAAACCAATCTGCTTCTCGGGAATCCTGACCAAGCCGTAGAAAGTTCCATTCTCCTCAACAAAAGTGTTGCTTTTTATGGCGTCGAGTGCTTTTTGCACAAATTTGAGCACATTTTCTGAAGAGAGCTCCGTCTCCAAATTGAATTCAAATTCCACATTTAAGAGCTTACCTGCAGCGACGGCTGGAAGCAACAAAATCGCCAAGAAGATGAGATTCATCGTGGAGAGACTGGCTGTCTTGGATGAGAAGAATCTACTGAAATGAATGGCAAAATCAAGGGATTTTAGTCAGATTGACAGTTTGGTTCAAGAGATCGAATCAATCTTCCTTCTCGTTTTTAAATGGTTGGGAGCAAATGATTTTTAAACAATTTTCATTCTGCGAGAGAACAAGGAATGGATTTCATACTTACAAATATGGCTTAAAAATTATGCAAATTTATTTAGAAAACTTTCTTCAAGAGATCGAGGAATGGATGTATAAGCAAAGGCTGACAATCTTTTAGGCAGCATTGGTCCATCAATCCACTCATTTCCATCAAATATTTCGGATGTTTTTCCACTTCCTCTCCGACCACCAAATAACATAATTCCATTTGAGAGTTTTCCTATTCCAAATTCATATCGTAGATGTTTAAAACTCTGTTTTTTTGTCCATTTCTTCTCGGGATCTTCGATATTCATTTCCCATACGCTACTTAGGTCATATCCAGAATAGCCTCCAAAAATAGATAAAGTTGAATTGTTGATTAGTATTGTATGGCCATTAAGTTCAATAGGCAAATCACAAAATAAAATCCATTTCTGTAGTTTTGGATCAAACATCTCCACAGATTTTAAGTTTTCTTCATTCCATCCTCCAGTAACAAATATTCGATCCTTAAATACTGCTGCTGCTGCATGCGATCTTGCAAAATTCATTTCTCTGGAAGATTTCGATTAAAGGGACAGTTCGACGCCTCCTACAAGTTGCTTTTATTCGATGCAAAATAATGCGCTGATTTCGGAAATACACACGAAATTGCATGAAACTAAAAGTTAAGAAATAAATTGACAAAACAAAACGAAAAAGTGTGACTACAGTAACCTAGTATGCACCTTCGCCCGCGCATTTAAAATTTGATTCGCAATAGGTTCTACTGTAATCCGCCGATTTTTAACATTTTTTCTCAATTTTTAAATTCTATTAGCTTTTATGAAGTTCATCGTTATTTTTATGTAAATTTGACTTCTTTCAGACAAACTTTTTGATTTTATTTTTCATCGATAAAAGAGCCTAAATGATGGCGAAATAGCAGAATTCATAGAAACACAAAAATCACAATGAAATTTGAATTTGAAAATATCTTTGTCGAGTTAGGCAAAGTTCCCAACCCTAGAAACTGTCCCTTTCAGATTTGGAGGAAAACTTACGGCATGGAGGTCCATTTGTCTTGAGAAATATCATACTTTTCTACTGATTTTAGATTCTCTCCAAAAATTTCAGCACATCCGCCAATAGCCCAGATATCTCCTTTGTAAACCAGAGAGCTACTGGAAATACAAGCTCTTTTTTGATTTAGCGATGCCAGTTTCATCCAACTTTCGTCATCTTTCAATTTATAACTGTTCTGCTGATCATCCTTGGAACTTCCCCCAAAAATATAAATTTCTTCATTGAGTACAACAGCTCCAAAATGCGCCATTCCCATTGGAAGAGTGATTCCCAGTTTCTTCCAACTTTGAGTCTTCCAATCGAGCAAGTAAATTGTATTCAAAAGTCCTCTACCACCCAAAATTAATACCTAAAAGCAAAGTCTAAAGTTTAAAAATCGAACTGGTGTATTTTGTTGTCCTCCGCTCAGTTTTTCAACTTTATTTTTGTTTTGATTCACATTTTGTTGGATGAAAACTTTTCTGAGATTCCCTTGAGCTTTCCGGGAAAATTCAATAAATTCTGATGTTTTTGGTCTACTTTCTGGGTTGTTGTGCCAGCCACTGGAAGCTTTTTTTGATTTTTTGCTTTTCTCTGCTTTGCCAATTCTACGCGGGTGAGTGACGATTCGTACGAAAATCAGTTGTACGAATCGTCACCCCAGCGTACGAATTGCTTTTGTGTTTTTTTTTTAGAATTCTAATATTTTGTTTTTTTTTAATTTGTCAAGTTATTTTTTAACATATTAGAACTTGATATTAAAAAGGCGATTTATTTTTTTGTGAAAAAATACTTTTAAATAGATTTTCGTGAAACGTATTTCTATGTAATATTCTGGCCCTTGTTTTTTTTATTTGCTAAGCTATTTTTTGAGATGGACGATGTTCCTTCTGACGACGAGTTATCGCAGGATTTCCTTGATATTATGGATCTAGATTCGAATCAAATAAGAAAACTTCGTCGATCTCTAGGAGGAGTAATTGACTCAAACGAATTGCCTTTTCAATCTGAAGTTTTAATTTGTTGACTATGGGTAATGGTGACGATTCGTACACGGGGGTGACGATTAGCACGCGTACGAATCGTCACCCACCCATTCTACGCCTCACTTTTCAACTCCGATAAAGTGAAAACTTTGATTTTAGAAAGCCAGATTGGCCAGAAATAATCAATTACCGTTTCAATAAGGTTGAAATCTCCAATTCCTTTTGAATATTTGGCCGATCTCCATTTAAAATTCGATTAATTTGATTGTACTGTGTTATTTCCCCCAAGTGACCATACGGCCTTCTAAACTTCTAATCACTATTTTGAAAAATTTCACTAACTCTCGGTGAATAATCTCCCAAAACGTAATGGTTAGCGCATAGATATCCGCGGACTTGCCATATTTAGCTCCATGATGAAGCTCCGGAGCCATGTAATCTATTGTTCCAATTCTTTTACAACTCGTCTAACCAAAAGCCACACTCACCCGCTGGTATGAGAAGTCTGTAGCTCAACCGCTTTAGCCAATCCAAAGTCGGAAATCCTCAAGTCGTCTAAGGATGCCCCAAGTAGAATGCTGTAACTCCGATATGAGAAGAAGGAGTTTCTCACTTTTGAGGTTTAATATCTCGATGCAGCACGCCTCTTTCGTGGAGATATTGCAGACCACTTGAAGCTTTTTCAATCCACGAATAAACTTGTTTCATATCGTATTTTATTGAGGTATTATGAATCACTGGAAATGGCATTTTGATGTCTCAAGTTGAAAAGGAGCAAGCTTTTTAAAAAAAAAACCAAAAATTTTCAACCAATTTTTTAATGCTAGTTCTAATCCTTCTAGTGTCTCTAATCGAGTCCCACCCTTATTGGCAGAAAATGCTACTTGAATAAACCCAATCTACTATTCAAATAGCAAAGAATTGCTATTACATTCATCATAGGAAAAAAAAAAACCAAACAAACCACTATATAAGCTCCCTCTCTCCATGTACTCCATGATGTAGCCAATGAAAAAAGACCCGTTATTAGGTGAATAGCCTTCTTTTGGAGTCAAAAGACCAAAAAGATGGACGATATTCGGGTGATTGGAATGCTATTTGGAAAGTTATTGTAATATTAACAAATAAAACTAACCTTCGCTAGGAGGATTACTTCACTCATATCCGTTTTATTGATCGAGTTATAAAGTTCCTTGACAGCTACTTTTCTGCAAATGGATCTCTCTATTTTAATTTTTAGTCAGACTTTCATAAACTGGTAAAATTGCTTACCCCAGTCGAACATTGTAGCTGCGATAGACTTTTCCCTCGATTCCATGCCCTATCCGCTCTTCTTCTGGGACATCGTTGAGACTAAACTCATCAATGACTAAAGAAGCTTTGATTATAAATCAGGCTTACCAGCTGTCACTTGATGAGCACTCATCAAGATGGCGAATAGACAAACCCGGCGTTAGACTTCTATTGATTCGACCGTTGTTTCCTTATCGTGATAAGGCGGTTTAGTCTTTATTTCAAACAGGTGAGTTGTCTTTTGAAAAAGAGGACGACTATTTCTCAGTTCCATTATAATTACTGGATTAATCTCAATAACATGTCCACTATGTTGTAGTCACTACATCGAAGCTAGAAATGTGCGCTAACTATTTGATTAAGGCTTTACCGTTTTTTACTTAAAAAGATTGTTAGCAAACCCCTGAAGAGTCGCAGATCGCAAGCGGGAGAGTCGTCTGAACTGGCTGAACTAGTCCTACAATCGTAGCCGAGAATAAGAGGTTGGTTTTTGCTTGAAAATTCGACTGACAGTCTAACCAAAAATAATCAATTTTTTTCCAGAGGTGGGAAAGCACTCAAATCTACCACTCTTGTGGATGTAAAGCCTCTTTACGGGTGGTCTATAATCCTACGGAAAATGCCTTGAAGCTAGTCAAGCTGTACGACGTACACACTGGGCATACAGTAGCTGCCGAAAAAAATTGTATACAACTAGTAAAAAATCGTTTGAAAGAAAGCTGATAAGAGAAGAGCTAGTGAATGACTAGCTGATAATTCGCAATACGACGGTTATCAAATATTTATTGGAATCAGCACCATTTAAAGCTCTCATTTTCATCTTTCTTCCGAATCTCTCCAATCAACAACGCTTTCCCGGATTTTCGTAAAAGAGAGGAGTAACCCATATTACTTTCGGCTTGTTAGTATCAGAAAAATCGCTTTTAAAAAAATCCGTTTTTGGGTTTTCCAAGTGATGATTCCGAGTCCATGATGGCCAAGACTAAATATCTGAGAGGATTATCTGGAGAAGGATCAACAAGGTTGGCTGGTGTGGTGTCTGAAGAACGGTTGGCGTCGTGTGTTGCAGTGTTTCTGCTTGTGTGTATTTTTGTGAAATAAAGACATATAAAGAGATATAAATATATTTTATTGAATTCACTAGTTAACTCCGATCGATCGCCAATAGCACTTAACATCCATCGCTCTCACATAGCTCTCCTCTAATATTTTTTATGTAAAAGCATTGTAGCGGCGAAGAATAGAAACAACAACAAGGGACTGCAATTAAAATTTAAAGCTTAGTCGTTTTTTTTCATTTCAAGTTAATAGACCTGTTTCTCTTTTACTTTTTTCCACTAAATATTGTACATTCTCTTCCTAGAGAAGTAAATATCTAGAATTATTCTATTGAAACGTTGTTATTTATTTGTGGTATTTCTCAATATACTTGTATGCATTAGCGTATCTTTACTCCTGACTGCTTATAATTGCATTTTCTTCAGGCTTAACATGACTGGCGGAAGTACCTTACCACCATATTTAATTTATAGTATAGACTCTTTTTTAAATGAAATTCCGCTCTCTCGTAGGGAAAAAAATGCTACTGCCAGAGATATTCGCCAACTGTTTTATGAAACATATGTCGAAAAGTTTAATATTACTGAGTCTCCTCCAAAAAAAGACCAAGGTGAGCGGATGGTATATATAATTATCGACTTTAGTACTTATTGATTTTATTAGAAGCTCAAAGTTTCAGTGGAGATGGTTTTATAGAAGACATGCGTTCCGTTTTAAAGTGGCGCGCCCAATAAAGGAGAAAAAATATCCCGGTGATAAGTTCGCTGAAGCCGCGGATTTCTTCATTGCTAGAACTGCTACTTGTATCGAAGACGCATATCTGCTAAGAAGCATCATTCATGCGGTTTTGATCAACCTTCACAATAAAAGTAGTCAAACGGACGAAATGGAAGAAGGTTTGTCGCTTATTTACATGTTTTCAAGTAGACTTTCAGGCATCCAAAGAATCCTAATAACAAACTTTAGAGATTGTCAAATAACTTTTAACAGAGCTAAAAATTATGCCTGCGATTCATTTTCTTGGCACGACTACTCTACGGGCAATGACCTTCCTATCAAAGAAGCTGTTCTTGCAAAAATTGCAACAATGGAAATACAACTTTCAAAAACAAAAAGACGCGGGCTAATGCAATTCAGCTTGGCCTTTTTTAAACAAAGTTTTCGAGATAGACCAAAAGGTAATCATTTTATAGCCCATTTCAAATCGTGTTTCAGGAGTCGAGGTTTTTGTTGAGCATGTGGTGCCGAATATAGTCACCTTGGTAAATAGCAAAAATATGCAAAAGAAGCTACTTGAACAATTAGAAAGAGATGGAGAATTTGAGGAGGCAGCATTGGAAGAAGATGAGTGGATTATAGCACCATTTGTTGCCAAAGCATCACAGATTGAAGTAAGGAAGACAGTCTCGTGTGCCGTGGACAGCGGTCGCGAGCAAAATATCAATATTCCAAACAAAGTTCCCAGCACTAAAGCTCCACAAGTTGATCAAACTCTGCTTATCAAAACTAGCAAGTAAGATCTTTTTTGTCTTATCATTTTATGCTTCAGAGATAAGATTCTACAATGGATTGCTGATTTACGCGAGCCGTCAAAACGCGAAGAATCTCTTCAAGAGCTAAGTAAGAATCGAGTGCCTGAATTAGCAATCTGGCTGTGGCATTCTTTTGGTACAATGAGTATTCTTATTATGGAAATTATCGACATTTATCCATCATTAAAACCTGAAAGATTAACTCTTTTACAAACTAATCGCGTATGCAATGTCCTCGCTCTTTTGCAGTGCGTTGCTGGCCATAAAGAAACTTGCAAAGCATTTTTGGATGGTATGTATTTTTAGTTTTAGATATTTTGCTTTTCAGCGCGCATCATCAGTTATATATTTCCGCTTCTTTATACTGCAAAAGCTTCAAAATCTTATGAATACCTAAGGCTGACATCATTGGGCGTTTTTGGAGCAATGGTTAAAACATATACAAAAGACGTAAGTTTATAGTTTATTGTTGAAGAATAAGCCAGTTTATAAATGCTTTCTGTTAATTATAAATATATTTTCAGATTATTGACTTTCTATTGACCACTGAGATTGTGCCTATATGTTTGCATATTATGAAACATAACACGGAGCTATCTCAAACCGTAGCTACTTTTATTGTTCACAAAATACTTAGTAGCGATTGTGGTCTCGAATATGTCTGTGAAAATTATAATCGATTTTGTGAATTAGCTGGGACTTTGGTTAGTATTACTTTTTTTCAGAATATAACTTGCAGCATAAAATGGTTAAAATGCTCACCAAAACGCCTTCCATGCATATCTTAAAACATGTAATACTGTGCTATGTTCGGCTTGTCGATAATTCTAGGTAAGTTATGTTCTTCTTATATTACAGAAATTAGTCAATGAGTCAATAACAACTTCTATCTTTAGTGATAGTTAGAATTTAATTTATATTATTTAGAGCTATTGAGGCATTTAAACGCTCCTTTCCTACTCTGCTCGCAGACGAAACTTTCAAGGAACAGTTAGCATTGGAAGAGTCTTCTAAATACTATCTAATCTATGTTTTGGCAAAGCTAGGTATGAATAAAAATAGAATTATATTTATATTTTAGGCCGCCCCATTGCCTCATTTCTTCTTGAAAAATAGAAAAGAAACAAAGAATTTTACAAGTTAGTTTTAAAAAGATACTGAAGGACAGCAGCTGTCCGAAGTGGTACTTTCTTAAGAAGAAGACCTAATTTTTTTCCTCTTGATATTATAGTTTATTCCTAAAATGTATTGTATGATCCATTTAATCCGTTATATAATAAAATGATTGTTTTACATTCTTTTCATCGACATTTTTTTGCTGAGGATGAGAAGAAAAGAGGGACAAGAAAACAGGTTAGTTTAATAAATATAATAATAAGATTAGAGAGATTAGAATATAATGCAACTAAAATTAAATAATGGAAGGGAGACTACTCGAAGTAGGAGAGGATGACAGCTGCTGTAGTAGAGTTCATTCCTTGGAGCATAACCCTATCGTCTTCTGTCATAAAGAAATTCTGAACGAAAACGACCATATCTATACGATTTTATTAAAGCTGGGTGAATACTTTTCCAGAATGAGTATCAAACATTTGGACGTCGGGTGGTTGATATTTAGCCATCTCCTTCTTCAAAACGGCCAGTCGGATGGTCAATAAGTCGGATCCAAGCGTCCCTCTAGAGTTGAAAGATTTATTTTTAAAAAGAGATTGTTCCAACCTGTTTTCCAAAAAAGGATGTTTAGATAATTCGTCGATAACGCTCCTCCCAACCGACTCTTGACTGGATAAAAGACAACTGGCAGAAGGAAGTGGCTGAGTTTGGTAGGAGACTGCCGGGCTCATGGAAACACTTACTTTTCGGAGAGTCGGAACGCTTTTGTAGTCGGAATCAACGTTTGATCCTAATTGATAGGTCAGACAGATCGCTCATCTTTTGGCGCCTCGAATCTACCGGCGGTGTAGACAAAATACCTGAGAATTGAGAGAAAGTTCAGGGACAAAAAGGGACAACCAGGTCTTCAATTGATTTAATCCTTCATTAAAAAAAGTATAATTCTGAATTTTATAGCAACTTTTTCTCTATTTTTCTAACCAAAATAACTATTCCCAGATTTAGTTTGTTTAAACTCATGTGACGCCCTGTGGGGTGCCGGTTTGGCGCCTCTGAACGGGATATTCTGGGTGTGGTCGGTCAGTCGGAAGTTAGCACGCAGCCAATCGGAGTATCATTCGAACAAACATTCAGATTGTTTTCTTGACTTCAAGGAAGCGGAATCGACAAAGCAAGTGCAGTCCTGAATTCGGCAAACTCAGCCCAAAAGATCCTCCATCTTTTGGAATTTTTCCCAAAGAACAAAAGATCAGCAAAGGATTTTAGCTTTCCGTAAAGCCTCTAAAAGGTGCGCACAGCCCAACTTCTCGCTTAATTTTCATAAGCATCCAAAAAATTTTATAAATTTTGATGTTTTGCAATCTTGTAGAGGAGATCAAGAACTACAACTTTGTAGAAGATCAAAAATTATGAAAATTATTGGAAGTTAAAGAAAATCAGGCTAGAAAATTGGAACTTAGGTCTATTAGAGAATTTTTGTCTCTATTTGATATGGAACACAGGTGGATTAATGAGCCTAACGGAACATCTGGAATTCTTTTAAAATATTTATTTTAAGTTTAGAAAAGTTTTCTCTGCTATCCGAGGAATCAGCGTATAAGCAAATTCGCTCAAGGGTGTTGGCAGCCTTGGCCCAGCAGTCCATCGACCTTCACACCAGATTTCCATTGAATCCAGTCGTCGATTGTTTTCATCAATCCCTCCCATTATAAAAATAGAATTTAAAAGATTAAACGCTCCGAAGCATTGTCTCTTCACATTAAATGAAGGCAGCTTCTTCCAATGTATTTCTTCTTTAGTTATATCCAAAAAGTGAACTCTGTTCGTAACTCCTGACTCGCCCACTCCACCAAGTATAATTAGATATGGATAGCTGGCTAGCATACAGTGAGCTGCTAGTCCGATTTTGTCAGGCAAGAAGCAAAAATGTTTCCATTTTGCTTCTGAATCAAAAACTTCAATCGTATTATCAAATGCCCTTCCATTCATCCCGCCAGACACATATAATTTTCCGTCTAGAACGGCTACTGCCGCATTTGCTCTTCTTCTATTCATCTCCCTGAGAAAAAAAATCTTATCAAAATGAGAACTATTAAAACTGACGGTAGATTGGTGAATGTATTGGCTGTTGTATCGAAACATTCAACAGATTTCAATGCCCTTCCTGATAAATCGAATCCACCCATGACAAAGACTTTATCTTGAAACACAGCACAGCTATTTGAAATAGCTGTTCTCTTTTGGTTCGAAATTTTGTCAGGAAATATCCAGTTCGGGTTGTCCTTATCCCAAATGGCTGATGGATTCATCATTACTCGACAATTAGTTTTGGACCAACAAACTCCATAACCACAGTCCCTTTGAGGCATAGTGAATTTGTTGAGAAGCGTAAATCTCTTGGTCATTTGGTTAAAAATATAAATAGCATCCGACACTCCCTTTCCAACTCCACCAAATATCAGTACCTGAAGTTTACTTTCGCTTTCTTCCAATAAACTTATTAAATCCCATCCAAGAAACTACTAGATTCCTCCCCTAAACCGTTGATCGCCTCGAGAGACTCGTTGGGGAGACTTACGTGGGCGAAAATTCCTGGAGAAAGCGGTGAAATTTCAGGGGAAAGGCTTGACATCCGTTAACCAAATTTGGAAGGGTTTTCGAAGCCCGGGTCGGGTCGCTCGAGAGCCGTGCCGGCCCTAACTAACTCCGAGCTTCCCTGTTTCCTCTTTCCTCCTTTACAACTTACTTTTAACTGGATTAGTTTTGTCAATGGAAAGAGGAACGCCTTCTAGTGGAAACAGGAAAGTTCAGAGGAAGAACGAACTCTTTCGAATGATATAAATTTTATCTCAAAAAGCCGACTTAAGTCAAATGGTTTCCCTAGTTAATTTTCTCTAAAAAATTTGCTGAACATCAAAAATTATAAGAGATGGTGAAAATCAAGGAATCTTGGGAAGGTTTCTATTAGAAGAAATACGGGGAAAAAAGTTTTACAAGTGTTAGTTCATAAAAAAACTCACTGACGATATTTCTTGATTGTTTTTTTCATAAAACTGATCAATCTCCTTCTCAAGTGTTTTATTAACTAAGCCTAAATTTTGTTATTATGTTGTTACTTCTATCCAATTTGTAATTTACCTTTCTCAATATCGATGATGTTTTGCCACATTAATAGTCTGACAACATTTTTTTTGAGCGTAGAAATTTTCTAGAAATAATCTCTTTCTAATAAAAAAAAGACAACTCACACTTTCTGATTTAGCTTTAAATTCTTCAAATTGACTCAACAAGTTTTCCTGATCGCTTAGCAATTTAAGGAGCAAATTGGTTAGTATAGGGAAGCTATCAAACAAGCTGTCGATATGATCTTTCATTTCGCTCTGCAGTTTATTAGCGATATCGTCGAGTGCAAATTGCTGGATTGTTGCCTTTTCTGTCAGCTCATTTTGAATCCTCTCTTCGACTTTTTCCACTTCTTTTTCATTTTTATCCAATTTTTCAGTGAATTCTTCTCTCATTCGGCTCTCGAGCTCCTTCAATTCGGCGGAATGTTTCGCATCCATTGTTGTCATTTCTCCCAGTAAAAATCTAACTGAAAAATAGATTGAATCTGCTCATTTAAGATCCAACTTGTAGCAGAAATTTCTTGGATTTGGCTTTCTTTCGTTTCCTTGAGCTTTACCATTTGATCTTTTAAGTCGTCATTTTCGCGTTGAAGCTTTTCTATTTTTTGTTCTTTCTCGACTAAATCTTCGTACAACTGCATTTTTATCTTATCAGACTCATTGTCAGTCATCTTATTGCTTAAATCTCAATTCTTGAAAATTAAAGAAAAGAAAGGAATCAAACACGAGAAACGTAATTGATACACTCGTTCAAAAAGTATGGAATTAGTCGGATTTTTTGGGTTTTGTAGATGACGAAATAAGCTGAGAATAATGAACCCGGGGGCTTAAAAAGACGATAAACCAATGGTATTGGTTAGAAAACGCGAAAGCCTAAAGAACCACAAAAAAATCGACAAAATCTGACTGATTCCATACTTTTTGAATGGGGTGTATTACCGAAGTGCCTCAAGACTCAAATTGCGCATACCATATTTCCTATTCTCCCTGAAATCGTCAAATTTTCACGTTGAAATTCGCTTAAAAACACAAAGTACATAGCAAAATGGCTTTATAAACGCCCCATTTTATTATTAGAGAATTGGAGATTTGGATTTAATGATGAAAGAAAGAGTAAAATTTTTAAAAAAAATCAAATAGGTTGCATGAAATAGTTGTTAAAATTAGTCTCATTTTTGGATAGATGGAATGCTATTCCAAATAAAACAGATTGCGACAAGATAAGTGAGTCTTTCGACCTTCAAGAGCAAAAGGAAATAATGTTTGAAATACTCACCGCTGCAGCCCCTTATCATCACCGTAACTGCCCCGTAAATTTTGCTCGTTTTTGAGTCAAATTCTCTACTAAAATGGGATCATAAGGTGAAAGAAGAGAAGCAAAGCTAACCCAAGTTTGACACCTTCATCGGGAGATAAACAGCCTAAAAGAAGATAAAATAACAACAAAACGTTTAGACTCTAGATAGGAAGGGAGAGTCATCTGTTGGATGAATCATTCTTTAAATAAAGGTCTTAGAAAATATCTTTGAAAGAACTCTTCTCTCCTCATAGAAGAGCTTTTTTCAGAAAGCTTAACCTCCTCACACCCAAATTGTTTTTCTCCTAATTGCTCCATACTTTCGTGTGTAGATAGCTGTTTCATCAATTTCTACAATATCATCAGCTGCTCCAAGTTTAGGATATGTCGAAGCGATTCCTTTGAAAATGCTGCAAAGATATAAGCAAACTAACTTTTCACAGATTTCTGATGAAAGAATCCTTTGTAGTTAACCACAGTTGTGTTCGATACTTTTAGTTCTTTGATAATTTGATCAGGAAGCCTATAATTAAAAGGTGTTAATCGATTCCATTGCTGAAAAGTTTAAGTAACCTTAACCCAAAGAAGTTGCACAAGAAAAAAAAACGAGAAATAAATAGAAGTTTTTCGTAAAGAAAAACTACAAAGTAAAATTATTCGACTGCTCAATATTCCCAAGTAAACCGTTTCAAAGACGATCTTTTGTTTCAAGGAGTTAGGCAATGAAAGCGACTATCCAGGCAGAGGAAAAAAACGTACCGTCAACAACTCAGCAAATCGAAAAATCATCAAGAAAATAATTGAACGAAATCCAAGGACATCAATGAGAAAAATTAGCCGTGGTATTGGTATCAGTCGCGAAACGGTTTGGCGTATAGCTAAAAACGAGCTTAAATTCAAGCCATACAAGCTTCAAAAAGTTCAAGAGTTTACTGAAGAAAATAAGAAAGTTAGACTTCAAAGATGTCGAAAACTCCTTAAGCAGACCGCAGGTCAAAATTGGGAGAGATTTCTGTTCACAGATGAGAAGCTGTTCACTATTGAGTTCATGGTGTGGGGAGGAATTTGTGCTACGGGCAAAACATCACTGGTTTTTCTTGAAAAAGGAGTGAAAATAAATCAAGAACTATATCGTTGTGATGTTTTGGAGGCAGTAGTACTTCCGTGGGCACAACAGCATTTTGGAAACAAGAGATGAACTTTTCAACAAGATTCCGCAGCCTCTCATAGGGCAAAAAAGACTCAAAACTACGGTAGGACCCATTTTCCGCAATTTAGCACATCTGAAGAATGGCCACCTTACTCGCCGGATATTAATCCGATTGACTATAGCATTTGGTCAATATTGGAGACAAGAGCTTGCTTTAAACCACACACAAGTTTGGAATCTCTCAAACGATGATTGAAAAGAGAATGGGACAAATTATCTCCGGATGAGCTGCGGCCCATAGCACAAAATTTCAAGAAGCGATTGCTGCTCTGTATCAATGCTCGTGGTGGCCATTTTGAAACCGACTGAAAATATTGCTGACTTACATCCTTAGTTACTGTTTCATATTGTCATAGTAACAATTCCTGCTGATTTAATGAAAAAATACTCATAAAAAACCTTGTCCACGTTATTTTGGGTCACCCTGTATATGTATATATGAAAGTATGAAAACCTTTAGAATTTATGAGAATTATATTCTTGAAGTTTACTAGAATCACAACTTTATTTGTTGTTGTGGCGTTGAACTTTGATTACTTGACTCGTCTTCTCATAGGTTAGATCTTTGAGCGTGTTTCTGTCCTTGTTTTCCCCAAATAATAATTTGAATATTCTGGGAAAAGAATAGTTGTTGTTTGTCACAGCCTTCGGTCATCTTCTCTATTATCTAGCACGTTACCTGTTTTCACCTCTGACCAACAAACAGCCGTGGGCGGCTACCAGTCCCAGTTTCGACGCAATCCCCCCAGCCCTCAGCAAGAACCACTTTCTCCCTATACTTGACCGGCAGACCCGGCTCTCGCTATCGTCTGATTTGGATTACTGTAGTCGACCTTGACTTTTTAGCCTGCTTTCTCTTTTTTTCCCAGGTTTCCCGAGAGAGAAGAACTAATCAAAGAATGACTTCAGGTGAGTCTCCATCTTTCCACGGGTAGACCTCATACGTTGCAGTTTTGAGATAAGAAACATGTTTGCTTTGATTTTTTCTTTCTCCAAGAATTGGAACCTGCGACCGTTCCAGTCATAGGTCAGAAGGAGAGAAACTCCAAAACAGTCAGTTGTCCTCTCCTCTTGACCTCTGAAACTCGTCGAAAATTTAATTTTACGAGCAGGGAAGAGTTTGGATTGATTTCTAGAAGTGAGAAATTTTGGTTCATTGTTTAACAAAAGTCAGTTCCTCTCTACTTGAGACTAAAGGTTTCGGTCATTAATCCAGCTGTCAAAAGGGCAATTTCATTATTTTAAAGTTTAATTTTTCTTTTTGAGTTTTCCCCTTTCTACCCTTTCCTAATCCGTTCATCAGCTGTTTTTTTTTCTGATTTGCACCCGTGGGAAAAGAGCAAATTATCTACGGATGTCGCAATTTGCACCTGCGCCTAATTTGTCCTGAGGACTTGAAAGATCTTCCCCGAGGAGGGATTTTTTCGAAGTTTTGATGTTCCAAAGAGGCCGGGTAGCGCCCAAATATTCTCCTCTCGCCAAATATGTCTTACGTAGCCGGTTGATTTCACTCCCGTCCACGTAAAACAGCTGGAATTTGTTCGTGAATCATCACGCGATGTAACTTAGTCTCAACAACTTCGTCGTTTTTAACCCAGAATTTTGACAAATGGTGCCGGCCTTATAACAAGAAGTGATGGTATGTTTTGAACAGGAAAAGTTCTCAAAAAAAAGAAGATAAAATCTCAACAGAATTTTGGAAGTTTATTATCCCCGGGTGCTTGACCTTCGATTAAAGTTTAGGGTTCAGTCTGAGGGCAATTCAGCATTCAGATGGTAGTAAATTCAATTGGAGATGACTCTTCCAAAGAATTTACGGGAAGGCGAAAGGCCAACTTAATCATGAGACCGCCTAGGCGAACTATCGTAATCCATTTGAATATCTTAGCAATTTTTTTGGCTTTTATTGACTATTTTTCGCTTCGTTTTTGATCTTCTCTTTCCAAGTAGGCTTCTGGTTTCTTCTCTTGGTCTCTCCTTTCTCCCATTCATTTCTCTCTTATCCATTTCCCAGGAATTTTCTAGAACTTCTATAGTTTTTTCAGCCAAATATTACCTTTTTTGATTTAAGTCCCTCCGCTTTCTGGAAAGAGCCGAACCAACGCCATAAAGCATTCCGTGGATGAGACGGATCTCTTCTGACGATAAGTGATGCATTGATATCAAATTCTCATGGAAGATCTCTCCTC
The DNA here is from genome assembly GCA_932521405.1 of Oscheius sp. JU1382. Taxonomy (NCBI): domain Eukaryota; kingdom Metazoa; phylum Nematoda; class Chromadorea; order Rhabditida; family Rhabditidae; genus Oscheius; species Oscheius sp. JU1382. The sequence goes on from OW051479.1 coordinate 7,302,093, forward strand.
CACTGTGCTCGATTGGATCCATTAGAAAGGATCTTGTCAAGTCGGAATTCTAGTGCTGTTCGGGACGCCATGGAAGGAATCTTTGACGGTGAAAGGCATCTCGAGTATCGCTGAAAGAGAGATTTTGTTAGAAAATTTACCAGGTATTTTTTAAGATTGTCTCACTGACTGAGCATAGATGCCCTTATTCCAAAGACATCTGGCAATGGCGTAGTCCTCCCATTCGTGGTATGGACAAGCAACGGGATCGTGGAATAATTCTTCAGCGAAGATCTTTATGGCTCCTTTGGACAAAACATATCCACTCCCTCCAGCATTATATCCATGCTTTGACTGAAAAAAAAGGTCATCAAGATTAGAGAATTCGATTCTACGGGAGATGGAGGGCAGACTATGAGCAACAAGGAAGGACAGAGCACAGAAATACAGTAAGACTAACCGCTCTTCTTTTCAATCTGAAGCCAAAATAATAAGGCTTTTCGGGGTCAAAGCCAGCTAAATAGTCTCGTAGGTTCTCAATTATTGCGTAAGTATCATCATCAGTCTTGTAGTACCTAAATCTTAGAAAAAGTCTATTTTATAAGCTGGGAAACCAATCAAAATCAGACGAAATATTTTTGTAGACATAATAGAGAGCCAATCTGGTCTTCCAAAACAATTTGAAATAGCTAGTTGGTAATCCCTTAAATACCGTATGGAATGAAGTCTCCTTAAATCAATTTTAGAACGCAGAATTTTAGTCTCACCTTGTTCAAAAATTTCTCCCTATCAGTCAAAAAATGACTGGCATCACACCGTTGAAACCAAGTTTCATTCACAGCTGGGACTCGAGTTTTATGAAAAAAGGAGGTCGTCATCACCCAACAGAATAATTTTCCTTTTTTGGGTTGAGATGCGGCAGCTTGAGAGACGAAAACATTCTCCAAAAGCTTTTCGGAAAAGGATCTGAGAAAGAGATAGAGAAAGGACAATAAATTACTCGAAGCCTCGCTGATTGATAGGCAAAAAGGAGAAGATTTCTATGCCGGTTTTGTACTGAACTTGGGCGATTGTTGCGAGAGTTAGGCCGAAAAGTAAAAGAAGAGCACTGAATCGATTAATTTTATAGAAGCCATTTTGCCATTTCCAAGGATAAATCTAAAATGTTTTAGTTTTTATTTATAAAAAAAATACCTGCAAATAGCTGCACCAGTTGGAGAACATCAAAAGGAACTAATATCCTCTCTCTCTCTTTCTCTCTAGTCTACGCTTTGATCCTAACTCCTCCCAATCTCTCCCACTCGATCGTTTCAGATAGAAATCTGTCGGGTATCAGATTGAAGTCTATTCACGTCTGCTTGGCTTTTCTGGTTCCTGCTTAGAAAGAGAGAGAAGAAAGCCGGAGAAATAAATGTCTGACGGGTTATATGAGCTCAAATTGAGGTTAAGATATGACAGCGACTGATGATGGCGGCGAGGACTTTTTGGGTAATTTATGGAATCGCGAGGTAGATGGCCTAGAAAAGTACAGCTAGGAGATAAATTACTGTAGAACTAAGGGCGCAGACGATGTTTCACAACTTTCTGGCGAGACTCCCCCTAATAAAATCATAAGAATCAATTCAGTTTCTTTTATCGAGATGATCTCTCGTCTTGTTTTTCTGCTCTGCCATCTCGCCCTCCCAATAATTGCCCTCTAGGATCAAAATATTGCTTTTTGATCGGCTTCAATGTCTCAAAAATCATTTGGAGAAGCAGTAAACACAACGAGTCACCTTTCCTTGTTCAAAAAATTTTATCTCCTCTGTCCTTTCACACCTTTTTTGAATTCAGAGCCGAGGAGTTGTGGTATTTTTCGAGGAAAGCTCTTGGAGGAAGAGTGGTCTCATTGTCCACTAAGATAATTCGAAGGATATTGGATGGAACTGACTATTACACCAAGAAAGGATTTCGCTAAAGCCGTTGAGAGCATCAGCTGCCCAGACAAGACCTGGCTCCTCTCGGCTGTGATAAACATCCACTCCTAGATCCAAATTGGCTTCTCGACAGTTTTGAAAAACTGGCTCATTCTTGGTAGAATTGAATATTTTCGTCTCGTTGGATTGTTCAATTTCATAAATATTTTCGATCATTTCTGGGAAAGCATAGCCCATCGCTTTAAGAGCTTTTATCCATCTTGAAATCAAGTTGTAGTCCTCTTGTTGGAAGAATTGCTCAACTCTATAAGAGAAATTAATAGCTTGAAACGGGCGTCTAGGAAATTAAAAAGCAAAACTCACACAAAAGCGTTGGCTAGATCCAACATGCAGAGATCGATGGAATGTTTAGAGCAAATCCACAATTCGCTCTTTCTCAGGCTGTGGAACTTTGCCTACATTTGGTACGAAAAACGTGCCCATCCATTTGATAGCTACAATCGGACTATCTACAACTTGCATCCAGTCAAATTGAGCGAAGTCTGCGAAAAGCTCAATTTTCAAGAAAAGCAAGCGATTGCTTTGGATTGCTTTAAATATGAACTATTTTAGATATTGCTCAACTGTCATTACGGCGTTTCATGAGGAACTTTATACCTGAAGTAGAAGAAGAATCTCAAAAAAGTTGATTAGCTAGTTTTTCTAGTTCCCAGTCAATCAAGATCTCATTAGCCAAGCTATTTTGATTGAATAAAGATTTTGCCCAGAAGTGAGCCATAGTAGAGAAAATAAGAAATATTTTAGGCCTAGAAACTAACAAAAAAGCCTCTATATTCAGCAGCCTCTTGAAGATGTCATTTTGATCTAGCGGGCATTTTGAACTTGCGGCTGCAGAAATGGGGTGAAGCCTACCTAGATGGGATTCACGAGATGGGGAAGTGAGCCGTTCCGAAAAGTAAAGAGGTTGTACCATTAGTCGCTTTTGTAAAACAATTATCAAAGTTGATTGTTTTTTCTTTCAAATTTCAGTCTTTTTGATCCAAGATGCTTGTCGTTTCAGCAGAGGCTTTAAAGAGACTTACCCTCATGCCTTCTCAATTTCGAGCAAAGATAGGCTATTTTTCGACACTTTTCACGATAACTTTATTTTCTAAGGAAGTCTCTAAGCCTCAATGAGAATTTGAGCTTAATTCATCTCAAATTTAGCTGAAAATTGACCCCCGTTGCTTATTTTTCAATTATTATTATTTTCCCAAATCCAGAATTTATTCCAGAAATCGTCTGCAGAGTTTTTCAAATAATTCAGACAGGAAGTAGGGCCCCGTGAAGTCAGAATCAGTTCTAGACTCAAAGTAATCTTCTTTAGGATTTTCCAATAGGCTTTTCAAGTATGGAGCCTCTATTTTTTTGTATAGACCACTTCCAGCTCCAACAATCAACAAATAGGAACACAAGCCGGTGATCTGCAAATTTGGAATTTTAGGGCTTTGGGCAAATCGCAGGACTTCAAGAATTCCTTTAATCTTCAGTGGCCTCCTGAAGCACAAAAAGCGCGAAAATTTTAATTTTTTTAGAGGCTTTGAAGCCTAAATAGGGTTGATCAAAAGCGAGTTAAGCTTTGAAAAACGAAAATTCTGAAAAAAAGAGGGCTAATTTACCTCTTTTGCTGCTGCTGTCGTCATTGCAACAGCTTCTTCTTTAGGAAGATTCAAAGGATAGTGATGGCCATTCGTTATGAGGACGACCACCTCGATCACACTGTTATCCGACTAGATTTATAAAGTAGAGATGTCCAAAAAGTCTCTTTACTTTGAACATTTCTGCAGCTTTTTTCAGGCCATCGACTGTGCTACGCTCTCCAGTAGTGAACATAAAAAGGTCCAAGCTGCTAATAAATGCTGAATGATTCCGTCCTGGCTCAATCCAGCGTCCTGAGGTAATATTATTGGATAAATTGACGAATCCAACTCGCATCTTGTTTGTGAAAAACGTCTTGAATGGGTTGTTATTATATGGTAATTAAGCCAGGTGCGATGGTTGGAAGCATCGCAAATGAAGACGATGGAAAATGACTCCTTTATAGAATGGCATTTATCCCGCATGACGCATTTATCTCCTTTTTTTATTTCATTGCCTCCTATTTCCGTTATGTCGACATAGTTCGGCTTGCAAGTGCAAGGCCCAGTGAAGCTACTTCTTTCGACATTCTCGACGCAGTTGAATTGCTTTTTGCAGTAGAAGCGGTACCAAGATGCTGGCTTATTGACGGCACAAGTGATATCGTGTAGACAAGACAAGGCAGGGTTCAAATTAGAGGCCATCTGAAATTATCTTTTGATTTATTCACGCAGCTAAATCCGGGTTAGGTTCGGAGGATAAATGAGCAAACCGACCGTTGTACAGTCTTCTTGACCGTTGATTCGGAAATTCGGCTGTCTAGGACACCAAAATGGTGCTGGAACAAACTCATTTGTATCTGCTAGCCATGACCCAGCTGGATTATTAACATCTCGGTATAATCAAAGATGAAGAATGGATTCCGATTCATCCAATCAAGAGTTGTACATTCTGATTGACCCATTTCTTGTCAAATTGAGGTATTGCAAAATGTTTAGTTCTGAGCTGAAATTCCACATCTGAACTATTGCAGAGTTAGAATCCTACCGTCAATATAATCTCTTTCAGCTGGCCAAGACAACGCAACTATGGCAACTCCCTCACTTAGACAGATTCCTTGAATAAAAACGAAATCACCGCCTTGACTGCAGTTGAAATTCTCAAAAAAATAACCTTATAACACCAGTCATTGAAGAGAGTCCAGTCATCTTCACAAGTTTTTGTATCAAAAAGTCCTAAAAATAAAGTCTAAAACACGGATCTACAGAGAGATCTAGAATTCAAAGCTCACCTATAAACAGCGGCTGGATCTCCGTCCCATTGAGCTCTTCTGTAGGGCGAATCTCATATTATTTTTGTAGAATCCACTCTAAAATTCGTTCTTTATTCTTCCTTCGACTTATACGATTACTTCCTCGCACGGAACTGTCTGAATAGCCATAATAGCAGTAAGTGCCATTCCTTAAAGTCCCCATTTAGATTAGATCACAAATCTCACTCGTCACTGTAATAATTACAATTGAACTCGTTATAACAAATGGACAAATTGCAAGGAGAGATGATATTGAATAGTCTGGTACTTTGCCAATTGGAATCAAGAAAGTAGGCAAATATAAACAGACCCACAATATGCTTGAGATATGAATCTTTTTGATAGATTTCTTTCTGGCTTCAATATCTTTTACATATGAGGCTGTAGAGCGAATCATTCTGGTAAAGGAAGTAGCATCAAGCTAAAATAAAAACTCGTAAAAATCAGGCTGTGAAATTGGAAATGAAACAGACGGCCCCGAAAATGGTATGATCTCGTGCTTTAAAAATGTCTGACCGATCCCTGGAGGATTGAATTTGCTACTCAAGGCTAGAGAAGAAGCCAGAAAGTTTGAAAAATCCTTGAAAACGAGCTATTAGACTTGGATCTTTCGGATAGCGATGACTCAGTCATCTAACTGTTTTGTTATAAACAAATAGATTTTGCCAATGGTATTCTCTGTGTGTGGTTAGAAAAATAAAAGCACATGCTGTGATGATGGCTGAGATAGTAGCACATCCAAAGTGCAGCCGAAGAAGTAGAAGCACAGTGCCATTAATATAGGAAATACGGTATTTGATTTTTTGTTTAGAGCCGCCCGGGTTTTGAGAACCCTAGGTTATGGTATTCGATGCTACAAAGAAACGAACCTTTTCAAGACATAGGGAAGAAGATCAGCGGGAATCTCAGAGAACCACATCTCTTAAACTGATGAGAAAGGTGAGGGTCCTATTAAATAACTGCAGCGCCTATTTATGTGTTTCATATTATTCAAAGCTCAATTAATATTCGCTTAAGAATCACAGAAGCCACAATTTTTAAGCTTTGGCTTATAAATCTTCAAGACTCATTTTGTTGCTTTCATCTTTAAGTTTATTAGAGTCTTTGGAAAAGCTTTGACTCAAACAAGGTTGACCGCCGAACCAAAGTTCAAACTTTCGCCACTACCGTCAGACCCATTCTCACCCACAGAAGACCGTAGGGAATTTCGGAGAGCATTTTGCACGAGTTGATAAAACAGAAATGTGAATATGAAGAAGATCGAAAACGCTGAGGGAGGTTGAGTGGAAAGTGAAGTTGAATCGCGTTGCTCAACGAGCTTACTTTTAGCTTTAAAATGGTAAAAGCTTGAACCTAAATTCAAGGAGCTGCCGCCAGTCTGGTCAAATGGAGGAAGTCGATGAATTTCATTTTTATTATTTGATCACAAATTGATTATGAAGACAATCAACTTTGTCACAACAATCTCTTCAATCAAATGAAAACTTTTTTTTTTTTGGAAAAAACTCTTTTTGCAGTAACTCCTCGACAGCTTCTTCGAATTCTTTTTTATCAAAGAACTCGAAAGGTTTCTAGTAGATTCGTCAATTCCAATCATTTGGTTATGTCCATAATAGCGTTTTGGTCAAGAAAATACATTTTTTCATGATTTTATAAAAATTTCTTTATCGCAGCCAACAATAACAAATGCTTTTTTTAATTTAGAGAAATTGTTCCAGAAATCTTTCTTCAAGAGACCGAGGAATGGATGTATAAGCAAATCTTGCTAGTTTTTGGGGCAGTTTTGGTCCATTAATCCACTCATTTCCATCAAATATTTCGGATGTTTCTCCACTTCTACAACCACCAAATACAATAATTCCATTCGAGAGTTTTCCTACTCCAAAAAAACGTCGTGGATATTTAAAACTCGGTTTTTCTGTCCATTTCTTCTCGGGATCTTCGATATCCATTTCCCATACGTTACTTAATGAGCAAGAATAGCCTCCAAAAATGGATAGAGTTGAATTGCTGATTAGCATCATATGATTAGCAGTTGCAAAAGGCAAATCACAAAATAAAATCCATTTCTGTAGTCTTGGATCAAACATCTCCACACATTTTAATCTTGTCCCATCATGTCCTCCAGTGACAAATATTCGATCCTTAATTGCTGCTGCTGCTGCGTGATATCTTGGATGATTCAATTCTCTGAAATCTTTTGATTAAAAGGGCAGTACGGCGCCTTTTACAAGTTGCCTTTATTCGACGCAAAATAATGCGCTGATTTCGGAAATACACACGAAATTGCTTGAAACTAAAAGTTAAGAAATAAATTGACAAAACAAAACGAAAAAGTGTGACTACAGTAACCCTGTATGCACCTTCGCCCGCGCATTTAAAATTTGGTTCGCAATAGGTTCTACTGTAATCAGACTTTTGAGATTTTTTCTCAATTTTTAAATTCTATTAGCTTTTATGGGATTTATCGTTATTTTTATGCAAATTTGACTTCTTTCAGACAAACTTTTTGATTTTATTTTTCATCGATAAAAGAGCCTAAATGATGGCGAAATAGCAGAATTCATAGAAACACAAAAATCACAATGAAATTTGAATTTGGAAAATCTTTGCCGAATTAGGCAAAGTTCCCAACGCTAGAGACTGTCCCTTTCAAATTTGGAGAAAAACTTACGGCATGGAGGTCCATTTGTCTTGAGAAATATCATACTTTTCTACTGATTTTAGGTACTCATCAGAATCTTCAGAAAATCCTCCAATAGCCCAGATATCTCCTTTGTAAACTAGAGAACTACTGGAAATAAAATCTCTTTCTTGATTTAGCGATGCCAATTTCATCCAACTTCCATCATCTTTCAATTTACAACAGACGTGCTGATAACCATTGGCAATTCCTCCAAAAATATAGATTTCTTCATTGAGTACAACAGCTCCAAAACTTTTCATTCCCATTGGAAGTGATTCTCAGTTTGTTCCAACTTTGAGCCTTCGAATCGAGCAAGTAAATTGTATTCAAATTATGTAATCCGCCCAAAATTAAGACCTACAAGAAAAATAAACTAAAAACTAAAAATTATACCGATGCATTTCCTTCATCGCCTTCCAACTCCTTCACTGCTTCTGCTTCATTTTTTCTAATTTCTTCAACATCAGTTTTTGTGTCTCAAAAGAGAAGTTGAAAAATGAATGAAATTACTTTTGAACGCTCGTTCTTGTCGAGCCTTACACTCAGCTATTTCCCTTTCGAGTTTCTTCACTTCATTCTGCGCCAATACGCTTTCTGCTTCTTTTTCTCTCAGCCGCTCTCTCAACACTCCGACCAATTCCTCCTTTTCTGAATCGATATTTTCGAGTAGAGAATATCTCCCACCTGCGATCACAGAATCAAGTTTTTTGCCTCTCTTCATTCAACTTTTGCAACTCTTTGACTTCTTTATTCTTCTCTTCCAGCCTTGCGTTCTTCGCTTTTAATTCCACCGAATTTTCAAAAATAATTTCTTGAGTCTGTGCCAGTTTTGTTTGGAGCTCATCTATTTTGATTGGATCTATCGCATTTTCAGTCATTCTGAATAATCTTATTGGAGGGTAGATAAGGGGAAAAAGTTGGCAAGCGATAGCGATAAAAGTTGGGGGGACTGGTAAAGGCAAGATAGAGTCAAAGGCAGTGAGAAATTCGAAAAGTTGAGAAGAAAAGATAAAACTTGGATGAAGAGAGCATCAAATGGATTTATTTTCCCTCAAATAGTCAAAAGAGTTGTGATAAAAAGAAAGTTTTTATTAGAAGAAACACATACCGTAAATAGCAATCTAATAGACGCGAATAGAGTCAAAGGCGGTGAGAAATTCAAAAAATTGAATGAAGGGAAGAGAAATCTTCTTGAAAAAAGTTGAGAGAGATCTTCTTAAAAGATTTGCTCATCTTGCCGTCCTTCTTGTTGGAGTAGGGGGCATCCGGAAATTTTATTCGAGATGGATCTTTTTTTTCAATCAGATTTCAGGCCTTTTCCCACTATCTTCACCTAAACTGAATTCAAATCACCGCTTTGACTGGGATTATTGTGGAGCTCCAATTTTGATTCATCCAGCTCTCTCCAAAACCAACCTTATAACACCGGCCATTGAACTTATCCCAGCCAGGCTCGCATTTTTTTGTATCGAATTGTTCTATGGACCAAATTATAATTGTAAAACAAGGAACAAAGCTTGCACAACTGCTAAAATTCCTGCAAATATATAGGAAGAATCATACAGCTAGGTGCAAAAAATCGTAAAATTTTGCTTTATTAAACGAAAATGTTTAACACTTGGAAGATTTATACGTAGACCTAACGGCATCGCATTGTTGTATAGTCTGTTTCGGAAAAAAAAAACAGCAAAACTAACTATTAACCGTTGCGCTGCAGATTTGAATTTGAATTTAATTTAGCTATACAATTTTAGGATAAAGCAGCCAATTTTAAATTTACAGCGCAGCGGTTGATAGTCAAACGTTTCGTCTTTTTTTAATTTTTGATGAAATACAAAACGGAAAAAAGTTCGCGTTTATTTTCCTGAAAATTTAAATCTTTTTGTTCTGTTAGCAGACGGAAAAGAAGGTGAGTAGTCTTTTTTAGGAGTGTTTAATACACAAGCGGAGAGAGCAGCAAGCAAGCACAATATATTTATTCAAATGAATCGCCTGCAGACTTTTCTCAGCAAATTGGCCATGTGACTCTCCTTTAAATCGCAGGCCTCCTTCCCGAATTCAAAATAATCTTCCATTGGGTCCTCCAGCAGACTCTTCAAGAACTTTTCTCCGTCATTCTTGTGCAATTCCTTCCCATATCCGAGGGCTATCAGATAGGCACTGGATTCAAGAAGCTGATATTTTTTATTCTTATAATTGAAGTCGCTTACCTTTTTGGCTGATTTCTTGGTGATCGAAAGAGCTTCTTCTTTGTCGTCTTTGTATTCCGTGGTGAAGGGGAGGCCGTCAGTTATGAGAACAGCAACTTCGCTTCGACTTTCATCCTTCTGGAATTTGATAGTTTTTTTCTAACACATTCAGCCCACTTTGAACATTTTTAGAGCTTCATTCAACGCGGCAGCCGTGTTCGTCTCTCCATCATCATACACTTCAGGCACTTTTCTCTTGAATTCCTTCTCATCCCATCCAGCATTCACCCATTTGCTGTAGGTCACATTCGTGCCGTACTTGATGAATCCAACTCTCGCCTTGTTTGTGATGTATTTGGCTCCTGATCTCAGGAATTTCACGATATAATCCCAATTCTTTTCTCCAATTGAAGACGAAGAATCGATAATAAATAGAATGGACAGCGATTTATTGACCTTCATGCAAGGACTATCAGCAGCTGACCTTTTCTTGCAGAAGAAGCGGTAAAATCGCTTGCCAGCTGGGAAATAAGGTCCACACGATATATCATTTGCACACGGAGTTGCTAGCGGAATTATCTAAAATGTATAACTTTTTATTTGGAATGGATCTCCTCAATAAAAGCCCAGGGCAGCACTATCCATCCTATTTGAAAATGAAAGAAAATACCTGGACACATTCTTCAGGACCGCTCATATTGCTCGGCTCTCCAGCGCACCAAGGCATGGATACGATCTCCCCGGAATCGGTAACAAATTCATCGTAATTTGTACTGCTCCTACGGACTCCAAGTAGCACATAATCGGTAGCAGCTCGCTTGTCACTCCACGCAACGCCGTTAGGACCACCACTTGATTGAGCTAAAATATAATTCAATTAGTGATTTTTCAAATCATTACAGTATAAGTACATAAACTCGGATCTATTATTTCCAGGTGCGATCAGTGCATTTACTGCTTGACATCTGGCATTCAATTCATCGTAGGTACCAGTTTGAGTTGGGGTGTTGTAGTATTTGTAGCAATTTCCTTCGAAATATTGCCATCCAGATTCACATTGTTGACAAGAAGAGTAGCTGAAGAGAGCTAAAAGAAGTAAGACCACCATTTGTAAGAATTTCAATCTGTGCAGCCTTTTAATATCGGCGCTGTTCGAAATGGTCAGTAAAATGCACATTTATTTGCAATCAAAACTGGGAGATAAATTCGATAGAATATATCTAGCAAGATCTTGGGATAAAATATCGATAAAAAGGCAGACATTGTCTATTGAATTTTTTACAGCGCTTTAAAATATTTTATTAGAAACTATAGTCTATTAAAAAAGGGAGCAAAAAATGAAAGTTCATTCAAATGAAATCTGAGTCTGAAATTCCAGGGAAAGGCACTAAATTTTCACGAAGTTTCATAAAATGAAAAAATTGGAAAAACCTTCAAGTGGCAACAAAAGAGAATTAGCGAGAAATTAGAGAATTGCCATTTTCTTCCTTCTAGCAATCCCATGATCATCATCAAAACGGCAAACAGAATCGAGCGCAATTCGAAAGATCACCAGTGTGAGATCGTGACCAATCGCGAATCAGAGAAGAAACACAAGGACTTAGGGCGATTTCTGGATCTTCGCAGAAAGTGTCTTTAAAAAACAAAATAACACTTCTATCCCGTCTAAATAGAGTTGGAAATCATTATTGTATATTTCAGGTGATTTATTTCGCTTCTATTTAATGAACAGCTTTTATCGAAATCTCTCATCTCTCAAGAGGGCAAAACCTAGATTTTATCCTCTGCGGCACTTTCTAGAGCTTAGCCCTTGATTTGATCCGAAAAGCGTAGGGGTTCGTCTAAGGTTTGTGTTATTCCCAGGGGGTTGAATACTTTTATTAGAAGCAAACAGATTTTATTCTCTCTCAATGTCTTCAACAAAATTGCTTCACTTGCAAGGACTGCGAGGAGTCGCCATTATTTCTGTGATTTTATTTCACTTCTTTCCCTCCCAATTCCCAAATGGTTATATTGGAGTCGATATGTGTGTTCTTTTTTTGAGAAAGTTCCAAGAAATCTTCAGATTTTTTCTTCTTTCTGGCTATCTGATGACGATGATGATGGTCAGATATGAGACAATTAATTATCGGCAAATTTTCGATTTTCTCTACAAGCGATTGAAACGAATCGCTCCTTTATATTTCCTCGCTATTTTTATTACACTGCGTGGGTTTTTTTATTCCTCAATATTTTTCACACAAATTGAAAAACTTACAATATTTCCTCGTTTTTAGTGCTTTTGCAGCTGGCTTCGCCAACTTTAAAAAGCGCAAATGTTGATCCGGCATTGAATGCGATTTTCTTTATCACAAATTTGCAATCAGATGATATGATTGGGTATTTTGAAAAGGCGAGTATCGGGCCTTTTCTTCTAAAATCTTCCTTCAGCTCGGATCAGCGGTTGATCTCTTCACTCACACGTGGTCTCTTTCTCTCGAAGTCCAATATTATCTTTTCTTCCCAATGATTTTCATTTTATTTCGACTATTTTCTCAAAAAAATGGAAGCTTCTTATTGATTTTTGGGAGTTTTCTCTCGTTTTTGTTCTACATCCTGGCCGATGATTTCACCTCCTTCAACTCCATGTTCGCCAGAATTTGGCAATTTAATGCAGGTATTGCCTCAAGATTTTGCAAATTCGAATATTCCAGGAACCCTTTCTTACATCTACAGCAATCCTTCAAAACTGGAAGGCCTCAATAATGAAAAAGAGGAGGAAGATCTCGAGAGTGAAAAATTAATTAACAACGAAGATTTAATTCCAACTGAAAATAAACAAAGTGCTGTAGTGGAAGCCAACAATAAGTTAGAAATTTCAGGTGACTTTAATAATGTGAATATGTGCCTCCTCGCTTTGTTTGCCATCCTTCTTTTCGACAAATTGATCGAATCCGATTTTTCGAGAATTTGCTCGATCTTCCTCACGATGGCGATTGTCCAGCAGGGACAGGGACTCTCCCTGATGGAAAATAAAGTCATCGTCTTTATTGGAGAAATCTCCTACGGCTGGTATCTCTTCCACTGGCCGATTGTCGCCTACTGCAAACTTGAGCATTATCAACTCCCAGGTAGTTTCCCCCAATTGGAAGACATCTTTTTAGGGCTGTTGGGAGCCCTAGGAGTCTCCTTTGTGATCTCAGTCGTCGTTCATTTTATCTTTGAAAAGCAGTATCTCAATTGGGGAAAGCTAGTAATTTCTGTGATGGTGGCTGTTCTTCTAGCTGCCAATCTGGCACTACTATCTGAGACTAGAGGTGGGATTTAAACAGCCAGAATGGAAGAGTTTTTCAGCCTCTCTATCTGGAAATCAGAATGGAGAAAACAAAGAACTAAACCATCTTTCTGTTTCGACTATAGTTTGGGAAAATTCATTTCTCTATCCGTCGGATTTCATCGAAAATGTCACTTTGGGCTATGAAAATAAATCGATCGGTTTGAATTTTCAAATATTTATTGATTTTTAGATGAGAGGATCGAATTAAATAACTGGTACTCCTCGACCGATCTGGAGAGACTGAGATCTTTCTGTAAAAAGCCCGTAAAAGCTCACATTTCATTGGAAGGCTGTCAACTCAATGAGGTCAGTCTCTTGCGTTGAAACTGTAATCTAAGTGATTTAAAGATTTTTCTCATTCTATGTACGATCTGAAAATTTTAGGAAGCCAACACAACTGCAAAGGAAAGACTGCTAGTGATTGGAAACAGTTGGGCGTCGAATTCGATGCCAGCTATTCGTGATGAATGCCAACACAAATTCTCACATCTGGAGCTATCTTGGGCTGGAAGTAGCTCTTTTAAACACTCATCACATAAACAAAAGTTCAGCCTGTGAGCCACTCGTTCCGACTTGGGCTGAAGCAAACGAAGTAGCATGCAGTGATGATGAGAACATGTATGTGAGAACGGTACAGAAGTTCCAGCCAGATGTTCTTTTCATCATTGCCAGGAGCTTCAAAATGCTTAAAATCTTTAATGGATCAACTCCTTTTAACGATCACCACTTCAAGGTATTAAATGAAGAGAATACAAAAAAAAGATATAATTTTAGACAGCCACTCGTCGTCTAACAGAGATTCAGAAGCATGTTAAGAGGCAAATTTTCATTATGGACGCATTTCCCGAATTTGATTCGCTTCCTTTCACCAATGCGCTGAATGAACATCTCTCTCAGAACAAGACTTTCACCTCTGTGAGGAAGCTACTTCTTTTTTTTTAAAAATTTAATTTGACAATTACAGGAAGATTATACATCTTTAAATAGTCTCTATGCCACTGCCAAAATGCGATATTCTCGATTGGTAGCTGAATGTCCAAAGTGTATTTTATTTGATTATACTCCCCAATTTTTCTTCAACGGCAAATTTTACGTAAGCTTTTTCTTTACTTTATTCTTCCAAAAACGAGTGGCTCTTTTCCAGCGAAATATTTCATAAAATTCTCAATTTCTCTGATAGAAAATGCCTAGCCCTTTTTTGTAATTTTGGCGACCATTCAAGCATCGCAAAATTCACAAAAGAATTTCAGCTACATGATCCGAAATACTTCATCAGTTTTCTCTCGACAAACGGCCACCTGAATCCACCTGGAATAGAAAGAGTTCGACCAATTTTAAAGAGGTTATGCGGCTTAATATAAAAATTATTGTGCTGTTTTTGTTGTGTTCTGTTCGATCGTCAAAGTTGTTAATATTATTGAAATACGCTTGTTGTATATTCTTGGAGGTTAAGCTTTGCGCCAGAGTTCCTCTTTTGCCGCACTACTTCGCGATTGGTTCCGATCCAAGATGAGCGGTTTCCGTTTTTTTAAAACCGAATTTTCGGTTTCAGTTATTCGATTTTTTTTCAAAAACCGACCGTTTCATTTCAATTTTAAAAAAAATGCAGGGGTTGAGGTTTTGAACAACTAGGAGCATCTGATTCAACTTTCCAATATACAATTAACTCATGATCAAAAAACAGATTTATTTGGGAAAAACGAAAGAAGCCTTGCTTTAAAGCTTCATATTTAAATTGACGTTTAAGAGCACTAGCATTTTAAAATTTTCTGGCAGTAGGTTTTCAGTAATTCATTTAAATATCAATAAATTTTTAACAACCGAAGAAAAGATTCGATTTGCGGTTCGATTATTCGATCTTCCTTTTAAAATCGAAAAGTTAGTTTCGGTTTGCCAAAAAAGTCGGTTTTTACAGTTTCGGTTGCTCATCCCTGGTCCCGATCTCCCTCTGCGCTTGATTCTGATTGCCGAACAAGCTCCTCAAATCGTTTGCTAAAGTTGGATTTGTCAAGTCGCTTTCGTGCAATGCCGATTGAACGTTTTCCTAGCTCATATAACCACAAATTGCTATGTCTTTGATTTAAAAAATGTATAGTAAACATAGTATAAAATTATTTTAAAAAATGAATTGTATATATTACTTTTATTCGGAGAATATTGAAGAGAAAATGCCAACTTTTAGATAAATTTAGAAACGGATGCTTGGACGGGATATCGATTTGAAAGCAGACGACAGCTCAAATAGAGAGTCTCACGCAAATTCAAGAATAAAAGAATCGTGGAAAAGGAAAGTGGAACAAAAAGACCACAATAATCGTCATATTAAGTTGCATATTCTCCTAAAAATTGGTCGAACTCTTTCTATTGCCGGTGGAGTCAGACGGTCAGAAGTTGTGATGTAGCTGATAAGATATTTCGGATCATATAACTGAAATTTTTAGGATAATTTGAAGGCCGTTCTTCTTATAAAAAATGCTTATAACCAGCGGATTGGATTGCAAGAGAGCCTTTGGGAGAAAATCGAAAAAAAGCTTACGTAAAATTTGCCGTTGAAGAAAAATTGGGGAGTATAATCGAATAAAATACACTTTGGGCATTCAGCTACCAATTGAGAATATCGCATTTTGGCCATGGCATAGGGGCTCTCTATAATTCCATGTTCTTGCTGTAATTGTCAAATGGAATTTTAAAAAAAAAAAGAAGTAGCTTCCTCACAGAGGTGAAAATTTTTTCTGAGAGAGATGGTAATTCAGTGTGCCGATGAAGGAATTGAATTGAATTCGGGAAATGTATCTAAAATGAAAATTTGCTTCTCTCTACTACAGTACTTTTAGTTTTCTTATTTTCAAATGGAATTAATTCTTCATTGTCGAGGCTTGCCAATTTTGGAGGATTACTGTAAAAGTAAGCGAGTGTTCCTGGAATATTTGAAAATTGAAATTTTGAGAGAACTTTCCTCTTTTTTTTAACTCGCCAAGGTTGAACGGCAGTTCAGACGAGATTTCAATCTTCCACTTCGCAAACTAGAAATAACCATAATCGGGAGATTTTATCAGAAAGCGATTATCAAGGAAAATATGGATGAAAGCTGAAGAACTTTTTGAAGTGGAATAAAATCACAGAAATAATAACTACTCCTCGAAGTCATTGCAAGTGGAGAAACTTTCTTGAAGACATTGAGAGAGAATAAGATCTGTTTGCCTCTAATAAAAGTATTCAACCCCCTGGGAATAACACAAACCTTAGATGAATCCCGACATTTTTCGGATCAAATCAAGGGCTAAGCTCTAGAAAGTGTCGCTGAGGATAAAATCTAGGTTTTGCCCTCTTGAGAGATGAGAGATTTCGATAAAGTAACTAATCTTTCGGTAAAAACGGTGCCATTCCCGGTGCTGCATTTCCTTTAGTGACCCCAAACATTTGTAGCGTTTGGAGCACCCTCTTGCTTCCAAAACTTATAATAAGCTTTGAGCATCAGTTCTGACTCTTTTCCGCTTTTGTGAGCTGGAGTTCTGTTGAATTGATCTTCCAATTGCATCGTCGAAATGTTTTTGAGCCCGCAGAAGTTTGATGGCTTCGAGAAAACGCTCATTTTTTAGTTGATTTTGAACCAGTGTTCCTCTTTCGCCATTCGCCGCACTGATTCGCGATTGATCGGTTACACGGGTGATCTTTCCCATGAACTCTCGAACTGCACTGATTCGCTTCTTGGTGATCTTTCGATTGCTAGAAGCGTTAACAGTTCGCTTTCTGCCAATGAGCATGGACGACAATTTAGTAAATGATTAGGAATTTTAAAAATTGTCATTGATATTATGCCGAATCGAAGAGAAGTGTTACTTGATTCAAATTTTTGATTGTTTTAAGCCAAAAAGTAGTAAAAACAGCCAAAAAAATCGGGACCTTAGCCTATCATCCTCCCAATCATACAGATCAGCTGTTCGATTTGGGCGCCACACCCGTCGCATTTCGGCGATTGCGACCAATCTTCTCTCGGCTGTGTATCATTCCAACTGTATTTTTGGTGAATCTGTGCGAGTTTAATACTGCTGAGATCATCGGAAAGACCAGAAAGGCAAGATAAACCAAGGCTGGAGGTGATTCCACATCTCTACGCCCAGACAATTGAAGAGACAGCTTCAGGTTATGCTAAATTCTCCCTGATTATAAAAAAAACTAAAGAATCTTGATAGACTCCCATTTACTAAAGGCTTTTTTTAAGGATAAAATGGGTCTCGCCGCGAAAAAAAACTCTCTTCTCGGAGCATCAGCTGTAGTTTTTTATACAAACAGACTATATTATGAGGGGAATAAGAGCTACAATTTTGTAGAAAATAATAAGTTAATAATAATTCTAAAGTATTCTGGAAAACTATCTGGCTATCGTCTTATTTTTGCGAAGAATCATGCTCTACAAAGTTTTGTAGATTTTGATCTTCATTTGTGGCAAATTAAGCCAAGGGAGAGAATTAATTTCTTGGATTAATCACAAAAGCACAAAGATGCTCGTCTAAATTTTTGTCGTAATAACATTCGCAGAGATTGGTCACAGATCTTTTTTCGGTTATATTTTCTAATAGGTTATGTTCTCTGATGAGAAAAAAATGGAATTTGGATGGTATTGACAATTTTTCTTGTTATTGACATGATTTGCGTTAGGAGGAGCAATTTCATACAATAATGGGAAACAGTATAGCACTGTACCAGAGCTTAAATCAGTCATTCTTTCCGCCTGGGGCGCCATATATAAAAAATATATTTCTAAATCGTACGATTCTATGTTTCGCCGCTTATGTGATGTTATCCAACGCCAGGGAGGTACCTGTTCTTATTAATAAACATACAAGACAGTTTACTCTATTGCTTTGCTCGAGAATTTGAGATTTAAATGAAGTATCTATACTTTTGTTATACCACTTTTTTTCTACACGCGATGGGACGGTTGAGCCAAAAACACAAATAGCCTAAATGCATGATTTTTCTAGGTTTTCTCAGATAATCTTTAATTCTAGAACGATTACGGGCTTTGAAAGTACTAAAAACCTGATGAAACAACGAAAAGCGGGCTGTATCTATACTTTTGTCTTCTACTGACTGTAGAAGCCGGTTCAACGAAGGGGTTGAAAAATAGAAGGAAGATTCCCTGTGAATGAAGATGAAATCACTGCAAATGTAGTGGAGAGGAGAAAGATATTAATTTTATTTATTTTCTATAAATTACGTTAACTCAATAAGAATTTGAAGAAAAAAGCAGGTAATCCACACACAATTCTAAGCGAAGTTTCTGCAGTTTTTACTCCACTTTTCAGAAGAGAGCAGTGCCAAATCGAAGGATCTTCTTGGTCGAATCTAGAACGGATTAACTCTAAATTATAAGAGGAAGAAATGAGCTTATTTGAGATATTTTTTTGGAAAAATAAATCAAACTGCATTATTCTTGAGAGAAAACAAAAGCTTCTTCTTTTTTTCTGTCGATCTTTCTATGCAAATAAAAGCCAGCTCACCCGCCTCCTCTTCCTAGACTTGATGATTTTCTCATGAATAACGCTGCAATGAAATTTCGCTTCGCTAGATAAAGCCTTCAATTCTGAACAGTACAGAGCACAATATGAGGATTCTTCTCTTCTTCATAGCTGGCGCCTTTTCCCTTTCTTTTGAGGACATCAAAGACTATAAATGTTTCAGCATCACTTTAAAAGAATCAAATAAACACGTAAGTTTTTCTTTAATTTGGGGAAAAGTTAGTCTTCCAGCTGACTTGTGCTGTAGATGTTGGTGGCACAAACTGCTCGAATTATTGCTTCAATGAAAAGACCACAGCTAACGACGTTGCTTGGCAGAATATTTTCCCAGTGGTTAGCTATTCCATCGAAGATTTGATATTATAAGATTTCAGAAAACTAGCAATCAAATCTGTCAAATTTGTAAGTTTTCTCTGAGATACTAATCGAATTTTATAGCGTTTTCTGGCAAATGCAGCCATCGAATAGTCGACGACTCTGATAGTCTCTGCTTTGAAATTATTGATGACGGTAAAGTTTGATTCCTAGTTAGCCAATTTTTTTTATTTAGAAGCGAGTCTAAACTCAGCCATTTATGATTGCAAAAGCAGGGAAAGCGAACTATTCGTCCCCAGTAATGACCATGATTTGAGTCGATTAGTCAGTAAGTCGGAGAATTGAATCCAAATATATTTGCTCACCTAGAATTAATAAAAGGAAAAATTGATCGATTTTGGATTGGAGGTGGGACCATCTTCTGGAGAACTTGTGGAAAAGCTCCACCAAATTCGAAAGGAGTTGAAGTTGGTGTTCTCTTCACCATTCAAGATAAAAAAGAATCTCTTGGCTACAGTATAACCAAGCTGTCAACAGATCGGTAGATTCTTTGCCTCTACTTTTTGGAAAAAAAAACGCCTAGATATCCATATATTTGTGCTAGTCGCAATAGAAAACACAGAGAATGTCTCAGCTTTGGAGGAAGAAAGCATAAAACAACTAAAGCTCCCGTTGAGAGAGATCCCCGTCCAACTATTCAACAAGCCGGGACAGTTATCCACAGGCATTTTGAGATTAGAGGTTTCATTTATTTTTAGATTGTATTATCCAACCCTTCACTTTTATACAATGACAAATATCAATTGGGATAAGGATACATCCGGATGGGTTAATGAAAGTAAGTCCAATCAATGAAAGCAAGATTTAGCCCACAATTTACGATATTTTCACCTGATTAGAAATCAGAAAAGTAGTCTGTTTCAAAACAAAGACGACATTACTTCCTAATTTTAGGATAAAGCAAGTTGATGCGCAGCGGTTGAAAGTCAAACATAAGACAAAGCTGCGTATTCTCGCTGCCCCGAGATAGAAGGTTTTCACAGCGAGACCCATTTTTATCGTAAAATTTAGTGAAAGAGTAAAAAGGTCCCGATGCGCCGCGAATGCGCAGTTTTATCTTATTTTTTTGAACAGACTAGAAAAAGTATGAACCTACAGTAGTAATCTGCTTTTGTTTAGGAAAATTGCCCGCACTGTTCAAAAAATTAATTATTTTTGCTTCATTTTTTATTCGAATAAAACGCCAAAAATTGTCAGGTTTTTTTTGCTTAAAAAGCTAGCCTTTCAGCCAGCTATGCTGCCCTTCAAAACTTTGGAAATGTGGTGACTCCGCTTTATGTTGTCTCTGCTTCAACTCGAGAACAGCTGAAACAAGAATGTCCAGAACTGGTGGAGGGGAAAATGGTCCATCGAACTGTTAAGGGAATGCCAGCATTTTTGAATACCTACATAGGGACTGAGGTTTCTTCCGATTGGAATGATGAGCGAATGCCTACGGAGACTTTCTATTGCGCTCCGAGGCAGTTCTACTGCGGCGCTAATTTTCAACTAAAAAATATGTGGAACAAAAATGGTTGGAGAGAGATTTTTTTTAGCTGATTGATGTTGTCTAGGACTCGATCTGCTTACTCCATCAACTGACCTCGAAGCCTATTTGTATCTTTTTGGATCAACCGTTCCCGAATTGGAGAATTTGATGAAAAACAACGATTATGTGGCTAATTACTTCAGTACCATGACCAACTGCTGGATTTGGTCTTATCAATCCGAGGTTATTCTAACTTCAAATTATCGTATTTAATCGAAGTCTCCCCTAACTCGCCCGCGTTTTTGCTCAAATTTTTATAATTTTAAATGTTCGGCAAAGTTGTAGAGAAAATCAAGAGTTACAAATTTATAAAACATTGGAGGCTTCGAATAAGACAAAATGCGGAGCTTTTTTCAGACAACTAAATCGAAGGTTCGCGCTTCTGGTGGAATGATTTGGCGATATCGAAACGATAAAGATTGGGTTCATTATTATTCAATGACTCCTTTGGTCAATCCAAGTCAGCAGAACTGCCGTCTAGAGCGTAAGATTATCCTCACTTTTTAAGAGTTAATCGAGAAATTTTTTCAGTTGGAGTCCATGTTGTCGATGAAAATGGCTGGCAAAACGGTTTTAATCGTCTCTGCCCGGAGCTAATCAAAATGGGAGTTTATCAAGGTCTTTATTTTAAAAATTCAGCAAAAAAGATTTAGGACGAAACGAAAAAGGAGTTCCAATCACCTATTTGGGAAATAAGCCACCCGGTGGCTTCACATACCAATCGAGTTTTTATTGCGCCCCTCGACAGGGCTATTGCGATGCCGACAATTCGCTGACGAGAATCGATAAGATTAACAATTATCCAGGACCAACGTATGGAAGCGACATCTTCTATCCATCCAATTCCGCTCAAAAAACTTTCGCTGTAGGCGGGGGAGCTAAGGGCTGGAATTCGGTCGTCGAAGAGACGGGATGCTGGACCTGGGCCATGTATTGGAGTCTACCTTGAGAATAAAAATTAACTATCGAGAATCTACAGTAACCATACAAATTAAAACTTGGGTCTCGCACGGAATTTTTCTGGACATTGGCTCAGTTTTTAAGGAATTATGTCGTAACATTTGGCGGAAAAGGACAGCGTCTTCATCTTTATTAAAATGCACAACTACAGTTATAAACAAAACTCGGGTCACACAGAGGAAACCAATTTCAGCCAGTTCTGACGTCACCTTTTCCGACGCGATTTTAAAAAAATCTTATGTTTATTTTTGAAATTTCTTTAGGTTTTCTGTTTCTATTGTTTTTTTTTTCTCTTTTTGAAGAAGTGCAAATCAGACTCTTTTGATCACAGACTAGTCCCTCTTTCCCCAAAATTATAGCAAATTTTGTTCAGCTACCTTCTCAACTTTCGGCTCCTTTTTAGGCTATTTATTAAAGAGCTTCAATGTCTACTATAGGGATATCAAAACAACCAAAGATAAGGTTCAACTCGTTATGAAAGAAGAAGATTTCTGCTTGTATACTTGGAAGAAAATTGCTCATATAGATGGGGTTATTAGAGATGCCAATTAATAAATTTTTTTTCATCTATTTAGGGATCAAACCAAGAAAAAAGGTTAAAAGATCTTCTCAAATTCATCCAGCCATAATTTTGAATCAAACATGACCAGTTTTTCGAAAGAAAAAAGTCAACCAGATAATTAGAGAGAGCTAGCTGGCATGGAAGAAGTACTAGATTTTAGTTCATCGAAATTGACCCAAATATGTCATTTGAATCCTTCTGGGAGACCCACGTCAAGCCTCTTGTGCCTGATCTTGAAAAGTGGCTCAAGCAGTTCCTTGATGATGAGCCTGATATTAAAAAAGCAAGAGAGCCCTTCTCCTTTTTATTATTGTTATTATTCAGCATGTATCCAAAGAGAAATTTAAGGAACTTCTTGAAATTGAAAAAGAAATCGTTAAAAGGCAAGAAATGGTTGTCAAAATAGGTGGCGATACGTGCATCTTTGGAGGTTCGTTTTCATCTGCTCAGTCGGATAATTATTATCATCTTTTTTTTAGATTTTCATGGCCAACTTAAGGAGCTCCACATAAAGATAAATACACTTATCCGTCAAGGTGGGGGATCGATTCGAGCCAATCTCCTTTTCTTGGCGACATTGTCGATCGTGCATTATGTGGCGTTCAAGTTCTCACGATGCAAAAATATAATTTTTCCAGAAAATTGACGATGACATAGCTGCGTATTCGAGTTGTACCGAGATACGCACTGTACCAAGACCCATTTAAATTTTTAGGATAAAAGCGGGCCCTGCTGCGAAAGAGCCCATAAGATGAATACGCAGTTGTATGTCACCAATATTCTGGAGAGATTATAACAAAACGAGAAAAGGTGTGAATCATGACAGTAATCCAAGTGCGCCGCGATTACGGTTCCTTTATACCGTATTTGAAGGGGGCTTCTATTAGGAGAAATACGGTATATATACGTTAATATCATTCTTTTGTCTTCTTGTTGTGTAAATATTTCGAAAGCTAGCCTTGTCCAATGATTCACAAAAAACAAATACGTATTCAAATTTTCTCACCACTCTCACAATCCGATTTACTATTTAACTCTGCCCCTTCTTCCTTCCTTCTCACTGATTTCACTTTCTCCAAAATGTCAGATCAAAGCCCTAATACCATCCAAGAAATCTCCAATGCTGCTGTCGATATAGTCAAGTGTTTAGAAGCAATAGATCTTGATTTAAAGAATCTCCGCAAAGAAAATGAAGGCCTCGAACGGCAATTTTTAAAGCAAAGCGATGATGCAGGTCAGTTTTTATATTTAAATGTTAAAAATTTGAAGCAGAAAAGCCTCAAAAAGAAGCTGATGAGAGGATCAAAAAGCTGCAAGAAGAAAACGACGAATTGAAAAGTACTGTAGCCAGCTTGGAGACAGTCAAACTCCATTTGAATGAGCAGCTGACTTTCTTGCAAAATACAGCCTATCTCGCTGATTTTGAGATCTTGGCTGAGCCGGTTAGAACGAGAAAAACGTCGCTTCTTTCGAAAGATTTATCTCCTCCAGTAAGTGGCGAACAAAAAAAGGAAGAAATTGATCCAAACCAGATTCGATCGGTGATTTATTCTATTTTTTCCAAAAAAAAAGTTCTAGATGATAATTGTGGGAGGAAGGAAGAGAAACAGCCAAAATACTGATCATATCTACCTATACAATTCGAAGAATGAAACCTTTGAAGAGCTCAAACTGACTCTTCCAGATATTTTCAGCGCCGAGAAAGCTATCCATAAGGAGCTGAAAAAGGAAGAAGAAGAGTGGACCCAGCTTGGAATGGCTGTCCTCAAAAATCAGATTTATATCTTCAGCGGAACAAAATATTCAAGAACGCTTAATTGCTGCTACAAGCTGGAGAAGGACGGCAAATGGACGAAGCTGGCAAATATGAATGAAGAGAGAAGCCACATTTCCAATTCGTGTCTGGTCCATAAGGATGAGATTTGGGTCATTGGGGGAATCAACGCTGAAGGGAATAGCCTGAAATCGGTTGAGAAATACTACCCGCCTTATGATAGATGGACCAAAATGCCGTGAATTCAATCATTCCTTTTTAAAAGGCGCATTATTACGGTAGAGTTAGCCACCAAAAATTCTTCTTTTTCTTGATTTTTGGCTCTCTTTTTGTCTAAATCTCAGAGATTTGTCCTTCGATTTTAAAAAGCACCATTAATTACAGTACCTTTCTCTCTAAATTCATTAGAGTATGGTAATTTAACTCCCAAAAAACGCTTATTTATAGTTAAATCATAAAATCCCTCGTATCCAAGAAAGCGGTTTTTGCGGCAAGACCCATTTTTTATCCTAAAATTTACCAAGGCCATTTTTAGAATAAAAGGGTCCTGCCGCAATAACCGCTTTCTTGGATACAAAGGAGGTCGTCTTTTTTATGAACAGACTATATTCCTTCCATTTGTTTGCTCTGGCGATAGTGGCCTTTTGCAGAAGAAAAACCACCCTTATCGCAATAAAATACTCGTCAAATGACCAAGCTTTATAGGAAGTTTTGTTTGATTTTTGGGCTAGGCCTGTCTGATCGGTGATCAGATGCTCTCTATGTCTCAACATGACTCTCCCCTTCCTCGATCTTAGCATTGTCTGTTGATTCAAAATTTAAAAACAAAAATTACATTAAAGCTTGAAAAATAGGGTAGATTCTTGAGAAAATCTTAGAAATCTTGGTTTAAATTATTTGCAAAAAAATACGATTTTTTAGGGACCTGAATACGGAAAGAAGCAGTGCAGCTGCAGCCATTTTTAATGGTCAAATCTATGTGAGTGGCGGGTGCTCGAATGATGAGATCTATTTGAAATCGCTGGAAATTTTTGATCCAAGAAAGAAGATTGTAAAATGGGAGGCTATTACTCCATCTTTGCCGATAGGCATTCATTCTCATTGCATGCTGGCAGTTGATAAGGAGTTGATTTTGCTTGGAGGAAAAGGAGATTTCACCAGCTATAAGGGCTACAAATATGATGGCATAGAATGGACGCAACTCGACGATTATTACCAGCAAGAGAGGCAATGTTTTGGAGCTGTGAATTTATTCGAAAAGCTGACAGTTTTTGGTGGATCTGGCGTCATTTCGAGAGATAATTTCCCCAGTCAAATTGCGAGATTCGACTCGGTCGAGGTGTTGCACGGAAATGAGTGGCTGTCAGCAAGCAAATTGCCTACACCCTTGAGCGGTTGTGTCTATTCGTTGCTGCCGCAAGAAGTTGAAAATCATCTCGTACAACAATTCTCTCGAACCTCAGCCTAATTTTATTTGATATTTTGCTACTTTCTCATTTAATTGTTCAAATGACCTAAAACCAATAAATATCTGTATTTTTCCTATTCCATTTTTAGCTCTTTTTGGGGGAGAGATCGTTTTTTTCTTCCTAAATTTCAAGAAATTCCAGGAAAACTCCCAGAAGTAGGGAAGTTGCGAACTAAAAACAGTACACAAAATGAGCACTGGAGAGGGGGCTCCAAAGGGAAAGGGATTAAAATTTGAAATTACTGCAAATGTAGTGGAGAGGAGAGAAGAAAGATATTAATTTTATTTATGTCCTATAAATTACGTTAACTCAATAAGAATTTTAAGAAAAAAGCAGGTCATCCACACACAATGTTAAGCGAAGTTTCTGCAGTTTTTACTCCGCTTTTCAGAAGAGAGCAGTGCCAAATCGAAGGATCTTCTTGGTCGAATCTAGAACGGATTAACTCTAAATTATAAGAGGAAGAAATGAGCTTATTTGAGATATTTTTTTGGAAAAATAAATCAAACTGCATTATTCTTGAGAGAAAACAAAAGCTTCTTCTGTTTTACTGTCGATCCTTCTATGCAAAGAAGCCAGCTCTCCCTAGACTATTATTTTTCACAGCGAGCCGCATCGAAGGTGCCTCCGGTCCGATGAGGAATTTTTACGAATGAGGTCGCAAAGAATTCTCAAAACTGTTGTCAACTTATCAGTCCGGAACAATCTAGACATAAATTACCTGCAGTGCACAGTAGGTTTCGTAAAGAGACGATTTTCCGCCTGTACAAAAACTGACGGGGCCACTTCGAAAACTTCTTCTGACTATTAGATCTTATGGTCCTAGTTGTTAGGAGAAAAATATTGTTATAAGTTATTTGAGAAAAAATTAAGTTATAGAGTTTTCTTTGGCGCACGTAATTTTCTCGTACCCTGTAGTTCCCTCCCCCTGGCATTTTAATCCATTCCTCTTTGGTTTGTCATCCCTTTTCCCTCTCATAGTTTTGAATCCACTCCTGTATTCAGGATTCAAGATCTTTATTGATCTAGATCATTAACCCTCAAAAACTGCTTTCTTATGGAGAAACAAGTGAATAGCTTTGAGTAGAATTGCTTAAAAGGTTTTGCAGTAATTACAGTAACTTTTTTCGCTTATTCCTTCGAATCCCCACGAAATTGACCCCAAAATGATGAAAGCTATTTCCTCCCCATGAAAATTCTCCACTATCAAGGATTTCACGATGGAATCTATTCTTCAACTTTGAATCTACGTAGTGACTTATCCATTCATGGAGTTTGTCTTTTCTCAAGAAGATATAGATTTGCTCGAATGGATGGCTACCCAAAGCTTTTATAAATTCAAAGTCCTCCTCTTCAGGGTCGTCGAGCAGTTCTTGTAGGAATCGTTACCCAACGTCAGAGTGAAGTTCCAGCTCATATACGAATTTTTATGAGATTCAAGAGTAACAAATTTATTTTTTTAATTATGAAAATTTTTTTAGAAAACTTTCTTCAAGAGATCGGGGAATGGATGTATAAGCAAAATAAAATAGTTTTCGAGGCAGCCGTGGTCCTTCAATCCACTCATTTCCATTAAATATTTCGGATGTTGCACCATAACCACCGAATACAATAATTCTATTTGAAAGTTTTCCTATTCCAAAAGAATATCGTTGGTGTTTAAAACTCCGTTTTTCTGTCCAATCCTTCTCGGGATCTTCGATATCTATTTCCCATACGCTATTCCATCCAGATCCTGATTGTCCTCCAAAAATGGATAGAATTGAATTGGTGATTAGCATCGTATGACTAGCAGTTGCAAAAGGCAAATCATAAAATAAGATCCATTTCTGTAGTTTTGGATCAAACATCTCTACAGATTTTAAGATTCTTCCATTATATCCTCCAGTGACAAATATTCGATCCTTAAATACTGCAGCTGCTGCTTTATATCTTGCATAATTCATTTCTCTGGAAGGTTTTTAATTGAATTTTGGGAAAAACTAACGGCATGAAGGTCCATTTGCCTTGCGAAATATCATATTTTTCGACTGAATTTAGAGGCCCAAGAGAATATCCTCCAATAGCCCAGATATCTCCTTTGTAAACCAGAGAGCTATTGGAAATAGCAGATCTTCTTTGATTTAGCGATGCCAATTTCATCCAACTTCCATCATTTTTCAATTTGTAACAACCCTTGGAATATCCTCCAAAAATATAGATTTCTTCATTAAGTACAACAGCTCCGAAACCATACAGTGCCATCGGAAGAGTGATTCTCAGTTTCTTCCAACTGTGAGCCTTCGAATCGAGCAAGTAAACCTTAGTCGAGAATAAAGAACCGCCCAAAATTAATATCTACAAACTAAGTCTAAAAGTTAAAAATCTTACCGATGCATTTTGTTGTCCTCCGCTCTGGTTTTCAGCATTTTGAGTTAAAAATCTCTCAAATAAATCACTTTTGACCAAACCATTGGGCATTAAATTCTGCTGATTTCTCGGCTGCTCTTGTCCACAAAATTTCTTTAGAAAAATTTCTTCAAGAGATCGGGGAATGGATGTATAAGCAAAGTGTGTTAGATCTTGAGGCAGCATTGGTCCTTCAATCCATTTATTCCCATCAAATATTTCGGATGTTTTTCCAACTCTTCCCAAACCACCAAATACAATAATTCCATTTGAGAGTTTTCCTATTCCAAAAGGATGTCGTGGATATTTAAAACTCTGTTTTTCTGTCCATTTCTGCTCGGGATCATCGATATCCATTTCCCATACGCTATTTAATGAGTCAAATCCTGAATAGCCTCCAAAAATGGATAGAGTTGAATTGCTGATTAGCATCGTATGGCCGCCAACTTCAAAAAGCAAATCAGAAAATATGATCCATTTCTGTAGTTTTGGATCAAACATCTCCACATATATTAAAACTTCTGTATTCATTCCTCCAGTGACAAATATTCGATCCTTAAATACTGCTGCTGCTGCATGACGTTTTGCATAATTCATTTCTCTGGAAGGTTTTTAATTGAATTTTGAGAAAAACAAACGGCATGTAGGTCCATTTGTCTTGCGAAATATCATACTTTTCTACTGAATTTAGAGGCCATTGAGAATATCCTCCAATAACCCAGATAGCTCCTTCATAAACCAGAGAGCTACTGGAAATAGCACCTCTTTTTTGATTTAGCGATGCCAATTTGATCCAGTTTCCATTATCTTCCAATTTATAACTGTCTTGTTTAAAAGCATCCTTGGAATATCCTCCAAAAATATAAATTTCTTCATTGAGTACAACAGCTCCAAAATCTCGCATTCCGATTGGAAGAGTGATTCTCAGTTCCTTCCAACTTTGAGCCTTCGAATCGAGCAAGTAAATTGTATTTAAATCGTCAAAGGTCCAACCACCCAAAATTAAGACCTACAAGCAGAGTCTAAAAGTTAAAAATCAAACCGATGTATTTTGCTGTCCTCCGTTTGGATTCACATTTTGCTCTAAAAACTTTCATAAATTACTCAATTTTAAACAAACCATTCGGAATTAAATTATTTCGATCTGGCCTCTTTTTCCGAGAAAATTCAATAAATTCTGATGTTTTTGGTCTACTTTCTGGGTTGTTGTGCCAGCCACTGGAAGCTTTTTTTGATTTTTTGCTTTTCTCTGCTTTGTCAATTCTACGCCTCACTTTTCAACTCCGATAAAGTGAAAACTTTGATTTTAGCAAGCCAGATTGGCCAGAAATAATCAATTACCGTTTCAATAAGGTTGAAATCTCCAATTCCTTTTGAATATTTGGCCGATCTCCATTTAAAATTCGATTAATTTGATTGTACTGTGTTATTTCCCCCAAGTGACCATACGGCCTTCTAAACTTCTAATCACTATTTTGAAAAACTTCACTAACTCTCGGTGAATTATCTCCCAAAACGTAATGGTCAACGCATAGATATCTGTCGACTTGTCATATTTAGTTCCATCATGAAGCTCCGGAGCCATGTAATCTACTGTTCCAATTCTTTTACAACTAGTTTAATCAAAAGTCATACTCACCCACCAGTGTGAGAAGCTGTCTGTGGCCTGACCGCTTTAGCGGGTCCAAAATCGGAAATCCTTAAATCATCTAAAGATTTCCCAAGTAGAATACTGTAACTCCGATATGAGAAGAAGGAATTTCTCACTTTTGAGGCTTGATATCTCGATGCAGTACGCCTCTTTCGTGGAGATATTGCAGACCGCTTGAAGCCTTTTCAATCCACGAATAGACTTGTTCCATATCGTACTCTACTGAGGTATTATGAATCACTGGAAATGGCATCTTATGTCTCAAGTTGAAAAGGAGCAAGTTTTTTTTTTAAAACCAAAGATTTTCTACCAATTTGTTATGATAGTGTCGCTAATCGAGTCCCACTCTTATCGGCAGAAAATGCCAACCTTATACACTTGATTAAACCCAAGCCACTATTCAAACAGCAAAGAATTGCTATTACACTCAACATAGGAAAAAAAACCAAACAAACCACTATATAAGCTCCCTCTCTCCATGTACTCCATAATGTAGCCAATACAGAAAGATCTGCTATTAGATAAATAGCCTTCTTCTGGAATCAAAAGACCAAAAAGACGGATGATATTCGGGTGATTGGAATGCTATTTGGAAAATTATTGTAATATTAACAAATACAACTAACCTTAACTAGGAGGATTACTTCCCTCATATCTGTTTTATTGACCTGCCCATAAAGTCTCTTGACAGCTATTTTCCTGCAAATCGATCTCTCTATTTTAATTTTTAGTCAGACTTTAATAAATTGGTAAATTTGCTTACCCCAGTCGACCATTGTAGCCGCGAAAGACTTCCCCCTCGCCTCCTCTTCCTATCTGCTGTTTCTCTGTGAAATCGTTCAGGCTAAACTCGGAAATAGCTAAAGAAGCATTTATTGTTAGGGTAGATTTACCAGAATTGACTACTAGAGTTTTTTCTGAAGGAAGAAAGTCACTCATATCAAGATGGCGAATTGGCGAACCCGGCGTTAGACTTCAATTGGTTCGACTGTTGTTTGTCTTGATAAGGCGGTTTAGTCTTTATTTCAAACAGGTGAGTTGTCTTTTGAGAAAGAGGACGACTATTTCTCAGTTCCATTATGATTACTGGATTAATCTCAATAAAATGTCTGCTATGTTGTAGTCACTACATCGAAGCTAGAAATGTGCGCTAACTATTTTATTAAGGATTTGCCGTTTTTTTACTTAAAAATACTGTTAGCAAACCCCTGAAGTCGCACATCGAAAGCGGGAGAGTCGTCTGAACTGGCTGAACAAGTCCTACAATCGTCTGAAGGAAGTCCACTCGATACAGTCGAAGAACGGGAAGATCCTCTGTAATCTGGCTTCTACGACTGGTCGTCTGGCTGAGGAGAGCGACTTTCGGATGAAGATCCGCTTCGGTTTCGAGTTCAAGAGTTACCTGGATCTGACCATCAGTTTAGACGAGGAGACCGATCCCGACCACACTTTCCAGCTCTGCCACATGAGGGGTCACCTCGCCTACACGGTACTGACTCTCCCGCCAGTCGAGAAGTTTTTCACCACCACTCTGGGCATCGTCCCGAGCTTCGAGTTGGACGACGCGCTGTAGGACCTCCGCAAGGCGCAGAGCCTCCATCCCGACATGGCCGAGAATGAGCTCTTCCTCGCCAAGTGTCTAATCCTCAAGGGCGACGTCCAGATCACCGTTAAATGCCTGCGAGTCCAAATACACCATCGAAGACGACTACATCCAGGCTCATTTTTAAATCGAATTGTTGCCACAAATCTCATAATTTTAGTCAGAAAAAGCTATAATTTCCGTTATTCTTTCGTCTGAAAGTCTCTCGATTATCCCAACAACTTTCTGCTTTTTTTGTTAATTGTAGTTCGTTTATTCTTGAAAATCCTCGAAAATTCGGGAATTTCTTGCTGCTAGCTGGAAGACAATAAAGCTCAAACTGATAAGGAATGGAAAAATAGATAAGAGCACATAAAAACACCGCTTTCTATTTTCTAAAATTTCAAAGCTTTTTTTTTCAACGAAATTTTACCTTCTCATAACCCTCAAAATGGCTGGCAACTTTTGGAGGCTTTGGGCTGCTTTTAGACTATTTTATGAATTGCTTTCATTTTTTGGCCTATTTTTGGGTTTTTGTGCTCATCTTCCTCTAAGAAGAATTAGAATCTTAAAACCAAGAAATCTCGTTATCATCTCGCTACTGCAATGCATTCATTTATTTTGAACAATCAGAACTATAATGCGTCGAAGTACAAAATTGTTGCATCCATCAAGATGCTCAAATATTTCTTGATTCTAAGGTTCTGATTCTTTAAAATAAACTTCTATCCAAAAAGTAGATGAGCACAAAAACCCAAAAATAAGCCAGACAATTAAAGAAATTCATAAAATAGTCCCAGAGATCTGCTATTTCCAATAGTTCTCTAGTTTACAAAAAAGACATCTGGGACATCAGAGATCGCATTGAATCAATCTTCCTTCAAATGATTGGAATTTAGAGCAAATGATTTTTAAACAATTTATGAGAATTCCGAGCGAGCGAGGAATGGATTTCATATAAATACAGCTTACCAATTATGAAAATTTCTTTAGAAAGTTTTCTTCAAGAGATCGGGGAATGGATGTATAAGCGAAGTGTGATAGTTTTTGAGGCAGTTTTGGTCCATCAATCCACTCATTTCCATTAAATATTTCGGATGTTTCACCAACATCAAAATAATCACCAAATACAATAATTCCATTTGAGAGTTTTCCTATTCCAAATCCACATCGTGGATGTTTAAAACTCTGTTTTTCTGTCCATTTCTTCTTGGGATCTTCGATATCCATTTCCCATACGCTATTTAATGAGACAGATTCTGAAAGACCTCCAAAAATGGATAAAGTTGAATTGCTGATTAGCATCGTATGGCCGGAAACTCCAAAAAACAAATCACAAAATAAGATCCATTTCTGTAGTTTTGGATCAAACATCTCCACAGATTTTAAGACTTCTTTATTGTGATAGCCTCCAGTGACAAATATTCGATCCTTAAATACTGCTGCTGCTGCATCATATCTTGCATAATTCATTTCTCTGAAAGGTTTTTAATTGGATTTGAAGGAAAACTTACGGCATGTAGGTCCATTTGTCTTGCGAAATATCATACTTTTCTACTGAATTTAAAGACTTAAAGAATCCAGAAGATCCTCCAATAACCCAGATATCTCCTTTGTAAACCAGAGAGCTACTGGAAATAAAAGCTCTTTTTTGATTCATCGATGCCAATTTCATCCAAATTCCATCATTTTTCAATTTATAGCAGTCATACTGATAACCATTGGCATATCCTCCAAAAATAAAGAGTTCTTCATTGAGTGCAACAGCTCCAAAACCAAACAATCTCATCGGAAGAGTGATTCTCAGTTTCTTCCAATTTTGAGTCTTCGATTCAAGCAGATAAATTGAATTCAATTCTAGCCATCCGCCCAAAAGTAATATCTACAAGCAAAGTCCAATCTAAAAGTTAAAACCTACCGATGTATTTTGAATCTCGCTTTCTTTTTCCATTTTGAAGAGAAACTGCCTGAAATTAATCGATTTTAAACAATCTCACCAACTTATTCAGCTGCTCTGCCATTTGATTTGTATGCAATTCCAGAGAAGTCAAGCGATCGATCAAGTCACAATTATTATTTTTAGCTGCAGATATCTCCTCTTCTAATTTTGCAACTGAATTGTTTTATCGATTATTTAAAAAACGAACCTTTCTGAGCCAATTCCTGCTGATTTCCTTTGGAAATTGCCATTCGCAGACTATCAACTTCTTGTTTTAATCGCTTTATTTCTTCATTCTTCTCAATGATAATAGCCCGAGCTTCATAGATTTTTAAAACAGCGTCACTCTCGGTCAGACTTGAACCAGACATTTTAACGAAGCTGAAGAATGTTGGAGAGGCAGAAAGTTGGAAACTAATCAATATGCAGGTGCTGCCGTGCAAAATTCCCACCTATTTCGTGCAAAATTCGATTCGAGATTGCTGTCTTCAGTGGTCGGGTTAAAGATTTTCCCGGGAAGCGTGAAAACCCCCAAGATCCAACGACCAGGACCAGGGTTGGAGCGATTAAGCGTTAATCGAGATTTTGGTATTTTTTCGATTAATTAATGGAGTCACTCCAGAACCCATCGGTCTCCAAGACAGAAGAAAGATATTATTATTTATTGGCATAGTGAAGACTGCTTGCCTTGCCAGTCCACTACCTTTGATTTGGACGAACGTTGAAATCTTTCCTAACCTCGAGAGAATCGAGATAAGCAAGTTGCCAAACTCTCACCGTAAGTTGTTTGGATCTTTTAAGAGCTTTCCTCCAGTTCAGTTAATTACATTTATTATTTACAGTATAATTAGAATTTACAATTACTGTCACTGGAAACAAGGAGCTTGACATCCCAAAACTGAAGAAAATTGTCTGCTCGAAAAATCCGTGCATTTTGTTCGAAGATAATGGCTTCTTCAATATGGCGCAATAGCAAGCTAATAGGTGGGCTGCCCTGACTGAAGCATTTCCAGCCAATATCAATGCTTCAATTAGAGAGGAACCAAGCGAGGGAAGTCAGAAGTGCTCTAAATTGTCTGCCAGCCACACAAAAGTGGATATGATGAGCTGTGAAGGAGAGCTCTACGGCCAGCTAGAGGAAGGAACGAACTTCGATCTCTCTGGATGGACTCAAGACGAATATGATTATTTTATCGAACATCCGTTCAAACGGTTCTCCGGTCGAGTGCGATTAGCCCATTCTCAGCTGGAAGCTGTTTTTATTCATTTCGATGAAGGTTAGTCCAATCTTTGAATTCTTTTAGAATCGCCTATGGCCCATGAAGTGGAAATCATCGGCAATGCCAAGCTGAGATATTTGATGATAGCTTATGAGAGTCGAATCAGTCGGCCGATGAAGATCCGAATCAGAGGAAACCCTCAGCTGGAGACGATCGTCGATCTTAAAAAGATAATCTTTCCTCGGACTTCGACAGTCGATATTCAAGAATTTGGTGAGCAATTGGAAACGGGGGAATGTCTCATCGAGAAGCCGCTGTTGTCCCTGGACGAGTTGAAGAACTATCCAATCGTCAATGGAGATCTGATAATCACGGAATTGACGAAGATAGAAGAATCGAATAGTTGGAAAATCGAGATCAAAGGCTGCTTGAAGATTATGAATTCGAGGTGGTACTGGTCGAAGACTTCACCAAGGATAAATTTGTTTTCCAACCAAATTCCGCTTGGAACGGTACGTCACGTTTGACCTAATTTTCCATTTGATTCCAGTTGAAATCCATGGCAATCGCTACCTGAAGCAGGAGTTTCTCGATAAAATGAGGGCGATCCAGCCCACTGGAGATATCCAGCAAAGGACAGGAGAATGCTACTTCGATAGAGAGCCGCTCAAAGCATTGAATCAACTTGTAAATTGCAGTTATGTTCAGGGAGATCTTTTCATGGATAGCGAGACGAAAATTTCGAAGAGTGATGGACTCAAGCTGGAGGAAATTCGAGGCTGTTTGAAGGCTCAGGAGACCAGCCTGGGTCGACTAGACTTTTTGGATCAACTGCGTATTGACAGTTCGATTAAGTGTTAAGACAAAGAAGGTTATTTATTTTGAGAATTTATCGAGTTTTTTCAGAGTTTATTGTCGAGGTGAAGAATAATCCAAAGCTGAATCAATCGACTTTGGATCGATTCGAAGAAGTCAAACGTTTAAAATCTTCAAGCTGGAAATTGTGTAACAATGGTTCTTACAACTGAGGCCGGTTCCATTGGACAATGAGCAAATTCTCAATGCTTTTTCAGCCAACAACAAGAGGTTATGGTCTGCAAAAAACGTAAGAATTTGATTTTGAATTACAACATTCTCTCTACAGGGTGGTCCACATGAAAGTGTGACGCAGAAAACTACTCACAAATTTGCACCAATCAATCCAAATAAGGAATATTTTTTGTTCAATAGCCAGAAAAATTCTACAAAAGAGATTACATATCGCATTCAAACTTGCCGCCTTTAACCTCAATACGAGCATTCAATCTCTTATTGAAATTGTTGAGAATGCGCGCAGTTCGCGAGATTTCGTCCCATACTTTCTCCAGAGTTCTCTTCGGTGAACCCAGCGATTTATGCTTAAAAGAGCAGGCTTTTGCTCTGAAATCGACCAGACTTCAAAATCCAATGGATTGAGATTCGAAGATCGGAAGATTCATTTCACACCACCCCGATGTCTTCTTTGAGCTGTGGGCTGGAAAAGTCCAATTATCCAATTGATAAAAAAAATATGAGAAAACCGAATAAACCACATCAAAGCAAAAAAACTTTTTACAAATGCCCAAAAATGGATTTTCAATAGACCGTCACACTTCATGTGGACCACTCTGTAATATGAGCCTAATAAGAGCCTTATGTATAGAGGCTTCGGCCAGAGAAAAGACACTTTTTGGTCTAAAATTTAAGGAGAGGCTTCCTTACTGGAATTATCTTCTATTAGAAAAAAATACCGTATTTTTTCGCTTTTGGGAAATTAAGTCGATTTATAAATACCGTAATTCTTCCAATAGAAATGTTGCTTTCTTTCTTAAAGTTCCTAAAAGTTTTTTATTTTCTGAGCAATTTTCCCATTTTTTTGTTTTTAAGTGTTATTAGCTTTGATTTTTTTTTCTACAGGCAAGATTGTTGAGTAAAAAATAATGGCGTAATCTCCAAAAGTAGCGTTTTCCGAAATTTCAAAAACCCGAGCTATCAAAATGTGGCTGATGCAGTTCGATTCAGCTCGATTTCGTGATTCCAAAATACTGAAAATCTCAAAAAATGATTGGAAATGAGTGGAGTTATGGCTTTAAAAGTTGGAAATTTTGGCAAAAAATCGATTAAAAGCAAATTTAATTTAGTGGCTCCTAGCTACAAGAAATGTTCCTCCAATCCTCGTTACTATAATGGCAGTGGACTGGTACTTTCTTTTTTCCATTAGTCAGCTAACTCTCATTTTTAGATCAAATCACCCGATTATCCTGACGGCTCTCCAATTGCCCAATAGCTGCGAATATGTGATAACTGAAGCAGCGGATGAGCTAGCTCAAATTCAAATTACGTCTAATCTAGGCTCCGGCAGTTCGTTGATCTTCTATAGCGATGAATTCTCCGATAATTCCCTAATTAATATGTAGAGTTTTAGACATTAAAAAAGAGCTGAAAAAGTTTTTTAGACTAACCTATGTGAATGAGGATACAACCATTATTTCAACGACAAATGTGCTTAGAATGCATTTCAATACTACTGGCGACTATTCAAACTGGAGTGGCTATTATCAGTGTAAGCTTCTTTGGCTGGTATGCCGAAGGCTCCCGCTTTTTGGGGTCTTTGGGCGACTCTTGGGCTATTCTATGAATTTCTTTCATTTGTTGGCCTATTTTTTGGCTTTTTGTGCTCATCTTCCTCTAAGAAGAATCAGAATCTTAGAACCAAAAAATCTCGTTATCATCTCGCTACTGCAATGCATTCATTTATTTTGAACAATCAGAACTATAATGCGTCGAAGTACAAAATTGTTGAATCCATCGAGATACTCAAGTATTTTTTGATTCTAAGGTACTGATTCTTGATTCTCAAAAAGTGAGCACAAAAACCCAAAAATAGGCCAGAAAAGGGAAGAAATTCATAAAATTGTCCCAGAGATCTGCTATTTCCAGTAGCTCTCTGGTTTACAAAGGAGACATCTGGGCTATTGGAGGATATTCTGAAGATTCTGAAGGACCTCTAAAATCAGTAGAGAAATATGAAATTTCTAAGACAAATGGTCCTACATGCCGTTACTTTTTCTCAAAATTCAATCAAAAATCCTCCAGAGAAATGAATTATGCAAGATAGAATGCAGCAGCAGCAGTATTTAAGGATCGAATATTTGTCACTGGAGGATATAATGAAACATTCTTAAAATCTGTGAAGATGTTTGATCCAAAACTACAGAAATTGATTTTATTTTGTGATTTGCCTATTAAAGTTTTCTGCCATACGATACTAATCAGCAATTCAATTCTATCCATTTTTGGAGGTTATTCATCTGGCGAATTAAATAGCGTATGGGAAATGGATATCGAAGATTCCAAGAAGAAATGACAAAAAAACAGAGTTTTTCTTTTTCCGTCAACCGTCAATGAAAAGATGAGGAATGCCAAAGAACAGCAGGCTAAATTACCAAAATTTACTACTGGAATTGAATACCGAAAAGATGCGGATCACCTGGAAATGCCGTTGACCGTTGTTGTTGGTGTCCTGACCGAGGCATGGAGGTACAGAAAACGGCCATCAAGGCGGTTCGAGGACTCCGCAGGCGGGGTGAAAAATCAGGAAATCGGCTAACTCCCACTAACTCCAAAGGCATTAATCGAGTGTCCGGCGCCCTTGAATCCCAATTGTATGATAAATTGGCCGAGAGAAAGGTGCGGCTAAAAGGGTCACCAACTTGATTTGTCCTTTTTAGTGGAAGGTAGTCCTTGAACCACATCACCTCTACCTTTACCTTTTGAGTTTTGTCTGTTTGCTTTGTCAGCAATACTCCAAAACATACGATATTTCTTCTAATAACCCTGTTCAAAATTTTCGAGTCTGAAATTTTCTAACTTTCAGCAATGATGTCGAATCGATTAGCCGCAATAATACTTACAATTTTAACAATTGGGCTTCTCTATCTTTCCGTGAGAAGCGACCAAGTTTGTTTTAAATTTCTCAAACAAACCCATTAGATTTTTGGCCATATGAATACTGCGAATAAAATATAAATTGCGACAGTTGGTCCAACTGATTCGGTGAGGAAGTTGTATCAAAGTTGGAAGAGATGCATGGCAGCCAAGACAGTAGAATTCAGAGGAAACCACAATGATGTAAGTTCATTTTTTAATATATAAATCGGCTACTACAGACTTGGGGCAAGATAGGGAATGTTGTCCGAAAATGTGAGCAGCCTTTCGTAAAAATCCTGAATATGAAAGATTTCTCGAATAGCGATGAGACTAAACGACACATCTTACCTCTTCAGGTTGGTCGTTATTTGTCTGAAGAAGTTTGACAGAATTTCCCCAACAAAACTGTTGTGATCACATTGGGAGTTGGACACGACACTGCGGCGGAAGAGAAGCTTCTCAAGGACGTTGGAAATGAGACGCTCGATTTTTATGGGGCTGATCCGATGGTCGAAATCAATCAGAAACTCTATTCCGCCTTCGGAAAATTCTTCCCATTCGCGATCAGCGCCAAGCCAGGATTCTCTATAGCCAATGTCCTTGAAGATGTCCTCGCCCATTTGAATACTATTTTTGCCCAGGAAATGACTATCTCGACAAGGTGGTAATTCATGTGGATGCGATTTATTTCCTAACTAAATTGATCGGATTGAAATTTTTCGACACAATCTGGATGGATGCTGAGGGAGCCGAATACTTTACCTGGCGACCCCATGACAGTATCCCAAAGCTGAGCATCGCGCGCCATTTTGAATTTTTTGTAAATTTTGTGTTATCCTTCTGTTTTTCTTTCATTCTTTTATGATTATGCTATATATTTTGTGTTTTTTATGTCTTATAACAAAAATAACAGCACAAAAGAATATTAGAAACACTGAAAATAGAACTAATAAAGTGTTTTTGTCAGTCTAGTACTATTATTTTTTGTTATAAGACATAAAAAACACAAAATATATAGCATAATCATAAAAGAATGAAAGAAAAACAGAAGGATAACACAAAATTTACAAAAAATTCAAAATGGCGCGCGATGCTCAGCTTTGGGATACTGTCATGGGGTCGCCAGGTAAAGTACTACCGAATTATTTCCTTTTATTAACAAGGGTGGGGCCTTCGATGAGAATGAAATAATCATTTGTCAATTGAATTTGGAAGTATGTTCTTGATCTTCTCCTTGAGATATTTTTAGATTCATTCCCCAGATGAAAGAAAGAGAAAACTGACTCACGACTTTCTTTTTAAAACACTAGATGATGAACGGTAGGGAATTCTCATTTTTAAGAGAAACGCTTTCAGATATGCATATTTCCAGCCGGTTCAAGGAAATCATTTGAGATTATTTTTTGTAAACTTTGAAGACAAAATTTGTACGGACAAGTACATCCCGAGAGTTGATTTGACCAATATTACTTTGCCTTTTTAGTGAGAATAAAAATGAGTATTTTGGCAGCACCCATCTCAGCTCAAAAGAATAAATATTTATTAGAAAACCATCTAATTCCTCGGGGTATTACTTGCTCAAAGTTTTTAATGTTGTCCACTAATTCGTTGATTAAAATATGATTCAGTTTGTATTTTCTACGCTCCTCAGTTTTAATAAAGTGAAAAACGACAAAATGGAATGTCGAAGGTAAGGAACATAATAGAGCGTTGCGAGTCCTTGAACCGTCGGCATGCAGGATAAAATTGGATGGGAAAAGGCACCCAAAAGAGTTGCAAAATAGGCTGAGCTGATGTATTCCTTCCTCGATAAAAATCGTAAAAGAGTGACCAAAATTCCAAAAAGAAGAACTCCAACATCAAAAGTCACCAGCTAGAATCCAATGAGAATTGCCTCCTCACTCACTTTGATAAATCTGTCGTGAAGCAAATGGGTTTTAGCAGAGAGGACAAAAAGCTGTGAATTCAGCTTTTTGATCATAACATATCGAAGACTCAACGTGATTGGAATGCTGATCACAGAGATATTTCCCGACATAAACCAAAGTTGAATCTGAAGTTCATCCAATTAATTAAGACATTCACCGGTCGGCCATAAAACTCGTTTTCGTGCCAGCCACAAGATTGGCCGGCTAAAAATAATCCCACCTTCCACATTTCATTGAGCTCTGCATAAGGCACGGCTATTTGAGTCTCATTGTAGAGATTTTCAGGCACAAAGAATATTATTGTAGATTGTGAAAATATGGTAAGAATTGTGAACAAAAACGTTTAGTTGAGGATAATTATTAGAAAAATGACTTACCCACAGAGGTAAAATTAGCAGATAGAGAGAGATTAAGTATATTTTAGCCCGAAAATACGTTAATTTAATATCAAAGAGAACAGCAGCTCGAATAGCCATGAAAGTAGGAATTAAAAGGATCAAATAAGGTCCTAAATGAGAGGCAATTGAGTCGCAAATACAACAAAATATTGGCCGAGCTATGATTCCACAAATGCCATAGCTGAAGAAAATAGTTTCTCCTGTGGGAAGAGTTTGAGTCCTAAAATCATTTCTTATTTGTAAATCCTAAGTAACCTTGAGATAACCATCCAACTAAAAATTAAGCGAATAACTATTAAAGTTGAATAAACGCGAATAACTAGAATGGATCCAATATGGTCGAATTGCAGACTTTTTCTAGTCAAAATGACAACCAGACCGTGGGAAATAATACCAAAAAAGTCGGTGAAACAGGAAGCTATTCGTAAAGCTGTGGAATAAACTTCCATGATGAAGACCTTCGTCCTTTTCGCTATCCTTTCACGAATGAATTGACTCGATAAATGCTGACTGATATCAGCCGCAGCGCTCCGTCTATTCAAAACAAAGCTAGTTCATTTAATCATATTCAAACTAAAATCTACTTCATGAAAGATTTATTTCCTTTATTTCTTCAACAATTACTTAATTTGTGTGGAATATTCTGCGGATGCAGGAATGACAGCATTCAACAAATAACATTTACGGAATGGTTTTAGCAAAGCATAACGGATATAGGGGACAAGAATCAAAGTGAAGACTCCTTGTCTTACTTTAAAATAAAGCTGATTTGTGTCCGTCCGTTCGTCTGTCTGCTGAAGCCTTGCCAAATCCTGTTAGAATTCAGATTATAGCTTTCCCATGGGCGGTCGCTTTTAAAAAAAAAAAAGAATTCTTTGTGTTATTTTTTCCTAATAAATACATTTTCTATTGCCAGCACACATGTGTGTAGCGCACAGGCTGCGCCGCCTCTGGCGCTCTTTGAAGGTTTTTTTTTTCACTTTGTGGAACTTTCAGTCACCTTTCCCTTTGAATTTCGTCCCCTTCCCCTGGAATATTAGGTTTCTTTCTTCTCTAAGTTTATCTGGGACTTCCCCCGGAATTCCCTGAAAATTAGAAAAAAACGACCTCTCCCCCAAAAAAATAAAGGATTTGACCAGATTTACAAAAAGGCTACGGAAGGATTTTATTTATTAGAGATTCAATCTTTACTTTTTGCTCTACGCGCAAGTATGTAGTTTTTTATTTCTTTTGGTTGAACATAGTGACAGAGAGCTCAAGGTCTAAACTTCAGATATCTGTTAAAGCTGAACAACAGAAAAAAAGAAGAGCAACTGAAACGGCTGAGGAAGCAGAGGAGAGGAGAAGGAAGACCTGCAGAAGAAAAGACCGAAAGCATGAATCGAGAAATAAGAAGAAAGAATTCTACATCGTCGATTTATTCCAGAACAGTTATTAGCTTTCAGTTTTCGTCGTCAAATCGTTCTGGTTAGTCCTTTTGTTCTTTACTTTCAGATTGTAGCACAAAAAATAACTAGAACGATCGCGTGTTGTACTAATTGCATTGGAGAATAAAGTGGTTAAACAATTACTCTATAGTTTTGGTTAATTGTCAACAATTTATTCACTTTATCAACGCTAGCAGGGGAAATGATGAGAAATCAGGTCTAACATTCTTAAGAATGGATCAGAACATACGTGACGACTATTCTGCGACTGCCATCAAAATAATGACAAGTGCAATTTAATCGTGCTCATGGCAACACCTGGACCAACTCACAATATAGGTAGCTTTAATTTGCGCCATTAGCGCTCAATAATTTGTGTACTAGCGCCCGTTAGAGGATTTACGAAATTGCCTGAATGGTTCACACAATCATGGTGATAGCCGTGCTGCTGAACCTTTCGATACGGTTTCCATTCGTCACTAATTATTGTAGTTCCACGTTCAATATTGGCTTTAATAATTGGCAGGAGAGTAGCAGCCGATCGATCTTTCACGTAGAACATATGACATTCCCTTGTCCTTCTAGAAATCATTCCAAAAATCCAAGGGCCTAGTAAACAGTATGAAGAACAATTGCAGTAATACCTTGACTCCTTGCTAAGTGATTGTTATACCACCCACCTCTATGATCCAAGGCGTTGCCGAACAAAA
Organism: Oscheius sp. JU1382; assembly: GCA_932521405.1. NCBI lineage: Eukaryota > Metazoa > Nematoda > Chromadorea > Rhabditida > Rhabditidae > Oscheius > Oscheius sp. JU1382. The sequence continues at coordinate 7,344,489 of OW051479.1, forward strand.
GACGACCTTTGTTGGCTTTTATTCTTCCTCTCAGATACCATTCATCGACTTCTACCTGATCTCCAACGCCACCCAGCTTTCCGGCCGCTACCAACTCTAACAAAGTCAATTCTCTTATAAATTTCGCCCTATTAACATAAAATAGATTAGGAAATCATTCAGACCATTCAATCAGGGTCGCGGAGGACAAACTCACACCAGTCAGTACATCTAAACGCGAGGGAGGAGGGAGGTTCTTAGATATGCAGAAGAGAATGAACAAAGCATCATGAGGAGACAACTGAACAAGGATTAGCAAATTCAATAAAGAACCTAAATACCTTTCTATTTGGGCGGTGCAAACTACCAATAGAATTGAAGAAGGACATATGCTCCTGCGGCAGATTTGAATAAGCTGATGGGCCATGGAAAGCGCTCTTTTCAGAGCGACATAGTGTGCACCTAAATTTAGCATTGCCATCCTTCATAAATTCTGTTATAAAGCCGGTGCAATTCGGCTTACTTGGATTGTACGGCTTGTCCGAACAGCGGGCGAAGATTGGAACCATTTTCCTAGTGTAGCCGATAATTTGAGGTTTAGGTATAAGACGATGCTCTCGGAGAAAGTTATCGAGCAATTCGTCCGTCTTAATACTTTCATAGAGCGCGATGAGGCTGGGATCTGCTCTGGTAGTCATCTTAAAGAGCTGGTATAAACAAAATTTTCGCTTTCAAAAGTAAATCAGGTTTGACGTAAATTTAATTGATGAAAATATAGACTTAACACACTGGGTTCAATACACCACTTTATTCTCCAATGCAATTAGTACAACACGCGATCGTTCTAGTTATTTTTTGTGCTACAATCTGAAAGTAAAGAACAAAAGGACTAACCAGAACGATTTGACGACAAAAACTGAAAGCTAATAACTGTTCTGGAATAAATCGACGATGTAGAATTCTTTCTTCTTATTTCTCGATTCATGCTTTCGGCCTTTTCTTCTGCAGGTCTTCCTTCTCCTCTCCTACATAACCTGAAAGCAATCTCTTAACAAAAACCGGAAAATATAAGTCTGGAATAACAACAGAAAAAAAAACTCACCTGATACTCCTTCCATTTTGTCAATCAGTTGCACTCTAGCCTAAAAAACATAAAATTTAATATATAGGCACAAAGACATAAAAAAACACGTCTAAAAGTATCATGAAAACAAAAAAAAAAGATGTAAAAACCATGTAAACCGTTAAAAAAATAAAAAGAAGAGAAAAATTAATATATGGGTCCTGCCGCGCGACTGGTGCGCAGGCTACATCACGAATCGAGTTGCCAGCTAAAGTACTACCAGTTTCTTGTGCGTTTCATCGATTTGCTGACAGTATTTTTCTGCTGTGATCGTTTCACCCGGATTCAGAAAGGTATAGTGGATCATACCCGCTGCAGACCACCAAACCGTAGCCATAATCTTCTTTTGGTGAGTTTTCGGCTTTGGGCGATGTCGGGGAGCTTTTTTTTTGGTCCAACCACTGGGCAGATCGTCGCCTGTTATCATAAAGTATCCATTTCTCATCGCAAGTCACAATCCGTTCGAGAAACGGATCGTTGGTATTGCACAAAAGATGGGCCGACGATTTTTCTGACTTTCGGTCAATTTATGCGAAACCCACTTGTCAAGCTTCTTGGTCTTCCCAATTTGGTTCAAATGGCAAATAACTGTAGTGTGATCGACGTTGAGTTCCTCGGCAATATCTAGTGTGGTTTTGCGCGGATTAGCTTCGACTGGCGCCTTCAATAGATCGTTATCAAGTGTTGGTGGACGGCTGCTATGTGGTTCGTCTTCAAGGCTGGTGTTGCTGATACAGAACCTTTGGAACCAACGTTGTACTGTGCATTCGTTGATACTTCCCTGTCCTCATACCTCGTTGATATTTCGAGTGGCAGTCCGGTCCAGTTTGTACTCGTAGAAGTAAATTTGACGAAAATTGCGATTAGACATCTGACAATAAAAACCAAATTATTTTTTAAATAAGCGAATTAGATTAAATTTCATATACATATTTAGAAAACGCATATAATAAGCTTTCCAACAATGTATAATATCTTGTGAAAAGTCTTAGTTTATTAAAAAATAGTGTTGAAACTAATAAAACAAAAAACCCGCATTTCTTTTGCACCAACCTAACAGCATTTTGGGACGAAGATGAAGAATTTCGTAATGAATTGCTTAAAAAATCTGAAGTTCCTGAATATTTATTGAGAAAAGTATGATTTTAATTGTAGAGATTCTGTCCAGCCGTTTTATAGGATTGATATTCCATGAGAATTGGCGCCTGCGTTTGTTGAGGAGCTCCCCGCCTTCCACTTGAACTGATGCCCTTTTTGGGCATTTACAGTAGCTGGCGCCCTCTCCAGGAGTTCCCTAAATTGTTGTTAAAAATCGACTATTTTCCTTACGTCTTGTCCGTGGGTGCCGGAGAATTCAGAATGGCCGGGTGGTCCCATTGGGCCTGGAGAGCCTTGACTGCCTTGAACTCTATCCCTTCAGCCATAGCCGATCGGTCCTCGATGACCCATCTCGCCAGTTGACCTTTTGATCCACGAACACCGTCATTTTCAGGATTTTCCTTCATTCCCAACTGTCCTGGGACGCCATCCAGACTTGGGCGGGTTACCCGTACCCGTACCCTAACGGGTAATACTCGAAACGGGTAGGGTAACAAAAACTGAAATTTCGGGTAACCCGAAACGGGTAGGGTAGTAAAAAGACCACTACCCGCCTAAGTCTGACGCCATCACCCCCTCGGTCGCCTGGTGATCCAGATTGTCTAGCCTGTACCGGCTGGCCTGGATGATCTTTAGGTCCTGACAATCCAGCCAATCCCACTTTCCCGGAGGTCCCGGATAGCCAGGAGAACCTACTGGACCTGGCGGACAGGCCCTACATCCTTCGGTGGTCTCCTGCTGGCTAGGGGAATTGACTCCCGGAGTTCCTGGCTCTTCCGGCTCACTTTGAGAGCTATTTTCACCATCAATTCCGTTTATTCCTGGACGACCTTTCGGCCCAGGTGGACAGACATTCATCCCATCACACAATTTCAAAAGGGGGCTGATGAAGACCAAAACATGTCACCTATACCATTGAACCAGACTTTCCGGCAGAAGACTACCGCTAGACTCAGATTGAATCGAAAGTTCGGAGATTGAATCGAGATTTAGGCTATAGATGGAAATGAACTCTTGCTCTCCTTTTCCCAAGCCAGCCTTCACAATTGGACCATCTTGATTTTTATTATTTTCAGAGAGCTATGAAGCTAGCTAGAAGCTTCAAGTTAGCTCGAAGCTTCAAGTCAGCTAGAAGCTTCTTCATGTTCTCCCTAATTGGTGCGACTTCCATTTGTCTATGGCTGAATTTAAACAAAGTCTCATCGATGATGTTTTCAATAGGGAGGAATAATTCTAAATCAGTTGCCAACACGAAATGGATTGTGGTCACTTCTATTCAATATCCAACAGAAGATATCAAAGTAATCCCTCCTTCTCTGAATTTAATAGGAAGTTGCTAGAATCTTGCGGCACAAGAAGGCTGGAATTTGGTAGTCGTGGCTGACAAGAGGACTCCTTCAGATTGGGAATATCTAGGAGTTCATTTCCTTTCGATCGAGCAGCAAGAGAAGCTTGGCTCCTTTGCTAAGCTACTTCCATTTGGATCCTACACGAGGAAGAATCTTGGCTATCTTTATGCGATAATGAATGGAGCAGAGTGGATCTACGATACGGATGATGGTCACAAACCCTTTGGTGAGATAGCCCATTTTTGTGGGAAATTTTTAGGACTTGGATTGGATCAATTCGATTATGAGGAATCAATAAGCGGTCTTCGATATACATCCTCCAATTCAAGGAATTTCTCCGATAAATTATTCAATCCTTACCATTTTTATGGATATAAGAAGATGTGGCCGAAGGGATTTCCGCTGGAATATGTGAAGGACCACTCAAATGGGAAGGATCATCAAATTTTATGTCATAAAATGAAGACAGCTGCAATTCAAAACGGGCTGGTTAATAAAGATCCTGACGTGGATGCCATGTACAGGTAGAAGAAACTTTATTTAATTTTGTTGAGACACGCTTTTAGGCTTTTAAATGCTGAAAAAGAGACTGGTCTCCATGTTGTTTTCAACAAGTTCGCTCCACCTATTACTCTCCAAGTGGGGACCTATTCTCCCTGGAATTCGCAGAACACTCTCTTCTCATATCGAGCCTTTTTCACAATGTTCCTACCAACTACAGTAGCTTTTAGGTAATTTATTTGCGCGTTTTTTTCAGTAAATTCTTTCTTCTAGAGTGACAGACATTTGGAGATCGTATTTCGCCCAAAAATTGCTTCATCTTATTGGAGAAGAAGTGGCTTTTTACCCGGCGAATTCTATACAATCTAGAAATTCTCATGATTATTTGAATGATTTCAGTCAAGAAATGTTTGGGCTTTCTAGAAGCAGCTCAAGATTCGAAATTTCAGCGATGTTTATAATAAATCTGGAGAGATGGTTCATTTCCTGGATGAGTGGAATTGTACTCAAGCGACTATTGATGCCTGTACTATTGATTTGGCCCAAGAATTTGTGTAAGCAACTCTTTAAGAGAGAGGAAAAATCTTCTAGAAATCGAGAATTTTGGGGAGAAACTGACCTCACCCTGGTGAAGGAGTGGATCCAAACTCTTCAAAATTTTAATTATTCATTCCCAACTCTCGAAGGATCATCATCTGATCGATACAAACATCATCCGAGTGATTTATTTGGAAATTGCAGGCCAGCTAGCATTGACCTAGAAGTTGTTGAAGAAAAAGATCGACTGGAGGCGATGAAAGCGGAGTGGGCAATCCAAGGCTTTGGTCAGATATTGGATTGGTGTAATCGAGACACAAATGATACTTTGAATTCAACTTTACCGTTTGCTAAAAATTTCGCGGAGAAGATTACAAACTCAACGTTGGCTGCTCGTCAAAATCAAGTAGCCTTGAAGAATTTCGGCCCAAAATTAAAAAGTTTTGTAGGTCCTCGTCCTAATAAATAACTATCCCTGGAAGACGTCGATAGCTCTTCTTCAGCGAATGTACGCCCCTTTCTTCGGGTTGACAATTTTCTGCGGCGATTGGAATCAAACCAACTTTATAAAAGGTGATTTTCTGTTTTAATTATCCAGTTTTTTTTCCAGAAGAATTGGATATTCTGGAGCCGATAAATTTCATTCATGTGGGACAAAATGAGATGCAAAAAGGCTATTATTATCACTACTGTATCAGCAAGACTAGAGATCTTCGCTTGCAAAATGTCACAGGTTTGGGCGATTATATTAAATTCAAAGAAGAGAAGACTCGTTTAGGATATTTCTTTGTGGCTGATGATACTCTCTTTAATTTTTGGTATGAAACCCCAGTGAATCGAGTCCATCAGCCGGTTTCGATTGACTACCATTCGACGATGTTTTGGAGCAGAAAGTTTGGAGAGCAGATTAATCAGCTAATAGAAGGGAAATATAAAAACGATGGCGATGTTCAGCGAGCATGGCGGCGTTATGAAAACGGGGTGAGAAAACTACCCTATTTAATTTTGGAGGCAAATAGTCTGTTTCAAAAAAAAGAGTCGATAAAACTGACTATTAACCACTGCGCTGCAGATTTGAATTTAAATTAAATTCTAAAATTTTAGGATAAAGCAGCGCGGGTAGCCAAATTTGAAGTTGCAGTGCAATGGTTGATAGCCAGAACTGCCTATTTGCGGTGCATCAAGATTTGGGATTTCCGCACCGAGACCCACTAAATTTTAGGATAAAGCAAGTTGATGCGCAGTGGTTAATAGTTAAACATTTCGTCTTTTTTAAACAAACTATATTTTATTTTAGTTGATAAATATGGGAATCAAGATGACAGCTAAAGAGCATATGAAGAATTTCACTGGAAAGGCTTGCCACGATTAGTAAGTCGCTTTTAATTTTTTGCTTAAATCTTTATTCAGTTTTTATCTTCCAACCTCCTATATGGATCTATTTTCACCGCTGATCGAAGTATCTGTTGAAACGCGAATGTTTGTAGAGAATTTCCTCCCAAAACTACTGCACTCCATCGAATTTTATAAGTATTCCCTGATCTTTTGCTCAATTTAGCTCATTTAGGGAAGGAGGCTTCCAGTCGTTGTCGACTGTGAGCAATAGGGGAAGTTCATTCAAGGAATATATTACGAGTCGACTTGGCGTCCATCCGATCAAGCTGAGTATAGTTCAATATGATCTCAAGCAAAGAAAAAACTTCTGCGATAATGTCATCTCTCGTTTTGTTAGGGAAATTTTCTGGTCATAAATATTTTTTTTCTTAAGTATTGGTGCAGAATGAAGTGAAGAAACTCGAAAGGGAAATAGCTGAGTGTAGAGCTCAACAAGAACGGGCGTCCAGAAGTAATTTCAGGCTCAAAGTTGGAAGAAGCTAAGTATCACTCTTCCAATCGAAATGTATGGCTTTGGAGCTGTTGTATTTAATGAGGAAATTTATAATTTTGGAGAATATTCCAAGAATGGTTTTAAACAAGACAGTTATAAATTGAAAAGTAATGGAAGTTGGATGGAATTGGCATCGCTAAATCAAAAAAGAGCTTTTATTTCCAGTAGCTCTCTGGTTTACAAAGGAGACATCTGGGTTATTGGAGGATATTCTGGAGAAACTCTAAAATCAGTAGAAAAGTATGATATTTCCCAAAACAAATGGACCTACATGCCATTTGTTTTTCCACAAAATTCAATTAAAACCTTCCAGAGAAATGAATCATCCAAAATATCATGCAGCAGCAGCTGTATTTAAGGATCGAATAGTTGTCACTGGAGGATACAGCAAAGAATACTTAAAATCTGTGGAGATGTTTGATCCAAAACTACAGAAATGGATTTTATTTTGTGATTTGCCTATTGGAATTTATGACCATACGATGCTAATCAGCAATTCAACTCTATCCATTTTTGGAGGCTATTCAGGATCTGGCCCATTAAATAGCGTATGGGAAATGGATATCGAAGATTCCGAGAAGAAATGGACAGAAAAACAGAGTTTTAAACAGCCATGAGATTCTTTTGGAATAGGAAAACTCTCAAATGGAATTATTGCATTTGGTGGTTGGAGAAAAAATGGTGAAACATCCGATTTATTTGGGTAATTACCTCTTTGCCTTTTGAAAGAATTTCGTTAAATTCTTTTTGGCCTCCAGTGTAAAACTGAGTACGGTAAAGATTACAAGGGTAATGCTGGCCAGGCTGAATCTTAAATATTTAATGGAGCTACAAAATATATATATTTAAGGATTAGATAGCAAAACCTTTTAGCTTGGCGCACCTTCAGAAATTTAAATTCAATCGGTCGATTATCCATTTCCTTCTTCAGTTCATCTTTCAAAAATTTCTCAATTTCCAGCAGTTGTTCGCGATGAGAGTTTTCTTTGTGATATATTTGTGTAAAGTTGCCCACAATATTCTATAAGAATAGATTAATATATAAAGGCAAAAAGCAAACCAAAATCGTATTTAAATTATTATTACAATTATTTTGACTGTTACAATAGCAAATGAGGCTTCCTTTTTCACCAAAACTGCATCCCTCGGCGTAGAATTTATCTATGGCATGGCTCCAGATATAAATGCCTGTATTAATTCCACTTCTATTCTTTAGATCTATTTGAAAACTGCATCCACTCTTATTTAGACTGTCCAAGAATCCCTGTAAAATATATCTTGAATCCTTGAATAATAACTTACTCTTTTAGTGGGGCCTATAATCGGCCCTTCTACACACATCAAAGAATTAGACAAAACGGGGAGAGCTAAATTTCTCGGCATTTATAGTAAAATACGATGAAATATTACCCACCGAAGGCAAAAAGCAAGAACAACCAGACTGACTCGGACATGACTCTTCTCTTGGAAATGCCTACGGCCAAGATAACTAACTTATAATCCCAGAAAATCTAATTTTCAACTTATTCCAACAACAACAACAAATAATAATAATCATCAAAATCCTCTATTATTATCGATTCAGCTCGATTTCGTCATTCCAAAACTCTTTAAATTATTCAATTTGGTTGAGATTGGTCGGGGTTATGATTCAAAGAAGACGGCAATTTTGACCGATTTTTGGCCAAATCGTCGAAAAGGTGAGTTTTTTTAACCAAAATTCCCAACTTGTTCAAGTCATATCTCCGTGAATTCTCAACCGTTTTTTAAAGTTCTTTAAAGTGTTTTGAAAACATGAAATCGAGCTGAATCGTACTGCATCAGCCTAATTTTGATAGAACAGCTTAAATTTGGAGGCGAAATCGCCCTTTTTTGACTTGAATACGGTAGACTTTCTGCCATGTTGTACCATGGTTTGCTAGCTCAACCGATTGAGTATTACTGAAAACGAGTAACTAATTTTAGTTCTCTTTTTTAATCTAACAAGATTTAGACTTAGCAAAAAAAAAGCAAAGAGCTCCAAAATTTTTAGGAAAATTTTAGTTCGGGCCGTACAAATTCTAGTTGCGGTCAATCAAATTTTAGTTCCGATTTGTCAAAACCTGGAGCTATCTGGCTGAATAGTTTAGGCAAATGACAAGCAGTGCAATAGCCAATTTAAAACAAGAATAAGCAGGTGTCTTATAATTTCTGGAGGTACTGTAGAACGCTTATGAATAAATTATTTTTCTTAAAAAGTTACACAGGCCCTGGAATTTGTAGCATCAAGTGCGGCCGTTCCTAGAATCATAACAACCGAAAACGGGTCTCCACACGTGCCGCGCTTTGATTTATGGGTCTTTGGTAAGCAGCAATGAAGGCGATCTCTTTATATTTTCGGGGTCAAGCATTCTTTAAGCAAGCAAGCTTCATAGGTCAACTCGCACGCGGCAGAAGAATTACTGTGTTGTTTTAATATTACAGTCGTTTTGAACACGAGATGGTCAGTCTGGTCTAAGAAGTCACTGCGTCAGGAGGTGAATGAATTTCTTGATTTGTGGAATTTACGACTTCCTGCTGTCGTCTGGGAATTAGGAATCTGGATATTAAATAGAATTTCCCCCAACAAGACTATTGCCTAGATGTATGCCATCTTTATACGATTTCGCCTTTTTAAAAGACTGAAAGCCAGCCTAAATAGCTTTTAATTTTGATTTTTGTTGTCTTGCTTGTTAGTTAATTAGCTCACATTTATTTCTTTTTATTTAGAGTTGCGTTTTATTTGAGAATTTTTATTCTTTCAGTTTATTTATCAGTAGCCACAGTCTACCATCGAAATCTGCGGGTACATCAGCACTTCAACAATTGATTTCGAAGGAGAAAGTTTCTGACGTCAGGAAAATATTACTCCCCGTAAGGTCTCATGATAGAGTCACCGTACAATCAAGAACAGGCTTCGCCAGTGACACTGTGAGGATAAAAGACGGTCACCGCCCACCGCAACTTGCCAACTGTTTCCCTTCTCTCCTTTTAATTATATTGATTGAATATGGTCAATCCTGCTTCGTGTAAAGTCAGAGATGAAGAAGAACCTCCTCCGCATAATATGGAAGTAATTGAGCCGAAAAAAACAACCTTCGATGATATTTTGCTTCTACATTTAGGCAATTTTGGAATGTAAGTTTAAAAGAATTTATAAGATAGCTGGTAAATTAAGGTATCAATTCATCCAATTTATATTACTCTGCCTTCCTACAATATTCGTGGCTATGCACGTAATGAGTTGGGCTTTTGTTGCTGCTCCTCCACAAATATCTAGTCTATCCTGTGCAAATGGAACTCTTCTTTGCCACGGCGAGACGCAGGACTTTTCAGCTGTGCTTAGAGTAAGCTAGTCTATCTATACTGTAAGTGAGCAATTTAGTGGAACATGACGGGCGATCGATCGTGGATCAAAGCGACAATACAATCACTCTACTATCTAGGACAAATGATAGGATCCCTATTTTGTGGAATAGCTGGTGATAAGTATGAATGAAAATATTCTTTAATAGAAAAAAACATTCAGAATTGGCCGAAAAAAAGTCTTCTATCTAGCTATTTTGATTCAAACAAGCTGTGGACTTTTGCTCAGCATAGCTCCAACTTGGTGGCTCTTTGCCATTCTTAAGTATGCTTATTTTATTGGAAGTTTATAAAAAATCTTTAGAGCCGGAACTGGATTCTCTCAGCCCGGTATTTATGGCGTTGCTATTGTTTTAGGAATGGAGCTGGTAGGAGCAAAATATCGACGATTAGGAGCTGTAGTGGCAGGGGCTTTCTATGCAGTAGGAGAGGTACCTTTATTATTTGACATATGAGAAACAACTGAAATTTTTAGATACTTTTAGCAGTAATGGCTTATTATATGGTAGACTATCGTGTTTTACACGCGGCTATTGCCCTACCCTCTCTTTTGTTTCTCTCCTACTGGTGGTTAGTCAAACCCTAGTCACACCCTTTACACCACAATTCAGGCTGGTCCCAGAGAGTGCAAGATGGCTAGTCAGTGTGGGTCGCTATGAAGAGGCAAATATGATTCTGGTGAAAGCTGCAAAAATCAACAAATCTTATATTCCTTCGAATTGGTAAGAAAGCCATTTTTTGCTGGAAACAATTTCCCAGGTGGGAAACGATTGAAAACAAGTCGATAACAAACAAGGACTCATCTTTTGGAGTCTACGATCTCGTGAGAACACCTCAAATGCGAAAACGTACCCTCGTTTGTTTCTTCTTGTGGTGAGTCCTCCAATTTTAACACAAAAATATCTATTTAGGCCTGTTTGTACAATGATGTACTATGGATTGACCATGAAGAGCGACATCGGCGGCGGCAGCCTATTTATAAATTTTGCAATGAGTGCGGCTATGGAAATTCCAGCTCTTTTACTCGTATATTGTTTGATTGATCGTATTGGAAGACGTCTACTCGTCTCAGCTGGTCTTCTGACAGCAGGAATCTGTCTTGTGACCAACTGGGTCATTGGAGACGAAAGTTCGTCAATTCAGTTCTAAAAACAGAAGAAATTTTAGTTTCCTTCTATGTAGCTCTTATCCAAATGATGATAACTAAAGGCGCAATTACAGTTTCTTATACTGCTATGTATACATATACTTCTGAGGTTTGGTTCTATATTTTCTCTATTACAATTTGACAGCTTTTCCCTACTGTTATTCGTAATACTGCAGTTGGGTGCTGCTCAACGATTGCCCGTATAGGAGCTATCTCTTCATCATACATAGCTTTGTGGCTGGTTGGCTATTTTTAACTATATATTTTTAAAAATATATTCCAGGTCGATTCATATGGAAAGCTAGCCATGGTTATACCGTTTAGCATTTTATCGCTGATAGCAGCTGTTTTGACGCAATTTCTTCTACCCGAAACAAATGGAAAACCTATGCCGGAATCGATATCATCCGTCGAGGGGACAACTATTTAAAATATTGACAATTTGCTTTGCAAAGACTACGGTTTTTATTTGATCTATTTATGCGGGTTTATTTCATTAAATGATTCATTCAATTATTTCATTCATAACGCTGAAAAATGTAGTCTTTGGCAGACAGGGAAGCTTCTTCGGACGTCCATTTCTCTTTGCTGTTTAAAATTCATTGGTTTTAAGCCTTTTTTTCGATAGAGGAGGAGGGATTTAAGTGTAATCTCTGCTTAAAATTGCCAGTCAGCCGGTTCTTCTGCTCCTCCAACTGAGTCGACTTCACTTTTCTGCGTCAGTTCTACTTCGCTTTGCCTCTAAACACGGATGGAGAGATTATGCGCCATAGCTATAACTAGCCTTGCTCATCCAAAAATAGAAGAGAGGATTCAATAAAATAAACGTCATGGATATACCGTGTGCGTTAAGTAGGTTGAAGTACATTTGTTTCATGATGAGAGGGATTCCAAGGTCTTTTATTAGGTTAACTGCTGAGAGAGGTAACCACGAAGTCATGAAGACCACCACCATCAAGATTAGAACATATCTAAGGCTTGGATACCTTTTTTGAAAAAGCTTACATCACTCGACGCTTTCGAACGGCTGTTTGGGTTTGTTGAGTCGCCGCTAACATAGAACCTTCAACAATCCAACCAGCTCGAGAAAGCTAAACGAGAGACATTTATCATTTGAATGGGATTTTCTTCAGGAAGTATAGACTAAATCAAAGGCCAATTTGAGCTCCAAAAAGCTTGAGCTATTTGCTGCCGGGCTCATCAATCAAATGGGCAATTATTTCGGAATGGCGTGCTCAGCCGACATCGATTACCTTCTGTAATAGTTTCCAGTAACAGAACGACATAATGACAGCTGGAATTAGAAACTGGATGATCAGCAAGACCACACCATAGATCACTTTTGTATGATGCTCATTGCCCCAATTAAATTCGCCACAAAACTAAAATTTGTCTGGATCAGCTTCTTTGACTACCTCTCCACAAAGCGTGATGTTTTCCATGGTTAATGTTTGTAATGATTGTGAAAAATATAAAGGAGATGAAGCAACAAGAGTTGCAATCCATGTGACCAGTAATAATATCTGAAGGATTGAAGGCTAAATTTAGATAACAAACTTGAGCGATTTTCAGATTCCAGGGTTCTTTTAGCGGAGTAACAATACTGCGATATTGGTCGATTGCAATAAAACACAGACACCAGGAAGAAATAAGAACTGAAAAATGACTTTTTCATGTTTAATTCTCTAGAGATTTTTGGTTAACAGATCAGAGTTTTCTGAAATCATGTGTTCCTGGAAATTGAGAGATCGCCTTTTAGTTCTGGTTAAGTCTTGAAGGATTCAGTACGTCTGCATTTTGGAAGGCAATCTCCGCGCTCCCCACTCCTATGAATAGGAAGTTTGCTTTGACTACCTGATATGGTTTGACACGAAGGTATCAGTTTGCAAAGTAATAACCCAAACATCCACCGTTTCATGAAAGCAACTACCGGGATAGTTGTAACGCCTGTTATACAAAGTATCTGAAGTTGGATTTGAGCTTTGATTTCGATTATTAGTCATACCAGGTTTGAAACGGCCAGATTTACAAAAAAAATATTTGTTACAGTTAGCCTCCGCCTCAATATGATACTGTTGATTAAGAGACCGTTGCCAATCACACCGACCAGAAAAATCAGTGCATAAATTAATGAATAGATTATCTGAAAAGGGACTGATGCTCTTTGCCTCTTTCTTTCTTAGTAACACTTTGTGTTAGACACCAAGGATAACGAGATCCTATGGAAAAGTGGTCAAGCACTTACTCTGACTTCGAACAGTTCAGTCCAGTCTCCATACATTTTGAGGATAAGAGTTACGTCAACACAATGCGAATCCATTCTGAAAATTTTTTTTTCTCTGAAAGGGAAGATGCACAAGGTAAATTGAAGAAAGAACGAAAAGAAACGCGTGTGGAAGGGAGATATTTTCACTTCTTGGATCAGACTACCCTCCCCCAATCTTCGACAAATTGAGTGCACTTGGGAGAGGACTCGCTGGCAAATGATGTGTGTGACGGGCGGCCGGACGCAATCAGATGGGTTGTCGTCTGTTTTAAGGAGGAATCTTTCGATAATTCCGAGAATAGGAAAGAAGAATCGGCATACACTGCGCATTATAATTATAGGTAACCCCCATTTTTAGCAGTTTGAGGGCTTTGTTGGCGTTTTCCTTTCTTGGGACCTATTTTATTCGATTTAGCGACTCTAAAAATTCCCAGAAAAAAGGATTCAGCAAAAAATCTCACTCTTCGAATTTCCTAACATCAAAATACCTCCACATATTTTCCATTGGCTTGAGGTCAGGCGAGCAAGCTGTCCATTCAAGGAGATCGATCTTCTTTGTACGGAACCAATCAACAGTAGACTTGCTCACATGAATAGCAGCATTATCCTGCTGGCATGTAAGATTTCTGCCGGGATAAACATTTAGAAACGGAGTCCATCGTAGTTGAACTTCTTTTCATCTGAGTAGATGACCTGAGGAAAAATGATAGAAAATTCTCTATCATTTTATTTGACTAACCTTGTTCCAATCACGGCCAATGTTCTTCCTTGCGAACCCGATGTGTGCTTCTTTATGTCTCCCTAAAAGTCGCGGAGCCAATTTCATCTTTTCACGAATAATATTCTTATTTTGCCGAATGGATCTCAGCACTGTAGATGTCGAAACATGGCCTCCAATTTCAGATCGGACTTCAACTGCAGACATAAGGCTATTAGAAACAAGGCGCCTAATCCTATTTTCATCGCGACTTGATAAACTTCTTGACCGTCCAGAGCATCCTCTAATAAAGAATTGACGAACGGCGTTGACGGAACGGCTAAGATAGCAGGCGATCTCAGAGTAATTCTTGCCAACATCACGGAGAGCTTCTGCCTTTGCCCTTTCTTCTAGAGTGAAACGTGCACTGCGCGGCATTTTTCAGTACGAATATAGGAATTAGGATTAACTTAGGAAATAATCTATTTTCAGGTGTATAGAACGGTAATGCGGTAGGTAAGCGACAAAATACAGTAATTTACCTATAATTTTGACGCGGTCACTTTTTACCATTTTGGTGCTAGGAAATTCGGGGAGTGAGATTTTTTTGTTGAATCCTTTTGTCTGGGGGTTTTTAGAGTCGCTGAATCGAATAAAATAGGTCCTAAGAAAGGAAAATGCCAACAAAGCCCTCAAACTGCTAAAAATGGGGGTTACCTATAATTATGACGCGCAGTGTATTAGAGCTTGCTGTGCCCTGGGAGCTCCTCCCCTTGACCCTGTTATAGCGCAGCTTATCAGGCTTTTACTAGCTTCAATGTACAGCAAAAATGAGAGAAATGAAGTGAAAGAATGTTTGTAAGCAACAAGCACTTTTATCCGTATTTCTCTTTAATTTCAGGCGATCTATTTGCCCAAGAAAGGATGAAGAAGCTTACGACGATCTACGCACCAAGTAAACGACTCTTAATTGGGGAATTTGACCTGAAGAATAAACGACTCGAAAAGTTCATTACGAATTCATCCTGGCCAATGGAACGCCGAACCTGGTCCTCGTGAAAAGTTTCGAAATGATGAAAGACTACATAGGTTAATTTCGTAGTGAACAACATAGTCAGGATTTGGATAAACTCGCCACTCTTCTCAATTCGAAAATTTTGTTCTCTCGATGTTTTGATGCATTTGAACAAATAGCTCCAGCGTTTTCAAGTATTTTAATTATTAACACATTGACGACAAAGCACGTTTTTAATTTTTTCGCCCGTAGGACAAGCGCACTTTTTTCCTTTTTTTGGGTACGACTCACCCGTGAGTCGTATTGTCTCATGTGACAGTTTTTTTTCCTCGTGTTACTTTTTTTTCGCACTAGTAGCTTAATATTTTGTGATGTGATTTCTGACAACTTATTTCTACACCTACTACTTCTGTAGCACTTTTGTTTTTTGAAGATGACGAAATCAACGGTCTAGTCGAAAATGAGGAAGGAGCAAGAAAAGGATGAAGCATGGAAGACTAAGGCATTGTTAAATTGCCGACATTGAGAGACTACTGGAGTTCTCGAACTGTGTTTGGAGGTCTTTCAATTGGAGCACAAGTTATGCCAAGAAATCGATTCGAGAAGCTCTTAACAAATTTTCACTTAGCTGACAATGCCAGTTTTGATGGCTCGGACAGATTATGTAAAATAACACCACAGTAGAGATGTCTGATTGATGAATCTCTGGTTCCATTTGGAGGTAGAATCGTATTTCGTCAATACCTTCCAAACAACCAACACCGATACGGCATCAAATTGTTCAAATTGTATTCAAAAGGAGGATACGCATACAAAACTATTATATATGCTGGTAAAGATATCTCCAGGAGTGGTAATGTAGCCAAGTCCGTTGTAATGAAGTGTAGTATCCCGCTTGCTGAGCAGTTAATTCAAAGAAGGACTCATCTAGTTGGTACTATCAGAAGAACTAGAAGAGGTCTTCTTGGGCAAGTGATAGAAAAGAAGTTAACACGAGGTTGTGTGGTGGCTCAACAGAACAAATTTGGTGTTATAGTACTCAAATGTGATCTGCTCTTTAAATTCCGGGTCAATTTAAACTCCAAATTTTGAAGAAGGAAAAGTCTCCTACCAAAGCTGGACGATTCCCGTAGTCCTTCAATAGATCAAACAGAGCATCCGTGAAATTTGGAGGTAAAGACCTTTCGACGTAGGATAAGGGAGAAGGGTACATGACAAGAGGACAATTCGGGAAGAGACGAGCTATTATGACAGGCAATTACATCGGTCACTCTTATGGAAGAGAGAATAAGTCAGATCTATTTGACGACGAAAATCATGGCGAGATGTTATAGACCCATGATCCCCACGACCCGAGGGTCACCCCCTATAGATAAGAGAGTGAAGGCAAGACTGATTTATCAAAGGATAATGCTCCTTTTATAGCACGTCTATAACAGAGACCTGGAAAATTTTGCGGAGCAATGAAAGTGATTAATTCAATTGAAGACCCCTAATTTTGAAAAAGTTGGATCTCGATTGGAATTACTGTAATCATTGCAGGTTTATTGGAATTGAAAATACAAAAACAAACATATTTAGGTCAGTTCATCAGCTAAAAGAGAATATTCACTTGTGATGCTCGATGGGAATCTGACGAGATCCACCAACTGGAGCTTCCTTCTTTGGGGCATCAACGGACAAATGGCCCTTCTGGTCGAGAGCCGTCTTGACAGCTTCGAGGTCGCATTCTTCCGGAAGAGTCCATTTTCGAGTGAAAGAGCTAAACACACTTTGTTGTGCATTGCCTGTTTACGTGCAAAATAGAAGCCTACGTGTTGTTACCATCTATGGCCAAGCTGTAAACACTGCTACGATCAAAAGAGCAGCTGGGGCATACGAAAACATCAAGTAGAATTTGATCCCCCAGCTCTATAGAGTAGGAAAAACTCACCGCTGCATGAAACTGTGCTCATCTTTGAGCTCATGGTTTCCAGTGATTGTCAGGACACGTCCCTCCAAATGAACCTTAAGCTCTTCCGGCTTGAAATGAGAGACATCCAAGGAAACTCCAAACTTTTGGTTGTTATTCACAACCTACATCCCATTGAACAACTTTTTTCAAAGGAGAATACCTCGGTTGAATTCTGACCAACGTGGAGACTGTCTCCAGAACGAAGCCAATAGGGAGAGCCGAAATCGCGAAACATCTCGTCAAATACTCGATTAAAGCCACGGTAGCTGGGAATTAGCGACATTTTCTGTAATTTTTTCAATCGAAATCGGAAGAAAAGAATAGAAAATTGAGCAAAAATAAACAGAGTGGAGGCCCTTTTATGGGCATGCAGCTGGGCGGAACTTTCGCCTTGTTTACCACAAAAGAATTTGCCAGAACTCACGCAGCACCAAAGCTCAGGTGCTTTTTACTGTCCTTCTAGAAGCATCGCTTTGAAAATACTAGAAAGAAATTCCCTCTCATTGACATCGTGTACCCGGATGCCATTAACTCCATCTGGCAGAGACCTTTTCCTTCAGCAGCCAATTCTCAGCCTAGATGAAACCTGCCGTCTTTGATTCACCACCTCATTGCAACAAGAGGTGAAATGAGAAAGTGAATGAGGTGTGCATCGAAACACGCCAATCAAAATATTGAAACGCGGCAGGTTTCATCTAGGCTGAGAATTGGCTGCTGAAGGAAAAGGTCTCTGCCAGATGGAGTTAATGGCATCCGGGTACACGATGTCAATGAGAGGGAATTTCTTTCTAGTATTTTCAAAGCGATGCTTCTAGAAGGACAGTAAAAAGCACCTGAGCTTTGGTGCTGCGTGAGTTCTGGCAAATTCTTTTGTGGTAAACAAGGCGAAAGTTCCGCCCAGCTGCATGCCCATAAAAGGGCCTCCACTCTGTTTATTTTTGCTCAATTTTCTATTCTTTTCTTCCGATTTCGATTGAAAAAATTACAGAAAATGTCGCTAATTCCCAGCTACCGTGGCTTTAATCGAGTATTTGACGAGATGTTTCGCGATTTCGGCTCTCCCTATTGGCTTCGTTCTGGAGACAGTCTCCACGTTGGTCAGAATTCAACCGAGGTATTCTCCTTTGAAAAAAGTTGTTCAATGGGATGTAGGTTGTGAATAACAACCAAAAGTTTGGAGTTTCCTTGGATGTCTCTCATTTCAAGCCGGAAGAGCTTAAGGTTCATTTGGAGGGACGTGTCCTGACAATCACTGGAAACCATGAGCTCAAAGATGAGCACAGTTTCATGCAGCGGTGAGTTTTTCCTACTCTATAGAGCTGGGGGATCAAATTCTACTTGATGTTTTCGTATGCCCCAGCTGCTCTTTTGATCGTAGCAGTGTTTACAGCTTGGCCATAGATGGTAACAACACGTAGGCTTCTATTTTGCACGTAAACAGGCAATGCACAACAAAGTGTGTTTAGCTCTTTCACTCGAAAATGGACTCTTCCGGAAGAATGCGACCTCGAAGCTGTCAAGACGGCTCTCGACCAGAAGGGCCATTTGTCCGTTGATGCCCCAAAGAAGGAAGCTCCAGTTGGTGGATCTCGTCAGATTCCCATCGAGCATCACAAGTGAATATTCTCTTTTAGCTGATGAACTGACCTAAATATGTTTGTTTTTGTATTTTCAATTCCAATAAACCTGCAATGATTACAGTAATTCCAATCGAGATCCAACTTTTTCAAAATTAGGGGTCTTCAATTGAATTAATCACTTTCATTGCTCCGCAAAATTTTCCAGGTCTCTGTTATAGACGTGCTATAAAAGGAGCATTATCCTTTGATAAATCAGTCTTGCCTTCACTCTCTTATCTATAGGGGGTGACCCTCGGGTCGTGGGGATCATGGGTCTATAACATCTCGCCATGATTTTCGTCGTCAAATAGATCTGACTTATTCTCTCTTCCATAAGAGTGACCGATGTAATTGCCTGTCATAATAGCTCGTCTCTTCCCGAATTGTCCTCTTGTCATGTACCCTTCTCCCTTATCCTACGTCGAAAGGTCTTTACCTCCAAATTTCACGGATGCTCTGTTTGATCTATTGAAGGACTACGGGAATCGTCCAGCTTTGGTAGGAGACTTTTCCTTCTTCAAAATTTGGAGTTTAAATTGACCCGGAATTTAAAGAGCAGATCACATTTGAAGTATTGGAAGGTCTTGTCCAAGCTGTGGCGATTGCTCTCCTTGAGAAAAAGCACAAAGAAGGACAGAGAATTGCCATTATGTCGGGGAATTCTCTCGACTTTTTGGTTTTTATCCTGGCTGCATTGAAAATTGGTCTTGTTCTAGTGCCCATTAATCCAGCCTCTAAACGAAGTACAATAATCTACCGAGATCAGATAGAGATCTTCCAAGAGAGATTCAGAAACATGTGGAGGAGACTGATTCCTTTAGAATTTTTACAGAAATGGACATTAGAAATTTGATTGTGTTGAGTTTGAAAGCAACAAAAGAAGCGCCGTCTTTTCCTAAAACTGAAGCAGAAGATTTGGCAAGATTATTGCCATACTCCTTTTAAAAAGAATATTCTAGGCGTTGGTATTTTTCTCTTCTGGAACGACTGGCAAGAATTCTAAACTCTAAAATCAGTAGAAAAATATAATATTTCTTAAGACAAATGGATCTGCATGCCGTTAGTTTTTGTCCAAATTCAATTCAAAATCTTCCAGAGAAATGAATTATAAGAGATATAATGCGGCAGCAGCGGCATTTAAGGATCGAATATTTGTTACTGGAGGATGGAATGGAGAAAAATTAAAATCTGTGGAGATGTTTCATCCAAAACTACAGAAATGGATCTTATTTTGCGATTTGCCTATTGAAATTCTCGAACATACGATGCTAATCAGCAATTCAATTCTATCCATTTTTGGAGGCTCTTCAAGACCTAACTCATTAAATAGCGTATGGGAAATGGATATTGAAGATCCCAAGAAGAAATGGACACAAAAACAGAGTTTTCAACATCCACGATCGAGTTTTGGAATAGGAAAACTCTCAAATGGAATTATTGTATTTAGTGGTTTAGGTGGCAGTGGTGCCACATCCGAAATATTTGATGGAAATGACTGGGTTGATGGACCAAAACTGCCTCAAAATCTATCACACTTTGCTTATACACTCATTCCCCGATCGCTTGAAGAAAGTTTTCTGAATAAATTTTCATAAATCAGTTGCACTATTATAGGTTTCATCACTCAGAAGAGCGTGGGCAAAGTTTTTTTTTTCTATATTTCTCGAGCAATTATCAGAAATATCACATTCATTTAGTACAAAATTGGCTGTCATTTGCTAAAAACTCTCATCTGATTTATTTGCTTACAAACCCTAAAAGACTAGATTAATGGACCAAAACTGCCTCAAAGACTCAAGATTTGCCTATACACTCATTCCTTTGTCAATCGAAAAGAGGTTCCTAGAAAAAATTTTCATAATTCTTTTATTTGCCAAGGCCTTAAAATAGCTAGCTAATGGGATTTATATTTTAATAATACACAAGTAAAAGCATAATAAAGTGGAAGGTGTTCAGTTAAACATTAAAAGCATCTTTCGAATTTGAAAGTCAGACAAGCCTTCTTTATTGCCAGAAAGTGTCGCAGTTTATTTTTTGTCAAATCAGGGAGCCAGAGCAGCGATGACTCTGGTTTCTCCCAGCGATGGGCAGCACAAAGACCTGCGAAAGCAAGAGAAACGATGAGAACGACAGTCGAGAGGATGAGAATAGCACGCCATTTTGTCTTATTTGCCCAGGGCTTTTTCTTCTTCTTTGGCTTGCTTTTCTCAAAACTTTCCGTTGTTCCCTTCTTACGCTTACTCGACTCCGTCTTTGACTTTCCCGTCTTCTCCGAATACAATTCAACGTCGTCGTCTCGAAGCGGCCCTTGGTTGTTTTTTGCCTCTACTCCTTTGATCCACTCGCAGCACTCATTCGACATTTTTTTTTCTGAAATAACTTGGGGTCAACCCAAAAAAAGGAGCTAACTACACGGTGTGCTGACGACTGTCACTAATAAGCCCATTTCCGAACTTTGAAAATCTATTTTCATCCGACAAAATTTGACCAAAAACTATTCGATCAGGACTCACACAGAGAGAAAGGCGTCGGATAGCATCTTTTGGACTCTTACTGAGGATTGCCGTAAAGAAATTAGAAATCGATAGCCTTTCGATTCACAAGTCAAATCAGCTTTAAAATTCTTCAGAAAGAAACCAAAAAAAGACAAAATTTCCCAAGGAAACAAGCTAGAAAAGATTCCCAAATGAATAAAAATTAAGAAAAAAAACTTCTATTTATTTTAATCTTCAATTCCTCTTCAACTATCTTCTTCGGAAGAAGATAAAACGAGGCGGATGAAGAGCGGCCTTTTCTTCTTGGCCTCTTCTTTCTACCAATTCTTCCTCCTCTTGTTGTCAGTCATCTCAGCTTTTTTCTTTCTTATCTCTTCGCATTTCTTCTCGTTTTTGGCTCTAATCCACCAAAGATTTTTATACCAAATAAATCGTTTGTTCACTGATTGAAAGATTTCTGTTCTTCTATGCGCATAAACAGTTAGACGGTAGAAGAGACCGGAGATGAGAAACAACACATTGGTGCAAACAAATATCAGACCATAAGATCGTCCAATTTTGGCTGAAAATGGAAAAATTTAACCTCTCACCGGGGAAAAAAGCAAACTAACCGTCGTCATTCGGCTCCTCGACAATCTCATATTCTTCGGCTAGATCAACGATGACCTGGGAGGCGAAGAGATTTGTAGCAATTATCAATTCCTCGATTTGTTGATAGCTCTATCCAAATCCGTTATCAACAATTTTGATTTTCTCCATCCCAGTCGCTTTCACTTCGCTCAACTTGGAGAAATCAACACTCTTCATCCGATAATTTCCAGAAATTCCAATAGCAAATTTGATTGTCCTCAATCTGGGAAAGCTGATCGATTTTAGTCGAGTGTTTTGAACTCTCAATTCGCCAAAAATTTCTTTGATATTCGCAAAAGTCGCCACATTGACTGGAGTCGTTCTGTCGATAAGAACATCAAAGGCAAGTTTAATGCACGCCTTGGTGAGCATCTCCTCCAAATTATAGCAAATCATCGGGCAGTTGTTCTCAAAAATTCCATGATAAAGCGGACTGGCGAGAGTTCCATTGCATAGATCGAGATTATTTCTAACCTTTGAAAACAAAATAATAAAAGTAAATCTTCATCTTTTCAAAATTGCAGAACATAAAAACCATTAAAATTGCGGAGAAATATTAGATCTAAAATCGGAATATCTGTCCATTTTCTTAATTTTTGAACTTTTCAAACAATATTTTCAGACTTTATGATTTTTTACAAAGTTGTAGTCCTTGACCTCCTCGACAAGATTGCAAAACAAAAAAATATTAAAATTGTGGGAAAAAGCAAAAAGTCGCGTTAAAATCCTAGAATTTTCCTTGAAACTAACTAAAAGTAGCTTGAGCTAGTTTGCTATTTTCAGTGAGTTCATCAAACTTCTCCAAATCCGTATTGATAATCGAGATGTCGCCGGAAATCTTCTTCATTCCCCGCAGGAGATCTCAAAATTTGCGCTTTCCGTGATAGAAATATTATAATCCAATTCCTCGCAGTCCTTCGTCTTTCTCTCCACCTCACTGTGGCAGATAGCAGGGCAATTGGAGCCAATCCTCGCATCCCAAGTGCCAATTAATTTCTCAAAATATCGACTACACAATTTTGGATTGTCCCTAATCTTCAAGGACATAGCGCTCACTCTGCTCTTCCCAATCACAATCTCCTCCAAATGCTTATTATCATAAATGGTCAAGTTTATAATCAGCGTCCCTTTAGGGAGATTAATTCTCTCGAGTTGTGTTCCAATAATATGCAAGGCTTCTTAAAGACACTTTAAGTTTAAAATGGGACAAATCGATCTCTTGCAGACTATCCAAATTGAGAGAGTAGATTCTGGTCGACCCGGTAACAAGAAGCTTTCCTTGCGTCCATACAAGCCCTTTTAGATTCAACTCACTCGTAGTTTCGTTGATTTCGAAATTTCTATCGAATTCACAACCAGTCTGACCAATAGTAGTACATATAGAACGCTCTGATGTGACTCCGCTCGCAAGAATAAAAATAATTCCTGAAATTTGGTTTAAACAAAACTCGAGAAAACTAACCGAAATAGTAGAAAAGCATAATATTCCAGTTTAATAGGAAAACTCGAAATAAATTGAATTTTAGTGGCCAAGTAGCTAAGCCGACTTGTTAGACTGTCAATTCTTGTCAACAACCTGGTCCACATGAATGAGAACAAATGAAGCTTTTCTTCCTTGTGAGAGAGGAGAGAGTAGGTTAGAAATGTGTCGAGTAAATCTTCTTTTCAATAGTAATATATATAATAATAATCTTTCTGCCCTTTTAGTAAATTCCTGATATATTTGTAAGAAAGCATTAATAGTAACCCTATGATGCTGTAAACATCGTGAGTAAGGAAAATCTGTTCTTAAAACTCAACTATTTCCATTTTGAAATTGGTTAACCTGATTTTCTGTACATGATTATTGTACAACCTTCAGGTATTGACGACGGCCTTTTGTGTGATCAAGTGGAAAAATAGTCGAATGTACCACTTACTAGTCTTTCTAACGTAGGGTGAATAAGAGGTCATTTGGTCACTTGTACCAACGAATCATTTTGTTTGATTATAGTAAGATTGGTGATTCCAGAAACAGCTGGGCGATCGACTTAGATCATTACTGGAATATTGAATCAAATAAACTGACAGCTTCTGGCAATAAAGAAAACTTGTCTGACTTTCAAATTCGAATTATAGAAAACAAAAGATCGCTGTGTTTGTTTCTGTGGACTAACAGATTATATTAGATTTTTTCGCTGCCTTTTAAAAGCGGCTAATCACAAAGTGTTAAGACTCGCTCTTTTCGTTGAGAATTCGTCTGGAGATGTCAAAGTCGAAAAGATAGATGACTCGTCTTTTGTCGTTGAGCCCACAAGCAAAATTGCCGGGCTTGAGATTTCGATGAATATATCCAAAGGGGTTATGGAGGTCTTCAATCCCTTCAAGACGTTGAGAAGAGATGTTGAATCCAGTTTCAGAAGAGAAGACTTTTCCCGGCAGAATGCTCTTCATATCGTTGAGACATTTTTCAACCAGCTCCATCATTAAAAAGAAGAACGTCTTCTTCTTTCCTCGATCCATGATCTTCGTGAAGTGATTGCGCTTCCGTGGGATTTAGGTGACCTGCTTAAAAACAGCAATCTCCATTTTCAGCTTAGAATGTATTCGCCCTTCCTTCTTCTTCTCCACCTTCATCGCGTAGCATTTATCCTTATTTTCTTGCTCGTAGATCTTATAGACAGCACCGAATGATCCCTCGCCCAACAGCCTTAGCACAACATACTTGTTCTTGCTCGAATTAACCACAACTTTTGGTTTGATGCATCAATCTAAATCCACTAGAGATGCTGGCTACAGTAGTCTAACCTTCTTCTATTTCCGCCTCATTCATCTAGAAGGACCGCCTAAGGATGAGCTATGTGGATTAAAATAAGATTTTATTACAGAAATACAGGATGAAAGCTAGTCTAATCTCTCTAGAAAACGATCGCTCTCGATTCATTTTTCATTCTGCTCAACGGACTTTTTCTCCAAATTTTCCATCCCGAAAAAGCATCTAAAATGATAATCCGGACTAGCCAAACAAATCAAACAAAAACACCGAAAATGCATCGAGTCAAATGAGATTTAGCGTCTAGGATATGGATTGTTTCTAATTGCCACATCTAGTAGACAATATCCTCTTGTAAGCACTAATAATTAGAAGGACTACCCCCAGTTGGTGTTATCCCAGGGTAGGACTTATGGTGTAGCGGTTAGCACTCAGGACTTTGAATCCTGCGACCCGAGTTCGAATCTCGGTAGGTCCTAACTTTTTTGATTTTTTTCTCTCAATTATATTCTAGTCTACTATTTGCTAATTTAAATTGGAAAAAATGGGCAATTGGTCCCTAAAAAGTTCAGGATCTCAAAAGTTCTTTCATCCTCTTCATCTGTCATTTTAAGATGTAGTGTAGCGGTTAGTACTTAGGACGGAATAATTTTGGCACAAAAGTCGGCCAAGGGGTGTTACACAACGGTACATCTAAGGGACGATCTTTGACAGTCATAGAGATTAGGAACTTTCTCTTGTTTGCTTGAGATATTCAAGAGTAGAAAAATACACTACTCTATTAGCGAAAATCTCGAACAATCTGGTGCACTTTGCACTTAAAAATTCATCTGTCGTTTACCCAAAATGATTAATAATTTCAAAGAAAAAGAGACCTTTTTAATACCCTTGGTTGCCAAAATTGAATTCCGCTTTCCGGTCGATCTGAAATGCTTCAAATGTGTTTTGGTCTAAAATGTATTTCCACCTCCTCACAGCCAGCGAGATGTCCGAATATTTGGAATGAGATAACGCCACCTCCTATCTAAAAGTTGATCCATATGAATCTACAGACATCGCTTCAGAGATCTGAGATCAAACGTTCAAATAGAAAGAGTCATCGGAGAGAATTCTCAAAATCTAAAGGGAGAAATGTTTTATTCCTCAGATTTATTCTTTATTAGATAAAAAAAATAGCCCAGGAGAATCTATCAAGCTACAGAGAGTTTTAATAGCTTTATGAGCATTTACTTTTTTTTTTTTTTTAGGAAAAAGCCCTTTTTAAGAGAATGAAGAGACGAAATAAAAGAGATTTATCTAGATCTTTTCTGTACATTCCTTTTACTAGTAAAAGAAGAAATTAATTCAGAATTTGGAAGATTCCTCGTGAGTTGATTAACAGCCTCTGCTTCCATTTCTCCAATCCTCTAAAAATCTGGCTTTATTTTTGATAAAATCTAGATCAAACCAGTAGAGAAGAATAGATGGTTTCAATCTTCTCAAGAGCTTTTAATATTTCTTGGTTTGGCAGCCGTTTAATGAACAGCTCTTTTAGGAAATTTTTAAGAAAATTAGTGATATCTCTAGAAGCTGATTGTTCAATGTAGGGTACTAAAATAAATTTAATTTTTTTCGAAAATAGAAAATTACCAGGTTTGAAGAGGAAAAGGAGCTTAATGAGACGATATTCCTCTTTGGTTAGAGATAAATCTCGAATTTCTTGGACAACTTTCTCCATTAATCGGGTGGATATCTCTCCGTAGTGTTCTTTCCATCTGAAAATTGTAGGAAAATTCAAAGCTCTTACTCGCAGTCGATTCCACCAAAATTTTCATCCTTAATCGAGAGGTAGGTTCCATTCCCAAGCAGAATGCCATAAAAGCAGTCATTTGAGTAGGTCTGGAATGATTGAGAGATCCACGAGAAGGCAGGATAATTCGATTTGAATAGGTTAGCTCGATCCATTTGCTGCATCTCATTGTATTCCTCAAATCTCTCAGCCCAACCAACATGGATAAGGAAGGTCCTCGACCAGTGGTTGATCATATCCTGAGGGGACATTTTCTCCCTCGGCTCCCAGTCGACATTTCCTCTTTCTATCTCATTCTCCAACTCTTTTAGTTGACTCAACAGATCTTCAAGTGATCCATTTTTCAAGGAAATAATCATAATTTCTAAATAAATCAGAGTCTCCCATTTAAAATATAAATGTTTTTTAAAAACCTGGAAGATTTGAAGAGAAATATTTCAAGGAGGCAGTGAGCGTGAGAGACTGTGCTGTCTGCCTTGAATACTACGCCACTCCCCCTCGAAGTGTTCGTTCATTTGGGTCAAAAACCATTGAAGATGGACTCGAATGATTAAAGCGATAAACAGAGTTCATTATAATACACTCGTCTAGACTCAATCATCAGCTCGTAAAAAGAAAGCAAAAAGTTAATACTTAAAAGTTAGAAAAAATAGAGATCTTTTGATGGTGTAGTATTACTTAATTGATGGATGATACAAGACGACAAGGTCAATGTCAATGCAACAGACACAACGAAAGCAGGAACTTCGTTTCTAGAGAAAGCACGGTTAAGAGAATAATTTGGGCAGAATTTTTGGAGGCATTTTTAACCAAAACCTGAGAAAAAAGAGTAGAAAATGCCGTATTTCCTTTAACGTTCATGACTTTTTAGAAATTTTAGTCAGCTCCCATGCTTTTTGATGTTCTGAAAAGTTTGAGAGAAGATCAAAAGCTTTTTAATCATTGAAAGCTATGAAAATAAGTGAAAAATTAGGAGCCAGCTATTAGAAGCAACCGTAGTTGGCCCCTCAACTTTGATGAAGAATTTATTCAATATTTTATAAAAGTTGTCTTTTGATCCACGTCTAGTTCTTTAATTATTGACCCTATTTCCACGGCGTACCCTTCTCAATGGACAGGTTCAAACAGGTCAAGGGAAGATACCACGCGCAGTGACAGAATATTGTCGAATGAGGTAAATTTTTGTCTGTAGTCTGAGCATCATTTTTGGGAGGTAGATTTGATCTCTTAGAGTAATTTTTAATCTCTGATTCGCTAAGTCCATTCAAAGAGAAAGCAAACTAAAGATGAATGAAATCAAAAGCGAAAGATTGAATCAGAAACTTTTAGATCTATATCAGCTGCTTTGTTTTTCATTAGGTGTTTTTTGTTGAAACCCTGTAATCAAAAACAACTTATTTTTGCGAAGAATAGACCTAACTTTGACCCAGCTTGAAGAGCTTTATTAAATGACATACCGTATTCCATCAAAGATTCAACCTGCTCATGAATTTTGAGTATTTTTCGCTGATAAAATGTTCTATAAAGTTGAAATCCTTTCTCTTCTTTACAAGATCGCTGACAAATAAAGACGAAAAATTATAAGAAAGTAAAAAACTATGACCTTCTTTGAATCATTCAAGTCAAAGTCGACCTTCACGGGCATTAGATTTTGATCTGCAAAAAAGTCACTTAACAAACAGTTCCACTGGAAAAACTCAGATCAAGAGTGTCTTTATCTTGGATATTTCTCATGTTCTTTCGATTTCAATAAATCATATACCTGGAATTATCGATCCCAAACATCTAGGATTATGAAGTTCAAACGGTTCCTCATTAACTCAATTGATGGTATCAAAAGAAGAGGATTCCTAGTTTAAATTTGGTCAAAGCTTGAAGGAGTTTTACTCGTTTGAGATAAGGATTTCAACGGCAAGAGTAATATCAAACGAAAGAGCTTGAAAAATCTACAAGATGAAATAAATTTCAGTCATTTATGAGTTGGTCTCAAGTCTCTGGGGCAAATTTTATTTGCTACTTTATCAATTTAACAGCGAGTATGAAAATCCATTGAGAATCTCTTGTAAGAATCAAAGATCTCTGTTGATTCATGATACTTAGCGCGAGTGTTGTGATCTTTAGGCTAAGGGGCTTTTTCCATAAACACGGAAGGATGTTTCTATATGGAC
The DNA here is from genome assembly GCA_932521405.1 of Oscheius sp. JU1382. Lineage (NCBI taxonomy): Eukaryota > Metazoa > Nematoda > Chromadorea > Rhabditida > Rhabditidae > Oscheius > Oscheius sp. JU1382. Next base: position 7,372,880 of record OW051479.1, read on the forward strand.
AGCCAGATCACAATCGACTCAAATGCCACTTTCGACACTTCTCTGGGGCACTTTCTCAATAATTATTATCCTCCTTTTCCTATTTCTTCTCTCTTCGTAAGTTCTTTAACTAAGTAAAAGCTAAAAGAGATTTTCAGAGTGACACAGTTTGAAAACGAGAATGTTGAGCACATCGAATGTGAGCATCTACATTTTACTCCGCTGAAAGTTCCCTAATTTTTTTGCCAACTTTTGTAAAAGACCAATAAAATCAATGAATTTGATGTCAAATACTCCGTCTGTTTGGCTTTCCGTCTTGAAACTTGGTGTGTCGGGCATTTTAGAAGTTCATAGTCTCGTAACTTATCTCTTTTAGACATCTGGTCATTTATAGACTTCCAATGGCGAACCAAAAAATTGATGTTTGGTGTTACAAATTGAGCAAAAAGCAACTAAAGTTCAGATAATATTAAATAAATTTCTTGTATCCTTCTGTGATTACAGAGAAAACAGCTAAACATCAAACTTTTGAGATTTTTCATTGGCCTTGAATCCTGGGGATGATCCTTGATCCAGTTCAAAATGTGCCAAATTTGGCAAAAAGAGAAAGAATTTGAGTTAAGTAAATTTAGTCTTACTCGGGAGAAGTGAGTAACTGTCGCTTTTTGTTAGCGCTGAAGGCTTGATACTTTCTGCATAGTTTTATGCTATCGCTTTTGAATAACAGACTTATTTTCGATTTGCCACATCTTGCTTGATCTCACTCATTCACTTATTTTTTGCTCAAAAAAGTTAAAAAGAACTTCTCTGATTAGACTCCTGTTCTTTTCATTCAAAAATCCCTTTGATTTTGAACTCATGAATTAGAAGAGTCTTTATATTTAGCTTCTAGTCACTCTCTCTCTCTCTCTCTCTTGGGGTTTTCCTTGATTTAAATAAGTAATCTTTATTAAAAATCTAACGCAAAACTATAGTATCTGCCTAGAATCTCAATATCTCGTGTATCCTCGCTAAGCGCCGGTAGTGATCTCGTATTGTTTCGGCTTTATATTCCTCCAATGCTTCTTCAATAACCTCGGCTGTTGTGATCAAATTTGGATCGTAATTCCAAGTCGTATTTCTAGAAATTCTTTTCTAAAAGGAAGATAAAATTACCCAGAGACGCAACGATTGAAGTCGAAGCCGCCTCTAATTGGGTCATACCAATCGCCGTGGCCATCGTGTGACGGTCTAAATTCATTGTTTTTGAGAACGGGAGAAAATCAACTGGATCGGAAGTTCAGACTTCTTATATTTGGTGAGGTAAGGCTGCTTCCAAAGATGCATCATGAAATCTCGATCTGGAGACCAAAGCGAATTACTGATCCAATTATCTCTCGCCCAGCCTGTTCCCTGTAAATTTCGATTTATACAGCAAAGCCTCAAAAAGAGCTTGATTTTTTTTTTGTAAATTTCCAAACCTTTCGAAGGATCCTAATATTGGGAAACTTTTCCTGAGCTCCAAGAACAGCTCGAATGCATGATTCGTAAACAAAAAGATCATCAAAATCTTTGGATTTGTTGTAGACCTCCATACAAGTTTGATATTCCTCCGGTCGATCGGGGAATATTTGAGACACCACGTACGCCTAAAACTTATGCCTGATAAAACCCCTAGAGAATGCCCTACGTGCAGAGCTCCGTTATCTGTGCCGTGGAAGGAATTGGGCAATTTGTATTCGTAATCAGCGAATCCTTTGATGAAATTCAAGCCATAGGCGGTGTTTTTTAGAAGCAATGAGCCAGCCATGATCTCTTGGTTGTAGAATCGATCGTAAAATGTCACGTCATATTCGGGATCAATGAACTCTTCAATTTTCCTGGAAATAGCTCTTTTTGGAGAAAGGAATCCTACTTTTTGGGATTTACTACGCCAATATCGGCATCCAAGAAGAGGAGATAATCGAACTTCGGGAGGAATTGATGGACAATGCAATGGCGTCGAAAGAATTTCTAAATGAATCTTTCTTTCTTTCTTTTTTTGCTTAAAACTTACATCTCTCTGTTTACATTTCTTGTGAAAATGATGGGAATAAGTCATAATTAGATTATAGCCGTGGATTTGGGAATAGCATCTCAACGAATCTGGAAGAGATTGGATTTCTGATGAAAAAGGGGAATCTTTGCCTACCTAAAGCTCTTGTGTAAAGCTCTGTATTATTGGCTTCAATTACCACTAAAATGCCGATATTTAGATCGGAATCTATCTGCTCTTCAGCGAAGGAAATTAATCTCTTCTGCAAAGTCTCTTTAGTCTCAAAAAGGAAGATAGATCTCACTCACAGGTGATTCAACTTTTTCTTCTTTTTTCTCCGCCCTTCCGTGATAGAAAAGAGTATAAATTACAAATAAAATAGATAAAATAAGGAGTCCTCTGACTAGAATAAATCGTCGATAGATTGAAAATTTCTGCCAATTCATGGCTGGAGAGTTGTTGAAAAAAAAAGTTTAATAATTTTCGGATGGATGGTTCAGTTATGTTGGGTGAGGAGAGCTAACGAATGGACATAAGCTACGGGCGAAAGCGCTTATCTTGATGACGGAAAGTCGCAAGTTCATTTTGTGGAAGAAACAGGTATCGCTAGTAAATGTCGCCAAAAAGCAAGGATCTTCGAATTAATGACGCGTTTTTGAAGGTCTATGAGGCTTTGAGTCTACTTACAGTGGCAGATAGAAGGAGAATAAACAATTTTCACAACATTTGATGTTCTACAAAGTTGTAGGCTTTGACCTTCTCTACAACTTTGCTGAATATCATTTTTAGAGGAAATTACTGTAGTTCCCAAGAAAAGTAGATTTTCCATCCAGGACTCAAATTTACTTTTTTTGGGGTTGCGGCAAGCTCGAAAATATTTTTTAAAGCCTATTTTTATTAATTTTATAGCAGTTTTTGAATATTTTGATATTCTACAAAATTGTAAATGTTTGTTTTCTCTACAAGATAGATAACTTACTTTTAAAAAACAATCTGTATTTTTGTCAAGAAAGTGCACTGGTAATACCACAATTTTCAAATATTGATTAATATTGTAAGTCCTTTTGTTTTTCAAATCTTTCCGATTAAATGAATCCCTTTGCCTACCTCGATTCCTAAAGTTTCACTAGCTCCTTTCTCAATTCCTTTCTCAAAGTGCAGATGTCTCGTGAGATTGCATTTGGTCTTGTCATCTTGTGGAAAAAGCTACCTATTGTGTTATTCTTGTTGATCTTCGAGGCCTTTCTTCAGATTCTTGATCCGCCTTCATTTCAGTTCTCAATCCCAACCCCCAAAAGCCTTTGGTAAAAAGGAATGCGAAGAGATGATTTGCAAGGAATCCGCGGAGTGGCTATTCTCCTCGTTTTGCTGTTCCACCTTCAGCCAGAGAGATTTCCCCTCGGGTTTGTTGGAGTCGATATGTGAGTAGTAAAAACTAGCATTTTTTAAATATAAATTCGATTCAGGTTTTTTGTGCTCTCCGGCTATTTTATGGGAGTCCTTCTCTACAATAAGTCAATTTCTCAAAATCTCTTGAGCACCTTCTATTTCCGTCGATTTCAACGCATCATTCCCATGTATTATATCATCCTGCTTACTATATTTATTAGTAAGTTTAGCTTCAAAAATTTGAATAATAAAATTCCAGGTTGTGCTTTTTTTCTCCTCTCATCGGATAAAGATTCTCTTTTGGTTGATCTCAGATGGGCATTTCCATTTCTCTCCAATATTCAGCCGCTCTTCGAGACTAAAGGCTATTGGGATCAGGTTTTTTAAATCTAATTTTTGGCTGATTATTTCTAGGTTAATTCTTATAAATTTCTCGTCCATTGTTGGTCCCTCGGAATTGAGATTCAATTTTATGTGATTGCTCCTTTCTTAATCGCGGGAACTAAAATAAATTCCAATTTAAGGTTAAAAAATACTGTAATTATTATGAGATATTCAGATTTATTGGCTTTATTTTATTAGCAATTGGGTCTTTACTCTTCCAATCGATTACAACAGAAAAAAGAGCCTATTACTTATTACCAAGCAGGTGATTCTGAGTTCTTGAGTTTTCTGGAGTCTTTAGGATTTGGCAATTTTTTTTTGGAGTAATTTGCACTGTTTGGAGGAAGAGATACGAAAAAGCGGAGAGCTTAAAACCAATTGGTTGAACGTCTTTGAGAATTAGAATTATTCTGGATTTTTAGGTCAATTTTATTCCTCCAAGTGGAAAGGCCTGCTAGCCGAAGCATCCATTTTATTGATTGTTCTACTAACTCTCTACAATCCAGAATATCTTACAAACAAGACTGCAAGGTATTTCTTTAATAGAATAGCCTCAACTTGTGAAAGCAAGTGGGGGGAAAGGCGATTATTAGAGAGAAAAGATTCTTTCCTTTTTAGGCTCTTGGCGTGTTCCTTCGTCTCCTTGGTGATTCTTTTCCCCTCTTCTTGGTCTCTTCTCTCTTCTAAATTCCTTACTTTTATCGGCGATCTTAGCTATTCAATGTACCTCATTCATTGGCCAATGATCGTCGGAGTTAAATATTACTATGACTATCCAAGCATCCCTCCTAAAGGTAAAATCACCAAGGGGCAATTAGTCTAATTTTTTAGAAGCTATTTATCTCTTCTTTTCAATTTTCATCGTCACAATTGTATTTCACTATCTAATTGAGGTAAACCTGAAGTTCTTTTTCTTAATTATTTTCGTAGAAACGAGTCGTTTTGCTGACATTCATTTATGGCGCATTTATTTGCGTTCTTTCTATCTTCATCATCTCCATTCTTGAACCTGACTACAGAAATTGTTGTAATTTGACGGAGAATATGAGTTTAAGTAAGCTTTTTATCAGTGGGAGTGGAAAGAAAGCTTCTTCTCAGATCTCTCTGAAGTAATCGAATGGAATCAGAAGGAGAATCTTCTCATCTATCCAGATTACCCTTGCGATCCTGATAATGTGACAATCAACTGGTATAATTATACCTTCTACGAGTCGGAAATGCGCTGCCAATCTGTAAAAACTTCCTTCTTTTTTTTTAAAATAAAAAACTCATTTCAGTATTCTAATGGAAAATTGAAAGTGCTCATTGTGGGAAATTCAATAGCTTATAGAGCCTTTGGGCTGATTCACAATATCTTCAAAGGAAGATATAAAGAATTGAGGCTTTTTACATTAAGTTGTGAGTCTTTTGAAAGAAAAATCGGAAGACCATTTTTAGCTGCTCCTCCTTTATCCAATAAGAATAGGATATTCTCTGAGGCCACGAGGATTGTGGTTGAAAACTTTGGGGCAGATATCATTTGGAATATTCATGTTGAGACGTGAGATGTCGCTGAGAAATTGATTTGAAATTATTCTCAGAGATAAGGAATTCACACAGCCGTTTGAAAAAGACAAATCAGATGAAATGGCGACGACCTTCCAAGAGCATCTAGATGTTTTCAGGTGAATTTGCGCCGCAATTCCTCTAATTTTCTCTTGTGTTTTTTTCAGCCAACACGCTAGACGAGTAGTGATCGATCTACCGTATTTTTGGACAGAAACGCGAGTTTGTTATGAAGTAGCGAAGAGACTTCAATTCAATCAGCCATTGGAAGTCCTAAAGATCTCGAGAGAGGAAGCCGAAAAGCAGCAAATTCATCACAAAAACAGACTTTTGGCATTAAATTGCACGAATTGTGTCTATAATGAGATTGAGAAGCTACTATTTGAGGATGAGAATTATTGGTTTTACAATAGGCGAACTCTACGCGGGTATACCAAGGAGGGAATTCATTTTACCAAAGAATTCCATAAAAGATTGAGACCGACCTATGAAAAACAGATAGAAAAGTTAATAAATGATTTGTCTTATTTTTTGTAGTTCTTTGAGAATTCTAGAAAGTCAAAAGCGAAAGGAGATTCGATTAGATCTCAATCTACGGCAACTGAAAGCCCGAAAAGCTAATTGCCAAGACGGGCGGAAAATAGGCGAAATAAGCCTCCCAACTGATCGGGAACGATTCAAAAAGCGATTTTTGGACTCAAAAAAGTGAATCTGGGACTAAAATTAGCCATAAGAGTTTGGCAAGAAGAGAGAGAACGTTTATTCGCTTTCTGATTCAAAATGATCTTTTTATAGTCCGTTCATAAACAAGATGATATCCTTCGTATTCAAGAAAGGGATTTTTGAGACAAGACCCATTTTTATCCTAAAAAGGGCTTTAGTAAATTTTAGGATAAAAATGAGTCTCACCGCGAAAATCCCTTTATTTGATACGAAGTATCTCGCCTTTTTTATGAACAGACTAACTTTTCTAAAAGATTTCTAGCCAATGGAAATCGAAAGCCTCATTTTGGCTGTCGAGCTCTCTCAAAAGAATCACTTCTGTTTGATCGATTTTAAAGAGGAATCAGTAGATAAAACTTGAATTAGAAACCTATTTTTATTACTCGCATCTTCAATCTTTTTTGTTCCTATTGTTCTCCACTTCGGGATCGCAGTCCCACTCTTTCCATTCTATCAGCCTTTTGTAGCTCTCTTCGATGGTCACTCGCTTGGTTCCTTCAAATCCGACGGTGAAATAATTTCTCTGCTTTTCAGTTGGACATTTCTTCATATCGGGCATGTAAAATTCAAACTCTGGCAGGTTGGCTACTTTCACTTTTTCTGTTTTTGATCTCAATATTCCAGTCCAGAAGCAGTCTTCCAACTCGAGGACCTAAAGGATATTTTTTGGGAGGTGGAAGAAAGCTTACTTTCGCATTTGGAGAGACGGAAACGAGGGCTTTTAGAGCGGGAGCTGAGATGATGTAGAATATTCCCATGACATAATCAGGGAAAATTTCGGGAGCGAAGAGTTTCTCAGAGACAAACCACTTGTGATTTGGATCCCTCACTGGCTTCGTTTGGACAAGATGACTACCATAAATCGTATTGGGATCTCTTCTAGTATCCATGAACTCCATCAACTAAAAAATCGTCATAAAAAGAAGGATCAAACAACTCTCACCCCATTGATATCCAAAAGACAGTCGGTATCCATTTTAACCAAATGCGCTTTAGGCAAAGCGGCAGAGATATAGCGGTAGGCCATAGTCTCTTTGAAAATGAGATTCTTATATTCGTCCACTACATCGACAAAAAAGAGATCTTTATGCTGATTGTATTCATCTTGGTATTTCGAGATTCCGTCTCCATCATGGCCCAGCAAAAAGACAACAGAGACTCGCTTACTCTGGAAAAGATAAGGTTTTCCAAAAGATAAAATGGATACTCACTCTGATGTAGGAATTATTTTTGGCTGCCCAACTTCTCCGAATTTCATCTCTGGTCTCCCTCTCAGAATATTTAGAAACGGCTAGGATGAGAACTTCTGTTTTTCGAGACCAAGGCGGCGTCTGGAGTACCCATCTGGAGCAAAAAAGTTTTTATTCAATCAAAATTCTCCTTACTCTTCAGGTTCTTTGGATAAAATCTCGTCGTAATAGCTTTGATTTGGGAAGTTTTTCAGCCGATTTTCTTTGGGATGTGAATGCCATCGTTGAATTGTCGACGATAATAATAAATAAAGAGAAAGGAAGCTTGAAGCAAGTAGAAGAAGGACTAAACATTTTGAAATTTTTTGGAAAAAGAGATACCCAATTGCCGCCTGGATAACATATTTGAAGGAAGGAAGAGAGCGACGACTCGACTGATCTTGAGAAAGCCTCGTCGAATATAAATGATCAATCCGCTACACACAAGCACGAGGACCGGAGATCTGATTGAGAGCGGGACCGCTGACTCCACCTTTTCACTTTTCAGAGAACAGCTGGGATGAAGAATTCATTGAAAACGGCGGATGATGGACTACCCAGGAGGGCCAGTACAACCTCAGAAAGGTCAAAAAATAATCTTGAGGCTGATTTTTCGATCGTCAACCAAACAAAATATGACAACTTGTTGTTGGAGAACACTTTTCACTCGATTAATCCATCATGTTGAGATGATCAAAATCAAACTGTACGAGTGAACTTTATTTGGAAAGAAGGGGGATTTTTGCAGTGAGCCATCTGAACAAATAAAATCCCATGCTTAGCAAAGAAAAAACAAAACCCAGTAATCCTGTCGTCTTAGCTTAGATTTTTTGACCAAGAATTTCCATTTCCCTTCCTATTTTCAAAAAAAAAACTGAATGAACAATTCACACGATTTTAGCCTCTATTAAACAGAAAATTGGTGTATTTATTCCAATAGAAGCCTTCCAGGATTTAACTTCTTCCATGAATTTTGCGAGTTTCATTTGTTTTTGCATAATTTTTCTCATAACTTTAGTCTGATTAGCCGATTGGGTTGAAATTTTGAAGCTAAAGGCATTGTCATCTTGGCTATTTTAGCTCAAAATTTCAGCCAATTTGGTTGTTTTTTCAATGAGATATGGCCCTCCAACTCCTACCATTTTTGCGAGCCTATCTGTACAAATTAAACGCAAATCTGATTATATGTTTTCATTAAATTTTTTAAAATATTTCCATTTGATCCAGAAGCTGCCAGAAGTTCAGAGATTTACGAAGAGATAGAACTTGAACTTGTGGAAGATCGAATCGTAAGCGCCTTTCATTGGCAGAAGAATCAAGAAGATATTATGATCTTTATTTGATATTTCTTCTTCTTTTTTAGAAGTTTAGCTGCGAGTAGTGAGGCGGAGAGGTTTCTGCGGCACTTCTAGCGCCGTCTTCTATCATCGAGTAGTGAGGAGGACTTGGAGCTATTGGTGTTCTTATTCCTTCTTCAGTCGCCCTCGCCGGATCGCGTTGAACTTCTGGGATGCGTATTCTCTCCCGGAATTGGTTGATCTTCTCAATGTCGACACTCCAGACGACTATTGCGTAGTAGAAAATGTAGAGGGAGTGGATGAAGATCTCAACCAGGAAGCCAATTGAACATTTTTCCACCGAGCTGATTGGCGGCGTTTCTCGAGAGAATTTTTCAGTCAGCGCGAATCCTTCAAAAATGACAAAAATTAGAGTAATTAAGCTGACAAGAAGTGCCAGCATTCCGCAGTCAACTCGAACGAGAAACTCCAATGGAAAGTGCTCCAATACTTCGACTTCTCTATCCTCCTCTCGCAAGTAGTCGACAATCTCGTGGAGCCAAAAGCGGACAATTAAAAAGATGACCAGCGTGAATATTCCGCAAATGATCCAACTGAAGATTGCCCTATAGCCGGGTCCAACCAGTAGATTCAAAATGAGCAGAATATAGTTGGCAAACTGGAAGAGCCAGTAAAGAGCCAAATGGATCCATTGCGACGGCAAAGAGACGAGGATTTTGTTCAAAAAGACGCAGGTCTCTCCCTGGCCGGGTAGTAATTTCCTTGGGCGCTCTTGGAGCTGATTTTCTTGGCTGTCTTCTACCATCGGAGAGGGCATAAAAATTCAAGTTATTTTTATCCAAGATTAATAAATTAATTTCGACAAAATTGAGTTTCCAAAGAACCTTGAATTAAAATCTAAGGCGAATGTCAGCGACTCCTTACGCACAGTCGCTAAATTGGTAAGAGGCGAAAAGTGAGAAAATACATTTATAGATTCTCAATTCTTGCTGGGGAAAAATGTCTCAGAAATGTAACAAGAACAAGCACATGAGTAGTAGTTGTTATTTTTTTTAATCATTTTTATAGCTTGTTGTCGATATCCGAAATGAATTAGAATTGGGTCGGGTAATTTCAGATTCAACTATAAAACTGGCCGGTATCCAATGGCTTGATGAAAATAGAGCCATGCTCACACTGACTTCAAAGGAGGAATTTTGTAAGATTCTAATAATGAGTTAGCTTTTTTATTCTAGAGAAAAGGAGTTTTAGAAGACGTTGTTTGGGGCAGTCTTGAAATATATTACTTGTTCTGACATTTATCCATATGGAAAGCGAAAGAAATCCAAAAATGCTTTAGATTTAACGCTGAGCTGACGAATATCAATTAAAAAATTGAAAAAGCTTTAGATTCTGTAAAGTCTTATTTCTACTCATTCATTTGCTTTAGCTCTCTAGGTCTCATCAATAAAAATGTTTCTCAGTCAGCCGATACAAGTTTCTTACTATGGCAGCCATAATAGCCGCGGAGAATTTCCAGAAAGATATCGAACAATTCTTTTTAAAAAAAGAGCTGCGTCGGTTTTATTTCCACAAAATTACCTTTAATGATGTAAGTTTTTAACAGAGATTGGTAAATATTTATTTTTTTAGACTGGCAATCCTTTACAGTATACCGATCGAATCAAGGATTTCCTTAAAAGAGTGTGAGAATCGCCTGTCAAAATGTCAAATCTGGGTTTCCTTCTTTAATTGAAGAAACCCAAAAGGCCCTCTCATCCAAAAAATTGTCATATTTTCTAAGTGAGGAAACCTTTTTTCTTGGCTTAGGATCTATCTTTTGGAAATCTATATTCGAATTTGGAATTTTATAAATAAGATATACCCTTTAATCAATCGACCCCTCTCCAGCTAACAAATTGTCTTCGCTTTGATATTAAAAATTAACAAATATAATTTATTGGGTTGAATTCACCAAGCTGCAATAGCGCCTTTCTGGTTTTTGTTGTTTTCAAATCTTGAAGAAATTGCAGAGCCTCCTCTATAAATTCTTTTTTTCTCTCCTCGGCTTTCATTGAAAATTATTCAAATTTATTAGTTATTCAAACTAAGGATAGCTCTGAGTAGAAGTTTCGGAACTATTGAGCTTTAGGGGCCCCACTAGCCATTAACTCAAAGTTAGCGTACAAAATGCTATGCGGAGGGCGTAGGTTCGACTCCCCTCCCGGGTCATTTTTTTTTCTTTTTTTATTTTTCACTCCTCAGTAGTCGTACACCTCTTATAACCCTTTTTTTTCACTTTTTCTTAATACTTTATTGAATTATAACAGAAATGAAAACAAATGTAGACACTATTTAACCGGGTAAAGGAGGGCTATATGTTCCCACAGATTGTAGAGGATCGTATCAGGCGAACCGAATTCCCTTCGCCACATAAATTCCATCAGGTAATCGCTGTACCGCGAATTATTAATTCCGTAGCGTTTCTTAGCTTGGAACAAAGAAAGTTGCTAGATCGGTCTAATTTCATTGGCTGAACGCAACTATCGCAATCGACATTGGTGACGAGAAGTTCAAGTTGCCTGAGCCAGTCATCAAAATTTGCAGCAGGCATTTCTAGTTTTGAATAAATATCTCGGAGAGTGAGGGCACGCAAATCTTGGGCTCGTTTTTGAGCAGACATTCTACAAGTAGCATGATTATGAAGAAGATGGAAAGTTATTTCTTTAAAAAGTACTCAATATACTAGCAAAAAGTGAAAAAAAGGGTTATAAGAGGTGTACGACTACTGAGGAGTGAAAAATAAAAAAAGAAAAAAAAATGACCCGGGAGGGGAGTCGAACCTACGCCCTCCGCATAGCATTTTGTACGCTAACTTTGAGTTAATGGCTAGTGGGGCCCCTAAAGCTCAATAGTTCCGAAGTTTCATTAGCTGGACTTCAAATTCTGGGAAGCACAAGAATTCTCAAGCACAACCCAACTTCTTATTTTTAAGTTTTTCAATAAAAATGGCTAAATCTCTTAAATTCAGTTTAGATGAAGATAGTGGGAAAAAAGCTCTGAAATCTGATTGAAAAAGAAGATCCATCTCGAATAAAATTTCCGGATGCCCCCTACTCCAACAAGAAGGGCGGCAAGATGAGCAAATCTTTTAAGAAGATCTCTCTCAACTTTTTCAAGAAGATTTCTCTTCCCTTCATTCAATTTTTTGAATTTCTCACTGCCTTTGACTCTATCCGCGTCTATTAGATTGCTATTTACGGTATGCGTTTCTTCTAATAAAAACTTTCTTTTTATCACAACTCTTTTGACTATTTGAGGGAAAATGAATCCTTTTGATGTTCTCGTTGTCCAAGTTTTATCATTTCCCCCTCAACTTTTTGAATTTCTCACTGCCTTTGACTCTATCTTGCCTTTACCAGTCCCCCCAACTTTTATCGCTATCGCTTGCCAACTTTTTCCCCTTATCTACCCTCCAATAAGATTATTCAGAATGACTGAAAATGCGATAGATCCAATCAAAATAGATGAGCTCCAAACAAAACTGGCACAGACTCAAGAAATTATTTTTGAAAATTCGGTGGAATTAAAAGCGAAGAACGCAAGGCTGGAAGAGAAGAATAAAGAAGTCGAAGGGTTGCAAAAGTTGAATGAAGAGAGGCAAAAAACTATTGATTCTCTGATCGAAGGTGAGAGATATTTGAGGATTTTTAAATTTTAAATCTTTTTGATCAGATTTTAAATCGCTATTCTCTATTCGAAAATATCGATTCAGAAAAGGAGGAATTGGTCGGAGTGTTGAGAGAGCGGCTGAGAGAAAAAGAAGCAGAAAGCGTATTGGCGCAGAATGAAGTGAAGAAACTCGAAAGGGAAATAGCTGAGTGTAAGGCTCGACAAGAACGAGCGTTCAGAAGTAATTTCATTCATTTTTCAACTTCTCTTTTGAGACACAAAAACTGATGTTGAAGAAATTAGAAAAAATGAAGCAGAAGCAGTGAAGGAGTTGGAAGACGATGAAGGAAATGCATCGGTATAATTTTTAGTTTTTAGTTTATTTTTTTTGTAGGTCTTAATTTTGGGCGGCGGTGGACTTCTGAATACAATTTACTTGCTCGATTCGAAGGCTCAAAGTTGAAAGAAACTAAGAATCACTCTTCCAATGGGAATGGAAAGTTTTGGAGCTGTTGTACTCAATGAAGAAATCTATATTTTTGGAGGAATTGCTAAGTATAGTGAACAGCAGGAGTGTTATAAATTGAAAGATGATGCAAGTTGGATCAAATTGGCATCGCTAAATCAAAAAAGATCTGATATTTCCAGTAGCTCTCTGGTTTACAAAGGAGATATCTGGGCTATTGGAGGATATTCTGGAGATTCTGGAGGACCCCTAAATTCAGTAGAGAAGTATGATATTTCGCAAGACAAATGGACCTTCATGCCGTAAGTTTTGCTCCAAATTTGAATGGGACAGCTTCTAGCGTTGGGAACTTTGCCTAAGTCGCCAAAGATTTTCCCAAATTCAAATTTCATTGTGATTTTTGTGTTTCTATGAATTCTGCTATTTCGCCATCATTTAGACTCTTTTATCGATGAAAAATAAAATCAAAAAGTTTGTCTGAAAGAAGTCAAATTTGCATAAAAATAACGATAAATCCCATAAAAGCTAATAGAATTTAAAAATTGAGAAAAAAATCTCAAAAGTCCGATTACAGTAGAACCTATTGCGAACCAAATTTTAAATGCGCGGGCGAAGGTGCATACAGGGTTACTGTAGTCACACTTTTTCGTTTTGTTTTGTCAATTTATTTTTTAACTTTTAGTTTCAAGCAATTTCGTGTGTATTTCCGAAATCAGCGCATTATTTTGCGTCGAATAAAGGCAACTTGTAGGAAGCGTCGAACTCTTCATTTAATCGAAATCTTCCAGAGAAATGAATTATGCAAGATCTGAAGCAGCAGCAGCAGTATTTAAGGATCGAATATTTGTCACTGGAGGATGGGATTGTCAAGAACAATTAAAATCTGTGGAGATGTTTGATCCAAAACTACAGGAATGGATTTTATTTTGTGATTTGCCTTTTAAAGTTTCTGCCCATACGATGCTAATCAGCAATTCGATTCTACCCATTTTTGGAGGCCTTTCAAGATCTGACCGATTACGTAGCGTATGGGAAATGGATATCGAAGATCCCGAGAAGATATGGACAGAAAAACCGAGTTTTAAATATCGACGACGTTTTTTTGGAGTAGGAAAACTCTCGAATGGAATTATTGTATTTGGTGGTTGTAGAAGTGGAGAAACATCCGAAATATTTAATGGAAAGAAATGAATTGATGGACCAAAACTGCCCCAAGAACTAGAAAGATTTGCTTATACATCCATTCCTCGGTCTCTTGAAGAAAGATTTCTGGAACAATTTCTCTAAATTAAAAAAAGCATTTGTTATTGTTGGCTGCGATAAAGAAATTTTTAAAAAACCATGAAAAATGTATTTTCTTGACCAAAACACTATTATGGACATAACCAAATGATTGCAATTGACGAATCTACTTGAAATCTTTCGAGTTCTTTGATAAAAAAGAATTCGAAGAAGCTGTCGAGGAGTTACTGCAAAAAGAGTGTTTTTTCCAAAAGAGGTCTTCATTTGATTGAAGAGATTGTTGTGACGAAGTTGATTGTTTTCATAAACAATCTGTGAACAAATAATAAAAATAAAATTCATCGACTTCCTCCATTTGACCAGACTGGCGGCAGCTCCTTGAATTTAGGTTCAAGCTTTTACCATTTTAAAGCTAAAAGTAAGCTCGTTGAGCAACGCGATTCAACTTCACTTTCCACTCAACCTCCCTCAGCGTTTTCGATCTTCTTCATATTCACATTTCTGTTTTATCAACTCGTGCAAAATGCTCTCCGAAATTCCCTACGGTCTTCTGTGGGTGAGAATGGGTCTGACGGTAGTGGCGAAAGTTTGAACTTTGGTTCGGCGGTCAACCTTGTTTGAGTCAAAGCTTTTCCAAAGATTCTAATAAACTTAAAGATGAAAGCAATAAAATGAGTCTTGAAGATTTATAAGCCAAAGCTTAAAAATTGTGGCTTCTGTGATTCTTAAGCGAATATTAATTGAGCTTTGAATAATATGAAACACATAAATAGGCGCTGCAGTTATTTAATAGGACCCTCGCCTTTCTCATCAGTTTAAGAGATGTGGTTCTCTGAGATTCCCGCTGATCTTCTTCCCTATGTCTTGAAAAGGTTCGTTTCTTTGTAGCATCGAATACCATAACCTAGGGTTCTCAAAACCCGGGCGGCTCTAAACAAAAAATCAAATACCGTATTTCCTATATTAATGGCACTGTGCTTCTACTTCTTCGGCCGCACTTTGGATGTGCTACTATCTCAGCCATCACAGCATGTGCTTTTATTTTTCTAACCAAATACATAAAATACCATTGGCAAAATCTATTTGTTTATAACAAAACAGTTAGATGACTGAGTCATTGCTATCCGAAAGATCCAAGTCTAATAGCTCGTTTCCAAGGATTTTTCAAATTTTCTGGCTTCTTCTCTAGCCTTGAGTAGCAAATTCAATCCTCCAGGGATCGGTCAGACATTTTTAAAGCACGAGATCATACCATTTTCGGAGCCGTCTGTTTCATTTCCAATTTCACAGCCTGATTTTTACGAGTTTTTATTTTAGATTGATGCTACTTCCTTTACCAGAATGGTTCGCTCTACAGCCTCATATGTAAAAGATATTGAAGCCAGAAAGAAATCTATCAAAAAGATTCATATCTCAAGCATATTGTGGGTCTGTTTATATTTGCCTACTTTCTTGATTCCAATTGGCAAAGTACCAGACTATTCAATATCATCTCTCCTTGCAATTTGTCCATTTGTTATGACGAGTTCAACTGCAATTATCAAGCGATGAGTGGAATTGTGATCTAATCTAAATGGGGACTTTAAGGAATGGCACTTACTGCTATTATGGCTATTCAGACAGTTCCGTGCGAGGAAGTAATCGTATAAGTCGAAGGAAGAATAAAGAACGAATTTTAGAGTGGATTCTACAAAAATAATATGAGATTCGCCCTACAGAAGAGCTCAATGGGACGGAGATCCAGCCGCTGTTTATAGGTGAGCTTTGAATTCTAGATCTCTCTGTAGATCCGTGTTTTAGACTTTATTTTTAGGACTTTTTGATACAAAAACTTGTGAAGATGACTGGACTCTCTTCAATGACTGGTGTTATAAGGTTATTTTTTTGAGAATTTCAACTGCAGTCAAGGCGGTGATTTCGTTTTTATTCAAGGAATCTGTCTAAGTGAGGGAGTTGCCATAGTTGCGTTGTCTTGGCCAGCTGAAAGAGATTATATTGACGGTAGGATTCTAACTCTGCAATAGTTCAGATGTGGAATTTCAGCTCAGAACTAAACATTTTGCAATACCTCAATTTGACAAGAAATGGGTCAATCAGAATGTACAACTCTTGATTGGATGAATCGGAATTCATTCTTCACCTTTGATTATACCGAGATGTTAATAATCCAGCTGGGTCATGGCTAGCAGATACAAATGAGTTTATTCCAGCACCATTTTGGTGTCCTAGACAGCCGAATTTCCGAATCAACGGTCAAGAAGACTGTACAACGGTCGGTTTGCTCATTTATTCCCCGAACCTAACCCGGATTTAGCTGCGTGAATAAATCAAAAGATAATTTCAGATGGTCTCTAATTTGAACCCTGCCTTGTCTTGTCTACACGATATCACTTGTGCCGTCAATAAGCCAGCATCTTGGTACCGCTTCTACTGCAAAAAGCAATTCAACTGCGTCGAGAATGTCGAAAGAAGTAGCTTCACTGGGCCTTGCACTTGCAAGCCGAACTATGTCGACATAACGGAAATAGGAGGCAATGAAATAAAAAAAGGAGAGAAATGCGTCATGCGGGATAAATGCCACTCTATAAAGGAGTCATTTTCCATCGTCTTCATTTGCGATGCTTCCAACCATCGCACCTGGCTTAATTATCATATAATAACAACCCATTCAAGACGTTTTTCACAAACAAGATGCGAGTTGGATTCGTCAATTTATCCAATAATATTATCTCAGGACGCTGGATTGAGCCAGGACGGAATCATTCAGCATTTATTAGCAGCTTGGACCTTTTTATGTTCACTACTGGAGAGCGTAGCACAGTCGATGGCCTGAAAAAAGCTGCAGAAATGTTCAAAGTAAGGAGACTTTTTGGACATCTCTACTTTATAATGTTATAGACCCATGATCCCCACGACCCGAGGGTCATCCCCTATAGATAAGAGAGAGAAGGCAAGACTGATTTATCAAAGGATAATGCTCCTTTTATAGCGCGTCTATAACAATAAATCTAGTCGGATAATAGTGTGATCGAGGTGGTCGTTCTCATAACGGATGGCCATCACTATCCTTTGAATCTTCCTAAAGAAGAAGCTGTTGCAATGACGACAGCAGCAGCAAAAGAGGTAAATTAGCCCTCTTTTTTTCAGAATTTTCGTTTTTCAAAGCTTAACTCGCTTTTGATCAACCCTATTTAGGCTTCAAAGCCTCTAAAAAAATTAAAATTTTCGCGCTTTTTGTGCTTCAGGAGGCCACTGAAGATTAAAGGAATTCTTGAAGTCCTGCGATTTGCCCAAAGCCCTAAAATTCCAAAATTGCAGATCATCGGCTTGTGTTCCTATTTGTTGATTGTTGGAGCTGGAAGTGATCTATGCGAAAAAATAGAGGCTCCATACTTGAAAAGCCTATTGGAAAATCCTAAAGAAGATTACTTTGAGTCTAGAACTGATTCTGACTTCACGGGGCCCTACTTCCTGTCTGAATTATTTGAAAAACTCTGCAGGCGATTCCTGGAATAAATTCTGGATTTGGGAAAATAATAATAATTGAAAAATAAGCAACGGGGGTCAATTTTCAGCTAAATTTGAGATGAATTAAGCTCAAATTCTCATTGAGGCTTAGAGACTTCCTTAGAAAATAAAGTTATCCTGAAAAGTGTCGAAAAATAGCACACCTTTGCTCGAAAGTGAGAAGGCATGAGGGTAAGTCTCTTTAAAGCCTCTGCTGAAACGACAAGCATCTTGGATCAAAAAGACTGAAATTTGAAAGAAAAAACAATCAACTTTGATAATTGTTTTACAAAAGCGACTAATGGTACAACCTCTTTACTTTTCGGAACGGCTCACTTCCCCATCTCGTGAATCCCATCTAGGTAAGCTTCGCCCCATTTCTGCAGCCGCAAGTTCAAAATGCCCGCTAGATCAAAATGACGTCTGAAAGAGGCTGCTGAATATAGAGGCTTTTTGTTAGTTTCTAGGCCTAAAATGTTTCTTATTTTCTCTACTATGGCTCACTTCTATGCAAAATAAGCTGACTCAGACAACATGAATCCACCTTGGCTATTGAATTGAGTTGGAAGAGTAAAGAACTCTGAGACGGAAGCCGAGAAGTTCACGATCCGAAGTCTAGATATCTAGAGGATCTCTTCCATTTGATCGAGAGTTCTTTAATCTACTGAAGTGGCGTCGCAACCTAAATGTGCCAAAGACTCTCTCTCAAGCTTATTATTCTATTCTTAGCTGCTCTACTAGCTCTAAATATTATATCTTTATTGCCTGGAATTCATCATTTCGAGAAGAAACAGAGAGAGACATTAGCTTTGTAAGCTCGAAAGATTTGATTCAAATTTTATTTTAGCACTCCTCCAATATTTGAGGAGCCAATTATCAAAGGCAATAAATGGATTGTAGTCACTTCGATTCAATATCCCACCGAGGATGTTAAGGTATTTTTTTAAAACTTTTCTTGACTCTTATATGATCTTTCTTTCTATTAAATAGCCCGCGAAATTTGAATTACTGTAGCTTCGAGTCTTGAAAGGGAATCTAGGCGCTGAGCGAGTAGAACATGCATTTTTGAAGGATTTTTATTTTATTATAGAAATTGGCTCGACAAAAAGGATGGAATTTGCTAGTTGTGGCTGATAGGAAGACGCCGCAGGACTGGAATTATACGAATGTTCATTTCCTTTCGGTGGAAAAGCAGACCGAATTGTTTGGAAATTTCTCAGAACAAATGCCGCTTAACAGTTATACGAGAAAGAATTTGGGATATTTGTATGCCATCAAATGTGGAGCTGAGTGGATCTACGATACGGACGACGACAACAAGCCGTATGGTAGGCTCCTTTTAATGAGAAAATAGCCTCCAGGATTGGGGTTGAATCAATTCGATTACAGCAAGACGATCAGCGGATTGAGATATAGGAGTTCCTCCTCGAGGATTCTCGTCGAGAAACTCTTCAATCCCTATCGTTATTTCGGATTTTCAAACATGTGGCCGAGGGGATTTCCTCTCGAATATTTGGAGGAGCACTCCAATGGAAAGAATAGAACCATCTCTTGTCGGACAATGCAAAGGCCAGCCGTCCAACAAGGAATAGTAAAAGTCGATCCAGATGTCGACGCGATTTATCGGTTGGATTTCTTTTCTTTTTTTAAAGAGCGTAGATTACTCTATGCGAAGGAGGGAAAAGGACTGAAAGTGAGGTTCAACCCAATCGTTCCACCGATTGTCCTCGAAAAAGGCACTTATTCTCCCTGGAATTCACAGAACACGCTCTTCCATTACAAAGCCTTCTTTATTCTTTATCTTCCAACTACCGTAGCATTCAGGTTTTTTTTCTAATTTTAACATTTGAATGGAATAGAGTGACTGACATTTGGAGATCATTCTTCGGTCAAAAATTGCTCCACTTAATCGGAGAGAATATCGCCTTCTATCCCGTCAACGCCGTTCAATACAGAAATGCTCACAATTATCTCAAAGACTTTGACCAAGAAATGTAAATTTAATGCATTTTTTGGAGGAGAATTTATTTTAGAGATGTTTACGAAAAATCCGGAAAAATCATCAACTTCTTGGACTCGTGGATTTGCTCTAAACATTCCATCGATCTCTGCATGTTGGATCTAGCCAAGGCTTTTGCGTGAGTTTTGCTTTTTAATTTCCTAGACGCCCGTTTCAAGCTATTAATTTCTCTTATAGAGTTGAGCAATTCTTCCAACAAGAGGACTACAACTTGATTTCAAGATGGATAAAAGCTCTTAAAGCGATGGACTATGCTTTCCCAGAAATGATTGAAAATATTTACGAAATTGAACAAACCAACGAGACGGAAATATTCAATTCCACCAAGAATGAGCCAGTTTTTCAAAACTGTCGAGAAGTCAATTTGGATCTAGGAGTGGATATTTATCACAGCCGAGAGGAGCCAGGTCTTGTCTGGGCAGCTGATGCTCTCAACGGCTTTAGCGAAATCCTTTCTTGGTGTAATAGTCAGTTCCATCCAATATCCTTCGAATTATCCTAGTGGGCAATGAGACAACTCTTCCTCCAAGAGCCTTCCTCGAAAAATACCACAACTCCCCGGCGCTGAATTCAAAAAATAATACAGTAAGATTAACAAAAAACTACTCAAATTTTTAGGTCCTCGTCTTAGTCAACAATTACGAATGGTACGGTCATTTGTCCTCCGCCTCTGCTATTGGCCTACTTCAGCGACTTTATTCCCCTTTTTTCAAGGCAACCATCCTCTGTGGGCCATATTCTCCATCGAAATTGAAAAGTTCCGCTTCAAGTTAGATCGTTATTAACACTTTTTAATTGTTTTTTACTATTTTCAGCTATTTTCCCTCCAATTGAGCCACTGAATTACATCAACATCACTGAGGAAGAAATGCAAAAGGGATGGCATTACAGCCATTGTGTTTCAAAAGTCAGAGACTTGAGATTAGCTAATGTTGACGGTGGGTTTAAATTTCAAAATAAAAGAAGAACTTCTACGCGGTTTACAGTAATCTGAATCCTTTGAAAAAAAAATTGCAGGCTACTACTTTGTATCGGATGATACCATTTTCAATCTTTGGCATAACCTTCCCCAACACAAGCCGATGAATCCAATTGGTGTTGGGAGCTCCGTTCATTACGACCCAGAGAAAGTTCAAATAGCTGTGGATTTGATCGAAGGGAAATATCAAGACGATGAGAATCTTCAAAGAAGTTGGAAAAAACATCTAGAAATGGTAAGAATTTATTCGACCTTTCTGCCAATTTTTAGTTGGATTCTTATCGACACAATGGCTCAGCTAGAGAGCATTTCATCTACTCCGACAAGTCAGTTTTATCCGATTTGTGAGTTTTATTCCAAAATGAGAGATCAGAGAAAATTGTAGTATTTTCCTCCCTTCGAAGGAAATGGATTTGATTAGCGACTTACTCGAAGTATTGAGTGAAGCCGGCAATTTTGTTGAAGTCTCCCTTGGAAAAGTCCTCGACGCTTATGACTATAGCATGTAGGCTGCTGATCAAATTCACAATTCGTTCTTTCTCAGATCATGGAACTTTGCCTACCTTTGGTACGAAAAACGTGAATATCCATTTGATAGCTACAATCGGACTATCTACGGCTTGCATCCAGTCAAATTGAGCGAAGTCTTCGAAAAGCTCAATTTTCAAGAAAAGCAAGCGATTGCTTTGGATTGCTTTAAATATGGACTATTTTAGGTATTGCTCAACAGTCATTACGGCGTTTCATGAGGAGCTGTATACCTGAAGTAGAAGAAGAATCTCAAAAAAGTTGATTGGCTAGTTCTTTCCCAGCCAATCAAGATCCCATTAGTCAAGTTATTTTGATCAAATAAAAGTTTTGCATAGAAGTGAGCCATAGTAGAGAAAATAAGAAACATTTAGGCCTAGAAACTAACAAAAGCCTCTATGTTCAGCAGCCTCTTTCAGACGTCATTTTGATCTAGCGGGCATTTTGAACTTGCGGCTGCAGAAATGGGGCGAAGCTTACCTAGATGGGATTCACGAGATAGAGAAGAGCCGTTCCGAAAAGCAGAGGGGTTGTACCATTAGTCGCTTTTGTAAAACAATTATCAAAGTTGGTTGTTTTTTCTTTCAAATTCCAGTCTTTTTGATACAATATACTTGTCATTTCAGAGACTTACCCTCATGGAAAGTCTCCTCACTTTCGAGCAAAGGTGTGCTATTTTTCGGCACTTTTCAGGATATCTTTATTTTCTAAGGAAATCTCTAAGCTTCAATGAGAGAAGAAAAACGATGAAATTTATTGTATCCAAAGCCTTCTTGTTTAATTTCGACTATATTTCTCAAAAACATCCATATCCAATACATGCATATCGACCACATCCAACTCCACAGGTTTTAGAAGGAATTTTATTGCTTCTTTTGATTAAAAAATGGCTCAACATAATTTTGTAAACAATATGGAGTTTTAATGTTCAACAGGAGAGCCGTTCTTTTCTCATTTGTCGCCATTAGGGAAATAAAGCGACCTTCTTGAATCACTTTCCACCAGAGGTTGAAGAATCTTCTTTGAAGAACGCTTCTACTATACATTCCTGGGCCATGGAGCTACAATCGATTTTATCAAGCTAAAAATGCCCCCTACTGTAAGAGAAATTTGACAAATTGTTAAATTTAGCTGAGAAAAATGCGGAAGAAAATCGAGAGAAAAATCTCCAATCTCCATGTAGTCGATAACTTTCCTGGAACTTGAAAATTTGTGTGAAAAAGTTGAAATTACATGTCAATTTTTGAGAAGACTGTAGTCAAATTTCCAGAGATTCCCTCAAAATTTCTTGCAATTAGGGTCAATGGCTGAGAATTCTCAACATCACAGCCGTCAACATTAAAAATAGAGCATCGTCCTTTTGGCTTTGTCGCATTCATAAAGATTATTTTAGTCTTCTGGAAAGAAGAATTCAAAGAAAAAAAAGCTGAAGATCTCAAAGGACCTAAGAGCTTTCTGTAGAACTAGGAAGAAAGAGTCTTCTATTAGAAATAAAACTGCAGTGCGTCCAGAAGTTATGTAAAGTTAAGAATTTTCGCCTAAAAAAACGCGCTTTTTTAAACCTAAAACCGGTGAAAATTGGCGTCTTCTTTGAGTCATATTTTCACGCATTTTCAATTGAGTTTTTTGAGATTTAAACTGTTTTGGAATCACGAAATCGAACTGTTCCTTGGTAAATTTGAGAGACTTACTTCGTCAAATCTTGGCTTCAATGAGCTAACTTCAAGCAAATCAAAGTTATTATTAATCGCCACAATATTTCGACCTGCTTTCTGTAATTTCTTTCCTAATTTTTTGAACAATTTTCCTACCATAGTTCCATTCCTCCAAATGTGATGCCTTAGTTCTCCCTTAGTCGATTTGATTGTTTGAATATCCACCCGGCGAAGTAATGTATTCTCTCGGCAGAAATGAGAAATTATTTGGAATTCTTCCCAAAGCTGAAAGGTTGATTTCATAATTATCTTTTATCTTGAGGCTTTCTTACTTGCTTTGGAGTCATTCTCTGAGCTCCGATGGTATAGCAATTTTGATAGCTTTTCAGCGCTATTTTGATAATTCTTTTAATTTGACTATTTGATTTTCTGGAGGCTTCTTTAGCTGAGAGATAGACTGCGAATAAAAATAATAGAGTAAAGACTAGAACCCAGATTGGCTTTATTTGTTGTAACTAAATTAAATTTAAAAAATTGATGGGAAAGACCTACAAAATTTGAAGTTCTGCGTAAAAATTGCATAAAGAGGAGAGAATGAAGAGAATTTCCGCTTCAGATTTACTCATATCTAGAATCAAATGGCTAAAGGAAAATATCTACGATGAAATGATCTTCCGTCCCAAGACAGAAGGAGAAAAGAGGAGAAGGATAAAGTCTCTATAAATCGAAAATCTCCTTATCTCTATAGTCTCTCGAAGGAAATCAATTTTGACAAGAACTCTTTGGAAAGAGTCTATGAGTTTATCTATCTTGACATCTTTGATCGGCGATGTTGTCGTATTTCTGTCTACAAGACATCATAAAACACAAAGGTCGACAGGCTTTGGTATACTAATTCCAACTTTGCAGAAACTGCAGTCCTTTTGATTCGAATAACGAGGTTGTAATCGATAATCCTTGAAATAATATAATTATAAGTACCCTTTTTTTACAGAAGTTTTGACTTCCCCTCAACTTTCGGCAGTTCCTGTTGGTCTATGACTGACTCTATCTAGCGAACATTTGGATGAATCATCACAACTGGCATCAAATAAGAAACAAAAGGGGAAGAAAATGGATCGAGCTTCCTACTTCGAAAATAAACAGAAATTATTGATTTCTCGATAAATTCAGATACGAGAATTCTTCTTTAGATGAAAATAAAGTTGAAAATTATCTTCGACTTCTTCATTTAGCTGAAGGAGAAAATCTTGGCGAAAAGTGAGAATCTCAGGCGGCATATCTACCCATTAATTCAATGATCATTTCTTATCATCAGTTTCAGTTTTAGGCTAAAAATAAACAAGATCGTAGAATTTTCGGCGTGAAATTTATTAAAAAAATCGAAGCAAAATGAGGAAATAAATAACCACAAATTAGAAAAAAAAAACTCTTCCATTCTTTTGTAAATGTTCCTCATCAACTTCCGATGTTTCTCTGAACCTGTTTTTGGCGAATAAGCAAATATCGTAGGAATACATCAAGCTTTGCCGAAATAACCTTAGATGTCACGCATGTGCGCGGAGAACTTATTGAGATTCGATCGGGACAAAAAATGCTTGTAAAGGAGTTAGTGAATTTACAACTGCTAATGAGAAAAGATCTTTCCAAAACTCAATTTTCTTTCCGAAATAGATTCTAAAATCAGGCGAATAGCTTCCAATCTGAGAAGTTGTTTGCTCCAAATGTCACGACATTTCAAAGTAATTGACCCCAATTAATAAGTCGATTTTGAATAAACCCTCTAACAATGTGTTTGAAGATATTTCTCGAAGAAAAAACATCCTCAAAATATCGGTCATTTTCACTTCTTTTGAACCCGAGTCGGTGACGACTAGAATATCAGTACCAGTCGTGATGTTAGCTTCATAGATCACAAATTGATGTATGTTCGTGGAAATTTCGCAGAATCGAAAAGATACAAAAAACTTGACTGGCGATGTTTACGTCTCTATCTAAAAGCGTTCTTTAATTCTTTTAGCTTCAAAAGTAAAGCCATTCACAATCTTTTTTTAAGATGATTAGATCGATCAAACTTTTTTTTTTTTTAAACAAAAGACCGGATAGTCTTTAATATCACAAGAAATTGTGGGTAGTTTGAACTCGAAAGTCCAACGACTTCTCGGCACTGCAGACCACCTTGAGAAACTTGATTTTAAAAGTTCCAACATAGAAAGGGGTCTGATATTTTACATCAATTGTTTTGCGCTTTTTCAAATGGATTTAGTCTATCGTTTCATAAAGGACTACTTACGTATTGATTCCATAGGAAGAAGATTCAAAAGATTGTTGGCTATTCCCACTCGACTTCTTCAATTAGCGTGGCAAGCTCTTTTAATTCTCTCCAGAACTTTGCTTGAAATTTACTTCTAAGAAATTTCAGAAAATCTTTGAGATGATTTGGCTTTTCTCAATCCATGCGCCGAACAGAACACGTCATTTTTGTGGGTGACCTTTAAAATCAGTCTCAGTAGTTCTCTCACCTAGGAACAAAGGGAAGAGCAGAGCAGATTGGAGACATTTTTTGAGCTTTTCCCAAGTTCTTGGCCCAGGATTGATTAATCATTTCTTCAAGATCTCAGCCTTTTAAAAAAAGTTTGTGAATCCTTATCGGGGAATGAGAAAAGGCAAAAATGATAAAAACCATCCTATTTGGGATAATAGTTTTTCCTTCATTTCTAATTGAAACCAGTCAGCTTTTCATTGAACAGTTCTTTATCTGTCTAGTCTACCATACGCAGTCGGCCTTGTCCCTGTTTGAGCTTTGATTCTGCCTGAAATGAAGTGCACTAATCGACCCCAGTCTCATGAAAACCTTTTATTACTTATAGCCAATTAAATTACATTTTTACTAGCTGTTGCCTTTTATTCGAGTTAAAATGAACTTCTGGAAAGCTAGGCATCATTGTCGATATGAAGAGTTCATTGCGCAACTGATCTCTGGCATTTGTCCCGATTAGATTCAATCGAAAATAGATAGCTGACTAGATATAGAGTTATCTTTTGATTTTTGGATGGAAAATTACCAAAAATTGAGTCAATATAGTGCAGAAAAATGAAAAAGCCTTTTGGTTTTCGTTTAGATCTGAATTCAGCTATTGGCATTTTAATTAACTGATCTTGCAACAAAAGCTTCTTCTTCCTGATGGAAGCGAAACTGATCAAAGTACAGGACAATCCGTTTCTTTTTTTGAGGAAATCTTTGGATGAAAACTACCAAAATATAGTTTAAAAATTCAACTTTCGCGTATAACTGTAACGCACAAATTTTGTGCTTTTGAAAGATCTATCGTCACTGTGCGGTTATTAAAAGTCTGAAAAGGGAAGCAACCCATAGAAAGATTGGTGAATTCTCCGCCAGTTTGCAGTTACTTCGTGTCAGCGAAGTGATTTCTGAGATCAACTCACGAAAGTCCACTTTCTTTGTCCCCATTTCTTCACACTCTTTTGGCTGTGACACTCTCAATTGAATAAATAAGAGAGAGAGAGAGAGAGAGAGAGAGAGAGAGAGAGAGAGAGAGAGAGAGAGAGAGAGAGATTGACGCAAATTGTAGAAAAAAAGTTGACTTTTAATCAACAGGAAATGAAGCGGGTAGTGAGGTAGATCTTGATGGTGGATTTCAATGTTCAAGGTTAAAGATCCAACCGAAGCGGAAATAAATTCTGCTTTTTTAGATCCATTTTACTCACCATTTTTCGGCATTTTATTCTAATTTTTAAAGATTTCAATGCAATATTGTAGAGAAAATCAATGGCTACAGTATTATAAAACATTTAAAATTAGTTAAATCAATGAAAAATCTTTTAAAAAGTCATAGATCTTTAGAGATGATTCTATTCGAGGAAATACTATATTGTATCATTAGAGTTAGTGATTAGCGAAAAGCTTTCAAAATTGAGAAGGGTTCACATACAGAAACTATAGACACTCCGCCCAGTGATTTCATCCTTTTGCTTTTTTACCGCTTTTTGTTCCCAAATTTGATTAATTTTCTCGGAAAAGAGCTTGATTTTCCCTTCTCTCTATACTCGACTTTTGAGAGGAATGATTACTATTGAATCCAGAGAAAGGAGGTTAAAAGGTTGTGCAATATGTCCACTCGTCTCTCATTCACCCATACTTGAATGTCTTCTTATTTTATTTAAAGAGCTTGAAGGACTCCTCAGCAAAAAGAAAAAGCAATTTCTGGTAGACTTTTTCAAACTCTATTCAACGAACGGTATATTTCGACTTTTTCAGGAGGCCGATACATAGCGTTCTCTCGTTAGATGAATCTCTAATCCTTGAATGACTTTTAAAAGTCGGGTGGATCATTGTTTTTAGGGACGGAACACCGCGAAGACTTCCCGAATTGGGACGGAAGGTCTAAAAGGCCATTTCCGCCCCCACGACGACTAGTAGGGACTTTCTTGAAGTTTACAAAATCAAAGCAAAAGATCGTCCTTGTCCCGCTTCTGTCCGAAATTGACACCAAAGTTTCTGTGGGCGGATCAGGCCAGTTCATTCCAATAAATAAGCGCCACTTTTGTCCAATCGTCAGAAAAGATGGCCTCCCGTCTCAGTGCAGCTCTAGCCGCCGGCGACAATTCCTTGTCCAATCAAATTCCACACATCTATCTAACAGAAACAAACAGCGCGTAAGTCATTTACCACTTGTTAGCATAACCCTTCTATTTTTTAGCTCAACTCTCGTCGATGTTCGCTTTCAAATATTGAGCCACGTCATGCAAGTGGATAAAGAAACTCTTCAAAACGTTCTCTGCAGGAAGCCAGACAACAATCAGAATCCATCTAAGGGATCCGATCTGGAAACAACTGATCTCACCGATGTATTTTTAAAACAATCCAGCTATTTTACCAATAAAAAATTATAAATTCTATAGACTTACAGTATCGGACGATTTCTATGGGTTAAAATACAATATTAAAGCCTTTCTTTGGTCTCTCATGGGAGTTCTAATCGATGAAGAGAAACCAAATCTATCTATTTTGTGGAAGCAACTTTGATCAAAAGGTCAACTCGTCTCTCCATTTTCTACCACTGCCTCCCCAGTTCTCTTCTCCTTTATGTCAGCGATTTGTTTCGTCTTTTCAACTAGCATCTTCTTTCAAAAGAAGATGAGATAGTCACCCACGATCTCCAAACTCTGCGCCAAAGCATGGGAAAACCACCGCTTTTCTGTCTGTTTTAGGGAATTATTACGATAATTTCATTTCGGCGCTAGAAATCGAGCTATTAAAAGTTTAAAAAGCTCCAAATAAAATTTGAAGCCAGGAGATCCTTTATAAGCTGATCTAAGCTTTGTTTTGCTGATTGATTTCTTCTCACAAAAAAGTTCTTTATTCCTCAAAAAAGGGTTAACTTAATTGGAATCTTCAGCTTCTTTAATCCAAAAAGATTTACTAGCTGTAGAGAGAATTGATTAACGCAACGGGCATCTTCAAGGGCGAAATCTCGACTTTTTTACGTGATGATGACAATAGAAAGACCATTTTAAAAGTAAATCCGAAAAACAAGAACGCCGATAAAAACAATTGGAAACACAGACTTTGCTAATAGCTTTCAGTAATTGCAAAAGCAGGCCTCTGGGCAAAAAAGATTTGATCTGGCTAGCGATCTCGCTGCTTGTTCTTGATCTCCCAGTGGGCGATAAATAAAGAAATTATTCCTCTATTTGGTATGATTGAGAAATCTGAATGGTTCTGATGTTCTTTGAGCTGTTAGCTAAGCTGTTTGGGGAAATAGACCAGATTAGTCTTAAAATTGGTGGGCATTTGATCTTGCGAGACTTCCACTTTGAACCTTTCGATCTTGAGGGAACTAAGCCAATTTTTTAATATTGCCCAGAAGATCATTAGCTTCACTTCCCTATTCTTCACACCAAAAACGGATAAAGCAATCAAAAATATAGTTTCACTCTATATAGCGCATTTCTACTTATTCTTTGGCTATCTGAATAGCCTCTTTTTATAGAAAAAGTAATGAGTCATCTTGAATCAATGCAAAGTGAAGGTGAACTCATCAATCGCGACTACAGTACGTCAATTGGCGACGAGTTGGAATGTAGCACGTATGAAGCGAATCTAGGACAGGATAGACCGTAGCTTTTCTTTTAACCAAAATTCTTTAAGGAACTATTCACAGGGCTAAAGGCGTAAATTCAAATATTCACTTATGAGCACTCAGGCGATAAAGCTCGATTAGAGCTTCACTCCCTTAGCTGGGAAAGTTCCTTTAAAACTGACTGATAGATAAGCTTTGTAGAAGAAATTTGAGTAGACAAAAGTTGTTACTTTGCCCTAGCTCTTTTGGTTAAAGGTCAAGAAATTCTACATTCGTACAAGCGGTATGATTTAGGAAAGGCAGGGAAAAATGATTGATTTTCCCTTCCTCTTATAATTTAAATTTGGCTGAAAAAGCATCAAAATAATATTGAACCCAAACCCAACTATACATCCAACTGTAATTCTAATCAACAGAAACCGGAAGTTCATAATTATTTCAAGATTTTTTAATACGATTGACGCAAAATAATGCGAAACGGACTTTTTTAGCTTTTAAAGGGAAAAACAGAAGCTAGTTTGGACTGGGTTCAGACTTTAGCCTTGAAAGTCCAAAGATCCGCCATCAAGGTCTACCTCATCAAACGCGTCATTTCCTTTCGTGTAATTATACAAACTGTTTTTCTTCTAAAATTGAGTCGCTCTCTCTCCTTTTATTCAATTGAGACTGTCACAGCCAGAGAGAAATGAGAACAAAGAAGGTGGACTTCCATGAGTTGATCTCAGAAATCACTCCGCTGACATAGATGACTGAAGTACAGCGAGAGACAAAAGGGACAAAATCTAAGGGGTTTCTCAACCAAATTTTACTTCATAATTGAGTGGTAGCTATCGAAAAAGAATAAAATAAAATTCAATTCAAATGTCAATCTCCTCTTTACAGTACTCTCAGAATTAATCACCAGAAAGATCCTTCAAAATATAGAGAAGTGTCTCTGTTTTAAATGAGAACTTCATCTATCACTTTTAGATAACTCAAATCAATTGTCGCCCTTTTTTGCGATCATTAAGTTTTGACTTTGACCTTGAGCTGCTTAGATAGAACTTTGTGACGAGATGGCGAACAATAGATTGAAAGTGACTTCCTTTTCTACTTTTCAGCTTATTTAATGTCCAAAAATCTGCTCGAGGATATAGCTTTAAAGGAAGACTAACAGATGCGTAGATTTAGAGTGTTTCGAGAAAAAAATTTTTAGTTCCTTGTTTAAAACGCAGCCAGCGATATCCCACCCATTCAAGTTTAGGATGGATAGCAGATGGGCAAGGGCGCATCGATTATAAGTTTGGCTGATGACTGATCTGGGTGAGAAACTTTTCGGGGTTAGACTTTATTTATCGTATTGTGAATCATCATCGAATTCCTATTTGGCTATTTCGGGAGCGTGAAATGGGAAAGTTTTCTGTTTGAATATATGGATCATAAATCGTGCAGCGAGTGGTTGGGGATTAGATCTAGAGCACCTAAGTACGACGGAAATACAGGGAGACTCAAAATAACGTGGTCAAATTTAATTGCATCCTATCTCTAATATTTTTCTATGCTTTCTAAAAATTTCTTTAACCATTTTATTCTCCATATTTTTGTGTACTATGTTTGTGCTTTTCGTATCTTATCTGCTTAATAATTTTTTTTCAGCATGCCCAAATTAAGAAGCTCAATTTTAGAGCTTTTTCGTAAAGGAAAACTACAAAGTGAAATTATTCGACTGCTCAATATCCCCAAGTAAACCGTTTCAAAGACGATCTTTTGTTTCAAGGAGTTAGGCAATGAAAGCGACTATCCAGGCAGAGGAAAAAAACGTACCGTCAACAACTCAGCAAATCGAAAAATCATCAAGAAAATAATTGAACGAAATCCAAGGACATCAATGAGAAAAATTAGCCGTGGTATTGGTATCAGTCGCGAAACGGTTTGGCGTATAGCTAAAAACGAGCTTAAATTCAAGCCATACAAGCTTCAAAAAGTTCAAGAGTTTACTGAAGAAAATAAGAAAGTTAGACTTCAAAGATGTCGAAAACTCCTTAAGCAGACCGCAGGTCAAAATTGGGAGAGATTTCTGTTCACAGATGAGAAGCTGTTCACTATTGAGTTCATGGTGTGGGGAGGAATTTGTGCTACGGGCAAAACATCACTGGTTTTTCTTGAAAAAGGAGTGAAAATAAATCAAGAACTATATCGTTGTGATGTTTTGGAGGCAGTAGTACTTCCGTGGGCACAACAGCATTTTGGAAACAAGAGATGAACTTTTCAACAAGATTCCGCAGCCTCTCATAGGGCAAAAAAGACTCAAAACTACGGTAGGACCCATTTTCCGCAATTTAGCACATCTGAAGAATGGCCATCTTACTCGCCGGATATAAATCCGCTTGACTATACCATATGGTTAATATTGGAGACAAGAGCTTGCTTTAAACCACACACAAGTTTGGAATCTCTCAAACGATGATTGAAAAGAGAATGGGACAAATTATCTCCGGATGAGCTGCGGCCCATAGCACAAAATTTCAAGAAGCGATTGCTGCTCTGTATCAATGCTCGTGGTGGCCATTTTGAAACCGACTGAAAATATTGCTGACTTACATCCTTAGTTACTGTTTCATATTGTCATAGTAACAATTTCTGCTGATTTAATGAAAAAATACTCATAAAAAACCTTATCCACGTTATTTTGGGTCATCCTGTATCTATTTTATACAATTTTACCATCGGCCCTCTCTAAAATCAATAAAAGAGACAAATAAAAACAGATAGGTTTATTTTAAAATCTAAAATTTAACGGTCTTCCTCGTCCTTGTTTTGTCGTATTGTGAATCATCGAATTTCTACGAATTTCGGCGGATCTTGGCCGAAAAATCCGTCGCAGTTTGTCTTCAGCAGGAAGAATCCATGGAGCATTCGCCTATTTTATTGGTTCCTCAAACAAATTAGTGAGTATAAGAATCTAAATTCAACCAAGATTTTTTTGAGTTTGAAATCGCTTGCCTAGTTGACATCGCTTCGCAAACAAGAATTTGTTTACTTTTGGGAATTTCAGCCCAAACTCCCAGTAGATTTCTAAAGAGCTCTATCTGGTCGGAGCTAACGTCAGAGAAGGGAAAGACCATAAAGGACAAGCGTAAGACAGCCTTGATTTCATTTTAGAGTTGATGATTCAGAGAGCCAACTCAGTGTTTCTTATCACGTCACATTCGGCTTATCGATTCTCCACTAGTCCTATTCTCTGTCGAAAGGCAGTCCTGGCGGTCTTTGGCGCAAATTTGGACTGCCATCTTTTAATTATTATTTTATGATTTTCCATACCTTTCCAATCGCTAATTTTCTACCTTTTTCTTCACTTTTCCTTGAAATTTTATGGAGAAAAAGTTAAATTTTGGAGTGAATTTAGAGCTAAAGGCATTAAAAGTTCATCTAGCTAGACAATCAAATCCAGTAATTCTTGAAAGAGTTTCCCCCAAAATTCCTGAGAAAATCGTCAAATGTCTAGACGATTAGCAATATCATCGTTGCGCCAATCTGTTCTCTCGCTTACGGCCATACCACGTTGAAAGTACGCCATCCCGTCCGATCTGGCAAGTCAAGCAACGTTGGGCCCGGTTAGTACTTGGATCGGAGACGGCTTGGGAATCCCGGGTGTCGCAAGCTTCCTTTTGCTTTTATTATTATTTTTGAGCCAATTTTTTATAGAAAAATGACATCAGCTCGAGTGAAATTCAACTACGAACCTCAGCTAGAAGACGAATTGCCTTTGACAAAAGGGGAAATAATCAAAATTCTTGAAAAAAGCACCGACGGCTGGTGGAAAGGCGAGGTCAATGGTCAGACTGGCTGGTTTCCAGGAATTTATGTTGAAGAAGTAGGGGATTCCTAATTTTTTTTAAAGTTTCAAAAATTCAGGTTGAAGACGTCGAAAACCGTGAGCAAGAACAAGTACAACCAAAAATAATAAAAACTCCTCCAACTCCTGCGGCAGCAAATAAGCCGCAAAAGGGCCCAAATGCTGAGAGACCCGTCTTAGAGGTGAGGGGGTTACTGTATTTTTCTGATCAAGACCATCTTCTCTTTAGACTGTGGTAGCTGTGTGGGAGTTTCAAGGCGCCATGCCGGAGGAGATCTCCTTTTCAAAAGGCGAACATTTGGATATAATTGAGAAGCCGCAAAGTGATCCGGAATGGTGGCTGGCGAGGAATTCTGAAGGCAAATCTGGATTGATTCCTCAAAATTATGTTCAAGTTGGTTTTCTTACAAAAAAGTGCGGCCCAAATACTTCTTGCTGTCGCTTTCTGCATTCTTACTCATAAAAAAGACGACATCCTTCGTATCCAACAAAGGGGTTATTGCGGTGGGACCCATTTTATCCTAAAAAAGAGGCCTTGAATAAATTTAAGGATAAAAATGACTAATCTCTTTCTTGGATACGAAGGATGTCGTCTTTTTTATTAACAGACTATAGCTACAGTTAATCACAAATTCCCTTTGGATTCAAAGAATACCGCAATCCTCTGAAAGATTCCTGCGTCTGCTCGCTTTTTTATTCCTAAAAAATAATAATCCTTGGCCTCAGCAGGCGCAAGATAAAGACAAAAGATCCAAAATAAAAAACCATTTGAGATATGACTTTGAAAACTATATCAATCTCAGGCTAGGCAATTTTGCTTCGAATTGCTAGCAAGATTTTAATTTCACTATTCTACTTTATTCGCTTAGGATTAGCAAGCAAGAAATTCTCAGAGAAACAACGCCAAAATAAGCAGAATGCGTTGAAATTACGTAAATTAATGCGAGATATTTCAGTCAATAAATGTCGTGGCAGAAGAGATGGCAGATGCGTGGAATTTCGGTCAAATTAGTAGAGATGACGCCGAGAGGACATTGAGACTCGGAAAGGAGGGCGATTTCCTCGTGAGGGATTCTGAAAGCACAAAGGGAGATTATTCCATTTCTGTCAAAACGGACAGTAAACTTATTCGACATTTCAAGGTAATTTTTGCTTGTTTTTCTTCGTTTTTGCTCTCCCAATCGAATTCTAAAAAGGAGAAATTTTTCAGATTGAAAATAAGAACGGAAAATTGGTAATTGGAGGAAAGACATTCACAAACATGCCCGATCTGATTGAACACTATACCTCCCATCCAATCTTTGTTGAAGGACCAGAAAAACTGTTTCTTGTTCGGCCAGCACAAAGATAAAGATTTATTTTTATTCGAAATGACAAAATGGATGACAAAATGCAAAGTGAATTGGATAGAAAACTCTTCTCGACTGTATTGTGAATCACAGCTCGTTATTGTGGGCCTTCCCTGCGTCTAGTCCAACACTCCATTTGCTTATCGCTCGTCATTTTTGTCTTTTGACCTCCTTCTGGTAGAGCAGAAAAAGATGCCCAAACTGAGTATACGCTGCGTACCGAGAATTGAGATCTCCGCACCCATTTTTGCCCTTTAGTAAATTTAGGATAAAAATGAGCTCAGCCGCTAAAACCATCTATCTTGGGGCAACGCGAACACGCAACTCCATCGTCTCTTTTTTAAATTTCTATATTTAGACAGCATACTATGAATTTCTTGATTTCTATTGTTCTGGCTACCATTGTTCACATTTCATATTACGGAACTATTCCACATCTAGGGCCCCAGTGACCATGCCTCAAATTTTAGTGATAAAACGTCATGCTAGAAGGTCGTGGGTTCGATCCCCCATCCAGACAAAATTTTTTGCTTTTTTATTTTTACCATATTTCTTAAGGTTTCCAATTTTGTAATATTTTTATTCAATTCTAACGTAACAAATCTAACAACTGTGAAACAATGGCAAGGAAAGGCTGTGACCCAGTTCGACCTCTCAGCATTTATCACTTATTCGTCTCGTATAGTTCGGTCGCGCAGTTCTTGCGATCGAAATTGAGCGGCCATTATATAAATATTTAGATTTGTTACGTTAGAATTGAATAAAAATATTACAAAATTGGAAACCTTAAGAAATATGGTAAAAATAAAAAAGCAAAAAATTTTGTCTGGGTGGGGGATTGAACCCACGACCCTCTAGCATGATGTTTTATCACTAAAATTTGAGGCATGGTCACTGGGGCCCTAGATGTAGAATAGTTCCCATATTACTTATTACCGTTGTTTTATATAGTCTGTTCATAAAAAAGACGACATCCTTCGTATCCAAGAAAGGGGTTATCGCAGCGGGACTCAAGGCCTTTAGTAAGTAAATTTTAGGATAAAAATGGGTCTCGCCGCGAAAACCCCTTTTTCGGAGCAATAGCTGTCGTCTTTTTTATTAACAGACTATACTTCTATTGTTCCAGCCACGGTTCTACAATGCAATAAAAGTCAGTCGAGCAATAGCACGATTGTCGGATTTATAGTATTATGTTTGAAAAAAACGACATGTCTAACTATGACTCAACTGCTGCGCTGCAAATTTAAATTTGCTTGCCCGCGCTGCTCAATCTTAAAATTTGTTAAAGGGATACTCTGGCGCCTTTTATAAGTTGCTTTTATTCAATGCTAAATAATGCACTGATTTCGAAAATGAACACGAAATTGTATGAAACGAAATGTTTAGAAAGAAATTTATAAAACAAAACGAAAAAAGTGCGCACGACCGTAACCTAGTGTGCTACAGTAACCTACAGTAATCCTGTAATAGGTGCCGGACTGCTTCTTTAACCAAATTAAAGTAAAATTCAAATCTGCAGCGCAGTGGCTAATAGTCAGTTTTGTCGTTTTTTTAAAACAAACTATATCTAATCGTCAATTTTAAGACTCTCTTAACCTTATAAAATCGTCTAAATTTTGAGTAGAATGCCATCTAATTAAGCTATCCAAGGCTCTAAAAAAGTCGCTCGAACAATTTTATTGAAGATGAAAGTATAATCAAAGCTTTGATATAGTATGTCCAGAAGCCCATATGATATTCTCATTTTCGCTTCTAAGCAACCACCCGTACCCATTCCATTGAAAGAAATCTCTTTAGATCTAGTTTAACTCGTTTTGTTGGGAGGCATCGCCTTTTCCAAAATCACGTTTAATGTCGTTTTGTTATCAAAGAGTTCTTTCATCAATTTTTGATATGTCCGCTGCGGATTTATCGTCACCCTTGAGTTAGTTACGTTCACTAAGTCTAGATTGAAACGAGAAGAAAAAATTGTATATTTTCTGGTAGAGGAAATCTTTCTTTTGGCTCAGGCTTAGCCAATGCGGCCTCAGCGGTGCGAGTTAGGTTTTTGAAGAAAAAAAACGATGTCGCTGTTGAATCATTAGCCCAATTCTACTTTCTAAAAGATCGGCCAATTTCTTCTCTCTTGACCGTCTTTTCCTAATTTCAGGTGGGCTCATTAATGAAAGAAGGACGGAAATTATTCAAACGATTCCCTCTCAATTTCTTCATAGCTATTATTTTTATAACTTGCGTCATTCTCAGTCTTTTCAAAGAGGAAATTGTAAGCATTAGTTCACCAAAGATCAAAGATTATCCCAGGATACAACCAGAATAGCTTATATTCAAGATTTCAAACCTCGCCTAAATATTGGAATCATCGTCGTTATCGAGCCGAATGATGCAAAAAACTACGATAGAGCTACAGGTAATGCGAAAGCTCTTCTGTAATGTCCCATTTATTTTTTAGAATCACTGAGCTGCTATTCTAAAATCCACGGATACAATCTGACTATAGTTGAGTCACAAAATTTTGCCAAGCAGTGCCCCCAGAAAGATGTAAGTTCGATCCTTTTTAAATTAAAAAAAATTAGAAATTTTTCCGTCGCCATTGCATCGTCGCTCTAATGCTTCCAAACCACGATTATATCCTTTTCCTGGATGCTGACATCGGCGTAGTTAATCCAAAAAGGTATTCTTTTTTCTCTAATTCTGGAGCTTTTTGCTTCTAGAAGAATCGAAGAATTCATCGACCCAAATGTGGATGTAATTTTTTATGATCGCTTCTTCAATAAAGAAATAATGGCTGGCTCGTTTATCCTCAAAAATAGCTCCTACGGCCTGGAATTCATTCAAGGCTTTGCTGATTATGAATACAAGTTGCCGAATTCATTCCACGGCACAGATAATGGCGCTCTCCACGTGAGTTTATTTCTTTCTCTGACTCAAACGAATTTAGGTTTACGTGGCTTCGAAAATATTGCCCGATCGTCTAGAGGAATATTTTCTTTGCTTAGAAGTCTACAATAAATCCGAAGGCTATGATGAGCTCTACGAGTCTTGTATCAGAGCTGTGCTGGGTGTTCTTGAAACCTTCCCTCGTATCAAAATATTCCGAAAGGTTTGAGGATTTGAGAGAAATGAGGCGTCTTTAGGGGACAGGTTGGGCTAGAGATAGTTGGCTGACTAACTCAGTTTGGAATCCGGAGAGAGATTTCATGCTTCATTCGTGGAAGCAGAGAAACCTCAAGAAATATAACGCCTCTGTTGACCTTCCAATCAAGTGAGTTTTAGAAGCAAATTGAAAAAATTACTGCAGGATAATTTGGATAAATAATCGTGCTCGGCTCTATTGGTACGATCCATTCGTGGGAGAATTTGTTAGCAATCTCTGCGTCCCTGGGTTAGTAAATTAGTAGAAAGCTTTCATTTGAATGACTAGCCAAAAGATTTTTCTAATGAAAGGAATAGGAGGAGCCTTCGACCAGAAGCTTTCCTGAACCATTTCTTTAAAAATTGGCATTTTCCAGAAATACAAGCTGGCACTACGATGCAAATCTGATCTCATCTACAGCAGCAATTGAAGAAAATTTGGCCAAAGTTAGGACACAAGTCAGGAAGGATCATTACAATTATCTGGCGAGAATAAAAAGCATATTAAAACTGTGATTGTTTTTATTTTTTAATATGATCTATTCATTTTTGAGGGTAGAAACTAGGAGTTAAATAAATTTGTTTATTCCTTTATTCTATGCAAATATCTTTCTAGATCAATCCCAAAGAGAAAAATGCTGTGCCGAAAGTCAAAGAAAGCGGAAACAAAGCTTAGTGAGAAGACCATGAGACCGCTTACGGCCATACCACGTTGAAAGTACGCCATCCCGTCCGATCTGGCAAGTCAAGCAACGTTGGGCCCGGTTAGTACTTGGATCGGAGACGGCTTGGGAATCCCGGGTGTCGCAAGCTTCCTTTTGCTTTTCTTCTGGAGCAGATATATTCTGTTCATAAAAAGATAACATCCTTCGTATCCAAGAAAAGGTTTTTTGCGACGAGACCCATTTTTATCCTAAAATTTGCTAAAGATCTCTTTTTTAGGATAAAATGGATCCTGCCGCGATGAAGAGAACCTCGTTCGAGAGGCGGAGAACCACAACCAACGAATACATCAAGGCCGAGGAGGAATACTACAAATTATAAAAAATAAAGCTTCTTTTGACTCGGCGCTTCTTCAGAGTTATTGGAATGATGATGTCTTCCAATTGAATAAAGTTTGTGGAAGATCCAATCTGTAATTACTTTTAGAAACATCTCAAGTGCTCCCTTATCAGTCCCTACTAGCTCTCTTCTTATCTCTTTCACCTTTCTATTTCCACTTGCAATCCAATTTTTCAGCTATT
Organism: Oscheius sp. JU1382; assembly: GCA_932521405.1. NCBI lineage: Eukaryota > Metazoa > Nematoda > Chromadorea > Rhabditida > Rhabditidae > Oscheius > Oscheius sp. JU1382. Next base: position 7,411,153 of record OW051479.1, read on the forward strand.
CAGTCTCTTTAAAATGTCTGGTTCGAGTCTAAAAGAGACTGACCCAGCCTTGCAAATATATGAAGCTCAGGCTATTATAATTGAGCAAAATGAAGAAATAAGACGATTAAAACAAGAAATTGAAAGATTTCAAGCGGGGAATTCCAATGCAAATCAGCAGGGATTGGTTCAAAAAAGTTTGTTTTTATGTGAAAGTAGTCGATGAGAAATTCAGTGGAAAAATTAGAAAAAGAGCAAGCTGTCTCAAAAGCCGATTTTTTTCAGTTGAGTGAACAATTTAAAAATCTGGAGTTGGCTGTCAATCAATCAAGTAGGTCAGTTAGTTGCATGTGAAATAAGTAAATAGTGGGAATAGTGCAAAGACTGGAGCAAGATCTGACATCCAAAAATAATTTGATCCATCGCTCCATAGAATTGCAGTTTAAACAAACAGCTGGTTTACAATCGAATGTAAATCAATTGATTGCGCAACAGAAGAAACTGGGTTTGCTGAAAAATTAAATAATTTCCGGAAGTTTCAGCTGAAAATGTAAATGAAATTAGAAAAGAGAGTGGAATTCTACAAAATACATCGGTAGATTTTTAACTTTTAGATTGGACTTTGCTTGTAGATATTAGTTTTGGGCGGAAGGGGACCTCTGAATACAATTTACTTGCTCGATTCGAAGGCTCAAAGGTGGAAGAAACTGAGCATCACTCTTCCAGTGGAAATGTATAGCTTTGGAGCTATTGTACTCAATGAAGAAATCTATATTTTTGGAGGAATTGCTAAGTATAGTGAACAGCAGGAGTGTTATAAATTGAAAGATGATGGAAGTTGGATCAAATTGGCATCGCTAAATCAAAAAAGATGTAATATTTCCAGTAGCTCTCTGGTTTACAAAGGAGATATTTGGGCTATTGGAGGCTCTTCTGGATATTCTAGAGAATTTCTAAAATCAGTCGAAAAGTATGATATTTCCCAAGACAAATGGACCTACATGCCGTTAGTTTTTCTCCAAATTTTACAGGAACAGTCTCTAGCGTTGGGAACTTTGCCTAACTCAGCAAAGATTTTCCCAAATTCAAATTTCATTGTGATTTTTGTGTTTCTATGAATTCTGCTATTTCGCCATCATTTAGACTCTTTTATCGATGAAAAATAAAATCAAAAAGTTTGTCTGAAAGTAGTCAAATTTGCATAAAAGTAACGATGAACTTCATAAAATCTAATAGAATTAAAAAATTGAGAAAAAATGTCAACATTTGGATTAAAGTAGAACCTATAGCGAATCAAATTTTAAATGCGCGGGCGAAGATGCACATTGGGTTACTGTAGTTCACACTTTTTCGTTTTGTTTTATCAATTTATTTCTTGACATTTCGTTTCAAGCAATTTCGTGTGTATTTCCGAAATCAGCGCATTATTTTGCATCGAATAAAATCAACTTGTAAAAGGTGTCGAACTCTTCCTTTAATCGAAATCTTCCAGAGAAATGAATTATGCAAAACATTATGCAGCAGCAGCAGTATTTAAGGATCGAATATTTGTCACTGGAGGAAGAAACAACATTGCCTTAAAATCTGTGGAGATGTTTGATCCAAAACTACAGAAATGGATTTTATTTTGTAATTTGCCTATTCAAGTTATGAGTCATACGATGCTAATCAGCAATTCAACTCTATCCATTTTTGGAGGCAGTTCAGGATCTGGTCCATTAAATAGAGTATGGGAAATGGATATCGAAGATCCCAAGAAGAAATGGACAGAAAAACAGAGTTTTAAACATCCACGATATGATTTTGGAATAGGAAAACTCTCAAATGGAATTATTGTATTTGGAGATTGGGGTGAAAGCGGAGACACATCCGAAATATTTGATGGAAGTGAGTGGATTGACGGACCAAAACTGTCTCAAAGTCTATCATATTTTGCTTATACATCCATTCCCCGATCTCTTGCAAAAAGCTTTCTGAATAATTTTTCATAATTTTTAAGCCGTATTTGTATGAAATCCATTCCTCGTTCCCTCGCAGAATGGAATTCTCATAAATTGTTTAAAAATCAGTTGCTCTCAATTCTCCAAAAATCATCTGAAAACGAGAAGGAAGATTGACTCAGTGCGATCTCTGATTTTGTCTCAGATATCTCTTTTGTAAACAGAGAGCTATTGGAAATAGCAGATCTCTGGGACAATTTTATGAATTTCTTCCATTTTTTGGCCTATTTTTGTGTTTTTGTGCTTATATACTTTTTGGATAGAATTTTATTTTAAAGAATCAGAACCTTAGAATCAAGAAATACTTAAGCATCTCGATGGATGCAACAATTTTGTACTTCGACGTATTATAGCTCTGATTTTTCAGAATAAAATTAATGCGTTAGTAAAGAGATTTCTTGGTTCTAAGATTCTGATTCTTCTTAGAGGAAGATAAGCACAAAAATAGACCAGAAAATGAAAGAAATTCATAAAATTGTCCAAGAGTAGCCCAAGAGTCGCCAAAGAAGCCTACACATCCAAAAATAATTTGATCGATCGCTCCATAGGATTGCAGTTTAAAGAACAAACAGCTGATTTACAATCGAATGTAAATCACTTGATTGCGCAAGAGTAAGAAAGTGGTGTAACATCCGAAATAGTTGATGGAAATGAATGAATCGATGGACCCAAACTGCCTCAAAAACTATCAAATTGTGCTTATATCTCCATTCCCCGATCATTTGAATAAAGATTTCTGGAACAATTTTCTTAAATTTCCAAAATATATGCTCAGAAATATAATTTCAAAATGATTTGTTATGCAACTGTTTTGTTGTGTATTTTTAAAAACAATTGTCTCTGATTTCAATTTTATTATTATTGATAAACGCAATTAATAATTTGGCGCGGCGATTTCCCATTTTTATCCTAAAATTTACTAAAGGCCTTTTTTAGGATAAAATGGGTCTGGCTGTATGGAGACTAAAGTGGGACTAAGATAGAGGCACCCCATTTTTCGCCTGTCAAGAGCCATAGAAGGCTTATTTTGAAAACTGATTTCGCCATCGTTTTTAGCGGCCTTTTGAACCCTAGTATCCAAAAAATTAGTCCGATTTATTTATTTCCAAAAAGGTAACCAAATGGAAAACAATACGATACAGTCAACGAGCTCAAGGAGGCGATAAAGCGGGTTTGGTGGAACCTCGATTAAAGGAAGGGCGGGTCGATATTATAGCAGCTATTTGCATTTCTGCAGAGCAGATGATAAAAACCCAGTACATAAAACAACATTTTTTAAATTTGATGTATTTAGAAATCATTTTTTGAGGATAAACTACGAGATAAATTAATTTGTTTATTCCTCTATTCTAAGCAAATATCTTTCTACACATTTTGGGTCCTTAAAATTAACAAAAAATAGTCGCCAACTCCCTTTGTGAGAGGTCAAGTTTAAGAAAGCAAATTGCTCGTCTTCTATCATTATCGTCATAAAATCAAAGAAATGTTGTTTTTGCCCATCGTTGAGCGCATGATGAACCTGGAATTTGACTTTTTAAATGAAATAAAACTACTTTTATATTAAATTGACAGAGTGAATAGCCAGATTCAAAAATTGGCGAATTGAAGTGGAAGAAATGGAAGATACTATACTCGGAGTAGTCGAGATCCACCCAAATGTTGTCGATTATTTTAGACGGATTGTGGAGGATATATTCTTTGGTTAGGGTTTCTAAGGAGACGACGAAAGTCGACTCAGCGCTTGTGTTATTTTCTGGAAAAGTGGATATCAGAGAGAGTGAGAGAATAGCCTCCAGTAATCTATCGAGATCTGCCCAGGGGATCCTCCTGAAAAAGCTTTTCTCCAACTCTAGAGGCCGTTTTCTAGATTAAAAACTACAAGCCCTTTCTTGAAATTTTGAGGAATTCGCATTTGGAGGGCAGAGATATACCTGACCGATTGAGTTTTGCTCTCCGCTTTTCTCAATTCTCGTCGATCTTTAGAATTTATAATGTTCTGCAAAGTTGTAGAGGAGATAAGCTCTACAAGATTGCAATAAATCATAAAACTAGAAAGCTGACTCAAAATTGAGGAAAATAGCCAATTTGTAGAAAAGGGATCAAAACCTAGTGAAAAGACCATGAGATCGCTTACGGCCATACCACGTTGAAAGTACGCCATCCCGTCCGATCTGGCAAGTCAAGCAACGTTGGGCCCGGTTAGTACTTGGATCGGAGACGGCTTGGGAATCCCGGGTGTCGCAGGCTTTTTTGCTTTCCTTTTGAAGCAGAGCAGTGTCTTTCCAAAGATTTCGATTGATTTTTTTGTTTTCTTCGACGTTTACAATAATGTTAATGTACCCGTTGAAGAATCATCTCTTTTCATAGAGGTCGCCACCGGTTAGTTATCTCTTTTCCATCTTTTAAAAAAAAGTTTTAGTAATCACCCTCATCTTACTTCTCTTTATCGTTTCTCTGTTAAGGTCGTCTTCGGTTGATATCGACATTTTATCAACCCAGGCTATCACCATCTCTCACGTATTGAACTCGATGAGTGTGATTTTTAGCTATTCAGCCCATATAATCCTTATGGCCATTGTATAAAAGGATCAAACAATGCAGACTTTTGACGTGGATTGTGATTTATGGCTCTTTGGGTGCTACCCAATCAAGACTAGTTGCCATGAGGACTAATGGAAAACGAGTCTTCTGATTTTCCCTTTAACCCAGAGAACACGAAGTTTCTCTTTGTCAGTCTTTTTATAAATACCTATGGGGTAAACGTCAGCTTTTATCTTATTCAGTTCTAGAGTAAAATAAACTTTGTTCCTACTTTCTGGATTCCTAATTGGCAAAGTAGTGGACTATTCAATATTGTCTCTCCTTGCAATTTGTCCATTTGTGCCGACGGATTCAATTGCAATTATTAAGCGATAAGTGAAATTGTGATCTAATCTAAATGGGGACTTTAAGGAATGGTACTTACTGCTATTATGGCTATTCAGACAGTTCCGTGCGAGGAAGTAATTGTGTAAGTCGAAGGAAGAATAAAGAACGAATTTTAGAGTGGATTCTACAAAAATAATATGAGACTCGCCCTACAGAAGAGCTCAATAGGACGGAGATCCAGTCGTTGTTTATAGGTGAGCTTTAAATTCTAGATCTCTCTGTAGATCCGTGTTTTAGACTAAAAAAATTATTTTTAGGACTTTTTGATACAAAAACTTGTGAAGATGGCTGGTATTATAAGGTAATTTTATTAGAAGAAATACGGTATTTTCTGTTTCAGTATGCAAACCTCGAATAATTCGTTGGTCTGTTATTATATTTATTTATGGTTCTTCAGGATACATAACGGTAGAATAATTAGGGACATATTGATAGGTATAGTAGGCGTTCCAGTAGTTAGATGGTCCAAATTGAAAAGTACCCGATGTGTTATAAACCATTCTAAGCATGTTTGTATTTGATTGAATGCTTATTGGTTTGAAGGTACCGCTCAGTCTAAATTACTTTTTTAGACTTTTCAAACGACAAAAGAAAGTACGTTTGAAAAGGATAGGTATCAAATAGTCCTGAATAAAAGTAGAGATAGCTCTGATGGTCCAAGCTTAGCTGGTCGAAATCGATGATGACGTAGTCTCTAGCATCATTGGAGATGAAATATTCACAATAATTTGGAAGACTTGCACGTGGATAGCCAGGAGAAGAGAGCTTAACATTTATTTGCTTAAAAATGGCAAAAAAAGACTTTCAGGCTGAGCCACCCTCCTTTTTATCTCAGGGCTTTTGCATATACTTAACCAAAATCAATTAAGAAAAAGGAGCAAACTAAAATTTCAAGAGACTCGTAGAAAAAAATCAATGAAATGATTAAGCGAACTGGATCTGTCTTCAAACTGGTGATACTTTTTTAATTTGAAGGGGCATTCGAGGTCTGAAGCTAAGAATTCCAATAGCAAGAATAGTATCATTCGAAAGAGCGTGAAAAAATCTACGTAACGGTATGATTTTCAGCCACTCAAGAGATGATATTAAACTTCTAGGAGCCTTTTACAATTCGGGATAAGTCACACGAGTTCTGGATTACTAATACCTTTTAAAAGAGCTCGTTAAAATATTAAAATGACTAACCGTTCCATTTCCTGATAGCATCTGTGTTTTTCCTGGACATTCAACAGGCGAAATAGTTGGTTGTGGTGTTGTAGTTTGAATAGGTTTTGCCTAGAAAAAAAAGATACTTTTAATCATATTTTTCTAGCTCCTATTGGGGGAATTTTCTATAAATTTCTGAAGCTTTCGATTAACTTTTATAATTTTAAATCTTCTGCAAAGCTGTAGAGGAGATCAAGAGCTACAATTTTGTAAAGTATCGATTATTAAGAAATGAAGTGAAAACTTTCAAAAACTCATCGGATAGAGAACATACCTGGCAAACTGCTGCCAATACACTGTTGAGATCGTTAGTTGAGCATTGGCTGTTAATCCATTGACCTTTATTGACGATGTCATTATTTAAAGAGACGGAAACACATCCACCGAGACCGACATTTTCAAATCCAAAGTTGATGTAATTTACAGGAGAGCCATCAGACCACGTATAGTTAGATTCTCCATGATGTAATCCCGTCAGCATATAGGGTTGACTTAATTCTAGATAATATGGTGTGGCAGTTTGAGCCAATGATGTGAAGAAGGCATTTAGCTGTAAATGTTATCTGGAGTAAATTTCAAATTTATTCTACGGAATTAAGAGAAATTGCGCCTAACTAGGGAATTCATAGAACATAAGTCGGTCCCTTGAAACGAAATCCACACCATTCGAAAGAGGTCAAACGGTATCCCTAGTAAGTGGCGAATTCCTCTGCCGTTCCCATCGTTTGAATTCACTCGATATCACTCAGTCTTGCTATTAGCATCCAACGGTATTGAGCAATTCTCGCACTTTGGGTGGCGACGTAACGAATTCTCTATGTCGCAGTTCTGAATCCGGACTATCCAAGCAGCTGCTGGTTCATTTTTCCCGAATTGTAGGAGCAAGCGATCGCTGGGGTGGCAAAAAGGATAATTGGAGTAAACCAGACAACCAAACTGCGAATTACGAAGCTCTCTTCATAATGCGGAAAATGCATTTCGCTTAGAATAATGGAAAATAAGCAGTTTTACTTTGATTTTTACCTTTAGTGTAAATACAGGATTTAAATGAACAGTCCGGCACCAGGACTGCACGAATAGTTAGTTTTGGTTCGAAAACGAAACGAATAGGCATAGAAAATTTTTTCCGTTTTGTATTTCATCTCAAACTAGCCTTACTGGGCGCTGTTCTTCTTTTTTTATTCTACAGGCACCTTTCACAGGGCTAATGTAAGTAACAACTAACAGTAATCGCGGCGGAACCAAAAAGCGTGAATGAAATTTTGAAATAGCGGGCTAATCTTCACACTAGGTTACTGTCGTTCACACTTTTTTCTCGTTTTGTCTCGTCAAGTCTAACTGAACCTTACCCCCGGATTGTGAATTGACACCAGCGTGGCACTTTGATTACGACAGGCGCCTTCTGCATCAAAAATGCCAAAGCTTGATGCTGTTAAAGGTGTGGCAAAGTAGCAATTGCCCAAGAAATTAAAAGCTGGAGCACAATTGAGCGCTAAAAAGTAGATTGAATTGATTAAAACGATTTACGCTCAAATCCGGGAGTATATTTACACTGATATGAATAGCTGGTAACAGCACAGTCTGTGCTATACCACAAACCATTAACTCTCGAAAGATAGGCACAGGCTCCAATGGTGATGTCGGGCTTTCCTGTTTCAGAGATAGTTTTCCCACTTCAAACTTTTAGCAAACCTTCAAAGAAGTTTGCGTAAGACGTGGGACCAATTGGTTTTCCATTATCCCAAATGCATGATGTCGCGTTGCTGTCAGTACAGACCAAACCCAGGAGAGGATCGTAATAGCCTTTATGAAATAAAATAAAAATTAGGAAAAAAACTTCGCTTACTTATACTTAGTAACTTTGTATTTTGAAAGGCATTTTGTATGTCTACTAGGTAGGCTCCATCATTTCCGCAATATTGATCAGCTTTGATTTTTGCTGCTGGCGAACCGATAAACTGAAAGAATTTAGAGAAAGGATAGATTCGAACCGAGCTGTAACAACTTCCATCATTACCATCCGTGTAGTATGGAGGACAAGCAATGGACAACGTTTTATGGACAATAATAACGAGCAGAAGAAAATGCTTCATGACAAAATAAATGTGATAGAGTTCGTATCACCACAGTCGTTTTATATTAGTGGTAATATTGAGCTGACTGTGTGGATGACTATGCTTTGAGATAAGGTATCTCTGAAAAGTTAATGAGATTTATAAGAGGATAATTTTTCTTCTAAGTCAGAAACGTCAATCGATCCTTGAACAATCTCAACTCGGCCTAAATACTTTATTATTCAGTTTTCACGAACTGCTTTTCGTAGACTTTAGACGTGGATTGTGATTTATTGCTCGACTACCCAACTGCATACCAAATTTTTGCTCGGGCAGTTTATAATATACGGCCACGAATGTTATACATACTAGGCTGCGAAGTCTTTCATTAACCGCTCGATTTGGGTTGCTCTGAATTGTCTCGCTGTTGGCCACCATAGGATTCTTGCTCTGTGGAAGCAAATATCAAATGAATGAAATTAAAAAGATCACAAAAATCAACGACCTGACCTGACTTCTTCTTCCTCTATGGCTTTGAAAATCACAAGCTACAAGTTGAGGTCATTTAGCTGATTTATAATAAAGTATTTATTTTTTCTTCCGATCTAGGTTCTTCTGCTGAGACTTAGAATGAATAAAATTAGCAACGGAAGCCGCCAAAGAGTAAAAGAACGAAATAAAATATATGTTTCTTATCGAGGGTCGAGTTGAGATGGGCAGCCTTCTTGGCCAGAGGCTTTCGTTCTTCTAGGTCTTCTGTTGATCTAACAGCTTTAAGCCTGGCAACAATAGCGAGAATTGCATCTTTCTTCAGATCAGCCAGCTTCTTAAACATCAGCTGCCAGAATATTGGATTGCGTCGAGGTGTGAGTCTTTTCCAGATCATCTAAAGCCTCTAAAGCTCTGTTTCTCTCGGCTTTTTCGGTCCTCTTCTTTTCAAGATCTCGTTGATTTGTTTACTTTTCATTTGACTTTAAGGCTTTCATGATCTCGTTCATTTTCAATTCTAAGGTAGCCAAGCGATCGATCGTATCAAAACAATTATTTTTCCAGGCTGCTATCTCTTCTTCTAATTTCATCACTGAATTTCTCACTTATCATTTTAATTAAAATTGAACTTTTTTGATTCAATTTCTGTTCTCATCATCCATTCGAAGCCTTTAAATTTCTTGTACCATTCGCTCTAGTTTGGCATCATTTTCCTGTTTAAATCTCTCAAATTCTTCATTCTTCTCAACTAAAATAACCTGAGCTTCATATAATTTCAAGATCGGATCGTTTTCAATTAGACTTGAATCAGACATGTTTAGATAGAGATTGAATAGCTGAAAGAAATAATTTTTTGCAACTTATGGAAAGAAAATAGGAAGTAAGCTGATAAGAGAAAAAGCTAATGGCGAGCTTATAAGAACTATATATACATCTGATAAAATTCCTAGTTTTCATAACGGCAGTCCTCCAACAATTTGTGACAAGTTGAAGGAGAGAATACAAATAATAGGACGAATTTATTCGAAGCAGATCTATAAATGAAGCAGAAATCCCTAAAAATGCATAACCATAGAGCGTAAATAAAACACGGAAGCATCCATCGGAGAATACAAACACTATAGTGTAGCTATAGCCATGTAAAAACAATAGTACTTGGCCACATTGAAATTGAGCAAATATATGTGAAAGGCTAAAGTCTAGTCCAAGATGGCAGCTAAGCCAACTGTAGAACACAGCTCACTTTGATACACATCCCAAATATTTTGATAGACTGCTCCTATAATAATGAGATCTTTGTTCAAATAAGCTCAATATTGTTCGTTTTTCTTGCTTCTTGAAAAATGTTCATTCAAAAAAGTCATTCAATTAGCCAAATCGTTCCGCACTTATAGGGAAGCTTGATTTCCAATTATACAGCAATTTTTTTTAAATCTTAAATTTGGTTTTTTGAATGCCTCAGATTCTCGATTATCACACGGAGATTATTCGAATAAGATCGATGTGTAGTTTCCGCTTAAAAGAACATCATTGGCAACCAAATGAGATTTTTTAAGTGAAAATCATATCCAGAATGCTTGATTTGGCAAGCGCTGACCTCTCAACGGACAAAAGCGACAAGAAGAAAAGCGCCGCAAAAATCGATGCTTTCGTTTTTTGGCTCATTCTTATCCAAACCTTTTCTCAGTTTGGTTGCCAATGATGTTCTTTTAAGCGGAAACTACACATCGATCTTATTCGAATAATCTCCGTGTGATAATCGAGAATCTGAGGCATTCCAATAATCAAACTTAGTTTCCTATGTAAGGTTATTCAGTATGTAGAAGCTCCCTCGGCCAAAGTTGTCGCTTTTTATGCAATTTAAAAGCAAATATGTTTAGCTGCATTAATCACGAAAAAGATTACAAAATCAAAAAGTTTTCAAGAACGGAAAACTGCAGTAAAAACGCGAATGAACCTCTTAAAATGTCCGAATAATCGAATCTCATTCCTGGTGGGAGTTTCGGCTTGCTAAGCCAAAAAAGATAGCCGTAGTATAATCCTCATCTAACAAACTCACTGATTTTTGGCTATTCAAATGGCATGATAGAGAAAGAAGAGCAATATTTACTTTAAAAAACGCTCTATGGTGACAAAAATTTATATTCAGTCTAGTTGCTTTATTTGATCAGAGATTTCAGTCGCATTTTTGATTTTATGGCGATTTTTTCATCATTCTAGTCGAGTAGATATTGCAGTTCTTAAATTTTTTTATTTCTCCTTTTTATCAGATTTATCCAAAATTTACTCATTCAAGTTAGTGTTTTTGAAGTTTGAAAATAAAGAACTAATTCATTCGATGGATGCGAGAGCTTAAAACTTGAACTGTATTTCTACTCTTTCGTCTTGTTATAATTGATATTTTTATTCGTTTTTTTTTTGAGGATTTTTCAATAAAACAATGAAAGAAAGTGAATAAGTTATGCATCATCAGCTTTACCAAGATCCGTTCCATTTTCGCAATGCGGATAGCAGAGGGCGATATCCGGCAGGTCGAGATGCTGAACAATTCTGTATTGGATCTTATTCGCAGCGTATTTCTCAAATTCCGCGAAATATTTACGAATCTCCAGTTGGGATTTCTTCTTCTCCGGTATCCATGGCCAGCCATTTTCAGTTGAATCGCATTTCTCATAGTCGGGAATTGTCTGAGCTTTGAGAAATATCTGCGAAATCGCTTACGGTAAATGGAGGCGACTTTGACTTTTTATTCATTTTTTCGAAGAAAGCCGGATAGTTTGTTATGACGGCTGGAGACAACTCAGGCCTCTTGCTGACATCTCCTCCCTTCCAGCCGTGTACCATAAAATCGCTGTCGGTCCAATCGTCATTCGTTATGTAGGCATCTCTCACCCAGGAGTGCGACTTTCGATAGATTCGAAACTTCCCCGGCCAGACGCGATTAGCTCCTGTTTGATTATTTTTCTGTTCAAATGGCTTGATTTACCGAGAGTCTGCTTGATGCAGCTAATAAATCGCATGTAGGTTTCATAGCTGGTAGAGCGTTTCCACATCGTCATGCAGTTCTCATATTCCTGGACAGCATCTGGGATAGCATTCTTCAAAATATGGTGCTGCATCACTCCATTATCGACGCCTGTCCAAGATTTCGGCAGCTTGAACTCCCAATCCGCCCAATCCATCAGGAATTTGATGGCGAATGGGGTGTTTTTGACCTAAAAATTAGTTATTTTCACAGCCGGAATATCAGCTTTTCCTATGAGGACAAATAAACTACTGTAAAAATAATATTTCCCCCAAAAGTCCTCTAATTTTTCCTTTTATTGAAGATTTAATACCGCATTTCTTCTATTTTCTATTGCCCGTATCAAGAGTTACAATTTTGTAGCAAATTGAAAACGAAATTTTTAAAAAGCCAAAAAACCCACCAAATAATTGCCGCAAGCAATCTCCCAATGCATATTCCTTTCGTAAAATATGAAATCAACCCTCGGGTCGATGTATTCCTCAATGCAATGATGTGGATTAACGATGCCAGTATCAGCATCCAATACCATCATCCAATCGGTGTCCTTCAAATACTCTGCCACTACGCAATGCTTTCTAAACCAATAGGCGGTCTTGTATTGGCCACAAGCTTTGAGCGATCTCTCATCTTTTGTCACATCGACGTAGACCAAATTGTAATTTTGGCTTTTTAGATAGCAGCGAAGAGTCGCATTGGCCACTCGATACATTCCCCTAAAAGAATAATTTTTGTGTAAAGCTTTTTATATTAAAAAAACCTATTGACGGCGTCAGTATTGTAGAGAACAAAAACCATAACTCGGCCATAAATTAGAGGACATTTTTCTATTTCTCCTGGTCTCTTTTCTCTCGTAGTTTTTGGAAAATTAGTAGAGGATTGCTGGCTATTTGGATCTTCCAAAATCTCACCCGGCTCTTCTTCTATCACAATTCGCTTATCATCATAATTTTCTTCTTCTTCTGCTCGAGGAATCACTCCTCTCTTCAAATTGTGGCTCTTAGCTTCAAGGGTTGGCTCTCCTCCAATAACATTTAAAAGCTAAAAATAGTCCACAAATTTTTGTTAGAAAAAATATCTCCCACCTTTGGATAATCGTAGAGTTGAAGAGGAAATAAAAGAAGCAGAAAAATGAACAAAAAGCCGAGATAAGTGTTCGAGAAAAGGTTACAAGCGGCGGTTAGACATCGTTTCGTTAGGGATGGATTGCCATTAGAAGTGAAGTGGAACTCCTGAGTTACTGTCATTTTTAAATCTGAAAATGGTGGATAAAGCGGAAGAAATTGAGAGAAGAAGAGAACCCGAATAAGCTCCAGGCGACACCTCTGTGTGTGCCGAATGCCATCAACAGAAGAATAGAAGAAGAGGGAGATACCACGTTTCGCTACAAAAAGGCTAACACGTTTATTGTCTCATCTGTAGATTTGCCACCAGGCGCCCTCGACCCTGATTACGGTCGGCCATTCTTGTATCTCGTCTGCCAGTCAGCAGGCTGTAGCGATTTTTCAAAGCAACTAGATCGACTAACCATATCATGTCATTTTCAGTTGCTCTGTATCGTTGAGATCCCAATCACCACAAAGGAAAGGACACATCCCTGAAAGGAGAGAAACATAAGTGAGTCAATTGTTATTCAATTCATCTTTCATTAGTCTTAGCGCTAAAAAGCTAGTACAGATTAGGGAGGCTTTGATCTATAGAAACAAAAAAGATCTAGGATTTGTGAAGGGAATAGCTTTACGAGACGGGGATTACAAATAGTCGTGAGAGATAGGGAGATTCGCTTTATTTCCGAATAGATTGGCGCTTTTGCTACGAAATTGATTTCTCTCTTGTATTCAACTGAGTGAGTAAGAGAGAATTCAAATTATTAGGCGTACATCCTGCATAATTTGTATCGCTAATATATGAGATAGGTATAGGGAAACTGCTTTAACAATACAGCCAATAGTTTCCAATAAAAAATAATAATTGGCTATTTTATTCATCTTCCCTTTCTGGAATCCTTAGAAAATCTGCAACTTGAAACACAACTTTAAAATACTGTATTCTCTTGAATAGGGACAGTCGAAAATTATTGTAACCCTAATTTTTGTTAGTTGCTAGGTTCTAGGAACAAAAATTGGCTTTTTTATGCAAAGTACTATTGATTTTGGATGAGTTTTGGGAACTAGTAAACCTTTGGGGCCCCAGTAGCCATGGTTCAATTTTTGTGTTGTCAGGAGGGTCGTGGGTTCAATCCCCTCCCTGATTTACGTTTTTGCTTTATTAATTCAAGTCTTTTTTTCATTTTTTAAACGTTTTGACTCAACTTTATCAAATTATAAGCATATATACATTGGCATATCCTCATTATCCAACGGCAAACTCATTTTTTGAGCAATCCTATTGATAAAAGATGCTTGCCTATTGAAAAGTTGATTCTCTTTAAATAAAAATCCAATTTCTCGACTCAGACCAGCTCAACAGCTCGATAAGCCAGAGAATTCCAATGCTAAAGAGCAGCAAAGGAGCAATAAAAGGTCAATTCAGTGTGCTTTGTGCGACTGAATTGAGTCAAAACGTCAACAAGTATGAAAAGAAGACTTGAATTAATAAAGCAAAAATGTAAGTCAGGTAGGGAGATTGAACTCACGACCCTCCTGACAATACAAAAATTGAATCATGGCTACTGAGGCCCCAAAGATTTACTAGTTCCGAATTTTGTAGTTCCAGAGACCTAGGTCAGTAGACTTTTTCTTTTTCTACTACTGAGATATTTCATGCGAATGGTCGAGTAAAAAATGTAGCTTCTTTACAAATTGTAGTCACAGAAATCAAAGTAAAAAAGGCAGCTGTTACAACATATAAATTTCAATATTGATATGAGCGAAGCGAAGTTACACAATCGGCGGAAACACATTTCGTGATGAACTCTGCTGCCAAATTTTATGTTTTGCTGGCAGATCATTTCTATTTGTTATTGACAAAAGTCTCCTCTTTTTTCTGATAACCTCCCTGATTAAACTATCTGATACTGTAGCCTAGAAGAAGCTACACGAAGATAATAGTCAAGCATTTTTTAAATTCAATATTTAACGAAAAGATTAAAACTAGAAATCAGGAAATAATTTTGAATTTGAATAAAAAATTTTTGCAAAATACGAGGAAGTTTATATCTTTCGACGCACTTGATCTGAGCTGAATTAAACTGCATTTAGAGAAAAAAGGAAGTATCTGATAGGAATATAGAATTGATTAAGATTAATCAAATAAATCTTGGGGAATACTGTATTCACAGTTTAAAAAAATAAACAATTGAGCTTTTGAGCAGGCAAATCAGCCATTTCCTCGTCTATATTGGACAAAAGAGAATATTTATTTAGTGAGTCCGTATGTTCGCGCTGTCAGAAACAAATTGCTCAATCACAAATTTTATTGGATGATTGATCTCACAAGAGGGAAATTTATATATAGGTTGATCTTAAATTCTTTTTTTTTTAAATCCAATCCGGATCGGCTTCCTTACTCGAAGTCGAGTTAGATCACCCGGATCTTTTTATTTTCAAAACCTGGGATCGGATTCAGTCATTTTTCAATTTCTGGGTTACGGTTCCCAAAAGAATCTTATCTCATTTGATAGAGCTCAAAAATTATGGATTCTTCAAGTTAAAATCACCCATCCATTAAGTCGAAAAGAATTTGGAAATCTCCTGAGAATTGCAGCAAAATTCGAATTTAAAAAATAAATTTTTGGCGTTGAAATTGAACTCGATCTCTGGCTTGGTTTTAAATCGAAGTATAGCTAATAGTTTGTTTGTTATAGCGAAGTAATTGTTAGTTGCTGGGCTGAGCAAAGACGGAAATTCACAGAATAAATGGCGCAGGTGTTCAGCAAACAGTATGCGACTATCCCGGACCGGAAGGGCTTTCCAACCTTGATTTTTGGCTTAAATCGAACGTCTACTTGAAATAAAAGTCTATGGTATAGCTTTGATCCAAAAAATATAAATACAGATTACTCAGACGCTTAGAAAAGACGGCTTCTACGATACCAAGGGATCACTTGTTCGAAAAATCGCCGCAAGTGTCCTTCAAAAAACCAGAACAAACCCTGCAAAATATCTTCTATTTGAACAGGATCTTCACTTCAAAAACTCCAATTCCAATACTGTCCGCTTTTCATTTCTGCAAACGGCTTGCACCATCTGCAACTGACTAAACATCCGCTAAACTTGAAATCATGTGGTCTGAGGTCAAGAAAGGGTCTGAAAACAATCGAATCGACTTATTCAAAAGATATTTCTGTAGTAGGTCAAGCAAGGGCTTATTTTCTTTCTTCTTCTCGACTCATCCAAGTCATTTTTGTTCTCTTCTCCCCAAAACAGAAGGAATAAAAAGACAAAAAAAAAGTTTGAACCCATAGATTATGCTTTAATTTCATCAGATTTGCTTCAAATAGCTTGACATCTTGAAATAGGATCGGAAGCAGCTATTTTCACAGACCATGTGGTACCAATATTTAGGCATATGACCAACAGCTCTAATAGAAGCCTTCTCCAAGGTGTGACTTGGCCTTGCCATTTCCACTTGCTTTCATACTTTTGTATCTTCAGCAAACATGTAGAGGAAATTAAGAGCTAAAACTCTATAGAACAGCGAAAATTATTAAAGCAAGTGAAAGATTCCGAATGAAGGCTTTTCTAGAGAGAATGCAGTAGTTTTATTTAGAACTTTAAAACTCTATTCTCCAAATGATTTGATAGCTTTTTATTTAGAAATGAGAGCGACATTTTCTCTTTGGCAACAACTCTTCCATGTTTTCGTGGCGATTGAATTCCTCCTAGCCATTAGCTGCATCTTCGTTTCTCACCGATTGATGAATCCAGACATTCGTAAGGAAAACTATCTTTGCTCTTGGATAATTAATCGATTCAGACATTTCTGTTCCCTTATTTTGGATCTGCGTTGGATTTGCCAGTCTCTTCTCCATCAAAACGATCCTCCATAATGAGCAGTCGCTTGACGAACACAAACCAGCTAGCACTTTGTTCTACCACCAGGTAGTTTTCCACCAAACATTCTAGAAGAATTTTATTATTTATTTCAGATTTTGAATGTTGCCATCCCGATCGCCTTGCTATTGATGTGCCTAGCTTTTAGCACAAATCCATTGGTTGTCTTATACCCAGATGGTTAGTTTCCTCATTGTAAAATTTAATTTGTTCTTTTAGGGTATGATGGAAGCTTCATCTGTGGGGTTTTTATTGGCGTCCGGGGGGTTTTGACATCAGCAACGGCGATGATTTATTCTCAATTGAATAAGTACTCCCAACTGATGGAAAAAGAAGAAAGAAGGGGGGAAGAAGTCAACAAATGTTATTCCGATTTTTGATGAGATTTTAAGAATCCTTTCCCGCTTCTCTCTATTAGAATTTTTTTTAAAGCGAATAAATTGAATATTCTTAGAAGATCATTTAGCACCATAGATCTTCATTGTTGATGTCTGGTCACCTCTCGCGTAGTTTCTTCTGTCCATCTCTTGAACTTTTGGTTCAGCTTGTCTTTGAATTTCTCAGATGCAGCAAGGTGATATGAAGCTGCCAAAAACTTTTATCGAATTCCAAGAGAAGAATATTTGACGCAAAATTGTACCAAAACTGCGAAACTTTTCTTCTTTCTATTGAAGTTTGGATATATAAGAAAAAGTTGTCTGCTTCAGAAGAGCACAGATCAAATTAATGTTGATGTTTTCATTGACACAGCTCTGATTTTCGAATTTAAGCATTATCTATAGTTTACACCCCCAGAGGAAATTATTCCTTCATCAAAATATCCATACCTTAAAGAAACTGTCGGTGCCATCCAACAGGGCATTTTATGCTTTACGTGCGACAGACCCAAAATTAATAAACCGTATTTCTTCTAATAGAAGCCTCCCCTCTAATAGAAGCCGGTCCAACAGATTGAAAAATAGAAGCCCCCGGCTTCTATTAGAGGAAATATGGTATCTCTAATATATAAATCCACCCCCTTACGTAAGGGCGCTGCTTGATCCTCTTTCGCTTCCATTATTTTTCATGATTTACAATGTTCTATAAAGTTGTAGATTTACATCTCTTCTAGAGGTTTTCAAAAATTATAAATATGAAAAATAGTGGAAGTGTAAGAGGATCAAACAGCAACCGTCTTACGTAAGAGGATGTGCTTCTATTAGATAATACAGTAGTTAGGCCTAATTTTCTTGATTTCATAGAATAAATTTGAAATAAACGGGAGAAATCAGCATGAGGCAAGTCACTATCATAGGGTGGATATGACTGCTGTATGTACCATTGATTTCATTCCAGTTCGTTCAGTTCACGTTTTTTTTCTAATATTTAAATTATCACAAAGAAAATAGTTAACATGATCTGATTTTGAGGAATACATTTAGCCAGATCAAAAGAAATTTGCTTGAAAACTTTGACATTGAATTAAGTGGTCAGGATTTCTGTGCTCGAAATGGAATTCCCTCCGACTGCATAAGCAGTAGAATGTGCGTAAATGGAATCTGTCTGGAAATGATTTAAAACAGGAAATTATAGGGCGCGTAGACAGAGTTAAACTTTGGACTAGAAAGGTGTTTAGGAAAGCAACTGAAGAAAGGAACTTGACAGAAAAATTGAAACGAATGCGTGAAATAAACGGAATTGATGTGTTAAGAGATGAAATTAGAAGCAACAGTTTTAAAATAATTTTATCTTATTAGACTTTCCGGTTTCCTCCGCCATTACACTCCTGTATTTACATTAATTGACACTCCAATTTTGTTGTTTCAGGATTTGAATCAGAGAGTGGAATGAGAAATTATTTAGGAACTCCTTCACAATAAAGTATTCTATGAAAGAAATCTAGCTTATCGCCTTTAGGTTCCTGCGACTTGGAACAAGAAGAGAATCTTTAAGTGGACTAGTCTATATCTTCAATACTAAAAGACAGCGTTTAAAAAACATAAGAAAGGGAGGATTTTCAGCATTTTATGCTGAATTTCCAGTTTTTTTTTTTGGAAATTTATTTTACTTTTACTTCATTATTTAGCCGAATCATTTGGCAGTTTCGAGACTTCTAGGTGATTTGGCTGACGTTTTCTGCGACTTCTTCTGGGTTTCTCCGAATTTTTCAGCCGTCAATTCTTCAGTCTTCGATTCGCCGCTCTTTGACTGCTTGGAGCTCTTTCGGCTACTAGTTTTGGAGCTATTCAACCCCTTACTTTTTGCTTTTTTCTGCATCTTCGGCACTAGGTTCGTCAAAAAGTTGCCTTTTGGGTGGTCGGAAAAAGGGTCATTCTCATATTCATCATTAATACTCATACCGCTCTTATGCATTAGAAGATTTGTCGTCTCCTGATTCGCTTTCTTCACCATATCCATCTTCTGTCTCAGATTGATGAATGTGCCGTCAGCTTTTAGGTAAAGGAAGCTGTTATATCGATAAGGTTCATATTTTTCCACACCTTTGCATAGCTTGGCCCATTTATCAATTGGAAAATCAGTTAAGCGGGTGTCATAGTTGGTAAATACCGCTACAATTCGACAATTATTCAACTCTTGATAGCCAGCATCCTGAAATTTCATTTATTTTACTAAAATTAAGCCTCCATCCAGTTAGAATAAAAAGATTTTAAAGCATTTCAAAATTCTATATTATACAACCAGTCTTAAGTTTTGTTTTCTGTAACTCTCTCTCTCTCTAGAATTTTAAGGAATAGTAAAAGGCTTTTGAGAACTAACTGAATCCAACCTAGTGGGCACAGATTAGCGTTTTTCCAATTGGCGCATATCTATCGTCTTCAGGTCTCGCTAAGAAGTGGCGTGATGTATTCCAATTGAAGATCTCTGTCAACCCATGAACAGAGCAGCCGAATTCAAAACTTGGAATTAGATAGTTCCATGTCAGCAGTAATAGGATAAAAATGAGTCTTGTATCGAAAAAGCTTTTAATAAGTTTTAGGATAAAAATCTCAATAAAAAAGCTGCAGTAGTTCTATCATTATCAGACCACTTCGAGTCAGTTGATTTCTGCGGTTTTTAGTCGTCAAAATTAGTTTGGTGCTGGTGTTGGGACGATAAAAATCTTCCTCGCGTGTTTCTTCGATGCTGTTCGAAGATCATGCGCGATTTTTAAAGAAACCCGCTCGGGTAGACAGGACACCAGGGATAGCTTTATCTTACTAGGATCAGCTCTCCTATTTAAATATGCTCTCATTTGATGACAGCTCTTGTCTCATCTCCATGGCTTGTTCAAGAGTTCAACTCGTCGGAAAATTTCTTCTCAAATTGTTCCTTCTTCTTTTATTTTTAACTTCAATTTATTTGTTCTCTTTTCGTCCATTTGATAAACCTACTCCCCTAGCTGAAGTAAGACTTATTTTTGGACTCTTCACTTCACTTTCCAGCTCCCTGAGGTTGAACAAAACATAGAAGAAAACTACATAAGAGCCAATAATTCTGATTTCATTCATGGTCGCTTATTTTCTGAATATCCTTACGACGAACTTTGTTCAAACAAACCTGATGTTTGCGTCGATTCGAGGAAGAAAGTCTTCACATGGCTCACTGTAATTTTTAATATCTTTTTCTCCCAAAAATAAGAACCAAATTTTATTATATTTTCTAGAAATCTCTATTGTGGTATAGGCAATTAGGTAACTAGGGGTCTCTTTTCTTGGAGAAAAAACATATTTCGGAAAGGCTCAGAATAGAAGATCTAACTACTGATAATCGACTAATGTTTGAATCCATTCGGCGAGAGAAAGAAAATTAAAACTATAGGAAGAAGAGATCAAAACGGGAATTGTTTTCAAAAAATTTACGATTTCTTGGCTTTTGGTTAAACCAATTGAATCAATTACGACGAATCGACTAGACTCCGCTAAAGGTGAGATTCGCTCCCTACTCTTTGATAAAATACCAGCCCAGAATGGTTAAATCCTCTAACTTTTCTGGCATCGTATATGGAAGTTTTTTTATCGACATTCAGCTTCAAAGATCTGTGTTGGAACTTGCGGATCCAAGAGCGTTAGAACAAATGCTCGCTTTCGATTCATCTTCACAAGGCTGCTAGACAGCAAGACGTGAATCCAAAAGAACATAGTGGATAATGAAATGAGATTCTCCGTAACCACGACAATCTCTGGGGTCATCTCTCTAATCTGAATATAAATGTTGAAACGAGTCTTACCCATTCCACAATAGAGATTTTTTTTGAAATTCGCAAAAAAAAAGTTAAAAGCGCAGTAATTTCATCTATTATAGGTAGCTCCTCAGTATAAAATATCGGCTTGTCTAGTGCTCAAATCTGCGTCAACTGCCATCAATGGAGCTTTTTGTTATCTCCAAAACGAAACTTTTCACTTAACAGCTAATAGATCAAGCATGGTTGATTGGGTCCAGCCTACGTACTTAATCTAGATGAGATTCAAAGTAGATAACAATTTCAGAGAATGCTGGAATAATAACATCCATGGCTTTGATAAATACACCGAGAAGTATGGCGTAACCGATGAATGGAAGACATTTTTCATCAAAAGAGAGCCAATCGATCGTTTTATTTCCTCATTCATCCATTGGTGTATTGAGTAAGTGATTTGACTCCTTTTTCTCATAAATTAGAGGGTTTATAGCTTGAGGAGTCCTTGTCTAGGCTGCGGGTACAATATGACCTGCTTCTTGGAAAATATGATAGTGAGGTAACTTTTCGAATATTAGCTCAATTTTTTTGTTACAATAACCCGCTAGGATTTTTATTTTAAAGGGTCTTTATCTTGCGATAATTAGATGAGTAGATTCTTAAAGAATTAAAACTTTTTGAATGGCGGTCGGAACAAAAATTTTGAGGGCAGATCCTTTTTTATTTATTTTGTGGGGCGGATGCTCGCTTTGATCGATGATTTGCAAAACCAAAAGTCAAAAACTTGCTGGGTATCTATTTCTCATGGAAGGGGGAATTTTTGTTTTTTAACCTTCTTTTCATTATTAAAATTTATTTTTCTAAAAATCTCTCAGAATTTATTTTTAAAAATATAATTCTTCAGCGCAAATAAGTACAAAAACGACTATACAAAGTTTAAAAATGAAGAAACTCACGCTTTCCCTCAAACCTGGTAGGTAACTCCTCACCTCTTTTATATCCTAATAATCCTCTAGGTATTGTGATTTACACGAGCGAGTTAAAGACTACCACGTTGCTCATTACACAGCAGATCCGAATGAAACTCTCCTTCCTAGTTTTACCAACTTCCTGAGAAATCAAAAGGTCAGTCGGAGGACTTTTTGTTTTGTTTGAAAACTAGCTGAGCCTGGATTCACTTCGGCTCAAGAAATACAATAAATCACTATCGAGCGAGAATTCTAGGTTCCGGAGAGCAGCATCGAGGAGGTGAATAAGAGCTTGGGCAAGGAGAGAGTTCTACACACTACGAATGGCTCGAAGTATAGGAATATTTTGGAGCGACGGTTGAGAAGAGAACCTTACCTATTGGAACTATTGGTTCGACTTGTTCATGATGATTTTAAAGTCCTTGGTTACCCCTATCCATTGTAGTAGATAGAGACTATGCTTCTGATTAATTTAATAAATCTATCTATCTAAAGTGCGTCTGTCTCTGTCTGTCTGTGTGAAGCCTCTCAGGTCCAAGACCTGTCGAGAATCCATTTTTAATTCTTTTTGGGGGCAGCGGTCGTTTTTTCTCCTAAATTTCAGGAAATCCCAGGGAAACTCCCAGATAAAATTCGAGGGAAAAGGGCTGACGAACCCAGAAGAAATGGGCCGAAATTCAAGGAAAGGAGACTAAAAATTTTCGTGAGAAGACTTTTAACTTTTCCAAGGAATTTTCTGAAGAGCGGCTATAATCCGAGCCAATTTTGTGTTCTCTGGAAAGTTGTCGAATACGAATTGGAAGTAGGGAAATTTTCGAACTAACAGTACACAAAATGAGTTCCGGGGAGGGACCGAAATTCCAGGAGAAAGAGGACTAAATTTGAGCGCGGACGGGACTAAAATCCAGGGGAAGGGGGCGACAATTCGAGGGAAAAGGAGACAACAAACTCTGGGGAAGGGGAAGTAGCGAAAATTCGAGGGGAATGGACCGAGAATCCCAGAGAAAAATCTATTAACATTTATGTGCTTCCAAACTTTAGAAAACCTCTCGATTACCCCATAGTTTAGGGCCGATCTGTCTTGTCTCAATCTCTCTGTCTGTGTAAACTCTCAGGACCTATCAAAATTCTTTGAGGCCCCGACGACGACAATAACCTTGTATTATTAATTCTCTCATTAAAATTACTAATTCGAGCTCTGCAAATACAGAATATTTGATTAGGCAGTGGCTTTCCTGAAAATTGATCTCGCTAAATAGTGAAAAGATCAAACACAAAGTGAAATTAGAAGATCATAAAACGACATCAAAGATTTAAAATCTGTGATGATTGAGGCTTAACATTTGAAATTTGGGTCTCACATTGAATAATTTTTCGGGATTATAACTACAGTAACCTAAAAATCTAATCATTTCTGGTCTTACAGAGAAAAAAAAACCTATTTTGTGGAAATATGATTCAAAGAAGACGCCAATTTTCACCGGTTTAGGCTTAAAAAACGTTTTTTTTCTCGAATTGCGCTTTTTTGGACCAAAATTCTCGACCTTTTTAAGCCATAATTCTGCTCATTTTCAAATTTTTTTTAAAGATTTAAAGTGTTTTGGGATCGCAAAATCGAGTCGAATCGATCAAATTTGATTATTTCAGCCCAAGAGAATCTCACCCGGCTAATTTTGAGGTGGCTCCATAATTTCTGGATGTACTGTACAGGGTGCGCCATAATTACGGGCCCACATTCAAGAGACTGCCCAAACCCAAAAAAATCGTAAACTCATAAAGCTCACAACTGGAAAACAAAGTTCATTTAACTATAAATACAATAGACAATCAACTTTCAAAATGTCCCCCGTCAGCATTACAACAAAGCTTAAGACGCTTCGGAAAGTCATCAACAGTGGCACGCAAGTAAGGCAAATCTAGCTCATCCCATGCTTTAACCAGTGCTTTCTTGAGAGACTCGATCGTTTGGTGCGAACTTTTGCAGGCTTTTGCTTCTAGAAAGGACCATACACTGTAATCCAACGGGTTCAGGTCCGGCGAGTTCGGTGGCCATTCATTGAAGCTAATGAAGTCAGGGAAATTTGCTTTACACCAGTTTTGGACAATTCGAGCCTTATGAGCTGGAGCACCGTCTTGTTGATAGGTCCAATGACGTTTTCCAAAATGATTTTGAGCCCATGGATGAATTTCTTTCTTCAAAAGATCCAAATAGTTGACTGAGTTGATTTTAATTCCAGCCGGGACAAAAATTAGTGGTGTCTTTCCGTCGTAAGTGATTCCAGCGAATACCATTACCGAGGCTGGATGAAGAACATGTGATACAGCTTTGTGTGGGTTTGAAACTGCATAAACTCGATCATTTTGCTTATTAAGAACTTGTTGAACGGTGAAAACCTTTTCATCCGTAAATAATATGGTGCGATGGCCATGGTTACGGTATTTTCTCATAAGAGAGTGACAACGGTCCTTTCTTTTAGCCTTAGCAGATTCTGTCAGACCGTGGCATTTATTTTTTTTAAAGGCCTTCATTTTGAGATGTTTTGTAACAACACGGCGCATTGTGGTCTTAGAAATGTCCATCTCTCGAGCAATCTGACGGACGGATCTTTCTGAGTTTCTTCGAAGCTTCTCTCGTACTTTTTTGATTGTGGTCGTTGTTGAAACAGAACGAGGTCTTCCACGCCCAAGTCTATCTTTTTGAGTGCCTAATTCCTTGAACCTTGCAATGGTTTTATTGATAAGTCTTCGAGATATGTTTAGTCGTTGCTGGATCGACCGTGCCATCATACCTTGACGATGCATATCAATGATAACTTGTCGGTATGGCGAGGGTTTTGCCATTCTAAAAAAATACAATGTAGCTGGTTTTAAATATAGGAAAACATCTTAAAAATATTAAAAACACAAAGAATACTGTTTAAAAAAACTCTGGATCGAGATTCGAGCCATTTTCCCTAATTTCGGAGTGAGCCCGTAATTATGGCGCACCCTGTAGGTCAGTAAGAATAAGAAATTTATTTAATATTTTAATAATAGATGTATCTTAGCTAGCCGTCTGTAGTGTTCCCGTAATACTTCGGATCTATATTCTTCTAGGGCTTCCTCAATATTTCCAGAAGTTGAGATCAAATTTTTGTCATATTCCCAGGTTGTATTCCTTAATTTTTATCTCTCTGATTTCAAGATAAATACCCCGGCATGCAACGATCAAACTCGAAGTTGCCCTGGATTGGATCATACCAGCTGCCATGATTTTCGTGCTTCGGCCTAAAGCATGGGCCCTTTTAAGAGAATAAAGGTGCTTACAGCATGGGGAGGTCGCTTTTCTTGAGTTTGCGAAGGTAAGGCTGCTTCCAGAGGTGCATCATGAAGTCCCTTTCGGGGTTCCAAAGAGAGTTGGTAATGTAGCTATCTCTAGCCCAGCCTGTCCCCTAGAAATTACTTGATCTACTTGGAAAAAAGAGCTCAAACTTTGCGGAGGATTCGAATGTGTGGGAAGCGTTCAGGAACTCCCAAGACTGTTTTGATGCATGCTTTGAAGACTTGGAGATCCTCATATTTCTTCACTTTTGTGTAAATTTTCATGCAATTCTCATATTCTTCTGGGCGCTCTTGGAAGATTCGAGTTGTCACATACATCTAAAATTATATTTTGAAAATCGAGGACAAGAACCCACATGGAGAGCTCCACTTCCTGTATCGAAGATCTTCTGATCCTTGAAGTTATAGTTCGACAATCCTAGAAGTTCGCTCATATTTATCGTTTGAACTCGCCAATTTCCTTGTTTGGCAAACTTTTTTTGATCAAAAATCAAGCGGATATTTGTTTGGCTGAAGCTGGAAATAATAAAATGACTATTTCATCATTGGCAAGGCAGAAACCAAAAAACAAAGGCGGTAATCGAAGTGAAATTTGATTTTTGTAGCCGCCAATTCTGTGCTTTTTCTTGCTTAAAAGAACAATCCGGCGCTTTTTAAAAGTTGCTTTATTCTATGCAAAATAATGCACTGATTTGAATTTACGCCTTTATGCGCAACCCTACAGTTTAAGGTCTGATTAAAGCAAATTTAGGTCATTTCCAGTTCAAAGTTACGATACCTTTGATGAAATTCTTTGCGTATTCCGTTCTTTTGAGGAGCAAGGAGCCAGACATGATTTCTTGATTGTAATATCGCTCGTAGAAGGTAATGTCAAATTCAGGATCGATGAATTCCTCAATTTTTCTGAAGATTTTCTTTATTTTATTGTGATTTTTGAAAACCTTTGAGGATTAACTACACCGATATCTGCATCTAACAAGAGGAGATAGTCATATTTTGTGAGGAATTGCCCAACTATGCAATATCGCCGATAGAAGCTCTAGAGGAAATAGACCATAATAAAAAGAAGAGAAGATAAACGTACATCTTTTTGCTTGCAGTTTTTGTGGCTTTCTCCATGATAGATGAGATCATAGCTGTGAATTCTTGCATAACATTGAAGAGAATCTGGAACTTTCCCTCGAAGAGAAGATAAAGATCTCAATCAAACCAGCCGCCCTGGTGTAGAGGGAGCTATTATTGGGCTCCATTAAGACTAAAATTCCAATTTTGAGGTCTCTCTTCGAGTTTGGGACATCTTCTCCATCTTCCTCTTCTTCAAAAATCTCTCGATGAACCTAAAAAAATACTATAATTCAACAATAAAGAATCATCTTGTTCTAGATTTTTGAAAAAAAAAATCAAAAAATGACCTCAATTTTAAGATTTTCTTTCTCCTTTTCACCATTTTTTGTGAAATAATGGACGGTGAGAAAAAGAATTCCCAACAAGATGAGGGTCTTGACCAGAAATCCAAAATTGAACTTTTCTTTGTTCATTGAGGCAAGCAGAGGAGAGAGTTTATTAGCTGAGAAAAGCCGGGCGTCAGGTAGAAAAGATCGTGAAGCTTATCTCATCTCACTCGCAGGAGGCAAATTATGGAAGATCAATTCGCTACGTCTACGGACAAAATGGTCATTGACCCTTAGGGTAGACAGAGAGAATTCTTTTTGAGATCAGCAGTGAATTATTTTTTTCTTCCAATAATCAAAGATCTCTCTCTCCCTCCCTCTCTTTCTCTTACAATTGGCTCTTAGATTCTTTTTCTGACTACAAGTGGATTCAATCTTCCGAATTTTAGTTCAATTCCTTCTAATTTATTAATCTCATTTCAGCTATTCGGAGTTTTAGAATTTCAAAAACTATGGTATTCTCTCTAATAGAAGCCTTCCCATGGCGCAGCTTGTAGTGAATTTTTGGGATTTTGGTCCTCTACAAATTTGCAGAAGATTGAAATCAAAAAATTATCACATGGTGGAGGCTTTTAGAGAGAAAACGGTAATAAAGAAATACGTTTAAAAAATTCCCACAAAAATCTTGAAAATCTCTTGAAGAGTTTTTTTCAACAAAATTGACGATTGAAATCAATATTTCCCATGCTGCTTGCAATACATCCAGCAATGCATTAAAAGTTTTTTTAAAATTCTCTGGCCAATTTTTGTGATCTAATTAAATAAAAATGATATTCTTATTTCCTCCATTTTGGTCCAAAAAAAAACCTCTTGTGACTAGAAATAGATCTAAATTTTAATGACATACTTCCCATCATTTCATCCACTTTTTCAATCCTCCTCCTAATAAAAACAAGAAATTGTTTCTCTCCTTTTGAACTTCAGTTCTCCGCTCCTTTCCACAAGATCACTCTTACCCAAAGATCATTCGCTTCCTAGCTGCTTCTCAGATCCAAATCTCCTGTCAACCCGCAAAGAAAGTCTCTCCGCCAATTGGTTCCAAAAGGAAAATGTCTCGAGGATATAAGCATTTGGTTAAAATTCCTGCACTGATTGTATTCTTCTTCCTGGTTGTGATTCCAATTTTAACAATTTTGAAAGTCCGATCGAGTGAGGACTTCGAGATTCGGATGAGATTATTCAATTGGAAGAATTGTATCCAAGAGCAGCTTGGAGAGAAGATGACCGACTCGAAGGTGAGAACCAACTCAGCCAAGAGGAAGTCAAGAGGTTTTTCCAGTTTTGGATACAAATCGGCTACATTTCTGCGACTTGTCAGCAGATCCTCGAACTCGATTCCTACAAACTAGAGGAGTTTGAGGACAAGCGAGAGTCGATTAAATACCACTTGATGCCAATTCAAGTAGGCTTACTGTAGTTTTATAAAGTCAGAATTTCTAGAATTCAATCGATTCGATCATTTTGACGCTAGGAATTGGCCACAATGTGGCAGCAGAGGAGAAGCTCAAGTCAGTGAGTTCTGTCCAAAATATTAAAAAAAAAACTACTCTAGAAATTGACTGAAAATTCGACTTTTATTGGAGTTGATCCAGATACAACCAATTATGAAATTTACCACAAAATTGGAGCATTTCTACCAGTCAGTGTGGGCGTTGAAACGGCTATTTTGGAAGTAAATGAGCCGATTGAAGGAATAGGTAAGCAAAAGGAGGCTTGCGACACCCGGGATTCCCAAGCCGTCTCCGATCCAAGTACTAACCGGGCCCAACGTTGCTTGACTTGCCAGATCGGACGGGATGGCGTACTTTCAACGTGGTATGGCCGTAAGCGGTCTTCCTCCTTTCTTGCTGGGCTTTGTTCCCCTTTCTACAAATTGGCTATTTTCCTCAATTTTGAGTCAGCTTTCTAGTTTTACGATTTATTGCAATCTTGTAGAGCTTATCTCCTCTACAACTTTGCAGAACATTATAAATTCTAAAGATCGATGAGAATTGAGGAAAGCGGAGAACAAAAATCAATCGGTCAGATACATCTCTGCCTTCCAAATGCGAATTCTTCAAAATTTCAAGAAAGGGCTTGTAGTCTTGAATCTAGAAAATCTCTAGAAAATGGCCTCTAGAGTTGGAGAAAAGCTTTTTCAGGAGGATCCCCTGGGCAGATCTCGATAGATTACTGGAGGCTATTCTCTCACTCTCTCTAATATCCACTTTTCCAGAAAATAACACAAGCGCTGAGTCGACTTTCGTTGTTTCCTTAGAAACCCTAACCAAAGAATATATCCTCCACAATCCGTCTAAAATAATCGACAACATTTGGGTGGATCTCGACTACTCCGAGTATAGTATCTTCCATTTCTTCCACTTCAATTCGCCAATTTTTGAATCTGGCTATTCACTCTGTCAATTTAATATAAAAGTAGTTTTATTTTATTTTAAAAAAGCCAAATTCCAGGTTCATCATGCGCTCAACGATGGGCAAAAACAAAATTTCTTTGATTTTATGACGATAATGATAGAAGACGAGCAATTTGCTTTCTTAAACTTGACCTCTCACAAAGGGAGTTGGCGACTATTTTTTGTTAATTTTAAGGACCCAAAGTGTGTAGAAAGATATTTGCATAGAATAGAGGAATAAACAAATTAATTTGTCTTAAACTTTTTAATTGCGATGCCTCTATTCTACATGGTAGAATGATCTTTTATAGTAAATAAAGTCAGCAATCTCGTTGTCTTTCTTAAGTTCTTCTGGGCTGGGCAGCTGATTATAGTGTTTTTGATACTCTTTGTCATAATTCCCGATCGAAATTCCTGCCTAAATATAATACAAATATTAATTTTTCATATTCTTTCTTACCTCCATCAGCCGATATCTCATTCTGAAACAATACTCTGATCGGTGAATTGGAAGTTTGCAATATTTGCATGGAGTATGGTTTAGCATTTATTGCAATTAAAATTTTTAAAAATGTTGTTTTACGT
The DNA here is from genome assembly GCA_932521405.1 of Oscheius sp. JU1382. Taxonomy (NCBI): domain Eukaryota; kingdom Metazoa; phylum Nematoda; class Chromadorea; order Rhabditida; family Rhabditidae; genus Oscheius; species Oscheius sp. JU1382. Next base: position 7,440,702 of record OW051479.1, read on the forward strand.
ACTGGGTTTTATCATCTGCTCTGCAGAAATGCAAATAGCTGCTATAATATCGACCCGTCCTTCCTTTGATCGAGATTTCACCAAACCCGCTTTATCGCCTCCTTGAGCTCGTTGACTGTATCGTATTGTTTTTCGTTTGGTTACCTTCTTGGAAATAAATAAATCGGACTAATTTTTTGAATACTAGGGTTAAAAAGGCCACTAAAAATGATGGTGAAATCAGTTTTCAAAATAAGCCTTCTATGGCTCTAGACAGGCGAAAAATGGGGTGCCTTTATCTTAGTCCCACTTTAGTCTCCATACAGCCAGACCCATTTTATCCTAAAAAAGGCCTTTAGTAAATTTTAGGATAAAAATGGGAAATCGCCGCGCCAAATTATCAATTGCGTTTATCAATAATAATAAAATTGAAATCAGAGACAATTGTTTTTAAAAATACACAACAAAACAGCTACATAACAAATCATTTTGAAATTATACTTCTGAGCATATATTTTGGAAATTTAAGAAAATTGTTCCAGAAATCTTTATTCAAATGATCGGGGAATGAAGATATAAGCACAATTGGATAGTTTTTGAGGCAGTTTGGGTCCATCGATTCATTCATTTCCATCAACTATTTCGGATGTTACACCACTTTCTTACTCTTGCGCAATCAAGTGATTTACATTCGATTGTAAATCAGCTGTTTGTTCTTTAAACTGCAATCTATGAAGCGATCGATCAAATTATTTTTAGATATGTAGGCTTCGTTGGCGACTCTTGGACAATTTTATGAATTTCTTTCATTTTCTGGCCTATTTTTGGCTTTTTGTGCTCATCTTCCTCTAAGAAGAATCAGAACCTTAGAACCAAGGAATCTCGCTATCATCTCGCTACTTCAACGCATTAATTTTATTTTGAACAATCAGAACTAGAATGCGTCGAAGTACAAAATTGTTGAATCAGCCGAGATACTCAAGCATTTCTTGATTCTCAAAAAGTGAGCACAAAAACCCAAAAATAGGCCAGGAAATGAAAGAAATTCAGAAAATAGTCCCAGAGATCTGCTATTTCCAGTAGCTCTCTAGTTTACAAAAGAGACATCTGGGACATCAGAGATCGCATTGAATCAATCTTCCATCTCGTTTTCAGATGATTTTTGGAGAATTGAGAGCTGATTATTATTAAACAATTTATGGGAATTCCGAGGGAGTGAGGAATGGATTTCATACAAATACGGCTTAAGAATTATGAAAATTTCTTTAGAAAACTTTCTTCAAGAGATCGGGGAATGGATGTATAAGCAAAATATGATCGACTTTGAGGCAGTTTTGGTCCATCAATCCATTTATTTCCATCAAATATTTCGGATGTTTCTTCACTTCCTTTGCCTAAACCACCAAATATAATAATTCCATTTGAGAGTTTTCCTATTCCAAAATCACACCGCGGATGTTTAAAACTCTGTTTTTCTGTCCATTTCTTCTCAGGATCTTCGATATCCATTTCCCATACGCTATTTAATGAGCCAGATTCTGAAGAGCCTCCAAAAATGGATAGAGTTGAATTGCTGATTAGCATCGCATGGCCATACATTTCAATAGGCAAATCACAAAATAAAATCCATTTCTGTAGTTTTGGATCAAACATCTCCACAGATTTTAAGTTAGTTTTTCCATTCCATCCTCCAGTGACAAATATTCGATCCTTAAATACTATTGCTGCTGCATCATATCTTGCATAATTCATTTCTCTGGAGGATTTTTAATTGAATTTTGAGAAAAACTAACGGCATGATGGTCCATTTGTCTTGCGAAATATCATATTTTTCTACTGATTTTGGAGATAGTCCTCCAATAACCCAGATGTCTCCGTTGTAAACCAGAGAGCTACTGCAAATATAAGTTCTTTTTTTATTTAGTGATGCCAATTTGATCCAACTTCCATCATCTTTCAATTTATAACAGTTCTGCTGACCATCCTCAGAATGTCCTCCAAAAATATAGATTTCTTCATTGAGGACAACAGCTCCAAAACTGTCCATTCCCATTGGAAGAGTGACTCTCAGTTGATTCCAACTTTGAGCCTTCGAATCGAGCAAGTAAATTGTATCCAAAACTTTATAACCGCCCAAAATTAAAACCTACAAGCAAAGTCCAATATAAATTAAAAACCTACCGATGTATTTTGTAGAATTCCACTCTCTTTTTCAATTTTATTTTCGTTTTGAGCTGAAACTCCCGGAAATTATTTAATTTTTCAGCAAACCCAGTTGTTGCGCAATCAAGTGATGTCCATTCGATTGTAAATCAGCTGTCTGTTTAAACTGCAATTCTATGGAGTGATGGATCAAATTATTTTTGGATGTCAGATCTTGCTCCAGTCTTTCCACTATTTTCTTATTTTCGTTTGCTGCTGACTGACCTGCTTGAGTGACAGCCAACTCCAGATTTCCAAATCGTTCACTCAACTGAAAAATATCGGCTTTTGAAAGAGCTTGCTCTTTTTCTAATTTTTCCACTGAATTTCTCATCGACTACTTTCACATAAAAAAGCGAACTTTTCTGCGGTAATTCTTCCTTATTTTTATTAACAGCCAATTCCAGAATTTCCAATCGATTGCTCAACTTCAAGTTGTCAGCCACTGAGACAGCTAGATTTCGTACTAATGTTGTCACTAAGATTTTCATCAACTACTTTCAAATTAAAAAACAAACTTATTTGAACCAATTCCTGCTGATTTCCATTGGAATTCTCCGCTTGAAATCTTTCAATTTCTTGTTTTAATCGTCTTATTTCTTCATTTTGCTGAATTATAATAGCCTGAGCTTCATATATTTGCAAGGCCGGGTCAGTCTCGGTTAGACTTGAATCAGACATTTTAAAGAGACTAAATAACTGAAAAATTGGATTGCTGTTGCAAGTGGAAATAGAAAGGAGAAGATAAGAGAAGAGCTAGTGGGGATTGATAAGGGAGACTTGAAATGTTTCTAAAAGGAATTACAGGTTAGATCTTCCACAAACTTTATTCAATTGGAAGACCTCATCATTCCAATAACTCTGAAGAAGCGCCGAGTCAAAAGAAGCTTTATTTTTATAATTTGTAGTATTCCTCCTTGGTCTTGGCCAGCTCGGCCTTGATGTATTCGTTGGTTATGGTTCTCCGCCTCTCGAACGAGGCTCTCTTCCTCTTCATCACGGCAGGACCCATTTTATCCTAAAAAAGAGATCCTTAGCAAATTTTAGGATAAAATGGGTCTCGTCGCAAAAAACCTTTTCTTGGATACGAAGGATGTTATCTTTTTATGAACAGAATATATCTGCTCCAGAAGAAAAGCAAAAGGAAGCTTGCGACACCCGGGATTCCCAAGCCGTCTCCGATCCAAGTACTAACCGGGCCCAACGTTGCTTGACTTGCCAGATCGGACGGGATGGCGTACTTTCAACGTGGTATGGCCGTAAGCGGTCTCATGGTCTGCTCACTAGGCTTTGTTCCCGCTTTCTTTGATTTTCGGCACGGCATTTTTCTCTTTGGAATTGATCTAGAAAAATATTTGCATAGAATAGAGGAATAAACAAATTTATTTAACTCCTAGTTTCTGCCCTCAAAAATGAATAGATCATATTAAAAAATAAAAATCATCACAGTTTTAATATGCTTTTTATTCTCGCCAGAGAATTGTAATGATCCTTCCTGACTTCTGTCCGATATTAGACCATATATTCTTCAATTGCCACTGTAAACGATCGTAGTGCCAGCTTGTATATCTGGAAAATGCCAATTTTTAAAGAAAAGCTTCAGGAAAGCTTCTAGTCAGTCTTCTGTCTGGCACGTGGGACCAACGCGTTTTCTGCTGGGCTGCGCGGTCGCCAATGGGTAAAAAAATTGACGATCAGATTTGATAAATCCGATATTATTGCTCGGCTGGCTTTTATCGCATTGTAGAACCGTGGTTGGAACAATAGTATGAACAACGACAGTAATTTGTATGAAATGTGAACAATGATAGCCAGAACAATAGCAATCCAGAAAAAAAGTTCAGTTTGCTATCTAAATATCGAAATCATCAGAATTCTTATCTCAAAGACCTATAAAACATACAAAGTTTGCCTCTAAAACGTGTTCGAATGGCCTTCTATCATAGGAGTATGCACTGAGAGATCGCCTGTGGAAACAACATTTTTTGGTGAGAATGGTGACGCCCCCCAACAAAATTAGAGTCAAACTAGATCTAAAGAATTTCTTTTAGTATAGAGGGTATGGGGCGGTTGCTTAGAGGCGTCAATGTGAATGCTATATCGAAATAATCTTATCAGGAACCACTTGGCTTAATTTTAAGACTATGCACAGTCAACTTTTTATCAGTCGACTCGCTGGGATTCTCTTTTATACTCACATTCGCCGTTCTCAACTTCATTAATTGTTCCCTATGCCAGCTCGGAAAATTCCTATCTTAGCTAGCCAAAATCAATCACTTCTATTAAATCTTTGTGTATATTTGCTTAAACTTTGTAATTTTTTATTTTTCTCCACTTCCGGATATCTACTTCTATTAGTAATTTTCTTAATTTCTTTGCAAATTTATGGCCAATCCGAGGAAACTGTAAGACTTCTTATTTAATATATCGAAAGCTTGTAGTTTATAACATTTTTGGATGAGCAAATATCACCAGAAAAGGAGCCAATAATCTCTAGACAGAATGCTACAAGTGGAGGAAAAATAGAAAAATGTCCTCCAATTTATGGTCGAATTATGGTTTTTGTTCTCTACAATACAGATTCAGCAAAAAAGTGGGTTTTATTTCTGAATTTTTGAATAAAAATCTTGATTTTAGAGGTCTCTATCGAGTGGCCAATGCGACTCTTCACTGCTACCTAAAAAGCCAAAATTACAATTTGGTCTATATTGATGTGACGAAAGACGAGAGAGGACTCAAAGCCTGCGGAAAATACAAAACTGCCTATTGGTTTAGGAAGCATTGTGTGGTGGCGGAATATCTGAAAGACACCGATTGGATGCTCGTATTGGACGCTGATACTGGGGTCATCAATCCCCACCGCTGCATTGAAGAATGGATCGATCCGAGGGTTGAAATGATCTTCTATGAGAGGAATATGCACTGGGAGATTGCCTGTGGAAACTATCTGGTGGGTTTTTTTAAAGTTATATCATAACCATCCGCTGCACATTTTTTCTAATAGAAGCCTTCCACAGGAGCTTACATTTTGAAATCTCACAAGAAGAGATATAGTACATTTCCAGGTGAAGAATACTCCATTTGTGAGGAAATTTCTCCTAGATTGGGCTGATTGGGAGTTCAAACTGCCCAAATCTTGGACAGGAGTTGATAATGGAGTTCTCCAGCATCACATCTTAAAAACGGCAATACCAGATGCCATCCAAGAATATGCGAATTGTATCACGGTGTGGAAACAATCCACAAGCTATTATACTTATTTACGATTTGTTAGTTGCATCAAGCAGACGCTAGGTATCAACTTAATCAATTTTTGGGAGAAAATTATTCTAGGAGCGAATCGCATTTGGCTGGGGAAGCTGCGAATTTATAGAAGATCTCACGCTTGGGTTCGAGATGGCTATGTGACGAATGACGATTGGACTGACAATGATTTTATGATCCACGGATGGAAGGCTGGAAATGTCACGGCGAAGCCGGCAATCTCTCCCAGTTCCATCAAAAATTATACGGAATTTTACATCAAAATCGATGTTAAATCCAAGCCTCCGTTTACTGTAAGCAATCAGGATATGAAATAGAGATTTTAGAAAGTTCCTGATGTTTCTCTATGCGATTCAACAGAAAACGGCTGGCCATGGGTGAGAGAGAAGAAGAAATCGACAGAAGAAATCAGAAAATATCTGGCTGAGTATGAAAAATATGCGGCGAAGAAGATTCAATATCGAGTAGTCCAGCATCTAGATCTGCCAGACATTGGATTGTGCTATCCCCACTGTGAAAATGCCACTAATATAGGTTGATTAAGTTCTCTTTCTCTTCTTTTTTGAGCAAATTCAGTCCAGTAAAAAATCGTTTATTATAAACTGTCTGGGATTCTCTTTTATACTCAGCTCAATGCTACTCGATTCAACTTGTAGCCTATGGTTTTCGAAGTCAGAGGAAGAAGAAGTCAGGCCGATGGCTTTTATTTCATTGATATTTGCTTCCGCACATAGCAAGAAATACTAACCAAAATGTCTAAAATTTTCCTACTACTTTTCACGAATCTCGATGTAAAACAAGATTTTCGCATGGATTCCCTGTTCTTAGCCAACAAATCGAAAATCAAGTTCATTAGCCTTATACAGTCTGTCTAAAAAAGACGGCATGCTCGTTTGCAATACCGTATATAACTTGGCCATTTTAAAAACAGAGGTAAGAAAAAAAAGCTTGCGACACCCGGGATTCCCAAGCCGTCTCCGATCCAAGTACTAACCGGGCCCAACGTTGCTTGACTTGCCAGATCGGACGGGATGGCGTACTTTCAACGTGGTATGGTCGTAAGCGAAGGTCAGGCTTCTTTCACGGTAGATATCGCCGATTGCTTATCTCTTTTTTTACTTCAAAGATCTATAAAACACACAAATTGGCCTCTAAAATGTGTTTTTCTCTAGCGGTCAGTCAATTCTCTTCATTACTCTATCCTTCCAGCCCCCAGGCCTGAAATAAAGATAGAAAACCAACTTATACCAAAAAAATTAAGAAAAACTTTACAGCAGATTGTTTTTTATTTCGATTTAGACAAACTGAAGACGTCTGAAAATTCATCAAATTAGATCATCTCGCTGTCCTCCAGAATTCCTATGAAGGAGATCCGCTCTTCGTTGGCATCCACTTCGACGACTACTGGCAGTTTCGTCTCTTGTCCTCCATGCCCTTTCAGTCCTTTGACGCTGCTAATAGCGAAGAGCTTCGACCGATCGTCGTCCCCAAAAAAGCCGAGGCCACATTCGAGTGGAGTTGTGATAAAGAAGACCTGCATGCCGGTTTGTAACTGGATTCGCCACATGATCTCCTCGCCATAGTAGTAGCCAGCTCCTGTCTCTCATGATAATCCCGGACAGTCACGTTGGGCAATGACCACATCTTGATCCAATTGGTCGAATCCAAATACAATGAATTTTTTGGATCCCAAAGGGTAAAAAAATTAATTAAAGCAAAAAAAGAAATAATTTGATGTTTGTGAAGAAAATTCGGATTCAAATGGGTATCACCTCCGTAAGCCCGCTATGGATGCAATAGGTCTTATCCAGGAGGCGACAGTTGATTGGCATTCTGTCGAACATCCGCTTGAAGTGTCTGCAGAGCTCTTTAGCCTCACTGGAAAAGCGCTGCTTCAACAGTCTCTCGAAGCCATCTATTTGGAATTTCAGCGGGCCTTTTAGCAAAACAATTTGATTCCTCCTGAGGAACTGCAGAGCCATGAGGTGTATAATAGTCTTCACGCTTTGTGGATGCTCACAAGCATAATTTCCTAGGAAGACCCACTAAAAGAGATTTTTATTAAAATTGAAAGAAAAGAACCTACTCCAAAACCTTCTACAGTGTGGTGCAAAATGATATAGGCAGAGAGGAAATCAGCATGCTTCATGGCTGTTTTATAAAGGAACTGATTCTGACAACTTTACTCTAGTTATCTACATCGATCTTCATGTGAAACTATGAGAAAAGGAACTCCTTTGACTGATGTTGAAAAGGGAAAGATTGATGTCCTCCTCCGCGAAAAGAAGAGTCATAGAGAGATCGCAAAAGCTATCGGGCGCTCTGCTGGTGTTATCGATAATTATGTCAAGCTCAAGGCATCCTACGGCAAAATCTACCGGGAGACCAAAAAAATTGACTTCAAGAGATGAAAGACTTATCGTCCGAAAGGCTTCAAACACAACTTTGAGCTGCTCCCAGATCAAAAATGACCTTCATCCTGATGTTTCTCAATGGACTGTGAATTGCGCACTCAATAATTCCAGTTTCATAGCTCGTCAGAAGATGATCTTGGCCCCAGCACTCAAAGATTGCCACAAGACTGCCCGTCAAGAGTTTGCCAGAAATTGGACAATTATCTTATTCTCCGATGAGAAGAAGTGGAATCTCGATGGTCCGGATGGAAATAACAGCTACTGGAGGGATCTTCGCAAAGAGCCAGCCTCTTTTTCCACAAGAAATTTCGGTGGCGGCTTAGTGATAACCTGGGCCTCATTCTGTGCTGGAGGAATTGTTGATTTGGCCTTCACGTCAAGTCGCATGAACTCCAAGGACTACCAAGACGTCTTAGCCGAGTCTCTACTTTCATTTCTGCGTCTCAACCGCCATCGACCACTTGTCTTTTAACAGGACAATGCCAGTATCCATGATAGTCGATCGACAAAGGAATGGTTTGCAGCTAACAATGTCACCGTTGTGCCTTGGCCTGCTCGATCCCCTAATCTCAATCCGATCGAAAATCTCTGATGATGTATGGTTCGAAAGGTCTACTAAAACGGGAAGAAGTACAGTGTTGTCGAACTGAAAGATGGTATTAAAGAAGCCTGGAATTCCCTCGATTCCAACTTGCTTCGAAACCTCGTTGGAAGTATGTCCGATCGAATCTATGAAGTAATTGCCAAAGGAGGCGGCGTGATGAAATATTAGGACGCGTTATTGTTAATAATAAAAATATTAAAATATCGTCGTTTTTCCTCTCTGCCTATATCCTTTTGCACCAACAAAATTTAATAGATTTTCTCTCTCAGATTGTTACTCGTTCTGGGAACAAATAAAGTGCGCTGAATTTCCAGATACTGGGGTTTGAAAGAGCGCTAAAAATGACTACAGAGTCAGTTTGTTGAAAGAATTCGTTTATCGTCTAGAACAAGCAAAATGAGCGGTGCCTATATCATTTTGCACCACACTGTATTAACGAAGACCGGAAGAAGCTGGAGAAACATCCAGGTAGACCTCATCGAGACGAGTGCCATCCTTCAGAGGGCAGATTGCTTGAGATTGATTTTTCTCTGCTAAAATTCAATGGATTATCCTATTTTGACAGGATTACAAATTATTTTTGTTAAGTTTTGGACTTCGTAATTCTCATTGACTCGTTGACCTAGCCCTTGAAGATGTTGTTCCTATGGTTAGTCCTTCATTTTTCCCCTTTCATTTTCAGGCTATTGCTGCAACAAAGTTCAACACAAACTACAGATACTCCATTGTTATGTCACTTGCTGAATAACCTAATGGATCTTAAAAGTCAGATGGAGAAATGCGCACCTTGGCGTCATTACCAATTTGACCCAGCAGTGACTATAAATGGAACTTTCAACCTTTCCAACTGGTCTCAAGAGCAATTTGACAATATTACGACTAAGGATGGCACAAAAATGGCGTGGATTGGCAACATTTTCATTAAAGACTCAAATTTAGAATTTGTAATGTTTACAATGACCAATTTTCGTGAAGGTTAAATTTATTAATGTCAAACTAAAACGTTACTTTTAGGTCAAAAGGAATTCTTTGTTGAAATCTTAAACAATCGCAAATTGAAAAAGGTGCATATTGACGATATAGTGAGAAACGGTGGCAAATTAACTATCAAGATTCGTGGAAACAAGCAGCTAGATCTCTATTAGATTCGAAAACTGATTACAAATAGTACCCTATCGAATCTAGATTTCTTGTCAGAAGTTTCTACAATAGCTTGCAAGAAAAATAATACAATCACGGATAACTCGCAGCTCTGCAAAGATGATCCCGTGATTACGAACCTCCTAAAGAACAAGACAGTCGATGCAAAGGGAAATAATGAGTGCGATCGGGAATGTAAAATCAACCCGCCGAATCCTGAAAAATGCAAAGTTGTGAGGGGAGATTTCATCCTAGCTGATAGCGATGTGACAAAACTGACGGCCTTCAATGATAAATGGAAGAACCTCGAATTTTTGAAGGGATCTATTCAAATTGAGCATAAGAATATAGAAAAACTGATAATCTTTCCAAATCTTAAAGAAATCCAAGTACAAAATAAAGGTAAGCTTTCTATCGAATTTCTGCTAAAAAAAAGCGTTTAGAAAGCAAAGGCATATTTTAAAGAAATATCGAAAAATTGAAGGGATTTGGTCTGCCAAGCCTCGAAGAAATCACACAACCAGCTGGATCAAGACGACTATTATTAGCTATTGATAACTGCCAAACTTTTACAATGAACTTGACTCAGGAACAGAGATGGAAGAAGATCACAGGAAACTCGATGAGAATCAACGCGTTGATGCTGCAGCCAACTCCAATCAGCCAATCGAGCACTTCTTCGCCAAGAAAGACTCGCATCGCGAAAAAAGTCAAGAAAGAAAATACAGACGTAGCAAGTTAGTTTTTAGAAGAATTTATACAATTTTGCTAGTTGCTGCCCCTGTTGGTATTACCTTCTTCCTATCTGGAATGGCAGCTTTTGCCCTAATCTATTTCCTTCTTCTCTTCTTGTGGTGCCTTGAAAAAAAGCATAAACAACATTTTTAAAATGGAAAGGTAAAAAAGAGAAACGCGATGAAGCTGATAAACTTTTTCTGGAGAAACTGGAAAATCAATACGCTCAGTTACCTGACTTTGAGAAATTATAAATTAAGAAGATCAACCCACCTAAAGGAGAATAGGAATTTTCTCCAGAGATTGAAAATACCCGACCGAGTTATTCCCAGCGATCGTCCTGTTACCGGCCTCGAATTGGCTCAATACTCTGGATGGGTAGGCCTATCTTCAAGTTTAAGTAATAATAATCAAATTTGCAGGATAAATTCAAAGACGAGCAGTTTGCTGCATTCAAGAGGGACTTCAATTAGAGTCGGTTGATCCACACCACTCTTTATGTGGAATAAACTTCAAGCTGGTGGAGGAAACCAAGTATGAAGAGGTGAAATTCTCGACTATTCATCGCCACGAGCCACGATATATTCGATCCACTTATTGTTTAACGCATTTGGTCAAACAGTCGCCAAGTGCTGAGCAGGATTTCAAGACTGGACTAAGAGACAAAATAGGAAAATACCGGAAGGCTGCAGCTGATCAAAAAGTCGACAAAAAGCTACTAAAAACCATGTCTGCTCAACGTCAAGAAACTGGGCCTCCATCCAGCGCTCTACTACAACTATTTTCCTCGGTTATATAGTCGACTTTGGCTGTTGTGAGATCGAATGTCTGCTGCTCATCTTGACTCTGGCGAGACGGCGTCCAGAGCGAGTCAGTGTTGCGGGGAGAGAGCGAGCTGTTGCAGAGTTGCGATTGCGGTGTGATGGCCAGAATTCGGTGGGAGAATGACTTAAAAGTTGGATTTTTATTCCATGAAATAATCCAACAGATCTTCGGCTTTTTGCCGTTGGCTGCCGTCTGGGAGAAACGAGCCTTCTGCTGCCATGGCAGGTCGTCGGATCGAATTCTACGGATGAATATCACCGACTGAGAAAAAGACGTCAATCAGAAGGTAAGGCGCTTGATTTTACAGGGTGCAGCAAGAGTATTGACCTTTTTTTCAAGATTTTCTAATTTATGCTTGTGTATTTTAGTTCTTCTATGTGTTAACTTTAATTAGATGATGATCATTGCTTTAGATCAAAATGGTAGCCCCGCACCCAAAGCGCGCTTCTATTGTGGATTTACACCGCTCAGGCCTTTCAACAAAAGACATTGCAAAAGTTTTCTCGGTTCCGCCAAGATCTGTTCGGCAAGCTGTTCAGTTTTTCAGAAGTGCTGGAGAAACAGTCGATCGACCTCATAGTGGTCGCCCCGTCACGGCAACAAGAAGGAGTAATGTAAAGAAGATCCAAAAACGAATTCAAAGAAACCCAAGACGTTCCATGAGAAAGATGGCCAAGGAAATTGTAATCAGTGAAAGAAGTACCAGAAGAATTGTGAAAAACAAGCTAAAGATCATGCCTTACAAGATCTATAAATCTGCTGGCCTTACGGATAAGAATAAAATTATGAGACTCAAGCGATGCAGAGAACTCCTGAAGAGGACCACAAATGGACGCCATTGTCATTTCGTCTTTAGCGATGAGAAAATCTTTACTGTCGAAGTTGTCGTCAACCATCAAAACGATAGAATTTTGTCAAAGGATAGAGAAACAGCAAATTCTATTGATGGAATAGTTTCCAGAAGTGCTCATCCAGCAAGTGTCATGGTCTTTGGTTGCATTACCAGTGACGGCAAGTGTTCACTTGTTTTTGTTGATGATGGAGTGAAAATTAACCAACAAATTTATTTAGAAGATGTCCTAAAGAAGCACGTTTAACCTTGGATTAAAGCATACTTTGGAACTAGACCATATGTCTTTCAACAAGACTCCGCTCCTGAGCACAAAGCAAAAACAGTTCAACAGTGGTGTCAGAACAATCTTCATGATTTAATTTCTTCTTCTCAATGGCCGCCTAACAGTCCTGATATCAATCCTATATATATATAATACATCCATTCCCCGATCTCTTAAAGAAAGACTTCTGGAACAATTTTCTTAACACATTCGAGGCTGCGTGCATGATTTTTCATGCACGCAAAAACTCCTCTTTCTCTCATTCGTGCATGAAAAATCATGCACACGTGTTTTTTTATATTAAAAAAAATTACTTTAAAACCTTAAACTAACTAAAAAAACGCCAAAAGAAAAAACAGAGCAAAAATCAAAAAAATTGAAAAACGTGAGTTTTTGCGAAATGACCTCGGCCCCGAATGTGTTAAATTCGATTTGCCCTCCTCCTACATCTGTTGCCTCTAACTAGAAATCAAATGTGATTATAAATATTTTTTTGAATTCCCTCAATTCTCGCTTCCCACAATTTTTATAATTTTTGATGTTCTGCAATCTGAGATCAAGGCCTACTACTTTGTAGAAGATCAAAACTATAAAAATTAGTGAAAATTAGAAAAAATAAGCTAGAAGTTGGAACTTGGGGTGCGCGTCTATTAGAAGATTTACGGTATTTCAACCCATTTTAGAGCCAAGGGGTTCACTGCGGGGCCCACTTTATCCTAAAAAAGGTCTTTGTAAATTTTTGGATAAAACGGAACTCGCCTCGAAAATCCCTTTCTTGGATACGAAGTATTTTGTCTTTTTTATGAACAGACTATTGCCCTTATAGAAAGAATTTGCCTGCGAAAACTCACGATTCCGTTTGTTTTTCAGTCGGCTCCGTCACAGTGGAGGTGCATCCATCTTGGACAAAAATCAAATCTTTTTAGCGCCGGTTGCTCTGCAAATCAATAAAAAATTATTTTGAATTCTTGCTGTTTAAACCGATCAGCTTTGTCAATTTCCGCAAAAAGCCTAAACCCTTCAAAGTTGTGCTTTTTAGTCGAGTGCTTTTTTGACAAATTTGGGCACATTTTCTGAAGAGCTCCGTCTTCAAATTGAATTCAAATTCCACATTTAAGAGCTCACCTGCAGCGACGGCTGGAAGCAACAAAATCGCCAAGAAGATGAGATTCATCGTGGAGAGACTAGCTGTCTTGGATGAGAAGAATCTACTAGAATGAATGGCGAAATCAGGGGATTTTAGTCAGATTCACAGTTATGATTCAAGAGATCGCATCGAATCAATCTTCCTTCAAATGATTGGGATTGAGAACAAATGATTTTTAAACAATTTATGAGAATTCCATTCTTCGAGGGAACGAGGAAAATTTCTTTAGAAAACTTTCTTCAAGAGATCGGGGAATCGATGTATAAGCAAACTCTGATAGATATTCAGGCAGTTTGGGTCCTTCAATCCATTCATTTCCATCAAATATTTCGGATGTTTCTTCACTTCCCTGACCACCAAATACAATAATTCCATTTGAGAGTTTTCCTATTCCAAAATACGATCGTAGATGTTTAAAACTCTGTTTTTGTGTCCATTTCTTCTCGGGATCTTCGATATCCATTTCCCATACGCTATTTAATGAGCCAGATTCTGAAATGCCTCCAAAAATGGATAGAGTTGAATTGCTGATTAGCATCGCATGGCCATACATTTCAATAGGCAAATCACAAAATAAAATCCATTTCTGTAGTTTTGGATCAAACATTTCCACAGATTTTAAATTTTTCTCATTGGATCCTCCAGTGACAAATATTCGATCCTTAAATACTGCTGCTGCTGCAAAATGTCTTGCATAATTCATTTCTCTGGAGGATTTTTATTGAATTTTATAGGAAAAAAAAACTAACGGCATAAAGGTCCACTTATTTTGGAAAATATCATATTTTTCGACTAAATTTAGAGACGCTTGAGAATAGCCTCCAATAACCCAGATGTCTCCTTTGTAAACCAGAGAGCTACTGGAAATACAGTATCTTTTTTGATTTAGCGATGCCAATTTAATCCAACTTCCATCATCTTTCAATTTATAACAATCCTGCTGAATACCATCCTCGGAATTTCCTCCAAAAATATAGATTTCTTCATAGAGTACAGCAGCTCCAAAATTATGCATTCCCATTGGAAGAGTGATGCTCAGTTCCTTCCAACTTTGAGCCTTCGAATCGAGCAAGTAAATTGTATTCAGAGGTCCAAAACCGCCCAAAATTAAAACCTACAAGAAAAATTAACAAAAGAAAAATATACCGATGTATTTTCTTTATCGCCTTCCAACTTCTCCACTTCTTCTGCCTCGATTTCTGTTTGAGCTGAGCTCTCTGAATTGGTTCCACTCTCAGAAGAAGAGACAAACCAGCTGTTCTGCCGATTTCCCCTCCTCCCTCCATTCCAGCCAAACTGTCAGCCTCGACTTCCAAATGACAAAGTTGTTTGATTATTTGGGCGACGTTTTTTCTGATTTCTTCAACATCCGTTTGTATATCTCAAACGAGAAGTTGAAAAATGAATGAAATTACTTCTAGACGCCTGTTCTTGTCGAGCCCTACACTCAGCTATTTCCCTTTCGAGTTTCTTCACTTTATTCTGCGCCAATACGCTTTCTGCTTCTTTTTCTCTCAGCCGCTCTCTCAACACTCCGACCAATTCCTCCTTTTCTGAATCGATATTGTCGAATAGAGAATATCTCTCACCTTCGATCAGAGAATCAATAGCTTTTTGCCTCTCTTCATTCAACTTTTGCAAATCTTCGACTTCTTTATTTTTCTCTTCCAGCCTTGCGTTCTTCGCTTTTAATTCCACCGAAGTTTCAAAAATAATTTCTTGAGCCTGTACCAACTTTGCCTCGAGTTCATAAACTCTCATTGGATCAATAGCATTTTCAGCCATTCTAAACAAGTTTATTTGTGGATAGAAAAGCAAAAAAGGAAAAGGCTGGTGAGAATATCGATAAAAGCGACTGATAAAGACTGCAAGACAAGTCTAAATGAAGTGCAACAGCTGTGAGAAATTCAAAAAATTTGAGAGAAAACGATAAAACTTGAATAGCAAGAACATCAAAAGGATTTGTTATTCCTCAAATAATCAAACAGCTATGGTAAAGGAAAGGTTTTTATTAGAAGAAACACATGCCGTAAATGCCATTCTCTAATAGACGCGAACCTCAGGGGCTAGTGAAAATGCCATTTTCCAGTCAACCCGCAATATTTCGAAGGTTATTACGATTCCCTTCCGGTCTTTTGAATGGTTTTTATATTCTGTTTTTGGTTCCGAGCGGAACTTTTTCCGATTATGCTCATCCCAATAGCCAATTGAAAAATAGACGCGCATTCTAGAATTTAAATAATTTTTTTGCTTTTATTTCCTCTTTAGACAAATTCTAAGAGTTACGACTTTTATCGAAGGATGCGACGGCTGATTCATCCTATTTGATATTACTTTTCTTGCTTTCCTTTTCTTTTTCCTAAAGAATACTGTGGATGTTTAAAACTCGATCTTATCTAATTGGTTAAAACATTTCCTTCTTTCCTATTTTTCCAAGAAGCGGGAAGAAGTATCTAAAGTGCAGAAGTAGGGAAGTTGCAAACCAGAAACAGTACACAAAACGAGAACTGGGAGGGGACTCCAAAGGGGACTAAACTTCTAAGGGAAAAAGACGAAAATCCCAGGAAAAATCTATTTTATGGCTGTTCTGACGAGAAGAATGCTGCTATGGCTCATTCCAGTTCGTTCCACAAACTTTAAAAAAAACAATTAAATTTCCAGTGAAAGTGTTGGAAGAACTCGTGGACATATTGAAACTAGCTCAAGCAGATGCAAAAATGAAGAAAAAAGCTTGCGACACCCGGGATTCCCAAGCCGTCTCCGATCCAAGTACTAACCGGGCCCAACGTTGCTTGACTTGCCAGATCGGACGGGATGGCGTACTTTCAACGTGGTATGGTCGTAAGCGAAGGTCAGGCTTCTTTCACGGTAGATATCGCCGATTGCTTATCTCTTTTTTACTTCAAAGATCTATAAAACACACAAATTGGCCTCTAAAACGTGTTTTCTCTAGCGGTCAGTCAATTCTCTTTATTACTCTTTCCTTCCAGCCCCCAGACCTGAAATAAAGATAGAAAACCAACTTATACCAAAAAAATTAAGAAAAACTTTACAGCAGATTGTTTTTTATTTCGATTTAGACAAACTGAAGACTACCAAGATGCAGAGCCAGCAGGAGGAGTTATAACAGCAGCAATAAAGACATAACAAATTTCTTTTTTACAAAAAAAATAAAAAGTTTCCATCGATCCTTCTTCTTTTTAGGCTATTTGTGTTAGAAAAATCCTCCAGTCCTCTGATAATTTGCAGTTTCGAATACATAGTAAGAAACTATTGTCAATAGTGATCCAGAAATCGTAGTGAAGTCTGTACATCTAACAGATCACTTATTTTTGTCTCTTTTGAACTTTCAAGCTATGGCTATCGTCGCTAGATTTGATCTCAGAATATAAAAGAAAAATCCTCCATTGGTTCAACTAGATGACCGGAGCTTCTCAATTAAAAAATCTACTTATTCTCGGAATAATAATTATTACTGGCTTCTTTTTCTTTAATTGGCCTCCAGTAGGTCAAAAATTTTTAAAAAAAAGAGAGTTTTCCAGATTGAATTTGAGTCAAAAATATTAGGGAATCGAGCTGAATTGAGCCAATTCCAGATTAATATCACTGAGGCAATCAGTTGGAATCAAGATGCCCTTGAGCATATTTTTGACGATCACGAGCTCCCATGTGATCCCGACAATGTCACCGAAGTTTTTTCTGACTGGGTTGATGAGAAGAATGTTCGTTGCCAATCGGTGAGCTCTTTTATGATGAACGTTGATCACAAAATCTTATTCAGTGTTCCAATGGCACTTTAAAGATATTGATTCTTGAAAATTCTAAATTGAAATTTTTCCTATCCTTTTCCTCGCTAAAAGATTGTTGATCCAAGATCACTAGAAGAATCTCGTAAGATCTTATGTGAGATAGCTCTTTATGCGATCAAAATTAGTTTTATTCTCTATTCTCAGATTGTTTCAAAATGAGAAAGGGGGCGATCTCCTCTTGGATCGTTTCCAAATCCTCCAGAGGAAGAGATCGTAATTCTTCTTTTAAAAAAAAGCCTTTAAAAATGATTTATTTCTTCATTTTTTTATTCAAATCAACAGAAAATTCTCCAAAATAATTAGTTAAATTCTAGGCTTTCCTCCTCTGTTGGATGAAAATCCTAAATTAACTGCGGCTGCTCATGTTGTGGTTGAGAAAATGCAGCCAAATATCATCATGAATCTTCACTCACAAATGTAAACTCTCCTTTATTCTCAGATCTCACTTTTTTCAGATACGAATATCTTGTTAGGCCCTTCACGGATCCAAAAGCTGATCAAGGCTACCAGGAATTTCAAAGAAATCTCGATTTTTATAAGTATTCCTCTCTTTTTTATTTGAAATTTCTAGTTTTTAGGATTCGAACAAGGCGTTTCATTATTGATCTCCCTTATTATTGGACAAAAACCAATGTCTCCTATGAGATTATTGATCGATTGAGGAAAGGTCTCTCCTTAAATGATCTAAAAATCGGCCGATCTGTATGGGCGTCTTTACCCTCAAAAATAGTTTTAGCTGGCTGAACCACAACAGAAGGACCACAAAGCTAGACTCCTCGCTTTAAAATGCGATAACTGTCTTTACCATGATGTGGAGAAATTCCTTTGGCAGGATGACGGCTTCTATTGGTTTTATAATCGAGCCAATGGCCACGGCTATACAAGAGATGGAGTCCATTTAACGCCGGAATTTTTAGAAAACCTCATCTCTATGTATTCTGAAACTATTGAGAAATTATTAGCGAATTTTTGAAATAAATATTGGTTTTTTAAACTTTTTGGGAGAAAGAGAGAGTGAGAATTGACGTTATCAGAGTGCCGAGAAAGTTTTTGAAGACGATGGTCACTTACAGATAATCGTAGCTTTTAAAAATTTATTTTTTTAGAACTTTTAACCATAAAAGATGAACAATTCTTATCCTATAGTCTATTCATAAAAAAAGATGATATCCTTCGTATCCAAGAGGAGTTATAGCGGCGGGACTTATTTTTATCGTAAAATTTACTCAACGCCTTTTTTTAACGATCCAATGGAAATTGGTATAAAAAGCTCGGCTTTCGAGAGCTATTCTCTTCCGTTCAAATAGCTCGTCTAAATCTTGTTCTGCTGTTAGATCAGCCGCTTTCTCTTTCATTTTAGTCTGAGATAGCGCAAAAATGCTAGGAAGTGCTCAGTTTTCCAAATTCTCACAAGATCAACACAAAAGTCTGCAGGAATTGCATAGTGATTTCTTGAACTTCTGTGGAAGAAGGAAAATTATCGTGGATCTGATCTTAGACAGCAGGCAGGCCGCCAAGCGTGGATGAGAAAGCCCGCCACGTTTAATGGCTGTTAGCTCTCAATCCAAGCAGTATCTCTTTATTCCTGGGATATTGATAATTTCTAGTTTGTTTATTCTCCAAAATATTCGACCTCCAGTAAGATTTTATTCAGACAATAATTGGGAGATTTTAGATAGCTTTTTCCTCAAAAATTAGAGAAAATCGCTCTTCTTCTATCAAAAATGAGGCTAAATATCCAGAAACTGAGCCATTAGAAGGCGTCTACGTGAAGGATATCTTCAGAACCAAAGATAATGAACTAGTCTTTTTTGTTCTAAAAGACTATCGGAACAAGTGAGCGAGATTTACTCATTATTTTTTTATCTCTCAGCCTGACGGTGGAAGCAAAAGTTGGAAATAGATATTATCCATTAGAGCTGTCTTGCTACTACAAGGAGTGTAATGGAACCTATTTTCAGTGCTCCTACATGGGTGAGTCTAGCGATGCTTGATCGAGATAGGGACTGCACCTGGCAAGGGATCGAATCAAGGCGAGGCTGGCTTGCCAGCTAGCTATCTCTCTGGTTCTCTTGCAATCCACCGAGAAAATCTTTCGCTATTTACTAAAGATTTCCATGCAAGTGTGTTGCGTTGTCTGAGTTCCCCTCGAAAGAGAGCGGGACACAGGAATTGTTCTCTATTTGGGTGAAGTTCTCTCCAGTTTTAGCGAAGAAAAAAATATAACAAATTTACTCGAGAAATGAGCTGACAAATATTTAAAATTTGGAAGCGAAGAGATTGAAAATTAGAGTCAGATCACATTAGAGCCATGAGCCAGATATTTGACCCAGAAAATCCCATTTTTCCCCGTTTTTTTTAAAAATCAAAATGCTCTCAGATTTTCATGGAAAATTGACGGTAGATCCGAGTGATCTCGAGGGAGAGATAATCTCAATGAGAATTTCTAAATATGAACTGGAATATGACTTCAAAGTGCTGTAGGTTTCAGCTGGATTACGGTATATTTTTTAAATCTATTTAGAGATGTTCGAAACGATGGAAGTTATACCCATCAGTTGGCTGTAATCCTGCAGCCAGCTTTTTATCTAGCTGATTGGCAGAACTTGATCCAATTCTTCGAGTCCTGGCTGGCTAATGGGGCGACAAAGATCTACGTCTACCATCATTCCTGGACAAAACAGGTACTGTCGCGTTTTTTTTCACCCGCTGAAATAATAATTTAGGTTGATATTGTAATGAAATTTTATAAAGAAATAATGGGAGAGAATCTCGAGATCATTCCTTGGTCAGCTGTTCCAGTAAGAAAAGTAAGAGAAAAAAGATTTTAATTGCTGATGAAGATGTGGCTAGATAGATTGGGGAAAATTCTCAGCCGATGCCAATACAAGAATGTTCAATTTGATGGCAGAGGCATCAATGAATAATGTTCTCTATCGAGCCAAGTAAGTTTTAAGCTTGCGGATGTCTGAGATTTACCATATTACTTCTAAAAATCTTTTAAAAAAATTGTATTTTTTCTATTAAAATCTACTACCTATCTATCATATCTGTAATTTTCAGAAGAGATGTGAAATTCCTTGCTTTAATGGACCTGGATGAGATTTTATTTGTCCACAATGATAGGGAATTGGTTCCATTTTTACAGCAATTAGAAGTGGAGAATCCAGATGCAGCTCAGTTTGTCTTCAATTGGCCCCAAACGTCAATCGAAGTAGCGAAATTTAGCTGTAGTCTATAAAAAATGGAACAAAAAAACGAAAGCTTATTCAAACTTTCTGCTGTGCTTCTACTTTCTGATTTCATTTATAATGTCAATTAGAAGTTAAAAAAAAACAAAGAAAAAAAATCAAATAATGGATATACAGTATGCCAATAGGATAAGAAAATAAACAGCGCCATTTGAATAAGTTTTCATTTTTTGCTCCATTTTTAATAGACTATATTCCTAAAAAATTTTTTAGATCTCGCTTTCTGTTTTGGAGAAGCCTGTTGATGTCAATTTCGACTACTTGAACTCACTAAAATTTATAAGAAATGACTCTCTCATTCCAGCTTATTTTATGTTGAAGAAGTTGATCCACGTAACTGAAAAGGTTAAAAACTACTTGAATTTAAAGAAAAAAGTTTGTTTTTTCAGGCAGAGCTGGTAGATATCCATATTCCGTTCAAAAATGCCATCAACCCAAGGACTCAACTTCCCTTTGTAAGCAAATCGCTGGAGAATCATGAAGCCTCTTGTTTTCACATCAGGAGAATCTTCCAAAATGCCAAGCATGCAACATTGAGTGGCGAAAACATCCTGGTCAATTATATCAAACTTTTGAATAGAAATTACTCAAACAGGATAAATGGTACCGAATTTTCAGGTAAACGTTTAACTCTCTCATTTTAAAAGAAAGCAGTACACAAACATTACGGCAACGTTTATAGCCACAGTAGGTGAGCCTGTCGACAATATTTTTTATAAAAACAGTGAGAAGTTTAAGAAAATTAGCTAGCAGTGGATGCGCTTTTATTAGAAAATTACGGTATACTCCTTTTAATAAACGGCAATTTAGATTTCGAAATGGAGAAGTGGTATATTGATTACCGTACCACGATAATGCTACTAAACGACTGTAGAAGAATACCGTATTCATTCCATCCTCATGTTATAGAAAGCGGATTGAGTCAGTGCTTTAATTTAAGGTTTGAGTCCTTAAAAAAGAGAGAATATTTTTGTAGGAGCTGTGAGCCCCATCTAGACAGAGAGAATTTCATTTTAGCTGCGAATACGTGGACTAATTTGGCAAATAAATTCAACGTGCTGGGTGATATCTTCCCGGTCTTTAATAAAACTTAAAAAATGTATTTATTTTGTTCTTTCCTGGAACCTTCAAACATAAGAGCTTGTCGGGTATCCAAGTAATAAAACCAATGATTGCCTATTTACAACCAGACCTAACACAGCAGAACATGTTCCTCCTCTACTCCCTTGGTATTGATTTATTTATTCTCTTCTTTTCAAATGGTCTCGATATCAGCATAAATCTACCCGACAGCGAATATATTACAGTTGCTTTCAACTTAAATGGAGGACGGTTAGAACCATAAAAACTTTGAAAAAATTTATTCCTAGGAATATTTATAACATGACTACTTCAGCCAATAGATCCCTTGTTATAATATACAATATAAGTGGGACCAGACTTGGGCGGGTTACCCGTACCCGTACCCTAGCGGGTAATACCCGAAACGGGTAGGGTAGTAAAAAGACCACTACCCGCCCAAGCCTGGGCGGAACCCATATATTAATTTTTCTCTTATTTTTATTTTCTTAACGGTTTCCATGGTTTTTACATCTTTTTTTTTTAAAACAATTCATATAGAATTTGATATATAGACACAAAGAAATATAAAAAACACGCCTAAAAGCATCTTGCAGCATCTGCAGCATCGGATCTTTTTTTGTTTTCAAGATGCTTTTAGACGTGTTTTTTTATGTCTTTGTGTATATATATATATATATCAAATTTGATATGATTTGTTAAAATAAGATGTAAAAACCATGGAAACCAGTAAGAAAATAAAGACAAATTAATATATGGGTCCCGCCGCGCGATCCGGTGCGCAGGCTGCATAACGAACGGGGTAGCCAGCTACACTACTACCAAAAAAGGCGACATAGCCTCCTAGCAATACCGTACTCAGAACTGACGGTTTTAAATTTTGCAGTGCTCTTATCTGTTAAAACTAACTAAAAACTTTCTTAGCTTTGCTTCAATGCATATTTGTGCACCTTCGTTAGTCTGCGATAGGAGTCAATTATGCAGAGCTCTTGACTGACGGTCCTTACAAAGAAGAGCACAGGGAGAAGATGATCGCTTGGGGAGAAGAGATTCGCGAAGAAGATCCCGGGTACTTTTACAGGTGCCTTTTCTCATTCAAATCCTTTAAAAAAGAGCCCTTCAGAAATGTGGATGCAACTGCTCGCCCTTCTCAAACTGATGTCTTCCTTGTCCCAGATTGTCGACGACCAATCGACTTCGAATATTTCTACAAAAGACATTATCGAGTCGTTAATGTGAGAATAGTTGCCAGAGAGGAAGTTCGAAAAGAGCGTGGATAGACATTCACCCAAGGAATTGACAACGCTAAGAGCGAATGTGCACTGAATGATTGGAATATTTTCGACGTTTACATCGACAATTTCGGCCAACCGTTGGAGGATCAGCTGAACAAAGTGAGATTTGATCTTACTTTTGGGTTTTTAAAAAAAAATTTTCAAGCTAGTTTCTCCCAATTTTCGGCCTTTCTATTTATGTTTTTCCAAGTTGTAGAGTCCTTGTTTTTTTTGGTACATCTTATCCAATTTCCCAAATTCGGATATAGCTTTCCAAAAGATGGATCCTAAGCCAAGAAAAGAAAAAAAGGTTTCCGCAACCAGAAAATATGAAAATTTTATTTCTTTTGTAATCTAAGGCTTAGGCTTAGCGCTGCGAAATAAGCGTTTTATCCAAAAGAATGGCCATTAGCCATCAATTTTTCTTTCTTTTCGCCCTTATATATAAATTTCCAAACTCGGATATAGATGGGAGGTACCAGATTTCCCCTATTTTCTATTTAGTTGTTTCTTTTTTTGAAGCGATGGCCGACCCGAGTTCGGCTTCTCTCTTCTTTGGACGTTAGATTGCCCGGGATGACGGTACTTTCCTTCTTTTTTTAGTTTTGATGCTCCTCTTCTGGTCGCTTTCTATGCTCATCTTATTGAAAACTGCATTAGATTGGGATCATCTTGAAGGCCATTCGCAGGCGCCTATCAGTACGGCTGACCCGCATTCTGCTCCTCTTGTGGACAAAATTGAAGAGTCAATCTACCATAATCTCATAGCTGAAATTTGAAGAATTTTTTTGTATCAGTCAGCACTGCTTATGAACTAATTTTATTTGTATAAGAACGACAATATTTATAGAAAATTTGGCAATAAATCTTGAAAAAAAATGAAGATGCGATTTCGAGCCAAAGCTCGATGAAGAACATATAAATTGTGACATTTTGCTCGGATCCTCATCTTTTGTACATCACTTCCATGAACGATAGTCGAAAAATGGAGATTGGGATAGTCGGTTTTTGTTTTAATTTATAAAAATTTATTTTAAAACTTTCTTCAAGTGACCGAGAAATGGATGTATAAGCAAATCGGGATAGCTCTTCAGGTAGCGCAGGCCCGTCAATACATTCATTTCCATCAAATATTTCGGATGTTTCTCCAAAACCACCGAATACAATAATTCCATTTGAGAGTTTTCCTATTCCAAAATACTCTCGTGGACGCTTAAAACTCTGTTTTTCTGTCCATTTCTTCTTGGAATCTTCGATATCCATTTCCCATACGCGATTTAATCGGCCAGTTCCAGAAGAGCCTCCAAAAATGGATAGAGTTGAATTGCTGATTAGCATCGTATGCCCGGCAACTTCAATAGGCAAATCACAAAATAAGATCCATTCCTGTAGTTTTGGATCAAACATCTCCACAGATTTTAATCCCCATCCTCCAGTGACAAATATTCGATCCTTAAATACTGCTGCTGCTGCATCATATCTTGCATAATTCATTTCTCTGGAGGATTTTTAATTGAATTTTGAGAAAAACTAACGGCATGATGGTCCATTTGTCTTGCGAAATATCATATTTTTCTACTGATTTTGGAGATAGTCCTCCAATAGCCCAGATGTCTCCGTTGTAAACCAGAGAGCTACTGCAAATATAAGTTCTTTTTTTATTTAGTGATGCCAATTTGATCCAACTTCCATCATCTTTCAATTTATAACAGTTCTGCTGACCATCCTCAGAATGTCCTCCAAAAATATAGATTTCTTCATTGAGTACAACAGCTCCAAAACTGTCCATTCCCATTGGAAGAGTGATTCTCAGTTGATTCCAACTTTGAGCCTTCGAATCGAGCAAGTAAATTGTATTCAGACGCCCATTGCCGCCCAGAACTACAGTGCGTCCAGAAATTATGTAACCACCATCAAAATTGACTTATCTTGGCCGGGTGAAATTCTTTTGGGCTGAAATAACTTTTATCTAATTCTCTGGCATTTTGGCCTTATTTTCCTCCATAATCTAGCCAGGCAACTTTATTGAGTAAAAAATGATACCCTTATCTCCAAAAGTGGTGTTTTCCGAAATCGCCAAAACTTGAGCTATCAAAATTTCGCTGATGCAGTTTGATTTAGCCCGATTTCGTGATTCCAAAACATTTTAAATCTCAAAAAAAGGTTGGAAATGAGCCGAGTTATGACTTAAAAAATATGAGACTTTTGGCCCAAAAAACGCGCAATTCGAGAAAAAATTCGCTTTTTTATCCTAAAACTGGTGAAAATTGACGTCTTCTTTGAATCATATCTCCACTAATTTTCAACCTTTTTTTGAGATTTAAAATGTTTTGAAATCACGAAATCGGGCTAAATCGAATTGCATCAGCGAAATTTTGATAGCTCGAGTTTAAAAAATTTCAGAAAATACCACTTTTGGAGATGAGGCCATCATTTTTTACTTAATAAACTTACCTGGCTAGATTATGGAGGAAAATAAGGCCAGAATGCCAGAGAATTAGATAAAAGTTATTTCAGCCCAAAAGAATTTCACCCGGCCAAGATAAGTCAATTTTGATGGTGGTTACATAATTTCTGGACGCACTGTAGTACCTACAAGAAAAATTAACAAGAATAAAATCATACCGATGTATTTTCTTCACCGCCTTCCAACTTCTCCACTTCTTCTGCCTCGATTTATGTTTGAGTTGAGCTCAAGTGATTTTTTAAAATACATTGCCTGAGCTTGAGCTAGCAGTGCCTCGAGTTCATAAACTCTCATTGGATCAATCGCATTTTCAGCCATTCTGAATAGGTTTATTAATGAGTGTAAAAGTAAAAAGGGGAAAAGGCTGGCAAGAATATCGATAAAAGCGACTGATAAGGACTGCAAGACCAGTCTAAAATGGATTGAAACAGCTATGAGAAATTTAAATTAGACATTGAGATCCATTTCTTCTCCTTTTTATTGACATCTAATCTCCACATTTTGGGATTCAGTTCGGTTGTTGAATAGCCTCCAAAGACGACTAGAGTCCCATCGAAGGGAAGCAAATGATGTGCATATAGACTGATAGGTAAGTCACAAAATGTCGTCCATTTTCAAATGGTTGGATCATAAACTTCTATAGATTTAAGGGAGCTTCTATAGCCGCCATCTCGTCCGCCAGAAACGTAGATCTTTTCATTCCATGCCACTGCTGCTGCAGTTCTTCTGGCTTCATTCAAATCACTGGAAATATATCCTATTATTCTAGCGTAATGTTTCTCGAACGTGAATAATCCGGAATTCATGATAATTAAGGAATACTCACGGCATTTGTGACCACTTATTTGTAAGTGGGTTGTATTTCTCAACTGATTTCAATCTTTTTGAGTCTTCTTGATCCCATCCTCCTATAATTTGTGTCTTCCAGTTTTGTGCGGGAATCCCGATACGGGATGGGAAATGCTACCGGGAATTTTTGTGATTTCGGCTCAGTAGAAGCGTCCTCATCTATTTTTCCCCCTTTTTTGTGTTTTGGCATATTTAATCAGCAGTTACATTGAAATTCAAGAACAAAATCAGAACTCAGGTTGCAATTTCTAACCTAATCAGATATTATGGTTTACTCAATAAGCTCTTATGAGTTTTTACTGGCATTTCTGGTTTTAAAAAAGCCAAAAAACGGATTCGGGAGGTGAATCCGAGATCTAGAAACGCCAGAATAAAGAGTAAATTTCCCGAAAATTCTCGAAACGCGACGGGATTTCAAAAACCCATTCCCGCACAACACTGGTGTGTTCTCCAATGTAAATGGCAGACAAACCGATGACCCATATTTCGCTTTGGAAGACTAGACAACTGCCAGCGATTGCGCTTCTATTTCTATTCATCCCAGGCAGTTGAACCCAAGCTCTGCTTATATTCAGCTTGTAGCAACGATTAGATGTTTTGCCATCAAATCCGCCAAAATAAAATAATTCTCCTGCGTGGTAAACGGAGCCACAATGGCTGATCGCTTCAGGCAGGCGAAGTTTTAAAAGTTGAAATGTATTCAGCTTTGGGTTGTAGATTAAAATATGATCTCTATGCTCATTGCCTCCCATTATAAGGACCTGTAAAATTGAAAAAGAAAGGAGAAAATTGATCCGAATTTTGGTTCACAGCCAGTCTTTTGTGGGTGTTGGAGAATTCTCGCAGGAGCTCGCCTCAATCGCCATCTTTTCGTTGAACAACCTAAAGAGGAATAGAACCAAGATAGATGGAATTCAGCTGGAGACCCTCCTAGCCTCGGCTCTAGCCACCATGGCTACCTTCTCTCTAAATGCCGAGCTGGGCGAACACATCGTCGTGAACCTCGTTGAAAAACTCTAGCGAACAGAGTTTCAATTCCTTCCTTTGACGGTACTCCACTTTTCGACTGGAGATCCCCTTATCTGCTCGGCTGCGCTGCACATCCTTTACTTCACAGTCGCGCATCTGCTCGTCCAGAATTTTTTTTATGACAGAAGACGATAGGGCTACAAGGAATAAACTCGACTACAGCAGCTGTCATCCTCTCCTACTTCGAATAGTCCCCCTCCCATTATTTAATTTTAGTTGCATTATATTCTAATCTTTTTAATCTTATTATTAATAAATATTTATAAACTAACTTGATTTCTTGTCCCTCTTTTCTTCTCATCTTCAGCAAAAACAATTAGGTGATGTCGATGAAAAGAATGTAAAAGATTCCTGAAGAATTTCTCATAAATCTTCTATCTATTTTTGTCTTTTTTTAGCAATTTGGATCGAATCAGAGCTAACAAAATTGGTAAATCAATTGAATTTTTCAAGAAAATAGAGGACTACAGTAACCAAAAATGTGTCAGCCTATTAGAATTTCTTGACAGGTTGAGACCAAATCGATCCGGATTAAAGAACTATTAGGTTGTTCGGAAAGAAATGCGCGTTGAATTTGTCCATTTATTTCTCTCCTACTATAGAAGATTTTTTAAAACAGTTTTGTCTATTAGAAAGAGATTTTTATTGTGCATCTTTTGATATATTTTTGTCTATGTCTACTTTGTTTTTTTTAAAGAAAAAAAGTTTAGGAAATGCTTGACCAAAACTTTCGAATGCGAGTTTGCATGTGGTACGACTTCAAGCAAGGCAAATCGGCTGCTGAATCTCATCGTGCCCTATCTGAGGTATTCGGCGAAGAAGCCCTGTCAGAAAGCCAGTGTCGACGATGGTTCCAGCGTTTTAAAAACGGTAATGAAAGCTTGGAGGACGAAGAACATGGAAGTCGGCCTCAAATCGTCGATAACCAAGTGTTGAAGTCCGTCATTGAATTGGATCCACGCCAAACCACTCGAGAACTGGCAACACATTTTGACTGCTCAAACTCTACCATCGATGAACATTTGCTGGCAATTGGCAAGACAAACAGGTGCGGAAAATGGGTGCCGCACCAGCTGAGCGACGCAAACAAGGCAACACGAGTGGCAATGGCCGGAATTCTTCTTCGTCGCTCCAAGAACAGCGGTTTCTTCGACTCTATTGTTACATCAGATGAGAAATGGATCTGCTTCGACAACGCAACGCGAAAAAGACAGTGGTTAGACGCCGGTGACACTCCAAAACCGACTCCGAAACCGGATATACACGACAAAAAGGTGATGCTCTGTGTTTGGTGGAACAGCAAAGGTTTGGTGTATTTTGAAGTTCTAGATTCGGGTCAAACAGTTACGGCGGACATCTACAAAGATCAATTGAACTGCGTGGATCAAGCACTGCGTCGTCAAGGTGTCGAAACGACGTCGACAAAATTCCTCCACGACAACGCTCGTCCGCATGTCGCGAAAATCATTTTGGAAAAAATTGAGGAATTGGGCTGGGAAGTCCTGCCTCATCCGCCATACAGCCCAGACCTGGCACCATCCGATTACCATCTGTTCCGGTCGATGCAGTACTCCCTGGCCGAGAGAAAGTTCACAAACCGCGAAAAAGTCCAACTCTGGGTGTCCAACTACTTTGAGTCGCAGCCGGCCGAGTTCTTCGAAAGAGGAATCCATTCTTTGCATAAACGTTGGCAACAAGTCATTGATAGTAATGGAGATTATCTTTTGAATTAATCTTGTTTAATTTCGTTTTTATATTAGGTTGGCGACTAATTTCTGGGACACTTTGGAGATAAAGCTCTAAGAATTTATTTAGTTGACCTGTTAGCCCAATACTAGAGGTTATTAATCTATGCCAAGTGCTTTATATTCTACCACTGTCGTCCCCCCAGGATGGCTGCTGTTGGTCGTGCTCTACGTCTATCTCGTGAAGGCCTGAGATCGATCATTCTTTACGAGTTTCGTCTTGGCTCGTCTGTGAAAGAAGCAGCCACGAGGATCAACATGCTAATGGGTGGTGGAACGGTCTCTAATTCTACGGTGCACAGATGGTTCCAACGCTTCACATCCGGAAACTGTTCCCTTGAAGATGAACCCCATACCGGACGTCCATTGACCTTCAATGAAGATCGCCTAAAAGAATCCAGTGAACAGGATCCTCGTCAGACAACCCGGTGTTTAGCAGAAGGATTCCAATGCTCTCACAGGGCTATCGAAAACCATCTTCATTCGCTTGGATACGCCTGGAGATACGCCATCTGGATTCCTCACGCTCTGACCGTTCATCAGCTGCGGATGAGGTCTGACATCTGCAACACTCTCCTCACTTCCCATTATGGATCTGACTGGCTGGACTATGTGGTAACAGGAGACGAGAAGTGGGTCTTTTACGTCAACTACTCGCGCAAGCGGTAATGGCTCAAGCCAGGAGAGAAGGGAGTCCCAACGCCTCGACCGGAGTCCAAGAAGATCATGTTGTGTTGCTGGTGGAATGTCAAGGGAGTTGTCCATTGAGAGCTGTTGCCATACGGTTACACTATCAATGCTGAGATATACTGCGAACAGTTGGATCGAGTGGCAGCTAAGCTGAGAGGGAAACAGAGAAAAGTCTTCTTCTTGCATGACAATGCGCGCCCACATGTCGCGAAGTTGACTCATATGAAGCTGCGCAGTCTCGGCTGGACGGCTCTTCCCCATCCACCGTATAGCCCTGACATTGCCCCGTCCGGCTACCACCTCTTTCGATCTTTGGCTCATCATCTGGAAGGACGCCACTTCCTTGATGAAGATGACCTCAAAATGGACCTTCAGTCGTTCTTTGATCGCAAGTTCCTAGGTTTCTACAGGGAGGGAATCTACAAATTACCTGAACGTTGGTAGCATGCCGTGGATACCGATGGAGGGCACGTCAGTTATTGAAAACTAAACGCAAGAGAATAAACAGCTTAGAAATAAAATATTGAAAAGTGTCCCAGAAATTATTCGCCAACCTAATAATAAACATTTTTTTTAACTCAAACGCGCATTTCTTTCCGAACAACCTAATATAAAAGCTGAAGAAATCTGGAAAAAACTTAATTTTAACTTCTACTAACTTGAAGAATGCTGCTGCGGCCGCCTATCCGGATCCATTTTTGGGAGGAAATAATCGCCTCGTTATGTGTGAGACTTTGGATGACGAGATAAAACCAACTCGTCAAAATCATCGAGCTGCAGCTGATGAAGTCATGAGAAAGGTCGCCTCCTATCATCCCTGGTTCGGCATGGAGCAAGAATATCTGCTCGTCGACAAAGACGGCTATCCTATCGGCTGGCCAAACACGGCTATTCCGCTCCGCACGGTATTTTTCTAGTCGAAAGTCGAAAAAAAGTTGGACAATTTCATTTGAAGACAGTATTACAGTCTGTTAAATTAGCATTCTTTTTGTGGTTTTTACCTTCCCCTTCTAGTTTTGAATGAAATACAAAAATGTAAACAAAATTATTGAAAAAATCGATTGGACATAAATTGGCAAAAAGTTAAAGCAACTACGAGCTCTAAACTACGCTTTCAAAATCAAAAACCAATTATTTCTGATTTCAGTATGATTTTATGTGACTTTGACAATTTCCTATTATTCTTAGTAGCTGCCGAAAAAATGTATGTAGCTACCTTGAACCTTGAAGAGCCATTTTCCTGGCTAACTTCCAACGAAATCAAGAAATTAGTTCTTGATGAACGATAACAATCCGACTTCTCACTTAATTTTCATAAGCTTCCCACAATTTCTATAATTTTTGATGTTCTGCAATCTTATAGAGGGAATCAAGGCCTACAACTTTGCAGAAGATCAAAACTATAAAAATTAGTGAAAATTAGAGAAAATAAGCTAGAAGTTGGAACTTAGGGTGCGCGTCTATTAGAAGATTTACGGTATTTCAATCCATTTTAGAGCCAAGGGGTTCGCTGCGGGGCCCACTTTATCCTAAAAAAGGTCTTTGTAAATTTTTGGATAAAACGGGACTCGCCTCGAAAATCCCTTTCTTGGATACGAAGTATATCGTCTTTTTTATGGACAGACTATTGCCTAACAGAAAGAGTTTGCCTGCGAAAACTCATGATTCCGTTTGTCTTTCAGTCGGCTGGGCGGTATTTCCAACGACTTCTACGCATTTTTCTCCGTCACAGTGGAGACGCATCAATCTTGGAGGAAAATCAAATCTTTTTAGCGCCGGTTGCTCTGCAAATCAATAAAAAATTATTTTGAATTCTTGCTGTTTAAACCGATCAGCTTTGTCAATTTCCGCAAAAAGCCTAAACCCTTCAAAGTTGTGCTTTTTAGTCGAGTGCTTTTTTGACAAATTTGGGCACATTTTCTGAAGAGCTCCGTCTTCAAATTGAATTCAAATTCCACATTTAAGAGCTCACCTGCAGCGACGGCTGGAAGCAACAAAATCGCCAAGAAGATGAGATTCATCGTGGAGAGACTAGCTGTCTTGGATGAGAAGAATCTACTAGAATGAATGGCGAAATCAGGGGATTTTAGTCAGATTCACAGTTATGATTCAAGAGATCGCATCGAATCAATCTTCCTTCAAATGATTGGGATTGAGAACAAATGATTTTTAAACAATTTATGAGAATTCCATTCTTCGAGGGAACGAGGAAAATTTCTTTAGAAAACTTTCTTCAAGAGATCGGGGAATCGATGTATAAGCAAACTCTGATAGATATTCAGGCAGTTTGGGTCCTTCAATCCATTCATTTCCATCAAATATTTCGGATGTTTCTTCACTTCCCTGACCACCAAATACAATAATTCCATTTGAGAGTTTTCCTATTCCAAAATACGATCGTAGATGTTTAAAACTCTGTTTTTGTGTCCATTTCT
Organism: Oscheius sp. JU1382; assembly: GCA_932521405.1. Taxonomy (NCBI): domain Eukaryota; kingdom Metazoa; phylum Nematoda; class Chromadorea; order Rhabditida; family Rhabditidae; genus Oscheius; species Oscheius sp. JU1382. Next base: position 7,472,756 of record OW051479.1, read on the forward strand.
TCTCGGGATCTTCGATATCCATTTCCCATACGCTATTTAATGAGCCAGATTCTGAAATGCCTCCAAAAATGGATAGAGTTGAATTGCTGATTAGCATCGCATGGCCATACATTTCAATAGGCAAATCACAAAATAAAATCCATTTCTGTAGTTTTGGATCAAACATCTCCACAGGTTTTAATGTTTCCCCATCATCTCCTCCAGTGACAAATATTCGATCCTTAAATACTGCTGCTGCTGCATCACGTCTTGCATAATTCATTTCTCTGAAATCTTTTGATTAAAGGGGCAGTCCGGCGCCTCCTACAGTATACTTTTATTCGATGCAAAATAATGCGCTGATTTCAGAAATACACACGAAATTAATTGAAAAACTAAAATTTTGCCGCACTTTTGGGTCAACCGCTATTACTGTGGCTACAGAAATCCGGCAAAATCACCAGCGCTAGAGATAGTTCTTTAAAATTTTGAGAAAAACTAACGGCATGTAGGTCCATCTGTTTTGAGAAATGTCATATTTTTCGACTGAATTTAGAGGATCGATATATTCAATATGTCCTCCAATAACCCAGATATCCCCTTTATAAACCAGAGAGCTACTGGAAATAAGAGTTCTTTTTTGATTTAGCGATGCCAATTTCATCCAACTTCCATCATCTTTCAATTTATAACAGTCCTGCTGAGAATTCCAATTGGCATTTCCTCCAAAAATATAGATTTCTTCATTGAGCACAACAGCTCCGAAACCATACAGTGCCATCGGAAGAGTGATTCTCAGCTTCTCCCAACTTTGAGCCTTCGAATCGAGCAAGTAAATTGTATTCAGAGGTCCATCGCCGCCCAAAATTACAACCTACAAGAAAAATTGACTAAAAGTTAAAAATTATACCGATGTATTTTGCTGTTCTTCATTTTGAATTGGCAAATTCTGTTGGCTGACAACTTTTCTGAGAAGTTTTTCTTCAAGAGATCGAGGAATTGATGCATAAGCAATCTCTGCAAACAGTTTTTGAGGCAGTTTTGGTCCATCAATCCATTCATTTCCATCAAATATTTCGGATGTTTCATAACTTCCTCCCCAACCACCAAATATAATAATTCCATTTGAGAGTTTTCCTATTCCAAAATACTCTCGTGGACGCTTAAAACTCTGTTTTTCTGTCCATTTCTTCTTGGAATCTTCGATATCCATTTCCCATACGCGATTTAATCGGCCAGTTCCAGAAGAGCCTCCAAAAATGGATAGAGTTGAATTGCTGATTAGCATCGTATGCCCGGCAACTTCAATAGGCAAATCACAAAATAAGATCCATTCCTGTAGTTTTGGATCAAACATCTCCACAGATTTTAATCCCCATCCTCCAGTGACAAATATTCGATCCTTAAATACTGCTGCTGCTGCATTAGATCTTCCATAATTCATTTCTCTGAAATCTTTTGATTAAAGGGGCAGTCCGGCACCTCCTGAGTATTTTTATTCGATGCAAAACAATGCGCTGATTTCGGAAATACACACGAAATTAATTGAAAAACTAAAATTTTGTCGCACATTTGGGTCCATCGCTATTACTGTGGCTACAGAAATCCGGCAACATCACCAGCGCTAGAGATAGTTCTTTAAAATTTTGAGAAAAACTAACGGCATGTAGGTCCATCTGTTTTGGGAAATGTCATATTTTTCGACTGAATTTAGATGTTCTTTAGAATATCCTCCTATAACCCAGATGCCTCCTTTATAAACCAGAGAGCTACTGGAAATAGCACCTCTTTTTTGATTTAGCGATGCCAATTTCATCCAACTTCCATCATCTTTCAATTTATAACAGCCCTGCTGATAATCATCCTCGTAATCTTCTCCAAAAATATAGATTTCTTCATTGAGCACAACAGCTCCAGGCCCTTCTATTTCTACTGGAAGAGTGATTCTCAGCTTCTCCCAACTTTGAGCCTTCGAATCGAACAAGTAAATTGGACTCAGAGGTCCATAAGCGTCCAAAATTAATATCTACAATCAAAGTCTAAAAGTTAAAAATCCTACCGATGTATTTTGCTGTCCTGCGCTATGTTCTTTATTTTCGTTTTGATTCACATTTTGCGCTAAAAACTTCCTCCTCTTCCTTACTGGTGAATTAAACTCTTCTTTATTTTGTATTGGCAAATTCTGTTGGCTGACAACTTTTCTGAGTTTCTCTTGAGCTGGCCTCTTTTTCCGGGAAAATTCAATAAATTCTGAGATTTCCGGTCTACTTTTTGGGTTGCTGTGCCAGCCGCTGAAAGTTATTTTTTGCTTTTCTCTGCTTTGCCAATTCTACGCCTCACTTTTCAACTCCGATAAGTGAAAACTTTGATTTAGTAAGCCAGATTGGCCAGAAATAGTTACCGTTTCAATAAGGCTGAAATCTCCAATTCCTTTTGAATATTTGGCCGATCTCCTTTTACAATTCGTTCAATTTGCTTGTACAGTGTTATTACCCCCAAGTGGCCATACGGCCTTCTAAACTTCTAATCGCCATTTTGAAAAACTTCACTAACTCTCGGTGGATAATCTCCCAAAACGTAATGGTCAACGCATAGATATCTGCCGACTTGCCATATTTAGTTCCATCATGAAGCTCCGGAGCCATGTAATCTATTGTTCCAATTCTTTTGCAACTCGTTTAACCAAAAGCCACACTCACCCACCAGTAAGAGAAGACTGTAGCCCAACCGCTTTAGCCAATCCAAAGTCGGAAATCCTCAGGTCGTCTAAGGATTTCCCAAGTAGAATGCTGTAACTCCGATTTGAGAAGAAGGAGAGAATATCTTACTTTTTAGGGTTGATATCTCGATGCATTATGCCTTCTTTGTGGAGATATTGCAGACCGCTTGAAGCCTTTTCAATCCACGAATAAACTTGTTTCATATCGTATGATACTGAGGTATTATGAATCACTGGAAATGGCATTTTAATATCTCAAATTGGAAAGGAGCAAGCTTTTTAAAAAAAACCAAAGATTTTTTCACTTGAATAAACCCAATCCACTATTCAAACAGCAAAGAATTGCTATTACACTCAACATAGGAAAAAACCAAACAAACCGTCAAATAAGCTCCCGTTCTCCATGTACTCCATGATGTAGCCAATACAGAAAGATCTGTTTTTAGGTGAATAGCCTTCTTCTGGAGTCAAAAGACCAAAAAGACAGATGATATTCGGGTGACTGGAATGCTATTTGGAAGACTACTGTAATATTAACAAATAAAACTAACCTTCGCTAGGAGGATTACTTCACTCATTTCTGTTTTATCGACCGGCCTATTAAATATCTTGACAGCTACTTTTCTGCAAATGGATCTCTCTATTTTATTTTTGAGTCAGACTTTCATAAACTGGTACAATTGCTTACCCCAGTCGACCATTGTAGCCGCGAGAGACTACTGCCTGGCCTCCAATTCCTATCTGTTCTCTCTCTGTGAAATCGTTGAAACTAAACTCATAATCAATAACTAAAGAAACATTGATTATTAGGGTAGATTTACCAGAATCAACTACTAGGCTTTTTTCTGAAGGAAGAAGGCCACTCATCAAGATGACGAATAGGCAAACCCGGCGTTAGACTTCTATTGATTCGGCTGCTGTTTGTCTTAATAAGGCGGTTTAGTCTTTATTTCGAGAATCTGAATGTCATTTTGAGTGGCTGTGATCTGAAGAATAAGCAGAGAGAGGAGAAGAGCTTAGGTTTTTGATCGAATTCTGGTTATTTTATCCGAGCTCTAGTCTCAAAGCTACCCATGTACCGGAGATTCTGTTCAAGGATTACGGTTCTGGATACTCGCTCGTCCATCCCTGCTGAGGGCTCATACAAGCTAATTCGAACAAATTTCGATTTCGCCTGAGTGGGGATAAGGTGATAAAAATAACATCTTTTTCTCGTAATTTTTGATTTTTCTCAATTATAATAGCCTCATATTGCAAGGCCGGATCAGTCTCAGCTAAACTTGAAACAGACATTTTGGAGAAAGAGAAAAAGTAAATTTGGTGAAGGATGGCTGAAAAAAGAGATTTCTTGCTGGAAGACAGTAATGCGCAAACTGATAAGAAATAGAAAGATAGATAAGAGCACATAAGAACTCAGCTTTCTATTTTCTAAAATTTCAAAAGCTTTTTTTCAACGAAATTTGGCCTTCTCATAACCCTCAAAATGGCTGGGACTCACGGGGGCTTTGGGCGACTCTTGGGCTATTCTATGAATTTCTTTCATTTTCTGACCTATTTTTGAGTTTTTGTGCTCATCTTCCTCTAACAAGGGAATGTTCTGAGGTCACTATGCGATCTCGGGAAACGGCATATATCATTCGATAGAGCTTGAAAAGCATTGCCAGGAACCACTCTCCGAATTTCCAGAACGACTCCCCAACATCTCTAAAAATGCTCCGAAAGTGAACGACTCGCAGGCTTTTTTACGCCTCTGGAATGACCCGCATTGTTTGACCCGCAACCCCAAGTGGAGCCGTGGAGTAGTGCGATTGCTGTACGTTATCAATGTTTTGCCTATTTTAGTACGCGGGTTCGATCCCTGATCGACTTTTCTTTTCTTTTTTCTTTGATTCACATTTTTTTCAAGTTTTTTAGCTACCTCGATTGAGTTGATTTTCTTGTTATTTGTTTGTGTTTCTTATTTTTAGAATTGTGTCTTCAGCAAATGTCTACAGCTGATCTTATTGCCTCATTAGCCATTGACTTTCCTAATGGAACGCCCCGTATCCTTGATAAGAGAGCTCTTCAGCTCTACGAAGCCATCAAGAGCCTACTCGTGGATCACGAAAATGGAAGTATTGAGGTCGAAGAAGAAGAAGTGATAGTCCCGGACATGGATTGTGACGTTTTAGATCCGGATCAAGACATTTACGACGACTACAGTCAAACATTGGAAGAGGATGATTGTGATGACTTCAAAAAGATTAGATGTGTACAAGCTTCGCTCCTTTATGTTAGGGTATAGATTTTCTGGTCTACACGGTGACGGAGAATTAATAAGTCCTACAAGAGTACAGGCTGCTTTGGAATATTATCGTGCCGCCCAGAAAGGATCAAGATCTTTGTCTAGCATGCATGTAAAGTTTTCGTTTGTGAGAAATGATATGGATAGGAGGACGTTGGTCAAATTTGAGAGAGAAGGTTAGTGTTGTTTAATGATCAAAAAACTCTCTAGGACTTGATGCTGTCTTCCACAGGAAAACGGCTTTAATGAACTTGTCTAAATTGCTGTACGAATGGACAATGGAAAAGCTTCAAACCGGCCACACTCTTCACGACAAAGAGCTACAAAAGGCCGCCATTGAAATCAACGAGGAAAAAGGCACATTGGCTCCAGAATTTAAGGCCTCGATCTCATGGATTAGAAAATTCAAAGAGGTTTTTGCTAACACTTTTATTAAAGCAGGATTCTTCAGGCAAACAGATTATGCTCTCGAAAAATAACGAAATTCGTTTCCACAAAGTCTCTGAAAAAGCGCGAAGAAACAGAGAAAGAAGCTAAACTTTTTGTTGACAGCGTTCAGGTATTTTCCTCTAAAAAATAGTCAATTTTTAGGACTTGATAAAGCGAAAACGAATCCCACCTTCATGCGTGTTCAATGCTGATCAGTCAGCCCTTTTAAAAGAACTACATGGGAATAGATCGCTAGCATTTCGTGGAGAAAAAACGGTCGAGAGATTAGTGACTTCCGTCAGCGCCACCACTCACTCTACAACTGTCATGCCAATGGTCTTTCTTGATGGAAGTGTCCATCCGATTCTATTCGTCGTTCTTCAATTGCCGTCTAAGCAACCGATTCCGGCATATTATAAGGCCAGTAATTTATATGTAACTTTCAACAGTTCACATATCATGACCAAGGACTTGATGATTGAATGGTACCGAGAATTGGTTGAGCCGTTTATCGACAAAAATGCTTTGATGATCGTCGATTCCTGGTCGTCATTTACTGATCACGCATCCCTTCATGAAGTGACGAGTAGAGGGAAGGAACTTGAAATTCGGAATATTCCAGCTGGTGCTACAGGAATTATTCAACCACTCGATGTGGAATATTTCGCCTATTTCAAGAACTTTGTCAGAAGAATTGTTTCTCATGTAACATTGTATGACACTGGCCATAAGATTTATAGCAGAGATAATCATCTCAAAGTAATATCCGTTGTTCACAACCAATTCTGTAATCCTCGCTTTAAGGATTTCGTATTGTACGCCTGGTTCAAAGGCACATTTCTTCCTAATAGACCACCAGCTTTTGAGACTCCGGTCACCGTGTGCTTTTCTCCATTTGTCTCGTCGAAAAAATGTGACGAAATTAACTGTGCGAAAATTTATTTTTGCATTTGTTCCTACTGTAATTGTTTTTTGTGCTTTGACCACTTTGTTATGTCAAACCACATCCACTAGCCTGCGTCATTTATCGCAAAGTTCAATAAATTAGTGTTGACCAGCTCAATCGAGGTAGCTAAAACACTTGAAAAAGTGTGAATCAAAGAAAAAAAAAAGAAAAGTCGATCAGGGATCGAACCCGCGCCCTAAAATAGGCAAAAGATTGATAGCGTACAGCAATCGCACTACTCCACGGCTCCACTTGGGATTCTGGGTCAAACAATGCGGGTCATTCCAGAGGCGTAAAAAAGCCTGCGAGTAGTTCACTTTCGGAGCATTTTTAGAGATGTTGGGGAGTCGTTCTGGAAATTCGGAGAGTGGTTCCTGGGAATGCTTTTCAAGCTCTATCGAATGGTATATGCCGTTTCCCGAGATCGCATAGCGACCCCAGAACATTCCCTTGTAAGAAGAATCAGAACCTTCTCAACTGGCCTCACTACTTTAGAAACCAACTAATTGATTTATAATTTATCAAAACACAAGATCCTAGCCTACATCCTGTGGAGATGTGGAAAAAGTAGAGAAAGAGAGAGAGGACGAGAAGAAAGATTCCGAGATTATATCTATCAAATAGGATAAAAAAAAACCCTAGAAAACATTTTAAAGAGTACAGCCATATGAGGAGAGAGCTCAGATTTTTAGGCTCGATCAATGCCAACTTAATTTTAAGCATTGAACCCAAACTTTACCTTCTTGCGATTTGCGAATAGAATTAATATATTGATGACGATTTTGGTTCTGGAAAAAAAAAATTCTGGTCTCTTCATCTCTTCCTGTTCAAGTTTTAGTCCCAATTTTTCGAATTTTCATAAAAAGGTTTTCTTTTGAATTTTAGGATTTCGAACCAACGTCTTGCATTTTTATTTGAATAAAAATGGAAGAAAACAGTCAACAACGAGATCATTTTTTATGAGAATGGCGCAAATTGCTGAAGAAGACTCTTCTCCAAGCTGCGAGAAATGGCGGTGAAGCCGAAGGATCCCAAGTTTTTGAGGGGCTGAGGCCCTAATTCTTGGTACGCAGTAGGACCCATAATGGCTACCAATATGTATTGGATAACATGGGTTCTCAAAAGTCTAGGCTACTCATCAAGAGGTGAAAACTATAGGAGACTTTGGAACATCGTGCGATAGATTTAATGATCTTTTGGCCAGATCCATGCATCCAAAAATGTCAAAAAATCGTCTGATTTACGACGAGCATTCCGCTTCTAAAGATGTAATTATCGCGGGGAACTGAATCAAACGGATATTTCATGCAGCCGTCAAGCTTTATAAACTCCCAAATCTTCGATTTGCTCAAAGTCGCGAATCATTATGGCCAGACCAGACATCACAACTCCTCGATGGAAGAGCCTAAACTTCAATTTTAATTACTGTAGCTAAAAAACCTCCAAGAAAAGTTTAATTTTACTAAAATTCTTAATTATTTTCAGCATAAAACAAATCAATCTTTCTTCACTTTTTCGGTTTTTTTCTCTAAATAGCGATTGGGATCTTAGAATTTATTTATTTTGGCTACTAAAGGAGGAGAAGAAAGGATTGTATTCCCATCTGAATTTTAAAAGTTAATCAAAACATTAATTCATCCACCTACTGGCTGAATATTCAAACCGTTAGTTCTGACGGATGAACCGAACAAACCCTTATTACTCGGACACACCGTTTCTCCTAGAATATCCACTCAAAATAGTCACTTGCTTGACAATTATCTTTGTGCTACTATTTCGCGTGAGTTTTGTTTCCTCACCTTTGTCTTTTTCCAACCAAAAGGGAAGAATTATTTTTAAAAATTTGAATAAAATGATTATTTTTAATGGGATTTATATCAAAATTACGGTAGTTTTAAAATCCAATTTGATTTTATTCGCATCCAGTTGGGACCAGTGGGGATACGTATGCACAGGAGATATCGTAACCTTGGCGGAATTAGAAAGATTGAAGCTGAAAAACATTGATTGAACACTGGTTTTCCTAAGTTGGCTAACGTAATTGCCTAAACTTCATGGCTACAGTAGCTCAAGAGTGCCTAACTTGACGCGAATTTTTGAAATTTCGAATTGAAATATTTTCTTCTTATGCGAATAATACGCAGTTTTGTCTTATTTTTTTTTCGAATTTCCCACAATTTTTAGATTTTTTGATATTCTGCAAAGTTGTAGAGGAGATCAAGAACTACAACTTTGTTGAACAGCAAAACTTATAAAAGTTGATGGAAAATTTATAAAAATCAAACTAAAAGTTGGAAGAGTTATAGTCCGTTCATAAAAACACGACATCCTTCGTATCCAAGAAAGGGTTTTTCAAGGCGAGACCCTAACCTAAAATTTTCTAAAGGCCTTTTTTTTATAGAATAAAATGGGTCTCGCCCAGACTTGGGCAGGTTACCCGATTCGGGCGGGTTACCCGTACCCTAGCGGGTAATACCCGAAACGGGTAGGGTAACAAAAACCAAATTTTCGGAGAGCCTGGAATTTTAGTTTTTTTTTACAACAAAAATAAGAACAATTTGTTGGTATGTTTTAGCGAATTTTTTTCTCTGGAGACGTCCAGCTGCAAATTCTCATTGGAATTCTTCCAGACCGGAATTCCTTCTTCTTCCTCCCTCTTTGATTGTTCTTGGATCACTGAGAAAAGAGACAACAACTTTGTGACTTTGGCCTACTCTTCTGGAGATTTGCGATTGGAGAGACAAATTCCTTGGCCAAGGACCTTTTTCCGGCTGTAAGCTACCGCGAGACATTTGTGATTCCAACTGGTTATTCGAATTCAGAAAGCTTCATTTTATCGAAATCATGCGGTTAAAACTTTCTATTCACTCTTCTCGGCAAAAGACGAGAGCATTTTGCAAGGTCCTCCAAACTCCCAGTGATTGGGGGCGAGAAAAACAATGGAACTCATCATTTTCAGCGAAAATTCTAGAAACCCCCAGGCTCTATAATTTCTGAATGGAGTGTAGGTCTCAGTGTGGAAAGCATAAAACTCGATTCAACGCGAATAGGCAGTTATGCTGTCTTTTTTAAACAGAAAAGTCCGAGTTTGAAAATAAGTGAGTTGCATCTTCAGAGCTCTTATCAGCCCTCCACTAGCACCTCTCTTATCAATTGCTTTCCTATTTTCTTCCCACTAGCTGCAACAAGTTCTCCTTTCAGTACTCAAATATCTTCAAAATGTTTGTGCCGAGTCTAACTAGAAATGACCCGGTTTTGAAAATGTATGAAGCGCAGGCTATTGTAGTTGGGAAGGATAAAGAAATAGAGCAAATGATAAAAGAAATTGAAAGACTTCAACTAGGAAATTCCAATAGAAATCAGCATGAATTGGTTCAGCAAAACACATCGGTTCGATTAGCAATTTTCTGACTTTGCTTGTAGGTTTTAATTTTAGGTGGTTTACACAGTTTAAATACAATTTACTTGCTCAATTCGACGGCTCAAAGTTGGAAGAAACTGAGAATCACTCTTCCAGTGGGAATGTATGGCTTTGGAGCTGCTGTGCTCAATGAAGAAATCTATATTTTTGGAGGATATGTCCATTATAAATTCATTTTAATTAATCAGGACTGTTATAAATTGAAAGATGATGGAAGTTGGATCAAATTGGCATCGCTAAATCAAGAAAGAGCTTATATTTCCAGTAGTTCTCTAGTTTACAAAGAAGATATCTGGGCTATTGGAGGATATTCTGGAGGGCCTCTCAAATCAGTAGAAAAATATGACATTTCTCGAGACAAATGGACCTACATGTCGTAAGTGTTCCTCCAACTTTTAAAGGGACACTCTCTAGCGTTGGGAACTTTGCCTATCTCTTATCTGAAAGTAGTAAAATGTGCATAAAAATAACGATAAATCCCATAAAAGCTAATTGAATTAAAAAATTGAGAAAAAACGTCAAAAGATTTCAGTAGAACCTATAGCGAATCAAATTTTAAATGCGCGGGCGAAGATGCACATTGGGTTACTGTAGTCACACTTTTTCGTTTTGCTTTATCAATTTATTTCTTGACATTTAGTTTCAAGCAATTTCGTGTGCATTTCCGAAATCAGCGCATTATTTTGCATTGAATAAAAGCAACTTGTAGGAGGCATCGAACTGTCCCTTTAATCGAAATCTTCTAGAGAAATGAATTGTGCAAGATCTGATGCAGCAGTAGCAGTATTTAAGGATCGAATATTTGTCACTGGAGGATGGAATGGAAAAATTAACTTAAAATCTGTGGAGATGTTTGATCCAAAACTACAGAAATGGATTTTATTTTGTGATTTGCCTATTGAAATGTATGGCCATGCGATGCTAATCAGCAATTCAACTCTATCCATTTTTGGAGGCCAATCAGAATATGACATAGTAAATAGCGTATGGGAAATGGATATCGAAGATCCCGAGAAGAAATGGATAGAAAAACAGAGTTTTAAACATCTACGATCTTCTTTTGGAATAGGAAAACTCTCAAATGGAATTATTGTATTTGGTGATTGGGATAATAATGGTGAAACATCCGAAATATTTGATGGAAATGAGTGGATTTATGGACCAAAACTGCCTCAAAAACTATCTCGATTTGCTTATACATCCATTCCTCGGTCCCTTGAAGAAAGACTTCTGGAACAATTTGCCTAAATTTAAAAAAAAAACAGTTGTTATTGTTGGCAGTCAGCTAAAGATGGTCAACACTCTTCATTTTGTTAGGCGATAAAGAAATTTTTTAAAAAACCATGAAAAAATGTATTTTCTTGGCCAAAACGCTATTATAGACATTACCAAATTACCGTTTAAAAAAACGAATACCACGAAAAGATAGAGGGAAAAACGAGCTTTAAAATGATATATAAAGGCAAAGGGTTATAATTAGTTTTGACTGAAAAACACATAATTTAAAATATCAATAAAAAAACCGCAAGAACTTTCCGAACAACCTAACATGTCGTCTTTTTTATGAACAGACTATTGCCCTTACAGAAAGAGTTTGCCTGCGAAAACTCATGATTCCGTTTGTCTTTCAGTCGGCTGGGCGGTATTTCCAACGACTTCTACGCATTTTGTCCACAGTGGAGATGCATCAATCTTGGAGGAAAATCAAATCATTTTAGCGCCGAATTTCCCAACTGCAGCGACGGCTGGAAGCAACAATAAGATGAGATTCATCGTGGAGAGATTAGCTGTCTTGGGTAAGAAGAATGAATGGCGAAATCAGGGGATTTTAGTCAGATTGACAGTTATGATCCAGAAGATCGCATTGAATCAATCTTCCTTCTCGTTTTTAAATAATTTTTGGAGGGTTGAGAACAAATTATTTTTAAACAATTTATGAGAATTCCATTCTGCGAGGGAATGGATTTCATACAAATACGGCTTAAAATTTATGAAAATTTCTTTAGAAAACTTTCTTAAAGAGATCGGGGAATGGATGTATACGCAAAATTCGATTGACGTTTAGGCAGTTTTGGTCCATAAATCCATTTATTTCCATCAAATATTTCGGATATTTGATTACTTTCCCAACCACCGCCAAATACAATAATTCCATTCGAGAGTTTTCCTATTCCAAAAAGCCATCGTGGATGTTTAAAACTCTGTTTTTGTGTCCATTTCTTCTCGGGATCTTCGATATCCATTTCCCATACGCTATTTAATGAGTGAGAATAGCCTCCAAAAATATAGATTTCTTCATTGACTTCAACAACCCTAAATTCTCGAATTCCCACTGGAAGAGTGATTCTCAGTTTCTTACAACTTTAAGCCTTCAAACCGAGCAAATCTAGCCATCCGCCCAAAATTAATATCTACAAACAGAGTCTAATCTAAAAGTTACAAAAAAACCTACCGATGTATTTTGCTGTCTTCCTCTCTTTTTCAACATTATTTTCTGTTCGAACCACATTTTGAGCTAAAAATTCTGCTGACTCAGTTTGTCTTTCTCATTCAATTGTTTTACGTCCAGAGAAATCAAGCGATTAATCAGGTCAAATTGCTTATTTTCAGATTCAGCTAGCTCTTCTTCTAGTTTTGCCACTAAATTTCTTATCGACTATTTATCAAATAAAATCAACCTTTCTGAGCCAATTCCTACTGATTTCTGTTGGAATTCTCCATTCGAAGTCTTTCATTTTCTTGTCTTAAGTGCTCAATTTCTTCATTCTTCTCAACAATAATAGCCCTAGCTTCGTATATTTGCAAGGCCGGGTCTGTCTCTTTTAGACTCGAACTAGACATATTAAAGAGACTGGATGGCTGAAAAAAAGTAAGCTGCTGCACCTAGGCATAGAAATAAATCTGATAAGGAGGACTGATAAGAGCATCTAACATCTAATATCCTTCATTTTTTTTTTAGTTTTGAACGATTATTCGCCATTCGAATTACTTTTTGATCCAACATATGAACTATTTCAGATTGCGCGAGAGAGGGGAAGTCTCCTTTCCGCTGGTCGCTAGTGGTAACCAGTAGCCATGATTCAATTTTTGCATTGTCAGAAGGGTCGCGAGTTCAATACCCCCTCCCTGACTTACATCTCCTCATTATCCAATTCATTATCTTATTTTTTTGAGTAATCCTATTGATAAAAGATGTTTGCCTGCTGAAAAGTTGATTCTCTTTAAATAAAAATCCAATTTCTCGACTCAGACTACCTCGATAAATCAGAGAATACCAATGCTACAGAACAGCAAAGGAGCAGTAAAAGGCCAATTCAGTGTGCTTAGTGTAGCCTATTGAGTCAAAACGTCAAAAAATATTTTTTTTAAAGACTTGAATTAATAAAGTAAAAATGTACAGATAAATAGCAAAAATTTCAAAATTCGTAAACTTTTGCACGCTACTGTAAGTCAGGGAGGAGAATTGAATCCAAGCGATTATGATATGTGCTTTCAAAAAAGCATTTGGTATCAACAGAGATAGATAATTTTATTCAAGAACCGAATATCAATTGAGATGAAAACATCAAGCCATTGAACTCTTCGGTCAAAAACCATAGCTCTGCGTTCTTCCCACCTGAAAATTGCCCATAAACACATCTTCCCCCTCTCCGCCTCTTCCTTTATCTCTTCGCGCTGCCTATTGTTTTGTCGTTTGATTGCTCTCTTTTATCGATATGATCAGAGAATAAAATCAAATAGAAAACTGAGGCGGTGAGAAACTATTCTCTTATCAGATCAGTGATTGTCCAGCCACTTGCATTGCCAGCAAGCATTCTCCTGTCTTCTTTTCTACTTCTTCATCTAGTCATAAAACTGAGTTTTCTCAGCAGTTTGATTCAGATTGCCACTGATAGGATCTCTTCTTTTTTGAGAAGTAGTCTGCCGTGAAGATGGGGAATGTTCACAGCTGGATGCCGGAAAATATCGACATTGAAATTAGAAACATCTTTGCTGAGCATTTCGACGATGGATTGGAGGTGTTTTCCTCCCTAACAGCATTAATTGAAATTAACAGCATCTAGTCACTCCTGATCAAGTGATAATCAACGCGAATCTCCTAGCCAACGAAGACTATTCTTGGGAAATGACGGAAGACAGAGAAAAGCTCAAGGTAATGGCTTTTGACGCTAACAAAACTTAAATACAGACATTGCCAGTTGTAATGATTGACAGACTAAATGAGTTTATTATAAGAAACAAAGTGAATATGCTAAGCGAAATGACGTTTGACTACGAATTATATTTTATGAATGATTCGGATGAATATCGTCCAGGAAATATGTGGATTGTAGGACAAATGATGGCTAAAACGTTTAATTTAGATTTCACCAGAGTGCTTCAAATACTTCCTTTTGTATATTTTTGATAAAGGACCAATGCTGGGACAAGATAGCTTTAAAATAACAGGTAAAAGACTGCTTTTAAAGGGACTGCAATTCCACCCAAAAATATGTTGTTTTTTGCCAGAAATCATCTCCTCTTTGCCTTTTTTGCGCGCCTCGAACTTTCGTTTAAAAGAACAATACAGTAATTGTTTCAGTAAGGAATATGATGTTCCGAATCGTCCCCTATAACTTTCTATATAAAAGCATTTTATATGAAGTTGCAAGCGTCTTGTTTGAAAAGAGTGTAAGTTGATAAAATAATCTTAAATTGATCAGAAATTCTGTGAAACTTATGAACAGAAAGTTAAATCAAGCGATCGTATTGTAGCCTACCTCAATGGCTTTGGAAATCACGATTATTGCTACAGAACTGGAGATACCAGCTATTCCAAGGCAGAACTTGACATCTACGCTCAATATCGTCAAGTAAGGCGTGAGATTCCAACCTATCATATCTCTTTCTCTCATCTTTTTGATAGTTTTGGATAGGTTTGACCTATTTTGATGTTCTGCAAAGTTGTAGAGGAGAGCAAGAGCTACAACTTTGTAGAATATTGAAAGCAAGTGGAAGATTTCAAAAAGTTGACCCCTTGCCTAGTAGAAAAGAACTGGGATGACTCCTTTCAAGAGATGATACTCAATTGAATTTACAAATTAAATTGCAGAAAATGACAAAGGTTTTGATATTTCTCCTCGAGAAGAGTGAGATATTAGCTGGCGCCTATTCTTTAAAAAGTCAATCTGAGGGGGACTTATTCTCATTGATGATTCCATTCGCAACAAATAAAGAGCGCCAAGAAATTAAAGAATTTGTTGTAAGTCTAACTAACCTATTGGAATTAAGATGGAAGATCTGAAGATAAATGGACATTTCCAGGTAAAATTTGAGATAACACAAATGATCTACATGCACACCCAAGAGTTTCTTAAAAGCAACGACAAGGATAAAGTCTGGAAATGGAGATATTTCAACTATTTCTCGTGCAATTCATTCTATCCTACAATTGTTCTCAAGGCGTTTGAAGACTTTGTAAGGATTGAATTCGCCTTTTAGCCTAATAAGTTTTTAGTATAAGGATAAAGAAAAAGAAAAAGAAAAAGACTTGACTTATGGCTCATGGAATCAGAATTTTATTAAACAGTTTAGCAGTCTGATTAATCAATTTCAACAGGAAGAGGAGCTCCAAGATGCATTAGTTTATAGCAAAAGTCTGCTACAGTATTATCCGAATCCTTTATTGAGTAATTTTCAACCAGCGATGTTAAAATTTGACGACAACAACAAGTCGACAGAAATCCTCAATCTTGATGCAATCTACGCTGAAAAAGGAATGGGAATGTATCGTATTTCTGCTAATAGAAGTCTCCTGTTTCAATGTAGTCTGTTTAGAAAAAAGACAACAGCTGATCCCCGAGAAAAGGGTTTTTGTGAGCCATTTTATCCAAACAAATTCTCAATCTCGCCGCAAAATACTAATTCTCGGGACATCAGTCGTCTTTTTTATGAACAGACTATAGAAGAAATTCTGTTAGATCCAAGGCTCAAAAATCCATTGATTCTTCTAGATTTGGTTTAAATCCCAATGAATACATAAATGAAATGGAAACGAGAATATCTTACGATCTATTAATCGATACTTTTCAAATAAATGGAACCCAATTTTATGAGGCAGAGTAAGTAGCTTCCAGCCTTTAAAAAAATTCTAGTTCTACTTGGGAAGAACTTTTACGACTACTTGGAAATTTTTCCATAAGAATGAAATCGATTTTACAGCAAGAAGAAGAAAGGACAAACCACAAGCTCATTAAATCAGCTGGTTTGATTTCTGAATCCCTCTATGAAATGTTCCCACAAGAGGTTTGATTATTCCACAAATGTGCTCAAAAGCGACAGCACTCTTCGCATGAAGGAGAAAGGCTGTTTCTACCGCTTATTGGTTGGAAGCGAGGCGGACATCAATATCAAATTAATTATTTTGAACAAGCATGGGAACTTCTGAAGAATTATTCTTTCAGTTTCATGAAATTCCAAACTTTGCAGATTTATTGCGCCGTTGGTTTCAACCTCGACTTTAATCGAAATTTCCAGTGTGTTGCCAAGTTTTTTGGAAATTTTCTGGATGAAAAATTAGAAAAAGAGATGAAACAATTGTTGGAATCTCGATGGAAAGCAGAAAAAGTTTTTATGGAGTTCCTGATAAAGCAATCGTTGTATGAACAAAATGTTTCCAAAGAAGCACTTGAGTCGCTTGAAGAAGACATAACCAAGTACCCGTTTGCTTTTCTTCAAGCATTTGTCAAAACTCTTTTGGTAAGCTTTCTAAGAATCTACCGTATTCTCTCGCTTTCCCCGAAAATCAAGAGCTACAACCTTGTAGACTTGAGAAAATTGTGTAATCTGGAGTAAGCTCATGACAATCTAGCCTTCCAAGAGAGAGAAAGAATACGGTAATTAGCTACTATTTCTAGATGTTTGTTTATAAACTCCGAACAACTGGCGACATTAATAAATATAGAGGGAGAGACGGGCGCTGTATTAATGTTTTTATCGAAACAGCCTGCTACTACATAAACATAAAGGAGATGATTTTGAGTCAACAGAAAACTCACTATTTACCAAGTTTAAATCGATTGTCATTACTCACAATATCTGAAGTAAAGCAGGATAGTAAAAAAAAACATTTTTAGGCCCTACTCGGGATGCTTGGAAAAAGCAAAGAAATTATACCAACAGAAAAGGTAAATCTTTCTTCCTTCCCAGGATCCCAATTTTCCAGCTTGGAATTCTCTTCGGCGGCGACTGGGGAAGCGTTCTCTCAATGCAAGGCGTAAGTCATCGTAAAAACTATACAAATAAATCGCTAGCGTTCTCGCTTTGTTTCCTACGAAAAAAGCACTTTGACGAAGATTAGAGACCTCGGTGTTGGTGCACAAGGGAATACAGTCCTCGTCTCAACGAAAAAGTCTCCAGTGCTGCATGCTGCTAAATATTTTGATACTTTGCAGCTGAATTCTCAACTGATCAAAAACGAAATAACAACTTTACTCTCGGTGAGCCTATTATTCTGGAAGAAAGACCGCTTTCAGCTGCAAGGAAATCAACACATTGTGACTCTTTTCGGCTTCATCACAGAATACAACAAAGAGATTGGAATCTTGATGGAATACTGTGAAGGAGGCTCTTTATTTGACTGTTGATTTTATTTAAAAATGGGTAATTTATGGAATTTCTAGTGATAGATCGAGGGAAGAAATACACTGAGAAGGAGATATTGTTCTGGACTGCCCAAGCAGCTAGTGGCCTTTGCTACCTCCATGACAACAAAATAACGCATAGAGATGTCAAACCAGCCAAGTTTGTAGCCATTTCTCGACAAAAAAATGATTTCCAGCATGGTTTTGAATTCGGATCATTCTATCCTAAAGATAGCTGATCTTGGAATAGCAAAAATAATTGAAAATACAGCCTTGGCAGCAAAAGATTCCATAAAAACAGTCTGGTTTGGAACAAAGGGCTACAATTGCGAAGAAGCCTACACGGACGAGGCTTACAATCCAACTGTGGATGTTTTCTCGCTGGGAAGATCCATTTGGCATATGATCTATCGAGTTTTTCCCAAGAATTTAACAGTAGAAAAGACAACAAAAGCTGGAAGTCTGGCTGCCCAAGCTGGAAATAATTGGTCGATTGGTGATTCAATTGTTGAAGCCCGTTCCTATCCAGAAGTAATTCCAATCTCATTAGAAGTTTGGCTCTTCCACATTGGGTAATCGGAGTCTATGAAAAGAGCTTAAGCTTTTAGAATGATGGTCGAAGGGAAAGAAAACCGTCCAAATATGGAAAAAGTTTATGAATTTTTTAGTCAAAAGAGTAGAGAAAATCCCACAACTGTGCCAGTTGATAAAATAGAGGCTTTAGCAAAATGGGTTGTAGCTTCTGAATCGAAGCTTACGAAAGAAGAAATACAAGATTTTCTGAGCGCTTTATGAATAAATCTTTTATTTTGTTTTTGAATTTTAATTGATCATGCATTACTGAGCCAGACTAATGCTACTCTGATAAAAAGTGAGCAATCAAGAGGGCAAAAAACTCTGGATTTTTACAGCCCGGCAGCTTTTATTCGCGCTTTTGAATCTCGCCTCGATTACTGCATCTACAGAAGCTCTGTAGGCTGTATCCTAAAATTTACTAAAAGGCTGTGAAAACTCCTTTCTCGGGGTATTAAGATATCAAAGCTTCTAACAAATGCTTTTGAACTACATTTTTCAGCACCCACTTGTCTGACCACATGCCCATCCATTAGTTCTTTTACTAGCTGTGCAAACTATGTTGGAGGTGCAGTTTGCCATATGCTTGCTGTCCTACCGACAGCTACAAGGACGGGGACAACTTGCTCGTCTGTTTCGTATTCATATATATTCTAACATTTATATTCAAGATTTACGTTGGATTGCTCTCCGATTTCCATCTCAGCCCAGCCACAGGTGCTGACAAGTTATGGTACAAACGACTATGCTGCTGCACAAACGCTTGGTTTCACTTGTAGTGATGGGCAAACTGTGTGGAATGACGATCAAAATTTGGCGGGGCCAGGAAATTATGATGAATACGCCGTCTGTGCTGACTATTTTTAAAGATTTTATTCTACTACAAATATTGCTTCAGATTTTCTATGGGGAGAAGAGGAGTTCTTTCAATTATCTAATAAAATAGACTTCTGAAATTAGTTACTTTGCCTTTTTTCATACTTGATGACAATACCTCAAAAGCTGAAATTCTCATCAATATTTAGATATCTTATCTAAGAAGCTAGCACGGGACTTGGAGAATGGCCGCAGAGACATGGATAAAAAGTAGAAGTGGACAGGGTAGACCATATAAGTCGTCTCAAAAAGTGGAAAAAATACCACGGATTTGATGATATGAGCAAGATAAAAATCAATTCATCCACATGATTTTATGCCCATAGTCTCCCCAGATCCAAAGAATTGTCTGGTTAGGAATAAAGATTCGATTAGATATGCGAAATACCCATAGGATCCAATTTTCCAGCTCAAGCTACTTTGTGAAAGAAATAAATCATTTCAGCAATCAACCAAGGAAATGTCAAAAGTTGCTGTTTTAATCTTACATCTTATCAGTACTATTCTTCTCGACTTGAGATATTTTTTATTTCGTAGGAATCAAGTCTTAAGTTTCTCAGAAATCTCTTTTTTTGGAATTTATTTACGATTTAAAAATCGTGTCATTCATCAGATGTCTTGATATTCCCAATTTCTCTCAAGATTGTTTACAGAAACGGTACCTTGCAGTATAAAAGAGAGAGATAGATTCTTATCTGATCTTTAGTTGATTTGCTTTCTCTCTCTCTCTCATTTTTCTGTTGTGTCCCGCGTTATGGCTAACTACACAAGGACAGAGGGGAATACAGACAACCTTTTTATATGGCACAAATAATACAGAATATCTGATTCTCTAATCCCCAAGGGATTAAATCAATATCCAACATCTCCCTTCTTCACGCGTTTACGGGAGACCTCTTCCTCAACTGATTCGCGTGTCGACGGCACGTCTGGTCTTCAAGCTCCACCTCATACAGCGCTCTGCCGATCCGACCTTTCACCATTCCGGGTTTCCAGAACTCCCTCCCGTTTCGGTAGACTCTTGCATAGATTTCCTGTCCGGGCGGGTATATTTTTCGAATGGCTCCGTGATGGTTATCGTATTGTTTCTTCATTTTTCGCCCATCCTTCCTGTCTTTCCTTCTTCTCTTTCCTTCTGGTTTCAGTAGTTCCAGTTTATCTCTGATATTGAATCCCAGAAGTAGCTCGGCGGGAGTCTTTCCTTCCAGTTGTGCGTTAGGTGTTGACCGATAATATCTTAACATATCCACCAGCGTTTCGTGATTCCAACTGTTGTCGAATTTCTTCAAGTTACGCTTTACCAAATCCACGAATCGTTCAGCTTGCCCGTTGCAGTGTGGTTGATACAGTGGCGAATAGATGTGTTCTATTCCATTCTCTTCTAGAAATTTTCTGAATTCCGAGGCTACGAAAGATGTTCCATTGTCTGACACGATAGTCTTCGGGTTTCCAAAACGGCTGAAAATCTCTTTCAATATTCTTACTGTGGCTTTGGTTGTTATTGTTTTTGTGATGAAGACCTCGGGCCACTTAGAGTATGAGTCTACCACCACGAAGTAATATTGTCCTTGGATCGGTCCAGCATAATCGATATGAAGTCTTTCCCAAGGCTTCTCCGTCGTGGGCCATGGGAATAATTCCAATTTTTCTGGATTCTTCGCTACCAATTGGCAGTTTTCGCAACCTTTCACCTTCCTCTCGATATCGTTGCTCATTCCTTTCCAATAGACATGTCTCCGAGCGAGAGCCTTCATTTTCACAATTCCTGGATGTCTCTCGTGCAGCGTTTCCAATATCCGTGATTGAAGACTCTTTGGGATGATTATTCTACCTTCTACTGTCAAGCAGCCTCTCGACAGCGATAGATTTCTCTTGATTGCCTCGTAGTGTTTCCACTCATCCGTTTCCATTTTTGACCAATTTCCAGTTATGAGTCCCTCTTTGAGCCTTGCCAGTGTCGTATCGTGTTCCGTTGCTTCCTTTATGTCCTCCGCTTTTATCGGCAATTTGTTCATGATTTGTACCTCTAGCTTTTCACATTCTTTTTCTATCTGAGCGATCACGTAGTCTTCTGGTGTGCCTTTTATCTCCCCTATTAGTCTTGATAGCGCATCCGTCTGTCCTATTTCTGTTGTTCTACTGTATTGGATCTCGAAATCATAAGCCATCAGTTGTAAAGCCCATCTCTGTAGACGGTTTGCTGCGTGCACAGGAACTCCTTTCTTTGATCCGAAGATGGCTAATAATGGCCGGTGGTCCGTTATCAAGGTAAAGTGTCTACCATACAAATATTGGTGCAATCGCCTGATTGCAAAAATTATACCTAAGCCTTCTTTCTCGATTTGGCTGTACCTCTTTTCCGTTTCAGTTAGGCTTCGGCTCACATGTTGTACGGCTTTCTGGTGACCCGTTGGCAGTTGATGTAGTAGAACAGCTCCAAGACCTTTTTCGCTAGCGTCCGTCGCCAGCAATATCGGAAGTTTTGGGTCATAATGCATGAGTAGCAGGTCTGATTTCAAGATCTCCTTGGCTCTGTCGAACGCCTGTTGTTGTTCTTTCTTCCATTCGAAACGTTGGTCCTTCCTGAGTAATTTGTCTATGGGGTCCCTCAAATTCCTCATTTCCGCGATGAAGCATCCATAGTAAGAAAGTAGTCCTAGGAAAGATCTTACTTCGTTACTGTTTTTGGGCGACGGCATCTTGAGAATCGGTTCGATCTTCTTGGGGTCCGGTCTGCGTCCTCTTTCCGATATTATCTGTCCCAAGTAAGTTATCTCGGTTTGTGCGAAATGGCATTTTTTGACGCATAGTCGTAAACCATAGTCTTGAATTTTTGCTAGTACCATCTTGAGGTTCGCATCATGTTCTTCCTTCGATTTATTCGAGACAACAATGTCGTCCAGATAGGCTACTGTGAACGGTAGTCCTCCGATCATAGTATCTATAACCTTCTGAAAGATCCCTGGTGCTGTTTTAACGCCAAACGGCAGTCTATTGTATTTTTAGAGTCCTTTATGAGTCGTTATTGTGAGGAGCTTTTTCGATTCTTCATCGACTTCCAATTGGTGATAGGCTTCTGATAAGTCTAGTTGTAAGAAGATTTTACCGCCGTTCAGTTTGCAAAATATTTCTTCTGGAGTTGGTAACGGGTGGCTATTTGTTTCTAATGACGCATTGAGACCAGTTGAGTAGTCCGCACAAACTCTCAACTGTCCTGTAGCTTTCCTCACGACTACTATCGGCGCTGCCCACTCCGAGAAGTCTGTCTTCTCAATGACTCCTCGACTCTCTAGTCGTGAAAGTTCTTCTTCTACCAGTGCTCTGCTTGCAAACGGAATTGGCCTCTTCGTTGCAAGTGTTGGCTTTACTTCCGATTTTAGTTCCAGTTTGGCCTTCATTTTCACACAGCATCCTAGCTCATCCTTAAATACCTCCGGAAAATCCTTCAATAGCCTCGCCGTCAGACTGCTTTCCATAGCATGGATTTTCTTGATGCCGAGTTCTCGTGGCCATCTGCTCCACGACGATGCTCCAATTTTCTTTAATGCATTAACTATTGGCGTCAGCTGGTTTAGCCAGGGTATGCCCATAATGTCATGTTTTTCGTTCACATAACAGTTACCAACACCAAGGTGCCCGTTGGTGTTGAATTTACATTTGAG
This sequence comes from Oscheius sp. JU1382, assembly GCA_932521405.1. NCBI lineage: Eukaryota > Metazoa > Nematoda > Chromadorea > Rhabditida > Rhabditidae > Oscheius > Oscheius sp. JU1382. The sequence goes on from OW051479.1 coordinate 7,495,267, forward strand.
TTGCCCTTTTATGTTTACGGTGTCACCATTTAAATCCCGTACGACATCTTCCACATCCTTGAGCTTGGGACGTCCTAGATATAAGCGTAACCTCCGCTCCCGTATCTAACTGCATCCTAACCGTTTTTCCTTCAATTTCTACATTCACAAATATTGGTTGGTCCCCCAGTTGGGCAATAACTGGTCTGATGATTGCGTTTCTGGTTCCTTGTCCTCTCTTCCTAAATCCGACTTTTTGCCCTCTGTATCCGTATCGCGGTGGACCTTTTCTTCGGTGATTCCTTGGGCATTCATTCTTCCAGTGTGGTCCTCCACAAATAAAGCAATCTCGCCTTCTGTCCTGATTAGGCGGTCCCTGCAAATTTCTGTCTTCCTGTTTCGAATCGCATAAATGTGGTTAGTCTGCTCCGGTTCAGCTACTATCCTGGTATCTTCCTTGTTTCCTTTTGCCATTTCGTATTCCTTCAATAGGTCGTCGACTGTGACCTTGTCGTGGTTTTCTATCTTCCTCAGGAATTTCATCCTGTATTCCGCTAATGAGGGGTCCTGGAATGCTGCTATCATCAGCAACGTTTCGATTTCGTCCCTTTTCATCTCTCCGATTTTTGCCTCCAGTGAGCGTGCTTTTAAGGTCTGGACAAATCTTTTAATATTCTCCTGTGGATGGAACTTTGCGTTCCATAATTTGAATCTTCTCCGGAAGAGCGATTTCTTTGATCCGAATAGCTTGTGCAGTTCCTCTTTAATATCGGCGTATGTGAGGTCTCGTGTGGTCCTAGGTAGCAGGTGTCGGGTGAACTGCTGGTACGCGTCGTTGTTCAGGAGGTTTAAGAAGAGTTTGCATTTCTTCTCTTCGGGCCAGTTCCCACATTCCGTCTCCAAAACGTCCTCCAGCCGTTTAGCCCAAACCAGATAGCCATAATCATTTTCTTGGTCATAGTGGAATTTATCTAGCCTTCAGAGCAGGGTGTCATACTACGTGGCTGATCGTAGTTCGCTGTCTTCTCTTCTTCCTTGCAGCTGGCTCATCAAGGTCTGGGTAAGTTCATGCTGTTCCCGTCTCTCCGCTCGTCTCTCTTCTTCTCTGGCCCTCGCTTCTAATCGGAACTGCTCCTGTTGTTGTTGCATAATTTGGAACATCATCACCGTGATGTTGCTGGTTTCTTCCGTTTCCTTCTTCATTTTCTCCTGGTTCTTACGGTCTTGTTCTTCTTTGGATTTTGAGCAGGTGGTTATGTTCATCCTTTTCTTCAGTGATTTTTTTCTTAATCCTGGTCGCCACTGTTGTGTCCCGCGTTATGGCTAACTACACAAGGACAGAGGGGAATACAGACAACCTTTTTATATGGCACAAATAATACAGAATATCTGATTCTCTAATCCCCAAGGGATTAGATCAATATCCAACATTTTCCTATTTTCATATTTATTTTATAGGCGGTTCTTAGCTCTAAAGTGCTATCGAGATGAGCCACACATCTGACGAGTAAGTTTTACTCCTGCTCTTCCCTAATGACTTTGAAATTTTTTTCCTAGATGCTAGGCCTATCCAGGGAAAAATCTTTGTAAAGTTATTTGGAATAAACCTTATGGAAAAATTATTTTCTTTTAGAATTAATTTACAAAGAAAACTGGCAGAATTTGAACAATATATGAATCAAGCGGTATACTTATTAGAAGGGAAGAGCAAAGACGAACAAGAACGGATTATTTACGAAAAACGCGAGGGGATCATAAAAGGCGTTAATGATATTGTCACGGATTCGGAATGGAAGATCTGGAGGGCTATTAAAATTGGCGTGATATCAGTCGTCAATGTTACTTCTTCTTTATTCAAAGTAGGTAATAAATAAGCGGAAAAATCTCAAATTTATTATTAAGTTTTTTGGGTTCGATCTGTTCAAGATGTTTAACTTTGAAGATGAAGAAAACGGTTGTAAAATAGCAGTCGATGTGTCGTCCGATTCATACCTCTGGAGGGCACTAAACACAGCAGGAGAGATACTAATGGCTTCAGAGGAGGCAAAGGGGAGAAAATACATAATTTTCGATGACTTATTTAAATCTATAAATCTAAAAGGATTAAATCAGGAGGAGATGGACAAATTGACCGAGAGTGTGATCAACTTCTGCAAGTAAATCAACTAAAATAGTTTTAAAAAAAATCAAAATTTAGGTATGTCAAAATAACCGCAGGTGACAGATCTACCAGCAGTCCTTGGATTCAACTCGATAGAAATGACATAAAAGTCATGTTCTCTACTTTCCTCGAGGACGTTCTTCACGCCTACAAAGAAAAAGAAACCATCATAAATAAGGCATTTGCATCACCTATCGTGATTCCTGGAAAATATGGCTGGATCAAACTTGTATTCTCTACATCTATCGACCATCGAGTTCGCTGTTTTAGCGATGAGAAGTACTTCCAGCTCAATATCGATAAGTGGTCGTTCTGCTTCCCCGATGAAGCAACCTTTCGAAATATTATGCGCAATATTGGTCACTAATTATTGCCATTTTTGCTATTGCTATGACTCCACAAGCTCCCCGTAGGTGGTTGTTAACGCTATGAAATAAAGTAATTATGAACCATCGTTCCATTTGATAGTTAGTTAAAGGAATTTAGACTATAGAAAAACTCTTCTACGAGGAGCTCTTTCAGTTATCTAATAAATAGACTTTCGAAATTAGTTATTTCGTCTTCTTGATAAAAATATCTCAAAAGTCGAAATTCTCACCAATATACAGAGAAGTTGTATACCGTATTTCTTCTAATAGAAGCCGGGGGCTTTTATTACAAGAAATACGGTAGATAAGAAGCCAGTTTGGGACTCGAAGGTACCATTTTTCAGAGGTGTTCCGTCCGGATTGACCTTGAGGGTTCATAACCATCGATTTTAGTGGCATTGGAGTCATTAGAAAGCTCACATTCTGGCGGACATTTAAAAGCTTTCTAGAAACTCTTCCCCGAGTACATTCTAATATCCTAAATCAACCAACTAAAAATTCAAATAGATAAGAATTACCATTTAGATTCCAGCCATCCTACGACAAACTTTTTAAATTTTCCTTAGCATTTTAATTAGCCAGTCTGAACAGAAATCGAATGTTTAAAAATAATTGTAAACAGCCAAAATAAAGAGAAAGAAAAATGTTAAAACAGCCTAAACAACGAAGAAATCGTGTAAACTGTTAGGCTGCATATCCACCATCGCTTTGAGGTAGCTCAATTCGCGACGAGAATAAAGTTTACTGGAAGGCGTTTCAAAATTTCATGCACTATTCGCCGATAAAAAGTAAAAGCTGAATGAGCAACGCAATCTAAACGAGATAAAAGAGAAGCAGAAAAAAGTCCATTTTGGTCTAGAAAAGTCGCTTTTGATTCAATAATTACTGGATGATCTCTTCATCTTTAGAATTCGCTCGATTCTCCTCTCGAAAAGCTGTTCCTCCTTTGAAACAAAGTGCATTCTTCCAGAAGATCTCATCGCGATTCAATCTTCGATTTTGTCTCTCTCCTCTCATATCATTCTCTCGCCCCCCTGCCGAATGGGGAAACTTCCCCACCTGCAAGGTGTTCGCGGCGTGGCAATATCCTCAGTGATTTTATTCCATTTTTATCCGTCTTTCTTCCCAAATGGCTATATTGGTGTGGATATGTTCTTCATTTTATCTGGCTATCTCATGTCGATGATGTTGTCAAGAAATTCGGCGAATCTTTCGTCTATTTTTGAATTTATTTATCGAAGATTTAAGCGAATTCTTCCACTTTATTATCTCATTCAGCTATTAGCAATCGGTAATTTTAACCTCCGAAATTTTAAATTCAGCGCCGGGGAAGACTTTTTTTTTTAGAAGAAATACAGCTGCACGATTACTAATAAATTGTGGGATTTTCTTCCTTAGTTCCGTTTTTGTTTTGAAAGTTAAGCATCTCCTCTTTGATTTTTGGATAATCCTGAGCTAAAGAAAAAAAAATTACCTATTTTCAAAGTCTCCAAACTACTTTTAAACTACATTTTTCAGCACTTAATTGCCTGACTGAATGCCCATCCATTAGTTCTTTCACTAGCTGTGCCAATTATAATGGACCTCTTGTATGCCACGTGCTTGCTGTCCTGCCGATAGTTACAAGGACGGAAAAGACTTGCTCGTTTGTTTCATTTTGTTCACTTTATTCTGAAATTTATTCAAGATTTACGTTGGACTGCTCTCCGACTTCTATCTCAACCGAACCATTAATATTTTCAAGTGATGATTTTTACTATTTTACTGGCGGACCATCACTCGGTTTCACTTGTCAAGATGGACAAATGTGTGGATTGACGATAACAATTTAGCAGGAACGGGATATTATGATAAACGCGGTGTCTGTAATGACTATTATTGAACAATAAAAATATTGCTTCAAATTACCCAAAAGCGATTATCCGCCTTTCCTATTTTTCCCATAAAATCTTGTTATTTAACATAGAAAATTGTCGGTGAGACCCATTTGTTCCTTTAGTAAATTTTAGGTTTAAAAAAAGGTCCTGGCGCGGAGATCCTAATTCTCGGTGCTCCACGTATACCCAGGGCTTTTTCGGCCTATTATGGGTCTGAAACTAAATTAGAGTTACTTTCTCCCATAAAATTCCCTTTTCCTCTACTTTTTGCAAGTCGAATCTATAGGAAATAACTTCCGCATAGTTTTATTCATTTATGGATAAGTGATGTATTGAATTTCCTTTGAAATTGCTATAAGCTTCGGCACTCCTCGAACAGTAGCTGTAACATTAACGAGTGGCGCTTGGAATCTAAATCGATGATATCTTGCTTGCTTCCTTTGCTTCCTACCCAATGAAGGTGTAATCCCAAGCTACATTGGAAGTCTTATCAAAGATGAATGTCTTTTCTCCATTAATATTCACCTAAAGAGTTCATTCTGCTTCATTCTTAATAATCTCACCTCAATATAATTTTGTCTATTAGTGAGTGTAGTGTATTGGAGATTTCCAGCTCTGTAGCCACAATTCGCCACATCGAATCCTTTACTCCAAGTTGCTCCCCAAAATTGTCCAGTAGGGATTGAGCTCAAAGCACACTAGAGTATAATAAGTCTGGAGGTGAAGAAAAATAGTATCTACCGAATCGATGCTTAGCCTTGCTCCCGTGTGGAAACCAACATAGTAGGAAGAGGAGAAGAGACTGACTGTCCACCAATTGGTGTTTCCAGCCGGTCCGGAAGTTGGCTGTTGCATGTAGAAGGTGATGCTCTCTCCAGGAGCTAGCGGTCCTCCGGGGATTCGTCCCATTCTCATATTTGAAATTTGAAAGCCGTTTGTGATTTGGATAGGTCGGATGGCATATCGGGGGTCGGTTTTGATCCCCTATAATGGTTTGGTGATGTGAGTTATTTGTGGGGGAGAGATTACATTAAATGTGAGACAATTTTCGTTTTCTCGTCTTCTTGGTGAACGCGCACAAATGTAGGCGGCTTTTTGAGAGACCAGACGAGTCCTACTGTAGCCGAGAGAGTTGTGCTTATTATCATCGATTGTAAAGGCAACGGCGACTTCAATTCCGGCCGAATTGGCTGGCGCTTTGCCGCATTTATGCCAGAAGATGGTGCCGCCTCCAATCCAGAAAGTCGAAATCTTTCCATCAATTAATTCTAAAATTTGTTTTCTCTTTGAGAGAGAGGCACTCACTGATTAAACTTTTCAAATCGTTGTCATTATCTGGAACATAGAGCTCACTATCTCTCTCTTTACAATCCCTCATGGCGGTATTAAAATTGACTTCTATAATAAAGTTGAATTGATGGAGGGCAAATCCTCCTTTTACAATCGTCTATAATATCGAAGCAAATATTGTCAGAATCGTCATCTATCTTTCTCCCACAGCGGCCGTTAAACGCTGAAAATTAGTGGCAAATTAATTCAAACCCTAGCAGCCTCACAGATTTTGCAGAGAGTATCACTATATTTCTAAAATTTTCATAAATTTTGAGAGCTTTTCATCTCTCCTACCTTATTGAAATGGTCGTGATAGCTAACCTGCTCGGCGTCTGTATCATCGTTTGAACAATAGTCGGTGCAGTTCATCCCATCCACATAAACACTGCAAGTCAGCTGAAAAAAGAAGGATGACTCCAAGGATGACTCAAACTAGCCGATTTCTTTGAGGATTTATCGCTAAAACTGTAGCATTTGTAGTTCTTAATATCATCTGAATATTACAGTCAAGTCTTTAAAATTGAAACAAAAAACCGAATGTTATTCCGTAGACGGCTCCAGCTAGCAACAAGAAAAGGAGAAACATACTAAAGAAACTGAAGACAATTTGGCAGAGATGGGCTTTTATAGAGTCAGCGAAATTTAAATGCCAGCACTTTGTGATGGGAAGAATGGAAAGCTTTGCCTACGTATAGCCTAGTGATTTTTGGATCGGTGAAAAGTTAGAGAATCTATGCTCCCAAAGTTTAAATTCTATGAAAACAATTACTGTAGATTCATTGTTTACTCCCAAAAATGGTCTATTATTGCTGCTGTTAAGTAATAAAAATCGTCTAAGATTTTGCCTTAATCGTGGTGGTACCGTATTTCTTCTGATAAAAGATATTATCCACTTTTTAGCGCCCTTGATGAAAAATGAATCTTTTTTTCGTCGGTAAATCAGCTCATTTCTCGACGTTTTTACTAACCATAGATGCGGCTAGCAAAAGCAATCGATGTATTGATTATATTGTTAGCTATGCTATCGAGTTGTCGGTTTTTTATTTATTTTTAAAAAAATGCTCGTTTTTGAAAATGGAGCCACTCGGAAAATATGGTATTATCTGAAGAATTTTGAGAGAATTTGGTAAGTTTATTTCCTCATTTTCCATGCTAGATTTCTCCAGCTTGGCTCGCAGATTTGTGAGACAAATAGCTTTGGAATTTCATAAGGATCGAATGTATCTGGACTTGATTCCCAAGCTATTTTGGCCCAGAATTATGGCAAAGGTAGGGGAATTTCGCCGCAAAAAAAAAGAAAGTTTTCTTCCAGATGAATGTTAGAGCCATTACAAATTGCCATTCAGTCAATAAAGAGTTTCAGGAAATTGCTTTGAAATTAAATCCCAGGCATAACATAATCAATAGAACTCTTAAAATTAACTTGGCCAATTTCCGCTCTATAGTTGACATTTATGTCTTTAAAGAGAGTTTCTCACAACTACGCGGACGCCATCTTTTTATCGTTCCTTTTAATGAACTTGAATCCTTCTGGAAGGCCGCAAATTGCTGGAATTTTCAGGAAATTCAAATAGTGAGTTGGCTTTTTCTCATTCATATTTTATTTTAGTCAATTTGGAACTTATCGACAATACAATGGCAAACATTTGAGAAAAGCATTGCAAATATCTGCCAATTTAGTGAAAACTTAGACTTGACAATTCAAGATGATCAAATTGCAAAAGTTCTCAAACATTTCCCATCCAAATTGGTTCGCTATATACCCACGAGAGTAGTAATAGAGGAGATTTCAGAAGAATTTAAAGTAAGCTCATCATATTCCTCGTTCTTAAACTTCCCTTAATTTTTATATTTTTTGATGTTCTGCAATCTTTTAGAGAGAACAAGAACTTTATAAAACTTTAGAAATTATAAAACAAGCAGAGTTTTGGATTTTCCCCACGCAGATCATACAGAATCCCCTCCTTCTCCAGCTCTAGCTGTCCTTTTTTTAAGCGAAATACCGCGGAAAAAATTCCCTTAAAAATTATTCCAAAAGATAGAAGACCCTTTCTAGAGTTCTGTCGAAAATCAGAGAAAACAGTCTCCATCTGGAGGAAAACGATAGTTCTTCAAAAGAGTGCATGCTTCTCCGGAGCTTAATTTGCCTTGAATTTTCCCACTTGCTTTCATAATTTTTAATATTTTGTTTTAATTTCAGGATATTCCAGAAGTTGCATTCGTAGTATTAGGAAAAATGCTGCCCTATGAATTGGCCAAAAATTATACTTATATATATCCGGGAGATTATGAGACTCTAACTGCAGAAGAAGCAATCACATTTTGTCAACAATTTTCAAAGGAGAAAAATAAAGAAAGAAGGCTAAACGGTTTTAAACTTTTTTCGTCTTCACGTCTATCTGAAAGCGATTTTGATGGATTCTCTGCAATCTACAATGCTACGTATAATTATAGAATTCCACATGAAGCCATCGAACACACTCTTTGCATAAAGACAACCGAATTGGGAATTGTTGTGATTAAATTAGGAACGTTTGCTACACTTAATCACTATGGAATCTTTGTATCATTGTGCAAAAACATGGAGGAACTTTTCCTTTATCTAATTGAAGACTTAACTAGATGGAATAGGTTCCGATGGAATCCAGTTGATTTTTCGGAATATTATGAAGAATTCATTTCGGCTGAGATTAAAGAATTACCAGCTGCTTATAAGAAAATTGTCGAGCCGCATCCCTTTCGAGGCTATGACTATCCAATCGAAATTGACTAGTGCAGATGACGAGGGAATATAATCATCTATCTCTATTTATTTTATTAAATAAATTATTTGAAGAGAGGTTTGAGCATTTGAAGAGAATATCCCGGGTCTCCTTGGCTTTTGGGTTTTCTAGGAATATTGTAGGTCAGGCCGGGCTTTTTGTTCAAAAATGTTCTTGGTCCAGCCCAGGTATTGAGAACCCTGATGTAGGCTAATGATGCAAATTCAAAGCAATAAAATACATTAATCGAGGAATAACCAATCCGATTGAATCGCTCAAAAACTATTAATACAAACTATAGTTAGTCCATCTCTTTTCTCTCCTCCAAACTCTAACTATCGTTCGAATTGAGAGCCCATAAAATCCACAGCCTCCTTATTTTTTTAGGTCACTCTCAATTCTTAATTTATCCTCCTCCTCTCTACTATTTTAATCCCTAGTGATCAATATGTATTTGCGTCCTTCCAACGTAACCGCCTTAGCCGTCTTAGCAAGCAGGTGATCTTCTTTTCTTTTGATGATTCAATATCTCCTCTGGATCTTGGCCACTTTGGCTGTCCCAGTAGACAGCGATAGTTTGACCCTTGCGATATAACCAAAAAGTTCAGATTGCACTATGGCTGAATTTTTATCGAAGAAAAACGTGTGTAAAATTGTTATAGACCCATATTCTCCATGGCCCGAAGGTCACCCCATAGATGAGAGAGAGAGAGAGAGAAGACAAGACTGATTTGTCAAAAGGATAACGCTCTTTTTATAACTGAATAATCATAGAGAATCTGCTAATCAACGGGAGTAACGATGAGAGCATTTTGAAGAAATCAGAAGGATTGAGGGGCGACTGCTCATAGTAATACAAATATCAAAATCGTCAATATGACCCATCTTGGGGAGATTATCAGAAAGTCTGAAAATTGAGTTTTTTTTTTCACTTTTTGATTTTTAAAAACTAACTTTAGATCCATCAATTTTGATAACGACGAACACGAATCTAGAGAAAGTGCTCTTGGGCGAAAGTATTAATTTCAAAAGCATCGCGACGAATTTAAACAAAACTCGTCATATAATGATTACAGGAAATGAAAATATCGAATGCCGAAGCTGGATTACGCTGAGTTTATGTACTGGCATCCGGGCGATTTTGGCAAAAGAATCTACATCGACTTTGAACCGCAGCGAGTCTTCCCAAATGATGAGCGCCTCGATTCGACAACTCTTTGTAGGATTGTTGTGTTTGTTTTTAAATTTTGAATGTTTCTTTCAGCTGTGGAATATTATACTATTAGACCCGTTTCGGCCTTAGCGCTTTTAATCATCTTGCTCATATTCTTCTCCATGTTCATCTAGAAGTGCCGTTTGCGTTGAGGAGATTCAAGATATTTCATTTGATCAATAAAACGTTCAAAGATACCTTTTTAGTTCAATCTTTTAATTGTTTCCAAGCAAATGAATAGAAATAGACCTAGAGTGAGAAGAGAAATATAATCTGATTTCTGGACTACTATGGAAGAAATAATCGGACATATGGAAGACAGAAATAATGGCTTCAGAAAGCAGTTTTGCTATGGTAGTTAGCCTACTTTTATCCACAGTTTGCCTTGTGTTTGGTCTATCTCTTCTCTTTGTTTCAAGAATTCATTCGATGATGGCCTCTTTTATTTTTCTGGATGATCTACCTTTTTGCCCTCAAGTGGTGATTAGCCATGGCTCCTCCTTGCATTTGCTATTTCATTTGATCGAAAGCGGTGCAAAGCTTTTTGCACATCCGAGGGAAATTAGATTTCGATGGGAATTTTGTAACACTAATCTCTTCATTGGTTAAATGTAATCGCTGACTTTGAAATCTCAATTCTTTTTTTTCTTAAAATTGGAGGAATATTTTACATCCTGAAGCGGATCAATCATATTTATTCTCTCATCTCATTTCAATATTTGATATAGCGAGTGGCACTCGAGAAAGGCATTTGTCTTGTAATTCCTTTAGTTGTCGCCGATACAGCGCTGATTGTATTTGGAACAACTTGGAAGACCTAGAAGGTTCAAGTAAGGATTCTCTTCTTCTTACCAAATAAGTGTATTCATAGTCGACATTATTGTTGGGCTTTATCCAGGTGTAGGATCGAATTCCGTCAATATTTACCTGAAATTATTTTTTTTCTCAAAATATTTTCAAATATTCCTCACCACAATCGCATTATCATCATTGAGAAACATAAACTTTTGAGAATAACCCATTTTGAGTCCACAATTAGGGATGGACAGTCCACCGACTGAATTCCAGCTGCCTCCCCATTTGCTTCCAGCAATCATTGAAGAAAATACGCACTAAAAATTGATTTAAAAAATTCCATCAAAGTCTTACGGTATTTGTGGTGGGAGTTGCCTTGAAATGCATGCCAACGCTATATTGCGAAGAGAGGAAATTCATAGAGAATTCCGTGCCGATCATAGCTGTAAAGGAGAGAGAATCTTGAGGAGAGAGAGGACCTCCCGGGATAGTGGCTAGGAACCAATTCTGGATTTGATAGCCATTTTCGACAATCGTTTTACGGATAGCATAGGGCGAGTTTGAATTCTGAAAAATATCGCGTTAAAATTGGCTATATAGTCTGTTTCAAAAATTGACTATCAACCACTGCGCATCAACTTGCTTCATCCTACAATTTAATAAAGGACAAAGTGGGTCTTGAAGTGGCCTCTGTACAACGCAAAGTACAGTAGACGTAGGACTAAAAGGAATAGCTTTTAATCCTATGATGGGCTACTGCAACTCAAAAGCTTTACTGTCTCCATTAAAAATGGCTACAACAACCGATTTAGGATCAATTCGCCTACGATAACTTCAAGCATCCAATAATTTTTTCTAAATGGGAAATTTTTTGAAAATTTGCGTTAAAATTAGCTACAGAAGGAGGCTATCTAATGCAAAACTAACAGCTGAGCCTCCTGGAAGTGTAGAAAAGCTGAGGCAAGCATCTTGGCTGTTCTTCTTTTGCTGAATTGCACAAATATACGAATGTCTAGAATAATCATTTTTTCCTCTTAAAATTAATCGACTAACTGCTCAGTGGCCAACTTGGTCATGGCGTAGCCGATCGATCCTTGTTGTTTCTTTACAGTATAGAGAATAGCAACTTCGACTCCTTCAGAATTTGCTGGAGCTTTTTCACACTTTCTCCAGAAGATAGTTCCACCTCCCATCCAGAATTCAGTTATTTTTCCTTTTGTTAATTCTGAAGGCGTCATTTTTTTGAAAAAAAAAAACTCCTTACGGATCAATCGTCCCAAATCGACATCATTATCTGGGACATATAGTTCACTCCCTCTGCTTTTACAATCAGCAATGGCGGCGTTGTAATTTAATTCTAAAGTTTCTTCCATTTTATTGCCTCGCTTAGACCAACCGTCTTCAACAATCTCAAAGCAGAGATCATCAGCCTCTTTTGATATTTTATTGCCGCATTGGCCAAAATAAGCTAAAGAGAATATCTCTCGAAAATGTCTCATGAAAAAAACTTACAAACTTGGCAAAGACGGTTGCTAGTTTTCTATAAATTTAAGATTTATTCGATGAAAATTGAAAAAATCTTTTACCATTTGGAAGAGCTCATGCCATCCAACTTCAAGCGCTGTAGTTTTGGAGTTGGAGCAATAATCTGAGCAGTTTTTCTCCCCAACATAGGTGATGCAGGTCAACTGAAAATAAGAGGGATTTTAGCTATAAAATCAAGCAAAAATTACGGTTCTTTTGGATTCTTTTGATGGAAAATTGAAGCATTTATAATCCTTGATGTCATCTGAAAACAGTATTGCTGAATCTTCCAATTAATCATCATACCGAAGGAGGTAGCAAAAGCTTCAGCGAATATGCAGAAAAGGAGGATCATCTATCAGGCGGATCGTAGTCGAGGGGGTATTTATCTTGCAGAAGGCTTTCATTGCATTCTTATGTCTGTGAAAGTTATAAACTTCGCCTTTTATGTGGTCTGCGATATACGTAGGCTGAAAGAGCACTTGATCCCAAAAAGCAAGAGAATATTCATCTATTCAATTTTAAAGTTTGTGTTGTTCCTAGGCATTACAAATCACAGTTTAAAATGTCAGGTCCTTTAAGAAAGAGTGCGTATTTCAATTTGACCTTGGTCAGTTTGAACGTCTGATCACTTGATAGCCCGAAAGTTGATGAAGAGTCTGTTCTGTTTTCTAAAAAGATATAAACGATAGAGATCTATCGTCATTCTTATCGTTCTCAAATGAGATTTATCTCCATTGGAAAGTAAGTGAAAAAATCTGCAAACTAAGCCAATCTATAGATGTTGAAAAGGCCATCATTGATTAGAATCCAATCCAACAATTTGAGTACTTCAAAGACGGATAAAACGCATAAAATTAAGTGCTCGAATGGTTCTTTTTTCAAATCATTTTTCGATTTTTAAGAGCCTTCTGATTTCAATTAACCTCTCGAGTTCCCTCTGGAATTTTAAGAAAATGAATTATTTTTCTTTGGAACGAAATCCCTTTTGACGTCATCTTATAAAGATAAATGGTTAGCCCGTTTCCCAGCGTTGTTCGAATTAAAACACCAACGATTATAGCTGTTTACTCCCCCTAAGATAAAAATTCAATGAAACAGACTACCTTTGAGGAGAAAATCATCAAATGGAATGGTTGATCGCTTGCTCTCTTATACGTCAGCGAAGGTAAATCAAAAGACCGGCGCCGACGTGGTATCGTCATTCTTTTTACGATGCAAAAAAAGTTTAAGACTAAACCAAATGGTTCACAATAATGACCGATTTGCAATTTAATTTCTAATCGTTTAAGCTTAGGTTCATTTTTTGGAACGCTCTCCCCACAAAAGTAGACCGACGAAACGCAGCGATGAACTCGATATCTGTAAGCAACAAGGTGTTTCAATGATCTTCGCTTTTGATTTTTCTTTCTTATTCTAGAGCGTATGGTAGGAGCAGACGACCAACGATTTGGTGACAGTTTTCCTCCAAGAAAAAAGCTCTGATCCAAGGATTACGTTCTAGATCATGATTCTAGACTGTTGGCCTGCAGAAAGTCGTTTACCTGAAGATCAATTGAATGAAGCAGAGAGAACCCTTGGCCTATTTTTATCGGAAATTCTCTTTTCTATTTTTTTGTTCAAAATAATAAGATAAAACTGTGTATTCCGTTGCCTAGAGGTACTCTTTTATCCTAAATTTGCCTCAAACAATTTCAAAAATGGGTCTCAAAGTGCGGGACTCAATCTCAGAATATGCAGCTTCAGCACTTTTGAAATGAATCAACTTTTCTAGCTTTCAAACTTACTACTATCAAGCACTCCTATATTTAGCAAGAAATAGCCCTAAAAAGCCCTTCATTCTCTTGCCTAAATATAAAAGAAGAGGCAATTTCACTGCCAACCGTAGGTGTCTTGGAATGAATTATTTCGTCTAATAAATGCTTATAAAAATTATCAATAGGTGAGACTTGAAAGAGACAAGAAATCAAAAATCTTCTCCTGTATTCTCCCTGGAGATCAACCTAAAAAGTTTGAGACAGTCCTTGGCCTCGATTTTTCTCGGAAACTTTGGGCGGATCCAACCCGCATTCTTCTGAATAAAAGATCACCAAACCGCAAATCTAAATTCCGCAATGTCTTCCCACATTGGCGCAGAGTTTGTCTCCACCTCTGGCGATTCTTCCAGCCTGCATCCTCGCATCTATTTGCAAGATACTTCCAGTGTGTTAGTTTTTTATTTTTATTTTATTTATTTTTAATTTACAGTTCAAAATTGGTCGATCTCCGTTTCCAAATGCTGAGCCAAGTGATGAATATGGACCAAGAATCTCTTCAAAATGCGTTGTGTAAAAAATCGACTATCGAGGGGAAGAAGATCGAAAAGTAAATAGCTTTTCTGATGTATATTTGAAGCAAAGCGGGAATTATTTTACAAAGCAATAAAATTATTATTTTACTTCATTTTAGCCAATCCTTTGTGGCTTCTAGGGCTGACAGGAAGCCACAAATCAAAGTCGAAAGACGAGGCCGAAGTCTAGAAGTGCAAAAAAGCCATAAAATCGCTCATTTTACTTTTGGATAAAAATTTTAAAACGTCAAAATTGACTATATTTCGAGAACGATATCGCACACGAGCTTGTCGTCTTTTTTTGGTCAAGCTACAGTAAAAACTGTATTTGAGCGCTTCTATATTTTAATTTGAAACGCGGTTGATAGGGCTGAAGAATTCCATAAGCATAAAAATATCCGAAATTTGACATCTTTTGGAGCGTTTTTAGAGATAACCTAATGACTTCCTTAGCAACACCTGAAAGCGGTTTCTGGAATAGCTTTTCAAGTTCAATTGGAGGAGAAATCAAATAATTTATTTTGACTAATCAACTTGCAGTAGTTTCTTGGGTAGGCGTCGACTCGTATCGACTAAAAGCTTCATGATGTAAGCAATCAAAAATACTGCTATTAATTCATCTAAAGCTCCTATTTTCTTCAAGATTCCATCCTACTGTAACTGCATTCGCAAAGAATAGAATTGTCAGTAGTTGCAAAAATTTCAGTCCAATAGATCGACTGAAAAAAATGCTAAATTAAAAAGAAATAAACTAACTGTTGCAGAGATCGGGAAGAAGAGGACTTGAACGTATGGATTTGTCAAAAGGAGAAGAGATTTCAACTTTTGCAACATCAAAAGGAGAAAAGATTTCAGCATTTTTGCTTCTGACAACTCACATGTTACCAAAAAAGTAATCGAAGGAAGCTCTCTCGTGCCAGGAAGAGTTTCTAACGACCGGATCGGAGCGGACCACAACAAAATTTACTCGGTCCGCTCCGCCCATTTGATGCCTGGTGGTGCCAGGGCGAAAAAAAAGAAACAACCATATTTTGTCGCTAAAAGACCACACAAAAAGAGTGAGACATCAAGCTAATTGCCAAAATACGATTATACAGGGTGATTGATTGCTCTACATCACCATCAGTGGAGAATGGAATTTCCGAATCTGTTGACTCGGGCTTTTAACGATTCCGTTTCAGTTTTCGGATTTTTTAAAATTCCGTTTGAAAAAAAGTAGATCCGGAGACTTCGATTCTTAACTTTGAAATCATGTCAAAACAATGAAGATTTACCATATTTCTTCTTATAAAAGTCTCCTCCGGGCGTTTAACTTAACAGGAAAATTCATCATTTTTCGAAAAACCATCGTTACTCCTTTTTTAATAGACACTGAAGCGTAGGTCAAGCGATGGCTATGCCTATATAAAAGTAAGAATTAGCCATAGTTTTGAAAGAATTTTATTGTTATTTACATGGCACAAACGCCAAAATCTTCGGGCATTGTGTCAGACCATGTGCTGGCAAAGTCAGCACAAGTGAAGGTGACCGACATCATTCCTGTATCGGTAGCCACTCCACTCTTAATCACATTCACCGTAGCCGGAGAAGTACAAGTCAACGTAAACCTGAAAAAGCAGTTACTAATTTCAAAATGCGCCAAAACAAACGAGCAAGTCGTTCCTGTTCTCGTCACCGTAGAGGTTGAAGAAGGCGGTTGACACGTTTTCAAGCTAAGACTAAGGGCCGTAGTCACAGCTGTGTTCGTACAATCCGTAAAGGTGCTTATAGCAGGACTTGTAGAGAGACAATCTGAAAGAGAAATCAAATAGAAGAGCAGAGGAGCTTACTTGCATAGCCACAAACAGCCATATCATCGGTTTGAGGAACAACATTATCTATCCAATTGAATGAGCCATCACTACATGTTAAAGTTGCCATTTGATAACCAGTTTGGGCATCCGCCACACCTCCAGAAATAAAAATAGGATAGCTACTTGGTCCCAGAGAAGAGCAGTCCAAAACAAACCTGAAATAGCTTTAAAATTGAGAATTTATCAATGCGGATTACGTGCAGGCAAAACCACTCCTTGTTGAGGTTGGAGTGGGTGAGACTGTTTGGCAGGTATGATCAGCTGGAACAGCCGTTGCAGTTGCACAATCCGTAAACGCGCTGACAGGATTGCATGTGACCAAGCAATCTGGAAGAGAATTACTTGACAGATGGGATCAAATCAAATCGAACAACATTCCATTCATTTTGGCTAGAAATACCCTCACTTCTATTAGAATCTTGTCTCAGGACTAGTTATTTGTATTTAATAAGAATTCCGAAATCCTAGAGAGAATTTTTAGCACAAAAATAAATCAGGAAGTTTAATTTATTCACTTACTCTCACTTACAATTGATCTATCTGATAGATCGGAAATTTGACTTTATAATTTTTTGATCTGCTAGTAGCTAAATTCAATCTAATGGAATTTTACTATTTTTGGTATCAAAATACTCGCTAGAACTTCAAAATTATTATGGTATATTCAGAAATAAAAAGATCAATTACGGATCAAGATATTAACCTCAAAAAGTAGCCATTTTATCCTGAAAAATGACGCTTTTAAAATAAATCACCTCTCTCTTTCTCAGAAAAATCTTACTTGGTGGCTCCGCACAAACTGCATATTCATCAACCATTGAATTGCTGTCCGTCCATTGAGTTTGCCCATCGTCGCAGGTAAACGTAGCTGTTTGCATGGAGGCTTGAGAAGTTGTTCCAGCTACTTGAATGTAAGGATAAGTTCCAAATGGAGTACAATCCAATGTGAATCTAGAATCTTCTTCTTAAATTTGAGATGAGTGGGAAAACAAACGAGCAAGTTGTTCCAGTTCTTGTGGCAGTCGGCGCCGGGGAGACTGCATCACAAGTATAGCCGCTTGGCAGGGTGATTGAATTGCAATCCGTAAATGAACTAGTAGATTGGCAGGTCGTTAAGCAAGCTGAAAAGAATAGGAAAGAATTATTCTAGGTTCAGTCAGTTTGCGCAGCTACAGTAATAAAAGTTACAAAAAAGCAAATTTGAAATAAATTACTTGGAGGAGGTGAAGCACAAGCAGCGAAATCCTCTGTCATAGTGTCGCTCCATTGACTTCCTCCATCTGGACAGGTGAAAGTGACCGCTTGGCTGGAGGCTGCGGTTGCGACGCCTGATTTTTGTACATATGGATAACTTGTGCTTCCGAACGAACTACAATCCAGAGTAAATCTAAAAATTCGCTTTTTAAACTTGACAAATAAAGAAACAAACGAGCAAGTTGTGCCAGATCTTGTAGAGGTTGGAGCAGAGACTGAATCACAAGTGTAGCCGGATGGAATGGATACGGAACTGCAGGAAATGAAGGCGCTGGTCGATTGGCATTGTGTTAAACAATCTGAAAATTTTTGAAAATTTTCAACCAAAAACTGTTTTTTTGAGTTATTTTTCACAGATTTGAAATGAGGGAAATTTTGACCAAAAGTCGAATAATTTCTATGGTTAAAATTCCAACTCATTCAAGCCTTAACTCTTCAAAAATTGTGTAAAAAATGCAAAATAAGAATAGACCAGCTGCGTATTTTCCATTGTCCTAAGATCGGTTTGTTTGCGGCGAGACCCACTTTTAGCAGGTCGATCCTTTTGAAATGGGAGATACTACAGTGTGACACATAAATATAGATACGCCCCGCGATTAGAGGTTTCTCTATGTAGACGTACTCCAGGCATTTTGGCTCCCTCATAAATCGATAAAGCGTATCTGAAAACCCTAGAAACAATGGTTTCCCGACAGATTTACGAAGATACTTAAAAACTGCAAAGAGATATTGCCGGCGGGGGTGACACATATATATAGATACGATAGCTTGTTAACATTTTATTATAACCGCTAGTACGAACAAGCACTACCATTTCCCTGCAGAACATCACAGAGTCTATTAGGGATAGAACTATACAATTTTGACAGGTAATTATTGTCAATATTGGCCCATTCTTTGAGAATGCCGGCTTGCAGGTCCGCTACGGTAGCGTACTGCTTACCATTCTCATATACCCGACGAACAAGGTATCCCCATACATTTTCGACAATGTTAAGGTCTGGAGAGCGTGCAGGCCAACTTAATACCGATATATTATTACCAGAAAGGTGGTTAACAGTAGCTGTGGAGGTGTGGATAGATGCATTATCGTGTTGGTAAACGAGACGACGACGATAATTCCTACGAAAATAAGGTAGAATAGACCTATCTAGAATATCCACATAGTCCTGTGAGCTCATTCTGCACGTGGTGATCACTAGATCAACTGTTCCGAAAGAAGAGATGGCTGCCCACGTCATAACACTTCCACCACCGAAATTGCGCGTGGTATGGGTTAGTGGATTCTTCCTGAGATCATGCCAATAATAGGCGAATGTATCAGGACCATCCAAATTCCATTTCTTTTCGTCGCTAAACACCACCTAAGCAAAAAACTAAGAAAATTTAAAATAATTCTTACTTTGGACCAGTCTCTCGTAATGTTGGCTCGGCAGAAGGAAATTCGTGCCTCTTTATGTTTCTTCTGAAGAGCAGGAGACGTCTTCTTCTTGCTATATTGGAGTACTCCACTCTTCTTCACAGTTCTACGAACTGTTTCACGTGAAACACCAAGTCCTAGAGCTGCCGGAGCTTTTCGTACGGACTCCATACTGTTGGAGAGATGTTTGACCACGCGGCGCTGGTCCCTTTCGGTAAGCTTTGAGCGACGTCCACAGCGTTTCTTCTTGTAATAATTGTGGTTGGGGCTGACCACGTGCTGTACAGCACTTTTAGACCTTCCAAGCCTCCTCGCAATTTCAGCCAGAGGCATCTCAACCTCGTGAAAGGCGAGAATTTGGGCTTTCTCGCTATCGGACAATTCTTTACCGCGGGGCATTCTAAAAAAAGCAAAAAATAAAAAACAAATAATATATAAAACAAAAAAAGAAAACCAAAAAATCTGAAATTATTCATCTTATTCGCGCAGTGATACATACCGTATCTATATATATGTGTCACCCCCGCCGGCAATATCTCTTTGCAGTTTTTAAGTATCTTCGTAAATCTGTCGGGAAACCATTGTTTCTAGGGTTTTCAGATACGCTTTATCGATTTATGAGGGAGCCAAAATGCCTGGAGTACGTCTACATAGAGAAACCTCTAATCGCGGGGCGTATCTATATTTATGTGTCACACTGTATAACTTCTATGGATTTTAACAAGCTTCTAGCATAGATTAATTGATTGAGCTATTTTTATTTTAAAAACTATGCAATCGATAAGAAAATAATATTGCCTTTAATACAGTAATTTTGCGCTCTTTTCCTATTCCATAAATTAAAGAGAAGTTGATGAGAGAAATTACTATATTTTAGCAATGAAAAATCTAGAGGGAAGTTCAAATATTAAGAATATTTCTTGCTCTCTTTTCCTCCAGCAGACTGAAATTTTCTCGCGGCGAGAATCCCGAAGCCAATTAAATGAATAATATCCCAGGCGATATCCGTCATAATTCATCAAGACAATGAAAAGAGAGAGAGAAACAAAGATGACTTCGCTGCTTTCACTGAAAGAGAACATTCCGGTTCGATTTCCAATTCTTCGAATCACATTCCGCGCACATAATGATCTTTATTTCCTTTAGGACAAAACACACCAACTCAGTCAGTCTCTTTTATCTAATTTTAAAAGGTTCATCAAAAATTGGCTAATTTTAATCCCCATTTTTGAGCAAAGAATTCCGCTCCAAAAAGAAATCATTTTTCACTTTCGATCCTTCGACACTAGCAAAAAAAGACAATGGGAGAAATGATAGCGTTTGTGAAAAAGAAAGGCCAAATGCGAAGGAAGGAGAGATTTTTGATTTTGCTTGTTTGACTGTTGAATCTTGACTGAATTCCATAATTTTTAAAATAATAAAAACTTTCTTTTAAATTAGGCTTTCAGCCACTTGCTTGGCTAAAACAATTCCTTAAAAAAATCTAAATTGTTATATTTTTGAACACACTTACTCGGACTTGTTGTTGTCGTCGTCGTTGCTGCCGTCGTCGTTGTAGTAAATCCATCTGTATCATCAGCTGAATAAAAATTTAGATTCAAAAAATTCTCAAAAACCTACGAAGACTCACTGGGATACAAGAATAGCCGGACTCGAAAACGAAGAAAATAATAAAAATAGACATAGAACAGTTTGCGCTTTATCTGGGTTAGTCGCTGGAAAGTCAATCTGCGGGGAATAACACGGCACTTTTTGAAACCAGGTCAGAGAAGCGTAGAAGTCTGGCTGAATAGCGGAAGGAAACGGAAGAATGAAGGCAAACGAAGCAAGTTTTCGATCTCTATTTCAGCACCGAAGGAGAAACGCCGCCATCCATTCATAAAGCCGCCTTTGTCTTTTCATCTTTCTGATTCGAGAATCGATGTTTTCAACTACTTTTCTAGCTGGATTACTGTATTTTTTATTAGTCTAGATCCCTATAGTCGATCAGAACCAAAGCCTAACTTATTCCAACGTTGAAGAAAATTTATAGAGATCTGAAACCAAGAATTACAATAAAAAGAGCAGAACTATTCGAAAGAGAAGGAAAAAATGTATAGGATTTAGCCACTGATCTTGAATTTCAATAAGAAAATTATCGCATTCTCAAATCGAAAAGTTTTCTGCTTTTTTTGAAAGAAAGCAATTCATTCTAAAAAGAAGCAAAAGTTCCTTTTTGAAATCAAACCTGAAAGATTTCTAAATTTGGGTCATTATGTTCAGAAAATTGATAAAAATAATTTCTGAAAGAATTCAGGAAGAGTCATTCCAAGAGACAAACAATGTTCGCATCAGGATTGGTGAATGCAGAACTATTGGAGAATTTCGATTTCTCGCCGATTATCGTAGTTTCTTGGTTTCTCGTTGCTGGTTTTCAGCTTCAGCAATCGATCAAATCACAGCATTTTTCAAAAAGATTATTTATTTTATAATTTCCTACAAATTTGATTATAAACTGGGCGGATTCTCTCCAATCCAGCTAGAGTAAAATGATATTCTAATGTTAAATAAGTCACAAAATTGATCGGATCATATGGCAAAAATTTTCCATTGAAAATAAAGCTAGGCGTGTAGTCGAATTCTTCACATTTTTCACAGCTTTCAATAACTTCTTTCAACTTAAATTGAGTCATTTCCATCCAAATGTTGGGATTTTTAAAGTCAAAATGTTGTCTTTTCAATAGCAAGCGTCGATTAATTTTTGTTTCCGGGAAGGTGTGAAGAATGAATATTTTCTCTTTGACAAAGCCAGAAAGCAAGCTGATTCGCTTTTTCATTTCTTCCACTGAGGCATCCCAATCTTTTATTTGAGTAGCTGAGACCATATATCTAAAACTGGATTGATGAGAATTCGCTTAAAAAGGAGTTCCCACCTGACTATAATGAATAAAAAATCTGGATTTATTTCTTTTACCGCGCTTAAGAAATCTTCTCCAACTTTCTTACAGTAATCATTATCTGCCACATAAAGAACCTCACATCCTAAAAATAGATTGATTTCTTCATGTTTTCCAAAAAAAAATACCAAAGGAAGAAAGCTTGAAAATCTTTTTGATTGACTCACGGCATTCTTCAAACACAATTGGAGCGCTTCAGTTTCATTTATAACTTCAACTCAATATTATCTTACCTATTAGCTGCCCAGCTGTTTCCAATAATAAGAAGGGTTTTGTTATTTGTCCCACTAGTGTTCTAAATAGGAAGGGAGTATAAAAGAAAGAGGAACTACCGTATATTGACAAATAGGTGCTTTGAGTAAAGAGTCGCTAAAACAAAAAGATGGTGGGGTGCAGCGTTTGTCGTGAAGTTGCTTCCCATCCGCATCAATTAGTTGAAGATTGTAATTAGCTATTTCCTCTAGAAAATTTAAATATAGTCTGTTCATTAAATAGACGACATTCTTCGTATCCAAGAAAAGAGTTATCGCCGCAGGACCCATTTTATCCTAAAAAAAGGCCTTTAGTAAATTTTAGGATAAAATGGGTCTCGCCGCAAAAACCCCCTTGTCTCGGAGCATCAGCTGTCATTTTTTTTAATGAACAGACTATAATACGTAGAAGTTCCTAATGTAAGAAATTTCTCGTCTTTTCTCCCATTCTAAGCAACAATTTTTTTTAAAAACTTGCCATCCGTCAGATTACTGTATTCTGTTATTACTCGGGGAAGAACAGAGCATCCATCAGCTCTATTTTCAATGATTATTCTTCGAGTAAAATAGCAAGAAATAGCCATTGTTGATACAAAAAATATAATTAAAGTTCTGCTATTCGCGTTTAGAAGTGGCTTTTCTATATAAAAATGGATAACTATTGAGACCAAAAGGGAGAGAATTAACCCCAAAAAGATATCTAAAACCTTTCTTTTTAAAAAAACAAATCTTCGAATTTTTACCAATTTCTGAAGTAAAATCATAAATCCTTTGGAGCATAAGCATCGGCCAGTGGAGGAGATACCAAGAATAGGATATTTCTCCAATAAAAACCAGAAAATAGTTCTCAAGTATGGTGAAATTAACACCAAAATGGATTAAAAGTGCCGTAATTGCTGTGGAACTCAATCTGAATTAATAAAAAATATGATCAATTTAGGCTATTAATACCGTAAGAAATTAACTGAAAGCTTTTCTTGACAACATAAAGAATAGAAAAGGACCAAAAGAAACGACCAACAAAGAACAAACGAAGTATTTGATGCCTTTGGACGAGGCCTATCTTCCTCTATCAGAGCAAATTTCACTGAAGGAAGCGCTTCTCTTGGCTCTTCCAATAAGAAGACAATACTGCCTGGAAACATAAAATAAATTAATTCAGATTGTTAAATATACAGTAGTTTGTTTCAAAAACTGACTATCAACTACTGCGCACCAACTTGATTTATCCTAAAAGACAAAGTGGGTCTTGGAGCGGAAACCCCAAATTTTGGTACAACATGAATAGGCAGTTATGTAGTCTTTTTGAAACAGACTATAATTAATTTTTAAAAAAGGAGAGCAAAAATACTTTGGTTTTACCCTAAAAAAAAAGGGATAGTGTAAGCATCCCAGGATCAAAGACTAAAAGCTATTCTTCTTCTCGAAATCAATTTACCTAAGAAAAACTGCCACATCCTGCAGAAGACATTATTAAAGGCGGTAACCTCATCGACAGCAAGATAAAAAGCGACTGAAGTTAAGTCTAAAAATATCGTCTCCAACTTTCGCTTTCCCACCCAATAAAAACAAGATTTTGATCCTAATTTCTAGAGGAAATCTTTCCTGAAATATCCATATAACAGCCAAAAGGAAGTAGAATTGCATTTCCAAGCAGAGAGACCAAGTGTGGGTGAATAAATCACAAAAATTGCCAAGAAGCTCAAAATAGTTGGGTCCTTCTCCAGTAAAAATATTCGTCGAGAGGATGATTGCCCAATAAGATGGGAGAAGGTTTTGAGAAAGATAGCGGCATGGAATGAATCCCAAGATTACTGTAGAAAATCGATTTAATTTTTAAAATTTTGGAAGTTAAAATTACCGATTGCTAATAGCTGAATGAGATAATAAAGTGGAAGAATTCGTTTAAATCTTCGATAAATAAATTCAAAAATAGACGAAAGATTCGCCGAATTTCTTGATAACATCATCGACATGAGATAGCCAGATAAAATGAAGAACATATCCACACCAATATAGCCATTTGGGAAGAAAGACGGATAAAAATGGAATAAAATCACTGAGGATATTGCCACGCCGCGAACACCTTGCAGGTGGGGAAGTTTCCCCATTCGGCAGGGGGGCGAGAGAATGATATGAGAGGAGAGAGACAAAATCGAAGATTGAATCGCGATGAGATCTTCTGGAAGAATGCACTTTGTTTCAAAGGAGGAACAGCTTTTTCGAGAGGAGAATCGAGCGAATTCTAAAGATGAAGAGATCATCCAATAATTATTGAATCAAAAGCGGCTTTTCTAGACCAAAATGGACTTTTTTCTGCTTCTCTTTTATCTCGTTTAGATTGCGTTGCTCATTCAGCTTTTACTTTTTATCGGCGAATAGTGCATGAAATTTTGAAACGCCTTCCAGTAAACTTTATTCTCGTCGCGAATTGAGCTACCTCAAAGCGATGGTGGATATGCAGCCTAACAGTTTACACGATTTCTTCGTTGTTTAGGCTGTTTTAACATTTTTCTTTCTCTTTATTTTGGCTGTTTACAATTATTTTTAAACATTCGATTTCTGTTCAGACTGGCTAATTAAAATGCTAAGGAAAATTTAAAAAGTTTGTCGTAGGATGGCTGGAATCTAAATGGTAATTCTTATCTATTTGAATTTTTAGTTGGTTGATTTAGGATATTAGAATGTACTCGGGGAAGAGTTTCTAGAAAGCTTTTAAATGTCCGCCAGAATGTGAGCTTTCTAATGACTCCAATGCCACTAAAATCGATGGTTATGAACCCTCAAGGTCAATCCGGACGGAACACCTCTGAAAAATGGTACCTTCGAGTCCCAAACTGGCTTCTTATCTACCGTATTTCTTGTAATAAAAGCCCCCGGCTTCTATTAGAAGAAATACGGTATACAACTTCTCTGTATATTGGTGAGAATTTCGACTTTTGAGATATTTTTATCAAGAAGACGAAATAACTAATTTCGAAAGTCTATTTTATTAGATAACTGAAAAACTCCTCGTAGAAGAGTCTTTCTATAGTCTAAATTCCTTTAACTAACCATCAAATGGAACGATGGTTCATAATTACTTTATTTCATTGCGTTAACAACCATCTACGGGGGGCTTGTGGAGTCATAGCAATAGCAAAAATGGCAATAATTAGTGGCCAATATTGCGCATAACATTTCGAAAGGTTGCTTCATCGGGGAAGCAGAACGACCACTTATCGATATAGAGCTGGAAGTACTTCTCATCGCTACAACAGCGAACTCGATGGTCGATAGATGTAGAGAATACAAGTTTGATCCAGCCATATTTTCCAGGAACCACGATAGGCGATGCGAATGCCTTATTTATGATGGTTACTTCTTCTTTGTAGGCCTGAAGAACGTCCTCGAGGAAAGTAGAGAACATGACTTTTATGTCATTTTTATCGAGTTGAATCCAAGGACTGCTGGTAGATCTGTCACCTGCGGTTATTTTGACATACCTAAATTTTGATTTTTTTTGAAAACTATTTTAGTTGATTTACTTGCAGAAATCGAGCACTTTCTCAGTCAGTTTGTCCATCTCCTCCTGATTTAATTCTTTTAGATTTATAGATTCAGATAATTCCTCGGAAATTATGTATTTTCTCTTCTTTGCCTCCTCTGAAGCCATTAGTATCTCTCCTGCTGTGTTTAGTGCCCTCCAGAGATATAGATCGGACGACGCTTCGACTGCTACTTTACAGCCGTTTTCTTCATCTTCAAAGTTAAACATCTTGAACGGATCGAACCCAAAAAACTTAATAATACATTTGAGATTTTTCCGCTTATTTATCACCCACTACGAGCAATCCAGCTGCAATATTGGCGATACCAAGCCAGTTGTAACAAGCCGCTAAACCGCCGATTCCGAGTACGTGACAATATCATTAACGCCTTTGATGATACACTCGTGTTTTTCGTAAATAATCCGTGCTTGTTCTTCTTTGCTCTTCCCTTCTAATGAGCGTACCACTTGATCCATTTCTTGTTCAAATTCTGCCAGTTTCATTTTTAAATCCCTAAAAGTAATTATTTTTCCATAAGGTTTATTCCAAATGACTTTACAAAGATTTTTCCCTGGATAGGCCTAACATCTAGGAAAAAAATTTCAAAATCATTAGGGAAGAGCAGGAGTAAAACTTACTTGTCGATCATCTCGATAGCACTTTAGAGCTAAGAACCGCCTATAAAATAAATATGAAAATAGGAAAAATTAGAGAGAGAGAGGAAGCAAATTGCAACTAATGATCTGATAAGAACCTATCTCTTTTTATACTGCAATATACCGCTTCTGTAAACAATCTTGAGAGAAATTGGGAATATCAAGACATCTGATGAATGACACGATTTTTAAATCGTAAATAAATTCCAAAAAAAGAGATTTCTGAGAAACTTAAGACTTGATTCCTACGAAATAAAAAATATCTCAAGTCTAGAAGAATAGTACTGATAAGATGTAAGACTAAAAACAACATTTGACATTTCCTTGGTTGATTTATGAAATGATTTATTCCTTCCGCAAAGTAGTCCACTTTTTGAGACGTCTTATATGCTCTATCCTGTCCACTTCTACTTTTTATCCATGTCTCTGCAGCCATTCTCCAAGTCCCGTGCTGGCTTCTTAGATAAGATATCTAAATATTGGTGAGAATTACGACATTTTGAAATATTGTTATCAAGTATGAAAACAGGCGAAGTAGCTAATTTCAAAAGTCTATTTTATTCGATAACTGAAAGAACTCCTCTTCTCCCCATAGAAAGCTGAAGCAATATTTTTATTAGAATAAAATCTTTAAAAATAGTTAGCACAGACGGCGTATTGCACGTTTCACTCTAGAAGAAAGGGCAAAGGCAGAAGCTCTCCGTCATGCTGGCAAGAATTATTCTGAGATCGCCCGCTATCTCAGCCGTTCTGTCAACGCCACCGTCAATGCTTTATTAGAGGATGCTCTGGACGGCCAAGAAGTTTATCAAGTCGCGATGAAAATAGGATTAGGCGCCGTGTTTCTAATAGCCTTATGTTTGCAGTTGAAGTCCGATCTGAAATTGGAGGCCATGTTTCGACATCTACAGTGCTGAGATCTATTCGGCGAAATAAGAATATTATTCGTGAAAAGATGAAATTGGCTCCGCGACTTTTAGAGAGACATAAAGAAGCACGCATCAAGTTCGCAAGGAAGAACATTGGCCGTGATTGGAACGAGGTTAGTCAAATAAAATGATAGAGAATTTTCTATCATTTTTTCTCAGGTACATCTACTTAGATGAAATGAAGTTCAACTACGATGGACTCCGTTTCTAAATGTTTATTCCGGCAGAAATCTTACATGCCAGCAGGATAATGCTGCTATTCATGTGAGCAAGTCTACTGTTAATTGGTTCCGTACAAAGAAGATCGATCTCCTTGAATGGCCAGCTTGCTCACCTGACCTCAACCCAATGGAAAATATGTGGAGCTATTTTGGTGTTAGGAAATTCGAGGAGTGAGATTTTTTGCTGAATCCTTTTCTGGGGGTTTTGAGAATCACTGAATCGAATAAAATAGGTCTCAAGAAAGGAAAACACCAACAAAGCCCTCAAACTACTAAAAATGGGGGTTGCCTATAATTATGACGCGCAGTGTAGCTTCTTTCATCTTCCTTTGTTAACACCAATCTTACTTGGGGCTCTTTGATATCTTCACAGAGCCACATGTCATAATCTTTGAATTGACTCAGAGGTATTTTTACACGTTTAGTACCCTTTGCCCCCTTGTCTGCAGGATATGGGCTATTATTAGGCAGTTCATTCTTATAAAGAGTTGTAGTGAAGAGTACATAAAGAAGCCCAGCCAAGACACCATCATAAGTTGGATCATTGGCAATGTGCCATTTCAATTCTTTATAACTATGGAATTGACCGATTATTTTCTTTTGTTTTCCTCAGCATAAAATATGGTGATACTATATACATTAAAGATCTTGCAATGAGAATATAAACCAAAGTCACACCAACTATCACATAAATCCTCCAATATTTCAACCAATACGATTCAAGGAAACTATCTAAATCATTTATAACTTCATGGGGAATTAGTGAGTTTTGTTCATTTTCTTTCAGTTCTATTCCAACGTTTGATGACTGTTTCATCTCATTTAATAACTCTTCCTCAATATTAGTCCGATTGTTGACAGTATGTTCTTAATGATTAGTTTGACATTCAAAAATTGCAAGTCATTGTACTCTTTTAATTCGATAGTTCTTATATTACTTATTTAATCCGTTTTAGAGCTGATTTTATTAGTAATTACACCGTCCTTCAAATACCAAATTGTATCATTATAAGTCTTAATTTTGACTGGAATATAGCCTTTATGGTCATTTAAGTCAGTAAATTCAATAATTTCAACACCCTTATCAGCAAGTGCACACGGTGAGTCAGGCTTCAAACAAGGAGTATGGTGGAACCGGAAGCCCTGGCGCCATACTGCTTATTAGAGACAGTTGAATAGGAACACGCCACAATTTTCGTTTTCTAGTTGTGGCGTTGAAAGAAGATAAGAGTGCCAGTTATAAGCCTTCTTAAGCAATCGAGAACCTGAGAAAAACGTGAGAAAGGCTTCTTCACTTTCTTGCTTGCATACCCCTCTTCAAGAGAACCATCTAACTCAATTCATAGATCTTAATTTGAACCCAATCTTTGACTTAAAAGACCCAGCTATTAGAAAGATTCTCGCCCTTCTCAGTTTTTAAAAAGAAAAATAGAAAATTTAGCTTGCAGGATCAATTTCTCTATTCCATATTTGAAATGTCGTAAGTTTTATGATTTTATATTAATAGAAAAGCTTATAGTGATCATGAGGACGTTACATGCGAAGGCTGTGGTGTGGAAGATTCTGTAATGCCTAAATATAAGGGTTACGATGTATGTGGGAACTGCTTGAAGGATATGGGGCTCACTAAAAAGCGGTAAGTTTTATGATTTTATATTAATAGAAAATAATGATAGTGGTGCTAATAAACCTACATGCAACAACTGTGGTAAGGAAGATGAGAATGGATTGATTTCATATTTTGATCAACGTCTATGTGAGAACTGCTACGATGACGCGCAGCCCAGTGATAACCATAATTAAATACTCCTCTAAAATCTTTTATCTTTAATTCATTTGCTAGATTTGTAATTATTGTAAATGGATTTAGTTTGAGAATTGTAGTTTTTTTATCCTAGGAGATTCTTTAAACGAAAGGTTAAAGGATTTCTAAAGGTTTTTCTCTCACAGTTCTTAAATAAATTCAATATAACTTGTAATTGTGTTTTATAAGAATAAAGTTTTATAAAATTTGATCTATAATTTATCATTAATTTATCTGGAAGAGTATTCTCTCATAAATACCCCTCCAAAATCTTTAATTTTTAATTCATTTGCAAGATTTATAATGTTGTAATTTGATAGTGGTTTTAACATTTTAATAAACATTTATAAATATAAAAATCGACGATGTAGAGTACTCCAAAGGAGTTCCTGAGCGAAGTGAAGAGCTGAGGGTCAGAAACTGCCAGAAAATGGCTATTTGATAAAGCCCTGTTTTTAGCGATGCACTAGTGAATTGGGTAAATATTGCTTAAAATATAGAATGGGTGGTTTAAGTGAGCCAGGGTTTTCCCTGGGATTGGGATGAATATTGGTATGCTGATAATTAATTTAATTTAGGTATTTTTAACCTTAAAATCGACGAAATAGTAGAAATACACTGCGCGTCATAATTATAGGCAACCCCCATTTTTAGTAGTTTGAGGGCTTTGTTGGTGTTTTCCTTTCTTGAGACCTATTTTATTCGATTCAGTGATTCTCAAAACCCCCAGAAAAGGATTCAGCAAAAAATCTCACTCCTCGAATTTCCTAACACCAAAATAGCTCCACATATTTTCCATTGGGTTGAGGTCAGGCGAGCAAGCTGGCCATTCAAGGGGATCGACTTCTTTGTACGGAACCAATTAACAGTAGACTTGCTCACATGAATAGCGGCATTATCCTGCTGGTATGTAAGATTTCTGCCGGGATAAACATTTAGAAACGGAATGAGATGTTTTTCCAGCACCGTTTGATAAGCTTTAGAATCCATACGGCAAGAGACAAATGCTAACTCCAAGGTTCCAAGACTGCAAAAAGCAGCAAAAACCATAAGCGAACCTCCACCAAAATTTCGTCGGGAAAATATTTTGGGGTCTTTCCTCAAGTTTCTCCAGTAATGCGAAAAACCATCTGTTCCATTGTAGTTGAACTTCTTTTCATCTAAGTAGATGTACCTGAGGAAAAATGATAGAAAATTCTCTATCATTTTATTTGACTAACCTCGTTCCAATCACGGCCAATGTTCTTCCTTGCGAACTTGATGCGTGCTTCTTTATGTCTCTCTAAAAGTCGCGGAGCCAATTTCATCTTTTCACGAATAATATTCTTATTTCGCCGAATAGATCTCAGCACTGTAGATGTCGAAACATGGCCTCCAATTTCAGATCGGACTTCAACTGCAAACATAAGGCTATTAGAAACACGGCGCCTAATCCTATTTTCATCGCGACTTGATAAACTTCTTGGCCGTCCAGAGCATCCTCTAATAAAGCATTGACGGTGGCGTTGATAGAACGGCTGAGATAGCGGGCGATCTCAGAATAATTCTTGCCAGCGTGATGGAGAGCTTCTGCCTTTGCCCTTTCTTCTAGAGTGAAACGTGCACTGCACGGCATTTTTCAGCACAAACATAGGAATTAGGATTAACTTAGGAAATAATCTATTTTCAGGTGTATATAACGGTAAAACGGTAGGTAAGCAGTAAAATACCGTAATTTACCTATAATTTTAACGCGGTCACTTTTTACCATTTTGGTGCTAGGAAATTCGGGGAGTGAGATTTTTAGAGTCGCTGAATCGAATAAAATAGGTCCTAAGAAAGGAAAATGCCAACAAAGCCCTCAAACTGCTAAAAATGGGGGTTACCTATAATTATGACGCGCAGTGTATAATAAGGCTTGTCTTGTCGCTTTGAAAATTATGAACCAAATATAATCTCGCTTTTGTAGCATTTCCCTTCCGCAAAATGTTCGGAACTTTTGAAACTTTGAAAATGCACTCTTCTTTTCTCCTGAAAAAGTTGTCAAAAATCAGTCTGAACTCAAATAGCAAATCTTTATTACGAAGCACAGACACTAAAGTCTTCTGGCATTCCAGCCTCATCAAGCCATTGGCTAGTCCCATCCATACAAGTGAACAATTGAGTCGGACTGTATGAATTACTACCAACTCCGCCTTTAATCAATTGGACCTGGCTCATTAACCCAAACGGATTGCAATTCAACGTGAATCTGAAAATAACTTTTCCTAGCTTTTCTTTAATACAAACGTGCAAGTCGTTCCAACCCTTGAAGCAGTAGGAGAGGTCATATCACAAGTCTGTGAATTTGCAGAAAGGGCTGACATTACAACAGGATCGTTGCAATTAGTAAAAGCTGCAACAGAAGGACATTGGGTCAAACAATCTGAAAGAGAGAGAGAGAGAGAGATAATTCCTTTTAGTTTTTTTTGGTACTTGGAGGCGCTGCACAGACGGCATTATCATCAACCATCGAGTAATAGCTATCGGTCCATTGAGTTTGCCCATCCATGCAGGTAAAAGAAACCGATTGGCCAGTGATTGGAGTCTAAAATTATATAAATAAAACAGCGAAACCTACTGGATTCCCAGCCGTAATCAATTGAGGATTGTAATTAGCTCCCAATGAGGTGCAATCCAGAGTAAATCTGGGTAAATCAGCTTTTTTAAAAAGTAGAATTTAAACAAACGAGCAAGTTGTTCCAGCCTTTGTCACAGTTGGGAGGGGAGAAGCTGCTTTGCAATCATATCCAGGGAGGGCAGAACTGGCAGCGGCGCAATCAGTAAAAGTAGTGATTGTAGGGCAATCTGTTAGGCAATCTGAAATATTTCATGTTAGCTGAAAAAGTAATTCGAATGACGAATAATCGTTCAAAATTAAAGAAAAAAAGAAAGGAGATTCGATGATTCCTTTAGATGTTCTTATTAGTCCTCTTTATCAGGTTTATTTCTATTGCCTTCCCCACTAGTTGGAGCAACTTATTTTTTTCAGCCATTCAGTCTCTTTAATATGTCTAGTTCGAGTCTAAAAGAGACAGACCCGGCCTTGCAAATATACGAAGCTAGGGCTATTATTGTTGAGAAGAATGAAGAAATTGAGCACTTAAGACAAGAAAATGAAAGACTTCGAATGGAGAATTCCAACAGAAATCAGCAGGAGTTGACTCAGAAATGTTGATTTTATTTGATAAATAGTCGATGAGAAATTTAGTGGCAAAACTAGAAAAAGAATTAATCTCAAAAATTGATAATTTGAGCAAAAGATTGGAAACTCTTCCTGTAAAACCAAATAGAAACCAAGAGGAATTAAATCAAAAAAGTTTTAAATTTTCAAAATACTGATGAGAAATTCAGTAGCAAAAATAGAAGAAGGTTTAACTGCATCAAATACCGACAACTTGCAGCCTGTTAGAGATCGGATGCGAGCTTTACAATTAAGTGTTAATCAACGATTGGAAACTCTAGAATTGGCTGCCAATAAAGAAGGTTTGCTGGTTTTATTTGCAAAATGTTAATAATAAGGTTGGAGCAAGGGGTAAAAAGGCTGTTTAAAGAGCCGAAGATAGAATTACAGCTACCTGCAGATCAAAATGTCGCACAAAATTCATCGGTATAATTCCTTTTTTATTGGGCAATTGCTTATAGATATTAATCTTGGGCGGATGGCTAGATTTGAATTCAATTTATTTGCTCGGTTTGAAGGCTCAAAGTTGTAAGAAACTGAGAATTACTCTTCCAATGGGAATGCGAGATTTTGGAGCTGCTGTACTCAATGAAGAAATCTATATTTTTGGAGGCTATTCAGAATCTCTCCCATTAAATAGCGTATGGGAAATGGATGTCGAAGATCCCGAGAAGAAATGGACAGAAAAACAGAGTTTTAAATATCCACGATTTGTTTTTGGAATAGGAAAACTCTCAAATGGAATTATTGTATTTGGTGATTGAAGCGAAAGAGGAGAAACATCCGAAAGATTTGATGAAAATAAATGGATTAATGGATCAAAACTGCCTAAACGTCTATCGAATTTTGCGTATACATCCATTCCTCAGTCAATCGAAGAAAGTTTTCTGAATAAATTTTCATAAATTTGAAGAAAGTAGTGGCTATGGAAATCTATGCGAGATTGAGGATTTTAAACAAAAAATTGAATGATTTTCAAATAGAAAAATTACGAGGAACAAACACAAATTATGTTTCAAATCAGAGTTTACCTGGAGGAGAAGTCGCACAAACAGCAAAATCTTCCGTCATAGCGTCGCTCCATTGACTTCCCCCATCTGGGCAAGTGAAAGTAGCCGTCTGACTGCTTGCTACAGCAGTCGTGCCAGCTTTTTGAGTGACTGGGTGACTTTTTGCTCCAAATGAAGTGCAATTCAAAACAAATCTGCAAAATTTTTTTAAAATTCATTAGGAAATAAAGAAACAAACGAGCAAGTTGTGCCAGTTCTTGTAGGGGTTGGAGCAGAGATTGGATTGCAGGTATAGCCGGCAGGAACTGTCACGGAACTGCAGGAAGTGAAAGCGCTAGTCGATTGACATTGCGTTAAACAAGCTGCAAAGTCGAGTCGTTCATTTCGCTAAATTCGTCGCGGTTCAAATCGGATGTGTGGGATCTTGTTCATTGCAATCTCGACCACAGCATTTTATGGCCATTCTCCTGATCAAAAATCGATTTACCATAACCTTTAATCTAGCATAATGCGAAAGTTTTCTCGAATTTATAGACTGATTTTTTTTTAAAAAGACGACAAGCTCGTGTGTGATACCGTATTAAATTTTAACGTTTTCCTTATCCTAAAATTAAATGAGCAATTCTGGTCCAATTTGGACGTTTCTAGTGGTTTTCGGTACTTTTTTTAGCATGTTTCGTACATTCGAAAACGGCTAGAAGTGTTTAAAAAAGCCATAATATTGCTAATTTCATTTTAGGATCAAAATTTAAGAGAAGGAAAAATGTTAAAATTGAATACGGTATCGCGCGTGAACTTGTCGTCTTTTTTAGATCCCATAGCCATAACTAGTGCCGAAAAAAGAAGCCATGCGTATACGTGGAGCACCGAGAATTAGGGTCTCTGCACCGGGAACCATTTTTATTCTAAAAATTTACCGTTAAAAAAATAGGGTCTCGCCGCGAAAACCTATCTCAAGGCAAGCGTATATACAAGGCTTTTGTTTCTGCCCAGGTTTACCAGTATAACCAAACAAATTCGAAAACAGGAACAAACTTTTGTATGCTTTCAATCAAGTAAATACAGTAATTAGACTCAATTTTTTCTTTAAAAAATGCTTAAAAATAACTACCAAAGTTACAGGAGATTTTAATACTTTAATCGACTATTTTTCAATCAATTCTCTCTAATAGAAGTCTCCCTTCTGCAGAGCAATTCAGACTTACTTGCTGTAGATTGCGTTGTCGTCGTCGT
The DNA here is from genome assembly GCA_932521405.1 of Oscheius sp. JU1382. NCBI lineage: Eukaryota > Metazoa > Nematoda > Chromadorea > Rhabditida > Rhabditidae > Oscheius > Oscheius sp. JU1382. The sequence continues at coordinate 7,529,906 of OW051479.1, forward strand.
CGTTGTGGTTGTGGTTGTGGTTGTGGTAAATCCGTCTGTATCATCAGCTAAAATTAAATATTATCAAAATTAAATTATTCAAAACCTACGAAGACTTACGGGAATACAGGAGCGTCCAACTTGAAAAAGGAGGAAAAGGAACAATGCGGGCATAAACTGGAGCGCCTTGCGCCTTCACCCAAGAGACTAAAGACAAAGCCACATTACGACAAAAGAAAGGGCTGGAGGAATCAAGATAGACGTATTGCTGCGCTGGCTACTGGGCGAAAAAAGAAGGGAAATCCAGAATTCGAATTGTTGATGTTTTGCTTTTTCTCAACAGCTCTGGCTATTTGGTGAAGAGAGAAGTTAAAAAACTCAACTTTCTCTCTAATTTTTACGACTCCTCTCCTTTTCACAAGTATTATAGCATACTTTTCTAGACATTTTTGAAATCCAAGAAGATTTCTCCGACGATCGCTCATATTTCTTCTAATAAAAGCCTCTCCTAATTTGTTCGCTTTTTCATAATTTTTTCAAATGATGAAAGCAAGTGAGAAATTTCGAAAATTCGCGGCAAATTAAAGCCCTAGACGAGGCTTTTATAGTATCCAAAATTGCTCGAAAAAGTACCGATTTTTTTTCTCTTCAAAAGTTGCGAAGTTTTTAAAAATATTCTAGTCTTTACAGCGGGCTACGCCACCTCTGGCGACTCTTTGAAGGTTTTCCCATTTTTTTCACTTTGTGAAACTTTCAATCGCCTTTCTCTTTGAGTTTCGCCCCTTCCCCTGGAATATTAGGCCTCTCTAAGTTTATCTGGGACTTTCTCCGGAGTTTTCTGAAAATTAGAAAAAAATAAAGAAAAAAGGATTTTGATGGGATTTTACAAAAAGGCCACGGACGGACGGACAGACAGGATGACACGGAAGAATTTTATTTAAAGTTAGATTTATTAAAAATTCTAATTTTTTTACATTTCAATTGAAGAAATTAAAGCCCACCAGCTAAGTTGATTCATGTTTTTTATCGAATTTTTTGAGAATTAGTTTCTTCGACTATTTTACCTTGATCTCTAATCGCATTAAAGAATGAGGAAAAGTCGTTTTCATCAAGATTTGAGTCTGTAGGTTGATAAGACGTGTTGTTCCTCAGTGCGAACACGTTTCCTCAACTAACGATAATTCCATCAACCAGTGTTGACTAGATTTTCGAAAGAAAATAGAAAATTCAAAAATAAAATGATTTTCTATTTATTTCGATAGCTACGTTCCACAGACGGAGTTGTCTTGCATCATTAAAGTTATTCCATCAGTCCATAAAGTCTGCCCATCCATGCAAGTAAAAGAAAGAGTTTGTCCAGTACCGGGTTTGGTACCTGTACCTCCTTCAACCACATAAGGATAGCTCATTGATCCAACTGTCGAACAATCAAGGGTAAATCTGAATTACTTCTCGGCTCAAAATAGAAACAAACGAGCAAGTATTTCCAACCCTTGTGGCGGTTGGAGTGGGTACAACTGTATTACACACTACGCCATAGGGAAGAGCACTTCCTACAGCGAGGCAGCTAGTAAAAGAGCTGACAGACGGGCAACTAGTCAAGCAATCTGAAAATGAAGAATTTTAGAAAAATAATTTCTGTTGTGAACTTCAAAAGCCTCAGAAAATTTCATCTTCTAAAGCTCGTATCTCAATTTTTAGTTGAGTTAGAATAGTTTTTAAGATATTATATTTTGTAGCACTTGATCTCCTTTAAAATTTTGTAAAACATTATTTTTAAAGAAAAATGGGTTAAAAGAAAAAAGACCGATTTTCCAGTTGGAATTCAAGCTTAAGTTTTTATTTGTTTAGCTCAAAAATGGCCATTTTTCTCAAATTTAAAGCTATTTTTAGTAGATTGCATGTTCTACAAGTTATAGCTTTTAGCCATTAAAAACCTCAACAATTAGCAATACTTATCTCAAATTGGCTTCTTTTTGAAGAAATACGGTAACTTTAAATTGAGAAATGTTTTTTATTTTAAAGAGGAGGAGACTTACTGGGCTGAGTGGCACAGACACTATAATCGTCCATCATCGAAGAAAAGCTATCAGTCCATTTAGTTGCTCCATCTGGACAAGAGTATGAAACTATTTGGGTGGTAGCAGGGATAACCATTGCTCCCATCTTAAAATTGGGATAACTATCCGGACCAAATATACTACAATCCAAATCAAATCTAAATTATTTATTTGGTAAGTAAAAAGTTTTAAAAAAGCTAACGAGCAAGATGTCCCGCTTCTTACGGAAGTTGGAGGCGCAACAGCGTCACAAGTATAGCCACCCGGAAGGACTACATTATTGCAGTCGGTGAAGTCAGCAGTATCTTGGCAAGTTGTCAAGCAAGCTGGAAGAGATCATCTTAATCATTTTGTCGTTAGCCAAAGCGAAAGAACAAAAGAAATCCATCTGTCGATCGGCTTTGTTGCCTTCAATTAGAGCAGAAATGGTTCAAATTCTCGGAATCTAGCTCACTCTTAGCCTGTTTATCCACTGGTTTTTTAGTTCAACTCTTAAAAATCAAGGGGAGTAACACAAAATTATAGACTTAAAGACTAGAATATCGCATTTCTTCTATTAGAAGCCTCCCCTATGCCTATAACTTTTATATTTTTTTTGAGATATTTCTTGCTGATTTTTAAAATTTTTGAGCATCTGGGGAGGTTTTTGCAAAGTTCTAGAAAAGATCTAGGGCTACAATTGTTGTAGAAGATCGCAATTTGTGTGTAAATTAAGCTCTGGGGAGCCTTCTTTTAGAAAGAATTTAAAATATGGTATTTTTTGGAGAAAAATAGCATATTGAACTGTCCTCCCTAAATATTTTTTAGCCTTTTAGAATCTCTCTGGAGAACAAGTGGATAGAATCTCCGCGCAAACGTAAGAACGCAATCCAAACGAGATTTACTTTCGTTTTGATCAAGCGATCTTTTGACTTACTAGGCGCTGTGGTAGTAGTAGAAGTGCTTTGAGCGGTTGTGGTCGCCATCGTTGTGCTCTCAGTTGTAGTAATAATAGTCGTAGTCGTAGTAGTTGTAAATCCATCTGAATCGTCAGCTGAAGAGAATAATTAATTCTCTTTAATAGGCGAATACTTACGAAGACTGACTGGGATGCAGCAAGAGCAAGGATTAAGAAAGAAGAGAAGAAACAAGATAGACATCCAGCGCCAGCGAATAGCCGCTTATCAAGCCTAAGACAAAAGGGCACAGATCTGCACCACCCAGGAGAGGATATGATCTTCATCAATACGCATTATATCGCTGATAATGTCTGACAGATTGGGCGAGAAGCTGCTTCATTTTGATGGATTTTAGAGACATTTTTTCAGTTTTCAAAGAGCTCTTTAGATTCAAAGTGGCTTCTAACAACCTTTCAACAACCAATTGTGAGTAAAATATTGAATAGTATATTCTGTAAACGACTAAACTGCGTATACGCTGCGCACCGAGAATTAGAATCTCCGCACCGTGACTCATTTTTTGCCCTTTAGTAAATTTTAGGGTAAAAATGGCTCTAAAAAATATCTCGCCGCGGACATTATCCGCTATCTCGGGGCAACGCGAATACACAGTTTCATCGTCTTTTTTATACAAGATATATTATTATTTCTTTAGTCTCCTAGGAATTTAAATTTTCATATCTTTTATACAAGAAAGGGGATACAGTAATTTGAATAAAATTGCCATCCGAGAGAAAAAAAAAACCCGACTTTGTGAGAGAATAGGAGCTCAGATACCGTATTTCTTTTTAACACATTCGCGACAATGGCATTTTTAGCCAAATTATCTGGTGGGACAAGAAATTTTTTGTCGAATTCTGTCAGGGGTCCACCGGTGGGCCCCATTGTCGCAAACGTGTTAAAAAGCCTCTTATAGAGATTATAACTTTTATCATATTTTTTGATATTTTTAAGGCTTTTGATGTTCTACAAAGTTGTAGAGGAGATCAAGAGCTACAACTTTTGTTGAAAACCAAAAGCAGAAAAACCAGACCTGAGAAGATCATTGGCCGATCTTATCTGAAAGTCATTTCACTTCGTGGATTGGTCTATCAATCTCAGAGATCTCTTTTTTATACAATTCATTGAGTTTTTATTTTCTTCAAACTTCAACAATCTCTTATAAATTGATTTTAAAGTCGCTTAAACAACAATCAACGCTTTCAATATTTTTAAAGAGTAGCACAAACGCCATAATCATCCATATTGCTGAATACAGCATCAGTCCATTTTGTATCTCCATCGTTGCAAGTAAACGAGAGAGTTTGACCCGGAGTTGTAGCCTAAAATTGTGCTAAAAGTGAATCAGGAAAATTTACGGCAGTAGGTCCCATAATTACTTGTGGCTGATAGGTAGGTCCCAATCCACTACAATCCAAAGTAAATCTAAATGGGGGAAATAATCAAAACAAAGAGAAAAAAACAAACGAGCAAGTTGGTCCAATTTTTGTCACGGTTGGTATCGGCATAGGATTCATACAAGTATAGACAGGAGGAAGAATAGGACCACCATTGGCACAATCAGTAAAACCAAAAGGCGGAAGACAATCCAACAAGCAATCTATCTCTCTCGCTTTATTTTTATTTCTATGCGTTTTACCTGGCGGCCCAGTGGCACAAAGGGCATAAGTATCCACCATATTTGTATAGCTATCCCTCCATTGACTTGTCCCCTCCATACAAGTGAAATCAACTGATCGAGACGGAGAAGGAACCGTGACGAAACCATAGCCCGTCACATAAACAATCGGCCGACTGCTTGGTCCAGCTGAAGTGCAATCCAAAGTAAAGCTAAAAAATACTGTCTTTTATCGAAAAAAACAAGAACTAACGAGCAAGTCATCCCAGCTATGGAGGCAGTTGGTGTGGGAATTGCTGTATCACAAGTAAATCCTGGATTGAGACTGCTGCCATACAAGGAGCAGCTGGTAAAGTCAACAACTTTGGGACAGGAATTTAGGCAATCTGAACGATATATTTTCCCAGAAAATAAGAAAAATCAATTCGGGGGATGCCAATAGCAGCCTTTTCTTTTTGGTCTTTATGAGCTCGATTTTGACAGTAAGAGCTTAAATGTTTCCTAAAAACCTACTTGGATGAACGCAAGCTCCATTACTAGCCACTGCCGAAAATGAACTATCAATCCATTCGCTGGTAAAATCGTCGCAAGTGAACGAAACAGTTGGTGAGGCTGGCAAAGGTGTCTGAAATTAATGGAGCCTCAAAACTCTCTAATAATCTTACAGTAAGTGAGCCACCAGAAAGCCAAATCGGCATACTCGTTGGACCCACAGATGAACAATCCAGAGTGAATCTTAAAACAAGTTTTTGAATAAAGCAAAAATTAAAACAAACGAGCAAGTAGTACCAGATTTGGTCATGGTTGGCGTTGGGACAACCGGCTGACAAGTATAGTCAGGTGGGAGGGAAGATTGGAGCGTAGGGCAGTCAGTAAAAGTCATCACAGGTGGACAAGTTTGCAAGCAATCTGGAAAGCTTTTTTTGTACAAGACTTGGAAAGTTTTCTTTTTAAAAATATTTGAATTTACACGGGACAATTCTTGAAGAGAAAACTTACTTCTATAAGCACAAACAGCGTAATCATCCATGTATGAAAAGCTGCTATCAGTCCATTGACTTTGAAAATCATCGCAATTAAAAGAGACACTTGGTGTGGGAACAGATAAAATAGTTACGCCCATAATTATCTGAGGATAGCTTTCTGGACCTAATGAGCTACAATCCAACGTAAATCTTAAATTAATTTTAAAGAAAATGAAATAAAAAGCAACTTACGAGCAACTTGTTCCAGTTCTTGAGCTAGTAGGAGTTGGAGCAACTGACTGACAAGTGTAAGACTCTGGAAGATAATTAGGATACTCTACTGTAGCGCAATTAGTGAAATCTGAGACAACAGGGCAGGTGGATAAACAATCTGAAAATTGGCTGGCATTGGCTTAAGAACTGCTTCTTACTTTTATAAGCACAAACAGTGTAATCATCCGTGTATGAAAAGCTGCTATCAGTCCATTGACTTTGAAAATCATCGCAATTAAAAGAGACACTTTGAGTGGGAACAGATAGAATATTTGCTCCCATAATTATCTGAGGATAGCTATCTGGACCCAGTGAACTACAATCCAACGTAAATCTTAAATTAACCAATGATTTTGAAAATAAAAATCAAAAAACTTACGAACAGCTTGTTCCAGCTCTTGAGCTAGAAGGAGTTGGAGCAACTGATTGACAAGTATAAGACTCTGGAAGATAATATGGATATTCGACTGTAGCGCAATTAGTAAAATCGGAGACAGCAGGACAAGTGGATAAACAATCTGAAAAAAATGGGCTAAATAAAAATGAATTTCTGATTTATTCTTACTGGGATAAGCACAAACGGCGTTATCAACTGCTGAAGAAAATTGACTATCAATCCACATATTTTGGCCATCTCCACAAGAAAAGCTAATCGCTTGAGCAGATGGTGTTTCAACTATTCCGCCCGAATAAAGATATGGATAGCATGTGGAACAAACTGTGCTGCAATCTATCTCAAACCTAGAAAAAAAGAATTATCTCCCAATGACGTAGAAGCTTACATGCAAGTCGGCTCGGAATAAGTAGCTGTGGGAGTGGGGGAGATCGCTTGACAACCTAAATTTGCTGCAAGCCAGCTGGACGAAGCACAATCAGTGATGGTACTAATGGCTGGGCATGTAGCCAGGCAATCTGAAATTGTTTGTGAGTAGGATTACAGTATTTTTGACTTAAATTTAACCCACTTGTATAAGCGCAAACAGAGTTGTCATCCAATTGATTCAAATAATTATCCATCCATTGCGTTTGCCCATCATCGCACATGAAAGTGACTGTCTGTGCAGTGCTTTGACTATTTACACCACCAGAATAAAGCTGTGGATAGCCGCCAGAAATACTAAGAGTCGTACAATCTAGAGCAAACCTAAATGAGCAGGAATAATAGAGAAAAAAGGAAGGGGAAGTACATGCAAGAGGTTCCACTCCTTGTAGAAGTTGGAACAGGATTGGGGGCTTGGCAGGTTTGAGTAGAAGACAAATAAGAAGAGTAGGTAGAGCAATCCGTAAATGTATTTACGTCTGGGCAAGTAGCCAAACAATCTAAGAATGAAAATTACCGTATTTCTAAAAGCAAGTCCCAACTGGAAAACTACAGTAATTTGAGCTGTATTCTCTCGAATTTCGCGGTAAAATGCGCGCTCAAATTTAAACCTACTCTCTGAGGCGCAGACAGCATAATCATCAACCATCGAATTGCTATCCGTCCATTGAGTTTGACCATCTTGACAAGTAAAAGTCGCTGTTTGCCCGGATGCAATGGTAAGTCCAGTAGTCCCAGACACTTGCATATTTGGATAGCTTAAAGTTCCAAATGATGTACAATCCAAAGTAAAACTAGAATGTCTTTTTCTCTCGAGAAAAGTAAAGAAACAAACGAGCAACTTGTCCCACTCCTCGTGACAGTTGGTGCCACGACCTGATTGCATGTATAGCTAGCTGGGAAGGTGATGGCACTGCAGTCCGTAAAAGCACTAACAGCTTGGCACGTAGTCAAACAACCTGAAAAAGAGGAGGTAGATTTGTTCCAATTTGCGAGGTGATTTTGGGTCCAAGAGGAGAGTACATTCTTTGAGAAACTTCTCGGTTCATAGATCACATCGTTTTGCGAGACAATAAGGTTTTCACCTTGCCTTACCCTTTTAAGTCTGATTGACCTTCACTAGTATCATTCAGTCATAAATCCGAAAAAGAGACGTGAAAATGACCGATATCAACAAACTCTATTCATTTCTAACTTACTAGCTGCAGTTGTAGTCGTAGTTTGGGTTGTACTTTCCGTCGTTGTTGTGGCCTCTGTTGTGGTGGTTGTAAAACCATCGGAATCATCAGCTACAGTGGGATGGTGAGCTTAGTGAAAAGATAAAAACCTACTGAGACTTACAGGAATGCAGGCGAGGCCTATCCTTAAAAGGAGAAAAATAAAGACGAAGAATAATAGCATCATACCGCGTACACAGTGTTTATCTGGGTTAACCCCCACGCCGTTGAACGAAGGAAGTTCCTTTCGGGACATTTTCTCCAAGATAAAGTGACTATTTCGTCTATTCGCTTCCAAGAACTCGATGAGATAGGTGATTCCACTTTTAAATTCTTTTTCAGAGCCAGATTTGGCAAAAACTTTAGCCTAATTTCTTTGTGAATTTATTGTACTCTCATGAATCAGCCGGAATTTGACCTGATTTGTGCGATTTATCACTTTATAGTTTCAACTGTCCCCCATCATGCTGCGATCGCGTACATAAACGGGTCAAAATTGACCATAAATCGCCAAAGGAGAATATTGGTCTACGCGCACTAATTTATCATTTCTATATACCGTGTTTTTTTCGCATAGAAGCCGGTTCAACGAGGAGGTTGAAAAATAGAAGCCCCCGGCTTCTATTAGAAGAAATACGGTAATTGGTTTAAACATATATTACGATCAGGAAATAACGTGAATATCTGGATTTAAACGGTAATTGTCAATTCATCGGCGTTTAATCCAATCAATCTACAACTTGACCTTTTTTGTGGATTAGTTACTCCGGCATGTGTTTCACTCCAGAATGTCCGTATAGATGATTTACAATCTTATCTTTCATTCCCTCTTCTATTTTAATGACAATTCTGATGCAAATAGTTTTGAAGAAAAGTCCTCCTCAAATGAATGGTTACAAGTACGTAATACTCCTTGTTTGCGTTAATGTTGATTATATTCAAGATATTTTTTTAGATGTCCGTCTACCAATTTGACTTTCTTGTTAGTGTTCTATTGGTACCAATTATTATTCCAAACGCAGCTGGTCAACAGTTTAGCGGAGTGTTAGGAATTTTATTTCCAGACAGCGGAAACGTTCTTGTTGTAAATCAAATAAACAATAAAAAAATTTATTTCAGTGTATTTATGTAGGAAGTATTGCCGTTAATGGATTGTTTTTGGCAGCAAGCTTTGTTTATCGAGAATATGCTTTAATTCCATGCACTTCGCATCCAATTTTTATTTTCCTTCACATAATTTATTTCTTATTTGTAGCTGTACTTCTAGGCAGTGTACTACCTCTTCTAACCTTGGCAATGGCAACCAAAGAAGAAGTGCCAAAATATTTGATCAGAGTGAGGCAAAGTTATTCAATCATCAATACTTAAATAGACAAATAACAGTTTATATGAACCAAAATATGCGCACTATATTGCTCTTCCTAGTAAAATACCACGCTATGGCAATTTTGGCATATGCGCTTTAGGAGCAACACTTGCAGTCTCTATTTATATTTTCAAAGCCATTTGGAGGGTTTGTCTTTTTCTGTAATGTACTGTCAAAATCAGATTAATAAGACACTTGGAAAACAAAGGGAACATCTCAGCAATACTACAATCAAGCTACATAAAATGTTACTTCGTTCTCTGTATTACCAACTTCTAGCACCAATTATATTCTTCGTATTGCCAATTTTTATATTAATTAGTTTTGGCGTAGGACTTTCGCTTTTTAAAATCAACTTTAGTGAAACAAGTTAGCTTAGCATGCTCACGGAATCAACTTTTACAGCAACATTTGTTCTTCAACAATTCGCTTTTATTTTGCTTTGTACAAATTCGCTTTATTCTACAACTCACGCTTTTCTTTGCCTTTATTTTACAACACCCTATAGAAAATATGTAAATAGACTAAAATAGAGAGCGAGTTTGCAACTGCAGGCAGATCTTTTCCAGACTTGGAGACAAGAGTTGATTAATTTTGAAAACTATTGAACATTTAGTTATTAATAAGTTTAATAACTAAACTTAATAAATAAATATTGTAAGGTAGTTTTCAAGCTTGCGATCGGTTTCTCGCTTTCCTATCTTTGTGAAAAACTTCAATCATCTTTCAAATAAAGACCAAAGAAATTGAGTAAAGAAATTTATTGCTTAGCAATTATTCTTTTGTACAGATAAAGAGACACGTGACGCCTCTCTTTAGACACGGCAGCATTGTCTTCCGCAGGGAGAGTAGTTCTGCTGGCACTGACAGCTCTGAATTTCCATTTACCTCGAAAAAAACAAGACTTACATTCATTGGAGTTTGCTGGCAAGGGGTGACGGCAGGAGCACAGGACTGCTGGCAGGACTGTTGACAGGCTGGCTGGCAAGTACTCATTGGTTGCTGTTGCCGGACGCATTGCTGCTGGCAGGTCTGTTGGCACATCGGCTGGCACTGAGAGCTCTGGGCGACGGAAGCAGAGAGTTGGATCTGGACGATCTGGGGAGGAGTGATGGGAGCAGCGCACGAGTTCTGACACTGCTGGCAGACCTGGACGGGTTGGCTGGGTTGGCAAGCTGACTGGCATTGTTGGGCACAGCTGGGGGCAGCACAAGTCTGTTGGCACTGTTGCTGGCATTGAGGCTGGCACTGTTGCTGAGGGATTTGCTGTTGTTGACAGGTCTGTTGGCACTGTTGCTGACACTGGGGCATGCAGGTGGTGATGGCCTGTTGCTGGATGCACTGGGGAGTGCAAGCTGGCTGGCAGGCTGGCTGACATTGAGGAGCTGCAGGGGCGAGAGCCATAGGAGGAGCGCATTGGCAGGACTGCTGGCACTGGGGCATACAGCTAGGAGCGGCCATTGGCTGGCTACATTGCTGCTGACAAGCCTGTTGACAAGCTGGCTGGCATTGGCTAGTCGGGATGGAGTAGATTTGGGGTTGGGTGGCGGCACATCCACAGGCGGGGGCAGAAGTCGTCATAATTGGAGCCTGTTGACAGGTACAGGAGGTTGTTCTCATCGAAGGCGTGCAAGAGCACTGGGGCTGAGCAGCACATCCGCATTGTCTCTTCTCACGAAGGGCGCTGCCCTGAATTTATTTTGTTTTACTCGATTGGAAACGATAGTTAGACTAATATTGAGCTCAAAAGTTGAGAGAACTCACAGCAGCGAGGAGGAACAAAGCAGAGAAAATGAAGATAGAGCGCATGCCGATGTGTTGCTCATTCCTCAGCCGAAGGGCCTAATATACTATCAGCCTCTGCAGGGAGGACCGGTTGGCAGAAGCATCTAGAGTGAGCAAAAAGGAACCGCCTAGAATCTTAATTCCATCAAGTGATCTTTGCAGAATGTTAGAAAAAATCAACTGTTTGTTCCGTGTCTCGGGCGAGAGTGAGCTTCACGTAAAAAGCTCCGATCAGGAACACGCGTCTTTATTTGTTCATTTGCAGAAAAGGTGTCTAATCCGCAAGTAAATAAAATAATCTACGCTGGCATTTCAGAAAAAACACGTTTCTGATAATTTGTTTCAAAGGAAACTTTGATGAATAGTATAATGGGTCTGTGTGACGCCGCCGCCCTCTCCTATCTCTCACATTTTTAACCATTTTCGTGTTCAAATGAGCTAAATTTCTTTCAAAAACAACGATTTTTTGAAATTAATAGGGCTGCCCTCTTTAAAAGACACTGAAAATATCAAGGAAGAGGGGCATCGATTTTTACATACCCTAAAATCATCCCATTTCGACATATTTTCAAGCAATTAAAATTAAAATTTTCTACCAATTCGAAATTTCAAAAGAACACAAAGCAAAGATGGGGCGTCTCTCAATTTCTAAACAAAAGAGCTGGAGGTAAAAAAATTTCGCGGTGTTTTCATGTGTGATGATCTCCGGAATCAGATACACAATTTTATCGAAGGATTAAGTGAAAAGGAACAATTAAAGCATGATGAACGAGTCTCATTGGGAAAGATATCAAAGAAATGTTCGTGAAATGGTATGGATATCCGGATAAATCCAATTCTTGGATTCCTGAATTAGACATAAAGTCTTAAACACTAACCACTTTAACCCTATTATTTTTGACTTCAACAACATTTTCACTCATTATCATACAATAACACTTAGTACTTTGAGCAATGTTCTTATTGAAACTAGCCTTTATTGTAACATCTGGTCTAGATTGAATGATTCTATCATTTGGTTTAAGAAACATCAAATACTAATAGAGGATAATAATAGTAGTAAACGTCTTCTTCCATGAAAATATACAGGGTGCGGAAAAAGTTCTGATACTTTTTTTCAAGCGACTACAAAAATTTTAAAAATAGTGTTCGACTTTTTTTGTTTATCTTTTTTACTTTTGTTGATGTCTTTTAACTTCTTTGTAACAAAAAATTATGTTTTTTCTTTAAGCTTCTCTCAAAATGAATACCCAAAAGAAACGCACTGTGATCATTGAGTTGCACAATGTCGGAAAACAGCCTATGGAGATCGTTCGAGTGACGGGATATACAAAAATGTTGGTGTATCGGACGATTAAACGATATAACGAGCTTGGAAATGATCAGGATCGACCGAGAAGTGGACGCCCAGAAACAGTAGTCACCCCTGAGAACATCAACAAGATCAGATGTCGAATCAAGCGGAATTCACTCCGATCGATGAGAAAGATGGCCGGCTACCTGGGAATCGACGAGAAGAGTGTGCGCACAATTGTCCAAAAGAAACTTGGGATGCTAAGTTATCGAATCAACCGAGCCCATCTCTTAAACGATCGAATGAAGATGAACAGGAAGCTACGAGCTAAGAAGATGCTACGTCTGGTCGCTGCTGGTCGCTTGAAGAAGGTGTTGTTCACAGATGAGAAGATTTTTACCGTCCAGCCAATCCACAATAGCCAAAATTGTCGCCAACTGCTCAAGAGAGGAATGAAGAAGACATCTGCTGCAAAATTGATGACAAAACAACATTTCCCACAATCGGTTATGGTGTGGGCTGGCGTCTGTGCCACTGGAAAGACTCCACTCGTTTTTATCGATCGAAACGTTAAAATCAACTCCAAAATTTATCAAGAAAAGGTATTAAAGGACGTTCTGCATCCATGGGCCGCAAATCACTTTGGCCAAACTGGATTCACGCTGCAGCAAGACTGGGCTCCGGCCCATGGAGCCGTTTCGACGATCACCCTTTGCAATCAGTTGTTTCCAGGCTTTTGGGGTAAGGATGTTTGGCCGAGCAACTCGGCTGATTTGAGCCCTCTCGACTACTCCATTTGGTCAATTTTGGAGCAGAAGATTTCTGGAAAGGTTTACCCAACAGTGAATGCCTTGAAAGCCGCTTTGAAGAAAAGTTGGGACGAGATTACCGTGGCTGAACTTGCGACCATCATCGAGAGCTTCCGCAAGCGTTTGAAGGCGTGTATTGAGGCTGAGGGAGGAAATTTCGAGCATTTGTTGTAATTTTCTTGTTGTTCGAGTTTAAAAAAATATATTATTACCGCTTTTTGATTGATAATGCCAAGTTTTTCAACTTTTACTACCCTTAGAAAAAGTATCAGAACTTTCTCCGCACCCTGTAATCTTTCACAGATTCATAATAACTATTTCGGAATTCTTTAGCAAAGTTGTACTGTTGAACTGCATTGAATTTATCAAAATCAAATTTTAGACATTCATAGGGATATCTCTCAGAGTTCAGTTCGACATAAATCTCCTCAAGACCGCAATTATCAAATTTACTAGTATTCAAATAGTTGTTGTCTCTTGCACACTGAAAAGTAAGGACAATGTATTTTACCATATTTCTTCTAATAGAAGCCGGGGGCTTCTATTTTTCAACTCCTATGATGTACCGGCTTCTATTAGAAGAAATACGGTAGTCTTGATTGGGTAGCCCCCAAAGAGCCATAAATCTCAATCCACGTTAAAAGTCTACATTGTTTGATCCCTTGACTCTAACTTGAGTTGAAATGAAGAAAATACGATAATTTATGTTCTTTTTGATTCGAATGATTAAAGCAACAGCGATCAAAGGCCTTAGCCTTTATCTCAAAGGCAATCGGTCACAGAAAGCAGTTCCTGGGAGCGAAATGACGTCGGGGACGACAAGAAAAGGTGCTTTGTCTCCCCCGGCATTCTTATAATCCAGTGCACGTCCAGCTATGTCGATATTGTTCTTTGGGATTCTCTTTATAATCTCAGCGTCAGATTCCTGTATTCCAGTAAGTCTTTGTAAGTTTTTATTTCTCCCAAAGGCATCTAGAAGAGACCTTTCAGCCGATGATACAGATGGATTCACAACCACCACCGTTGCTACAGATACTACCACTACTACTACAGAATCCTCCACGACTGTCACCACAACCACTGCTTCCACCACGAGTACAACAACAACCCCGCCTAGTAAGTTTTCTACTCGCTTGTTTATTGAAACAAAAATCAAAATCGAAAAGGAATCGAATATCCCGTCATCCCGAAAAATCAACGCCCTTTCGATTTTGCGTTCGCTTTTTGGACTATTATTTTAAATTTTATTAAAGAAACCCTTCTTGTTTATTGAGGGGCGTAAAGCTACACAAATCTCCAGATAATTTCGCCGAATTTGTTCAATTTTGTATTTCTGGCTGAATTTTACCTTTCCGATTCAATTTTATTTGGCCTAGGCTTAGAAAAGCTAGAAAAATTAGAAAAGAGTCGATTAGGAAACTAAAAGCTGATACATCAATTCTCTCTAATTTTTTCCTTCTTTGCAGACTGTCTGACCCAATGCCAGTCTGTTTCTTCCTTCACAGACTGTGCGAATATATTCCTTCCGCCTAACTACGTCTGCATGAATGTCTCTCCCACGCCGACGGCTACAAGAGCTGGGACTACTTGCTCGTTAGTCTCAAAATTCCACAACAACACTTTTCCCAGATTTACGCTGGATTGCAGTTCACTCGGTGCTACATACATGCCACAAGTGATGACACCATCAGCGATTGTCACATGTCCTGGCCAGACAGTTTCCTTCAGCTGTCCAGACGGTGGAAGTCAATGGACGGATAGTTATACCAATATGATGGATAGCAATGGCGTTTGTGCGATGAATACCGCGGGATAACTCGATTCCATTCAAAGAATGGATTATTAGCATTAAAATGCCATAATTGTGAGACAAAAACTCCCTTCTAATAATAAAAAAAATTTATTTTGTCATCCTTTAATAGATGGTCAACTTTATGTTCAAGATCCTAAAATCCTATTTGGTTAAAGCAGACGCTAAAAACTGCGTGAACATTTATTTTCTATGAGGTGACAGATAAAAGAAGAAGACAGCAGGAAGTCACATAAACTTTATTAACCTGCTGCCGTCGCTTTTATTTGGAGATGAAGGCCTTGGCGTGTTGATAGAGAGCACCCTCTCCAAGACGAATATTATCGGCAAGAGTCTTTCGCGGGGAGATCGTGAGATTTGTCTCCAGCGAATAGGAGATTGAGGTAGTCGTTGCGCAGCTCAGATTGGAGATGGACGAGGCCGTTGAGGGGTGATTGGAGACCATCTTCATTGTGCCGATGATGGCTGGATTGACCGCCATTCTGATTATTTTGATCCACATGTTGGCTATCTTTCAAAGGATGGCCGAGTATCGCACGATGTTCATCAATCAGGCTGCTTGTCTCCTCTGGAGTGCCGTCATCGCCCTCTGGTTTGGTCAGTTTTCTCTCCTCAAAAGAAGTATTCTTCAGCCTTCATCTCATTCGACCTGGAGAAATGGCCGGACAACACCTTCGAACTGACGGATTCCCTGGTCAAAGTCTACAAACACCTGCTGATTGACGTCTTCATCAATAAGAACAACTCGCAGAAGCAGATTTCCCGTCTAAATTCCGCCTACGAGTGCTATGGACTCGACGGGCCGATGGATTTCTTCACAGAAGCCGGTAACATCCACTCTCCTTTCCCGACAATCGTAGGAAATCTCACTCAAATCATGCCGGAATCCTGCTGTCTCGACGCTTTTCCAGAGTGCTTTCTCCAGAAGAGTAGAGCCGACATCTCGATGCGAGGAATGCGGACGATGGGATGCAGAGAGGCCATCCATCATCCCCTTATGATTCAGACGAGGACCACAGCCATCGTGGCGGCGCTGGGCTTCCTTCTGATCATCGTCATCACCTTCGCTCTTTATGACATCCTCACCGCGATGAAGAGGAAGAGAGCCTCGTTCGAGGGGCGGAGAACCACAACCAACGAATAAATCAAGGCTTAGAAGGAATGCTACAAATTATAACTAAATAAAGCTTCTTTTGACTCGGCGCTTCTTATATTTCTGATGATGAAGTCTTCAAATTGAATAAAGTTTGTGGAAGATCTACTCTGTAATTCCTTTAGAAACATCTCAAGCGTTCCTTTATCAGTCCCCACTAGCTCTCTTCTTATCTCTTTCACTTTTCTATTTCCACTTGCAACAGCAATCCAATTTTTCAGCTATTCAGTGTCTTTAAAATGTCTGACTCAAGTCTAACCGAGACTGACCCGGACTTGCAAATATATGAAGCTAAGGCTATTATAGTTGAGAAGAACCATGAATTACAAAAAAAAGATGAAGAAATAAGACAATTAAAACAAGAAATTGAAAGATTTAAAGCAGGGAATTCCAATGGAAATCAGCAGGAATTGACTCAAAAAGGTTCGCTTTTAATTTGAAAGTAGTCGATGAGAATCTCAGTGGCAACATTAGAACAAAATCTAGTTGCCTCAGTGGCTGATAACTTGAAGTTGAGCAATCGATTGGAAATTCTGGAATTGGCTGTTAATAAAAATAAAGAAGAATTACCGCAAAAAAGTTTGTTTTTTATTTAAAAATAGTCGATGAGAAATTCAGTGGAAAAATTAGAAAAAGAGCAAGCTGTCTCAAAAGTTATTTATGTTATTATATTTATATTTCTACATATATATATTATTTACGATACTTTTCATTCGAGTGAACGATTTAAAAATCTGGAGTTGGCAGTCAATCAATCAAGTAGGTCAGTTAGTTGCATGTGAAATAAGTAAATAGTGGGAATAGTGGAAAGACTGGAGCAAGATTTGACATCCAAAAATAATTTGCTCGAATCCATAGAATTTCAGTTTAAAGAACAAATAGCTGATTTACAATCGAATGTAAATCACTTGATTGCGCAACAGAAGAAACTGGGTTTGATGAAAAATTAAATAATTTCCAGAAGTTTCAGCTCAAAACGAAAATAAAATTGAAAAAGAGAGTGGAATTCCACAAAATACATCGGTAGGTTTTTAATTTAGATTCGACTTTGCTTGTAGATATTAATTTTGGGCGGTCGTGGACATTTGAATACAATTTACTTGCTCGATTCGAAGGCTCAAAGTTGGAAGAAACTAAGAATCACCCTTCCAGTAGGAATGCAAAGTTTCGGAGCTGTTGTCCTCAATGAAGAAATCTATATTTTTGGAGGATATGCCAATCGTGATTGGCAGCAGGACTGTTATAAATTGAAAGATGATGGAAGTTGGATGAAATTGGCTTCGATGAATCAAAAAAGAAATGGTATTTCCAGTAGCTCTCTGGTTTACAAAGGAGACATCTGGGCTATTGGAGGATTTTCTGGAGATTCTGAAGAGTATCTAAAATCAGTTGAAAAATACGACATTTCTCAAGACAAATGGACCTACATGCCGTTAGTTTTTCCCGAAATTCAATTAAAAACTTTCCAGAGAAATGAATTATCCAAGATCGAATGCAGCAGCAGCAGTATTTAAGGATCGAATATTTGTCACTGGAGGATGGAATAGAGAAATCTTAAAATCTGTGGAGATGTTTGATCCAAAACTACAGAAATGGATTTTATTTTGTGATTTGCCTTTTGGACTTTTTGGCCATACGATGCTAATCAGCAATTCAACTCTATCCATTTTTGGAGGCAAATCAGAATCTGGCCCATTAAATAGCGTATGGGAAATGGATATCGAAGATTCCGAGAAGAAATGGACAGAAAAGCAGAGTTTTAAACATCGAAGATATTATTTTGGAATAGGAAAACTCTCAAATGGAATTATTATATTTGGTGGTAATATGGAAGAAACATCCGAAATATTTGATGGAAATGAATGGACTGATGGGCCAAACCTGCCTAAAGAACTATTGAATTTTGCTTATACATCCATTCCTCAGTCAATCGAAGAAAGCTTTTAGACAAAGTTTTCACAATAAAAAATAGTTTCTTATTGTGAGTATTAGAAGCAACTAAATTTAGAAAAGCATCATATCGTTGGATTGTCGACGCTTCATTGGCGCCCTTTCCTATTGTAGAATTTTAGGAAAAGTTTGACGTCGAAGTCGAGAATAAATTTTCATAAGTACGAGTGAAACAACTTTATTGAACAGTCTAGAGACCTTCCTCCATTCAACTGCAAACCCAAGAACAAGTGCCGGCTGGAGTTGGCCTTGGTAGTCGGCAATACGCCGTAATAATTCCCTCTGAAAAGACGGTAAAATCCGGGTGCTCTTCTAGAGTTAAAGATAATTTTTATTTCATTCGTGCTCGATTGATACGAATTTCCCGACTATTCCTGACCAGTCAATCTACAATTTCTCATCTCAAGTAAAAAAAAATGAACAAACATGGCAAAAGGCGTTGTCGAAGAGAAGTTCGAGAAGAACTGCATCGTACTGAAGGGATCAAGCCAAAGAGTATCGAAGGTGATTTTAGCCTAAGTGCCTGACTCTTCAGTTAAATTATATTCGCAATAGTCGGAATCATCTGGCTGAAACCCGGGAAAAATCAGCTAAAAAACTAACAGCTCCTTCGCCATTCAACTAAGAATTTGCGCACTGTGAATCTGGTGGCGTGGGTACGGTTGCAGCTAAATTTATTCCTCTTCTTTAAAAAAAACCTGTTAAAATTTTCTACAGTAGCATGAAAAATTTGCTTCTAGTGGGAAACTTTTTTCAGGCTTTTTAAATCATTTTTCCTAAGAAAAAATAAATAAAGAAAAGAAAAAAGCCAATTTTCACAGGTTTAGACTAAAAAGCGCGTGTTTTTTTTTCTTCGAAATTTCGCTTTTTTTGGACCAAAATTCTCAGCTTTTTAAAGCCATAACTCCGCTCATTTCCAACCTTTTTTTGTTGAGATTTTAAGTAATACATAAGGTTCCTATTAGGCTCATATTATACAGGGTGGTTCACATAAAGTGTGGCGTTCTATTAAAAATTCATTTTTGGGCATTTGTAAAGAAAATTTTTGCTTTGATATGGTGTTATTCGGTTTCTCGTATTTTTTTACCAATTGGACCAATCGGATCTTTCAAGAAGGCTGGGCACTAGCCCACAGCTCAAAGAAGACACCGGAGTGGTGTGAAATGAATCTTCCGATCTTCAAATCTCTCAACCCATTGGATTTTGCTGTCTGGTCGATTTCGGAGCAAATACCTGCTCTTTTAAGCATAAATCACTGAGTTCACCAAAGAGAACTCTGGAGAAAACATGCAAGGAAATCTCACCGGAATGATTGCGCGTATTTTCAAGAATTTCAATAAGATATTGAATGCTTGTATAGAAGCTAAAGGCGGCCAGTTTGAATGCGATATGTAACTCTTATGTAGAAGTTTTCTGGCTATTGAACAAAAAATATTCCTTATTTGGATTGATTAGTGCAAATTTGTTAGTAGTTTTTTGCGTCACACTTTCATGTGAACCGCCCTATAGAGAGAATGTTGTAATTCAAAATCAAATTCTTACGTTTTTTGCAGACCTCTTGTTGTTGACTGAAAAAACATTGAGAATTTGCTCATTGTCCAATGGGACCGGCTTCAGTCGTAAGAACTATTGTTACGCAATTTCCAGCCTGAAGATTTTGAACGCCTGGAAAATTGCGCCTACTTACAACAAATAATCCCACCAAAGTTAAGATAATCGACGGGTGTTTCGTCAACCCAGAGGCATTGCTCTCCACCCCAGCCTAGACCGGTAATAGCGTATGAGATAGAAGGCGTATAGTTCTGGGCTACACCTCGTATATAGGAATTCATCTAGAATTAACTCTTTTTTCTTTTTAAAGGGTTAAAATTACTCCAATGCTGTGAATCGAAGCTGGGAGAGCTCCATAACTTCTGCAGTCGTTAACGCCGCCAATTTTTGAGCTGGCAGGAATGGGGAAATAGCAATCTCCTCTGAAGACTCCAGAAGTTTTCAGTGGGATCGAGTCATCGCATCTTGGAACTGGAATTTAAAAAAAATAAAGAGCTGGGGAATTCGGTGAAAATAACAATTGATCTTTTTTCTCCTAAATTTTTGACCTTGTGAGGTCTATAACTTTTGGTGGGTTTGGTAACTAGGCTGAAATTTTGCAGAAAGATGCTTAACCACATTGTCTATCAGAGCCCAAAGTTTCAATCAATTTGGTTGCTTTTTGAATGAGATGTGACCCTCGTAACCACAATGCTGCCTATTTTTTAAAATAAAGTAATCCTCAATTTCTTGCTTGATTCTTTTAAACTTCCACTAGCTTTTATAATTTCCGATGCGTTTTGCAAAGTTGTCGCTCTTGATCTTCTCGACAAGATTGCAGAACATCAAACAATATAAATATTATGGGAAGTTTAAGAAAATTAAGCGATAAGTTGATAGTATCTTAAATTGACTGTATCTCCTTGAAATAAATTATAAAATTGTTTACGTCTCATTCCTCCGGCATATTTACAAAAAGCAAAGTCTAACTCCTTGTTGCAATCGTAGCTGTGCCATTGGCCAGACATGCAATCCATAATTACACAAGCTCCCATTAAAACATTCGATTTGCCTAGAAAAAAAAACCAATCAAAGTAGCCGGCAAATCACCTCCAAAAAAAGTTGTTATACGAAGTTTCTGTCATAGGCGTTCCGTTATCCCAAACACGCGATGTGATATTATCTCCAACGCATGCCATCCCCATCCAAATCTCCCAAGGACCGTTGCACAATTGATGCAAAACACTATTTTGATAACCATTTTGTGCATCGTAGAGATAGCAGCTGGATAAAAGGCAGTAACTGGTTGCGAGGTTTCTCGTTTTGTCAGATGAATACATCTATATTTGTAAATAAAAGAATGGATAAGAATCCTCTTACAAAATAATAGTGTGCATCTCCATCGAACGCATAATTGACTTGGCAATCAAATGCCCATAGCAGCGGGATTACCACAGCTAAAAGGAGGCGAGCCTATAGAGCAGCCTGTGGAAAAGAAGTCTCCTTTCGGCTTGTTCAAAAAAACAAAGATTGAACAATGGATGGAGCAGTCTATTTTTTATCAGTTCACGTTAGAATATTTTTCGAGATATTTTATAGGTTGAGGACTATTTAAACTTTGCTAGTTTGGTTCACAAATCAAGTAGATATAGGATTTTTCCTGTGTCATTGAATTTTGAGTGGAGTGCGTAGACGAAATGGAGCGTCACCAGAGTAGAAAGAACAGACGTCAGCTCATCTGGAGGCGATTAGCACCAGAACTGAGGCTATCCACATTCTTTGAGCTCAGTCGCTTTTAGGTAGAACAAGCATCCTCGGTTTTCGGAGGTTGAGGCGCTTTACTTTTATATTCCTCTCAAAAGTTGTGAAAAGAATACCAAATACTCGAAGAAAAGAAACGAATCTTTATTCTTTAATTTTATTTAAGCATAGCAAAATTATGATTTTTGCTGGGCAACACTAATTATTTGATCCACGAGAGTTTTCACATCATTCTGATCAAAATTGTTGCTGATACGAACAAGATGATCCGAGATTTCGTTGACTTTTGAATTAGCTAAAGATCATTATTGAAGAAAGTATAAAAAACTGGCTTACCACTCAAAGCAGCGCCGATCACGATGTTAAATTTAGTCTCATCGATGGGATATCCACAAGTAGTGAAGTCATCGCTTCTAAAAAGCTTTATGTATTCAAGAAAGGAACTAACCCTCCCGAGAAGAAGACCAAACAAGATAATTGTGGAGTTGATCCAGATACAAAATCATTGAGAGAATCAAGAGCGCTTGAATATTTTATGGCAAACTTAAATTTTAAAAACCTACTCGCAGAGATCAAGTGGACAGTCAGTTGAGGGAGTTTTACTTGTTAAATAGCTGTCAAAAGAGGCAGCATCGATATAATAGTCATTGTGAATCATCGAGTAGAAACAATCGTCTGAGTCAATATTCCCATATATTCCACAATTTCCCCCAAAAATGACACTCGAACTACCATACAATTGAGTAGCAACTGTGTCTACAAAATCCCTTTGCTAAAATATTTTTTTAAAAATCTGAACAAGAAACGCCTTGCCTTAATATATTCTGTTGTATTAAATCCGAGATAGTCCCAATCCAGAATAAATGCGCAGCTGATTGGAGCTGGCGGTAACGTCGTCGAGAGCATTTGTGTTGTAGTCGGCAACACGTTGTCATATTGTACACTAAACAAATTCCTGAAATTCGAGTTCCCAGTAGTGTTGAAGACCATTCTAATGACATTTGTGCTCGACTGAAAAGTCTGCTCATAATATTGGACATTATTCAGCCTAAATCTTGTCTGCTCCTTATAAATGAAAACAAACGTAAGAAATGGAGTCTTGTCAAAAATATTGGAAAATAATTGGATTGTGCTATAAGAATCCAAGAATAAAGTCTCAAAGGTTATTCTAGCAAAAGTGTTCTTGTCCTCAGTGATCAAATATTCACAAGTGTTTGGCTCACTCCCTCGAGGATATCCGGGCGAATATATCTAGACTTATGTTAATTTTCGCCAAATATTACTTACTCTCCCAGAGCCACTTTCAAACTGAGTTCCAACACATTGTGTAGGAGATTGAGTTGCTACTCCACTGTTGTTAAAGGTAGCTAAAAAGTGAGAAAAGTCATATTCGGAAAAATAATCATGAAGGTTTAAACGATCTTTTAAAATATAGTCTGTTTATAAAAACTATGACATCCTTCGTATCCAAGAAAGGTGTTTTTGCGGCGAGACTTATTTTTTTCCTAAAATTTACTAAAGGCTTCTTTTTAGGATAAAATGGGTCTCGCCTCGAAAACCCCTTTCTTGGATACGAAGGATGTCATAGTTTTTATAAACAGACTATACCGTATTCTAACTATTCAAAAAAACCTAAAGAAGAAATGATATATAGTCTGTTTAAAAAATGACGACATGATTGACTATCAACCGCTGCGCTGCAAATTAATATTTGGCTACTCGTGTTGCTTTATCAATTATGGCCAATAAGTTCTGGGACAACTTTTTGAGCGATCATAACTTTTTGCTGAATTAGTCTGAAATTGTAAACACAAAAATTTTACTATCTTGCCTGCCAAATTCCAATATTTCAAAAGATTTGGTTGTTTCTTGACTTATATATGGCCCTCACGAAACGGCATACAAAATCAACCCTCATTTATGGCCTTGTCAGTGGTCGAGCACGCCTATTTTTCAGGTGTTCTCATATAAACTTTTTTGTTCTCTAGAATGTTGAGAACCCCCAGCCGCAGTTTTTATAGTCTTACTCATAAAAAAAGAGGACAGCTGATGTTCCACAAAAAAAGTTTTTTTTTGTGGCGTGAAATTTAAATTTACTAAAAGGCCTTGTTTAAGGATAAAAATGGGTCTGAGATCATCGAAATTGTCTCATTATTCTTCTTTTCTAACAAGACCTCACCTCCTTTGCAAATGGCTATCAAGTTTTGAGTATAATCAACACACTGCGAGTTGATCCATTGTCCAGGAAGCAAAAGATCCGACTTGAGAGCCATTGATACACAATTTCCGAGGTTTTCATTTTTGTATCCTAGATTGGAATAATTGAATTAAAGATATTCTCATTCCTTACCAAAATTTGTGTAATTTACGAGCGAATTGTCCTTCCAATAATAACCAGCGTTCCAGATCAAGCCTGTGAGCATATACTGAATTGAAGGAGAAAAATGTTGCGCAATTCCTCGCACAAACGAGTTTATCTGTTAATTATAAAAGTTTTTCTTCAAAAAAATTGATGGATTGAAATACCCCTGGGCTATGGATTGATGCTATATCAGCTCCGTACTGCATCCTGCAGATGTTTGTTCCATTATCCACAGAAGAAGCAACAATTGGGAAGTAGCAATCTCCTCGAAAGATTCCACCAAAATTCCGTTGGTCATAGATAAGATATGTTGGAACTAAACTATTCATTCATTAAACCTCATCGGCTCAAAAGAAGCTAAATTCATGGTATAAACTTTTTGGAAAAGATCTAATGATACGCAGCTTCCATTTGAGAGTTTTAGTCTGTCTAAAAAAGACGACATGCTCGTTTCCAAGACCGTATTCAATATTGACGGTTTTCCTTATCCTAAATTGTGATCCTAAATGAGCGATTCTGGTCCATTTGGATTTTCCACTTCTGGCATTTTTTTATGCGTTTTATCGTTCTAATAGCATCTAAAAAATGTCTAGAAGTGCAAAAAAGCAGGGAAATTGCTCATTTAATTTTAGGATAAGGAAAAATGTCAAAATTAAATATGGTATTGCGAACTTTTAGACAGACTATGCCCGAAGCCCTACAGTGATCCCAATTTAAATATAGTCTGTTCATAAAAAGACGACAGCTGATGCTCCAAGAAAGGGAGGATTTCGCGGCGAGACCCATTTTTATAATAAAATGTAGGCCTTTTTTTAGGATAAAATGGGGTCCACTGCGATAACCCTTTTCTTGAATACGAAGTATCTAGTCTTTTTTTACGAACAAACTATACTCCTTTGATTTTGTTGATTGTGTAAAAATTTGTGAAATTTCAGTCTGGAAGTTTTGGCAATACTTCTACAAACAGAAAAATAATAAATACCATCATTTCCAGGAGAATATTTGCATATTGAAGAGGCATCCATCGTGCTACAGTCAGCGCTGTACCATTGACCAGTTGAGACTAACATAACGACGCAAGGTCCAACATCGGCATTTGGTCCATTAACCGCTTGGTCTAAATTAAAAGAATCATCAGACATTTTCAATAAAGCCGACTTCCATAGAAGTTTGAATATGAATTGCTCTTCAAAGGAGTGCCGTTATCCCAAACACAAGAGGTTAGGTCATTGCTGGTGCAAGTCATTCCTAGCCAGATTTCAGTTGCATTATGGGCTTCTCGTTGTAGCCAGCTGTTTTGAAAGGCATTTGGAACGTCGAAGAGATACGCATTATTGAGGGAACAGAGATAATATCCGTAGTTTCGATTGTTCAGAGGAAGGATCTAGCTTTGATTAAAATTAAGCGTGAAAAGGGACAAACCGTGCTATAGCAAGAGCCATCTCCTTTGTCGAAATAGTCAGGAGGACAAATTATGGCTTTTACTATTGCTGGTAGGGTAGCGAGGAAAATAGGAAAATATTTCATTGAATGAATGAAAAGCGGTTGGATGAAATGCCTTCTAGAGAGGCACTCATAGATAAGCGATTAATAACTGTTTAAACGATTAGTTATCAGCTGGAATGGACCATTACAGCAGCTTTTTTTAAAATTTCTATTTTCGCTTTTGTCATAAAGCCAAAAATATTTATTTGGAAACATTGAAAATTATGATTTTTGCTGGGCAACACTAATTATTTGATCCACGAGAGTTTTCACATCATTCTGATCAAAATTGTTGCTGATACGAACAAGATGATCCGAGATTTCGTTGACTTTTGTATTAGCTAAAGATCATTATTGAAGAAAGTATAAAAAATTGGCTTACCACTCAAAGCAGCGCCGATCACGACGTTAAATTTAGTCTTATCGATGGGAGATCCACAAGTAGTGAAGTCATCGCTTCTAAAAAGCTTTATTTATTCAAGAAAGGAACTAACCCTCCCGAGAAGAAGACCAAACAAGATAATTGTGGAGTTGATCCAGATACAAAATCATTGAGATTATCAAGAGCGCTGAAAACACCTTTACCTTTACTTAAAATCTGCACTTACTCGCAGAGATCAATTGGACAGTCAGTTGAGGGAGTTTTACTTGTTAAATAGCTGTCAAAAGAGGCAGCATCGATACAATAGTCATTGTTAATAATCGAGTAGAAACAATCGCCTGAGTCAATATTCCCATATATTCCAAAATTTCCCCCAAAAATGACACTCGAACTACCATACAATTGATTAGCAACTGTGTCTACAAAATTCCTTTGCTAAAATGTTTCAAAAAATTCTGAACAAGACACGCCTTGCCTTGATATATTCAGTTGTATTAAATCCGAGATAGTCCCAATCCAGAATAAATGAGCAGCTGATTGGAGCTGGTGGAAGTGTAGATCCAATTAAAGTACTAGCTTCTTCTGTTAAATAAACGCCAGTAGTTGACTGGCTGGTAGTAGACGTCAACGCTCCAACTGTTAGTAGAATAGTCTCAACAAGATTATTGACATCTTGAGCAGAGAAAGAGTCATTAATCAGGACTACATTTGGAGTAATTGTCGAAACGCCTTCGCTCCCTGGAAACAGCTCTATTTGCTGCGGGAAAGAGCTAACCTATCGCAGCTCCAATAATGTAGTCATATTGACTGAATGTTTTGACAAGACATGCATTAAACTGGCTGCTACTTCTAAAATAAAGATCACTTTAAAAATGTAGGAAAACGACTAACTCTCCTGAAAGTACAACCAAACAAGTTGATGCTGGATTTTGAGAAGAAATGAACTGATTGATCGACATCAAACCACTAAATTAGGATCGATTTGAATTAAAAAGTTGCCTACTCGCATAGGGATAAAGGGCAATTAATGGAGGGAGCATTTGTAATCAAAGAATACTGGAAATCAGGCAGATCGTGGATGAAATCGCTCTGCACAATTGGCTTCCCACATTGCCTCAAATCGACAGATCCATAGATGCCATAATTCGCAGCGAAGGTTAAGTCAACCCTGTCGAATAATCGAGCAGCAACTTGTGCAATAAAATATTCTTGCTGAAGGTGTTCGCTTGCTAGTAAATAAACGAAAAATATTTACCCGTATGTAATACTGATAAGAAGAACTTTGAGGACTTGAGGTAATTCCACGATATTGCCAGTCGAGGATGAAAGTACAGCTCAAGGAGTTTGAAAAAGGGCTCTTTGTTGTAGAAATTACTTAAAAAGTATGATTCTTCCTCGAATGGAGGGCAGTCTCACATTCTGGCTTGTAATCAGCCTTCCAAAGGTTCAAATAGTTCTGACTTCCTGGGGTATAATAGACAATTCGTAGCAAATTTGTGCCCGATTGGTACTTTCTTCCAGTCACATTGGTATTGGAAATGCTGAAAAAGGAATATTCTGTCCCTTTTGCCTAGCTGCCGTATTCCTTCGAATAAAAGCAACTCAAACATTGCTTTCGCTTTTGAGAATTCTTCACTGAAAACTCTAAAATTGCAGCTCTTGATCTCCTCTAGAATACGAAATCTTTTGGAACTTTCTGGCTACTTCTATCCAAGAGCCTCCGCTCCTTTTTAGAAACTCACCTGACGAAAGGAGTCAATCCGAATGAATCAAACAATTGGATCGAGCTGAATTGATCGAGTTGAAGGCGCTCAAATGTGACAGTCGCTAGAGCTCCTTGGTCTTCTGTGATCACATATTCGCATTGGTTTGCCTCGCTGCCAAGAGGATAGCCAGGAGAATAGATCTAAATAAATCATTTCTTCTCCAAAATAAAGCCAAATCCTTACTTGTCCAGATCCTGTATAGTAAGGGGTAGATTTACACTGAGTTGGAGATTGTGTAGGAATTGGGGTGATGTAGCCATCGCAAGAGTTGTTCAGCGCTGGAAATAGGAGCTTATTGTAATAGAGAAATCTACGTTTTTGACAGATCCCAAAATTCAACGATTGAGAGCTAATACAGGGAGAGCTTGCCCAATAGCCGGCTGAGACGATGGCGTTAGCTATGGCTAGTGAGACGCACGATCCAAGAGCCGTATTATTCAATTCTAAAGCGATTTACTACAAAAGATGAAACAAACAAACCGAAGGCATTATAATCGACGATGCTTCCATCCGCCCAAGAATATCCCCCATTTTGATAGATCAATCCCGTCAAAATGTAATTCGAAATATATTTTTGTAGCCTTTTTTGATAAGAGATGGCCAATCCTACAGAGAAGAAATTCTCCTATAATTTGTAGTTACTTTTTCAATCAGCTTGTTTACTCCATCAGAATGAATAGAAGTAGGTTGTCCACAATTATCTCTACAGATATTTGCCTCATCGATATTGCTATCCACAGTAATCGCATAGTAGCACTTACCTCTAAATGTGGCCACATACTCTCCAGGGCCTTTAGAAGAACGAGAATTTTGGCTGCATTTTTCGACTAAAAATTTGGATAGATTTATAAGAGAAAGTCTCTGATCACCGATATATTGCGGACGATATTTGCAGCCAAAAACATAATTCGAGTTTGAGCAATCGGTTGAGAACCACATTCTACTAGAGTTTTGCATCACTACACATGGTCCCAATTTTGGATCGGGCATTCCTTAAAAAGCTTATTTTTACGGTAGATCGAAAAAAATGAAATTTGACTTGAATTTTTCAAATTTTTGGACTTTTAGGCTACAGTAATTTAATGGATCCCGCCTGACAAGCTCTATTTTCTAGAAGTTTGCCCCATTTTTGCAAGAAATCATGTTCTACAAAGTTGCAGAAGACATCAAGAGCCACAATTTGTAGAACATTGAAAATTACGAAAGCAAGTGAGAAATTCTAAGGAGAAACACGGTATTTTATCGGGATCCTCTATCATCTGGCTGGAGATTGAATTACCTGGATAAAAATTCGTATATTTTGACGCAATTATGTTTGTCGGACTCCAATCCCAAGAGCAAGAAGTGATTTGATTTGAAGTACAAGTCATTCCCAACCAAATATATGCACCAGATGAGCCAGTTTGGTTGACAATCCAATTGTTCATGAATGCATTCGCAGCGTCATATATATATCCTCCCGATGATGCACAAAAATCATAGGCTTGGTTTCTATCCGATGCAGAGAAAACCTCCAAAATTTAATTTTATTCCAACATGTTTTTTACCCCAGTGTAGCACTCACTCCCATCCTCATTTTTATTATAGCCAGAGGGGCAGACAATTCCTAGGACGAGTCCAACTAATAATTAAATTAAGAAAAATTAGTTTTAAAAAAACCTTGGGAAAATAGGAGAAATAAGATGAATGGCTTCATGAAAACTGGGACAATTGGGTGTGTCTGGTTGAGCGAAGTCGATAAGAATCCATGACTGTACTATATCCTGTTTTTATCTTATTTTGACGTATCCGTTGATAAAAGAGTCATGGCGAATGGAAAAGAATAGCAATTGACGATACGCCTAGGAAAAAAATAGAGTAGTCAATCCAAGATGAAGAGAGTTACCGTAGCTTATTTATTTACTACCGGTTGCTTCTACAATTCGGAAAAATGAACCAGCTGCTAGGATAAGTTTAGATTCAGCACTGCGAATCCGTTACGTCATCGCCAAAAGCTCGAGATTTACTCAATATATACCAGTTGTTGAACTGAACTGCCAGTCAGTAAAATCTGCTACAAGACTCCTAGAATTTGTAGACGAGTGGAGTAAATGCTGGCAAATGGCGAAACTGGATGTGAGTGGATTCGAACGATGGAAACGGCAGAGGAGTTATTTCGGTCCCTTTTTCCTTTTGATCCCGTAAAATTTTAAATATGGTCTCTTTTTGTCTTCGTTTTTCCTTCCAGACCAAAGAACAGTCTTATCGATCCAAAATCAATAAAGTCATAGCTTTTAAAAGCACCTTCGATAAACGAGGACAAAACCAAAAGACCATTTTTCTCGTCGGTAGGTCAGCTTTTAACCATAAGCGTGGCTATCAAACGCAATCGTTGTATTGATTATGCTTGTACAGAAAAAACGTATAAATAGAGGAAAATCACAATAAAAAGGACGCGTCCATATTTACCAGCCGCCCTGTATATTGTCTGCATTCTTAATTCTTTTTCATTATAAAAATGCTCGTTTCTAAGAATGGAGCCTCTCGAAAAATATGGTATTATCTGACGAATTTAGAGAGAATACTGTAAGTTTATTTCTTCACTTTAAGTGTGATAGATTTTTTTTCCAGTTTGGCTCGCAGATTTGTTAAAAAAATATCTTTGGAATTTCACAAGGATCGAACGTTTCTGAACTTGATTCCCAAACTATTTTGGTCCAAAATTCTGGAAAAGGTAGGGAAATTTCACCACAAAAAGAGAGTTTTTCTTCCAGATGAATGTTAGAGCCATTGCAAATTGCCATTCAGTTAGCAAAGAGCTCCAGAAAATTGCCTTAAAATTAAACCCTAGACACAATCGAATCGACAGAACTCTTGACATCAACCTATTTGTCGAAAATAGCATTAAAATCAGTGTTTTCGATAGTAGAATTTCTCAACCAAAAAAAGATGTCTTTTCTGCTTCTATAAGCGAAGTCGAATCCTTCTGGAAAGCAGCAAATTGTTGGAATTTTAAGGAAATTAAATTAGTGAGCTGGCCCCCACTTCACAATTCCTAATTTCATTATAGACTTTCATTAGTGAATTCTCGCCAAATCGATGGGAACTTTTTGAGAAAAGCAGTAAAAATATCTGCCAATTCAGTGAATCTCTAGAGCTGTTTATGGAAGTGAAAAAAATGAAAAAAATTGTCAAACATTTTCCGTCCAATTTTGTTCGCTATACTCACTGTAACGAGCCAATGGAACATGTTTGGAAAGAATTCAAAGTAAGCCATTGTTCAAAAATGATAATACAAAACTGCGTATTCATGTTGCCTTCGAGATAGGGGGATTTTCACGGCGAGACCGACTTTTGGCCTTCACTAAATTTTAGGATGAAGCAGGTTGATGCGCAGTGGTTAACCCCTATCTCAGGAACAACAAGATATCTTCGATTTTGTGTACCAGACTATAGTAAATCCACCAAATGGGTCATTCATAAACAAGACGACATCCTTTGCATCCAAGAAAGGGGTTATCACGGCGGGACCCATTTTGATCCTAAAATTTACTAAAGGCCTTTTTTAGGATACCCCTCGACCCCTTTCTTAGATATGAAGGATGCCATCTTTTTTGTGAACAGACTATAAATAAATTTTAGGATAAGTGTAGTAAAAGTGGTTCTTGCCACGAGTTCTCTACATCGGGGGACAACAAGATTGATTTTTTGTACCAGATTGACTATAGTTAAATTTTGTTTCAGGATACTCAATTTGTTACATTCGGTGTAAATGCGAAAATGCCGCCTTATAAATTGGCCAGAAATTATGCTCATATCTATCCACATTGGAGCAACACCCTACCTCAGGAAGAAGTAATCCAATTTTGCAAGGAATTTTCAAACGAAGCTAACAAAAAAACAAAGTTAAGAGCGTTTCGCCATTTTTCATCTTCATATCTATCTGAAAAAAGTTTTGATGGATTCTCCGTGATCTACAAAGCAACCTACAATTATAACCTTCGCGGTTTGTTCGATCACACTGCCTGCATAAAGAAAACCGAATTGGGAATCATAATGATCAAATTACAAATGGTTACTAGAGCCGATGTCTATGCTGTTGATGTATATTTGCACAGAAATATGAAAGAACTCTACCTTTTTCTGATTAGAGACTTGACCGAATTCAATAAGCTCTCCTGGAATCCAGTTGATTTTTCGGAATATTATCAAGAATTCTTTTCGGCTAAGATTGAAGAATTACCAGCTATTTATAAGAAGATTGTCGAGCCGCATCCCTTTCGAAGTTATGAATGATGATCCAATGGTTAAATAAATAATTCAAACTTGATTGCTTACTGTAGAGAGCGTAGCAAGAAGTATAGAGCTACTTTTTGAGACAAAAATTGTACTCCTTGATCTCCTCTCCAGCCTCGTTGCTTTTTCGCAGAGTAGCCTCATATTTTTCTATTGACTTCTCCGAAAGTTTCGTAAAAGAATACCAAATAATTTTTATTTAAGCATATCAAAATTATGATTTTTGCTGGGCAACACTAATTATTTGATCCACGAGAGTATTCACATCATTCTGATCAAAATTGCTGCTGATATTAACAAGATGATCCGAGATTTCGCTGACTTTTGTATTAGCTAAAGATCATTATTGAAGAAAGTATAAAAAACTGGCTTACCACTCAAAGCAGCGCCGATCACGACGTTATATCTTGTCTTATCGATGGGATATCCACAAGTAGTGAAGTCATCGCTTCTAAAAAGCTTTATTTATTCAAGAAAGGAACTAACCCTCCCGAGAAGAAGACCAAACAAGATAATTGTGGAGTTGATCCAGATACAAAATCATTGAGTGACTCAAGAGCGCTTGAATATTTTATGGCAAACTTAAATTTTAAAAACCTACTCGCAGAGATCAATTGGACAGTCAGTTGAGGGAGTTTTACTTGTTAAATAGCTGTCAAAAGAGGCAGCATCGATATAATAGTCACTGTTAATAATCGAGTAGAAACAATCGTATGAGTCAATATTCCCATATATTCCACCATTTCCCCCAAAAATGACACTCGAACTACCATACAATTGATTAGCAACTGTGTTTACAAAATCCCTTTGCTAAAATGTTTCAAAAAATTCTGAACAAGACACGCCTTGCCTTGATATATTCAGTTGTATTAAATC
Source organism: Oscheius sp. JU1382 (assembly GCA_932521405.1). NCBI lineage: Eukaryota > Metazoa > Nematoda > Chromadorea > Rhabditida > Rhabditidae > Oscheius > Oscheius sp. JU1382. Next base: position 7,562,380 of record OW051479.1, read on the forward strand.
CGAGATAGCCCCAATCCAGAATAAATGAGCAGCTGATTGGAGCCGGAGGAATCACTGTTGTTGAAGGAGTCGTTATGATTGGCTGACCAACTGTATTTAAAATCGCATCAACTAGAGAAGTAACATCTTGAGAAGTAAAATCACTGCTGATTTGAACAATATTTGGGGTTATTAGCGTTAAACCATCGCTTCCTATGAATTTTTTTTGGGAGTTTTGCGACGAAAATACCTTTCAATCCAGCTCCAATCACATAATCATAGTTATTGAAAGTACGGTAATCGCAATAATTAAATTGGCTAGTTGATCTGAAAATTATTTTAGAATTTGGAGGGGGTTATTCTCTAACTCTCCGGAAAAGAAAACCAAGCAAGTTTCGAACGGATTTTGCAAGGAGGTGAATAAATTGACAAGAAATGTTGCGCTTAATTAAAATGAGTTACTTCCCAAAAAAAAAAGAAACTGACTCGCATAAATCTGTTATGCAGTTATCTGATGGAGAATAGGATTTCAAATAAGTTTCAAACTTTGAAAATTGTTGGATATAGTCACTTTGAACAAGCAGGAAGCTGCACTGATTGGTGGAAATAGCCCCATAGAAGCCGAAATTCGCAGAGAAATTGAATTTCGTATTAACGAAAAGTTGAGAAGCCACCGATGAGACAAAATCTCGTTGCTGCAAGTCTTTTTTCCTTCCATCAGATTTGGAAAGAAACCACCTGGAGATAAGAGGCATTGGCAGTGGGAATAGCAGAGAACCCTTCGTATAGCCAATCAATTACAAAAGTACAACTAACTGTTTGGGAGGAAGGGATTGCTGTATAAAAAAAGTCACCAAAAAGGGGAGAAATTACCTTCAGAATTGTAATCAGCCTTCCAAAGGTTCAAATAGCTCTGACTTCCTGGGGTATAATAGACAATTCGTAGCAAATTTGTGCCCGATTGGTACTTTCTTCCAGTCACATTGGTATTGGAAATGCTGAAAAAGGAATATTTTGTCCCTTTTGCCTAGCTGCCATATTCCTTCGAATAAAAGCAATCCAAACATTGCTTTCGCTTTTGAGAATTCTTCACTGAAAACTCTAAAATTGCAGCTCTTGATCTCCTCTAGAATATGAAATCTTTTGGAACTTTCTGGCTACTTCTATCCAAGAGCCTCCGCTCCTTTTTAGAAACTCACCTGACGAAAGGAGTCAATCCGAATGAATCAAACAATTGGATCGAGCTGAATTGATCGAGTTGAAGGCGCTCAAATGTGACAGTCGCTAGAGCTCCTTGGTCTTCTGTGATCACATATTCGCATTGGTTTGCCTCGCTGCCAAGAGGATAGCCAGGAGAATAGATCTAAATAAATCATTTCTTCTCCAAAATAAAGCCAAATCCTTACTTGTCCAGATCCTGTATAGTAAGGGGTAGATTTACACTGAGTTGGGGATTGTGTAGGAATTGGGGTGATGTAGCCATCGCAAGAGTTGTTCAGCGCTGGAAATAGGAGCTTATTGTAATAGAGAAATCTACGTTTTTGACAGATCCCAAAATTCAAATTTGAAGGAAAACACGGCGAACTGGACCAATTTCCTGTTGGAACTATATCATTAGCTATTGCCAATAAGACGCAAGAGCCAAGGCTTGGATTATTCAATCCTTGAATGGTTTCGTCGTGATAAATATAAAATCGAACCAAAGGCATTATAATCGACGGTGCTTCCATCTGCCCAGGAATATTTCCCATTTTGGTAGCCAAGTCCAGTCAAAATGAAGTTAGAAATCAATTGATTCAATTCACTTCGATAAGACAGAGCTAACCCCACAGAGAACGTATTTTCCTTAAAAAAATTATTCTTTAATCTTCCTTTCAAAAAAGAGCTTACCCCATCAGAATGAATAGAAGTAGGTTGTCCACAATTATCTCTACAGATATTTGCCTCATCGATATTGCTATCCACAGTAATCGCATAGTAGCACTTACCTCTAAATGTGGCCACAAATCCATTTGGTACTTGGTTTTTAGAAGGAAGGGTTTGACTACAACTTCTCACTGAAAAATATAGTTAGAATCTGGAAAACAAACAAAACTACTGGTATATTGAGGAGAATATTTGCATCCAAAGACAGCATTTGTATTGGAACAGTCAGTTGAATACCACATTCCACTTGAAACTTGCATTACTACACACGGCCCGGATGAGATATTCACCGAGTTTGCTGGAACAAATTCTTCATAGAAAAGGACAAACCATTAAAACTGTCAAAAGTTAGGGGCTGGCTGTTATCCCAGATGCAGGAGCTTTTTTGATTCGAAGTGCAGGTGAGACCCATCCAGATAAAACTGGCATTTCCTTCTGCTTGATTTTGGATCCAAGTGTTGGCAAAGCGATTGGCTGCGTCGTAGAGGTAGCCGCCAGAGCTGGCGCAGGTTTCATAAGCGTGGTTTCTATCTCGAGCAGAGAAGATCTAAAAATAAATTGAGCAACACTAGTGATTCAAAATTAGTTTAACAATAACAATAATCTATACGATCATGTAGATTTCTTAAAGCTCTTTCGAATGGTATTTTTCTAATTCTTAGAGCTTTTGATCTCAAATCTCTGAATTCTCTTCGAAACTGGAATTTATAAGATATAAGCAACATGAATATGAATCATTTTTTTGTTTTTCTTTAGCGAAATAAATCCCCGAATTTTTTGTTTATTTCAAAAGCCTGTCTTTCGCTTTAATTTCCTTAAAAATTTCCCAAAATTTGTCTCTCATTCTTTTCGCTTTCAAAATGAACGACCCTTACAGCCATCTTCTCCTGGCCAATATCATCATTGGGTGAACTTATGATTTTGATTTTAAGACTAATAAATTCGTCAAGATTGGATAGTATTTTCTTGATAAAAATGAATAAAATTGACTCACACCGGTATGACAAGTGCCATCTCCTCCGTCAACATAGTTTGGTGGACAGACTATTCCCAAGTTGATTTCGACTGAAAAATTCTCCTCTAGGAGGATAAGAAAAACCTTGGGAGAATAGTAAAAGAATGAGAGTTGACTTCATAGAAACAGCGGAAGAATGGGAGGAAATGTGTTGGCTGTAAGAGTCGATAAGGCGCCATAATGACTCTTCAATTTATCGTTTTTGGAGCTTTTTCTACTTTTTATTTTCAATAGATAACAAATTCCCCTAAAAAATGCCAAATTATGGTCCCATTTTTTTTCTGAAACCCTCTATAATCAGCCAATAAATCCTCTAAAAACGTTAGTCATAATCGTTTTCTAGTTCTTATAGCCAAAACTACCCCACGTGGATTGAGTCCTCCCACTCACGCTTCAAAACGTACGCCCTTTAGCCGTAAAATACACAGAACGTTTTCTAGACTCGGCTTATTGTTTTGATTGTAAGCATTCTTTATCAGCGGGCTATTTCCAGAGAAAAACGAGTCATCTCCAGCGGAGTTTCTCCACTCTTCAAGTCATCTCTTTCAGACATAGAAAGTTGAACTGCAAACTGGAATGACAGAGAACAAAACATCTCCGGAGACGACTACGGTAAATCAGCATTTGATTGAGAGCCAAATTACCGTAATCATGCGTTATTAAGTCGAATAATTTCGTAAAATTTGAGTTTTTAAAGCCATCAACTCTTTTTCCTACTCCTTTTTGCAAGAGATTAGGTTGACTTCGACTTTCTCTGATTGAGCTCGCGTAAAACTACAGTAATTCAAATCTCATTAGGGTCTCGAGCGATTTTTTAGGATAAAATGGGTCTCGCGACGATAAACCCTTTTCTCGGCGTATCAAATCTCTTTCAATGCTTAGCCTTTTTTATGAACAGACTATAGAGAATCTTCTGATTAATAGACCTATTTTTTGACTAAAGGTAATTTTTTAAAAAAGCTTCTGATATGAGTCCTTTATTATGTACAAATATAATTATTATTATCATTTCTTCATCATTTCAATTTGTATCTAACTTCTGATAACTGAGAGCATCATATTTACAGTATCGATGACATCATTCGCATCAAACTCACTCACAATTCTGCTCGTATTATTTGTAATCGTGTTGACTCCAATTTCACCTAAAAAGCAATTAATGATAGAAAAAGGGAGGAAACTGACCATTCAAAGAGACGCCAAAAATGAATTGAAATGTGGATTTATTTAGCGAATTTTGGCAGGAGAGAAAGGTGAAAGAGTTCCTTTAAGTGGACGTTTATTGGAGAATCATAAAATGGGGAACTCACTCGCCGGAGAGAAGAACCAAACAGGGATTTTCAGTTCCAATAGGCGTTTGATATTTGTTTATCATATTAAAAGCGCTGAAGCGGTTTTCTATTTTGACAATTTACTATCAACTTACTCGCAAAGAGTCAATTGGCAATTGGTTGAAGGGCTGTGAGTCGTTAAATAGCTAGAAAATTGCGAATAATTCGGGTAATAGTCGAAATAGGAAATAGAGCACTGATCGCTATAGCCGTAGAACCCGAAATTGCCTTCAAAATTCACTGACGGATTGGCATAAAGCATTGAAGCCACATTGCTCACGTAGGTTTGTTGCTGGAAGGAATCTCAATTCCAATCCAAAATTACGCCTCACCTTGCTGTAAGTCTGCTGAACGTTTTTAGAAGTTCCTTGGCCTAAATATAGCCAGTCGATTAGGAAGCTACAACTCAAGGCAGTTGGAGCTAAACTATTCTATTTTGGCGAATGATCAGAGATCTTACAAGCTGCAAGAGGCTTGTAGGTGCAACCAAAATAGACAGAATCAGTGCAACGAGCTGAATACCAATAGCCAGTGGCGACCTTCATCACCACACATTTGCCGAGATAAACGATAGGTGAGCCTGAAATTTTAGTTCTTTTTTTTCGTTGTTAAATTTTAAGCAATGCAGAAAGTGGGAAAACTTCAAAATTTTGCGAGAAAATACCATATCCTCTCTAAGGCTGGGGCTACCCAAAAGCGAATAATTAGTCCCGTCTGGAACTCAAATTCTTCTAAAAAAATCTATATACTGTTTCAAAAAAGACGACATAACTGCCTATTCGCGTTGCAGCAGGATTTGGGGTTTCCACACCGAGACCGACTTTTGGCCTTTACTAAATTTTAGGATCAAGCAAGTTGATGCGCAGTGGTTGATAGTCAAACATGTCGTCTTTTTAGACGACTTTAACTGTAGAATGCCAAATGTTGCGGAAAATTTGAAAAATAGGTTTTTTGTAGCCCCTTGATTCTCTCAATTTTTAGTTTATTTTTTTAAAAGAAATGATCCAAGATTAGTCAATGGCCTCTTGAGTTCGAAAATAAATTGATTTTGGCTCTAAAAATGTCTAATTTGGACTGATTTATTTAGACAAGGCTCTGTAGTTTTTGAAAGGAAGGGAATTTAAAATTTTAAAAAATTAGAATTTTAGAAGTTTTTGTGATTGAACGAACCGTCATCAAATTTTTGCCATGAAGTTTTGGTCATTTTTGTGCCGTCATCCCAAATGCAGCTGGTGATCTCGTTGGAAGTGCAGACCAAGCCGAGCCAAAGATATCCATCGAGGGCTTCATTGCTTGCCGTTGCGCGAATAAATTCATTCGCAAATGCATTGTTGATATTACTGTAGGGATAAGCATTATAACTTCCGCATTTATCGTAAGCAGCGACTCGATCTACTTTTTCCACAAAGGTCTGAATTTGATTTGAAAAGTAGAGAGAAGTGTAGCCGACTTACTGGAGAAATACAAGAACCATCATCTCTGGGAATAAATCCAGAGGGACAAGAGCTCCAAGCTAGAGAGTAAAGGGAGAAAAAAAGAAGGATGAGAAGCGAGGAAGACATTGGATGAAAATAGCAAATGATAAGAGCTCATCAGTCGACGCATCTTTTAAAGAGGGCGGCCAGCAAGATTTGACTGTTTTCGGGTGACTTGTGGCTTTTTCAATGATAAATAGGGCAAAAACTGACGAAAGAAAATTGACTGTTACCGACTCACCGAGAGATAGAATCAAGAGCGTTGAGATTCTTCTATTTTTAGACAAATTTCTTTCAAGTTTTTAAGATCCTAAATTGATTTTTTCCCTTTTTTTTTCTAGGCTAAATTTTTATTTAATGACCGTCTCAAAATGAGTCATTTTTCTGGAACTACACTCTGTCAAGAAAGTATAGATACACCCCTGATTTCAGCGCTTCTGACGAATATCGTATCTTTTCCTGTCTAAGTCCTTTTTTATCTGACAGAGCACCTTCTAAGACCTCCGGAACTAGGTTCTAATCGTGAGTTTGTAATCATCTGCAAAACTGAGGGCAAAGCCCTTGAAAACTAGGTGTCAACAAAATATAGATACTCTTAATTTTTTAACTAAAAACCAACAATTTTTAACAACAACTATTTCTAATATCGGGTATATCTCCGTTAGCCTGAATTACATCACAAATTCGATTTTGGATAGAATCGTAAAGCTTTTTTAATAATGTCTGGTCTACAATAACCCAAGCGTCCTTTATCCCTGTTTTAGCTCTTCTAGGGTGTTATATTGTTTCCCGTTGTTGTAAACTTGACGTAACAAGAACACCCCAAATATTCTCCATTATATTTAAGTCCGGGGACCTAGCGGGCCAAGGAAGAACGGCGATATTTTTGGATTGAAGGAAGCCAAGAGTAGCTCGACTACTGTGAATCGCAGCATTATCTTGCTGATAAACTAGGCTGCGACAGCGGTTTTTGGCAAAAAAGGGCACAATAGACTTATCCAAAATGTCAATATAATCTGTGGAATTCATCCTAGACGTAGTAAAAACTAGATCAACACGTCCAAAGGCAGAGATAGATGTCCATGTCATTATGCTTCCGCCGCCAAAGTTGCGTGTTATTTGATAAATCTTTTCTTTCCTTAAATCATGCCAGTAGAATGCAAGGTTATCCGAACCATCAAGGTTCCACTTCTTTTCATCAGAATAAACAACCTTAAAGCATATAAATTACAAACAATTTGCAAATTAACCTTTGTCCAATTCAATTAAATGTTTGTCCTACAAAAGTTGACTCTGGCAGTTTTATGTTGTAGCTTTAGAGCTGGAGCGTGTTTCTTCTTCTTGTGTACGATTTGTCCATTACGATGTAAAGCTTTTCTAACTGTTTCGTGAGAGACATTAAATCCTAACTCTCCAGGAGCTTGAGAAGACATTATATTAGAGAAGTGATTGATAACACGACGAGCTGCTCTTGAATTAAGTTTTGGAGGTCGTCCTGTACGACATTTCTTGTAATATTGACTTTTCGGCGAAATAACATGTTGAATTGAAGATTTGGAGCGCTGAACTTTCTTGGCAATTTCGGAATAACTCAATCCGGCCTCGTGAAGGGCTTTAATTCTAATCTTTTCTATCTCACTAAGTTCCTTGCCCTTAGCCATACGAAATAAATCAAATAATACTAATAAGTGATGGAAAAGTCAAAAACCAAATCAAATAACACAAACAACAACAACAAAATGACACTAATAAATCAAATAAGGCGTTTCCTTGTAAGTATCTATATTTTGTTGACACCTAGTTTTCAAGGGTTTTGCCCTCAGTTTAGTAGATGGTTGCAAACTCACGATTAGAGCCTGGTTCCGGGGGTTTTAGAAGGTGTTCTGTCAGATAAAAAAGGACTTAGACAGGAAAAGATACGATATTCGTTAGAAGCGCTGAAATCAGGGGTGTATCTATACTTTCTTGACAGAGTGTATTTCGCTTCAAAACAAGGCCCAAAAATTAAGTGAAAACAACCACGACTGTAAATCCTGAATTGGGAGTCAGAACGAAAGACATCTTTTTTATTCCATCGCTTTTCAATTTTTCAAGAGTTAGGTCTAAAATACCGTATTCTCTCTCGCATAACAAAAAACTAACTTGTTTGTGACTTTTTGTTATTCTAATCTGTTTTTTTAATTGTTTTAAATGTTCTTATAGAGGAGATTCAAATTTACAGAACTTCTTTCAAATTGTCAAATTGCTCAATAGAAAAGTCGCAAGATTATAGCAGCAATCTTCTTTCTCTTTTTTAAAGAAACGATAGCTGGTTATGAGAGTTTCTTTTTCCACTTTCTTTCCTTCAAAATATTTCTAGCCTTGTTCAACCAAAAATTAAAGAAGCTTCTGGAAATTCTAATAAATTTTTATGGCTTGCTGTCCAACCTGATAAAGGCTGAAGAGTAAGAGTTGACTGTAAATCTTTGGGGAGAGAGAGAGAGAAAGAGTCAGAGACAGAGGAGATTAGAGCGAAGGCATTATAAACACAAAAAATCAGTTTTAAAAGATAACAAAAGCAAAGAGTAAATTAACAATTTTCAAAGTGAAAAGGAGGTAGAAATTGAGCGATTCGAATGAAGATCGATTGGAATCGAAATCTGCAGGAATAAAAAAGACAGAGGTTTTTTTTAAAAAATTTTCTTTATTATATAATTTTTGTGCCGATTGTAATAATCTCAAGCAAACAAAATGCAGAGCCGCTATTTACTGGCATCACTTGATCGACTCGGCGGACTTCTTATTCTTCTCGTCCGATTTGGAGGATCCACTCTTCTTCTCGACATTTGATTTTAAGTTGCTGGAAGAGATCTTTTCTTTAGATGTCTCCTGGCTCTTGGGTTCATCCCCCTTTGATGTCTCCGCCGACTTGGAGTTGCTGGAGATTTTATGCTTCGACGGGTTTTTTTCCTTCGATTTTGTCGCCTCTTTTTGAGTCTTCTTCTTATCTTTGCTGCCTTTCTGAACAGATTTCTCTCTCATAATATACTGCTTCTATTTGTTGATTTATATCTTTGAATTTTTGCGACTAACTACCGTTTAGCCCATATCTTTAAAAGACGGTATAAAAATAGAAAACTGATCGAGTTTTCCGTTTTCTTCTTCTTCTTCTTAATTTTATCTTCCGCCTTACGAACCATCTTGCCCAAATTCTCCATAGAACGATATTTTCCTAGTTCGCATGCTTCATCAAACTCACCGCTCGGCTTCATCTCGCCAAACGCGCCTCTATCCACTTCAGTGGAAATTTACTTTTCTTTCATGGTAAAGTTCATCTCCTGCCTCAAAAGGTCGAAAGTTCCATCTGATCGGAGATAGAGGCAGCTGGGGAATCTGTAGACTTTTGGGCCTCGATTTCCTTCAAGTAGTTTTCCTATTTTAGGCATCGTCATCTTTCTCTGATCCTCGTTATTAAATATGCCTCGCTTATCCCAATCTGCCTTCGAAAAACTTGTCCATGCAACATTCAAATTTGTGAAGATTGTACTTACTCGGTCGTCGAACGAGTCCTCATAACCGACATCCTAAAGAAAGCTCGTTTTTTTGGATAGTCATTCTTCTTTTTCGGCTAATTCGACTCGCGTAAAACGACTTTTGGACTAGTTTTACCCTAGAAATGACCAAAATGTCTTATTCTTATGGAGAGACATTAAATTACGCATTCAAAATCGAGACCCAAGTAAGGGCTTAACTTGCGATTTGTTTTGACTAATTTGATCAGCTGAAGCTTTATCTTTCTCGCCGGTTTTGGGCTGTTTTGAAAAATTCTTCACAATTTCCGAAAAAGTCTTCGGCTTCTCTTCTTCCTTCTCTTCAAGCTCGTCTGAATCAGCTCCGGCTGGTTTTATAGCTTTTTCTTTTTCCTTTTTCGTCTTATCATACTCGGCCAGTTTTTTTTTGTACTCGCTGGTCAAAAAATAATCTGCAACGCCTTGTAGTACGCGTAGACGAGCTGGATCAATTGAATTCTTCTTAACATTTTCTGTTGCATCTAATTCGAGAATATATTTATTTGCATCGGCTAGATTTTCATAATTGAACTTTAGCTCCTTTGTCTTTGTTTCTTCATCTTTCTCCACATACTCTTTGCCTTTTCTCTTTCTCTCTTCCTCTTCAACTTCCTTCCTTCTTTTGGCGAGTATAAATTCAGTGCCGTTGTGTATCATGTATTCCATGGTTCCTTCATATTGTTGTCTTACGGACTCCAATGCGTGCATACATTCATAGACCTTCTTTCCTGTCATCAGATAATCGTGTAACAGACCAGGATGTGAAAATACGCGTTTCTCTTCTTCCACCCTTTTTCATCTCGCTTTACTTTGATCTCTGCCTGACATTTCTCCTGGATTCTCGCTGAAAAATTGAAAATAGAAAGAGAATCCAATCTTGGATTGTTCATTCGAACCCATTTAACCCCCTTTTTTCCCAATTAAAACTAACTAAGTTTTATTCGATTCGCTTCCTCATGCCATTGATTTCACGATATCTCCACCTGTCGTATTCGAATACCTTATTACCTTTTAGTAGGTCCTCTTTCGAAACATTTTAGCCAACCGGTTGCGAACCAAATTTATACTCTCTTTGTAGAAAAGGCCATTCGATCTGAAAAAGTTTTGGTTTTAGATGGATCTAGAAGATTTTTTTCTTAAAAAAATTGGGTTCATCTGGTAGAGAAAAAAAGCGGTACCTCCCATCTATATCCGAGTTTCTCAAAATTTTTAAATAAAAAATTCGGATATAGATTTCCAAGGACGAAAGAAAGAAAAATTGATGGTTAATGGCCATTCTTTTGGATAAAACGCTTATTTCGCAACGCTAAAGCCTGCATTAGCTAAGCCTAAGCCTTAGATTGCAAAACATACAATTTTCATATTTTCTGGTTGCGGAAACCTTTTTTTCTTTTCTTGGCTTAGGATCCATCTTTTGGAAATCTATATCCAAATTTCTCAAATATGGGAGATGGGAGATACCTTCTGAACCTATCGCTCGTCAGGTTCTTTGTTGCCAGATCTTTCTCTCCGTCCTCGTGAAAGGAAAAGAGCCACGTTTGACGAGCTAGTGGAAACATTAGGATGACATTTCGAATCAAAGAAATTGATATTAACGTTCAATGACCTTTTGGTAAATATAGTATGTTCATAAAAAAAAGACGACAGCTGATGCTCCAAGAAAAGGGCTTTTCGCGCCGATACCCACTTCTATCCTAAAATTTATTAAAGACCTTTTTTTAAAGATAAAATGGGCTCTGCCACGATAACCCCTTTCTTGGATACGAAGGATGTCGTCTTTTTTATAAACAGACTATAGTTTTTATCGTGTGTCCCTTGTGAGTTATTGATCACCTTAACTAAATTATTTAAAAAGCTTTTGTCTACTTTTTCTATAAAAACGCCACAAAAAGTAAAAATTGTAGAGACTTTTTTCTCTCAGAAATGAAGAATTTCGCACCCGGCAGAATGGCTTTTGCAAAAACGACTTCCAGGTGAGACGGACAATTGCCCACTCAAGGCCATCTGCTGCAGATAATCCACCAGTTAAGCTCCTCTCTCCTCAGCTTCTACAACGTAGAGGTGGACGATCTGTGTGTCTGTTAGAGCGCTTATTAGTTTCAATCGAACCAATAAAAATATATTTATTTGCGTGCAATATTTTATACATAAAGATTTGTCTCTTTTTGTAAATGCCAAATAAAAATGAATTTATGTGGAGGGTGCAAGGAGGGAGGTTCTGTGGTGGGGGAGATTATATACAAATGTCTCTGCCTTTTTTACTAAAAAAAGCGAACACAACCTGGTCTTGGACAAGTTTTTCTCGGAATTTTACGCTATTCTTAAACTCTTTTGACTGTGCTCTAGTTGTGGCTAGGGCTGTGCCGGATTCGGATTTTAATCATTTTTGTTTGTCTTACTATGGAATTTATTATCGTTTTCAGATATTTGGGGTATAGTGATTGCTTGTAAGCGTATATTAGCAAATAATGAATATTTGAAAGAAGAAAGCAACTCGATGCAGTTCTAAAAGCAAATTATTTACTTTTTATATATTTTCAGGCTTTATTTCAATCTACAACGAGAATCTCTGTTAGAAAGCATAATTACGCTATCTAATAAATATATGAGCTGAGCTGCTAAAAAAGGTTAATTCTTGTGCTAATTTCCTGATTTAGATTTGCTAGCATCTATGCCTATCTAAATCAGTTAAAAATTGATTATTAGACTACCTTCAACTAGAAGTTCGTGAATTTGACCAATTGACAGGAAAAAGGCCTAATCCATGTCGTTTTTTCAAGCTCCCTTCAGATTGTTACTATCGAGAACTGGAAAATCCATGGTTTTTTTCCGTTTTGCATAGGAAAATGCTCGAAGAGTTGGTCAACAATTAGGGGTGTGGATAAAAAAATTGCTGAAATGTCGTGAGTGATTTCTTCTGTCAACAGCCCTGTTTATTATCTTAATTGAGAATAAATAATTGAACAATATTTTTTGAATTTTTTCGGGAAAGGTGGAAGAGGATTTTTTTGAATTTTTCACAGCTGTTGCATTCCATTTTAGACTGGTCTCGCAGTCCTTATCAGTCGCTTTTATCGATATTCTTGCCAACTTTTTCCTCTTTTTACTTTTACATTCATTAATAAACTTATTCAGAATGGCTGAAAATGCGATTGATCCAATGAAAATATATGAGCTCCAAGCAAAGCTGGCGCAAGCTCAAGAAATGATTTTTGAAACTTCGGTGGAATTAAAAGCGAAGAACGCAAGGCTGGAAGTGAAGAATAAAGAAGTCGAAGAGTTGCAAAAGTTGAATGAAGAGAGGCAAAAAACTATTGATTCTCTGATCGAAGGTGAGAGATATTTTCAATTCGAAAATATCGATTTCAGAAAAAGAGAAATTGGTCGGAGTGTTGAGGGAGCGGCTGGGAGAAAAAGAAACAGAAAGCGTATTGGCGCAGAGTGAAGTGAAGAAACTCGAAAGGGAAATAGCTGAGTGTAGGGCTCAACAAGAACGGGCGTCCAGAAGTAATTTCATTCGTTTTTCAACTTCTCGTTTGAGATATACAAACGGATGTTGAAGAAATCAGAAAAAACGTCGCCCAAATAATCAAACAACTTTGTCATTTGGAAGTCGAGGCTGACAGTTTGGTTGGGATGGGGGGAGGAGAGGAACTCGGTAGAACAGCTGGTTTGTCTCTTCTTTTGAGAGTAGAATCGATTCAGAGAGCTCAACTCAAACAGAAAACGAAGCAGAAAAAGTGGAGGAGAGAGAAAGCGATGAAGGAAATACATCGGTATATTTTTCTTTTTGTTAACACGTAAACGACAATATGAGCCACCGGTGGCTCATAGCAGACGCGTGAAAAAAATGACCTTATCCCCTGCGTCATTTTTTGTTAAAAAGGGATTGTTGTTTACGTGTTAATTTTTCTTGTAGGGTTTAATTTTGGGTGGTTTGGGAGAAATAAATACAATTTACTTGCTCGATTCGAGGGCTCAAAGTTGGAAAAAACTGAACATCACTCTTCCAATGGAAATGTTTGGTTTTGGAGCTGCTATACTCAATGAAGAAATCTATATTTTTGGAGGATTTGCCAATCGTGATTGGCATCAGGGCTGTTATAAATTGAAAGATGATGGAAGTTGGATCCAATTGGCATCGCTAAATCAAAAAAGATATAATATTTCAAGTAGCTCTTTGGTTTACAAAGGAGACATCTGGGTTATTGGAGGAGATTCTAGAGGGTCTTTAAAATCAGTAGAAAAGTATAATATTTCTCAGGACAAATGGACCTACATGCCGTTAGTTTTTCTCAAAATTCAATCAAAAATCCTCCAGAGAAATGAATTATGCAAGATATAATGCAACAGCAGCAGTATTTAAGGATCGAATATTTGTTATTGGAGGGTATAATTGGAAAAAATTAAAATCTGTGGAGACGTTTGATCCAAAACTACAGAAATGGATCTTCTTTTGCGATTTGCCTTTTGAACTTTCTGGCCATACGATGCTAATCAGCAATTCAACTCTATCCATTTTTGGAGGCAATTCAGAATCTGGCTCATTAAATAACGTATGGGAAATGGATATCAAAGATTCCAAGAAGAAATGGACAAAAAAACAGAGTTTTAAACATCCACGATCGAGTTTTGGGATAGGAAAACTCTCAAATGGAATTATTCTATTTGGTGGCTGTAAAAGTGGAGAAACATCTGAAATATTTGATGGAAATAAATGGATTGACGGACCGAAGCTGCCTCAAAAACTATCACACTTCGCTTATACATCCATTCCCCGATCTCTTGAAGAAAGCTTTCTAAAGAAATTTTCATAATTGTTAGGCAGTATTTGTATGAAATCCATTCCTCGCTCGCTCGGAATTCTCATAAATTGTTTAAAAATCATTTGCTCTCAATCCCAATCATTTGAAGGAAGATTGATTCAATGCGATCTCTGATGTCCCAGATGTCTCTTTTGTAAACTAGAGATCTATTGGAAATAGCAGATCTCTGGGACTATTTTATGAATTTCTTTCATTTTCTGGCCTATTTTTGTGTTTTTGTGCTTATCTAATTTTTGGATAGAAGTTTATTTTAAAGAATCAGAACCTTAGAATCAAGAAATACTTGAGTATTTAGATGGATGCAACAATTGTGTACTTCGACGCATTATAGTTCTGATTGTTCAAAATAAAATTAATGCGTTGCAGTAGCGAGATGATAACGAGATTTCTTGGTTCTAAGGTTCTGATTCTTCTTAGAGGAAGATGAGCACAAAAAGCCAAAAATAGGCCAGAAAATGAAAAATTCATGGAATAGCCCAAAGCCCCCAAAAAGCGGGAGCCTTCGGCATACCAGCCAAAGAAACTTACACTGATAATAGCCAGTCCATTTTGAATAGCCGCCAGTAGTATTGAAATACATTCTAAGCACGTTTGTCGTTGAAATAATGAATGTATCCTCATTCACATAGGCTAGTCTAAAAAGCTCATATAAATGATGCAAAAAGGATGAGGATCCGAACAAAATGCCACCAATTTGTATGTTCTTCATCGAGCTCTGGCTCGAAATCGCATCTTCATTTTTTTCCATGATTTATTGCAAAATTTTTCATAAATACTGTCGTTTTTATACAAATATAGTCTGTATCAAAATCTGGCAACCAAACTGACTATCACACTGCGCTGCAGATTTGAATTTAGGTTGGCCGCTCTGGCTTTATCCTAATTTTTTAAATTTATACTACTTTTCTTTTTTTATTGTTTTTAATTAATTTCTTGTGTTTTGTTTTCTTCATATTGTATAAAACCAGTTTTAGTGGTTTTTCGCTTTCTTCTGAATCTCAAAAGCTAATTCTAAAAAAAATCTATTTCCCCTAGCCCAGATCAAAAAAAGACTGACCATAAAGACTGCCGTGAATATTGCCCAGAAACATAACGGGTCCGTCGACTTCAACGATTTTTCCGCCATAAAAATCGCCCGTAAAGACGTCGAATCAATTCGAGAGTATATCGAGATATTCCAAAAGAAATGCGTGGGTATATTTGCTAAAAAAGCGTACATTCGTCTCTGCTATTTTGATTCTATCCTCGCTGGCGATGCTCTTCGTTTTCAGCTCGAGCGTTAGCTCTTTTACCAGCACTTTTGGGACATTTCAGAGCGCATGTTGCAGCAGCTTCTTCATTTTTAAAATATAGGCAGTCTCCGCTACTCGGCCAGGATCAGCTGCATCGTGCGGCACTAATGGCTCCATAAATTTGGGGTTAAAGCTCCAATGATAAAAGTTCTTTATGGTCCGGTAGCCTAGCTCTGAGCTCATTGTTTGTGGCATTTTTTCAATCTTTCTCATCAAATCGAAATTGATTCCCTCTATTGGGCAATAAGGTTGAGTGACGTCGATTACGGTAGCGTCGTTTAGCATCTCAAAATTCAGAGCGTTCAACTTATCTTAAAAAAGCCACATTTATAGTCTGTTCATAAAAAGACAACATTCTACTTCGTATCCATAAAAGGGATTTTCGAGGCGAGACCCACATTATCCTAAAAAAGGCCTGTAGTAAATTTTAGAATCAAAATGGGTCTTTCGCCGCAAAACACCTTTCTTGGCTACGAAGAAATCGTCTTTTTTTTCCTTATTTACTAATTAATTAGGTGAAAAACAATGATGAAGAAAACGAACGATAGAATGCAGATCTTGATGTACAGCCAGTAGCTGTTCTTCTTCCGGATTAGCGGCTCGAACTTCATAACCACCGGGTGCTTTATTATCGCATTCCATGATCGTACAGCAGCTGTCATTTTGATTTGCATTACGTTTATTTTCGTTTTTAATGTCGACCTTATTCTCTCCCTTCACATCCTTTTTCTCATTATCATCAGGCTCTTCGTCGCTTTCATCTTCATCGAAATCGTCATTATCAACCTTCCGACAGCATTCGATATAAATGAAAATGATTCCTACGGCTAGTGGCACGCAGATGCCAACTACAGCCGAAATTGCATACGATATTGCTGAAAATTTGAACTTCTTCTTTGCTAACTTCTTAGTCTAATTCTATATTTAAAAATTGGCATTCTGTATTAATTTTACTAATGGGAATCGATTTTTCAGGCGCTATTTTACTCCCAAGAAAAAGTATAAAGCTGGTAACCTAGGACCCGAAGCGACGAGACCCATTTTTTTAGGATAAATTTTATCAGAGAAATGCGTTTACGCAAAAAATGGGTCTCGATGTGGTGCGAAGATCCTAGCTTTTTGTTACAACTTTTGTATATTTCTAGGGTAAAGTTACTTTAAAAAATCAAATTCCGCTGTTAAAATTAATATAAAAATTTTAAAAAAATCACTGAATTAGCCATAGATTTCTAGCTCTGGACTACAATAACCTCAAGAATGGGCCTGGTTCGAGTAGTTTTCTTGAAAGTTTGAATAGATTTTAAGAGCCCTTCAAAAGTAACCTATGGGATCTATTAGACTCAATTTTGGGATTTAAAAAAATCCAAACTAACTTGGATGAAAGCTGATTTCCTTGAGATTGAGAAAGATTTCTATCCTTTCCAAAGGAAAATCGTGGATTTTGATGCTTCCCTCCAATTTGGTGACATTTTCTCATTTCTTGTTGAACTTAGCTAGATCTGTTTTGTTATCCAAGTCGAAGTCGCCACTGATGATATTGCATTTATCACCAGCTGAGACAGTTCCATTTTTCCAGTACGCTTTATTGCATTTCTGATCTAAAATTCAGCTTCTAATTGATCAATAGATGATGGATTTCCCCACCGCAATCTTTGTTTCCAGAAGTGGTGAGATTTTTCCCCAGGTGGCTTTCCAACTTTTTGAAGATTTTATCATATCGGCAGAGGTACTTGTTGTTTTTAATTGTGTGCTTGCTACAAGCTGACTTTGTCGCCATTCGAGTTCCATCCAACACATCCAGGAATTCAATCGTGTCCAGTTGAGAGTTTTCGATTTGAATACAGCCTTTGGTGTAGACCAACGAAGGTATGTAATTGTTTCCTTTGATGATCTTGTTGTTGATTGTGAGAGTGTGTCAGTTGTATACAAGCAGCTTAAGAGATCAACCATGTGCTCAAGAGGGCTATTTCCAAAATTGCATTCTGAAAATAGGGGGCTATCTACAGTATCTCAGATTTGTTCTACTCTACTTGGAAGAAAAGAGTGAGCCTTACCTTCAATCTCCTTTTTGAATATCATGTGAGCCATTTATACTTTTTATTTTGGCAAGTTGCGAGTTCATGAGTAGTTTGTTTCCACAGACAACGAGTGTTAATTCGACATTTTGTTCGTTGGCAACATTCTTAAGCTTTCCCATCTCTACAGTAGCATTAAATAGTTTCTTGTTGTACTTTATAGTAAATGCCATATTCTCTCCAGCTAGAATCGATATGATGAGTCTGTAAAAGAACTAGCATCTATTGGTAGCAACAGCAACTAGATGTGCAGAGGTTAAAGTGGAGTTTATTATTATGACATTTGCTGCTATCTTCATTATTTTTTTCTTGATCTTTATCATCCTCCCTAATGAAAGCAGCGTCGAATTGAGTTTGAGTCCAGTTGGAAAGATCCAAGTGCGCGGGGTAACTGTTAAAGTGGAAATAGTAGTCAGCTTGGGTGCAATTTTGCATTCGTTCTGGGAGGTAAGCTCTATCTTTAAAATCAAGCTCGTCACAATATTCGTTTGCTCGAGCAAGCCTAATTACTATTAGGTTGGCGACTAATTTCTGGGACACTTTGGAGATAAAGCTCTAAGAATTTATTTAGTTGACCTGTTAGCCCAATACTATAGATTATTAATCTATGCCAAGTACTTTATATTCTACCACTGTCGTCCCCCCAGGATGGCTGCTGTTGGCCGTGTTCTACGTCTATCTCGTGAAGGCCTGAGATCAATCATTATTTACGAGTTTCGTCTTGGCTCGTCTGTGAGAGAAGCAGCCACGAGGATCAACATGCTAATGGGTGGTGGAACAGTCTCTAATTCTACGGTGCACAAATGGTTCCAACGCTTCACATCTGGAAACTTTCCCCTTGAAGATGAACCCTATACTGGACGTCCATTGACCTTCAATGAAGATCGCCTAAAAGAATCCACTGAACAGGATCCTCGTCAGACAACCCGGTGTTTAGCAGAAGGATTTCAATGCTCACACAGGGCTCTCGAAAACTATCTTCATTCGATTGGATACGCCTGGAGATACGTCATCTGGATTCCTCACGCTCTGACCGTTCACCAGCTGCGGATGAGGTCTGACATCTGCAACACTCTCCTCACTTCCCATTATGGATCTGACTGACTGGACTATGTGGTAACAGGAGACGAGAAGTGGGTCTTTTACGTCAACTACTCGCACAAGCGGCAATGGCTCAAGCCAGGAGAGAAGGGAGTCCAAGAAGATCATGTTGTGTTGCTGATGGAATGTCAAGGGAGTTGCTCATTGGGAGCTGCTGCCATACGGTTCCGTTATCAATGCTGAGATATACTATGAACCGTTGGATCGAGTGGCAGCTAAGCTGAGAGGGATATAGAGGAAAGTTTTCTTCTTGCATGACAATGCGCGTTTACATATCGCGAAGTTGACTCATATGAAGCTGCGCAGTCTCGGCTGGACGGCTCTTCCCCATCCACCGTATAGCCTTAACATTGCTCCATCCGACTACCACCTCTTTCGGTCTTTGACTCATCGTCTGAAAGGACTCCACTTCCTTGATGAAGATGACCTCAAAATGGACCTTCAGTCGTTCTTTGATCGCAAGTCCCCAGGCTTCTACAGAGAGGGAATCTACAAATTGCCTGAACGTTGGCAACATGTCGTGGATACCGACGGAGGGTACGTCAGTTATTGAAAACTAAATACAAGAGAATAAACAGCTTAGAAATAAAATATTGAAAAGTGTCTCAGGAATTATTCGCCAACCTAATATGAGGTGTAGCCTGAAAGGGAATTCAAATGGAAGTAGAAGCAAACTGACCATAGCAGGGAAAGCCTACAAACGACCATTTCGGAGAAGAATGCAAGTCCAACTGGCTCTCTCTGTTAATCCTCTCTATTTAGTCAGCTTTTGGTTGAGTTAGATTTTGAGAGATTTGACAAGTTTATCACGGAGATCTACCTTATTAAATTAAAAGTCAAGTAGAAAGAGGACGACAAATCTAAAGGGAATAGGGTAAAATTCCAAGAGAATTGGACGCAAACTAGAGGGAGGAAAAGGGACTATAATTCGAGGGGAAAGGGGCAAAACATTGAATCAAATACAGCCTTGCCGAGGCCTCTCCACATTTAGGGCCGAAGGTCCGCCGATCTACCTGTTGGCTTCTATTCTCATTCGAGATTACCGCTAAGGGAGGCTGCAGAGCGATAAACACAGTTCGCTTTAGACACCCCTTTTGTACATAAAGTGCGAAGCAAAAGTATAGAGCCACCCACAATTTTTGCCATACAGACATTCAGGGTGGTTCTGGAGTCTTGGGAGTGTTTTTATCGTCTTCAGCGACATTTAAAACCTCAGTATTTCAACTTTCGCGACGATAGACCACTCGAATCAAAAATATGGACGACTTTTATAAAGCATGTTAAGTTGAGGGGGTGCAAAAGTATAGAGCCATTGAAGAAAAAGTTTAAAAAAATCACAAAAAATTTTGTTCTATTTCGATGTACACTTTTTAGTACTTGATAATGCCTCCGCTGCTTTGAATACAGGCAAAAATTCGATCTGGCATCGACTTGACGAGGGCTTGGAGAAACTTCTTGTCCATTTTCTCCCGCTCGAACCAAATGACTTTCTGAAGCTCATCTACAGTATTAATTTGCTGCTCATTTGCATAAACACGTCGAGCAAGAATTCCCCAAACATTTTCAATCGGATAGATGTCAGGGGAGAGAGATGGTGGGTGGATTGACTGCCATTCTGATTACTTTGATCCACATGTTGGCCATTTTTCAAAGGAGGACCCAGTTTCGCACGGTGTTCATCAATCAGGCTGCTTGTCTCCTTTGGAGTGCCATCATCGCCCTCTGGTTTGGTCAGTTTTCTCTCCTCAAAAGAAGTATTCTTCAGCCTTCATCTCATTCGGCCTGGAGAAATGGCCGGACAACACCTTCGAACTGACGGATTCCCTGGTCAAAGTCTACAAACACCTGCTGATTGACGTCTTCATCAATAAGAACAACTCGCAGAAGCAGATTTCCCGTCTGAATTCCGCCTACGAGTGCTATGGACTCGACGGGTCGATGGATTTCTTGACAGAAGCCGGCAACATCCACTCTCCTTTCCCGAGAATCATAGGAAATCTCACTTAAATCATGCCGGAATCCTGCTGTCTCGACGCTTTTCCAGAGTGCTTTCTCCAGAAGAGTAGAGCCGACATCTCGATGCGAGGAATGCGGACGATGGGATGCAGGGAGACCATCCATCATCCCCTCATGATTCAGACGAGGACCATAGCCGTCGTGGTGACGCTTGGCTTCCTTCTGATCGTCGTCATCACCTTCGCTCTTTATGACATCCTCACCGCGATGAAGAGGAAGAGAGCCTCGTTCGAGAGGCGGAGAACCACAACTAACGAGTACATCAAGGCCTAGGAGGAATGCTACAAATTATAACTAAATAAAGCTTCTTTTGACTCGGCGCTTCTTATATTTCTGATGATGAGGTCTTCAAATTGAATAAAGTTTGTGGAAGATCTACTCTGTAATTCCTTTAGAAACACCTCAAGCGTTCCTTTATCAGTCCCCACTAGCTCTCTTCTTATCTCTTTCACTTTTATATTTCCACTTGCAACAGCAATCCAATTTTCCAGCTATTCAGTCTCTTTAAAATGTCTGATTCAAGTCTAACCGAGACTGACCCGGACTTGCAAATATATGAAGCTCAGGCTATTATAATTGAGCAAAATGAAGAAATAAGACAATTAAAACAAGAAATTCAAAGATTTCAAGCGGGGAATTCCAATAGAAATCAGGAAGAATTACCGCAGAAAAGTTCGCTTTTTATTAAAATAGTCGATGAGAAATTCAGTGGAAAGATTAGAAAAAGAGCAAGCTGTCTCAAAAGCCGATATTTTCCAGTTGAGTGAACGAGTTAAAAATCTGGAGTTGGCTGTCACTCAAGCAGGTCAGTTAGCAGCAAACGAAAATAAGAAAATAGTGGAAAGACTGGAGCAAGATCTGACATCCAAAAATAGTTTGATCCATCGCTCCATAGAGTTGCAGTTTAAACAGACAGCTGATTTACAATCGAATGGACATCACTTGATTGCGCAACAGAAGAAACTGGGTTTGATGAAAAATTAAATAATTTCCAGAAGTTTCAGCTCAAAACGAAAATAAAATTGAAAAAGAGAGTGGAATTCCACAAAATCCATCGGTAGGTTTTTAATTTAGATTCGACTTTGCTTGTAGGTTTTAATCTTGGGCGGCAATGTACCTGACAGTTGGGAACTTTTGAATAAAATTTACTTGCTCGATTCCAAGGCTCAAAGTTGAAAGAAATTAAAAATCACTCTTCCAACGGCACTGTATGATTTTGGAGCTGTTGTTCTCAATGAAGAAATCTATATTTTTGGAGGAAATGCCAATGATGCTTTTAAACAAGATTGTTATAAATTGAAAGATGATGGAAGTTGGATGCAATTGGCATCGCTAAATAAAAAAAGAGCTTATTTTTCCAGTAGCTCTCTGGTTTACAAAGGAGATATCTGGGCTATTGGAGGATATTCTGGAGATTCTAAAGAGTTTCTACAATCAGCAGAAAAATACGATATTTCCCAAGATAAATGGACCTACATGCCGTTTGTTTTTCCTCAAAAATTAATCAAAAAACCTTCCAGAGAAATGAATTATGCAAGACGTGATGCACCAGCAGCAGTATTTAAGGATCGAATATTTGTTACTGGAGGAGAATTCAATAATAAAAACTTAAAATCTGTGGAGATGTTTGATCCAAAACTACAGAAATGGATTTTATTTTGTGATTTGCCTATTGGAGTTACCGGTCATACGATGCTAATCAGCAATTCAACTCTATCCATTTTTGGAGGCTGTTCAGGACCTGGCAAATCAAATAGCGTATGGGAAATGGATATCGAAGATCCCGAGAAGAAATGGACACAAAAACAGTTTAAATTATCCACGAGGTTCCTTTGGAATAGGAAATTTCTCAAATGGAATTATTGTATTTGGTGATAGGCTAAATATTAGAAAAACATCCGAAATATTTGATGGAAATAAGTGGTTTGATGAATCAAAACTGCTTCTAAAAATATCATTTTTTGCTTATACATGCATTCCTCGTTCCCTTGAAGAAAGATTTTTGTCAACATTTTCATAAATCTAAATTAAATAAAAACTATTTGTTATTGTTGAATAAAAATAATAAAAAATCATTATGCCCAGCTTTTGCCATTCCTCATTGTGAATAAATGTTTCTTTCTCGAATCTTCCAACTCTATCAATGGGTGAATAAAAGCACCAATAATTTATTTTCTCATCCAAAATTTACCCGAGGAAAGACCAAACAAAAGTGAAAAATGCGACAAAGAAATGGAAAGAGATCAAAGTTGAGTTCGCCGAATTCAACTCCCTTTCACTTCCAGCAAAACGAGCACTAAATCCCTGAGCTAGGTATCCATCATCTGGTTGAACTTGGAAGACAACATTCATTTCGGAGTTTCTCGTAGTGCAATATGAGGAACTGCTTCCATAGTTGAAACTTTCATAGCTGGCTATTTGATATCCGCCAACTGCGCCATCATATACAAAAATGTAGTCTCCCTGTCGAAGATCGATGCTGTCAAAGACAATACAAGTTTGAGATTGCTCAGAGTTGAGCGTGTAAGTGCAGTTTCGGCCATAATTTGGAGTCGAGTAGTAGTTTGGATAGCCATCGCTTGTAATCTGAAAAAGGGCTTTTATTTAAAAATTTAGCTCAAATCCAAATATCATATTCTTTCTATTCTTCCCGCGAATTTTTAAAATTTTCACTTGCTTTCATAATTTTTGATGTTCTGCAAAGTTATAGATGAGATCAAAAGCTACAGCTTTGCAGAAAATCCAAAATTATGAAATTAAGTGGGAAGCTTTGAAAATTCATAACAAGATGCTTTTTCCTGGGGAGGCTTTTATTCGATCCGGTAGTTTTATGTCATCAAAATAGCTTTTTTTTCTCTCAATATTTTCTGATTTCGCGAGTCCTAAATCTGCTATTTTTGCTTAGAAAACCATAAAAATAACAGAAAATTATCTGAAAATCGTCTTGAACTCCCAGTTAAAATAACCCATTTGTGACATTCTAGAGTCAAAAATATTTCTTTTTCTTTGGTTTTATTAAATTTGATGGGATTTTGGATATTCTTCATTTTTAGGCCTACGGCAACTTAAAATAACATACCGTTCCAGAATAATATTCATTCGTGTTGCAGTTAGGAGCGGAGGCGTAATTAACAGTCCAATATGATCCATCACCATAGGTAGTAGTATAGATCATTTTGATGAAATTTGTCGGAGAAACGACAGTCGTTGTGGAATATTGTCTAGTCAGTCTAGAGAAATATCTCTAATCCTCAAAGATTCGTCTTACGTTTTGAAAGGAGTAGAAGCGGTATCACTACTGTAGAAGCTTATATTGCTAGAGGAAGGCAGATAAATGACATTGAATGCTATCAGAGCCTTGTATGAAGATCCTTCAGTAACCTTGTAAGTACAAGAGTTTTCGGTGTCACAAGTTTGAGGATATCCAGGCGAGTAAATCTAAATTGGGGGAATTTCTTGAAAAAGAGTAATAGCTACCGTTCCATTGTTTGAATACGAAGTGGCATATGTGCATTTTTGAGAAGAAGGAGTTGCTGAAAATAGGAAATGAGGAGATTTTCTGCTTTTACTTCAATTAAGAAAACATAAAATCTATGATTTTTGGGTCAGAACTTTAACTACAAGAATAATTCTAGACTCAAAGCTCCAGTAATCCCACGGACTCTTCAGTTTCGCGAAATTTGTAAAAAAAAGTTTTCTTCGATTTGGTGGCTTTTTTTCTACTTTTGCAACTCTTTTTTACTCGATATAAGCTAGATAAAAGTTAAGAAATTTGCAAAACAAGGAGCTATTTGGGGTTTCAGATTTCAGCACTATCAGCTGAGTGAATTTTACCAATGGTTATGGCATTTTTCACGCTTAAAAGTAGCAGTAAGGCTAGAATAATGCAAAAAATTCGATTTTTGGTGTCAATTTCACCTGAAATGAATTAATATTTTGGGATCTAAAACCAAAAAAAAGTTGAGATCGAATAGCAGAAACTACGTATCCTGGGGCCAACCAAACCGCTAAAAATGTCCTCTAATGTCACCGTATTTTTAAAAAAAAATCAGGGGATTGCTGGATTCTCTCTTGCTCATCACTTACTTGTAGTCGTATTAAGAGAAACGACTAAAATATAAAAATCTGATCATTTTTTACAAAAAAATTGACCTCCATAGTTGGCCACCCAGGTGGAGCCATCGTTATAGGTGGAATTGAAGAACATTCTAATCACATTCGTCGAGGAAATAACAGTCGTAGGCGAGTCCCAATAATAGCTCAATCTAAAAATAAGATTCAATTTATTTCTCTCTTCAAGTCTTACGTTTTAAAAGGCGTCTTACTGTAAATATCGCTGTAGAAAATCAATTTGCCATATTGGTTCAAAGAAATGCTAGAAAAGTAGATCTGCGCTGTCCTGTTTTGATCTACAGTAATCAGATATTCGCAGCTAGTACTATCCATTCCATATGGATAGCCAGGGGAATAAATCTAAATTTTGAAATTTTTGTGATTGAGAGCAGGAATTACTATTCCATTTCCTGAGAAGAATTGAGGAGTTGGACAGAATACTGGGGCTCTGGTCGTCGGCTTTGGGGTGGTCGTTGTTGTATCGCAGGTGTTTATTTGATCTAAAATAATATTTTATTAGGAGTCTTCAAAAAATAAAGAAAAAAGCAGATACTCGAATAATAGCGACTGAGCTTATTTTTAGGCTACAATCTGGGTAATCTGGCAACAAGAGTCTCACAAAGAAATATTAAATAGCCAGGTCTTATTGCGATTTCTGTAAAGAATGGTATTTTTCGAATTCGTAGAGGAAATCAAGAGCTTCAGCTTTGTAAAAAAATACCACCCAAAGTCGAAATGACAAAAACTGATAGGAAAATGAATCCATATTGAAAAGCTTGGGCCGAAAAGAGCCCTGCGTTGGATTTTCGCGGCGGAACCCATTTTTTCCTTTAGTAAATTTTAGGATAAAAATGGGTCCCAGTGCGGAGACCCTAATTCTCGGCGCACTGCGTATACGCAGGGCAATCATCACGTGTGTTTCTATTCAAGGGGATACGATAGTTTTCTGGCATCAAACTAGTTTTGTTTTTTTTAAATAATTTTCTCAATATTTTAGAATTTTTACAAACAAAAATCTGATTATTATAGCTAGAAGATACAGTAACCCATCGAGATTGGCGACAACCTAGTCAAAAACATTTCTTTTCTTTGATTTTTTAAAAAAATTTCAACTTGAAAGTTATTCACTTTTGATTAAATTTTTCACTTACTTCTCTCACAAACAGTTGGAATTGCCTGTCCGCAGTCGCTGTTGATCCATTTTCCAGCTTGAACAAGATCGGAACGAAGAGCCATACTCACACAACTTCCCAGCTGTTGATTTTGATATCCTGAACAGATCCGGTTGATTCAGATCAGTTTCCTACCAAAATTATCGAAATTAAAGGCGCTGCCATCATCCCATCCATATTTTCCAGTCGTATTCAATGTTAATCCAGTATAAGCGTAGGCATAGGTAGTGGAGCTGGACAAGCTCTGGATGAAACTATTTTCGCCGGAAGAATGAATCGAAGCGACTGTTCCACAGGTATCAATGCAGACTGATTTTGCCAAAAGGTAGCTATTTCGAGTAATCGACCAGTAGCATTTATCTCTGAAGGCGTAGGTATCATAATAAGATCCCATATAGAAACTTCTGCTGCAGAATGGAGCTGTAATTTTTAGTTTTTTTTTTGAAAAATTATTTATCACCTGCAACTCCCGATGTCCATCTACAACCGTAATAAGATCTGAATGAGCTGCAATCTGCACTAAACCAGAGGCCAGTTGTGACATTCATGTAGACGCAGGGTCCTTGAGATAAATTCGGTTGGTCTGGAAAATATTTTTTTGCTCAATTTTATTAACTAATTTCCGCGAAATTTGAATTGCTGTAGCCTTGTGAAAAATCTTAATGGGTCTTATCCCACAAAGAAAGACCTATAGCCTGTTCAAAAATAATAAGACAAAGCTGCATATTCGCGTTGCCAGAGATAGAGATGTTTGCGGTAAAATCCATTTTTATCCAAAAGTTTACTGTAAAGGTCAAAAATGACTCCCGAAAACGAAAACCCCTTTTCTCGGGGCAACGAAAATACGCAGTTTTGTCTTTAAACAGATTATAAGAAATTTTTCTTTTCTATGGGATTGTTCCTATATTTCTCAAAAACCTTGAAAATTCCCCCTCTTTTGAGCTTCTTTTGTAAAAAAAACTCCTCCTCCCCCTGAAAATATTCATCCAATCGAAGCTTAAAAAGATAATTTGTCATAGGGAAAGTCATGGTCTTATCTTATCCTAAGGTTCCGCTTTCAAAAATACTTTGGTTTAAAGCGAGAGAGATAGGAAAAATAAACTTTTGGGGCTTTTAGCTTCAATTGGATCCTAGATTCGCTTAAAATTCCTTTCTTTTCGAATGAAAAGGCTTCAATTTTGATTTGTTCGATCAATTTATCAAAGCAACTACTCCCAAAAAAGTTTCTTGTGTCAACCCAGCTTTTACGTGAGATCCTTATCTCTTCGAAAATGAATGCCACCATCGGTCGAGCCGTGACTCACTTGCTTATGGCCTTAAACTTTCGAGATAACACGTAATTTCCGCTCTTTGTCTCTTCAAAAAAGTTTACCTGCAGCGAAATTAGAATAATCAAACGTTGAGAGAGTCTTGTTCGGGCTAATATCCCAAGCACACGAGGTGGTCAGATTCGAAGTACAAGTCATTCCCAGCCAAACGGTGCTTAAACCCCTAGCCCTTTCGCCCGTCCCATTATTTTCGGAAGCACTGCTGATTGAATATAGATATCCTCCATTGGATGAGCACAGATTGTAAGCATAATTCCTGTAATTTTGCGAATACAAGCCGGAATAACAGCTGCCGTCTCCTCCATTGGAATAGCCCGAAGGACAAGGCATTGTTGTAGTATCGGCCAGAAATGATTGGAAAGTGGTAGTTGTTCTATTCTGACAAAAGCCAAGAGCAAAAGAAAGAAGCAGGCAAAAAGCCCGCATGATTTGGCTAATTCACAAT
The DNA here is from genome assembly GCA_932521405.1 of Oscheius sp. JU1382. Lineage (NCBI taxonomy): Eukaryota > Metazoa > Nematoda > Chromadorea > Rhabditida > Rhabditidae > Oscheius > Oscheius sp. JU1382. Next base: position 7,590,022 of record OW051479.1, read on the forward strand.
CTGGAATGGAGAAGTTTATCCGAGAAGGTGGACCGATAAGAGAAAAGAGGGAAAGCTCTTCTGATCGTCTTTGATCTCTGAAAAGTGGACGAGAAAGATAATGGCTTTGTAAACAAAAATCCTAAAATCAATTATAAAAAAAAGATCTACCATCATTTTAGAAGAGAGAAGGGGAAAATTTTTAAAAAATGGTGGCTTGGAATGATGATGATTAGAAGCGAAAATGATTCAATTTTTGAGATCAAAAATGCCCAACAAAAATCTAAAAATTAAAGAAATTCCTTGAGATCTATTTGGACAAAAAAGCCAAAAATCCCGCGAGTCTTCACAATTTTTTAAGCGATTGAGCTCAAATTTTGTGTGAAGATATTTTTCCATCTTAACCACCATAATTCAAAATTTCAGCTAATTTGGCTGCTTGTTGATTGAATTATCACCATCACAAAAACGCTGACTTTAGCAGCTTTTCTATGTCGGTGAATCGTGATGAATTTTGTCCTTTTAGTTGGAAAAATTCTACAAGGATTTCTGAGAATAAAACAGAAAGAGGTGATCTCGCTATTTCCAAATAGCTCCAAACTGTCGAACCAGCTACAATGGGGAAAGCATTTATTTGCACAAATCATTGATATCATTTTTGATTCATCTGATTCTTCTTAGAGGAAGATGAGCACAAAAAGCCAAAAATAGGCCAACAAATGAAAGAAATTCATAGAATAGCCCAAGAGTCGCCCAAGGCTTCCAAAAAGCGGGGACCTTCGGCATACCAGACAAAGAAGCTTACACTGATAATAGCCACTCCAGTTTGAATAGTCGCCAGTAGTATTGAAATACATTCTAAGCACATTTGTCGTTGAAATAATGGTTGTATCCTCATTCACATCAGTTAGTCTAAAAAGCTTTTTTTCAGCTCTTCTTTAATGTCTAAAACTCTACATATTAATTAGGGAATTATTGGAGAATTCATCGCTGTAGAAGATCAACGAACTGCCGGAGCTTAGATTAGACGTAATTTGAATTTGAGCTAGCTCATCAGCTGCTTCAGTTATCACATATTCGCAGCTATTGGCAATTGGAGAGCCGTCAGGATAATCGGGTGATTTGATCTAAAAATGAGAGTTAGCTGACTGATGGAAAAAAGAAAGTACCAGTCCACTGTCATCATAGTAACGAGGATTGGAGGAACATTTCTTGTAGCTAGGAGCCACTAAATCTAAATTAAATTATTTACATTTGCATTTAATCGATTTTTTTTGTCAAAATTCCCAACTTTTAAAGCCATAGCTCCGCTCATTTCCTATCTTTTTTTTGAGATTTCCAGTATTTTGGAATCACGAAATCGAGCTGAATCGAACTACATCAGCCACATTTTGATAGCTCAGGTTTTTGAAATTTCGGAAAACGCTACTTTTGAAGATTAAGCCATCATTTTTTGCTCAACAATCTTGCCTGTAGAAAAAAAATCTAAGCTAACAACTTTAAAAAACAAAAAAATGTGAAACTTGCTCAGAAAATAAAAATAACAACTTTCAGGAACTTTAAGAAAGAAAGCAACATTTTCTATTGGAAGAATTACGGTATTTATAATCTACTTAATTTCTCAAAAGTGAAAAAATACGGTATTTTTTTCTAATAGAAGATAATTCCAGTAGGGAAATCTCTCCTTAAATTTTAGACCAAAAAGTGCCTTTTTTCTGGCCGAAGCCTCTAATACATAAGGTTCCTATTAGGCTCATATTACACAGATTGGTTCACATAAAGTGTGGCGTTCTATTAAAAATTCATTTTTGGGCATTTGTAAAAAAACATTTTTGCTTTGATATGGTGTTATTCGGTTTTCTCGTATTTTTTTTTACCAATTGGACCAATCGGATCTTTCAAGAAGGCTGGGCACTAGCCCACAGCTCAAAGAAGACACCGGAGTGGTGTGAAATGAATCTTCCGATCTTCGAATCTCAATCCATTGGATTTTGAAGTCTGGTCGATTTCGGAGCAAAAGCCTGCTCTTTTAAGCATAAATCACTGAGTTCACCAAAGAGAACTCTGGAGAAAACATGCAAGGAAATCTCACCGGAATGATTGCGCGTATTTTCAAGAATTTCAATAAGATATTGAATGCTTGTATAGAAGCTAAAGGCGGCCAGTTTGAATGCGATATGTAACTCTTATGTAGAAGTTTTCTGGCTATTGAACAAAAAATATTCCTTATTTGGATTGATTAGTGCAAATTTGTTAGTAGTTTTTTGCGTCACACTTTCATGTGAACCGCCCTATAGAGAGAATGTTGTAATTCAAAATCAAATTCTTACGTTTTTTGCAGACCTCTTGTTGTTGGCTGAAAAAGCATTGAGAATTTGCTCATTGTCCAATGGGACCGGCTTCAGTCGTAAGAACCATTGTTACGCAATTTCCAGCTTGAAGATTTTGAACGTTTGGCTTCTTCGAATCGATTCAAAGTCAATTAATTCAGATTCGGATTGTTCTTCACCTCGACAATAAACTCTAAAAAAATTCGATAAATTCCCAAAATAAATAACCTTCTTTGTCTTGACAATTGATCGAATTGTCGATACGCAATTGATCCAAAAAGTCTAGTCGACCCAGGCTGGTCTCCTGAATCTTCAAACAGCCTCGAATTTCCTCCAGCTTGAGTCCATCACTCTTCGAAATTTTCGTCTTGCTATCCATGAAAAGATCTCCCTGAACATAACTGCAATTTACAAGTTGATTCAATGCTTTGAGCGGCTCTCTATCGAAGTAGCATTCTCCTGTCCTTTGCTGGATATCTCCAGTGAGTTGGATCGCCCTCATTTTATCGAGAAACTCCTGCTTCAGGTAGCGATTGCCATGGATTTCAACTGGAATCAAATGGAAAATTAGGTCAAACGTGACGTACCGTTCCAAGCGGAATTTGGTTGGAAAACAAATTTATCCTTGGTGAAGTCTTCGACCAGTACCACCTCGAATTCATAATCTTCAAGCAGCCTTTGATCTCGATTTTCCAACTATTCGATTCTACTATCTTCGTCAATTCCGTGATGATCAGATCTCCATTGACGATTAGATAGTTCTTCAACTCGTCCAGGGACAACAGCGGCTTCTCGATGAGATATTCCCCCGTTTCCAATTGCTCACCAAATTCTTGAATATCGACTGTCGAAGTCCGAGGAAAGATTATCTTTTTAAGATCGACGATCGTCTCCAGCTGAGGGTTTCCTCTGATTCGGATCTTCATCGGCCGACTGATTCGACTCTCATAAGCTATCATCAAATATCTCAGCTTGGCGTTGCCGATGATTTCCACTTCATGGGCCATAGACGATTCTAAAAGAACTCAAAGATTGGACTAACCTTCATCGAAATGAATAAAAACAGTTTTCAGCTGAAAATGGGCTAATCGCACTCGACCGGAGAATCGCTTGAGCGGATGTTCGATAAAATAATCATATTCGTCTTGAGTCCATCCAGAAAGATCGAAGTTCGTTCCTTCCTCTAACTGGCCGTAGAGCTCTCCTTAACAGCTCATCATATCCACTTTTGTGTGGCTGGCAGACAATTTAGAGCACTTCTGACTTCCCTCGCTTGGTTCCTCTCTAATTGAAGCATTGATATTGGCTGGAAATGCTTCAGCCAGGGCAGCCCACCTATTAGCTTGCTTCTGCGTTATACTGAAGAAGCCATTATCTTCGAACAAAATGCACGGATTTTTCGAGCAGACAATTTTCTTCAGTTTTGGGATGTCAAAGCTCCTTGCTTCCAGTGACAGTAATTGTTGCTCGAACTGCAGGAAAGCTCTCAAAAGATCTAAACAACTTACGGTGAGAGTTTGGCAACTTGCTTATCTCAATTCTCTCGAGGTTAGGAAAGATTTCAACATTCGTCCAACTCGTGTTTCGAATAAAAATAGAGCCTTTAAGTACCCCAATGAAGTCGTATTTCTTCAAGGATTTGATATCCGTGTTTTCGTCAAAAATAAGATCTCTATCAACGGTATAGGGTTCTTTGCCCATGCTTCCATAATCTGTAATTCAGCATTTGTTCATCAAAATAAGGCCAAACTAACCGCAAATGGCGTTGTTAATGATCTTTAAATTCACAAATTTCTTCGCTATATTGTCAAAATCCTGTATGTTCTGGCAGATCTTCTTGTTGTCGGCGATTATATGCCAGCCATAATTACAATGCCTTTTTTGTTTCTATGTTCATTCACATTCGACAAGAAGTCCAAGTTGGAGTTGACGATACGAAGGCATCCTCGAATTTCGGTGAGCCTCTTATTGAAGCGGCTCGTCGCATTGCTTTCTATTTCTTTCGTTTCCTCATTGATCACTAGATCTTCAAAGATGTACGCGCAGTCGGATAGCTCTAACATATCGCCAAGGGGTTTGCTGCCAAAAGCACACTCTAAACGGTAAGAAAGTCAAAGAAAAGAAGGTGGATCTGACCTCCAACATCTTGAATATCAGCTGACGTAACATTTTTTAGTTCTCTCATTTTAGCAAGTTGTATATAATGGATAAGCTTGTTTCCACGGACAACGAGCTTCAATTGTGACTCTTTATTTTCTATTCCTTCGTATTTGTTTACCAAGCCATTAACATTTATAGTCATATTGAACAATTTTTTATTGCTCTTGATAGTAAATGCCATATTCTCCCCAGCTGAAATCGAATTGATTAAGCCTGTAAAAGAAGTTGCATATATTGGTAGCAAGAGCAACAAGTTGTGCAGAGGTTAAAGTGGAGTTTATAATCGTGACATTTGCTGCAATCCTCATCGTGTGTCGATTTCCTTCAGCATTTGTTCTAATGAAAGCAGCGTCGAATTCAGCTTGATTCCAGTTGGAGAGATCTAAGTGCACGGGGTAACTGTTGATGTGAAAAAACACACCGCTAATTGCGGTGCACTTTATCATTCGTTTTGGGAGATCAGCTCCGCCATTGAAATCAAGCCTATGACACCTCGAACAAGCCCTATTGCCATAAGGAGGAGTCTGGAGGAATTAAAATGGACGAAGGTACAAACTAACCAAAACAAGAAAGGGGAAAGACTTCTGACAACCATTTTGAATAAGAATGGAAGTACAACTGATTCGCTCTCTGCTAATCGAGTTTGAGTTGGATTTAAAGAGACTTGACAAGTTTACCACATCAGAAATTGGCTACTGACCTCTTTTTTGCCCAAATACACTCCGGAAAGTTAGAGGAATCTTCGAAACACTTGGAAAATAAATACGAGGAAAGTTGATCGAGATCGAAAATAGATAGCCAACATTTTAGCGTCGGATAGAGACAATTGGAGGTCTACAATCGTGATGGTAGACTGGCAAGGCAAGCAGTCTTCACTATGTCAATAAATAATAATATCTTTCTTCTGTCTTGGAGATCGATGGGTTCTGGAGTGACTCCATTAATTAATCGAAAAAATACCAAAATTTCGATTAACGCTTAATCGCTCCAACCCTGGTCCTGGTCGTTGGATCTTGGGGGTTCTCACGCTTCCCGGGAAAATCTTTAACCCGACCACTGAAGACGGCAATCTCGAATCGAATTTTGCGCGACATAGGTGGGAATTTTGCACGACAGCACCTGCACCTTGATTAGTTTCCAACTTTCTGCCTCTCCAACGTTCTTCAGCTTCGTTAAAATGTCTGGTTCAAGTCTGACCGAGAGTGACGCCGTTTTAAAAATCTATGAAGCGCAGGCTATTATCATTGAGAAGAATGAAGAAATAAAGCGATTAAAACAAGAAGTTGAAAGTCTGCGAATGGCAATTTCCAAAGGAAATCAGCAGGAATTGGCTCAGAAAGGTTCGTTTTTTAAATAGTCGATAAAACAATTCAGTTGCAAACTTAGAAGAGGAGATATCTGCAGCTAAAAATAATAATTGTGACTTGATCGATCGATTGACTTCTCTGGAATTGCATACAAATCAAATGGCAGAGCAGCTGAATAATTTGGTGAGATTGTTTAAAATCGATTAATTTCAGGCAGTTTCTCTTCAAAATGGAAAAAGAAAGCGAGATTCAAAATACATCGGTAGGTTTTAACTTTTAGATTGGACTTTGCTTGTAGATATTAATTTTGGGCGGATGGCTAGAATTGAATTCAATTTATCTGCTTGAATCGAAGACTCAAAATTGGAAGAAACTGAGAATCACTCTTCCGATGGGATTGTTTGGTTTTGGAGCTGTTGTTCTCAATGAGGAACTCTTTATTTTTGGAGGATATGCCAATGGTTATCAGTATGACTGCTATAAATTGAAAAATGATGGAAGTTGGATGAAATTGGCATCGCTAAATCAAAGAAGAGATGATATTTCAAATAGCTCTCTAGTTTATAAAGGTGACATCTGGGCTATTGGAGGATCTTCTGGAAATTCTTTTCTTAAATCGGTAGAAAAATATAATGTTTCCCGAGACAAATGGACCTCCATGCCGTTAGTTTTTCCACAAAATCAAGCAAAAAACTCCCAGAAAATTGACTATTGGAAGATCTAACGCAGCAGCAGCAGTATTTAAAGATCGAATATTTGTCACTGGAGGAAAAAACGAAAAAAGCTTAAAATCAGTGGAGATGTTTGATTCAAAACTACAGAAATGGATCTTCTTTTGTGATTTGCCCTTTGGACTTTCCTGCCATACGATGCTAATCAGCAATTCAACTTTATCCATTTTTGGAGGCTCTTCAGAATCTGGCCCATTAAATAGCGTATGGGAAATGGATATCGAAGATCCCGAGAAGAGTTGGAGAGAAAAACAGTGGCGGAGTTTTAAACATCCACGAAGCACTTTTGGCATAGGAAATCTCTCGTCAATCAACGGAATTATCGTATTCGGTGGTTATGAAGATGCCTCATCCGAAATATTTGATGGAAATAAATGGATTGATGGCCCTGCGCTACCTCAAAAACTATCAAGATTTGCTTATATATCCATTCCTCGACCAATTGAAGAAAGTTTTCTGGAGAAATTTTCATAAATTTGATAAATATAGTTGTGAAAATCAATAATTCAATATGAAAATCAGCCTTGAAGATTGACTCAATTCATGGGAAAATTCTCCAAATGCTCCATCTCCTGACGAAAAGACTTCAAATAAAATCCCATCACGATGATATACATACTCTCCTCTAAATTTAATATTTAAATCAGAAATAAATAGCAAAGTACCCAATAAAAAAATTCCTCCAGCCAAGAAGATCAAAATCCACTTTGTGCTGGGAATATCCTCCAAATAGGCGACCACAAAGCCAATCAAGCAGAGAATTAAACCCAAAATCTGAAATCTTTTTTCGTAAAATTAGATTTTTTTGACTCACTTTAGCGTAAAGACCGAGAGAAAGCATTTTCGGTCGACTTGTTATCCAAGTCATCAAAACGAGGAAAAAAGCTACTCCAACCTATAAAGAAAACTTTAAAAAAATGGGAAAATCTTACATAGATCATGCTAATTCCTACTAGAAGAATGGCTATTTTCTCCACGTTGTTGAAGGAAATTGAAGCGACAATTCCAAAAATCACATGGAAAATAGCCCAAGCAAACAGGAGGGATCTAGTCAGCCCATTTTTTGTCTGTCGATTCGGGCTGCTTGTAGAGATTGGGCGAGTTGAGCTTATAAGATAAGGAGTTGTATAAATTTCTTCCATCGAATTTTAGGGGAAAATGTGTATTGCCAACTAGACGAGATGCTGCGTCAACCAAATGAGTCAATTTAGTTTGAAAATGACTAGTCTTTTCGGGAAAAAAACACAAAGAAAAAGGTTGATTTTTCCTGTTTTTCTGAATTAGGGTGATCATCCAAAATTTCCAAAGAGGATAGAAATCCTAGGGAAAAAGCTATTCGATAGAATGCAGGCTTTTTTTTCTCTTAAAAATTTGGATGCCTTGAAAGCTTCTTAATTGTGGAGGCTTCTCCATTTTTTTAGTGCAAAAGGCGACATCGCTTTTTCAAAAATCTAATTCGTTTTGGCTAAGCCTGGAGATTTTAGAAATTATTTTGCAAAATGATGTTCACCAAAGTTATAGAGGGGATCAAGCTCTACAAGATTGCAATAAATCGTAAAACTAGAAAGCTGACTCAAAATTGAGGAAAATAGCCAATTTGTAGAAAGGGGAACAAAACCTAGTGAGAAGGGAGGAAGATCGCTTACGGCCATACCACGTTGAAAGTACGCCATCCCGTCCGGTCTGGCAAGTCAAGCAACGTTGGGCCCGGTTAGTACTTGGATCGGAGACGGCTTGGGAATCCCGGGTGTCGCAAGCTTTTTTTGCTTACCTTTTTCTTCAATCGGCTCATCTACTCTCACTCTTTTTCTTTTTGATATTTTGGATAAAACTCACTGACTTGAGCTTCTCCTCTGCCGCCACATCGAGAGGCATTTACAGACTTTTACATTTCTCCTCAATTTTTTGGTTAAATTTCGTCGGATGAAAATAGATTTTCAAAGTTCAGAAATAAGTTTATTAGCGACAGTAGTCAACACATTGCGTGGTTAGCCACTTTTTTCTGGTTTGACCCCAAGTTGTTTCAGAAAAAATGTCGAATGAATATGAGGCTGCCTATGAGGAGATTGGTCCTTCAGATGGACCAGTGCCGAATGCTCCGGAGTTGGGATCCGGCGAGCAGAATTTGCCAAAGTCTGGAGAGCTGGTAGCTGCCCCCGTTGATGAAGCTGCGAGTGGATCGAAAAAGCCGGCATTGGAAAATCAAGCCAAAAGCCAAGGGCCGTTTCGAGACGACGGTGTTAAATTGTATTCGGAGAAGACGGGAAAGTCGAAGACGGAGTCGAGTAAGCGTAAGAAGAGAACAACGGAAAGTTTTGAGAAAAGCAAGCCAAAGAAGAAGAAGAAGCCCTGGGCGAATAAGACAAAATGGCGTGCTATTCTCATCCTCTCGACTGTCGTTCTCATCGTTTCTCTTGCTTTCGCAGGTCTTTGTGCTGCCCATCGCTGGGGAGAAGCCAGAGTCATCGCTGCTCTGGCTCCCTGATTTGACAAAAAATAAACTGCGACAGTTTCTGGCAATAAAGAAGCCTTGTCTGACTTTCAAATTCGAATGATGCTTTTAATGTTTAACTGAACACCTTCCACTTTATTATGCTTTTACTTGTGTATTATTAAAATATTAATTCCATTAGCCAGCTATTTGAAGATATTGGCAAATGAAAAAATTACGAAAAGTTTTCTAGGAACCTCTTTTTCGATTGACAAAAGAATGGGTGTATAAGCCAATCTTAATAGTCTTTGGGGCAGTTTTGGTCTATTAATCCAGTCTTTTAGGATTTGTAAGCAAATAAATCAGATGATAGTTTTCTAGCAGATGACAGCCAATTTTGTACTAAATGAATGTGATATTTCTGATAATTGTGCGAGAAATATAGAAAAAAAAACTTGGCCCACGCTCTTCTGAGTGATGAAACCTATAATAGTGCAACTGATTTATGAAATAAACAAATGATTGTTAAAAAATTTATGAGAATTCCATTATTCAAGGTAACGAGGAATGGATTTCGTACTTGCAAATACGGCTTTAAAAATTATGAAAATTTCTCCAGAAAACTTTCTTCAAGAGATCGGGGAATGGATATATAAGCAAATCTTTCTAGTTTTTGAGGTAGTTCTGGTCCATCAATCCACTCATTTCCATCAAATATTTCGGATGTTTCTTCGCTATTACCACCAAATACAATAATTCCATTTAAGAGTTTTCCTATTCCAAAATACACTCGTGCATGTTTAAAACTCTGTTTTTCTGTCCATTTCTTCTCGGGATCTTCGATATCCATTTCCCATACGCTATTTAATGGGCGATAATATGGAAAGCCTCCAAAAATGGATAGAGTTGAATTGCTGATTAGCATCGTATGGCCATGAAGTCCAAAAAGCAAATCACAAAATAAAATCCATTTCTGTAGTTTTGGATCAAACATCTCCACAGATTTTAAGGTTTCTGTATTGAATAATCCTCTATTCAATCCCCCAGTGACAAATATTCGATCCTTAAATACTGCTGCTGCTGCATCCTGTCTTGCATAATTCATTTCTCTGGAATCTTTGATTAAAGGGACAGTTCAACGCCTCCTACAAGTTGCTTTTATGCGATGCAAAGTAATTGCTGATTTCAGAAATGCACACGAAATTACATGAAACTGAATGTTAAGAAATCAATTGACAACGAAAAAGTGTTCACTATAGTAATCCAGTATGCACCTTCGCCTGCGCATTTAAAATTTGATTCGCAATAGGTTCTACTGTAATCCGCCGACTTTTGACATTTTTTCTCAATTTTTAAATTCTATTAGCTTTTATGGGGTTTATCGATATTTTTATGCAAATTTGACTTCTTTCAGACAAACTTTTTGATTTTATTTTTCATCGATAAAAGAGTCTAAATGATGGCGAAATAGCAGAATTCATAGAAATACAAAAATCACAATGGATTTGGGAAAATCTTTGCCGAATTAGGCAAAATTTCCAACGCTAGAGATTGTTCCTTTCAAATTTGGAGAAAAACTAACGGCATGTAGGTCCATTTGTCTTGAGAAATGTCATATTTTTCGACTGATTTTAGATCCTCTTCAGAATCTCCAGAATATCCTCCAATAGCCCAGATATCTCCTTTGTAAACCAGAGAGCTACTGGAAATATCATTTCTACTTTGATTTAGCGATGCCAATTTGATCCAACTTCCATCATCTTTCAATTTATAACAGTCCTGCTGAATACCATTCTTGGAACTTCCCCCAAAAATATAGATTTCTTCATTATATACAACAGCTCCAAAATCAAACAATTCCATTGGAAGAGTGATTCTCAGTTTCTTCCAACGTTGAGCCTTCGAATCGAGCAAGTAAATTGTATTCGAAGGTCCCAAACCGCCCAAAATTAATACCTACAAGCAAAGTCTACAAGTAAAATGTCATACCGACGAAGTTTGTTCAGATTCGCTCTGTTTTTCAACTAAATTCTGTTGATTTCTCAGTTTTTCCTGTTTTATTACTAAATTTCTTATGGACTATTTTAAAATCTTAAAATCAAAAACCAACCCTTCTGAGCCGATTCCTGCTGGTTTTTATTGGAATTATTCTCCATTCGAAACCTTTCAATTTCTTGTCTCATTCGCTCTATTTCCACGTCTTTTTCTCGTAATGTTCTATTTTTATTTTCAATTTCTTGATTTTTCTTGGCTATTTCGGCATCTTTTTCTCGTATTTCTTGATTCTTCTCAACTACAATAGCCTGAGCTTCATACATTTTCAAAACCGGGTCATTTCTAGTTAGACTTGGCTCAGACATTTTCAAAGGAACTTATTGGCTGAAAAGAATTTGTTGCAGCTAGTGGAATTGCAAAGAAAAGAAAGCGAATAAGAAATAAAAACGTGCTGTTTCTGTTGTACAACGCGTTCTGGTGACAAAAGTTCGCTCTAGTCCGGCTAAACGACCTGAAACAGAGACTTGATGGTTGAAAAATAATAAGTTGCTGCAGCTAGTAAGCTGAATGTAAAAGGAAGCTGATAAGAGAAGAGTTTGTGGGGTATTGATAAGAGGGAACTTAAAGTGAAATTGTTCCAAATGTAGCCTGCTAACCTGATCAAAAGGTGTCTAATCATTCTCCAATTGATGATGAGCATTATGTCGAAGAAACTTTCAAAAGAGTTTCAGCTTTCCCTCTCATGGATGCCACCCTCAAAGAAAACAGGTCTCTTCTTCTCAATGAATTGAAAAAATGGACTCTCTCAATTTCTCAAAGAAATATTTGTGATTTCAGAAGCAGTTGGACGATCGACTTGGATCACTACTGGAATATTGAAGGCATCCTTCATTTCTGCAACAATTTGTCTCAGCTCAACGCTGAAAGAACTCCTCTCGAAAGGATAAATTCAGTCCAAAAATAGCCCGACTAACTATAGTATACGATTTCTCAGGCGGTCACTACAGAATCGAACTGGGTTGTTCTCTCTTATCAGCGGGGAATTTGAATTTTCTCATGTGGAAGTGCAAAGAAAAGAAAACAAAATTAAGAAATAATTGCGTGCTGGATGAGCTGGAGGCTATTGTCGATAAACTCTTTCAATTCGATGTCAGCGATCATGAGTTTTAAAGAATTACCCTCAATTGTAATGAAAGTTCTCTCTCGAAAGTGCGATCGTCTTCACTTTTTTTTTCGCAATTCTGGCCCGTTTTGATCCATCCCCTTTCAGAAATAACAATCTTTCCCGAAAATAAGTTTATTTATTAAAATAATAAGCATTTGCTTACAAGGTTCCGGGAGTTGGTTGCGAGAATGTAAACCCACAAATATCGAGTAAGAAATACACAAATTTTCACTCGAAAGCGAGGCAAAATATCTGAGAACGAGAATGAGAGAAATTAGTATTAAGATGAATGTACAAAAATAATAAAAATTACAAATAGCCTTTTAGGCGTTATATCGGATGGTGTGATTGCGGCCTTCAAGTGGGTTGGTCAGACGCTGATTGGCCTCTTCGACGCTGATTTCAGTAATGCGATTAATGCTCCTACAAAGCTTTATTTCCAAAAAAAAAAGAAGAGAAAAACTCACTTGTGGTACTTGAGGATAGTCTGGCCACGAAGAGCACAAGCATCGGCAATGGTGAGGAGTGCCGGCTCACCAGTAGGAGAAGTACAAATCGAATGGAGGAAAGACATCGCATGAGTCACATTTTCAATCGAGGCGAGATCAACGTTTGGCTCATTGACAAGCACAGTGAACTTAGCGGTACGAGCAGTTCCCTAGAATAGGTTAATTAAATAAAATTAAGTATTCTCTCAAAAAGAATCCTCTTCTTAAAAAGAAGCGCAAAATAGTCGGTAAGCATAGGAAAGCTTCTTTTAGACATAAAAAGAGGAGTTTCCTTGTAAAAGTGAATAGCCTACCTTCAAGACGACATGAGGATTGAGATAGAAGGATCTATACAATGGATTCATGATTGTATGATCAAGACACAATCCAGCTGGAACGTTGGCCTCCTTAGGGTCTCTGGCATCTCGTCCTTGGACTCTGTAGAGTCTCTCCATAGCGTGTTTATTCTCCAAGATGAGGATGAGTTGAATCTTCTTGGGGACTGAGAGAGCTTGCTTCAGCTTGGGAAGCATTACCGTTTCAACCTAAAAATTAGAAATTTATTACAAAAAATAATAGAGAAAACTTACAATCCTCCATTGGCTTTCGCTATATCCACGGATGTAGAGCACCACCACCTTTGGAACAACCTGTGCTCCCGGTTTGGACCGATTCTTGATGAATGTGTCCTTGCATTGTCCAACTAGCTGGGCGATTGAGTTATAAGCCGCATCGTTGTCATGAGGATGGACGAAGAGATAATCACCAATAATTTGGTTTGGATGGAAGGAGCAGGTAGCCGCGTATCCAACTCGTGACGGATCTCTCATGAATTTGCGGCTCGATCCTCCAGAAGTCTGCATATGGGAGAAAGTGATTCCAATGTATAGGAAATCGTTGCTGAGAATCCTGAAAAATAGTTTTTTTTTTTAATCTTTTCAATAAATTTCTCACAACTTTCTCAAAAAAAATCTTGAGAGAGTTACCGTATATTCTTCTTGAAGTTAAAAGATTGTCATTTAGCAAAGCAATGTGCCTACAGCACCCCTTAACCAAAATAAATAAAACTCACTTCAAGCTGCCTTGGGCAAGCTCAACCGGTCCATAGGGAATACCACCGTTCTTTAAGATCGTCTTTAACAGGATATTATCAACAGTTACTCCTTGTTTTCTATCAACTGCCTTTCTGACAGTGTTGGCTAGGACAATTTGAGTAATCACTTGGTACTCCCTCTCATAGTACTTGATATCATCTAAAATTTAATATAATTTTTAACGTTAGCTAAATTTACCGTGGATCTTGTATTTTCCATCCAAGATGATCATAACAAATCGGAAGTTGGAATCACGACATCTTTTCAAGATTTCTTCACTGGTTAGATTAGAGTTGATCGTAATTTCTCCAGGTTGACCCTTGAAGTCAACTCCTTTTTGGATCATTTGATCCATAATCCACTTTTTAAAATCTTGGAAGGTTTGTGGAGTGCAGCCGTAGTTAATTATGGCCCAATTTAAGAAGTTTGGAGGGCGGTAGTACTTCTCATTCCGGATGTTGATCGACTTCTATAAACGCTTTATCAATACCGTAACCTAAAACGACTTACGTTATCGCGAGGAGGCTTGTTGTTGATCCGGACTGACGAAAGGATATTGGCTTTTAGCTCCAGGTTTTGAGGAATAATTTCAAAACCAAACCGCTTCATATTCTCAGAGTTGAAGAGCCCAAGCTTCGTCATGAATTCCTTGGTGAGGTTGAAGCGCTCACTTGGCAGCATCGAACTGAACTAAAATAAAATTATTGCTTTGTTTAAGTAGCAAAGGCTCTTACCTCAACGATTGTATCATGGTGGCATTGGAGCTGCCGTTCCTTGGTGACAGCTTGGTAAGGAATGATCTGGAGGACTTCAGCTGGGAACCAGATAATTCTCCCTTGGACGCGTTTTCCAATCATCGGAAGATCCTTTCTGGTCAAATTGATGTTGTACTGCTTGCGGAAGTAGGTGACATTGTCGATAGTCTGTCCATCAATGTTTCTGAAAGATTTATTGATTAAAAGGCTGCACATTAATATTCAAATTGGTACAGTAATCTTCTAGGCTTTTGCAGGCAAAACTTGCGTCAAATGAATATTTTTGAATTTTTCTGGGCGCACAGTTTAAAAAAAACTCACTGTGTAATTTTAATGTTTTGATTGACGGCTTGAATTGTCCATGGGACTTTCTTTTTCCCATAGATTGGAACAACGCTAACTCCTTGGATAGCGTCGATGTAGTTGTTGGGATGAAGGCCAGACTTCTTCAAAAGGTCGAGCTTCGCGTCGAGCTTCATTCCCTGGTGGTGAACGACAGTTTTAACTAAAAACGATAAAATATTTTTAAAAAATCAACATTAAAAACTGACTGTCAGCTGTAACGATGAGCATCAATTTGTCCAAACTGTCTCCAACGACATCAGCTGAGGTTTTCAATCCAGGTTTGATGATAGCCCCAGCTCCGATATCCTTTCCGCCCTCAATTTGGAAGTGGATTGCATCCTTTGAATGCCATGTTGATCTAAAGATTATTGATTTAGATTGAGAAAAAGAGATAACTTACGGCTTTGAAAAGGCTTCTCTCTCAAGGAGGATATTGAGAACTTCGAGAAGATTCGGCTGATAGCCAGCCAGACCATTCAAACAACTTTTCAAGTCGTTAGTCGACGCCTGAAAGATTCAATTAAATTAAGAAGGTAGCTTAGAAATCACCTGAAAAGAGGCATCTGCTGGTTTGATGTTGACAATTACTTGTTTTAGTTCAGAATAGTCACAGCTGATTTCATCAATCTCAGAGGGATTCAGTCTGATCTCACACTAAATGGAAATTTATGTTTAAAAAAGTGAAACCAGATACTTACAGCCTCCATCTTGGTCAGAGAATAGAGCGCAGCCGCTCGATTGTAGACAGGCTCGCCGAAGTTTTGCTTCTTCGCAACTTGAGCCATAATGATCGAACAAAGGCGGCGAGCATCGTCGTAGCTGGAGAAAATTCGTTGTGTCATTCTTTTTGAGTAATTGCTTACCGATCAGTTGAGAGGTCCTTAGTGTGCTCATTTCCAAAATCCAACACGATCTTCACATCGTACTTGAAGAAAGGTACATTCTTAGTTGTCTCTAAAGCTCTCATTTTAGACTCAAAAATTTAATAAAACTTGCTAATTTGCCAAACATTAAGAGCAACTTTGGTCTCATTTCCGAGGCTCATGTTCTGCATCTGACGGGCACTCATTTTTAACTCGTTTGTAGATACGAGGTTGAAATGGGTCGCTAAAAAATTCAAATTGAGCAGCTGCTAAGGCCAAAGGCTAATATAGTGTATGGAAGAGAGAGGAACAGGCGGATTGCTAGCAGACCGCCCTTTTGATGAATCGTTATGATTAGTAAGGGCTGCAAGAACGAGCAAAAAGGAGAGACGCAGAGCAAAAGCATGAGTAAGAATCGACCAAGGCGGCCAAAAAAGGAACCATTTGCGCTCAAAAGTTTGAATCGTAGCTTTAGCAGAGTAAATAGCTCAAATTTGTTTTTATTTAAATTTCTATCTATTCTAAGCACAATAAGATTGTAGATAAGATATGAGAAGGTGAGGCGCGAAACAAAATTCGACTAGAATATGCGAAGAAGCGGGCATAAATGACCCGAATGACCTTCAGAGAAGAAAGCGAAAAAAGAAAACGAAAGCGACTTTGCCAATTTGCATTCTTTTTGCCTAATTTTTATGCAAAATTGAATGGAAAAAAACTTGGATATTTCTCTCGGCTTTCTGCAAAAAATGAGTGGAATTTCAGTTTTAAAAAAGAGCTTAACTGCTCTTGCTGGGCTTATTCTCTCCTCGTCTACCGTAATCCAATAATAGCAAAAAGTTACGTATTGCCGTATTATGAAAGAAAATTAACATTTTTGTGGAAAATGTCTAACTAATATTGGAAAAAAGAGATTTTCCCTTTTTATAGCCACCGTTTTATAGGATTCGAGAGAGGGAGGATTTGGTGAGAAAATGCCTGGGAATTTAAGCAATCAACTTCAGATTTCTCAAACGAAAAATGGACTAAAATAAAAAAGGCTCTAAAAATAGCCTACAGATATGAGCCCAAGTGAATGAAAGCAGCGAGAAATAGGGCAACACTTTTGGCTAATTAGCACTGTTTCCTAGTACTTTTACTGCTTTCAAATGCAAAAATGAACGGGAAAAAAGTGCTAAAAATTTCCCTTCATCCTATTTCAAATATAGCCACCTTAATAACAAATAAACTGGATGATGTCACGACAACGTTGTCGTGTTTCATTGTCTATGCCAGTTTGGCGTGGAAAAATGGGCGTAGTGTACTGGTTCTAATTCTAAACAAAGTTTTTTGAAAAAAAAACACCAAAAAAAGAGGGAGATAAACAACTGAAAAAAAGAAAAACCAAACCGGAGGTGCTCCATGTTTTTCTAAGAAAACAGCAAGCAGATGTGAATCAGACTAGCGGACTGAGTCTCTTTTTTAAAGAATGAAAGTGAT
Source organism: Oscheius sp. JU1382 (assembly GCA_932521405.1). Taxonomy (NCBI): domain Eukaryota; kingdom Metazoa; phylum Nematoda; class Chromadorea; order Rhabditida; family Rhabditidae; genus Oscheius; species Oscheius sp. JU1382. Next base: position 7,607,141 of record OW051479.1, read on the forward strand.
AACCCTCTTCACAACTAGGTGGTTGAGATTCGCCAAGTTTGAAACAAAAGTCTCGAGAGTCGCAAACGTACACATCTGCTGCGGCCAGCGCTGATTGAATCAAAAGGACATCTGGTTACACAGAAAAAGCTGATGAGTTGCTGCAAAAAGTAAAAAACAAAAGCGTTTGCGGAGATAAGCCAATGCGATGTCTAAAGACAAGCATATTCAAAAATCATCTTAATGAGGCCAATAAAGCAACAAAATACTGATTGGGAAGGTCGCATTTGATTCAAACTAGAATAATAGGAGACAAAAACATGGGAATCTTATTTTTCTTTTGTTTTAGTCTAACAGAAGTTGAAAGCTCAAGATCGTGTTGACTATGGGGTTTGAAAAATTCAAATTATACTGTATCCTTACTCAAATAAAAAGCAAAGGGTCTCCCAAAAGTGTAAATTGTCTTCAATTATTGGAATTTTCTACTTTTTTTCGTATTTTTCAATGCTTTGCAAAGTTGTAGTTCTTGATTTCCTCTACAAATTTTCAGAAAATTCAAAATTATGTATGTTTATAAAAGATTGCAAAAAGTTGCCCTATTGGGGAGGCTTCTATTAGAGAGAAAATGGTAAATTAATTTTGAAACGAGAAATCAATTTATAAACTAGCTTGAAACCGAGAGAAAACTTTGCGGACAAAAACTCCTTTGGCACGGATGTGAAAATCGATAAATGGAACAGACGAGCGAAACCTTCAACAATCATTGGTCTCTCTCAATGCAACGGGAGCTTCCTGTTCTCTGTGGTTGATCTTCCCGGGACGATTTGACTAATTTTCTCCTTGAGAAGATTGCAAATCCGGGTACTGATGATGCTCCCGTTGACTAATTACACATCCGGAACAAGATGGCAGCCAAAAGGAAACTCTACCCTTAAAGAAATTTACAAAAAGAAGGAGATCACTTGAGCGCCAAATGAAAAATCGAACATTTGATGGGGCAGCAAGATAAACATATCGACTCCCCAAGGGTGGGAGAGCCAGAGAAAGCTTAATTGATTATACTAATTTTCTATTAAAAATAATTTTTTGTGTACTAAAAATGACTATTTTCATCCAGCCAGAAAAAGCACTGTTCTTGTCCACTTTAGATAATCTTATCGTCGCTCTTGAAGGGCATTATGTTGGCTTTGAATTTGTGAAAGGGCAGCAGAGTGGTGAGATGCAGAGATCAGAGCGCTGATCTCTTCATAATCACAGAGTGCACATGATCAATTATCATCTATATTATTTGCAGGAAAGCTGTGCTAGATGTCACGAGATCTCACCCACTGCTTTGAACTAAAAATAAATGAAAAGTGTACATCTAGGGAGAGAAGTTTAAAATTACTGTAGGACCGGAAGTCTCTTAGGATTTGTAAGCAAATAAATCAGATGATAGTTTTCTAGCAGATGACAGCCAATTTTGTACTAAATGAATGTGATATTTCTGATAATTGCGCGAGAAATACAGAAAAAAGCTCTTTGCCCACGCTCTTCTGAGTGATTAAACCTATAAGAGGCATGCAACTGATTTATGAAAATTTATTCAGAAAACTTTCTTCAAGCGATCGAGGAATGGATGTATAAGCAAAGGCTGACAATCTTTTAGGCAGCATTGGTCCATCAATCCACTCATTTCCATCAAATATTTCAGATGTTTCATCCCAACCACCAAATACAATAATTCCATTTGAGAGTTTTCCTATTCCAAAATAATCTCGTGAACAATTTAAACTCTGGTTTTCTGTCCATTTCTTCTTGGAATCTTCGATATCCATTTCCCATACGCTATTTAATATATCAGATTCTGATTTGCCTCCAAAAATGGATAGAGTTGAATTGCTGATTAGCATCGTATGGGAAGAAATTCCAATAGGTAAATCACAAAAGAAGATCCATTTTTGTAGTTTTGGATCAAACATCTCCACAGATTTTAAGTTTTTCCCATTGAATCTTCCTCCAGTGACAAATATTCGATCCTTAAATACAGCTGCTGCTGCACTATATCTTGCATACTTCATGTTTCTGGAAGGTTTTTAATTGAATTTTGGGAAAAACTAACGGCATGTAGGTCCATTTGTCTTGAGAAATATCATATTTTTCTACTGATTTTAGATCCTCTTCAAAATCTCCAGAATATCCTCCAATAGCCCAGATATCTCCTTTGTAAACCAGAGAGCTACTGGAAAAATAAGCTCTTTTTTTATTTAGCGATGCCAATTGCATCCAACTTCCATCATCTTTCAATTTATAACAATTATATTGATAACCATCGGCAAATCCTCCAAAAATAAAAAGTTCCTCATTGAGAACAACAGCTCCAAAATCATACAGTGCCGTTGGAAGAGTGATTTTTAATTTCTTCCAACTTTGAGCCTTCGAATCGAGCAAGTAAATTGTATCCAAATGTATTAAGCCACCCAGAACTAATACCTATAGTCTGTATCAAAATCTGGCGACCAAACTGACTATCACACTGCGCTGCAGATTTGATGCCGTAACTAATTTGATAGATATACTAATTTAAAACACAAGAAATCGATTAAAAACAATAAAAAAATAAAAGTTGTATTAAATAAAAAAATTTAGGATAAAGCCAATGCGGTCAGCCTAAATTCAAATCTGCAGCGCAGTGTCATAATCAGTTTGGTCGCCAGATTTTGATACAGACTATACAAACAAAGTCTACAAGTAAAATGTCATACCGACGAAGTTTGTTCAGATTCGCTCTGTTTTTCAACTAAATTCTGTTGATTTCTCAGTTTTTCCTGTTTTATTACTGAATTTCTTATGGACTATTTTAAAATCAAAAACCAACCCTTCTGAGCCGATTCCTGCTGACTTCCTTTGGAAATTGCCATTCGCAGACTTTCAACTTCTTGTTTTAATCGCTTTATTTCTGTATCTTTTTCTTTTATTTTTTCATTCTGCTCAATGATAACAGCCTGAGCTTCATACATTTTCAATACCGGGTCAGTCTCGGTTAGACTTAAATCAGACATTTTAAAGATATTTGATTGCTGAAAGGAGAATTTGTTGCTAGAGGAATTCCAAAGGAAAGAAAGCGAATAAGAAATAAACACGTGCTGTTTCTGTTGTACAACGCGTTCCGATGACAAAAGTTCGCCCTAGTCCGGCTAAACGATACTCCCAGGAAAGATCAAATGTGCTGAGAAAACTGCGGGAAATAAGTTTGAAGACGCTGACTAGCACGATATCAAAAGGAAGAAAAACCTATTCTAGCTGATACTGAGGGGAAGACTGTCTAACTGATCAAACACTATCGATTCAATTTCAACAACTTTTGCTGGTTAATATCCAAAACGTCCGCAGTTCCTCTAATAGTAGCCCTAAGCAGTAGAAGAAATCGAGAGTTTTAACTCTGTAGAATTATGAAAACAAATGAAAAAGTAGTCCATAGATAGCTCAACGGTGGATCAAGGCTTGAACAGCTTGACAGTTTTTACACTGATCTCCTCTTATCAGCTATTTGAATATGCCCATCTTTGGAAAATCACCCAATATTTCCACAGAAATATTGAACAAGAACTTTCTACTCGCTACTTTATTGCAAAAAATTGAAATAATACAATCAGTTTTTTGGTTTTGGTTATTTTTATATTTTTTTGAATTCTTAAATTTTTTTGGAGACAATTTTCGATAGGTGATGCACCATTATGAAAAGTATTAATTTTTAATACAACGAAAAGTAAAGCTGGGTTAAAAAGGGAATAAAATTTCAAAGTAAAAGTGTTTTAAAAAACCCGCGCAATACAGTAATCTTTTCTATTATTAGGCGTTGAATCTTAATGAATGGCAGTGTTCACCAGTTGGGTTAGTTAAGGAGTTGTTTGCTTCTTCGACTGTGATCTCTTTCAATCGCTCACTTTGCCTAAATTTTGATTGAAAAACGATGACGAGGATGACTCACATGTGATATTTGAGAACGTTTCCTCCTCTCTTGGCGCATCTATCAGCTACAGTAAGCACGGCCGGCTCGGCGGTTGGCGATAGACTGACCCCGTGGAGGAAGCTCAACGCTTGGGTGACTGCTCCAATCGATTCTAGTTGAATATTAGGCTCATTTAGAACCACCATAAACTTGGGGGTTTTCGCAGTTCCTTGGAGAATAACATGGGGGTTAAGGTAGAATGTGGGGAATGCCGGAGAGAACACAGGAGCTGCTAGGAAGAGTCCCGGCTGGATATTGGCTTTCGGAGCTTTTCCATCAGGAGACGAGTAGCCCTGGGTTTGGACCTCTGGCCGGTACAATCGTGTGAGAGAGTTCTTCGAGACCAAAATGATCATCAATTCGATTCCCTCCAACACCGATTTAAGTTTACTCGTGAAAGAAGTTGAAATCTATAAAATTATCAAAATAATCACTTTGCTTCTAAACTTGCCTTCTCCCAGTGAGCCTCGGTGAACCCAGACACATAGAAACAGACAACTCGCGGAAGTCGCTTCCTATTCTTCTCGAATGTCAATCGAATTTCGTCCACAATTCCAGAAATAGATTTTAAAGAGTCCTGAACACAATTTGGTTGAAAAAAGACGAATTTACCTCGTTGTTGTGTCCCTCGATGTATTTATAATCTCCCAAGACTTGGAGAGGATGCTTTCCACAGGTTGAGGCATATCCAATGCGCGAAGGCACCTGAAGTGGGGAGAGTTTTTTTCAACTCAAAGGGCAAGATTTCTCTACTTCCGATATAGATTACTGTGGACAAAAGAAGCCGTAAACCCTTTTTTGTGTAAAAACCAACCTTCTTGAAGTTTTTGCTCTTCTCTTCAGTGCCCTGCTGATGAGAGAACGCTATGCCGATGTACAAAATCTCGCTGGTTTGAATCCTAAAGATTAGCTATTTCCCTCCCATACTCAAGAAAAACAAACTTGAACAAATCATTAGGATTAGCAACCTCGACGTTGAATGGAACTCCCCCGTTTTTGATGCAAACTTTAAGAAGATTGTTCTCCACAGTTCTCTCCGAATTAAGCATTTTATTGGCGACTCTGACTGTTAGGAATTGTGTCACAATCTGGTACTTGATTTCATTGTATTTGAGAGCGTCTGGAAGTAATTAATATAAATCGATGTCGAAGCAAAAGCTACCGTGGAGATCACTTTTGTAGGAAATGACAAAAACATATTTGAGTCCTTTTTCCCTTGCTGCATCCAGAATGTTAGCTCCCGTTGGAGAGTTTCGAACTGTTAACTGGATTGGGCTATTCTCTTGAGTGAATATCACCCCCAATCTATCTAGAGAGTTCAACATTTTATTCATAACCTCAGGGGGTCCCAAGTTGACAAAACCCCACTTGGGGAAATTTGGCTGAACGTGGAATTTTGTGAGCTTCATAGAAGCCTGAAATATAATTTTAGAATGTCCTGAAAAAATAAATAAACTCACATTATCCCAAGAGAAATCGTTGTTTACTTTCGTTTTTAAAATCTTGCACGGGCCGGCGATGAAGTCGGGCTTCATTTTGAGGCCAAATTTAAGGAGATTTTTTGATGTAAAAAATCCCAGATCATTCATAAATGCAAATATCTTATTGTATCTCAATTCTGGGAGAATCGCAGAGAACTGAAAAATTAGATAATTTTTAGACCAACTAGGGACATTTTCAGGGCTCAATTTTCCACAATTAGTCTGGTACTTACGCGGATGATCTCATCGTGATGAGATGCCAGCAGATTGCTTGGAGAAACGGTTTGATTGGGAAGAATTTCCAACAATTCAGCTGGATAATAGGTGAAGCCATTCCTCATCTTTCTCCCAACCATTGGGAGCGTTAGCTTGCAAAGTTTGATATTGTATCTATCTTGGAAATATTGGACAGTTGTTATATTTAATTCAGGAATCTTACTAAAAGCATTTTTTGTCGCTGGCTCAAAGGCAAAAGCTTACTCGGTAACTCGACGCTTTAAGGTGATATCCTGGATTGTAAAGGTTTTCTTTACATTTCCATATACTGTTCTAACGCTGAGGTTGCGTAGTGTATTGCAGAGATTATTTACTCCCATCTCCTCGATTGTAAGATCCAATGTTTGGGGGATGAACAGTACTATATTTTTGACTGAAATTTGGATACACGTTTTTTTAAAATGAAACTTACTATCGCAAGAGATAGCCAAATAGGGGTTTTCTTTGGTGCCGACGATTTCACAGGCTGTTTTGAGCCCATGCTTCACCTCAACAGCGCCCTCTAAACGCTTCGCTTCTTCGTCGTTGATACGATAGTGAGTCGCGTTTCGAGAATAGAACAAATAGCTGAAAAAAAGATTAGATTTTTCCTGTAAATTATAGGATCCATTCGCTTTTAGTCCAAAAATTAATTTTAAAAGTAAAGAATTGACTTTAACTGAAAACTCACGGTCTTGAGAAGGCCTCCTTTTCGAGGACTATATTCACAGCTTCGACAAGATTATTTTCTGGTGAATTCCATTCTGAGATGCCACCTTTTGTAGATGTCTAAATCTTATTTATTTATCCTCGCTAGACTCACTTGGAAAGTATCTGCAGGCTTGATAATCACTTTGATAGTGCCCTCTCCAAACGCATCGAAGAACTCCGGTAGTTCGGCAAGATTGTAGGAATATACCTTCTCATTCTAAAAAGGTAGGCTAAATTTAAGATGATTGTGGAAATTACTGAGTTCAGTTGACTTAAGCTGTAGAGAGCTGCAGCTCGATTGTAGGCGAAATCCTCGAGCTCTCCAGTAGTTGCTGAGATGTGGGCCATGATTTTCGCACAAAAGACACGTGAACTGTCGAATTTTTCCTTGGACAAATCGCGAGAAGTCAGAGTGTTTCGTTCAAGAATAACTTGAATGTCATATTTATAAATTGGGACATCTTCAACGGCTTCTAAAAAGTGGAGGTTTTTATGGTTTTTGGAATTGAGTCTTACCCAATTTGCACATAGAAAGCATGACTCTGGGATTGGGATCTTCTTGAACTCGAACGTTTCCTCCACCTCCTCGACCTCCATGGTATGGAGCAGATCCACCTCCTCGAGCTCCGTAATAATTTCCACGATTTGGGGCTCCTCCTTGATAATTTCCACGGTTTGGAGCTCCCCCTTGATAATTTCCACGGTTTGGGGCTCCTCCTTGATAATTTCCACGATTTGGAGCTCCTCCTTGGTAATTGCCACGACTCGGAGCTCCTCCTCCTCCTCCACGATCAAATCCACCACCTCCTCCACGAGGACCACCGCGAGGAGCGTATCCACGAGTTGAACTCATTTTAATTGTTCAAGTTTGAGGCCAATAGTAAAATAGCTCAGCTATTCTTAAAAGTAAAATAAAAGTGAAAGGGAGAGCCGAAGCAACTGATAAAAGAGAGGCAGGAATCGTTAAAGATAAGCTTATTTCATCATTCAGTTAGAAATTCGACTAAAGAAAGAGAACAAACAGAGCTGTTACTAAGTTATTGTGCCATTTATGGACAATAACATTCCATATCATATTCACTTCATAGCCTGCCGCTCTCACTTTACCATAAAATTTCGAAATTCAGTATTTGCTTTCAATGTTCTATAAAGATCTGTAAATTCTGCCCAAAAAATTGACGAAATACCGTATTTTCTCAAATAGAAGCCTTCTCTAATAGAAGCCTTTATTTATTGCAGTTGCGCTTTCAGAACCCATGTATCTTACTTGTTACAAGGTTTTTTGTGTTTTTCTAAGAAGAAAAGAGAAGAGAGAGAGCGTCCCATACGGGCTATCATTCTGAGTTTTATAGAAACAGAGATAGGATTTTATAGGAGAAGTAATAGCGGGCAGGAAACAGACGTCAGCATCACTTGATGAGAATTTCAGCCTGCAAATTGATTTAAGCAGCCATGCAAAACAAGTTTTGAAACAATCTTCGGATATTATGAGAGGAGGAAAAGTTGTCCGAAATTAAACTGAAGTGGCAAGATTTTGGTTATCGGTCTTTTCTCAAGAAGATAGTCACTTTCTTATTCGTTTGTGTTGTCTAAACGAAGAAAAGACAAAAAAATCATCTTCTAGACGATTCCAATAATTTCATTTGTCCAAGTGGCTGGGTTTTAGACAGATTCTCTCTAAAGGCAAACTTGTATAGGAAATTCCAAAACAATTTATTAAAGTTTTCTGCAGATTTCTCTGTAAAGCGGCCTCAATTTTTCCAAGCCTGGGAGTGTAATGTGATTGCCGTTTGTGAGCCAGCCGACGCCTGTCAACAAGTCATACGGGTAGATAGTTCCATTGATTTCGAATATCGGCTTGTAGTCGTATTGCTCGCATTTTGGGCAATCTTCCACCAATAAATCCAATCTCCTTTGGAGCTCAACAAAGTCCATTTTTAAGAGATCTGATTGGTCAAATTGTGAGTGAACTCCTGTCTTCAAATAGCTGGCAATGTCTTCCTCCTCGATATGATGGAAGGGAAATGGCTTCAAGAGGAAAATCTTTTCATTTACGTGCTCTTGGAGGAAGGACAACCTCCTCCTGGCTTCAGATAAAACATCAGCCCATTCATCCTCCGATCGGGCGCAAGGAAACCAGACATGGCTGCAATTCAACTGTTACCTGATGAGGCGATTCATCAAAATTTAAAAAAGCATGAAAGCTGACCGCTGAATGATGAACAAAAAGTCGGGGTTGACTCGAGCCACATCTTCTGGATATTTTGCTTCTCTCGGATCGCAAAACCACTCCTTTCCTTCACCAGCTCGGATCAAAACCTCACAAACTGAAATTCTTTTTGAAAATTATTACAAAAAATCGCAAATTCTTTCTAAACTAATGGAGAAATTCCATCTTTAAGCGGTACAGTAACCTAAACAGATAATTTGGGCGTCAACTGCAAATGGTGAAAGGCGGTAAAATTTTCAAAAGTAGGAGAATACAGTAGCTAAAGTCTTGTAGAGATGTGGGAGAAAATAAAAACCGTTTATATAGTCTGTTCATAAAAAAGAGGACAGCTGACGCTCCGAAAAAAGGAGTTTTTCGCGGCAAGACCCATTTTATCCTTTAAAAAAGGCCTTTCAGTAAATTGTAAGATAAAAATACGTCTCGCCGTGAAAGCTCCTTTTTTTAAAATTTTCTCGGGGTATCAAGATGTCGTTGTCTTTTTGATGAACAGACTAGCTTCAAAGGATTACGATAGGACTTGCCTGAATAAGCAGTTCTGGAAATATTTCCCATGAATGGACTACACTCCTCGTAGATAATTCTCGCACTAAATATTGTTGTGATCAATTATTGCTGGCTAACCTATTAGCTGCCCAACTATTTCCAATTATCATCAATTTCTTCTGATTTATTGGCTGCTTTTGCGGTTCCTTGAAGAAGCAAAGTCCCTCAAAGTTGAAATCTTTTCGTTTTTCTACAAAATAGCAATCCTTATTTGTTAATTGGAATGGATCGAATTTGAAAAGAGCATGATTGTAGGCAATCACTTCATCTGAAAAGTTTACTTTTCTACCAAAAAAAGAGGGTGGAAAAAAACCTTTCGTCATATTTTTATAGTCGGTTATTGTTGGTGGAGGAATCAAACAGAGCTCATGTTTCTCTTCTAGAATTTGCTGCTTAATTTTTTCGGAGAAAAGAGTTACTCCAAAAGAAGTGAGTTCCAACTCCAGACATCAAAAAAAGAGTCCCGACAAACCAAAAAATTCTATCCTTCTCCCAGCTCAAATATCTCTTCTCAAATGCAAAATGAACAGCAATTGAAAGAAATAAAGAAACAGAAAATCCCAGCATCATTCCTAGAAGGATGTTTGAGATCGTTTGATTAGCTGATTTTTACCATAAATCCCATCCAAGTCATACATCTTGTGGAGAGTAACCATCGGCCAGTGGATTAGATACCAAGAGTAGGAGATTTCACCCAAGAAAATCAGCCACTGCTGGTTTAGGAGAGGCAGCTGATGTCCGGAATCGATCAAAAAAGCAGAGAGGAGAGTGATCAAAACTCTTGAAAATTGAAAGCGATTTGCTAAACTTACCGACAAAAATCCTGATTTAACTGTATTGGAATAAAAATGATAATAATTAGCCCAGAGAGACAAGGAATCTCCAAATTTTTGAATAATTTTTCATCAAAATCTTGTTCTTTTTCCAATAAAACCAACTTTTCTTCTGCTCTGTTTTGTAAAAGAATGAGATAGCTTCCTAAATTATCTAATTTAGACAGAAAATAAACCCAATCACCTAATAAAAATTGCCATATTCTGCAGAAAACATTATTAAATGATGTGCTTTTTGAGCTGAAGAGATAAAAAATAAAGGAGGAAACTCCTAAATTCTTAGATTTTTTTGATTAAAATAACTTTTTTTACCCAAAAATCCGAGAAAAATTGGTCTTTTCTCCTTTGAAAATTTCACCAATCCGAGCCAAATAATCGGAAATATGAGATAAAACTGCATTTCTAAGCAGAGAGACCACGTGTGGGTGAAGAGATCATGGGAGACGCCGAGTTTCTCAAAGTATTCCATCGAATTTCCCCAATTTATGTTCGTCAACAGGATGACCGCATGCCTAGCCGAGACTATATTTGGTCCAAGCTCTACGCAAGGAGCGATGAATGTTAAGCCTGATGGATTCGACAATTAATTTAATCGATTGAACCTACTGATTGAAATCAAAATGACCAAATAATAGAGAGGAGTTATTCGTTTGAATCGGCGGTATAAAAAATCGAGTGTTACTGCAGGAGAAAGGGCTTCATTTTTGGCTAAAAGCATTGCCATTAAGTACCCGGAGAGGACAAAAAATCTAAAAAATAATTGGGATTTGAACTAAAAAATAATGAAAATACATGTCAACTCCCAGGTAGCCATTTTGAAAGCCTGGAAAATAATGGAATAAAACGACGGAACTGATTGCCAATCCACGGATGCTTTGGAGATGGAGGATCTTGTTAGCCATGTGGAGGACGAGCGGGGGAAGAGAAAGGTGAGATCCTGCAAGAACGTGATCAAGCCGATTTGTGAATCTGGTCCTTTGGTCGACGACTCATGGACTTTCTGTAGATTTGCGAGAGAAAAACACTCCTGGAGGAGATGGGATTTCAGTCCAAAGGAGGAAGTGATTCTCCTCTGCTGATACCATATTTCTTCTGAAAGAAGCTCGATTTAATACGCAGTTTGCGCTCCCTTTGAGGACTCCTCCTTTGAAAGCGACCCCTGTATAGACTTGGCAGCCAATTCTGATGGGGAGGTCGCTTCTCGCCGCTTTCGCCAGCTTTGCGCAGAGGCGATAACGTGACCCGTGAAGCTTTGCTGAGGTGCGTTTATTGCTGGTTGAAAACTTTTCCCAATTGCCCGCGATGTCCCCTGAAAAATGGGCGACATCGCAATTTTTGGAAGCCTCTCGGAGGCAAAAAAGACTCTTATCGAACAAATTTATTAAAAGTTCCTACAAATCTCCGCATAAATTGGCCTAATTCTCTCCAAACCAATCAACGAAAAATGCTGAGAATAGGTCATAAACGTCACAAAATGAACAGGATCGTAGGGATAAAAGGTTCCATTAAAAACAAATTGTTCCTTGTAATCAATCGCTGCACACTTATCACATTTTCCATAACTCTTATCAAATTGTCTTTGAACTTTTTCCAAATCCTCGTCTTTATCCTTCCAATCAAAGTGCTCTCCTTTTTCTAACGCGAGATCCAATGAATTCTGATTCATCCAAATTAGAGGAAAAGTCTTCAGATTGTATATCTTAGTTTTAACTGATTTAGAGAGGCGTGCCAAGCGAGTTTGAGCAACTTCTTGATACCTCTCCCAGTCAGAGTATTTTTGTATCTTTTTGGAGTGAATAAACCTGAAATTTGAGTGGTTTTACGAGGAAAATGAGCAAAAAATGCGGCTTCAATTTCTTTTATACTGTAGTCTAACGTCTCAATCAGTTTTTTTAAAACTTCCTATAAGAATTTCCAAATCTTAGGGAATCAAAAAATTGCAGAAAACGGCGGTTATTTTCTTTGATACTTCTTGTAAAGAGATTGTTACGGTACCTATTGATAATGAACAAATAATCGGGTTGAAGCCTTTCTACCATTTTTAAGTACTCCTCTTCTGCTTTTTGGCAATAATGACTCTCATGTTCAGTCAATACCTCACATCCTGAATTCTCTCTCTAAAATAAGAATCAAGAGAAACCTGGATAGGATAGTCGATAAATATTTCCGGCAAACTCGTGACACTCCTCAAAAATGATTGGTGCACTGTTAGTCGTCCAACTGTTTCCTAGCAAGAGGATTGTTTTATTATTTTTTGGGTTTTCATTCTTCAATTCTTGGATTAAAGATTGAAGGAATTTCTTTTACTTTGTATTTACAGTAGCCCTCTACTTGCAATTTCGAAGGAGAGGTGGCGAAAATACAGCGCTTATCGATTTGTTGAAACCAATCATTCTCAGCCAACTTGAAATTGTATTCCTTTATTTGATCTATAATTTTGAAAATTAATTCTAGAGGCTACTAATTAAGTACCTAACGTCATATTATTGAAGTCATTGATGATTGGCGGCTGAATCAAGCATTCAGTCATTCTTTTTTCTACAAAAATAATAATCATTTTTCAGTATAATTTTCTACCAGAGAGATGCTTATTCAGACCATAATTTGCTAGAATTAGGAGCGATATCCCAAAGAGAATTATGATCTTGTTGTTAATTTGGAGGTAAGGCTTTTCGATAAAAAAATGAATCAAAATTGCGATGAAAAAGGAGACTAATAATCCGAGGAAAATACCTAAAAAAAGGGAAGATTTTTTATAGAAACTGGTAAGAAATTTAACTTAAAGAAGACGCCAATTTTCAATCAGTTTTAGGTTAAAAAAGCGCATTTTTCGGATCAACTTTTTAAAGCCGTAACTCCGCATATTTCCAACCTTTTTTGAGATTTAAAGTGTTTTGGAATCACGAAATAGAGCTGAATCGAATTGATAGCTCGACGCAGTGTAAGTCTCTGACTCTGACCTCTCCAAAACTTACAATAATCTCCTACCCAGAGCTCCATCTTCTGTTGCATCAGCAAAGGCCAATGGATTAGATACCAAGAGTAAGAGATTTCTCCAATAAAAACCAGAAACTCATTTTGTAAAATTGCATTGTTGTGTCCATAATAAATGACAAACGCTGTGCATAGAGTAGCAGTTATTCTGCAAAACTTATTCAGATTTTTTCTTCTTAAATAACCTAAGATTACCTCAATAAATTTGGAGAAAGAGAAGCTGATGAAAGGATTGAGTAGAGTAAAACTGAAAGGAATAAATAAGAGATTTCTGCTCCAAATTTCGGTTGATGTAATCCCTCCACAAGGAAATATTTCTCATTTTTTGGAGGCTTTTCTTGGAGGAGGAAGATTACAGTACCTAAAGGCGATTAAAACAATTGAATGATTAAACCTATGGAAAATTGCCAAATCCTTGCAAACATGCTATTGAAGGCTTGAATTTCTGGTAGGGAAAGATAATAAAAAAGGGAGATTAATCCTAAACTTTTTTCACTTTTTTACTTTCCCCCAAAATGATGAGATACCAATAGTTTGGAGGAATTGAAGCTGCCTCCTCTCTTCAAATCGACCAAGAATTAGCCATAAAATAGGAAAGATGAGGTAGAATTGCAGCTCCAAGCAGAGAGACCACGTGTGAGTGAACATATTCGCGAACCATCCAGTCAGTTCAAAATAATCCACCATCTCGTTGACATCGACATTTGTTGTGAGTGAAATGGCTCGATCAGCTGGATCCAAATTGTGGACAATATACTGACATCGAATGAAAGAAATTGTGCCTAGAATTTAAGATATTTGGCTGTTTACAATTTCTCTGACTGATTGCCGCTAGAGTGAGGAGATAATAGAGAGGAAGGATTCGTTTCATTCGGCGATAGAGGAAATCAAAGATATTTAGGCAGCTAATTTCTCCATATTTTGACATCATTTGAGCCATTAAATAGCCAGAAAGAACGAAAAACCTGAAGAGTTTGATTTTTGTAGAGAATTTTAGCGGAAAAAAAACCATAGATATCCTAATTCTGAATAGAAATCCTATCTCTTATACACCCTGCTCTGTTAGTTTTTATGATTTTTATTATTTAGCCACTTTTAGATCAAATCTTCTAAAAATTTTGCAGAATACTCAGAAAACTATTGGAAATTTTGACTAAATTTTCTCGCTTTTCCTTCAGTTTAAAAATTCTGGCGTTTTCATAGACCATATCTCCATGAATTTTCAACCAATTTTTGAGATTTAAAATTCATTAGAAACTAGAAATCAAGTTGAATCAAACTGCATTAGCGAAATTTTAATAACTTTCTGAATTTTTTTTTCGAAAAATACCGCTTTTAGGTAATAAAACTAGACTTTTTCCCCCAAAATTTCCAGAAGTCAAAATCAACTAAATAGACGAGTATATAAGCAGAATAATAAATCTGAAAAATTTGTGGCTGAAGATCCTTAACTTAAGTCGAAAAAGGTCGTAATGAAGAGACTTACATGTCGACTCCAATATAGCCATTTTGAAATTTTTTCGGATAATAATGGAAGCTAATAACAAATAGGATAGCAATACCGCGAATACCTTGGAGATGCAGTATTTTGGACATTTGGTTTTGTTGCTTGAAGAAATCGGCAAAATTATCCACGAAGCGATCTTGATCGCTATGGGTGATCCGGCTGGGCAGAGTGGGGGATTTTTCCCGGCGCAGATTGGAGAAGATAGAAAAGGGTGGGTTTTAATTTCATTTTTATGGGGGGACTCAAGGCGCTTGTGGATACAATTTCACTTGCTGAGGAAATGATCAAAAACAAGTCCAACTCTTTCTGCGCTTTTGTTCTTCTTTGATAAAACTTCAATTAATCAGGCTAAACATTCAACAAAACGATTCTAAACAAAACTTTAAATCGATTCATTTAGCCTTAGATTTCACTCATCAACCTATTCATGGAAAATATCATATTGAAATATTCAGGAGATTCAGATATAGCATCGAAAGTGACAGAAGTTGGAGAGAAGACATCCTTTCTCTCATCGATGATACTTCAAATTCGGGTTGTTACCTTCTTTCCAGTGACTTTTCCTCTTTTCCAAGTGGATAGAAATTTTTTTACTAAAAAGTGTGTTCCTTAATAAAATATGGTTAAAAAATATTTTGAAGACTCAAACCTCATCAAGGGAAATGTCGATTTCAGTAAAATGAAAGGCTTACTATGGAATAACAGCTTCCATCCCCGCCGTCGATGTAGCCACTGGGACAAGAAATCGCAGCTGAAAAGGAGATCAGAGAAAACAGTAGAAGCAGAGAGAGGGAGTCCATGGTTGGAGAAAGACCTTCAAAGTGAAAGAGCAATCTTTGTCTGATAATCGTTTATTATTTTAAACCCTGGAGGGACAGATAAGAAGCAGAGATTAATGGCCTTATGGCTCAAAGTTTTCGGAGGGCACATAATTCCGGCGGCGATAAGAAGTAGGAGTGGTCAGTTGGATATCAATTGGAGGACGAAAGCGAGACATACACCTTTATTTTAGAATACACTGTTTTTATGCTTTTCCTTTTGAATCCGCTGGAATAGAGCTTCACTATATCAAGAACCCGATTAACTCGAAAAGTAAGATCTTATTTCCGCTTTTATAGGATGAATAGCATTATCTTTTGACATATCAACAAATAATTTTGGAAAAATTTATGAAAATTTTGTCAAAAAACTTTCTTCAAGAGATCGGGGAATGGATGTATAAGCAAATAATGATAGATTTTGAGGCAGTTTGGGTCCATCAAACCACTCATCTCCATCAAATATTTCGGATGTATTAGCTGCAGGTCCAAAATCACCGAATACAGTAATTCCATCTGAGAGTTTTCGTATTCCAAAATACGATCGTTTATGTTTAAAATTCTGTTTTTCTGTCCATTTCTTCACTGGATCTTCGATATCCATTTCCCATACGTTATTTAATGAACCAGATCCTGATTTGCCTCCAAAAATGGATAGAATTGAATTAGTGATTAGCATCGTATGGCCGGAAACTCCAATAGGCAAATCACAAAATAAAATCCATTTCTGTAGTTTTGGATCAAACATCTCCACAGATTTTAATTTTTTTTCAAAATTCCATCCTCCAGTGACGAATATTCTGTCCTTAAATACTGCTGCTGTTGCATTCTCTTTGGCATAATTCATTTCTCTGGAAGTTTTTTAATTGAATTTTGAGAAAAAAACAAACGACATGTAGGCCCATTTGTCTTGAGAAATATCATACTTTTCTACTGAATTTAGAGCGTCTCCAGAAGATCCTCCAATAACCCAGATGTCTCCTTTGTAAACCAGAGAGCTACTGGAAATTTCATCTCTTTTTTGATTCATCGAAGCCAATTTCATCCAAGTTCCATCATTTTTCAATTTATAACAGTCCTGCTGCCTAGTTCCTTTGGCATATCCTCCAAAAATATAAAGTTCTTCATAGAGTACAACAGCTCCAAAACTTCGCATTCCCATTGGAAGGGTGATTCTCAGTTTCTTCCAACTTTGAGTCTTCGAATTGAGCAAGTAAATTGTATTCAAATCTCTTATTCCGCCCAAAATTAAAACCTACAACTTGAAGACAAAAAGTTAAAAATCCTACCGAAGTATTTTGCTGTCCTCCGCTCTCTTTTTCAACTTTATTTTCTGCTCGAACCGCATTCTTTAGAAAATTTTCTTTAAGAGATCGGGGAATGGATGTATAAGCAAATCCTGACAGTTTTTGAAACAGCTTTGGTCCATCAATCCACTCATTTCCATCAAATATTTCGGATGTGGTACTATTTCCTCCACAACCACCAAATAGAATAATTCCATTTGAGAGTTTTCCTATTCTAAATTCACATCGTGGATGTTTAAAACTCTGTTTTTGTGTCCATTTCTTCTCGGGATCTTCGATATCCATTTCCCATACGCTATTTAATCGGCCAGTTCCGGAAGTGCCTCCAAAAATGGATAGAATTGAATTGCTGATTAGCATCGTATGGCCATCAATTCCAATAGGCAAATCACAAAATAAAATCCATTTCTGTAGTTTTGGATCAAACATCTCCACAGATTTTTGAGAAATCACTCCTCCAGTGACAAATATTCGATCCTTAAATACTGCTGCTGCTGCATCCTTTCTTGCATAATTCATTGCTCTAGAAGGTTTTTAATTGAATTTTGAGAAAAACTAACGGCATGTAGGTCCATTTGTCCTGAGAAATATTATACTTTTCTATTGATTTTAAAGACCCTCTAGAATATCCTCCAATAACCCAGATATCTCCTTTGTAAACCAGAGAACTACTGGAAATTTCATCTCTTTCTTGATTTAGCGATGCCAATTTGATCCAACTTCCATCATCTTTCAATTTATAGCAGTGCCGGTGATAAGTATAATTGGCATATCCTCCAAAAATATAAATTTCTTCATTAAGTACAACAGCTCCAAACCCTTCCATTCCCATTGGAAGAGTGATTCTCAGTTTCTTCCAACTTTGAACCCTCGAATCAAGTAAGTAAATTCCCTTTAAGCTTCCACTACCACCCAAAATTAATACCTACAAATTGAAGACAAAAAGTTAAAAATCCTACCGAAGTATTTTGCTGCCCTCCGCTCTGTTTTTCAACTTTATTTTCTGCTCGAACCGCATTTTGCGCTAAAACTCTCTTAAATAAATCACTTTTGAACACACCATCGGGAATTAAATTCTGCTGGTTTCTCGGCTTCTCTTGTCTAACCACTGGATCTAAAAGAAAACAGAATTCATTCATCTGTTCTCTTAATTGCAAATTATCAGACTTTGATTCAGATAGATCCTCTTCTAGTTGTGTCACTGAATTTCTCATCGACTATTTGCAAATCAAACGAACCTCTTTGTGCCAAGTCTTCCTGCTGATTTCTATTGGAGTTTGGCATTCGAAGTATTTTAATCTCTTGTCTCAATCGCTCTATTTCGGCATCTTTTTCTCGTAATTTTTGATTTTTCTCAATTATAATAGTTTCATATAATTGCATGGCCGGATCAGTCTCAGTTAGATTTGAAGCAGACATTTTGGAGAAAGAGAAAAAGTAAATTTGGCGAAGAATGGCCGCAAAAAAGGGATTTCTTGCAGCTAACTGGAAGACAATAAAGCGCAAACTGATAAGGAATCAAAAGATAAGAGCACATAAAAACACAGCTTTCTATTTTCTAAAATTCAAAAGCTTTTTTTTTCAACGAAATTTGGCCTTCTCATAACCCTCAAAATGGCTGGGACTCACGGGGGCTTTGAGCGACTCTTGGACTATTCAATAAATTTCTTTCATTTTCTGGTCTATTTTTGGGTTTTGTGCTCATCTTCCTCTAAGAAGAATCAGAACCTTAGAACCAAGAAATCTCGTTATCATCTCGCTACTGCAAGGCATTAATTTTATTTTGGACAACCAGAACTATTAGGTTAGTAAAGTATGAATGCGAATTTTTGTGTAAAACAAAATTTTTTTTTTAAACTACAAAATCTTAATCCAAGAGGTACTCTTCATTATTATCAATGACCTTTTGCCAACGTCCACGCAAATTATGAATACCTCTTTCGAAGAATTCTGCTGCCTGCGCTTCAAAGAAGTTGGTCACCCAAAATTCGATGTCTTCACGATTTTCGAATTTTTTTCCCGCTAAGGAATGTTGCATCGATCGGAAAAGATGGTAGTCGGATAGAGCCAAGTTTGGGCTAAAAGGCAGATGAGGCAGAAGTTTCCAATCCAACTCTTCAAATTTTCTGTTGAGTGATTTTTGCGGTGTGGGCTTAGCATTGTCTTGGAGGTATGGTAATGGTATCACCGGTAACATTGGCTCAATGATAGTATATCATCCTTAAATGCTTCTAACAGCATACGATGGGATTCTTCGGCCGTTATTCCACGTTTAAAGCCGTATAACATACACGCCCGCACACGATATTTCTGCTCAATCATCTTTAAATAATTAATTTTTTAAAATATAGTGTAAAAGATAATGAATATGAACCAATTAATATATGAAAGATGCACAAGAAAACTCCCTTTAAAATAAGCATAAAAACATATGTAAATGTTTTAGTACATCACAAATATAACACATCGAAGTTTACTCGCATTCATATTTTACCAATCTAATATATGGGATTTTCCTTCGATCTAGCATAGATCTGATCAATCTCTTCTGAGAGATTCACCATTTGAAATCTGGCCATCTCATTTAGATTCAATTGATTTTTCTGCATCTCAGAGCAATTTTCATGAAGATTTCCAATGCATTCTTCAAATGCTTTTTCTATATAAAAAATGATTTTGGCTTCAAACCCTTCACCTTTCTCCTTGGATTCGCCTAGCTTCTTCGATAGAACATTCACAACCTCAGAGAGCTCAGCAACTTTGTTGATTATTTGCTTCTGCACGTGGGAGAAGGTGTTATAATTGCGCGAGAGGATGTCTTCATAGTAATTTTGCAATTTCTCTGGAAGTTTTTTTGGTTTTTAAGAGAGAGCGAAAGATTACGGCATAAACCAAGCTACCGTATTTCTCTCTAATCCACAGAAAATTAATATTTTAGCTTTAATAAATTTGAAAAATTGTAGAGAAAGAACCCATGTAGAAAACTAAGGGAAGTATTTCGTACCCCAGTCTATTGTACTGGGACTTAATTCATTTTTTGACTCATTTCTTGTTTTTTATCGATGTTTTCTAACTGCTTTTTTCTCCTATTTTTTACTCTAGAAGCACATTTTTGATGCAGCTAGAATTTCAAAAAATTTTAAAAGCTAAAAAGACGTTTCAAATCAACTTTTAGAATTAAAAAAATGGGTCTCGCCTTGAAAACCCCCTATCTCGGGGCAGCGCGAATACGCAGGGCTTTTTTTTGCCCTATTTTACCAGTATGGCTTCAATTGTTGACAGTAGTATAGTCGTGCCCTGTAGAGCTCTCCTCTATCCTTCTTTCTATGGAAATTTAAAAAAAAAAGTTCTATTGAACTTGGGATCCAAGTTGAGCTCAAAATCTGGGCTGAAAGTCTCTTCCCCCGGACGAACCATCATCGCCGATCTTCTCTTGAGTCGATTCCTTTTGAAGTTGATCAGCTTCTTCCAGCTCCAACTCCAGAGATTCAATTACAGCATTTTTTTTCGCTGATTTCTGCTTTCAGCTTCTCGATTATTTCATCTTTTTGTTTCAACTGAGCTGACATCTGCTGTAGTTGGAAGTCATAATGCTGCTTCAACAACTTGGGATCTTGATTAACCATCTGAAAATAAGAAAGGCTTAAACAATAAAATTTGCTGCAAAGTACAGTCGGGTCGACAAGTGTGGCGACAATCAATATGACGCTTTTTTTTTGCCAATTGCGCGGGATAATGAGCGCCTTCAAACGCAGTTAGGGTGAGCAGAGATTTGCTCCGTTAATTTTCTCTGAGACATATAACTTTTCAATGAAGTAACCAATTGGGCTGAATTTTTGCAGCAAGATTTTTTACCATGTGGTCTATTGGATTTTAAAATTTCAATTTATTTGATTGATTAAATGGCTTCACAGAAATTAAAAAGGTTTCATGGTTTTTTAAACTTCGATAAGCTTTTCATGCTAAGAAAACGATTAAAAAACCCCTAGAAACGTCCAAAGGACCCAAAATCGCACATTTTATTTTAAGACAAGGAAAAATGTTAAAATTGAATACGGTATCGCGCACGAGCATGTCGTCTTTTTTTTGTTGAAATAAAAAGCTTTTTTGCAATATATTCCTTCCAAATCAAACAGTAAACAATTATTATTAAACAATTTATGCAGATTTCATCAGGAGTCTTTTTTCGAGTGACTGAGAAGTAGATGTATAAGCAAAACACGATAGTTTTTGAGGTAGTTTTGGTCCATCAACCCATTTATTTTCATCAAATATTTCGGATGTTTCTCCTATTTCGCTCCAACCACCAAATACAATAATTCCATTTGAGAGTTTTCCTATCCCAAAATTATATCGTGGATGTTTAAAACTCTGTTTTTCTGTCCATTTCTTCGCTGGATCTTCGATATCCATTTCCCATACGCTATTATTGCTATTAAATATGTCAGATCCTGAAGAGCCTCCAAAAATGGATAGAGTTGAATTGCTGATTAGCATCGTATGGCCATAAACTTCAATAGGCAAATCACAAAAGAAGATCCATTTCTGTAGTTTTGGATCAAACGTCTCCACAGATTGTAATTCTCCTTTGGATCCTCCTCCAGTGACAAATATTCGATCCTTAAATACAGCTGTTGCTGCATAATGTCTTGCATAATTAATTTCTCTGGAAAGTTTTTAATTGAATTTAAAAGGAAAACTAACGGGATGTAGGTCCATTTGTTTTGAGAAATATCATACTTTTGACTGATTTTAGATACACTCCAGCAGATCCTCCAATAACCCAGATGTCTCCTTTGTAAACCAGAGAGCTACTGAAAATAGTAGATCTTCTTTGATTTAGCTATGCCAATTTGATCCAACTTCCACCACTTTTCAATTTATAACAGTCCTGCTGCCTAGTTCCTTTGGCATATCCTCCAAAAATATAGATTTCTTCATTGAGTATAACAGCTCCAAAACCTCGCATTCCCATTGGAAGAGTGATTCTCAGTTTCTTCCAACTTTGAGCCTTTGAATCGAGCAAGTAAATTTTATTTAAATTTTGGAAACCGCCCAAAATTAAGACCTACAAGCAGAGTCTAAAAGTTAGAGTAAATCATACCGATGTGTTTTGTTCCATTTCAATTACATTCTCTTCACGACTCGGGTCAGACTCCATTTTTAAAGAGATGGATGGCTGAAAAAAATAGTTGTAGCCAGTGAAAAGGAAAACTGAAAGGAAGCTGATAGGAGTTGCTAGCAGATTGCTGATAAGGAACTTCCAGTTTTTGAGATGCAACTTATAAAAATGCCAATTGATAAAGAGCTGCAAGGAATTCTTCGAGAAGTGTGTCCAGATTGAAACGAATAATTTCTATTTGTTATGAATTACTTTGAGCCCAAGAGAATAGACAATCGCCAGCCGTTTGCGATATTAAACATAGAATCAAAGGAGTCGTAGCAAACAGAACTTCTACCATTGTGAAGCTCTTTGTAAAAAATTAAAAATTGTGAAAAAAGGATTTTAAAAAGCACGAAGGAGGAATAAAAAAATAGTAAAGCATTAGAAATACGGTAGATTCTTTATCGATGGATAAATTGTAATATTTTTCTCAAATGGTTTCTTGAGATTCGATCAAATATTCATCAAAGATTACCAGAGAAAAGGAGATCCGAAAACAGTTATTGCAATACATTTCGATCATGGAGCTCCGAATTGCCTATTTGTTGTCGATTCATTCTGGTCCAAAGAATCAAACGACTTGCACTTTCTCTCTATAAAAACAGCCTCCATCGAGGACAAATCCAAGCAGAGAAATGTTCAGATTCCTCCTCATCTTCTTGGCCATCTCTGGAGTCAGAAGATGTCTCGTCCAGAATTGCACCTCCTGCTCAACCGGCAAAATCTTCCTCGGTCCAGATTCCAGCGATTCACGCAGCTTCTCAGCTTTTATCAAGCGAACTTTATCTAACCCTTTTTTGTTCAACTGAAGGTTTAGAAAAGACTGTCGAGACTCAATCACTGACTGCTCGACTGGAAGGCTCAAAGTTGGAAGAAACTGAGAATCACTCTTCCAATGGGAATGCGAAGTTTTGGAGCTGTTGTACTCTATGAAGAAATCTATATTTTTGGAGGATATGCCAAAGGAATTAGGCAGCAGGACTGTTATAAATTGAAGAATGACGGAAGTTGGATGCAATTGGCATTACTAAATGAAAGAAGATACTGTGGTTGTACTTTAGCTGGTAACTTGGTTCAATATGCAGCCTGCGCACCGGATCACGCGGCGGGACCCATATATTAATTTTTTTTCTCTTCTTTTTATTTTCCTAACGGTTTCCATGGCTTTTACATCTTTTTTTAAAACAAATTATATAGAATTTGGTATATAGAGACAAAGAAACATTAAAAAAACACGTCTAAAAGCATCTTGAAAACAAAAAAAGATCCGATGCTGCTGATGCTTTTAGACGTGTTTTTTTAATGTTTCTTTGTCTCTATATACCAAATTCTATATAATTTGTTTTAAAAAAAGATGTAAAAGCCATGGAAACCGTTAAGAAAATACAAAAGAGAAGAATTAATATATGGGTCCCGCCGCGTGATCCGGTGCGCAGGCTGCATATTGAACCGAGTTGCTAGTTAAAGTACAACCCAACTTTCCAGAAGATTTAAAAGTGTAAAGACTTAAAAAATCGTCAATAAGCTGCATAGTCAAGGTGACTTTTTTTAGAGAGAATACGTTAATTTCTCCAATTCTCTTCTAAAAAAAGATACCCGAAATTCCGCAATGCTAAATTTGACAAAGAACGTTATAGATTCACGTTTTTTTCAAAGGAATAACTTCTCTGGTGACTCCCCCACTCGCTAAGAGCTTTCCGCGGTGCCAATACCGCGGAGTCAAATTGTCAATCACAATCAAAAATCAACTTATTAGGTTAGTAAAATATGAATGAAACGCGGCTTGTCGTGCCGAGTCAGTATTTTGATTCTCGAAAAAAGGAAAAAGCCGATCGCATTGAAAGCGAAGATCAAAGAAATTCAATGTTCTCCAAGAATTTTTGAAAAAGGAAAGTCTCAACGGGATGTTTTTCTTCACTTTTTAACTGTATGATCAATTCCTTTTAATCAGTGGCTGGACACGTAAGCTACTGCTCCAAAAATGCCACAAGAAGAACCACAAATTCAACTGATAACCACCATTTTTGATGTCACTTTATTCAGCTGCCGGGTTGATTCACCAGCTTCTATCACTGTTTCCCCTGGCCATATCACTGGATTATCGGGGGTATTAAGGGACACGCCGGACTGATGTCCCTCTAGTCTTGGCTGTAGATAGAATGCCGCGTTTCTTCTATTTGTCCAGTTTGATTCTCTCAATCGCCGCTCTCTCCTGTCCACCCGGCTATACTGACGGTCAAGATGGCAGCTGTTATGGAGGGGTAGGATGTTCCTTCTTTAAAAAAACAACAACAATCTCAGCCGTATTTTACGATCGACCGTAACAGCGCCTATTATTATTGCTCCCAGCACAATGCCTACCTCTATGATATTACGAATGCCTTCCAAAATAGTGATGTCATGAAAAGGGCTGGGAAGAATCTATTCATCTGGACTGGATTGACCTGCTTGAATAATCAGACAAGCTCTTGTCAATGGGATAACACAGGCATGCCGCTTACTAACGGTTCTTATACCAATTTCGCTAATGGTAGGACTTATTTTGGTGAAAAAGCCAATAATAAATTGGTCTTCAGGTGCGATGAATCCCTCTGCTGGAGCTTGTGTCGCATTGGAAGTCAAAACCGGCCTATGGTATAGTCTCGATTGCTCCAATGATCAGGCAGTTTATGGATGTAAATATACCCCAGGAGTCACTGGTAGGTCTCCCTATTAATGACGAATTTACTGTATCTGCTCTAAAATTTATTTGGAAAGATTATTTTTAGAGAGAAATTGGTAGAAATTTTTGAATTTTACTCGACAATTTCTTTGGTAAACGAGCCCAACTACCGTATCCTCTTTCCCAAGATTTCGGCTTGAAATTCTTACAAAAAATGAGGAAAACTTGGGTAGAAAATGAGATTTTCCAGACGGGACCCAGCTGAGTTACTGAGTAAAAATCCAAAAAAATGTGGGGTATCTCTCCTTTGATGCGAATTGTATCCTTTTTTTAAATAATGTTCTACGAAACTTTTAGCTCTTGATTTCATCTATAAGATTCAAAAACAATAAGCATTTTCAAAAGTCATAGTGAGATTTTCAGTTCCAAAGTGTGCTCCCTCCGGCTCGAAGACAGCAACCTTCCGTGGAAATTGCTATTTCCCTTTGAATGTGGCCAGTTTTACGGATGGCGCTTCTAACTGTGGCAAATATTGCGGAACAATTACTTCCATCCACAGTCTTGGCGTGAGTCCCCTCCTCTAAAACTACGAATTAAACAATAATCTTACAGGAGAATAGCTTCGTTCGAAATTTGGGCAGCTACTCGAATCCCACCGCGAGCTACATGTTCACTGGTCTCAAATACACCACTGCCTATTCGTGGCAAGACGCCTCTCCTGTTGATTACTCCAACTTTGGTAATTCATCGCGAAAAAAAGAAGAAAAAACAAGTATTTTAGGATATAATAACACCGCGATTGGGCCCTGCGTCTCGATGGCTTTGAAGGACGGATTTGTGAAGGATGGTCAATGGATCAATTCTCAATGTGACGGCAATTTGGTCGCCGTTTGTCAGAAGCCATTGAATAATATCTGCGATACCACTACTACCACGCCTTCTACTACGCTTGCTGCCACAATGGCTCCTATTACCTGTGGCGATCCTGCAGTCTACAATGGACAGGGAACGGTAGGTCTTACTGTAGTTTTTTTTTAATAAGTTGCTAAATTTTTAAAAGCAATTGGACTATTTTTAAAAAGTCAAACGTTCGTCAACTTTTGGGTTATTGTAAACGCCTTCAAATTTGCTTCATTTGACTATCCATTAATCCAAAGAAACTCTCGCGCGAATCATACAGTACTTTTCTAAAAAAATTGTATTCTGTGATTTTGTAGAGAAAAGTAAGAACTACAAAATAATACAAAAATCAGTATTTTTAAATTAAAAAATAGCTGGGGAAATAGCAGATTACGGTGCTTGCATACTTCAAGGCCTCCAATTTTAGACATCTCTCTTTCTCAAAAAGAATAAATGGCTATCCATTCTCAGGCACCGCTTTTTAGTTCGCAAAAGTGATCCAACATAGTATAGTGCCAAGTGGTGCGCTTCTTAATCTGAGAATCCAAGTTTGATTTTCATCCCTTTTTGCTTTTTTAAATTCTGGGGCTTCAATTCCAGGGAAGAGGGGATGAAAATCTTCTGGGAAAGGGGCTTAAATCCCAAGTAAAGAGGACTAAAACTCCAGGAAAAAGAAAGATGAAACTAATTTCAAAATACGATTCCGATATTAGTGCCACTCCTACAGTAAGAAATCAGAAATCATCGGCACTCTTTACGATCTTCGATACGATGAGGTAAAATACAAAGTTAGATTTGGCCAGACAGCTGGGGTAAAAAGGGTTTCTTTCATACGGTCAACGTCAAGATCAGACTAGTTTTAAAAAACAAATTTTTAGCTCTATTCGCCTGGATATCCATTTTCTTCAACCCCCAATCATTGCGAATATTTGATCACGGAAGATTCGAATCAAGTTGCTGGAATTAGCTTCAATGATGGAGCTGTGGATTATGACAGTTTTATTGCTCTCTATAGCGATATGTTCAGCAATACACCTTATAGAACGTGAGTCTTTTTGAGAAGAAAGAAATTGGAGAGGATATTTAGAATTCGAGGACAAAGCTTGAAGGGAATTTATTCGCAATCGACGACTAATATTCTCCGAGTTGTGTATAATACGACTGGGAGTACTCTTAACAATAATTTTTGGTCTGCTGGCTACTCGGGATATTGATCTTTTTGTCTTTCAACTGTATTTATTTGGAACAAAATAAAATTCTCGTCAATTCAGCGACAATGTATTTCTAAATTTTGTTGAGGCTTTTATTGCTTCTAGTCCTCCAATAGTCATTTTTTTATTTATGAAAATTTATTTAGAAAATGTCTTCGAGGAACAGAGGAATGGATAGATAAGCAAAGTGTGGTAGTTTTCTTTTTTTTAATGAAAAACATAAAAATTGATACGGTATAGTGTACAAGCCTGTTAGCTTTTTCAATATTCAATTTCATCAATATTATTATTTCAATAAGACTTCCAGGGGCTTCGACCCCAAATAAAAGTTTAAGCATTTGCTTTTTGCAGACTACTCAGAACAATTTCATTCCAAAATCATCAGTAGCATAAGATTTTTATTTAAAAAATTTATTCAGAAAGCTTTCTTCGATTGACTGAAGAATGGATGTAAAAGCAAAATATGCTAGATCTTGAGGCAGCCTTGGTCCATCGATTCACTCATTTCCATCGAATCTTTCGAATGTTTCTTTCTTATAACCACCAAACACAATAATTCCATTTGAGAGTTTTCCTATTTCAAAAGAACTTCGTGAATGATTAAAACTCTGCTTTCTGTCCATTTCTTCTCGGGATCTTCGATATCCATTTCCCATACGCTATTTACTGTGTAACCGATGCCAACTCCTGACCAATAGCCTCCAAAAATGGATAGAGTTGAATTGCTGATTAGCATCGTATGGTCGCCAACAAATCTAATAGGCAAATCACAAAAGAAGGTCCATTTTTGTAGTTTTGAATCAAACATCTCCACAGATTTTAAGATTTCCCCATCATATCCTCCAGTGACAAATATTCGATCCTTAAATACTGCTGCTGCAGCACTATATCTTGGACAATTCATTTCTCTGAAAGGCTTTTAATTGAATTTTGAGAAAAACTAACGGCATGAAGGTCCATTTGTCTTGGGAAATATCATATTTCTCGACTGATTTTAGATACTCTTCAGAATCTCCTCCGATAGCCCAGATATCTCCTTTATAAACCAGAGAGCTACTGGAAATACAGTATCTTTTTTGATTTAGCGATGCCAATTTGATCCAGCTTCCATCATCTTTCAATTTATAACAATCTTGCTGAATACCATCCTCGGAATATCCTCCAAAAATATAGATTTCTTCATTGAGTACAACAACTCCAAAATCTTGCATTTCCATTGGAAGAGTGATGCTTAGTTTCTTCCAACTTTGAGCCTTCGAATCGAGCAAGCAAATTGTATTTAAATTTTGGAAACCGCCCAAAATTAGTATCTACAAGCTAAGTCTAAAAGTTAAAAACCTACCGATGTATTTTGCAGTCCTCCGCTGTTTTAAAATTTCATTTTCGTTTTGAGCTGAAACTCCCAAAAATTATTTAATTTTTCAGCAAACCCAGTTTCTTCTGTTGCGCAATAAAGTGATTTCCATTCGATTTGTAACAAGATAATGGATGTTGCTTATCAGCCTTTCGCTCTTCTCTTATCAGTTTTTTTTTCGGCTTTCTTTCCCACTAGCTGCAATAAATTCATATAATTTTCCAGCCTATTTAAAATGTCTGATTCAAGCCTAGACGACCCGATTATGAAAATGTATGAAGCTCAGGCTATTGTAATTGAGAAGGATCAAGAAATAGAGAGAATGAGGCAAGAAATTGAAAGGCTTCAAAATTCCAATAGAAATCAGCAAGAATTGGCTCAAAACGGTTTTGTTTTTATTCGAAGATAGTCGAAAGGAGTTCAGTGATAGCAGGAGAGCAAGAGTCAGCTAAAAAAAGCAAGCAGATCAAGCGTTTGGCTGTCAAATTGAATACAAATCAACTGAAAGAACAAGGGAAACTAAGAAATCAACGGAATTTAATGGACCATGGTTTTTCTGAAATTTATTATTTATTTTAAGGAATTTTCAGCTCAAAATGCGACTCAAAACGAAAATAAACTTGAAAAACAGACTGGAGATCAGCAAAACACATCGGTTCGATTTTTAACTTTTAGACTTTGCTTTTAGGTATTAATTTTGGGCGGTTTCCAAAATTTAAATACAATTTACTTGCTCGATTCGAAGGCTCAAAGTTGGAAGAAACTAAGCATCACTCTTCCAATGGGAATGCGAGGTTTTGGAGCTGTTGTACTCAATGAAGAACTTTATATTTTTGGAGGATATGCCAATCATGATTGGCATCAGGGTTGTTATAAATTGAAAGATGATGGAAGTTGGATCCAATTGGCTTCGATGAATCAAAAAAGAGATGACATTTCCAGTAGCTCCCTGGTTTACAAAGGAGATATCTGGGTTATTGGAGGATACTCTGGAGATGCTCTAAAATCAGTAGAAAAGTATGATATTTCGCAAGACAAATGGACCTTTATGCCGTTAGTTTTCTCAAAAGTCAATTAAGAACCTACCAGAGAAATGAATTATGCAAGATATAGTGCAGCAGCAGCTGTATTTAAGGATCGAATATTTGTCACTGGAGGAGGATCCAAAGGGGAAAATTTAAAATCTGTGGAGGTGTTTGATCTAAAACTACAGAAATGGATTTTATTTTGTGATTTGCCTATTGGAATTTATGGCCATACGATACTAATCAGCAATTCAACTCTATCCATTTTGGGAGGCAGTTCAGGATCTGGTTCATTAAATAGCGTATGGGAAATGAATATCGAAGATCCCGAGAAGAAATGGACAGAAAAGCAGAGTTTTAATCATTCACGAAGTTCTTTTGGAATAGGAAAACTCTCAAATGGAATTATTGTGTTTGGTGGTTGGGGAAATATTGGAGATACATCCGAAATATTTTATGGAAATGAGTGGATTGATGGGCCAAACCTGCCTAAAGAACTATCGAATTTTGCTTATACGTCCATTTCTCAGTCAATCGAAGAAAGCTTTTTGACAAAGTTTTCATAATAAAACATAATTTATTATTGTGAGTATTAGAAGCAAAACAGTTGCAATTAAATTTAGAAAAACATCATGTCGTTGGATTGTCGACGCTTCACTCGCGCTCTTCCCCATTGTAGAATTTTAGGAAAAGTTTAACGTCGAAGTCGAGAATAAATGTTCATAAGTACGAGTGAAACAACTTTATTGAATAGTCTAGAGGCCTTTCCCCATTCAACTGCAAACCCAAGAACAAGTGCCGGCTGGAATTGGCCTTGGTGGTCGGCAATACGCCGTAATAATTCCCTCTGAAAAGACGGTAAAATCCGGGTGTTCCGCTAGAGTTAAAGATAATTTTCATTTCATTCGTGCTCGATTGATACGAATTTCCCGACTATTCCTGACCAGTCAATCTAAAATTTCTCATCTCAAGTCAAAAAAATGAACAAACATGGCAAAAGGCGTTGCCGAAGAGAAGTTCGAGAAGAACTGCATCGTACTGAAGGGATCAAGCCGAAGAGTATCGAAGGTGATTTTAGCCAAAGTGCCTGACTCTTCAGTTAAATTATATTCGCAATAGTCGGAATCATCTGGCTGAAACCCGGGAAAAATCAGCTAAAAAACTCGGGTTCTTTTAGCAAAAAAAACTAGCAGCTCCTTCGCCATTCAACTAAGAATTTGCGCACTGTGAATCTGGTGGCGTGGGTATGGCTGCAACTAAATTTATTCCTCTTCTTTTAAAAAACCTGTTAAAATTTTCTACAGTAACCTGAAAAATTTGCTTCTAGTGGGAAACTTTTTGCAGGCTTTTAAAATCATTTTTCCTAGGAAAAAATAAATAGAGAAAAGAAAAAAGCCAATTTTCACAGGTTTTAGGTTAAAAAGTGTTTTTTTCTTCGAAATTTCCCTTTTTTGGACCAAAATTCTCAACTTTTAAAACCATAACTTCGCTTATTTCCAATCTTTTTTGAGATTTAAAATGTTTTGGAATCACGAAATCGAGCTGAAACGAATTGCATCAGCCACATTGTTAGCTCGGGTTTTTGAAATTTCGGAAAACGCTACTTTTGGAGATTAAGCCATCATTTTTTACTCAATAACCTTGCCTGGCAACATTTTCTATTTATATCCTAGATTTTATACAACCTTTGAGAAATTTATCCAAAAATCTTTTTTCAAGAGATTGGGGAATGAATGTAAAAGCAAAATATGCTAGATCTTGAGGCAGCCTTGGTTCATCAATCCACTCATTTCCATCAAATATTTCGGATGTTTCTTTCTTATAACCACCAAATACAATAATTCCATTTGAGAGTTTTCCTATTCCAAAAACATACCGTGGATGGTTAAAACTCTGTTTTTCTGTTCATTTCTTCTCGGGATCTTTGATATCCATTTTCCATACACTATTATTGCCATTAAATAAGCCAGATTCTGATTTTGACAAGGATTATAAGAAAGAGTTAAAAGTTTCCCGCCAACAACTGGCCGAATATGAGCAAATAATCAAGGAAGGCAATTTGAAGTGCACAGAGAAAGGCGGAGATCTTGTCAAACCGACTTTCATCAATCACGAGTTTGAGGGAGCGATGTTCACTACTCCGGAGGGCTACTATCACTTCGATCATAGCTCGGTGAAGTCGCGAAGAGAGAAGCCGGATCCATGGCTAAACACATTTTGTAGAAAGAAGAAAAAGAAGGAAGTGACAAAAGAAAAGGAAAGAGAAGAAGGCAAGCGAGAAATTGGTGGAAATGATGTCGAGAAAAAAGGAGAAAACAAGAGGAAAAAGATGAGAAGAGAGGAACTAAAAAGAAAGAGGATGAGGCAAAAGAAGAGAGGGGAAGCGCCGAAAAAACGGAAGCTAAAATGTGTGAAGAGATGAAGAAGCTGTGGAAGAAGAAACAAGCGGCGATAAAGGTCAGCCGAGCCAAACACGAGACGGACTACTACAAGACCTGTCAATCCGAGGAATAGACAACATCTACGGATGGCACTTTAACAAAATGGTCAGGGCAGGCACCATCAAAAGCAAAGAAAGGCCTTGGTACAAACTGAACACCTACTTCGTAAGAGCCTGGCTGAGAGAGGCTAGGAGAATTTTTTTAAAATCAATTTCATTAAAAAAATTTTTTTTTTCTTGGGAGGCAAAAGTAAAAATTTACGACTGAAAATTGAAATGGATTATAATAGATTTACGGCTTTTTTACACTCTACAGCCGTTTTTAATGCTGGGAAACGCGTAGAAAACATCAATAAACCTCTAAAAGAATCATGGAATCTGCAGAACTGAAGGATTTGGGCAATCCTGTTAGTCTTGGATATTTCTTATCAGCCTTTCGCTCTTCTCTTATCAGTTTCTTTTCGGTTTTCCTTCGCATTAGCTGCAACGAATTCTTTTCATTTTCAGTCTTTCAAAATGTCTGATTCAAGTCAAAGTCTCAAGGAGAATGCAAATCAACTGAAAGAAGAAGGGAAACTAATAAATCAACAGAATTTAATGGACCATGGTTTTTCTGAAATTTATTATTTATTTTAAGCGATTTTCAGCTCAAAATGCGACTCAAAGCGAAAATAAACTTGAAAAACAGACTGAAGATCAGCAAAACACATCGGTTCGATTTTTAACTTTTAGACTTTGCTTTTAGGTATTAATTTTGGGCGGTTTCCAAAATTTAAATACAATTTACTTGCTCGATTCGAAGGCTCAAAGTTGGAAGAAACTGAGAATCACTCTTCCAGTGGGAATGCAAGATTTTGGAGCTGTTGTACTCAATGAAGAACTTTATATTTTTGGAGGATATGCCAATCATGATTGGCATCAGGGTTGTTATAAATTGAAAGATGATGGAAGTTGGATCCAATTGGCTTCGATGAATCAAAAAAGAGATGACATTTCCAGTAGCTCTCTGGTTTACAAAGGAGATATCTGGGTTATTGGAGGAATTTCTGGAGATCTTAAAGATTCTGACGATTCTGAAGATTCTGAAGATTCTGGAGATTCTGAAGGACCTTTAAATTCAGTAGAAAAGTATGATATTTCGCAAGACAAATGGACCTATATGCCGTAAGTTTTCCTCCAAATTTGAAAGGGACAGCTTCTAGCGTTGGGAACTTTGCCTAAGTCGGCAAAGATTTTCCCAAATTCAAATTTCATTGTGATTTTTGTATTTCTATGAATTCTGCTATTTCGCCATCATTTAGGCTCTTTTATCAATGAAAAATAACATCAAAAAGTTTGTCAATCTATTTCTTAACATTTAGTTTCATGCAATTTCGTGTGCATTTCTGAAATCAGCGCATTATTTTGCATCAAATAAAAGTATACTGTAAGAGGCGCCGGACTACCCCTTTAATCGAAATCTTCCAGAGAAATGAATTGTGCAAGACATTATGCAGCAGCAGCAGTATTTAAGGATCGAATATTTGTCACTGGAGGATCCAAAGGGAAAGAAAAATTAAAATCTGTGGAGATGTTTGATCCAAAACTACAGAAATGGATCTTATTTTGCGATTTGCCTTATGAAATTACCTACCATACGATGCTAATCAGCAATTCAACGCTATCCATTTTTGGAGGCTATTGGTCAGGAGTTTACTCATTAAATAGCGTATGTGAAATGGATATCGAAGATCCCGAGAAGGAATGGACAAAAAAACAGAGTTTTAAATATCCACGATCGAATTTCGGAATAGGAAAACTCTCAAATGGAATTATTGTGTTTGGTGGTTGGGGAAATATTGGAGATACATCCGAAATATTTGATGGAAATGACTGGATTGATGGACCAATGCTGCCTCGAGAACTAGCATTTTTTGCTTATACATCCATTCCTCAATCTCTTGAAGAAAGATTTTTGGATAAATTTTCATAAATGGTTTAAAAATCATTTGTGTTGGATTATTTTCAAAAATTACGTCGGCATATCCAGAAAATAGTATTATAACACGACTGAAATGAATACAGATGATAAATCAACAGCTAAAGTTGGCTAGAAAAAGCGCAAAATAAATTCTTTCAACAAAAAAGTCAATCTATCTCTACTTTGCACCTCCGCGTTCTTCCTTCCATCCTGCTCAAAAAGCAGCTGGATCATCTCATCAACCCCAGCAGCAGCCAGGCAAAGCCGACGGAAACAAGAAAAAGATCACCTCTGCGGACATTTGCATCCCATTTCATGGGTCGCTGCTCGACCGTCCAACTGCTATAAATGACGTAGATAGCCTAAGCAAATCAGAAATGTTCTCTCTGCTTCTGCTGGCTGATTTTCTCTTCTTCCTGGTTCATTCCTATACTTCCGGGAAAATTCCCCAAGACTCGGCAGCCATTCGTTGGAATCAAAATGCAATCAACCATCTGTTTGACGACCTCCCTTGTGAGTCTGACAATTCAACCGAAGAATATTCCGGCTGGAATGGAGACAAGATGATGCGCTGTCAAGCTGTGAGTTTTGAACTACCGACAATTAAAAAGCAAAGAAAATAACAACAAAGATTTCTTTAAAATCTACAAATCAGCTGTTGCGCGATCTTCCTCGTCCTCGTTTTGCCAGGGAAGAGTGAAGGCTGGTCGGTCGCAGGTTCCATCGCGGCTCGGTCAGGGACTTCAGAACGAATCCATGGAGTGTTCGCCCACTCGATCGACGAGTCAAATGAGTCCGACTCGCTCATGGGCTGTGACAGATCCTCGATGGGTTCGCGACTCCAGGATTGATTGGCTCGTCACACGAATCCGACGATGTCGACATGAGAGCTGATGAATCAAAAATGAATCCCAGGACCACTTGAAGCTTTTTGTTTTAAATCTTTCTTTAATTCTTTTGAGGAGAACAGACGTTTTTTTCTAAATTTCAGAAAGTTCCGGGGGAACAAGACTCGCAGATAAAATTAGAGGGAAAAGTGATGACAAATCGAAGAACAATTTCAGAGGAAGGAGGTTAATTTCGAGAGGAAATGGAATTAAAATTTCCAGGTGAAAGGAGCACAAATTGAAGGGGAAGGGGGCAAAAATTCGAGTGTAAATGCTTTTTTTAAAACAAAATTATTCTTCAAGTCTCACTCGATTTCAGCATTCTAATGGCAGTTTGAATATTTTGATCATGGGCAACTCAGTCTCTTACAAGGCTTTCCCCTACATCCATCGAATCCTAAACGGACGATATAAAGAACTCCGATTGTTTTCAAAAGGAGGTGAGGAGAAGTCAATAAGATTAGAAAAAAAAGACATTTAGGATCTCCTCCTTTGTCAGACGAAAATCCGACATTTACAGCGGCTGCTCGCGCTGTGGTGGAGAAAATGAAGCCAGACATTATTTGGAATCTCCACACTCAAACGTAAACAATTCGAAGTTGCATTTAAGCGCAATGGGTCAGAATCTGACCGTCAGACGATGAGCTACAGCAATCCACACCAATTGTGTGGCCAAGAATTGGCCTAAAAAATGACCTTCTATTCCAAATTTGAGTGAAAAACTCGTAAAATATTAGCTCAATTTAAAAAAAGCAAAGTGGCGAACCCTAGTGGAAATGACGCTAGATCTAAACCCTTTTGGATTCCTAATTAGCCAAAATGCCTAATGTAATCCAGCACTTTTTGAAATGTAGCCAAACAAATTTTTTGCGTTATACTGTAGTTTAGAGTCAACATTCTCGTGAAAAGTACGCCATTTCCTCATACAATTTTTGTGACATGCGCTTTGGCGCAAACAACAACTGTCCTTGGCTTCAAACATCTCGATCAACTTTTTTCTTTTAAAAGACATAGATTTTTTAGATAGAGGGGAGATCTAGCTCTGCACTATCATCTAGGCTTAGGGTAGGCTTTCGGCCTGATAATGTGATACGCAGTTTTTTCGTTGCGCAGCGCGCGATTTATTGTTAGTTGAGCGACGGTTAAACCGTGGAATTATAGGAGAAACCAAGTCTGCAGTAACCCGCGCAACAAAAGGGTTTAATTTTCAGATTGAACTATTTATTGAAGCCATTCAATGACCCAAAATCGGATCAAGGATATCAAGAATTCCAGAAGAACCTTGATTTCTATAAGTAGGCAGCACTCCCCACTTGGAATTTCTCCTTCTAGAGAGCGAACCAAACACTTTGTGATTGATCTTCCCTACTTTTGGTCGCCCATTTTTGTTTGTCAAGAGATTGTCGACAGATTGAGGAGAGATCTCTCCCTTTCTGATTTGAAAATTGAACGAGCTGTGGGTTTTCTTTCAAAAAGTTACCATTTTTAGATGGCTGAATCACAACAGAAGGACCACAAAGCGAGATTGCTCGCTTTAAAATGTGAAAATTGCCTTTATCACGATGTGGAAGAACTCTTTTGGGAAGATGACGGCTTCTATTGGTTTTATAATCGAGCAAACGATCACGGATTTACTCGAGATGGAGTTCATTTCACCTCTGAATTCTTGGAAAAAC
Organism: Oscheius sp. JU1382; assembly: GCA_932521405.1. Lineage (NCBI taxonomy): Eukaryota > Metazoa > Nematoda > Chromadorea > Rhabditida > Rhabditidae > Oscheius > Oscheius sp. JU1382. The sequence continues at coordinate 7,643,069 of OW051479.1, forward strand.
TTGTGCCTATTTACACTGCAACCATTGAGAAATTGCTAGCAAGTTTTGAGAACAAAATATAAAAGAAAATTGTTTTTTTAATTAATAAAATCAATTGAAAGTTTGACCGAAAGTCAAAAAATATAAATTGAATAATCTACAGAGAAGATTACTTGTGTAGTTTGTGAAAAGGGTGGGTGACGTTAGGTCCGTGGACCCTTGCGTCTTTCAGCCAGCCTTTAACTCTTTTTAGAAACAAATCCCTCCATCCGACAATCGGGATATCCACTTTATTTTCGGTTGTTGAAAAACGGAAATAAAGTTCCGTCAAATCTCCTCTTATAGCTTAGGCTTAGTATGCCCAGCTTAGCGGTATTTATGAACCAAAATACATGAATAAGACTAAGCCTCTACTTTAAGAATATAACTTTTAAACTGAAAAATGTTAATTTTTATGAGCTATCAAGCGGAAAGAACTTACCGTATTTCTTCTAATAGGCAGATTGGCGGGCCTTCGATCCTAAATGTGGGGTAATCGAGAGGCCTTCAAGACTCCCAGTTTAACCTTTTTAATTCGAATCTATTATGTTAAGCTAAGCAAGAACTTTGCACTTTGGAAGCGCATACAAATAGATGCTTCCCTGGGATTTTTGGCCCCTTCCCCTCGCATTTCGTCCCCTTTTCCCACAAAATTTAGTCCCGTTTCCCAAGGTGGAGCTGCGCCGAGCCTAGAGATCTGAATTACGTCAAAGCTATCTCTGATATATATCCTGCTTTTGCGTCAGACTTCAGTTGCCACAATGCCGATTAATAACGAGATCGGTTGTATAATTTGTGGCAGCTCTGAAAGAATTAAATGCTATGGCACGTTTATTTGCTCGTAAGTTCTCTTTCCCCCTAAGAATCTAAATAAATCCCCTACGAAAGCTCAGGATGCAATCGAACAAAAGGAATCATTTGGGGGGAAAACAAGGACAGAAACACGCTGGTTTACGGATGCTGCTCATATCGAGTGATACCAAGAATGCATTGAATTTCCGGAACCAACTAAAATAGTTCCCTTGTTAGAGAGACTTTTCCGAGGAGAGAGCTCTTCTTCTAACTTTAATCAGCAATTCACAGCGCACAATGACAATAATCAATTGATTGTAAAATTAAAATAAAACTGAAGATAGTTATTAGAATAATTGGTGAAGCTTCTTCTTCTTCTTATTGTCCAGTTAAGGCTCTCTAATATGAATGTCGTAGGAGAGACTTCCGCTCAAATTGGCGTTATTTTCAGCGATAAAGCTGCTGTAGAAATGGTTTGCCTTGACCGCATACAACTAAACATCTATTTCCCCTCATTTTTAGTGCTCACGTTTATTGTCGACGTCATATTTATAATCTTCCCAAGCCTGTAAATTTTTTCTTCATTCGAGAGATAAGGATTCATTTCGTCGATTAATTTACCCAAAATGGAGGAATAATATAGATTTGATGCTGCTACAACCTTGGCTCCTTCTTTGCTGAGATTATTTACTAAAAAAAGCAGCTTCCTTCAATTGGTGGAAAGGAAAGCCTACGCGAATGAAAGATACACAGCATCTTGAGCAGAATCCATTCCTGGTCAGTTAAATGAATTTCTTCAAATTTTGGGCTTACAAAGACTTCAAAAGAGCTCGTGAAATCGAGTATGAATTTACGAACTCTGAAAAGGTTATTGTACTCCTCAAACTAAACACTTACTTCTCTTTCTCCTCTTCTGTCATATCGTATCGATTGAGTCGACTTCCGCCCAAACTTTTATCTTTTGTTTTATAGCGTAAATAAAACATCGAAATCATGCCATTCAGGCAGAATGATTGTTGAAAGAATTTGATCTTAAAATGTAAAACGATTAAAACAAAGGACTTGCCTTATCTTGAAGGCAGAGCTTATGAAATTCAGGAATGGAGTTCAAAAAATCGGAGACCATTGTGGCAACTCGACAATAGGAGTTCTTATAATGGTAGGGTTGCTTCGTATTGATTTCTCTATTATCCCATCCAGTCTTAAAGCCGTCTTTTTATTTGAAAAATGGAAGAAGATTACTGCTTCTCGACTGGAACAAAGGGTCGGATTCATTAGGACATCTTTTAGGCTGACATCAATATTCGCCGGGTATTTGGAAGGACTTTTTCCAGAAAAGTTAGCAGACCACCTTGAATAAATTTGTCTTCGCTCAATAGAAAAAAATTACATTTCAAATTGGAACAAAATCTGAGAATATTCGTAGGCTGTAGTTGCATTTTGTAAGCGGGAGATGTTCCTCAATCCCGAAGGAAAAAGACAAAGCGAGAGTTCGGTTTTACTTTCTTCAAAATGGAGAGAATTGAAATATTTGACAGCATGAAGAGCTTTTCCTCTTTTACCAACCTCTAGAATGTTCGTTAAGAAAAGTAGCAATAGCACTGTAATTACTTAAAGTGCTTTCAGCAATATTTTGGCTATTTTCTGGCTAGGAAGCTATTTCCAGGCTACTGTACCCAGTAGTAGAATAAAGAAAGAATTTTTCGCCAATTTCTGTTTTTTGAGACAAAATGGCCAATTGAATGTCAAGAAAGATCTCACTTTCTGGCTTCAAACCAAGTTGAAGACATTTTTGAAACCGGCATCCTGAACAATTCATGCGAAGATTGATGCTCATTGAACAATTGTTGAAAAGCTTGCAAACTGGAGCTTCTTCTCTTTTGGATGTTCTGATGAAAAATACACGACAACTCCTGGGATTTATTTAGATTCTTAGGGGGAAAGAGAACTTACGAGCAAATAAACGTGCCATAGCATTTAGTTCTTTCAGAGCTGCCACAAATTAGACAACCGACCTCGTTGTCAGTCGGCATTGTGGCAACTGAAGTCTGGCGCAAAAGCAGGATATATATCAGAGATAGCTTTGACGTAATCCGGATCTCTAGGTTGAATTAAATAAAAGGAGTGCAGCTGCTTTGTGAATACATGTGCAAAGTTTAATTCTTGTATCTTTTCGACCTGAACGATTTTGTCAGGAAGAAAAGATATATCGAGAAACGCTATTCATCACTCAAGAGTACAAATTCTTGATGAAGTATAAGGTCCAATACACCCCCGTAAAATAATTATAGGTTCACTCTCTAAATTGGCGTATCTTGGTCGGGTGAGATTCTTTTGGGCTGAAATAATTTTTATCTAATTCTCTTGCATTTTGGCTTTCTTTTCCTCCATAATTTAGCCAGGCAAGTTTTTTGAGTAAAAAAATGATATCCTCATCTTCAAAAGTGGTGCGACCCGAAATTTCAAAAACCCGAGCTATCAAAATTTGGCTGATGCAGTTCGATTTCGTGATTCTAAAACACTTTAAATCTCAAAAAAAGGTTGGAAATGGGCCGAGTTATGACTCAAAGAAGATGAGACTTTTGGTCCAAAACGCGTTTTTATCCTAAAACAGGTGAAAATTGACGTGTTCTTTGAGTCATATTTCCATGAATTTTCAACCTTTTTTTGGGATTTAAAGTGTTTTGGAATCACGAAATCGAGCCGAATCGAACTGCATCAGCCAAATTTTGATAGCTCGGGTTTTTGAGATTTCGGGAAACACTACTTTTGGAGATGAGGCTATAATTTTTTACTCAACAAGCTCTTATCAGTTTCTTTTCGGCTTTCTTTCCCACTAGCTGCAACGAATTCTTTCATTTTCAGTCTTTTAAAATGTCTGGTTCAAGCCTAGATGACCCGGTTATGAAAATGTATGAAGCTCAGGCTATTCTAATTGAGAAGAATCAAGAAATAGAGCGAATGAGGCAAGAAATTGAAAGGCTTCAAAATTCCAATAGAAATCAGCAGAAAAGTTCGTTTTTGTTGTTGAAAATATTCGATGAAAAATTCAGCGACAAAAGCAGAAGAAAAGCCAGCTGCACCTAAAAATAAGCAAATCAAGCGATTGGCCATAAAATTTAATGTAAATCAGCTGAAAGGACAAGAGAATTTGAGAAATCAGCGGCTGGGCCATGGTTTATCTGAAATTGATTATTTTAAGGCATTTTCAGCTCAAAGCGAAAATAGTATAATCAATGAAAAACAAAACGAAGTTCAGCCAAATACATCAGTAATCATTATGGGCGATATGGAAAATTTAAATACAATTTACTTGCTCGATTCGATAGCTCAAAGTTGGAAGAAACTGAGAATCACTCTTCCAATGGGAATGGAAAGTTTTGGAGCTGTTGTCCTCAATGAAGAAATCTATATTTTTGGAGGAGTTGCCAATCGTGATTTTAAACAAGATTGTTATAAATTGAAAGACGATGGAAGTTGGATGGAATTGGCATCGCTAAATCAAAAAAGAGCTTATATTTCCAGTAGCTCTCTGGTTTACAACGGAGATATCTGGGCTATTGGAGGAAGTGCTAAAGAGTTTCTAAAATCAGTAGAAAAGTATGATATTTCTCAAGACAAATGGACCTACATGCCGTTAGTTTTCCTCCAAATTCAATTAAAAATCCTCCAGAGAAATGAATTTTCCGAGATCTTTTACTGCAGCTGCAGTATTTAAGGATCGAATATTCGTCACTGGAGGATGGAATTATGAAAAATTAAAATCCGTAGAGATATTTGATCAACTTCTAAAGAAATGGCTATTATTTTGTGATTTGCCTATTGAAGTTACCGGCCATACGATGCTAATCAACAATTCAATTCTATCTATTTTTGGAGGCTCTTCAGAAGCTGGCTTATTAAATAGAGTATGGGAATTAGATATTGAAGATTCTGATAAAAATTGGACGGAAAAGCAGAGTTTTAAACAACCACGAATGTATTTTGGAATAGGAAAACTCTCAAATGGAATCATTGTGTTTGACGATACGGGTTATCAAAAACATCCGAAATATTTGATGGAAATGGCTGGATCAATGGACCCATACTGCCTCAAAAACTAACAAGATTTGCTTATATCTCCATTCATCGATCTTTTGAAGAAAGATTTCTGGAACAATTTTCTTAAATTTCCAAAATATATGCTCAGAAATATAATTTCAAAATTATTTGTTATGTAACTGTTATGTTGTGTATTTTTTAAAAAGTTGTCTCTGATTTCAATATTATTACTATTGATAAACGCAATTAATAAATGATGACCCAACTCTGCTTGCTTTAATCACAAAGCATGTTAGACCCTGTGGTCACGGATTGCTGGAGATCTTATAATTCTCTCACCCAGCTCCCTCAGGCACCTGACTATCAATCACAAATCGAATTTTGTGAACCCGCAAACTGGAGCCCACACTCAGAATATTGAGTCGTTGTGGCAAAAGTTAAAATTCCAAGAAAAAAAACGCTGTGGAATCAATAATGAGCGGTACAACGATTACTTGATGGAGTTTATGTGACGAAGAGAGTTCGGTTCGTCCGATGAGATTCTCTAAAATTTATGGGATCAGGTGGTTCATCAATATCCCGTGAAGTAGATTTTATCATTATATGAAATAAATTGTTGCTTAAAAAGTGAGGAAACTATCTAAAAAAATAAAAAAACACAATTTAAAAAAATCTAATAGCATCTTGAAAACAAAAAAAGATGTAAAAACTATGGTAACCGTTAAGAAAATACAAAAGAGAAAAATTAATATATGGGTCCCGCCGCGTGATCCGGTGCGCAGGCTGCATATTGAACCGAGTTGCCAGCTAAAGTACTACCAATTAGTGGAATTTATTATCCTTTGCCTTTGTATATAATTTTAAAGCTCGTTTTTCGTTCTATCTTGTCGTGGTATTCGTTTTGTTTTATGGTAATTTGGTAAATTTTTTCAAGAGTTCAAATATAGTATGGAGGCAAATTCGCACGCTTCTATTGTTTCAGTTCAAACTAGGTCGAAAAGCTGCCGAGACAGCTCGTGATATCAACGAAGCATTTGGCCAAGGAACCACTAACGAACGTACGGCACAATGGTAGTTCCAGAAGTTCCGCACCGGAGACGAGAGCTTTGACTATGAAGAGCGCGATGGTCGGCCACATGCTGTCGGTGACGACGAATTAAAGGCCCTGGTGGAAGCCAAGCCGCGCACAATTGTTCGTGAGCTTGCAGAGGATCTTGACATTGGCATTGCGACCATTTCTGATTACTTGAAACGAATCAGAAAGTCAAAAAGCTAGATAAATGGGTACCGCATAAATTGAACGAAACTCAAAAAAATCGTCGTTTTGAAGTGGCATCTGCCCTTCTTTTGCGAAATAAAAACGACCCGTTTCTCGACCGGCTTGTAACCTGTGATGAAAAGTGGATTCTCTATGACAATAGGCGACGTTCGGCGCAACGGTTGAACATTGATGAGCCTCCAAAACACTTCTCGAAGCCGAAACTCCATCAGAAGAAAGTTATGGTCACTGTTTGGTGGTGTGCAGCCGGTCTTATCCACCACAGCATTTTAAATCCGGGCGAAACGATTACAGCGGAGAAGTACTGTCAGCAAATCGACGAAATGTACCAGAAGCTCCGACTTATGTGCCCTAGATTGATCAATTTGAAGGGGCCAATTCTGCTTCATGATAATGCCAGACCACATGTTGCACAACCAACCCTGCAGAAGCTGAACGCATTGGGCTACGAAACTCTGCCTCATCCTCCATACTCACCGGACCTCTCGCCCACCGACTACCACTTTTTCAAGCACCTCGACAACTTCCTTCACGAGAAATGCTTCAAAAACCAAGACGACGCCAAAAATGCCTTCAATGCTTTCATCGCCTCCAGAAATCCGGATTTCTACGCTAGCGGGATAAATAAACTTGCTGCTCATTGGCAAAAGTGTTGTGATTCTACTGGTTTTTATTTTGGTTAATAAAGATTTGCTAAAGCCGAGATATGCTTCTCTTAAGTTGAAGGTTAAAAACCACCAGAACTTTCCGAACAACCTAATACTTGGGCAGGCACCCTCATACAGTATACCAGGCTTAAATTCTGCGCGTAAATGTGAGTTCTTTCAATGAATTTTATTTTTTTGGGTTTTCTATCACCTTTTTCTGTGCTTTTACGTGCTATTTAGCCAAATAAACACTAATTTACAATACAATAGCATATCACTAATACAAATAATGTGAATTGCTGTAATGCTTTAGTCCAATTAAATTATAACCATGCAATTCTTACTGTTTAAACCGATCAGCTTTGTCAATCTCCCCAAGAAGCCTAAACCCTTCAAAGTTGCGCTTTTTAGTTGAATGCTTTTTTGAACAAATTTGGGCACATTTTCTGAAGAGAGCTCCGTCTCCAAATTGAATTCAAATTCCACATTTAAGAGCTCAACTGAACGGCTGGAAGCAACAATAAGATGAGATTCATTGTGGAGTGACTAGCTGTCTTGGATGAGAAAAATCTACTGGAATGAATGGCGAAATCAGGGGATTTTAGTCAGATTGACAGTTTGATCCAAGAGATCGCATTGAATCAATCTTCCTTCTCGTTTTCGGATGATTTTTGGAGAATTGAGAAGAAATGATTTTTAAATAATTTATGAGAATTCCATTCTTCGAGGGAACGAGTAATGAATTTTATACAAATACTGCTTTAAAATTATGAAAATTTCTTTAGAAAACTTTCTTCAAGAGATCGGGGAATCGATGTATAAGCAAAAGATGATAGCTTTTGAGGCAGATTGGGTCCTTCAATCCATTTATTTCCATCAAATATTTCGGATGTTTCACTTCCTCCATGACCACCAAATACAATAATTCCATTTGAGAGTTTTCCTATTCCAAAATACTTTCGTGGACGCTTAAAACTCTGTTTTTCTGTCCATTTCTGCTCGGGATCTTCGATATCCATTTCCCATACGCTATTTAATGGGCCAGATCCTGAAGTGCCTCCAAAAATGGATAGAGTTGAATTGCTGATTAGCATCGTATGGCAGTAAAGTTCAAAGGGCAAATCACAATATAAGATCCATTTCTGTAGTTTTGGATCAAACATCTCCACAGATTTTAAGGTTTTTTCGTTTTTTCCTTTAGTAACAAATATTCGATTTAAAAATACTTTTTCTTTATTGACTCCTCCAGTGACAAATATTCGATCCTTAAATACAGCTGCTGCTGCATTCGATCTTGGATAATTCATTTCTCTGGAAGATTTCGATTAAAGGAAGAGTTCGACGCCTCCTACAAGCTGCTTTTATTCGATACAAAACAATGTGCTGATTTCAGAAATGCACACGAAATTGCTTGAAACTAAATGTTAAGAAATAAATTGACAAACTTTTTGATTTTATTTTTCATTGATAAAAGAGCCTAAATGATGGCGAAATAGCAGAATTCATAGAAATACAGGAATCACAATGAAACTTGAATTTGGGAAAATCTGTGCCGAGTTAGGCAAAGTTCCCAACGCTAGAGAATGTCCTTTCAAATTTTGAGGAAAACTTACGGCATGTAGGTCCATTTGTCTTGAGAAACATCATACTTTTCTACTGAATTTAAAGGTTTCCAGAATCCAGAAGATCCTCCAATAGCCCAGATGTCTCCTTTGTAAACCAGAGAGCTACTGGAAATATCAAATCTTCTTTGATTTATCGAAGCCAATTTGATCCAACTTCCATCATTTTTCAATTTATAACAGTCCTGCCGATATTCTTTGGCAAATCCTCCAAAAATATAGATTTCTTCATTAAGTGCAACAGCTCCAAAATCTTGCATTCCCATTGGAAGAGTGATTCTCAGTTTCTTCCAACTTTGAGCCTTCGAATCGAGCAAGTAAATTGTATTCAGAAGTCCATTGCCGCCCAAAATTAAAACCTACAAGCAAAGTTTAAAAGTTAAAAATCCTACTGATGTATTTTGCTGTTCATTCGGAATTAAATTATTCCGATCTGGCCTCTTTTTCCGGGAAAATTCAATAAATTCTGAGATTTTTGGTCTACTTTCTGGGTTGCTGTGCCAGCCGCTGAAAGTTTTTAAAATTTTTTTGCTTTTCTCTGCTTTGTCAATTCTACGCCTCACTTTTCAACTCCGATGGGTGAAAACTTAGATTTTAGAAAGCCAGATTGGCCAGAAATAATTACCGTTTCAATATGTCTGAAATCTCCGATTCCTCTTGAATATTTGGCCGATCTCCTTTTACAATTTGTCCAATTTGCTCGTACTGAGGTATTTCCCCCAAGTGACCATACGGCTTTCTAAACTTCTAATCACTATTTTGAAAAACTTCACTAACTTTCGGTGAATAATCTCCCAAAACGTAATGGTTAGCGCATAGATATCTGCCGACTTGTCATATTTATTTCCATGATGAAGCTCCGGAGCCATGTAATCTATTGTTCCAATTCTTTTGCAACTCGTTTAACCAAAAGCCACACTCACCCACAAGTATGAGAAGACTGTAGCTCAACCGCTTTAGCCAATCCAAAGTCGGAAATCCTCAAGTCGTCTAAGGATTTCCCAAGTAGAATGCTGTAACTCCGATATGAGAAGAGGGAATATCTCACTTTTGAGGCTTGATATCTCGATGCAGTACGCCTTCTTCGTGGAGATATTGCAGACCACTTGAAGTCTTTTCAATCCACGAATAAACTTGTTTCATATCGTATTCTACTGAGGCATTATGAATCACTGGAAATGGCATTTAATGTCTCCAGTTGAAAAGGAGCAAGTTTTTTTTAAGAAAAGACCAAAGATTTTCGACCAATTTTTTTATGCTAATGTCTCCGATCGAGTCCCACCCTTATCGCAGAAAATGCCGACGTTATACATTTGAATAAACCCAATCCATTATTCAAAGTGCAAAGAATTGCTATTTAACTCAACATAGGGAAAAAAATCGAACAAACCGTCAAATAGGCTCCCGTTCTCCATGTACTCCATGATATAGCCAATGCAGAAAGATCTGTTATTAGGTAAATAGCCTTCTTCTGGAATCAAAAGACCAAAAAGACGGATGATATTCGGGTGATTGGAATACTATTTGGAAAATTATTGAAATATTAACAAATGAATCTAACCTTCGCTAGGAGGATAACTTCATTCATTTCTGTTTTATTGATCTGCCTATTAAGTCTCTTGAAAGCTACTTTTCTGCAAATCAATCTCTCTATTTTCATTTTAGTCAGACTTTCATAAACTGGTAAAATTGCTCACCCCAGTCGACCATTGTAGCCGCAAAAGACTTCTCCCTCACCTCCACTTCCTATCCATTCTTTCACTGTGAAATCGTTGAGACTAAACTCGGGAATAACTAAAGAAGCATTGATTGTTAGGGTAGATTTACCAGAATTAACTACTAGACCACTCATCAAGATGGCGAATAGGCAAACCCGGCGTTAGACTTCAACTGATTCGGCCGCTGTTTGTCTTAATAAGGCGGTTTAGTCTCTATTTGGAGAATCTGAATGTCAGTTTGAGTGACTGTGATCTGAAGAATAAGCAGAGAGAGGAGAAGAGCTTAGGTTTTTGCTCGAATTCTGGTTGTTTTGTCCGAGCTCTAGTCTCAAAGCTACCCATGTACCGGAGATTCTGTTCAAGGATTACGCTTCTGGATATAGGGCTCATACAAGCTAATTTGAACAAATTTCGAAAAGAAATTCGGATAGTTTTACTCGTAATTTTTGATTTTTCTCAATTATAATTGCAAGGCCGAATCAGTCTCAGCTAGATTTGAAGCAGACATTCTGGAGAAAGAGAAAAGTAAATTTGGTGAAAGATTGCTGAAAAAAGGGATTGCTATAAGCGTTGTCGTCAAAAAATACTGAAGTCGAATCCAATTGAAAAAGAGGCAATCAGCATTGGATACTCGCTTTAAAGAAAATATTTAGGAATTGTGCTTGTGATTATTACATTCAATAAATGTAATTATTTCTTTTTCATTATTTTTTCAACAAGAAAAAAAGTAAGACGTGAAGATGCGCTGAAATGTCTACTCTTTCCACCTAAGAGAACTCCCCATTATTACACTTTTTTAAATTTCTCACTGCCGCCACCGCCATGTTGTAGTCACTACATCGATATGATATTTCGCAAGGCAAATGGACCTACATGCCGTTTGTTTTCTCTTTAAATTCAATTAAAAACCTTCCAGAGAAATTAATTATGCAAGATTTGATGCAGCAGCAGCAATTTTTAAGGATCGAATATTTGTAACTGGAGGATACAATGAAAAAGAATTAAATTCTGTGGAGATGTTTGATCCAAAACTACAGAAATGGATTTTATTTTGTGATTTTCCTATTGAAGTTGCCTGCCATACGATGCTAATCAGCAATTCAACTCTAATCATTTTTGAAGGTCTTTCAGGATCTAATATATTAAATAACGTATGGGAAATGGATATCAAAGATCCCGAGAAGAAATGGACACAAAAACAGAGTTTTAAACATAAACAACATTATTGTGGAATAGGAAAACTCTCAAATGGAATTATTGTATTTGGTGGTTATAAGAAAGAAACATCCGAAATATTTGATGGAAAGAAATGGATCAATGGACCCAAACTGCCTCAAAGTCGATCATATTTTGCTTATACATCCATTCCCCGCTCTCTTGAAGAAATTTTTCTGGAGAAATTTTCATAATTTTTTTATTTGCCAATACCTTCAAATAGCTGGCTAATGGAGTTAATATTTTAATAATACACAAGTAAAAGCATAATAAAGTGGAAGGTGTTCAGTTAAACATTAAAAGCATCATTCGAATTTGAAAGTCAGGCAAGTCTTCTTTATTGCCAGAAACTATTGCAGTTTATTTTTTGTCAAATCAGGGAGCCAGAGCAGCGATGACTCTGGCTTCTCCCCAGCGATGGGCAGCACAAAGACCTGCGAAAGCAAGAGAAACGATGAGAACGACAGTCGAGAGGATGAGAATAGCACGCCATTTTGTCTTATTCGCCCAGGGCTTCTTCTTCTTCTTTGGCTTGCTTTTCTCAAAACTTTCCGTTGTTCCCTTCTTACGCTTACTCGACTCCGTCTTCTCCGAATTCAATTCAACATCGTTGTCTCGAAGCGGCCCTTGGTCTTTTTTCGCCTCTACTCCTTTTCCCGATTCTCGCGACTCCATCAACGGGGGCAGCTACCAGCTCTCCAGACTTTGGCAAATTCTGCTCGCCGGATCTCAACTCCGGAGCATTCGGCACTGGTCCATCTGAAGGACCAATCTCCTCATAGGCAGCCTCATATTCATTCGACATTTTTTCTGAAACAACTTGGGGTCAAACCAGAAAAAAGTGGCTGACCACGCAATGTGTTGACTGCTGTCGCTAATAAACTTATTTCTGAACTTTGAAAATCTATTTTCATCCGACGAAATTTAACCAAAAAATTGAGGAGAAATGTAAAAGTCTGTAAATGCCTCTCGATGTGGCGGCAGAGGAGAAGCTCAAGTCAGTGAGTTTTATCCAAAATATCAAAAAGAAAAAGAGTGGGAGTAGATGAGCCGATTGAAGAAAAAGGTAAGCAAAAAAAGCTTACGACACCCGGGATTCCCAAGCCGTCTCCGATCCAAGTACTAACCGGGCCCAACGTTGCTTGACTTGCCAGATCGGACGGGATGGCGTACTTTCAACGTGGTATGGCCGTAAGCGATCTTTCTCCCTTCTCACTAGGTTTTGTTCCCCTTTCTACAAATTGGCTATTTTCCTCAATTTTGAGTCAGCTTTCTAGTCTTACGATTTATTGCAATCTTGTAGAGCTTGATCCTCTCTACAACTCAACTCATAAAGCCAAAACCTATCCAAAATAATTCCAGAGAACTCTTGGGAGGAGGTTGAATGGTTGAATTCAGACGCCCAAATCGTCTTTGCTTCAAGGGAAGCGTCCACCAATACAACCAGCTGAATATTCTATTGGATAATACGCAGCAGAATGTGAGAGCCCTCTCCTCCCTCTCGTTTTACAATAATAATTTGCAGATTTTCGAAACTATTCGAAGAAAGTGACGGGTCTTGATCGGGCGAGGAAGTAATTCGTGTCTTGTTGTCCAGTTTGTCTCATGCCCTACGTTAAATTTCGAGTCAACTGTGGCCATGCTTATTGCTTCAGCTGTCTTCTTCACATAGTAAGAGGTCTCTTTTTGAATTTAAAAAATAATTTTAGATCAACTCGGGTATTCGAAGCAATTCTCTTCCCTTAAGATGTCAAAAAGTTCACTGTGGAAAGTGGATAGGAATTAAGGACATTTTGGTTTGTTTTGCTACTTCTTGGGAAAATACTCCTTTTTGATCCTAAAATAGCCAGTCGATTTCAGAGTCTTCTGTTTGACGAGAGGACGATAAGATACAAGGAGTTCTACCGCGATCGACTGGAGCCGCTCTTCCGATCGGCAGTTCGAGCAGCCGTCAAGGCTGAGAAGCTTCTTCATTGTATCAAGCCCGGTTGTGAAGGACTCATCGAGGTTTGTTTCCTTCCATCTTCCCCTTAAATTACTCTCAATCTTTCAGCCACAAATAATAGTTCCAGGTATGCCTTGTCCATTGGAGGGCGTCAAATGCAAGATTTGCAACATCGTTCGTTGTCCCAAATGCGCCAATCCGCCGGATGAAAACGTCTCCTGCGAACGGGAAGCAGAGCTTCGATGTTAGTTTTAAGCTCTTTCCAAAGGTGAAACTCTCTCCTTCCAGAAAATGATGAGCTATCCCTGGAATCGTACCTGAAATTCATAGACTTTGGACTTTTTGGCCAAAAATGGAGGAAACTGGTTGGGATTGTATGGTTATTTTTGATAAGAAAAAAACGAAAGTTGCACCTATTAGTGCATTATTTAGGGCAGCGAGAGAGAGAGAGCCAACACAAAGACCCAAATAAGAGACTCAATTTTCAGTACCTCGACCAACTCGGCAGAGATGAAGGATGCCACGCTCCCCAGATGGAGGAGCTTCCAGAGCTTGGAGCTCGACCTCCTGATCGACCGATGCTTGATAGATTTACTCCACCGCCTGGCTTCGAGCATCTGGATAACAGAAGAAATACGCAGTTAGAATTTAAAGCTGCAGAATGGTGACCTTCTCTCGGTTTTTTTCTTCTCATTCTCACTCTCCTCTAGAAAAGAAAAAAATATATCTAATAGAGCTTTCTCTATTTTTCGGGTACCTCTCTCACTGTCTTTTTAATCTCGTTCTCACACATTGTGAAAATTATTTTTTAGTATTTTAATTAACTCTCGGTGTTTAATAAAGCATTGACTACGCATTACGACGTGATTGTTTGGCAGCAGAGAGAGGAGGTCAGTCGAGGCCGTAATTGTCCCGCCAACCAACCCAGGTATGGGGAGAGAGGAGGTGAACGGAACATTGAGATTTCCCAAATTTGGGACTCAACTCGATTTTTCATCTTTCTACAGAGTAGATTATTTGACTTTTGTAGTTTGTGAAAAGACTTTCTTATCTGGTGCTCACGCAGACACCCACTCATTCACATTGATCAAAAGAACGGTTTAAAAGATAGCCTTATCATTTGGACAATTGTGAATATAAAAGTCAATTACTACAATTGAGAATTATTCCACGCCATGAGTCTCATTGCTCTTCTTCTCATCTTTGCTGCTGTTCAAGCCAAATCCTTGCTGCCTCCGTGCCCTCCTGGCTTCCAAAATGCTGATGGAAGTTGTCGCATTCAGTTGGAAGCTTTCCCTCCATCCTGCCCTCCTGGATTTACAGACAAAGATGGGAATTGCACCGTTCAGCCAGTAACAACTCCTGCTTGTCGGATGGGCTACGAGCTTGTCGATGGTGTTTGCAAGTTTTTCTGTCCTCCTGGATTCGAAAGAGATGATGGCAGCTGCCCTATCCATCCAGTAACGAAGGCTGACCCTTGTCCTCCAGGCTTCATCAATCCCGATGGAAGTTGTAATGTTGGAATAATTGCAGAAAAGAATCAATAAAGTTCCCGCTGTTTTAAGATCTAAATAGACACATTTTCCATCGATATCAGTCTATATTTCTAGACATTTCCATGGAAAATTCAGCAAATCAAATTGTCAAAAGAGTTCTTTCGAAAACATGGGAAATCTGCTCGAAAAATAGACTAGAAAAGGCCATCTTGTTCAGCCTAATTGATATAAGTTTCATTTTAAAGCGGTCGGTTTTTAAATAAAAAGTCGTTTTTGAGTATTAAAAATATAATTTCATCGAACTAACAAGAGTTGTAAGCGGTTGATTTTACGACAAGAAAATCATCTCAAAAACGTCAAAAAATCAATTAAATCTTGTCAAAAGTGACTTTTTCCCCGTAAATTCCGGCTTTTCCCCCTCAAACTAAAAACAAAAGGTGATAGCAGTAAGCTGAAAATGATGAGAAGAAGAAGTAATCATTTTGCTTTACTCTCTATCATTAAAACTTGATGAAATGCTGCTTGAAAGTTCTGTAAAGGATTTCCTGAATTGTCATTCACGGCAACACAAATTTGACCACAAAAGTACAGTTTTCCCTCTTATCAGCTGCCTTATAAAAGTGGGACTCTTTTTGATCCATTTCCCAAAGATGCAGCTCATTATTTTTTTACTTTTTGTAGGCTATTCCAAGCAGCACACCACAGCTATCTATTATCCACCAGAGCTGACTACTGCCTCTCCCTGTCCGTCTGGCTTCAAGCTGGTTCAAGACAGCTGCATTTCGGAATTCCATTCCACTATAGCTGAAAGGAACAAAGCTTACAATTTGTGTGCAAAGAAGAGCTCATATCTGCCAGATGTTAGGAATGCCTTCGAAAATGCTCAATTATTGACACTTGGTGCTTCAACAGACAACATTTGGCTGGGATTGACTTGCACTTCAAATGAGATAACTTCCTGCGTTTGGGATGCAACTGGAATAGCTGTCACGCTGAACAGCTACACTAATTTTGCTCCAGGTAAGACTAGAAATTATAAAAGGAGGAGAAATAATTGGAATCTCCTCTATCAAAAGGGCAAAAAATGAATGCTGGCGCCCCATAGCTTTTCAAGCTATTGTAGCCACTATCCTGTGCGAATTTTTTGAATTTCTATTTCCTAAATAATATTTAAATATTCGCGTTTGAGCTACAATAGCCCAGAAATTCATGAAGATCCCAGCCGAACGAAAAAAATGAATAATTTGGCTCCATTTTTCTCTCTCGTCTTGGGGAAAAACGGATACAATTTGGCTACGAGTGATGATTTATTGGGAAAATAGATAACAACCAAGAGTCGAGAGAGAGATCCGTAAGATTCTGATTCTTTGAAACTGATAACTAAACTAGAGAGAAAGAGAGACAAATTTTTTAAAGGAGGATTGAACATCTCTGCTGGTCCTTGCGTCTATTTGAGCTTCATGCACGGCTGGTGGTATAGCGACAATTGTGGGATCAACACGCGTTATGTAGCTTGTAAATACAATCCTGGAATTGAAGGTAATTTTGTTACTTTTTATTGCGAGTAACCGGTCTCTTTCAGTCAAAATGTGCGATAATTCTTCGCCTTTCATCTCAAGCGAAGTATTCACTTTTAGAAATCGATGCTATTGGCAAAATAACAACGCAAACTTTCAAACCCACAGCAATGCTTGTACCCAAGGCTGTGGAAGAATTGTCTCCATCCATTCTCCTGGAGTAAGCGGAAAAAGAGCTAAATCTAGAAGGAAATTCTAGGAGAACTCATTTATCCAGGGATTTGGTCAGCTGGGATCCTATTCCTTCATCGGATTGAATGACACTCAACGCGGGGCTTATTGGCTCGATGGGTCTGATCTTGACTACAAAAATTTTGGAAATAAAGTAAGAAGAGTTTCCAAAGAAAGAATGGAGAGATATTTAAGAATCAAATCGACGTGTGTGTTTATATGTCAGTTTTTGGAGAAATGGGCAACGCCTATCCTGGACAATGGCTGGACACTAATTGTGGATTTGTCGCTTCGGCAATTTGCGCTAAAGGTGGGTATTTAATCATCCAAGTTTCGTCAAAATGTTTCCCCACATTTGACCAAAGAAACTTTTTAAAAAGTCCTGGAGAGAAGAAAGCAAAAACTTTACAATTTGAATAGTGCGGGCAATTTTCTTATCCTAAATTAGGCTACTGTATAAAATAGCCTTTTCCAGATTTGATAAATGATTGCGATCCTCAATCTGCGAGTACAATCTCTCCTGCTACCTTTTCGCCGAGGATTTGTTCTTCTCCAACATCTTACACTCAAAATGGAACGGTTATCTCCATTTTTGAATCGTTTTTATCATAGAAAATATTTAGATTTATTCTCCCGGCTATCCAGAGCCATCAGGAATTGAAAATTGCGAATACATAATCACAGTGAATAAAGGACAAAAAGCTCAAATATTCTTCCCGGAGATTATTTTACCATTAGACAGTACTTTGTATTTCTATAGTGATCCAAATGCCTCCAAGCCTTTTAAAAAGTAATTTAATTTAGAATTGGAATATTTTTAGACTCTCTTATATGTTCCTGTATCCAGAGACTGTCTATTCTCCGACAAATTACATCAGGATGAAGTATAAATCCACTGGAGATGGCTCAAAATGGATTGGCAATTATGGACGTAAGTGAGGAAGAAATGCCTTCAAAATCTATTTTATTTAATTACTAAGATCAGTTGAATACAAAAATCATCCTAAATTTGTATTAGAAATGAGTATTTTTGGATAAAGTAGCCCAACATGGGTCTCACATGGAAAATTACAAGGTTTTAGGAATAAAAGGACGGCTCCAGACTTTTTAGGCTGCTCTCAAAGCAGGAATACAGTAACCCCCAAAATAGGATTAAGAGAACAACCCTTTTTGGATATAAAAATAGAGTTACTATAGAAAATCTATTCACTAATTTCGGTTTTTTTAGAAAGAAGTTTTCAAAGAAATAATATCTTCTAATAAGAGTAGAAACTTCTTTTTTTCAGCCATTCCTTCCTGCATGGCGACTTATACCGGCTCTGGAACAGTGAGCTCTTTTTTTATTCTAAACCTATCTTCTTCTTTTTTTAGTTTACTAGCCAAAATTATCCGTCTGGCTATCTGACCAACACGACAGTTAACTGTACAACGATAATACAGTCGGCTGAAAGTGATCCGATTGTTTGCATCACCTTCGATGATATTGAAATCCATTTGGGAGATAAAATCCACATCTATAGTGGCCAAGCTTATGGACGAGAGATTGCTACTTTAACATCAGCTGACCACAAAAGCGACCAATATTGTTCGCTCGAACTCGAAGGGATTCAAATAGTCTTCGAGATTCACCAATTTGATGGCTATCCAGGGAGGGGATATAGCGGCCAATATTACGGCTACATGAGTCAGTTTTGAATGTCATAAAATAAGAAGAAAATATTCATTTTCAGAGGGAGGCTATACGGAAAGTTTTATCACTGGCCAACCCTATCAAACTCAGCCATACACATTGTGATCAGCTGAGGCTGGAGAATAAATTTTCTAATGTTATTTTGTATTTTACAAGCTATAGTCTGTTCATAAAAAAGACGACATCCTTCGTATCAAAAAAGGGGTTTTCGAGGCGAGACCCATTTTTATCCTAAAATTATGTATTAAAGACCATTTTTTAGGATAAAATGGGTCTCACCTTGTCTGATAACTCCTTTCTTGGATACGAAGGATGCAGTCTTTTTTAGGAACAGACTATAAAATATTTCATAAATTGTAAATAATTTTCCAGAGACAATATTCTTCAATGAGCTTAGAAATAAATTCTTCCAGAGAGGAGAAACAATCTAAGATTTCTATCTGGTAATAGCGTAAATTGAATCAAACATTTTGCGGAAAATATCTCATTTTCCCCGTCAGCCATTTTCTCTCCCTGCAGAGAGCTGGAATGGCTGAATACTCGACATTTCTATACCTAATCATCAAATTTTTTGCCCTTTTCGGCGTCAAAATAACTGGAGCCAGCTTTACTTCTAAAGTATACTTCACCGGAATGTTTTTCTACTATTATTTACCAACTCTCATCGGATTTTTGTTCTCTCTTCCAATGAATTTTATCATCATCTATCGACTGGCAAGAAGAGAAGCTGTGATGAATAATTTTCAAAAAGCAATAATTTTCCAATGCGTAGTCATGATTTTGATGACCTCTTCCGATCAAGCAGTCAAAATCTGCAACTCTAATTATTTCACCGAGCTTAAATATAGCTTCGAAGGGATGGTTTATACATTTCGCGATATTGAGCTCTGCGCAATCTGTGGTTTTGCCATCTATTGGAAGAATATCTTCGCAAAGTGGGAAAAAACTAAAAGACAGTAGACAACTGAAAAAAATTTCAGGCATCGAATATTTGAAATTTCGTCTTATATTTTCCTATCTTTGACATTTGCTTACCGTACCTGGGGAAATATTATGATCTTCTTGCGCCAATATTACAGCGATCTTTGGCTTCACTTATGGGTAAGTGATCTAAACAATTGATTTAGTTGAATTTCCAATGAGATATGACTCTTATAAAGCGTCGCTAGGATTACAGCATTTCTCTCTTTCAGACTTGGGAATTGGATCACTTCAATCGGGTTTATCAAGTGGTTCCAATTATTTTTCCACTTGGTGTTTTGATCATCTCCTTCGCTTGTTTTTTAACTCTAATGACGATAAAAACTAAAGCTTATTCTGACCATGTACTCAAAGAAATAAGAAAAATGTCTTTAGTGATCTTCCTCAAGGTTAAAATGATCCAAACGTTTAAAATCCATTTTCCAGTGTCTATTTGTTATTCCTGTACTTGCCAATATGATTTGGTTCTATTTTCCTTTTTATTTCCCTTCCACAAGGGAATTCTTTGATTCTTACGAATTTACCCATATTGGGATAGTAATCAACAGGGTAAGATCACCAATAATTGATTTAGCTAATTGATTTGTTCAGTATTGTTGGATAGTGACATCACTATATCCAGTATTCCATTCGATCCTCACTTGGTATAGCATCGATGGTCTTCTAAAGCACCACAAAAAAAGCAACCAATCGTAGTCTGATGTCTCCGTTACTTCTGTCCCCAAGTTGACACTTTTGTAATAAAGATCTCTTCAAAATTTTGAAGTTCATTCGCTGTAAATCTTAAAGTCTATTTTCTAGGAGCATTGTTGGAGAAATGACCAAATCGAGGAAGTGTAGTTTGATAGCAGCCGCAGATTGTATTAGCTATTTCTTGTTGATTATTAGCACAACTATTTGGTGGCATAATCAGCGACTTTATGTGTGGCATTGCTCGGAAATGTTAGGCATAATTAATCAGATCTTCTAAAGAGTGAAGGTTACTCCGCACAATTTAGCACGAAATACTGCCTTCCTGGCTTAATTTTTGAAGTTCGGAGCAATTTGGCAAAGATGCAGCTATCTTTTGATAAAGGAATGGGTCAAATCCATGGGAGAAATGAGAAATTAAAAATAAATTAATACGTTCAGTCTTAATTGAACCTTGCTCAGTACAATAAAAGCCAGATTTATCCAAGTTTACAATCAGATCTTGAGGAAATCAATAACTGAGCTACACAAGAGAAAAAATTTTTCTTCGAGAAATTCTCCACTTTCAGACTCTCTTTTCTTTGTTTTAAATGAGGATGGATTGAGCCAACTCTATTTGCTCATCTCTAAAAAGGCGTAGAGGCTGTGAGCGGGGAAAGAAAAGTGTCTACTTTTCTCGCGTAAATTGAGGTTAATCTTGTTATGAAATCATTCGTTTGCTCCTTTATCTCGCTATTAATCATGGCCGTATCGACTTTTATCTACATCGTCATGTCATTTTTCTCCCTATTTGGGGTGATTCTAAAGGAGCGAGACTTCGTCGCTGGATATTATTTCGTCGGTCCTATCGGCTATTACTATTTACCAACAATGATTTCATTCCTAGTCGCTATCCCAATAAATATAGTGATCATTTATCGGCTGGTGAGGCGAGAAGCTGTGATGAATAATTTTCAAAAGGCAATAATATTTCAATCTACCACTATTATTGGCATGACCTTGTCTGATCATGGCATTAAAGTCTGTTATACTCACAGCATGACCCAGCTTAGGCAGACTTTTCATGGACTCCAAAACACATTTCGCGATATTGAGCTCTGCGCGATTTGTGTTTTTGCAATCTATTGGAAGAATATCTTCATACAGTGAGGGAACTAAAAAAAGTGAAGACTGAAGAGAATTCCAGACATAGGAAATGTGAAATCGCCGCTTATATGTATTTAGCTTTGGCTTTCACTTATCGCTTTTGGGGAAATATTAGACTTTTCTTGCATCAATATTACAGCGAGCTTTGGGATGATATATGGGTAAGTGATCTATCGAAATTTGAATTATAGTATTTGTTCTTCTTTCAGGCTTGGGAATTGGATTACTTGGGTCGAGTTTATCAAGTGATTCCAATTATTTTTGCACTTGGTGTTTTGCTCACTGCCTTCGCTTGTTTTCTAACTCTAATGATGATGAAAACTAAAGCCTATTCTCCCCAAGTGCTCAAAGGAATTAGGAAAATGTCTCTAGCGATCTTCCTCAAGGTTAAAATGATCCAAACGTTTAAAATCCATTTTCCAGTGTCTATTTGTTATTCCTGTATTTGCCCAGATTATTTGGCTCTATTTTCCTTATTATTTCCCTTCCACAGAGGACTTCTTCAAGAGCGACAAGTTTAAATACATAGACACAAGAATCGATAGTGTAAGAGTATATCAAATTCATAAAATTTGACTCAGATTAACAAAATTATATTATCACTGTATCCGCTCTATAATTCCATCCTCACTTGGTACAGCATTGGGGGTCTTCTAAAGCAACAAACAAAGAGCAAATCGACGAAAGTTTATTCAATCACTTCGCTTTCAAAACTAACCAGTAAAGACTAATAAAGTGATGTTTAGTTTTTTATTGACTACACATCTCGGATTCACCCATGGGAAAAGGGAGCCACAAAATTTTTCTAGCCCAGGATTAAAATGAATTAGCTGTCTTCCACTCCTTCATCTGAAGGAAATGTTTTTTAAATTTATTGACCTTTGTCCTTCGTGAGCCTCATGCAGACTTATTAAATTATCGAGATAAATTGAAGTCACGCAGAGTGGGAGTAATGGAAATGTCTGAGAAAAATGGGGACAATAAGCCACGTATAACTGGAGATAAATCACATAGAATAACTTGCTATTCGAATATGCAATTATTTCAGTTTAGATTAAGGAGAAAAAATTATATTTATGGGGGTTTTCTAGGAATAAAAGTTGGTCCGATTGGGGATCTATAGCAACTTCTAGTTTTTTAAAGGACCCCTAAACTTTCAAATAAAATGTTCTAAGGGAGAGTGGCTCTGAGAAGATTCTTGGAGAAAAAATTCGGAACTAGTAAACCTTTGGGATCCCAGTAGCCATGATTCAATTTTTGTGTTGTCAGGAGGATCGCGGGTTCAATCCCCCTCCCTGACTTACATTTTTACTTTATTAATTCAAGTCTTTTTTAAAATATTTTTTGACGTTTTGACTCAATTCAGTCGCATAAAGCACACTGAATAGGCCTTTTACTGTTCCAGCTGCTCTGTAGCATTGGAATTCTCTGGCTTATCGAGCTGTTAAGCTGATCTGAGTCGAGAAATTGGATTTTTATTTAAAGAGAATCAACTTTTCAGCAGGCAAGCATCTTTTATCAATAGGATTACTCAAAAAATGAGTTTGGATAGTGAGGAGATGGCAATGCATATGTACTTATAATGCGATAAAATTGAGTTAAAACTTCAAAAAATATTTTTTTTAAAAGACTTGAATCAACAAAGCAAAAATGTAAGTCAGGGAGGGGGATTGAACCTGCGACCCTCCTGACAACACAAAAATTGAATCATGGCTACTGGGGCCCCAAAGGTTTACTAGTTCCAAAAATTCTTAGGGGAAAGCTGTTTCCGTGGCGCCATTTAAGCTGGCTTTGAAAATACCACTCTTTGACCATTTTATCAATCAACTAAATGATAATGACGACATATTTTGGAAAACTAAAGACCAGAAGGACATTTTCTCCTCTTATCAATGTCGCCGTATATAATCCCCCAGTCTGAGCTCCAATCAGTGCCCCAGCTATGTCTCTTTTTTCGCTGCTTTTCATCCTTCAACTCATCCATTCAATCCAATCAATCGCTTGTCCTCCAAATTATTCTGACGGAGGAGATGGCAACTGCTATTCAAGCATTTATTCGAAATACACAAGAAATTATGCTTACAATCTTTGCTCGAAGAGTGGAGGATACCTTTATGATATCAACAATGCCTTTCAAAATACAAATGTCCAACAAAAGGCTGCATCTTCTGATCGGATTTGGATTGGATTGACTTGCCTTTCAAATGACAAAACCTCCTGCATGTGGGATGCAACTGGAAAGAACATCACATCTAGCAGTTATTCCAACTTCGCTGGAGGTAAGAGAGAGCTCTTCTTTTATCTCAAAAAATCACGGACGAATTTTAATTGTTTGCGTGGGACAAGTGATGGCGATCAGTTTATCTTTCCTCTCCGCAGAGAGATAACCAACCAAAAGTCGGAAAGTGTGGTAAAGCACTTCCTGTCTGGACAAATACATTCTAAAAGCTCAGAATGTACTCGTCTCTTTGAGATAGAAGCGAGAAAAATATAGTGCTTTGGATAGGTTAGGTCGAACAAAATTCCAACAAAAAAGACCGAATCAGTTAAAATTGATGTTGCTTCATTAGATCTTCATATTTCAGACCAATTTTTCTATTTTCTCCTCACAAACTTTAGCAATTTACTGTTAAACTTTGACCGCTTAGTTTCTAGCGTACTTTCTAGAATAGCCATAACTTAAAATCTAGATGTATTTGTCCCAGAAAAAGGTACATCAAAAAGGTTGAACATACAGTAAAAATAAAATTCTTATCGTAAAATGATCAAAAATCGGTTGCTTTGCTCAAATTAAAAAAAAAAGAGCTTTTTATACTTTGCAGGCTCTCCTGATATTTCAATTGGGATATGCGCTTATATGGAAGTGAAAAGCGGACTTTGGTACAGTGCTGACTGCGCCATGGGAGCGAATTTCTTCGGATGCAAATATACTCCAGGAGTAATTGGTGAGTGACTTTTAAAGGGACGAATTTCAAATTTTAAACCAAAATCCAGTTAAATTACAATTTTTAAGCGAGTCAATCGATTAAAATTGATAAGTATAGTCTGTTCATAAAAAAGACGACAGCTGATTCTCCGAGCAAAGGAGGTTTCCGCGGCAATTTTCCATGTTTATCCTAAAATTTACTAAAGGTCTTTTTAGGATATAAATGGGTCCCGCCGCAATAACCCTTTTCTTGGATACGAAGGATGTCGTCTTGTTTATGAACAGACTTATAACCTGGTTCTTTTTTAGTTCCAACTTGCGCAATTTCGACTGGCGTCAATCTCTACGAGTCGTTTGCCTTTCGAGGAGCTTGCTATTGGACAATTGTCACAGCTGATACCTCGTTTGGAGCATCAACTTGTTCGGCTAGCTGTGGAGCCATGACTTCAATCCACAATATGGGCGAAAACAGCTGGGTGAAGAGTCTAGCTCTCTCCACTCGAGGTAGCACCGTCTCCAATTTAAATTATGTCTACATTGGCTTGTTGAATGTTCCAAATCCTAATGGAACTCTGTGCTATTGGTGGGATGATGGAACTCCCTACGATTTCAGCAATTTTGGTGGGTTTTTTTTCTATTGAACATCTCTTCTAGGATATGAAATGGGCGAATTGGGATTGTGCCAAGCCATGGCGTTGGTTGACGATCTGATTCCAGCTGGCAAATGGATCACCGAAACTTGTGGAGAATTATTGCCTCTTGTGTGTAAAAAAGGTACTAGCTTTGGTATAATCAATTGGTCTAAAAACTATCGTAATCTTTTTGACTACAGCAGCCTGCAAAATGAATCTCACAGCGAAAATTCAATCTTGGAGCAAAATAATACGTAGTTTATTCGTATTTTTACACAGACTATACCGTAATTGTAACCGCAAAAACCCTTGAGGCTTGTGGCTGCCGTAATCCGCAAGAATTTCAGATTGGCAAAATCACTGTGACACTACTCCAACAACAAAGGCGCCAAATACAGTAACCCCATCGGCAGGATGCCCTCAATTTTTGACATATAACGGAACGGTAATTTGCCCAATTTTTAATTAGAAATATTCTAAATCTTTCAGTTTTCCTCTCCCAGCTTTCCAAACGCAACGGAAGGAGATTTCAGCTGCGAGTATCTCGTAACAGTCGAATATGACAAAGTGGCTGTTGTCGACTTCACCTATCTCTTTCTAAGCATTGGCAGTACGCTCTCCTTCCACAGTCACATCAACGACTACAAGCCTTATATGGTGTAAGTTTGAAGGAAATAGTAGATCTATTTTATGTAGATGGAATGGCTATAATTTTTGGGTGAATGATTGGACGGTTAAATCGTCGACAAACCTCCTCAGGATTTATTTCAATTCTACGGTTAATCCGAATGAAGGATCTGGGTCGAATTGGTCCGCTGATTTTTATTGTAAGTTATTGAATTAATTTTTGAAATCATTTATTATTTTAGCTGCCAAGAAGATCAAAAGCTGATTAAAGTTTTTAATAGTTTTTTTTTAAATTTTAAAATAAAAAATTTAAATTCCTGTTGTCAGTCCATAGAGAGCAGAAAGGAGCTCAAAAAAAGTTGGCGTTGGCTGCTGTTACCGTTTCTATCCAAATTACAGGATACGGAGAAAGTTCTGATACTTTTTCTATAGGTAGTAAAAGTTGAAAAACTTGACATTATCAATCAAAAAGCGGTAATAACATTTTATATTAACACAAACAACAAGAAAATTACACCTAATGCTCGAAATTTCCTCTCTTAGCCTCAATGCACTTCTTCAAACACTTGTGGAAGCTCTCGATGATGCTCGCATGTTCGGCCACGGTAATCTCATCCCAACTTTTCTTCAAAACGGCTTTCAAGGTATCAACTGTTGGATAACTCTTTCCAGAAATCTTCTGCTCAAAAATCGATCAAATGGAGAAGTCGAGGTGACTCAAAGCAGGCGAGTTGCTCGGCCAAACATCCTTACCCCAAAAACCCGGAAACAACTGACTGCAAAGGGTGATCGTCGAGGCAGCTCCATGGGCGGGAGCTCAGTCTTGCTGCAGCGTGAATCCCGTTTGACCAAAGTGATTTGCGGCCCATGGATGCAGAACGTCCTTCAATACCTTTTCTTGATAAATTTTGGAGTTGATTTTAACGTTTCGATCGATAAAAACGAGTGGAGTCTTTCCAGTGGCACAGACGCCAGCCCACACCATAACCGATTGTGGGAAATGTTGTTTTGTCATCAATTTTGCAGCAGATGTCTTCTTCATTTCTCTCTTGAGCAGTTGGCGACAATTTGGGGTATTGTGGATTGGCTGGACGGTAAAAATCTTCTCATCTGTGAACAACACCTTCTTCAAGCGACCAGACGTAGCATCTTCTTAGCTCGTAGCTTCCTGTTCATCTTCATTCGATTGTTTAAGAGATGGGCTCGGTTGATTCGATAACTTAGCATCCCAAGTTTCTTTCGGACAATTGTACGCACACTCTTCTCATCGATTCTCAGGTGGCCGGGTATCTTTCTCATCGATCGGAGTGAATTCCGCTTGATTCGACATCTGATCTTATTGATGTTCTCAGGGGTGACTACTGTTCCTGGGCGTCCACTTCTCGGTCGATCCTGATAATTTCCAAGCTCGTTATATCGTTTAATCGTCCGATACACCAACATTTTTGTATATCCCGTCACTCGAACGATCTTCATAGGCTGTTTTTCGGCACTGTGCAACTCAATGATCACAGTGCGTTTCTTTTGGGCATTCATTTTGAGAGAAGCTTAAAGAAAAAACATAATTTTTTGCTACAAAGAGGTTAAAAGACATCAACAAAAGTAAGAAAGATAAACAAAAAAAGTCGAACACTATTTTTAAAATTTTTGTAGTCGCTTGAAAAAAGTATCAGAACTTTTTCCGCACCCTGTACATGCACTCCTCGTTCCCTTAAAGAAAGATTTCTGAGACAATTTTTTAAAATTCGATTTACCCTCCTCTCACACCTGTTGCTTTCAACTAGAAATCAAATTTTATTTTAAATACTTTTTTGAATCTAATCGCGATCGGCTGGGAAAAGAAATCAGCCAGAAATAGAATTCTTTTGACTCGTCTGCAGGTCTTCCCAATCCGGGTTTATTTCTTCTTTATGAATGGTTGTTCCCTCGATTTTATTTTTTGCCTCATCGGCTTTGACTTCTCTTTTTGTTTTTTCTTTTCTCAACATTTTCTTGCAACTTTTCCTCAACTTTTTCAGCCTTTTCGTAGATTTAAATCCTGAAGTGCTTACATTGCTGATTAGCATCGTATGGTTATAAATTTCAATAGGCAAATTACAAAATAAACTCCATTTT
This sequence comes from Oscheius sp. JU1382, assembly GCA_932521405.1. Classification (NCBI taxonomy): domain Eukaryota; kingdom Metazoa; phylum Nematoda; class Chromadorea; order Rhabditida; family Rhabditidae; genus Oscheius; species Oscheius sp. JU1382. The sequence goes on from OW051479.1 coordinate 7,670,397, forward strand.
TGTAGTTTTGGATCAAATATCTCCACAGATTTTAATCTTTCTCCACTATATCCTTCATTCCATCCTCCAGTGACAAATATTCGATCCTTAAATACTGCTGCTGCTGCAAAACGTCTTGCATAATTCATTGCTCTAGAAGGTTTTAAATTGAATTTTGAGAAAAACTAACGGCATGTAGATCCATTTGTCTTGGAAAATATCATATCGATGTAGTGACTACAACATGGCGGTGGCGGCAGTGGCGGTGAGAAATTTAAAAAAGTGTAATAATGGGGAGTTCTCTTAGGTGGAAAGAGTAGACATTTCAGCGCATCTTCACGTCTTACTTTTTTTTCTTGTTGAAAAAATAATGAAAAAGAAATAATTACATTTATTGAATGTAATAATCACAAGCACAATTCCTAAATATTTTCTTTAAAGCGAGTATCCAATGCTGATTGCCTCTTTTTCAATCGGATTCGACTTCAGTATTTTTTGACGACAACGCTTATAGCAATCCCTTTTTTCAGCCATCCTTCGCCAAATTTACTTTTTCTCTTTCTCCAAAATGTCTGCTTCAAGTCTGGCTGAGACTGATCCGGCCTTGCAATTATATGAAACTATTATAATTGAGAAAAATCAAAAATTACGAGTAAAACTATCCGAATTTATTTTCGAAATTTGTTCAAATTAGCTTGTATGAGCCCTATATCCAGAAGCGTAATCCTTGAACAGATTCTCCGGTACATGGGTAGCTTTGAGACTAGAGCTCGGACAGAACAACCAGAATTCGATCAAAAACCTAAGCTCTTCTCCTCTCTCTGCTTATTCTTTAGATCACAGTCACTCTAAATGACATTCAATTCTCGAAATAAAGACTAAAACGCCTTATTAAGACAAACAGCGGTCGAATCAGTTGAAGTCTAACGCCGGGTTTGCCTATCCGCCATCTTGATGAGTGGTCTAGTAGTTAATTCTGGTAAATCTACCCTAACAATCAATGCTTCTTTAGTTATTTCCGAGTTTAGTCTCAGCGATTTCACAGAGAAACAGCAGATAGGAAGAGGAGGCGAGGGAGAAGTCTTTCGCGGCTACAATGGTCGACTGGGGTGAGCAACTTTACCAGTTTATGAAAGTCTGACTAAAATTAAAATAGAGAGATCGATTTGCAGGAAAGTAGCTTTCAAGAGACTTTATGGGCAAGTCGATAAAACAGAAATGAATGAAGTTATCCTCCTAGCGAAGGTTAGATTCATTTGTTAATATTACAACAATTTTCCAAATAGCATTCCAATCACCCGAATATCATCCGTCTTTGTGGTCTTTTGACTCCAGAAGAAGGCTATTCACCTAATAACAGATCTTTCTGCATTGGCTACATCATGGAGTACATGGAGAACGGGAGCCTATTTGACGGTTTGTTCGATTTTTTTTCCAATGTTGAGTGAAATAGCAATTCTTTGCTGTCAACTTGACTCAACTGGAGACATTAAAATGCCATTTCCAGTGATTCATAATGCCTCAGTAGAATACGATATGGAACAAGTTTATTCGTGGATTGAAAAGGCTTCAAGTGGTCTACAATATCTCCACGAAGAAGGCATAATGCATCGAGATGTCAAACCTCAAAAGTGAGATTCCTTCTTCTCACATCGGAGTTACAGCATTCTACTTGGGAAATCCTTAGACGACTTGAGGATTTCCGACTTTGGATTGGCTAAAGCGGTTGGGCCACAGACAATTGCTTCTCTTACTTGTGGGTGAGTGTGGCTTTTGGTTAAACGAGTTGTAAAGAATTGGAACAGTAGATTACATGGCTCCGGAGCTTCATAATGAAACTAAATATGGCAAGTCCGCGGATATCTATTCACTGACCATTACGTTTTGGGAGATTATTCACCGAGAGTTAGTGAAGTTTTTCAAAATAGTGATTAGAAGTTTAGAAGACCGTATGGTTACATGGGGGGAATAACACTGTTCAATCAAATTAATCGAATTTTAAATGGAGATCGGCCAAATATTCAAGAGGAATTGGAGATTTCAGCCTTATTGAAACGGTAATTATTTCTGGCCAATCTGGCTTTCTAAAATCAAAGTTTTCACTTTCTCGGAGTTGAAAAGTGAGGCGTAGAATTGACAAAGCAGAGAAAAGCAACAACAAAAAAAACTTTCAGCGGCTGGGACAGCAACCCAAAAAATAGACCAGAAATCTCAGAATTTATGGAATTTTCCCGGAAAAAGAGGCCAGATCGGAATAATTTAATTCCGGACGGACGGCAAAATACATCGGTAGGATTTTAAACTTTTAGACTTTGCTTGTAGGTTTTAATTTTGGGCGGTTATAGACTCTTGAATACAATTTGCTTGCTCGACTCGAAGGCTCAAAGTTGGAAGAAACTAAGAATCACTCTTCCAATCGGAATACGAGATTTTGGAGCTGTTGTCCTCAATGAAGAAATCTATATTTTTGGAGGAATTACCAAGTATAGTGAACAGCAGGACTGTTATAAATTGAAAAATGATGGAAGTTGGATCAAATTGGCATCGCTAAATCAAGGAAGATCTGATATTTCTAGTAGCTCTCTGGTTTACAAAGGAGACATCTGGGTGATTGGAGGATATTATGACAGAAGCTCTTTAAATTCAGTAGAAAAATATGATATTTCCCAAGGCAAATGGACCTACATGCCGTTAGTTTTCCTCCAAATTTTAAAGGGACAGTCTCTAGCGCTGGTGATGTTGTCAGATTTCTGTAGCCACAGTAATAGCGGTGGACCCAAAAGTGCGACAAAATTTTATTTTTTCAATTAATTTCATGCAATTTCGTGTGTATTTCCGAAATCAGCGCATTATTTTGCATCGAATAAAGTATACTGTAGGAGGCGTCGAACTGTCCCTTTAATCGAAAGATTCCAGAGAAATGAATTATACAAGACTTAAAGCAACAGCAGCAGTATTTAAGGATCGAATATTTGTCACTGGAGGATGGAATGAAGGATATAGTGGAGAAAGATTAAAATCTGTGGAGATATTTGATCCAAAACTGCAGAAATGGATTTTATTTTGTGATTTGCCTATTAGAATTTCTAACCATACGATGCTAATCAACAATTCAACTCTATCCATTTTTGGAGGCTGTGCAGAATATGGCGAATTAAATAGCGTATGGGAAATGGATATCGAAGATCCTGCGAAGAAATGGACAGAAAAGCAGAGTTTTAAATATCCACGATCTTCTTTTGGAATAGGAAAACTCTCAAATGGAATTATTGTATTTGGTGGTTGGGGAGAAAGTGGAAAAACATCTGAAATATTTGATGGAAAGAAATGGATTGATGGACCAAAACTACCTCAAGAATTAGCAGAGTTTGCTTATACACCCATTCCCCGATCTCTTGAAGAAAGTTTTCTAAAGAAATTTTCATAATTTTTAAGCCGTATTTGTACGAATTACATTTCTCGTTCCCGAAGAATGGAATTCTCATAAATTGTTTAAAAATCATTTGTTCTCAATCCCAATCATTTGAAGGAAGATTGATTCGATGCGATCTCCTGGATCAAACTGTCAATCTGATTAAAATCCCCTGATTTCGCCATTCATTTCAGTAGATTCTTCTCATCCAAGACAGCTAGTCTCTCCACGATGAATCTCATCTTATTGTTGCTTTCAGCCGTTCAGTTGAGCTCTTAAATGTGGAATTTGAATTCAAATTGGAGACGGAGCTCTCTTCAGAAAATGTGCCCAAAGTTGTGCAAAAAGCACTCGACGTCATCAAAAACAACACTTTTGTCGAGGATAATGGGACTTTCTACGGCTTGGTCAGGATTCCCGAGAAGCAGATTGGTTTTCTGAGCAAAGCGGAGAGAATCTACGGCATTTTGGAAATAAAAAGCACAATTTTGAAGGATTTAGGCTTCTTGAGGAGATTGACAAAGCTGATCGGTTTAAACAGTAAAAATTCAAAATAATTTTTTGCTGATTTGCAATGCAACCGACGCTAATCATTCCGGGAAATTCGAGAAGAAGAAGAGATTTTTGTAGTACTTGGGCAGGCCCCCCAATACAGTAACCATGCTTAAGTTCTGCGCGTAAATTTTAATTCTTTCAATGAAATTTTCTTTTTTGCACTTTCTATCATTTTTTAAATGTTGTTATGTACAATTTAGCCAAAATAAACGCTACTTTACACCAAAAATTAGAAAGAAACAGCAGAAAAAAACGTGCATGGTTATAATTTAATTGGATTAAAGCATTACAGCAATCCACATTATTTGTATTAGTGATATGCTATTTTATTGTAAATTAGTGTTTATTTGGCTAAATAGCACGTAAAAGCACAGAAAAAGGTGATAGAAAACCCAAAAAAATAAAATTCATTGAAAGAATTCACATTTACGCGCAGAATTTAAGCCTGGTATACTGTATGAGGGTGCCTACCCAAGTGCCACCGAAGTTTCTGTTTTAGAATGAATTTAAACGCTAGGAGTATTATCATCACTTCTCCGACTAATATCCTCGAAATGGTTTGTATTTGTAGTTATAAAAATAACGGTTCCCCTTATAACCAGTGGATGGCAGAATATGGACGTAAGTTTTAACTGCTCAATCCATTCGTGGAATTGGCAATTCTCTTAAAAATTAAAATGATTTTTCTGAAATTTCAGCTCGCTGCCCTAGAGGTAATCTAGAAATCTGCAATGGAACAATGTATTTCACCCAGAATGGAACGGCATTCAGTGCTTTTCTTCCTAGTAGCATCTAATTTAGATCAAATCGCCCAATTTTGATAGTGCCGGTGCTTTAATTTTCAATACTTGCGCCTATGGGATTACTATCGATCCTGGCAAGTAAGTTCAGATAATTTTTAATGATATCAACATCTATTATGCGAATTTATATTTCTATAGCGATTTGACGAGCACCGACTATTTCAAACTGTTCGGCAGGTTGATATCTCGCAACGAATTTCTAGACTCTACTATCAAAATGTTCCATTCGGGTTGTCTCTCCCACAAATATTCTAAGAATTCATTATACAGAAAATGGATTAAATAATCAATCTTGGATCGGAGATTTTGGGCGTAAGTAGTAAAATCAGTTGTTTCTACACAATTTGAGAATTTAGCAGCTATTGATTATAAGCAGTGCAATGCGACTTCAAATTATACAGGAGAAGGAACGGTAAGGGGGAGCCAAGAATTTCTCTTTCGGAGAGCTTGAGGGCCATATCTTGACTAAAAAATAAGATTATTAAATTCCTTAAAGTGTATTTTGCAGCCCTTGATTTTTCTCTACAATATTGCAATAATAATTTGAATACAGAAAATTCAGAACGATGAAGAAATGTACATTAAAAAGGCTCTTTTTCCACAAGAATTATATTCAAATTTGAAGGACTTTTGTAAGAGCACTTTCTATCTTTTTTTTGGTTTTAACTAAATTATTTTAATAGCATTGTGTAGAAGAGCTCAAGAGATACAAAACCTAATTTTTAGAATTCTAAAATCTTAATTTCTCGTTGAGATATGACTATCATATTATACAGTACTCACTTGAATAAAAGCATTCTAAAAATGCTAACTTGCTCCTTATTTTTGAGCCTTTTTTCATTGACAAGGGGGCTTCGGCGGCATCAATATTTTTTAAAATAAAAAACTATTTATCTTGAGTGCGGTCAGGGTTGTGGCCCGAATTCACTTTGAAGGAGTTTTCGTTCATTTGACCGATTTCACACTTCTTCGCTCTTACGCCTATTAAAAGCGCAAAAGCTAAAATGCGCCTATTAAGAGCGAAGTAAAAGTTTGTTATGTGCCAGTTTGTCTTTAAATTGAACTTCTTCTCTGATTTCGGCATATAAACTTCCTCTTGTTTTCCTGTTTCCTTCCCCAAAAAATAAAGAAAAAAGGATTTGATCGGACTACAAAAAGGTCATGGACAGCCAAAACACCATAGTTTAGAAAATTATCAATTTCAAAGTTGTAGCGCGTGATCTTGGCTACAACTTTGCAAAACATTCTTAAATCTAAAAACCAACCTAAAATTTAGAAAAATCTATAGAAAGCTGGATCTTCGAGTGGAATTTATTTGGAATTTTAGAAATTTCACCAGTCTTTTTCCCTTTTAATTGGCAAAATTGATTGTAGATTCGATCGCCTAATTATCCCGGTGGAGGTTTTAATCGAAATCAATGTGTTTATATAATCACTGTTGAGGAGAGATTAAAAGCGGAGATCACTTTCACCGACATTCTGCTGTATTATGGAGTGAATGTCAACAATCCCAATGTAGCATCGTCCATACTGTATTTCTACGAGGATATGACTGATTTTTATACATTTGCCATGTAAGTGCGTTGACTTGAACCAATTGGGATTCAGATTGACCGAAATTGATAGCAGCTCGCTCCCTGTTGCGATCATCTCTCCTACAAATATAATCAGGATGGTTTATTCTACGGTAGGGGATGGGATCCTATTGGGTCGGACACTTTACACGTAAGTTTCATAATTATTGGCCTGGAGAATACACTTTTTGGTACGGTTACCTTTTTGGAAATAAATAAACCAGGCTAATTTTTTGGACACTAGGATAAAAAAGGCCGCTGAAAACGATGGCGGAATCAGTTTTCCAAAATAAGCCTTCTATGACTCTAGGCAGGCGAAAAATGAGGTGCCTTTATCTTTTTGCACCGCACTGTATTGCGCCGTTGGAGCTGATCGAATCTTTGGCCGAGAGATAGTCGAAACTCACTATAGAGCCTGCCTTCATGTTGGACTGAAAATCTTTTGAAGAAATGCCGAAGTGACGCCAGGACAGTGGGAATTCCAAATCGGCTGCTGCGAGGGCATTCAGATGGGAGATGAGCTCTGGATAGCCCGCCTTATTCTGCACCGTGTCGCGGAGCAATCTGGGTTTTGTGTCTCTCTCGATCCCAAGCCACAAGTCACGATGGATGAATGTAATGGAGCTGGCTGCCATACGAACTTCTCGGCTGAGGCGATGCGCAAGGAGGGCGGTCTGGAAGTCATCAAAGCTGCTATGCCCAAGTTGGAAAGAGCTCATGCTGCCTGTATGGCTGTCTACGATCCCAATGGGGGGAAGGATAATCTCCGTCGATTGACCGGACGCCATGAGACGAGTTCGGCTGATAAATTCAGCTGGGGCGTTGCCAATCGCGGCTGCTCTATTAGGATTCCGCGTCAAGTAGCTCAAGAGGGAAAAAGATATCTCGAAGATAGAAGGCCATCTTCCAACTGCGATCCCTACCAGGTCATCAGGGCTATTGCCGAGAGTATTTTGTTCCTCTTCGCTTCTTTGACAATTAATTGATTCTTAGGAAAAATTTTTTACAAAATTTATGAGAAATTCTCAATAAATCTTTTTTCAAGATATCGGGGAATGGATAGATAAGCAAACTCTGATAGGTTTTGAGGCAGATTGGGTCCTTCAATCCATTTATTTCCATCAAATATTTCAGATGTTTCTCCAGTTCCTCCCCAACCACCAAATACAATAATTCCATTTGAGAATTTTCCTATTCCAAAAAAAGATCGTGAACGTTTAAAACTCTGCTTTTGTGTCCATTTCTTCTTGGGATCTTCGATATCCATTTCCCATACGCTATTTAATGGGCTAAATCCTGAAGTGCCTCCAAAAATGGATAGAGTTGAATTGTTGATTAGTATCGTATGGCAGGAAATTTCCAAAGGTAAATCACAAAATAAAATCCATTTCTGTAGTTTTGGATCAAACATCTCCACAGATTTTAATCTTTCTTTATTCCAACCTCCAGTGACAAATATTCGGTCCTTAAATGCTGCTGCTGCTGGTTCAGATCTTGGATAATTCATTTCTCTGGAAGGTTTTTAATTGAATTGCGAGGAAAACTAACAGCATGTAGGTCCATCTGTCTTGGGAAATATCATACTTTTCTACTGATTTTAGAGGGTCAAAAGTATAACTTCCTTCAAAATCTCTAGAAGATCCTCCAATAACCCAAATGTCTCCTTTGTAAACCAGAGAGCTACTAGAAATATCAGATCTTCTTTGATTTAGCGATGCCAATTGCATCCAATTTCCATCATCTTTCAATTTATAACAGTTCTGCTGCCTAGTTCCTTTGGCATATCCTCCAAAAATATAGATTTCTTCATTGAGTACAACAGCTCCAAAATCTCGCATTCCCATTGGAAGAATGATTCGCAGTTCCTTCCAACTTCGAGCCTTCGAATCGAGCAAGTAAATTTTATTTAAAAATCCCAAACTGCCACGTGCCGCGCCGCCCAAAATTAAAACCTACAAGCAAAGTCTAAAAGTTTAAAATCCTACCGATATATTTTGCTGTTCATCCGGAATTAAATTATTCCGATCTGGCCTCTTTTTCCGGGAAAATTCCATAAATTCTGAGATTTCTGGTCTATTTTTTGGGTTGCTGTCCCAGCCGCTGAAAGTTTTTTTTGTTGTTGCTTTTCTCTGCTTTGTCAATTCTACGCCTCACTTTTCAACTCCGAGAAAGTGAAAACTTTGATTTTAGAAAGCCAGATTGGCCAGAAATAATTACCGTTTCAATAAGGCTGAAATCTCCAATTTCTCTTGAATATTTGGCCGTTCTCCACTTAAAATACGAATAATTTGATTGAACAGTGTTATTCCCCCCATGTAACCATACGGTCTTCTAAACTTCTAATCACTATTTTGAAAAACTTCACTAACTCTCGGTGAATAATCTCCCAAAACGTAATGGTCAGTGAATAGATATCCGCGGACTTGCCATATTTAGTTTCATTATGAAGCTCCGGAGCCATGTAATCTACTGTTCCAATCCTTTTGCAACTCGTTTAACCAAACGCCACACTCACCCACCAGTGTATAAAGCAATTGTCTGTGGCTCAACCGCTTTAGCCAATCCAAAGTCGGAAATCCTCAAGTCGTCTAGGGATTTCCCAAGTAGAATGCTGTAACTCCGATATGAGAGGAAGGAATCTCACTTTTGAGGCTTGACATCTCGATGCATTATGCCTTCTTCGTGGAGATATTGCAGACCACTTGAAGCCTTTTCAATCCACGAATAAACTTGTTTCATATCGTATTCTACTGAGGTATTATGAATCACTGGAAATAGCATCTTAATGTCGCCCAATTTTTATGCTAGTGTCTCCGATCGAGTCCCACCCTTATCGGCAGAAAATGCCGACGTTATACATTTGAATAAACCCAATCCACTATTCAAAGTGCAAAGAATTGCTACTTCACTCAACATAGGAAAAAAAACCAAACAAACCGTCAAATAAGCTGCTCTCCATGCACTCCATAATGTAGCCAATGCAGAAAGATCTGTTATTAGGTGAATAGCCTTCTTCTGGAGTCAAAAGACCACAAAGACGGATGATATTCGGGTGATTGGAATGCTATTTGGAAAATTGTTGTAATATTAACAAATGAATCTAACCTTCGCTAGGAGGATAACTTCATTCATTTCTGTTTTATCGACTTGCCCATAAAGTCTCTTGAAAGCTACTTTCCTGCAAATCGATCTCTCTATTTTAATTTTAGTCAGACTTTCATAAACTGGTAAAGTTGCTCACCCCAGTCGACCATTGTAGCCGCGAAAGACTTCTCCCTCGCCTCCTCTTCCTATCTGCTGTTTCTCTGTGAAATCGCTGAGACTAAACTCGGAAATAACTAAAGAAGCATTGATTGTTAGGGTAGATTTACCAGAATTAACTACTAGACCACTCATCAAGATGGCGGATAGGCAAACCCGGCGTTAGACTTCAACTGATTCGACCGCTGTTTGTCTTAATAAGGCGTTTTAGTCTTTATTTCGAGAATTGAATGTCATTTAGAGTGACTGTGATCTAAAGAATAAGCAGAGAGAGGAGAAGAGCTTAGGTTTTTGATCGAATTCTGGTTGTTCTGTCCGAGCTCTAGTCTCAAAGCTACCCATGTACCGGAGAATCTGTTCAAGGATTACGCTTCTGGATATAGGGCTCATACAAGCTAATTTGAACAAATTTCGAAAATAAATTCGGATAGTTTTACTCGTAATTTTTGATTTTTCTCAATTATAATAGTTTCATATAATTGCAAGGCCGGATCAGTCTCAGCCAGACTTGAAGCAGACATTCTGGAGAAAGAGAAAAGTAAATTTGGTGAAAGATTGCTGGAAAAAGGGATTGCTAGAAGCGTTGTTGTCAAAAAATACTGGAGTCGAATCCGATTGAAAAAGAGGCAATCAGCATTGGATACTCGCTTTAAAGAAAATATTTAGGAATTTTGCTTGTGATTATTACATTCAATAAATGTAATTATTTCTTTTTCATTATTTTTTCAACAAGAAAAAAAAGTAAGACGTGAAGATGCGCTGAAATATCTACTCTTTCCACCTAGGAGAACTCTCCATTATTACACTTTTTTAAATTTCTCACCGCCACTGCCGCCACCGCCATGTTGTAGTCACTACATCGATATGATATTTTCCAAGACAAATGGATCTACATGCCGTTAGTTTTTCTCAAAATTCAATTTAAAACCTTCTAGAGCAATGAATTATGCAAGACGTTTTGCAGCAGCAGCAGTATTTAAGGATCGAATATTTGTCACTGGAGGAGTGATTTTTAAAAATACATTGCCTGAGCTTGAGTTAGCAGTGCCTCGATTTCATAAACTTTCAATGGGTCAACAGCATTTTCTGCCATTCTGAATAAGTTTATTAATGGATGTAAAAGCAAAAAGGCTAGCAAGAATATCGATAAAAGCGGCTGATAAGGCGATAAGATAAGGCGTGACTGTGAGACAAGTCTAAAATGGAATATAACAGCTGTGTGATATTCAAAACGCCCTCTTCCACCTTTCCCAAAAAAACTCAAAAAATATTGTTCAATTATTTATTCTCAATTAAGATGATAAACAGAGCTGTTGACAGAAGAAATCAATCCCAGAAATCGACCAAGTTTTTTGATCCACACCCCTGATTGTTGGCCAACTCTTCGAGCATTTTCCTATGCACAATGGGAAAAAACCACAGATTTTCCAGTTTTCGATAATAACAATCTGAAAGGAGGCCTGAAAAAACGACATGGCCTATGTCCTGTCAATTGGTCAAATTCACGGACTTCTAGTTGAAGATACGGTAGTCTTTGGTGTGAAAGTTGTTATCAAGAATTGTTCTTGAAAATAAAAGGGACAAGGATTTTCTTCATCTTCGTCCTCAACGAGGCAACGACCATTTAATCCTCTCGCATAGGAGCCCTCATTCTCCGTCCACTTAGACCTGCAATACCTCTATCGAGTTTTAAAATAATCGTCCCCTTATCAGTTCTTCTCGGATAAACTCGCGTCAGTCTGAGCCATGCAGCTGATTTCTCTCCTTTTGTCTGTTCTCTTCCTTGGAATAAATTGCACAAATTGCCCAATAGGCTATGCCGATGGAGGAGATGGAAGCTGCTATTCCTCCATTTTTGCAAGAACTTCGAAGAACATTGCTTATAATAAGTGTTCCGTTGATGGAGGCTACCTCTATGACATCAGCAGTGGCCTTGAAAATGCTCAAATTGCTCAAAGAGCTGGGACAGCTGAGACCATCTGGCTAGGATTGACTTGCCTTTCGAATGAGAAGACTTCCTGTCTCTGGGATGCCACAGGAAGGCCTATTCTCCCTGGCAGTTTTGCCAATTTTTTTGGAGGTATTTTTTATTTCTTTTTTTTAAAAAAATTTTGGCTCATCTCAACTTCTAGCCTGACTCTTTTAATTTTCCATTAATTTTTCAAATTTATAGTCTGTTCATAAAAAGATGCTCCGAGAAAAGGGGGTTTTTTCAACGATTTCCCATTTTTATCCTAAAATTTATACTAAAGGTCTTTTTTTTTAAGGATAAAATGGTTTCGCCTAGAAAATCCCTTTCTTGGATATGAAGGATGTCATCTTTTTTATGAACAGACTATGCCATTTTTAGTCCTAAATTTGTGACAAAAAATAGAGCCTTTTATGGCTTAGAGATCTACTTTTGTTAAATTTGGAGGTAGAATAGCTCGATTAGTTTTAAATTAGCCCTAGTTCATTTTTGTTAAAGTTATAAAAGTCGTTGCGATTATTGATATCAGAAGAGATTTGCCTTGTTATCGAGGACGACTCATCACTTTATCAAAAAGTATACCTGCTCAAATCTCAGATAAATCATCATTTGGAGGCGATGATTTCACCGCTAAAATAATCCTTTAGGAGCGCCGAATATGACTCGCGGGCCTTGCGTTTATATGGATGTCAAGACTGGAGGCTGGTTAAGCGGTGATTGCACTTATAATACAATCTACTATGGCTGTAAATTTACACCAAATATCACTGGTAGAATAATAGAAAGAGTAGAATCAGCTCAACCTTTTTAGTTCCAATCTGCTCAGCTCTTGCTAATACAACAATTGACGGAACTTCTTCTGCAGTTGTTTTTCGAGAAAAATGCTATTGGGGAATGAATGAAGTCAACAGCTCGACGGATGGCCAACTCTTCTGTGCGAATGGCTGCGGAACAATTGCTTCTATCCATTCGCTTGGAGAAAATGCCTTCATCAATACATTCGCTTGGTCCTTTACGTCATTAGCTTTCGCTTACATTGGTCTTGCCTCTAATGCGAATGGGAACTACTCATGGGCTGATGGGAGTCTATTCGATTATAATAATTTTGGTAAGAATCGTCTATTCTTTTGAAGAGTCTTGCAGCTTATCAGAATGCGCAGCTTGGAAGCTGTGTAGCTATGTCGTTCTATGGAGACACTATCCCACAAGGGAAATGGATCAACAGCAGATGTTCACAGACATTTGCAGTTGTTTGCGAGAGAGGTACAGTAAAAGAGCGATTTTTAAGCGTTTGTTTTGCTGTTTTCAAAACTTGTCTAGTCGATTCAAAAATAAAATAAAACAAAATTGCGATTCGCGGCGCACTGAGAATTGGGATCTCCGGGGCCCAGCAAAAACAAATAATTAAATAAAAGCAACGTTGTAGCGATGTTCTCTTTTTTCAGTTTGGTATCAACCTTCTTGCTTAGCCATCACCACCAGAGATCCTCACAGAAGCACAAAAGCTCCTTCAAAATGCTCTTCTACTCAATTCCTCACAGGAAAAGGAAAGGTATCTCCCCTTTTCTTCTTTTTTTATCCTTAAAATTAGCTCTACTCTCCTGGCTATCCATACAACTCTGATAGCAATGATTGCTCTTATATGATTACTGTCGCCCAGAATCAAACTGTACAGATTGTTTTCTCGACTCTCCATTTATTTAATCGAAGCACTTTGTCATTCTACAGTGACCCTTTTACCGATTCAGCGTTTGCAACGTGGGAGATCATTAGAGAAAAAAGAGAACTAAACAATTTCAGATTGAATAATGCATCAGTTTCTAGAGCTGTCATCTCATCCACTAACACACTGATAATGAAATATCGCACGACTGGGGATGGATCAAATTGGGCTGGGAAATATGGAGGTGAGCTAGAAAAAATTGGCTCAAAAATAAGAACTGTAATGGGTCTTGGAGAGCTCGAACTTCTTTGCGTCAAGGTTTTCAAAAAAATGAATGAATGAATTTCTTCTCAAAACTACAATAACCCATATTCTTGCGCCGCAATTTTCAAATTTATTGGAAATTCTTTGAAAAAAGTTTTTAAAAACATAAATTAGAGAATTGATTCGAAATTATAAAACTCAAGCTACAGTAATCCACACATTTAAAGCCAAATTATGGTAGATTTGTTCAATTTTGTAGCTTTTTTTGATCAGATTTAGATCTTCAAATACAATTTAAATCAAATATTAAAGAAGTAAAACCAAATTCGTAGGTCTTTAAGCTACTTCCAGCCGCTTTTCTTGCAGATTTTATACAATTTTAGGTTAAACTTGGTGCAAAAAGTCGATTAAACGCAAATATAAATAATTTAATTTAAATTTAGTGGCTCCTAACTACAAGAAATGTTCCTCCAATCCTCGTTACTATGATGACAGTGGACTGGTACTTTCTTTTTTCCATTAGTCAGCTAACTCTCATTTTTAGATCAAATCACCCGATTATCCTGACGGCTCTCCAATTGCCAATAGCTGCGAATATGTGATAACTGAAGCAGCTGATGAGCTAGCTCAAATTCAAATTACGTCTAATCTAAGCTCCGGCAGTTCGTTGATCTTCTACAGCGATGAATTCTCCAATAATTCCCTAATTAATATGTAGAGTTTTAGACATTAAAGAAGAGCTGAAAAAAAGCTTTTTAGACTAACCTATGTGAATGAGGATACAACCATTATTTCAACGACAAATGTGCTTAGAATGTATTTCAATACTACTGGCGACTATTCAAACTGGAGTGGCTATTATCAGTGTAAGCTTTTTGGCTGGTATGCCGAAGGCTCCCGCTTTTTGGGGGCTTTGGGCGACTCTTGGACTATTCTATGAATTTCTTTCATTTGTTGGCCTATTTTTGGCTTTTTGTGCTCATCTTTCTCTAAGAAGAATCAGAATCTTAGAACCAAGAAATCTCGTTATCATCTCGCTACTGCAATGCATTTATTTATTTTGAACAATCAGAACTATAATGCGTCGAAGTACAAAATTGTTGCATCCATCGAGATGCTCAAGTATTTCTTGATTCTAAGGTTCTGATTCTTTAAAATAAACTTCTATCCAAAAAGTAGATGAATGCAAAACCCAAAAGTAGACCAGAAAATGAAAGAAGTTCATAAAATAGTCCAAGAGTAGCTGAATGCCCCCCGTGAGTCGTCTAAAGCCCCCAAGAGTAGCACAAGGTCCCCAAAAAGCGGAAGCCTTCAACATCCCAGCCAGCTTTTTTGCAATGAAAATAATTAAATTTTAGCTATTCCTGCATGCAAAACCATCTTTTATGGATATGGAACTGTAAGTTTTTGTTTTTTGCAACTTCCTACCGTATTTCCTTGAAGTAAACCAAAAGATCCCAAATTTTGAGACTTTTCCAGTAAGATTCATAATTTGGAATATTTTTGAAAATTGTAGTCCTGGATCTCCTCTAAAAAATTGCAGAACATTAAAAAGCATAGAACCAGATTGAAATAACGAAAAATTAGGAATAAACCCTGGGAATTTTGTTTTCTCTTTGAGATTCCTTGATTTCCTCGGGTTTTTGTAGCCTAAAAATGGGTTTTCTTTCTTCCATTTTTGGATAAATTTGACAATTTTATTCAATTATCAGCTCTCTCAAAAATTTAAAAATTGCAAAATAGGAAGGAGAAATACGGTTTGCTTCTAAGGAAATACGGTAGCCCAATTTTTATCAAATTATCAACTTTTTACAGATAACCAATTATCCAAATTTCTATAATAATAATTCTATCAGCAAATGCATTTATAGTTTAAATTCCAAAAGTGCCATGACTTGTGTTATATTCGACGAAATTCATATCAATAATGACGACTACATTCGTATTTATGATGGACAAGTTGGGGACGATTTGATCGACCAATTTGGAACATCTGACTCCAGCAGCCAAGTCATTTGCTCTTCCAGATCTTCTATTTTGAATGTCGTCTTCAGAATTAATCAAGACTTTTCACTCAGTGGATTTAAGGGAAGATTTGCTTCCAACAGCAGTTCTCTCCAAATACAAACACAAAATGGAGATAAAGCGCTTTCTCTCAGCCTCTTTCTTGTCATATTTTTCCTTGTTTATAACTTTTTTTGAATAAATTATGGACTTTGAATTGTAGAAAATTGGCTTTTTTCGATTTTAATCGTAGAATTTTTGAATTTTGGGGGAAAGAAAGTGCCTAATTTTGGCTACTGTAGTTTGATTTGTTTCTGCTTGCTTTTGGTGGCTCAAATCTAGCTACAAACTGTAAAATTGAGTACCCAAGGAAGAGAGGACAATCTAAAATATTTTCAGAAACCGTTGAGCAACATTTCACCAACTTTTTGTAGTTTAAGGAGCGGAGGGTGACAAGAGTGAATCAGATGAATCAAAAATGATATCAATGATTTGTGCAAATAAATGCTTTCCCCATTGTAGCTGGTTCGACAGTTTGGAGCTATTTGGAAATAGCGAGATCACCTCTTTCTGTTTTATTCTCAGAAATTCTTGTAGAATTTTTCCAACTAAAAGGACAAAATTCATCACGATTCACCGACATAGAAAAGCTGCTAAAGTCAGCGTTTTTGTGATGGTGATAATTCAATCAAAAAGCAGCCAAATTAGCTGAAATTTTGAATTATGGTGGTTAAGATGGAAAAATATCTTCACACAAAATTTGAGCTCAATCGCTTAAAAAATTATGAAGACTCGCGGGATTTTTGGCTTTTTTTCTCCAAATAGATCTCAAGGAATTTCTTTAATTTTTAGATTTTTGTTGGGCATTTTTGATCTCAAAAATTGAATCATTTTCGCTTCTAATCATCATCATTCCAAGCCACCATTTTTTTAAAAAACATTTTCCCCTTCTCTCTCCTAAAATGATGGTAGATCTTTTTTTTTATAATTGATTTTAGGATTTTTGTTTACAAAGCCATTATCTTTCTCGTCCACTTTTCAGAGATCAAAGACGATCAGAAGAGCTTTCCCTCTTTTCTCTTATCGGTCCACCTTCTCGGATAAACTTCTCCATTCCAGATTGTGAATTAGCCAAATCATGCGGGCTTTTTGCCTGCTTCTTTCTTTTGCTCTTGGCTTTTGTCAGAATAGAACAACTACCACTTTCCAATCATTTCTGGCCGATACTACAACAATGCCTTGTCCTTCGGGCTATTCCAATGGAGGAGACGGCAGCTGTTATTCCGGCTTGTATTCGCAAAACTACAGGAATTATGCTTACAATCTGTGCTCATCCAATGGAGGATATCTATATTCAATCAGCAGTGCTTCCGAAAATAATGGGACGGGCGAAAGGGCTAGGGGTTTAAGCACCGTTTGGCTGGGAATGACTTGTACTTCGAATCTGACCACCTCGTGTGCTTGGGATATTAGCCCGAACAAGACTCTCTCAACGTTTGATTATTCTAATTTCGCTGCAGGTAAACTTTTTTGAAGAGACAAAGAGCGGAAATTACGTGTTATCTCGAAAGTTTAAGGCCATAAGCAAGTGAGTCACGGCTCGACCGATGGTGGCATTCATTTTCGAAGAGATAAGGATCTCACGTAAAAGCTGGGTTGACACAAGAAACTTTTTTGGGAGTAGTTGCTTTGATAAATTGATCGAACAAATCAAAATTGAGACCTTTTCATTCGAAAAGAAAGGAATTTTAAGCGAATCTAGGATCCAATTGAAGCTAAAAGTCCTAAAAGTTGACTTTTCCTATCTCTCTCGCTTTAAACCAAAGTATTTGTGAAAGCGAAACCTTAGGATAAGATAAGACCATGACTTTCCCTATGACAACTGATCTTTTTAAGCTTCGATTGGATGCATATTTTCAGGGGGAGGAGGAGTTTTTTTTTACAAAAGAAGCTCAAAAGAGGGGGAATTTTCAAGGTTTTTGAGAAAAATAGGAAAAATCCCATAGAAAAGAAAAATTTCTTATAATCTGTTTAAAGACAAAACTGCGTATTTTCGTTGCCCCGAGAAAAGGGGTTTTCGTTTTCGGGACTCATTTTTGACCTTTACAGTAAACTTTTGGATAAAAATGGATTTTACCGCAAACATCTCTATCTCTGGCAACGCGAATACGCAGCTTTGTCTTATTATTTTTGAACAGGCTATAGGTCTTTCTTTGTGGGATAAGATCCATTAAGATTTTTCACAAGGCTACAGCAATTCAAATTTCGCGGAAATTAGTTAATAAAATTGAGCAAAAAAATATTTTCCAGACCAACCGAATTTATCTCAAGGACCCTGCGTCTACATGAATGTCACAACTGGCCTCTGGTTTAGTGCAGATTGCAGCTCATTCAGATCTTATTACGGTTGTAGATGGACATCGGGAGTTGCAGGTGATAAATAATTTCTCAAAAAAAAAACTAAAAATTACAGCTCCATTCTGCAGCAGAAGTTTCTATATGGGATCTTATTATGATACCTACGCCTTCAGAGATAAATGCTACTGGTCGATTACTCGAAATAGCTACCTTTTGGCAAAATCAGTCTGCACTGATACCTGTGGAACAGTCGCTTCGATTCATTCTTCCGGCGAAAATAGTTTCATCCGGAGCTTGTCGAACCCCGTTGCCTATGCCTACGCCTATACTGGATTAACATTGAATATGACTGGAGAGTATGTATGGGATGATGACAGCGACTTCAATTTCAATAACATTGGTAGGAAACTGATCTGAATCAACCGGATTTGTTCAGGATATCAAAATCAACAGCTGGGAAACTGTGTGATTATGGATCTTCGTTCCGATCTTGTTCAAGCTGGAGAATGGCTCAACAGCGACTGCGGACAGGCAATTCCAACTGTTTGTGAGAAAAGTAAGTGGAAAATTTTATCAAAAATGAATAACTTTTGAGTTGACATTTTTAAAAAAGCCAAAAAAAAAATGTTTTTGATTAGATTGTCGCCAATCTCGATGGGCTACCGTATCTTTTAGGTATGAAAATCAGATTTTCGTTTGTAAAAATTTTTAAAATAGTGAGAAAATTAGTTTTTTTTAAAAAACTAGTTTGATCCCAGAAAACTATCGTATCCCCTCGAATAGAAACACACGTGATGATTGCCCTGCGTATACGCAGTGCGCCGAGAATTAGGGTCTCCGCACTGGGACCCATTTTTATCCTAAAATTTACTAAAGGAAAAAATGAGTTCCGCCGCGAAAATCCAACGCAGGGCTCTTTTCGGCCCTAGCTTTTCAATATGGATTCATTTTCCTATCAGTTTTTGTCATTTCGACTTTGGTTGGTATTTTTTTACAAAGCTGAAGCTCTTGATTTCCTCTACGAATTCGAAAAATACCATTCTTTACAGAAATCGCAGTAAGACCTGGCTATTTAATATTTCTTTGTGAGACTCTTGTTGCCAGATTACCCAGATTGCAGCCTAAAAATAAGCTCAGTCACTATTATTCGAGTATCTGCTTTTTTCTTTATTTTTTGAAGACTCCTAATAAAATATTATTTTAGATCAAATAAATACCTGCGATACAACAACGACCACCCCAAAACCGACGACCAGAGCCCCAGTATTCTGTCCAACTCCTCAATTCTTCTCAGGAAATGGAATAGTAATTCCTGCTCTCAATCACAAAAATTTCAAAATTTAGATTTATTCCCCTGGCTATCCATATGGAATGGATAGTACTAGCTGCGAATATCTGATTACTGTAGATCAAAACAGGACAGCGCAGATCTACTTTTCTAGCATTTCTTTGAGCTATAATAGCAAATTGATTTTCTACAGCGATATTTACAGTAAGACGCCTTTTAGAACGTAAGACTTGAAGAGAGAAATAAATTGAATCTTATTTTTTAGATTGAGCAATTGGAACTTGCCTATAACTGTTATTTCCTCGACGAATGTGATTAGAATGTTCTTCAATTCCACCTATAACGATGGCTCCACCTGGGTGGCCAACTATGGAGGTCAATTTTTTTGTAAAAAATGATAAGATTTTTATATTTTAGTCGTTTCTCTTAATACGACTACAAGTAAGTGATGAGCAAGAGAGAATCCAGCAATCCCCTGATTTTTTTTAAAATACGGTGAAATTATTACACATTTTTAGCGGTTTGGTTGGCCTCAGAATACGCAGTTTCCGCTATTCGATCTCAATTTTTGTTTGATTTTAGACCTCAAGATTTTAATTGTTCATTTCAGGCTAAAATCGATATCAAAACTCGATTTTTTTTTTGCATTATTCTAGCCTTACTGCTACTTTTAAGCGTGAAAAATGCCATAACCATTGGTAAAATTCACTCAGCTGATAGTGCTGAAATCTGAAACCCCAAATAGCTCCTTGTTTTGCAAATTTCTTAACTTTTATCTAGCTTATATCGAGTAAAAAAAGAGTTGCAAAAGTAGAAAAAAAAAGCCACCAAATCGAAGAAAACTTTTTTTACAAATTTCGCGAAACTGAAGAGTCCGTGGGATTACTGGAGCTTTGAGTCTAGAATTATTCTTGTAGTTAAAGTTCTGACCCAAAAATCATAGATTTTATGTTTTCTTAATTGAAGTAAAAGCAGAAAATCTCCTCATTTCCTATTTTCAGCAACTCCTTCTTCTCAAAAATGCACATATGCCACTTCGTATTCAAACAATGGAACGGTAGCTATTACTCTTTTTCAAGAAATTCCCCCAATTTAGATTTACTCGCCTGGATATCCTCAAACTTGTGACACCGAAAACTCTTGTACTTACAAGGTTACTGAAGGATCTTCATACAAGGCTCTGATAGCATTCAATGTCATTTATCTGCCTTCCTCTAGCAATATAAGCTTCTACAGTAGTGATACCGCTTCTACTCCTTTCAAAACGTAAGACGAATCTTTGAGGATTAGAGATATTTCTCTAGACTGACTAGACAATATTCCACAACGACTGTCGTTTCTCCGACAAATTTCATCAAAATGATCTATACTACTACCTATGGTGATGGATCATATTGGACTGTTAATTACGCCTCCGCTCCTAACTGCAACACGAATGAATATTATTCTGGAACGGTATGTTATTTTAAGTTGCCGTAGGCCTAAAAATGAAGAATATCCAAAATCCCATCAAATTTAATAAAACCAAAGAAAAAGAAATATTTTTGACTCTAGAATGTC
Source organism: Oscheius sp. JU1382 (assembly GCA_932521405.1). Classification (NCBI taxonomy): domain Eukaryota; kingdom Metazoa; phylum Nematoda; class Chromadorea; order Rhabditida; family Rhabditidae; genus Oscheius; species Oscheius sp. JU1382. Next base: position 7,691,087 of record OW051479.1, read on the forward strand.
ACAAATGGGTTATTTTAACTGGGAGTTCAAGACGATTTTCAGATAATTTTCTGTTATTTTTATGGTTTTCTAAGCAAAAATAGCAGATTTAGGACTCGCGAAATCAGAAAATATTGAGAGAAAAAAAAGCTATTTTGATGACATAAAACTACCGGATCGAATAAAAGCCTCCCCAGGAAAAAGCATCTTGTTATGAATTTTCAAAGCTTCCCACTTAATTTCATAATTTTGGATTTTCTGCAAAGCTGTAGCTTTTGATCTCATCTATAACTTTGCAGAACATCAAAAATTATGAAAGCAAGTGAAAATTTTAAAAATTCGCGGGAAGAATAGAAAGAATATGATATTTGGATTTGAGCTAAATTTTTAAATAAAAGCCCTTTTTCAGATTACAAGCGATGGCTATCCAAACTACTACTCGACTCCAAATTATGGCCGAAACTGCACTTACACGCTCAACTCTGAGCAATCCCAAACTTGTATTGTCTTTGACAGCATCGATCTTCGACAGGGAGACTACATTTTTGTATATGATGGCGCAGTTGGCGGATATCAAATAGCCAGCTATGGAAGTTCCAACTATGGAAGCAGTTCCTCATATTGCACTACGAGAAACTCCGAAATGAATGTTGTCTTCCAAGTTCAACCAGATGATGGACTCCTAGCTCGGGGATTTAGTGCTCGTTTTGCTGGATCAACCAGCTCTCTTTCCAATTCTTCAGTCACACCAATGACGACGAATTCTTACAATCCTGTTTATTACTATTACTACTCTGGAATTGTGAGTTTGATTCGTTTATTTCATGGGGGCAATTGGGCGCAAAATTGATCAATTTTAACCCTAAAATCGATTACTGTATGTCTAAATCAATTCTACCTTTTCAAGAGTAGTAACCAAAAAAAAGAATGGTTTCTTGCCAGCTCTTAGGACCAAAAATTGCTTCTTTTCTTTGAGATTTCAGGCGAAAAGATAAGGCAAAAGCCCTCCATATACGCCAAGAAAAAGGGAATTTTCGCAACGAGACCTTTTTTTCTTTTAGTACATTTTAGGATAAGAAAAGGTCCCAGCACAGCGTAGAGCCTAACTCTTGGTGCGCAGCAAAAATACGCAGGGTCCTAGTTTGCCAGTATTCTTGTGATACAGTCCACTATTTCTTTTGTTTTTAAACACAGCTTGAAAAGCCGCGAAAACTCCCTTTTTTAAATATTTTCTCGGGGGATCAAGATGTCGTCTTTTTTTATGAACAAACTATAATTTTGAGTTTTTTTTTTCAGGTAACCAGCGAGAACTATCCCTCTTCTTATCCATATATAACTCAAAATAGCACCTATGTGATGAATGCCAATCAGGCTAAGTAAGTTACAATCTCTAGCTGGGGAAAATTATTTATTTTTTGCAGAACTTGTCTTGTTTTTGATACGTTTAGTCTCCGCACTTATGACTATATTACTCTATATGATGGTAATTCTGACACCAATTGGTCAGCAAATCAAATTATCAAGTTTGTCGGCTAGGCGAAGTTTATGACAAAATGAATTTAGAATTAGTGCAAACGATGGAATGCCGACTTATACTTATTGTTCGTATTATAATTTGGAGATTACTCTCGTCTTTTCAACTTATCAATACAGCTATGGGGGAAGTGGACAAGGATTTAAGGTTCGATTTGCTGGAGGTGAAAAGGCGTTGAATTCGGCGAACTCAACTTTGATCTCTTTCCATTTCTTTGTCGCATTTTTCACTTTTGTTTGGTCTTTCCTCGGGTAAATTTTGGATGAGAAAATAAATTATTGGTGCTTTTATTCACCCATTGATAGAGTTGGAAGATTCGAGAAAGAAACATTTATTCACAATGAGGAATGGCAAAAGCTGGGCATAATGATTTTTTATTATTTTTATTCAACAATAACAAATAGTTTTTATTTAATTTAGATTTATGAAAATGTTGACAAAAATCTTTCTTCAAGGGAACGAGGAATGCATGTATAAGCAAAAAATGATATTTTTAGAGGCAGTTTTGGTTCATCAATCCACTTATTTCCATCAAATATTTCGGATGTTTTTCTAATATTTAGCCTATCACCAAATACAATAATTCCATTTGAGAAATTTCCTATTCCAAAAGAACCTCGTGGGCAATTTAAACTGTTTTTCTGTCCATTTCTTCTCGGGATCTTCGATATCCATTTCCCATACTCTATTTAATGGGCTAGCTCCTGATTCGCCTCCAAAAATGGATAGAGTTGAATTGCTGATTAGCATCGTATGGCCAGAAAGTTCAAAAGGCAAATCGCAAAAGAAGATCCATTTCTGTAGTTTTGGATCAAACATCTCCACAGATTTTAATCTTTTTTCATTGTATCCTCCAGTGACAAATATTCGATCCTTAAATACTGCTGCTGCTGCATCCTGTCTTGGATTATTCAATGCTCTGGAAGATTTTGATTAAAGGGACAGTCCGGCGCCTCTTACAGTATACTTTTATTTTATTTTCAGTAGCTCTCTAGTTTACAAAAAAGACATCTGGGACATTGTTATAGACCCGTGATCCCCACGGCCCGAGGGTCACCTCCTATAGATAAGAGAGTGAAGGCAAGACCGATTTATCAAAGGATAATGCTCCTTTTATAGCACGTCTATAACAACATAATCAGAGATCGCATTGAAACAATCTTCCTTCTCGTTTTCAAATGATTGGGATTGAGAACAAATGATTGTTAAACAATTTATGAGAATTCCATTATTCGAGGGGACGAGGGATGGATTTCGTATAAATACGGCTTAAAAATTATGCAAATTTCTTTAGAAAACTTTCTTCAAGAGATCGGGGAATGGATGTATAAGCGAAGTGTGATAGTTTTTGAAGCAGGTTGGGTACAAAAATCCATTTATTTCCATAAAATATTTCAGATGTTTCTCCAGTTCCTCCCCAACCACCAAATACAATAATTCCATTTGAGAGTTTTCCTATTCCAAAAGAAGATCGTAAACGTTTAAAACTCTGTTTTTGTGTCCATTTCTTCATGGGATCTTCGATATCCATTTCCCATACGCGATTTAATGAGCGAGATTTTGAAAAGCCTCCAAAAATGGATAGAGTTGAATTGCCGATTAGCATCGTATGTCGGAAAATTCCAAAGGGTAAATCACAAAATAAAATCCATTTTTGTAGTTTTGGATCAAACATCTCCACAGATTTTAAGTCTCTTCCATTCCATCCTCCAGTGACGAATATTCGATCTTTAAATACTGCTGCTGCTGCATCCTGTCTTGCATAATTCATTTCTCTGAAAGGTTTTTAATTGAATTTTGAAAAAAACTAACGGCATGTAGGTCCATTTGTCTTGAGAAATTTCATACTTTTCTACTGATTTTAGACCTCCTCCTCCAATAACCCAGATATCTCCTTTGTAAACCAGAGAGCTACTGGAAATAAAAGCTCTTTTTTGATTTAGCGATGCCAATTCCATCCAACTTCCATCATCTTTCAATTTATAACAGCCCTGATGCCAATCATCATTGGCAATTCCTCCAAAAATATAAAGTTCTTCATTGAGTACAACAGCTCCAAAATCTTCCATTCCCATTGGAAGAGTGATTCTCAGTTCCTTCCAATTTTGAGCCTTCGAGTCGAGCAAGTAAATTGTATTTAAACCTCCCCAACCGCCCAAAATTAATACCTAAAAGCAAAGTCTAAAAGTTAAAAATGCATACCGATGTGTTTTGCTGATCTCCAGTCTGTTTTTCAAGTTTATTTTCGCTTTGAGTCGCATTTTGAGCTGAAAATCGCTTAAAATAAATAATAAATTTCAGAAAAACCATGGTCCATTAAATTCCGTTGATTTCTTAGTTTCCCTTGTTCTTTCAGTTGATTTGCATTCAATTTGATAGCCAAACGCTCGATCTGTTTGTTTTTTTAGCTGACTCTTGCTCTCCTGCTGTCGCTGAACTCCTTTCGACTATCTTCGAATAAAAACAAAACCGTTTTGAGCCAATTCTTGCTGATTTTTATTGAAATTTCCTAGTCGAAGCTTTTCAATTTCTTGCCTCATTCGCTCTATTTCTTGGTCCTTCTCAATCACAATAGCCTGAGCTTCATACATTTTCATAACCGGGTCATCTAGGCTTGAATCAGACATTTTAAATAGGCTGGAAAATGATATGAATTCGTTGCAGCTAGTGGGAAAGAAAGCCGAAAAAAAACTGATAAGAGAAGAGCGAAAGGCTGATAAGAAATATCTAACACAAACAGGATTGCCCAAGTCCTTCAGTTCTGCAGAAAAACCGATAGAGCAACCTAAATAGATTCTTTTAGAGGTTTATTGATGTTTTCTACATGTTTCCTAGCATTAAAAAACGGCTGTGGAGTGTAAAAAGGCCATAATTCTATCATAATCCATTTCAATTTTCAGTCAATAATGTTTACTTTTACCTCACAAAAAAAAATATTTTTTAAACTCATTGACGACCGCGTGGGACTAACGCGTTTTTTGATGGGCCGCGGGTGGGACTCACCGGTGGGTCACACACGGTCCTTTTTTTTTAATTTTTGAAAATGTTGATTTTTTGTGTCTTTTTACTAGTTAGTTTTGCTTATTCTTCTATAGTTGAACTATTTTTCGAGTAATATCAAATTTTTTAAAAGATGGATAGGCCTGATGAGGATATTGACAGAAATTTTCTCCAGCTACTACAGTGCGGTGCAAAACTTTATGCCCACCCCACAGTTTCCTGGCCGAGGCCGAGTCGTTTTTTGTGTTTTTATCTTAGCTTTTTTTCTTAATCTTAGTTGTAATATGTTTTAGTAAAATGGGCTTAAACGCGCGACTGACTATTGCTGAACAAGCTCAGATTCTGGCACTAAAAAGAAATGGCATTAGCAACCGTGAGATCGCCATACAACTACATCGCTCAAGAAGATGCGTTGACAATTTTGTCAAAAATCCCTCAGGATATGGAAAGAAAAATCCAGGAGGACTACCAAGAGTTCTCAAGCCTATAGATGAACGTAGAATTGCCCGTCTAGCATCAAACTCCATGATCTCTGCAGCCGAGATTCAAGCACAAACTAGCCTTCCAGTCTTCAAGTGGACCATCCGCCAGTCGATTCAACGAAATCCACATATTACTCGCCAGAAAATGAAGCAAGCCCCAATGCTAAAGCTCGAACACAAGATTAAACGACTAACTTCGCAAAGAATAATATGGCGACTGATTGGACAAAAGTCAGTTTGAAGCTTTTGGCTGTTTTAGACGTGATATCACTTTAGGTAGTATATTCGGATGAAAAAAAATTTAATCTTGATGGTGCTGATGGAACAGCTTACTACTAGAGAGATTTAAGAAAAGACCCTCTACTCTTTTCTCGTCGAAACTATGGGGGTGGTAGTGTAATGCTTTGGGGAGCATTTTCTAGTCACGGACTTGTTGATATTAAGTTCACAAGCCACAAGATGGACTCAGTTGAATACCAAGCAACTTTGCAGACATGCCTCCTACCATATTTGCGTCGCCATCGCCGTCAGAAGCTGATTTATCAGCAGGATAATGCATCTGTTCATGTCTCTAGGTCAACACAAGCATGGTTTTCTGCGAATCGAGTGCAAGTTATGTCCTAGCCAGCACGATCTACCGACCTTAACCCCGTTGAAAATCTCTGGGGACTTCTTACGCGTAAAGTATACGCTAACGGGACTCAATTCAATACCGTTGACGAGTTGAAAAAAGCTATCCAAAAGGCCTGGAATGAGATAGATGCTCAAACAATACAAAACCTTGTCACGAGCATGCCATCTCGACTCTTCGAGGTGATTCAGAAAACCGGAGGTTCTACCTCTTATTAATTGTTAATTTTGTTAGTCTTTAAAATAAATTTTTAAAATAATAGCCTTTTTCTACCAAAAACTGTGGGGTGGGCATAAAGTTTTGCACCACCCGTTTTTTGCTGATTTTTGTGGAAGGCCCAAAATATTTCACTCGTGGAGCTAACTTTCTGTGGATAAGGATTTTTTATGCGCTGAACACGATGATAATATCGAATAATTACCAAAGCTGAAGGGGAACTCGGGGTGGCCAAAAAATGGGATGGACATAAAGTTTTGTACCGCACTGTATTAGACCCAGATGAAGAGGAGACTCACGATGAATCAATTCAATCAAATCCAATTAATGCAACACTTCTACCAAATTTAAGTGATTCTGATTCAGAAGATTCCATAAGTACAGTGGGGAGTATGGATTCATGGTCTAATGATTGCAACACGCATAATCGTTGGACGTTTATTGCACAAGCCGGTGCTTCAAATATTGCTTCTTTGTGCGAAAAACCAATCGAGTTTTACGAACTCTTTCTTACACAAGAAATGTTGGATTTGATTGTTATGATATCAACTATTCATGATGGGTCCATGAGTGCAAATAACAAGCCGAAGGTAGTAGAAGACTACAATAGATTAATGGGATTCGTCGATTATAACGATCAAATGGCAGACGGACGGATACAGATCTACTTCTATTTAAGGTTAGATTTTTCAGCTTCCTCAAAAGACTCTCGATTCCATCAGCCAAAGTTATTATCAATTCAACTAATTCGACTGGTGAATCAATCGCTCAAATGAGTGGACGATTTATTCAAAAGAAAGCGACCTCAAGAAGCCGAGCAACAAGAAATATTCCGCGAGAAAAGGCTGAAAAAGATGAGGAAGAGTTGCAAGAAAATGTTGTGAAAAGAAAAAACAAAAAGAAGCATCGAAGCCGATGAGGCAATAATCGAGGGAACAGCCATTCATAAAGAAGAAATAAACCCGGATTGGGAAGACCTGCAGACGAGTCAGAAGAATACCATTTCTGCCTCATTTCTTTTCCCAGCTGATCGCGATTGGATTCAAAAAAATATTTTAATCAAATTTGATTTCTGGAAGCAACAGGTGTGGGAGGAGGGTAAATCGAATTTAAGAAAATTGCTCCAAAAGTCTTTCTTCAAGTGACTGAGGAATGGATGTATAAGCAAACTGTGATAAACCTTGAGGCAGCTTTGGTCCGTCAATCCATTTATTTCCATCAAATATTTCGGATGTTTCACCACCTCCCAAACCACCAAATACAATAATTCCATTTGAGAGTTTTCCTATTCCAAATCTAGATCTTGGATGTTTAAAACTCTGTTTTTCTGTCCATTTCTTCTTGGGATCTTCGATATCCATTTCCCATACTCTATTTAATGGGCTTCCTAATTCGCCTCCAAAAATGGATAGAGTTGAATTGCTGATTAGTATCGTATGGCCGCCAAGAAATCTAATAGGCAAATCGCAAAAGAAGATCCATTTCTGTAGTTTTGGATCAAACATCTCCACAGATCCTTGTCCATTCCCTCCTCCAGTGACAAATATTCGATCCTTAAATACTGCTGCTGCTGCACTAGATCTTGGATAATTCATTTCTCTGAAAGGTTTTTAATTGAATTTTGAGAAAAACTAACGGCATGTATGTCCATTTGTTTTGGGAAATATCATACTTTTCGACTGAATTTAAAGAAATCCAGTGTTCAGAAGCTCCTCCAATAACCCAGATATCTTCATTGTAAACTAGAGAGCTACTGGAAATAGCAGATCTTTTTTTATTTAGCGACGCCAATTTGATCCAACTTCCATCATCTTTCAATTTATAGCAGTCCTGCTGCCAACCTGTGGCATATCCTCCCAAAATATAGATTTCTTCATTGACTTCAACAGCTCCAAGATCTTCCATTACCATTGGAAGAGTGATTTTCAGTTTCTTCCAACTTTGAGCCTTCCAGTCGAACAAATAAATTGTATTTTCAAATAGTCCACCCAAAATTAAAACCTACAAGCAAAGTCTAAAAGTTAGAGTAAATCATACTGATGTGTTTTGTTCCATTTCAATTACATTCTCTTCACGACTCGGGCCAGACCCCATTTTTTAAGACAGATGGCTGAAAAAAATAGTTGTAGCTAGTTAAAAGAAAAACTGAAAGGAAACTGATAGGAGTTTCTAGCAGATTACTGATAAGGAGCTGCAAGGAATTCTTCGAGAACTGCGTCCAGATTGAAACGAATGATTTCTATCCGTTGTGAATTACTTTGAGCCCAAGACAACCGCTAGCCGTTTGCGATATTAAATATAAAATCAAAGGAGTCGTAGCAAACAGAACTTCTATCATTACGAAGCTCTTTGTAGAAAATTGATCACAATCAAGTGAACTTCTTTCTTCTCTCTTTTGTCCAACTGAAGGTTTAGAAAAGACTGTCGAGATCCAATCACTGACTGCTCGAGTGTTTTAGTAGTTTGCAGGGCGCTCAACCCATTTGGTCCGAATACTTCTGCTTGCTACTTAATCGAATTTCTGGAATTAATCAAACCATTTCTAGAGTAGATTCAATTAGAGAAAAAGGGGCAAATAAAGATGATTTTATCTGCAAGATCTCAAAGAATTCCTCGAATCCTTAATATAAATTGAGATTTTAATGAGTATATAATTAGCCTGGAAAGCTTGCAGCAATATGGCCTAGAGATTTTTAAAAAAACTATAAGACGATGGGATATCTTCAAGGACCTATAATCGATAGAGTAGATTACGTAGAGTAGACGCACAAAAACGAACAATTTGAAAAGCCTTCTGTCTTACGTGTTTGTGGATAAACAAATTCCCCTAGGAGAGACTTTTTAAAATATAAACAGACTATATTAAATTTTAGGATAAAGCAACGCGGGCAGCTAAATTCAAATTTGCATCGCTGTGGTTTCTTCAGCAAGTTCTTGATATCTTTCCTAGGATAACTTCTGCTCGTTGGGCAAATCGTTGATTGTTTAGAGTTGGCATTAACGCCTTATAAGTTTCTGTGTAGTTTGTTTTTTGGGAGTCTTCTTCTTTCTATTGTGCTCTCCACCTCCTACTTCGCTCCTAGACAAGGCAATTACATCAGTTTTCAATTATTTTGTCTTCTTTGAAACAGAAAAGAGCGTGAATAACTTGGCTAGTCTTATCAATCCACGCTAGCTCTTCTCTTATCTCTTTCTTTTCATTACAAACTCTTTTCTCAGCGCTCAATTTTTTTGGAAATACCTGCTTTGAATCGTGATGAGGATGTCTTGAGCATGTCTGACACTCGGATACATGCGAAAAACCAAGAAAAATATGCAGATATTAAGTGGATGAGGCAAGAAATTGAAAGGCTTCGAATGGAGAATTTCAATTTGCTAAGAAGTTAATTCCGAATGGTTTGTTTAAAATTGACTAATTTTAGGAGGTTTTTAGCTCAAATTTCAGCTAAAAGAGTAAGTATAATTGAAGAGGAACAAAACACATCGGTATGATTTACTCTAACTTTTAGACTCTGCTTGTAGGTCTTAATCTTGGGCGGGTTCTGAGATTTAAAGGCGATTTATTTGCTCGATTCGAAGACTCAAAGTTGGAAGAAACTGAGAATCACTCTTCCAGTAGGAATAGAAGGATTTGGAGCTGTTGTACTCAATGAAGAAATCTATATTTTTGGAGGATGTTCCGAGGATTATCGTCAGCAGGGCTGTTATAAATTGAAAAATGATGGAAGTTGGATCAAATTGGCATCGCTAAATCAAAAAAGATTTGATATTTCCAGTAGCTCTCTGGCTTACAAAGGAGATATCTGAGTTATTGGAGGGTCTTCTGGAGATGCTCTAAAATCAGTAGAAAAATATGATATTTCTTAAAATAAGTGGAGCTTTATGTTGTTAGTTTTTTTTGTCCTATAAAATTGAAGCGACGGCTAGAAACAACAAAAGAATCCTATCGAGCTGATTAAAAACACGTTTTCATTCTTTCTTTTTTTGCTAAAAACTAGGAAGGAATTTTTCAGAGCTTCTAGTGAAAAAAAGCTAAAAGATTTTGACTTCAATAAGTCTATCGATTAACATAAATCTTATCTCAAAAGACCAAAATAATTTCTATGTGATTCCTATTAAAAAAAAGAATCGACCTGCGAAATAATTCCTAATTTGTCGACGAAATCCAACTCATCCAAGGTATATGCTTTATTTATTCTAACAAAAAGCCATAAATAATAAAATTTATATCGAATTGTTTTGTTTGCTTCGTCAATCGATGTACCTGGTCAATCGTATTTCTACTTTTGAACTACAGAACATTTCTCCAGAAAAATTTCTTCAACCGATCGAGGAATGGATGTATAAGCAAAATCTGATAGTTCTTGAGGCAGTTTTGGTCCATCTATCCATTTCTTTCCATCAAATATTTCAGATGTTTCTCCACTTACTTTCCAACCACCAAATACAATAATTCCATTTGAGAGTTTTCCTATTCCAAAATACGATCGTGGATGTTTAAAACTCTGTTTTTCTGTCCATTTCTGCTCGGGATCATCGATATCCATTTCCCATACACTATTTAATTGGCTAGCTCCTGATTCGCCTCCAAAAATGGATAGAGTTGAATTGCTGATTAGCATCGTATGACAGCAAACTTCAATAGGCAAATCACAAAATAAAATCCATTTCTGTAGTTTTGGATCAAACATCTCCACAGGTTTTAAGACTTCTACATTAAATCCTCCAGTGACAAATATTCGATCCTTAAATACTGCTGCTGCTGCATTCCGCCTTATATATTTCATTTCTCTGGAAGATTTCGATTAAAGGGACACTTCGGCGCCTTTTACAGGTTTATTTTATTCGATGCAAAATAATCGCTGATTTCAGAAATGCACACGAATTGCATGAAACTAAATGTTAAGAAATAAATTGACAAAACAAAACGAAAAAATGTGCACGACAGTAATCTAGTAAACACCTTCGCCCGCGCATTTAAAATTTTATTCACATTTTGTTTCACTTTTGGGTCCCACCGCGATTACTGTAGCTACAGTAACCCTGTAATAGGTTCTTCCGTAGCCGACTATTGGCATTTTTTAATCATATTTGATTTTATGGGATTTATCGTTATTTTTATGCAAATTTGACTACTTTCAGACAAAATTGGCAAACCTTCAACTTTTTGATTTTATTATTCGTTGCTAAAAGAGTCTAAATGATGGCGAAATAGCATAACTCATAGAAATACAAAAAATCACAATGAAATTTGAATTTGGGAAAATCTTTGCCGACTTAGGCAAAGTTCCCAATGTTAGAGACTGTCCCATTAAAAATTGAAGGAAAACTTACGGCATGTTGGTCCATTTGTTTTGGGAAATATCATACTTTTCTACTGATTTTAGAGTTCTTCCAGAATATCCTCCAATAACCCAAATGTCTCCTTTGTAAACCAGAGAGCTACTGGAAATAAGAGTTCTTTTTTGATTTAGCGATGCCAATTTGATCCAACTTCCATCATTTTTCAATTTATAACAGTCTTGTTGAAAACCATTCTTGTCAACTCCTCCAAAAATATAGATTTCTTCATTGAGTACAACAGCTCCAAAATCTTGCATTCCCATTGGAAGAGTGATTTTTAGTTTCTTCCAACTTTGAGCCGTCGAATCGAGCAAGTAAATTGTATTTAAGAATCTACTACCACCCAAGATTAATACCTACAAGAAAAGTCTAAAAGTTAAAAATCGGACCGATGTATTTTGCTGTCCTCCACTCTGTTTTTCAACTTTACTTTCTGTTCGAATCGCATTTTGAGCTAAAACTGCCTCAAATAAAAACAATTTAAAGCAAACCATCGGGCATTAAATTTTGCTGATTCCTCGGCCACTCTTGTCTAACCACTTGATCTAAATGAAAACGCAAATCATCCATCTGCCCTCTTAGTTGCAAATTATCAGACCCTGATTCTGATAGATCCTCTTCTAGTTGTGTCACTGAATTTCTCATCGACTATTTGCAAATCAAACGAACCTCTTTGTGCCAAATCTTCCTTCTGATTTCTATTGGAGTTTGACATTTGAAGTCTTTCAATCTCTTGTCTCAATTGCTCTATTTCGGCATCTATTTCTCGTAATTTTTGATTTTTCTCAATTATAATAGCTTCATTTTGCAAGGCCGGATCAGTCTCTTCGCGACTCGGGCCAGACCCCATTTTTAAAGAGACAGATGGCTGAAAAAAAGGATTGCTTGCAGCTAGCTGGAACTTAATAAAGCGCAAACTGATAAGGAATCGATAGATAAGAGCACAAGAACACAGCTTTCTATTTTCTAAAATTTCAACGCTTTTTTCAACGAAATTTGGCCTTCTCATAACCCTCAAAATGGTATGCCAAGGCCTCCAAAAAGTGGAGCCTTCGGCGACTTTTGGGGGCCTTCGGCTACTCTTAGACTATTCTATGAATTTCTTTCATTTTCTGGCCTATTTTTGGGTTTTTGTGCTCATCATCCTCTAAGAAGAATCAGAGCCTTAGAACCAAGAAATCTCGCTACTACAACGCATTAATTTTATTTTGAATCATCAGAACTAAAATGCGTCGAAGTAACTACAAAAATGTTGCATACATGAGATACTCAAGTATTTCTTGATTCTATTGTTCTGATTCTTTAAAATAAAATTCTATCCAAAAAGTAAATGAGCACAAAAACCCAAAAATAACCCAGAAAATGAAAGAAATTCATAAAATAGTCCAAGATTAGCCGAAGGCCCCCGTGAGTCGTCCAAAGCCTCTAAGAGTCGCCCAAGGTTCCCAAAAAGCGGGATATTGAAAATCGATAGTGAATCGGTATTCTTTTATTGCAGAATCTATCCAACTACAGTGTGGTGCAAAATGATATAGGCACCCCTCATTTTGCTTGTCCTGGACGATAGACAAATTCTTTCAAAAAACTGACTCCGTAGCCATTTTTAGCGCTCTTTCAAACCTCAGTATCTGGAAATTCAGCGCACTTTCTTTGTTCCCAGAGCGAGTAACAATCCGAAAGAGAAAACTTGTCAAATTTTGCTGGTGCAAAATGATATAGGTAGAGAGGAAAAACGATGATATTTTTTTATTATTAACAATTAACAATAACGCGTCCTAATATTTCGTCACGCCGCCTCCTTTGGCAATTACTTCATAGATTCGATTGGACATACTTCCAACGAGATTTTGAAGCAAGTTGGAATTGAGGGAATTCTAGGCTTCTTTGATACCATCTTTCAGTTCGGCAACACTGTCGTACTTCTTTCCGTTTTGGTAGACCTTTCTGGTAGATCAGTCATCTTCTTTCATCGTTTCAAGCAAAACGTTTATTTATTTTTTGTATGGCGGCGACGAAACGTAAATAGTTTTATTTTCATAGTTTAGGCGTTTATGTTTATCTGCATTTCATCGAATAAATCACTATGTAAACTCAGTGTTAATGATTCTTCGACTATTGTTACAAAAAATACGTTCTACGCTGCTTGCAACTTGTATCACTAATCGACTCATGCATAAATCGCAGACGTTATTATGGCTCGCCGCGACCCAACTATCATCGAGCTGTATGATACCATCAAGAGTGATGACTTGTTATATGACTTTCTTCGACTCCACAATCTCGTGCCAAAGCCTACCATCATCGGATACACCCGGAACAAAACTCCGCACATCGCCCTCTGCGCTGCGAAGCCTTTTAATTCGGCCAAACCATTTGGGATTTTTCAATGCCATTGACTGCACAGCTCGACCGAATAGAAAGGTATTTAGATGTTTTCCTCGTGCTAATCGTCTTGATATAGATTTCTGCAAGAGATATTCTCTATATAGCCTTCTGTATCTCCAAGGACATCCCTGCATCCCGATTGAAAGATCTAGTCGGCTTGACCCTCTCCAGTAAAACAATAATTGAATGGTAACCTACTCAGCTCTCTGCAAACATGTATTTAGGTCTCAATTAATTAGAGAGTTGACAATTTACGAGCTCGATCAAATGCCGCAAATGGGAGGTGTAGGCGACATTATCGACATTAACGAATGTTATTTGAAAGGAAGACCCAAGTCTAATATAGGTCGATATCAAGCAGGAAATATCGCAGGTCACCAAGGAGGCCGAAGGAACAATTATTTGGCGAGATCTAAAGGTATATAGCCATCTAACTTTTGCAGCAATCGTCTAGGACCCTGGCTATTTGGAGCTATCTGCAGAAGGACAAAAGAATGTCGTCTTTTCTGGGTAAAAGACAGAAAGGTTTCGACATTGGTGCCTATTATTTAGAAGCATATTGCTCCTGGATCTAGTATAATGTCTGATGAGTGGGCCGCATACCGAAGTCTTCAAATAAAAGGATACCATCATCAGACTGTCAACCATAATCATAACGTTGTTGACCCTATTACTAGCGCATCCACACAGATGATAGAGAGACAATGGAAAAAGATAAAGCTGCCCATGTTGAAGAATGGGCCTGGAATAGCTAAGTCCACTGTACAATCTCATTTGAGCAAGCATTGGTATCACTCGCTCAACGGAAGACACGTCTGCGAAGACCCATATTTGCGTTTATTGGACATGGTAGCGTGTTATTTTCCATTCGAGCGACTTCATTGCTATACTTGGTAGAAATTGTTGTTCTTTATTTGCTACTTACAAGGCTTGCTCTTCCTAAATATCTGAAAACAATGCAGAAAAAAGAAACTATCCTGGAACTATGTAGTGGTATTATCTCCTTCTAGACTTAATCCAGCAATAGCCATCATCTCATAATCGCATATACATCTGAAATTGCAGCAGTAGCAACTAACCTGATTTGTATTGTTTTTAATAGTTGTAACAACGCAAGAATAGCAAAATCAAAAGTAAAAACAAAAAGATCAAAAAAGCTCAAAAAATTCAAATTTACGCAATGGCCTAAAAAAGCTGCGTAACAAACGGGGTAGCCAACTACACTACTACCGGCATTTTTTAAGATAAATAGGCTTCGCTGCGATAATCCCAAAATTGAAATATTACGCCGCTGGAGCTGATCGAATCTTTGGCAGGGAGATATACCAGTTAGTTTTGCTTATTCTTCTATGGTTGAGCTATTTTTCGAGTAATATCTAATTTTTTTAAAGATGGATAGGCCTGATCAGGATTTTGACAAAAGTTTTCTCCAGCAACTATTATACTCAGATGAAGAGGAGACTGATGCAACAGTTCTTCCAAATTTAAGTGATTCTGCTTCAGAAGCCGGTGTTTCAAATATTGCTTCTTTGTGCGATAAACCAATCGAGTTTTACGAACTTTCTTACACAAGAAATGTTGGATTTGATTGTTATGATATCAACTATTCATGATGGGTCCATGAGTGCAAATAACAAGCCGAAGGTAGTAGAAGACTACAATAGATTAATGAGATTCGTCGATCATAGTGATCAAATGGCAGCTTACACTCCTTTTGCAAGAAAAACTACAAAGTGGTATCTAAGGATTTTCTTTCACCTTATGCTTCAAACTTCCGTTGTAAATGCGTGGAACCTATATAATGACATAAGAGAGAAAATCAAATTCAGCGAATTCAAACTTCAGCTGATAGAATCCTTACTAGAGACTCAAACCCCAACAAAGAAGCTGCATGTTAGAAGAAGCAATCGGACCAAAATCAATTAATCGAAGGAGATGCGTGGAATGCTACCAAGAACTATCTTGAGAACAAGGACGCTCTTTTGCCACAAGTCATTGTAAAAAAGTTACTACTAGGTGTTCAAAATGTGGTACATTTTATTGTTTGGAGTGCTATCAAGTACTTCACAAGGAGTGCTTTTAGTTTTGGTGATTTATGCTGAAAGAAATAAAAAATTTATTGATCACTGTTTGTACTAGAATTGTCTGTAGGCAAATTACCTAATAGAAACATATTACCCCCATAAAAGCCAAAAATAGAGGGACATGGGCGATCAAAAGAGTGTGACCCACCGGTGGGTCACACGGTCGTCAATGGGTTAAATGACATTTATAAAAAATTCTCAATAAGTCTATTTTCAAGAGATCGATGAATGGATATATAAGCAAAATTTGATAGTTTTTGAGGCAATTTTGGTCCATCCATCCATTCATTTCCATCAAATATTTCGGATGTTTCACCAGATTTTTGATAACCAGCATCGCCAAACACAATGATTCCATTTGAGAGCTTTCCTATTCCAAAATACATTCGTGGTTGTTTAAAACTCTGCTTTTCCGTCCAATTTTTATCAGAATCTTCAATATCTAATTCCCATACGCTATTTAATAAGCCAGCTTCTGAAGAGCCTCCAAAAATAGATAGAATTGAATTGTTGATTAGCATCGTATGGCCGGTAACTTCAATAGGCAAATCACAAAATAATAGCCATTTCTTTAGAAGTTGATCAAATATCTCTACGGATTTTAATTTTTCATAATTCCATCCTCCAGTGACGAATATTCGATCCTTAAATACTGCAGCTGCAGTAAAAGATCTCGGAAAATTCATTTCTCTGGAGGATTTTTAATTGAATTTGGAGGAAAACTAACGGCATGTAGGTCCATTTGTCTTGAGAAATATCATACTTTTCTACTGATTTTAGAAACTCTTTAGCACTTCCTCCAATAGCCCAGATATCTCCGTTGTAAACCAGAGAGCTACTGGAAATATAAGCTCTTTTTTGATTTAGCGATGCCAATTCCATCCAACTTCCATCGTCTTTCAATTTATAACAATCTTGTTTAAAATCACGATTGGCAACTCCTCCAAAAATATAGATTTCTTCATTGAGGACAACAGCTCCAAAACTTTCCATTCCCATCGGAAGAGTTATTTTTAATTTCTTCCAACTTTGAGCTATCGAATCGAGCAAGTAAATTGTATTTAAATTTTCCATATCGCCCATAATGATTACTGATGTATTTGGCTGAACTTCGTTTTGTTTTTCATTGATTATACAATTTTCGCTTTGAGCTGAAAATTCCTTAAAATAATCAATTTCAGATAAACCATGGCCCAGCCGCTGATTTCTCAAATTCTCTTGTCCTTTCAGCTGATTTACATTAAATTTTATGGCCAATCGCTTGATTTGCTTATTTTTAGGTGCAGCTGGCTTTTCTTCTGCTTTTGCCGCTGAATTTTTCATCGAATATTTTTAACAACAAAAACGAACTTTTCTGCAGATTTCTATTGGAATTTTGAAGCCTTTCAATTTCTTGCCTCATTCGCTCTATTTCTTGGTCCTTCTCAACTACAATAGCCTGAGCTTCATACATTTTCATAACCGGGTCATCTAGGCTTGAACCAGACATTTTAAATAGGCTGGATAATGATATGAATTCGTTGCAGCTAGTGGGAAAGAAAGCCGAAAAGAAACTGATAAGACCTTGTTGAGGACTGATAATTTTCAGTGTTTAGGATACTACTCGTAAAAATCTATGCTTAAAACTGACAGACATCTTTTAAAAGTTGCTCATGGGTGCAGCAACCCTCTTCCCTATCAAAGTCTCTCAACAATAATAAATGATTTTTCTCCAGAAAACTTTCATCAAGGAACAAGAGGTATGATTTTTCAGCTAATTTTGGTAGTTTTTTAGGCAGTCTTTGTCCACCAATAGACTCCAATTCTTGCGAGAATCCATTGAAAGATAATGAAATAAAAATGATGACAGAACTTCAATAAAATTTGCCAACCTCAGATGATTCACCTATCGTTTTAACTGAAATCGGAAATGTCTCTGTCTATAGCCTACACTTCTAGCCAAATATTTGGTCTGATCTGTAGATCGTCACCTCTTCTAGAGATAAAAGACCTCACTCTTGCTCCCTTATCATTCCCCCATCGCGGATAAACTTTTACACTCCCGGTACTGTGAATGCACCAAGGACCGTGGTCTCTCTGCCTGCTCCTTTCTTTTATTCTTGGAGCTCATGCTCAAACTTCTGTCGTACTTCCTTCAACAACCTCACCTTCAACAACCTCACCTTCAACAAGCTCAGCCACTTCTTTTGTAAGTTCCTCCACAACGATTGGAGTCTCTTCAACGCCATGGCCATGTCCACTCTATTATGTTACTGCTGAAGACGGCAGCTGTTATTTCTACATTTCGCGACATCGATCAAGAAACGGCGCTTATACAATTTGTACAAATAATGATGGCTATCTATTCCCAATTATGAATGCCCACCAGAATAATCAAACTATTCAAAGAGCTGAAAATTCTTCGTTCTTCTGGCTGGGAATGACTTGCACTTCAAATCAAACCACCTCTTGTTCTTGGGATATCACTCCTACTACGCTTCTCACCTCTACGGATTATTCCAACTTTGCAGAAGGTATTTATTTTACTTATAAAAAAAGGGGAGATTTTTCTTTTTATTGAGTTTAATGGCCATAAAAGGTCGAGTCATCCCCTCTTGATGATGGCCTGGACCTTCGAATAGATAAGGATAGTATGTAGCTAGTGGTTGCACAATATTGGTCCATTTTTTATGGATCAAATGTTCAATGATTATTTTAGGATAAGAGTTCAAAAATATGACATAGACGGGCTGGATTACTGTAATAATAAATTAATTTAGTCCTCTAGCGCGATAAATTGACCGCAACAAAAATAGAAAAACCAAAAAATTTGAAATTTTCCACTTTTTAAATGCTCTGCATTTATTAAAGTCTGTTAATAAAAAATACGATATCCTTCGTATCCGAGGAGTTATCACGGCGGGACCCTTTTTATTCTTTAAAAAAAAGGCCTTTATTAAATTGTAAGATAAAAATGGGTCTCGTCTCGAAAATTAGACTATAGAATAGATCAAGGTTTACAATTTTTTTAAACATCAAAAGAAATCAAGAGAAAATTGAACTTTTCTTTCAGGTCATCCTGATATCTCAATTGGGCCCTGTGTCTACATGGAAGTCAAAACTGGCCTCTGGCTTAGTGCAGATTGTAATAACGATAAAACAGCTGGCTATGGCTGTATGGCTTCGCCTAACATCTCAGGTAAAATATAAAATTCCAAATATTCTCTCGCAATTATAGTAACCAAATGCGATTTTTCGTATAACGGCAACGTCGCTATTAGTGCTTTCCCATTCCGAACGAAGTGCTTCTGGCCGATTGGGGCGAATGGCATATTTGCTGGACAAACCATCTGCGAAAATAGCTGTGGATCACTAGCTTCAATTCACTCCGACGGGGAGAATAGCTTCATCAAGAGTTTGCTCGGTCCACCAAGTCTTGATTTTGCCTACGTCGGATTGTTCATGGGCTATCTTGGGAATTACACATGGGACGATGAAAGTCCCTACGACTACAGCAATTTTGGTAGGACGAAATTTTAATGAGGGAGGAAAGGCTCTTTAGGCTTGGAGAATAAGCAAATAGGATTCTGTGTGAATATGGCGCTGCGTGAGCAGCAGGAAGGAATTCCTGTTGGCAAATGGATCAACAGCGATTGTAAGCCGTCGCTTCCAACTGTTTGTGAGAAAGGTTCGATTCTTACCTGGGCTGTAAAAATGAAAAAAATATAGAGCCGGTGAATGTTTGCGATATCAAGACAACAACAATTCCAACGACTACCAAAGCGCCTATAGCTTGTCCGACTCAATTTCTCTCACAAAATGGCACGGTAATTTTTCTCCCTTTCTAAAATAGACTGCTTAGATTTATTCTCCTGGCTATCCGAATGGAATGGACAGCACGAGTTGTGAATACCTAATTACGGTGGATCAAGGAAGGACTGCTCAAATCGCTTTCTCTGAGATTTATTTGACTAGCGCAAGCAAACTCATCTTCTACAATGATATTTATGGAAGCTCTCCATTCAAAACGTTAGATCTCTTTGTTTTTATACTTTTTAAAATTAAGATTGTCTTCTATGACTGGACCAATTACGGTCGTATCGAGTACCAATGTGATCAGAATGTACTTCAATTCCAGCTATAACGATGGCTCCTACTGGGTTGCAAAATATGGAGGTGAGGCGGGGGAAAAATTCAAAAATTAAGCCAATTCCAGCCTCTCCTCTTACTACCACCACTTCCACAACCAAGAAACCAACAAGTAAGGACATTTTTGAATGATTTAATAGTTAAAAATGGAGAAATAAGCCGCGCTTTTGGGTCTCTAGAGTAACCCTAATCTCTCCAGAATACATTGAAAATTATAAAATTGCGGGAAATTTAGGAAAAATAAGTGAAAATTGAGAAAACGGTATCTATTATTTCAGCAACAACTCGTTCTCTAAGATGTGCTCAGCCGTTCTCTTACACGGGAAATGGAACGGTACTTATCTATTCCTATCTCATTCCTATATCTTTTAGATCGCTTCTCCTGGCTATCCAACTTATACAACTAGCTACAATTATTGTACCTATAAGATCACTGAGAATTCTAAATATTTGGCGCTCATTCAATTCGTTTTCATTCGACTTGGAACTTCAAGCTCTTTGGCTTTCTATAGCGATGATAATGCTGGTAGCACTCCTTTTATGACGTAAGATTGTGGGAAAAAGTGATAACAGATAGTTTCAGATTGGTTGGCTATCAATACTCGCCTTCTACGGTCATTTCTCCTACAAATTTTATTAAAATGGTCTACACTGCGATGGAAGGAGAAAACTCGGGATTCACAGCAGATTTCGCTTACATCGCTAACTTCAATACAACTTATTATTACGCTGGAACGGTATGATTCTATCCTTTTTTTGGCTGAGAGAATAATTAGGGAAAGCGATCGAGGGTCGCACCTTAATGGCCTCAGCAGAGGTGCCAAATGCGGTGAGACTCTGCTGCCAGTTAGCTATCTCTGGTTCTCTTGCAATCCATCGAGAAAATCTTTCGCCTTTTACTAAAGATTTCCGTGCAAGAGGACGCATATGAGTTCTCTCATTTTTTGGATTCCCCTCGAAAGAGCGGGACACAAGGATTACTCTTTATTTGGTTGAAATTTTCTCCAATTTTAACAAAAAAAATATTTATTTTCTCGAGAAATTGACAAGAAAATTGAAATTTAGAGGCAGAAAGATAACAAAATCTATAAGCCTAGAAAATCCCAAGTTTTTTTTCATTTTTTAAGTCCAAATATGGTCCTTTAAATCCCCCCAATATTATCGTATTTTTTCAGTTTACCAGCCCTGGCTATCCAGATTACTACGCGACTCCGAGTTATGACCAAAATTACACTTACACTCTCATCTCTCAGCAATCCAAGACTTGTGTCACCTTCGATGACATCAATCTCCGAAATGGCGACTACATTCGAGTGTTTGACGGACCAATTGGTGGAAAACAGCTCGCAGTTTATGGAAAAGATTCTGAGAGCAGCTATCCGTTTTGCACAAAAACTTATTCAACAATGAATGTCGTCTTCCAAGTCCAACAGAATGATGGATATATTGGCAGAGGATTTAGCGCAAGATTTTCTGGCTCAATCGATACATTAACGAATGCAACAACTACTGTAGCTTATTATCCTCCCGACTATTACTGCGGAACACACTATTACTATCATACTACCGTAAGTTTTTGTTTCTATCGACATTGATTGCGGTAGAACCCCGGGAATTTAAAGAAAAGGTATAGTCTGTTCATAAAAAGGCGACATCCTTTGTATCCGAGAGAGGGGTTATCGCGGCGGGACCCATTTTATCCTAAAAAGACCTTTAGTCAATTTTAGGATAAAAATGGGTCTCGCCTCGAAAACCTTTTTCTTGGATACGAAGGATATCGCTTTTTTTAAACAGATTAAATCGCATTTCGGCTTTTACAGGCCTATTTCGGGTTTAAAAAATGCGGAAGTCGATAAAAATCAGAAAATCGAAGAAAATTTTTTTTTTTCGCGAATTCGACTCTGCTGAAATGGCTGGGTAGCCGAAAGCTCCATTTTTTGGGAGCTTTGGGATACCTAGCCCTGCTGAATTAGCTTCGAGTCTACTCTCAATTGGCCTCTATCTACTTGATTTCAGGTGAATAGCCAAAACTATCCGTCTCCTTATCCATACACCACTCAAAATTGCTCCTACATAATGAACTCTTACGGTGACAAGTATGGCCTTTTAAACAAAAATTCAGTCTTCTCATTCCAATGTTTAGAACTTGCCTTGTTTTTGAAACGTTTGATCTCCGCTCTCGCGATTATATTACTCTATACGATGGATCTCCTGATAGCGTCTGGGGAATGAGTCAAATCACACGGTGATTCGGTCGATTTATTTATTTAACAATACTTGTAGATTGAAAGCTAGCGATTCGATGCCAACGTATACTTATTGCTCATATTTCAATCCGGAGATTACTCTCATCTTTACGACTTATCAGAATAGTCAGGGATCGAAGAAGAAAGGATTCCAGATTCGGTTTGATCAGAGTGAAGCGGCGTTGAAGCACTCTTCAGTGACTACTTTCAACCTCCTTGCCATATTTTTAATACTTGTCAGGTCATTCCTCGGGTGAAATCAATAAATATTGGTGCTTTTTTTGATTAGCTTCAGAGTCTAGACAGATTATAAGGAAGTTGTGTCCCGCTCTTTCGAGGGGAATCCAAAAAATGAGAGAACTCATATGCGTCCTCTTGCACGGAAATCTTTAGTAAAAGGCGAAAGATTTTCTCGATGGATTGCAAGAGAACCAGAGATAGCTAGCTGGCAGCAGAGTCTCACCGCATTTGGCACCTCTGCCGAGGCCATTAAGGTGCGACCCTCGATCGCTTTCAAAGTCCTTCTCTGACCAATTGAGAAAAAACCTACCGTATTTTTTTCAAATTAATCCTCTCCCTTGGCCTAATTTGCCACAAATGAAGATCAAATTAGCTTATTATTTTCTACAAAATTGTAGCTCTTAATCCCCTCATCATATAGTCTGTTTATATAAAAAGACGACAGCTGATGCTCGAGAAGAGGACTTCTTTCGTGACGAGACCTATTTAATCTTAAAAAAAGGCCTTTAGTAAATTTTGTATAAAATCAGGCGCTCGCTTTTCAACTAGAAATTAAATAAAAATTACAGTAGCCTAATGCAGCCAAAAAGCGACCTAGTTTTGACAAAATCTCACGGAAGACTCGCCTGTCATGAAGCTATTATAATTATAAGTGTAGTTGCTATACGTTTTGACATCCCATTGACAGTCATAAAAGCTGTTTGAAAGGCAGGTGAGACCAAGCCAAACGGAACTAACAGAGCCGGCTTGCTGCCGGACGAATGAGTTTTGAAACGCATTCTGGATGTCATAAAGATATCCTCCGCTTCTGGAGCAAGAATCATACGCATCGAAGCGACTATTCGACCACAATGGCTGAAACATTTGGTTTTCTAATGAAGATTGCGATGGCTTACTCGGGAATAACAGCTTCCATCCCCGCCGTCGATGTAGCCACTGGGACAAGAAATCGCAGCTGAAGAGGAGATCAGAGAAAACAGTAGAAGCAGAGAGAGCGAGCCCATGGTTGGGGAAAGACCTTCAAAGTGGAAGAGCAATCTTTGTCTGATAATCGTTTATTATTTTAAACCCTGGAGGGACAGATAAGAAGCAGAGATTAATGGCCTTATGGCTCAAAGTTTTCGGAGGGCACATAATTCCGGCGGCGATAAGAAGTAGGAGTGGTCAGTTGGATATCAATTGGAGGACGAAAGCGAGACATACACCTTTATTTTAGACTAAAATGCACTGTTCTTATGCTTTTCCTCGAAAATTTGGATCCAGTAGAATAGAGCCTCACTATAAAAAGAACCCATTGTCAACTCGAAAAGTAAGATCTTATTTCTGATTTTATAGGATAAATAGCTTTACGAACAGCTTTTGATATATCAACAAATAATTTTGGAAAAATTTATGAAAATTTTGTCAAAAATCTTTCTTCGAAGGAACGAGGAATGGATGTATAAGCAAATAAAAATAGTTTTTGAGGCAGTTTTGGTCCGTCAATCCAGTCATTTCCATCAAATATTTCGGATGTTTCAACATGATATCCACCAAATACAATAATTCCATTTGAGAGTTTTCCTATTCCAAAATCAGCTCGTGGACAATTTAAATTCTCTTTTTGTGTCCATTTCTTCTCGGGATCTTCGATATCCATTTCCCATATGCTGTCTAATACGCCAAATTCTGAATAGCCTCCAAAAATGGCTAAAGTTGAATTGCTGATTAGCATCGTATGGCCATAAACTTCAGTAGGTAAATCACAAAATAAAATCCATTTCTGTAGTTTTGGATCAAACATCTCCACAGATTTTAACTTTTTCTCTTTGGATTCTCCTCCAGTGACGAATATTCGATCCTTATATACTGCTGCTGCTGCATGCGATCTTGGATAATTCATTTCTCTGGAATCTTTTGATTAAAAGGACAATCCGGTGCCTCTTACAGTATATTTTTATTCGATGCAAATAATGCGCTGATTTCAGAAATGCACACGAAATTGCATGAAACTAAATGTTTAGAAATAAATTGACGAAACAAAACGAAAAGGTGTGCACGACACTAATCCAGTATGCACCTTCGCCCAAGTCTATATATGTTATATCAAAATATTATTCTCTCTCCGTAAACTTTATTGACTACTTTCAGACAAAATTGACAAATTTTCAACTTTTTGATTTTATTATTCATTCGAGTCTAAATGATACATAATTCATAGAAATACAAAAATCATAATGAAATTTGAATTTGGGAAAATCTTTGCCGACTTAGGCAAAGTTCCCAACGCTAGAAGCTGTCCCTTTCAAATTTGGAGGAAAACTTACGGCATGTAGGTCCATTTGTCTTGGGAAATATCATACTTTTCTACTGATTTTAAAGACCTTCCAGAATATCCTCCAATAATCCAGATGTCTCCTTTGTAAACTAGAGAGCTACTGGAAATATAAGCTCTTCCTTGATTTAGCGATGCCAATTTCATCCAACTTCCATCATCTTTCAATTTATAGCAGTCCTGCTGAGAATTCCAATTGGCATATCCTCCAAAAATATAAAGTTCATCATTGAGGACAACAGCTCCAAAATCTTGCATTTCCATTGGAATAGTGATTCTCAGTTTCTTCCAACTTTGAGCCTTCGAATCGAGCAAGTAAATTGTATTCAGAGATCCATCGCCGCCCAAAATTAAAACCTAACAAATAAAATGAAGTAAAAGTAAAATTATACCGATGTCTTTTGCTTCGTTCCGTTCTTTTTTTCAATTTTACTTTGAGCTGCCAAATTATTCACTACACGTGAACGATGATCGATTAAAATCTGCTGTTTTCTCAATTTTTCAAGCTCAGACGGATTTGAATACAAATGTAAGGCTTTCATCATCTCTTTCAATTGCACTTCTATGGAGCTCAAGTGAGTGGTCAGTTTAACATTACTATTTTAGATTCAGTTTTTAGATCTTGCTCCAATCTTAATACTAAACACATTTTATAAATCAAACTACCGTAAATTCTCGAATACAACCCCGACGTTTATTTTTCAATCGCCTCATTTTCGCGGCGTCTATTCGAGTGAGGCGTTTATAAACTCGATTGGGTCTATTCAAGAATTTACGCTATCTAACCTTTTTGATTAACAGCCAATTATAGAGTATCCAATCTTTTGCTCAAGTTATCTGCCTTTGAAACATATAGATCTATTTTGTCATGCGATTGATCTACTTTTTCTACTGAATTTACCATTGACTATTTTAAACGTAACCTACCTTTTTGATTAACAGCAAATTCTAGTGTATGTAATTTTTCGCTAGACTGTAAGTTATCAATTTTTGATTTTGCTAAATCTTGCTCTATTCTTGTCACTAAATTTCTCATAGAATAGCTTTCAAATAAAACGAATCTTTTTGAGCCAATTCTTGCTGATTTCTATCGGAATTTTGGATTTGAAGTCTTTTATTTTCTTGTTTTAATCGCACTTTTTCTGCATCTTCTTCCCGTATGTTTTGATTTTTCTTAACAATTATAATACCCTTCGCTTCAAATATTTGCCTTAGACTTGAGACAGACATTTGAAAAGATAATGAAAAATTGTTGCATTGGTGGTGTGTAAGACAAGAAGAATGGCGACAGATAAGAGAAAAGGAGTTGAAGCTCTGATAAAGAAAGAGTTTCGGATATGAATTATATGAATTGGTTGAATATCCTAGATTTTATACAATCTTTGAGAACTTTATCCAGAAGTTCCAACCTGCTTGCCTTCCAACAATATAAAAAACATATATAGATAAATAAATAATATAAAAAAAGGAACAATTGCCGATTGATGGAACTGGCCAATAGCATTTGTCTCGGAAATAATACGAGGAAATATTGTTGGAAGGCAAGCAGGTTGGAACTGAAATTTATTTTTATTTGGAGAGGGGGACAAACCAATTATTTTGGAAGTGTATTTACAGCCAAAATTTGTATTATAAGATGCACAGGTAGAGCTATACCAGAGACCGGAATTAGCGAGAAAAATACACGGCCCAAACAAAGTAACATTCGGATGGCCTGCAAATCGCTTTTCAAGCTCTGACCATTCCCATTTGGGTTCTATTGACTTCTTTAACAATTTAGTGCAAAAACTAGGATATCGTATTTGGTGATTTTGGACTTGTAGCTAATATCAAAATTTATCACATTTTGCTTTTACATCCATTCTTCGATCTCTTGAAGAAAAACTTCTGGATAAAGTTTTATAAATTTCTCAAAGATTGTATAAAATTTAGGATATTCAACCAATTCATATAAGTCATATCCGAAACTCTTTCTTTATCAAAGCTTCAACTGCTTTTCTCTTATCTGTTGCCATTCTCCTTGTCTTGCACACCACAGATACAACAATTTTTCATTCTCTTTTCAAATGTCTGTCTCAAGTCTAAGGCAAATATTTGAAGCGAAGGGCATTATAATTGTTAAGAACAATCAAAACATACGAGAAGAAGATGCAGAACAAGTGCGATTAAAACAAGAAAATAAAAGACTTCAAATCCAAAATTCCGATAGAAATCAGCAGGAATTGGCTCAAAAAGGTTAGTTTTATTGTTATCTCTCTTACAAGGGAACACTTTTAGTTGGTCCAAGCGTTTCGCAAAATCTTTGATATCATTCGATAGAGAATTAAATTCTAAGTCGTTTTCGAGAAAAATTAGCTGCCGAAGAGCCAACCTGGCCGAGTAATAGCCCTCCAAAGTTTGATTTCGCAATGAGTCTGAACATAAGGTCGCGCCACCCTATCAGTAACAAGTGAGGTCCCTGGTCTAGTGGTAAGTGTGCTAGACCGCTGCCCGGTAGTACTTTACCTGGCGACCCCATGACAGTATCCCAAAGCTGAGCATCGCGCGCCATTTTGAATTTTTTGTAAATTTTGTGTTATCCTTCTGTTTTTCTTTCATTCTTTTTATGATTATGCTATATATTTTGTGTTTTTTATGTCTTATAACAAACATAACAGCACAAAAGAATATTAGAAACACTGAAAATAGAACTAATCAAGTGTTTTTGTCAGTCTAGTACTATTATTTTTTGTTATAAGACATAAAAAACACAAAATATATAGCATAATCATAAAATAATGAAAAAAAAACAAGAAAAACAAAATTTAAAAACTTCAAAATGGCGCGCGATGCTCAGCTTTGGGATACTGTCATGGGGTCGCCAGGTAAAGTACTACCTAATTCTCTATCGAATGATATCAAAGATTTTGCGAAACGCCTGGACCAACTAAAAGTGTTCCCTTGTTAGTTTCCTTTTCATTGCCTTCTCATCGGCCACAACATATTCTTCAGCTTCTTTTAAAATGCCTGGTATAACTGAGGCTGACCCAACCTTGCAATTATATGAAGCGGAGGTTATTATAAGTGAGAAAAATCAGGAATTACAAGAGAAAGATGTCGAAATAAAGCAGTTAAAAGAAGAAAATAAAAGACTTCAAATCCAAAATTCGAATCAAAATCATCAGGATCAATTGCATCAAAAATGTTCGTTTTATTTGAAAGCTATTCTATGAGAAATTCAGTGATACAACTAGAAGAGAATCTATCAGAATCAAGGTCTGATAATTTGCATTTGAGAGAGCAGATAGATGATTTGCGTTTTCTTTTAGATCAAGTGGTTAGACAAGAGCGGCCGAGGAATCAGCAAAATTTAATTTCCGATGGTGTGTTTTAAATTAATTTTATTTGGAGCAGTTTTAGCTCAAAATGCGGTTCGAACAGAAAATAAAGTTGAAAAACAGAGCGGAGGACAGCAAAATACATCGGTAGGATTTTTAACTTTTAGACTTTGCTTGTAGGTATTAATCTTGGGTGGTAGTGGAGACAATGCAATCTACTTGCTCGATTCGAAGGCTTACAGTTGGGAGAAGCTGAGCATCACTCTTCCAATGGGAATGCAAGATTTTGGAGCTGTTGTACTCAATGAGGAAATCTATATTTTTGGAGGATATGCCAAAGGAACTAGGCAGCAGGACTGTTACAAATTGAAAAATGATGGAGGTTGGATCAAATTGGCATCGCTAAATCAAAGAAGATCTGCTATTTCCAGTAGCTCTCTGGTTTACAAAGGAGACATCTGGGTTATTGGAGGAGATTCTGGAAATTCTGAAGAGTATCTAAAATCAGTCGAGAAATATGATATTTCCCAAGACAAATGGACCTTCATGCCGTTAGTTTTTTTTCTCAAAATTCAATTAAAAGCCTTCCAGAGAAATGAATTATGCAAGACATTATGCAGCAGCAGCAGTATTTAAGGATCGAATATTTGTCACTGGAGGATGGAATGGAGAAATCTTAAAATCTGTGGAGATGTTTGATCCAAAACTACAGAAATGGATCTTCTTTTGCGATTTGCCTTTTGAACTTTCTGGCCATACGATGCTAATCAGCAATTCAACTCTATCCATCTTTGGAGACTGTTCAAAATATGCCCCATTAAATAGCGTATGGGAAATGGATATCGAAGATCCCGAGAAGAAATGGACAAAAAAACAGAGCTTAAAACATACACAATGGTCTTTTGGAATAGGAAAACTCTCAAATGGAATTGTTGTATTTGGTGGTGAAACATCCGAAATATTTAATGGAAATGACTGGATTGATGGACCAAAACTGCCTCAAAATCTATTATACTTCGCTTATACATCCATTCCCCAATCTCTTGAAGAAAGTTTTCTAAAGAAATTTTCATAATTTTTAAGCCGTATTTGTATGAAATCCATCCCTCGTCCCCTCGAATAATGGAATTTTCATAAATTGTTTGACAATCATTTGCTCTCAATTCTCCAAAAATCATTTAAAACGAGAAGGAAGATTGATTCGATGCGATCTCTGATTATGTCCCAGATGCTTTTTTTGTAAACTAGAGAGCTACTAGAAATACCATTTCTTATTTGATTTAGCGATGCCAATTCCATCAAACTTCTATCATACTTCAATTTATAACAGTCTTGTTTAAAACCATCCTTGTCAACTCCTCCAAAAATATAGATTTCTTCATTGAGGGCAACAGCTCCAAAATCAATCAATTTCATCGGAAGAGTGATTCTCAGTTTCTTACAATTTTGAGTCTTCGATTCAAGCAGATAAATTGAATTCAATTCTAGCCATCCGCCCAAAATTAATATCTACAGGCAAAGTCCAATCTAAAAGTTAAAACCTACCGATGTATTTTGAATCTCGCTTTCTTTTTCCATTTTAAAGAGAAACTGCCCGAAATTAATCGATTTTAAACAATCTCACCAAATTATTCAGCTGCTCTGCCATTTGATTTGTGTGCAATTCCAGAGAAGTCAAGCGATCGATCAAGTCACAATTATTATTTTTAGCTGCAGATATCTCCTCTTCTAAGTTTGCAACTGAATTGTTTTATCGACTATTTAAAAAACGAACCTTTCTGAGCCAATTCCTGCTGATTTCCTTTGGAAATTGCCATTCGCAGACTTTCAACTTCTTGTTTTAATCGCTTTATTTCTGCATCTTTTTCTTTAATTTCTTCATTCTTCTCAATGATAATAGCCTGAGCTTCGTACATTTTTAAAACCGGGTCAGTCTCGGTTAGACTTGAATCAGACATTTTAACGAAGCTGAAGAATGTTGGAGAGGCAGAAAGTTGGAAACTAATCAATATGCAGGTGTTGTCGTGCAAAATTCCCACCTATGTCGCGCAAAATTCGATTCGAGATTGCCGTCTTCAGTGGTTGGGTTAAAGATTTTCCCGGGAAGCGTGAGAACCCCCAAGATCCAACGACCAGGACCAGGGTTGGAGCGATTAAGCGTTAATCGAAATTTTGGTATTTTTTCGATTAATTAATGGAGTCACTCCAGAACCCATCGATCCCCAAGACAGAAGAAAGATATTATTATTTATTGGCATAGTGAAGACTGCTTGCCTTGCCAGTCCACTAACTTTGATTTGGACGAACGTTGAAATCTTTCCTAACCTCGAGAGAATTGAGATAAGCAAGTTGCCAAACTCTCACCGTAAGTTGTTTGAATCTTTTGAGAGCTTTCCTGCAGTTCGGGCAACAATTACTGTCACTGGAAGCAAGGAGCTTTGATATCCCAAAACTGAAGAAAATTGTCTGCTCGAAAAATCCGTGCATTTTGTTCGAAGATAATGGCTTCTTCAGTATGACGCAGAAGCAAGCTAATAGGTGGGCTGGCCTGACTGAAGCATTTCCAGCCAATATCAATGTTTCAATTAGAGAGGAACCAAGCGAGGGGAGTCAGAAGTGCTCTAAATTGTCTGCCAGCCACACAAAAGTGGATATGATGAGCTGTGAAGGAGAGCTCTACGGCCAACTAGTGGAAGGAACGAACTTCGGTCTCTCTGGATGGACTCAAGACGAATATGATTATTTTATCGAACATCCGCTCAAGCGATTCTCCGGTCGAGTGCGATTAGCCCATTCTCAGCTGGAAACTGTTTTTATTCATTTCGATGAAGGTTAGTCCAATCTTTGAGTTCTTTTAGAATCGTCTATGGCCCATGAAGTGGAAATCATCGGCAACACCAAGTTGAGATATTTGATGATAGTTTATGAGAGTCGAATCAGAGGAAACCCTCAACTAGAGACGATCGTCGATCTTAAAAAGATAATCTTTCCTCGGACTTCGACAGTCGATTTTCAAGAATTTGGTGAGCAATTGGAAACGGGGGAATGTCTCATCGAGAAGCCGCTGTTGTCCCTGAACGAGTTGAAGAACTATCCAATCGTCAATGGAGATCTGATCATCACGGAATTGACGAAGATAGAAGAATCGAATAATTGGAAAGTCGAGATCAAAGGCTGCTTGAAGATTATGAATTCGAGGTGGTACTGGTCGAAGACTTCACCAAGGATAAATTTGTTTTCCAACCGAATTCCGCTTGCAACGGTACGTCGCGTTTGACCTAATTTTCCATTTGATTCCAGTTGAAATCCATGGCAATCGCTACCTGAAGCAGGAGTTTCTCGATAAAATGAGGGCGATCCAACCCACTGGAGATATCCAGCAAAGGACAGGAGGATGCTAATTCGATAGAGAGCCGCTTAAAGCATTGAATCAACTTGTAAATTGCAGCTATGTTCAGGGAGATCTTTTCATGGATAGCGAGGCAAAAATTTCGAAAAGTGATGGACTCAAGCTGGAGGAAATTCGAGGCTGTTTGAAGGCTCAGAAGACCAGCCTGGGTCGACTAGACTTTTTGGATCAACTGCGTATCGACAGTTCGATCAATTGTCAAGACAAAGGAGGTTAGTAGGGTTTACATCTTCTAATTTGGAAATTCTTTAAAAAAGTTTTTTAAAAAAATTAGAGAATTGATTCGAAATTATAAAACTCAAGCTACAGTAATCCACATATTTAAACGAAATGATGGTAGATTTGTTCAATTTTGTAGCTTTTTGGATCAGATTTAGATCTTCAAATACGAGTTAGCTCAGATATTAAAGAAGAAAAACCAAATTCCCTAAATAATATATAGGGTTTTGACATTCAAAAGGAAAAAAGCTTTTTAGACTAACCTATGTGAATGAGGATACAACCATTATTTTAACGACAAATGCGCTTAGAATACATTTCAATATACTACTGGTGGCTATTCAAAATGGACTGGCTATTATCAGTGTAAGCTTTTTTGGCTGGTATGCCGAAGGCTCCCGCTTTTTGGGGGTCTTGGGCTATTCTATGAATTTCTTTCATTTTCTGGCCTATTTTTGGGTTTTTGTGCTTATCTTCCTCTAAGAAGAATCAGAACCTTAGAACCAAGAAATCTCGTGACTTCAACGCATTAATTTAGTTTTAAACAATCAGAATTATAATGCGTCGAAGTACAAAATTGTTGCATCCATCGAGATGCTCAAGTATTTCTTGATTCTAAGGTTCTGATTCTTTAAAATAAACTTCTATCCAAAAAGTAGATGAATACAAAACCCAAAAGTAGACCAGAAAATGAAAGAAATTCATAAAATAGTCCCAGAGATCTGCTATTTCCAGTAGCTCTCTAGTTTACAAAAAAGACATATGGGACATCAGAGATCACACTGAATCAATCTTCCTTCAAATGATTGGGATTGAGAGCAAATGATTGTCAAACAATTTATGAAAATTCCATTATTCGAGGGGACGAGGGATGGATTTCATACAAATACGGCTTAAAAATTATGAAAATTTCTTTAGAAAGCTTTCTTCAAGAGATCGAGGAATGGATGTATAAGCGAAGTGCGATAGTTTTTGAGGCAGCTTCGGTCCGTCAATCCATTTATTTCCATCAAATATTTCAGATGTTTCTCCACTTCTACAACCACCAAATAAAATAATTCCATTTGAGAGTTTTTCTATTCCAAAACTCGATCGTGGATGTTTAAAATTCTGTTTTTGTGTCCATTTCTTCTCGGGATCTTCGATATCCATTTCCCATACGCTATTTAATCGGCCAGATTCTGAATAGCCTCCAAAAATGGATAGAGTTGAATTGCTGATTAGCATCGTATGCATAGAAATTTCAATAGGTAAATCACAAAATAAAATCCATTTCCGTAGTTTTGGGTCGAACATCTCCACAGATTTTAATTTTTTCCCATTGAATCTTCCTCCAGTGACAAATATTCGATCCTTAAATACTGCTGCTGCTGTATTCGATCTTGGATAATTCATTTCTCTGAAAGGTTTTTAATTGAATTTTGAAAAAAACTAACGGCATGTAGGTCCATTTGTCTTGAGAAATTTCATACTTTTCTACTGATTTTAGACCTCCTCCTCCAATAACCCAGATATTTCCTTTGTAAACCAGAGAGCTACTGGTAATAGCAGATCTTCTTTGATTTAGCGATGGCAAGTTGATCCAACTTCCATCATCTTTCAATTTATAACTGTCTTGTTTAAAAGCATCCTCGGAAACTCCTCCAAAAATATAGATTTCTTCATTGACTTCAACAGCTCCAAAACTTTCCATTCCCACTGGAAGAGTGATTCTCAGTTTCTTCCAACTTTGAGCCTTCAAATCGAGCAAGCAAATTGTATTCAAAAGTTCATTGCCGCCCAAAACTAATATCTACAAGCAAAGTCCAATCTAAAAATTGAAACCAACCGATGTGTTTTGTAGAATTTCACTCTCTTTTTCAATTTTATTTTCGTTTTGGGCTGAAACTCCCGGAAATTATTTAATTTTTCAGCAAACCCAGTTTCTTCTGTTGCGCAATAAAGTGATTTACATTCGATTGTAAATCAGCTATTTGTTTAAACTGCAATTCTATGGAGCGATGGATCAAATTATTTTTGGATGTCAGATCTTGCTCCAGTCTTTCCACTATTTTCTTATTTTCGTTTGCTGCTAACTGACCTGCTTGATTGACAGCTAACTCCAGATTTTCAAATCGTTCGCTCAACTGGAAAATATCGGCTTTTGAGGCAGTTTGCTCTTTTTCTAATTTTTCCACTGAATTTCTCATCGACTACTTTCACATAAAAAGCGAACTTTTCTGTGGTAATTCTTCTTTATTTTTATTAACAGGCAATTCCAGAATTTCCAATTGATTGCTCAACTTCAAGTTATCAGCCACTGAGGCAACTAGATTTTGTTCTAATGTTGCCACTGAGATTCTCATCGACTACTTTCAAATTAAAAGCGAACTTTTTTGAGTCAATTCCTGCTGATTTTCATTGGAATTCCCCGCTTGAAATCTTTCAATTTCTTGTTTTAATCGTCTTATTTCTTCATTTTGCTCAATTATAATAGCCTGAGCTTCATATATTTGCAAGGCTGGGTCAGTCTCTTTTAGACTCGAACCAAACATTTTAAAGAGACTGATTAGCTGAAAAATTGGATTGCTGCTGCAAGTGGAAATATAAAAGTGAAAGAGATAAGAAGAGAGCTAGTGGAGACTGATAAAGGAGCGCTTGGGATGTTTCTAAAGGAATTACAGAGTAGATCTTCCACAAACTTTATTCAATTTGAAGACTTCATCATCAGAAATATAAGAAGCGCTGAGTCAAAAGAAGCTTTATTTTTATAATTTGTAGCATTCCTCCTAAGCCTTGATTTATTCGTTGGTTGTGGTTCTCCGCCTCTCGAACGAGGGTCTCTTCCTCTTCATCGCGATAAGGATGTCATAAAGAGCGAAGGTGATGACGCTGATCAGAAGGAAGCCCAGCGCCGCCACGACGGCTGTGGTCCTCATCTGAATCATAATGGGATGATGGATGGCCTCTCTGCATCCCATCGTCCGCATTCCTCGCATCGAGATGTCAGCTCCACTCTTCTGGAGAAAGCACTCTGGAAAAGCGTCGAGACAGCAGGATTCCGGCACGATTTGAGTGAGATTTTCTACGATTTTCGGAAGAGGAGAGTGGATGTTGCCGGCTTCTGTGAAAAAATTCATCGGCCCGTCGAGTCCACAGCACTCGTAGGCGGAATTCAGACGGAAAATTTACTTCCTCCTCTTCCAGCCTATTGTGGTCCTCTTCAGACGACGACTTGTCTATCTCAAATCCAACAAAAGGGTTTGTTTTATTTTTTATTTGAAAGAAATATTTAGGAGAGTTGAACGTGCTGAGGAAGGAGTCCAAGATCGAGGCAGTTGTCAAGGAGGAAGAGAGGAAGAATCTTTCGTTCTTCAAAGATTCCGATGTCTCGACTACCAATTCGATCTACAAGGTGATGGGCACGACGAGAACTTCAGGAGGTCCTTCTGACGCCACTCGAATGGTCAGCGCTTGGAAGAAGGTCTTTCTGAGTGAGGGGAGTGAGCTCTCGTCGTTGGAGGAGTACCTCAATTGGAGCAATCCGCCGTATGACAGCGGTGATGAGACCAAATTCTCGGACCGAATCGACTACGCTCTTTGGTACAGCGAATTGGAGAAGCTGGATCGAATTCTGATCCCCGAAAAGCCCTCCAATCACCCCTCAACGGCCTCTTCCATCTCCAATCTGAGCTGCGCAACGGCTACCTCGATCTCCTATTCGCTGGAGACAAGTTTCAATCTCCCCGCGAAAGACTCTTGCCGATAATATTCGTCTTGGAGCAGGTGCTCTCTATCAACACGCAAAGGCCTTCATCTCTACATAAAAGTGACGGTAGCAGGTTAATAAAGTTTATGTGACTTCCTGCTGTCTTCTTCTTTTAACTGTCACTTCATAGAAAATAAATGTTCATGCAGTTTCTAAAATCTTGTTTTACATCGAGATTCATTATAAAGTAAGGAATTCTTTAGAGATTTCGGTTATTATTTCTTGCTATGTGGAAGCAAATTTCAAATGAATGAAATTGAAAAAATCACAAAAACCTGTCTTCTTCTTCCTCCATTTAGGTTGCCATTTCGAGAAGAGCAAAAGATAATATATTTTCATTCTTTATGAGCTCCACCTCCGCATGTTTTAGTCCAACTTTTGAGACAACTTTCCTCTTTTTTTAACTCGTCAAGGTTGAACGGCAGTGCAGACGAGATTTCAATCTTCCATTTCCAAGGCTAATCTGATTACGGGGAAACTTCTTCGATTCATCTTTGTTTTCGATTGTTTCTTCTAATCTGTGGGCGAACATAATCTGCTACAACCTACGGATATTAAATTTAACTAACACTTCTTCCATTTCCTCGTCGGGGTCGGCTCGATTGTTCGACAGAGTTAGGACAACAAGCTCAAGTAAAGCGAAAAAGCTTTTTTAACGCTCGCAGACGCACCCCAGCCAGCTTGCTCGGCAATCAGAATCGAGCGCAGAGGCAGATCGGGACCAATCGTGAAGAAGTGCGATGAAAGAGGAACTCTTCCCTCCAAAAATATGCAACAAGCGTATTTCAATATTAACAACTTTGACGATCGAACAGAACACAACAAAAACAGCACAAAAATCTTCATATTAAGTCGCATAACCTCTTTAAAATTGGTCGAACTCTTTCTATTCCAGGTGGATTCAGGTGGCCGTTTGTCGAGAGAAAACTGATGAAGTATTTCGGATCATGTAGCTGAAATTCTTTTGTGAATTTTGCGATGCTTGAATGGTCGCCAAAATTACAAAAAAGGGCTAGGCTTTTTCTATCAGAGAAATTGAGAATTTTATGAAATATTTCGCTGGAAAAGAGCCACTCGTTTTTGGAAGAATAAAGTAAAGAAAAAGCTTACACAAAATTTGCCATCGATGAAAAATTGGGGAGTATAATCGAATAAAATACACTTTGGACATTCAGCTACCAATCGAGAATATCGCATTTTGGCAGTGGCATAGAGACTATTTAAAGATGTATAATCTTCCTGTAATTGTCAAATGAAATTTTTTTAAAAAGAAGTAGCTTCCTCACAGAGGTGAAAGTCTTGTTCTGAGAGAGATGTTCATTCAGCGCATTGGTGAAAGGAAGCGAATCAAATTCGGGAAATGCATCCATAATGAAAATTTGCCTCTTAACATGCTTCTGAATCTCTGTCAGACGACGAGTGGCTGTCTAAAATTATATCTTTTTTTGTATTCTCTTCATTTAATACCTTGAAGTGGTGATCGTTAAAAGGAGTTGATCCATTAAAGATTTTAAGCATTTTGAAGCTCCTGGCAATGATGAAAAGAACATCTGGCTGGAACTTCTGTATCGTTCTCACATACATTCTCTCATCATCACTGCATGCTACTTCATTTGCTTCAGCCCAAGTCGGAACGAGTGGCTCACAGGCTAAACTCGATGGATTTGTTACCGATTCCGGGGAGGTCGCATTCATGCCTTGGTGCGCTGGAGAGCCAAACAATATAAGCGGTCCTGAAGAATGTGTCCAGGTATTTTCTTTCATTTTCAAATAGGATGGATAGTGCTGCTCTGGGCTTTTATTGAGGAGATCCATTCCAAATAAAAAGTTATACATTTTAGATAATTCCGCTAACAACTCCGTGTGCAAATGATATATCGTGTGGATCCTTATTTCCCAGCTGGCAAGCGATTTTATCGCTTTTTCTGCAAGAAAAGGTCAGCTGCGGATAGTCTTTGCATGAAGGTCAATAAATCGCTGTCCGTTCTATTTATCTTGGAATAGGAAAACTTTAAAACGGAATTATTGTATTTGGTGGTTGGGGAAGAAGTGGAAAAACATCCGAAATATTTGATAAAAATGACTGGATTAATGGACCCGAACTGCCTCAAGATCTATTACACTTTGCTTATACATCCATTCCTCAGTCCGTTGAAAAAAGATTTCTAGAGAATTTCTTATAAATTTACTCAATAATTGTAATACTAATTAAGTCGTAAATAACAAATAAATGTTAAGATCGCAATCCCTGTACCAGGAATCGAAAAGAACTGGAAATTCCGTTCTTTTCCGAAAGTCCACAATCCGAATCTTTAGCCAACTTCTATTAGAAGGAAGACGATAATTTTAAAAGAATATTTTCTCCGTCATCACTTTGATTTCAAAACAGATGATCAAAAGAACGCAACAGCTTCTTATCAGCCATCTTCTGGATAAAATCCTCTTTTTGTCTGCGGTTCGCCGCTATGTGGACCATTCTTTTAATTTCTCTCTTCAAAGTCACCGCAATATTCTGCTATGACACCACTATCGACTATAGATGGACAACCCTCCGCCAAATCACAACTACAACCGGAATGCCTTGTCCCTCAGGCTATTCTGATGGAAAAGATGGCAGCTGTTATTCCAATATTCTTTCAAGAAATACAAGAGTCAGTGCCTATTCTATCTGTGCTAAGATGGATAATGGCTATTTATTCGACATAAACAATGCCTTCCAAAATACAAAAATTCAACAAATGGCAAATAACGTTAATTCCTATCTGTGGCTGGGATTGACTTGCACCACCAACGATAAGACATCTTGTGTTTGGGATGCAACTGGAAAGGCCATCACAACCAGCAGTTATAGCAACTTCGCTTCAAGTAAATTTCTAGGCCTTTTTGATTTTAAGATAAAATTATGACCAAAAGGCTTTGGAGAGAAAGCGGTGGGATTATTTTTATCGGAAAATAGCGTCTGGGATGATCTCTTCTCTCCCACCTCATTTTGATGATAATTTTGTCTACTTCCGATGAAGATAAGATACTGTTTTTGGTCTCTAGATTGGACCATAAAATCTCCAAAAAAAGAAAGCCCCAAATTTAATTGAAATTTTCTTGGAAGCAATCGGACCAAAAAGTCAGGAAGCCTTAATCATTTGTGATGAAACTTATATCAATTAAAAGAGCTGATTTTGAATCTATTTTTCATCTCCTATTGTTATTGTTAGAGCCGCCTTTTTATCTAAATTAATTGAGCCTGTTTGATTTTTTTTCATTAAAAAATCTCTCAAAATCTGACTTCATTGAAAAAAAGGCAATAAAAACTTGCTGCTAAATTTCAGCTTTTGAATTTAATTGGGGCAAAGGAGAACATTTTAAGGCCTTTTGAAAAAGAGGAAAATCTTGTTTGGGTCAGATGGAAAGCAGATTCGAAATCAGCCCGACAAGCGCTTTCGATTAATATAAGTTTCAGCTCAAATATACAAATATTTTTGTTGGGTTCCTTTGATAACCCTGGAGTTAGGTAAATTGATCCTCTCTAAATTCTCCATCCGTTAGGCTCGAATATTAGAAATATTAAAATAACTCTGAAAGTATTGTTATTTCAGACAATCCAAATCCAGGATCCGCTGGAGCTTGTGTTTTGATAGATTATACAAGCGGCTATTGGTATAGTGCTGACTGTAATCTAGGCGAATCAGCTAGATTTGGCTGCAAATATACACCAGGAGCAAATATCATCGGTTGAGTGAAACAACCCAAGCAATTATAAGCGAATTACAGTTCCAAACTGCCCGCCTTCCGGCTTTTACGATAGCTACGCATTTAGAAATACCTGCTATTCGGTATATTCACTAGTCACAAACTATGCCGAAGCTCAAAGCATTTGCGCCGCTAATTGTGGCCAAGTCGCTTCAATCCATTCACCAGGAGTGAATAAAAACATCAACAGTCTCGTCACCAACATAAACTATCAACTTTCCTTCGTCTACATCGGTCTTCAATATAGTGTAGATAATAAGTATACATGGGACGATGGCAGCAAGTATAATTACAGTAATTTTGGTAACTCATTCTATAATTTTTGGAGAAAAATAGAGACATTTAGGATATGAGAATACACAAATTGGGACTTGTGTCACTATGGCTCAAAGCTCTAATACCATTCAAAAAAGCACATGGATTAATGTTGATTGTAGCGAACCCATGGCAGTTATTTGTCAGAAAGGTATAGACTATAGTTCATAAAAAAGACGACATTCTTCGTATCCAAGAAATGGGTAATCGAGGCGAGACCCATTTTTATCCTAAAAATTTATTCAAGGCCTTTTTTTAGGATAAAATGGGTCTCGCCTCGATAAATCGCTTTCTTTCTCGCCTCTAAAACTCCTTGGAGACGAAGGGCTTAGACCAGATCGATTTGCGAATAAGAATTTTAAAAATTTTCTATTTTTAGAGGCTAACAACTTTTGGGAGAAATGCGTAGAGCTGAAGGAAATTGCATAAAAATGGAGAAATAAATTACATTTTTCTTGGAGCTATAGCAACCCAAAAATTAGCAATATATAGCATATAGGCTATATAGAAAACTTCATTTTGCTAACAGTTTTCCTATTTTTTTATAAGAAATCACGTTCTGCAGAAAGTTGTAGAAAAAATCAAGAGCTATAATTTTGTAGAATATCAAAAAAACTAAAAGCGCAATCAAAATGAGAAAAATAAACTATTTTTGGAGCAACAGTAATCAAAGAAAGTTGTCCCGTCTGGAAAATTTTTAACTATTTTCTAGGAGATTTCGAGTTTAAAAAAATAAAAAGGAATGCGAAAAAAAGCCCACGGTGGGGGTTGCTTTTGTTAAAAAATAAATTCGTTTTGTCCTTTAGAAAATTTAAATTCTACAGTAACCCTCAATTCAAGATTTCCCCATTAATTCCATGAAGATTGAATTGTCATTTCAATGGGGATTCTCTTGAAATTTCTCAGCTCTTATAATTTTACTTTAGATTGGATAAACAGCTGCGACTTTCCTACAACCCCAGCCACCACTAAAGCGCCATCAATTTGTCCTCCTTCAGCCCAATTCTTCTCAGGAAATGGCACAGTAAGTCTCTTCCTTCTTGTCTATTATAGCCATCTAGATTTATTCTACTGGCTATCCATACGGAATGGACAGTACTAGCTGCACCTACATTGTAACTGTAGAAGAAGGGCAATTTGCTGAAATCTTCTTCGCAGAAATCCAATTGAAAACAGCTTCGCTTTATTTTTACAGCGATTTTATAACATCAACTACAATTTCATTGTAAGTGTTCCAATTGTAGATTAAGAATTTAGTTTGACGAATACAATGACTAGCACAAGTGTTACTTCTCCAACTAATATGCTAAAAATGATCTATTATTCAAGTTCAAATGATGGGTCATTTTGGGTGGCAAACTATGGAAGTAAGTTGGCTATTTTCTGGCTCTCTCCTGCTCATTTTTGCGTGCAATTTCTTCCAACTGCAGTCGCCCTTAAGGGAGAAATTATCAGGCTTTAGCACATTTTTTAAAGGAAGAATCAGCAATAATCTAGATCGGTTATGGTAGATTTGTTTGTCTCTTAAAATGCGATTAAATTTAAATTTTTGAGAAAATTAGTGAAATCTTTCTGTAAGAGGGTCAACTCTTTCATTAGAGAGAAGATTATTCAAGGAATATGGTAGCTAAGCCTGAGATGTTATTTTTTTTAAAGATAATGCGACTTGTTCTCCACCGAAGACAACATATTATTTCTCATTTTTCGTCGATACGACCTCTAATTCGTCCACTGACGCTTCGGAATTTTATTACAGTGTATGGAATTTTTTTTAAATTAAAAATTTGATCAAAATTTCCAGCAAAAACAAATAATAGATGGAGTGGCTGAAAATGTCAATTTTGGAGCCAAGAAGATAAAGACTCGATTCTTCTTGAGCGGTAGATTTTGAATTTAAAAAAGAGAAAAAAATTCCTTTAGGAGTCGCAAGTAATTATAAGCCATATGGCCAAGTCTATGAAGAAGAGGATATAGATCAAGTCTTTGCTGATGAAACCCTACTTGGAAAGATTCCCGATAAAAGTCTTGATTTGACAAAGTTTGTTCAAATTTTGTTGTTTGTTAAATTACCAAAAAAAAGGAAAACTATTCAAAGCTTTGCAAAACTTTATCATATTATTTCTAGAAAAAGATCGTCCCAAAAATTCAAATTTGTCCTAATTTTTGAGCTTTTCACAAATTGAATTTTATATCAAATTGAAGCTCTTGATCTCCTCTACAAGATTGCAAAACATTTAAAATTATAAAAATCAGATTAGAATAGCGAAAAGTCATCAACAAGAGGAGACTTTTATTGAAGGAAAGACGATAGACTAGAGCTGTACAAAGCCCAGGATATTCAAGATTAGCTATTTTGCGCCTAAAATTTATATAATTTTGTAGATTTTTAACGCTCTTTCGAGTGGTAGCAGTTTTGAAAAGAGCAAACTAGATTATAATGATGAAAGCTATTGATAATTTGACCGTTTTGAAGACATAAATTCAGAGCTATTGAAGTTTTCCTCTACAACAGCAGTTATTCTGGCGTTTTGATGAAAGAAAAACCAGGATTTGTGATTCTTTTTGCTCAAACTGCGTAAGTCTTTCTCTCTTTTTTTTAGGATGAATCACATTTTTAGACCAAAGGGCTCCACCTATAATTTCAACCTCGCCATTCAGAACCTCAAGAATGCTGTAATTTAATTTTTTTTGTTGGGATAAACTTTAAAATTTTAGAATTACTTTGTATTAGGAATTATTAAAAAATCATACGGAGATCCAACTTCCGACTTTGTGAATGCCCTCGGAGCAGAAAATGTGTTTACTTACACTGGGAGCGACAATGATGCCATTGCTTTTATCAACAAAAGGGCTTGTCAATTGTAAGATTTTATTGTATACCATATGTCCTATATTAATGGCACTGTGCTACTATTTTTTCGAGCCAAAATTTTGTGCTTTTTCGTAACATCTTACGTAAAGGCATTATCATGATCCTCTTGCATTTCCATCAATGTTTATGATTTATAATTGTTGAAAACCTCTAGAAAAGTTGTAAATCTACAACTTTCCAGAACATTGAAAAGCATGAAAAATAGTGAAAGTGTAAGAGGATCAAGGGTGACCTTACGTAAGGGAT
Source organism: Oscheius sp. JU1382 (assembly GCA_932521405.1). Taxonomy (NCBI): domain Eukaryota; kingdom Metazoa; phylum Nematoda; class Chromadorea; order Rhabditida; family Rhabditidae; genus Oscheius; species Oscheius sp. JU1382. The sequence goes on from OW051479.1 coordinate 7,733,542, forward strand.
GTGCTGTTAATTAAGCATGTGCCATTAATAGAGGAAATACGGTATTTTGATAACGAGAACTTTTTAGGAAGCCATTCTGATAATTCTCTTCATCAACTCCCTTGAATATATCAAAAAAATTTCTTGAATAAATATTTTAAAACCATTTCTTAAAGAACCAGCGAACAGAAAAATGGTTTTATATATCGTAGTAAAATCTCTATAATAGATCATCTAACAATTTGTAAAGAGGTGGATATTTGATATCTCTTCCGAAACATTTCATTAGCGCTTCTCTTATCAGTGTCCTTCTTTTTTTCTTCCAACTAGCTGCAACAAGTTCTCCTTTCAGCAAGCAAATACCTTTAACATGTCTGAGCCAAGTCTAGCTAGAAATGACCCGGCTTTGAAAATGTATAAAGCACAGACTATTGTAGTCGAGAAGGAGCGAGAATTACAAGAAAAAGATGATGAAATAAGAGATATAGATGCCAAAATAGTCGAGAAGGATCAAGAAATAGAGCAATTAAAACAAGAAATAGAAAGGCTTCGACTAAGAAATTCCAATAGAAATCAGCATGAATTGGCTCAAAAAGATTCATTTTTTGATGGTTTATCTGAAAAAAGTTTACCGTCGGAGAGTTCAGCCCCAAAAAGGATGGAGTTCAGCAAAACACATCGGTATACTTTTTAACTTTTAAAATTACTTTTAGGTATTAATTTTGGGTGGGGATAGATATTTCCAAAAATTAAATACAATTTACTTGCTAGATTCTAAGAATCAAAGTTGGAAGAAACTGGGAATCACTCTTCCAGTGGAAATTAATGGCTTTGGAGCTGTTGTACTCAATGAGGAAATCTATATTTTTGGAGGATATGCCAAAGGGCGTCGGGAGGACTGTTATAAATTGAAAGATGATGGAAGTTGGATCAAATTGGCATCGCTAAATTAAAGAAGATCTGCTATTTCCAGTAGCTCTCTGGTTTACAATGGAGATATCTGAGCTATTGGAGGAAGTGCTAAAGAGTTTCTAAAATCAGTAGAAAAGTATGATATTTCTCAAGACAAATGGACCTACATGCCGTTAGTTTTCCTCCAAATTCAATTAAAAATCCTCCAGAGAAATGAATTTTCCAAGATCTTTTACTGCAGCTGCAGTATTCAAGGATCGAATATTCGTCACTGGAGGATGGAATTATGAAAAATTAAAATCCGTAGAGATATTTGATCAACTTCTAAAGAAATGGCTATTATTTTGTGATTTACCCTTTGGAATTTTCGGTCATACGATGCTAATCAGCAATTCAACTTTATCCATTTTTGGAGGCTATTCAGGATCTGGCCGATTAAATAGCGTATGGGAAATGGATATCGAAGATCCCGAGAAGAAATGGACAGAAAAACAGAGTTTTAAACATCTACGATCGTATTTTGGAGTAGGAAAATTCTCAAATGGAATTATTGTATTTGGTGATGCGAGAAATAATGGTAAAACATCCGAAATATTTGATGGAAATGAATGGATCGATGGACCCAAACTGCTTCAAAAACTATCATTATTTGCTTATACATCCATTCCCCAATCTCTTGAAGAAAGATTTCTGGAGAATTTTTCATAAATAAAATTTCTTAGAAATCAGTTTATTTTAAAAGAATGCGTCTCCCTCCAGAATATCCTTCAATTGTAGAAAGAGAGTTCTTCTTTTCTAATCTTTATTGCTTAGCGTGAGAGCCCTTATATACTAATTTATGTTGTGGTAGGAAGTTAGTCACCCCGACAGACAAAACATTCTCTCCACTACTGTAGATAGTTTTTCCTCCCCACAGCTATTCTGTACGCTTCTTCCGCAACATCAATCACCCAAATGTCTCCTTTGTAAATCAGAGAACTACTAGAAATATAAACTATTTTTGATTTAGCGATGCCAATTTGATCCAACTTCTATCGTCTTTCAATTTATAACAATCTTGTTTAAAATCACGATTGGCAGATCCTCCAAAAATATAGATTTCCTCATTGAGCACAACAGCTCCAAAGCCATGCATTTCCATTGGAAGAGTGATGCTTAGTTTCTTCCAACTTTGAGCCTTCGAATCGAGCAAACAAATTGTATTCGAATATCTCCAACCGCCCAAAATTAATATCTACAAGCTAAGTCTAAAAGTTAAAAACCTACCGATGTATTTTGCAGTCCTCCGCTGTTTTTCAATTTCATTTTCGTTTTGAGCTGAAACTCCCAAAAATTATTTAATTTTTCAGCAAACCCAGTTTCTTCTGTTGCGCAATAAAGTGATTTCCATTCGATTGTAACAAGATAATGGATATTACTTATCAGTCTTTCTCTCTTCTCTTATCAGTTTCTTTTCGGCTTTCTTTCCCACTAGCTGCAACGAATTCATATAATTGTCCAGCCTATTTAAAATGTCTGATTCAAGCCTAGATGACCCGGTTATGAAAATGTATGAAGCTCAGGCTATTTTAATTGAGAAGAATCAAGAAATAAAGAGAATGAGGCAGGAAATTGAAAGACTTCGACTAGGAAATTCCAATAAAAATCAGCAAGAATTGGTTCAAAGCGGTTTGTTTTTATTTGAAGATAGTCGAAAGGAATTCAGTGACAACAGGAGAACAAGAGTCAGCTATAGCTAAAAAAAATATACAGATCAAGCGTTTGACTATCAAATTGAATGCAAATCAACAACTGAAAGAACAATGGAAACTAAAAAATCAACGGAATTTAATGAACCATGGTTTTTCTGAAATTTATTATTTATTTTAAGGGATTTTCAGCTCAAAATGCGACTCAAAGTGAAAATAAACTTGAAAAACAGACTGGAGATCAGCAAAACACATCGGTTCGATTTTTAACTTTTAGACTTTGCTTTTAGGTATTAATTTTGGGTGGGGATAGATATTTCCAAAAATTAAATACAATTTACTTGCTCGATTCGAAGGCTCAAAGTTGGAAGAAACTAAGAATCACTCTTCCAATGGGAATGCATGGCTTCGGAGCTATTGTACTCAGTGAGGAAATCTATATTTTTGGAGGATATGCCAAAGGGCGTCGGGAGGACTGTTATAAATTGAAAGATGATGGAAGTTGGATGCAATTGGCTTCGATGAATCAAAAAAGAGCTTATATTTCTAGTAGCTCTCTGGTTTACAAAGGAGATATCTGGGCTATTGGAGGATCTTCTAGAGATTCTGATGAGTATCTAAAATCAGTAGAAAAGTATGATATTTCGCAAGACAAATGGACCTACATGCCGTAAGTTTTTCTCCAAATTTGAAAGAGACAGCTTCTAGCGTTGGGAACTTTGCCTAAGTCGGCAAAGATTTTCCCAAATTCAAATTTCATTGTGATTTTTGTATTTCTATGAATTTTTCTATTTCCCCATCATTTAGACTCTTTTAGCAATGAATAATAAAATTAAAAAGTTGAAAGTTTGTCAATTTTGTCTAAAAGTAGTCAAATTTGCGTAAAAATATTGATAAATCCCATAAAAGCTAATGGAAGTAAAAAATGTCAAAAGTCGGTTACGGTAGAACCTATTACAGGGTTACTGTAGCTACAGTAATCGTGGCGGGACCCAAAAGTGCGACAAAATGGGAATGATATTTTAAATGCTCGTTCGAAGGTTTATATTAGATTACTGTCGTGCACACTTTTTCGTTTTGTTTTGTCAATTTATTTCTTAACATTTAGTTTCATGCAATTCGTGTGCATTTCTGAAATCAGCGCATTATTTGCATCGAATAAAAGCATACTGTAGGAGGCGCCGGACTGCCCCTTTAATCAAAAGATTTCAGGGAAATGAATTATGCAAGATATAGTGCAGCAGCAGCAGTATTTAAGGATCGAATATTCGTCACTGGAGGAGAAAGCATAGAAATCTTAAAATCTGTGGAGATGTTTGATCCAAAACTGCAGAAATGGATTTTATTTTGTGATTTGTCTATTAAAGTTTCCGACCATACGATGCTAATCAGCAATTCAATTCTATCCATTTTTGGAGGCTTTTCAGTATCTGGCTTATTTAATAGCGTATGGGAAATGGATATCGAAGATCCCGAGAAGAAATGGACAGAAAAACAGAGTTTTAAACATCCACGATGTGAATTTGGAATAGGAAAACTCTTAAGTGGAATTATTGTATTTGGTGGTTGTGAAGGAGATGATGAAACATCCGAAATATTTGATGGAAATGAGTGGATTGATGGACCAAGGCTGCCTCAAGATTTATCACAGTTTGCTTATACACCTATTCCCCGATTCCTTGAAGAAAGACTTCTGGAACAATTTTCTTAATTTAAAGTCGTATTTGCAAGTATGAAAAGTAGACGATTGACCAAATACATCGATTGACGAAATAAACAAAATAGTTCGAATTCGATATAAATTTTTATGATTTATGATTATTGAAAACCTCTAGAAAAGATGTAAATCTACAACTTTCCAGAACATGGAAAAGCATGAAAATAGTGGAAGTGTAAGAGGATCAAGGATGACCTTACGTAAGGGATTCACGACTATTTCAGCCTGTGCCATTAATATAGGAAATACGGTATTTACAAATTATTTTGACGATCTACCAAAATATCAACTCAATATCACAAAATTTGATATAAAAAGGATATACAAGCTTTAACGACTGTCAAAAATTTGTATTTTTCGTAATTATTTTATTCGATTATTTCTTATTGTTTTTTAAAAAATTAATATCATTGATGAGTACGAAACGCTTAATTCATTCCACTTATTGGTCGATTGGGCTGATATTTTTATTTTTATTTTAAACACAGAAACTTTGCTATCTTGTCTACCAAATTTCAAAGAATTTGATTGTTTCTCTTCTAAGACATGGAGCTCATGAAGTACAACTGAAGATCAGCCTTCATTCATGGACCTGTTAGAGCTTAAATACGCCTTTCAGGGACTCTCATATGGTTTTTTTTTAAAAATTATTTTATAAATTCCAAGAAAAGTTTTCAGAGCATAGGAAAAAATATGGTTTAAAATGTTATCCTTTGATTATACATCCAATTCTCGGTTCATTGAAGAAAGTTTTTTTAAATAAATTTAAAAGTTGCAACCGACTATCCCGACCTCAATTCCCCGATTATCGCTCATGGGAGTGATGCAAAACAATATGAGGAGCCGAAAAAAAATGCCACCAATTGGATGCTCTTCTTCAAAATTTACTCAAAGTCTTGCTCGAAACATTCCTTAACTTAATTTTTTTTTCTCTAAGATTTATTGCAAATTTTCCATAAATCTTAGCTCAAGTGAGAAATCTTTGTCATAAAGTCAAAGATTCTTAGCTACAGTAGCCAACTTGGAGCTCAGATCCTCGCAAGACTCATAAAGGAATATTTTAATCACAGATTGAGCCGAAATTTGAGTCTTATACCATTCGAAAGAGCACCCAAAATTGCGACGAAAAACTAAACTTTTTACAGTATTGACAGATAATTCATATGAGCAATAGCCCTAGGTGTCTTCTTATCGGGGCTTCACTAGCCTTTCTCCTATCAATATCATTTCTATTGCCTTCCCACTAGCTGCAACAACTTATTTTAGCCCATCCGTCTCTTTGAAATGTCTGGCTCACAATTAACCGAGACTGACCCATTCTTGCAAATATATGAAGCACAGGCAATTATAATTGAGAAAAATATAAAAATTAAACAAAAAAATGCCGAAATAGAGCAGTTAAAAGAAGAAAATGAGAGACTTCGTCTAGGAAATTCCAATAGAAGTCAGCAGTATCAATTGGAACAAAAAGGTGTTTGTTTTTTTTATTTGAAAAATAATCGATTTAGTGGAAAAACTAGAAAATGAGCTAGTAAATCGCTTGGAGTTCTTAGAATTGCAATGGAAAGAGCTGATGAAAACCTTATCTAATACTGCTAATCAAACAAATCAACGATTGGATGCGCTAGAAGTGAATTTTAATAAAATAGGTCAGTTAGAATTAGATTTATTCGCACTGATAAGATCTAGCTGTCTCAACTGCTGAGAGCAGCCAATTGAAAGATCAGCTGGCGACTGCCAATAAAAAAGGTTGGTTAGCTTTGTTTACAAAACTGTATAAATAGTGATAAGGCTGGAGGAAGTGCTGGTTGAATCTAGAAAGAACAATTTTGATTTGATCGATCGCTTTTCAACCATGGAGTTAAAAGAGCAAATAACTGGCATACAATTGAATATAAATCCAACTAAACGATTAGAAGCACCGACATTTACTGTAGATTTTTCGGGTTAGTTTGTATTATAATCTGTCTAAAAAAGACGACATGTTCATTCGCAATACCGTATTCAATGTTGACATTTTTTTATTCTAAATTTTGATCCTAAAATTAAATGAGCGATTTCCTTGCTTTTTTTGCACTTCTAGAAGTTTTTAAATGCTATTAGAACGATAAAGCGCATCAAAACCCCCCAGAAATATCCAAAATGGACCAGAATCACTCATTTAGTTTTAGGATCAAAATTTAGGATAAAGAAATCTGTCAAAATTGAATACGGTATTGCAAACGAGCGTTTTTTAAGGCAAACTATACGAAATTTAAATTTGGCTAACCGTGCCGCGCTTTATCTTTAAATTTTATAATTTAATTTAATTTAAATTCAAATCTCCAGCGCAGTGGTTAATAGTCAGTTTTGTCGTGTTTTTTAAACAAGCTAGTCTGTTCATAAAAAGACGGTATCCTTCGTATCGAAGAAAGGGGTTATTGCGGCGAGACCTAATTTTATCACAATTTAGATTAAGGAAAAACGTTACAAATTGAATACGATATCGCACGAGCGTATCGTCATTTTTGTAAAAATAGGCTATAGATTTATTCATTTAAAAGCTTTTTTAGTTCCACCTCCTGCTATAAATAATAATTCTCACCTGATTAATGACTGGAACGCATTGGAAGAATGGTCGGAAAAGCAGCTTGTTAAAAATCAACAGAAGCCTATGGGTTTTAGTTGGCTAAAATTGATTAATTTGAGAAATTTTTAGCTCAAAATATCAAATCAATGCCGGTAAATATATTGGAAGAGCAGAACGAATTGAAGCAAATGAATACTTCAGTATGATTTTTAAGCTTTTTCAAAAAATACAGTGCTTTGTAGGTATTAATTTTAGGCGGAAAAGAAGAATTAAGCGAAATTTATTTATTCGATTCGAAGAATCAAAGTTGGAAGAAACTAAGAATCACTCTTCCAGTAGGAATGCATGGCTTTGGAGCTGTTGTAGTCAACGAAGAGCTTTATATTTGTGGAGGGTTTCTCAATAAAACATGGCAACAAAAATGCTATAAATTGACTAAGACTGGAACTTGCTGGTATAGTTTGGAACCACTAAATCAAAAAAGAGATAATATTTCCAATAATTGTCTAGTTTATAAAGGAGATATCTGGGTTATTGGCGGATATTGTGAAAAGGCTCTAAAATCAGTCGAGAAATATGATATTTTGCAAAACAAGTGGACCTACATGCCGTTAGTGTTTTTATTTCACAAATTTAATCAAATTCTTCCAGAGAATTGAAGTACGAACGGCATAGTTCTGCTTCAGCAATCTATAAAGATCGAATTTTTGTTACTGGAGGGAAAAATAAAGCCGAATTAAAATCCGTAGAGATATTTGATCCAAAACTACAGAAATGGATGTTATTTTGTGATTTGCCTTTTTCACTTCACGGCCATACAATGCTAATCAACAATTCAATTCTATCCATCTTTGGAGGCAAATCAAATACTCTTGGTCGATTAAATATCGAATGGGAAATGGATATCGAAGATCCCACAAAAGAATTAAAACAAATTCGGAATTTTAAACACCCACGAATGCATTTTGGAATAGCAAAGCTCTCAAATGGAATCATTGTGTTTGGCGATGCTGATTATCAAAAATCTGGTGAAACATCCGAAATATTTGATGGAAATAAATGGATGGATGGACCAAGACTGCCTAAAAAATGCATGCATTTTGCTTATTCTGTCATTCCTCGATCTCTAGAAGAAAGATTTTTAATAAAATTTTCATAAAAACTCAGTTTCTATTTGATCTGTCTCCTAGCCACAATGTAATAAAAGATTAAAGCACACACTCTCCTCTTATCAGAGCTCGCATTAGTGAATAATTTCTTCATTCCCATATCGAGCAGACAAAATGTTGAGTCTCTTCCTTATTTTCTTCTTGGCAGCCCATTCCGCAGCTCTAACCTGTCCTCCAAATTATTCCGATGGCGGCGATGGCAGCTGTTACTCTCAGATCAATTACAATGACGCTCGAGCCAACGCCTACGATTCCTGTAGGCTTGACGGAAGCTACTTATTCGATATAAACAATGCCTTCCAAAATTCGAAAATACAAGGGATGGCTACAAATGGAATAGATTCCGTTTGGCTGGGATTGACTTGTCTTTCAAATGACAAAACATCCTGCATCTGGGATGGAACTCAAAAGGCCATCATTGCTAGCAGTTATTCCAACTTCGCTACAGGTGAGATCTTTGATTCAAATTGGGAGAGAAATCAAATCTCAACGTTGCTGTTCTTCTTTTTTATCTCTAATAGTAACCAATCGAAGAAATGAACTTCTTCTCCCAAGATCCCAAAAATTAAGAATTCTAGAGATAAAGGTAAATAGACATCATCATTTCGGTTCATTTTCTTAATAAAGCTGGAATCTTATCTATTTCTGACGAGATAGCAGACATTCTTGGTAGAGTGTGTCGTTGCTCTTTTGATAACTTGAATCAGGTTAGTCTAAAAACTCAATTGTTTTCTTTAAGAGAACCAATCAAATCATTATGAAAGTTTTAATTCTAAAAAATTGTGAGATATGTAATCTCATTTTTAAGGGGAAATAGAAGATTCACTAGAAGAAAATGTCGAAAAAAGTTACTGATATTTCCATTATTTTTGGAGTTTCAAGAACCATTTTACTCCTCTTTTTAAGGGCTATCAAATAAATCCAGTTTCTTTGAATTTTATTGTCACGAAACGGCTCTTCTTTAGCACAGAAAATGAGGTCTTTGGCTCCTTTATTAGTGTAAAACTTTTAAAAAGACAGAAACTTATTTGAGCTAGAAGCGGTCTGATTGCGAGAGCAATCTTTGCTGTGCAAAAAATGACAACTTCATCTACAAAAATTTTGGCATTTTTCACATTTAGCTAATACAGTCTGATTCAACTCGATTTTTTAAATTCAAAACACTATAAAAGTCAAAAAAATGGTTGGAAATGAGCGGGTCTATGACTTAAGAAAGCTGAATTTTGGCCAAAATCATCATTAAAAAAGAGCGCTTTTGATCATCTTGTTCAAGCTGATTTTAACCACCTTTTTTGAGGGTTTTTACTTTATTTCCAGGCAATCCAAATATAACCAATGGGCCATGCGCCTACATGAAGGTTAGTAACGGATTCTGGTACAGTGCTCCTTGTATCAACTATAAGCTGAATTTTGGCTGTAAATTCACCCCCGGAATTAGTGGTATCTCTTTGCTTTTCTCTTATGAAACAAAGTGCTGTCTAGTGCCAACATGCTTGCGTGCTCCTAGCCTCTCTTTTCAATGCCCTTTCCGCAATAAATGCTATTGGATAGAGTATATTTCCTACACTTACCCTGGTGCTCAAGGCGCTTGTTCGGCTGGCTGTGGGACATTAACCTCAATCCATTCGCCAGGAGAGAATCAATTTATTCACAACATGGCTAGCTATTATCTTCCTTCGACGAACAATGCACCGCAATACGCCTTTATTGGTCTTCAATATGGCGTAGATAATCAATACGTGTGGGATGATGGCTCCGCCTATGATTATAATAATTTTGGTTAGTAATTATCTTATTTGAGATTGAGAGAGAAATATTATTTTAGGGTATCAGAATCCTCAAATGGGCATTTGTGTCTCTATGGCCGAGACGTCTGCCATTGTTTCTAACGGCAGCTGGATCAACAACTATTGCAATGAAGTATTGGCAGTGATTTGCTCAAAAGGTCATCTCTATAATCTGCTCATAAAAAAAGCCTAGTCTTTTCGAATTTTGGCTCTCAAAATTGTAGTTTTTTGATTAATTTTTGAGAAAATTCGCTTAAAATTCTGAGAAAATGCTGAAAATCTAGTGGAAAGAAGTTTCAACGTGGTTTTTTGGACCTTTACTATTACAATTTATTTTTCAATTCAGGATTCAATTCAAACAGAAAACTAAAGTTGAAAAAGAAGACTTTTAGCTAAAATGTTTGAGTTTTTAGCGCTATTCTAATAACCTAGCTTTGATCGAAAGAGAGAGAAAACTGCGTTTAGATTGGCACAATAGCTGCGATTATCCTACGACTGTAGCCAGTACTAGAGCGCCAGCCATTTGTCCAAGTCCTCAATTCTTCTCGGGAAATGGAACGGTAATCTCTCTCCCTCTCATTCCCTCAAAATTTAGATCTATTCTACTGGATATCCATATGGAATGGACAGCACTAGCTGCACTTATATCATTACTGTAGACGAAGGACAGCTGGTTCAACTATTTTTCTCAGAAATCTATCTCAAAAACGCCGTTTTAACTTTCTATTCCGATATTGTTTCACCTATACCATTCAGGACGTAAGCAAGTAATAAGTATTTCAAGAAGGATTCAGATTGAATAATATTGCGCCTGTTACAAGTTTGAGTGTTATTTCTCCGACAAATATGCTTAGAATGATCTATACTTCAACAAGTAATGACGGCTCTTATTGGGTTGGACATTTTGGAGGTGAGGCTCCATTCGATACGCAATGCCTGTCGTGCCAGGAGCCAATTAAAATTTTTACTTGTTGCCCTAGAAGATTACTGTATTTATACAAATTGAAGCGTCAAAGGGGCAAAAATATTATAAACTAGGCCTAAAAACAGCTAATTAGTCCCTGCGTATTTTTGGCCTTTGGAAAATTTTAGGATCTAAATGAGTCTTACCGCGAGAACCTTAGACGTTTACCAGTATGGCCTAAATTTTTTTGTTCTATATATAATTTACAAAACTGCGCCTGCGTGGAGAATACAGTAATTAGATTGCTTTCAGTGAGTGGAAAATGCTCCCCAATGACGACCACCTATTATTTCTCATTCCTCATCGATACAACTAGCCCTACTCAAAGCAGTCCAAGTTTCTATTACAACGTAATTAATTTTTAGCTCAGTAAAGAGATTTTTTTAGCAACGAGATATTGTGGTATCTGTAGCTGGAAATGTAAGCTTGGGAGTTGGTGAGACGCGTTTCTTCTTAAGCGGTATAGTTTTATTTTTATAAGCTTTTAAAAAAAATTTTAGGTGTTGCGAGTAACTACAAACCATTCGGACAAGTTTATAATCAGGATGGTATTCTAAATGCTTGGAATACACAAGGTTTACTTGGCAAACTTCCAGATCCATCGCTCGATTTAACCAAGTTTGTCACTTTTTTTTTAGGAAGCGAAGAGAATCAAATAGAAACTTGTTTCTAAAGGGAGAACTCTCTCGCTCTTTTAAAACTATGAACTATGGCAGAATGAGAGTACCGTACTTCCTATATTAATGGTACTGTGCTACTATTTTTTCGAGCCCTAATTTGGGCGATTTTGTAACATCTTACGTACACAGGCATCGCTGATTCTCTTGCATTTCCATCAAATTTTATGATTTATAATTATTGAAAATCTCTAGAAAAGATGTAAATCGACAACTTTCCAGAACATTCACAAGCATGAAAATAGTGGAAGTGTAAGAGAATCAAGGGCGGCCTTACGTAAGGGGTGTGTTACTATTTCAGCCTGTGATATTAATATAGGAAATACGGTAAGCGTGTTTCTAAAGGGAAAGGTAGGCTCAAAAAAGCCAAGTTTTATATTAGCTGGAGCTTCTAAAATTTGGAAAACCTAGAGAGCCTTCAGTCTTATTGTTTAAAAAAAGGGTTGTCTTAAAAGACCGAAAGATTTGTTAAGAGAATTCCTCGAAATGGTCATTCCTGAATTAGGCCCGATGCCGCAATAAGTACTCTTAAGAGTCGAATTCGGGAAAATTTATAATTTTATTGCTTTGGGTTGCGTTTATCTACTTCCAGTTTAGGCCAAGAAAAGTTGAGATTATTAGGACCTCCAATGGTAATAATCCATAAGATATACCTCTTTAGAGCGATTGATATCTTCCTGTCGAATAATACAGAAGTCTTTCCAAAAGAAAAGCCCGGTTTTGTGGTGCTTTTTGCCCAATCAATGTAAGACAATTTATGTCATTTTATCTCACGAGTTAAATTTTTAGACCGATTGGAAGCATCTACAACTTCAATACGGTTATAGACAATCTCCTAAATGCTGTACGTTTCCTCTTTTTTGCTTTAATTTTTTCACCTTTTTAGAATTATTTTGTACTTGCTGTAATTAGTGGATCAGCTGATCCAACAGTCTTCCAGCAAGCGATTGGAAAAGACAATGTTTTTCAATATACAAACACAGACGATTCTACTAAGTTTATTAACAGAAGAGCGTGTATTTTGTAAGGATTTTTAAGAATAGAATTGGAGAATTTTTTTTAGAAAGCCGTTCTAAAAGCTTCGACAGAAATCCTCGCTTTCTTAAGAAAAACTAATGCTGTTAGCAAAAAAATAAATAAATTTGTTTTAACTTTTGCTTTCTTTTAAATTTGATAAAAAGAATCTGAGTCTGATTTTCCATAAAATAAAAAAAAGGTGAAAACGTTATTTCCCTTCGCTAGACTGTGCGATTTCAAAATTAAAGATCAAAAGATTCTTCTTATCAGACTCCTTTTTGGATAAAAACCTTTAATCTATGCATAGCGTCTGGCAACCATGCGAGCTGCTTGCCTCCTCCTTGTTCTTTTTCTTGGAATATCTGCTCTAGACTGTCCTTCTGACTATTCCGATGGAGGCGATGGCAGCTGCTACTCCTGCTGCAATTCTGCCGTTCAAAGAAGTTATCAATATGAGGCGTGCTCGAGAAATGGAGCCTATCTTCCTGATGTAACTAATGCCTTTCAAAACACCAAACTCCAACAACAAGTTGGAAGTTACAGTAATATTTGGATCGGATTGACTTGCACTTCCAACAATAAGACCTCCTGTGTCTGGGATGGAACTGAAAAGCCCATCACCTCCAGCAGTTATTCCAATTTCTATGGAGGTAAACTATTTTTTTTGAAAGCGAATCGCTCCATTTCCTGTCTTATCTCGGGGGATTTGCGACTCTAAGCGAATGGGAAGAGTGTCGTCTCCAAGATGATTTTAGCCATTTCCGATGAGAGGAAGAATCCAACAAAAAAAAGCTATCAGAAAAACCAAAAAAACGATGGATGAATTACGGTATTTTCGTTCTTTTTATGCGAAAAATAAATTTCTGATAGCTTCAAAATTGAAAAACAAGGCCGGTTTAAGATTACTGTAACTCAATTTTGAAATTTTTTAAAAATCGCCTGGAAAATCACTGATTTCTGGATTTTCTATTTCAAATTTCTAATAAAATTGCATGAAAACTGAAAAAAAAGTTGAGCGAGAAACTATTTTTTTCTGAGCTTTGTCGCGACTTTGGCAAAAAGTGATATTCTACAATCTTGTAGAGGAGATCAAAAGCTACAACTTTATAAAACATCACAAATTATAAAAATTAACAAAACTTTAAAAAAATATGAGGATAAGTTACGGTATTCTAGGCGCGCCGAATTTGAGCATTGGACCTTGCGTCTATCTGAATGGAAGCAATGGCATGTGGTATAGCGCTGATTGTCAAAACTATTGGTACTCCACTTACGGAAGCTGCAAGTACACTCCAGGAGTTACAGGTATCCTCGTGGTTTTCCATCAAGACTTTTTCAGTTCCATACTGTTCGACATCTTATTACACCAGCAATAGCTACACATCCTATGCCTTCCGTAGAAAGTGCTATTGGACGACATACGACGCCTACGGCTATTCAGATGCCGCCAACCGATGTGATTATAGCTGTGGGACACTGGCTTCGATTCATTCTCTTGGGGAGAACAGCTTCGTTCAAAATCTTGTCTCCTCGGGGTCTTATTTCTACACTGGATTGACTTATAATTACACGACGAACTACACGATGAACTACATATGGAATGATAATTCGATCTATGATTACAGCAATTTTGGATATGAGAATCCTCAAATGGGAAATTGTGTTTTGATGTCGTTAAGTCCAGATCTTATTCCTCCTGGCAAATGGATCAACAGTAATTGCGATCAAACGCTGCCAACTGTCTGCGAGAAAGGTATGTTTTGGGCGCTTTCTCCTACAGTATTTCTTTAAAAAATATTTCTAAAATTTAAAAAACAAAAAAAAACTATTTTTTTGCGAATTTGAGGAGTTCTGAGTTGAAATTTTTGGTTAAAACGTCCAAAATTGGGTGCCATTCTTGGGGTCATAACTTCGCCGATTTTCAACTGATTTTTTTGAGATAAAAAGCGCTTTAAAATCTAGAAATCCAACTGAATTAAACTGCTTTTAAACCTCCCAAAATTTTGCTGGTCTTTTCTAAGAAAAGCCTTTTTTTGGCCGAAACCTTTAGAATTTTAATAAAATCAGGCGTTTAGATTGGCAAAACAGATGCGATACGACAACGACTCCAATTCTGACTACCACCGAGGCACCTGTCTATTGCCCAACTCCTCAATTCTTCTCCCAAAATGGAACGGTACCTCGATCCTTCTTATCCAATCCAATCAAAAAATTAGATCTATTCGCCTGGTTACCCGAATGGAATGGACAGCACAAACTGTGAATATCTGTTTACTGTGGATAAAGGCCAGCTTGCGCAGATAGTTTTCACAGAACTTAGCATGAACTATGCTAGCTCGCTCACTTTCTTCAGTGATCTCAGCAGTCAGACCCCTTTTAGGAAGTTTTTCACCATCGAGTTTGTAGGGATAAATTGAGATTTTAGCTTATCCTATCGGGATGATAAAACGACAATTCTTTCGCCTACTAATATTATAAGAATGTATTTCAATTCTAGTTTTAATGATGGCTCCTACTGGGCGGCTAATTATGGACGTGAGTTTGAAGGGTCAGGCGGATATTTACCATATCCTATAGAAGCTCAAAATAAGTGGAACCATATCGAAAGCGAAGTGTAAAAAATTTCCTGAAACCAATTCAAAAATCGTTATTTTTTGAATCCCTCGGCCAAATTGATACTTTTGATGTTCTGCAATCTTGTAGAGGATATCAAGAGCTACAATTTTGTAGAACATTAAAATTGCACCAAAAGTGAGAAAAATGCCAATGTTTAGGCTACAATATATGGGTGGGACTGCATATGAACAAGTCTCGACGCATTGTACCGGGGTTACACTAGTCTTTATCGAAGGGGATCGCGCCTTCTACAATTATCCTATCACTATGATCCCTAATAACCCTATAAAATCGAGTATTTCAGCGGCTCCCAATTATCTGAAATGCTCTTCTACTTATTTCTATTCTTCAAAGGGATCAGTAATCAAACCTTTTTTGTCCACTAATAACCTATTTAGATCTCCTCTCCCAATTATCCAATTGGCTCTGTGATCCCAAATAACTGTGAATATGTGATTACTGTAGATCAAGGCCAATATGCGGCGATTCAGTTCAGTGACTTAACTATAAATTACGGTAGTCAATTGTTATTCTACAAGGACATCTTCACTAGCATTCCTTTTAGAACGTAAGATTATATACATCAGGTCATAATCTTGGAGATATTATTAGGATCTCGTCTGACTCCGGTCCAAAGATTGTTGATTCTTCGACGAATATTATTCGAATGATTTATAATACAACTGGAGATGGCTCCTATTGGAATGGCCATTATGATTGTAGGTCGCCTTCTGCTTCTTAAGCTTTTTTTACTCCTCTTTCACTCTAAGCTATTATTATAACAAAGAAAATACCTTTATTTTAGCTGCTGATCAATTGATTTCTACCACTACTTCTACTCAAGCCACTACCACCTATCCTTGGTGGCTGAGGACTTCTGTAGAACCCATAAATCCGTCTATTTGTGGAATGAAATACTATCACACTGGATATGTTAGTTACTTATAATTTGATTTTTCATTGGCGCTGAGAATCAACGATAAGGACGGTAGATTGTAGAGTACCTCAAGACCTACTTTTGGCCTTTGGCAGACTAAATTTTAGGATAAAGCAAGCAGTTGTTGCGCAGTGGTTGGTAGTCAAACCTTTCGTCTTTTTTAAACAGACAATATAGAAAAATACGACAAAGCGGAAAGAATTCAGAGCGAGTTGGCAAAAATTCACTGCTATCCCGTTATCGTATATAGTTTGTTCATAAAAAGAGACGACATCTTTCGTATCCAAGAAAGGGGCGAGACCCATTTTTATCCTAAAATTTACTAAAGGCCTTCTTTTTTTAAGATAAAACGGGTCTCGCCACAATAACCTCTTTCTTGGATACGAACGGTATCGTCTTTTTTTTAATAAAAAAAAAGGCTATAATTATGATCTCAATTGCAGATCACAAGCACCGATTATCCTAATAACTATCCTCTTGTTAATGGTAACTGTACCAATACCTTAATTTCAAATAGCCGTTTGTAAGTTTTTTTAAAATAATATAATTATTTTTTAAATCTTCTAGCACTTGCATTGCCTTCGATGTTTTTGATATTCGTCAAAACGACTCTGTGACTATTTATGATGGCGCTGAGTTGATTATTCAACGGTAAATCAAAAAAAATGAAGAAGCCTTTTTTAGATTTACCAGTGCGAATCCTCCTATCTTGGGACGGTGTTACTATTCTAATCAGTATACGTACATTACGATCGTTTTCACAACCCAAAATTATTATTATCAATATGTGAAGGGATTTACTTCTCGTTTTGGCAGTAGGACCTCTATTTTGATAGAAGATACAATGAAATTACAGGCAGTTTGGGTACTCTTCCAACCCCCTTTCCTCCCAACTTCAATTGAAGGAGAGTTTTTTTTTTGAATGAATTCATTTTTTAAGAGTTTTTATGAAGAATTATGAAGGATTTTTTTTTCTCAGCTCTCTATATTGCTCGCTATAGTCCCTCTAGACTTTAGGAAAAAAAATAAGACTTTGGAGAAAATCAGACTTTAAGAACTTCGAACTTTTTGAAGCTCTTGAAAGATCAGAAAATCTTAAATTAATTTGAATTTTTAAGCTTTCTAATTTTAATAAACCCAGCACAGACTTCAATAGAACAAACAACAAAGAGACTTTGTTGACCCAATGGATAGCGCCTTATCGTTCCAGCGGACTCGACTTTTATCAAAAAGTTAGAGAGAAACGTCATTTCTCGCCAATTTTTACCCGTTGCGTAGTGCGTACACACACATCTTAGTTTTAATTTTTTGATCTCTCCTACAACTTTTGGTATTCTTCTTGATTTAATTCGAATATTTCTGTAAGATGGCGTCTGGATTTGCGTATTTGAACTAAAAATATTATCTCATTTTTAGCGAATATTTGAAGCTACAATATCCACCGAATCTGCTTTTCTAATTGTTGAATTTTTAAGGCTTTTTTAAAATCAAATTTCTTGGAACTTTAGATGCAAAAAATTAGACCTTTTTATTTGAAATTTAGGATGGAGGAAACCAATCAAGATCTTGTAAATAAGCTAAACGAAGCTTGGAAGATTATAGCGGAAAAGAACGAGGAGATCGAGCGATTGCACAAGGAGATAGAAAGACTGCGTGGAGATAAGGGAGAACAATTGGCTTCGACTTCAGGTTTGTTTGAGAATCTCAGCAAGGGATACTTTAAATTTTTCGTAAAATAAAAGCGCGTTTATTAGATAGAAATCTTACTGTAGATTAGAGCCATTTCAGGCAAAACATCTATCGAACCAGATCCTAAAAAATCATCAACAAATGCGGTATTTTGATTGCAAAATAATTTTACAAAATTCCCATTTTTAGGTGTTATTCTTGAGCCAAGAGGCTATCTATTCTTTTAATGTGAATACAGAAAGAATCACGAAAATTCGAATCAAATTGCCGACTTATAAAAAGGTTGTTACGACTGAGCTATTCTGCAAAGCTACACAAAAAAAAGAGAAATACAGCAGCGTCAAAGCTAAGCAAATCGAAGATTTTGGGGTAGTTTCTCTTAACGATGAGATTTATCTCTTCGGCGGTTTGCTTCAAGATCCAGAGGAGACGATCAAATGCTGTTTTAAGCTGGAAGAAAATGGCAGTTGGAAGATTATGGCGGAAATGAGGGAAGCAAGAGCTTGTATTTCGCATAGCTCTGTCGTTCACAACAACGAAATCTGGGTGATTGGAGGAGTCAAACAGGTTCCAACATCCAACCGTTTGGAATATGTCAAATCCATGGAAAAGTATAATCCAACTACTAATAAATGGAAAAAAATGCCGTGAGTTTTCCCGTCTAGAAACTTAGAGAGTCTCTTAGCGCAAGGTTTGGTAGTATTTGGGCAGGCATATCCATATAGTATACTAGGCTTAAGTTCTGCGCGAAAATTTGAATTCGTTCAATGAATTTTATTTTTTTGCGTTTTCTATCATTTCTTATATTGTTTACGTACAACAAAAAAAGACTATACTATTACACCAAAAAGCAGAAATACACGTATGATTATAATGTAATTGTACTAAAGTATTGCAGCAATTCACATTATTTTTGTTAGTGATATACTCATTTTATTCCAAATTAGTGTTTTACCTAAAAACATAGAACAAAATGATAGAAAACGCAAAAAAAACGAAAAGAGAAAGAAAATTTAATGAAATAATTCAAATTGACGCGCAGAATTTAAGCCTGGTATACTGTATAGGGGTGTCTGCCCAAGTACTACTAAACATTCTGCTAGATCATAAAGTCAAATACAAGCTTCCTCCAAAGCGTAGGCACTAATGATGCCAAACAAAAACAATTTTTGTCCAAAATTCACAATAATTTTCTCATCGAGAATACGCTTTCAATCCTTAAGCGTAGATTAGAATTGTTACCTTAAAATTTAAAACAAAAAAGCGAATTTTCAGACCGCCTTCCGTCGAAGAGAGAATAGCAGCAACTGTCCTAAATGGGAAAATTTATGTTTGTGGCTTAGGCAGTCCAAAAGTTCTCAACGACTGTCGGGCAGTCGAAGTTTTCAACGAGGAAACCGAGGAATGGAGTAAAATCTTCTCAGCTAATTATCCAATCACAGTTCCGACCTATATGATCACCTACGACTCGAGCCTACTCTTAATCGGAACCTGCTATACAAAAAATGTGTATCTAAAGGAATTGCGGAAATTGGATGTCCGAAAATGTTTGCTAGATAGCGATGATTATGACTATGACTATGACTATGCGAAGGACTTGGCAAAATTAATTAAAATGCCCAGCTTTGAAGAGGAATGGTATCGATTTTGGGCCATTGAAGTGGCAAATAAGATAATAATTTGTGGAGGATATTCGATAGAGACTCATCTCAATCCCCCTCCTAGGCCAGAATTTCAAGATGTTCATGTATTCGACGGAAAACAATGGTCAATCGTCCAACGATTGCCAAATAATCTTAGTCAATTTGAATGCGTGCCTCTTTCTGATTCACTCGAAGCAAAACTTTGTAAGAATTTTTAGCTCCTATAAGATTTTTTATTTAATAAAACTCCACGTGAAGGCTTAGCTTTTTCATAAACTTCCCAAAAAGATTTTATGCTTAACAATCTTGGAACTTGAGGGCGAGCTTCTAGAGAATTAAGAGATCTACCGTATTTCTTCTAATAGAAGCAGGCCCATCAGGGCGGTTGAATAGAAGCCTCCTCCTCCTCCCCCACATACAGTATACTAGACTGACTATTTTTGCGCGTAAAAAAATTTGAATTTTGAGCTAATTTTACTGGCTTTTGATGTTCTGTACCAAAACTGCAACTTCATAAAACATCAACAAATATGAAAGCAATTTGAAAATTACTAAAATGCATGAGAACTTATACTTTTGGGTGGTTTATATTAGAAAAAATATGGTAGTTTGTTGGAAAATAGTGTTTAGCCGACTAAAAAGTACGAAATGACACACAAGCTATGAAATAAAAGCATGAAAAAAATAACGAAATCCAATAGTGATTTTACTAAGGCTAAACCAACCCACCCCCAAAAAACAAGGTCGAAAAATAGAAACCTCCCCTCTAATAGAAGCCGGTCCAGTGAGGGGCTGAAAAATAGAAGCCCCCAGTTTCTATTAGAAGAAATACGGTATTCGCTTAAAATTGGCAATTCTTTCATATATTAAAAGTGAATGACATTTTGAATGTACTAGTTGATGTTCACAGTGAGTTCGACAGTCGATCGAACTTTTTTATCGTATTGTTTTGCCAATTTCTTTGATAGTCAGAGACTCTATTTTGAGTTTCTGTATCGCCACTTCTTTCTCCTGGACGGGTTCTTTTTTTAAAATAAATTCTTGAAATTGGATTCGGATATCCGACCTTTTTGGCGATTTAGAATGGTTAGGCAGAAACGCAAAAATCGGACGAACTTATAATTTTTGAACATACTGTATATCTGACTTTTATTAGTAAAATTTTAAAAGTTTTATATTGGCTGTTCTTATCAGTCAACGCCAGGCTTTCTCTTATCATTTTCTCTTCTATTCATTTGCTATTAGCTGAGCAAATTCTATATTAAGTTTCTTTTAGAATGTCGGGTTCAAGTCTAACTGAGACTGACCCGACCTTGCAAGTGTATGAAGCTCAGGCTATTATCGTTGAAAAGGACCAGAAACTGGAAGAAAAAGATTTCGAGATTGAGCGCTTAAAACAAGAAATTGAAATGCTTCGGATGGAGAATAATTCCAATAAAAACCAGCAGGAATTGGCTCAGAAAGGTTGGTTTTATTTGAAACTAGATGATGGGAAATTCAGTTGAAAAACTGGAACGAGATCTAGCTTCACAAATTGAGAATTTGAGCGACAGATTGAAAAATCTCGAATTAGTTGCCAATCAAAATAAAAATATCAAAAAATTATCCCAAAAAAGTTTAAAATTTCCAAAAAAAATTTATGAAAAATTAAGTTATAAAAATAGAACAAGATCTAGCTGCATCACAAAATAAGAATTTTGATCTAATCAATCACTTGACTTCTCTAGAAAGGAGTGTGAACCAACTGAATGAAAAAAACAAACTGGGAAGCCAGCAGAATTTAATGCCCGATGGTATGCTCAAAAGTGATTTATTTAAAGGCGTTTTAGCGCAAAATGCAGTTCAAATCGAAAATAAAGTTGAAATAGAGAGCGGGGGACAGCAAAAGACATCAGTATGCATTTTTAACTTTTAGACTTTGCTTGTAGGTTTTAATTTTGGGCGGTAGAGGATTTTTGAATACAATTTACTTGCTTGATTCGAAGGCCCAAAGTTGGAAGAAACTAAAAATAACTCTTCCAATGGGATTGTTTGATTTTGGAGCTGTTGCACACAATGAGGAAATCTATATTTTTGGAGGAAATTCCAAAGATTGTTATAAATTGAGAGATGATGGAAGTTGGATCAAATTGGCATCGCTAAATCAAAAAAGAGTTTATATTTCTAGTAGCTCTCTGGTTTACAAAGGAGATATCTGGGTTATTGGAGGATATTCTGGAGATTCTGGAAAACCTCTAAAATCAGTAGAAAAATATGATATTTCCCAAGACAAATGGACCTACATGCCGTTAGTTTTCCTCCAAATTTGAAAAGGACACTCTCTAGCGTTGATAATTTTGCCGGATTTCGGTAGCTACAGTAATTAATAGCGGCGGATCCAAAAGTGCGAAAAAATTTTCTTACTTCAATTAGTTTCATGCAATTTCGTATGTATTTCCGAAATATCAGCGCATTATTTTGCATTGAATAAAAGTACTGTAGGAGACGTCGAACTGTCCCTTTAATAAAAAGCTTCCAGTGAGATGAATTATGCAAGACGTTATGCAGCAGCAGCAGTATTTAAGGATCGAATATTTGTCACTGGAGGATGGAGTGAAGAATACTTAAAATCTGTGGAGATGTTTGATCCAAAACTACAGGAATGGATCTTCTTTTGTGATTTGCCTATTGAAGTTGCCTGCCATACGATGCTAATCAGCAATTCAACTCTATCCATTTTTGGAGGCTATTCTCGCTCATCAAATAGCGTATGGGAAATGGCTATCGAAGATCCCAAGAAGAAATGGACAGAAAAACTGAGTTTTAAACATTCACGATGTGAATTTGGAATAGGAAAACTATCAAATGGAATTATTGTATTTGGTGGTTGGGGAGAAAGTGGAGAAACATCCGAAATATTTGATGGAAAGAAATGGATTGAAGGACCAATTCTGCCTCAAGATCTAGCACACTTTGCTTATACATCCATTCCCCGATCTCTTGAAGGAAGATTTCTAAAGAAATTTTTTAGACAGGAGCAGCCGAGAAATCAGCAGAATTTAATGCCCGATGGTGTGCTCAAAAGTGATTTATTTAAAGGAGTTTTAGCGCAAAATACATCGGTAGAATTTTTAACCTTTTGTATTCAATTTGTAGGTTTTAATTTTGGGTGGTTTCCAAGATTTAAATACAATTTACTTGCTCGATTCAAAGACTCAAAGTTGGAAGAAACTGAGCATCACTCTTCCAATGGGATTGTTTGATTTTGGAGCTGTTGTACTCAATGAGGAAATCTATATTTTTGGAGGATATGGCAATGGTATTCAGCAGGACTGTTATAAATTGAAAGATGATGGAAGTTGGGCCAAATTGGCATCGCTAAATCAAAAAAGAAGTAATATTTCCAGTAGCTCTCTGGTTTACAAAGGAGACATCTGGGTTATTGGAGGATCTGATGGGGAGAAGCTAAAATCAGTAGAAAAATATAATGTTTCTCAAAATAAGTGGATCTTTTTTTCCCAGGACAAATGGACCTTCATGCCGTAAGTTTTCTTCCAAATTTGAAGGGGACAATCTCTAGCGTTGGGAACTTTGCCTAAGTCGGCAAAGATTTTCCCAAATTCAAATTTCATTGTGATTTTTGTATTTCTATGAATTCTACTATTTTGCCACCATTTAGACTCTTTTATCGATGAAAAATAAAATCAAAAAGTTTGTCATTTTTGTCTGAAAGTAGTCAATAGGGTTTTCGGAGAGAAAATAATATTTTGATATAATATATAGGCTCGGGCGAAGGTGCATACTGGGTTACTGTAGTGCACACTTTTTCGTTTTGTTTTGTCAATTTATTTCTAAACATTTAGTTTCATGCAATTTCGTGTGCATTTCTGAAATCAGCGCATTATTTGCATCGAATAAAACTATACTGTAAGAGGCGCCGGACTACCCCTTTAATCGAAATCTTCCAGAGAAATGAATTATGCAAGACAGGATGCAGCAGCAGCAGTATTTAAGGATCGAATATTTGTCACTGGAGGATGGAATAAAACATTTTTTAAATCTGTGGAGGTGTTTGATCTAAAACTACAGAAATGGATTTTATTTTGTGATTTACCTATTGGAGTTTCCTGCCATACGATACTAATCAGCAATTCAACTCTGTCCATTTTTGGAGGCAGATCAGAATCTGACCGATTAAATAGCGTATGGGAAATAGATATCGAAAATCCAGCGAAGAAATGGACAGAAAAACAGAGTTTTAAACGTCCACGATCGTTTTTTGGAATAGGAAAACTCTCAAATGGAATTATTGTATTTGGTAATAGTGAAAATAATGGTGAAACATCCGAAATATTTGATGGAAATGAATGGATTGATGGACCCAAACTTCCTCAAGCTCTATCACACTTTGCTTATACATCCATTCCTCGTTCCCTCGAAGAAAGATTTTTGACAAAATTTTCATAAATCTTTCAAAATTATTTGTTGATATATCAAAAGCTGTTCGTAAAGCTATTCATCCTATAAAATCGGAAATAAGATCTTACTTTTCGAGTTGACAATGGGTTCTTTTTATAGTGAGGCTCTATTCTACTGGATCCAAATTTTCGAGGAAAAGCATAAGAACAGTGCATTTTAGTCTAAAATAAAGGTGTATGTCTCGCTTTCGTCCTCCAATTGATATCCAACTGGCCACTCCTACTTCTTATCGCCGCCGGAATTATGTGCCCTCCGAAAACTTTGAGCCATAAGGCCATTAATCTCTGCTTCTTATCTGTCCCTCCAGGGTTTAAAATAATAAACGATTATCAGACAAAGATTGCTCTTTCACTTTGAAGGTCTTTCCCCAACCATGGGCTCGCTCTCTCTGCTTCTACTGTTTTCTCTGATCTCCTCTTCAGCTGCGATTTCTTGTCCCAGTGGCTACATCGACGGCGGGGATGGAAGCTGTTATTCCCGAGTAAGCCATCGCAATCTTCATTAGAAAACCAAATGTTTCAGCCATTGTGGTCGAATAGTCGCTTCGATGCGTATGATTCTTGCTCCAGAAGCGGAGGATATCTTTATGACATCCAAAATGCGTTTCAAAACTCATTCGTCCGGCAGCAAGCCAGCTCTGTTAGTTCCGTTTGGCTTGGTCTCACCTGCCTTTCAAACAGCTTTTATGACTGTCAATGGGATGTCAAAACGTATAGCAACTACACTTATAATTATAATAGCTTCAAGACAGGCGAGTCTTCCGTGGGATTTTGTCAAATCTGGGTCGCTTTTTGGCTGCATTAGACTACTGTAATTTGTATTTAATTTCTAGTTGAAAAGCGAGCGCCTGATTTTATACAAAATTTACTGAGATTTATCTTATTACTTTTATAGTTTGTTCATAAAAAAGACGACATCTTGATACCCCGAGAAAATTTTAAAAAAGGGGGATTTTAGCGGCGAGACCCATTTTTATCCTAAAATTTATTAAAGGCCTTTTTTTAGGATAAACGAAAAGGCGTCTCGCCGCGATAGCCTCCTCAGCTGTCGTCTTTTTATGAATAGACTATCATTTATTTTGGGAAAGGGTTGCGATTTCTAAAAGTAACCTAAAATCAATTCCTTTTCTCATTGCATTCAAAATACCGTATTTCGATTAAAAAGCAGTTTATTAGTTCCCTTTTTGGCTACAAAAATTCTTCTAATCTATTTATTCTAATGGCCAGATTGTGGAAGCAGATCGCTGTGATCATTCTGCTGACAAAAATTGATGTCATTCGGAAGGAAGCGATAAAAACGGGCAGAGAGCATAAAATGTCTACAAAAGAGGACAAAAGATTTTTTAGGACCGAATGGAACCCTAGGGGCTTGCGTCTACATGGATATTCCGACCGGCATTTGGTATAGCGGAGATTGCTCACGTAGAAACGCCTATGGCTGCAAGTACACTCCGAATATTGTCGGTGGGTTCAATCAGTCTTTCAAATTAAAAGAAGGAATTAAAAAACTACAATTTCCGGGCTTAAAAAACGAAGGATTGAGGTCCCAACTTATTCTTAAATACCGTATACATGGTGATTGTAGAGTACCCTATTTTTGGCCTTCGGCAGACTAAATTTGAGGATAAAGCAAGCAGTTGATGCGCAGTGGTTTATAGTCAAACCTGTCGTCTTTTTTGAAACAGACAATATAGAAAAATACGACAAAGCGGAAAGAATTCAAAGCGAACTGGCAAAAATTCACTGCCATCCCATCATCCCGTTGTCGTATATAGTTTGTTCATAAAAAAAGACGACATCCTTTGTATCCAAGAAAGGACTTATCGCTGTGAGACTCGTTTTATCCTAAAAAAAAAACAGAGGCCTTTAGTGAATTTTAGGATAAAAATGGATCTTGCCTCGAAAACCCTTTCTTGGATACGAAGGATGTCGTCTTTTTTATGAACAGACTACAAAATCAAATTCTCAAATAAAAGCGACTCGCCTAATTTTTTCAAATAAAAAAGCTAGTCTTTGCCCTTCCAAATCTCGGTCAAATTATTAATTTTCAGCGCCTCGCTGCTATTCTATAAACAATTATCCTACCGTAACATTCCGCTCCAACTGCCTCATAGTTCTTCCTCCCAGCTCCTATTCCTCAGCAAATACGACTTGTGTTAATTTGTACGCCAATCTATCTTCTATCCATTCACCCGCAGTATGTTTATTATCCCCAAAAATTCAGCAAAAAAACATTATTTTGCTAGGAGAATCTCCTCATTCACAATTTGGTTCGATCTTCTTCCAACTCGACTTATATGTACAATGGATTGAGGGATATGGTCATGAATGGAATGGATTTTGGCTACACTTGGGCTGATAGTTCGTCCGTAAATTATTTGAATTTTGGTAATAACTTTTAAAGTAAATCTTTAAAAAAAGTGGCTAGGATACGAGAACAAAGCAGTTGGACAGTGCGTAGCTATGGCTCTTATGAATGATTTTGTTAGTGATGCGACATGGATGAGCAGCAATTGCGCCTCGTCTTTGCCATCTGTTTGTAAAATGCGTAAGTTTGAAGATATTTTTTGTTGAAAAAAATAGTTGAATTTAGCTTATCAAAGTCCATACAACTTCCCGTCAATTACACCCGCTCCCACGACGGATATACCCACAAGAGCTCCTCCAATCTGTTCGTCTCCTACCATTCTTTCAGGAAATGGAACGGTAAATTACCATAACTTCCCGCAATTTTGATAATTTTGATGTTCTGCAATCTTGTAGAAGAGATTAAGTGCCATAACTTTGTCGAATATTAAAACAACTAAAAATTACATTAAAAGTAAGAAAAACGACAAAGTTTATCGGGCTAAAATGGATCCCGCGCGAAAAATCAATTTTTTTCTGAACTTTGGTGAGATATTACGGTAGCCATGGTTAAGAAAATTCAGAAATTCAATTCTTTTTTAACTTAAACTTGTTCGGAAAATCTTGATTACGGTATAGTCTGTTTATAAAAAAGATGACAGCCGATGTTCCGCTAAAAGGGGGTTTTCGCGGCGAAACCATTTTTATCCTAAAATTTACTTAACAGCTCACTTAATAGCTCGTAAATCAGGCTTAAAATCAATTCTCATTTTCATTCCCCCTTCGAAATAATCAAAATTTAGGTCTACTCTCCTGGATATCCGTTCAGCTCAGATCATAATACTTGCCAATATTTGATCAGTGTCGATCAGTATCACAATGCTCAGCTAGTTTTCACTGATGTCAACCTTGGACCCAATAGTATTTTGCAATTTTATTCAGGAATTAATGAGGCCTATCCTTTCCAAGTGTAAGTTTATATGGCAAAATTACTTTAGGATTCTTGCAGCGCTTTTAAAACTAAATTTTAATTTTTCAGTTTTACGTACTATAATAGCACACCAAATGCAACGGTTTTTTCTTCTACAAACTTTCTGAAAATGGTCTTTTCAACACCTGGAGATAACTCCAAATGGGCTGCGAACTTCCGTTGTGAGTTCGGATTTGATTGAAAAGCGAACTTTTTTGTTTTTAGCTTTGATCTATCCTTGTGGAGGGAATTACAGTGTCTCGGGGAATGTGACTAGTCCAGGCTTCCCTGAGCCTTATCCACAGCTGAGCATGTATTGTGTCTATGTACTGAATGCCCAAAATAATAAGTCGTAAGATCTTTTTTGGGATAGAAACATCTCGAGCGTAGGACTTGCGTCAAATTTGATGAGCTGAGTCTCCGAGTTGGAGACTTCATCCAAGGTTATGATGGATATGTTGGTGGATCACAGTTCGACCCAATACCTGGCGCAATCAGTTGCACCTTTTTGAATCCATATGCGACGATTCTTTTCCAAACCCGCTGGACAAATGCTGGAACTGGACAAGGATTTTCCTTGCGATTTGCGTCTAATTGGCGGGATCTTGACGTTCCTTCGACCACCATCCAGCCAACACCTCCCTCATCTTGCGGCAATACTTATTATGGCAATGGGACGGTATCTCTTCTAAAAATTGAGGAGTTAATCAAAAAATTTTAGATCAACAGTCAAAATTATCCATTGCCCTATCCACCTGAAAAAATCAACTGCACTTATACATTGAATTCGAATGCTAAAAAGTGGGTGGAAACTAGAAAAAAAACAAAATGGGATTTAGGACTTGCTTAGTATTTGACGCTTTGAATTTGAGGACTAAAGATTCCGTGGCACTTTACGATGGAGTGGGAAATAATATCCTCATCGCTAAGTGAGTTGAAAAAGAGTAGTGATGGGTATCCTTAAATTTGACCTTAAAGAGACCAGGCGTGAGCGGTTAACCGGGTTTTTTTGCAAATCCAAATGCGAATTTTCGGTTTTTAAAAACAGAAACCGCTCTAACTCCTGGTCGACCAACATTTCTCTTTTTACCCAGTGGCATCCATTTCGAGCGAATGCTATTTTTGGGGAATTTCTCTCCAAGCTTTTTCCAGAGAGGCTTTTAATGAGTCAGCTTCTTCTTACAAACCTTCTCTTCCAAAATTCTCAGCTTGTTTGCAATCATTGCAATACGCAGGCCTTGCGATTTATAGAAAAATTACGGCGCGAGAAGGAAATGGCTTCACCGTTTTATTTTTAAAAAAACAATGGGTTCTAAGTATTAAAATATATTAAAAACTGAATAAAACTAAAAGGAAAAGGCTAAAACATCAAACTTGCTCTCCCGCGCACACAGACAATTTGAAACAATGGACCACCCTGCAACTCGGCTATAAGCCCCTAGAGTTACTGTAAAAACGTGACTTTCTCCACGATTTTAAAACAAGAAAAGGCAAAAAGTTGAGACTCTAAGTCTATTAAAAGAGATTACGGTAAGATTTTTTTAGGTTCACCGCAGGAGCTATTGCACCTGGAGTCTACTGCACTCGCTATTCTCCTAATTTATATGTTCTTTTCTCTACTATCAATACAGTTTATTCATTTGTAAACGGTTTCTCGGCTAGATTCGCAGGTTTTCTATCTCATTTTCATATTAAAAATTAATCATTTTCAGCTGATCCCGCTGATCTTCCCGTCTAAAAAGAGAACCAAAGCAATAAAGAAGTTTAATTCGCTAAATTTGTAACAAAATTATGGGTAAGAAACTAAAGTTTTTATTCTTTTGGAAAAATATTTACAACACTCTAGAACTGGGCGTGAATATTAGGTAGAAATATAATATTAATTAAAGCAGAGGAGGGATTCAAAAATAATCGTGGCGTTTCCAAATTATAACCCGTCTCGATAATGGAAGTGAAGCGACTAGAAGGAACACTGGGAGAAATTACCACCGAATAATAAAGTTGGAAGCTTAAGGAGTTGTCGCTCCAGTCATTACAGAAAACACTTCGAGTTCATCTATTTCAAACATTCGATCGTCTACCAGAGCTGGACTTCCAAATGTACGACAAGCTGATGACATTCCTCGAGTGAGCTCTTCTTCAATTCTAATAGCATCACCATCTCCTGATCCAATCTACAATAAAATAAGCATAAAATATGATTTAGATAAATTCACTCACCACCATTAGCCTATCCTTCGCAGACATAAACATTTGCGGACAATTGTCGGCATTTTCGTTATCCTTTCCTACCCATTCATAGGGAACTGGCAGTTCTGTTTCCTTATCCAATCTCCAAACAAACGATTCTCCAGTTCCAAAATATCTAAAAAGGTTAAACTAATTCTTAAAAAAGGCTCCTACTCACTTTGATTTTGTTCTTTCTTTTCGATCATTTCTTTCTAGCCAAGATGCACTACAATAAGCTCCAAAAATATCTCCTTTGCATGTTCTAATCAGCAGCAATGATTGATCAGCGTTTTCAATACTATAAATAGGTTGTTTTAACTAAAAAATAAAAGAAAAAACATACTTAAACCATAGTTTTGTAAAGCTAGCTCCATCTTGACTCAATCGGAATAGAAGTTCTGGTGTTTGTAGTTGTAATCTCGCTGGTAGACGGTAAATTATTTCAGCGACTGCTTCTAAAAGTATTTAGAATTTTTAAAAAAAGTTGGCTAACCTGAATCTATGATTCTGGACTCGAAGGGCTTGCAAAACAGTCGAGAGACGGCCTTCCTTGATGCTTTTTTATTCGTCTGCTCTCGTGTTACTTCATCTCGAAGCTAAAAAGGATGCTGATTTATAAGTAGACAATAATAAATATAAAATTAATATTTAAAAAACAAACAAACCCAATAGAATGGAGTAGTAAGAAAGGACCACATGTTGAAATGAGAGTAAGAGTTTTTAGAGACTTTTTCACTCAAATTTGTGTGTCTTTTCGCCTTATGTCTATCAATTTTGCGCAATTTGAGTATCATTTTAGCTGGCTTTCTTTTATTTGGTTTAGCGATGAAAAAATGTATAGATAAGTTGTTGGCTAGCGTAGCGGTTCTGCTCTACTTTCAACTTTTTTTGAGCTCTTTTAGATGAAAGTTCGAGTCCCCCAAGACTTTTTTCTTTTCTTTATTTTTTAATCAAGTTTCTAAAAAAATTAGATAAAGATAAAGAGATAAAACGTAATAGGGATTGAACCTGTGGTTAAAAAACCAAAAGAATGGGAGACAAAGGGCGGAACCGCTTAGCTACTAACCAAACACTTCCCAGTCCGCCACTTACTATATTTAACATGAAAGTCTTCCTATGTTCTCAGTTAGACTTGGTTGATCGGAAAATGGAAAAAAAAGTTTTTTAGGCTCTATAGGGTAATTGAAATCAACTCGATTGATCCTGATGATCTCCTTTCGAATGAAAATCACGAAGAAATTAGAAAAACCCACTCTATCTTCATAATGCGATTGAATTCTGGCAATATTGCTGCTTTGAAGGTTCCTAATTCTCGTACAAGTGGCAATGAATGTCTCAGTGGAAATCTGAAATCCTTTTTTTCCTTGTTTTCATCTTTTTTCTCACCTGCATCTGCTGGGCAATCGCCTGCAATTCTCCCCTAACAGCGTCAACTCTCTCCTCGATTGATTTTCCAGAAAGATCGTCTCTCGCCTCCGACTGAAAATTCCATACTGCTTCAAATAGTCAAACGGATCTCGCTAGCTTTTATAAGAGAGCACATAAAGATTAAAGCGAAAAACCAAACAAACCTTGAGTCCTTTCGACCAAATATAGACAGTTGCTATGGCTGCCCGAATGACGAATTTGCTCCCCTCAACCAGATAGCAATCAACTACTCTAATCGCATGGCTCATTGGCAATCCATGGAAAATCCAAGTCAACCAATCTCTCATCTAAAATATCTTTTTTTTCCAAAAGAAGATGAAAAAGCTTACAGTCTTCACCAAAATGACATCATCTTGCGATCCTACTCGACGCTTTAAAGCCGTATAAGCACTAGGCTTATGTTTCTTAACAAGAGCAAGGATGGTATGAGAAGAAGCAGCCCACTCAAGGGGAGAAGTCATCAAATATCCCTAAAATTGCTGATTTTTAGGTGAAAAATTGATTTCCGCTGTAAATTTAGCCCTAAACGGTCACTTTTTGACTCAAACAGGGCTTAAATACTGTAATCCTGCAAAGTGAATAGATTTGACTCTAAGATTCAGCAAGCCATAGAAGGATTGGTAATTAATATGAGAACTTATAATCTTTTGCAAAGTTATAGAGGAGATCAAGATCTACAATTGTGCAAAAACCATGGAGAAAAAAGCTGGAGAAAACGGAGGAAGATTTACTTTAGAAGCTAGAAGTTGATTAACACAGGCGAAGACATCAGCATCCTCGAGATAATGCAGCATCAGGGCACATAATGGATAGAGCATCTGAAGAGTTAATTACTTTTTTAGCTTTTTTTATTTGAACTTACTGGAGCAGAACTGATCTCTGGGCGCATGTTTTCGATTACTTTGAGCAGACGAAGCAGCCGCATTGTTCCCTGTTCGTTCAGCTCGAAATTGTTGATGACAACCCCATCTTCGTTTAAAAACAGCGGATTGGAGGCTTTTTCTGCAAGATTTGAGATGTATTTTTGCAGCTCTTCCCGACCCTCGTTGACTCCTACACAGGACGCGTTAGATAGCATAGCTAACCGGGCCCCCTCCGGGGTTGAAGCCGGTTGAGCAGCGTGAGCAAATACGCCCTAGCTCCAGTCATGTACACGTGCCCCCGAATAAAAACTATTGTTTGGTAAACACAATAGCAGGGGAGAAGAGGTGGGGAATTAAAAATCAATTCAATTCAACGCGGGGGGTGAAAAGAAGCGACAAAAATAGGACACTTGTGAGACATACGGTAGGTTTTGCGGCTGTTTTAAGAGAAGAGTTGCCACTTTTTGGTCTTTCAACATAAAAAAAAAGGTTTTTTTATTTTAAAAATGATTTTCTTCCCTAAAGAGACTCAAAATGAATGAGAAAATGCTCTGATTTTGACTACAAAAATCCAATTGAGTCTCACATGAAAAACGCAAAATTTGTAAAGGTTACAGTACTTTTATCAAAAAGCGATATTCTGCAATCTTGTAGAGGAAATCACGAGCTACAACTTTGTAGAACATCAAAAAATCCAAAAGTTGCGTTAAAATAGAGAAATAAGCAATTTTTAGGGTATAGAATCCCAATAGGCTGTCCAATTGGGAATCACGAACTTTTATGTTGTTTCTAGCGAATTTGGATTTTTTCCTAGCTGAGAAACAGATAATTTTTGACTTACTTCCACTCCGAGTTACTTCATTCAACTGATCTCTGAAGACAGCCTTGCTGGAATCGAAATCCTTCCCCCGGCAGAGTTCTCTCCACAGCTCTTTTCTAACTTCATGTCTGGTTGGCCAATCAGCTTTTCGGACAATTTTCTTCACCTGAAAAGCAGCAAAATGTGCTTTGGGGATAGAAGAACTCTTGCAACTCTAACTTTTGGATTCTAATTTTCGACCGGAAAAGAATAAATAGAACCGCTCCGACCCACTGCGTACTAGCAGAGGTCGAGCAAACACATTTCGAGGGTATTCACACAGCTGGCAAAGGGCACCAAGAGTGAAAGTATATTAGTCCCTTTGACCTCTTTTCTACTCGCTCTAATTTTGAGAAAAATTTAGGATTTTAAAATAATTGAATCAAAGAAAAATTGATAAATTCAAGAGGAGTCCTCTATTATTTTGGCCTTTTACTCCCTTCCAGACTCAAATTTATCTAATTTGATGTTTTTCAAACTTGTTCTCCAGAAAATTTGCTATCAAATGAGTGGTAGAAAGTCAAATTTTATTCGAATTTGGTCAAGTTATGGGCATTTTTTTAAACTTTTAGAAGATCAGCTGATTAGATAATTTGAGCCAAAAATAGGTGAATTCTCTCTGTTATAGCCAGACAAATAGATGAATAAGCTGGGCTATAAACCAGTTGAATCGCTTTCCCAAACTTACATCATCAGTGAATAAGGTGGCTTGGATGTATTCCGAAGTGAAAGACTCCTCAGAATATCCGGAATCGGATGAGGAGTTGGAACTAATTGATCGAGTGCGTTCAACGTCGTTTGCCATTTATATCAACCAACCAAAATTTAAAACAACTTGGAGAAAAAGGAAGAATAAGAAGAAGGGAGAGAACCTTCAATGGTCGATAGATCTCATCTCGGGGGATGCGATAAAAAGTGATATTGCGCAGCAATTGAGAGAATAAGACCAGCGACAGCAACAGCAGACCGTTTTAGGTAAACAAACCCAGGGGCGGGGTTAGAAGAACGCGAGAGTGAGAGAGAGAGGAGAAGCCGGAACGAGGAGAACCGGAACCCTTAGGGGTCAAATACAAATGTCGGAAGGAGATTAGTACCCAGCTCAGCCACAGCTGATGGACGCACATACACTGTTTGCATTAAAGATCTCCCCCTTTTGACCACGCCACTGCTAAAAATGATCATTTTTGTATGCAATCATGCTCAACAAAGTTTTATAGATTTTGTAGAACATCATTTTCAAGAAAATTATTGTAGATCCCAAAATATTTATTCTTTAGCTCAGAAAACAGTCGTTTTCTCGTAATTTAAAGTTAATTTCCGAGGGTTTGGTGTTCAAAAACTTGAAGTTTTTTAAATTCTCTACAAAATCGAAAATAACAGTCAAAATCTTTGGGATTTTGACCAAACTTTTTATCCGACTATTGTATGCTCGAAAATATAAAATTTTTCCATTTTTTTAAAAATGAATTTCTGAATTGTAGATGTTCTACAAATTTATAGAGCTTGATTTTCTCTATTATAGAGATAGAGATCTAAGAATTTTTTTAGAGACTAGGAGAGTGAGATGAACTAATTTGTACTAGAGACCGCAGAACCTCCCGATAGCTTATCAGCTCGAAAAGTTTATTTATGCGAGTAGAGAAAAATTGAAATCCTCTTACGCCCCGGCGGATGTCAGCCGCCTGTCCTGATAAAGGCCAAGAGAAGGAGGAGAAGACGAAAATAACAAAACTGTACGATTTCGGCGGAGAGTGGGAAAATCATCATAAATTGCCACGTTCTATCAAGAGACGAGAGCGATCGGCGTTTTTACCAAAAGAGACTTATTTATAGTCAAGAATTCTTCCTGGGCAATAGGACGTCAAATTTCCCAGTTAACTTCCTCTCCTTACTGTACTGTCGCTACTCCAGACAGTGAGAAAAAGACAACGGAACATTGACTCACAGAGGGAGAATGACTGTTTTTATTTACTTTCTCAAAGAGGCAAAATATTTCTGGAAAAACTGGGAGATAATACACCAACAAATCTGCCAAAAAAACAGAATCTTAGTTGTTTATTTTTCTCTAACCGATAAAGTCAGAAGGAGTACTGTGGGATTCAAAAAATGGCGGTATTTCTAGACGTTTCTCTAGACTGTATCAACAAAATCGGGCAAAAACTTAATTTTCAGTGTTCTACAAAGTTAAAAGATAACTTTTAGGCTAGAAAATCAGAGGATTACTGTAGGATTCAAAAAGAAAAGGAAGTTTTTACTAGAAGATCTCGACTGGAATACCGTATTTCCGCGGCTTAAATTTTCAAAATTTGTCGAAAAGCCTCAACATTTGAAACAAAGTTGGATCTCTGTGCGCTCTGCTATTCGAGAGAATATGGTAGATTGTTTTTTTTTAAATAAATTCGACGCCAACTTTGATCTTAGATGAGTGGTTACTGTATGAGGAATGAATGGCTGTTTTTTTTAATTTATAGGCGGAAAGGAGGTGACTGTTTCTGTTTACTGAAAAATGAGACAAAGTATTGTCATCTGGCCATGGGAAGTGGAGAGATACGGTAAAAACAGCTCGTCACCGTCTCACAAGGGATTGGAGACAGCAGGGGAGATGGAGGTTTATATAATGTCCTATTCTCTCTTGACCTTGGTCTCTCTGCAGGAAGACCAGATCTCTCGAGATTAACGAAGTGCTCAAATGATATTTCTTCTTTGTCCCAAATTTCCGACAAATCAATCCCTCCCAGTGGAAGGAACACTAGAGATGTCCAATAATGCGCTTGAATTGCAAATATACAAATCCAACGTGCTAGGAACAAGGCGCTAAGCAAATAATGAGAGAAAGAGGGAGGATGTCTTTCTCTGTATCTTAGAGATCACGAAAAACGCATAAAAATACCGACTTGCGTTCATTTTCCTCCAAAAAATTGTCAAAGAGTTGCTCAAAATTGAAAGCTTGGATGATTTTTTCTCATCGAAATCGACAGAAAATAGCCCATTTTCTTGATAAATTCGACTTTTCCAAAGCCAAGCCCAGAGAAATTGAACAAAATGGATGATTTATCGATGGAAATTGTCTCGAGAGAGTCCTAGTTCGCAGCCATAAGCACCGGAAATAATCAAATTCGTGGCCTAAATCTTTGCTTGAATCTCAATTAGGCGACTGAATCGATCTATTTTATGACATAAAAATTGGCGAAGTGGCTATACAACTGGCAGGGAAGTTAGAACTGATAACTTCCCCCCTCTGTTTTGAGTTGAGTTATCAAAACAAACAAATTTGTTTCTCTTTTTCCCTTTTTATCTAGCAAATACTAACCTTTTCAACTCGATTCAAGCGGCGATTATCCTTGATTTCATTCAACCTTGAGGGGAGGGACGAGCTGCCAATGTAGGTGTCTGAATTTTCGGTGAAACGTTGAGCATTTTCCTGAAAATTTGGGATCAGATGGAGATTATGAAATTGCGATTAATTTGATCCCAAAACGAACCTGATCCATTGAGATAGTCGCAAGATTTTGAGGAAGAAAAGAGACCTCAAAATCAATAGGGTCTCTCTCTGCCAGGGGTGTCTATATATTGACCACAGGCTTCTCCCGGCGTAATTATGTCCAGAACGGCTGGTCAGTTTTAGAACCTCCCAGCTGGCTGGCAAATCAGCCAGAATTACACATCGCGCATCAAATTTCAAAAAGAGAGGCAAACACCAAGTATAAACAAACTTTTTTCAATTTGGATATGGGATGACTATAGTCATTTGTTTATAAATGCGAAAAGAGTGGAAATAAATTACGTCCCATAAATGAATTCATTTCCGCCCATCGATTAGTCTAATAATTTCCCGTCGACTTGCCTTTACTTTCCGCTGCCAGTCGAAGTCCTCTCGATTCGGCGCTGAGACAACCTGGGGCTGGGGTGATCTCCCGGGTAGGCGAAGCGATCTCCTCAAGACGGAAGAAAGGCGTCTAAAAATTGAGAGGCTCTTTGGATTTTTTTTCTGGATATAAATAAAGAAAAAAGCAGTGATTCTTCCATTAAATTCGCTTTAAAGGTGTAGCTTCTTTTTAGAATGTTTTTGGTATTTTTTTATGAGTTTCAATGGAATTTCAAAATTCTCTATGATTCAAGATTAATTTCCTAATTTTTCACAAGTTTGGCCACAGTCAGTGGCGGAAATTGCAACATTTAACAGCTCTTATCTATCCAGTGACCACCCTATGAAGTCAACGACTCCGGCTACTTGGAGCCGCAAGTTGATCTGAACTTCTCACTTCTAAATATGGGCGAAGAAAAGTACAAAAAATCTGATAGGGAGAGGCCTACTGACTGAAATGCTGAGCTCTGAGAATGGACTCCTCTCTTGAAGGCGGGTAAATCGTCGGCCAAGTCGTCTTCCATATCGGCAGCACTGCTGCTGGCTTGCATGATAATTCTCCTATTGCTACTGAAAGATCGTTTCTTTGAAAGGGGGGCTGAAACCATATGCTCTTAAGCTGAATTCCCTTGAAGAAAAGATGAAACGAAAAGGGGAGAAAATCAAACATTTTGGGAGGAGGGATATTTCGCTCAAATTTGATCGAATTTTAAGGGAATCAGCCGCAAAAAGAGGAAGAAATACTTGCTTTCTTGACGTCTTTTGCCCAAAAAGAACCGAATTCAGTTACTCGAAAGCCCAAAGAAGAAAGTTGACCAAACTGCTAATAAAACGCCGTCGCTTCCTTTAACTGTGGTCTTTAAACTGGAATTTTGATCGACTGGCTGCTGGAAAAAGGTGTCTGATAGTCGATTTTGGGTACAAAAGTTGGAGTAGGCTAGACATATTTTTGTGATTGATAAAACGCTAAAAAGATAAGATTATTCGCAAAATCAATCAAGAATACAGTAGTTCTTCATTTTTGCGCAGTAAAAAGATCAAAAAGGCAGAATATGGAGCCAAAATCGTCCATTTTCAATAGAAATCGGATGAAAATTAGGAACTTTGTGATCTTTTCAGTGGATTTGAGCGACGCAAAGAGCTTTTGATAATTATTGGGAAAGAGAATACTGTATTTCTTGTTTTTGAGGGGAATAGGCTAGAAAATACGGTAATTTAGGCTGGACAAGAGGGAAATTTTGCGTTTTTTGAAAATTTCGGGCTTGGAATACAGTAGTTTTTTAAATATTTTTCTTACCTAATATAGAGCGTCTTGCTTTCCAAAAGTTCAAACTCTTCCTCACAAAACATTGCATTTGATACGGTAAGCCTTGAAAGGGCTGAATTTCGACGTCAAAGACTTGAATTCTCGCCAGCTCACAACTCAGTTGGCTAAAAGAGGACTCAAAAATGGGACTTTTTTCCTAAAAATTTAAAAATTTGAATCCAAAGTGCAGACGGAACTTTAATCAAAGCTTGGAGACAAAGACAAAGTGCTAGTGTATGGCGATTTCCCCCCAAAAATAGTCAGCCGTCTGCCTGGAGAAAATCGGAGAACTGCGCGATGAAAAGTCAAAGTGCCACAATCTGTCGTTTTGGCCAGTTGGGGTTGTCGCATCGGGTTCTCTGTTGCCATTATTGACAGATTGTGACAACTGCCTTTCTCTCTCTCTCTCTGTTTCTATCTCTCTCTCTCATTCATTTCAATAATCGGATAATATGCGAGAAAAAAAGAGGTGACAAGAGAACGCAGCGAGGAACTAAAAACACAACGAGATTACAGGCAGAACAAGCCAGACAATCTGGCTCCTCGCATTTATTTGTTTACTTTCGACCATATCCTGATGTGAGAGACAGTACAAAGATTGATTGAAGAAGACTACTAGAGATAAACAGCTTCAGGCTTATTTTAGCCAATTATGATCGAACTATTATGAACCTGAAGAGGTCAAAAAGTGATTGAATTTATAGGCTTCCTTTCCCTACTGCTTAAGGCTAAAAAATGTGAGTGTGAGGTTGTCATTTTCTAAACCTGAGGAGCTCAAAAACTGGTCAGAGTTTGCAAAAGAAGCTATGCGATTTGTCCTAAAACTCGTTTGCTTCTCACAAATTTATTCAAAATTGATAGAAGATCAGCAAATTCACAGCCGTTGTTTGTGCATAAAATTCGCCGAGAAATAGATCTTTCAAGCAATTAGTCTGACTATAGCTCTGAACATTTCTGAATAAAATCGTTTGAAAAATCTTGCCTTATAATTTTCATAAATTAAAGTATCGTATCTCCCCAAGAGCTTAATTTACCTTAAATTACATGGAAAAATGTAAGAGATAGTAAAAATCATAAAAAATTGTGATTTTGGGCGTATTTTTTTTTTACTTTTAGTCCTTTTAGAGTTTTAGCTTTTTTCTTAAAAAAAATGGAATTTGGAAAAATTTTGAACGAGAAAAGACACTAAAAGGACGGGTAGCCAGCCATAAAAGTGACGTGAGTCGGGTACTAAAAGAGTCTCGTAAATTCCTTACGGAAATTTATGGTAATCATTGAGGGACCTTTGTGTGGACCAAAATGCACCGAATTGTCGACAGGAAACTGATTGAACTTTTGTGAGGGGCGAAAACCGGTACTTTTCGGTCGCGATGATGCGTAAAGCCTCTTTTGGCCCCATAATTGGACTAAAAATGGGAAGCAGGAAATGAAGAAGGGCGCTTTGTTACACCGAAAAGTTGCGGAGAAGCCAGTCGATTCTGGGAATTATTTGGCTGGTTGATTGCGCTGATATTTTTACTGTCTCTTCTCTCTTATTGATCGTTTGTCTCAGCTTATGTTTTGGTGGAACCTTCGTCGACAATTTCAAAGCAATTTATTTGACAAAAAGTAGTGTTGAACATAATTTGTCAGCTGAAAATCACAGAAGCCATTGTCTGTCAGCTCACTAAACCCACGTTCGCTTTGCCGCAATCTCTAAAATCTAAAAGCTTGGAGATCAAAAGTGAAACAAAACAACCAGCTGCTTCCTTTTTCTCTGCTTTTTAAGCTTCTTTCCAGTAGGAAAGTTTTAAACCAAAAAGATGGAATTTTTGCTAAATCCCTGGTGAAATTGTCAATTTTTTCCATCAGCTTGCCTTCTATTTTTCAATAGTTTGATTTTACGCATAAAAATTCATAAATTTTGCTGATTTTTAGTCAAAATTGCGTCCAGCTTGAAGATTTGATGATAAAAATGGGAAATAATTCAATTCTAGAAATATTTTCACTTGCTTTTCTCATAAAATTATCAATTTGAGGCTTGGTTTTACAAGGAAAATGGAAGAATTTGTTTCAAAATTAATAATTTACCTGTAAAAATACAAAATCTCTCTCTGAGAGAATACAATATTCGCGCAAATTTAAAAATTTTTCAACTAATTTTGAGTCCAAAAGATTTGAAATTTAATGTAAAAAACGCTATTTTTTAATTTCCCCCAACCAAAAGTACCAATTTTTGTAATTGAATTTCCAAGGCCGATAAAAATCTCATCCATTTTAGAAATTCTAGCCAGTTTTTGTTGCCAAATGAATGTAAAAGATGACATTGAATGTGGGTGTGGAGGTGCAGCATGCAATGTGAGAGAGAAAGCCAAAGGTACAACGACTAGACACCGACTAATACGAACGACAATTGAATTAGAAAAGATTTCCATAGGAAATATTTATCTTAAAGAGCACACAAGGAGTAAATCAATCAAAGGAATCAATCTTTGTTCGATAAATATGGGGGAAAATGGAGTCACCACATGAGGTGGGAATCTCCAATGAGAATCTCAGCAGTCAAGGAAATTGGCAGCCATCAGGAGCTCCAAAGCCACATCAGGCTGGATGTTGAATTCCGGGATCTCCGTGGCAGAGTTCGTATAGCGAACTTTATAAGTGAAATATTGGCAGACCTTCTGGAGGACATGAGACCTGAAAAGGGAGAGAGGAAGATTGATGTAATTGGGTGGGGGAGAGACTTACGGAATCTCACGGAAGTTGACCTCATTGCTCTCATTTTCAGCATATTGTCCAGGTCCACTGAGCATCGACTTGATAGTTCCTGATGTCAGAGCCAGTTCCTAAAAAATAATACAATCTTCGATCGAATTTAGATTCTTTTCTCATCATCGCTAAACAATCAAAATTCACTACGGGTTTCTCCCTGATTTGTAGAAAGTTTTTGTGTCTCAATTTTGAAGTTTTCCTATTTGAAAATTCCGCGGAAAGTCTCTTAAACGTTGAAGGTTGGATACAGTATCTTCCTCAAATATGAGCTTTGATCCCAAAATTCAAGGCTTCCTTCTAAACAATTTGCGAAATACGGTAGGCTTTTGCTTTAAATTTCCTTTCGCTGAATGTTTTATCAAATTTTAGAGCGCAAAAAGCTCAGTGGTCTTACCTTTTTGATGATGAACTCGTGTCCATCGCTGCTAACCAACTTGACAAATGGAGCATCGGATCCCTCGCATCCGCCATAAGTCTTCTGCTCGGTCATTTTATACGCTAGGTTTCTGGAAAAAAAACAAAAATACGATAAGCTCATTAAAAAAGAATTAAGAAGAATAGATATCGATAAAACGTGAGCTTTTAGCAATGAAAAGACGAAAAATAAAATCTTTAATTTGATTTACGTCTTTTGAACTTTAAAAAAGAGAAGAAGGAGGTAAGAGAATTCATTACAGAAAAAAGAAAAAAGTTAGCGCCGATTTGCTGGAGTTTTTCGTTTCCTTGGAGAGGGCATAGGCTGAGCTTCTCTAAAAAAAGACGAAAAATTAAAATAAAAAAGGAGAAATACAGTATTTCCTTGACAGTATCTTCGCCAATCTCAGACGTTATTCGTCTGAGTTTTATGCCGAGTTGGACATTCTCAGCCAGAAGCGACCTCATTCGCATATTGCGATCCACAAGCAGGTGTTCCAGCTGTTTTACTCTGAAATTTGCTTCAAATTAGAAAAGCAAAATGACGGTAGGAGGGGCTCATTTTCCGAATTTAGAAATAAAATCTTATCTGAGAGTTCTCCTTTGGAAGGAAAACGATAATCTAGGAGGTCAAAAATCTTTGCTTTTTTTATTATCTCCCTGGACTCACTTGTATTGAACGCAGTCTAGCTGCTCCTTCAGGAAATTGTTCTCTCCTCGAAGTTTCTTCAACAGTTGGATTTGAGGAGCCAACGACAATCTGGGTCGATAGATTGTGCTGTGCTCATATGGCACAGAATAGGTTCTACAATCAGGCAGAATTAGTTGACAAAAAATAAGAGGTAATTACATATCCTGGTCGGGTTCTTCTATCTCCACTTCGACCGTCTCTTCGGTATATTCAGAATGGTGGTCGCATTCTCCTTGTTCAACGAGGATTTTGCTATAAATGGGTTCTCTTTTTGTTTGCCATTTTGGTGATACAGTAGTGCCAAAAAGATAAAAATAGACCTAAAAAACTTTTCGCAAAATCTACCCGTCTAAAATAAATTAACTAGATATCTAATTTTTGGGTTACTTTAATCTTAAAAATGGCTAAAACTGACTCAACGTCCTCGTGAATAACGTGATCCCCTTCTTCGTGAACTTCCTCTTCCAAGATTTCTTTGTCCTCTGAAAATTCCCCCTTGTTAGAATCTAATAACACACACACACACACACACAGGACGCTAATCTGTCGATAAGCATCCAGCTTATACGTGCAGAGAGCAATGAACTCACCTCCATGCTTGCTGTAGTCGGCAGTGCTTGTGACAACTCGATAGGATTTCTTCGACGAATGGGGAAGATTCAACTCAGTTTCAATTTCTTCATCATCCGGATAATATTTTTTTGCTACATTGGAGGATAAAAGCTCCGCTGATTTGATGAAAGCCCCAGCTTCCATTAGCTCACTCTTTCCCAAACTGAAATCAATTATTTTTTGGGAAATGGATTCATTTACATTTGTCCATCGCCAATTGCTTTATAAGGCCGACGAGTACCCCTCGTCCTGTTGTTAACGTAGGAGCGAGAAGTGGAGGGCTGTTCTGGCATTAATTCAACATCTATACATTTCTTTGAATTTTTGTGGAAGAAAACTTACATGGAGGAGGCTCGAAGATTCTATATCTGCCGGGTTCAGTTCTGACTGTATTTTGAGTTACCCTCAACTCATGGAGGGAAGAATAGTGAGGAATAGGCGACTAGAAAAAGAGCAATGAATTATTAATTATTTACTATAAAGAAGTTTAGGGTAATGGCACTTTTTTGAATTACATTTGACTAGAGGAACTTTTAAGATTTTAGATATCTCTTTTAGAAAAATCTATCTACTTAAAAATTAAATAAAAATATGTTATTCTAGGGGCTACAACAACCCGGGATGTCTCTTATGTGGATCGCGGAAAGGAAATGTATCAATAAAATCCCAAAATTTTCTGACTTTTATTGTTTCCCCTCTTTTCCAAACTCTCCCCCGAACGTTGTTCTTCCCCTCTTCTTCTTTCGAAATTGTTTGAGCCCCGAGTGAATAACAAACAATGTTAGCTAGAGAGTGAGTGGTGTAATCAGCCTCTAACCAGTTCATTTCAGAGCTGTAGCCCCCCCAAAACAAGAGAAAAAAGACTCACCATTTCATCAATCTTCTTCTCTAGGTCGTGTTCATCCTCCATTCTTTTAAAAAAATCTAAATAAAGTTTTAGTTTTAAACGAAAAAAAATCGAAAATTATGGTAATCCTTGAGAGAACAATCCGAGAAAAGAGGCGACAAGATTCAGATTGTTTATTTAATTTGAGCAATCAAAAAATCGATACATACTCGTAATTGAATGCCGATATAGATTGATGTGAAGGCAAATAAAAAGGCACATAATTTAAACAAATAATAAAAGAGATCAAACGACCTAAAACAATAAATAAAACTCTCTCTTCACTCTTTTTTGTGTGACTAGCAAATTGGCGTATACATACAGACCAGACCTTGCAGGATAAAGAATAAAATAACAGCGAGGATAGTCAACCCAACGCAGATCAAGATTTTCATCTAGAGAAATAGGAAAATAAAGGAGAGGAGGGTGACTTACTTTTCGAGCCCTCTTCTGGGCTGTCCTCGCTCCTTCGACATTTTGTTTCGCTTTGGTTGCATAGTCAACAGCCGTATTCACGTTCTTTTCAATATTATCGATTATTTCCCCCTGAAAACAAATAGTCGCTTATGAATTCGATTCCGACTGCTTATTTCTATTGTTCTCATTGATTTTGGACAAGAAAGGATTTATGGGGGGAGCTACGCTAACCCAGCTTTAAACAACTAAAAGAGAGCCCAGAAATTGTCCAGAGAAAATCCTCAAAAGCAACTTGAAGCTACGAAGTAATAGAGCAAGGATTGCAACTTTCTACTGCAGAAATTGGAAGAAAAGGTGAGTAAAATACAAATGCTATAACCCCCCGTTTGGCATTTCAACAATTAGATTTATGGGGCTTAATTCTATGGCCCAATTATCTAAATAGTATCCCCATTTTTTGATGGCTTTCTCCCTCCTATGGTAGAACTCATCGTCTCAGAAGTTAAAAGTAGAGTCAAACTGCCCTGTTTTAGAAATTGGGTAATGCCATGTGTGACCATTAAAAGACAATAGTTGAGTGAATTGGAATGGCTTCCCCTTTATAAGAACCTGGGAACTACAGTAGAACATTCGATAAACAAGTTCTCCCCAGAAAAAATGAGCTTTTGAATTGAAAAATAAGATCAGCGCTACAAATTGGCTGAACTTTTCCCTACAGTAATCAATCGAATCAAATTACCTGACTCTCTACGAGCATATGCATGTCATGGAAGAGCTCGTGTAGCTCTCTGATGCTAGCCTCGAGCGCCATAATCTCGGTATGTCTGGCTTGAACTTCTTGAAATAGGGCCTTTTTATCGGCCACAGCTAGCATTAATCCCTTGGTGAGAGTGTCGATCTCTCCTTTCTCAATCGCTGTCAAAACATCATCATCCGAAATGGTGTGACCTTCTGTATTTTTCTTTTTTGGATTTCAAAAGGAAAAAAACTAACGGATCCTTAAAAACCTGGAAATTTCTTGGAGGTGCTTGCTCCGATAATCTTCCTGCTCTACATTGAATTTATTGATAATTTGGAAGAGTCCTGATGAGATCAATCGAATCTGGAAGTTTGGATTTTTTTAAAATAAAATGGGATTACTTGGTCCTTTTTGATTCGATTATTAACGGAGAATTTACTCTCCTCTGGGGTTGATAGAGGCTTCGCTTCATTTGCCTCATTGTCTAGCTCTGAAAATCATCATTTGCCTGAGAAATTGCTATAAAAAGTTGTGGCTATTGATCTGCTCTATACAGAGAAATCCCTTAAGAAGATACCTTTTGGAATTTTGAATTTAACGTGCTCGTTTGAACTTTATTAGATTTTTATTAGTTTACTGTAGCATCAAAGAGTTGGCTAATTTTCTCAATTTCAAAACTATTTTCTATCTTCTAGCCCTTGATTTCCTTTACAACTTTGTGGAACATCATTTTTTTTAAAGAATATTGCAGCGCGCAGAAAATTAAGATTTCTAGTTAGAACCCAGAAA
This sequence comes from Oscheius sp. JU1382, assembly GCA_932521405.1. Lineage (NCBI taxonomy): Eukaryota > Metazoa > Nematoda > Chromadorea > Rhabditida > Rhabditidae > Oscheius > Oscheius sp. JU1382. The sequence goes on from OW051479.1 coordinate 7,778,528, forward strand.
AAAAAAATTGAAATTAAGAAAGCTGAAGAAGTTCTGTGAAGCGAATGAAGATTGTGCTGTGGCTAGAGAGGATTCGTCTCCTTGACAACCTGCCAAGCCTTCCGATTTTCATGCGTCGCAGTATCGCAGCGCTTCGTATTGACAACAAGTTGGAGTTACAGTCCCCCTCTCTCTCTCTCTCTCACTCTGACTCACCGTGAGCAATCCTTCTCAGCCTTTTTGACTCATCTGTGAACTTTAAGGTCAGCTCGCGTAGTCTTTCACCAAATTCTAAAAAAAAATATTTTTGGTTGTTGGATTCTCAAACCTTTATCAGAGCCAGGTTTTGATAAAATCGTAGCGTGGATGTGCTTAATTTGGGTCAGATAGTCCTTCAACTCTTCGAGTTCTCTTTGAGCTTGAGAGCATCTTGCCAAAAACTGGAAGGAACCAACTCAATTTTAGTTAAAAAAAACTAACCGAATCTATGGAATTCCAGTCGTCTCTTGTCAGCAGAGGGTCTTGCGCTGAATTTGGTCCATCCTCCTCCTCAACAGGAGCTTTTCCCGACTGAAATCGGTCTAAAATTGACTAAAATTAGATAGCTCACCACAGCTCGCAACTGTGCCAGACGATCCTTCATTCTGTCGGAGTGGCTTCTAAGAAGAACCAATTCATAACAGCGCGCAATTTGTGCCGACTTTGAGTCTTAAAGGCCACTCCCCGAGGCTGGGTCTCCCCGCGAGATGGATGTAAACAGAATACACCTCGGTCATGCATTTCGCAGTAGTCGCCTGCTATTGATTTTCCCAATTACTCGAATCTTCTTCGGCATTTTTTGTCTGATTCACCTGCCGAAAATTTGTCATCTCTGAATTGGCTTCTTTTCGCCAAAAAAAAAAAACAGTGCCTAGTCATTTCCGGTTCACAGCTTCTTCTCAGCCTAATCGATCAAGCACGTAGGCAACAAGTGAGAAAAGTAGATTTCACTCTTGATTTATCAAATTAGGCCGATTTCTTGCTCACTTTTGAGGCAAAAAGTAATTCACTTTTTGATTTTGAAATCTTCGTCGCTTTTAGGAACTACGTTAATCCTAAAATATTCAAATGTCCCACCCTTTCCCGCCTTTTTTCTTTTGATTTTGAGATGAAAATCAAAAAATCATTAAAAAGTCTTCCTTCTTGTTCCCAGTCAACCTGCTTTTGTTTTTATTCGATAATTCCTTCTTCTTTTGATTTGATACGACAGCCCGATTTGACCTCTATCAAGTAAAACTTTGTTCTTTGATCTCTTTCTTGGTCATCTTTATTTTGATATTACTCTTCAAGACCTTTTATTATTATCCGTATTTTGTGGAAAAAGGGCAAATATTAAACTTGTTTATGCCACATTTGAATCCAAATGTCAGCTGATCTCTTACGGCCTTTCGAGAAAGTGAGAGAGAAGGATCCAATTGCACATGAATCACAAGGTAAAATACTCCATTCACTCAAGCCTTTCATTGTCATTTTTATTTTCTATTCTCTTTTTTTAAATCCTAGAGAAAATTGATCACCAGACAATTTCGCAATAATTCGAAACGTCTGGGGAAGTGCTTCAAGGGAATTGAGAACATCTTGGACGATCTTTGAAAGCTACTTTTAGCTTTTATAATTAACAATTAAATTTTCAGCAGCAATCATGGGAGACTCTTCTCGCATGGTTCAGTATAAAAATAAGGGAAAGGATGCTATGTCTAAGAACCAGAGGATTGAAGAAACCGTCGCTATTCGGAAAGACAAACGTGAAGATCTTCTCTCCAAGAGGAGAAATATTAATGTCGAGTGAGTTTTGAGAACCTTTTTCGAGCAGCCAAATGAGAATATTTCAAGAATATGAAAATAAATTAATTTCAGCGAAGAGACGGAGAGAAGTGTGGCTGGAGCTGCTTCTGGTCAATTTGACACATCGATGCTGGCTCAAATAGTCGAATTAGCACAGAGCGCTGATCCAGCAATTCGATTGAATGCTGTCCAACAAGCGAGGAAAATGCTCTCATTGGATAGAAATCCTCCAATTGATGACCTCATCTCCAGTGGGATTCTGCCTATCCTAGTTAATTGTCTCAGCTCGAATGAGTAAGTATTTTATAACCCTACGTTAAACCTTAAGTGGATAGGGTGAGAGAATTCAAACGGATCAGACAAAAAGACAGATTAGATCGAACGAATTGCTCAGAAATTTAGAAGTCCCCTCTGATTAAATAATTCCAGTGTGAACATCCAATTCGAAGCTGCTTGGGCTTTGACGAACATCGCTTCGGGAACATCCGAACAGACCCAGGCTGTAGTCAGCGCTGGGGCAGTTCCACTCTTCCTTCAGCTCCTCTCCAGTGGAAATATGAATGTTTGTGAGCAGGCCGTATGGGCACTAGGAAACATTATCGGAGATGGTCCTCACTTTCGCGATTATTGCCTCCAGCTGGGAATACTTCAGCCCCTTTTGGCGTTCATTAATCCGGAGATTCCACTCGGATTTTTGAGAAATGTCACCTGGGTTATTGTCAATTTATGTAGAGCTAAGGAGCCGCCACTTTCATCAGAAGTTGTTGGAATTATCCTCCCAGCATTGGCTCTTCTTATCAACCACGAGGTAAGAAGGCTTAAAAAAAAGCATCGTTTTCAGGACACAAATATCCTCGTCGATACGATCTGGGCGCTTTCATATTTGAACGACGGAGGAAATGAGCAAATCCAAATGGTGATTGACAGCGGCGTTGTTCCCCAGCTGATCCCACTCCTTTCCAACAAAGAAGTCAAAGTGCAGACGGCTGCCCTCCGAGCAGTAGGCAACATCGTAACAGGAACCGATGAACAAACGCAATCGGTTCTCGACTGCGGTGTTTTGCACCAAATGCCTGGCCTTTTGACCCACTTCCGAGAGAAGATCAACAAGGAAGCCGTCTGGTTCCTCTCCAACATCACCGCCGGAAATCAGAATCAAGTCCAGGCGGTATTGGATGCCGGGCTCATGCCCATGATCATCAATCTCCTGGATAAGGGCGATTTCCATACCCAAAAAGAAGCCGCCTGGGCTGTTTCCAATGTCACCATCTCTGGACGTCCCGACCAGGTTATGCATATGGTCAAGTGTGGAGTCATCCATCCCTTCTGCAATCTCCTCGATTGCAAGGACACCCAAATTGTTCAAGTAATATTGACCTCCTGATAAAAAAAGATATTCTTTTAGGTTGTTTTGGATGGAATTAACAACATTCTAAAAATGTCTGGAGACCAACAAGAGACAATTTGCGGAGAAATCGAGTCCTGCGGTGGATTAGACAAGATTGAATACCTCCAAACTCATGCTAACGACGAGATTTATAAGCTCACCTACGAGATCATCGACGCTTACTTTAGGTAAATAATTAATCAATTTATTAAGGAAAAATTACCGAAATTTTCACCAGTTTATAGAAGAGATCAAGCTTTATAACTTTGTAGATTTGAAAACCAAAAAAATCAAGAAAATTGAGCTACAATTCCACCTAAAATTATAGTTTTGCATGCCACTCGGCTCTTGGAAATCTCAAATTTTTCGCAAAAGAAATTTCTTTTGAAAATTCTAGATTTAGTCAAGTTGTAGAGAAAATCAAATGCTACAACTCTGCTGAACATTGAAAATGATAAAAAGCAATGGGGAATGACTAGCTAACTAGAGGGAAACAATCGTGTTTCTTATCTAAAGAGCCTAACTTCTCATGCACTTTTTGGAATTTTCCACTTAATTTCATAATTTTCAATGTTCTACAAAGTTGTAGCTCTTGATCTCCACTACAACTTTGCAGAACATCAAAAGCCTTAAAAATTAGAAAAAAAAACTAGGGAAGGATTCAATGAGAATAAATAATACGGTATGAAGACACTTAATTTAAAGAGAAATGGATTGTAAAGATGATTTTTTCAGCACGGAGGAGGAGGATGAGAACGCTCCCACCCAGGGCGAAGGTTTCTCCTTCAATTCAACCGGAGCCGCTCCCAACCCGAACGAAGGCTGGAACTTCAACTAACCGCTTTGACCACTTCGACTTCCCATCCCCTGCATAAACGCTGCCATGTATTGTGAACCCCTAAAGCCCGCGCCTTCTAGTCCTTCTTCCGTCTGTTTGTCCGGAGTGTCAGCGGCGTGAGAGTGTGAGAGCGTGAGAAGAGTTCATTCTCCCAAAAAAAAAGAGTTAAGAGTTATAATTTCCCTTCAAATTGCGAGGTCTGTGTGTGAGGGTCCTGTTGCTCGTCGAGAGTGAAAAAAAACACTTTTAGTCTTCAATTGTTTTGTTAATTTTCGTTACGCGCGCGCGAATTCTATTCAATTTTTATAAAAAAACAAATCATAGTTGTGTGCTCTCAAAAGAAGTCAATCCTAAAGACGAGTATATTTTGGAGTCGTTATAGGCTCGTTGTTATCTCCCCCGTGTGAGAGTTGTTCATAGTCAGAAGTTTATTGTTTTGTATAATTTTTATTTTTTAATAACATGAGAAAGAAAAAGTTTGTTCCATTCAAAGTTTGAGCTCAATTTGTATGTGAGTGAGCGAGAGTTCTACCCGGTAAAATCTCTTTTTTAGCCCCGTTTCCCCCAAATTTTGCGTCTTTTTTTGTTCACATACATGCAAATAAAAATCTGCCGCAAGATGTCTTTTTAAATTTCTTTTATTAGAAGAGAAAGAGAAGGTTCCAACCTACTGACGACTATATACTTTGAAGAACTTGAAAAGGAAATTCAATTCTAACAGCATGAATGCCCGCCTGATTCCGAGAGCGTTTATTGCTATCGCGCTCGCTAGTTTTATCTCTTTCTCCCTCGTCACCACGTCAGTGGCTGTTCTCTTCTCAATCTGTTTGCATATACTATGTTTTTACTAATTCTATTTCGAGTTTATGGCATCATTTAGTATTTTTTGCATAGATAGAATCAAAAAATCATAGAAAAATGTATAATTTCCATAGAAACATGCATTTTTAAAATTTATTATTCGTTTTTGCTTTCATTTTTATTGAAAAAATATAACTTTCGCTCATAAATGATACTAAAAATGGTGATTAAAGCAAAATTTCACTGGGAATAGCAGTAACACGTCAGCTTAGCGAACAACCTCTCGTATAAACTATAATATTTTTAGTCTCAATTAGCCAGCTGATTGGATAGCCATATTTTGATATTTATTTTGTGTTGGCTATTTCTCGTGATTCGTGACACGGAAAAACAAATCAAAATTAATAAAATAGTGACGAAAGTAAAAATAATATTTGTCTACGCTTTGTATCTCATCTCTATTCGTTCTTTCTTTTAGATTTTAATAATATTATTATTTTAGAATGGCCAAGCCACTTGGACAACAAACTCTTGAGAATGTCTTCAATCCGTTCATTCAAGCGATCTTCCCTGACAACTGTTTTGAAGAGCTACTTATCAACTTCAATATATTCCATCGTAAGTTAATTTATTATTCATTTTTATCGCATTATTTTAGCTTGTGCAAAGATGGTATTGAGTAGAGCTTTGGGTTATGGTATTACCATCGGAGCTACCATATTATTTGTGCCTCAAATCTTGAAGATATATAGAGCTAAAAGTGCACAGGTATGTTTTAGTTTAGCTTATTAAATACACTTAATTATAGGGTATTTCTCTTCTTTCTCAGCTTCTCGCACTTATTGGAGCATTTGGAGTTGCTGCCTACAGCTACAAGAAAGGATTTGTCTTCAGGTTTGCTATTTATTTAATTTAGATATGACAAATTTAGCCAATGGGGAGATTCATTCTTTGTTTCAATTCAGCTAGCTATTATTGTCATGCAAATTCTTTTTTATAATGGAAACGGAGCCTATGCATGTGCTTTTCTTGCATTTTGGTAAGTCGAACTTCTTTTTATAATCATTTTAATTCCAGCTGGGCTGTAACTTTTGCCGTAATTGGAAATTACATCCCTATGCATGTTCTCACAGCTATTCAAGCTGCTGGAATTCCAATTACCATAATTTCTAAGTCCATTCAAGCTTATGGAAACTATGCAGCTCAGAGCACTGGCCAACTCGCTCTTATTTCTGTTTTTATGCAATTTGCCGGTAGGAACTTTTATTTATTTATTTAATTGGATAATTTTCAGGAACTGTTGCTCGTGTTTTCACTACTCTTCAAGAGACAGACGATGATCTACTACTTATTACATTTGCAAGTGCCGCTGCCTTGAATGGTCTCATCTTTGCTCAATTCTTCCTATACTGGAACGCTGACAAAAAGAAGAAGTTGGCTTAAAAACCTACAAACTATTTGCTTTTATTTTATGGGTTAATTTATTTCCATTTTTCTGGTTGTTAATTTTTCGTTAAACGGTATCCTTGTGAATAAAATGTGACTAATATCTCTGATTTATTCTGTCTATTTGAAAGTCTCCTTCTAAGCCTTATCCATAAAATCTTGGAAACTTTTTGGAACTTACAGATTTATGGCAGCCGTAAGTGGATTTTTCCGGCGACTAGGAGTGAAGTTCGTTGAATATTGGAAGCAAGTCGGAACAGATTATTCCACTGTAGTAAGGGAAGCCGGTGAAGAATGTAAAAGAAAGCCATGGAAAGGAGGTTAGTCTTTTAGTCATAACGGAAATATTTGCAGTTGCATCACTTGGATTGCTAGGAGGCCTTACCTATGCATTTAAAACAAATCCAAGTTACGAAGAAATGAGGAATGAATTAGCAGAAAGACGACAACAAATGGTATTAGTACCAAATTCAGAGCATAATAATAAATCAAGCTAGTTTTGATTATTTTCTTCTCAATAATTTAGCCGTTTAGATGATGACTTAGCTAACCGATCTCTTCTTATTTGTCAAGACAAACTGCATTATTATAATCTGTGGTTTTTCTCACTTTTGGTCAAAAGTACACACGATTCCAAGGTTTGAGATTATCGTCATTTTTTCCCAACTCTTCCAGGTCAAATTATTTAAAAGTCAGGATGTAAATCTTCAAAAGTGGCCATGGATGGAGTTCTACGATAACATTTTAGATGTTGGCTACTTTGGAAAGTGGCATCATCTTGACAATAACTTCAAAAATTATGATTTAAACGAAGACGAATTAGCTCAACTACCCGTAGGAGGTTTGTAGATGTTTTGTTGTGTTTTTATTGTTATTTTTACTGTTGATTTAGGATAAATCGTTATTACTTTCCAGAAAAATTTAGAGTAATGTTTGTATTCTCGAGTCCAACATGGACAAATAATTTAAAACAGCGATATGGACACAATTTTGATCTCACAGAGGGAGGAAAATGTCAAAATACCAGTGAAAGTGGGCATATTGCAACAGGAAATACACGTTTTGATAAAACTAAAAGCTAAAACCAAAGAGGTTCAAAGTAACCATAAGAATGGCGAAACAAGCCCAGCCGAAGATAGCCATCGGCCAGATGGGAGACTGAAAAGGACTGGCGTTCTTCTTCGGCACCGGGAAGTTCAACTGCGATCTGGCCATCTCTCTGGCTCGAAGGACCAACCAGCAAGGAATCACGAATTGAACACCAACTCCTACAATAACTTTGATTTTTAGGCTAGAGAAATTACCTGGATAGCTGCCAGTAATGGAGGCAAGAAGAAGGACATTATCAGTGGAAAGACTGATGATCGTTGGAAGGCCAATCGTAAGAATTGGAATCAAAATGTCCCCAATTGACCACTAAAATCCAAAAGACTTTGATCAATTAAAATGAAATGTTGGTGACCGTGCAAACTACTCGACCAAGAGATGATCGAGTAGGATCGTCGCACCAAATGCTCTCCCAAGACGTCGGCTCACTCGAAGAAAAAACCTTCGAATGGAATTTGTTGTCTTGGGGAGTCGAACCCTCGACTGTCTGACTCTGACACGCGCGCAACTTGGCACTGCGCCATTTGTCCAACAACGTGCGGGCCTCTAAAACTTACATTAGATCCAACGACACCGCGGAAACTTCGACTTCTTGGACGGATATCGTCTTCAGATTCGACATTTTCATCCAAAAGCGATTCTTCCTCACTTAAATTAGGGAATTGTAGAAGGGGAAAATAAAATACCTTTGCGCCTCACCAGGAAGGATCATTTTCTTCAAGACTTTCACATTATTAATTAGAGTTATTGCCACAATTGGATAATTTGTAGTGAGAGTGAAGATGGGGAAAAGAGCCAAGAAATGATCGCAGAAGAAGTAGAAAACTGAGGTATAATCATCGTGCAGAAAGTTGAGAGTGTAAACATCCTGAAAAATGGAAAATCAGTTACAATATTCTTCCAATTTTTTGGAATTTTCCACTTAATTTCATAATTTTTAATGTTCTATAAAGTTGTAGCTCTTGATCTCCTCTATAACTTTGCAGAACATTGAAAGTTTTAAGAATCAACAAACAAATTACCATGACGTGAGCGAAGGCGAATGCCCCAGTGATTGAGACAGTTAGGTAGAAGACCATAACCACTCCATAGACGATCATTAGTCGATTAAAAAGACCATTTTTTGAGCTCATCGGAGTGACCAATCCAGGCAAACTGTGATGACACATAAAGGCGTAAACAGTAACTCCAAAGAGAGATCCAAATCCGTGAACATTGACAGCCGGCGGACTGGCGGCAGCTCCTTTTTCTAGGAGAGAAGTTGTCGCCAAAACGATCATCAAAGAAAAGGCAGTCCAGCGAGAGATTGTAGTAGCCAATTGTAGATATTTCGTTTTGGTTATTCCGGCAATAACCATAGGAGTGCAGACCAAAATAAAGAGAAGAACGCAGATGCGATAAACAGTGAAGCGATCTAAGAAAGGAGCCCAACCTTCGTGGCAAGGATCAGTTGGAAGAGTCACATTCCTCACAGTTGAGTTGATTCCCGCGCTGAAAGAAGAGAAAGATTCTAAAAATATGAAGGGGCTACTCACCAGACCAAATTCATCATAGATTTTGGTACTGTAGTTGAGTAGATGGCCAAATCTCCAAAGAGATAGACATTCAGCACCACATAGGAGAAAATTACTCCAACTTTGCCTAGGAAAAGGGTGGCCATTTGACTCTAAAATTAATACTGAATGAATAAACTAGAGAAACTTACAATTTCGACTCTTTCGGTGATTTCGAAGGTGGAAGGACCATTTTCGCTGACAACAACATCGTCGTAATCGGCAACTTCGGCTGATTTCTTCCTAACTGTAATGGCATTAGCCACAGAAAGTGATTCGATCACAAATGTTGCAGCTACATAACTGAAAAGTTATTCCTGATTATTCCCCAGTTGGAAAATCACCTGACTAGACAGGAGATCAACAAAACACCGATGGAAAGAAGCCATCCGGCGGATTGAAACGCCTTCGGCAGGGCTAAGGCACCAGTTCCTACAATGAGATTAAAGATGTAGAGCAATCCAACCTAAATAATTGATAATATATTGGAGATGAAAAGAAGCATCTCTTACCGTCGGGCTGAATGTGGCTCCGGGCTCGACGGCTGCCGGCATATCGACGAAAAATAACTCTTTCTCTTGTACTATCAAAGTCCTTGATTAGGACGGCCTTATCACCGTTCTCGATAACTAGTGAGACTCTGAAACAGCAGGGGTTTGACTTCGCCACAGGTGGATGAAAATGAAAAATCAATGGTGCAGCAACGGGACATAAACAAAGCAAAAGAGGTAAGGCTTCTCCCCTCGGGGATCTCTGCTCTACGAGGGGAAAGCGAAAAGAGAGAGTGGTCGCTTTTTTGCTCCTTTCGAAAGAGGTGAGACAGCGACTGTTTGTGTTATTTTTCGATGACAGTTTCCATAAACAATAGATCGAATGTTCTAGCATTTCAGATAGAAGAATCAACTTTTAACGCTTCAAGCGTTTAGAGCTCAATTGAGCATAAAATTGGAAGGCTAAGCTGGCGATTTGCTGCATTTTCTACGAAAATATAGAAGATTAAAACGCCAAAGTGACGATTAATCAATTCAAATCAATCTTAAGGTATTTTCTGACTTCTAGAGCTCGATTTACTTGAGAGAAAGGTCGTTGTGTTTGGAGGTTTTTCATCAAAGAAAGTAGTCTCTATTAATTAAAAAAATGAATGACATTGACTGGCTCGTATGGAGAGGAAATCCACCAAAAATCCTGAGATCTTCAGGAGCTTAGATTAGACACTTTTTTTTACCGCGAAGGATGAATAAAAATGGGGAGAAACAGAGATATCCTGAGTGTTTTTTAACACTTCGAAATTCAATCCAGCTATAGATAACAGCCAAGAAATGAGATTCATTCAAAGGCACGTGACTAGAAAGGGGATAAGTCATAAAACTGAGTTGAGCGACTCAGAGATCCACAATCAGATGGCAAATAAATCACATCAAAAATCTATCATCGCTTATGTACATTTTTTTACAATAGTTTACTCCGAATTTGGAAAAGATTCGTCGCAATTTGAGGTGTAAGTACCGGCATCTCCCAAACCATCGGGACTAAAAAGTTTAAATACCAATGGCGTCCAAAAACGAGTCGGAATCTTTCGCTAACATTCTCTCTGAAAGATCTCTAGATCTTTAAGGGGAAGAGAAGCGACTCACCCATCACCATCAAACGCCTCTCTCATTAGAGCACTATGATACTCATACATTGTGTACCCATAGTAAGTGTAATAGAGCTGCATTCCCAAGAAGCCCAAAGCCCCGAGTAAAGACGCCACACAAAAGCAGAGGAGAGTAGCTGAAAAAAGATGACTTTATTACCAAAACAAAGAGCGAAAGATTTCAATCCTTTTGAGATCCTTTGATAGAGACTATCGCAATTAAAGAGAAATCCACCTGCTGCAGCTGTTTTAAAATCTGTGTAACTCAAAAGCCATTGCATGATAGCAAATGGGCCGAAGAGTCGCATCCATCCCCAAGGTAAGCTAAAACTTTTCTTTCTTTTTTTTTCTAAAAAAGATGCTTACAAATTCGAGTCGAGGGTGATCATATACTCTCCAAAGTACCGTATAACAGTTAGTAAGCCAACCACCACCCAGAAGAGGAATGTTATGAAGAAGCGTTGATTTCCAAGGCCGACGCAGCCTCCAGTAATAAAGCAGTGGTGATCCTTTCGAAGGACGCACATATTACAAAGTGGACAGTGATGACTTCTACAATAATTCTCTTTATTCCCCAAATTGAATCAGCGCCAACCTCATTGGGGCCTCTCTATTGCAGGAGATACAAAACTTTCCATTCTCTACTCGCCTGCCTTGACTATCAATCCGAACTACGATCCCACTAGCTGCATCGATTTGCTTTGTAATTGGATCTTCTTCCTGTGCAGAGCGGCAGAGATCCGCTACACAGGATTGTCGCTGCCAGTGGGAGAGATTGTTATATTTGGTGAAGTGTTGAAACAAGTACAGATGAAGAAGAATCATCCCTGCTAAGAAATTGCCTACTATCGACCAGAAAACAGGATCATAGTCAGCTCTGGTTGGAAGAGCTATCCAAAGGCACGTATAATAACAAGCGAAGATCATTATTATCTATATATAAATTACTAGACATTCAATAAAAAACTTACTACAAACGAAAGTCCTCCATACATAGTACACCATCGTCCAATTCGTTCCATAATTCTGATTAACTGAAAAAAGAGAGGTTCGACTGGATCACGCGAAAGTGATCAAATACATGAGTCACCATCGACACGCTTTTGGGATAGAAAATGCCACTCACCCATCCTCCTAAACCCATTGTAATGTGAGATCCTGAAAAATGCTGGCTACTACAGAATAAAAATATCTTTTCGTAAGGTAGGGGGCTTGAGAGGTGACTCGATTTTTCAAATATTCAATAGTAAAACAATTTAGTGGAGAACAACGAATGACACAAGTCGCAAGGCAAAGTTGTTTGAAATCGGGGATTTTAGAAAGATCACAGTGAGGTTGAAGTTCGATTAGACATGAAGTGAATAAAACAATCCTAGAGAACTGACTATCGTGTAAGAAAATCGGTTAGTATTTCATAGACGGCTTTATTTGAGCGATGAGCCAACATTAGTGGCGTATCTCCCGCTCCATTGACTATGCTAGCATCAATTCCTTAATATAGACGAGTCTTTTATCAAATAAATATAGCTGACTAACCTGGTGCTTGTAAAAGATATCTAACTGAATGGATAATATCATCAGGATTCTCACATTCACTATTTATGGCTAAATGTAATGCCTAAAAGGGAGAATAATCAAATAAAGCGGGTAGAACTTACAGAAACTTTCCCATTTGAAATAGCATTGGCATTAACTCCATGGGAAAGCAAACGGCCAATTACTTGATAATTTGCCCAATTTGATGCTGATAACAATGGAGTCCAACCATCTTCCGTTTTTGCTTCTGAATTCGCTCCGTTTTCTAGTAAATAAGAGACGACATTCATCTGATTCATATAACTTGCTCTATGAAGGGCTGTATAACCGTCTTTGTCTTGCACCTATAAATTAATTCATTACTGGGCGGCAATAATTAATAATTATCTATCTACTCTTTTTATACGAATTTCTGATCTAAAATATCAAAAAAATTTGAGGTTACTACCTCGTCGAAAGCATAACTAGGAGTTCACTATATAATTTTGAGAAATAATAGGATTTTTAGTTGAAATTGCTTGAAAAGAAGTCAAAATACTTACATTTATAATATCAGGTTGTTCTTCTACTAATTGCCTTACTACATCTAGCTTGCCTTCTTCAGCTGCTGTAAGAAACTCTTCATAATCTGAAGTGAAAAGTGGATTTAAAAATAAACTATTCTCTACCATTTTCATCCTTTTCAATGCCTACATCATCTTCCTGCCAGGCGGAGACAAACATTCCAGGGTTTTTCACCTTTTCCTCTTGTAATTTCTTTAAAAATTCCGGCTAAAAAAGCAAAATAAACTTGATTAAATTGACAACCCTACAGGTGGATTTTGCGGATTGAAATCTCCCAAATCTAAGGCATCTTCTTCAGGATTTTCGGCTGCCAGCTGATTCATTTGTGAAGGTTCCATCGTCTAGAGCTGAAAGAAGAGCGTCTTACTGACAAACTGCTAAATTAATGGAGAGGAAAGTGAATCATTCATGAATACATGGTTTTCTAGAAGCAGAAAGCTTCGCTCTGAGACCTGTGACTCTTGTCTGACTACATTTTCCGCCACAAAGAGAGAGACAAAAATATTGTGTAGATCTAAAAACTATCGTGCTATAAAAACAAGATAAAAATGCTACTTTATTGAAATAAAAAAGAGTTTAGATACAGGTAGGCTGGAATAAAATGAAAGTGGAATTTAATACAAATCAATTGGGATAAATGCCTACTTATTGCAAAATAATTAAACTACTCAACGGGATGAAATAAGTGAGGTTAATTACAATAATTAATTTGGGTAAGGTTATAAGAGAACGATGCACAACACGCCTTTTGAATAAATAAAAAAAAATATGCACAAAATGTCTAATGGCTTTTATGGGAGGAGAGACCTAATGTGCTCCGTGAGGTGGTCTGGCGGGAATGTTCGGTCGGGCAGGAATAGCTGGAGCGTTGCCATTTGGTGTTGCTCCTCTTCTATAATAAAAAGTTAAAGAAGGAATTATTTAATCCCTAACGCTAACTGAAAACAATTGCGCTTCGTGCTCGCGCTTTGAATGCATTGAAAGCCCAGGATTGCACACAACGATTGAAAAAGCAATCTATGAAGAAAAAAAAACTAGCATTCTCTCAACACGATATCGACTCTCACCTATGCGTGTGGAGGTCCCTGCGGTACTGGACTCTTCCCACCTGGGGGAGGACCAGGTGGACCGCGAGGAGGACCTGGTGGTCCATTAGGACCAGGACGTCTGTATATTTTTGGGTAAGAAAATGCCAAATAATATTAAAGAACTTACGATGGTAGGAGTGGAGGATATCCAGCTCCGGATGGTGGAGGACCCGGAGGTCCACGAGGTGGTGGCCCGCCTGCGCCCGGACGAGGTGGCATTGGAGCTGGACGAGGCCCAGGAGGCATCGGTGCTGCTCTATTATTAACGGGAGAAGGACCCATGTTTCTTAATTTTTATGATAACTGAAGAAAGTTGATTGATTTACCTGTAATCTTGCATAGGCATTGATGTTGGTACAGAATTTCCAAGGGTACTGAAATCAACTTCCGAGATGATTCTTAATGCTTCTTTGCACGCGTGATACATGCTGAGCGTCTGTTCACGGAGTAGGGCCGCCTCGGCTGATTCTTCCATCAAGCTGTCGGTATCACCGCATTGATAGAGATGAGCAAGAAGCTCATCGCGAATAAATTCTCCAACCTATACAATTTATTAGTTAGATAATAAAGTTAATACCTACCTTGTTAACAATGAGGAACATAACTGCTTTCGGAACTAAATCGCGAATGGTCTTGGTGACAATTCTCATGTAGGAATCAACAAGATTGCGAATAGTTTCAACTTGACGCTCTAATTGAGGATCCATGGAACTTTCTTCGACTTCATGCTGAGACTGAAATGTAAATATTATCAATGTAGAGAAAAATTGCATGCAAAATTATTCTATTAGCAACACAATATTCACAAACCCCCGATGTTAAATTACCTCCTATAAATTGGAATAATATATAAACTGACATTTAGCTCTGAACTCACGTCATCTTCTGGTGCTTTTTGCTTTTCAGGATAAACTCCAGCTCTCAGGAATGATGCCTTCCATGCGTCGACTTCATCCAAGTTAGGGCATCCAAGCTCCAATTGCTTGTAGTCCTTGTAGATGTTCCTGGAGAAATTTATGATAAAGATAAACTAAAAGTGAGCATGCACACTGCATCCACATGGAAAGGTGCAAATCTGATAGGGAGTGTGATTATATGTATATTTTTTTTCTCTCTGTATGATTATGATAACAAAAGCAGAACCGAAAATATCGAGCGACCCATGCCTAATCGCAATTATTGCTACGAGACGACATTTAGTGACCCCTCAAGGAGGGATCTAGCTTACGCCCCGAGGCTGGTACTCACTTCCTGAAACATAATCGACTCATTTATGGGCCAAAGTTTAGTTTTGTGTGCCAGAGAATGAGAGAAAGGACAGCGAAAGGGTGCGATTAGCGTGAGAAAAATCTTAGTTTCAGGCTTAGAAATGAAGCGATAGGGAAATAGAAGGCAAGCGTATTATTTTCAGCCATTACCCCATGTCACAAGCAAATAGAAGCAACCTACTGTCTGAAAGGCACACCGTTTTAGAGTTTAAAAAATTGAATTCAATTAGAGCACTTACTTTCCGTCAGGGTAGAAGAGAGCGAATTTATGCTGGCGAGACATGAAGCCAGATTCCAAATCTCTCAGCTTGATTCCATCTAATGGGAGCATGTATTTCTTCTCCTTTTCCTAAAGAAAAACAAATATTATTAATTAATAAGCTCCAAACCTCATCATCTTTATACCAACTTAGATTGTCCGAAGTGAGAACAAACCAGCAGTCTTTGCTGCCTCTCATAATAGAAATATTGTTGACCGTCAGCCATCCTTTTCGAATAACCTGAATTTTTTCAAATACAACCTGCAGACAAATACAATGTGCGTTTTATTGCCATAAAGGCATGCGTTTCGATAAATCATAGAGAAAACCAGAAAAAGACTCACCTGATTGCCGAGATTTTTCTTTGTGACTTGTCCTTGAGCTGCTTTTGCTTCTGCATTGCTGAATCCAATAAAATCTTCGTGATTAGTATTCATATAAGCCAGCTCGTAGTCAACAATCATTCCTAATTGCATTTTGGCCATTTGTTCCTTCTCCCTCATGTAGCTCACAACGATTCTTTCAATCTCATCTCGGAGACGTGGATATCGTAGTAACTGAATCATAAAAGTCTTTAAGAAATATTGAAAACTTTACAGATTGGCAGCATTGTCGTACAACATTGGCTAACTCATTGACTACGAGGTCAACACACTTCATAGATGGCTCCTTTAGCCGAGAAATTTGCTTCTTTGCAATGGCTTCAAAAGCCATATCTGGAGTAAACAGACCAACCCTGAATGAAGTTAATTTCAATTCAATTCGAGGCTTACCTGATACCGTGAATATTCCTAATTGCAAATTGAATTTCCTTTCTCATCTCCTTTTCATCTATTTCCATTTTTACAATTTCAAATGGATATCGTTCATGGAAAATTCTTAAGCCAATTAGATGAAGTAGAAACAATAAACAAACCTATTAATCCTTGCTCCTCCACTCAACTCATTAGTTGAAACCAGTTTTGCCGAGGAACCTTCAATGGAACGATCGAGATCCTGTGTGAATTGTTGAACCATTCTATAACAATACAATACTAAGTTTTTATGAGTAAGACATACTGCATAAGAGCCTTTGTTTTACGTCCAGGATCATTTGGCTGGTAGTTCTTATATTCGGCACAATCTTTTTCTAATGCGAATAATTTTTTCTGCAAGCTGTCTCTCAAGCTGGGCAGCGTATCTCGGATGTGATTTGTCAACTGCTGATTCAATGTTTGCTGTAGATAACTAGTACCGAGGCGATCAGCCATGTGTCTAAATAATTGATTTATTGCAAAATGATGACTAACCTGTAAGCCGGATGAGAAAGGAAGAATTTTCTTTCAGCATCCAAAGCAGCTCGAATGTCCTTCTTCCCGACGATATCCTTCTGTCCACGATTTACAACTCCTACATAACCTCGTCGAAGTGGGAAAAGACGGTTTTCTAGAATTTCACGAGCATCAGTTCCTTCGTCCATAAGATCGAGCTTAGTAAGGACACCAATTGTCCGTAATCCTTGAGGATCAACTTCCTAAATCAAAATTAGATTGTTTTCGTTTTAAAAAAAACTCTACCTTAGCTAATTTTAAAGCATCTGAAGTAGCAAGATCACTGTTAGCGGGAGTTACAGCCAAAATTAGACAAGTTTCTCTACTAATATAGGTGAGGAGCATATCCCTAATTTGTTGTTCGATATCAGCTGGTTGATCTCCTACAGGTACTTTTGTTAAACCAGGCAGATCGATAAGAGTAAGATTGAGCACTAAAAACACATAAGAGCAAAGAAAAGACTAACCATTTGGACTGAAAACACGAAGATTGATGGGATGAGGGGAGATTCCCTTGTTTTGTCCTGTTACACGATCCGTTTCATCTTCAATTTCTTTTCTAACTTGATCGAAATCAGAAAAATAGTGTCCCTTCTTGTGTAAAAATTCCGCATATTCTATAAACAATAAAAATTACTAGTATTAAATAAAAATATACCATTTCTATCTTGAATAAGCTGAAGAATCAACGGCCTACGTGTTACAATTCCTGAACCACGAGGAAGAAAGTCTCTAAAGTAAAAAAAGTTAGCAAAATATAATAAAAATAACTCACTTTCCAACAAAATTTTCCAATACTGAAGATTTTCCAGCACTTTGACCTCCAACTACGGCAATTTGTGGCAGTTCAAAGTTGACATTTGTGCCCAGTTGAGAAAAAGCATCCTATAAACTCAAAATATTTTTTAAATTCTAATAAATTCCTACCTGAACTCGGTTTATGACGGGAATAAGGGCTTGCATGCCCTGGTTTGCCCACGCCATTTTCCGAGTTTTCTTTACGCAAGTTTCTGGGTCTTCTAAAACAATTTGCTAAGCTAGAACAAATGAAGATAACGAATAAGCGAAAGATAGAAGTAAAGCTATAATAAAAAGCAACTGTTACCATCAGATAAGCCATAAATTGGTTAGGAAATCAACTGTCAAGAGTAAATACATGACGGCAAGGTGATTTTAGTGAGTCAGCGGGAAACTGGAAAACGCGCCTTCACCTGTTGGGTGTCCGCGATAGGAGGCTGACACAAACCAATTGCAGTTTATATAGAAATTGCTGTTTCAAAGAAAATAATTTATTTTTTATTGTTTTGCGGCGCAATAGTTGATGCAAAGCTGCTAGCTAGCTGTTATAGATGATTGACAAATCTATGCGAGAAGTGGAGTGAAAGCGGAGGCATTTTCGGGCCCCAAGTTTGCCGCTGTCGGCCTTGTCGATATGCGCAGAGGTTGTTTTATGGAATGGCTAAAACGTGAAGCCATTATGGACCAAATGCACGAGAGAGACGTCTCCTCTCCCCTCAAGGGAAGCCGGCTAAACAGCAAAAAACTGACGACTAAATAACACAATTTACTCGGACTTACTAGACTGCGTAAATTGTTTGTTTGGCCGCATAAAAGACATCGGATATCTGGCTGGGCCAGAATTACCCCACTCCCTCCGGGGGCACGCAAAATCAATCGAGGTGTGCACTCGCACAGAGGTTTTCATAGGAGCTCTACATCAAATCAGAAGGTCTACGAGAAACTTGAGGTCCTCGTGGGAAGCGTACTCCTGAAAGTGTGTAGCCAAAAAACAAAAAGCAACAGAATATCGAATTCCTTCTAATAGAGAGGCTCCCCAAAGTTATGAGTTTTTGAGATTTCACTCTGGTTTTCATAATTTTCAATGTTCTATAAAGTTGTAGCCCTTGATCTCCTCTACAACTTTACAGAACATCAACAGCCTTAAAAACAAGCAGTAATTAGCTCAAAATCATTAGAGGCCATTGGGAGAAATTTCTATTAGAAGCAGTATGTGAAAAAAATTCCATCAACATCCACGCTTTTCATTTTCCATAATTTTTGATGCTCATTTGCATGAATAAATTAGATTTTTAGCACGTTGCTGGCTAGAAATATGGAAACGTCAAGCTAGAGAGAGAAGCATAGAAAATGGGTTCAACTTCTCGCTGAATTTTCATAAACTTCCCACATTTTTTAGAATTTTTGATCTTCTGCAATAACTTATAGAACAGATCAATGACTAAAACAGAAGATAGAACATTAAAAGTTATAAAAGCTAGCGAGAGTTTATGAAAATTAAGCAAAAAGTTGAGACTATTTCGTTTCTTCTCATAGCGTTAGCTTTGTTCATAAATCAACGTTCTTTTTTGCTTTTGCTGGATAAAGAGCTATCGAATTTCTAGAAAAACAAACACAACGAACATAAAATAAACGCATTGGAGCAGAAAAATATAGCTGAGAACTCTCTTTCTATCTCACTCTTGGGACAACAAAAAGGAGGAATTCATTACATTTTTGATGGGAAATTTGTCCAATTTTTTTGTACAAATACCAAAATATAGCGTTACTCGTTTAAAATTAAGCGAAAATTTGACCCCGAAAAACAAAAGACGTCTGAAGAGAAACACAGCACGGAAAGACAAACAAGGCCTGCAAATGCCCTCACGCGCCCTCACACTTATCGAAGATGCGTATTGCCGGCTGGCTGTCTCCGGTTGTTGGGTAGAAACGGCGGTGTTGAGCCTAGAGAGCCCCAGAATCGATGCGTGCGGCCTCGTCGGCAGAGAGAGAGACCCGCTATCGAAAAAAGAGACGAAAGACTTCAAAAAGCACGGGTCCATCAGCCAGCTTCCACCCGGAAATCACGCCATCCGCTCTAGCTAGCAGCTTGAATCAATTAGAAATCCAATTTTTGCTAGCTGCCAAATTCAGAATAACACGCCGAGAGAAAGAAGTTGGCTGTGGCATAAAGTGGAAAGACTATATTTGCCCAGGCCGCCTTTTGTGAGGCAAACTGAACGGGGACAAATTCATTTCCCCCCAGCAAGCGTGGCAATTAGACAAAACCACATAGTAACCATCTAGAAGCGGAACAAGGGCTGGTTTCGACCAAATTTCGAGCTACTCTCGCGGCCAAGCTCATCCCATAAAACTGATGGATGGCCAGCCGCTTTTAGACTTTCGCAGTCAACTTCCATCGTCAAGACTCGTTTTCCAAATTTGCAATATTCAACAAAATTGTAAAGGAGATCAAGATCTACACAAATCAAAAAGCTTAAAAATTGAATCTTCAAAAGGAGAGGACAATCCAAACTTTGATGAAATTTACAGTAATCCACCAAGGTCCTATAGGGAATTTCAAGTTTCTGAGCTCCTACGATAATTATTTATGAAAATGATGTTTTGCAAAGTTGTAGAGAAGGACTGCAACTTTGCAAAACACGGACTTGAATTCTATGAAACGCGATATTTTTCAATCATTTGAAGAGGAAAAGAATATCGTTTTTATCTTCTTGACTGTTTGGAAGAGCCCGCACACACACACAGCCAGACTAAACACTTTGAACTTTATTTATGAACAAAATTGTCCGTCAAAATATTAGTAGAAAACTCGTTGTCACTTGTTGGGGATTGGTGAGACGCTTGGCTCTCTGAAATGGGTTGGAGATGGCGACTGGTCCTTCTTGCCTCGGGCTCCTTCCAACTTGGCCAACATCTTTTCAGCCAATACACGTGCCTAAACAGTGACGTCGTCGTCAGGATCAAGTTACGTTTATATGGGCCTTTGATGCCTGGGGTGGGTGATGGAGAGGGACTTACTTTTTTGTCGACAGCATTGATGGCTCGAGTGGCGATGGCTTTTCTCAAATTGGCGAGACATTCCTCATTTTTGCCGAGGACTCTCTGGGTCAGTGCTATGTAGTAATAATTGGCGGCTGAGAAATTGGTCTGGAATCTGTTTCCTGACGGAACAGGCTCGAGGGGGCAACCAAACCTTGCACGACTCGGCCTTCTCAAAGCATTGGAGAGCCTCATGGGGAAGTTTCTTCACATAGCAGCGGACTCCTACAAATTGTAAGACTTTTTGGCAGATTTTTTTTTCTTTTTTGGACTATACGGCAATCTCTCAAAGGAAAGAGTTTTCCACTGGAGATTGTAGGTCCTCTGGGCACTAATACCCGCAAATTGGAGCTTAGACTTCCCCCATTGGTTTTCCCTAAGGAAATGACCCATCAGACCTCGAAGATTTGTTTTTGTTTTGGCTGTGAGAAACCACCAGGAGGATCAGAAAGCAACGAAAAACGAAAAAGCTGCGATGACTTCAAACTTCTATGGATTCGCCCTTATTTTATAGACTCATTGAATGAAGCAGCAGGCTTCCTTATTTTGACCTCTCTTCCTCTCAATTACTAAAAATAATGTCCTCCTCGCGTTTTTGGAAGCCATTTTTCCTATCAAAGAGTTTTCTTGGAAGCATCTTTTTCCTGTTTTTCCGTGCGGACAGAATCTCGCAATTTTCATGGAACAGATAGTACATTTTGAATGAATCTTCTATGAACGAGGGATTAGACAAATCCTCGGATTGTTTTGCAAGTGTGAAATCACTCATTCCCATTGACTGGATTATTCAGTTAAATTGCGAGGTGGCAGAGGAGATCAACGAGATTGAAATGCGAGCAAGTGGAATTAAAGATCACATCTCTAAGCTAATATTTTCTTTGGGTTACGGTAGCTTCCTAAGATCTACAATAATTTGGTGGTCTTTGTGCAAAAAAATTCAAAAGAAACAAGTTTTTAGGTCATAAAAAAATTTGAAAATTCCTTTTTAATCAAGGAAAGGGTCATTTTTAGACTATGTGCTGCGAAGTCTCGCTGGAAGTCCCCCTGGATCCCGCCGAGATATTCAAATTTCTCGTTTGTACGCTTTTCTTTTCCTAAAAAATGAAGTTTTACAAGGTTGTAGGGGAGATCAAGGACTACAAAGTCTTTGAGAGCCTGTAAATAATCACAAATTGAGAATATTGTAGATTTTCGCAAAATGAGCTAAATTATACACTTCTTTTCAGGAAAAAACAGTACTTTCTAGCTTCTTGTTTTCTTAAAAGTGAGCACAAAAGTTCAGAATCTGATCGCTACTCATGTTTACTTGACAAAGGGCTTAATCTTTTGATACAAATTATAATGTGCATTGGATAATTCCATAGTATTAGGATTCCTTTGTTGAGACTCACCCAGAGCATACCAAGCGAAGGGATCATTGGGATTGGCGGCAAGAGAGAGCTTCAAGGTGTTAATGGACTCTTCGCCTCCTCCGGATGGCATCAAGCTGAAACTGAAAATAGACCTCGATTTACTGAGAATCAGCGAGATTGAGAGAGATAAGTGAAGCACTCAACCGGGGAGAATTTCACTAAATTAGGGTAGCTGTCATTACCAGAATCCATCTCCTTTTTTTAACCCACCGACTATTCCCCATTGGGATCAGTGAGCAAATGAGAGACGATGGGGGAATACATAATCGAGGAAGAGAAAACAACGAGATCTCAAACATCGTGGCATGTTCACAGATAATTTTTTTTTGCAGGATTCCCTCTCTCCCGCCTCTGCCACTTTAAAGAAGAGGCAGAAGTGAAAGTGAGCCAGACTGACTCAACACGCATGGATTAGGCGATTAGATGTTTTCTTGCCTGATTATCCAAATCAGCCTCTGGGGCGTGAGAAACACGCGATAGGCAGATAAAACATTGACTTGAGGCGTTTAAGGTCAAACCTACTAATGAATTCCTACAGTAATCTAGGCGAATTTTAAATTTAGGCTGAATTTTTTTAGCAAAAACTCAAAAGAAAGCTAATTTGATCTTCGAAAGCGAGATTAATGTAGACTTCAATGAGGTCAACGCTTTGTTTACAAAGAACTTGAATCTCAAAGAGCGGATTATCGGAATTGAATCAGATAGTGAGTTCCCGTGAGGTCGAGTCAAGCGTGTGACCAAGATATGGGCATGAATAATGAGAATCTGTTTTGCAGGAAGAGGGAGAGAGAGAGAGAGGGAAGGAAATCTGATTGCTGCAACTTCCTTCTAAGAATCGGGCAATCGCCAAGTAATTCAATTCAGCAGAGAGGAATGAGATAGATTTTTAGTTTTCTTGGGAACTTCAATGAACTCCATTAAGTCGAATGAAAAAAGACGAATGGATCACCATGTTTATATCTCCTTATAAAGAGCTCTGGAGGGATAAATCGCTCCTTCCGCTGACGCACCCGCACGGGGATTCGACGTCAAATGTCGTTGAAGATTTTGGCCAATTAATAACCTCCTCCAAAATCATTCGATCGCTAAGGCTTTGAAGCTCTTCCTGTCTAAAATTCTTCGCTTTCCATTTGTTAACTAAAAACTATTCTATGACTTTCTTTCATTTGCTGACCTATTTTTGAGTTTTTGTGCTCATCTTCCTCTAAGAAGAATCAGAATCTCCTCAACTGGCCTCACTACTTTAGAAACCAATTGATTGATTTATAATTTATCAAAATACAAGATCTTAGCCTACATCCTGTGGAGATACAAGAAGAAGTAGAGAAAGAGGACGAGAAAGACCCATTTTTGTCCTTTAGTATAGTCTGTTCATAAAGAAAGACGACAGCTGATGCTCCGAGAAAAGGGTGTTTTCGTGGCGAGACCCATTTTTATCCTAAATTTAACGTGGAAATCCCTATCTCGGGGCAACACAAATACGCAGTTTTGCCCTATTTTTTGACAGACTATACCGTATTTTCTCTAATAGAAGCCCTGGGCTTCTATTTTTCAAACCCCCTTTTTTGGTGGACTTCTATTGGAGAGGCGCTTCTATTAGAGAAATACAGTATCTACTCAAATATTTTGTTTTAGACGATCCAAGTGCTGGCCTGCTATCCTGAAAATATTCAAATATTTGCGGATGTTGACAATGCTGTCAGCAATCTTGTTACTATCGCCTTTGATGCTTTTACAAACCAATAGGCTGGGTTGTCGTTATTTTTTCAACAAAAAAAAATGAGATACAGAGTGAAATATCACATACGAGGGGAGCAAATATGAAAAATCTTCTCCACTCCACATTGGCAACTCTTTCCATTTTTCTGAGAATATTGTCCTACAGTGTAGTGCAAAAAGATAAAGGCACTCCATTTTTCGCCTGCCTAGAGCCATAGAAGGCTTATTTTGGACAACTGATTCCGCCATCGTTTTCAGCGGCATTTTTTACCCTAGTATCCAAAAAATTAGACCAATTTATTTATTTCCAAGAAGGTAACCAAACCAAAAGAGGAAAATTGTCAAATTCTGTTGGTGCAAAAAGATAAAGGCAGTCATGGAAAACGATAATTTATGAGAGATTTTTATTTTAACAAAAGTTTAAGCAGCTTTAGTAGGTAGTAGAAGATCCGTGCTTTGAGATAATCTCGAAAATTCTATTGGGCATCGAATCCACAAGTCGCTTCATCAGATTTGGATCGAGGTTCCACCAGACTCGCTTTATCGCCTCCTTGAGCTCGTTGACTGTATTGTATTGTTTTCCATTTGCATAGACTTGTCTCACCATGGCTCTCCAGAGATTTTCGATGCAATTTAGGTTAGGAGATCGAGCAGGCCATGGTAAAACTGTCACATTGTTGGCTGCAAATCACTCCTTAGTTGAACGACTGCCGTGGATACTTGCGTTATCCTGCTGATAGATTAGAGGGCGGTGTCGGTTCAAATTCAAAAATGGTAGAAGAGAGTCTGCCAATACTTTCTGGTAGTCACCAGAATTTATTCGACTTGATGTGAAAACAAGGTCGACTTGGCCACTGGAGCAAAAGGCAGCCCATGTCATCACCGAGCCGCCGCCGAAGTTTCCAGTCGAAAAATGGCCGGTTCCTTCCGTAGGTCTCTCCAATACTCATGGCATCCATCTGGACCATCTAGGTTCCATTTTTTTTCATCACTAAATACAACAGCGGTCCAATCTCTATTCATGTTGATTCGAGCGAATTCAAGAGGAGCAGCTTTATGGCAATCCTTGAGCGCAGGGGCGGCTAGCATCTTCTGTCTCACAATAAAACTTGAGTTATTGATTGTTCTGTTTATTGTCCAGCGCGAGACATTCAAGTTTAGCTCACTTTTCAGCTGGGGGCAGCTTAACGTTGAGTTTGAGACCTTTCGAAGCACCAGTCTTTCGTCTCTTGGAGAGAGTTTCTTCGGTCTTCCAGTTGATTTATTTTTGCCATATGAAGCTTTATTCTTTACATAATTGTCGACTACTGTTGGAGAACGACCAATCAGCTTTGCAATATCTCGATGGCTTTTTTCCTCCTGAAGGAGTACATCAATTTTTCCCTTCTCTATATCGGTCAAAGTCGGATCCTTTCCCATTGTACGGTTCCGAGAACGGCAGATACAAAATAATACAAAAACTTAATGGATAACAAAAGAAAACTCCCGAAAATTACCGTTTTCCATGCCTGCCTTTATCTTTTTGCACCAACAGAATTTGACAATTTTCCTCTTTTGGTTCGGTTACCTTCTTGGAAATAAATAAACCGGGCTAACTTTTTGGGTACTAGGGTAAAAAATGCCGCTGAAAACGATGGCGGAATCAGTTTTTCAAAATAAGCCTTCTATGGCTCTAGGCAGGCAAAAAATGGGGTGCCTTTATCTTTTTGCACTGCACTGTAGGAGATTGGATCATCTACGAAATTGACAACCAAAACGAACACGATGAAAGCTATTTCCTCTCCTTGGGAATTTTCCACTATTAAGGATTTCACGATGGAATCTATTCCTCAGCTTTGAATCTACTCTACTACACAGTGACATTCATGGAGTTTGTCTTTCTCAAGAAGATATAGATTTGCTCGAATGAATGGCCATTCAAAGCTTGCATCGTAAGTTCAACAAAAATTCTCAAAAATGCAATTTTTAGAGACGACAGAAACAGCTATACTGCTACAAATAGAGTTGACTTTAATTAAAATTAAAAAAAATATTTGAATTTGGAGGAATTGAAATAAATAGATTTGAGAAATGATGTTTTACCTTTGAGGCAAAAGAGGAAAATCCTTAGATCTTCGAGTTGCTTGGGTTTCAGGAGATTCACAATATTTTGAAGAGTTTTGGGAAAATCTGTTGATCAAAAATCCTCTTTTTTGTAGTTACGACAGACTTTCCTCAACAAGGCAGTCATATTACTCTCCCTCAAGTCGCAGGCCTCAAGAGTAACAAATATATTTTTTTAATTATGAAAAATTCTTTAGAAAACTTTCTTCAAGAGATCGTGGAACTGATATATAAGCAAATAATGATAGTTTTTGAGGCAGTCTTGCTCCAGCAATCCATTCATTTCCATCAAATATTTCGGATGTATTATCAACATTATAATTATCACCAAATATAATAATTCCATTTGAGAGTTTTCCTATTCCAAAATACGATCGTGG
Organism: Oscheius sp. JU1382; assembly: GCA_932521405.1. Lineage (NCBI taxonomy): Eukaryota > Metazoa > Nematoda > Chromadorea > Rhabditida > Rhabditidae > Oscheius > Oscheius sp. JU1382. The sequence goes on from OW051479.1 coordinate 7,804,579, forward strand.
ATGTTTAAAACTCTGTTTTTCTGTCCATTTCTGCTCGGGATCTTCGATATCCATTTCCCATACGCTATTTAATGAGCGAGATTCTGAAGAGCCTCCAAAAATGGATAGAATTGAATTGTTGATTAGCGTCGTATGGTAGGAAACTTCATAAGGCAAATTGCAAAATAAGATCCATTTCTGTAGTTTTGGATCAAACATCTCCACAGATCTTAATTCGTTCTCACTGCATCCCCCAGTGACAAATATTCGATCCTTAAATATAGCTGCTGCTGCACTATGTCTTGTATAATTCATTCCTCTGGAAGTTTTTTAATTGAATTTTGAGAAAAACTAACGGCATGTAGGTCCATTTGTTTTGGGAAATATCATACTTTTCTACTGAATTTAGAACATTTTCAGAATATCCTCCAATAACCCAGATATCTCCTTTGTAAACCAGAGAACTACTGGAAATGTCTTCTCTTTTTTGATTTAGCGATGCCAATTTCATCCAACTTCCATCATTTTCCAATTTATAACAATTCTGCTGAGTACCATGATTGTTAGCTCCTCCAAAAATATAGATTTCTTCATTGAGTACAACAGCTCCAAATCCATGCATTCCCACTGGAAGAGTGATTCTCAGTTTCTTCCAACTTTGAGCCTTTGAATCGAGCAAGTAAATTGTATTTAAAGCTAGTAATCCACCCAAGATTAATACCTACAAGCAGAGTCTAAAAGTTAAAAATCGAACCGATGTATTTTGTTCCTCAAATTTCTTTAGCAAACTTTCTTCAAGAGATCGAGGAATGGATGTATAAGCAAAATATAATGCATCTGTAGGTAGTTCTGGTCCATCAATCCATTTCTTTCCATCAAATATTTCGGATGTTTCACTATTCGGCTTCGCATGACCACCAAATATAATAATTCCATTTGAGAGTTTTCCTATTCCAAAATACGATCGTAGATGTTTAAAACTCTGTTTTTGTGTCCATTTCTTCTCGGGATCTTCGATATCCATTTCCCATACGCTATTTAATCGGTGAGATACTGAATAGCCTCCAAAAATGGATAGAGTTGAATTGCTGATTAGCATCGTATGGGAAGAAATTCCAATAGGCAAATCACAAAATAAAAGCCATTTCTGTAGTTTTGGATCAAACATCTCCACAGATTTTAAACTTTTTTTATTGTATCCTCCAGTGACAAATATTCGATCCTTAAATACTGCTGCTGCAGCATTACGTCTTGGATAATTCATTTCTCTGGAAGGTTTTTAATTGAATTTAAAGAGAAAACAAACGGCATGTAGGTCCATTTGTCTTGCGAAATATCATACTTTTCTACTGATTTTAGAACATCTCCAGAGTATCCTCCAATAGCCCAGATATCTCCTTTGTAAACCAGAGAGCTACTGGAAATATTAGATCTTTTTTGATTTAGCGATGCCAATCTGATCCAACTTTCATCATTTTTCAATTTATAGCAGTGCTGGTGATAAGCATCAGCGGAATTTCCTCCAAAAATATAAAGTTCTTCATTGAGGACAACAGCTCCAAAATGTTGCATTCTCATTGGAAGAGTGATGCTCAGTTCCTTCCAACTTTGAGCCTTCGAATCGAGCAAGTAAATTGTATTCAGAGATCCATCGCCGCCTAAAATTAAAACCTACAAGCAAAGTCTAAAAGTTAAAAATCGAACCGATGTATTTTGTTCCTCAAATTTCTTTAGCAAACTTTCTTCAAGGGATCGAGGAATGGATGTATAAGCAAAATATAACATATCTGTAGGTAGTTCTGGTCCATCAATCCAGTCATTTCCATCAAATATTTCAGATGTTCTACCACCAAACACAATAATTCCATTTGAGAATTTTCCTATTCCAAAATTACATCGTGGATGTTTAAAGCTCTGTTTTTGTATCCATTTCTTCGCTGGATCTTCGATATCCATTTCCCATACGCTATTTAATGAGTATCCGATGCCAGATCCTGAATAGCCTCCAACAATGGATAAAGTTGAATTGCTGATTAGCATCGTATGGCGGGAGACTTCAATAGGCAAATCACAAAATAAAATCCATCTCTGTAGTTTTGGATCAAACATCTCCACAGATTTTAATCTTTCACCAAAAAATCCTCCATTCCATCCTCCAGTGACAAATATTCGATCCTTAAATACTGCTGCTGGTGCACTACTTTTTGGATAATTCATTTCTCTGGAAGGTTTTTAATTGAATTTAAAGAGAAAACAAACGGCATGTAGGTCCATTTGTCTTGAAAAATATCATATCTTTCTACTGATTTAAGAAGAGTATTTCCAAAATTTCCAGAATATCCAGAATTTCCTCCAATAACCCAGATATCTCCTTTGTAAACCAGAGAGCTACTGGAAATGCCTGCCCTTTTTTGATTCATCGAAGCCAATTGGATCCAACTTCCATCATCTTTCAATTTATAACTGTCTTGTTTAAAACCACCCTTGGAATATCCTCCAAAAATATAAATTTGCTGATTGAGGACAACAGCTCCAAAATGTTGCATTCTCATTGGAAGAGTGATTCTCAGTTCCTTCCAACTTTGAGCCTTCGAATCGAGCAAGTAAATTGTATTCAGAGATCCATCGCCGCCTAAAATTAAAACCTACAAGCAAAGTCTAAAAGTTAAAAATCGAACCGATGTATTTTGCTGTCCTCCGTTTTGCGCTAAAAACTTTCATAAATTACTCAATTTTAAACAAACCATCCGGACTTAAATTATTTCGATCTGGTCTCTCTTTCCGGGAAAATTCAATAAATTCTGATATTTTTGGTCTACTTTCTGGATTGCTGTCCCAGCCACTGGAAGTTTTTTTTCTCTGCTTTGTCAACTCTACGCCTCTTTTCAACTCCGATAAGTGAAAACTTTGTTTTTAGAAAGCCAGGTTGGGCAGAAATAATCAATTACCGTTTCAATAAAGCTGAAATCTCCGATTCCTCTTGAATGGTTGGCCTTTCTCCATTTATAATTCGATTAGCTTGCATGTACAGTGTTATTTCCCCCAAGTGACCATACGGCCTTCTAAACTTCTAATCACTATTTTGAAAAATTTCACTAACTCTCGGTGAATAATCTCCCAAAACGTAATGGTCAACGAGTAGATATCTGCCGACTTGCCATATTTAGCTCCATGGTGAAGCTCCGGAGCCATGTAATCTATTGTTCCAATTCTTTTACAACTCGTTTAACCAAAAGACACACTCACCCACCAGTGTATGAAGCAATTGTCTGTGGCCCAACCACTTTAGCCAATCCAAAGTCGGAAATCCTCAAGTCGTCTAAGGATTTCCCAAGTAGAATGCTGCAACTCCGATTTGAGAAGAAGGAATCTCACTTTTGAGGCTTGATATCTCGATGCATTATGCCTTCTTCGTGGAGATATTGCAGACCGCTTGAAGCCTTTTCAATCCACGAATAAGCTTGTTTCATATCGTATTCTACTGAGGTATTATGAATCACTGGAAATGGCATTTTGATGTCTCAAGTTGAAAAGAAGCAAGCTTTTTAAAAAAAAACCAAAGATTTTCGCTCAATTTTTAATGCTATTGTCTTCGATTGAGTTCCACCCTTATCGGCAGAAAATGCCGACGTTACACACTTGAATAAACCCAATCCACTATTCAAAGTGCAAAGGATTGCTATTTCACTCAACATAGGGAATAAAAGACCAAACAAACCATTATATAAGCTCCCGTTCTCCATGTACTCCATGATGTAGCCAATGCAGAAAGATCTGTTATTAGGTGAATAGCTTTCTTCTGGAGTCAAAAGACCAAAAAGACGGATGATATTCGGGTGACTGGAATGCTATTTGGAAAACTATTGTAATATTAACAAATAAAACTAACCTTCGCTAGGAGGATTACTTCCTTCATTACATTCGTTTTATCGACATGCCTAGTAAGTTTCTTGAAAGCTACTTTTCTGCAAATGGATCTCTCTATTTTAATTTTGATTCAGACTTTCATAAACTGGTAAAACTGCTTACCCCAGTCGACCATTGTAGCCGCGAAAGACTTCTCCCTCGCCTCCACTTCCTATCCGTTCTTTCTCTGTGAAATCGTTGACACTAAACTCGGAAATAACTAAAGAAGCTTTGATTGTTAGGGTAGATTTACCAGCATTAACTACTAGACTTTTTTCTGAAGGAAGACGGCCACTCATCAAGATGGCGAATAGGCAAACCCGGCGTTAGACTTCTATTGATTAGGCCATTTCTTGTCTTGATAAGGCGGTTTAGTCTTTATTTTGAGAATCTGAATGTCATTTAGAGTGACTGTGATCTGAAGAACAAGCAGAGAGAGAGGAGAAGATCTTAGGTTTTTGATCGAATTCTGGTTATTTTGTTCGAGACCTCACTTGACCGATTTGCTGAAATCGGAGTCGTTTGAGGGAGCCTATATCCTAATGAGTATTTATACCATCTATATTTCTTGATCCCAACCACACTTTCCAGCTCTGCCACATGAGGGGTCGCCTGGCCTACACGGTGCTGACTTTCCCGCCGATCGAGAAGTTCTTCGCCACCACTCTGGGCATCGTCCCGAGTTTCGAGTTGGACGGCGCGCTGAAGGACCTCCGCAAGGCGCCTCCATCCCGACATGACCGAGAACGAGCTCTTCCTTACCAAGTGTCTAATCCTCAAGGGCGACGTCCAGATCACCGTTAAATGCCTGCGAGTCCAAATACGCCATCGAGGACGACATCCAGGCTCGTTTTTAAATAGAGTTTTTGCTTGAAAATTCGACCGACAATCTAGCCAAAAATAATCATTTTTTTTTCGAGAGGTGGGAAAGCGCCCAAATCAATCGTACCTTTCTTGTGAATGTAAAGCCTCTCTACGGGTTGTTTATAATCCTATGGAAAATGCCTTGAAGCTAGACAAGCTGTATGACGTACACACTGGACATACAGTAGCAGCTGTAAGAAAATGTAATCTTTTTCTTTATATTTGGATCGCAATCAATTTTGAGTTGTCCCTTTGCGTCAATCTCGTTTCAGTATGGGAGAAGGGCCATACGATGAAATTTATCAAATTCAATATGAGGTAAAAAAGCTTTTTTTCTGAGAAGAGGGGGCTTTTTTGATTATTTGAAGAGATGAGATCAGAAGCAAAAGTTCCTTAAAAACCTTGAAAAACGCAATTCATTAGTACAAAAATCTATTTTTAGAAGATACTTCGTTTGAAAAAGGATCGAGAAGAAATGATTAAAAACTACCATAAGCAGCTCAAAGAAGCTGAATTGAAAAAAGATTGACTTCGATCCTCCGCTAATCAACAAGGATACATTGTCATTCTACAAAAAAGCTTTGGATAGAGGCGCTCCGTTTGATGATCAACAACACAAGGAACTTGCTGAGTTGACAAAGAAATCACTCGAGAAACAGATGAAATCTATGCAATTTGAATAAATGGATTACTCTGAAAAAACAAGAGTTTTTATTTTTTCTTTTTTGTCAGTCAATAGGCTTGACTTAAATCCCATTGCTGCTTCAATTGGACGAAATAGACTTGGCCAGCGTCGATTTGAGTGACAGTTGTTCTTCCGCAAAATATGGAATGAACTAGGTTGAATGAGTAATCGCTGAATGCAACACAACCAACCACAAAAAGGGGCCAATTCCTGAAAGAAGAGAGGTGGTAAACTACAGTAATCTTTGTTCTCGTGAGAAAAAGGTGGACACCTTCTCTCAGGTTTTTAGAGAAATTTTATCGATTTTATGTAATCTGTTTATATTCCAGAAAACAATCACTAGCAAATGATCCCCCTGGGAGCTTTTTTGTTTTTAGAGACCTGTAGCTTATAAGCCAGTTAGATTATCAAAATAGTAATTTATTTTAATATGTAGTAACCTACAAGCAGAGTCTAAAAGTTAGAGTAAATCATACCGATTGTTTGTCCCTCTGATGTACTTACACTTTTAGCCGCAATTTGAACTAAATCCTCCTCAAATTAGTCAAATTTTAAACAAACCCAACAAATTGTTCCTCTGTTGAGTCAATTCTTCTATGCGGGATTCTACGTCTGCCAACTGCCTTTGAAAGTTCTCCAACGCCAGATCAAAACTGCGTGAAGCAGCTGGACCTATCTCCAGGCTTCTTGCTATTAGTTGCTTTTATATACAAGACTAAAATTAGCTAACTCTTTTGATTAGCAGCCAATTTCACATCTTCTAATCGATCGACCAAATTATCATTTTTTGATACTGCTTGATCTATTTTTGCCACTAAATTTCTCATCAACTACTCTTCGAAAATTACAAAACTTTTTTGTTTTAATTCCTCGAAAGATCTATTTTGATTTCCAGCCATAATTTTCAGCTTGGTTCTCAAATTATTCATTTCAAAGATTATATCAGGTTCTAATTTTCTCTCTGAATTTCTCATCGTCTAGCTTCAAATAAAAAGTTAACCTTCACTACTCAATCCTTTGTAATACTTTTCTTGGATCATTTCAATTTCTCTTCGCATTTGCTCTATTTTGTCATCTTTGAGTATTATTTCTGTCTTATTCTTTCATATTTCACTATTCATCTTAGCTATTTCGGCATTTTTTTCATATATTTGTTGAATCATAGCCTCTATTTCATCATCCTTCGCAATGATAATAGCCTTAGCCTGATCCAGTTGCAATGCCAGACTCCATTTTTAAAGAGGCGGATGGCTAAAAAATAGTTGTAACTAGTGAAAAGGAAAACTGATAGGAGTTGCTAGCAGATGGCTGATAAGGAACTCCCAGCTTTGAGATGCAACTCATAAAATGCCAATTGATAGGGAGCTGCAAGGAATTTGTCGAGAACTGCGTCTAGATTGAAATGAATCCTATTCTATCCGTTGTGAATTACTTTGAACCCAAGACAATAGACAACCGCCAGCCGTTTGCGATATTAAACATAGAATCAATGGAGTCGTAGCAAACAGAACTTCTATCATTGTGAAGCTCTTTGAGGAAAATCAAAAATTGTGAAAAAAAGATTTTAAAAAGCACGAATGAGGAATAAAAACAGTAAGGCATTAAAAATACGGTAGATTCTTTATCGATGGATAAATTGTAATACCGTATTTCTTCTAGTAGAAGGGAGGCTTCCATTTTTCGATCTTGTTTTTTTGAGGGTGGGTTGGCTTGGCCTTAGTGACTCACTACTGGGTTTCGTTTTTTTATTTATTTTTAACGCTTTTCTCTCATAGTTTGTGTGCCTTTACGTATTTTTTAGTCGGCTAAACGCTATTTTCCAACAAAATCCCATATTTTTTCTAATACAAACCATCCACAAGTGTAAGCTCTCATACATTTTAGTGATTTGCCAATTGAATTGATCATGAACCATGAGACTTCTATTAGAAGAACTAAGTAAATTGACAACCAAAACGAACACGATGAAAGCTATTTCCTCTCCTTGGGAATTCTCCACTATCAAGGATTTCACGATGGAATCTATTCCTCAGCTTTGAATCTACTCTACTACACAGTGACATTCATGGAGTTTGTCTTTCTCAAGAAGATATAGATTTGCTCGAATGAATGGCCATTCAAAGCTTGCATCGTAAGTTCAACAAAAATTCTCAAAAATGCAATTTTTAGAGACGACAGAAACAGCTATACTGCTACAAATAGAGTTGACTTTAATTAAAATTAAAAAAAATATTTGAATTTGGAGGAATTGAAATAAATAGATTTGAGAAATGATGTTTTACCTTTGAGGCAAAAGAGGAAAATCCTTAGATCTTCGAGTTGCTTGGGTTTCAGGAGATTCACAATATTTTGAAGAGTTTTGGGAAAATCTGTTGATCAAAAATCCTCTTTTTTGTAGTTACGACAGACTTTCCTCAACAAGGCAGTCATATTACTCTCCCTCAAGTCGCAGGCCTCAAGAGTAACAAATATATTTTTTTAATTATGAAAAATTCTTTAGAAAACTTTCTTCAAGAGATCGTGGAACTGATATATAAGCAAATAATGATAGTTTTTGAGGCAGTCTTGCTCCAGCAATCCATTCATTTCCATCAAATATTTCGGATGTATTATCAACATTATAATTATCACCAAATATAATAATTCCATTTGAGAGTTTTCCTATTCCAAAATACGATCGTGGATGTTTAAAACTCTGTTTTTCTGTCCATTTCTGCTCGGGATCTTCGATATCCATTTCCCATACGCTATTTAATGAGCGAGATTCTGAAGAGCCTCCAAAAATGGATAGAATTGAATTGTTGATTAGCATCGTATGGCCATAAATTCCAAAAGGAAAATCACAAAATAAAATCCATTTCTGTAGTTTTGGATCAAACATCTCCACAGATCTTAATTCGTTTTCATTGCATCCTCCAGTGACAAATATTAGATCCTTAAATACTGCTGCTGCTGCATTACGCCTTGGATAATTAATTTTTCTGGAAGGTTTTTAATTGAATTTTGAGAAAAACTAACGGCATGTAGGTCCATTTGTTTTGGGAAATATCATACTTTTCTACTGATTTTAAAGAGTTCCAGATTCCATAAGATCCTCCAATAGTCCAGATATCTCCTTTGTAAACCAGAGAGCTACTGGAAATAGCAGATCTTCTTTGATTTAGCGATGCCAATTTGATCCAACTTTCATCATTTTTCAATTTATAGCAGTGCTGGTGATAAGCATCAGCGGAATTTCCTCCAAAAATATAAAGTTCTTCATTGAGGACAACAGCTCCAAAGCCATGCATTCCCACTGGAAGAGTGATTCTCAGTTTCTTCCAACTTTGAGCCTTTGAATCGAGCAAGTAAATTGTATTTAAAGCTAGTAATCCACCCAAGATTAATACCTACAAGCAAAATCTAAAAGTTAAAAATCATACCGATGTGTTTTGCAGTCCTTCGCTCTGTTTTTCATTTCGATCCGCATTTTGAGCTAAAACTCCCTTAATAAATTGCCTTATTAAATTCTGTCTAAAAAATTTCTTTAGAAAACTTTCTTCGAGGGAACGAGGAATGGGTGTATAAGCAAAATATGATAGAAGTTGAGGCAGTTTGGGTCCATCAATCCAGTCATTTCCATCAAATATTTCGGATGTTTCACCATTATTTCTCGCATCACCAAATACAATAATTCCATTTGAGAGTTTTCCAATTCCAAAGTTACATCGTGAATATTTAAAACTCTGTTTTTGTGTCCATTTCTTCTCGGGATCTTCGATATCCATTTCCCATACGCTATGCATGCAAGATCCTCCAAAAATGGATAGAATTGAATTGCTGATTAGCATCGTATGGAAGCAAATTTGAATAGGCAAATCACAAAATAAGATCCATTTCTGTAGTTTTGGATCAAACATCTCTACAGATTTTAATCTTCCTCCATTCCATCCTCCAGTGACAAATATTCGATCCTTAAATACTGCTGCTGCTGCATCCTGTCTTGCATAATTCATTTCTCTGAAAGGCTTTTAATTGAATTTAAAGGGAAAACTAACGGCATGTAGGTCCATTTGTCTTGGAAAATATCATATCTTTCTACTGATTTTAGAAACTCTTTAGAAACTCCAGAATATCCTCCAATAGCCCAGATATCTCCCTTGTAAACCAGAGAGCTACTGGAAATATTAGATCTTTTTTGATTTAGCGATGCCAATTTGATCCAGCTTCCATCATCTTTCAATTTATAACTGTCTTGTTTAAAACCACCCTTGGAATATCCTCCAAAAATATAAATTTGCTGATTGAGGACAACAGCTCCAAAATGTTGCATTCTCATTGGAAGAGTGATGCTCAGTTTCTTCCAATTTTGAGCCTTCGAATCGAGCAAGTAAATTGTATTCAGAGGTCCATCGCCGCCCAAAATTAAAACCTACAAGCAAAGTCTAAAAGTTAAAAATCGAACCGATGTATTTTGCTGTCCTCCGCTCAGTTTTTCATCTTTGTTTTTGTTTTGATTCACATTCTGTTGGCTGACAACTTTTCTGAGATTCTCTTGAGCTGGCCTCTTTTTCCGGGAAAATTCAATAAATTCTAAGATTTCCGGTCTACTTTCTGGATTGCTGTCCCAGCCGCTGAAAGTTCTTTTTGCTTTTCTCTGCTTTGTCAATTCTACGCCTCGCTTTTCAACTCCGATAAGTGAAAACTTTGTTTTTAGAAAGCCAGGTTGGGCAGAAATAATCAATTACCGTTTCAATAAAGCTGAAATCTCCGATTCCTCTTGAATGGTTGGCCTTTCTCCATTTATAATTCGATTAGCTTGCATGTACAGTGTTATTTCCCCCAAGTGACCATACGGCCTTCTAAACTTCTAATCACTATTTTGAAAAATTTCACTAACTCTCGGTGAATAATCTCCCAAAACGTAATGGTCAACGAGTAGATATCTGCCGACTTGCCATATTTAGCTCCATGGTGAAGCTCCGGAGCCATGTAATCTATTGTTCCAATTCTTTTACAACTCGTTTAACCAAAAGACACACTCACCCACCAGTGTATGAAGCAATTGTCTGTGGCCCAACCACTTTAGCCAATCCAAAGTCGGAAATCCTCAAGTCATCTAGGGATTTCCCAAGTAGAATACTGTAACTCCGATTTGAAAAGAAAGAATCTCACTTTTGAGGTTTGATGTCTCGATGCAGTACGCCTTCTTTGTGGAGATATTGCAGACCGCTTGAAGCCTTTTCAATCCACGAATAAGCTTGTTTCATATCGTATTCTACTGAGGTATTATGAATCACTGGAAATGGCATTTTGATGTCTCAAGTTGAAAAGAAGCAAGTTTGTTTTTAAAAAAACCAAAGATTTTCGACCAATTTTTAATGCTATTGTCTTCGATTGAGTTCCACCCTTATCGGCAGAAAATGCCGACGTTACACACTTGAATAAACCCAATCCACTATTCAAAGTGCAAAGGATTGCTATTTCACTCAACATAGGGAATAAAAGACCAAACAAACCATTATATAAGCTCCCGTTCTCCATGTACTCCATGATGTAGCCAATGCAGAAAGATCTGTTATTAGGTGAATAGCTTTCTTCTGGAGTCAAAAGACCAAAAAGACGGATGATATTCGGGTGACTGGAATGCTATTTGGAAAACTATTGTAATATTAACAAATAAAACTAACCTTCGCTAGGAGGATTACTTCCTTCATTACATTCGTTTTATCGACATGCCTAGTAAGTTTCTTGAAAGCTACTTTTCTACAAATCGACCTCTCTTTTAAAATTTTTAGTCAGACTTTCATAAACTGGTAAAACTGCTTACCCCAGTCGACCATTGTAGCCGCGAAAGACTTCTCCCTCGCCTCCACTTCCTATCGGCTGTTTCTCTGCGAAATCGTTGAGACTAAACTCGGAAATAACTAAAGAAGCATTGATTGTTAGGGTAGATTTACCAGAATTAACTGAAGGAAGATGGTCACTCATCAAGATGGCGAATAGGCAAACCCGGCGTTAGACTTCTATTGATTCGGCCGCTGTTTGATAAGGCGGTTTAGTCTTTATTTCAAGAAGGTGAGTTGTCTTTTGAGAAAGAGAACGACTATTTCTCAGTTTCATTATGATTACTGGATTAATCTCAATAAAATGTCCACTATGTTGTAGTCACTACATCGAAGTTAGAAATGTGCGCTAACTATTTAATTAAGGGTTTGCCGTTTTTACTTTAAAATATTGTTAGCAAACCCCTGAAGACTCGCACATTGAAAGCGGGAGGGTCGTCTGAACTGGCTGAACAAGTCCTACAATCGTCTGAAGGAGGTCCACTCGATACAGTCGAAGAACGGGAAGATCCTCTGTAATCTGGCCTCTACGAGTCCGAATACACCATCGAGGACGACTACATCCAGACTCGTTTTTAAATCGAGTTTTTGCCGCAAATCTCCTAATTTTAGTCAGAAAAAGCGATAATTTTCGTTATTAAAATTCTGCTTTCAAGAAGCAAAGAAACTCCTCGATGTTCTTCCCATTTGAGGGCTCTGTAAATAAAGTTTTTTTTTTGTTTTAGGATCAATTTATAAAAGTTAAAACAAATCTTCATCTATTCTCGATTTCATTGACCAGCCGTGTGGGGAGGAAAGCCCAGGTAAAAAAAGATTTTTTCTGAGAAGAGGGGGCTTTTTAATGGTTTGAAGAGATGAGATCAGAAGCAAAAGTTTCTTAAAAACTTTGAAAAACGCAAGGAACTTGCTGAGTTGACAAAGAAATTACTCGAAAAGAAGATAAAATCTATGCAATTTGAATAAATGAATTACTCTGTAAAAACAAGAGTTTTTATTTTTCCTTTTTTGTCAGTCAATAGGCTTGACTCAAATCCCATTGCTGTTTCAATTGGATGAAATAGACTTGGCCAGCGTCGATTTGAGTGACAGTTGTTCTTCCGCAAAATATGGAATGAACTAGGTTGAATGAGTAATCGCTGAATGCAACACAACCAACCACAAAAAGGGGCCAATTCCTGAAAGAAGAGAGGTGGTAAACTACAGTAATCTTTGTTCTCGTGAGAAAAAGGTGGACACCTTCTCTCAGGTTTTTAGAGAAATTTTATCGATTTTATGTAATCTGTTTATATTCCAGAAAACAATCACTAGCAAATGATCCCCCTGGGAGCTTTTTTGTTTTTAGAGACCTGTAGCTTATAAGCCAGTTAGATTATCAAAATAGTAATTTATTTTAATATGTAGTAACCTACAAGCAGAGTCTAAAAGTTAGAGTAAATCATACCGATTGTTTGTCCCTCTGATGTACTTACACTTTTAGCCGCAATTTGAACTAAATCCTCCTCAAATTAGTCAAATTTTAAACAAACCCAACAAATTGTTCCTCTGTTGAGTCAATTCTTCTATGCGGGATTCTACGTCTGCCAACTGCCTTTGAAAGTTCTCCAACGCCAGATCAAAACTGCGTGAAGCAGCTGGACCTATCTCCAGGCTTCTTGCTATTAGTTGCTTTTATATACAAGACTAAAATTAGCTAACTCTTTTGATTAGCAGCCAATTTCACATCTTCTAATCGATCGACCAAATTATCATTTTTTGATACTGCTTGATCTATTTTTGCCACTAAATTTCTCATCAACTACTCTTCGAAAATTACAAAACTTTTTTGTTTTAATTCCTCGAAAGATCTATTTTGATTTCCAGCCATAATTTTCAGCTTGGTTCTCAAATTATTAATTTCAGAGATTATATCAGGTTCTAATTTTTTCTCTGAATTTATCATCTTCTAGTTTCAAATAAAAATTTAACCTTTTCTACTCAATCCTTTGTAATACTTTTCTTGGAGCATTTCAATTTCTCTTCGCATTTGCTCTATTTTGTCATCTTTGAGTATTATTTCTGTCTTATTCTTTCATATTTCACTATTCATCTTAGCTATTTCGGCATTTTTTTCATATATTTGTTGAATCATAGCCTCTATTTCATCATCCTTCGCAATGATAATAGCCTTAGCCTGATCCAGTTGCAATGCCAGACTCCATTTTTAAAGAGGCGGATGGCTAAAAAATAGTTGTAACTAGTGAAAAGGAAAACTGATAGGAGTTGCTAGCAGATGGCTGATAAGGAACTCCCAGCTTTGAGATGCAACTCATAAAATGCCAATTGATAGGGAGCTGCAAGGAATTTGTCGAGAACTGCGTCTAGATTGAAATGAATCCTATTCTATCCGTTGTGAATTACTTTGAACCCAAGACAATAGACAACCGCCAGCCGTTTGCGATATTAAACATAGAATCAATGGAGTCGTAGCAAACAGAACTTCTATCATTGTGAAGCTCTTTGAGGAAAATCAAAAATTGTGAAAAAAAGATTTTAAAAAGCACGAAGGAGGAATAAAAAAAGATAGTAAGGCATTAAAAATACGGTAGATTTTTTTATCGATTTATGGAAAAATTGTAATATTTTTTCCTCAAATGGATTCTTGAGATTCGATCAAATATTCATCAAAGATCACCAGAGAAAAGGAGATCCAAAAAAAGTAATTTCAAACCATTTCGATCATAGAGCTCCGAATTGCCTATTTGTTGTCGATTCATTCTGGTCCAAAGAATCAAACGACTTGCACTTTCCCTCTATAACAACAGCCTCCATCAAGGACAAATCCAAGCAGAGAAATGTTCAGATTCCTTCTCATCTTCTTGGCCATCTCTGGAGTCAAAAGATGCCCAGAATTGCACCTCCTGCTCAACCGGCAAAAACTTCCTCGGCCCAGATTCCAACAACCCACGCAGCTTCCCAGCTTTATCAAGTGAACTTCTTTCTTCTCTTTTTTGTTCAACTGAAGGTTTAGAAAAGACTGTCGAGATTCAATCACTGACTGCTCGAGGGTTTTAGTAGTTTGCAGGGCGCCCAACCCATTTGGTCCGAATACTTCTACTTATTTGCTACTTAATCGAATTTCTGGAATTAATCAAACCACTTCTAGAACAGATTAAATTTGAGGAAAAGGGGCAAAATTTATATTTATAAAAGATTTCGATTCAACTTTTATGCAACGATGATGGAGAATGGATCTATCAGCCGGATCTTCCTGGGCCAATTGATTCCGTCGCTTGCATCATCGTTCCGAACAGAAATAAAGGTTCTTTTATCCGCAAGATCTTAAAGAATTCCTCGAATCCTTAATATGAATTGAGATTTTAATGAATATATAGTGCAGTACAAAAAGATAAAGGCAGTCATGGAAAACGGTAATTTATCAGGAGTTTTATTTGTTTTCCATTAAGTTTTTGTGTCATTTTATATCAGCCGTTCTCGAAACCGGACGTTGGGAAAGGGTCCGACTTTGATTGATATAGAGAAGGGAAAAATCGATGTACTCCTTCAGGAGGAAAAAAGCCATCGAGACATTGCAAAGCTGATTGGTCGTTCTCCAACAGTAGTCGACAATTACGTAAAGAATAAAGCTTCATATAGCAAAAAAATCAACTGGACGATCAAAAAACTCTCTCCAAGAGACGAAAGACTGGTGCTTTGAAAGGTCTCAAACTCAACGTTAAGCTGCTCCCAGCTGAAAAGTGAGCTAAACTTGAATGTCTCGCGCTGGACAATAAACAGAACAATCAATAACTCAAGTTTTATTGTGAGACAGAAGAGTCGGAACTAGTAAACCTTTGGGGCCCCAGTAGCCATGATTCAATTTTTGTGTTGTCAGGAGGGTCGCGGGTTCAATCCCCCTTCCTGACTTACATTTTTGCTTTATTAAGTCAAGTCTTTTTTTCATATTTTTTGACATTTTAACTCAATTCAGTCGCACAAAACACACTGAATTGGGCTTTTACTGCTCCAGCTGCTCTGTAGCATTGGAATTCTTTGGCTTATCGAGTTGGTCTGAGTCAAGAAATTGGATTTTTATTTAAAAAGAATCAACTTTTCAACAGGCAAGCATCTTTTTATCAATAGGATTGCTCAAAAATGAGTTTGCCGTTGGATAATGAGGAGATACCAATGCGTATGTGCTTATAATGCAATAACATTGAGTCAAAACGTCAAAAAATATGAAAAAAAGACTTGAATTAATAAAGCAAAAATGTAAGTCAGTGAGGGGGATTGAACCCACGACCCTCCTGACAACACAAAAATTGAATCACGGCTACTGGGGCCCTAAAGGTTTACTAGTTCCGAAGAGTCTTCCAAAAGAAAAGTTTTGATTTATCTTTTTAAAGAAGTTATAGACTATTGGTCGAAGAATATCACAGAATTTGATAAATCTCTCGGATCTTGGGAGGAAGAAAGAGTCACTACTTTCTCCTTCCTTTCAGTCATCTTTCCCCCACCAAATGAAACAGCAACTCCCCAAGGGAGAGTAAGTTTTATCTAAAAAGTGAGCAATTTAATTGAATTTAAAAGGGTTATCTAACTGCTCCGATTTCGTTCTATCGCCCTTCTTCCTTCTCTTGGTTACATCTGATTTGGGCGTGTTGCATCATGCTGTTGGGATTCTATCTGGGGAGATGTAGCGTCGGAACAAAGAAGAAAAGTTTTGTTGTGAGATTGCCTGAAGAAACGACTCCTCTCTTTTACGAAAATCCGGGAAAGCGTTGTTGATTGGAGAGATTCGGAAGAAAGATGAAAATGAGAGCTTTAAATGGTGCTGATCGAATTCCAATAAATATTTTATAACCGCCGTATTGCAAATTATCAGCTAGTTATTCACTAGCCCTTCTCTTATCAGCTTCCTTTCAATCGACTTTTCACTAGTTGCATGCAATTTTTTTCAGCCATCCGCCTCATCACAAATGTCTGATTCGAGTCTAAAAGAGACAGACCAGACCTTGAAAATATATGAAGCTCCTATAGCTGAGAAGGGTCAAGAAATTGAGCGCCTAAGACAAGAAAATGATAGACTTCGAATGGAGAATTCTAACAGAAATCAGCAGGAATTGACTCAAAAAGGTTGGATAACCTTTAAACTAGCTAATGAGAAATTTAGTGGCAAAATTAGAAGAAGATTTAGCTGCCTCAAAAGCTGATAACTTGCAGTTGAAAGAGCAGATGACGGATTTACAATTGAATTCTTCAAAAAATGATAAATTGAGCGACAAAGTAGGAAGATTGGTTGACAATAAAAGTAGGAATCAGAAGTGATTATTTGAGGGAATTTTAGTTCAAAATGAGATTCGAACAGAAAGTAAAGTTGAAAAACAGAGCGAGGGACAGCAAAATACATCGGTAGAATTTTTAACTTTTAGACTTTGCTTGTAGGTTTTAATTTTAGGCGGATTGTTTGATTTGAATACAATTTACTTGCTCGATTCGAAGGCTCAAAGTTGGAAGAAACTGAGAATCACTCTTCCAATGAAATTAGAAGGACCTGGAGCTGTTGAAGTCAATGAGGAAATCTATATTTTTGGAGGAGTTTCCGAGGATGCTTTTAAACAAGACAGTTATAAATTGAAAGATGATGGAAGTTGGATCCAATTGGCTTCGATGAATCAAAAAAGGGCAGGCATTTCCAGTAGCTCTCTGGTTTACAAAGGAGATATCTGGGTTATTGGAGGAAATTCTGGATATTCTGGAAATTTTGGAAATACTCTTCTTAAATCAGTAGAAAGATATGATATTTTTCAAGACAAATGGACCTACATGCCGTTTGTTTTCTCTTTAAATTCAATTAAAAACCTTCCAGAGAAATGAATTATCCAAAAAGTAGTGCACCAGCAGCAGTATTTAAGGATCGAATATTTGTCACTGGAGGATGGAATGGAGGATTTTTTGGTGAAAGATTAAAATCTGTGGAGATGTTTGATCCAAAACTACAGAGATGGATTTTATTTTGTGATTTGCCTATTGAAGTCTCCCGCCATACGATGCTAATCAGCAATTCAACTTTATCCATTGTTGGAGGCTATTCAGGATCTGGCATCGGATACTCATTAAATAGCGTATGGGAAATGGATATCGAAGATCCAGCGAAGAAATGGATACAAAAACAGAGCTTTAAACATCCACGATGTAATTTTGGAATAGGAAAATTCTCAAATGGAATTATTGTGTTTGGTGGTAGAACATCTGAAATATTTGATGGAAATGACTGGATTGATGGACCAGAACTACCTACAGATATGTTATATTTTGCTTATACATCCATTCCTCGATCCCTTGAAGAAAGTTTGCTAAAGAAATTTGAGGAACAAAATACATCGGTTCGATTTTTAACTTTTAGACTTTGCTTGTAGGTTTTAATTTTAGGCGGCGATGGATCTCTGAATACAATTTACTTGCTCGATTCGAAGGCTCAAAGTTGGAAGGAACTGAGCATCACTCTTCCAATGAGAATGCAACATTTTGGAGCTGTTGTCCTCAATGAAGAACTTTATATTTTTGGAGGAAATTCCGCTGATGCTTATCACCAGCACTGCTATAAATTGAAAAATGATGAAAGTTGGATCAGATTGGCATCGCTAAATCAAAAAAGATCTAATATTTCCAGTAGCTCTCTGGTTTACAAAGGAGATATCTGGGCTATTGGAGGATACTCTGGAGATGTTCTAAAATCAGTAGAAAAGTATGATATTTCGCAAGACAAATGGACCTACATGCCGTTTGTTTTCTCTTTAAATTCAATTAAAAACCTTCCAGAGAAATGAATTATCCAAGACGTAATGCTGCAGCAGCAGTATTTAAGGATCGAATATTTGTCACTGGAGGATACAATAAAAAAAGTTTAAAATCTGTGGAGATGTTTGATCCAAAACTACAGAAATGGCTTTTATTTTGTGATTTGCCTATTGGAATTTCTTCCCATACGATGCTAATCAGCAATTCAACTCTATCCATTTTTGGAGGCTATTCAGTATCTCACCGATTAAATAGCGTATGGGAAATGGATATCGAAGATCCCGAGAAGAAATGGACACAAAAACAGAGTTTTAAACATCTACGATCGTATTTTGGAATAGGAAAACTCTCAAATGGAATTATTATATTTGGTGGTCATGCGAAGCCGAATAGTGAAACATCCGAAATATTTGATGGAAAGAAATGGATTGATGGACCAGAACTACCTACAGATGCATTATATTTTGCTTATACATCCATTCCCCGATCTCTTGAAGAAAGTTTGCTAAAGAAATTTCCATAATTTTTAAAGCCTTATTTGTATGAAATCCATTCCTCGTTCCCTCTAAGATTGGAATTCTCATAAATTGTTTAAAAATCACTTGTTCTCAATCCAAAAAAAGGCGACATTCTTCGTATCCAAGAAAAGGATTGATGACGATTTTGATTCTAGAAAAAACCTTGGGCTCTTCATCTCTTCCCGTTCAACTTTTAGTCAAGTTTTAGTCCCCTTCTTCCTCTAATTTCAGTCCCAATCCCGCGAATTCTCAAAAAAAGGGAAAATACTTTTTTAAAAAAATGATCGCTCATGGAAAAGCTAAAATTTGAATTCTGACAGGGTTATGCAAGGCTTCAGACGGACGGACACAGATCTACTTCTATTTAAAGCTAGATTTTACAGTTTCCTCAAAAGACTCTCGATTCCATCAGCCAAAGTTATTATCAATTCCATCAATTCGACTGGTGAATCAATCGCTCAGATGAGTAGGCGATTTATTCAAAAGAAAGCGACCTCAAGAAGCCGAGCAACAAGAAATATTCCGCGAGAAGTCCCCAAAAGATGATGGAAGAATATTTTTAAAAAAGAAGAAATCACTTTGGCCAGAAGAAAGAAGAAATAAAACCGAATTGGGAAGATCAGCAGACGACTCAAAAGAATACCATTTCTGGCTGATTTCTTTTCCCAGCTGATCGCGATTAGATTCAAAAAAATATTTATAATCACATTTGATTTCTGGTTGGAAGCAACAGGTGTGGGGGGAGGGTAAATTAAATTTTAGAAAATTGGTCCAGAAGTCTTTCTTCGAGGGAACGAGGAATGGATGTATAAGCAAACTGTGATAATTCTTGAGGTAGTTTTGGTCCATCAATCCATTTCTTTCCATCAAATATTTCGGATGTTTCACTATTCGGCTTCGCATGACCACCAAATATAATAATTCCATTTGAGAGTTTTCCTATTCCAAAATACGATCGTAGATGTTTAAAACTCTGTTTTTCTGTCCATTTCTTCTCGGGATCTTCGATATCCATTTCCCATACGCTATTTAATCGGTGAGATACTGAATAGCCTCCAAAAATGGATAGAGTTGAATTGCTGATTAGCATAATATGGTCAGAAAGTTCAATAGGCAAATTACAAAATAAGATCCATTTCTGTAGTTTTGGATCAAACATCTCCGCAGATTTTAATTTTTTTTCATTATATCCTCCAGTAACGAATATTCGATCTTTAAATACTGCTGCTGCTGCATTACGTCTTGAATAATTCATTTCTCTGAAAGGTTTTTAATTGAATTGCGAGGAAAACTAACAGCATGTTGGTCCATTTGTCTTGCGAAATATCATACTTTTCTACTGATTTTAGAACATCTCCAGAGTATCCTCCAATAACCCAGATATCTCCGTTGTAAACCAGAGAACTACTGGAAATGTCTTCTCTTTTTTGATTTAGCGATGCCAATTTCATCCAACTTCCATCATCTTTCAATTTATAACAATCCTTGGAATATCCTCCAAAAATATAGATTTCTTCATTGAGTACAGCAGCTCCAAATTCTCGCATTCCCATTGGAAGAATGATTCTTAATTTCTTCCAATCTTGAGCCTTGGAATCGAGCAAGTAAATTGTTTTCAAAAATCCTCTACCACCCAAAATTAAAACCTACAAGTAAAGTCTAAAAGTTAAAAATCTAACCGATGTATTTTGTTGTCCTCCACTCTGTTTTTCAACTTTACTTTCTGTTCGAACCGTATTTTGAGCTAAAAGTTGCTCTACTTCGGCATCTTTTTCTCGTAATTTTTGATTTTTCTCAATTATAACAGCTTCATTTTGCAAGGCTGGATCAGTCTCAGCTAGACTTGAAGCAGGCATTTTGGAGAAAGAGAAAGAGTAAACTTGGCGAAGGATGGCTGAAAAAAGAGATTTCTTGCTGGAAGACAATAATGCGCAAGCTGATAAGAAATAGAAAGATAGATAAGAGCACATAAGAGAGCTTCCTATTTTCTAAAATTTCAAAGCTTTTTTTCAACGAAATTTTACCTTCTCATAACCCTCAAAATGGCTGGTATGCCGAAGGTCTCCAAAAAGCGGGGGCCTGATTTATAATTTATCAAAACACAAGATCCTAGTCTACGTCCTGTGGAGATGCGAAAGAAGTAGAGAGAGAGAACGAGAAGAAAGATCGGAACTATTAACCTTTAGGGGCCCACTAGCCATGATCCAATTTTTGTGTTGTCAGGAGGGTCGCGGGTTCAATCCCCTCTCTGACTAAGATTTTTGCTTTATTAATTCAAGCCCGTTATATTTTTGGCGATTTGACTCAAGTTAGCGGCACAACGCACACTGAATTGGTCTTTTGCTGCTTCAGCTGTTCTGTAGCATTGGAATTCTCTGGCTTATCGAGCTGTTAAGCTGGTCTGAGTCGAGAAATTGGATTTTTATTTAAAGAGAATCAACTTTTCAACAGGCAAGCATCTTTTTATCAATAGGATTGCTCAAAAAATGAGTTTGCCGTTGGATAATGAGGAGATGCCAATGCTTATAATGCAATAAAATTGAGTCAAAACGCCAAAAAATATTTAAAAAAAGAAGGAAATCACTTAAAATTTTTAAATTCTTTTTGTTAATGTTTATTATTGTCATTGTATACTATTAAAGGCTCTTTTTAAGACTTTTATTTGCCGCTACAATGGCCCCTCCTGCTGGCTCACTTTGGGAGTCTGCACTCCACTCGCAGGCTTCAGGAATTTACCCGCAGTCCTAACGTCACTACTTTTTTTCTGGAATCTGCGGCTCCTCCACCTTGGGCGGCTCATCCTCTGGCTCATCTACCTTTGGTGTATCCCTCTTCGGTTTCTTCTTTTTCGCCTACTTCGGCGAAGAAGGATGTTGGATCATGTCGAAACGTGTCCACCGAGAGCTGAAAATTGGAATTCTTGTTCAAAATTCTTCTAAAAACAAATCTAATTGGGAGCCATGAGGAGGAACCTGATCATACGCTCGTAGACCTCGTTTTCCATGAACTTTAGCTCTTTTTGTCGGCTTTTTCATCAGATACAGCCTTACAGAATGCTATTATTTTTTTTAGATCATCCTTGAATTCATTGGCAGCGTTTGGCAACTTTCGAGCCATCAACGTCGGATTGAAGGTGGATCAAGCAACTTGCGGCTCGTGGCAATGCAAAGCCAGGCACTTCACCTCTTCACTTTTGGTTTCCTCCATCATCTTGAAGTTTATTCCGACAGGAGACAGATATGGACTGTGCGAATGTAATTGATTTGCCCTCTTGGCGACAGCAAACTGTTCGTCTTTGAATTTATCCTATACAATTTTGATTATTAATTTAGAGATAAGAGGAAGATGCCTACCTCTCCACAGTATTGAGCCATTTTGAGGCCGGAAACAGGATAATAGCTGGAAATAACTCTCTCGGGTATTTTCAATCTCTTAATCTGCCCAATGTCATCCTTGGGTGGGATGATCTCTTGAACTACTACAGTGTGGTGCAAAATGATATAGGCAGAGAGGAAATCAGCATGCTTCATGGCTGTTTTAGAAAGGAACTGATTCTAATAACTTTACTCTAATTGTCTACGTCGATCTTCACGCGAAACTATGGGAAAAGGAACTCCTTTGACTGATGTTGAAAAGAGAAAGATTGATGTCCTCTTCCGCGAAAAGAAGAGTCATAGAGAGATCGCAAAAGCTATCGGGCGCTCTGCTGGTGTTATCGATAATTATGTCAAGCTCAAGGCATCCTACGGCAAAATCTACCGGGAGACCAAAAAAATTGACTTCAAGAGATGGAAGACTTATTGTCCGAAAGGCTTCGAACACAACTTTGAGTTGCTCTCAGATAAAAAATGACGAAGAAGTGGAATCTCGATGGTCCGGATGGAAATAACAGCTACTGGAGAGATCTTCGCAAAGAGCCAGCCTATTTTTCCACAAGAAATTTCGGTGGTGGCTCAGTGATGACCTGGGCCTCATTCTGTGCTGGAGGAATTGTTGATTTGACCTTCACGTCAAGTCGCATAAACTCCAAGGACTACCAAGACATCTTGACCGAGTCTCTGCTTCCATTTCTGCGTCTCAACCGTCATCGACCACTTGTCTTTCAACAGGACAATGCCAGTATCCATGGTAGTCGATCGACAAAGGAATGGTTCGCAGCTAACAATGTCACCGTTTTGCCTTGGCCTGCTCGATCCCCTGATCTCAATCCGGTCGAAAATCTAGGTCTACCAAAACGGGAAGAAGTACGACAGTGTTGCCGAACTGGAAGATGATATCAAAGAAGCCTGGAATTCCCTCGATCCCAACTTGCTTCAAAACCTCGTTGGAAGTATGCCCAATCGAATCTATGAAGTAATTGCTAAAGGAGGTGACGTGACGAAATATTAGGGCGTGTTATTGTTAATTTTTAATAATAAAAAATAGTAAAATATCGTCGTTTTTCCTCTCTGCCTATATCATTTTGCATCACACTGTAGTGTTTAATATTTTGAAGTGTTGTTATATTTTTAGCTCCATTAATTTGATTAATATTCTGATTCTTAATTGTAGTTTATTTGAAATAATATCATTTTTATAATACCACATTCTATCACCGTATTTCGTTATTCTCACAGGAATCTGTCCTTTTGTTAAAGCTAAACTTAATTTATAGCCACCAAAATGAGACAATAGGAATTAGTTTTACTTTTATCGCGAAATAATTAAGTGTCTTCTGCATAAATTTTTGTTGCATTATTATAAATATAGTCACATTTTGGTAATTTCGGAAACTTAAAATACTGAACTGGTGAAGTATCTGTACATAATATGGGGTTGAAATTTGCAAAAGAAATGAATAATGAAAATAGTAAAAATTATTGAAATGTGAGCAATTTGTAAGGGAATAAAATCATTGTAAATTATTTCAGATTTAATAATTTTAAAAAATAAATGAAAAGTATTAATTTTTTAAATTGAAATTACTTTAACACGATTATCTTTTATTTCTACCATATTGTTACTCATAATAAGACAATAACATCTTGTACTGAATAGCCCTACTGACCGTAATGTGTTGAAATCTTGGATGATGACATTTTAGAAAATCAAATTCTCCACTTTTCTCATCTGATTGATAAATTTCTTCAGCGTTGGCCCTCTGTTATCAGTGTTTGCATCACACGAAAGGAGAAATTCAGCGCCAATATCAACACAAGAAGAAGAGCTTTACGATTGATAGACATCTTGTCAACGCTGAAAGTGTAGCTAGAAGGAGATTTCATAAGAGGCAAAAATAGAAAAGTTTATTGAATAACAAGGTGTACTGAAAGAAGATGAATCTTTTCTCCATATGTTTAGTCGCTATCCATCACTACGTACCCACCATGATCTTCGAGTATCTGTGATGGAGGTGGCGAAGAAGGTGGCGAATAATCATCTTTGACAGTACGGATTGTGATGTTCATTACAGTCGGCTGAGGAACAGGCAACAACATTGGACGTCCTGGCATAGCTGGTTGGACTGCTGGCTGGATTGCTGGCTGGATTGCCGGACGGGCTGCTTATATTGGCGCTGAATTTCTCCTTTCGTGTGATGCAAACACTGATAACAGAGGGCCAACGCTGAAGAAATTTATCAATCAGATGAGAAAAGTGGAGAATTTGATTTTCTAAAATGTCATCATCCAAGATTTCAACACATTACGGTCAGTAGGGCTATTCAGTACAAGATGTTATTGTCTTATTATGAGTAACAATATGGTAGAAATAAAAGATAATCGTGTTAAAGTAATTTCAATTTTAGTCCTCAAAAGTTGCTAACCTTCGTCATCTTGAGCATATCCAGGTAATTTCTTCCGTTTTCTGATCAAACGAGAGTTTATCTGCTTGTTTCCCTAATTGTGACATTAAGTTTATCTTTTCCCAAGTTACTATTATCGATTACTACATTTTTAATTGTAAATTGTTAATGATTTGAACAGTGAAATCCGTTTGGACTAAAAAGAACCGTTTAATAAATATGACTAGTCAATTTTACCTGGGTCAGCAAATAACAGTGCAAAAGTTACAGATTTAACCTTGAGTTTTGTATGTAAATATTGCCACTCCAATTCATCTTTTTCATTTGTACTGTATTATTCTTTGTCGTAATATTGTCAAATTTATCTTGAGACCAGTCGCAAAGGTTTAAACCCGCTTTGAGTCTTTGCTGGATCAAATTGATATTGTAATTGAGAACCGTATATTTTGCGGTTTTGCAGCTGGGTTTTAGGATCACCTGTGTTATCCAACTTGTTACAGTACTTTGAATTTGAATCTTGAGCTGCACTTTGTTGCAGAAGGAAGAGCAAGAGCCTGAAAATGAAAGGGGAAAAATTAAGAGCTAACCATAGAAACGACATCTTCAAGAGCCAGGCCGACGAGTCAATGAGAAGTTAGTGCTCACAATTGTAATCGAATATAAATAAAATCCTTGAGAGGAGACTTGGACGCGCTGAAGAAGATTCTTGCCATGCCGGATGTTCGAGCAAAAGGACTACTCTCCATGAACAGATATGGAGTTTGTTCTTCTTATTTCCATTTCAACAAAATTATATATTTTAGTGGGTCTTCCTGGGAAATTATGCGTGTGAGCATCCACAAAGTCTGGAGACGATTATGCTCCTCCTGGCCCTGCAGTTCCTTTGAGGAAATCGAATTGTTCTGCTGAGAGGCACCCTAGAATTTCAGACGGCTGACTTCGAGAAACTGTTGAAGCAACGCTTCCCCAAGGAGCACAAAGAAGTCTTCAGCCACTTCAAGCTAATCTTCGACAGAATGCCAATCAATTGTCGCCTTTTGCATAAGATCTACTGTACTTATAGTGGACTTACGGAAGCCGATGTCAATCCGACTCGGGGACTTCTCTCAACATATCAGGTTAGCTTTTTTTCTTTGAAAGTTTTGAGAATTCAATGGCCATTTTTGACGATTCTTTTGCCCTTTAGGATCCAAAAAATTCGCTGTATGTGGATTCGATCAACTGGATCAAGATATGGTGATTGTCCGACGTGACAGTCAGGGATAATTACGATAATGTGGAGACTGAGGCCGGCTACTACTATGGAGAAGAGGTCATGAGGCTAATTCGACTCCGAGTCGGAGTGCAAATCTTCTTTATCACAACTTCACTCGAATGTGGCGTCAGCATCTTTGGAGACAATAATCGATCGAAGCTCTTCGCTATCAGCAGCGTCAAAGGATTGACAGACAGAAGGACAAGAGACGAAGTTGCCAGTAGTAGCCGCAGTGGATGCCAACGAAGAGCGGATCTTCTTCATAGAAATCCTGGAGAACTATGAGAAGATCGCGTTCGACGAATTATCCGATACTTTCAGCATATATAATTCGAACAAATAAATTCTCTTCGAAGATTTATGCTGTTTTTATTCAAAATTTGTTTTTTCTATCTTTTTTAGGTACAATCATCTGTTATTCTTGATCCAATTTAGCCTTTTCCTTTGAGATTCTTCACAGAAATGAGCGACCAGCGAGCGGCTGTATATCTTCTTTTTTCGTTGTAATTTAAAATTCCACCATTTTCAGCAAAAACCGAAGAAAAGACGAATTCTTCGGAAGTATCGTTGGAGTGATGAGCAGCACGAGCTGCCGGATGAGGATCTCGTAAAGAAGGCAAAAGCTCGCGCCAACAGTTTGCCCTTCTCGATCGAAGATCTTTACGATTCGTTCGGAATCGACCACAATTTCTTTTGGAGATCAATTGCCTTCAACTCGATCATTTGGGCTCTAGCAGAAGTTCAATATGTCATCGCCAAGCAGGTCACCCTCACTTCGAAAGACTTTGAATTCCATGGCGCCGATAAAAAGATCTATTCGAGTCGGAGGCCATTCAGCAGCTTTGATGTTAGTTTTCTACTAGATTCTAAGCTTTTTTTTCAGTTTGGAGAGGACATGAAAGCCAATTTGGAATTGATCAACAATCTCTCTCAAATAGTTGGCCCTATGTACATTCTCTTCCGCTATAAGTAGGAATTTCTACCTTTTTTCAATCTTCTTCTCGCATAAACTTCCTATCGAAAAGAGAATTATCTCTCGCCCAGGCTGTTCCCTGTTATTTTTTGAAGCTACAATTGCCCAAAAATGGCGTCAAAAACTAAAAAAATTCAGGTCTCAGCTTGATTTTCGAAGGAATTCAAGTTTTCAATCAAGAGACTCGCTATCCAAAAGGACACTTTTTTGCCAAAAAAAGCATTTAAAAATCCTATTATCTTTGACTTTTTTTGAATTTCTCGCCAGGTTTATGGTTTTGGATATAAGAAACACCAAATTTTGGAGAGAAAAAAGTCGGGATTACCGTATTTTCCTGCTTTGAAGCAATTTTTACCCATTTAGGCGCATATTAAAAAAAACTGCGAGACCCACTGCGGATTAAGTGAAAAGTTTAGAGGACATATGGACCCCTAAATTATAAAAATCAAGCTAGAAGTTGCAAAAATACGATACTTTCTCTAGAAAATCCAGCCATGTTTTTTTAAATAAAATTTGGACCTTTTAGCCAGAAGTTTTAAAGTTTTCAATGTTCCGCAAGACTGTAGAGGAGATCAAAAGCTAAAACCTTTAGAGAATTTATGATAATGATCTTCCTTCAGCGTTGAAAGACGACGCCAAATGCTGGAAGCATGCATACTGTACTGTTTATCCTCTCTACTCCTAATTCCTGACTATATGCCGATGATTAAAATCGGAATGACTTTAACTATGTTCTTCAATAAGTCGATTCGCTATGTGGCCTTAATGCATCTCTCGGAATCGGTTCCACCGAAATTGTTGCCTCTCGCCATGGGAGTGATGGGAGTATGCGATTGCCTGTCTGAGATTAGCTATTCCGTCGTCTTGCTCTACATTGAAAATTGGCGATACAATTCAATCGGGTTGGGGCTAATCATCGGCATCTTTGGAATCATCTATCGTCTGGCTGCACCAGCTCCAATTCTTCTGTGTTTGGTCTTGAAGCAGGGAACGGCTGTTCAGGGAATTATAGAAGATGAACTGGGAGATCGTAAGCTCTTTTTTCCCAAAGAATTTCTATTTGTTCTTTCTTCTAGCTGATATAATCGATGTGGATGCGCTAATCGACGATACTATCTTCACCGGTCGAGCTACAGTCGGCCATTGGACTAAAGCCTGGAAGCTGCTGAGAGTGCCGAATTTCCTTAAGAAATATCTCTACCTCATCACCCTATTGCAACTCTCTTTTTTCGTTAATATTCCAAATCATTAAGATCGGTGCAAAAATTTTTTGATAAGTCGTGTGAATACACTTTTGGAACGACGCTCTCATTGGGAAAATCTGAAACCCAACTGATCAAAATATTCATCAGAGGATTTGCGTCCCTTCTGGGAATTGGCTTTCTCTATCGATTTGGACATCGCATGGCGATTGCCTTCCACGTCCTGATTAGCATTGAAATGCTGGCCATCTTGTGCTCCGTTCGCTTAGAGGGATTCGATATTTGCAGTATGGCTAGTGTTCCCTCCTGTAAGTTTAATCTTTGGGATAGAGAGATCTATAAGAAAAAATCTAAAAAAAGCAGAAAAATTCACGATTTGTTTAGGGAAAGGAAAGCTAGTGGCGGTTGTGGCTGGAGCGATACTTGAATATTGCTCTCGGACGCTGAAAATAGTCATCCGGATGATCTTCATTCAGCATATTCTCGTCGAGCAGCACACAATTCTCTTCATTGCAGAGATGGTTATTCAGAATTTTAGCAAAGAGGCTCTTGACTTTAGTTTGAAGCGATGGAATTTGGTTGGACTTTTATTTTTCTCTCAAAAATGAAATTTTCAGCTGAATTGGAGCTTCTATCCGTATGGTCAGCATTTGATCACCCTCCTGATGACTTGTCTCCTCACTCCGGCTATTCTTCCTCTCGATAATTGTCCAACAATGCCGCTGATCAGCACCGACTATCAGGCCTACCATTTC
Source organism: Oscheius sp. JU1382 (assembly GCA_932521405.1). NCBI lineage: Eukaryota > Metazoa > Nematoda > Chromadorea > Rhabditida > Rhabditidae > Oscheius > Oscheius sp. JU1382. The sequence continues at coordinate 7,833,100 of OW051479.1, forward strand.
AGTCGAAAGCCGTGGAATGACCAGCCGAGATTGGCTGATGACGAGCAGGAAGAGAGCTTCCTCAATCCAGAGACCAGCTAGGCCAGGGATATGAGCATAATAAATATTATTCACTGAATACTTTTCCAATTCTTTTTATAAATCGAGCTTGCTAGAAAATTAATCAAATCTCGATGATCAATCAAGCAATTAAATGTCTGAAAGCCCGCTTTATAGCCCTTGATCTCCTCTACAAATTACATTTTATTAGGTAGGTGTTATCCGCCTCAAAGTTGGAAAAATCTTATGAGAAACGCATAAAGTTTAGAATATTTCTTATCAGTCCTGCTCTTCTCTAGCCATAAAAAATTATCTTTTCGTTAAATCTTTAAAATGGCTGTTTCAAGTCGTTTCTAACAGTCGAAATTGAGCAAAACTGCGAAATCGATTTTGATGACTAACACCGTGTTTCTTATCAGTCCTCGACTAGATCTTCTCTATTCCCTTCTCACAACAAATTCTTTTGTTTTTCAACCATTCAGTCTGTTAAAATGGCCGAAATTGGTCTAACTGAGATTGAGCTGGTCGTCAAACTGTATGAAGCTCAGGGTACTATTGTCGAGAAGAGTGAAGTAATAAGGAGGAAGGATGTAGAAATTGAGCGATTAAAACAAGAAATTGAAAGACTTTGAATGGAGAATAGAAATCAGCAGGAATTAGCTCAAAATAGTTTGCTTGAAATTAATTAATTTTAGGGAGTTTTAGCCCAAAATAGGGATGATATTTACTGGAAATAAATAGGTTAATAGCCAGCCAAAACTAGCATAAACTTTTGCTTATAAACCCTTAGAAACATCTCAAGTGCTCTCTAATCAGTCCCTACTAGCTCTTCTCTTATTTATTTCATCTTCTCCTTTCTATTTCCACTTGCAACAGCAATCCAATTTTTCAGCTATCCAGTCTCTTCCAAATGTCTGGCTCAAGTCTAACTGAGACTGATCCCGCCTTGCAAATATATGAAGCTCAGGCTATTATAGTTGAGAAGGATCAAGAAATTGAGCGCTTAAGACAAGAAAATGAAAGACTGCGAATAGAAAATTCCAACAGAAATCAGCAGGAATTGACTCAGAAAGGTTGATTTTATTTGATAAATAATCGATGAGAAATTTAGTGGCAAAATCAGAAGAAGATCTAGCTTCAAAAAATGATAATTTGAGTGACAGATTCGACACTTTAGAATTTGCTGTCAATCAAAAAGGTTTAGTTTTATTTGAAACTAGATGATCAGAAATTCAGTTGAAAAATTAGAACGAGATCTAGCTACCTCAAAAGCTGATAACTTGCAGTTGAAAGAGCAAATAACAGTTTTACACTTGAATATCTCTAAAATTGATAATTTGAGCGAACGATTGGAAACTCTCGAATTAGCTGCCAATCAAAATAAAACTATCGAAGAATTATCCCAAAAAAGTTTGAAATTTCCAAAAAAAATGATGATAAATTAAGTTATAAAAGTAGAACGAGATCTAGCTGCGTCAAAAAATAAGAATTTTGATCTAATCAATCACTCGACTTCTCTAGAAATGAGTGTGAACCAACTGAATGAAGAAAACAAACTGAGAAGACAGCAGAATTTATTTTCCTATGGTTGGGTCAAAAGTGTTTTATTTAAGGGAGTATTAGCTCAAAATGCGGTTCGAACAGAAAATAAAGTTGAAAAACAGAGCGGAGCACAGCAAAATACATCGGTAGAATTTTACTTCTATTCCATTTTTTTAGATTTTAATTTTGGGCGGTTGGAAATCTTTAAATACAATTTATTTGCTCGATTCGAAGGCTCAAAGTTGGAAGGAATTAAGCATCACTCTCCCAATGGGACTGTCTGGCTTTGGAGCTGTTGTACTCAATGAAGAACTTTATATTTTTGGAGGATATTCCGAGGATACTTTTAAACAAAACAGTTATAAATTGAAAGATGATGGAAGTTGGATCAAATTGGCATCGCTAAATAAAAAAAGATCTGATATTTCCAGTAGCTCTCTGGTTTACAAAGGAGATATCTGGGCTATTGGAGGAATTTCTGAAAATTCTTTTCTTAAATCAGTAGAAAGATATGATATTTTTCAAGACAAATGGACCTACATGCCGTTTGTTTTCTCTTTAAATTCAATTAAAAACCTTCCAGAGAAATGAAGTGTCCAAAATCTTTTGCACCAGCAGCAGTATTTAAGGATCGAATATTTGTCACTGGAGGATGGCTTTCTGGACAATTACGATTTGTGGAGATGTTTGATCCAAAACTACAGGAATGGATCTTCTTTTGTGATTTGCCTATTGAAGTTGTCGGCCATACGATGCTAATCAGCAATTCAACTCTATCCATTTTTGGAGGCTATTCAGAATCTGGCCGATTAAATAGCGTATGGGAAATGGATATCGAAGATCCCGAGAAGAAATGGACAGAAAAACTGAGTTTTAAACATCCACGATGTGATTTTGGAATAGGAAAACTCTCAAATGGAATTATTGTATTTGGTGGCTGGGGTGAAAGTAGTGAAATATCCGAAATATTTGATGGAAAAAAATGGATTGAAGGACCCAAACTGCCTCAAAAGCTAGCAGAGTTTGCTTATACATCCATTCCCCGATCTCTTGAAGAAAGTTTTCTAAAGAAATTTTCATAATTAAAAAAATATATTTGTTACTCTTAAAACTCATAAAGATTCGTATATAAGCTGGAACTTCACTCTGCCGTTGAAGAGCGATTCCTACAAGGACTGCTCGACGACCCTGAATTGGAGGACTTCGAATTTAGAAATAAGGCCTGCGACTTGAGGGAGAGCAATATGACAGCCTTGTTGAGGAAAGTCTGGCGTAGCTACAAAAAAGAGGATTTTTGATCAACAAGTTTTCCCAAAACTCTTCAAAATATTGTGAATCCCCTGAAACCCAAGGAACTCGAAGATCTAAGGATTTTCCTCTTTTTTCCTCAAAGGTAAAACATCATTTCTCAAATCTATTTATTTCAATTCCTCTGAATACAAACATTTTTTCAAAATTTTAATTAAAGCCAACTCTATTTGTAGCTGTCGTCTCTAAAAAATTGGATTTTTGATCATTTTTGTTGAACTTACGATGAAAGCTTTGGATAGCCATTCATTCGAGCAAATCTATATCTTCTTGAGAAAAGACCAACTCCATGAATGGACAAGTCACTGCGTAGATTCAAAGCTGAGGAATAGATTCCGTCGTGAAATCCTTGATAGTGGAGAATGTCCAAGGGAAGGAAATAGCTTTCATCGTGTTCGTTTTGGTTGTCAATTTCGTGGGGATTCAAAGGAATAAGTGAAAGAAGTTACTGTAATTATTGCAAAACTTTTTAAAAGCAATCCTATTTAAAAGCTATTCGCTTGGTTCTCCATAAGAAAGCAGTTTTTGAGGGTTAATGACCTAGATCAATAAAGATCTTGAATCCTGAATACAGGAGTGGATTCAAAACTATGAGAGGGAAAAGGGATGACAAACCAAGGAGGAATGGATTAAAATGCTAGGAGGAGGGAATTACAGGGTGCGAGAAAATTACGTGCCCTAAAGAAAGCGCTATAACTTAATTTCTTCTCAAATAACTTATAACAATATTTTTCTCCTAACAACTAGGACCATAAGATTTAATAATCAGAAGAAATTCGAAGTGGCCCTCGTCAGTTTTTGTACAGGCGGCAAATCGCCTCTTTACGGTTTAAGTTTACGTCTAGATTGTTCCATATTTCAGTTAGAACTTACGCAAATCGTCTAAACTTTACACTTTTCTATTCCTTAGTTCCTCTACATATGGCCCCAAACAGAGAAATCTAGAGGATTCAAGTCCGGGCTGTTCGAGGGGTAAAGATCTTTTGACAGAAAGAGGTCAATTTTGGCCTCCAAAAGGCTAATTGTCGTTTTGGCTCCATCTGTGAAAAATAATAAAGTCTAGAGAGAGGAGGCGGATGAGCTGGCTTCTTTGCATAGAAGGATCGACAGTAAAAAAGAAGAAGCTTTTGTTTTCTCTCAAGAACAATGCAGTTTGATTTATTTTCCCAAAAACAACATCTCAAATAAACTTATTTCTTCCACTACTTTTTAGAATTTAGAGTTAATCCGTTCTAGATTCAATCAACTGATCAAGAAGATCTCCGATTTGGCACTGCTCTCTTCTGAAAAGCGGAGTAAAAACTACAGAAACTTCGCTTAAAATTGTGTGTGGATATTGCTTTTTTCTTCAAATTCTTATCAAATTAATAGAAAAATTAATAAAATTAATATCTTTCTTTTCTCCTCTCCGTAATAGTTTCATCTTCATTCACAGGGAATCTTCCCAATAATTCGATATTCCTCCATTAGGTTCCTTTCATCTCTCCAACCATAGGAGATCAGCAGTGGCTTCCCATCATCACTTTTTAGTGCGTCAGGCTTTGTTCAGGCTCGTCACGCGTTGGTTGATTCAAAGCAAGTTATTCAAACCTTAGGGTAGTAGATACATTGCGGCACATTCCGTATGTTAAAAGACAGAGAATGGCTACAATTCCATGTCTTAAGCCGGTTCACAAAGTAAAAAGATTATCATTTGCTCAACAAAACATGCCTACGGATTGGAAAAAGTTAGTTTCTTTTTTGCCGTTAATTTTTGCCTAGGTTGTCTACACAGATGAGAAAAAATGGACATGCGACGGTCCTAACGGAAACAGAAATTATTGGAGAGATTCCAGAAAAAATTCTATGCAGCTTTCAAAAGGAAATTGTGCAGGTGGATCATTAATCTTTGGCAGCTTTTCAATCAAATAGTACTATAGCTCTTGATTTCATTACTGGTCGATTGAATAGCTTTGGATATCAGAACTTGTTGGCTAAGAATCTGCTTCCTTTTCTCCGCTCCCAAACTGGTAGAGGATTTAAAGTGGTACATGATAATGCTCCAATTCATACCAGTAGAAGCACTAAAGCATGGCTCCAAGCAAACAACGTGACGACAATTGACTGGCCTCAGCTTTCACCTGATTGTAACCCTATTTAAAACCTTTTTGAAATTCTGTCACGTGAAGTTTACAAGAATAACACCATACATCCGAATTTTTTTTTTTAAATCGACGATTCTCTGAAAGGTTGCAATACTTTTGCACAGGGGTAAAATCGAACTTTGGCCGTAATTTTTTAAAAAGAGACGTAAACTGCCTGAAAATTGACAAACTAGGGGTTTTCATTGAATGACAGCGAGCGAGAACAGCTTCAAACTATTCTCGAAGCAGTCCATCCTTCATCTTCTGGAAGTCAGGAGAATTCAATGAACATGGAAGAGGATCCAGACAGGCCGCCATCAGTTCTGTTGGAAGCTGTGACCTTCCGCTGTGAGATTGACACAAGTGGTCCAGTTTTAGAACTTTCAAAGCCTACCTATGTCAAAAAGTAAGTTTCCTACTTCAATTTTGATAGCAGGAATTGATTTTTCGACTTATTTTAGCTAATGGGCTTCTCGGCAAGTAATAACACAATGGTTCTACAATAACTTAACTCTCATCTTTCATTTTGAATTCCCCTCGCGTTATCAGCTGCTCCTTTGGAACGCGTTGTAGCGTCTTGACAGGTGCTGTCAATTAGCCGCTATAACTTTAGCCAGCCAAAGACCTATGTCATCTCCGTTGTGGTCTAGTGGTTAGGATTTACGGCTCTCACCCGTAAGGCCCGGGTTCGATTCCCGGCAACGGAAGAAATATTTTGCTATTCGATCGAATTTCCATTCTTTTTCAGTGTCTCAAGACGATTCTCCGATGCCGTTCACTCATTTTCTGTGAGAGGGAGAGCCAAATCGGTCTCATTTGGAGTTGCAAGTGGTCGAAGACGTCACTCCCATACGCCAGATACTGGACCAAGAGGATCAGATGAAAGCAAGACTCTCCACGGCCTGCGTCCTCCATTGGTCAGTGTAATTGCCTGAACAAGAAGTTAGGCAGAAATAGAATAAATAGCTCCTAATTCTAATAGGAAATAGAAATGCTCCTTTCTTTAGAAATCGTCCCAATCTCTCCCGGCCCGCGTGGTCGCAGCCAAATGCGTTTACGGCGAGCACAGCGTGCGCTTTGTAAGTCTCCAGAGGAGATAAGTATGCTCGCACACAGTCGTTTTTTTGAGTCACTGGAAGTAACGCTTGAGAATGTGGTAAAAATAAAAAGCAGCATGGACCTCTCTCTCTCTCTTTCTGCCGTGTGAATCTATCTCTTTTTTATTATTATCATTTTGGTTTTACGATTGGGCTGCGGAGCGCATGAAATCCTCTTCTGGATAATGAAAGTTCCATCAATTTGCAGGTTGAACGTCGAAAAATGAGGAGATTGAGCGAAATGATCACTGACTGGGAACGACCGTCGAGAACCAGCTTGAGCAATATGTATGCTTATGCAAGGAGAGAAAGTGTCTACATTGCTAGGAAGAAATTAGCCGGTTTGAAGGTAAGAAAAGCGATATTTTTAAAAATAAATCTGGGGCCAAAACAGCGACTTTCCTAGGAAGAAATGGAACTTTTTGCTTAATTTTGTTTTATGTTCCAGACCAAAAATCAATTCCTAATAGCAATTTTAATCTAAAGAGAGATTTGTCTTACAGGACTGGGCCCTTGATCTCCTTGCCAAACTGAAATCTAAACAAGGAATGGCCATTAGAAGAGAGACTAGAGCTACAAAGCTGGTAGCCACTGTCATGGGTAAACTCTCACTCTCAGCATTCTAAGCTATTTGACCAATTTAGTTGTCTTCTTGGCCTGCTGGCTGCCATTCTTCACATTGAATATGATCAAAATATACAAATTGATCTACAGTGGATGGTCGAATGACATGAAAAAGTGGTTTCATTGGTTCACCGCTCTAGGCTATCTCAATTCTTCTTTAAATTTCTTTATTTATTCCACCATCAATCCAGTAAGTTTTGAAGGGTTTCTCCTCATTTTTGGGAGCTCGCTGTAGCTAAAAATATGCTATAATTTCCAAAAATTTCGGCATTCTTTCCGTCGACTGTTGGGCTTTTCTCGTTCCAGAAGACGAAGAGAGAAGTCCTGGATGAATCCACCAAAAGAACAAAGCAGCAGGTAATAAGGAAAAGCCAGATTGAAAGCATGTTGGAATTAGCTGTGAATCTTAGTCGAATCTCTTGAATCCAAATTGCTTAAATTATCGATTTAGAGGTCCTGTGAAGTGTGGTTGTGGACTGAATAAGATAGTCAAAGGCCCTCTCAGACGAGCTTCCCTAGCTGGGTATGTTCCTTTTTCTTTTCTAGACTCGATTATTATCAAGATTTTAATCACTCGATCATTATTTCCTAAGTTGAATGGTTTCCCCTTTTTAGTTCAAGCTCCTCAGCTTCTCCTCCGCCTGAAAGGTAACCAAAAGGATGTCTCAACTGCAAATTCTCTTAAAAGAAAGATAGTCTGCTGCTGCATGTTTCGCTCTATTGCTGATGCTTTGCCTGATTGTTTCTAGCTTATATTCTCTCCCTCCTTTTTCTCTTCAAATTCGAATCATTCCAGAGGATTGGCCAATCGCAAGCAGTCAGTTCCTAAGCCGGAAATAGTGATTGATGAGATCTCTCCCAATCGAGTTTCTATCTCTGCTGGGGGTTGCACCACCTTCCGACGAAGTTCTGACGATTGCATCAGACGATCCTCATCAGAAATTATTGGCGGAATTCACTTGCCTTCACAGAGCAGCAACGACAAACGAAGGTAAGAGAGTCTGATCTATATACAAGGTGTAGGGAAATGTTCCGAGGGATGATTGGTCCCTCATTAAAATTGAATTTCTCCCACATAGAGGGATCATTTTACAGCAAAGTGGCTAGCAGTTCAGGAAGTGAACTCAATAGGAGATCTAGAGGGGCCATTTCAAGGCTACTGTAAAGCTCAAAAAGCATAATTTTAACGCGGTTTTCTAAAAAGCTTGTAGCGTTTACTCTCCTCTACTTTTTAGAACATCTAAAATTAAAAAAAAACTGCGTCTTGATTAAAAAAGACTTCCAAACAGGACTCAAATAAACCTACTGTAGTTCAAAAAGGCTCATTTTAATCAAGGAAATGAAGAATTTAGAACTTTTGATGTTTTGAAATCTTGTAGCCCTTGATTTCCTCTATAAACATTTAAAAGATCTTAGGTGGCAAAAAAGGTCTACAATAGCCTAAAAATAAAAAATCGTGACTAAAATAGCTTTTCCAGAGGATCCGGGATGTCAAACAGCTCAGCCTCACTGCATATCCACGAGTCTCGAATGACTTTCGAAGCGATGGTGCACGACCAGGTGGACGTAGAGATATTCGTGTGAAGAGTGTTGAAAACTAAGCACGTAACGGGGTACCTGAGTTTTTGGCTGCCGCATGAAACTCTCTCTCTGACACTCCTTCACAAAAGCCAATCTCTCTCTCTCTCTCTCTTCAAAATTGTTTCTCACATATTCTCTCTATTAGAAACGTCGTGTGCCGCATGCGATAGCTGTCATTTTGCCGTGCACGAGATGAAGAAATCTCTCTCTTTCTCTCTTTCTGAAGCGGCTCTTTTTAGCTCTCCCTGCGTCCGCCCTCTCCACGCATCAACTCCAGGCGCTGATTGGGATTATTTAAATGATAACATTTGCTCCACGGGTACAGTATTTTCATCGATTAATTGTCACTGAAGCACCTGATCTCGCTATTCTATTTTTCTTATTCAATTCTATTGTATTTTCAATTGGTCTCACAGGCAATAAATTATCAACATGTCCAGCTCATTTTTTCAGTCTAGACTATCTTTAACTAGCAGATTCGACTTTCTCAGTAATTTTTAGTCTAGGAGATCTATAAAATTACCAAAAGCTGACGAGAGAAGATGTTTATTAAAGAAAGAAGCCTCTTCCTCGCTATAGATCCCTTTCATAAACAGCATTGAGACCATGGTGTCTCGCACATCCATAATCTTCTTGAAGTCACAGTTCTTGACCGCGTTCTGTATCGACGAGTAGAAGTCGTTTAGTGCCTGACCCGGCACAGTAATCCTAAAAGGGGAAGTCCTGACAAATCCTAAAGTAAACCATTAATATCTTCTCACTATGCGTTACTCCCTCCTACAATATGATGCAATATTTAATTGCCATTTGTGTCGTTAAATATTACGGCTCTGCTTTTAGGCTGTAAATCTGAAGGCACATCCAGCCAACCGCAGATGGCAACTTTACCAATTTCAGTGCTGGTGATAACCATCCTCGAAATATCCTCCAAAATATAACTTTCTTCATTGAGCACAAGAGCTCCAAAATCTTGCATTTCCACTGGAAGAGTGATGCTCAGCTTCTTCCAACTTTGATCCTTCCAGTCAAGCAAATAAATCGTCTTTAAATCTATGAATACGTCCAAAATTAAGACCTACAAGCAAAGTCTAAAAGTTAAAAATTCTACCGATGTATTTTGCTGTCCTCCGCTCTCTTTTTCAACTTTATTTTCTGTTCGAACCGCATTTTGAGCTAAACCTTCCTTAATAAATTACTTTTGACCAAACCACAGGAAAATAAATTCTGCTGACTCAGCTTGTCTTTCTCATTCAGTTGTTTTACGTCCAGAGAAATCAAGCGATTAATTAGGTCAAAATGCTTATTTTCAGATTCAGCTAACTCTTCTAGTTTTGCCACTAAATTTCTTATCGACTATTTATCAAATAAAATCAACCTTTCTGAGCCAATTCCTACTGATTTTTGTTGGAATTTTTCATTCGAAATTTTTAATTTTCTTGTCTTAAGCGCTCAATTTCTTGATCCTTCCCAACTATAATAGCCTGAGCTTCATATATTTGAAAGATCAGGTTTGTCTCTTTTAGACTCGAACCAGACATTTTAAAGAGACTGAATAGCTGAAAAAAATTATATGCAATTAATGAAAAGTCGATTGAAAGGAAGCTGATAAGGAGAATTGTGATAAGCCCAACATCTCATCAAATCTCCTTCCTTTTTCTTTAATTTTTAGCAATTATTTATCATTCGAATTATTTTTTGGTCTAACATATGAAATATTTCAGATTGCCCGAGAGAGGGGGAGTCTCCTTTTTTAAAAAAGAAATCAAATAACATTTTGAATTGTTTAAAAGTGTCTTAGAGTTCTGTTTGCTATCAGCCCTATTAAAATCCTTTGTTATATGTGGGGAAAAAAAGAGACAATGAAATTTAGGCGGCAAAAGAAGGAAAACCAATACAACCTTCTCGAACACTATGACGACACAATGCTTGTAGCTTAAAGAGGCCGCTGCTAATGAATTGGATAATGAGGAGATAGGCTTAGGCTTCCTTCTTTAATTTTTCACCACTTTTTAACACCCTCCTGACAACACAAAAATTGAATCATGGCTACTAGGGCCTCCAAAGGTCAATAGTTCCGAAAATTTAATATAGTTGATTGAACAAGGAAGAAAAGAGACTTAGATTTTTCATTTGATCAGAGAATAAAATCAAACAGAGAACTGAGGGGGTGAGAAACTATTCTCTTATCAGCCGGTCAGATTATTGATTGTCCAGCCGCTTGCATTGCCAGCAAGCGTCCTCTTGTCTTCTTTTCTACTTCTTCATCTAATCACAAAACTAAGTTTTCTCAGCAGTTTGATTCAGATCGCGACTGATAGGATCTCTCCTTTTTTTGAGAAGTAGTCTGCCTTGAAGATGGGGAATGTTCACAGCTGGACGCCGAAAAATATCAACGCTAAAATTAAAAACATCTTTGCTAAGTATTTCAAAGACGGATCGGAGGTGTTTTCCTCCCTAACAGCAATAATTGAAATTAACAGCATCTAGCCACTCCCAATGAAGTGAAAATCAACAAGGATCTCCTAGCCAACGAAGACTATTCTTGGCAAATGACGGAAGACAGAGAAAAGCTCAAGGTAATGGCTTTTGACGCTAACAAAACTTAAATACAGACATTGCCAGTTGTAATGATTGACAGACTAACTAAGTTTATTATAAACAAAAAAGTGAATATGCTAAGCGAAATGAGGTTTCACTTTGCTTATTTTATGTGTGATTTGGATGAATATTGTCCAGGAAATATGTGGATTGTAAGACAAATCACGGCTAAAACGTTTAGTTTAGATTTCACCTAAGTGCTTCAAATGCATCCTTTTGTATATTTTTGATAAAGGAACAACACTGAACGATAGCTTTATGACAGGTAAAAGGCTTCTTTTAAAGGGACCTCAATTCCACCCAAAAATCATCTCCTCTTTGCCTTTTTGCGCGCCTCGAACTGTTCGTTTAGAAGAACAATACAGTAATCGTTTCAGTATTTATGATGATGAGTCAAATCGCCAACTATAACTTTCTATATAGAAGCATTTTATATAAAGTTGCAAGCGTCTTGTTTGACAAGTTTGTAAGTTTATAAAAACAATCTTAAATTGATCAGAAATTCTGTGAAACCTATGAACAGAAAGTTGAATCAAGCCATTGTATAGCAGCCTATATGTTCGCTGACTTTCAAATACATCATCGCGACAGAACTGAAGCTATCAGCTCCAAGGCAGAAGATGAAATCTACACTGAATATCGTCAAGTAAGTCTTGAGATTCCGACCTATCGTATCTCTTTCTCTCTCTCTCATTTTTTTCATAATTTTAGATAGGTTTGACCTATTTTTGATGTTCCGCAAAGTTGTAGAGGAGAGCTACAACTTTGTAGAACATTGAAAGCAAGTGGAACATTTCAAAAAGCTGACCCCCACCTAGTAGAAAAGAACTAGGATGATTCCTTTCAAGAGATGATATTCTACTCAATTGTTGAATTGACAAATTAAATTTCAGAAAATGGCAAAAGATTTGTTATTTCTCCTCGAGAAGAATGAAATATTAGCTGGCGCCTATCCTCATTTACTTGAAAGTGATTTGGAGGGGAACTTATTCTCATTGATGATTCTACTCGCTCAAACACATGAAGAGGGCCAAACAATTATAGAATGTGGTGTAAGTCTAACTAACCTATAGGAATTAAGCCGGAAGATCTGAAAATAAATAGACATTTCCAGGCAAAACTGGAGATAACACAACTGATCTACATGCGCACTCAAGAGTTTCTTAAAAGCAAAGACAACGATAAAATCTGGAAGTGGAGATATTTCAACTATTTCTCGTGCAATTCATTCTACCCAACAATTGTCATCAAGGCGTTTGAAGACTTTGTAAGGATTGAATTCGCCTTTTAACCTAATAAGTTTTTAGTATAAAGGAAAACAAACTGTCTTCCCTTTTGGCTTCTTGGTGGGTATTTTAAATCAGCTTTAATTAATCAATTTCAACAGAAAGAGAAGCTCCAAGATGCATCATTTTATAGCGAAAGTCTGCTACAGTATTATCCAAATCCTTTATTGAGTATTGAGCAACCAGAGATCTTTAAATTTGACGACAACAACAAGTCGATTCCTCAATATTCACAAATCCTCAATCTTGATGCAATCTACGCTCAAAAAAGAATGAAAAAGTACCGTATTTCTGCTAATTAAATCTCCTGTTTAATTTCAATAGTCTGTTCAGAAAAAAGACGACAGCTGATGCCCAGAGAAAAGGGGTTTCTGTAGCCATTTTATTCTAAAGAAATTCTCAATCTCGCCGCAAAACACCAATTCTCGGGGCATCACTTGTCGTCTTTATTTCTGAACAGACTATTGAAGGAATTCTGTTGGATCAAAGAGTTAAAATCCATTGATTCTTCCAGGCCTCGGCCACGTTCATATTTCTATGATTACGAAACAGAAATGGAAACGAGAATATCTTACGATCTATTAATCGATATTTTTCAAATAAATGGAAGCCAATTGGATGAGGCAGAGTAAGCAGCCTGCAGCCTTTAAAAAATTTTAGTCATACTTGGGAAAACCTTTTACACTATCTTGGAATTATTTCCGCAGGTTTTGATTCGATTTTACAGCAAAAAGTAGAAGGGACTCAAAAGCGACAGTACTCTTCGCATGAAGGAGAAAGGCTATGTCTACTGCTTATTGATTGGAAGCGAGGCGGACATCAATCTCAAATTAAATATTTTGAACAAGCATGGGCACTTCTGAAGAATTATTCTTTCAGTTTGATGCAATTCCAAACTCTACAGATTTATTGCGCCGTTGGTTTCAACCTCAACTTTAATAAAAATTTCCAGTGCGTTGCCGAGTTTTTTAAAGATGAAGTTTTTCTAGCTGAAAAACTAGAAGATATGAAACAATTGTTGGAATCTCGATGGAAAGCAGAAAACGTTTTTATGGAGTTCCTAATAAAGGAAACGTTGTATGAACAAAATGTTTCCAAAGTAGCACTTGAGTCGCTTAGAGAAGACATAACCAAGTACCCGTTCGCTTTTCTTCAAGCATTTGTCAAAACTCTTTTGGTAAGTTTTCTAAGAATCTACCGTATTCTCTCGCTTCCCCCGAAAACAAGAGTTACAACCTTGTAGATTTGAGAAAATTGTGAAATCTGAAGTAAATTCATGACAATCTACCCTTTCAAGAGAAAAAGAATACGGTAATTAGCTGCTACTTTTAGATGTTTGTCTATAAACTCCGAACAATTGGCGACAGCAACATAGCTAAAAAGTATGGAGGGAGAGACAGGCGCTGCATTAATGTTTTTATTGAAACAGCTTGCTACTACACAAAAATAAAGGAGATGATTTTGAGTCAAGAGAGAACTCACTGTTTTCCAAGTTTAAATAAAAAATCTCTACTCACAATACCTGAAGTAAAGCAGGATATTTAAAAAAAAGCATTTTTAGGCCCTACTCGGGATGTTTGAAAAAAGCAATGAACATATCCCAATTTTCCAGCTTGGAATTCTCTTCGGCGGCGACTGGGGAAGTGTTCTCTCAATGCAAGGCGTAAGTCATCGCAAAACTATACAAAGACATTGCTAGCGTTCTCGCTTTGTCTCCTACGAAATAACCTCGGAACAGCTGGCGGAATTAAATCTCGGTGCTGGTGCACAAGGGAAAACAGTCCTCGTCTCAACGGGAAAGAAGAGCTCCTTGACGATGATTAAAGTCGGAGATGAGATTAAAGTCCTCGGTACTGGTGCACAAGGGAAAACAGTCCTCGTCTCAACGGAAAAGTCTCCAGTGCTGCATGCTGCTAAATTTTTTGATACTTCGCAGCTGAGTTCTCAATCAATCAAAAACGAAATAACAACTTTACTCTCGGTGAGCTTATTATTCTGGAAGAAAGACCGCTTTCAGCTGCAAGGACATCCACACGTTGTGACTCTTTTCGGCTTCATCACAGAAAACAACAAAGAGATTGGAATCTTGATGGAATACTGTGAAGGAGGCTCTTTATATGAATGTTTGATTTTATTTTAAAAAGGGTAATTTATTGAATTTCCAGTGATAAAGGATCGAGGAAAGAAATACACTGAGAAGGAGATATTGTTCTGGACTGCCCAAGCAGCTAGTGGGCTTTGCTACCTCCATAGCAACAATATAGCGCATAGAGATGTCAAACCAGCCAAGTTTGTAGCCATTTCTCGACAAAAAAAGTGATTTCCAGCATGGTTTTGAATTCGGATCATTCTATCCTAAAAATAGCTGATCTTGGAATAGCAAGAATAATTGAAAATACAGCCCTGGGAGCAGAAGATTCCACAGAAACATACAGCAGTGGAACAGATGACTACAAGCGCGAAGATGCCTACGGGACTTACAATCCAACTGTAGATGTTTCCTCACTGGGAAGGTCCATTTGGCATATGATTTATCGAGTTTTTTCCAAGTGTCCAACAGTAGAACAGAGAACAGAAACTGCAAAAGCTGGAATAGCAAAAATAATTGAAAATATAGCACTGGACGAGGCTTACAATTCAACTGCGGATGTTTTCTCGCTGGGAAGATTCATTTGGCATATGATCTATCGAGTTCCTCCCGAGAATTCTACAGTAGAAGAGACAACAAAAACTGAAAGTCTGGCTGCCCAAGCTGGAAATAATTGGTCGATTTGTCATTCAATTATTGAAGGCCGTTCTTATCCAAAAATAACTCCAATCTCATTAGAAGTGTGGCTCTTTCACATTGGGTAATTGGAGTCTATTAAAAGAGCTTAAGCTTTTAGAATGATGGTCGAAGGGAAAGAAAACTGCCCAGATATGGAAGAAGTTTATAAATTTTTTAGTCGAAAGAGTAAAGAAAATCCCCCAGCTACGCCAGTTGATAAAATAGAGTTGATAAAACAGGCTTTAGCAAAATGGGGTTTAGCTTCTGAATCAAAGCCTACAAATGAAGAAATACAAGATTTTCTGAGCGCTTTATGAATAAATCTTTTATTTTGTTTTTGAATTTTAATTGATCATGCATTTCTGAGCCAAACTAAACGCTACTCTGATAAAAAGTGAGCAATCAAGAGGGCAAAAAACTTTGGATTTTGACAGTCCGGCAGCTTTTATTCGCGCTTTTGAGTCTCGCCTCGATTACTGCATCTACAGAAGCCCTGTATGCTGTTTGCTCTCAAAAATAATAGATTTATTTGGGAGAGAAAGCTTTGAGTAAACGGTCTGCATAGTTACCAGGAATGACTATAGCACAATATGCACTATCTACAGTGCGGAGCAAAAGTGTAGAGCCACCCACAATTTTTGCCATACAGACATCCAGAGTGGTTCTGGAGCCTTGGGAATGTTTTTGTCGTCTTCAGCGACATTTAAAACACCAATATTTCAACTTTCGCGACGATAGACCACTCGAATCAAAAATATGGACGACTTTTATAAAACATGTTAGGTTGAGGCGGTGCAAAAGTATAGAGCCAACATGAAAAAACCAGAAATTTTTAAATCTGAGATTGTTTCTTGATCCATTGTTGTCATCTAAAATAATCACCATGCCTTGCGGAACACTCCTTTCTCCCGAAGAGCGAGCCAAAATTGATGCCCTTCACGATGTCGGTCTTAACAACAGGAAGATTGTTGAAAAGCTGTCGAGAAGTCACAAAGTTGTAGACACTTATTTGAAGAACCCTATAACGTATGGAAATGTTCCCAAGAGCGGCCGTCCAAGAATTTTGATCGATAGAGACGATAGACGCATCGCTAGGAAAATATTTAATCAAGTAATCAGCGCAAACGAGGTCATCAAAGAGCTCGATTTACCCGCTTCGAAATGGACTGTTCTTCGCTCGATTCACCGCAGTTCTCACATTAAAAGGGAGAAGATCCAAAATGCTCCTCAATTGACCGCTCGTCACAAGGCTGCTCGCTTAAATTTTGCAAGAAGCAACATGGCCACTGATTGGTCAAAAATTAGTCCATTTCCGAAAATTTTAATTAAAGAATTAGGCTATCTTCTCTGACGAGAAAAAATTTAACCTGGATGGTCCAGATGGTTTCAACTACTACTGGAAAGACCTCAGGAAGGAGAAAAAGTTCATGTCCAGACGAAATTTTGGAGGGGGATCAGTGATGATCTGGAGTGCATTTTGTAATGACGAAGTTCTCGATCTAGAATTCATCACAGGACGCCTCAATGCCGTTGGATATCAGGAATTATTAGAGAAGCGTCTTGTACCATTTTATCACCAGCATCCAGGCCAGAATCTAGTGTTTCAACAGGATAATTGCAGCATTCACGTCGCGAGGTCAACGATTCAATGATTAGAGGAGCAAGTTATTGAAGTCATGGACTGGCCATCTCTCTCCCCTGACATCAATCCGATTGAAAATGCTTGGGGAATTCTTGCTCGACGTGTTTATGCAAATGGACGGCAATTTAATACTGTAGATGAGCTTCAGAAAGTCATTCGGTTCGAGTGGGAGAACATGGACAAGAAGTTTCTCCAAGCTCTCGTCAAGTCGATGCCAGATCGAATTTTCGCCTGTATTCAAAGCAGTGGAGGCGTTACAAAGTACTAAAAGTGTACATCGAAATAAAACAAAGATTTTTGTGCTTTTTTTTACTTTTTCTTCAATGACTCTATACTTTTGCTCCGCACTGTATATCGTGTTTCAACATTGGTCCTATTCGCCATGCTTTTCCACTAAATATTTCCGAAGAAATAAAATCTCCATTATTCTGTTGGCGTTTCTCCTCATCGCGTCCACAAACAATTATTTCATTGCTTAATCATTCTTTGAGTAAACCTATTGATAAAAGATGCTTGCCTGCTGAAAAGTTGATTCTCTTTAAATAAAAATCCAATTTCTCGACTCAGTCCAACTCGATAAGCCAGAGAATTCCAATGCTACAGAGCAGCAAAGAAACAGTAAAAGACCAATTCAATGTGCTTTGTGCGGCTGAATTGAGGCAAAACGTCAAAAAATTTACAAAAAGACTTGAATTAATAAAGCAAAAATGTAAGTCAGGGAGGGAGATTGAACCCGCGATCCTCCTGACAACACAAAAATTGAATTATGGCTGCTGGGGCCCCTAAAGGTTAATAGTTCCGAAAAGTGTACATAGTTGATTGAAGAAGGAAGAAAAGAGACTTTTAGATTTTTCATGTGATCAGAAAATAAAATCAAACAGAGAACTGAGTGGGTGAGAAACTATTCTCTTATCAGATTATTGATTGTCCAGCCGCTTGCATTGCCAGCAAGCACCTTCCTTCTTCTTTTCACTTCTTCATCTAGTCACAAGACTAAGTTTTCTCAGCAGATTGATTCAGACTGCCACTGATAGGATCTCTCCTTTTTTGAGAAGTAGTCTCCCTTGAAGATGGGGAATGTTCACAGCTGGACGCCGAAAAATATCAAAACTGAAATTAAAAACATCTTTGCTAAGTATTTCAAAGACGGATCGGAGGTGTTTTCCTCCCTAACAGCAATAATTGAAATTAACAGCATCTAGCCACTCCCAATGAAGTGAAAATCAACAAGGATCTCCTAGCCAACGAAGACTATTCTTGGCAAATGACGGAAGACAGAGAAAAGCTCAAGGTAATGGCTTTTGACGCTAACAAAACTTAAATACAGACATTGCCAGTTGTAATGATTGACAAACTAATTGAGTTTATCATAAACGAAAACGTGAATACGCTAAGCGAAATGACGTTTGACTACGAATTATATTTTATGAAAGATTCGGATGAATATTGTCCAGAAAATATGTGGATTGTAGGACAAATCACGGCTAAAAAGTTTAGTTTAGATTTCACCTAAGTGCTTCAAATACTTCCTTTTGTATATTTTTGATAAAAGGCTGGTAGAGCTGGTAGAATTTAACTTGAAAACAAGAGGTAAAAGGCTGCTTTTAAAGGGACCGCAATTCCACCCAAAAATATGTTTTTTTTTGTCAAAAATCATCTCCTCTTTGCCTTTGCGCGCCTCAAACTGTTCGTTTAGAAGAACAATACAGTAATCGTTTCAGTATGGAGTATGATGATGCAAATGGCCTCCTATAACTTTCTATATAAAAGCATTTTATTTGAAGTTGCAAGCGTCTTGTTTGAAAAGTCTGTAAGTTTATAAAAACAATCCTAAATTGATCAGAAATCCTGTGAAACCTATGAACAGAAAGTTGAATCAAGTCGTCGTATTGTAGCCTACATCGCTTGCTTTGGAATGTACGATAGAATAGATGAAGATATCAGCTATTCTAATGCAGAACTTGCCATCTACGCTCAATATCGTCAAGTAAGGCTTAAGATTCCGACCTATCTCTTATCTTTTTCATAATTTTGGATAGGTTTGACTTATTTTTGATGTTCTGCAAAGTGTAGAGGAGAGCAAGAGGTACAACTTTGCAGAACATTGAAAGCAAGTGGAAGATTTCAAAAGTTGACCCCTCATCTAGTAGAACAGAACTGGGATGATTCGTTTCAAGAGATGATATTCTACTCAATTGAATTGACATTAAATTTCAGAACATGACAAAAGATTTGATATTTCTTCTCGAGAAGAATGAGATATTAGCTAGCGTCAATTATTTAGACAGTCGTTTGGAAGGGGACTTATTTTCATTGATGACTGAATTAGCAACAAATGAAGAGAAGCAAGAAATTAAAGAACTTGGTGTAAGTTTAACTAACCTATCGGAATTAAACTGGAAGATCTGAAGATAAATGGACATTTCCAGGCAAAACTGGAGATAACACAAATGATCTACAAGCACACCCAAGAGTTTCTTAAAAGCAACGACGACGATAAAGTCTGGAAGTGGAGATATTTCAACTATTTCTCGTGCAATTCATTCTACCCTACAATTGTCATTAAGGCGTTTGACGACTTTGTAAGGATTGAATTCGCCTTTTAACTTAATATGTTTTTAGTATGAAGAAAAAGAAGAGGACTTGATTTTAGCTATGATTAATCAATCTCAACAGAAAGAGAAGCTCCCTGCATCATTTAATAGCAAAAGTCTGCTACAATATTATCCAAATCCTGTATTGGGTATTTTGCGACCAGAGATCTTAAAATTTGACGACAACAACAAGTCGACACAAATCCTCAATCTTGATGCAATTCACGCTCAAGGAATGGAAATGTACCGTATTTCTGCTAATAGAAGTCTCCTGTTTCAATATATTCTGTTTAGAAAAAAGACGACATCTGATGCCCCGAGAAAAGGGGTCTTTGTGAGACATTTTATCCTAAAGAAATTCTCAATCTCGCCTCAAAACACCAATTCTCGGGGCATCAGCTGTCGTCATTTTATGAACAGACTATAGAAGAAATTCTGTTGGATCCAAGAGTTAAAATCCATTGATTCTTCCAGGCCTCCAAGTAGATTTGATTTAAATTCCATTAAATACATAGATGAAATGGAAACGAGAATATCTTACGAGCTATTAATCGATATTTTTCAAATAAATGGAAGCCAATTTGATGAGGCAGAGTAAGTAGCTACCAGCCTTTAAAAAATTTTAGTTTAACTTGGGAACAACTTTTTATGCTTCTTGGAAAATTTTCCACAAGAATGAAATCAATTTTACAGCAAGAAAAAGAAAGGGATCATTTCCTCGATCTCATTGAATCAGCTGGTTTGATTTCGCAATCGCTCTATGAAATGCTTCCACAAGAGGTTTGATTTTTCCAAAAAATGTGCTCAAAAGCGACAGCACTCTTCGCATGAAGGAGAAAGGCTATTTCTACTGCTTGTTGGTTGGAAGCGAGGCAGAGGGAAGAGGAAGAAGTATGATTCTCAAATTAATTATTTGAAACAAGCATGGGAACTTCTGAAGAATTATTCCAACAGTTTCATGAAATTCCAAACTTTGCAGATTTATTGCGCCGTCGGTTCAACCTCAACTTTAATCGGAATTTCCAGTGCGTCGCCGAGTTTTTTGGAAATTTTCTGGATGAAAAACATGAAAAAGAGATGAAACAACTATTGGAATCTCGATGGAAAGCAGAAAAAGTTTTTATGGAGTTCCTGATAAAGCAATCGTTGTATGAACAACATGTTTCCAAAGAATCACTTGAGTCGCTTAGAGAAGACATAACCAAGTACCCGTTTGCTTTTCTTCAAGCATTTGTCAAAACTCTTTTGGTAAGCTTTCTAAGAATCTACCGTATTCTCTCGCTTCCCCGAAAATCAAGAGCTACAACCTTGTAGACTCGAGAAAATTGTGGAATCTGGAGTAAATTCGTGACAATTTACCATTTCAAGAGAAAAAGAATACGGTAATTAGCTATTATTTCTAGATGTTTGTCTATAAACTCCGAACAACTGGCAAACTTGAAAAATATGGAGGGAGAGACGAGCGCTGCATTAATGTTTTTATCGAAACTGCCTGCTACTACACAAAAATAAAAGAGATGATTTTGAGTCAAGAGAGAACTCACTATTTACCAAGTTTAAATCTATTCTCACTACTCACAATACCTAAAGTAAAGCAGAATATTACAAAACCATTTTTAGGCCCTACTCGGGATGTTTGACAAAAGCAATGAAAATATCCCAATTTTCCAGCTTGGAATTCTCTTCGGCGGCGACTGGGGAAGTGTTCTCTCAATGCAAGGCGTAAGTCATCGCAAAACTATACAAAGACATTGCTAGCGTTCTCGCTTTGTCTCCTACGAAATAACCTCGGAACAGCTGGCGGAATTAAATCTCGGTGCTGGTGCACAAGGGAAAACAGTCCTCGTCTCAACGGGAAAGAAGAGCTCCTTGACGATGATTAAAGTCGGAGATGAGATTAAAGTCCTCGGTACTGGTGCACAAGGGAAAACAGTCCTCGTCTCAACGGAAAAGTCTCCAGTGCTGCATGCTGCTAAATTTTTTGATACTTCGCAGCTGAGTTCTCAATCAATCAAAAACGAAATAACAACTTTACTCTCGGTGAGCTTATTATTCTGGAAGAAAGACCGCTTTCAGCTGCAAGGACATCCACACGTTGTGACTCTTTTCGGCTTCATCACAGAAAACAACAAAGAGATTGGAATCTTGATGGAATACTGTGAAGGAGGCTCTTTATATGAATGTTTGATTTTATTTTAAAAAGGGTAATTTATTGAATTTCCAGTGATAAAGGATCGAGGAAAGAAATACACTGAGAAGGAGATATTGTTCTGGACTGCCCAAGCAGCTAGTGGCCTTTGCTACCTCCATGACAACAAAATAACGCATAGAGATGTCAAACCAGCCAAGTTTGTAGCCATTTCTCGACAAAAAAGCGATTTCCAGCATGGTTTTGAATTCGAATCATTCTATCCTAAAAATAATTGATCTTGGAATAGCAAGAATAATTGAAAATACAGCTCTGTCAGCAGAAGATTTCAAAGAAACATACAGCAGTGGAACAGAAGACTACGAGACTTACAATCCAAGTTTGGATGTTTTCTCACTGGGAAGATCCATTTGGCATATGATCTATCGAGTTTTTACCGAGTATCCAACAGTAAAACAAATAGCAGAAACTGCAAAAACTGGAAGTCGGGCTGCCCAATCTGGAAATAGTTGGTCAATTCATGATTCATTTGAAGGCCGTTCCTATCCAGACATAGTTCCAATCTCATTAGAAGTTTGGCGCTTCCACATTGGGTAATTGGAGAATCTATTAAAAGAGCTTAAGCTTTTAGAATGATGTTCGAAGGGCAAGAAAACCGCCCAGATATGGCTATGGAAGAAGTTTATAAATTTTTTAGTCAAAAGAGTAGAGAAAGTCCCACAGCTGCGCAATGGTTTTTAGCTTCTGAATCGAGGCCTACGAAAGAAGAAAGATAAGATTTTCTAGGCTCTTTATGAATAAATCTTTTATTTTGCTTTTGAAGTTTATTGATCATGCATTTCTGAGCCAGACTAAATGCTACTCTGATAAAAAGTGAGCAATCAAGAGGGCAAAAAACTTTGGATTTTGACAGTCCGGCAGCTTTTATTCGCGCTTTTGAGTCTCGCCTCGATTACTGCATCTACAGAAGCCCTGTATGCTGTTTGCTCTCAAAATAGGATTTATTTGGGAGAAAAACCTTTGAGTAAACGGTCTGCATAGTCACCAGGAATGACTATGACACAATATGTATTATCTATATCGTGTATTAACATTAGTCCTCTTCGCGATGCTTTTTCATTAAATATTTCCAAAGAAATAAAATATCCATTATTCTGTTGGCTTTTCTCCTCATCGCGTCCAATCACAATTATTTTATTGCTTAATCATTTTTTGAGCAATCCGATTGATAAAAGATGCTTGTCTATTGAAAAGTTGATTCTCTTTAAATACAAATCCAATTTCTTGACTCAGTCCAACTCGATAAGCCAGAGAATTCCAATGCTACAGAGCAGCAAAAAGCCAATTGAGTGTGCTTTGTGCGGCTGAATTAAGTCAAAACGTCAAAAATATTTTAAAAAAGACTTGAATAAATAAATCAAAAATGTAAGTCAGGGAGTGGATTGAACCCACGACCCTCCTGACAACACAAAAATTGAATCATGGCTACTGGGGTCCCAAAGGTTTACTAGTTCCGTTTTTTTTCTTTGAGTAAGACTGAGGCTTTTAGATCTAAAGGCCAGAAGTGAACCATACTCTGATGCAGAGCTATTTTGGTTTTGGATACTTTGGATTTCTTCTATACGAGGTGCTTCCAATCCGCGAGGGAGCTCTAATTGATAAGGAAGTTCTGAACTACAGCATTGCAATCCAATCAAACTGCCCAAATCAGCAAAAGGAGAGAATAAAAGAAATTGGATTTTGTAGAAATAGCTCGAAACTCTGCATCATCGATCCGCTGGTCATTGACATCTACAATGATAAAATCATTCGATGGGATGGTGTCATTGGATTAAGGACAAAATTAAGTTTTTTCAATATGGTTTGTTAATAAATTTCCCAACTTTTTATCCCAGCCTAGTGGAATCAATGGATAAGGGTTGAGAGCCCAAAATTTTGCGCATATTTTTTATTTTTAACCGGGAAACATCGTAAATCTATTTAAATAAAAATGATCCTATTACAGAAAAAGTCTTACTGTAAGAGCTGGGCTCTAAAAATGGATTGAAATACCGTAAATCCTCTAATAGACGCGCACCCCCAAGTTTCAACTTGATTTTCTTTAACTAATTTTAATAATTGTTCAACTTCTATAAAGTTGTAGCTCTTGATCTTCTTTACAAAATCGCAGAATATCTAAAAAAAACAAAAATTGGGAAAATTAAGCTAGAAGTTGAGTTGTGAAGTGCTAAGAACAAAGAAATATTTCACAGGCCGAGATTAGAAATGACTCATAAAATGAGCTTCTAGTAGGACACATTCTGCAATAAAAGAATACGATTCACTATCGATTTTCAATATCCCGCTTTGGGGAACCTTGGACGACTCACGGGGAGCCTTCGGCTACTCTTAGACTATTTTATAACTTTCTTTCATTTTTTTGGCCTATTTTTGGGTTTTTGTGCTCATCTTCCTCTAAGAATTATCAGAACTTTAGAACCAAGAAATCTCGTTACTTCAACGCATTAATTGTATTTGGAACAATCAGAACTATAATGCGTCGAAAAAGCTACAAAATTGTTGCATTCATCGAGATACTCAAGTATTTCTTGATTCTAAGATACTAATTCTTCTTAGAGGAAGATGAGCACAAAAACCCAAAAATAGGCCAGAGAATGAAAGAAATTCATAAAATAGTCTAAGAGTAGCCGAAGACCTCAAGAGTCGCCAGCCATTTTGAGGGTTATGAGAAAGTAAAATTTCGTTGAAAAAATGCTTTGAAATTTTAGAAAATAGAAAGCTCTCTTATGTGCTCTTATCTATCTTTCTATTTCTTATCAGCTTGCGCATTATTGTCTTCCAGCAAGAAATCTCTTTTTTCAGCCATCCTTCGCCAAGTTTACTCTTTCTCTTTCTCCAAAATGTCTGCTTCAAGTCTAGCTGAGACTGATCCGGCCTTGCAATATGAGGTTATTATAATTGAGAAAAATCAAAAATTACGAGAAAAAGATGTTGTATTTATCACCTTACCCCCACTCAGGCGAAATATTTTTTTCTTAAGCTTCGAGACTTTTATTATACGAGTAGAACTATCCGAATTTCTTTTCGAAATTTGTTCAAATTAGCTTGTATGAACCCTCAGCAGAGATGGACGAGTAAGTATCCAGAACCGTAATCCTTGAACAGAATCTCCGGTACGTGGGTAGCTTTGAGACTAGAGCTCGGACAAAATAACCAGAATTCGATCAAAAACCTAAGCTCTTCTCCTCTCTCTGCTTATTCTTCAGATCACAGTCACTCTAAATGACATTATTATTCTCCAAATAAAGCCTAAACCGTCTTATTAAGACAAGTGGCCGAATCAGTAAAAGTCTAACACGGTTCGCCTATTCGCCATCTTGATGAGTGCTCATCTAATGACAGCTTGTAAGCGTGATTTAAAATCAATGCTTCTTTAGTTATTTCCGAGTTTAGTCTCAACGATTTCACAGAGCAACAGTTGATAGGAAAAGGAGGCGAGGGAGAAGTCTTTCGCGGCTGCAATGGTCGACTGGGGTAAGCAGTTTTACCAGTTTGTGAAAGTCTGACTAAAAATTTAAAAAGAGAGGTCGATTTGCAGAAAAGTAGCTTTCAAGAAACTTACTAGGCATGTCGATAAAACGAATGTAATGAAGGAAGTAATCCTCCTAGCGAAGGTTCGTTTTATTTGTTAATATTACAATAGTTTTCCAAATAGCATTCCAGTCACCCGAATATCATTCGTCTTTTTGGTCTTTTGACTCCAGAAGGCTATTCACCTAATAACAGCACTTTCTGCATTGGCTACATTATGGAGTGCATGGAGAGCAGCTTATTTGACGGTTTGTTTGGTTTTTTTTTTCCCTATATTGAGTGAAATAGCAATTCTTTGCTGTTTGAATAGTGGATTGGGTTTATTCAAGTGAAAAAATCTTTGAATTTTAAAAATAAAAGCTAGCTTCTTTTCAACTTGAGACATCAAAATGCCATTTCCAGTGATTCATGATACCTCAGTCGAATACGATATGAAACAAATTTATTCCTGGATTGAAAAGGCTTCAAGGGGTCTGCAATATCTCCACGAAGAAGGCGTACTGCATCGAGATATCAAGCCTCAAAAGTGAGATTCCTTCTTCTCATAGCGGAGTTACAGCATTCTACTTGGGAAATCCTTAGACGACTTGAGGATTTCCGACTTTGGATTGGCTAAAACGGTTGAGCCACAGGCAATTGCTTCTCATACTTATGGGTGAGTGTGGCTTTTGGTTAAACGAATTGCAAAAGAATTGGAACAATAGATTACATGGCTCCGGAGCTTCATAAGGAAACTAAATATGGCAAGTCGGCAGATATCTATTCGCTGACTATTACGTTTTGGGAGATAATTCACCGAAAGTTAGTGAAGTTTTTCAAAATAGTGATTTGAAGTTTAGAAGGCCGTATGGTTTCTTGGGGGTAATACCACTGTACATGCAAATTAATCGAATTTTAAACGGAGAACGGCCAAATATCCAAGAGGAATTGGAGATTTCAGCCCTATTGATACGGTAATTGATTATTTCTGGCCAATTTGGCTTTCTAAAATCAAAGTTTTCACTTATTGGAGTTGAAAAGTGAGGCGTAGGGTTGACAAAGCAGAGAAAAACAAAAAAAATAATTTTCAGCGGCTGGGACAACAACCCAGAAAGTAGACCAAAAATATCAGAATTTATTGAATTTTCCCGGAAAGAGAGGCCAGATCGAAATAATTTAATTCCGAATGGTTTGCTTAAAATTGAGTAATTTATGAAAGTTTTTAGCACAAAGCGGAGGACAGCAAAATACATCGGTTCGATTTTTAACTTTTAGACTTTGCTTGTAGGTTTTAATTTTGAGCGGTTGGACCTTTGACGAATTAAATACAATTTACTTGCTCGATTCGAGGGCTCAAAGTTGGAAGAAACTGAGAATCACTCTTCCAATGGGAATGCGAGATTTTGGAGCTGTTGCATTTAATGAGGAAATTTATATTTTTGGAGGATATTCTGAGGATGGTTTTAAACAAGACAGTTATAAATTGAAAGATGATGGAAGTTGGATCAAATTGGCTTCGATGAATCAAAAAAGAGCTGCTATTTCCAGTAGCTCTCTGGTTTACAAAGGAGATATCTGGGCTATTGGAGGATATTCTGGAAATTCTTTTCTTAAATCAGTAGAAAGATATGATATTTTTCAAGACAAATGGACCTACATGCCGTTTGTTTTTCTCAAAATTCAATAAAAAAACTTTTTAGAGAAATGAATTTTCCAAGATCTTTTGCACCAGCAGCAGTATTTAAGGATCGAATATTTGTCACTGGAGGATGGCTTTCTGGACAACTACAATCTGTAGAGATGTTTGATCCAAAACTACAGAAATGGATCTTCTTTTGTGATTTGCCTATTGAAGTTGTCGGCCATACAATGCTAATCAGCAATTCCACTCTATCCATTTTTGGAGGCACTTCAAAATCTGACAAATTAAATGGCGTATGGGAAATGGATATCGAAGATCCCGAGAAAAAATGGACAGAAAAACTGAGTTTTAAACATCCACGATGTGATTTTGGAATAGGAAAACTCTCAAATGGAATTATTGTGTTTGGTGATGAAATATCCGAAATATTTGATGGAAATAAATGGATTGATGGACCAAAACTGCCCCAAGATCTATCAGAGTTTGCTTATACATCCATTCCCCGATCTCTTGAAGAAAGTTTTCTAAAGAAATTTTCATAATTAAAAAATATATTTGTTACTCTTGAAACTCAGAAAGATTCGTATATGAGTTGGAACTTTACTCTGACGTTGAAGAGCGATTCCTACAAGGACTGCTCGACGACCCTGAATTGGAGGACTTCGACTTTAGAAATAAGGCCTGCGACTTGAGGGAGAGCAATATGACAGCCTTGTTGAGGAAAGTCTGGCGTAGCTACAAAAAAGAGGATTTTTGATCAACAAGTTTTCCCAAAACTCTTCAAAATATTGTGAATCCCCTGAAACCCAAGGAACTCGAAGATCTAAGAATTTTTCTCTTTTTTCCTCAAAGGTAAAACATCATTTCTCAAATCTATTTATTTCAATTCCTCCAAATTCAAACATTTTCTAAAATTTTAATTAAAGCCAACTCTATTTGTAGCAGTGTAGCTGCTTCTGTCGTCTCTAAAAATTGGATTTTTGATCATTTTTGTTGAACTTACGAAAAAGCCATCCATTCGAGCAAATCTACATCTTCTTGAGAAAAGACAAACTCCATGGATGTCACTGTGTAGTAGAGTAGATTCAAAGCTGAGGAATAGATTCCATCGGGAAATCCTTGATAGTGGAGAATGTCCAAGGGAAGGAAGTAGCTTTCATCATGTTCGTTTTGGTTGTCAATTTCGTGGGGATTCGAAGGAATAAGTGAAAGAAGTTACTGTAATTATTGCAAAACTTTTTAAAAGCAATCCTATTCAAAAGCTATTCGCTTGGTTCTCCATAAGAAAGCAGTTTTTGAGGGTTAATGACCTAGATCAATAAAGATCTTGAATCCTGAATACAGGAGTGGATTCAAAACTATGAGAGGGAAAAGGGATGACAAACCAAGGAGGAATGGATTAAAATGCTAGGAGGAGGGAATTACAGGGTGCGAGAAAATTACGTGCCCTAAAGAAAGCGCTATAACTTAATTTTTTCTCAAATAACTTATAACAATATTGTTTTTCCTAACAACTAGAACCATAAGATCTAATAATCAGAAGAAGTTTTCGAAGTGGCCCCGTCAGTTTTTGTACAGGCGGCAAATCGCCTCTTTACGGTTTAAGTTTACGTCTAGATTGTTCCATATTTCAGTGAGAACTTACGCAAATCGTCTAAACTTTACACTTTTCTATTCCTTAGTTCCTCTACATATGGCCCCAAACAGAGAAATCTAGAGGATTCAAGTCCGGGCTGTTGGAGGGGTAAAGATCTTTTGACAGAAAGAGGTCAATTTTGGCCTCCAAAAGGCTAATTGTCGTTTTGGCTCCATCTGTGAAAAATAATAAAGTCTAGAGAGAGGAGGCGGATGAGCTGGCTTCTTTGCATAGAAGGATCGACAGTAAAAAAGAAGAAGCATTTGTTTTCTCTCAAGAATAATGTAGTTTGATTTATTTTCTCAAAAACAGTATTTCAAATAAACTCATTTCTTCCACTACTTTTTAGAATTTAGAGTTAATCCGTTCTAGATTCAATCAACTGATCAAGAAGACCTTCGATTTGGCACTGCTCTCTTCTGAAAAGCGGAGTAAAAACTACAGAAACTTCGCTTAAAATCGTGTGTGGATGACCTGCTTTTTTCTTCAAATTCTTATTGAATTAATAGAAAAATTAATATCTTTCTTTTCTCCTCTCCGCAATGGTCTCATCTTCATTCACAGGGAATCTTCCCAATAATTCGATATTCCTCCATTAGGTTCCTTTCATCTCTCCAGTCATAGGAGATCAGCAGTGGCTTCCCATCATCGCTTTTTAGCGCGTCAAACTGATGGTTGATTCAAAGCAAGTTATTCAAACCTTAGGGTAGTAGATATTTTCAGAGACGAGATTTCAAGCTTCCACTTCCTTTCGCACAAAAAAAACTAGAAATAACCACAATCGGGGTGATTTTATCAGAAAGCGATTATCAAGGAAAATATGGACGAAAGCTGAGGAACTCTTTGAAGTCACTATGTTCAGCTTCTTTTCCGAATCAAACTTGGACTTTTTTTGTTCAGGTTGACCTATTTTAGTTCGAAAAAATGTTTATAGGAGATTTTTAGGATCAATCTTGAATGGTAGATGAGAAGAAGTTTGCACTCCTATCCGGCAGGCAAATAGATTCAAAACAGGAGAGCAGCACCTGCTTCAAGAGCTACGTCATTGTCACTATGATTCTCCTCTGGACGTGCTATACTCTCATCATTCTGTTATAAAAGGAGCGTTATCCTTTTGATAAATCAGTCTTGCCTTCTCTCTCTTATGGGGTGACCTTCTGGTCATGGGGAAAATGTGTCTATAACAGTTCGATACACAAGGAGCTTTGTTCTTGTCGATGAGGTAATTTTCTTCTTTTCTTGCTCCTAGTAAAAGAAATGTATATAACTCCAATTTCTAGAGATACTTTCCCACAATGGTTGTCCTTCTGAAGGTGAGCGACTCTTTTAAGATAATCTCCCTCAATTTTTTCAAGAAGCTTTCACTTCCCTTCATTCAGTTTTTTAAATTTCTCACCGCTTTATTTTAAAATATTGCCTTGACTCTATGTTGCTTTTATCAGTCGCCCAACTTAACTTTTATCGCTATCGCTTGCTAGTTTTTTCTCCCCTTTTCTACTCCCCAATAAGATTATTCAGAATAGCTGAAAATGCGATTGATCCAATGAAAATAGGTGAGCTCCAAGCAAAGCTGGCACAGGCTCAAGAAATTATTTTTGAAACTTCGGTGGAATTAAAAGCGAAAAACGCAAGGCTGAAAGAGAAGAATCAAGAAGTCGAAGAGTTGCAAAAGGAAAAAGAAGAACAGGCGAGAAAAATCGGATCTCTCTCGGTTTTAATTTTGGGCGGTTGTCCATCTTTGAATACAATTTATTTGCTCGATTCGAAGGCTCAAAGTTGGAAGGAGCTAAGCATCACTCTTCCAATCGGAATGCAAGATTTTGGAGTTATTGTATTTAATGAGGAAATTTATATTTTTGGAGGAAATGTCAATTATACTTATCACCAGCACTGCTATAAATTGAAAAATGATGAAAGTTGGATTAGATTGGCATCGCTAAATCAAAAAAGATCTCTTATTTCCTGTAGCTCTCTTGTTTACAAAGGAGATATCTGGGCTATTGGAGGATATTCTGGAGATTCTAAAGAGTTTCTACAATCAGTAGAAAAATATGATATTACCCAAGACAAATGGACCTACATGCCGTTAGTTTTCCCTTTAAATTCAATTAAAAGCCTTTCAGAGAAATGAATTGTCCAAGATATAGTGCAGCAGCAGCAGTATTTAAGGATCGAATATTTGTCACTGGAGGATGGAATGGAGGAAGATTAAAATCTGTAGAAATGTTTGATCCAAAACTATAGAAATGGATCTTATTTTGTGATTTGCCTATTAGAATTTCTGACCATGCGATGCTAATCAACAATTCAATTCTATCCATTTTTGGAGGATCTTGCATGGATAGCGTATGGGAAATGGATATCGAAGATCCCAAGAAGAAATGGACAGAAAAACAGAGTTTTAAACATCTACGATCTTCTTTTGGAATAGGAAAACTCTCAAATGGAATTATTGTATTTGGTGGTTGGGATAAAAGTGGTAAAACATCCGAAATATTTAATGGAAATGACTGGATTGATGGACCCAAACTGCCTCAAGATCTATCAAATTTTGCTTATACATCCATTCCTCGGTCACTCGAAGAAAGACTTCTGATGAAATTTGCATACATTATTTTAAAATAACTGTTTACTGTTTGATTTAGAAGGAATATATTGCAAAAAAGCTTTTTTATTTCAACAAAAATATAGTCTATCCAAAAAAGGGCGACACGTTCGTGCGCGATACCATATTCAATTTTAACATTTTTCTTTTTCCTAAAATAAAATGTGCGATTTTGGACGTTTCTAGGGTTCATGAAAAAACCTCTCGAAGTTTAAAAAATCACAAGTTTACCGTCGGGGTCAGGACCTTCGACCCAACAAAGCTCAAAGGTCTCAAAGGATTTTGATAGGCCCTGAGAGGCTTCACACAGATAGACAGAGAGATCGAGGCAAGGCAGATCGACGTCTCTAAATGTGGGGGTAATCGAGAGGAATCTTCAAAATTCACAACTTTATAATTATAATATATTCTATTAGGCTGAACTTTTGCATCAACTTGGAACTTCCAAATTTTGGAAGCGCATAAATATTAATTTATAAATAGATTTTTCCCTATTGGGATTCTCGCCCCTTCCCCTAGAATTTTAGTCCCGTACCCTTTCGTTTTATGTACTGTTTTTACTTCGCCATTTCCCTACTTCTGGGATTTTCCCTGGAATTTCCTGAAATTTAGGAAAAAAACGACTGCTCCCCCAAAAAAGAATTAAAAATGGATTCTCGACAGTTGACCTGAAAGGCTTAGCACACAGACAGACAGAGACGGACGCACTTTAGATAGATAGATGTAGAATCAAATGCAAGCCGCTCAATGTGCATATTTCCCTGTCTCCTAATGCTAATATTTTTGGTGTAATTAATGAAGTGGCAATGCCTGAGTAAGTTCAAAAATAGTAAATATGTTTAGCTAAATTTATAGGGTGAATGGAACAAATTATTCATGTTTTGTCCCTCCAGGGTACACAATGATGATTGGATTCAGTGATGTGCTTTTTAAAAGAACACCTAAAGTTCAGGAAACTCCTATTGGTGACAGTAATTTATGGCCGACGACTATAGACTATTTTACTCGAATCTTTGGCATTGAATGTCGACAAGATATAGGTGCCTATGGCACACTAGCTACATCTACAGATACAGCTCGTCAATTTATCGATTTTTACTGCTTGGCTATCGATAGTGCTTACGATACCGACGAATTAATGCTTCCAGTTATGCAAGCTTTTGGATCTGCTCTTCCTCCACTACAAACAAGTCGTTCTGTCAAAGAAATTCCTCAAACAGCAGCCATGCTAAGGAATAAAATAAAACAATTATATTTAAATTCTAAATAAAGTTATAATCAGTAATTCTTCTATTACGGCCTATTAGAGTCTCAAAGATTACATCTGAAACCGTTTTTATATACAATCGCTTCCGCCAATTGACTTGTAAAATGATTCTCTTCTCTATAAAATCTAGGCTGATCATTGAAAAGCAGAGAAATACAATGTGAAGAGCTGTCTTCCATCTTCTACTTCTTGTATAATTCCCTGCAAGCCAATCAACTTCCATAATTCGCTGAATACTCAAATTAATGGAGTTGCGAATGGAATAGAAAATATTACGTAAGCATTTGTTAGACAGTTTTGAGAGCCGAAGTCTCATGAAAATAAGGGATTTTCAGCGGAGATTCATCTAATTCGACTTGCTCTTTTCCACTGGGATACAACGGAATAGTGCTCGTTCTCAGTTATTTCAAAGACACTACTTGGAACGGAGACACCTTGGTGGTTGATCTAATAACTCAAACTGGTCTCCTCTACACTAAAACTATCTTGTATCAAAGCCCTCGGATTGTTTGGAAAAGAAGACGCTGGAAGTGGCACTTCTTTCGGCTTTAATGATCTTTATTGTCTGGCTGTGGAGAAGACTGTCAATCTGAATCCGACTCTTCAGAGGTCGTCAAATACTTCGATGCGACTGAAAATGGTGAGCTCAAGCTCACCAAAGATGTTTTACTCGAAAAATTATTCTAATTTGTTTTTTTTTCGAAATAAACTATTCATTATAAATAATCAGAACAGAATCTCAGCATAGCTATTGCACTTTATCCCGGGAACACCATTGTTTTACCAGTAGTTTGAGGCTCGGTTGCAGAACTAGTAAGAGAATCTGTGGGAAGGGGAGAAGCGGTAGTTGATGTGCTCTCGGGAACTTTTCCAGGGGCACAGGCTTCGACATGGAGGATGAAGAAGGAGACGAGAAGAAATAGAAAGAGCTTCATGATTGTTGCTTTATTACATTTTTCGCCACTTAAATATTAAGACAGATCCCTCGAAATCCGGACGGAGTCAATGGTGCGCAATGAAAACGGCCAATTTAGCTGCAGAAATCCAGAGGTGGTGAGATTTTTTTTTCGAAGGAATGACTCTACCCTGAACTTTTTGTACAAACACGTTTAGTCTTAATCCTTTTGGCCGCTTGTGCGGCTGTGCCCTCGATCTCTCTTGTGGCATTTCGACCTGTGGTTGATTGAGATTCGCTATTACTTCACGCCGGCAGCAACGTGAAGCAAAGCGTCCACTCGGCTGGAAACCGGGCTGTGACTGCTGTATTTCCAATGGTGGTTAATACGCCCCTCACTACCGCTACTTTCAACTGCCTCACATTGCGTCAACCTGCTCAACAGAATGCAGTATCCAAGGTGCTTCAGTCGTTAAAAATCTCTATATGTGCGCTCTAGGAGACCCGCTTTTCGGAGGAGACGTCGTTCAGCTCGAATGGTTATACCTTCTACTGTGGTGGTGTCGTGAAAGGCAATGGAGCGTGCGAATTTGGGATTCTTAACTGCCTCGTCAAGAACGTCCTCTCGGTTAAGTTTGCTTCGCAGCGACTGGCTATCTTGAAACTGAAGTTGGCGGGCAGGAATAGAGAAGAAAGGAGAAAATGAATAAAATGGCTGAACGTGGTTAGGCTAATGGCTGCAAACCAGGACAGTTGGAACCTTGTGATGAACGGGCGCCCACTCTGAATTAGCTAGTCTCAACATTTTGTGATTAGCCGCTTTTAAACGGCTGCGAATAAATCTAATTTAATCTATAAGGGAAACCCAAAAGAAGCTGGAATATTGAGATTGTCGTAAGATGAGAAGTCAAGATTTATTTTAAAATAAGGGAAATGCGGATCCGAGAGGACTAAATGTAGGGACCATTGCCTCCAACCAAGAATAATTCTTGATAGCAACTTTCACACCAAAGACAGTCCTTATCAGTCTCCTTCGCTTTTATCAATATTCTTGCCAACTTTTTCCTCTTTTTACTTTTACATTCATTAATAAAATTGTTTAGAATGGCTGAAAATGTGATTGATCCAATAAAAATATATGAGCTCCAAGCAAAGCTGACGCAGGCTCAAGAAATTATTTTTGAAACTTCGGTGGAATTAAAATCGAAAAACGCAAGGCTGGAAGAGAAGAATAAAAAATTCGAAGAGTTATAAAAGTTGAATGAAGAGAGGCAAACAATTATTGATTCTCTGATCGAAGGTGGGAGATATTCTCTATTCGAAAATATCGATTTCAGAAAAAGAGAAATTGGTCGGAGTGTTGAGAGAGCGGCTGGGAGAAAAAGAAGCAGAAAGCGTATTGGCGCAGAGTGAAGTGAAGAAACTCGAAAGGAAAATGGCTGAGTGTAGGGCTCGACAAGAACGGGCGTCTACAAGTAATTTCATTCATTTTTCAACTTCTCTTTTGAGACACAAAAACTGATGTTGAAGAAATTAGAAAAAATGAAGCAGAAGCAGTGGAGGAGTTGGAAGGCGATAAAGAGAATACATCGGTATGATTTTCTTTTACTTCATTTTATTTGTTAGATATTAATTTTGGACGGTTGGAGAGGTTTAAATACAATTTACTTGCTCGATTCGAAGGCTCAAAGTTGGAAGAAACTGAAAATCACTCTTCCAATAGGGATGGAAAGTTTTGGAGCTGTTATCCTCAATGAAGAAATCTATATTTTTGGAGGATGCACCAATGATGATTTTAAACAAGACTGTTATAAATTGAAAGATGATGGAAGTTGGATGGAATTGGCATCGCTAAATCAAAAAAGAGTTTATATTTCTAGTAGCTCTCTAGTTTACAAAGGAGACATCTGGGCTATTGGAGGATATTCTGGAAGGTCTTTAAAATCAGTAGAAAGATATGATATTTTCCAAGACAAATGGACCTACATGCCGTTAGTTTTCCCTTTAAATTCAATTAAAAGCCTTTCAGAGAAATGAATTGTCCAAGACATAGTGCAGCAGCAGCAGTATTTAAGGATCGAATATTCGTCACTGGAGGCGAAAGGGTAGAAGCCTTAAAATCTGTGGAGATGTTTGATCCAAAACTGCAGAAATGGATTTTATTTTGTAATTTGCCTATTAGAATTTATAACCATACGATGCTAATCAACAATTCAACTCTATCCATTTTTGGAGGCTGTGTAGAATATGGCGAATTAAATAGCGTATGGGAAATGGATATCGAAGATCCCGAGAAGAAATGGACAGAAAAACAGAATTTTAAACATTCACGATGGCATTTTGGAGTAGGACAACTCTCAAATAGAATTATTATCTTTGGTTATTCGGGAGAAAGTGAAGAAACATCCGAAATATTTGATGGAAATAAATGGATTAAAGGACCCAAACTGCCTCAAAATCTATCATCTTTTGCCTATACATCGATTCACCGATCTCTTGAAGAAAGTTTTCTAAAGAAATTTTCATAATTTTTAAAGCCATATTTGTAAGTATGAAATCCATTCCTTGTTTCCTCAAAAAATAGATTTCTCATAAATTTTATAAATAAATTTTCTTAGAAATCAGTTTATTGTAAAAGAGTGTGTCTAAAAAAGAGAATATAATCCGTGATTTATTTGGTCACTTTAGAGGAGCAGAATACTCTCGGCAATAGCCCTGGTGACCCGGTAGGGATCGCAGTTGGGAGATGGCCTTCTATCCTCGAGATATCCTTTCACTCTTGAGCTACTTGACGCGGAATTCTAATGCCACGATTGGCAACGCCCCAGCTGAATTTATCAGCCGAACTCGTCTCGTGGCGTCCAGTCAATCGACGGAGATTATCCTTCCCCTATTGGGGTCGTAAACATCCATACAGGCAGCATGAGCTCTTTCCAACTTGGGCAGAGCAGCTTTGATGACTTCCAGATCGTCCTCCTTGCGCATCGCCTCAGTCGAGAAGTTTGTATGGAAGCCAGCTCCATTCCATTCGCCCATCGTGACTCGCGGCTTGGGATCGAGAGAGACAGAAACCCCGAATTGCTCCACGACACGGTGCAGAATAAGGCGGGCTATCCAGAGCTCATCTCCCATCTGAGTGCCCTCGCAGCAGCTGATTTGGAATTTCCACTGTCCTAGCGTGACTTCGGCATTTCTTCCAAAGATTTTCAGTCCAGCATGAAGGCAGGCCCTATTGTGAGTTTCGACTATCTCCCGGCTAAAGATTCTATCAGCTCCAATGGGGCAATAGTAGGGTCCTAAAAGTTCAATTTTGAGCTTATCGTGGCGAGACCCATTTATCTTTTAAAAAATGCCTTTAGTGATTTTTGGCCTTTAGTCTCCTTTTCTCCAAAATTAATTCTTCACTCGCCGGCCACATTTGGGCGATATTTTTTCTATCACGCTCACGCAAATCCAATACGTTTTTGCTGCGACGAAGTGCCAAATTTTAAATTCTCACTTTTAATTTTTGATCTCTGTTTTGTGCTTTTAATTTTATCGAATCTCTACAAAATTGTTGGTGACTAAAACAGAAAATTTTCAGGTTCGCGATGCCATCAGAGCCAGCGGTAATTCAACTATCCCGACCGGAGGTAGGATTTATTCGAAAATTTTTCTGAGGATTTTTCTTTAGGTCTATGTGAATTGCGTAACTTTTGGTGGAACTGATGCTGTAGCAGCTGCTTTGAGCAACAATTTTATACATATTGTTGATCTTGAAGCGAAGAAATCCAAAAAGACACTCGACTTCCCTCAAAATATCGTCGGAATCCACTTCGACCTCACGTCTTCGCCAGGCTAGTTCCTCTTTTAATTTTATTTTTGCAGCTTTGAACTTCCTCTCTTTACCTTTTAAGATTAAAATTTAAGGAATTTTCAAAGCTTCTATCCTTATAGGTTTCCCGCCTCTTTTCCATTTTTAAAGGGGGGAGGGGGGTAAATTCAGCCTACTGGGTAGGCTTTTATGGAATCAAATTTGAACTAATTTTATATATTTTTATTAATAGATCTTTCCACTTTCCTTCTCGATTTATCAGAAATTTTAAAGAAATAAGAGCATTTGCCCAATTTCTTAGTTATTTACCTTATTGGTTCTAATAGAAACTCCTCGGTGAGGCTTCTACTTAAAAATATGGTATTTTGGTTTTTAAAATCAATTTCCAAAGCTTTCTAACTATTTTAACATATATTTTGGATTGAAAAAACAAGAAAACTTGTTGAAAGTTAAATCGTTTTTTTCTGAGAGCTTGATCCACCTTTGAAGGGGATTTAGAGCTTTTAGATTAAAAGCATCGATATCAATCGAAAGAGCGTAAAAAGATTTGCAAATTGATATAACATTTAGATAGTAATAAGCTGATTTTGACCCGCTGAGGACCGACACAAAAAATAACATTAAAAACGGCTACAAATTGAGGGCGCTTTTAAGGGCTTAACAATTCTAATATCAAAAGCGGTCTCATTCGAAAGAACATAAAAAGTTCTACAAGGTCGTATAAATATTAAGCATTGATGAGCTGATTTTAAATCTCTGGGCCCCCTTTTGAATAAAAAACGAGGATGTTGAAAGAGCAATTAAAACCTCTTTTTTTATTCCTTTTAAATTTTCTATCCTTTTCAGTTCTTAGAATAGTCGATGATAGCTTTGGAATCCACATGTATGATGTCCGTTCTGGTTCCAAGAAGAAATCTCGAGTGAACACAGCAGTAGAGAATCATGCAGTCACCTATTCAGCTACCTCCGATAACTATATAGCCATAGCGAGTTCGACATTTATAAATGCAGATTCTGGGAAGAAGAAAACTAAAAAGAAAGGCAAGAGAAAGGGCAAAAAAGATTCAGAAGACGAGGGAGAAGAAGAAGAGAGCAGCAGTGATGACGACGAGGATAGCGTAAATCTCATTTTGAGTTTAGAATCAGCCTGTTATTTAGGAAACAGACTTTTCGTCGGTTCCCAGTGTTGTCTCTGTTTATGATATTCGAGGAGGATCGGAGCCTCTAATTACCATAAAGGTTGGTGATCTTTTTGATATTTTGCTTTTTTTTTAAATAAAGACAGAACTGAAGAGTTTTAAAGTGTAAGGGTTTCTCAAAATTTCTCGTTTTCCTTCGAATAGAAGCAGCTAATTTTTAGATTTTTTATTTGAATGTTTTGCAAAGTTAAAGAAGAAATTAAGGGCTACAACTTTGCAAAACATTGCAAATTCTAAATACAGAAAACTTTTGATTCTTTTGACTACAAAGGGTCCTAAAATTACGATTTTTCACTTGATTAGAAGGAAGGCGAGTCTTTTTGATTAAAACTCAAGCTGAGCGAATTTTTGATTCAAATTGTGGACAATTTTTGTGTAAAATGCCTTCAGTTTTTGCCAAAACCTCAGCCATGTGGGCTTTTTTTCATTTTTCCCAGTGCGAATTCATCAAAGTTGTTTCTTTTAGGACTCGCATAGCGGCTCAATCAACTGTTTAACATTTTTCCGCGATGGAAGGCACCTAATCACAGGAGGAGAGGATGGCCTTATTAATATTTTTGATGTCTCTTTGTCAAAAGAGGACGATGCTCTTCAGAGCTCCACTCCCGTAAGTTAGCTTAATTTAAACTTTGGAAAGAATACGGTTTGGAAATTAATTGTTTTTTAAAATTCCAGATGGAATCTCCAATAGGAAAAGTAGGATATTTATCGAAACGACTAATCTATGGCATCACCGACGATAATAAATGCTTAGCTTTGAGTCCTAACAGTCCAGATGATGTGGATATTTTATTCAAGTAAGTCTCTTTTCTTCTTCTAATCCATCCTTAGGAAAAATGCACGAGAAGATAAATTCCTAATCGATGTGATAAAAGGCTGTGAGGAGGAGAAGCCAATCGCAATGTTAGAATCCGACGCTGTTGGGAATTTATCCCTTTTGACTATTTCTGCGGATGGAAGGAAGTCAGATGTGGTTGAAGAGTGGTCAGGACATTCGGATCTTGTCCATTGTGCCGCTTATAACAAAGGCATTCTGGTAACTGGAGGGGAAGATGGCAAATTGGTGGTGAAGACAGTCGACCTACGGTAAGATTTTTAATCTATTTTCTTCTAATTGAAGCCAAATTGGAAGTTTCTT
The DNA here is from genome assembly GCA_932521405.1 of Oscheius sp. JU1382. NCBI lineage: Eukaryota > Metazoa > Nematoda > Chromadorea > Rhabditida > Rhabditidae > Oscheius > Oscheius sp. JU1382. Next base: position 7,872,216 of record OW051479.1, read on the forward strand.
GCATTTTTTCAAAGTTTCCGCATTTTTCAATGTTCTGCAAAGTTGTAGCTGCTGATCTCCTCTACAATTTTGCAGAACATACTTTCTCACAAAAATTGAGGATAACTTCTAGAAAATAGAGTTTTCCAGGCGGAACCCTGGCTATTTATGGGTTACTTAATGGCTTTTATTAGAAGAAAAAGTGCAATTTTAACAAATTTATTTTTGCGAAATTTCAGATCGAGCGGCGGAGAAAAGTCTAAAAAGGAGAAGAAAAAGAAGCGATCGGAACCTTATTGACACAAAAATGAGCTTGACTTTTTTTTAGAACTATTTGTATCCCTTTTTTTGCGAACTCTTACTCTCCTCATATTTATAGTCTCGACAATCTCCTTCTTCGCTCTGCTCTACGGTTCATTTTCTGGTGGTTGATAAACGTTGTGGCATTTAGTTGTCCATTCTCTAAGAAAAAATACCCAGAAAATTGTTTTAAAAAAACCTAATTAACCGACTAGAATTACAAGAAAATCTTTCAAAAAGGATGGACAAATCGATATGAGCCATATTCCATTCGATAGAGCTCAAAAACTTACGCTGATTGCACTAATTGTCACATTTTATTGGCTCGATTTGTCTACAATTGATCCAACTCTCTAATGGGCTCAATGACTTCTATTTTAGGCGAGAGAAATGCAATGTTTGCCTGCCTACTACTTGATACAAGACGGTATTTACTTGAACTCTCAGTCAAAGTTGTCTCAATTTGGCCTGCTGTCTTCCTGAAAAACGACAATAAACCACCTAGTCGCCTGCGCTTAATCCATCATAAGGTGATTAGACTGTTTATTTAGAAGGGACACGACTCGTCAAGAACCAGAAATTACCTCAACGCCTCGGTACCAGTCGACCTGACTCCTCATAACACAGTTTACTAATCAAACAACCGTCTACAAGGAACAGTCCACACGAGTCAGTCAACATCATGGATCCGTCCAAATTGCCGATTCAGCATAGTATGGAGGGGAAGAAGTCGCCGAGTCGGTTGATTGAAGATCACATCAAGAAGCTCCACCATAGGGAGGATGTCAGTTCAGTTAGAAGAGAAACTAAATTATTTCAAGGTAAGGCCAACTTCCTTTTGAACCCAAGTGACCGGTCAACTTCAGTTCAAATGAGAAGTTCACTCTGATCAATTCAAAAATAGTCATCAATGCCGCATCTGATCTATCAAAAATGCCTCTCAAAATCGATTCAGACTTAACAATTTCATTCAATTAATTGCAATTTTATTTTAAATTCTCACAAAAATTTTTTTTTTCGTGGAACCTTTTGCACCTCAAAGTTCATTCAATCAGCATCTAGATCTCTCCAACCGATCAAATGACACCTCGTTCATTTTTTTCTTTCTCTTGTCAGCTTCAGTTTTAGCGATTACGATCAAAACGGCCCATTCTGTTATCAAATTTCTTTCATTGAATCTCCCAATTTAGAATGCAAATTCCCTATGTTCTATTGGCGGATGGCAATATTCTCTTTATTTCTATGTGATTTCTGATTTTTTTTTAGATAAGACCACTCTCCATGGACCGAAGAGAATCTACGAGGGAAAGAGATTCGCCCAACTATTTTGGCTAATCGTATTTTGTACGAGTTTCTCTCTTCTTATTGTGCAAATCGTCAATCTTATCAAGGACTATAAAAATAATCCAACAGTCTCTTCAGTAAGTTTCAAACTACCGTAATTAGTTCCAAGCAGGACCCAGCATTTATTTGAAAATGGGCAAAAACTCTCCATCTGGCTGAGTTTTTGACAAAAACTGAAGGAATTTTACACAAAATTATGGATTAAATTTATGGTTTTTTTTAAATTTAAAAAAGCGCTCAGCGATTGAGATTTAATCAAAAAGACTCGCTGTCCTTCTAATCAAGCGAAAAAAAGTAATTTTAGGACTCATTTGGGCTATTGTAGCCAAAAAAATCAACAGTTTTCTGCATTTTTAGGATTTTTCAGAGCTGTTAGTCTTGATTTTCTCTAAAAATTTGTCAAAAATGATGAAATTTAGCCGCAAAAAATCCTTCTGGGAAGCCGGGAGAAAGATTTTCTACAGTATAATTAGCCCTTCTAGGTGGAATTTATTGTGGACGAGAGGGGGATTCCGTTCCCTCTGGTGACAATTTGCAATTTCAATCCGATAAAACTAGAAAATATGGAGCGAATCAACAGAACGGGTGATTTTCCAATGGATCTATTGGACTACATCTTGGAGAGCAAGATGGACGCCACAGCGCTTTATTCCACAGCTGATAGATATCAATTACAACGCGGTGGGATTTAAATCATTTTATTTTTATTATAAACTTTAGGACATGTGGCTCTGGTAGAATATTTGAGGAAATATCCCGCTTTTACTATTGACGCCTTTTATAACGATGTTGGGTAAGGAAGGGGTACTGTATTTCTTCTAAAAATAACCCTAAATTACCCACGAAATTTAGAAATTTTTATTATTTTGAACGCTCGCGAAAAAAAAAAAACTCTTTTTGGGCTACTGTGCCTCTTAAAAACAAAGCAATTAAGCTCCTAAAAATGAATTTTTCTAGATGTTACAGTGCTTTTTCTGAAGAATGATCTTCTAGAAAGTTGTAGAAAAAAATCAAGGGCTACAATTTTGTAGAACATTAAAAATTAGGAGCTTGCTTTAAAATTGAAAAAATTAGCCAAAATTAGTAGAGCTATAGTAATTGCTAGAGTATAAGGAAAAAAAAAATCAAGTCCTACATTCCAGTTTCTCGTGCGAAGACCTCTTGATTTCTTGCTCGTTTGGCAGCCGCCAGTTTCCTTGTTGCAAATACAGTCGGCCAGTTCTGACAAACATGGGAAAATGCTATCAAATAGACCTCTCAATGGGCCCAGATTGGATGAAAAAACAAATCTCAGCCGGTGCCGAGTCTGGGTAAACTTCGAGTATTCATCCCCACTAAAATATGACTTTTTTAGGCTGGAAGTCCTCCTAGATGCACGACAAGATGACCAACAAATTGAGGAACATCAAAATAGTGCAATTTATTCGACAAACACCGAGAACGGATTTCGGTTCTTCATTCACGACCACGACAAAATTCCAAATCTTGGAAGTCTTGCAATCTCTGTAGGACCAACGATGCGAATCTACACAGCTCTTAGCACTAGGCAATACTCTCTTTTGAAGTAAGTGAAAACCACCGTATCAATAGTCCAAGAAAAGTGCTTTAAACCCCAAATAATATGAAAAGTGGAATTGCGCGAAAAATTCAATTTTTAAAAATTGCCTTTCTTAAAAATGGAATTCAATCAAGTTGTAGAGAAAATTAAAGGCTTCAAGTTTGCAAAACATCAAAAATCCTAAAAACCGCGCTAAAATACAGAAAATTGTGGATTTTTAAAACTGCAATAATCCAACAAAAATGGGTCCTACAGGGAAAATAAAGATTTTTTTTTGAGCTTTACCGCAAATTTAATCAAAAACAATGTTCTATAATGGTGTTGAGGAGATCAAGGACTATAATTTTCAAACAAAATTCTTTATAAATTACGACTGCTTTCTCTCTGAGAAGCGAACAAAGGCTATTGTACTAATCTGACTAATGGACTTCTTTTTTTTTAGAGGCTTTAGTTGTACTGACAAATGGCCAAAGCATTTCAACGCAAGCCTCAACTATTCAGTCGTAACTTGTGAGACATTCTGCAAAGCAACCTACTTCAATCTCACCTGTGGTTGCAGTCCCTCTCTCTATAACATCGATTTCAGTAAAAGTCTTCCCTGATTTTACAGAGAAAGCATAATTCTAGGCTTTCGTACCTGCCTCCCGTTGGAGATAATAGACTGTATGGACTCTAAGATGGGCACACCTCTTCCTGATGGAACAGTCGATCTAAACTTTCCATTGTGTGAGGAGTGTATGATAGAATGCGACACTTGGGTCTACGATGCATCCAATTCTTATGGGGCCATGTTCAATCCAGGCAGTTTGCGGCTAATTCACGAACGGAAGAATTGGGAAAAAGAACATGTCAAGGATAATTTCGCTACGATGAATGTCTTCTTCCGCGATTTGACTCACATCCAATACACACAGCACAAAGCATCGACAGTCACTCAACTTCTCAGTGAGTGTTAGCCATTTTTAATTTTAAACGTTGTAATTAATCGCAAAATTCAAAAATAGCGCCAATTTTGAGGAAAACCTCTCTCTCTTTTGAACTACAATAACCCGGGTTCTGCAGGGAAAATGTCAATTTTCTGAGTTTGCCATCAATTTTCCTAAAAAGTGATGTTCTACAAAATTGTAGAGAAAATCAAAAACTATAGTTTTGTAATTAATCGCACAATTCAAAAATAGCTCCACTCTTGAGAAAAAAGGCTATAAGCTCTTTTTCCCAAGATTTTCTCCAATTGAGAAAGAGGCCTTTTTTCTGGGGGAAAATTATTTGATCTTTCTGCAAAAATGGAGAAAATCATGGCTTATATAAGTTTGAAATTTATAATCGAAGCTTGCAGGTAATATTGGCGGAAATATGGGCCTCTTCCTGGGAATGAGTTTGGTCACAATTACCGAATGTGTCATCTATTTGACGAAGATATTTTGGATTATTGTCGACAATCGACGAAGGAAATATCTTTTTAAAAAAGTTCGATCCGAAAAGGTAAAAAACCCTCCTCCCCTCGCTTTAATGAGAGTCCAATTCCAGGCGAAAGAGGAAGAAGTCCAAGAAACGGTCAAAGGCTTCCATTTGCTTCGATCTCTTTTTACAAGGACCTTGCCCACTACTTTTCGTCCTCCCCAATACGTTGGACGAGCCAACCACCAACAAAAGATCTCATTGCCAGTTCTCAAACCCTCAATATAAAGAACTCAATTTCTGCTTTTTTATTTTTAATTGTTGTCTTCTTTGTAGAAAAGAGGTGTAGATTCTTGAGGATAATAGACTGTCATTTGATGAGAAATGGGAATGCTGAATCGGCCCAGACAATAGCCGAAGATGAGAACAGCTATGATTACAAAGAAATTGAACCAATTGAAGGAAGTCGACGGCGTTGGGATGAGCAGGCCCTGAAATATTATCTTTCCTACAATAATTCAGCTAGAGAGATCTACCGTATATCTTCTAAAGGTAGCTTTGATTTGCCGCGAATTTGAAAATTTCCACTAGCTTTCATCATTTTGAACGCTCGCCAAAAATACTCTTTTTGACTTACTGAAACTCTTGAAAATAAAGCGATTAAGCTCGCTTCTAAAAATGAATTTTTCTAGCTTTTGCAGTACTTTTTGCTGAAGAAAGTTGTAGAGAAAATCAAGGGCTACATTTTTGCAAAAATTTAAAAAATCTAGGTTAAAAATTCAACTTAAATCCAGGAAATTTAAAGAAATTGCCTGGAAATCTAGGGGATTACGGTATTTTGGGACTCATTATTAGTAAGGTTATGCTTAAAAAGTCTAAAACCCCAGAAAATTTGGTTGGAAAATGAGTTGATGCGCAGCCTGCATATCGAACCGCTTAAGGGATACGGCAGCTGAATTGCTTTTTATCTTTTCTTCTTGTAGAAATGCAAAAAAAAGAACTCACCTTTGGCTCAAATACAGCAGGAAAGACTGCTCTTTTCTTTTCCCCATCCACTGGTCTCAAAGACTGATCAAATGCTGTCAAATTCTTAAACCAATAATCGACAATTTTTCTAAATTCTTTTTCCCTTTTTTAAGAGAAAATCCAAACTTTTCATAGCCAAGCTCATTTTTTGGCCTTAATCCTGAAGTAACATTGATATCTATCGCGAAATAGTTCGCATCAGCGAGACGGAAAGGCTCCCATTCTTTGTCGGGAACTCCCGTCTTGATGTAGTTGATGAAATAGGTTGGATATAATCGAGCCAGGACTCGTTCATTTTCATCCATTTCAAATGGATGAACTCCCATTAAATAAGAGAGATCATCTGAATGGATTGAGTGCTTCTTATTTCGATAGGAATAGAGATAAACCTGGAAAAATTGGGGGTAAAATTTGATTACTGTAGGCTACTCACATCAGCCCCACTTTTAGTCGCTTCAGCCGCCATTCTATAAGTCCCAATGAAAACGGTTTGAGTTTGAGTGTGAGGAGAGGTTGATTCTATAAATTTAAAACAATAAAATATTACCGTATTTTCTCTAATCGAAGCCCTCGTCTATTAGAAGCCACAAGTTTACCGTCAGGATCGGGCCTTTGGCCCGACAACGCTTGAAATCTCAAAGGATTTTGATAGGTCCTAAGAGGTTTCACACAGACAGACAGAGAGATCGAGGCAAAACAGATCGGCGGGCCTTCGGCCCTAAATGTGAGAGTAATAGAGAAGCCTTCAAGACTCTTAATTTAAACTTTTAATTCTAAAATATTCTATTATGCTGAACAATAACTTTTGCACCAACTTGGAACTTCCAAATTTTGGAAGCGCATAAATATTAATTTATAAATAGATTCTTCCCTGAGATTCTCGACCCCTTCCCCTGGTATTTTAGTCCCCTTTGGAGTACCCTCCTCAAATTTAGGAAAAAAAAAACGACTGCTCCTCCCAAAAAGAATTAAAAATGGGTTCTCGACAGACCTGAGAGGTTTCACACATACAGATAGAGACGGACGCACTTTAGATAGATAGATTATTGCAGTTGCGCTTTCAGAACCCATGTATCTTACTTGTTAAAAGGTTTTTTTGTTAGTTTTTGTTCACTTTTCTGTAATTCTGAATTACTACAGTAGCGTCCAAAAGTTTGGAAACTTTTGTTTTTTTTTTGGGGATTTCTTGCTCATTTCTTAGTGCAGCTCTCTCAAATTTTGGCACAGGCTACTAGTATAGAATAGTAATAAGGTGGTTAAAACCGATTTGCAGTAAAAAGAAAAATTTTTCTTTGAACTTTATCGAAATTGGGTCGTCCAAAAGTATGGAAACTTTTGGAATTTGCGAGTTTATTCGTTAGTTTTTTGTGTTTGCCTTACTAGTCACACTTTAATTGGATTTGTTATTATTAAATAGAGTAATTTAAGATGATTCGTGGCAAAGAGACGTCCTTAGATAGTCAAAAGATTATTATCAAATCGTTCCATGATTGCAAGAGCAAAATTTCTATCGCTAAGCAGTTTAGACTTGCTAAGAGCACTGTTACGAAAATAATTCAAAAGTATAATCATACTGGTATTATTAGAAAGACTCCTCGAACCGGAAGACCAAAAATAACGACTTCTCACCAGGATAAAATGATAATCAAGGCCGCGAAACAGAACCCGTGTGTATATGCATGTTTGATCATTAGTATTAGGTTATTTGTAGCGCCAATCGATGATAGATCAAATAATAGACTCGGCCCCTGAAGAGGAAGACGAAGAGATCAGTTATTTTTAGTAAATAATTTTATATAAATATTGAAATAGTCAATCAAAATACATATTTAGATCGGCCAATTTCCCAGACTAAAGCTTTCGAATAAAAGAGAAAGTGCTATATCGATCAATTCAAGCTTGAAGCAGTTGAATTTGCAAAAAAAATTACATTCCAATCAGCAGCTAACAATTTAAACGTCGATAGACTTTTTCAATAAATTTTCTTCAAATTCTTGCGTTTTTAATTGGGGGAATTTTAGGGTAAATTGTTAGGCTTGAATCAAATAGAAGCCTAAAACGGGGTTTGAAAAATAAAAGCCTAGGGTTTCTATTAGAGAAGATACCGTATTTAAAAAAACCTACTAAAGACCCCAGCCTTGACATCTTTATTGAATTTCTCTGAAGCTCTTTGAGGATGCCGGAATTCGAGGAAATTAGCTATATCCACGGATGCATCAGTCTCCTCCCAATCATCCATTTCTCGAAGAGTTGTTCCAATCATTAAGGGAATTTTCTATTTTTATATAACTATTTTTTGAGAGACAATTTGATTTACCGGGGCGTTGTTGAAGAAGTTTGTCAGCTGCTTTCCTGGGAAGAGAGGAGCTTCCACGATTAATCCCTCAATTTCGTAGCCTTCATCCTCCATTTTCCGTTGGACTGCCAATAGCTCGAGGCCGGTTTTCTCCTTCAAACAGTCGACTATCTCTTGCACATAATTGTCTGTAGGGGAACTGCGGGGTTTGTATTTTATGCACTGAAAATTTGAATGATTACCGTAGAATCCAAGGCAATGTTTTTCACTGCTTTTGATCAATTTTGATTTTTCTTTTTAGCATTTGATAGAGAACATTTTTCTGAATTGAATGGTATCAAATAATCCAGAAAAATAGGAGGAATTTTCACCAATTTCTGGCGACATTATCGCGGTTTCTCCATTTGATTTCCGGTTTTCAAGGTCAAAATCCCCTCATTTTTAGGGCCAACCTGGGACCCTGGCTTACCCCAGCTCGTTCAGAGAATTCGAAAGCCTTTTGGACGCTGATGCACTCCTCCCGATTCATAATAGCCAGTCCGGACATGATAATTCCTCGATGGAAAAGCCTAAAATTTTCTGTTTTTTACTACCAATATCTAGAAATCTAACTTCCTCTTGGGATCAATCGATTTCGAAAAAGCTAAAGCAGCAACAGCCGTTCCGCCACCCGAATGGCCTAAAAGTGTGACGCTCTTCTTGTTTCCTCCATAAGAGTCGATATTCTCTTGGATCCAATGGAGCGATTGGACAATATCTAGGATCTTAGAGACAAAAAAGTGAAATTTTTACCGTAAATGGGAAGATTTCTTGGGATAGCATTACCATCTGGAAAAGTGATTAGCCCAAAGAAGCCGAGTCGAAATCCCACAATGATGAGAACAACATCTGAGAATTTTTTTGTTGGAAAAATTGAAAAATATTGACTCTGTTGCACTTAGGCGGCCAAAAAACTTTTTTTTGACCACCCAAAGTGCAACAGAACCAAAAGATTTTTTTAACCTTTCGATCCAAAATTATTGATGAGCACCGTATCGTTGAACATAACGGCTGAGTCGTAGTTGAAGGCTCCTCCGTGGATGTAAAGGACAATTGGACAGCCTTTTTTGCTCTTCTAGATGAGGAAAACAATTATTTTTTTGGAGAAAAAATGTACCAAACATCGATCGGAGACAAAGATATTATTGTGGAGACAATCTTCATCTACCCATTTTTGAGGACTCTTCGATGTCGTTGAATTGGACATACAAGCTGGGCCATATTCTAAAAAATCCTCTCGAAAATTAAAAAAAAATCTAACCTGTTGCATCTCGAACTCCCTTCCAAGAGCCTGGCGTTTCTGGAAGAGAAAACCTCAACTCTCCAATCGGCGGTCGCGCGTACGGCACGTGCTGGATTCCTATATTCAAATTGATTAAGCTTTAAAATACCTTGAAGATATGCACCAAACTGCCGTCATTTGCAATAAATTCCTTTCCTTTGATGACTCCTTGATCTGTTTTAATAATAGCTGAATGGACAACGGGGAAAAGGAGCAAAAATAGCTGCATTGGGATGGCTCCTTATCGGGAGGTTGAAGAAGTCGATAAGACTCATGTCAGGCGTCATCCTAAAGGGTTACTATACAGCTCCATTTCTTTATGATTTGTCTTCTATTTTTTAAAATCATTTTTGCATTTTACTCGAAATTGGAATAAAAACAGAAAGAAAAGTACAAAAAGCAAAAAAGAAAGTGAAGCTATACACTCTGTCAAGAAAGTATAGATACACCCCTGAATTCAGCGTTTCTGACGAATATCATATGTTTTTATGTCTAAGTCCTTTTTTATCTGGTAGAACACCTTCTAAAACCCCCGGAGCCAGGCTCTAATCGTGAGTTTGTAATCATCTACAAAACTGAGGGCAAAGCCCTTGAAAACTGGGTGTCAACAAAATATAGATACTCTTTATTTTTTAACTGAAAATCAACAATTTCTAACATCGGCTATTTCTCATGTCGGGTATATCCCCCGTTAGCCTGAGTTACATCACAAACTTGACTTGGGATAGAATCGTAAAGCTTATTTAATGCCTTGTCTACAGTAACCATCCTTTATCCGCTGTTTAAGCTCGTCTACGGTGGATATTGTTTCCTATGTAGTAGCCCTTTGAGAGCAACACCTGAGAATTTTTTTTTGTAAAATTTGAAGAATTATTGGCTCTATTGAACTTGGGCGGTTAAAGAAAGTGTTGTGTCCCGTATTATGGCTAACTACACAAGGACAGAGCGGAATACAAACAATCCTTTATTCTGGCACAAATAATACAGAATATCTAATCTTCTAATCTCCAAGGGATTAGGTCAATATCCAACAGAAAGTATCGGCGGTCAAAAACAAATTTGTTTCAAACTTTTTAGTTTTTTCAGGCTATAAAATAGCTCAATCCCTACCATTTTTTTGTTGAGATTTAGTGTTTTGGAATCACGAAATTGAGCTGAATTAAACTACATCAGCCGAATTTTGACAGCACGGCTGTTTTGATTTTAAAAAATAGCAGAATTTGAAGAAAAAACATGGGTTACTGTAGTGCCTTCATACTTATGAAAATTTAAGGATATTCGGCCAATATGACATGCAATCCAAACGATTTCTTTGGTGATTTCTCTTGCCAGGTTAGTAACTTTTTAAAATTATTGTCTCACTGCTGACTTAAGGTTTGCGTTCAAGATGTTGTCACTATTGTTGGCCAAAGACATCAAGAAGCTCATAATGGAAAAGCTGTAAAGGAGATTATCATCTATCAAAATGGAGTTGATAAAGGAGTTGTTGAAAAGATGAAAAGAAGACATGCAGATTGCCTTCATTGTAGCTGCCAAGACTGCCTCATCTGTTCAAGGAGCAGGTCAATCCGTTGAAGATTCAGCATGTATTTTACTTGACAAAAGCCAAGTCTCCTCGGTACACAATTTTGCTTGATGAGATCAAAATGACTAGATTCTTGCTTTGACTTCCAGAACCATTCAAGTCTACATTGCAGCTCGCTATGCAGAACGTGGACAAAACCTATTGGAGATCTATTAGGATGGTGCAAAAGAAACTACCGATTTGACGGTAAATTCCAAAAAACATAACATCAAAGCGAGAAATCTTTATTCATCGAAATATTCACCACAAGTATCGATGACTTTCCTCCATCGAACGCGAAGAAACCGAATGCCATCTTCGAAGAACTGGGACTCCTGGGACTCAAAATAGTTGAGTACCCAGTTACGGACCTCATCATCATTCTTGAACTGCTTCTCCTTCAAAAAGTGCTGCATCGAGCGAAATAGGCGATAATCACTTGGAGCCATATCAGGAGAATATGGCGGGTGAGGCAGGACTTCCCATTCAAATTTTTTGATTTTCTGCTGTGTGATTTTCTCAATATGCGGCTTAGCATTGTCATGCAAGAGCTTCACCGAAGTCATGTCCGCCCCTGGTGTTCCAATGCTTTGTACACTCTGTCCAGCTGATGAGCATACAAGTCCGCATTGACCGTTTTTCCATGTTCCAGTAATTCAAAGTACACCAAGCCCTTGTTGTTTCACCATACAGACAATAAGATCTTCTTCCCGTGGCTTTCAGGCCTTGGGGTTGGAACAGCACGTTCGCTAGCGCTCAGCCACTGTCGTTCTCGCGTAAAGTTGTCGTATGCAATCCATTTCTCATCCGATGTCACGATAGAATCAAGAAATCCGCTACTCTTTACACGATTCAGGAGAATGCCAGCGATGGAAATGCGGGATGCAAGGTTAGCATCACTGAGTTGATGAGGGATCCATCTTCCACAGCGACTTTTCTTTTCACTAGCGTGAAGATGGCGTTCAATGGTGACATGATCACAATGGAATATTTTTGCAAGTTTTCGAGAAGATTGGCATGGATCGGCTTGAATAACGTCCCTTAGCTTGGCTTCGTCCACGACTTCTGGTCTCGAACCGTGCTCGTGATCTTCCAAAGTTTCATCTCCCTCTCTGAATCGTTGAAACCAAGTCTGGCACTGCCTGAGAGACAAACTGCCATCTCCGAAAGCAGCATAGAGAGAACGATGCGATTCGGCAGCGGACTTTCCAATTTTGAAGTTAAACAGTAATGCTGCTCGTAGCACAAACTTTTGGTCAACCATGATCTAAATAAAAATATAAGCATTTTTTAAATAAAATAAACAACAACCAAAAAATTCAAATGTCGAAATAAATAGCAAACAAAGCATAAAAAAGATAATGCCGTTAACATCGCTCGTTTCTGATAAATGAAAGCTGATATCTATCGGCAGTTTCTTTTGCACCACCCTAATAGATGAAAATAAATTTTATTTATTTTTTCGTTATGTGTTCAATAGTGTTGCTCAGAGATTATCTATAGTAAGCAGCGATTGTAGGGCAATCTGAAGCATTTCATATGTTGAATGAGAAAGTAATTCGAATGACGAATAATTGTTCAAAATTAAAGAAAACAGGAAGGAGATTTGATGAGATGTTGGTGCTCTTATCAGCCTCCTTACTATTTCCACTTGCAACAGCAATCCAATTTTTCAGCTATTCAGTCTCTTTAAAATGTCTGGTTCGAGTCTAAAAGAGACAAACCTGATCTTGCAAATATATGAAGCTCAGGCTATTATAGTTGAGAAGAACCAGAAGTTACAAGAAAAAGACGAAGAAATAAGTCGAATGAGACAAGAAATTGAAAGACTTCGAATGGAAAATTCCAACAAAAATCAGCTGGAATTGACTCAGAAAGGTTAATTTTATTTGATAAATAGTCGATGAGAAATTTAGTGGCAAAATTAGAAGAAGACCTAGCTTCAAAAAATAATCATTTGAACGACAGATTCGAAACTTTAGAATTTGCTGTCAATCAAAAAGATTGGATAGTCTTTAAAACTGGTAGGTGAGAAGTTTAGTGACAAAATTAGAACAAGAGCTAGCTGAATCTGAAAATAAGCATTTTGAGCTGATTAATCGCTTGATTTCTCTGGAATTGAATGTGAACCAATTGAATGAGAAAGACATCTGAACATCGTTCTTCCAGTAGGCATGGAAGGATTTGGAGCTGCTGTAGTCAATGAAGAAATTTATATTTTTAGAGGAACTCTCTGTCTTGAATGAGAAGAATCTGCTAGAATGAATGGGGATTGTAGTCAGATTCACAGTTTGATTTAAGAGATCGCATTGAATCAATCTTCCTTCAAATGATTGGGATTGAGAACAAATGATTTTTAAACAATTTATGAGAATTCCAATCTTCGAGGGAGCGAGGAATGGATTTCATACAAAAGCTTAAAAATTATGCAAATTTCTTTAGAAAACTTTCTTCAAGAGATTGGGGAATGGATGTATAAGCAAACTGTGATAGACATAGAGGCAGTTCTGGTCCATCAATCCATTTATTTCCATCAAATATTTCTGATGTATAACCACCAAATATAAAAATTCCATTTGCGAGTTTTCCTATTCCAAAATCACATTGTGGACATCCAAAACTCTGTTTTTGTGTCCATTTCTTCTCGGGATCTTCGATATCCATTTCCCATACGCTATCTAATATATCAGATCCTGAAGTGCCTCCAAAAATGGATAGAGTTGAATTGCTGATTAGCATCGTATGGCCGACAACTTCAAAAGGAAAATCACAAAATAAAATCCATTTCTGTAGTTTTGGATCAAACATCTCCACAGTTTTTAATTTTACTTTGCTCCATCCACCAGTGACAAATATTCGATCCATAAATACTATTACTGCTGCACGACGTCTTGCATAATTCATTTCTCTGGAAGATCTCGATTAAAGGGGTAGTCCGGCGCCTCCTACAAGTTGCTTTTATTCGATGCAAAATAATGTGCTAATTTCAGAAATACACACAAAATTGCATAAAACTGTATGTTAAGAAATAAATTGACAAAACAAAACGAAAAAGTGCGCACTACAGTAACCCAGTATACACCTTCGCCCGCGCATTTAAAATTTGATTTGCAATAGGTTCTACTGTAATCTTTTGACATTTTAAAACTCTATTAGCTTTTATGGGATTTATCGTTATTTTTATGCAAATTTGGCTGCTTTCAGACAAAATTGACAAACTTTTTGATTTTACTTTTCATTGATAAAAGAGTCTGCATAATGGCGAAATAGCAGAATTTATAGAAATACAAAAATCACAATGAAATTTGAATTTTGGAAAATCTTTGTCGAGTTAGGTAAAGTTCCTAACGCTAAAGACTGTCCCTTTACAATTTGAAGAAAAACTTACGGCATATAGGTCCATTTGTCTTGCGAAATATCATACTTCTCTACTGAATTTAGAGGTCCTCCAGAATCTCCAGCTCCTCCAATAGCCCAGATATCTCCTTTATAAACCAGAGAGCTACTGGAAATATAAGCTCTTTTTTGATTCATTGAAGCCAATTCCATCCAGCTTCCATCATCCTTCAATTTATAACAGCCCTGATGCCAATCATTATTAGCATATCCTCCAAATATATAAAGTTTTTCATTGAGCACAACAGCTCCAAAATCTCGCATTTTCATTGGAAGAGTGATTCTCAGTTTCTTCCAACTTTGAGCCTTCGAATCGAGCAAGTAAATTGTATTTAAACCTCCCCAACCGCCCAAAATTAATACCTAAAAGCAAAGTCTAAAAGTTAAAAATCGAACCGATGTGTTTTGCTGATCTCCAGTCTGTTTTTCAATTATATTTTCGCTTTGAGTCGCATTTTGAGCTGAAAATCCCTTAAAATAAATAATAAATTTCAGAAAAACCATGGTCCATTAAATTCCGTTGATTTCTTAGTTTCCCTTGTTCTTTCAGTTGATTTGCATTCAATTTGACAGCCAAACGCTTGATCTGCTTGTTTGTTTTAGCTGACTCTTGCTCTCCTGCTGTCACTGAACTCCTTTCGACTATCTTCGAATAAAAACAAAACCGTTTTGAGCCAATTCTTGCTGATTTTTATTGGAATTTCCTAGTCGAAGCTTTTCAATTTCTTGCCTCATTCGCTCTATTTCTTGATCCTTCTCAATTAGAATAGCCTGAGCTTCATACATTTTCATAACCGGGTCATCTAGGCTTGAATCGGACATTTTAAATAGGCTGGAAAATGATATGAATTCGTTGCAGCTAGTGGGAAAGAAAGCCGAAAAAAAACTGATAAGAGAAGAGCGAAAGGCTGATAAGAAATATCTAACACTAACAGGATTGCCCAAGTCCTTCAGTTCTGCAGATTCCATGATTCTTTTAGAGGTTTATTGATGTTTTCTACGTGTTTCTTAGCATTAAAAACGGCTGTGGAGTGTAAAAAAGCCGTAAATCTATTATAATCCATTTCAATTTTCAGTCGTAAATTTTTACTTTTGCCTCTCAAGAAAAAAAATTATTTTTTAAAATGAAATTTATAAACAATTTTCAATAAGTCTATTTTCAAGAGATTGGGGAATGGATGCATAAGCAAACTCTGATAGATGTTGAGGCAGTTTGGGTCCATCAATCCATTCATTTCCATCAAATATTTCGGATGTTTCTCCACTTTCATCCCAACCACCAAATACAATAATTCCATTTGAGAGTTTTCCTATTCCACAATAATGTTGTTTATGTTTAAAACTCTGTTTTTGTGTCCATTTCTTCTCGGGATCTTCGATATCCATTTCCCATATGCTATTTAATGAGTAGCCTAACTCAGGTCCTGAATTGCCTCCAAAAATGGATAGAGTTGAATTGCTGATTAGCATCATATGGCCATGAAGTTTAATAGGCAAATCACAAAATAAAATCCATTTCTGCAGTTTTGGATCAAACATCTCCACAGATTTTAAGATTTCTCCATTACGTCCTCCTTTTCCATTGTATCCTCCGGTGACAAATATTCGATCCTTAAATACTGCTGCTGCTGCACTATATCTTGCATAATTCATTTCTCTGGAATCTTTTGATTAAAGGGGCAGTCCGGCGCCTCTTACAGTATACTTTTATTCGATGCAAAATAATCGCTGATTTCAGAAATGCACACGAAATTGCATGAAATTAAATGTTTAGAAATAAATTGACGAAACAAAACGAAAAAGTGTGCACGGCAGTAGTCCAGTATGCACCTTCGCCTGCGCATTTAATCAATCTCACTTTTTAAATTTTATTAGGTTTTTATGGGATTATCGTTAATTTTTATGCAAATTTGACTATTTTCAGACAAAATTGGTAAACTTTCAACTTTTTGATTTTATTATTCATTCGAGTCTAAATGATGGCGAAATACACTGCGCGTCATAATTATAGGTAACCCCCATTTTTAGCAGTTTGAGGGCTTTGTTGGTATTTTCCTTTCTTGGGACCTATTTTATTCGATTCAGCGACTCTAAAAACCCCTAGAAAAAAGGATTCAACAAAAAATCTCACTCCTCGAATTTCCTAGCACCAAAATGGTAAAAAGTGACCGCGTCAAAATTATAGGTAAATCACGGTATTTTTCATTTTTTGATAAAGAACTACATTTATTAACAATGAAAACAACAAGAAATAACAGTTAATACTTTGTTACTCCTCCCTTTGCTGCAACTACGTCTAGCAAACGTCTTGGCATAGAATCCACAAGGTTTTGTAGAGCCCTTTGAGGGATCCGATTCCACGCTTCGAGGATAGCTTTTTTAAGTTCTTCTACGCTTGTATATTGTTTGGCATTTTTGTAGACATCTCTTGCAACAACGCTCCACATATTTTCCATTGGGTTGAGGTCAGGCGAGCAAGCTGTTTATTCAAGGAGATCGATCTTCTTTGTACGGAACCAATCAACAGTAGACTTGCTCACATGAATAGCAGCATTATCCTGCTGGTATGTAAGATTTCTGCCGGGATAAACATTTAGAAATGGAATGAGATGTTTTTCCAGCACCGTTTGATAAGGCTTAGAATCCATACGGCAAGAGACAAATGCTAACTTCAAGGTTCCAAGACTGCAAAAAGCAGCAAAAACTATAAGCGAACCTCCACCAAAATTTCGTCGAGAAAATATTTTGGGGTCTTTCCTCAAGTTTCTTCAGTAATCCGAAAAGCCATCTATTCCATCGTAGTTGAACTTCTTTTCATCTGAGTAGATGACCTGAGGAAAAATGATAGAAAATTCTCTATCATTTTATGTAACTAACCTCGTTCCAATCACGGCCAATGTTCTTCCTTGCGAACCCGATGTGTGCTTCTTTGTGTCTCCCTAAAAGTCGCGGAGCCAATTTCATCTTTTCACGAATAATATTCTTATTTTGCCGAATGGATCTCAGGACTGTAGATGTCGAAACATGGTCTCCAATTGCAGACCGGACTTCAACTGCAGACATAAAGCTATTAGAAACACGGCGCCTAATTCTATTTTCATCGCGATTTGATAGACTTCTTGGCCGTCCAGAGTATCCTCTAATAAAGCACTGACGGACGGGCTGAGATAGCGGGCGATCTCAGAATAATTCTTGCCAGCGTGACGGAGAGCTTCTGCCTTTGCCCTTTCTTCTAGAGTGAAACGTGCACTGCGCGGCATTTTTCAGTACGAATATAGGAATTAGGATTAACTTAGGAAATAATCTATTTTCAGGTGTATAGAACGGTAAAACGGTAGATAAGCAGCAAAATACCGTGATTTACCTATAATTTTGACGCGGTCACTTTTTACCATTTTGGTGCTAGGAAATTCGGGGAGTGAGATTTTTTTGTTGAATCCTTTTGTCTGGGGGTTTTTAGAGTCGCTGAATCGAATAAAATAGGTCCTAAGAAAGGAAAATGCCAACAAAGCCCTCAAACTGCTAAAAATGGGGGTTACCTATAATTATGACGCTCAGTATAGAATAATTCATAGAAATACAAAAATCACAATGAAATTTGAATTTGGGAAAATCTTTTCCGAGTTAGGCAAAGTTCCCAACGCTAGGTTGTCCCTTTAAAATTTGGAGGAAAACTTACGGCATGTAGGTCCATTTGTCTTGGGAAATATCATACTTTTCTACTAATTTTAGAGATTTTCCAGAATCTACAGAATATCCTCCAATAGCCCAGATATCTCCTTTGTAAACCAGAGAGCTACTGGAAATATTAGATCTTTTTTGATTCATCGAAGCCAATTTGATCCAACTTCCATCATCTTTCAATTTATAACTGTCTTGTTTAAAACCACCCTTGGAATATCCTCCAAAAATATAAATTTCCTGATTGAGTACAACAGCTCCAAAGTCTTCCATTCCCATTGGAAGAGTGATGCTCAGTTCCTTCCAACTTTGAGCCTTCGAATCGAGCAAGTAAATTGTATTTAAACCTCCCCAACCGTCCAAAATTAATACCTACAAGCAAATTCTAAAAGTTAAAAATCATACCGATGTATTTCCTTGATCGCTTTCTCTCTCCTCCACTTCTTCTGCTTCGATTTCTGTTTGAGTTGAGCTCTCTGAATGGATTCCACTCTCAAAGGAAGAGACAAACCAGCTGTTCTGCCGATTTCCTCTCGTCCCTCCATCCCAACCAAACTGTCAGCCTCGATTTCCAAATGACAAAGTTGTTTGATTATTTGGGCGACATTTGTTCTAATTTCTCCAACGTCAGATTTTATATCTGAAAAGAAGTTGAAAAATGAATGAAATTACTTCTGGATGCCCGTTCTTGTCGAGCCCTACACTCAGCTATTTCTCTTTCGAGTTTCTTCACTTCATTCTGCGCCAATACGTTTTCTGTTTCTTTTTCGCCCAGCTGCTCTCTCAACACTCCGACCAATTCCTCCTTTTCTGAAATCGATATTGTCGAATAGAGAAGATCTCTCGCCTTCGATCAGAGAATCAATAGTTTTTTGCCTCTCTTCATTCAACTTTTGCAACTCCTCGACTTCTCTATTCTTCTCTTCCAGCCTTGCGTTTTTCGCTTTTAATTCCACCGAAGTTTCAAAAATTATTTCTTGAGCCTGTGTCAGCTTTGCTTGGAGCTCATATATTTTCATTGGATCAATAGCACTTTCAGTCATTCTGAATAAGTTTATTAATGGATGTAAAAGTAAAAAGAGGATTAGGCTGGAAAGAATATCGATAAAGCGAAGGAGACTGATAAGGACCGAAAAGCAAAGCAAATAGTCTAAATTGAGTTTAACAGCTGTAAGAAATTCAAATCGTTGAGGTGGAAAGATAAAACTTGGATGGCAAGAACATCAAAAGTATTTATTTTCCCTCAAATAGTCAAACAGTTACGGTAAAGGGAAGGTTTTTATTAGAAGAAACACATACCGTAAATATCATTCTAATAGACGCAAACCTCAGGGGCTAGTGAAAATGCCATCTTCCAGCTGAGCCTCACTTTCGACAAGACCGACAAGACGCTACCAGAGTGATCAACATCTTCTTTTCCGCTGCATCATATAAATTCAAAAGCCCCTTCCTCAGGTCCTCTTCAAAACTCATCACCACGATAACATTCCTTAGGACAGATGTTACTTTCAGAATATCTTTCGCGATCGCCGTCAATGTTGTATATTTTATTACAACTCCATTTGGCACGATTATGTTCTTGGCCTTTTCATAGATCTCATCCGCTGGCATGCAGATCAAGTCTGTTCCACTTTCTTCCCGAAACTTCATTTTTTTCCAGATTCTCACAGCTTTGTTCGTGTCACGTAGACTCAAATGTTCTTCTAGGCCTTTGAATTGCAACTCTACTTCCTCATGTTCAGCCATCGCGATCCGTAAATGCACACACTTCCTGCGACTAATTCTGTAGGCTATTGCCATCATTTGGGTGTTTGGCTGCATCTTTTCTCCTCCTGCAATCTTCATAATCTTCTCCAATGGATAGATCGAATTGCTTTTCAAGACCATCAATGCTTCTGCAATATCCGCTACAGACGAAACTAACACTGATTGAAGGTTCTCCGGGCACGTTCTGTTGATTTCTTCACAGATATCTTCGATTGTGCACATCGACTATGTCGCAGTCTTTTCCATCCTTCTTTTCCTTACATATATAATTTGGATGGAGCGGAGAGCTCCTTTCCACAATGGTCGGCATACTGTGAATGACTGGATTATCATTTTTGGGATCATAGATTAATATGCTCTTTAAATGGATATTTTGTTGTCTTGACTAAATTTGGCTTAAGATCAATTTGTGGTGGAATTTTTATGAGTCGGTCGAATTGACTCCGAATCGGGTCTGCCATTTTCTCAATTTCCACTATTAGTGCCGAATTGTTGCTGACTTCTATAACCCTGTATGGCCCTGTAAGGTTATAGCTAATCTTTGAGTGAAGTTTGTTTGTATTTAGATCAGGTCCCTTTAGGTACATTCTTTCTCCGACTTTCGGGTATACTTTCGTCTCTACACGATTACGTCTATCATACTCTTTTTTGCTTTTGCTCTCATATCGTCATTCCTTTCTTTCGCCAGGTTTCTTGCAGCTGTCATTATTTCAACCATGGTGTTTTTATAATCATCTAAATCTACCATATAGCGTGTTATTTCTCTTGGTTCATCTGTCGATAGCAGAGAAACTGGTGGGTCGAACCCATAAACCAGAAAATATAATGATTCGCTTGTAGAGGAATGGACAGAAGTATTATAAACGTATGCAATCATGGGCAAAATTTGATCCCATTCGGCTAATACCGTCACTTTCTTCCTCAAGCACCTGATAATCGTTTTATTAGCTCTCTCCGTAATGCCATTCTCTCAATGATTGTATCCTTTAGTTGTTGTCCACTCGATGTTTGTTAAATTTTTCAACTCTTGTAAGACTTGGTTAACAAATTCGGTACCCTTATCCGACAAGATTTTCTTGGACCATCTGCAACCCTCAGCTATCCACCTACTCAGTAGTGTTTCTGCTATATTTTTTGCTTCTTTGTTAGCTATGGCATACGCTCCTAATAGTTTTGTAAAGTGGTCCACGACCGTGAGAATATATTTATTTCCTCCTGATGACAGTCCGATTTCTAACACATCAATAACCACTAACTCAAAAGGTTTATACGTTATAATTGGTTTTAGTGGTGGTATCAACTTTTCGTTTCTATTATCTAGATAACACTTAAGACATTTGTCATGATAGACTTGGATATCTCTTTGCATGCCTTCCTATTAGTACTGTGTTCTCAGTTTTCAAACACTCTTCTTGAACTGAAGTGTCCAGCCATTACGCCATCGTGTGCTGTTTTTATTGTTTCTTCCCTTTTTGACTTGGGAACAGCTTTTCTTCGTAGTTCAGCTTCCCTAATATCATTTAAAAAGAATAACTCATCATTATACAGATAATAGTGATTAGTATTTTTCTTTCTATCTATAGTCTTCTCACTGTCTCTTAGGGTGTTTATTATCTCTTTATACATCGGATCTTCCCGTAATTCTCTCATCCAATCCGATTTATTTATACCCTTATCTTCTACTGTTTCATTTTCGTTCTCAGAAGTTTCACTCTCTTCTGCATTTTTGTTCTCCTTGGAGTTTTAGCATATTTCAGCCGATTTCTCTTTCGACATCTCACGACTTTCATTCAAATTATATCAGAAAAATAAGCCAACCTTCCTCAAAGAATTTAAAAATAATCCTATTTTCCCAAAAAACGTAGCTCCCTACAGATCACAATAATCACAAATCACTCGCGTGCGCCTCGTTATCTCTATTTTTCAGCTCCTAGCCTTCGATAAGAGTTTGTCCTTTGTTGTCTTTTGAGTCTCCCCTTTCCAACTGATTATGCGATTAATTCTCCCCCTTCTTTTGTCGTTTTCCCTCATCCAAAGCGTCATAATCGAGACAAATCAAGGAAGAATCAAAGGCAGAGAATTTTTAGCCAAAGATGGCACTCTCGTCCACGTCTTTAAGGTCAGATAAGGCTGCCCGCAGAGAGAGAAGAAAATTCCAGAAAATTCCGTTTGCCAAATCGCCGCTTGGTGAATACAGATTCGCATTGCCAGAAACGCCCGATCCCTGGGAGGGAATCCTAGATGGAACTGGTATCTCTTTTTAATGTCAAAAATAAATTTATTTATTTAGAATATGGCCCAGCTTGTATGTCCAATTCAACGACATCGAAGAGCCCTCAAAAATGGGTGGATGAGGATTGCCTCCATGTGAATGTCTTTGTTTCTGATTTCTGCTTGGTAAGTTCTCTAATTCGAAAAATTTCTTCACTGAAAAAGCATTTAAACGACTGCTTTTGATTGGGCTCTTTCCCTACAAAGTTGCTTAGAATGTCCAAGGAAGCTCAGAGATTTAAAACAACTCATCAATAGCTGAAATTTATATTTTCTTGCAGATCTTTTAAAACTCTTTCGATTGATACCACGCTTGATGCTAAAATTCTTAATTTCAGCCCTTAAAAGCATCATCAAAGTGTCGAGAAAGTCATAATTTTTCCCGCTAAATTTATTTTTTTTTTGGATCCCCAGAGATTCAAGATCAACTCATTAATATCTATATTTTATATAATTTTGTAGAGTTTTTTACGCTCTTTCGAATGGTATCAGTTTTATCGTTTGAACTATTGATGTAATACCTCTAAAAGCCTGCTCTAAGCAATTAAGATTGTGACTCCTGATTGAGAAATTCCAAAGTTGATCAGTGATGCAACTTTGACTGAAAACTGCAACAAAATATGAAATTTTATTTTCCAGAAGGCTAAGAAAGACTGTCCCGTTGTATTCTACGCCCATGGGGGAGGCTTCAGCTTCGATTCGGCCGTCATGTACAACGATACTGATCTCATCAATAACTTTGGAAATCGAGGTTTCCCTCCCTTTTACTTCCTTATTTGTCCAGATGTTGTCCTGGTCATGTCAGCGTTTCGTCTTGGCTTCTTTGCTCTAATCACCTTTGGAAATGATAACGTCGTCCCAAGGAATTTACCCGTTTACGGTAAGTTTTTGACGTTTTTTTTTTATTGAAAAAGGAGAGTTTAGATATAATCAAGGGATTGAATTGGGTACAGGATAATATCTACGCTTATGGGGGAGACAGAAAAAAAGTCACACTTATGGGCCATTCGGGAGGAGCTGCCGCTGTTGGTTCAATTGCCTTCTCCAAGGCTATTGATCCCAAGAGGAAGTTGGTTTTTTACCGTATTCTCTTCTAAAAGAAAACTAGCTTTAGGATTTAGATTTTTTTAGACAACTTTTCGCGTAAAACCAATCCGAAATAATTTCTGAGTTATCATAGTTATTTTAGGATCAAATTGCCTTATTTTCAAGCGGATTTTTAATTTGTTGATGTTTTGGTAGAATTCTTTTTTTAGGATAGCAAGTCTAAAATTTTGAAATTTAAATTATACCGCGCAATTTCCTAGAATACCGTAGTTATTTTAGGATCAAATTGACTTGTTTTCAAGCGCGTTTTTGCATTGTTTTGTCACCCTTGATTTCTTCTACAAATTGGTAGAATTCGCTTTTTTAGGTGAAGCTAGTCTTAATGCTTTAAAATTTGATTTCCCGTGCAATTTTCCACTTTTTTGGGTTGCTAGATGGCGTTTTTTATGGTCTTTTGAAGCTTTTTAAAATGAAATCTTTGGGATTCTTTAGCTACAGTAAATAAAATTGGAGTTTAGGCTCTTCCATCGAGGAGTTGTGATGTCTGGTCCGGCCATAATGGCTCGCGATGAGACTTTGAGTCAATCGAAGACTTGGGAGTTTATAAAGCTTGCTGGCTGCATGAAATATCCGTTTGATTCAGCTCCCAGCGATAATTACATAAGAGAGGCAGTTCACTGTCTTCGCAAGAAGGATGGCCATGAGTTGTTGGCCCTTCAGAGGCAAATGGAACTGGCTGGCTTCTCCCCAAATGGGATGATTCTAGCCGCTCCTCTTTTTCCAAACAGCGGAGTTGCTGATTTTCTCTCCAATCCTCCGGTAAATTTCTTTTTTCACCGTTTTTAAAAAAAAAAGTTTTAGAATATCCCACTGCTGATTGGAGCAAATTCAAAAGAATTGGATGCCTCCACCACTGCTGTGGATACGTCCGAAACCCTCGCTTTCATCATGGATGTGGCTCATCCCCAAGCGGCTGGAGAGAAATATCATCGGGATAAGGATGAAAATAAGCTCAGTGAGGAGTTTTTTTAATTGTTTGTATTCAAATTTAGAATTTACCTCAATCCCCCAGACTATGTCGATCTTCGTTGGGACTCATAAAATGGCTCAAGAGGCCACTAAAACCGGAGCTAATGTAGGTTTTTTTTTCCAGTTTTTTGGGAATAGGGTCTAATTGAGCTCTGCGTATACATAGTGCATCAAGAGTTAGGAGATCTCTGCGCCGAGACCTATTTTTTTCCTAAAATTTACTAAAGGAACAAATGGGTCTCATCGCAAAAACCCCCTATATCGGGGATACTCAGGCCGAGTTTGCCAGTGTGTCAGCTACAGTATCCCTTTTGATGTGATAGTTCTTCAAAAGATTACCGTAACCAAAACTTTTAAAATTATTCGCATTTTGAATCAGCTGAATGAAGTTCAACTTACCGAAAGTCGAAATTATCAAATTCGCAATTTTTATGAGATAGGAATACAGTAGCTTACTGTATTTTTCCATAAGAGAATGCGAAAAGTTTCAGTGTGATGGAAAACCCAAAAAAGTTATGATTTGAAAAGCGATTTTCCTGATGCTAACAAGCCAAAAGCAACTTAGGTTATTATGGTCTCAAAGCGATCATTTTTCTGCCTTTTTTCTACCGATTCTCTCTCTCTCTTTTTAGGTATATCTCTATTCTTATCGCTACCCGGCTCATCCATATCACACCGACGATTTGGCCTACATAATGGGTGTCCATAAATTTGTCTACGATGAGAATGAAGAAGTTCTTTCTCGTCTCTATCCTCAATATTTCATCAATTACATCAAAACCGGAGTTCCCGACAAAGAATGGGAGCCTTTTCGTCTCGCCGATTCCAACTATTTCGATATCAATGTGAATTTAACTACAGGGCTGAGACCGAAGAATTCTCTCCATTTTGAAAGGTTTTGCCTTTTTTTAGAAGATTTTTGATTTATCTTTTTTAGAGAAGTTATAGACTATTGGTCGAAGAACATCACAGAATTTGATAAATCTCTCGGATCTTGGGAGGAAGAAAGAGTCACTACTTTCTCCTTCCTTCCAGTCATATTCCCCCCACCAAATGAAACAGCAACTCCCCAAGGGAGAGTAAGTTTTATCTAAAAAGTGAGCAATTTAATTGAATTTTAAAGGGTTATCTAACTGCTCCGATTTCATTCTATCGCCCTTCTTCCTTCTCTTGGTTACATTTGATTTGGGCGTGTTGCATCATGCTGTTGGGATTCTATCTGGGGAGATGTAGCGTCGGAACAAAGAAGAAGAGTTTTGTGGTGAGATTACCTGAAGAAGCGACTCCTCTCTTTTACGAAAATCCGGGAAAGCGTTGTTGATTGAGAGATTCGGAAGAAAGATGCAAATGAGAGCTTTAAATGGTGCTGATCGAATTCCAATAAATATTTTATAACCGCCGTATTGCAAATTATCAGCTAGTTATTCACTAGCCCTTCTCTTATCAGCTTCCTTTCAATCGACTTTTCACTAGTTGCATGCAATTTTTTTCAACCATCCGCCTCATTACAAATGTCTGATTCGAGTCTAAAAGAGACAGACCAGACCTTGAAAATATATGAAGCTCCTATAGCTGAGAAGGATCAAGAAATTGAGCGCTTAAGACAAGAAAATGAAAGACTGCGAATAGAAAATTCCAACAGAAATCAGCATGAATTTACTCAGAAAGGTTGATTTTATTTGATAAATAATCGATGAGGAATTTAGTGGCAAAATTAGAAGAATATCTAGCCTCAAAAAATAATCATTTGAGCGACAGATTCGAAACTTTAGAATTTGCTGTAAATCAAAAAGGTTGTTTTATTTGAAACTAGATGATCAGAAATTCAGTTGAAAAGGCAGATGATGGATTTACAATTAAATTTTTCAAAAAATGAGAATTTGAGCGAACGATTGGAAACTCTCGAATTAGCTGCCAATCAAAATAAAAATATCGAAGAATTATCCCAAAAAAAGTTTGAAATTTCCAAAAAAAAAATGATGATAAATTAAGTTATAAAAATAGAACAAGATCTAGCTGCATCACAAAATAAGAATTTTGATCTAATCAATCACTCGACTTCTCTAGAAATGAGTGTGAACTAACTGAATGAAGAAAACAAACTGAGAAGACAGCAGAATTTAATGCCCAATGGTGTGTTCAAAAGAGATTTATTTAAGAGAGTTTTAGCGCAAAATGCGGTTCGAATCGAAAATAAAGTTGAAAAACAGAGCAGAGGACAACAAAATACATCGGTAGAATTTTTAACTTTTAGACTCTGCTTGTAGATATTAATTTTGGGCGGTGATGGACCTCTGAATACAATTTACTTACTCGATTCGAAGGCTCAAAGTTGGAAGAAGCTGAGGATCACTCTTCCAGTGGGAATGCAAGATTTTGGAGCTATTGAAGTCAATGAGGAAATCTATATTTTTGGAGGATATTCCAAGGGTACTTATCACCAGCACTGTTATAAATTGAGAAACGATGGAAGTTGGATGCAATTGGCATCGCTAAATCAAAAAAGAGTTTATATTTCTAGTAGCTCTTTAGTTTACAAAGGGGACATCTGGGTTATTGGAGGTTATTCTGGAAGGCCTTTAAAATCAATAGAAAAGTATGATATTTCCCAAGACAAATGGACCTACATGCCGTTAGTTTTTCCCAAAATTCAATTAAAAACCTTTCAGAGAAATGAATTGTCCAAGATCTTTTACTGCAGCAGCAGTATTTAAGGTTCGAATATTCGTCACTGGAGGATTGAGTGGAGATAGATCTGTGGAGATGTTTGATCCAAAACTACAAAAATGGATTTTATTTTGCGATTTGCCTATTGAAGTTTATGGCCATACGATGCTAATCAGCGATTCAACTCTATCCATCTTTGGAGGCTATTCAGAATCTCGCCGATTAAATAGCGTGTGGGAAATGGATATCGAAGATCCCATGAAGAAATGGACAGAAGAAAAACAGCGTTTTAAACATCCACGAAGTTCTTTTGGAATAGGAAAACTCTCAAATGGAATTATTATATTTGGTGATTGTGATGCTACATCCGAAATATTTGATGGAAATAAATGGATTGATGGACCAGAACTACCTATACAACTATCATGTTTTTCTTATATATCCATTTCCCTATCTCTTGAAGAAAGTTTTCTGGGACAATCTGCTTAAATTCGATTTACCCTCCCCCCACACCTGTTGCTTCCAACCAGAAATCAAATTTGATTAAAATATTTTTTTGAATCTAATCGCGATCAGCTGGGAAAAGGAATCAGCCAGAAATGGAATTCTTTTGACTCGTCTGCAGGTCTTCTCAATCTGGTTTTACTTCTTCTTCCTTCTTTATGAATGGTTGTTCCCTCGATTTTTCTTTTGCTCAACATTTTCTTGCAACTCTTTCTCATCTTTTTCAGCCTTTTCGTAGGCTTCATTGAACGAATCGCAGCTAAGATGAATTCAGAATCCAAAAGAGCAACAAATTCCCGTAGAAGTGAAGATTAAAGGCAAAAGAATAGTCAAAGTGATTTCTGCTTGAGTCCTTCTTTTTAAAAAATATTCTTCCATCATCTTTTGGGGGTTTCTCGCGGAATATTTCTTGATGCTCGGCTTCCGAAGGTGGCACAGCCCCACCTTCGGAAGCCGAGCAAATTTTAGGATAAAAATGGGTCTTACCTCGAAAACTCCTTTCAAGGAAGACAAGCGGGTTGCGCCGTCTCTGGTGGCTCTTTAAAGGTTTTTTCAATTTTTTTTTCACTTTGTGAAACTTTCAGTCAGCTTTCCCTTTAAATTTCGCCCCCTTCCCCTGAAAAATTATTTTGAATTCTTACTGTTTAAACAGCATTGTCAATCTCCTCAAGAAGTCTAAATCCTTTCAAGTTGTGTTTTTTATTTCCAAAGTGCCGTAGATTCTCTCCGCTTTGCTCAGAAGACCAATCTGCTTCTCAGAAATTCTGACCAAGCCGTAAAAAGTCCCATTCTCCTCGACAAAAGTGTTATTTTTGATGGTGTCGGGTGCTTTTTACACAAATTTGGGCACATTTTCTGAAAAGAGCTCCATCTCCAAATTGAATTCAAATTCGACTTTTAAGAGCTCAACTGAAGACGGCTGGAAGCAAAAAATCGCCAATAAAATGAGATTCATCGTGGAGAGATTAGCTGTCTTGAAGGAGAAGAATCTGCTAGAACGAATGGCGAAATCAGGGGATTTTAGTCTGATTGACAGTTTGATCCAGGAGATCGCATTGAATCAACCTTCCTTCAAATGATTGGGATCGAGAACAAATGATTTTTAAACAATTTATGAGAATTCCATTCTTTGAGGGAACGAGGAATGGATTTCATACAAATACGGCTTACAAATTATGAACATTTTAGCAAACTTTCTTCAAGAGATAGGGAAATGGATATATAAGAAAAACATGATAGTTGTATAGGTAGTTCTGGTCCATCAATCCATTTATTTCCATCAAATATTTCGGATGTAGCATCACAATCACCAAATATAATAATTCCATTTGAGAGTTTTCCTATTCCAAAAGAACTTCGTGGATGTTTAAAACGCTGTTTTTCTTCTGTCCATTTCTTCATGGGATCTTCGATATCCATTTCCCACACGCTATTTAATCGGCGAGATTCTGAATAGCCTCCAAAGATGGATAGAGTTGAATCGCTGATTAGCATCGTATGGCCATAAACTTCAATAGGCAAATCGCAAAATAAAATCCATTTTTGTAGTTTTGGATCAAACATCTCCACAGATCTATCTCCACTCAATCCTCCAGTGACGAATATTCGAACCTTAAATACTGCTGCTGCAGTAAAAGATCTTGGACAATTCATTTCTCTGAAAGGTTTTTAATTGAATTTTGGGAAAAACTAACGGCATGTAGGTCCATTTGTCTTGGGAAATATCATACTTTTCTATTGATTTTAAAGGCCTTCCAGAATAACCTCCAATAACCCAGATGTCCCCTTTGTAAACTAAAGAGCTACTAGAAATATAAACTCTTTTTTGATTTAGCGATGCCAATTGCATCCAACTTCCATCGTTTCTCAATTTATAACAGTGCTGGTGATAAGTACCCTTGGAATATCCTCCAAAAATATAGATTTCCTCATTGACTTCAATAGCTCCAAAATCTTGCATTCCCACTGGAAGAGTGATCCTCAGCTTCTTCCAACTTTGAGCCTTCGAATCGAGTAAGTAAATTGTATTCAGAGGTCCATCACCGCCCAAAATTAATATCTACAAGCAGAGTCTAAAAGTTAAAAATTCTACCGATGTATTTTGATAAATAGAAACTTGAAATTTATCCAGAAATCTTTCTTCAAGAGATCGGGGAATGGATGTATAAGCAAAAAATGATAGTTGTATAGATAGTTCTGGTCCATCAATCCATTTATTTCCATCAAATATTTCGGATGTTTCTTCACTCCCACAACCACCAAATACAATAATTCCATTTGAGAGTTTTCCTAGTCCAAAAACAGATCGTGGGTGTTTAAAACTCTGTTTTTGTGTCCATTTCTTCTCGGGATCTTCGATATCCATTTCCCATACGCTATTTAATGGGTCAAATCCTGAAGTGCCTCCAAAAACGGATAGAGTTGAATTGCTGATTAGCATCGTATGGCCAAAAAGTCCAAAAGGCAAATCACAAAATAAAATCCATTTCTGTAGTTTTGGATCAAACATCTCCACAGATTGTAATCTTTTTTCGTTTTTTCCTCCAGTGACAAATATTCGATCCCTAAATACTGCTGCTGCTGCACCAAATCTTGCATAATTTATTTCTCTGGAAGATTTTGCTTAAAGGGACACTCCGACGCCTTTTACAAGTTGCTTTTATTCTATGCTAATACGCTGATTTCGGAAAACACACGAAATTGCAGGAAACTAATTGAAGAAGAAAATTTTATCGCACTTTTAGGTCCGCCACTATTACTCTAGCTACAGAAAGCCGGCAAAATCATCAACGCTAGAGACTGTCCCTTTAAAATTTGGAGAAAAACTAACGGCATGTAAGTCCATTTGCCTTTGGAAAAAAAGATCCACTTATTTTGAGAAATATTATACTTTTCTACTGATTTCAGAGCTGAAATTCCATCGAATCCTCCAATAACCCAGATATCTCCTTTGTAAACCAGAGAGCTACTGGAAATATAAGCTCTTCCTTGATTTAGCGATGCCAATTGCATCCAACTTCCATCATCCTTCAATTTATAACAATCCTTGGCATATCCTCCAAAAATATATATTTCTTCATTGAGTACAACAGCTCCAAAATCTCCCATTCCCATTGGAAGTATGACTCTTAATTTCTTCCAACGTTGAGCCTTCGAATTGAGTAGATAAATTGTATTTAAGCATACACTACCGCCCAAGATTAATATCTACAAAAAATGAAATAAAATTAAAATCCTACCGATGTATTTTGTTGTTCACCGCTCTGTTTTTCAACTTTATTTTCTGTTCGAACCACATTTTGTGCTAAAAACGTCCTCATCTTCCTTAATACTGATGAATTAAACTCTTCTTCATTTTGAATTGGCAAATTCTGTTGGCTGACAACTTTTCTGAGATTCTCTTGAGCTGACCTCTTTTTCCGGGAAAATTCAATAAATTCTGATATTTCCGGTCTACTTTTTGGGTTGCTGTCCCAGCCGCTGGAAGTTATTTTACTTTTTTGCTTTCGTTGCTTCATCAATTCTACGCCTCACTTTTCAACTCCAATAAAACGAAAACTTTGGTATAGTAAGCCAGATTGGCTAGAAATAATCAATTACCGTATCAATAAGGCTGAAATCTCCAATTCCTCTTGAATATTTGGCCGTTCTCCACTTAAAATTCGATTGACTTGCTTGAACAGTGCTATTCCCCCCATGTAATAATACGGCCTTCTAAACTTCTAATCACTATTTTGAAGAACTTCACTAACTCTCGGTGAATAATCTCCCAAAACGTAATGGTCAACGCATAGATATCCGCGGGTTTGCCATATTTAGTTTCATTAAGAAGCTCCGGAGCCATGTAATCTATTGTTCCAATTCTTTTGCAACTCATTTAATCAAAAGCCACACTCACCCACCGGTATGAGACGCAATTGTCTGTGGCCCAACCGCTTTAGCCAATCCAAAGTCGGAAATCCTCAAGTCGTCTAAGGATTTCCCAAGTAGAATGCTGTAACTCCGATTTGAGAAGAAGGAGAGAATATCTCACTTTTGAGGCTTGACATCTCGATGCATTATGTCTTTTTCGTGGAGATACTGCAGACCACTTGAAGCCTTTTCAATCCACGAATAAACTTGTTCCATATCGTATTCTACTGAGGTATCATGAATCACTGGAAGTAGCATTTTAATATCTCAAGTTGAAAAGGAGCAAGTTTTTTTTAAAAAAAGCCAAAGCTTCGACTAATTTTTATGCTGGTGTCTCCGATCGAGTCCCACCTTTATCGGCAGAAATGCCGACGCTATACACTTGAATAAACCCAATTCACTATTCAAACAGCGAAGAATTGCTACTTTACTCAACATAGACAAAAAGATCGAACAAACCGTCAAATAAGCTTCTCTCCATGCACTCCATAATGTAGCCAATGCAGAAAGTGCTGTTATTAGGTGAATAGCCTTCTTCTGGAGTCAAAAGACCAAAAAGACGAATGATATTCGGGTGATTGGAATGCTATTTAGAAGCTTATTGTAATATTTACAAATAAAACTAACCTTCGCTAGGAGGATAGCTTCACTCATTTCTGTTTTATCGACCTGCCTATTAAGTCTCTTGAAAGCTACTTTTCTGCAAATCGATCTCTCTATTTTGATCTTTAGTCAAACTTCATAAATTGGTAAAATCGCTTACCCCAGTCGTTTATTGTAGCCGCGAACGACTACTGCCTGACCTCCACTTCCTATCTGCTGTTTCTCTGTGAAATCGTTGAGACTAAACTCGGAAATAACTAAAGGAGCATTGATTGTTAGGGTAGATTTACCAGAATTAACTACTAGACCACTCATCAAGATGGCGAATAGACAAACCCGGCATTAGACTTCTATTGATTCGGCCGCTGTTTGCTTTTATCATGATAAGGCGGTTTAGTCTTTATTTGGAGAATCTGAATGTCATTTTGAGTGACTGTGATCTGAAGAATAAGCAGAGAGAGGAGAAGAGCTTAGGTTTTTGATCGAATTATGGTTATTTTGTCCGAGCTCTAGTCTGTCTCAAAGCTACCCATGTACCGGGGATTCTGTTCAAGGATTTGACCAATATGGTTCTGGATACTCGCTCATCCATCCCTGCTGAAGGCTCATACAAGCTAATTCGAACAAATTTCGAAAATAAATTCGAATAGTTTTACTCGTATAATACAAATCTCGAAGCTTAAGAAAAAAAATATATTTCGCCTGAGCGGGGGTCAGGGTTGTGGCCCGGATTCACTTTTAAAGAATTTTGGCTCACTTGACCGATTAGCTGAAATCGGAGTCGTTCGAGGGAGCTTATATCCTAATGGCTATTTATAGCATTTATATTTCTTTGAAAAAGCAATGAAGAAATATACCCAGTCCGGATATTAAACTTTGGATATAGGACGAATTTCGAAGATCATATACCATCGAAGTTAGAAATGTGCGCTAACTATTTTATTATGGCTTTACCGTTTTTTACTTAAAAATATTGTTAGCAAACCCCTGAAGAGTCACACATCTTCGAGTTGGACGCTGAAGGACCTCCGCAAGGCGCAGAACCTCCATCCCGACATGGTCGAGAACGAGCACTTCTCACTCCTCTAATCCTCAAGGGCGACGTCTAGATCACCGTTAAATGCCTGCGAAGCACCGTGTCTACAAGTCCGAATACACCATCAAGGACGACATCCAGACTCGTTTTTAAATCGAGTTTTTGCCGCAAATCTCATAATTGTAGTCAGAAAAAGCGATAATTTTCGTTATTAAAATTCTGCTTTCAGGAAGCGAAGAAACTCTTCGATGATCTTCCCATTTGAGTAAATAAAGTGTTGTTCAATAGGTTTTTGAAGAGTAGAAAGCCCTACATGGCCATAATTTTCGAATCAGCTCCTCTGATCTTCTCAGAGGGGAAGATGAAGCCATGTTCAAATATAAATATGTTGTCTATCCTTGTGTCCATTACGGAGAGCCGAGAATAACAGGTTGGTTTTTGCTTAAAAATTTGACCGACAATCTAACCAAAAATAATCACTTTTTTCCATGAGTGGGAAACGCCCAAATCAATCATACCTCTCTCTCTCTCTCTCAAAGCTACAGGGTGCGCCATAAATATGGTCACTCGATAAAATGCTCATAACTTCTGAGAAATTTATCAGGAAACAACCAAACTTTAATCATAGTTTATTTATGTTTTTATCTACAATAAAAATTGGAATTCATTCAATGTGACCTCCCTTAGCACGAATAACAGCCTTCAGCCACTTTGGGTAGGACTCTATTGCGGACCGAAGAGTTTCCTGCAAGATTTCTTGCCATGCCTTTTCTAGTAAGCTTTTCAGGCTTTGAATTGTAGTGTGTCGTTTAGCGCAAGTCTTCTCCTCCGCTAGGAGTTTGTTTAATTAAAAAAGTTTCTCATCAGTAAAGAGTGTCGTTAAATGGTCGGTCCGGGTGAGAAGCCCAAGACATCTCTTCTTCTTTCTTTTTTTTGCTTTTCTGTTAACCCATGCAATTGACGGAATTTGTAAGGTATTAGTCCAATATCTTCCCGGATAACTCTCCTTAGTGTTGTCGCCGATACATTGTGTTCAGCTGCCATCTTTCTTATGCTGCGGCAGGGGTTTTGATTGATTCTTTGTTTTACAATTTTTCGAAGGCGACTTGTTGCCACGGTCACCGGACGCCCAGATCTAGGACGATCAGAGATTGTGTTACGATTGAGAATACAATAGACAGTCTTCTTATGCATCTTGAGAATTCGAGCGATGTCGGGAGCGGAATGCCCCTTTAATCAAAAGATTCCAGGAGAATGAATTATGAGAGGTGCAATGCAGCAGCAGCAGTATTTAAGGATCGAATATTTGTCACTGGAGGATGGAATGAAAAAGAATTAAAATCTGTGGAGATGTTTGATCCAAAACTACAGAAATGGATTTTATTTTGTGATTTGCCTTTTGGACTTTTTGGCCATACGATGCTAATCAACAATTCAATTTTATCCATTTTCGGAGGCAGATCAGAATCTGAATACGCATTAAATAACGTATGGGAAATGGATATCGAAGATCCCATGAAGAAATGAACAGAAGAAAAACAGCGTTTTAAACATCCACGAAGTTCTTTTGGAATAGGAAAACTCTCAAATGGAATTATTATATTTGGTGGTTGGGGAAATGAAAAAACATCCGAAATATTTGATGGAAATAAATGGATTGACGGGCCTGCGCTACCTGAAGAACTAAGAGAAAATCTTTCTTCGTTCCCTCGATGAAAGATTTCTAGATAAATTGTCATAAATTGTTTAACAATCATTTGTTAGTATTGGATTGAATAAAAATTAATACAGATTATTAATCAACAACTAATGATGGCTAAAAAAGCGCAAAATAAATTCTTTCAACAAAAAAAGTCAATTGTCATTTATTTAGTTGCTGTCGACAGCCAAATAAAACTTTTCCGTCTCGTCGCTCTTCTTCTGGAAATCGTCAGCATCATCTGCCTGCTGAACGGACGATTCTTGCATCTTGGACGACTGCTGTTGACTCATTTGAACCGAGGTGTCCACCATGGGGCTAGCTGCTGCCATCTTGAATTCCGCCCGGCTACTTTCACTCATCGAAACTTGTCGAGTTTTCGGCCACTCATCGAGACATCCTTCACGACCGAATTATAAACCGATGAATTGCCACTCTGATTAGCATAGACTGAGCCTTGAATCGAGGGAGCATCACTATCAGCCACGGCTAAATCGCGACGAAGAGTATTGGCGCTTTGACAGTCCTTCTTCGCTTTTGCCTTTTGGTCTTTTATGCACCCGAGGAGGAGAAAAACAGCTGCGATTGGCAGCAGAAGAAGCAGCCACATTCTAAGGTAGTTAGTAGTTGAATTATAATCATTAGATGGCGGCTAAAATCTCTCTCAACTTGTCGTTTGCTGTTAAGATTTCGGAGGACGCAAGAGTTAGAGCTTGGTTGGATCGAAAGGAGCCGACAGTGGTTTGAAATCATCTCGTCAATGCCTAAAATTTATATATTCTTGTAGATCTTTTAAAGCTCTTTCAATTGATATCACGCTTGATGCCAGAATTCTTGATTTCAGCCCTTAAAAGCACCATTAAAGTGTCGGGAAAGTCACCATTTTTCCTGCTAAATTTTTTTCTTTGGATCCTCAGAGATTCAAGATCAACTCATTAATATTTATATTTTATATCACTTTGTAAATCTTTTTACGCTCTTTCGAATCTTATTGCTTGAATTCTTGAAATTAGATCTATAAAATCCTCTACAGGTTACCGCCTAAATTTCAATAATTAGTCCTGCAAATCCACCGCAATTAAAAACTCGATCTCCTCCCTGAATAAAACTCCACTCTGTCAACTGCAGAAGATTCTATTTTTCAGTGCTCATTGGGTCTTCAATTGTTTTCAGAACGTGCATAAATAAAGCTAACATAGTTGGAATAATCTCGCGTCATTTCCTCCCTCCAATAAACATCCAAAAGCTAAAAGTGGAGAAATATCTGGCTGGCTACTACTTCCACTCAGCTATTTAGTTGATTGGAAGTGAACTCATTAAGCCTCTTGGCGGAGGAAAGCTCTTCTTGGGATTCTCGAGTAATCTTAGTGAAATCCTTCCGGAGATTTGTCTCTATAAATCTAGAGAGAGAAGGCATTTTTTATTGTTTTCCATTAGAAATTCAGAAGCGGGAGGGTGGAAGAGAAAAAAAGGCCATTCGCGCATACATCTTTGTCGCTTTCTCTCTGACTCATAAGGGAGAGAAATCTCTGGCTCTCAATATTTTCAGAAGAATCCAGGTGGTTCAAGCTATCCACCAAGATCATTAAAACTCCAACCAGTTGCTTAAATTTATACCAACTTGTAGATCTTTTTATGCTCTATTTAATGGTTCTATTTTTATCACAGAAACTCTTAATCTCAAACCTCTAAAAAGTCTCTTCAGAGTTGGAACTTCTGAGATTTTATTTTTAGCACTTTAATTTGAATAAAAGCGATTTACCCCACTGGTTTCTGCTTGCTGAATTGTGGTTTAGGATTTCCCTTATCATAAATGGTGTTATAGTCTCGCGGTGGGACCCATTTTAACCTAAAAAATGGCATTTAGTAAATTTTAGGATAAAAATGGGTCTCGCCTCGAAAACTCCTTTTAAGGATACGAAGGATGTCGTCTTGTTTATAAACAGACTAGGTCAACGAGTGAGATTTGTTCCTCTTTTTTGGTTTTAGATGGAGCTCACCAAGAATTTTTTGACTTTTGGGGAAGATTTTAAGATTCTTTCATTGGTTAAGACGAATTTATTTGAAAGAATTTTGAAGAAAGAAACCAAATTCACAGACGCTTACAGTAATTACTTCCTTTTGGAATTGAATTTCCTTCGAAAAATGTCAAAAGGAAGTTGAAATTAGCAACCTTCCTCCACATATCATTTGAGTCCAAAAAAGTTTTCTGAACCCTCTCAGCCCCCCTGTGTTTCAAAATCCAGAATTGTTTGTTTATACCCCGTGTGTCTTCCCCCTCCATAGACACGCATCCTTTGCAGAAAAAACTATTTTAGCAATATCCTTATTAATGGAGTAATCTATGAGTGCAACTAGCAATCCTCATTAGAATCACTTACACCCACCTAGGGGTTGATTTTTCTTGGCTTCATCTCCTTAAGATGGAATCAGAAAGAAGTCGAGTTTTATTTTTCTTTTGATGGAAAGCGTGGTGTTTTTGTTCGAAATTCTTCAAAAGTGGACGTGGGAAGTGACGACAGGAGAATACAAAGAGAGCAATATAACGTCAGATTTCCATTGGCTTTGGCATAATTCATAACCTGACTGATCTATATGCAAATGGCGAACGGGGAGTCTTCTAAGATGACTATAGATCCGTGTTCAAAGCTCTTCCATACCACCGTATTTCTTCTAATGTAGAATAGCCTTCCCAAAGCGAATTTTTCATACATTTTTTGAAATGTTCCACGTGCTTTCATAATTTTTGCTGTGTTACAAAGTTGATTTCCTCTACAACTTTGCAAAACATCAAAATCCTTAGAAATTCCAAGTAAAATGGGATAAAAATAAAGATACAGTAGTATCTTCACTGCGCTGCAAATTCTGGTTGGGACCATTTTTCGGAAAAAGAGCTCTACTAGCACCTTGAATTTTCTTGATTTTAGTCTTATTTTGATCCTAAAAATTTAGAGGATATTTATTTTTTAAAGCGAAATTTCATTGGTTGGTTGGTCAGAAAAATGAGGGTCAAAATTGGATCTTTTCATTTCAAATGGTGAACGAATCGGGTTGTTTCTCAACAATCATCAAATGGATTTTTGATTTTTAAAACAGAAATATTCTCTAAATTTTTGGGATCAAATTAAAACTAAATTCATAGAATTTGATCAACCCTAGGCCAAGATCTGATCTTCAGAAATGGCTTCGATCAGAATGATACAGTTTTTCTCCCATCGAGTTTAAATGTTGTCTTAGTCTTGATCATTTTTACTTTATGATTTATAAAATCTTGATTTCTTTCTCTCTCGGTTCAATAAGATGTCCCAAGCAATCCAATCTCACGGTCTCTCTCTCATACTCGTATTCCCACATCGGCTATGACTACTGCCTTTCCCAGTATTACGCGTCGATCTCTCTCTGTCCTTCACATGAACCCCGTGAGATCAAAGAAAAAAATTCAAAATTAAAAACAGAAGATCTCTGAGAGAGCGAGAGGAAGCAGAATTTTAATGAACCGGCAGCGAATCTGAAAAACTAATTATTGCCCCTCAAATTATGGGAAGAAGAGTGAGGAGGAAGGTAATGACTAGGAAATTCCCGAATTAGGAAACGACCACCTTTTTTGAAATTTAAATTCAAAATTTAGCG
The DNA here is from genome assembly GCA_932521405.1 of Oscheius sp. JU1382. Classification (NCBI taxonomy): domain Eukaryota; kingdom Metazoa; phylum Nematoda; class Chromadorea; order Rhabditida; family Rhabditidae; genus Oscheius; species Oscheius sp. JU1382. Next base: position 7,910,244 of record OW051479.1, read on the forward strand.
ATTAAATTGAGTATTATCAGCGCGGAAAATTCAAAAAACTACTGTACTTCTCCTGTAAAATTGGTACCGAATCTTTGGGCGTGATTTTCTGCAATTTTTAATGTTTTATAGAATTATAACACTTGATCTCCTCTACAAGATTGAAAAACATTAGAAATTCTAAACATTTGATAAAAACTAGCTGGAATAAATGAATCTCGAGTAGAGGGAAGAATGGTAGTTAATTTTTCACTTTAACAACTCATAACTTTTGGTTGAATTGGCGGATTGGGCTGAAATGTTGTAAAATTATTTATTGATATTTTAGCTACAATAATCCCCAAGTTTCTTCTAATTTTGCAGAATTTCCTTTGAGATCTGGTCTTTGAAAAAATAATCCAAAATCAACATCTGCCTCGTTCTATTTTAATATAAAAGTTTTGTACCCAGCTGCTTCCAATTTAAAACTAGCAAAAACGTTTTTTTAACTTCCTGTCTAGACCATTTTTCAGCAGCCTACGCGCTCATAAAGAAATCTTACACACTCTCCCTCCAAATTAATTAGGCTTTCATGGGGGTATTCTCTCTCTCTCTCTCTCTTACTCGAATTCTCGCTTTAAAAATTCCTCGTTTCTAGGAATTGAAGCGTTGAATAGCTGAGAGAGGAGGGCTTTTCTATTCTTTTTGAAATCAGCACTTCCGCCTTCCTTTCTATTATAGGGCAGCTCACGTGGGATGGGAGTTATTTTGAAGGCTCTTGTCATAAGCGGAGAGCAGCTATACTCTTTTGTTGAATTTTTTCTTTTTACTCTTAAAAGCCGCTTGTTTGAACTTTATCCAACTTGAAGTGACTTTAGAGGTCTAAGATCATAAATTTAAATGATGAGAGCAGGTCCATTCGAAAGAGCGTAAAATTATCTACAAAATGGTATAAAACTGAGTTGATCTTGAACCATTGGGGTTCCTTCAAGGTTAGCCGTAGCTAACAAGCAACTTTAAAAATGGCCCTAGGCCTTTCATGGGCACATTTTCTAAGAAAGTTGTTTTTAATTTTCAGATATTTGCGCCTTTTTTTTTAAATGTCATTTTTAGCCCCAACTGATCATAAAATGTAGAGAAAAATCGATTGAACTGTAGCTGGTACAGTTAAATTAATTGATTTCTCATAAGTTTGGGTGAGAAAGATCTTCTTAGAAATTCAAAAAAAAAGCGCACACTTTTCACAGTTTGAAATACTGTAATGATCCTGTAGCCAAAATTCTTATTTTTTTGGGCAATATTAGTCTATTCTTTTCCTATTTTCCCGATTTGTATCTTGACCTGTCTACATGATTTCTGAGAAAATTCTTCGTCCGTTCTGTCTTATTTTCGCCTAAAATAGTCCAGCCAGCTGAAAATTTTTAGATAGAAGTGACGTTGAGATTTTTTACTGCAAAAACCCAATCAAATCCCTCTATTAGTCAAACGAAGATTAATGCCAACTGTTGAACTATCACATCTACTATAATCGCGTTTTCTCTGAAAATTGCGCTAACTCTTTTGATTTTCTATTCTTAACTATTTTAAAAAGTTAAGTTCTAACCTTATATCCACAGCATTTTGAAAGATAATTTGCCCCCGAGTTGAAGATCAGAACACAAAGAGAGCAACCTTTTTTGCCTTGTGTTTGCTCTGCAAGGGACGCGATCAAGATGGGATTACTCTATGATGTCAGTTAAAAAGGTCAAAACGTCTCAGACGTTCGTTATCGACAACGAACTTTGCTTAATTCCTATATAAAATATTCAAAAATATTATCGCACATTGAGGAGAGAATTGAGCCCTCTCGAGTTTTAGTTTGCTGTAGGACTTTTAACTGGAGGAATCGCAAAAAGATAAAACTGCATATTCGCGGCGCATCGGGAATTGAGATCTCTAATTTTAGGATAAGAATTGGGGGTCTCGCCACGAAACCCCTATCTCGGGACAACGCGAATACGCAGTTTTGTCTTATTTTTTAAACAAACTATATCTTTTTTCTGTGCTATTACTGTATCTCAACGCGAGCATTTTTTGACCTTATTTTGTGGAATTACCGTAAATAAGGCTTGAATACCCAAATCTCAATGCCTATCTTCTCTCGATTTTATTCAACTTCAATCATGAAGATTGGAAAAATTACGGTAGTTTATTTTCTCGATGTGACACATTTTGATCCTCCTAGTGGTGAGTCATTTAAAATCCTAGTTAGATCCTTTCAAAATAGTCTTTTTGGATGTTTTTCTCTTTTTAATTTTATTTTTCTCCTAATATTTTTGTAGTCGAATTGAGCTCCAGCTAAGCAGCTCCAAACAGAGACCGTTCATCATCCGTTTACGCAATCAAAACTCTCCCATGTTTTCTCTCCGAATCCATTACCACCTCATTCCATTTCACTAGACACCGTGAGACTCGCAAGCAGACCAGAATTTGTTCGTATATTCGATCGAATTCTAGCTAGAGTCTATTAGTCTATTCATAGATGATTGCCTCTGCAGTACAGAACTCTCGTCATGCGTTCTCGTTTCCTTGGTCACAAAAAAGTTCACCTGCTGGAAACAGGTGGAAATATAGTATCTTCTCGAAATTAGTCACAGTCTGGCAACCTTTTCCCCCAGCGTACAGCAGCTGGATTTCTTTCTTTCAATTCTGAAGATCAAAAAACTGCCAAAACTTCTATTTTAATAGGTGCCTGTCGCTTTTGATTTCCTCTACAACTTTGTAGAACATCGAAAAAGCTAAAAGTTGCGTTAAAATGAAGAAATAGATCAAACTTGGAGCAACCTTATTAGAAGAAATATGATTAAATTTTATCTCTGTCAAAAAGGGATTCCATGCGAGACTTCCTTCCTATTTTTTTTGATCTAGAAAATTCAAATTTTCGGCTTAAAATTCGTACGAAATGGGTCACCCGTACTCAAGCTTAAAATAAGCCGGGAATCTGATTTTGACGCAGTGAACACCTCAAATCCTTCCAAGACGCCTCGTAATCCTATTTTCCAAAATCCGTATACTACTGTTGGGACCAAAGAGCACAAAATTTCATTGCTGTTTTGAAAAAAAAATGTCAAATCAAGCTGAAATTTCCCAATTATGGATGACAAACTACTCGATTTACGGTAGATTCCTTCAAAACTCGTCCAAATCAGTGGAAAATATCAATTTATAAGGTTTTCAATGTTTTTGTAAAGACCCTTAATTTTTCTCCAACTTTCTCCCAGAAGCTAGAAGCTTATTTTTTGGCGGGTGAAGGCCTCAAGCTACCGTAGTCCCAGCTAGATCATAATCTTGGGCGCTAAACGTATAAATAATGACTTTGGCGGGAGTTGTAGTGTTTTGCAAAGTTGTAGCCCTTGGCTTTCTCTATAATTTTGCAGAACAAAACTAAAAGTCACACTAAAACGGAGAAATGGCCCTAATCTTTACGGAGCTACAGTAAGTCCCAAAGGAGTCTCGCTTGGATTTCCCGCACAATTCCCTATTTTTATTTGCTGCAAGACTTTGAAAATTACTGTTATCGGGGGAAAGGTTGGCCTTTTTCTTGGCCTCGATATTTTTAGTTTAGTTTCTTTTAGTGAACGTGCTTTTTCTGAAGTTTTCGCCAACCAGGTGCAGATTTAAAATGTTTTAAATTAGTTCCCCCCTTATATATAACCGGGAAGCGGGATAATATTCAAATATACTCTCAAGCAGCTGATTCGTAATTCCCCATAAAGGCGGCTTCTATTTCCGTCTTGTCGTCCAACCCACATGCGGCTTCTCTTATTTGTGAAAGTTAATGCGAGGGTGTAATCTCTCTCTCACTCTATAAAATCCCCCTCTACTCCAATCACTGAGATTCCTCTTCCTTCTCTTCTTCTGGTCAATTGGGACCGCTGCTTTTTGATGTTTTAACAAATTCTGAAATAAGAATAGAGGGAGATGGGGCTTCTCAATGAAAAAACAACGACTATGCATAGCTAGTAGGATTTGCTTCTTTTCGCTTAAAAATAGGCATCTTCCTTTAATTTTCAAATAGGCGTCTTCACAATTAAAGAGAGATTTTTTGACTTTTGAATAGGCTCAATCTTCCCGAGAAATTCGCAGGAATCTCTATAATTTTCTGAAAAGCTCTACTTTGCTTTAATTTTTCAAAATATAAAAGCGAAAATAGAAAAAAGGTTTCCGAAGCTTTTTGAGTAGATTGAAACCCTGACTGCTTTTTTTTGTTTCTTCCGGCAAAAAGGAAGATTCTGGGAGGCATTCACCTTCCTAAGATACTTCCAGGAGAGAATTCTCTGTAGAAATAAAGGTATGCCTTTTCTTTCCGAGTCAATCGAGAAAAGAATTGAGAACCCGCCTACCTCCTTAGTTTTTGATTCTCTTCCCTCCAAAAAGAATAAGGCTGAGTTGACCCGAAGCCCCTAAAAAATAGGGACTTTAGATATTTAACCAATAAGAATTCTCCTCTTTCCCTAACAAGTCTTTAGAATTTAGACGAACTTTGTTGTTTTAAATGTCCATCCGATAGATCATTTAAACTTTAGTTCTCTCCCCTCTTCCAAAAAGAATTGACTAATCTTTTTTGTGTTTGAAAATTAAAGAAAAAGGCCATCAAGAGGAGAAGAAATCTCTATTTATAGTTTTCTCTCTATCTATCGCTTCAAAATTAATGCCGTTCACATTAAAGAATAAATTTTGAACTCTTCAAATCGGCACGCAGATTATAGTATTTCCCACTCGTCTTGGCTACCCAAGGGCTTCGAAATCCACTTCCTTTTTTTTGTTGAAAACATTCCAGTTGAAAGGCAAAGGCAGGTGGTTTAAAAACCTCCTTTTTAATCTCTGAAACAGTGTTCGAAAATTGAACTTAGAGGCATGTTTTCGTTGGTCGTTGAAGTTACCTAGCTAGGTAAACAGCCTCCCTCTCATTCCTTACGCCATCAAGTTCATTCAAAACATGTGCACTTCTAGCCTCAACACTTTTTCTTTAATTTGACGTCAATTTAATGATAAATTTCAGAATGAATTGCAAATCCAGCTTGGTCTGTCTTCTTTTTTCACTTCTTGTGGTAATTCGGGCTCAAAGTCAGGAGCTCTCATCGGTTAGTTCTATATCAACAAAAAAATAATAGAAAAAAATCTAGAGAGATCTCCTCTCCTTGGCGATGAATGAAGCAGCCTATCAGCCTGAAGTCTTCCGCCAATTCAAGAAATCCTTCGTCCGACCGTGCGTCTACAGCATGGGAAATTGTAATTCCCCCTTTTCATTTGATTTATAATCGAGGGTGGTTTTTAGGCATCACAACCGCCCAACAGGAGCGACTATTAAAACACATGAAATCGCTGGTAGCTTTGAAGGAGAGACAACCGAATTACTTGACTGAGTGAATCAACAAAGAAAGAACAAAGACGAAGACCCCGATTCGATTGTTGTATATTTGAGGAAATTAAATCTCTTATCCTTGTTAGATTATGTGTGCAAATGGGCTCAAATTTCTACTCAAACGCTGAGATCATTGCGTGGGGTCTAAGAGATCAAAATGTAGAGATCTATTCAAATTCAGACTAAAAAAAGAATGGAAATCATTTATAGAATTTTTCTACTCTGCTCTCTTTATAGAATGATCTCACTCATTTTAAAAGCGACAAATTTAATTATTTAGAACGGACTTTTCATCTGCTCTTTGATCTTTTTAAAAAAGTTGTTTTGAACCCTCAAAATTCGATTGATTCTGAAGGCTAGGAAGAGGAATTTAAAGGGGCAATCTCAAACGTTGTGTCATATAGTCTGTTCATAAAAAAGACGGCATCTTGATACTTCGAGACAATTTAAAAAAGGGGTTTTCGCGACGATTTCCCATTTTTATCCTATGATTTACTAACGGCCTTTTTTTAAGGATCAAATGGGTCTCGCCGCGAAAAACCCTCTTCTCGGAGCATCAGCTATCGTCTTTTTATATAAACAGACTATATGATGAAGGGATTAAGAGCTACAATTTTGTAGAAAATAATAAGCTAATCATAATTCTAATGTATTCTGGAAAACCCTATCGGGCTATTGACTTATGAATCATGTTCTACAAAGTTTGGTAGATTTTGATCTTCATTTGTGGCAAATTAGGCCAAGGGAGAGGATTAATTTGAAAAAAAATACGGTAGGTTTTTTCTCAATTGATCAGTGGAGGACTTTGAAAGCGATTGGTGGAAGCGCACCTTAATGGCCTCGGCAGAGGTGCCAAATGGGGTGAGACTCTGCTGCCAGCTAGCTATCTCTGGTTCTCTTGCAATCCACCGAGAAAATCTTTCGCCTTTTACTAAAGATTTCCGTGCAAGAGGACGCATATGAGTTCTCTCATTTTTTGGATTCCCCTCGAAAGAGCGGGACACAGTTTCTTTATAATCTGTCTAGACTCTGAAGCTAATCGAAAAAAGCACCAATATTTATTGATTTCACCCGAGGAATGACCTGACAAGTATTAAAAATATGGCAAGGAGGTTGAAAGTAGTCACTGAAGAGTGCTTCAACGCCGCTTCACTCTGATCAAACCGAATCTGGAATCCTTTCTTCTTCGATCCCTGGCTATTCTGGTAAGTCGTAAAGATGAGAGTAATCTCCGAATTGAAATACGAGCAATAAGTATACGTTGGCATCGAATCGCTAGCTTTCAATCTACAATTGTTGTTAAATAAATAAATCGACCGAATCACCGTGTGATTTGACTCATTCCCCAGACGCTATCAGGAGATCCATCGTATAGAGTAATATAATCGCGAGAGCGGAGATCAAACGTGTCAAAAACAAGACAAGTTCTAAACATTGGGATGAGAAGACTGAATTTTTGTTTAAAAAGCCATACTTTCCACCGTAAGAGTTCATTATGTAGGAGCAATTTTGAGTGGTGTATGGATAAGGAGACGGATAGTTTTGGCTATTCACCTGAAATCAAGTTAACAGAGGCTAATTGAAAGTAGAAGCTAATTCAGCACAGGGCTTTCGGCTACTCAGCCATTTCAGCAGAGTCGAATTTACGAAAAAAAAGTTTTTTTTTCGATTTTTTAATTTCTCGACTTCCGCATCTTTTTTTACCCGGAATACACTGCGACAGACAATTATGGAGCCATCATCAAAATTGGCGTATCTTGGCCGGATGAGATTCTTTTGGGCTGAAATAACTTTTATTTAATTCTCTGGCATTTTGGCCTTATTTTCCTCCATAATCTAGCAAGGCATGTTTGTTGAGTAAAAAATGATAGCCTCACCTCCAAAAGTGACGTTTCTTGAAATTTCAAAAACCCGAGCTATCAAAATTTGGCTGATGCAGTTCGATTCAGTTCAATTTCGTGATTCCAAAACACTTTAAATCTCAAAAAAAAGTTAGAAATTCGTGGAACTGTGACTCAAAGAAGATGTCAATTTTCACTAGTTTTAGGATAAAAAAGCGCGTTTTTTCTCGAAATGCGTGTTTTTGAACCAAAAGTTTCATCGTTTTTAACTCATAACTCGGCTTGTTTCCAACCTTTTTTTGAGATTTAAGGTGTTTTGGAATCACGAAATCGAGCTGAATCGAAGTGCATCAGCCAAATTTTGATAGCTCGGGTTTTTGAAATTTCGGGTCACGCCACTTTAGGAGGTAAGGCTATCATTTTTTACTCAACAAACATGCCTTGCTAGATTATGGAGGAAAATAAGGCCAAAATGCCAGAGGATTAAATAAAAGTTATTTCAGCCCAAAAGAATCTCATCCGGTCAAGATACGCCAATTTAGGGGGTGAACCCATATTTATGAAACGCACTGTAGTTTCAACTAAAAATTTAGAATTTGTTAGAGAGAAAACTACTTTCAAAAAGATTTATCCATTAATGGAGCAGCTAGAGCAGCTGCTACAAGAACAACTACAAGAACAGCTACTCGAACATGAGCAATCGCTTAAGTCGATGAGCCCGCCGAAGAGTAAAAAGCCTATAATGAGCAGCATAATACCAATCATAGTAGCCAATCCTATCCAAAGTTGCTTACATTCGAGGCAAGTGATGCATTCAGCTGAAAGCAGCTTCTATTTTGGAGATCGCTTACATTTCATTCCGGTTGGTTTTGGCGAGGCTACTGGAGGAGCTGGTGATGAATCGGGAGACATATCGATTGAAACAGTATCGGATTGGGACATTTTTGTATAGCTAGGGAATGGAGTAAGTGCTTATCGCTAAGAAGAAAGGCTGTTTGATAAAAACTGATTCTAGTCTAGATCGAGATTGAATCCAGATCGATTTATTTGTAGTAGAATTATGTGAATGGATGTCAGGAGGAATTTTCGCAAATAAGAATAATTTCACCAATCAGAAGAATTAAGAAGAAAACAAAAAGTACAATACACGTTTTCGCACATTTATTGCTTCTTTCTTCTGCTGCAATGTTAGCTTTTAAAGAAAATATTAAATTGAAACTAACCACAATGTTGATGGGGACAACAGGGAACGCAAGCTGGTCGGCAATTTTGTTCAATATAGACAATGGTCGGTTCATTAGGAGCTGGCGGGGTTACGATAGAATTATAAGGAGGAGGAGGAGATTCGATTCAGCTCGATTTCGTGATTCCAAAACACTTTAAATCTCAAAAAAAGGTTGGAAACAAGCCGAGTTATGAGTTAAAAAGGATGAAACTTTTGGTTCAAAAACATGCATTTCGAGAAAAAACGCGCTTTTTTATCCTAAAACTAGTTAAAATTGACGTCTTTTTAAACTCATAACTCGGCTTGTTTCCAACCTTTTTTTGAGATTTAAGGTGTTTTGGAATCACGAAATCGAGCTGAATCGAAGTGCATCAGCCAAATTTTGATAGCTCGGGTTTTTGAAATTTTAAGAAACGTCACTTTTGGAGGTGAGGCTATCATTTTTTTACTCAACAAACTTGCCTGGCTAGATTATGGAGAAAAATAAGGCCAAAATGCCAGAGAATTAAATAAAAGTTATTTCAGCCCAAAAGAATCTCATCCGGCCAAGATACGCCAATTTTGATGATGGCTCCATAATTGTCTGTCGCAGTGTAGACCTTCAAAAACCGAAATGCGATATAGTCTGTTTAAAAAAGACGACATCCTTCGTATCCAAAAAAAGAGGCCTTTAGTAAATTTTAGGACAAAAATGGGTCTCACCTCGAAAACTCTTTTTTTGGATACGAAGGATGTCGTCTTGTTTGTGAGCAGACTACATATATTATCCAGTTTTAGCACCCCCGAGGACAAAAATGAATCTTTTTTTCGTCGGTAGGCTATTGGTAGGCCGGCCCATTTTTCGACGTTTTTCTCGCTTTTAATCATGAATACGGCTAGCCAAAACAATTGCTGTATTGATTTTGTTAGTCGCATTATCGAATTGTCGATTTTCTCCATATATTTTTTTAAAATGCTCGTTTTTGAGAATGGAGCCTCTCGGAAGATATGGTATTATCTGAAGAATTTGGAGAGAATTTGGTAAGTTTATTTCCTCACTTTATGCTAGATTTTTCCAGCTTGGCTCGCAGATTTGTGAGACAATTAGCTTTGGGATTTCATAAGGATCGAATGTATCTGGACTTGATTCCCAAGCTATTTTGGCCCAGAATTATGGCAAAGGTAGGGGAATTTCGCCGCAAAAAAAAGAAAGTTTTCTTCCAGATGAATGTCAGAGCCATTGCAAATTGCCATTCAGTCAATAAAGAGTTCCAGGAAATTGCTTTGAAATTAAATCCCAGGCATAATATAATCAACAAAACTCTTGATATTTTCATTGACAATATAATTGAAATAACTGTTTACAAAGATTACTTACAACTAGACGAGCCTATTTATATTTCTTATAGTGAACTCGAATCCTTCTGGAAGGCCGCAAATTGCTGGAATTTTCAAAAAATTGAATTAGTGAGTTGACTTCTTTCTCATCCAATGGGCTTATTTCAGTCAATTTTTGACTTATCAACAATACAATGGCAAACATTTGAGAAAAGCATTGCAAATATCTGCCAATTTAGTGAAGAATTAGAGTTGACAATTCAAGATGATCAAATTACAAAAATTATCAAACATTTCCCATCTGATTTAGTTCGCTATACTCCCACTAGAGAAGTAACGAAAGATATTTTAAAAGAATTCAATGTAAGCCCTTCTATAGTCTGTTCCTAAAAAAAGACGATATTCTTCGTATCCAAGAAAGGAGTTTCGAGGCGAGATTTTTATCCTAAAATTTACTAAAGGCTATAAATGGGTCTCGCCGCAAAAACTCCTTGGATACGAAGGGTGTCGTCTTTTTTTATGAACTTGCCTTAAATTTTACCATTTGCTTTCGTAATGTTTTATTTTAATTTCAGGATATTCCAAAAGTTGCATTCGCAATATTAGAAAATATACTACCCTATCGATTAGCCAAAAATTATACTTATTTATTTCCGGCAGATGAAAACACTCAAACTGCTGAAGAAATAATCGAATTTTGTCAAGAATTTTCAAGGGAGAAAAACAAAAAAAGAATGCTCAAATGGTTTCGCTTTTATCCGTCTTCACGTCTATCTGAAAGCGATTTTGATGGATTTTCTGCGATCTACAATGCTACGTATAATTACAAAAATATGCTATGTGGTGAACCAATCGAACAAACGGTTTGCGTAAAGAAAACCGAATTGGGAATTATTGTGATTAAATTAGAAATGAGCAATATGTCAAATCGCTATGAAAGCTTTACATTTGTATGCACAAATATGGAGGAACTCTTTCTTTATCTGATTAAAGACTTGACTAACGAATCGAATAAGCTCTCTTGGAATCCAGTTGATTTTTCGGAATATTATGAAGAATTCATTTCGGCTGAGATTGGAGAAGTACCAGCTGTTTATAAGAAGATTGTCGAGCCGCATACCTTTCGAGGTGACTAACAATTCTAATTAATCAATATGATGACCAATTGGTTTAATAAATAATTTGAATGAATGATTCAATTATTTGAAGAGACTATCCCGGATCTCCTTGGCTTTTGGGTTTTCTATGAATATTGTAGGCCAGGCCGGGGTTTTTGTTCAAAAATGTTCTATAGGTAGTTTTGGTCCATCAATCCAGTCATTTCCGTTAAATATTTCGGGTGTTTCATCACCAAACACAATAATTTCAATTGAGAGTTTCCTATACCAAAAGACTCTAGTGGATAATTTAAACTCTGTTTTGTGTCCATTTCTTCTTGGGATTTTCGATATTCATTTCCAATACGCTATGCATGCAAGATTCTCCAAAAAGGGATAGAATTGAATTGCTGATTAGCATCGTATGGTTAGAAATTCTAATAGGCAAATTACAAAATAAAATCCATTTCTGCAGTTTTTCTCATTAAATACAACAGCTCCAAATTCTTCTAATTCCACTGGAAGAGTGATGCTCAGCTTCTTCCAACTTTGATCCTTTCAGTCGAGCAAATAAATCGTCTTTAAATCTAAGAGCCCGCCCAAGATTAAGACCTACAAGCAGAGTCTAAAAGTTAAAAATCATACCGATGTGTTTTGTTCTTTTTCAATTACACTTTCTCTTTTAGCCGAAATTTGAACTAAAATCTCCTCAAATTAGTCAATTTAGCGTTGAGAAAAGAATTTGTAATGAAAAGAAAGGGATAAGAGAAGAGCTAGCGTGGATTGATAAGACTAGCCAAGCTATTCACGCTCTTTTCTGTTTCAAAGAAGACAAGATAATGGAAAACAGATGTACTCGCTTTGTCTAGGAGCGAAGTAGGAGGTGGAGGGCACAATAGAAAGAAGAAGACTCCCAAAAAACAAACTACACAGAATTATAAGCGCTAATGCCAGCTCTAAACGATCAACGATTAGCCTGACGAGCAGAAGCTATCCTAACGAGGATATCAAGAACTTGCTGAAGAAACCACTGCGGTGCAAATTTGAATGTAGCTGCCCGCGTTGCTTTATTCTAAAATTTAATATAGTCTGTTTAAAAAAAGTCCCTCCTAGGGGAATTTGTTTATCCACAAACACGTAAGACAGAAGGCTGCGTAGTGATATTAGACACGTAGTCATAGTCGCTCATAGGTACTCGTTAGCTTTTCCTTTTTCAATTATTCGCTTTTGTGCGTCTACTCTATCTATTATAGATCCTTGATACCCCATAGTCTTATAGCTTTTTTAAACATATCTAGACCACTAAGGCAATTCAGAGCTCTATGATCGAAATGGTTTGAAATGACTTTTTTTGGACCTCCTTTTCTCTGGTGATCTTTGATGAATATTTGATCGAATCTCAAGAATCCATTTGAGGAAAAAATATTACAATTTTTCCATAAATCGATTAAAAAATCTACCGTATTTTTAATGCCTTACTATCTTTTTTTATTCCTCCTTCGTGCTTTTTAAAATCTTTTTTTCACAATTTTTGATTTTCTACAAAGAGCTTCACAATGATAGAAGTTCTGCTTGCTACAATTCCTTTGATTTTATGTTTAATATCGCAAACGGCTGGCGGTTGTCTATTATCTTGGGCTCAAAGAAATTCTCAACGGATAGAAATCATTCGTTTCAATCTGGACGCAGTTCTCGAAGAATTCCTTGCAGCTCCCATCAATTAGCATTTTTATGAGTTACATCTCAAAAGCTAGAAGCTCCTTATCAGCCATCTGCTAGCAACTCATATCAGTTTTCCTTTTCACTAGCTACAACTATTTTTTTCAGCCATCCGTCTCTTTAAAAATGGGGTGTAGCTTGAGTCGTCAAGAGAATGTAATTGAAAAGGAACAAAATATATCGGTAGGATTTTACTTTTATTTCATTTTTTTAGATATTAATTTTGGGTGGAAAGATGGCTTTAAATACGATTTACTTGCTCGATTTGAAGGCTCAAAGTTGGATGGAACTGAAAATCACTCTTCCAATGGGAATGCAAGATTTTGGAGCTATTGAAGTCAATGAAGAAATCTATATTTTTGGAGGACTTTCTAAGGATTATACTTATCAGCAGGACTGTTATAAATTGAAAAATGATGGAAGTTGGATGCAATTGGCATCGCTAAATCAAAAAAGATCTGAAATTTCCAGTAGCTCTCTGGTTTACAAAGGAGACATCTGGGTGATTGGAGGATATTCTGGATATTTTGGAAAGTATCTAAAATCAGTAGAAAAGTATGATATTTCCCAAGACAAATGGACCTACATGCCGTTTGTTTTTTTCTCAAAAGTCAATTAAAAACCTTCCAGAGAAATAAATCATCCAAGATATGGTACAGCAGCAGCAGTATTTAAAGATCGAATATTTGTCACTGGAGGATATCATGAAACATTCTTAAAATCTGTGGAGATGTTTGATCCAAAACTACAGAAATGGATTTTATTTTGTGATTTACCTATTCAAGTTGGCAGCCATACGATGCTAATCAGCAATTCAACTCTATCCATTTTTGGAGGTCTTTCAGGATCTGTTATATTAAATAGCGTATGGGAAATGGATATCGAAGATCCCGAGAAGAAATGGACACAAAAACAGAGTTTTAAACATCCACGATATTTTTCTGGGATAGAAAAACTCTCAAATGGAATTATTATATATGGTGGTTGGGATGAAAGTGGAGAAACGTCCGAAATATTTGATGGAAATAAATGGATTGATGGACCAAAACTACCTATACGACTATCGTGTTTTGCTTATACATCCATTCCCCGCTTCCTTGAAGAAAGTTTTCTGGAGAAATTTTCTGTAGTTCAAAAGTAGAAATACGATTGACCAGGTACATCGATTGACGAAGCAAACAAAACAATTCTATATAAAGTTGATTATTTATGGCTTTTTTTTTAGAATAAATAAAGCATATGCCCTTGGATGCATTGGATTTCGACGATAAATTAGGAATTATTAGAGAGGCATCTTGTACCATTTTATCACCAGCATCCGGGCCAGAATCTAGTGTTTCAACAGGATAATTGCAGCATTCACGTCGCGAGGTCAACGATTCAATGGTTAGAGGATCAAGTTATTGAAGTCATGGACTGACCATCTCTCTCCCCTGACAGCAATCAGATTGAAAATGCTTGGGGACTTCTTCTCGACGTGTTTATGCAAATGGGCAGCAAATTAATACTGTAGATGAGCTTCAGAAAGTCATTCGGTTCGAGTGGGAGAAAATGGACAAGAAGTTTCTCCAAGCTCTCGTCAAGTCGATGCCAGATCGAATTTTCGCCTGTATTCAAAGCAGTGGAGGCGTTACAAAGTACTAAAAGTGTACATCGAAATAAAAAAAAATTTTTGTGCTTTTTTAAACTTTTTTCTTCAATGACTCTATACTTTTGCACTCCCTCAACTTAACATGTTTTATAAAGTCGTCAATATTTTTGATTCGAGTGGTCTATCGTCGCGAAAGTTGAAATACTGGGGTTTTAAATGTCGCTGAAGACGATAAAAACATTCCCAAGGCTCCAGAGCCACCCTGGATGCCTGTATGGCAAAAATTGTGGGTGGCTATATACTTTTGCTCCGCATTGTATTGAAGCGTTGTCTATGCTCCTCTTGCTTGTTTTTTGCCACATGAAAGCGCAGTTCAATATCTTCGACATCTTCAGCGATTTCAGCTGAAAATCAAAAGCTAATTTTCAAAAGATTAGGGAAATACTCACCGGCTTGATGCTGATTTTTAACTTCGTAGAGTTCTCCAACAAGACGATCCAACTTCCTCACAATTATGTTCTTCACAGCTTCTATTTCTTCAACTGTTCCTGCCAGCTGCTTGAGCTCGTTCTCCAAAGCCACTATTACGTTACGTCTGAAAGGAAAAAAGTGACTCAGTTTCCGAATTGCCGAAAAAGCGACCCCGAGCTTCAAAATCAATCTTCAAGTAGCTATATTTTATATCAACTTGTAGATCTTTTCACGCTCTTTCGATTGATACTACATTTGCTAGTAAAACTCTTGATTTCAGATCTCAATACCCCTTCAAAATTGGAATTTGGTTTTTAAAAGTTTGAACAATTGATTGATTCTTTGATGGTTCAGCCTGCTCTCTTATATTTGTTTCAATAAATGCCGGTTAGAATCGACCACTCAGGTCGATCAATTTATCTCAAAAATGTCTTAAAAGATTGATCCTAATAGAATGCTTTTTGCCCCATCTTCTGCAATAAAAACTTAAAGCTACCTCTCTGCCAAGCTGGCCATATTCTTCTCAGAGGAAGAAGGAAATAGAGCAAATAAACAGAAGAAGCGAACAGCGTTCAAATAAACGTCACAACAACACAGCTGGGCGCAACTGCTACGCGCTTTTTCTCCTGTAGATCTGCACGTGGCAACACCCTATTGGCACTCGGTATCGACAGCTTCTCAGCCGCTCCTCGGTCGATTCTCTCTTTCTCTGAAAATAATGGTAGTTATTAATCTCATCTCGATTCCACAACATCTTGTAATCAAAATTCTTCAAAAAGTGAGTTAATTTCTCTTTAATTTTGAGAAAATTGGGGAACCTTTTCCAGTCGGAAAAGAGAGCGGAGAAAAAAAAAATAAAGGCAGGTGACAGGGGTCAAGATCTTTTCGCAAGACCACGAAACGGTCTACAAGACGATATCAACTTCAGCTACAAATTAGTTGATTTTGAACGTCTGGGGGAAACCAAAGAAAAAAGCAGCTCAATCTAGTTTACTTTTTGAGCACTTTTAAGCGAATTTAGTGGCTTGAAATCAAAGATTCCTATACCAATAGTGGTATCGTTCGAAAGAGCGTAAAAAGAGCTACAATTTGGTATACAATTTAGCTACTGGAAGTTTGATTTAAAATCGACTGAGACGACTTTTGTGGATTATGAAGGTTCTCAGAGAAGGCGGGGGAAAGAGTTTCTCAAAAAGACTCAGGGAAGACAAAATTTCGAGAGAAATAGACTGAAAGCGAGCTCCAGTATAGCAAAAGTTGAAAGATTTCTGCTCATTACTGTCCAAACCAAAAAAGAATTTTCAGACAAAGTACCACACTTTCATCAAAATCCTTCGAACCGAAAAGATAATATACGAGCTGTGCTATGACAACCGAAAGACGATTAAAATCAAACTGTCTGATCACATCCTTCAACTTACTTTTGATCTAGAAGCGGTATCTTTCTCCTTTTTTTAAAAGTTCTACCCATCTCCTACAGAAGGATAAAACTTCCCCCAATTATCAAATCGAATATCGCTTCCGAAAAGTCTACACTCCGGGAGAACATGATGGCCCCGCAGCCATAATTGATGGTGTCATCAATTTTGACGAATTTTTGGTTCGCTTTCAGCACCTCGTCTTCTTCAATTTTAAGATTGTCTGCTTCCCTGAGAAAGTTAACGTGAGTCTAATTTTGAGTTAATTTCCGTGGTTTAGTGCGTTAGGACATCAGAGGCTAGTGACGCCATGGCCCAACTTCTGCAAATGATGAGAAGATTTAAAATGAGAGCAGAGGAATTGGAAATGCACAATACGCCGCTTTGCAATTTGGCCATTGATGCCCTTCGACCTGAGCGTTTTAAAAGCGATTTTGAAATTGGATACCTCATGGCTGATTGCATCACTATCGAGACTTTAAGCAAAGTTGTGAGTCGCTTTTTATTTCTAAGATCTCACGATTCTAAAGGGCTATTGTAGACTATTTTCTCTATTTTAGGGAAGATTTCCTCCTCAAAATCTTTTAGGATAAATGTAAAACTGGGCGAACTATTTCCCTACTCTGAGATTGAGAATCAACCGCTTTTTCTGAGGTAATTTGTCTCACCGCCACCCTCGGGTGAAGGAGCGCCTCATCCTGCCGGATTAAAAACATTATTTCAAGGCTTCGCCAGTTTATTTAATCTCTCCCTAGCTACCTCTACGCTTGTTGTAGAAAGAGAGATTCTTCTTTTCTAATGTTTATTGCGTAGCGTGAGGGCCCTTCTATACGAATCTATGTTGTGGTAGGAAGTTAGTCATCCCGACAGAGGGCTAGTCACCCCGACAGACAAAACATTTTCTCCACTACTGTAGCTAGTTTTTTCTCCCCACAGCTATACTATTCGCTTCTTCCGGGACACTTGTCTTCGAGTTATCACCAAGAGTTACCGAGATGGTAAAACAAGTGACGACAGAGGTAGAGGGAATTGAGAGGTTTCGACCAATCGTTTGGAAAGGGGTTTCTGAGAAAAAAAACTAAAGTTGGGCTTCTTTTAGAATTAAGTTAGACAAATCGAAGGCCTAAACAGTCTGAAAGTTAGAAAAAAATGAGCGTTTTTTTCTAGAAATGTATGGATTATTTCTCGGATAGTGAAGAAGATGCAAAGGGGATCATCAACTTTGTCGTTCCAAATACTCGCTATCTTAACTGTGATTTCGAATTCGAGTGTGAATGGATTTGGCCTCTTCTTCTCAAGATCATACACGTATGGCTCCCACCTCACAATAATTCCATTCTCTTTATTTCAGAAGATCAGCCGAAGAACTGTCATCAATAGACGACTATCAATGGCCTTCTTGAACATGGATCTGCCAGATTTTGAAGAATATTTCAAGGATACCCCCCACAAATACTTCAAACAGTTCACTGATGAGGAGCGTTTTGTTACAGCTGTTTTCATCGATATAGTTGGAACCACAGAAAAGTTGGCCATAGTTATGGAGACTCGTTTCTTCTGCGACTCGGTTCATTATTCTATTGTTGGGACGTTTACAGAATTTTCAAACTTTTATTGTGAAGTCTTATATAAGAAGACGTACGATTATAGCGACGCTGTGAAGACGGATGTATTTGGTCTTATTGAGAAAGATAAACCGGCCACAGAAGAATCCTCACAGGAAATTAAGCTCTGAATAGCTCTTATCAGTATTTAACAGTGCATTTTCTATCAGTCGGCCCTTTCGGCCTCCCTTCTTACTAGCTACAATAAATTCTTTTTACATTTTTTTAGATGTCTGGGTCAAGTCTAACTGAGACTGATCGCGTCTTGCAAATAAATGAAGCTCGGGCTATTATAATTAAGCAGAATGAAAAAATCGAAACAAATAATAGAAGAATACAAGAAAAGAATGCCGAAATTGAGCAAATGAGACAAGAAATTGAAAGGCTTCGAATGGAGAATAATTCCAATAAAGATCAGCAGAAATTGGCTCAGAAAGGTTGGATAGTTTGAAAGTAGTCATGAGAAATTTAGTAACAAAGATAGAAGAAAAGCTAGTTGTCTCTAACTTGGAGTTGAAAGACCAGATTACGGCCATGCAAAAGACTATAAATGAAAAAGGTTGGATAGTTTGATTTTACTATTTGAGTAGTGATAAGATTGGAGAAAGAGCTAGCTGACGCTAAAGCTAGTCATTTTAGTTTGATCAACCGCTTGACTTCTCTAGAATTGAATGTAAATCCAAGGATTGAGCAAGGAAGATTGAGAAATCAACAGAATTTAATGCCCCATGGTTTGTTCAAAATTGATTACTTTCTAAGAGAGTTCTAGCTCGGGCTCCCAATAAAAATAAACTTGAACAAGGGAGCAGAATGGAACAAAATACATCGGTAGGATTTTTAACTTTTAGACTTTGCTTGTAGGTATTAATTTTGGGCGGTTGGCCATCTTTGAATACAATTTACTTGCTCGATTCGAAGGCTCAAAGCTGGAAAGAACTAAGAATCACTCTTCCAATGGGAATGGACAATTTTGGAGCTGTTGTTCTCAATGAGGAACTTTTTATTTTTGGAGGAAATTCCAAGGATTGTTATAAATTGAAAAATGATGGAAGTTGAATGAAATTAGCATCGCTAAATGAAGAAAGATACTGTATTTTCAGTAGCTCTCTGGTTTACAAAGGAGACATCTGGGTGATTGGAGGTTATTATCAAGGGTCTCTAAATACAGTCGAAAAATATGATATTTTGCAAGATAAATGGACCTACATGCCGTTAGTTTTTTTTTTTCCCTATAAAATTAAATAAAAATCTTCCAGAACATTGAATAATCCAAGACAATTTGCAGCAGCAGCAGTATTTAAGGATCGAATATTTGTCACTGGAGGAAAAAACAAAGAAATCTTAAAATCTGTCGAGATGTTTGATCCAAAACTACAAAAATGGATTTTATTTTGTGATTTACCTATTCAAGTTGGCAGCCATACGATGCTAACCAGCAATTCAACTTTATCCATTTTTGGAGGCTCTACAGGATCATTTGGCATGTTTAATAGTATATGGGAAATGGATATCGAAGATCCAGTGAAAAAATGGACAGAAAAGCAGAGTTTTAAATATCTACGACATTCTTTTGGAATAGGAAAACTCTCAAATGGAATTATTGTATTTGGCGATTGGGGAAATATTAGTGAAACATCCGAAATATTTGATGGAAATGAGTGGATTGATGGACCCGAGTTGCCTCAAAAACTATCACATTTTGCTTATACATCCATTCCCCGATCTCTTGAAGAAAGTTTTTTAAATAAATTTGTATACATTTTTTTAAAAAACTGACTATCCCAATCTCCATTCTTCGACTATCGCTCATGGAAATGATGCAAAAAAGGTGAGAATCCGAACAAAATGCCACCAATTTGTATGTTCTTCATCGAGCTCTGACTTGAAATCACATCTTCATTTTTTTCCAAGATTTATTACAAAATTTTCTATAAATACTGTTGTTTCTATACAAATAAAATTAGTTCATAAGCAGTGCTGTGTTATAGATCCATGATCCCCACGACCCGAGGGTCACCCCCTATAGATAAGAGAGAGAGAAGGCAAGACTGATTTATCAAAGGATAATGCTCCTTTTATAGCACGTCTATAACAGCTGACTGATACAAAAACAATTCTTCAAATTTCAGCTATGGGATTATGGTAGATTGACTCTTCGATTTTGTCCACAAGAGGAGCAGAATGCGGATCGGCCGTACTGATAGGCGCCTGCGAATGGCCTTCAAGATGATTCCAATCTAATGCAGTTTTCAATAAGATGAGCATAGAAAATGACCAGAAGAGGAGCATCGAAACTAAAAAAAGAAGGAAAGTACCGTCATTCCAGGCAATCTAAGATCCAAATAAGAGAGTAGCCGAACTCGAGCCGGCCATCGCTTCAAAAGAAGCAACAACTAAATAGAAAACAGGGGAAATCTGGTACCTCCCATCTATATCCGAAAATTTATATATAAGGGTGAAAAGAAAGAAAAATTGATGGCTAATGGCCATTCTTTTGGATAAAACGCTTATTTCGCAATGCTAAGCTTGCATTGGCTAAACCTAAGCCTTACATTTTAAAAGAAATAAAATGTTCATATTTTCTGGTTGCGGAAACCTTTTTCTTGGCTTAGGCTTAGGATCCATCTTTTGGAAATCTATATCCGAATTTCTCAAATATGGGAGATGGGAGGTACCTTCTGGTCCTATCGCTCGCCAGGCTCTTTGCTGCCAGATCTTTCTCTTCGTCCGCGTGAAAGGAAAAGAGCCCGAATCAGTTACGTTTGACGAGCTAGTGGAAACATTAGGATGACATTTCGAATCAAAGAAATTGATATTAACGTTCAATGATCTTTTGGTAAATATAGTATATTCATAAAAAAAGATGACAACTGATGCTCCAAGAAAAGGGGTTTTCGCGGCGATACACTTTTATCCTAAAATTTATTAAAGGTCTTTTTTAAAGATAAAATGGGCTCTGCCGCTATAACCCCTTTCTTGTGAGTTATTGATCACCTTAACTAAATTATTTAAAAAGCTTTTGTCTACTTTTTCTATAAAAACGCCACGAAAAGTAAAAATTATAGAGACTTTTCTCCCTCAGAAATGAAAGATTTTGCACTCGGCAGCATGGCTCTTGCAAAAACGACTTCCAGGTGAGACGGACAATTGCCCACTCAAGGCCATCTGCTGCAGATAATCCACCAGTTAAGCTCCTCTCTCCTCAGCTTTCACAACGTAGAAGTGGACGATCTGTTCCTGCTAGAGCGCTTATTAGTTTAAATCTAATCAATAAAAATATATATTTATTTGTGTGCAATATTTTACACATAAAAATTTGTCTCTTTTTGTAAATGCCAAATAAAAATGAATCTATGTGGAGGGTGCAGGGAAGGAGGTTCTGTGGATTGATGGGGGAGATTATATACAAATGTCTCTGCCTTTTTTACTAAAAAAATCAGCTAAAAACGAACACAACCTGATTTTGGACAAGTTTTTCTCGGAATTTTACGCTATTCTTAAACTCTTTGACTGTGCTCTAGCTGTGGCTAGGGCTGTGCTAGATTCGGATCTCGACCATTTTGGTTTGTCTTACTATTGAATTTATTATTGTTTTCAGATATTTAGGGTATAGTGGTTGCCTGTAAGCGTATATAAGCAAATAATGAATGTTGTGAAAGAAGAAATCAACTCGATGCAGTTTCAAAAGCAGATTAGTTACTTGTACATATTTTTCAGGCTTTATTTCAATCTACAACGAAAATCTCTATTAGAAAGCATAATTACGCTATCTAATAAATATAATGTATGAGCTGAGCTGCTAAAAAAGGCTAATTCTTGTGCTAATTTCCTGATTTAGATTTGCTAGCGTCTATGCCTATCTAAATCAGTTTAAAAAATAGATTATTCGTACATTATATTTAGGAAATAGCGTAATTATGCTCTCCAATAAGGACTCTAGCTTAAGCTTTGGCCAGATTTCATCCACTAAAATGTCTCTTTTGATTTTTCGACACATGAAAACTCTTGCAAATGAAAAAGTGTAATATTCAAAATATTCGAAAATCCGGTCGCTATCAGGAGAAAAAAAAATTGCTATCCAGCGCAGCCCTACCTGGGACTAAACTAGCGGATATGGTTCATATTTTTTTTTGCAGGGACTGATTGGTTAGCAAATGAGGGAGAAAGAATAAAAGTATCTGTGGCAGGGGACTAGCGTCAATCAAAAGTAGATATAACCGATAGAGATTACATTTTCGGTCGTTTGAGAGCCAGACCGTTGGGCATTCCGAGACCATTGATAAGCTGCTGCGCCTAAATTATATATTTCATATGTTTAAAATAGCTAATACCTGAGGAATGTACATGTTGTGTTGGGGCGAAGAAAGAATATCGACCTGGAAAAGCTAAGGAGTCTTGGCTCGTGGAAAAATTACTCACATCACCGGGAGAGTCGGAGCGATGATCCGTGCTAAGAGGTAAACGACCCTTGAGACATACGCAGCGCACTTCGCGCTCCCTCAACAGAGCAGATACCCTCTCGAGCTCTTGTCTCAGCACTTGATTTTGTGTCTAAACAAAATTCTTTATTGATCTCAATTTGGTATTTTTCTTACCGCAATTTGCGCTTTCTCTTGTTCCAATGCGTGAACTCGAGAGACCATATCGTCGTGTTCTTCCTTCTTCCTTTTGCGGTATCGAACAGCTGCCGCTTTATTCCTCTCTAAAATAGTCATCCTCCTTTCATCGGCCGGTAATTCCGCTGTGATCGAGGCTCTCCCTCGTCCTCGACCTCTTCCACTCGGAGTGGGAGAATGGTCCGATTTTGATGAGGAATCTAGATTTAAGATGCTTGAACCGCTGGCAGGAATGGTAATGGTTGGTATTGAGCCGCCCGCCATTGAACTCATTCCGTCCGAGTTGAAATATGGTCGAAGCGGCTGGAACTAAGATTTTGACTAGTAACCTAATAGAAGCTACTTTATCGAGCTGGCTGATATTCGGCTTGATATCTTGCGGATCCCATTCTGTTGCTCCTATCAGCGAGGAAACATTATCAGGTACCCTAATAGGGCTTGTCTGTTTTCTAAAGGAATCCAAGTTAGAAAAAGATTGAAGAATAAACTTGCGGGATTTCTTTCACTTCAGTTAAATTTGTCAAAGAAGTTGTCTGCCGCGGGGAATGTGACGGACTAACGCCGACTACTTTGGGAATGGATAGGAGGCCGCCACTTGTGGAGGGAAGGACAGAAGCGGCTGGAGTAGATGTGACTAAGCCAAGAACACCGGCTGAATTAGGAGTTGAACCAGAAGGAGTTAGAGATGAGAATATTGAAGAAATGTCTCTGAAAGATGCTATTTCTTCAACGGGCAATTTGAGACGAATTCGTAAATCCCTCATAAATCCGCTTATCAACACTTTTTAGAGGCGATTAGAGCACTCACTTATTGAGGTAGTTGATTTGATGCAGCCTATCCCCGTGCATATCCAGCACTGTATTGAGAACATCTGCCGTCCGAGGAGCATTGCCCACATCACCACAGGCCTGCTGCAATAACTTGGAGATATCAGCCGTCTTGAGATTCTCATTTCCATTGTCGACGTCTGTTGTTAGAATGCTGATATTAGAGAATATTCCAGGCGATTGGGATAGCGTTGTGGAGAGTTTTAATATTGGAGCGCCTATTTAATGGATCTTTTTTTCTAATTTAGGACTACAAACCAGCTATATTTCCTGACGGAAGTTGAACTGTGGGAGGGGCTACAAGTCCATTTGCTTCAAGAACCCCAGCTGATATCCTTCGATTAGCTTCAGCAAATTTAGCCTCAAAAGGATTTACCGACATGCATTTATGCATGAGTTCGGCTGTTGATGGAAATTCCAAGCCTATAATAGTTTTTTTCTTGTCAAAAGTAGATAACCAAGACTACCTCCACTTGGAGTAAGTCCTCCGAGTAGACTTTTATGTTCGCCAAAATCCAGCGTATGTGTTGGCCCATCGTTTATTTGTACTCGCTAAAAGTCTTTTAGCTTGTAAATCAAGGATAAATACCTTTTTAGGCGGCTGTGGGGTCTCGAGCTGGCCGTTTGAAGTAACCACTGAGGTCATACTCATTACAACTTTTCCCTCATTACAATCAGTGACGTTTTCTGCAATTGTTTTTGTCCATAAAATGCAAAGACAAATCATAAAATATTGCATTGATAAACAAGCTTCTTGAAATCTATACTGAAAAAAGGCTAATTTTTAATCAACATTGCAAACATCAACAAAGAATAAGGATAGAAACGGCAAACTCCTCTGGGTCTGCATTCAGAAATGGAGGGCCAGGATTAGGGAGAGATACGCATGAGAAAAGCTAAGCGGATAAGCAGATCATGTTGATATTAGCGGAGCCTCTAATGGTCGGCTTCATCATCGGCTACCCACCTAGACGTGATCGATTTTCAAGATCAACGATCTGAAGAAGAATTAAAACTAAAATAATATTACCTGAGAATTTGTTCCTTCTTTGGCAGTAAAGTTTTAATTACTTTCTGTTGTTTCACATTGTTCCAGTAAAAATAGCATCGATTCCCAAAGAATAAATTGCCGGTAGCTATTTGTTTTTAGCCTGAAAGATTTTGTATTAAAAAAAAAACAATCTGCCGAGTCTAAGTGAAAGTAACTAAGCAAGGTCACATGTCAGCCAACCTTCGGAGGCAATGTATCGCGCACACCAAACATCTGTGTAAAATGCGCTTCACAGAGAATGTTGTTACGAAACTTGAAGATATTTTCGATAATGAAAACTCGCATTGACAAACAGATGGAAATTGAAAACAAAGTAGGTAAGTACATGCACTCAATAACATACAAAATACAAACCTTCAAATAGGTGATAATTTCGATAAGTCCGAGGTCATTGTTTTCAGGAAATGTCATTAGAATAGCCTCCAAAGCATCTGCAGAGCGTGGAAAGCAATGTGCTGTTCAATTCCTTCGATCTAAAAATTGAATTGAAATTCCGTTATCGCACTAGTGAATCAGTATCAAAAAAAGAGGGCAACCTTATCTGCTTCGACAACTACTTTAATAGCACAGACAAAATTCTCGGACAAAACCAGCTTTTTAAAGTTTTGCCCTTGTGTTAGCCCAAAAAGCCTGGAGAAAATAATACAAAAATATGTCACAAACCTGGGAGCAATGCGACCGTTGGTTGTGATAGACTTTCGACAAGGTTTTCTATCTTTTACCGGAAAATAATCGGCAATTCCGTCAAGATCTAGCCTGGAATATAAGAGATGTTTAGCCAAATCTGTCCAGGTTCACCTCTTTACACGCAATGTTGAATTCATCAACAATTTTGTGAGAATGGATCCGAACCTTTATCAAGTAAGTGTTCGGCTTCTCCCAAATGGGCTTCATCAAGCACTAAAAAAATAATTAGCTGATTCATGTATTATTCCATAAATTTGCTTGCATATTAAGCGAACAGCTACTTCAACTGAAGATTAAAAGCATCACGCAAACGCGTGATCATAGATATAAAACATTCGGAATTGTTGCCATTGATTCTCTGGCAGCAATGGCAATTAATTTGTTTAATAGTAATAAATTCTAAAATGTTAAGAAAATCTGGTTGTCCGAAATCTAGCTCATTCGAGCTTTCAGAAAATAGATGAGAGATGAGAACAAAATTTGGCTTTGTCAAGATGAGATGTAGAGAAGCGAAACGCCATTGGTCGGCTTAATTAGTCGTTAAGTGGAAAAGTACGTATTAGTAGGAATATTTCCGGGTCAGCCAAAATCAATAGCGCAATGCGAGCATGAAGAGAAAACGAGCAACAAACCTCCCTCTCCCGCCGGGTGAGCGCTTTGCATGATTGACTTAGCAAACACACGTGGCGTAAAAAAAGAGGACTACATTGTGGAACCCCCCTGATTTTTTTTCAACGAAGGTTATATAGTGATCATCAAGGAATTACATTCAAGGCATGGTGAAGTAAATGTCACTAAGAACAAACGAGCGTTATGCCGCTTTCGTCTGATAAAAAGACCCGGGCGTGAATCAGAGATAAGAAAAGATCATCAGCCGCGTCGCATACCATTTAATATTCTTTTTCCATATTCTCGAGAGAGTATTTAGAGTTCAAGTTGAGGTAATGGATAATTTGAGTAAAAATCTCAAGAATAGGCGACAGGTGGAGAGAAACACCTGCTCAACTAATTGCATAAGAAGCTTAATTTTACGAAAACGCTAATTCAAGCAGAAATTTTGGAATAAAATTAAGTTTTTTTTAAAAAAGAATTTTTCGGTAGTACTTGGGCAGGCACCCCCTCAGACAGTATACCAGGCTTAAGTTCTGCACGTAAATTTGAATTCATTCAATGAATTTTATTTTTTGCGTTTTATATAATTTTTTCTACCATTTAGCCAATCAGTTTTAAAAAACACTATTATTGCATCAAAAAGCAGAAAGAAACAGCAAAAGTACACGTATGCTTATAATTTAATTGTACTAAAGTATTATAGCAATTCGCATTATTTTTGTTAGTGATATGCTTATTTTATTTCAAATTAGTGTTTATTTGGCAAGAGAGTATATGAATAGTCCCTCACAAAAAAGAGATACTTTGTTTAAGTATAGCGATATCATAAGTGCTCTTGTGCAGACATTAAACCCTATGACAAATAAAACAAACAAACTACTTACCTCGACTACTCCGATGGTTTTATCTCCAATTTCTGCGTCTTAAGATTGGTTCATTTCAGCTATAAGTTTCACAATAACGTCTATTTTTTCCATAAGAGTTGCTCTGTCATTGAAGATAATTATAGGTGAAACCTAGTGTTTTATTAGGAGATAAAATAACAAAAAACTCACTAGAATCTTGGAGCATCAGCTACAGATCTTACTGCCATGATATGCGATTTTAAAGCATCAATTCCTACTTTTTTGTCACTCCTGATCTTTCATCAATATAAAGGGGCGAGGTAAACTCATCGAACATCAACTGTGCTGATGAAGTCGTGGTTTCAAATTACACCTGGAAAAAATGAGTTAAGCGGAAGTAAATTGAATTCCGCGGGAGGAGTAACTAACAAAAAGTAATGAATCAGAGATATCCAACTATAAATAGGCTTAGGCCTGAGAGAGGGGGGAGTCTCCTTTTTTAATCAAATTACATATTGAATTGTTTAAAAGTGTCTTAGAGTTTTGTTTGCTATTAGCCGTTTATGATCCTTTGTTTTATGTGGGAAAAAAGAGGAGACAATGAAATTTAGGCGGCAAAAGAAGGAAAATCAATACAACCTTCTCGAACACTATGACGACACAACGGCTGTAGCTTAGAGAGGCCGCTGCGAGACCGGGGACTGAAAAAACATGCAGCAACCGCTGGTCGCTAGTGGTAAAGAGAACGAACAACGTTTTCGTTGTACTCTAAGCGAAATGATATGAATAAACGCCTTTATTCGACACAAGAGAAGTGACAAATATTAGGAAGGCTATCAAGGAGAACAACAGTTTTTAAGCATTAGGATTTTTTAGGCTATTTTCATTACTTCTTGGAGCTGGTCACAGATCAAAAAACTACATCTGTATTTCTTCTTCGAGGTCATTCTTGCCCTCTCTCGATCATTCAATCACTTATCATCCACAGCATGCCATCCTCTATCCTCTAAATTCAAAACGCCGTAGCAAATATCAAAGAGGGTAAATCCAATGTAGAAATGAGATCCAAAAATATGGCAAATATCTCTATTTTGCCTTGAAATTCTAGAAAATTTAATTTTTAAAAGCCGAACTCTTCTACTTGAATATCCGACCATTGCGAAATTTAACGCCCTCTTCAATCAGCTCAATTTCTTCTCCAATCTTCTCGAACTCTTCCCATTCGGCTGGTCCCAGTTTTGCTTCAATAACGAAATGCTTGAATCTGTGCTCTCCTCCGTTCATCCATTTATGAAAATTGGCACAAAAGAAGCCAAAATCAAATTCGAGTTTTGTAGAATAAAAGCAAGCTCACCAATCCCGTGCAACCAATGAAAACGTCGCCGAAAGTTTTGCATTGAATTGGGAAAGTCATTCCTCCTATTCGATTCGATTTTTTCTCTTTGAATTTTAGACAAAAACAGCCTCCCGTTTCTATATTAAAGTTAAAAGAAAGACGAGCAGAATATGACCAGAGTCAGGCAGCCAACTTCTCTGAGTCTCTAACAGAAGAACGCTAAAACTGAAAAAAATAATAAATGTAAAATGGAAAGCCTATTATAGCCTATTGAAGCAAAATAATAATATTATACTGTGAGCCTTAGTGAGAGGTTGCTCTTGGTGCCTCCCATCTATATCCGAATTTTCCCAAATTAAATTAAATATAAATTTCAAAAAGATGGATCCTAAGCCTAAGCCAAGAAAAAAGGTTTTCTTAATCAGAAAATATGAAAATTGTATTTCTTTTGCAATCTAAGACTTAGGCTTAGACAATGCAGGCTTAGCGCTGCGAAATAAGCGTTTTATCCAAAAGAATGGCCATTAGCCATCAATTCTTCTTTCTTTCGCCCTTGGAAATCTATATCCGAATTTCTCAAATATAGGAGATGGGAGGTACCGTTGCTCTTCTGTTGTTCCGCCGCAGTTCAGCTGCTTCCCGTCCATCAGGAAGAACTGATTAAAAATCGCCCTCTACAGTAAGAATGAGCAAAGTTGAGTGGAATCCATGAGTGGCTGCTGCATTTCCATAATGGTCGTGGCAAAGTCCTCAAAAGTTGTTACAATGATGGTGTTTGTCGAGAAGAATTTTAATATCCTAACTGAAGAAGAGGAAAGATGCCGAAAACTGGCAAGGACAATGGAATGAGGCATTGCCAGTCATGTCATGTGTCGGACAATCCGGAATATCCGGGGGTTTTTCCGAATAGATATCCTACGGAGCCAAGATGGGAAACGTCTCTGTGTAGATGTATGCAGATATTAGATTCTATATACAGGGTTCAGAAGCACTGAAGGAACAGTCGATCGACGTCGTAATGGACGCCCCGTCACAGCAACAACAAGGAGTAACGTAAAGTAGATCCAAAAACGAATTCAAAGAAACCCAAGACGTTGCATAAGAAAGATGGTCAAGGAAATCGAAATCAGTGAAAGAAGTACCAGAAGAATTGTGAAAAACAAGTTAAAGATCAACAGTGGTGTCAGAACAATCTTCATGATTTCATTCCTTCTTCTCAATGGCCGCATAACAGTCTTGATATTAATCCTTTTGATTATTTCGTATGGGCTATTTTGGAGAAAAAGGCGTGCTACTATCGGCTATGAGCGAGTATTCTGCATCTATCACTAACGAGCGGAACGATTTGACATATCACCACAGCACGGCACTCTATCTGGGCGCTGATGGAATGATCACCGTTCTAATGCGCACTTGGGATTTGAAAAAGGACCCGTAGGAGAGTTTAACGGATATGCCCACGATGAAACGTGGCGGAGAGATGCAGAGAGGAATGATGAAGTACGTCGGCTGTGTGCAGAAGCTAAAAGAAATGCAAGCCAGGGCGCTGGCGGCGATAGTAGAAGAAGATAGGAAAGCAGATGAAGAAGAAGAAACCGAAGAGGTAGACACCAAAGGTAGATGAGCCGCCCAAGGTGGTCGAGGAGCCGCAGATTCCAGAAAAAAAGTAGAGTGACGTTAGGACTGCGGGTGAATTCCTGAAGCCTGCGAGTGGAGTAAAGGCGGCGAGTGGAGTGCAGACTCCCAAAGTGAGCCAGCAGGAGGAGCCGTTGTAGCGGCAAATAAAAGTCTTAAAAAGAGCCTTTATAATATACAATGACAATAATAAAAATTAACAAAAAGAATTTAAAAACTTCAAGCGATCTTCTTCTTTTTTAGCCTTTATTTTAGAATTTTAAGGGAAAAGAACCGCCGAATATCAACTTCTTTCGAACTGAATGTAATCTATTTAGAAGCGTCTACGTCTACAAATTTCTCTCTATTTTCTCTACTTTTCGCTAGATTGTCTGAAAAACTATCCAATCTAGACAAATATAATAGCAGGATCATTGATTTAACAGATTTCAACGTCTAACAAGTTTAGAATAACTTATTATCCAGCTGGATCATTCTTTTTCATTGAATCGTCCGTTTCTCCCCAAAAACTAGTCTGACTGTTAATCTCTTCTCTGAAGAATATTCTGCTGCTTCGGTCAGTTCTTATTCTTTCGAATATTGCGTCTATTCAGGCTATCCTTGGTGACTACAACTTCATAACTAAGCGCATCTTCTACAATTTATTATCACAAAATGAATCCTACCGGGGCTTGCCTCAATCAAACAAACATCTGCGATATTTTTTCTTCTGAAAGCTATTGCCGATCAGATTCTCAAATGTTCAACTTCTCAAAGAATACAGGACGAATAACTTGAGGCTTTGAGAAGGTGATCCCGCCATTGTGAAAATTCAACAGAAAGTTGATG
Source organism: Oscheius sp. JU1382 (assembly GCA_932521405.1). NCBI lineage: Eukaryota > Metazoa > Nematoda > Chromadorea > Rhabditida > Rhabditidae > Oscheius > Oscheius sp. JU1382. The sequence goes on from OW051479.1 coordinate 7,940,327, forward strand.
CAAAGGAAAGCGATCGGGAATCTGAAATCAGCTCGGCGAATCCTCAAGAATGCAAAATTGTGAAGAAAGATTTTAGATCTGAAGGCTCAAATGGCAAATGGAGGGACCTCGAAGTTCTCTGAGGGATTCTGATTTTGAGCGAAAGAGTAGAAAAATTGAAAACTTCTAAAATAAAAGGAAAAATCAGAATTTTATTTGTTGGCATTGATCGAGCCTAAAAATCTGAGCACCCTCCTCTTATGGCTGTATTCTTTAAAACTTTTTCTAGGCTTTTTTTATTCTATTTGCTAGATATAATCTCGGGATCTTCTCGTCCCCTCTCTCTCGAATTTTTCTCGCACCTTTAGAAAATTATGTGGTTTTTATGTGCTCTTATCTATTTTTCCATTCCTTATCAGTTTGCGCTTTATTATATTCCAGCAAGAAATCCCTTTTTCAGCCATCCTTTACCAAATTTACTTTTTCTCTTTCTCCATAATGAATCTCCGGTACATGGGTAGCTTTGGGACTAGAGCTCGGACAAAATAACCAGAATTCGATCAAAAACCTAAGCTCTTCTCCTCTCTCTGCTTATTCCTCAGATCACAGTCACTCAAAATGATATTCAGATTCTTGAAATAAAGATTAAACAACCTTATCACGATAAGGCAAACAGTAGCCGAATCAATAGAAGTCTAACGTCGGGTTTGCCTATTCGCCATCTTGATGAGTGGCCTTCTTCCTTCAGAAAAAAGTCTAGTAGTTGATTCTGGTAAATCTATCCTAACAATCAATGCTTCTTTAGTTATTTCCGAGTTTAGTCTCAACGATTTCACAGAGAAACAGCAGATAGGAAGAGGAGGCGAGGGAGAAGTCTTTCGCGGCTACAATGATCGACTGGGGTAAGCAATTTTACCAGTTTATGAAAGGCTGACTAAAAATTAAAAAAGAGAGATCGATTTGCAGAAACGTAGCTGTCAAGAGACTTAAATGGCAGGTCGACAAAACAGAAATGAGTGAAGTTATCCTCCTAGTGAAGGTTAGTTTTATTTGTTAAAATATTACAATAATTTTCCAAATAGCATTCCAATCACCCGAATATCATCCGTCTTTTTGGTTTTTTGACTCCAGAAGAAGGCTATTCACCTAATAACAGCACTTTCTGCATTGGCTATATCATGGAGTACATGGAGAAGGGGAGCTTATATAATGGTTAGTTTAGTGTTTTTTTCTCTATGTTGAGTAAAATAGCAATTCTTTGCTGTTTGAATAGTGGATTGGGTTTATTCAAGTGAGTAACGCCGGAATTTTCTGCTGATAAGGGCGGCACTCAATTAGAGACACTAGAAAGATTAGAGAACTAGAATAAAAATTGGTCGAAAAAAAAACTTGCTCCTTTTGAACTTGAGACTTTAAAATGCCATTTCCAGTGATTCATAATACCTCAATAGAATACGGTATGGAACAAGCTTATTCGTGGATTGAAAAGGCTTCAAGTGGTCTGCAATATCTTCACAAAGAAGGCATAATGCATCGAGATATCAAGCCTCAAAAGTGAGAAATTCCTTCTTCTCACATCGGAGTTACAGCATTCTACTTGGGAAATCCTTAGACGACTTAGGGATTTCCGACTTTGGACTGGCTAAAGCGGTTGATCTACAAACAATTGCTTCTCATACTTATGGGTGAGTGTGGCTTTTGGTTAAACGAGTTGTAAAAGAATTGGAACAATAGATTACATGGCTCCGGAGCTTCTTAATGAAACTAAATATGGCAAACCCGCGGATATCTATGCGTTGACCATTACGTTTTGGGAGATTATTCACCGAGAGTTAGTGGAGTTTTTCAAAATAGTGATTAGAAGTTTAGAAGGCCGTATGGTTACATGGGGGGAATAACACTGTTCAAGCAAGTCAATCGAATCTTAAACGGAGATCGGCCAAATATTCAAGAGGAATTGGAGATTTCAGCCTTACTGATACGGTAATTGATTATTTCTAGCCAATCTGGCTTACTATACCAAAGTTTTCGTTTTATCGGAGTTGAAAAGTGAGGCGTAGAATTGATGAAGCAACGAAAGCAAAAAAGTAAAATAATTTCCAGCGGCTGGGACAGCAACCCAAAAAGTAGACCGGAAATCTCAGAATTTATTGAATTTGCCCGGAAAAAGAGACCAGCTCAAGAGAATCTCAGAAAAGTTGTCAGCCAACAGAATTTGCCAATTCAAAATGAAGAGTTTAATTCATCAGCATTAAGGAAGATGAGGAAGTTTTTAGCGCAAAATGTGGTTCGAACAGAAAATAAAGTTGAAAAACAGAGCGGAGAACAGCAAAATACATCGGTAAGATTTTACTTTTTGATCCATTTTTTGTAGATATTAATCTTGGGCGGTAGTATATACTTAATTGCAATCTATCTGCTCAATTCGAAGGATCAACGTTGGAAGAGATTAAAAATAACACTTCCAATGAAAATGCAACATTTTGGAGCTGTTGTCCTCAATGAAGAACTTTATATTTTTGGAGGATATGCCTATGGTTATCAGCAGGATTGTTATAAATTGAAAGATGACGGAAGCTGGATTAAATTGGCATCGCTAAATCAAAGAAGATCCTGTATTTCCAGTAGCTCTCTGGTTTACAAAGAAGATATCTGGGCTATTGGAGGATATTCTGGATATTCTGGAGATTCTGAAGAGTATCTAAGTTCAGTAGAAAAATATGATATTTCTCAAAACAAATGGACCTACATGCCGTTAGTTTTCCTCCAAATTTGAAAGGGATAGTCTCTAGCGTTGGTGATTTTGCCGGATTTCTGTAGCTACAGTAATAGCGGCGGATCTAAAAGTGCGACAACATTTTCTTTTTCAATTAATTTCGTGCAATTTCGTGCGTATTTTCGAAATCAGCGCATTATTTTGCATCAAATAAAAGTCTACTGTAGGAGGCGCCGGACTGCCTCTTTAATCAAAAGATTCCAGAGAAATGAATTATGCAAGACAGAGTGCAGCAGCAGCAGTATTTAAGGATCGAATATTTGTCACTGGAGGATACAATGAGAAATACTTAAAATCTGTGGAGATGTTTGATCCAAAACTCCAGAAATGGATTTTGTTTTGTGATTTGCCTATTGAAGTTGTCAGCCATACGATGCTAATCAGCAATTCAACTCTATCCATTTTTGGAGGCACTTCAGGAACTGCCATATTTAATAGCTCATTAAATAGCGTATGGGAAATGGATATCGAAGATCCCGAGAAGAAATGGACAGAAAAACAGAGTTTTAAACATCCACGATGTAGATTTGGAATAGGAAAACTCTCAAACGGAATTATTGTGTTTGGTGATTGGAGAGAAAATGGAAAAACATCCGAAATATTTAATGGAAATAAATGGATTAAAGGACCCAAACTGCCTCAAGATCTATCACAGTTCGCTTATACATCTATTCCCCGATCTCTTGAAAAAAGTTTTCTAAAGAAATTTTCATAATTTGTAAGCCGTATTTGTATGAAATCCATTCCTCGTTCCTCAAAGAATGGAATTCTCATAAATTGTTTAAAAATCATTTGTTCGCAATCCTCCAAAATCATTTGAAAACGGAAGATTGATTCAATGCGATCTCCCGGATCATAACTGCCAATCTGACTAAAATCCCCTGATTTTGCCATTCATTCCAGTAGATTCTTCTTAACCAAGACAACTAATCTCTCCACGATGAATCTCGTCTTATTGGCGATTTTGTTGCTTCCAGCCATCGCTTCAGTTGAGCTCTTAAATGTGGAATTTGAATTACATTTGGAGACGGAGCTCTCTTCAGAAAATGTGCCCAAATTTGTGCAAAAAGCACTCGACGCCATCAAAAACAACACTTTTGTCGAGGAAAATGGGACTTTCTACGGCTTGGTCAGGATTCCCGAGAAGCAGACTGGTTTTCTGAACAAAACGGAGAGAATCTACGGCGCTTTGGAAATAAAAAACACAACTTTGAAGGGTTTAGGCTTCTTGTGGAGATTGACAAAGCTGATCGGTTTAAACAGTAAGAATTCAAAATAATTTTTTATTGATTTGCAGACTGGCGCTAATCATTTCGGGAAATTCGGCGCTAAAAAGATTTGATTTTCCTCCAAGATTGATGCATCTCATGGATTGGCAAGACCTGCAGACGAGTCAAAAGAATACCATTTCTGGCTGGTTTCTTTTCCCAGCCGATCGCGATTAGATTCAAAAAAATATTTTAATCAAATTTGATTTCTGGTTGGAAGCAACAGGTATGGGAGAAGGATAAATCGAATTTAAGAAAATTGTTCCAGAAGTCTTTCTTCGAGTGACTGAGAAATGGATGTATAAGCGAAAGATGATATATGATTAGGCAGTCTTGGTCCATCAATCCATTCATTTTTATCAAATATTTCAGAAGTTTCTCCACTTTCACAACCAGCAAATACAATAATTCCATTTGAGAGTTTTCCTATTCCAAAATACTTTCGCGTATGTTTAAATCTCTGTTTTTCTGTCCATTTCTTCTGGGGATCTTCGATATCCATTTCCCATACGCTATTTAATCGGCCAGATCCTGATTCGCCTCCAAAAATGGATAAAGTTGAATTGCTGATTAGCATCGTATGAGCATAAGGTTCAATAGGCAAATCACAAAATAAAACCCATTTCTGTAGTTTTGGATCAAACATCTCCACAGATTTTAATTTTTCTGTGCCCCATCCTCCAGTGACAAATATTCGATCCTTAAAGACTGCTGCTGCTGCATGACGTCTTATATAATTCATTTCTCTGGAAGGTTTTTAATTGAATTTTGAGAAAAAACAAACGGCATGCAGGTCCATTTGTCTTGGGAAATATCATATCTTTCTACTGATTTTAGAGGTTCTCCAGAATCTCCTCCAATAACCCAGATATCTCCTTTGTAAACCAGAGAGCTACTGGAAATATGAGCTCTTTTTTTATTCATCGAAGCCAATTGCATCCAACTTCCATTATCTTTCAATTTATAACAATACTGCTGATAATCACGATTGTAATATTCATATCCTCCAAAAATATAGATTTCATCATTGAGTACAATAGCTCCAGAATTTTGCATTTCCATTGGAAGAGTGATGCTTAGTTTCTTCCAACTTTGAGCTCTCGAATCGAGCAAGTAAATTGTATTCAAAAATAAATAACCGCCCAAGATTAAGACCTGCAAGCAGAGTCTAAAAGTTAAAAATCATACCGATGTGTTTTGTTCCTCAATTGTACTTGCATTTTCAGCCGCAATTTGAACTAAAACTTCCTCAAATTAATCAATTTTAAACAAACCCAACAAATTGTTCCTCTGTTGAGTCAATTCTTCTATGCGGGATTCTACATTTACCAACTGCCTTTGAAGGTTCTCCAACTGAGCCAGATCAAAACTGCGTGAAGAAGTTGGACCTATCTCCAGGCTTGTTGCTATTTGTCGCTTTTATATTTAAGACTAAAATTAGCTAACTCTTTTGATTGGTAGCCAATTCCAAAGCTTCTAATCGATCGACCAAATTATTATTCTTTGATACTGCTTGATCTATTTTTGCCACTAAATTTCTCATCAACTACTCTTGAAAATTACAAAACTTTTTTGTTTTAATTCCTCGAAAGACCTATTTTGATCTTCAGTCATAATTCTCAATTGTTTGGTTATCAAATTATTCATTTCAAAAATCATATCAGGTTCTAATTTTTTCTCTGAATTTCTCATTGTCTAGTTTCAAATAAAAATTTAACCTTCTCTACTCAATCCTTTGTAATACTTTTCTTGGATCATTTCAATTTCTCTTCGCATTTTCTCTATTTTGTCATCTTTGAGCATTACTTCTGCTTTATAATTCCATATTTCACTTTTCATCTTAGCTATTTCTTCATTTTTTTCTTGTATTTCTCGATTCTTCTCAATGATAACAGCCTGAGCTTCATACAATTGTAAAACCGGATCATTATCTTCACGACTCGTGTCAGACTCCATTAAAGATATATGGCTGAAAAAATAGTTGTAGCTAGCTAAAAGTAAAACTGAAAAGAAACTGATAGGAGTTGCTAGCAGATGGCTGATAAGGAACTCCCAGCTTTTGAGATACAACTTATAAAAATGCCAATAGATAGGGAGGTACAAGGAATTCTTCGAGAACTGCGTCCAGATTGAAACGAATGATTTCTATCCGTTGAGAATTTCTTTGAGCCCAAGATAATAGACAACCGCCAGCCGTTTGCGATATTAAACATAAAATCAAAGGAATTGTAGCAAGCAGAACTTCTATCATTGTGAAGCTCTTTGAAGAAAATCAAAAATTGTGAAAAAGATTTTAAAAAGTACGAAGGAGGAATAAAAAAATAGTAAAGCATTAAAAATATGGTAGATTCTTTATCGATGGATAAATTTTACTACCGTATTTCTTCTAATAGAAGGGAGGCTTCTATTTTTCGACCTTGTTTTTTTGGGGGTGGATTGGCTTGGCCTTAGTAGACTCACTACTGGATTTTGTTTTGTTATTTATTTTTAATTCTTTTCTCTCAGTCTGTGTGTCTTTACGTACTTTTTTAGTCGGGCAAACACTATTTTCCAACAAAATACCATATTTTTTTCTAATATTTATAAACCACCCAAAAGTGTAAGTTCTTATGCATTTTAGTAATTTTCCAATTGCTTTCATAATTTTCGATGTTCTATGAAATTGTTACTTTTGATCGTCTCTACAAGTTTACAGAACATCAAAAACCTTGGCAACCAATAAAATTAGCTCAAAATCATGAACCATGAGACTTCTATTAGAAGAACTAAGTAAATCGACAACTACACACTGAGGATTACACAGATAATTTCTTAGTAAAGCTATACATGCCTTTTGCCAGCGATTTACTTTTCTTAGACAGTATTAGGCTAATAGTAGGTAAAAATACACAAAAAATGATATAAAAGAAGAAGAGAGAGAGGAGGAGAGGAGAGGAGAGAGAGTGCCTGCCCAAGTACTACAAAAATCTCTTCTTCTTCTCGAGTTTCCCGAAATGATTAGCACCGGTTGCTCTGCAAATCAATTATTTTGAATTCTTACTAATTAACCCGATCAGCTTTGCCAATCTCCTCAAGAAGCCTAAACCCTTCAAAGTTGTGTTTTTTATTTCCAAAGTGCCGTAGATTCTCTCCGTCTTGTTCAGAAAACCAGTCTGCTTCTCGGGAATCCTGACCAAGCCGTAGAAAGTCCCATTTTCCTCGACAAAAGTGTTGTTTTTGATGGCGTTGAGTGCTTTTTGCACAAATTTGGGCACATTTTCTGAAAAGAGCTCCACCTCAAAATTGAATTCAAATTCCACATTTAAGAACTCAACTGAAGACGGCTGGAAGCAACAATAAGATGAGATTCATCGTGGAGAGACTGTTTTGGATGGGAAGCATCTATTAGAATGAATGACGAAATCGGGATTTTAGTCCGATTGACAGTTTGATCCAGAAGATCGCATTGAATCTTTCGTTTTCAAATGATTTGTGGTGGATTAAGAACAAATTATTTTTAAACAATTTATGAGAATTCCATTAAGGGAACGAGACATGGATTTCATACAAATACGGCTTAAAATTATGAAAATTTATTTAGAAAACTTTCTTCAAGAGATCGGGGAATGGATGTATAAGCAAAAGATGCAAGATATTGAGGTAACTTTGGTCCATCAATCCATTCATTTCCATCAAATATTTCGGTTGTTTCTTCACTTCCTTCGCCCAAGCCACCAAATATAATAATTCCATTTGAGAGCTTTCCTATTTCAAAATAATATCTTAGATGTTTAAAACTCTGTTTTTGTGTCCATTTCTCCTTGGGATCTTCGATATCCATTTCCCATACGCTATTTAATATGTTAGATCCTGAAGAGCCTCCAAAGATGGATAGAGTTGAATTGCTGATTAGCATCGTATGATCAGTAAGTCCAAAAGGCAAATCGCAAAATAAAATCCATTTCTGTAGTTTTGGATCAAACATCTCCACAGATTTTAATTTCCATCCTCCAGTGACAAATATTCGATCCCTAAATACTGCTGCTGCTGCATTGCATCTCTCATAATTCATTTCTCTGAAAGCTTTTATTAGGCGCGCAAGTTAATTTCCGCGTTTTTCTTAGTCGTCTTTTTTCTAGTTAAATAAATATTTTTTAAAAGTTTTGTTATAGTTTATCTTAAAGAGCGTTAAAAGCGCTATCCAATTATATATTTACTTTTTTGAAAAATCTTCTCAAAATATTTTTATAGATCATTAAAGATGTCAACCTATACTCCAGAAAAACGTCATTTGCGGGAAGCTCTTCTTTTCATGTTTCATCTTAAGAAAAAAGCTACTGACGCTCACCAAATGCTCGTCGATGCTTATGGAGATTATGCTCCATCTCTGAGAACATGCCAAGAATGGTTTCAGCGTTTCAAATCGGGTGATTTTGACGTCAAGGACAAAGAACGTTCGGGACAGCCAAAAAGGTTTGAAGATGAAGAACTTCAAGCTCTTTTGGATGAAGACGATGCTCAAACACAAGATCAATTAGCGAATTCGCTTAACGTCACTCGACAGGCTATTTCTCTTCGTCTTCATGCCATGGAAAAGATTCAGAAAGAAGGAAGATGGGTACCGTACGAGTTGACAGAACGCCAGCAAGAAACCCGAAAAGTGACGTGCGAATCTCTGCTTGAACGACAACAACGCAAATCGTTTATGCATCGTATCATCACTGGAGATGAGAAATGGCTTTACTTCGATAATCCTAAACGCAAACGCTCATGGACAGATCCAGGAAAAGCTCCAAAACTGACCCCAAAGCCCAATATCCATGGAAAGAAGGTGTTACTGTGCATCTGGTGAGATCAGAAGGGTGTACTGTATTATGAGCTCCTGAAGCCCGGCAAAACTGTTACAGCAGCTCGTTATGAACAACAATTGATCAAATTGAGCCAAGAAATTGCCATCAAAAGACCAGAATGGGCCACAAGACACGAGCGTCTCATACTGCTCCATGATAACGCCAGACCCCACGTCGGAAAACAAGTTAAAGAAGTATTGAATGCGATGAATTGGGAAGCCTTACCCCACCCGCCATATAGCCCTGATATTGCTCCGTCAGATTATTATCTGTTCCGATCGATGGCACATGGTTTTTCTGAGCAGCGCTTCACCAAACATGAAGATGCCCAAAAATGGCTTGATGAGTGGATAGCCTTGAAGTCGACAAAATTTTTTTACGATGGAATTCATAAATTGCCTAATCTTTGGAATAATGTTGTAATTAACAATGGAAATTATTTTTAATAAGCATTGATACAAATTTGCAGAGTCTCACTTAGTTACAAACACAAAAAAAAAACGTGGAAATTAACTTGCGCACCTAATAAATGCCACAGGGATATGCAGCCATTTGGTACGCAGCACCATATTTCCATCATTTAAAGAACAAAGCTCTGTATTGTCATCCAACCATCTGGTATTACGAACTCATGGAAGAAACTTCCAAAACTTTAGCTCAACTCTTCAACTCTGTAATTTGGATTTAATTTTAAAAAATTGTTAAATTTCAGATCAATATCCCCCTGCGTTGTGTCGAAGGAGCTGTAGAGTGCAAAAAGCTGGACTCACAAAAGAGTTCTCCAGTGTTTAGAGACTTTTTACGCGATATTCCGTTACCCGATATAACTGAATCTGATCGAGCTATGTTTAGAAGATACGCTAAGGAGATTCAAGTACCTCGTGAAACATTCGACAGTTGATTCTATCAAATACTTTCGCTAAAATAAATGAAGCATCGGTACTTTTGCTCGCGCTTATCGCCATTGCATTAGACGAATGCCCTAGAAGGTGGGCGGGGAACCGTTTAAAAGCCTCGCCTCTTCTACTGTCAAACAAATGTCGTCCCCATCCCCTGTAGCTCATCGAGTTATAGAAAACCTTTTGGTTGCCGTTGACGCTAAAACACAAAGGCGCAATGCGATGTATCCGTTCGATTCGATAAGTAAAAAAGTACTTTTAACTTCAGAAGTCATAAAAAAATCTACAAAAATTTCTAATGAAATTAATTTACAAAACGATAGACTTGATGGAGTATTAAAGCAATCTTTTTCAAGTATATATTAGCGAGACTGCCAGACACCTTTTGCTTCTATAGTCTGTACAGAAAGTTGGCGTGATACTTCGTATTCGCGAGTCGCGTAGCTGAATTATATAAAATAGAAAGAAAAAATTAACAAAAAATTATTAACAATATAAATATTACGACATATCTGAATTGTCCTTGTACATAAAAATACAAAAAAGACAAAAAAATTCGGAACTCGCCTTTTTTGGCGAGAGCAAAACGAGATCCGAACGAATAGAGGAAAACTCTATTCGTTTGAAGAAATTTAAGAAATTCTGTTACTCATTTTTACAAAAATGACTTTTGACCTTTTAGAAGGATGGAAGCGAAGCTAACGGAGTCAACGCTTATCAGTAGGAAAAGACATTTAAGCCTATAGTCGATTGCACATAATATGATTGTTGACATGAAAGCTCAAGCCCAGGGCAAAATATACTTTCTATTCAAAAATTCTTCCAGTGTCCCCTGTGCAATATGCTTCTGTGTGATTCCATGACTCGGTGAGCATTCTTTGTACTATTGCTTTCCTTTCCCATAATACCTCACAACACACATCCAGCACGTATGTGAGAATCGGCTTTATTGGCATGATATTTAAAAATCAAGAGCGATCATTATTTAGTAAAGTATTTGAATGGACATTGGTTGCCGAATAGATAGACGGGGTGGATTCAATTTCTCTCTCTCTCTTACGAAAGATATCTTGACGAATCCACGTCTGATAGGGACGGACGAAATGTAAAGTTCCCAATGGACTAATCACCGACAAGATTTCTGAAATGACTCCATTGAGGAGATGAGATGAAACATCACAAACCAGGACAAATAAAGCACATATATTCAATAATCGGATGGTTGAATATTCACGTTTGACCTAATGCATAGCTGGTGACGGCAACCAGGAAAAACCCCGGCAAAATTGCTTGAAATGTTAATGCCTGAGTCGTTTTTAAATTTGAAAAAAAAGACTAATATTCAAAAGCTGTTTATGCATAGTTTTGGTGTTTTCACTCATCTTGTGTCTATTCAAAGTCTGAATTATCCTCATTCGGATGTAAATAATAATGGCATAAACTGGAGAAACTGGCAAAGTCATGTGGAAAATGGTGAAAAGAGTATTCCATCCGACTATATTCTCATTTCCAGAGATTGCATGACCTTCCAGTTCTTAACTAGGAAATTTCGAATGAAGTATTTTGGCCATTAGGATTGGATCATCAGAAACAAAGTTATCTAAGGGAGGTAAAAAAAGAGCTTACAATTTGGAAGAAAGAGACCGAGTAAAAGGCCAATAGGATATCCATCTGCAGCGGAATACCGTAATTGCAAAAAAAAACAAGATTGCGAGAATTTTGGAAGACCCGACTGTAGCCCATTCTACCCGTTAATTTCCTTTGATGGTATTAATGTCCATTTTTAGATGACTGAGTCAGCTTTCGCAAAGATGAATCAAAGCTGCCTCTCAGTCAAAGATTTTATTGACTCCCGCAAAAAGTCTATGAAAAAAATCCATTCAGTTGCTTGGGTTAACGTGCGCTTTGACCCTAAATCGGTAAGACTTTCTCCCAAATCTTAAAAAAAACCTTTTAGACTGTTATTCTAGTTTTTTCTAATGGCTGGCAGATAGCGGAAGCCAAAATAGCCGTGGAGAATTTTCAAGAAGATCTGGAGGAATTCTTCTTAAAAAAGAACTGCATCAGTTTTATCTCCACGAAATTACCCTCGATTGTGTAAGTTTTTAAAAGAGATTGGTAGATATTTATTCTTTTAGACTGGCAATCCTCTACAATATACCAGTCGGATCAAAGATTTCTTTAAAATCTTCAAGAGGATGGGAATCGCCTGTCAAAATGTCGAATCTGGGTTTCCTTCTTTGATTGAAGAAACCCAAAAGGCCCTCTCACCCAAAAAACTTGCGATTGACTGTTTTTCTATTACGGATTTGGATTTTTCCAGCCATGAGAAACTCCATTTGGCTGATGTTACCGAGAAATGGCTTGTCTAAATTTTCAAAAAAATTGCTCCAATTACCAAATCATTGAAAATTGAAGCGAAAATGATTTATAACGCTGAATCGTGTTTGCTCACATTCTTCAATCTTCTAGTCAAGGTTTGTCCAGTGGCTTCAAAAGCAAAACTTTGGGCTTTTCAGCGTCAGGCAAGCAATCCCTCCTCCAGCAATGAGCTCTTCTTTTCCCTTAATGTTTTTCAAGCTTGGAGAATACAAACTCTCACAAAAATGCTCCAAGGCCTAGATCATTCTTTTGTCTACTTGTTCCAAGAAGAAATATAATGGTGAACGCCAGCGCACCCTTTCACCCAATTTCCCGTTTCTTTCATTTTCAACCAATTTTTATATTATGTACACTTCAAAAGACAACAAAACTCAACAAAAAAGAAAAATTAGAATTTTTCCGAGTTGAAGGCTCTTCAAGATATAGTGCAATAGGTGAAATCTAAAAAAGCGTAAAAATACTTCCCTAAATGAACAGTATAAGATTTGACACATTCTTCTTGATAATGGCTATACTTTGGGCTCTTCTTGAAAAAACTTCAAGATGCCTTTCATGGAATGTGATGCTACGGGGTTGATCCATCGCTCCCACCAAGAAGCATCCTTCATGACATCAATTCGCTTGACGCACCCCGTATGCCGCCCGCACAAATTGACGAGATTCTTATTCGCCAAATACACCGTAACATCCAATTCGTCCAGCTTGACGGCCACATCGCTCGAGCTGTTGCTGCCACCCAGCCACGACGGTTCATCCCTCAGACGCGTCAAGGTGGCTTCCGCTCCCGGTGAATCGAATGCGACGCAGCGCGCCATGCACGGCTGATTCATATCGATGCTTTTTCCATTTCCGAAGTATTGCATCCCACAAGCTCCCACGTTGAAGTACGCGGGATGCCGACGTAGGAGTGTCGAGAGCTGCGCGAGCCAACCTCCCAAGCTGTGACCCGTTATCGTCACCGATTGATTGGACTTGCTCTTGAAGCGTGCTCCATCCAATTCCATCGTGTTGTTGAGAATGGACTGGAGGGTGTGCCAGCCGGCAGCTGACACTATTCCGGGTGTGACCTTCTTGATGGCGATGCGAAAATCCGCTTCGAGCTGCTTAAAATTGGTGAGAGAGGTGCCGCGATGAACGATGACCAGTTGCCGACCGACGCGATTGAGGAAGGATGTGCAGGTGAAGCCTGATAAGAGAGAGCATGAGAGCGAATGGGATGTGCTCACCTTCATACCATGTGCGCGTGCCCACCGTCCACATGCGTTCATCCAAATATCGAACCATATCCTTGACGTCGCTTTCCGGAATGTCGTGCACACATGAGTGCTTCACATCGAGGTAGTACTCGAGATTGACCATTGTGGCGAGTTCGAGGGTCGACGGATTCGTCGCAAGCTCCACTTGCCCTGCTTGACGAATCCTCGCATCGCGCGCAGAACATTGCTGACAGGGCATCCCGTATCTACGAATAGATGTTTCAAAGTGCTCTTCACGACAAAAATTAGCGGGTTAGTCAAGTAGACGCGAGATTTATCTATTTGCCTTTTCTAATCGAGAAATGGACACTTTCTAATGTTTCAACTCTGATGTCAGAGGAAACGAAGCGAGAACAAAGGTGGAGAGACACGTATAACTGCAGAACATGGACTCATCGCTGATAAAAGATTGATTAAATCGGGGAGTGGCAGCTGGCGCAAACAAAGAGGCCTTGAAGGTATTGACCGGATGAGTAATCTTCACCATCTTCACCTTCGATCAACTCTCATACAACATTGAAGAAAAAGGGGTCACACCCAAACCGTTGAGAAGATGTTTCATTGACACTACTCCAATCATCCTTCTACATCTCGCCTTCCTACTCGAGTACGAACAGTGAGCGAAAACTTGTTAAGATATTTATGCATAAATTATCGTTCAATGCTGAATAACTTCCTTCAAATTAGAGATATTTTCTCTATTTTTTGAATATGATCTTTTAAGCGGGGTACTATGTCGTAGTTATCTTTTTCAGATGACTACCACTACTCCTGATGATGACATGAAATTCGATGAAATTGCCGAAGATTGTGAAGAGATCGATGGGCTGGAGTATCTTCAAATCTCATCACCCAAATCAGGAAATAGTTCCAATAGTGTCAGTTCTAACATGGAAGATTTAGTTGAAGAATATAAAAGAGCTAAGGAGGACATATTGCTAGAAGAGAAGCTCACAAAAATGTATGAAACAAAACGAGGTTTTATATGAAAAAAGGACTAGTGCAGTATCGATGTAAAAACGCGAAGAGAAGAAGAAAAAACTTGCTGCTATCGAGAAGAAAAAGATAGGAATTCAGAATTTGAGAGTAAAGGAGCAGATGATAAAGAATGAAGAAAGGATGAAAAGAATAGAGGAAGAAGAGAAGGAAGTTGTTCAGAATTTGGCATAAATTTTTACATATTTGTGTTAGATTTGACTCGATTCTTAGTCAACTACCTTCACTCACCTCTACTCAATCATTCTGTTCCGATTTCTTTCAAAAAATGTGAATAATATAAATGATTTTTTGTTTCAAGTGCAAACAGAAGACAAACACTATCAACACATCACAAATGGTTTCCAAGAGTAATAGAATCATGATAAAAGGATTGTGTGAACAATGCAACACCACGAAGTGTAAGTTACAGTTTTCAATTAAAGTTGGTGATGGTCTGAAAGACCTTGAAAATACCACCAATGATTCAAAAGAAGAGCCTACGGATTCAGTTTCTTCTACGAAAAACCCTTCGGAAATTGAGAATTCTAAAATGATCCTCGAAAAAACCTACTACAATCCTGAAACAGGATTTTGTGGGATCAATGAATTAGCTAGAAAAACGAAGAAATCTCCAAGAGTTGTCAAAGAATTTCTGAATCAATAAGATGTTTACACTTTACACAAGCCAGCTCGTAAGAATTTCAAGAGTGAGAGAGTCTACGTTCACTCCATCGACGAACAATGGCAATCAGATCTTGTAGAAATGATTCCTTATGCAGAAGAAAATGAGAATTATAGATACCTGTTAACGATTATAAATTGTTTCAGTAAATATGCTTGGGTAGCACCTCTGAAGAATAAAACTGGAAAAGAGACATCATAAGCCTTGGAATCCATTTTCAAAATTAGAAAACCAAAGACAATTCAAACTGATAATGGGAAAGAGTATTACAATACTCACATGAATGAACGTTTTCAAAACATTCGAAATTAATCATTTTTCCACTAATTCAGATAAAAAGGCTTCTATTGTTGCAAAACTCAACAGAACTCTGAAAGAAAAAATGTGGAAGATATTCACTCACAATGATAATCATAAATGGGTTGATATCCTTGATTCTCTCGTTGCAGGCTACAATAATCATTATCACAGAAGCATTAAGATGACTCCTAAAGAAGCGTCGAATCCAAAGAATAGCGAAGAAGTTCATAAGAATTTGTTTCCGATCGAGAATGAAGACCAAATTCCCAAATTCAAAGTAGGTGATACTGTGAGAATAATCAAATATAAAACTATTTTTGCTAAAGGTTATCTTCCGAAGTGGAGTACTGAAATGTTCAAAGTTAATAAAGTGCATCAAACTTCACCGCCTACCTATGATTTAATAGACTTCGGAAATGAAGAAATCAAGGGTAAGTTTTACGAGGAAGAATTGTCTATTTTCAATAATGTCAAAAAAGAATATAGAATAGAAGCTGTAGTAAAACGTAGAACAAGAAAGGGTGTCAAAGAAATTTTTGTGAAATGGTATGGATATCCTGAAAAATTCAATTCTTGGATACCTGCTTCAGATTTGATGGACTAAACACTAACAATTTTCTATGAAAATCTTGGCGTCTTTAGACGCTGACTACCTTAACCCGGTTGTCTTTGACTTCAACAACATTTTCACTCATTATCAAACAATAACACTTAGTACTTTGAGCAATATTCTTTGAGAAAGATGCTTTTATTATAACATCTGGTCTGGATTGAATGATTCTATCATTTTGTTTAGAAACATCAAATACTAGTAAAGGATAATAATAGTAGTAGACGTCTTCTTCCATGAAAATATAACCTTTCACACTTTCGTAGTAACTATTTTGGAATTCTTTAGCAAAATTGTACTACTGAACTGCATTGAATTTATCGAAATCAAACTTTATACACTCATATGGATACCTTTCTGAATTTAATTCAACATAAATTTCTTCTAAACCACAATTATCAAATTTACTAGCGTTAAGGTAGTTGTTGTCTCTTTCACATTGGAAAGAAAGGACAATATATTTTCTCTTATCATATTTAGTTCCAAGTTTCCAAGTAAATTCCCGGTTTCCATTGGGAATGTTGTAACTCTCAAATTGTCTTGAAATGAAAGGCATCTGGATGAGCTTATTACTCTCGAAGGTATGTAGTAACTTATTTTGTATCTCAAGACTAGGCATTATCTTGGGAATGATCCACTGTAATTTACCAATCG
This sequence comes from Oscheius sp. JU1382, assembly GCA_932521405.1. NCBI lineage: Eukaryota > Metazoa > Nematoda > Chromadorea > Rhabditida > Rhabditidae > Oscheius > Oscheius sp. JU1382. Next base: position 7,956,940 of record OW051479.1, read on the forward strand.
TCATCTTTGCAGTAAATCTTGTGGGATCTGTAGAAACGATAGAATTTTTATTTACAGGTGATCTGTAAAGTAATAGCTGGTGTTTTCTTCTATAAATAATTTTGTTGTAACATTCAGCAAATCCAAAGACATGACTAAGAGGAATACAAAATGTCAAATTGCCTTTTTTATTCTTGGTATATTTATTTATCTTGTAGGTCAGAATGTCTTTACTCTCCAGGATCCAACCAAAAGTATTTTGTTTATTCATGGTACTACTATAGGTCAGAAGTCCTTTCATTAGACTAGCCCTTCCAGGATCTATAATATAGGGTGCGTCATAATTACGGGCCCACTCCGAAATCAGGGAAAATGGCTCGAATCTTGACCGAAAGTTTTTTTAAACAGTTTTCTTTGTGTGTTTAATATTTTAAAGATGTTTCTCTATATTTAAAACCAGCTATATTATATTTTTTTAGAATGGCAAAAGCCTCGCCATACCGACAAGTTATCATTGATATGCATCGTCAAGGCATGACGGCACGGTCGATCCAGAGACGACTAAACATATCTCGCAGACTTATCAATAAAACCATTGCAAGGTTCAAGGAATTAGGCACTGAAAAAGATAGACTTGGGCGTGGAAGGCCTCGCTCTGTTTCAACAATGACCACAATCAAAAAAGTACGAGAGAAGCTTCGAAGAAACCCAGAAAGATCCGTCCGTCAGATTGCTCGAGAGATGAAAATTTCTGAGCCCACAATGCGCCGTGTTGTTACAAAACATCTCAAAATGAAGGTCTTTAAAAAAAATAAATGCCACGGCCTGACAGAATCTGCTAAGTCTAAAAGAAAGGATCGTTGTCACACTCTCATGAGAAAATACCGTAACCATGGCCATCGCACCATTTTATTTACGGATGAAAAGGTTTTCACCGTTCAACAAGTTCTTAATAAGCCAAATAGTCGAATTTATGCAGTTTCAAACCCACACAAAGCTGTATCGCATGTTCTTCATCCAGCCTCGGTAATGGTATTTGCTGGAATCACTTACGACGGAAAGGTACCACTAATTTTTGTCACGGCTGGAATTAAAGTCAACTCAGTCAATTATTTGGATCTTTTGAAGAAAGAAATTCATCCATGGGCCCAAAATCATTTTGAAAAACATCATTGGACCTATCAACAAGACGGTGCTCCGGCTCATAAATCTCGAATTGTCCAAGACTGGTGTAAAGCAAATTTCCCTGATTTCATTAGCTTCAACGAATGGCCACCTAACTCGCCGGACCTGAACCCGTTGGATTACAGTGTATGGTCCTTTCTAGAAGCAAAAGCCAGCAAAAGTTCGCACCAAACGATCGAGTCTCTCAAAAAAGCACTGGTTAAAGCATGGGATGAGCTAGATTTGCCTTACTTGCGTGCCACTGTTGATGACTTTCCGAAGCGTCTTAAGCTCTGTCGTGATGCTGACGGGGGACATTTTGAAAGTTGATTGTCTATTGTATTTATAGTTAAATGAACTTTGTTTTCCAGTTGTGAGCTTTATGAGTTTGCGATTTTTTGGGGTTGGGCAGTCTCTTGAATGTGGGCCCGTAATTATGACGCACCCTGTATATAGGCTCGGGCGAAGGTGCACCCTGGGTTACTGTAGTGCACACTTTCTCGTTTTGTTTTGGTAATTTATTTCTTAACATTTAGTTTCATGCAATGTCGTGTGTATTTCCGAAATCAGCGATTATTTTGCATCGAATAAAAGTATACTGTAAGAATCGCCGCTTTAATCAAAAGCTTCCAGAGGCATGAATTATGTAAGAAAGAGTGCAGCAGCAGCAGTATTTAAGGATCGAATATTCGTCACTGGAGGACTAGCTTCTGCAAAAAGATTAAAATCTGTGGAGATGTTTGATTCAAAACTACAGAAATGGATTTTATTTTGTGATTTGCCTATTGGAATTTCTTCCCATACTATGCTAATCAGCAATTCAACTCTATCCATCTGTGGAGGCTATTCACCTGGCTCATTAAATAGCGTATGGGAAATGGATATCGAAGATCCCGATAATAAATGGACAGAAAAACAGAGTTTTAAACATCCACGATGTAATTTTGGAATAGGAAAACTCTCAAATGGAATTATTGTATTTGGCGATTGGGGAAATATTGGTGAAACATCCGAAATATTTGATGGAAATGAATGGATTGAAGGACCCAAACTACCTCGCAATCTACCATCTTTTGCTTATACATCCATTCCTTGGTCCCTTGAAGAAAGATTTCTGGAATAATTTTCTTAAATTTATCTCTTGAAGAAAGTTTTCTAAAGAAATTTTCATAAATTGTTATAAAACAAACATTTGTTATTGTTGGCTGTTATAAAGAAATTTAAAAAAAAAAACTGAAAAAATGTATTATCTTGACCCTTCGCATTCTCGAATTCCACAAGAATGTTGATCTTAAAAAAAGAATTGAGCATCTCTCCAATAAAAGTTCACCTTTCTCACAAATGCCAGCAATAGGCAATGAGCACTCATTGTTGGTCCATTTGCTCGCAGGAATAGCGGCTTTACTCAACGCAAAAGTCACACACTTTCCCAATCGTGGATTCTCCATTCCTAATCATTTTCTCAGTTTGTTTTGAAGCCTCAAAGCCTTACCAAAATTATTGTAGTCGAATCTGCTTCCATCACTCTACAAGTAGCTTCCATTTGCTGAGTACTTTAGCCCAAGATAATAGTCGTTAATGATGATTTCATTTTGGACAATCCTTGCGTCGAGCCCGAGTCCATCATAGAATTTATTTTCTCCAGGCGAATGGATGGAAGCAAAATCTCCGCAGTCATTTTCACAAGCAATTTGGGCAACAGAATAGCTGCCAAAAGCCTTAATCACCCAGTAGCATTTATTCCGAAAGACGAAATCATTCCCACAGTAGGGGCTGAAGAAAGGAAGAATTAGCTTTTTTGATTTTTCCAGATATTCCAGGAATCGTTTTGCAGATGCAATGCTGATCAGCTAGGGAGCAGTCAGAGCTATGCCATCAGCCACTGCTGACATTCATGTAGGCACAAGGCCCCGGGGTCACGCTCGGAGAGCCTGGAATTTTAGTTTTTTTTTGCAATTTATGATTTTGGTTCATTTTTTAAAATTACATTAGTATGTTTTATCGAATTTTTTCTCTGGAGACGTCCAGCTGTAAATCCTCATTGGAATCCTTCCGAACCGGGACTCCTTCTTCTTCTTCTTCCCTCCTTGATTGTTTTTGGATCAGTGAGCAAAGCAACGACAACTTTGTGACTTTGGCCTACTCTTCTGGAGATTTGGCGAATCAGTGAAATTTGTGATTGGGGGCGAGAAAAACAATGAAACTCACCATTTGCAGCAAAAATTCTAGAAACCCCCAGGGTCTATAATTTCTGGATGGAGTGTAGGGCTCAGTGTGGAAAGCATAAAACGCGACTCAACGCGAATAGGCAGTTATGTTGTCTTTTTTTAAACAGAAAAGCCCAAGTTTGAAAATATTATGAGTTGTATCTTCAGAGCTTCTATCAGTCCTCCACTAGCATTTCTCTTATCAGTTTCCTTTCTATTTTCTTCCCACTAGTTGCAACAAAGTCCCCTTTCAACAATCAAATATCTTCAAAATGTCTGAGCCAAGTCTATCTAGAAATGACCCGGTTTTGAAAATGTATGAAGCGCAGGCTATTGTAGTCGAGAAGGAGCGAGAAATAGAGCGAATGAGAAAAGAAATTGAAGAACTTCGAATAGAAAATTTCAATAGAAATCAGCATGAATTGGCTCAGCAAAGCACATCGGTATGCCTTTTAACTTTTAGAATTGTTTTAGGCATTGATTTTGGGCGGCTACCTTCAAAATGTCTGAGCCAAGTCTATCTAGAAATGACCCGGTTTTGAAAATGTATGAAGCGCGGGCTATTGTAGTCGAGAAGGAGCGAGAATTACAGGAAAAAGATGCCGAAATAGTCGAGAAGGATCAAGAAATAGAGCGAATGAGAAAAGAAATTGAAGAGCTTCGAATAGAATTAACTGTTTCAAATGCTGATAACTTGCAGTTGAAAGAGCAGATGACATTCAATAATAATCACCGATTGAATATAAATGGAATTGAAAAACAAAGTGCAATCGAACAAAACACATCGGTTCGATTTGCAATTTTCTGACTTTGCTTGTAGATTTTAATTTTGGGCGGTGCTCTATCTTTGAATACAATTTACTTGCTCGATTCGAAGGCTCAAAGTTGGAAGAAACTGAGAATCACTCTTCCAGTGAGAATACGAGATTTTGGAGCTGTTGTACTCGATGATGAAATCTATATTTTTGGAGGAAATGTCAATTATAATTATCAGCAGGACTGTTATAAATTGAAAGATGATGGAAGTTGGATGCAATTGGCTTCGATGAATCAAAAAAGATCTGCTATTTCCAGTAGTTCTCTGGTTTACAACGGAGATATCTGGGTTATTGGAGGACTTTCTTATAGAATAGTAAATTCAGTAGAAACGTATGATATTTCCCAAGACAAATGGACCTACATGCCGTTAGTTTTCCTCCAAATTGTAAAGGGACAGTTTCTAGCGTTGGGAACTTTGCCTAGCTCGGTAAAGATTTTCCCAAACTCAAATTTCATTGTGATTTTTGTATTTCTATGAATTCTGCTGTTTCGCCATCATTCAGAGTCTTTCATCGATGAAAAATAAAATCAAAAAGTTTGTCTGAAAGTAGTCAAATTTGTATAAAAATAACGATAAATCTCATAAAAGCTAATAGAATTTAAAAATTGAGAAAAAATGTCAAAAGTCGGCAGATTGCAGTAGAACCTATTGTGAATTAAATTTTAAATGCGCGAGCGAAGGCGCATATTGGGTTACTGTAGTGAATACTTTTTCGTTTTGTTTTGGTAATTTATTTCTTAACATTTAGTTTCATGCAATGTCGTGTGTATTTCCGAAATCAGCGATTATTTTGCATCGAATAAAAGTATACTGTAAGAATCGCCGCTTTAATCAAAAGCTTCCAGAGGCATGAATTATGTAAGAAAGAGTGCAGCAGCAGCAGTATTTAAGGATCGAATATTCGTCACTGGAGGACTAGCTTCTGCAAAAAGATTAAAATCTGTGGAGATGTTTGATTCAAAACTACAGAAATGGATTTTATTTTGTGATTTGCCTATTGAAGTTTCCGACCATACGATGCTAATCAGCAATTCAACTCTATCCATTTTTGGAGGCGAATCAGGACCTGACTTAGGCTACTCATTAAATAGCGTATGGGAAATGGATATCGAAGATCCCGAGAAGAAATGGACAGAAAAACAGAGTTTTAAACATCCGCGATCTTCTCTTGGAATAGGAAAACTCTCAAATGGAATTATGGTATTTGGTGATTGGGGTGAAACATCCGAAATATTTGATGGAAATGAATGGATTGATGGACCAAAACTACCTCAAACTCTATTAGACTTTGCTTATACATCCATTCCCCGATCTCTTGAAGAAAGTTTTCTAAGGAAATGTTCATAATTTTTAAGCCGTATTTGTATGCAACCCATTCCTCTTCCCCTTAATGGAATTCTCATAAATTGTTTAAAAATCATTTGTCCTTAATCCTCCAAAAATCATTTGAAAACGAAAGATTCAATGCGATCTTCTGGATCAAACTGTCAATCGGACTAAAATCCCCTGATTTCGTCATTTATTCTAGTAGATTCTTCTCATCCAAGACAGCCAGTCTCTCCACGATGAATTTCACCTTATTGGCGATCTTGTTGCTTCCAGCCGTCGCTGCAGTTGGGAAATTCGGCGCTAAAATGATTTGACTTTCCTCCAAGATTGACGCATCTCCACTATGGAGAAAACTGCGTAGAAGTCGTTGGAAATGCCGTCCAGCCGACTAAAAAACAAACGGAATCGTGAGTTGTCACAAACTCTTTCTGTAAGGGCAATAGTCTGTTCACAAAAAAGACGGCATCCTTCGTATCCAAGAAAGAGATTTTCCGGGACCCATTTTTATCCTAAAATTGACTAAAGATCGCTTTTTTAGAATAAAGTGAGCAGCGAACCCCTTTGCTCTAAAATGGATTGAAATACCGTAAATCCTCTAATAGACGCGCACCCCAAGTTCCAACTTCTAGCTTATTTTCTCTAGCCAGTGGGCTGCGCCACCTTCGGCGGCGCTCGGCATTCCTAGTTTCAATTCTAAATATACTAAATCTAGAATCGTTCGGTTCTATCTAAGTTTTGCAATTTATATTTTAGGCCCACCCTCAAAGGGTGAGCCTAATTCTCCTACTGGCGGTCTTTTGGAGAAGTTAGAGGAGCCTTTCCGATTTCATCTTCAATAGTTGCAATCTCTTTAAAAATATCGGCAACATTTTCATCCTCGCAAAGCTTCCCAATTTTATGTTCCATAAGTGATTTGAGCACACTCTCCCTCTTCCTACTTTTATATCATAAAAGGCAAAAGAAAACCAACTGGATTATATTAGGTTGTTCGGAAAGTTCTTGCGGTTTTTATCCTTCAACTTGAGAGGAGCATATCTCGACTCAAACAAAACTTTACTAATCAAAATAAAAACCGTTAGAATCACAACACTTTTGACAACGAGTGACAAGCTTATTTATCCCGCTAACGTAGAAATCCGGAGTTCTGGAGGCGATGAAAGCGTTGAAGACGTTTTTGGCGTCGTCTTGGTTTTTGAAGCATTTCTCGTGAAGGAAGTTGTCGAGGTGCTTGAAAAAGTGGTAGTCGGTGGGCGAGAGGTCCGGCGAGTATGGTGGATGAGGCAGAGTTTTGTAGCCCCAAGGCATTCAGCTTTTGCAGGGTTGGTTGTGCGACATGTGGTCTGACATTATCATGAAGCAGAATTGGCCCCTTCAAATTGACCAATCTAGGGCACATAAGTCGGAGCTTCTGGTGCATTTCGTCGATTTGCTGGCAGTACTTCCCCGCTGTAATCGTTTCGCTCGGATTTAAGAAGCTGTAGTAGATAAGACCGGCTGCATACCACCAAACAGTGAACATAACCTTCTTTTAGTGGAGTTCCGGCTTCGGGAAGTGTTTTGGAGGCTCATCAATGTCCAACCATTGTGCCGAACGTCGTCTATTGTCATAGAGGATCCACTTTTCATCACAGGTTACAATCCGGTCGAGAAACGGGTCATTTTTGTTGCGCAAAAGAAGGGCAGATGCCACTTCAAAACGACGGTTTTTTTTACTTTCGTTTAATTCGTGCGGCACCCATTTATCGAGCTTTTTTGACTTTCCGATTCGTTTCAAGTGGTCGGAAATGGTCTCAATGCCTAGGCCAAGATCTTCTGCAAGCTCTCGAACAGTTGTGCGCGGCTTGGCTTCCACCAGGGCCTTTAATTCGTCGTTACCGATAGCATGTGGCCGACCATCGCGCTCTTCATATTCAAAGCTCTCGTCTCCGCTGCAGAACTTTTGGAACTACCATTGTGCCGTACGTTCGTTAGTGGTTCCTTGGCCAAATGCTTCGTTGATATCGCGAGCTGTCTCGGCAGCTTTTCGACCTAGTTTGAACTGAAACAATAGAACCGTGCGAATTTGCCTTCATACTATATTTGAACTCTTAAAAAAATTTGCCAAATTACCGTAAAACAAAACGAATACCACGACAAGATAGAGCGAAAAACGAGCTTTAAAATTATATATAAAGGCAAAGGAATATAATTAATTTTGCTTGTAAAATACATAATTTAAAATATAAATAACAAAAACCGCAAGAACTTTCCGAACAACCTAGTAACTTCTAGCTCCTTGATTCTGTCGTTAGCAGTGGCGAGAGCAGCGTAGCACAGCTCCAACTGCTTATTTTTTCTGCAGATATTAGCTCTTAGTTACTTTTCATAACTCATTATGTAGGCTTCAGCTACTCGAGGCACGATAGGTTCCGAATTCTTCATAATGTCATCAAATTTAACCCTGCCAGCTGGTAGAGAAGGTTTAGAAGCCTTTAAACTGATAAAAATTAATTTGAAAATACCAAAAGCTCTTTGATAATATTATGCAGCTCGATAGAGAAAGACCTTCCGTCGTACTGACGGCTTCAGAGAATAAATCAGATTAAACTTGGATGAAAATAGACTTAGAATGGTTTATTGGCAAAATATGACCAAGTTGAAATTGGAGTTTGAGATTAGCTGATTGCTCTTTTGTCTGCAATATTCGCAGTCCTTATGGATTCATTTGCTAACTTCAGTTTGATTCCTTCCATCTTCCTGGCTCTTGACATCGCGACATATAATTGCCCATGTGAGAAGACTTCTTCAATCAGAGAAATCCCAACTTTCTCAAGCGATTTACCCTGGGCTTTATTGATCGTCATCGCGAAAACAAGTTTTAAAGGAAATTGTTGCCCTTTAAGAATAAACGAAATCCCTAAATGATGTTGATTCAATGTAAAGGTAGATCTTACCCTTTCCTTTTGTTGATAGAAGATCAACCTGAGGAATGATCACAGGCTGCCCTTTTCTTGTTCCATTTATGAATCCACATTAGCATTTTTGGCGCAAAAAATGGTTCGTTTAGATATTCCGGGTAATCTAGAACTCCTTCAAAAACTTCTCGAATCAAATATCCTTGGCATAGCATATTTGTGGGGATTTCAATTTTTTCTTTCAAATCATTTGGTATTTTGCCTTCTCCGATATCCAGAAGCAACTTTTTGAAGTCATTGGATTCTCCATGTGCTCTCATATTTTCATTGAGCTCAAACTTTTTGAAGTTAGAAAAGAGAGGACACTGTTTCAAGCTGCATAAAAAGCCATCCCCATACGGCTTGTCAGGAATAGGCAAAACTTGCTTGAAATCTCCTCCCATCAGGACTATTTTTCCTCCAAACGGTTCATCTGGCTGGTTCATAACATCGCGAAGAACATTGTCAATCGACTTGAGAATATCGCTTGAGATCATCGAGCATTCGTCGATTATTATAACTTCCAGCTCTTTGATCGTTTTTCCACCATCTTTCATTGCTTGATCGAAATGGTCGGTAGTCTAAATCAAGCCTCTTTCTTTGGCAGCTTCGAATGCCGAGGGAAATTGCTGGCCGTTAACGGTGAAGAGACTTTGGAAAGAGGTAGCTCCAGTCGTCTCAAAGAGGAGGAGGAGGCAAATACAATATCGTTCGACTTGTTTTACTGTTGCCGAATAGACTCGTCCGATATTATTCGTAGTCTTTCCTTTCTGCTTCCACCTTCTTACTGTTTTCTCATTGGCATCTTTCTAAAAGAAAAAGTTTCATTTCCGAAAAAATTTACTTCGGTAGCAAAAGTAAAATGTTCTGGAAAACGATGATATGGCATCATTCTAGTCTTAGTCTACCAACTGAAAATATAAAACTGATATCATTTTAGAAACAGTACCATCAGCTGACGTTCTCGGCTTGTCTTTCTCAGCCAATGTGATGAACAAATATATGTGGGGAAAGCCGCGTTTTTGCCTTTTGACAGTGTAGATATAAGCTATTACTTTTCCTAGGCACGCCCTATCAATAATGTCCTTTTTAAATCCGTTGACTTTCATCTTGAATGCCCGAGCGATTAGATTCGCTCTATCGGAAGGAGATTGGCCATGATAAAGATTCTCTTTAATTTCTATCCAATTCGGGTTGCACGTATAGGTCGTAAACAGATCAGGCTTTCCATATCTGCCAGTAATAGCCATAGCATCCATATAGTGAGCGACCATGTATCTGGGGGAGGAAGTGTAGGTCACAGGGAGAACAATTCTTCAGCATCTGAAGCTTAGGCCTTGAGCTCTCTATCACTATGTTCAACCAAAAGAAAAAAGAATTTTTAAAAAAAGCTACACAGCTGCGCGTAGAGCAAAAAGTAAAGATCTCTAATAAATAAAATCCTTCCGTTTCATCCTTTTTGTAAATCAGGTCAAATCCGTTATTTTTTTTTTGGGGAGCAAGCGTTTTTTTTTTAACCCGGGGAAGTCCCAGATAAACTTAGAGAGGAAAGAAGCCTAATATTCCAGGGGAAGGGGGCGAAATTCAAAGGGAAAGGTAATTGAAAGTTTCACACAGTGAAAAAATGGGAAAACCTTTAAAGAACCGCCAGAGGCGGCGCAGCCTGTGCGCTACACACATGTGTGTTGGCAATAGAAAATTTAATAAATAACACAAAGAATCGCAATTTTAAAAAAGCAACCACCCGTGGAAAAGTTGTAGTCCGAATTTCGACAGGATTTGGCAAGGCTTCAGACGGACAGGCAGACGGACAGGATCAGCTTTATTTTAAAGTAAGATACGGCTTAAAAATTATGAACATTTCCTTAGAAAACTTTCTTCAAGAGATCGGGGAATGGATATATAAGCAAAAGATGGTAGATTGTGAGGTAGTTTGGGTCCTTCAATCCATTCATTTCCATCAAATATTTCGGATGTTTCTTCACTTTTTCCCGAACCACCAAAGACAATAATTCCATTTGCGAGTTTTCCTATTCCAAAAAAGCGTCGTGGATATTTAAAACTCTGTTTTTCTGTCCATTCCTTCTCGGGATCTTTGATATCCATTTCCCATACGCTATTTAATCGGCCAGATACTGTTGAGCCTCCAAAAATGGATAGAGTTGAATTGCTGATTAGCATCGTATGGCCGCAGACTTCAATAGGCAAATCACAAAATAAAATCCATTTCTGTAGTTTTGGATCAAACATCTCCACAGCTCTATCTCCATTCAATCCTCCAGTGACGAATATTCGAACCTTAAATACTGCTGCTGCAGTAAAAGATCTTCCAATATTCAATTCTCTGGAAGGTTTTTGATTAAAGAAGTAGTTCGGCGCCTTTCAAAAGTTGCTTTTATTTGATGCAAAATAATGCGTTGATTTCGGAAATGCACACGAAATTGTATGAAATCAATTGAAGAAAGAAAATGTTGTCGCACTTTTGGGTCCACCGCTATTACTGTATCTACAGAAATCCGGCAAAATCACCAACGCTAGAGACTGTCCCTTTCAAATTTGGAGGAAAACTAACGGCATGTAGGTCCATTTGTTTTGGGAAATATCATACTTTTCTACTGAGTTTGAAGAATAATCTTCAGAATATCCTCCAATAACCCAGATATCTCCTTTGTAAACCAGAGAGCTACTGGAAATAGCTAATCTTTGTTGATTTAGTGATGCCAATTTGATCCAACTTCCATCATCTTTCAATTTATAACAGTTCTGCCGATATTTACCCATGAAAATTCCTCCAAAAATATAGATTTCTTTATTGACTTCAACAGCTCCAAAATGCCGCATTTTCATTGGAAGAGTGATGCTCAGTTTCTTCCAACTTTGAGTCTTCGAATCGAGTAAGACAATTGTTTTTAAACGTCCAGTATAACCCAAAATTAAAACCTACAAGTCAAGTCTAAAAGTTAAAAATCATACCGATCTATTTTACTGTCCTGCGCTCTGTTCTTCAACTTTATTTTCATTTCGAGCCGCATTTTGAGCTAAAAACCTCTCAACTAAATTACTTCTTATTCCTACTTTGACTGGCAACCAATTCTTCCACTTTGTCGCTCAATTTATCTTTTTTCGAGAAATTCAAGTGTAAAGCTGTTATTTGCTCTTTCAACTGCAAGTTATCAGCTTTTGAGGCAGCTAGATCTTCTTCTAGTTTTGCCACTAAATTTCTCATCGGCTATTTATCAAATAAAATCAACCTTTCTAAGTCAATTTATGCTGATTTCTGTTGGAATTCTCTATTCGAAGTCTTTCATTTTCTTGTCTTAAGCGCTCAATTTCTCGATCCTTCTCAACTATAATGGCCTGAGCTTCATATATTTGCAAAATTGGGTTTGTCTCTTTTAGACTCGAATCAGACATTTTAAAGAGACTGAATAGCTGAAAAATTGTATGCAACTAGTGAAAAGTCGATTGAAAGAAAGCTGATAAGAGAAGGGCTAGTGAATGACTCGCTGATAATTTGCAATACGGCGGTTATCAGATATTTATTGAAATTCGATCAGCACCATTTAAAGCTCTCATTTGCATCTTTCTTCCGAATCTCTCCAATCAACAACGCTTTCCCGGATTTTCGTAAAAGAGAGGAGTCGTTTCTTCAGGCAATCTCACAACAAAACTCTTCTTCTTTGTTCCGACGCTACATCTCCCCAGATAGAATCCCAACAGCATGATGCAACACGCCCAAATCAGATGTAACCAAGAGAAGGAAGAAGGGCGATAGAATGAAATCGGAGCAGTTAGATAACCCTTTAACATTCAATTAAATTGCTTACTTTTTTGATAAAAACTTACTCTCCCCTGGGAAGTTGCTGTTTCATTTGGTGGGGGAAGATGACTGGAAGGAAAGAAAAAATAGCGACTCTTTCTTCCTCCCAAGATCCGAGAGATTTATCAAATTCTGTAATGTTCTTCGACCAATAGTCTATAACTTTTCTAAAAAAAAATAAATCAAAAACCTTCTAAAAAAAGCAAAACTTTTTTTAAAAAGTTATGGTCATAAGAAAAAAGAAAATTTATTATGAAGAACACAAATACAGGAGAACTAACAGTTTAGCATTTGGCAACTTTTCGCACAAAGGCACTCGTGCACCAAAAGCAAGCCTTAACTCTGCTTCGCCGATCTCCTTTGCCATTGAGGAAAGTAAATTTGGGAGAGTCGCGCTGTCCGATCCCATCTCAAATGGCCTCTTTCCAGAAGAGCCTTTGGCGATGTCTATTTTGACAGATGAAAACATGCTGTTCGGTCTTAAGTTCAATGGATAGATCGTCGACTTCTTCGCTTTTTGTCAGGAAAGGAGGAGGTTTTCTTTGGCAAAAACAGACGGCTATCTCATGTTTCGGCTTCTTAGGGGGCTTTCATCTGTAGTGTTTTTTCTCCTTTTATTTGTTTCACTATCCTCTCTTACAATACGGAGCATAGTGTTTTGATGGGAGGGTAGCATCAGGCACAGTAATTGCTGGCGACGAGGTAGGGAAGGTGGCGGGAGCAGTGGCATTGTTGCCAGAAAGAAAATCTCCACGGGTGTCCATGCGTGGAATGTGCATGGATTAATTATTTGATTACCATATTTGCTATATTAATGACACTGTGCTACTATTTTTCGAGCCAAAATTTGCGTTTTTTTTTCGTAACATCTTGCGTAAAGGCATCGGCATGATTCTCTTGCATTTCCATCAATTTGTAGGATTTATAATTTTTGAAAACCACTAAAAGAGATGTAAATCTACAACTTTTCAGAGCATTGCAAAGCATTAAAAATAGTGGAAGTGTAAGAGGATCAAGGATGACCTTACGTAAGGGGTGTACTACTACAGTGGCGGAATTTTAAATAGAAAAGGTTGGCGCGTAATATAAATCTGGCCGCCAAACGGCCAGGAAAGAAAGAAGTGAGGAGAGCCCTATACCATTCGATAGAGCTGGAAAAATACTATAACTCAATATATTTTTTATGTACCTCAAGTGAGCAAAAAATACTGAGACAACAAGCATTGATAAATGGCAACGAATTTTAAATAGAAAAATTCTTTTCTATTTCTCGTTCTCAATAAGAAGTAACCATATCTTGTTTTTTATGACTTCTAAGCATCTTCTCTTCATAGAATATACTAAGCGTTCACATCGTTCTTTTGAGATACTCATCCAAGCTCCTTTGATAACCTCGAATAGTTCATCTTTGCTTTTTGGCTTCTTTTCTTTTATTACCTTGTTTACATCAATCCAGAGCATTTCGATGGAATTCAAATCAGGGCTTTGAGCCGGCCAATCTAATACAGTCCAACTTCTTGCAGAAATATAGCTTTTAGCCTTTTTTGAAACGTGTTTTGGGTCGTTGTCTGCCTAAAGAAAAACTACTACCGTAACCAGTACTTAAAAATAAAATGCTCGCCTGGAAAATCCAGCCAGGACCGAAGTTGTTTGTGACGTAGGAATCAGCTACTGTATCAAGGATTTCATCCACGTATAAATTCTGATCTATTATGCCGTTTATTCGATGTAGAGGCCCGGTACCTTCTAATGTCATGCATCCCCATATCATTACAGATTTGGGGTGTGTTTTACAGTTGCTTTTGTGCATTTTGATTTGAATTTTTCACCGGGGTGGCGTCTTACATAGGTTTTTCATCAGAACCAGGTGAATTGAATTTAGACTTGTCTGTCCATAACACATAAAACAGAAAATTTGAAAAATATCAGAAGCGTACCATTGACCATTGGTGCGGAGTCCAGTCGACATGTTCTTTGGCAAATTGAAGTATTCTTTTCTGGTTTTTTTTAGATAAAAGACTTCTTGCGAGCAATTCTTCCCATTAGCCCGAATTCATTTAGCCTCTTCTGGACGGTCCTAACAGATATGGGAACAGAAAGTACTGGGAGAATCTCTTTGTGAATATCTACTGCTGTTTTATGCCTATCTGCTTCCGATAGTCTGTGGATAGCTCGATCGTTCCTGCTCGTCGTCTTCCTTGTTCTATTTCTAACGACATTGCTGGTTGTTCCGGGCTTGTTGACATGATTTACTGCATTCCAACAGGCTTTTACTGAGTAGTTAGTCAATTTAGCTATCCGAGGAAACAAAAGTCCATCGGCTCTTAATGAGAGGATCTTCTGGCGTTCTAAAGGCGTAACATAGCTTGCTCTTCCTATTTGAAGCCTTAAAACACTATATAAGATTTGACCATGTACAAAGAAAATACGAGGATGAAAAATACAAAACGTCAATTTTTTCTATTTCAAATTCCGCAATGTATAAACGAGCTGAAATAGAGAGCGAGTTTGCAACTGCAGGCAGATCTTTTCCAGACTTGGAGACAAGAGTTGATTAAGTTTTAAAACTATTGAACATTTAGTTATTAATAGGTTTAATAACTAAACTTAATAAATACATATTGTAAGATAGTTTTCAAGCTTGCGATCGGTTTCTCGCTTTCCTATCTTTGTGAAAAACTTCAATCATCTTTCAAATAAAGACCAAAGAAATTGAGTAAAGAAATTTATTGCTTGGCAATTATTCTTTTGTACAGATAAAGAGACACGTGACGCCTCTCTTTAGACACGGCAGCATTGTCCTCCGCAGGGAGAGTAGTTCTGCTGGCACTGACAGCTCTGAATTTCCATTTACTTCGAAAAAAAACAAGACTTACATTCATTGGAGTTTGCTGGCAAGGGGTGACGGCGGGAGCACAGGACTGCTGGCAGGACTGTTGACAGGCTGGCTGGCAAGTATTCATTGGCTGCTGTTGCTGAACGCATTGCTGCTGGCAGGTCTGTTGGCACATCGGCTGGCACTGAGAGCTCTGGGCGACGGAAGCAGAGAGTTGGATCTGGACGATCTGGGGAGGAGTGATGGGAGCAGCGCACGAGTTCTGACACTGCTGGCAGACCTGGACGGGTTGGCTGGGTTGGCAAGCTGGCTGGCATTGTTGGGCACAGCTGGGGGCAGCACAAGTCTGTTGGCACTGTTGCTGGCATTGAGGCTGGCACTGTTGCTGAGGGATTTGCTGTTGTTGACAGGTCTGTTGGCACTGTTGCTGACACTGGGGCATGCAAGTGGTGATGGCCTGTTGCTGGATGCACTGGGGAGTGCAAGCTGGCTGGCAGGTTGGCTGACATTGAGGAGCTGCAAGGGCGAGAGCCATAGGAGGAGCGCATTGGCAGGACTGCTGGCACTGGGGCATACAGCTAGAGGCGGCCATTGGCTGGCTACATTGCTGCTGACAGGCCTGTTGACAAGCTGGCTGGCATTGGCTAGTCGGGATGGAGTAGATTTGGGGTTGGGTGGCGGCACATCCACAGGCGGGGGCAGAAGTCGTCATAATTGGAGCCTGTTGACAGGTACAGGAGGTTGTTCTCATCGAAGGCGTGCAAGAGCACTGGGACTGAGCAGCACATCCGCATTGTCTCTTCTCACGAAGAGCGCTGCCCTGAATTGATTTTGTTTTACTCGATTGGAAACAATAGTTAGACTAATATTGAGCTCAAAAGTTGAGAAAACTCACAGCAGCGAGGAGGAACAAAGCAGAGAAAATGAAGATAGAGCGCATGCCGATGTGTTGCTCATTCCCCAGCCGAAGGGCCTAATATACTATCGGCCTCTGCAGGGAGGACCGGTTGGCAGAAGCATCTAGAGTGAGCAAAAAGGAACCGCCTAGAATCTTAATTCCATCAAGTGATCTTTGCAGAATGTTAGAAAAAATCAACTGTTTGTTCCGTGTCTCGGGCGAGAGTGAGCTTCACGTAAAAAAACTCCGATCAGGAACATGTGTCTCTATTTGTTCATTTGCAGAAAAGGTGTCTGATCCTTTTAGAACGAAAGGCCTGAAAAATTCACTTCAAGGCGAACAACTTCCTTTATCACCCAACTGGATGCTCCAAAATTACTGACCAGTGTGCATACAATGGTCCACTTGTCTTTACACCGTTGTATTTTCTGCAAACACGGCAATGATCCGCAAGTAAATAAAATAATCTACGCTGGCACTTCAGAAAAAACACGTTTCTGATCACTTGTTTCAAAGGAAACTTTTTATGAAATAAAATCCAGCTACAAACATCCTATGCCATCGAAGAAACAATAGCTGATTTGACTTGATTGATTTATAATTTTACTTTTTTTACTTTATACAGGGTGCGGAAAGAGTTCTGATACTTTTTTCAAGCGACTACAAAAATTGTTAAAATAGCGTTCAACTTTTTTGTTTATCTTTCTTACTTTTGTTGATGTCTTTTAACTTGTTTGTAACAAAAAATTATGTTTTTTCTTTAAGCTTGAATACTAAATGACAATTATCTTAAGAACAAAACTTTTTACAAGCCTATTGTATATTGCTATGTATAGAGGAAAACAAGTTTTGAGTAATTAACACAGATACCAATGATCGATTACTTAGTGTCTTTAGCTGAGTGATGCCATTCTATCTTGCGAAAGGAATCCCTTTGGAGGGATTGTGGTTTGCCTGCGAGGTTTGCGTGTTGCATATGGCTTTATGAAGATACCGTATTTCTTCTAATAGAAGCCGGTTCAACGAGAGGGTTGAAAAATAGAAGAAATACGGTATTTGTCACTGGAAGAGAATACAAAAAAGAAGCCTTAAAATCTGTGGAGATGTTTGATCCAAAACTACAGAAATGGATTTTATTTTGTGATTTGCCTATTGAAGTTGCCGGCCATGTGATGCTAATCAGCAATTCAACTTTATCCATTTTTGGAGGTTATATATTAAACGATTTAGATCATCTAGTGGAAAACAATTTATGGGAAATGAATATCGAAGATCCCGAGAAGGAATGAACACAAAAGCAGAGTTTTAAACATCTACAAAAGTATTTTGGAATAGAAAAACTCTCAAATGGAATTACTGTGTTTTGTTATGAAACATCCGAAGTATTTGATGGAAATGAATGGATGGATGGACCAAAACTGCCTCAAAAACTATTGCATTTTGCTTATACATCCATTCCGGCGAAAACTTAAACAAGCCCCCCACCCTCCATTTAATCAACTACTAAGCCTAAGCTGAAAATTAAAGAAAAGTTACATTTAACTACTGATTAACAAAATTCTTCAAAAACTGGAATATACGCTTTCTAAACTCGGCTTTATCGTTCTCTCGAATCACAGATTCAGCGATATAACCGGCAAGATGAGCATCGGGTGTTCCATGAGCCTTTTTCAAGGGATGTTTAAGACGCGATCAGAATGGCTTTATACCATTTGTACATACTTCTGTTCCATCCGTATAAAGCCTAAAAGTAAAACTAACTGACCTTAAATAGTACTTTTGAAGCCGGTGCTATTGTTGACTGAATAATTATGCTTAAATATTTTGGAAAGACCATTGTAAGACGGCCACATGTCCGAGAAAATAGTACTTTCAGTTTCAACATGTTTTTGCAGTAATGGAATTAATATTTTACTGGTTCTGTTTGAGACTTTCTCGGCGAACACTTTTTTTGTATTCCGCGACAGACCTAGATATAACTGCTTTGAAGAGTAATTAATCTACACACACCCAAACTGTTTCCCTCCTAATTGCTTCTCTTCCATATTTTCGTGTATGGATAGCTGTTTCGTCAATTTCTACAATATCACCAGCTGCTCCAAGTTTAGGATATGTTGAAACGATTCTTTTGAAAGTGCTGCAAAGATATAGGCAAACTAACTTTTCACAGATCTCTCGAAAAAATCCTTTGTAATTAACTACAGTAATGTTTGATACTTTTAATTCTTTGATAATTTGGTCAGAGCTATAATTAAAAGTCCACATGTATAACAGCTTGACTGTTCGATATAAATCCAAAGAGCCACGCTCAAAGAAGGAATTCACTTTAATTTCTCTCATTGAACAATTGGGCTTCTTATCAATTCGACATCGCCACTAAAAAACAATTTAAAAACTCAACACAAACTGTAACTACCTCCATGCTATTCCCTCTTTTACGTAGAGACATGGAATTTCCACAAACCTGGCACAGAAACTGTTGTACTAATAACCCTTCATCCAACATTTGCCTAATGAGGGTATGCTGATCAGGAAAGGCTTTCAAAAATTCTGCTAAGGTGCTAATCGATTCCATTTCTTAAAAGTTTAAGTAACCTTAACCCGAAGAAGTTGCACAGGAAAAAAAAAACAAAAAATACAATTAAATAAATGTTGAAAGTAAACCAAAGTAGGATAGAGGGGTGGAGGGCTTGTCTAAACTCTCAAGCTTTTTGGTGGGGGATCAACATGTCTGAGCACTTTGGGGGGCGCGGCTAAACGAAGTGGGAGATTGTCTCAATGTAGCCCCCGAATTTCCCAAAATGATTAGCGCCGGTTGCTCTGCAAATCAATAAAAAATTACTTTGAATTCTTTCTGTTTAAACCGATCAGCTATGTCAATCTCCGCAAGAAGCCTAAATTCTTCAAAGATGTGTTTTTTATTTCCAAAGTGCCGCAGATTCTCTCCACTTTGCTCAGAAAACCAGTCTGCTTCTCGGGAATCCTGACCAAGCCGTAGAAAGTCCCATCCTCCTCGACAAAAGTGTTGTTGTTGATGACGTTGAGTGCTTTTTGGAGAAGTTTGGGGACATTTTCTGAAGGGAGCTCCGTCTCCAAATTGAATTCAAATTCCACATCTAAGAGCTCAACTGCAGCAACGACTGGAAGCAACAAAGATGAGATTCATCGTGGAAAGACTAGCTCTCTCGGATGAGAAGAATCTACTAGAATGAATGGCGAAATCAGGGGATTTTAATCAGATTCACAGTTATGACCCAAGAGATCGAATTGAATCAATCTTCCATTTTCAAATGATTTTTAAACAATTTATGAGAATTTCATTCTTCGAGGGAACAAGGAATGGATTTCATACAAATACGGCTTAAAATTGTGCAAATTTCTTTAGCAAACTTTCTTCAAGAGATCTGGGCATGGATGTATAAGCAAAAGATGCTAGATCTTGAGGCAGTGTGGGTCCATCGATCCAGTCATTTCCATCAAATATTTCAGATGTTTCTCCAGTTCCTCCCCAACCACCAAATACAATAATTCCATTTGAGAGTTTTCCTATTCTAAATCTACATCGTGAATGTTTAAAACTCTGTTTTTCTGTCCATTTCTTTGTTGGATCTTCGAAATCCATTTCCAATACGCTATTTAATCGGCCAGATACTGTTGAGCCTCCAAAAATGGATAGAGTTGAATTGCTGATTAGCGTTATATGGCCGGCCACTTCAAAAGGCAAATCACAAAATAAAACCCATTTCTGTAGTTTTGGATCAAAAATCTCCACAGATTTTAACTTTTTGCTATTATATCCTCCAGTGACAAATATTCGATCCTTAAATACTGCTGCTGCAGCATTAGATCTTCCAATATTCAATTCTCTGGAAGGTTTTTGATTAAAGGAGCAGTCTGGCGTCTTTCAAAAGTTTCTTTTATTTGATGCAAAATAATGCACTGATTTCGAAAATGCACACGAAATTGTATGAAATCAATTGAAGAAAGAAAATTTTGTCGCACTTTTAGATCCGTCGCTATTACTGTAGCTACAGAAATCTGGTAAAATCATCAACACCCAGTGCCCCTTTAAAATTTGGAGGAAAACTAACGGAATGTAGGTCCATTTGTCTTGGGAAATATCATACTTTTCTACTGATTTTAGAACATCTCCAGGGTATCCAGCATGTCCTCCAATAGCCCAGATATCTCTTTCATAAACCAGAGAACTACTGGAAAAATAAGCCCTTTTTTGATTTAGCGATGCCAATTCCATTCAACTTCCATCATTTTTCAATTTATAACAGTCCTGCTGATAACCATTGGCATATCCTCCAAAAATATAGATTTCTTCATTGAGTACAACAGCTCCAAAACTTTCCATCCCTATTGGAAGAGTGATTCTCAGTTCCTTCCAACTCCTCCACATCTTCTGCTTCACTTCTTTTCCCATCTACATCAATCCTCTCATCTTCGAGTAATTGATCTACGGTTGGGCGATTTTCTGCCTTTTCTTGGAGCATCATCGTCACAAATTTCTTGGCTAAACTCTGCTGATTTTGAGGATACTCCTGGCCGAAATCTGGAGGAAATGCGATGTTTTTCTTTAGACTCTTAAGAGTTGAAAATCTCTCCATGCCGTGAGGCAAAGGTCGATAAAACATTTCAAACAGCACCACCCCAGTGCTGAAAATAAACTCTAAAAGAATAATTCAAAACAAATCCGACCTGTAGACGTCAATCTTCGAGGAATAGGGAGCTGGATCATTCGTGTCAAATAGCTCCGGAGCCATGTAGAGCTCAGTTCCGATGTCTTTTGTTTGTCCAGAGACTTTGGAATTTACTTCCAGCGGGGCGGAAGTTGAATCCATTTTGCGGAAGAAATCTCTCGTAGCAAGACCGAAATCTCCTATTTTTATGCGATCCTCCTCGTCGATTAGGATATTCATCTACAAAAATTTGATCAATTTTAAAATTTTAAAACGTACGGGTTTGATATCGCGGTGGATCATATTCTGCTTGTGAATGTAGGATAAGCCAGCCAGTATTTGCCGAAACATTCTCCAAACGTTTTTTGCCTTTCCTACCAATCCTTCTGCATCAATTAGAGAGCGCAAGGTGCCGCGACTACAAAATTCCATTTGAATGTAAAGAAATCGAGTTAGAGACATTTCCTGAAATTATGAATTCTAAAAATGTTTAAAATGAATGATTCTTACACTTGTGGTAGTGGTTAGTAGAGTTTCTTGACTCGTACCGCTCTTTAGACTACCCAATTTTGGAGAAGAAGCCACATCTTCCGATTCTTATGCTTCTCGGCTGAATCCTTGAGCACTCCCTTCGAAGTCACTAAAGTCATCATCATCGCTTTCCTTCTTTTCTGCATTTTCAGTCCAAGCGCTGAAATTTATAGATTCGAATTTTATTTGGAAATTGGATCACCTGTAGTAACGAACCACATTTGGATGGTTTAGTTTAGAGAAGAGTTTGGCTTCTCTTGTGATTCGCCTGTTTAGTTCGTCACATTGAGCGTAGAGAGAAGTTCGCTTGATTGCATAATTTCCGTCGTCTACTTTGTTTCGAGCGAGGAGGACATCTCCAAATCCGCCACTTTCAAGTTTTTTCATAACGATGAAGTCATTCGTAAGCCGCGAGTTTTCATCAATATGCCAGGTTCCAAAACGCGAATTTCCACTTCCTCCAGCATCTAGATCCACTTTCAAGTAGGGCAAATTGAGCAATTCCTCCACTGATTTAGCTGATTGACAAGTTTTGATGAAAGCCGTCAAATCAGTGTCCTTCGCTACCATTGAGTCAGAGCTAGCCTGTAGAAAAGAATAGGATAAAATAAGAGAAGAATACCTGGTCGTGCCGAATAGAATCGATCATCGTCCCCAAGGCGAAAAGATCCTTTTTTCGAGTGAATTTCTCCTCTCCAGTTGGTGTAACAACCCCTCTATTTATACATTTTTGAAAGGCATCGGTTAGAAGAAGCAATGAACCTCTGGAAAATGAGATTAGGGAAGAACTTCGCACAAAAAGCCCAGGATTCAAATAAAAACTTACAGTGTTCCTGCATCAGAGACCCGAAAAGAGTTGTCCGAAACCCAGAAGCTATTTGAAGTGACGGCTCCATGAACCAACTGCATTTCGTGCATCCAACGAAGAGCACAAACAGCATGGCCAGCCAATCGGCGACAGATATTAGGCTAGATTTCTAATTTTCTATAATAAACTATAAAATACCTCATGTTTGATTGAATTTATAATCGAAGGGAGAGATTGCTCTGACTCTTTGATTCGTTGGCCAATAGTAATTGCTATATTCATATTGGAGGAGAGGATTGAACGCCTTTCAACTGTGCAGAAGAGGTAGGGCACAACGGTTTGATCCAAGCCAGTAAGCGCTGATAAATTCTTAATGTTTGATTCAATTTCATCCAATTTTCTGGAAAAAAAGAGGTTTTCTATCAAAAATGATCGTTCCCACCTCAAGAAATCACTAAAGTTGAGCTCTTTTTTCTTGATTTGCTTTCCCAGCGAGTACTTGAAGAGCCATTCTGAGACCAAAATCTCCTCATTTTGATAAACTCCAATCCATTCTGTACAAAAATTGGATGGCTTTTGTCGTTTGGAGAAGTTGCTCGACTTCACTGCTATTGTCTTCCCAGCAATTACTCGAATAGGAGCATCCTGAAAGAGAATAAACATGAAATTACAGCAATTTTTCAAAATACCTCAAGAAAAGGTTTTGGCTTCTCCTCCTCTTGTTTTCCAGCTTCTAGATGAATTAATTCTCTTTCTTTGACTATTTTTTCTACTTGTTCTACCTCCCTAATTTCAGAATTAAGACGCTGTCTCTGAAAGAAGCGTCCCTTCTTTTAAAATAATGGAAAAATTACCTGTTTTTCGTGTTGTTTTTCTTCTAAATTTTTAACCATATTATCGTGGAATGAACCCGCCACTTGTTTTGAACTCGTATTTTCGTATAAAAAGTTTTGTACTTCTGAGCAAAGCTCGAGGATCATGGCCTGAAAGGAAGAATTGCGTTAAAAAAGGGGGACTTACACTTCCGATGAGAGATTTACATTTTTCTTTGAGATTTTCTTGAAGAACTTGTACTAACTCTTTAGAGATTCCTTTGGGGTTTAAAAGAGAGACGTTAGGAGGGCTGAAAAATCGACATCAGATTAGAGAAGAGAAATGTTAAATTTGCCTTTAAAGCCATCTAACTGAAATTTTGGTAAAAAGCAGCTAAAATTGGTGAGATTCCCTCGTCAAATCATTCTTTTTTAAGGTTTTTATCATCCTGAAACAAAAATAAAAGAAAAAACTTACATTTGAGGGTAATTAGCCGAGCAGAGCACTCGTAATTCTATAGAAACTTTTGTTGTTTCATTCCGGCTAGCTGAATCTATAGGTGTTAGGGTTAGTGCAACGCTAAGCGGCTTCCAAATCTGAAAATTTTCTCTAAAATTCAGTTTAAAACGACAAATATTCCACTTTTTTTTGTAGAAAAATGAAGAAAATAGACTGACCTTCCATGCGTTGGCTTCAAATCTGGCTTCTTTTTCATAAATCGATTGGATAACTAGCTTCTCATCGTCTTGTATTTTCCTACAATCGTCCTCCATACAATTCTGCAAATATTGTTTACTCATTTTGTAGTGATAAGAGTGAGATGAAAGAGATCGCCGTGAAAAATTTTCTGCTTTTAGTTTTCGCTTTTAGGTGGGAAAAAATAGCGCAAAATGGAAAGCAACTGATAGAAATCAAAAAGGAGTATTTTCTCATTTTAGATTCGACAAATTCTTTTAAAAACCACAATTTAATACGGGTAGGTAACGACTCGTACGCTGGGGTGGCGATTCGTACAACTGATTTTCGTGCGAATCGTCACTCACCCGAGCGTCCCCACCTCCTTCTGAGAAGCTTCTGAGCTTTTTGCCTTACTCTTGCCTGCCTCACACTCACCCCGCCTCACAAAACAAGCCCGTTAAAGCTTGTAAGGCCCATTTTTCGCTTCCATCCAAGACAATAGAGACTACTATAATTTCTCAACTGCTTCTTCACTTTAAAAATCTAAAGATAATAGAGAAAGCGTAGCTTTTAGGTTTTTTAGGTAGGGTTGCAAAAATTACTTTGCTTCCTCTACTTCGTTGTCCTTCCCGAACCAATAGGCTTGGATGATTTGGATGCCAAGACGGGAGCTTCTCTCAAGCTAACAATTTTGAATAGAAAGGGACGGATTTGGACCATGGTGGCTGAAGGAGGAGCGTCGGTCGTTTTCACAGATACCGTTTGTGACTTGGGAGTAGCCAGCGAGTTGGCCAATTATGAAGAATATTCTGGAGATCCGTCAGAGACTCAAACCTACGAATATGTCAAGACTATTCTTAGCGTTATGACTGAGGGAGAGCCTCGTCCAGATGGAAAAGTAAGTAGTTAAATCCCCTTTAACTCTTCAATTTTTAGGTTCTAATTATTGGAGGATCGATCGCCAACTTCACAAACGTAGCTAAGACTTTTGGAGGAATCTACCGTGCCTTTGAAGAATACTCGGAGCATCTCAAAATCCATCATGTTACAGTTTATGTGAGAAGAGGAGAACCAAATTATCAAGAGGGATTAAGAAGAATCAAGGATGCTGCCAGTAAATTGGAGCTTCCAATTAATGTCTTCGGTCCTGACAAGGGAACGTTCTAACCTTCCCGTGGAAATTCGGAATGAAACCTATACCATTGGATAGAGCGCGAAAAAATTATGTCGAATAAGGCAATTTCCAGCTGCCAACTAGTTAATTTCGGATCACTTTTGGCCTCCTCAAAGTTGAAAAATCGTCTAATTTTCACTAACTGAATACTCTTCAAAGAAACTGCCCCTTTGAAGTGTGAAGCCGTAGTAGAGTGGATAGCGCTATAGTTTATGGTTTTGGTCTTCTTGGTTCGGATCCATTTTCGGGTCACTTTTTTGTTTTTTTTCTTTAAATCTATTCTTTGAAAATGTTTCAAAAACATTATAAATACCCGTAAAATCTGTAATGACCATGGCTTCCAACATCGTTGCTCTCCTGTCTACCGACTTTCCTAATGGATCTTCTGCCGCTGTTCTTTCACCCAAGGAAAAGAAGCTCTACGCCTTTATCAGGAGCTTCTTGCAAGATCTAGAGTACTCCGAATTCGACGTTGAAAAAAAAACAAAAAAAGTAACCCGAAAATGGATCCGAACCAAGAAGACCAAAACCATAAACTATAGCGCTATCCACTCTACTACGGCTTCACACTTCAAAGGGGCAGTTTCTTTGAAGAGTATTCAGTTAGTGAAAATTAGACGATTTTTCAACTTTGAGGAGGCCAAAAGTGATCCGAAATTAACTAGTTGGCAGCTGGAAATTGCCTTATTCGACATAATTTTTTCGCGCTCTATCCAATGGTATAGGTTTCATTCCGAATTTCCACGGGAAGGTTAGAACGTTCCCTTGTGAGACCCACATGACTGCCATTGTTGGAGCCGCCCTAGGCGTTAGACCTTTGCCAGCCGTTTCTAAGAAACCTCAAACTACTGGGCAATTCTTGTTGAGTCTTGAGAGACATGTGAGTTTAAATTAAAAAGCAAAAAAAAAAATTAATTTTTAGACAGTTGAAACCATTCGAGAGAGTTCTCGTCAAGGATCAGATGAAATGGGAACTAGTGCAAAGCAAAAGGCTCTTCTCGCTACTCCCAGTATTATCAAAGCTGAATTGGCAGACAAAATCTATAATTCTCTTTTTGAAAACAACACAAAAGCCATCATCTGAGGTCAACAGCAGAAGGCCATTCAAGAAATGCTCGACTTTGATTTCGTTTGCCGAAGAGATTCACTGGCGATAACAAACAAAAATATTACTTCGGATACAAGGAGATCCTTATCCCATCCTATAAATCAATGGCAAAGGCGTTTGCCACCCATCCTGAAGCATCAGTCCTCGTCACTTTCGCCTCCCTTCGATCCGTCTACGAGACAGTTATGGAGGCTCTAGAGTTCCCTCAACTCCGAGTTATTGCCATCATAGCTGAAGGAGTTCCAGAGAATCAGACTAGAAAACTCTTGAAGAGAGCCCACGAACAAGGAGTAACATTAATTGGACCAGCTACCGTCGGAGGAATCAAGCCTGGCTGCTTTAAAATTGGAAACACCGGAGGAATGATGGATAACATCTTGGCCTCTAAGCTCTACCGACCGGGAAGGTGAGTTACTTGAAATCTTGAGGAAGATTGATATTTTCAGTGTGGCTTATGTTTCCCGCTCAGGAGGAATGTCCAACGAGTTGAACAACATTATCTCCCAAAATACTGACGGAGTCTTTGAAGGAGTAGCCATCGGAGGAGATCGTTATCCAGGATCAACTTATACCGACCATGTGATAAGATATCAAGAGGATGACAGGTTTTTTTCCTTAATTTACTTTTCTTATCCCAATTCCAGAGTCAAAATGATTGTTCTGTTGGGAGAAGTTGGCGGAGTTGAGGAGTATAAGATTGTCGAAGCGTTAAAGAACAAAAAAATTACAAAACCTTTAGTCGCCTGGTGCATTGGAACTTGTGCTGATCACATTACCTCCGAGGTAAGTCAACGTTTATTTATTTTTTTAGAAACGATTTTAGGTTCAATTTGGCCATGCTGGAGCTTCAGCCAATGCTCAGGGAGAGACAGCCGCTGCCAAAAATGCTTCTCTCAAGGCTGCTGGAGCTCTTGTTCCTGGATCTTTTGACGATTTGGGTAAGGCTTTTTGGATGCAAAATTAGCTAATTTTTAGGAAATGTGATCAGAGAAACCTATCAAGAACTTGTATCCAATGGATTGGTTGTTCCCCAGCCGGAAGTTCCTCCTCCAGCTGTTCCAATGGACTACGCTTGGGCTAGGGTGAGTCGAGTTTTTATGAAAAATTATTTTATTTTTTTAGGAGCTGGGATTGATCCGTAAGCCGGCCTCGTTTATGACCTCAATTTGTGACGAAAGAGGAGAGAAATTAATCTATGCTGGTGTTCCAATCACCAAAGTTTTGGAGCAAGACATTGGCATTGGAGGAGTCCTCGGCCTCCTTTGGTTCCAGAAAAATCTCCCTGCTTATGCCAACAAATTCATTGAAATCTGGCTCATGTTGACGGCAGATCACGGCCCGGCTGTTTCCGGAGCTCTGTCTGTGCTCGTGCCGGAAAGGACTTGATCTCATCCTTTGTATACGGTCTTTTGACTATTGTAAGTCAAACTCAAAGAACGAGCTGATTTTAACTGTTTAGGGCAACAGATTTGGAGGTGCATTAGATGGAGCAGCTAGACAATTCTCCGAGGCGATTGATAAGGACCTCAGTCCGATGCAATTTCAATCAATCAGATGAGGAAACAAGGCAAGCACATCATGAGCATTGGTCACAGAGTTAAATCGGTTTGTTTTTAAATATTATGCCTGGATTATTGTAGCCATATGAGTCTCATTTCTTCTATTAATCCTCAATTTACAGATCAATAACCCAAACAAAAGAGTGGAAATTTTGAAGAAATTCGCTCTGGATCGTGATGAATTCAAACAAGATTCGTCACTTCTTCACTTTGCTCTGGAAGTCGAGAAAATCACAACAGCCAAGAAGCCAAATCTTATTCTCAATGTGGACGGAGCGATTAGTGTCATTTTTGTAGCCAATCGGGAATGTTTACTCCAGCAGAGGCTACTGAAACCATTGAGATTGGAGCCCTTAGTGGTCTCTTCGTCTTAGGCCGTAGTCTAGGATTTATTGGTTCGTTTTAGCTGTTTAATTAGAAATATCTCTAGGACATTATCTTGACCAGCGTAGATTGAAGCAAGGACTCTACCGTCATTCGTGGGATGATATTAGCTATATTATGCCGGAAAGGGAAATTCTGGCAAGTTTTGAGAAGGGAAAGAACTAAGAGCTAAAATTTACAGTAAAGCTGAGGCAACAAGAAGAAAAAAAAGCATTATACGAGTAGAAGTCTCGCATTTTCTCTCTCCCCAGTGTTCTCCTCTCCAAAAAAAATCTTTACGCGTTGTGCTTATTTATTGGAACTCATCTTTTAGTGGCAATTATTCAACAGAGTATTAAATTATTTATTTGAAGAATTGACTATCCTATTGATCTCTTTTGTAAAGACAATACTTCCGAAAATCATTTGTTCAATTTGCTTTGCCGCTTCAAACCGACATCGTATTTTTGAGGGATTCTAGGAGGCATTGGATTAGATATTCGAATGGCTGAAAAACGAAAAAGATCTATTGATGGCTGATTGTAGGCAATCGTATTGAGAGATAACTACCGGCACATTTATGGCTCGTCAAAGCAGAAATGAGTTGTGCACCACTGAAATTGATTTAACTTGATTCTAAAATAAGGCTCACTTGGCATCATTGCGATCATGGCATCTCGCTTGTGGCGTCGTCGAACGCATCTCTAAAGAATTTTCTCACGATATCTGAAGCAGCATTGCAGCACAAGAACCGCTCAATAGGATTCTGTTTTCGCTTCTTCATTCAAAGTCTGCAGTAGTTTTTTGTATTGTTGGCAATCCATCACCTAAAGCTTTTACTCATTTTATGAGATGAAAGTCTCAAAACCTGGTATTGACCTATTCTTAACCAAATTAGAAGAATTTCATTGAAAGCAGCCTTTCTGTCGTTTTCACAAGTTCCCAGAAGTCTGCAACCCAGACGTTGATTATAGGATAATTTCTTGAAAAAATTCACGAAGAAGTCGACATCGCATGGCATATTGAGCATTTTTGAGAACATCACATCCATTGCCTCCTTTATTTCTACTCCTTTTATTGAGTCATGGAATAAGTTCGAAAAGTCTTTCATTCTCTAGAAGTTTATAGATATAGTTAATTCCAGATGCCCCAAATGAAGAGATTTTCGTAAAAACTGATTACCTGGATGCAGTCTTCACAGAATTCCTTACCAGCTAGCGAAATTGAAAGTGATTAGCAGAGTTAAAGGCTTCATTTTGCTGATAGAATAGAGAGGTTGAATAGCGATTGTTTTGTTTGTTACACGGACCGGAAGAACAAAAGAATAGCAGCGTAAACAAGTTTCAGAACTGTGCTGCTTTTACTACGAACGGGAGCCCACGCCTTTGAATCTCACCAATTTGACCTCAATAAAAAGTTGAGCGGAGTATGATTTCTGTAATCATCATTTGTAGCTAATTCAACACGCGTACTAGTAAGTACAAATGCTGTCTATAATCAAAACTAAAGCTTCATCTATTCACGCATGCTTACCATTTCTGAGTCGTTTCAGTTCTTCATTGTGAAACAGCCTGTGCTATCTGTTCTTTACCTTTTTTTGACTCTTATCTCAAGTCATGCCACCGCCTTTCCCCATGTCCTCTGACAGAAGAATTACCAATGTATCGATAGGTATTTTTAACAAATAAGACATGTGGGGATTTGTTATTCTTCTTTATTCTTTTGGTAAAATGGAATTACTATTCACGTGTTATTATTATTATTGGACGATCCGAATACTCGAAGAACACAAATAACCACGTTTTCGGCTGATTTTTGATAATTTTTCTTTTAGACACACCAGCACAATATGGGCCAGATGAGAAGCAAGAAACAGAAGAAGTTAGGCGGTTCAAACTGTCTTTGTTAGTAAATAATTATCCAGTTGGTCTCAAGGCTGCCAAAGAGGAAGAGGAGAGTTTTTAGTTTTTGGTTAAACATAATGATATTACAGACTACAGACTCTAATAGCCAATTTAACATAAGACATCCAAATATTGTACAATCTTTCGACAATTTTTCTCGTGACGGTCTGGATTATGAGCAAAATAAGAAGTTTATGGAATTGGGTGATCTCCGTACAGGTAGATAAAATTGTTGGGTTTTGTTTAACTCTGCAGTTATGTATTATAATCCGGAAAAAGAGTATAGCACGAAGCAGGCGTATTCTTGGTCTATGAAGGCTGCTTCAGCCTTGGCACATCCACATAAAGCCCAAATAATGCATCGAGCTATTAAACCAACGAAGTATGTTAGCTTTTTATTATTAATAATGGTTGAGTATGCTTCTTGGAAAATCTCTAGATGATCTGAAGATTTCTGGCTTTGGTTTGGATAGACCTATTGACGAAAGTGGCGAGCTTTTGGATACGGAGTTAGTTTTTTTTTTTTACAAAAAGTTGTTGTAGGATCGGAACAACGATGTATATGGCACCTGAAATAAGGACAGACTCAAACAAAACAAAAAGTTTTCCAATATATATCTACTCTCTATCTAATTCAATTTGGGAATTAATGCATCGCAAAGTTCCATATGAGAGATTATATAATAGTTCATACAAACTTTTAAGTCAAGCTAGAAATGAAAATATGAGGCCTGAAATTAAGAAAAGCTCATCTCTAAATTCCCTGCTGATTCGGCAAGTAGTTTACCATTTTAAAAATGAAACCTTTTAGTGGATGGGGTAGAAACCCCAATTTGAGAACACCCGTTTCCGAGTTTTTGAAATTAGCCGATGATTCCGATATTATTCGATTAGAACAGTCAGCAGCTATAAGCTTATCGAACAGAAATGTTTGGCAGGCGGACTTGGCTCGAACGCTCATCGGATTTGGTTTTCCTTTTTTTTTTTTTTACTAATTTTCAAATTATATTCGCAGACGTGCCTGTTTATGATGAATCGGAATTTATATGGAATAGATATGAAGCAATTGGCTACGGTGGTTTTGCAAATGTCCACAAGGCTAAGCACATTAAATACGGGTAGCAACTTTAGGTTTTTCGAAACTTTATTCAGAGATGTTGTACTAAAAATAAATAGAAAAGCCTTTGATAACTTAGAACAAGACCTCCAAGAAGTCAGACTACTTATCAATGTTGATAATTTATTTTTCGAAAAAGACGATCCGTTTAGTATTCGAAGCATCCGAATATCGTCCAAGTTTTCGGCCTTTTGGTTAATGTCATTTGTGGTACAACGAGATATGCTGGTTACTTTATGGAATTTATGAAACTTGGAAGTCTATTTAATGGTTTGTTTTTAGTTCTTCACATGTGAAAATAGAAGGAAGATAAATGCAAGCACATTTTGAATAGAAGCACACCGGGTGGTCAAAAGTAATAGCACAGTACTTATTTTAAGATAATACGATACTGGGATAGAGTTCGATTAAAAAAAACTAGGATCTGTCAATTCCTGATTATCTCTTTTCGAGACTTTCAGTGATACACAACCCAAAAATAGAATATAATATGAAAAAAGTCCTCATATGGGTGAAGAAAGCTTCCCTTGGATTACAATACCTCCACAACAAAAAAGTGCTGCACCGAGATATCAAACCCGCCAAGTTTGTTTTTATGCATCAAATCTTAAAAATACAGCTTTCTCCTTGGAAGTTCATTGGATGATTTGAAAATCTCTGATTTTGGATCGGCTAAAGCTTCAGCTTTAGACATATCTCAAGGGTTTGACTTTCTGCTAACAAATATCAGTTTATCAAGGACTGGCACTGTCTTCTACTTGGCGCCGGAGTTAATCGATGAAAACAACAATTATAGCCATCATTCAGAGGTTTATGCTCTGTCTATTTCTATCTGGGAAATGGCTACGCGTAGAAAACCTTTTGACCATCTTGGAGAAAATAGGGAATCTTGTTATTCAATGAAGAAATATATTGTTGAAAAGCAAGAAAGACCTGAAACAGTGGATGATTCTCCGTTAAATTCTCTTTTAAAGAGGTAAGGTTAATGCCATAAAATTATTCTAAAATAATTAGAGGATGGAGCGAAGATCCAGATTTAAGACCAAGTTTACCGGAATTTATCGACTTTGCCAAGAAGGAATCTCTGAGCACAGATAAAAAAAATATTACAAATATCCGCAAAACCCTATTCTATAGTTTGTGAAATAGTGTTCGTATTTCCATCAATTTACAGCGTCAGATCGATAAAATCATCTTTGTTTTTTGTCTTGTTTCTTCAGTGATTAAATGTCTTGTCTCTGGTGCTGATACAAATATCCTGTTATCAAGAATTGCTTCTTGCTTTTATCAATAAATATAAATACAAGGAGATCTACCAAGGTCAGCAGCAGACACATCGACAGTACGCAGACAGCCACTGAGAAAGGGAGCGTCCCCGGGTAGGTGACGATTCGTACGCGTACGAATCGCCACCTCAGCGTACGAATCGCTTTTGTGTTTTTTAGAATTCTAATATTTTGTTTTTTTTTTTAATTTGTCAAGTTATTTTTTAACATATTAGAACTTGATATTAAAAAGGCGATTTATTTTTTGTGAAAAATAGCTTAACAAATAAAAAAAACAAGGGCCAGAATATTACATAGAAATACGTTTCACGAAAATCTATTTAAAAGTATTTTTTCACAAAAAATAAATCGCCTTTTTAATATCAAGTTCTAATATGTTAAAAAATAACTTAACAAATTAAAAAAAAAACAAAATATTAGAATTCTAAAAAAAACACAAAAGCAATTCGTACGCTGGGGTGGCGATTCGTACAACTGATTTTCGTGCGAATCGTCACTCACCCTTTAATACAGTTGATGGCTCTCGAAGCGCTCATAAAGGAGAGCCTCTTTGATTGTAGAATTTGATGACTTCCCAGCACTTTTTAAAAGAAATTCTAGAGCAAAAGTCCACACTTTAGGCTAAAGTTAATTAAAAGGTGAAATGACAAGTCAAAAAATCTCCAAAAGTGCCGTTAGAAACGCGACCCAAAAATGTAAGAAAAATCGAAGTGAGGGATTGTATCAAAGGGGAAAAGTGATTACTGTTCCATCAAGCTGAGAAACGTCAGCACTCTTCTTATCTCTCTTGGCTACAATAATGGGGAAGAACGAGAAGGGAGATTATAGCGAAGAAGTCTGGAGGGCTATCTTCCTCCGATGTGATTACTCAACTCTCAGCCAGATCAACGAGGTGAGGAAAACTTGTTTATTTTGCTATTTTATTGTACTTGTAAATTGCTCAAAAAGATCACAGACTCGTCGAGTTTTTGGATGAGAAAGGCTCTTTACGATAATGTTGATCAGAATTTGCCACCGCTTGAACGGAGAAGATTTGTTAAAAATCAAAGCGAACATGGTGGGTTGCAATTTTGAAATTACTGGTTGTGAATTATGGCAACTTCTGAAAAAAAGACATCGATCAATTATCAGAGATGTTCCCTTATATATTAGTCATACATAGCACATTTTTTTCAGCTTTTGACTATAGCAGGATTTTAAAAAAGAAGCCTTTAAATCGCAGCCTCCTCCCACAAATGAGAGCTAATTCTATTTGGACTGAGCTTGAAGCTAATGCTTACGGACACTACGGAGCCAAGATGGGAAACGCCTCTCTGGTTATCACCTTTCCAGAGGAGATTCAATTCAAAGAGGGCTTATTTAAATTGAAATATTTTTATCGAATTTCCAATGCTAGTCGATGAGGATAGAGGTTCCGAAACAAGATGGGAGATGGGAAGACAATTACGATAAGATAATTATAAGAGTCTCTCCTCTCTTCCTATTTTTTTATTAATTCTGAGATATCTGGCACAAAGATCTTATTTGTCGGGGTCGGAAGACCGATCACTTAGTTTCTCTTAAGTTTTAAGTTAAAATTGTCTTTTGAAACCACTTTGAGCTTATTTTATCTTTTTCGGAATCTATGGAACAACAAATGGATCGACCTTTTACCTAAACATTTTCACAAAACACAGGGAGCAAAAAATGAAAGTTCATTCAAATGACGTGGGTCATTTCCTTATCTTATTGGCTTACTGTATGCCGATTATTTTATACTTTTCTCTTCGTTTTTTTTCTTCTTTGTACTTTCTGATTTCATTAAACGAATCCCAAATTTGGGACCAAACTGACCTTTTCGTCTTTGGTTATTAATACATCTCTCTTAACTTTTAATTTTATGCTTTTTTCAATACTTTTTCAATATCAGCGTATCGAATACTATTTTATAAGAAAGGGTCAACAAACTGACCCTGACAGCCCCTTTAATACTTACCATCCAACAGCTCAGCTTCTCGTTTGATTCTTTAAAATTCCCCTTTAAATATTATTTATTTGGATTACTGCTTTGAAAAACATGCACCCAATCGGAAATAAACAGTCTGATAAGAATATTTCTGACATTTTTGTTTGTGAAGAATGGATGATCAAAGATGGACTTTTTCATTCTCTTCAGCTTTTGTGCAAAGTAGCCTAATTGTTGGATGCCTTCTCGACCAGTTTGAGTCAAGGTAAGTACGCAGCAAAAAAAGACGCAGAGACTTCAAGACTCTTTTCGCCCAGATGAACACCTCGGTGAACACCTCTCCCCAACAACTCTCATTTCTGGCTTATAGCTGTGAGTCAGAGAGAGAGAGAAGAGGTGGCCACTTTCCCTGCCTTTCGGAGGGCTTATAATTTCTTGGCTAATTGCCCGACGCGAAGACGGACCGGCTCTGCGAAGGCTAAGGTCAAGCCGAAGCCGGTCTCCGGACGGCTAATGCCGTCGCTTCGGCCGTTTTACTCGTAATACTTACTCATCCAATAAACACTAATTTTATTATTTCCTCTTCTAATTCAATTCTCTTAAATTTCTGACTTTTTAAAGCTTAGGGTGAGCATAAAGAACCCAAAAAATGACAAATATCTAAGAAAATTCATAGAAAGTCGTCTCTCATAAAGAATATTGTAACTGGTGTTACTGTAGAATTCTAGTCTTTATCGGCTTTACCTATTTCATATTTTTCTATTTGTTTTGAGCCAAAAACTGATGTTGTCTTTTCGAGAAAACTGCGGATTTTTGCTGCGAGACCCATTTTTATCCTAAAATTTAGGTAAAATGGGTCTCGGCGCGGAGACTACAACGCAGTTTTTTTTTTTTTTCGAACAGACTATTAAATGATCTTCAATAAATTACAGTAATTCATTCACCCTTTTTCAAGATTTGGAGCTGCTTGTAGAGAATATCAAGAGCTGCAATTTTGTAGAATCAATCAAAAAGTATGAAAAAAAGCAAGAAAATTCACGCCAAATTGCTGCTTTTCTTATAAGAAATTCGGCATTTTTCGGCTTTTTTCTGCGAAAGTTATTGAAGCGTAGGATGCCTTTGGTTATACAATGACCTTGTATTCTCCTGCCTCTCTCCATTTCATGCCTCAAGAAACTAGCCGTGATTAAAGTCGGAAAATGGCCTCCAGTATTTATAACATCGGGCTTTTTTTTGGGGGAGCAAAATGACTGTCACTCTCGATCGCTTTCCTGCCCCCACCTCTGTGTCTCCCCGTCTCTTTCTCGGCTCATAGCGGTCCCTCGGACTGTTTTGCCTCCTTGAGAACTAGTCAGAAGAAGCAACGCAATCATGCAATTATGGCGCAACTCCTCTCTCCGCCGGAAAGCACTCCGTCTCTTCACTTTCTCTCTTCCAGACACAGGCAGGACGACCTTCTTTCT
This sequence comes from Oscheius sp. JU1382, assembly GCA_932521405.1. NCBI lineage: Eukaryota > Metazoa > Nematoda > Chromadorea > Rhabditida > Rhabditidae > Oscheius > Oscheius sp. JU1382. The sequence continues at coordinate 7,992,363 of OW051479.1, forward strand.
CTTCGTGTTTACGCAACGATTAGCATATCCAGAATCACGAATCATCCAGAATCCATGAGCCGCATCTGAACCTTTTGCTGATGCTGCCAGCTGCTGTTTTGATACTAATCTCCTCGGGTAGGAAGGATTCTAATTGCCTTTCACTTTTCTCTCACCTTTTTTTAGTCTCGGCACTTCGAATCTGCAGTCGAACTCACTTCACTATAGACTCCGATGCAATATTTCAGGTGAATTTCCCATCCATAAATCACAACAATTTCAGCGCATCGAGCTGCCATCAGCCGAAAAGTGTGTTGAGCGATGCATCGAAAACATCAATTACTGTAGGGCTGTTGTCTATTTGGAGTCGAGAAAAAGAGTTTAAAAAAATCATTATTTTTCTCATAAAAATCTTTCAGAATCTTGGATTTTGTATTGTCCATACGGTTAATAGCGAAACAGACAGGGGATCAGTTCATCCTGATCCAAGACTTGAGCCTAAATCGACAGTAATTGAAGTTTTGGAGAGATGTCCGGCTCATTCTTCAACCGACATTCAAAAGAAAATATCTGGAGCTCATAAGCGAATGCTAGAGGAGGGGAGAGGAGGTAAGAGATAATCAGGTGGATGGTGGATTTGCAGTAGATTTTGATGAATCCAATCGATCGGATGCATTCTTCCCTGAACAAGATCGTCTAGCAGCTGATGAGTCACGCTATGGGAAGAAGGAACACTACGCGGTGGGTTATTTTACGCCACTTTCTACCGTGCAACTCAAGCGATTACTGTAATTAAAGAGGATTATTACAAGCCTCAATACGCAGTTTCGCGACGAGATCCTAAATCATCCGTTGTAGCTTCTTTTTTAAAATTCTTCCTTATCAAACTATTCTATTTTCAGGTAATGAAATCCCTGGATTCGGCAGAAGACCCTCGAAATCCTTTCGACACTCCGATTGAAAGGCCAAAAAATAAGCCAGCTGCTCGCCTAAATTCAGGGGAATATGTCTCTTCTTCGAAGAATAGCTTCGATGGTATTGATTGTCTTGTTCCTATAGATTTTTTTGTAGGGCTTATTCCAATTCGACCAGCTCAAGTGACTCACCTCGGCCAAAGTCAGGCGTATTCCCAGCCGAATGGATTCATTTTGGGTCAGCCTATTCCAATTCCTTCAGCTCCAAAGCCTCTTAATTTGGGGTATATTCAACCTCCTTGTTCTCGTGAGCTTTTTTTCTCTCAAAAAGAGGTCATTTTTTATAGAAGGAATCGGCTGCTATACGACTCACGACACGGCTCCATGTCCAGCTAGACAAGGAGATCCTTGCGCTCCCAAGCCTCATTGCGTAAGTCATTTGATTTTCAGTCATTTTCTAAACAACAAAATTTTAGCAGAACGAACCGAGAGATTGCTATCAGACTCAGCCAGCTCCTTTGATCCAACAAAATCCACCGGAATGGACCGAATGGGGCCCTTGTTCTGCCACTTGTGGCCCAGCAATGCGCTCCAGGTCTTGTCCAACAGGACTGGGCTGCATTGGTCCAGCTGTGATGCCTTGCAGCCTTCCAATTTGCCAAGATTGGACTCCTTGGTCGCCGTGGACTCCTTGTACTTCATCCTGTGGAACGGGGGAGAGAAGCAGAAGCAGGACTTGTAGAGGCGGACGAGATTGTGACGGCCCCAGTGTGGTGAGAATTCAGGTGGAAATAGGCAAATTTGTAGATGGTTGAGAGCTGTCAAAATGCGCCTTGTCCTACTTGGGCTCCTTGGGCAGAATGGCAAGGATGCTCCATCGCTTGTGGCCAGGGGAGGGAAAGGAGGAATCGCATTTGCATCGTAAGTTTTATTCTCTTCTTGGAGTTGATTACTATTTCTTATTTAGAATGGATTATACTGTCCTGGCCAGGCGTTTGAGGAAAGACTCTGCGATAGAGGCCCCTGCCCCCATTGGTCAGATTGGACATCTTGGACCGAATGCACTTCGACTTGTGGTGGAGGAGAAATGGTTTTTTTTCTATTTAATATTCCTCCAAGTTCGCTTTTAGACAAGAAAAAGGGAGTGCATCGATGGACCCACTTGCACAGGAGCTTCTGAAGAACGAGTCCTTTGCAATCAACAGCCTTGTCCTACTTGGACTCCTTGGACATCTTGGACCGTTTGTGAAGACAAATGTGGAGAAGAGGCTTTCCGCCTAAGAAATAGGGTCTGCTTATACAGAGGACAAGCATATGCTGGATGTGACGGCCCAGCTCAAGATCAACTGCCTTGTCCAGTAAGAGAATGTGCTACTTGGTCCGAATGGGGAGATTGGAGCGATTGCAGTGCAACTTGTGGGCAAGGCAATCAAATCCGGTAGGCTGACTTTTTTTTGGATCAAAATGCCTAAATTTAGGAATAGAAAATGCGAGGGAGGGACAGATTGTGCTGGATCTCCTAGTGAGCTTCGCTTCTGTCAACTGGCTGCTTGCCCTTATTGGGGAGAATGGGGAGATTGGAGTGGCTGTTCTGTCAGGCTAGTTTAGCACATTTTTTTGTGGGGAATCTAGCGGAATCTAGTAAATAAATAGTCTTATTTTGTCCCAAACTTTTCCCGTTTTCAGCTGTGGAATGGGAGTCTGTGAGAGGAGAAGAAAATGTGTGACCGATGAGATCCTAAATCTTCCCACAGATCTCTCAGAATTTGATGAATCTACTGCTGATTTTGAGTCGGACAAAGCAAAAGAAGCTCTAATCGCCCGTTCGAAACATATCAAAATGATGGGTAATTCCAGTGATGTGAGTATTTTCTATCTTAAAGTCAAATAATATTGTAATCCTAGGTGAGAATGTCCCCATCTAGAGCGACTATAACTGATGCTGGGAGTTGTGATGGTCCAGATGTGGATAGAAAGACTTGCGATGCTGGGCCTTGTTGTGCCTGGGACCCGTGGGCCGAATGGAGTCCGTGTATTGGCTGTGGAGCGACGGCTATGATCAAAAGGAGTCGACAATGTTCAGCTGAAGGGGGGATCAATAGGGCAATGCCGCCTCTCAGCTTCCAAGACGATCAAAAGTATATGATTGGAGGAGCCGACTTGACGGGACTTTCGCCCATCGTTCCGATTATTCATAGAGGAATTGGGAAACGACACTCCGGATTTCAATTTGATCGTAAGAAAGACTTGTTAGAGCTACCGTTTTCTCAAAAACCCTGTTTTTTTTTGCGCGAAATTTGAAAATTGAGTTGGGTCTTTGAATCCCCAATTAAAGGACAAGAATAAGGTAAGATTCTAGGAGGACAGTGTCAGTGCTCTGGCCCATCAATGGAAACCCAGCCTTGTCCCCAACCTCCATCTTGTGAGCCTCCTCGTCCAGCTTGTGAATGGTCTCCATGGGCAGAGTGGTGCGGCTGTGCTCCATGCAGAGCTGGGAGGGAAAATCGCCGTCGCTTCTGTGATAGAGGCGGTCGGCCAGATCCAGATTGTCGTTGCTCCGGCAGTGACATCGAGGAAAGGACTTGTCCCATGTCTGAAGTAACTTTGCCTTCAAAATTATATGGTAGCTGAAATATTTCAGTCGTGCTTCCGAAATTCTGAAAAAGGAGTGCCATTCGCTGCGTCGATCGACAGCTATGTGCCAATAGACTCAAAAATTGGAAGTGTCCAACTCGGAAATAGACAATATCCAACCAGAGAATCTAAAAAAGATTCCGCCTTCAGCACCACCCCATTCCCGTACCCCGTAAGCAATCCTACAAAAATCTCATGGAATTCTTTAGGTCTGCCGTTGGTCAAAATGGTCAGAGTGGAGCGAATGCCACCAGACGAGGCTGAAACAAAGAAATCGATTTTGCATAGGAAGTGACGGCGAGTTTCTATTGAATTTCTGCTGATTTCTCTGATTTTTAGGTTTGGTTAGTAATTGCCAATGCATGGGATTATCCACAGAAGAGACTGATTGCGATCCTTCGATAAAGGAACGCGAAAAGCCGGATAATATTGTACCAGGAGTCGAGGCTGAGACCTCTAGCCAGTTGGAATTCACTTCTGATGGAGAGGATGTTCGTTTTTTTTTTCAATTTTAGTAAGAAGCTGAGTAGTTTCGGCATACTTCTACTAGGAAAAAAGGTAGTACTTGGGCAGGTACCCTTCATACAGTATACTAGGCTTAAATTCTGCGCGTAAATTTGATTTCTCTCATTAAATTTTTCTTTTATTTTTTGCATTTTCTATCATTTTGTTAAATGTTTTTACGCACCATTTAGCCAACCAGTTTAAAAAAGCACTATATTATATTTATTCTAGGATTTCTGCTTGAATTAGCGTTTTCGTAAAATTGAACTTGCTATGCAATTAAGTAGGTAGGTGTTTCTCTCCACCTGTCGCTTATTCTATAGTAGTAATATAGCGTTTATTTGAGTGCCTGCCCAAGTACTACCGGAAAAAACAACAAAATCTTCAAAAGTTTCGAAATTATATCTAGTTATTTTATTCAAAATTAAAATGACGAAAGCAAGAAAAATTCGCGGCAAATTGAAGAGCTATCCGGCTCCTTTTTCAAGTTGCTTTGGTGCTTGCTAAGTGTAGTTTTATACACTGATTACTATTTTGCACATAAAAAAGCGTGAAAATTAATGTTAAAAAAGAAAAAAAGCGTGCGCAATACGGCTGTGCCCAATTTAAAAAATGAGCTTGAATGGGCACGACTTTTCATTCAACGTTCATTCTCATTTTGACTTTCTTTTGATTTTTCTCTTTATTAGTATTGTTTTTTTACACTTTTTTAGTTCTTTAATGTTCTTACGTATAATTTAGCCAAATAAACACTATATTACACCAAAAAAACAGAAAGAAACAGCAGAAAAAATGTGGATGGTTATAATTTAATTGTACTAAAGTATTACAGCAATTCACATTATTTTTGTTAGTGATATGCTTATTTTATTTCAAATTAGTGTTTATTTGGCTAAATTGTACATAAAAACATTTAAAAAATAATTAAATTTAGTTGGAAGCTGGAGTCGACACGGCACTAAAATCAACGGAAGAGAATTTCTCAATAGACGAAAGAAGAATAACAGAAGAGTTTGACGAGCAGACACCCGTGACAACCCAGGAGAACTGCTCATGGACAAGATGGTCAATGTGGAGTGATTGTACTGTGACTTGCGGACAAGGAGAGCGCTATAGGAAGAGGAGATGCCCTTGTGCTGAGGATAGATGTGGTGGAGGGATTGATTCTGAAAGAGAGGCTTGTCAGAAGGCGACTTGCTTAGAGAGGAGAAGTCATCCTGATTTTAGTATTGGTTCTTGAAGCTCTTTTTAGTCTTTCTTCACATAAGATCGACGGGTTGATTCATAGCTTTGTGAATAAAAATTGTTCTATTTTGGGGGGCCTAAGCCTATTCAAAAGTAATAAAGTAAAACTGCGTATTTAAATTGGCCAGAGTGGGGATTTGCGAGGCGAGACCCATTTTATCTTAAAATGAAAGAATCCTGATCCACTCGGGACGCAATTTCAAAAAAGCTCATTTCCGCACTACACTGGGCGAGAGCCATTTTAACTCAACTCATTTCATTTTATGATAAAAAGAAGTGCAGAAATTGATTGTTTTGAGTACGCTTTCGCTGTCGAGTACGATTTTTCTGTATTTTCATCTTCTCCGCGTAGTTGCTCTCGATTTTTTAAAATTTAAATGGCTGATTTTCACATTTAGGCATGTCTGGCACACCTTCGATAGAAAAAGCTGACAGAATAAATCTGATTGGTCATTTCTATTGCCAGGTAATGATAATTTATGTTATCAAAATTCTGTGTTTTTTTCAGTTTGAGCCATTTCGATGTTATTTGCATCGATTTGAAACAGACGATCACTCAGAATTTTTAAAGCATTTAGCAAGTGATAGAGCAGTTCCTTTGCAGTTGAAAGACTTATCTCCGGAACTTTTGAATAAAAAGTTCCCACGCTTGTGGAAGTCCTTCTGCAGATTCCGGGACAATCGCAAAATTTATCTCTTCAAGTAAGCATTTTTTTCAAACTAAAAAACATTCTAAATTTTTTAGGCCACTACTAAACAATCAACGATATGTAGTCAAAGTTGAAATGAGAGACGATTTTGCAAAATATATTCATGATGGCTGCGATTTTGTTTCAATCAAACCATCTGATAGAGCTATAATTATTGCCGAAGTGGAGGTTAGTTGGTTGTAATTTAGTTGGCGACTCGGTTCGATACGCAGTTTATCATGGCGAGACCCAATTCATTGTTCATGCTAGTGTCAGAAATGTGGTGCCTGAGAAAAAATGACAAAAAGTTTTTTTAAGTATCAATAAGTCTGATTATTTTTTAAAATATAGTCTGTTCATAAAAAAAGACGACATTCTTCGCGAAAAGGCACATTTTTTGGCCAAAATTCCTAACTTGTTCAAGTCATTATCCTCGAATTTTCAACCATTTTTTGAGATTTAAAGTGTTTCGGAATCACGAAGTCAAGCTGAATTGAGCTGGATTAGCCGAATTTTGATAACACGGTTTGCTCGAGTTTTATTTGTAGGCGAAATCTCCATTTTTGCGAAAACTCGATGGTTAAAAAGATATTTGTGATTTTCACCTTGTATATAATTATTTGGAGGGGTGTATAAACGAATAGTCTGTTTTAAACAAAGACAACATGTTTGACTATCAACCACTGCGCATCAACTTACTTCATCCTAAAATTTAGTGGGTCTCGGTGTGGAAACCCCAAATCTTGGTGCAACGCGAATATAGTCTATTCATAAACAAGACGACATCCTTCGAATCCAAGAAAGGGGTTTTTGAAGCGAGACTTATTTTTATCCTAAACTTTACTAAAGGCCTTTTTTTTAGGATAAAATGGGTCTCGCTGTGATAACTCCTTTCCCTTGTATGAGAAGGATGTCGTCTTTTTTAAAACAGACTATAGAAATATAAAACTGGGTCCCAGAACGCGCTACTGCTGCACATCAAACCGAGCCGCCAGCTACAGTATAACCAATAATTTTCTTAATTCTTAAATATTTTTTTCAGCTGCCTTCCTTCCTTACCAAAATCAAAATTTGGATAATCAAAATAGAAAACAAAGCGGTTTGATTATTTTCATAGACTTAAATTATATTCTTCTTCTACAGGAGCTGATGAAAGAATGCCTTGAAAAGCACAAACAAATGCGAAGATCCACTAAATTTTAGAAAAACTTCTGATAGTAGAGGACGGCAGAACATTCAATCAAGATTAATATAAAAACAATTGTTAATGTATTAATAAATCTTATTTCCTATGATGTTCCTTGATTTCTGCCGTAATGACAAAAGTTTTTATTTACCGTATTATCTCTAATAGAAGCACTATTGCACTACGTGCTTTTATTTTTCAACCATCCCCTACCAGATCTTTGATCTTTCCAAGAAGAATTTCGACAGAGCTTACTTGCCTCATCTATCTATCTAAAGTGCGTCCGTCTCTGTCTATCTGTCTGTGTGAAGCCTCTCAGGTCAAGACCTGTCGAGAACCCTTTTTTAATTCTAAGCCGAGCAACAAGAAATATTCCGCGAGAAAAGGCTGAAAAAGATGAGGAAGAGTTGCAAGAAAATGTTGAGGAAAAGAAAAGTCAAAGTCGACGAGGCAAAAAATAAAATCGAGGGAACAACCACTCATAAAGCCCAGTCCATTTTTATCCCTAAAAAATCGGAGACAACTCGCCTTTTCCCATTGGAGATACTGTAACAAAAAAGATTTTAGAATTGGGTTAAGGACAAAGTCAGACCAAAAATTTCGGTTTCCGATATATTCAGCAGTCGAGGAGATTGCGGCGCTTTTTATATCCTCCAAGCCCAGCTGCTAAAAGAAGGCGAATTTTTCGAGAGAACCCGAAACGAAAAGAAAACAACTCGTTTCTTTGAGAAAGTTTGGAACCCCCAGCAAGGTAAGCAGATTTTGAATAGATTCCACTTATTTAGGTGGAGCTGAATGGAGACTTGAGACGCTAAAATTCGAGAATTATCCCGTTGGTGTCCGTCGGATTGGCATTCTAACCTGTGGAGGCGATCGCGCCTTTTGGGCTGGACACTACGGAGCCAAGATGGGAAACGCCTCTCTGGTTATCACCTTCCCAGAGGAGATTCGATTCAAAGAGAGGAATGAGTTCTACGAGGTTCGGCAAGGAGAAAGCCAAGCGGCCTTTTTGAATGGTCGAAGCAATTTTCTCTCTTTACGGCTGCCGAAGCAAAACGACAGATACAGGTAATTCCTATTAGTAGAGAGGATTAGCTTTAATCGATTGATTTCTTTTTAGATATCGCTCCGACTCCTAGAATGGAGATTAACCAAGAAGATATGACTTCAAGTCTATTTCCTAATCAGACTTCTATGTAGATTTTGTATATATCAGCTATTTTTGAGAGATTTTTCACTTCAATCTAATAATCCCTAGGGCTATTACCATATTCCCGCTGAAAACCCTTTCCACGAGTTTAACCACTGAAATTTAGTCATTGCTTGTGCATACTAGTCGCTTGAAATATATTATTTGTTCTGGCATTTACCCATATGGAAAACGAAAACTACCGTATTTCTTCTAATAAAAGCCTCCTTCTAATAGAAGCCGGTCCAATGAGGGGGTTGAAAAATAGAAGCCCCCGGCTTCTATTAGAAGAAATACGGTATCCAAAAATGCTTTAGATTTAATGCTAAGCTGACGAATATCGATTGAAAATTTGAAATAGCTTTAGATTGTGTGATGCCTTATTTCTATTCGTTCATTAGCTCTAGCTCTCGAGATCTTATCGCTAAAAAATGTTCCTCAGTCAGCAGAGATTGCTTCAATAAGCTATCATTGAAAAGGTTCGTTTTCCTTCCATTCTGCCGAATTCAGCTTTGTCGAAACGAAGCCCCAAAAAACGGGGGCCTTGGGCTACCCAGCCGACAGGAAAACAGGCGAATTATTTTACTATTCTGGCCTATTTTTATGTTTTTTATTATTACAAGTTTACCGTCGTCGTCGGGGCCTTCGGCCCGACAAAGCTTGAGACCTCAAAGGATTTTGATAGGTCCTGAGAGTCTTTACTAGCAACTAACTAGGAAGTCGAGGCTGACAGTTTGGTTGGGATGGGGGAGGAGAGGAACTCGGCAGAACAGTTGGTTTATCTCTTCTTTTGAGAGTGGAATCGATTTAGAGAGCTCAACTCAAACAGAAATCGAAGTAGAAGAAGTGGAGGAGTTGAAAGGCGATAAAGGAAATACATCGGTATAATTTTCTTTGTTGAATGGAAATGGCTTCAATGAATCAAAAAAGATCAGGCATTGCCAGTGGCTCTCTGGATTACAAAAGAGATATCTGAGCTATTGGAGGATATTCTGAAAACTCTTTAAAATCAGTAGATTCTGGAAATGTTCTAAAATCAGTCGAGAAATATGATATTTCCCAAGACAAATGGGTCTACATGCCGTTTGTTCTTCTCTCTAAAATCAGTGACAAAAAATATTCCGCGAGAAAAGGCTATTCCCAAAAGATGATGGAAGAATATTTTTAAAAAAGAAGGACTCAAGAAGAAATCACTTTGACTATTCTTTTGACCTTAATCTTCACTTCTAAGAGAATTGCTCTTTTGGATTCTGAATTCATCTTAGCTGCGATTCGTTCAATGAAGCCTACGAAAAGGCTGAAAAAGACGTGGAGAAGTTGTAAAAAAATGTTAAGGAAAAGAAAAAACAAAAAGAAGCATTGAAGCCTATGAGCCAAAAATAAAATCGAGGGAACAGCCATTCATAAAGAAGAAATAAAACCAGATTGGGAAAACCTGCAGACGAGCTTTTCGGCAGCTACTGTATGCCCAGTGTGTACGTCGTACAGCTTGACTAGCTTCAAGGCATTTTCCGTAGGATTATAGACCACCCATAGAGAGGTTTTACATCCACAAGAGAGTTACGATTGATTTGGGCGCTTTCCCACCTCTAGAAAAAAAAAATTGATTATTTTTGGTTAGATTGTCGGTCGAAGTTTTAAGCAAAAACCAACCTCTTATTCTCGGCTCTCCATAATGGATATAGTGATAGACGACATATTTGAAAATGGCTTCATCTTCCCCTCTGAGAAGATCAGAGGAGCTGATTCGAAAATTATGGCCATGTAGGGCTTTCCATTCCTTAAAAACCTTTTCAACAACACTTTATTTACTCAAATGAGAAGATCATCAAGGAGTTTCTTCATTTCCTGAAAAGCAGAATTTTAATAACGAAAATTATCGCTTTTTCTGATTAAAATTATGAGATTTGCGACAAAAACTCGATTTAAAAACGAGTCTGGGTGTAGTCGTCCTCGATGGTGTATTCGGACTCGTAGAGGCCAGATTACAGAGGATCTCCCCGTTCTTCGACTGCATCGAGTGGACCTCCTTCAGACGATTGTAGGACTTGTTCAGCCAGCTCAGACGACCCTTCCGCTTTCGATGTGCTTCAAGAGTTTCTAACAATATTTTAAAGTAAAAAACGGCAAAGCCCTAATCAAATAGTTAGCACATTTCTACAACATAGTGGACATTTTATTGAGATTAATCCAGTAATCATAATGGAACTGAGAAATAGTCGTCCTCTTTCTCAAAAGACAACTCACCTTCTTGAAATAAAGACTAAACCGTCTTATCACGATAAGGCAACAGCGGCCGAATCAATAGAAGTCTAACGCTGAGTTTGCCTATTCGCCATCTTGATGAGTGGCCTTCTTCCGTCAGAAAAAAGTCTAGTAGTTAATTCTGGTAAATCTACCCTCACAATCAATGCTTCTTTAGTTATTTACGAGTTTAGTCTCAACGATTTCACAGAGAAACAGCAGATAGGAAGAGGAGGCGATGGAGAAGTCATTAGCGGCTACAATGGTCGACTGGGGTGAGCAATTTGACCAGTTTATGAAAGTCTGACTAAAATTAAAACAGAGAGATCGATTTGCAGAAAAGTAGCTTTCAAGAGACTTACTAGGCATGTCAATAAAACAGATATGAGTGAAATTATCCTCCTAGCGAAGGTTAGTTTTATTTGTTAATATTTCAATAATTTTCCAAATAGCATTCCAATCACCCGAATATCATCCGTCTTTTTGGTCTTTTGACTCCAGAAGAAGGCTATTCACCTAATAACAGATCTTTCTGCATTGGCTACATTATGGAGTGCATGGAGAGCAGCTTATTTGATGGTTTGTTTGGTATTTTTTTTTCCCTATGTTGTGTGTAATAGCAATTCTTTGCACTTTGAATAGTGGATTGGGTTTATTCAAGTGTGTAACATCGGCATTTTCTGCTGATAAGAGTGGGACTCGATTAGAGACACTAGAAAGATTAGAGAACTAGAATAAAAAATTGGTCGAAAATCCTTAGTTTTAAAAAAAAAACTTGCTCCTTTTCAACTTGAGACTTTAAAACGCCATTTCCAGTGGTTCATAATACCTCAGTAGAATACGATATGAAACAAGCTTATTCGTGGATTGAAAAGGCTTCAAGTGGTCTGCAATATCTCCACGAAGAAGGCATAATGCATCGAGACATCAAGCCTCAAAAGTGAGATTCCTTCTTCTCACATCGGAGTTACAGCATTCTACTTGGGAAATCCCTAGACGACTTGAGAATTTCCGACTTTGGATTGGCAAAAGTGGTTGGGCTACAGACAATTGCTTCTCACACTGGTGGGTGAGTGTGACTTTTGGTTAAACGAGTTGTAAAAGAATTGGAACAGTAGCTTACATGGCTCCAGAACTTCACAATGGAACTAGATATGGCAAGTCGGCAGATATCTATGCGTTAACCATTACGTTTTGGGAGATTATTCACCGAGAGTTAGTGAAGTTTTTCAAAATAGTGGTTAGAAGTTTAGAAGGCCGTATGGTTACATGGGAGTAATACCAGACTACAAGAAAATTGATGGAATTTCACATGGAGAACGGCCAAATATTCAAAAGGAATTGGAGATTTCAGCCTTATTGATTCGGTAATTATTTCTAGCCAATCTGGCTTGCCAAAATCAAAGTTTTCACTTATCGGAGTTGAAAAGTGAGGCGTAGAATCAACAAAGCAGAGAAAATCAAAAAATAACTTCCAGTGGCTGGGACAGCAACCCAAGAAGTAGACCAGAAATCTCAGAATTTATTGAATTTTCCCGGAAAAAGAGGTTAGATCAAGAGAATCCCAGAAAAGTTGTCAGCCAACAGAATTTGCAAATACAAAATACATCGGTTCGATTTTTAATTTTTAGAATTTGCTTGTAGATATTAATTTTGGGTGGTTGGTCATCTTTGAATAAAATTTACTTGCTCGATTCGAAGGCTCAAAGTTGGAAGGAATTGAGCATCATTCTTCCAGTGGAAATGCGAAATTTTGGAGCTGTTGTACTCAATGAAGAAATTTATATTTTTGGAGGATACCAGTTCAAGCCCACAAGTTTCAATTATACTTATCAGCAGGACTGTTATAAATTGAAAGATGATGGAAGTTGGATCAAATTGGCATCACTAAACCAACAAAGATTAGCTATTTCCAGTAGCTCTCTGGTTTACAAAGGAGATATCTGGGCTATTGGAGGAATTTCTAAAGATTATTCTTTAAATTCAGTCGAAAAGTATGATATTTCCCAAGATGAATGGACCTACATGCCGTTAGTTTTTCTCAAAATTCAATTAAAAACCTTCCAGAAAAATGAATTATGCAAGATATTTTGCAGCAGCAGCAGTATTTAAGGATCGAATATTTGTCACTGGAGGAAATGATGATGGAGAAACCTTAAAATCCGTGGAGATGTTTGATCCAAAACTACAGAAATGGATTTTATTTGGTGATTTGCCTATTGAAGTGGCTGGCCATACAATGCTAATCAGCAATTCAACTCTATCCATTTTTGGAGGCTATTCAGAATACAATAGGGGGTATTCCCCATTAAATAGCGTATGGGAAAGGGATATTGCAGATCCCGAGAAGAAATGGACAGAAAAACAGAGTTTTAAACATCCACGAATGTATTTTGGAATAGGAAAACTCTCAAATGGAATTATTGTATTTGGTGGCGGTTGGGAAAGTAATCAAATATGCGAAATATTTGATGGAAAGAAATGGATTGATGGACCAGAACTACCTCAAGAACTTGAAAGATTTGCTTATACATCCATTCCCCGATCTCTTGAAGAAAGATTTCTGGAACAATTTTCTCGGAAAAAGAGGCCAGATCGAAATAATTTAATTCCGGATGGTTTGTTTAAAATTGAGTAATTTAAGGAAGTTTTTTTAGCGCAAAATGTGATTCAAACCGAAAACAAAGTTGAAAAACTGAGCGGAGAACAGCAAAATACATCGGTAGGATTTTTAACTTTTAGACTTTGCTTGTAGGTTTTAATCTTGGGTGGTAGTGGACTTTTAGATACAATTTACTTGCTCGATTCGAAGGATCAAAGTTGGAAGAAACTGAGAATCACTCTTCCGATGGGAATGCATGGCTTTGGAGCTGTTGTACTCAATGAAGAAATCTATATTTTTGGAGGAGTTGCCAATCGTGATTTTAAACAAGATTGTTATAAATTGAAAGATGATGGAAGTTGGATGAAATTGGCATCGCTAAATCAAAAAAGATCTGAAATTTCCAGTAGCTCTCTGGTTTACAAAGGAGATATCTGGGCTATTGGAGGAATTTCTAAAGATTATTTTTTAAATTCAGTAGAAAAGTATGATATTTCCCAAGACAAATGGACCTACATGCCGTTAGTTTTTCTCAAAATTCAATTAAAAACCTTCTAGAGCAATGAATTATGCAAAACGTTTTGCAGCAGCAGCAGCATTTAAGGATCGAATATTTGTCACTGGAGAATGGAATAGAGAAAGATTAAAATCTGTGGAGATGTTTGATCCAAAACTACAGAAATGGATTTTATTTTGTGATTTGCCTATTGCAATTTTTGACCATACGATGTTAATCAGCAATTCAACTCTATTCATTTTTGGAGGCAATTCAGGATCTGGCTCATTAAATAGCGTATGGGAAATGGATATCGAAGATCCCGAGAAGAAATGGACACAAAAACAGAGTTTTGCCTATCCACGATATAATTTTGGAATAGGAAAACTCTCAAATGGAATTATTGTATTTGGTGGAGATATGATAAGGATATTTTATGCTAATACATCCGAAATATTTGATGGAAAGAAATGGATTGATGGACCAGAACTACCTCAAGAACTTGAAAGATTTGCTTATACATCCATTCCCCGATCTCTTGAAGAAAGATTTCTGGATAAATTCCAAGATTCTATTTATCAAAATACATCGGTGCGATATTTACCTTTTAGACTTTGCTTGTAGGTCTTAATCTTGGGTGATAGAAGACTCTTAAATACGATTTACTTGCTCGATTCGAAGGTTCAAAGTTGGAAGAAGCTAAGTATCACTCTTCCAGTGGGACTGTCTGACTTTGGAGCTGTTGTTCTCAATGAAGAAATCTATATTTTTGGAGGATATTCCGAGGATGTTTTTAAACAAGACAGTTATAAATTGAAAGATGATGGAAGTTGGATGAAATTGGCATCGCTAAATCAAAAAAGAGCTTATATTTCCAGTAGCTCTCTGGTTTACAAAGGAGACATCTGGGTTATTGGAGGATCTTCTGGATTCTTTAACTCTTTAAATTCAGTAGAAAAGTATGATATTTCGCAAAACAAATGGACCTACATGCCGTTAGTTTTCCTCCAAATTTTAATGGGACAGTCTCTAGCGTTGATGATGTTGCCGGGTTTCTGCTGTTACAGTAATAGCGGCGGACCCAAAAGCGCGACAAAATTTTGTTTCTTCATTATTTCATACAATTTCGTGTATATTTCCAAAATCAGCTCGCATTATTTTGCATTCAATAAAAGTATATTGTAAGAGGCGTCGAACTGTCCCTTTAATCAAAAGATTCCAGAGAAATGAGTTATGCAAGATACAATGCAGCAGCAGCAGTATATAAGGATCAAATATTCGTCATTGGAGGAGACAATGAAATAAACTCGAGCAAAACAGTAATGAATAAAAAAAGATTAAAATCTGTGGAGATGTTTGATCCAAAACTACAGAAATGGATTTTATTTTGTGATTTACCTTTGGAAGTTTCCTGCCATACGATGCTAATCAGCAATTCAACTCTATCCATTTTTGGAGGCGAATCAGGATATCGCTTATTAAATAGCGTATGGGAAATGGGTATCGAAGATCCCGAGAAGAAATGGACACAAAAACAGAGTTTTAAACATCCACGATCGTATTTTGGAATAGGAAAACTCTCAAATGGAATTATTGTATTTGGTGATTGGTATGAAAGCGGAGAAACTTCTGAACTATTTGATGGAAATAAATGGATTGATGGACCAAAACTGCCTCGAAGACTATCATCTTATGCTTATACAGTAGCACACAAAAGTTTGGCAATTTTTTTATTTTCGCCATAAAATCATCAAAACTCAGTCAATTTTGCTCAAATTTGACGGAGAAACTGCTTAGGGTTTCTAAAATACTACTGCGGATTCCGTTTTGCCTAAATCACGAACATAAAAAATTTTGGTCGAAAGAGGTATTTTCGGCTCCACAAAAGTTTGGCAATTTTTCAAAACAATATTTATTTATGTTTAAAAAAAATCAACTAATACTTTGTTGGATACCCAAAAGAGTCAATAACTGCTTTACAACATCGTGGCATTGATTCAATCAACTTTTCGATCTTTTCTTTGGGAATTGCCTCCCATTCCCTCGACAAGACGTTGAATTTTTCATCAGCATTTCGCACTCGGATGTGTCCTACTCGACGGCTTAACTCTTCCCACAAATGCTCAATTGGGTTCAAATCAGGACTTTGACTCGGCCACTGCATTACACGGACTTTTTTTGATGAGAGAAAATTTTTGACCAATTTTGAGGCATGCTTAGGGTCGTTGTCCTGCTGATATATCCACTTTCTTGGCATATTATGGCGAGCAAAAGGCAGCATAGTATTTTCCAAGATCTCTTTGTATTTCTGAGTATCCATGATACCATTGATTCGATGCAAAGGACCAACTCCAGATAGACTAAAACAGCTCCACACAAGTACTGAGCCTCCTCCGTGTTTCACCGTTGGCTTTTGATACTTTTGAACGAAGCGAGTGTTCACAGGCCTCCTCACATATTGATTTCCGTCGCTCCCAAAAAGGTTAAATTTAGATTCGTCGGAAAATAGAACGTTTTTCCACTGATCGATTGTCCATCCGATATGCTTTTTAGCAAATTCGATTCTGGCCTTCCTGTTCTTGGGAGAAACAAGCGGTTTTTTACAGGGTCTTCTCCCAAAAAGTCCATTCGATGTTAAACGTCTTCGAACAGTTTCACGACTAGCATTCAACCCATAAAATCGAACAAGATCTCTATGGATATCGGCAGATGTCTTATGAGGATACTTCTTCGACGTCCTCATAATAATTTTATCCTGACGAGGCGTTGTCTTCTTTGGGCGACCACTTCGCGGAGTCTTTCTTATAGTTTTAGCAGTCAAAAATCTCTTGTGAATCCTCGTTATGGTACTCGGATTAAGGTTAAACTGAGTCGCGAGGTCCTTCTTCTTTTTCCCGCTCTGGATCTCCCGAACAATAACTTCTTGGATATCCAATGAGACTTCCTTTCCTCCACTCATCATTTCAGCAAAAAAAACACAAATGAAATGATAAAAGCAAATAATAAAGATAACAAAACATGGCTTAAACAAAAAATTGCCAAACTTTTGTGGAGCCGAAAATACCTCTTTCGACCAAAATTTTTTATGTTCGTGATTTAGGCAAAACGGAATCCACAGTAGTATTTTAGAAACCCTAAGCAGTTTCTCCGTCAAATTTGAGCAAAATTGACTGAGTTTTGATGATTTTATGGCGAAAATAAAAAAATTGCCAAACTTTTGTGTGCTACTGTACATCCATTCCCCGCTCCCTTGAAGAAAGTTTTCTAAAGAAATTTTCATAATTTTAAGCCTTATTTGTAAGTACGCAATCAATTCCTAGTGCCCTCGAAGAATGGAATCCTCATAAATTGTTTAAAAATCATTTGAAGGAAGATTGATTCACTGCGATCTTTCGGATCAAACTGTCAATCAAAATTCTGATTTTTCCTTTTATTGTAGAAGATTTGTAGTTTTTCTATTCTTTACCTTAAAATCCTAAAACGAAAGCTAAAAAAACGACGAAGATTGCTTAATGTCAAAAAATTCGCTGTATGTCGACTCGATCAACTGGATCAAGAGGTGCTCATTACCCAATGTGACAGTCCGCGATTATTATGGTAATGTGGAGATTGAGGAGGCTATCACTATGGAGAGGAGATTTTGAGGCGAATCCGGCTACAAACCGACATGCAGGTCTTTTTCATCACAACTCCACTCGATTGCG
The DNA here is from genome assembly GCA_932521405.1 of Oscheius sp. JU1382. Taxonomy (NCBI): domain Eukaryota; kingdom Metazoa; phylum Nematoda; class Chromadorea; order Rhabditida; family Rhabditidae; genus Oscheius; species Oscheius sp. JU1382. The sequence continues at coordinate 8,009,749 of OW051479.1, forward strand.
GCCTCGGAATTTTTGGAGACGATGATCGGTCGAAGCTCTTCGCAATCAGCAGCGTCAAAGGACTCAAAGGGCATGGAGGACAAGAGACGAAGCTGCCAGTAATTGCGGAAGTTGATTCTGAAAACGAGCGGATCTCTTTTATAGACATCCTGGAGAACAACGAGAAGATCAGCTTCGACGAATATAGCGATACCTTCAATATTATTAATACGCATACATACATTTTAAAAGTTACTTTTTTAGGGTTTTAAAACTATAAAAATACTCTGCTTTAATTCAGATTTGAGACGCAGTTTGGTCGTCTCTTTTCTGATTAAATTTTATATTTTATTCAAGCCAAGTTATCAGAGATAATCAGCAATTTAACAATCATTGCTTTGACAAGATTGGGCGGCGCTTAATTTTAAGCATTGAACCTAAACTTTAACTTCCTGCGATTTGCAAATAGAATTAACATATTGATGACGATTTTGGTTCTGGAAAATCTTGGGCTCTTCATCTCTTCCCGTTCAAGTTTTAGGCCCCTTCCTTCTCAATTTTTTGTAATCTTTCCTCTCAAGTTTTAGTCCCAATTCATCAAATTTCCATAAAAAGGTTTTTCCTTCAAATTTTAGGCCCAGCGAAAGGCAGATCGGCGAACCTTCGGCCCTAAATGTGGGGGTCATCGAGAGGTCTTCAAGACTCCTAATTTAAACTTTTTAGTTCTAATATATTCTATTAGACTGAGCAATAACTTTTGGTTGGAAGTTCCCAAATTTGTAAACGTATAAAGTTCTGTTTTAAAAATATTCTTCTATCATACTTTGGAGATAGCCTTTTCTCGCGAAATATGTCTTGTTACTCGGCTTCTTGAGGTCGCTTTCTTTTGAATAAATCGCCACTCATTTGAGCGATTGATTCACCAGTCGAATTGGTGGAATTGATAATAACTTTGGCTGATGGAATCAAGAGTCTTTTGAGGAAGCTGGAAAATCTAACTTTAAATACAGTGCGGTGCAAAAAGATAAAGGCACCTCATTTTTCGCCTGCCTAGAGTCATAGAAGGCTTATTTTGAAAAACTGATTCCGCCATCGTTTTCAGCGGCTTTTTTTACCCTAGTATCCAAAAAATTAGCCCGGTTTATTTATTTCCAAGAAGGTAACCAAACCAAAAGAGGAAAATTGTCAAATTCTGTTGGTGCAAAAAGATAAAGGCAGTCATGGAAAACGGTAATTTATCAGGAATTTTCTTTTGTTATCCGTTAAGTTTTTGTGTCATTTTATATCTGACGTTCTCGGAACTGGACGATGGGAAAGGCTCCGACTTTGACCGATATAGAGAAGGGAAAAATTGATGTACTCCTTCAGGAGGAAAAAAGCCATCGCGACATTGCAAAACTGATTGGTCGTTCTCCAACAGTAGTCGATAATTACGTCAAGAATAAAGCGTCATATGGCAAAAAGAAATCAACTGGAAGGCCGAAGAAACTCTCCCCAAGAGACGAAAGACTGGTGCTTCGAAAGGCCTCAAACTCAATGTTAAGCTGCCCCCAGATGAAAAGTGAGCTAAACTCGAATGTATCGCGCTGGACAATTAACAGAACAATCAATAACTCAAGTTTTATTGTGAGACAGAAGATGCTAGCCGCCCATGCGCTCAATAATTGCTATAAAGCTGCTCGTCTTGAATTCGCTCGAATCAACATGAATAGAGATTGGACCGCTGTTATATTTAGTGACGAAAAAAAATGGAACCTAGATGGTCCAGACGGTTGCCATGACTATTGGAGAGATCTACGGAAGGAACCGATCATTTTTTCGACTAGGAACTTTGGCGGCGGCTCGGTGATAACATGAGCTGCTTTTTGCTCCGGTGGCCAAGTCGACCTTGTTTTCACGTCAAGCCGCATGAATTCTGTTGACTACCAGAAAGTATTGGCAGACTTTCTTCTACCATTTTTGAATTTGAACCGACACCGCCCTCTAATCTATCAGCAGGATAACGCAAGCATCCACGGCAGTCGTTCAACTAAGGAGTGGTTTGCAGCCAACAACGTGACCGTTTTACCATGGCCTGCTCGATCTCCTGACCTGAATTGCATCGAAAATCTCTGGGGAGCCATGGTGAGACAAGTCTATGCAAATAGAAAGCAATACGATACAATCAATGAGCTCAAGGAGGCGATAAAGCGAGTCTGGTGGAACCTCAATCCAAATCTGATGAAGCAACTTGTGGATTCGATGCCCAATAGAATTTTCGTGGTTATCTCAAAGCACGGATCTTCCACAATCTACTAAAGCTGTTTAAACTTTTGTTGAAATAAAATTCTCTCATAAATTACCGTTTTCCATGACTGCCTTTATCTTTTTACACCAACAGAATTTGACAATTTTCCTCTTTTGGTTTGGTTACCTTCTTGGAAATAAATAAATCATGCTGTTTTTTTTGTATACTAGGATTAAAAAGGCCGTTAAAAAAGATGGCGAAATTAGCTTTCCAAAATAAACCTTCTATGGCTCTAGGTAGGCGAAAAATGAGGTGTCTTTATCTGTTTGCACTGCACTGTAGAATATACAATGTGTCAAGAAAGTTTGAATACACCCCAAATTTCTTAAGTTGAGCCATCGCGTGAACTTTTTTCTCCTATCAGATCTTACTAAACGAAAAAGCAGTATCTAAAACCTGTAATTAGATTGATCTTTTTTCCGAATCGAAAATCTTATTCGATCTGGTAGACAATCCTTAAAAAACCGGTGTCAAGAAAGTTTGGATACACTTTAGAATTTAACATTTTTTTTATTCATGAAACAAAATTTAGGAATCTCTAATAATTACAAGCTGCACCATTTTTCTGGAGTACATCACAAAGGCGTTTTGGAATTAAATCATATGATCTGGCGAGGTAATTTTGGTCAAGGGAGGACCAAGCCCTTAAAATTCCTTGTTTCAACTCATCTACATTGCTATACTGCTTCCCATTAGCATACACTTTTCTAGCAAGATAGCCCCATACATTCTCTACAATATTTAAATCAGGAGAGTGAGCTGGCCATTTTAAAATGGGGATATTTTTGGATGAGAGAAATGAAATGGTAGCTCTAGAAGTATGGATTGCGGCTCCGTCTTGTTGATAAATGAGATTTCGTCCCTGGTTCATGGCAAAGAAGGGAACTAACTCATTTTCTAACGTTGAAATGTACTCCTGAGAGTTCATTCGCGAGGTTGTGAAGCAGAGACCAACAGTTCCAAAGCTAGAAATTGCACACCAGGTCATACAAGATCCTCCTCCAAAGTTGCGAGTGGTGTGAAATAAGTTTTCCTTTCTGAGGTCATGCCAATAAAAGGCGAAATTGTCAGGTCCATCTAAATTACATTTTTTCTCGTCACTAAATACGACCTGAAGCAAAAACTTTACAAAAAAACTGAAAACTAACTCTATTCCAATCTGTAGTAAAGTTTGTTCTACAAAAAGTAATCCTGCATTCTTTGTGACGTTGAATTAGGGCAGGAGCTTGCAGCTTTTTTTGGTATTGGATATTTCCGGCATCATTTAATGTCTTTCTTACTGTTTCGTGTGAGACATTCAAGTTGAGCATTCCTGGAGCCTTTCGAAGCGAAGACATTGTATTCGAAAAGTGATTGACAACCCTTCGAGCGTCTCTTCTTGTCAGCTTTGGCGGTCTTCCGGTTGACTTATTTTGTAATTAGATCGAGGTTTAATGACATGCTGAATACAGCTTCTTGATCTTCCCATTTTCTTAGCAATTTCGGCCAGAGAAAGGCCTGCATTATGGTAGGCTTTAATGGCACCAGTCTCAATGTCCGTCAAACGTTTAGTCAATGTCATCTTAAGATAGAACAAATATGCATGATCAAAAATAACTGGAAAAATAATAATAACACAACAAATTTTTAAAAATAAGTAAAAGCAATGCTGTATTCTTAAAATAAACAGCTGTATCCAAACTTTCTTGACACACTGTATTAGGATTACAGGGTGACCCAAAATAACGTGGACAAGGTTTTTTATGGATATTTTTATTAAATCAGCAGAAATTGTTATTACGACAATATAAAACAATAACTAAGGATATAAGTCAACAATAGTTTTAGTCGGTTTCAAAATGGCTACCATGAGCATTGATACAGAGCAGCAATCGCTTCTTGAAATTTTGTGATATGGGCCGCAGCTCTTCCGGAGATAATTTGTCAGTAGTATAGAAAGTGTTGACGCTGGCGCACCTTTTGCCCAAATACTATTTTCTGCATTTTTTAGCCTTTTTCATGCTTTCGCAAAGCAAAAATATGTCTTCGCTAACGGAAAATTCGTCATTTTTGAACATTTTCAATTTTAGGCTCTTTTCACAGTTCTGGGAAAACTGGGCAAAAATCTGCGTCAGGTATTTCCCACAATCCCACATTTTTAAAATATTTTTGCTTATTATTAAATGACCACTATTAATCTCTGCAAAGACCTGAAGCCTCTGACCAATCTTGACCTCGAAGAGCTCGCAAAGGAGCTGAAAATAAAGGATTTCCGAGGCATCTTCATGCGTGACACTCTCCCGGATAAGATACTTTCCCGGGGAGTTGGAATTGTCAATCTTGACTCTTCAAATAATAAGGGTACTCATTGGGTTTGCTATAAAAAGAAACAAGGAAAAAGTTATTACTTCGATTCTTTTGGATTAGATCCACATGAAGAAATTGTCAATTATCTCAAAAATAAAAGTGAAGAAGATAATACAATTGAATGCTCAACATTTCAAATACAAGAATTTGGTACACATAATTGTGGCTATTACTGCCTTCTAGTTTTGAAAATGCTTGAAACTTGTGATTTTCAAAAAGTTGTGTTGTCTTTAATTTAATTTTTCAGTGAATATTAGTTTTCAATCTCATTATTTTCATGAGCAATGACTATCATTATAATTAACAAAGGGTTCATTTTTAAAGAAGTTAATGTTCATTGTCTTGTCGTCTCTCTATCCAAAGGTGAACAAAGTGTCAAGAGAGAGACGCTTTCACTTTCCGTCTAGAATTGGCTCGGGTTATGCGAGAGAAATTGCGTCGAGCGAGCGACCTTCTTTCTTCCTTTCTTTATTTCAATCTGGTGGCTGTTTCATAATAACCACACATATTATATTCTTATATTAGAGGCGACTATTATAAAAATTGTTCATACTCCCACTCAAAATTTTGACTATCGCTTTTGCATTCTCGGTTCGTATTTGTTTCGCTGCACTATTCACACGCACTTCTCTTACGTAAATGCATTCAAGTAGTTGCTACATAGTTCCAGACGCTACATATTTTCAGGTGAATCTATGTTGACTACACTCATCGTCTGTCTCTGCCTTGGGACCAATTTACATGCAGGTATGATCGCCTTGATAGTTAGAAAAGATGGTTGCACAGATGCATATGTCATGTGCTTGGCTAAAATAGGTGTCTACATGAATACATACATACATTTGTATCTTTCAGGCAGTACCAGCATCGTTCCTTCTATCTCCACATCAACGACCGCTGCTCTGGTAGACAGTACACCTCTCGCGACCACATCATCATCACCCTTCGACATGGATGAAGAGCTGGCCAAGATTGCCACCTCATGCCTGACTTTTCAAGACCACGAGCAACTATCGGGCAATTTATTAAGGCACTTTTACGCGCGAGGTTTCAATCAACATTTGATCAGCGAAGCGGCAGATATCATTGCGTTTACGGAAATGCGCGCTGCTCTCGGATTTGCTCCTCCAGGACCTTGGACAAACTATAGGAAGCCGAGTGCAGACGAGCTCACATCCACCTCCACCATAGAAGAATACTTTGATTTGAGGGAGCGCAGCGAAGATAGAAGTCTCGATAGCGAGTACTTTTTTGAGAAAAATTTCCCTCCCGTTATCGCGTTCTTGGACAAGCGCTTTCCCGCTATTCGCAACATTTTTAAGCGTAAATTTCAAGAAATTCTTCGGGTCCACCTAGGAGGGAGAATAGACAGAAAAACAGTTGATCATATCATCTACGAGTATATTAACAACATTCTTCCCAAAGTAAATCATGCGATTGATCAAATGTATCGCGAAAAAGCTGAGTGCAGGCGGCTAAGTAAAAGTCTTCAAGGATAGTTTTTATGTAGATATTGTTATTTATTTGATAACAAAACAGGCTTTTATCTTCTTAGCATAAACTAGAAAGTAGCACGATCGAGCGCACGGCGATGCAGAACTTTTCGAAGACACAAAAGATCGATCAATAGATACTCATCGTACCGGAAGCTGTAGGCAGTATGAAATGAATCAAAGGCCAACCTCAACTGTCCGGCAATAATTCTCTCTTTCTCTCTAAAATAATTGCGAAATTAACAACAAAAAAATAAGGTTGTTAATATTTTTCTTTTTGTTGATGACTTCTTTGTCGAAGAGTTCTTTTTCGGCGAGAAGTCAATTCAGCAAAGAGGCCTTCTTCTTTCATTCTTTCCTCTTTCTTGCTTACTGTTTTCGTTTGCTTATCGATTTGTCTTCCGTGATACAATCCGAAGAGAATCATATTGAGGCTTCGAACTTACGAACCCTTCATGGAGTATATGTCCCAATAGGAATGGCCGCTCCAGCAATCTTGGCTGGAAAACTGTTCTTTCGAGAAACCAACAAACTCAGTTAGGATGAAGAGATACCGGATAATGTAGCTAAGAAATGGATCACATTTTGTGAAAACCTGAATGGAGCCACGCTTGAAATCCCGAGAGTTGTCCAAACTTCAAGCGAGAGAGGAATCCCCTGGGTTTTCGTAGATGCCTCAGCTAGCTCTATGTCTGTGGTCGCGTTCTTCCAAGCAAAAGCTTCAATCTCAGAATTTGAGATAGAAACCGATATCCACGGAATCAAAGAGAAAAGCACAGTATGGCTCCAACCGTACTACAAATCCTCACTAGAAGACATCAATGCAACAACTGCAGAAAAATGGCCACAGATGAACTACTAAAGAGTAGAAATAATGTTAGTTGCGAATGCACATCGAGCAACTCACCGAAATGCAGTTGCGTTTACAGTTAAACTAATGGTTGAAATCAACGCGGACCTAAGAGTAGTCCAACTGAAACAACCAATCTCCGAGTGCAGAATCACAACCAGCAGGATAGAAGGATATTTAAGCTGTCGAACAGCAAGTAGAAGCACACTTCGGTGCGCAACACATACCGCCACATGGGCATGGGAACCAAAGAAGAGAGCGTCGGCTGTGGAAGAAGTAGCGCAAGAGGAGGCTGAAAATGGACATGCTAACGGAGAGCCCAAGAAAAAGAAGAAGAAGTCTAAAGTTGCCGCTGACGAGGAGTAAGAACTGCTTTGCTGAGAATTGTTTCGTTGAAAAGTTGTTGTTGATTTTATCTTTTTGTTACAGCTTTCTATACGTTGACAATAAACTCATTCGTTTTAAAGCTACTTTTTTCCTACTGATTTTAATAGCTATATTATAACTATTTGCATTAGTCTTTCTCCTCGAATGGACCTTCTACTTTGAGTCATTCTTTTCTGGTAATTCTTCCCTTTGTTTTCAAAAATCAATCGATTCAAATAAACAGCGTTTTCACGCTCTTGTCTTTAACAGTGCAGCTTTTAGTGAAAAGGTCAGCGACGGACCATTTATTGATTAAACCGAAACCCCTCTTCTACTCGATGAATCTAATTTCTCCTTTTTTTCTACATTTAACCAAAACAGCTCATCTTCAAAGGATTCGATTATCTGCGCCCATCCGCGGAAAAAAGTCAGTCCTGCATTACTTTCCAAAAGTAAACTGAACTTTTGGGCTTTCTTTTCCTACTTCCCCCTTCAATAAAGATTTTCATTCAGAAATAGTCGAACACTATTTACGCTAAAGATAAGCGATGGATTTATCCGCTCTTCCTAGTCACTTGCTGGTCAGCACTCTGAAGAAGGTGATTAAAACAAAAAAAAATCGATTTTTAGGTCTCAACCCCAACGTTCATCTCGCTAAACAAAAGCTGTAAATGGATTCGGCAACTGCTCCTCGAAGTTAAACCTCAGCTTCCAAAAATTCGAAATTATATTTGGATTTTTCGTACTCCGGTATGTTTATTTTATTCCTTCTCCTGGAGTGCGTTAGACCTCTTAAGTCCCATCTATTGCACTCCTTGTCCCAATCTGGATCATGGAAAACGAGAGAATGCTTATTGTCGATTGCAGTCTAACTGGGAAGATCAAAGCGGGAGAATGTTAGATCATTGAGCTAAAACTCTCAAGCTGACATTCGACTGATTCTTTCTTCTCGTTGAAGCCCTTAAATAATCATTTAGGTTAATTGGCAAATACTTGTGAACGAAGTAGTGAGTGGCTTTTCTACACCCAACACATGCCCTTTTTCCGAGGAATTCGAACCTTTTTTCGATTTGTTCTGCAAAAGATATACAGGCTTTTGCTTTGAAGCAATCAAAACGAAGAATAGCTATTCTAATCTGCCTCCAACCGTCACAGAAAAGGTTTGCTTCGCTTCGAATTTTAAGAACTTTTAGGAAATCAAAATGCTCGGGAAAATCGTCACAATTCTAGCAGACAACGACATCAGCTGCTACTATTATGTAGCAAGGCTTAGTCCATCTGAAGAAGTTTTTACAAAACTTAAGCCAATGAATATTCAAGCATGCGAAACATCGGAATTGTGGAAGTACACCGAGAAGTGTGGAAGACTTGTAAGCCCCAAATCTCTCCTTGTCTGTCCAAAAACATAACTGCGGATTCGCGTTGAATCTGACAATTAGGAACCAATATTTCAAACAGAAATCTAAACTTCCGCACTGCATTATGGGCTGAAAAAACTTCTTAAAGGCCTTACAGAAACTTGAACAAATTTTTCATCCAAAATAAGTCTGACAGTTTTGGCCGTTTCTACACATGCACGAGTTTTGTTTTGGTCAACGTGAATTCGCAGTTATGTCAGCAATTTTCTGGACAGACACTAAGTTTCAAGCGTGTCAGTGTTGATCCCGTCGTTTTCAACAGAAATTGCACAAAATTGTCTTGCAGGCAAGGGTTCGCTTTTATAATATTGGCATTTCTGAGCTATTGCTTGCTCTCGACGGCAGATGCGACGACTGTGAGTGCATTATAATGGAAATACCGGAAAGATGCGAAGACATTTTTTTTCTTAAACTTCTTGAATTTATGAAGGTTAATAGTATCCAGAAAAAGTACAAAATCAAGTTTAGATGAGAAAAAGAGGGAAAAGATGCCGTCGTTTGATGGTGCGATTGGGTCTATGGGCAACACCTATAATCGACGATCCAGATTTCAACGAGAAGTTACTCATTCAAAAGGACATCGAAGTCAAACCTTTGAAGGCGAATCGCAGATTTAAAACCAAAGGCTATAAACTCGTCTACAAAAGGCTCATCTACAATGGAGAACTCGGAACAACGGTGGCCCGTCTAGCTTATGGAAATGATCCCCAGAAGGATCATGTTTTTTATTTTGACTGTTTGGACTTTGACGGGAAGGAGACTACATTCCCTGGCAAACCTTTTCCTATGGATATATCAGAACTAACGTATTTCCATTAATTGACGCGATTGCATGGTTCGTCTCAAGGAACTCCCCAGCGAATACAACCGCTTGGCGGGTAATAAAAGTGTCTGTAAAAAAGTATATTTTTCTTTTGAATTGACAGACTTCCCCCGCATGTGGCACTGATGGGTAATTTTAAAGGAAACTGATCCGTTTGTTCGCTTTTTAGTCGTGTTTTTCTCATAATTTTGGAACTACTTTGACCGCTTATTGCCTGCCATCTGATCGCCTATCGGAATCTATATACAGCTGATTGTAAAAATGAGCCAGGAGCGGCTGTTAAATGGTACTAATGGATTCCCTTTCTGGTTGCTTGGTTGGAAAAGAGGTATTAGGCGTTTTTGGCTCAGCATATTCGCCATGATTGCTGTAGGCAAAGAGTGCTCGATGGGAAAATAAATGATCTTCTTAGAAGGCTTTTCGCAAAGGTTGCTAATATTTTTCTTTCTATTGATGATTTCTTTGTCGAAGAGTTCTTTTTCGGCGAGAAGTCAATTTAGCAAAGAGGCCTTCTTCTTTCCTCTTTCGTGCTTACTGTTTTTGTTTGCTTGTCGATTATGCATAAGCATATTGAGGCTTCTGCAAGTGGTTTCCAATCAAGGTTAGCCGTTTTCTGTCCTTTTTTAAATAAAAACGAGTAGAAATGAAGGCCAAAGCAACAGCCCTTATTGAAGCATTTCTGACATCTTTTTTTTCTTACTGTTTGAGGCGCATCTCCCAGAGTAGCTGTCTTGACTGACGTGACCAAATAGAAAGGTTAAATAATTCATCTTCTATTGGTACTTTCCTGTTATACGGACACCATTTTTTGTTGAATTTTGACAGAAAATTTTGGTTTTTTTAATGGACTTCTTCCACAGCAGTGGATATTTGGTGGCATTTGTCGAGAGACAAATCGTTCTTTGCTGGTCGAAGTGGAAAACCGCAGTATAGAAACACTTCTAAATATGATAACAGAAAATGTTGAAATGGGATCGACAATTATTTCCGACTGCTGGCGAGGCTACAAGACAGATGAGCTGGAAAAAGCAGGATTCGAACATCTCAAAGTCAACCATCAATATGACTTTATGGATCCAGACACAGGAGCTCACACTCAGACAATTGAGAGATTATGAGGGAACAGCAAAATGGCGCAACAAACGACACAAAGGAACAGTTCGACACCATCTCGAGTCATACCTAGCGGAATTCATTTGACGACAACAAATAAGGGAACTAGTAAACCTTTGGGGCCCCAGTAGCCATGATTCAATTTTTGTGTTGTCAGGGGGGTCGCAGGTTCAGTCCCTCTCCCTGACTTACATTTTTGCTTTATTAATTCAAGTCTTTTTTTTCACATTTTTGACGTTTTGACTTGATTTTATTGCATTATAAGCATATATGCATTGTCATCTCCTCATTATCCAACGGCAAACTCATTTTTGAGCAATTCTATTGATAAAAGATGCTTGTCTATTGAAAAGCTGATTCTCTTTAAATAAAAATCCAATTTCTCGACTCAGATCAGCTTAACAGCTCGATAAGCCAGAGCCGCTGGAACAGTAAAAGGCTAATTCAGTGTACTTTGTGCGGCTAAATTGAGTCAAAACGTCAAAAAATGTGAAAAAAAGACTTGAATTAATAAAGCAAAAATGTAAGTCAGGGAGGGAGATTGAACCCGCGATCCTCCTGACAACATAAAAATTGAACTATGGCTACTGGGGCCCCAAAGGTTTACTAGTTCCCAAATAAGAGCTTCTAACCCTTTTAAGGCACTTTTAAAAGCTCTTAGGGACTACTGGCCTCCTTCATAATAAATATTTCAATTTTCTGTCAAAACTTGTCAAAATTCAACAAAAAATGGTGTCCGTCTAACAGGAAAGTACCAATAAAAGATGAATTACTTTTTTAAAATAATATATAATGCGTTGATCTTTCTTTACCATTTTTTTTACACAATTTCCTCAATAAATTTTTCAGATGAACAGACCTTTTGACATAAGTCCGGCTAAAATTGAAGAAATATTTGGACCAAAGAGGGTTTGCTGATTTCTAATTGTTTCTTCTAATTTAGCTTTTTTTAGCAAGAGGTAAAGCCAAATATTGTAACCGATGAGGAGAAGAAGGATCCACTTCGTATGATGAACGTTGAACTGCATAGTCTTCTCACAGCTGAACAATGTCCAATTTCAAGTAGAGAAGTCGCATATAGATACTAGTAAGTGCCTTTTTTTGTTCTACAAAAATTTTTAGTGATAATTTTGACTGTGATATTGATTATTACTCGTTTGGATATAATAGTCTGGATGCGCTTCTTCAAGCAATGCCGGATAAGATTTTTTAAATTGAAGCAGAAAAACTCTTTCTCTAATCTACCCTAAACAAACGGTCATAAAAAATTTGATTTTGATGGTGGTAAGTTAATAATATTTATTTAAATAAGGAAGTTTTTTTAGATCCTTTTCTTGCAAGAAATGTCGCAAGCAATGGCACAGGCTCCAGTAACTAGGAGTAACTTATCTCAACATCGTGTAAAATTCGTCCGCCAATCATCCACACTCAGACTAGGCGTAGAATTTACCGTCAAAATAGGAGAAGGAAGAGTATATCCTAATGATTTTGTATTGATCTATTTTGAGGAGGTAAGATTACAATTCTATTTTTTAAATCTTTTTAGTTTCGACGCCATTCGGAGAACGGAGTTTATTTGGCTACATTGATCAATCCATCATATAAAAGAACCGTGGCTATTCAAAAAGTGGAACCCTTTCGCTATCATTATAAGATAGTTGGAATTTTCCAAAATGGTCGAGCTAGATTTGAGCGAAGTGCCGGAGTAAGTTCATATTTTAATTAAATTATTATATTATTTTAGCTTACTCAGCATGAACAGGATTCATTTGCGGCTGTGATTAAGCCTGATGTATAGACTTTTTTCATCTTGGTAAATAATTTGTTCAACTTTTTTTAGAAACTATTTTCAGACGGACTTTTGTTCCAACTTCAAAGAGCTCTGTCACACAAAATTTCCTCTATTTTACGCTTGCTTTCTCCACCGGAGCTCTATTCAGCTATTTGCAAGCGACTTACTGAGGTTATGTTCGAATTTTAAAGCTTTATGTTATATGTCTTTTTTGATAAAATTTTTATAGAAATAAGTCTTTTTCCTGATGAATTTCAGCCAGCCTTTAAGAAAGAAATAGTTTCTATTCGAAGAATCGCATAACAGATGACTGTTTCCTTTATTTTTGGAGCGAAAATAAAGAATACGAAGGCAGTTTTTGGTATAAAAGGCACACTACAGGGTAAAAATACATTCGAAAATGAAATTTTTCGCCCTCTTCCTTATCTTTGTTGCTGCTTGCCAAGTGGTATTACAATTTTAACGAAAGTTTATATAAAAAAAACTTCTTTAGACCGCTGTTGTTACAAACAAAATCAGCAGTCCAACTGAAACAGCGAATCGTTGGAAACTATTTGTATTAGTCTTTCTCTTTGAATGCCTACTTTGAGCTATTCTTTTCTGGTAATTCTTCCCTTTGTTTTCAAAAATCAATCGATTCAAATAAGCAGCGTTTTCACGCTCTTGTCTTTAACAGTTTAGCTTTTAGTGAAAGGTCAGTGACGGACTATTTATTGGATAAACCGCAACCCCTCTTCTACTCGATGAATCTAATTTCTCCTTTTTTCCCTAAACTTTACCAAAATAGCACATCGAAAAAAGTCAGCCCTGCATTTCTTGCCAAAAGCAAACTTAACTTTTGGGCTTTCTTTTCCTACTTCCCCTTCAATAAAGATTTTCATTCAGAAATAGTCGAACACTATTTACGCTAAAGATAAGCGATGGATTTATCCGCTCTTCCTAGTCACTTGTTGGTCAGCACTCTGAAGAAGGTGATTAAAACACGAAAAAGAAATAGATTTTTAGGTCTCAACCCCAACGTTCATCTCGCTAAACAAGAGCTGTAAATGGGTTCGGCAACTGCTCCTCGAAGTTAAACCTCAGCTTCTAAAAATTCGAAATTATATTTGGATTTTTCGTACCCCGGTATGTTTATTTTATTCCTTCTCCTGGAGTGCGTTAGATCTCTCAAGTCCCATCTATTGCACTCCTTATCCCAATCTGGATAATTGAAAAAGAGAGAATGCTTATTGTCGGTTACAGTCTAACTGGGAAGATCAAAGCGGGAGAATGTTAGATCATTGAGCTAAAACTCTCAAGCTGACATTCGACTGATTCTTTCTTATCGTTGAAGCCCTTAAATAATCATTTAGATTAATTGGCAAATACTTGTGAACGAAGTCGTGAATGGCTTTTCCACATTTAGCATATGCCCTTTTTCCGAGGAATTCGAACCTTTTTTCGATTTGTTCTGCAAAAGATATACAGGCTTTTGCTTTGAACTAATCGAGACGAAGAATAGCGATTCTAATCTGCCTCCAACCGTCACAGAAAAGGTTTGCTTTGCTTCGAACTTTAATCAAGCAATTTTAGGAAATCAAAATGTTCGAAAAAATCGTCGCAATTCTAGCAGACAACGACATCAGCTGCTACTATTATGTAGCAAACCATAGTCCAACTGAAGAAGTTTTTACAAAACTCAAACCGATGGTTTTTTCCGCTTTCGAAGTAAAGGAACAATTGTGGAAGTACGCCGAGAAGTGTGGAAGACAAGTAAGATCCAATTCGATCTCTCCCTGTCTAGCCAAACTTAATTGTAGCTGTCTATCTCGTCGTTTTCAACTTAAATTGTACAAAATTGTCTTGCAGCCAAGAATTCATCTTTCTTATTTGATTGACATTTCTGATCTATTGCTTGCTCTCGACGGCAGGTGCGACGACTGTGAGTGCATTACAATGGAAATACCGGAAGAATGCGAAGAAATTGTTTTTCCTAAACTTCTTGAATTTATGAAGGTTAGTGGGATCCAGAAAAGTAAAAAATCAGGTTTAGATGAGAAAAAGAGGGAAAAGATGTCGCCGCTTGGTAGCCAAATACTGTTCGTGGTCAACAACTGTTATGGACGTGCTAGACTTCCCTGAGTTTCTTAATCAAGAAGACTTCGAATCAGCACCTTTGGAGCCGAATTCACAACTTGATTCCCAAGGCTACAAGCTCGTCTACAAAAGGCTTATCTACAATGGAGAATTCGGAACAACGGTGGCCCGTCTAGCTTATGGACAAAATCCCCAGAAGGATCGTGTAATTTATTTTGACTGTTTGGACTTTGACGGGAAGGATACTACATTCCCTGGCAAACCTTTTCCTTGGCATTCATTAAAATTATCAAATGGCCCATGATATCATAAATATTGCTTTTCCCTTTTTCTCTCGTAATGTTCTTTTCTGGTAATTCTTCCCTTTGTTTTCAAAAATCAATCGATTCAAATAAGCAGCGTTTTCACGCTTTTGTCTTTAACAGTGCAGCTTTTAGTGAAAAGGTCAGTGGCGGGCCATTTATTGGATAAACCGCAACCCCTCTTCTACTCGATGAATCTAATTTCTCCTTTTTTCCCTAAACTTTACCAAAATAGCACATCGAAAAAAGTCAGCCCTGCATTTCTTGCCAAAAGCAAACTTAACTTTTGGGCTTTCTTTTCCTACTTCCCCTTCAATAAAGATTTTCATTCAGAAATAGTCGAACACTATTTACGCTAAAGATAAGCTATGGATTTATCCGCTCTTCCTAGTCACTTGTTGGTCAGCACTCTGAAGAAGGTGATTAAAACAAAAAAGAAATAGATTTTTAGGTCTCAACCCCAACGTTCATCTCGCTAAACAAGAGCTGTAAATGGGTTCGGCAACTACTCCTCGAAGTTAAACCTCAGTTTCTAAAAATTCAGAATATCATTTGCATTGAGCGTACTCCGGCATGTTTATTTTATTCTTCCTCCTGGAATGCCCTTATTTAACAAGAACGATCAAATTGGGAGAATTTTAGATTCTATAGTTTTAAGCTCATCTCCCAGGCTGACATTCGACTGATTCTTTCTTCTCATTGAAGCCCTTAAACAATCATTTAGGTTAATTGGCAAATATTTGTGACCGAAGTCGTGAATGGCTTTTCCACATCCAACACATGCCCTTTTTCCGAGGAATTCGAACCTTTTTTCGATTTGTTCTGCAAAAGATATACAGGCTTTTGCTTTGAAGCAATCAAAACGAAGAATAGCTATTCTAATCTGCCTCCAACCGTCACAGAAAAGGTTTGCTTCGCTTCGAATTTTAAGAACTTTTAGGAAATCAAAATGCTCGGGAAAATCGTCACAATTCTAGCAGACAACGACATCAGCTGCTACTATTATGTAGCAAGGCTTAGTCCATCTGAAGAAGTTTTTACAAAACTTAAGCCAATGAATATTCAAGCATGCGAAACATCGGAATTGTGGAAGTACACCGAGAAGTGTGGAAGACTTGTAAGCCCCAAATCTCTCCTTGTCTGTCCAAAAACATAACTGCGGATTCGCGTTGAATCTGACAATTAGGAACCAATATTTCAAACAGAAATCTAAACTTCCGCACTGCATTATGGGCTGAAAAAACTTCTTAAAGGCCTTACAGAAACTTGAACAAATTTTTCATCCAAAATAAGTCTGACAGTTTTGGCCGTTTCTACACATGCATGAGTTTTGTTTTGGTCAACGTGAATACGCAGTTACGCCAGCAATTTTCTGGACAGACATTAAGTTCCAAGCGTGGCTATCGATCCCATTGTTTTCAACAGAAATGGTACAAAATTGTCTTGCAGACAAGAATTCATCTTTCTTATTTGATTGACATTTCTGAGCTATTGCTTGCTCTCGACGGCAGGTGCGACGACTGTGAGTGCATTACAATCGAAATACCGCGAGGATGCAAAGAAATTGCTTTTCCTAAACTTCTTGAATTTATGAAGGTTAGTGGGGTCCAGAAAAAGTACAAAATCAGGTTTAGATGAGAAAAAGAGGGAAAAGATGTCGCCGCTTGATAGCCGAATATTGTTCGTCGTCAACAACTGTTATCGACGTGTCATATTTTCTTGAGTTTCTCAATCAAGAAGACTTCGAATCAGCACCTTTGGAGCCGAATTCACAACTTGATTCCCAAGGCTACAAGCTCGTCTACAAAAGGCTCATCTACAATGGAGAATTCGGAACAACGGTAGCCCGTCTAGCCTATGGACAAAATCCCCAGAAGGATTGTGTCATTTATTTTGACTGTTTGGACTTTGACGGGAAGGAGACTACATTCCCTGGCAAACCTTTTCCTGTGGATATATATGAACTAACGTATAACAATTGACGCGATTGCACGGTTCACCGCAAGAAACTCCCCCTCGAATACAGCTCCTTGGCGGGTAATAAAGTGTCTGTTAAAAAAGTGTATTTTCTTTTTAATCAATAGAAATTGGCTAATTAATTGAGACCAACTAGAGGAAAATCAACTTTCTTTACATTGCGAATCGAAAGAAATTAGCTAATTTGCCCAATAATTAATTGGGACTCATTAGAGATTTTAGAAAAAAAAGCAATTAATAAAGCAAAGTGAAAAAAGTGTGAATTACAGTAACCCAGTATGAAATAGCAAAAATGTCGCTTTAAAAATAGCAACTTTTCAGCGTTTTTGGTTCAGCATATTCGCCACGATTGCTGAAGCCAAAAGCGGCAAAAGCCTCTATTTCGTCGGCTTTTTTTGTTTCCAATTCGTTCCTGATGAGACGAAAAATGTTTAAAAAATAAGGTTATTATTATTTTTCTTTCTATTGATAATCTTTGTCGAAGAGCTCTTTTCGATGAAGCGAGAAGTCAATTTAGCAAAGAGGCCTTCTTTGTCGTTTTTTCCTCTCTCTCGCTTACTTCTTTTGTTCGCTTGTCGATTTGTCTTACGTGATACAGTCCGAAGAGAATCATATTGTGGCACAACCAGCACAGGGAGATTTAGTTGCAGTTTGCACACTGAACTTGAAAGTAATTCAACAGCAAATTCTTGTATTGCTTATTAACATCGGCAAAGACTTTTGCATCTCGAAAAAGTCTTAAAGAATATATAGAAATAACATCAACTAACCAGTAGAGCAAGCCTCACTTCGAATAAAATGAAGATCTTCTTCTTTATCGAGTTCGTAGTCATCCTCAGTGTGGCGCATGCTTCGTGGGGAAAATTGATCGGCATTCATTGCTAAAACCTGAAAAGAACTATCTGTTATAGCAGGACGCATAAGTTTGCGAAAAATATTAGCAGTTTCTTTTATATTATATATTCAGTTTTTAAAGATGTTATCGGTGAGAATGACTGCGTCGAGCACTAAAGCATGATTATCCAAGCAAATTATACATATTTTTCATATATGTTAGTGAGGCTCTTCAAACCGAATTGTAAATTGACAGGTTTTCGATGAAATAATCCGCCGATTTGTTTCCAAGTGGTTTCCGATCGAGGTTAGCCATTTTCTGTCTTTTTTCAGTAAAAACGAGTAGAAATGAAGGCCAAAGCAACAGCCCTTATTGGCTTGGAACCGCACAAAAGCCCACTGGTTTGGTCCTTCCTGCTTCAGTTGCTCTGCAGCATTGGAATCCTCTGCCTGGCTCTGCACATTTATCGAGTTGTCAGACGGCGCTATCTTGTCCGAATTGAGGACTTGGATTTTTATATGAAGAGAGTTGAAAATCAGCTTCGAATGCAGCAGCCCAGCATCTTTTTGATCAATCGAATCGCTCAAAAGATGAGAATGCCATTGGACGCTGAGGAGAGCGAAAGTCGCGGATGTCGCTGCTCGTAGTGGGAGCTGATCCAGCTTTGAATTCAGCTAAAACTCTTCCAACGCAGAAATCCATAGAGGAACTCGAAAAAATTCAACTATCCAGTCTCAAAAAGGTCATCGAATAGAAGAATTTTAAAGCAATAAACTGTCACTTTTTGAGTTCGCTTGTGTTTCAAACGAAATTTCTATTTTTGTCGTAGCCAGCATTTCTGTGCTCAATTATTAGATTAGTTTTCATTTTTTAGCCTATTTTTCTCTTCTTCTCCTGCACATAGGCATTTACTTTTTATATATTATTATCTAATAAAAATAATCGGCTACGGTGTCTGTCTGTCTGTCCGTCACGCTTTTGTAGAACCCCGCGCTTTGAAACTTTTGAATTAATAAGTTTTAGACTTTAGACGTGAGGTCAGTTTTTGGTTCGATCTGTTCGGTTGAGGATTCGACCCCCACTTACGCCAAATATTTTTGCTTTTTTGTTTTCCACTTCCACGCTCGCGGAGGGGACAAAAAATGGAGAGGGGAAGGGGTCTAAAACTTGAACGGGAAGAGATGAAGAGCCCAGGGTTTTTCCAGAACCAAAATCGTCATCAATCCCTTTCTTGGATAAGAAGGATGTAGTCTTTTTTATGAATAAACTATTGCCCTTACAGAAAGAGTTTGTCTGCGAAAGCTCACGATTTCGTTTGCTTTTCAGTCGGCTGGGTGGCATTCCCAACGACTTCTACGTAGTATTCTCCACAGTGGAGATGCATCAATCTTGGAGGAAAATTAAATCTTTTTTGCGCCGAATTTTCCAACTGCAGCGACGGCTGGAAGCAACAAAATCGCCAATAAGATGAGATTTATCATTGAGAGGTTAGCTGTCTTGGATGGGAAGAATCTACTAAAATGAATTTTGGGGATTTTAGTCAGATTGACAGTTTGATCCAGGAGATCGCATTGAATCAATCTTCCTTCTCGTTTTCAAATGATTTTTGGAGGAATGAGAGCAAATAATTTTTAAAAAATTTATGAGAATTCCATTCTTCGAGGGAACGAGGAATGGATTTCATACAAATACTGCTTTAAAATTATGAAAATTTTAGAAAACTTTCTTCAAAAGATCGGGGAATGGATGTATAAGCAAAATTGAATAGAACTTGAGGCAGTTTGGGTCCATCAATCCACTCATTTCCATCAAATATTTCGCATATTTGATTACTTTTCCAACCACCAAATACAATAATTCCATTTGAGAGTTTTCCTATTCCAAAATACGATCGTGGATGTTTAAAACTCTGTTTTTCTGTCCATTTCTTTGTTGGATCTTCGAAATCCATTTCCCATACGCTATTTAATCGGCCAAATGCTGTTGAGCCTCCAAAAATGGATAAAGTTGAATTGCTGATTAGCATAGTATGGCCGCAAACTTGAAAGGGCAATTCACAAATTAAAATCCATTTCTGTAGTCTTGGATCAAACATCTCCACAGATTGTAAGGCTGTTCCATTCAATCCCCCAGTGACAAATATTCGATCCTTAAATACTGCTGCTGCTGCATAACGTCTTCCAATAATCAATTCTCTGGAATCTTTTGATTAAAGGGGCAATCCGACGCCTCTTACAATATACTTTTATTCTATGCAAAATAATGCGCTGATTTCAGAAATACACACGAAATTAATTGAAGAAAGAAAATTTTGTCGCACTTTTGGGTTTGCCGCTATTACTGTAACTACAGTAATCCACAAAGTTTCCAACGCTAGAGACTGTCCCTTTAAAATTTGGAGGAAAACTAACGGCATGTAGGTCCATTTGTCTTGCGAAATATCATACTTTTCTACTGATTTTAGAGGTACAGAAGAATATTCAGAATATCCAAAATCTTTTCCTCCAATCACCCAGATGTCTCCTTTGTAAACCAGAGAGCTATCGGAAATAGAAGCTCTTTTTTTATTTAGCGATGCCAATTTGATCCAATTTCCATCATATTCCAATTTATAGCAGTCCTTCTGAGGAGTGCGATTGCCAAATCCTCCAAAAATATAGATTTCTTCATTGAGAATAACAGCTCCAAATTCTTGCATTTCCATTGGAAGAGTGATGCTCAGTTTCTTCCAACTTTGAGCCTTCGAATCGAGTAAGTAAATTGTATTCAAATATCCATCACCGCCCAAAATTAAAACCTACAAATTGAAGGCAAAAAGTTGAAAATCCTACCGATGTATTTTGCTGTCCTTCGTTTTGTTTTTCAACTTTGTTTTCGATTCGAACCGCATTTTGCGCTAAAATTGCATCAAATAAATCAATTAAAGCAAACCATTGGACATTAAATTCTTCCCATTTCTCGGCTGCTCCTGTCTAAAAAATTTCATTAGAAAAGTTTCTTCAAGAGATCGAGGAATGGATGTATAAGCAAACTGTGATAGAGCTTGAGGCAGAATTGGTCCTTCAATCCATTTCTTTCCATCAAATATTTCGGATGTTTCTTCACTTCCTTCGCCCAAACCACCAAACACAATAATTCCATTTGAGAGTTTTCCTATTCCAAATCCAGCTCGTAAATGTTTAAATCTCTGTTTTTCTGTCCATTTCTTCTTGGGATCTTCGATATCCATTTCCCATACGCTAGTAAATGAGAAATGTCCTGCTTGGCCTCCAAAAATGGATAGAGTTGAATTGCTGATTAGCATCGCATGGCCGCCAACTTCAAAAGGCAAATCACAAAATAAAATCCATTTCTGTAGTTTTGAATCAAACATCTCCACAGATTTTAAGATTCGCCTATTACATCCTCCAGTGACAAATATTCGATCTTTAAATACTGCTGCTGCTGCATACCATCTTGGGTCATTCATTTCTCTGGAAGGTTTTGAATTGAATTTTGGGAAAAACTAACGGCATGTAGGTCCATTTATCTTGCAAAATATCATATTTTTCGACTGAATTTAGAAACTTTCTAGAATCTTCAGAATATCCTCCAATAGCCCAGATGTCTCCTTTGTAAACCAGAGAGCTACTGGAAATAGCAGACCTTTCTTGATTTAGCGATGCCAACTTGATCCAACTTCCATCATTTTTCAATTTATAACAGCCCTGCTGCCTAGTTCCTTTGAAATATCCTCCAAAAATATAGATTTCTTCATTGAGCACAATAGCTCCAAAGCCATGCATTCCCATTGGAAGAGTGATTCTCAGTTTCTTCCAACTTTGAGTTTTCGAATCGAGCAAGTAAATTGTATTCAAAAGTCTACCGCCCAAAATTAAGACCTACAAGCAAAGTCTAAAAGTTAAAAATCGAACCGATGTATTTTGTATTTGCAAATTCTGTTGGCTGACAACTTTTCTGGGATTCTCTTGATCTAACCTCTTTTTCCGGGAAAATTCAATAAATTCTGAGATTTCCGGTCTATTTTTTGGGTTGTTGTCCCATCCGCTGGAAGTTATTTTTTGCTTTTCTCTGCTTTGTCAGCTCTACGCCTCTTTTCAACTCCGGTAAAGTGAAAACTTTGATTTTAGAAAACCAGATTGGCCAGAAATAATCAATTACCGTATCAATAAGGCTGAAATCTCCAATTCCTCTTCAATATTTGGCCGAGCTCCGTTTAAAATTCGTTCAATTTGCTTGTACTGTGTTATTCCCTCCATGTAACCATACGGCCTTCTAAACTTCTAATCACTATTTCGACAAATTTCACTAACTCTCGGTGAATAACCTCCCAAAACGTAATGGTCAACGCATAGATATCTGCCGACTTGCCATATTTAGTTTCCTTATGAAGTTCCGGAGCCATGTAATCTACTGTCCCAATTCTTTTATAACTCGTTTAACTAAAAGACACACTCACCCACCAGTGTATGAAGCAATTGTCTGTGGCCCAACCGCTTTAGCCAATCCAAAGTCGGAAATCCTCAAGTCATCTAAGGATTTACCAAGTAGAATGCTGTAACTCCGATGTGAGAAGAAGGAATCTCACTTTTGAGGCTTGACATCTCGATGCAGTAGACCTTCTTTGTGGAGATGTTGCAGACCACTTGAAGCCTTTTCAATCCACGAATAAGCTTGTTTCATATCGTATTCTACTGAGGTATTATGAATCACTGGAAATGGCATTTTGATGCCTCAAGTTGAAAAGAAGCAAGCTTTTATTTTAAAAATCCAAAGATTTTTTCACTTGAATAAACTCAATCCACTATTCAAACAGCAAAGAGTTGCTATTAAACTCAACATAGAGAAAAAAACCAAACAAACCATTATATAAGCTACCGTTCTCCATGTACTCCATGATGTAGCCAATGCAGAAAGATCTGTTATTAGGTGAATAGCCTTCTGGAGTCAAAAGACCAAAAAGATAGATGATATTCGGATGATTGGAATGCTATTTGGAAAATTATTGTAATTTTAACAAATAAAACTAACCTTCGCTAGGAGGATTACTTCATTCATTACATCCGTTTTATTGATCTGCCTATTAAGTCTCTTAAAAGCTACTTTTCTGCAAATCGATCTCTATTTTAATTTTTAGTCAGACTTTCACAAACTGGTAAAACTGCTTACCCCAGTCGGCCATTGTAGCCGCGAAAGACTTCTCCCTCACCTCCTCTTCCTATCTGCTGTTTCTCTGTGAAATCGTTGAAACTAAACTCGGAAATAACTAAAGAAGCTTTGATTGTTAGGGTAGATTTACCAGCATTAACTACTAGACTTTTTTCTGAAGGAAGACGGCCACTCATCGAGTTGGTGAATAGGCAAACCCAATGTTAGACTTCTATTGATTCGGCCACTTGTCTTAATAAGACGGTTTAGGCTTTATTTCGAGAATATGAATGTCATTTAGAGTGACTGTGATCTGAAGAATAAGCAGAGAGAGGAGAAGAGCCTAGGTTTTTGATCGAATTCTGGTTATTTTGTCCGAGCTCTAGTCCCAAAGCTACCCATGTACCAGACATTCTGTTCAAGGATTACGGCTCTGGATACTCGCTCGTCCATCCCTGCTGAGGACTCATATAAGTGGGGATAAGGTGAGAAATATAATATCTTTTTCTCGTAATTTTTGATTTTTCTCAATTATAATAGCCTGCGCTTCATATAATTGCAAGGTCGAATCAGTCTCAACTAGACTTGAAACAGACATTTTGGAGAAAGAGAAACAGTAAACTTGGCGAAGGATGGCCGAAAAAAGGAATTTCTTGCTGGAAGACAATAAACCGCAAACTGATAAGGAATGGAAAGATAGATAAGAGCACATTAGAACACAGCTTTCTATTTTCTAAAATTTCAAAGCTTTTTTTCAACGAACTTTGGCCTTCATCACTTCGCTTTCACCTCTTCATCTCTTCCCGTTCAAGTTTTAGGCCCCTTTTCCCTCGAATTTTCATCTCCTTCCCCCTCAATTTTTTGCTCCAATTCCTCGAATTTCCATAAAAAGGTTTTCCCTTCGAATTTTAGGATTTCGAATAAACATCTCTTGCATTTTTATTTGAATAATAATGGAAGAAAACAGTCAACAACGAGATCATTTTTATGAGGATGGCACAAATTGCTGAAGAAGACTCTTCTCCAGGCTGCGAGGAATGGCGGTGAAGCCGAAGAATCTCAAGTTTTTGAGGGACTGAGAGCCTAATTCTCGGTCCACCGCGCATATGCAGCATGGGAGTTTCCCTGGAATTTAGGAAGAAAAAAAAACGAACGCTCCCCCAAAAAGAATTGAGTTCTTGACAGGTCCTTGACCTGAGAGGCTTCACACAGACAGACGGAGACGGACGCACTTCAGATAGATAGATGTTCGAAATAATATACGAAAGTACCGAAGAGCAAGTCGAAAAATGCCGCGAAAAGATCTACTACCTCGAGAGTATGGGCATAAAGCAAGAAAAAGAGTTCGAGACGAAAAAAAGACACCAGAAGAACGGGAGTGGGAGGTGGAGGGTCGTCCCAAACCTCGCCAGCCTTGTGCCATCATGAAAAAAAACTTTTTCTATACAAAGACTACTCATAAAATTGAAGAAAATGAAGTCAAAAATAATCCTCAAAAAGTCTATAAGTCAAGTGGAGATCGAAAGAATGATATGAAATTATTGAAAAAGGAAAGAGCAGAGCAGGCCAAATTCACAAAGAAAAGGAGAGCAGATATGGAAGAAGATTTGTAATTATCCTCCTGAGGAAAACAGCGATCTAATTAGTAAAGCAGAGAATGACGAGAAACTGTCTCCAACAAAGAAGTGGAAGAAAAAATCGCCTCGACTCAACCTTCTGACGAACAGCCATCCAACAAGCCAGAAAAATAGTCGCAAAATGGAAAAAGAGAGGATAATAAAAAATGTCTTCTTTTTGCCTTTTCTCTTACTGTATTCCTCTTGAGGATTAGTGATTTGTTGAAACTTATGGATTGTTTAAGTTAAGATAGTCACGAAAAATTAGTTCAACTCTTCTTCGAATGTTGGTCGAACTTTTTCGCATTAAATTGCTTACTTCAGATCATCGCTCTGCTCATTTTGGCGGCGCTCAGCCTCATTTTTCTGCCTTTCAACTGCGGGAAGAGCAAGGAGCAAAAAGAACAGGAATTAGAAGAAGAAAAGAGAAAACTTGAGGAGAAGAAGAGAGATGAGGTGATAGAGGAAAGTAGAAAAGCTGAAGATGAGAAAAATTCAGGCTGAAGCAGAAAAAAATGGATGGAGGAGAGAAAACGTGAAGAAGAGCGAAAGAGAAAAAAATAGTTGAAAATAAGGGCAATAATTGACGATGAAGAAAAAAGAATCCAAGAAATGGAACGAGATATAGAACATCGCGAAAAGAAAGGCAGTTTAAATCAAGATTATGCTGATAGAATTATCAAGGAGCTAGGAAACGGACAAAAAATGGATGGAGAAGAAACAGAAATGCTCGACTTGATCGAAAAACTCAAAAAATGTCGCAAAAAGATATAACTATTTAAAAATGTTCTTTCAATGTTTTAAACGAAACTTGGAAGCCACCAATCAGTCCTCCTAATCAAATCGATTCAAGACAGGCTAAACTCGCAATTGAAAAGTTGTCGCGAAAACGGAAGAATAAGAAGTCGTCAAAGGCGGCAATAATTTGAGAAGAGCAAAGCAGCTAGCTAAATCTCTTCGCTTTTGGAGGAAAATTCAGTCAAATCTGATATTTTTTAAGGAAAATTCACAAACTGTGGCCAATTTATTTTCCTCAAAAATCGACTTTCGCCATCTTCCTTTCGTCGAAATCTCGAATCAAATTTTTAGAAGCCTTTTTCCTTTAAAGCTGTCATCTTACAAGCTTCTTATTATGCAGTCTCCTGTCATACCTATTCTTTTTTTCCATATCTATTCGTTTTCAAATGCAAAATAGCCTATTGATATCTCTTCAATGGGTAGATTTTCTTCAACTTTTTGCGTAAGAAACCAGGCTAACTACCCCCCTCTTTTCTGACCAGACTCTCTAATTACTCCGCTGTACACAGACAGGTGACTCTGCTTATAGCCAGCAAGGAGGGGAGATGGTGACATGATCCCTCGGTGTGTCCTTCAAATATTTGCCGCCCTGTGTCCCCGAGCCAATTCACCTCTCCATTAGCATACCGACCGTCTCTCCTTTGTTTTCCTTTGGGTTGGCAACAACGCTGTGAGGGTTAGAGGTCGTCACGTGCTGGTGGTGGGGGTGGAGCCAGCCGGGCAATTTATGCACCCGGACTGTCCATTTTCGTGCCTCGAATGTCCTTCGCACTCTCCTTGTTTACAATGCTGCCTCCTGGGGTGGGGGGAGTGGCCAATTGCCATCTGTTCGCCTTTGGATACTCGCTGCTCCACTCAAATGCAGCTCTAACCAGGAATCAATTTTCAGCTAATTTATCGAGGATCTTTTCTTCTCTCAAATCATGGAAATACTCAATTTAACAAAAAAAATTTCGACCCTGAATTGACTGATTTTACATAAAGCTCTCTAGTTTTCACTTCAAATTTTCTTTATTTCAACTATTTTTTTAAACCGATTTTATGCATTTTTAATAGATTTTTTCAGACGAAAACGCTAAAAATTCAAAAATGTTGCAAATGAGATTGCAAGATAGTAGATTTTGAAGATCTGTACTGAGCTATAGAGAGAACCCCACTCTAACAAAAAAAAAGAATTACGGTATTTAAGAACCAATCTCCTCCAATTTTTTTAAAAAAGAATCCAGCTTTTACGCGATATGAATGTTGCCTAATTCGAATCAAAACGATAACTAGCTGGTCAGTCGGCTTCTCTTTCGGCCAAAAAATCTCATTTCTTCAGCTATTTCCTCTTGTGAATTTTATTCTTTGAGCGAAAAAGACTCAAACTATGTCAGATAAAAAACCCCTAGACTCGTCTCTTTTTTCTTCTTAAAATCAAACAAATCTCTCTCTTTTTTTAGGATGTTAGCCCTTGCGCCTCATGGGCTGGTTGCTCTCTTCTTCCTGGTTTCCCTAATTCCTATGGTGCCAGCCAATTATCGCTACCGTTCCCAGCTGGCTGCTCATATCTTCCTCGGATTCTTCTATCTCCTTGCCCCGAATTTCCTGCTCAGCATTACGGTGAGTTAGAAGGGATTCTCTTTCCCTCTCCCTTTGGGGGCATCAACAATCGAGGCGGCGTCTCTCTCTCACTTCGCGCAAACAACAACACCACTCGCGCTGTTGTTATCGGCAGGCTGGCTGGCTGGATTGCGCAGCGAGGGTAGTTAAGTATTGGCAGAGGAGGTAAATAGAAAAACTGGGGTGAGAGATAAAAATCAGCCGCTCAAAAACTAGTAGCAAACTTGTGGAACAAATAGCTACAAATTTGACTCATTTTTAGGATAAAAATAGAGAAAATTAGTTACAAGAAGTCCCTCCTACCGTAATTCTTGTCAAATTTCAAAAATTTGAGGAAAATTAAACCCCTAGGGAGACTTCTATTAGAAGGAATGTGGTAGGTCTCGCAGGGAATTCCCACATTTTTGGGTTTTAGGTTAATTCTCCTAAAATTGATGTTTTACAAATTGGCCAACAACTGTAAAACATTGAAAATCACAAAAAGTAATAAAAACATCTCCAAAAAGGCCTCAAAATGAGTATTTTCCAGGTGACTGGAACCTTCAATTCTCTCCATTCTTTCCTCCAAGCTTATGTCGCCTCTTTCCATGTGAGTTTTCTCCTATAATCAACCATCATCTCGTCTTTTTTTTCCAGATCGGAGTAGCTTATTTCCTTTGGAGTACCGAGAAGGACAAACCCCAGCAATCTATCATCTTCTCCCGAGTGGTTGTGGCCTTCTTTTGTCTCTTCACTCGTCTTTTCGCAGCATGGCATCTCTCCGAGAAATCAACTCGTGGTCTTCTCATCTCTGATTACGTAAGAAGTGGATTGATCATAAAAACAAAAGGATATTTTATAGTTCGTGATGTGTGCCATCCTAAGCGAGGGAGTTTGGCTCCTAACTGAGTGCATTCGCTTCTTCCAAAATAGGACTTCCATGAGAGAAGAGGTCGACAATATGTGCAAGCTGACTACACTTTGGTTGGAAGTGAGCTCTGTTTTGTAAATGGTAAAATGGTAGAGAAATTGTAGGGAAAAGGATCCGAATATTTGGTCAACGCGCTTTATGGAGACACCGCGCTTTCGCTCATCATCTGTCTCTTCCATTACGCCTTCCCTCAGCAAATCCTAAAACTCGTGGTAAGTTAGAGAAATCTACAGTATTAACAATTTTTGAGGAATTAGGATTTTCTAGGTGGGACCCATTGCCTTTTTTGGTTACTGTACCACTCAAAAAAGCAATTAATTTTGGGTTTTCTGGATATTTTTAGACTTTTTAATGTTCTACAAAGCTGTAGATTTTGATCACCTCTCCAAAAAAAAGATGGATTTTTGTTTAGATCAAATCGGAATACACCTTGGACTCTCATCACATAATGTGGTGTCGTATGTTTGGAGCTCTTTCCCTCTTCTCTGCTCTGGTCTCTATTCAGGCTCGCAACTATCCCATCCATATTCAAGTCGAATATCTGGCTTCTCGTCTAGTGGTGGGTTTTTTTCTTTTATATCCAAAATAAACAACAATATTTCAGACCCAAACGGTGATCTTCCTTTTGAATATTTTCGGGCATTGGATCTTTGGAGTTTTCTCCCCGAATCACATTACTGCCTTCATGGTCTCCGGATTTTATATGTCCTTCCTCTTTTCTACCTATTTCCGGGTGAAAAAGCATTACGAAGGAATACCAAGAACCTCTTACCGAATTGAGACTCGAACAGTCAAAAAGACCAATTAACCTCCCTCATCCTATCCAACTCTCCACTACCTCATCTATCTCCGATCTCTATATTTTAACCACTGCCCTATAAAATAAACCTTCATTGTCTACGCAAGATTAAAACGAGGAAATTAGCCAGATCCAAGAATATGAAAATCCAGCAATAGAGGAAGTGAGCCTTCGCCCAGAGGAGTCCATAAAATCGGTGGAAGGGATTAGGCGATCTAGAAATAAAATTAAAGGATGGGGAGAGGCCTTACAATAGCCAGGCTTCTTGACGTTTTTTAATCCTCTCGCAGTTGATTTTACTCGCTGTAATGAGGATAGTTAATACGGAGAAGAAGAGAATCATAAGATTGACGAGGATGTAGATTGCTGAAGAAGTGTAATGTATTGAGTTTATTTTTTAGGATAAGAATACAGAAAAATTCGAATTTTCCAATCAAGACCACCCTTATTTTAATTCTTCTTTGTGAATTTGTCAATCAGTCTGATTGTTTTTGTGAAAATGAGGACAAAATTGGCCCGCTTGGACTCACACAGCCCAGGAAGATTAGAAGTAGATGGGATGGCTTGCGTTGTGATTTGGAGAATAACCGTCTGGGCCAGAAATGACGAGAATCCTAGGGTTACCTGAAACAGAGATATTGAGTAAATATCATTCAGTCTCTTCTTGCCTTTTCCGCGTAGGATTGCTCTGTGATTTCAGACCAGAACATTCCCAAAATGGTTAGAGAGGTGATGATCACACTGGGAATTATGATCAAGATTACATAATAGGTAGAGCTGCGCTTCATTCGCACAGAGTAGATCACCTGGAATCATTTTTTTCCATTCAATTAGAGGCAGCAGTTTAGTTTGAAAAGGTATTAGGATACGTCGAGTTTTGCTTAGAAAGCAAGCTGTACCTCTGGATAATTAAATCCATTGAAATCATTTTGAATCATAATATTTTTCACTTCAAATTTATCAATAGACCAAGCGCCGTTCCCCTAAAGTTTATCCATTTTAGTCAATCAAGATTTTACGAAGGTTGAAGGATCAGCTGTTGGAGAGATAGTGCCAATCATTGAAAGCTCTGCCCCATTGTAATTCGATGAAGTTAGTTTTACATCGCATTGCTGAACATCAAAAGGGAAATAGGCAATCTAAATATAACCTTCTAATATTGGTTGAATCATCTTACATTTAGGCGACAAAGCTGACCAACTGTCGCACTAATGCTATGGAAACAAGTTCCATTATTCCAAAGAATTGTATTTGTTAATAGAGATGATCCCAAAATGGACATAGAGGTTCTTAGTTCTCTTTTTGGGGGCTGGATTAGACTTACAAATCAACTGGCATGGCATCAGGAAGCCATAATAGCGCTGTATTTACTCCGATGACTTCAATCCCGTCGAATTGCTTTGGATCCCATTGGAGGCGATAATCAACCCAGGTCTAAACTCTTACCGTATTTTTGTTCTAACAGAAGCTTGACTAGAATTTTGTATTTTTTAAAACAAAATTGTAGCACTTGATTCCCTTTTTAACTTTGTAAAACATTGTTTCTCCCATAAATAGGGATAACTTCTAAAAATAGACTTTTTCCCAGATGGAATGTATCGGGTTACTGTGGCCCAAAAAATAACTTTTTTCTCCTTTTACGCGATTTTTTAGAGGCTCCAATTAGACAAAATACGGTAGATTAAGATTTAAAAATATACCGCATCCCAGCCAACTAGTAAGTTGACCGTTTGTTTAGCTTCATTCATTGAGAGAAGCTTACAAGACGTGATGCTCATTGTCATGGGAATTGGAAATGAGATATTTTCCCATCGATCTGAAGATAATTCTAACAAAAAAGTCGACAAACCTCGTAGAAAAATAGGAGGGATGTCTTTTCGATAGGTTTTGAAGAGAAAATTAAGTAATTTGGCCTCCTTGGCGAGGAAGGATTGAATTGTTTCATCTGTTTTGGCCTAAATCTTGAAAAAAAATGACTAACTTGTGTTATTTTGAGCATATGAAAATAAGAAAATAGATGTAAGGACGAGTTGGATGAAGAACATCTGCTATTGAGCCGGAACAAATAGTCTGAAACAAATATACCCAAAATGAGTGTCGGATTGCAATTAAATGATGAAAGAAAGGTCAAATTGTGATTTTTGGAATAGAAATGGTATCTATGCGGCTTTTATTTCCATGAATACAGACATTAGAATGTGAAAAAGTGTATAACCTGCAATCAGACGGAGGGCTTTCTTTTTACAACGTAGATATATCTCCCACTGCGAACGATGGCCAACAAATAAGAGCCGTAGTTGATTGTCATTTGTTGATATTTTCCACCAGGAATATTGTCACTTCTGCTTATGGCGACCATCTTTTCAACTACGAGAGCGATACTTTCACGATTGGCAAGATCTCCATCAGACTGCAAAGATAGAAAATAAAATTGAAGATGGCTTACTTTTATTACTACGCCATCTGAAATGACGAGACATCCACACTGATCCGGGATTTTTTGCAGAAACGCCAAGGTTGGATCACTCATCTAAAATAAGAATTAAACAAATTTAAAGCTAGAATGAATTGAGATAATCAATGGCATTTCATCCAATAATATAAAAGCGCATTTCAATAAATAAAACTTAATTAATTTTCAGACAAATAAAAGAGTATAAACAGTCCCGTTATAATTTGGAATATGCTTCAAGTAAATTAAATGGTAACAGCACCCGTATTCTTCTCTATCCTATCCAAAAGAACCTTGAATGCCTCATCGAACTTTTGACATCTGAAAAAATCTGCAAAATTAAAATAGAAACTAACCTAATTGGCATATCATTTGTGTAGAAAGGATTCTTCAACGCATAATCGGCATATAATTCATAGAGTTTGTTTAAAACTGATTCTACGGGCACCACTGCACCAGTCGTTGTTACTATAATAAACTTCACGCCTGGAAAATTAAATATTAACTTAGAAATAAAAAATCTAGCAAGTACCTGTTCTGCTTTGAAGGCAATTCAATCGGAATTGACTAGTCTCCAAGACTTCAATACCAGAGCTCTTTTGAACTGGGCTTAATTGCACAGAAATGGTGAAAAGTGAATAAAACATTGAGGCAAGCATAATTCTCTCATTGGCAGAGTGTGCAGGAGGGATAAATTTGATTGTTAACTTAAAGAGATTGCTTTAAAAAAAATAAACTAACTGGATAATTTTCCTCCTTTTCAAGATAGCTAGTAACACTCAATCGCTGTTTATCGACGGTAAAATATCCATCTTCTACTCGATTTCCATTAATTTCAGAGATGGAATATCTAAAATCATTTATAATTTGGTTATAAAAATAGATAAAAACCTGGCTTTTACACCGTCCTTTTCACCAAAGACTACGTTGACTTTGCTACTGTGTTCTTCTAGAATATGTTCCAATGGGTAGGTACATTTCCGCTCTATTTCTACCTGAAAAAGTTATAAAAAATTATATGAGATGGAATAAGCTAACCGCATCGGTTTTTGCTACCCAGTCGTAGATCATACTGCCGGCTTTATTAATTATATAAACTTGCTGCACCGACATTCCTGAAACTTCTGGGATTTTGTAAGACTAACAAGTATAGGAAATGAGATAAATGGAATAAACCAAAATTATGCAGATAAATTGTAAAATTCTACCCGTATTTTTATCTAAAAACTCAACAGTAGTGTACAAAATTGAAATCGATTACTTATTAGCAGCTTTTAGACCGAAGCCACGTTCAATAAGATCCTTATTGCCTTCCTTCTTTAGCAACTCGCTCATCTTTTCTCTTAAATCTTTGTCTGTCTCAGTAATGGCGTCTTCCACAATTTTTCTATCTTCATTTAAAAAATCGGCTGCAGTTGTTGTCGGAAATGAAATAAAAGTTGTTGGTCCCAGGCAAACAAAAGTATTTTGACCCTAAAGAAATAGTTTCTAATCAAGATTAAATACGTACTAACCTGGGTTTTACTTTTTCTTAAAGTTCCTTCAGCTTCTCTTAATTTTTGGCGACGTTCATCTAATGCAATCAGCGATTTTCTCTGCTGATCAACTCTAAAATATAAATATCTTATTTAATCAAGAAAATAATGACTAACCTGCTAGCTAAAAGTTGCATCTCAGCCAATTCTCTGATTACCTTATCAGCCGGCTTTAAATATTTATCCAACGTAGCCATTTTACCCTGAAAATTTAATTATAAATAAGATAATAATGAGAAAAATATAGAAATTAGGACTGCGCTTCTCGTGTG
The DNA here is from genome assembly GCA_932521405.1 of Oscheius sp. JU1382. Lineage (NCBI taxonomy): Eukaryota > Metazoa > Nematoda > Chromadorea > Rhabditida > Rhabditidae > Oscheius > Oscheius sp. JU1382. Next base: position 8,042,538 of record OW051479.1, read on the forward strand.
ACCAAAAATATTGCTGCAAATGGCGAGGTTAATATACCGTGAACTATCAAATAACGGAAAAAGATAAGCTGAGTGGAAAAATGAAAACTCTAAAGACCGTTTCAATAAAAGCATGCGATTCACCATTTTTTCTGCTCTTTTTCTTCAAAAAAATTATCTATAAAAAGTCGCATTTAGAATCGATTTGTCTACTGGGGATCTTATCTATAAAAGACTACATTTACAGAAAAGTGGTACTTTTATGTTATCTTCACCCCGTTTTTTTTTCTATTAGGGTGAGTAAAAAGTTTTGCACCAGCGATTTTAACAGCTCATAACTGTGCCCAGTTGATCGTTTGAGTTGAATTTTTTTAACTGAAAACTTTGTCATCTTGTCTACCAAAATCCAAAATTTCAAAGGATTTGGTTGTTTCTTGATTGAGATACGACCATCATGAAATGACATACAAAATTACCCTCATTTATGGACTTGTCAGCGGTCGATCACGACTTTTCAGGGGCCGTATGCACCAATCTGCCTGGGCAGGACAAGCGCAAAACGTTGAAAAACTCCAGAAAAGTTTTCAGAGCATGGGAATTGTCCAAACAATTTTTAGTCCTCTTTTCCTCTCTAAAGCCCTTAGTATAGGTCTCATTCCGAATTTCCACGAGAAGGTTAGAAAGTTCCCTTGTAAGGATTGATTGGGAAATATGGTAAAATCTATGTTCCTGAAATGATTCAAGGTTAATCCATGAGCAAACGGATCAATAAAGCAAGTGGATTGCCGGGGTCAAACCAGAAAATAGATTGACCTCTTCTTGTCTAAAATTGGCTTTTGGTAAACATGATTAAATATTCTAATAGACCAGTGCCTAGTAATAGTACGATAATAAAAAACCTTTAACATTTTCCTATTTTGATTCTGATTCGCCTCCAAAAATGAATAGAATTGAATTGCTGATTAGCATCGTATAGCCGACAACTTCAATAGGCAAATCTTACTACTAAATAAAGCTGATCTGTGTCCGTCTGAAGCCTTGCCAAATCCTGTCAAAATTCGGATTACAACTTTTCTACTGGTGGTTGCTTTTTTTAAAAAAAAGAATTTTCCCTTTTTATCTTTGTATTTTTAACCTGGAACAAGGTTTATTTTTATGCGCTTCCAAAGTGTTTGGTGCAAAAGTTATTGCTTAGCCTAACAGAATAGATTAGAATTAAAAAGTTTAAATTAGAAGTTTTAAAGGCCTCTCGATTACCCCAATCTGCCTTTCGCTGGGCCTAAAATTCGAGGGGAAAATCTTTTGATGGAAAATTCGAGGAATTTGGACTAAAACTTAAGAGGATGAAAGTTCGAGGGGAAAGGGGCCTAAAACTTGAATGGGAAGAGATGAAGAGTCCAAGGTTTTTTCCAGAACTAAAATCGTCATCAATATATTAATTCTATTTGCGAATCGCAGGAAGTCAAAGTTTAGGTTCAATGCTTTAAATTAAACACCGCCCAAGGTTGCGCAGCTCCACCTTGTTTAAAAAATAAAAAGGCTTTTCTCCGATCCTGCGGTAATCCAAATATCCCATTTCTTTTAATTCCAGCCACCCCCTGACCAAATTTGGCGCGAATTTAAAAAAAAAATCTTGCTTTTATAATTTTGCGAGGTTCTGCTAATAAGTAGATGTAGTTTTCGATCTCTCCTTCTACAAACTCCTTTGTAAAATAATTTATCCCACAAAAATAAGGATAAAACTCAATTAGAAAATGAAGTTTTCCAGGTGAGACGCATTCCATATTTTTCGGACTACTGTAACCACAAAGATTGATTTGCCTATTTTCCACTTTTTTTGTGTCTTTTAGGTGTTGTTTTTGAAATGTTTTGCAAAAATTAAGCCCTTGATTTCTTCCACAAGTTTATATAATTCCTTACAGTAATAATCAAAATTTTGAGAAAAAAGGTTTTTCAGGTGAGACCCACTATTCACATTTTTGGGTTAATGTAATATCACAAAGATGGATTATTTTTTTATTTTTGAGTGGCATTTAGTCGCTTTTGAGTTGATTGATTCCAAAAAGGAAGAAAATTATTACCGTAAATCCTCTAATAGACACAAAGGCAGGACTCTTAATTTTGTCACAACTTTGTAGAAGATAATATTTAAAAAATATAAAAATTAGTAAAAATTAGAGAAAATAAACTAAAAGTTGGAACTTGGGGTGCTCATCTATTCCGTCTCCAAATTGAATTCAAATTCCACATTTAAGAGCTCAACTGCAGCGACGGCTGGAAGCAACAAGATCGCCAATAAGATGAGATTCATCGTAGAGGGACTAGCTGTCTTGGATGAGAAGAATCTACTAAAATGAATGGCGAAATCAGGGGATTTTAGTCAGATTGACAGTTGTGATCCAGAAGATCGCATTGAATCAATCTTCCTTCAAATGATTTTTGGAGGAATGAGAACAAATGATTTTTAAACAATTTATGAGAATTCCATTCTTCGAGGGAACTAGGAATGGATTTCATACAAATACGGCTTCAAAATTATGAAAATTTTAGAAATCTTTCTTCAAGAGATTGGGGAATGGATGTATAAGCAGACTGTGATAGATCTTGAGGCAGTTTGGGTCCATCAATCCAGTCATTTCCACCAAATATTTCGGATGTTTCTCCATTTCTTCCACTACCACCAAATACAATAATTCCATTTGAGAGTTTTCCTATTCCAAATTCACATCGTGGATGTTTAAAACTCTGTTTTTGTGTCCATTTCTTCGCTGGATCTTCAATATCCATTTCCCATACGCTATTTAATGGGCCTCCTGATCTGCCTCCAAAGATGGATAGAGTTGAATTGCTGATTAGCATTGCATGGCCGGAAACTTCAATAGGCAAATCACAAAATAAAATCCATCTCTGTAGTTTTGGATCAAACATCTCCACAGATTTTAAGAATGTTTCATGATATCCTCCAGTGACAAATATTCGATCCTTAAATACTGCTGCTGCTGCATCATGCCTTCCATAATTCATTTCCCTGGAAGCTTTTGATTAAATTTTGAGGAAAACTAACGGCATGTAGGTCCATTTGTCTTGGGAAATATCATATTTTTCGACTGATTTTAGATACTCTTTAGAATCTCCAGAATCTCCTCCAATGACCCAGATGTCTCCTTTGTAAACCAGAGAGCTACTGGAAATATCAGATCTTTCTTGATTTAGCGATGCCAATTGCACCCAACTTTCATCATCTTCCAATTTATAACTGTGATGTTGCAAATAGCCATTGGCATATCCTCCAAAAATATAGATTTCCTCATTGAGGACAACAGCTCCAAAATCTTGCATTTCCATTGGAAGAGTGATGCTTAGCTTCTTCCAACCTTGAGCCTTCGAATCGAACAAGTAAATTGTATTTAAATTGTGGAAACCGCCCAAAATTAATACCTACAAATCGAAGACAAAAAGTTAAAAATCGAACCGATGTATTTTGCTGTCCTGGAAACGAAAATTTCTTTAGAAATCTTTCTTCAAGAGATCGGGGAATGGATGTATAAGCAAAAGATGCAAGATGTTGAGGTAATTTTGATCCATCAATCCATCTCTTTCCATCAAATATTTCGGTTTCACCATTATTCAACCAATCACCAAATAGAATAATTCCATTTGAGAGTTTTCCTATTCCAAAACACGCTCGTGAATATTTAAAACTCTGTTTTTCTGTCCATTTCTTCTCGGGATCTTCGATATCCATTTCCCATACGCTATTTAATGAGCCAGATGAATGGCCTCCAAAAATGGATAGAGTTGAATTGCTGATTAGCATCGTATGGGAAGAAAGTCCAAAAGGCAAATCACAAAATAAAATCCATTCCTGTAGTTTTGGATCAAACATCTCCACAGATTTTAAGTGTTTCCAATCATGATCTCCTCCGGTGACAAATATTCGATCCTTAAATACTGCTGCTGCTGCATCCTGTCTTGCATAATTCATTTCTCTGGAAGCTTTCGATTGAAGGGACAGTTCGACGCCTCTTACAGTATACTTTTATTCGATGCAAAATAATGCGCTGATTTCGAAAATACACACGAAATTGGATAAAATTAATTGAAGAAAGAAAATTTTGTTGCACTTTTAGGTTCACCGCTATTACTGTAGCTACAGAAATCCGGCAAAATCACCAACACTAGAGAGTGCCCCTTTAAAATTTGAAGGAAAACTAACGGCATGTAGGTCCATATGTCTCGAAAAATATCATAGTTTTCTACTGATTTTAGATCCCCTTCACAAAATTTAGAATTTCCTCCAATAACCCAGATATCTCCTTTGTAAACCAGAGAGCTACTGGAAATATTAGCTCTTTCTTGATTTAGTGATGCCAATTTCATCCAACTTCCATCATCTTTCAGTTTATAACAGTGACGGTAATAAGTAAAATTGGCAGTTTTTCCATATCCTCCAAAAATATAGATTTCTTCATTGAGTACAACAGCTCCAAAGTCAGACATTTTCATTGGAAGAGTGATGCTCAGTTTCTTCCAACTTAGAGCATTCGAATTGAGCAAATAAATTGTATTCAGAGGTCCCCAACCACCCAAAATTAAAACCTACAAGCAAAGTTTAGAAAGTTAAAAATCGAACTGATGTATTTTGTATTGGCAAATTCTGTTGGCTGACAACTTTTCGGAGATACACTTTAGCCGGCCTCTCATTCCGGGAAAATTCAATAAATTCTGATATTTCCGGTCTATTTTTTGGGTTGCTGTCCCAGCCGCTGGAAGTTTTTTTTTTTGTTTTTCTCTGCTTTGTCAACTCTACGCCTCACTTTTCAACTACGACAAGTGAGAACATTGATTTTAGTAAGCCAGATTGGCCAGAAATAATCAATTACCGAATCAATAAGGCTGAAATCTCCAATACCTCTTGAATATTTGGCCGTTCTCCATTTAAAATTCGATTTGCTTGCTTGTACGGTGTTATTTCCCCCATGTAACCATACGGCTTTCTAAACTTCTAATCACTATTTTGAAAAACTTCACTAACTCTCGATGAATAACCTCCCAAAACGTAATGGTCAACGCATAGATATCTGCCGACTTGCCATATTTAGTTTCATTATGAAGCTCCGGAGCCATGTAATCTACTGTTCCAATTCTTTTGCAACTCGTTTAACCAAAAGCCACACTCACCCATAAGTATGAGAAGCAACTGTTTGTAGATCAACCGCTTTAGCCAATCCAAAGTCGGAAATCCTCAAGTCGTCTAAGGATTTCCCAAGTAGAATGCTGTAACTCCGATGTGAGAAGAAGGAATCTCACTTGTGAGGCTTGATATCTCGATGCAGTACGCCTTTTTCGTGGAGATATTGCAGACCCCTTGAAGCCTTTTCAATCCACAAATAAACTTGTTCCATATCGTATTCTACTGAAGTATTATGAATCACTGAAAATGGCGTTTTAAAGTCTCAAGTTGAAAAGAAGCAAGTTTTTTTTTTAAACTAAAGATTTTCGACCAATTTTTTATTCTAGTTCTCTAATCTTTCTAGTGTCTCTAATCGAGTGCCACTCTTATCGGCAGAAAATGCCGACGTTACGCACTTGAATAAACCCAACCACTATTCAAACAGCAAAGAATTGCTATTTCACTCAACATAGGGAAAAGACCAAACAAACCATTATCTAAGCTCCCGTTCTCCATGTACTCCATAATGTAGCCAATGCAGAAAGATCTGTTATTAGGCGAATAGCCTTCTTCTGGAGTCAAAAGACCAAAAAGACGGATGATATTCGGGTGATTGGAATGCTATTTGGACAATTATTGTAATATTTACAAATAAAACTAACCTTAACTAGGAGGATAACTTCACTCATTTCTGTTTTATCGACCTGCCATTTAAGTCTCTTAATAGCTACTTTTCTGCAAATCGATCTCCATTTTATTTTTAGTCAGACTTCCATAAACTGGTAAAATTGCTCACCCCAGTCGACCATTGTAGCCGCGAAAGACTTCTCCCTCGCCTCCTCTTCCTATCTGCTGTTTCTCTGTGAAATCATTGAGGCTAAATTCGGAAATAACTAAAGAAGCATTGATTGTTTGGGTAGATTTACCAGAATTAACTTCTAGACTTTTTTCTGAAGGAAGAAGGCCACTCATCAAGATGGCGAATAGGCAAACTCGGCGTTAGACTTCTATTGATTCGGCTATTGCGTGTCTTGATAAGGCGATTTAGCCTTTATTTCGAGAATCTGAATGTCATTTTGAGTGACTGTGATCTGAAGAATAAGCAGAGAGAGGAGAAGAGCTTAGGTTTTTGATCGAATTCTGGTTATTTTGTCCGAGCTCTAGTCTCAAAGCTACCGGAGATTCTGTTCAAGGATTACGGTTTGGATTCATACCGATGTTAGTTTTTCCTCTGTTTTCATTGGATTTTGCTTGTAGAGAGCTTCAGTTTTTATTTCCAGGCTGCAAAGTTGATTAATAATTTTGTCTTTCATTTCCTCCAAATCCATTTTCAGAACTAGAAACTTATATCTTCTTTTGTCCAATAAAATACCTTTTGAAAAGTTAAATTTTTCCTTGAGGGCGGCTATCTCCTCTCTAAGGATTTTGTTTTCTTCATCTTTGGCTTCTTTTCTCTTTAAGAGCTCATAGTTCTGTTTTTTTAATTCTTCATTTTCTCAATTCTTATTTCCCAATTTCTGGGTCAGTCTCTCCAATTCGCCTGAATTATTCTTAGCTTCTTGAGACAAATATAGTTCTTCCAAAGCTTGGTAGGCTTTCTTCAAGGCGTCAGCAGGTTCGATCCTTATTCTAAAAGGAATTTCAGTACTTTATTGATATCTCCACCCCATTTTTTATTCCTTTTTAATCCTAATCCTTAACGATATATTTGGATAGGCTACGGTATTTACTCGGAAACATCTTTCTATTAATGGTAAATCTTTCAATAAAGTACCGAAAAAGTTAGTGGAAATTGCAAAAAAAAATTAAAAAGGTTTTTAACGAGTTTTGAGGAGCCAAAAAATTTATTTCTAACAAAAATAGTCACAAAAAAGTCGTTGAATCTAGTGAAAAGAGAACAAGAAAAAGAAACTCGTCTAAACAAGTAAAGGATTTGACTTACCAACGTCTGAGATAAAATTAGCCGTAAGCGAGATCATTCAATCTTTCTGCTCTCGCCTAAAGCAGACGGCATGGAACTTATCACCTTGGAAAAGAACCCCCCGAAGCTTCTTACTCTTAATACGAATTTAAATGAATCAGTTATGACTTATTCATATGAGAAAAGCGAGTTTTTTCCTCTATCTTATTTAAATAATCAATTTCAGGCGATGATTTTTACCCGAATGGGAGATCATTCAACGATGTGAAGGGCAATCCCACCGAGCAAATTCAATTCACTTTTGTTGCGAGGATTCATAAGGAGGCATTGCAAAAATTGCTTGGAATGAGTGGAAAGCAGAAAATCAAGTTCAGCTGGATGATGGTCCAACACGAGCACATCCAATGGTATTATCAATTCACTCTGGAGAGCATAGCGGAGGGCATCTACCAACTGAACATCGAAAGCCAGGGGCCGTCTCTCAATAAAAATAAGGAGGTTCCTCTAGGAGGCATTGGAAACAATCTGCCGGATCAAATCGCTCCAAAGGTTTTTGAAGCAATTTGTGGATTCGTCATGGCGGACGAAAGTCTCTTTGGCATCGATATGGAGAAAGATGGTGATGGATTTAAATCGAGTGGTGGCATTTCGGCTGATCTTCTCAATTCGATTCTCAACAGAGAGAAGACGGATATCATCAAGCTAAAAGCTCAACTAATCATCCCGCTTGGGTATTTCCAGTTGAGCAACATCCTTCCAATCCAAGATGCTCATCCGGTTGTAATCAACACCGATGTGATTGAACCAATCTTGAAGGGAGACAAAGTGCGCGGAACGGATTGGGTTATCACGGTTGGTGAAAGTGGAAGCTCCCAGCCGAAGGACTACCATGTCCATGGTCAACTTCTCTCCCATGCGAGTCCCATCCTTGAGGTTAGCTAGAGGCTCATTTTCTTAAAATAATCTTGATTCTTTTCAGCATGCGATGCGGACGCACAGTTCGGCTGAAAAGGAGCAAATCTTGATGATTTCTCATGAGAATCGATTCATTTTGCCGACAATTCATGCGGATGATATGCGCTGTCTTTTGAATTATTTTTACCAGCGGCGCTTCACCATCCCCCATTGGCTGGCATTTGCCAGAGTTGGAAGGATTTTTGCCAATCTGGCTCGCCATCGTCTTATGGAGTTGTTCGTCGCCTGGCAGGAGGAGATGATTCAAGAGGCCAAGCAGCTGGACAAAAAGGACTTTAAGAAGACGATGCTTCGATTGGCTGAGCTCTTGACTGGACTCTACGCTGCCCCTTATGGATCCATGCCTGTAGCTAAGAAGGTCCTTATTAGTCTGATGGCTGATGTCTTCCATATAGCCAAGGACGCTGGAATGAATAGGGATGAACTCATGGTTGGCGAAGCCTTCGAGAACAGACTGTTCGAACTGTCAATGAGATCGTTGACCCTTTATCTGTCCATTGTCACCACCACCGACAAGGAATTTGTTTAGAATTTGGTTTTTATAAAAATAAATTGTGAAAAAAATCTTTGTTCTTTTAGTTGATTCAAAAAATAATAGGCAAATCTGCATGCCCCCAAGAGTGGAGATTTTCACCTTTTCTCGTTTTTGCATACAAAATGTAGGGTTGTCAAGAAAAATAGATTCTTTCCCCAATAATCTGGATTTAATCTATAAGAAAATTAAATTATTCATAGCTTTCCCTGGAAAATGATCAATTGATTACTTTCTCTCCCTGTTTTTGACTTTTCTTCAGCATTAGAAGCTAAGGGCAACACATGTTTGTCTATTTCTTTTAAATTTCAAGGATTGTCAGGCGGAATCTTGTCCAGCGACAATGCAAGCATTGTTCTGGAAAAGTGCAAGGGGAAGAAATAGTTCACTATGCTTGACAAGCGAGAAGTTCTTCTTGGCGCTTTCTTCGTTCTTAACGTCGTTAAGAATGAATACTTCTCTCTTTTTCCAGCAACTAAAAGGCGATGATGAGCTCTCGTTTCCCAATCTGGAGAGATTCATTAGTTCAATAAAAAATACACAGCTCACTATACAAAATAACAAATCTTAAATCGGTTAATTTTTCAAATGGGCTTTTTTCGGCTTGGTGGCTTTTAATGTCGGCAGGTGTGTGTTTTTCTTTTGGCGGAAGAGCAAAAAGGAGAAGGAGAGTCAGAGTAAATCAAAGGGCGGCGAAGCGAATAGGTTGGGAGCTTAAGAATAGAAATTGATATTCTCAAAAGGCAAAAAGAAGAGTTATTTTTCGTTTGAGGATGTCCTTTTCAAAAATTCGTGCATTCATTCTGTAATTCTATAATCTTCGCAAAAAGCTTAAGATAGGAAGCCCTAAAAGTTCAATCTTTGTCTTGCTTCTTTTCCTACTTTCATAATCAAATGCGACTTTTCTCCGCATTGGTGCTTTTTTTGTTATTGTTTCTTTTTTACTCTTTAGAGTATAGCATCAACAAGAAGTTATTGAATCAAAATCAAATTATATTGCATAACTATCTTTAATTACTTTTATATTCTTCTAATTTAACTCTTTTTACTAGCTTCTTTTGTTTAATCAGTATTTTTCAGCAAACAACAATGACTGAACACGCCGAAACTTTTGCCTTCCAGGCGGAAATCGCTCAGTTGATGTCGCTAATCATCAACACTTTCTATTCTAATAAGGAGGTCTTCTTGCGTGAGCTTATCTCCAACTCTTCTGATGCCTTGGATAAGATTAGATATGCGGTTGGTTTATTATTATTATTATACCTAAATATATAGGCTCTCACCGAACCTTCTGAGTTGGATACTGGCAAGGAGCTTTTTATCAAGATCACGCCTAACCGTGAAGCAAAGATTCTCACAATTATGGACTCTGGTGTTGGAATGACCAAGGCTGATCTAATCAACAACCTGGGAACTATCGCCAAGTCTGGAACCAAGGCTTTTATGGAAGCTCTTCAAGCCGGTGCTGACATCTCCATGATTGGACAATTTGGAGTTGGCTTTTATTCGGCCTTTCTTGTAGCTGATAAGGTCGTTGTAACTTCTAAGGTATATACCACATTTTTCCATTAAATTTACTTCTTTAAGAACAATGACGATGATTGCTATCAGTGGACCTCCAGTGCTGGCGGATCTTTCGCTATCAGGTAATTTCTGATGGTTTTTATTAGCAAGTAATTTAAATTAAAGTTCGGTAAACGATCCCGACCTTCCGCGTGGAACAAAAATTGAGCTCTACATCAAGGATGACCAAGTTGAGTATCTTGAGGAACGTCGACTCAAGGAAATTGTGAAGAAGCATTCTCAATTCATTGGATATCCCATTAAGCTTATGGTCGAACGTGAGCGCGAAATTGAAGTTGAGGATACTGAGGCAGAGAAGGAAGAGGTATTTATATTTTATTTCTTCTATAATAATTTTAATCTGCATTTTAGGAAAAGGAGAAAGAGGGTGACATTGAGAATGTTGGCGAAGACGCTGATGCTGGAAGCAAAGACAAAAAGAAGAAGATCAAGGAGAAATATACTGAGGAAGAAGAGCTCAATAAGACCAAGCCCATCTGGACTCGCAATCCTGATGAGATCTCAAACGATGAGTACAGCGAGTTCTACAAGAGTCTTACAAACGACTGGGAAAACCATCTTGCTGTCAAGCACTTCTCTGTCGAAGGACAACTCGAGTTCCGTGCTCTTCTCTTCGTGCCCCAACGAGCACCGATGGATCTCTTCGAAAATAAAAAGTCCAAGAATTCCATCAAGCTCTACGTTAGACGTGTCTTCATCATGGATAACTGTGAGGATCTCATGCCTGAATACCTCAACTTCATGAAAGGCGTTGTTGACTCTGAAGATCTTCCGCTTAACATCAGTCGTGAAATGCTTCAACAAAGCAAAATCCTGAAGGTTATCCGTAAAAACCTCATCAAGAAATGTCTCGAACTCTTTGACGAAGTTGCCGAGGATAAAGACAATTTTACTGTAAGTTAATATTTAAAACCATTATTCTTAACTCTTCAGAAGTTCTATGAGCAATTCGGTAAAAACATCAAGCTCGGAGTTCACGAAGATTCGACAAACCGCAAGAAGCTCTCCGATTTTCTTAGATACAAAACTTCTAAGTCAGAAGTGCCGATTAGTCTAAAGGAGTATATTAGCCGCATGAAGGAAAATCAAAAGGAGATTTACTATCTTACTGGCGAGTCTATCGAGCAAGCCGAAAATTCTCCTTTTATTGAGCGTGCCACCAAATGCGGATTTGAGGTTAATAATTAAAAATAATTACTTTTTTCTTTATAGGTCATTTTCATGATTGATCCAATTGACGAATATTGCGTCCAACAGCTAAAGGAGTATGATGGAAAGAAGCTGGTGAGTGTGTCGAAGGAGTCGCTTGAACTTCCGATGAGTGACGATGAAAAGAATAAATTTGAGGAAGACAAGGTATTTTTGAAGCCAGCTTTGATATAATTTTTTAGGTCAAATTTGAAAAGTTGTGCACGAGCATCAAGGACACGCTTGATAAAAAGGTCGAGAAGGTTATCGTTTCTAACCGACTAGTCAAAACTCCTTGCTGCATCTGTACATCAGAGTATGGCTGGTCCGCTAATATGGAGCGCATCATGAAGGCCCAAGCTCTCCGCGATTCCAACACCATGGGATACATGGCTGCCAAGAAGCACTTCGAAATCAATCCGAGCAGCAGAGTCGTCAAGTTAGTTAATTGATTTATTTTAAATTTTCTTTTAGCCTTTTGCGCGAAAGAGTCGAGCAAAATCCAGGTGACAAGACTGTCAAGGATCTCATCACTCTTCTTTTTGAGACCTCCATGCTCTCATCTGGATTCTCCTTGGAAAATCCACAGGGTCATGCTATCCGCATTTTCCGCATGATTGAACTTGGACTGGGAGACGAAGTCATTGAAGAAGTTGAAGACGAGCCTCAGTTGAAAGCACCTGAAATTCAAGGAGCTGCCGCCAGTCTGGCTGAAATGGAGGAAGTTGATTAGTTTAATTTTTATTTACAAATTGTTTTTGAAGACAATAAACTTTGTCGCAACAATCTCTTCAATCAAATGAAGAATTTTTTCAGCTCCTGAAAATGCTCTTCCTGAAGTAACTCCTCGATGGGTTCTTCGTATTCATTTTGATCAAAGAACTTGAAAGATTTTAAGTAGAAACTTGATAGTTCTTCGAAGCTTCTAATCATTTTGTAGGAATATCCGATATCTCCTGTCCTCCAATTTGCGTTTTCATATTGGGTCACCACAAAGAAAGTCTTTTCCTCTTCCGTTTTGACCAAAGCTAGGTCGAGTTGGGACAAGTAGACAAAAGAATGATCTAGGCCTTGGAGCATTTTTGTGAGAGTTTGTATTCTCCAAGCTTGAAAAACATTAAGGGAAAAGAAGAGCTCATTGCTGGAGGAGGGATTGCTTGCCTGACGCTGAAAAGCCCAAAGTTTTACTTTTGAAGCCACTGGACAAACCTTGACTAGAAGATCGAAGAATGCGAGCAAATACGATTCCGCGTTATAGATCGTTCTTGCTTCAATTGTCAATGATTTGGCAATTGGAGCAATTTTTTTGAAAATTTCGACAAGCCACTTCTCGGTAACATCAACCAAATGGAGTTTCTCATGGCTGGAAAAATCCAAATCCGTAATAGAAAAACAGTCAATCGCAAGTTTTTTGGGTGAGAGGGCCTTTTGGGTTTCTTCAATCAAAGAAGGAAACCCAGATTCGACATTTTGACAGGCGATTCCCATCCTCTTGAAGATTTTAAAGAAATCTTTGATCCGACTGGTATATTGTAGAGGATTGCCAGTCTAAAAGAATAAATATCTATCAATCTCTTTTAAAAACTTACACAATCGAGAGTAATTTCGTAGAAATAAAACCGATGCAGCTCTTTTTTGAAGAAGAGTTGCTCCAAATCTTCTTGGAAATTCTCCACGGCTATTTTGGCTTCCGCTATCTGCCAGCCATTATAAAAAACTAGAATAACAGTCTAAAAGGTTTTTTGTCAAGATTTGGGAGGAAGTCTTACCAAATTAGGATTAAAGCGAAGCGAAGCTGTAACCGAAGCAACTGAATGGATTTTTTTCAAAGACTTTTTGCGGGAGTCAATGAAGTCCTTGACTGAGAAGCAGCTTTGATTCATCTTTGCGAAAGCTGACTCAGCCATCTAGAAATGAATATGGCCCCGCTTTTTTGTTTTCTGGCCTATTTTTGTGTATTTTAATTTTTATTCGCTCAGTGACTCACTTCCTTTTTTTCTGTAAATCTTATTTTTTTGTTCTATGTTCTATAGTATTTACAGGATGGCTGAAAAGTTCAGGCAATTTTTCGGTTTTTAGCATGATTTTAAAAATGTTTTATAAAATCCATATTTAATTTCTTCTCAGAAAACATGTACAACTAATTTTTTTAGTTATATATATATAAAATGGCTCATGAAGATCAGCGAAGTACGGTAGCCGGCTTGGGCAGCAAATCATTTCGGCAGCGAGGGATTTGTACTCCAACAGGACTGGGCTCCTTCTCATTCAGCAAAATCAATAATTGCCGCCTCCGAAAGATTGTTTCCAAACTTTTGGGGCAAAGATATTTGATCGCCAAACAGCTAGTGTTCAAGAAGTAGATTTCGATTATGATTCCCCGGCTTTTTTGGTGCCGAGGCACGGGAGACATAATTCTCCGAGTCGTTTGCCGTTGAAAAACAGATGATGCGACTTGGTGATCCATTTGAGTATGAGTATTGCGCTGAGGAAACATTTTAAATTAGGTATCAGCGAGCCTTTCCACCTAAATAGTCACGAAGCTAGTAGAGCTTACCGTACAATCTCTAATAGAGGCGTACTAAAACGGCCCTTCCGAAAAAATACAAAACATAACAAAAATTTCAGATTTACAGAAAAAAGGGAGTGAGTCACTGAGCGAATAAAAATAAAAACAACGGTAAAATGATTCAAGGATAGCCCAAGCTACCCAGCCGGCAGGAAAACGAACTTTTTCTATGATAGCTTGTTGAACCAAGCTCGGCTGACTGAGGAGCATTTTTTGGCGATGAGACCTAGAGAGCTAGAGCTAATGAATGAATAGAAATAAAACTTCATACATTCTAAAGCTATTTCAAATTTTCAATCGATATTCTTAAGCTCAACATTAAATCTAAAGCATTTTTGGATAGCTTTCGCTTTCCATATGGGTAAATGTCAGAACAAATAATATATTGCAAGCCACTAATATACACAAGCAATACATGTATAATGACTACATTTCAGTGGTTAAACTCGTGGAAAAGGCTTTCAGCGGGAATACGGTAATAACCCGAGGGATTGTTGGATAGAAGTGACAAATAGCTGAAATATACAATATCTACATAGAAGTCTAATTAGGAAATAAACTTGAAGTTAGTCTAGTTGAGTCTTCTTTGTTAATTTCCATTCCACGGCGAGTCGGGGCGATATCTAAAAAGAAATCAATCGATTAAAGCTAATCCTCTCCACTAATAGGAATTACCTGTATCTGCTGTTTTGCTTCGGCAGCCGTAAAGAGAGAAAATTGCTTCGACCATTCAAAAAGGTCGCTTGGCTTTCTCCTTGCCGAACCTCGTAGAACTCATTCCTCTCATTGAATCGAATCTCCTCTGGGAAGGTAACAACCAGAGAGGCGTTTCCCATCTTGGCTCCGTAGTGTCCAGCCCAAAAGGCGCGATCGCCTCCACAGGTTAGAATGCCAATCCGACGGACACCAACGGGATAATTCTCGAATTTTAGCGTCTCAAGTCTCCATTCAGCTCCACCTAAATAAGTGGAATCTATTCAAAATCTGCTTACCTTGCTGGGGGCTCCAAACTTTCTCAAAGAAACGAGTTGTTTTCTTTTCGTTTCGGGTTCTCTCGAAAAATTCGCCTTCTTTTAGCAGCTGGGCTTGGAGGATATAAAAAGCGCCGCAATCTCCTCGACTGCTGAATATATCGGAAACCGAAATTTTTGGTCTGATTTCGTCCATAACCCAATTCTGAAATCTTTTTTTTTGTTTTCTGGACTTTTTGCGCTTACTCACCTCGATTCCAAACTCTTCGAAACTGATTTCAAAAAAACGACGGCATTCACCAAAGCTGGTTGCCAAACAAATGGGAACTCGAGGATCAGTCACACAACATTTCGGCCTGACTTCGAGACGAAACCTACGAATTTAGACTTGTCTAGCTGATTCTTTTAATTGAACTACCCGTGGCCTTCATTTTCATACATTACGTAAGGATTAGCTTCAAGCTCAGTCCAAGTAGAATCAGCTCTCATTTGTGGGAGGAGATTGCGATTGAAAGGTTTCTTTTTATAAATCCTGCGATAGTCAAAAGCTGAAATAAATGGACTATGTATGACTAATATATGAGGGAACATCTCTGATCATTGATCGATGCTTTTTTTCAGAAGCTGCCATGATTCACAACCAGTAATTTCGAAATTGCAACTCACCATGTTCGCTTTGATTTTTAACAAATCTTCTCCATTCAGGCGGTGGCAAGTGCTGATCAACATCGTCATAAAAAGCCTTTCTCATCCAAAAACTCGACGAGTCCGTGATCTTTTTAAACAATTTGCAAGTCTAATAAAATAGAAAAATAAACAAGTTTTTCTCGCCTCATTGATCTGGCTGAGAGTTGAGTAATCACATCGGAGGAAGATAGCCCTCCAGACTTCTTCGCTATAATCTCCCTTCTCGTTCTTCTCCATTGTTGTAGCCAAGAGAGATAAGAGGAGAGCAAAAGGGCTGATGTGAAATCCAATGGCGTCCGTCTACCCGAAAATAGTGGTTAAAAACAAGAAGAGATGCACTCAAAAATCTGAACTTCTCCCCTGTTTTTTAGACGTTCCTCAGCTTGATGGAACGTCAACCACTCTTTCCCCCTTTTATACAATCTCTCGCTTTGATTATCCTTCCATGTTTGGATATAATCGCGTTTCTAGCGGCACTTTTGGAGATTTTTTGACTTGTCATTTCACCTTTTAATTAACTTTAGCCTAAAGTGTGGACTTTTGCTCTAGAATTTCTTTTAAAAAATGCTGAGAAGTCATCAAATTCTGCAATCAAAAAGGCTCTGCTTTATGAGTGCTTCGAGAGGCATCAACTGGTATTAAATTGTGGTTTTTAAAAGAATTTGTCGAATCTAAAATGAGAAAATACTCCTTTTTGATTTCTATCAGTTGCTTTCCATTTTGCGCTATTTTTTCCCACCTAAAAGCGAAAACTAAAAGCAGAAAATTTTTCACGGCGATCTCTTTCATCTCACTCTCATCACTACAAAATGAGTAAACAATATTTGCAGAATTGTATGGAGGACGATTGTAGGAAAATACAAGACGATGAGAAGCTAGTTATCCAATCGATTTATGAAAAAGAAGCCAGATTTGAAGCCAACGCATGGAAGGTCAGTCTATTTTCTTCATTTTTCTACAAAAAAAAAGTGAAATATTTGTCGTTTTAAACTGAATTTTAGAGAAAATTTTCAGATTTGGAAGCCGCTTAGCGTTGCACTAACCCTAACACCTATAGATTCAGCTAGTCGGAATGAAACAACAAAAGTTTCTATAGAATTACGAGTGCTCTGCTCGGCTAATTACCCTCAAATGTAAGTTTTTTCTTTTATTTTTGTTTCAGGATGATAAAAACCTTAAAAAAGAATGATTTGACAAGGGAATCTCACCAATTTTAGCTGCTTTTTACCAAAATTTCAGTTAGATGGCTTTAAAGACAAATTTAACATTTCTCTTCTCTAATCTGATGTCGATTTTTCAGCCCTCCTAACGTCTCTCTTTTAAACCCCAAAGGAATCTCTAAAGAGTTAGTACAAGTTCTTCAAGAAAATCTCAAAGAAAAATGTAAATCTCTCATCGGAAGTGTAAGTCCCCCTTTTTTAACGCAATTCTTTCTTTCAGGCCATGATCCTCGAGCTTTGCTCAGAAGTACAAAACTTTTTATACGAAAATACGAGTTCAAAACAAGTGGCGGGTTCATTCCACGATAATATGGTTAAAAATTTAGAAGAAAAACAACACGAAAAACAGGTAATTTTTCCATTATTTTAAAAGAAGGGACGCTTCTTTCAGAGACAGCGTCTTAATTCTGAAATTAGGGAGGTAGAACAAGTAGAAAAAATAGTCAAAGAAAGAGAATTAATTCATCTAGAAGCTGGAAAACAAGAGGAGGAGAAGCCAAAACCTTTTCTTGAGGTATTTTGAAAAATTGCTGTAATTTCATGTTTATTCTCTTTCAGGATGCTCCTATTCGAGTAATTGCTGGGAAGACAATAGCAGTGAAGTCGAGCAACTTCTCCAAACGACAAAAGCCATCCAATTTTTGTACAGAATGGATTGGAGTTTATCAAAATGAGGAGATTTTGGTCTCAGAATGGCTCTTCAAGTACTCGCTGGGAAAGCAAATCAAGAAAAAAGAGCTCAACTTTAGTGATTTCTTGAGGTGGGAACGATCATTTTTGATAGAAAACCTCTTTTTTTCCAGAAAGTTGGATGAAATTGAATCAAAAATTAAGGATTTATCATCGCTTACTGGCTTGGATCAAACCGTTGTGCCCTACCTCTTCTGCACAGTTGAAAGGCGTTCAATCCTCTCCTCCAATATGAATATAGCAATTACTATTGGCCAACGAATCAAAGAGTCAGAGCAATCTCTCCCTTCGATTATAAATTCAATCAAACATGAGGTATTTTATAGTTTATTATAGGAAATTAGAAATCTAGCCTAATATCTGTCGCCGATTGGCTGGCCATGCCGTTTGTGCTCTTCGTTGGATGCACGAAATGCAGTTGGTTCATGGAGCCGTCACTTCAAATAGCTTCTGGGTTTCGGACAACTCTTTTCGGGTCTCTGATGCAGGAACACTGTAAGTTTTTATTTGAATCCTGGGCTTTTTGTGCGAAGTTCCTCCTTAATCTCATTTTCCAGAGGGTCATTGCTTCTTCTAACCGACGCCTTTCAAAAATGTATAAATGGAGGGGTTGTTACCCCAACTGGAGAGGAGAAATTCACTCGAAAAAAGGATCTTTTCGCCTTGGGGACGATGATCGATTCTATTCGGCACGACCAGGTATTCTTCTCTTATTTTATCCTATTCTTTTCTACAGGCTAGCTCTGACTCAATGGTAGCGAAGGACACTGATTTGACGGCTTTCATCAAAACTTGTCAATCAGCTAAGTCTGTGGAGGAATTGCTCAATTTGCCCTACTTGAAAGTGGATCTAGATGCTGGAGGAAGTGGAAATTCGCGTTTTGGAACCTGGCATATTGATGAAAACTCGCGGCTTATGAATGACTTCATCGTTATGAAAAAACTTGGAAGTGGCGGATTTGGAGATGTCCTCCTCGCTCGAAACAAAGTTGACGACGGAAATTATGCAATCAAGCGGATTCCTCTTTACGCTAAAAGTGAAAAATTAAACAGGCGAATCACAAGAGAAGCCAAACTCTTCTCTAAACTAAACCATCCAAATGTGGTTCGCTACTACAGGTGATTAAATTTCCAAATAAAATTCGAATCTATAAATTTCAGCGCTTGGACTGAAAATGCAGAAAAGAAGGAAAGCGATGCGGTCAAAAGGAAGGAGTCAAGTCCCAGGACAAAGGAAAAGTCAATGGGATTGACCGAAGGTAATTTCAGTGCTTAATTTCTATAAGTTTTGAGTCAAAACTAACCAATTTTAAAGGAATTCCCAATGCAAATCTAAAGTCGTAAAATTTTTTTTTCCAGTTTATTTGTTAATTTTTAGATTCTCTCCTCCCCACTCGACTTCGCAATTTGGAAAATGGTAATAATCTGCAACTAGGAGGCGACACAACTGAATGGTCGAGTAGCTACCTGAAAAATGGGAATTCTGAGCCTTCCTCTGATGATGAAGATCTAAAGAAAGTTGAGACTATCTTCGACCGAGGAGATACCGATGATGATGACTTTATTTGCTTCGAAGGGAGTGCTCAAGAATTCAGCCGAGAAGCAGAAAAATCGGAAGATGTGGCTTCTTCTCCAAAATTGGGTGGTCTAAAAAGCGGTACGAGCCAGGAAACTCCACTAACTGTCACCACAAGTGTAAGAATCATTCATTTTTAACATTTTTAGGACACATAATTTCAGGAAATGTCTCCGACTCGACTTCTTTACATTCAAATGGAATTTTGTGGTCGCGGCACCTTGCGCTCTCTAATTGATGCAGAAGGATTGGTAGGAAGGGCAATAATCGTTTGGAGAATGTTTCGGCAAATACTGGCTGGCTTATCCTACATTCACAAGCAGAATATGATCCACCGCGATATCAAACCCGTACGTTTTAAAATTTTAAAATTGATCAAATTTTTGTAGATGAATATCCTAATCGACGAGGAGGATCGCATAAAAATAGGAGATTTCGGTCTTGCTACGAGAGATTTCTTCCGCAAAATGGATTCAACTTCCGCCCCGCTGGAAGTAAATTCCAAAGTCTCTGGACAAACAAAAGACATCGGAACTGAGCTCTACATGGCTCCGGAGCTATTTGACACAAATGATCCAGCTCCCTATTCCTCGAAGATTGACGTCTACAGGTCGGATTTGTTTTGAATTATTCTTTTAGAGCTTATTTTCAGCACTGGGGTGGTGCTGTTTGAAATGTTTTATCGACCTTTGCCCCACGGCATGGAGAGATTTTCAACTCTTAAGAGTCTAAAGAAAAACATCACATTTCCTCCAGATTTCGGCCAGGAGTATCCTCAAAATCAGCAGAGTTTAGCCAAGAAATTTGTGACGATGATGCTCCAAGAAAAGGCAGAAAATCGCCCAACCGTAGATCAATTACTCGAAGATGAAAGGATTGATGTAGATGGGGACGACAAAGCCATCCAGGGATTACTTCAAAAGGCATTGAAGAGCGGCAGCCAAGCCCATAGGAATCTATTAGAAAAACTATTTCAAAGAGAGATTCCCGGGAACTTAAACTACTGTTTTGATAACTCCTCTTGCCAGGAGAAGAAAGACTCCAACCGACATTTACATCTTGAAGAAATCAAGGAGCGAACGAGAGAGATTCTCGCCCACCATTGCTATCAACCGATGCACACTCACCAGCTGTTGGCTTCAACCAGCGTCCAAGCAATAGTTGATTCTCGGCAAAAGCCCGTCTTCTTGTTGGATTCTCAAGGATTTCCTGTCGCTTTGCCAGTAAGTTCAACTCTCGATTGTTTAAATAAATTCAAATTTAGCTGGATCTCCGCCAAAACTTTGTGCGATATTGCTGTCGAAATAACATCAATAGGAAGAAGAGATACTGTATCGATAGGGTCTACAGAAGCAGCGATGGGATCGGTAAGTTTCTTTCTTTTTTTAAATAACAAACTGAGGAAGTATTTTGTACCATTTAATTCAGGAATATTTACTTTTTGCCTTAAGCTTCTCAGCTGATAAGACTTGTAAAAGGCACTGTTTTGCTTCACCTATTAGCCACCATTTTCAGTTGCATTTTCTCAACTTTTTGGGTTAAATTAACTCAAAATCTCGCTGTTAAAATTAGACTAAAAAGTTGAAAGTTAGATTATCTTATCATTAAAATGCTCTCTTTTCCAGATTGCACATGTCCCCAGTTATCAAAAAGGCAGTTATTTCTAGGATTTGAGCATCCAACCGAGCGATGGGAAGCCAGCATCGATGCGATTGGGCCACTTGCAACAGCGGTTACGATGACAGCAGAGATGATGGCAACTGCAGTAGAAATTGTCTCCCATGCGCTACCAAACACTAATTTAATTTTCAAGTATGAGTTTTCAAAAATAAAAAAGCAATCTCTTCTAGGATTAATCACTTTGGTCTGGTTATCGCCGCTTGTCGCTATTTTACTCTCACAGATGATCAAACTAATTTGATTCTTCAAAAATTGCATGAGATCTCTACCAGCAATAGTAAGATTTCCTACTCTTTTTGAGCAATATTTTACAGAAATTTTAACACAATCAGAAAAGATCGAAGCATTGTCGACAATAATTGGATCTAAAACGACCAGCCATTCGTTGTTATTCTTCTTCCCCTTGGAGAATTCCTTTGCATCGTTTAAAGAGTCTTTCAAAGTATTGACTAAATCAAGGGATGAGGAGATTCGCAACTCGGCGACCAAAGCACTAGGAGAAATACAAAAAGTGACTGAAATATTGGAAGGTAGGATCTACTTTTCCCAAATAAATGTGATATCAATCGAAAGAGCTCAACGAGCTGAATTTGAAGCCATTTTTCATATTTGTTTTCCACGGATCCCTTTTTACTAGATGCCCTGGGAATCTTCGAATTTCGAAAGTTCTGGGGCTTTTTATTCCATGACAAAAATATATTTTTTATAAGCTCCAAAAACACTTTCAATTGGGATAAATTTCAAACCAAAACGGACTGGAAATGTTGTGGCTTTTTAATGTTTTTTTGGCTAGGAACTATCATAATCTTCTCCCTCCCATTAAATTGTATTAATTTCAGCACTAGAAGTCTCATCAAAACAAGTTCAACTCAAATACGACGCATCGCTAGTCTACAGGCCGGCTACTTTCCACGACGGCTTACTTTTTATGATAGCCATTGAGACAACTACAAAGAGTGGTGGACCATCGCGTGCTATTGTCTTGGGAGGCGGTCGTTACGACTCTTCTCTTGTTAGAGAACGTCATCCCAAGGATTCTCAGCCGAAAGTTCCTCTCTGTTTGATTGGTTGCTCAATCGCTTTGGATGTCTTGGCGTCGTTAAGGAAATTTTATAAAGAAAGTGAGGGGATTCCAAGGAGAGAGAGCAAAACCAATTTCTAGAATGCTCCCCGCCGTGTTCTGTTGTCGTTTGCTCGTTATCCGACGAATTCACAACTGAAAAATTCATGCTGGCTCGAAGATTGTGGAACAGGGATTTGCCTTGCGATATTATGCATGAGCCAGTTTCACAGTTGACCGACTTTTTGGCAAGTTTCCCCCTCTCTTTCACATTTCTAAATGTCCTCTTCTTCTTCAGGACCGCTGCAATTCCAACGGCGTCAGCCACGTGCTTGTTGTTTTTGAGAAAGATAAAGCTCTCGTCTACACCGATGGCCAAGCTGATCCTTACGGAAAAAAGACATTCGACTCGGCGATATCGCAATGCCTCCAAAGTGACGAAGCAGACACCCTGGAGACAAACACCTCCAACAATCCGAATCCCAAGTAAGAATTGTTCTTTGATTCCGTCGCTAATTACTTATGCTTTCAGTCTCTCGAAATCCCAAAGTTCCAGTCAAGTCGCCACCCATTCAGCTGCCAGCGCCTCCAATTGCAATATCAAATTTGCAATGTCGGAATTAGGAAATTTTGCGGTTAAAAAGAGACTTACCGTAAGTGGATTTTTATTTACATAAAAGACGAATATTAATCTAGAATGCTGTGATGAACGCCTTGCCATCCATCGTTTCTCTATTATCAAGTAAAAATAGAATAGAAGTAGTTGTTACTGAATTGTCGACGGAGCTTGTGAAGATCATCTCCGGGGCAATTAGCAGGCAAACAAGTGTAGATGAGGTTTGACATTTTAAAAATCTTCCCTAACATAAATTCGAGGAGATTTTACTGATTTTTAAGGCTTTTGATGCCGACATTTTGCGAATTAAGCACTATTTTTAAGCTACAGTAGCCCAAAATTTTTTCGAACATCAAAAAGCTTGAAAGCCGTGTCAAAATGAGGAAATAGGCCGCCTGTGCCTACAGTAACCCAATCTCTAATAATTTGAAATCCCTACTTTCTAGGAGATATCCTTATTTTGAAATTGTGTTGACGCGTCGAAATAATCATATTTTTGGTGGCAACAGTAACCAAGAATTCAGTAATCCTCCACATATTTTTCAGCTGGCTGGCATCATTCATTCGCTTTCCCACCAATATGGAAAGTCGAAAGAAGATCTCGAACTTCTTTTCACAATCCTTAAGCAACTGTTATCTCCCAAAACGGAGACTACCCCCATCATAATTATCTATCGCAATCAAGATGGTTTCCACAAAGTTATCATGTAAAAACTCCCTCCCTTTCTCTGTGTTATTTATTTACGAGTATTTATATCCTCCCCGGGTGATTACACGGTATATTTTCTTACATAAATATTTACTGCTTTTGCTTCAATTCTATGCTCAAAATATTG
Organism: Oscheius sp. JU1382; assembly: GCA_932521405.1. Classification (NCBI taxonomy): domain Eukaryota; kingdom Metazoa; phylum Nematoda; class Chromadorea; order Rhabditida; family Rhabditidae; genus Oscheius; species Oscheius sp. JU1382. The sequence continues at coordinate 8,065,795 of OW051479.1, forward strand.
GCGTAACCAAGTCATTTCTCTTTCCTTTCTCCATAAATCTTGTCTCATTTATTCATGAATCAGTCGAACTTGAAGAAGATGGACATCCAAGGGTTTCTGAGATATATAGCGAAAGAGCGAGAGCCTAGTTTCTATTACCAAGAGCCCCCCGAGAAAGATGGTCATTATGTTATAGCGGCTCCTCTCTGGGGTGCCCTTGCTGGCTTATTTTATGAGCCCTTCAGCTTGCGACATGGCGGATTACTCTCACTTCTAAAAATGTCGAAGGACGGCAACTAATCCCCCCGACGTTTTGGAGGTCAAAAGCTTATCGCCAAAAAACAACAACACAAATATCTCTCACTTCATGCTTTTTTTGTCAGATCCCGCTGAAAAATCAAGCCTTTTGAAATTCTGAAAAATAGAAGATTTTATAGTTTTTGATCTCTTCTACAAATTGAATATTCTTTTAGTTTGATTCTCTGGCTAAAATTACATTCAAAAGTCCCCTTTTTTTCCTAGAAAGCTGGGAGAAGTTTTCACCTCTTTTCTGTTCTAAAATCTATAAATCAAAATAATGAACTAATACAGTTTGATTTCTAGCTTTCAAAACAGATTAAATCTCGAAAATTGGTTGAAATTTTGAGGAGTTATGACTTGAAGAAATTGGAAACTTTTGGTTAGAAAAGCGCTCGATCTTTCGCTAAAAAGTTGTGTCCTAAATCCAGCTGCTTAGCCTAAAAAAAGCCTAAAAAGTAGCTTTTTTTGGCTAAGTTTGGGCGGAAAAGGAAAGACAAAATGCCAGGGAATTCAATCCAAATCAGAAGGATCAATCTTTCTCGTCGTTTTTTTAATGAAAAATTTTCTTTTCAGCCGAGATCTAACTCCCTAAAGTTGTAGCATTTTATATCCAAGTTATCGTTCCCAAAGTGATTTTTGGTACTAGGGCGCCTATCTAGGTTATCATAAGAAGAAGACGATAAGAGAAGATCATAAATTCCCCCTATGTCGCTACTACAAACCCGCTTTTTCACTTTGATTCGAGTCATCCATTCGGCAATAGGTAATAGTGGGATAGTGTGATCCTCTTGACATTCTCATACGCATCGACCCAATTATAGAGCTCCCTCCTCTCCCCCTCTCGTAATCGACTCTTTAGGTATCATCCAGGAAGGGCGACGCGCAGCGGATCCTAATAATGCCGAGCTGACTGACCCAGCACATTGAGGCGGACAGCGAGAGCGACCGATCGATCAAGACCCTCCTCATCCGATGGTATTCCTTGCGCAGCAGCAGCAGCTGTTTTCTCTGTCTCGCCTTTGCCGCTGCTGCGCCTCTTAGCGTGCCGAGTGACCGTTGTTTAAGCTTAGCAAGGCGATACACAACACACGCCATGTTTGCTTATTGGGAGCCTCCCCGAGAAGGAGACAGAGCCTTGTTTTAGTCGTCTCTAGTTTTTCTCAAAAGATCTCGCACTTATTGCAATTTTTGGCGCACTGGGACCAGACCAATTAAGGCATTTGAAGGTTGTTCTCTCTCTCTCCCGTTCGTGCGGGATTAAACAAACCGCCCTTCGCATTTTTTTCTGACAAAAGTTACAGCAAAAGTGACCTTTGAATGCCATTCAGTCAGCTCAAATGACTTCCTTTTTTGACCAAAACGATTCTCCCAACCAGGCGAGGCTCAAATTACAGTATCTCTGTCAGATTTTGGCTTCATTATCGACCTTTTTTGATATCGAAGTTTTGATTTTTTTTCAATTTTTGACATTTTTCCCCTTCCTAGGGACTCTTTTTGATCAGATTTATTCATAAATTCGTCGCTGAGGGAGATGAAATTATAAATTTGAAAGCATGGCTGGCATTTTCTCATTCTTGTGGGCTCTTTTTGAACAGATTTCTTATACATTTTTCCCATTTTATTGACGAATTTTTCTCCCTCTGGAAATTGAAAGCCAGATGGGAGCTTTTCCCTAGTAGCAGTTTTACTCCCACAACTCGCTTCTACGAGTCTGTTCCCAAGAACGCTTGTCCCATAAATTTCGAGCCAGATGAGACAATTCCTGGCGCGACTCGCTACGCAACCGAAACCTAATAACCCCATATGTCGACTTTTTCTTTCGAGCTCCCAAACTGACCACATGCGGCCTACTGTCACCTCTTCTATTGACACAGCTCACCTAGCTGCCCTATTTAGAATTGATTTGTTGTTGTAATGGCGTGGAGAGGTAGATTCACACTCTCCATCTCAACCTCAGCTGTACAGCAGCGAGGGAGGTTCTTATTTTTGCAGAGGGATGGGCGATTTTATGAGCTCTTTGAAGATTTGGCGGACTCTCGCTTCTCCGATATCCCTTTATCCAGCTAATTGACCTTGTTTTCAATGTTATATCCTTGTCTCAAGAAGTCTCGCCGCTCCTTAATTGTCGACACCTTCTTCATCTCAGAGAGAGAGAGAGATCCGCAAAGAACCCAAATCTGCCCAGTTCTCTGCCTCCTTCCGTGTAATCCCATTCAGCTGTGGGTCTCATTCGATTGGATTTGTCGACCGGCCAGTCTCTCTCTCTTTCTGCATCATTTCCCTCACAAAAATGAAGACCAAAGCTGGGTCAAATCTATCCTTTTGTTTGGAAAAAAAGAGCTCATTTTTCGATGTTTATGTTTCAATTCGGCGCATCGATCACTCTCGGCTGGGCGTCGCATCAACCCGTTCTAGATCAGCTGTATCGAGTAATCGTCATTTTCGCCTTTTGTTCCAATCATCGCTTTTAGAGCAAGTTTGAAATCCTTCAGCTTTCCGCCCTCCGTTTCAAGTATTTGTTTTCCTAGAGCTACAGTCTTTTTTCCCACCTTTTCGGCTGTCAATTAGACGACTATCCAGCCTCCGCTCGTCAGTCGAGGGTCCGGCTAAGGCCACAGACTACTAGTTCCTTCTCTTTCTCTCTACTTTTCTCTTCCACCTTTCTGGAAAATTTAAAAAAAATTAAATTATAAAAAAATTATAGGAGGGAATGTTCTGATGGGCCAACATCACAGCAGCAATCGGAGCTGCGATTCGGGTAGGATTTTTCGGTTTTTACAATTTTGAGGAATTTTTTCAGGTAGTTCTACTCGGGGTGTGGCTGACCCGAGCTTATTTAATGCTGGTGAGTTCTTGAGTTTTTTGAGCGAGAGAGACAGTATATTTGAGGGGATTTCGTATGCAAACAGGCTTGTCTTGTGAAGTGCGGGGATATTCCTCAACGGCAGAAACAAACAGTTCTCTCTCTCGGGTGCTGCGCGCGTTCCTTCCCGACTGATTAACCCTTGACTCGTCAGACCGCCTGTAGTCCTCCAAATATTTGTTATTCTTGTCATAAACTGAAGTTGAATTTTTAGTTGAAGTTTTAGTCTTTCTTCCGGCCTAGCTGTCACATTATACTCCACCGGCTGTCGCTTTCGCGTAATCTCCCTTGCTATGATTTTTACTATATATTCGTCTTCTCCTTTAGCTTCCTCTAGCAGCTGAGCGCATAAATAATCGACTGACCGCCGCTGATCTCTTTGTTACTTTTCATTCGCACACACTTTCTTATCAAAGTGTTCTCACAACGATAAGGCGCGACTTTCCTCTCAGCCTGGGGGTTGATTCACAAGCTATCATTTAATCCAATTTATGCATTAATAAACGTCGGAAATTTACATTTTTGTGAGGTAGCCTATAGCATTAAAATTCAAAAGGAAATCCACTTCTTATTTTCTCCACTTTTCGAGATTCCAATTTAATTTTATTTCGATATTTTGTCTAATCTTGTAGAGAAAATCAAGAGCTACAATTTTGTAGGACATTCAAAATTATGAAATTTGCTCAAAATCTTTGAAAAAGTTCTAAGTTTTCTGAGAGAATATGGTATTTGTTTCCACCATTTATCGCAAATTTTCAAGAATCCAATCTGATTTTTATAGTTTGTGATGTTCTACAATCTTTTAGAGGAGATCAAGATCTACAATTTTGTAGAACATCGAAAATTGAAAAAGTTGCTGAAAATCTGTGAAAAAGGTGGATCTTTGAGAGGAAAGCGACGTTCCGCTTCTCCCACAGTATTCTCCAATTAGCTTCTTATTCGGCATTTAAATCTAATTTTCATATTTTTTTAAATCTTGTAGAGGAGATCAAGATCTAAAATTTCATAGAACATTTGAAAGTTGGATAAATACGGTAGTTGGCGCTAAAATTCAAAAGCGAAAGTGTAAGTATAGAATTTCCATTTTCCCAGCCACTCTCATAATAATTAGAGCATTGTCTCTCTCTCTGCGGAACTAGCCACCGCTTGTCAATTCTGCCACTAGTTTCGGGTCCATTGTTATTGCTCCACTGGAGCGCTAAGCTGTCCCCCTGGTGGCGTTTGCTAACACCTGCATATCCGATTTCCGCTACCAGTTGTTCAATCAACCTGGCTTAATGCAGAAAACCATAAGACAGAATGAGTAGTCGAAATGAGGAGGGCAAACAATTCGGCAGCGAACACGGCAGCAGTCCTCTCCGGTATGCGCCCACCGCCGGGTGATATTTTCTGGTTTTTACTCCTCCCTCCACGTGTGTGTTAGCATAGACAATGAGAAGGGTGGGCGGATTTCAGGAAAATTCCTCCTCGTCCATTCCCTGTGCAAACCGACTAGATCATTAAACCCTAATGGTCAGTAAAGTCCAGTAAAGTAGGCAGGCAATTATCTACGGCCGTTGCCCAGCAGGTGACCAGTTGTGGAGCTTCACCGCAGCTGTCATTTGCTGGGCTCCCTCTCTCTCGCTCCTCTTAATTTTTGGTTATGAGTCATTTGTTCTCCAAGATAGCAGCTCTCAATGTGTAAAATTCTTCCGGACACACCAAGAATTGCAGCTGACTGTGAACTTTGCTTCTGTTTTTTGATCAGCGCCCACAGCTGATTTGCTCTTCTCTTTCTTTCTCTCCAGCCTAAGAAATGAGAAAGAGATCAATTAAAATGGTTGACCGCACTTCCCCCTCTCTCCCAAACGTACTCGCTCATAGGCCACGCTGGGTGTCAATTTGCCTTTGCTGTGACCACCAGCAGCAGGCGGCATTTTGGTCAGAGAGCGGGTCTAATCGCGAGCTCGGGAGTGGCCGGGAGAGATCGAAACTTTATGCAAATTTGGCGAGTAGTACTAGCTCTCTCTCTCTCTCTCTCTCTCTCTGCCAGGAAATTGCCTTCGGCCCTTTCGGCTCCTTGTGAGTCCACTCAATTTCTCCAGCTCTTATCAGCTGTTGGCTCTCTCTTTGCCTTTCGCTGTCTGAATAGTTTTATTTCCAAATTGATGGATTTGTTTTAGTTAAATAATGAGGCGCATGTGGCTCCTCTTGCGCGTGAAATGCCTGTCTAATAACAAACAATGGCTCCCTCTCGGGCCAACAACAGTCGAATGGCTCTAGAACATCTGTCTCCCAGCGGGGAGAGCCACTCTCCTTCAGCATCTTTTTGGTCTTCTTTTCTTTGTTTTTGTAATCTTCGTTCACTTTTGTTTGGCTTATTTCTAACAGAAAGAGAAAAGGAACCGCATTCGTATAAACACGGGAGGGCCACCATTGAGCCAATATAAATAGAGGAACGACCGCCTTTACTGTGTGTGTGTTGTCTCTGACGTTTGTTCGCTCTCGAACATCCGGGCTGGAGATTTACAACCCGAACCGACAAAGGATTTTCGGGAATCTGTTAGGCGCTTCCTTGGTAAACAAATCGCGGACAGAAGGGCTCAGAAAGCATGGGAAAGTCGCCACTAATTATTGGGCAGTTTTTTTCCAGAAAATTTTTTTTTCCTAGGCCCCTAGAGATATAAACCTAACTCTTTAGGTGATGAAAATTATATCAGCTTGTAGATCTTTTCACACTCTTTCAAATGATACCATTCATGATATTAAAATCTTTGATCTCAGACCTCTAAAAGCCCCTCTTTTTGACCAATTCCCACTATTTTTTGTGATAAACCCAGCTCAGACTATTGTTTTCCGCTTGAGTTAGATACCATATTAGCCGGATTTTTGAATGCATGACTGACTCCTGACAAGGCCATATCAGTTATACCGTCTAGATGATGGTTCCGACAAGGTTATTTTCCCCCAGCTAGTCTTCTTTTGATTCAAGTTGAAAGGCAATTTCCGTTGGCTAAAGCAAGCAGCGAGTGACTCACAATCAGCGATAGCTGCCTTCATTTGACCAACTTTGGCGCTACTCGTTGTGAAAGCCTTTCGCTTGGTATTTCGTATTGCAAAATCGTGGTAGGAAGTTGAAAGAGCCATCTCGTCTGGCTGAGATGTTTGAAGAAGTGGCCTGTCAATAGCAATTTCCCAGTAGACCTTAGGCCATTTTCGTCCAGCAGCTGAATGAGTCATTGTCTCCCCACCACCACCCTCATTCTGCTCATGGATTAGGGCATTTGCTGCGGGAATGAAATATGTCGTCCATACATTAGCGATCATCCGATTAGCTCACGACTTCTCTCACCCTAACCAGCTGCCGATTTTTCATGTTTTTCATTTTAATTTTAAGGTGGTGAATCTGTGGAATGGGGAGAGACGGGCAATATGGCAACTGGTAGTATGGAACGGCGACCCTCGTCGGTTGACACCTTTCGGGCTCTACACAGAAAGAACAACGCCTCCTGGAGTAGTCGGTGAGTCAGATTTAGCCTCCAAATGTATTGTTTCTTAAACTTTTCTTCCAATTTTTAGTCCTTCTTTGCTGGTAGAACGTAAAAATAATAGTTTTTAATGAAAAAAAAAAGACCGGAAAGAGCCTATTTTTATCGAATCAGCCCAAAATTTCTTGATTTTTCTTCGCTTTTATTTAGAAATCTTTCGATTTCTTGTGCAATTTCTAATCCTCTGCAAAATTTGAGCTCCTGATCTCTTTTATAAAATTGTACAACATCAAAAGTTGTAAAAACCACTCTAGGATTTGTAAAAATCACATCAAAAAGTAATACTTTCAACCCAAATTTGATTCATTCTTGTTCTCGTTTTTAAACATTTTCTACTTATTTTTATGGTTTTTAATGTTCTGCAAAGTTTAAATTCTTGATATCCTTTATAAGATTGTAGAATATCAAAAATTATAAAAACTAGTCTAGGCGTTGCAAAAAGTGCATCAAAAGTTATGCTTTCAACCTTGATTTTACCAAAAAATTTCCTGATTCCTCCTCAATTTTAGACATTTTTTGCTTATTTTTTTAAAAAGATTTTTAATGTTTTGCAAAGTTATAAGCTTTGATCTCCTCTACAAGATTGTAGAAAGCCTAGATTCCACAAAAAATGTAGAGAAATTGAGCTTTTATGATTTTTTGTCAAGCTGAAAAATATGAAAATTGTGGTGTGTTTTGGTGAGAACGCTGCACCGTATTTTGGGAAGTGAGAGTCCATTTTTGGTGTGGGAGCTGTGTTTGTCCTAATCTGTCATCGGCTCTTTTTGTGCTTTTCCTCACATAAGCCGACGCCTCGCGCATTCTCCCCTCAGACCTCGTCGACCGGTTGGTTGTTGGGCTCCCTCACATTTTTCGGGATCTTTGTGGGGATTTTATCGGCCCATTACTTCAAGGATTTTTTGGCCGCCAGTTTTATCGTCTGCTTCTCTTTTTTTGCTGGCTGAACGATGACGTCGAAAAACGCCTGGGATCCAGATTTAGCCCCCCGATGACATCCCATTTCTCCACAAAGCGCTCTATTTCACGGCCATCCTCTTTACGTTTTCGTCAAGCGATCTTTTTTCTTTTTTTTCTAAATAATTCCTTGGAAATAGCCAGCTTCCCTGAATGAATTGCCTCATAAAATTTCAAAATAAAGAACATTCTTTCTCTATTTATTGCAATTTTATCGAGCCGTCGACCTTCTCAAGAGATTGGTTGCGCCATTTCCTGTTATTGTAGTTAGAAATGACCAATTTTTGACCAATTGGGTCTCTTTTTACAGCAATCCCTGTTTTTTTTCAAAGATCTGCGCTATATTTTCGCTCAATTTGGTCGCCTCTTTCCTCTCTTTTGATTTAACCAAGGATCGTCCTTTCACTTAAAGTAATGCAACACAAAGATTGCACTCAACGCGACTAGTTTTGAAAAGCAAAAGATAAATTTATCAAGCTTTTTGAGAGACTTTCTCCAGTTTCGAGTCCTCGAGTTGGTCATCATTTTCCCCACTTTGCTACAATAATCTATGAAGAGAATCGAACTCTCGGCTATTCTTCATTTATTTTAGGAAATTAGGGGGGAAATTTGGGCGAAAATAAGAGAGTTCAAGTTGTTTAAAATCTTCTGGAAATTCCTCCACCATATTTCCTTTAATCCCTATTTCCAGCATTCAAAATAATGAAAATAAGCGAGAAATTTTAAAAATTCGCGCCAAATTTAGCCCCCTAGGTAATCTTCTAATAGAAGAAATACAGTAATTATAATAATTTAGAACAACATGAAAATTAGGTTATTTTCCTCTTTTCTTAGAAAACAAAACTTTGATGGACTTTATTTTTGTAGTTGTTATAACTCTATTGACTTAGTTTTTTGGTTGGAAAAAGGATCCTCCATCGCCTCTCTAGATAAATTGGACTGATTGCTCCGATTTGAAATGGAGACGTTTTTTATCCGTCGCGTGTGACTCGCGTCGTCCACAGAGAACACAAAGGCGATTAAGCAACTTTTTTCGGAGAGATTAGTTCTTCTAGAAAACAGGAGGGCAATATTTTAGCGCAACTCTCTTTCTAGGAGATCCAATTTCAAAAGCCAGAAATATGACCTTTCCCAAGTTAAAAAAGTAGTCACTTCAGTTTTGTTGGACATTCCTCTGATTATCCTGTCTGTCTCAAAGCTTTTTCAATCTACCCTATTGGGTTTCGTCTTCTGTTTTTCCTCCCGTGCACTCCGCTCTTCTCTGCCGTCCACTCAGGCATCTGTACACAATTGCATTGTCCGAGCGAGCTCGGTGGTGGTGGTGGGGGAGAGGCCGATACCGTGGGTCCCCCTCACTCTCTATTACGTTCTCTCTCTTTTTCTTCTATTTCTCGAGGAATAGAACCCTCACAAGGACACCTCTTGGCCACAATCTCGTTAATTGGATCTTTTTGTCCCAATCGAGAAGAGAGGAGGTCACGACCTTCCATTCTATTTCGCCGTTAACCTTTTTGTCCTAGCAATTATTAGCCAAAGAAAGTTTGCAAATCTTCCGCTACTTCCTAATAGCCACCAGCTCCATCATAAAGCGTGAAATTGCGGCCAACTGTCCCCCCACAGAGCGATTTCCTGCTCAATCTTCCTCCCATCTGCTGTCAAACTATATGCGAACTCCTCCTTCTCTCCAGCTCTTCATCAAATATATAATCTCTAATACTGGTGGAACGCCGGCTTCGCTCACACTCTCCCTCTCGCCAGTCAACGCCTCTGCGGTTTTTGCTACCTTGCTAGCTCTCAGCGAGTGTAATCCCCACCCAGCTGGTTATTAGTCCTATGGGGACTTTTGACTACCTACCTGGTGACGATGAAGGCATCGCATCATCGCATGAGCGCCAGTTATTCAGGCGCCAGCAGCAGCGAGCTGTTGAAGCCAGCTCCCATTGTCTTGGCTCTATTGTAAGTCGTGTCTGGGGATTATTTCTGAGGCTCTTGTTCTTTTCCTTTGGGCTTTTGAAGACTGGCCTCCTCTGGGTGGATGATTTTGGATGGATTTTTAGCCAGATTTCAATTTGACTTTTTGCAGAGAAGATCTCCTGGCCGCGTCGATGGTCAGCTCTACGGGTGAAGAGGGCTCGCCGCTGTTCGTTGCCCTCTATGATTTTCATGGCGTTGGAGAGGAGCAGTTATCCATCAGACGAGGCGATCAAGTGAGTTTTTGAACAAATTCGGCTGATTCAGCTTATTTTCTACTTTCTAAAACGCTTTAAATCTCAAAAAACGGATGAAAATGAGCAAAGTTATGATCCAAAAAAGCGTGAAAATGGTGTTTTTCGCTTTTCAAAATTTCCAACTTATTCAGGCTATAATTCTTCTAATTTTCAATGAATTTCTTAGATTTAAAGTGCTTTAGAAAGTAGAAATCAAGCTGAATCAAATTGCATTAAACATATTTTGATAGGCTGTTGATATTTTAAAAGAATTTGCCACTTTTTGGGAATCAATCGAGTGAATCTATACTTTGCTGATAGAGTGTCCTCTCTTTCTCTCCCGTTCTCTCTTCGATTGTAAATATTTAGGTCCGAGTTCTCGGCTATAACAAAGCGGGAGAATGGTGCGAATGCCGAATGGTGACTACTCGACGAACAGACGCTTCATCTCAAAAGCGAATCGGCCAGATCGGATGGGTTCCAACCAGCTATATTACCGCCCTGAATTCGTTGGATAAATTCAGCTGGTAAGAGACAATTTTTTTTGACGGACATATGACATCTCTTTCTCTCTTCTTGTGCTGCTCATTTAACGAGCGAGAAAGTACAACCAGCTGGCCCATCAAATTTACGTTCTTTCAGGTATCATGGGAAAGTCGCTCGGAGTGAATCAGAATACATTTTGGGAAGCGGGATAAATGGCTCGTTTTTGGTCAGAGAATCTGAGACCAGCATTGGACAATTCTCAATCTCTGTTCGACACGAAGGAAGAGTCTACCACTATAGGATCAACTCCGATCCACAAGAAAAAGTAAGTCTCTACCTTTTTCGCCAAAAAAACCTCCAATAATTTTTCAGTTTTTCATCACTCATGAGGCTAAATTTAAGAATTTGGGAGAGCTCGTCCACCACCACAGCATTCATGCGGATGGCCTAATTTGTAAGAAAATCTTGGATTTCCTTTGGTTATTTCCACTACTTTTAGGCCAATTATTGTACCCGGCTGCAAAGAAAAATCCGCCACCTTGTGTTTATTCGCTATCGCCAACCCAGCCGGACGAATGGGAGGTTGATCGAACGGAGATCATCATGAGAAATAAGCTCGGTGGGTAGTTTTATTGATTGCATTTTATTGATGGGAGATTGGGATTTGTTTTGAGAAGAGATGAGATGAGGTGTAAAGTCTCCATGGTTTGATGACTAATGAGCCCATTCGAGATATCCGAATTGATATATGGCAGACGACGGGAACAGCCGACACCAATCGGCACCTCGTTTATCAATTTCATTGAAAAAGCGGTCAAGATCTGGCATACCAATCGGCGGAAGTTAAACGAGGGCTAAAAAGCTCTTCAAATTGCTAAATCTTTTTGAATACGGTGGCTCATAAATTTTGCCAGTCTTGCGCGGAAATTTCAAAACCCTACAGTAATTTTCCAATTGAAGTGATGAAAAATATTAATTTTTGCACTTTTAACTCTTCGATTTTCAGGCGGTGGCCAGTATGGTGACGTCTATGAGGGATATTGGAAGCGACATGACAAAACGATAGCTGTCAAGACTCTAAAAGAAGATGCTATGGCTCTTCACGACTTCCTAGCTGAGGCAGCGATTATGAAAGATCTCCACCATAAGAATTTGGTCCAACTGTTGGGCGTCTGCACACGAGAGGCTCCGTTCTACATCATCACCGAGTATATGTGCAACGGGAATTTGCTGGACTACCTGAGGAAGACGGATAAAAACAAGCTGCCGCCAACTGTGTTGATGTACATGGCGACGCAAATCGCCTCAGCTATGGCTTACCTCGAAGCGCGGAATTTTATCCACAGGTTTGAGAGATTTTCCTGATGGAAATGAGTGAAATTTTGCAGAGATTTAGCAGCTAGAAATTGCCTGGTTGGAAAGGATAATATCGTCAAAGTGGCAGACTTTGGATTGGCTAGATTCATGAGAGAAGATACCTACACAGCCCATGCTGGCGCTAAATTCCCCATCAAATGGACAGCTCCAGAAGGGTTGGCCTTCAATACATTTAGTACAAAAAGCGACGTAAGAATTATATATTTTATTCAATTAGGATTGTAGGTTTGGGCATTTGGTGTCCTCCTATGGGAAATTGCTACCTACGGGATGGCCCCTTATCCCGGCGTCGATTTGTCGAATGTTTACTCGCTGTTGGAGAAAGGCTTCCGGATGGATGCTCCGCCTGGCTGTCCTCCCAGCGTCTACAGATTGATGCTGCAATGCTGGAATTGGTCTCCAAGTGATCGGCCTCGCTTTAGGGATATTCATTCCAGTTTGGAGAGTCTTTTCCCCCATAGCAGTATTGACGAAGAGGTAGGAGAATCTTTTTTTTCCACACAAAAAAACGATGATTTTAGGTTGATAGACAGCTGGAAAAATCGCGACAGACTTCTCAACGAAGATCTAGAAGGAGTGAAGTCCTCCCCTCGCCGAGGGGATATCACGAGAGAGATCGGCGATCATTTGCTGCAACTTCGTCGGAACCTTTCCCACCTCCTCCTATTAGAGCGACTCCTATTCACCATGAAACAGCTGGTGATTTGGCTCAGCCGATGATTTCATTTCATCGCGATCCGGATATTCGTCCTCCACCTCGTTCGCTTCCAATTCCAACCCCGCCAGCTTCTTCCAAGCCGAAGCTATTAAAATCAGTTTTGAATAATAATACGGCACAAGGAGCGAGCAGTTCATCAGATGACGTAGTGATCTCGCCGCTGGCTGAAAAAAACCTTAGAAAGGCTGTCAGTCGCTTTGGGACTATGCCTAAAGGAGCGAGGATTGACGCCTATCTGGAGTCGATGAAAAATCAACATCCTGACTCAGCTGATGCTGGATCGGAGAGCTCGGAGCTCAATTTGAATAGGACTTGTTCGGAGGATTCGCTGGATGCTGTCCCAATAGAAGAGAGTCAAAATTATATGCTTCAGCAGTTGAAATCTCGACTAAAAAAGACTAGCTCTGAATCGCCAGTTGAGACGACTCTCACGTCTTCTGGTCCTTCTACGAGTGGAGCTTCCTCTCCCTGTACATCGAGGATAGATAGAAGTGCTCCTGATCCACCAGCAAGATTAATTCCTTCAGAAGCGTTTGTCATCAAGCCTTTGCCGAAGCCGAGAACGGTTGAGAAAGTCGATGGTGGCTCTCAAACGGAAGCTGAAGCAACTGGCTGGAAGAATAGAAAAAAGAAAGAGAAGGAGGAGGAGTCAATCTCTACAGGAGAAGTCGAACTTAAGGCGAGGATTCGAACCCTACGGCATGTTGAACGAGGAGAAGAGCAGAGTGAACCTCAGCCAGAGGTGGCGAGAGTTCGTCAATTGATCACACAGAAAGTCGCTCCTCTTCAACACCATCGTCCCTTCTCTCTCCAAACAGATTCTGCCCAACAATCTTCCGATGAATCAGAAACGGCTGGACCAACAACAACCGCCACCATCTTAAAGCCGCTGCCGTTGGAAAGAATCTCTGAGTCGAGTGGAGGACCAAAGCCATTCAGCACCTTGCAGCGGAAGGTGAGCGAAGCTCCCCAATTTGAGAAATCTCAAAGCCTCTTTTAGAAGGACTCTCCAACGAAGGAACGCTCTCCAACAGCAGGGATGGATGATGAAGAAGGCAGCATGGTTAGAACCCAATCGCTCCGGGATTTAACCACCAAATTTGAGCAATTAACAACCGTCCCTCCCTCGATAGGAAAAGGTTCGTTTGGTCTTCTCGCCTGCGTAAGAGAGTTAGCTCATTACCGCCCGCGTGAAAACGATCCTGTCTGGCTAATTGGCCAGACTTGCTAAGCAATGACGAAGCTATCTCTTCCCTAATGGACAATATTTCAGTTCCTATAAGAGGCGGCCTTCTGGGTACAACAGCTCAAAAAAGATTCTCGATGATCGATCCAAAACGGCCAACATGCGGCTCAACCAGCTCGCTAGTCGAGCCGATAACCGGCCCAGTGCCAGCTACAACCGACGCTCCGGCTGCTAATAAAGAATCCCTCGTTGAGCTGTATACTCAATTGGAAAGTTGTGTCCAAGACTTGAGGAATGCCAGAGTTGGGAGAGTTACTCAAGTAAGAGATGAAAGATGGATTTGATGAAAAATAACAGTTACAGGCACCTAGAGGCGATTCTCGACTGGCACTACTAATCAAATTGAGCGATCTGATGCAGCAATTTCATTCAACTTGTGCCATTTATGCTGAGCAAATCACTCCTCACAGCAAATTTCGATTTAGGTGAGAGATTTGGGATGAAATTTTGACCATTTTTTGGCCTAGAATTGGCCATTTTTATTTCTGAAAATAGTGTGAGAATTCTAAATTTTGAATAATCGAGTATTTTGATACCAAATATAAACAAATCCTATAAATAAATAATACCTAAAAACAGAGTTCTTTTTTCCAAACGGGACTCATTTTTGGTATAATTGTAGTTCCAAAGAGAGAGGTCTATTTCTCCATTTTTAGCTTTTTTATGTTTTATAAAGCTTTAGCTTTTGATTTCTTCTACAACTTTGCAAAGCAAGTTAAAAGCCTTAAAAATCAACTCAAAATCGCGACAAAACTTTGAATTTTTCAGAAATCAACTGTAAATTTAAGGCGATATGATTGATCAGAATTAGGGCACATTTGGACTCAAAATACTCGCCAGAATTTCAGAATTATTCTAGTATATTTAACAAATTAATGGTCAAGCCTGGAGAAAGATATATAGCTCGTCTAAATATGGCATCAATTTTCCTATTTTTTAGAGAACTCCTCAACCGCCTTGAAGTTTACGTCCGCCAGCTGCGCAATTGCTCAACAGCGACTGGATCGAATCCTGAGCATGCTGAGCAGAACATCATCCCACAATTTGAGTCAACCGTCCGCCAAATCATGCAACTAGTCAACCGGTAGCCAAAAAAGCCCCACCTCTCTCTGAGATTGATCTTGACCTCGCATAATTTAGTCTTTCTCTCTTTTATTTTGTGAGATTCTCGCTGTGCCTATCTACCTTAATCTTTTTCAGCCAAAAATTGAAGAATTCTCTAGTCTCTAGTCGACCAAAAAGTGTGTAAATAGCTCTGAATCTACCGGTCCATTTCCAAAATTTTGTTTTATTTTCACAAAAATTCAACTGTGATTAGGATTCATTTTTTCCATCTCTCTCTCTCTCTCTCTACTTTAATTAATCATGACACAAGCTTTGACGCTCAAGAAGAATCTTATCTCTTTCACTTTGTATCAAATAAACAAATGAACTGATTACGTCAATTAAATTTCCTCTTGAAAATGCGACTGATTTCCGCTGAGGGCAAGCGACAATACGTTTATTCCACTAAACTTTGTAATAAAAATCGGAGAGAAGTTCTAATTAAAAAGCGGACGAATTTCCGATCAGAAGGATAGCTATTTCTGGGAGGAGCAGGATATCCGGTTAACGTGTTATCTCTCTAGAATGTGAAGAAGGTGGATGATTATAGGGGCAGCTGACTGGGTTTTTTTCTTTTTATGGGAGAAGGTAAATACATTTCTCAAGAGAATTTGACCAGAAATATCAGAAGAGAATGAGGAAACCTTCTTCAAAAATGGAGAAACTTATCGTATTTTATCGCGCTTTCATTTGAGGAGAAAAGTGCTTTTTAACAGACTTTTCTTCTTTTTTTCAGGAAATTAAAAATAAAACTTCGTTCGGAGGATTTTAGAGTTCATCTCCTTGTTATTCTTTTCGATCTCAAGCTCACCAAATTGATTAAAAATGACCCCAATTAATCGAATTTTGAATAAGAAAAATCTAAAGGAAATGGACTTTATTCCAGCCCTTTATGTCATTTTTTTAATCCCTAAATTGATAAAAGACGCTCATTTTTTAGTTTAAAGTCTCCCTAGAAAAAAGTAACTCCAGCGGCTTAAACTTGATCTCTTTGGAGAGAATTTGCACCCGTTTTCTCTCTTTTTATTTCTCTACCTCTTTGGATAGGCAATCTCTCCAAAATTGGGAAATTCCACTGCTTCTCTCTCTTCCTTCTCTTTCTTCCTGTTAGATTAATTATCTATGGTTCTTCCTCTCCCTTTTTCAAAGTTCTTTCAGAGTCTTCAAGACTTCAAAAACCAGTTGGAGTTTTTAGAATTCTGGGAATTTTGCGAATTCGCCAACGCCAAAGTATATGGGATTTTATGTCATTTAGTGCGTCAAAAATCTCCAAGTATATGTGAATGGTGGTGGGAAGAGAAATTATACTGATGATGCTGATTGCTTTTGTATGGACATTCTCTACTAATTGGCCATTTTAACAACGCTGACTGAGGCTGTGATGAAACGTAGAAGATTTGTTTTCTTTCCCACAAATGGTCACGCCGTCGGCGTCAAAATAAATCCTCCACAGCCTATCTTTCCCTCGTTCTATCCTTCCGGGAGTCGACTGACTTTTTCTCTCTCTCTCTTTCGACTCAAATTACTACGGCTAATCTACGTAGCCGGATCTCATCTTTTAAAAACAGTAAATTCTTCCCTAGGGGGCGGAGAAGGACAAGAAGAACGCCACGCCCACCGGACTCAACCACACCACTGCTCGCTAATGTCACCGATGCAACTGCTTTACTTCGTTCTCCTACTTCTTGCTTCGGTTTGCGGTCAGTTTCCCATAGAATTACGGTAGAAATCTCGAAGAGAAGAGGAAGATGTAATCTCGATTTTTAATTTTGGGGGAATAGGGAGATTTTTGAAATTTTGAGCAGTGGAATCTCCCCTTTGAGAAATTTTCTTCGTTTTTTAGTCTCTCAAGCTTCCTTTATTTAAGGATTTTTATCCTATTTCCTCACCTTTTCTGCGAATTGAAGCGGTTTGCTACCTTCGCTTGCAGAAAGAGGAGAATTCTTAACTTCTCTATCTTCCAGGAAGTTTCCCCCTCCAGTCTATTTCTGGAGGCATGAAATGACCCCCCTCGATGTCCAGCCGAGTGGAGCTTTCCCATCCAAAATAAGACCCAAAGAGAATGCGAATTTAGAATTCAATCGTCTTAGGCCTATTGCCCCTATTTTTTACAACTAGCAGATTGTCCGTAAAGCCCAGTCTACCATGGCATACACACCTTGTCCTACTATAATATTTGAAGCGGGAAAAACAATCTCTCCTTCTGTCAGATTTGACGAACATTTTTCAAAATGCAGACGTGACAGAAGAGAGAGTGGGTGGATGGGCGCCCAATCAGAAAAGAGAAAATGGAATTTTGATACACTGCCAAGGAGATGTCGCCATTTTTGATGGATCGTAGCCTGGAAGGGTCATGGAAGAATCAGGAGGATGAGGCAATGAGCAATTATTTATAATTTCAAGTGACCCCTCCCTCTCCCCTGATGTACACCGAGGCACACATTTGGTCGAGAGACCCTAATGGCTGTGTCTAGGTGACGTGGGTGGTGGATTCTGAGAGTCTTGAATATATTCCAGAAACGTAATCGGAGCTACTTTTGTTGCAAAAAAGGGCAACGGCTAGGTGGAGGAAGAGTTGAACATGGAATAAAAATCTAGTAGAAAGAGAAACAAAAAAATCGGACATTTTTCACATTTTAGACCCAGATTTTAGATCGTAGAACAAAAATTTTAGACAACAGTAAACCGAAGATTTTCTCATTTTTAGAGTCTTGATTTTATGATAAAAATGGGTATCACGGCGAAAACCCCCCTTTTCTCGGAGCATCAGCTGAACTGGCTATATAACCCGCGAGAGGGTTTTTTCCCCCATTTTAAATCTCCTTTCATTCCATCTCTCTTTAGAATTATGTTATTCTTGGATACAGTAAACCGCGCGAGAGATTTTAAGCTCTATTTTCCTTTGATTTTTAACCAATAATTTTTAAAAGCTATAGTAATCCAAGTGAAATCTTTTTGCATTTCTAGCCATTGATTTTTCCTTACAGTACCCTGAGGTGAGAGGTTTTTTCACATTTTTAGATTTAAAATGACACCATATTTTCCATTCCTCTTAATTTTAGCCACCCTCTTTGGCTACAGTAGCCCAAGAGTGTCTGAGAAGAGTCCAATTCATCCTACGTACTCTATGACTCGAGACGATTTCTTTCTCCCTCCTGTCTCGCATCACGCCGCTGTTTTCACGAGCTACAAGTTCTTTCGACTGACGAACAACTACCACAAAATCGAGCTCTTGCCGTCACTGGCCAGATTAATCATCTCCTCAAAGTCTCTCCTTCCTTTCGAAAAAGGCAACGCAAGAGTACAGTCATCATATCATAGCACCGTCTAAGCTGGGGAGAAATAAATCAAATTTTAAATAAAAACGAGATGAATGACAAAAATATGAAAAGGAAATTCCTATCCTAAAATCATCAAAAAAAAGTCAGGAAAATATTATTTTTGCCCTCAAAAGACAATAGAAAAGTAAGAAAATAAATATTTTCCAGGCCATAATTCTAACTTCTAGAGTTACTAGATAATTTGCAGTTCGAGCACAACCAGTAGCAGACTACAGCTTGGAAGATTATGACGCAGCTCTAGCTGATCTTAGGAAGGTAAGCGGCTCAAAGTTGGCATTATTTTCCCCTCGAAAAAGTTCCCAATCTGAATAACAAGTCCAGTCTTTGTTTTGAGTTAGTACACACACTCACAATTCATATAAATGAGCCATGATTAGTGGGGTGAGGGGAGCTGGGTCCGTACTACAATGGCTGAGAGGTTTTTACTCCACAAAATAGTCTAATCTCTTTATTACAAGGAGAATAGGATGGGAGAAAAGAGATCCAATTTTAACCCTCAGAGCGACAGCTCTCTGGGAAGAGGCTTTTGGCCACAAATTTTAATTGCTTTGTTTGTAGAAAACATGCTTTTGTGTGTTTAGAAGAAGCAGAAGAGCAGGATAAAATGGGATTTTTCGTCTTTTAGATTAGTCTATCATTGAGATCAAAACGTTTCAATCTAATTATAGTAAGAGAGAGCCCAGGAGATTAATTTCCTTCCACGTGAGCTTTTAATTTCCTCCCATAGTAATACCTAGACTCCTGAGCTGGAGATTATGGAGAAAATGAGAAATCCTTTCAGGCAATGGTCACCTACAGGATGCCGGAGAAGAGATGGGCAAATCAGGTGCGCTTCGGTAAAAGGGCTGCCAGCAGTTGGGCTGGGAAAGTACGTTTCGGTTGATGTTTCTCACCACCAAATCAGCGCTCATTCTCGTCGTATTTTCTCGTCGCTCTGCTGTTTGTTTACCAGTCGATATTAAATGTACCCTTGTTGTTTCTTCGTTCCACACAATCAATCTCTCAAAACAGAGGTCACACAGCGTTGCCCTAGACAACAACCACGGCGGAGTTAAGGAAAGTGCAGCAAGTAAAATTTGATTCAAAGGCTCGACAAAATTCAAGAAGATGACTGTAGCTTTTTGCGATTAAAAAAGCGCCGATTAGAATAGGATCAAACCTCCTCAATTTCTAGAAGGATAAAATTATAGTTTTTTTTTTTCTCGAGTAAATCGAAGGAGATCAAAACGCTTTTGGAAGAAGAAAACATAAAAAATTTATTTTAAAAAATGACAAATTTGAAGTGAAGATCGACTCATTGACTCATCCTCTGCTCAGCCATGACTTTTTCATACCATCTGGCGATTGATGAAATTCTCCGAATCTCCTTATCGACCTCAGCTGGCTCACCAAATTTACAATGGAATTTCTCAGCAAAATTGGCGTCCATCTCCTCGCTGATTGTGCCCTCCTCATCCGTCGGCAGGAATCGCCTCAGCAAATGGAAGAGGAGATAAGTGTTATTAATTTTCGGCTCCTTCGAAAACATCGCCTCGACAAAATCGAAAAAAGGCGTAATTTTGGCGACCTCCGGCTCAGCTGGTTGTTGAGGAGTGGCAGCAAGAATATTTTCAATAGAAAAAGGCAGAGCTGGCCTCGAGCCGAGCGACATCTTTTCAGCGCTGGAGCTCGAAGGAGAAGGAGGAGTTGGCATCAAAGAGAGAGACAGAGGAATAACAGTGGATTAGTCACGCAATTCTTGAGTTTCCATGGAAACCGGGCAGGAAATTGGATGAAGGGATTTGATCAAAATGAGAGAAAGCGAGAGATAGAGAGAGAAGCGACTACTCACTGATGAGATTTAATCGAATCATAGTAAATTAAAGGATGATCTCACTCTCTCGTCTGAGCATAAATCATCACTGTTTTCTGTTATCCAGACCCATTTCAGATGGAAAAAATACTGGGAAAAAAAGAGAATTTTTCAGCTAAAAATCCAATCGGAGAGTTGTTGTCAGCAAAAAGGTGAGATAATAATATTGCGGCATTTGCGTGAGACTTTTCTCAGCTCCACCTGGAGATAATGAGAATTTTATTTCTCGCCAAGACCTCCTATCGTTCTATTTTACTTCAATTGCTTAGAAATGGCTCTCTCCAGAAGCTCATCAATAGCTGAAATTTATATAAAATTGTAGATCTTTTTACGATCTTTCGAATGAAACTGTTTAGAATCTTTGATGAGAGAGATTTTAAAAATCTCTTCAAAATTTCGGGAAAAGTCCTCAATTCCTAGAACTCTTATTCTCTCGACCTTGGATGTAATTTTCTCAAGGTTTTAAACTAAAAATGAAATCTTAGGACTCTTCAAGGGCTCCTGATTCATCCTCCAGACAAAGAGAACGTGAGAAAGAGTGCATCTGCGCGGCAAAGGGTATACTTTTTCTTTTTTGATTCCTATCCGCTGCAAATTATTGGTCAAATTTCGTGTTTTGGTGGTTCTTCACAAAGAGGTGTTATATTTTGGTCGCGGAAATTTGAGAAGTTGTTAGGTTAAGGTCAAGGAGACCGCGAGAGAACCTATAACCTCAACTTCAATTAGAATAAACCGCCTGTTTAAAAGAGCTGATAGCTCCGGGTCGTTTCGAAAAAATAAAATTCCTCTCTCTCTCGGTCGCATAAAATAAGAACAGCCGAAAACTAGCCTAACAACCAAAAAAGCTGCCGATGTGGAATAAAAGCAGACTTTTTTTTCTCTTCAACCCTCCTCGAAAAATAGGCTTACGTGTAAAACCTTTATTTTGTTTGTCCTCTTCCTGCGAGAGAGAGAGTCTCCTTGAGCGTCTTGTAAAAATCCGGTCCTTCTTCCTTCCTGGGTCGATGGGACTGGAACAGAAGGCAGCAATTAATGTCTCTATTGACTATCTCCTGGCAACGAGAGCGGCCTCTTCATACTTTGAAATCGGCCCCCTCCTCGCTCTTCGCTGAGAGAGAGGGGAAAATGCGCTTTTGGTTTAAAAATGCTAAATTTGTTGGCCTCAAATGTGTGGACAAAATTTACGACAATTCTTGTGGCGATGTGTGAGCAAACAGGGGCGGGGGTTCTGTCAAACACGACCAGCTGAGTGAATTTCATTGTTGCTTCTCTCTTCAAAGTCAACTCTCGCTTTATTATTTTCTTTCGCTTTTACGAAACAAACCGTTCCCCTTTTTTGTGAAAGAGAGAGGGGCTTTATGCAAATCCAATCTGACACACCTTTGTTTTCTTTCTCTCTTTGAACTCCGATCACATTTTCGCCCTTGAAAACGGTTGTTTGAGATGTCCGAATGGGATTTGCTCTCTCCTCTCTCTCTCTCTCACAATATCTGATCGGAGATGAGACATTAAGGGAACTCCAATTGCAGATTTTTTTTGTCCAAATGTTGTCATTTCGCAGTGGGATACGTCACCGTTTTTAGTCTTCCTCTATTCTTCAAAAACGGGAAACTATTGGAAGAATTTCTTCGAGAAAATGAGCTCATTCTCATTGAGAACTGAAGTCTTCTATTGATGAGAAAATTTCTTTATTTGACTTTTCTTTGATTAAAATCCTTAAAAAAACTACTGCTGTCACTTAATCGTTTTTATTGCTATTATCTGTAAGAAAAAAGCATTGATCCGCGATTGGTTTCCATCCAATAAAAAGCAGAAATAGCTTTCGTTTGTTTTTGGCAATTGTCTCCTTGGAAAAATAGTTTCCACCACCTCGAATCTCAAAAATAATAGGAGAAATCCACCAATTCTTTTTTTTAAACGATTTGCCTATTCCCTCAGCAGCTTTTCTTTGGGAAATGACTCAACTAGCCCTTGTCGAAATTGCATTTCCTGCTGTACTTCTCTCTCTCTCTCTCTCTCCCTCCCCTTAAAATCCATTTGTCTTCCCCGTAAACAACAATAGAACCAATATTGATTTCCTAACAGTGTTCTCTCCTCTTATCTCTTCGATAGACGTGGCTCCCCCCTTTGATGGCTATTCTTTCGACTATTTGTCCCCTTTGATTCGGCTATTAGCACAGGTGGAACAAACCGGGAAAGTCCTCTTTTATATTACTATAGATTGAAGGGAAATTCGAGAGAGAAAGAGAAAGAGTGAATCGTTAAGGCAGCTTAGGCGCCGTTTGACTGTTGACCAAAAAGGACCAGAGATCAATTTTTATGCTAGATGGTTTTTCCCCCAACTTTTTTTTAGCTGAAGCCTAGTCCTTTAATTAGATTCCTTCCATGAGAAAATCTCTTTCTCTCTATTTCTTCTAATTTAAACCTCGTTGATTCCATTAGCACATTGCGATAATAGTCAATTTCCACCTGCTTTCATTCTCCAATTCACCAGCTCTCAATCGTAAGAAAGGAGGAAAGACTGAGCCTTTGGAACATTCACTTAATTGCTAGCTTTTTTCTTCCTTTCTGAGAAAGAAAGTTCATCTTTCTGGCGCTTTTTTAATGGTATTTTTATCATCAAGCTAGACAATTTTTTTTACAATCCATAATATTTTTTAAATTACGCTCATCTCTGTCTATATGAAGCCTTAAAGAGCTGCCATTCATGAGATCCATAAGCCTGTGTGAGTCTTTATCGCCCTTACCTTCTAGGCTTTTTTTTCTTTTTAATCGGCTATCTCTCCTATGTTTTAACTGCATGAGAAACCTATGAAGTCTTGTCTAATCTCTATCTTTCGAGTTTTTTTACTGCAAGGGGAGGGTGACTCCTTTTTGCGAGTTTTTCCACCATTTTGGCTGCTCTACTTTCCCGGGGATATTTATTGCCCCCACATAAAAACAAAACGGCTGTAGTGATCGCCATTGATTCATCCTTCATCTTTCTCTTTACTTTTTGCCAAATTGAGAGCAATTTTTTTTTAGAGATGAAGCCTCTTTTGAGGCTGATCTTTATTGGAATTCTCATATTTCTCATCTACAATATCATAGCGGAGTTGTCCTTCCATGTTGAGGACACAATAAGTTAGTTGATTTCATTAATTTTGGAGGAATTTTTCTAGCTGGTGAGATTCCTGGAGAGAAAGCTTTTATCAAAAAATCCAATCCAATAAGAGTGGATAGACCAAAGAGTGAGTATTCGTCATTTTTAAACCAAATTCCTCCTCTTTTAGATGCACCATTGGAGGCGATTAGAGCTGAACCAATCAAATTTGAGAATAAAAAACAGGTGCTCATCTATTCGGCCACTAAATTCTTCAATATGGATGTGACGACTGAGCGCTTTTTGGGAAATTGCCATTCAACTAAAGGCTATTGTAGAATCTCTGAAAACCCGGCGGATTTGGAGAAAGCTGATGCTGTTCTCTTCCACAACGCTGACTTTCAAAACTCTCGCGTGCCGACGTTTAGAAAAGCTGAAAGACCTCACATTCTGTGGAGCCTAGAGAGCCAAGTCAACGATAGATATCGGCCAGGGCCAGGTGGGAAATCATTGGGCTCAGAGGGAGTTCACTTTATCACTGAAAACCATGGGATCCGATCTCTGTGCGAGCGGAAACCCCCACTGTGCTGCTGATCTATATAGATCCACAGCGAGGTTAAATATTAGGAACAAAAGCCCTAGATTTACTAGAAATCAGCGAAAAAAAAGCCAGGCTTAATTTTTTGAAAAAGTTCACCACAAATTGAAATCTTTGTTGTCAAAGTTGTAGATCAAATCAAGAGCTACAGCTTTGTAGAACTTTAAAAATGATGAAATCAAGTGGGAAACTCTAAAATTTGGGGCAAGTTAAATCTGAGAGGAGTAGGGTAGCTTGAAAAGGATGGTATGCCGAAGCCCAAAAAGCGGAGGCCTTGGGCGACTCTTGAGGTCCTTCGGCTACTATTGGACAATTCTATGAATTTCTTTCATTTTCTGACCTACACTGTATTTCTACATCTTCCTCTAACAAGGGAATGTTCTGAGAACACTATGCGATCTCGTGAAATGGCATATACCATTCGATAGAGCTTGAAAAGCACTCCCAGGAACCACTCTCCGAATTTCCGGAACGACTCCCCAACATATCTAATAAATGCCCCGCAAGAGGACAACTCGCAGACCTGAATTTCGAAATATCTTACGTGATTCAACTCTCCACCTTAAGCGAACTCGTAGCGTGGTGATACTGCTCTGCGTTAAAAATCTTTGACTTTTCTAGCTCACAGGTTCGATCCCCGGCCCCTTTTCTCTTTTTATTTTTTGTTCCGCATTTTTTTCAAGTGTTATCCTAAATCTTATTCCTTATTTTCTAAAGTAAGGAAATCTTTAGTTGATTATCTGAAGTTTCAGCTCATATACTAATCTTTATAAGTTTCAAGAGTAACAAATATATTTTTTAATTATGAAAATTTCTTTAGAAAACTTTCTTCAAGAGATCGGGGAATGGATGTATAAGCAAAATATGATAGTTTTTGAGGTAGTTTGGGTCCATCAATCCAGTCATTTCCATCAAATATTTCGGATGTTTCTCCATTTCTTCCACTACCACCAAATACAATAATTCCATTTGAGAGTTTTCCTATTCCAAAATTATATCGTGGATAGGCAAAACTCTGTTTTTGTGTCCATTTCTTCGCTGGATCTTCAATATCCATTTCCCATACGCTATTTAATTCGCCAGTTCCTGAAGTGCCTCCAAAAATGGATAGAGTTGAATTGCTGATTAGCATCGTATGGCCGCAGACTTCAATAGGCAAATCACAAAATAAAATCCATTTCTGTAGTTTTGGATCAAACATCTCCACAGATTTTAAGATTTCTTTGCTCCACACTACATTCCATCCTCCAGTGACAAATATTCGATCCTTAAATACTGCTGCTGCTGCATTGCATCTCTCATAATTCATTTCCCTGGAAGGTTTTAATTGAACTTGGAGAAAAAAAAACTAACGGCATGTAGGTCCATTTGTTTTGAGAAATATCATATTTTTCTACTGATTTTAGAAACGAATTTCCATCGAATCCTCCAATAACCCAGATATCTCCTTTGTAAACCAGAGAGCTACTGGAAAAAGCTGCTCTTTTTTGATTTAGCGATGCCAATTTGATCCAACTTCCATCATTGCTTAATTTATAACAGTCCTGCCGAAATCCTTTGGCATATCCTCCAAAAATATAAAGTTCCTCATTGACTACAACAGCTCCAAAATCTCGCATTTTCACTGGAAGAGTGATGCTCAGTTCCTTCCAACTTTGAGCCTTTGAATCAAGCAAATAGATTTTATCCAAACATTCATAACCGCCCAAAATTAAGACCTACAAGCAAAGTCTAAAAGTTAAAAATCTAACCGATGTATTTTGCAGTCCTCCGCTCTGTTTTTCAACTTTATTTTCGTTTTGATTCACACTTTGTTGGCTGTCAACTTTTCTGAGATTCTCTTGAGCTTTTCGGGAAAATTCAATAAATTCTGATATTTGTGGTCTACTTTTTGGGTTGCTGTCCCAGCCACTGGAAGTTTTATTTTGCTTTTCTCTGCTTTGTCAATTCTACGCCTCACTTTTCAACTCTGATAAGTGACAACTTTGATTTTAGAAAGCCAGATTGGCCAGAAATAATCAATTACCGTTTCAATAAGGCTGAAATCTCCAATTCCTCTTGAATATTTGGCCGTTCTCCATTTAAAATTCGATTAATTCGCTTGTGCTGTGATATTTCCCCCATGTAACCATATGGTTTTCTAAACTTCTAATCACTATTTTGAAAAACTTCACTAACTCTCGGTGAATAATCTCCCAAAACGTAATGGTCAGCGAATAGATATCTGCCGACTTGCCATATTTAGCTCTATCATGAAGCTCCGGAGCCATGTAATCTATTGTTCCAATTCTTTTGCAACTCGTCTAACCAAAAGTCACACTCACCCACCAGTAAGAGAAGCAATTGTCTGTGGCCCAACCACTTTTGCCAATCCAAAGTCGGAAATCCTCAAGTCGTCTAGGGATTTCCCAAGTAGAATGCTGGAACTCCAATTTGAGAAAAAGGAATCTCACTTTTGAGGCTTGATATCTCGATGCATTATGCCTTCTTCGTGGAGATATTGCAGACCACTTGAAGCCTTTTCAATCCACGAATAAACTTGTTTCATATTGTATTCTACTGAGGTGTTATGAATCACTGGAAATGGCGTTTTAATGTCTCAAGTTGAAAAGGAGCAAGTTTTTTTTTTTTAAAAACCAAAGATTTTCGACCAATTTTTTATGTTAGTGTCTCCGATCAAGTCCCATCCTTATCGGCAGAAAATGCCGATGTTATACGCATGAATAAACCCAATCCACTGTTCAAAGTGCAAAGAATTGCTATTTCACTCAACGTAGGGGAAAGCAAAAACCAAACAAACCGTCAAATAAGCTGCTCTCCATGTACTCCATGATGTAGCCAATGCAGAAAGATCTGTTTTTAGGTGAATAGCCTTTTTCTGGAGTCAAAAGACCAAAAAGACGGATGATATTCGGGTGATTGGAATGCTTGTTGGAAAATTATTGAAATATTAACAAATAAACTAACCTTCGCTAGGAGGATAACTTCCTTCATATCTGTTTTATCGACCTGCTCATAAAGTCTCTTGACAGCTACTTTTCTGCAAATCAGTCTCTCTACTTTAATTTTTAGTCAGACTTTCATAAACTGGCAAAATTGCTTACCCTAGTCGATCATTGTAGCCGCGAAAGACTTCTCCCTCGCCTCCTCTTCCTATCCATTCTTTCTCTGTGAAATCGTTGAGAGTAAGCTCATCAATAACTAAAGAAGCATTAATTGCTAAGGTAGATTTACCAGAATCAACTACTAGCCTTTTTTTTGAAGGAGGAGGGCCACTCATCAAGATGGCGAATAGGCAAACCCGGCGTTAGACTTCTATTGATTCGACCGTTGTTTGCCTTATCGTGATAAGGCGGATTAGTCTTTATTTGGAGAATCTGAATGTCATTTAGAGTGACTGTGATCTGAAGAATAAGCAGAGATAGGAGAAGAGCTTAGGTTTTTGATCGAATTCTGGTTATTTTGTTCGAGCTCTAGTCTCACAGGTACCCATGTACCGGAGATTCAAGGATTACGGTTCTGGATACTCACTCGTCCATCCCTACTGAAGGCTCATATAAGCTAATTCGAACAAATTTCGAAAAGAAATTTGAATAGTTTTACTCATATAATAAAAATCTCGAAGCTTAAGAAAAAAATATATTTCGTCTGAGTGGGGCTAAGATGATAAATATGACATCTTTTTCTCGTAATTTTTATTTACTCAATTATAATAGTTTCATATAATTGCAAGGCTGGATCAGTCTCAGTTAGACTTGAAGCAGATATTTTGGAGAAAGAAAAAAAGTAAATTTGGCGAAGGATGGCAGAAAAAAAGGGATTTCTTGCTAACTGGAACTCAATAAAGCGCAAACTGATAAGGAATGGAAAGATAGATAAGAACACAGCTTTCTATTTTCTAAAATTTCAAAAGCTTTTTTTTTCAACGAAATTTGATCTTCTCATAACCCTCAAAATGGCTGGCGACTTTTGGAGTCTTCGGTTACTCTTAGACCATTTTATGAATTCCTTTCATTCTCTGGCCTATTTTTGGGTTTTTGTGCTCATCTACATCTTCCTCTCAGAAAAATCCGAACTTTAGAACCAAGAAATCTCGTTATCATCTCGCTACTGCAACGCATCAATTTTATTTTACAATCAGAACTATAATGCGTCGAAGTAACTACAAAATTGTTGCATCTATCGAGATACTCAAGTATTTCTTGATTCTAAGGTTCTGATTCTTTAAAATAAAATTCTATCCAAAAATTAGATGAGCACAAAAACCCAAAAATAGGCCAGAGAATGAAAGAAATTCATAAAAATAGTCCAAGAGTAGTCGGAGGCCCCCAAGAGTCGGCCAAAAAGCGAGAGCCTTCGACATCTCAACTTGAAAAAAAGACTCTCGGACTAATTTCGCTTTCTCTTTCAGATGTAATAAACTGGACGATGACCCCTCTGATGCATTCCGATATTTGGTATCCGTATGGCCATTGTGAGGAAAGGCCTCAGCCAGTTGTTGTTAATTTGGACTCTTTATGGAACATGAAAACGCAAAAAACAGCTGTTTGGTTGGCCTCTAATTGTTTTACTCACAATCGGCGGAAGGATTTAATCGAGGGTTTGGTCAAATATGGCGTTGATGTGGGTTCAATAAATCTGTGAGAAAAAAGGATCAACAATTTAGGCGGATCTTTTTGGTAGATGTGGTCGACCCGCGCCGGATTGTGATGGAGTTGAGAAGCAGGGCTACGACTGTGTGAAGACTCTGATCAGGAAATATAAATTCTACTTTTCGATTGAGAATTCAAACTGCAAGGATTATATCACGGAGAAGTTCTGGGCAGCTTTGGGCGAGAGATACGCAGTGCCGATTGTGTTGGAGAGGAAGAAATATGAAGCAGTCGGGGTGAGTTAATGCCTTCTAAAATAGAAAAGGAAAAATCCCAAAAAAAAATTTAAAAAGTTCACCTAATTTTAGTTAAAGCAATCCAACAATTTTCAAATCCCGCATGAAAAAATTAATAGATTTTTAAATTTTAGGCCAACCTCCTTACAATATTTCTTCGGGAATGAAAGTCTTTCTCAGTATCGTAATTAGTCCAAAATTTTCAAAGTTAAAAGCAAAATTTGGGGGGCTACAGCTAACCTAAAATGTCCCACGTGAAAGTCGATATTTTTCCAACAGTTTTGAAGTTGATGATAAAAAAGAGAGACTTTTTTTAAAACAAATTATTTCCAGGCTCCTCCAAATTCCTTCGTGGCAATAGACGACTTTAAGACTTTGAAAGAAGCAGCCGATCATATAATCAAAGTCTCTCAAAATAAGGACGAATACCTCAAGTATCATCAATGGAGAAATACACATCAGTGAGTCTTTTTTTTGTTGAAAGTCTCATCATCTTTTTCAACCTCCTCATTCATAAAATGATTAATATTCCAGAGTTTTCGAAGAACATGACGATGGGACTGGCTTCTGTGAGCTCTGCCGACGGCTGCAGAGTCCTCCCTACAAACAAAACAGCTATGCCAGTTTGGGAGAGTTCCAAAGCCAAAATCAATGCAATCAAGATTATGCAAACGCCTTCCTCATCTAATTAATCAATTAGGAAATTAATTCAGTCAAAAAAGTGCTCAGTTATTAAAATTACGGGTGGATATTTGTGATGTTTAAAACTCGGGTTTTTTTGTTAAAAAAATAAATTGTTGATTCTTTTTCTTTCTCTCTTAATTTTTCTATTAGAGTCGATTTTTAATTTGTCTGGGAAAGTCAGTCATAAAAGTGAGAGAAAAGGCCTCACATTTCTTCTTCTTTTTTTTAAAACTACTTCCACAAGAGATTTTTATTGCCTCCAAGAGGCTTCCAAAAATTGCGTATGTCGCCCATATTTCAGGGGACATCGCGGGCAATTGGGAAAAGTTTTCAACCAGCAATAAACGCACCTCAGCAAAGCTTCACGGGTCACGTTATCGCCTCTGCGCAAAGCTGATCTAACTCTCCCAAAAGCGGCTAGTTGCCAGGGCTGGCTGCCGACTCCCTACGGGGGCGAGCAAGGCGCAGAGCACGCTTTCAAAGCATAAAAGCAGCTAAATTTCTACCAAATTTTCAGACAAAAATATGCCTAAAGCCTTCAAAAATCGTTCTTTCCAAACTGTTGTTTGGACTTCTGTAGTCAAAATTAAATTTTTTTCAATTGTTCTCCATTTTTTGAGCGATTTTTTGAATTTTGATCTTCTGCGAAGTTGTAGCCCTTGATTCTCTCTACAACTTTATAAAACATCAAACTGAGAAGGTTTTGTTAAAATGCAGAAAAAGCCAATTTTTCACATTCATTTTGGTAATTTTTTGGGTTCTGTAGGCAAAGTTTAAGCAGTTTTCTCAATTTTTTTGAAGAAAACCCTTTAAGGACTTGAACGACTTCCCCACCTCCAACACGGGATTGGTAAACACGTCATCTCAAGAAACACCTTATCACTCGAGTGGTGTCGGTTGATTCACTTGTTTGCCTATCATTCCTCCAATATCAGATGGCTTTCCCGTTATTGGACCTTTCTCTCTCCGCTTTGATTTCATAATACTTTTCGCCTAAACAAGAAGATTCAGATAGAAATGGGATGGGACCCCTACGAAATTGTTGGGAGGAGAAGTTGTGGACTCAATATATTCAACTCTTCCTATTTATATGAGTATGCTCCATCTTTTCCGAGAAGCCTCAATTTGGATATTTATCAATGGGTCAATCAGATTCTCATCGCGTTGATGATCCCACTCGATGAGGAAAATAACAAGGTAACTTACTGCATTACTGTAGAATAGCGTTTTTCCATGCGGGAACCCAATACTTTTTGTCAACATTTTGAATAACTTTAGCTCAAAATCGGTTTTTTTCGATTTTGAACTATTTTCTTCTGCAAATTGAAGTCTAATCTTGGGTTACTGTGATTCTTTTTGCATTGACTTTTTATGCCTTTGTGCTCCAGCTTTTTCTGCGAGATTACTGTACGTCGCCGCTTTTTCAAATAACGTCATGAGTCAGGTTTATTCTTATCTAAACCCACTAAAAAAGCTACAGTAATTTACTTACGCGGGGCGATTTATATAACTTTGGGATTAAAAGATTACAATAGCTTCCTCTCTTCTCTAACTTTGAAAAATTTCAGTTCCTTTATGAGACGATTGAGTCGAATGTGACAACTTCTCCGAGTTACTTTTTTCTCAAAGAAGATCTAATCGAAAATGATAACCAAGGCCTCTACGGATTGATTCAAACTTTCTCTATTTATTTTCGCTTTTTCTCCATCTTTCTCGTCTTCGCTTTGGCCATTCGATTGACTCTCAAAGCATTTGGATTCAACATTCCTACGGTGAGAGAATTGCTGATTAATTCTAGGTTTAAGTGCTAAATTTTCAGCTGAAGGATACAAAACCGAGGCTTGTTCTAAGAACTGGGGTGTATATTCTCCTTTTTGCTTTTCTTTTAATCGAAATAATTTTTATCAGCAGTCTATTGAAGGACATGGAAAGTACGGAGAAGACTATCCTCGATTATAAAGATTATGTCTCAGCTAGTGAGAGCTCTAGATTTTTTAGAAATCTTTCTTTAGAAGCGAAGATTTATAGAGAAGCGTTTAGCCCAAGTTGCCCATATGATAGGACCACTTTTACGAGGGAAGATATCGACTCAAGGTTTGATCATCTGAGAGAGGAGATTCTCAATGATTGCCTAACGAATTCCAAAGAAGCAGAGGTAATCTCTACTGGTTTCTCTCGAATTGAAGGACTTTTTAAAGTATGATTTCGATGGATATGGGCAGTCCCTCCAAGAAAAACTAGGAAATTTGGAGGGATTTATGGAAGATTTGAAATATCTGAAAGATACTGCTGAAGCTCACAGTGTTGAGAGTGAAGAATCAGCTGAACTATATGGAATGTTTGGTGATTTAAAGAAAGCCTTAGAAGAGCTGAAAAAGGTTGGAGAAATTATGTTTCCCTCAGAATTATTTATTTATTCCAGCCTGTTGATGGCCTTAAATCGACTGATTCTGATTGGAGGAAGAAGGTCTCTTCAGAATATCAAAAGACTGATCAATTGCTGAGAAATTCATCCGCGAAGAGCAACAGCGAAGCTAAGCGACTCCTAGAAATGGCTGAGCTGTATACCAACAGCTTTGGAAATATCACACTTCGAGTCTCATTGTGGATGGAGAAATTGGCCGATTTCTCCGTAAGACTCATCAAAAATGGAGTAAGTCTCAGAAAATTTTTTAAAAAACGCGTAAAAAATGAAGAATAAAAGCCATAATTAAGAACTACAGTATAGTCTGCTCATAAACAAAACGACCTCCTTCATATTCAAGAAAGGGACTTTCGAGACAAGACCCATTTTTATCCTAAAATTTATTAATAGCCTTTTTAGGATAAAATGAGTTCTGCCGCGATAACCTCTTTCTGACTATAGTCCAAGAGGGAATATTCAGTCCCGTCTGGAATTTTGAGGAATACATCAACCAAAAAAAACTTAAAATCGATTAAAATTTTCGCAAAACTACGGTAACTTTTTCAGGTCTTTGATATTCACGAAATCAGCTTCCCAAGAATTAACCAAGGAACTCTGACTCTTCCAATAGCTATTGGAATGTTCTTCCTTATTCTAGCCTATTTGGGCACCTTCTTCAAGCTCCTCGCAGTCACTGGTGATTGGCTCTTTTGATTTTTTAAAATGCAAATCATAATTTTTAGAAAGACCCCAACTTAAGAGGGCAAAAGTCTGGGCGGGAAGGATTTATTATGTTGGATTTATTTACTTCGTTTTGACGAGTTGTCTCTTTTCTTTGATGTTCTTGCGACTTTCGGAGAGCGCCATCCCCGCTAGGAGCATCTGCGCGGCTGTTGGAGATCGAGATAATTTTGAGACGGCTTGGAAGAAAGACTTCTATTCGCAGGGTGTCTTTGAGAAGATTCATAAGCCAGTTAAATCGTCATTAATCAGAGCTGGAGAGGGAGTTAAAAATTATGTAACAATGGGGTCAGTTTTTGTGATCTATTTTGAGCTAAAATTATATCAATTTGTAGGGCTTTTCATGCTCTTTCGAATGAGATCACTCTTGATAGTGTAATTCTTAATTATAGCCCTCAAAAATCATTTTAAAAATCCACCATTTTTACTACTATTTTTTCAGGGAGGTTTTAAATTTCCCCGAAGTGAATGAAATCTTCTCAATGAATAATGTCCTCCATACTTGGGTTCTTCGAACATATTTGGCTAGAACAAGGATTGAAGCTGAAATTATTTTGAAGAATGTCAATCACCATGATGATGAAGATATCAGTGGAGTAAGAAAGAATCCAAAAGGAAGTTTGTTTAATCAAAGATTGCAGATAATGACAAAGGATATTCAAAATGCTGTGGATGCATTGAAGCTGACTGGAGAGAAAGATGGCTTTTTGGCTAACACATTAAAGCAGAAGAATCCTCCTGCTTTTGTTTTATTTTTGGCAGAGGAAATTAAATTCTTCGTTGAGTGAGTTGCCCAAAAAAAGAAGCTTTTAAAACTCTTGATTTCCTCTAGAACTTGAACCTCTCACAAAAATTAGAATAACTCTTAAAAAAATAAAGTTTTTTTTCCAAACGGGACCCATTTCTGGATGTTACTGTAGCTGGCGGCAAATTTGACTTGAATTTAATCATTTTTTCGCTTAATTTTCAGTGAATTAAATGGCCACACGTGGATTCCTGAACGTAAGAAAGTCGAACTCCCAAAGAACGGGAAGATCGTTGAGACGGTCAATCAGGCAATCCGTGAACCAGGATGTAAACTCCTCAATCCTGATAAATTTGAAGACCTATTTTTTGAAATTGATGCGAAGATCAAGACTTTAGACGTAAGTTTTAACCCAGCAGACAATCATTTTAAAATTACCGTTTAGGATTACATAGCTAACCAATATTCTCCAAGCGATATCAGCGTCATGCTGAATGACAATAATGAAATGCTGTGTAGGATCATCTCCGAGCCACTATCTACTTTATTCTTCTTTTGCGGTAATATTCCATTTTCGAATTTCATAGGCATCTATTTCAAGAGTGGGAAGGGAAAATTAAACAGCTGGAAATTGAGTGACTCATTCCCTTCAGGGATGAGAAAAAGTTTAAAGATTGGTTCGAATAATGGGAATATTCTCTTAGATTAATTTTAGAATAGAATTGAGGCAAAACTCCTCCTCTCCCATTAAAAGGAAGTCAAGTCATTTAAATCAGACAAATTTATCAGCTTAGAAGCACTAAAAGCTAAACATATAAAAGTGACCAAAACGAATCAAAGTTCACCCCAAATAGTCATGTGAAGTCTCTTAGTCACTCTGCTTTTTTGATATGAACACACACACATACACGATTTATCGCCGTTTCTTCTTCTCCCCTTCATTTTCATCATTCAAAAGTTCTATTTTTGGTGAAAGAATAGGCAAAATATTCATCACGGTCGCGAGATTAGTAAGCGCCATAATATTGGCGGAAATTATCTGTTATTTTCTTCTTCAAAACAACATTCCTCTCCCATTTTTTGGACTAAATTTTTGAGAAAATAGAACTAGTTATAAGCTTTCTTTGATTCTTTTTTGACTGATTTCTTTAAAATCCTCATAGATAGCTCAATTTCTAGCTGAAAATTGAATGATCAGACTAGGCTGTGAGCGGCGATGAATAGGAGGCAGTACTGACAAGCGCCAGGCACGGGGAATTACCCATAAAATGAGTCAATAAGAACGCTGACTTTTTGTGAATTTCCCAATTTTGTTTAGCTGTTAACAATCAATGAATAAGCAGCCAAAATTTTTTGTCTCTTTCATTCGTTTTTCTTCCTAGAAAAAGGCTGATAGAAGCCTTTCCTTTTGCTAAAAACGTTAAGGCTTGAGCTACAAATTGGTAGAAGATCGAAAGTTTTGAAAGCTTGTTAGAAAAATTCGCTTCATTTTAAGACTAGCGGAACTTTGATCGAGGCTGAAAAAATAAACCAAACTGTTCTCGGAGGTAAAAAAAATCAGTGAAATTTTCTCCAAAATTAATCAAATGAATCTTTTAGTGGTGCTTACAATCCTCTGGATGGTCAGCACGATAACTATCCTACGAACAGCCACTTCTTGGAGCCAATCTGAGCAGAAAGTCAATCTATTGGAATCTCTGACCTCTCCTCTGATTGAAGAAGAGAAAGAAGGAGGAGATGGAGGGGCCATCTATGAGAATCCTCTGATTATCAGTGATATTTAGTGATCTTTTGTGTTCACCATTTGCATCAAAGAACTAAACTCTCACGCGTCACATTTTCTCATTCAATGAAAAGCCGAGCACAATTGGCTTTCTCCACCTGCTTCATTAAGAAGCGAATTCTTTTTGCCCTCTCTTTTTTGGAATAAAAATAAGCAGCATCATCACTCTGTAGTCTCGACACGAGTTTGTGCTCTTTCTTATCTTTTCTAAACAAGGAGAAAACCTCTCTTGGCCTATCAATCGACCCATACGGTTTCACCAAAAAACAAATTCTTAGCTTAAAGAAGAAATAGCCAGAAGAATTCCGGTTAATGACTCAAAATTAATAGGCGAATAGAAAGAAAGCGTCTCTCTTTTTTCCTAATTTTAACTTCCATGTTCATTTCCCCTCTTATTTTTTATCCATCTTTGATCTCACGGCGTTTTGCAACGAATCTTTTTGAGGAAAATCAACAAATATCAAAAAATAATGGCAAATTGGCTTTTTGATATTTGAAAAATCACTCAATTCAGCTGGTTTTTAATCAAGGAAATTAGAAGCCATTTTTCTTGAACATGTTCTCTCTCGTTTTATCTTCCAAAGCTCGAACTGATTCGTCACAATTTTTGAAGATTTAGATTGAAAATTATCGCCTTCAAGGTTAGATCAACCTCGGTTTTCAAGCGATTTATTGCTAAAATTTTATGAAGATTTTTCCAACAAAAAAATGACCAATAATTTAATTTCCTTTTGCAATTCGATTCTAAGCTTGTTATCTATGGAGTCGCCTAGTGAATTAGAGTTTTTTATTTCATTTTCGTTGGGAAATGTCCTTTCAAAAACGAAATACTACTACAATTGAAAAGGTGTGATGAAATCTATTTTTCAAGAAATTTGAGTCGTTTTGCACCTTCGAACTCCTCAAACTTTTAGCCAAATTGTTCAATTTTAGACTGTAGTAACTCTCTTTAAGATGGAGGAGCTGTTAAGCTCTCGCCGTACTTGCGGCCACTTTGAGCCGGCTCCCAAAGCTGACTGGGAGTCTTGGATTCCAGCTAATCTCTCCCATTCAAGTTTCTACAACTTTGGCTTCAATTTGGTTGGAGCTTTCATCGCCACACCGAATAATGAAACAAATCATGTATGATTCATTCCCAAAATAAATTGTTAAATTGGTGATATTTAGGGACTCTACAAGGCAATTATCGATGGAGGGTCGAAGAATATTTCCAACGCATTTTATGAAACATTTCCTAAGAGCCGTTTCTGGACAACTTATGTCTTCTTCCTACTCTTTTTGCTCATGCTGTTTGGCTTAACAATCGGCAAATTTTTGTACTTCAAGTATTGGAATAAAAGCGGAATGAAGGTGAGTCTTAGCCGAGTCTAAAAAGTTACATTATTTTCCGACAATTTTGATCAAAAATTTCAGCACTCGAACAGACCTCTTCGCCTAGTGACTCGCCTCATTCTCCTTGGAATTGCCTACACCTGTCTATTATGGTCCGCCTATATGTACAAATCTTCTCTAGCAGATCGGCAAGATAACTTCGGAATCAATTTCAACAATACCAAACAAATGAGAAAAAGTACTTTTTCTCTTCTTCTCCCCTAAATTCATATCTTCCAGGAATGGATGTTTACAACTTGTTTGATGAGAAATGCGCCTTGAAAACAGCTGGCATCAGCAAGCCGATCATCTCAAAAATGTTTAAAGACTTCCAAGATGGATTGTTGGGCGAATGCACTGGAGTTAATTCGATTCCTCATGTAGCTCGTTTTTCACAAAATTAAGGCATAATTTTAGTACAATTTCACCTACCTTCAGTCGCATTTGAACTCTACTTTACAGAAAAGTCAAGATTTATATGAGCAGATTCAAGAGATCAAGGTAAGGAGCGAAGCCCTTTAAGGGTATCCCAACTTTTAAGACTTTTCATGGTCTTTCTTAATTTGAAATTTTATATCAAATTGAAGCCCTTGATCTCTTCTACAAGATTTTAGAACATTGCAAATTACAAAAATCAGAATAAAATGCCGAAAAGGCATGAGCAAGAAGAAACTTTCTCTCATAAAAGAGGGATTACGATTGAACCCGTTTTATGTTTAAAAAATTCAAATTTCTGCGCAATTATTTGATCTTAGAGATACTTATACTCGTGGGGATTATGGTAGCTAACTATAACACAAATAGGCTTTGAAAATTCCAGGGCTTTGTGATAACTTACGACAGATCTGTGCTGGATGAATTCTCCTCTTATCAAATGATGTTTGAGGATATTGTCTCTGATTTGAAGAAGTATAGTGAGGTAGACTTTTTTTCTCCCAAGTTTTTATCTAAAAAATATTATTTTAAGGAAGTAGAAAGAGCCCGTTCTTCGATGGAAATCTCGGCGGATATTGTCAAAAGATCTTATGATTCCAACCGCGGGAATATGCAGAACTGGATGGTTTCGACTACTTCTGAGGAGTTGATTGAAGAGCTCCAGAGATATCTCAACACATTTTCAAGCATAAGCGATGGGGTGATGAAATGGCAAAAGGATTTCTTGGATTTTATGAGGCATTATGCCGATAGATTTGAGGTGAGCTCCATGAAGACAAAAATTATCCAATTTTGTAGTACAACAACCTCGATGATATAAATAATGGCGTCTTTGTTGTTTTTTTAACCTTTTTTGGATTTCTGCTGGGCGGAGCTGTCATCACAGCGACAGTATTCCAGCTAAGAAACGAAAGAGGATACGGCAAATTGGATGAGAGATTCGAGAGAATTATGAAGATTGTTCTCTATGTGGGAGTTGGTTTCTTTGGAATATTCATGCTCTACTACGTTAATAATTACACCAACATGTAAGTGAGAAAATACCATATCCTACGCGTCAAAATTGCTATTTTAGTTTCCTTTTTTAGATTGAAGCTTCAGAAGATATTTGGCTGATTTGAGACCTTTTTATCAGATTCAGGGTAGCTAAAATCGCCCAAAAAAAATGGTTTAATCTAGATATCCCACTCGCCAAGATTAGAAATAAAAAAGTGGGTTCAAAAAATAAGAAAGGCAAGGTTTCTACAGCGAAAAATCCCAAAATACCGTAGCCAGAAGCCCTAAAATAGTTCAAACTTTCATAAGAAAATCATTTCTCTATCCTATTTTCAAATGGCGCAAGACTTTTCGCACAATTCTTGGCTGTTCTAGGAGCAACAAAGCGATTTTTAATAAAGTTTAGTTTTCTGGGGATCTGGGTTTTAGACCCTCTAAATCTGATAAAATGGTTATCAAATCAGCCAAGCAAATATATTCTAAAGCAGCCTCAATCACTTAAAAAGAGGGGGACTTTCTATAATTTCTCTTAAATTTTCAGTGTCCCTCATGCAAATCTGCAACGATCTGTTTGTGAAGCGATTGCTAGGAGTTCTTCCTATAAGAATGAGTCGAATTTCTTCCATCTTCCAGCCTTTGAAAATCACATCAAGACGACAATTTTAAATGAGAAAACGAAGAAAGAAGAACCCCTTAAAATTGACTACTCTTTCTCGTAGGCTCTAGACCCTATCCTTCCTTAATTTCGTCTTAAAATTTAGAGAGGTTATGTCCATTTTGATGACGACCGAAGATGGAACAAAAAATAAGCTATTTGCTACTGATTTCAACACTGAGCATTTCAATAAGACTATTGAGACTTGGAAGGAGGGAATGGAGCTCTATCTCAAAAACTTTTCACCCGTTAATTTGACTGAAATCGATCAGGCAAGTGGCTTCTTCCTTTGTGAGAAAAATGACAATTTAGCAAGCTTATCATCGATTGAAACAATCATTCGAGAGTCTTTTAATGGCTGGCAATGAAACTGGCTACATGCCCAACTTCTATAAGCAACACAAAATTGCTAAACTTTTCGTGAAGGACATTGAAATTCTTATGCAGTGAGTTTCCAAAGGGTGACTGCAACTAACAGAGAGAGATTGGAATTTACTGCGAGTTTTGATCCAATTGGGTTACTGATTTGGATTTCGCTATTTAATGGGTTCACCACGAGGGAAAGAAATATTAGCATGGAGTGGACTCCCTAGACATTTTTTGGCGTCTCTTTCCGCTTATGATTTTTAGCGTTTATCTAGCGCTTTGAGAGATCCCAAAATGGTTTGAGATTGAGCCATTGCTGCTAAACTTTTGGTTATTCGGCGCAGCTTTTCGCGCTCTTTCGAATGGAATAAGTCCTCAGCTTTGAGAGTTCACTCTGCGCTTAAAACATCCCTTATTCCCAAGTGGGTTACAATTTATTATGCCGGAATCAAAAGGAGTCCCCTAGGGGGAGGTATCCCTTACTGCTCCTAGAGTCCAAACCCACTCAGTGCCACTAGATCTTGCCTCATGCATCCAAGCCGCTCCACTTGCTCTTCGCAGCTCGTCTGCCCATTTGACTTCTGGTCGGCCTACACTCCTCTTCTTATTTAGTGGTGTTCATTCCGTCACTGCTTTACTTCATCGAAGACCACCTATTTTCGCAACTTTGGTTGCCCATCTTAGTTTATGCTTCCATGCAAGGTCCTCGATATCGGGCAATGACGTCCTCCTCCGTATATTGGCTACCATCGCTCCGGCCAGGGTTTCTGCGATGGGAAAAATAAAATCCATGGTGCAATCAGAACTTCAAGTTCTAATCGAGTCTGTTCAAAAATGAATAAGAAAAAAAATGACTAGAAATGCCATAAACCTCAGATAAAAATGGGTCCCATCGCGAAAACCACCTATTTCGGGGCGACGAGAATACGTATTTTTTGCCTTATCTTACAAGATGATACAAATCGATTTTAAATCCAAATCAATCACGGCCAGAGATACTTGGATTTTGGAATTTAGGGAAGTAACATCAGTGGAATGGTCGCTGGTGGCCAATGGAAACCGCCGTCTGAAGAGAAATGTGATTACCCAGTGCAAGAAGGCAAGCGATTATGCTGAAGGAATCGAAAAAATTGGACAAGAAATTATCTCCCGGACGATGAAGGCCTACGAATTGATCCAAAAACAATTCCTCGATCAAGATTTGAGAAGCCAAGTCAAGGATGGTAACAAGCTGTTGTGTGAAGCGATGGCCGGCCCGAGTTCGGCTTCTCTCTTCTTTGGACGTTAGTTTGCCCGGGATGACGATACTTTCTTTCTTTTTTTAGTTTTGATGCTTCTCTTCTGGTCGCTTTCTATGCTCATCTTATTGAAAACTGCATTAGATTGGAATCACCTTGAAGGCCATTCGCAGGCGCCTATCAGTACGGCCGATCCGCATTCTGCTCCTCTTGTGGACAAAATCGAAGAGTCAATCTACCATAATCCCATAGCTGAAATTTGAAGAATTGTTTTTGTATCAGCCAGCACTGCTTATGAACTAATTTTATTTGTATACGTGTATAAAAACAACAGTATTTATAGAAAATTTTGCAATAAATCTTGGAAAAAAATGAAGATGCGATTTCGAGCCAGAGTTCGATGAAGAACGTACAAATTGGTGGCATTTTGTTCGGATTCTCACCTTTTTTGCATCACTTCCATGAGCGATAGTTGAGGAATAAAGATTGGGATAGTCGATTTTTTTTAATTTATAAAAATTTAGTTTAAAAAGTGGTGCTTTCCACTGCCGTTTCCATCGCTTCAATCCACTAAGTTTCTCCCTGTCTCGCCGCTTAAATCCAAGAAGTGTTTTTTGAGTGACCGAGAAATAGATGTATAGGCAAACAATGATAGTTTTTGAGGCAGTTTGGGTCCATCAATCCATTTATTTCCATCAAATATTTCGGATGTTTCTCCATTTCCTTCACGATCACCAAACACAATAATTCCATTTGAGAGTTTTCCTATTCCAAAAACAGATCGTGGGTGTTTAAAACTCTGTTTTTCTGTCCATTTCTTCTTGGGATCTTCGATATCCATTTCCCATATGCTATTTAGGCCAGTTCCTGAAGTGCCTCCAAAAATGGATAGAGTTGAATTGCTGATTAGCATCGTATGGCCGACAACTTCAATAGGCAAATCACAAAATAAAATCCATTTCTGTAGTTTTGGATCAAACATCTCCACAGATTTTAAGATTTTTCCGCTACTTTCTACATTGTATCCTCCAGTGACAAATATTCGATCCTTAAAT
Organism: Oscheius sp. JU1382; assembly: GCA_932521405.1. Classification (NCBI taxonomy): domain Eukaryota; kingdom Metazoa; phylum Nematoda; class Chromadorea; order Rhabditida; family Rhabditidae; genus Oscheius; species Oscheius sp. JU1382. The sequence goes on from OW051479.1 coordinate 8,106,790, forward strand.
ACTGCTGCTGCTGCAAAACTTCGTGCATAATTCATTTCTCTGGAAGGTTTTTAATTGAATTTTGAGAAAAACTAACGGCACGTAGGTCCATTTGCCTTGCGAAATATGATATTTTTCTGTTGAATTTAGAGCTAAATTTAGAGCTGAATTTTCATCGAATCCTCCAATAACCCAGATATCTCCTTTGTAAACCAGAGAGCTACTGGAAATATCAGATCTTTTTTTATTCATCGAAGCCAATTGCATCCAACTTCCATCATTTTTCAATTTAAAACAATCTTGTTTATAGTCATGATTGGCATGTCCTCCAAAAATGTAAAGTTCTTCATTGAGTACAACAGCTCCAAAGCCATGCATTCCCACTGGAAGAGTGATGCTCAGTTTCTTCCAATTTCGAGTCATCGAATCGAGCAAGTAAATTGTATTCAAAGATGCCAAACCGCCCAAGATTAAAACCTACAAATTGAAGAAAAAAAGTTAAAAATCCTACCGATGTATTTTGTTCCATTCTGCTCTCTTGTTCATATTTATTTTTGTTGGGAGCCCGAGCTAGAACTCTCTTAGAAAGTAATCAACTTTGAACAAACCATGGGGCATTAAATTCTGTTGATTTCTCGATCTCTCTTGTTCAATCCTTTGATTTGCATTCAATTCTAGAGAAGTCAAGCGGTTGATCAAATTAAAATGACTAGCTTTAGCGTCAGCTAGCTCTTTCTCCAATCTTATCACTACTCAAATAGTAAAATCAAACTATCCAACCTTTTTCATTTATAGTCTTTTGCATGGCCGTAATCTGGTCTTTCAACTCCAAGTTAGAGACAACTAGCTTTTCTTCTATCTTTGTTACTAAATTTCTCATCGACTACGTTCAAACTATCCAACCTTTCTGAGCCAATTTCTGCTGATCTTTATTGGAATTATTCTCCATTCGAAGCCTTTCAATTTCTTGTCTCATTTGCTCAATTTCGGCATCCTTTTTTTGTATTCTTCTATTATTTGTTTCGATTTTTTCATTCTGCTCAATTATAATAGCCCGAGCTTCATTTATTTGCAAGACACGATCAGTCTCAGTTAGACTTGACCCAGACATCTAAAAAAATGTAAAAAGAATTTATTGTAGCTAGTAAGAAGGGAGGCCGAAAGGGCCGACTGATAGAAAATGCACTGTTACAATACTGATAAGAGCTATTCAGAGCTTAATTTCCTGTGAGGATTCTTCTGTGGCCGATTTATCTTTCTCAATAAGACCAAATACATCCGTCTTCACAGCGTCGCTATAATCGTACATCTCCTTACATAAGACTTCACAATAAAAGTTTGAAAAGTCTGTAAACGTCCCAACAATAGAATAATGAACCGAGTCGCAGACGGAACGAGTCCTCATAACTATGGCCAACTTTTCTGTGGTTCCAACTATATCGATGAAAACAGCTGTAACAAGACGCTCCCCATCAGTGAGCTGTTTGAAGTATTTGTGGGGGGTATCCTTGAAATATTCTTCAAAATCTGGCAGATCCGTGTCCATGAAGGCCATTGATAGTCGTCTATTGATGACAGTTCTTCGGCTGATCTTCTGAAATAAAGAGAATGGAATTATTGTGAGGTGGGAGCCATACATGTATGATCTTGAGAAGAAGAGGCCAAATCCATTCACACCCGAGTCCGAAATGACATTTAAGATAGCGAGTATTTGGAACGACAAAGTTGATGATCCCCTTTGCATCTTCTTCACTATCCGAGAAATAATCCATATATTTCTAGAAAAAAATGCTCATTTTTTCCTAACTTTCAGACTGTTTAGGCCTTCGATTTGCCTAACTTAATTCTAAAAGAAGCCCAACTTTAGTTTTTTTTCTCAGAAACCCCTTTCCAAACGATTGGTCGAAACCTCTCAATTCCCTCTACCTCTGTCGTCACTTGTTTTACCATCTCGGTAACTCTTGGTGATAACTCGAAGACAAGTGTCCCGGAAGAAGCGAATAGTATAGCTGTGGGGAGAAAAAACTAGCTACAGTAGTGGAGAAAATGTTTTGTCTGTCGGGATGACTAGCCCTCTGTCGGGATGACTAACTTCCTACCACAACATAGATTCGTATAGAAGGGCCCTCACGCTACGCAATAAACATTAGAAGAGAAGAATCTCTCTTTCTACAACAAGCGTAGAGGTAGCTAGGGAGAGATGAAGTAAACTGGCGAAGCCTTGAAATAATGATTTTAATCCGGCAGGATGAGGCGCTCCTTCACCCGAGGGTGGCGGCGAGGCAAATAACCTCAGAAAAAACGGTTGATTCTCAATCTCAGAGTAGGGAAATAGTTCGCCCAGTTTTACATTTATCCTAAAAGATTTTGAGAAGGAAATCTTCCCTAAAATAGAGAAAATAGTCTACAATAGCCCTTTAGAATCGTGAGATCTTAGAAATAAAAAGCGACTCACAACTTTGCTTAAAGTCTCGATAGTGATGCAATCAGCCATGAGGTATCCAACTTTAAAATCGCTTCTAAAACGCTTAGGTCGAAGGGCATCAATGGCCAGATTGTAAAGCGGCGTATTGTGCATTTCCAATTTCTCTGCTCTCATTTTAAATCTTCTCATCATTTGCAGAAGTTGGGCCATGGCGTCACTAGCCTTTAATGACCTAACGCCCTAAACCACGGAAATTAACTCAAAATTAGACTCACTTCAAAGTCCTCATAGAACCAGACAATCTTAAAATTGAAGAAGACGAGGTGTTGAAAGCGAACCAAAAATTCGTCAAAATTGATGACACCATGAATTCTGGCTGTGAAGCCATGACATTCTCCCGAAATGAAGGCTTTTCGGATGCGATATTGAATTTGATAATTGGGGGAAGTTTTATCCTTCTGTAGGAGATGGGTAGAACTTTTAAAAAAAGGAGAAAGATACCTCTTCTGGATCAAAAGTAAGTTGAAGGGTGTGATCAGGCAGTTTGATTTTAATCGAGTTTCGGTTGTCATAGCACAGCTCGTATATTATCTTTTCGGTTCGAAGGATTTTGATGAAAGTGTGGTACTTTGTCTGAAAATTCTTTTTTGGTTTGGACAGTAATGAGCAGAAATCTTTCAACTTTTGCTATACTGGAGCTCGCTTTCAGTCTATTTCTCTCGAAATTCTGTCTTCCCTGAGTCTTTTTGAGAAGCTCTTTCCCCCATCTTCTCTGAGAACCTTCATAATCCACGAAAGTCGTCCCAGTCGATTTTAAATCAAACTTCCAGTAGCTAAATTGTAGCTCTTTCGAACGATACCACTATTGGTATAGGAATCTTTGATTTCAAGCCACTAAATTCCCTTAAAAGTGCTCAAAAAGTCAACTAGATTGAGCTGCTTTTTTCTTTGGTTTCCCCCAGACGTTCAAAATCAACTAATTTGTAGCTGAAGTTGATATTGTCTTGTAGATCGTTTCGTGGTCTTGCGAAAAGACCTTGACCCCTGTCACCTGCCTTTATTTTTTTTTTCTCCGCTCTCTTTTCCGACTGGAAAAGGTTCCCCAATTTTCTCAAAATTAAAGAGAAATTAACTCACTTTTTGAAGAATTTGGAATACAAGATGTTGTGGAATCGAGATGAGATTAATAACTACCATTATTTTCAGAGAAAGAGAGAATCGACCGAGGAGCGGCTGAGAAGCTGTCGATACTGAGCGCCAATAGGGCGTTGCCACGTGCAGATCAACAGAAGAAAAGCGCGCAGCAATTGCGCCCAGCTGTGTTGTTGTGACGTTTATTTGAACGCTGTTCGCTTCTTCTGTTTATTTGCTCTATTTCCTTCTTCCTCTGAGAAGAATATGGCCAGCTTGGCAGAGAGGTAGCTTTAAGTTTTTATTGCAGAAGATGGGGCAAAAAGCATTCTATTGGGATCAATCTTTTAAGACATTTTTGAGATAAATTGATCGACCTGAGTGGTCGATTCTAGCCGGCATTTATTGAAACAAATATAAGAGAGCAGGCTGAACCATCAAAGAATCAATCAATTGTTCAAACTTTTTAAAACCAAATTCCAATTTTGAAGGGGGTATTGAGATCTGAAATCAAGAGTTTTACTAGCAAATGTAGTATCAATCGAAAGAGCGTGAAAAGATCTACAAGTTGATATAAAATATAGCTACTTGAAGATTGATTTTGAAGCTCGGGGGTTGCTTTTTCGGCAATTCGGAAACTGAGTCACTTTTTTCCTTTTAGACGTAACGTAATAGTGGCTTTGGAGAACGAGCTCAAGCAGTTGGCAGGAACAGTTGAAGAAATAGAAGCTGTGAAGAACATAATTGTGAGGAAGTTGGATCGTCTTGTTGGAGAACTCTACGAAGTTAAAAATCAGCATCAAGCCGGTGAGTATTTCCCTAATCTTTTGAAAATTAGCTTTGGATTTTCAGCTGAAATCACTGAAGATGTCGAAGATATTGAGCTGCGCTTCCATGTGGCAAAAAACAAGCAAGAGGAGCATAGACAACGCTTCAATAGCATAGTTGTCATTCTAACCCAGGCTAGGGAGGAATATATGCGGGAGCAGCAGCAGATGCGAGCCCGTCAGCAGCTATTCATTCAGCATCAAGCTGCTCTTCTTGCTAACTTGATGCAGCAGCGACAGGTGATGGCTGAACTCGAGGCGGTCCAGCAAGAACAAGCTGCTCTTCAAGAAGGGGAACAAGAAGCAGAATTCCAGTGAGATTTGACTATTTCTGTTACGGTGATCTCATATCATAAGCATCATTACATTTGGTATAATTCTCCCGGTATTTATACAGATTCCATAATGAAAATAATTTATATCCTCCTCCCTTCAAAAATTGTATGAATTTTACCCTAATTGCATAGATGGAACGCGGTAAAGTCAACGTTCTAAAAGTGGACAAGAAAAACTAGAATTTTACTCCTTATCGCCATTTTATTTAAGCATTTGTTTAAAAAAATTCTTTTTTTTTCTACAATTTATACAAGAAAAAGACAGAAGAATATCCTCTTCTCGTATCGACAAAAGCTTATGTTTATTTCAAGCGGATTCCATAGGCAATTATGAAGAGAAGGGCTGGATGAGTCTGGAAAATCAATAAGAAAACCAGGGAGAAAACCAATGAGAAAAATGTGGATCGAATTGGAAAAATGTCTATTTTTGTGGGATTCCCTAGGCAATTATGAAGAAAAGGGCTGAATGAGCCTCTTCTATAGAAAAAAAAACCCCGAAAATTTGGCAAAAAACCTGTCCGTTCAGTTTAATTTTGAGCAATTTTCTATCAAATGGAACTATTGGAATCGTCTAAAAGATGATTTTTATATCGTTTTTTCATCATTTTTTAGTTTAAACAACACAAACGAGTGAGAATGTGGCTATTTTCCTCAGAAAAGAGCGATCAAAATCCATGCCTCCAGCTTGATTTTTGAATCGTTCTGAAAAAATACGAAAGAAATCTAATATTTGCCTGGTTTTATTCCTGAATTCCATGAGAAATTTAATAAAAGTCTTTTGTGAATTGAATTGAATGAAATCAAACACCGATTGCCCTTTTCGTCAGCCAGCCGTTTCAATCGTATCAATGCAAATCAGCGGAGTCGCTTTGTTTCTCTCCCTCTTTTGAAAACAACAACTCCATGCTGCGACTTCTACTTTTTGCTCTCTTCCACAGTTGGGTAGTTCTCTCTCAATCCGGTAAATCTCACTTCTTCTTTATTCAAAAATATGATCAGATGTTCCTCAGGCTTGGGAAGAAAGGACTCGAATAAGGATACAGAAGAGATTAGAAAGCTTCAAGCCGGTGGGAAGACCGCCAAAAAATGTGATCTTCTTTCTGGGAGATGGAATGGGCCTCCCAGCTGTTACCGTAGCTAGGATGTATAAAGGAGAAAAGTTGAATCAAACTTACGAAAATCTGCCTTTTTCATTTGAAGAGTTTCAATACTCTTCGTTAGTCAAAGTTTTTTTTCTAATTTTGGCTAATAAAATCTATTTCAGACAAGCTCCTTCAACAAACATGTAACTGATTCAGCTGCCTCGGCTGTTGCTCTATTCACTGGCTATAAGGTTGACCAAGAGATGTTAGGAATGCTGCCGGGACGACCGAGTGATTGCTCAATTGGGACGCAAGATCAAATCCATGATGGGATCGCTGAGCTGGCATTGAAACGAGGAATGTCGGTTGGATTTGTTACTACCGATAAGGTTACTGGAGCTACTCCAGCTGCTCTTTATGCAAAGGTACGAGAGTAATCTTAGGTAGGTCTTAATACGATTTTATTGCGCAGTGAAGGTTGCGTATTAAATTTTACTAATAATATTATCGGGAATAGGAAGTTCCCAGGAAAAATAGCTCAAATACGGTAGAATCTCCAAGAATTAGGGTCCTAATTAAAAGTTAAAGTAACTCAGATATCTTGAGCCGATTTTAATGTGCAGCGATGACTGTGTATTAAATCTTTCTAGGGATAACATTCTTGGAGATAAGAAGACCAAAATTCTGTAGAATACCCAGAATATTCAAAAATTGAGTTTCTAACTATTTGAAGTTTCCAATTATAATAATCCCAGGTGTCTTGAGACGCTTTTGGTGCGCTGGCTGCGTATTCTCAAAAATAAATCTTACCTAGGGAGTGGAAAGAAACCTTTATTGCGATGTCGATGTGCCAAAGTATGGTCCCCTCTGTGAAGGGAAGGATATCGCCAGTCAATTGTTGCAATACCCAGCTAATCAGTTCAAGGTTCTTTCTTTTTTCCCATAAATGAAGATAAAACTTAGGTTTTGATGGGAGGAGGTTCTGACCATTTCCTACCAGCTCCAGTGGGTCAGCGAGAGGATGGAAGAGACATCGCCACAGAGTGGAAAAACCTTGGCGGGAATCGAGTTCTAATTAACTCAACGACAGGCTTGGATAGCTTAGATCCGAGACTAAATTCTCAAGTTTTGGGCCTCTTTTCTCGAGCTCGTTTTCCTTTTTATATTGATGAAGTTGCTGGGAAGACGAGGACTGTTCCAAGGCTGAAGGAGCTAGCAGAGAAGGCTGTTCAAATTCTAGAAAGAGATAATCCAAACGGCTATTGGTTGATGATCGAAGGAGGGAATATCGACATTGGAGAGCATATTAATCAAATGAGAGTGGCCAGCGAGGAGTTGTTCGAATTCGACGAGGCTATCAAACGGGTAAGCTGCTGACCTAATAGAATCAACTCCCAAAGAGCAACGCTGTCGAGCAATTTTTCAAATTTTTTTTCGCAATTGGTTACAGTAGCTCTCAGAAGAGTCTAACTTTTGCATTAAAAAATCATAATTTTGTCACAGACCTTTCAACAAAACAAAAAAAATCCCTTTCCAGGTGTTTGAAATCGTCAATCCTGAAGAGACTCTTCTCCTCGTAACGGCAGATCATTCTCACGCCCTAGCTCTCCCCGGTTATTTAGACAAAAATGCCAGTGCTTTTGGTAAATTGCTTGTAAACGGCTCTCTTATCTAATCGTTGTGCTCTAGGAAATGGGAAGATTGAAAATCAGCTGGAGGAAGATCCACCCGTTCCTGGGATTTTCTTCGCTGTGGGGCCTGGCTCCTCTCAACCGCTGCAGTATTCCCCAGAGGATTCTGGTATTAAATCCTTTTTTTTAAATGGAGACAAAAAGCTTCAGCTGCTCCACATTTTGCTTCGCCAGCAGCAATCCACGCAAAGCTGGGATCCCACGGAGGAGAGGATGTGGGTCTCTGGGCGGATGGACCTTATTCTTGGTAAGAAGCTGGTTTCCCTCAATCTAATCTCCAATAACAGGCTCTTTTCTGGAACAATGGAGAATTCAGAAGTTGCTCATGTTGTGAAGCAAGTTTTGTGTCTTTATCCGGATCGAGCGGAGTGCATTATCTACAGGAAGCAGGAGAGTTTTGATGAAGGAGGTCCTTCCACAGTCGCCATTTGGATTGCTGTGCTTTCATTGATTGTTGCTATTCTTTCGACAATTTTATCTCTTGTTCTACTCTCGAAGAACAGGAACAAAGTCTACAATTAGGAGAACAATATTTCAGATTTTTTATTTAAAAATTCAATAAAACGCCTGTCTCAAAGCTTGGTTTGTTCGAGTTAAATGAAAGGCTAGTCTTGAAGATTGTCTTGCGACGCTTATAGTGTTATAGACGTGCTATAAAAGGAGCATTATCCTTTGATAAATCAGTCTTGCCTTCTCTCTCTTATCTATAGGGGGTAACCCTCGGGTCGTGGGGACCATGGGTCTATAACAATAGAAGATGGGACCTTCTGTTCAAGTTAGTTAGATTTCTCGTTTTCTATTTAGTTGTTTCTTTTTTTGAAGCGATGGCCGGCCCGAGTTCGGCTTCTCTCTTCTTTGGACGTTAGTTTGCACGGGAGGACGATACTTTCCTTCTTTTTTTAGTTTTGATGCTCCTCTTCTGGTCGCTTGCTATGCTCATCTTATTGAAAACTGCATTAGATTGGGACCATCTTGAAGGCCATTCGCAGGCGCCTATCAACAAGGCCGATACGCATTCTGCTCCTCTTGTGGACAAAATTTAAGAGTCAATCTACCATAATCCCATAGCTGAAATTTGAAGAATTGTTTTTGTATCAGCCAGCACTGCTTATGAACTAATTTTATTTGTATAAAAACAACAGTATTTATAGAAAATTTTGCAATAAATCTTGGAAAAAAATGAAGATGCGATTTCGAGCCAGAGCTCGATGAAGAACATACAAATTGGTGACATTTTGTTCGGATTCTCATCTTTTTTGCATCACTTCCATGAGCGATAGTCGAAGATTAGGATAGTCGGTTTTTGTTTAATTTATAAAAATTTATTTAGAAAACTTTCTTCAAGAGATCGGGGAATGGATGTATAAACAAAATCTGCTAGACAGTGAGGCAGTTTGGGTCCATCAATCCATTTATTTCCATCAAATATTTCGGATGTTTCTCCATTTCTTCTATAATCACCAAATACAATAATTCCATTTGAGAGTTTTCCTATTCCAAAATTATATCGTGGGTGTTTAAAACTCTGTTTTTCTGTCCATTTCTTCTCAGAATCTTCGATATCCATTTCCCATACGCTATTTAATGAGTAGCCTAAGCGATATCCTGAATTGCCTCCAAAAATGGATAGAGTTGAATTGCTGATTAGCATCGTATGGCCGACAACTTCAATAGGCAAATCACAAAATAAAATCCATTTCTGTAGTTTTGGATCAAACATCTCCACAGATTTTAAGCATTTTTCAGCATCACATCCTCCAGTGACAAATATTCGATCCTTAAATACTGCTGCTGCTGCACTACATCTTGCATAATTCATTTCTCTGGAAGGTTTTCAATTGAATTTTGAGGAAAACTAACGGCATGTAGGTCCATTTGTCTTGGGAAATATCATATTTTTCGACTGATTTTAGATACTCTCTAGAATATCCAGAATATCCTCCAATAACCCAGATATCTCCTTTGTAAACCAGAGAGCTATTGGAAATATGAGTTCTTTTTTGATTTAGCGATGCCAATTTGATCCAACTTCCATCATTGCTCAATTTATAACAGTCCTGTTGATAATCATAAATGTAAATTCCTCCAAAAATATAGATCTCCGCATTGAGTACAGCAGCTCCAAAATATTCCATTGCCACTGGAAGAGTGATTCTCAGTTTCTTCCAACTATGAGCCTTCGAATCGAGCAAGTAAATTGTATCCAAATATCCAACACCGCCCAAGATTAATACCTACAAGCAAAGTCTAAATTGAAAAGTCCTACCGATGTATTTTGCTGTCCTCCGCTCTGTTTTTCAACTTTAGTTTCTGTTCGAACCGCACTTTGAGCTAAAATTTCCTCAAACAGAGTCACTTTTGACCAAACCATTGGACATTAAATTCTGCTGATTTCTCGGCGGCTCTTGTATTAAAAATTTCTCCAGAAAATTTTCTTCAAGAGATCGGGGAATGGATGTATAAGCAAACTGTGATAGATCTTGAGGCAGCATTGGTCCTTCAATCCATTTATTTCCATCAAATATTTCGGATGTCCCTCCACTTCTCCAACCACCGAATACAATAATTCCATTTGAGAGTTTTCCTATTCCAAAATACATTCGTAGATGTTTAAAACTCTGTTTTTGTGTCCATTTCTTCTCGGGATCTTCGATATCCATTTCCCATACGCTATTTAATATGTTAGATCCTGAAGAGCCTCCAAAGATGGATAGAGTTGAATTGCTGATTAGCATCGTATGGCCGCCAACTTTAATAGGCAAATTCCAAAATAAAATCCATTTCTGTAGTTTTGGGTCAAACATCTCCACAGATTTTTTACTCCATCCTCCAGTAACAAATATTCGATCCTTAAATACTGCTGCTGCTGCATACTGTCTTGCATAATTCATTTCTCTGGAAGGTTTTTAATTGAATTTTGAGGAAAAACTTACGGCATGTAGGTCCATTTGTCTTGGGAAATATCATATTTTTCGACTGATTTTAGATACTCTACGGAATCCTCAGAATCTTCAGAAAACCCTCCAATAACCCAGATGACTCCTTTGTAAACTAGAGAGCTACTGGAAATAGCAGATCTTTTTTGATTTAGCGATGCCAATTTGATCCAACTTCCATCATTGCTCAATTTATAACAATCCTTGGAATATCCTCCAAAAATATAAAGTTCTTCATTGAGTACAACAGCTCCAAAGCCATGCATTCCCACTGGAAGAGTGATCCTCAGTTTCTTCCAACTTTGAGCCTTCGAATCGAGCAAGTAAATTGTATTCAAAGATCTCCAACCGCCCAAAATTAAAACCTACAAGCAAGGTCTAAAAGTTAAAAATTCTACCGATATATTTTGCTGAACTCCGCTCTCTTTTTCAACTTTATTTTCATTTAGAGCCGCATTCTGTTGGGTGACAACTTTTCTGAGATTCTCTTGAGCTGGCCTCTTTTTTCGGGAAAATTCAATAAATTCTGAGATTTCCGGTCTACTTTTTGGGTTGCTGTCCCAGCCGCTGGAAGTTATTTTTTGCTTTTCTCTGCTTTGTCAACTCTACGCCTCTTTTCAACTCCGATAAATGAAAACTTTGATTTTAGAAAGCCAGATTGGCCAGAAATAATCAATTACCGAATCAATAAGGCTGAAATCTCCAATTCCTCTTGGATATTTGGCCGATCTCCGTTTAAAATTCGATTAATTTGCATGTATAGTGTTATTCCCTCCAAGTGACAATACGGTCTTCTAAACTTCTAATAACTATTTTGACAAATTTCACTAACTCTCGATGAATAATCTCCCAAAACGTAATGGTCAACGCATAGATATCTGCCGACTTGCCATATTTAGTTCCATAATGAAGCTCCGGAGCCATGTAATCTACTGTTCCATTTCTTTTACAACTCGTTTAACCAAAAGCTATACTCACCCGCCGGTATGAGAAGCAATTGTCTGTGGCCCAACCGCTTTAGCCAATCCAAAGTCGGAAATCCTCAAGTCGTCTAGGGATTTCCCAAGTAGAATACTGTAACTCCGATATGAGAGGAAGGAATCTCACTTTTGAGGCTTGATATCTCGATGCAGTAGACCTTCTTTGTGGAGATGTTGCAGACCACTTGAAGCCTTTTCAATCCACGAATAGACTTGTTTCATATCGTATTCTACTGAGGCATTATGAATCACTGGAAATGGCATTTTGATGTCTCAAGTTGAAAAGGAGCAAGATTTTTTTTAAAAAAAAGCCAAAGATTTTCGACCACTTTTTTATGCTAGTGTCTTTGATCGAGTTCCACCCTTATTGGCAGTAAATGCCGACGGTATATACTTGAATAAATCCAATCAACTACTCAAAGAACAAAGAATTTATATTTCACTCAACATAGGGAAAAACCAAGCAAACCATTATCTAAGCTCCCGTTCTCCATGTACTCCATAATGTAGCCAATGCAGAAAGATCTGTTATTAGGTGAATAGCCTTCTTCTGGAGTCAAAAGACCAAAAAGACGGATGATATTCGGGTGATTGGAATGCTATTTGGAAGATTACTGTAATATTAACAAATAAAACTAACCTTAACTAGGAGGATAACTTCACTCACATCTGTTTTATTTACCAGCCTATTAAGTCTCTTGACAGCTACTTTTCTGCAAATCGATCTCTTTATTTTAATTTTTAGTCAGACTTTCATAAACTGGTAAAATTGTTTACCCTAGTCGATCATTGTAGCCGCGAAAGACTTCTCCCTCGCCTCCACTTGCTATATGTTCTTTCTCTGTGAAATCGTTGAGACTAAACTCGGAAATAACTAAAGAAGCATTGATTGTTAGGGTAGATTTACCAGAATCAACTACTAGACTTTTTTTTGAAGGAAGAGGGCCACTCATCAAGTTGGCGAATTGGCAAACCCGACGTTAGACTTCTATTGATTCGACCGTTGTTTGTCTTAATAAGGCGTTTTAGTCTTTATTTGGAGAATCTGAATGTCATTTTGAGTGACTGTGATCTAAAGAATAAGCAGAGAGAGGAGAAGAGCTTAGGTTTTTGATCGAATTCTGGTTATTTTGTCTGAGCTCTAGTCCCAAAGCTACCCATGTACCGGAGATTCAAGGATTACGGTTCTGGATACTCGCTCGTCCGTTCCTGCTGAGGGCTCGTACAAGCTAATTCGAACAAATTTTGAAAAGAAATTCGGATAGTTCTACTCGTATAATACAAATCTCGAAGCTTAAGAAAAAATATATTTCGTCTGAAGCTGATAAATATAACATCTTTTTCTCGTCATTTTTTAATTATAATAGCCTGCGCTTCATATAATAGCAAGGACAGATCAGTCTCAGCTAGGCTTGAAGCAGACATTCTGAAGAAAAAGTAAATTTTGCGAAGGATGGCTGAAAAAAGGATTTCTTGCTGGAAGACAATAAACCGCAAATTGATAAGGAATGGAAAGATAGATAAGAGTACATAAGAACTCAGCTTCCTATTTTCTAACAATTCAAAAACTATTTTTTCAATGAAATTTGATCTTCTCTTAACTCTCAAAATGACTGGAACTCACGGGAACTTTGTGCGACTCTTAGGGCCTTCTGCTACTCTTAGACTATTTTATGAATTTCTTTCATTTTCTGGCCTTTTTTGGGTTTTTGTGCTCATCTTCCTCTAAGAAGAATCAGAACTTCCTCAACCGGCCTCACTATTTTAGAAACCAATTAATTTATTTATAATTTATCAGAAGTTTTATATTTATATCAAAATTTTTTTGTCTCCTTTCCCCTCAAGTTTTAGCTCCAATCCCTCGAATTTCCATAAAAAGGTTTTCCCTTCGAATTTTAGGCCCAGGGAAAGGCAGATTGGGATAATCGAGTGGAATTTTTTGTTTGAATAAAAATGAAAGAAAACAATCAACAACGAGACCATTTTTGAGGATGACGTAAATTTCTGAAGAAGACTTTTCTCCAAGCTGTGAGGAATGGCGGTCAAGTCGAAGAATCTCAAGGTTTTGATAAGAAGCGTCCCAGCCTTTAAACTGCTATTCTTCTTGTCGAATATCTCAATCGAATCGAGGTGCTTACAGTAGCCGCTGATCCCTCTAAATACCATCAAATTGCCATTGATATTAGCTGCTCCATAGGCGAGACGGCTGACACCCATCGGCGAAAACTCTTTCCACTCATTGAAGCCGACTTTCTTCTTCCAAACGGCGCTGCTATAAGCGTTGTCGACATTTCCCCCAAGGATGGTAAGTTCTCCGTCAATTTCCAGCATACAAGGGGCAACAATTTTTATTTTTAAAAAACGCTCAAAAGTTGAAAACAAACCAAAATTACATTGAAATGCCCCTCAAAGATAGCTTTTTAATGAACTTTGAGTCTTTCGCTGATTTTTAATTAAGATTGTTCTATCAAATTAAAGCCCTTGATCTTCACTATAAGATTGTAGAACATTGAAAATCATACATTATAGTGAAAGTCGTCCAAAAATTTAGAACAAGTCAATCCAACCTAGGAGATAAAAGCACTCCAAAGATCTAACTCTTTCTTGGAGATTTTTGCCTTTTCTTATAGATTTTATATCAAATTGTAGCTCTTGATGTCCTCTACAAGATTGTAGAATATAAAAAAGCATAAAAACAAGATTAAAATGACGACAATCATGGAAAAGGAAATGCGCTTTTTTCATTGGTTTTGATGAGTAAAATGACTAATAGAGCTCACCTCCGATGGCCCAAATCTCTCCTTCGAAGACAACACAAGAATTGCTAATGTTATTCCTCGGTTCGATCAGACTAGCCAATTGAACCCAGCCATCACTTGTCAGCTTGTAATCCAAGTTGTGAGGAAGATTATCTGTCGCGTTGCTCCATCCTCCAATAATGTAGAGCGCATTATCGAGAATAACAGTGCCAAATGAGTAGTTTCTAATGGGAATTTTGAGCGACAACTCTTGCCAGATCCCCTTCTCCGAGTTGAAGATCCAAATTTCCCTAGCTTGCTGAATAGTATCCAGGTAGGATCCTCCCAAAGCAAGAACCTAAATCAATTCTTATTTTTTCATTGATTTAAAAAAATACCGATGTATCTTTTTCCTTTGCCAGCTTTTCTTTGCGTTGTGATTCCACAGCTTTGATGTTTTCTTCTCGATCTAAAAAAAGAAACCAATTTGCGATATTTGGAGCTTTTTAAATTTCTTTCATAATTTGAATTTTATAGCAAATTAAAGACCTTTATCTCCTCTACAACGCTGCGAAAGATTGAAAACATAAAAGTTATAGTCTGTTCATAAAAAATACGACAGCTGATGCTCTGAGAAAAGGGGGGTTTTCGCGGTAAGACCCATTTTTATCCTAAAACTTACTGAAGGCCAAAAATGGATCCCGTTGCGAAGACCCCAATCATCGGTGCGCTGTGAATACGCAGTTTTTTGTTTCGAACAGATTATATTACAGTAACTCATAAGCTTGTATTCCTTTGAAGGCAATCTATATTCAAATAAATGACCGCCCTTTGCGACGATATCTTTCGTATCCAAAAAAGGGGTTATTGCGGCGGGACCCATTTTATCCTAAAAAAGACCTTTAGTAAATTTAGGATAAAAATGGGTCTCGCCGCAAAAAGCCTTTTCTTGTTTATGAAGAATGTTGTCTTGTTTGTGAACAGACTATTTAACTTTAAAAAAGTGGGTGCTTCTTTTCAAGGGGATGTTAAAAAAAATTACATTTTCTTTCCAATTCACATTCGTCGGCAATCACTTCCTGGGAGATATTCTCTCGGTGTTTTTTCATCCGTTCCTCAGCTAATTTTTCTGGAGGAGGGAAACCAAACCATCGACATTCTTATCTTGAGATTTTTTCCCGAAATTCAGCCAATTCCTTCTTGAGAGAGTCAATCACAATGTCTTTTTCGTCAATTTTCAGTTGCAGCT
Source organism: Oscheius sp. JU1382 (assembly GCA_932521405.1). NCBI lineage: Eukaryota > Metazoa > Nematoda > Chromadorea > Rhabditida > Rhabditidae > Oscheius > Oscheius sp. JU1382. The sequence goes on from OW051479.1 coordinate 8,122,163, forward strand.
TGTTGATTTCCTCATCTTTTATCTCCAACTGAATTGGCATCTGCATCATTTGGATTTTCATCAGACGAAATCCACTTTCTCCAACCATCTGAGGAAAAAATATATGCTTGTTTGATCAAAAAATTATGGAGACAAGGAATCGAAAGCCAAAATCAAAATTAAGAGAGAATAGCGAATGGACTTAAAGCGAAATTTCGACGGGATTAGAAGGCCCGTTGAAGCAGAATTGAGAGATCCAGAGGAGCAAAATCGATATGTTATCCGTTTGTGGTTCAAACAGAAAATGGCGCGATTAAAACCTGGCAATTAGGTTGATCGCAGGACAAAACCGATCTCTAATTGCAGAGATCTTCGCACAGAACAGATCTGTCCTAGTTTCTACAGACGGATCTTTCTAGAAAATCTGCGTGGCAATCCTTGGCTTTCTCCGTGATTGGAAGAGAAGCTCTTTCTAGAGATTTAAAAGAGAAGAATTTATGTTTAAATTGTTGTCAAAATTCACTTCAAAGTTTGCTTCTCTCTGAATCTCATCTGTCTCTACGGTGTCAGGGCGGCACGAATAATGATTTTTTTCGGCGAACCGAATACGAGGCGATTTTGAACATTTTAAGCGAAGACGAATTATTTGCTTCGTTTTTGAATAAAAACGAACTATTCGCGCAGCCCTGTACTGCATCCAGTGATTTTCTAGGTCGTAATCCTTCTGTCTTTACTTAATAAAATTAGGTCGCAGTATCATTTAAAGGGCGGATAAACCTCCAACAAATACAGTAATTAGTTGAGTTTTATAGAAGCCGTATCTATCATGCTGGCACCTCAAGACTTTTAAAAGAGTCAGAGCGGTTGTTATTCACAAGTGATTGACCTCTCCTTCGGTTGGGTCAAGCCTACCTTCTGGCGAGCACCCAATCAGGGATTTCTTCTCTTTTTGTGCAATCAATATCCCGCATCTTTTCTATAAAACTTCCTAGAGTTTTCGGCTTTCAGATGATACCAAGATGAGCAAAAAATCATCGAGTAAATCCAAAGATATAGCCGCTATCCGAAAATCCTATCTGCTCACTGGGGGACCCAGGACTAGTTCCGAGTTTTCTCTTCCTTTTGGGGAAAATTGTTAGCCCTCAGGGTTTTTGAATTAAAAAAATAAATCAGATAAACTTTATTATGCAGTTCTGAGGAGATACTTTTGAAATGTCACAACAATTTGACCTGGACTATATGAAATTTTTGATTAGTTTATCCTCGAGACTCTTGGGAATCTTAGTGTAGCCAGAGTTAGCACGAGATTGGGAAAAGAGCGCCCAATATGCTAGACGGTGTGGTCGAAAACTTCGACAATTCTCAGCGTCTTTGTGAGGGATTGTCCTCCAAATAGCATCAGGATGTTGTTGATTTCGAGAACACCCGCTCCAGCTCTGAACTCCCGAAAGGATGACTTTTAGTCTACTACCAGTACTGGTTGGAGGTGTGAACCACCTGCCAGACATTAGCCCTCTCAACTCCATCAACATTTCCTCCAAGAATAGTCACTTCTTGAAGCAGTGGCCATGCATCGAAAATGGCAGAGAAAAAGCCAAAATCCATCGCTCCAACTGTGGATCAAATCTTTCGATGGTATCGTGAATTCCAAATGACGATTTGCCTCCAGTTACATAAATCATATCACCACAAACATTTGCAGCAACTTCAAAGCGCTCCATCACCATATCCCTAGAGAGAATTTTAAATTAAATTTGATAAGAGAAAGAGGACAGCTTAAAATACCATATTTCTTCATATTAGAGACCCCTCCTTGGGACTATTTTAACGCGAATTTTTGAAATTTCTTCAGAATTTTTGGGCTAAAGGTTTTTGTTAGAAGAAATATGGTAGAGCGCTTAGTTCTTACCGTAATTAATCCGCTTCTTCTCGAATTTTAGAGTAAAATGAGTGCATTTTTGATCAACTTATGACATCTGAATCCAGATATTAGTAATCGGGTTGTATTTCTCGACCGATCTTAGATCTTTCTTCCCATTCCCCAGATCTCATCATTGTAGATTAGACAACAATTCGAAGTGCCAATTCTCAGCCTATGCATGCTGACTATTTCGATCCGAACGTGTGAGTTCGCTGGTAGCACGTAGCGGCTTGGCTACCCTCTTCTAATTCGCCTATTCCGCCAATCATATAAATCTCCCCGTTGAGGGCAACACTTCCAAAGGAGTGATTCATAATCGGTAGATCAAGCAGCAATTGACGCCAAGTGCCGATCTTCGAGTCGTAAATCAGAATATCATTTCGAATAGTTGAGCCATTATTTCCTCCCATAACAATCCCCTGAATTATGGAGAATTTCTCCAAGGGCTGGAAGAACTTCCCAGATTCATGTGGTTGCCCTTTGAATTGAATTTAAAAAAGCTTCGAATCTTAAAAAATAATTAAATTGTAAAATTAGATTTTTTGCCGCTCGCAGTCCATTGTTGCATAGCCTCTTGGAGCTCATAAAGTCGATTAGAAATTTGTGCATTTGTCCCGCGGACTTCGGCAACATCTGATCCGATAACTGCGAGTTTGTGATCGACACTCTCCTTATTCTCTCCTAAATTTGTTTAGTTAAAAATTGTTCAATTTTGGCATTTTTGTAGATCTTTTATCGCAAAGATATTCGTCTTGAAAATGGCCCAAAAAGGGGAGGATTTTGGCTCATTCAATTCGCTTCTAAATTTGTGAGAAAATAGTCCAGATACATTGGGAAAATTCTGAATCCCAAGTGGATGGAAAGATGGAAAAAGAATTCAAAAAAGAGTCAATCAGCATGGGATGATTGCATTAAAAAATGTAATCACTTCAACAAGAAGATGAAAATAGATGAGCTGAAAGACATTCCGCTTTATTTTAGACTATTGTGAGCGATATTATTGGGCCATTATTTTAGACTTTGACTCTCTCTTGTCTTTATCAGTCGCCCAATTTCACTTTTATCGCTTACCAGCTTTTTTCCCCTTTTCTACCCTCCAACAAGATTATTCAGAATGGCTGAATATGCGATTGATCCAATGAGAGTTTATGAACTCGAAGCAAAGCTGACACAGGCTCAAGAAATTATTTTTGAAAATTCGGTGAAATTAAAAGCGAAAAACACAAGGCTGGAAGTGAAGAATAAAGAAGTCGAAGAATTGCAAAAGGTGAATGAAGAGAGGCAAAAAACTATTGATTCTCTGATCGCAGGTGAGAGATATTCGAGGATTTTTAAATTTTAAATCTTTTTGATCAGATTTTTAAATCGATATTCTCTATTCGAAAATTAATCGATTTCAGATAATAAGCAATTGGTGGGAGTGTTGAGAGAGCGGCTGGGAGAAAAAGAAACAGAAACCATATTGACGCAGAATGAAGTAAGGAAACTCGAAAGGGAAATAGCTGAGTGTAAGGCTCGACAAGAACGGGCGTCCAGAAGTAATTTTATTCATTTTTCAACTTCTCTTTTGAGATATAAAAACGGATGTTGAAGAAATCAGAAAAAACGTCGCCCAAATAATCAAACAACTTTGTCATTTGGAAGTCGAGGCTGACAGTTTGGTTGGGATGGGGGGAGAAGAGGAACTCGGCAGAACAGCTGGTTTGTCTCTTCTTTTGAGAGAGGAATCAATTCAGAGAGCTCAACTCAAACAGAAATCGAGGCAGAAGAAGTGGAGGAGTTGGAAGGCGATGAAGAGAATACATCGGTATGATTTTCTTTTTGTTAATTTTTCGGAACTAGTAAACCTTTGAGGCCCCAGTAGCCATGATTCAATTTTTGTGTTGTCAGGAGGGTCGCGGGTTCAATCCCCCTTCCTGACTTACATTTTTGCTTTATTAATTCAAGTCTGTTTTCATATTTTTTGAAATTTTAACTCAATTCATCCGCACAAAGCACACTGAATTGGCCTTTTAATGTTCCAGCTGCTCTGTAGCATTGGAATTATCTGGCTTATCGAGTTGGTCTGAGTCGAGAAATTGGATTTTGCATTTTTTTATCAATAGGATTGCTCAAAAAATGAGATAATGAATTGGATAATGAGGAGATGTCAATGCATGTGTGCTTATAATGCAATACAATTGAGTTAAAACGTCAAAAAATTTACAAAAAGACTTGAATTAATAAAGCAAAAATGTAAGTCAGGGAGGGGAATTGAACCCGCGACCCTGCTGACAACACAAACATTGAATCATGGCTACTGGGGCCCTAAAGGTTTACTAGTTCCAATTTTTTTTGTAGGTTTTAATTTTGGGCGGTGATGCATGTTTGGATAAAATCTACTTGCTCGATTCAAAGGCTCAAAGTTGGAAGAAACTGAGCATCACCCTTCCAATGGGAATGGAAAGATTTGGAGCTGTTGTAGTCAATGAGGAACTTTATATTTTTGGAGGATATGCCAAAGGATTTCGGCAGGACTGTTATAAATTAAGCAATGATGGAAGTTGGATCAAATTGGCATCGCTAAATCAAAAAAGATCTGATATTTCCAGTAGCTCTTTGGTTTACAAAGGAGATATCTGGGTTATTGGAGGATCTTTTAGAGGACCTCTGAAATCAGTAGAAAAATATACTATTTCCCAAAATAAGTGGACCTTTTTTTCCCGAGACAGATGGACCTACATGCCGTAAGTTTTTCTCCAAATTTTTAAGGGACAGTCTTTTAGCGTTGGTGATTTTGCCGGATTTCTATAGCTACAGTAATAGCGGCGAACCCAAAAGTGCGACAAAATGTTCTTTCTTCAATTAATTTCATGCGATTTCGTGTGCATTTCTGAGATCAGCGCATTATTTTGCATCGAATAAAAGCAACTTGTAGGAGGCGTCGAACTGTCTCTTTAATCGAAATCTTCCAGAGAAATGAATTATGCAAGATTTTATGCAGCAGCAGCAGTATTTAAGGATCGAATATTTGTCATTGGAGGATATAATGAGAAAAAGCTAAACTCTATGGAGATGTTTGATCCAAAACTACAGAAATGGATTTTATTTTGTGATTTGCCTATTGAAGTCTCCGGCCATACGATGCTAATCAGCAATTCAATTCTATCCATTTTTGGAGGTACTTCAGGATCTGACTCATTAAATAACGTATGGGAAATGGATATCGAATATCCTGAGAGAAAATGGACAGAAAAACAGAGTTTTAAATATCCACGATCTGTTGTTGGAATAGGAAAACTCTCAAATGGAATTATTATATTTGGTGGTTTAGGCAAAGGAAGTGAAGAAACATCCGAAATATTTGATGGAAATAAATGGATTGATGGACCCAAACTGCCTCAAAAACTATCATATTTTGCTTATACATCCATTCCTCGATCTCTTGAAGAAAGTTTTCTAAAGAAATTTTCATAAATTGTTTAAAAATCGTTTGTATTGGATTATTTTCAAAAATTATGCCGGCACATCCAGAAAATTGTATTATAACACCACTGAAAATTAATTCAAATCAACAACTAAAGTTGGCTAGAAAAAGCTCAAAATAAATTCAACAAAAAGTCAATGCGTCATTTATTTAATTGCTGTCGACAGCCAAATAAGACTTTGTCTCGTCGCTCTTCTTCTGGAAATCGTCAGCATCATCTGCCTGCTGAACGGACGATTCTTGCATCTTAGACGACTGCTGTTGGCTCATTTGAACCAAGGTGTCCATCCATGGGCTAGCTGCTGCCATCTTGGATTCGTTGAATTCCACCCGAGTACTCATCGGAACTTGTCGAGTTTTCGGCACCTGGCCACTCATCGAGACATCCTTTACGACCGAATTATAAACCGATGAATTGCCGCTCTGATTAGCATAGACTGAGCCTTGAATCGAGGAAGCATCACTATCAGCCACGGCTAAATCGCGACGAAGAGTATTGGCGCTTTAACAGTTCTTCTTCGCTTTTGCCTTTTGGTCTTTTATGCAGCCGAGGAGGAGAAAAACAGCTGCGATTGGCAGCAGAAGAAGCAGCCACATTCTAAGGTAATTATTAGTTGAATTAAAATCATTAGATGGAGACTAAAATCCCTCTCAACTTGTCTTTTGCTGTTAAGATTTCGGAGGACGCAAGAGTTTGAGCTTGGTTGGATTGAAAAAAGCCGACAGAGGCTTGAGATCACCTCGTCAATGCCTGAAATTTATATATTTTAATAGATCTTTTAAAGCTCTTTCGATTTATACCACGCTTGATGCTAAAATTCTTAATTCAGACCCTCAAAGTGTCGGGAAAGTCACCATTTTTCCCATTAAATTTATTTTTTTCTTTGGATCCCCAGAGATTCAGGATCAACTCATTGATATTTATATTTTATATCATTTTGTAGATCTTTTTACGCTCTTTCGAATCTTATTGCTTGAATTCTTGAAATTAGACCTATAAAATTCTCTTCAAAATTAACTGGTTGCCTCCTAAATTTCAACAATTTGTCCTGTAGGTCCACCGCGATCTCTCCTTGAATAAAACTCCACTCTATCAGCTGCAGAAGATTCTATTTTTCAGTGCTCATTAGGTCTCAATTGTTTTCAGAACGTGCATAAATAAAGCTAACATAGTTGGAATAATCTCGCGTCATTTCCTCCCTCCAATAAACGTCCAAAAGCTAAAAGTTGAGAAATATCTGGCTGGCTACTACTTCCACTCAGCTATTTAGTTGATTGGAAGTGAACTCATTAAGCCTCTTGGCGGAGGCAAGCTCTTCTTGGGATTCTCGAGTAATCTTAGTGAAATCCTTCCGGAGATTTGTCTCTATAAATCTAGAGAGAGAAGGCATTTTTTATTGTTTTTCATCAAAAATTCAGAAGCGAGAGGGTGGAAGAGAAAAAAAGGCCATTCATGCATACATCTTTGTCGCTTTCTCTCTGACTCATAAGGGAGAGAAATCCTTGACTCTCAGCGAATATTTTCGAAAGAATCCAGGTGGTCCAAGCTACCCACCAAGATTATTAGAACTCCAACCAGTTGCTTAAATTTATACCAACTTCTAGATCTTTTTACGCTCTATTTAATGGTGTTGTGCTATTCTTAGTGAGAAGGAATAAATCAGATTTTAAGATGAGAACTCTAGGGTTGCTGGACTGCATCTCGAATTTAGATTCAACAACCCTTTCAGCCTCCTTTTTAAGACCTTTATCTGGAATTAATTGCTTAAAAAATAAGCTGAGAGCTCACCAGTTGTGAGAGAATTCAAATCGAAGTAGTATTGACGAATCTCACAGTTGCACTGTTTTCCTTAAGATTTTCGTTTTTCTTCAAGAGCTCTTTTCGACCCTTTTCGAATTCATCCCTATCAAATAGCAATTCTTCCATCTTAAGTTCCAAGATAAAATTCTTTAGGAGCAACTCCTTTCTCAATTTGTCTAATTCATCACTCTTTTCCACGCCATCAATTTTCATTTCTTTTGATTGTTGGGCTTCCAAACCTCCAGTTTCTTTCGGTTCTTTTTGGTCATTCATCCTTCTGAAAATCTAATAAAAAAAGATCAAAATCAAAAGCATAAAATTGAGTATAATTCATCGAAAAAGAAAACGAAAATTTAAATTTAAAAAGTTTAATTTTTAACGAAAATCCATTCGATTCATCAGATCCACGTTACTCGTTGCTTTCTTCGCCAGCGTCTTTTTCTTCACCAATTTTCTCTAAAACTAAATGCTTTTTTCTCAATAAAATTAGTAAAAAATAACTGTCACTCTTCTTCTTGTTCAGCGATTGGAGGAGAGAACTCTCGTGGTCTTTTTCAATGATTTCGCTTTGGAGATGAAAGAGTTTCTTCTTGAACAGCTCATAATCGTCTTTAACAGCTTGCATCATTTGAGAATTATCTAGAAATTTATTAAGCTTGGTTGAGACTGCCTATTGCTGCCACCCTCCGCTAAAAATTCTGCGAAATGAGGTTCAAAAATTGAGAAAATTTTAGCTTTTTTGATCGAGTTGTTTCTATTTTAAAGGAGGTTGAAATCTAAGAAAAATAAATCAATACCTTTACCTTCGGTCTGAGCCCCCTCATAGGCACTTATGATTGAATTCAAAAAGTGTATTTCCTCATTTTTGGCGGTCAATACACTCTCCAGGATTTTAATCTGATCCTTTAAATCGTCTCGAAGCCGATTATACGTTTGCCCTTTCAATATAATATCTTCAACTAAATTAATTTGATTTTTTTTAGGAAGAGATGCTTCAAACCTCTGGGGACAAATGTTTTTATGACATTTTTACGTTTTTCCAGTATGATGCTCATCCTAGTCAATGCATTCGTCATGGCATCTAGTTCGACTTGCTTTTCTTCGTCACGCTGCTCCAATTCGGCATATTGCGTAGTTAATTCAGAATGAGCGGCTTCTAAATACTCCAACCTTGCAATCGTACTCATTGGACAGAGGAAGTAGACTCCATCGTCCTCATCAGGAGCGGGATCAGCCATCTAAATATCTATTGCCGGATTAAAAATTTAGAAGAATATGTTTGTTTTGGCAGAGAAACCACAAAGGAGAGATAAGAAAATGAGTTAACAAAGCTTCATTGAGCTCAAAGCAATAGATCAGTAATGGGAGAAGGCGCCCTTCGCTCTTTTTTTCATTTGGTCGAGTTCTTTCTTTACTTTGTAATATTCAGCCTTGGCTACTGCAAATTTGTTAATTAATTTGTTGGGTGCAATCATTAATTAAAATCTAATCTAAAAAAAATTTGGATCTTAAAAATTAAGCTAACTGGTAAATCACCAATTCTCGCTTTTTTGGCGCCTAAAAACAGCCATTTTTCTTAATTTTTGAATTGATTTCAGATTTTGTGAAGTTCTGCAAAGTTGAAGTTCTTGATCTCCTCTACAAGATTGCAAAATATCAAAAGTTATAAAAATTGTGGGAAGTTTAAGAAAAATCAGCGAGAAGCGATATCTCACTCTCTAGGAAATCTTCAGAAGAGAATAATAGTTTTAACCATAAGGAGACACTGTATCCAAAATTTAAGTCTTATACCATTTGAAAGCGCACAAAAAACTGCGCCGAATAAGCTAAATTTCAGTTAGCAAATGCCTCTTCAATATTGGGAAAAATGCTAAACAAATTGAACCAACTTGCGAGGTTTTGACTCTCTCTGTTAAGATTTTGCCTAGTTTGCATCAATTCATCCTCCGTCTCTTCAAGATGTCTGCTAATGGTTTTGATCTGTACCTGAAGCTCGTTGTTCTCTTCTTCTAAAATGATTTTTATTCTTGTTTTTAAATCAAAATCAACTCACTTTCAGCAAGAGCCAGCATGTAGCGCACATCCCTAGCGTCTTGCAATTCCATTTGCAGCTTTTGAATCTCCTCATCCCTGGCGGCCAACATGCTGTGAAAGTTTTGCTCATTATTAGTTCGGCGCTCATCTCTCAGAGCCAACTGAACGCGAGCTCTAATTATGTCTCTACAATAAGAAATGAGAGAGCTTTATAACTTTATTCGATTTACTCTTGCAGCTTGAGATTGAGCTCCTTCAAATGCTCCACGATGCTTTCAGAGTTGGACATTTTGGTTTTTTTCCTAAAGAGGATTTTTTTATAATAAAAGAGAATGAGGCAAAGTATTTGATCGAGATACAATGAGCGCGAGAAAGAATGTTAATTGAATATTTATACAATATTCTGATTGATCTCAAGATCTATTCTTCTTTGATACTATTTGCTCATTTGGAGTCTTAATCATCGATATCATCTTCCAGGACTTGTGCTCCGCTGCCTGAATTTTATCTGAATGAAGATTTAACGAAGAAAAACCTTCTAGGCTGGCATCCCTCTCGGCTAGCTCCTCCAATAAGCGAGAGATCTCTTCCTTCTGGCGGGAGTTCTCCTTCTGGGCTCGTAGAAGCTCCCCTTGAAGTCTTGTAACATTGATGTAATTTTCTAAATAATATCAGTTTTAGATGAGTTTTATTTTTCTTTTTGCTGGAAAGCCGATTGCCACTTTTTCTCGGAAAAATTGCGCTTCAAACTACAAAAATTATCTCTCTCAGAAGTCTTTTGAATTAAAAAAAGGCGGTTCTTCCCAAGTCCTAAAGATTTTAGAATTCACCAAGTTGTTCAGGTTCCTCGTCTAATTTCTCCTTTAAGGTTTGAATCTTTTCCAAGTGCAGACAGTTTTTGGTTTGGAGCTTCGCCAACTTCCTACGACAGATTTCGATCTCCTTCTCTATAAACCATCATCAGTTTTTTTCTCTATAAATTATTAAATTATTCACTTATACAATCTTCCAAATCCAACAAGTAGTCGTAAATATGAGCTACTGGGTAGTTTTGACTGTTTACCATAGCCAAGCTATTCTGCAAATCCTTGATCTCCTGAGTTTTTTCTTTATCAACCGCTGAGAATTGCGTTTGAGCTTGGAATAATTCTCTACAATTGGAGGTTCGATTATCGCTTTCAACCTACTCCTGGGAGCTCATGTTCTCATTAACCAAATTATCAATCATTCCTTGAAGTTCTTCAGCCCTCATTTTATGCCCAGAAGGAGTATTCATTTTGGAGAGAAGTCGGTTCTGAAAAGAAAGAATGGATCTCCTAGCTATCGCATAGAGAGATTGGGATTACAGTAATTGATAGGAGATAATAAGTCGAATTTGCGAAGAGTAGACGTGGCTTTTCAAAAAACGAAAAATTCGCCGAAGATAGCGAGGGATGCGAAAAGGTCACAATTCATGGGAATATGATTCATTTGAACGAGCTAACGATTGTCTGGCAGATGGGCGAAAAAAGCGGAGTTAAAGGATAAGGAGATATCACAGCTGCAACATTCAAAAGTGAGAGAGTCTGGTGACCTTTCCCTCCCCTTTTCAGCACACCTCTGTATTCTTGGCCATTGATCAAAAGAAAGAGAAAGAGAGAGCTCAATGAGTTCAAATTGATAAAGTAGAATCACAAAGCCAAAGCCTCAATTATTGCCACCTAATTGACCCCAATTATTGGAGAAAGCTGTCTGCCACTCGCAGCGTAAACAAGCAAACTAAACACGCGGTGATAACGTTTCTCTCGGCGCTTTCTTTTTTGAATTCAAGAGACAGTTTATTTGATTAGAAATTCAATCAGAAATTGAAGAATTCTTCGATGATTTTGGAAGAAATTTGCGATGATAATGCGAGGCTGAGGACAGTCGGTTTGTGTTGATTTCATAATGCGAAGAGAGGAATAGCAATAGAGCGCGCGGCTGATCGAAAAATAGTCACATTAGAGCAAAGCAAACTCTCTTTAAATATGGCTTTTTAGTGGGAGAAAGAGACAGACGAAGGATTAATCAATTCTATAGGTCTTTTTTCTCCTCTTTGTGGCGAATAATCAAGGGATAATTTTGTCTAAAAACGAAGGAATCTCTTCTACAACTTTGTGGCGCATTTTTCAAGAATATGGCAGCCTAAGCTAAGGAAAAATTGGGCTTTTTTGTCCTCTAATGGTCAAAGAGTTGAGTCCCATGGGCGACACAAAGACCTGGAGGAGAGGTTTTGTTTCCCAATTTAGCTCCGGTGGATTGAAGAACAGGATACTAACCGGAGTCTAAGTGCCAGCGTACCAATACGCAATACGGACATGAATATACGGCATCCGGTTGAGATAAAAGACAAAGACGTCTCTCTTGAAGATCCTATTTGATTTGTTCTGCCAAGGTCAACCAAAAAGAGAAGGCGGCAAAGTGACTCAAACTCTACAATCGAAGAGACGATTTATATCCTTCTATTTTATCTTGCGGACATTGAATTTTCCAATCCTTCGGTGTAAATAATTGGTCCCCTCGATCAAATTTAAAATTAATCAAACCTCCTTGAATCAGCGATTCTCCTTTGAAATCCAAAAACTAGAACAATTCCCCTGTTGCGTAATTTCTTTCATTAGATGATTGGACTAAGATCTACTCTGACTATAATCCCACCCCGCAAATTAGAAATATTTTCGAAAGTTTCCGTTCAAAATGACCTTCTCTTGTTTCCCCCTAGATTTATGCGATCCACGTGATAAAGCAGCTGTTTTCGGGCATTTTTCTCTCGGAATAATCAAAGCTGACTTTTGATCTTAATCACGTGGATCTTTACAGCTTTATTGACTTCAAAGCTACAAACTTTTCATACACTTTTCTGAAAAATTGTATTTTCTCTTTCTATCAGCTGAGTACAGTAAGATTCCTTCCAATCAAGCCTTGTTTTTCACGGCTGTCAGCGTCCCACAAGGAAGAGCAAAACCAACATCAATCTGAAACTTATTTTAGAAGAAGCTGGAAGTAATCCGATGAGTCTTCACATAAAAGAGCTTTGTTTGTGCTCAAGAAGGAGTCAGCTAAACATCTTTTGTTTGGAACTGCGAAAGAACTATTTGTAGCTACAGTAATTACCTGTTGTTATTAGAAAAGATAGACAGACATATTCCTAATAACAAATAGGATATATAAGTAATACCGGGTATTGTTATTGTACTCATACGAGAAAGAAAAGTCCTCATATTTGGAGTTGAAAGGCTCGGGAATCTGGTGATATTTCAGGATACATTGTGAGTCAAGGTTTCAACAAAAATTGGAAGAATTTCTTCTTCTTTTTCTGCTGGAAAGAATCTCAAATTCATTAAGTTTCTTGCAGATTTATGTCGCAAAAAAGACTGCTTTATTCCAGTCGTTTATTCTGAATGTTCATGTAGATCTTTCCTGCGAACAAAATCGACTAAAATAGATTAATTAATTCGGAAAAAAACCTATGCATTTATTCATTTTACCTATTAGTAATTGAGCAGATTTTTAAATGATTTCGCTGAGCATTTTTTATTATCGAATTACTCATCATATCAACTTTGAGGTTAAACTCCGCGTAAGAATTTGTTTTCTCATTTTTCTAATTGTCATCATGAGTCAGGGCGCATTTCAGCATCTCATCATAGATTTGCTACCGATCGCGTCCTTATTTCCAAAGCAATTTAAGAGTTTAGAAGTGAATGAAATAACAAAAAGATTAGGCAAAGGTTAGAATCACATACTTCAGAACGAACAATGAAACTTACTGTAAGCTCTTATTTTTGGTAGAAAGCTGATTAAATTTAGAAATTTTGAAGAGACGATTTAAATCTAAAACTTCAAAAAATAAGTGAGAACATATTATAAAAATAACTGAAAACGTCGAGACAATTTATTACTTACTTTCCCACTTTGGACCAACATTCGGAAAGCCAACCGTATTTCTTCCTCTACCAATGCTTGCTCGCGACCAACTTTGTATAGTTCACATCGAAAAAATTAAGCTTGAAGGAGACTTTTTTTGTTAAAGAAATGCGGTACTTGACAAAAAAGAAGCGATCTTCGCTACAAGAAGTCTCTATGAACATTGAGAGCAGATCGCGCTTTAATTTAAATTAGCAAAGAATGAGTGAATGCGGATGTTCAGGCTTTTGAATTATTGATGATGAATAGACTGTTTTGACCGTTCCAATTCATTCCCCTTGAATGGAAGCGTTTCACGGTCCACTAGAGACTGTTCTCAGCTCCTAAATGGGCGTGGCTTCCCTAGCCACTTGCTTCCCACTTCTTTCCAGCTGCTATCGTGTTCTGAGAGCTAGAGAGAGGGATGAATGTCCATCATTATTTCTCAATCTTTACCATCTCTACAGCTGTTGTCTTCAACATCATCCTACTGTATTTGATTTTTAAATTTTCGTCTGACCGCATTGGAGCTTATAAATATTTCCTTTTTATTTATACTCTCAACGCGGCGCTTTATTCTTTCTCCCAGCTGGGAACTCTCGGTGTAAGTCAGCTACTGTAATTCGCCTTCGAAATGAAGGAAAAGTGGCAAATTTAGGATCAACAGTAACCCAAAATGAGGTCGCAAATTGTTCACATTTTTTGAGTTCTAGAGTGATTTTAAAAAGTTCGAATGTTTTACAAAGTTGTAGAGGAGGTCAAGGGTTGCAACTTTGTAGAACATAGTAGCTCATAAAAATTAATTAATTCTCTAAAAAAGTTTTTTTCAGAACTGGATCATACCGGAAACTGATCAGTCGAGTTATTTATTCTTCTCCTCGGTTCAAATCTTCTCAAGAGATATACAAATTTGGACGATAACGGCTTTTATTGGGCTCTTCCATATGAATCTCTTCATTGTCAGCTGGTGTTTTCTCTACAGGCTGACCCTCTTCAATCAGTAGCTACCACCTTCTTTCCAAATTCTAATACAATTAGTAGATCGACTCTCTTCATAACCAAATGGAAAATGGCTCTATTAGGATTGCTGACAGCCATGATGGAATTCCTCACAATTATGGACGCTTGGCTCCTTTTTCCGACTCCTCTAACTGATGAACTATTCGATGAGAAAATTCTCGCTATGACTGGTCATCCAATCCAAGAAGTCGGCTATGTTGGGGCTCCGTTCAAGGTAAATTCGTCATTTTGAAATGGGTAGATTTCAATAGGAAGCTAATCACTTTTTCTTCAAATGTTCATAAGATATAGCTGAACATGTATAATATCAAATGAAAATAGAGAGGATTTCAGGCTAGAATTGAGTTAAATAGATAGTTTTCCCTCTTGGCTAAGGCTGTCTGATCATTTTCATTAAATCACTAATCGCTCCTTGATTCAATTTTCTCTGCCTAAAGTTGAGTTTTGATCATTTAAAGCTCAAGACGAACTAAAAATTAAATTTCGATAATCTTGAGCTCTTAAAAACTGTTGATCCGAACAAAAATTGAGCAGTCTGCAACCTGAACTGGAAGCTGATTTGACAAGACGGCAACCTCTAGGGAAAAAAATTATTTTGCTCTTGAAAAATCAGAAAATATCAAAGATTCACAATTGAGACAACAGAAATGAAAGCTCTTAAAAGCCTTCCACTTTTCTCGGGTAGAACTAACCGTATTCTTTTTATTAGAAGCCTTCTCCTATGATGAATTTGTCTCGAACTTTTGAACATTTTCTAAGTCCTTCCAGAATCAAGCCAGGTATTTTCCAGATTAATGGCACAGTCAATGCAAAAATAGCTATCTCTCTCACTATAAACGGCGGAATCAACGCCTGTGTGAACATCTTCGTCGTCTATTGCTGGCTCGGTATTCGCCAGAAATTAGCCGAGAATGATCGCTCGGCAAGCGCCCACAAAATCCACTACCGGCTCTACATCCTCCTCACCCTGCAGTCGCTTCTTCCAGTCATTTTTAATTCAACTCCAGTCATTATAGCCATAATTCTCTCGCTTTTCAACATCAACATAGGGAATTATCTTCTTCTCTGCGGAGATGCAATGAATATAGCCCAGGTAAGCTGAGCTTTTCTCCCATAAAATTAAAGCTGTTTTTCTTAGATTTTAGACCCAATTTGTATTGTTTACTTTGTCAACGACTACAAGAGAAATGTCTTAAAGGTGAAGCGCAATAACAAGACCTCTAATAAAGAATAACATTATAGCTTGTATGTGGAAAGATCCTTCACAGACAAATCAGTCCATCAACAGCTTATTCATCCAGTAAAGAATCTAATTTGCGAACACCGACTATTACAGAAAATATGCGCTCTATATCTTGATTTGAAAATAATAATATAATATTATTTTGTATAGATTATGGTATTATTTTTCATAAAGGAGTATATTCAAATAGACGTCATTTTTCTACAGCTAAAGTTTTTATCCGAATTAACTTTTTTGCCCTCCCTGCGTATGCGGGATGCTATGGGATTTCTGCGGCGAGACCATTTAAATTTTTAGGATAAAAATGGGTCTCGCCTATTGAAAATTCTTTATCTCGAGGTAACGCGAATACACAGTTTTGTCGTCTTTTTTTTATACAGACTATACAGCCCTAACTTTGGCAATTCGATTCGATGAAATGTCCGATTTATGCGAGCTCGTAAATAGCTTTTGCAGAGCGATTTCTGACTATAACGAGAAATTCTTTTTAGACGGAAGTTTTAAGATTTTTCTTCACGAAAAGAGTCTCGCAGAGAATACCATAATTCAGCCTTAAGGATTACAACTTTGTGAAGAATTTTCCTAAAATTCCCACAATTTTTAATGTTCTTCAATCTTGTAGAGGAAATCACGGACTACAACTCTGCAACAAAAAAATCATAACAATTACTTTTATCACCAGAAAAAATGACCAATTTTTTGTGTTACTATTATTTTTCTAGTTAGTTTGAGTGGCTGACGTTAGGTTCGCAGACCCTTGCAGATCTAACGTCACCCCCCGCAAGATACAAGCAATTTCTAGTCGCTTTATTTTATAAAATCAAATTGCTTTTCTTGAAACAAATCGAGTCATTTTGTTCAAATATGAAATGATAGTGTCTTTGGTAGCTCCGCTTTCCGTTATTATCTTCTCAAACTCGTCGAATTCCTTGCCCATAGCTATTTGCTTATCCAATTGGTCTTGGCTCACAGTCTTCAATTTTCCTGATTTCTTAAATATATAACGTAAACAACTGTTTCTGAACTAATGTTTTTTATTGCAAGCAGGTCCAAATAACGAACGGTTTGCACTTTTCTCAAATAATCCAGAATATCTGGTAGAGATGAAGTGCGACTCGCACAAATTGCCTTTTTAAAGCTAGCATGGAAACTTTCTGCTTGATTTGATGTTCTATGCTCTAAGCGACCGAATTTATTCCAAAGGTCTTTGAAGCATCCAGTCTGCCATGTTTTGGTAAAATACTCCAAAAAAGATGAACAGGCAGGAAATGCTGGTGGTCCTTCTCAACGGGTGCAACTAGAACGCCATTCAATGAGGTCCGCGGAGCTAACTTCACCTTCGTCCTAGGTTTGAGATGGACACTAGGAGAGGCTATGTGTGGATGGGTTGCTCTGGCAACCCGGCTCGTCTGGGTGCTCCATTTGATTGATTAGACAGCAGACAACATGAACTTGATTGAAAAAGTTGGCTCAGAGAACTGGAGTGAAATGAAAAAGAAACTCGAAGAAATCAAGCAATTATGAGACTAAATCTGACAAGAGAAAAGTTTAGTTTTGTAAGAAAAATTTACTAGATTGGGTTATTTCTGGCATCAAGAGTGTATTACAGACTTGTGGCTCTTCTCGGGTGGTCATTCTCTTCTTTCAACGATGATAGACCTATTAAGACAAAGGAGATTATACGTATAAATGGGAAAGATTTATTTCCACTCTTATTTTTGAACAAAAAGATTCACAATGAAAGGATTCTACTCCAGGTAGAATAACAAAAGTCAAAGTGAAAAGAATTTCCAAAGAAATCAAAAAGAAAAATTTTAAAAATGACAAAAGTGTGCTTGTTCGCACTACTACAGTCTGGTTAGATATCTGTCTCAAAAACAAGAAAAAGGGGAAGAGCACGGTAAACCGTACTAGGACCCTCGATGGACGTCCGCGCAAGACATCACAATGGAATGTCACTACAGTTAAACCGAAAGAAAAGGGAAACACAAAAGCGAACGAACACATATAGATAAAATCAAGGCAGAGAAAGGAATAGAATAAGACTCTAATCACTTTTCTTTGTTATTGTAACCAGTGATTCTTTTCTGAACATTTTATATTTGTTTTTTACTTAGAATAACTCACCATTCGCCTGGGATAAACAAGGCCATTTGGATTCTCATTATGCTTTTCAGAGATAACAGTTAAATTTACTGGGTCCAAAGTATTAAGCAGTTCTTGGCTGATCACTGTTTCTCTCAAAATAAGATTCTCCGTTCGAATTCGTTTATTTTTAAGCTTTTCAAGCACTTCAGCCTTCGCTTTTTGCTAAAAAAAAAAAGATCATTTTTGTATTTTAAATCGTCTAACCCGAATAGGCGCGTAACGTCCAGTGTAGCGATCACGATCAGTTTCAATAGTTATCGTTTTGAAATAAAAGTTATTCATTAAGTCCAGATAATCTATCCAGCCTAATTGATCTTGAATTGATAAATGTATTATTCGAGTATTTGCTTTTTTTATATATGAGCTTCGGTGCTTCTCAATAATATCATTCATCCATTTGTTTGCCCTCATAGTTCTTACAAAGGCTGGCAATGCCATCTTAAAATGTAGTATATTTTAAAAGAAGACAACTCACCTTTTTAACCACCTCCAGGATAAGGTTATCTGCAAGACAATTCAAGTACTTTCCTATGTTTAGTAGGAAAATCCATTTCATCTGAGTATCTACAATACAATTCACAGATGTGAGATATTTTTCTAGAGTCAGCTTGCGCTCAGCTTCGCACATTTCTTCATTATTTTCAACCAAGATTAGTGGATTCATTTCCGGCAGTGAAGTCAAAGTAGAAAGTTTTGGCCAGGGAACGAGGCTTTTCCATCTTTGATTATTTTCAATCGGTTGAATTCGAGGCAGAATCTTTGGTTGTTTAATTGACTCTACAAATGTTGTTAGAGACCTTAAGAAACTTACTCAGTCTTTCGCCAAAAATTTTTACAAGTTTTCCTTCATTCTTGGGATCCAACTCACTGAACCATTTTAATGTGCAGATTCGTATAGAAAGCTTATATGACAGCGCGTTTTGTTCCAACCAGTTGCGAACGTTGATCTCCTTCTTAATGAAAAATGATTGGAAATCCTCGTAGGAATCGAAGTATCTTGCGAACGCAAATTTATTTCCTTTTTTGTTGCAATGCTCATGAATGAGAATAACTGTAGCAAATCCAATGGGAGAAGCCTTGAAGGCGACAAAGACTTCAGACCTATCCTTATAAGTTCCATGCAACTTTTCACAGATAGTGTACCCGAAATTTTCAAATTCTCTTCTCAATAGATGGAACTTCTCGGTTTGGAATCGCAAACTCATTCGGTGGTCAGTCAGTTCAGGAGTCTAGAAGATTTTTTTCTCCTAAAAAGATAGCAATTACCGTGAGAAATCGCTCCAAAAATGAAGCAATCGTGGAAGCAATCAACTCTTTCGATAACTCGATATAGAAGATAATTTCATTGAATTTAGGCGCAATTGTATGTCCTACAGTCTCCAAATCAACTTCATCATCAAAAATAAATTTTGCTTGGCATTTCTATAAACTATTTTAAATTCTCAATCAGTATTTACCATAACTGGAATTATTTCAATATTAGTCGCCTTCTCAAATACATATTTTCTAATATTGAAGACAGAAAATAACTCCTCTACAATTGGACTATTCTTAAATCTTAGCTTCTCTGCATAAACTTGCTTTCCTTCAAATTTTTGGAGAACAGATTTAAGAAATTCGACCTAGGACAGATAGAGAAAATAAGAAAATGAAATTACTTTGTCTCCAAAATTTACGATTTCAAATTCCTTCAGTCGAAAGAAGCCTTTATTTTTTATGAACTCATTAATCCAATCCAGGTTTGTATCTTTTATCTAAGAAAAGTAACATTTTCGGCCAACACGGTGTGTAGTTACGTTATCGCAATCCAAACAAAGAGAGTTATTAATTGACAATATGACAGCATCTCTGTTTTCTTCAATAAACGATTTGACCCACTTGCTGGACCTGATCATTCGAACAAACTCTGACAATTCCATCTAAAAATTTATTTATTTTCTCTCTAAAGTTGGCTGATAACCTTTCTGATGATTTGAGCTATGCTTTCTTGCGGGATTTCTTGCAAAATATATTTCTTTTTGACAAGGACGTTCAATCTAGACTTGTATTGCTTGTGAAAGAAATTAAACCCACAATTTGTGATTTTCTTCGAATTTCTCGATAGCTTCATCCAAATCTGCCGTTAAAGTCTCCAAAGAATCAGCTGAATTAGCAGAGGAATCCATCTTTAAACCAGAGAAATTTGAAGTAAAAGAGAGGAGTGACAAATTGGTTAAAATCAAGAGCTGCTGGTGTCTTGAAAAATGTCAAACAGATAGCAGATTACGGGCACCATTGAAGATCAATAGACTAATGCGCAGTCAATTTCTCTCCATGGTGCAGAGATAGCGGTAAATTAAAATGAAAGCCGGAGAAATCTATATAAAGAACAAAAAAATCTCATTCTGGAGAGGTGGGTGACGTTAGGTCCACAAGGGTCCGCGGATCTAACGTCATCCACCCAATTATTTTAGATCATTCATATGTATTTGTTCTATTTCAAGATGCCATCAGCTGGACGTTTAACGGAGGTCGAGACTGATCCCAAAGTTTACCGTGATGCAGGCCTTTCTCTGGCACAAATTGCTAAAAAAAATGGGAAGATCAAGAAGCTGTATCCAGCATGTTATTAAACCTCGACATAATTACAAAAAGTCAACTGGAAGACCGCAAAAGCTGACAGGAAGAGACGTTCGAAGGGTTGTCAATTACTTTTCGAATACAATGTCTTCGCTTTGAAAGGCTCCAGCAGTGCTTAGTGCTTGAATGTTTCACACGCAACAATTAGAAAGACATTAAATGGTGCCGACTTACAGCTTGCAATTATTAGATATTCCTAATTTTGTTTCACGAATAAACAATTTGTTAAATTCTAAAGTAGTATCCAAACTTTCTTGACACCAGTTTTTTAAGGATTGTCTACCAGATTGAGTAAGATTTCAGATTCGAAAAAAAAATCAATCTAATTATAGGTTTTAGATGCTGATTTTTCGTTTAGTAAGGGCAAAAAAGTTCACGCGATGGCTCAACCTAAGAAATTTGAGGTGTATCCAAACTTTCTTGACACACTGTAGTCTAACTTTTATAATCTTTAATGTTCTGTAAGCCTTGTACCAGAAAACAAAGACTACAACTTCGCAGAAGATTAGAAATTATAAAAATTGTGGAAAGTTTGAGAAAAAGAAGCTAGAAGTTGAGACTTGATTTGTTTCTTTTAAATACAACTTTACTGAAAGTGACATATAATTGGCTACAATTAGTGACCAAAGATTTAACAATCGGCCTGGGAAATACAGAGGAAATCAGCAAAAGATCTCAAGATTTGTCTGCTTTTTTTTCTTTATCTTGATCGTTTTAGAAGAAGATTTTCGAAGTGGCGACGAAACTTCTCATCGTTATCCTCACTCTCCCACTTTTTCTTCTCCTCCAATAGGTCTTCCACCTCCTGCGTCAGATTGCTATTCTCCCTGGTCAGACGGAGAATCTCTCGTCGCATCTCGACGACTTTACAGGCCAGCTGCTCGTTGTGATCAGTTAGACGGCGAACTTCTTCTTGATATTGTTGCTGCGTCATCGCTTCCATTCTGAAATTCGGTGGTGTTTTTATTTTCAGCGAAGACAATGAAAACCCATTAGAGAATTGCATTATTCATGGGAAAAATGAGAACCAAATCGATGCTTTTGATGATTTTAAAGGGAGGAGAGAGCTGAAAAGCCTAATTGAAAATAATGATAGAGAGGGAGGAGGCAGACGTCTAAAGTTTTGGCTTTCTTCTCTCTCTCTCTCTCTCTCTCTCTCTGCCAAAAAGGAAATGAACTGCTTAATTTACGAGACAATGACTGTATGAGTCAGGCTAGAATAGGTAAGAGAAAAGAAGAAAAGACGCGGCGGGAGAAACACGTCAGCAGCGGCGAAGGGTATAATGGTCAGCCAGATGGTTGGGAATCTGTGGAAGCTTCTCATAAAAATAAGGAAGCAGACACAGTCGATCCTTTTTATTTGATTACTCTATTTGAGCCATTTACAGGGGGGATCAGTGCACTTTTCTGCACAATCTTAACCCCTCTTAGGCTCATTAATGACAGAAGGATATTAGGAAAGGATGCATTAAGAAGACCAGCGTCATTTTATTTCAATCGTGCTAACGCTAGCTGGTTGTCTAGGCAAACCCTATTTTAATTAAAATGATCAGTCAGATGCTAAGACACGAGAATCCGGAAATACAAGATGAATTCATGCATGGGTGGTACTCCTTGCCATAATCGGTGAAGTATATATTAAATGAAATAAAAGCAGCTCACATAGTGCTCATAAAGAAGATTTCGATGATGATTCTCCGACTTTTCTGGTGCCGAGATACGGGAGACGTGATTCTCCGAGTCGCTTGCCGTTGAAAAACAGATGATACGACTCAGTGATTCATTTGAGAATGAGTATTGCGCTGAGGGAACGTTTTAAATTAGATATTAGCGGAACTGTCCACCTAAGTAGTCGCGGAGCTGGTAGAGCTTTCCATCAAATCTCTAATAGAGGCGCACTACTTATTGGGTTGGCAAGTTGAAAATGTGACACTTTTAAAAACTCTTTTTCTCAAAAATTTTCAGTTTCGAGGCAAGAAAGTTGATAGATCATTTTGTGTGTCTCCATTAGAATCAAAATTTTCCCCAAGAACGTCAAAAGCATAATCCTATTTTTATGGACTCCGGTTCATCTTTCAAGGATTTGTCCTCAGACGAAACTTAGAAGATGATCGGTCACATGTGCTATGTGAAGTAGACTCTTCACCCTAAATATCGATTATAAAAGCAGCGGCCTGTCGTGCATTTGAGCTTTTCAGGAACCCATACAAGATGATGTGTCTGAAATGGCCAGGGGGTAAGTCAACAGCTGTTCAGACAAAACGATCCAGTACTAGAAGAATAAAAGGGCTAGCGACGTAGGATTTCATGTTCTGGGTGAAGGATGAAGGCAAGATAACAGCGCCCCAAACAGCAGCTAATAACCTACTAATAGAAAAGAACCATTAGCAAGTGTCTCACTTTCAACTTGCCAACTCAATAATACCAACTATACGGTATGTTCTTAAGGGTGGAAAAATATAGGCTCACCTCTAATATTGGCGTACCCTCTATTAGAGGCGCAGTCCGAAGAGGCCGAAAAAATAGTGGCGCATACGCCTCAATTAGAGATTTTACGGTATAAGGGTCTTCCTTTATTTCTCTGGCTTTGGAGTTTCCGATGATTTAAAGCAGATGATAATCAGAGAAACAGGAAGAAAAATGAACCAAAAAGCAAGAGAGACCCAATAGATACTATAGAACAAAAAAATAAGGTTTACAGAAAAAAGGTAGTGAGTCACTGAGCGAATACTAATAAAAAAACAAAAATAGGCCAGAAAACAAAAAAGCAAAGACTACCCATCCCATTCTGCTTGCTTATTTCCCTTGATGGTATTAATATCCATTTTTAGCTGACTGAGTCAGCTTTTGCAAAGGTGAATCAAAGCTATCTCTCAGTTCAAAACTTCATTGACTCCCGCAAAAAGTCTTTGAAAAAAATTCATTCAGTTGCTTGGGTTAACGTGCGCTTTGATCTTAATTTGGTAAAACTTCCTCCAAAATTGTGACAAAAAAAACCTTTTAGACTACTATTCTAGTTTTTTATAATTGCTCACAGATAGCGGAAGCCAAAATAGCTGTGGAGAATTTCCAGGAAGATCTGGAGCAATTCTTCTTAAAATAAGAACAGCATCGGTTTTATTTTCATGAAATTGCCCTGAATTGTGTAAGTTTTTAAAAAGGATTGGTAGATATTTATTTTTTTGAGATTGACAAACATTTTCGGTATACCGATCGGATCAAGAAGTTCTTTGAAATCCGCAAGAGGATGAGGATCGCCTGTAAAAATGTAAAGTCTGGGTTTCCTTCTTTAATTGAAGAAACCCAAAATGGCCGAAAAAAGTGTCATATTTTCTGATTGAGGAAACCTTTTTTCTTAGCTTAGGATCCATCCTTTGGAAATTTATAAATGGGATGTACCCTTTAATCAATCAATCCCTCGCCAGCTAAAAAATTGTCTTCGCCTTGATATTAAAAAATATAATTTATTGGGTTGAATTCACCAAGGTGAAACAGCGCCTATCTGCTTTTTGTCGTTTTCAAATCTTGAAGAAATTGCAGAGCTTCCTCCATGAATTCTTCTCCCTTCGGCTTTCACTGAAAATTATTCAAATTTATTAGTTATTCAAACTAAGGAAGCTCTGAGTAGAAATTCCATCAGCTGGACTTCAAATTCTGGGAAGAAGATCTCAAGCACAACCCAACTTTTTATTGTAAGTTTTTTTTCAATAAAAATAGCTAAATCTATTGAATACAGTTTAGATGAAGATAGTGGGAAAAAGCTCTGGAATCTGACTGAAAAAAGAAGATCCATTTCGAATAAAATTTCCGTATGCCTCCTACTTCCAACAAGAAAGATGAGTAACTCTTTTAAGAAGGCCTCCCTAAATTTTTTCAAGAAGATTTCTCTTCTCTTCATTCAATTTTTTAAATATATCACCGTATTGCTTTTATCAGTAGCCCAACTTCACTTTTATCTCTATTGCTTACTAGCTATCTCTCCCTTTTCTACCCTATTCCACTAATAAGGTTATTTAAGAATGGCTGAAAATGCGATTGATCCAATGAAAATATATGAGCTCCAAGCAAAGCTGGCACAAGTTCAAGAAATTGTTTTTGAAACTTCGCGGGATTGGGACTAAAACTTGAACGGGAAGAGATGAAGAGCCCAGGATTTTCCAGAACCAAAATCGTCATCAATCCCTTTCTTGGATAAGAAGGATGTAGTCTTTTTTATGAATAAACTATTGCCCTTACAGAAAGAGTTTGTCTGCAAAAACTCACGATTCCGTTTGTTTTTCAGTTGGCTAGACGGCAATCCCAACGACTTCTACGCATTTTTCTCCACAGTGGAGATGCATCAATCTTGGAGGAAAATCAAATCTTTTTAGCGCCGAATTTCCCAACTGAAGTGACGGCTGGAAGCAACAAAATCGCCAATAAGATGAGATTCATCGTGGAGAGAATAGCTGTCTTGGATGGGAAGAATCTACTAAAATGAATTTTGGGGATTTTAGTCAGATTGACAGTTTGATCCAGGAGATCTCATTGAATCAATCTTCCTTCTTGTTTTCAAATGATTTTTGGAGGATTAAGAGCAAATAATTTTTAAACAATTTATGAGAATTCCATTCTTCGAGGGAACGAGGAATGGATTTCATACAAATGCGGCTTAAAATTATAAAAATTTTAGAAAACTTTCTTCAAGAGATCGGGGAATGGATGTATAAGCAAAAGATGATAGATCTTGAGGCAGTTTGGGTTCATCAATCCACTCATTTCCATCAAATATTTCGGACGTTTCTCCATTTTCATCCCAACCACCAAATACAATAATCCCATTTGAGAGTTTTCCTATTCCAAAATACTCTCGTGGATGTTTAAAACTCTGTTTTTCTGTCCATTTCTTCTTGGAATCTTCGATATCCATTTCCCATACGCTATTTAATGTGCGAAATCCTGATCTGCCTCCAAAAATGGATAGAGTTGAATTGCTGATTAGCATCGTATGGCCAAAAAGTCTAAAAGGCAATTCACAAAATAAAATCCATTTCTGTAGTTTTGGATCAAACATCTCCACAGATTTTAAGGTCGTTTTATACCATCCTTCAATGACACAATTTAAGACTTGTTCATAATTCCATCCTCCAGTGACAAATATTCGTTCCTTATACACTGCTGCTGCTGCATCAGCTCTTGCATAACTCATTTCTCTGAAAGGCTTTGAATTGAATTTTGAGGAAAAACTTACGGCATGTAGGTCCATTTGTCTTGGGAAATATCATACTTTTCTACTGATTTTAGAGATTTTCCAGAATTTCCTCCAATAACCCAGATGTCTCCTTTGTAAACCAGAGAGCTACTGGAAATATGAGATCTTTCTTGATTTAGCGATGCCAATTTGATCCAACTTCCATCATCTTTCAGTTTATAACAGTGATGGTGATAAGCATCCTTGGAATATCCTCCAAAAATATAAAGTTCCTCATTGAGTACAACAGCTCCAGAGAAAGACATCCCCACTGGAAGAGTGATTCTCAGTTTCTTCCAACTATGAGCCTTCGAATCGAGCAAGTAAATTGTATCCAAATATCCAACACCGCCCAAGATTAATACCTACAAGCAAAGTTTAAATTTAAAAGTCTTACCGATGTGTTTTGCTGTCCTCCGCTCAGTTGTTCAACTTTATTTTTGTTCTGATTCACATTTTGCGCTAAAATTTCCTCAAACAGAATCACTTTTGACCAAACCATTGAACATTAAATTCTGCTTATTTCTCGACTGCTCTTGTATTAAAAATTTCTCCAGAAAACTTTCTTCAAGAGACCGGGGAATGGATGTATAAGCAAATAATGATAGATCTTGAGGCAGTTCTGGTCCATCAATCCACTCATTTCCATCAAATATTTCGGATGTTTTACCATGATTCCAATGATCACCAAATACAATAATTCCATTTGAGAGATTTCCTATTCCAAAAGAAACTCGTGGATGTTTAAAACTCTGTTTTTCTGTCCATTTCTTTTCAGGATCTTCGATATCCATTTCCCATACGCTATTTAATTTGCCAGATTCTGATTCGCCTCCAAAAATTGATAGAATTGAATTGCTGATAAGCATTGTATGGCGGGAAATTCCAAAAGGCAATTCACAAAATAAAATCCATTTCTGTAGTTTTGGATCAAACATCTCCACAGATTTTAAGATTTGCCAATTAGATCCTCCAGTGACAAATATTCGATCCTTATATACTGCTGCTGTTGCATCAGATCTTGCATAATTCATTTCTCTGAAAGGTTTTAATTGAATTTTGAGGAAAACTAACGGCATGTAGGTCCATTTGTTTTGGGAAATATCATATTTTTCGACTGATTTTAGATACTTTTTAGAATCTACAGATTCTCCTCCAATAGCCCAGATGTCTCCTTTGTAAACCAGAGAGCTACTGGAAATATCATCTCTTCTCTGATTCAGCGATGCCAATTTGATCCAACTTCCATCATCTTTCAATTTAAAACAGTGCTTCTGCTGTTCATAACCATTGGCATATCCTCCAAAAATATAGATTTCTTCATAAAGTACAACAGCTCCAAAATTTTGCACTCCCATTGGAAGACTGATTCTCAGTTCCTTCCAACTTTGAGCCCTCGAATCGAGCAAGTAAATTGTATACAAGGATCCCCAACCGCCCAAAATTAAAACCTACAAGCAAAGTCTAAAAGTTAAAAATCCTACCGATGTGTTTTGCTGTCCTCCGCTCAGTTGTTCAACTTTATTTTTGTTCTGATTCACATTTTGCGCTAAAATTTCCTCAAACAGAATCACTTTTGACCAAACCATTGAACATTAAATTCTGCTTATTTCTCGACTGCTCTTGTATTAAAAATTTCTCCAGAAAACTTTCTTCAAGAGATCGGGGAATGGATGTATAAGCAAATAATGATAGATCTTGAGACAGTTCTGGTCCATCAATCCACTCATTTCCATCAAATATTTCGGATGTTTCACCATTATTTCCACCATCACCAAATACAATAATTCCATTTGAGAGTTTTCCTATTCCAAAATCATATCGTGGATGTTTAAAACTCTGTTTTTGTGTCCATTTCTTCTCAGGATCTTCGATATCCATTTCCCATACGCTATTTAATTCGCCAGATTCTGATTCGCCTCCAAAAATGGATAGAATTGAATTGCTGATAAGCATTGTATGGCAGGAAATTCCAAAAGGCAAGTTCCAAAATAAAATCCATTTTTGTAGTTTTGAATCAAACATCTCCACAGATTTTAATTTTCCTTTATTGTATCCTCCAGTGACAAATATTCGATCCTTAAATACTGCTGCTGCTGCTTTAGATCTTGCATAGTTCATTTCTCTGGAAGGGTTTTAATTGAATTTTGAGGAAAACTTACGGCATGTAGATCCATTTGTCTTGCGAAATATCATATTTTTCTATTGATTTTAGACGCTCTCCATAATCTTCAAAATCTCTAAAATCTCCAGAACATCCAGAATACCCTCCAATAGCCCAGATATCTCCTTTGTAAACCAGAGAGCTACTGGAAATATCAGATCTTTTTTGATTCATCGAAGCCAATTGCATCCAACTTCCATCATCTTTCAATTTATAACAGTGATGGTGATAATAAGCATCCTCGGAATCTCCTCCAAAAATATAGATTTCTTCATTGAGTACAACAGCTCCAAAAGTTTTCATCCCCATTGGAAGAGCGACTCTCAGTTCCTTCCAACTTTGAGCCTTCGAATCGAGCAAGTAAATTGTATTCAAATCAAACCATCCGCCCAAAATTAAGACCTACAAGCAAAGTCTAAAAGTTAAACATCCTACCGATGTATTTTGCTGAACTCCGCTCTCTTTTTCAACTTTATTTTTGTTTTGATTCACATTCTGTTGGCTGGCAACTTTTCTGAGATTCTCTTGAGCTGGCCTCTCTTCCCGGGAAAATTCAATAAATTCCGAGATTTCCGGTCTACTTTTTGGGTTGCTGTCCCAGCCGCTGGAAGTTATTTTTTACTTTTCTCTGCTTAGTCAATTCTACGCCTCACTCTTCAACTCCGATAAAAGGAAAACTTTGGTTTAGTAAGCCAGGTTGTCCACAAATAATTACCGTTTCAATAAGGCTGAAATCTCCAATTCCTCTTCAATATTTGGCCGTTCTCCATTTAAAATTCGATTTGCTTGCTTGTACGGTGTTATTTCCCCCATGTAACCATACGGATTTCTAAACATCTAATCACTATTTTGAAAAACTTCACTAACTCTCGGTGAATAATCTCCCAAAACGTAATGGTCAACGCATAGATATCTGCCGACTTGCCATATTTAGTTTCATTATGAAGCTCCGGAGCCATGTAAGTTACTGTTCCAATTCTTTTGCAACTCGTTTAACCAAAAGCCACACTCACCCGCCGGTATGAGAAGCAATTGTCTGTGGCTCAACCGCTTTAGCCAATCCAAAGTCGGAAATCCTCAAGTCGTCTAAGGATTTCCCAAGTAGAATGCTGTAACTCCGATGTGAGAAGAAGGAATCTCACTTTTGAGGCTTGACATCTCGATGCAGTACGCCTTCTTCGTGGAGATATTGCAGACCACTTGAAGCCTTTTCAATCCACGAATAAACTTGTTTCATATCGTATTCTACTGAGGTATTATGAATCACTGGAAATGGCACTTTGATGTCTCAAGTTGAAAAGGAGCAAGCTTTTATTTTTAAAAAACCAAATATTTTCGACCAATTTTTTATGCTAGTGTTTCCGATCGAGTTCCACCCTTATTGGCAGTAAATGCCGACGGTATACACTTGAATAAACCCAATCCACTATTCAAAGAGCAAAGAATTGCTATTTCACTCAACATAGGGAAAAAAAAAACCAAACAAACCATTATATAAGCTCCCGTTCTCCATGTACTCCATGATGTAGCCAATACAGAAAGATCTGTTTTTAGGTGAATAGCCTTCTTCTGGAGTCAAAAGACCAAAAAGACGGATGATATTCGGGTGACTGGAATGCTATTTGGAAGACTACTGTAATATTAACAAATGAAACTAACTTTCGCTAGGAGTATAACTTCACTCATTTCTGTTTTATTGACCGACCTATTAAATATCTTGACAGCTACTTTTCTGCAAATGGATCTCTCTATTTTAATTTTGAGTCAGACTTTCATAAACTGGTACAATTGCTTACCCCAATCGACCATTGTAGCCGCGAGAGACTACTGCCTGGCCTCCAATTCCTATCGGTTCTCTCTCTGTGAAATCGTTGAGATTAAACTCGGAAATAACTAAAGAAGCATTGATTGTTAGGGTAGATTTACCAGAATGAACTACTGGACTTTGTTCTGAAGGAAGAGGGCCACTCATCAAGATGGCGAATAGGCAAACCCGGCGTTAGACTTCTATTGATTCGGCTATTGCGTGTCTTGATAAGGCGGTTTAATCTTTATTTCGAGAATCTGAATGTCATTTAGAGTGACTGTGATCTGAAGAATAAGCAGAGAGAGGAGAAGAGCTTAGGTTTTTGATCGAATTCTGGTTATTTTGTCCGAGCTCTAATCCCAAAGCTACCGGAGATTCTGTTCAAGGATTACGGTTCTGGATACTAGCTCGTCCATCCCTGCTGAGGGCTCATATAAGTGGGGCTAAGGTGACAAATATAACATCTTTTTCTCGTAATTTTTATTTACTCAACTATAATAGCCTGTGCTTCATATAATTGCAAGGCCGGATCAGTCTCAGCTAGACTTGAAACAGACATTTTGGAGAAAGAGAAAAAGTAAATTTGGCGAAGGATGGCTGAAAAAAAAGGGATTTCTTGTTGGAAGACAATAAACTGCAAATTGATAAGGAATGGAAATATAGATAAGAGCACATAAGAACTCAGCTTTCTATTTTCTAAAATTTCAAAGCTTCTTTTTCAGCGAAATTTGGCCTTCTCATAACCCTCAAAATGGCTGGGACTCACAGGGGCTTTGGGCGACTCTTGGGGCCTTAGGCTACTCTTAGACTATTCTATGAATTTCTTTCATTTGCTGGCCTTTTTTGGGTTTTTGTGCTCATCTTCCTCTAAGAAGAATCAGAACCTCCTCAGCCGGCCTCACTACTTTAGAAACCAATTAATTGATTGATTCTGATTTTTCCTTGTATTTTAGAAGACAAGGTGGGGCTGCGCCACCTTTGGCATACATTTTAAGCGTTGAACCCCAACTTTAACTTCCTGCGATTTGCAATTAAAATTAATATATTGATGACGATTTTGGTTCGGAAAAAAACCCATTTTTTTAATTCTAAAAGTTGATTTGAAACGTCTTTTTAGCTTTTAACTTTTTTTAAAATTCTAGCTGCATCAAAAATGTGCCTCTAGAGTAAAAAAGAGGAGAAAAAGCAGTTAGAAAACATCGATAAAAACAAGAAATAAGTCAAAAAATGAATTGAGTCCCAGCACGATAGACTAGGGTGCAAATTCCCTTCCTTAGTTTTCTACATGGGTTCTTCCTCTACAATTTTTCAAATTTATTAGAGCTAAAATATCAATTTTCTATGGATTAGACAGAAATACTGTAACTTGGTTTATGCTGTAATCTGAAAGTCTCTCTCTCTTAAAAACCAAAAAAACATTTCCAGAGAAATTATAAAAATACATCCTCTCGCGCAATTATAACGCGTTCTCCCACGTACAGAAGCAAATAATCTGCAAAGTTGCTGAGCTCTCTGAGGCTATGAATGTTCTATCGAAGAAGCTAGAAGAATTCAAGGAGAAAGGTGAAAGGTTTGAAGACAAAATCATTTTTTTATAGAAAAAACATTTGAGGAATGCAGTGGAAATCTTCATGAAAATTTCTCTGAGATGCAGAAAAATCAATTGAATCTAAATGAGATGGCTAGATTTCAAATGGTGAATCTCTTCAGAATTTCTATCGTGTTTTAATAACATTTGATTCTTGTTTGCGAAGGTTCTAAACAAACCAAACAAGTGGTTGTTTTCTTGACTTTTCAAGGTACAGTTTGCCTCTAGAGCCTCTATAAAAAAGAATCTTCCATTTCTTTCCACATTCTTACCATGCAAAATCTTCTTTTATTTGGTTTAGCCCTGTTTTTTCTTCAAATCCAAGCAAGTAAATTATTTTCCATAGGATCTTTATCTATTCGATACGCAGTCTGTCGTGCCAGAACTCAATTCATATCTCTAGCCATTCATCGATAGTTTTATTTGGTTTTTCTTGTCTTTTTCTAGTTGTTTTGGTCTAAAATTTTTAAAACAATACCGTATTTCCTCTAAAATAAACCTCCCAAAGTAAAACTTTTCATGCGTTTTTTGAAGTTTCCGTTTATTTATTCATAAGGTTTAATTGAAAAAGGAAAGCTACAGTATCAAAACTAGAAATATAAATTAGGGTCTTGACAAGACAGGCTGCGTATCGAATGGGATAAACATTATATAATCTATTCAAAAATATGTAGGCTGAATATTTTTTTGCTGCTATAAGATAGGGAAATTTTCGTGGCGAGATTCATTTTTATCCTTAAAAAATCCCTTTATTTTAGGGTAAAAATGAGTTCTACCGCGAAAACCTTCTTCTCGAGACAACAAATAATATACAGCGTGTCGTCTTTTGAGACTATACTACCCATCTATTTTTCCAAGAAAATGCTTCAATAGCACTGTTTGCAACCGATCTGGATATATGATGGAGCCTGCTACACCAAAAGCGATAAGCCTTGTCCTAAGCATGGATCGAAGAAGGGTTGTGGAAGGAAGGGGACTTGTATAAAAGACGAAAATGGACAGCCTGGTTATTTTCTGTATTGAATGAAATCGAACTGATTGAAAAAGAAGGAATCTGGCGGGCTTCTCAATCTCCCAAAAAAGCCTCACGGATCTGAAGCGATTAGATTTGGGCTATAAATCGTCCTTTGAAACAACTTTTTCGACAATATTCTCTTCGCTCTCGTAAATAAGCATCGATTGCGTGAGTCTGTTAAAAGTCTCTCTCTCGAGAAAGAGAACGTCTCGCACTCCATTACGCAGGAAGTCAGTCCCCCCGCTTTCCCGCTCAACGACCCAATTTTCCCTGTGGCGGCTTTCACTTCTAACCACACTATCTTTTTTGCCTCTCTCTCTCTTATCCCCGCAGCTAGAGACAATTAATATTTCGAACGGAACTGCCCCTTTTTTCAGGAGAATTATCTCTTTCTCTAATATCTCCCGTAATCATCATCGAGGGGAGTGATAGTCTGATGAATGATTTATTGCGTCGCTAGATCTTTTCTCTAATTTTGGGACCAGAATAAGATAGCATGTTGATGTTTATAAGGTTGAATCATTTTAGCCACAAATTAGGCAGAGATGATCTCTGAGAAGAAGAAGAGAGGAAGGAATCAAAGATTGGTAATTGCCGCTAGAAAGCCTCATAAAACTAATGTTGAGAGTTTGGCTTAATGTTTCACATTATTTTGATATCCTAGGCTTAATTTCAATCTTTGAAATCGATTTTTCAACTAATTTTGCCAAAAGAATTTTTTAAAAAAAGCATCCTCTTTTTCATGGCTTTTCGACTTTCTAATCTACGCTTTATGTTGATGATAATGATGTGTGATAATGTAATGTAGATAATCTTGTAGAGGAGATCAAGGACTTCAATTTGATATAAAAATTAAAATTGTGAAAGGCGTTAAAATAAGGTCAAAACCTGCAGACAAGTTGGATCTTTGGACTTGGCTTAATATAAAGGACTACGATAATAACAAACTTGTTCTCAATTTTTGGGCAACTTTTCGCCAGAATTTATGATTTTCAACGTTTTAAAAAGTTGTAGAGGAGATCAAGGGCTACAAGATTCTTCTAAAAACAATCGCAGCTTTCGCTTTTAAAAATTGGCGCTATTTAGGTTTTTTTTCAAAGTTTCGGATCATTTTTTAGAATATAAATCACCTCCTTGGATTTTTGATGTTTTGATCGAGAAATTTGTTCCTTATGACAGCCAAGAAATTGTCAGCAGCCTCTCCCCCCTGCCTAATCCCGTTCCTTTAATAGCCATCGGCAATGAAATATTCGAAATTCCTGACCAGCGAATTGGCAGAATTGCCGCTCGTATTCGGCCCCTAGTTTTGTGCTAACCGGCTTTATCATATTCCCGCGCTTGCTGACCACATCACCTGTCGACAAGTGGCCGTCAATCCACTCGTTATTATCAAACATTCTAGTGGGGGGCCTGGCTTTTTTGGCTCCTATCGCAGCCAGCGGATCTTTACGCTCATCAAATTGTTCTATCTTTCACAAGAGAGTGAGAGTGAAACGTTCCTGTTCGAGCTTCGTCTATCAGATGTTTTCCTCTTTTTTGTCTTTGTTTTTAATTTTGAACGCGAAGATTCTCTCCACCAGATTGAGAGTCTGTTGCAACCTGCGTGTCCTATTTTTCGGATCATTTCACTTGAACCCCTAGTTTTTATGGGTTCTCACCTGGACTGGGCAAATAAATGTTTCGGTTTTTTAAAGATCAATTCGTTGTAAAATCCTCTCCCTCAAGATTTACGACTCTTTTTGTATGAAACGTTCTACTTTTAAGGAAGGCTTTTATTAGAAAAGAAATACGCTTTTCTTCCAATGGATTTCGTCTCTTGCGATCTTCTGCAAATTCTCAGATCGTAATCTTCCCTATACTATTGCAAATCCAGAGAGATTTTAATCTTTTCTACAACATAATCAGTTTGCAACTCCTCAAAAAAGTTCATCCTTTTCCAAATAAAATATCTGAATTCTAGTCTCTTTTTTAAACTGACTGATACTCTTCAAAGGCTCATTAATTCACTTCAAATTTTCCGAAAGATTGAATCATTAATCGTTTGGAATTACCTCAATCTTTCTTTCTTTTTTTTCTAAAGTCCAGATATTTTATTCTTCCTTCTCTCTCAAGATGGCAAGAAAATCGTAAGGGTCTCTAATCAAATCTCTCGACAATAGACTCTTTAATTAATTTTCATAATTTTACTACCGTAAATCAAAAAAGAAATCGAAAAAAGGACTGAAATCCCTGATTTTTAGACAAAATGTGAGCTAGAATTAGCGAAAGTTAGCCATTATTTGAAGGACCTTTGACTTTGACTGATTTTTTCTCTAATTCCCCGCAATTTAATCTTCTTCTTTTTTTTCAGATGAGAATATTCTTAGCAATAGTCATAGCAATATGTTCCTCAGTAGCTGCAAAATGTCCCAAATTATCGCGAAGTGAGTCGAATCATCGAATCAATTCTGATTCTCTTCCCTTCACTTTCAGATCAATGCTGTACAGCTAAAATAGATCCCCTCTGTGGGATTCCAAAAAATTGCCATAAATACATCAGAAAATATTGTCCAGATCGAAAAGCCACCATTTTTGTGAAGAAATTAGATGCCGACAGGAGGAGAGCTCCATCCAGAGAGACCGTAATCTCCCTCTCCTCCTACGAATTATTATTATCATTTTCTAGGGGAGATGTGGCACAGCTGAGAAGGGCTACCAGCCTTGTACAAGTAAATCCATAGCCAATAAGCTCTTCAACGCCTGCTGTCAGCTATACGTCCCAGAAGAGTGCCACTTCATGTGTAATTACGAGACAGATCAATCGAAAACTAGGAACATGGTGAGTTCAAATACTCATTTTCTTTCGATTAATTGGCTTGGGCTAAAAGGCGCCCATTTTTTGTTGCGCTAAGTCCTAATTTGATTAGCGTTTGGCAACGTGAACTTTCAAAAGAATATTTGAATTCTGTAGGCGCCTTTTTCTCCATAATTTTTTAAACAAAAAATGGTCGAATCTTGAAAAAAATCCATTATTACGTGTTGCGACGTTCTAAAAATTGTAGACCTTGATTAGACGAGCTTTTGAGATATTATATAGTTAGTTTTTATCAAAAATAGAGAAGAATCGAGCCAATTTTAGAGGGCAACTTACCCCTAAGATTTCATTGAGTCAACTTTAATTTCATTGCTAAGATCAAATAGGTTTGAAGCGATGGAAACGGTAGAGGAAAACTTCACCGATTAGGTCTTTCTTTCTCTGATACCGAAATAAATAAATAAATACCCCTAAATTTGAAGGTTTAAAGTCTATATTTTTCTACAGAGATTAGTCACATTTTTCTATCTGATTGAAAGTTCATCAAAACACCAACAGACCCCAATTTTTTTCATAGCTGATTGACCTGGTAAGAGAGGGAAAATGCAATCTGAAGTACCTCTCATCCATCCTCTACTGCGCCAGTCAAAATCGCGACAATAGGAAATGTTGCGTCGATTTGGATCTCAATGCTCCCCAACTTCAGGTAATATCTTTCTTTGAATATTGAATACAATTTGAATTGGCCTCAGGTTGGATCGAGATGCTTGAGAATGTGCGATCCATCTGGCATGTCTATCGATAGAATAACAAAAGAAGACGTGACTTGTCTCTACAATTGGAATGTCATCATGTACTGCCATCACAGTGGAATCAGAGAAATGTAATCGAAAGAAGAAGAGAGAAAAAAATAATAAAGATATCTATCGTAATTTCTTGAAATTTAGAGAGCGAGAGCAGAGTTGAGAGGACAGTCAGCTTTTTGGGTTATTTTTACTAGAATTTATGATTTTCAATGTTCTACAAAAGTTGTAGAGGAGATTTAGAGCTTCAATTTGATATGAAAGATAACAGAAATGGACTCAAAAATTATGAGCAAGTTGGCTGACTTTCTTGCTTTTATTCGAGGGTATTTTTTTTAAAAATTTGACACGAGGAGAACTCAATCTTTTGCCTTCGCTCTCACTTCTCAGACTGAGAGATTGTTTGGGCTCGAGAAACATGAATTGTGTGATCTTACAGCGGTCCAAATGGCCAGCTGACTGGCTCTGATCGGCTCTTGATATCCATTGTCCTACTTTTTTCCCCAGGTTTGGGCTCTTTCATCCTTGAAGCTATTAACCAAAACGTCAGCTGAGTGTTTGTGCTCAAATTCTTTTGGCGCTAATTGAGAGAAGGGGCAAATGACCCAGAGACCTTTTCTCCTTATCGAGGGGGGTGGACTCCTCTACAACTGATTGGAAGAGATTGCTATCACTTGTCACCGTTTTCTCTGCTCTGTCCACTCGGACGATTAAAAATCTAACAATTTTCCAGAAACAACCGGAGAGAATGCCGTACGTCGGCATTGGAGCTCAGAAAAAGAGCGGTAAGTTTTATTTTTTTTTGGGGGAAAAGGACTCATTTTGGACGCTTTCTCTTATAGAAAAGCGATGAATTTCAAAAAAAAATTTTACCCGCTTTTTGACAATTTTCTTGTTATTTTGAGAGCAAAGAGAGAGAGAAAAAGATCTATGAAGATATTTGGCCTTCGCTTAGTTCAAAAAGTTGAAGGATTACCGCCGTTTTTGTTCTTCTTGGTCAAATTCTCCCCAAATTTTGCGAATTTTTGAAAACAATCCCCTTTTTAATGGCGGCTTGTGTTTTCAAGGTTCTTCCTTCTATAAAGTGACAAATTACTATAATTTTCATGGTTTCACGTCATTTTGGGGGGAGGGGGTTATTTCTTTAATTTCCATCAAAATTGAGAGAGATTGACGGCATAATTAAAAGCCCAATCTTCCTTGGCTATAAATAAGCATTTATTTGGACTTTTTATCCAGCAGAGAGGAGCACTTTCTATGGACAAAACCTAGACTATTTATGGACAAATGAGGCTATTTATTTGATTCCTTTTGGTCTTGATAATCTCTCGATGTTTACTGAGTTTTTTTTGTGAAGAATCTTGCAACATCTGGGTTGGTTCCTTATTGTGTAAAGAACTCTTTTGCCGACACGAGAATTAATAGGTGGTCGGCAGGAAAGCCATCACTCTTCAGCTTGTGTTACACCTTGTATCTGCCCAGGAGATAGTCATAAAAAGTGAAAAGATATTTGTCAAGATCCGCCCACTTTTGCTCTTAGCTTCTTCGTGTCATCCCATTTAAAAATCCACCTAAGGATCGCTCAAAGCATCGCGTGGAGACATCGGGGATGCCTCGAGTAGCGCCGTTGGGCTCGTTTAGTCGCAGCACTATTCTGATCCCGTCTTCGTCGCCGATCAGCAGTGGGAGGCCTAATTCTCCGGTTGTTCCTTTCTCTATTCTTGCACCGATTGCTGTACTCAATGATACAGTTTCAATTCCGACGCAGACTGCCAGAACTGTTGCTTTTTCATCTCCGAGGGAGAAAAAGACGCTAAAGAAGTATAGGGCAGTCGATATTAGTTGTGAAGGTAGGCTCATCGTTTTTGAGAGATTTTTCAACTTATTTTGCGATAAATCTCCCCATAATTCTCTCAAAAAATCTGATTTTTAATCAAAAAATGAATCATTTTAAGAGAGAAACTGAAAAACTTTTGCAATTTTATTGCAGCAGATTGAAAATATTCCCTATGAGCCTAAAAATCACATCAAAATGATAAAATCTTTGAAACCAATAAATCATCTTTTGGAGAATACAGTAGCTCGATGAGTTTCATCTGGAAACCGCTATTTCTTTAAAGGACTTTTCCTTATTTTTGCTGTAATCTTTCAGAGGAAATCAAGAGGATTTTAAAAACTAAGAAATTAAGTGAAAAATTCATAGCAAATTGCACCTTGAAGGGAGAGAATACGATAATTTTCCGCCAAGACCTTTCACTTCATTTTTTTGCAAATTTCAGCTGCAAAAATAAGACGACTGAAGCCCGAAATAAAAGCCATTTGGAGAAAATTGGAGAGCAAAAAAGCGGAAAATTTGAATGCTTTCTTGAAAGTTTAACCACCCAGAAAGGCTAATTAATTTGATTCTTTTGGAGGGGGGATTTTTTTTTGTCTAAATTGATAGAAAAGTTGGCCCTTTTGTGGTCGTTTTTAAATCTCAAAGTTCACCGTGTGACTGCTCTGAAGATGTTGGCGGCACCGCTCTCTCTCCATCATCAGCCGGATCATTTTCCCAGTTGCCAGCCAGGCGTCTCTGAGCAATTAAACCCTCCATAAATTATATGTTTCTCCCTCTCTGAAAATGGCTGCTCCGCCGGCGGCTGCTGCTGCCCTAACAACCGGCTCAACGTTCGGCGTCTAGCAGCGAGAGAGAGAGAGACATAAAACTTTTCTTTCTCCCACCTCCCCTCTCCCAAAATGGCCGCCCGTAATTGAAAACTACACTCATTCTCTTGGCAATTGTGGGAACTCTCTCTTTCCCACAATGGCTCGAAGGATTTCACGCGCTCCTATTAGAAAGCCGGATCGTGAGTTCTTTTTTTATTTGTAATGGGGGGAAAATAGAGGTGTTCGGTTTCAATAAGATATTTTTCAGCCAGGACGTCGCTCCTCGGCGCTCCGATGATGAAAGTCTATGCTTCTATCGTGGTCGGCCTGCTGTTTATGATAGCCGTCCTCTACTTGGGTAAACATCACTCCGAACATCCCACCGTCATCGCTAGGGCGGAGACCATTCACGGTAGGTTTGAGACCCTTTTTCTCTGACTTCTCTCAGATGTTTGATCCCCGGATTTATAATTTTTAGGCTAAAATGCCCCCAAAATGCTGATTACGGTAGATAAGTCTTATGTTTTAAAATTATTTGGCATTTTAAGAGCTTCAGAATTCCTTCCTATGTTTATTTTTGTCCTAGCTTTCCTCATTCGTGACAAGATTCAATTTTGTCGCGAAGGCTACGGTAGCTAAGGGCTTTTAGGCAAAAAAATGCAACCAAAAATAGCTGAAATTCATCGTTTTTAGATTTTTCAACCAATATTTACCCCAAAACTGACGAAAAGAGTTACAGAGCTTCAATCATTCGTGATAAGAGTCAATATTTTTGAGATGGTGGCAACCAAAAATAGCCTAAAATTGCACTTTTTGAAGTGCAGTATGCCGGTAATTACATAAAGAAAATAAGGAAATTGAATCTCGATGCGAAAACCAATGCAAGAACAACTCTATTTCCTGGGCAGGCTATAAACCTGGAAGCTATTATGTCCCCCAAGATTATTAGATAATTATTTCAGACATTCACAAAACCATTTCTGATCATCTGCTGGGAGCAATCAACCCGGAGAATATTAAAAGAAATCTTCGCCTCCTGACGCAAGAACCTCATCTAGCTGGATCAGATGCCAACAAAAAGGTCGCTCACACAATTGCCAAACTCTGGGAAGCTGCAGGTCTCGAAGGTGGAGATTTTTCCCTAGATTTTTTCATTAAATTATTTAATCTAGATGTTCGAATGGTTCCCTACGAAGTTCTTCTTTCTTATCCAGATTTTGAGAATCCAAATAGACTCTTTATCAGCAACGCCAGAGGACAAGAGATTTTTAGTACGAGTGGTCAAAGTCCTGTTCTTTTGCCTGATGAGCAAGGAGGAAAAAGTGAGCGATTTTTATTTTTTAAAATGAGCTGCTCTTTTTAGATGCTGGACATCAATGGTTGGCTTGGTCAGCTTCGGGAAGAGTCACTGCCGATGTTGTCTTTGTCAATCGAGGTTCTCCTCGCGATTTTGAAAATCTCAAAAAGATGGGGGTCGATATCAAGGTTTTTCCTCTTTTCCTAAGAGAGGAATTATACTTTTTTTAGGGTAAAATAGCGCTTATGAGATATGGCAGCGGATTCCGAGGTGATAAAGTTCACGAAGCTCAAGCGAATGGAGCAATCGGCGCGATTCTTTACTCGGATCCAGCTGAAGTAGCCTTCGATGGGTTGGATAAAGTCTATCCTTCTACCATATGGATGCCCCACGAGGGGGTACAACGAGGATCAATTATGCATGGAGACGGTGATCCTCTAACTCCTTTATATCCATCCAAAGCGAGGATGTTTCCCAGCAGGACGATTGAGGAAGTAAGTTGATGAAAATAAATAGAAAGCGAAGAAAAAATTAGGCTAAAAAAGATGGAGTTCTTCCTTCTATTCCTGCTCTTCCAATTTCTTACACAACAGCTTATCAAATCTTCAAACGGCTTCAGGGAAGACCCGTTCCCATCGATTGGCAAGGTAGGGTAGAATTTTTGGTTACAATAGTCCGCGTTTTTTGGGTGAAGTAATCCTCAATTTTCGGCTACTGTAGCCCGCGATTTTTGATTGCAATTTTAATAACAAAAAAATTTAGGTAAAATCAATGTGACATATCGCCTTGGTCCTGGCTTTGCAAATCAAGAAAAATTGACAATTGATGTCCATTCGAGTCTCCAAACCAAACGAATTCGCAATGTGATTGGCTATATTAAAGGCCATGATGAGCCTGATCGCTACGTAATTTTGGGAAATCACTTCGATGCTTGGGTTTACGGCTCGATGGATCCAAATAGCGGCACGGCTATCCTTGCTGAGGTAGCTAGGGCTATGGTTGATACAACAAATCGTACTTCTTGGCGGCCAGGTTTGCAGACAACGCTGAGAAAGAAAGTGAACTAATTTTTTTTAGCGAGAACGATTATGTTCACAGCATGGGATGCTGAGGAATATGGCTTGGTTGGATCGACAGAGTTTGTAGAGGAATTTACTGAATTATTGAGGCAAAGGGCGGTCATTTATTTGAATATGGATTGCCTTCAAGGGAATACAAGCTTGTGAGTTACTGTAATATAGTCTATTCGAGAAAAAAAACTACGTGTTCACGGTGCACCGAGGATTGGGGTTTTCACGGCGGGGCCCATTTTTGGCCTTTAGTAAGGTAGTTTTAGGATAAAAATGGGTCTCGCCGCTAAAACCCCCCTATCTTGGGGCAACGCGAATACGCAGTTTTGACTTTTATTTTTTTATAATAAGATATTTCTATTTTTAGAAATGTTCGGACGACTCCTTCGCTCTATCGAGCTGCAATTGAAGTCTCAAAAAGAATAACCAACCCAAATAGGAATGAACGAGCCAAAGGGAGAGAGACTCTCTACGATTCTTGGATTAAAACCTTCCCTGCGAAAGACTGGCCTCGTCCAGAAATAACAATTCCTGGAGGAGGATCAGATCACGCTTCTTTCCTCAATTACGCAGGCGTTCCCGTAATTGATTTCAATTTTATGAATGCCACCACGAGAGACACTTACCCTCTCTATCACACCCTCTATGAGACTCCTTTCCTTAATGAGCATCTGCTGGATCCAGACAACTTCTCAATCCATGTGGCGACTGCTCAATATTGGGCGGAATTGGCCAGGGTTTTTGTCGACGAAGTCATTCTCCCAATGAACTCAACCGAATTGGCTGTGATGATGAAGGAGGAATATCTCCCACAAATTAAGGCCTCCCTAGCTCCGTTGCTTTATTACGAGGGGGCTATCGAATCAGCCAAGGAGCAATTAGAACATCTTTTTAAAGTCAACGAGGTAAAAGCGAAGAATAAAGGAGATAGTCTTTTAGGAATTTTTGAAAGCAGCTAAGCGATTTGAGTACACAATGAAGTTCACGAGGCACATCTTCTCTCAAAATCCGTACGACACAAAGGCTGTGAATGGAGTCAATGAGAGGATCATGAAGTGAGTTTTCTCTAGAGAATATGGTAGATCTTCTCTGGGCTTTTGACTGAAGATTTGGTTGAAAATTCGGCAAAAAAAGCTTTAAAATGGAGCTTTTTTCAGTGTGGATCGCTGCTTTGTGAATCCTCGCGGCCTGCCGGGAGCTCCCCATTCCCGCCATGTACTCTACTCGATCTCCGATAAAGACTCCTATGCCTCCAAGGTGATGGCTGGTGTTTATGATGCGATTGCCGACTTCGAATCCGCCAAAACAGAGACCAGTCGAGAGCTGGCTGGCAGAGAAATCGCCTTCCAATTGACGATCGTCCAACATGCTCTCAATTGTGCGATCGCTACCATCCGAGACCACTTGTAACATTGTATTTTGGGGGGAAATAGATCTTTTTTCGGGTATTTCGGGTTCCCAGCTGTATATCATTCCATTCTAATAAAAACTTGAATGAGCCAGGTTCTTCTTCTTTCTAGCACCTGAAATGAGATCGTTTGGAGAAGAGAGAGAGAGAGGCATCTCTTCTCACAGATTCCACATGCATCTTGCTCTACTAATCTTCGTCGGATTTATTTGTAAAAATGTCTTTTTTCTCTCCAATTCTCCCCAATTTTGAGGCTTCGCCCAAGCCAAGAAAATAGTTTCCATCAAGAAGATGATAATGGAATGTGATTATGCCTGCTATCATTGGAATCTG
The DNA here is from genome assembly GCA_932521405.1 of Oscheius sp. JU1382. Classification (NCBI taxonomy): domain Eukaryota; kingdom Metazoa; phylum Nematoda; class Chromadorea; order Rhabditida; family Rhabditidae; genus Oscheius; species Oscheius sp. JU1382. Next base: position 8,164,473 of record OW051479.1, read on the forward strand.
GATGGCATGCTTCAAGAATGTTGCTACGTGAGTTAAGCTAAAGCTTCAAGATAACTTTTAGAATTGGGGATTTGTCTCCGGAGGGGAGTGCAATTGGTTCGGACATGCTATTTGTCGAACCAATATCTACAAGGAAATGGTCCAGATTCTTTCCTAAAAGCTTCGCGATACTTCTACCGAATAAACAAAATCAATTGCACTCTAATATTTCATCAAAAAGCACAGAAGTGGCTAGAAAGAGTTTTTTAGGCCTTCTTGGCGGCAACACGACGAGCAGCGGCCTTCTTTCTGCTGACGCGATGCTTCTTAGCAGCTCGGCGAGAGGAAGCACGGTGTTTATAGCCTCCCTCAGCAGCTGGCTCATTCTCAACGGCAGCAGACGCTCCAGCTCGTGGTCTAAATTGGTTCCCTCAAAGCGGAACTCTCAAAAAAAACGTACGGGCAAGGGCAGTAGGCAGCATCGGAGCCGGGAGATCCAGCCTGGCCAGGCCCTCCGGGTTGTCCATCGCTTCCGGGAGCTCCGGGGTTTCCAGCGGGTCCAGCGGGGCCGGGAGGTCCAGCGGGTCCTTGGCCGCCAGCCTGTCCAGGTCCTCCAGCTTGTCCGGGGGCTCCAGCAGGTCCTGGGGCTCCAGCGGGTCCGGGCTGTCCACGTCCTTTCTTGCCAGGGGCTCCAGCACGTCCAGGCTGTCCAGCTTGTCCAGGGGCGCCAGGAGCTCCAGCGTCTCCAGCAGGTCCGGGAGGTCCAGCTGGTCCCTCGCCGCTCTCCTCTCCATCCTCTCCGGGCTGGCCATCAGGTCCAGCAGGTCCAGCTGGTCCGGGTGCTCCTGGGGGTCCAGCAGGTCCGGCGGGACACTTGATGCATCCAGAGCCAGGAGCAGCCAAAGCAACACTCTTTCCACTATTTCCAGGCTTTCCAGAATCTCCAGGATGGCCATCCTCTCCAGGGGCGCCAGGTTGGCCAGGAGGTCCGGGAGGTCCTGCAGGACAACCAGATGACTGAGCTCCACAATTGCATTGCCCAGCTTGACGTCTGCGATGTCTGTGGACGGAACGAGGAGCTCGCAGAATTGATTCCAACTCATTGGGCATCATTCCCTTCCAAGCGGCATTTGAGATATCCTAGAAGAATTTAAAACTTAAAAAAAAGGAAGAAAAACAAACCTTGAACTCCTCGAGCTCCTTCAGCGCATCCTCATAGAAATGATTGATGTCGGTAAACATGGAAAAGACGAAGAAAATTGTCCCAATCAGGGTGATAGCCGTGAGGCCAGTTACCGCCGTTACCGCAGTTCGAGACATCGCTACCAGATGTGTCTTTTCTCGCCTTTTCGCTGCGCCTTTATAGCCGCGCTTGGGGTTCACTTTACAGCCGGAAAAGGCTTGCTACAAAGCGACTGCCGTTCGGTGAAAGGATAAAAACCAATCGACTTCTAGAGTGTATCATACATTTATTTCCCGTGTCAGTGACTTTTCACTGGGGGTGCGTAGTCTAAAGGAAGCGTAACCAGAGTAGAAAGAACAGTCGTCGGCTCATTTGGAGACAATAGCACCAAAACCGAGGCTCGACTTTCAGTTCTTTAAGCGCAGTCATTTTTGGGGAGAGCAAGCATCCTCTCTGTCTAGGTTTTCTGACGATGTGGCGCATCGTGGTAGCGCATCCAGTTAACCAGCGTATATTGGCTATCATCGCTCTGGCCAGAGTTTCTGCGATGGGAGAGAAGCAAACCGAACAACCGCACGGGGGAACGGATTAAGCTAATCTCTATACCAAAAGATTGAGAACTGTCCAGCCTGGTTCCTCGCATCTTTTTATTCTGTCTGTCTTCAACAACAAAAAAATAGTTTTATTTTCAAAAGCCAATTCGGAACTCTAGTTCAGAAAATTTTTTCGGAACAAATTCTTATTCTGCTGGTTGCTAGTGATAACTAGTAAACCTTTGGGGCCCCAGTAGCCATGATTCATTTTTTGTGTTGTCAGGAGGATTGCGGGTTCAATTCCCCTCCCTGACTTACATTTTTGATTTATTTATTCAAGTCTTTTTGTAAATTTTTTGACGTTTTGACTCAATTGTATTGCATTATAAGCACATATGCATTGACATCTCTTCATTATCCAATTCATTATCTCATTTTTGAGCAATCCTATTGATAAAAAAAAATGCAAAATCCAATTTCTCGACTCAGACCAACTCGATAAGCCAGAGAATTCCAATGCTACAGAGCAGCTGGAACATTAAAAGGCCAACTCAGTGTGCTTTGTGCGGATGAATTGAGTTAAAATTTCAAAAAATATGAAAACAGACTTGAATTGATAAAGCAAAAATGTAAGTCAGGGAGGGGAATTGAACCCTCCTGACAACACAAAAATTGAATCATGGCTACTGGGGTCTAAAGGTTAACAGTTCCAAAAATTGTATATAGTTGATTGAACAAGGAAGAAAAGACTTTTAGATTTTCATTTGAAATAAAATCAAACAGAGAACTGAGGGAGTGAGAAACTATTTTCTTGGTATCATCCAGTCAGATTATTGATTCTCCAACCGCTTGCATTGCCAGCAAGCATCCTCCTTCTTTTCTACTTTTTCATCCAGTCACAAAACTAAGTTTTCTCAGCAGTTTGATTCAGACTGCCACTGATAGGATCTCTCCTTTTTGAGAAGCAGTCGCCCTTGAAGATGGGGAATGTTCACAGCTGGACGCCGGAAAACATCGACAATGAAATTATATACATCTTTGCTGAGTATTTCTACAACGGATTAGAGGTATTTTCCTCCCTGACAGCAATAATTTGAATTAACAGCATCTCGCCACTCCCGATCAAGTGGAAATCAACGCGGATCTCCTAGCCAACAAAGACTATTCTTGGCAAATGACGGAAGACAGAGAAAAGCTCAAGGTAATGGCTTTTGACGCTAACAAAACTTAAATACAGACATTGCCAGTTGTAATGATTGACAGACTACGTGAGTTTATTATAAACAGAAAAGTGAATATGCTAAGCGAAATGAGGTTTGACTACGGATTATATTTTATGCAAAATTCGGATGAATATCGTCCAGGAAATATGTGGATTGTAGGACAAATCACGGCTAAAACGTTTAGTTTAGGTTTCACCTGAGTGCTTCAAATACATCTTTTTGTATATTTTTGATAAAGGACCAACGCTGGGAAAAGATAGCTTCAAATGGACAGGTAAAAGGCTGCTTTTAAAAGGACCGCAATTCCACCAAAAAATATGCTTTTTTTTGCTAAAATCATCTCCTCTTTACCTTTTTTGCGCGCCTCGAACTTTTCGTTTAGAAGAACAGTACAGTAATCGTTTCAGTATGAAGAATGATGATAAAGACTGAGTTCTATAACTTTCTATATCAAAGCATTTTATTTGAAGTTGCAAGCGTCTTGTTTGAAAAGTGTGTAAGTTTATAAAAACAATCTTAAATTGATCAGAAATTCTGTGAAACCTATGAACAGAAAGTTGAATCAAGCGATCGTATTGTAGCCTACATCAATGGATTTAAAGAAAAAAATTATTGCTACACAACTAAATATTCCGAGGCAGAACTTGACATCCACACTCAATATCGTCAAGTAAGGCTTGAGATTTCAACCTATCTCTCATCTTTTCATAATTTTGGATAGATTTGACCTATTTTTGATGTTCTGCAAAGTTGTAGAGGAGAGCTACAACTTTGTAGAACATTGAAAGCAAGTGGAAGATTTCAAAAAGTTGACTCCTCACCTAGTAGAACAGAACTGGAATGATTCCTTTCAAGAGATTCTACTCAATTGAATTGACAAATTAAATTCCAGAAAATGACAAAAGATTTGATATTTCTCCTCAAGAAGAATGATATATTAGCTGACGCCTATTCTTTTGAGAGAAACTTATTCTCATTGATGAATCGATTCGCAACATATGAAGAGAAGCAAGAAATGAAAGAAATTGACGTAAGTTTAACTAACCTATCAGAATTAAGCTGGAAGATCTGAAGAAAAATGGACATTTCTAGGTAAAAATGGAGATAACACAAATGATCTACATGCACACCCAAGGGTTTCTTAAAAGCAAAGACGTGACTAAAGTCTGGAAGTGGAGATATTTCAACTATTTCTCGTGCAATTCATTCTATCCTACAATTGTCATCAAGGCATTTGACGACTTTGTAAGGATTAAATTCGCCTTTTAACCCAATAAGTTTTTAGTATAAGGAAAAAGAAGATGACTTGTCTGACTTACTGATTTACGACTTATTGGTGGGTATTTTGAATCAGCTTTGCTTAATCACCTTCAATAGAAAGAGGAGCTCCAAGATGCATCATTTTATAGCACAAATCTGCTACTGTATTATCCGAATCCTTTATTGAGTAATTTTAAACCAGAGATCTTAAAATTTGACGACAACAACAAGTCGACACAAATCCTCAATCTTGATGCAATCTACGCTCAAGGAATGAAAACGTACCGTATTTCTGCTAATAGAAGTCTCCAGTTTAATTTCAATACAAGATGGGGCTGCACCACCTTCAATGGCGCTTAATTTTAAGCATTGAGCCTAAACTAATATACTGATGACGATTTTGGTTCTGAAAAAAAACCCTGAGCTCTTCATCTCTTCCCATTCAAGTTTTAGGCCCTTTCCTCCTCAATTTTTAGTCACAATTCCTCGAATTTCCATAAAAAGGTTTTCTCTTTTGTGTGAGATGGGCGCGGAAGTGTAAAATAAAAAAAGCAAACATATTTGGCGTGAGTGGAGGTCGAACCCTCACCAATCGATCAAACCAAAAACCGACCTCGCGTCTAAAGTCGCACCACTAAAATTCATCAATTAAAAAATTTCAAAATGCGGGGTTCTACAAAAGCGTGATGGACAGACAGACATCATAGCCGATTATTTTTATTACATATTAGATAGTCTGTTCAGAAAAAAGACGACAGCTGACGCCCCAAGAAAAGGGGATTTTTAAGCCATTTTATCCTAAAGCAAATTCTCAACCTCGCCGCAAAACACCAATCCTCAGGGCATCAGTTGTCGTCTTTTTTATGAACAGACTATAGAAGAAACTCTGTTGGATCCAAGACTCAAAGACCCATTGATTCTTCCAGATCTCTAAATATATTTGATCCAATTCCCAAAGAATACAAACATGAAATTGAAACGAGAATATCTATTGATCTATTAATCGATATTTTTCAAATAAATGGAAGTCAATTTTATGAGGCAAAGTAAGCAGCCTGCAGTCTTTAAAAAATTCTAGTTTTACTTGGGTGGAACTTTTAGGACTTCTTAAAAAATTTTTCACAAGATTGGATTCGATTTTAGAGCAAGAAGAAGAAAGGACAAACCACAAGCTCATTAAATCAGCTGGTTGGATTTCTGAATCACTCTATGAAACGTTTCCACAAGAGGTTTGGTTTTTCCAAAAATGTGCTCAAAAGCGACAGCACTCTTCGCATGAAGGAGAAAGGCTGTTTCTGCTGCTTATTGGTTGGAAGCGAGGCGGACATCATTCTCAAATTTATTTTGAACAAGCATGGGCACTTCTGAAGAATTATTCCAACAGTTTGATGAAATTCCAAACTTTGCAGATTTATTGCGCCGTTGGTTTCAACCTCAACTTTAATCAAATTTCCAGTGCGTTGCCAAGTTTTTTGGACATTTTATGGATGAAAAACTAGAAAAAGAGATGAAACACTTATTAGAATCCCGATGGAAAGCAGAAAAAGTTTTTGTGGAGTTCCTGATAAAGCAATCGTTATTTGAGCAAAATGTTTCCAAAAAAGCACTTGAGTCGCTTAGAGAAGACATAACCAAGTACCCGTTCGCTTTTCTTCAAGCATTTGTCAAAACTCTTTTGGTAAGTTTGCTAAGAATCTACCGTATTCTCTCGCTTCCCCCAAAAACAAGAGCTACAACCTTGTAGACTCGAAAAAATTGTGGAATCTGGAGTAAATTCATGACAATCTACCCTCCCAAGAGAGAAAGAATACGGTAATTAGCTACTATTTCTAGATGTTTGTCTATAAACGCCGAACACCTGGCAAAATTCATATATATGGAGGGAGAGACGGGCGCTGCATTAACGTTTTTATCGAAACAGCCTGCTACTACATAAAGATAAAGGAGATGATTTTGAGTCAAGAGAGAACTCACTATTTTCCAAGTTTAAATCAAACTTCTCTACTCACAATACCTGAAGTAAAACAGGATATTTAAAATAACTATTTTTAGGCCTTACTCGAGATGCTTGAAAAAAGCAATGAACATATCCCAATTTCCCAGCTTGGAATTCTCTTCGGTGGCGACTGGGGAAGTGTTCTCTCAATGCAAGGCGTAAGTCATCGCAAAAACTACAAATAGATTGCTAGCGTTCTCGCTTTGTCTCCTACGAAAAAAGCTCCTTGACGGCGATTGAAAACGGAAATCTCGGTACTGGTGCACAAGGGAAAACAGTTCTCGTCTCAACGATGAAGTCTCCAGTGCTGCATGCTGCCAAATATTTTGATACTTTGCAGCTGAATCCTCAATTGGTCAAAAATGAAATAACAACTTTACTCTCGGTGAGCATATTACTCTGGAAGAAAGACCGCTTTCAGCTGCAAGGAAATCAGCACGTTGTGACTCTTTTCGGCTTCATCACAGAAGACAACAAAGAGATTGGAATCCTGATGGAATACTGTAAAGGAGGCTCTTTACTTAATTGTTGATTTTATTTTAAAAATGGGTAATTTATGGAATTTCCAGTGATACGTGATCGAGGGAAGAAATACACTGAGAAGGAGATATTGTTCTGGACTGCCCAAGCAGCTAGTGGGCTTTGCTACCTCCATGACAACAACATAACGCATAGAGATGTCAAACCAGCCAAGTTTGTAGCCATTTCTCGACAAAAAAGTGATTTCCAGCATGGTTTTGAACTCGGATCATTCTATCCTAAAGATAGCTGATCTTGGAATAGCAAAAATAATTGAAAATACTGCCCTGGCAGCAAAAGATTTCACAAATACATGCTGGTTTGGAACAGAGGGCTATAATTGTGAAGAAGCCTACACGGATGAGGCTTACAATCCAACTGTGGATGTTTTCTCGCTGGGAAGATCCATTTGGCATATGATCTATCGAGTTCCTCCCATGGATTCAACAGTAGAAGAGACAATAGAAGCTGAATATCTGGCTGCCAAAAAAGGAAATAATTGGTCGATTTATAATTCAATTATTGAAGGCCGTTCCTATCCAGAAATAGTTCCAGTCTCAGTAGAAGTTTGGCTCTTCCACATTGGGTAATTGGAGTCTATTAAAAGAGCTTAAGCTTTTAGAATGATAGTCGAAGGGAAAGAAAACCGCCCAAATATGGAAAAAGTTTATGCATTTTTTAGTCAAAAAAGTAGAGAAAATCCTATAGAGCCAGTTGATAAAGCAGAGGCTTTAGCAAAATGGTTTTTAGTTTCTGAATCAAAGCCTACGAAAGAAGAAATACAAGATTTTCTGGGCGCTTTATGAATAAATCTTTTATTTTTGTTTGAATTGTAATTGATCATGCATTGCTGAGCCAGACTAAACGCTACTCTGATAAAAGTGAGCAATCAAGAGGGCAAAAAACTCTGGATTTTGACAGTCCGTTAGCTTTTATTCGCGCTTTTGAGTCTCGCCTCGATTACTGCATCTACAGAAGCCCTGTAGGCTGTTTGCTCTCAAATATAATAGATTTATTTGGGAGAAAAAGCTTTGAGTAAACGGTCTGCATAGTTACCAGGAATGACTATAGCACAATATGTATTATCTATATCGTGTTTCAACATTGGTCCTCTTCGCCATGCTTTTCCATCAAATATTTCCGAAGAAATAAAATCTCCATTATTCTGTTGGCTTTTCTCCTCATCACGTCCAATCACAATAATTTCATTGTTTAATCCAAAACCAAGAAACTCTCTTCTTTTAACTTGAGGCGATAGAACTCGTTCCCAGGAACTATACTTGTCATCCAGATTGAATCGAACCATTTTGTTTGCTATCGAAGGAGTCTCTTTCCCAATTGCATAAAGATAATTTCCAATGCCGAATATGGACGGCCCGTAGCAGTTTGTAAGAGTTGATTTGAATTCAATCCATTCGCCGTCAAACTTCGCCAAATCTCCCTCCCTTGTGCTTAAAAATATTGTAACCTTGACCACGGCTGCACTGATGCAGTAATTTGAATATCCGGTAGCAAAATAATTCAAATTCCTGGAAAAAAATATGTAGCCTAATAAGCAGTTTTGGCGTCTTTTTTTGAAACAGACTATAACTAAGTCACTCCAATTTAAGTCTATTTCTACTCTTCTAGATATTTCAAATACAAAAAAAGGATAACTAACTCAATTAAACCCCAGGGTTCTTCCTCGTCTTCAGTATCATAACTGAGTCCAGCCTCTCCTTCGATATCAATTATCCCAATGGCCTTGTCTTGGACAAAAGTAATAAAGTTAGTAATAACCATCTCTTCGGGTATATCTTCCAGCTTTTGCCATTGGAAATTCCTATCGAATTTGTGTAGTTCAGCAATAAAAGGAGAATCAAGCTTTGCTCAGATCCTGATTAATCATTTGATTTCTCTGGATGTAAAACAACTGAATGAGAAAGATAAGCTAAGTCAGAAGAATTTATTTTCCTGTGGCCTGGTCAAAAATGATTTATTTGAGGAAGCTTTAGCTCAAAATGCGGTTCGAACAGAAAATAAAGTTGAAAAAGAGAGCGGAGGGCAGCAAAATACATCGGTAGGATTTTTAACTTTTAGACTCTGCTTGTAGGTATTAATTTTGGCTGGTAGTGGACTCTTAAATACAATTTACTTACTCGATTCGAGGGCTCAAAGTTGGAAGAAACTAAGAATCACTCTTCCAGTGGAAATGTCTTGCTCTGGAGCTGTTGTGCTTAATGAGGAAATCTATATTTTTGGAGGATGTTCCATGGATCAGCAGAGAGGATATATTATTTATAGTAATACTTATCAGCATGGATGTTATAAATTGAAAGATGATGGAAATTGGATGAAATTGGCATGGCTAAATCAAAAAAGAGCTTTTATTTTCAGTAGCTCACTGGTTGATGGCATCTTAAATATACATGTATATTTATATTTATTTCCCGTGTCAGTGACTTTTTCACTAGGGGTGCGTAGTCTAAAGGTAGCGTAACCAGAGTAGAAAGAACAGTCGTCGGCTCATTTGGAGACAATAGCACCAAAACCGAGGCTCGACTTTCAATTCTTTAAGCGCAGTCATTTTTGGGGAGAGCAAGCATCCTCTCTGCCTAGGTTTTCTGATGATGTGGCGCATAGTGGCATCATGGTAGCGTATATTGGCTACCATCGCTCCGACCAGGGTTTCTGCGATGGGAGAGAAGCAAACTGAACAACCGCACGGTAAAACGGATTAAGCTAATCTGGAACTCTAGTTCAAAAAAATTTATTTGGAACAAATTCTTACTCTTACTTCAAATCACTTTATTTAGTTTTCCGTAAGTTTATACGTGAAAAAGCAACAAAAGAAGACAGTTCTGCATCATGGCGAAAGTCCAGACATAATATCGCCAGAAAATTTTTAGAAATGGGAAAGAGGGTAGCTGGTGGTAAAATCGGGATCTTGAATAAAGGCTATTGCATAAAGGTTAGAGAGTTCCGAAAAGTTGACTCAAAAAAGTCCGAAACTTTGACTTTCCAATTTTTGGAATAGAAACCCAAAGTCGGTTCCGCCCAGCCCTGGTTTTCACTGGATTATTTCAAAAGACCCTAGGATATTAAAAAAAAAATCAAATTCAATAAAAAAATCTAGGATGTACTCATCTTTAATAAGTAGAATAAAAAAGATTTTAAAAAGACAAAAAAATTAACTTACTTGCAATACAAGAAATATTTTCCTTTCTGTCTTTCTTTTTCGATTATGCTCTGTACCGAGCACTTGCTATGATATTTTTTTTAGAAATTTTCTCATTACTTTTATAATTTTGAATTTCAAATTTGAGAATACTAGCTGCTTTTGAAGCTTCACAACTGTTGTGAAAAAGATTATATCATCCCTAGGATAGAAGAAATCTATAAGGAAATCCCAAAGAAAAAGTAGACTTATGAGAAGTCAAGGTTTGTTTTAAAAAAAGGGATATGCGGGTCAAGATCACTAAATGCAGGGGTCGTTGTCTCGTTGAGGACGAAGATGAAGAAAATCCTTGTCCCTTTTATTTCCAAGAACCAAGAACAATTATTGAAAGCAATTTTCATACCAAAGACTACCGTATCTTCAACTAGAAGTTCGTGAATGTAGCCAATTGGCAGGAAAAAGATCTAATCTATGTCGCTTTTTTCAAGCCTCCCTTCAGATTGTTAATATCAAGAACTGGAAAATCCATGATTTTTTTCGTTGCGCATAGGAAAATGCATGAAGAGTTGGCCAACAATCACGGGTGTGGATCAAAAAAATTAGTTGATTTTTGCGGAAATTTCGTGATTGACTTCTTCTGTCAACAGACCTGTTTATTATCTTAATTGGGAATAAATAATTGAACAATCTTTTTTGAGTTTTTCTGGGAAAGGTGGAAGAGGGCTTTTGGAATTTCTCACAGCAGTTGTAGTCCATTTTAGACTTATCTTGCAGTCACGCCTTATCTTATTGCCTTATCAGTCGCTTTTATCGATATTCATGACAGCCTTTTCCCCTTTTTGCTTAAATACTAATAAACCTGTTTAGAATGGCTGGCTACATAGCCTTTGTGACTAAAAACGTTAAACTTCGAGGAAAATGTGCGAGTAATCACGAGATCTCAGGGAAATATGAAACTCTGTCTTTCTCCAGAAGATCTCAATCATTTGAATACCAAGTTCTGGGGAATACAAATTAGCAAATAATAGGGAAAATTGCACAACAATCTGTTCGAATTCCTACCTCTGGCAAAGCAAGGATTCCAGCTGTCAAGTGTCAAAGGCAATTTGGTAATCGAGGACTTCTTGGATTCGAGTGAGCTAAAGTTCCTCGAGAATATCATAGAGATCACTGGCTCGCTATTTATCATGGGATATAAATCGATCACTTTCAGCGCGTTGCCCAAACAAGCTTAACACATCCAATTCATACTAGTTTTCATTAATTTTTATGAGAAATCACTCCGTAGAATTTTGAAATATTCCGATAATTTCAGATTCCCCTGCTCTCATTAAGCTCGTGGAGAATCCAACTTTTGAGAGATTGGATCTGCTGAATTTGAATATCTCGAAGTTCTGCAAGATCAATCAGACCAGCTAGACAAATCTTGCAATCAAATATTGCCCAAAATTCAAAATTGCCGATAAGTTGAAGAAGCAATTCTGCCTCACTGAGAAGAACGCATTCGTCGTTTCCAATTCGACTAAAATTCCTACCGTTTCTTCCATCTCTGACAGCAGTGAATAGTCGATTGCTAGCAAGGAAGCTAAAGAAGAAGTCATCGAGCAAATGGGGCTATTAGAAGCTGAGAATGTCGTCTACGTAGCCATTCGTAAGTCTCTCTTTTCATATTTAAAATAGCTCAATCTCCATTTAGTTCCAATGCTATTGGGAGACATTATCGATTATCACCATAGTCTTACTCAAAAAACGCACAAGATGCGTTCAAGTGTTATCTGGTATGCTATCGACCCAATTCAGAACGACTACAAGGTGACTCCGCTGATCTGCACTATGATTGACAAGCCAGAATTTGATTCAGCTTACAAGAAAGGCTTGGAACTTGTTCGCAAAGAACTGGCCGAGTATGAGACAAAAATTATGGAAGTAAACAAGGAATGCATAGAGAAGAGTGAAAATCTCATCAAGTCGACTTTTATCAACCACGAATTTGAGGGAGCGGTGTTCGCCACTCCGGAGGACCTTCATTGCTTTAATCTAAACCTGGAGAGGTTGGATAGGCCAAGAACCGAGAAGCCGGTCTACGTGTCTATATAAAAGAAGGAAGAAGAAGACAAGAAAAAGGCGGAAGAAAGGAAAAAACTGGAAGGATGGAAACAAAAAGATATTCGGGAAGCTGTGGAGGGTAGAGCCGCTTGTAAGCTGTTAATCCGAGGAAAGGACAACATCTATAGACGGCGCTTTAACGAAATGATCAGGAGCGATGTCATCAAAAACGACGAGTCCAAAAAGCAAAAGTATTTCTCATCCTACACTAGGAATAATGTCAGTTCCTTTTTTCATTTTATCAGCCAGAACTCTTCAGACGCCTGATTTTGCCCATCGGATGGCGATGTGCCTCCTGCACCTACCGCCAGGTAAAAGTGCCAACTTTACGGCGGAGGGTATTTTCCATTTCTTCCGCATAGTCCATCCGAGCCTTTTTGGAGATCCAAAGCCAGGTAGACAGAAAAAGAAGTAATTGGCTAAATTGATGGCGGCTGAGGATCCTCTCCAGCCCAGCTATATTTATAATTTTAATGTGAGAAAAGTGAGGATTGTTGGCGAGTTGAGGAGAGACTTGGACGCGCTGAAGAAGATTCTTGCCATGCCGGATGTTCGAGCAAAGGGACTACTCTCCATGAACAGATGTGGAGTTTGCTCTTCTTATTTTCATTTCAACAAAATTCTATATTTTAGTGGGTCTTCCTGGGAAATTATGCGTGTGAGCATCCACAAAGTCTGAAGTCGATTCTGCTTCTTTTGGCTCTGCAGTTTCAATGGCGAAGGAGAATTATTCTATTGAGAGGCGCCCTAGAATTCCAGACAGATGGATTCGAGAGATTGTTAAAGCAGCGTTTTCCAAGGGAGCATAAAGAGATCTTCAGCTATTTCAAGCGGATCTTTGATAGAATGCCAATCAATTGTCGCCTTTTGCATAAGATCTACTGTATTCATAGCGAACTTACAAATGTTGATATCAATCCGACTCGGGCGTTTCTCTCAAAGCACCAAGTCTGTTTGAAAATTCAAAGAGAAGAGACGACTGAGCGCAGCCAAAAAGTCACTAATTCCGCCGTTTAGAAGCCAAAAAATTCGCTGTATGTCGACTCGATCAACTGGATCAAGAGGTGGTCATTACCCTATGTGACAGTCCGCGATTATTATGATAATGTGGAGACTGAGGAGGCTATCACTATGGAGAGGAGATTATGAGGCGAATCCGGCTACAAACCGGCATGCAGGTCTTTTTCATCACAACTCCACTCGATTGCGGGCTCGGAATTTTTGGAGACGATGATCGGTCAAAGCTCTTCGTGATCAGCAGCGTCAAAGGACTCCAAAGGGCATGGATGCCAAGAGACGAAGCTGCCAGTAATTACGAAAGTTGATTCTGAAAACGAGCGGATCTCTTTTATAGGCATCCTGGAGAACAACGAGAAGATCAGCTTCGACGAATATAACGATACCTTCAATATTGTTAATACGCATAAATAAATTATTTTAAAAGTTGCTTTTAGGGTTTTAAAACTGCAAAAATACTCGGCTTCAATTCTGATTTGAGACGCAGTATGGTCGAGTGATGACCCTGAGTCAATGATGGTCAAGTCAAAAGGATTATCTGGAGAAGGATCAAAAGGGGAGTTGGCTGATGTGGTGACTGGAGAGCGGTTGGTGTCTAGCACAGTGTTTTCTACTCGTATATTTTGTGGTAAAATAAATACAGTTTGATGAATTCACTGGTTTACTCCGACCGATTCCCCTTAGTAACTAACATGCACCACCTCCACAGTCGTCTCTTTCTGATTAAATTTTACATTTTATTCAAGCCAAGTTACCAGAGATAATTAGCAATTTAATAATCATTGCTTTGACAAGATTGGGCTGCGCCACCTTGAGCGGCGCTTAATTTTAAGCATTGAACCTAAACTTTAACTTCCTGCGATTTGCGAATAGAAGTAATATATTGATGACGATTTTGGTTCTAGAAAAAACCCTGGGCTCTTCATCTCTTCCCGTTCAAGTTTTAGGCCCCTTCCCCTCTCGAAATTTAGTCTCGTTTCCCCTCGAATTTTCATCCCATTCCTCCTAAATTTTTTGACCCCTTTCTCCTCAAATTGTAGTCCCAAACTCTTTTCTTTATTTTTTTGGGGAGCGGTTGTTTTTTTTCTAATTTTCAGGAAATTTCAAGGATTCGGTAGAAGGTCGGATCGAAAGGAGTAAAGTCTTAGGGACTCCCTGATAAGCTATGGGGTTTGGAAGCGTTAGGTTTCTATAAAAGTGTATTTAGGTTTGGACGGACTACTTTATAAAAGTAGTGAAATCTTTTTTCTGACTCTATAGAAGCTAGGAAATTCTTTTGCTCTTCTCGAAATGGCAGCCTAAATCGGCTCATAAGATATAGATCGTTGAGTTTATAGGGATGCCACCTCCCCCCGCAATTTTAGACTTCCTTGAGCAAATTAGCACGGTTCTAGGTTATCACCAGTCCTAGCGACAATGAATATGGGTCCTTGGGGAAAAAAGTCCCAGATAAAATTCGAGGAGAAGGGAGCCTAAAATTAGAAGAGAAAGGGGCCTACAATTTGTAAAGAAGTTTCAAAATGCGAAAAAATTGGGAGGACCTTCAAAGAACCGCCAGAGGCGGCGCAGCTCATTTGTTATCAATAGAAACAGTTGGTGCTCAAACAGTTAGTACTCAAACAGTTGGTGCTTAACAGTTGGTGTTCAAACAACTGACAAAGACACCCAAATTCTCACCATACTTTCTAGCCTTCTCTCGTTTTAAAAAAAAATAAATTTCTTATCAATTCCTTTTTCATTTTATAGATTCATGACGATTTTCTCACCGGCCTTTTCATTCTGATAACTAGCTTTGAATAAATTTTATCAGAGAGCGAGAGAAGGGGAGGGGAGTGATAACACCTATCAATTACAGGGTGGCTGAAAAGTTCAGGCAATTTTTTGAAATTTGTTGGTAGCGCAAAAAATTAGATAAGTTAAGGAATCTCCACAATTAACCAAATATTAGCTAACTTTTACGCAACATAAGTTTATTTCAAGAAAAAACTTTACAATAAATGCTCGAAATTGCCACCATTTGCCTCAATATATTTTCTAAGTCGCTTCTTAAAATTGCCTACGATGGTCGCACATTGCTCTACCGTAATCGAATGAAAAGATTTTTTACTGTTGAACCATTATATAACCTCCAGAATTGCCGTTAATTACTCAAGAAAAGATAGCAGAAGAGTATTTCAGCAAGAACAATAGGTCGCAGTCATTTCCCGGCCTCAGTCATAGTCTGGGCAGGTATCTGTGCCTCAGGAAATACACCACTGATTTTCATTGATAGAAATGTTAAAATCAATGCTGTCATCTATCAAAAATTAGTTCTTTGTGATGTACTCAAGCCGTGGGCAAAAAATTATTTCGGTCGCGAGGGGTTTTTACACCAACAGGGCTGGGCTCCTTCTCATTTAGCAAAATCAACAGTTGCCACTTGCGAAAAATTGTTTCCGAACTTTTGGGACAAAGATATTTGGCCGCCAAACAGCCCAGATCTAAATCCTTTGGACTATTCAATCTGGTCAATACTGGAGCAGAAAATTTCGGCTAAAAGATATGATACAGTTGAAGCACTCAAACAGACTCTTACTCTGGCATGGAACGAAATTACGGTAGAGCAATGTGCGACTATCGTAGGCAATTTTAAGAAGCGACTTAGAAAATATATTGAGGCAAATGGTGACAATTTCGAGCATTTATTGCAAAGTTTTTTGTTGGAATAAACTTATGTTACGTAAAAGTTAATTAATATTTGGCTAATTGTGGAGATTCCTTAACTTATCTAATTTTTTGCGCTACCAACAAATTTCAAAAAATTGCCTGAACTTTTCAGCCACCCTGTATATTCCCACAAGGCCTTTTGCTACGTGTGTCACTGCTTTTATTTTTTTTTCTTTTAAAAAAGATCTTAAAGGAGTAATGGATGAAGAGGATGTAGCTGTTGTCCCAGTTGACGAAATGGAGGACATTCAATTTCTAGCTCCCATAGGCCGTGAGTTAAAATTGAGAAATAGATAGAAATTTAGCTCGTCGAACGAGGATAACCGACCCGACCGTCCCACATTCTATTTTTACGTTTAGAAATATGGATGTTGAAGGAAGACACCATTCAGATATCAGTGCTGATGTATATGTACCTGAATACGGGTAAATTTTCGACTTTGTTAAAGCAAATTCCTTTTGAAGCCGTGTACTCCATACTCGCACTAATACTGTTGCAGAGTTAATAATAAATGAAGCTGATAACAGAGAAGAATGCGTCTTTGAGGTAAATTTTTTACAAGAAGAATTGTGGTAGTGACGGTTCCTTTTAAAAGGAATCTTCAAAACTTTTATTAATGACGTTGAAAAAAGTGATTTAGTTCTCACGGCAACATCCGAATTTTCAAAAGCATTTGTGTTTTTTGGGAAAACCTAGTATTTGTGGAATAATCTCAAATAGAGCTTTCTACAGTCTGGATACAGGTCTATTTCTTACCTCTTTCCAACCCAAAATCTTTCAGTTTTTCTTACCCTTAAACAGAATGCCTCTCCACGCACAACATTTTCCAATAGGTGCTCTCAACAATTTATATCCGCTTTGAATTTTCTTCATTCTGAAAATTTTATTCACGGAACCCTTGCGCCACGCTTGCAAGTGGATTGTCTAATCAAACTCTTAAATTTAGCATTCTTTTTGATTCGGCAAAGGAAGTCAAATTGTTCCTACCTCCTCATCCATTTTTCGAGATTGATAGGTCTGTTTCCATCTGATTAGATCGAATCTTTAAATAGAACTAGTCCATACACAGCTGTTGAGTTGAGAGCTGATAGAAGATCTAACCCTACAATGGAAAGTGATATGTATTCTGTGGGATCAATCATCTACAGATTCTACCATGCTAGGTAGGGTTCTTGAGTATTTGAAGAGAAAACCCATAGGGATCCGCCAGTGGAGAAGGTTAATGTTGATTTTCGACCAGATATGAATCGAACCGTTAAAGAATTGATAATGAGCTGTTGGAGTGAAGATATTAATGATAGACCAACGGCTCAAGTAGCAGCGACTACGATAGATACAATAATCTAGCTGAATGAACCTTTTTAATATTTGTTTCAGCTTGGATTTTGTTTTAAAACAATTCTTATATTTTCTATTTCCTGCTTTCCTTAACAAAATTTATTCAGGTTTCTAACGCTTGAATTTAATTTTTTTGAATTTAAAACAGTAATGAGTAAACAAGGCTGTGAGTTTCTTTCTTATTTTTCCATTTTTGTCAATTCAGTGTCACCGGAGAAACGGCTCAAACAGCTAGAGGCAGAGTTAAAAGCTTGTCAAGATAGAGGAAACTATTATCGAGAAGTAGTTGAACGTCATGGAGGAAAACTGATAAATCAAGGAGAAAGCTTCACTAAATCTTATGCGTATCAGTCTTCTGGCTCGAGAAATAGAATTGAACCTTATTCAAGACCTATAAACCCTCCATTTCTTGATAAAGACATATCCGAGAGGATTATCAGGTTTGAATGTGAGTTACTCATCCATTATCAATGAGGAATCTTCAGCTGAAAAGAAAGAACTTCAGCTCAAGATTTACGAGGAGAAGAAGCTGCAGTTTATAACCAAAGTGGATCTCAGTTCTCAGAGAATTACCCGAGCTATTTCTTGTCTTATGGGGTTGGTTTTTAGCTCAGAACTTTGAAGTCTTTTTTAAAAACTTATTTGGCTTTAGAAAAATAAGACTTTTCCCTTTCTCTGAGAAGGAACTACCTGGAATCTCTTCCGATTGTGTTGTTGGCCATTATGGGTTAGCGGAGATTTCAGACGAAGGCGAAAAGAAATATTTCTTAATGCTGAAATTTTGCTATTTCGTTAATGATGAAGAGGATGAAGAGGAAAAAGAAATCAACTTGGAAACCTGTTCACTTTATTGTTAAAACAAATCAACCTTAATTTAGATCTAAGAAAGCACTCGGTCAACGAAGACCAACTCCAACTTTTTGCTTTGGACATTGCTCGTGGATTGAATTATCTCCATATGAAACGAATCGCTTACAAAAATGTCTGCTTGAAAAATGTTCTAATTCATGGACGCCGAGTAAAGTTGGAACATCCCGCTGTAGTCGGCTCCGAGATGCGCAACGCAAAGGAATCGGAAATAGCAGAGGACCTGATGCAATATAGAAATCTGCTTGAAGAAGCGCTTGAGTAAGACCTTTTGGAAACTGGAAAAATAGTTTTTCTAGAGTGAAAAAGGGAGAAGAAAGTATTAATTTTAATCAACCTCTAAGAGATTTAATTGAAAGTATCAAACAGTGAGGAATTCGACATAAACTCATTCACTTTCAGCGACAAAAATACAACCTTAAGCAACGTAATTTCATTTTTAGAAGAAATACAACCATCCGAGGGTGCCAATCATTTTAAAGTCGTATAATGTAAGGGAAGTTGTATGTATTTTGCCTCTGACAATAGAAAATGACTAAAAATTGACTAATAAAAATTTGCATTATTCCGTTTTCTGACTTTAGAGACCGAGATCAGAAAGGCTAGATGGTTTCCAAGTTGGCTCTTACAGTTTTCATATTCTGCAAACTTGTAGAGATTGAGACTAAAATTCGAAGGGAAAACCTTTTTATGGAAAACTCGAGAAGAAAGGTGTCTAATACTTGAACGGGAAGAAATGAAGAGCCCAAGGTATTTCCAGAACCAAAATCGTCATTAATATATTAATTCTATGACGACGAGTTTGCCTGCGAAAACTCACGATTCCGTTCGTTTTTCAGTCGACTGAACGGCATTTCCAACGACTTCTACGCATCTTTCTTCATCACAGTGGAGATGCATCAATCTTGGAGGAAAATCAAATCTTTTAGCGCCGAATTTCCCGAAAAGATTAGCGCCGGTTGCTCTGCAAATCAATAAAAAATTATTTTGAATTCTTACTGTTTAGACCAATCAGCTTTGTCAATTTCCTCAAGAAGCCTAAATCCTTCAAAGTTGAGTTTTTATTTCCAAAGTACCGTAGATTCTCTCCGCTTTGCTCAGAAAATCAGTCTGCTTCTCGGGAATCCTGACCAAGCCGTAGAAAGTCCCATTCTCCTCGACAAAAGTGTTGTTTTTGATGGCGTCGAGTGCTTTTTGCACAAATTTGGGTACATTTTCTGGAGAGAGCTCCGTCTCCAAATTGAATTCAAATTCCACATGTAAGAGCTAAACTGCAGCAACGGCTGGAAGCAACAAATCGCCAATAATATGAGATTCATCGTGGAGAGACTGGCTGTCTTGGACGAGAAGAATCTACTAGAATGAATGGCGAAATCAGGGGATTTTAATCAGATTGACAGTTATGACCCAAGAGATCGCATTGAATCAATCTTCCTTCAAATGATTGGGATTGAGAATAAATGATTTTTAAACAATTTATGAGAATTCCATTCTTCGAGGGAACGAGAAATGGATTTCATCCAAATACGGCTTAAAAATTATGAAAATTTTAGAAAACTTTCTTCAAGAGATCGGGGAATGGATGTATAAGCATAAGATGATAGTCTTCGAGGCAGTTTTGGTCCATAAATCCAGTCATTTCCACCAAATCTTTCGGATGTTTCACCATTATTTTCATAATAACCAAACACAATAATTCCATTTGAGAGTTTTCCTATTCCAAAAGAACTTCGTGGATGTTTAAAACTCTACTTTTCTGTCCATTCCATCTCGGGATCTTCGATATCCATTTCCCATACGCTATTTAATGGACAAGATCCTGAAGTGCCGCCAAAAATGAATAGAGTTAAATTGTTGAATAGCATTGCATGGCCGAAAACTTCAAAACGTAAATCATAAAATAAAATCCATTTCTGTAGTTTTGGATCAAACATCTCCGCAGATTTTGAGATTCCCTCGTCATATTTTCCTCCGGTAACAAATATTCGATCCTTACATACTGCTGCTGCACCCTCTTTTACATAATTCATTTTCCTGGAATCTTTTGATTAAAAGTGCAGTCAGGCGTCTCCTATAGTATACTTCATTCGATGCAAAATAATGCGCTGATTTCGGAAATACACACGAAATTGCATGAAATTAATTGAAAAAAGAAAATTTTGTCGCACTTTTGGGTCTGCCGCTATTACTGTAGCCACAGAAATCCGGCACCAACGCTAGAGACCCTTTAAAGTTTGGAGGAAAACTAACGGCATGTAGGTCTATTTGTTTTGAGAAATATCACTTTTCGGCTGAATTTAGAGGTCCTCCAGAATATTCAGAATATCCATAATCTTTTCCTCCAATAGCCCAGATGTCTCCTTTGTAAACCAGAGAGCTACTGGAAATATTACTTCTTTTTTGATATAGCGATGCCAATTTCATCCAACTTCCACCATTTTTCAATTTGTAACAGTCCTGCAGAGTTTTGCAATTGTCATATCCTCAACAAATATAGATTTCTTCATTGAGGACAACAGCTCCAAAATCTCGCATTTCCACTAGAAGAGTGATTCTCAGTTTCTTCCAACTTTGAGCCACCGAATCAAGCAAATAAATCGTTTTTGAAAGTCTCCAATCGCCCAAAATTAATATCTACAGGCAATATCAAAAAGATAAAATCGAACCGATATATTTTGCTGTCCACCGTTCTCTTTTTCAACTTTATTTTCGTTTTGATTCACATTTTGCCCTAAAAATCCCTCAAATAAATCACTTTCGACCAAACCGCAGGCAAATAAATTCTTCTGACTTAGTTTATCTTTCTCATTCAGTTGTTTTACATCCAGAAAAATCAAGTGATTAATCAGGTTAAAATGCTTATTTTCAGATTCAGGTCTTGTTCTAATTTTTGTCACTAAATTTCTCATCGACCAGTTTCAAAGACTATCCAAATTTTTTTGATTGACATCAAATTCTAAGGTTTCGAATCTGTCGCTCAAATTATCATTTTTTGAAGCTAAGTCTTCTTCTAGTTTTCCCACTAGCTTTTCTCATCGACTATTTATCAAATAAAATTAGCTTTTCTGAGTCAATTCCTGCTAATTTCTATTGGAATTATTCTCCATTCGAAGCCTTTCATTTTCTTGTCTCAATCGCTCTATTTCGGCATCTTTTCTCGTAATTTTTGATTTTTCTCAATTATAATAGCTTCATATAATCGTAAGGCCGGATCAGTCTCAATTATTCCAGACATTTTAAAAGAGGCTGAAGATTATGTTGTGGCCGGTGAGAAAGCAAAGAAAAGGAAATTAAGAGAGATGTTGGTATGGCGTTACACAGCGCACGAATAACAAAGTCCCGCGCCCAGCGCCCGGGAGAACGAGTCGACATTTTTCGTAAATTGTATTCAGAGGTCAATCGCCGCCCAAAACTAATATTCACAAAAAATGGAATAAAATCCTACCGATATATTTTCTTCATCGCCTTCCAACTCCTCCACTTCTTCTGCTTCGTTTTCTGTTTGAGTTGAGTTCTCTAAATTGACTCCACTCTCAAAAAAGAGACAAACCAACTCTTCTCCCGAGTTCCTATCCTCCCCTAGCCCATTCTTGTCAGCCTTACACTCATCAATTTTCCTTTCAAATTTCTTCACTTCATTCTGCGCCAATACGCTTTCTGTTTCTTTTTCTCTCAGTCGCTCTCTCAATTTCTCACTTTCTGAAATCGATATTTTCGAATGGAGAATATCTCTCACCTTCGATCAGAGAATTAATAGCTGTTTGCTTCTCTCCATCCAACTTTTGCAACTCTTCGACTTCTTTATTCTTCTCTTTTAGTTCCAACGAAGTTTCAAAAATAATTTCTTGAGCCTGTGCCAACTTTGTTTGGAGCTCATATATTTTCATTGGATCAGTTGCATTTTCAGCCATTTTGAATAATCTTATTGGAGGATAGCAAAAGGGAGATAGCTGGAAAGCGATAGCAATAAAAGTTGGGTGACTGATAAGGGCAGTTTAGAGTCAGAGACGGTGAGAAATTTAAAAAAAATTGTAAGAATGGGGAGATCTCTTGGCTGGAAAGAGTCGATCTTTCACTCATCTTCCCGTCTTACTTCTTTATTTTTCTTGTAGAAAAAAATAATGAAAAAGAAAGTTATATTTTTTTAATGTAATAATCACAAGCAAAACCTCTAAACATCTTCGTCAAAACGAGCATCCCATGCTGATTGCCTCTTTTTCAATCGGATTCGACTCCAGTATTTTTTCAACCCTTTTCTATTAGAAATGAGAGAATCGGTAATTTATTCCAGATAATTTCCTCTGAAGATGATCCAATCCAAAGAAAATCTTTGAAGACTCTCTTTTACCATTTTTGAATTTGAATGCTCAATAGAATTTTCGAGGTTATCTCAAAGCACGGATCTTCCACTACCTACTAAAGCTGTTTTTTTTAAAAATAAAAATCTCTCATAAATTGCCGTTTTCTATGACTGCCTTTATCTTTTTGCACCAACAAAATTTGATGCTTTTCCTCTTTTGATACGGTTACGATAGCCTTCTTTGAAATAAACAAACCGGGCTAATTTTTTGGAAGCTAAGGTAAAAAAGATGGCTGAATCAGTTCTCAAAAATAGGCCTTCTATGGCACTAGGCAGGCGAAAAATGGGATGCCTTTATCTTTTTGTACTACACTGTAAGGCCAAAAAAGTATTAAAAGATTTTTTTTGAAATTTTGCCTGTGAAGGTAGTTAAAATAGGAGTTTTCGGGGATAAGAATAATAGCAAAAATGTTAGTTTCTTATAAACATTATAAAAAACTCTCGAAACGAGCTTCTAGGATTAGAGGCTAAAATTAAGCATTACGGTAGTGGGTTACGGTATTTCTGTGGGACTGTCCTTTTTAAATTTAAAACAAAATTTCTTGAAATTTTGGTTTTTAGTTGGTAAAGAGACTGATCTAAATTTATCTAATTTGATTTAATTCAAGAGGTTTTCTCACAAATCGAGAAACGTTTGACTTTGATTATTGGGTAGTTTCGTATTTTACTTATTCCCGGTTGACCCCTTGGAGCTCTTCAATACTCCTTTATCTTCACAAGCGCATCTTTCTTCCAACTATCTGCGCCTTCTACAGTAAGCCAAAGGAGATTTTATCGCCCTCTTTTGAAGATTTCTTCAGATGTTTGAATTCTCTCCCGGTCCAGATTAAATTTTCACAAAACTGCGTATTCGCGTTGCCCCGAGATAGGGGTTTTATGGTGGGACCCGCTTTTATCCTAAAATTATTGCTAAAGGGTAAAAATGGGTCCCGGTGAAAAAATGAGACCCCAAGAATTCTCGGTAGGCAGTTTTATCTTATTTTTTGAACAGCCTATAGAAAATGGTGCAAATTGAAGAGTTGTCGATCCTGAGTATCATGTTGAGCTTCCCACACATGATTAAAAAACTTATCGAGGACAGAATTCTCTTACAAGAGACTGGAAGAGCCCGTTTAAACACAGCGGCACTGATTTAAGCGAAGCCCCACCCCCAAATACATGGACTAACCTAAATTATTTGCTAAAACAAATACCTAAAAAAATAAATGACAAAATAAAAGCACTCACTTGAATAATCTTTCTAATTTGCGTAATTTGATGGAAATTATATAATTAAATTCGTTTATAATTCTAATTTCCTAAAAATCTAATAAGCCCTCTTGGGGGGACTTGTATGTATGGTTGTGGGGGCTAGTTTAAATTCTATCCAACTATTTTTGTCGAAAAGTAGATAAAAATTTGTCCAAAGTTTCGACAAAAAACTAGGAATTCAAAAGGTTGGCGGTAAATTTCAGCACCCTGGATGTGGCACAAAATGTTTATAATCTCTAAAAAAGAAAGAAGAAAACTTACTGAATGACTCTGGCGAATCCAAAGTCTCCAATTTTGACATTTTCACAGGCGTCGAGCATGATATTTTCGCATTTGAGGTCTCGATGAACGATGCATTTCTGATCCATCCAGTTGAGGGCCTCAATCAGCTGGCGAAAAGTCACCTTCATATCGGACTCAGTTAATCCTTTAGCTTTGCTGACCACCTGAAGCGCTTTGATTTTCTGCAGAAGATCTCCCCCAGCAGCCCATTCTGTGACGAAGACGACGAATGGCAATTTCTCGTTTGAGCGAAAATCCTTAACCGAGTAGAATCACAGAATATTTGGGTGATTCAGCTGCATCACGATTTTCGTCTCTCTCGGCAAAAATCGGGTCGTATAAGCGCTTTTTTCCTTAGTTCCGATCACTTTGATCGCCACTTGTTTGGGCTTGCCACTCACCGATCCCGTGCAGACTGCCTTCGAGACGATAGAATAAGAGCCCGCTCCCAGCTTCTCTGCACCCTGTATGCCGCTATTCTTTAGAAGAGCCATAATATCTTTATAATTAGATTAATCTTAACAATCATACTGTATGGAATGTTTTAAATTGGAAAATCAATTTCTAAGTTTGAAAATAAATGCTGAATGCTTTTTATCGCCCCATCATTGGCCTTGTTTCTTATCAGTTTCCTTTCTTTTCCTCTTCCTCCAACAAATATTTTCAGCTATATAATTGCCTCCCTCGAAAAATGTCTGATTCAAGTCTAACTGAGAATGATCCGGTCATGAAAATGTATGAAGCTCAGGCTATTGTAGTTGAGAAGAATCAAGAAATTGAAGCTAAAGATAGAAAATTACGAAAAAAAGATGCGGAAATAAAGCGGATGAGACAAGAAATTGAAAGGCTTCGAATGAAAATTGATTCCAATAAAAATAAGCAGGAGCTTGTCGAAAAAAGTTTGTTTTTGGGTTGAAAATAATCGAAGAGAAATTTAGTCACAGAATTAGAACAAGAGCTGATTGTCGCAAAGAATGAGAACTTGCAGTTGCTAGCCCTACAAATGAATGGAAATCAAACAAATCGGCAATTAGAAACTCAGGGAATGACTCAAATAGGTTCAGTTAGTTTTAAGCTCTTTGCACTGAGAAGATCCAGCCACATTGAAAAATATTAAGTCTAGCTTAATCGATCGCTTTCCGCAAATGAAAAACAGATCAATACTGAAGCAAAGATTAACCGCCTACGTAATGACTTGATCGCCAATCAAGGAGTCAATGGCGCTACTGTTCCACCAAGAGAGCTCTACGTTCGAGCTCTCCTCAGCTACGACCAGAATCGCGAAAGCGGTGTTTCTAACCTTTCTAATGCCCTTCAATTATGGAGGCATTCTCCATATTAGGATCACATTTTTTTTTAAATCTTAAAAACCACCGAACTTCTAAAAGGGGGGCTTCTATTAGAAGAAATACGGTATATAAAAGATTGTACAGAATGATTCCTTCTACAGAAATGAACATCTTGGTACTCGGCCAGGCCGGGGTGGGGAAGTCGACCTTCATCAACGCCCTGGCCACCTACGTTACCTACGGCTCCCTTGATGACGCTGTTTCCGAAGATCTGATCGAGCTCATTCCCACCAAGTTCTACCAAACCGACAGCGACATGAACGAACTGACGATTCGAAGCGGCGAGTCGGTGAACGAGTCCTTTGTCGAGGGCAAATCGGCCACCAAAGAGCCACGGGCCTACATCATGGAGCACAACGACTGCCGATACAGGATTATCGACACGCCAAGCATCGGCGACGCGGACGGCATCACAGTGGACAAACAGAACATGGAGAATATCATGCATTTTGCCGCGCGGTACGAAAAGATCCATGCCATCTGTGTCCTGCTCTTGCCAAATGTGCCCCAGCTGACAGAAGAGTTCAAATTCTGCTTCAAAGAGCTCTTTGTCCAGTTCCACAGGAGCGCCGCCAATAACATCATCTTCTGCTATACGAATACCAGTGGCCACATGTTCATGGTTGGTCAGCAAATTAGGATCAAAACCTATAATTTTTTCTATATTATAGCCTCAAGAAACTCTCACTCAGTTGGGGCTGTTGCTCAAGGAAATCGATGAAAAGCATCATATTCAAATATCATCATATTCTCGGGACAAAAACAGAGCATATTCATTCGACAACATGGCCTACCGATATTGTTGCATCAAGAATCAATATGTAAGCTAAGCAAGGGGGCATAGCCCGAGGAGGAGGGGCCAATTGCCTATTTTTTCTAAAAACTTTTGATCCCAAATACCATATTTAACTAAATAGACCTATTTAGCCCGAGTTCAAATTCTCTACAGACGAGGATGAGAACGATCTCTACATAGATCTCTACACAAAAAGTTATACTATCTCACGGAAAGAGACAGATCGCATGCTGGAATTCATTCGAACCCTGACCCCACACGACTCCAAGGAGTCCATGGACATCTTCCGCGTCCGACAGATGATCGAGTGCTGCACCAACCCATTGACAGCCATCGGAAACGCCATCCAGAAGACCATCACTCAGATCGATGAGTATAAGGAACAGGTGCGCGGATGTGGAGACAATGTCAAGGAGCTCGAGAAGATGTCGATGATGAAGATGTTCCAGTCATTTACTGAGGAAAAAGAAGAGGAGGACATCACTACGGTCAGTCGGATAAAAAATAAAGAGGGTAAGAGATGATTTCTGTCAACTAAAGCCCGGATTTCAGAGATCGGGATTGAATCTCAAAATCAGCAACCATCCAGATGCCGAACTGGATCATTGCGATTTCGGGATCCATTAATCCCAACCTTTTTTCGGGATTCAATCCCGATCTCTGAAATCCGGGCTCTATTGTCAACTTCCCCTGTATGTTAACCCCCTAGGCTCAAAAAACCTTATAACTTTTCTCGGTTTAAGCAAGAAGCTGTTCGATCAAGCAAATATTTTGGTCGGAAGTATATCACTTCTTTTTAGATATTAAAAAAGTGCTGAACGAGAAGATTCGCTCGAATGAAGTCCTGAAGAAGGAGATCGAGAGTGAGCTGAAGCAGATCTACGAAGTCTGCGCCAAGGGTGCCTTTTTCCTGCAAAAGAATGCTCTCACTCCAATTAACGATGCTACAGAAGGCTATTTGATGAAATTGATAAAGTGCGGTAAACAATGTGTAAGAACCATGAGATTTTTTTGAGAGAAAAAACTTTAGGGCACCATAAAAAAGGTTCGAGAGTACGAGAAAATGTTGGATAATTACAACTATGAGAAGGCTATCTTCTATGACTATATAAGTCGACTCGAAGATGGAGTCGAGCCCATTCGATCGGATGAAATGTTGAAGTTGCTTAATGGTCTCAAGACAATGAAGCACTATGGGAAAGACGTTGAGGCTGCTATGCATCAGGCTCTAAAGCCGGTTAGAATCGACAGTAGTGGTGATGAACTCGAGAAGGCATACAATCCATTCAAAGATATATGGGAAAATCTGGAAGGGGCTGCGCACGTTCCTTGAATAAAAAGTAAGCATGTGAAAGAATTGTTTATATCCTCTTTATGGTTCTCTAATAAGTACCATTTTGATTTTTTTTCAGTTTTTCCATATTATTAGGGTGCTGCAAAAGAATAAAAATAATAGCACCCTTCATTATTCTTATTGTAACACACTCAATGAGTGCCAGTATTTTTACTTATGTCTAGATTTACGACTCCACGTTCTTTATCATTAATTTTGCTTGGAAGAGTATACCTCATGAAGTTCTCCTGTTTGCCCAACTATACCGTCAAGGACTTTTATGATAATGTGGAGACGAGAGGCTCGTGAAGAAGGGAGAGAAGAAGCCGTCGTCTGAACCTCTAGGGAAGGGCAAATAAGCCCGAAAAAAAGCCCAACAATTAGAAAATTGGGACTTTACAAGAAAAAGTAAAAATAATTGCGTTTTTCGGTCTTTTTTAAGGCTTTTTGGATTGTTCTTGATCATCTTCTCGAAAAAGCGATTCTCTTCACCAGAGTGGAAGCATTCGGGTTGCGAACCCAAACCCAAAACGCTGGATGGATCGACGCAAGCTGCCGCTGATTATTTCTGAGGATGATTTGAGGAGGAACAGTGTAGATCAGACGCCGCAGCCTGAATTGGATAAACAGTTGTGCAAAATGCCGAAGACGGCGAAACCGTAAGCTGTAAGATAAGATTCTAGATAAGCTATATTTATTTATAAATGTTTATTAAAACGTTAATTGATATGATTTATCACTTGATCCCATTCTACTCTATGTAATGGAAATCCTTAATCACAACAAAATTGACGAATTTGTCTTCTTTGTCACTTGCGTAGTTAATTGAATACCATTTGCCATTATAATGACAAAGATACTTATTGCTCTCTTTGTCAACTTTTTTGATGCCAGAAAGATTTTTTTCAATATAGCTTCTTTTTTCTTCATTCTCTGGTAACACCAATCTTGCTTGGGGGTGTTTGATACCTTCACAGAGCCACATGCCATAATCGTTGAATTAACTCAGAGATATTTTTACACACATATAATGTCTATCATTTGCCTCCTCCTCTTTAGGATATGGACTGGTAGTAAGCAGTTTTTGTTATAAAGAGTTGTAGTGAAGAATACACAAGAAAAGTGTTGAAATTATTGAATTTACTGACTTAAATTACCATAAAGGCTATATTCCAGTCAAAATTAAGACTTATAATGATAAAATTTGGTATTTGAATGTCGGTGTAATTACTAATGAAGTCAGCTTTAAAACGGATCAAATAGTACGTTTCATAAATATGGACTCACCCCCTAAATTGCTGGTATCTCGTCCAGATGACATTTTCTGGCACCGGCAGTATTCCAGTTAGATTTTCAGCGCCAAAAAACCCCCGGATACCAAATTTTCAGCCAAATTCTTATATCTATAACTTCTAAGCAGGAAAACATCAATTTTGGACTGTTTCATAAATATGGGTTCACTTCATGTTTCCTAGTTTTTTGGGCAGAAACTTTATTCAATACTTAGTCATTCCTCCGTTTGCCCGAATTAAAGCGAAGATCCTGTTCGGCATACTATCAATCAGTCTTTTGATGATCGAAGGGTCGATATTTTTCTATACTGACTCCTTTAACTGCTCGATGTCATGAAACTATGTCAGAGATGAGTTACTCATATGAATTGCAGCGTTATCCTGCTGGTAAAGATGGGATAAAAAGGCAGTAAGCGACCATCCAGCACATCCTGGTACTCTTCATTATTCATTTTGTCGCTCACAAAAGAAAGTTCCAATGTCCCAAGCAGTGAGAACGCTCCCCATACCATACAACTTCCTCCACTAAAGTTTCTCTTCGAGCGCGTACTGTGACTTCTAGGCTATATATATATATATAACTTACAATATCCCCACGGGTCCAAACTAGATGCGAAACAAAATCAAGTTGGATGTTAAAACTACCGTAATTTGGATATAAATCCTATTAAAAATAGCCATCTTATTCAAATTTTTAAAAAGAATTCTTCCCTTTTGGTTGCAAAAATACAAAGGTGAGGAGACAAAACTCACGCGAAATAATGATAAAAAAAGAACCCTCTAAGAAGCGGCGAAATGACTCTAGATATCTTTAAAAGTAAACAATACAGTGTGTCCAGAAATTATATAACCACCCATTTTTTGGCCTTTTTTCCCAATTTTTTTAGGTTTTCGAAAAATTGGTGAGTGCCATTATTTTTCCCGCGCGAAAAAACCCCGATAGCCAAAATTTCAGCCAATTTCATCTATCGGGTCCAGAGTTATGACCAAAAGCTCCAAAAACAGGTGTCCAGAAATTGTGTAACCACTTTTCAAAATAGGCCGCCATGGCCTATCAGTTTGGCAGTCAGGACAGCCTGGTAATCGGTAGAGTTCATTCTTGAAGTTAGAAATCGCCAAAGTCTTAATTTTGACTTTTACTTGATTACGGTATTTAAAATTATGTCCCAGGGCCATGGCGGCCTATTTTGAAAAGTGGTTACGTAATTTCTGGACACCTGTTTTTGGAGCTTTTGGTCATAACTCTGGACCCGATAGATGAAATTGGCTGAAATTTTGGCTATCGGGGTTTTTTCGCGCGGGAAAAATAATGGCACTCACCAATTTTTCGAAAACCTAAAAAAATTGGGAAAAAAGACCAAAAAATGGGTGGTTATATAATTTCTGGACGCACTGTATAGATTTTAAGCTTACGAATTTTTTATTTTCCAATACTTTTTCTTGGTCACCGGATCTTCACCATAAACAACGATCAAAACGGCATGATTTTATTCCGATGATCAACCTGGAACTTTACATTCCACATCGTAATAAATGCCTGAATTGGCTTCATATGTCCGAATGGTCTGATTTTCATCTTTGACCATAATGCGAGCGACGACAGGCCTTTCGTCCTAACGTGTTCTTGCAGATATTGTTAAATTACCAAACATATAAAAATACCTTTATTTCTTCTTCTGTCGTAGCGACATTCTCTTTATACCCGGTGAGTTTAGCTGGCGGCTCTGTTCTTCTTTTATCACATTTTTCGTTCTATTTTCCAGTGAAATAACAAACAGCAAATTCAACTTACTTGCGGCCTTTTTGCATATGGTTTATACATCAATTCGCTAGGAATGCCTCCAAAATCTTTTATAAACTTCCAAGCATTGTCCGGCGTGGTATCAGCTTTGCCATTTGCTACAGTTAAGCAGGAATTTTTCAGAAAGCGAGATCTAAATGTGGCATTTGGAATTTATATAATAGAAAATTTACAAATGTTCCGTGTTTGATCGCATAATACGATTAACGGCTGCAACTGCCGCAAATCCAAAACAGAGATTGCAGTCAAGTTGATATTTCGCTGGAGTAACTTTTCCCTCCTTGACCCAGTCGAAAGAAGATGAGGCCTGTAATATATGCAAAAATGTTAAATCTTAGCGAAACTACTTTGGTCATTCGAGTGTTACAGGAACTTCGGTTTCGATCGTTCAATTCCTTAGGCACTAGTGGCTCTCTAAAGGACTATCTTTTAAGTTTTTTGAAACAACCTCATGATCTTTGAAGGGGCTAATGAATTTGCCAATAAACAACACAAAAACAGGCTTCCTACGGTCACAATAGCTAAGAACAAAAATACCAGACGACTTTTCAGCTTCTCGTCACTGTACTTTCTCCGACATGTTTTACCCTAAGTTCTGGAAAGTTATTCACTTTTCAAAAAAAAACTTCCGGACATAAAAAACTTATAAAAAAATGTCTCTAACTATTTTGTATGTCTTTTTACTTATAGTTCTTAACTTTTCCGCCATTTTTTCTTTCCTTTTTTATTTTTTTAGATAAAATGAGGCGTTCATATACTATTGGACAAAAAAACAAGATTACTCAATATGCAGAGCAAAACGGTGTACAAGCAGCCGCCGCTTATTTCAAAGTTCTTGCGAGGAGTATTTATCAGTGGATGTCAATGAAGAATGAACTTTCGAAATGCAATAGAAGAGCGCGGTCGAGAAACAAAAGAGGAGCGAAGTGGGCTGATTTAGAAGAAGAGCTACACGCGTGGATTATTGATCAAAGACAGACAGGAGCTCAGGTAGATACATGTTGATCCAAAACAGGGCAAAGACTATTTCTGTCAATAAGGGAATTGTTAATTTTGGTGGAACAAAGTGTTGGTGTCATTCATGAGGCGCAAAAATTTGAGTATTAGGGCGCGAACGAGCATAGGGCAACCATTGCCAGAGGACCATGAGAAGAAAAAAGATGACTTTATAAGATTTGTTGAAAATGAGACTATAGATGTGGATTTGAATGGCCTTGGTAACATGGACGAAGTCCCTGTTCCTTTCGAAATCATAAGCAACAAGACGGTTGAACAAAAAGGGAAAGACGATGTTTTTATTTCAACCACCGGCCATCACAGAAGCTTTTTCACTGTGGTGTTGACTGTAACTGCCACTGGTGAAAAATTGAAACCTCTTATAATTTTCAAACGAAAGACGATGCCAAAGGTGAAGTTTCCTGAAGGAGTGGTTGTCAGAGTGAACAAAAAGGGATGGTTCAAAAATGATGTGATAAAAGATTGGTCTGAAGAAGTGTGGCAAAAAAGGCGTAATTGTCATTCTGATCCAAACAAGTCCTTGATCATTATGAATTCTGCTCGAGCACACACCCACGAAGATTCATGAAAGGAGTTGAAAAAGGTATCTAAAGTTGCTATTATCCCTGGGGGAATGACAAAGTTTCTTCAGCCCCTGGACATCTCCGTGAATAAACTGTTCAAAGACAATTTAAAGATTCACTGGGCTCGCTGGATGGCAAACACAACGAATGCTCATTACACCAAAGGTGAAAGAAGAAAAAGGCCTGGATATGATATTGTTGCGAAATGGGTATAAGGAAGTTTTGAGGCGGTGAAAACCGATAGTATCACAAATGGTTTCCGAAAGGCTTTGACCCCAAATGACGAGTACAAAATGGAAATATTGATTAAGGGAATGACGAATTTGGCTATAGATGAAGATGACGAAGAAGTTGTTAGTGAAAATGAAACTGAGGATTTAAACACGACTCTTGATTCTCTAGATTTAGATGAATGAAATGTTTTTTTCCTTTAGTTGGTAGTAACGTTAGTCAAATAATAGCTTTTTTAGTTGATTATTGTTAAAGTTTGAACTACATTGAAAACATTTAGCCAAGGTTTGCCAAAACATAAAAAAACGTAGTCACGCATGTGTTTCTAAACGCACATCTACGATTTTAAGTCCGAACATTTTTTTAAAAGGTGAATAACTTTCCAGAACTTAGGGTAATCGAAAAGAATTCCGGATGTATTGAAGCTAATATTTAATGGGATATTCAAACGGAAAAGAGCAAGAATTCTGATGAAAATCGATATAGCTGACATATTTTGTCAGCCCCAGTGAACAAAGCGAGAAAAAATGCCGAAGTAATCCTCTTACGAAGGCAATATGTGTTCGTTTATTAGCTACTTTTAGCTTCATCGTAATCACATCCTGATTTAATTTTTACAAACCCAAGTTGATCTCTGTTGGAAATACTAATTACCGTATTACCTCGAATGCAAGCACCCCTAGAATAGAAGCATACCAAAAATGGTTAAACGAAAAATAGAAGCACACTTTCATAGCAATTCTTTTAGTATTTTTTCATGCTTTAATTATGCTTGGCTTCTGGTCTTTTCTCTAAGGAGTTTAAAATATTACGGATTGAATAACAACTAGGACATCAGTGAGAACCAGAGATGGTATCTCTACTGTGTCTGACCATGGGGTGAATATTTCTTCGGATCTAATCAACCGTTTGTGATAATCTTGGTACCATATGAAAGCCCAGAATCTAGCACACATTGCTACATCGAACACCAATCTACGATGACCTATAGCTTCTCGGCTTTCATGAGAGGTTATCAAATTTTTGCGCCACCTGAATTTAATGCCAAACTTTTACACTGAACTTTATTTTATTGATAATCCAGAGAACTAAAGAAATTTAAAAAATGTAGAGACCACGTGTCTCATTGGTACAAGAGATAAGCCTATCAATTATTCTTTCTCCTTGTTTAATCATCTCTCTTTTTCTGCCTTTTGTTAATAATCGATTCAGAATGGCGCATTCATCAAATGGTAGAAAGGAGGAGGACGATCCACTAATAAAAATGTACGAGGCTCAAGCCATGATTGTTGAGAAAGAGGAGATATTACAACAACATCGAATAGAGCTTGCAAATGCTCGACAAGAAATAGAGCGGTTGAGACTGGTTAATGAGCAGCAGAGATTTGACCAAGCAATTGCTGCCACAGGTAGGAAAGGGGGAATCTTTCGGTGAGAAATTCGACAAATTTCTAGAGAGAAAGTTTGAGGAACAACTCGCTGAAATAAGGCGACAATTTGAGGAAACTTTGAAAGAAAGCATAGGTAATATTGAAGATAAAATTAAAATCGATAAAAAGAACTATCAGGAAAATATGATGGTTATGAGTACGTTCTTTTTTAAAAGTTAAAACATCTCTTGAAGAACAATCAACTGAAGAAAACAAAATTGAAGCAAGACGGCTGCTGGAGGGAGAAAGAGAGGATCGAGCCACAACAGGCATTTTTATATTCGAATCAATTTGCGAATCTTTTAGAACGAAATTTCCAAAATCAGCTGGCTGAAGTTGGGCAGCAAATGGCAAGGGAAAGAGAGGATCGAGTTGTTGCAGGTAGTTTTAAAATAACCGCAAACCGCGGGTCGATTTGAAAAATTGCGGTTAACCGAAAACTGGAACTGAAGTCGGTTTGAAAACGCAGAAACCAAACCGACAAAAATTCAGAAACCGTACATCCCTGGTTGTGGATGAAAGAGAGGAACGAGTTAACGCAGAAAATTTCAAAAATCAACAAATCTGAAGACAAAATGACTAAATGGAATTTCAGTTAGAAAGATCGACGCTCAATTAGCTGAAAAGGGAGAAATAATCGACGACATCAGACAGCACTTTGAAACTAAAATTGAGGCTTTAAAACGTAGAATTGATGAGCAATCTGGAGAAATTGAAAATCTAAGAGCTGGGCAGTTGGAAAAAGTCGCTTTGGTTGAAAAAACAAATGAAGATTTGTTTGAAATTTAAAGAACGCCAGCATTTTAGAAACAGAAAAGATGGTGGAAAATATGTCAATTCAATTGGAAAATGTTTCCGCAGAATTGAAGTTCCACTCTCCTGTAGGTTGAGTTAAAATCTTAAATAAGCGGTGTAGGCGCTGATTCTTGGAGAATTTCATGACTCAAAGACTGACTCCATTTGCATTTTCGATTTCAAAGAGAATAAATGGCGAAAGTGTAAGCAGAAATTTCCTTTAAAAGTGGCATACCACGGATCTGTGATCTTAAATGGCAAAATATATTTTATGGGAGGCCGCTATGATGATTCAAATAACCATATGCAGGATGCTATAAGTTGGGAGATAATAGTGAACGGACCAAAATGGCTGAAATTAACGAGAACAGAACTAGTATCTTGCAGAGCACAGTTGTTTTTGGCTCAGAAATTTGGGTGATTGGTGGTTGGGATGGGACTTACCCACTAAAAACAGTGGAAAAATACAATCCCCAAACACATATTTGGACTAAAATGCCGTAAGTTGTCTTTAAAAAAATACAAAATGAAAGGGATCTCAATCTTAAACGAAGTGCCTCATCTGCTTCAATAATTGGTGGAAAAATCTTTGTTTCTGGTGGTTGGGATGGGAAAAAGCGACTAAAATCAGTGGAAGTCTATAATCCAGCCAAGAACAAATGGGAAATATTCTGTGATATGCCAGTACCTTTAAATAGCCATTGTTCAATATCTGAAAGAACAAATCTAATAATCATTGGAGGAAGGAAATCTGATAAAATACCCTCAGATGAAGTCTGGAAAATAGACGTCTTTGATCCAAAAAAGGAGTGGATCAAGATGCCTAGCTTAAAACAAGAAAGATATCACCATGGTGCTGTCAAATTATCAAATGAAATCATAGTCTTTGGCGGATCAATTAACGTCAGAACTCGAATAGATTCTGTCGAAATATTCGATGGAATCAGCTGGAAAGAAGGACCTAAATTAGTAGAAGCATGCGGTTATTTTTTTTCTATTTCTCTTTCAATAAAAACTGAAAATCAATTGCTGCTGCAACTTTTCTAATATATTTGTATATTATTAAACTTTTGCAAAATTGTATTTTTGATCTCTCCGATTAGTAGACAGCTTGTGCCACAATATATTCAAGAAAAAAAATAAAAATCTTACCAACTTTCGAAGTATTCCATCCTTCTCTTTATCCCACTTTTGCCCCTCTCTCTGTATTTTCTTCAATAAGTGGTGAGAAAAGTATCTCGAGTGAAAACAACAACAGTTTAAGGTGCCGGCTATATTAGAGCAGCGATCTATAGGTTTGTCCCAACATTTTTTCGAAATCCCAAAAACCAGAATTCTAATATTTTTGTGGCTGTGAATATTCCGGAGTCTTTTTGAAAGCAAGCATTTAATCTGAATTGCCTCGATAGCCCCAGAACATAAAAATGAAATAGATTTATTCAATTTTCTCCTTTTCTATATCTTCCTGGCTATATGTCAACCAAATGACCAGCCTTATGACCCGTTTGAGAATCCAATAAATGACAAAAGTTGCCAACAAAGTATCCAAATTAAAATATTTCATAGCGCCGTAGTGACGCCCATCCGCCAGCAGCTGAGCCAATCCCTCACATCTCTCAGCTGTTCGCAGTTTAGCATTATAGTTGTGATTGTTCAAAATAAAATTAATGCGTGTAACGAGATTTCTTAGTTCTAAGATTCTGATTCTTCTTAGAGGAAAATGAGCGCAAAAACCCAAAAATAGGCCAGAAAATGAAAGAAATGCATAGAATAGAGTCGTCCAAGGCCTTCAAAAGTCGCCGCCATACTAGCCATTTTAAGGGTTATGAGAAGGTCGAATTTCGTTGAAAAAAAAGCTTTGAAATTTTAGAAAATTGAAAGCTGTGTTCTTATCTATCGATTCCTTATCAGTTTGCGCTTTATTAAGTTCCAGCTAGCTGCAAGCAATCCTTTTTTTTCAGCCATCTGTCTCTTTAAAAATGGGGTCTGGCCCGAGTCGCGAAGAGACTGATCCGGCCTTGCAAAATGAAGCTATTATAATTGAGAAAAATCAAAAATTACGAGAAAAAGATGCCGAAATTGAGCAATTGAGACAAGAGATTGAAAGACTTCAAAACTCCAATAGAAACCAGCAGGAAGAATTGGCACAAACAGGTTCGTTTGATTTGCAAATAGTCGATGAGAAATTCAGTGACACAACTAGAAGAGGATCTGTCTGATAATTCGCAATTAAGAGAGCAGATGGATGATCTGCGTTTTCTTTTAGATAAAGTGGTTGGACAAGAGCAGCCGAGAAATCAGCAGAATTTAATGCCCAATGGTTTGGTCAAAATTGATTTTATTTGAGGGATTTTTAGCTCAAAATGCGGCTCGAACAGAAAATAAAGTTGAAAAACAGAGCGGAGGACAACAAAATACATCGGTAGGATTTGTAACTTTTAGACTGTGCTTGTAGGTATTAATCTTGGGCGGCGTTGGATATTCAGGACGCTTAAATACGATTTACTTGCTCGATTTGAAGGCTCACTGTTGGAAGATACTAGGAATCACTCTTCCAGTGGGGATGCAAAGTTTTGGAGCTGTTGTACTCAATGAAGAAATCTATATTTTTGGAGGATATGCTCTCAATAGCAATCCTCAGAACGACTGTTACAAATTGAAAGATGATGGAAGTTGGATCAAATTGGCATCGCTAAATCAAGAAAGATCTGCTATTTCCAGTAGCTCTCTGGTTTACAAAGGAGATATCTGGGTTATTGGAGGAAGACTTCTAAATTCAGTAGAAAGATATGATATTTCTCAAAACAAATGGACCTACATGCCGTTAGTTTTCCTCCAAATTGTAAAGGGACAGTCTCTAGCGTTGGGAACTTTGCCTAACTCGGCAAAGATTTTCCTAAGTTCAAATTTCATTGTGATTTTTGTATTTCTATGAATTCTGCTATTTCACCATCATTTAGATCTTTTTTATAAATGAAAAATAAAATTTAAAAAGGCGAAAGTTTGCCAATTTTGTCTGAAAGTAGTTAAATGTGCATAAAAATAACGATAAATCCCATAAAAACTGATATAGTCTGTATCAAAATCTGGCGACCAAACCGACTATCACACTGCGCTGCAGGTTTGAATTTAGGCTGGCCGCACTAGCTTTATCCTACATTTTTTAAATTTAATGGTACTTTTATTTTTATATTGTTTTTAATCGATTTCTTGTGTTTTAAATTAGTATATGTATCAAATTAATTACGGCGTTAAAAAGAAGCAACAACATAAGAAAAAAACAATAAACAAGTAAAAGTAGCATTAAATTAAAAAATTTAGGATAAAGCCAGTGCGGCCAGCCTAAATTCAAATCTGCAGCGCAGTGTGATAGTCAGTTTGGTCGCCAGATTTTGGTACAGACTATAGAATTTAAAAAATTGAGAAAAAAACGTCAAAAAATTACAGTAGAACCTATTGCGAATCAAATTTTAAATGCGCGGGCGAAGGTGCATACCGGGTTACTGTAGTGCACACTTTTTCGTTTTGTTTTGTTAATTTATTTCTTAACATTAGCTTCATGCAATTTCGTGTGTATTTCCGAAATCAGCGCTTTATTTTGCATCGAATAAAAGCAACTTGTAGGAGGCGTCGAACTGCCCCTTTAATCAAAAGCTTCCAGGGACATGAATTATGCAAGATATATTGCAGCAGCAGCAGTATTTAACGATCGAATATTTGTCACTGGAGGATCGAAATTAAAATCTGTGGAGATGTTTGATCCAAAACTACAGAAATGGATTTTATTTTGTGATTTGCCTATTGAAGTTTCCGGCCATACGATGCTAATCAGCAATTCAATTCTATCCATTTTTGGAGGTTATTCAGGATCTCGTTCATTAAATAGCGTATGGGAAATGGATATCGAAGATCGCTTGAAGAGATGGACAGAAAAACAGAATTTTAAATATACACGAAGTACTTTTGGAATAGGAAAACTCTCAACTGGAATTATTATAGTCAGTGGGGATGAAAGTGGTAAAACATCCGAAATATTTGATGGAAATAACTGGATCGATGGACCCACACTGCCTCAAAAACTATCAGTATTTGCTTATACATCCATTCCTCAGTCTCTTGAAGAAAGACTTCTGAAACAATTTTCTTAAATTCGATTTATCCTCCTCCCACACCTGTTGCTTCCAACCAGAAATCAAATGAAATTTTATTATAAATATTTCTTTGAATCTAATCGCAATCAGTTCCAGCTGGGAAAATAAATCAGCCAAAAATGGTATTCTTTCGTCTGCAGGTCTTCCCAATCCGGGTTTATTTCTTCTTTATGAATGGCTGTTCTCTCGATTTTATTTTTTGCCTCATCGACTTTGATGCTTCTTTTTCTTTTTTCTTTTTCTCAACATTTTCTTGCAACTCTTCCTCATCTTTTTCAGCCTTTTCGTAGGCTTCATTGAACGAATCGCAGCTAAGATGAATCCAAATGAGCAAAAAATTCCCGTAGAAGTGAAGGTTAAATGCAAAAGAATAGTTAAAGTGATTTCTTCTTTTTTTTAATATTCTTCCATTATCTTCTGGGAATTTCTCGCGGAATATTTCTTGTTGCTCGGCTTCTTGAGGTCGCTTTCTTTTGAGTAAATCGCCCACTCATTTGAGCGATTGATTCACCAGTCGAATTGGTGGAATTGATAATAACTTTGGCTAATGGAATAGAGAGTCTTTTGAGGAAGCTGGAAAAATCTAATTTTAAATAGAGGTAGATCTGTGTCCGTCTATGTGTTAGAGCCAAGGGGTTCTCTGGGAGACCCATTTTATCCTAAAAAAAATAGGTCTTTAGTAAATTTTAGGATAAAAATGGGTCTCGCCGCTAAAACCCCCCTATCTTGGGGCAACGCGAATACGCAGTTTTGTCTTTTATTTTTTATAACATTTAGAAATGTTCGGACGACTCCTTCGCTCTATCGAGCTGCAATTGAAGTCTCAAAAAGAATAACCAACCCGAATAGGAATCAACGAGCCAAAGGGAGAGAGACTCTCTACGATTCTTGAATTAAAACCTTCCCTGCGAAAGACTGGCCTCGTCCAGAAATAACAATTCCTGGAGGAGGATCGGATCACGCTTCTTTCCTCAATTACGCAGGCGTTCCCGTAATTGATTTCAATTTTATGAATGCCACCACGAGAGACACTTACCCTCTCTATCATACCCTCTATGAGACTCCTTTCCTTAATGAGCACCTGCTGGATCCAGACAACTTCTCAATCCATGTGGCGACTGCTCAATATTGGGCGGAATTGGCCAGGGTTTTTGTCGACGAAGTCATTCTCCCAATGAACTCAACCGAATTGGCTGTGATGATGAAGGAGGAATATCTCCCACAAATTAAGGCCTCCCTAGCTCCGTTGCTTTATTACGAGGGGGCTATAGAATCAGCCAAGGAGCAATTAGAACATCTTTTTAAAGTCAACGAGGTAAAAGCGAAGAATAAAGGAGATAGTCTTGATTTTAGGAATTTTTGAAAGCCGCCAAGCGATTTGAATACACAATGAAGTTCACGAAACACATTTTCTCTTAAAATCCGTACGACACAAAGGCTGTGAATGGAGTCAATGAGAGGATCATGAAGTGAGTTTTCTCTAGGGAATATGGTAGATCTTCTCTGGGCTTTTGACTGAAGATTTGGTTGAAAATTCGGCAAAAAAAGCTTAAAAATGGAGCTTTTTTCAGTGTGGATCGCTGCTTTGTGAATCCTCGCGGCCTGCCGGGAGCTCCTCATTCCCGCCATGTACTCTACTCGATCTCCGATAAAGACTCCTATGCCTCCAAGGTGATGGCTGGTGTTTATGATGCGATTGCCGACTTCGAATCCGCCAAAACAGAGACCAGTCGAGAGCTGGCTGGCAGAGAAATCGCCTTCTAATTGACGATCGTCCAACATGCTCTCAATTGTGCGATCGCTACCATCCGAGACCACTTGTAACATTGTATTTTGGGGGGAAATAGATCTTTTTTCGGGTATTTCGGGTTCCCAGCTGTATATCATTCCATTCTAATAAAAACTTGAATGAGCCAGATTCTTCTTCTTTCTAGCACCTGAAATGAGATCGTTTGGAGAAGAGAGAGAGAGAGAGAGGCATCTCCTCTCCCAGATTCTACATGCATCTTGCTCTACTAATCTTCGTCGGATTTCTTTGTAAAAATGTCTTTTTTCTCTCTAATTCTCCCCAATTTTGAGGCCTCGCCCAAGCCAAGAAAATAGTTTCCATCAAGAAGATGATAATGGAATGTGATTATGCCTGCTATCATTGGAATCTGGATAGCATGCTTCAAGAATGTTGCTACGTGAGTTAAGCTAAAGCTTCAAGATAACTTTTAGAATTGGGGATTTGTCTCCGGAGGGGAGTGCAATTGGTTCGGACATGCTACTTGTCGAACCAATATCTACAAGGAAATGGTCCAGATTCTTTCCTAAAAGCTTCGCGATATTTCTAGAATAAAAAAAATCAATTGCACTCTAATATTTCATCAAAAAGCACAGAAGTGGCTAGAAAGAGTTTTTTAGGCCTTCTTGGCGGCAACACGACGAGCAGCGGCCTTCTTTCTGCTGACGCGATGCTTCTTAGCAGCTCGGCGAGAGGAAGCGCGGTGTTTATAGCCTCCCTCAGCAGCTGGCTCATTCTCAACGGCAGCAGACGCTCCAGCTCGTGGTCTAAATTGGTTCCCTCAAAGCGGAACTCTCAAAAAAACTTACGGGCAAGGGCAGTAGGCGGCATCAGAGCCGGGAGATTAGTCTGGCCAGGTCCTCCGGGTTGTCCATCGCTTCTAGGTGCTCCGAGGTTTCCAGCGGGTCCAGCAGGTCCTGGAGCTCCGGCGGGTCCAGTGAAGCATTGAATGCATCCAGAGCCAGGAGCAGCCAAAGCAACACTCTTTCCACTATTTCCAGGCTTTCCAGAATCTCCAGGATGGCCATCCTCTCCAGGGGCGCCAGGTTGGCCAGGAGATCCGGGAGATCCTCCAGGACAACCAGATGACTGAGCTCCACAATTGCATTGCCCAGCTTGACGTCTGTGATATCTGTGGACGGAACGAGGAGCTCGAAGAATTGATTCCAACCCATTGGGCATCATTCCCTTCCAAGCGGCATTTGAGACATCCTAGAAGAATTTAAAACTTAAAAAAAGGAAGAAAAACAAACCTTGAACTCCTCGAGCTCCTTCAGCGCATCCTCATAGAAATGATTGATGTCGGTAAACATGGAAAAGACGAAGAAAATAGTCCCAATCAGGGTGATAGCCGTGAGGCCAGTTACCGCAGTTCGAGACATCGCTACCAGATGTGTCTTTTTTCGCCTTTTCGCTGCGCTTTTATAGCCGCTAGAACCAGTAGAAGAGCAAATCAAGATTGGTGGTTTTATTCTCGTGAAGAAACCTGCAAAGAACAAGCTGGGCCCACTACGTTCTGGTCCCTATAAGATGATTGGGATCAGAAACAACAGTATCCTGTATGATGGCGGAAAAGGAGACATCCGGGTAGTACACTCAAACAACACAACAAAATGGAGGGAGCGTGATGAAGGAGACCAAAGAAGACAGCTCAATCAAACTTTGTGAGGACACAAAGGAATCTCCGGAAAAGGGGGATGTTATAAAAGGAGCATTATCCTTTGATAAATCAGTCTTGCCTTCTCTCTCTTATCTATAGGGGTGACCTTCGGGTCATGGGGAATATGGGTCTATAACAGCGGCATTGATTTTAACATTTCTATCAATGAAAATCTGGTGTTTTTACTGAGACACAGCTACCGTATTTCCTATATTAATGGCACTGTGTTAATATTTTTCGACCTAAAATTTGCGCTTTTTTCGCAACATCTTACGTAAAAGCTCATCGGCATGATTTTCTTGCATTTCCATCAAATTATATGATTTCTAATTTTTGAAAACCTCTAGAAGAGATGCAAGTCTACAACTTGTCAGAACATTGCAAAGCATTAAAGATAGTGGAAGTGTAAGAGGATCAAGGATGACTTTACGTAAGGGGTGTGTTACTATTTCAGCCTGTGCCACTAATAAAGCATGTGCCATTAATATAGGAAATACGGTACCTGCCCAGACCGTGACTGCGCCCTATTGTTTTTGCTGAAGTACTCTTCTGCTGTCACTAAACAAATTAAATAGTTACATTTTTTCTGAGAAGAAATTCAACATGGATTTTATAAAACATTTTTAAAATCATGCTAAAAATTACTAAAAAACCGAAAAATTGCCTAAACTTTTCAGCCATCCTGTAGATACTATAGAACATAGAACAAAAAAATAAGATTTACAGAAAAAAGGGAGTGAGTCACTGAGCGAACAATAATAAACAACACAAAAATAGGTCGGAAAAGATGAAAACAGTGGGAAAAAGGCCTGAAATCTGATTGAAAAAGATGATCCATCTCGGATAAAGTTTCCGTATGCCCCTACTTCCAACAAGAAAGATGAGCAACTCTTTAAGAAGATCGCCCTCAATTTTTTCAAGAAGATTTCCTTTCCCTTCATTCAATTTTTAAACTTCGCACCGCTTTATTTTAAACGATTGCTTTGACTCTATGTTGCCTTTATCAGCCGCTCAACTTTTATCGCTATTGTTTGCTAGCTTCTCTCCCTTTTTTACCCTCCAATAAAGTTATTCGAAATGGCTGAAAATGCGATTGATCAAATGAAAATAGATGAGCTCCAAGCAAAGCTGGCACAGGCTCAAGAAATTATTTCTGATACTTCGTTGAAATTAAAAGCGAAGAACGCAAGGCTGGAAGAGAAGAATAAAGAAGTCGAAGAGTTGCAAAAGCAGAGTGAAAAGAGGCAAAAAACGATTAATTTTCTGATTAAACGTGAGAGATATTCGAGGATTTTTATTTTCAGAAAATGAGAAATTGGTTGGGGTGGATTGGTCAAAACAAATGACATCGGTATAATTTTCTTTTTGTTAATTTTTCTTGTAGGTTTTAATTTTGGGTGGTTATAAATTTTTGGATACGATTTACTTGCTCGATTCGAAGGCTCAAAGTTGGAAGGAACTAAGAATCACTCTTCCAATGGGAATGCGAGACTTTGGAGCTGCTATATTTAATGAGGAACTTTATATTTTTGGAGGATATTCCGAGGATGCTTATCACCAGCACTGTTATAAATTGAAAGATGATGGAAGTTGGATGCAATTGGCTTCGATGAATCAAAAAAGATCTGATATTTCCAGTAGCTCTCTAGTTTACAAAGGAGACATCTGGGTGATTGGAGGATATTCTGGAGATCCTAATGAGTCTATAAAATCAGTCGAAAAGTATGATATCTCCCAAGACAAATGGATCTACATGCCGTTAGCTTTTTCTCAAAATTTAATCAAAAGCTTCTAGGGAAATGAATTATGCAAGATATAATGCAGCAGCAGCAGTATTTAAGGATCGAATATTTGTCACTGGAGGATCTAATGAGAAAAAGTTAAAATCTGTGGAGATGTTTGATCCAAAACTACAGAAATGGATTTTATTTTGTGATTTGCCTTTTGGAATTTCTGCCCATAACATGCTAATTAACGATTCAATTATATCCATCTTTGGAGGCTCTTCAGGAAATGGCCAATTAAATAGCGTGTGGGAAATGGATATCGAAGATCCCAAGAAGAAATGGACAAACAAACAGACTTTACTTCGTTTTCGACATTTTTTGGAATAGCAAAACTCTCAAATAGAATTATTGTATTTGGTGATTGGAGAGAATATGGATACACATCCGAAATATTTGATGAAAAGGAATGGATTAGTGGGCCAGAACTACCTATAGAACTATCGAGTTTTGCTTATACCTCCATTTCTCGGTCACTAGAAGAACGTTTTTTAAATAAATTTTAATAAATTTTAAAAAAAACCGACTATCCCGATCTTCATTCCTCGACTACCGCTCATGGAAGTGATGCAAAAAAGATGAGAATCCGAATAAAATGCCACCAATTTGTACGTTCTTCATCGAGCTCTGGATCGAAATTGCATCTTCATTTTTTCCAAGATTAATTGCAAAATTTTCCATAAATACTGTTGTTTTTATACAAATAAAATTAGTTCATAAGCAGTGCTGGCTGATACAAAAACAATTCTTCAAATTTCAGCTATGGGATTATGGTAGATTGACTCTTCAATTTTGTCCACATGAGGAGCAGAATGCGGGTCGGTCGTGCTGATAAGCGCCTGCGAATGGCCATCAAGATGGTACCAATCTAATGCAGTTTTCAATAAGATGAGCATAGAAAGCGACCAGAAGAGAAGCATCAAAACTAAAAAGTTATCAGCTTTTGAGGCAGCTAGCTCTCCTTCTAATTTTGTCAATAGATTTCTCATCGACTATTTAT
Organism: Oscheius sp. JU1382; assembly: GCA_932521405.1. Lineage (NCBI taxonomy): Eukaryota > Metazoa > Nematoda > Chromadorea > Rhabditida > Rhabditidae > Oscheius > Oscheius sp. JU1382. The sequence continues at coordinate 8,209,239 of OW051479.1, forward strand.
CAAATAAAATCAATCTTTCTGAGCCGATTCCTGCTGATTTATGTTGGAATTCTCCATTCGAAGTCTTTCATCTTGTCTTCGTTCCAACAGGGAACAACCATTCATAAAAAAGGAAGAAGAAATAAAACCAGGTTGGGAAGACCTGCAGACGAGTCAAAAGAATACCATTTCTAGCTGATTTTAAAAGATTGATTTAGAAGGAATATATTGCAAAAAAGCTTTTTTATTTCAGCAAAAATATAGTCTATCCAAAAAAGACGACATGCTCGCGCGCGATACCGTACTCAATTTTAATATTTTTCTTTATCCTAAAATAAAATGCGCGATTTTGAGGAAGGACGGCAAGATGAGCAATTCTTTTAAGAAGATCGCCCTCAATTTTTTCAAGAAGATTTCTTTTCCCTTCATTCAATTTTTTAAACTTCGCACCGCTTTATTTTAAACGATTGCTTTGACTCTATGTTGCCTTTATCAGCCGCTCAACTTTTATCGCTATTGTTTGCTAGCTTCTCTCCCTTTTTTACCCTCCAATAAAGTTATTCGAAATGGCTGAAAATGCGATTGATCAAATGAAAATAGATGAGCTCCAAGCAAAGCTGGCACAGGCTCAAGAAATTATTTCTGATACTTCGTTGAAATTAAAAGCGAAGAACGCAAGGCTGGAAGAGAAGAATAAAGAAGTCGAAGAGTTGCAAAAGCAGAGTGAAAAGAGGCAAAAAACGATTGATTCTCTGATCGAAGGTAAGAGATATTCTATTCGAAAATATCGATTTCAGAAAATGAGAAATTGGTGACAGAACAAAATGCAGCGGTATAATTTTCTTTTTGTTAATTTTTCTTGTAGATTTTAATTTTGGGCGGATGGATAGGTGTGGATACAATTTACTTGCTCGATTCGAAGGCTCAAAGTTGGAAAGAACTGAGAATCACTCTTCCAGTGAAAATACGAGATTTTGGAGCTGTTGCACTCAATGATGAAATTTATATTTTTGGAGGAAAGTCCTGTTTTACTTATCACCAGCACTGTTATAAATTGAAACATTATGGAAGTTGGACGCAATTGGCTTCGATGAATCAGAAAAGATCTGATATTTCCAGTAGCTCTCTGGTTTACAAAGGAGACATCTGGGTGATTGGAGGATATTCTGGAGATCCTAATGAGTCTCTAAAGTCAGTAGAAAAGTATGATATTTCCCAAGACAAATGGATCTACATGCCGTTAGCTTTTTCTCAAAATTTAATCAAAAGCTTCCAGGGAAATGAATTATACAAGATGGAATGCAGCAGCAGCAGTATTTAAGGATCGAATATTTGTCACTGGAGGATCTAATGAGAAAAAGTTAAAATCTGTGGAGATGTTTGATCCAAAACTACAGAAATGGATTTTATTTTGTGATTTGCCTTTTGAACTTCATAGCCATACAATGCTAATCAACAATTCAACTCTATCTATCTTTGGAGGCCAATCAGAATCTGGTCCATTAAATAGCGTATGGGAAATGGATATCGAAGATCCCGAGAAGAAATGGACACAAAAACAGAGTTTTAAACATCCAAGATATTATTTTGGAATAGGAAAACTCTCAAATGGAATTACTGTGTTTGGTGGTTTTGCAGGAAATGGAACAACATCCGAAATATTTGATGGAAAGAAATGGATTAGTGGGCCAGAACTACCTATAGAACGATCGTGTTTTGCTTATACCTCCATTTCTCGGTCACTAGAAGAAAGATTTCTTGAATTCAAGCGGCAAGACAGAGAGGAACTTAGTGGAGTGAAGCAATTGAAACGGCAGAGGCTGAGCCTGGAAGACATGAATGTTCCCACTATCTTTCTTTAAGAGATCGGGAAAAAATATTTTAATCAAATTTTATTTCTGGTTGGAAGCAACAGGCGTGGGTGGAGGGTAAATCAAATTTAAGAAAATTGTTCCAGAAGTCTTTCTACGATAGAACGAGGAATGGATTTCATACGAATAAGGCTTAAAATTATGAACATTTCTTTAGAAAACTTTCTTCAATGGAGCGGGGAATGGATATATAAGCAAATTTAAACAGGATTTGAAGCAGTCTAGGTCCATCATACTAGTCATCTCCATCAAATATTTCGGTTGTTCTTTCACTTTTTTTTTGTTGCAAAACTATCAAATACAATAAATTCCATTTGAGAGTTTTCCTATTCCAAAATCAGATCGTGGATAGGCAAAACTCTGTTTTTGTGTCCATTTCTTCTCGGGATCTTCGATATCTATTTCCCACACGCTATTTAATCGGCCAGTTCCTGAAGTGCCTCCAAAAATGGATAGAATTGAATTGCTGATTAGCATCGTATGACCAGAAATTCCAATAGGCAAATCACAAAATAAAATCCATTCCTGTAGTGTTGGATCAAACATCTCCACAGATTTTAAGATTTCTATATTCCATCCTCCAGTGACAAATATTCGATCCTTAAATACTGCTGCTGCATTATATCTTGCATAATTCATTTCCCTGGAATCTTTTGATTAAATTTTGAGAAAAACTAACGGCATGTAGGTCCACTTATTTTGAGAAATATTATACTTTTCTACTGAATTTAGAAACTCTCTAGAATCTCCAGAAACTCCTCCAATAACCTATATATCTCCTTTGTAAACCAGAGAGTTACTGGAAATATCAGATATTTTTTGATTCATCGAAGCCAATTGCGTCCAACTTCCATAATGTTTCAATTTATAATAGTGCTGGTGATAAGTAAAACAGGACTTTCCTCCAAAAATATAAATTTCTTCCTTGAATACAACAACTCCAAAATCTCGTATTTCCACTGGAAGAGTGATTCTCAGCTTCTTCCAACTTTGAGCCTTCGAATCGAGCAAATAAATTGTATTCAGAGGTCCACTGCCGCTTAAAATTAAAACCTATAAAAAATGGAATAAAAGTAAAATGATACCGATGTATTTCGTTCTGTTCTGCTTTCTTGTTCAAGTTTATTTTCGTTGGGAGTCTGAGCTAAAACTCCCTTAGAAAGTAATAAATTTTGGACAAACCATGGGGCATTAAATTCTGTTAATTTATCAATCTTTCTTGCTCAATCCTTTGATTTACATTCAATTCTAAAGAACTCCTCTAATTTTGTCAATAAATTTCTCATCGACTATTTATCAAATAAAATCAACCTTTCTGAGTCGATCCCTACTGATTTTTGTTGGAATTTTCCATTCGAAGTCTTTCAATTTGTTGTCTTAAGCGCTCAATTTCTTGATCCTTCTTAACTATAATAGCCTGAACTTCATATATTTGCAAGGCCGGGTCTGTCTCTTTTAGGCTCAAACAAGACATTTTTGATGAGGCGAATGGCTGAAAAAATTGTATACAACTAGTGAAATGTCGATTGGAAGGAAGCTGATAAGAGAAGGGCTAGTGAATGATTAGCTGATAATTCGCAATACGGCAGTTATCAAATATTTATTGGAATTCGATCAGCACCGTTTAAAGCTCTCATTTTCATCTTTCTTCCGAATCTCTCTAATCAACAACGCTTTCCCGGATTTTCGTAAAAGAGAGGAGTCGTTTCTTCAGGCAATCTCACCACAAAACTCTTCTTCTTTGTTCCAACGCTACATCTTCCCAGATAGAATCCCGACAGCATGATGCAACACGCCCAAATCAGATGTAACCAAGAGAAGGAAGAAGGGCGATAGAACGAAATCGGAGCAGTTAGATAACCCTTTAAAATTCAATTAAATTGCTCACTTTTTAGATAAAACTTACTCTTCCTTGGGGAGTTGCTGTTTTATTTGGTGGGGGGAAGATGACTGGAAGGAAGGAGAAAGTAGCGACTCTTTCTTCCTCCCAAGATCCGAGAGATTTATCAAATTCCGTGATATTCTTCGACCAATAGTCTATAACTTCTCTAAAAAGATATATCAAAAATTTTCTTAAAAAAGGTAAAACTTTTCAAAGTGGAGAGAATTCTTCGGCCTCAGCCCTGTAGTTAAATTCACATTGATATCGAAATAGTTTTAGCTAGACTAAACCCTCCAATTTTGCCCAGATAAACCGCTCCTTCTATTCTTCTTCAAGTAAGGCAAGATCATCTAACTTTAACGAAGGTCAGATGCAATTTTATCAGATAATTTTTCTTTTAACTAGAAATGATTGATTTAACTTTACAAATTAATATACCTTGGTTTGACGTAGACATTCAACCCAGGCATTAAAAGAGGTTGCTAACTCTACATGTAGTAAAGTCTTTATGCTTCTAAGATTGGACTGATGGGGGTCAAACAAATGGTTCAAAGTAGCTATTAAAAAAAGAATGTTTTGTTAATAACTTGACTTATCCATTAATAATTTTCTTGGAAAATTTGTCAGTAGTGGATAGTATTTCTAATTTCTTGTAATAAATTTAAATAGTCCTCTAGGCATAGCCCTCACCAGAATATAGTATGACATTTGAGATCTCCGTATTTCTATTATCTTTCGAGTGAAAGTTATGAGACACTCTAAAAATAACACTATTTTAAAGGAATCCATTCTGGATTCCCTAGTTAGGCGTAATTTCTCTTGATTTCGTAGAATAAATTTGAAATTTCAATACGGGTCCTAGATCACCCTTTTTGCCTGAATGCCTCGACCTAAAGAGATGTAAGAGAGGAATGAGATTCATGTATACAAATATTTAAAAACTGGAGAGGATAAAAGGAGGAGCGAGGTGAACAGGCAAAAGCAATTCGTCACTATTAGTGGAGGAGAAAGGGCAGACTGCGGCACGGGTATGAGAATTAAGACTCTTTGTCTCCCTTCAACAGATGGATCTTGTGGGACGAAGAATAGCGCGGGGAAGGAGCCTAGCCGGATAAAAATCTAAAAAGGTCAAGAAGCGGGATTTCGCGCCATTCGCTCATTTTAAAAGTTACAGTAATATCCTAAAAACAACCTTATTTTTTGGGTTTACTCGCTCAAGATATTACTTTCTAAAATGTGTCCGTCTCTCTGTTTACGTGTGTGATGCCTCTCAGGCCAAGGCCTGTCGAAATCCTTTTTCGGGAAGGCCTCGACGACGAAAAATTTATGTTTTTTTTAAAGTACGGATTGATCTTCGCTTTTAAAAGTAGGTCAAATTCCCTAATTTTGAGTCAAATATCACAAGAGAGAGGTCAATTCAATTGGCTTTTGAGATATTCGGCAGCCTGGGCTATTTAGATTGGGTTATCAAAAGTGACTATGTTTTGAAGACAACCTATGTGGGTTTTAAAAAAATATTTTTTCTTGTTTTACCCTGATAACCAAGAATTTCTAGGGCTATTGTTGGCAAATCAGCAGCTATAGATGTGGCAAGAAGACTACAAATACCTTAATTCTAAAACGATTGGATCCTACTCGAGAAGAGTCAAAAATCGGCTAACCTATTACAATAAAATTATGTTTTTTTGTTGTTAATTTTAATAATTTCTTTTTTTAGCGCAAAGATTCTTCTCAATTTATACAAATCCATGGGAGAAAATGCACAATCCATACTGATGCCAACATAGCTCGAGCAGCAGAGGAATCTAATATTTTGTTAGTTTGATCGGCTTTTAATAATCTTAAAAGCCTTTAGGAGAACAAAGCAGGGGGATGAAACCAATCTAATTGGTCGATTTGATGCAAGAATTCATTTGGATTACATTGAGGAGAAGACCCAAAAGCACTTCGGGTTTAAAGAATTAGTATCATATTCCTAGAAAATTAAATCCCCCCTAGAAAAGAGAAGAAAGAAGAATTAATTTGTAATTTCGAGCGCTATCGTCGTTTGATAATTAATGAATCTAAGCACATATCAGAGGAAGATGCTCTTAAAGCCATCGCTGAAAATGAGTTTTGGCTAGTTGATCAGAAGAAAGAAGGAAATAAGCATCGCCGGGATAAAAAAAGTTAACGTTTGAATTTGCCTACCCAAATTCTGAAATGATTTGTGGTGGTGAGGAGGAAGAAAGTCCCGATTTTGGGGAAGATTTTCAAATCGAAGAGATTGGTGAGCCTTACAGTAATTCGATCAAAAAGACTTTGATTTCCTGGGTTATGGCAGTTTTCAAATCCTCATTTTGGTAGTCAAATTCCTGTTTTTTTAGATACTGTATTAGAGGAGCAGTTACTTGACGTAAAATATCGAAAGAGATGTAACAATATTGGAAACTCGTATGGAGTTGTGAATTCTCACTTCACTCTTCTTTTTAAAGCAGATCAAAAGGCCCAGCAAATGGCTGAAAAAGTGAAGAAACTTGAGAAAGAAAGGTCACACCTAATGGTTGGTTTTGTTATCTTTTTCAACAAATTTTAGGGGAGGGATAATAGAGACAAACGGATTTTGCTTAAAATGGAGGCGAATTTACTCCTGCATGGTGAAGGACAGAAAAATATGATCTCTCTTTCTAGGTATTTTTATAGTTTTTTTTTTTCTCACAAATTCGAATTAGTTTTGACAAAAGCGGAAAATCGTCTTCTTCCGATGGAAGAATGGACGAATATTCTAGCAGCTTCTCTTCCTCTGAAGATGAGACAAAACCTTCAGAATTTATTATCAATTTTAATTGGGAAAAGCATAAAAAGCGTAGTAAGACTCCATCATCCAAGAGAAGGTATTAAAGCACCCAGTAAGGGCTAAAAAATCGGTTAATTTAGGAGAAAGATCACCAGAAAGGAGGAGAAAAAGATCTAGAAGTAGCTCAAGAAGCAGAGAAAGAAGAAGATCTAGAGAGAGGAGTCAATTGAGGGATAGAAGAAGAAGTAGAAGATCAAGAAATAAGGATAGAAGGCAGGAGAAACAGCGCAACTCTTCTAGGAGCAGATCGAGGAACAGATTAGAAAATAGGTTTGCTTTCTCTTTATCTTCTAATATTTAAATCGACGCAGATTCCAAAGCTTTAGTCACCCCATTTGCTTTTCAGAAAGCCACTTGATTCAAATAAAAGCTCAAGAAGGGAAAATCTCTCTCAAAATAATAGTGAAAGCGATGACGATGGACCAACAACTCTTTTAGAAATAAGGTAGAAATCCTTTTAAACTTCTTTTTAAACAAATCTTTATCAGATCAAGTATGTCTGAATCAGAAAGGGAACGAACTGAAATTGAAAATAGGAAGCGAAGAGTGAGTAAAACTAAAAAGCTAGTCAAAAATAAGTAAACTTCGAGGTTAAAACTAAAAGAAATTAATTTGAAATCAACAACAAAGGAGATGATTTTACTCCGAATGGATTCAACTTGATCTTTAGAGCGATGAGGTTAATGCGATTAAAAAGTAGAGAGGAGCTGAATAAAAGAGTAACCTACAGTATTCTATTTAACCAAGTTTATAAGCCTAAAAAACGACAAAACTACGTATTTGCGGCGCACCGAAAATTGGAATTTCCGCCGCAGAACCTATTTTTAGTCTTGTAGTAATTTTTTTAGGATAAAAATGGGTCTTTACGCGAAAAAAACTCCAATCTCTTGGGGCAACGCGTATACGCAGTTTTTTCGTCTTTTTTAGAAGGCATCGAATTAGCTTTATTTTTGCAGAAAGGCGCCTCTAAAAGTTGTAAAAACGGGCCATTTCAAAGCAAATTTGGGGGCTTTATTAGTATCTAGCTAGAGAATCTCTGCAGTAGAACTTCTTCAGCTTTTTGAGGCAGTGAAATGTAGGCAAAATGGCACAGCGGTGTTGGTAAATTAGGCGCCTCAATTAACTGTGTTCCATCAGCTAGAGTAACAGTATCGAGTAGTTCTTTTTTAGGCGTGATTCCTCCAAAAATTAGGACATTCTTGGCGAGATGAACCGCTCCGAAGTTCATTCGATTTTTCAAAAAGGCCTCATTGTTTGGCGTTTGATTTTTGCTCATCCATGTAGCATCCTGGCGGAATTCTAACTTAATTATTGAATTGCAATCGAATGAGAATTGAGGACAGCTGATGAGAATTAAATTGCCTCTGTTGTTGATCATGCAGTGGTTTGAAATTGGAGAGGGCAGTTTGCAGAATTCTGTCCATTTTTTTAGAACTGGATCGAAGACTTCTATTGAGCTTAAGTGTCCATCGGCGTTTTGACCGCCAGAGATAAAAATTCGATTTTTTTATCACAGCTGCAGCTGCGTAGCCTCTTGCTCTAATCATTGGCCTAAAATTATTATTCTTTTTTGAAGCTATATTTCAGTGAAAATTTAATCAAATCAAGTGAAATTTGAGAGTCAGATAGTCAAATTTAAAAAGTATCTTGGTGTCAAAACAGTTAATTTTCTATGAAAAGCTATGAGCTCAAAATAACCAATTTGTGGAGGCTACCGTAGCCAAAAATTTGCAGCTATTTTAGTCAAAATTTGGGCATTTTTTTAGCCTAAAATTGCAGTTCTTACAGTAAAAATTTGGGGATAAATATAGTCACATTAAGAGGGTATTCTTGCAAAAATAAAATCGGAAGTTCTTTTCCCTTTACAAGGGAACACTTTTAGTTGGTCCAAGCGTTTCGCAAAATCTTTGGTATCATTCGATAGAGAATTAAATTCTAAGTCGTTTTCGACAAAAATTAGCTGCTGAAAGACCAACCTGGCTGAGTAACAGCCCTCCAAAGTTGAGTTTCGCGACAAATCTAGGATAAGGTCGTGTCAGACCACTAGGGACAAGTGAGGTCCTGGCCTAGTGGCAAGTATGCTAGGCTATGCACTTTTGATCCCGGGTTCGACCCCCGAGATTTTTTTCCCCTTTATTTTTATTTTTTCCACTTTTTTTGTGTATTTTAAAGAGGTACATTATTTATTAAAGCTAATAAGACAGCCGTAACAGTAACAACAATAATCATTTTTGGGGACATTTCGCGCTATGCACTTCTTCAATATTGGCATATTTATAAGTCTAACATACACAAAAAAGTGGAAAAAATAAAAGGGAAAAAAATCTCGGGGGGTTGAACCCGGGACCAAAAGGGCAGTAGCCTAGCACACTTACCAGTAGACCATGACTTCACTTGTTACTGGTAGGGTGGCGCGGCCTTATGTTTAGACTCATCACGAAATCAAACTTTGGAGGGCTGTTACTCAGCCAGGTTGGTCTTTCAGCAGCTAATTTTTGTCGAAAACGACTTAGAATTTAATTCTCTATCGAATGATACCAAAGATTTTGCGAAACGCTTGGACCAACTAAAAGTGTTCCCTTGTTAGAGTTAAAAAAGGAACGTAAAAACTCACGCCATTGTGCTCCACTTATTCAACTTAGGATTATAACACTCAACAGAATTGACCACATTGTGAATCAGTCTATCAGAGGTAAATCCACCTATCACCCAAATGGAATCCAGATAAACAACGGAGCTGCTCGAAATCCAAGTTCGCGGTAATTGCATGCTAGCAATTGAAGTCCAATTTTCACTATTATTCAATTTATAGCAAGTCCTTGAAACAGTTGAAATAGAAGTAGCGTCATAATGACCCCCAAGCACATAGATATTATCATTGAGATAAACAGCTCCAGCGTCAATCAATCGAACCGGAAGTTCTAGCGATAATTTGACAAAAGTATTCGATTTTGAGTTGAAGAGATAGATATGCTTAGAGCCTTTGGTTAGAACATGCATTCCTCCGAGAATAATTGCCTAAAATTATTTGACAGAAATAATAGGAAAACAAATACTGATGTGTTTCTATTTTGAGTTGTTTTATTACTTCGCTGAGAACCTTCTTGGGGCGGAATTGGTGGATATTGCACTTGCTGGAAGGTTTGTTGAGGCGGAGGAGCGCTTCTTGGCACTTGAGGTGAAAACGTTTGTTGAGGAAGATATTGCATTTGAGGCGAAAAAGCTTGTTGAGGCCAAGGATTAAAACTCGAAGTTGATTCATCAGGAGGAGCAGAAGGTTGAGGCATTTGATTTGGAGTAAACATCGAATAGTAGGGAGGAGAATAAGGTGGGGGTTTGTCATCAACTCAAAAACAAATTTTAGACAAAAAAAGCAGAAAGAAGACCTGATCTTGCAGTAGATTGTTCAGCCTTTAGACGTTCATTTTCTTGCTTCAATTGCTCTGCTTCAAACTTAACTCGCTTTAATTCCTCAGCCACTGCATTGTTAGCATCAGGAGCCGCATATTTATCCATTATTTAGGCAAAACCTGGAAAAAAATCAAATCAAAGGTTAGAAAATGAAGTGCCAACATCATAAATCCCTTCTAAATTGATCGATTTGTCAGGGGAGGCAAGGAGAGAGAGAGACTTCTTTAATCAAAGTTACTCATTTTCCACAAAAGAAAACCGTTTTTTGATCGCTTTTTCAATGCTAGCAAAGTTTAACAAGCAAGCTGGCAAGAGTATCCAGCTGATAAAGAGAGCAATTACAGGGTCATTTATTCCTTTATGGGTTGTGAACAGGCAGAGAAAGAGATGAATCATTTTATTTATTGCATCAAAAAATAGTCAATAAAAGACAAAATTAAATAAATACAGAAATTTTCCTTTGTTGAAGCAGCTTATTAATTTTATCTTTTGGGTCGCACTGTAGCCTTGAAAAGTCCTTATAGAAATTCAAAAATAGGCTGAACTTTTAGAATTTTCCTTGACTTTCTTTGACTCTGAGAGCTGTTTTAATAATGAGAGAGAGAGATAGAGAGATTCACTTTATTTTTGCTAGTAAGCTCTTCTCAACAGCTCTTGAAATAGGTGTGTAGGCAAATTGAGAGACGGGATATCTCAATTCTGGACCGTAGTTCCATTCTCTCCCGTTGAAAATCTCGATCGTGTTGTCGTTGTCCCCGCCAAAGACTATTATCTCCGCCTTTTCGGGAAAAACAGCCGCTCCAAAACATCTCCGATTCTGCTTGAGCCTCTTCATCGACTGCCATTTTTTTTCTCCTCTATTGCATTTCCAAACACTTCCGCAGTCGTTGATGCCGTTAAATCCGCCCAAGATGAGGAGATTTTTGTTATAGAAGAGCATACAATGCGAATGGAGGCCAGTCGGCATTCGGCAATAATTTGTCCAACAATTTTGGGAAATATCAAAAACTTCGACTGATCGCAGAGTGATACACTCAGTATTCTCTCCGCCTGAGACAAAAATCTTGTCATTATTCACAGCGGCTGCACATCTTGCTCGAGGAACCAGCATATCTCTGGAAGGAAGTGTAATTCGTGAGTGATTTTGATTCAAATTTAGGAGAGAAAAGCCAGAAAAATCAGTAGTATTTTAGTCAGAATTTGGGGGCTTCTTTTAGCCTAAAATCACAAAAATTTTGTAGCCAAAAAAAATTGCTGGTAAAACTTACGGCAATTTGATCCATTGATTCTTTGCTACATCAAATCTCTCAGCTGATTGCAAGGTAACTATTTTGTTATAGCCACCAAAAACCCAAATTGAGTTGTCATACGCCACACAAGAAGTTGATATGAAGCTTCTTTCTTCGTTCATATTTGCCAACTTGTCCCAGCCATCAGAATTAAGCTTATAGCAAGATTTGTATGAAAAACCGCCGACGAAATAGACTTCATTGTTGAGGACAACAGCCCCGGCGTCTCTGATCTCTCGAGGAATTTCAATATTCAACTCGACAAAGCCTTCTACCCTTGAATTGTAGAGGAATATTTTCCTAGATGTTCGCTTTTTTTGATTAATAATACTATAGCCTCCAAGTAGTAGAACCTAAATTCGGAGGTTATTTTAGCTAAAATATAGGGTTTTTCTTTCTAAAAAGAATTGCGAGCTACTTCAGTCAAAATTTGAGGCTACTGCGGCAGAAATTGCAATCTGCTGCGCAAACTGCGTATCGAAAATTGCCAAAAACTTACAGAAGTTGTTTGGTTTGGCTGCCTTTCAATCCCAAAAAACTCGGCCAATAGATTTTCTTCATCTGATTCATCTGTGAATTTGATATGATTGGCAAAGTCTTGCTCTTGATTTCTTTTGACATTCCTCTTGATATCCTTATGACGATTCATATCGAAGTCATCCTCCAGTCCATCACTTATTTGTCGAATTTTATTTCGCTCACTTTTGAGATAAATTGGTTGATTTTTTGTTCTTTCTAGGAGCTCTACTTTCTCAGTTAGTTGGCTCAAAGACAAATTCAAATTAAAGACTTCTCTTTCAATCAGCTTGTTAGATTGCTCCAAATCAGATATTTTCATAGTTGAAACTTGATTTATTTCTCCTAGATTTGTCACTGCATGAGATAAGGCTTCAACCGTATTATTCAGTGAAGTCCATTTCTCTTCTTTTTCTGGCTCAAGATGAATTGGCAGAGTTTGGCGAAGTGATTCCCCTGGAATTATTGTTTTCAGAGGGGAATTAGTTTAAAAATTAGAAAAGAAAATGACCACTTTTTGACTGCAGTAATTCCCCCAAAAAGTGGAGGTTCGTAATTTAGAAAAATTTAGCTATATAGCCCCGTTCAAAAAGTATGGAATCAGTCGGATTTTATCAACTTTTTGGGATTCTTGAAATTTTTAGCGCTTTCTAGCTACCACCATTGTTTTTATCGCCTTTTCAAACCCCCGTTTATCCAAAGAGACCGCTCCTCTTATCATCAAGTGATTCCATACTTATTGAACGATGGAAATGACCAATTTTACGGAATCGATCGTAACTTTTAAAAGAGGCAACGAAATGAGCTGAAGTTATGGATCCGGGGGTTTAAAAGGACGATAAAATAATGGTGCAAGTTAGAAAAAGTGAAAGCCTAAATAACCCCAAAAAATCGATAAAATCCAATTGGTTCCATACTTTTTGAATATTGGGATATAACTCCTCGAAATTTCAGCAGATTTTTGTGATTGAAACCGTTTTAAAATCATTAGAAATCAAGCTGAACAACAAAATAAAATTAATCAAATTCAGCTGGGAATCAAAATCAAAACCCAACCAACCGTGATTATCTTGGTTTTTCAATTTTCTCTCAAATTTCTCTTGTTTTTCATTAATTTCCTTGATCATCTTTTGGAATTCATTCAATTTGAGTTGAGTATTTTTCTCATTTTCTTTGATTCTCTCTTCAACTGCAGCTGCTTCATTGATTCCTAAGCCATTCAGCTTCTTTGATTCAGCTTGATTGAAGAGCAAATTGGCGACAAATTGCTCTAGAGCTGTTAATTTGTTGTTCATTTGATTGTTGGAATTTTTAAGATTAACCATTTCTTTTTTTAATTCTTCGCAGTCTATGGAGGCTATTTGGAAGGCTAAATGTTGCTCAGCCAGATCGTCGACAGTTGAAGTTGTTCGAGATTGAATCGAGAATGTGTTGCTCAATCGTTCTTCTATCTCATTCAATCTTTCGGCTATATTCCCTCCTAAAATTGGTTAAATTTCTCACCGGAACATAGATTTTTAAAAAAAGACGAGAGACAAATCTAAATCACCTTGTGAGAGATCGTTAATAAGAGCTCGAAATGTTTGATTTTCTTCATTCAATCGTTCAGTTTCTTTCTTCAAATTGCCCAATTCCTCTCCCATTAATCCCCAAAGCTCCGTGCCATAGTTCTTCAATATTGATTTCTCTGCTTCGCTTAATTCCATATTTCACCCTAAAAATTGACTCAAAAAAAGTTAAAGAAATGAAAAAATGGAGAGAAAAGTGATCACAGCTGATGGAGATTAAGACAGTAAATGACTGTTTGCTCAATAACAAGCTTATCGTAGAAACGGAAAACGATTAGGCGTTAGGGAAATGACTGAATGTTGGAAAAAAAACTTTATTGACGTTGCTGCCTTCCTTCATCATTATAGCTAATCTCTCGCTTTAAAAATGACGCTGTTTGTTTAAAAATGATGGGCACTCTACCATATATACCGTATTTTCTTTTATTAAACCCTCCCCACCTTTCTTAAATCGTAGACCTATTCTTTACTAACAAAATAGGCTGCTTAAAAAATTTACCGTAATCGCTTTAAAGACAGGTTGGCACCTTTACAAAGCTGTTTTTATTCAATCCAAAAATATAGTCTTTCCACACAATTGGCAATGACATAGCTGCATATTCGAGTTGTACCGAGATACACACTGTGCCAAGACCCATTTAAATTTTAGAATAAAAGCGGGTCCTGCTGCGAAAGAGCCCACAAGAAGAATACGCAGTTATGTCACCAATATTATAACAAATCGAAAAAGGTGTGAATCATGACAGTAATCCAAGTGCGCTGCGATTACGCTTCCTTTATTCCGAATTTTTGCTAATAGAAGCCCCCGACTTCTATTAGAAGAAATACGGTAATTTTGGCCTTCTTTTGGAATTTTCTTCAACCTCATGTTTGAGAAAACAGCAGAAAATCATGAAAAGCGAAGCATTCATTTAAATTTTAAAAAAGGTACACCTAATTTTAGTTCCAGTTTTGATAAATCGGAACTAATTTTAAAAAATCTTGCTTTTATAATTTTGCAAGGCTCTGCTAACAAGTAAGATGTAGTTTTTGATCTCTCCTCCTACAATCTCCTTTGTAAAATAAATTATCTCACAAAATGAGGATAGAACTCGATTAGAAAATGAAGTTTACCAGGTGGGATACATTATACATTTTTGGACTACTGTAATCACAAAGGTTGATTTGCTTATTTTTCCATTTTTATACATCTTTTAGTTGTCGGTGCGCGTCTACTAGAGGATTTACGGTATTTCAATCCATTTTTAGAGCCAAGGGGTTCACTGCAAGACCCGCTTTATCCTTAAAAAAGGTCTTTAGTAAATTTTAGGCTAAAACGGGTCTCGCCTCGAAAATCCCTTTCTAGGATACGAATGATGTCGCCTCTTCTTCTCGGGAATCCTGACCAAGCCGTAGAAGCCATTCTCCTCGACAAAAGTGTTGTTTTTGATGGCGTCAAGTGCTGTTTGCACAAATTTGGGCACATTTTCTGGAGAGAGCTCCGTCTCCAAATTGAATTCAAATTCTACATTTAAGAGCTCAACTGCAGCGACGGCTGGAAGCAACAATAAGATGAGATTCATCGTGAAGAGACTAGCTGTTTTGGGTGAGAAGAATCTACTAGAACGAATGGGGATTTAGTCAGATTGACAGTTATGATCCAAGAGGTCGCATTGAATCAATCTTCCTTCAAATGATTTTTGGAGAATTGAGAGTAAATGGTTTTTAAACAATTTATGAGAATTTCATTCTTTGAGGAACGAGGAATGGATTTCATACAAATACGGCTTCAAAATTATGAAAATTTCTTTAGAAATCTTTCTTCGAGAGATTGGGGAATGGATGTATAAGCAAAATCTGCTAGACTTTGAGGAAGTTTGGGTCCATCAATCCATTTATTTCCATTAAATATTTCGGATGTTTCACTAGTATTCCCACGACCACCAAACACAATAATTCCATTTGAGAGTTTTCCTATTCCAAAACGATATCGTGGCTGTTTAAAACTCTGTTTTTGTGTCCATTTCTTCTCGGGATCTTCGATATCCATTTCCCACACGCTATTTAATTGGCCATTTCCTGAAGAGCCTCCAAAGATGGATATAATTGAATCGTTAATTAGCATGTTATGGGCAGAAATTCCAAAAGGCAAATCACAAAATAAAATCCATTCCTGTAGTTTTGGATCAAACATCTCCACAGATTTTAAGAGTTCCTTATCAATTCCTCCAGTGACAAATATTCGATCCTTATATACTGCTGCTGCTGCATTCCATCTTACATATTTCATTTCTCTGGAAGCTTTTGATTAAAGGGGCAGTCCGGCGCCTTTTACAAGTTGCTTTTATTCGATGCAAAATAATGCGCTGATTTCGGAAATACACACGAAATTGCATGAAATTAATTGAAGAAAGAAAATTTTGTCGCACTTTGGGGTTTGCCGCTATTACTGTAGCTACAGAAATTCGGCAAAATCACCAACACTAGAGAGCGTCCCTTAAAATTTGGAGGAAAACTAACGGCATAATGGTCCATTTGTCTTGCGAAATATCATATTTTTCTACTGAATTTAAAATGCCTCCGTTACAATATCCGCCAATAACCCAGATATCTCCTTCGTAAACCAGAAAGCTACTGGAAATAGAAGATCTTTTTTGATTCATCGAAGCCAATTTGACCCAACTTCCATCATCTTTCAATTTATAGCTGTTCTTTTGAGAACCCTTGGAACTTCCTCCAAAAATATAGATTTCTTCATTGAGTACAGCAGCTCCAAAATCTCGCATTCCCTTTGGAAGAGTGATTCTTAGCATCTTCCAACAGTGAGCCTTCAAATCGAGCAAGTAAATTGTATTTAAGGGTCCATCATTTGAATATACATCACTGCCCCAAATTTTTTTCACTCCACCCAAAATTAAAACCTACAAGCAAAGTCTAAAAGTTAAAAATCCTACTGATGTATTTTGTATTGGCAAATTCTGTTGGCTGACAACTTTTCTGAGAAGTTTTTCTTCAAAAGATCGGGGAATGGATGTATAAGCAAACTCTTCTAGACTTTGAGGCAGTTTGGGTCCATCAATCCAATCATTTCCATCAAATATTTCGGGTATTTCATAACTTCCTCTCCAACCACCAAATACAATAATTCTATTTGAGAGTTTTCCTATTCCAAAAGACTCTCGTGGATATTTAAAATTCTTTTTTTTTGTCCAGCTCTTCTCGGGATCTTCGATATCCATTTCCCACACGCTATTTAATTGGCCATTTCCTGAAGAGCCTCCAAAAATGGATAGAGTTGAATTGTTGATTAGCATCGTATGGGCAAAAACTCCAATAGGCAAATCACAAAATAAGATCCATTTCTGTAGTTTTGGATCAAACATCTCCACAGATTTTAAGATTTTTTTGTTTTTTCCTCCAGTGACAAATATTCGATCCAAAAAAGCTGCTGCTGCTGCATCAGATCTTGCATAGTTCATTTCTCTGGAAGCTTTTAAATTTAATTTTGGGGAAAACTAACGGCATGTAGGTCCATTTGTCTTGCGAAATATCATACTTTTCTACTGAATTTAGAAGTCCACGAGAATATCCTCCAATAGCCCAGATATCTCCTTTGTAAACCAGAAAGCTACTGGAAATATCAGATCTTCCTTGATTTAGCGATGCCAATTTGATCCAACTTTCATCATCTTTCAATTTATAACAGCCTTGATGCAAATTACGCTTGGCATATCCTCCCAAAATATAAATTTCTTCATTGAGGACAACAGCTCCAAATATTTTCATTTTCACTGGAAGAGTGATTCTCAGTTTCTTCCAACTTTGAGCCTTCGAATCGAGCAAATAAATTGTATTCAGAGGTCCCCAACCACCCAAGATTAAAACCTACAAGCAAAGTCTAAAGATTAAAAATCCTACCGCTGTATTTTGCTGTCCTCCGCTCAGTTTTTCAACTTTGTTTTCGTTTTGATTCACATTTTGCGCTAAAAATTTTCTCTTCTTCATTACTGGTGATTTAAACTCTTCTTCATTTTGAATTGGCAAATTCTGTTGGCTGACAACTTTTCTGAGATTCTCTTGAGCTGGCCTCTCTTTCCGGGAAAATTCAATAAATTCTGAGATTTCCGGTCTACTTTTTGGGTTGCTGTCCCAGCCGCTGGAAGTTATTTTTTGCTTTTCTCTGTTTTATCTATTCTACGCCCCACTTTTCAACTTCGATAAGTGAAAAATTTGATTTTAGAAAGCCAGATTGCCCGAAATAATCAATTACCGTATCAATAAGGCTGAAATCTCCGATTCCTCTTGAATATTTGGCCGATCTCCGTTTACAATTCGTTCAATTTGCTTGTACAATGTTATTCCCCCCAAGTGACCATACGGCTTTCTAAACTTCTAATCACTATTTTGAAAAACTTCACTAACTCTCGGTGAATAATCTCCCAAAACGTAATGGTTAACGAGTAGATATCTGCCGACTTGCCATACTTAGGTTCATTATGAAGCTCCGGAGCCATGTAATCTATTGTTCCAATTCTTTTGCAACTCGTTTAACCAAAAGCCACACTCACCCACCAGTGTGAGAAGCAATTGTCTGTGGCTCAACCGCTTTAGCCAACCCAAAGTCGGAAATTCTTAAGTCCTCTAAGGATTTCCCAAGTAGAATGCTGTAACTCCGATTTGAGAAGAAGGAATCTCACTTTTGAGGCTTGACATCTCGATGCAGTACGCCTTCTTCGTGGAGATATTGTAGACCACTTGAAGCCTTTTCAATCCACGAATAGACTTGTTTCATATCGTATTCTACTGAGTTATTATGAATCACTGGAAATGGCATTTTGATGTCTCAAGTTGAAAAGGAGCAAGCTTTTATTTTTAAAAAGCCAACGATTTTCAATCAATTTTTTATGCTAGTGTCTCCGATCGAGTTCCGCCCTTATTGGTAGTAAATGCCGACGGTATACACTTGAATAAACTCAATTCACTATTCAAAAAGCAAAGAATTGCTCTTTCACTCAACATAGGGAAAAATCAAACAAACCGTCAAATAAGCTGCTCTCCATGTACTCCATAATGTAGCCAATGCAGAAAGATCTGTTATTAGGTGAATAGCCTTCTTCTGGAGTCAAAAGACCAAAAAGACGGATGATATTCGGGTGATTAGAATGCTATTTGGAAAATTATTGTAACATTAACAAATAAAACTAACCTCTGCTAGGAGAATAACTTCACTCATTTCTGTTTTATCAACCTGCCCATAAAGTCTCTTGAAAGCTACTTTTCTGCAAATCGATCTCTCAATTTTAATTTTTAGTCAGACTTTCATAAACTGGTAAAGTTGCTTACCCCAGTCGACCATTGTAGCCGCGAAAGACTTCTCCCTCACCTCCTCTTCCTATTTGCTGTTTCTCTGTGAAATCGTTGAGACTAAACTCGGAAATAACTAAAGAAGCATTGATTGTTTGGTAGATTTACCAGAATTAACTACTAGACTTTTTTCGGAAGGAAGACGGCCACTCATCAAGATGGCGAATAGGCGAACCCGGCATTAGACTTCAATTGATTCGGCCGTTGTTTGATAAGGCGGTTTAGTCTTTATTTCAAAAAGGTGAGTTGTCTTTTGAGATAGAGGATGACTATTTCTCAGTTCCATTATGATTACTAGATTAATCTCAATAAAATGTCCACTATGTTGTAGTCACTACATCGAAGTTAGAAATGTGCGCTAACTATTTTATTAAGGCTTTGCCGTTTTTTACTTAAAAATATTGTTAGCAAACCCCTGAAGTCGCACATCGAAAGCGGAAGGTCAGAACTGGCTGAACAAGTCCTACAATTGTCTGAAGGAGGTCCACTCGATGCAGTCGAAGAACGGGGAGATCTTCTGGCCTCTACGACTGGTCATCTGGCTGAAGAGAGCGACTTCCGGACAAAGATCTGCCTCGGCTTCAAGTTCAAGAGTTACTTGGATCTGGCCATCAGTCTGGACGAGGAGAACGATCCTGACCACACTTTCCAGCTCTGCCATATGAGGGGTCGCCTGGCCTACACGGTGCTGACTCTCCCGCCGGTCGAGAAGTTCTTCGCCACCACTCTGGGTATCGTCCGCTCCGAGTTGGACGACGGGCTGAAGGACCTCCGTAAGGCGCAGAGCCTCCATCCCGACATGGCCGAGAACGAGCTCTTCCTCGCCAAGTGTCTAACCCTCAAGGGCGACGTCCAGATGACCGTTAAATGCCTGCAATGCACCGTCGCCTGTGAATCCAAATACACCATCGAGGACGACTACATCCAAGCTCATTTTTAAATCGAATTGTTGCTACAAATCTCATAATTTTAGTCAGAAAAAGCTATAATTTCCGTTATTCTTTCATCTGAAAATCTCTCGATTATCCCAACAACTTTCTGCTTTTTAAAAATTAATTGTAGTTCGTTTATTCTTGAAAATCCTCGGGAATTCGAGGATTTCTTGCTGCTAACTGGAAGACAATAAAGCGCAAACTGATAAGGAATGGAAAGATAGACAAGAGCTCATAAAAACACAGCTTTCTATTTTTTAAAATTTCAACGCTTTTTTCAACTAAATTTGGCCTTCTCATAACCTTCAAAATGGCTGGCGACTTTTGGGGTCTTCGGTTACTCTTAGACTATTTTATGAATTTCTTTCATTTTCTGATCTATTTTTGCGTTTTTGTGCTCATCTACATCTTCCTCTAAGAAGAATCAAAACCTCCTCATTGCTTTAGAAACCAATTAATTGCTTTACAGGGTGAGGCATAATTACGGTAACAAGAATATAAGCGCACAAAAAACTAATTCAAACATAAGCGGGGAAATGAAGTCAACGGTTTTATTTTCCATTAAATTCTATACAAAACAACACCTCACTTTTCAAAAATATCGCCATCGGCATCGATACACGATTGAAGTCTTCGAGGGAAATCATTGACAGTGGCGAGCAAGTAATCATTGTCTATCTCGTTCCATGCTTTTTGAAGCGCTTTCTTTAAGGAGTCAATATTTTTATGCGGTTTTGAACACGCTTTAGCTTCTAGAACACTCCAAACTGAGTAATCAAGGGGGTTCAAGTCAGGCGATGATGGAGGCCAGCTATTGAAATTGATAAAATCCGGAAAGTTTTGCCGGCACCATTCTTGAACCGTTTTGTGTTTATGAGCAGGCGTATCGTCTTGCTGAAAGCACCATTGCCTTGCACCAAAGTGTCCATTTGCCCAGGGAAGAAGTTCTGTCTTCAACATATCCAAGTAATTGCATCCATTAATTTTTATTCCTTGAGAAACGAAGATCAGTGGGGTCTTTCCATCAGAAGTTATTTCAGCGAAGACCATGACGCTGGCCGGGTGTCCAGTGCGTCGAACAGCTATTTTCGGCTTGTTACTTGAATAAATGCGATCATTCTGCTTATTAAGGGACTGTTCAATGGTAAACACCTTTTCGTCACTGAATAAAATGGACTTGTAAGCTCCTCTTTTAAAGCGTTTCAGCAGCTGCTTAGCGCATTCTTTTCTTTTCTTTTTGCTACCTTCAGAGAGGAATTGTGCTTCTCCTTGTTTGTAAGCCTTTTTCTTTAATTTTTCTTTAACGATCCGGCCCATAGATCGCACAGATATTCCCATATCTTTAGCCATATTACGAACAGATCTTGCTGAGTTGATGTTAAGCCTATCACATGCTTTCTTTATGGCTGCTCTTGTGGTTACTGTAACAGGCCTGCCGCGACCAGAACGGTCGCAACAGTTACCCAATTCTTTGAACCTCGAAATAGCCGTGGAAACCAGCTTTCTAGATACATTTAACCGCTTGGAAATGTCAATCGCACGAAGCCTTTCACGGTAAACTTTAACAATAGTTTCTCTATAGGGCGACGATTTTGCCATGCCTAAAAACTATAACCATTTTTGTCTAAAAATATGCAAAGCATCAAAGAATAACAGTTAAAAATTAAAAAAAACACAAGAAATGAATTATAAATCTCACAAAAATGAAGAAAAATGTGCTCACAGTTTGTTACCGTAATTATGCCTCACCCTGTATACAAAACGAAAAAGGGTGTGAATCATGACAGTAATCCAAGTGCGCTGCGATTACGCTTCCTTTATATCGTATTTTTTCTAATAGAAGCCGGTCCATCAGGGGGGTTGAAAAATAGAAGTCCTGACTTCTATTAGAAGAAATACGATATTAACTTTTAGGGGCCCCAGTAGCCATGATCCAATTTTTGTGTTGTCAGGAGGGTCGCGGGTTCAATCCCTTCTCTGACTAAAATTTTTGCTTTATTAATTCAAGTCTTTTTTCATATTTTTTTGACGTTTTGACTCAATTCAGCCGCACAAATCACACTAAATTGACCTTTTACTGTTCCAGCTGCTCTGTAGCATTGGAATTCTCTGGCTTATCGAGTTGGTCTGAGTCGAGAAATTGGATTTTTATTTAAAGAGAATCAACTTTTCAATAGACAAACATTTTTTATCAATAGGGTTGCTCAAAAAATGAGTTTGCCGTTAGATAAAGAGGAGATGCCAATGCGTATGTGCTTATAATGCAATAAAATTTAGTCAAAACGCCAAAAATATGAAAAAAGACTTGAATTAATGTTGTGTGTTAGGTAGAGAGAGAAAAACACTATCACTTTATTCTAACTTAATATCATAATTAACTGTCTAATCCCAATGGGGATTAGGCCACATGTCGAGACATGATCCAACAATTAATAAAGCAAAAATGTAATTCGGGGAGGGGGGATTGAACCCGCGACCCTCTTGACAACATAAAAATTGAACCATGGCTACTGGGGCCCCGAAGGTTTACACTAGTTCCGAAAAATCTACTAGAATGAATGGCGAAATCAGGGGATTTTAGTCAGATTGACAATTATGATCCAGGAGATCGCATTGAATCAATCTTCCTTCTCGTTTTCAGATGCTTGGGATTGAGAGCAAATGATTTTTAAACAATTTATGAGAATTCCATTCTTCGAGGGAACGAGGAATGGATTTCATACAAATACGGCTTTAAAAATTATGAAAATTTTTTTAGAAAACTTTTTTCAAGGGACCGAGGAATGGATGCATAAGCAAAAGATGGTAGATCCTGAGGCAGTTTGGGTTCATCAATCCATTTATTTCCATCAAATATTTCGGATGTAGCATCACAATCACCAAATATAATAATTCCATTTGAGAGTTTTCCTATTCCAAAAGAACTTCGTGGATGTTTAAAACGCTATTTTTCTTCTGTCCATTTCTTCATGGGATCTTCGATATCCATTTCCCATACGCTATTTAATAGACCAGATTCTGATTCGCCTCCAAAAATGGATAAAGTTGAATTGTTGATTAGCATCGTATGGGCAAAAACTTCAATAGGCAAATCACAAAATAAAATCCATTTCTGTAGTTTTGGATCAAACATCTCCACAGATTTTCCATTCGATCCTCCAGTGACAAATATTTTATTCTTAAATACTGCTGCTGCTGTATTCCATCTAACATAATTCATTTCCCTGAAATCTTTTGATTAATTTTTGAGGAAAAACTAACGGCATGTAGGTCCATTCGTCTTGGTAAATATCATACTTTTCGACTGAATTTAGACACTCTCTAGAATCTCCAGAAAACCCTCCAATAGCCCAGATATCTCCTTTGTAAACCAGAGAGCTACTGGAAATTTTACTTCTTCTTTGATTTAGCTATGCCAATTTCATCCAACTTCCATCATTTTTCAATTTATAACAATCTTGTTTAAAATCACGATTGGCAGATCCTCCAAAAATATAGATTTTCTCATTGAGCACAACAGCTCCAAAGCCATGCATTCCCATTGGAAGAGTGATGCTTAGTTTCTTCCAACTTTGAGCCCTCGAATCGAGCAAGCAAATTGTATTCCAATGCATTAAGCCGCCCAAAATTAATATCTATAAACAATTGCCCAATAAAAAAGGAATTATACCGATGAATTTTGTGCGACATTTTGATTTGCAGGTAGTTGTAATTCTATCTTCGGCTCTTTAAACAGCCTTTTTACCCATGCTCCAGCCCTATCACTATTTACATTTTGCAAATAAACCAGCAAACCTTTTTTGATTGACAGCCAATTCTAAAGTTTCGGATTTGTCGCTCAAATTAGCATTTTTTGAAGCAATATATTAGAAGAAATACGGTATATACACATCAATACCATTCTTTTGTCTTCTTGTTGTACAAATGTTTCGAAAGTCAGCCTTGTCCAATGATTTACAAAAGACAAATACATATTCAAATTTTCTCACTACTCTCACAATCCGATTTGCTATTTAACTCTGCCCCTTCTTCCTTCTTCCCGCTGATTTCACTTTCTCCAAAATGTCAGATCAAAGCCCTAATACCATCCAAGAAATCTCCAATGCTGCTGTCAATATAGTCAAGTGTTTAGAAGCAATAGATCTTGATTTAAAGAATCTCCGCAAAGAAAATGAAGACCTCAAACGGCAAGTTTTAAAGCAAAGCGATGATGTAGGTCAGTTTTTATATTTAAATGTGAAAAATTTGAAGCAGAAAAGTCTCAAAAAGAAGCAGATGAGAGGATCAAAAAGCTGCAAAAAGAAAACGACGAATTGAAAAGTACTGTAGCCAGCTTGGAGGTAGTCAAACTTCACTTGAATGAGCAGTTGACTTTCTTGCAAAATACAGCCGATCTCGCTGATTTTGAGATCTTGGCTGCACCGATTAGAACAAAAAGAACGTCGCTTTCGAAAGATTTATCTCCTCCAGCAAGTGGCGAACAAAAAAAGGAAGAAATTGATCCAAACCAGATTCAATCGGTGATTTATTCTAATTTTTTTCAAAAATATTCTAAATTTAGGTAATAATTGTAGGAGGAAGGAAGAGAAGTAGCCGAAATACTGATCGTATCTATCTATATAATTCGAAGAATGAAATCTTTGAAGAACTCAAACTGACTCTTCCAGATATTTCCAGCGCAGAGAAAGCTATCCATAAGGAGCTGAAAAAGGAAGAAGAAGAATGGACCCAGCTTGGAATGGCTGTCCTCAAAAATCAGATTTATATCTTCGGCGGAACAAAATATTCAAGAACGCTTAATTGCTGCTACAAGCTGGAGAAGGACGGCAAATGGACGAAGCTGGCAAATATGAATGAAGAGAGAAGCCACATTTCCAATTCGTGTCTGGTCCATAAGGATGAGATTTGGGTCATTGGGGGGAATCAACGCTGAAGGGAATAGCCTGAAATCGGTTGAGAAATACAACCCGCTTCACGATAAATGGATCAACATTTTAAAAAAGTATATTAAATCTTGAAAAATAGGGTGGATTCTTGAGAAAATCTTAGAAATCTTGGTTTAAATTATTTGCAATAAAAATACGATTTTTTAGGGACCTGAATACGGAAAGAAGCAGTGCAGCTGCAGCCATTTTTAATGGTCAAATCTATGTGAGTGGCGGGAGCTCGAATGATGAGATCTATTTGAAATCGCTGGAAATTTTTAATCCAAGAAAGAAGATCGTCAGATGGGAGGTTATTACCCCCTCTTTGCCGAATGGCATCCATTCTTATTGCATGTTGGCAGTTGATAAGGAGTTGATCTTGCTTGGGGGAAAGGAGATTTCGCCAGAAAACATTCTTCAAGGGAGCGGGGAATGGATGTATAAGCAAAATGTGCTAGATATTCAGGCAGTTCTGGTTCATCAATCCACTCGTCTCCATCCAATATTTCGGATGTTTTATAACCAAACACAATAACTCCATTTGAGAGTTTTCCTATTCCAAAATACTTTCTTGTATGTTTAAAACTCAGTTTGTGTGTCCATTTCTTCTTGGAATCTTCGATATACATTTTCCATACACTATTTAATAGGCGAACATTTAATTCGCCTCCAAAAATGAATAGAGTTGAATTGTTGAATAGCATCGTATGGCCGAGAACTTCAAAACGTAAATCACAAAATAAAATCCGTTTCTGTAGTTTTGGATCAAACATCTCCACAGATTTTAAGTAGCCTCCAGTGACAAATAGTCGATCCTTAAATACTGCTGCTGCTGCACCATATCTTGCATAATTCATTTCCCTGGAATCTTTTGATTAAAGGGGCAGTCCGGTGCCTCATACAGTATACTTTTGTTAGATGCAAAATAATGCGCTGATTTCATAAATACACACGAAATTGCATGAAATTAATTGATGAAAGAAAATTTTGTCTCACTTTTAGGTCCGCCGCTATTACTGTAGCTACAAAAATCCGGCAAAATCACCGACGCTAGAGACTGTCTCTTTAAAATTTGGAGAAAAACTAACGGTATCAAGTTCCATTTGTCTTGAGAAATATCATATCTTTCTACTGAATTTAGATGCTCTCCAGAATATCCTCCAATAACCCAGATATCTCCTTTGTAAACCACAGAGCTACTGGAAATATAATCTCTTCCTTGATTTAGCGATGCCAATTGCATTTCTGTTTGAGTTGAGCTCTCTGAATTGATTCCACTTTCAAAAGAATAGATAAACCAGCTGTTCTGCCGATTCCCTCTCCTTCTCCCAACTCAACCAAACTGTCAGTCTCGATTTCCAACTGGCAGAGTTGTTTGATTATTTGGGCGACGTTTTTTTCTGATTTCTTCAACATCAGTTTTTATATCTCAAATGAGAAGTTGAAAAATAAATGAAATTACTTCTGGACACCCGTTCTTGTCGAGCCTTATACAAGGTGGCTGGTAAGTATTGGCGCGTCCTTTTTATTGTGATTTTCCTATATTTTTGTGTATTTCTTCTCTATTGTTATATGTCATTTTGTAACCCTTTTTCTCTACTTTCTAGTAGTGTTTGCCTTCAGAAGCCATGAAGCCTTGCATTCATCGACAAGCTATTGCAAGATTATCGGAGGCTGGCGAGACTTGTACAAGCATATCTCGCAAGCTAAAAATCCCTCTAAGAACCGCCCAGAGGATTGTCAGGCAATGGGAAGCTAATGGAAATGTTGATGTGAAAAAGCCACCCGGTCGACCTTCTTCTGTAAATACACGCAGGATTCGTTCCATCATCAAAAAGAGGATCTCAAGAAATGACGGCGTAAGCATGAATTCCATTGCAAAAAGTCTTGACATTTCCCGCTGGAGTGTTCAAAACATCACCAAGAACTCGCTAGGTCTTCGTAGTTATCGTTTCTATAAGGGACAATATCTATCGGACTCCGCCAAGCAGAAAAGATTCAAGAATTGTAAGAAAATGCTCGAACTTCTGAAGATGCGCCGCATCTCTGATATCCTATGGTCGGACGAGAAAATTTTCACTATTGAGAAGGCTCACAACTCCCAAAATGATCGCCAACTGATCAATTCGTTCCTGAAGAATTCTCGTAAAAGAAGAATGTCCACTAAAACGTTATTTTCAAAAGGAGTCATGGTGTGGGCTGAAATATCAGCTACAGGCAAGACACCACTTGTCTTCATAGAGAAAAATGTGAAAATCAATGCTCAAGTTTATCAAGATGAAATTCTGAAGAATGCTGTGATGCAGTGGAAGCAGAAAAACCCCAATATGGTCTTCCAACAGGATTGGGCTCCGGCCCATGGAGCAAAAACTACGCTAGCTTATTTGGAGCAGAATTTTCCAGGATTCCTGGACAAGAATCATTGGCCTCCAAACAGCCCGGACTTAAACTCATTAGATTTTTCGGTGTAGAGCGTGATGGAAGATAAACTTAAGAATAAGAAAATACCTAATTTGGACTGCCTTCGCAAAGAACTTATAAAAATATGGGACGATATAGACATAAATTACCTGCGGCTCATGGTCGATTCTGTCACAGTACGTTTGCAGGCCTGTATCAAAGCTAAGGGAGGACACTTTGAACAGTTTTTATAAATATTGTTGTTTACATTATTTTCGATGTTTTCGATCAATAAAATCATTCCCACAATGCATAGTTTTCGCTTTATGCCGATTTTGCTAGCGCCAATACTTACCAGCCATCCTGTAGTTTAGTATTTTTCGATGAATAGAGAATAAAGCAGAAGAAGTGGAGGAGTTTGAAGGAAGGGAAGAAAATACATCGGTATCATTTTCTTTTTCTTAATTTTCCTTGTAGGTTTTAATTTGAGTGACTATGCCTTTTTTGATATAATTTACTTGCTCGATTCAAAGGCTCAAAGTTAGAAGAAACTGAGCATCGCTTTTCCAGTGGAAATGCGGCATTTTGGAGCTGTTGAAGTTAATGAGGAAATCTATATTTTTGGAGAATTTGCCAAAGATTATCAACAGGGCTGCTATAAATTGAAAAATGATGAAAATTGGATGAAATTGGCATGGCTAAATCAAAAAAGAGCTTTTATTTCCAGTAGCTCTCTGGTTGATGACATCTTAAATATACATGTATATTTATATTTATTTCCCGTGTCAGTGACTTTTTCACTGGGGGTGCGTAGTCTAAAGGTAGCGTAACCAGAGTAGAAAGAACAGTCGTCGGCTCATCTGGAGACAATAACACCAAAACCGAGGCTAGACTCTCAATTCTTTAAGCGCAGTCGTTTTTGGGGAGAGCAAGCATCCTCTTCGCCTAGGTTTTTTTGACGATGTGGCGTTTTTAGTGTCATCATGGTAGCGCATCCAGTTGACTAGAGTATATTGGCTACCATCGCTCTGGCCAGAGTTTCTGCGATGGGAGAGAAGCAAACCGAACAACTGCACGGGGGAACGGATTAGCTAATCTCTATATCAAAAGATTGAGAACTGTTCAGCCTGGTTCCTCGCATCTTTTTATTCTGTCTGTATTCAACAAATAAAAAAAAAGTTTTATTTTCAAAAGCTAAATAAATCTTCCAGGGTTCTTTAATTATGGAAAGACCATCAGATAAATCTGTAAATTTAAATTGATTTCAAAAGCGATGGTATTATACCTTGGCTGAATCCAGGATTTTTTTTACATTTTATTTTCCATCCTCACTGCTGTAGAAAAACTAAAAAAGACGAATTTGGTTAGATGAACTTGCAAAAAGACTCACGCAATACCCTTCTTGAGGTTTCCATATAGCCAAAGATTCCTTTTGAGGAGCCATTTTTTCGGTGAACAAAAATGTTCTACAACAAAAAAGGAACTAGTAAACCTTTGGAGCCCCAGTGACCATGATTCAATTTTTATGTTGTCAGGAGGGTCGCAGGTTCAATCTCCCTCCCTGACTTACATTTTGGCTTTATTAATTCAAGTCTTTTTTCATATTTTTTTGGCGTTTTGACTCAATTTTATTGCATTATAAGCATTGGCATCTCCTCATTATCCAACGGTAAACTCATTTTTTGAGCAATCCTATTGATAAAAAATGTTTGTCTATTGAAAAGTTGATTCTCTTTAAATAAAAATCCAATTTCTCGACTCAGACCAACTCGATAAGCCAGAGAATTCCAATGCTACAGAGCAGCTGGAACAGTAAAAGGTCAATTTAGTGTGATTTGTGCGGCTGAATTGAGTCAAAGCGTCAAAAAAATATGAAAAAAGACTTGAATTAATAAAGCAAAAATGTAAGTCAGGGAGGGGGATTGAACCTGCGACCCTCCTGACAACATAAAAATTGAATCAGGGTCACTGGGGCTCCAAAGGTTTACTAGTTCCCAAAAAAAATTAATAATAGTAGTTTTTGAAAAAGGAAGGAAGTATGTCGCTGATTTGAGATCTAATTTCCAAAGTTTGACATCCTGAAAAAGATTTTTTTGAGAGCGATAAGGATTGGAGAGGGAAATTTGAAAACTGGAGAGGATAAGAGGCGGAGCGAGATGAACAAGCAAAAGCAATTCGTCACCATTAGAGGAGAAAGGGCAAGCTGCAGCACGGTTGGGAGAATTAAAACTCTTTGACTCCCTTCAACAGATGAGTCTAGTGGGACGATGAATATCGCGGGGAAAGAACCTAGCCGGATAAAATTCTAAAAAGGTCAAGTAGAGGCAAGAGAGTAAAACAAGGATTCTATCTGGGGAGATGTAGCGTCGGAACAAAGAAGAGGAGTTTTGTTGTGAGATTGCTCGAAGAAACGACTCCTCTCTTTTACGAAAATCCGGGAAAGCGTTGTTGATTGAAAATTTGGAAGGAAGATGAAAATGAGAGCTTTAAACGGTGCTGATCGAATTCCAATAAATATTTGATAACTGCCGTATTGCAAATTATCAGCTAGTCATTCGCTAGCCCTTCTCTTATCAGCTTCCTTTCAATCGATTTTTCACTAGTTGCATACAATTTTTTCAGCCATCCGCCTCATCAGAAATGTCTAGTTTGAGTCTAAACGAGACAGACCCGGTCTTGCAAATATATGAAGCTCAGGCTATTATAATTGAGCAAAATGAAGAAATAAGTCGAATGAGACAAGAAATTGAAAGACTTCGAATGGAAAATTCCAACAAAAATCAGCTGGAATTGGCTCAAAAAGGTTGATTTTATTTGATAAATAGTCGATGAGAAATTTAGTTGAAAAATTAAAAGAAGATCTAGCTTCAAAAAATGATAATTTGGCCGAATTATTGAAAAATCTGTCTATGAAACAAAATAGAAATCAGGAGGAATTATCTCAAAAAAGTTTGAAATTTCCAAAATGTTGAAGAGAAAATTCAGTGTCAAAAATAGAAGAAGATTTAACCGACAA
Organism: Oscheius sp. JU1382; assembly: GCA_932521405.1. Taxonomy (NCBI): domain Eukaryota; kingdom Metazoa; phylum Nematoda; class Chromadorea; order Rhabditida; family Rhabditidae; genus Oscheius; species Oscheius sp. JU1382. The sequence continues at coordinate 8,239,207 of OW051479.1, forward strand.
TTTGGAAAGTGTAGTGACAAAACTAAAAGAAGATCTAGCTGCCTCAAAAGCTGATAACTTGCAGTTGAAAGAGCAAATAACAGCTTTACACTTGAATTTCTCGAAAAATGATAATTTGAGCGACAACGAAGAAGAATTGGTTGCCAATCAAAGTAGGAATAAGAAGTTATTTATTTGAGGGATTTTTAGCTCAAAATGCGGTTCAAACAGAAAATAAAGTTGAAAAAGAGGGCGAAGGACAGCAAAATACATCGGTAGGCTTTTTAACTTTTAGACTTTGCTTGTAGGTATTAATTTTGGGTGATAGTGGAGATTCGGATTCAATTTATTTGCTCAATTCGAAAGCTCGAAGTTGGAAGGAATTAATAATCACTATTCCAATGGAAATGTCAGATTTTGGAGCTGCTGTAGTCAATGAGGAAATCTATATTTTCGGAGGAAGCCAGCTTATAAATCTCAATATTACTTGTCACCATCACTGTTATAAATTGAAAGATGATGGAAGTTGGATGAAATTGGCATCGCTAAATAAAAAAAGAGCTTATATTTCCAGTAGCTCTCTGGTTTATAAAGGAGACATCTGGGTTATTGGAGGATATTCTGGAAAGAATGTTCTAAAATCAGTAGAAAAGTATGAAATTTCGCAAGACAAATGGACCTACATGCCGTAAGTTTTCCTCCAAATTTGAAAGGGACAGTCTCTAGCGTTGGGAACTTTGCCTAACTCGGCAAAGATTTTCCTAAGTTCAAATTTCATTGTGATTTTTGTATTTCTATGAATTCTGCCATTTCGCCATCATTTAGACTCTTTTATCGATGAAAAATAAAATCAAAAAGTTTGTCTGAAAGTAGCCAAATTTGCATAAAAATAACGAGAAATCCCATAAAAGCTAATAGAGTTTAAAAATTTATTTTTAAAAATGTTAAAAGTCGGTAGCGGATTACAGTAGAACCTATTGCGAATCAAATTTTAAGTGCGTGGGCGAAAGCGCATACTGGGTTACTGTAGTGCATACTTTTTCGTTTTGTTTTGTCAATTTATTTCTTAACATTTAGTTTTATGCAATTTCGTGTGTATTTTCGAAATCAGCGCTTTATTTTGCATCGAATAAAATCAACTTGTAGGAGATGTCGAACTATCCCTTTAATCGAAATCTTCCAGAAAAATGAATTATGCAAGATGGTGTGCAGCAGCAGCAGTATTTAAGGATCGAATATTTGTCACTGGAGGAGTCAATGAAGAAAAAGTATTTTTAAATCGAATATTTGTTACTAAAGGAAAAAACGAAAAAACCTTAAAATCTGTGGAGATGTTTGATCCAAAACTACAGAAATGGATTTTATTTTGTGATTTGCCTTTTGAACTTTCTTCCCATACGATGCTAATAAGTAATTCAACTCTATCCATTTTTGGAGGCGAATCAGAATCTGGCGAATTAAATAGTGTATGGGAAATGAATATCGATGATTCCGAGAAGAAATGGGCAGAAAAACAGAGTTTTAAACATCCACGATCTAGATTTGGAATAGGAAAACTCTCAAATGAAATTATTGTATTTGGTGGTTATAGAGAAAAAACATCCGAAATATTTGATGGAAATGGCTGGATTGATGGACCTAAACTGGCTGAAGATCTATCATCTTTTGCTTATACAACCATTTCCCGATCTCTTGAAGAAAGTTTTCTGGAGAAATTTTCATAATTTTTAAGCCGTATTTGTATGAAATCCATTGCTCGTTCCCTCGAAGAATGGAATTCTCATAAATTGCTTAAAAATCATTTGTTCTCAATCCTCCAAATCCAAGACAGCCAGTCTCTCCACGATGAATCTCATCTTATTGGCGATCTTGTTGCTTCCAACCGTTGCTTTAGTTGAGCTCTTAAATGTGGAATTTGAATTCAACTTGGAGACGGAGCTCTCTTTAGAAAATGTGCCCGAATTTGTGCAAAAAGCACTCGATGCCACCAAAAACAACACTTTTGTCGAGGAGAATGGGACTTTCTACGGCTTGGTCAGGATTCCCGAGAAGCAGATTAGTTTTCTGAGCAAAGCGGAGAGAATCTGCGGCACTTTGGAAATAAAAAACATAAATGTGAGGGATTTAGAATTCTTGAGAAGATTGATAAAGCTGATGGGTTTAAACAGTAAGAATTCAAAATAATTTTTTATTGATTTGCAGAGCAACTGACAAAAATGTGAATAGTGGGTCTCACCCGGAAAATCTTTTTTTTATTTCTAAATATTATTATTTTTGTAAGGAATCATATCCTATAAACTTCTGGAAGAAATCATTTCCTAATTTTTGCAAAACATTTTTTAAAAAAAACGAAAATACGCATAAAAATGAAAAATAAGCAATAATTTATTTTACAAAGGAGATTGTAGGAGGAAATCAAAAGCTAAATCTTACTTGTTAGCAGAACCTCGAAAATTAATCTAAAAGATTTGTTTTTTAAATTTGCGCCAAATTTAGTCCCGGGGGGTGGCTGAAATTAAAAGAAATACGATATTTGGATTATCGCAGGATTGGAGACTAAAAAGCTTTATTTTTTAAACAACGTGGGGCTGTGCCCCCTTCGGCAGCGCTTAATTTCATGATCAAGGAAATTAATGAAAAACAAAAGAAATTTGAGAAAAAATTAAAAAACGAAGATAATTTGATTGGATTTTGATTTTGATTCCCAGCTGAATTTAATTAATTTTATTTTGTTGTTCAGCTTGATTTCTAAAGATTTTAAAGGAACAGTCACACAGATATACCGTAGCCCACTACCGTAATACTTAATTTTAGCCTCTAATCCTAAAAATTAGTACTTTTGCTATGTTTCTCGATCCCATGAATAGTCCAAACTACGTAATTTTTCTAAAATTTTCACCCAAAGTATCCATATACTAGTGTGGAGTAAAAGTATAGAGTCACCCACAATTTGCGCCATACAGACATTCAGTGTGGTTCTGGGACCTTGGGAACGTTTTTATCGTCTTCAGGGACATTTAAAACCCCAGTATTTCAACTTCGCGACGATAGACCACTTGAATAAAAATATAAACGGCTTTTATTAAACATGTTAAGTTGAGAGGGTGCAAAAGTATAGAGCCGACATGAAAAAATCAGGAACTTTTAAATCTGAGATTGTTTCTTGAACCATTCTTGTCATCTCACCATACCTAAAAGCTGTCAAGAAGCCATAAAGGTGTAGACACTTATTTGAGGAATCCTGTAACGTATGAAAATGTTCCCAAGAGTGGTCGTCCAAGAATTTCGACCGATAGAGACGATAGACGCATCGCTAGGAAAATATCTAATCAAGTTATCAGAGCAAACGAGATCATCAAAGAGAAAAGAAATTGAGAAAAAATTTAACCTGGATGGTCCAGATAATTTCAACTACTACTGGAGAGACCTCAGGAAGGAGAAAAGCTCATGTCCAGGCGAAATTTCGGAGGGGGACCAGTGATGATCTGGAGAAAATTTAATATGGATTCAGCAAATGGGAGATTCCTCTATCGCTATTAGAAACATATCGATTTTGTAAATAAAAGCTTAATGAAGAGAAATTAAGCCATGCGCCGACCATGTGAAGATAAGAGAGAAATTCGAAATAGTCCATTCGGTCTTTAGTGCTTTTCAATTGTCTCATCTTCTTCTCTTTTGAAGACGTTGCAATCTTACTTTCTTCTCGAATTCCAGTCTTGATAAATTTGATGTATCTATTTTTTTTTTAAAGGAAGAATGGGTATCTTGACCAGATGGCTCTGTTTTTCCCTCGTTGTCTCCTCTTCTTTGGCCCAAGTCCGAATGAATTGCTATCCAGAACCGGGAACTTCTCAAGCAGCATGTGAAGCCAGAGGCTGCATCTGGAAAGAAGCCGATCAAACGCTTGATCCAGTCGAGCCGTGGTGCTATTTCGCTCCAGGAATTGGCTATACATTCGCTTCTCAAGCCGGAAATGTGATTACTTTGACCAAGAATAATGGACCCAAGAATCCATGGGGGACTGATTTCTCTTCGTTGAGTTTTACGACTTCATTCCTGGGAAAGACTCTCAACGTCAAGATCACTAGTACTTCTGGGTTTGTTTTTATTTGTTCTTTCGAGAAATATCAGAGGACGATATGAGCCATCTCTGGGAATGCCTCGTCAAGCTTCGACCTCTTCTGATTCGGTTTTTTTGAAGACGAACAACGGAGGAAATCCATTCTCCTTCGAAGTTGTCAGAAGCAGTACCAATCAGAGGATCTTCGACACATCCCTGGGTTTTTCTCTCCCTTTTTCCAAAACAAATTGGATTCAGGAGGACTTTTCTTCTCGGATCAATTCATTCAAATCGCCACGAATCTTCCCTCAGAAAATCTTTACGGATTTGGCGAAAATATCCATCAAACCATCAAGGTAGAGTCTCTTTTAGTTGCCAAATCAAAGCATTTAGCACAACTTCAGTACTTATTTGACTTGGGGAATGTTTGCTCGAGATGGGGATACAAATTCTTATGGAACTGACACAAAGAATCTCTACGGAACTCATCCCTTTTATATGATGCTTGAACCCGATGGAAAAGCTCACGGCGTTTTTATTTTGAATTCAAATGCTCAGGAAGTAACAACCACTCCGGGACCAGCTCTTATTTATCGAACCATTGGAGGCCTTTTGGATCTCTACTTCTTCCCAGGACCGAATCCTGAAGACGTAATCCAACAATATCAAGCTCTCATTGGAAAGCCGTTCCTTCCCGCTTATTGGGCCCTTGGCTATCAGGTTTCTTTTCTTTTATTCTTCTAAAAATAGGATTAAATTAATAAAATGGGAAATTCTATTGAAAGGTTTAAGCTCTCTCGCTGGGGATATCAAAATCTGGCTGAAATGCAGCAGAAGATCTCAAATGTGAGGGGATACGGCATTCCTTTGGATACGGCTGTGGTGGACATTGACTATATGGATCGATATAAGGATTTCACCATTGGACAGCAGGTGGGAGAAGAGATTTGGAGAGAAGGGAAATTCTAGAATTGGGCCGGTCTTCCTGCTTATGTAGACACGATGCACTCCTGGGGGATGAAGACCACTCTGATTTTTGATCCATCCATTCAAGTAGATTATCCTACTTTTCAGAGAGGACTTAATCAGGTATTTTCCTTTTCTTTTTGAAAATAGAATTTTAGAATGCTCGCTTCATTGAATGGGAGCGAATGGACCAGGTGATGCATTCGATCCAGGATCAATATCCTCTGGTTAGCAACACAAAGATCATGCTGGGAGTCCTCTGGCCCGATAACCATGTTGCCTTCCCTGACTTCTTCGATGCCACAAATGCCACCCATAACTGGTGGGTCAGTGAATTCAATCTCTTCCGCAAGCAGCTGGCCTTCGACGGAGTTTGGATTGATATGAATGAGCCAACAAACTTCGGAACGAATGAGAACTATCCCTGGTATTACGGTAGCTCTGATCATCCAGCTGATCTCCCTCTCTTCTGTCCGATGCAAGATGGAGGAAAAGACGCCGAGTACGACATGCCGCCCTACAAGACTCACAATGTCTGGAACTACGGGTCAGATGTGAGAAGAATTCTTTCTTTTTATTTCTCTACTTCTAGAGCTACTTGGCTACCGACACTTTGTGTATGTTGGCCGTCCAAAACAACAACAATCTGAGATTCTTCGACGTTAAAAATCTCTATGGATGGAGTGAAGCTCGTTCCACCCAACAAGCCGTGTTCAGTGCTACTGGCAAACGCGGAGTTGTCACTTGCAGGTTATTTTAACCTTTTTTTCTTCTGATTAGAGAATTAGATCCACATTTCCCTCTTCGGGTCGCTTTACTGGCCATTGGCTTGGCTCCAACACGGCCAGATGGGAGGATCTGAGGACTTCTGTGATCGGAGCTCAGGAGTTCAATTTATTTGGAATTCCCTATGTTGGAGCGGATATCTGTGGATTTATCGGCGCTACAAGTGAAGAACTTTGTCTTCGATGGCAGCAGATGGGCGCCTTCTATTCCTTCATGAGGAACCATAACGCCAAAGGCCAGCCACCTCAAGATCCTGCTGAATGGCCAAGTGTAGCTGCAGCCACGAAAAAGGCCAACCTCTTCCGCTACAAATATCTTCCTTATCTTTTCACGTTAGTTTATGAACGTCTAAAAATTGTGTCAAATTTAGACAGCACCACCTGGCCTCTGCAAATGGAGGAACTGTTGTCAAGCCAGGTATGTTCCTCTTCAAAGAAAGAGCTAATATTCTCCAGTGTTCTTCGAGTTTCCACACGACGTGGAGACTTATAACATCGGCTATCAGTTCATGTGGGGAAGATTCATTATGGTCGCTCCAGTGCTCTACCAGGGGGCCACAACTGTCACTTTGTATATTCCCGATAGCACTTTCTATTCTCTTTTCGACTACAATTATGGAAAAGTCTTTGAGGCAGGAATGGTTACGGTACCCGCCCCCACAACTTCACTCATTCCAGTCTTTGTGAGAGGTTGATTTATCTGTTTTCTTTTTAAAATTTCCTTCAAGCCGGAAATATCATCCCTCGGCAAACTCCGAACGTCACAACAAGTGCGACGCGGTTGAATCCTTTTGAGGTTCTAATTGTACCCGATATCAGCATGAATGCAATTGGAAATTGCCGTTGGGATGATGGAGAATCAATTATTATGGGCGATTTGGCTGCTACAAAATTCTGGGACATCAAATACTCATTTTCCGGAACATCGAGCTCTGCCAATTTCACTGTCAGCGTTTCCAATTCAGATGTAAGGCCGCCTTATGTACGAAACAAGTCTTCAGAGTTCTGTGGCTCTACCATCGCTCAACATTATTGAGATCTTTAATTACCCGAGCCAACCAAACTTTGCCAGTTTTAAGTTGAATGGAAACAAGGTCAACGTCAACGTGCAGACGAGCTCTTATAGCGCAATTACAAAAATTTTGACGATTTCCACTTCGAATCTTATAAGTATTTCCACAACAACTCAGGTTCTTATTTTCCACTTGAAAACAATCATTTCAGTCCCTTACATGGAGCAACCAATAGGAGAGAAGCGAAAAGCGATGCACAGTAAAATAATAAACGCGTTTAAACATTCTGAAAATCAAACTGACTTTGAGAGTATGTACGATGAATTCTAGGCTTATGCCCCTCCCAAGTTCTTTACACTGAAACGAGTAATTAATGCGAATTTATATTCGAAACAATAACAAAAGTACCGTAACAAAATTATTTACACGATTCAGTCAAGTAATGAACATTCAAACACTCTGATCTATCTTCTTCGGAGCCTTGGCAGTCTTCGGCTTCTAAAAGAAATATCTAAACTTTAAAAAAATGACTTTACCTCCTGCTTGCCGAGACCATACGAGCCCTTCTTTTGCTTGAGAACACCGCTCTGTACACCACTACGAAGCGCAGCGTTAATGTATCTCTTGCACTGCAAAATAAAAATTTAAAAAAAGAAGAAATCACCTTGTCATCAGTTCCATATTTTACTTTAATGTACTTGGTGATTGCTTGGCGAGAACTACCATTTTTTTTCATTTTTCATGACCGTGATTGCCTAAAGACGTTAAAATACGATTCTTACTTACCTCAGTAATCATGTCAAGATAACGAGGAAACTTGGGGTCTTTCTTCTCCATCGCTTGTTTAGATGTAGAACCTGACTTCTTTTGGATAGTTTTTGCTGGCGTCTTGGGAGCAGCATCCACAGGCAAAGGTCCGGTAGTATCCATGATCTTAGCCGCTTCCATACTGGGTGCTTCAGGTAAAACAATTTGATTGTCCTCAATCATTTCCTGAAAAAATTAATTATAACATAGAAAAATAGAACAAAATTCATATAAATAAGAGAATACAACAACATTTAGGATATAGGCTGATAAAACTAATGAAAATATATCAACCTCTGCGCAGATTTTTTTTAGTTTCGGGACATATTTTTTAATTATTAAAAGACCATGAAAGCCTTTGGAAAAAAATCAACATAGTTCAACTACTTATTGTAGTATTGACTTCGCATTGGCTAACAAAACAAGTTGAGAGTTTAGTTTGGTTCACCTACTGACCCTCACGAAGCTGGCAGTTGTTCAAATAAGGAAGAACACTCTGCTCGTCCATCTATTATTTTTTGTCTCATCGAGTGTGTGAAATGCCCTTCCTCTTCCTTTATTTATTTTCTCTGGTCATTTCACAACTAGCATTTTGCCCAAATAATGCTTCAGTTTACAGAGTAATATCTATCACATATACTTCAACAGATATTCTCATTTTTAGGAATCAGATGGGAATCTGAGGTATTGTTTAGCTTCACACATTGGGATAGCTTCGGATTGTCCTACTTCGTATGAGTGCATCCGTCAAAATGCCTTAAGTTATTCTGTTTGTTGTCCTATTCCTCATATTCCCTCATGTCCAGCTAAATATCAGCCAGTTCGCGCCAATAATCACGAATATGTAAGTATTTGCCCCATTTCAGCTCATCTCCCAGATATTTTGCGATCCTTTGTGTTTTTCTTGTCCCAAGGATTCGTCGTGTTTTCCGGATCCGATCACTAAGCAAAACTTCTGCTGTCGAGGATTTTCTTCTTCGCAGTTTGTCACTATTTGGTCTCCCCAAAGCCTTTTAGAGTCTGTCCAAATGGCAAAGATGCCCTTTTGGATGGAACGGGGACAGTTCAAAAGTGTAGTGGACAAGGCGAACTCTGTCCAAACCCAGCCTTTAATTGTGTACTTTCAAGCATACTCAATCAATATATCTGCTGCGAAGGACCTCCAATGAGTGCTATTTGTACTGATGGACGAAGAACTTACACATTTTCTTCGGGTAAAAGAATATGATATGATGTATATTTATATAGGTGTCTCATACTCCTATTCGATGTAGTGGAATGGTCGGCCTTGTCCCTTCCGGTACGACTGCGCTCCTTCAAATGAAACTGGAGTTTCTGTCTGTTGTGGAGGTCGACAATACAGTTGTCCTCGAGATGTATCGCCTTTCTTTATGAACGAAGTATCCAGAAGATGTCGGCGCGATGCAGATTGCCCAAATGGCAAATCGTGTCTTCAAAGTCTTTTTGACGAATCCAAAACTTACAGTATTCCTGCATCAGAGACCTGAAAAGAGTTGTCCGAAACCCAGAAGCTATTTGAAGTGACGGCTCCATGAACCAACTGCATTTCGTGCAGGCGAAAATTTAAACAAGCCCCCCACCCTTCATTTAATCAACTACTAAGCCTAAGTCGGAAATTAAAGAAAAGTTACATTTTACTACTGATTAACACAATCTTTCAAAAACTGGAAGATACGCTTTCTAAACTCGGCTTTTTCGTTCTCTCGAACCACAGATTCAGCGATATAACCGGCAAGATGAGCATCGGATGTTCCATGAGCCTTTTTCAAGGGATGTTTAAGACGCGACCAGAATGACTCTATACCATTTGTACATACTTCTGTTCCATCCGTATAAAGCCTAAAAGTAAAACTAATTGATCTTAAAAGTACTTTTTGAAGCCCGTGCTATGGTTGACTGAATAATGGTGCTTAAATATTTTGGAAAGACCATTGTAAGACGGCCACATGTCTGAGAAAATGGTACTTTCAGTTTCAACATGTTTTTGCAGTAATGGAACTAATATTTTACTGGTTCTGTTTGAGACTATCTTGGCGAACACTTTTTTTGTATTCCGCGATAGACCTAAATATAACTGCTTTGAAGAGTCACTAACCTCCACACACCCAAACTGTTTCCCTCCTAATTGCTCCTCTTCCATATTTTCGTGTATGGATAGCTGTTTCGTCAATTTCTACAATATCACCAGCTGCTCCAAGTTTAGGATATGTTGAAACGATTCTTTTGAAAATGCTGCAAAGATATAGGCAAACTAACTTTTCATAAATCTCTCAAAAAAATCCTTTGTAATTAACTACAGTAGTGTTAGATACTTTTAATTCTTTGGTAATCTGGTCAGAGCTATAATTAAAAGTCCACATGTATAGCAGCTTAACTGCTCGATATAAATCCAAGGAGCCACGCTCAAAGAAGGAATTAACTTTGCTTCCTCTCATTGAACAATCGGATTTTTTATCAATCCTACAGCGCCACTAAAAACAATTTAAAAACCATACACAAACTGTAACTACCTCCATGCTATTCCCTCTTTTACGTAGAGACATGGGATTACCACAAACCTGGCAAAGAAATTGCCGTACTAACAACCCTTCATCCAACATTTGCCTAATGAGGGTATGCTGATCAGGAAAGGCTTTCAAAATATACAAAAAGACTTGAATTAATAAAATAAAAATATAATTCAGGGAGAGGGCCCGCGACCCTCCTGACAATAGAAAAATTGAATCATGACTACTGGGGCTCCTAAAGGTTTACTAGTTCCCAAACAAAAAATAATAATAGTAGTTTTCGAAAAAGGGGGGAAGTATGCCTCCGCTGATTTGAGATCTAATTTCCAAAGTTTGACATCCTGAAGAAGATTTTTTTTGATAAGGATTGGAGAGGGAAATTTGAAAACGGAAGAGGATAAGAGGCGGAGCGAGATGAACAGACAAAAGCAATTCGTCACCATTAGAGGAGAAAGGGCAAGCTGCAGCACGGTTGGGAGAATTAAGACTCTTTGACTCCCTTCAACAGATGAGTCTATTGGGACGATGAATATCGCGAGGAAAGAACCTAGCCGGATAAAATTCTAAAAAGGTCAAGGAGAGGCGAGAGAGTAAAACAAGGATTCTATCTGGGGAGATGTAGCGTCGGAACAAAGAAGAGGAGTTTTGTTGTGAGATTGCTCGAAGAAACGACTCCTCTCTTTTACGAAAATCCGGGAAAGCGTTGTTGATTGAAAATTTGGAAGAAAGATGAAAATGAGAGCTTTAAACGGTGCTGATCGAATTCCAATAAATATTTGATAACCGCCGTATTACGAATTATCAGCTAGTCATTCACTAGTCCTTCTCTTATCAGCTTCCTTTCAATCGACTTTTCACTAGTTGCATACAATTTTTTCAGCCATCCGCCTCATCAAAAATGTCTGGTTTGAGTCTAAACGAGACAGACCCGGCCTTGCAAATATATGAAGCTCAGGCTATTATAATTGAGCAAAATGAAGAAATAAGTCGAATGAGACAAGAAATTGAAAGACTTCGAATGGAAAATTCCAACAAAAATCAGCTGGAATTGGCTCAAAAAGGTTGATTTTATTTGATAAATAGTCGATGAGAAATTTAGTTGAAAAATTAAAAGAAGATCTAGCTTCAAAAAATGATAATTTGGCCGAACTATTGAAAAATCTGTCTATGAAACAAAATAGAAATCAGGAGGAATTATCTCAAAAAAGTTTGAAATTTCCAAAATGTTGAAGAAAAAATTCAGTGTCAAAAATAGAAGAAGATTTAACCGACAATTTTGAAAATGTAGTGACAAAACTAAAAGAAGATCTAGCTGCCTCAAAAGCTGATAACTTGCAGTTGAAAGAGCAAGTAACAGCTTTACACTTGAATTTCTCGAAAAATGATAGATTAAGCGACAAAGTAGAAGAATTGGTTGCCAATCAAAGTAGGAATAAGAAGTTATTTATTTGAGGGATTTTTAGCTGAAAATGCGGTTCGAACAGAAAATAAAGTTGAAAAAGACGGCGGAGGACAGCAAAATACATCGGTAGAATTTTTAAATTTTAGACTCTGCTTGTAGGTATTAATCTTGGGCGGTTATGAATTTTTGGATACAATTTACTTGCTCGATTCGAAGGCTCAGAGTTGGAAGAAACTGAGAATCATTCTTCCAGTGGGAATTCAAGAATTTGGAGCTGTTGAAGTCAATGAAGAAATCTATATTTTTGGAGGAATAGTTTACAAGGATGTTTTTAAACAAGACTGTTATAAATTGAAGGATGATGGAAGTTGGAAAAAATTGGCATCGCTAAATCAAAAAAAAACTTTTATTTCCAATAGCTCTCTGGTTTACAAAGGAGACATCTGGGTTATAGGCGGACTTTGTCCTTATGGAGAACTAAATTCAGTCGAAAAATACGATATTTCTCAAGACAGATGGACCTATATTCCGTTAGTTTTCCTCCAAATTTTAAAAGGACAGTCTCTAGCGTTGGTGTTTTTGCCGGATTTCTGTAACTAAAGTAATAGCGGCGGACCAAAAGTGCGACAAAAGTCTCTTTCTTCAATTAATTTCATGCAATTTCGCGCGTATTTCCTAAATCAGCGCGCATTATTTTGGATCAAATAAAAGTATACTGTAGGAGGCTCCTAACTGCTCCTTTAATCAAAAGATTCCAGGAAAATGAATTATGCAAGATGGAATGCAGCAGCAGCAGTATTTAAGGATCGAATATTCGTCACTGGAGGAAAAAACGAAAAAATCTTAAAATCTGTGGAGACGTTTGATCCACTTCTACAGAAATGGATTTTATTTTGTGATTTGCCTTTTGAAGTGGCCGGCCATATAACGCTAATCAGCAATTCAACTCTATCTATTTTTGGAGGCGAATCAGAATCTTGCTTTTTAAATAGCGTATGGGAAATGGATATCGAAGATCCCAAGAAGAAATGGACAGAAAAACAGAGTTTTAAACAACCACGACGCTCTTTTGGAATAGGAAAACTCTCAAATGAAATTATTGTATTTGGTGGTTGGGGAGGAAGTGGAGAAACATCCGAAATATTTGATGGAAATGGCTGGATTGATGAACCTAAACTGCCTCAAGATCTATCATTATTTGCTTATACATCCATTTCCCGCTCCCTTGAAGAAAGATTTCTGGATAAATTCCAAGACCCTATTTATCAAAATACATCGGTAGAATTTTTAATTTTTAGAATTTGCTTGTAGGTATTAATTCTGGGCGGTTGGAGATGTTTGAATCAAATTTACTTGCTCGATTCAAAGGCTCGAAGCTGGAAGAAACTGAGCATCACCCTTCCAGTGAGATTGGAAAGTTTCGGAGCTGTTGAAGTCAATGAAGAAATTTACATTTTTGGAGGATATGCCAATAGTTATCAGCAGGACTGTTATAAATTGAAAGATGATGGAAGTTGGAAGAAATTGGCATCGTTAAATCAAAGAAGAGATAACATTTCCAGTAGCTCTCTGGTTTACAAAGGAGACATTTGGGTTATTGGAGGAAGAGCTGAAGTGTTTCTAAAATCAGTCGAAAAATACGATATTTCTCAAGACAAATGGACCTACATGCCGTTAGTTTTCCTCCGAGTTAAAGGGACGCTCTCTAGCGTTGGCGATTTTACCCGATTCCTGTAGCTACAGTAATAGCGGCGGACCAAAAGTGCGACAAAATTCTCTTTCTTCAATTAATTTCATGCAATTTCGCGCGTATTTCCGAAATCAGCGCGCATTATTTTGGATCAAATAAAAGTATACTGTAGGAGTCGCCTGACTGCCCCTTTAATCAAAAGATTTCAGAGAATTGATTATTGGAAGATCTGACGCTCCAGCAGCTGTATTTAAGGATCGAATATTTGTCACTGGAGGATTGAATATAAAAAGCTCAAAATCTGTGGAGATGTTTGATCCAAATCTACAGAAATGGATTTTATTTTGTGATTTGCCTATTGAAGCTAAGAGCCATACAATGTTAATCAGTAATTCTACTCTATCCATTTTTGGAGGCCATTCAAAATCTTGCTTATTAAATAGCGTATGGGAAATGGATATCAAAGATCCCGAGAAGAAATGGACAGAAAAACAGAGTTTTAAACAACCACGACGCTCTTTTGGAATAGGAAAACTCTCGAATGGAACTATTGTATTTGGTGGTTGGGGAGGAAGTGGAGAAACATCCGAAATATTTGATGGAAATAAATGGATTGATGGACCTAAACTGCCTCAAGATCTATCATTATTTGCTTATACATCCATTTCCCGCTCCCTTGAAGAAAGTTTTCTAAAGAAATTCTCATAATTTTTAAACCGTATTTGCAAGTATGAAATCCATTCCTCGTTCCCTCGATGAATGGAATTCTCATAAATTGTTTAAAAATCATTTGTTCTCAATTCCAATCGTTTGAAAGAAGATTGATTCAATTCGATCTCTTGGGTCATAACTGTCAATCTGATTAAAATCCCCTGATTTCGCCATTCATTCTAATAGATTCTTCTCATCCAAGACAGCTAGTCTCTCCAGATGAATCTCATCTTATTGGCAATTTTGTTGTTTCCAGCCGTCGCTTGCCTTGACCTCCTCTATAAGATTGCAGAACATCAAAAATTATAAAAATTGTGGGAAGCTTATGAAAATTGAGCGAGAAGTTGTGCCTAATAGAGGATTTACGGTAATCATTTTATTCCTTTTTGGAAGCAGTAAACTTAAAAAAACGACTAAATGCTATATAAAAATAAAGAAATAATCCATCTTTGTGATATTACATTAACCTAAAAAATGTGAATAGTGGGTCTCACCTACAAAACCTTTTTTTTCTCAAATTTTGATTATTTTTGTAAGGAATCATTTTATCCTATAAATTTGTGAAAGAAATCAAGGACCTAATTTTTGCAAAACAACTAAAAGACGCATAAAAATGGAAAAATAAGCAAAAATCAATCTTTGTGGTAACAGTAGTCCAAAAAATATGGAATGCGTGCCACCTAAACTTTAATTTCCTGCGATTTGCGAATAGAGTTTATATATTGGTGACGATTTTGGTTCTGGAAAATAAACCCTGAACTCTTTCCGTTCAAATTTTAGGCCCCTTTCTCCTCGAATTTTCATCCCCTTCCACTTAAGTTTTAGTCCAAATTCCTCGAATTTTAGCCACATGTTATAAAAGGAGCGTTATCCTTTTGATAAATCAGTCTTGCCTTCTCTCTCCTATCTATGGGGAACCTTTAGATCATGGGGATTATGGGTCTATAACAGAGGGAAACTGCTAGGACCAGCTATTCTCAAAGAGGAATTATATGTTATTGAATCTTTTGACCTATATCGACATACACCCATAAAAAGCTATAAACTGGAAGGAGAAAATGGATGGTATACGCTGGCAGAAATGAATGAAGAAAGAGGATTCACCAATAAGAGTACTATCGTTTTCAACGAAGAAATCTGAGCTATTGGTGGATGGAATAAGAAAACAAAAGAACACTAAAATCAGTAGAGAAATACAATCCAGAAACTGACAGCTGGACTCTGATGGCGTATTTTTTTTTGATAATTTTAAGTTCAAACGATAAAGAACTGAATCACGCAAGAGATGATTGTGGAGCAGTAGTAGTCGATAAAAAATCTATGTTTTTGGTGGTTGGAATGAAGAAAAAAATAATTGCTTAAAATCAGTGGAAGTCTACGATCCAGACGAAAACAAATGGGAAATCTTCTGCGATTTGCCATTTGAATTGCGTAATCACTGTACTTTAGTCGATGGAACGAAGTTAATAATCATCGGTGGCAAGAAATCTGATGACGAGATATCAAAAAAAGTGTTTGAAAAGGACATCTCGAACCCCACGAATAGTTGGGAAAATTTGCCCGACTTGATTCATGAGCCCTCCCATGGAACTGTAAAAACTGAGGAAAGATTGATGGTTTTTAATGAAGTTTTGGCTGAAATATTCGATGGCAAAGAATGGAGAATAGAGCCTGGCCTTCCATTTGTGCACGAATCTGCTATTATTCAATTATCAAAGAAAGATGAAGAATTATTTCTTCGAAATCACTGCTCTTAAATATGTTTTAATATTGTGCATCCAATAAAAATACTAAAGGATTTATTCTCTTTGATCGTAAAGACGTCAGTTCCCTCAAAAAGAGACTTAAAATTGAAAAAAATTGGCCTTTTTTTCTAATATTTTTTCCTAACGAGTAATCTTTTTTTTTGTTGGAAAAATATAGGAGATTTTATAAATGCTTCCTTAGTTGGATACGGTAATATTGTTTTTCACTCACCACACACTTTGAGATGGAGAGTTTTTCAGTTTAAATTGCTTTCTTCAACTGGAAAAAACGTAAATTTCTCGGTTGAAAGAAACAAATCGACCATGGATCAAAGCAAGGAGTTGTGATGGATAGAAGTCCTCTTTTCCAATTTATCCCACAGAAGTGAATATGAATGAGAATTATTATTATTTATTATTCTAAAAATAGCTCAAATTATAAATTTATGGAAAAAAGCGTCTCCGAACTTCTTTTAAATCGTCGACTTCTTTTTGCTCATTAAAATGAATAAAAGGTGTCAGCTTCTTAAATTCCTTGAAGTCTTTCTCCCTTGGCTCAATTGTCCTATCTTTTTCTCTCAATTGCATCCAATCTCTGGCTCGTCTTTTGCATGCAACTTCCCTCTCGAAATAATCCAAAAAGCTCTCCATTGTTGGAAAATATTCGCAGCGAATGTTAAATTTTTGATGTAATTTAACCTTCTCAACTTGAAAAGAATCCAGATAATATGCAATTCCAACAGCTCCAGATCCAGCTTTTTCCAATCGAATAAAATAATTCCAAACGCCTCCTCTTCCCCTAGCCATTGAACGGAAGATAAAGACTGTTTTCAATATTCGAGAGAGATTGAATTGGGGATCGTAATTAACTATATACGGATAACGTGCACTCCAACTTCTTATTAGAATATTGCTTTGACACTTCTTGGATTTTAATGTCTAAAAATGGTTTTTCCCTTAGTTTAGTTCGCTCATTTGTCTTCAGCAATCTGCTTTTAAAATTACCTCTAATTGATGCGTGATAGTTTTATTTGTAGTTTCATCGCTGCAAAGCCAAATCACCGCTTGCTCAATTCCAGTAAATTCTTCAATCAGTTTTTTAATTTGATCTCCTCCAAAAAACTCCACGTTCACCTTAATTTTTTTCTGAATTCTTCATTTAGTAGAAAAAAGAATTGTTCCTACCAGTTGCGGAGAGAATTTAATAGGCGCAGGAAAGGTTACATACTGGGAGATGCAAAGCGATTCAGGTCCTCTGGTGAAGCATTCGAAAAGTTCTTGGATCAGGGGGCAAACCTTGCCGAGTTTGATCTGTCTTACAAAAATGTTTCGCTCTCTAACCAACTGTAGACTTTCTTTGAAGTAATTAATCTAAAAAAATGCTTAAAACCATTTTTTAAATTTACATCGGAATTGAAACCATTGAAATGATCGAATTTGATGCAACTAAGATAAAAGAACTCCCAAGATTTTAAGGCTTCTTTAAAATATGAGCTGCCACTATAACTCTAAAGTTTCAAAGGTTGTTTGTGGATTAAAATATAGCCACATCATTCATCGAAAAGAAACCATTTCCTCCATGAATTCGGAAGTTTGAAGCAGAATTTTGGATCAATTCATTTACCCATTTATTCGACAAAAAAAGGAGAGGGAAGCGCTTAAGGTCGATCTTAATAAACTATTTTAAATCTTATTCTTTAGGACTTACTCTTTTGGCTACTTCGAGGACAAACTTATCGGGTAATAGTTCCAAAATGAACTTTTTCTTTTGTAGAAAACCCAGCCTATTTTGATATAACTTTAGAAAAAAAAAGAAGAAAAGTACCAGATTTTCCTGAGTTTGATGACCTCCTTGGCCTCAATTAGCCAGTTGTTTGAATGAATTTCTGGTAATTTTCGAGGCAAATCGGGCAATTTCTCGGTCTTTTTCCATTTTGGCTTATGAGGCGTCAATTTTTCTGAGAATTCTTTTTTGTCAAAGAAGAGAGAAAATACCTGGTTGGATATCGAAATCCTCAAATTCCTTTAAAAATTCCACGAACTCTGGAGCTGATTCTGGAGGAGCCAAGGAAGAATAGACTAATTTCCCTGGAAGTTTTATTATTTTTTCTATATTTTAACCAACCTCCTTCAAAAAATTTGCTAGCAACCTGGACGCTAAAAACCTCCAAAATCGCAGTTAATTCCTTATTGCTTGTTTTATAAATCCTAGCTTCCAAATAAAAATATCGATCAACTATTTCCCTATCGACGAATTTCTTCCATTCGTCGGGGCTTTTAATTCCCATTATTTGCAGCGTATACAATTGATCGCTTCTATCCGTTGTGGATCGACCCAAGTGAATTACGCTAACTCCAACATCCGATTTAGCGACGATTATGAAGCAAAACAAGCCATTCAATGGAAAAAAGGAGTCCATCGGCCAGGAGTTAAATATCGTATAATTTGAGCCACTCTCTCTTTTGTAAGTTAGAAATTGGAGTGGATGATGAAGGTGCTTTTCCTATAAAGAAAACTATTTATTTTGGGTGGCCATCCCACTTACTTGAGTTATTCCCTTCAAAATTGAAAATAATTCATCAAGTTCAGGATAGCCTTCTCTTTTAAAAGTTACTTTCAATGGTAACGATCCAAAACGCTCGATCTCCTTGTAAAAATCAGAGTCATTAAAGCTGGCATATCTGACAAAAAATTCTTTCTAAATTAATAATTTATATTTAGAAAAAAGAGCTTACTGTTCGAGCCGGAACGTTAAAATTCTCAGAAAGTGGACCATCTTGCTTTATTGATATTTCTAGGATAATTGGCTGTAGGTGATTAATAATGGAGGTATTGATTGGAAATTTTTTGATTTGAAGAAATCCGGTATTCCAGCATTCTCGGCGAAAATGATAGACTTCTTTTGAGTATAAATCTTCCTGAAAAAGGTCTTTGAATCATTTTGGTGAATATCGGATAGTCCTATGATCGGGTCCGCTTTCTTCCCGGGCGATTTTTTGCCTTCCCGGGAAGCCATTTTGCTTCACGACCTAACCCCACGGGAAGGCGATGGACGGGAAGATGGTTTCCCGGGAAGAAAGTGAGCTCGGTCACTGATTACTCACCATAAAATTTCCATACCAAGCATTGCACAAGAAAAAGTAATATTTTGATCGGATGATTTTTCTTAATTGTTGAATATCTTGATTCTTTTTCTTTTTAACCTCTTTTGGGCTTTTCCCCTGAAATTTGATCTATAAAACCATTTAGAAGAGTACCATGTAATTGTAGTCATAGTTTGATATTTTAAAAGAGATTAGGAGAGAATCTCGATTTTCTTTACAAAGCAAATGCATCCACTTGCCGGTTCTTAGAAGATTGAAGAAGACTTTCACTTCCATCTGAATTTGTGCAATTTCTGGCGAATTGATTTCAAACCTTGGCAATGATTTTAAGAATGAGATGTTCTGGAATATTTTGAAAGAAGAATTTGCCTCGCTTGAAGATTTTGATCCTAGATTTTTTGAACTTTGGAATAAAAAAAAATAGAAAAATACCACTTCTCCTGAAAGGCGAATTCCTCCTTAATTTTTCGCATTTCTTCCTCCATTCTTTGAATCTAAAAAACTTTATTTCTAAAATATTTGGGGGAAGGTAGATGGCCAGAAAAAGACTGGAAAAAGCAAAAAGATGGAAAAAGAAAAATATAAATTTATTAAAAGAATCGTCCTCGGACTTCTTCAAAATCGTCGGCTTCTTTCTGCTCATTGAAATGGATATAGGAGACTCCCATCGTCGCAACGGATCTCAATTCTTCAAAGTCTTCATCCCAAGCTTCAAAAGTCTTGTCGTTTTCTTCCAATTGCATCCAATTTCTGGCTCCTCTCTTCGCTCCAACTTCCCTCCCGAAATAACCCAAAAAGCTCTTCATTGTTGGAAAATATTCGCATCGACATTGCTTGCTGCTATGCTGTTTTCCCTAGGTTTCTTCTTCCTTATAAATCGCTACTCCAACAGCTCCTTGGAAGATTGACTTCTCAAGGCGGATGAAATATCTCCATCGCCCTCCTCTTCCTTGAGCCATTGAACGGAAGACATAAACAGTAGGGGAAATGTCCGAAAGAGCAAAACGTGGGTCATAAAATGCGTCATAGAATAAATAAACGATGATGATATTACTCCTACATTCTTTGACTTTTAATTGCTGAAAGGGCTTTTTCAAGAAATAGTGATGACCCTGGGTCAACGATGATCAAGACAAAAGGATTATCTGGAGAAGGATCAAAGAAGAGTTGGTTGGTGTGGTGACTGGAGAACGGTTGGTGCCTAGTACAGTGTTTTCTACTCGTGTATTTTGTGGTAAAATAAATATAGTTGGTTAAATTCACTTGTTTACTCCGACCGATCACCCATAGTAACTAGCATCCACGGCCTTCACAACATATTTTTCCAGCAAGCATTCAAAAGAACCATCTTTGCACTTTTCGTCGTGTTCAGTGTCGAGAGGCAAAAAATATGGGCCATCCTTATGAACCGGAATGAGGTAAAACGTCACTGTCGGGCCGTTATACTTGCTGTAAATTAGATCGTTAAGTCAAAATCAAATCTCACTGGTAAACCTCCTCGACAATATACAGGGTGAGGTATAATTACGGTAACAAACTATGAGCACATCTTTCTTCATTTTGTGAGGTTTATGATTCATTTCTTGTGTTTTTTTTTTAAATTTTTAACTGTTATTCTTTGATGTTTTGCATATTTTAAGACAAAAATGACTATAGTTTTTAGGTATGGCAAAATTTTCACCCTATTGTTAAACTTTACCGTGAAGGGCTTCGTGCGATTAACATTTCCAAACGGTTAAATATATCTAGAAAGCTGATTTCCACGACTATTTCGAGGTTCAAAGAATTGGGTAACTGTTGTGACCGTTCTGGTCGCGGCAGGCCTATTACAGTAACCACAAGAGCTGCCATAAAGAAAACACGTGATAGGCTTAACATCAATCCAGCAAGATCTGTTCGTAATATGGCTAAAGATCTGGGAATTTCTGGACGATCTATGGGCCGAATCGTTAAAGAAAAGTTAAAGGAAAAGGCTTACGAACAAGGAGAAGCACAATTTCTCTCTGAAGATAGCAAAAAGAAAAGAAAAGAACGCGCTAAGCAGTTGCTGAAACGCTTTAAAAGAGGAGCTTACAAATCAATTTTATTCAGTGACGAAAAGGTTTTTACTATTGAACAGTGCCTTAATAAGCAGAATGATGGCATTTATTCAAGTAACAAGCCGAAAGTAGTTGTTCGGCGCACTGGACACCCGGCCAGCGTCATGATCTTCGCTGAAATAACTTCTGATGGAAAGACCCCACTGATCTTCGTTTCTCAAGGAATAAAAATTAATGGATGCAATTGCTTGGATATGTTGAAGACAGAACTTCTTCCCTGGGCAAATGGACACTTTGGTGCAAGGCAATGGTGCTTTCAGCAAGACGGTGCGCCTGTTCATAAACACAAAACGGTTTAAGAATGGTGCCGGCAAAACTTTCCGGATTTTATCAATTTCAATAGCTGGCCTCCATCATCGCCTGACTTGAACCCCCTTGATTACTCAGTTTGGAGTGTTCTAGAAGCTAAAGCGTGTTCAAAACCGCATAAAAATATTGACTCCTTAAAGAAAGCGCTTCAAAAAGCATGGAACGGGATGGACAATGATTACTTGCTCGCCACTGTCAATGATTTCCCTCGAAGACTTCAATCATGTATCGATGCCGATGGCGATATTTTTGAAAAGTGAGGTGTTGTTTTGTATAGAATTTAATGAAGAATAAAACCGTTGACTTCATTTCCCCGCTTATGTTTGAATTAGTTTTTTATGCGCCTATATTCTTGTTACCGTAATTATGCCGCACCCTGTAGATGCATTTCAGAATAATTATTGTTGAATATTTGTACAAAGAGGCAGATAAAAGCGCAAATTGTGAAATTAGCGAAGCCAGGCTGTTACTTCCATACTGAGATTACTGTATTTTTGAGAGGAGTTCTTACCAGGTCATTACAGAAGACGAAGAAGGCTACGCCAAGAATAAAAGTAACTTCAATCAAGTTGTCAATATTAGGCCTAAAAATCTCTATTAAACTTAGCAATCTTACCAAGCAGCACAAGATTTTTGCTCAAAGCTCCATTCCCATTCCCTTCCACAGAAGCAATGTATAAAAGAATTAAGGACGAATAAAAATAGAAGAACAGCTAGGCCTACATTTCAAATATTGTTTTATAAAACTTCTTTTTTTTCTTACACCACGTAATACTACGAAGAGTAAAATTTCCCAAAATTGGCCATTGGCTTGGCTCTATCTCTTCTTCATTCGGCCTTTCAAGCCTATTCCAAATAAAAACCTTCAATTTTTTTAAGGTAAAAACATAGTAAGTATAGGCAATGCTGTACCAAAAAAGTAAGATCTTGAGTATCTAAATAGGTTCATTAGATAGACTTCTGC
The DNA here is from genome assembly GCA_932521405.1 of Oscheius sp. JU1382. NCBI lineage: Eukaryota > Metazoa > Nematoda > Chromadorea > Rhabditida > Rhabditidae > Oscheius > Oscheius sp. JU1382. Next base: position 8,261,370 of record OW051479.1, read on the forward strand.
CTTTCATGTAAATACATTAGCGACATCGGGAGGAGCAGCATATCTAGGGTCTTCACTGGTGATGGTTAAAAGTGGTAGTCCTAAACAAATTAAAGTTGGGACTATTACGCTTATAATGGTGCTTTTCTTGAGATACCATAATAATCTGAAAAAATGTGCCAATTAATTAGAGACATTGTAGCTCAAAATCAATCTCTTTTTTAGAACTAAAATTTGAAAAAGCTAATGTTATTATCTAAAAATATACTGTACCGCACCCTCTAGCTTCTTGAGGTGGTTGTTGTTCTTGTTTCATAAGACGTGCATTTTCATACGCCATTCGTCAAATTAGAAAGAAAAAGTGAGAGGAATATGATAGAAAAAGGTGATAAGAATGCCTTTTTATTCGGTTCCCAACTTCTCACCAATCAATGCAGAATTTGAAAGAAATTCGCTTTGTTTACCCGCTTATTCTGATAACAATCTTTAAAGCAATGTCAAGCGTTATCTGGAGGTTGGAATAATTCCGCTGCTTGTCGTCTGTTCTGTGCCAACCTTGCCAAATGGTGCTCAATATTTTCAGCGATGACTGCTAACGAATGAAATCTGTAAATTGTGAGAGGAATGAGCAGCTCCTCACCTATAGAAGACATCAAAAGGGCCCAATCCTCTTACGAACATAGTCCAAATGACGTTTGCATCGTGAGGAACTGGATTGGAGTAGATGCCAAGAGTAGCTGCGTCGAAAAGATCCAAGCAGAACATAACAAAATTGACTATCCACAGCATGATTCCTGCCCAATAACCATGGGAATTTCTGATCACATTTCTATGAAGAGTGGTCGCAGTTTGGGCTAAGACTTGAAACTGAAAGATGTGGTGAAGATAACGAACTATAGGCGAAACTTACAAGACTGAAGAGATTGACGAGTAGACTTCCTAATGCATATTTGGTTGAATATTCCGTCGGAATGAAATAGCTCGAATGAACAGTTATGGCAAGCTTCAGGAATGTTGCTACGTGAATTATTCAAAGCTAGCTTTAAGATAACTTTTAGAATTGGGGATTTGTCTCCGGAGGGGAGTGCAATTGGTTCGGACATGCTATTTGTCAAAGAAATATCTACAAGGCTTTCCCCTTTTCTGAGGAATTATACTTTTTTAGGGTAAAATAGCGCTTATGAGATATGGCAGCGGATTCCGAGGTGATAAAGTTCACGAAGCTCAAGCGAATGGAGCAATCGGCGCGATTCTTTACTCGGATCCAGCTGAAGTAGCCTTCGATGGGTTGGATAAAGTCTATCCTTCTACCATATGGATGCCCCACGAGGGGGTACAACGAGGATCAATTATGCATGGAGACGGTGATCCTCTAACTCCTTTATATCCATCCAGAGCGAGGATATTTCCCAACAGAACGATTGAGAAAGTAAGTTGATAAAAATAAATAGAAAGCGAAGAGAAAATTAGGCTAAAAAGGATGGAGTTCTTCCTTCTATTCCTGCTCTTCCAATTTCTTACACAACAGCTTATCAAATCTTCAAACGGCTTCAGGGAAGGCCGGTTCCCATCGATTGGTAAGGTAGAGTAGGATTTTTGGTTTACAATAACCCGCGTTTTTTTCGAAGGTGAGAGATATTCGAAAATTAATCGATTTCAGATAATAAGCAATTGGTGCGAGTGTTGAGAGGCTGGAACAGTAAAAGGCCAATTCAGTGTGCTTTGCGCGGCTGAATTGAGTCAAAACGTCAAAAAATATTTTTAAAAAATTGAATTAATAAAGCAAAAATGTAAATCAGGAAGTGGGGATTGAACCCGCGACCCACCTGACAACATAAAATTGAATCACGGCTACTGGGGCCCCAACAGCTGCTTTGTCTCTTCTTTTGAGAGTGGAATATATTTAGAAAGCTCAACTCAAGCATGCTGACTCATGCAAATCACCCATCTGCCATCGATGTCGACGCTCTCCAGGCAGCAGTTGAAGAAGATCCCCGGCAAACGTCAAGGTGTCTAGCAGAGCAGTTCCATACCTCTCATACCACCATCGAAACTCATCTTCATGAGGTTGAATTTAAGTGGAGATACGCAGTTTGGATCCCGCACCAGTTGGCTCCAATTCACCTCAAACTGAGATCAGATGCCTGTCTCTCTCTGCTCACTTTCAAAAGGAATGTCATGGCTGAGACAGGACAAAGTGTATCTGCAACACCATAACGCAAGACCTCATATTACTAAGACCACTCAACAGAAGATAAAGGAATTGGGTTGAACTCTCCTTCCGCATTCTCCGTACAGTCCAGACCTTGCTCCTTCGGATTACCACCTCTTTCGATCTTTGGCGCATCATTTGGAAGGACAGCACTTCGTTAATGAAGCTCACCTCGCAAGCGAACTTCAATCTTTTTTCGACAGCAAGACCCCGGATTTTTATCGAAGTGGAATCGATCAGCTGCCCACCCGTTGGGAAAAAGTAGTAGATTCTAACGGAGCATATTTGACTGATTAGCTTTGCTTAATAAAAAAATTATGATAAATTTTCGAAAAACTGTTAAGTGTCCCGTTTCAAAGTTGCCAACCTAATACTTTGCTATTGAAATCTGGATCTAGATTTAAAGCGCGAATATTTAATCTCTAATTTTAAAGCGATCACAGGGAAAGTGCATTCATACTTTCGAAGAGAGTTAGGAACACATAACTATAAAAATAGTCAAAATGTTGGATTTTCTCCTCCACTGAGATTTATATAGGTCAACCATGAAACTCTGATAAAGCTCGTAGATGACCTTATATAAATGGACGGAAATTTGGGGAGAAGAGGATGAAAATTCGAGGGGGAAGGGGGCTAAAACTTGAACGGGAAGAGATGAAGAGCCCAGGGTTTTTTACAGAACAAAAATCGTCATCAATCTATTAATTCTATTCGCAAATCGCAGGAAGTTAAAGTTTAGGTTCAATGCTTAAAATTAAGCGCCGCTTAAGGTGGCACAGCCCGTTTAGCTGTTTAAAAAATAAAAAGGTTTTTCTACAATCCTGCAGTAGTCCTCTTTCCCCTGAAATTTCGACCCCTTCTCAGAACTCATTTTGTCTATTGTTTTAGTTTGCAAATTTCCCTACTTCCAATTAGTTTTCAACAATTTTCCAGATAACACAAAATTGGTTCGGATTTTAAAAAATCGCCAATAAGATGAGACTCATCGAGAGACTAGCTGTCTTGGATGGAAAGAATCTAAGCTATGATCCAAGAGATCTCATTAAATCAATCTTCCTTCTCGTTTTCAAATGATTTTTGGAGGATTGAGTGCAAATGAATTTTAAACAATTTATGAGAATTCCAATCTTCGAGGGAACAAGGAATGGATTTCATACAAATACGGCTTGAAAATCATGAAAATTTCTTAAGAAAACTTTCTTCAAGAGATCGGGGAATGGATGTATAAGCAAATAATGATAGTTTTTGAGGCAGTTCGACTCCATCAATCCATTCATCTCCATTAAATATTTCAGATGTTTTATTACTTTCAGTCCAACCACCAAATACAATAATTCCATTTGAGAGTTTTCCTATTCCAAATTCATATCGTGGATAGGCAAAACTCTGTTTTTCTTTCCATTTCTTCTTGGGATCTTCGATATCCATTTCCCATACGCTATTTAATGAGTCAAATCCTGAATAGCCTCCAAAAATGGATAGAGTTGAATTGCTGATTAGTATCGTATGGCCAAAAAGTTCAAAAGGCAAATCACAAAATAAGATCCATTCCTGTAGTGTTGGATCAAACATTTCCACAGATTTTAATCTTTCTCCATTCGATCCTCCAGCGACAAATATTCGATCCTTAAAAACTGCTGCTGTTGTATGATGTCTTGGATAATTCATTTCTCTGGAAGATTTTTAATTGAATTTGGAGGAAAAAAACTAACGGCATGTAAGTCCATCTGTTTTGAGAAATATCATACTTTTCTACTGAAGTTAAAGACCCTCCAGAACTTCCTCCAATAGCCCAGATATCTCCTTTGTAAATCAGAGAGCTACTTGAAATAGTAGATCTTTTTTTATTCATCGAAGCCAATTTGATCCATCTTCCATCATTTGTTAATTTATAGCAATCTTGTTTAACACTATAATTGGCATATCCTCCAAAAATATAGATTTCTTCATTGACTTCAACAGCTCCAAAGCTAAACATTCCCACTGGAAGAGTGATGCTTAGTTTCTTCCAACGTTGAGCCTTCGAATCGAGTAAGTAAATTGTATCTAAAAGTCCGCTACCACCCAAGATTAATATCTACAAGCAAAGTCTAAAAGTTAAACATCCTACCGATGTATTTTGACAAATAGAATCGTGGAATTTCTCCAGAAGACTTTCTTTAAGAGATTGGGGAATGGATGTATAAGCAAATTGTGATAGATTTTGAGGCAGTTTTGGTCCATCAATCCATTTATTTCCATCAAATATTTCGGATGTATTACCAGCGCTATAATGATCACCAAATACAATAATTCCATTTGAGAGTTTTCCTACTCCAAAATATGCTCGTGGATGGTTAAAACTCTGTTTTTCTGTCCATTTCTTCTTGGGATCTTCGATATCCATTTCCCATACGTTATTTAATTCGTTAGATTCTGAATAGCCTCCAAAAATGGATAGAGTTGAATTGCTGATTAGCATCGTATGGTCAGAAAGTTCAATAGGCAAATCACAAAATAAAATCCATTCCTGTAGTTTTGGATCAAACATCTCCACAGATTTTAATCTTTCTCCACTATATCCTTCATTCCATCCTCCAGTGACAAATATTCGATCCTTAAATACTGCTGCTGCTGCATGACATCTTGAATAATTCATTTCTCTGGAAGATTTTTAATTAAATTGTGAGAAAAAACTAACGGCATGTAGGTCCATTTGTTTTGGGAAATATCATACTTTTCGACTGACTTTAAATACTCTACTTTTAAAGATCTTTTGTTACAGCATCCTCCACCAATAGCCCAGATATCTCCTTTGTAAACCAGAGAGCTACTGGAAATATGAACTCTTCTTTTATTTAGCTGTGCCAATTCCAGCCAACTTCCATCATTCTTCAATTTATAACAGCCCTGACGAAGCACATGCTTGTATGTAATAGTGGCCTCAGGCGCTCCTCCAAAAATATAGATTTCTTCATTGAGAACAACAGCTCCAAAGCTATGCCTTTCCATTGGAAGAGTGATGCTCAGTTTCTTCCAACTTTGATCTTTCCAATCGAGCAAATAAATTGTATTTAACTTTATTGCTCCACCCAAAAGTAAAACCTACAAGCAAAGTCTAAAAGTTAAAATCGAACCGATGTATTTTGTTGGCTGACAACTTTTCTGAGATTCTCTTGAGCTGGCTTCTTTTTCCGGGAAAATTCAATAAATTCTGAGATTTGTGGTCTACTTTCTGGGTTGCTGTCCCAGCCACTGGAAGTTTTTTTTTGCTTTTCTCTGCTTTGTCCATTCTACGCCTCACTTTTCAACTCCGATAAAGTGAAAACTTTGATTTTAGTAAGCCAGATTGGCCAGAAATAATCAATTACCGTATCAATAAGGCTGAAATCTCCAATTCCTTTTGAATATTTGGCCGTTCTCCATTTAAAATTCGATTAATTTGATTGTACGGTGTTATTACCCCCAAGTGTCCATACGGCCTTCTAAACTTCTAATCACTATTTTGAAAAATTTCACTAACTTTCGGTGAATAATCTCCCAAAACGTAATGGTTAACGAATAGATGTCCGCGGGTTTGCCATATTTAGTGTAATTATGAAGCTCCGGAGCCATGTAATCTACTGTTCCAATCCTTTTACAACTCTTTTAACCAAAAGCCATACTCACCCACAAGTATGAGAAGCAATTGTCTGTGGCCCAACCGCTTTAGCTAATCCAAAGTCGGAAATCCTCAAGTCGTCTAAGGATTTCCCAAGTAGAATGCTGTAACTCCGATAAGAGAAGGAGAGAATATCTCACTTTTGAGGCTTGATATCTCGATGCATTATGCCTTCTTCGTGGAGATATTGCAGACCACTTGAAGCCTTTTCAATCCATGAATAAGCTTGTTTCATATCGTATTCTACTGAGGTATTATGAATCACTGGAAATGGCATTTTAATGTCTCAAGTTGAAAAGGAGCAAGCTTTTTTTTTAAATTCAAAGATTTACGACCAATTTTTATGGTAGTGTCTCTAATCGAATGCCACCCTTATCGGCAGAAAATGCCGACGTTATACACTTGAATAAACCCAATCCATTCTTCAAAGAGCAAAGAATTGCTATTTCACTCAACATAGGAAAAAAAACCAAAAAAAACCGTCAAATAAGCTGCTCTCCATGCACTCCATAATGTAGCCAATGCAGAAAGTGCTGCTATTGGGTAAATAGCCTTCTTCTCGAGTCAAAAGACCAAAAAGACGAATGATATTCGGGTTATTGGAATGCTTTTTGGAAAATTACTGTAACATTAACAAATGAAACTAACCTTAACTAGGAGGATAACTTCACTCATATCTGTTTTATCGACCTCCTTATATAGTCTCTTGACAGCTACTTTTCTGTAAATCGATCTCTCTGTTTTAATTTTTAGTCAGACTTTCATAAACTGGTAAAATTGCTCACCCCAGTCGACCATTGTGGCCGCGAAAGACTTCTCCCTCGCCTCCACTTCCTATATGTTCTTTCTCTGTGAAATCGTTGAGAGTAAACTCATCAATAACTAAAGAAGCATTAATTGCTAAGGTAGATTTACCAGAATCAACTACTAGACTTTTTTCTGAAGGAAGAAGGCCACTCATCAAGATGACGAATAGGCAAACCCGGCGTTAGACTTCTATTGGTTCGACCGTTGTTTGTCTTAATAAGGCGTTTTAGTCTTTATTTCGAGAATCTGAATGTGATTTAGAGTAACTGTGATCTGAAGAATAAGCAGAGAGAGGAGAAGAGCTTAGGTTTTTGATTGAATTCTGGCTATTTTGTCCGAGACCTCACTTGACCGATTTGCTAAAATCGGAGTCATTCGAGGGAGCCTATATCTTAATGAGTATTTATACCATCTGTATTTCTTGATCCCAACCACACTTTCCAACTCTGTCACATGAGGGGTCGTCTGGCCTTCACAGTGCTACTTTCCCGCCGGCCGAGAAGTTCTTCGCCACCACCCTGGACATCGTCCCGAGCTTCGAGTTGGACGATGCGCTGAAGGACCTCCGCAAGGCGCAGAGCCTCCATCCCGACATGGTCGAGAACAAGCTCTTCTTCGCCAAGTGTCTAATCCTCAAGGGCGACGTCCAGATGACCGTTAAATGCCTGCGAAGTACCGTCGCCTGCGAGTCTGAATACATCATCGAGAACGACTATATCCAGACTTGTTTTTAAATCGAGTTTTTGCCGCAAATCTCATAATTTCAGTCAGAAAAAGCTATAATTTTCGTTTCTAAAATTCTGCTTTCAGGAAGCGAAGAAACTCCTCGATGATCTTCCCATTTGAGGACCCTGCAAATAAAGTGTTGTTCATAAGGCTGATTCTAAATATGTCGTTTATCATTGTATCCGTTACGGAGAGAATAAGAGGTTGGTTTTTTCTTGAAAATTCGACCGACAATCTAATCAAAAATAATCTTTTTTCCAGGGGTGGGAAGCGCCCAAATCAATCGTACCTTTCTTGTGAATGTAAAGCCTCTCTACGAGTGGTCTATATTCCTACGGAAAATGCCCTAAAGCTAGTCAAGCTGTACGACGTACACACTGGGCATACAATAGCTGCCGAAAGAAAATGTATGTAACTAGTGAAAAGTCGATTGAAAGGAGGCTGATAAGAGAAGAACTAGTGAATGATTAGCTGATAATTCGCAATACGACGGTTATCAAATATTTATTGGAATTCAATCAGCACCGTTTAAAGCACTCATTTTCATCTTTCTTCTGAAACTTCTAAAAAAAGGCAAAACTTTTCAATGTGGAGAGACTTCTTCGGCCTCAGTCCTGTAGTTAAATTCACGTTGATATCGAAATAGTTGGAATCGGCGAGACGAAAAGGCTCCCATTCTTGGTCGGGAACTTCCGTCTTAATGTAATTGATGAAATATTGAGGATAGAGACGAGAAAGAACTTCTTCATTCTCATCGTAGACAAATTTATGAACTCCCATTATGTAGGCCAAATCGTCGGTATGGTATGGATGAGCTGGATAGCGGTAGGAATAGAGATATACCTAAAAATGAGAGAGATGATCGAGAGAAAAAAGACAGGAAAATTATTGTTTTAAGACCATAATAGCCTAAATTACTTTCGGCTTGTTAGCATCAGAAAAATATACAGTAAGCTATTGTATTCCTATCTCATAAAAATTGTGCGAATTTTATAATTTTCAAGACGAGTTGAACTTCATTAGGAATTAGCTGAATTAAAATGTTAATAATTCAAAAAGAACCCAAATGTCTCCTTTGTAAACCACAAAGCTATTGGAAATATTACTTCTTCTTCTTTGATTTCAATTTGATCCAACTTCCATATTTTTTCAGTTTATAACAGCCCTGCTGATAACCATTGACAAATCCTCCAAAAATATAGATTTCTTCATTGAGTACAACAACTCCAAAATCTCGCATTTCCACTGGAAGAGTGATGCTCAGTTTCTTCCAATTTTGAGCCTTCGAATCGAGCAAGTAAATTGTATTTAAATATAGGAACTCGCCCAAAATTAGTATCTACAAGCAAATTCTAAAAGTTAAGAATCCTACCGATGTATTTCCTTCAGCGCCTTCCAACTTCTCCACTTCTTCGATTTCTTTATTCTTCTCTTCCAGCCTTGTGTTCTTTGCTTTTAATTCCACCGAAGTTTCAAAAACAATTTCTTGAGCCTGTGCCAGCTTTGCTTGGAGCTCATCTGTTTTCATTTGATCAATTGCATTTTCAGCCATTCTGAATAATCTTATTGAAGGGTAGAAAAGGGAAAGATAGCTGGCAAGCGATAGAGATAAAAGTTGGGAGATTGATGAAGGCAACATAGAGTCAAGGCAATAGTTTAAAATAAAGCAGTGAGAAATTTAAAAAACTGAATGCAGGGAAGATAAATCTTCGTGAAAAAATTGAGGAAGATCTTCTTAAAAGAGTTGCTCATCTTCAGAAGGATAACCGTTGTGGGAAAGTATCTCTAGAAATTGGAATTATATATTTCTTTTACTAGGAGCAAGAAAAGAAGAAAATAACCTCATCGACAAGAACAAAGCTCCTTGTGTATCGAACGGTGAGAATATAGCCCATACAGAGAGAATCATAGTGACAATGACGTAGCTCTTGAAGCAGGTGCTGTCTCTTGTTTTGGATCTATTTGCCTGCCGGATAGGAGTGCAGATTTCTTCTCATCGAGGCCCATTTTTCTTAAAACGTTAGAGCGATAGCGTCAACGCTTAGACATAGATCTTTTCGGATATAGATGGAAATCGGGTCTCTTTGATTGATTCTAAAATCTCCTAAAAGCATTTTTCGAATAGGTCAACTTGAACAAAAAAAGCCCAAGGTTGATTTGGAAAAGAAGCTGAACATAGTGACTTCAAAAAGTTCCTCAGCTTTCGTCCATATTTTCCTTGATAATCACTTTCTAATAAAATCTCCCCGATTGTGGCTATTTCTCATTTTTTTTGCTAAAGGAAGTGGAAGATTGAAATATCGTCTAGGCTGCTGTTCAACCTTGACGAATTAAACAAAAGAGGAAAATTGCCTCAAAAGTTGGGCTAAAACAAGCGGAAGTGGAGCTCATTGTCTAGTAGGGCTAGGATGAGATAAACTGAGATAATCAAATTTAGGGCAGTCTCTGCCAGCGCTTGGTAATGCTTTTTCAGTTTTCCATTGGTTCAGCTACCTTATATTGCTATTCGTTGTATTGGATTATTCACCGATTGGAACATTTCGCCATTAACTCAAACCAGTATAACTATCACCCTCGTTATGGGTAAGAGTCAATAGAAAATTGGCTAAACCAACCAAAATCTCAAATTTCTCAAGTAGAAAGCAGTTTTTATAAGAAACGTTGTCTTACAAAGTTGTAGAGGAGATCAAGAGCTACAATTTGATATATAAAATATTCAACTTTTCAGCCAATTTTTCGTGTATCATAGCGGCATTCTACTATCGGATGGAAATCCTCCTTCCATCAGGACATTACTTGAAAGGTGCTGTCACGTTTGAAGTAATCAAATCCATCTTAGGATTGATATAAAACTCTCATCAGTCAAACCTTTTTTAGTTCTTCTCCTTCATGTTCCTATTGATATGCTTTGAGCTTCCTCTTCTCATCATCGTCATCACAAACAGTTTGAGAAGAGACTTTATGACATTGATTTTATTCAATGGGCATTGTGTCACTCCAATGGCTTTTTTATCCTTCATCGCCGGATTTAAACATTATCGAAGAGCCATCTTTACTCCATTCGTTGGTCTCTACAAAACTGAGACATCAACTATAATTGTTTCAAAGAAATAAATCTTCCGAATGGGTTTCTTGAAAAGAGACATCACAAATCTCTCTGCTGTTAATCCATTGCGTCACAAGTTTCTGAGCTGCGAAGTCTCTCTCTCTTTCTTATTTTTACTCCACATGAGTCTGTTACACTTGCAGTACACAACCAATCTAATTTTTTTCCACCTGCTGACCAAATCTTTATTTTTTGTGATCTCTCTAGGCTAATTCAGATAGTTGCTTACTATTATCTGCTTGGTTTCTTCTGTTAGTACAGCTGCTAGGAACTAGGTACAAGAGTTGAAAAAAAAGCCAAAAGAAGATCCTTGACTCTTCCACTCTTATATTAAATCTTTTTCTTTGAACATTGATAGCTAATTTGAGTGCATATTTACCAGCTGAAAGCAGGGAAGAGAATAAATTAGATGGAAATAGTGCAAACTAGGCCGTTGTAGAATCAAAAATATAGGTATTTAGAGATTCAAAGATTCTCGGCTAAAATACTTATTCCTTTGAAATTTTCTGGCCCGTGGTATCTTCTATTATCTGCTGTAAGTTAAGATGTCTGCCCTTCTTTTCAGTTGAGGAGTTGACTGGGTGTACTGGATTCTCGCTAATCTCCCCTCTTCTTCTGTTTTGTAGTGTAATTCTTATCAAATGAATGTATTACTGAACTGCTAACCTTTAGGGGCCCCAGTGACCATGATTCAATTTTTGTGTTGGCAGGAGGGTCGCGGGTTCAATCCCCCTCCCTGACTTACATTTTGCTTTATTAATTCAAGTCTTTTTTCAGATTTTTTGACATTTTGACCCAATTCAGCCGCACAAAGCACTGAATTGGCCTTTTACTGCTCCTTTGCTGCTCTGTAGCATTGAAATTCTCTGGCTTATCGAGCTGTTAAGCTGCTCTGAGTCGCGAAATTGGATTTTTATTTAAAGAGAATCAACTTTTCAATAGGCAAACATCTTTTATCGATAGGATTGCTCAAAAAATGAGATAATGAAGAGATATCAATTCATATGTGCTTATAATGCAATAACATTGAGTCAAAACGTCAAAAAATATGAAAAAAGACTTGAATTAATAAATCAAAAATGTAAGTCAGGGAGGGGATTGAACCCGCGACCCTCCTGACAACACAAAAATTGAGTCATGACTACTGGGGTCCCAAAGCTTTACTACACTCCGTAAAATAATTATAGGTTCACCCTCATTTTTGGCCGTTTGAGGTCTCCCAAAATGTTCATGACCTGAGATCTGTTTTATTCAATTTTTCAGCATCTTTACCCTAGAACACAAATTTTCAGACTGCTAGCTTTCATCTTGCGGATTTGGACGCATGCGGTTTGAAAAAGTGCAAAAATCCACTGTAAAAAGTATAGGTTCACTACAGTTAATACGCAAAAAAGTGATTAGTTGTCCCCCTTTTTGTTAAGAAAATGTCATTCCTAATTGTGAAATTGTGACTGTCAAACTATGCCTCGTAGCAAACAATTAGACATTGTCAAAAAGACCAAAATTGATGTCTACAATGCCTCCGGGAAGTTAGACAAAGAAATCTCTCGTCTCATGGGCCGTCAAAAGAATACCATTTCTGGCTGATTTCTTTCCCATCTGGAATTGATCACGATTAAATTCAAAAAATATTTATAATAAAATTTTATTTGATTTCTGGTTGGAAGCAACAGGTGTGGGAGGAGGATAAACCGAATTTAAGAAAATTGTTCCAGGAATCTTTTTCCAAGAGATCGGGGAATGGATGTATAAGCAAATTTTGATAGATCTTGAGGTAGTTGTGGTCCATCAATCCATTTATTTCCATCAAATATTTCGGATGTATTACCAGCGCTATAATGATCACCAAATACAATAATTCCATTTGAGAGTTTTCCTACTCCAAAATATGCTCGTGGATGGTTAAAACTCTGTTTTTCTGTCCATTTCTTCTTGGGATCTTCGATATCCATTTCCCATACACTATTTAATGAGTCAGATTCTGATTCGCCTCCAAAAATGGATAGAATTGAATTGTTGATTAGCATCGTATGGTCAACAAGTTCAAAAGGCAAATCACAAAATAAAATCCATTTCTGTAGTTTTGGATCAAACATCTCCACAGATTTTAAGATTTTTTCGTGTTTTCCTTTAGCAACAAATATTCGATTTAAAAATAATTTTTCTTCACTCCATCCTCCAGTGACAAATATTCGATCCTTAAATACTGCTGCTGCTGCATAAAATCTTGCATAATTCATTTTTCTGGAAGATTTCGATAAAAGGGACAGTTCGACGCCTCCTACAAGTTGCTTTTATTCGATGCAAAATAATGCGCTGATTTCGAAAATACACACGAAATTTTTTAAAACTAAATGTTAAGAAATAAATTGACAAAACAAAGCGAAAAAGTGTGCACTACAGTAACCCAGCATGCACCTTCGCCCGCGCATTTAAATTTGATTCGCAATAGGTTCTACTGTAATCCGCCGGTTTTTGACATCTTTTCTCAATTTTTTCATTATATTGGCTTTTATGGGATTTCTCGTTATTTTTATGCAAATTTGGCTACTTTCAGACAATTTTTTTGATTTTATTTTTCATCGATAAAAGAGTTTAAATTATGGCGAAATAGCAGAATTTATAGAAATACAAAAATCACAATGAAATTTGAGTTTGGGAAAATCTTTGCTGAGTTAGGCAAAGTTCCCAACGCTAGACTCTCCCTTTCAAATTTGGAGGAAAACTTACGGCATGTAGGTCCATTTGTCTTGCGAAATTTCATACTTTTCTACTGATTTTAGAGGTCCTTCAAAATATCCTCCAATAACCCAGATATCTCCTTTATAAACCAGAGAGCTACTGGAAATAAAAGTTTTTTTTTTATTTAGCGATGCCAATTTCATCCAACTTCCATCATCTTTCAATTTATAACAGTGCTTGTGATAATTATAATTAGCTAATCCTCCAAAAATATAGATTTCTTCATTGAGCACAACAGCTCCAAAGTCTCTCATTCCCATTGGAAGAGTGATGCTCAGTTTCTTCCAACTTTGAGCCTTCGAATCGAGCAAGTAAATTGTACTCAAATTATACCATCCGCCTAAAATTAAAACCTACAAGCAAAGTCTAAAAGTTAAAAATCCTACCGATGTATTTTGCTGTCCTTCGCCCTCTTTTTCAACTTTATTTTCTGTTCGAACCGCATTTTGAGCTAAAAATCCCTCAAATAAATAACTTCTTATTCCTACTTTGATTGGCAACCAATTCTTTCACTTTGTCGCTCAAATGATCATTTTTCGAGAAATTCAAGTGTAAAGCTGTTATTTGCTCTTTCAATTGCAAGTTATCAGCTTTTGAGGCAGCTAGATCTTCTTTTAGTTTTGTCACTACATTTTCAAAATTGTCGGTTAAATCTTCTTCTATTTTTGACACTGAATTTTCTCTTCAACATTTTGGAAATTTCAAACTTTTTTGAGATAATTCCTCCTGATTTCTATTTTGTTTCATAGACAGATTTTTCAATAGTCCGGCCAAATTACCATTTTTTGAAGCTAGATCTTCTTTTAATTTTTCAACTAAATTTCTCATCGACTATTTATCAAATAAAATCAACCTTTTTGAGCCAATTCCAGCTGATTTTTATTGGAATTTTCCATTCGAAGTCTTTCAATTTCTTGTCTCATTCGACTTATTTCTTCATTTTGCTCGATTATAATAGCCTGAGCTTCATATATTTGCAAGGCCGGGTCTGTCTCGTTTAGACTCAAACCAGACATTTTTGATGAGGCAGATAGCTGAAAAATTGTATGCAACTAGTGAAAAATCGATTGAAAGGAAGCTGATAAGAAAAGGGCTAGCGAATGACTAGCTGATAATTTGCAATACGGCGGTTATCAAATATTTATTGGAATTCGATCAGCACCGTTTAAAGCTCTCATTTTCATCTTTCTTCCGAATTTTCAATCAACAACTCTTTCCCGGATTTTGTAAAAGAGAGGAGTCGCTTCTTCAGGCAATCTCACAACAAAACTCTTCTTCTTTGTTCCGACGCTACATCTCCCCAGATAGAATCCCAACAGCATGATGCAACACGCCCAGATCAGATGTAACCAAGATGACTGGATGGAAGGAGAAAGTAGCGACTCTTTCTTCCTCCCAAGATCCAAGAGATTTATCAAATTCTGTGATATTCTTTGATCAATAGTCTATAACTTCTCTAAAAAAGATAAACCAAAAATCTTCTTAAAAAAAAGCAAAACTTTTCAAAGTAGAGAGACTTCTTCGATCTCAGCCCTGTAGTTAAATTCAGATTGATATCGAAATAGTTGGAATCGGCGAGACAAAAAGGCTCCCACTCTTTGTCGGGAATTCCCGTTTTGATGTAATTGATAAAGTATTGAGGATAGAGACGAGAAAGAACTTCTTCATTCTCATCGTACACAAATTTATGAACTCCCACTATGTAGGCCAAACCGTCGGTAGCGGTAGAAATAGAGATATACCTAATAACGAGAGGGAAGATCGAGAGAAAAAAGACAGGAAAAGTATCGCTTTCCATAATAGCTTAAATTACTTTCGGCTTGTTAGCATCAGAAAAATATACAGTAAGCTATTGTATTCCTATCTCATAAAAATTGTGCGAATTTTATAATTTTCAAGACGAGTTGAACTTCATTAGGAATTAGCTGAATTAAAATGTGAATAATTCAAAAAGAACCCAAATGTCTCCTTTGTAAACCACAGAGCTACTGGAAATATTACTTCTTCTTCTTTGATTTCAATTTCATCCAACTTCCATCATCCTTCAATTTATAACAGTGCTGGTTATAAGCCAGTTTCCTTTTCTATTTCCTCACCTTCGATCAGAGAATCAATAGTTTTTGCCTCTCATAACCGCCCAAAATTATAACCTAGAGAGATCCGATTTTTCTCGTCTGTGTTTCTTTTTCCTTTTGCAACTCTTCGACTTTTTTATTCTTCTCTTCCAGCCTTGTGTTCTTTGCTTTTAATTCCACCGAAATTTCAAAAACAATTTCTTGAGCCTGTGCCAGCTTTGCTTGGAGCTCATCTGTTTTCATTTGATCAATTGCATTTTCAGCCATTCTGAATAATCTTATTGAAGGGTAGAAAAGGGAAAGATAGCTGGCAAGCGATAGAGATAAAAGTTGGGAGATTGATGAAGGCAACATAGAGTCAAGGCAATAGTTTAAAATAAAGCAGTGAGAAATTTAAAAAACTGAATGCAGGGAAGATAAATCTTCTTGAAAAAATTGAGGAAGATCTTCTTAAAAGAGTTGCTCATCTTCAGAAGGATAACCGTTGTGGGAAAGTATCTCTAGAAATTGGAATTATATATTTCTTTTACTAGGAGCAAGAAAAGAAGAAAATAACCTCATCGACAAGAACAAAGCTCCTTGTGTATCGAACGGTGAGAATATAGCCCATACAGAGAGAATCATAGTGACAATGACGTAGCTCTTGAAGCAGGTGCTGTCACTTGTTTTGGATCTATTTGCCTGCCGGATAGGAGTGCAGATTTCTTCTCATCGAAGCCCATTTTTGGTTGGCGTTTGGTTCATGGAGAAGAGGACCAATGTTAACAAACGATATAAATAATACATGTTGTGCCATAGTCATTCCTAGTGATTATGCAGAACGTTTGCTCAAAGCTTTTTCTCCCAAATAAATCCTATTTTTGAGATCATACAGCATATAAGGCTTCTGTAGATGCAAAATCAAGGGGAGACTCAAAGCGCGAATAAAAGCTGCCGGACTGTCAAAATCCAAAGTTTTTTGCCCACTTGATTGTTCACTTTTTATCAGAGTAGCGTTTGGTCTAGCTCAGAAAAGCATGATCAATTAAAATTCAAACACAAAATAAAAGATTTATTCATAAAGCACCCAGAAAATCTTGTATTTCTTCTTTCGTAGGCTTCGATTCAGAAGCTAAAAACCATGTTGCTAAAGCCTCTATTTTATCAACTGGCGCAGCTGTGGGATTTTCTCTACTCTTTTGACTAAAAAATTCATAAACTTTTTTCATATTTGGGCGGTTTTCTTCCCCTTCGGCCATCATTCTAAAAGCTTAAGCTCTTTTAATAGACTCTGATTACCCAATGTGGAAGAGCCAGACTTCTGATGATATTGGAACTACTTTTGATGAGATTGGAATTGCTTCTGGCGAGATTTGAATTATTTTTTGAAATGCTTCTGGATAGGAACGGCCTTCAACAATTGAATCATCAATCGACCATTTATTTCCAGGCTGCTGGGCAGCCTTACGTCCAGCTTTTGTTGTCTCTTCGACTGTAAAATTCATGGGAGGAACTCGATAAATCATATGCCAAATGGATCTTCCCAGTGAAAAAACATCCACAGTTGGATTGTAAGCCTCGTCCGTGTAGGCTTCTTTGCAATTGTAGCCCGGTGTTCCAAACCAGTATGTTTCTATGGAATCTTCTGCTGCCAAGGCTGTATTTTCAATAATTTTTGCTATTCCAAGATCAGCTATTTTTAGGATAGAATGGTCTGAATTCAAGACCATGCTGGAAATCACTTTTGTCGAGAAATGGCTACAAACTTGGCTGGTTTGACATCTCTATGCGTTATGTTGTTGTCATGGAGGTAGCAAAGCCCACTAGCTGCTTGGGCAGTCCAGAACAATATCTCCTTCTCAGTGTATTTCTTCCCTCGAGCTATTGCTGGAAATTCAATAAATCACCCATTTTAAAATAAAATCAACATTCACATAAAGAGCCTCCATTACAGTATTCCATCAGGATTCCAATCTCTTTGTTGTCTTCTGTAATGAAGCCAAAAAGAGTCACAACGTGTTGATTTCCTTGCAGCTGAAAGCGGCCTTTCTTCCAGAATAATAGCTCACCGAGAGTAAAGTTGTTATCTCGTTTTTGATCAACTGAGAATTCAGCTGCGAAGTATCAAAATATTTAGCAGCATGCGGCACTGGAGACGTTTTCGTTGAGACGAGGACTGTTTTCCCTTGTGCACCAAGACCGAGAATTTTAATCTCATCCAAGGAGCTTTTTTCGTAGGAGACAAAGCGAGAACGCTAGCAATGTCTTTGTATAGTTTTTGCGATGACTTACGCCTTGCATTGAGAGAACACTTCCCCAGTCGCCGCCGAAGAGAATTCCAAGCTGGAAAATTGGGATCCTGGGAAGGAACAGATTTACCTTTTCTGTTGGTATATTTTCATTGCTTTTATCAAACATTCCGAGTAGGGCCTAAAAATGTTTTTTTAAAAAATATCCTGCTTTACTTCAGGTATTGTGAGTAGTGAGAATCGATTTAAACTTGGTAAAAAGTGAGTTCTCTCTTGACTCAAAATCATCTCCTTTATTTTTGTGTAGTAGCTGGCTGTTTCGATAAAAACATTAATGCAGCGCCCGTCTCTCCCTCCATATCTTTCAATGTCGTCAGCTGTTCGGAGTTTATAGACAAACATCTAGAAATAGTAGCTAATTATCGTATTCTTCCTCTCTTTTGGGAGGGCAAATCGTCATGACTTTACTCCAGATTCCACAATTTGCTCAAGTCTACAAGGTTGTAGCTCTTGATTTTCGGGGAAGCGAAGGAAGCGAGAGAATACGGTAGATTCTTAGAAAGCTTACCAAAAGAGTTTTGACAAATGCTTGAAGAAAAGCAAACGGGTGATTGGTTATGTCTTTTCTAAGCGATTCAAGTGCTTTTTTGGAAACATTTTGCTCAAATAACGATCCCTTTATCAGGAACTCCATAAAAGCTTTTTCTGCTTTCCATCGAGATTCCAATAACTGCTTCATCTCTTTTTCTAGTTTTTCATCCATAAAATGTTCAAAAAACTTGGCGACGCACTGGAAATTTCGATTAAAGTTGAGGTTGAAACCAACGGCGCAATAAATCTGCAAAGTTTGGAATTGCATCAAACTGTTGGAATAATTCTTCAGAAGTGTCCATGCTTGTTCAAAATAAATTTGAGAATGATGTCCGCCTCGCTTCCAACCAATAAGCAGCAGAAACAGCCTTTCTCCTTCATGCGAAGAGTGCTGTCACTTTTGAGCACATTTTTGAAAAAATCAAACCTTTTGTGGGAACTTTTCATAGAGTGATTCAGAAATCAAACCAGCTGATTCAATGAGCTCGTAGTTCTTCCTTTCGTATTCTTGCTGTAAAATCGATTTCAATCTTGTGGAAAATTTTCCAAGAAGCTGTAAAAGTTCTTTCCAAGTAGAACTAGAATTTTTTAAAGGCTGCAGGCTGCTTACTTTGCCTCATAAAATTGACTTCCATTTATTTGAAAAATATCGATTAATAGATCGATAGATATTCTCGTTTCATCTTCGTATTCATTAGGATCTAAATCCAATATTGAAGGCCTGAAAGAATCAATGGGTCTTTGAGTCTTGGATCCAACAGAATTTCTTCTATAGTCTGTTCATAAAAAAAGACGAAAACTGATGCCCCAAGAATTGGTGTTTTGCGGCAAGATTGAGAATTTGTTTAGGATAAAATGACTCACAAAAACCCCTTTTCTCGGGGCATCAGCTGTTGTTGTTTTCTGAACAGACTATTCTAGGAATTAAACAGGAGACTTCTATTAGCAGAAATACGGTACATTTCCTTTCCTTTTTGAGCATAGATTGCATCAAGATTGAGGATTTGTGTCGACTTGTTGTTGTCGTCAAATTTTAAGATCTCTGGTTTAAAAGTACTCAATAACGGATTCGGATAATACTGTAGCAGACTTTTGCTATAAAATGATGCATCCTGGAGCTTCTCTTTCTGTTGAAATTCTTTTTCCTTATACTAAAAACTTATTAGGCTAAAAGGCGAATTCAATCCTTACAAAGTCGTCAAACGCCTTGATGACAATTGAAGGATAGATTGAATTGCACGAGAAATAGATGAAACATTTCCACTTCCCGACTTTATCCTCGTCGTTGCTTCTAAGAAAATCTTGGGTGTGCATGTAGATCATTTGTGTTATCTCCAATTTTACCTGGAAATGTCCATTTAACTTTAGAGCTTGCAGCTTAATTTCGATAGGCTAGTTAGACTTACACCATTTTCTTTAATTTCTTGCTTCTCTTCATATGTTGCGAATGGAATCATCAATGAGAATATGTTCCTCTCAGGATGACTTTCTAAACGATAGGCGCCAGCTAATATCTCATTCTTCTTGAGGAGAAATATCAAATCTGTTGTCATTTTCTGGAATTTAATTTGTCATTTAATGTGAGTGGAAATCTCGTCTCTTGAAAGGAATCATCCCAGTTCTTTTCTACTAGGTGAGGGGTCACGGAACATCAAAAATAGGTCAAACCTATCCAAAATTATGAAAAAGATGAGAGATAGGTCGGAGTCTTAAGCCTTACTTGACGATATTGAGTGTAGATATCAAATTCTGCCTCGGAATTGCTTATATCTTCAGTTTTGTAGTAATCTTCGTGTATTTTAAAGCCTTTGATGTAGGCTACAATACGACGACTTGATTCAACTTTCTGTTCATAGGTTTCACAGAATTTCTGATCAATTTAAAATTGTTTTTATCAACTTACAAACTTTTCAAACAAGACGCTTGTAACTTCAAATAAAATGCTTTTATATAGAAAGTTATAGGAGGCGATTTGTCTCATCATATGATATACTGAAACGATTACTGTATTGTTTTTCTAAACGAACAGTTCGAAGTGCGCAAAGGCAAAGAAGAGATGATTTTGGCAAAAAAAAAAAACATATTTTTGGGTGGAATTGCGGTTCTTTTAAAAGCAGCTTTTTACCTGTCAATTCAAAGCTATCATATGCCAGCGTTGGCCCTTTATCAAAAATATACAAAACGAAGTATTTGAAGCACTCAGGTGAAATCTAAATTAAACGTTTTAGCCGTGATTTGTCCTACAATCCATATATTTTCTGGACAACATTTATTCCAATCATTCATAAAATAAAGATGTTCTAAGTCAAACCTCATTTCGCTTAGCGTATTCACTTTTTCTCTTATAATAAACTCAATTAGTCTGTCAATTCTTACAACTGGCAATGTCTGTATTTAAGTTTTGTTAGCGTCAAAAGCTATTACCTTGAGCTTTTCTCTGTCTTCCGTCATTTGCCAAGAATAGTCTTGGTTGGCTAGGAGATTCGCGTTGATTTGCACTTGATCGGGAGTGGCTAAATGCTGTTAATTTCAATTATTGCTATTAGGGAGGAAAACACCTCCAATCCGTCGTAGAAGTACTCAGCAAAGATGTATATAATTTCAGTGTCGATCTCTTCCGGCATCCAGCTCTGAACAGCCCCCATCTTCAAGGCAGACTACTTTTCAGAAAAGGAGAGATCCTATCAGTGGCAGTCTGAATCAATCTGCTGAGAAAACTTAGTTTTGTGACTAGATGAAGAAGTAGAAAAGAAGAAGGAGGGTGCTTGCTGGCAATGCAAGTGGCTGGACAATCAATAATCTGACCGGTTTGCACCAAGAAAATAGTTTCTCACCCCTCAGTTCTCTGTTTGATTTTATTCTCTGATCAAATGAAAAATCTAAGTCTCTTTTCTTCCTTGTTCGATTAACTATATAATATTTTCGGAACTATTAACCTTTAGGACCATAATTCAATTTTTGTGCTGTCAGGAAGATCGAGAGTTCAATTCCCTCCCTGACTTACATTTTGATTTATTTATTCAAGTCTTTTTTTAAATATTTTTTGACTCAATTCAGCCGCCCAAAGCACACTGAATTGGCCTTTTACTGCTCCTTTGCTGCTCTGTAGCATTGGAATTCTCTGGCTTATCGAACTGTTAAGCTGATCTGAGTCGAGAAATTGGATTTTTATTTAAAGGGAATCAACTTTCCAATAGACAAGCATTTTTTATCAATAGGATTGCTCAAAAAATGAGGTTGCCATTGGATAATGAGGAGATGTCAATACATATGTGCTTATAATGCAGTAAAATTGAGTCAAAAATATTTTTTAAAAAAGATTTGAATTAATAAAGCAAAAATGTAAGTCAGGGAGGAGATTGAACCCACGACTCTCCTGACAACACAAAAATTGAATCATGGCTACTGGGCCCTCAAAGGTTTACTAGTTCTAAAAAAAACTACAAACAATGAAGACTCGAGCTGTCACATCGAGCTGAGTTCCGGAACAAACAATTCTAACTAGAACAGACAAATGGATAGGTTGTGGCTCTCGCTTAGGCTTTTGTTTTGCTTAGTTGTATAGAATGAAGAGAAAAACCGAAAGAATTAACTAAAAATGGAGAAAATAAAAAAAGAGAAGCGACCCTACTAGGCGAAATATGATGGATGAGATAAAACCGAGATGAAAGAAGAAGGGTTTATGTGGCTCCATGGAAATGTCTGATCATCGAGACAAAAATTCAGAGAGACGTCAAATGTATTTTTAGAGCAAAAATGGCCTCGAATTCTCTCCAAAAAGATCAGAAATTAATAAACTTTTTGCATTATTTTATTTCAAAAAATATATGCCTTTTTTTCAGAAATATTTCCTCAAAAAAACGATGAAATATTCTCCAGAAATCTTTCTTCAAGGGAAGGGTTTATAAGCAAAACAAGTTGATGCTAGTTCTGCTAGCCATCAATTCATTTATTTTTATTAAATATCATCACTATTTTGGGCTAAAACTCCCTTAAATAAATAAATTTTAAACAAACCATTTGAAGCCAATTCCTGCTGATTTCTATTCTTCACTCGAAGTCTTTCAATTTATTGTTTTAATCGCTCAATTTCGACATCCTTCCTCCTTATTACTTCATTCTTCTCGACAATAGTAGCCTGAGCTTCATACAGTTTGACGACCAGCTCAATCTCAGTTAGACTAATATCGGCCATTTGAACAGGCTGATTGGCTGGAAAAAGCAAGAATTTTTTGTGGGAAGGGAATAGAGAAGATCTAGTCGAGGACTGATAAGAAACGCGATGTTAGTCATCAAAATCGATTTTGCAGTTTTGCTCAAACTCGACTGTTAGAAACGACTTGAAGAAGAGAACGAAAAGATAATTTGCTATGGTTAGAGAAGAGCAGGACTGATAAGAAATATTCTAAACTTTATGCGTTTCTCATAAGATTTTTCCAACTTTGAGGTGGATAATATGTTATAGACCCATGATCCCCACGACCCGTAGGTCATCCCCTATAGATAAGAGAGAGAAGGCAAGACTGATTTATCAAAGGATAATGCTCCTTTTATAGCGCGTCTATAACAAATACCTACCTAATAACATGTAATTTGTAGAGACCAAGGGCTATAAAGCGTGCTTTTCAGACTTTTAATTGCTTGATTGACCATCGAGATTTGATTAATTTTCTAGCTGGTCTCCGGATTGAGGACTTTCCCTGCTCGTCATCAGCAAATCTCGGCTGGTCATTCCACGGCTTTCGACTGAAATGGTAGGCCTGATAGTCGGTGCTGATCAGTGGTATTGTTGGACAATTATCGAGAGGAAGAATAGCCGGAGTGAGGAGACAAGTCATTAGGAGGATGATTAAATGCTGGCTGTACGGATAAAAGCTCCAATTCAACTGGAAATTTGGGAACGTGCTAGATGAAGATCATCCGGATGACTATTTTCAGCGTCCGAGAGCAATATTCAAGCATCGTTCCAGCCACATGCTGACTTTCCTGCCATACCATTTTTTTGTCTTCTTGTTGTATAAATGTTTCAAAAGCCAACCTTGTCTAATGATTCACAAAAAGAGCTTATGATTTCCAATTTTCTCACCACTCCCACAATCCGATTTGCTATTTAACTGCCTCTGCTTCCTTCTTTGCTACTGATTTCACTTTCTCCAAAATGCCAGATCAAAGCTCTAATCCCTTCCAACAAATCTCTAATGCTACTGTCGATATAGTCAAGTGTTTAGAAGCAATAGACCTTGATTTAAAGAATCTCCGCAAAGAAAATGAAGGCCTCAAACGGCAAGTTTTAAAGCAAAGCGATGATTCAGGTCAGTTTTTTTTAAATGTTACAAATTTGATGCAGAAAAGTCTCAAAAAGAAGCTGATGAGAGAATCAAAAAGCTGCAAGAAGAAAACGACGAATTGAAAAGTACTGTAGCCAGCTTGGAGACAGTCAAACTCCACTTGAATGAGCAGCTGACTTTCTTGCAAAATACAGCCTATCTCGCTGATTTTGAGATCTTGGCTGAGCCGGTTAGAACGAGAAAAACGTCGCTTCTTTCGAAAGATTTATCTCCTCCAGTAAGTGGCGAACAAAAAAAGGAAGAAATTGATCCAAACCAGATTCAATCGGTGATTTATTTTATTTTTTTTCCAAAAAAAAGTTCTAGATGATAATTGTGGGAGGAAGGAAGAGAAACAGCCGAAATACTGATCATATCTACTTATACAATTCGAAGAATGAAACCTTTGAAGAGCTCAAACTGACTCTTCCAGATATTTCCAGCGCCGAGAAAGCTATCCATAAGGAGCTGAAAAAGGAAGAAGAAGAGTGGACCCAGCTTGGAATGGCTGTCCTCAAAAATCAGATTTATATCTTCGGCGGAACAAAATATTCAAGAACGCTTAATTGCTGCTACAAGCTGGAGAAGGACGGCAAATGGACGAAACTGGCAAATATGAATGAAGAGAGAAGCCACATTTCCAATTCGTGTCTGGTCCATAAGGATGAGATTTGGGTCATTGGGGGAATCAACGCTGAAGGGAATAGCCTGAAATCGGTTGAGAAATACTACCCGCCTTATGATAGATGGACCAAAATGCCGTGAGTTCAATCATTCCTTTTTAAAAGGCGCATTGTTACGGTAGAGTTAGCCACCAAAAATTCTTCTTTTTCTTGATTTTTGGCTCTCTTTTTGTCTAAATCTCAGGGATTTGTCCTTCGATTTTAAAAAGCGCCATTAATTACGGTACCTTTCCCTCTAAATTTATTAGAGTATGGTAATTTAACTCCCAAAAACGCCTATTTTTTGAGAAAATCTTAGACATTTTTTAAAATTATTTGCAATAAAAATACGATTTTTAGGGACCTGAATACGGAAAGAAGCAGTGCAGCTGCAGCCATTTTTAATGGGCAAATCTATGTGAGTGGCGGGAGTTCGAATGATGAGATCTATTTGAATTCACTGGAAATTTTTAATCCAAGAAAGAAGATCGTAAAATGGGAGATTATTACTTCATCTTTGCCGACTGGCATTCATGCTCATTGCATGTTGGCAGTTGATAAGGAATTGATCTTGCTTGGAGGAAAAGGAGATTCCGCCAGCTATAAGGGCTACAAATATGATGGCATAGAATGGACGCAACTCGACGATTATTACCAGCAAGAGAGGCAATGTTTTGGAGCTGTGAATTTATTCGAAAAGCTGACAGTTTTTGGTGGATTTGGCGTCATTTCGAGAGATAATTTCCTCAGTCAAATTGTGAGATTCGATTCAGTTGAAGTGTTCCACGGAAATGAGTGGCTGTCAGCAAGCAAATTGCCCACTCCTTTGAGTGGTTTTGCCTATTCATTGCTGCCACAAGAAGTTGAAAATCATCTCGTACAACAATTCTTTCGAACCTCAGCCTAATTTTATTTGATATTTTACCACTTTCTCATTTAATTGTTCAAATTATCTCAATAAATATCTGTATTTTTTTAATATTCGAAGGCATATCACAGATTTAGACCAATATCTATCTAAAGTGCGTCCGCCTCTGTCTGTGTGAAGCCTCTAAGGTCCTGTCGGAGACCCTATTTAATTCTTTTTGGGGGAGCGGTCGTTTTTTTCTTCTAAACTTCAGGACAAGTCCCAGATAAAATTAAAGGGGAAAGGAATGACAAACATAGGAGAAATGACACTAAAATTTTCGAAAGGGAAGGGTTCTAACTTTCCATGAATTTTCTGAAGAGCGCAACCGCTCTTTGCTTTTAATTCCACCAAAGTTTCAAAAATAATTTTTTGAGCCTGTGTCAGCCATCATGCTTACAAGGGAACACTTTTAGTTGGTTGTGGCATTTCGCAAAATCTTTGGTATCATTCGATAGAGAATTAAATTCTAAGTCGTTTTCGAGAAAAATTAGCTGCTGAAGAACCGACCTGACCGAGTAACAGCCCTCCAAAGTTTGATTTCGCGACTAGTCTGAAGATAAGGCCGCGCCACCCTACTAGTGACAAGTGAAGTTCTGGTCTAGTGGTAAGTGTGCTAGGCCGCTGCCCTTTTGGTCCCGGGTTCGATCCACCGAGATTTTTTTCCTTTTATTTTTATTTTTTTCACTTTGTTTGTGTATATTAAAGAGGTAAATTATTTATTAAAGCTAATAAGACAACCGTAACAGTAACAAAAATAATCATTTTTGGGGGCATTTCATGCTATGCGTTTCTTCAATAAAGTGCGAAAAACAAAGATAATTTTTGCAATAGGAACAACATGCAAAATGGGTATTGGTGCAGGCATTTTCGAAACAGGGTTGGGGACTAACCTGACAACCTTTCCAAAAGCACGTTTGTATCCCTTGCGATGGCATCGACAAGTTCCTCATCCACGCTGTACTCATCGATGTCGAGATGCTGCTCTGTCTCTTCTTCTACAGTAAGGTCTTTGTCGTCAAAGTCTTGAAGAAGTTGACGAAGGGACAGAGCAAACTTCTTCTCTTGTGGGGTGAGGGCGGGAAGGGAAGGAAGAGCAAAGCTCTGAGCAAGGAAGACGACGATCGTGGAAGCAGACATAGCAAGTTGAAATAGAAATTTTGTCTCAGTAAACACTAGCGAAAATTCACTTTTCTTCAATATTGACATATTTACAAGTCTAATATACACAAAAAAAGTGAAAAAAATAAAAATAAAAGGAAAAAAATCTCGGGGGATCGAACCCGGGACCAAAAGGGCAGCGGCCTAGCACACTTACCACTAGACCAGAACTTCACTTGTCACTAGTAGGGTGGCGCGGCCTTATCTTCAGACTAGTCGCGAAATCAAACTTTGGAGGGCTGTTACTCGGTCAGGTCGGTTCTTCAGCAGCTAATTTTTCTCGAAAACGACTTAGAATTTAATTCTCTATCGAATGATACCAAAGATTTTGCGAAATGCCACAACCAACTAAAAGTGTTCCCTTGTTAGAGTTAGCATTTGTCTCTTGCCGTATGGATTCTAATGCTTATCAAACAGTGCTGGAAAAACATCTTATTCCGTTTCTAAATGTTTATCCCGACAGAAATCTTACATACCAACAGGATAATGCTGCTATTCATGTGAGCAAGTCTACTGTTGATTGGTTCCGTACAAAGAAGATCGATCTCCTTGAATGGCCAGCTTGCTCGCCTGACCTCAACCCAATAGAAAATATGTGGGGCGTTGTTGCAAGAGATGTCTACAAAAATGCCAGAAATTATTGAATTTACTGACTTAAATGACCATAAAGGCTATATTCCAGTCAAAATTAAGACTTACAATGATAAAGAATAAATGGTCTAATAAATGACTCTAGTAATTTTTGATGGCAATACTAAGGTTATACTGTACTGGATAAGAATAATGTCGTAGAAATTGAATTGATTAAGGTCGAGAATGATAATATTGAAAATAAAGAATCAGCCATTACAAAGAAATCCAAACCAAAAACTTACCGAAAAAGCCAAAAATTAACAAAAGAAAATAAAGACTTTTTAAATTCGCTAAAAACAGGTTCTGGATTTAAGATAATTCCTTCCAATTTTTCAGCGATTTTTTATTTTTATAAAAGAACAAAGCTTATCTAGAAGAACTCAGATCTTTTATAAATGTTTATTAATACGTTAAAACCATTGACAAATTACGACATTACAAATCTAGCAAATGAACTAAAAATTAAAGATTTTAGAGGAGTATTTAATCATTGGCCACCGGGCTGCGCGTTCTCAAAGCAGTCCTCACATAGATTTTCACCAAAATATTCATGCCTTTCATGAGTTTCATCACCACAGGCGTCGCATTCTTTAGGATCACTATAAGCTTTTCTATTAATATAAAATCATAAAACTTACGACATTTCAAATGTGGAATAGAGAGATTGATCCTGCAAGCTAAATTTTCTATTTTTCTTTTTAAAAACTGAGAAGGGCGAGAATCTTTCTAATAGCTGGATCTTTTAAGTCAAAGATTGGATTAAAAGTAAGATCTATAAATTGAGTTAGATGGTTCTCTTGAAGAGGGGTATGCAAGCAAGGAAGTGAAGAAACCTCACATTTCTCACGTTTTTAAAGCAGTCAAGATGATTCACTTTGTATGACAAGGTGACACATTTTATGTGCAACACACCAAAGGAAGGTAATGTCAACAAAAGGGCTTTGATAACACAATTCTTCACATTAACATTTCAAACGAGAAAGAGAAAGTGGTCACACCTTGTGCTCGACACTTACAACGAAGAACTGTTAGATCACAAGTAAAAAAGTGGTCACACACCCAAACCTTCGAGAATGTGCCGACGGTTTCGGTTAAAAGTCCACTCGAAAGTTTTCTCAACTTTTCTTGCATAAATTATCCTTCTTTGCTGAAAGTATTGTACATGATAGGGGGTATATAATGACATATGGTGAGCTATTCAAGATGGTATGCATGGAGAGCTCTAAAGAAATCCGGAACTATTAACCTTTAGGGGCTCCAGTAACCATGATTCAATTTTTGCTTTATTAATTCAAGTCTTTTTTCATATTTTTTTGACGTTTTGGCTCCATTCAGCCACACAAAGTACACTTTATTGGCCTTTTACTGCTTCTTTGCTGCCCTGTAGCATTGGAATTCTCTGGCTTATCGAGCTGGTCTGAGTCGCGAAATTGGATTTTTATTTAAAGAGAATCAACTTTTCAATAGGCAAACATCTTTTATCGATAGGATTGCTCAAAAAATGAGATAATGAGGAGATGCCAATGCATATGTGCTTATAATGCAATAACATTGAATCAAAACGTCAAAAAATATGAAAAAAGACTTGAATTAATAAATCAAAAATGTAAGTCAGGGAGGGGATTGAACCCGCGACCCTCCTGACAACACAAAAATTGAATCATGGCTACTGGGGTCCCAAAGCTTTACTACACTCCATAAAATAATTATAGGTTCACCCACATTTTTGACCATTTGAGGTCTCCCAAAATGTTCATGACCTGAGATCTGTTTTATTCAATTTTTCAGCATCTTTTATCCTAGAACATGAATTTTCAGACTGCTAGCTTTCATCTTGCGAATTTGGGCGCATGCGGTTTGAAAAAGTGCAAAAATCCACTGTAAAAAGTATAGGTTCACTACAGTTAATACGCAGAAAAGTGGTCAGCGGTGCCCCTTTTTGTTAAGAAAATGTCATTCCTAATTGTGAAATTGTGACTGCCAAACCATGCCTCATGGCAAACAATTAGACATCGTCGAAAAGACCAAAATTGATGTCTACAATGCCTCCGGGAAGTTAGACAAAGAAATCTCTCGTCTCATGGGCCGTCAAAAGAATACCATTTCTGGCTGATTTCTTTCCCATCTGGAATTGATCACGATTAAATTCAAAAAATATTTATAATAAAATTTTATTTGATTTCTGGTTGGAAGCAACAGGTGTGGGAGGAGGATAAACCGAATTTAAGAAAACTGTTCCAGGAATCTTTTTCCAAGAGATCGGGGAATGGATGTATAAGCAAATTGTGATAAATTTCGAGGTAGTTGTGGTCCATCAATCCGGTTATTTCCATCAAATATTTCGGATGTTTTACCATATCTATACCAACCACCAAATAAAATAATTTCATTTGAGAGTTTTCCTATTCCAAAATATACTCGTGCATGTTTAAAACTCCGTTTTTGTGTCCATTTCTTCTTGGGATCTTCGATATTCATTTCCCATACGCTATTTAATTTGCGAAATTCTGATTCGCCTCCAAAAATGGATAGAATTGAATTGCTGATTAGAATGGTATGGCCAGAAATTCCAAAAGGCAAATCACAAAATAAAATCCATTCCTGTAGTGTTGGATCAAACATCTCCACAGATTTTAATTTTTCTCCATTCCACCCTCCAGTGACAAATATTCGATCCTTATATACTGCTGCTGCTGCAAAATCTCTTGCATAATTCATTCTTCTGGAAGGTTTTAAATTGAATTTTGAGGAAAAAACTAACGGCATGTAAGTCCATCTGTTTTGAGAAATATCATACTTTTCTACTGATTTTAAAGACCCTCCAGAACTTCCTCCAATAGCCCAGATATCTCCTTGGTAAACCAGAGAGCTACTGGAAATATTAGATCTTTTTTGATCTAGTGATGCCAATTTGATCCAATTTCCATCATCCTTCAATTTATAACAGTCCTGCCGAGATCCTTCGGCAAATCCTCCAAAAATATAGATTTCCTCATTGAGTACAACAGCTCCAAAACCATGCAGTGCCATCGGAAGAGTGATTCTTAGTTTCTTCAAAGGTTGACCCTTCGAATCGAGCAAGTAAATTGTATTCAAAAATCCCCAACCGCCAAAAATTAAAATCTAAAAAAATGGAATAAAAGTACAAATATACCGATGTATTTTGTTCCGTTCTGCTCGCTTGTTCAAGTGTATTTACGTTGGAAGCCCGAGCTAAAACTCCCTTAGAAAGTAATCAATTTGGAACAAACCATGGGGCATTACATTCTGCTGTGTTCTTAATCTTTCTTGCTCAATCCTTGGATTTACATTCAATTCTAGAAAATTCAAGCGGCTGTTTAAATTTAAATCACTAGCTATAGCGTCAGCCGGCTCTTCTTCTATCTCTGCATCTGAATTTCTCATCGACTACTTTCAAGTCAAACCGACCTTTCTGAGTCAATTCCGGCTGCTCTTGTCTAAGCACCTGATCTAAAACTGATTGCAAATCACCCATCTGCTCTCTCAATTGCAAATTCTCAGACTTTGATTTAGATAGCTTCTCTTTTAGTTGTGCCACTGAATTTCTCATCGACTACTTTCAAGTCAAACCGACCTTTCTGAGTCAATTTCTGCTCTTGTCTAAGCACCTGATCTAAAACTAATTGCAAATCATCCATCTGCTCTCTCAATTGCAAATTATCAGATGGATTCTCTCCTAGTTGTGTCACTGAATTTCTCATCGACTATTTGCAAATCAAACGAACCGCTTTGTGCCAAATCTTCTTGCTGATTTCTATTGGAGTTTGGCATTCGAAGTCTTTCATTTTCTTGTCTCAATTGCTCTATTTCGGCATCTTTTTCTCGTAATTTTTGATTTTTCTTAATTATAGCAGCTTCATATAATTGCATGGCCGTGTCAGTCTCGGTTAGACTCGAATTAGACATTTTGGAGAAAGAGAAAAAGTAAATTTGGTGAAGCTGAAAAAAGGGGTTTATTGCAGCTAGCTGGAACTTACTAAAGCGCAAACTGATAAGGAATAGAAAGATAGATAAGAGCACATAAGAGAGCTTTCTATTTTCTAAAATTTCAAAGCTTTTTTTCAACGAAATTTGGCCTTCTCATAACCCTCAAAATGGTTAGGGCGCCGCGCATACGCAGTAGGACCCAAATAGGCTGCTTTATTAAATAACTTGGGTCCTCTCTAGAAAAAGGCTAGGCTACTCATCAAGAGGTGGAAACTTTAGGAGACTATTGAAACATCGTGCGATAGATTTAAAGATCTTTTGACAGATCCACTCATTCAAAAATGTCAAAAAATCATCTGAATTAATTAGTTTCAGCATAAAACAAATCAATCTTTCTTCACTTTTCGGTTTTTGTTCTCCAAATAGCGATTGAGATCTTAGAATTTATTTGTTTTGGCTACTGATAGGAGGAAAAGAAAGGATTGTATTCCCAACTAAATTTTAAAAGTTAAAACATTAATTTTTTCATCTGCTGGCTGAATATTCAAACCGTTAGTTCTCTCAGATGAACCGAACAAACCCTTATTACTCGGACACGCCGTTTCTCCTAGGATATCCACTTAAAATAGTTGCCTGCTTGACAATTATCTTTGTGATTTTGGCAACTTATTGTTTACTTTTAAAGACATCTAGAGTCATTTCACCGCTTCTTAGAGGGTTCTTTTTCTATCACTATTTCGCGTGAGTTTTGTTTCATCACTTTTGTCTTTTTCCAACCAAAAGTGAAGAATTCTTTTTTAAATTTGAATAAAATGACTATTTTTAATGGGATTTATATCCAAATTACGGTAGTTTTAAAATCCAACTTGATTTTATTCGCATCCAGTTGGGACTGACGCGAATTTTTGAAATTTCGAATTAAAATATTTTTTCATGTGTATATTACTACTTTATATTACTATATAGGAACATACTTCGAGGCGAGACCCTAGTCTAAAATTTTCTAAAGGCCTTTTTAGGATAAAATTGGTCCCGCCGCGTTAACTTCTTTCTCGAATACAAAGGATTTTTATGAACAGACTATAATGATATTTTATTATACCGTATTTCTTCTAATAAAAACCGGTCCATCAGGGGGTTGAAAAATAGAAGCTCCCAGCTTCTATTAGAAGAAATACGGTAATTTTGGCCTTCTTTTGGAAGCTTCTTCAGCCTCATGTTTGAGAAAACAGCAGAAAATCACGAATTTTCCTCCAGCGACAAATATTCGATCCTTAAATACTGCTGCTGATGCATTCCGTCTTGGATAATTCTCTGGAAACTTTTGATTACAGGGACAGTCCGACACCTCTTACAGTAAACTGGAAATTATGACTGAAAATCTAAATAGATATTTCGAAGAGTTAAAACAAAAAAGTTGTGTAATTTTCAAGTGTAGTTGATGAGAAATTTAGTGGCAA
Source organism: Oscheius sp. JU1382 (assembly GCA_932521405.1). NCBI lineage: Eukaryota > Metazoa > Nematoda > Chromadorea > Rhabditida > Rhabditidae > Oscheius > Oscheius sp. JU1382. Next base: position 8,293,574 of record OW051479.1, read on the forward strand.
AAATAGATCTCCATCTACGTCCAGCTGCTTCAAGAAGTTTTGATCTGAGGATGGAGTTGGAGAACCTTCAAAGGCAGTTGGCAAATGTAGAATCCTGCATAGAAGAATTGACTCAACAGAGGAACAACAGCTCCAAAATTTCGCATTCCCAGGAAGAGTGAGAAAGAGAAGAAAAATACAAGAAATTAACAAAAAGAAAATTATACTCCGACCAATTTTTCATTTTCTATTCAGCGAAAAAGACTGGACTGTTTTCTTACCTTCAACAAGGAATTCGATTTTTCTTGCCTGTTCTTCTTTTTCCTTTTGTAACTCCTCGACTTCTCTATTCTTCTGTTCCAACTTCTCATTCTTTTCATCTAATTCAAGTGATTTTTAAAGTGCATTGCCTGAGCTTGAGCTAGCAGTGCCTCGAGTTTCATTGGATCAATAGCATTTTCAGCCATTCTACAGGTTTATTAGTGGATAGAAAAGCAAAAGGGGGAAGGGCTGGCAAGAATAGCGATAAAAGCGACTGATAAGGACTGCGAAAAAAGTCTAAAATGGAGTACGACAGCTGTGAGAAATTCAAAAAGCCCTCTTCCATTTTTCCCAAAAAAAAACTCAAAAAAATATTGTTTAATTATTCATTCCCAATTAAGATAATAAACAGGGCTGTTGACAGAAGAAATCAATCACGAAATCTCAGCAATTTTTTGGTCCACGCCCCTAGTTGTTGGCCAACTCTTCAGGCATTTTCCTATGCGCAACGAAAAAAATCATGGATTTTTCAGTTCTTGATATTAACAATCTGAAGGGAGGCTTGAAAAAGCGACATAGATTAGATCTTTTTCCTGCCAATTGGCTAAACTCACGAACTTCTAGTTGAAGATACGGTAGTCTTTGGTGTGAAAGTTGCTATCAAGAATTGTTCTTGAAACTCAAAGGGACAAGAATTTTCTTCATCTTCGTCTTCAACGAGGCAACGACCCCTGCGTTTAGTTCTCTCGGACTCTCATATCCCTTATTTTAAAATAAACCTTGACTTCTCATAAGTCTACTTCTTCTTTGGGGATTCCCTTATAGATTTCTTTTATCCTAGGGATGATATAATCTTTTTCATAACAGTTGCGAAGCTTCAAAAGCACCCAGTATTCTCTAATTTGGAATTCAAAATTATAAAAGTAATGGGGAAATTTCTAAAAAAAAATATTCATAGCAAGTGCTGATACAGAGTATAAGCGAAAAAGAATGACAGAAAGGAAGATATTTCTTCCTGAAGGGCAGAAGGAACCAATCTTGAGAGCAGCATGGTTGCTTTAAAGCTTTATTTTAAAAGAAAGATGGATCACAAACTGGCGAGGGGTTGAAGGCTAATTTGGTTCAAAAGCTTTATTTGACTCTTTCCCGTTCATTTCATCCAAATGTTGCTCTCTGGCTTTGCCATTGCTTTTCTCAGCCGGAATCCTCTATCGCCATGAGGAGTATCTCCTCCCTTTCATTTTTAAATACCTCTACGATCAGCAGACCTCCAACGCGATGTCTGCCAATTGCCTCAGAATTTTGGCGACTTTTTGTGTCAAAGATATCCGCTATAATCAAAGCTTTGCAACGATGAGCGATTTATTACCCAACTATTCAAGTTTCTGGGAAAAGCGGCGAGTCTCAGTGAGACGAAAAAAGAGAAAAATAGCCTCGAGAAAATACAAGTAAGTTTTTTTTTTCACTTTTTTATTCTACTTTTCTGAACTCTCCAATCTTTATTCAAGACCCCGACTTTGCCATCCATTTTCCCTATTTCTAAAAATGTTCTGGTGATATTACACTCCGTAAAATAATTATAGGTTCACCCCGTTTTTGGCCGTTTGAGGTCTCCCACAAATTTTCATGGCCTGAGATCTGTTTTATTCAATTTTTCGGCATCTTTTATCCTAGAACACAAATTTTCAGACTGCTAGCTTTCATCTTGCGGATTTGGACGCATGCGGTTTGAAAAAGTGCAAAAATCCACTGTAAAAAGTATAGGTCCACTGCAGTTAATACGCAAAAAAGTGATTAGTTGTCCCCCTTTTTGTTAAGAAAATGTCATTCCTAATTGTGAAATTGTGACTGTCAAACTATACCTCGTAGCAAACAATTAGACATCGTCGAAAAGACCAAAATTGTTGCCTACAATGCCTCCGGGAAGTCAAACAGAGAAATCTCTCGTCCATAGGCCGTCAAAAGAATACCATTTCTGGCTGATTTCTTTTCCCAGCTGGAATTGATCACGATTAAATTCAAAAAATATTTATAATAAAATTTTATTTGATTTCTGGTTGGAAGCAACAGGTGTGGGAGGAGGATAAACCGAATTTAAGAAAATTGTTTCAGAAGTCTTTCTTCAAGAGACTGAGGAATGGATGTATAAGCAAAAGATGCTCGTTCTAGAGGCAGTGTGGGTCCATCGATCCATTTCTTTCCATCAAATATTTCGGATGTTTTACCACTTTTTCCCCAACCACCAAATACAATAATTCCATTTGAGAGTTCTCCTAGTCCAAAAGCAGATCGTGAATGTTTAAAACTCTGTTTTTCTGCCCATCTCTTCTCGGGATCTTCGATATCCATTTCCCATACGCTATTTAAATCAACGACTGTAAAGTGAGGTTGTACAGAGCCTCCAAAAATTGAAAGAGTTGAATTGCTGATTAGCATCGTATGGCCAGAAAGTTCAAAGGGCAAATCACAAAAGAAGATCCATTTCTGTAGTATTGGATCAAACATCTCCACAGATTTTAAGTCTTCTTTTGGGAAATATCCTCCAGTGACAAGTATTCGATCCTTAAATACTGCTGCTGCAGCGCAAACTCTTGCATAATTCATTTCTCTGGAAGGTTTTAATTGAATTTAAAGGGAAAACTAGCGGCATGTAGGTCCATTTATCTTGAGAAATATCATATCTTTCTACTGATTTTGGAAACTCAGTAGTCGTTCCTCCAATAGCCCAGATGTCTCCTTTGTAAACCAGAGAGCTACTGGAAATACCAGATCTTTTTTGATTCATCAAAGCCAATTGAATCCAACTTCCATCATCTTTCAATTTATAACAGCTCTGCTGATAACCATACTCGGAATATCCTCCAAAAATATAGATTTCTTCATTGAGCACAACAACTCCAAAGCTAGACAATCCCATTGGAAGAGTGATTTTCAGTTTCTTCCAACTTTGAGCCTTCGAATCGAGCAAGTAAATTGTATTGAAATCTCTCCAACTGCCCAAAATTAAAACCTACAAGCTAAGTCTAAAAGTTAAAAATCTTACCGATGTATTTTGCTGTTCTCCGCTCTGTTTTTCAGCATTTTGAGCTAAAATTCCCTCAAATAAAATCAATTTAACGCAAACGATTGGGTATTAAATTCTGCTGATTTCTATTGGAGTTTGGCATTCGAAGTCTTTCAATCTCTTGTCTCAATTGCTCAATTTCGGCATCTTTTTCTCGTAATTTTTGATTTTTCTCAATTATAATAGCCTCATATTGCAAGGCTGGATCAGTCTCTTCGCGACTCAGGCCAGACCCCATTTTTAAAGAGACAGATGGCTGAAAAAAAGGATTGCTTGCAGCTAGCTGGAACTTAATAAAGCGTAAACTGATAAGGAATCAATAGATAAGAGCACATAAGAACACAGTTTTTTAGTTTCTAAAATTTCAAAAGCTTTTTTTCAATGGAATTGACCTTCTCATAACTCACAAAATAGCTGGTATGCCGACTCTTGGACCATTCTATGAATTTCTTTCATTTTTTGGCTCTCCTGTCTGCCGACTTTTCTCATAGATACAGCCTGTTGCTGTTCTTTCACCCAAGGAAAAGAAACGCCTCTATCTTCAGAGATTCTTGCAAGAGCTAGAGTACTCCGAGTTCGACGTTGAACTCGGAAGGCGTGAAGCAGACAGGAGAGCAACGATGTTGGGAAGATCATGATCGTTAAAAATTAATTTTATTTTGAACAATCAGAACTATAACGCGTCGAAATAACTACAAAATTGTTGAATCCATCGAGATACTCAAGTATTTCTTGGTTCTAAGGTTCTGATTCTTTAAAATAAATTCTATCCAAAAAGTAGATGAGCTCAAAAACTCAAAAATAGACCAAAAAATTAAAGAAATTCATAGAATAGTCCAAGAGTAGCCTAAGGCCCCAAAAAAAGGGAGAGGGGCCTTCGACATTCCAGTCAAATTTAGCCCATTTACAATATTTTCGCCTGGTTAGAAATCAGAAAAGTAGTCTGTTTCAAAAAAAGACGGCATTACTTTCTAATTTTAGGATAAAGCAAGTTGATGCGCAGCGATTGAAAGTCAAACATAAGACAAAGCTGCATATGTTGCGTGCCCCGAGATAGAGGGTTTTCGCAGCAGGACCCACTTTTATCTTAAAATTTAGTGAAAGGGTAAAAAAGTCCCAGTGCAGAAACCAATTCTCGGTGCGCCGCGAATACGCAGTTTTATCTTATTTTTTTAACAGACTAGAAAAAAGTATGGACCTACAGTAATAATCTGTTTTTATTTAGGAAAGTTACCCACACTATTCAAAAAATCAATCACTTTTGCTTCATTTTTTATTCGAATAAAACGCCAAAAATTGTTAGATTTTTTTTTGCTTAAAAAGCTAGCCTTTCAGCCAGCTATGCTACCCTTCAAAACTTTGGAAATGTGGTGACTCCTTTCTATGTTGTCTCTGCTTCAACTCGAGAACAGCTGAGACGAGAATGTCCAAAGCTGGTGGAGGGGAAAATAGCCCATCGAGCTGTTAAGGAAATGTCAGCATTTGTGAATGCCTAAGTAGGGAATGGGATTCCTTCCGATTAGAATGATGAGCGAAATCCTACGAAGACTTTTTATTACGCCCCTCGACAGGGCTATTGCGATGCCGACAATTCGCTGACGAGAATCGATAAGATTAACAATTATCCAGGACCAGCGTATGGAAGCGACATCTTCTATCCATCCAATTCCACTCAAAAAACTTTCGTTATGGGCGGAGGAGCTAAGGGCCGGAATTCGGTCGTCGAAGAGACGGGATGCTGGACCTGGGCCATGTATTGGAGTCTACCTTGAGAATAAAAATGAACTAATGAGAAACTACAGTAACCATAAAAATTAAAACTTGGGTCTCGCACGGAATTTTTCTGGACATTGGCTCAGTTTTTAACACATTGACGACAATGTAGGGCATATGTGCCCTACACTTTTATAATGTACTTTTTTTGAGTCTATTGTATTTCTATGTTGATTTTTTATGCTTATCTCACAGATTTGATCTTATTAAGGCTATAAACCTTGTGGTCTGCAAAAATATTTCGAATTGATTTTTTTTATTGATGAGCAACAGAAACTAACAAAACTAGAAAAATCATGATTTATTGCACAATTTATGCGTATCGTTAAAGCAACTAATGCAGAAGTATTTATGGCGTTTACTACAGCGGGTATTCACTTGTCTTCCTCTGTTTAATGCAGCTCTACGTCCACATTCTTTGGCAATGCTTGAATAACATCCTGAACATCGACGTCGTGTACTAGTCTTAGGACCGCTCATTTCTTCTAGCTGGTGTCGTCTAGTAGGCGTATAGACACGTTCGCTAGCCAGCAGCGATTCAATAACATCCAATTTAAAGTCATTCAATCTGACTTTTTTGACCACATCTTTGTATAATTTCCAAGTATTGGCAATTGCTGTTTGGGTAAGCAAATGGAAAAAATTCGGATGTATCATTTTGCCGTTTTGCGAACAAATGGAGTATAAGCCACCATTTGGTCAGAGTGATCTACAAAAGCTTTCATTTAATTGTAAGATTCCACAACTTTTGGCTTGGTGTCATTGTTCCATCATGCATAGTTGATAGCATGAATAAATCTCTTTTATCTCTCCACTTGAGGGTCAAAATGCCATTTTTCTTTTGCTTGTAGCACATTTGTCCTTTCTTGAGCTTAATATCTTTGATTTCTTGAGGTATTCCTCTTCGATTTTTTCTCAGTGTTCCCACCAGATGAGTTTTTCTGCTAATAAGCTTCTCGGCTAGATCAACACTAGTGTAGAAATTGTCTGTACAAAGAACGCGACATTCATCCAAATATCCTTCCATCAAGTCTAAGACCACCTTATCCGCTACTGTTCCTTGTCTCGAAGGATCTTTGCCGGCATAGATTTTGATTTTCTGCGTATATCCACCCTTGGCACATAATTTGAACACTTTTATTCCGTATCTATGGCGCTTGGTTGGAATGTATTGGCGAAAAACTATTCGTCCACGAAATGGAACCAGAGATTCGTCGATACAAGCTTCCTTACCCAACGTAAACCATTTCATAGAGGCCTTGTTAAATAAATCCACAAACTTGCTGATTTTATAGAGCCTATCTCCATTAAATTGATTATTATTGGCCAAATGCATGTATTTCATCAATTCTTCATATCTTCTTCTGGTCATATGCTTGCTAGCAATAGGATGACCTCCAAGAGCTGATCTAGAGCTCCAATAACCTCGGAGACTTGGGAGTTTAACAACACCCATTTGTAAGCAAAGGCCTATGAACGTCTTGATTTCATCAGACGTGGTGCTTTGAAACTGTTGATTCTTCTCTTTTCCATATCGATTGGTTTTTTCAACAATTAAGTCTAATACTTCACTATTCAAAAATAACTCATAAAATTCTATTGGCTCGAAACGTTGGAATATTCCATCATCTGGACCATTTTTTGCGGTAAAAATCCAAGTATCATGGGGTGTAGCTCTAGATGACCAGGAGGAATCACTTTCATTTCCAGATTCGGCTCTGTTCTGTTATAGCCGGTCATTGGCAATTATAGCCGGTCATTGAAATTATAGCCGGTCACTGAAATTATAGCCGGTCATTCATCACTTTTGCTATATGCTCTACAAAGCATTTTCTGCTGTTTTTTTATTTATTTTTTGTTAGTTTTTTATTACTTTTATTTGTATATTATACTCTAGTGTCTTTGTTTCTTAAATTACTAATTTCCCAATAGAAATTTCTTTTTGCGTCGAAATGCGTCTATCAAGAACGACGATATTGGATCCACCAGAAAAGCCGCTCCCAACAAGTGCCTTATTAAATTTGGATGAGATTGATCAGTTCAATATTGACCAGTTCATTGGTTAGTGTATCTTTTCTTCTCCATTTCTTTAGGCAACGAAAACGGATCGGCGGAAGAATCTTTGAAGACACTCCAGTTTCTAGCTCGGTATGGTCTTATATCAAATGAATTGGAATGTCACGATAACTGCCAGCAGAAGATGTCGTTAGTGAAGGATTCTACCCAAGATAAGTACATATGGCGCTGCAATCATTGTAGAGGAAATAATAATTCAGCCTCGGCTAGACTTTCTGTTAGGTAAGTATAATTTTAAATATATATAAGCTAGTTAATTTAGAGCGCATTCATATTTCTATGGAAGCAGGTTGCCACTTGAGAAAGAATTAAAACTTATTGCGCATTGGGCCTGCTCTCCTCAAGATACTTCAGAAACAGTACAAAGAGCTTATAAAATAACTACCGATACATACACTAAACGATATGAATCCTTGCGAAACTTTACAGATAGCTGGTTTCAGAAGAATGCAGCTATAGACAAAATTGGTGGTAGTGGAAAAATAGTTGAGATTGACGAATCACTTATTAATAAGGTTTGCATTTCGAGTTAGTGTATTGTCTTAGGCTAAATACAACCGTGGACGCCAGTTGATAGCAAAGCAGATTTGGATTCTAGGTGGAATAGAACGTGGTTTAAATAAACTTTTTATGGAAATTATTGATGGGAAACGTGATTTTGCAACTATGGCGCCGATTATCAGAAAATATGTAAAACCAGGTATCTAATTTTTTTTTCATAAAGTAACTATTATGCAGGAACTAGAATCGTAACGGATGGATGGCTAGCATATCGAAAACTGCAAAATGAGTACCCTCATGAATGGGTAAACCATAAACTTCAATTTGTTGATCCGTTAGACAAAGCGGTATACATTTTCTTCAGAAACTATTGCTATTTTTAGGTTCATACTCAGTCGATCGAGGCCACATGGGGAGCATTAAAAAGATCATTAAAACACGTTGCAGGAGTAAAACACTCAAAATTAAATAGTTACCTGACTAACTATATTTTCAGACGTTTCTATCAAAGGGAAAAAATATTTGCACGAATTTGTAATGTTATTAGCACTGATTTTAAGCCCCAATAAAGATTAATCCTACCAAGAGAATAATGAATGACCGGCTATAATTGCCAATGACCGGCTATAACAGAATAGAGCCAAAGTCGCTTTTCAAAACATAACTTTTTTGGGGTTTTCCCCTATCTTGGGGATACTCAGACTGAGTTTGCCAGTGTGCGGTAGCCTACAGTATTCCTTTTGATGTCATAGTTCTTCAAAAGATTACCGTAACCAAAACTTTTTAAATTATTCGCATTTTAATTCAGACGAATGAAGTTTAACTCATCTTGCAAATTATAAAATTCACGCAATTCTTATGAGATAGGAATACAGTGCTTATGGCATTTTTCCATAAGAGAATGCGAAAAGTTCTGTGCAGCGTGATGAAAAACCCCAAAAAAGTTATGTTTTGAAAAGCGACTTTTCTGATACTAACAAGCCGAAAGTAATTTGGGTTATTATGATCTCAAAACGATAATTTTCCTGTCTTTTTTCTCTCAATCCTTTCTCTCGTTTTTAGGTATATCTCTATTCCTACCGCTACCCGGCTCATCCTTATCTCACCGACGATTTCCTGATTTGACTTGCCAGAATGGCTGTAAGCAAGAATTTGCCTTTTTCTTGGTCAGTTAGGGTTTCTTGATTTTTCGCAGGTATCCGAGTATCAGACATATTCAAGACATCCTCATCACGAGTCAAAGTTTGCATTTCCAAAAAAACTGAGCGCTAAGAAAAGAATTTGTAGTGAAAAGAAAGAGATAAGAGAAGAGCTAGCGTGGATTGATAAGACTATCCAAGACATTCACACTCTCACGATTTAATGTTTAATATCGCAAATGGCTGGCGGTTGTCTTGGGCTCAAAGTAATTCACAACGGATAGAAATAATTTGTTTCAGTCTGGACGCAGTTTTCGAAGAATTCCTTGCAGCTCCCCATCAATTGGTATTTTTATGAGTTGCATCTCAAAAGCTGGGTGTTCCTTATCAGCCATCTGCTAGCAACTCCTATCAGTTTCCTTTCAGTTTTCCTTTTCACTAACTACAACTATTTTTTCAGCCATCCGTCTCTTTAAAAATGGAATCTGGTCCGAGTCGCGAAGAGAATGATTTGGTTTTACAATTGCATGAAGTTCAGGGTATTATAATTGAGAAATATCAAGAAATACAAGAAAAAAATGAAAAAATAGCTAAGATAGAAAGCGAGAAGAGTAAGATAGAAATAATACTCGAAGTTGAAAAAATAGGGCGAAGAGAAAGTGAAATGTTTGAGAGAGGTATATGTTATGGATACACTGGAAGTGAACAGTCAATAGCAACATGCCTGGAGATGGAGATGGAGATAGGTCCAGCTCCTTCACGCAGTTTTGATCTGACGTGGGAGTTTGAGTTGGTAAACCTTCAAAGGCAGGTGGCAAATGTAGAATCCCACATAGAAGAATTGACTCGACAGAGGAACATTTTGTTGGGTTTGTTTAAAATTGACTAATTGGAGGAGGTTTTTAGTTCAAATTGCAGCTGAAAAAGCAAGTACATTTGAGGAACAAAACACATCGGTAAGATTTACTCTAACTTTTAGAATTTGCTTATAGATATTAATCTTGGGCGATAGTGGAAATTTGGATTCAATTTACTTGCTCGATTCGAAGGCTCAAAATTGGAAAAAGCTGAACATCGCACTTCCAGTGGGAATGCAAGATTTTGGAGCTGTTGTCCTCAATGAAGAAATCTATATTTTTGGAGGACATGCCAATTATAATGCTAAACAAGGCTGTTATAAATTGAAAGATGATGGAAGTTGGATGCAATTAGCTTCGATGAATCAAAAAAGATCTGATATTTCCAGTAGCTCTCTGATTTACAAAGGAGATATCTGGGTTATTGGAGGAAGTAATAAAGATGATTCCTTAAATTCAGTAGAAAAATATGATATTTCCCAAGACAAATGGACCTACATGCCGTTGGTTTTCCCAAAATTCAATTAAAATCATTCCAGAGAAATGAGTTATGCAAGATATAATGCAGCAGCAGCAGTATTTAAGGATCGAATATTTGTCACTGGAGGATCCAATGGAGAAAAGTTAAAATCTGTGGAGATGTTTGATCCAAGCCTACTGAAATGGATTTTATTTTGTGATTTGCCTTTTGGACTTTATAGTCATACGATGCTAATCAGCAATTCAACTCTATCCATTTTTGGAGGCCTTTCAGAATCTGACGAATTAAATAGCGTATGGCAAATGGATATCGAAGATCCCGAGAAGAAATGGACAGAAAAACAGAGTTTTAAATATCGACGGTATTGTTTTGGAATAGCAAAACTCTCATATGGAATTATTGTATTTGGTGGTTATGGAGGAAGTGATACATCCGAAATATTTGATGGAAATGAGTGGATTGATGGACCCAGACTGCCTAAAGATCTATCATTTTCTGCTTATGCAACCATTCCTCGATCTCTTGAAGAAAAATTCTATCTAGCTGACGCTAAAGATAGTAATTTTAGTTTGATCAACCGCTTGACTTCTCTAGAATTGAATGAAAATCAAAGGATTGAGCAAGAAAGATTGGAAAATCAACAGAACTTGATGCCCCATGGTTTGTTCCAAATTGCTTACTTTCTAAGGGAGTTTTAGCTCGAGCTCCCAACGGAAATACACTTGAACAAGAAAGCAGAATGGAACAAAATACATCGGTAGGATTTTTAACTTTTAGACTTTGCTTGTAGGTTTTAATTTTGGGCGGTTGGTCAACTTTGAATACAATTTACTTGCTCGATTCGAAGGCTCAATGTTGGAAAAAGCTGAACATCGCACTTCCAGTGGGAATGCAAGGTTTCGGAGCTGTTGTCGTCAATGAAGAAATCTATATTTTTGGAGGAAAATCCAAGGATGATTATCAGCAGGGCTGTTATAAATTGAAAGATGATGGAAGTTGGATGAAATTGGCATCGCTAAATAAAAAAAGATCTGATATTTCCAGTAGCTCTCTGATTTACAAAGGAGATATCTGGGTTATTGGAGGATATTCTGGAAAGTATGTAAATTCAGTAGAAAAGTATGATATTTCTCAAGACAAATGGACCTACATGCCGTTAGTTTTCCTTCAAATGTTAAAGGGACAGTCTCTAGCCTTGGTGATTTTGCCAGATTTCTGTAGTTGCAGTAACAGCGCCTGACCCAAAGTGCGTCAAAATTTTCTTTCTTCAGTTAGTTTTATGCAATTTCGTGTGCATTTCTGAAATCAGCGCATTATTTTGCATCGAATAAAAGCAACTTGCAGGAGGCGTCGAGTTGTCCCTTTAATCGAACTCTTCCAGAGAAATGAATTATGCAAGATGTATTGCAGCAGCAGCAGTATTTAAGGATAGAATATTTGTCACTGGAAGCTATAAAGCGAAAACCTTAAAATCTGGCAAAGAAATATTCAAATCTGTGGAGATGTTTGATCCAAAACTACAGAAATGGACTTTATTTTGTGATTTGCCTTTTGAAGTGATCGGCCATACGATGCTAATCAGCAATTCAATTCTATTTATTTTTGGAGGCTATTTAGAATCTCGCCGATTAAATAGCGTATGGGAAATGGATATCGAAGATCCCAAGAAGAAATGGACACAAAAACAGAGTTTTAAACATCCACGTTATCATTTTGGAATAGGAAAACTCTCAAATGGAATTATTGTGCTTGGCAATGAAACATCCGAAATATTTGATGGAAATAAATGGATTGATGGACCAAGGCTGCCTCAAAATCTATCATGTTTTGCTTATGCATCCATTCCCCGCTCCCTTGAAGAAAGATTTCTGGAGACATTTTTTAGACAGGAGCAGCTGAGAAATCAGCAGAATTTAAAGCCCAATGGTTTGGTCAAAAGTGATTTATTTTAGAGAATTTTAGCTCAAAGTGCGGTTCGAACAGAAAGTAAAGTTGAAAAACAGAGCGGAGGACAACAAAATACATCGGTTCGATTTTACTTTTATTCCAGTTTTTTTAGGTTTTAATCTTGGGCGGATTTTGTAATCTGAATACAATTTACTTGCTCGATTCGAAGGCTCGAAGTTGGAAGAAGCTGATCATCACTCTTCCAGTGAAAATGCAAGATTTTGGAGCTGTTGTCCTCAATGAAGAAATCTATATTTTTGGAGGATATTCCAATTATAATGCTAAACAAGGCTGTTATAAATTGAAAGATGATGGAAGTTGGATGAAATTGGCATCGCTAAATCAAGAAAGAGCTTATATTTCCAATAGCTCTCTGGTTTACAAAGGAGACATCTGGGCGATTGGAGGATATTCTGGAGAACATCTAAAATCAGTTGAAAAGTATGATATTTCTCAAAACAAATGGACGTACATGCCGTTAGTTTTCCTCCAAATTAAATCAAAATCTTTCAGAGAAATGAATTATGCAAGAGAGAGTGCAGCAGCAGCAGTTTTTAAGGATCGAATATTTGTCACTGGAGGATCCAATGGAGAAAAGTTAAAATCTGTGGAGATGTTTGATCCAAAACTACAGAAATGGATTTTATTTTGTGATTTGCCTGTTGAAGTTTCCGGCCATACGATGCTAATCAGCAATTCAACTCTATCCATTTTTGGAGGCTATTCAGAATCTAACGAATTAAATAGCGTATGGGAAATGGATATCGAAGATCCCGAGAAGAAATGGACAGAAAAACAGAGTTTTAAACAATCACGATCTTTTTTTGGAATAGGAAAACTCTCAAATGGAATTATTGTATTTGGTGGTTGGAGACTAAATGGAAAAACATCCGAAATATTTGATGGAAATAAATGGATTTATGGACCACAACTGCCTCAAAGTCTAGCAGAGTTTGCTTATGCATCCATTCCTCAATCTCTTGAAGAAAGACTTCTGGAACAATTTTCTTAAATTCGATTTATCCTCTTCCCACACGTTGCTTCCAACCAGAAATCAAATGAAATTTTATTATAAATATTTTTTTGAATCTAATCGCGATCAGTTCCAGCTGAGAAAAGAAATCAGCCAGAAATGGTATTCTTTTGACTCGTCTGCATGTCTTCCCAGATTTATTTCCTCTTTCTTCTGTATGAATGGCTTCCTCGATTTTATTCTTGCCTCATCGGCTTTTATTTTCCTTTTTGTTTTTTCCTCAACATTTTTTTGCAACTCTTCCTCATCTTTTTCAACCTTTTCGTAGGCTTTATTGACGAATCGCAGCTAAGATGAAACCAAAAGAGCAAAAAATTTCCGTAGAAGTGAAGATTAAAGGCAACAGAGTAGTCAAAGTGATTTCTTCTTGAGTCCTTCTTTTTTAAAAATATTCTTCCATCGTCTTTTTCAGCCTTTTCTCGCGGAATATTTCTTGTTGCTCGGCTTCTTGAGGTCGCTTTCTTTTGAGTAAATGGCCTACTTATTTGAGCGATTGATTCACCAGTCGAATTCGTGAAATTGATAATAACTTTGGCTGATTGAATCGAGAGTCTTTTGAGGATGCTGGAAAATCTAACTTTAAAATAAAGCTGATCCTGTTTTTCTGTCCGTCCGTCCGTCCGTCTGAAGCCTTGCCAAATCCTGTCAAAATTCGGACTACAATTTTTCCACTGGCGGTTGCTTTTTTTTTTTTTAAAGAATTTTTTGTGTTATTTTTTCCTAATAAATACATTTTCTATTGCCAGCACACATGTGTGTAGCGCACAGGCTGCGCCGTCTTTGGCGCTCTTCAACCACCTTTCCCTTTGAATTTCGCCCCCTTCCCCTGGAATATTAGGCTTCTTTCTTCTCTAATTTTATCTGGAACTTGCCCCGGGTTAGAAAAAAAACGCTTGCTCCCCCAAAAAAATAAAGGATTGGACCTGTTTTACAACAAGGATGAAACGGAAGGATTTTATTTATTAGAGATCTTTACTTTTTGCTCTACGCGCAGGTGTGTAGTTTTTTTTAAATTCTTTTTTCTTTTGGTTGAACATAGTGATAGAGAGCTCAAGGCCTAAGCTTCAGATGCTGAAGAATTGTCCTCCCTGCGATCTACACTTCCTTCCCCAGATACATGGTCGCTCACTATATGGATGCTATGGCTATTACCGGCAGATATGGAAAGCCTGATCTGTTTGCGATCTATACGTGCAACCCCAATTGGATAGGAATTAAAGAGAATCTTTATCATGGCCAATCTTCTTCCGACAGAGCGAACCTAATCGCTCGGGTATTCAGGATGAAAGTCAGTGAATTTAAAAAGGACATTATTGATAGGGCGTGCCTAGGAAAAGTAATAGCTTATATACACACTATCGAAAGGCAAAAACGTGACTTGCCCCACATACATTTGCTCATCACATTGGCTGAGGAAGACAAGCCGAGAACGTCAGCTGACGGTACGGTTTCTAAAGTAATATCAGTTTTATATTTTCAGAATAATATCGGGCGAGTCTATTCGGCAACAGTAAAACAAGTCGAACGATATTGTATTCGCCTCCTCCTCTTTGAGACGACTGGAGCTACCTCTTTCCAAAGTCTCTTCACCGTTAACGGCCAGCAATTTCCCTCGGCATTCGAAGTTGCCAAAGAAAGAGGCTTGATCCAGACTACCGACCATTTCGATCAAGCAATCAAAGAAGCTGCCTTCTTCAGAATACCTCACGCCTTAAGATGCGTATTCGTGGTTCCATTGGCTTTTGACGAACCAACATCTACTCAGGAAATGTGGACGAAATGGAAAGGAAACATGTCGGAAGATTTTGTCAGAAAGGGAAGAACTCCAATTGAAGCCGAAGCATTAGCTTATTATGAGCTACTTGAGGTGAGTTCTATGCAAAACATAAAGCTGGAGATTTTGATAAACGACAAATATGCCAAACCTAAACCAATGACAGACATTGAGCCGGACTACACGGCCATTGGAAACGATATGGACATGAAATTGAATCAGAATCAGAATGTGGCTGTAAGTTAGGTCATTTAAAAATTCGCAACACTGGTATTTAGGTTGATGCTGTGTTCACTGAACAAGAAAAGTATATCTTTCTTGACGGGTTAATAAATAATTGTGATTGTTATTTTTTTTTTTGCAAGATTTCGCCGATTTGGATTTGGCAGGACTTAGACAGAACCGAACGATTCTAGATTTAGTATATTTAAAATCGAAACTATAAATGCCGAGCGCCGTCGAAGGCGGCGCAGCCCACTTGTTTAAAGTAAATAATAAATATAATGATCCAACTCGAATGTTTTCAAATGACTGATTACTCATTTCCCCTCGTTTCAAAAGCTCCTTTCATGCGACGAACCTCCGCGAAGCTTCTAGAAGCTACTCGCCCCTGACGCGAGGCACAGCGTAAACATCGCGAAAATTCTCGAAAATCTCCTTCCTTTGCTATATAAGCCCCAGGTGGAGATGAGAAACTCAATTAGCAATCTTACGCTACCTTCAAATGTCTCTCATTCCCCATACTTTCCATTCTTTCCATCACAGCCCTTTGGCTGAAATGTTCCGCGACATGGAGCGTCTTGAACGCGGTGTTGTTCCTTATTGGTTCAAATCTGGCGACAATCTGGCCATTGGAAATACTTCTTCTGAAGTCGTCAACGATGAAAAGCACTTTGGTGTCAGTCTCGATGTCTCTCACTTCAAGCCAGAAGAGCTCAGAGTCAATTTGGATGGTCGTGTTCTGACCATTGAAGGAAATCACGAGAGAAAGGATAAGGACAACTATATGCAAAGGTGAGTATCTTTTTAAGAATTTAATGCGCAGTTTAATTACCCTTATCTTACTAAGGTTGCAGTAATCCTAAATTCCCCTCTATTTCGATGAAAATAACTAAATTTTCAGATCCTTCACTCGCAAATGGACTCTTCCTGAGGACGTAGATCTTGCCGCTGTCAGCTCTAGCCTTTCTGACAAGGGAAATCTCCAGATCGAGGCTCCCAAAGTCGGCGCTCCAACTGCTCGTGCCATTCCTATTGGACGCAAATAGATGAATCATCTTCTACGCGTTGATTGTTCATTCCCATGTTTTAAATGATTTCGCAATAAATGTTTTTCAATTTAATAGAAAAGCCTAGAATCTTCTAGAAAAGGACGCTTTCTGGCGTCTACAGCAGCTCGACGTGAGACTAAAAACCCAGCCTTCCAGGGAAGAAACAGAGAGATATTTTAAACCTTTTTTCTTTTGACTCAATTTCTTCTTTTTTAGAACTAATAATCTTCCATAAATACACGTAGTTCCTTTAGGGTTTTCTTATGCCCGAGAGCTTGGATAGACCTACGAGCTTGCCGAAACTTCGACAAAATTCCCGCCTTATTTAACACATTCACGACGATAACGTTTTGCGAAAAAATCGCGCGACAGCCGGATACTTTTTCTGACATGCCGCGTGTGTCCGCACATATGTGCGGACATCGTCCCTTGTGCGCTCTTTTTTATCAGTACATGTATTTTTATTTTTATTTTTATTTATTATTATTATTATTAATCCATTGACGACAATGGCAGTTTTTACCTATTGACCACTAGGGACTAAGGGCATTTTTACGCGTGAGTCACCGGTGACTCGCATGGTCCCTTATGGCCTATTTTTTTGTTTCTTTTCTTTCAAGTTGTTTGTGAAGTTCTTTTTCTTTAAGCATGACCAAGAAAGACATTCTGGACGACAAATTTGGAGAATTATTACTTGATAGTGACGCGGAATTGGACGACCCCGAATCGGCTCTGGACGGAGTGCTTGTCCTTGGTGAAGGCGAGGAATTCGAAAATGAAGAGGAACCAGATGAGCGTATTTTTGATGATACTGGATGGTCAACGACAGTAGAAGATCGAGAGCCGCTTATTATGAAAGCTATACTTGAAACTGATGACTTTGATGGAGATAAGCCTTCCGATTTTTTCCGCCTGTTCTTCAATGATGACTTACTTGCCGAAATCAGCAAGGAAACCAACCGATATGGATCCTCGAAGCATGACGTTTTCACGCATACAAACCCAGATGAATTGATGAAATTTATTGGCCTTTGTTTATATATGGGAAATGTCAGACTGCCAACACTGCGTCACTACTGGTCCACCAAAAGGATGTATGCTAATATGTGTCCGTCGATTATGCCAAGAGACAGGTTCGAAACCTTACTTGGCAGCTTACATTTTTGTAACAATGAGAAATTGGACAAATCTGACCGTCTATTCAAGATCAGATCAGTGTTGGAGAACTTCAATAATGTGGCTTGTACTTCTATTGTTCCAGAACGGAATATTGCAATTGATGAATCTATCGTTCCATTCAGAGGAAGACTGGCATTCAAACAGTACATCCCAAATAAGAAGCATAAGTTTGGTGTTAAACTTTTCAAGGTCTGCGTCAAGGGAGGGTATACTTACAAGACAGAAATCTATTCTGGAAAGCTGAATGATAAAACTGGAACTGTTAGCGAGACTGTGGTTATGAGGCTCATGGATGGCCTGCTGGACTCTGGGCGGCGGTTATTCTGCGACAACTGGTATTCTTCCATGGCACTTACCCGGAAGTTATTGGATCGAAAAACGGATTTCGTAGGCACTTTCCGGAAGAACCGACAAGGATTTCCTCCAGGTGTTACCAAAAAGAAGTTGCCGCGTGGCGAAATGGCAGCGATGCAGTCCAGGGATGGTATTACAGTGATTCAATGGTACGATAAGCGACCTGTCTTTTGCACATCCACATGTCGCGGAGCAACAAGGGATGACAAAGGGGTGCCCGAATTAATCAAGGATTATAACACCTCTATGCTATTTGTCGACACCTCAGACCAAATGGCTGCTTACTATCCTTTTATTAAGAGAACAAGTAAATGGTACTTGAGAGTTTTCTTCCACATCATTTTGCAGATGTCTTTGGTCAATGCATGGGTATTGTACTGCAAGATTCAAAAAATTCCTCTTTTGCAATTCAAAGAAGATGTGATTGAATATTTGTTGGACGGAGAGGATAGAAGAGTAATCAAGAACCATAAAAGAAGAATCTTAGAAAAATTTATCTCCGAGTCGGGGAGAATTCAGAAGAATTGCTCAGGCTGCTACAAAAAGCTGAGCAATAGTTTGGGAAGAGGTATTGCCAAGAGCAAAGTTACTAGAGTCAATACGCGCTGTTCCAGTTGCGAAAAATATGTTTGTTTATCATGTTTTAACACTAAGAAGTGTGGTTGTTAAAATTTTCAATAAAGTTGTTTATTTCTCTGCCGAAACAAACTGTAAATTGATTTAATACTGTACTTTATGAATTTGAAAAAAAATTGAAAAAAAAAACATTAATAGCAACAATTGTTGCCAAAATTCACCCGTCCGCACAAATGTGTGGACATCGTCCGTCGCGCCGCTTTTGCTGTCCGCACATATGTGCGGACATTGTCGCGAATGTGTTAATTAAAATCAACACATTTAAGAATTCTTACACATTTAAAGTAAATTCTAAAATTAGATCTTTGCACCCTGAAGTTTCTTCTACAAATGATTTCCTTGAGCTTGTGGTGATGATAATGAATTGTTGAGGTGAAAAACCTCTAAAAAAGTTTGTAATAACCAAAAACATATTTATACGCTGTGTATAAAACTTACGGTGCTCTTCAAATTTAGAAAAAATCCTTGCACACGGAACGATATGGTTGTATGAAGGTTCGGCAAGTTCTGTGCAAGCTTCAGCTACGTGGTCCGCCAACGACATATGATTTGAATACACGTTTTTAGGAGGAAGGCGCCCCGATACAACAATTCCAATCAACGCTAAGCCGTTAAATACTCCGGATCCACTGCAACCGCGCGTAGTTCCTGAAGTGAAAATATATATAACGTAATATACTTAATATAACCTGGAGAACCGAGAACATATTCGAGATAAGCAAAATGTCGATTGTTTCTAATATGACCAAAGAATGCGCTTAAGAAAGTAGTCGACTGATAATTATAACCATGATAGCCCTAAAAAGTGAACCGTTAGCATTATTTGAAAAAATATATAAATAAAATACTTACCAAGAGAGTGTACTCTATTCCAGCATCTGGATAAGCCAAACCTTTGGGATAATTTTCAAATGGTTTCTTGACTGTTTTGAGCACAGCAAAATCATTAGCTTTGTTGATGTATTTCAATTGAACAAGTAAAGGCTTATCATCATGATTAAATATTTCAAATTGAAATCCTTCCGGAACGCCATCTGGTAGACAATGCGCAGCCGTTATTGCATATTCTTTTTTAGCGACAGTAACACAAGATCGAATTTTGTTCACATTTTCGAAAGATCCACACTCTGTTTTCATCAAAATCGAGTAAAAAATAAATTTCTCCAGCTTAAAAATATATTCCGTCTGGCTGTCGTTCAAGTCTAAAAAACATAACCCAATAAATAGGAAATTAAATTGTCACAAGGAAAACGCTTCCATTATATAGTAATTAAAAAATAAAATATTTTTAAAGATTTAAAGAAATAATTATCTGTAAGTTGTGCTTGAAAATTAAAAAAATATTTTATACCAAACTTACAGATAATTATTTCTTTAACACATTCGAAACCGCGTCCTTTTTTCTTTTTCGTTCAGTTTGGACCACGCACTTATTTCGAAATTAGGCAGCGGCAACACCATTTGCTGCCACGGTCCCAGTGGCTCGTAAATTAAATTTTTCGCATTATTTTGTTTTTTCTTTTCAAATTTTCAAGACATGAAATTTGTCTTTCGAATTTTATCCTTATTAATTTTAGGTTATAAATGTGTGACGATAGCAATAGGTTAAACATTTCTTTTGGAGAACTTTTGGTAGATAGTGAAGCGGAATGCCTTGAAGATTCTGATGAAGAATATGTAAAATCGAGCTACGATGATAGCTTTTCAAGTGACAATAGTGAACAAAAGGAAGAAGAGAGTCCAGTTAATCCAGATGGTTGGTCAACAGTTACAAAAAACTGTTCATTTATATTTGATGCAAGTAATCAATCTGCGGCTGATTTCTCGACTTTTACAGAGCCCTTGGCTTTCTACAGATATTTTTTCAATGATATGCTTATCCAACAAATTGTCACAGAAACTAATATTTACGGAGCTGCAAAAACGAGAGATTGGGTTGATGTTGATGAAGTAGATTTAACGAAATTTATTGGTATTTGCCTTCAAATGGGCATTGTGAAGCTTCCAAGATTGCGAGATTACTAGTGTAACCGAAAAGCAGTAGGCGCATTTTCTCATATGTTCCATTTAATGCCTCGTTCTAAATTTGAGGCTATTTTACGTCATCTTCATTTTTCAAACAACAAAGATAACGATGGAAGCGACAAGTTGTTCAAAATTCGCCCTGTTCTTGAAAATATCAACCAGCAATCAGAGATTGCTTTTATTCCTGGAAAGAATGTTGCCATTGATGAATCAGTGGTTCCATTCCGAGGAAGAATCAACTTTCGTCAGTATATCCCGCTGAAGAAACACAAGTTTGGGTTAAAATTGTTCAAGTTGTGTTCTGAAGGAGGATATACACACAAAATAATTGTTTATGCTGGAAAGGTGCCAAGAACGGAGGGATCTGTTGCAGAAAATATTGTTATGGATTTGATGCAGAACTATTTGAAAAAAGGCAGGTGCTTATTTACAGACAATTGGTATTCCTCATTCCCACTGGCTGAGCGGTTATTGGAAAATAAAACGGATTTTGTAGGAACTTTCCGCAAGAACAGACGTGGCTTTCCAAAAACAATATTGAACCAGAAGCTCAAGAAAGGAGAAATGATGGCTCTTCAGAAAAATGGGATTAATGTATTCAAATGGCAGGACAAAAGGCCGATCTTTATGATGTCGACATGCCGTGGCCCAGAAACAAATGAGAAAGAAAAACCTCTCGTTGTATAAGATTATAATAAATCAATGTTGTTTGTGGACACTTCGGATCAGATGGCGGCATATTATCCATTTGTGGTACGAACTTGTAAGTGGTATGTGCGCTTATTTGTTCACTTAATCACTCAAACAGCTTTGGTGAATTCTTACAGACTATATTGTCGACATGTTAAAAAAATAACACTTTTGGATTTCAAGATGAATCTAGTTGAAGCTCTTTTGGTAGTAGTGTAGCTGGCTACCCCGTTCGTTATGCAGCCTGCGCACCAGACCGCGCGGCGGGACCCATATATTAATTTTTTTCTTTTCTTTATTTTCTTACTGGTTTTCATAGCTTTTACATCTTTTTTAAAACAAATCATATAGAATTTGATATATAAACACAAAGACATTTAAAAAAACACGTCTAAAAGCATATTGAAAACAAAAAAAGATCCGATACTGCAAGATGCTTTTAGACGTGTTTTTTTAAATGTCTTTGTGTTTATATATCAAATTCTATATGATTTGTTTTAAAAAAGATGTAAAAGCTATGAAAACCAGTAAGAAAATAAAGAAAAGAAAAAAATTAATATATGGGTCCCGCCGCGCGGTCTGGTGCGCAGGCTGCATAACGAACGGGGTAGCCAGCTACACTACTACCAAACGTTTATCAAAACCATTTGGGATTCTTCAATGCCATTGACCGCACAGCTCGCCCGAATAGAAAGGTATTTAGGTGTTTTCCTCATGCTCATCGTCTTGATATAGATTTCTGCAAGAGATATTCTCTATATAGCTTTCTGCATCTCCAAAGACATCCCTGCATCCCGATTGAAAGATCTAATCGGCCTGACCCTCTCCAGTAAAACAATAGTTGAATGGTAACTTCCTTAACTCTCTGCAAGCATGTATTTAGGTCTCAATTAATTAGGGAGTTGACAATTCACGAGCTCGATCAAATGCCGCAAATGGGAGGTGTGGGCGACATAATCGAAATAGATGAATGTTATTTGAAAGGCAGACGAAAGTCTAATAGAGGTCGATATCAGGCAGGAAATATCGCAGGTCACCAAGGAGGTCGAAGAAACAATTATTTGGCGAGATCCAAAGGTATATCTCCATCTAAATTTTGCAACAATCGTCTAGGACCCTGGTTATTCGGAGCTATCTGCAGAAGAACAAAGGAGTGTCGTCTTTTCTGGGTAAAAGACAGAAAGGCTTCAACATTGCTGCCTATTATTATGAAGAACATAGCTCCTGGATCTATTAGGATGTTCGGATAGAAATGCGACTTTTCGCGCCAATTTAAAAATTTCACATAGAAGCAGTATCAACACTTTATTCCATAATATACTCTCCACAACTATCAACAACACTTCGCCAACGTCCACGTAGAGAATGGATGCCCTCCTTGTAGAACTGAGCCGACTGCGAGTCAAAGAAGTTGGCCGTCCAGATGCGCACTTCATCAAGGTTGTTGAACTTCTTCTCTGCCAGAGTGTGCTGCATCGAACGGAAGACGTGGTAATCTGATGGCGCAAGGTCCGGACTATATGGCGGATGCGGCAAAACAGTCCAGCCCAATTCCTCAATCTTCTGGTGAATGATCTTCGCAGTATGCGGACGAGCATTATCATGTAGTAGCTTGGTCTGAGACGTATCCACTCCTTGTCGACGAAGCGCCTTGTCCACCTGATCAAGCTGCTGCGAGTAAACTTCGGAGTTGACGATTTGGCCAGGCTTTAGGACGTCCATATAGATGAGGCCTTTGGAATTCCACCATACACATAGCATAGCCTTCTTTCCGTGCGAATCCGGCTTTGGAACGGGTTTTGGTTGCTCACCGACAGAGAGCCACTGTCTCTTCCTGGTGGAATTATCGAATGGAATCCATTTCTCGTCCGAGGTAACAATTGAATCGAAAAAGCCAGAGTTGTTGGACTGCCGAAGCAGAATTCCGGCTAAGGTGGTACATGAAGCTTTGTTCGCGTCACTCAGTTGATGAGGTACCCATTTACCGCAGCGATTGGTCTTTCCAAGCGAGTGAAGGTGTTTGTCGATGGTCGAATTGGAACATCCGAAAGCTAAAGCGAGTTCACGCGTCGATTGAGTCGGATCCGACTCGATGGCAGCCTTCAGCAATTCGTTGTCCAAAACTTGCGGTTTTTTCCCGTGTTCTTCGTCTTCAAGAGTTTCGTCGCCATTCTGGAATCGCTTAAACCAGCGATAACACTGGCTTCGAGAAATGGCGTCCTCTCCAAACGCTTCACAAACAGTACGATGCGAGTCGGCCGCGTTTTTACCTTGCTTGAAGTCGTATAACATACAAGCGCGCACGATGTATTTCTTGTCCATTTTTTCTAAAGTAAATTTTTTAACTAAAAATGTAACAAGATAAACAAATAAATAGAAGGAAATAAACACAACAAAATGGTGAACAAAAAACACTATACACTATTGCGGAATCATTTCGCGAAGCTTTTTGCCGAGGGCAATTACGAAAGTCTCATTTCTATCCGAACATCCTAATAGTTCTCTCGGACCCTTATTTTAAAATAAACCTTGACTTCTCATAAGTCTACTTCTTCTTTGAGGATTCCCTTATAGATTTCTTTTATCCTAGGGATGATATAATCTTTTTCACAACAGTTGCGAAGCTTCAAAAGCAGCCAGTATTCTCTAATTTGGAATTCAAAATTATAAAAGTAATGGGGAAATTTCTAAAAAAAATATTCATAGCAAGTGCTGATACAGAGTATAAGCGAAAAAGAATGACAGAAAGAAAGATATTTCTTCCTGAAGGGCAGAAGGAACCAATCTTGAGAGCAGTATAGTTGCTTAAAAGCTTTGTTTTAAAAGAAAGATGGATTGCAAGCTGACGAAGGGTTGAAGGCTAATTTGGTTCGAATCGCTTTATTTTCCTCTTTTCCATTCATTTCATTCAAATGTTGCTCTCTGACTTTGCTTCTCTCAGCCGGAATCCTCTATCGTCATGAGGAGTATCATCTCCCTTTCATTTTTAAATACCTCTACGATCAGCAGACCTTCAACGCAACGTCTGCCAATTGCCTCAGAATTTTGGTCACTTTTTGTGTCAAAGATATCCGCTATGATCAAAAGCTTTGTAGCGATGCCCAACTATTCAAGCTTCTGGGAAAAGTAGCGAGTCTCAGTTGGACGAAAAAAGAGAAAAATAGCCTCGAGAAACTATAAGTAAGTTAATTTTTTTACTTTTTATTCTATTTATTAAGACTTCTTTAAAACTTAATTCGCTTTTTTTTAAATATTTGAGGGTCTTTTGAAAGAATCCAGTGAGAACCAGGGCTGGGCGGAACTCCAGTCAATTTTAAAGTTCCGGTTCCGAAAAATTGAAAAGTCAAAGTTCTGGAATTTTTTGGGCCAACTTTTCGGAACTCTCTAACCTTTATCCTCCCACAAATTTTCATGATCTGAGATCTGTTTTATTCAATTTTTCGGCATTTTTTACCCTAGTACACGAATTTTCAGACTGCTAGCTTTCATCTTGTGAAATTGTGCCTGTCAAAAAAACCATGCCTCGTGGCAAACAATTAGACATCTTCGAAAAGACCAAAATTGATGCCTACAATGTCTCCGGGAAGTCAAACAGAAATTTCTCGTTTCATGGGCCGTCAAAAGAATACCATTTCTGGCTGATTTCTTTTCCCAACTGGAACTGATCGCGATTAGATTCAAAAAAATATTTATTATAAAATTTGATTTTTGATTGGAAGCAACAGGTGTGGGAGGAGAGTAAATCGAATTTAAGAAAATTGTTTCAGAAGTCTTTCTTCAAGAGACTGAGGAATGGATGTATAAGCAAATAATGATAGATTTCGAGGCAGTTTTGGTCCATCAATCCACTCATTTCCATCAAATATTTCGGATGTTTCTCTACTTTCTTTACGACCATAAGACACAAAATTCTCCCCTACTATATACGCATGACCACCAAATACAATAATTCCATTTGAGAGTTTTCCTATTCCAAAAAACGCTCGTGGATGTTTAAAACTCTGTTTTTTTGTCCATTTCTTCTCGGAATCTTCGATATCCATTTCCCATACACTATTTAAATCAGCGACTGATGAGCGAGATTCTGAAAAGCCTCCAAAAATAGATAGAATTGAATTGCTGATTAGAATGGTATGGCTAGAAATTCCAAAAGGGAAATCACAAAATAAAATCCATTTCTGTAGTTTTGGGTCAAACATCTCCACAGATTTTAAGACTTCTTTGATTTTTTCATTCCATCCTCCAGTGACAAATATTCGATCCTTAAATACTGCTGCTGCTGCATCACATCTTGCATAATTCATCTCTCTGGAAGGTTTTTAATTGAATCTTGGGAAAAACTAACGGCATGTAGGTCCATTTGTCCTGAGAATTATCATACTTTTCTACTGATTTTAGAGACTCGGTAGAATCTCCAGAATATCCTCCAATAGCCCAGATATCTCCTTTGTAAACCAGAGAGCTATTGGAAATAGTAGATCTTTCTTCATTTAGAGATGCCAATTTGATCCAACTTCCATCATCTTTCAATTTATAACAGTCTTTATGATAAGTATAACACTGATCTTCAGTAATTCCTCCAAAAATATAGATTTCTTCATTGAGGACAACAGCTCCAAAATTTCGCATTTCCATTGGAAGAGTGATGCTCAGTTTCTTCCAACTTTGAGCCTTCGAATCGAGCAAATAAATTGTATTCAGAGGTCCCCAACCACCCAAGATTAATACCTACAAGCAAAGTCTAAAAGTTAAAAATCCTACCGATGTATTTTGCTGTCCTCCGCTCTCTTTTTCAACTTTAGTTTCTGTTCGAACCGCATTTTGAGCTAAAAATCCCTCAAATAAATCACTTTTGACCACACCATTGGACATTAAATTCTGCTGATTTCTCGGCTGCTCTTGTCTAACCACTTGACCTAAAAGAAAACGCAGATCATCCATCTGATCTCTCAATTGCGAATTATCAGACAGATTCTCTTCTAGTTGTGTCACTGAATTTCTCATCGACTATTTGCAAATCAAACGAACCTCTTTGTGCCAATTCTTCCTGCTGGTTTCTATTGGAGTTTTGAAGTCTTTCAATCTCTTGTCTCAATTGCTCAATTTCGGCATCTTTTTCTCGTAATTTTTGATTTTTCTCAATTATAATAGCTTCATTTTGCAAGGCCGGATCAGTCTCTTCGCGACTCGGGCCAGACCCCATTTTTAAAGAGACAGATGGCTGAAAAAAAGGGATTTCTTGCAGCTAACTGGAAGACAATACAGCGCAAACTGATAAGAAATCGATAGATAAGAGCACATAAGAACACAGCTTTCTATTTTCTAAAATTTCAAAAGCTTTTTTTCAACGGAATTGACCTTCTCATAACCCTCAAAATGGCTGGCGACTTTTGGGTTATTCTATGAATTTCTTTAATTTTTTGGTTCTCCTGTCTGCCGACTTTTCTCATAGATACAGCCTGTTGCTGTTCTTTCACCCAAGGAAAAGAAACGCCTCTATCAAGAGCTTCTTGCAAGAGCTAGAGTACTCCGAGTTCGACGTTGAGCTCGGAAGGCGCGAAGCAGACAGGAGAGCAACGATGTTGGGAAAATCATGATCATTACAAATTTAAAGAAAGAAAAAACAAAAAAGTGACCCGAAAATGGATCCGAACCAAGAAGATCAAAATTATAAACAATAGTTTTATCCACCCCACTACGGCTTCGCATTTTTAAGGGATAATTTCTTTGAAGAATATTCAGTTGGTGAAATTAGACGATTTTTCAACTTTGGGGAGGCCAAAAATGGTCCAAAATCAACTAGGTGACAGCCGTAAATTGCCTTATTCGACACAGTTTTTCGCGCTCTATTCAATGGTATAGGTCTCATTCCGAATTTCCACGGGAAGATTAGAACGTTCCCTTGTAAGAATTATCAGAACCTTAGAGCCAAGAAATCTCGCTGCTGCAACGTATTAAGGCATTAATTTTATTTTGAACAATCAGAACTATAATGCGTCAAAGTACAAAATTGTTGCATCCATCGAGATACTCAAGTATTTCTTGGTTCTAAGTTTCTGATTCTTTAAAATAAAGTTCTATCCAAAAAGTAGATGAGCACAAAAACACAAAAATAGGCCAGAAAATGAAAGAAATCCATAAAATAGTCCAAGAGTAGTCGAAGGCCCCCCGTGAGTCACCCAAGACCCCCAAAAAGCAGGGGCCTTCGACATTCCAGTCAAATTTAGCCCATTTACAATATTTTCGCCTGGTTAGAAATCAGAAAAGTAGTCTGTTTCAAAAAAGACGGCATTACTTTCTAATTTTAGGATAAAGCAAGTTGATGCGCAGCGGTTGAAAGTCAAACATAACACAAAGCTGCGTATTCGCACTGCCTCGAGGCTTGGAAATTTTAAAAATTCAGAAAAAAAAAAGATTTAGACAAAACGAAAAAGGAGTTCCAATCACCTATCTGGAAAATAAACCACCTGGTGGCTTTACATACCAATTGAGCTTTTATTGCGCCCCTCGACAGGGCTATTGCTATGCCGACAATTCACTGACGAGAATCGATAAGATTAACAATTATCCAGGACCAGCGTATGGAAATGACATCTTCTATCCATCCAATTCCGCTCAAAAAACTTTCGTTGCGGAGGAGCTAAGGGCTGGAATTCGGTCGTCGAAGAGACGGGATGCTGGACCTGGGCCATGTATTGGAGTCTACCTTGAGAATAAAAATGAACTAAAGAGAATCTACAGTAACTATAAAAATTAAAACTTGGGTCTCGCACGGAATTTTTCTGGACATTGACTCATTTTTTTAAAAGAATTATGTTGTAAAATTTGGCGGAAAAGGGCAGCGCCTTCAATTTTATTAAAATGCACAAATACAGTAATATAGAAAAACCCGGGTCTCACAGAGAAATTCCAGCCAGCTCTGGCATCACCTTTTCCGTCTTTTTAAGAATCTTATGTTTATTTTTGAAATTTCTTTAGGTTTTCTGTTTCTATTGCTTTATTCTCTTTTTGAAGAAGTACAAATCAGGCTCTTTTGATCACAGGCTAGTCCCTCTTTCTCCGTAATTATAGCAAATTTTGTTCAGCTTCCTCCTCGACTTTCGGCTTCTTTTTAGGCTATTTATCAAAGAGCTTCAATGTCTACTATAGGGATATCAAAACAACCAAAGATAGGGTTCAACTCAGAACGAAGAAGATTTCTATGGGCCAAAGGCCACGACGGTAAACTTGTAATTATCTAAAAGCGGTGAAACACAACATTCCCTAGTCAGCTCAAATAGTTCCCTTGTATGTATAAGGTCCCAAAACGAGATTTATATCATTCGAGAGAGAAAAAACTGTATGCTGATAGGTTTTAACCAACTTATCAGCTCCCCTCCCCATTCTCGAATCATTCAATCTGCTTTCAATTTCTTTCCCACGCGCTGCAACAAATTGCTTTTTCAGCGGTTATAACCATTTTAAAATGTCGCTTTTTGAAGCAAAGGCTGTTCAAAAATTGCTTGAAAAAGATGCTGAAATAGAGCGATTAAAACAAGAAATTGCAAGGCTTCGATTGGAAAATTCTAGGAGGACTCATAAGGAATTGGCTCAAAATTCATCGGTATAATTCGCTTTTTATTCTATACATCGTTTATAAGTATTGATTATGGGCGGTGGGGAAGATGTGAATTCGATTTATTTACTCGATTCAAAGGCTCAAAGCTGGAAGAAATTAAGAATCACCCTTCCAGTTGAGATATCTTCTTCTGGCGCTGTTTTATTCAACAAAGAGATTTATATTTTTGAAGGATTTATTAGAGACGTCCAGCAGAAGGACTGCTATAAGTTGAAAGATGGTAGAAATTGGATGAAATTGGCATCGCTAAATAAAAAAAGATTTGCTATTTCCAGTAGCTCTCTGGTTTACAAAGGAGACATCTGGGTGATTGGAGGATATTCTGGAGATCCTAATGAGTCTCTAAAATCAGTCGAAAAGTATGATATTTCTCAAGATAAATGGACCTATATGCCGTTAGTTTTTTTTGCTCAGAATGCAATCAAATCTCCTCTCCTAGAGAGACAAATCATCCAAGATTTCATTCAGCAGCAGAGGTATTCAAAGATAGAATATTCATCACTGGTGGAGACGACAAAAAAGTCATAAAATCTGTCGAAATGTTTGATCCAGACCTACAGAAATGGATTTTATTTTGTGAAACACCCAGTGAAATCTATACCCATACTATGATTATATTCACCAACTCAATTCTATCCATTTATGAAAGCAGAACAAGAGCTGGTTCGGTGAATAGCGTATGGGAAATGAATCTCACCGATTCTGAGAAGAAATGGACAGAAAGGCAATATTTTAGACATCCAAGACAATGGTTTAGAGTTGGGCATCTCTCAATTGGAATTATTCTATTGAGAATCATGGTGATTTTGGAGATACTTGTGAGATATTTGATGGAGATAAATGGATTGATAGTCCAATTTTACCTAAGAAGCAGGCATTTTTTGGTCATATTTCTATCCCTCAGTCGATTGAAGAAAGATTTCTAGAGGAATTTTCATAAAATTTTTATTTTGAAAGAAAGAATTATTATTATTATTCTTAGATTAGCGAGATCAAGCATAGCCGTAATTTCGTTGGTTTAAGTGACTCTGAAAGATTAACTCTTTTTTCCTGGGGGGAGGAGGAGAAACTCACATTAGCGTGGGTACCTGCATCGGCAGAACCAGGGGCTCATTGATGTCCTCCGTCACGTTCCTGCCGCGGCGGAGTCCTCTCCTCGGATTCATTTTGCGATTCTTCATGTTCTCTTTTACCGGGCTTCGGATCACATAGCTATAAATTTTTTTCTTCCTCATTTCCTTGCTTGACTTCAATCATAAGTTTATTTTTTAATCTGCGTTCAAAAATCGCGAATACTGTAGCTAAAAATTGCGGGTAATTTGTAATTTGATTAAAAAAAGACGACATGTTTGACTATCAACCACTGTGCATCAGCTTGCTTTATCCTAAAATGGGTCTCGGTGCAACGTGAATAGGCAGTTATGTCGTCTTTTTTTAAAATAGACTATATTTTCAATCGTTAATCAGCTACACCAATCTCTCTGAGAGTTGTTTGACCTCAAGCTTTTAAAAATAGAAATTTGTGCTCGGATTTTGCTAATTGGGGTTACTTTTGACTCTCTTTTTTCAATTTCGAATATAAAGATTTTCACGAGGAATGATTAAGCAAAGATCCTCTTTTAAAAGTTCTTCAGATTGGGTCCAAATTCAACCAAAAATCAGGCTTTTCCAATCAAACACTTACACAATATCTCCTTCTTCGAGTTGAAGATCCGCCGATGGATTGATAATCACATAGGATAGTTGATTCTGTACATTATCCACAACTGAAATCACTTGGATTATTGCCAAAAAGTTGATCATTCTCTTGGGGGGTTTATTGCCACTCGAGGGT
Organism: Oscheius sp. JU1382; assembly: GCA_932521405.1. Taxonomy (NCBI): domain Eukaryota; kingdom Metazoa; phylum Nematoda; class Chromadorea; order Rhabditida; family Rhabditidae; genus Oscheius; species Oscheius sp. JU1382. The sequence continues at coordinate 8,324,066 of OW051479.1, forward strand.
AGAAATGTTAATAAATGCGGTTAAGAAGTTTCGATCAAAAAGACATCACCTTTTTGTAAGGAAAAGTGCACTGAAAATGTGAATCTCTGTGTAAATTTGAGTTCTGTCAATATGAGGTCTTTATCATTACCAGTTATTTGATTAGAATTTTCGAGAGAGAAAAAGAAGAAGAATCCCACCTGAATCATCTAGCGACATTCCCATATTTCGCATTTTATTCTTCACATGATCATAAATATCCTTCTTTTTCTTGATTATCTCTGGATCCTCAATATCCAACGATCTATATTTTTGGATCATCTCTTCAGAAATCGACTTCGAATCCAGGCCGGTTGTTCGAAATATTCCTATTGGGATATCAGCCACGCTCGAGCAGAGCTTCTGATATAATCTCCCATAAGTTTTGATCCAAAGATCCTCAGGAGTTATGACTAGCTGGAAAAAAATTGATCAAAAAGTTGGAAGAAATCAAACGAGATACCGAAGTTAAATAACCGGAGCCTTCGCTCTGATCGATTCCTAGTAAAAGACGAGTCAATTCCACCACATAGGGCTTGATGATGGATTGATACAGTAACCTGGAAATCAAAGAAATTGAGGGCAGCAACTTTTTAAAGGCTTAAAATTTAAAGAAAAAAAAGCGCTAATTTAGAGAAAATTGCCGCCATTTTAAAGCTAGAATAGCCAATTTCTGGATTTGATATAGACTGTGTAAAAAAGACGACAAAACTACGTATACGCATTACCCCGAGATAGGGGATTTTCGCGACGGGATCCATTTTATAACTAAAATTACGGTCCATAACCTTTTTTTTGTACTTCTAGCCGTTTTTACATGCTAGGAGCACACTAAAACACATCAATAAACCTCCTGGAGGTGACCAAAAGGACAAGAATCACTCGTTTAATTTGAGAATAAAAATGGATCCCGCCGCGAAAACCCCTATCTCGGAGCAACGCGAATACGCAGTTTCGCTATAGGCTATGGTTTCTTACCTATCGAGCATATTTGCGCTGAATACTCCTCCAGCAGCGAATGGCAGCCGGAACATGAATGGCATATGACTTCCTCTTTTTAATTCCTTCTAAAGTTCTTCTTTTACTCCCAAACTTAAATATTTTCCCCTACCTTTTCGATTTTCGACTGCTCGAGAGAATAATGATCATTTGGATTGAATTGAACAAATCTCATATTGCTGGCATGAGTGAGTTCCGTAATCATCCTAACGCTGGGGAACATTTTGTGGATTTTTTGAACAGTTATGATAGTACTGCAATCAGCGAAGTGCTCTTGCGCTAGGGGAGCCATATCATGGACGACAACTACATGCTCAGCGCGGGCTACTCCAGCTCGAAGGAGATTTTCCAAGCTGAAATTTTTTTTGAAGAAATAGATCAATAAATTACTTGGAAATCTTGCCCTTCATCCAATAAATCATTGGGAAGTAGCGAATCGCATCGAGGAAGGCAGGATTCGGCTCGTCGACATCTTCCAACTCGAGGAGGAGAACAATCGGATGGAGGTCATGCACAGGGCGATAGTAGGCGCTGAAGTTAAACTTTAAATCAAAATCACAATTGGAAATACCGTAATGGGATGATTAGATTGTACATGCCACTGCTTGTCTTATCGGCAGCCAGGATGATAGGCTTGTTGAGCCAATTTTTGAACTCGTGAGCAGCTACACAATCTATGTGACGATGGCGGCACCATTTATCCAATTGGAGGCAACACAACTCTCTTTTCTCTTTCAACATGTGGCAGATTGTATTCGATGTTCCTATATAAGTTCTGACTTGAGGGTAGGTGCGCTGCAGTCTGGAAAAAAGTGGATACTTCAACCCAAAAATTTCAAAATCTCTTTGAATCTTTGAAGGCATTTTAGAGATTTGGGATTAAGAATTTAAATAACAAGACTGGTCTCATTTAAAAGAGCGTTAAAAGCTCTACAAGATGATATAAAATTTAGTTATTTAAACAGTTGATTTTGAATATCTTACTCTTTTCAATTAAAAAAGATCTCCCAAGCGACTATGAAAAGACTCTTAATCCTTCAAGAGACTATTGTAGGTTTTTTAAATTAGAAATTTTGGAGTTTTAGAGCCAAACTTAGAAAACTTACCTGAGCTGGATACAGCCGTCATCTCCTTTACATTTTGAGCATTTTTTCATGGCTTCCTCCTCATCGGAATCGCTGCTGCTTCCATCTTTCTTAGCCTCAGTCACCATGGCAATACTTGGCCGTCGGCTTGAATTCTGCATTGGGACGTCAATTAGTCGAACTTCATCAGTTGCTTTAGCTTTTTGGAGCATTCCCCTCTTTTTTGGCTTTAATTTGCCTTCTTCTAGGCCTGGAACATCCATGGCTATAGTCCCAATGTTGGCGATAGTAGAAGCTACGTGCGCTTTCTTTCGTTGGCTTTTGAGATCTTTTCGGAAGTCGTAGAGACTCTCTTCATTTGTCAGCCCCATGTAGTAGAAAGTATCGCTGGATTGGATGACATGGTTGAGGCCTGGATTGAGCATCATTTTGGCTCCTTCTTCAGATTTTTTAACACCAATTAGCCCAATTCCATAGCTGAATTTTGTCAGAAATTTTGGGGGAAAAATTAGGCGCTTACGATTTATGAGCATGGAAGGAAGCGTAGGTGAAAGTTTTGCCGACAAAATCGCCAAAAAATTTAGAATCTTCCACTCGAATATGGTAGATTTCATTACCAGAATGGAAGCCATAAACTTTATGCCAAGGCTCCTTCGATTTTTGACCTTCCCTAAAGGAATTTTGCTTTTAAATGGTTAGATTGAACTCACTCTCCCCTTGAAGTATGCATCAAAAGAGTGATAAAAGTCGAAATTCCTGGACAAATGCAGTTATTGGAAAGCATCGAGTATTTAAATTCATCCTCACAGATTAAGACCTCCGCATGTTCGATGTGCATCTTGGTCTCGGGACGAAATATCTGCACATATTGTCTCACTTTCGGCGCAAAATCCTTCATAGCCCAAGAGCGGAGAACAGTATGCTCATCCTGAAAAAAGAGACTATCCTCTCCCCTAGTTTCTCTTCAAACTCACGGTGATTATTTTCTTATTCTGATGCCTAGCAGAAAGGATAAAAACAGCCCTAGCTGATGTCACTTTCGACCTGGAAGAGTCTTAATAAATTACGAGGGGAATGACTTTACCTTTCCAAGTCTTCGTCTCGAAGAGCACTTCCTCTTACAAAATGAACCCGAGAGTTGTAGAGAGGAATCTTGAGTAGCATCCTGGTTGGAGTGTCTAGCTCAGCTGGACAAAGGAGGACAACTTGGACGTTTTGATTCTCAGGATGAGCGTAGAATTCATCCAAGAAATCTCTGGAAAAATCCGGGCTTTTTGTTTTCAAAAAAGATTAGGCTCCTTGGAGTAAAAGTACTCACTTCATGAACTCCATATCAAGATGAGTGATGCTGACAACCACATGCTGTTCGTTTCTGGACCATCCTGTGCCGTAATCTCCCCCGCTCTTTTCCCTTTCCTTCCAAGTTGATCCGAGAGCTTCCAATTGTCCCGGAAGGAGAGATAACGCCACCACGATCATGATTATCACAACCAGTTGGGAGAGCCAATTATCTGGATATCTAAATCCCCCTTTCTTTCTTTCTCTGTTGATTTCTTACAAATCTCCATATCCTACTGTTGAAAGAGTCACCATTACGAAATAGAACGATTGGAAGAGGGAGAACTGCCTTCCGCCGCCTCGCTGCAGATGCTGGATGAAGCAAGTTCCAGTGAAAATGAGGCAAAGAAGCGTACTGAAGAGAAGCAAAAGCTGGCGGAACATAGCCGAATGGTTCATGAATGAGCCTCGGTTGAGATCATTCTATAATTCGATTTGTTTTTTTTTCTTTAGAGGGAATACCATCATATCCTTTAAGGCGAACATAGCCAACCAGCAGTTGAGAAAAGTTGGAACAAAGAGTTGCCTCCAATGAGGGAAGAAAATCGTCACAACGTAGGGGAAACTAGTCACCATGTCTAAGATGAAGTGGATGCTGACAAAAAGCTTCCACAAGTTGCCCTAAAAATGATGATTTTAGGCCATTTTGATGGTAAAATCTCTTTCCAAATAGGATCCAGTGCGTTACTGTAGCTCCCAAAAGTGCTTTATTTCTCAATTTTTAGGCTCTTTTTAGTCATTTTGATGGCTTAAAACTTGATTTCTCGCAAAAAGTAGGATATTTGTTTTTAAAAAAGGGTTTTCTCTCTGCTTTTGAACTACTGTAGCCTCCAAATTTGGCAAGATTTTTCAAAAAATCGGACTAAATTGAATCATTGGGGTGATTTATTAGAGAGAATACGGTATTTTTAATTCATTTTTGAGTTTTTTCATCATTAAAAACACTTAAATTTGATGTAAAATCATCCATTTTTGGTTGAAATGATCTCCCTCCAGATGAAGCAACAACTCGCCTTGTAGCTAATATAGAAGATTAGAACAGTCTGTCCTATTGAAATAATTGCCACAACGGTCTGCAATATCCACAGCAATTCGCTCCTATCCACCCAAACGAGGTATTCTCTGCAAAATTGGATTATCCTCTCACAAGACTGAAAGAACTCACACATCGAGGAAGCTATCTTTTAAATTTGGGGCGGCAATATGATCAGGGAGATCTTTTTTGTCATGAATTACCCGTATGCAATAGAGGAAGCAAGATAATAATTTGATAAAGATATTGAAGAGTCGTATCCGAAGACCTAAAAAAAGATTCTCATTTTGATTATTATTTTAAATAAGCTCACTGGATTTCTGATTTTCGATAAAATATTGCTGCAATCTTGACTTAAAGCTGGTGTCGACTCCATATTGCATCCGCGCGCTGAAAATAAATCGCTAATTTTGAGAGAAAAAACCCTCCTCCCCCCGGCTTTTTTTACTCGAAAATTACCGTTCAGAATCAAATGTGGCCGTTGAACTGCATCGAAACATAACCGCAGAGAGAGCGACTACATAGTATTATTCAGCAGGCGCTTATTGTGTTTGTCCTCTCACGCTACTTGAACTCTATCGGGGGATTGAGGACAGCGAGAGAGCCCATTTGTGATTTCGGGTGTTAGATGGCTACATCAATCTTTCATTTCCTCTAAGATTGGGAGAAATTTGACGGAAAGGAGGCTCATTTTTAAGCTCAAATTGATGTTTTCTAGAGGGCTAAAACACGCGAAATCTGAATCAACTTGAAGATTAATCTCATGGAACCTCAACAAATGAGGAAAAAAAGAAAAACGATTACTGGAGGGGCTTTTCTTTTTTTTAAAAAGCTGATTTTTAGACCTAAGTTTGAGGTCAAAGGCATGCTTTTGAGAAGCCAAATAAACTCAAAAACTATCTAAACTTAAAAATTAGCCAGTCAACCCGTTAAAAATGGAAGTTATTTTTAATTTTGGGACCACTTCCTCCCTTATTTAGCTCAAATTTACCGTTTTTTTGACTGAGTTTTGTTAGGCCTTTTTTGCGACATAGCTACAGAGCTGAGACGGGAGTGGGCAGCGGGCTATAAAATCACGTTGTCCCAGGTTTCAGCCACGCTAGAAGGGCAATAAAATTGAGGGGCTTGCTGAGGAAATTGCTATTTTGGGCTAACCAGAAACCTCACATTTATAGATTGGCCTCTTTAGATTTAGAGACTATCAAAAAAAAGATCTGATTTTGCGATCATTTTGAGGCATAAAATCTCTAAATTAACGCTTTTTCAAACTCAACAATGGCTGGGAATGATGCTTCAGCTAGGCAGCGAAAGCGATTAAATGCCGATGAGCGCCGAACCAAAAAGAGAGTAGCTCCAATTCGGAACAAACGGGTGGTGGATTAGTCTGCCTGCCCCCCGTGATATAGCCCCGTCAGAATGCTGGGAAGTCACTCCAGCGAATTATTGAACGCAGGATTTGAGAGTTGTTTTGAACCCAGAAAAGGCTCATACACAGTGTCGGCGAAGGATTCCATTATTGGCGTCAGGGGAATTGCTCCTCCATTATTCTTCTCCTCTGGCTTAATTCAGTCCTTCAGCTGTAAGATTTGAGTTGAGAAGAAAAAAAGAGCCGAGTAGATCTCCATTGAGATAAGGGGATCAGCCAAGAGAAATTCCATCTCATAATTGGGATGGTTTATTCCAAGTTTCGGACGTTTCTTATCAGCCAATGTTTAGTTCTCTGCTTATCAGTTCCTCTCAATTTATTTTTCTAGCCATTAGCGACAACAAATTGAGTCTTTTTTTTCAGCATTTACAGCTTATTTTAAATGCCAGATTCAAGTCAAACAGAAACTGACCCGTCCTTGCAATTATATGAAGCTATTTTGAGTGATAAAAATCAAAAACTGCGAGGAAAAGATAACAAAATAGTTGAGAAGGATCAAGAAATAGAGCGATTAAAACAAGAAATTGAACGCCTTCGAATGGAGAATTCTAATAGAAATCAGGAGGAAGCTCAAAATGGTTTGTTTGGAAAATTAAGCCTATATAAAAATAACTCAGTCATACAAATGTATGAGGCTCAGGCTATTGTAGTTGAGAAAGAGAGAGAATTACAAGAAAAAGATGCCGAAATAGATGAGAAGGATCAAGAAATAGAGCGATTAAAACAAGAAAATAAACGATTTCGGATGGAGTGGAATTCCAATCAGCCAAAAGGTTCGTTTTTAGAAAATAGTCTATGAGAAATTCAGCGGGAAGATTATAACAAAAGCCATTTATTTCAAGGGTTGATGACTTGCAATTGAAAAAACAGATAGTAATACAGTGATGTGCAAAAGTATTGCAACCATCATATTTTTGGTGGAAAACTTCTAAATATCACTTTTCACGGTCTAAGACCATGTGGAATTGATTTTTCGCGCGAAAAAGCCCTAGTATGCCAATTTTCAGGCAGATTACATCTTTTTTTTAAAATTACGGTCAAAGTTCGATTTTACCCCTGTGCAAAAGTGTTGCAACCTTTCAGAAAATCGTCGATTTTTAAAAAAAATTCATTGTCAAAAACCGATTTATTATAACAGTAACAAGCTAATAATCAATAGCATCTCCTCCATTACGGATTAACTGGAAAAGGCGGTTTGGCATGCTTCCTGCAAGATTGTTTAGGCATGTTCTATCTAAGTTATTCCATGCCTTTTGAATTCCATTTTTTAAATCGGATGTGTTCGAATGCTGCCTGTTATTCTTGTAAACTTCACGTGACAGAATTCCAAAAAGATTTTCAATTGGGTTGCAATCGGGTGAAAGCGGAGGCCAGTCAATTGTTGTCACGTTGTTTGCTTGGAGCCAAGCTTTAGTGCTTCTACTGGTATGAATTGGAGCGTTGTCTTGAACCAATTTAAATCCTCTACCAGTTTGGGAGCGGAGAAAAGGAAGTAGATTCTTAGCCAACAAGTTCTGATATCCAAAGCTATCCAATCGACCAGAAATGAAATCAAGAGCTACAGTACCGTTTGATTGAAAAGCTGCCCAAGTAATTAATGATCCGCCTCCACAATTTCTTTTTGAAAGCTGCATAGGATTTTTTCTGGAATCTCTCCAATAATTTCTGTTTCCGTTAGGGCCGTCGCATGTCCATTTTTCTCATCTGTGTAGGCAACCTAGGCAAAAATTAACGACAAAAAAGAGGCCAATTTTTTAAAATCCGTAGTAATGTTTTGTTGAGCTAATGATAATCTTTTTACTTTGTGAACCGGCTTAAGACATGAAATTATAGCCATTCTCTGTCTTTTAATGTGCGGAATTTGTCGTAGAGCTCTAAGAACGGTTGTGCGATGTACAGAAAAATCCAATGAACTCTTGATTGAATTGCATGATGTTGTTGAATTGGAAGCAAGACGCCCAATTTGTCTCCTATCTCGTGAACTTAGTTTTGATGGTCTTCCTGTACTCATTACTTGACCATGTTGTGGGTTTCTTATCACTCGGCTGATTGTAGATTTGTTTTTGTTGACAAGCTTAGCAATGTTCTTATTGCTTTGACCTGCTTGGTTAAGAGTGCGAATTTGATCAATTTCTGAGCGACTTAGACGTTTAAAGTGTCTCATTCCTAAAAATAAAAATCAATACAGTTGTTAATAAACAAACACAAAAAAAGATTATACAAAATTTTTTTAAAAAATCGACTATTTTCTGAAAGGTTGCAATACTTTTGCACAGGGGTAAAATCGAACTTTGACCGTAATTTTAAAAAAAAGATGTAATCTGCCTGAAAATTGGCATACTAGGGCTTTTTCGCGCGAAAAATCAATTCCACATGGTCTTAGACCGTGAAAAGTGATATTTAGAGGTTTTCCACCAAAAATATGATGGTTGCAATACTTTTGCACATCACTGTATTACAATCAATCAATGTTATGCGGGAATCATCCCGAAACGGGACGGGAATTTTTTTGTTTTTGTTGGGATTCGGGAGGGGAAGAATGGTCCCGAGAATCGTATTTTTGTTCCTAAATGGAAAGAGGTTAAAAAACGGATTCGGGAGTTGAATACGAGGCCCAGAAACGCCAAAAATTCTATTAAGGCTAAAGAGTAAATTTCGCGAAACTTTTTTGTGCGCTTCGAGATTTCGAATCGGGACGGACCATTTCCGCACAATACTGATTATAATCCAATATAAATAAACTTATTGAGCAGATGAAAAATCAACAAAATATATTGTCCTATGGTTTGAAAACCTTGAAATTAATTTATTTAAAGGAGTTTTAGCTCAAAATTCGGCCCAAAACAAGAATAAAATTGAAGAAGAGATCGCAAATACATCAGTACGATTCGTAACTTCTTGACTTCTTGCTTTGTAGATATTAGTTTTGGGTGGTGTCGGCTCGATGATAAGCTGGATAAGTTCAATTAATTTTTTTGGCGGTTATGGACCTTTGGATACAATTTACTTGCTCGATTCGAAGGCTCAAAGTTGGAAGAAACTAAAAATTACTCTTCCAATTAAAATGGAAAGCTTTGGAGCTGTTGTGCTCAATGAAGAAATATATATTTTTGGAGGAAATGACAATCATGATGCTATACAAGACTGTTATAAATTGAAAGATGATGGAAGTTGGATTCAATTGGCTTCGATGAATCAAAAAAGAGATTATATTTCCAGTAGCTCTCTGGTTTACAAAGGAGATATCTGGGCTATTGGGGGACATTTTAATGGAAGCTCTTTAAAATCAGTCGACAAATATGATATTTCCCAAGACAAATGGACCAATATGCCGTTAGTTTTTCTCTCAAAACTCAACCAAAACCCTTCCAGAGAAATGAATTATCCAAAACAATTTGCTGCTGCAGCAGTATTTAAAGATCGAATATTTGTCACTGGAGGAATGAATAAAGAAGTCTTAAAATCTGTGGAGATGTTTGATCCAAAACTACAGAAATGGATCTTATTTTGTAATTTACGTTTTGAAGTTTTCGGCCATGCAATGCTAATCAACAATTCAACTCTATCCATTTTTGGAGGCATTTCAGGATATAACTCAGTAAATAGCGTATGGGAAATGGATATTGAAGATCCAGCGAAGAAATGGACACAAAAACAGAGCTTTAGACATGGACGATCTGAATTTGGAATAGGAAAACTCTCAAATGGAATTATTGTATTTGGTGGTGGTTGGGAAAGTAATCAAATATGCGAAATATTTGATGGAAATGAGTGGATTGATGGACCAAAACTACCTATACGACTATCGTGTTTTGCTTATACATCCATTCCCCGATCTCTTGAAGAAAGTTTTCTAAAATTTTCATAATTATTAAGCCGTATTTGTATGAAATCCATTCCTCATTCCTTGGTCACTTGAAAAAATACTTCTCAATAATTTTGCATAAATTTTTAACTATTGAGAGTTAGAATATTTGTCTAAAATAAGGCCATTCAAATGAATCGAAGCTCCTGCAAAATTGATAACATCTGCTCTCATTCATAGCTCATAACATCTGGATTAAAAAAAGAGATATTTATCACAGCGAGAGGAACAGTTAAATCCATTCGAATCGTCTTATTTGTAGCCAAAAAATAAGAGAATAAAAGGCCTTCTGGACTGGGAAAATACTAAAATTATGTGATCAATAGACGCCGCAACGAGAGTGGGACAATTATATTTCCTCTGTCTATTTTACTCAAAAAAAGAGGCCGAATGAGCAATGGAGCTGTCAGTAAGTGCTTCTGGGGGCAGTCCTCCCTAATTAAAGGAATATTTAATAAGATCTGCTCGCATAACTAATCAGCAGTCGTGTCCTCCCTTTTCGAGAGAGGAATCTTCTTGAAGAGGCGACTAATGAAGAAAGAGAGGCAGCTAATTAAGAAGGAATCTGTTGAAAAAGAGAGGAGCGGAGATCATCACGAGACCAAGTCAATGAGTCAAAAGCCTGAGTGCGGCTGAAGAGAATTCCCGGAAGACGACTAAACACGAAGGATAGATGGCAGCTCGTCGGAGGGAGGGCTGTCTGACCTTCAGAGGGGAATTTCAAGCAGTCGCTTTAGAATGTCACTGGATTCCCTCCAGCCGAGAGAGGAAGAGACCATAACTTTTTGCCTAATTAATCGATCGACATCAAATTTTAGCATAAAAACTCTCAATTTGAACTAGAAAATTCCAAAATTTCAAGGCAATTGAGCGGGATTTTTCCTAAGTTGAGATCTGCTCCTCTAAAAAACAATTTGAACTAGAAATCTACTTTTTTATATAGCTTCAAAAAGATTTATTTTGTGCAAAGAGAATTTAATGAGATGGGGAGAGAAAGATATCAATAAAATTGTCTTGAGAGTAATAGCGATTGCTGATTTTAAGAGAGAACCAAAACTGGTTTTTAAAATATCTTCAATTAAAAACTTGTTTTTTTTTTCTAAAGATAGGTACTTTTTTCTACCGTAGATTTGCACTAAAATTGAAAATAGGAGGAGCAAATTGTTATTTTGATAATTTAACTGGCTTGTAAGCTACAGCTCTCTGAAAACAAAAGGGCTCCCAGGGGGATCATTTGCTAGTGATTGTTTTCTCGCATTTACAACAACACCTATTTGGAGCGATGAAGGTTCTCTCTCTCTTTCTCTGTTTTCCCCCCATCGGTCATGTAAAATGTTGTCGCAATTTACACTCTTTTTCTCTTGAGATTTGCCCCGACTCACAATTTGTCATTGGGCGGGCAACACAACCAAGAGCTTGTCAGGTGAGAGATTAAAGAGAAAGAATTCTCTCTTGCCCTTCAATTTCAGGTGATAGTGAATGTTGCGCCTAATTCTTATCAGTTCTGGACTTGCTCTTCTCCTATCAGCTTCTTTCTTTGTAATTTCTTTCCACTAATAACTACAAAGCATCTTTTCAAGCTATCTACTTCTTTAAAATGACTAGTACACTTCTAAATGAAGCTGACCTGTCTTTGCAAATGTACGAAGCTCAGGCGATTATTATTGAGAAAGACAGTGAAATACAGCTATTAAAAAAAGAAAATGAAAAACTTCGACAAGAAGTGGAAAATTCCAATAGAAATCACCAGGGATTGGCTCGAAAAGGTTAGCGGCGATGGAGTCTTTAGTAGAAAAAATTAGAGCCAGATAACGGGAAGATGATTGACGATTTGAGCGAAAAAGTGGAATCTCTTTCTCTCAAGCACCCTAGAAATCAAGTGGAATTAGCTCAAGAAGGTAGGAATTCAGCGAAACTAGAAAGGAAGCTGCTTAAGCAAATAATAATTCTTACTCGATCAATCGCTTGGAATCCTTAGAATTGCAAATGAAAGAACTGATGAAAGCCATCTGTGTGAAAAATCAGCGATTGGAAACTCTTGAAGTTAATGTGACTAAAATAAGTTAGTTGGAGTTAAACTCATTTCTCTCTTTGATCTATAGCTGTCTCGAATGCTGAGAACTCCCAGTTAAAAGAGGAGATGACGGCTTCAAAATTGAATCAAGCTAGAATCGACAGAGAATTATCTCAAAAAGGTTTTAAATTTTCAAAAAAAAAATAGTCGATAATGAATTTAGTGACAAAATTAGAACAAGATCTAGCTGTCTCTAAGACTGAAAACTTGCGGTTAAGCAACAAATTCGAAAATTTTGATAAAAATCAAACTATACATTTTGAGGAATTATCTCAAAAAGGTTTTGAATTTTCAAAAAAGTAGTCGATGATGAATTTAGTGAAAAAATTGGAACAAGATCTAACTGCCTCTAAAACTGATAATGTGAAGTTGAGAGAAAAATTGGAACAAAATCTACTAGCTGCATCTAAAAGTAATAATTTTGAACTAATCAACCGTTTTACTTCCCTAGAATTCGAGTTAAAAGAGCAGATCACATCTGCTTTACAGTTGAATGCAAATCTAAGCAATGTTACGCAGGAAAAGGTGAGAAATCAACTGATAGATATTGATAAAATTATTTAATTTCAGGCTCAAAGCGAAAATAAAAGCGAAAACAAAGTTGAAAAACAGAGCGGCGGACAGCAAAATGCATCGGTATTACCTTTAACTTTTAGACTTTGCTTGTAGGTTTTAATTTTGGGCGGTTATAATGGTTTGAATACAATTATCTTGCTCGATTCGAAGGCTCAAATTTGGAAGAAAGTGAGCATCACTCTTCCAGTGGGAATGCGAAATTTTGGAGCTGTTGTACTCAATGAAGAAATCTATATTTTTGGAGGAAAGCAGCCCAAGCCCACGAATGGCAATTTTACTTATCACCAGCACTGCTATAAATTGAAAGATGATGGAAGTTGGGTACAACTGGCTTCGATGAATCAAAAAAGAGCTTATATTTCCAGTAGCTCTCTGGTTTACAAAGGAGACATCTGGGCTATTGGAGGACATTCTGGAGATGTTATAGGATATCTAAATTCAGTAGAAAGATATGATATTTCGCAAGACAAATGGGCCTACATGCCGTTAGTTTTCCTCCAAACTTTAAAGGGAGTCTCTAGCGTTGGTGATTTTGCCGGATTTCTGTAGCTACAGTAATAGCGGCGGACCCAAAAGTGCGACAAAATTTTCTTTCTTCAGTTAATTTCATGCAATTTCGTGTGTATTTCCTAAATCAGCGCATTATTTTGCATCGAATAAAAGTATACTGCAAGAGGCGCCGGACTGCCCCTTTAATCAAAAGATTCCAGGGAAATGAATTCTACAAGATGGAATGCAGCTGCAGCAGTATTTAAGAATCAAATATTTATAACTGGAGGATTGGATGGGAAAAACTTATTATCTGTGGAGATGTTTGATCCAAAACTACAGAAATGGATCTTCTTTTGCGATTTGCCTTTTGAAGTTACCGGCCATACGATGCTAATCAATAATTCAATTCTATCTATTTTTGGAGGCGGATCAGAATCTTACGATTTAAATTCTGTATGGGAAATGAATTTAGAATATCCCAAGAAGGGATGGATAGAAAAAGAAAATTTTAAATTTCCGCGAAAGCATTTTGGAATAGGAAAACTTTCAAATGGAATTATTGTATTCGGTGATGCCTGTGGAACATCCGAAGTATTTGATGGAAGTGAGTGGATTGATGGACCCGAGCTACCTCAAGAGCTAGCATGTTTTGCTTATACATCGATTCCTCGGTCTCTTGAAGAAAGATTTCTAGAGAAATTTTCATAAATTTTGTTTTAAAAAAACTTTTTCTGGAAGTCAGAAACAAAATCCTTCAAGAGTGGCATTTTTCTGCTAAAAATTGCTCAAAAATCCTGGAGAAATAATGAATTTTCTATTTTTAGAAGCTCTTTTTTCTTGAAATCGAAAAGGGTCATCTCCCTTTTTTTCACAAGTGGATAAAAATGTTGCAAATGCTGCTTCCGCTATTCTAATGTCCAAGGATTGACGCAATTTTCGGACAAATTTTTGTGTCAATATTTGAAAGGAAATCTCAGTTTGTCTGGAATGACGAAATAAAAGATCCGAGAAAAAAATTAAGCAGAGAGAACTCACGCCAGCGGGTGAACATCCAAACTTTTGAAGAAAATATGCCGCCGGCCATATTCCATAGCCTTCAGCTGTTCTCGTGAGTGCGAAACTCTTACACACTCTCTTAGCAGCAGCAGTTCCGACGCGATTTCACATTTCCCCGAGGTTAATGACACGTGTTGTTTTATTACAAGAAGGAGAGAGGGAGGGAGAAATTGGCGGGAAATAATCGCCCCCAACTGTGAGCCGGAAAAGCAAAGAGGAAAAGCCGACTTTTTTTTGGCGATAATTGGCCTAAAATCATCCGCATTTTCTAGTTTTTTTGAATAGTGAAATTTTGAGGCAAAAAACTTTCAAGGCAAATTTAATTTCACCAAAATAAGAGGTTTTTCTGGTCCAAAAATTTGCAATAAATCTACCAAAGTACTCAGGCAAGAATTTGCCTAAATTCTGTGAAAAAATCTGAAACTTCTGTTTCTTTCTGATATTTGCAGGATAATTTTAAACATCTTGACTCATAAAATGCCTAAAAAATCTACTAAAATAAGAGAAAAGAAGGCAAGTAATTGAGCCTAATTATCGTGTCAGACTCTCATTTCTAGTTCTGAGCTAGGCTCAATTATTCTGGACCTAAAATCAGGGAGAGAAATTGCAATTTTCTTAGCTTAAAGGAAAGCTAAAATTTATGTCGTACTGGCTGGGGCTTAGAAGTCCATAAAAGAGCAAATAATGAACCCATGGTTCCTCTCAAAGGGGAGGAGGATCGGACCTCCCACAAAGCGCCCATTCAACCAAGGGAAAATGTTGTTTACTTCCTTTACTTTCCTTCAATGGGAGAAAATTTAAAAATTTGAGTCCCAGCTGCAGAAAAAAAGAGATAGAGATTTCTTATATCTCTGAGAGCTCAGCTCAATTGCCCTCGATTGGTCGATTGACTAATTCGAAGCCAAATTGCAAACACCCCACGCGTATTTGTCTTTGCCTCAACTGAAACTGTGACAGGTGTGGCTGCTGTTGGGGAGGATGTTTTTCTCCTGCTTGTTTGCATCCCATCCCATTCATTTTGTTCCTTCTTTTTTGGCTCCCAAAAAAGAGAAGACAGACAACTGGCTACCTGGCAAGAGGAGAGGACTTTTCCCCACAATTTTCCTGGGGGATTTATAGCAAAGTCGGCTTCAAAAAAGAGCCTCCCCCAAATGATACAAAAGCAATGACTTACTAATCAGGTATTGTAGGCTGTCGACCCATCTCGAGGGCTATCAAGAGCAAACACAGATCACACACTCGCGGAGGCAAGGAGTGAGTTCAGCCCGTTACAGATTTTTACACGGTCAACAGTTTTGTTTCCATTTGGCTGTTTATTTGAAGTCTGGGGGAGAAGGAACAGGAAAGGGAAATGGAAAACTAACGAGGCCTATTACTCATCTTATTGCTAGATTTTCGTTTGAATTTGAAATTCTCAAAAATGGAAGAAAAATTGACCGAGTTTCCCAAAAATTCATCAATTTCTCGGTCTTTTAAGCAAAAAAAAAAAACTCTCAAATTGCTAGAGATTTGAATCCATTTTGCTCCTTAGGACAGCTATTTTGAGTACTTTGAAGGGCAGTTTTTCATCATTCTTTCCTAATTTCGAAATTTGTGAAGACAAATTTTAGTTATTTTTCTTAATTTTTGGGTGGAAATCTGCTAAAAAAATCGCCCAATTTTATGCCAAAAAGTGGGGAATTTACACGCCCTCTAATTTTGATACTTTTTTAACTTCTATCATAGTAAACAAACATACCATGGCAGCATGGGAGGGAGGGCGTTATCACTAAAATGGAAGTGCTCTCGTGATCTCGCGGCGCCAAGGTCATTTCGACCCAATTTGTTAATTTTTTCATCAACTTTACTACGCGAAGAAATTGGTCTCGCGTCGAGGAGGGATGAATCTCCCCACCGAGTCTCTCAATTCATTTTTCTGCTCTTTTTCTCCATTTTCCATCCCCAAAAAGCGACTATTCCGCGTCTAAAATGATAATCCGGATTTCAATAGAATTTGAGAAATAACTCGAACAAAAACACATAAAATGCATTGAGTCGAATAAGATTTAAAGTTTAGGATATGGCCTACTTTGATTTTCCATATCTAATAGACAATATCCTCTTGTAAGCACTAAAAGCCGGAAGGACTACCCAGCCGATATTCTAGCCGTCGGGGGCTCTATGGTGTAGCGGTTAGCACTTAGGACTTTGAATCCTGCGACCCGAGTTCGAATCTCGGTAGGGCCTAACTTTTTGATTTTTTTCCCTCAATTTTAATCTAGTCTACCATTTGCTAGTAGTTTTGAATTGGAAAGAATGGTCGATTGGCCTCTAAAAAGTTCAGGATTCCAATTAAAAGTTAAGGTAATTATAGCCATTCCATTAATTTTCAATTCTCTTCGAGATGAGGGGGAAATAGAATACTTTTTTTTGCCTTTTTTTCGCACAAGCATTCTCGCTGGTAAAAACAATCCTAAATTTGGTTAGTCCAGAAAAAAATTGGAAAAAGTAAAAGCGAATTTGAACAACAAAAAAAAAGAGTGAAGGATTGGAGACACTTACGTATTGGTCGCTCGAAAGATGGCCGAGATGGATTTGGTCATCCCCCCGGTGGCATCCGGCTGAGCTGAGAGCATGGATGATCTCCTCGAGTTATCGTCTATCAAGCGCAATTCAGCTTGCTGTTCGGCGTAGCTGTTTGAGAAGAAAACGCCGGCATTTTCGTCCTCCTCATCTGTCATTTTGGGACCCTGAGAGACGCGAAAAATTTCAAATTTGTCAAGAAGGAAGAAAGAAGAAAGGCAAGACGGGGCTGACTAAAAACAATAATTGGGCTGGGAGCCAGGAGGAAAATGTCATTTGTACTGGCGACGAATGGAGCTGGAAGCCCCAAAAAAAGAGGAGACAACTTGCTCTAATAGCAGGCCTTAGACACCAATAGGCTCAATTCATTTTAAACTAGGCGGTGGTATTTTGCAATCAAAAGGGCACGAAAGTCCAAACTGAGCCGAGCTGAGGTGTTTTTATTCGAATTAGCCGATGCTAAGGTCAGCCAGCTGATATTCGAGTCAGAAAAAAGAAAAGGAAGTTGCTACATTTCTGGCTATTTTCAACAGAAAAACTCAAGATTTCCATTAAAAAACTTGTAAGATTTAGACTATTTTTCAGGCCTTTTTGAGTAAAAAAAACTAGACTATTTTTGGCCCAAACTTAAGGAAAAAGACTGCAAAAAAGTAGTAATTTTCAATTTTGGAGCTGAGTTTTACGATAAATGAAGCCATTCTGCGCCAAAAACACTTCAAAGCTGACTAAAAATGTGCATTTTTGATAAGTTTTGAGTTGAAATTCTTCTCGAATCTATGAGAAAAATTAGGATTTCTAGGAGAAATAAGAGAAAAAAGGCTAAATTTGAGTCGATTTTCCATTAAAAATAGCAATTGTCTGTGATTTTTTAAGAAGAAAAAAGTGTAATTTAATGGTTGTTGATCTCCGGTTGATTGAATTATTCGAATAAATTATGAAAATTTGAAGGGAATTCTTATATTTACCACGAAAAATGAATCAATTTTCTAATTTTAGCGGAATTAGTAGCGGATTTCTGTGGCCAAATTGAGAAGAGCTCTCTCTCTCTCATGTGGAAAGGACATCAAAACACTAACAAGCCGTGTGAGTGAGCTAAAAGGGCCGTAATTCAACGCCGATCATTTAAAAAACGAGTCCTCTTGGGAAAACAGAGCTCCCACGTCTACATGAAAGCTCTTTTTCAATAATTTAAATAACCAAGCTTATTATTGGAAATGAATATTTCATGTGGGAGGAAATATCGGCTTTATTCCGCCTCTGGAATGCGGATACCATGGAAACGCTGCACATTTTCTGGGAGAGAAAAACGGACGCACATGCCGGACAATTAATGGACACACACATCGCCTCCAAGCTGACTCTTGCGCAAGGCGACTCCCCACCCCCAAATAGAGCCACCGAGTGACCCCCGCGGATAAAGTAGGCCAATTGCTACTCAATGCTGCCGAAAAAAGCAAGCAAACCCAAACAATTCACAAAAAAAAGAACTCACAGATATCTGGTCGTTACTACACTTGACATGCTGGGCAGATAGGTTTTCTGATAGGAGGTATTGGGCGTGTGGAGCTCCCTTGATGTCGGAGGAACGGGTGGCATTGACTCTTTCACTGAAATCAGTAACTCGTTTGAGAAGAGGAGAGGAGAGATTCTAAAGTTGGGTGAAATTGGCTGCAAAATGTATCTAAAATGGCCAAAGTCTCAAAGAAGAATTATTTGAATTAATTTCGAATTTTTTTCTACGATTTTTTTGAGAAGAAAAGAAAGCAAATGCGGAGAGAATTTTGCTTGATTTTGGATAGCTTTTCTACTATTTTTAGATCAACTGTCGATGCTGGAAAGCAATAAAGATGAGATTGAGCTTCCTAAGCACATGGGATTCTCTCGTTTTATAGTGGAATTGGCAGCCAGGAAGGAACATATTCCTGTCATTTGATACGCACGCGAAAGGTCCTGTTATTGCAAGAAAAAGCCAACAACTGAATGACAAGCGCGAATTCTCTAGATTTTATAGAAAAAATAGGAATTTTCATGCGTCATTTAGCTGGCTTACAGCTTGGGTCGAAAGACATAGAACGGGGAGGAAACCACACAAACTTCTAAAGATCTCTCTACTTTTTGGCATTCAAGAGGAGTGATTAGATTTGGGAATGATTAATGCTGGATAGCCTAGAAGCAGCGAAAGAAGAGGTAAAAGACGAGCGATAGCCCAAAAAATGTTAAGAAGAATGGATCATCTTAAAAAAATGCTAGACAGAGTGCTCAATGAAAGGCTGATGGTGATCACCTAAGTCAAAGAAATGGTGAAAGAGCATGCCAAATGAGAAGATCTTTATGGTCTTGGAAAATAACAAATCAAAACAAAGAAAAGTGGACAGCAAAGCGCTTCGATGTACTGACCAGGGAAATAAATGATTAATTGAGAATAAGCTATGGACGCCAGAGAGATGAGCCGAACTTTTAACAGAAAACAAACGGCGGAAATTGAATTTGGGCTGGAACTATTGCGAGCAAAATAGGGGCTAACAAACAAGATGATATCTCTAGATTTAAACTTGAGGGTTTGTCATCGCTTTCCTATAGAAATATAGCTAAATTTTTTTATGCAAAATTATAGAGTAAATCAAGGGCTGCAACTTTTCAGAATATCAAAAAGCATAAACAGTAGTCCAAGATAAACTATAAATCCCGTCTGGACAGTCCTTTTTTCTAAGAAATAGCTCAATTTTCGTTTGAAATCATGTTCTACAATCTTGCAGAGGAAATCAAGAGCTACAACTTAGCAAAATATTTAAAATTGCAGGAACAAGCGGTAAATTAAAAAAAAAACCGCCAAATCAGAAGAAAAGTCGCACTTTTTTTGGAGAATTTTGAGGTGATTTCTACTATAAATTATTAACCCTTTTGAAATCAATTTTTATACATTTTGCGCTAAAAATCCATTTGGCGGCTGGAACCTTTGGATTTCATGTAGAGAAAGATCGGAAACGACCGGAAATTAGGGTCATAAGGAAGCGACGAATTGCATTAATAATAGGCAGAGAATAAATGTACTATTGTGAAAGAAAAAAATTGCTATTGCGGTTTTTTGTTGCTATTAGCCCATTTGTCGCTGTTAATTTGATCGAGTAAAAATTATAAGCTCGAACTCCCTAAAATAAAAGATCAGCTGTGCCTTTGGCCTTCGCCCAGCAGCTAATGTAGGCGAAAAAGCGGAGGAGGACAATGAAATAGGCAGTTATGTTCTGCGAGAGAAGAGCAGAATGTTCCTCCTGCTATTTTGGGCAAAAAAATAGGAAAAAGATTCTAAAAATTTGAGGAGAAAAAACTAATTAAACTACAATTTATAAAAATTGATTTCAAAATGATTAGAGATGACCTCAAAATTCTTCAAAAAATAGGCTAATGGTTTAAAGATTTTTGAGACCTGTATTTGGTTCAAGAAGGTGAACAACTAGAGGTCGCAGCTTCCCCCATAAAAAGGAATCTAATTGGACTCACCTTTCTTCTTCATCGCGTCTGTGTCGTTATTCCGTCGTGTCGTCGTCGATTTTCCACCTGAACTAATGAGATTACTTTCAGAACGAGAACGCCAAGACCAAAAGGGGGGCGGCAGCTGGCTATACAGCTGTAAGTAAGTTGATAAATTGGTAGTATTTTTTGAAAAGAGCAAAAAAAAAGAAGAAGCAGCGGTACGATGTTTGGTGGAAAAGATTGGCAAAGGAGAGAATTAGTTCCGGCCCTCTGGGCTCTCGAAATTGCCGGCTAATGTTGCTTGTGTTCGGCGGAAGTTTAGTATTCATGTCGCTTTTTATTCGAAGAAAAATCTCACTCTTTTTTAGAGACGTAGGCCTCTCTCTCTCTCTCACAGCCAAAGTTCAAATTAAAATTAGACTTTGAGAGGTACAGACAAAGATCATTCGCTCCCTGAGATTCCCAGGAAAGAGAAACCCTTCGCTTACTTAAAACAAGAGATTTTGAGAGAGAGTGGAGCATGTGCCTCGACCAGCAAACTATAAAA
The DNA here is from genome assembly GCA_932521405.1 of Oscheius sp. JU1382. Lineage (NCBI taxonomy): Eukaryota > Metazoa > Nematoda > Chromadorea > Rhabditida > Rhabditidae > Oscheius > Oscheius sp. JU1382. The sequence continues at coordinate 8,344,608 of OW051479.1, forward strand.
ACAACAGCTGCATGCCAACAAGTTGTAAAGTTTAGAGACTCCAAGAGTTGAAAAATAAGAAAATTTAGGTTCTTCTCGTGCAAGAGGCTCATTACTCGTCTCTCCAGTCCAAAAAATAAGATTTTTTTTGCTCAAAAAGGAGGAAAGAGTCCTTCCTCCACTTATTTTAAATTTTTGTGTTGAGTTGAAGAAAAGAAAGAGAAGACCTCGTCTGAGATCCAGAGGGTTATTATTAGCTGGCAAGCACGCGCTAATTACTCTCTTCACACCTCCTACAGTATACATTGGAGCTTCTCTCCCTAAAAAGAGAAAAAGTTCCAACTTATTGAGACATCCGCCTCCCAAAAAATGAAAAAATAAGTCTAATTTGAGCGATTAATTTCTTGATGAAAGGCGTAAAATTTTCGCTTTCAGCTGGAGTTAAAGGAAGACTTGCTTTGTGTTTTGCTCTCTTCCCTATATTTAAGGGGAAAGGGCTTTTTTTGAAAATAAAACGTAGCATTTTCTAGTGGAAATTGTCCTTTTAGATGTCAGGTAGAGTGATGGCTTGTGCCCTTCCGCAGCTCAAAAAAAGCCTCCCAGTCGCCTGAATAGCTCGCTGATGAATTGACTCATTCAACCAGCTGGCTTTTCCACAAGGGGCCGTTGAGAATTTGCTGATTTTGCTTAAGAGATTAGAAGGAAAGGAGTCGAGACGAATAGGTCGCAAACGTCTCTCAAGAACATAGCAATCAGACATCTGTGGGGGGAGAGTTCGGCTTTAAATACCACCTCTCCTCTTGTGAAATATAGGTTTCAAGCGGGTTTAACTAATCAGATTTCACCTGGAGAGCGAATTAGAACAACCCGCTGGGTCTTTCGCAAGAGATCTGATTCTTAAAAGGCTGATTACTATTTTCGGAGAGTTGATCTATTGATCTAATTGAAAGTTGAGCTTGTGAAATTGCAGGTTCACGAAGAAAATCAAGGAGAAAATCATGGATAAAAATGTGGTCGAATTTAAAAAATCAAGGAGAAAGTTTATTAATATTATGACTGACAAGTTATGATATTGTTGGCAAGAAAATGGATAAAAAGTTGATATTATAATTGCTTTTTTAAACTCAAATAGTTCATCAGAGTCGCTTCGAGATGGTGGACAAATCGACTATCTGGCTTGGGCTTCTTTTTTTCATCATATAGTTTCTTCTTCAACAAAGAAATGATCTGAGCTAAAAGAAATAAGCTATCTTATTTGAAAAAGTAATTTCAAACCTGAGTAGGCGGCCAGCTCAGCTCCCTTTTTCAATTCAATGGTGCCGTCGACCATTTTGACAACAAACCAGATTCCCTTATTTCCCATGGAGTTGTACTCCAAGTCGAGGATGCCCTACAACAAATTTCGTACACCGTATTTCTTCTAATAGAAGGCGGGGGCTTCTATTTTTCAACCCCCTCGTTGGACCGGCTTCTATTAGAAGAAATACGGCAACTTATTGAGGAATGACTCTACATTTGGCGCAATCTGGATTGCAGACGGCTTCCTCGGTCTCCCTGCATTTGATCGTGGCTTTTTGGCGTCTTGATAGGGAGTTGGCGTGGTCTAAAAGTTGGAATTGTTCTGATAGAGCGAAAATATAAGTACAGATCGCTTGCGAGAAGGTCCAGGCAAAGGAGAATTAGGAGGGCTTGATGGAGCTTCTCCATTTTCGATGATTTCTTCCTTATCGCATTGACTATCATCATCAGAATTTTTATCAAAAGTCTCTTCCTCATCATCTTCCGCATCCTAAAATTGAGTTAATCTCGATTTCGAACTATCAATTTTGCATTCTTTTGTTCGGCTTCCTGCTTGTCAACTGGCTCAAGAATATCTCCACTTCCATGCCCATCTCTCTTAAAAATCTTTGATTTTACCAAAAAATCAAACTACTTACTTCGTCATTTCGAAGCTCTTCTATGTGCATGTCGATTGTGTCCGTTTTCATCGTGGACATCACATCTATTGGCCGAATAATTTCTTCTATCACTTCATTTATTCTAGCGAAGCTTTCTCGTTGCCGAGCTAGAATATTTATTTCCTAAAGCATTTTTTTCTATTGGATTTAAAATCACTATGGTTGGCGATGGCTCCAAGAAGTCTTCTGGAAAGTCATCTTCTCCATTCATCGCTTCTTCTTTTTTAGCCAGCATGACTTCACCTCTTGGATTGTTGACCTCAAGGGAAAGGCCTTCGTGCTCAATGAGAGCCTCCTTAGTCTCATCCTCGAGGAGAGAGGCCTCAACCGCAAGAGGAAGAGCTTCGCTCCCAGTGAGAGAAACTTCAATATCCATATCCTCACTCTCAGCTTCAAGAGGAAGAACCTCATTTTCGAGAAGAGAAGCTGCCATTCTCTCAGCTGGCTGTGGGCTAGGGCATATCCACGGCATGGGAATTGCCGTCGATCTGTCCATGCCCTGCTCTCCAACATTTGAGTTGTAGAACGCCTAAAAATTAATAATAAATCTAAAAAGGAATGATCAAAGGGACTGTTCAATGCCCTCTAATATCGCGCGCGCGCCGAGACCAAAAGTTAAAAGGAATATCCGGCATCTTTTTCAAGCTGCTTTTATAGGCTTTTTTTCATAACATTAATTTTTACGCGCAAAATTGTAATCAGCGCATAAAATTACATCTAAAAAGATGTCCCTAAAACTCACAAAGTTATCAGATTGCTGATGAGATGAGAGAAGATTAAAGCCCTCATTGATTATTGTAAATTGGCAGTTTTCGAAGTAAAACATGCCGGAGAAAATACAGTTATTAAACGACATTTCTGGAAGATTCTCATGAAATATAGCCACTAGAAGAAGAAGAAGAAGAAAAATGAAACCAGGCCAACTCGAAGCGAATCGCAAGTAGGGCAGTCTAGGGGGCGGAATTTCTGTGCAGCTCGCAGCAGTGTTTATTAGATCATTATCTCAAAGAAGGGAAGCCGGACGCGGAATTGTCTTTGAAGGCTCTTTGGGGTCATCTCCCGGTCAATATAAACAATCACAAGATGCGGAGATCCTCTATTGGGATTGACTCAATCTTACTCGAGCGGGAAGATTTGAATTTGAAGGAAGAGTTATGACCAGATTTTATGATGGGAACAACCTTGTGCGATGTGGCCAATCCGAAAGGTGTTTTAGCTGGCAGGATTCCAGACATAGTAGAGACAGCTCACATCTAAGGCACGTAAAAGCCATCACTTTGATTGTCTCAAAGAGTTTAAGATTTTGGCGGTAAGATGAAGAGATGAATTGGATCTCTAATAGCCTAACAAGTTGAAAGCAGTAAATCGCGTAATGTCATAAAAACATAACGAAGTTTTTTCTTGATTTGTCAGACGACCACTATTATGATTCAGCCATCTCTCCTTTGAAGATTTTGAATTACCGCCGCCTCGGTCGGACTTCTTTTTCTTTCTTTGTTGATTAGTAAAGAGTCAACCATCAATTGGACCCTAGTTGAGAATGTAGTGGAGGCAGCTGTCAGCGAGCCTTTTGAAGCACAGCTGCTGGGTCTCGACTCCAATCTTTATAAGGGAATGTTTTAGCTTTTTGAGGCAGTTTCGAGTATTTATATCCTCCCTTCTACCTAAAATGCCCTCCACTTGTCTTCTTAAAACAGAATCAAATGGTTTTATTGCTCTTCTTCATCACACCAATAACAATGACATAATGAGTTGCTTGGATTCATTGTGGTGCTATATGAATCAAAGGTAGAGAATATTCGCTCTTTTTTGTATCGTGGATCACCATCAGGGATGTCCATTTTTTTCAGCCAACGCACAAAGATATACTTACCTTCTATACGTATCTGTGAAAAGGGCTATTGACAGCATTTTTCTACTCACACACAACTATTATAAAATTTAGAATTATCATAACAACAAAAACAAGTAAAGCAAAGTAGAAAGGCAAACTCGACGCTGAAAAATTGATTAACACATAACGTACCGCGTGCATCACCATGTGATGCACGACTTTTAATCAATTTTTTTGCGCATTAGCGGTTGTTTTTTGCTATGAACCTTTGCAACCTTCCTTATTTTGACCCAAAGAACACGATGAATACCTTGGTTCAACAAAAGCCGTTTCCAGGCTGAGTTACAAGGTGACAGATTTTTAGATCAAATGTTTTGTCGCTAGCTAAAAAAGTTCAAATTCAATGGGGTTTTTTGATTATTTTTATTTTCTAACAATCAAAAAACAATAACAACTGCAGTGAACAACGTTTGTGACTAGTTTGGAAACAAGTCAAACAAAAAAAATTCTCACAAATTGAGCACTTGTGTTGACTTGCGTTGCACGGCTTCTTGCGTACGGAGTGTTTTGCATTTTTACCAGCTTCTGGTAGCAGGAAACACATCTTCTCCTATTGCTTCTTTTGGGACCTGGAACTTCAACTAAAAGTGTTAATGGGGATCGGCGAGGTATCGTCTCTTTCTTCAAGATTGATTCAATCATGCGACTCTTGAATTCCGTCATGGTGACCTTCTCAGCAGTCTTGCACTGCAGGAACTAGGCATTAGTCATCGCTGTTTGGGCTAGCAAGTGGACAAATAACCTAAGGTACCGCTTGGTTGTTCTTTTGACAAACGGCGTGTAGGGAGCCATCTGGTCCGATAGGTCGACAAAATCTTTGGTGACGTTGTAGTATTCAACAGCCTTGGGCTTGCCGGTTTCCCCATGACTTGCATCATGGAAACTAGACAGCATCATCAACTCCCGCTTATCCTTCCATCGCAACACAGTCACTCCTTCTGCATTCTGTCTGCCAATTGTTTCTCCACGTTTCAAACGAGTATTCTTGACCTCCTGTGGAATACCGACCCTGCTACTTCGCAGCGTTCTAACATAATCTGTTTCTTTCGACAGCAACTTGTCAACCAAGGGAATCGATGAATAAAAATTGTCTGCAGTGAGTACTCTTCCTTGATTCAAAAACGGCTCCATCAAACTCATCACTACATTCTCAGCCACTGGCCCAACTTGGTTTCCTTGCTTGCCAGCATAAACCTGCAACTTAGAAGTGTAGCCGCCTTTGGAGCAAGCCTTGAAAAGTTTGATGCCGTTTTCCTTTGATATACTGCCGGAATACAACTCTTCCTCTAAACGGGACCATCGACTCATCAATTGTCACGTCCTTCCCTGGTCTGTACACCTTCAAAAAAGATTCGTTCAACATATCCAAAATCGGTTGGATTTTGTACAACCTGTTCGTCCGATCGACCAGTTCATTGTCTGCAAAATGCAGACTGTTGAGGATCTGGGTGAATCTGTTCCTGCTCATCAACTTTGCCGCAAACGAGGGACTGAAAATACTTCTGGTTGACCAATAATCAGCCAATTTTGCTCTTTTCTCAAGAGTGATGACCTTGAATCAACGATGGTCAAGAGAAAAGGATTATCTGGAGAAGGATCAAGGAGAAGTTGGCTGGTGTGGCGACTGGAGGGCGGTTGGTGCCTAGCGCAGTGTTTCCTACTCATATATTTTGTGGTAAAATAAACAGAGTTTGATGAATTCACTGTTTCACTCCGACCCATCCCCCCAAGTAAATACCATCCACCACCTTCACACAAGTCCCATTTGTATACAGATTCCAAAAAAATTGAACAATTCTTCCTTTTCCATTGGCTTCCATTGAGTATACTTGACATATCCATATCTATTCGCTTCCGTCAAAATCAATTGAACCATTTCATCCGTGAAAAATAATCTCCAAAATTGAATGGCATCTGTATATCCATATATTGCATCGTCTTGGACTCCACTGTTTTCGTCAGAAAATGTGAACGGCTCCTTGGGTTCAAATGTGCTTCTCCAACTAGGATATTGAGATTCCAATCTAACTTCATCGTCGTCACTATCTGAGAAGTCGTCAGAATCATTAGCATCCTCTATTCTTATCAAAGCAGGCTGTGGGTCATCATTCGAGTAGTCTTCTTCCTCCTCGTCAGAATCTAACAATAGTCTGTCTAATGAATCATCCAAGTCATCCATAGCTAGATAATATTCTTGAAAAGCAAAATAAAGTTGATATATAAAAAAATTACCAGGAACACAAAAAGTAAAAAAATGCACAAGAAATAGAGAAATCGCATTGATAAAAAACGTGCGAGTGAAAAAAAGTGGTCTCTGGGACCACGTGCATCACATGGTGATGCACGCAAAAGCTAATTAAAAAAAGAGCTCGGTCCAAATGGCCAGCCAGTAAAAAAAAAAAGCGCTCGGTACGTTATGTGTTAATAATTCTAAAAGCGAAGTCTCACGAGAATTGAGAAGCTTCAAATAACTTACTTCCATAACTTCCAATCCAATACGATCTGTCATTTTGGCCGTTGGTCGAATTGAAATACAGTCTTATTATATTTGTTGGTGATAAAACTGATTTGGAAGTTGAATTCGTATCCAATCTAAAAAAAATAAAGTTTAAACAACTTTCTTACATTTGAAATGGAGTAGTAGTAGCAATATCACTATAAAATATGAGCTGACTGTCCGTGTTTAAATGAAGCGTTGGGAAAGTGATTAACACCTGTTTTCCTTCGCTAACAGTAATTACATATGAGCAGCTGGTGCTGTCCATCCCATTCGGATATCCGGGAGAAAAGATCTAATTAGGTGATTTAATCAACAAAAAAAGAGCTACCGTTCCATTCACTGAAAGAAACTGCGGCTGGGAGCTGCAATAAACTAGCTGTCTGGTAGAAGGCGGAGTTAGTGTCGTTGGAGGGAAGTCGCAGATATTATTCCAATCTGTATAAAAATGGTGAATTTGACTAGAGGAGGATTCTTTTTCAAAAAAAGTGTGACCAGAATTGAATTCATTTCTCTATAATCATCCAGTGAAATTTGATTTTTAAAAAAAAAGAAGAAATATTCGCAAAATTTATGGGATTAAAATGAGATCAAAATCAAAGAATTTGTTTTTTTGGATTGATATAGACCCCCAAAAGTTCCTTGTTACCTCGAAAAAAAAGCACTTTCAAGGATCCAATTATCTTAAAAAATTTGCTCTTTCTGCACGTTTTTTGTCTATTTTATAGCTCAGTTTGTATTACCTTTCTAACAAACTGCTCCTATTGTTTCTCCACAATTATCGTTGATCCATTTTCTTGTAGGAATAATATCAGGAGCTAATGCCATAATCACACAAGCTCCCATTTGAACATTCTCATAGCCTGTTTTCATCGTTATTTTAAGAAAAAAGGCTTACCAAAATTACTGAAATCGTAGGCACTTCCATCATCCCACGAATAAGAGCAATTTGTGTTGGTTAATCCAGTATAGATATATTTGATTGTAGAAACTCCAATATTGTTGATGAATTGACTGACTCCAAGCGAATGAATTGAGGCTTCATTTGAAGACCAACTACATTGGGCGTTGGAAAAATTGCCGATTAATGAAACTGGCCAATAGCATTTGTCTCGGAAAGAATACGAGACAATATTGTTGGAAGGCAAGCAGATTGGAACTGAAATTTATTTTTAGTTGAAAAGAGGGACAAACCAGTTATTTTGGGAGTGTACTTGCAGCCAAAATTTGTATTATAAATTTGCACAGGTAAATGCGAATCGCTTTTAGCTAGGCTATTCAAACCATTCCCATTTGGGTTCTTTTTGGCTTCTGTTGGATCATGTCGAGACATGTCCACCGGAAATGTGGCCTAATCCCCATTGGGATTAGACAGTTAATTGTGATATTGAGTTAGAATAAAGTGATAGTTTTCTCTCTCTCTCTCTCTCTCTCTCTCTCTCTCTCTCTCTCTCTCTCTCTCTCTCTCTCTCTCTCTCTCTCTCTCTCTCTCTCTCTCTCTCTCTCTCTCTCTCTCTCTCTCTACCTAATACATAACAATTTTAGAGAAAGGTCGCTTTTCGGCGAGGTTAGTTAGGCTTTTTGACTATGAGTGGGTTTCACAAAACCTCATGTAATTATGAGCTACAGTAATTCAAATTTGCGGGGAACAAACAGTTCGCTTTTGTTTTTTGGAATCAGTAAAAAATAATAGAAATATTTTCAGAATCTCAAACTAAATCTGAAGCAGGTGGACTATAATAACCTTGCAAAATATATTCTTAATATGAGTATCGTCTCATTTAATCAACAGCATTTGGGAGAGATTGATAGATTCATTCGCAATTTTACTAATAATAATAACCAATTTAGGCAAAGTCTTAAGAACTTTAGGAAAGTTTACGATAAATATGTAAGTTGGCTAGTCGGACGAAAACGAGTTGTAGTACGAAATGCTAAAAGGTATAAACCGAGAGGATGTTCCACAAGAAGATATTCAAAACCTCCTTAAACGACTAGCAAATTTTACTTTTACGATTGAACCATTTGGCAACGGAGAGGAGGGTCTACATCCATCAACTATTAAAATTATTCCGCCACGCCAGCTGCCCACCGGTGCTTTACCAGCTGATCCCAATTCTTCTTCTATTACGTCAGTATTATCTTTTGAGAAGAAAAACATTTTCAGTTCAATGCTTGATTCTCTTAGAGCATGTATGTGCTGTCATTGATTTTTCTGTTGCTCTGTTGCACTTTGACCGGTCAAAAAACTTTTTTTCAATCAACCCAATCAAGTCAATCAGTTCCTGCCTCCCTCTTTCCCTCCGTCTTCTGCAATATCAACACTCTTTCGAGAAGGAAAACATTTTCAATTCAATACTGGATTTTCTTAGAGCATGTATGTGTTGTTGTTGAATTTTTTGCAATAAATTTTCTTTTTCTCAAAAACATAACTACCATTTACGTTTATTCACAATTCTTTTTTCTAAACAAAGATTGCTTTGAAAAGAACTTTGATGGCTCTCTCGAGTTTTTTTCCAATTTTGGTAAACAACTTGACCACCTTTTTCTTTAGAAGCATGGATCCTCTTGTTTTGCCTCTTTCGCTTTTAAAAATATCAAAATGGAGCGGCCAGGGTCACAGATGATTTGTCACAAAGTCATAAGAACCTCTAAAAGAATGACTATCAACCACTGAGCTGTAAATTGGAATTTAACAACCCGAATTGCTTTTTCTTAAAATTTTTTCGTTCAAATATATGCCTGTATATAGGAAAGATTCCTCGCCTTGGTCAATAGAATGCGCTTATCAGGATTTTATTCACTACTACTCACAGAATACAAAAACTAAAAACGATTATTAAAGACTTTTTCGTTATACTCGATCTCAATTTCTTGGTGCATCTGTGTTTGGCTAGGCTTTTGCACTTCATACTTCTGCAAATATCGTATTCTTTTCTAAGCAATAAGATTTAAAACATACACAAACGTCTGATAAATATTTTCCACTGAATTCAAGTGTTTTCAATTTTTCTATCATTTTATAGAGCCGTTCGACGGTCGTAGGAACTGGCTCATTTTCGAAGTTCAAGTTACGAACCTTCTCTAACTGAAGTTCTTTTCTATTATGTAAAAACAAAAAGAATTACAGCAGCTTTATAGCCTCGCTTCCGTCTTTCCAGATCTTCAATAAGTTTTATATTGGAGTTGGGCTTATTCTTTTCGACTGTGATTAGCAGATCCAAAAAGTCAGTGTAATTGTGATTGTTGGCAATCATTCCATATTTCCTGACAAAACGCTCAAATTCGACGGTGTATTTTCTGATTAATTGGGCCTCTTTTTCAAGCTTTGCTCTCTAAATGTCATAATTATCGTTAAAAAAAGACAAGTTCTGCCCAAATTGTGGCTGGGGGTGACGGTTATTTGCAAAATATCAATAAAATGTTACCTCATTTCTAAGATGAGTAATGGCTTCCGTAGCATTTCTAAGCGTAATTGAAGTCAAAAAGTGATTTTTAAAATTGATGGAAAAATTACTATTTTCTCGACAAATTTTTGCTCATAATTTACGTGCATATGGGATTGGTATGAGCACTTGTTTTTGCATTGATGACAACATTGGGTATCATCGTCTATGCACCAGCATTGCAGCAATTCTTCGTTTGGATGTTTTAGAGGCTGACAATATATTTGCAAAGAAAATTATTCTTACTATAATGCCCTCTAGATAACATTCTTTATGGCAATGGCTGCTATAAACGATTTCATGATATTCTTCATCTTCAAAGTAGCAAACTGGCTGATATGTCACACATTTGGTGCATACTGTCCTAGGCTTTTCCAATTTTACGGCTTCCATGACAAACTGAATTAACGTAAGCTCTCTAATACATCTGTCTTCTATAATCGTCACCATTTTGCTAAATTTGGAGCTATTCGAAAGCTCAAATCCACGCGCACGTTTCCAGCGTCTAACATCGAGACTTTAATATGTGACCTTAGAACTATGGTCCAATGTTCGAAAAGTTTAACATCTTGGTCATGAATTTCTGGTAAGTTTTCCCCATTGTTTTACGTTGGATGCTAGTTAGATGTTAGATGCTAGAAATGCCCATGAAATGACTCCATGTTCAGCAAAATCGACCATTTGAGTCAAAAATTATGAACCCTCAAAGTGAATCCGTCTGATTGTCAACCACCCTCAGATATTAGATTTCAACAAATCACCAACCTGTTTTATCTGAACGCAGCTGACGTCTCCTCTTTCGATACAAAGCTCATATTCTTTTTGTCTTCTCTCTAAAATTCGGTTGTTTAGTGCTTGAGCCCTTGTAATTTCGGCCAGCGGCTTTCCAAGAGAGAAGATCATCTTACGAATGTTGTTCAAATTCAGCGTATTTTGAACGTCATGAGGTTTGATTCCTTGCACATAATTGATCAAGCTAAAGCTTTCATTAAGAATAATATTTTGTTACCGAAAAAATTCCTTAGAGCTGTGTTTCCAACTTTCGTTAAATTGCAATAGTTTATCTTTCGGATAGTTAATATTTTTCTTTCTACCACAAAGATAACGGAAACAGTCATTTTCAAAAAGAAAAATCTGATCTCTTAAAAGAAGTTAATGAAAGCAATACCACTAACTCATTAAAATTGAGTCCTGGTGATAATTCCCTAGCGTCTGCTATCAATGCATTAAGTACGCTCTTGGCCTGTCCAACCCCAAAACAATTTGTTCCTGTATTTGATAAAGCAAAAACGACATTTTGAGCTGCATCCGTGTGCAGATAGACTAGGAGTTCTTTGAAGCAGAAATGCAAAAAAGGAGTGGCTCTGCTTTCAGTTCCATTGAATAAAAATATAAATGCATTAATTTCCCTAATAAACGACTGTTTTGTTCTCAAAGAAAGGCTTACTCAAATTTCGAGAGAAATGATAAAATTTTGTGCATATTTTGCTCTTTTTGCCCAGTGCCTCGAGTGTCTCCAATGCCGGGAGTATCGATGATTCGAATCCGTTTTTCTTTGCCTTTAGGGCCATATTTGAAGATATAAGAAGTGGGTTCTTGGGTCCTTGATTCGCCATCTCTAATTCTTTCATTTTCTGTATTTTTTCCAATTTGTTCTTTGCTTAAAGTTGGATTCAAAACGATGCGTTGACTATCTTGCTCCTAGAAAATATTTTTCAATATATTATAGCCTAGATTTTTAGCAATCTTCAATTCTACAATAGTTGGGTTCTACTTTTTCTCGAGGAGTCGGCTTATATTATAGAGATAAATTTCTTATCAATAATAAATTCCCAGATATAGCCTGTTTAAAAAAGACGACATGCTCATTTGCAATACCGTATTCAATTTTGATATTTTTTCCTTATCCCAAATTTTGATCCTAAAATTAAATGAGCGATTCTGGTCCATCTGAACGTTTCTGGGAGTTTTTGATGCGTTTTATCGCTCTGACTACATGTAAAGACGTCTAGAAGTACAAAAAGCAAGGAAATCGCTCATTTAATTTTAGGATAAGGAAAAAATGTCAAAATTGAATACGATATTGGGAAGGAGCATGTTGTCCTTTTTTTAGACAGACTATATTCTTCCGAAAAAAAATTGAGATACAGACATTCAGCCGAATTCTTACAAGGTCTTAAAAATAAATAAAAATCTGATTGTAGATTTTCAACTGAAACTTGGCCGAATGCCTGAAGTAGGAAAGTGTTAGGGGAAGACTACTGTAAGCTATATTTTGGCTCATTATTACCGCATTGAATGCCTCCTCAATGGCTACTTTGATTAGGATTTTAATTTCTGAGCGTTCTGCCTCTTCGAGAGTCCTGTAGGATAAATAATTTGCAATAGAATTGATAAAAGTTGATTTTCCTGCGCCAGTTTCCCCCATCATCAGAAGAGTAATTTCTGGTTTGTTGCTAAAAGCAATTTTTATATAAAAGATTATTAATACTTATCAAAGTCCAAGATTTGTTCCAGGGCAACAGAAATCTCAACTTCTTCTTTTGTTAATGGATTCTGGCGAACAATTCGTTTTAGACCCTTTATCGACTTACAGCAATATCGTATCTTCTCTTCCAATTGTTGTACACATCCACTGCTGCTGGATATTTTTTTATTAGAAGATCGCTGAGATCAGCGAAATATTCCCCATTCAGTCTGAACTCTGCTAGTTTTCTGTCTGTAGCATTGGTGATTAGCCTAAGGAAGCATTCTGCTTCTTCTGTTTTCCAATTTACCGTCAGCTAAAATTATCTACCAGGTTTTATTATAAATAAATTCACCGGTACAGCAAGAGTAAGCTCTCGTTCAGCTAGATTAAATAACTCATTCGACATGAGAATATTCCTTATGACGTGGAGCTTATCCTCTACGGTCCTATTATTTGGATCGCTTAGGTGAATCTTAACATCCTTTTGCTCTCTCGGCGATAATCGACTTATGAATGTAAGAGAATCCATACCTAAAGTAACTGTTGCTTTATTGTTATGATATAAAGAATAGGAAGGAGTAGTCAACGCGCTATTTGCTCTGAAACAGTTTTGGAGGTCTGAGATCAAGAATTCCTTCTAGCAAAAGTGATTCAAAAGAGTGAAAAATTACAGGGTGGCATAAATTTCAGCCATTAATGAGTTGAACTCAAATATTTGGGACCGATTCCAAATCGGTTAACTCGATTCTAAGCGACCTTGCTGGTAAATATGGAAGAAAATTAATAAATTCCCTATTTATGGTGTTGCAGTTAGAAATTGGCGTAATCTAAAGACGCTAAGGGTGGACTCCGCCTTTCTCCCCAATTCGTTATCTTTTTTGTGCCATTCTCCCCAAAATTTATTCGTTCTTCTATACAAAAGAACGACAAATGATTCAACTGACAGCGAAATCAAATAGGAAAAGGTAGTAAGCATTATTTCTTTTAAAAAATTAATTCAATGTATTAGCCATAAAGACTTGTATCAAACTATGAAATATGTAATTAGATATACGCCTGATTCATCTGGAATAGAAGCTATAAATTACCTTAATAGCGTCATCCAACACAACGGAAGTTTTCCTTATAAAGATGAATTGTTAAAGGCCGGCTTTTAAATGTTATAAAATGTTTATTAACAGTGGACGAATGAGCCGAAAATATCTGTCACTGAAAGAGTAGAGGCTTACTTAGGTAAACTTAATGAACTTTAACAGCAATACAATCTATATCAAGCTAGAAGGGCTTCTTCCTGTGCATCTCGGAATCAAATTTTACAAAAAAAAAATAACTCCGACAGGACTGCTTCCGTAACTCCCATTCAAACAGGCCCTGGAAATAAGGAAAATGACAAAGCGATGCTACCCAGTGTTGCTACCGATCGAAAAACGAAAAACCTCAGGAAAAGAAGTCGAACAAAGCAGCCTCATATGATGTAATAACTCTTCAATTAGTGAACCCTGATGAAAATAAGTCAAATGATCTGCCATCACCGACAAAACCTCCAGGAATTTCTGGTGTAAAAGAAAAACCGCAAATAGCTCAAGTTGAAAATAATTCAGTTCAAGTACCCATAAAGACTGAACCAAGCAGCACTCTTGCTAAAGTAACTGAACTACAAGAAGCTCAAACAGAAAAAAATATAGCACTTCCACTACCTGCAGCAAATTAAAACATTAACACTTGGGGAGGGGTTAGGGAAAAACGCGTAGTGAAAAGATATTAGCAGTTTATTTTAGGATTTGTCAGGACTTTCCGCTTAGGATTACTGGATATCTGTGAATAAAGAGTTCTAATAGTTGTTCCTTTGTTTAGTGGTTAGGCATAGCTTAACTATTAGCACAGATAGAATAGGCGCTGACTCTTATATTTCTTGAAAGAATCGCAATCTTAATATATATAAAATCCTTCCGTGTCATCCTGTCCATCCGTGGCCTTTTTGTAAATCCGATCAAATCCTTTATTTTTTTGGGGGAGCGGTCGGTTTTTTTTCTAATGTTTCTAATTTTCAGGAAATTCCAAGGATTCGGTAGAAGGTCGGGTCGAAAGGGGTAAAGTCTTAGGGACTCCCTGATAAGCTATGGGGTTTGGAAGCGTCAGGTTTCTGTAAAAGCGTATTTAGGTTCGGGCGGACTACTTTATAAAAGTAGTGAAATCTTTTTTTTGACTCTATAAAAGCTAGGGAATTCTTTTGCTTTTCTCGAAATGACAGCCTAAATCGGCTCATAAGATATAGATCATTGAGTTTATAGTTGTGCCCCTCCCCCACAATGTTAGACTTCCTTGAGCAAATTAGCACGGTTCTAGGTTATCACCAGTCCTAGCGACAATGAATAAGGATCCTTGGGGAAAAAAGTCCCAGATAAAATTTGAGGGGAAGGGAGCCTAAAATTTGTAAAGAAGTTTCACAAAGTGAAAAAAGTTGGGAGGACCTTCAAAGAACCGCCAGAGGCGGCGCAGCCCACTTGTTGAAGAATAAAAACGAAAAGTCTAGAACTTTTATTAGAGAATATACTAAGTTTATGAAAAATTCTCAAGGAGTCTTTCCTCAATAGAGTGGGGAATGGCAATTGACCCAAAGTCGAGAAGTTTATTCGGAATATTAGGTCCATCTGTCCAAGCGCTTCCATCAAATATCTCCGTAGAATCTCCAAAATCTCCAGCATCTCCAAAAACAATCGTTCCTTTTGGCAGCTTTCCAATTCCGAATCGGCTCCTCGGGTTTTTGAGGTCCTCCTTCTTTGTCCACTTCTTGTCAGGATCTTCGAGATCAATTTCCCAGACGCTATTAATTGGCCCAGATTTTCCTTGATAACCACCAAAAATGGTTAGAATTGAGTTGTTTAAAAGCATCGATTGACCGTAGAGATCAAGAGGAAGATCACAAAAGATGGACCACTGTTGCAGTTCGGGATCAAACATTTCTACGGTAATCAAGGCTACAGTGTGTTGGCAGCCGCCAGCTACAATGATTTTGTCTTTAAATACAACTGCTGTCGTATGACATCTTGAGCTGTTTAACTGTCTGAAATTTTCATCTCAAAATTTAAAAAAAGCTAACGGCATGTAGGTCCATTTATCCTCAGCGACATTATATTTTTCGACTGTTTTCAGACTCCTATCTGAGAGCAACTTATGTCCACTCAGATAGCCACCAATCACCCAAATTTCTCCCTTATAAACGACGCAACAATGTTGCAGATTAGTACGTTTTTCATTCAACTCAGCCACTTCACTCCAAGTTCCGTCGTTGTTCAACTTGTGGACTTCTTGTTGGGCTTTTGTTCCTCGAGAATATCCACCAATTATATAAAGTGTATCGTTGAGGATAACTGTTCCAAATTCTTTCATTTCATAGGGAAGAGTTAGCTTCAATTCTTTCCATTCGTTGGCATCCGAATTGAGTAAGTAGATGGCCTTCTGAGTCCAATCCGTCTTGCCTCCCATAACCAATACCTAGGAGAGTTTCTTCATTGATTTAGGGATATTTTTTATGAGTTTTATTTAGCTTTTATGAACCAAGAGTCATTTCTTTCTACTTCTTTTTAGGATCAAAAGGCCACTCATATCAATTGATCATTTGATCGAGATTGGGGCTATTTTAGCTGTCTGGGAAACGGCTTAGAATCTTTCTTTGCTGAACTCTCAAAACTGCAGAAAATTAGACAATTGTTAGGTAGATTTTTGAGAAATTTCATTCAAAATACCGGCACCAAAAGTGAAAAATTGTTAAAAACCTACAGCTGTAGCTTCAATCTCATCTTCGTACGACATGGCGTTGGCTATTTCAAAGTCGATTGATTTATCTAAAAAAAGATTTTTCGCTTTTTTTAAATTTAAAATCAAGCTAACCAATTTTAAAATGTATCAATTCCTTTTGAAGTATCTCCTTCTCTTGAGTAATCCTCTCAATGGTTTGCTGCAAAACAAGGATTTCTTTATCTTTCAATTTTAATTCGTTGTTCTTCTCTTCAAGCTCAACCGATTTCTCGAAGAATAAAGCCTGCGCCTGAGCCAGGGCAGCTTGCGCTTGGTAGAGCTTCACCATATCAGGCACTTCAGTCATTCCTAAACTTACTTCAATTTAACTCTTCAAGTGGAGAAGAATTAGGGTAGCAGACGGGGTTAGAAGAAACAAATGCGGCAGAGATAGGGATCGAAGCTACCAAAGATAGCTTTTTATCTGAAAAATAGCGAACATTTTTGAAGAAAGATGAGCTTTGAAAACAAGACGATTTCCCTTGGATGAGAACCACTAATTTTAGGAATTCGGGAACAACTTTTGTGCCATTGACCTCTTCTAAAACTTATAATTTTAAGAAGATTTCTTTAGGATTCAAAAATTGCGAGTTTCTTGGCTATTTGAGTTACTGTCTTAGGCTATTTAAAAGGATAGCTTTGATCTATTTGAAAAAAGAAGAAGCAAGAAGTGCTGCACGACACAATCAGACCACTCCTTTGGCTTTTATAAACCATCTCCCAGTGATAAAGATCCTTTGCTGTGAGTCAACTTCGGTGAAAAGATCAATTCTGATAGCTAAAGAACAAGAACAAACCTCCGCATTTGGTGACTGCAGCGCTATCTCTTCCGGTCTCTGACAGTTAAACACCATTCTGCTACTAGTTTGAGATTAGATTGCAATAAAGAACTGACGATGGCACCAGACTGCATTCGTCCAGCCTACGTAGTCTGTGTGGGTTTTTCTTTGTTATCACCTTGGGAGAAAGAAGCGAAAAAATTTATTTTCAAAAGCGAGATGATATTGTAAGAATTGAAAAATCTTTAAGAAATCTTTCTTCAAGAAATTGAGGAATAGAAATGTAGGCAAGCGGCGACAAATCTTGGGGCAGTTTGGGTCCCTCAATCCACTCATTTCCAGCAAATATTTCGGATGTTTTTCCATTTCCTTCCCAACCACCAAATATAATAATTCCACTTGAGATATTTCCTATTCCAAAATTGCGTCGTGGATGTTTAAATCTCTGTTTTTCTATCCATTTCTTCTCGGGATCTTCGACATCCATTTCCCAGACGCTATCCCATGCTGATTGTCCTCCAAAAATGGATAAAGTTGAATTGCTGATTAGCATCGTATGGGCAGAAACTTTAAAAGGCAAATTCCAAATTAAAATCCATTTCTGTAATGTTGGATCAAACATCTCCACAGATTTTAAGTTTTTTTATTGTATCCTCCAGTGACAAATATTCGATCCTTAAATACTGCTGTATAAAATCTTGGAAAATTCATTTCTCTGAAAGGTTTTTAATTGAATTTTGCCTTTTTCTTGGTCAGTTAGAGTTTTAAATCTACCCATTTCGCTTAGTCTAAAGTGAAAATATTGCCGCTTTCAAGTAAAAATAAAAACACAAAAAAAATTGGAACTAGTAAACCTTTGGGGCCCCAGTAGCCATGGTTCAATTTTTATGTTTTCAAGAGGATCGTGGGTTCAATCCCCCTCCCCGACTTACATTTTTGCTTTATTAATTCAAGTCTTTTTTCATATTTTTTGACTCAATTCAGCCGCACAAAGCACACTGAATCGGCCTTTTACTGCTCCTTTGCTGCTCTGTAGCATTGGAATTCTCTGGCTTATCGAGCTGTTAAGCTGCTCTGAGTCGGGAAATTGGATTTGTATTTAAAGAGAATCAACTTTTCAATAGGCAAGCATCTTTTATCAATAGACTTGCTCAAAAAATGAGTTTGTCATTGGATAATGAGGAGATGCCGATGCATATGTGCTTATAATGCAATAAAATTTAGTCAAAACGCCAAAAATATGAAAAAAGACTTGAATTAATGTTGTGTATTAGGTAGAGAGAGAGAGAGAGAGAGGGAAAAACACTATCACTTTATTCTAACTTAATATCATAATTAACTGTCTAATCCCAATGGGGATTAGGCCACATGTCCGGTGGACATGTCGAGACATGATCCAACAATTAATAAAGCAAAAATGTAATTCGGGGAGGGGGGATTGAACCCGCGACCCTCTTGACAACATAAAAATTGAACCATGGCTACTGGACCCCAAAGGTTTACACTAGTTCCGAAAAATCTACTAGAATGAATGGCGAAATCAGGGGATTTTAGTCAGATTGACAATTATGATCCAGGAGATCGCATTGAATCAATCTTTCTTCTCGTTTTCAGATGCTTGGGATTGAGAGCAAATGATTTTTAAACAATTTATGAGAATTCCATTCTTCGAGGGAACGAGGAATGGATTTCATACAAATACGGCTTTAAAAATTATGAAAATTTGTTTAGAAAACTTTCTTCAAAGGAGCGGGAAATGGATGTATAAGCAAATAATGATAGATCTTGAGGCAGTTTAGGTCCATCAATCCAGCCATTTCCATCAAATATTTCGGATGTTTCTCCACTTCCTCCCCAACCACCAAATACAATAATTTCATTTGAGAGTTTTCTTATTCCAAAAACAGATCGTGGATGTTTAAAACTCTGTTTTTCTGTCCATTTCTTCTCGGGATCTTCGATATCCATTTCCCATACGCTATTTAATCGACCAGATTCTGAATTGCCTCCAAAAATGGATAGAATTGAATTGTTGATTAGCATCGTATGACCAGTAATTCCAATAGGCAAATCACAAAATAAAATCCATTTCTGTAGTTTTGGATCAAACATCTCCACAGATTTTAATCTTTCTCTATTCCATCCTCCAGTGACAAATATTCGATCCTTAAAAACTGTTGCTGCTGCATTACATCTAGCATAATTCATTTCTCTGGAAGATTTCGGTTAAAGGGACAGTTCGATGCCTTTGACAAATTGCTTTTATTCGATGCAAAATAATGCGCTGATTTTGGAAATACACACGAAATTGCATAGCTAAATGTTAAGAAATAAATTGACAAAGCAAAACGAAAAGTGTTCACTACAGTAACCCAGTATGCACCTTCGCCCGCGCATTTAAAATTGGATTCGTAATAGGTTCTACTGCAATCTGCCGACTTTTGACATTTTTTCTCAATTTTTTAATTCTATTAGCTTTTATGGGATTTATCGTTATTTTTATGCAAATTTGACTACTTTCAGACAAACTTTTTGATTTTATTTTTCATCGATAAAAGAGTCTAAATGATGGCGAAATGGCAGAATTCATAGAAATACAAAAATCACAATGAAATTTGCATTTGGGAAAATCTTTGTCGAGTTAGGCAAAGATCCAACGCTAGAGACTGTCCCTTTAAAATTTGGAGGAAAACTTACGGCATGTAGGTCCATTTGTTTTGAGAAATATCGTACTTTTCTACTGAATTTAGGGCATGATTTTCAAAATATCCTCCAAGAGCCCAGATATCTCCTTTGTAAACCAGAGAACTACTGGAAATAGCAGTTCTTTTTTGATTTAGCGATGCCAATTGGATCCAAATTCCATCATTTTTCAATTTATAACAGTCCTGCCGACAACCATTGTCATATCCTCCAAAAATATAGATTTCTTCGTTGAGTACAACAGCTCCGAAACCATACATTCCCATTGGAAGAGTGATTCTTAGTTCCTTCCAAGTTTGAGTCTTCGAATCGAGCAAGAAAATTGTATTCAGAGGTCCATTGCCGCCCAAAATTAAAACCTACAAGAAAAATGGACTAAAAGTAAAATTATACCGATGTATTTTCTTCATCGCCTTCCAACTCCTCCACTTCTTCTGCTTCATTTTCTTCATTTTCTGTTTGAGTTGAGCTTTCTAAATCGATTCTAATCTCAAAAGAAGAGACAAACCAGCTGTTCTGCTGAGTTCCCCTCCTCCCTCCATCTCAACCAAACTGTCAGCCTCGACTTCCAAATGACAAAGTTGTTTGATTATTTGGGCGACGTTTTTCCTGATTTCTTCAACATCAGTTTTTACATCTCAAAAGAAGTTGAAAAATGAATGAAATTACTTCTGGACGTCCGTTCTTGTCGAGCCCTACACTCAGCTATTTCCCTTCTGAGTTTCTTCACTTCATTCTGCGCCAATACGCTTTCTGCTTCTTTTTCTCCAAGCTGCTTTCTCAACACTCCGACCAATTTGTCATTTTCTATTCATCGAAAAAGACTAAACTTTCCTCACCTTCAATCAAAGATCTGATTTGTCTCGCCTGTTTTTCTTTTTCCTTTTGCAACTCCTCGACTTCCCTATTTTTCTGCTCGAACTTCTCACTCTTTTCATCTAATTCAAGTGATTTTTTTAAATGCATTTCCTTAGCTTGAGTTAGCATTGTCTCGAGCTCATAAACTTTCATTAGATCAACAGCATTTTCAGCCATTCTGGACAAGTTTATTAATGAATGTAACAGTAAAAAGGGGAAAAAGGCTGACAAGAATATCGATAAAACGAAGGAGACTGATAAGGACTGCAAGACAAGTCTAAATGGAGTTCAACAGCTGTGAGAAATTCAAAAAGCCCTCTTCCACTTTTCCCAAAAAAACTCAAAAAATATTGTTAAATTATTTATTCTCAACTAAGAATAATTAACAGAGCTGTTGACAGAAGAAATCAATCACGAAATTTCCACAAAAATCAACTAATTTGTTTGATCTACACCCCTAGTTGTTGGCCAACTCTTCAAGCATTTTCCTATGCGCAACGGAAAAAAACCACGGATTTTCCAGTTCTTGATAATAACAATCTGAAGGGTGGCTTGAAAAAGCGAGATAGATTAGGTCTTTTTCCTGTCAATTGGTCAAATTCGCGAACTTCTAGTTGAAGATACGGTAGTCTTTGGTGTGAAAGTTGCTATCAAGAATTATTCTTGGTTTTTGGAAATATTTTCTTCATCTTCGTCCTCAACGAGGCAACGACCCCTAAATTTAATCCTCTCGAGAGCAATCCTATTGATAAAATATGCTTGCCTGTTGAAAAGTTGATTGTCTTTAAATAAAAATCCAATTTCTCGACTCAGACCAGCTTAACAGCTCGATAAACCAGAGAATTCCAATGCTACAGAGCAGCAAAGGAGCAGTAAAAGGCCGATTCAGTGTGCTTTGTGCGGCTGAATTGAGTCAAAACGCCAAAAAATATGAAAAAAGACTTGAATAAATAAATCAAAAATATAAGTCAGGGAGGCGCATTGAACTCGCGACCCTCCTGACAGCACATAAATTGAATCATGGCTACTGGGGCCCCAAAGGTTTACTAGTTCCAAAAAATTATTTAAAAGAAAAATCTAAAAGTACCCTTTTTGAGAGTGGACCTATTATTATTTTACGGTAGAAAATTGGCCTTTTTCGGAAAACCATTACCTGAGGCGAAATTAAATTGGCCTGACCTAAAAACTCGTTTTCAGGGGTTTTAGACGCTGAAAAATTGATTAAAAACATCTACATAATCGCCAAAACGAAGGTGGGCCTATCATTATTTTACGTAGTATATTAGACTCAGATGAAGAGGACTCACGACGAATCAATTCAATCAAATCCATTTGATGCAACAGCTCTTCCAAATCTAAGTGATTCTGATTCAGAAAATTCCATAAGTTCAATGCCGATTATGGATTCATGGTCTAGCGATTGCAACACGCATAATCGTTGGACGTTTATCGCACAAGCCGGTGCTTCAAATATTGTTTCTTTGTGTGAAAAACTAATCGAGTTCTACGAACTCTTTCTTACACAAGAAATGTTGGATTTGATTGTTATCGAAACAAACAGACAAGGAAGAGTAAAGTTCGCTGATTTTACTGAAACGTCAAGTCAAGAATTGAAGAAAATGTCCGGCTTATGTCTTCAAATGAGAGTAGTAAAACTTCTCACTCTAAGGGATTATTGGAGTAGTCGTTCAGCTCTTGGTGCTCATGTCATTGCTAGCAATATTATGTCAAGGCGAAGATTTGAGCAGCTAATTTCATCACTTTACTTTGCAGACATTTGCTCTCCTGATGGCACAAGATTATTGAAAATAAATCAGGTCCTTCGCATATATTCAACTCCAACTGCGAATCCGCTTTTCGGCCAGAAAAATACATTAGCATCGACAAATCTTTAGCGCCATTCAGAGGAAGAATATCATTTCGACAATACATTCCATCCAAAAGGCACAAATATGGCATAAAGCTGTTCAATTATGCTGTAAAGGCGGCTTAATGGGATTCGTTGATCATAGTGATAAAATGGCAGCTTACACTCCTTTTGTAAGAAAAACTACAAAGTGGTATCTAAGGATTTTCTTTCACCTTATGCTTCAAACTTCCGTTGTAAATGCGTGAAAACTATATAATGACATAAGAGAGAAAATCAAGTTCAACGAATTTAAATTTCAGCTGATAGAATCCTTACTAGAGACTCAAAATTCCCAACAAAGAGCAGCTGCATGTTAGAAGAAGCAATCGGACCAAAGTCAGTTAATCGAAGAAGATGCGTGGGATGCTACCAAAAACTATTTCGAGAACAAGGACGCTCTTTTGCCGCAAGTCATTGTAAAAAAGTTACTACTAGGTGTTCAAATGTGGTACATTTTATTGTTTGAAGTGCTATCAAGTACTTCACAAAAAGTGGTGTTAGTTTTGGTGTTTTATGCTGAAAGAAATAACAAAGTTTTCATTGACCACTGTTTGTACTAGAATTGTCTGTAGGCAAATTGTCTAATAGAAACATATCACCCCCATAAAAGCCAAAAATAGAGGGACACGGGCGATCAAAAGAGTGACCCACCGGTGGGTCACACGGTCGTCAATGGGTTAAAGAGTTAGGAGAGAAACAAGGATTAACTTCTTAATGGAAAGGATTTTTCTCTTTCATGTGTGCTGGAACATTTCGCATTCTTGGCACAAATAACATGAGTTTAAAAATCTCTCATCTGATCGACCGAGACCGTCTCAACGCCTACGTATTTAGTCTCCCGCGGCCATTCCACTTGCCAACTCCTAACGCTCTGGACTACTATCAGCTCTGATATCTTTTAATTTGGAACCTTTTGTTGAGTCGAGAAGATTAGTAGCTGGGAATAGAGACCTTTCAAGATCTCGAATTAATTTGAAACTAAAGAGTGATGAATTAACACTAACACCATCATCGTCTCTATCGACTTGTTATATCCGATATTCGCTGGTTACATGTGTAGTGAATACTGATATCTTGCTGAGGCAAACATAGGTAGTTAAAATCATGTAAGATTTTGTTTGCAAGCTACTCCTTTATCAGCAGAAGATCTCTTTGTTTGCCCATTGTAACTTTAAGGCAATGCTAAGTCGGCTCACTGATAACACTTTTACTGTACGTCTTTTGCCAACTTGCTCCTCTCGCTTCTTTGATGTTTATTTCTCACCCGTTTTTCGACAAAAGCTTTTCTAATTTGTTTTTTAAACTTATTTCATTTTATTCTTTAGCAAAATGCCTACCCAAGAAGAGCCAACTATACAAAACTTTGTTGGGTTTTCGGAGGAGGATGCCGTAGTGCCAACAAACAGTAAACGTAAGCTAGTGCATAGCTCTTAAAAGTGAGAAATTTAGCCTTAGAAGGAGCAACTGTACCAATATATATGTTGAGTCAATTGAAAGAAGCAACTAGATCAAATATAGGCTGCGGTTCTTCTGGTTTTTGTCGCAAAGTAATTCATAGACTCTTAGGGTAGTATTTATTCAACTCTTACATAGTAATTTTAGACAAGTTGTCTATAAAGAGTTATTCGCATGGCACACTGAAACAGAAAAAGATGCAGCTATCAGGCAACGAGAATTTGATCACTGCTATCGAGTAAGTGCAATGCTTGTTAAATTAGTTCGATCTTCCATCCATCTGGGAACAAGTTTTTAGCTAAATCATCATCCAAATATTGTCACACTGTGTGGTTATGTTTACAAAGATGAAAAATCTCCTGAAAAACCTATTGGCTATCTTATGGAATATATGGCAGGCGGTAATTTATCCGATTGTAAGAACTATTCTTTTATGTTTCAACTAGCAATTAAGTTATTCTTAAAAAGGAATGGCTACACTCAAAAGAACAAGTGGACCAAAAATTTACCCATCTGAATACCTTTGCTAGGCAAATAGCTGTTGGTCTAGCTTTTATGCACGATCGTGGCATTATGCATAGAGATTTGAAGCCGAATAAGTAAGTTTATACCTTGGGAAGTAAAAGAGGATGCCAGGATCCGGAAATCGCTTACTGACTACCCTTATTAGCAGATTTTTCTTGGGAATCTTAAAATCATTGCCTTTAACTGAGTGTCGAATTATGAAGCGTTTTAGCTATATCTGATTTATGTGACGCAACTGGTGTAGGCACATCCAGCTGTTTCGCTTGTCTCGCAGCGTATTCGCAAAACTATTCCTCGTGACTGCTAATCCTAGCAGCTATTTGAGCACCGGTGAGCTCTAGAACAAAATGTTTTCCGCCTAGTATAACTATGTTCTTTACAACAAAAGTAACTAGTGTAACTCTTATTATTGCCAGAAAACGATTGTAAACTATATTATAAATTACCATTATCAGCATTCTTGTTTCTCGTGATGGATACATCGCTAAAATAGCGGATTTTGGACTTTCAAAGGATGTAGACAATAGTCTGAACGACCACACAAAAAAGTAAACACATCCAATTTTAAATTTTAATTCCACAGGGTTGGAGATTGGAGGTACAGAGCCCCAGAAGTTAACGAAGGAAAGTATGACTATCCAGTCGATGCATATAGCTATGGTATGACGCTCTATTTCATGTATTACAAGGAGTAAACAACTAATCTCTCCCTTTTTATGATATTTTAAGAAAACCTTTTGGAAATTGTAAATGGACTGAGATAGTGGCCGAAGCAAAAATTACAAGTGGAGAGCGCCCAAGCTTAAAGGGTAAAGACATTGATTCGATTATCAAAGAGTAAGCTCTTAAAAAATTACAAATTTCTTCAGTTGTTGGGTCACTGAGCCAGATAGTAGGCGCAAAATGTCCGACATTGTGACCCTCTTTTACCTATCAGATGGTATGAAAAAATATCCAGTTTATGATGTCTGAAATTGCAATTCTTAATGAAATTCTTGTTCTTTCTATTCAGCTGTTTTTTATTTAAAAGGTCGATCAAAACCGAAAACTACAAAGCAATTGTCGGTAACGTAAAAGTAGAAGAATGAGCTTAGTAGAAGCGAGCTGTTATCGCACTTTTCAGCTATGTCACCCCAGAGACCGGTTGTTCCTGGAAAAAGGAGAAATGGAAAAATGACGGATGGGAAGGGTCCGGACCCAGCACTGCGACACAGAGGGTCCACTATGTTAACGTCTAAAGTCCGAAGCCTGCTCAATGTTTGCCAACTGAATTGCCAATCGCTCAAGTCGTCAACACGCCTTCTCGAGTTCGAAGAGGCTCTGATGAAAATCTCCTTTGATGTGCTTGGTCTAAGCGGGACATGGAAGTCTGGAAGTGATCAAGAACTGATACGGAAATCGGGCTGTCATCTACTCTATAGTGGAGGGCAATACAATCGTCGCGGCGTGGGTTTCATTGTTGCTCTGCATTTTGTCTCCAACATCACTCGATTCACTCCAATCGACGACAGATGCTGCACTTTGGAACTCACAGATCATCAATGGAAGCTGCTATTGGTACAATGCTATACACCTACTGCCGATGCTGATGATTAAGACTACGATAGCTTCCTGAGCAGAATCCAGAGGGCAACGTGCAGGGGGTGGACTCTAGTGGAGGAGGCCGCAACCTGGGGCCAATGGGACGAGTAGAGGCCAAAGCAGAGCCCCACGAAGCTCACCGTGCGTAGTCCTCAAAAGTCTCGGAGGTGCACTATTCT
Organism: Oscheius sp. JU1382; assembly: GCA_932521405.1. Classification (NCBI taxonomy): domain Eukaryota; kingdom Metazoa; phylum Nematoda; class Chromadorea; order Rhabditida; family Rhabditidae; genus Oscheius; species Oscheius sp. JU1382. Next base: position 8,370,639 of record OW051479.1, read on the forward strand.
TCTTGGTGACTTCAACGCCTCAGTCGGACAACAGAGCCATCTACTGGAACCCTGTACGATTATTCTGTCCAAGACGGATCCAAGATCCAATTGGTTCAGATAAATAAGGTCCTGCGTGTAGCCATCACCTTCGATATTAAACACTCATAAAACTCTTGCGTCAAAGCGACTATTCGAGGAAATATCGTCTCCAATACTGTGGAAGCTCAAGAAGAACAACGGATCTAATACTAGTGGCTTTCACGAAATGTTACAATGGGTGAAGGAGTTCTTCAACGAGCTATACGAACAGACGGTGAATGTGCCGGTTTTACATCTCCGGAAGTAGAGGATGTCCCACATGTCCTTGAAGAAGAGGTCTGCAAACGACTCCGGCACATGAAAGTGCGTACGGCCCCTGGTCATGATTCCATCACTACACTGATGATCCGAGTTGCGGAAGACGAGCTAGCACCAATACTCGTAAAGCTCTTCAATCGGATGCTGACCAACCGTGTTTCCTTGTTTTTGAGATATTTCCCATCCTCAGAATTCTTTCGACGACCCCTCTTTTGTCCTGCTGAACAGAGCTGATAAAAGATATGGCGGAAGAAAACATTTCCTAAAGCGCTTTTATCTTATTTATCAGGGCACTAAAATCGGCAAATAGTTGTCGTCAATGATAAAAACGCAAACAAGAAAAGAAGTAAATCGGAATGGACCATTGAGAATGTCTAATCAAATATGAGCAAATTTTATTGGAAAAGGAAGAAAATGCTGAAAATGGACAATGGTTAGTACATCATTCCTTTGACTGTATTATTAACTTGTCTAGCTGGTCTGGCTACAATCCTAAAGGCATTACTTATGAAGGATTTATTCACTGAAATCGCTGTCGGCTGGTGGGCCTTTTTAGCAGTTAAAAGCTCCAAGTTCTGAAAGAATTTCAAACATTTTATAAGCTCTTTACCTGAGTCTCCTGGATGATTTCTCTACTAAAAGTAAGAATCTCTAGCTCTTTTACCATATTGTTGATCTCATCCAAAGTTTTCAATGGGGCTCCAGTTTTACTTGTAAAAGTGAGTCTTTGTTGATCGTAGGCACTTCGGTAAGATTTAAGTTCGCTCAACATCTTATTGAATCCGCCAGCATTTACCTTGGCTTCCTAAAAGAAGCTCCGGATCCCGTTCAAATCAAACCTCTTCTTTGATCAAATGATCCAGATATTCCAGATAAGCGTCGTTGTTCGGAATGTCTGAGTATTTCTTTAAATATGCGGCAAAATGAGCGCAGTAATGTTGGATTTTGTCTGTCTCTTTCTGTCTCTCATCTCTCTAAACATTTCTTCCAATTTTCGCAGGCGCTTACCTTCGCTTCCTGTGCTGCAATGAATTCTCTGGCAATTGCAATCTGTGAGTCTCGGCCTCGCACTTTCCTTCCAACCATTGGATCTTCCGTCTAAAAGGAGAATTGTTGCCTCTGGCTGTTTTACCCGAGTAATATCCTGAATTAAACGATATCTCACATGCATGTGAGTTTGCCAAGAATGCCCACATTCGCTACAACTGTCTGGATTCAGGAAAACCTCACACTTAAGAAGCTTAGGATTAGGGCAAACACTTGTCTAAAAGAAGAAATAAGCCTTCAGATCTCAATCACCTCAACACCCTCCAAATAACAAGGAACATGGCATTCTGTCTTATAGATGGTCTCTTGAACACCTCCATTGTTCAGAGTCCTGTATTCAACACAATCCTTGTGGGTGCAAACGGTGATCGGGTAATCCAACTCCTCGGCCTCAATGTTGACTGTTTCAATGACCAAACGCCCGCGAAGATCCTTATTCTTGGCAATACATTCTCTGATCTAAAAAACCGATTAAACTGTCAGCCAGCCAGCCAACCTCCGCGTTTTTTTCGTCAATAATGCGCATATTAATCAACTGGTTCTTGGTGATTTCAGCCAAAGGACGAGCCAACGTGCCGATCAAACGTCTGACATTATTGGCACTCAAAGTCTCTGAAACTTGATATTTATTATCAGCGACAGGTTCGGGTGGATTACGAGCTGCAAGTTCCCTTGGACCGGGTCGAGCAATGCGTTTTTTTAGGACTTCATGTTGTTCCAAAAGAAGCTAAAAGTTCCTACACTTATGAACTCTAACTGGCTACCTTATATCTCTTCGAATGGAAGTTCTCGTTTTCCTTCAATTGCTGCTGGTGTTGGTTCTTTAGTTCGTCCAATTCGACAACATGATCACTCTTGGCTTTTTCGAATTCTCCTCTCAACTTCTTCAAGTCTTCTTCATGTTTCTTTCTCTCAATTTTGATCTTGTCCGTTTCTTTTTGCAACAGCTTTCCTCTAATTTTAGCTGAATTTCCTAAGATTTACCTCCATTCTTCGTTTAAAATCAATCCTGGTAGCATCGGATTTCCTCAAAGAGTCTTCAATTTTCGTTCTGGAGATATTCTCCAATCTTGTTAGCATTTGATGCAGTTGCTTATCCCACAGAGTCACACTACAACCTAATAATCCTAACGGATAAATACTAACATTTCAGCTGTTGTGATTTCTTCATTGTCTTCTTCGGAGGAGGAGGAGACAGGACGTGGCATTGGGAGAGAAAAGGAGAGAAAAAGAGAGCTAAAGCTAGAGCACGGTTGGTGCAAAAAAAAGAGAAATTGATCGAAAAGGACTCTCAGTCCCTATGATAGCACAATTTGATTTGAAAGAAAAGGGTTTGGAAAGAATTATTTTCTTCTTTTACAAACATCTTCTCACCAAAAGATGGGAAAGTTGACTATTTGAGCCAATAAAGAGCTGATAAGAAGAGGAAATAAAAGTCTTTTTTATTCCAAGTTTTTGTTTGTTCCGTTAATCATCTCCGACTAATTGCCATTCGCCGTAGTTCGAACGACTTTCTTCCCAATCGTGGTCAAGGGGTCACGACGCATTGATCCGAGGACGGTCGACCTCTCTCTCTCCCTATGCTGCGGATATAAGAACTCTCTCAGAGAATATTCTTCCTTGAAGCTGAAGATCTAGCGACATTTTCTCCAGTCGAAAAGAGAGTTCGTCGCTTTCTTGGTCTATTCTTCCGGTTTTGTTCTTTTCTTCAAAATATTCCAACTTTTCAAGGTCTCTAGTTTCTGTTCTATTTGCTTGGCATGTTTTTGACTTTCTCTTTTCGGCCATTTGGATGCACGGATATGTCTGGTCGTTAAATTTGCCAATCGACATGGATCTCTCGAACAAATCCGCCGGCTCCATCGTCTATCATCAAAAGAATATGGTAATTTTTCCCGTCTTCAAAAATCTCTTTAGGTTGGACCGATCGAAAGACTTTTCCATGCTTTTGAAGCTGTTTTTGGAACATTTCTAATAACGCTGTGAGTCTTATTCGTAATGAGGCTTATTCGTATTTGTAAATGCGGCGAGCCCAGCTATTAATAAATCTATTTAATCGTTCTCTTACCACTAGCTTCATTGATGGAAATCTCCCTTTCTTTTTCAGAAGCCCCTATCATCGACCGGAAGATTAGTTGTCGAAGCATTTTTTTTTACAAACATCGCGCTCCAATTGAGCAATCCTATTTTCTCCGCTAAATATAAAATCGTATAGTAACTGTTGTTTTATTGTTATGATATAAAGAATAGGAAGGAGTAGTTTAACGCGTTATTTGCTCTGAAGGAAGTCTGAGATTTGTGAGATCAAGAATTCCTTCTAGAAAAAGTGATTCGAAAGAGAATGAAAAATTACAGGATGGCATAAGTTTAAGCCAATGAATTGAACTCAAATATTTGGGACCAATTCCAGTTAATTAATTAATATATTTCGGTTAACTCGGTTCTAAGCGACCCTGCTGACAAACATGGAAGAAAATTAATTAATTCCCTATTTATGGTGCTCCAATTAGAAATTGGCGTTATCTAAAGACGCCAGTGTAGATCAGCAGACGCCGCAGCCTGAATTGGATAAACAGTTGTGCAAAATGCCGAAGACGACGAAACCGTAAGCTGTAAGATAAGATTCTAGATAAGCTATGTTTATTTATAAATGTTTATTAAAACGTTAATTGGTATGATTTATCATTTGATCCCATTCTACTTTATGTAATGGAAATCCTTAATCACAACAAAATTGACGAATTTGTCTTCTTTGTCACTTGCGTAGGTAATTGAATACTATTTGTCATTATAATGACAAAGATACTTATTGTTCTCTTTGTCAATTTTTTTGATGTCAGGAAGATTTTTTTCAATATAGCTTCTTTCTTCTTCATCCTTTGTTAACATCAATCTTACTTGGGGGTGTTTGATACCTTCACAGAACCACATGCCATAATCGTTGAATTAACTCAGAGATATTTTTACACACATATAATGCTTATCATTTACCTCCTCCTCTTTAGGATATGGACTGGTAGTAAGCAGTTTTTGTTGTAAAGAGTTGTAGTGAAGAATACACAAGAAAAGTGTTGAAATTATTGAATTTACTGACTTAAATGGCCATAAAAGCTATATTCCAGTCAAAATTAAGACTTATAATGATAAAATTTGGTATTTGAATGTCGGTGGTATAAAGTGGGCGGTCCAAAAGGCTGTGCTCATTTCAATTTCTAACCAGAATAGGTTATCTTAAACAATCGAGAACTTGCAAGTTATCATTTTCCTGATATAAAAGGCTTTACTAATTCCTTCTCCTTCAGTTTTGATTCCAGTCCCACTTATGCATTATCGTTTCTGTATTGAATCTTCACGAATGACTCCCCAATGCCTGCATATCTCCTCCACTTTCTACAATAGTAGATTCCTATAATGTTTTACTTATCCTATTGTTTATTTAACTTTTCTCCTCCTGTCCTAAAGTTAATTTTGTCATTTATAATAAAATACTTGCTTTCGAGAAGGCATGTCATAGACTTTTTCGCGACTGCCTCATAGGCCACCATATAAAATGACCTCGATTTTTTCTCATGCAAACTTTCTCCAACAATTTCTATACAGCAATAATTCTCCTTTCTATTCAGTCTTTGTGTTCTTCCACTTTGTGCGAGTAACTTATTATTTTAACTTTGTTTTCTCTTACTTTATCTTTTTTCTTATACTTAGTTCTTTTTTAGAAAAATATTTTCGACTATCTATACGTCATGGACAAGTAAGTTTTATCAAAATGAATACTAGAATTTATATAAAAATTGTACAGGGTGATTCCTCCTAAAGAGGTGAACATCTTGGTGCTCGGCCAGACCGAGATGGGGAAGTCGACCTTCATCAATGCCCTGGCCACCTACATTACCTACGACTCCCTCGATCACGCTGTTTACAATGATCTGGTCGTGCTTATCCCCACCGAATTCCACCACACCGACAGCGACATGAACGAACTGACGATTCGGACCGGCGAGTCGGTGAACGAGTCCTTTGTCATGGGCCAATCGGCCACCAAGTCACCACGGGCCTACGTCCTGGAGCACAAAGATTGCCGATACAGGATTATCGACACGCCAGGCATCGGCGATGCGGACGGCATCATGGTGGACAAACAGAACATGGAGAATATCATGCATTTTGCCGCGCAATACGAAAAGATCCATGCCATCTGCGTCCTGCTCCATCCAAATGTGCCCCGGCTGATAGAAGAATTCAAATTCTGCTTTAAAGAGCTCTTTGTCCAGTTCCACAGGAGCGCCGCCAATAACATCATCTTCTGCTATACGAACACCAGTGGCTACATGTTTAAGGTTGGTTAGCAAATTGGGATCAAAACCTATAAATAGTTTTCTATATTATAGCCTCAAGATACTCTCATTCAGTTGGAACTGTTGCTCAAAGAAATCGATGAAATGCATGATATTCAAATATCATTATATTCTCAGGACAAAAACAGAGCATATTCATTCGACAACATGGCTTACCGATATTGCTGCATCAAGAATCAATATGTAAGCTAAGCAAGGGGCGTAGTCCGGGGAGGAAGGACCAATTGCCTATTTTTTTTTAAAACTTTTGACCCCAAATATCATATTTAACTAAATAGCCCTATTTAGCCCGATTTCAAATTCTCTACGGACGAGAATGAGGACGAGGACTACAAAAATCTCTACACAAAAAGCTATACTATCTCACGGAAAGAGTCAAATCGCATGCTGGAATTCATTCGAACCCTGACCCCACACGACTCCAAGGAGTCCATGGACATCTTCCGCGTCCGACACATGATCGAGTGCTGCACCAACCCATTGGCAGCCATAGGCAACGCCATCCAGAAGACCATCTCCCAGATCGATGAGTATAAGGAACTGGCGTGCAGATGTGGAGACAATGTCAAGGAGCTCGAGAAGATGTTGATGAAGAAGGTGTCCATTCCTCGCTGGAAGATGATTGAGGAAAGCGAATGGTGCCAAACCTGTGCGACCATGAGGGAGTATACTGGAGCGGAGCGGTTGGCCATCATCGAGGCTGATCCGTCAATGGCCAATGAAGACCCAATCAAGTTATTCACTCACTTAAAAGATCTCGAAAAGGGAGAGAATTGTGAAAATTGTGGGTCGAACACTAGACGGGCGAGAAACACTAAGACCTTTCGGCGATTTACTGAGGAAAAACAAGAGGAGGACATCTATGTGGCCAGTCAGATAAGAAATAAAGAGGGTAAGAGATGATTTCTGTCAACTAAAGCCTGGATTTCAGAGATCGGGATTGACCGATCCTGGATCCCGAAATCAGCAACCATCCAGATTTCGAACTGGATCATTGCAATTTCGGGATCAATTAATCCCAACCTTTTTTTCGGGATTCAATCCCGATCTCTGAAATCCGGGCTCTACTGTCAACTTCCCCTGTATGTTAACCCCCTAGGCTCAGAAAACCTTATAACTTTTCTCAGTCTAAGCAAGAAGCTGTTCGATCAAGCAAATACTTTGATCGGAGAGTATATTACTTCTTTTTAGATATTAAAAAACAGCTGGACAAGAACATTCGCTCGAATGAAGTCCTGAAGAACGAGATCGAGAATGAGCAGAAGCTGATCTATGAAGCCTGCGCCAAGGGTGCCTTTTTCCTGCAAACGAATGCTCTCACTCCAATTAACGATGCTACAGAAGGCTATTTGATGAAATTGATAAAGAGCGGTAAACAATGTGTAAGAACCATGAGATTTTTTTGAGAGAAAAAACTTTAGGGCATGATAAAAAAGGTTCGAGAGTACGAGAAAATGTTGGACAATTACCTCAATGAGAAGAAGATCTTCAATGACTATATAAGTCGACTCGGTGAAGGGGTTGAGCCCATTCGATCGGATAAAATGTTGGAGTTGCTTAATGGTCTCAAGAAAATGAAGCACTATGGGAAAAACGTTGAGGCTGCTATGAATCAGGTTCTAAAGCCGGTTAGAATCGACAGTAGGGGTGATGAACTCGAGAAGACATACAATCCATTCAAGATGTATGGGAAGATCAAGAAGGGGCTGCTCAAGCTCCTTGACTAAAAAATAAGCATGTGAAAGAATTGTTTATATCCTCTTTATGGTTCTCTAATAAGTACCATTTTGAATTTTTCTTCAGTTTTCCATATTATTAGGATGATGCAAAAGAATAAAAATAATAGCACCCTTCATTATTCTTATAGTAACACACCCAATGAGTGCCAGTATTTTTACTTATGTCTAGATTTACGACTCCACGTTCTTTATCATTAATTTTGCTTGGAAGAGTATACCTCATGAAGTTCTCCTGCTTGCCCAACTATACCGTCAAGGACTTTTATGATAATGTGGAGACGAGAAGCGGATACTTTTACGGTGAGGAGCTATTGCAACGGATTCGGCTGACTACTCAAATGGATCTCTTCTTCACTACTTTGCCGATGGCTTGTGGGGTTGGCGCTTTTGGCGAATGCGATGCAAGTGTTCTCTACGGGATTAGCAGTATTGCTGGGCATCGTGGCTTTGGTGACGAAGCTCTGTAAACCTGTAGAGACAACCAAATGCTACAATTTCATGGAACATCAAAAATTATGAAAGCACTTGGAAAATTACTAAAAATGGACGAGAACTTACACTTTTGGGTGGCTTACAGTAGCGTGCAAAAGTTTACGAATTTTCCTTTTTGTCTAGTAATTCCCAGTTTTTTAAAATTTATTCATTGTGTAACTTCTTGTTTTTTTTTAGTATTATGCTTTTTTAATTAGTTTATTAGATGGGCAAAGGAAAAGAGATCAATCTCGAAGTGCAAAAACTAATTGTTGAAGCAAAGAAAGTTGGCAAACGCACAAAAGATATCGCTAACCAATTCAACTTGTCTCCCAGCACTATATCAACTATTATCAAGAGATGTCAAGCTAGGAATATGATTCGTAAAGCTCCTCGTTCGGGTCGTCCAAAGAAAACCACTATTCGGGAAGATAAATTGATTATTCGTGCAGCTAAGGCAAACTCAAGATTAACAGCTGTAAATATACACAAGGATTTAGTTAAGTCTAATGGACTTGTAATCAGTAAAGACACTGTCAAAAGACGCTTAAGACTTCATGGATTATTTGGGCGTCGTCCCAGTAAGAAGCCAATGATAAGTGTAAAGAACAGGAAGGCCAGACTGGCATTTGCTAAACAGCATTTGGCATGGAATACAGACGACTGGAAAAAAGTAATTTTTTCGGATGAATCGAAATTTTGTCTATTTGGAAGCGATGGAATGAACTATATCAGACGTTCAGTCAACACCAGAAATCATCGAAAGTACCAAATCCCTACTGTAAAGCATGGTGGAGGTGGAGTTATGGTATGGGGCTGCTTTAGCTTGTCTGGAGTTGGTCCACTTCATCGAATTCATGGAATTATGAATGCTCCAGTTTACAAGGAAATCCTCGAAAACGTCATGCTACCATTTGCCCGTCAACAGATGCCAAGAAAATGGACTTTCCAGCAGGATAATGATCCAAAAGCTCATCGAGTCAATGCCAAGAAGATGTAAGACCGTAATTGATGCCTTTGGTTATGCTACAAAATACTAGTTCGCTTAATGTGTTTTTGATGTTGTTTCTTTATAAGAGTTTTTGTTATCCCGTTAATTTGTGTTTTTGAGTAGAAATAAAAAAAATTCGTAAACTTTTGCACGCTACTGTATGTCGATCTTCGTTGGGACTCATAAAATGGCTCAAGAAGCCACTAAAAAGGGAGCTGATGCAGATTTTTTTTCCACTTTTTTTGGGGGGAATAGGGCAAAATTAGGCCTGCGTATACGGGGCTCCGAGAACCAAGAAATCTTCGCGACGGGGCCTAGTTTTATCCTAAATTTACTAAAGGAATAAATGGGTCTCGCCGCAAAAACCTCAAACTTTGGGATGCTCAGGTCATTTCGAATTATCAGTTAGTCATTCACTAGTTCTTCTCTCACCAGCTTCCTTTCAATCGACTTCTCACTAGTTGCATACAATTTTTTCAGCTATTCAGTTATTTTAAAGTATCTGGTTCAAATTTTACTGAGACTGACCTGACTATGCAAATATAAACCTAAGCTCTTCCCCTCTCTCTCTCTCTCTCTCTCTCTGCTTATTCTTCAGATCACAGTCACTCTAAAATGACATTCATATTCTCCAAATATAGACTAAACCGCCTTATCTAGATGAGCAATGGCCGAATAAATAGAAGTCTAACGCCGGGTTTGCCTATTCGCCATCTTGATGAGTGGCCGTCTTCCTACAGAAAAAAGTCTAGTAGTGAATTCTGGTAAATCTGCCCAAACAATCAATGCTTCTTTAGTTATTTCCGAGTTTAGTCTCAACGATTTCACGGAGAAAGAACGGATAGGAAGTGGAGGCGAGGGAGAAGTCTTTCGCGGCTACAATGATCGACTGGGGTAAGCAGTTTTACCAGTTTATGGAAGTCTGACTCAAAATTAAAATAGAGAGATCGATTTGCAGAGAAGTAGCTGTCAAGAGACTTAATAGGCCGGTCAATAAAGCAGAAATGAGGGAAGTTATTATCTTAGCGAAGGTTAGTTTTATTTGTTAATATTACAGTAATCTTCCAAATAGCATTCCAGTCACCCGAATATCATCCGTCTTTTTGGTCTTTTGACTCCAGAAGAAGGCTATTTATCTAATAACAGATCTTTCTGCATTGGCTACATTATGGAGTACATGGATGGGAGCTTATTTGACGGTTTGTTTGGCTTTTTTTAAAAACTGCTCCTTTTCAATTTGAGACATTAAAATACCATTTTCAGTGATTCATAATATCTCAGTAAAATACAATATAAAACAAGTTTATTCGTGGATTGAAAAGGCTTCAAGTGGTCTGCAATATCTCCACGAAGGAGGCGTACTGCATCGAGATATCAAGCCTCAAAAGTGAGATTCCTTCTTCTCACATCGGAATTACAGCATTCTACTTGGAAAATCCATAGACGACCTAAGGATTTCCGACTTTGGATTGGCTAAAGCGGTTGGACCACAGGCAACTGCTTTTCATACTTGTGGGTGAGTGTGGAGTTTGGTTAAACGAGTTGCAAAAGAATTGGAACAATAGATTACATGGCTCCGGAGCTTCATAATGATACTAAATATGGCAAACCTGCGGATATCTATTCGCTGACTATTACTTTTTGGGAGACTATTCACCGAGAGTTAGTGAAGTTTTTCAAAATAGTGATTAGAAGTTTAGAAGGCCGTATGGTTTCTTGGGGGTAATACCACTGTACAAGCAAATTAATCGAATTTTAAACGGAGAACGGCCAAATATTGAAGAGGAATTGGAGATTTCAGCCTTATTGATTCGGTAATTATTTCTGCCCAATCTGGCTTGCTAAAACCAAAGTTCTCACTTGTCGGAGTTGAAAAGTGAAGCATAGAATTGACAAAGCAGAGAAAGTGAAAAAATAACTTCCAGCGGCTGGCACAGCAACCCAAGAAGTAGACCGGAAATCTCAGAATTTATTGAATTTTCCCGGAAAGCTCAAGAGAACCTCAGAAAAGTTGACAGTCAACAAAGTGTGAATCAAAGCGAAAATAAAGTTGAAAAAGAGAGCGGAGGACAACAAAATACATCGGTATAATTTTACTTTTAGTCCATTTTTCTTGTAGATATTAATTTTGGGTGGTTGGTCATATCCAAATAAAATTTACTTGCTTGATTCAAAGGCTCAAAGTTGGAAAAAACTAAAAATCACTCTTCCAGTGAAAATGCGAGATTTTGGAGCTGTTATACTCAATGAAGAAATATATATTTTTGGAGGATATGGCAATGGTTTTCAGCAGAACTGTTATAAATTGAAAGATGATGGAAGTTGGACCAAATTGGCATCGCTAAATCACAGTAGACGCTATATTTCCAGTAGCTCTCTGGTTTATAAAGGAGATATCTGGGTGATTGGAGGATATTCTGGAGAGGATCTAAAATCAGTAGAAAAGTATAATATTTCCCAAGACGAATGGACCTACATGCCGTTAGTTTTCCTCTAAATTTTAAAGGGACAGTCTCTAGCGTTGACGATTTTGCCGAATTTTTGTAGCTACAGTAATAGCGGCAGACCTAAAAGTGTGAAAACATTTTCTTTCTTCAATTAATTTTGTGCAATTTTGAATTTTCGAAATCAGCGCATTATTTTGCATCAATTAAAAGTATGCTGTAAGAGGCGCCGGACTGCCCCTTTAATCAAAAGATTCCAGAGAAATGAATTATGCAAGACTGAATGCAGCAGCAGCATTTAAGGATCGAATATTTGTCACTGGAGGTTGGAATGGAGAAATCTTAAAATCTGTGGAGATGTTTGATCCAAAACTACAGAAATGGATTTTATTTTGTGATTTGCCTTTTAAAGTTGGCGGCCATACGATGCTAATCAACAATTCAACTCTGTCCATTTTTGGAGGTTCTTCAGAATCTCGTCGATTAAATAGCGTATGGGAAATGGATATCGAAGATCCCGAGAAGAAATGGACAGAAAAACAGAGATTTAAATATCGACGAGAGTCTTTTGGAGTAGGAAAATTCTCAAATGGAATTATTGCGTTTGGCGATGAGGAAAATGAGGGAGAAACATCCGAAATATTTGATGGAAATAAATGGATTGATGAGCCAGAACTGCCTCAGTATCTATCGTTTTTTGCTTATACATCTATTCCCCGATCTCTTGAAGAAAGTTTTCTAAAGAAATTTTTATAATTTTTAAGCCGTATTTGTACGAATTCCATTTCTCGTTCCCGAAGAATGGAATCCTCATAAATTGTTTAAAAATCATTTGTTCTCAATCTTTTGAAGGAAGTTTGATTGAATGCGATCTCTCGGATCAAGCTGTTAATGTGACTTAAATCCTCTGATTTCGCCATTCATCCTAGCAGATTCTTCTCATCCAAGACGCTAGTCTCTCCACGAAGAATCTCATCTTATTGGCGCTTTTGTTGCTTCCAGCCGTCGCTTCAGTTGAGCTCTTAAATGTGGAATTTGAATTCAATTTGGAGACGGAGCTCTTCAGAAAATGTGCCCAAATCTGTGCAAAAAGCACTCGACGCCATAAAAAACAATGCTTTTGTCGAGGAGAATGGGACTTTCTACGGCTTGGTCAGGATTTCCGTGAAGCAAGCTGGTTTTCTGAAAAAAGTGGAGAGAATCTACGGTACTTTTTTATCCTAAAATTTACTAATGACCTTTTTTGGGATAAAATGAGTCTCGCAGAGAACCCCTTGGCTCTAACACACAGACGGACACAGATCTACTTCTATTTAAAGTTAGATTTTTCTAGCTTCCTCAAAAACTCTTGATTCCATAAGCCAAAGTTATTATCAATTCCACTAATTCGACTGGTGAATCAATCGCTCAAATGAGTAGGCCATTTATTCAAAAGAAAGCGACCTCAAGAAGCTGAGCAACAAGAAATATTTTGATCAAATATTGCGCGAGAAAAGGCTATCCCCAAAAGATGTTGGAAGAATATTTTAAAAAAGAAGGACTCAGAAGAAATCACTCTGACTATTCTTTTGCCTTTAATCGTCACTTCTACGGGAATTTGCTGCTCTTTTGGATTCATCTTAGCTGCGATTCGTTTAATGAAGCCTACGAAAAAACTAAAATAGATGAGGAAGAGTTGCAACAAAATGTTGAGGAAAAGGAAAATCAAAGCCGATGAGGCAAAAAATAAAATCGAGGCATCTTCTCTTCCAACCTTGCGTTCTTCGCTTTTAATTCCAACGAAGTTTCTAAAAATAAAGTTTTGAGCCTGTGCCAGCTTTGCTTGAAGCTCATCTATTTTCATTAGATCAATCGCATTTTTATTTTTAAATTCTCAACGAATTACATATCGTTTTTTAGTCTGAGCTTTATTTTGTATTTAAAAAGCTTCCAATTCTTTTGAATTCTCTTCTAAATCCTTCAAGTCTGACGCGAATTTGCGTAGCGGCGTTCCTCTTTTTACCGCCTTTCCACATTTTTATCCCTTCCCTTCTTCTTTTTTTGTAATTTTGGATTAATTCTTAGAGTAGAATGATGATTTCCGGCCCAGTTTTTGTCTTACTCTCTGGCAAACGAAAATCTGGAAAAGATTATTGTGCCAACAAGTTGACAGAACTCTTAACAGCAAAAGGACTCAAAGTCGGAAGCGAAGGAGTCTCTGTCAGTTTGAAGAAAGCTTACGCTAAGGAGAATCCAGGCAAGGAGAAAATATGAAAATAATATTTTTATTCGCTTTAGGAGTCAATTATGAAGAGCTCTTGACTGACGGCCCTTACAAAGAAGAGCACAGGGAGAAGATGATCGCTTGGGGAGAAGAGATTCGCGAAGGAGATCCCGGCTACTTTTGCAGGTGCCTTTTCTCATTCAAATTTCAAAGAGCCTTTCAGAAATGTGGACGCAACTGCTCGCTCTTCTCAAACTGATGTCTTCATTGTCCCAGATTGTCGACGATCAACCGATTTTGAATATTTCTACAAAAGACATTGTCGAGTCGTTAATGTGAGAATAGTTGCCAGAGAGGAAGTTCGAAAAGAGCGTGGATGGACATTCATCCAAGGAATTGACAACAGTAAGAGCGAATGCGCACTGGATGATTGGAATATTTTCGACGTTTACATCGACAATTCCGGCCAACCGTTGGAAGATCAGCTAAACAAAGTGAGATTTGCTCTTACTTTTGGGTTTTATTTTAAAATTTTCAAACTAGATGCTTAAATCTCTGATTGTTTTTTATCCCAGAGTTAGGCGGAAAGATTTAAAATTGCTGGTACTTTCCTGTTAGACGGACACCATTTTTTGGCAAGTTTTGACAGAAAATTTTGATTATTTTAATGGACAAATCGCTCTTTTCTGGTCGAAGTGGAAAACCGCAGTGCAGAAACACTTCTAAATATGATAACAGAAAATGTTGAAATGGGGTCGACAATTATTTCCGACTGCTGGCGAGGCTACAAGACAGATAAGCTGGAAAAAGCAGGATTCGAACATCTCAAAATCAACCATCAATATCACTTTATGGATCCAGACACAGGAGCTCACACTCAGACAATTGAGAGATTATGAGAGAACAACAAAATGGCGCAACAAACGACACAGAGGAACAGTTCGACACCATCTCGAGTCATACCTAGCGGAATTCATTTGGCGACAACAAATAAGAGCTTCTAACCCTTTTGAGGCACTTTTAGAAGCTCTTAGGGACTACTGGCCTCCTTCATAATAAATATTTCAATTTTACAATTTTCTGTCAAAATTCAACAAAAAATGGTGTCCGTCTAACAGGAAAGTACCAAATTGCTCAGCTAGAAAAAATTAGGAAAATTGGCCAATCATATCCCCTCCAATAGAAGTACTCCAAAAATCCAACGATTTTTTCTGTAAAAAAAGAAAAAAAAAGTGGATACTTTTATTAGAGGAAATACTTCAATTTTGTCTTTCAAGATTTCATCTTAATTTTACAGCTGGTTGGTCAAATTATTGAGCGATTGCCTTCTGAAGTGATCTCCGACATCAACAAAATTAAATAAAACTTTATTAAAAAATATATCTTTTCTTCTGCACATGGTAATTTATTACGAAAATAAGAGGCGAGGGGAAAACAGACAAGATTTGCTTTTTTAGGCATTAGCGACGACTGTCCTCTGAGTGTAGACTGCTTTCTCTTCTCCAGCGGCGTTATACAAAGCAGTGGTGATATTAGCTCCCATTCCCCATGAGCTCTCAGCTTCGAAGACCAAGCTATCAGCTCCAGCTGGTCCCTGGCCGCTGGCGAAGATCTGCAAAAGGAGGGTTGAAAAATAAGGTGGAAGAGAGCAGCTCACTCTGATCTTTTGGCGAGGTCGAATGACGGAACCAGCAGGGAAATAGTAGTTCAATTCACGGCCATTATCAATAACTCTCTTAAGTCTCCAGCCTCCGATTTGTTCAATCTGAAAATTAGTGAAATTGTCAGAAAAGTAGAGAAAGTTTTTTTTTCGCTCAAAAATAAAGAAAAGAGACCCACCATTAACTCGGAATTGTTTGTGATAACGATAAATCTTCCGGTGGGCTCACTCTGAATAATGGCGACATTTCCATGGGCGATGGTATTAAATTTAGTCTTTGTGGCGACTTCCCACTGATCGCTGTGCTCTTCCTCAACATGTTGGACAACAACTCCAACGCGTCTCTCTTCTCCTTCAATCATAGCCCTATAGATGGCGATTTCTCCATCCAATAGTGCCTTCGAATCGAGGAGAGATTGCAGTTCAGCGACGAGAGTAGCGCACTCCTCTCTCATTCGAATCATAATGTTGTCATAATCAGTCATGGCTTTTTCATAACTAAAAGTGTCCTCCTCGAGCTGCTTTTGAAGCTTGGTGACATCAATTTCGAGGGCATGGTTGGCTCCTTCTAACTGAGCATAGCGAGAGCTCAATTCAGACATAGTGTGTGTCATCTTATTGACTTGTTCCACATAGACGACATTGTCATCTACACGGCGAACAGCCAGCTCTTGGATGCTGTGGACCTGGAAAATTGAATAATTTTTTTAAGAGGGGGGGAATCATATTTTTCATTGTTCTCATCTTGGAGAGAAAATGGCTTTAACTAGATGATAAAGGAGGCCTGAAATTAAAGTCAAAAGTGTCTATCTTTTTTTTCTCTCTCTAAAGCCCTTTTGCTTTGCCATTTGGTTGCTTCATAGTTATCGGCTGGCCCGCCGGCCAACTTCCAAACGATAAGGAATTTTTCCTTTGTGCCAAAGAGATTATTCCAGGCATTAAGGAAGAAATATCAAGAAAAAAAACCCACCTTCGACTTATACCAGTTTTCGAGCTTGACCTTGCCAGCGCTAGCGAGAAGTGTGTACTCCTTGCGAATATCTTTAACAGCCAGGGCTAGCTCGTTGCGGAAGAATTCCTTGGTATCAGCTGGGGCGACGACCAAAAGCGCTTGGAGTTCGCGAACTTCTTCTGTTTGAACCGTCTTTAGGAACGTGACCTCATCGCGAATAGATGCTATTTGAGCTTGGAAGGCGAGTTTATCGACGAGAACTCCATCGAGAGTCTGGAAAATTGTGGGATTTGATTGCTGTATTGCCAAGAGCACTTACGACATAAAGGTCAGACAAATCCTTTCGCAGACGGTCTCCTTCGTTCAAAGCTAAGCGCTCTTCAGCTCGAAGGCCTTCGAATCTTTTTACCAATTTGCCGAGTTCACTATCTGCCTCCGAGATGGCAGCAATCCATTGTGGCACTCGTTTGCGTTCAACGTCAGAAACGCGATAAGTTTCGTCAATTCTGGAAGAATATGAGAAATAAAAGAGATAGGCACCTGCTACGAATATCAGCAATGTCGGTGCTCAACCGAGCGACAGTAATATCCTTGGCGATGCGGAGACGACTAGCAGCGTCTTTGTCAGTACGTATCTGTTGAATAGATACGGTAAAGGAGGCCTAAAAATTGGATTGTATTAAGAAAAAAAAGTAGTAGACTTTCACATGGAATTTGAGCCAAAACGAAAATTCCCAGGGCTATCTAATCTGTGGAAGAAAAAAAACTAGGGAACTTTCTCGATTTTTAAAGCGTTATTTCGGAGAATCCTTAGCTTTTTAGGAAGGTATGGATTTGAGAGATTTTCCCTAGAATGTACTGAAAAAGCCTAGAGCTTTCAGCTTTTAACATTATTTATTACGGAATTTAAGAGAAATCCCTGGGGGCGAGGTATCCCTTGTTGCTCCTAGAGTCACTCAACGCCACCAGATCTTGCCTCATGCACCCTCCTCCATCGAAGACTATCCTTTTCCCCAACTTTGGTTGCCTACTCATCATATTGTTGCATCTCTCGTTTGCGTTTCAACGCCAGGCCCACAATGTCGAGCAGTGATGTCCCCTAGTCAGCTTTAAAAACTAAAGTAACCCGGGAGTTTCCAACTTTTTTTAAGACTTCAAATGATTTTCTCCTTTTTCGCTTTCAAAAAAAAAAGCTGTCAAAAGCCCTTTTGTCCTCCCTGTCCCCTGCAAAGGGCTGGCATCTTTGTGTTTTATAAGCCTTAAGTCTCAATCTTAATCAGCTAAGGAAGATACAGGTCTATTAGCTAGAGACAAAGAGTCTAGACTAGAGCCATTTTTATTTCAGCAATTGTCCCTCCCCTCGCCACCCAAGTGTACTCTGCCCAATGCTCTCTCTCTAAAACTAATTCTAATCTGCCAAGTATACACCCACGGGTTTTCTTCTCTTATCAATTTGTGCGCGCTTTTCGGATCAGAGATAACGCTGCCCTTCAGATTAACAATATTAACGCAAACCTTGAAGGAATCATTCTTGCTGCCCCATCTGCCACGGAGTTCGCCCAACGAAGCGACGAGCTGTTTGTTCTGTTCTTCGAGCAGCTTGACGCGAGCGATGTAGTTCGAGAGTCTGTCGTTTAAGCGCTAAAAATTGGATGGATAGTAGACTATTTCAACCAAAGGAGGTACCTGCATTTCCTCCTTTTCTCTCATAGTTGCCTCGGCGAACATTTGAGCTCCAGTAACGGCGATCTTTGCAGTTCCAGTCGAGAGGGTAGAGACTCCCGATTCGATGAGGGTTGTCATAGCCGAATGGCCTCCATTAATGACTGGAAAAGAATAGATCATTGTCCCCGAAAGAGTCTCCATTTTTGTCTGAGCTGGGAGCCGAATGCCAAGAACAGCCAAAAGTAGGGAGAAAACGAGAGATAAGGATGGTAGTTTTATTGCGCCACGCTTGACAATACAGTTCTCAGAATGGAGAGACATAGAGAGCTCATTAATTCTAGTTTAGGATTGTAAATAATCGACTGAAATTGCTCTTGGTGGCAAAGATTATGGTAGAATCTCGCTAGGGTCCCAGATGGAAATATTTTAGGATCAAAGTGGCGCACAAAATCAGCAAAACTTAATCCCCTTGGCACAAAGACTAAAGTTTTGTTGGTTCCTGAATTTGCACCTTATCGAGAGAGAGATCAGTTTAGAACACATTCCAGTCGATTTTTGGGCAATTTAAGAACCGAAAGAGGCTGTAAAAAAGCGCGAATAAAGGAAAGCGGATTGATTGAAATTCTAACTTACGAGTGGGAGTAGAGACGATACTTTCATGAGATGCACGGGAAGATATGGCTACTCCACTTCCAATATACCCCTGAGAGCTGATTCCAGATTCAACATGGCTCTGGTGATGGCTCTGGTGATGGGTCTGGTGATGGCTTTGGTGATGGGTCTGGTGCTGGGCCTGATGATGGTGATGGCTCTTGGTCAAGGAAACACTTCCAGCGGCTGTTGAGACTCCAATTCCGCCGTTAACTTTTCCCACGGTTACGCCACCCCCAATCCTGGTGCCATGATTAATAGCGCCTCCTCTTTCTATATGGATTTGTTGTTTAAAAAAAGAAAGAGAGAGACTCACCAATTTTAAAAACGGTGCTTGAATGTTCGGCCATCGCAGCAGTTGGTCACGCAAAGAAGAAGTGTGGCTTATCTTTTGGCAGCTCTATCACTAAGAAGCTGCTCGAAGAAGTGGGCAGAAAGACAGAAGAAGGGGGCGGTCTCCTCGTCTTTGGCAACACCTGGCTGGAATCGTTAAAAATGGGCAAAAAAAACTTCTTGGTCAACACGTAAACGAGATTTTATTCCAGCAGGAATACAAGAACAAACAAAACAAGAGTCAGGCTTCTCCTTGAAGATGTTTTAAAGAGATTGAACAATCCGGCCGACTCTTGGCAGCCATTCTCCCCGTGGGAGCTCACCATCACATCGAAATAATAGTAATGGTCTTTAATTTTATATGTTCCCAGACTGTTCGAACAATTCGGGTCTTCGTCATCGGTTGTACACACTTTGTAGTTAGAGCCGGGGCCCATTCCATGCTTGTACCAGATCTGAAAGAGAAAGCTGATTAGAGCGAGTTCCAGTTGATAAAATTGAGCCTAAAATTGAACCGATAGTGAGCGACAATGGGCTTTTTGAAGAACTCTCTGATTGAAAAATGATGCTCTTAGACTTGAGGCTACTATAGAAGATCTTGATCTTCTCTTCAACTCTTTATAAGGTATCATTTTCTCAAAATTGCAGTAAAATCGAGAAAATTTGAATTTCATGGAGCCCTACAGTGTTTAAAAATTAGTCAAATTTCTTGTCATTTTTAAGTTTAGCGAGAGACGAGTTTTTGGCTTTTTATTATTTGACACTTTGATTGGAAACTCTCTTTACCTCCGTCCCATGATGATAACCCCTTGAGAGGGCGTGAGAGTCGCAGGCTTTTCCATTCGTCGGGCTGTCTTTGCAAGGCGGCAGGTGGGGAACAATATCGGCGGCGTGGACAATCCTCCACGAGTTGACAACAATTCGATCGACATTATTCGCCAGGATTTTATTTCCAACTCGGGGCTCACCAAACGTAAATAGGTGCAGCTAAAAATCTTTTAATTCTCGATTTAAGCCGATTTTTTTTCTCACAAGAGCGTCATAAAGCTGTCGATTTGAGCTGATAAGAGTGGTAGTAAAGGCTAAACTTTATGGCAAAAATTTGCCGCTAGAGAACCCTCTTTTGAAGATTATTTTAGAGAAAAAAACTCACTTGGTAGGGGCTCCTTGCATGTTCTTTATAGGCTTTCAAGGCTGCAAGGGTGGCCAAAGCTCCTCCCAGACTGTGGCCAGTGAAAAATACCCTATATGTTGAGGTGCCTAGATCAGTTAGAGATGGCTCAATCGCTGGCCTAGGGAATATTCTAAAAGAAAAAAAAGCCAGATTTACCAGAGATGATTCAAAGCGTTATAAAAGTAGCGATCGACCAATCCGAAGCCATACCAATCAATGGATGGCTTGAGAGATTCTACGAATTCGAGTTTTAATTGTTTTGCACTGTTTGTTCCTCGAAAACTGACTAATATCGCCTGGTCTACGTGAGAAACCGACACGAAGACATAACAGAGATTCCCCTTGGAGTCGCAAGCAAGTTCCTAAAAATTAAGCTATCAAAGTGAGCCAGCTTTCTAGCTTATAATTTTCCTCAACTTCCCACAATTTTCAGGATTTTTGATAAATTCCTGCAAAGTTTTAGCTATCAATCTCGTTTAAAAGATTGTAGAACATTAAAAAGTCTACAAAGTGAGTAAAAAATGGAAAAATCAACCATCTTTAGCGGGGGCTACAGTACGTCCAATAGGTCTCGTCTGGAAGCCCCTTTTTCCGGAAGTTTCCCTAATTTTTAGGAGAAATTATTTTCCAAAAGTTATACAGTTCTTGATCTCCTCTACAAGATTGCAAAACATCGAAATTTATTTTAAAAAATTGTGGGAAATTTGCGAAAATTAAGCGAGTTAGGTTGGATCCTTTTTACTGATGTTTCGACTAAAAGCGATCTGACTGAGATCAGAAGAAAAGACTTCTTTGATTTCATAGATTTTGTGAGAAAAAAGGAAGATTTGCTACCAAAATTTGTCATTTTTTTTCACCTTCTCTGCGACTATTCGATAGTGCTTGTGTGGAAATGTGCTCTCCAGACACTTGACTGGATCGTTTGAGTAAGCTGCAGCAGCAATATTCAACGCCTGTCTAGCCCTCTAAACTCTTACTTCTCTTCAGCTGACTAATTTCCTACTTGTTCGGAGTATTCTCCAAATAAGCTGATTTGAGCGTAGGTGTGTGGGACGAGGATTAGCAAAGAAAAGAGACGCATTCTTTCTGATAAGGTTCGTGGAGTGAATGATTCATCCCGAAAAAGAGCTGCCTTCCTTTCGTTGAAGGGGTTAACTGTGTCATGTTTATTTTATCTACACCCGCATTGTTCGTTAAAAAAATCAGAAGAAAATAGGAGCGATTCTCTCAGGCAGAATCAGTCGATCTCCGGTTGGGAATTAAGTAGCCGTATGATTCGGTGGCCATCTCCAACATGACCGCCAGACGAGCACAAATTTGATGGAATGTTGGTCGATTTGTTGCCTCATGCGTCCAGGAATCCTTCATCACGGAATATCTAAAAATTGTAGGTTAATCTCGCCAAAATGTGGATGAAATCACATCTCATCTGGACAAAGATTCGGCTGTTCGAGTCGATTTCCCCTCTCAAGATATTCCAATAAGTCGGTGGTTTGAATTCCTCCATAAGGCACCTCGCCTAAGGAGAATAACTCCCAGAGAAGGACGCCATAAGACCAGCTAAAAATAATTTTAAGATAAGATCAAATCGAAAGAGAGGCGAGGGAGATGAAAATCAATTCTAATCAAACCTTGAAAGAATCGGAAAAATTGATTATTATTCTCTTAAAAATGATGAAGTTAAATTCCTTGATTTTTCATTAAAAAATTCGAATAAAAATGGACCAGTTCTACGGGTATTGTAGCCAATTTTTAAGAGGATTTTTTGATTTTGGTTTCTCATAGGGATTTTCTCTTGCTTAGATGGCTTACTGATTTAAAAATTTTGCACAAAGCAGGCTTAGCGATAATCTACTTTTTGAAGTAACAAAAGAGGGAGCCAAAATGTAGTCATTTTGCTCTATTTTTAGCGGATTTTTCTTACAAATTTCACGCAAAAGGCCAATAATTTCAACCTAATTTTTGATGAGATTTGTCAAATTGAGGAGCAAAAACTCACACATCTGACTTGAAAGAATATTCGTAGGAGGAAAGAGACTCAGGAGCCATCCATTTTAGAGGCAATCGACCTCCTCTAGCCGTATAAAGTAGGGAATCTGTCAGCCGGCAGAGTCCAAAATCACCAATCTTAATAATAAATATTGTTGAATTTTGCGTCTCTCTTCTTCTTGTCCCCTCAGAACACAAATCCCAAAGTCAAACAACCTGTGCTCTCACAGACACAAGCTTTTACTCTCTTTCTCTCTCTCTCTGTCTTGATAATGAAAAAGCGTAGTAATTTGAATTCCTCCGCTCTCTTATCGCAAAGTGATAGCGCGTAGCGATGTTGTATTTTGCCGACCCTCCAGAAGCGCTTATCAACACTACTCGAATTCGAAGTAAGGGAGGAGAGGCTTCTTACTTTGCATTGATTTTGGGAGTCGACCAGCACATTGCGAGCAGCTATATCTCGATGGATGCAGCCGACACTGTTGAGATATTCCTAAAAAAGGAGGAGGGTGGATTACTCTTCTAATAAGATGGAACTAACACAGCCGTTGCTGATCTGCCAGGAGAAGGAGAGCAAATCCTTGATTTTTAAGCCTTCTGTCGACATGCCCTGAAAGAATTATTTTATTTTGTTCTTTCGCAATAAAAATGATTTGATTTTGCTTAAAATTACAGATCAAACAAGGCTCGTTTGACTTGGAAAATAGCAATAATTTTTAGACTAAAATTAGAATTTCTGAAGCACCAGGAAGTTGTCTTTTTTTTAAATAAAGGTTCAAGAATTACGGAGGTGCAAGAACTTCTCAAACAGAGTGGGAGAGACAACACTTGAAGGTAATGCTGATCTTACAACCTTGATCTGCTCTTCTTGTCTGGGCGTTTTGGATTATTTTTTCTCAGAGAAAAATATGGTTTTTGGTTGCAATAAAATGAAATTTCCATGCGGGATCTCTCTTACTGTAGTGAGAAATTTCAAAAATTTAGGTGGATTTTTTGAAGGAATACGGTAGAAAAATGCAAAAACCTGTTGGATTTCTGCTTTCCTTTCTCGGATGAAGTGGAGAAGATCGCCTTTTTCGCAATATTCGACTAGGAGCATTGGATTCTTCCGATCGGCCACATATCCCAGCATGGAGACAAGGTGAGGATGATAGGCGAGAGATTTCATGAAATTGATTTCTTGCATGAAATCAGAGCGGGCAATATCGTCAGCAAAGGAGGGCAGCATTTTGACGGCGACATCGCAATTTCTCAACTCTTCTGTTCTTGTCCCGGGGAAGACTTTTGCCACTGGCGCATCGCCTTTGATGGAAGCCTTGAAGACGTTGCAAAACGCTCCAGATCCTAATTTCTTATCGTAGTTAATGCTCAATTTAGTGCGATCAAGCTCCCAAGGATCATCACTGCAATAAAATATTTAAGATAAGAAGTTGTGTTATCGCATTGGTCTTATAGAAGATAATAAAATGTCATCTCACCTGGTGAGAATTGGACTTCCTTGGGCGCTGTGGTCATAATGCTTGACGTAGTCGTTTTTATTGGTTGGCAGGGGGAACACCGGATGGATTGCCTTCTGGAAAAAAGGGAAAATACAGCGTAAAAAGTTTAAAAAATCTAGTATTAAATTGAGTTTTAGAGATCTGAGACCAAGAATTCCAATAACAAGAGTGGTATCAATCGAAAGAGCGTAAAAAGCTCCACAAAACTATATAAATTTAAACTACTGACTAGTTGTTATCGAATCTCTCTGTGGGATTTTCTCTTCGATTTGAAGCAAAATACAGTATTTTCTCTAAAATACTTGCGAGCTTTGAAGTTTCTAATGATGTCATCTCTATTTACTTCTATTGCTACTTTCAACGAAGAACATTTTGAACTAAAATCGAAGGAAAGTGCAAGAAGTAGAGAATTACTGTAGCCGCGATGATCCTCTTTTTATAGCAATCCTCTGAGAAATGAGAGCATTTTGAAAATTCGCGCACTGGGGAGAACTTTTAGGCGAAAAGTATAGTATTTTTTTAAAAATTGACTTGAAAAGTAGATAAAACTGATCTTTCCCCCGAAAGATATTAGAAAAAAACTGACCTTTTTGTTGTTGTAGTGTCTCCAAATCAGATAGATAATTAAAGCGAAGAAGGTCATCCCAAATGGGACGCCAAGCCCAACTCCTAATCCAACTGAAACACTCTTTTAAAAAAATCCCTTTTTCCAACAAGAAAAAAACCACAAAAAGTGACCTATGTTCCTCCTTCAGAGGCCCTATTTACCTCCCGCGCGATACCTCCACGGAATTGATCGAATACTCCGTGACTGTAAACGATGAATCAGGGAGGCGAGATTGGCACACACATTTTTTGAGAAGAAAAGTCAATTATTACTCATTAAAGAGGAATAAAATCATCATTTTTTTGCTTACTTTTTAAAGCCTCGCTGTTATTCGTCGTCCCATGGTTTGGTGGAGGCGGAGGATCCCAATAGCCGGGCGGTCTATCCGGGTACGGATTGTAGAGAGGCTGATCAGATGGATAAGCATTATTCTGAAAAAAAAATCATTTCAAAAAACTTTAAATAATTTCCTACAGTAATTAGAGATCAGAGGGGAAAAGAGGAGCCATTTTCTAACTTTTTGTTGATTTTTATTGCTGATTTAAATCTCATCTACAATTTTAAAAGCACCAAAACTTGAAAAAAGCGAAAACAAATTCTAAGCTGCATTTGCCTCGACAAAATGATGATTTTCTCAATTCTACAGTAATTCCTGATAGTTTGAATGTTTTACAAAGTTATAGCTCGTGATTTTCTCTACCATTTTAATGATTAAATTTTAAAATTCGTAAAATACAATAATCAAGAAGAGAAAGACTTTCACTCATTTTCGATCTTAGGAAGTCGATTTTTAGGGAGATTTATATAAATTTTAAAAATCGCAGAATACAGTAGCCCATGCTTCACTCATTTTTACCAAACCTCACTTTAAAACAGAAAAAAATCGGCTGCGATAAGCCATCAATATTTAGTTAAATTTGGGTCCCAAAATGAATCAATTTTTAAACAAATTTTCTCAATTTCTGCCTAAAAAATCTAAGGTTTTTAATAATTTACTAAGGATAAAAAAAATGAAAAACCATCAAAAATTTGACCTTAGAATGACCTAAAAGTTAGGCTTTTCTTTTGGATTTTTGAAGAGAATTAATTCAAAAATTTGAGAAAGAAAAAGCCCCAAAATTTAGGATAAAACTCACAGTTTGAGTGCCTTTATTGCTGGAGCCATACGAACTGTCGTTGTTCATTTTATTCGTCGGCACATAGGGAACAGTCGATGGATATCCGCTCTGCCTGGCGACGTTGCCAGCCATTTCATTCCAAGCTTCAACAGACAAATTTGCGGCCTAAAGTCGCTCGCCATACCTGGATCGTAAGGAGCTGATCTAACCTGCTGAATATTCTTCACATCCTGCGCGCTAAATGTTCTTCCAGGTGGAGGTGTGGCATCCAAGGTGTTAAGAATGTTATGAATGAGATCGGTCATAGAAGAAGCTAGCGAGGCATCCGCTTGAGACGAAAGTCCAGGAGGAGTAGCTGAAGGAACTGGCGGCGATGGATAGGGCCTATTCATCCCGCCATAACTATCATAATAATAGCCGGGATTCGCCCACGACGTCCAATGGCCCATAGACAGGAGGAAACTGAAGTTATAGCGGTCGAGAGATACTGTTTGCTGAACTCGCGATTGGGGCAGCAGGCGAGAAGAGTGAATGTAGTACGTTTGGTACGTAAATAGCAAACGAAGATCTTGCACGCTCTAATGTTCGATCAAGGGAAATGGAGGGGACTGGTTAGTTCTTTGGAATCTTGGAAAAAAAACGGAGAAAGTTCCAACCCAATTACTCATGTTTTTCCGCAAGTTTTGCTGACTTTTATGACAAACAAACTGTTTACCAAGCGGCAGTCCTTGATCTCCGTAAGTTTTTGAAACGGAACAGAGTCAAAAAAGCATACAAATTAGAGACATTTTTGTGGTTTTAACTAACTGGTTGGGAGCTTTTTTTGCATTAAAAAAAATGATTAGCTGATGAGAGTTAGGAGAGAAATTTCCAAGGCTTTTTGTTAGAAAAAGAAAGATATTTTTGCTCATTTAGTTGAACTCTCTTTTGATATAAATTTCAGCTCAATAGGATGGAAGCATCGCTGTTTTTTTTGAAGCCCAAGCCTCTCCGCTTTTTTGATCATTTTAAAAACAAGCTAGTGAGAGATTTCAATAAAATGGATGGAAAATTTAGGATCAAATAAACTCTGAGAGAATTTGTATTTCCTAAGAGGTTATGGAGAGCTTCAAAAAGAGTCAGACTCTTCGTGAGATCTATTTTAATAGCGCGAGTGTGAGCCCAATTCAAAAGACCTCTTTTGGCCTTTCTTCTTCCCCTCGATTGTCTGGTTGTTTATCCTGTTCTTTCTCTCTCCATACATATATGGATCTGGAACGATTTTTCCTGGCGGCTTTTACGATCAAAACAAAGTTGTTGCGCTTGATGATCCCCCTTGATGTCTGTGCATCACAAATCCGAAAAGCCCTCGCTGGAGAGTTGAAGAGTTGGCAATTAATTTGGGATTAAAATTTTCGAGTATGCTCGGCTTAAAAATGAATGAGCTTACAGTAATTTCATGATCTCCTCTATCTTTTTCGGTTCACATCGGCTCCTATCTCCTACTTTTTCTCTTCTTTGGCTGAAAAAAAAATCAACATTTATGAAGGAAGAGAGAAAAAAGTGACAAATAAAAAGATAATTCCTGGGTTAAGTTGAAAGCGAATGGAGGCTCAGGCAAAGAGTAACCTGATCCCACTCAGAGAAAGCTTTTTGAATGCGTTCACAAGTGCTCCCAGAAGCGCACAAAGGTCACATCATCTATATCTGACGTGGCCGGCTGTCGTTAACAGTTCAAATCGGGGCAGATTGCGACCAATTCAAACAATTTTTCGGAAGTCTCTCTTTGTGTGGGGACAAAAATTGGCTATCGACCTTTTTCAAATTCAGAATTGCCTTTGAATTTCTCCGCTTCTTTTTTTTTTTAGAAATAAAAGCAGAGAATAAAAAATTTTGAAGAAACTTTGGAGTTAAATTGATAGGCCGACGGACGCCGAGTGACGCTTCGGCACTAAGGTACACGAGGAGGGCGGCTGTGTTTGCCAGCCTGGGATCAGTCGGAAACTAGTCGATCGACAAACGAGCCAATTTTAAAAACAAAATTTAGATTTTTCCCCCAGTCACCGCAAAGGTCACAACACTCGAACAAATTACCATCCTTCTAGACTCATTTATCGCCGATGTAGTTCGTGGCCTTTGCCTTTAAGAGTCTAATGTGTAGCACTCGCGGATCACAAAAACAAGGTTCACCTATTGGGTAATCCAGGTCAGTCAAGCTAGTCATCTAGAACGTCAACAGTTCTTTTGAGGCCTCGGAACAGCGAAGTGGCTTTTTTGCCTTGACAGTAAGTGGATTGGCCATTCATCTCTCATCCTCCTTCTTAGTCAGTCAGTTCATTTTCTCACAAAATTTATAACAATTAAAGCCTTTTTCTTCTAAAAAAAATTCAAATTGGTCGCTTTTAGTGGAAAAATCACTTTAAAAAATGACAGAATCGCTATCACTCCAGGATCACTTTCTTGCTGCTTTTCGCATAATTTTCATAAACTTCTTACAATTTTTATAATTTTTGATGTTTGCAACCTTGTAGAGGAGATCAAGCGCTACAACTTTATAGAACATCAAAATTTATAAAAGTTGACGTAAATCTTAAGAAAATTAAGCAAGAAGTTCAAAACTTGAGGTTTAAGTCAGAAATTCTATTCCAAATAGAAAGGGATCCAAGTGACTTTAAGTCAGCTCGTCTGTGTTTGAAATTTATATTGACTTGTAGAGTTTTTTACGCTCTTTCAATTGATATCACTTTTACTATTGGAGATCTTGATCTCAGATCTCTAAAATCCAATTTAATTCTAGATTTTTTTGCACTAAATTCTCTCAATAAATTCAGAATTTATTAAAAGAATGAAGATTTTTAGTCTAATTTGGATCATTTTTGAGTTGACTTTATTCAACTTGAGGGTATTTTCCATCAAATGTTTGAATCTCCTTGATAGTTGGAATCCAATTCAGCCTCCTACAGTTGAATGAACAGGTCATTGCGAACTTCACTCGCCTATTCAAGTGCTGTCCCAGGATCGGTTTCTAATTATGCGCGCGTAAGCAATTCTGTCTGAATGATGGCCCCCATTGGTTTCCCTCGTTTTCCCTCCCCATCAGGATTTCTTTCTCCCCTTCGACCCCATAGGCCATTCGCTGCCGTCTAAGCCGCCGACTATTCGTGGCGTCATTCTAGAATTTCGGCTTTTGATCAAGTCTCTCTCTCTGTCTAAGCCACTTTCGCCATAGGTTGCTAGATCTTTCTGCCGGTTTTTGCAACAACAATTTTCTGTTCCGTAGATCAAAAGCGTTGAATTTGAGGCTACTTATTGAACTACCGTAGTCTTTCTCTCTGAAAAAAGACGCAGAAAGTCAACTTTTCCTTTTTAGGCTCTTGCTTAAAAAATTACAATTTTTAGAAAAATAGACTAACTTTTGTAGAAAATCAAGTTCAACAAAGTTGTAGAGCAGAACAAGAGCTACAAAATGACTACAAATACAGTTTTAAAAAATATCTGGACCTAAAATTGTGAAATTTGATTTTTAATGCTCAATTTTTTGAATCTCCCATAGAAAAGTAAACTTTTTTAAAGGTTTTTTTGTAAGAATTTCTAACTATTTTATCAGAAGAAATCAAGGGCCGGGTTAGCAGAACGTTTCAAAGTGCTAATGGTGAGGAAAATCGCCTAAAAACGAGCAAAAAACCTGGATCTTAATCCTCAATTTGAATCAAATTTTGTTCGCCTTTGATCGCCTCTGAAACGCTGCCCAGACTGTTTACGGATTTACCTGCTGCTGTGTGGGAAGGCACTTTGCCTATTGGAGATCTGCCTAAGCCCTTAACACGTTCTCCCCTTTCTCCCCACAGTCATTTGCCATAATAAAGGAGTCACAAATATTGGGGCAAGACTCTAGTCTCTCTTGTTCGATAGCTCCCCCCGCTCATATCACACAATAAAGCCGAGCGATAAGAGCAAAAACTTATGGCCTTGTAAACACTCCAAGCTAGGACGTCGACACTTTTTGAAGCCAAAAGTCGATCAGGATGTCGATCCGGCAACGGACTCGAAGTGGCGACCGAATCGATGCCATTGAGTGAGTTTTTGTTCGGCGCCGTAGGATTTCTCTCTCTCTCTTTCTTACAAGTCAGTTAGTCCTTTTGCCTCCTTTTGACTCTCCCGGGGGCAGCGCAGATCGCTCGACGGGTGGTCAGTGTGTCTCGACTGGTTCCGTCACTAACACCTGCCTGCCTTTCAAGTTCTGCGTTCCTTCCACACACCCACACAGATTCAAAATGATACTTTCACGGTTAGTTGTTTTAAGAGAAAAAAGCGACTAATTGATTTGTTGATTTATTCAAAATTTTAATCAATTTCTATGGAAAATCAGCCAGGTTGGAGGACATAATCCAGGTCAAAGCGCGTGTGGGTGGTTTTGCAACAATTTTATTTAGTTTTCCATTTTGAAGATGTCAAATTTAGAGGAAATTAGTTTATTTTTCATCAATTTTTGATCAAAAACAATGTCAAGATCGTACTTTTATCTGATAACATTGAAATTGAGTACTTTTATTGACCAAGTTGCTGGAATTTTTTAATTTTTTGACAAAAAATTGATAATTTTAGTGATGATTGATACTTAAAAAACGATGATCAAAATGTCAAATTCTTTTTGAAAAATGGGATACAGTAACTCGCCATAAGGGTGGTCTCGTGATCAGATTCAACTCAATTTTCTGAGTCCCAGCGCTATTTTGTTGCGATTTGATGTTCTGCAATCTTGTAGAGGAGATCAAAAACTTTAGAACTGTTGAATCGGAAAAGCAAAAAGCCGCATTTTTAATACAGAAAAAAGCGGATAAAGTGATCCAAGAATTCCCAAAAAGTTGATGAGCAATTTTTAAAATTAAATTTTCACAATTTTCGCCTAAAATCTAGCCATTTTTTAAAGATTATTTATATAGCTCTGTTCATAAAAAGACGACATCCTTCGTATCCAAAAAAAGGATTTCGAGGCGAGACCCATTTAAAATTGACTAAAAAGCCTTTTTAGGATAAAAATGGGTCTCGCCTCGCAAATAATCAGCTTTTTGAGGCGAAAAATGGCGAGATTTTAAAATAAATGATCAAATAATTTGAGACTTATCTCTCCTGGATCAGCAAACTTTGGACCCAATCTTAACGTAAAAAAGCTGTCGCGCGATCTTATCTACAGTAGCCATCTGATGCGTGAATTTTATACAAAAAAATTAGTAAATAGAACCCCCACTTTGAACTTGATGTTCAATAGGTCTTAAAGCACAAAAGTCATCAGGGGAATGGCAGAGCGAGATCAAGGCGAAGAATCCACAACCATCCGGTCAGGCCCGGGGCGATCTCTCTCTCTCTCCCCTCTCTCCTAACTAGGCCGAGCGGCCTTGTGGCGTCTCACGCAGTATCACAGAGAGAGCGCTTTCCCAACAAAAGAGTGAAGGATTTATTCTTTCGCATCATCATCTGCTGGCACGAAAGCCCTGGGAGCTGGATCCCGGGATTATTCTGATTCTATGCATCTCTCGCTTGCAGGATGTACAACGAGTGGTCTTTTAAAATACTCAGCACACTCGGTACGATATTTCATCTACTGCTGATTGATATTCCGCTCGATTTCTATAACTGGATCACTCTTAAACCAAAGGTGAGTTCAGTCATCATCAGTTTTCTCGTTAAAAAGTGGCCGGAAAAAGGCGAACAGTTTCTCTACAGTTAATCCCATAATTTGACGCGCAATTTGCGCTGCGTAAAAATTCAAAAGTGCCTGCTTGGTCTTGAAGAGTTTCGAATCTTGTAGAGGTCATAACTTTTTTCAAAAATAATATTTTCCAGTTTTTTAAAAATCATTTTGTAGCGCTTGATATCCTCTTTATTTTGGTTTTTTGAAATTATTTTTAAAAAACTGCAAAATGAGGTTAAAACATCGCTTTTAAAGGGGTACTTTTGCTTAATTTTGTAATCTCTCTAGATCTCTTTTGGATTTTTTTTTTCGAGAATTTTCTGAATTTTTCTACTTTATGATTAAAAGCAAAGTTAAAGAGGAGATTAAGAGCTATATTTTTCAATTTAGAACATTTAAATTGGTTGCTTCTTTGAAGATTTATGATCAAATAGAGATCCAAATTTTTTTTGGGAAAAAAACAGGCTATTGAGAGAAATCGCATGCCAATTTCCTCTTTCTTTTATGACTGTGAGAAACGACGCATCGTGTTCAGGATGTTCGCGGACAAGTTATAGTTATTACGGGCGCTGGATCAGGGCTTGGACGGCGGATGGCGGAGATTTTCACACTTGATCATAACGCAAAAGTTGCCGCTCTCGACATAAATGAAGTATATTTTTTTATATTTCATTCATTTTTTGTAAACAGAAGGGATTGAAAGAAACAACGGAATCGATTTCAAAAGAAGGCGGCTCTATCAAAATGTGGAAGTGTGATATAGCCAAAGACGAGGAGTTAAAGCGAATAGCGGCTGAGATTGAAAACGAGTATGGTAGGTTTTTCTTTTTTTTAAATCGTTTTTACCCCTTTTCATTTTTAGGCAAAGTCGATATGGTGATTTGCAACGCAGCTGTGTTGGCATTCAAGTTCTTTATGGATTTGACGAACGAAGAGATCAAGAGGTCTTTCGACGTGAATGTGATCGGGACAATTAACGTAAGTCGGGAAGTGAGGTGAGGCTAGTTGGGGAGACTTCCAAGATCAGAATCAAGCATAAAAATAAGCTGGTTTTGCTTCACTTTTGAAGCAATTGGATCTCCAAGATCAAAATCAAACCATTATTTAGAAAGAAAATCTTAATTTTAGAATCAAATATCACATTGTCGAGTCGATTTCTTCTCAAAAATCGACTAATTTTGAGCAATAACACGCTCCTTTTCTGACTTTTCTAACCTTTTTAGCCATAAAAACAGTCAAAAATGTAGAAAATCATTCGATTTGGGATATAAAATTAGCGAAAATCCTTGAAAATATGGCCATTTTAGACAATTCGCGCCTTCTTGGGACCGATGGAGAAGAGAAACGACGGCCATATTGTCTCCGTCTCGTCGATAGCCGGCTTTATTGGTGAAACTTACGGCCTGGCTTATTGGTAATCAAAAAAGTGGATTACTCTGTTTGAACAGGATTGTTTAGTCCGAGCAAATTCGCAGTCCGAGGTTTGATGGAAACATTGCAAATGGAGCTGAGGGACATGGGGCTTGAAGGGATCAAAGTCTCCACAGTGAGTTTTTCTCTCCAATTTCTTGTTATCGAATCTCATTTGATTGATCTTCTCTTCTGTGAGATCAAAAGTCACTTGAAATATAATTGCCCAAAGCCTTTTCCGCCACTTTCGAACGATTGGTCCTTGACTCGAATAATGTCTAATGTTTGATCATTGAGGTGAGAAATGTGTCAAAAGGGGGGAGACAATCTCCTTTCAATTTGGAATTCCAACCGCGCTGATTTTCTGTAAAAATCTATCCAGGGAAAGTAGTGGAAGTGGAGAGATTTCTGGATCAGATCTCTCCCCACCCCTTGTCTAGGAAGACCAGACAGGTCAAATAGCCAAATACCCAGAGATCTAGTCCACATGAATCCATCTAGGCAGAAAGCCCGAGAGTTTATCTAAAAAAATTATTTTATTTTCCTTTGGCTACTTGGAAAGGCAATTGAATTTACAAAAGAAGCGAAAAAATCTGCTTGTTATTTCTACTGGGAAAGTATTTTCGAGAGCCTAATGACTTGAGAGATGTTAGTAATTCCAATTTCTTTCCAAAATTCTAAGGTCTTCTGGGTAAATTAGATTATAGTCTGTTTATTAAAAAAGACGACATCCTCCGTATCTAAAAAAGGATTTTTGCGGTGAGACCCATTTTATCCTAAAAAAAAGGCTTTTAGTAAATTTTAGGATAAAAATGGGTCTTGCCGCAACAACCACTTGCTTGAATACGAAGGATGTCATCTTGTTTATGAACAGACTATAGCAAAGCCACTGGTTCCTCTAGACCTAAAAAAGCTCTTTTTCGGAGGGCTCAATAGGCTTTTAGAATTTTAGTCCAGAGAGCAAGATTGAGACCTTCTACAGAAAGATTCTTTCATTTTTTGGCCTATAAAAATGAAAATCTTTCTATTTTTGTGAGCTGCCGTAGCCCAATGAATTACTATAGTTGTAATTGAGAGACTTGGTCTTGAGGAAAAATAGGCGCAAACTGCGTATTAAACTCCCTTTCTTTTTTTCAGCTTTGCCCCTATTTTGCCAGAACTCCAATGGTCCTGGATAATGGTCTCCGCCCCACTTGCACGTAAGACTTTCTCCCACTCTTCTTTTTAAGATTTTTTTCTAGTTGGATTCCCTTCATGAGTACAGATTCTTGTGCAAAACGAATGGTTGACGCCATCTTGAAGGAGAAAGTAGTGGCTTTTATGCCGAACTATGTGGTGGCGATACCTCTAATTCGAGAATTTTGCTCATTCAACGTGATGAAAACTCTTCGCAAATACTTGGGAGTCAAATACGAGCCGAGTGAATCCTCCTCCACAAGGAGTCTCCTCTCAACCCCAAAGGATTTCTTCCAATCTCCCCACTTCTATTGGTGGATTTTAGTCGTCTCTGGTCTTTTAATCAACTACGTGAGTTTTCTTCAGCAACAAAAAAGAATAAAATCATCTTCCAGCTCGCAATGTCCAATCCCGATCTCTTAAACTACCTTCCATTTTGTGGGGATATTTTCGCCAATATTGGCTTCAATTTCCCTCGATTATTAATATTTTCCAATATTTTTGCTCTCCTCTCTCATATTGGAGAAGCCACCGTAGCCATGCTGATATGTGATAAATTAAGAGTCAGGTGAATTTATCTTCCTTTCAAAAACTAAAAAATATATTTCAGCTATGCCTGC
Organism: Oscheius sp. JU1382; assembly: GCA_932521405.1. Taxonomy (NCBI): domain Eukaryota; kingdom Metazoa; phylum Nematoda; class Chromadorea; order Rhabditida; family Rhabditidae; genus Oscheius; species Oscheius sp. JU1382. The sequence continues at coordinate 8,404,753 of OW051479.1, forward strand.
ACGTTTAAATGGTTCTTGCAGACGTTTATTTGTGGTTATCCATCGCTAGTTTTATTGTTAAATTACTCTAAGAAACATGCCTAGGTGATACAGAGATACGAGTAGAAACAAAGAAAATAAATATATTTTTTTCTTCTCTAAACTGCAGCTTTCAGAGGGCATATTTTGAGACAAAAGACATCGAGTTATCTCGGCTAGAATAAGCTACAATAATCTAGTTTAGCTTCAAAGAATCCCATCTTCGAAAAAGCGCAGCTAATTGAAGATCTTAGAGAAGCTTTCTAAGGCCTTCTTCCTCCATAAACTTGAACCATTACGTGTCGTTTTTACGAAAAAAATAGCACGCTAGAATTATGGCCGATTTCTCCAATGATTTATAAATTTCTGCTAGCTCATTTTTCACGAAAAATTGCCAAAAATTCTTGACTCGGACGAGTCTTAATTCAGCAAGGATTGACTTTGAGAGATTCTAAAATGAGCTCATTTTTAAATATATCAATCATCCATTGCAATCCTATCTTTCGATCAAGAGTTCTCCATTTTCTTTTTGCTAATTTTCGACATTTCAATGTTAAAAGAGCGCTGAAGGTATGGAAGAAGTGCTTCTATTAACCGCTTTCCTTCAGAGAAATAGAAAGGAGATTCACATAGACTTTTTTCATTGGGATTCAACGGGAATGAACGCCTTTTTTGTTCTCCCTCTTTAATATAAGCAGTCAATCGATTGGCCCGTCGCATGTCAACTCGTCGTACAAACAACGGCTCAATCTAACTCCCCACGTGCTAACAAAAATCTACCAAAGAACTCTTTCATCCTTTCCTTCTTTTGATTTTAGGCGCTTTTTATTCACTTTTCAGTTAAAATTGGAGCTATTCTGACTCGATTTTTTAAAACCAAAAGCGGGCTGATTTTGTAGCGAAAATAAAGCTGTGAAATAATTCTCTGTCGGATTGTTTTTGCCGCTGCGTCCAGATTCCAATGAACCTGATTCAAGTGGACGGCGAATTGCGTCCAACAGCGGCGTCATCAGGACGGTTGTACACGTCACGCAAACTGCCAACTGGAGTTAGTATCAGCTAGAAAAAGTCGACTTTTTCTCCATTTTTCTTATCAATCAATTGATTTCGCTCTATTTTGTGAGGTCTCTTTCCTCAAAAATGCCACAATCTCTTCTGCAAATTCAGCAAAAACTCTTAATTTTCACTTTCTTCAGCCAAAATCATAAATTCTCTTCAAAAAACTTAGCGATTTTCCTCTAAATTTGTCTCAAAAATTGATCAAATCTTCAAAAAATTCCGTATTTTTCGTTCAAAAAGTTCCGTATTCGCCGTTCAAAAAGTCGAACAAAAGTCACCTCTTTTGCCATTTTTAGCTCAAAATTTTTGATCTTTTCTCTACTTCTAAATTCAAAAAGTGGTGGGTGATGGCATTTCCCCAGCACTTGTGGCCCAAAATTACTGTAATTCCTATCCTAAAAATGTGCAAATTCTTCCACTTTTCTGAATTACTGTATTTATTGGCGTAATGTTCTTCAAATAAATTTCAGAATCTACCTCTCTATTTGTAAATAACGAAGTTCCTTGTATGGTAGATACCTCAACTCGCTTCTTTTCTCACAAACGGTGCTGATTGGAGACCGCCATGTGGTCCCTACGATTGTTTTTATTCTTGGTTGGTTTTGTTCCCACTTTTTACAGTAATCTCTTCTTCAGTTTTTATTAATATTTATTGTTGAATCTCAAAAACCCAAGCCATCAGCTCCTGCGAAGAAGTCTAAACTTTGTGGAGACGCTGCCTGTAATGGTTGGTTTTTCCACCCTTTTTTGTTGCTAAAAGTCGATCTTTTCAGAAGTCCTTTTCAAATCAAAAATCATACGATTGATCCCCTCCAATCATCCGCATTTTCTTAATTTTGCGCCCGAATCAATGGGAAAACAGATCGAAGTCTTAGGAATTAAGTTCAGCGATCGGCCGGATATTGCCGACGGCAGGGTGAGAGAGAGAGTTTTGTTTATAAAATAATGCTGCCGTTTAGATGGAAGATGGAACTCGAGGTGAATTCTACATCAATGCGCTGGAAAAAGGGCCCTACGTTGAGTTTTTGAGACACGCCATCGACACCAAAAAGGAGATCTTTCAAATCAGTCGAGATCCAGCTGATGTCACCCCGGAAAAGAAGCTCATCGGTTAGATTTTTTGAGAACAACTTTTTTAAACAAAAATTATGACTCAAAATCATACAGGAAAAGCGCGATAACTTTGAATTTTAATCCTCCTTCAACTCAAAATAGTAGTTGAGGAAAAAAAATCGTCTTTCTGCTTAAAATTGAGGAAAAAGTGGGCCAATTTTGATTATCTACTGCTCTAATATTCGGTCAAAAAACTCCCTATTTTTGCGCATAAATTTATCCTAGAAAAAAGCTTAACTTTGTCGATCCTTTTCCAGGAGTCCTCCATGCTGAACTCGACTTGGTTCGAGACTACAACGTGAATGCCAAAAACTACGCAGCTGAGCAAGGTCTCCCCGAGCCAGAGCAACTACCCCTTCCACAGCCGCCAGCCAAGGGACATGGTCACAGCCACGATCATCATGGTTTTCGCCTTTTTCTCTTTATCTTATAACTTTTCCTTAGGTCACTCCCATGATCATCACGGCCACAGCCATGAAGGAGGAGGACACGCCCATTCTCATGAGCCTCCTCCAACCACAACTCCTCTTCCTGTTGTGAACGAGAAGCCTGCAGATTTGCCAAAACCTACTCTCCTCCATCCTTCGATGGCAACCCCAATCGTTGGAACTCAACCCCCAGTCAAAGATGTTCCTCCTGTTGAGGAAAAGAAGTCAGAAGTAATCGCAGAGAATAATAAGTTAGAAACACCAGAAAACGCTCTTCCTCTAGCAAATGATCAATTGGATAAGGTAAGTGATCGCGTTTGCTTGCTTGTTGCATGGAGTGTTGTGCTTTTTCTAGGTAGAGATAGCTGATATGGAAGCGGAGATCGAGAGAATGATGAGGGAAGATGAAGAAAATCTCAGGAAATTACAAGAGGTTATTGCATGTTTCTTCTTTTGTTTATTTCGACCAATCGAGAATGCTCATTTATATATTATTTTTAGGAAGCAACCAAGGCCAATCAAATCCAAGAAGAACCTCCAGTTGAAGCTTCTCCTCAAGAAGTTCTTGAATTGCCGCCTAAAGAGACTCCGATCGTCCAAGAACCTCTTGATTTACCTCCTGTCACATATCCGCCTCCAGTCGCCACAACTCAACCTCCTCCTGTTGTTGAAGAACAGTCTCCAACTACCACAGCAGCCCCAGAAGTTGAGGTCACTTCAGCTACTCCTGAGATTATTGTAACTGTGAGTTTTATTTTGAAGGAAGAAATGAGTGGAAATGATTGTTTTTAGCAGCCTCCTCCACCTCCCGCGACATTTGATTCTCCTTACAAGATGGATCTTCCGAAAGTTGATGTCCAACCTCCTCAAGATTCACACGGGCATAGCCATTCTCATGATGATCATGGACATGGTAAGATTCTAGGAGTATTGTAGTCCATACTAGTCCTAATTAGACTCTGAGTAGACGCAGTGCACCGAGATTAGAGTCTCCGCGCTGGGACCCACATTTATCCTAAAATTTATTAAAGAAAACAAATGAGTTTCACAGCGAAAAGCTCTATTTCGGGATTGCTTGCATGTGCAGCCTAATTCTTTCATTTAAAGATGTGAATTATGGAGCAAAAATTTAGGAAAAAGCGTACATCTTTTGGGATATGGTAGCTTAATTTGTTTTTTGAGATTTTTTTGAGTTAGAAGTTAAATAATTAAGAAATTTCTTTAGGTCATTCGCATGAACACAATGATGACCACCATGGTCACTCTCATTCTCATTCTCCACCTCCGCCATCATCAGTTGGGTCAGAGCCAATCCCAGAGGATCCGAAACCCCTCTTAGAGGAGGATAAGGTGTGTGAAGATCTTTTTCTTCTTCCTTTGTTGACCGATTCTTTTTGTGTTTGTTGTGTGAATTCCAGCCTTTTTTCTAGGGCTATTGCTACAAGAACAACGATCCCGAATGTGAAAAATTTAAGAGAGATGAGAGGGAAGCGCCTAGCGAGGCTCCAAAAGCTGAGGCCATCAACTCCCATGAGAAGAGAAAATATCTCGAAGAGGAGCAATTCAAAGACCATCTTCCTTCCTCCTCTTCTGGTAGGATTTATAGGATTTTTACTTTTAAAAAATTCTATTCTAGGAGCTGTTGGATCGATGATATCCTCAATCACAGGAGTTTTGAGATCAATCCTACCGGTTGGAGATATGTCCGACTCTGGTGTTGGCCTCCTCCTTAATCTCATCTTCCTCGTTATCGCCCTCCTTTTCCATTTCATCAATAAACTCCTCTCAGATGGCGGCGATCAAATAGGCGTCAGCCAACGGAATTTCCACGATCTAATCACCAAAAATAAAGAGCTCCAAGCAGCCGTTCAATCGTGAGATCCTCTCTTCCTCCCCAAAGCATTTTTTATTTAGAGCAAGAACCCACGCTGGTCAAGTAAATACCGAAGAATTACATGCCCTTCAAGCAAGCAACGGAATTTTAAATTTGGAAAAAAGCCAGCTGAAAGAACAACTGAGAAGGGCAGAAGAAGAATCCGAGAAATATAGAAATTCATTGGAAACTCTGGAAAGAGAATACAATAATTCAAAGAGCCAAGCTCAATCGGTTGGATCTCATGTAGCAAATCTCGAAAGAAATCTAAAAACAATCGAAGCTGAAAGAGAAGACCTCCAAATTAAAGTCAAAGAAACCAAGAGTGCATTAGAAAGGCTGGCCATTGAATTAAAAGGTAGCTTTTTATTCCTTGGGTTTACAAGGCAATAATTTAGAAGAGAAATCATCAAAAGAAGATCTTCTTACTGAACGAGATAGAGTTAATTTCTCGCTGCAGAAGACGCAAGACGATTTGGAAACGGCCAAGCTGCAGATTAAAGACCTCGAGGAGGAGAAGAACAAATTGGATACAGAATTGAACGCTATGGCTGCTTTGATCGAGGAGATTAAGAACAATAAGGGATCCGACGCTGGAGGTGAGTAGAGTTGTCATGGATCTATTTTTGAGCACAATTTCTATTGCATTCTTTCAGTAGAAGCCCTCTTAAACTCTAATTCTTTTGATTTCCAATAGGCTTTTCGTTTCTATTCGAAGGATTCCTGCCCTTCACTTCCACTACCTTGGTCTTATGTTTAGCCCTCTGTTTTTAGAAGTTGCAGCGAAGAAACCATTGGATGATTCAGAATCAGGTGGCTCTGGCGGTTGGTCTGATTTTGGTGATGAGCCAGAAGAACAAGAAAGAGACAAGACTCCACCAACTACAACCGTCGATATAAGAGAGATGGCCAAATTGAGGGGACAAATCAAAAAACTCGAGCAGGATTACGAGCAAGCAAAGTGAGAGAGAAATAAACTTTTCTCAAAAAAATGACTACTTTTTAGATCAAATTTGGAGAGAGAGGTTCAAGAGAAAAAGAGATTGGAAGATGATTTAATCGCCCTTAAATTGGTGGTTGAGCAGAAGACAAGAGAAGCTGAAGAGAAGGATAAGGAGAAGAAATCAGCTGATGAGAGATCCACTCAAATGATCGAATTATTCAAAGAAGAAAAAGAGAAAATCAAGCAAAAAGAGAATGTAAGGAATGAATCCAATCCATCTCAAAATCTCTTATTTTCTAGGAATGTCGGCAATTAAACGACGAGGTGAAGCAGCTCAATCAGGATATGAAGCTGATTAGCGAAGAGAAGGCTAACAAAGAAGCTAAGATTAAAGACCTCGATAATGAGTTGAAAAACCTCAAGACGGAATTCATCAAATTGGAGACAAGAAGCTTCGCCAAGGAGAAGGAACACCTCAAGACTATTCATTCCCTCCAGGTAGATATTATTAGATTCATTGATCATCTTTTTGTAGAGTATTCAAAGCCTTGCTCCTAGCTCCTTTGAGATGTCGCATGCTTTCTCTGATCGAGATAATGCTCCATCGAGGACGGAACAACACCCAACTGGGGGCAGCATTTGGGATGATCCGGATATCTCCCTACCGAGGAGTAGAACCTTCTCGCCGGATGATGACTATATGGGACCGATAATTAAAAAATCGTCTAGAAGTCGTAGATCCGATCGAATTCAGCGAGAGCCCTCACCTTCTGATGGAGAGAAGAAGCGAGGAAATAAAGAAGCTGGCTCATCTAGGAGAAGATCTAGAAGTCATGGAAGAATGATGGGTCCCTATACTGGGCCGATGGGTCCCATGCCGCCTTATATTCCAGGTGGACCGGGATATCCTCCTAGCTATCCGCCAATGGATCCTATGTAGTGAGTTAGAGCCATCTGCCGTAGTTTACTATTTTCTTTCAGTTTTGGAGGCGAATTGAACAAAAGAAATAGTCGAAGCGGTCATGTTTATTATTCGTCAGGCGGATCGAATGGCGGAAGAAGTCCCCCGCCGGAGATGCCTCTCGTCTCGGCTCAACCTCCTCCCGAGGCTAAGCGTCTTCGCAGTCGGAGGGCTGGAGACTTGTGAGGAGTCAAGTCAAGCTCAAACTTCACTTCTAATATCTTAATTTTGTTACAAAAAAGGGTAAATTGTCACGTAGGAGAGAAAGAGGAAAATCGAATCTGGCAATGGGTACTTTTTCTGTGAAGACTTTCGGTTTTTTTTGGAATGAAGAATTATTTATTTTGCCTTCCTTTCTTTGGTCAAATCGGTCGGAAATTGCTAAAAAGCTAGGATTACTTTTAGAAATTCTGAAAGCTGATCGAAAAATGTACAAAATTAGCAGCGATTTAAAGCTGGGAAATCTGACTGGCGAGAGATTGATTTTTCTGAAGAATAAGAAGGAGAAAGCGATTGCTGAGAAAGGAATTGTGACAGCAAGTGTGATTGGATACCTCGCCCTGTTGATATTCCTGTTTTTCATCGGGTTGACCATCTTCTCTTGTAGACAAAAACCGAAGGGATACTTAAGAACGGAAGGAAAAAGCATAAGAGAAAGCAGCGCTTTGTCTCTAGCCTCGCATGAATCTGCCTCTTTCTTAGAAATTTCGAGAGTGGAAGTTTTGACGAAAGACAAGACACAAACCACTTCCAAGACGATTAGCAAAGAAACTCCCAAGAAAGGAAGCAACGAGCCTTCAAAAAAGTCAACAGAACCAGAAATCCATCCTACTTGAAGAATAATTTGGTGACGTTTTTATGCTGAACTAAAAGATTAACGCGTTTGTTTTGATTTCTGATGAAAAAAAAATCAAAAGAAAGGACATACTTTCTAATACTTTATTTAAATATTATCCAGACCGCTAAACTCCTTGACACATTGCTTAACTAATTCATAGACTTCGCGTCTAGTCTCCATACTAATAGCCCGATATGCCTTTGGCTTGATTTCTTCGGATAGATCATCAACAATGGCGTGCTGAATCCCCTAAAAATATAAAAAAGCTATATTTAGCCAAAATTTCACATAAAAAGTCAAAACTAACTTTATGTCTAATCTGCTGCTTCACTTGTTCCTTTATATGTTCAGTTCAGCCGGTAGACTCCAGTTTTTCATCATATACACTGCGACAAACAATTATGGAGCCACCCCATTTTCCGAGGTTTCCAATAGTTTTTGAAACTTTTACCTAAAACGGCGAGTGCCATTATTTTTCTCGCCCAAAAAAACCCCTAGTTCCAATTTTTTACCAGATTCCAATGAGTCTTTGTGATGCTAGGCCAAAAACACGAAAAATCAGGTGACAAGAAATTATGGAGCCACTTGTTAAAAAAATCTGTTTATTGTTTATCAACAATTCAATAACGCGTTTTTTCGCCTTTTTTGACGATTACTTCTACTAAACGACGTGGCATTGAGGTACAGAGGTTTCCCAGTGTGGAGCGATCCAGATTGTTCCATTCTTGAAGAATGGTCACCTTCAAGTCGGCGACGGATGCAAACTGGCGTCCTTGAGAATAGACTCGGCGGACTAAAAGGCCCCAGAGGTTCTCGATGGGGTTGAGATCAGGACTGCATGCTGGCCAGTCCATCACTCTCACGTTCCTCGCAGCAAGCCACTGAGAAGTGGAAGCGCTCCCGTGAATGGGGGCGTTGTCGTGCTGAAACACATAGCCGATGCCAGCGGTGTTCAAGTAGGGAAGCAATTTGACATTTAGCACTGCCTGATAATTCACAGAATTCATTCTGGACGTGAGATCCAGCTCAATTCCGACAGTGCCGTCCGCGCAAAAAGCCGCCCATACCATGACGCCTCCACCCCCATGACCCCTTTTCGAGAACACTCTCTCGTCTCTTCTCAAGTCATGCCAGTAGTGCAAATTTCCGTCGGGATCATCCAGTGTCCATCGCTTCTCGTCAGAAAAGACCACCTAAGATAAAATAAAAGTCAAAAAAAGTCACTAACTTTGCTCCAATCGGTCTGTTGTGTTAGGTGCCTTTGAGCGAAGGCCAGCCGATTTGCCTTGTGCTGAGGCGTTAGGCGAGGAGATTTCTTCAGCTTCGACGAGATAATCGTTCCGCTTCTTTTCAAAGTACTCCGAATCGTTTCCGTCGAGACATCAAGTTGGAGATCTTCTTGGATATTCTTCAGGCTGATCATTTCATTGGAGGCCTTCCTGACGACGAGTCTTTCTTCTCTTGAGGTCAATTTCTTCTTCCTCCCTCTCTGCTTGTTTCTAGTCCCATAGCCAGTTGAATTGGAAAGAAAAGAGTCGATAACTTTGTGACTTCGGCCAATTCTTCGTCCGATTTCGCGATGTGAGAGGCCAATCTCATTGAAAGCTTGAATTTTGCCCTTTTCTTCTTCAGATAACTGTTTTCCAGAAGGCATTTTTGTTCTAACTGAGGCTTAGGATTCAAACTGCTTCACAGTTGTCGATTCTTAGCCTTTCGCCGCTTCATATCCGTTTTCTTGGCAGGAAGCATGCATAATTTGCATCTGGCTCCATAATTTCTTGTCACCTGATTTTTCGTGTTTTTGGCCTAGCATCACAAAGACTCATTGGAATCTGGTAAAAAATTGGAACTAGGGGTTTTTTTGGGCGAGAAAAATAATGGCACTCACCGTTTTAGGTAAAAGTTTCAAAAATTATTGGAAACCTCGGAAAATGGGGTGGCTCCATAATTGTTTGTCGCAGTGTAATTCTTAAAAAAAGTATAGGTAGTAGTGTAGCTGGCTACCCCGTTCATTATGCAGCCTGCGCACCAGACCGCGCGGCGGGACCCATATATTAATTTTTTCTCTTTTCTTTATTTTCTTACTGGTTTCTATGGTTTTTAAATCTTTTTTTTGTTTTTACCTTTGATTTAGCTATTCTTGCGTTTTTACAACTATTAAAAATAATAAAAAGCCAGGTTAGTTGCTACTTTTTATATAATTTCAAATATATATACGATTATGAAATGATGGCTGTTGCTGGATTAAGTCTAGAAGGAGATAATACCACTATATATAGTCTGTTAAAAAAATAGACGACATGGCCTCCTAGCAATACCGTACTCAGAATTGACTCTTTCAAATTTTGCGGTGCTCTTATCTTACTTTTGAATTTCCAGAATTTTATTTTTTGTGTCTTTTTTTCTCATAATAATTTTTGTTTATAGATTTTTAACTTTTATTTGTCTTTTCATGATTTTATTTGTCTTATTTCTTATGTTTAGGTAGCTAGTATCTGTATTTCAAGCGGATAAAACGATGGAGAATATTTTTGGCAATTACTCCAAAGAAGAAATGGCAGGTTAGTCTAGTTTTCGTTTATTTATTTAGAAATTTTCTCAAGTAAAGTATAACTTGCTCATCCGTGTGTTTAGAAATTCCGATGGATGTCTGGATTAGTGAGATGGAGACCAACATAGAAGCTGAGCCAAGATATAAAGTTTTGAAACACGAGATCAGTGAGGTTCGTCTATTGTTTCGTTTTTTAAGACTGAAAACTGAGTATGCGCTAAGCTGGTTGTTGTTCGGGCCGATGCTCCATAATTTTTTTTCTGTATAACGAGTAAGTTGTGTTTTGTATCGATGAAAAATAAATATTAACAGCTAATCGTTTTCTTTTGTGGGGTTTTATTAAATTCTCATTTAGATTGCTTACGATGTCATAAGCAAAAAGATCTCAGAGCATCTAGATGGGAAGGTATTGACCTCAAGACTGTACCAAAAACTGTGTGACAAGACAGAAACGATGATGATGCGTGTTCACTCATTCTTTACATTATTAAGTCAAGCCGTCGGGAGCCAAATCAAAGTTTTTGAAGATCCAAATCACCTAACTGCAGCTGCAACCGGATTTTCTATTCGAAAAGTTAAGGAAGTTGCGAAGAAGGCTGAGCTGATCCAGCTCACACCTGGAAGGATGATACCACTGTCCCCATGCCGCCTACTTCCGTTAAAGCCAAAGAAGAATTGCATGGAACGAGGCAAAGACTTGGTCTCTAAATTGGATCCTACAGTTATAGAGCATATAAGAATGACTGTCCATGATCAATACTGCCGAGGACAACGTGTTACGCTCACGAATTTACATGCCGAATTGAAGAACCAGATGGAAGATCTTAACTTTAGCTATTCACGAACACATCTCTACACCATTCTACTGGGTCTTGACTTCCGTTTTCGAAGGGTTTCAAATAGATGTTACATTTTTGAAGAGCCCGATCTTGTAAGAAAGAGGCATAAGTATCTCAAGGAGATCAAGAGGTTGAGAAGTGAAGAAGCTTACATAGCCTTCTGCGACGAAACATGGGTTTTTCAAGGGATGAAGTCTACTCATGATTGGGTAAATATGGATGCACTAGGTTAGCCAATTTTTACAGCTGATGAAAAGTTTTTTCTTCAGAAAATCCAACAAAATACCTTGATGCTGGACTAAAGATTGGACCTGATCCAGCTCCCTCACGTGGAAAACGAGCGATTGTAATTGGAGCAATAGCCGAAGATGGACTGTTACAAGGCTCCTTTAAAGTATGGCTGGATGGTGGCCGTTTGGAAGACGGTGATTATCATGAAACAATGGACTCAGCTCTATTCGAGAATTGGCTTAGAGAAGTTTGCCCCGAGCTAGTTACATCTGCCAATGGAAGAAAAGCTGTGTTGATAATGGATAATGCGCCTTACCATTCACAGTGCATAGAAAAGGGATGTCCTTATGTTTTCTTTGACAATATCACTTTCAGGTTCCTACTGCAAATTCTAAAAAACAGGAAATAATTAGCTACCTGGAAAAATGTGGCATACAAGTACCAAAAGATCCGATGAAGAAAGAACTAACTCTATTACTAAATGCCTATATTGCAAGTCGAGGAGGAAGAAACAGCGTTAAAAAGTACCGAGCAGAACAAATCGCAGCAGACTTGGGCGTTGAGATTCTTCGTTTACCGCCTTACCATTGTATTCTCAATCCTATTGAGCACATATGGGCGTATTTAAAGCAAAAAATCTGCTCCACAACATCTGGAAAAGAAAAACTTGAATACTTACGTGACCATTCAATTCGGATCATGTCTGAAATAAGTCCCGAAACGTACAGCAAGTTTTTCTACAACGCCGTCAAAGTAGAAGACGATTTTATCCAAAAAGAATCCCTTCCGATTACTCCAATTGTTAATATTGAGGATCTTAATGTAGACTTTGCTGAATTAGAATTAGAATATTCTTCAGACGAAGAATATAATTAATGTGTCTAAAATATGTTAAAACTGTTAATTTTAAAAGTTAAAAATTTATAAACAGAAATTATTATGAGAAAAAAAAACACAAAAAAGAAAATTCTGGAAATTCAAAAGTAGGATAAGAGCTCCGCAAAATTTGAAAGCGTCAATTATAAGTACGGTATTGCTAGGAGGCCATGTCGTCTATTTTTTGAACAGACTATATATATGATTTTTTTAAATGCTAACCACTATTTCCCGGCACTCATTGCTAGCCAAAAAGCGCTTCTTCACCTCTTCTGCTGTTTCTTCTGACATCAACCTGAAATTATACTAAATTAATAGCCAAAAGGAAGAGAAAAAAACGATAGGAATTAGATAATGAGGATTAATATAAACGATAGAAAGCTAGGAAAAATTGGATATGTTTTCAGTACTTTTATATTTTTCGAGCCAATTTCTTTAATCAAAGTAACGATGGTTAACTTGCTGATTATCTCTGATAATTTGGCTTGAATAAAATGTAAAATTTAATCAGAAAAGAGATGACCAAACTGCGTCTCAAATTTGAATTAAAGCCGAGTATTTTTATAGTTTTAAAACCCTAAAAAAGCAACTTTTAAAATGTATGTATGCGTATTAACAATATTGAAGGTATCGCTATATTCGTCGAAGCTGATCTTCTCGTTGTTCTCCAGGATGCCTATAAAAAAGATCTGCTCATTATTGGCATCAACTTCCGCAACTACAGCCAGCATCGTCTTTTGTTCTCCATGCCCTTTGAGTCCTTTGACGCTGCTTATCGCAAAGAGTCTCGACCGATCGTCATCTCCAAAAATTTCGAGGCCGCAATTAAGTGGAGTTGTGATGAAAAAGACCTGCATGCCGGTTTGTAGCCGGATTCGCCTCAAAATCTCCTCTCCATAGTGATAGTCGGCTTTAGTCTCCACATTATCATAATAATCGCGGACTTTCATGTAGGGTAATGACCACATCTTGATCCAGTTAATCGACTCGACATACAGCGAATTTTTTGACTCTTAAACGGCGAAATTAGTGACTTTTTATCTGCACTCAGTCCAGCCAGCACAAACAATAGAGAGGAGAAACGTCCAATTACCGTCGTATGACAATAATGAGCCCTTCAGGGGATTCATTAGACGGTTGAATGATTTCTTAAACTTCAAATGGTCAAGTGGAAAGACTACATCGGACAATCGAAGAAGCTATCTCGTCTTATGTAAGCTCCTCACAGAATGAGGACGAGTATATAGACAATGCGATCTTCGCGCTGAACTCGGCTCCACACTCAACAACCGACGTGCCGCCGTTCGAGATGTTGTTCGGATGGAACCCGAGACTTCCAGAAGACAATCAAATCGGACCAGAGGTGCCACTCTACACGGATGGAGCAGACTTCGTGGAAAGATTGAAGGAGAACAGAAGAAGGAGACCAAAGAAGGCGACTCGACCAAACTCTGTGAGGACACAAAGCAATCTCCGGAAAAAGTTCCGCTTAGTTAAGCGTTAATTTCCCGCAATGATTAGCGCCGGTTGCTCTGCAAATCAATAAAAAATTATTTTGAATTCTTGCTGTTTAAATCGATCAGCTTTGTCAATCTTTCCAAGTAGCCTAAACCCTTCAAAGTTGTGTTTTTTATTTCCAAAGTGCCGTAGATTTTCTCCGCTTTGCTCAGAAAACCAATCTGGATCTCGAAAATCCTGACCAAGCCGTAGAAAGTCCCATTCTCCTCGACAAAAGTGTTGTTTTTGATGGCGTTGAGTGCTTTTGCAGAAATTTTAGCACATTTTCTGAAGAGAGCTCCGTCTCCAAGTTGAATTCAAATTTCACATTTAAGAGCTCAACTGAAGCGACGGCTGGAAGCAACAAAAGCGCCAATAAGATGAGATTCGTTGTGGAGAGACTAGCTGTCTTGGATGAGAAGAATCTGCTAGAATAAATGGCGAAATCAGGGGATTTTAGTCAGATTGACAGTTATGATCCAAGGGATTGCATTGAATCAATCTTCCTTCTCGTTTTTAAATGATTTTTGGAGGATTGAGAACAAATCATTTTTAAACAATTTATGAGAATTCCATTCTGCGAGGGAACGAGGAATGAATTTCATACAAATACTGCTTTAAAAACTATGAAAATTAATCCACAAATCTTTCTTCTAGTGACCGAGAGATGGATGTATAAGCAAAATATGATAGACCTTGAGGCAGTTTTGGTCCTTCAATCCAGTCATTTCCATCAAATATTTCGGATGTTTCTCCACTTCCAAAACCACCAAATACAATAATTCCATTTGAGAGTTTTCCTATTCCAAAAAGTCCTCGTGGATGTTTAAAGCTCTGTTTTTGTGTCCATTTCTTCTCGGGATTTTCGATATCCATTTCCCATACGCTATTTAATCGGCCAGATTCTGAATAGCCTCCAAAGATGGATAGAGTTGAATTGCTGATTAGCATCGTATGGCCAGAAAGTTCAAAAGGCAAATCGCAAAATAGGATCCATTTCTGTAGTTTTGGATCAAACATCTCCACAGATTTTAAATAATCTTTATTGAATCCTCCAGTGACAAATATTCGATCCTTAAATACTGCTGCTGCTGCATTCCATCTTGCATAATTCATTTCCCTGGAATCTTTTGATTAAAGGGGCAGTCCGGCGCTTTTTACAGTATGCTTGAATACGATGCAAAATAATGCGCTGATTTCGGAAATACACACGAAATTGAATAAAATTGATTGAAGAAAGAAAATTTTGTCGCACTTTTGGTCTGCCGCTATTACTGTAGCTACAGAAATCCGGCAAAGTCACCAACGCTAGAGACTGTCACTTTAAAATTTGGTGGAAAACTAACGGCATGTAGGCCCATTTGTCGTGAGAAGTATCGTATTTTTCGACTGAATTTAGTTTTCCATAATGACAAAGTCCCCCCATAACCCAGATATCTCCTTTGTAAACCAGAGAGCTATTGAAAATACACATTCTTGCTTGATATAGCAGTGCCAATTTCATCCAACTTCCATCATCTTTCAATTTATAACAGTCTTGTTTAAAATCATCCTTGTAAACTACTCCTCCAAAAATATAGATTTCTTCATTGACTTCAACAGCTCCAAATTCTTGAATTCCCACTGGAAGAATGATTCTCAGTTTCTTCCAACTTTGAGTCTTCGAATCGAGCAAGTAAATTGTATCCAAATATCCATCACCGCCCAAGATTAATACCTACAAGCAGATTCTAAAATTTAAAAATCCTACCGATGTATTTTGCTGTCCTTCGTCCAGTTTTTTAACTTTGTTTTTGTTTTGATACACATTTTGCGCTAAAAAACTTCCTTACATTACTCAATTTTAAACAAACCATCCGGAATTAAATTATTCCTATCTGGCCTCTCTTTCCGGGAAAACTCAATAAATTCTGAGATTTTCGGTCTACTTTCTGGGTTG
Organism: Oscheius sp. JU1382; assembly: GCA_932521405.1. Lineage (NCBI taxonomy): Eukaryota > Metazoa > Nematoda > Chromadorea > Rhabditida > Rhabditidae > Oscheius > Oscheius sp. JU1382. The sequence continues at coordinate 8,419,919 of OW051479.1, forward strand.
CTGTGCCAGCCGCTGGAAGTTATTTCTTTTTTTTTCTCTGCTTTGTCAGCTCTACGTCTCTTTTCAACTCCGATAAAGTGAAAGCTTTGATGTTAGTAAGCCAGATTGGCCAGAAATAATCAATTACCGTATCAATAAGGTTGAAATCTCCAATTCCTCTTGAATATTTGGCCGATCTCCGTTTAAAATTCGATTAATTTGATTGAACAGTGTTATTCCCCCCATATAACCATACGGCCTTCTAAACTTCTAATCACTATTTTGAAGAACTTCACTAACTTTCGGTGAATAATCTCCCAAAACGTAATGGTTAACGCATAGATATCTGCCGACTTGCCATATTTAGTTCCATGATGAAGCTCCGGAGCCATGTAATCTATTGTTCCAATTCTTTTGCAACTCGTTTAACCAAAAGCCACACTCACCCACCAGTGTGAGAAGCAAGTGTCTGTGGCCCAACCGCTTTAGCCACTCCAAAGTCGGAAATCCTCAAGTCGTCTAAGGATTTCCCAAGTAGAATGCTGGAACTCCGATATGAGAAGAAGGAATCTCACTTTTGAGGCTTGATATCTCGATGCAGTAGACCTTCTTCGTGGAGATATTGCAGACCACTTGAAGCCTTTTCAATCCACAAATAAGCTTGTTTCATATTGTATTCTACTGAGGTACTATGAATCACTGGAAATGGCATTTTGATGTCTCAAGTTGAAAAGGAGCAAGTTTTTATTTTTTAAAAGCCAAAGATTTTCGACCAATTTTTATGGTAGCGTCTCTAATCGAGTGCCACCCTTATCGGCAGAAAATGCCAATGTTGCACATTTGAATAAACCCAATCCACTACTCAAAGAGCAAAGAATTTCTATTTTACTCAATACGGGGGAAAAAACCAAACAAACCGTCAAATAAGCTCCTCTCCATGCACTCCATAATGTAACCATTGCAAAAAGTGCTGCTATTAGGTAAATAACCTTCTTCTGGAGTCAAAAGACCAAAAAGACGGATGATATTCGGGTGATTGGAATGCTATTTGGAAAATTATTGTAATATTAAAAAACTAACCTTAACTAGGAGGATAACTTCGCTCATATCTGTTTTATCGACTTGCTCATAAAGACTCTTGAAAGCTACTTTTCTGCAAATCGATCTCTCTATTTTAATTTTTAGTCAGACTTTCACAAACTGGTAAAACTGCTTACCCCAGTCGACCATTGTAGCCGCGAAAGACTTCCCCCTCGCCTCCACTTCCTATCCGTTCTTTCTCTGTGAAATCGTTGAGACTAAACTCATAATCAATAACTAAAGAAGCATTGATTGTGAGGGTAGATTTACCAGACTTAACTTCTAGTCGTTTTTCTGAAGGAAGACGGCCACTCATCAAGATGGCGAATAGACAAACCCCGCGTTAGACTTCTATTGATTCGGTCGTTGTTTGTCTTAATAAGGCGTTTTAGTCTTTATTTCGAGAATCTGAATGTCATTTAGAGTGACTGTGATCTGAAGAATAAGCAGAGAGAGGAGAAGAGTTTAGGTTTTTGATCGAATTCTGGTTATTTTATCCGAGCTCTAGTCTCAAAGCTACCGATGTACCAGAGATTCTGTTCAAGGATTACGGTTCTGGATACTCGCTCGTTCGTCCCTGCTGAGGGCTCATACAAGCTAATTCGAACAAATTTCGAAAAGAAATTCGAATAGTTTTACTCGTATAATAAAAATCTCGAAGCTTAAGAAAAAAAGTATATTTCGCCTGAGTGGTGGTGTCAGGGTTGTGGTCCGGATTCACTTTTAAGGAATTTTGGCTCACTTGACCGATTAGCTGAGGAGAGGAGTCGTTCGAGGGAGCTTAAATCCTAATGGGTATCTATATTTCTTTGAAAAAGCAATGAAGAAATATAGCCAGTCCGGATATTAAACTTTTTGGATATAGGACGAATTTCGAGGGTCTTATAACATCGAAGTTAGATGCTAGAAATCTGCCTATTTAGTCTATGTAGCTATTCGATTAAGGCTTTGCCGTTTTTTACTTAAACATATTGTTAGCAAACCCCTGAAGAGCCGCACATCGAAAGCGGGAGGGTCGTCTGAACTGGCTGAACAAGTTCTACAATCGTCTGAAGGAGGTCCACTCGATACAGTCGAAGAACGGGGAGATCCTCTGGCCTCTACGGCTGGTCATCTGGCTGGGGAGAGCGACTTCAGGACGAAGATCCGTCTCGGCTTCGAGTCCAAGAGTTACCTTGATCTGGCCATCAGTCTGGACGAGGAGACCGGTCCTGACCACACTTTCCAGCTCTGCCACATTAGCCTGGCCTTCACGGTGCTGGCTCTCCCGTCGATCGAGAAGTTCTTCGCCACCACTCTTCCTCACCAAGTGGCTAATCCTCAAGGGCGACGTCCAGATCACCGTTAAATACCTGCGAATCCAAATACGCCATCGAGGACGACATCCAGGCTCGTTTTTAAATAGAGTTTTTGCTTGAAAATTCGACCGACAATCTAACCAAAAATAATCTTTTTTTCCATGGGTGGGAAAGCGCCTAAATCAATCGTACCTCTCTTGTGGATGTAAAGCCCCTCTACAGGTGGTCTATAACCCTAAAGGAAAATGTCTTGAACCTAGTCAAGCTGTACGACGTACACACTGGGCATACAGTAGCTGCCGAAAGAAAATGTATGTAACTAGTGAAAAGTCGATTGAAAGGAGGCTGATAAGAGAAGAGCTTGTGAATGACTAGCTGATAATTCGCAATACGGCGGTTATCAAATATTTATTGGAATTCAATCAGCACCATTTAAAGTTCTCATTTTTATCTTTCTTCCGAATCTCTCCAATCAACAACGCTTTCCCGGATTTTCGTAAAAGAGAGGAGTCGTTTCTTCAGGCAATCTTCTCACAACAAAACTCTTCTTCTTTGTTCCGACGCTACATCTCCTCAGATAGAATCCTAACAGTATGATGCAACACGCCCAAGTCAGAGGTAACCAATAGAAGGAAGAAGGGCGATAGTTTCAGCAAATTCCCTCCTCTTGGGTCGATCAGGCTTCAGCTCTCCAAAAAGACTCGGATAATGTGGAAGAAGTGGAAAATATCCTCCCCGGTAAAATTGGCATTTCTCCCTGCTGGCAAGTTAAGCAGGAGTTCAATCATCTGATGCACAAAATCAGCTGCCTGAAATTTCTTCTGGCTAGAGAGAGAAAAACTGACATTATTTTTGGTGTAGGATGGGAAGTATTTTACTATTTTAGGTACTTCTTTTCCTCTTGGCGGCATTACATAGTTGACGAGGAAGTAGCTTGGAAGGGAAGCTTTGAAATAGATATCACGATTGGGCTCTTCTTCGAGAAGTTCGCGCTAGAATAGATATAATGGAGAAGAGCCTTCGAGGAAACTTACTATTATTGTTAATACGCATATTTTATTGAATTCGGGAAAATAGGTCGGGAGTGCTTCCTTCTTCGCGGAGGGACACTCCTGGCTCCAAATATCAGCTGGCCTTCGCTGTATTCAAGAATTGTTCTGGATAGATTATTTCAAGACCTCACCAGTCGATTTTATCTCCCCCTAGCTACCTGGCTTGTTTTCGAGTTATCACCAGGGGTTACCGAGATGGGAAAACAAGTGACGACAGAGGCAGAGGAAATTGAGAGGTTTCGACCAATCGTTTGAAAAGGGGTTTCTGAAAAAAAATAGGAAAAAATGCCCCATGGCTTGTTCAAAATTGATTACTTTCTAAGGAAGTTTTAGCTCGGGCTCCCAACGAAAATAAACTTGAACAAGAGAGCAGAACGGAACAAAATACATCGGTAGGATTTTACTTTTACTCCATTTTTTAGATATTAATTTTGGGCGGCAGTGGAAATTTGAATTCAATTGATTTGCTCGATTTGAAGGCTCAAAGTTGGAAGGAATTAAGAATCACTCTTCCAATCGGAATGGAAAGGTTCGGAGCTGTTATGCTCAATGAAGAAATCTATATTTTTGGAGGATATGCCAAAGGATATCGGCAGGACTGTTATAAATTGAAAAATGATGGAAGCTTGATGCAATTGGCACCGCTAAATCAAAGAAGATACTGTATTTCCAGTAGCTCTCTGGTTTACAAAGGAGACATCTGGGTTATTGGAGGATATTCTGGAGATTTTATAAAGTGTCTGAAATCAGTAGAAAAGTATAATATTTCCGAAGACAAATGGACCTACATGCCGTTAGTTTTTCCACAAAATTCAAGTAAAAACCTTCCAGAGAAATGAATTATCCAAGACAGGATGCAGCAGCAGCAGTATTTAAGGATCGAATATTTGTCACTGGAGGATGGAATGGAGAAAGATTAAAATCTGTAGAAATGTTTGATCCAGAACTACAGGAATTGATTTTATTTTGTGATTTGCCTATTGAAGTTTCCGGTCATACGATGCTAATCAGCAATTCAACTCTATCCATCTTTGGAGGCAGATCAGGACTTGGCATGTTTAATAGCTCATTAAATAGCGTATGGGAAATGGATATCGAAGATCCCGAGATGGAATGGACAGAAAAACAGAGTTTTAAACATCCACGAGTTTCTTTTGGAATAGTAAAACTCTCAAATGGAATTATTTTATTTGGTGGTTTTGGAGGAAGTGGAAAAACATCCGAAATATTAGATGGGAATGAGTGGATTGATGGACCCAATTTGCCTCAAGATCTAGCAAGATTTTCTTATACATCCATTCCCCGATCTCTCGAAGAAAGACTTCTGGAACAATTTTCTTAAACTCGATTTACCCTCCTCCCACACCTGTTGCTTCCAACCAGAAATCAAATTTGATTATAAATATTTTTTGAATCCAATCGCGATCGACTGGAAAAAGAAATCAGCCAGAAATGATATTCTTTTGACTCGTCTGCAGGTCTTCCTAATCCGGGTTTATTTCTTATTTCTTCTTGAGTTCTTCTTTTTAAAATATTCTTCCATCATCTTTTGGGGGTTTCTCGCGGAATATTTCTTGTTGCTGGGCTTATTGGGACTAAAGTTCGAGGGGAAAGGGGCCTAAGACTTGAGGGGGAAGAGGTGAAAAGCCCAAGGTTTTTTGTTTTCAGAACCAAACTCGTCATCAATCCCTTTCTTGGATACGAAGCATGTCGTCCTTTTTATGAACAGACTATTGCCCTAACAGAAAGAGTTTGCCTGCGACAACTCACGATTCCGCTTGTTCTTCAATCGGCTGAACGACATTTCCAACGACTTCTACGCATTTTTCTCCGTCACAGTGGAGATGCATCAATCTTGGAGGAAAATCAAATCTTTTTGGCATCGAACTTCCCGAAATGATTAGCGTCGGTTGCTCTGCAAATCAATAAAACATTATTTTGAATTCCTATTGTTTAGACCGATCAGCTTTGCCAATCTCCGCAAGAAGCCTAAACCCTTCAAAGTTGTGTTTTTTATTTCCAAAGTGCCGTAGATTCTCTCCGCTTTGCTCAGAAAACCAATCCGCTTCTTGGGAATCCTGACCAAGATTCATCGTGGAGAGACTAGCTGTCTTGGATGAGAAGAATCTACTGGAATGAATGGCGAAATCAGGGGATTTTAGTCAGATTGACAGTTATGATCCAGGAGATCGCATTGAATCGATCTTCCTTCAAATGATTGGGATTAGAACAAACTATTTTTAAACAATTTATGAGAATTCCGAGGAAACGAGGAATGGATTTCATACAAATAAGGCTTAAACATTATGAAAATTTCTTTAGAAAACTTTCTTCAAAAGATCGGGAAATGGATGTATAAGCAAAGGTTGATAATTGTTGAGGCAGCCATGGTCCATCAATCCATTCATTTCCATCAAATATTTCTGATGTTTTACCACTGTTTCCAAAACCACCAAATACAATAATTCCATTTGAGAATTTTCCTATTCCAAAATCAGATCGTGGATGGTTAAAACTCTGTTTTTCTGTCCATTTCTTTGCGGGATCTTCGAGATCCATTTCCCATACACTGTTTGTCGTGCGAGATTCTGAATAGCCTCCAAAAATGGATAGAGTTGAATTATTGATTAGCATCGTATGACTATAAAGTCCAAAGGGCAAATCCCAAAATAAAATCCATTTTTGCAGATCTGGATCAAACATTTCTACAGATTTTAATCTTTTTTCATTGTATCCTCCAGTGACAAATATTCGATCCTTAAATACTGCTGCTGCTGCATTACATCTCTCATAATTCATTTTTCTGGAAGCTTTTGATTAAAGGGGCAGTCCGGCGCCTCTCACAGTATACTTTTATTCGATACAAAATAATGCGCTGATTTCGGAAATACACACGAAATCGCATGAAATTAATTCAAGAAAGAACATATTGTCGCACGTTTGAGTCCGCCGCTATTACTGTAGCTACAGAAATCCTGCAAAATCACCAACGCTAAAGAGTGTCCCTTTCAAATGTGAAGGAAAACTTACGTCATGTAAGTCCATTTGTCTTGGAAAATATTATACTTTTCGACTGAATTTAAAGAATAATCTTCAGAATATCCAGAATGTTATCCAATAACCCAGATGTCTCCTTTGTAAACCAGAGAGCTACTGGAAATTTTAGATCTTTTTTGATTTAGCGAAGAGAAATTGAAATGTTTCAAGAAAAGTATTACAAAGGATTGGGTAGAGATGGTTAAAATTTTATTTGAAACTAGACGATGAGAAATTCAGAGAAAAGTTAGAACCTGATATAATCTTTGAAATAAATAATTTGATAACCAAACAATTGAGAATTATGGCAAATATAGAATCCTGCATAGAAAAATTGACTCAACAGAGGAACAATTTGTTGGGTTTGTTTAAAATTGGTTAATTTGAGGAGGTTTTAGTTCAAATTGCGGCTAAAGTGCAAGTACATTTGAGGAACAAAACGCATCAGTATGATTTACTCTAACTTTTAGACTCTGCTTGTAGGTTACTACATATTAAAATAAATTACTATTGGGTTGGAACATAATTAATTTCGCATTGTTTTTCATGTTTGCTATCTTGTTGTTTTGTTTTCATATGACTGACTGATGGGTGTTTTATCTTACTCACATAGCCCTCTTCTCACCCCACCATAACAACAATGAGTAGCTTTCTTATTCTTTCTACGCTGGTTGCTTTTGTCGTAAGTACCACTGATCTACCACCTGGGCATCTGCACCATGCCATTCTTTATGAGTTCACCCGAGGAACAAGCGCTCACCAAACGGCCTCTAACATAAACGAATATTATGGGGAAGGGTCTATTACTGCACGGAGCTGTCAACGTTGGTTTGAAAAGTTTCGTTCTGGAGATCGCTCGCTTGAAAGAGTCTCTGGTCAGGGTCGCCCCTTGGAACTCAAAGAAAACCAACTTCTCGCCATTGTCAACCATGATAATACCCAGTCAACTTGTGATCTGGCAGAGACTTTAAGTGTCTCTCACATAACAATAGAAAGACATTTCACGAGATTGGGCTACTCGAAAAAACTGGGTCGTTGGTTGCCCCATACCTTGACTGAGGCTCATATCTGGAAAGATGAGCGGCAGCAATGGACATTCGTTACCGCTCATCTTTCCAGATATGAGCGGAAGTCTTTTCTTCCCTATCTAATAACAGGCGATGAAAAGTGGATGTTAACCGTGAACTTTCGGAGGAAGCGCCAATGGGTAGGTCCCGGAGAAACATCAAGACCTGATGTGAAGCTGGATCCACATCAGAAGAAGTTTATGTTGTGTGTTTGGTGGGATATCGAGGGCGTGATATACTGGGAGCTTCTGGATAGTAAGACGACTTTAACTGCTGCTATTTACACCCATCAATTGAATAGAGTAGCAACTGCAATCATAGAAAAGAGACCGAGACTCCAAAAAGTCATCCTTCTTCATGACAACGCTCGCCCTCATACTGCAAAGCTCACTCGCTCCAAAATAAAAGAACTGAATTGGGAACTTCTTGCTCATCCAGCGTACTCTCCAGACCTTGCTCCTTCTGACTTTTATCTCTTCCGGTCGATGAAGAATGAACTGGCAGGAAAGCACTTCGATAATGACGAAGATGTGAAAAAGTGGCTTGTCAACTTCTTTGCCTCAAAGCCTCGTGTTTTCTATGAGAGAGGGATCAGGCAGTTGCCCATTAAGTGGGCACAAGTAGCCAATATTAATGGTGAATATTTGGAATAAATTCGTTGTAAACTAACTAAGTTCTAATTATTTGAAAAATGCGAAATTAATTATGTTCCAACCCAATATTTTGATAATCTAACTGGCTTGTAAGCTACAGCTCTCTAAAAACAAAAAGCTTTCAGGGGAATCATTTACTAGTGATCGTTTTCTGGAATATGAACAGATTATATAAAATCGATGAAATTTCTCTAAAAACCTGAGAGAAGGTGTTCACCTTTTTCTCGAGAGAACAGAGATTATTGTAGTTTACCACCTCTCTTCTTTCAGGAGTGGACCCCTTTTTGTGGTTGGTTGTGTTGCATTCAGCGATTACTCGTTCAATCTAGTTCGTTCTATATTTTGCGGAAGAACAACTGTCACTTAAACCGACGCTGGCCAAGTCTATTTCATCCAATTGAAACAGCAATGGGATTTGAGTCAAGCCTATTGACTGACAAAAAAGGAAAAATAAAAACTCTTGTTTTTTCAGAGTAATTCATTTATTCAAATTGCATAGATTTCATCTTCTTCTCGAGTAATTTCTTTGTCAACTCAGCAAGTTCCTTATGTTGTTGATCATCAAACGGAGCGCCTCTATCCAAAGCCTTTTTGTAGAATGACAATGTATCCTCGTTGATTAGCGGAGGATCGAAGTCAATCTTTTTCAATTCAGCTTCTTTGGGCTGCTTATGGTAGTTTTTAATAATTTTTTCTCGATCCTTTTTCAAACGAAGTACCTTCTAAAGATAGATTTTTGTACTAATAAATTTTAGCCAAAAATCGGCGCTTTTCAAGGTTTTTTTAAAGTAACTTTTACCTCTGATTTCATCTTCAAATCAGCAAAAAAGCTTTTTTTACCTCATATTTAATTTGATAAATTTCATCGTATAGCCCTTCTCCCATACTGAAACGAAATTGACTCAAAGGGACAACTAAAAATTGATTGAGGTACAAAATGTTTAAAAAAAGATTACATTTTCTTTCGGCAGCTACTGTATGCCCAGTGTGTACGTCGTACAGCTTGTCTAGCTTCAAGGCATTTTTCATAGGATTATAAACAACCCGTAGAGAGGCTTTACATCCACAAGAGAGGTACGATTGATTTAGGCGCTTTCCCACCCATGGAAAAAAAGATTATTTTTGGTTAGATTGTCGGTCGAATTTTCAAGCAAAAACTCTATTTAAAAACGAGCCTGGATGTCGTCCTCGATGGCGTATTTGGATTCGCAGGTATTTAACGGTGATCTGGACGTCGCCCTTGAGGATTAGCCACTTGGCGAGGAAGAGTGGTGGCGAAGAACTTCTCGACCGACGGGAGAGTCAGCGCCGTGTAGGCCAGGCGACCTCTCATGTGGCAGAGCTGGAAAGTGTGATCGGGATCGCTCTCCTCAGCCAGACGACCAGTCGTAGAGGCCAGAGGATCTCCCCGTTCTTCGACTGTATCGAGTGGACCTCCTTCAGACGATTGTAGAACTTGTTCAGCCAGTTCAGACGACCCTCCCGCTTTCGATGTGCGACTCTTCAGGGGTTTGCTAACAATATGTTTAAGTAAAAAACGGCAAAGCCTTAATCAAATAGTTAGCACATTTCTAGCATCTAACTCCAATGTTATATGACCCTCGGAATTCGTCCTATATCCAAAAAGTTTAATATCCGGACTGGCTATATTTCTTCATTGCTTTTTCAAAGAAATATAGATGCGTTTGAAATTTGTTCGAATTAGCTTGTATGAGCCCTCAGCAGGGATGGACGAGCGAGTATCCAGAACCGTAATCCTTAAACAAAACCTTCGGTACATGGGTAGCTTGAAGACTAGAGCTCGGACAAAATAACCAGAATTCCATCAAAAACCTAAGCTCTTCTCCTCTCTCTGCTTATTCTTCAGATCACAGTCACTCAAAATGACATTCAGATTCTCGAAATAAAGACTAAACCACCTTATCACAATAAAGCAAACAACGGCCGAATCAATAGAAGTCTAACGCCGGGTTCGCCTATTCGCCATCTTGATGAGTGGCCGTCTTCCTTCCGAAAAAAGTCTAGTAGTTAATTCTGGTAAATATACTCTAGCAATCAACGCTTCTTTAGCTATTGATGAGTTTAGTCTCAACGATTTCACAGAGAAAGAACGGATAGGAAGAGGAGGCGAGGGAGAAATCTTTCGTGGCTACAATGGTCGACTGGGGTAAGCAATTTTGCCAGTTTATAGAAGTCTGACTCAAAATTAAAATAGAGAGATCGATTTACAGAAAAGTAGCTTTCAAGAGACTTAAAAGGCAGGTGAATAAAGCAGATGTGAGTGAAGTTATCCTCCTAGCGAAGGTTAGTTTTATTTGTTAATATTGCAATAATCTTCCAAATAGCATTCCAATCACTCGAATATCATCCGTCTTTTTGGTCTTTTGACTCCAGTACAAGGCTATTCACCTAATAACAGATCTTTCTGCATTGGCTACATCATGGAGTACATGAAGAACGGGAGCCTATTTGACGGTTTGTTCGATCTTTTTCCCTATGTTGAGTGAAATAGCAATTCTTTGCTGTTTGAATAGTGATTAGGTTTATTCAAGTGTGTAACGTTGGCATTTTCTGCCGATAAGGGTGGCACTCGATTAGAGACACTAGAAAGATTAGAGAACTAGAATAAAACATTGGTCGAAAATCTTTGGCTTTTTCTTTAAAAAAAACTTGCTCCTTTCCAACTTGAGACATCAAAATGCCATTTCCAGTGATTCATAATATCTCAGTAGCATACGACATGAAACAAGTTTATTCCTGGATTGAAAAGGCTTCAAGTGGTTTGCGATATCTCCACGAAGAAGGCATACTGCATCGAGATATCAACCCTAAAAAGTGAGATATTCTCTCCTTCTTCTCAAATCGGAGTTACAGCATTCTACTTGGGATATCCTTAGACGACTTGAGGATTTCCGACTTTGGATTAGCTAAAGCGGTTGAGCCACAGACAATTGCTTCTCAAACTGGTGGGTGAGTGTGGCTTTTGGTTAAACGAGTTGTAAAAGAAAAGGAACAGTAGCTTACATGGCTCCGGAGCTTCATAATAGAACTAACTGTGGCAAACCCACGGATATCTATTCGCTGACTATTACGTTTTGGGAGATTATTCATCGAGAGTTAGTGAAGTTTTTCAAAATAGTGATTAGAAGTTTAGAAGGCCGTATGGTTATATGGGGATAATACCTCAGTACCGGCAAATTACTCGAATTGTAAATGGAGAGCGACCAAACATTCAAGAGGAATTGGAGATTTCGACCCTATTGATACGGTAATTGATTATTTCTGGCCAATCTGGCTTACTAAAACCAACGTTTTCACTTATCGGAGTTGAAAAGTGAGGCGTAGAATTGACAAAGCAGAGAAAGGCAAAAAAAAAACTTCCAGTGGCTGGGACAGTAATCCAGAAAGTAGACCGGAAATCTCGGAATTTATTGAATTTGCCCGGAAAAAGAGGTCAGCTCAAGAGAATCTCAGAAAAGTTAAAAAACAGAGCGAAGGACAGCAAAACACATCGGTTCGATTTTTAACTTTTTGTCTCCATTTTGTAGATTTTAATTTTGGGCGGTAGTGGATGCTTAAATGCAATCTATTTGCTCGATTCGAAGGCTCAAAATTGGAAGAAACTGAGCATCACTCTTCCAGTGGGAATAGAAGGGTCTGGAGCTGTTATGCTCAATGAAGAAATCTATATTTTTGGAGGATATGCCAAAGGATATCGGCAGGACTGTTATAAATTGAAAAATGATGGAAGCTTGATGCAATTGGCACCGCTAAATCAAAGAAGATACTGTATTTCCAGTAGCTCTCTGGTTTACAAAGGAGACATCTGGGTTATTGGAGGATATTCTGGAGATTTTATAAAGTGTCTGAAATCAGTAGAAAAGTATAATATTTCCGAAGACAAATGGACCTACATGCCGTTAGTTTTTCCACAAAATTCAAGTAAAAACCTTCCAGAGAAATGAATTATCCAAGATATAGTGCAGCAGCAGCAGTATTTAAGGATCGAATATTTGTCACTGGAGGAAGAAACAACGAATATTTTTTAAAATCTGTAGAAATGTTTGATCCAGAACTACAGAAATGGATTTTATTTTGTGATTTACCTATTGAAGTTTCCGGTCATACGATGCTAATCAGCAATTCAACTCTATCCATTTTTGGAGGCCAATCAGGATTTGACTCATTAAATAGTGTATGGGAAATGGATATCGAGAATCCCGAGAAGAAATGGACAGAAAATCAGAGATTTAATAATTCACGAGCGTGTTTTGGAATAGGAAAACTCTCAAATGGAATTATTGTATTTAGTGGTTGTGGAGGAAATGGAGAAACATCCGAAATATTTGATGGAAATGAATGGATTGATGGACCAATGCTGCCTCAAAAAATATCAGATTTTGCTTATACATCCATTCCCCGATCTCTTGCAGAGAGATTTCTGGAACAATTTTTCCGGGAAAAGAGACTAGATCTGAATAATTTAATTCCGGATGGTTTGTTTAAAATTGAGTAATTTAAGGAAATGTTTTTAGCGCAAAATGTGGTTCGAACAGAAAACAAAGTTGAAAAACTGAGCAAAGGACAGCAAAATACATCGGTAGGATTTTTAACTTTTATACTTTGCTTGTAGGTATTAATCTTGGGCGGATGGACAGGTTTGGATACAATCTACTTGCTCGATTCGAAGGCTCAAAGTTGGAAGAAATTGAGAATCACTCTTCCAATGGAAATGCATGATTTTGGAGCTGTTGTGCTCAATGATGAAATCTATATTTTTGGAGGAGAAGTCAATTATACTTATCACAAGCACTGTTATAAATTGAAAGATGATGGAAGTTGGATCAAATTGGCATCGCTAAATCAAGGAAGATACTGTATTTCCAGTAGCTCCCTGGTTTACAAAGGAGATATCTGGGCTATTGGAGGATCTTCTAAAGATTATTCTTTAAATTCAGTAGAAAAGTATGATATTTTCCAAGACAAATGGACCTACATAGCGTTTGTTTTTCTCAAAATTCAATTAAAAACCTTCCAGAAAAATGAATTATGAGAGATGTAATGCAGCAGCAGCAGTATTTAAGGATCGAATATTTGTCACTGGAGGATACAATGAAAAAAGATTAAAATCTGTAGAAATGTTTGATCCAGATCTGCAAAAATGGATTTTATTTTGGGATTTGCCCTTTGGACTTTATAGTCATACGATGCTAATCAATAATTCAACTCTATCCATTTTTGGAGGCTATTCAGAATCTCGCACGACAAACAGTGTATGGGAAATGGATCTCGAAGATCCCGCAAAGAAATGGACAGAAAAACAGAGTTTTAACCATCCACGATCTGATTTTGGAATAGGAAAATTCTCAAATGGAATTATTGTATTTGGTGGTTTTGGAAACAGTGGTAAAACATCAGAAATATTTGATGGAAATGAATGGATTGATGGACCATGGCTGCCTCAACAATTATCAACCTTTGCTTATACATCCATTTCCCGATCTTTTGAAGAAAGTTTTCTAAAGAAATTTTCATAATGTTTAAGCCTTATTTGTATGAAATCCATTCCTCGTTTCCTCGGAATTCTCATAAATTGTTTAAAAATAGTTTGTTCTAATCCCAATCATTTGAAGGAAGATCGATTCAATGCGATCTCCTGGATCATAACTGTCAATCTGACTAAAATCCCCTGATTTCGCCATTCATTCCAGTAGATTCTTCTCATCCAAGACAGCTAGTCTCTCCACGATGAATCTTGGTCAGGATTCCCAAGAAGCGGATTGGTTTTCTGAGCAAAGCGGAGAGAATCTACGGCACTTTGGAAATAAAAAACACAACTTTGAAGGGTTTAGGCTTCTTGCGGAGATTGGCAAAGCTGATCGGTCTAAACAATAGGAATTCAAAATAATGTTTTATTGATTTGCAGAGCAACCGACGCTAATCATTTCGGGAAGTTCGATGCCAAAAAGATTTGATTTTCCTCCAAGATTGATGCATCTCCACTGTGACGGAGAAAAATGCGTAGAAGTCGTTGGAAATGTCGTTCAGCCGATTGAAGAACAAGCGGAATCGTGAGTTGTCGCAGGCAAACTCTTTCTGTTAGGGCAATAGTCTGTTCATAAAAAGGACGACATGCTTCGTATCCAAGAAAGGGATTGATGACGAGTTTGGTTCTGAAAACAAAAAACCTTGGGCTTTTCACCTCTTCCCCCTCAAGTCTTAGGCCCCTTTCCCCTCGAATTTTCATAAAAAGGGTTTCCCTTCAAATTTTAGGCCCAGCGAAAGGCAGATTGAGGTAATCGAGAGGCCTTCAAGATTCCTAATTTAAACTTTTCCTTTTCTAATCCATTCTGTTAGGCTAAGCAATAACTTTTGCACCAAACACTTTGAAAACATAAAAATAAACCGTGTTCAAGGTTAAAAGTATACAGATAAAAAGGAAAACTTCTTTTTTTTTTTAAAAAAGCAACCGCTCGTGGAAAAGTTGTAATCCGAATTTTGGCAGGATTTGGCAAGGCTTCAGACAGACGAACGGACATAGATCTACTTCTATTTAAAACAAGTGGGCTGCGCCGCCTTCGTCGGCGCTCGGCATTTCTAGTTTCAATTCTAAATATACTAAATCTAGAATCGTTCGGCTCTATCTAAGTCTTGCCAAATCCAAATCGGCGAAATCTTGTAAAAAAAATAACAAACACAAATATATATGTATATTTATTAAAAGTTTATATTTTAGGCCCACCCTCAAAGGGTGAGCCTGATTCTTCTAATGGTGGATGGCATAGAGGAGGCGCTTCTATTTCATTTTCAATAGCTGTAGCATTAGATCTTCAAAACCGCTGATATCTTCATCCTCGCGCAGCTTCGCAGGGGGAAAAGGAAGTGAGCAGAGTGGGGTCCAGTTCACCCTCAAGGGGTGAACTGGAGTTAGAGATTAGTTGATTGCTCGTTTGTCAACAATGTTCGAAGTCCTTGTGGACCCATTTGCCATCTTCAATTTGATTCCTTCCTTCTTTCTAGCTCTTGAAATTGCGACATACAATTGCCCATGTGAAAAGACGTCCTCGGGTAGATAGACTCCAACTTTGTCCAGTGACTGTCCTTGCGACTTATTGATGCTCATTGCAAAGGCTAGCTTTAATGGAAATTGCCTCCTTCTTAGGACAAACGACATTTCTGAAATCAGGTTTAAATAAAAGAACCCAACTGACTCTTGGCAGTAGAGAACAGATCAATCCTCGGAATGATGACTGATTGTCCCTTCCTGACTCCATTTATAAAAGCACACTTTATGACATTAGTCCTGGCAAATTCTTGGACTTGGAGTCTTGTGCCATTGCAGAGGCCTTCTCGCACATTCAAATTTCTGATAAGCATAACGATTGCTCCAATTTTAAGTTCCAGTCGATGTGGAGGCAAGCCAGAAGGAGTGAGAGTAGCCATATATTCATCAGTTAGACTGAAGATGTCATCTTCTCCTTGCTTTTCGATTTTGTCCACTCCAACAAAGACCTTCACTTTTCCATTCATCTTTTCGAGGATCGCTTTGTTCATCAAGTCTACATGGTAGTTTTTAGGGCAAAGGATTGCCCGCCCACTCAATTCGTTCATATTGCTTGAGACTGCTTCAAAAATTTCTCCAATCAGATCACTCTTGCTTATCATCTCTCCTGGGATTTCGACTTTTCCTTCTTTGTCCTTTTCCAATCTGTCGTCTCCAACTTTTAGCAGAAAGTCTTTAAAGTCATTCGACTCGCCATTGGCTCTCATATTTTCCAGCAGTTCAAACTTTTTAAATTGTCCAAAAAGCGGCGATTGTTTAAGACAGCAGGAGAATCCATCGGTGCCGTTCCCTATAGGTAGAATTTGTCGGAAGTCGCCTCCCATGAGAATAGTTTTTCCGCCGAAGGGAACAGTCGGGTTATCCATAACATCTCGAAGAACCTTATCCATTGTATTGATCATTTTATCGGACAGCATAGAGCATTCATCAATAACGAATATTTCCGTCTCTTTCATAAGTTTTCCATCTGCCGAGTTCGGTTTTAGGGAGCTGCTTTCACAATTCTGGGCTATGTTCATCTTGAAAAATGAAGCAATAGTCCGTCCTTCGGGAAGCAAATTGGCAGCAATCCCTGTCCAAGCCACACAGATCACCTTCTTTCCGTCACTCTTCAGCTTGTTGTAGACACACTCGTAGCAGAATGTCTTCCCCGAGCCTCCAGGTCCATCCAAAAACGCCAATTTCTCGTTGCCAGATAGAACTGCATCAACGGCCTCTTTCTGTTTGCTGTTCAATTTGCCGTACATCTCCTGTCCCAGCGCTCGGTAGTCCGGCGTGTCGTCATTCATGGGCGTAGGTTTGGTGTAACGATCCACTAAGAGCATAGTCAGATCAATGTTTTGTGCAGCACACATATCGAAAATGTGGTAATAGGCTAGAGCTTCAGCGTCGATGGCAGTTCTTCCTCGGCGGACAAAGTCTTCAGACATTTTAATTTTCCATTCATTCCACATTTCCTGGGCATTTGACGGCTCATCAAAGGCTAAAAGAGTTACGAAGACACATCTGAGACCATGTGGCATCTGGAAGGAATCTGCGTCTTTCATGGCCTGGTTGAAGTGATCAGTCGTCTGAATGAACCCGAGTTCTTTAGCTGCTTCGAAGGCGTTCGGAAATTGGATGTCATCTACAGTAAAGAGACTTTGATAGGAAGTGGCTCCAGTGGTATTTATGAGCAATTGGCGAATGCAATATCGTTCTCGTTGCTTTGGAGTAGTCGAGTAAATTCTTCCGATATTGCTGTTTGTGAGCTTTTTTTCTTGCCACTTTCCCAATTCCTAGAAGAAATGCTTAGAACTAAAAGACAACTAACTTGAATAAAAGTAAAATACTCGGGATACTGATGGTATGGTATTGTCCTCGGGTCTACTGGCAACTTAGTTCTTGGGTCTTTTAGCAAGTCGGCAAGTTTTTCTGCTCTTTCTAAATCTTCAGACATTTTGTTGAAAGCAAAAAAATCCAAGAAGAGTTGATTTGCCTTCTCTGTTTGCTGCATTTTGTGCTTGTCCAGGTGCGAATACTACTGTATGCCTATCCTCTTCATGGACTACCAATTCAACGACGACATTTGATTCGCCGTGTAAGTCAAAGGAGAAGAGACGATGGAATCCCTCTGGTGGACATAAATAGCTCGCATCAAGGTATTCCTCCACTTCATCAATCAGTCCGCCATTTAACTGCTTTCTTTCTTTCCGGAGCTTTATCTGGGCCCGATCCACTCCTTTGTAGACATATTTGAGTAAATACTTGACTGCCTGGACCACTGTTATACACTCCGTAAAAAAAGTATAGCCTCACCCCATTTTTTGATGGAATGAGATGATTGAAACATTTTTACAGCCTAAGACCTATTTCATTCAATTTTTCGGCTTATTTTACTCTAGAATACACGTTTTCAAGCTGCTAGCTCATGTCCCATAAAAATGGTAAGAGAATTTCAAAAATGGTCCAAAATCCTACTGTAAAAAAAGTATAGCCTCACTTTGGTTTCATCAAATTTTATTGATATTGGAACAATTTTAATAATCAGTTTGTGCTCCATTGCGCTGAACGACTTGTAATAAACGACTTGGGAGCGACGTTGCCATCTTCTTCAGCATGTTGACGTCCAGCTTTGTCCATTCCCTCTTAATGGCTTGGATGAGGTCACTTTTGGTCGAGTAGTGTTGACCATTTTCATAAATTTTCCTGGCCAACACTCCCCAAATGTTCTCGATGGGGTTGAGATCTGGACTACACGCTGGCCAGTCCAGAACTCTCACGCCCCCAGCAGCAAGCCACTGGGAAGTCGAACGACTGGCGTGAATGGGGGCATTATCGTGCTGAAACACGTAGCCTTGTCGGCCAGCGGTGTTCAGGAATGGGAGCAAATGTGTGCCGAGGACGCCTTGATATTGAAGAGAGTTCATTTTTGGTGTAATGAACTCTAAGGCAACCTGTCCATCAGCACAAAATGCTGCCCAAACCATGACGGTTCCACCCCCAAAACCCCTCTTCGAACAAATAAGAGGATCCTTCCGTAGATCGTGGAAGTACGATCGGTAGCCATCTGGGCCGTCTAGGCAGAATTTCTTTTCATCCGACCAGATGACCTGAATTAGAAAAACTCAATGAAAAGACGAAAAGACTAACCTTGCTCCAATCGGTGCCTTGGGTAATGTGTTGGATTGCAAAATTGAGGCGCTTTTTGCGATGTACAGCTGTGAGAGCCGGGCCTTTCTTCATTTTTCGATGAATAATCGTTCCTCCTCGCTTCAGAACGTTTGATAGTGTCATCCTTGAACAAGTTAGCTTCATATCCTTCTTGATCTTGGCGAGCGAAGTGACTTGATTAGAGGCATGACGCTGGATTAGGCGAACTTCTCGATCAGAAAGGGTATGTGGACGTCCAGAACGTTGAATTGAGCCATATCCTTGTGGATTCTTCGTGTAATTATTGATGAGTTTTGGCGAGCGGCTAATGAGACGAGCGATCTCCCTGTTTGATTTTCCGACATTATGGTAGGCATCAATTTTGCCCTTTTCGAAGTCATTGAGCCCTTTACCGCGTGGCATGATAACAGCAGTAATAGGAAAAAACATTCTTCAAAAAAAATTGCCATTATAAGGCAATTCCTCTGCGTATTAATTGCTCAAACTGTAGTGAGGCTATACTTTTTTTACAGTAGGATTTTGGACCATTTTTGAAATTCTCTTACCATTTTTATGGGACATGAGCTAGCAGCTTGAAAATGTGTATTCTAGAGTAAAATAAGCCGAAAAATTGAATGAAATAGGTCTTAGGCTGTAAAAATGTTTCAATCATCTCATTCCATCAAAAAATGGGGTGAGGCTATACTTTTTTTTACGGAGTGTAGACGTGCTATAAAAGGGGCATTACCCCTAGATAAATCAGTCTGCCTTCTCTCTCTTATCGTTGGGGGTGACCTTCGGGTCGTGGGGATCATGGGTCTATAACAGTTACACTGTTGCTTTCTAATAACAGTTTTATTGAACAGACAATCTTTATAATCATCAACTTTTAGATCATTTTTCACAACACACTTTTTGATACCTTTACACTTTTTCTTTTCAGGCTCCTCAGAATCGAGTACTTTATAGGCATATTGCTTTGGTTTCAGAGCAACTAATTCAGTCATAATCTTTCCATTTAATTCATCTTTGAACTTTCCAACAACTTTTTTATTTTCTTCCGAATACAACACATGATCTTTCGGATAATCACTGAAATCGAAATGTTTCCTAAAGGAACTATCTTTTTCCATGTCTTCGTAGACATCCTCAGTTTCGATGTCATATATGAGACTATCAGTATCTTGATAGCACAATTGAACATTTTCATATCCATACTTTTTCTGCATGATATTGTAAATGTAAATCATACATTAGGTACTTACTAAGATCTAAAATAACAAAATCACCATAAATAGGTTTATCAAGAACAATATTAGTCTTCTCCATTTCTACCGCTACTAAATCTTTGTTATACATGATAGTTCTTTTAACACGTTGACGACCGTGTGACCCACCGGTGGGTGACACCCTAAAATTCAAATTTTTACTGCAGATACACATGATTCCTGCAATTTTTTGTTTTCTGCCCTTAGAGTAGATCATAATAATGCAGTAAACAGCATGGGTTCAATAACAAATTTATTTCAACAATATTATACAGTAATCAACCTAGATTATGCTCAAGGCATATTTAGCCACATTTGACATGAAATTTGTGGAAACAACTGACACAGAAATGTTTCTTGCATTTATCACATCTAGTATTCACCTTTTTCGCACGAGAAATTGCATTCTGACGCCCTTCTTTTTTAGCAATTTCTTTGTAACAGCCTAGGCAGCGCTTTCTACTCAATGATTTTGGACGTTCCAACTCTTCGAGGTGATGGCGAGATTTTATTGTAGTTTGATTTCCAGTTTGTAGCATAGATTTCACTACTGATATCTTAAAATCATTGAATTTGATCTTCTTGACGTTATTGTAGTAAAGTTGCCAAGCATTAACTAATGCTGTCTGTGTCAGTACATGGAAAAAGATGCGGATATACCATTTCGTAGTTTTTCTCAAAAATGGTGTGTAGGACGCCATTTGATCAGAAATGTCTACAAACATTTTCCCTGAGTTGTAATCACTAATAATTTTTGGTTTTCCGTCTGAACTTAAAGAATCATCGTGCTTAGTTGAAATGACGAAAATGTCACGCTTATCTCGCCACTTCATTACTGTAATTCCTTTCTTATTCTGCCTTGCAATTAGCATGCCTTTTTTTAATTTTGCCTCCGTTACTTCTTTTGGAAGACCTCTTCTATTTTTTCTAATTGTTCCAACGAGATGTGTTTTTCGTTGAATGAGCGTCTCGGCCAACGGTACGCTACTGTACCAATTATCGGTATATAATGTACGTCCACAATCCATTAAATTGTTCATCAATTTAAGAACAATAGAAGTAGCAACGCTTCCTGTTCGTGTTTCGTCTTTACCGGCATAAATTTCAATATGAGAAGTATATCCTCCGTTTGTGCAAAGTTTGAATAACTTGATGCCATAACGATGACGCTTATTCGGGATATATTGCCTGAAAACAATTCTTCCTCGAAAAGGTACAAGGGATTCATCTATGCAAAGTCTTTGTCCAGGCTTGTATACCTTCTCAAATGCGGCATTGATCAAATTTATAAATGAAGAAACTTTGAATAGGCGATTCTTTCCGTCGTAATTCAAATTATCAGCAAAATGAAGATTGGTCATTAGAGATTCGAATCGTCTTCGACACATAACTTTAGACCCTATGGGGCATCCTCCATAAATGTTTCTTTCACTCCAATAATCTCTCAGACAAGGAAGTCGTACAATTCCCATTTGCATACATAGTGCAATTAATTTTCTGATTTCTACAGGAGTTGTCAGCTCCCATGCCGGATTTTTACTTTCCGCATATTTATTAGTTTCTTTTACGATAAGTTCTTGAATGTCAAAAGTAAAAAAGAGATCAAAGAAGTCGACAGGTTCCTCGCAGAGATTCAATAAAGAAGAATTCATACCCCACTGATCGTTAAAATTCCAATTGTCGTGGGTCATGATACGATCAGACCACAAAGCCCTACTTAAATCTTCTTCATCTGATTCGTTTTTTGAAGACACATCTGATAAAGCAAGTGACGAATAGGAATTTTGGTCAGAATCATCAGTCATTATAGTATCTTCATCACTTTCAAGTAGCAATTTTTCGAAGCTATTATCCAAATCGTCTCTCTTCGACATTCTAACTTTAAAGTTACTAAAACAAAATATATATTAATTTACGGAAAAAGATTAAATAATCAAAGGAAAAAATACTAAAAAAAGCAAAACACAAAAAAATAGGCCACGAGGGACCGTGTGACCCACGGGTGGGTCACACTTTACATAAGCGAAAAAATGCTGTGGTCCCATACGGCCAAAAACGCCAAAATACGCTTGGTCGTCAACGTGTTAAAATTATGCTTAAAAGCTAACTTGACTATTTTATCTTCATCTGTAATGAGTCTAACTGTTGTGTATTAGGATAGAGAGAGAAATATCTATCACTTTATTCTACAAGCTATATCACAATTAACTGTCTAATCTCAATGGGTATTAGATCACATGTCCGGTGGACACGTCTCGACATGATCCAACAATAGAATAATAACAACACTAAAATATACCCCCGGGGATAACGACTATGAATACGGCTCCAGACTGATTATTTTTGCGAGCAAATTTAAATCCTTCAAAGAAATTTTCTTCTTCTTTTATATCATTGTTCATGTATTTGTACACACTATTAGCCTAATATTGTCTAAAAAAAAAGTAAATCGCCGGGAAAAGATATGTATAGCTTTACCAAGAAATTGTATAGTAATCCTCAGTGTTTAGTCGTCGATTTATTAGGTTGTGTACAAATTAATTGCGTTTTTTTGCACATCAATTTTTAAGTTACTGTTTTTTGTGTATTATTCATTCAATGTTTATATTGTTGTACATCATTTTGAAGCTTATCTAATGGTCTTTCGTTTTTTGATTTTCGTTTGTTTCAAGTTTCATTCTTCGGGAATTTCAGACCGAATGTCTAAGATGCTCTCTAAAGAGCAGATTCGTATCATTTTGCTTCATGAGTTCAAACTTGAACGGAAAGCTGTGGAGGCTCATGAAAATATTGTGAAAGCGTGGGGACCAGATGTCTTTTCAATTCGCAGTACTCAACTCTGGTTTCAAAAATTCCGATCCGAAGACACAAATCTCCAAGATGAGCCAGGTCGAAGTCGGATTCCTGAACTTGATGACGACTGCTTGAAGTCACTGGTGGAGTCGGATCCACGAAAAACTGTTTGTGAGTTAGCGGAAGAACTTCAAGTGTCATTTTCGACCGTCGCCAAGCATTTGGAAAAACTGGGAAAGGTGAAAAAGATGGATCAGTGGGTACCCCATGAATTGAACATTCAACAGATGTTAAAGCGCTATCAGATCTAATTGGCGCTGCTTTTGCGTAACAAGAACGAGCCTTTCCTTGATCGAATTGCGACCTGTGATGAGAAATGGATTCTGTACAATAACCGAAGACGTTCTGCGCAGTGGTTGAACAAAGATGAGCCCCCAAAACATTTTCCGAGGCAGAAACTCCATGAAAAGAAGACTACATATGATCGCTGTTTGGTGGAATTCCGCAGGAGTTTTATATCATGAGTTCATGAAACCTGGTGAATCGATCAACACGGATATCTACTGTCATCAAATCGAGAAAATGCATCAGAAACTGGCGCGTGCAAACCCAGCATTAGTCAACAGAAAAGGTTCGATTCTTCTTCATTATAATGCCAGACCTCACGTCTCATGAAAAACGCTCCAGAAGTTGAACGACCTCGGCTATGAAACACTGCCTCATCCAGCATACTCACCAGACCTGTCGCCAACGGATTTCCATATTTTCAAGAACCTCGACAACTTCATCAAGAGCAGGGTGTTCAAAAGTCAGACCGATGCTTAAACTACCTTCAACGACTTCATTGCTTCCAGAAGTTCGGATTTCTACCGCAAGGGTATTTATGATCTTGTGAAACGTTGGCAGAAATGTATCGATTCTAATGGTGATTATTTTGTTTACTAAAGTTTTGTTTGAGTTGAGTTATGAACGTTTGAAGTTACGCGTCAAAAAACGCAATTAATTTGTACACAACCTAATACTTACAGTGCGTCCAGAAATTATATAACCACCCATTTTTTGGCATTTTTTCTCAATTTTTTTAGGTTTTCGCAAAATTGGTGAGTGCCATTATTTTTCCCGCGCAAAAAAACCCCGATAGCCAAAATTTCAGCCAATTTCATCTATCGGGTCCGGAGTTATGACCAAAAGCCCCAAAAACAGGTGTCCAGAAATTATATAATCACTTTATTATTAACTGTTCAATAACTGGTTTGTCCTCCATTTTTCTGAATAACTTCTATCAAACGACGAGGAAGAGACTCGGAGAGATTCTTGAGAACTTGAGGATCCAAAGCGGCCCATTCTCGAGTGATAGCGGCTCTCAGGTCGTTCGTGTTGACAAACTGACTTCCATTGGCATAAACTCGTCTCACTAAGATCCCTCAGAGATTCTCGATGGGGTTGAGATCAAGACTGCACGCTGGCCAGTTCATTACTTCCACGTTCATTGCAGCTAGCCACTGAGAAGTGGAAGCGCCCGCGTGAATAGGGGCGTTGTCGTGCTGGAAAACGTAGCCAACGCCAAAGGTTACCAAGAATGAGAGCAGTTTGGCAGCCAGGACAGTCTGGTAATCGTTAGAGTTCATTCTTGAAGTTAGAAACTGCAGCCCGACTGTCCCGTCTGCACAAAGAGCTGCCCAAACCATGACGCTTCCACCCCCAAAACCCCTTCTCGAGAAAACTCTGGGCTCCTTACGAAGATCATGCCAATAATGGCGATTCCCATCTGGCCCGTCTAAGGACCATTTCTTCTCGTCTGACCATATTACCTTCAAAAAACCCAAATGCGAAAATAAATAACCAACTTTTGAAAAATTCGTTTGCCTGGACAAATGATGATGGGCAAAGTTGAGTCTTGCTTGAATGTGTGTTGGCGTAAGTCTTGGCGCCTTCTTCATCTTCATCGAAACAATTGTCCCGCTTTTTTGGAGAACCTGGCGTACTGTTTCTCGAGACACATTGAGCTGTAGATCATCTCGAATTTCTCGAAGGCTGGTTGCTTTATTGCTGGCACTTCTGACGATTAGACGCTTCTCTCTTGGACCAAGTTTAGCTTTTCTTCCTCTAGTCGAATTGTTTTTGCCATAACCTTGTGGATCGGCTAAGAGGCAATAAACGACGACATGATGGCGGTTCAATCTTCGGCCAATTTCTCGGAATGACATCTCTGCATCACAGTAGGCAACGATCTTTGCCTTTTCTTCGGTACTGAGAGCTGTACCATGTAGCATTGTTTGATATGATTGATGGGATTATGGGATTTATCATCGCCAAAGTCTTACTTTTCACTTTGACTTGTTTTCGGTATTTAAAATGATGTCCCAGGGCCATGGCGGCCTATTTTGAAAAGTGGTTATATAATTTCTGGACGCCTGTTTTTGGGGCTTTTGGTCATAACTCTGGACCCGATAGATGAAATTGGCTGAAATTTTGGCTATCGGGGTTTTTTCGCGCGGGACAAATAATGGCACTCACCAATTTTTCGAAAACCTAAAAAAATTGGGAAAAAAGGCCAAAAAATGGGTGGTTATATAATTTCTGGACGCACTGTAGTTCTTCTAATAGAAGTCTCATGGTTCATGATTTTTTAATTTTCTACAAAGAGTTTCACAATGATAGAAGTTCTGTTTGCTACGACTCCTTTGATTTTATGTTTAATATCGCAAATGGCTGGCGATTGTCTTGGGCTCTAAGTAATTCACAACGCGTAGAAATAATTGTTTCAGTCTGGACGCAGTTTTCGAAGAATTCCTTGCAGCTCCCTATCAATTGGCATTTTTATGGTTTGCATCTCAAAAGCTGGGAGTTCCTTATCAGCCATCTGCTAGCCACTCCTATCAGTTTTCCTATTCACTAGCTACAACTATTTTTAGCCATCCGCCTCTTAAAAAAGAGACTCTCCCCTATAAAAAAATGGAGTTTAACCCAAGTCGTGAAGAGAATGATCTAGCTTTGAAAGAGAGAGAGAGGTACGATTGATTTGGGCGCTTCTCACCCTTGGAAAAAAAAGATTATTTTTGGCTAGATTGTCGGTCGAATTTTCAAGCAGCAACCAACTTCTTATTCTCGGCTAAGCTCTTCTCCTCTCTCTGCTTATTCTTCAGATCACAGTCACTCTTAAATGACATTCATATTCTCGAAATAAGACTAAACCGCCTTATTAAGGCAAACAGCGGCCGAATCAGTAGAAGTCTAACGCCGGGTTCGCCTATTCGCCATCTTGATGAGTGGTCTAGTAGTTAATTCTGGTAAATCTACCCTCACAATCAACGCTTCTTTAGCTATTTACGAGTTTAGTCTCAACGATTTCACAGAGAAAGAACGAATAGGAAGTGGAGGCGAGGGAGAAGTCTTTCGCGGCTACAATGACCGACTGGGGTGAGTAATGTTACCAGTTTATGAAAGTCTGGCTAAAATTAAAATAGAGAGATTGATTTGCAGAAAAGTAGCTGTCAAGAGACTTAATGGGCAGATCAATAAAACAGAAATGAGTGAAGTTATCCTCCTAGCAAAGGTTAGTTTTATTTGTTAAAATTACAGTAATCTTCCAAATAGTATTCCAATCACCCGAATATAATCCGTCTTTTGGGTCTTTTGACTCCAGAAGAAGGCTATTTATCTAATAGCAGATCTTTCTGCATTGGCTACATCATGGAGTACATGGAGAGGAGCTTATTTGATGGTTTGTTTGGTTTTTTTCCTATGTTGAGTGAAATAGCAATTCTTTGCTGTTTGAATAGTGATTAGGTTTATTCAAGTGTGTAACGTTGGCATTTTCTGCCGATAAGGGTGGGGCTCGATCGGAGACACTAGCATAAAAATTGGTCGAAAATCTTTGGCTTTTTAAAAAAACTTGCTCCTTTTCAACTTGAGACGTCAAAATGCCGTTTCCAGTGATTCATAATAACTCAGTAGCATACGACATGAAACAAGTTTATTCCTGGATTGAAAAGGCTTCAAGTGGTCTGCGATATCTCCATGAAAAAAACGTAATGCATCGAGATATCAAGCCTCAAAAGTGAGAAATTCCTTCTTCACATATCGGAGTTACAGCATTCTACTTGGAAAATCCTTAGACGACTTGAGGATTTCCGACTTTGGATTAGCTAAAGCGGTTGAGCCACAGACAACTGCTTCTCACACTGGTGGGTGAGTGTGGCTTTTGGTTAAACGAGTTGCAAAAGAATTGGAACAATAGATTACATGGCTCCGGAGCTTCATCATGGAACTAAATATGGCAAGTCGGCAGATATCTATGCGTTAACCATTACGTTTTGGGAGATTATTCACCGAAAGTTAGTGAAGTTTTTCAAAATAGTGATTAGAAGTTTAGAAGGCCGTATGGTCACTTGGGGGAAATACCTCAGTACAAGCAAATTAATCGAATTTTAAATGGAGAACGGCCAAACATTCAAGAGGAATTGGAGATTTCGGCCTTATTGATACGGTAATTGATTATTTCTGGCCAATCTGGCTTACTAAAACCAACGTTTTCACTTATCGGAGTTGAAAAGTGAGGCGTAGAATTGACAAAGCAGAGAAAGGCAAAAAAAAAACTTCCAGTGGCTGGGACAGCAACCCAAAAAGCAGACCGGAAATCTCAGAATTTATTGAATTTTCCCGGAAAAAGAGGCCAGATCGGAATAATTTAATTCCGGATGGTTTGTTTAAAATTGAGTAATTTAAGGACGTTTTTAGAGCAAAATGTGAATCAAGACGAAAACAAACTTGATCAAGAGAGCAGAACGGAACAAAATACATCGGTAGGATTTTTAACTTTTAGAATTTGCTTGTAGATATTAATTTTGGGCGGATGGAAATCTTTAAATACAATTTACTTGCTCGATTCGAAGGCTCAAAGTTGGAAGAAATTGAGAATCACTCTTCCAATGGAAATGCGAGATTTTGGAGCTGTTGTACTTAATGATGAAATCTATATTTTTGGAGGAGAAGCCAATGGTCATCAACAGGGCTGTTATAAATTTAAAAATGATGGAAGTTGGATCAAATTGGCATCGCTAAATCAAGAAAGAGATGATATCTCCAGTAGCTCTCTAGTTTATAAAGGAGATATCTGGGCTATTGGAGGATCTTTTGGAGGAGCTTTTGGGGAGTCTTTAAAATCAGTCGAAAAATATGATATTTCCCAAGACAAATGGACCTACATGTCGTTAGTTTTTCCCAAAATTCAATTAAAAACCTTCCAGAGAAATGAATTATCCAAGACAGGATGCAGCAGCAGCAGTATTTAAGGATCGAATATTTGTCACTGGAGGATGGAATGGAGAAAGGTTAAAATCTGTAGAGATGTTTGATCCAGAACTACAGAAATGGATTTTATTTTGTGATTTGCCTATTCAAATTTCTTTCCATACGATGCTAATCAGCAATTCAACTCTATCCATTTTTGGAGGCCAATCAGGATTTGACTCATTAAATAGCGTATGGGAAATGAATATCGAAGATCCCGAGAAGAAATGGACAGAAAAACAGAGTTTTAAACATCCACGAAGATATTTTGGAATAGGAAAACTCTCAAATGGAATTATTGTATCTGGTGGTTGGGGAGGAAGTGGTGAAACATCCGAAATATTTGATGGAAATAAATGGATTGATGGACCATGGCTGCCTCAAAAACTAACAAGATTTGCTTATACATCCATTCCTGACTCCCTCGAAGAAAGAATTCTGGAACAATTTTCTTAAACTCGATTTACCCTCCTCCCACATCTGTTGCTTCCAACCAGAAATCAAAGTTTATTAAAATATTTTTTTGAATCTAATAGCGGTCGGCTGGAAAAAGAAATCAGCCCGAAATGGTACTCTTTTGACTCGTCTGCAGGTCTTCCCAATCCGGTTTTATTTCTTCTTTATGAATGGTTGTTCACTCGGTTTTATTTGTTGCCTCATCGACTTTGATGCTTCTTTTGTTTTTTCTTTTCCTCAACATTCCTTGCAACTCTTCCTCATCTTTTTCAGCCTTGTCGTAGGCTCCATTGAACGAGTCGGAGCTAAGATGAATCCAAAAGAGCAACAAATTCCCGTAGAAGTAAAGATTAAAGGCAAAGGAATAGTAAAAGTGATTTCTTCCTTTTTTAAAATATTCTTCCATCATCTTTTGGGGATTTGTCGTGGAATATTTCTTGGGCGGTCGCTTTTTAAAAAAAAAGAATTTTCCCTTTTTTGAAAATTATAATAATCACTAGAATATTTCTCTTTTGCCTTTCCCACGAGCTGTTCGAAGTTTGGTTCTTCTATGCAAATGCGTACTCGTAAGGTAATTTAAAATAGACCCTTTCCCTCCTTGCGGGTAGTTTTTTTAAATTTAAAATTAGTGGAGTGCTCTTTCTAAATTGTTTACATTTCTTTTTCTGAATCTTTCCAGCTGGATCAATTATGTAAATTTTTAGCTCTTCCTCTGGTTAAAACCCAGATACTCGGGAGATTCCTTTATGATTACCGAAGTTTTGGCTTTCTTTGCTGCTGATATGATGGGAAGTCGATTGTCGAACGAAAAGGGCCAGTCATAGTTCTGGGAGATGTTCACGGCTCGCTCTTCGACCTCCTCTACACGCTCAATATGGATCCTACGGGCAACGTCAGAAAACTAAATCTCTATCCAGCTCTCTACTATAATTACATTTTCCTCGGCGATATAATCGACTTTGGCCGTTGTGAGATCGAATTTCTGCTGCTCATCCTGGCTCTAGGGACCTCTCAAATGGCATTCAGAACGAGTCACAGTGTTACGGGGAGAGAACGAGCTGTTGCAGAGCTGTGATTCCGATGTGATAGCCAGAATTCGGTGGAAGAATGACTTAAAAGTAGGATTTTTATTCCACGAAATAATTCAGCAGATCTTCGGCTTTTTGCCGTTGGCTGCCGTCTGGGAAAGACGAGCCTTCTGCTGGCATGGCAGGCCGTCGGATCGAATTCTACGGATGAATATCACCGACTGAAAAAAAGACATCAATCAGAAGGTAAGCCGCTTGATTTTACTAATAAATTATTTTTGTTGCAGTTGCAATGACCATATTTTAACTACGAGTACTATTACGGCCTTACTTTTCCCAAGAGTTTAATGACTGTACAAGAAGCGACAAAAGGCTACAGACTCTACGATCTTGCCAATTATGACTCCTTAGGTTTCGTGAAGCAGTACAATCTGCTGGAAATAAAACGAGAATACGCCCATAATCAGCTGGCGTTGGCGAAGGTTAGAAAGGAGCCAGCTAAAGGCCAAAATACACTTGGGGATGTCATCGAGGATCTGGTCTACAACAATCCCGGCAGGTTCGTCAATTATCGCAGCCCGAAGGGAACTTTACCAGATCCACCTGCTTGCAGATGAAGAAGCAGTTCAACTATGAATTGATTATCCGATCATGTCAGATAAGTTTCTATTGGCCTCTGAGATAGCAGAATTTCTACCGGAACTTGGCCATTGCATTCATTGGGGAAGAGTCTTTTCCGTCTATTGCAATGTGAACTCGAAAGTAACCAAGTACAGGGATGTGAAGGAATATTCTGAATGTCTTTGGAATGAAAACAACGATTTAACGTACCATCACAGTATAATGCTTTATCTGGGCGTTGATAGAAAAATCATCGTTTTGATACATAATTGGGATTTAAATAAGAATCCGCAAGAGAAGTTTACGGAGATGCCGACGCTGCGATTGGATACAGATCAGGTTATCCAAAAAGGAATGGCGGAGATCATTCACTATGCGCAGAAGCTAAAAGAAATTGAAGCAGCAGAAGAAGAAAAAGAAGTCAAAAGTAGTTGAAAAGCCGATAGAAAATAAGCCACCGATGCTATAAAAAAAGGAGAATAAAAGGAAGCCTGCGAGCGGAATGAAAACTCCGAGCGGAGAGAAGCCTCCAAGCGGTGTGAAGAGTCCTAAAGAGCAGAGCCAGCAGGAGAAGCCGTTGTAGCGGCAAATAAAAATCTTAAAAACTTTTCTTTTTCTTTTATGCTTTAATTCTCGAAATTTTTTTATGCAAAAAGCCCGCCAAAGGTCAATTTTCTTTCAAACTATAAGATTCGAACGAGATTTTTAGAAAATATATCAGAACATTTGGAAAAAAAAGGCGCTTTAACTAGACTTTATTGTCCATTTCTTATTTATTTTACCTGTGGGCTTATTCACAAACCTCCATTGAGGTGTATTTGGTCTTACGCTGGTCCGCCATCTTCAGATTGATTCGTACCGTCTCGGGCTTGACGTTCTTGGCGAGTTTGGCGTAGAACTCTTTCGAGTCCTTCTCATCCACCGTGCACGGCGTGAATTGGATGACGAGCTTGTCAGCTTGAGCTGGGCCAGCGAGACGATTCACAGAGAGATGCTGACATTCGCCCGGTTCGATGAACATCGTGACGGGATGAACGCGATAGAGCTGATTGTTGCTGCAGCGGACTTTAATGGACAAGCGACGATCAGAAGTATTGACGAGCATATGCTCCGAGCTACCACCGCCAGGATTGAAATAAGCCGTATCGGGATCAACTGAGAGCGTATTCTTCGGACTACTGCTTTTAATAGTTGAGTCTTTTTTCGGATCATTCTCTTTCTCTTCATCGTCCTTCTTCTTTCCTCCTTCCTTCGATTTGTTTGGCTCTTCTGCCTTAGATTTTTCCTCCTTCTTCACATCTTCTTTGGGCTTCTCGACATCTTTTTCAGCAGTCATTGAACAACCTTCTTCTGAGGGCCAGATGAGTTCAATTGGATTTCTCATTGCTTTATCTCAAAATGTTATCAGATTTGACAAAAAATTTCCAGAAACTCTTCGAGCCAATCAGGCTTTTTGTGAGGTTTGATCAAATATTTTTATAGGAAAATTAAAAAATTCTGAAACAAACAAAAAACAACAATTATGAAGGCACTTATTATTATTTGCTGTAGTATTGATCCAGCTGATCCATAAACCAAGGACGACCGCTCTTCCTGGCTGTCAATATCTCACAACCAGTTTCAGTAACTAAAAGGGTTTGTTCAAACTGAGCCGAGCGTTTTCCATCCCTCTATAAATTTGAATTTAAAAAGTTAGTAAAAATCACCCACCGTAGTGGCAGTCCAATCATCTGGCCAGCGTTCATCCTGCCAAGCTCCGACATTAATCATCGGCTCGATGGTAAACGCATTTCCGGCCTTCATCACACCAGTGACACTGCTTTCTGGAATTTAATGATTTAAGAAATGATTCTTTGCGAACCAGAAACTCCTAGCCAATCGAGAGTGTTCCAGAGAGTAACTTCCCCAAAAGACACTCAACAACGCCAGTTGTAAACGCAAAGGAAAAGACTTACTTGCATAATGGGGAATGGAGGGAGCTGTGTGAAAGAGACGATGAATTCCATGTCCGCAGAAGGTCTTCACAACCGAGAAGCCATTAGCGTTGGCGTGTTTTTGAATGGTATTGCCGATTTCTCGGAATTTCACGCCGGGTCTCACTAAATTTAGGTTAAATGATTATCATATTTCCCCTAGATTATAGATTTTGATGTTCTGGTACTTGATTTTAGCTCTTCGACAACTTTGTAAAACATTAGAAATTTTAAAATCAAGTGGAACAAAAAATACAGGAAGAATGTAGCATATTTTCTTACCAATGGCGATAGCTTGGGAGAGACATTCATAAGTAACTTGGGTGAGCTTTCTCGACTCTTCATCAACCTGATCTCCAACAAAGAAAGTTTCATTTAAGTCGCCATGGAAGCCGCGATGGTAGACGGTAACATCAACTAAAAGTAAATGGATTTTTTTGGAGAAAGAGAATAATACAAGCTTACCGTTACACAAATCGCCATTTTCCAATTTCCTTAGGTCGGGAATGCCATGGCAGATGACTTCATTGACTGAAGTGCAGCAGCTCTTTGGGAATTTGTAATATCCCAATCTGGAAGAAGTTGACTGAAGTTTGAATAAACCTTACGGGCTTGGATAGCAATCCCTTTCGATTGCTGCTTCATGAACTACGCGATCTATCTCATCGGTTGTTACACCAGGAGCACAAGCTCTTGCAGCCTCATCCAAGCACTCTCTGCCTAGCTTACAAGCCAATTTAAGGCCTTCCTTCTCCTCATCGTCTAAGACCTAAAATGGAATTAATTTATCGAAAAAAAGTTAAAAAAAACCTTGACAACTTTGCTGCTTTTTGCCTGTCTTTCTTCGAAAGAAACCCCTTCTGGATGTTGGCTATAATCCGGACGGGGGATGTGCTCCGGTACTTCTCTTCTTGGAGTCAATCGAGCTGGTCTCAGCTTTCCGGTGAACTGAAATATTATTATTTTTTTAAAAAAAGAGGCTTACCGTGAAGAATGGCCAAGGATTATAGGGGGCGTTTGGATCGGCATGAAGATTTTTGTGAATTTCCCAGTTTTTCTTGAAGCAGCTCTAAAGATTAAAAAAATAGACTCCAATATTTCAACTAACCTGATCACAGAAGAAGCTATCCTTTAGGCCCAATTTGATGCAGGTTGGACATCTCAACTTGGCGGCATTACTGCAGCCCTCTCCTTCACACGTTTTATTCTCGATATCCTCCATTTTTACTCTGAAAATAAATCGCTTAGACGTCTAAAAATAGAATTAAAAAGAGAATATTGTCAGCAAATATTGGCTAGCCGTCCGCACGAAAATAGTGAAATCATATAATCTTTAGCTTTTAATTGTCTCCCTGAGTGGAAAACATACTCTAAAAGAATGAAAGAAGGAGCAAAAATTGATTTGAAACGTCAGCAAAACAGAGGAAATGTGCTAGATAAAAGCAATTTCAAATTGAATGCGATAAAGAAAAAAACTCATGTGAGAGGAGGAGGATGAATCAGTTACAGCCACAAAGATAAAGCGAGGCGTAATGAGAATGCTTTTATCAGTAAGCTGACGTCAACTCAACCCATCGCCATGTTTTGGTGATGAATGAATTTGGATTAGAGAGATGACAGAAATTAATGAGGAAAACAATAGAAAAAAAAAACTATCAATTCATTTATCATTATCGGATTCAAAAGTGATAGGAAGTATTTAAGAAAGGGAAGGATAGCCCTCTTTTTCTGCGTTCATTTGGTGATCAATCGAAGATTCAAAAAAGAGACGTGAAATATCGCTCAATTTCTGTTCTCCAATTCGGGAAAACGATAGAAATAATAAACGATTGAGGCCGAATTAGACTATTATAAGAACTTATTTTGAAAGTTTTCTTCTTTTTTCTACTCACATTCGATGAACATCTAATGGTTCCAAAAAAGAGTCGTGAAATCTCAAATAAATTTCTTTATTTTCCGACGAAAGAAGAAAGGAAAATTTCAACAATTCTTCCCTAAAATTCAAAATATCAATTAAATTTTCTCCTCAAGAATCTTATCATTTTCTCAGAGAAGTTTTCCAAAAGAAAAAAAACGGAAAGAAAGCGCAATTAGTTTTTTTGCTTTTATATTTTGTTTTAATCGACAAATGATTCATTTTTTAGTGCTTATCACTGAAAATAAGTACTAGAAAATTCCACAATTTGAAATTATTTTCTTTTTTCTAATAATTCTGATCTGAGCAAATGAATAATTCTCATCTAATCGGAATTTTATTTTTAAATTGAATTTAAAATGAATGACCGAAGGAGAAATGACGTCAGACCGAAAATAAATCGTCGCAGTCCTACATTTGCGTAAATTTGAATGAGCTTCTCTCTATTCTCTTTCTCTCTTTTCTTTGTTGATTAATAGGAGTTCCCTCGTCTCATCTCTAGAAAACAATAAAGGCGATATTGTCCTCCTTTCATTGTTATCGAAGAGAGAGGGAAGGAGTGAATGAAAAACCCCATGACTGGTCTGTTTTTCTCTCTTCTCTCTGCTCGCATAAAAAGCAATTCCCTTTTATTGCCTTTTTCTCTCTTTTGAAAAGCTATAAAGAAGGATCCCAGCTAGCCAGCACGGCATTTGCCTCCTATAAACACTCGTTGTAATCGGAGCTGTGGATGGTTGGAGAGAGGGAGTAATTCACGTCGCCTTGCCACATCCGCAAGCTTCCTTCCTAATTTCGTCCGTTTGGGGCCTCCCAACGGCGCTCTATCGATTTTTCCTCTCCTTTTTCAAAGCCTGTTGTTATTGATGTCTGCGTCATGTTATTGCTTTAACTGGGTCCGAGAGGGTTAACTCCCGTCGCATTATCTCTATTTTCTATTTTTAGAGTCATTAATTTAATCGTAATTTTATAGGAAATCAACTGATGGATTTCAACTTTAAAAAGCTGGCCAGCGAGGCTGGAGGATTCTTCAATCGAGCTAAACAGGTGAAAATTTGATTCATTTTCTAGAAGCTCAGCTCATTCCCATGAACTACTTTCAACTCTGGGAGTTTTTCTCTTGTTCTCTAGTTGCACCACGTGAAAATTCTACAGTAATCTATTTTAAAGAAGGGTAGGGTCCCATCACGTGGCGAATCTATAATTTTTTGGAAGGTCTGGCCATGCAATTTTTTTAAATGTTGTCTACCACGTTGCAAATTACAGTCTCCTTTTTGGGAAAGGTCTCGCACACGTAGTTCTTTTTGAATAAAAGGGTCCCACCACATTGATCAAAGCTTTGGTGGGGCTTGCAGGGCATCTAGTAATTCTTCAACTAAAAATGATTTCAGCAAGCTGAGGAGACATTCCTTAAGGCGGAGAAAACTGAACTCGATGCTCATTTTGAGAATCTGCTTCAACGAGCTGACAAGACGGAGGAGCATACTCGCCGACTTTTGGGCTGCATTGAGAGCTATCTTCAACCAAATCCAAGTGAGTGATTTTTTTTAAATTCTTTATTTCTTCTCGCTATTTGCTATCGTAGTTCCACTATGGCCAATCATTTCTGGTGAGAGATCGTAATATTCTATTGTAACTTTTTCACTGGGGATGTTTAGCATTTCGTTGCACAATTTGGTTGCCCTTTCTGTATGACGGATATTATCCTCTCCAGTGACTTTGCCAACCGCTCGAACCTGAAAAAAGTCTCTTTTTTTAATCAAATAAATCCCTACGGAAATAAGCACAGCTGGGTCCTTGACTCCACCGTGGATGTAGCGCGCTCCTGCGTGGACAATAATTCCCATTCTTTCGATCGGCTTCCCCATCGATTCGGCCAGCAATCGAGTCAATTTGATCTCAAAATCATGGGGAATCTTCTCATCTTTTACGTTTGTTGTCACAGTAATTGCTGGCAATCTAAAATGTTATTTATTTGTCGGGAAAAGGGTGGAGAAATAGCCTACAATTTCTGGGAGGATTGATGAAAAGTTCTTGAAATGAGAGGACGAACGTGATTAAACATGACTTCAGACAAAAATGAATGGATTTTCTTTGATTTTAGCTGCTCTTCCCTGAAGAGCTTAAAGGTCGATTTAGTGGTGTTTCGCGGTTACAGCGAGAAGCTAAAAAATGGGTTGAAAGCGCTGTATTTTAGCAAAAGGAAGAAGCTAATTTGAAGCTGGCAGATCCGAATTCTTATCTGAAATTAACCCCAATAGGCTGTATATTTTCTCTCTCTCTTCCACACTCTAATGCAGGCTGACATTTAGACATCTCACGCCCCTCGAGAGACAGAAGGAGGGTTCCCAGTTGTTTTGAGGCGTTCGATTCAAAGGTGCAGCCAAAAACCCCGAAAGCCATTATTCAACCAGCCTTAGCCATAGCTGGGTCGTTTTATGGGCCGTTGAGAGATGGAGAAATAACGATTTTTAGCCGTTCGGATGGAAGAAGTCTTCTACGAGAAGTTGGAGCTAAAAAAGGAAGGCGGGGGACGGATGAATAACCTTGAACATTTGGCTCAATCGATGACTGAAGCTGGAGAGACCTTCGGGCCAAATACTCCTTACGGTTAGATAGGAGGATAGAAAAGAAGGGAGAGATATTTCAGGCAGCGCGTTGATTAAAGTCTCCCACACTGAGCAGAAACTTGGACAGGCTGAAAGGGAATTTGTCAATCAGACGGCTTCAACCACTTTGCTTCCTATAAAGCGCTTCTTGGAAGGAGACATGCGCACAATTCAGGTAGATACAGTAATAGTTCATACGCAGTCGCTGTGCTGCATTTTCAGAAGGAGCGAAAGGTTTTAAACTCGAAGAGGTTGGATCTGGATGCGTGTAAATCTCGCTTGAAGAAGGCTAAGAATGTGGAGACTCAAGGCGCTGTAAGTGATTTTTCTCTCCTTTTTTAAACAAATAATAATTTTTAAAAACTCGTTTTATTTGTGAAAAATCAAAACCTCGAAATTCAATTCAGACGAACAGCAAAACATCGGGCGGTTTCACTGTCGAGCAGGTTTGTCCACTCGTTGTGATGGTCTCATTGTGTTGTTTTATTTAATTAGATTTTTTTTCTCCCTAATTTTTAGTTGAATCCTCTCTCTCCTCTCTTTCAGCAAGGGGGAGCCAGACTAATGATGAGAGATGTTATTTTAGGCCGAAGCTGATCTTCGAGTCGCTCAGGCGGAATTTGATAAGCAGGCCGAGATTACGAAACTCCTCTTGGAAGGCATTCAAACAGCCCATGTAAGTCGTCGAATTTCAGTCGCTGGGAAAGAAAAGGGGGAGGAAAAAGGTTCAGCTAGCCTCCATACTGTAGCTTGCGCGTGCATTTTTTGAATCTAATTTTTATTTTTCTGCAAATTGGGCGTTTAGCTTTTTAACCAAAACATAAAGAGGCATTGGAATATTCAAAAATTCGCGCACTTGGGGCTACAGTATGGAGGCAGCAAGAAGAAATTCTCCCAAAAAAACGATGAAACCTCAGGATTTATTAATTTCTCCCAATTTTCAGAACAATCAGCTAAAATGTCTTCGAGATTTCGTTGATGCCCAGATGTCTTTCTATGCCCAATCGCACCAAATGATGGCTGATCTGCAGCGCGAACTCAGCGGGTAAGTCGGCTCTTCCCCACCTCATAGTTTGGTAGATGAATCCCCGTCTATAGCCCGTTGTGTCAGCTTGAGTAGTCTGTGTCGTTTGTTTGCAGCTCGTTGTCCGATGGAATCTTCCACAGCCCAGCCAGCCTGCCTCCTGTCACCCCGTCCTCTACAGCTGAAGATCTGCGATGATGAATGGAATGCCAAAAGAGAACTGCAAGATTTTTGTATATTTTTTCATTTTGGTTTTTCTTTTTTTTCTTATAATTTTTACCCTGTGATATAAGAGGTCTTTAGAGGAGATTGAGAAAGCAATAAGGCGCGCATAATTCGGTGTGCATAGTATTCCTTGTCGTGTATTGTCTGATGATGTAAATTTTGAGAACGAGGGGGGGGGGGAGTTTGAAATCAATCTAGGAAAGGCGTTTTCTTGCTGTATTTTTGTGCAACAAATTCCAATTTTCTCTCTTCTTTGATCTAAAAATAAGCGACCTAGGAAAGCCGCTTTTATACTGTATTTTTATGCGAAAAGTTCAAAATTTCCCCTTTCCTTTGGCCGAATTTTGGAGTAAAGGAGAGATTAATTTGACTTAAATTTTCGAATAAAACTTTAATTTTTGTAAGCCCTCTTTATAATCGAAATCGGCGTCTCTTTTAGTCGAATTATTGGAGAGAAGACGCAAATTTGACCTTGGAAAATCAACTCATCTAACTCAATTTGGCTCTAAATGTGGCCAAAATTGACCAAGTTTGTGTCCTTTTTGGGGGATTTTCTTTAAAAATTTGCGGTGAACTCTTGGAATTTCGATGAATTGTCCAGCAATTTTGGCACAAAAGAGCGAATTTTTGGAAATTCGGGTAGTTTTTCCTTTCCTAGTTGATTGAGAGATTTTCCCTTTAGATGCTTATGTTTATATTTTTTCTTTCTGAATTGGAGATTATATTATTTGTTTAAAAAATATTTATTGGTTTGCCTCTTTTTTTTAAAATTCAAGTGAAGCCATCATGAAGAGAAAGAGAGAATTAGGAGATTTTAGCACGATGTCGTTCCGTGGCACATCAGCAACTCTCGTATCGAATAGCAGCACGAGCAATGGAAATGGAACGCCTGCCAAGATGTCGACTGGCAGAGGCTTTGATGTGAATGATATGGGCACGAAACAAGCAAAAGTTATCCTGGATTACGATGCAATCATGGCGACGGAATTGAGTGTCAAGCAGAATGATGTAGGCCCTTTATTTTTGGTTATTCTTCAGGCTTTTTAGGAAAACAAATATAAAAGCGGGAATCAAATGTTAGTCCTTACCCTCTCAAGAAAAGGAAATTCTTCACGATAGAGATCTATCTATCCACCGTTCGGAAAGCGCAATTTTTCCAAACTTCCCACAGTTTTTTATAATTTTTGAATTGTTCTACAATCTTGTAGAGGAGATCACGGGCTACAACTTTGTGGAGAAATCTAAGCAAATCAAGCTAGAAGTTGGGACTTTTTAGGATAAGATTACGATAATATTGAATATTTTGAAAAAAAGGCAAAGATTTTCTGATTGTTTGCCCCATTTGAATCTCAAAACTAGCCAAAGAATAATTTTAAACAATTTTAAGATCAGAAATCAGTTCACCATGCAATTTTAGCCAAGAGAGAGGCAAAATATTAAAAGATAGGACTCTCTCTCTCCTTTGATTTCTGAAGAGAGCTGATCTCCTAGAGCTCCTGAAATATTTAAAAACTTTCTCTTACTTTTTTTTGCAGATTCTCATCGTCTATCGCCTCCCTGGCTTGGATCCTGACTGGATAATGGGAGAGAAGGGTGGAATTCGTGGGAAGATTCCTGTCTCCTACCTGGAGCCAATCTAATCTAACAAGCCAAAAAAGAATTTTCACTTGATTATTATTTATTTTCTTTTAATAATTGTAGAATGTTTGTAGAGGGTTCCACCAAAGCAATAAAGATTTCTTGGGAGAGACGCGTCTAGCTGCACTTGCAGACCCACTTCTTTCCGTGGAGCTCACAATTACCTGGCTTTTTGTTCTAAATTACTCTCTTTTTGGGGGAAAGATAGGGAGGGAAATACCTGAGCTTTGCACGAAAATTGACAAGCATTTTCAGCATTTACTATACCTTTAGGTGTTCGTAGCGACATTTGAGTACAAGCGCCAGCTTCTGATGAAGGAAAGAGAGAATAAGCCACAAAAATGAAGAGAAATAATAGGTTCATTTGGGGAGAAATCAGCACGGAAGTGAGTGCTCAAATAGAGGCACAACACAACGAGTTGAGTCAATAAGATGACGATCAGCACGAAAAGAGGAACATTAGAGTCGAACCAAAACGATTTTCTCCCTCTTTGTTTGTCTTTCGAGAAAAATAGGGTCTTGACAAGATTCGACAAATCCCAAAGGTTTAGCTGATTTTAAGCTGAAGTCAGTTAGAAGTCAAGATGTCGTCAGGAGATGTGAATGAAATCAAGCGCGAGCCTTCAACTATTTCGACCATTTCGGTTTCTTCTGATGATTGTTCGAAGAAAAAAGATAAGCGCACTATGGCCCTCTTTGAGGAGATCATCAACGAGTGCTATCTCAAAGGCTATCCCGAGAAGAGACGTCCCTTCACAGAGCCCATCTATCGTCGTTTGGGATTCGTTGCTCCGATTGGAAAGATCTCCATCAAGGTTACTCGCCTTCTGGATGCTTTGAAAGGGGTCAGTTCGTTTTTTAAATCTAAATAAAAGTTTTAAATCATTTAGGATCGATCGTCTCCCCGCTGGCTGCACGATTCAAAGCGAAGAGATCTCATGGATAAAGTAGTGAAATGCGCAAAAAGGTATAAAGCTACTGTAGCTGCTGCTCTCGTTTTGGAGAATAAAAAGAAGAATGAAGAGTTGGGCAACCAATCAGCCAAGATTGTTGAGATGATTAAAGCCGGAGGGAGAATGAAGCGTCCATTTGAGACTATCAGTGAGCCGGCTGTTTTCCCTTCTAATCCGATGAATCTTGAAGAAGCTCTCAGTCAAATTAAGGAAGAAGTTGTCGATTCCGATCACCTTGTCAACGAGTTGAAGCAGCAACTCGCGAAGAAAGATGTTCAAATCAAAGAGTTAGTTCATTAGAATAATTTAACTTTAAAAATGATCAATTCAGGATGACCAAAGCGCTGGAAGAAAATCAAAAGGCATTGCGTACAATCCAAGAAGTCGTCAGCCATCTTGTCTCCAGCAGTTGAAGAAGAGACGGGAAAATGAGATTCTTTCTCTTTTTGTTGTTAATAATAATTGTTGGTTAAAAAAATTTATAAATAAATAATTTTTTTATAGTTGAATCCTCTTTCTTTCTTTTAGACGGCAATTAAAGATTATTAGCTTAATCCGTTCCCCGTGCGGTTGTTCGGTTTGCTTCTCTCCATCGCAAAAACCCTGGCCGGAGCGATAGTAGCCAATATACGCTGGTCAATTGGATGCACTACCACGATGCCACTATGCACCACATCGTCAGAAAACCTAGGCAGAGAGGATGCTTACTCTCCCCAAAAACGACTGCGCTTAAAGAATTGAAAGTCAAGTCTCGGTTTTGGTGTTATTGTCTCGAGATGAGCCGACGGTTGTTCTTTCTACTCTGGTTACGCTTCCTTTAGACTACGCACCTCCAGTGAAAAGTTACTGACACGGGAAATAAAAATAGATAGAGAAATACATATCAAGAACTTGCTAAAGAAACCACTGCACTGCAAATTTGAATTTAGCTGCCCGCGTTGCTTTATCCTAATGGGCGAAAACTCCAGTCTTATGACTTTTTAAAATATTTCTAGACCATATTGCTTGTTGACTTTTTCCAGACAGGTTATATACTCATTAAAATCTCAATTTATAGTAAGGATTTGAAGAATTCTTTAAGATCTTACGGATAAAAGAATCTTTATTTCTATTGGCTTACGGAATGATGGTACAAGTGACGGAATCAATTGGCCCAGGAAGACCCGGCTGGTAGATCCATTCTCTATCATCGTTGCATAAAAGTTGAACTGAAACCTTCTAAAAATAGAAATTTTGTCCCTTTTTCTCGAATTGAATCTACTCTAGTAATGGTTTGATTAATTCCAGAAATTCGATTAAGTAGCAAATAAGCAGAAGTATTCGGATCAAATGGGTTGGGCGTCCTGCAAACTACTAAAACCCTCGAGCAGTCAGTGATTGGATCTCGACAGTCTTTTCTAAACCTTCAGTTGGACAAAAGAGAGAAGAAAGAAGTTCACTTGATATTGATCGATTTTATATAAAGAACTGCATAATGATAGAAGTTCTGTTTGCTACGACTCTTTTGATTTTATGTTTAACATCGCAAACGGCTGGCGGTTGTCTATTATCTTGGGCTCAAAGAAATTCTCAACGGATAGAAATCATTCGTTTCAATCTGGACGCAGTTCTCGAAGAATTCCTTGCAGCTCCCATCAATTGGCATTTTTATGAGTTGCATCTCAACAGCTGTTATAATTGAGAAGGATCGAGAAATAGAGGCTAAGAATCGATAAATACAAGAAAAAATGGCAAAATAGCTAAGATGAAAAGAGAAATACAGAAGAATAAGACAGAAATAATGCTCAAAGATGACGCAATAGAGCAAATAAAAAGAGAAATTGAAATACTCCAAGAAAAGTATTATAAAGAATTGAGTAGAGAAGGTTAACTTTTTATTTGAAACTAGACGATGAGAAATTCAGAGAAAAAATTAGAACCTGATATAATCTTTGAAATGAATAGTTTGAGAACCAAGCTGGAAATTATGGCTGAAAATCAAAATAGATATTTCGAGGAGTTAAAACAAAAAAGTTTGTAATTTTCAAGTGTAGTTGATGAGAAATTTAGTGACAAAAATAGATTTAGCAGTATCAACAAAAAAAGCTTTGGAATTTCGAGTCAATCAAAAGAGTTAGCTAATTTTAGTCTTGTATATAAAAGCGACAAAAAGTAACAAGCCTGGAGATAGGTCCAGCATCCGTCACGCAGTTTTGATCTGGCTCAGTTGGAGAACCTTCAAAGGCAGTTGGCAGATGTAGAATCCCGCATAGAAGAATTGACTCAACAGAGAAAAAATTAGTTGGGTTTGTTTAAAAGTTAACTAATTTGAGGAGGTTTTAGTTCAAATTGCGGCTAAAAGTGCAAGTACATTTGAGGAACAAAACTCATCAGTATGCTTTACTCTAACTTTTAGACTCTGCTTGTAGGTTACTACATATTAAAATAAATTACTATTTTGATAATCTAACTGGCTTGTAAGCTACAGCTCTCTAAAAACAAAAAAGCTCCCAGGGGAACCATTTGCTAGTGATCGTTTTCTGGAATATGAACAGATTATATAAAATCGATGACATTTCTCTAAAAACCTGAGAGAAGGTGTCCACCTTTTTCTCGAGAGAACAGAGATTATTGTAGTTTACCACCTCTCTTCTTTCAGGAGTGGACCCCTTTTTGTGGTTGGTTGTGTTGCATTCAGCGATTACTCGTTCAATCTAGTTCGTTCTATATTTTGCGGAAGAACAACTGTCACTTAAACCGACGCTGGCCAAGTCTATTTCATCCAATTGAAACAGCAATGGGATTTGAGTCAAGCCTATTGACTGACAAAAAAGGAAAAATAAAAACTCTTGTTTTTTCAGAGTAATTCATTTATTCAAATTGCATAGATTTCATCTTCTTCTCGAGTAATTTCTTTGTCAACTCAGCAAGTTCCTTATGTTGTTGATCATCAAACGGAGCGCCTCTATCCAAAGCCTTTTTGTAGAATGACAATGTATCCTTGTTGATTAGCGGAGGATCGAAGCCAACCTTTTTCAATACAGCTTCTTTGAGTTGCTTATGGTAGTTTTTAATCATTTCTTCTCGATCCTTTTTCAAGCGAAGTATCTTCTAAAAATAGATTTTTGTACTAATAAATTTTAGCCAAAAATCGGCGTTTTTCAAGGTTTTTTTAAAGTAACTTTTACCTCTGATTTCATCTTCAAATCAGCAAAAAAAACCCCTCTTCTCAGAAAAAAACTTTTTTTTACCTCATATTGAATTTGATAAATTTCATCGTATAGCCCTTCTCCCATACTGAAACGAGATTGACGCAAAGGGACAGCTAAAAATTGATTGAGATACAAAATATTTTAAAAAAAGATTATTTTTGGTTAGATTGTCGGTCGAGTTTTCAAGCAAAAACCAACCTTTTATTCTCGGCTCTCCGTAATAGACACAGTGATAGACGACATATTTGAAAATAGCTCCATTTTCCCCACTGAGAAGATCAGAGGAGCTGATTCGAAAATTATGGTCATGTAGGGCTTTCCACTCCTCAAAAACCATTTAAGCAACACTTTATTTACAGGGTCTTCAAGTGGGAAGATCATCGAGGAGTTTCTTCGCTTCC
The DNA here is from genome assembly GCA_932521405.1 of Oscheius sp. JU1382. NCBI lineage: Eukaryota > Metazoa > Nematoda > Chromadorea > Rhabditida > Rhabditidae > Oscheius > Oscheius sp. JU1382. The sequence goes on from OW051479.1 coordinate 8,463,663, forward strand.
TGAAAGCAGAATTTTAATAACGAAAATTATCGCTTTTTCTGACTACAATTATGAGATTTGCGGCAAAAACGAGTCTGGATGTCGTCTTCGATGGTGTATTCGGACTCGCAGGCGACGGTGTTTCGCAGGCATTTAACGGTGATCTGAACGTAACCCTTGAGGATTGGACACTTGGCGAGGAAGAGTGGTGGCGAAGAACTTCTCGACCGACGGGAGAGTCAGCACCGTGAAGGCCAGACTAATGTGGCAGAGCTGGAAAGTGTGGTCAGGACCGGTCTCCTCGTCCAGACTGATGGCCAGATCCAGGTAACTCTTGAACTCGAAGCCGAGGCAGATCTTCGTCCGGAAGTCGCTTTCCTCAGCCAGACGACTAGTCGTAGAGGCCAGATTACAGAGGATCTCCCCGTTCTTCGACTGCATCAGATGGATCTCCTTCAGACGATTGTAGGACTTGTTCAGTCAGTTCAGACGACCCTCCCGCTTTTCGATGTGTTTGCTAACAATATTTTTAAGTAAAAAACGGCAAAACTTTAATCAAATAGTTAGCGCACATTTCTAACTTCGATGTAGTGACTACAACATAGCGGGCATTTTATTGAGATTAGTCCAGTAATCATAATGGAACTGAGAAATAGTCGTCCTCTATCTTAAAAGACAACTTACCTTTTTGAAATGACCTGAAACCGCCTTATCACGATAAGGCAAACAACGGCCGAATCAATAGAAATCTAAGTCCGGGTTTGCCTATTCACCATCTTGATGAGTGGTCTAGTAGTTAATTCTGGTAAATCTACCCTAACAATCAATGCTTCTTTAGTTATTGATGAGTTTAGTCTCAACGATTTCACAGAGAAAGAACGGATAGGAAATGGAGGCCAGGCAGTAGTCGTTCGCGGCTACAATGGTCGACTGGGGTAAGCAATTTAACCAGTTTATGAAAGTCTGACTCAAAATCAAAATAGAGAGATCGATTTGCAGAAAAGTAGCTGTCAAGAGACTTAATAGGCAGGTCAAGAAAACAGATATGAGTGAAGTTATCCTCCTAGCGAAGGTTAGTTTCATTTGTTAAAATTACAATAATTTTTCAAATAGCATTCCAATCACCCGAATATCATCCGTCTTTTTGGTCTTTTGATTAAGGAAGAAGGCTATTCACCTAATAACAGATCTTTCTGCATTGGCTACATCATGGAGTACATGGAGAACGGTAGCTTATATAATGGTTTGTTTAGTTTTTTTTTTCCCTATGTTGAGTGAAATAGCAATTCTTTGCTGTTTGAATAATGGATTGGGTTTATTCAAGAGTATAACGTTGGCATTTTCTGCCGATAAGAGTGAGACTCAATTAGAGACACTAGATAGATTAGAGAACTGGCATAAAAATTGATCGAAAATCTTTGGCTTTTTAAAAAAAAAAGCTTGCTCCTTTTCAGCTTGAGACATCAAAATGTCATTTCCAGTGATTCATAATACCTCAGTAGAATACAATATGAAACAAGTCTATTCGTGGATTGGAAAGGCTTCAAGTGGTCTGCAATATCTCCATGAAGAAGGCATAATCCATCGAGATATCAACCCTAAAAAGTGAGATATTCTCTTCTTCTTCTCAAATCGGCGTTACAGCATTCTACTTGGGAAATCCTTAGACGACTTGAGGATTTCCGACTTTGGATTGGCTAAAGTGGTTGGGCCACATACAATTGCTTCTCATACCGGTGGGTGAGTGTGGATTTTGGTTAAACGAGTTGCAAAAGAATTGGAACAATAGATTACATGGCTCCGGAGCTTCATAATGGAATTAAATATGGCAAGTCGGCAGATATCTATGCGTTGACCATTACGTTTTGGGAGATTATTCACCGAAAGTTAGTGAAGTTTTTCAAAATAGTGATTAGAAGTTTAGAAGGCCGTATAGTTACATGGGGGAAATACCTCAGTACGAGCAAATTGGACGAATTGTAAAAGGAGATCGGCCAAATATTCAAGAGGAATCGGAGATTTCAGCCTTATTGATACGGTAATTGATTATTTCTGGCCAATCTGGCTGACTAAAATCAAAATTTTCACCTATCGGAGTTGAAAAGTGAGACGCAGAATCGACAATGCAGAGAAAAACAAAAATAACTTCCAGCGGCTGGGACAGCAACCCAAGAAGTAGACCGGAAATCTCAGAATTTATTGAATTTTCCCGGAAAAAGAGGCTAGCTCAAGAGAATCTCAGAAAAGTTATCAGAAGACAGAGCGTAGTACAGCAAAATACATCGGTATGATTGTTAACTTTTATACTTAGCTTGTAGGTCTTAATTTTGGGCGAATGGATAGGTTTAAATGCGATTTACTTGCTCGATTCGAAGGCTCAAAGGTGGAAGAAACTGAAAATCACTCTTCCAATGGGAATGCAAGATTTTGGAGCTGTTGTGCTCAATGAAGAAATCTATATTTTTGGAGGAGTTGCCAATAGTGACTGTGAACATGATTGTAATAAATTGAAAGATGATGGAAGTTGGATGAAATTGGCATCGCTAAATCAAAGAAGATCCAATATTTCCAGTAGCTCTCTGGTTTATAAAGGAGATATCTGGGTTATTGGGGGATACAAGAGCTGGTATACTGCTCTAAATTCAGTAGAAAAATATGATATTTCTCAAGACAAATGGATCTACATGCCGTTAGTTTTTCTCAAAATTCAATTAAAAGCCTTCCAGAGAAATGAGTGATCCAAGATGTGATGCAGCAGCAGCAGTATATAAGGATCGAATATTTGTCACTGGAGGATGGAATGCTACACGCATAAGATCTGTGGAGATGTTTGATCCAAAACTACAGAAATGGCAATTATTTTGTGATTTGCCTATTGAAGTTTCCGGTCATACGATGCTAATCAGCAATTCAACTCTATCCATTTTTGGAGGCTATTCAGAATATCTCCCATTAAATAGCGTATGGGAAATGGATCTCGAAGATCCCGAGAAGAAATGGACACAAAAACAGAGTTTTGCCTATCAACGATCTGATTTTGGAATAGGAAAACTCTCAAATGGAATTATGGTATTTGGTGGTTGGGGAAAAACATCCGAAATATTTTATGGAAATGAATGGATCGATGGACCCAAACTGCCTCAAGCTCTATCACACTTTGCTTATACATCCATTCCCCGCTCCCTTGAAGAAAGTTTTCTAACGAAATTTTCATAATTTGTAAGCCGTATTTGTATGAAATCCATTGCTCGTTCCCTCGAAGAATGGAATTTTCATAAATTGTTTAAAAATCATTTGTTCTCAATCCTCCAAAAATTATCTGAAAACGAGAAGGAAGATTGATTCAATGAGATCAATCGTTCAAGATTTCCGAGAAGCAGACTGATTTTCTAAACAAAGCGGAGAGAATCTACGGCACTTTGGAAATAAAAACACAACTTTGAAGGATTTAGGCTTCTTGGGGAGATTGACAAAGCGAATTGATTCGCAGAGCAACCGGCGCTAAAAAGATTTGATTTTCCTTCAAGATTGACGCATCTCCACTGTGGAGAAAAATGCATAGAAGACGTTGGAAATGCCGTCCAGCCGACTGAAAAACAAACGGAATCGTGAGTTTTCACAGGTAAACTCTTTCTGTTAGGGCAATAGTCTGTTCATAAAAAAAGACGACATCCTTTGTATCCAAGAAAGGGATTGATGGCGATTTTGGTTCGGAAAAAAAACCTTGGTCTCTTCATCTCTTCCCGTTCAAGTTTTAGTCCAAATCCCGCGAATTTTCAAAAAAAGGGAAAATTATTTTTTTTTTAAAGCGACCGCCCATGGAAAAGATAAAATCTGAATTCTGGCAGCATTGTGCAAGGCTTCAGACAAACAGACGGACGGATACAGATCTACTTCTATTTAAAGTTAGGCAAGTGGGCTGCGCCGCCTTTGGCGGCGCTCGGCATTTATAGTTTCGATTATAATTATACTAAATCTAGAATCGTTCGGTTCTATCTAAGTTTTGCCAAATCCAAATCGGCGAAATCTTGTAAAAAGAAATAACAATCACAAACATTTATTAAACATTTATATTTTGGACTCACCCTCAAAGGGTGAGCCTGATTCTCCTACTGGTGGAGGGGAAAGAGGAGCCGTTTCGATTTCATTTTCAATAGCTGCAATGTCGTTAAAAATATCGTCGTCAACAACTTCTTTGGGGTCACAATGCCATAAGTCCTCAAAATCGCTGTCATCTTCATCCTCGAAAACCTTCTCAATCCTATGCTCCATAAGTGACTTAATCATGCTCTCCCTCTTCCTAATTTTTATATCATAAAAGGAAAAAGAAAACCAACTGGATTATAGCTTCCAGCTCTTTGATTCTGTCATTGGCACTAGTGAGAGCAGAGTAGCATTGATCCAACTGTTTATCCTTTTTGCTGATGTTGGCCCTTAGCTGCTTCTCGTAGCTCTTGATGTAAGTTCCAGCAACTGGAGGAACGAAGGGCTCCAAATTCTTCATTAGGTCATTGAATTTGGCACTGCCAGCTGGCGGAGGAGGTTTAGAAGCCTTGGTAGAAAATGATAAAAATGCATTTGAAAATACCAAAAGCTTTTTGATAATATTTTGCAGCTGCATAGAGAAGACTTTCCGTAGTGCTGACGGCTTCAGAGAATAAATCAGATTTAACTTGGATGAAAATAGACTTAAAATGGTTTATTGACAAAATACGACCAAGTTGAAATTGGGGATGCATATCTTGAGCCGTTTTAGTGAGAAGACGATCGAAAGCCAGCTTCAACCGCAGAAGGAAAAGGAAGGGAGCAGAGTGGGGCCCAGTCCGCCCTCAAAGGGTGAACTGGAGTTAGAGATTTAGCTGATTGCTCTTTTGTCTACAATGTTCGCAGTCCTTGTGGATCCATTTGCCAACTCCAATTTGATTCCTTCCATCTTCCTGGCTCTTGACATCGCGACATACAATTGTCCATGTGAGAAGACTTCTTCAATCAGAGAAACCCCAACTTTCTCAAGCGATTGACCCTGGGCTTTATTGATCGTCATCGCGAAGGCCAATTTTAAAGGGAATTGTCGCCTTTTGAGAATGAATGAGATTCCTAAATTATATTGATTCAACGTAAAAGCAGATCTTACCTTTTCCTTTTGTTGACAGAAGATCAATCCGAGGAATGATCACAGGCTGCCCTTTTCTTGCTCCATTTATGAATCCACATTTGATGGCATTATTCCTTGAAAACTGTAGGACCTGTAACCGTGTACCGTTACACAGGCCTTCTTTGACGTTCAAATTCCGAGTGAGCATCACCACTGCTCCAATTTTCAACTCCAGATGATGAGGCGGAAGACCGGAAGGCGCTAAGGAATTTACTACTTCTATTGGCAATTGCAAGTTGTCATCTTCCGAATCCTTTACAATGAGATCTGCACTTGAAAAGCGTTTCTTATATCCATTCATTCTCGCGAGAATTTGAGTATTCATTTGATCCACATTAGCATTTTTGGCACAGAGAATGGCTCGCTTGCTTAGATGGTCCGGGTCGTCTAGGACTCCTTCAAAAACTTCTTGAACCAAATCTCCTTGGCTTAGCATATTTGTGGGAATTGCAATTCTTTCTTCCAAATCCTTTGGTAGTTTGTCTTCTCCGACAGCCAGAAGCAACCTTTTGAAATCATCGGATTCTCCATGTGCTCTCATATTTTCATTGAGCTCAAACTTTTTGAAGTTAGAAAAGAGAGGACACTGTTTCAAGCTGCATAAAAAACCATCTCCATATGGCTTGTCAGGAATAGGCAAAACTTGCCTGAAATCTCCTCCCATCAGGACTATTTTTCCTCCAAACGGCTCATCTGGCTGGTTCATAATATCGCGAAGAACATTGTCAATCGACTTGAGAACATCGCTTGAGACCATCGAGCACTCGTCGATTATTATGACTTCCAGCTCTTTGATCATTTTTCCTTCCGCCGTGTTTGGCTTCAAACTGCTTGCATAATTGTTGCTTGTGCTGATTTTAAAGAATGAGCAGATTGTTCGTCCTCCAGGAAGTAAGTTGGCAGCAATGCCTGTCCATGCGACACAGGCTACCTTCTTTCCATTTCCACGCATTTTGTTAAAAATGCATTCATAACAGAAAGTCTTTCCTGAGCCTCCTGGCCCGTCAAGGAAGATGTACTTTTCTTGTCCAGTGAGCACAGCATCAACCTAAATATCAGTGTTGAGAATTGTTAAATGGCCTAACTTACAGCCACTTTCTGATTCTGATTCAGTTGCATGTACATATCATTTCCAATGGCCGTGTAGTCCGGCTCAATATCTGTCATCGGTTTAGGTTTGGCATATTTGTCGTTTATCAACATCTCCAGCTTTATGTTTTGCATAGTGCTCATCTCAAGTAGCTCATAATAAGCTAATGCTTCGGCTTCGATTGGAGTTCTTCCCTTTCTGACAAAATCTTCCGACATGTTTCCTTTCCATTTCGTTCACATTTCCTGAGCAGATGTTGGTTCGTCAAAAGCCAATAGAGCCACGAATACGCATCTTAAGGCGTGAGGCATTCTGAAGAAGGCAGCAGCTTTCATTGCTTGATCGAAATGGTCGGTAGTCTGGATCAAGCCTCTTTCTTTGGCAGCTTCGAATGCCGAGGGAAATTGCTGGCCGTTAGCGGTGAAGAGACTTTGGAAAGAGGTAGCTCCAGTCGTCTCAAAGAGGAGGAGGCGAATACAATATCGTTCGACTTGTTTTACTGTTGCCGAATAGACTCGCCCGATATTATTCGTAGTCTTTCCCTTCTGCTTCCACCTTCTTACTGTTTTCCCATTGGCATCTTTCTAAAAGAAAAAGTTTCATTTCCGAAAAAAAACTTACTTCGGTTGCAAAAGTAAAGTGTTCTGGAAAACGATGATATGACACCGTTCTTGGATCAATAGGCAACCTTGTTTTTGGATCAATTGGAAGTTCATTCAGTCTATTTTGCTGTTCTAATTCTTCTGCCCATTTGTTGAATTTGAAAAAAGCCATGAGTGTGGAGTCCTTCGCATTTTCGGAGGCATCTTTTTCCTTTCCTACTTCAAAAACAACAGTGTGCTGATTTTCCTCATGGAGTGCTAGCGCTATAACAGCGTTTGATCTGCCATCCAGATCGAAGGAAAACAGTCGATGAAACGCTTCTGGTGGACATATGTATCTTGCGTCCAAATGTTCTTGAACTTCATCTTTGACTCCATTCTCTTGTGCCTCTTGTCGAAGAGTTAGTTGAGCTCGGTCGGGACCCTTATAGACGTATTTGAACAGATATTTTACGGCATGGATCATACTACATATCTCGAGATTTATATGAGCCTCAAACTTCATAAGAAGATAGGGATTGTAGGGAAATATCCAGCGATTATCATATTCCTAGAATTAAACTCTTAAAGCGTAGAAGAATATCGGCATCTTTTCGTTGTTTCCTCTTCCAATAACCGTTTGTATTCCGTTGTTCCTTCTTCTATAAGAGGGGTACCCGTCCTTATCCATATCGGTATTTCACGTGAACGCTTTAGGGAATTGTTTCTTGCACTTTCCGTCTTCCCAGCATCTTACTCCTATTTGACAATCACGATGAATCATATGCGTGGTGACTTTATTAAAGAGTTCGACATTATACGGATTTGGTAGCTCAGCACAAATAAGTCTATCAACTGAAAATATAAAACTGATATCATTTTAGAAACCGTACCATCAGCTGACGTTCTCGGCTTGTCTTCCTCAGCCAATGTTATGAGCAAATGTATGTGGGGCAAGCCACGCTTTTGCCATTCGACAGTGTAGATATAAGCTATTACTTTTCCTAGGCACGCCCCATCAATAATGTCCTTTTTAAATTCGTTGACTTTCATCCTGAATACCCGAGCAATTAGGTCCGCTCTATCGGAAGGAGATTGACCATGATAAAGATTCTCTTTAATTTCTATCCAATTCGGATTGCACGTATAGGTCGTAAACAGATCAGGCTTTCCATATCTGCCGGTAATAGCCATAACATCCATATAGTGAGCGACCATGTATCTGGGAGATGAAGTGTAGGTCGCAGGGAGGACAACTCTTTTTCCGCATTGTCCAGCAGCTCCATCGGCAATATAGTCTCTTAGGTCTGCGTAGTTCTCCGCTCTTAGTTTTTTCTAAGCAAAAATATTTTATGTTGGACAGAGAATAAACCTGATTTTCTGGATTTTTGATCCAATCGAGCTGCATTTGCTCTGTATTAGCCCAAGAGCCCACGAGAAATTGTTGGAAGAGTCTTTTACCGAAATGGATCGGATTGAAGCTGTCTCTTATGGAGATATAGTACTTGTAATACTGTCGCTGGCTCAATTTTTTGAAAGCTATATTTCCATTTGGGCCAACAATTTTCTTTTGTCTTCCAGGATGCCAACCAAAGTCACCTTTAATAAAGTAAAGCGGATATGTGCAAGGGTCAAGCATCTAGAAAATATTTTCCACAATTGAAATTATCTTACTTGGTTAATTATGGGAATCTTCTGAAGTCCTCCTCGTCTAGCATGAATTGTGTAGCTTCTAGGAGACGGCAATTCATTATCTTCGCCTACATAGACAACGGCGACTTCTGGTACAATAGGAGCGTTATATCTACGCGGATCCGGGGTGTCCTTTGTCTTGAAGACCAATCTGACTTTTTCCATTGTCCTGTTTTGACTCTTGGCCTTTTCCTCCTCTTCTTTATAAACCTCACTTAGCATTTTAAATCCTTGAGCATATTCATGATTTTGGCGAATGAAGCGGCTCAAAAATCTCATAAGACTCTCGTTGCATTTCTGATTTGCCTGGTGAGAAAGACGATGATTCGCAGCCGACGTTTCATCGATGAAGAATAATTGGCCATATGATGGAGCAGCGTTTGGTCGAGGAATGGCAGAACTGGCCTGGTAAAGTATCTGCCCGTGAACCTTTATGACATGTGGACCTCTTCCTGGAAGATTTTTCAACTAAAAAAAATTTGTAAAAGTACTACAAACACACATACATTACAGTCCATAGAAGCTATGGATAAAGCTGTATTAAAATTCCTTGCATTCATCAAAAAATTATTCGACTCTGGGTGCATTCCAGTAAATAGTTCAGCCAATTGGGCTGGATATCTTTCAAAGTTGTCGAGCGTAACAGAACCATTTTCGCAGCACGGATGAAACGTCCCATTTGGATGTCGAATTTGCTCTCCGAGAAAATATAAAGCGCCGCAGTGCGAACACTCTTCTGTCATCTTGCCAAGGTAATGCACTTGTGTAGGAAGCTTTTTCAGAACTTTTACTTCGTCCGACATACTGGTCCTTTGGATGGCGTGTGCAAGCCGATTCTGATTCTTTATTTGCTCCTTATCGTCAAGTGAAAGCCTTTTTCTTGCAGCCTGCCTTCTTTCTCGGTCCTTCCTTCTTCTATCCTCTGCTTCCTCAGCCGTTTCATTTGCTCTTCTTTCTCGATCCTTTCTTCTCCTCTCCTCTGCTTCCTCAGCTGTTTCAGGTACTCTTCTTTCAGCCTGCTTTCTTTCTCGGTCCTTTCTTCTTCTCTCTTCTGTTTCCTCAGCTGTTTCAGGTGCACTTCTTTTTTTCTGTTGTCTTTCACGATCCTTCCTTCTCCTCTCCTCTGCTTCCTCAGCCGTTTCAGTTGCTCTTCTTTTTTTCTGCTGTTCCGCTTTAAGAGACATCTGAAGCTCAAGCCTTGATAGAGATATCACTATTTTCAACCAAAAAAAAAAGAAATTTAAAAAACTCACATCTGCGCGTAGAGCAAAAAGTAAAGATTTAATCTTAATATATATAAAATTCTTCCGTGTCATCCTTTTTGTAGATCTGGTCAAATCCTTTATTTTTTTGGGGGGATCGGTCGTTTTTTTTCTAATTTTCAGGGAATTCCGGGGGAAGTTTCAGGTAAACTTAGAGAGGAAAGAGGCCTAATATTCCAGGGGAAGGGGGCGAAATTCAAAGGGAAAGGCGGTTGAAGAGCGCCAGAGGCGGCGCAGCCTGTGCGCTACACACATGTGTGCTGGCAATAGAAAATGTATTTATCAGGAAAAAATAACACAAAAAATTCTTTAAAAAAAAAAAAAGCAACCGCCCGTGGAAAAGTTGTAGTCCGAATTTCGACAGGATTTGGCAAGGCTTCAGACGGACAGGCAGACGGACAGGATCAGCTTTATTTTAAAGTAAGATAGTAAGATTTTTCTAGCTTCCTCAAAAGACTCTCGATTCCATCAGCCAAAGTTATTATCAATTCCACCAATTCGACTAGTGAATCAATCGCTCAAATGAGTGGGCGATTTATTCAAAAGAAGACGACCTCAAGAAGCCGAGCAACAAGAAATATTCCGCGAGAAATCCCCAAAAGATGACGGAAGAATATTTTAAAAAAAGAAGGACTCAAGAAGAAATCACTTTGACTACTCTGTTGCCTTTAATCTTCACTTCTACGGGAATTTGTTGCTTTTGAATTCAGCTTAGCTGCGATTCGTTCAATGAAGCCTACGAAAAGGCTGAAAAAGATGAGGAAGAGTTGCAAGGAATGTTGAGGAAAAGAAAAAAGAAAAATCAAAGCCGATGAGGCAAAAATAAAATCGAGGGAACAACCTTCATAAAGAAGAAATAAAACTAGATTGGGAAAACCTGCAGACGAAAGAATACCACTTCTGGCGGATTTCTTTTTCCAACTGATCGCGATTAGATTCAAAAAATATTTATAATCAAATTTGATTTCTGGTTGGAAGCAACTGGTGTGAGAGGAGGGTAAATCGAATTTAAGAAAATTGTTCCAGAAGTCTTTCTTCAAGGGAGCGAGAAATGGATGTATAAGCAAACTGTGGTACATGTCGAGGCAGTTTGGGTCCATCAATCCATTTATTTCCATCAAATATTTCGGATGTTTCTTCATCTCCCCAACCACCAAACACAATAATTCCATTTGAGAGTTTTCCTACTCCAAAAGCAGCTCGTGAATGTTTAAAACTCAGTTTTTCTGTCCATTTCTTCTCGGAATCTTCGATATTCATTTCCCATACGCTACTTAATCGGCAAGATTCTGAATAGCCTCCAAAAATGGATAGAGTTGAATTGCTGATTAGTATCGTATGGCAAGAAATTCCAAAGGAGAAATCACAAAATAAAATCCATTTCTGTAGTTTTGAATCAAAAATCTCCACAGATTTTAAGTATGCTTTTTTCATTCCTCCAGTGACAAATATTCGATCTTTAAATACTGCTGCTGCTGCACTATGTCTTGAATAATTCATTTCTCTGGAAGGTTTTTAATTTAATTTTGAGAAAAACTAACGGCATGTAGGTCCATTTGTTTTGGGAAATATCATATTTTTCGACTGATTTTAGATACTCTCTAGAATATCCAGAATCACCTCCAATAACCCAGATATCTCCTTTGTAAACCAGAGAGCTACTGGAAATAAAAGCTCTTTTTTGATTTAGCGATGCCAATTTGATCCAACTTCCATCATCTTTCAATTTATAGCATCCCTGCTGCCATTCAAAATCGCCATCATCATTATTATTATTAACTCCTCCAAAAATATAGATTTCTTCATTGAGCACAACAGCTCCAAAATCTTGCATTCCCATTGGAAGAGTGATTCTCAGTTGCTTCCACCTTTGAGCCTTCGAATCGAGCAAGTAAATCGTATTTAAAGCTATTATTCCACCCAAAATTAAGACCTACAAGCAAAGTCTAAAAGTTAACAATCATACCGATGTATTTTGCTGTACTACGCTCTGTCTTCTGATAACTTTTCTGAGATTCTCTTGAGCTAGCCTCTTTTTCCGGGAAAATTCAATAAATTCTGAGATTTCCGGTCTACTTCTTGGGTTGCTGTCCCAGCCGCTGGAAGTTATTTTTGTTTTTCTCTGCATTGTCGATTCTGCGTCTCACTTTTCAACTCCGATAGGTGAAAATTTTGATTTTAGTCAGCCAGATTGGCCAGAAATAATCAATTACCGTATCAATAAGGCTGAAATCTCCGATTCCTCTTGAATATTTGGCCGATCTCCTTTTACAATTCGTCCAATTTGCTCGTACTGAGGTATTTCCCCCATGTAACTATACGGCCTTCTAAACTTCTAATCACTATTTTGAAAAACTTCACTAACTTTCGGTGAATAATCTCCCAAAACGTAATGGTCAACGCATAGATATCTGCCGACTTGCCATATTTAATTCCATTATGAAGCTCCGGAGCCATGTAATCTATTGTTCCAATTCTTTTGCAACTCGTTTAACCAAAATCCACACTCACCCACCGGTATGAGAAGCAATTGTATGTGGCCCAACCACTTTAGCCAATCCAAAGTCGGAAATCCTCAAGTCGTCTAAGGATTTCCCAAGTAGAATGCTGTAACGCCGATTTGAGAAGAAGAAGAGAATATCTCACTTTTTAGGGTTGATATCTCGATGCATTAAGCTTTTTTCGTGAAGATATTGCAGACCACTTGAAACCTTTTCAATCCACGAATAAACTTGTTTCATATTGTATTCTACTGAGGTATTATGAATCACTGGAAATGACATTTTAATGTCTTAAGTTGAAAAGGAGCAAGTTTTAAAAAAAAAGCCAAAGATTTTCGACCAATTTTTTATACTAGTGTCTCCAATCGAGAAAATACCGACGTTATACGTTTGAATAAACCCAATTCACTATTCAAACTGCAAAGAATTGCTATTACACTCTACATAGGAAAATGAAACAAAACAAACCGTCAAATAAGTTCCTCTCCATGCACTCCATAATGTAGCCACTGCAGAAAGATCCGTTATTAAGTGAATAGTCTTCTTCTGGAGTCAAAAAACCAAAAAGACGGATGATATTCTGGTGGTTGGAATGCTATTTGGAAAATTCTTGTAATTTTAACAAATAAAACTAACCTTCGCTAGAAGGATAACTTCCCTCATTTCTGTTTTATCGACCTCCTTAAATAGTCTCTTGACAGCTACTTTTCTGCAAATCGATCTCTTTATTTTAATTTTTAGTCAGACTTTCATAAACTGGTAACATTGCTTACCCCAGTCGACCATTGTAGCCGCGAAAGACTTCTCCCTCGCCTCCACTTCCTATCCATTCTTCCTCTGTGAAATCGTTGAGACTAAACTCGGAAATAACTAAAGAAGCATTGATTGTTAGGGTAGATTTACCAAAATCAACTACTAAATCTTTTTCTGAAGGAAGAAGGCCACTCATCAAGATGGCGAATAGACAAACCCGGTGTTAGACTTTTATTGATTCGGCCGCTGTTTGTCTTGATAAGGCGTTTTAGTCTTTATTTCGAGAATCTGAATGTCATTTAGAGTGACTGTGATCTGAAGAATAAGCAGAGAGAGGAGAAGAGCTTAGGTTTTTGATCGAATTCTGGTTATTTTATCCTAGCTCTAATCTCAAAGCTACCCATGTACCAGAGATTCTGTTCAAGGATTACGGTTCTGGATACTCGCTCGTCCGTCCCTGCTGAGGGCTCATACAAGCTAATCCGAACAAATTTCGAACAGAAATTCGGATAGTTCTACTCATATAATAAAAAAAACTCGAAGCTTAAGAAAACAAATATATTTTGCCTGAGTGAGGGTCAGGTGATAAATATAATATTTTTTTCTCGTAATTTTTGATTTTTCTCAATTATAAGAGCTTCATATAATTGCAAGGCCGGATCAGTCTCAGCTAGACTTGAAGCAGACATTTTGGAGAAAGAGAAAAGTAAATTTGGCGAAGTATGGATGAAAAAAGGGATTTCTTTCAGCTAACTGGAAGACAATAAAGCGCAAACTGATAAGAAATCGAAAGATAGATAGAATAAATAACACAGCTTTTTATTCTCTAAAATTTCAAATGTTTTTATTTTGGAATAAAGGCTAAAAAAACTTAGGTTTGAGAGGCGATTTCTTTGGTTACTCAACCGTCCAGCGGATTTGTGCCGATCTTGGAGTGAATATGATTGTTAGAGGTGGAGCCAGTCTCCCACATGGCTATTGTCCCTGCTGGAATCATATCCTCGTCTCACTTTGGTCAACAGCTTCTGTTGATTGTGGAGCGATTCTCCTCATCTCCCCTGAGCTGGAAGTTACTCCCATCAAGATGCACCGCCAGACGACTCCTCTCTCCATCATCATTAGCTCGTCGAGCGGCTCTTCTGAAGAAACGACACGAGGAAGCAATGAAGAAGCAAACTATCACGATTGAAACAACAAATTAACATTTTAAAGTAGTACTTGAGAGAGAGAGAGTTAACGGTGATTTATTATGGGTAACGGGGTGGGTATAATACTGGGAAGAGGAGAGATCCTAACAGTAGGTAAATACAGGCGGCTATTTACATGGTTTTTGCGATAAAAATGAGAGAAAAATTAATGAGGAAATGATCTAAAATTGCTCATAAATCCGATGAAAAATGAGATTTTTTTAAAACTTTTTTGAGATATCCAAGAGAAAAGCTCAAAAATTAGTTGATTGATTTTCCTGATTTTCTCAAAGCAAAGTTTTTTTTTGAATTTTTGTAGCCAAAAATGGCATTTTAAAGGAGAATGGCTAGAAAAATGAGAATCAAAGCGTCCTGGGGTTTTGAAAAGAAATGAGATTACTGTTGCGCAGTCTTAAAAAGGAGAGATCTAAAGGGAGATTTTTGGGCGGAGAGAGAGAATTATACAAGAATTAGGCGATTAGTCGGTATCGCTAGATGAGCTAGAAGAGCTTGAGGTTGAACTGGACTCACTGCCCGAATCGCCATGTTGACTTCCGGCTGCTTGACTTCCGCCTTCTTCTTGATCATCGCCGTCCTCTTCTCTATCCATTACGTATGGATTGATGAGATAATTCTCTCGTTCGATTCTCTCTTCCTCTTCTTCTTCAGTAGGAGCTCGCTCGGTTATTTCCAATGTGCATGGTTGCTAGAAAAAAAGGAGATTACGATTAGAAAAAAAAGATCTACCTTTTTCTCTCCTTGGAGAACAATCTTTCGCATCAATTTGACAGTGGCAGTTAGATCTCGATAATAAAAGTGGCCATCCCTGCTATGGAAGAAGTAATCGTCATCCACATTCTAGGAAAAAAGAGGTGATTTTTCTCTAAGCTCTTACCCTGTTGGCTTTATTCCGAATGGTATATTTGTACTCTTTCGACATTTGAAGTCGATATTCTTGTTCTTCAATGCCCCTCTCTTCTGCTTCCATAAGCTGCTGGAGAGTCTCTATATCGGGAGTGAAAAGACCCAAAGTTTGCTGCTCATTATTTACAGCCATCAGACGACTTTGACGAATAGCAGAAGATTGAAGCTCCTCAGGAATCCCAGAACAGTTGGGGATTGTATCGAAGAGAACTTGGGAAAAGTGATAGCCCCAGATCTGAAATAAATAGAAATAATTACTGTATCTTATAGCGATAAATTTTTAAAAAAAATAGAAAACTTACTTGAAAATCGGGATAGACTGGAAACTCCTCAACTGCGTAGACTCCCTTCTTGTTGTGATGCTCAGTCACTGGCTTCTTAATATCTTCAAAAGTCTTCTCGATCGCCGCAATTTGACTGTCCTTATCACGATAAAGGAAGATCTCCTCGTTGTTTCCTTTCCTCATCAAATTGTAGCCAACTTTGATCTCTTGACTGTAAATTATAAAGTAAATGAGAAATAAATAGAAAAAACTAACCGATCAGCTCCTGTTCCGAAGCGATTGAAATCAGAAGAGATGTATTCTGTTCGTCTCATGAAGGGAACAGCTACGGCGTGCTGCTGAGAGCGACGAGATCTCTCCAAGAATTCTTTACTTTCATCCTCTAGGAGTCGGGCATCCTTCGGGTCGAGCTAAAATCAAATACGAATGAATAGTTCTTTGCTTTATTTTTGTTCAGCTGGGATCTTCAAATCTTTAAAAATTATCGCCTATTTTTAGCTGCTTTGTGCCATAAATTTCTAACCCAATTTGAAGATTTTTATTTCTAAATTTAGAGAAAAAAGCCCCTTTTTTTCTTACTTTTCAGTGAAAAAAAAAATACAAAAAGACCTACTTTAACGCTTCGATCAATGTAGTAGTTGAGCGGATCCTGAAGATCAATACTGGTGGCTGGATCGATCTCCGCCATATTGAGACGTTTAGCTCCAACCCCGGTCATCTCCAATTGTGTGTTGTGATAATTCGAAAATCGCTCTTTTAATGTCCTCCGATTGCATTTCAAAAATTTGCCAGGATATGGCAAATCCGGCAAACTGTTTGTATACTTGGCGTGGAAGTTGAAGTCCACCCTTTGTCTAAAAGAGAAAAAAAATTGTAAAAACGGATAAAAACCTACGGAACTGCTGGAGGTCTTTGATGGCCATGAGGCCCATGAGCTGGAGACTTTTGATGGTTGCTTGGAAGGTTGGTTGGGGCAATTGGAGGCTTCGGGAGGAGATTGCTTGGTGGAGCTGGCGGCCGGGGAAGGATGTTCGTCGTGGGGGTTGGTTTAACCATCGTCTTTCTGAAAAAAAAGTAGAATAAAATTAAAAAACTTCGAAAAACATATATATATGCCTAGACTCTAGCCTTTTGACCATCGCCTGGGAGACAAAGAAAAGGGCGCCTAGATTTTGGCGCCAAGTTCGAAAAAAAAATCCATTAGAAATCTATCTTTTCTCTTTGGCAAATTTTTTATCTTATTCTCTCCTAGTTGAATAAAAAAAGAAAAGGAAATAGTTGGAAAAATTTGCATATTTTTCCTAAGCTCACCCGGCGGGAGTAAAGGTCCGGAGCGGCGTAATTGGCCTATGGCAGACGCTAGATTGGAGCACGGAAAGCGAGGGCAAATGAGGCTAGTCGGCAGCCTGAAAGCGATTTTCAACCAACAACGGCTAAAAAAGCCATGATAACGCTTATTTTTGTGTTCTCCCACGGTCAAAAGTAAACAAAACGAATTTTCCTGGGAGAGCAGTCGGCCATCAAAAGAAAACCAAATAAAAAGGGAAAAGGCTCATCAAATGGTTTCAAAATGATTTTTCTACCAAGGTTTTGGTCTTTTTCTTTTGTTAAAAATCCTAAAAAAAATTTCTTCTGAATATTTTTAAAGACGAGAGCTTTGGACAAAGTGAGAAAGTCCATTTGGCCATTAAATCCACCATTTTTGATTCTAAAAATCTGATTTAAATATAAAAAGTAGGGGTTAAAGACAGATTTTGAGAGATTTTTATCAAAAACAATGTTTTACAAACTTGTAGAGGAGATCAAGGGCTACAACTTTGCAAAACATTGAAAATCCTAAAAACAACTATAAAATACAGTAAACTGCTGATTTTTTGAGCTATCTTATTCCTACTTTCGATACGCAGCCTGCCAAGGCTCCTGGGCTATCTTTTTTAGTTTTTTACTCAAAAATTAGACAAATCACCTCAAAAGTGAGAATACTGTGCTTTTTGGGTTACTCTAATCCCTGAATTGATTCTCAAATGGCTCTATTGAGTGCTTTTTCTTCAGATCTTCTTCCTTTTAAAGATTGGAGGAGAATCGAAAAGTCATCATTTCCCAGAGACAAAACATCTCTCTGATTTTCACGTGAAGAGAGAATATAAAAATCGGAAGTATTTTGTCGCCTCTTTTATCAATCCATCCAGCCGTGTCACTTTTTGCTGACATTCCCCCGTGCTGCCACCATTAAAATAATTTCAACACCTCAGCCTATCATATCAGCAGCCCGAGCCAATTGAACTTGCTGTGCTGAGAGAGAGAGAGCGAGAAAAAGATAAGGAATAAGTCCCTCAGAGGAGCCTCCACATGCTCTTTTCTTCTCTATTTTTTCTCCTAATTTCCATTTCTACCAGCTTTGTTATTCGCTCTTCTCACTCTGGATATTCTCCTCTAGCTAGTAATTATTCTCAATGCTTATGTGAGTTCTTAAATTGCCAGAAAATAGTCAATCTTCTTCCAGTAAATCTACCGTATACATCTACTTGCGCAGAGTGGAGAGTTGCCTCTATTATTTTATTAGAAGACGGCCAGGGATTTAGCAATAAACTCCAAGCTATTCAGCAATTCCTTCAAGGGGTAAGTCTATTCTGAAAGAACGATTCGCTCAACATTCGTGACGCTTTCTTTATCTTTATCTTCTCAATTTGATTGCAATTTTTATATCAGAAAAGCAGCTCTTCAGCTTTTAGAATCATTTTGTGCTAAAAGTGATGAATTCGCATTCTTTTCTTTTTTTTGCTTTTTATCGCATTTTTGCTTTAAAAGTCTTCTGGAAATTCAAATTCTCCGCGTTATACAGTAGTTTTCGCGGAATATGATGTTCTACAATTTTATAGAGGAGGTCAAGAGCTGTAATTTTAATTAATCGCTACATTAACCCAAAAAAGAAAAAACGTGAAACCTAGGCGATTCTTTCTCTCTTTTCTCTTCTCTAGTTCCATCATTGTATTTGCAAATAATCTTCTCATCTTTTTTCCTTCTTTTCTGTACTCTCCGCTGGATTAGAGAAAGACTCCATTTAACTTTGTTCCATTGAGCTTCTTTCCCAACAGAAAGAACAAAAAAACAAAGAAAAGTCCCTTCTCCTTTAATCCTGATCACAATCACAACTGACAGCGCATGCTGACGGAAGTATTAAAATCCATCCACCGTTGAGGAAAACATTCTCCCTGATGATAAATGATTCCAGGTGACGAAGAGTTGCACTACCTCCAGCCATTATCAGTTCTTCGATGCGGCAAACGACTCCTCTTGTCAGGAATATGAAGTAATTTTGATCATTTTTTTAGAAAAATGAAAATTGGAGCCAAAAAAGACCAACAAAAGAATACTTTTTCCTCTGAATACGGTACTTTTTGCAATTTTTAAACATCTATCTAATAGAAAATGCTAAAAAAAATGTTACAATTTAACTCCTCTCACTCTTGAAATTGACAAATTTATGGATTTTGTTTTGGTTATTTTGGGCTATAGTATCCTAACTACAGTAATTCTATTTTTAGCGCGCGTTGAACTTTGAGAAAAGTGAGTATTGATGATGAGGAGCCAGTTTGAATTGGTTTTCAATTATTATTATCCTAAATCTCTCTAGATTTCTTCGAAGTCTCCATCCCAATTGGAGAAGGTGATCAAATCGACAGAACCGGTGACCAATCCAGCCGAGACGCCCGCCATCCTCGCCAGCAAAATGGAGGCATTGGCAAGTCTGTTCTGTTCTTATCGTATTAGACGAGACTCAGATTTGGTGACAAAGATTTATTGACTTTAGACTGTTTCAGGCGGCTTGTACAAACGAGAATGCGCTCAAGAAGCCGGGAGAAGCTGGAATTGTCTTCATTTTTATCGATATTCCATGTCAGCCGAATTTTGTCGACAGCGATTTTAGTCAGCAGGAACAGCAGCTCAGCAAAGAGCTATTTCTCGAAGGATTTCTAGTCAGAATTATGTACATCAGCGACGATAAGACTGATCTCAGTGAGTTTTACTTTGTTCGATTTTTCTAGGATTTTGATACCAAAGTGTAGAGGAAATCAAGGGCTACAAAATAGCTGAACATAAAAAATCCAGAAATTCACTTTAAAATTGAAAAAAAAAACTGGCTTATTTTAGATGCAGAAACCCCCCAAAAAAAGCGGGAAATTAATTAAATTTTTTTGAAAATCGCACAAAATTCTGGTATAGTCTGTTCATAAACAAGACGACATCCTTCGTATTCAAGCAAGTAGTTGTTGCGGTAAGACCCATTTTTATCCTAAAACTTACTAAAAGCTTTTTTTAAGGATAAAATGGGTCTCGCCACAAAAAGTCTTTTCTTGGATACGAAGGATGTCGTCTTCTTTATGAACAGACTATAGCTTAGATCCCATTTTTCTAGATTGCTATGTTCGACAATTCGACGAATGCTCCCATACTTTGCCCATCTGCGACATAGAAATCTACAGTAGTTCACTTTCCAACGCTAGTCTCGCCACTTGTATCGACAAAATGCAGACTTGCGCCTCCAACTCTCAAGCAAAGAATGGAGGAGATTCTAACCTTTCAACAGTCGGTAAGACGAGTAAAATTGAGAGCTTTGACTCTTTTATTTCTCCAGATATTGTCCTGCTTGTGACGATTCCAGTGGTGGTAATCAGCGCAGTTGCTTGCTGCTGCGTTTGGAGTTTTTATCGCAAAACTGTGAGGAAGATGATCTTTCAAGCGGTGTTAAATCATCATTCAGTTAAAGAGTAAGCCTTTTTTCTGTTCAAAAGCAAGTCAAATAGGGCAAGAGAAGAAGCAGAAAAGAAGCTATCCCAACGCGAGCGGCTGGGTTCCACTGAAAATGAGGAAAGAAAGCTTCCAGATAAAGAGTAATTCATTTTTTTAAGCATCTAAAACTTCAAGATTTAGTGACGACGTGTGGCAAATCTGCCAAGAAGACTTAGAAATAATGGAACATGAGCTTCTTGGACGAGGAGCTTTCGCCAAAGTTGTCAAAGGAAGGCTAAAAGGTACTGTAAAAAGGGGGAAAATTTGAAGACAAATTTCCACTCAGGACCTAAATTCCTCTAATTTACGGGTTACCGTAGCTCAAAAAGGCACAAATTTTGTTAATTTTTAGACGATTTTTGTACACAAAAATGTGGATTTTTCTGTTTAAGACTTATTTTAGAATTACTGTAGCTCAAAAAGGCGCAAATTTTTAGACGATTTTGTATAAAAAGTAATGTGGAGGAAGATGGATTTTTCCGTGCGAGACTCAATTTAGGATTAATGGAGCGTAAAAATTGCGGGATTTGGAGCTTTTTTTTAAATCTCAAAATTTGCAGGAACTATCCCTCTTTTGGTAGTCAACGCGACAATTAATCTAGTCCTCGAAAATCTCAAAGATGGAGTCTGCGAGGTGGCTGTAAAACGCCTTCCTCCTCACGGAGATCAACAAGGAGTAATCGACTTTTTAAAGGAGATTAAGTTTATGAAGCAATTAGGCTATCATGCCCACATAATTAGGTAATTTCTCTCTTTTTTTTCTTCCAACAACTTTTTTTGGTTTTCAGCATGGTTGGGTGTATAATCAGCTCAGTTTCTCCTGTCATCCTCTTGGAATATTGCTATCATGGCGATTTGCTCTCATTTTTGAGGAAGAACCGTCCCCATGTGTTGATGAGCGACGATGAGGATTGTCCAATTGATGCTGAGCTTTGCCTAAGAATTTGTGATTTGATCAGCTTCGCCTGGCAGATTAGCGACGGAGTGGTGAGTGGGGGATACAGTAGGGAGGAAACATTCGATTTTTTAGACTTATCTCCATTCAAAGGGCTGGATTCATCGTGACATCGCAGCCAGGAATATTTTGATTACCAAGAGTATGGTAGCCAAGGTGAGAGAACGATTATATACGGTAGATATTCTAATGGAATCTATTGGGGTTTCTGTAGTCGCTTAGGAGGAAATAAATTTAAAATGTTCGCAAATTCTCAAGAGAAATGAAAGCGCTATCCTTTTGTATTATGGTAGATCTAAAAACTGCACTTCGAAACTTTTGTCAAAAAATCTAAAGAAGATGTTTCCTCTCAGGTCTCTGATTTTGGCCTGTGCCGCTATGCTGATTCGGCTCTTTATGTCACCAAAGGTGGACGACTCCCAGTCAAATGGATGGCAATAGAATCGCTCAAACGATTCGAGTTCTCAATGAAATCCGACGTTTGGTCTTTCGGCGTCCTCCTCCACGAGCTGTTCTCCCTGGGAAACACTCCCTATCCGACTGTTCAACCAATGGAATTGATTACCTATCTAGATGGAGGACATAGAATGGATCAACCGCCCATCTGCCCCAATGAAGTGTACGCATTAATGTTGAATTGCTGGGACGATGAGCCATCCGAGCGACCAGAATTTGACCAAATTGGGGCGAGGCTAAGACAAATGTTGAATATAGAAGATGAATATTATGGCTATGTCACTCTTCAGAATCCAAAAAGTGTACGCTACATGCTGAATCGAGAGGTTATTCATCCAAAAATTGAGGGAAAAAAATTCGTTTAGATTTCCCAGTTTCCTGCATCAGAACCTAAGATCTCTGTGACAGTAAGCTCTCTAAATTTAACGGAGGATGAAGGCGAAGACGAGGAGAGCAATCGACCAGGCGAATTTCAACGTTTTCCATCTACAAGCGACCTAGAGGTGGGTGAACTGAGACTGTAGCATATTTTGACGGCAAATTTGAATCAATTCTAAAAGAGAGATTTTTTCTCTCCACAGCTTATTTTTGGCGACTAAATTTTAAAATTCTAATAATAGTTACAATAATTTAGTTCCTGCCAGGAGGCATTTTTAGGAAGTGAGGAGATTAGACTGTAGATTTTTGAATTTACCCGCCATGATTCAAATTTAATTTATTTGTTGCAGGATTTTTATTCCCTCCGGTCGAGGTTTAGTTCTGCTCGGACAACCAAGAATACAAAACGAATAGAGAAGGTGGATTCGATGGATACAATTCATGAAGAACATCCCCCAGCTCAGTCAAATAGTGATGAAGAGATAGATGAAAGTTGGTCGACCTCATCGGTGGTTGGAGGAGCATCGCCGCCCAAGCTAGAATTCAGCGATATTTTGAGCACTTGTCAAATTTATCCGAGCAATCACGATCGGTTCGCAAATCTCATGACTGATGCCGAAATGGCTGATTTTTATCGTTAATCAAATATAATAATCAACAGAGTGATTTCAAAAAATAAAGATCTCATTTTTACATTTTTCGCAAAAAAAAAGAAGACTCGCTTTTGGAAATTATTGCCTCTGCTGTTTTTCTTCTTCCTCAGCAATTAGCTCATTGATATGCTCCCAGTCGATTTCCACCTAAATTTTGGTTTCTTTTTTTCTCTTCGTAAAATTTACCTCAGATTGATGCTTCAAATATCGTTGATCTGTTTCTTTCTTCCCCATCTGCTGGAGATATTTCATCCTGTAGCCGATAGCAATCTCAAGCCATTTCTTATTCTTCACAGCTATATCCATCGCTCTTCCCCAGCGAAACATCTTCACGTTCAGCATGAGAGCATTAAATGCGTGGCCGCTTCTCTCCAGCATCGAGTCTGCATCTCCAATCTACGAATTATTTTTTAAAGAAGTCTTTTGAAGAAAAAAACTCACCTTCCCAGCTAGTAGGAGAAGCATCGCATTTCTAACATCTTTATTTGGATGTTGACGAGCCTCCATTAGGAATTGGACTTTTTCTCCTTCATCGAGGGCGCCGTAGGCTATCTCAGCTGCGTATAAATTCCTCGTTTGGGCGGCTAAGCCAGCAAGACACGACCACAAGTTATCGCTCTAAATAAATAGGAGATTCTCTTGGATCCACTTACATTTGCTAATCGACAAAGCCTGATGGCGTGATCCCATTTGCTGTGACTAACGTGATCCAGTAAAGCCCCTGGAAAAGGTGGCAAATTGACTGGATGGTGAGAGCCGTCCGATTTTCTCAATCCAATCTGATTTCCAATAAAGCTGAAATTCGTCTTTTTTTGTTCTACAAAAAAAATCTTACTGTTGAAGCTGAGGAAATTTGCCGATGCTGCTGATCGGCTTGTCGATCACAGCTTTACCAATGAGGGCTCGATCAACGAAGACTATCGACGGAGCAGGCCAGATCATCAGCTTGCCGTCGGTCACTCCAGCCAGCATATTTGTCACATCATTGAATATCAATTGCTCAGCAAGGGATCCTACATCATTTTTTTAATCAAAAAAGTGGAGTGAAAAGCTACCAATTTTAGCAACTCGCTGAGCAAGACCAAAAGTCTTAACCATTGCTAGAAAAATATTGGCGTTTTTGTCACGAAAGGCAACCATTCTCTCATTCAATGGCCCACACTGAGAAACAGCCAGCTCTGTGAGCTCCGTCTGAAGTAAATTTATTTTTAAAAAAGACTTCCAAAAGCAGTCTTCGGGAAAATTCGACTAGTTTTCTTTAATTTTGAAGGTTCTCTCTCTTTTTTTGCGAACTACTACTGTAAAGCAAAGTTATCCTCTTCCTCCTTACCTCATGAGTAATTGGGCCATCTCCCTGAACTTTGCTTGAAGTTGGATCGTGTAGATGAATAATCCTATGATCAGAGCGATCTCTAATCGCCAATGTGTCGCTTGATAAAGCTGTTGTGGAATCAGCTGAATTCTTGTTTTGTTTTGCATTCACCCTTTGCCTTACTAACAACCGCTCCGTTTGGAATTTTCACCTCGGAGAGATGTCTTCCCTCATAGTTGTAGACGAAGAGTCCTCCTCCATCGACAACTAGGAATAATTTCTCGCATTGTATCACCATGGATGGAGATTTTTCTTTGAGATCAACTATAACCGGCGTATTCCAATTACGATTGCTATAAAATGAATCAAATCAGCAATAAATAGGGGGAGAGTCGAAACCTGTAGATATAAATCTGAGCGGTTGTTACCACAACCAGATGGTCGAATCCCATCGAAAATCTGGTCATCCTTTCTCTTGTTTCTAGCTTATCTTTAGCCACATCGCTGCTCATATCTCTGACTTCTATTGTAGAGGGCTTTGTTTGAATTGCCTCAAAATGGCGGTAAGTTATTCGTCTAAATGGATTATTTGCCTAGATGTGAGACTGTATTTCTCCTCTCACTTATCGATTAGATGACAATGAAGGACATGGCCTCCAGCACATCCTGCTCCCAATTGGGTTCCATCAGGCGACCAAGAGAGGCTAACAATTGATCCTGTGCTTAATTTTTCAAGCGAGTGCGACCACTAGATTTTTTATTGAAATTTTATCTCTGGGAAATGAGCAAATTACCCCAGCTCGATCGCAGAGCCTTAAGATGTTGAAGGAGCCAACTGCAAAAAGTTGGCCATCTGGACTCCAAGCGACTGAACTCAGTGGGTAATCGTGAGGCGGGGAGGTGTAGAGCACTCGGCCAAAGGAATCCCAAACCTGAATCTCAAAAGAGAAAAAAAGGGAGGTAGAAACCTTGAATTTGCTGTCCTCTCCGCCTGTTACAATAAAATCGCTAGTTGGTGACCAGTCACAGCAGAGGACTATCCCCTCGTGGGAGCGCCATTTTATTGCGGCAATTTGGGATTTCAGTGATTTGATGTAGCAATATTCACCACTTGAGTAGAGGACTCTTGACGACGAGGAATCCCAAGCTACACTGGAAAAAGTGAATTTTTGGATTAGGCTTGGATTAGATAAGTAACCCACAATTTTTATGAATAAAATTGTTGAGAGAAGTTGGCTATCATAACTCATTGCTTTTTGTATCTAATTTTTGCTAATATTTGCGCTTTTTTTCTTTAAAATCGACTGGGAGCGGAGGAAACTATTTAAAAGAAAGTTGACTACTGTAATTTGCTGCTTTTTTCCGCCAAAATAGCTAAATTTTTGAGAAAATCTGCCGGGCTACCAGAGAAGTCCCCTCCCCTCCTTTTATTAAATCGACTCACCAATAGACTGGTGAGCTCAATTGGGCCAAAACGGAACGAAGCATCCCATTCCTTGACCACATTTTGACGGCTCCATCCTCTCCGCCTGTCAGCAGGCCGGTCCCATCTGGACTCCACCGGCAGCACAAAGTCGCTCCTCTATGGGCATCCGATGTCTTTTCCACCTTTCCAACCTTATTCATTATGTGCAATTTGCCTTTAAACAATCAAATTATTAAATAAAAAGCCTATTGGCTACCATCGCTGCTGGCCATTGCAAAAACATCATTTGCTCCTTTGATCGTTCTCGGGAACCAGTGGATAGCCGTTGGATAGATTGTATTCGCCAATTCGGCTACTGTATTCGCGTCCATTGTTCCTAAAAGAAGGATTGAATTTAGAAGAATTTGATTCAACCTGTATTCCATTTCAAAATCTTGTGATCATCGCCAACTGAAAGCATCTCATCGCTACTGGCCCACGCTACTCCGGTAGCTGATTCTGAATGGCGGGGTCGACGAGCGTGGAGCACTTTTAGCTTCATTTAGGACTAAAAAAGTGTTTGAGAATTTATTTGAAAAAAGGTGAGAGAAATTCATTAAAGAGCGAGAAAAGCAACCGAAATAGCTGCTCGCCGTTGCTATGGAGACAAAACCCGCGGGACGAGGGGAGACAATTATTTTTCCAGCTGATTGGGTTCCTATTAGGAGGAATAGCCAATGTTTTAATTTGATTTCATCGAAAAATAATTGTAGGAAAACGGAGATCAAGACCGGATTCAAACCTTTTCGCAGAAGGCTAATGGCTTTCTCTTTATCGTTGAACTTTAGCAGAAATTTTTGACTCTGTTGCACTTTGAGATTTAAGATAAAAATGGGTCTCGACGTAAAAGCTTCCTAGCTCGGGGCGCCGCGAATACGCAGTTTTGTCTCATTTTTTCGAACAGACTATTGGTGTCAAGAAGAAAATATTTCAATTCGAAATTTCAAAAATTAGGCTCTCTTGAGCTATCGTATCCATTAAGTTTAAGCAATTACGTTAGCTAGCCTAGGAAAGCCAATTTGCAATCAATGTTTTTCAGTTTCAATCTTTCTAATTCTGCCAAGATTACGATATCTCCCGTACAATATCCCCACGGGTCCCAACTGAATGTGAATAAAATCAAGTTAGAGTTTAAAACTACCGTAATTTTGATATAAATCCTATTAAAAATAGCCATGTTATTCAAATATTTAAAAAGAACTCGTCCCTTTTGGTTGAAAAAAGACAAGAATTTGATTCCAGCTAATTTGGCTCAAGGTGGTGGAGCACCGTCAAGTTAGTTACTAGAAGGATATGTATTGGGTTGGAACATAATTAATTTCGCATTGTTTTTCATGCTTGCTATCTTGTTGTTTTGTTTTCATGTGGCTAACTGATGGGTGTTTTATCTTACTCACATAATCCTCTTCTCACCTCATCATAACAACAACGAGTAGCTTTCTTATTCTTTCTACGCTAGTTGCTTTTATCGTAAGTATCACTGATCTACTACCTGGGCATCTGCATCATGTCATTCTTTATGAGTTCACTCGAAGAACAAGCGCTCACCAAACGGCCTCTAACATAAACGAATATTATGGGAAAGGGTCTATTACTGCACGGAGCTGTCAACTTTGGTTTGAAAAGTTTCGTTCTGGAGATCGCTCACTTGAAAGAGTCTCTGATCAGGGTCGCCCCTTGGAACTCGAAGAAAGCCAACTCTCGCCATTGTCAACCAAGATAATACCCCCAGTCAACCCGTGATCTGGCAGAGGTTTTAAGTGTCTCTTACATAACAATAGAAAGACATTTCACGAGATTGGGCTACTCGAAAAAGCTGGGTCGTTGGTTGCCCCATACCCTGACCGAGGCTCACAAATGGCAACGAATGTCCATTGCTGCCGCTCATCTTTCCAGATATGAGCGCAAGTCTTTTCTTCCCCGTCTAATAACAGGCGATGAACAGCGGATGTTAACCGTGAACTTTCGGAGGAAGCGCCAATGGGTGGGTC
This sequence comes from Oscheius sp. JU1382, assembly GCA_932521405.1. Lineage (NCBI taxonomy): Eukaryota > Metazoa > Nematoda > Chromadorea > Rhabditida > Rhabditidae > Oscheius > Oscheius sp. JU1382. Next base: position 8,491,072 of record OW051479.1, read on the forward strand.
CCGGAGAAACACCAAGACCTGATGTGAAGTCGGATCCACATCAGAAGAAGTTTATGTTGTGCGTTTGGTGGGATATCGAGGGCGTGATACACTGGGAGCTTCGGGATAGTAAGACGAGTTTAACTACTGCTATTTACACCCGGCAATTGAATGGAGTAGCAGCTGCAATCATAGAAAAGAGACCGAGACTCCAAAAAGTCATCTTTCTTCATGACAACGCTCGCCCTCATACTGCAAAGCTCACTCGCTCCAAAATAAAAGAACTGAATTGGGAACTTCTTGCTCATCCAGCGTACTCTCCAGACCTTGCCCCTTCTGACTTTTATCTCTTCCGGTCGATGAACAATGAACTGGCAGAAAAGCACTTCGATAATGACGAAGATGTGAAAAAGTGGCTTGTCAACTTCTTTGCCTCAAAGCCTCGTGTTTTCTATGAGAGAGGGATCAGGCAGTTGCCCATTAAGTGGGCACAAGTAGTCAATAGTAATGGTGAATATTTAGAAGAAATTCGTTGTAAACTAACAAAGTTCTAATTATTTCAAAAATGCGAAATTAATTATGTTCCAACCCAATATTTAACTGGGAATTGGGTAGCATTCATTCCATTGTCAATCACTGACTCATTTTCTATTGATTGTGTCGGCAATAATGGCAAATGTATGAGTTTAAATACCGTTCCTCTCTTTCAACATCGAATTTTGTCAACGAAATTTATCATCGATTATCAAAATAATTCTGGCGAAACTTGCCCCCATTTCCTTATCATTCGGCTGGCGAGTGCTCTGCGATTGTTTCATCTCAAAGTCTTTCACCCCTAGCTGTAACCAAAAATTTTCCATAATTATTCATCATTATTGATATTTTTATTTACAGGAGCTCGAAATGTCTGAAGTTAAAAGTCTTGAACAGCTCGTCCAGCAGGACCTAGAGATGGAGGTAAGAGTTGCTTTTGACTCATACTGAGAACAAAAGATTAATACTACTCATGTCCATGAAGAAGGAGGCCTAATCTGGGACACCATGCTTAACCTGGTATTTAAAAAAAAATAATTCTTATGATTTTAATAGACTAATGTCAGCAAGAACATCAATAAGTTTTTCCATATGCAACTTCTGAAAGACAACAATGCTGACAATTATAGGTGTTATCGGTTTCGTTTATTGGCTAACTACTTTTAGCGTTTGGTCCCATTCGGGAAGAGTTGGACATCAAGTAAAACCAAAAGTTCAGTCTTTTGATAAAGATCTTGAAAACGCAAAAACCTTCTTTACAGAGACATTCTATAAGAAAACAGCAAACGAATGGGATAAAAAGGCACATTTTAAGTCTTATCCTAAAATGTATACGTTGATTAATGTAGCTCACATACCCAAGTCAAAACTTGATACTAGAATTCAAAAACTGCTGCGGCTTATTTGCGATGTTCAGGCAATGAAAGAAGCTGTAATGCAGCTCGAGTTTGATACTACACGTTCTCCCTTGGGTTTGTTTTTAATCATTTTTATAATTCAAATTGATTTAAGGAGAATTAACTGAAACACAAATTGCCGAAGGTTATCGCCTTTTAGGTGAACTTGAAGAGTTTATCAAAAAAAAGAAGTTTGGAGAAGAGTTTGTTCAAACTGTCAACGAATATTACACTAAAATTCCTCATAACTTTGGGTAATTTATTGTATGTTTTTTATCCAATCACCTTTCAGTTCCCAAACCCCCCCACTTATTCAAACAATGGAAATGCTCAAAAAAGAGACAGATCTCTTGGAAGCTCTTGAAGATATTGGAATTGTCGCTAAAAGCTTTGAAAAAGCTAAGGAATCTTTAGAAAAGGTTGCCACTATTGACAAGTATTACTCCAATATGAACTGTAAAGTTTCGAACGTAGAGAAAGGTTCCACCGATTATATGGCAAGCTTATTTTTGTACTGTTAGAACTAGTGTTTTAGATTATTGAAAATTATATGAAGATGACTGGTGGACAAAATGAAACTTTCAAAATGAAAATTATAAATATTTACCAAGTTGATCGTCGTGGAGAAGAAGAAAGATTCCGTAAAAAAATTGGAAACAGGTATTTTATTTTTACAATTTTTCGAATTACCATTTAAGAATGCTTCTCTGGCATGGTTCGAGAACAACAAATTTTTACGGAATTTTGTCTCAAGGACTTCGAATTGCTCCTCCTGAAGCTCCAGTTTGTGGTGAGACTTTTATAGTCATAATAAAATCATTTATCAGGATATAAGTTTGGAAAAGGAATTTATTTTGCTGATATGGCTAGCAAATCAGGAAATTATTGCTTCCCAGCCCCAGGAAAACCTGGTCTATTGCTCCTTTGTGACGTTGCTTTAGGGAAGTGCAATAAATTATATCGTTCGAATTGCGATGCTGATAAGCTGCCTGAAGGAAAGGATAGCACAAAAGGAATGGGAAAGACATATCCTAAAAACAGAGAATACGTTTTTTTGTACGTTTTTTTTGTTTTCAAATATAAGTTTATGCTAGGAATCGCGGTACAAAGGTACCTTGCGGAAAGCCTACTAAGTTCAATCAACAAACAGAACTTGATTATAACGAGTACGTTGTCTATAATGTAGCTCAAGTTTGCATTTGCTACCTCGTAGAGGTCGAATTTGACATGTAAAAATTTAAATAAAATAACACTGTTTCATGCAAAAATAATAGTTATATTGTGACAATAAACATTTTTCCTTTTTCATGATATGGATTTACGAAGTCGTTAGCTTTTTAATTCTGTTGTCACAATACTCGAAAATTCTTATTACTCACAGTTCCTTACCGTTCGTTTTCAAATATTGATTGACCTCCGTGCCCCCGCTCTAGGGCTGTTTAGTCATCAACCGAGCAACACATCTGGTCATTCCACCCACACCTAGCGTCTCTTCAAAGGCCAGCTGTTCGAGATTGTTTTCCTGTTCTGTGCTTCTTTTTTCTTGAAGATTCTTTGCTAAAGTAATTTAAAGTTGAGGACGGTCTTATTTTTCACGTTCAAGGGTATTTGCTCTGCCTCGCCACCCATTACTGACATTCAGCCTAACGGCTAAATCTCATAAGACACATCTGTTTTAGTTGATCACATTGAGAGGCTAGTCGCTTCTCTCAAATTTTTTTAAAAAAATTTTGTCAACGAAATTTATCATCGATTATCTGAATAATTCTGGCGAAACTTGTCCCCATTTCCTTATCATCCGGTTAGTCATCTACAGGGTGTTCCACATGAAGTGTAACGGGGTAAGAAAAATCCATTTTTGGGCATCTGTAATTTTTTTTTTTTGCTTTTTGTGTTGTTATTCGTTTTTCTCGTATTTTCTAAGTCCTACTAAGCTGCGAAGTCTGAATGTTTATAGGTAACAAATGGTATCGCATGACGATCGTTCAGCAATAGTTGCTATGCACAAACGCGGCTTGTTCATTAAGGCGATTTCAAAGGCACTCAAACTACATCGAGAGCAAGTACACCGAGTCATAAAACGCTTCAAAGAGACTGGAGGAATTGAAAATCGCCCGAGAGGAAGACCAGAAAGAACTGTGAGAACCTCTGCCCTTCGCAAAGCTGTCAAAGACAAACTTCGTTGTAATCCGGAAAGAAGGATCAGAAAACTGGCGAAAGAGCATGAAGTCAGCTATTCTACCATGCAGAGACTGATCAGAGAAGGTCTCAAATTGTTTCCTTACAAATTCGCCAAAGGGCAAAGGCTCACGGATGAAATGAAAGCCTCAAGGCTGACAAAATACAAAAAGATGAAAGTGCTTGCGCGCGGTGACAAGCTCAACCTAATTCTTTTCACTGATGAGAAGATATTCACCGTCGAAGCACTCTGATATGCCCAGAACCAACGAAAATTACTAGCAAAAGGAACGATAAGAGTTGTTAAAGCTGAAAAAACTCATTTTCCGCAGTCCATGATGGTGTGGGCCGGTATTTCTGGTCTGAGGAAGACCAAGCTTGTGTTTGTCCCAAAAGGAGTTAAAATCAATGTCGAAACGTATAAAGAGCAAATCTTAGAAGCTGCTATCATTCCTTAAGCTAACGAATATGCAAAAAACATCAATTGGACCTTACAACAGGATTGGGCGCCAGCCCACGGTGCAAAGAAGACACTGGAGTGGTGTGAGACGAACCTTCCGGACTTCTGAACTAAGGATGTTTGGCCATCAAACTCACCTGATCTCAACCCATTGGATTTTGCCGTCTGGTCGATTTTGGAGCAAAAAGCCTGCTCTTTCAAGCATAAGTCACTGGATTCACTAAAGAGAGCTCTGGAGAAAGCATGGGACGAAATCTCGCCAGAAATGACTGACGGATCCTCAAGAATTTCATGAAGAGATTGGATGCTTGTATTGAAGCTGATGGCGGACATTTTGAATGTAATATGTAATCTCTTATGTAGAATTTTCTGATGGTTTAAATTAAAAAATTTGTTTCTTATTTGGCTTGATTGGTGTAAACTTGTGGGTAGTTTTTTGCGTCACACTTCATGTAGAACACCCTGTATTAGGCGGAAACTTTTTTTTTCTCATATATTGACTGCATTGCATCACTGCTATTTAATATAAGCAACGTTTAATTTGAAAGAAACTTTTGAAAAGTCGGAAGTGAAAGCTGCGAGGTCCGGATTTTCTCCTTTTTTGTCGGCGACTGTCATCTCTATTTACTTTTGTCTCACCAATTATCCCCTACTCATTTTGTTCTCTCGCGTTCCCCGCCAAACCCATGTTTGCCCTATTATGCTGCGATTTTTTCATCTCAAAATCTTTCACCCTTAGCTGTAACTAAGAAGTTTCCATATTTATTCATCATTATTGATATTTTTATTTTCAGGAGCTCGAAATGTCTGGAATTGAAGATTTTCATACTGAGTACAGACATACAAAAGTATGATACTTCGCAAGACAAATGGACCTACATACCGTTAGTTTTCCTCGAAATTCAATTAAAAGCCTTCCAGAGAAATGAATTATGCAAGATGTGATGCAGCAGCAGTATTTAACGATCGAATATTTGTCACTGGAGGACGATATTATAACACACCATTAAAATCTGTGGAGATGTTTGATCCAAAACTACAGAAATGGATTTTATTTTGTGATTTGCCTTTTCCAGTTTCTGGCCATACGATGCTAATCAGCAATTCAATTCTATCCATCTTTGGAGGCGAATCAGGATCTTTCCTATTAAATAACGTATGGGAAATGAATATCAAAAATCCCGAGAAGAAATGGACACAAAAGCAGAGTTTTAGCCATCCACGATATGAATTTGGAATAGGAAAACTCTCAAATGGAATTATTGTATTTGGTGGTTGGGGAAGTGGAAAAACATCCGAAATATTTGATGGAAATAAATGGATTGATGGACCCAAACTGCCTCAAGCTCTATCACATTTTGCTTATACATCCATTCCCCGATCTCTTGAAGAAAGTTTTCTAAAGAAATTTTCGTAATTTTTAAGCCATATTTGTATGAAATCCATTCATCGTTCCCTCGAAGATTGGAATTCTCATAAATTGTTTAAAAATCATTTGAAGGAAGATTGATTGAATGCGATCTCTTGGATCAAACTGTCAATCTGACTAAAATGCCCTGATTTCGCCATTCATTCTAGTAGATTCTCCTCATCCAAGACAGCTAGTCTCTCCACGATGAATCTCATCTTATTGGCGATTTGTTGCTTCCAGCCGTCGCTGCAGATGAGCTCCTAGATGTGGAATTTGAATTCAATTTGGAGACGGAGCTCTCTTCAGAAAATGTGCCAAAATTTCTGCAAAAAGCACTCGACGCCATCAAAAACAACACTTTTGTCGAGGAGAATGGGACTTTCTACGGCTGGTCAGAATTCCCGAGACGCAATTTATAAATAAAAAACACAACTTTGAAGGTTTAGGCTTCTTGCGGAGATTGACAAAGCTGATCGGTTTAAACAGTAAGAATTCAAAATAATTTTTTATTGATTTGCAGGGCAACCGGCGCTAATCATTTCGGAAAATTCTCTTTCTGTAAGGGCAATAGTCTGTTCATAAAAAAGACGCCATACTTCGTATCCAAGAAAGGGATTTTCGAGGCGAGACTCACTTTTATCCTAAAAAGAGGTCTTTAGTAAATTTTAGAATAAAAATGGGTTTCGCCTCAAAAATCACTTTCTTGGATACAAAGGATGTTGTCTTTTTTATGAACAGGCTATTGCCCTTACAGAAAGAGTTTGCCTGTGAAAACTCACGATTTCATTTGTCTTTCAGTCGACGGCATTTCCAACGTCTTCTATGCATTTCTCTCCACAGTGGAGATGCATCAATCTTGAAGGAAAATCAAATCTTTTTAGCGCTGAATTTCCCAACTGCAGCGACGGCTGGAAGCAACAATAAGATGAGATTCATCGTGGAGAGATTAGCTGTCTTGGATGAGAAGAATCTACTAGAATGAATGGCGAAATCAGGGGATTTTAATCAGATTCACAGTTACGATCCGGGAGGTCGCATTGAATCAATCTTCCTTCAAATAATTGGGATTGAGAACAAATGATTGTCAAACAATTTATGAAAATTCCATTCTTCGAGGGAACGAGGAATGGATGTATAAGCAAAACTTGATAGAAGTTGAGGCAGCTTGGGTCCATCAATCCAGCCATTTCCATCAAATATTTCGGATGTTTCACCATTATTTTCTGCATCACCAAATACAATAATTCCATTTGAGAGTTTTCCTATTCCAAATCTAGATCTTGGATGTTTAAAACTCTGTTTTTCTGTCCATTTCCTCTCGGGATCTTTGATATCCATTTCCCATACGCTATTTAATCGACCAGATTCTGAAGAGCCTCCAAAAATAGATAGAGTTGAATTGCTGATTAGCATCGTATGGCCGGAAATTTCAACAGGCAAATCACAAAATAAAATCCATTTCTGTAGTTTTGGATCAAACATCTCCAGATTTAAAAAATTTTTGATTGAATCCTCCAGTGACAATTATTCGATCCTTAAATACTGCTGCTGCATCATGTCTTGCATAATTCATTTCTCTGTAAGGTTTTTAATTGAATTTCGAGGAAAAATAACGGCATGTAGGTCCATTCGTCTTGAGAAATATCGTACTTTTCTACTGATTTTAGATACTCTTTAGATTCTCCAGAATATCCTCCAATAGTCCAGATATCTCCTTTGTAAACCGGAGAGCTACTGGAAATATCAGATCTTTTTTATTTAGTGATGCCAATTTCATCCAACTTCCATCATCTTTCAATTTATAACTGTTTTGTTTAAAACCACCCTTGGAATATCCTCCAAAAGTATAGATTTCTTCATTGAGGACAACAGCTTCAAAATTCTCTTCATGCCTGATTTTATCAAGTAAAGTAAGCCCTCCCCTGAAATTTCAGTTTTCTGATTGAAAAAAACGATCGAACATCACATTGAATACTCAAAACAAACGTACGTAGTGAAACTAAAGATAAGGCTTCCAGTTAAAATCACATTTAGTGACCAAGCTGTCCATACCCAGGTAGCTGGGCAACACAAACTTGCAATCGTAGTGGCCTTTGAAATAATTATTATGCCCAAGCTGACTTGGGCTTTTGTCCGTTCATAGAAAGTACAGGAAGGAGGCTCTCCAAATTCAATTTCACTTGAAAAAAATCGTCCATTCAAAATTCTCAGAAATCCATCCACTGGATAACACATGATGCATTGAGGTAACTGATTGTTGTCTAAATAGTCTTTCCAACTTGTATAAACTCGAAGAGTACAGTCGAGAAACTTATGATCGCCGTTTGCTGTTTTTACTCGAAAGACTGAAATTTTCCTTTAATTTTTCATTTAGAAACTTTTTTTTAACCACAGATTCACGCAGTATGTTTCAGCTTTATTTGGCTTTTCTCCTCATTATCAGATGTGTCTTGTTGCAAATCTTCATCCAACCGAGCAACTATTGGCACAATTTGCATCTCAATCACTTCTCCTTTTCCACTAATTTCCTCCATTTTTTGACGAGCAGCCTTTGCTAATCTGCGTTTTTGGTAAGGAACAAGACGTAAAATGCTAAATCCCAGCAGGGCTTTGTTGGACAAATCCTCCTATAATTTTTATTATTCTGGAAGCATTTTCCCTACCACAACGCATTCTTCTTTATTTTTATCCCATATTTTCCCACTGATAAGTTCGTCTTGGTTTACTCCAAAAGCATGGAGACAAAAAATGTCCTCAATTTGGGCAAACTCATTTTTGTTGTAAATGTGATAATCCTCAGTTACATTGGAGAACTCTGTCTGAAGCGCATCTTGCTGCTGAAAGGTACTTTTATCAAATCCAATTAATATAATGTCTTCAAAAAAAAAGTATAGCAATTGAGTTTAGTAGAGGTTTAAATAAAATTAGCACTCGTTAATTTTTTTAAACTCACCATCTTCATCCATTTCTTGGTTTCCTCCCAATCCCATTCCTTATCGTATTTGCACTTCTCTCTGATAGAAAATTCAAATTCGGTCATATTCTAAAAACTATCATTGACAACTAGAAAATCTCTCCTATTTAGTGACAGTAGAAGTGGCAATAACTTATAAGAGAAAGGGAATAACAATATCAGAAATATTTTATGGAAAATCTCACCGGCTAGGCAAACAAATTCAAAAAATGTAACAGATGCTAACAGTTAAAGAGTTTGAGCATGTTTACACATTGGTGAGAGTTTCACACTCTATTTATTTCCCATAAAGGTGATAGAAGTATATTGAACCGTTCGCAACTTTGGGCTTTAAAGAGTTGGAACAAAATAGAGGGGAGCCTATCTTTGAATTTTGCAAGCATAGGATAGTAAAATACTGCAATGGCAGCACGTGAAGGTCAAAGCCGCGCCATCAATTTCCCACTAGCTCCGGCTACGTGCAAAACGTTAAAAAATCGGCTATAAGAATTACAGATAAATTGTTTTAAAAAATGGTGATTAGCCAGAATTCTGCCAGCTATCTCAGATAACTTGTCTTTTAGGGACAAGAGCATACAAGGCTTTCTCTTTCTTATCTCATAAAGGTTGCCAGTTTATCACATTATCAGAAAGTAGTTGCAATAGAAAAGGGAAAAGAAGCAGCGAAAAACATATAAAATGCCACTTTCTTATGGCACAGCGGTGCGGCATGTATTACTTCGAAGGGCTAGTGATTAATTATACAGGGACAAAGGTCTTTTCACTCTCTCCGTGCGAAGATCATTAGAACAAACATAACACACACAGCCATTAAAAAGTCAACAACGACTATCTGAACCGAAAAGAAATCTACTGCAACCATGTTTATTTTAGTACTTTTCAGGAACTTTTTGTACTCACAGAAAAGGAATAACAAATAAAATGTTGTAAATGGTTCGAAAATGAAGACATAACTAAGAATAAACGGCATTTCATCGTATACCGTATAGCAGAAGCTCCTCAAAGAAGTACCCTAAAATTCCATAGATAAGAGCGGTTTTCACTAAAAAAATTGTTGTTATGAAATTTGGTTATGGATATAAACGACGATGACGATGTAGAGATTGAAAATATTAGTTAAATAAATTATTTTTACTTTTGTTGTTGTTTGGTTTTATTAGGGTGGTGCAAAAGAAACTGCCGATAGATATCAGCTCTCATTTATCAGAAACGGGCGATGCTAACGGCATTATTTTTTAATGTTTTGTTCGCATATGTTTGTTATTTATTTCGACATTTGAATTTTTTGGTTGTTGTTTATTTTATTTTAAGAATGCTTATTTTTTTATTTAGATCATGGTTGACCAAAAGTTTGTGCTACGAGCAGCATTACTGTTTAACTTCAAAATTGGAAAGTCCGCTGCCGAATCGCATCGTTTTCTCTGTGCTGCTTTCGGAGATGGCAGTTTGTCTCTCAGACAGTGCCAGACTTGGTTTCAACGATTCAGAGAGGGAGATGAGACTTTGGAAGATCACGAGCACGGTTCGAGGCCAGAAGTCGTGGACGAAGCCAAGCTAAGGGACGTTATTCAAGCCGATCCATGCCAATCTTCTCGAGAACTTGCAAAAATATTCCATTGTGATCATGTCACCATCGAACGCCATCTTCACGATATTGGAAAGAAAAGTCGTTGTGGAAGATGGGTCCCTCATCAACTCAGTGATGCTAACCTCGCATCCCGCATTTCCATCACTGGCATTCTCCTGAATCGTGCAAAGAATAGCGGATTTCTTGATTCTATCGTGACATCGGATGAGAAATGGATTGCATACGACAACTTTACGCGAAAGCGACAGTGGCTGAGCGCTGGCGAACGTGCTGTTCCAACCCCAAGGCCTGAAATCCACGGGAAGAAGATCTTATTGTCTGTATGGTGGAACAACAAGGGTTTGGTGTACTTTGAATTACTGGAACATGGAAAAACGGTCAATGCGGACTTGTATGCTCATCAGCTGGACAGAGTGTACAAAGCATTGGAACGCCAGGGTGCGGACATGACTTCGGTGAAGCTCTTGCATGACAATGCTAAGCCGTATATTGCGAAAATCACACAGCAGAAAATCGAAGAATTTGGATGGGAAGTCCTGCCTCACCCGCCATATTCTCCTGATATGGCTCTAAGTGATTACCATCTATTTCGCTCGATGCAGCACTTTTTGAAGGAGAAGCAGTTCAAGAATGATGATGATGTACGTAACTGGGTGCTCAACTATTTTGAGTCCCAGTTCTTCGAAGATGGCATTCGGTTTCTTCGCGTTCAATGAAGGAAAGTCATCGATGCTTGTGGTGAATATTTCGGTGAATAAAGATTTCTCGCTTTGATGTTATGTTTTTTGAATTGACCGTTAAATCGGCAGTTTCTTTTGCACCACCCTAATATAATAAATTAAAATATTCAAAAAAAATTTGCAAAAACTAAACCGCTCTTATCTACGGGATTTTAGGGTAGTTCCGAAAATGTAATATAGTTGATCGAACAAGGAAGAAAAGAGACTTCGATTTTTCATTTGATCAGAGAATAACCTCAAGCAGAGAACCGAGGGGGTGAGAAACTATTCTCTTGGTGTCAGCCGGTCAGATTATTGATTGGCCAGCCGCTTGCATTATCAGCAAGCATCCTCCTTTTCTACTTCTTCATCTAGTCACAAAATTGAATTTTCTCAGCAGTTTGATTTCACTGATAGGATCTCTCCTTTTTTGAGAAGTAGTCTCCCTTGAATATGGGGGCTGTTTACAGCTTGATGCCGGAAGAGATCGACACTCAAATTATAAACATCTTTGCTGACTATTTCTACGACGGATTAGAGGTATTTCCTCCCTAACAGCAATAATTGAAATTTACAGCATTTAGCCACTCCCGATCAAGTGGAAATCAACGCGGATCTCCTCGCCAACGAAGACTATTCTTGGCAAATGACGGAAGACAGAGAAAAGCTCAAGGTAATGGCTTTTGACGCTAACAAAACTTAAATACAGACATTACCAGTTGTAATAATTGACAGACTATTTGAGTTTATTAAAATAAACAAAGTGAATATGCTAAGCGAAATGAGGTTTAAGCTCAAGCATCTTTATACTATGACAAATTCGGATGAATATTGTCCAGAAAATATGTGGATTGTAGGACAAATGACGGCTAAAACGTTTAGTTTAGATTTCACCTGAGTGCTTCAAATACTTCCTTTTGTATCTTTTTGATAAAGGACCAACGCGGATAAACTTTGAACCGACAGGTAAAAGCTGCTTTTAAAAGGACACAATTCCACCCAAAAATATGTTTGTTTTGCCAAAAATCATCTCCTCTTTGCCTTTTTGCGCGCCTCGAACTGTTCGTTTAAAAGAACAATACAGTAATCGTTTCAGTATGGAGCACGATGAGTCAAATCGCTTCCTATAACTTTCTATATAAAAGCATTTTATATGAAGTTGGAAGCGTCTTGTTTGAAAAGAGTGTAAGTTGATAAAAATAATCTTCAATTGATCAGAAATCCTGTGAAACCTATGAACAGAAAGTTGAATCAAGCGATCGTATTGCAGCCTACCTCAATGGCTTTGGAGATCACGATTATTACTACAAAACTGGAGATATCAGCTATTCCAAGATAGAACTTGACATCTACACTCAATATCGTCAAGTAAGGCTTAAGACTCCAACTTATCGTATCTCTCTCTCTCATCTTTTCCATAATTTTGGATAGGTTTGGCCTATTTGTGATGTTCTGCGAAATTGTATAAAAGAGAAAGAGCTACAACTGTGTAGAACATTGAAAGCAAGTGGAAGATTTCAAAAAGTTGGCCCCTAACCTAGTAGAAAAGAACTGGGATGATTCCTTTCAAGAGACGAGATTTCCACTCACATTGAATGACAAATTAAATTCCAGAAAATGACAAAAAATTTGATATTTATCCTCAAGAAGAATGAGATATTAGCTGGCGCCTATCCTTTAAAACATCATTCTGAGAGAGACTTATTCTCATTGATGATTTCTATTCGCAACATATGAAGAGAAGCAAGAAATTAAAGAAAATGGTGTAAGTCTAACTAACCTATGGGAATTAAGCTGAAAGATCTGAAGATAAATGGACATTTCCAGGCAAAACTGGAGATAACACAAATGATCTACATGCATACCCAAGAGTTTCTTAAAAGCAACGACGAGGATAAAGTCTGGAAGTGGAGATATTTCAACTATTTCTCGTGTAATTCGATCTATCCTACAATTGTCATCAAGGCGTTTGACGACTTTGTAAGAATTGAATTCGCCTTTTGACCTAATAAGTTTTTAGTATAAGGAAAAAAAATCTCAACAGAAAAGGGCTAGAAAAGAGGAGCTCCAAAATGCATCATTTTATAGCGAAAGTCTGCTACATTATTATCCGAATCCTTTATTGAGTAATTTTAAACCAGAGATCTTAAAATTTGACGACAACAACAAGTCGACACAAATCCTCAATCTTGATGCAATCTACGCTCAAGGAATGAAAATGTACCGTATTTCTGCTAATAGAAGTCTCCTGTTTAATTTCAATGTAGTCTGTTCAGAAAAAATACGACAGCTGATGCCCCGAGAAAAGGGGTTTTTGTGAGCCATTTTATCCTAAAAACATTCTCAATCTCGCCGCAAAACACCTTTTCTCGAGGCATCAGTTGGCGTCTTTTTTTATGAACAGGCTGCAGAAGAAATTCTGTTGGATCCAAGATTCAAAAACCCATTGATTCTTCCAGGCCTCGAAGTATGTTTAATTTCTATGAAGACGAAAATGAAATGGAAACGAAAATATCTATCGATCTATTAATCGATATTTTTCAAATAAATGGAGGCCAATTGGATGAGATAGAGTAAGTAGCTTTCAGCCTTTAAAAAATTCTAGTGATACTTGGGAAGAACTTTTACTATTTCTTGAAAATATTTCCACAAGATTTAAATCGATTTTACTGCAAGAAGATAGAAGATCATACCGCGATCTCATTAAATCAGCTGGTTTGATTTCCCAATCACTCTATGAAATGTTCCCACAAGAGGTTTGATTATTCCAAAAATGTGCTCAAAAGCGACAGCACTCCTCGCATGAAGGAGAAAGGCTGTTTCTACTGCTTATTAGTTGCAAGCGAGGCGGACATCATTCTCAAATTAATTATTTTGAACAAGCATGGACACTTCTAAAGAATTATTCTTTCAGTTTGATGAAATTCCAAACTTTGCAGATTTATTGCGCCGTTGGTTTTAACCTCAACTTTAATCAAAATTTCCAGAGCGTTGCCAAGTTTTTTGGGCATTTTCTGGATGAAAAACTAGAAAAAGAGATGAAACAACTATTGGAATCTCGATGGAAAGCAGAAAAAGTTTTTGTAGAGTTTCTAATAAAGGAATCGTTGTATGAACAAAATGTTTCCGAAGAAGCACTTCAGTCGCTTAGAAAACACATAACCAAGTACCCGTTTGCTTTTCTTCAAGCATTTGTCAAAACTCTTTTGGTAAGTTTTCTAAGAATCTACCGTATTTTCTCGCTTCCTCCGAAAATTAAAAGCTACAACCTTGTAGACTTGAGTAAATTCATGACAATCTACCCTTCCAAGAGAGAAAGAATACGGTAATTAGCTACTATTTTTAGATGTTTGTCTATAAACTTCGAACAACTGGCAATATTAAAAAATATGGAGAGAGAGACGGGCGCTGCATTAATGTTTTTATCGAAACAGCCTGCTACTACATAAAGATAAAGGAAATGATTTTGAGTCAAGAGAGAACTCACTATTTACCAAGTTTAAATCGAAAGTCACTACTCACAATAACTGAAGTAAAGCAGGATATTTAAAAAAACATTTTTAGGCTCTACTCGTGATGCTTGAAAAAAGCAAGGAAAATATCCCAACAGAAAAGGTAAATCTCTCTTCCTCCCCAGGATCCCAACTTCCAGCTTGGAATTCTCTTCGGCGGTGACTGGGGAAGTGTTCTCTCAATGCTAGGCGTAAGTCATCGCAAAAACTACAAATAAATTGCTAGCGTTCTCGCTTTGTCTCCTACAAAGAAAGCTCCTTGACGGTGATTAAACCCCTCGGTTCTGGTGCATACGGGAATATGTTCCTCGTCTCAACGAAAAAGTCTCCAGTGCTGCATGCTGCTAAATATTTTGATACTTCGCAGATGAATTCTCAATTGATCAAAAATGAAATAACAACTTTACTCTCGGTGAGCCTATTATTCTGGAAGAAAGGCCGCTTTCAGCTGCAAGGAAATCAACACATTGTGACTCTTTTTGGCTTCATTACAGAAGACAACAAAGAGATTGGAATCCTGATGGAATACTGTAATGGAGGCTCTTTATGTGAATGTTGATTTTATTTTAAAATGGGTGATTTATTGAATTTCCAGCGATAGCTCGGGAGAAGAAATACACTGAGAAGGAGATATTGTTCTGGACTGCCCAAGCAGCTAGTGGCCTTTGTTACCTCCATGACAACAACATAACGCATCGAGATGTCAAACCAGCCAAGTTTGTAGCCATTTCTTGACAAAAAAAGTGATTTCCAGCATGGTCTTGAACTCGGATCATTCTATCCTAAAGATAGCTGATCTTGGAATTGCAAAAATTATTGAAAATACTGTCATGGGGGCAGAAGATTCTATAGAAACATGCTACTTTGGAACAGTGGGCTACAATTGCAAAGAAGCCTACACGGACGAGGCTTACAATCCAACTGTGGATGTATTCTCGCTGGGAAGATCCATTTGGCATATGATCTATCGAGTTATTCCCATGAATTCAAAAGTAGAAGAGACAACAAAAGCTGGAAGTCTGGCTGCCCAAGCTGGAAATAATTGGTCGATTGGTGATTCAATTGTTGAAGGCCGTTCCTATCCAGAAGTAATTCGAATCTCATTAGAAGTTTGGCTCTTCCACATTGGGTAATCGGAGAGTCTATTAAAAGAGCTTAAGCTTTTAGAATGATGGTCGAAGGGATAGAAAACCGCCCAAATATGGAAAAAGTTTATGAATTTTTTAGTCAAAAGAGTAGAGAAAATCCCACAGCTGCGCCAGTTGATAAAATAGAGTTGATAAAACAGGCTTTAGCAAAATGGGGTTTAGCTTCTGAATCAAAGCCTACAAATGAAGAAATACAAGATTTCCTGAGTGCTCTATGAATAAATCTTTTATTTTGTGTTGAATTGTAATTGATCATCCATTGCCGAGCCGGACTAAACGCTACTCTGATAAAAAGTGAGCAATCAAGAGAGCAAAATCTCTAGATTTTGACACTCCGGCAGCTTTTATTCGCGCTTTTAGGTCTCGCCTCGATTACTGCATCTGCGGAAGCCCTGTATGCTGTTTACTCTCAAACAGAATAGGATTTATTTGGGAGAAAAAGCTTTGAGTAAACGTTCTGCATAATGACCAGGAGTGACTATGGCACAATACGTATTATCTATATTGTGTGTTAACATTGGTCCTCTTCGCCATGTTTTCCATTAAATATTTCCGAAGAAATAAAATCTTCATTATTCTGTTGGCTTTTCTCCTCATCGTGTCCAATCACAATTATTTCATTGCTTAATCATTCTTTGAGCAATCCTATTGATAAGAGATGCTTGCCTATTGAAAAGTTGATTATCTTTAAATAAAAATCCAATTTCTCGACTCAGACCAGCTTAACAGCTCGATAAGTCAGAGAATTCCAATGCTACAGAGCAGCAAAGAAGCAGTAAAAGGTCAATTCAGTGTGCTTTGTGCGGATGAAATGAGTCAAAAAATATTTTTTAAAAGACTTGAATAAATAAATCAAAATTGTAAGTCAGTGAGGAGGATTGAGCCCGAGACTCTCCTGAGACCATAAAATTGAATCATGGCTACTGGGGTCCCAAAGGTTTACTAGTTCCGTTTTTTTTCTTTGAGTAAGGCTGAGGCTTTTAGATTCAAAGGCCAGAAGTGAACCATACTCTGACGTAGAGCTATTTCGGTTTTGGATTTCTTCGATACGAGGTGCTTCCAATACACGAGGTAGCTCTAATTGATAAGGAAGTTCTGAACTACAGCATTGCAATCCAATCAAACTGCCCAAATCAGCAAAAGGAGAGAATAAAAGAAATTGGATTTTGTAGAAATAGCTCGAAACTCTGCATCATCGATTCGCTGGTCATTGACATCTACAATAATAACATCACTCGATGGGGTAGTGTTATTGGATTAAGAACAAAATAAACTTTTTTCAATATGGTTGGTTAATTAACCCATTGACGACCGCGTGGCCCACCGGCGGGCCACGCCCGCGGCATATTGGAAAAGCGCGTGGTCCCACACGCCAGACACGCAAAGTTCGCGCGGTCGTCAATGGGTTAATCTTCCTTGAAATCACAGGTCTCTCGTTTCAGATTCGCAGTGATAGATCTTTTTGAATAAATCTTATTTGCTTGTCGTTGAGATTTGTTGTTCAAACAGACTATTACGGGCTATGGATAGCCAAAAGAAACAAAAAAGAAGACAAGTTTACAACAAAGATTTAAGATCTACAGCTGTCAAAGCCAGATTAGATTTCGAGATTCTAACAATTGATTTGTCATCTCGTAACGAAATTTTCCAAGGTCTTCCTGACCTTGGAGCTTCCGTAAGCATCTTTCTGGTTTTAAAACGTCGATAGATAGAAGAAATTGCGCATTCGGGGAGAGAAAATTGAACAGCTGCATCTTTATTTCGACTAGCCATACGTGCATTTAGAATAAGTTCCTGGAGTTGAAGACTTAATTCTCTTTTGCCCATCTTAAAATAAATACAACAACCATTATACTACATAAACAAATAAAAAAACACAAGAAAAGCGAATACTAAAAATGAAAAGAAACCTTCAAAAATGTATAAACTTCTGAACGGTATTTTGACTAGTAGTCATGAAATTGTTTAGTTTTTCAAATGTTTACAAAAGTGTTTGTGCCATATTGTTTAAGACCGTTATAGATATCTACTGGCCAAATTATAGAGAATTTGGATGATTCCCAACTAAGTTATGGCGAAAACACAAAAATTTATAAGCTTTTGACCGCTACTGTATCACCCCTAAGAAAGAAGAAAGCTATAAAGGAACCCCCAAAGAAGAAGTAGACATATGAGAAGTCAAGGTTTATTTTAAAATAAGGGATATGCGGGTCCGAGAGGACTAAATGTAGGGATCGTTGCCTCGTTGAGGACGAAGAAAATCCTAGTCCCTTTTATTTCCAAGAATAATACTTGGTAGCAACTTTCAGACCAAAGACTACCGTATCTTCAACTAGAAGTTCGTGAATTTGACCAATTGACAGGAAAAGACCTAATCTATGTCGCTTTTTCAAGCCTCCCTTCAGATTGTTATTATCGAGAACTGGAAAATCTATGGTTTTTTTCCGTTGCGCATAGGAAAATACTCGAAGAGTTGGATAACAATCAAGGGTGTGGATCAAAAAAATTGCTGAAATTTCGTGATTGATTTCTTCTGTCAACAGCCCTGTTTATTGTCTTAATTGAGAATAAATAATTAAACAATATTTTTTGAATTTCTCACAGCAGTTGTACTCCATTTTACTCAAGCCCAGAGACATCAAGCTATTAATCAGATCAAAATGCTTATTTTTAGATTCAGCTAGCTCTTCTTCTAATTTTATCACTGGATATCTCAACGACTTTTTTTCAAACCTTTTTGAGATAATTCCTTCTGATTCCTACTTTGATTGGCAACCAATTCTTCTACTTTATCGCTCAATTTATCATTTTTCAACTAAATTTCTGATCATCTAGTTGCAAATAAAGAACGAGGCTTTTTGAGTCAATTCCTGTCGAGTTTTGTTGAAATTCTCCATTCGAAGCCTTTAAATTTCTTGTCTCATTCGCCTTATTTCTTCATCCTGCTTAACGATAATAGCCTGAGCTTCATATATTTGCATAGTCGAATCAGTCTTAGCTCTAGAATCTAAAAGATGAATTTCTGGAGTTCGAGGATTGTTAAACGGAGAGATTTTGACTGTGATCCGGTCGGTTGATAACTTCGCTTTTACCAGGGTTCTAAAAGCCCGGCCCGGTCTTATGAAATTCCCTTCCCGGAAACGAATTTTCAGTCTTCTTTCTAGCTCTCTCAAATTTTTATTCGAAGCAAAAAAATTAAGGAAATTATAAAAGCATAAATTAGATGAATGATTCAGCAATGAATTCAATAAATGTTGGAATAATTTTAATTTCCAGTGTTTTGAATCGAGAACAACATTAACAATTATCGGTCGTCCGCTTTTTCTAGAAAATAGACGGTCTCAAGGAAGTGATGATGTCTGACATTAACTTTTTGAAGGAATGCCTTTGTCCGAGCGAGTTCTTCACTATTTTCTTTAAATTTATGTAAACATGCAGCGAAGAGATGATGTGATTTCCATCTAGTCGAGCTGAAAAATGGTCATCTTTCTTTGGAAATTTAGTTATCTTACTGTAATGTATTGAATGAAGAAGGATTCAGTTAAAGAGGAGAAACAACTCGTTGGAAAAGATTAAATCGTTTGCTCGATTAGACTCCACATCCATTCGTCAGTCAAAGCATCCTCCACTTCTTGGCTGATTCGTTTTATTAATAATTGGTTATCCATTCTTGGTGCCAATAAACCAGATGGATAGATGTTTGCTCTGTGAGTTGGAATGAGAAGGCTTTCATCTCCTTCTCACGTGGCATTGCTTTTGATTCCTCAAATATTCCATCAACTCTTTTGGAAAAAGGAGTGAAACATAAAAAGTGATTGCATGCATATCTGGGAGATTAATCAAATTCAAATTTTAATTCTCATCTCTAGCCGCTTGAAGAAACTTTACCAGTGAATCTAAGTTTTGATCAATTTGGATTGAACCAGACTTGAAGGGGGTGTAAACAATTTTTAGAAAGCACTTTCTTCAACAAGGGAATAAATGGAGTTAATTGCTTGAGTGAAGATCATCAATGTTTTGAGAGAGATATCCATTAGATTGAACTCGTTTGGCTGAGTAGTTTGGATGAGAAGCGAGAAGAAAAAGAAGATGTAGGGAGGATCTTCTTCCTCTGAAGTGGTTTGATAAATCGTCTCAATTTTCTTGGATGTTTTTTCTTTTTTACTGGCTTGCCAATGTCTGAAAAGATAGATTTAGATTTTCCCATCTACAGTAATAAAAAAATAAACTCACATTGCTTAGTTACCATAAAAGAGCTAGCAAGAGCCATAATTCCACTGCACTTTTTTTTATATAAATTTGACGCGTCAACTCGCTTGATCGTGAAAGAAGATATTTATTTTGAATGAATTTTTAAATTAATCAAATTAAATATGGAGGGGGGAAATCTTCTTTTCTTTGAATGCCAACCGTCTTACGCAGCACCTAATGGACGGTAAGAGTAGGTCCTTGCCCAAATTGTTTTTGTTTTGTAGAGGATTCGAGGAAATGAATTAAAATAAGAAATTAAAGTTTAATTACTTCCTCTAATCTGGCATAGGCAAAGCTGACATCTTTTAGATTTATAGACAAAAATGAGAAGAAGAACGCCATGGATGGTGGACAAACTGACCGAGAGTCTGTTGTTATAAAAAGGGCATTACCCCTTGATAAATCAGTCTTGCCTTCTGTCTCTCTTATCTATAAGGGTGAGCTACGGGTCGTGGGGATCATGGGTCTATAACACTGTCAATCAATAATGACCGAAAGAAGGTGAAAGACTCGTCTAATATGCATGCCCCATTGTCAATATAGGAAAATTCTCAAATGGAATTATTGTATTTGGTGGTAATGGTGCTACATCCGAAATATTTGATGTAAATGACTGAATTGATGAACCAAAATTGCCTCAAAATTTATCACACTTTGCTTATACATCCATTCCCCGATCTCTTGAAGAAAGTTTTCTAGAAAATTTTCATAATTTTTAAGCCGTTTGTAAGTATAAAATCCATTTCACTTTCCCTCGAAGATTGGAATTCTCATAAATTTTTAAAAAATCATTTGTTCTCAATCCTCCAAAAATCATTTAAAACGAGAAGGAAGATTGATTCAATGCGATCTCCTGGATCAAACTGTCAATCTGACTAAAACCCCCTAATTTCGCCATTCATTGTAGTTGATTCTTCTCATCCAAGACGCTAGTCTCTCCATGACGAATCTCATCTTATTGGCGATTTGTTGCTTCCAGCCGCCGCTGCAGATGAACTCTTAGATATGAAATTTGAATTCAATTTGGAGACGGAGTTCTCTTCAGAAACTGTGCCCAAATTTGTGCAAAAAGCACTCGACGCCATCAAAAACAACACTTTTGTCAAGGAGAATGGGACTTTCTACGGCTTGGTCAGGATTCCCGAGAAGCAGATTGATTTTCTGAGCAAAGCGGAGAGATTCTACGGCACTTTGGAAATAAAAAAGCACAACTTTGAAGGATTTAGGCTTCTTGCGGAGATTGACAAAGCTGATCGGTTTAAACAGTAAGAATTCAAAATAATTTTTTACTGGTTTGCAGTGCAACCGACGCTAATCATTTCGGAAAATTCTCTTTCTGTAAGGGCAATAGCCTGTTCGCAAAAAAGACGATATCCTTTGTATCTAAGAAAGGGATTTTCCGAGACCTATTTATATCCTAAAATTTACTAAAGACCTTTTTTTTAGGATAAAGTGGGTCCCGCAGCAAATAACTTGGCTATAAATGGATTGAAATACCGTAAATCCTCTAATAGACGCGCATCGACAAATAAAAGATGCATAAAAATAGAAAAATAAGCAAATCAATCTGTTGTGTCCCGCGTTATAGCTAACTACACCAGAACAGAGGGGAATACAGACAACCTTTTTATATGGCACAAATAATACAGAATGCTCATTCTCTAATCCCCAAGGGATTAGATCAATATCCAACACAATCTTTGTGGTTGGTTCCTTTCCTCACAAAATTTAGTCCCAAGGTGGAGCTGCGCCACCTTCGGAAGCTGAGCAACAAGAAATATTCCGCGAGAAATCCCCAAAAGATGATGGAAGAATATTTTAAAAAAGAAGGACTCAAGAAGAAATCACATTAACTATTCTTTTGCCTTTAATCTTCACTTCTACGGGAATTTTTTGCTCTTTTGGATTTATCTTAGCTGCGATTCGTCAATAAAGCCTACGTAAAGGCCAAAAGATGAGGAAGAGTTGCAAGGAATGTTGAGGAAAAGAAAAAAGAAAAATTAAAGCCGATGAGGCAAAAGTAAAATCGAGTGAACAACCATTCATAAAGAAAGAAGAAATAAACCCAGATTTGGAAGACTGCAGACGAGTCAAAAGATACCATTTCTGGCTGATTTCTTTTCCCAGCTGGAACTGATCGCGATTGGATTCAAAAAATATTTTAATAAAGTTTGACTTCTTGTTAGAAGCAGCAGCTGTGGGAAGAGGGTAAATCGAATTTTAAAAAATTGTTCCAGAAGTCTTTCTTCGAGAGATCGGGGAATGGGTGTATAAGCAAATTCTGCTAGACATTGAGGCAGTTTGGGTCCATAAATCCAGTCATTTCCATCAAATATTTCGGATGTTTCACCATTATTTCCCCAATCACCAAATGCAATAATTCCATTTGAGAGTTTTCCTATTCTTTTCCTATTTTTCAATTTATAACAGTGATGGTAATAAGTATCCTCGGAATATCCTCCAGTGTGGTCGGGATCGGTCTCCTCGTCCAGACTGATGGCCAGATCCAGGTAACTCTTGAACTCAAAGCCGAGGCGGATCTTCGTCCGGAAGTCGCTCTCCTCAACCAGACGACCAGTCGTAGAGGCCAGATTACAGGATCTTCCCGTTCTTCGACTGTATCGAGTGGACTTCCTTCAGACGATTGTAGGACTTGTTCAGCCAGTTCAGACCTCCCGCTTTCAATGTGCGACTCTTCAGGGGTTTGCTAACAATATTTTTAAGTAAAAATGGCTTAATAAAATAAGTAGCGCACATTTCTAGCATCAAACTGTAGTGACTACAGCATAGTGGACATTTTATTGAGATTAATCCAGTAATTATAATGGAACTGAGAAATAGTCGTCCTCTTTCTCAAAGACAACTCACCTTTTTGAAATAAAGACGAACCCACCTTATCACAATAACGCAAACAGCGGCCGAATCAGTAGAAGTCTAACGTCGAGTTTGCCTATTCGCCACCTTGATGAGTGGCCGTCTTTCTTCAGAAAAAAGTCTAGTAGCTAATTCTGGTAAATCTACCCCAACAAGCAATGCGTCTTTAGTTATTGATTATGAGTTTAGGCTCAACGATTTCACAGAGAAAGAACGGATAGGAAGAGGAGGCGAGGGAGAAGTCTCTCGCGGCTACAATGGTCGACTGGGGTGAGCAATTTTACCAGTTTATGAAAGTCTGACTAAAATTAAAATAGAGAGATCGATTTGCAGAAAAGTAGCTTTCAAGAGACTTTATGAGCAGGTCGATAAAACAGATATGAGTGAAGTTATCCTCCTAGCTAAGGTTAGTTGTATTTGTTAAAATTACAATAATTTTCCAAATAGCATTCCAATCACCCGAATATCATCCGTCTTTTTGGTCTTTTGACTCCAGAAGAAGGCTATTTACCTAATAACAGATCTTTCTGCATTGGCTATATCATGGAATACATGGAGAAGGGGAGCTTATATAATGGTTTGTTTGATTTTTCCCTATGTTGAGTGAAATAGCAATTCTTTGCTCTTTGAAGAATGGATTGGGTTTATTCAAGTGAATAACGTCGGCATTTTCTGCCGATAAGGGTGGCACTCGATTAGAGACACTAGAAAGATTAGAGAACTAGAATAAAACATTAGTTGAAAATCTTTGAATTTAAAAAAAAAACTTGCTCCTTTTCAACTTGAGACATTAAAATGCCATTTCCAGTGATTCATAATACCTCAGTAGAATACGATATGGAACAAGTTTATTCGTGGATTGAAATGGCTTCAAGTGGTCTGCAATATCTCCACGAAGAAGGCGTACTGCATCGAGATATCAACCCTAAAAAGTGAGATATTCTCTCCTTCTTCTCATATCGGAGTTACAGCATTCTGCTTGGGAAATCCTTAGACGACTTGAGGATTTCCGACTTTGGATTGGCTAAAGAGGTTGGGCCACAGACAATTGCTTCTCTTACTGGTGGGTGAGTGTGACTTTTGGTTAGACGAGTTGCAAAAGAATTGGAACAATAGATTACATGGCTCCGGAGCTTATTAAGGAAACTAAATATGGCAAGTCGGCAGATATCTATGCATTGACCATTACGTTTTGGGAAATTATTCACCGAAAGTTAGTGAAGTTTTTCAAAATAGTGATTAGAAGTTTAGAAGGCCGTATGGTTACGGCATGGGACTAATAGAACACTTCAATCAAATTAATCGAATTGTAAACGGAGATCGGCCAAATATTCAAGAGGAATTGGAGATTTCGGCTTTATTGAAACGGTAATTGATTATTTCTGGTCAATCTGGCTTTCTAAAATCAAAGTTTTCACTTATCGGAGTTGAAAAGTGAGGCGTAGAATTGACAAAGCAGAGAAAAACAAAAAATAACTTTCAGCGGCTGGCACAGCAACCCAGAAAGTAGACCGGAAATCTCGGAATTTATTGAATTTTCCCGGAAAAAGAGGCCAGATCGGAATAATTTAATTCCGGATGGTTTGTTTAAAATTGAGTAATTTAAGAAAGTTTTTTAGCGCAAAATGTGAATCAAAACGAAAACAAAGATGAAAAACTGAGCGGAGAACAGCAGAATACATCGGTTCGATTTTTAACTTTTAGACTTTGCTTGCAGGTATTAATTTTAGGCGGCGATGGACCTCTGAATACAATTTACTTGCTTGATTCGAAGGCTCAAAGTTGGAAGAGACTGAGCATCACTATTCCAGTGGGAATACATAGCTTTGGAGCTGTTGTGCTCAACGAGGAAATCTATATTTTTGGAGGATTTGCCAGTGGCTATCAGCAGGACTGTTATAAATTAAAGGACGATGGAAGTTGGATGCAATTGGCTTCGATGAATCAAAGTAGATGCTATATTTCCAGTAGCTCTCTGGTTTACAAAGGAGACATCTGGGTTATTGGGGGATATTCTGAAGATCCTGAAGATTCTGCTGATAAGTATCTAACTTCAGTCGAAAGATATGATATTTCCCAAGACGAATGGACCTACATGCCGTTAGTTTTCCTCCAAATTTGAAAGAGACACTCTAGCGTTGATAATTTTGCCGGATTTCTGTAGATACAGTAATAGCAGCGGACCCAAAAGTTCATCAAAATTTTCTTTCTTCAAGTAATTTCATCCAATTTCGTGTGTATTTCCGAAATATCAGCGCATTATTTTGTATCAAATAAAAGTATACTGTAGGAGGTGCCTGACTGTCCCTTTAATCGAAATATTCCAGAGAAATGAATTATACAAGATATGGTGCAGCAGCAGCAGTATTTAAAGATCGAATATTTGTCACTGGAGGATATGATGGGGAAATCTTAAAATCTATGGAGGTGTTTGATCCACAACTACAGAAATGGATTTTATTTTGTGATTTGCCTTTTGAAGTTTATGGTCATACGATGCTAATCCACAATTCAATTCTATCCATTTTTGGAGGCTTTTCGAGACCTCGCCGATTAAATAGCGTATGGGAAATGAATATCGAAGATCCCGAGAAGAAATGGACAGAAAAACAGAGTTTTAAACATCTACGACGTTCTTTTGGAATAGGAAAACTTTCAAATGGAATTATTGCATTTGGTGATTGGGAAAATAATGGTAAAACATCCGAAATATTCGATGGAAATGAGTGGATTGATGGACCCAAACTGCCTCAAAAACTAACAAGATTTGCTTATACATCCATTTCCCAATCTCTCGAAGAAAGACTTCTGGAACAATTTTCTTAAATTTGATTTACCCTCCTCCAACACCTGTCGCTTCCAACCAGAAATTAAATACTTTTTTGAATCCAATCGCGATCAGCTGGGAAAGGAAATCAGCCAGAAATGGTATTCTTTTGACTCGTCTGCAGGTCTTCCTCATCTTTTTCAGCCTTTTCGTAGGCTTTATTGAACGAGCCGCAACTAAGATGAATACAGAATTCAAAAGACCAAAAAGACGGATGATATTCGGGTAATTGGAATGCTATTTGGAAAATTATTGTAATTTTAACAAATGAATTAACCTTCGCTAGGAGGATAACTTCACTCATTTCTGTTTTATTGACCGGCTTATGAAATTCCTTGACAGCTACTTTTCTGTAAATCGATCTCTCCATTTTAATTTTTGGTCAGACTTCCATAAACTGGTGAAATTGCTTACTCCAGTCGATCATTGTAGCCGCGAACGACTACTGCCTCGCCTCCAGTTCCTATCTGCTGTTTCTCCGTGAATTCGTTGAGGCTAAATTCGGAAATAACTAAAGAAGCATTGATTGTGAGGGTAGATTTACCAGAATTAACTTCTAGACTTTCTTCTGAAGGAAGAAGGTCACTCATCAAGGTGGCGAATAGGCAAACTCGACGTTAGACTACTATTGATTCAGTCATAGCTTGTTTTGATAAGGCGGTTTTCGGTTCGCGAAATTTATCAAATTCAATATGAGGAAAAAAAGCTTTTTTTTGAGAAGAGGGGACTTTTTTGATGATTTGAAAAGATGAGATCTGAAGCAAAAGTTCCTTAAAAACCTTGAAAAACGTCGATTGCTGTCCTCCGCTCTCTTTTTCAATTTTATTTTTGGTTCAAACCGCATTTTGAGCTAAAATTCCCTCAAATAAATCAGTTTTGACCAAACCACAGGAAAATAAATTCTGCTGACTCAGCTTGTCTTTCTCATTCAGTTATGTTACATTCAGAGAAACAAGGTTATCGTCGTCGTCATCTGGGCTTTCGGCCCGACAAAACTTGAGCTTCTTAACATTTAGTTTCACGCAATTTCGTGTGTAATCCCGAAATCAGCGCATTATTTTGCTTCGAATAAAGGCAACTTGTAAAAGGCGCCGGACTGTCGCTTTAAAATTAAAAAGTTTGGGGTTTTGAAAGTCTCTCGATTATCTCAACAACTTTCTGCTTTTTTTCGTTAGTTTTAGTTCGTTTATTTTTGAAAATCTTCGGAAATTGTAGGCATCTTTTCAGTTTATGTGAATTTTCAGCGATTCTAATCTGAAGGAGAGAGCTCTTGTTTATCCAAACAAACATAATTTTCAGTAAGAAGATGGAGAGTGATGACGAGCTCGAAGGCGATAAAATCACAGAAGAAGATAGGAGATAGTCAGTATTTATGAGATTTTTCAGCGAGTTGGAGAGTAGTGAATCGACGATGGAAGGGAAAGCCAAAGATGCGGCTGAAAAAGAAGAAGACGACATTGCGATGTTGGTCGTTTACTCGAATTTATGCAACTTTTCAGTGATTCAGAAGATTCTGAAGGTAAAGAGAAAATCCAAGCCCAAAGCCATGCCGTTGTGAACTTGTGTCCAAGGCAGGACCGCCATTACACTTATCGAAAGACGAAAGGATGGTGATTAATTTTTCGATATGTACTCGCTTCAACTTAAAGTACTTGTTACCTCTACTATTTCTTCAAACTGTTGTCTAAAAATGATTGAAAGTAGCGAAAATTCCTGCTTTGCTTCCCTGTAATTACCCCCTCAAACTCACAGTCTTACAACTCGTCAAGATATTGCGGGGGCTTTGCGGTTGGCAGGAAGTCTATTTGCTGTAGCTCCCCGGGATTTTGAGTGGCTCGTCTCCTCGCTCCGAGAATTGTTTAACGTGAAGCCGCCCGCCCCTTGCTCCCCTCTGTAGGACTTCCCTCAGCCTCGGAAGCGTCTCGCCTCTATCCCCCAGCCATGGATTACGAAAACGATCCCGGATGGCAATATCTTCGCCGCAGCAGGGAGCAAATACTCGAGGTTTTAGTTGCTTTTTGATGGAAAAAAGCGGATTTTTCTAGGATCAATCCCGTCCGTACGACTCGAAGAAAAATTGCTGGGTTCCTAGTGAGGACGACGGCTACGTCGAGGGCATCATCTCCAAATCCGATGGAAACAACGTCACAGTCACTATTGGCCCCGGAAATGACGTTCGTTCCTTTCTCTTTCTTTTCTCAATCAAATCTAATTTTTCAGAAGGTCTTCAAAGCCGACCAAGTACAAGAAATGAATCCTCCCAAGTTCGAAAAAACCGAAGACATGTCCAATTTGACTTTCCTCAATGACGCTTCCGTCTTGTGGAATCTTCGTTCTCGCTACGCTGCTATGCTTATCTATGTGAGTCTTTTGGAATTCGAAGAGAGGAGGTCTCTTTGACTCAATTTCGGAGACTCTCTCAGCTCAAACAAAGCTGCATTCTTACTGTAAAGTGCGCAGGTAGCTGTCAAGCCTTTTGCCTAAAATATCAGTGAGGAAATTGGGTGAAAAAAAAACCTTCAAAAATAATAGGATATTGATCTGAAAATCATCAAAAATAGCCTATTTTGGGTCTTTTTGATTGATTTTTGACCAACTGAGCAAAAAATATGGATTTTTCGTGCAAATTTTTGTATTTTTTGGGATAAACTAAGCCAAATTTGAGGTCTTTTGGGTCCCAAAGCGACCTAAAATAGTCAAACTTGACTCAGAAATAGTAATTTTTGATGAAAAATTGTTGATTTTGACCATTTGTGGTAAATTTAAAGAGCTTTTGAACCAAAATTGACCCCAATCTCATCAAAATTTGTACTACACGAAAATCTGCTCTTACTCTCCCTGCGGTTCTCTCGAATAGTTTTTTGCTCTTGACGCGCACAAGTTTCCTCGAATCGGACGGCGCGACAGTTTACAACGAAGATTCTTGAGAGCCCGAGCTTCTTTGTTTGAGCTGGCCTGCTGCCGTCGGGTGAGGATGGCAAACAGAGAAAGAAAGATAGAAAGAAATGAGCAGAGAAATCCAATCAATCAAGGGATATCCAAAAAAAAATCTTGCAGACCTATTCTGGACTCTTCTGCGTCGTAATCAATCCCTACAAGAGACTTCCCATCTACACCGATACCGTCGCTCGTATGTTCATGGGAAAGCGTCGTACTGAGATGCCGCCCCACTTGTTTGCTGTCTCCGACGAGGCCTACAGAAATATGCTTCAAAACCACGAGAATCAGTCTATGCTCATTACCGGAGAATCCGGAGCTGGAAAGACTGAAAACACCAAGAAGGTAAGGACAAATCGAGGCGAAAAAATGGGATAAAACAACCATATTTCTATTGGCTAAATGAGCTGAAGAAAAAGCCAAAAAGTAGCTCAAAAGTATAAGGTATTTTACCTTGGATTGATATTTAAAATGAGGGGAAATTAGGGTTTAAAAATACATTAATCCATAGGTAATTGCCTACTTCGCCGCTGTCGGTGCCTCTCAGCAAGAAACCTTCGGTCCTGGTGGAAGGAAAGCTGATGTCGATCCCAACGCCAAGAAGGTCACTCTCGAGGACCAAATCGTCCAAACAAATCCTGTCTTGGAGGCCTTCGGTAGGCTTTTTCCCCCAAAATTTACAAGGCAAAAATTCTAGGTAATGCCAAGACTGTTAGAAATAACAACTCCTCCCGTTTTGGAAAGTTCATCCGTATCCATTTCTCGAAGCAAGGCCGAGTCGCTTCTTGCGACATTGAGCACTATCTCCTCGAGAAATCTCGTGTAATTCGTCAAGCGCCAGGAGAGCGTTGCTACCACATTTTCTATCAAGTCTTCTCCGGATTTGTGCCAACTCTCACCAAGGAGCTGCTCCTCGACAAGCCGGTCAAGGACTATTGGTTCGTCGCTCAAGCCGAGTTGGCCATCGATGGAGTCAACGACAAGGAGGAACATCAACTGACTGATGAGGCCTTCGACATCCTCAAGTTCTCTCCAACCGAGAAGCTGGATTGCTACAAGCTCGTCTCCGCCATGATGCACATGGGTAACATGAAGTTCAAGCAACGTCCTCGTGAAGAGCAGGCCGAGACCGATGGAACCGAGGGTCAGTTTTAAGCAACAATCTTCTAATCTCCTCCTCTTTTTTTAGAAGCTGAAAAGGCCGCTGCTATGTATGGAATTGATCCTGAAGAATTCTTGAAGGCTTTGACTCGTCCTCGTGTCAAAGTCGGAAATGAGTGGGTCAACAAGGGACAGAATGTCGACCAAGTAGATTCCATTTCCCTCTTTACATTCTCCTAATTTGTTTTAGGTCAATTGGGCCGTCGGAGCCATGGCTAAGGGTCTCTATTCTCGCATCTTCCACTGGCTCGTCAAGAAGTGCAATCAGACCCTTGATCAGAAGGGTATTAGCCGTGATCACTTCATTGGAGTACTCGATATCGCCGGTTTTGAAATTTTCGACGTATGGCGTTTCTTTTTTATTAAAAACAACAGAAATATTTCAGTTCAACTCCTTTGAACAGCTCTGGATTAACTTCGTAAACGAGAAGCTCCAGCAATTCTTCAATCATCACATGTTCGTCCTTGAGCAGGAGGAATACGCTCGTGAGGGAATTCAATGGACTTTCATCGATTTCGGTCTCGATCTTCAAGCCTGTATCGAGCTTATTGAGAAGGTAAGCAGATTTTTAAAAAGAAATCTTAATTTTACAGCCTCTTGGTATCATCTCTATGCTCGATGAGGAGTGTATCGTCCCCAAGGCTACTGACCAGACTTTGGCTGCCAAACTGATCGAACAGCATTTGGGCAAACATCCCAACTTTGAGAAGCCTAAGCCTCCAAAGGGAAAGCAAGCTGAGGCTCATTTCGCCATGCGTCACTACGCTGGAACTGTCCGTTACAATGTCATGAATTGGCTCGAGAAGAACAAGGATCCTCTCAATGACACTGTCGTCCAGACGATGAAGCTCTCCAAGGGAAATGCTCTTTTGGTCGAGATTTGGCAAGACTATACTACCCAAGAAGAGGCTGCCGCGATGGCTAAGGGTGGCGGAAAGAAGAAGGGAAAATCTGGATCCTTCATGACTGTTTCTATGCTCTACAGAGAATCGTTGAACAATTTGATGACTATGCTCAACGCGACTCATCCCCACTTCATCCGTTGCATCATCCCCAATGAGAAGAAACAATCTGGAATGATTGATGCTGCTCTCGTCTTGAACCAGCTGACTTGCAACGGAGTGTTGGAAGGAATTCGTATTTGTCGCAAGGGTTTCCCCAACAGAACTCTCCATCCCGACTTTGTCCAGCGTTATGCCATCCTGGCTGCTGACGAGGCTCTCAAGGGCAAGGAGGATCCCAAGAAGGGAGCTCAAGATATGCTTTCCCGATTGGTTAGGGAGAAGAAGCTCGGAGAGGAAGAGTTCAGAGTTGGATTGACCAAAGTCTTCTTCAAGGCTGGAATTGTCGCTAAGCTTGAAGATCAACGTGATGCTCGTTTGTCTGAGTTGATCACTGGCTTCCAAGCTCAAATCAAGCAATACTTCCAGCTTGTAAGTCGCTTTCTCTTAAAAATTGAATGAAATCCTTCTTTCAGATCGAGAAGAGGAGACGTGTGGAGCGTATCGAGGGTATGAAATGCCTCCAGCGAAATATTCGCAACTGGTCGACTCTTCGTACCTGGGTTTGGTTCAAGCTGTTGGGCAAAATCAAGCCTCTCATCGCCTCTGGAAAAATCGAAGAGCAATACGAAAAGCTGCAAAACACCGTCCAAGACCTTAAGGACACCTTGGAGAGGGAGGGCATGATGACCCAACAGCTGACTGAAAGCTCTGAGCGCCTTCAAAAAGAGACTGCCGACCTGTTGGCTCAATTGGAGGCCACTCGTGGAAGCAACACCGAGATTGAGGAACGTATGGCTATGATGAACGAGCAGAAGGCCAGCTTGGAGGTTAAACTCTCTGAGCAGCAGAAGAGACTTGAAGCTGGGGAATCGGCTTCTCAAGAGCTGAATGCCGCCAAGAAGCGAGTTGAGCAGGAATGCGCCGAGTTGAAAAAATCTTGTCAAGATCTTGATCTCTCCTTGAAGAAATCTGAGGCCGAACGCAATGCGAAAGAACATCAAATTCGTGCTCTTCAAGATGAAATGAGACAGCAGGATGAGCACATTTCTAAGCTCTCCAAGGAGCGAAAACAACAAGAAGAGACGAATAAGAAGCTTTCTGAAGATCTTGCCGCTGCTGAGGAGCAGAACTTGGCCATGAACAAGCTGAAGGCCAAGCTGATGCAGACTTTGGAAGATGCTGAAGGAAATATGGAGAGAGAGAAGAGAAATCGTGCCGATATGGACAAGGCTAAGAGAAAGGCTGAAGGAGAGCTGAAAATCGCTCAAGAGGAGATGGAGGAGCTGGGGAAAGCAAAATCTGAGGCTGAGAATGCTCTCCGCCGCAAGGAGACTGAACTCCACAATTTGGGAATGAAACTCGAAGATGAGCAGGCTGCTGTCGCCAAGCTGCAAAAGGGCATCCAGGCTGATGAAGCCAAAATGAAGGATCTTCAAGATCAATTGGCTGATGAGAAGGAAGCTCGCGCCAGGGCTGATCGCGCTCGTGCCGATCAGCAGAACGAATATGACGAGTTGACTGACCAATTGGAAGAGCAAGCTCGCGCCTTCACCGCTCAGGTTGAACTTGGAAAGAAGAAGGACTCTGAGGTGGCGAAGCTTCGCCGCGATTTGGAAGAGGCCTCCCTCAAGTTTGGAGAGCAACTCGCCTCTCTCAAGAAGAAGAGCGCCGATGCTGTCCAAGAGCTCAGCGACCAAGTCGAACAACTCCAAAAGCAGAAGGCCCGCTCTGAGAAGGAAAAAGGCCAAATGCAGAGGGAATTCGACGAGGCTTCTGCTGCCCTCGACCACGAAGCTAAGGCCCGTGCTGACCAGGAAAGAATCGCCAAATCGCATGAAGTCCGCCTGCTTGAGCTCAGACTCAAAGCTGATGAGCAATCTCGCCAGCTGCAAGACTTCGTCTCCCATAAGGGACGCATGCACTCCGAGAATTCTGACTTGGCTCGCCAGGTTGAAGAGCTTGAGACCAAGATTCAAGCCGCAACTCGTCTTCGCCTTCAATTCTCCAATGAGCTCGACTCCGCTAAGAGACAAGCTGATGAGGAGAGCAGAGAGCGTCAAAACCTTAACAGCCTGTCCAAGACTCTTCAAAGAGAATTGGAGCAGCTCCGCGAATCCATCGAGGATGAGGTAGCTGGAAAGGCCGAATCTCAACGCCAACTCCAAAAAGCTAGTGTTGAACTCGACGCTTGGAGAGCCAAGTTCGAGGCTGAGGGATTGATCGGAGCTGATGAGTTCGATGAGGTTAAGAAGAGACAACACGCCAAAACATCGGAGATTCAAGATTCTCTCGATGCTGCCAACGCCAAGATTGTTGCGCTAGAGAATGCTCGCTCGAGACTCTCAGCTGAGGCTGATGCCAATCGCCTTGAGGCCGAACACCACGCTCAGGCTGTTGCTTCCCTCGAGAAGAAGCAGAAAGCATTCGATAAGGTCATCGACGAATGGAAGAAGAAGTGCGACGATTTGTATTTGGAACTTGATGGAGCTCAAAGAGATGCTCGCTCTCTATCCGGCGAAGCTCACAAACTCCGCGGACAGCACGACGCCTTGGCTGATCAAGTCGAAGGCTTGAAGAGGGAGAACAAGTCTTTGGGAGATGAGGTTCGCGACTTGTCGGAGTCGCTTGGAGAGGGAGGACGTGCCACCCACTCTATGTCTAAGACTCTGAGACGCTTTGAAATGGAGAAGGAGGAACTTCAACGCGGATTGGATGAGGCTGAAGCTGCGCTGGAATCTGAGGAGAGCAAGAGCTTGAGATGCCAGATTGAGGTCCAACAGATCCGCGCTGAGATTGAGAAGAGAATTCAAGAGAAGGAGGAGGAGTTTGAGAATTCTCGTAAAGTCCACCAACAAACGCTCGACTCGATTGCCGCTACACTCGAAGCCGAAACTAAAGCTAAATCCGAGCTCTTCCGCGTTAAAAAGAAGCTCGAAGCTGATATCAACGAGCTCGAAATTGCTCTCGACCACGCCAACAAGGCCAACGAGGACGCCCAAAAGAATATCCGGTACGTTTTTGGGTAGAGAAAGGTTTTAAAAAAGGATTGTTTCAGCCGCTACTTGGATCAAGTCCGCGAGCTCCAACAAATCATCGACGAGGAGCAGAAGAGACGCGAGGAGTTCAGAGAGCATTTGCTTCACTCCGAGAGAAAGCTCGCCGTCGCCAAGCAGGAGCAAGAAGAGCTTATTGTCAAGCTTGAGGCTGTGAGATTTTACAGTAATTCACCCGCCCTTGGGGTGGAAAAATCCTCTTTACTTTTGCGCCTTTCTTCTCCAAATTCTTTTATCTTCTCGAGATCTTCTATGGTAATCCAATCACTCTTTTTTAGGTCGAGAGAGCCCGCCGCCAGGTCGAGCAGACTGTCAAGGAGCACCAAGAGCAGAATAACGAATTGGCCAGCCAGAACGCCAATCTCACCTCGGCCAAGACTCAACTCGATAACGAGATCGCCCTCCTTAAGAGCGATATCGCTGAGGCTCAGACTGAACTCGCCGCTTCTGAAGAGCGCAGCCGTCGTGCGATGACTGACGCCGCCAAGCTTTCTGAGGATCTCCGCCACGAACAGGAGCACAGCCAACAGCTCGAGAGATATAAGAAGCAATTGGAGAGCCAAGTCAAGGTAAGACTGGTTTGACGTATTTAAAAAAAAATGATTGGCAGGATATGCAAGAGCGCGCTGATGCTGCTGAAGCGTCGGTCATCAAGGGAGGAGCTAAGGCCATCCAAAAGGCTGAGCAGCGCTTGAAGACTCTCCAAACCGATATGGAGGCAGAGACCCGCCGTTCGACCGAGGCCTCTAAGAATTTGGCACGCGCTGATCGTCGCGTCCGCGAGCTCGACTTCCAAGTTGCTGAGGACAAGAAGAACTACGACAAGCTCCAAGAGCTCGTTGAGAAGCTCACCGCCAAGCTGAAGGTCCAAAAGAAGCAGCTTGAAGACGCGGTCAGTTGATTCAAATAATCCATTATAACTTTTAAAAAATTCCAGGAGGAGCAGGCGAACACCCATCTAACCAAGTACAGATCTGTACAAATGGCCCTGGAGACCGCTGAGGAGCGAGCTGACAGTGCTGAGCAATGTAGGGGTTTTTCTCAAAATTCTAACAACAACAAAATCTTCTAGGTCTTGTTCGCATTCGCTCCCGTACTCGCGCTGTCCAGGAGAAGTAGATATTCCACGAAAAAATCAAAATAAAATGTCGAAATGGCGAAAAAATGTGTGATTTTCAGTAGAAAAAAAAAACGTAGACTAAATCATAGACAGTTCCTCTTGTTATATAAATTGTTTTGGTTCTTATATTTTCTAACTCTTTTTATAGCCGCTAGAGAATGAAAAAATTATCGCTTATAGCCAAAAAAAAAGCGAGAAAGAGCAGAAAAAAAGCCTTCATTCTTTGAGATTTTTCTCCATTTCTGGGAGCCTATAATGCTCAATTTTGAAGGGAAGAATGCTAATTTCAAGCGATCGATGAAAAGGAAAAGAAGCCGCAAGCGCTGAGAGAGAGCTTTATCTTCAAAAAAGCGCAAATCTAGGGGGTAAATCTAACTTTAACACATAACGTACCACGTGCATCACCATGTGATGCACGACTTTTAATCAATTTTTTTGCGCATTACCGGTTGTTTTTTGCTATGAACCTTTGCAACCTTCCTTATTTTGACCCAAAGAACACGATGAATACCTTGGTTCAGCAAAAGCCGTTTCCAGGCCTGAGTTACAAGGTGACAGATTTTTAGATCAAATGTTTTGTCGCTAGCTAAAAAAGTTCAAATTCAATGGGGTTTTTTGATTATTTTTATTTTAGAACAATCAAAAAACAATAACAACTACATTGAACAACGTTTGTGACTAGTTTAGAAACAAGTCAAACAAAAAATTCTCACAAATTGAGCACTTTGTGTTGACTTGCGTTGCACGGCTCCTTGGGTTCAAATGTACTTCTCCAACTAGGATATTGAGATTCCAATATAACTTCATCGTCGTCACTATTTGGGAAGTCGTCAGAATCATTAGCATCCTCTATTCTTATCAAAGCAGGCTGTGGGTCATCATTCGAGTAGTCTTCTTCCTCCTCGTCAGAATCTAACAATAATCTGTCTAATGAATCATCCAAGTCATCCATAGCTAGATAACATTCTTGAAAAGCAAAATAAAGTTGATATATAAAAAAATTACCAGGAACACAAAAAGTAAAAAAATGCACAAGAAATAGAGAAATCGCACTGATAAAAAACGTGCGAGTGAAAAAAAGTGGTCTCTGGGACCACGTGCATCACATGGTGATGCACGCAAAAGCGAATTTAAAAAAAGAGCTCGGTCCAAATGGCCAGCCAGTAAAAAAAGCGCTCGGTACGTTATGTGTTAAAGGGACAGTCCCGTAGTTCCGAAATCTATCCGGATCCGGATAGATTGGTCCCGTAGGGATTAATACGCAGCGCGAATTTTAAAATTTCATTTCGTCCGTGGCCTTTTGTAAATCCGGTCAAATCCTTTTTTCTTTATTTTTTTGAGGAGTGGTCGTTTTTTTTCTAATTTTCAGGAAGTGCCAGATAAAATTAGAGAGGAAAGAGGCCTAATATTCCAGGGGAAGGGGGCGAAATTCAAAGGGAAAGGTGACTGAAATTTCACAGTGAAGAAAAATGGGAAAACCTACAAAGCCGCCAGAGGCGGCGCAGCCCACTTGTTTTTTTCCTAAACCTGTCACAACTACACTGCGACACACAGTTATGGAGCCACTATCAAAATTGGCATATCTTGGCCGGATGAGATTCTTTTGGGCTGAAATAACTTTTATTTAATTCTCTGGCATTTTGGCCTTATTTTCCTATATAATATAGCCAGGCAAGTTTGTTGAGTCAAAAATGATAGTCTCATCGTTTTTAAATCATAACTTGGCTTATTTTTAATCTTTTTTGAGATTTAAAGTGTTTTGGAATCACGAAATCGAGCTGAATCGAACTGCATCAGCCAAATTTTGATAGCTCGGGTTTTTGAAATTTCAAGAAACGTCACTTTTGGAGGTGAGGCTATCATTTTTTACTCAACAAACCTGCCTTGCTAGATTATGGAGGAAAATAAGGTCAAAATGCCAGAGTATTAAATAAAAGTTATTTCAGCCCAAAAGAATCTCATCCGGCCAAGATATGCCAATTTTGATAGTGGCTCCATAATTGTGTGTCGCAATGTAGAGATTGAGAAAAATAGTAAAAGTACTAATTTTTACATAAAATAAAATAAAAAATAAGACCAAAAAAAGTATTAAGCATTTTTTTTGAAATTTCGCCTGGGAAGGTAGTCAAAATAGGGGTTTTTGAGGATAA
The DNA here is from genome assembly GCA_932521405.1 of Oscheius sp. JU1382. Classification (NCBI taxonomy): domain Eukaryota; kingdom Metazoa; phylum Nematoda; class Chromadorea; order Rhabditida; family Rhabditidae; genus Oscheius; species Oscheius sp. JU1382. Next base: position 8,527,849 of record OW051479.1, read on the forward strand.
AAATAATAGCAAAAATGTTAGCTTCTTATAAAAATTATGAAAAATGCTCGAAACGAGTTTTTAGGATTAGAGGATAAATTAAGTGTTACGGTATTTCTATGGGACTGTCCCTTTAAATAGAAGTAGATCTGTCTGAAGCCTTGCCAAATCCTGTCAAAATTCGGATTACAACTTTTCCACTGGCGGTCGCTTTAAAAAAAAAAAAAATTTTTCCCTTTTTTGAAAAGTCACGGGATTGAGACTAAAATTCGAGAAAGAAGGAGACTAAAACTTGACTAAAATTCGAAGGGAAAATCTTTTTATGGAAATTCGAACAAAACTTGAGGGGGAAGAGATGAAAAACCTAATGCTTAAAATTAAGCCCAGGGTTTTTTCCAGAACCAAATCGTCATCAATATATTACTTCTATTCACAAGTCGCAGGAAGTTAAAGTTTAGGTTCGATGCTTAAAGTTAAGCGCCGCTGAAGGTGGTGCAGCCCCACCTTGTTTAAAAAATAAAAAGGTTTTTCTCCAATCCTGCGGTAATCCATATACCGTATTTCTTTTAATTTCAACCACCCGGGACTAAATTTGGCGCGAATTAAGAAAAAATCTCACTTTTATAATTTTGCGAGGGTCTACTAACAAGTAAGGTGTAGCTTTTGATCTCTCCTCCTACAATCTCCTTTGAAAAATAAATTATCTCGCAAAATGAGAATAGAGCTCGATTAGAAAATGAAGTTTTCCAGGTGAGACCCACTATTCATATTTTTGGGTTAATGTATTATCACAAAGATGGATTATTTCTTTATTTTTAAGTCCCATTTAGTCGTTTTTTGAGTTGATTGATTCCAAAAAGGAATAAAATGATTACCGTAAATCCTCTAATAGACGCAACTTCTCGCTTAATTTTCATAAGCTTCCCACAATTTTTATAATTTTTGATGTTCTGCAATCTTGTAGATCAAGGCTTACAACTTTGTAGAAGATCAAAAATTATAAAAATTAGTGAAAATTAGAGAAAATAAGCTAGACGTTCGAACTTGGGGTGCGCGCCTATTAGAGTATTTACGGTATTTCAATCCTTTATATTTATCCTAAAAAAGGTCTTTAGTAAATTTTAGGATAAAAATGGGTCTTGCCTCGAAAATCTCTTTCTTGGATACGAAGGAAGTCGCCTTTTTTGTGAACAGGATATTGCCTGCGAAAATTCACTAATCTGCTTCTCGGAAAACCTGACCAAGCCGTAGAAAGTCCCATTCTCTTCGACAAAAGTGTTGTTTTCGATGGCATTGAGTGCTTTTTGCAGAAATTTGGACACATTTTCTGAAGAGAGCTACGTCTCCAAATTGAATTCAAATTCCACATGTAAGAGCTCATCTGCAGCGGCGGCTGGAAGCAACAAATCGCCAATAAGATGAGATTCATCGTGGAGAGACTAGCTGTCTTGGATGAGGAGAATCTACTAGAATGAATTTTGGGGATTTTAGTCAGATTGGCAGTTATGATCCAAGAGATTGCATTGATCAATCTTCTTTCAAACGATTGGGATTGAGAACAAATGATTTTTAAACAATTTATGAGAATTCCATTCTTCAAGGGAACGAGGAGTGGATTTCATACAAATACGGCTTAAAAATAATAAAATTTACCCAGAAATCTTTCTTCAAGAGATCGGGGAATGGTTGTATAAGCAAATCTTGACAGCTCTTGAGGCAGTGTGGGTCCATCAATCCGCTCATTTCCATCAAATATTTCGGATGTTTCTTTACTTCCTTCACGGTCACCAAATACAACAATTCCATTTGAGAGTTTTCCTATTCCCAAAAGCCATCGTAGATGTTTAGAACTTTGTTTTTCTGTCCATTTCTTTGCTGGATCTTCGATATCCATTTCCCATACGCTATTTAATCGGCCAGATTCTGAAGAGCCTCCAAAAATGGATAGAGTTGAATTGCTGATTAGCATTGTATGGCCGGAAACTTGAATAGGCAAATCACAAAATAAAATCCATTTCTGTAGTTTTGGATCAAACATCTCTACGGATTTTATGATTTCTACATTCAATCCTCCATTGTATCCTCCAGTGACAAATATTCTATCCTTAAATACTGCTGCAGCTGCACCAAATCTTGCATAATTCATTTCTCTGGAAGATTTTTAATTGAATTTTGGGAAAAACTAACGGCATGATGGTCCATTTGTCTTGAGAAATATTATACTTTTCTACTGAATTTAGAGTTTTTCCAATAGAATATCCTCCAATAACCCAGATGTCTTCTTTGTAAACCAGAGAGCTACTGGAAATAGCACATCTTTTTTGATTTAGCGATGCCAATTTGATCCAACTTCCATCATCTTTTGATTTATAGCAGTCTTGTTTTAAATCATCTTTGTTAACTCCTCCAAAAATATAGATTTCTTCATTAAGCACAACAGCTCCAAAACTTTCTATTCCCACTGGAAGAGTGATTTTCAATTTCTTCCAACTTCGAGCCTTCGAATCGAGCAAGTAAATCGTATCTAAGCGTTCACTACCACCCAAGATTAATACCTACAAGCAAAGTCTAAAAGTTAAAAATCCTACCGAAGTATTTTGCTGTCCTCCGCTCTGTTTTTTAACTTTATTTTCTGTTCGAACCGCATTTTGCGCTAAAAATGCCTTAAATAAATCACTTTTGAACACACCATCGGGCATTAAATTTTGCTGATTTCTCGGCTGCTCCTGTCTAAAAAATTTCTTTAGAAATCTTTCTTCAAGAGATCGGGGAATGGTTGTATAAGCAAATCTTGACAGCTCTTGAGGCAGTGTGGGTCCATCAATCCGCTCATTTCCATCAAATATTTCGGATGTTTCTTTACTTCCTTCACGGTCACCAAATACAACAATTCCATTTGAGAGTTTTCCTATTCCCAAAAGCCATCGTAGATGTTTAGAACTTTGTTTTTCTGTCCATTTCTTTGCTGGATCTTCGATATCCATTTCCCATACGCTATTTAATGGACCAGATCCTGAATTGCCTCCAAAAATGGATAGAGTTGAATTGCAGATTAGCATCGTATGGGCGCCAATTTCAAAAGGCAAATCACAAAAGAAGATCCATTTCTGTAGTATTGGATCAAACATCTCCACAGGTTTTAAGACATTTTCTCCATTCCATGCTCCATTGTATCCTCCAATGACAAATATTCTATCCTTAAATACTGCTGCAGCTGCACCAAATCTTGCATAATTCATTTCTCTGGAAGATTTTTAATTGAATTTTGGGAAAAACTAACGGCATGATGGTCCATTTGTCTTGAGAAATATTATACTTTTCTACTGAATTTAGAGTTTTTCCAATAGAATATCCTCCAATAACCCAGATGTCTTCTTTGTAAACCAGAGAGCTACTGGAAATAAGAGCTCTTTTTTGATTTAGCGATGCCAATTTGATCCAACTTCCATCATCTTTCAATTTATAACAGTCCTGCTGTTCATTATAATTGGCAAATCCTCCAAAAATATAGATTTCTTCATTGAGCACAACAGCTCCAAAATCATGCATTCCCACTGGAAGAGTGATTCTCAGTTTCTTCCAACTTTGAGCCTTCGAATCGAGCAAGTAAATCGTATTTAAGTATCCACTACCACCCAAAATTAAAACCTACAACTTGAAGACAAAAAGTTAAAAATCCTACCAATGTATTCTGCTGATTCCTCGGTTGCTCCTGTCCAAAAAGTTTCTCCAGAAAACTTTCTTCAAGAGATCGGGGAATGGATGTGTAAGCAAACTCTGCTAGATCTTGGGGCAGTTTTGGTCCCTCAATCCACTGATTTCCATCAAATATTTCGGTTGTTACCCCATTTCCTCCCAAACCACCAAATGCAACAATTCCATTTGAGAGCTTTCCTATTCCAAAAAGCCATCGTAGATGTTTAAAACTTTGTTTTTCTGTCCATTTCTTTGCTGGATCTTCGATATCCATTTCCCATACGCTATTTAATAAGCCACATTCTGAAGAGCCTCCAAAAATGGATAGAGTTGAATTGCTGATTAGCATCGTATGGCCGGAAACTTCAACAGGCAAATCACAAAATAAAATCCATTTTTGTAGTTTTGGATCAAACATCTCCACAGATTTTAATTTGTCTGTATTCCATCCTCCAGTGACAAATATTCGATCCTTAAATACTGCTGCTGCAGCAGAATGCCTTGCATAATTCATTTCTCTGGAGGGTTTTTAATTGAATTTGGAAGAAAACTAACGGCATGTAGGTCCATTTGTCTTGGGAAATATCATACTTTTCTACTGATTTTAGACACTCCCTAGAGTATCTTCCTCCAATAACCCAGATGTCTCCTTTGTAAACCAGAGAGCTACTGGAAATAAAAGTTCTTTTTTGATTTAGCGATGCCAATTTCATCCAACTTCCATCATCTTTCATTTTATAACAATCCTGGTGAAAATCATTGGCAAATCCTCCAAAAATATAGATTTCTTTATTGAGGACAACAGATCCAAAATCTCTCATTTTCACTGGAATTGTGATTCTCAGTTTCTTCCAACTTTGAGCCGTCGAATCGAGTAAGTAAATTGTATTTAAATCTCCCAAACCGCCCAAAATTAAAACCTACAACTTGAAGACAAAAAGTTAAAAATCCTACCGAAGTATTTTGCTGTCCTCCGCTTTGTTTTTCAACTTTACTTTCTGTTCGAACCGCATTTTGCGCTAAAAATGCCTTAAATAAATCACTTTTGAACACACCATCGGGCATTAAATTTTGCTGATTTCTCGGCTGCTCCTGTCTAAAAAATTTCTTTAGAAATCTTTCTTCAAGAGATCGGGGAATGGATGTATAAGCAAACTCTGCTAGATCTTGGGGCAGCCTTGGTCCATCAATCCACTCATTTCCATCTAATATTGCGGATGTTTCTCCACTTCCCCAACTGCCAAATATAAAAATTCCATTTGAGAGTTTTCCTATTCCAAAATCCGATCGTGGCTGTTTAAAACTCTGTTTTTCTGTCCATTTCTTCTCGGGATCTTCGATATCCATTTCCCATACGCTATTTAATGGACCAGATCCTGAAGTGCCTCCAAAAATGGATAGAGTTGAATTGCAGATTAGCATCGTATGGGCGCCAATTTCAAAAGGCAAATCACAAAAGAAGATCCATTTCTGTAGTTCTGGATCAAACATCTCCACAGATTTTAATTTCCATCCTCCAGTGACAAATATTCGATCCTTAAAAACTGCTGCTGCTGTAGAAGCTCTTGCACAATTCATTTCTCTGGAAGGTTTTTAATTGAATTTTGAGAAAAACTAACGGCATGTAGGTCCATTTGTCTTGGGAAATATCATATTTTTCGACTGATTTTAGACTCTCTTTAGGATATCCAGAATATCCTCCAATCGCCCAGATGTCTCCTTTGTAAACCAGAGAGCTACTGGAAATACAAGCTCTTTCTTGATTTAGCGACGCCAATTTAGTCCAACTGCCATCATTTTTCAATTTATAGCAGTCTTGCTTAAAATCATCCTTGTAAACTACTCCTCCACAAATATAGATTTCTTTATTGAGGATAACAGATCCAAAGCCTCGCATTTCTACTGGAATTGTGATTCTCAGTTTCTTCCAACTTCGAGCCTTCGAATCGAGCAAGTAAATTGTATCTAAGCGTTCACTACCACCCAAGATTAATACCTACAAGCAAAGTCTAAAAGTTAAAAATCCTACCGAAGTATTTTGCTGTCCTCCGCTCTGTTTTTTAACTTTATGTTCTGTTCGAACCGCATTTTGCGCTAAAAATGCCTTAAATAAATCACTTTTGAACACACCATCGGGCATTAAATTTTGCTGATTTCTCGGCTGCTCCTGTCTAAAAAATTTCTTTAGAAATCTTTCTTCAAGAGATCGGGGAATGGTTGTATAAGCAATGGTTAACAAATGTTGAGGCAGCCTTGGTCCATCAATCCACTCATTTACATTTAACATTTCGGATGTTTCTCCATTTCCCCTCCAACCACCAAATACAATAATTCCATTTGAGAGTTTTCCTATTCCAAATTCGGTTCGTGGATATTTAAAACTCTGTTTTTCTGTCCATTTCTTCGCTGGATCTTCGATATCCATTTTCCATACGCTATTTAATCGACCAGATCCTGAAGTGCCTCCAAAAATGGATAGAGTTGAATTGCTGATTAGCATCGTATGGCCATGAAGTTCAAAAGGCAAATCACAAAAGAAGATCCATTTCTGTAGTTTTGGATCAAACATCTCTACGGATTTTATGATTTCTACATTCAATCCTCCAGTGACAAATATTCGATCCTTAAAAACTGCTGCTGCTGTAAGAACTCTTGCACAATTCATTTCTCTGGAAGGTTTTTAATTGAATTTTGAGAAAAACTAACGGCATGTAGGTCCATTTGTCTTGAGAAATATTATACTTTTCTACTGAATTTAGAGTTTTTCCAATAGAATATCCTCCAATAACCCAGATATCTTCTTTGTAAACCAGAGAGCTATTGGAAATAGCAGATCTTTTTTGATTTAGTGATGCCAATTTAGTCCAACTTCCATCATCTTTCAATTTATAACAGTCCTGCTGTTCATTATAATTGGCAAATCCTCCAAAAATATAGATTGACTCATTGACTTCAACAGCTCCAAAATTTCTCATTCCCACTGGAAGAGTGATGCTCACTTTCTTCCAACTTTGAGCCTTCGAATCGAGCAAGTAAATTGTATCTAAGCGTTCACTACCACCCAAGATTAATACCTACAAACAAAGTCTAAAAGTTAAAAATCCTACCGATGTATTTTGCTGTTCTCCGCTCAGTTCTTCAACTTTGTTTTCGGTTTGAATCACATTTTGCGCTAAAAACTTCCTTAAATTACTCAATTTTAAACAAACCATCCGGAATCAAATTATTCCGATCTGGTCTTTTTTTCCGAGAAAATTCAATGAATTCTGAGATTTCCGGTCTAATTTTTGGGTTGCTGTGCCAGCCGCTGAAAGTTATTTTTTGTTTTTCTCTGCTTTGTCAATTCTACGCCCCACTTTTCAACTCCAATAAGTGAGAACTTTGATTTTAGTAAGCCAGATTGGCCAGAAACAATCAATTACCGTATCAATAAGGCCGAAATCTCCAATTCCTCTTCAATATTTGGCCGTTCTCCATTTACAATTCTATCAATTTTCTTGTAGTCTGGTATTACTCCCATGTAACCATACGGCCTTCTAAACTTCTAATCACTATTTTGAAAACTTCACTAACTCTCGGTGAATAATCTCCCAAAACGTAATGGTCAACGAATAGATATCTGCCGACTTGCCATATTTAGTTCCATTAAGAAGCTCCGGAGCCATGTAATCTACTGTTCCACGACTTTTACAACTCGTTTAACCAAATGCCACACTCACTCATAAGTGTGAGAAGCAATTGTCTGTGGTCCGACCGCTTTAGCCAATCCAAAGTCGGAAATCCTCAAGTCGTCTAAGGATTTCCCGAGTAGAATGCTGTAACTCCGATTTGAGAAGAAGGAATCTCACTTTTGAGGCTTGATATCTCGATGCATTATGCCTCTTTCGTGGAGATATTGCAGACCACTTGAACCCTTTTCAATCCACGAATAAACTTGTTTCATATCGTATTCTACTGAGGTATTATGAATAACTGAAAATGACATTTTAATGTCTCAAGTGAAAAGGAGCAAGCTTTTATTTTTTTTTAAAACCAAACAAACCGTCAAATAGGCTCCCGTTCTCCATGTACTCCATGATGTAGCCAATGCAGAAAGATCTGTTTTTAGATGAATAGCCTTCTTCTGGAGTCAAAAGACCAAAAAGACGGATGATATTCGGGTGATTGGAATGCTATTTGGAAAATTATTGTAATTTTAACAAATAAAACTAACCTTCGCTAGGAGGATTACTTCACTCATTTCTGTTTTATCGACCTGCTCGTAAAGTCTCTTGACAGCTACTTTTCTGCAAATCGATCTCTCTATTTTAATTTTAGTCAGACTTTCATAAACTGGTAAAATTGCTTACCCCAGTCGACCATTGTAGCCGTGAAAGACTTCTCCGTCGCCTCCTCTTCCTATCTGCTGTTTCTCTGTGAAATCGTTGAAACTAAACTCATAATCAATAACTAAAGAAGCATTGATTGTTAGGGTAGACTTACCAGAATCATCTACTAGCCTTTTTTTTGAAGGAGGAGAGCCACTCATCAAGATGGCGAATAGGCAAGCCCGGCGTTAGACTTCTATTGATTCGGCCGCTGTTTGTCTTGATAAGGTGGTTTAGTCTTTATAACGAGAATATGAATGTCATTTTGAGTGACTGTGATCTGAAGAATAAGCAGAGAGAGGAGAAGAGCTTAGGTTTTTGATCGAATTGTGGTTATTTTGTCCGAGCTCTAGTCTCAAAGCCATCCATTACCGGAGATTCTGTTCAAGGATTACGGTTCTGGATACTCGCTCGTCCATCCCTGCTGAGGGCTCATACAAGTAGGGATAAGGTGATAAATATAACATTTTTTCCTCGTAATTTTTGATTTTTCTCAATTATAATAGCTTCATATATTTGCAAGACCGGGTTTGTCTCTTTTAGAATCGATTCAGACAGTTTAAAGAGACTGAATAGCTGAAAAAATTGTAACCAACTAGTGAAAAATTGATTGAAAGGAAGCTGATAAGAGAAGAGCTAATGAATGACTAACTGATAATCTGCAATACGGCGGTTATCAAATATTTATTGGAATTCAATCAGCATCATTTGGATCTCTCATTTTCATCTTTCTTCCGAATCTCTCCAATCAACAACGCTTTCCCGGATTTTCGTAAAAGAGAGGAGTCGTTTCTTCAGGCAATCTCACCACAAAACTCTTCTTCTTTGTTCCGACGCTACATCTCCCCAGATAGAATCCCAACAGCATGATGCAACATACCCAGATCAGATGTAACCAAGAGAAGGAAGAAGCGCGATAGAACGAAATCGGCGCAGTTAGATAACCCTTTAAAATTCAATTAAATTGCTCACTTTTTGATAAAAACTTACTCTCCCTTACTCTTTCTTCTTCCCAAGATCCGAGAGATTTATCAAATTCTGTGATATTCCTCGACCAATAGTCTATAACTTCTCTAAAAAAATAAATCAAAAATCTTCTAAAAATAGGCAAAATTTTTCAAAGTGGAGAGAATTCTTCGGCCTCAGCCCTGTAGTTAAATTCACATTGATATCGAAATAGTTGGAATCGGCGAGACGAAAAGGCTCCCGTCGGGAACTCCCGTTTTGATGTAATTAATGAAATATTGAGGATAGAGACGAGAAAGAACTTCTTCATTCTCATCGTAGACAAATTTATGAACTCAATTATGTAGGCTAAATCGTCGGTGTGATAAGAATGAGCCGGGTAGCGGTAGAATAAAATCGTCATCAATATATTACCTCTATTCGCAAATTGCAGAAAGTTAAAGTTTAGGTTCAATGCGTAAAATTAAGCGCCGCCGAAGATGCCGCAGCCTCACCTTGTAGAAAAATAGAACAAAAACCAAACAAAAAAGAGTCGAAACTAACCATAATCCTTCTAGTCGAAAGACCTCCTCTAATTCCCAAGATTCTCAAAGAAAAAAGAAATCAACAACAAATTATTTATTTTAAAATCTCGCCTAAATTAGCAAGAATAGCGAAAACAAACTCAATTCCACATCTCCTGCTGCTGGGCGACGAGTTGATTGCCGCCGACTTTCTGAATTATCTGCCGATTTGCTAGCAGAGCTTTAGTCATCCTAGAAAAAGAAAAAATTTAAACTAAACTCCAAAGGAATTAAACTAACTCTTGAATTTGCGCATCCTTCTGGACGAGTTGCTCCTGCAAATCCTTGAAGGTCTGATTAGCTATTTGGGCATAAAACTCCAGGCGACCGTTTTGCTCCCTCAGCTGTTCGATTAATTGTTCCTTCGATTCAAGAGGTCGAATGGTCGAATCGTCGCCTTCTTCTTTAATTTCTTCGAGGCTTTCAAAGGCATTTCTCATCTGTTCGGTAGCTGGAGGATGAGGAGCTGCAATTAGAGGGGGATACCTCTCGCCAGAAAGGGCTTCCAACATTCGACGAGTATTATCCTGGACGATATTCGCCGATTTCATCTCCTCTTCAGCCTTTTTCTGCTCCAAACTGGGAATGAGAGCTCGATTCGCTTCATTCTTCTTTTTCTCCTCCAACAGCTCACCGGATTTATATTTTTTAGCGCATTCCGTTATCTTATTCAAGAGGTCTCTTCTCTTAATCCAGCGAGGAGGCGCCAGCTCCTGTAAGCTTGTTGAAATTAGAGAAAAAAAAGAACAGCTGACCCCTTTCAAAGCATCCAAAAGCCGGGTAACCTTGGCGGAGATCACTCCAATCGGAGCGATGAATCCAAAACGACGATACATTGGCTGAGTGAAGTGACGTCTCTCCTTGGGAAGGCCATTAGCATAACACTCGTTGATGACCGCCTCAAAGAGGTCCTGGGTGCGCTTCTCTATGCTCTTCGACTGCTCATCAGAAGAAACCGAAATGGTTGAAATTGATGGCTCACGCTTGACTTGTACCACATCTCCAGACGACATCTTGACTACTAACTGACTTGGATTAACTCTGCTTAGCCTTTGGCTTTTAATCGTTGTCAAGACTTGCCGAAAGACCCTACAGTGTCCCCGCTGCTGAAAGCAAAGAAAAACAGTCTCTAAGATATACTTTTTATTGGCTAAAAGAGTTTGGAAAGTCTTCGGTTTTTTACTGCTTCTTGAAGGCAATGTGGAGACCATCTCCAGTATTTACGAGAAAACTGTTAGTGCGCTGATCGGCGAAGATCTAAAATATTTCTTTTTCTCCAAACTTTTTCTAAAACTTACAGTCTTGTTGCACTCGTCAATCGCTTTTGTCCAAGAATCACTAGGCTCGTAGCTGACAACTCGGCCATCCCAAAGCGACTGAAAAATTATTGTTGGATTATTAAATTTCCTCATTCTTACGTTGTCGACGAGGATAACTCCTCCGGGGCGAAGGAGCTCAACACAGCGATTGTAGTAATTACTATATATTTTTAAAAGAGGATTTTAGGGAATTTACCTATAATTTGGCTTATCCGCATCGATGAAGGCGAAATCGAAGGTTTCTTTCAGCCCATCTGATAGAAATTTGTCTAAAAATTGAGGAGGATTTTAAATCTAGGCTTCTGCATCAAAATTGGCGATTTTTTAACAAATAAATTGAAGATAAAAGTATCGTACCTAGGGTCTCAAGAGCGGGAGCTTCGATAGTCTCGATTTTAGCTTTCAATTCCTAATTCTTGTGATCAATATCCAGCGAATATATTTTGACATTTTGAGGAGTAGCTAACGCCCAGGCTAGGAAGACTAGTTCAAATCAAATGTATTAAATTTGATTCATCTCCTCGTCTGAGGGATTTCTCTCCAACAAAATCAGCTCCCATGTCGCATCCTGCCGATACCCTTAATCAGAGCAGAGCATTCTCAAATATTTGGCCTTATGTAAATCCTCTTCCGCTACAAGTAGGAATTTCTACCTTTTTCAATCTTCTTCTCGCGTAATAAAAAAAAATTCAGGGCTCAGCTTGATTTTCGAAGGAATTCAAGTTTTCAGTCAAGAGACTCGCTATCCCAAAGGGCGCTTTCTTGTCAAACAAAGCATTTAAAAATCCTATTTTCTTCGGCTTTTTTGAATTTCTCGACAGGTTGATGGTTTTGGATATAAGAAACACCAAATTTTGGAGAGAAAAAGTCTGAGATACCATGTTTTCCTTCTTTGAGACCATTTTTACCCATTTAGGCGGATATTTGTTTTAAAAAAAAACTGCAAGACCCACTGCGGATTAAGGGAAAAATTTAAAAGATATTGACCCCTAAATTATAATTAGAATTTAGAGCTCCTCCAGAATATCCCCCAATAACTCAGATATCTTCTTTATAAACCAGAGAGCTACTGGAAATAAGAGTTTTTTTTATTCATCGAAGCTCCATCACAGGAAGTTAAAGTTTAGGTTTAATGCTTAAAATTAAGCTCCGTCGATGGTGGCGCAGCCCCACCTTGCTTTCTAAAATAAAAAGATTTTTCTCCAATTCTGCGGTAATCCAAATATCGTATTTCTTTTAATTTCAACCACCCCGGGACTAAATTTGGCGCTAATTTTAAAAAATCTCGCTTCTATATTAATTTATGAGGTTCTGCTAATAAGTAAGATGTAGCTTTTGATCTCCTCCTTCGCTTTGAATCAATCTACCTTCAAATGATTGGGATTGAGAACAAATGATTTTTAAACAATTTATGAGAATTCCATTCTTCGAGGGAATGAGCAATGGATTTCATACAAATACGGCTTTAAATATTATGAAAATTTCTTTAGAAAACTTTCTTCAAGAGATCGGGAAATGGATGTATAAGCAAAAGATGATAGATCTTGAGGTAATTTGGGTCCATCAATCCAATCATTTTCATTGAATATTTCGGATGTTTTTTCACTTCCTTCTCCCAAACCACCAAATACAATAATTCCATTTGAGAGTTTTCCTATTCCAAAGTACGATCGTAGATGTTTGAAACTCTCTTTGTATCTCCATTTCTTCTTGGGATCTTCGATATCCATTTTCCATACGCTATTTAAAGGACCAAATCCTGATTCGCCTCCAAAAATGGATAGAGTTGAATTGCTGATTAGCATTGTATGGCCGGAAACTTGAATAGGCAAATCACAAAATAAAATCCATTTCTGTAGTTTTGGATCAAACATCTCCACAGATTTGAAATTTTCATAATTCCATCCTCCAGTGACGAATATTCGATCCTTAAATACTGCTGCTGCTGCATTACATCTTGCATAATTCATTTCCCTGGAAGCTTTTGATTAATTTTGAGGGAAACTAACGGCATGTAGGTCCATTTGTCTTGGGAAAAAAAGATCCATTTATTTTGAGAAATATTATACTTTTCTACTGATTTTAGATACTCATTAGCCCTTCCTCCAATAACCCAGATATCTCCTTTGTAAACCAGAGAGCTACTGGAAATAAAATCTCTTTTTTGATTTAGCGATGCCAATTTCATCCATCTTCCATCATCTTTCAATTTATAGCATTTCATCTGAGGATTCCAATTGGCACATCCTCCAAAAATATAGATTTCTTCATTGAGCACAACAGCTCCAAAATTCCGCATTTCCACTGGAAGAGTGATTCTCAGTTTCTTCCAACTTTGAGTCTTTGAATCAAACAAGTAAATTGTATCTAAATTCCAACCGCCCAAAATTAAAACCTACAAGCAATTCTAAAAATTAAAAATCGAACCGATGTATTTTGTTGTTTTCCGCTCTGTTGTTCAACTATATTTTCGTTTTGATTCACATTCTGTTGGCTGACAACTTTTCTGAGATTCTCTTGAGCTGGCCTCTTTTTCCGGGAAAATTTAATAAATTCTGATAATTTTGGTCTTTTTTTTGGGTTGTTGTGCCAGCCACTGGAAGTTTTGTTTTCGCTTTTCTCTGCTTTGTCAATTCTACCCCTCACTTTTCAACTCCGATAAAATGAAAACTTTGATTTTAGTAAGCCGAATTGGCCAGAAATAATTACCGAATCAATAAGGCTGAAATCTCCAATTTCTTTTGAATATTTGGCCGAGCTCCTTCCAAAATCAGACGAATTTGTTCAAACCGCGATACTTTTCCCATGTAGCTATATGGCCTTCTAAACTTCTAATCACTATTTTGACAAATTTCACTAACTTTCGGTGAATAATCTCCCAAAACGTAATGGTTAGCGCATAAACATCTGCCGACTTGCCATATTTAGTTTCATTATGAAGCTCCGGAGCCATGTAATCTATTGTTCCAATTCTTTTGCAACTCGTTTAACCAAAAGCCACACTCACCCGCCGGTAAGAGAAGTTGTCTGTGGCTCAACCGCTTTAGCCAATCCAAAGTCGGAAATCCTCAAGTCGTCTAAGGACTTCCCAAGTAGAATACTGTAATTTGTTCGAAAGTTTAGGAAGAGGGGAATCCCTCACCTTTGAGGTTTGATATCTCGATGCATTATGCCTTCTTCGTGGAGATATTGCAGACCACTTGAAGTCTTTTCAATCCACGAATAAACTTGTTTCATATCATATTCTACTGAGGCATTATGAATCACTGGAAATGGCGTTTTAATGTCTCAAGTTGAAAAGCTTTATTAAAAAAACAAAGATTTTCAACCAATTTTTAATGCTAGTGTCTCCGATCGAATTCCACCCTTATTGACAATTATACACTTGAATAAACCCAATCCACTATTCAAACAGCAAAAATTGCTGTTACACTCAACATAGAAAAAAATCAAACAGACCATTATATAAGCTCCCCTTCTCCATGTACTCCATGATATAACCAATATAGCAAGACCTGCTATTAGGCGAATAACCTTCTTCTGGAGTCAAAAAACCAAAAAGACGGATGATATTCGGGTGAGTGGAATGCTATTTGGAAATCATTGAAATATTAACAAATAAAACTAACCTTCGCTAGGAGAATAAGTTCCTTCATATCTGTTTTATAGACCTGCCATTTAAGTCTCTTGAAAGCTACGTTTCTGCAAATCGATCTCTCAATTTGAATTTTAGTCAGACTTTCATAAACTGGCAAAATTGCTTACCCCAGTCGATCATTGTAGCCGTGAAAGACTTCTCCCTCGCCCCCTCTTCCTATCAACTGTTTCTCTGTGAAATCGTTGAGACTAAACTCGGAAATAACTAAAGAAGCATTGATTGTTGGGGTAGATTTACCAGAATTAACTGAAGGAAGAAGGCCACTCATCAAGGTGGCAAATAGGCAAACCCGGCGTTAGACTTCTATTGATTCGGCCGCTGCTTGTCTTGATAAGGCGGTTTAGTCTTTATTTCGAGAATCTGAATGTAATTTTAGAGTAACTGTGATCTGACCTCTACGACTGGCTAAGGAGAGCGACTTCCGGACGAAGATCCGCCTCGGCTTCGAGTTCAAGAGTTACCTGGATCAGGCCATCAGTCTGGACAAGGAGACCGATCCCGACCACATTTTTCAGCTCTGCCACATGAGCGATCGCCTCGCCTATACGGTGCTGACTCTCCCGCCGGTCGAGAAGTTCTTCGCCACCATTCTGGGCATCGTCCCGAGTTTCGAGTTGTACGACGCGCTGAAGGACCTCCGCAAGGCGCAGAACCTCCATCCCGACATGGCCGAGAACGAGCTCTTCCTCGCCAAGTGTCTAATCCTCAAGGGCGATGTCCAGATCAGATCAGAAAATAATGCGCTAATATTTCTAATTATTCGAAAATTTCAGAAATACACACGAAATTGCATGAAATTAGTTGAATAAAGAAAATTTTATCGCACTTTTGGATCCACCGCTATTACTGTAGCTATAGAAATCCGGCAAAATCACCAACGCTAGATACTGTTCCTTAAAATTTGGAGGAAAACTAACGGCATGTTGGTCCATCTGTCTTGGGAAATATCATATTTTTTTACTGAATTTAGAGCTCCTCCAGAATATCTAGAATATCCAGAATATCTTCCTCCAATAACCCAGATGTCTCCTTTGTAAACCAGAGAGCCACTGGAAATAATGCTCTTTCTTCATTTAACGATGCCAATTTGATCCAAGTTCTATTAGGTTAGCAACTTTGAAACGGAACACTTAACAGTTTTTCGAAAATTTATCATAATTTTTTTATTAAGCAAAGCTAATCAGTCAAATATGCTCCATTAGAATCTACTACTTTTTCCCAACGGGTGGGCAGCTGATCGATTCCACTTCGATAAAAATCCGGGGTCTTGCTGTCGAAAAAAGATTGAAGTTCGCTTGCGAGGTGAGCTTCATTAACGAAGTGCTGTCCTTCCAAATGATGCGCCAAAGATCGAAAGAGGTGGTAATCCGAAGGAGCAAGGTCTGGATTGTACGGAGGATGCGGAAGGAGAGTCCAACCCAATTCCTTTATCTTCTGTTGAGTGGTCTTAGCAATATGAGGTCTTGCGTTATCGTGTTGCAGGTACACTTTGTCCTGTTGTTTCTTCAGCTTTTCTGCAAGTCGATCCAATTGGCTGGAATATACCTTGGCAGTCACTGTTTGACCCTTTAGCAGTAATTCCCAGTGGACAATCCCTCTCATATTCCACCAGCAACACAGTAAAATCTTCTTCGGATGCAAATCGGGGCGCGGTGTCGGTATGCCGCTCTCATTGGGCTTCAGCCATTGGACTTTCCTTGAAAAGTTGACGTACAGAACCCACTTCTCATCACCAGTAACTAGATTCGACAGCCATGACATATTCCTTTTGAAAGTGAGCAGAGAGAGACAGGCATCTGATCTCAGTTTGAGGTGAATTGGAGCCAACTGGTGCGGGATCCAAACTGCGTATCTCCACTTAAATCCAGCCTCATGAAGATGATTTTCGATGGTGGTATGAGAGGTATGGAACTACTCTGCTAGACACCTTGACGTTTGCCGGGGATCTCCTTCAACTGCTGCCTGGAGAGCATCGACATCGATGGCAGATGGGTGATTTGCATGAGTCAGCTTCTTGAAGTCCCTTCGTCCTTCCACAAAACTTTGGAACCATCTTTCCACCGTAGATTTAGACACTGTTCCAGGACCAAACGACTCACAGATTTTCTCGACTGTAGCTCTCACAGACGTCCCCTGGCGGTACTCATGAAAAATGACGACGTGGAGTGTTTCCGAAGAAATAGGCGTAGCTTCAGCTTGATCAACCATCAGGGCGTGTAATTATTGGTAGTAATAGATTATTAATAGGCTTATAAGTTTACAAATTATCGCGGGATTTGACAAAGCCGCAAAAAATTAGAAGGATAAAACTAAAGTGTCCCGTTTCAAAGTTGCCAACCTAATATTATCTATCAATTTATAACAGCACTGCTGCAAATAGCCATTGAAAGTTCCTCCAAAAATATAGATTTCTTCATTGAGCACAATAGCTCCAAAATCTCGCATTCCCATTGGGAGAAAAAGCATACTGATGTGTTTTGCTGTCCTCCGCTCTCGTTTTCAACTTCATTTTCTGTTCGAACCGCATTTTTAGCTAAAATTCCCTCAAACAAATCATTTTTGACCAAACCACAGGAAAGTAAATTCTGCTGACTCAGCTTGTCTTTCTCATTCAGTTGTGTTGCATTCAATTCCAGAGAAATCAAACATTAAGCAGCTCAAAATGCTTATTTTCAGATTCAGCTAGCTCTTCTTCTATTTTTTTATCACTGAATGTCTCAACGAATTTTTTTTTGGAAATTTTCAAATCTTTTTGAGGTAATTTCTTCTGATTCCTACGTTGATTGGCAACCAATTCTTCTACTTTGTCGCTTAATTTATCATCTTTCGAGATATTCATGTGTAAAGCTGATATTTGCTCTTTCAACTGCAAGTTATCAGCTTTTAAGGCAGCTAGATGTTTCTCTAATTTTGTCACTAAATTTCTCATCGACCAGTTTCAAAGACTATTCAATCTTTTTGAATGGCAAACCCGGCGTTAAAACTTCTATTGATTCGGCCATTGCTTGTCTTGATAAGGCGGTTTAGTCTTTATTTCAAAAAGGTGAGTTGTCTATCAATTCTGCTTTCAGGAAGCGACACAGTTGCTGCCGAAAAAAATTGTACGTAACTGTAAAAATCGATTGAAAGAAAGCTGATAAGAGAAGTGAATGACTAGCTGATAATTCGCAATACGGCGGTTTTCAAATATTTATTGGAATTCAATCAGCACCGTTTAAAGCTCTCATTTTCATCCTTCTTCCGAATCTCTCCTATCAACAACGCTTTCCCGGATTTTTGTAAAAGAGAGGAACCGTTTCTTCAGGCAATCTCACAACAAAACTCTTGTTCCGACATCTCCCCAGATAAAATTCCAACAGCATGATGCAACACGCCCAAATCAGATGTAACCAAAAGAAAGAAGAAGAGCAATAGAACGAAATCGGAGCAGTTAGATAGCCCTTTAAAATTCAATTAAATTGCTCACTTTTGATAAAAACTTACTCTTCCTTGAGGAGTTACTGTTTCATTTGATGGGGGGAAGATGACTGGAAGGAAGGAGAAAGTAGCGACTCTTTCTTCCTCCCAAGATCCGAGAGATTTATCAAATTCTGTGATATTTTTTGACCAATAGTCTATAACTTCTCTAAAAAATAAATCAAAACTCTTCTAAAAAAAGTCAAAACTTTTCAAAGTGGAGAGAATTCTTCGACTTCAGCCCTGTAGGTAAATTCAGATTGATATCGAAATAGTTGGAATCGGCGAGACGAAAAGGCTCCCGTCGGGAACTCCCGTTTTGATGTAACTGATGAAATATTGAGGATAGAGACGAGAAAGAACTTCTTCATTCTCATCGTAGACAAATTTATGGACACCCGTTGTGTAGACCAATTCTTCGGTAGCGGTAGGAATAGAGATATAGCTAATAACGAGAGAGAGGATCGAGAGAAAAAAGACAGGAAAATTATCACTTTCCATAATAGCCTAAATTACTTTTGGCTTGTAAATATCAGAAAAATCTCTTTTCAAATCATAACTTTTTTGGGGTCTCTCCGGTTGTACTTTACCTGGTGACTCCATGACACTATCCTAAAGCTGAGTATCGCGCGCCATTTTGAATTTTTTTAAAAATTTTGTGCTACCCTTCTGTTTTTCTTGAATTTTTTAAATTATTTTTATACAGTGCGTCCAGAAATTATGTAACCACCATCAAAATTGACTTATCTTGGCCGGGTGAAATTCTTTTGGGCTGAAATAACTTTTATCTAATTCTCTGGCATTTTGGCCTTATTTTCCTCCACAATCTAGCCAGGTAAGTTTATTGAGTCAAAAATGATGGCCTCATCTCCAAAAGTGGTGTTTTCCGAAATCTCAAAAACCCGAGCTATCAAAATTTGGCTGATGCAGTTCGATTCAGCTCGATTTCGTGATTCCAAAACACTCTAAATCTCAAAAAAAGGTTGGAAACAAGCCGAGTTATGAGTTAAAAAGGATGAAACTTTTGGCTCAAAAACATGCATTTCGAAAAAAAACGCGCTTTTTTATCCTAAAACTAGTTAAAATTGACGTCTTTTTAAATTCATAACTCGGCTTGTTTCCAACCTTTTTTTGAGATTTAAAGTGTTTTGGAATCACGAAATCGAGCTGAATCGAACTGCATCAGCCAAATTTTGATAGATTGAGTTTTTGAAATTTCAAGAAATGTCACTTTTGGAGGTGAGGCTATCATTTTTTACTCAACAAACCTGCCTTGCTAGATTATAGAGGAAAATAAGGCCAAAATGCCAGAGAATTAAATAAAAGTTATTTCAGCCCAAAAGAATCTCATCCGGTCAAGATACGCCAATTTTGGGGGTGAGGCTATAATTATTTTACGGGGTATATAAAGGCATTTCTGAAATTGTGAGTACGATATTTTGGTGATTTTTCGTGCCGAAAGCCTACCTCCCTATAATTATGACGCGAGTGCTTTTTCTCATTTGGACGCCAAGTGCCTATTGGAATGAAATCTTTTTGCCAAACCCTTTTTTCTTGAGGGTTTTCAGGCACGCTGAATCGAATAAAACAGGTCTTGAACCAGCAAAATGCCATCTTAGCCTTCAAACGCTAAAACATGAGGGCTCCCTATAATTATGACGCGCAGTGTATCTTTCGAGCTCTAAAAGGGGTGAAGAAAGGGTCAAAGTATGTGGTGAACATGAAGAGAAACCATGATAGTCGAGCGCAAGAAAAACAATCTTTCAAGGTGGACCAAGAGGTGTACATCCGGAATTACCTAAATCACGGTGATAAATGGATCCCTGGAATTATCCTAGAAATAGTGGGTGAAAAGTTCTACATTGTCCATTATGGGACGGGATAAAGAAAAATCCATCTCGTGTTAACTTTGGCTACATTCAGATTCCCAAGAGTCTCGAGGATAAATTAATCAAAAATTTCATATAGTCCAGTTCAAATTGTGTTGTAACATCTAAAGAGAATCTTCTCAGAACTGCATAATAAAGTTTATTTGAAAATTTTTTTTCATTCGAAATCCTGAAATTCCCAAAATGTAGAGAAAATTCTAGGAAGTTTAATTGAAAAGATGCGGGATATTGATTGCACAAAAAGAGAAGAAATCCCTGATTGGGTGCTCGCCAGAAAGCAGGCTTGACCCAACTTAGGGAGAGGTCAATCACTAATGAATAACAACCGCTCCGACTCCTTTGAAAGTCTTGAGGTGCTAGTATGACCTCTGTAAAACTCAACTAATTACTGTATTTGTTGGAGGTTTGTCCGCCCTTTAATCTAATTTTGTTAAGTAAAGACAGAAGAAAGCTTGATTAAGACCTAGAAAATCACTGAATACCGTACAGGGCTGTAAGAATAGTTTGTTTTGATTCGAAAATGAAGCGAATAATTCGTCTTCGTTTAAAATGTTCAAAACCGCCTCGTATTCGGTTCGCCGAAAAAAATCACTATTCGTGCCACTCTGATACCGTAGAGGCAGATGAGATTCAGAGAGAAGCCAACTTTGAAGTGAATTTTGACAACAATTTAAACGTAAATTCTTTTCTTTTAAATCTCTAGAAAGAGCTTCTCTTCCAATCACGGAGAAAGCCAAGGATTGCCACGCAGATTTTCTAGAAAGATCCGTCTGTAGAATCTAGGACAGATCTGTGCTGTGCGAAGATCTCTGCAATTAGAGATCGGTTTTGTCCTGCGATCAACCTAATTGCCAGGTTTTAATCGCGCCATTTTCTGTTTGAACCACAAACGGATAACATATCGATTTTGCTCCTCTGGATCTATCAATTCTGCTTCAACGGACCTTCTAATCCCGTCGAAATTTCGCTTTAAGTCCATTCGCTATTCTCTCTTAATTTCGATTTTGGCTTTCGCTTCTTTATCTCCATAATTTTTTGATCAAACAAGCATTTTTTTTCTCAGATAGTTGGAGAAAGTGGATTTCGTCTGATGAAACTCCAAATGGCGCAGATGTCAATTCAGTTGGAGATAAAAGATGAGGAAATAAACAAGCTGCAACTGAAAATTGACAAAAAAGACATTGTGATTGACTCTCTCAAGGAGGAATTGGCTGAACTTCGGGAAAAAAGCTCTCAAGATCACAATGTCGATGGTTTGGTTTCCTTCTCCAGAAAAATTAGCTAAAGAACGGGTGAAAAAACGCCGAGAGAATCTCTCCCAGGAAGTGATTGCCGACGAATATGAATTGGAAAGAAAATGTAAATTTTTTTAACATCCCCTTGAAAAGAAGCATCCACTTTTTTGAAGTTATATAGTCTATTCACAAACAAGACGACATTCTTCATAAACAAGAAAAGGCTTTTTGCGGCGAGACCCATTTTTATCCTAAATTTACTAGTCTTTTTAGGATAAAATGGGGTCCCGCCGCAATAACCCCTTTTTTGGATACGAAAGATGTCGTCCCAAAGGGCGGTCATTTATTTGAATATAGATTGCCTTCAAGAGAATACAAGCTTGTGAGTTACTATAATATAATCGGTTCGAAAAAAAACTGCGTATTCACGGAGTACTGAGGATTGGGGTCTTCGCGGCGGGGCCCATTCAATCTTGTAGAGGACATCGAGAGCTACAATTTGATATAAAAATACATAAGAAAAGGCTAAAAATCTCCAGGAAAAAGTTAGATCTTTGGAGTGCTTTTATCTCCCGGATTGGATTGAATTATTCTAAATTTTTGGACGACTTTCACTATAATTTATGATTTTCAATGTTCTACAATCTTATAGTGAAGATCAAGGGCTTTAATTTGATAGAACAATCTTAATT
The DNA here is from genome assembly GCA_932521405.1 of Oscheius sp. JU1382. Taxonomy (NCBI): domain Eukaryota; kingdom Metazoa; phylum Nematoda; class Chromadorea; order Rhabditida; family Rhabditidae; genus Oscheius; species Oscheius sp. JU1382. The sequence continues at coordinate 8,549,669 of OW051479.1, forward strand.
AAAAATCAGCGAAAGACTCAAAGTTCATTAAAAAGCTATCTTTGAGGGGCGTTTCAATGTAATTTTGGTTTGTTTTCAACTTTTGGGTGTTTTTTAAAAATAAAAATTGTTGCCCCTTGTATGCTGGAAATTGACGGAGAACTTACCATCCTTGGGGGAAATGTCAACAACGCTTATAGCAGCGCCGTTTGGAAGAAGAAAGTCGACTCCAATAAGTGGAAAGAGTTTTCGCCGATGGGTGTGAACCGTCTCGCCTATGGAGCAGCTATTGGGTTGGCACATAATTAATTTCGCATTTTTGAAATAATTAGAACTTTGTTAGTTTACAACGAATTTATTCCAAATATTCACCATTAATATTGGCTACTTGTGCCCACTTAATGGGCAACTGCCTGATCCCTCTCTCATAGAAAACGAGGCTTTGAGGCAAAGAAGTTGACAAACCACTTTTTCACATCTTCGTCATTATCGAAGTGCTTTCCTGCCAGTTCATTGTTCATCGACCGGAAGAGATAAAAGTCAGAAGAGGCAAGGTCTGGAGAGTACGCTGGATGAGCAAGAAGTTCCCAATTCAGTTCTTTTATTTTGGAGCGAGTGAGCTTTGCAGTATGAGGGCGAGCGTTGTCATGAAGAAGGATGACTTTTTGGAGTCTCGGTCTCTTTTCTATGATTGCAGCTGCTACTCTATTCAATTGCTGGGTGTAAATAGCAGCAGTTAAACTCGCCTTACAGTAGCACACAAAAGTTTGGAAATTTTTTAAATTGGGACATAAAAGTGTCAAAACACATTAAAAGTTTCTAATTTTTTTTTGCAAAAGATTGCTTAGAGTCTCTATAATAAGACTACAAAGTGTTTCTTGGCAAATCCCGGAAGAACATTTTTTTGGACCAAAGAGCTATTTTTGCCTCCACAAAAGTTTGGAAATTTTTTGTTTAATCCTATTTTACTGTTCATATGTGTTCCATTATTGGTTTCTTTGTGTTCATCATGGGTAGTGGCAAAGAAATTCCACTTCCTATTCAAGAAGCTATCATCCACGAGATTCAAAAAGGTCGACGCAAAAAGGATTTGGCTACGCAGTATAGTCTAGCACCGAGCACAATAACGAAGATTCACAAACGATTTATCATTGGAAAATGCGTCAGAAAGACTCCACGAAGCGGCCGACCCAAGAAGACCACAAATCGCCAGAACAAGTTGATTATTCGTGCCTCAAAGAAGGATCCACACCTCACCTCCGCTGACATTCATAAGGATCTCGTCAAATTTCATGGCCTTACAGCTAGTCGAGAGACGGTTCGTCGTAGATTAGTTGCTGCCGGACTGTTTGGACGCCGTCCCTGCAAGAAACCCCTCGTCTCTGTTAAGAATCGGAAGGCCCGACTTGAATTTGCTAAGAAGCACGTGAATTGGACTGAAGACCAGTGGAAGAAGGTTCTATTCAGTGACGAATCAAAGTTCAATCTCTTTGGAAGTGACGGAAATCAATATGTACGTCGCCCTATCAACTCCCGCTTCTCGCCTAAATATCAAAAACCAACAGTTAAGCACGGAGGAGGAAGTGTCATGCTGTGGGGCAGTTTTAGTTTCTCTGGTGTAGGACCATTGCATCGGATCACTGGGAATATGGATGCTCAAATGTATAAGGAGATTTTGGAGACCCAAATGCTGCCATTTGTTCGACAAAAGATGCCAAGAAGTTGGATTTTCCAGCAGGATAACGATCCGAAGCATACGTCCAAGCTAGTGAAAAATGATCTGGCACAGAAGAAGATCCGCGTCTTACAGTGGCCAAGCCAGAGCCCGGATCTTAACCCTATAGAGCATCTGTGAGAAGATCTAGGACGCGCTGTCGCTAAGATTCGAGTCAGAAATGCCCAGGAGAAATATGCCGTTCTGAAGAGGGAATAGGAGTCAATTCCACAAGAAAAGATTGAGAAACTTCTTAATTCTATGCCAAAACGTTGTAAGGCGGTTATTGATGCCTTTGGTTATCCAACCAAATATTAAAATAATTGTTTCATTATTAATAAATTCGTTTTAAAAAAAAATTTCCAAACTTTTGTGGAGGCAAAAATAGCTCTTTGGCCCAAAAAAAATGTTCCTCCAGGATTTGCCAAAAAACACTTTGTAATCTTATTATAGAGACTCTAAGCAACCTTTTGCAAAAAAAATTTAGAAAATTTTAATGTGTTTTGACACTTTTATGCCCAAATTAAAAAAATTTCCAAACTTTTGTGTGCTACTGTAGATTGCCTAAGCAAATCAAAAATGTTCTCTCTGCTTCTGCTGGCTGCTTTTCTCTTCTTCCTGGCTCATTTCTGTGCTTCCGGGAAAGTTCCCCAAGACTCGACAGCCATTCGCTGGAATCAAAATGCAATCAACCAACTGTTTGATGACCTCCCTTGTGAGCCTGATAATTCAACTGAAGAATATTCCGGCTGGAATTGAGACAAGATGGTGCGCTGTCAAGCTGGGAGTTTTAAACTACCGGTAATTAAAAAAGAAAGAAAAATAACAACAAAGATTTATTTGGGCGAATAGAATGGAGCTGGCTGCCATACAAAGTTCTCAACTGAGGCGATGCGCAAGGAGGGCGATCTGGAAGTCATTAGAGCTGCTATGCCCAAGTTGGAAAGAGCTCATGCTGCCTGTATGGCTGTCTACGATCCCAATTAAGGGAAGGATAATCTCCGTCTATTGACTGGACGGCATGAAACGAGTTCGGCTGATAAATTCATCTGGGGCGTTGCCAATCGAATAAATCACTGATTGTATTCTCTTTTTTTAAAATTTTTAGGTACATTCTTTTACAATTAACTGATTTCTAAGAATTTTTATTTATACAATTTATGAGAACTTCTCCAAAAATCTTTCATCAAGATATCGGGGAATGGATTGATCGGCAATTAATTAAAATTCCACATTTAAGAGCTCAACTGACGGCTGGAAGCAACAAAATCCCCAATAAGATGAGATTCATCCTGGAGACTAGCTGTCTTGGATGAGAAGAATCTGCTAGAATGAATTTTACGGACTTTAGTCAGATTGGCAGTTTGATCCAAGAGATCGCATTCAATCAATCTTCCTTTTTGTTTTCAAATGATTTTTGGAGGATTGAAAACAAATGATTTTCAAACAATTTATGAGAATTCCATTCTTCGAGGGAATGAGCAATGGATTTCATACAAATACGGCTTTAAATATTATGAAAATTTCTTTAGAAAACTTTCTTCAAGAGATCGGGAAATGGATGTATAAGCAAAAGATGATAGATCTTGAGGTAATTTGGGTCCATCAATCCAATTATTTTCATTAAATATTTCGGATGTTTTTTCACTTCCTTCTCCCAAACCACCAAATACAATAATTCCATTTGAGAGTTTTCCTATTCCAAAGTACGATCGTAGATGTTTGAAACTCTCTTTGTATCTCCATTTCTTCTTGGGATCTTCGATATCCATTTCCCATATGTTATTTACTTTGTCAGATTCTGATCTGCCTCCAAAGATGGATAAAGTTGAATTGCTGATTAGCATCGTATGGCCAAAAAGTCCAAAAGGGAAATCACAAAATAATAGCCATTTCTGTAGTTTTGGATCAAACATCTCCACAGATTTTAATCTTTCTTTGCTCCATCCTCCAGTGACAAATATTCGATCCTTAAATACTGCTGCTGCTGCATTACATCTTGCATAATTCATTTCCCTGGAAGCTTTTGATTAAAAGGGCAGTCCGGCGCCTCTTAGAGTATACTTTTATTCGATGCAAAATAATGCGCTGATTTCGGAAATACACACGAAATTGCATGAAATTAGTTGAAGAAAGAAAATTTTATCGCACTTTTGGGTCCGCCGCTATTACTGTAGCTACAGAAATCCGACAAAATTATCAACACTTGAGAATGTCGCTTTAAAATTTGGAGGAAAACTAACGGCATGTAGGTCCATCTGTCTCGGGAAAAAAAGATCCACTTTTTTTGAGAAATATTATATTTTTCTACTGATTTTAGAGTTCTTCCAGAACGTCCAGAAGATCCTCCAATAACCCAGATATCTCCTTTGCAAACCAGAGAGCTATTGGAAATATCAGCTCTTTTTTGATTTAGTGATGCCAATTCCATCCAACTTCCATCGTCTTTCAATTTATAACATTCCTTATGCCAATCGTCATTGGCAACTCCTCCAAAAATATAGATTTCTTCATTGAGTACAACAGCTCCAAAATCTCGCATTCCCATTGGAAGAGTGATGATCAGTTTCTTCCAACTTTGAGCCTTCGAATCGAGCAAATGAATTGTATTCAAACTAATCCATCCTCCCAAAATTAATACCTACAAGCAGAGTCTAAAAGGTCAAAGTCATACCGATGTATTTCTGAGATTCTCTTGAGCTAGCCTCTTTTTCCGGGAAAATTCAATAAATTCCGAGATTTTTGGTCTACTTTTTGGATTGCTGTCCCAACCGCTGGAAGTTATTTTTTGCTTTTCTCTGCTTTGTCAATTCTACGCCTCGCTTTTCAACTCCGATAAAGTGAAAACTTTGATTTTAGAAAGCTAGATTGGCCAGAAATAATTACCGTTTCAATAAGGCTGAAATCTCCAATTCCTCTTGAATATTTGGCCGTTCTCCGTTTAAAATTCGTTCAATTTGCTTGTACAGTGTTATTACCCCCAAGTGACCATACGGCTTTCTAAACTTCTAATCACTATTTTGAAAAACTTCACTAACTTTCGGTGAATAATCTCCCAAAACGTAATGGTTAGCGCATAAATATCTGCCGACTTGCCATATTTAGTTTCATTAAGAAGTTCCGGAGCCATGTAATCTATTGTTCCAATTCTTTTGCAACTCATTTAACCAAAAGCCACACTCACCCACCAGTGTGAGAAGCAATTGTCTGTGGCCCAACCGCTTTAGCCAATCCAAAGTCGGAAATCCTCAAGTCGTCTAGGGATTTCCCAAGTAGAATACTGCAACTCCGATGTGAGGAGAAGGAATCTCACTTTTGAGGCTTGATATCTCGATGCATTATGCCTTTTTCGTGGAGATATTGCAGACCACTTGAAGCCTTTTCAATCCACGAATAAACTTGTTTCATATCGTATTCTACTGAGGCATTATGAATCACTGAAAATGGCGCTATAATGTAAAAAAATTTCTCGACTCGAAAAGTTGCTAAGTTAACTTCTTTTTATGTTTCTAATCGATGATCATTTTCAACTAATATTTTAACGAACTAGCGTCTGATTAAGTTTTGCCCGTTTGTCCTTTATACACATTAATTACCCATCTCACAATTCACTCAATATGAAAAAAAAACCAAACAAACCGTCAAATAAGCTTCCGTTCTCCATGTACTCCATAATGTAGCCAATATAGCAAGACCTGCTATTAGGCGAATAACCTTCTTCTGGAGTCAAAAAACCAAAAAGACGGATGATATTCGGGTGATTGGAATGCTATTTGGAAGATTACTGTAATATTAACAAATAAAACTAACCTTCGCTAGGAGAATAAGTTCCTTCATACCAATTCTATTGAGCTGCCAATCAAATCTTTTGAAAGCTACGTTTCTGCAAATCGATCTCTCAATTTGAATTTTAGTCAGACTTTCATAAACTGGCAAAATTGCTTACCCCAGTCGATCATTGTAGCCGCGCAAGACTTCTCCCCCGCCTCCTCTTCCTATCTGCCGTTTCTCTGTGAAATCGTTGAGACTAAATTCTTTCGCTGGTGCATTAAACTCTTCTTCATCTTGAATTGACAAATCCTGTTGGCTGCCAACTTTTAGGAGATTCACTTGAGCCGGCTTCTCTTTCCGGGAAAATTCAATAAATTCTGAGATTTCCGGTCTACTTCTTGGGTTGCTGTGCCAGCCGCTGGAAGTTATTTTTTGTTTTTCTCTGCTTTGTCAATTCTATGCCCCACTTTTCAACTCCGATAAGTGAAAACTTTGATTTTAGTAAGCCAGATTGGCCAGAAATAATTACCGCTTCAATAAGGCTGAAATCTCCAATTCCTCTTGAATATTTGGCCGTTCTCCGTTTAAAATTCGTTCAATTTGCTTGTACGGAGATATTACCCCCAAGTGACCATACGGCCTTCTAAACTTCTAATCACTATTTTGAAAACTTCACTAACTCTCGGTGAATAATCTCCCAAAAAGTAATAGTCAGGGAATAGATATCCGCCGGTTTGCCATATTTAGTGTAATTATGAAGCTCCGGAGCCATGTAATCTATTGTTCCAATTCTTTTGCAACTCGTTTAACCAAAAGCCACACTCACCTGCCGGTATGAGAAGCAATTGTCTGTGGCCCAACCGCTTTAGCTAATCCAAAGTCGGAAATCCGCAAGTCGTCTAAGGATTTCCCAAGTAGAATACTGCAACTCCGATGTGAGGAGAAGGAATCTCACTTTTGAGGCTTGATATCTCGATGCATTATGCCTTCTTCGTGGAGATATTGCAGCCCACTTGAAGCCTTTTCAATCCACGAATAAACTTGTTTCATATCGTATTCTACTGAGGCATTATGAATCACTGGAAATGACATTTTGATGTCTCAAGTTAAAACGAAGTAAGATTTTTTTTAAAAGAAAGCCAAAGATTTTTTCACTTGAATAAATCCAATCCACTATTCAAACATCAAAGCATTGCTTTTTCACTCAACATAGGGAAAAAAGACCGAACAAACCATTATATAAGCTCCCCTTCTCCATGTACTCCATGATGTAGCCAATGCAGAAAGATCTGTTATTAGGTGAATAGCCTTCTTCTGGAATCAAAAAACCAAAAAGACGGATGATATTCGGGTGATTGGAATGCTGTTTGGAAAATCGTTGTAATATTAACAAATAAAACTAACCTTCGCTAGGAGAATAACTTCACCCATTTCTGTTTTATTGATCTGCCTAGTAAGTCTCTTGAAAGCTACTTTTCTGCAAATGGATCTCTCAATTTTAATTTTTAGTCAGACTTCCATAAATTGGTAAAATTGCTCACCCCAGTCGACCATTGTAGCCGCGAAAGACTTCTCCCTCGCCTCCTGCTCCTATCTGTTCTCTCTCTGTGAAATCATTGAGGCTAAATTCGGAAATAACTAAAGAAGCATTTATTGTTAGGGTAGACTTACCAGAATTAACTACTAGACTTTTTTCTGAAGGAAGAAGGCCACTCATCAAGGTGGCGAATAGGCAAACCCGGCGTTAGACTCTATTGATTCGGCCGTTGTTTGCCTTATCGTGATAAGGTGGTTTAGTCTTTATTTGGAGAATATGTATGTAATTTTCGAGTAACTGTGATCTGAAGAATAAGCAGAGATAGAAGAAGAGCTTAGATTTTTGATCGAATTACGGTTATTTTGTCCGAGCTCTAGTCTGTCTCAAAGCTACCCATGTATCGGAGATTCTGTTCAAGCATTTGACCAATTGGCTCATATGATACTGGATACTCACTCGTCCATCCCAGCTGAGGGCTCATATAAGCTAATTCGAACAAATTTCGGAAAGAAATTCGAATAGTTTTACTCGTATAATAAAAATCTCGAAAATAAAATTCTTTCTTTTTTAGAGGAAATCTACTTCTCTAATTTCACTCGTCTATTCATCAATTTTTTACACGAATTGATGGCGAAATTTTCGTTTTTTACTTAAACGTATAGTTAGCAAACCCCTGAAGTCGCACATCGAAAGCGGGAGGGTCGTCTGAACTGACTGAACAGGTCCTACAATCGTCTGAAGGAGGTTCACTCGATGCAGCCGAAGAACTGGGAGACCCTCTCCAATCTGACCTCTACGACTGGTCGTCTGGCTGAGAAGAGCGACTTTCGGACGAAGATCCGTCTCGGCTTCGAGTTCAAGGGTTATCTGAATCTGGTCATCAGTCAGTGAACTGCCTCTCTTATGTAATTATCGCTGGGAGCTGAATCAAATAGATATTTATGGAGTCAGCAAGTTTTATAAATTCCCAAGTCTTCGATTGGCTCAAAGTCTCATCGCGAGCCATTATAGCCGGACCAGACATCACAACTTCTCGATGGAAAAGCCTAAACTTCAATTTTAATTACTGTAGCTAAAGAATTTCAAAGATTTTATTTAAAAAAGCTTCAAAAGACCATAAAAAGCACCATCTATTAACCCATTGACGACCGTGTGGGCCACCAGTGGCCCACACTTATATTATTGATGGCTATGCCTTTTTTTGTATCTTTCACAGTTTTTATGTATTTATTAGAATAATTACATCCAAACAAAGCTACACAACCAATGGTCTAGGAACTCTTTATTTTGAACTCGAGCAGGAATTAGAACAAAAATATTATTTTATAGAAATTTTTAATCGCACTTCTTATGATAGCCTTGAAAACATTTAAGACAAAAATGTGAATAGCATTTAGTGCATCGGGTTGTGACTTTTCTAGTGCGATTCATAGCATATAATCGACCTTTTGCTTGGCATAGATTCTTGTAACAGATAGTACATCGCTTCCTTGTCTCTCTTCCTCGTACCTCTTCCAGTTTGTGGCATATTCTCGGCGAAAGAGTGTATTGACTTTTTTCTAATAGTGATTCCACAATTTTCATTTTAAACTCATTTAGACGAATTTTTTATTTCGTATCACAAAATAGCCGCCAGGCATTTACGACAGCAGTTTGCGTAACTAAGTGGAAAAAAATACGTAAATACCATTTTGTTATAGACGCGCTATAAAAGGAGCATTATCCTTTGATAAATCAGTCTTGCCTTCTCTCTCTTATCTATAGGGGGTGGCCCTCGGGTCGTGGGGATCATGGGTCTATAACAGTATATCCAAATAATTAAGGCAAAAGTCTTCTGATTTTATAATACTTCCTTTAAAATATATAGCTACTGTACCTTTCATAAATTTGCCAACAATTAGACCATCGTTTTCGTTGAAAATTTCTTTTGTAAGGAATGTAATGTCCAGTTGATGTTGATTTGGATGCCGATCATAAGTCCGGAACATGTTCTTCAAATCCTCCATTGTATTGGCAATTACAACAACTTTAGTAATTTTTTTTTTAACTTTTAGGAATTTGTCAAATTAAATAAGAGCAATCAATCTCTTCCGGAAATTGAGATAAGAATTAGAATGTCCTCTGATGTGGCCTCTCAACTTATGTGCCATGGAAATAGTGCAGCTCTCAATAAGTCGTTTTCTATTTATAAAAATGAAGAAAATAAAGTTCTTCAACTCACTACAGAGTGAGTTCTCTTACGAGAAGATTCCAGTATTAAAATAGATGGAATAATTAGGCTAAGTATGATGCTGAATATATCAGTGAGGACAAGCGAGAAATATCCATAGGGATTGGAAGATTAGCAGAACAAGCTATTTCCACCAGAGAAGTAAGTAAAAAATGATAAAATCTTGAAAATTCTTTAGGAAGGTTCAGTATCTGTACAAAGTGGATTTGCCTCCAACAATATTCAGACTGGAAGAAACTCATCCCAGCCTGTCTCCTTCTCTTGGGAGAGCGCCAACACATTCCATTAACCCATTGACGACCGCACGCTTTTTTCGTGTCTGGCATCTGGAACCAAAGCGCTTTCAGGGTATTTTCAAGTGTGGTCCACCGGTGGCCCACACGGTCCCACAAGACTCCATTTTTTATATTATTTGTCCATTTTCGGTAGAAATAGAATTTTTTTGGTAGATCATGATGGACACTGACTGTTCTGATGAATCGGACTTAGATTCAAGTTTTGAAAGACTTCTCTTGGACTCTGATGCAGAAGACGCCGATGCAACAGTGATTGACGACTCGCAGGTTGATGCTTTAGTTCTTCACCCAACAAGTGAATTTGACTCCGACTCTGATTCCTCAAGGACTGTTAGTAGTGATACTAGTGAGGGATGGATAAGTGAAACTGAAGTCAACAATAGATGGCGATTTACTGATGCTTTTGGACCAGATGCTGCAGTGTTGATGTGCAACGAACCCGTAGAGTTCTATAACCTTTTCCTTGATGGTTCACTCATGGATTTTATTGTGACGGAAACAAATCGCTATGGAAAAACCAAAAGTGCTGATTTTATCGAAACTGACGGAAAAGAATTGAAGAAATTCATAGCTTTATGCATCCAAATGGGACTCGTCAAATTACCCAGTCTTCGAGACTATTGGAGTACTCGACCTGCTCTAGGAAGACACTCAATAACAGGAAGAATCATGGCAAGAAACCGATTTGAACAACTGATGAGCTCTCTTCATTTCTATGATAATTCGAAAGCCGATGGAGATCGATTGTTCAAGATCAAGGAATTTGTTGAACTTTTCAATGGAAACTGTGAACGAATGTATCGTCCTGGAAAAGAAATTGCTATTGACGAATCCCTAGTGCCGTTCAGAGGAAGAATTATTTTTCGACAGTACATTCCGTCGAAAAAACACAAGTACGGTATAAAGTTTTTCAAGCTTTGTTCTAAGGGAGGATACACGTGGAGAACAAGAGTATATGCTGGGAAGCAGGCATTTCATGATGTACGATTGGCTGATTCGATAGTTCTTTCACTAATGGATGGACTTTTGGACAATGGCAGACAACTATATTGTGATAATTGGTATTCATCAGTTGGACTCGCCAAAAAGCTAATCAAAAGGAAGACACACATGATCGCCATAATGAGAAGAAATCGCAGGGAAATCCCCATTTCAATTAAAGATAAAAGATTGAAAAGAGGAGAGATATACTCTCAACAGAATAAGGATGGGATACTTGTTTTGAAATGGAAGGACAAAAGGGAGGTTCTGATGATCTCAACTTGTCATGATGGAAAAGTCGGAGAATCTAACAAGCCAGTGGTCGTTGAAGATTATAATAAGCTGATGGGGTTCGTGGATCAAAGTGATCAAATGGCTGCTTATTCTCCTTTTGTACGCCGTACCATTAAATGGTATTTACGTATTTTCTTCCACTTAGTTACGCAAACTGCTGTCGTAAATGCCTGGCGGCTATTTTGTGATACGAAAGAAAAAATTCGTCTAAATGAGTTTAAAATGAAAATTGTGGAATCACTATTAGAAAAAAGTCAATACACTCTTTCGCCGAGAATATGCCACAAACTGGAAGAGGTACGAGGAAGAGAGACAAGGAAGCGATGTACTATCTGTTACAAGAATCTATGCCAAGCAAAAGGTCGATTATATGCTATGAATCGCACTAGAAAAGTCACAACCCGATGCACTAAATGCTATTCACATTTTTGTCTTAAATGTTTTCAAGGCTATCATAAGAAGTGCGATTAAAAATTTCTATAAAATAATATTTTTGTTCTAATTGCTGCTCGAGTTCAAAATAAAGAGTTCCTAGACCATTGGTTGTGTAGCTTTGTTTGGATGTAATTATTCTAATAAATACATAAAAACTGTGAAAGATACAAAAAAAGGCATAGCCATCAATAATATAAGTGCGAGCCACCAGTGGCCCACACGGTCGTCAATGGGTTAAAGATTATCACTTCTCGCCTCTCATTTGGAGGAATACATGAAGAAACTATCGGAATTAACCTTTCTGAATGTGTTAAACCAGACCTGATTGCAATAATTGGTACAAAGGAAGAATGCAAAATTGGGAATGAGCTCATAAAGAAGGAATTTCCAAACTCAACTATCCACAATTTTTGCTTTGAGGACAGAGTTGGGATGAATGTGGGTGCAAGCACAATCGACAGTAATCTCTATGTACTTGTTAAAGAGGATGGTCTCACTTTTATCAAGTACCACCCTGATAAGTTGGATGCAGCTATGAAGAAGTTTACGTTTCCTATGTACAAAGACTTCAGGTTTAATAGGCTTAATGGCAAGTGGGTGGCTGAATGATCTCTCAGCCTATTATATTCTTGCCATGTTGTCTTACAAATAAATTTGTTGCAAAATAGCTTTTTCATAATTAAAGTAGCAAAAAAGGGTAATTTTAAAGCTGTCCAGAAAATTGGCGACTTTTAGAAGGCAAATTCCCTGGTTAGAAGCCCTGAAAGCTTTCATCAGTATTAATCGCGATCAGAAATTGAGGACTGATTGCTATTCAGGAGCTATAGTCGGTCATTTCCGCTGCATTAATGTTTTTATCGAAACAGCCAGTTACTACACAAAAATAAAGGAGATGATTTTGAGTCAACAGAGAACTCACTATTTTCCAAGTTTAAATCAAATTTCTCTACTCACAATATTTACAAAAGTCTCTAGTGCTGCATGCTGCTAAATATTTTAATACTTTGAAGCTGAATCCTCAATTGATCAAAAACGAAATAACAACTCTGCTCTCGGTGAGCCTATTATTCTGGAAGAAAGGCCAATTCAGCTGCAAGGAAATCAACACATTGTGACTCTTTTCGGCTTCATTACAGAAGACAACAAAGAGATTGGAATCTTGATGGAATACTGTAGAGGAGGCTCTTTACTTGAATGTTGATTTTATCTTTAAAAAAAGGTAATTAATTGAATTTCCAGTGATAGATAGAGGGAAGAAGGAATACACTGAGAAGGAGATATTGTTCTGGACTACCCAAGCAGCTAGTGGGCTTTGCTACCTCCATGACAACAATATAATCCATAGAGATGTCAAACCAGACAAGTTTGTAGCCATTTCTCGACAAAAGTGATTTCCAGCATGGTTTTGAATTCGGATCATTCTATCCTAAAGATAGCTGATCTTGGAATAGCAAAAATAACTGAAAAAACAGCCCTGGCAGCAGGAACATGCCGATTTGGAACATATGGCTACAATTGTGAAGAAGCCTCCACGCGCGAGCTTTACAATTCAACTGTGGATGTTTTCTCACTGGGAAGATTCATTTGACATATGATCTACAGGGTGACCCAAAATAACGTGGACAAATTTAATTGGATCCTATCTCTAATATTTTTCTATGCTTTCTAAAAATTTCTTTAACCATTTTACTCTCCATATTTTTGTGTACTATGTTTGTGCTTTTCATATCTTATCTGCTTAATTTTTTTTTTTCAGCATGACCAAATTAAGAAGCTCAATTTTAGAGCTTTTTCGTAAAGGAAAATGACAAAGTGAAATTGTTCAACTGCTCAGTGTCCCCAAGCAAACCGTTTCAAAGACGATCTTTCGTTTCAAGGAGTTAGGTGATGAAAGCGACTATCCAGGCAGAGGAAGAAAACGTACTGTCAACAACTCAGCAAATCGAAAAATCATCAAGAAAAGAATTGACGAAATCCAAGAACATCAATGAGAAAAATTAGTCGTGATACTGGTATCAGTCGCGAAACGGTTCGTCGTATAGCTAAAAAGGAGCTTAAACTCAAGCCATACAAGCTTCAAAAAGTTCAAGAGCTTACAGAAGAAAATAAGAAAGTTAGACTTCAAAGATGCCGAAAACTCCTTAAGGGGGCCGCAGGTCAAAATTGGGAGAGACTTCTGTTCACAGATGAGAAGCTGTTCACTATTGAGCAAGTCCACAACTGCCAAAATGATAGAATATGGTCTACAAAAGCTCCAGGCTCCTCTGCAATTGTCCAGCATCGTCAAAATCCTCTTTCTGTCATGGTGTGGGGAGGAATTTGTGCTACGGGCAAAACACCACTGGTTTTTCTTGAAAAAGGAGTGAAAATAAATCAAGAACTATATCGTCGTGATGTTTTGGAGGCGGTAGTACTTCCGTGGGCACAACAGCATTTTGGAAACAAGAAATGGACTTTCCAGCAAGATTCCGAACCCTCTCATAGGGCAAAAAAGACTCAAGACTACTGTAGGACCCATTTTCCGCAATTTATCACTTCTGAAGAATGGCCATCTTACTCGCCGGATCTTAATCCGCTTGACTATAGCATTTGGTCAATATTGGAGACAAGAGCTTGCTCTAAACCACACAAAAGTTTAGAATCTCTCAAACGATGATTGAAAAGAGAATGGGACAAATTATCTCCGGAAGAGCTGCGGCCCATAGCACAAAATTTCAAGAAGCGATTGCTGCTCTGTATCAATGCTCGTGGTGGCCATTTTGAAACCGACTGAAAATATTGTTGACTAACATCCTTAGTTACTGTTTCATATTGTCATAATTATAATTTCTACTGAATTAATAAAAATATCCATAAAAAACCTTGTCCACGTTATTTTGGGTCACCCTGTATTAGGTTGGCAACTAATTTGTGTTACACTTTTCAATTTTTAATTTACAAACTGTTTTTCCTCGAATGTTTATTCTTCAACCACTAACATATCCTCCATCGGTATCAACAACATGTTGCCAACGCGCTGGCAACTTGTAGATTCCTTCCTTGTAGAAGCCTGGAGACTTGCGATCAAAGAATGATTGAAGGTCCGTTTTGAGGTCATCTTCATCAACAAAGTGCCGTCCTTCAAGATGATGAGCCAGAGATCTGAACAAGTGGTAGTCGGATGGAGAAATGTCCGGGCTATAAGCTGGATGAGGAAGTGTCGTCCAATCGAGACTGTGCAGTTTCATCTGAGTCATTTTTGAGACATGCGGCCTCGCGTTGTCATGAAGGAAGTAGACTTTCCTCTGTTTCCCTTTCAATTTGGCAGCCACCCGGTCCAGTTGCTTGCAGTATTTCTCAGCATTAACCGTAGATCCTTGTGACAAAAGTTTCCAATGAATTACTCCTTTCACATTCCACCAGCAGCACAACATAACCTTCTTAGACTCTGGTCGAGGTGTAGGGACTCCTTTCTCTCCTGGTTTGAGCCATTGGCGCTTTCGGGAATAGTTCACGTAGAAGATCCACTTCTCGTCTCCAGTTACCAGATAATCGAGCCAATCAGGACTATAGTGGACAGTCAGAAGAGCGTTACAGATGTCAGATCTCATCTGGAGCTGATGTGCAGTTAGAGCATGAGGAATCCAGACGGAGCATTTCCACGCGAATCCAGAAGATGGGCTTCTATCGTTGTATGGCTGCATTGAAAGCACTCAGCTAGACATCGGGTAGTCTGACGAGGACCTTTTCAATGGCTTCTTTGAGGCCGCTTTCATCGAAGGTGGATGGACGTCCAGAGTGAGGTTCATCGTTCAGGGAGAAATTTCCAGTAGAGAATTGTTGGAACCATCTGTTGACCGTCATGTGGGAGACCGTTCTATCGCCTATCACCTGGTTGATTCTGGCTGCGGTAGCCCTCGCAGATGAGCCCAAACGAAACTCATATAGAATGTTCGATCTCAAGCCTTCACGAGACAACTGAAGATCGCCGCCAGTAGAAGCCATCTAGGGAACCCGCTAGTGGTAAAATATGGAGTACTTAGCATAGATTAATTATCTGTATTATTGGCTTAAACAGGTAAACAAAATAATTTCTTATAAAGAAATTTTTAAAGTGTAACACAAATTAGTTGCTAACCTAATATCTGTATTTAAGTTTTGTTAGCGTTAAAAGCCATCATTGTCTCCTCTTTTTCCCACATGAAACAAAGGATCATAAACGGCTGATAGCAAACAAAACTCCAAGACACTTTAAAAGTTCAATATGTGATTTAATTTCTTTTTTAAAAAGGAGACTCCCCCTCTCTCTCGGACAATTTGAAGTATTTCATATGTTGGATCAAAAAAGTAATTCGAATGACGAATAATCGTTACAAATTAAAGAAAAAAGGAAGGAGATTCGATTAGATGTTAGGCTTATCAGCCCAGTCTTGCAAATAAGATAAACCTTTATGAGCCAATTTCTGTTTATTTCTGTTGGAATTCTCCATTCGAAGTCTTTACATTTCTTGTCTTAAACGCTCAATTTCTTGATCCTTCTCAACTATAATAGCCTGAGCTTCATACAGTGCGTCCAGAAATTATATAACCACCCATTTTTTGGCCTTTTTTCCCAATTTTTTTAGGTTTTTGAAAAATTGGTGAGTGCCATTATTTTTCTCGCGCGAAAAAACCCCGATAGCCAAAATTTCAGCTAATTTCATCTATCGGATCCAGAGTTATGACCAAAAGCCCCAAAAACAGGTGTCCAGAAATTATATAACCACTTTTCAAAATAGGCCGCCATGGCCCTGGGACATCATTTTAAATAGCGAAAACAAGTCAAAGTGAAAAGTAAGACTTTAGCGATGATAAATCCCATAATCCCATCAATCATATCAAATAATGCCGCATGGTACAGCTGTCAGTACCGAAGAAAAGGCAAAGATCGTTGCCTACCGTGATACAGGGATGTCATTCCGAGAAATTGGCCGAAGATTAAACCGCCATCATGTCGTCGTCTGTCGCTTCTTAGCCGATCCACATGGTTATGGCAAAAACAATTCGACTAGAGGAAGAAAAGCTAAACTTGGTCCAAGAGAGAAGTGTCTAATTGTCAGAAGTGCCAGCAATCAAGTTACCAGCCTTCGAGAAATTCGAGATGATCTACAGCTCAATGTGTCTCGAGAAACAGTACGCCAAGTTCTCCAAAAAAGTGGGACAATTGTTTCGATGAAGATGAAGAAGGCACCGAGACTTACGGCAACACACATTCAAGCAAGACTCAACTTTGCCCATCATCATTTGTCCAGGCAAACAAATTTTTCAAAAGTTGGTTATTTGTTTTCGCATTTGGGTTTTTTAAGGTAATATGGTCAGACGAGAAGAAATGGTTCCTAGATGGGAATCGCCATTATTGGCATGATCTTCGTAAGGAGCCTAGAGTTTTCTCGAGAAGGGGTTTTGGGGGTGGAAGCGTCATGGTTTGGGCAGCTTTTTGTGCAGACAGGACAGTCGGGCTGCAGTTTCTAACTTCAAGAATGAACTCTACCGATTACCAAGCTGTCCTGACTGCCAAACTGCTCCCATTCTTGGCAACCTCTGGCGTTGGCTACGTTTTCCAGCATGACAACGCCCCCATTCACGCGAGCGCTTCCACTTCTCAGTGGCTAGCTACAATGAACGTGAGAGTGATGAACTGACCAGCGTGCAGTCCTGATCTCAACCCTATCGAGAATCTTTGGGGGATCTTAGTGAGACGAGTTTATGTCAATGGAAGTCAGTTTGCCAACACGAACGACCTGAGAGCCGCTATCACTCGAGAATGGGTCGCTTTGGATCCTCAAGTTCTCAAGAATCTCTCCAAGTCTCTTCCTCGTCCTTTGATAGAAGTTATTCAGAAAAATGGAGGACAAACCAGTTATTGAACAGTTAATAATAAAGTGGTTATATAATTTCTGGACACCTGTTTTTGGGGCTTTTGGTCATAACTCTGGACCCGATAGATGAAATTAGCTGAAATTTTGGCTATCGGGGTTTTTTCGCGCGGGACAAATAATGGCACTCACCAATTTTTCGAAAACCTAAAAAAATTGAGAAAAAAGGCCAAAAAATGGGTGGTTATATAATTTCTGGACGCACTGTAGATTTTTATTTAAAAAGAATCAACTTTTCAACGGGCAAACATCTTTTTATTAATAGGATTGCTCAAAAAATGAGTTTGGATAATGAGGAGATGTCAATGCATATGTGCTTAGAATGCAATAAAATTGTAATGTAAGTCAGGGAGGGGGATTGACTCCGCGATCCACCTGACAACACAAAAATTGAATCATGGCTACTGGGGCCCCTAAAGGTTAATAGTTCCGAACGTTTTATATAGTTGATTGAACAAGGAAGAAAAGAGACTTAGATTTTTTATTTGATCAGATAGTAAAATCAAACAGAGAATTGAGGGGGTGAGAAACTATTCTCTTGGTATAAGCCGCTCAGATCATTGATTGTCCAGCCGCTTGCATTGCCAGCAAGCGTCCTTCTGTCTTCTTTTCTACTTCTTCATCTAGTCACAAAACTAAGTTTTCTCAGCAGATTGATTCAGACTACCACTGATAGGATCTCTCCTTTTTTGAGAAGTAGTCTCCCTTGAAGATGGGGGCTGTTTACAGCTTGATGCCGGAAGAGATCGACACTCAAATTATAAACATCTTTGCTGAGTATTTCAATGACGGATTGGAGGTATTTCCTCCCTAAGAGCAATAATTGAAATTAACAGCATCTAGCCACTCCCGATCAAGTGGAAATCAACGCGAATCTCCTAGCCAATGAAGAATATTCTTGGCAAATGATGGAAGACAGAGAAATGCTCAAGGTAATGACTTTTGACGCTAACAAAACTTAAATACAGACATTCCCAGTTGTAAAAATTGACAAACTATTTGAATTTATTATAAAAGAAGAAGTGAATATGCTAAGCGAAATGACGTTTGACTTCTTACCTTATTTTATGAATGGTTCGGATGAATATTGTCCAGAAAATATGTGGATTGTAGGACAAACCACGGCTAAAACGTTTAGTTTAGATTTCACCTGAGTGTTTCAAATACATCCTTTTGTATATTTTTGATAAAGGACCAACGCTGGACACCTTTGAAATGACAGGTAAAAGGCTGCTTTTAAAGGGACTGCAACTCCACCAAAAAATATGTTTTTTTTGCCAAAGATCATCTTCTCTTTGCCTTTTTGCGCGCCTCGAACTGTTCGTTTAGAAAAATAATATAGCAATCGTTTCAGCATGGAGTATAATGGAACAAATCGACTCTTATAACTTTCTATATAAAAGCATTTTGTATGAAGTTGGAAGCGTCTTGTTTGAAAATGTTGTAAGTTTATCAAAACAATCTTAAATTGGTCAGAAATTCTGTGAAACCTATGAACAGAAAGTTGAATCAAGCCATCGTATTGTAGCCTACCTCTATGGCTTTGGAAATCATGATTATTGCTACACAACTGGAGATATCAGCTATTTATATTCCAAGGCAGAACGTGACATCTACACTCAATATCGTCAAGTAAGGCTTAAGATTCCGACCTATCTCCCATCTTTTCCATAACTTTGGATAGATTTGACCTATTTTTGATGTTCCGAAAAGTTGTAGAGGAGAGCTACAACTTTGTAGAACATTGAAAGCAAGTGGAAGATTGTACAAAGTTAACCCTTCATCTAGTAGAAAAGAATTGGGATGATTCCTTTCAAGGGATCATATTTCTACTCATATTGAATTGACAAATTGCAGAAAATGACAAAAGATTTGATATTTCTCCTCGAGAACAATGATATATTAGCTGGCGCCTATCCTTTAGAAAGTCATTCTGAGGGGGAGTTATTCTCATTGATGATGCCATTCGCAACAGATGAAGAGAAGCAAGAAATTAAAAAATTTGGTGTAAGTCTAGCTAACCTATCGGAATTGAGCTGGA
Source organism: Oscheius sp. JU1382 (assembly GCA_932521405.1). Lineage (NCBI taxonomy): Eukaryota > Metazoa > Nematoda > Chromadorea > Rhabditida > Rhabditidae > Oscheius > Oscheius sp. JU1382. The sequence goes on from OW051479.1 coordinate 8,568,841, forward strand.
AGATCTGAAGATAAATGGACATTTCCAGGCAAAATTGGAGATAACACAAATGATCTACATGCATACTCAAGAGTTTCTTAAAAGCAACGACGACGATAAAGTCTGGAAGTGGAGATATTTCAACTATTTCTCGTGTAATTCGATCTATCCTACAATTGTTATCAAGGCGTTTGACGACTTTGTAAGGATTGAATTCGCCTTTTAACCTAATCAGTTTTTAGTATAAGGAAAAAGGAATTGACTTGACTAGAAAGAAAGAAACTGACTTGGCTTATGGCTTATTGGTGGGTATTTTGAATCAGCTTTGATTAATTAATTTAAACAGGAAGAGCTCCAAGATGCATCATTTTATAGCGAAAGTCTGCTACAGTATTATCCAAATCCATTACTGAGTAATTTTCAACCGGAGATCTTAAAATTTGACGACAACAACAAGTCGACACAAATCCTCAATCTTGATGCAATCTACGCTCAAGGAATGCAAAAGTACCGTATTTCTGCTAATAGAAGTCTCCTGTTTCAATGCAGTCTGTTCAGAAAAAAGACGACAGCTGATGCCCCGAGAAAAGGGGTTTTTGTGAGCCATTTTATCCTTTAAAAAATTCTCAATCTCGCCGTAAAACACCTTTTCTCGGGCATCAGTTGTCTTTTTTTATGAACAGACTATAAAAGAAATTCGATTCAAAACTCAAAAATCTATTGATTCTTCCAGGCCTCCAAGATTTGATCTAAACCCCAATGAATACAAAAATGAAATGGAAACGAGAATATCTTACGATCTATTAATCGATATTTTTCAAATAAATGGAAGGAAATTTTATGAGGCAGAGTAAGTAGCTTCCAGCCTTTAACAAATTCTAGTTCTACTTGGGAAGAACTTTTACGACTTCTTGGAAATTTTTCCACAAGATTGAAATCGATTTTACAGCAAGAAGAAGAAAGGTTTTATCCTTTCCACATTTTCCACGATCTCATTAAATCAGCTGGTCGGATTTCTGAATCACTCTATGAAATATTCCCACAAGAGGTTTGATTATTCCAAAAAAGTGCTCAAAAGCGACAGCACTCTTCGCATGAAGGAGAAAGGCTGTTTTTGCTGCTTATTGGTTGGAAGCGAGGCGGACATCATTCTCAAATTTATTTTGAACAGGCATGGGCACTTCTGAAGAATTATTCCAACAGTTTGATGCAATTCCAAACTTTGCAGATTTATTGCGCCGTTCGTTTCAACCTTAACTTTAATCAGAATTTCTAGAGCGTTGTCGAGTTTTTTGAACATTTTCTGGATGAAAAACTGGAAAAAGAGATGAAACACTTATTGGAATCTCGATGGAATGCAGAAAAAGTTTTTGTAGAGTTCTTAATAAAGGAATCCTTGTTTGAGCAAAATGTTTCCGAAGAAGCACTTGAGTCGCTTAGAGAAGACATAACCAATTACCCGTTTGCTTTTCTTCAAGCATTTGTCAAAACTCTTTTGGTAAGCTTTCTAAGAATCTATCGTATTCTCTCGCTTCCCCAAAAATCAAAAGCTACAGCCTTGTAGACTTGAGTAAATTCATGACAATCTATCCTTCCAAGAGAGAAAGAATACGGTAATTAGCTACTATTTTTAGATGTTTGTCTATAAACTTCGAACAACTGGCAAAATTAAAAGATATGGAGGGAGAGACGGGCGCTGCATTAATGTTTTTATCGAAACAGCCAGCTACTACACAAAAATAAAGGAGATGATTTTGAGTCAACAGAGAACTCACTATTTTCCAAGTTTAAATCAAACTTCTCTACTCACAATATCTGAAGTAAAACAGGATATTAAAAAAAAACATTTTTAGGCCTTACTCGGGATGCTTGGAAAAAGCAATGAAAATATCCCAACAGAAAAGGTAAATCTCTCTTCCTTCCCAGGATCCCAATTTTCCAGCTTGGAATTCTCTTCGGCGGCGACTGGGGAAGTGTTCTCTCAATGCTAGGCGTAAGTCATCACAAACTATATAAATAAATTGCTAGCGTTCTCGCTTTGTCTCCTACGAAAAAAGCTCCTTGACGGAATTTAAAGAACTCGGTGGTGGTACACAAGGGGACACAGTTCTCGTCTTAACGAAAAAGTCTCTAGTGCCGCATGTTGCTAAATATTTTGATACTAAGCAAATGAATTCTCAATTGATCAAAAACGAAATAACAACTCTGCTCTCGGTGAGCCTATTATTCTGGAAGAAAGGCCAATTCAGCTGCAAGGAAATCAACACATTGTGACTCTTTTCGGCTTCATTACAGAAGACAACAAAGAGATTGGAATCTTGATGGAATACTGTAGAGGAGGCTCTTTACTTGAATGTTGATTTTATCTTAAAAAAAGGTAATTAATTGAATTTCCAGTGATAGATAGAGGGAAGAAGGAATACACTGAGAAGGAGATATTGTTCTGGACTACCCAAGCAGCTAGTGGGCTTTGCTACCTCCATGACAACAATATAATCCATAGAGATGTCAAACCAGACAAGTTTGTAGCCATTTCTCGACAAAAGTGATTTCCAGCATGGTTTTGAATTCGGATCATTCTATCCTAAAGATAGCTGATCTTGGAATAGCAAAAATAACTGAAAAAACAGCCCTGGCAGCAGGAACATGCCGATTTGGAACATATGGCTACAATTGTGAAGAAGCCTCCACGCGCGAGCTTTACAATTCAACTGTGGATGTTTTCTCACTGGGAAGATCCATTTGGCATATGATCTATCGAGATTTTCCTGAGAATCCAACAGTAGAAAAGACAACAAAAGTTGGAAATCTGGCTGCCCAGAAAGCTGGAAATAATTGGTCGATTTATGATTCATTTGAAGGCCGTTCCTATCCAGAAGTAATTCCAATTTCATTAGAAGTTTGGCGCTTCCACATTGGGTAATTTGAGAGTTTATTAAAAGAGCTCAAGCTTTTAGAATGATGGTCAAAGGGAAAGAAAACCGCCCAAATATGGAAAAAGTTTATACATTTTTTAGTCAAAAGAGTAGAGAAAATCCTACAGAGCCAGTTGATAAAACAGGCTTTAGCAAAATGGGGTTTAGCTTCTGAATCAAAGCCTACAAATGAAGAAATACAAGATTTCCTGAGTGCTCTATGAATAAATGTTTTATTTTGTGTTGAATTGTAATTGATCATCCATTGCCGAGCCGGACTAAACGCTACTCTGATAAAAAGTGAGCAATCAAGAGGGCAAAAAACTCTGGATTTTGACAGTCCGGCAGCTTTTATTCGCGCTTTTGAATCTCGCCTCGATTACTGCATCTAAAAAAGCCCTGTAGGCTGTTTGCTCTCAAAAATAATAGAATTTATTTGGGAGAAAAAGCTTTGAGTAAATGGTCTGCATAGTCAGATTAGCTTAAGCCGATCACCCGTGCGGTCGATCTGTTTGTCTTCTCTCCCATTTGCAGAACCTTAGCAAGAGCAAAATGGTAGCCAAAACAAAAAGACCTAGAGGAATCAATAAACTCCACCTTTGCTGTTTAAATGTGAGAAAACTAGCTTCTCAAGCACGCCTGTTAGGACTCCAGCTAACCCTCGAAAACATCAACGCGAATTGGATCGTCCTGTCTGAGATTAGACTAAAAAGTAGTGATTTGATAGACCTGGCGGAATCGAATTATAGACTCTACTACACCAGGCCAAACTTAAAAAGCGACCCATTGGGCACAGGTTTCCTAGTCTCAAAACAAATCCAACATATGGTAGAGGACTTCGAGGTGATCCTTCCGAGAATCTTGCGAATCAGTCTACGCATCAAAGGCTCTCTACACGTTTTTTACTCAATACACTGCGACACACAATTATGGAGCCACTATCAAAATTGGCGTATCTTGGCCGGATGAGATTCTTTTGGGCTGAAATAACTTTTATTTAATTCTTTGGCATTTTGACCTTATTTTCCTATATAATATAGCCAGGCAAGTTTGTTGAGTAAAAAATGATAGCCTCACCTCCAAAAGTGACGTTTCTTGAAATTTCAAAAACTCAATCTATCAAAATTTGGCTGATGCAGTTCGATTCAGCTCGATTTCGTGATTCCAAAACACTTTAAATCTCAAAAAAAGGTTGGAAACAAGCCGAGTTATGAGTTAAAAAGGATGAAACTTTTGGCTCAAAAACATGCATTTCGAAAAAAAACGCGCTTTTTTATCCTAAAACTAGTTAAAATTGACGTCTTTTTAAATTCATAACTCGGCTTGTTTCCAACCTTTTTTTGAGATTTAAAGTGTTTTGGAATCACGAAATCGAGCTGAATCGAACTGCATCAGCCAAATTTTGATAGATTGAGTTTTTGAAATTTCAAGAAACGTCACTTTTGGAGGTGAGGCTATCATTCTTTACTCAACAAACCTGCCTTGCTAGATTATGGAGGAAAATAAGGCCAAAATGCCAGAGAATTAAATAAAAGTTATTTCAGCCCAAAAGAATCTCATCCGACCAAGATATGCCAATTTTGATAGTGGCTCCATAATTGTGTGTCGCAGTGTATATGCCCCATGCAGCAACGGCCTTTCAACAGACTTTGAAGTTTTCGAGGACTTCATGGACAATCTTCTTCTAGTTTTGAAACAAGACAAGACCGGAAGAAACAACAAAATCATTCTTGAAGATTTTAACGCTAGAATAGGAAAAAAAAAGAGGTCGGAGAAATTATGATAGAAAAATACGGCTTCGGTGTTAGAAACCGCAGAGAAGCGCACCTAAGCGATCTGTGTCACCTTCTAGGTCTTCACGTCTCAAACACTTTCACATGTAATAGAGCTGGTCGCAGATGGAGGTGAAGAGTCCCGAACGGAGTATTCTATTCACAAATAGACTACATCCTCCTCCCAGAGAAATTGTTCAAATGTCTAAAAAATGCCCAAACGGTCACGAGCCTGAACTTTGCCAGCGACCACAGAATGGTACGTGCATCTCTAAATGTCAAGTACCTCAACAAGCGCCAAAAAAAGAGATGGACGGATGCAAAGACACTAAAAAGCGAAATCACCAGAATGATGGAAATGAAGTCATCTAGCTGGGTCCCATAGGATAGAAGCCCGACGGATTGCTACAGTCTGCTAATCGCGGCAATCAGTGATGCTCAAAAAATTTCAAACAGAAGAAATCCTTCCCAGGAGGATATCCGAAAACACTATGAAATGGTTGAAAAGAAGGCATGTACTCTAAGACAAAAATAACACAAAAAGCAAGATTGAAGTCTCGCTAGTGTCCAAAATAGCTAGGAAATCCATCGACAAAGACCTAATGGCCAGGAAAATCCAACTAGCTCAAGAAGCTTTAAAAAAAAGGAAGCGCTTTTCGGGAATTAAAGAGAGAAAAATGCATAGGATGGAGCAAAATGACACAACTAAGAGACTTCTCCGGTGGTCCCATTATATCTAAGGAGAAAGACATTTTAAACTCAATCAAAATCTTCTACAACGACCTCTAAAAAAGTAAAATACAGTGCCAGCCTAGCCTATTACTTCCCCCAGAAATCAACCCTACTTCTTGCCCTTCCTTCACGAAGGACGAAATAAAGTCAGTCATGAAAAGGATGACAGATAACAAAGCACAAGGAGCAGATGGCATAATGGTACAGTCTTTAAAAGCAGAAGGTTCGAAGTTGGAAGAATTTCTTGCATCCTTTCTCACAGATTGCATAAAGAAAGACACCATACCAACGAAAATGGCAGAAGGTAAATTGATTCTTCTACCAAAATCCGGCGACCTTTCTCTCCTGTTAAACTGGAGACCAATAACACTCCTCCCTGCAGTCTACAAAATTTTCACTTCGGCTATGCTGAGAAGATTGGGGAAAAAGAGTGTAAGAGTCTAGATCCACAATGCAAGCGGGTTTTAGGAAGAGTTTCTGCACATCGGATAACATATTTGTGATCCGACAGCTTATCGAGAAAGCTAGCACCTATAAAAATTTCGGGCTGTACATCGCCTTTGTGAATTTCAATAAAGCCTTTGACTGTGTCGAATTCGACGCTGTTTGGTTAACTTTGCTGAAAAAAGGGGCGCCACTCGAAATCGTCAACCTACTAAAATCATCTACAGAGAAGGTCAGTCAAAAACGCACCTAAACAAACTGGAGACAACTATATAGCCCTGTTTGCAAAATCTCACACAGAGTTGGAAGAAATGCTATGGGAGCTAAAAGAGGAAGCAAAAAAAGTAGGTCTCGCACTTAATAAAAACAAGGCAAAATGGATGACTACACATAAAACAGTCACTCACACTATAAGTATAGAAGGCGCTCTCATAGAACGAGTAGAAGAGTACATTTATCTGGGTTCAAAGATGACGTCTTCCAATGACTCTGAGAGTGAAATCAATAAAAGAATCGGCTTGGGTTGGGCAGCCTTCAAAAATGATTTCAACTTCTATCCATCCTCTAGACTCTCGATGACTTTAAAAAAAGGCTGTTCGAGCAAAAAGTGCTTCCAACTATGGCATATGCGATTGAAACAATGGCTCTCTCAAAAACAGAAGAGCTAAATCTGGCAATTGCCCAAAGGAAAATGTGGAGAATTATGGTTGGGATAAAAAGGACAGACAGAGATCTGCAAAGAAAAACCGGTGCAAAAGAAATCAACTACTACATTCGCACAAAATTGGCCACTTGGGCTTGGAAGACAGCCAACGCGCCCCAAAACAGATGGCCGCTAAGAATAGCAAGCTGGTATGAACCGTGGAAACGTCCCAAAGGCAGACCTCCTAAATCCTGGAATAACAATATGAGGAAGCTAGCTAATGACAGCAATTAGATGCTCAAGGCTAGAAGCACCACCAAGCAGCAATTCACGGACCTCATTTCCTCGTCTCTTTCTCCCCAGAATTAATATTTCTGATTAGGACAAATAAATAAATGCTCATTGAAATAATTGAAAAGGTTTCAAGAGAGTTTTTATCTAGATTTTTATTTCCAGATGAATCCAGTAGCTTCAGTAAGAATGAGAAGGACTTGATAAGTTTTGAATAAAACAATCGAGGAGATAAATATGATGGCTAACTCGTGCAATCTAATTGATATTGAGATTCCAATGGGAGAAAAGTCTTGGACTATTTCAGCCAGATTAGACAATTATGGCAAAGTTCGAGATGTCTTCATCCCGGATTCCTATTCTAATTTCTATTTTACGCACAAAAATTTCAACTTCTCATGGCTAGTCATAATCAATCGAAATTATGATGATCTCTCCGCTGAGAAAAGGATCTAACTAGCAATAATTCTCGAAGAAATGTCCAAAATTGGAATGAATTTCCATTCTCTCCGTCTTTCTCCAAGTGTCCGTCCTGTCCAGCAGCTATTTGATTTATTCACCTTTCGCAATTGCGTCTTTGATCGATTTCTAAGTCTTCAACAAGAAGAAGAATTCTGGTCGGATGTTTCTTCTCTGAAAACTGTGGTGAGTCTTAAAGAAAAGAAGTGAACAAATTCCTAGAAATACATTCGATTGCGAGATTAAAATGTGGAATTATGTTTTCATAAGTAATTCATAGAGTTAACTAAAAATTGCGATGAAGTTCTAGCTACTCCTCTTTTAACTATAACGGAAAATAAAGATGCCAGGGAGATAATGGAACTAATCATGCAATATATAAAGGTGAGCAGATTCAGTGGAAATTTATTTGGAAAATAGGCTCTGGCAGTTGTAGCCGAGGCATAATCAGATTCTTTTTGGATTTTGTTACATTTACGCTAATAATACTTACCGATTACAGATTATGTCTTATTTATTGGAAAAGCCATTTTCGGGTAGGTAATACAAACAATATTTTCGGGTAGCCCGAAACGCGTAGGGTAATAAAAAGATCAATACCCACCCAAGTTTGGTTGCGATCAGCTTTTATAGGAAGTATTTCGAAATTTCTGCTTAGCCTTTGGCTTTTAATCTTTGTCAAGACTTGTCGAAAGACCCTACAGTGCTCACGCCGTTAAAAGCGAAGAAAAACAGCCTCCAAGATATATTTTTTATTGGCTAAACGAGTTTGGAAAGCCTTCAGTTTTTTACTGCTTCTTGAAGGCAATGTGGAGACCATCTCCAGTATTTACGAGAAAACTGTTAGTGCGCTGATCGGCGAAGATCTAAAATATTTCTTTTTCTCCAAACTTTTTCTAAAACTTACAGTCTTGTTGCACTCGTCAATCGCTTTTGTCCAAGAATCGCTAGGCTCGTAGCTGACAACTCGGCCATCCCAAAGCGACTGAAAAATTATTGTTAGATTATTAAATTTCCTCATTCTTACGTTGTCGACGAGGATAACTCCTCCGGGGCGAAGGAGCTCAACACAGCGATTGTAGTAATTGCTATATATTTTAAAAAGAGGATTTTAGGGAATTTACCTATAATTTGGCTTATCCGCATCGATGAAGGCGAAATCGAAGGTTTCTTTCAGCCCATCTGATAGAAATTTGTCTAAAAATTGAAGAGGATTTTAAATCTAGGCTTCTGCATCAAAATTGGCGATTTTTTAACAAATGAATTGAAGATAAAAGTATCGTACCTAGGGTCTCAAGAGCGGGAGCTTCGATAGTCTCGATTTTAGCTTTCAATCCCAAATCCTTGGAGATGATCCTCTCTCCGTGCTTCTTATAATTCTTGTGATCAATATCCAGCGAGTATATTTTGCCATTTTGAGGAGTAGCCAACGCCCAGGCTAGGGAGCTGGCCCCCGTGTAGGTCCCTATATCGAGCACCTTTTCAGCTCCAATAAGTTGAATAAAATGCGAGCCAATCGTTAGAACTTCAGGAGCGCCGAGCATTTGATTCATCTCAGCGTTGTCGAGAGTCTCCTTTTGGAGTTCTTTCTGGAGGGCATGCTGGAGAGAAGTATGGGCGCAGCAATAATTGATGACAGAATCGGTCGAATTCTCAAAGCTTTTAGCGACCGCGTTGGACATGTTTTTCTTCTTCAAAATAATGATAATCAAGGCGAAAAGAGAGGTGGAGTAGTGCCGCTTTTGGTTGCGATCAGCTTTTATAAGAAGTATTTCGAAAAACGTGCGTGCGAATCGCCACCTGGTTTTGAACTTTGACCGATCAAGCGCATGTCAAACAACGCGAAATTTCACTATTTGCTTTCAAAAGCGCAGATTATTTAGTTCTCTCTAATCCAACTTTTTTTTCAAATAATTCTTCAATAAAATAGTAATTTCCCGTTTAAAAATTGCCAAAAAATTATAAGATCATTGAACACTACGTGAGAATTGGTCGCTCCGCTGAGGTTTTTCGAAAATATTGCACAGAGATCAGCCGCGTGGTGACTAAGAGCTGGCGCTGGTCATTTGGTCTTCTAGCCAAGAGATAAAGTGTAGTCTATTCCATGGAAATTAGAGAAAAAAAGCAGGTTTTTGCGAGCCTCAAGTGGGCTGATTTATTGTCCAAAGTAGTTTTTCTTGACAGCCTCCTCCATGTCGAGATAGCAGAGATAGGCGGTCTCCTCGCCGTTTGGCTTCCAAATCTTGCCCTCCGCATCCTTGTAGATTTCCTCTGGAATCCTCTCAGTAAACTTGTAGTGCAGCTTGGCGATGTTGCGACGATTCGACTCGCCGGTTGTTATCCCTGCACTCCACTTGATTCCCATCTTGGTCCAGGCCTCCTCGCAAACCAACTTCATCACAACCGGATACCAAGTTGAGGCCAATCGCTGGCGGCGAAGTATTGACGGAGTGTAGGAGATTTCATGATGGACGAATTTGTCAACTCCGAGGACTTCAAGATGTCTCTGCTCCGACCAGCCGAGGACTTTCGTTAGGACATGGAGATTGTTGTTCTTCTCATCCGGCATATTGAAATTTACTGGAGGAATGGGGTCATTCGCTGGGTTCTTATAGACAACGTGTTGAAGAGCCATCCCAATGACTTCATTCTTGTCGCTAATCACGAAATGACTCAGGGGATATCTCGTCATGTTGTAAATGAACGTCCAAGTGAAATCATATTCCGGCTTGATATTCATCCCCTGCATGGTTGCTTCCGACGCGAAAAAGTCGTACATCGAGTCCTTGAGGAAGCAGATGTGATCTGGACGAGCTCGAATCAGCTTCATATTCCCAAAGTCGTGGACAATATCCGACTTCTTCACATACTTCATGCCGAGTCCTAAGGGCCGTGGATGAGTTGTGACAGCATCAGCGGCTCGGGGCACCGGCTGGATAGTCGTTGTAGACGTCGAAAAGAATCGAAGAAGCGACGAAGACAACTGCAGTTTAGACGACAATCCAGCTGAGAGCATTGAGGAGACAATAGCCAATGGCGATTTTCAACTCGAAAGCACTTTTAACCAATCTAATCTCATTCCTTTACTTGTTCAATCCAGTCGAATTTCTCTAATTTTTGGGCTTTTCGAAAGCTTCAAAACGCCTTGACATTTTAGATAAAATCAACAACAACAAAAATCCAAAATTGTAATATTTATTCTCCAAAGATTTGGAAGAATTAATCGCTAAAAATCGCTCTTGATGAGCTAGAAGAATCGCTCGTTTGATTGGAGATGGTCTTATTAAAATGGGGATGACTTAAATTTTTAAAATTGCCTGATTTGACTCCATTTTTAAACTCGTCACCATTTGCCTCTTCAATTGACCGTCTTTTTCCTTTGATTATGACTGATTCGATCTCCTCCCAGCCGTGGCCGTAAGCGTGGATTGGATAGGCAGCCTGGATTTTTAAAAAAAATTTCTATTTAAATCTCAACCTCTCCGTGGATATAAATATCTAATCCTTTGATTTCGGCATCCTCGCTGACTCTCAATTTGCCGATCTTCTTTAGGAAATTAAAAATCGGCCACATCCAGAGAGCTGACCAGGTGATTATCGCCATCGCGCAGATGATTTGCCAACCGAGTTGCTAAAAAAATGCCTTGGGGAGAAGAAGAGAGAAACTGACTGCTACAGCTTGGGCGAGCAGTATTGGATTCCCGTGGAAGAGTTGAAAAAAGGATAAAAAGATACCATCAAGGGATATTAGGGGAGCGGAGAGGAGGCCCCAACCTCCGCCGCCAAAGTGGACAGCAAACGCATCCAATGGATCGTCGATTCTCCAACTGAAATTCAATATTTGTTCGCATCCAATTCAGATATCGTAAAACTTACTGCAGCATGAGCCTGCAAAGCAAAAGATAGATCAATCCGGCTCCAATCCCTGTGAAAGCAGCTCCCCAAGGCTCCATTTTATTACAAGCAGCGCAAGCTGAAACCATCCCTAAATTGATTTAAAATTCTCTCTCTCTCTTTTAAAAACCTGTTAGACAGGCATTTATCGTCAAAAGGAGAGTCCACTTCCCGTTGATCATATAATGGACAAAGAGGAAAGTCATAGCCGCCCAGGCTCCACAGAGGATTGTATTCACCATCGCAATTCCTACCGTATGACCATCTCCTGGCTTGGAAATGCTGCCAACCGATCCTAAAATTTAAACAATTTTGATGAGAAGGGAGAAAACCAACCTCCATTGAAAGCAAGAAATCCGAACATTAGGATAAAGCCTCCAAGAGCAGCGAACTAAAAAATAAGCTACCGTGAAAAAGCGGGAAAAATTTTAAAAGCTAGCGCAAAAATTCTTAAAATTCAATGAGATTCCTAATCCTAAAATGGAAAGGGCTCCTTACTGGAACACTGTGGCCTTTGATCTCCCTGATCTCTCCATCATCTCCAAAACGACCGATTCTTGGACCCATGATGTAAGCAGCAACGAAAGAAATACTCCCTCCACAGAGATGAACAACTCCAGAGCCAGCAAAATCCTGATTGATTTGAAGCAAAAAGGCATAAAGAAATTACCTGATAGCTGACTTTGATGCCATTCCCCTCGATTCCTTTAAACATCCAGCCTTGAGGATCCCATCCCCAGTGGGTTAAAATTGGATAAACGAAGGCTTGAATTTCTTCTTTTTTTGCTGTATTTTAAGAACTCACTTGAAATAACTGAACAATAAGTGATGAAGGCGGCGAATTCGCATCGCTCTGCAACTGCTCCGGAGACGATTGTAGCAGCAGTTGCTGCGAAGACATATTGAAAGAAGAACCTATTTGTCCTTTTTTTACGTGCTTTTTCTCTATCTTACTTTGAATATTCTGTCAGTCCAGATAAGAAGAATTGACTGGTCCCTGTAAAGAGACCAATCGTCTGGTTTTCAGAAGGGCCGTGAGCAAGCGCCCAGCCGAGAGACCAATAGCCGATTATTGAAATACCTACAGGCATTTTTAATTTTGGCAAAACTGACTAGAGTCTAGGAGATTTTTAATCAAAATATTGGTTGTATTCTTGCTTCTTACGGCTCCAGCTTCGAGAAAAGCGAAGCCGCATTGCATCACTGAAAAAAGCGGAAGATTTCTCTCAGGAAGGAGATATTTTTGAGGAGGCAAAAGGAGGAGAAAAACTTACAAAAGATGATAACAGCCATGGTGCATAAGAAAAATGAATCGTTATTATCTGCCCAAGACTGATTGATCTCTTCGATTCTTTGCCTCAAAGCGGCTATTTCGCTTCCATTGATGGACATCTTAAGATTATTAATTTTATAAAACTTTTTAAAAGGGGAATAATTAGTTGGGCGTTTCTCCGCTTTGGCTTTAAAAGACACGATTGCGATAGAGAAAACAAGAGAGATTTATTGTCTTCACGTGAAGATTGCAACCGAAAATATCTAGTGTTCCCTTTATACGGTAGCGGGCGATTATTTCACCCCACTGTGGAGCCATAATCTCCAGCCCTTTTAGATTCCCACAAAAGAAGGTGAACAGTTCAAAAAATTTTGCATCATCAAACATCAAGCAACAATGTGAAACCGGTCGGGATCAATTTTTTCCCTTCAAACTAGAGATTTCTGAACGGTGGGAGGACTATTTTTGGGCAAAGTTCTCCTTAACTTTTTGTTTGTTTTTTGGGGGCCAATTGGGACAAGGTTCGAATAGTTGATGGCAGATACTTCTATAGGGGAGTTTCCAAAAAAGGAGGAAGAAAACATATTTTTCAATCTGAATGGACTCTCAGAAATCATAACATTCTTCCGTTCCAAGTGAAGGTCGAGTGTCAATATTATTGGGAAGGGAAAGCTTCCGCAGCGAAAACGACTAAAATACCGTAACTAGAAGCTCTCAAACTTATTAAAAATCACATTGTTTTATCCTAATATTTTCAAACAATTCCGCGTAAACTCTTTTTCCAAGAATTTAGGATATAATCCTTTCTCTCTATTTTGCCAATTCCAGCGCAACTACGTGAGTGCTCTCCCTGAACAGATGGCTGATCGTTAGAGTAGTAATAGCCAGCCAATTAATGCATGCATTATCATCCCAAGAAGAAAATAGTTTGGCCGGCGACTTTCTGGCAAAACAAGAATCAGATTTTTCCATGGGATAGTTCTAGCTGAAATCTCTTGTTAGAATTGTGAGGAGAAACTGACCTTTTCTTTTTTTAAATCCAATCATAGTTCTCCACCCTTTGTTCCAGTGAGCGAGGTACATAGGATTGATAAAAGTACAATTTACTCATTTGGAATTGAATACTCGGAGATTTTCTTTTCTATAATTTGATTTTTAATTTTTAATTTTCTGTTCTTCTCGCTTTTGAAACATTCTCATGTCATTTTCAAATAGTGATTCGTTGAGTTGAGCTCACGAGAGGCAGTCATTTCCTGTCCTTGCTCACGTAGGGCGTGGAAGGTTATTCGTTGATTTTTTGAGCTTCAACGGACTTTTTTTCGACATTTTGACTACCCTCATCAGAGATCGCAATTCCCTAGACTTGATTATGAACTGAGAAGGTCAGCTGGTATTTGTTTTGGGAAAAATAGCTCAAATAGTAATCGAATTTTTCTTCTTTTTTCTCGAAATGATTTCACCAACTTGGGCGGGCAGAAATTAAAAAACCAGGCGCACCCTCATTTGTTTGAATTGGTCTCCGTGACAGACAGGAATTAGCAACAAAAAAAATTATTCTTGGCAGAGCTCTTTTCATCCCCCCTCGCTCGCTCTCTCTTTATAGTGGGTGGGCGAGTTCGACGTCCCCTTATTAGACAAATAGTCGGGGCGAGTTCGTAGAATTCGTCTCACCTTCAGTCAATTTTTCAAGCTTCACTGCCTTTTTTGAGCTCATCTATTCACTTTTATCAAAGGAGGGATATTTGTGGGCAAAGTGAGTACTCCATTCCTTCTTTCGTACTTATTATTTGTCTTTTTCATTTTCTGTCTAGAAATTGGTGGGCTTTCTTTTTTAAAAAAAACCCCCCGGAACCCTTCTATAAAAATATCATTTTTCGCTCCCCTCTGCAACTTTTTAAAGCCAGCTGATTTAGTTTTTCTATTCGCCAATCAGCTCAAAAAAATCCGCTAGAAAAATGCCTCGAGGATCCCAAATACTAAAAAGGAGGATACTATAATTTCTCAGGGATCCAGCTAGCGCTTTTGAATTTTCTGAATTTTTAAGAAGCTTTGAATCCTCTAAATTGGAAATTTTTCTATTTTGAAGCTGAACTTTCCACTAGAATAAGCCTCGACTCAACCAGTCTCTCACAAACTTTATGCGTGTACTTCCCTTCCGTTTTTTCTCACAGCTCAAGATCATAAAAAGAAAGCGAAGCCAATCTTTCCCAGACTTTCTATTTTCTTCTAAAAAAAAAGTAAAGAATGCAATTTATAGAGAAAACGCCACTGCCTTCTCTCCGCCTTTTGTGATAGTTGATTTATTTTGAACAACCACCTGCGACTCAGTCAGCTGTGAAGAAAGAAGGTCTCTTTGATGCTTTGCCGTCTAGACTTTTGAGAAGAATCTCGCTCTATGTCGAATATTTCGAGTCAGCTATGCGATGATGCTGGCAGTGTGGCGAATTCATTTTTATTCAAACTGCTCATCTTCATTAAAATGGTTCTTTGTCTCTTAGGATCGATTTGTGTCATCATTTTGTTTAAGAAAAAGGTAGGTTTTTTGTTGAAAAAGTTGAAAGTTTTTCGGGTAATTTTCTTTTAAAAAAAACAGCGTAATTACCAAGAAAATTGCTGTTTTCTGGTGACTTTTGGCTGGAAGCCTCGTTGTTAAAAAGTTCAAAAATGGGGGTGAAGAGGATTTCTATAAAAAGCTCTCACTTTATTCAGGAATTTGGCGATTTCCTTGACTAAAAATGCAGCCAAATCCCGAGAAAAACAGCGCAATTAGGAGGACAATTGCTGTGTTTTCAGCTAACTAACAAGTCAGCCTAGAAACCTAATAAGAAACTCCAAAAATAAGGTCACTTTTTTTGACAGAGATCATCCAGTTAATTGCCAAATTTTATCTCGTAAAATGATCCAGGAACTCAATTTTTGATTAAAAACAACATAATTATCGTGGAAATAGCGCTGTTTTCCCGAGTTGGATCCACTAAAAATGGCAGTTAATTATCGTACTTCGTCTAATAAACGCCTAACTTTTTGGCATTTTCTACATGATTTTAATTAATTTTGATGCTCTACAAAGTTGTAGAAGAGATCAAGAGCTACAACTTTGTTGAACGTAATTTCTCGTAAAAATTGGCATAACTCCTAGACAATTATAAATTTCCATTCAGATGGGACTCATCGAGCTCTCAAAAAGATGGTTTATTTCTCCATTTTTATGCCACTTTTTGGGTTTTTTAATGTTCTACAAAGTTGTAGCTCTTTATCTCCTCTACAACTTTGCTGAAGATCAAAAACTAAAAAAACTAGGTAGTTTCCTCTAAAAATAGATTAATTACCCAGAAAATTGGCTTATTTTCTATTGTGATTCAAGGAGTCAATTACCTAACTATTAGAAAAGGCGAAAACACTTTTAAAAAATAGATTGAATTGCAGAGAGCCAATTGGATTCCAAATCCTAACGCTAAAATTCTCTATCATGCCCATATATTCTTCGCCTTCCACGCGGCTACAGGCTTCATACTAATCTACATCTTTGATTTAATCAGGTAATTTGATCGGCAGTTGGAGGCTAATTTTTTCGTTCCCGTTTTGGAACCTGACCAAGAAAAAAAGCTAATTAGATTTTTCGTTTGTACAACTTTCAATCTACTTTCAGAATGTCGATCTCCTCAAACGATCCCTGCCATTATGTGATAAATGCCCGGTTCTCTTGTGCATTTCGGCTGATTCCTGTCCTCGGAGCTGTTGCTCAAAGCTTCAATATGTTCACTTTTGCAATCGAACGAGCTATTTCTACAATTTACATTGAGAAATATGAGAGATTAACAAACAAACGATTGGGAGTTCTTTTAGTCATCTTCTCAGTGAGTAAAAAAGAACCTCTTTTTATTATTAGAATCTTGATGAATCTTTTATAGGTCATTGCCGCGTGTTTAATGCATCTAATTTGTACATATTTGCCCATTTCTGAGGGAGTTTATGTGGCTAGTTTGACAATAAGAACGCCAGAAAATAGCCACAGTTATCAGGTAGGTTGGGAGGTTGTATACTACAGAAAAGAAGATATCTTGTTTTTTGGACAATTTTTAGTGATTTTTATGACTTAGCTATATTTAAAAGTTATAGATCTTGATTTTGTCTGCAAAACGATACCAAAAATATGTTTATTTGCAGAGGAAATTTTGATTTTTGGGATCCAGCTTTTCTCTTCTTAGATTATTGAAATAGGAAGAAAAGTTGGAGCTAATTCTTAATTTTTCGATAGTTTTTACTTGTTTTTCTAATTTGCTATGTATTTCAAAGTTGTAGATCTTGATTTTCTCTACAAAATGGTATCAAAAACATTTCTATTTGAGCTCTCTATGACCAAGAAAAAGACTAGATTTTAGATTTTAAGGTGGGACTCTTTTTGGGTTAGAACTATAGCTCATGAATTCTTTCAAAAGTAGAAAAACTCTGCTAAATTCTATCTAAAATAGCCTAAAGTTGAGGATTTTCTTATAATTATAGTTACTCAAGTGCAAATTGAATTTGTTCAGATTGCAACTTTTATTCCTTTTTGTCTTGAAATCTCGACTTTTACTATCTTTGGATTGACGTATTATTTCAACGAAAGGAAAGACAGCAGATTTCGATATTCTGGTCGACTTGGCCGAAAATATCAAGTACTTTTTGATTTCAGAACCCCTTTTAGCTAATAAATAATTTCAGATCTCTGAAAATAAATTACTAATTCGAACTCTCTACCCCTGTTTTCTTATTCATTTTCTCCTGTCGACTTTTACTTATGTTGGAATTTATTTATATCCGGTGGTAAGTTGAAAAAAACCCAGAGAAAAGGAGAAAATCAAGGCTTTGCAGTTCTTTCCGACATTTACAACAGCAACGAATGCCATCTGGGTCGAGTGCTTTTCTCAATCGCCCAATTATGCTTTATTCATGCCGTGGATTTTAATGTGGCAGAAGAAGCGAAGCAACAGAGTCGATAATTTTGGAAATATGACGGCTTCCGATCTGCACTTTAAACGGTTTAATGAAATGCTCAATAAGAGATGATTCCATTCTGTGTACTTTTATTTCTTTAAAGGAACGGTCAGGGACTAAAAGTTCTAGGCTAAAAAAAGTTTGTTTGTATATTATAGTGTTATAGACCCATGTTCCCCATGACCGAAGATCATCCCATAGATAAGAGAGAAGGCAAGATTGATTGATCAAAAGGATTGTAAATAGAAATGGAAAGTGTGGTCGGGATCGATCTCATCGTCCAGACTGATGGCCAGATCCAGGTAACTCTTGAACTCGAAGCCGAGGCGGATCTTCGTCTGGAATTCGCTCTCCGACCTTCCTGCTTTCGATGTGCGACTCTTCAGGGGTTTGCTAACAATATTTTTAAGTAAAAAACGGCAACGCCTTAATCAAATAGTTAGCGCACATTTCTAACTTCGATGTAGTGACTACAACATAGTGGACATTTTATTGAAATTAATCCATTAATCATAATGAAACTGAGAAATAGTCGTCCTCTTTCTCAAAAAACAACTCACCTTTTTGAAATAAAGACTAAACCGCCTTATCACGATAAGGCAAATAACGGTCGAATCAATAGAATTCTAACGCTGGGTTCGCCTATTCACCATCTTGATGAGTGGTCTAGAAGTTAATTCTGGTAAATCTACCCTCACAATCAATGCTTCTTTAGTTATTTCCGAATTTAGCCTCAATGATTTCACAGAGCAAGAACAGATAGGAACTGGAGGCGAGGGAGAAGTCTTTCGCGGCTACAATGGTCGACTGGGGTGAGCAATTTTACCAGTTTATGAAAGTCTGACTAAAATTAAAATAGAGAGATCGATTTGCAGAAAAGTAGCTTTCAAGAGACTTAATAGGCAGATCAATAAAACAGAAGTGAGTGAAGTTATCCTCCTAGCGAAGGTGAGTTTTATTTGTTAATGTTACAACAATTTTCCAAATAGCATTCCAATCACCCGAATATCATCCGTCTTTTTGGTCTTTTAATTAAGGAAGAAGGCTATTCACCTAATAACAGATCTTTCTGCATTGGCTACATCATGGAGTGCATGGAGAGGAGCTTATTTGACGGTTTGTTTGGTTTTTTTCCCTGTTGAGTGTAATAGCAATTCTTTGCTTTTTGAATAGTGGATTGGCTTTATTCAAGTGGAATTTTCTGCCGATAAGGGTGGAACTCGATTATAGAAACACTAGCATAAAATATTGGGCGAAAATCTTTAGTTTTATTTTAAAACTTGCTCCTTTTCAATTTTTACATTAAAACGCCATTTCCAGTGATTCATAATACCTCAGTAGAATACGATATGGAACAAGCTTATTCCTGGATTGAAAAGGCTTCAAGTGGTCTGCAATATCTCCACGAAGAAGGCATAATGCATCGAGATATCAAGCCTCAAAAGTGAGAAATTCTCTCCTTCTTCTCACATCGGAGTTACAGCATTCTACTTGGGAAATCCTTAGACGACTTGAGGATTTCCGACTTTGGATTGGCTAAAGAGGTTGGGCCACAGACAATTGCTTCTCACACTTATGGGTGAGTGTGGCTTTTGGTTAAACGAGTTGTAAAAGAATTGGAACAATAGCTTACATGGCTCCGGAGCTTCATGATGGAACTAAATATGGCAAGTCGTCAGATATCTATGCGTTGACCATTACGTTTTGGGAGATTATTCACCGAGAGTTAGTGAAGTTTTTCAAAATAGTAATTAGAAGTTTAGAAGGCCGTATGGTCACTTGGGGGTAATACCTCTGTACAATCAAATTAATCGAATTGTAAACGGAGATCGGCCAAATATTCAAGAGGAATTGGAGATTTCAGCCTTATTGATACGGTAATTATTTGTGGACAATCTGGCTTACTGAAATCAAAGTTTTCACTATCGGAGTTGAAAGTGAGACGTAGAATTGACAATGCAGAGAAAAGCAAAAAAAAAAAAAAACTTTCAGCGGCTGGGACAGCAACCCAAAAAGTAGACCGGAAATCTCAGAATTTATTGAATTTTCCCGGAAAAAGAGGCCAGCTCAAGAGAATCTCAGAAAAGTTGACAGCCAGCAAAATGTGGATCAAAACAAAAATAAAGTTGAAAAAGAGAGCGGAGAGCAGCAAAATACATCGGTATGATTTTTAACTTTTAGACTTTGCTTGTAGGTTTTAATTTTGGGCGGTAGAGGATATTTGAATACAATCTATTTGCTCGATTCGAAGGCTCGAAGTTGGAAGAGACTGAGAGACACTCTTCCAATGAGAATTCGAGAATTTGGGGCTGTTGTACTTAATGAAGAAATCTATATTTTTGGAGGTGTTGACAATGATAATCTTAAACAAGACTGTTATAAATTGAAAGATGATGGAAGTTGGATGGAATTGACATCGCTAAATCAAGAAAGAGCTGCTATTTCCAGTAGCTCTCTGGTTTACAAAGGAGATATATGGGTTATTGGAGGAAAATGTACTAAAAATTCTGAAATAGCTTTAAAATCAGTAGAAAAGTATGATATTTCACAAGACGAATGGACCTACATGCCGTAAGTTTTCCTCCAAATTTTAAAGGGACAGTCTCTAGTGTTGGGAACTAACTCGGCAAAATATTTTTCTAAACTCAAATTTCATTATGATTTCTGTATTTCTATGAATTCTGCTATTTCGCCATCATTTAGACTCTTTTAGCAATGAATAATTAAATCAAAAGTTGATAGTTTGCCAATTTTGTTTGAATGTAGTCGAATAGGGTTTTCGGAGAGAAATAATATCAAAATACTATTTGCATAAAAATAACAATAAATTCATAGAAGCTAATGGATTAAAAAATTGGGAAAAAATATCGAAAGTCAGATCCTGTAGAACCTATTACAGGGTTACTGTAGCTACAGTAGTCGCGGTGGGACCCAATAGTGAGACAAAATGTGAATCAAATTTTAAATGGGCAGGCGAGGGTGCATACTGGGTTACCGTAGTGCACACTTTTTCATTTTGTTTTGTCAATTTATTTCTTAACATTTAGTTTCTTGCAATTTCGTGTGCACTTCGGAAATCGCGCATTATTTTGTATCGAATAAAAGCAACTTGTAGGAGATGTCAAACTCTCCCTTTAATCGAAATCTTCCAGAAAGATGAAATATGCAAGACGTCATGCAGCAGCAGCAGTATTTAAGGATCGAATATTTGTCACTGGAGGATTCAATAAAGATTATTTAAAATCTGTGGAGATGTTTGATCCAAAACTACAGAAATGGATTTTATTTTGTGATTTGCCTGTTGAAGTTTTCGGTCATACGATGCTAATTAGCAATTCAACCCTATCCATTTTTGGAGGCAGATCAGAATCTAACCGATTAAATAGCGTATGGGAAATGGATATTGAAGATCCCGAGAAGAAATGGACACAAAAACAAAGTTTTACATATCCACGAAGTTCTTTTGGAATAGGAAAACTCTCAAATGGAATTATTGTATTTGGTGGTTTAGGAGAAGAAAGAAGAAGTGGAGAAACATCCGAAATATTTGTTGAAAATAAATGGATTGATGGGCCAGAACTACCTCAAGAACTGTCTCGATTTGCTTATACAACCATTCCCCGATCTCTTGAAAAAAGTTTTCTAAAGAAATTTGCATTGGAGGAATTTTTAGCTCAGAATGCGGTTCGAACAGAAAATAAAGTTGAAAAAGAGAGCGGAGAGCAGCAAAATACATCGGTATGATTTTAAATTTTTAGACTTTGCTTGTAGGTTTTAATTTTGGGCAGCTGGGAATGTTTGAATACAATTTACTTGTTCGATTCGAATGCTCTAAGTTGGAAGAAACTGAGAATCACTCTTCCAGTGGAAATACAATATTTTGGATCTATTGTATTTAATGAGGAAATCTATATTTTTGGAGGAAGTGCCTATGATGAATATCAGCAGGACTGTTATAAATTGAAAGATGATGGAAGTTGGATGGAATTGACATCGCTAAATCAAAAAAGAGTTCGTATTTCCAGTAGCTCTCTGGTTTACAAAGGAGATATCTGGGTTATTGGAGGAAGATATTCTGAAGTTTCTCTAAATTCAGTAGAAAAGTATGATATTTCTCAAGACAAATGGACCTACATGCCGTTAGTTTTCCTCCAAATTTTAAGGGACACACTCTAGCGTTGGTGATTTTGCCGAATTTCTGTAGTTACAGTGATAGCGCAAAACCAAAAGTACGACAAAACTTTCTTTCTTTAATTAATTTCATGCAATTTTGTGTGTATTTCCGAAATCAGCGCATTATTTTGCATCGAATCAAAGTATACTGTAAGAGGCGCGGGACTGCCCATTTAATTAAAAACCTTCCAGAGAAATGAATTATGCAAGATGTGATGCAGCAGCAGCAGTATTTAAGGATCGAATATTTGTCACTGGAGGATTCAATGGGAAAAACTTAAAATCTGTGGAGATGTTTGATCCAAAACTACAGAAATGGATCTTCTTTTGTGATTTGCCTTTTGAAATTAGCGCCCATACGATGCTAATCTGCAATTCAACTCTATCCATTTTTGGAGGCGAATCAAATGCTCGCACATTAAATAGCGTATGTGAAATGGATATTGAAGATCCCGAGAAGAAATGGACAAAAAAACAGACATTAAAACAACCACGATCGTTTTTTGGAATAGGAAAACTCTCAAATGGAATTATCATATTTGGTGGTTTCATGAATAATGGTGAAACATCCGAAATATTTGTTGAAAATAAATGGATTGTTGGACCTGAACTGCCTCAACATGTATCACAGTTTGCTTATACATCCATTCCCCGATCTCTTGAAGAAAAATTTCTGAATAAATTTTCATAATTTTAAAGCCGTGTTTGTATGAAATCCATTCCTCGTTCCCTCGAAGAATGGAATTCTCATAAATTGGTTAAAAATCATTTATTCTCAACTCCGATCATTTGAAGGAAGATTGATTCAATGCGATCTCCTGGATCAAACTGTCAATCTGACTAAAATCCCCTGATTTCGCCATTCATTCTAGTAGATTCTTCTCATCCAAGACAGCTAGTCTCTCCACGATGAATCTCATCTTATTGGCGACTTTATTGCTTCCAGCCGTCGCTTCAGTTGAGCTCTTAAATGTGGAATTTGAATTCATTGATTTGCTTATTTATTCATTTTTTTGATATCTTCAAGAATGATTTATTGATAATTTCTCATACTGTATTTTCTCTATTAGAAGCTCCCTCTAATAAAAGCCTACCAAAAAAGGGGATTTGATAAATAGAAGCCCAGGGCTTCTATTAGAGAAAATACGGTAAAGAGGAGAACTTCGAATTTAGAAATAAGGCCTGTGACTTGAGGGAGAGCAATACGACTGCCTTGTTGAGGAAAGTCTGTCATAACTATAAATAGGAGGATATTTGATCAACAGATTTTCCCAAAACTCTTCAAAATATTGTGAATCCCCTGAGTTATATTTAAATTCCTGAAACCCAAGCAACTCGAAGATCTAAGGATTTTCCTCTTTTTTCCCCAAGGCATCACTTTTTAAATCGATTTATTTCAATTCCTCCGAATACAAACATTTTAAAAAAAATTTAAATAATTAAATTAAAACTAACTCTATTTGTAGCAGTGTAGCTGTCGTCTCTAAAAAATTGCATTTTTGATCATCTTTGAAATAGCATACCCAGTAAGTGCCACTATTTTTATTTGAGTCAAAATTTACAATGCCAACTTCTGTCTTATTTATTTGCTTTGGTAGTGTATAACTCATAAATATCCCTTTAAAATGTTTAATTTTTAATTTCTTTACCATTTCCCCAATATCATGATTTGTTAATGGCATTAATTCTGCTTTGAATAGTGTCATTTTAGAGGTTGCATAGTGCGGTTGCCTTTCTCTCGCCTGTCGATTTACTATGACTAAGCAGAGCAGAGAAAGAAATATGTACTTTTGTTATATAGTTTCTTCTGAAGCAGGCCTATTAATTTCATATTTAATTGCTGTATAGAGTGATGACCCTGGGTCAACGATGGTCAAGACAAAAGGGTTATCTGGAGAAGGATCAAAGAAGAGTTGGCTGGTGTGGTGACTGGAGAACGGTTGGTGCCTAGTGCAGTGTTTTCTGCTCGTGTATTTTTGTGGTAAAATAAATATAGTTGGTTGAATTCACTGGTTTACTCCGACCGATAACCCATAGTAACTAGCATCCACCGCCTTCACAATAGGCATTCGTCATACTCCCTCCGAGTCTCTGGTTCACTGTGTATTGATTAACTCATGTATAGACTAAGGTGTTTGTGGCGGGGGCCGCAGCTCTCCCTTCTCTGTGCCCTCCTCTTTTCCGTTGCACTCACTCGTTATTTTTGTTGAATCTTATTTTGGACAAACATGATTTTTTTTGTCCAGATTTAATGTTTGAAATGTTTCTCACAAAAAATGAAACATTATGCCAGGGCTTTATTTTTTCTTGTTTGTTGAGAAAAACAGTTCTTATATTTTTTTCAGTTGCATGGTTTTCTCACATTTATTTTCGCCATTCATTTGCTGATTTTTAGTTTATTCTGCTTTGCGCTTCCTCAATGTCAAAATGTCGGATCAGCACAACAAGGTAAATGCTTTACTTTTACAATTTCTTCATTAATTTCATTCGTTTTTAGTCTTCTTCGTCGGACAAATGACAACAGTCGGATTTGCCTTACGATGAATTCGACGTATTGGTGAATGATATCGACGAGCGTGAACTTGAAACGGTAATTATTCTGCTTTAATATAAATTCTTATTCTGTTTAATTTTAGATTGGCCGAACCTATGAAATTGCGAATTTGAGTGCCGGCGTTTTCCCTTCTCCAGCTTTTCCGGCCAATGGCCATATCTTGAATCAAAATTCGCGTTTTATGGTCCCGTTGGTCTGCTAGTGGGCCGGAAAGGCGACCAAGCCAAGCGTCAATGTCTGGTTTTTGGTGGACACAGGCTCGCCGTTTACTTGTCTTACGATGAAGTCGCTGAAGGCAATCTTGGGCGCGAACAAAGAAACCTACGAGAATGATCTCGTTGAAATTGCCATCCAGGTTTGCTTTTTTGATTAGAATTTGATGAATAATTCAAATGTTTAGGATCAGAACAGCAGAATTCAATGCCAAGTCTCGAAAGCTCATTTTAAGGAAGCCAACATTTTGGGAGCTGATATGTTACGCGATTTGGAGCTCTGGATGCATGGTCATTGGAAAAACAAGACGTTCCAACTCTACAAGCAATAAATATTATCTCTTACCTATTGTAAGTCCGGATTTAGTTCAATAAAAAGATTTTTTTTATTTGACGGGGTTTTATATTTTGCTATTATGTTTTAAAGATTTTGTGATAATGTATAATTTAACAATAAAATCAAAATAATTAATAAATTTGGTGCGAATAATAATCCGTAATGTCTAGATTCAATTGGATTTATGGAGAAAGATTGTCGACTATTTTTTGGTTGTAAAAATTACTTTTTTTTTTGTTTTTTTCACTGTTTTTCTCTGACTTAGTTAATGGACCGAAGAGGTGGTCCAGTGGTGGGCCAAAAAAAGGGGTATAATTGAGTAAAACAGTGGTGAAATTGATAAATTTATGCTGAAAAATGGCAATAAGTAGGTGTTTTTTCGAGTTGGGCATGTGGGCTAAAAGGTGGCTCAGAAAGGACCGATGTATACTACTAACACGCATGTTTCATCCAATTCTACTGTTACTTCGGGTCCTCCTATTGATGGCTGATTCTGGCTATAGTAGTTTGCTGCAATTTGCCAAAAGCTGCGCTCAATTTGGATAATAGTGACCTTGCTCAATCCTGTTTCCCGACATTTATCAATAGCTCTGCCATATTATAAGCTCCATAAGCACGATAAGTAAAAGATGGACTGATGGCTAACCAGCGATTGCTCAAAATAAGAACCCGTCTAGAAATGTACCGAGATAAACTAGGAAGAAGCTCGAAATAGTCACCTTATTACCCTTTTTCGGTTTGGTTTGGCCCGTTGGACCTGTTCTACAACAAGGGCGGTTACAGACAAATTTGTGGTCTCGCCCTAGTAGCATGGCTTGACCACAGGAATCAGTCAACAGTAGTAGATAGAAGTCCTAAGCGCTTTAGCCATTCGTCAAAATTTGCGGGAGAAGACTCTACTTTTCTAAGAACATCTCTTAAGGTCAAGCTGAGGATCTCTTGCGCGCTCAAGATAGCTGTCATTCTATAATTAGTGGGTTTGCCATGAAAAAAAGTGAGAAAATTGTCTTAAAAAATTTAGTCTTCGAAAGGCATTGAACCCTTGACCCCCTGGACCATATTCGCGCAACTCATTTTGAGGTCGTGGTCACCGGGCCCCCAAAGGTTTACTAGTTACGAAAGAACTTCTTCATTCTTATCGAATTCTCTTATGGAAAATACAGCAAGCTACTGTATTCCTATCTCATAAAAATTTTATAATTTTGGCTTTCGGTGAGTTAAACAACATCCAGCTGAATCAAAATCAAGCCTAACAGAATAGATTAGAATGAAAAAGTTTAAATTAGGAGTCTTGAAAGTCTCTCTATTACCCCAATCTGCCTTTCGCTGGGCCTAAAATTCGAAGGGAAAACCTTTTTATGGAAATTCGAACTAAAACTTGAGGGGGAAGGGGATGAAAATTCGAGGGGAAACGGGACTAAATTTTGAGGAGGCAAGGAGCCTACAGCTTGAACGGGAAGAGTTGAAGAGCCCAGGGTTTTTTTCTCCAAAACCAAAATCGTCATCAATATATTAATTCTATTCGCAAATCGCAGGAAGTTAAAGCTTAGGTTCAATGCTTAATTAAGCACCGTCGATGGTGGCGCAGCCCCACCTTGTTTAAAAAAATAAAAAGGTTTTTCTCCAATTCTGCGGTAATCAAAATATTGCATTTCTTTTAATTTGAACCACCTCGGGACTAAATTTGGTGCAAATTTTTAAAAAAATCTCGCTTTTATATTAATTTTGCGAGGTTCTGCTAATAAGTAATATGTTGCTTTTGATTTCATCCTATTATATCTCCTTTGTAAAGTAAATTATCAAAAATGAGGATAGAACTCGATTAGAACATCCCATACTTGGATATGAAGAATACCGTCTTTTCTATGAACAATATTGCCAATAAGATGAGATTCATCGTGAAGAGACTAGCTGCCTTAAATGAAAAGAATCTGCTAGAATGAATGGCGAAATCAGGGGATTTTAGTCAGATTGACAGTTTGATCCAGGAGATCGCATTGAATCAATCTTCCTTCAAATGATCGGAGTTGAGAATAAATGATTTTTAACCAATTTATGAGAATTCCATTCTTCGAGGGAACGAGGAATGGATTTCATACAAACACGGCTTTAAAATTATGAAAATTTCTTTAGAAAACTTTCTTCAAGAGATCGGGAAATGGATGTATAAGCAAAATCTGATAGAAATTGAGGCAGTTTTGATACATCAGTCCACTCATTTCCATCAAATATTTCGGATGTTTCACCATTATTTCCACCATCACCAAATACAATAATTCCATTTGAGAGTTTTCCTATTCCAAAATCATATCGTGGATGTTTAAAACTCTGTTTTTCTGTCCATTTCTTCTCGGGATCTTTGATACCCATTTCCCATACGCAATTTGTTATAAAAATTCCTCCAAAAATGGATAGAGTTGAATTGCTGATTAGCATCGTATGATTAAAAACTTCAATAGGCAAATCACAAAATAAAATCCATTTCTGTAGTTTTGGATCAAACATCTCCACGGATTTTAAGATTTTCCCACTGGAAATTCCTCCATTCCATCCTCCAGTGACAAATATTCGATCTTTAAATACTGCTGCTGCTGCTTCACATCTTGCATAATTCATTTCTCTGGAATCTTTTGATTAAAGGAGCAGTCCAGCTCCTCCTACAGTATACTTTTATTGGATGCAAAATAATGTGCTGATTTCGGAAATACACATGAAATTGCATTAAATTAATTGAAGAAAGAAAATATTGTTGCACTTTTGGGTCCGCCGTTATTACTGTAGCTACGGAAATCCGGCAAAATCATTAACGCTAGAGAGTATTCCTTTAAAATTTGGAGGAAAACTAACGGCATGTAGGTCCATTTGTCTTGAGAAATATCATACTTTTCGACTCAATTTAGAGGAACTTGAGAATACCTTCCTCCAATAGCCCAGATATCTCCTTTGTAAACCAGAGAGCTATTGGAAATACGAATTCTTTTTTGATTTAGCGATGCCAATTTCATCCAACTTCCATCCTCTTTTGATTTATAACAGGCCTGCTGATATTCATCATAGGCACTTCCTCCAAAAATATAGATTTCCTCATTGAGTACAACAGCTCCAAAATCTTGCGCAGCCGTTGGAAGAGTTATGCTCAATTTCTTCCAACTTTGATTCTTAGAATCTAGCATGATCATTCTATATTGAGGTCCATCGCCGCCCAAGATTAAAACCTACAAAAAAATGGAATAAAAGTAAAATCATACCGATGTATTTTCTTCATCTTCTTCCAACTTCTCTATTTCAACACCAGTTTTTATATCTCCAAAGAGAAGTTGAAAAAGGTATGAAATTACTTCTGGATGCCCGTTTTTGTCGAGTCCTACACTAGCCATTTCCCTTTCGAATTTCTTCATTTCACTCTGCGCCAATACGCTTTCTGTTTTTTTTTTTCTCCCAGCCGCTCTTTCAACACTCTGACCAATTTCTCATTTTCTATTCATCGAAAAGTATTAAACTATTTCCCCACCTTCAGCCAGAGATTCGATTTGTCTCGCCTGTTCATCTTTTTCCTTTTTCAACTCTTCGACTTCTTTATTCTTCTCTTCTAGCCTTGCGTTCTTCGCTTTTAATTCCACCGAAGTTTCAAAAATCATTTCTTGAGCCTGTGTCAGCTTTGCTTGGAGCTCATCTATTTTCATTTGATCAATCGCATTTTCAGCCATTCTGAATAATCTTATTGGAGGGTAGAAAAGGAAAGATAGCTGGCAAGCGATAGCGATAAAAGTTGGGCGACTGATAAAGGCAACATAGTGTCAAGGCAATAGTTTAAAATAAAGCGGTGAGAAATTTAAAAAATTAAATGAAGGGAAGAGAAATCTTCTTGAAAAAATTGAGGGAGACTTACTTAAAAAGGTTGCTTAACTTGCCGTCCATCTCTTCTTATTTAAAAATAGTTTATGAGAGAGCGGGCCTAATACAATTGTTTCTGTTTGACTTAGAAGGAATATATTGCAAAAAAGCTTTTATAATTTCAACAGAAATATAGTCTATCCAAAAAAGGCAAAACATACCGTATTCAATTTTAACATCTTTCTTTATCCTAAAATAAAATTTGCGATTTTAGGGAAGGACGGCAAGATTAGCAACTCTTTTAAGAAGATCTCTCTTCCTTTCATTCAGTTTTTTAATTTCTTACCACTCTGTCATAATTATTTTAGTGCTGAGCTACCAAATCCGTATAATGTCGAGCTGGAGGCACCTCTTTCTTATAAGAACAGCGTAGCTGAGATGTATGGTCACGACTTGAGCCGATTATTGTACGATTCAACTGGCTTTACTTGTTATAGATGAGCTATAAAAGGAGCATTATCCTTTGATAAGTTAGTCTTGCCTTCTCTCTCTTATCTATAGGGGTGACCTTCGGGTCTTGGGGATCATGGGTCTATAACACACTCCCAGACAGGAGCCTCTGCCTGATTTCGACCTCTAGACTATTGGTCAGAATGGTTAAAAGGAATTATTTGGTTATAGTTCGGCTGGCACCTCCATGAACTTTCAGGCTACTGTAGGCCCAAATATCCTTGCGCGAGTTTTTTGAATTTTATTTCTCGCTTTTTATGTTTTTCATCGTTTTTGTGTTTTTCTTCTACTTCTATTCTAATTTTTACATTTATTATTGCTGTTTTAGATTTATATTGTGATGTTTTAGATAAATAGACAAAAGTTTCAACAACGATGGCTGGAGGACATTTTGAGGGCAGTTTTTTTTCTACTTTTGTTTCAAATTCGTAATTCTGTGTTAACTCTAATCAAATCGACTTCCAGGTATTATCGACAAAAGTTTAGTTCTAACCAAGAAGAATATTCGTGATATTGTTATGTGGTGTTAATTAAAAGGTTTTTTGATTTTGTTTTTTTTATCTTTTAGGCCTACTACTAGTACTTCGTCACAGAATCTTGATTAGAGAAGGGGCAAAAACAATATACACTGCAAAGGTTAGTTAGTTTTGTATCAATTCAGGCAAATTTTATTGGTAATTATAGTTCGATTATTTTAGACTCATAACAAAAAAAATTCACGCAAGGATATTTGGGTCTACAGTAACCCGAAAGTTCATGGGGGTGCTAGCTGAACTACAACCAAGAAATCGATTGTACTTCGATTCGGAACAACCACTCCTTATCACTTCTCTCCTTCTCGCCCTCTTCTTATCTCTCACTCAAAAAATGGATTTTCCTAGCATAAATTCACTTAGATCTAACGAGATAAAAGTAATTATTCCTTTACTGCTTTCAAGAGTTGCATTTTGCGGAATTCCGCGCCGACGGACGGATTCCGCATAACTTTGGTTATGACAGTTCCTTTAAAAATATCCCCAGATTACGCCCGTGACAACGCCCGTGACAACGCTAGCAAGGGGATCACGTAAAAATTGGATTATTGACTAATTTAATGTAAACTACGAGACCCATATGGTTGTCCCCTTTCTGGGTGGGTGACTATATTTCCGCGGAAATATAGTCACCCTTCTCCCCTTTCTTACTTTGTCGAAAGCGTAATTTGGAGTTCGTTCAAAAAAATAAATGGGATTTTTGTAACCGCGTCGGTTAAAAAACCAATTTCAGGATGAACAAGCCTGGGAGGAATGCAACAAATTCAGAGTTTGCGCAGTCAGATGAGGGTCATGGAAAGAACACGATGGTTGACCAGAATGGACGGACCATCAAGGCTGAGACGTATATGAACGCGAAATTGGTCTACGAAATGGTTTTCACCACTGGCTCCACCATTCCATTTTCTAACGACGAGACGATGAACTTTATGATTAATTCGCAGCTGGACATCCACCCGAGAGCCTTGGATCAGATGACAAAAAACAGCAATAATGAGATTGAAGAACAGAATGATATGAAGAAGATGATGGAACTGACGCGGGATTATACTGCGAGCACCAGTGGTGACTTCACGGGCGATCGTCAGGCGGCTAAGGAAACATACCTAAAAAAAATTGAACCGTGCCTGAAAGATTATCAGATGATCACACAGCTTGAAATTGACAAAATCATAAAGGACACAAAGTCCCTGACACAGAATGGAACTTTGAAGAATCATCTGGACAATGTGACTTCGGCGGAAGCCTACCGCATGAGAATCGTCCTCAAAGCAGTAAACGATAAACGAATTCTCGATCTTGCATGGGATATGGCAACAGATTACTACAGAAGCAACAAAATCGACACTTTCAGACTCGCCTCATGGGTGGAAATTGCGAATATGGAATTGAAAGATTTTATGAGGCATAATAAACAAAATGAGTTATTTTTTAACATTTTCAATACCTAAAATTCACACTCTTAATCATAATATCTGATCTCGTTATAAGCCACTGTTTACAGGCACCTTCTCCTGAAGACATATTGAAATCTCAACTGGACCATTTTAAGCAGCAGAGGATGCGTGAAATAGAAGGACTACAAAAAGAAGGAAAAACGCTAAAGGAAGCGGAGCAAATTGCAAATGAAAACTATAAAAAGGTTCGTTATATCTTACTACGTTAAACTGACGGGCATTACCATATTAAGCGAGAAAACAAGGCAAGGGCCAAAATAAAACATACAAATAAAGAACTTACCGGTAAAGATATGGAGAAAATAGCAGCGGATAACAAAATAGAAAGGAGCTACAGTAGGGCAAGTAAATTGATTTGAATGTTAAATACGCCTAATTTCAGTTCCATAAAAAACAATCTGATAACCGGAACAAAGGCGGTTTAAAAGCAGATCTCTTTTTTCGATCGTTGAAAAATGAAACGGCTTTCAATGGGAAAATGTCCGATTTGAGGACAGAAATAAACGTAAGTCCCCTTCATACATTTGTGCGTTTAAAGGGACACTTCAATAAAATCGGCCAGTAATGTCCAGTATACGCGGGTAGCGTGCACTATTGAGCGACTTTCTTCCCTGGGAGAGAGCCCCTTGAATTCTATTTTCCGGAAGAACTCCTTCGTGACCTAGGCTTTATAACCAATAATCCTCTAATGCTAATATATTTCAGATTATCGCCGATATTTTGAAAACAGAATCGCTGAAGTTCCTGGATGGGGTAGCTGCGTACTACCACGTTCGAAAGCATGGATATGAATCATGGAAACACTTCAATAAAAAAAAAGGCTTAAATATTCCCAAAGCCGAAATCAAGCACCATTATTTGATTACCATTAGGGACTATCTATTTAAAGACACTTATTTCTGGAAGAAGTTTATTTCTCAGGATGGTTCACGAACGCGTACAATTTACGACGATGAAGAAGGCTACTGGGGAGTAACGAAATGTTCGTATAATGCCGATCTCGGAAAGGAAGACGAACAGCCAATCGTTGCAACTCACTACCCAAAAAACACTGACGACCCCGCTCCCAAACCCGCGTCCACTCCTGATACAAAGACTGCTCCTGCGTTCGCGCCAGCCCCTCCAAAACAAGAGGACCCCCAAAACGATAAGGGTAAGAGCGCCTAAAATAGTTTAACCTTTGTTTTCTAACCGAAATTTTCAAAAGTTACGTGGCCCATAATTTCATAACAAGTCGTAAGTCTGAATACTAGTGCTCCTTAATAAACCGATTACCTTTAAACTTTTGTCTTTTAAATTTGATGTTCTATCCTTACCTACCTTTCCATTATGTTTGGTTCTTATTTTTTTAAACAAATTAATGATGATTTAGCCAGTTAGCTCAACAGTAAAGAATAGTTGGTTCAGAAAGGAGGAAACCAAGGTGGGTCTTGAAACATCTTTGTTCCATGGAAAAATGGATTTCCCTATGCTTAAACCTAACGAGAAAAAAGTAATTATTCCATTACTACCTTTCAAAAATTGTTATAGAAA
Organism: Oscheius sp. JU1382; assembly: GCA_932521405.1. Taxonomy (NCBI): domain Eukaryota; kingdom Metazoa; phylum Nematoda; class Chromadorea; order Rhabditida; family Rhabditidae; genus Oscheius; species Oscheius sp. JU1382. Next base: position 8,601,363 of record OW051479.1, read on the forward strand.
ACACCTTTCTACTTTCTTAAGGATAAAGTAGATTGTGATAAAGTGGCTGTGCACGGGATAATTGCTACAGACAAAGACCCTACTATTTGTACATATATCATACATCTCACTTTTGCTCCTTTTCTCTGAATTTATCATCAATTCCTATTCTATTTTATTCCAACGCCTCTCCATTTTCAGATGGCACAAAGGAAAGCCCAGTTCCTCACGAAGCTGAGTGATCTTCTAGCTGGTAGGAATGAGATAAGCGGAGGCGATTTTCTGAAGATGACGTTCTTCTTCTGCCGAGACTGCAACCAAGGAAAGATCGAGCCGAGTTCTCTCTTTACTAAGGAGGAAAGAGAAAAGACGGATCAGGATCTGATAGACTCCTTTCCTTACCTAGAAAGGGATATGCATCACGTGACGAAACTCGGATGGGAAAGTGCCATGTATCTTCGACTAGTCCGATCCGGACTTGAATTCATCCGAGAGAGCTTCGCTGTTGACAACGCCTGGCTCGAATACGAATTAGACGAAATGATGGATTGCGAAGAAATCGAGAGTTTAGATATACTATTGGAATCGTTTGAAGGAATGCGAGGAGAATACGACTTTGGAGACGACTGCGTCGACCTACGTGGAGTCCCAGAGAGCCACACCTGGTGGTGCAATGATGAGCGCGTCGATTCCATTAGACGTTTTGGTACTGGTTGTGAGTAAGTGAAATTGCACCAAATTTTAACCAAAGATTCTTTAAAGAATCTGTGATAAGATTGTAGAGTTAATCGGCTCAAGATTGACATACATAAGATTTTCAGTAGTTAGAAGAAAAGTAGGTAAATATTGGGAGAAAAAGTCGAAACATGAAGAATTGCCTAGAAATTAGTTCACTTTCTTTTGACTTCTTCCGACTTCAAATATTGAGGTTTTAGATTGAAAACTCAATGCTGACACCTCATTGTTTTCTACTTGCCGGTCTAATCACGCGCAGAGATACACCCAGTAAAATAATTATAGCCTCACCCCCTAAATTGGCGTATCTTGGTCGGGTAAGATTCTTTTGGGCTGAAATAACTTTTATCTAATTCTCTGGCATTTTGGCATTCTTTTCCTCCATAAGCAAGTTTTTTGAGTAAAAAATGATAGCCTCATCTCCGAAAGTGGCGTTTCCCAACATCTCAAAAACCCGAGCTATCAAAATTTGGCTAATGCAGTTTGATTCAGCTCAATTTTGTAATTCCAAAACACTTTAAATCTCATAAAAAGATTGGAAATAAGCCGAGTTATGACTTAAAAAAGATGACACTTTTGGTCCAAAAAACGCGCTTTTTTATCCTAAAACTGGTAAAAATTGATGTCTTCTTTGAATAATATTTCCGCGAATTTCCAATCTTTTTATGAGATTTAAAGTGTTTTGGAATTACAAAATTAAGCTGAATCGAACTGCATTAGCCAAATTTTGATAGCTCGGGTTTTTGAGATGTTGGGAAACGCCACTTTCGGAGATGAGGCTATCATTTTTTACTCAAAAAACTTGCTTATGGAGGAAAAGAATGCCAAAATACCAGAGAATTAGATAAAAGTTATTTCAGCCCAAAAGAATCTTACCCGACCAAGATACGCCAATTTAGGGGGTGAGGCTATAATTATTTTACTGGGTGTATTTATGTCTTGTCGGTTGTAAAAGGACTCTATGCGCTCCTTGCTGAGCCGCTATATGGAGCCTGTTTTGTTGGCTTTTAACATTTTCTGCCAGTAGTAGGCGATAACGCAGAATAGAAGATTGACTTTACACATTCGCGTACACTCTGAATTCTGACAGGATTTTGCAAGGCTTCAGACAGACGGACACAGATCTACTTCTATTTAAAGTTAGACAAGTGGGCTGCGCTGCATTCGACGGTGCTCGGCATCTCTAGTTTTGATTCTAAATATACTAAATCGTTGGGTTCTATCTAAGTCCTGCCAAATCCAAATCGGAATCAAGCCCCTTTCTTTGGCAGCTTCGAATGCCGAAGGAAATTGCTGGCCGTTAACGGTGAATAGACTTTGGAAAGAGATAGTTCCAGTCGTTTTAAAGAGGAGAAGGCGAATACAATATCGTTCGATTTGTTTTACTGTTGCCGAATAGACTCGCCCGATATTATTCGTAGTACTTCCCTTCTATTAGGTTGGCGAACAATTTCTGGGACACTTTAGGGATTGAGCTCTAGGAATTTATTTAGTTGACCTGTTAGCCCAATACTATAGATTATTAATCTATGCCAAGTACTTTATATTCTACCACTGTCGTCCCCCCAGGATGGCTGCTGCTGGCCGTGTTCTACGTCTATCTCGTGAAGGCCTGAGATCGATCATTCTTTACGAGTTTCATCTTGACTCGTCTGTGAGAGAAGCGGCCACGAGGATCAACATTCTAATGTGTGGTGGAACAGTCTCTAATTCTACGGTGCACAGATGGTTCCAACGCTTCACATCTACAAACTTTTCCCTTGAAGATGAACCCCATACCGGACGTCCATTGACCTTCAATGAAGATCGCCTAAAAGAATCCATTGAACAGGATCCTCGTCAGACAACCCGGTGTTTAGCAGAAGGATTCCAATCCTCCCACAGGGCTATTGAAAACCATCTTCATTCGCTTGGATACACCATCTGGATTCCTCACGCTCTGACCGTTCACCAGCTGCGGATGAGGTCTGACATCTGCAACACTCTCCTCACTTCCCATTATGGATCTGACTGGCTGAACTATGTGGTAACAGGAGACGAGAAGTGGGCCTTTTACGTCAACTACTCGCGCAAGCGGCAATGGCTCAAGCCAGGAGAAAAGGGAGTCCTAACACCTCGACCGGAGTCCAAGAAGATCATGTTGTGTTGCTGGTGGAATGTCAAGGGAGTTGTCCATTGGGAGCTGTTGCCATACGATTCCACTATCAATGCTGAGATATACTGCGAACAGTTGAATCGAGTGGCAGCTAAGCTGAGAGGGATACAGAGGAAAGTCTTCTTCTTGCATGACAATGCGCGCCCGCATGTCGCGAAGTTGACTCATATGAAGCTGCGCTGTCTCGGCTAGACGGCTCTTCCCCATCCACTGTATAGCCCTGACATTGCCCCGTCCGACTACCACCTCTTTCGGTCTTTGGCTCATCATCTGGAAGGACGCGACTTCCTTGATGCAGATGACTTCAAAATGGACCTTCAGTCGTTCTTTGATCGCAAGTTCCCAGGCTTCTACAGGGAGGGAATCTACAAATTGCCTGAACGTTGGCAGCATGTCGTGGATACCGATGGAGGCTACGTCAGTGATTGAAAACTAAACACAAGAGAATAAACAATTTGGAAATAAAATATTGAAAAGTGTCCCAGAAATTATTAGCCAACCTAATAGTTTCCTCCATACGCTTTGGACTCTGTAGGTCTTAGCCTGCGCGTAGCTCGATGGCTTCCCAGAAAACAGAGTTTTGATGAACATTTCTCCGGATTCCTTGATTGCCACCCACCCTGCCGCGGAAACCCCGTTCCTCTGGACGCCGATCTTAAGTCTCATGAAGTCAGAAGGTAGAAATTGAGCACGCAGCACAAGAATAAAGTGAGATCTGATCAGTTCTATTATTCTAACTATTATAAATACAGCGAATTTTTAGGAATACCCCGTTTCTGCAGCGTCGAATCCTCCTTGAAGATATTTATTGCAGTTAGCAACAGAAAGAGAGCGAGAGAGGATAGACCGAACCCACTAGTCAACCGTCGATCGTTGGTTCACTCTGTCCTTAATGTCAAAAGGAAGGCAAAATATGTTTGTTATCTTGCTGGCGATTCGCTTTGAGAGTTAGTCAGTGCATTTTTCCACCATCTCTTTTGGTTTATTTTCTTGATCCATTTTACAAGCAAAGCTGATTGTTTCTGATCGACCGCTGAAAGTCCCTTCAGCCGAAAATAATATCCTCAAATGAATTGGCATCTCTTTTTTTGCACATTTTGATTCAATCATTTGAGCACACAAACGATTGAAATGTAAATGAGCAAAATACATGGAGCAACGAACTTTTGATGTAACTCCAATCTAATCAATAATCTAGTGCCAGCGCCTTTGGCCCTCCTTTGGCCCAAAAATGAGATTTCGACACATCCTGCAATTGCAAGGTTCGAAGTCACTTCAATGCTACATGGCTTTTAAGGACTAGTTTGCTCAGCAGTCGATGTCGATGCATCGACATATCCAAGATCTAATAATTCTATCCCGATTTCTGACAAAAAAATATTCCCTACTATTTCTTCTATAACAAGACTACAAAATGCATTGCTTTTTAGTCGGATGATGACGTTGGCAGCCCTCGTATTACAGTAGGCAGCCAATAAAAGCGCCAGCTCATATCGACTCGCTGCCGCTTACGCACTTTTGAATTATGAATATGGTGCTGTCATCAAACAATGAAAATGCTGATGATAAAGAGTTTGATTTTATCGGCTCTAGTTGCTCACTCACTTGATGTGAAACTGGAGACAGCTGATGACTAATTAAAAAACTAGGAATAAATTCTGCCGATGCGCTTCCATTTTCCATTAACCTGCAAAAGAAATATTAGCAAAGGCAAACTGGGATACTGTAATTGATTGTGATGGTTTTAGATAGAAAATAGTCAAAGAAGTCTTCTTTGGTTTAGGATGTTAACAAATATATAACAATGATAACAATTGCTTAGAGCAGCAAAAGGAAAAGAAAAGTGGTACAAAAGTGAGACCTATTCGTTAAGCTTTAATCATCATCATCACAATGGCTTACTGTATCCGATCTATTTCACGCATCGAGCGGTTTCAAACCATATTTACGTTTGCGTGATTCGTCATACCGGAAGTCTTAGAGCTGACTTAAACTGCTATGAAAAAGCTCGTCAGCTAATCATTTCGAAGGAGTTTCTCAAAATCTCCTCCTATCTAATTCAAAGATGCTTAAATTTTAAAGGATGAGTGTCGTCGACAATTCGTCATTCTACACAAGCAACTTCTCGCTCCCTATTAACAAAAACATCTTTGCTAAAATAAATAAGTCACGACTGGATAAATTATTCAAAAGCGTATGTTTCGCCTTTAATTTTTAGATATTCTTTTAGAGACATCGTGGACTGTTTCAACGATTTTTGGATGAACATTTCTTTGGTGAAAACGAGTTAGGAGCACAACTCTGGGAGGCAAACGCCATTAAAACAGAATTTTGGAAGGTTTATTACAAAGGAGGCAGGAAGAACAAGCACGCTGGAACATATTACGTCTCGACAGAGAAAGTACTAAATGCGCTACATTTCATCAGGGTAAGAGTTTGATTCTTTGCTTAAAACTGGGCTCGCGGCAGGCTACAGTAACAGAAGGATAATTACCGTATGTCTTCTAATTGAAGCCGGGGCTTCTATTTTCAATCCCTTTGCTAGACTGGCTTATATTAGAAGAAATATGGTAGTTTTAGACTGAAAAGCGACTCTTAAAGCAAACGTTTTAACGCAAATGAAACACACAAATCTTGAAAAAAAAAACCGAAAAAGTCTTAAATTGACAAAAGGATTACTGTGCCTGCAGTCTATAGGTGCGACGATAATCCGAAACCGACGAAAATCGATAAAAAGAGCTAGATTTGAGAAGCTGCTACAAACAAGAAGGAGCTACAAATTTGGATTTTATAAAGCTTAATTTTTAGGCCAGATACGAGGAAGCAACGCTCAAATTTGATGACCTTATTTCGGACTTTGAAACTGAGGTTTTCTACGAGACCAATGAGAACCAAAAGCTGACCAACGAAGAATGGGTAGGGAATGTATGTCAGCATGTTACAAATATGTATAATCTCTTGGGCACAAACTTGATGGATCAGATTCTGTCCGAGGTTTTATCACCCGAAATATCTGAAATCTATCACTCAGAGACGGTTAGTGACCTTCACGGATATAATCGTTTTTAGAGCACATTCAACCCCGAGAGCCAATGGAAAATTCAAGCAATAGAAATCCTAAGCAAAGAACTTTTTCAAATTAAAAATAATCTAGAGGAATTTGGTTTTCCTGAACGCCTCCAAGAGATTGTAGAAAGCTACATAGCAGAATGCGACGAATCAAACGATCAAAGCCGTTTTTGCCACTTCATTTCCTACGTATCAACAGTCGCTGACAACGTTCAGAAATTAATCAGAAAAGGAAAAGGTGCATTTTTAAATTTAAAAAAACCTCTGATTGCGAGTGGTGAGAAAGCTACGATTGAAGACAACGTTTGAGTCAAGAGAGCTTTCAACTTTATGATTTGCTTGCAGACACAAGTTTAAATCGCAAATAAATCGCTTGGATTTGACTCTTAGTCAAGACTCAGATTGCATTAGATTCGGAGAAATTGTTGTAATTTTTGGAGTCGATTGAACCCATTTGAGTGGGGGGTTTGAGAGAACTCAAATGATAAGCGTCTAATTGAGAATAATTCTCGGAGTTGAGATGGAATTTTCAGTTTTGGATATTTCTTCCATCGCAAACAGGGAGGACCTCTTTGATCTACTTCTGCCTCAACCTCCAGAGGATTTTGAATTTCTTTTACCAGCCAGCCCAAACTCGCTTAAAGAAATCAGAAAAGTGGAGAGTAAGTTTCAAAAATTGCGTTGAAAATGAAGTTGAAGTCAGTCGCTATTAACCCCAAGTTTTTAGAAAAGTTCGGGAGATTTTTGAGGTTTTCTTTGGGCCCTCAGAGATCATCGTGCTTGCGACAACTATAAATCAGCGCAAATTATAAGCAGCGATGGAACATTTTGAGCTCAACGAATATTAGAGAAAGTGATCCTAATAGAACCTTTTATCAGAGATTCACACTCACGTAAATTTCCTTATAGAAGGCTTCGGAAATTCAATCGACTTCCATTGGAACGTCAAATGCATCAAGGACTGGGTGAAGGATCAAGTCTGCCCAGCTGTCCTGAAAGAATGCGTCGAAAGTAATGACCCAAGTGAACAATTGAGAAAACTGAATGCACTAGGAGAAAAAATCTTCTCTCAAAATGTCAAGTCGATTGATTCAGTACATAACAATCCAACGTAAAAAAATTATTTTAAAAGATACAAACACATTTTTTCAGTTTAAAAATTGTCAACTTTGATGCTGGAGTGGTGGCCGTCTACAAGAGAACAAATAAAGCTGGAGAGAAGACTCAATACTTCCTGCAGATGATCTCCAAAATCGGTGATTTCTACATTTTTTGTAAAAGCGAGAATAGTTTTTTTGGCCTCACCAGCTAGAAAAAAGCAGCTTGAGTTTGGTTTCAAAAATGGAGAGAAAATGAACCAAAAGAGATAGTGGAAGAATGCACTGACTAACTCTCAAAGCGAGAAAACTAACAAGAACTATTTAGCCAACCCGGAGACGGTAAAAGCTGATTCTCTTAAAGTTCTTTTCAACCCAAATAGACTTGTGGAGGATTTTGTAAAGATGGAGAAAGCATACGAAGGTAAGAAGCATCCAAAAAAGTTATTTTATCCCCCTAGAATGTATTGAAGAGGAGGAGAACCCTTCCTCTAAATATTATATTCATCCTTCTGGTCAACACAAGAATGGCTCGATTAATAACGATTGTTGGTGTTCGAAGGATTCTTTCTCAGAGGATGATATTCGCGCCAGTGTTCTTCGCTACCTCGCAGACAATCCACAGATGAAGAATGCTTCAGCTGGGGCAGCTCACTCCACCAAGCACTACAAGGAAAATGCCGAAAAAGGACAGGATTGGATCGATAGATTGGATATGCTAAGAGGAGTCAACCTCAAATATCACATCAAGCAGTATTTGTCGGTAAGAAGACTATCCTATTTTTGGAAGGGCTGTTTAGAGAAAATCTTTAAAAAAAATCAAGTGTTTTGAATTTAGAATGCGAAGAAATTGGAAGGAGAAACTGAAGAGGAATGGCTGAAGAGACTACGAAGCAAATTAACCTGCAGCTTTGGGAATTCTGGAGTCTTCAACGTCGCCTTTGGAATTTGGGTGCGTTTTGAAAGAGCTCACTCCTCTTTTCCTTCGTCATTTTTTCATCATGTTTCATCACTAGCCAAGGCTCTTGAAACGATCTTGAGCGAATTTCAAAAACCAGAGACCACCTCAAATTTTGAATTTTCAGTCAGGAGGGAACGATGGGATCTTTGTCCATCTATCCATAACGAAGGACAATGAGATCTTCATCAAGGCTCTCTTCACCGGGAAGCCAGCAAGCAGAAAGCAAGCAGAATGCTTCGGATTGGAAGAAGTCTGGGATCGGGAGAACCCCATTAAAGTTGATATCAAGGAAGGGAGTGGCTACGTCGAATCCAACAGAAGACTCAACTGACATTGCGAGGTAGTGGCTGTGCTATTGCTGTAATCTTGTTTAGCTTTTTGTTGTACGTACCGGTCAGAATTGTTAAGAGAGAAAGGCATGAGAAAAACGATTCAGAAATTAGTAGAAGTTTGACTAACTTTTGGACTCAGATTTTCATACCTTTCTCGTCTAAAAATGATCTCTGGCTTTAGTTGTAATTATATGGCCGAGACTAAATTTATGGCTTTATCCCGGCATCTTTCCCAAACAAGTATTAAAACAGCGATACTCCCAGTCACAATTCCTCGGGATTTCATTCCTCCCTTCCTAACATTCTATTCGCATCTATGGTCTTTTTATATTGTTGTCTTATGTCTCCGGTAATTTGCTCCTAGTCGCTTATGGGTTTATAATTACGGTAGATTAAATATTTTTTTAATGTTATTATTACAACCTCTGTCATTGTCAACAAACTGTCTGCAAGGCCTTACAAAAGGCTTCTGAAAATATCTTTGGACAGCATAATCAAATAGAATACGATATGGGTTATTAGCAACAAGATCTGGCCAATCTCTATTAGAATTTTGGCTTTTAGGAAAACACTCTTTGTTTTAAACTCTCTATTCAGAAGAATAATTTTATTAAAGAAATAAACAGGGAGGTGAAAGAGAACATTTTTATCTACTTTTGAAATATTCAAATTTAAACGCATCGACTTTGTAAACTTCAGGAAAGCTATTCTAATATTATTTTCAGTATGCATGTTATTATAATTCTTTACTTAATTCCTCCGAATATTTTGTGTCCCTTGAGATCAAAATTAAAGAAATATTTGATGACTTTCGATTTTATTCAAAATCTCTCAGTCTACTTACTGGCCATTTAAAGAAATAACCAAAAATGTCATTTATAATGAACTGAAAATCTGTAAAAAAAAAAAGGGCAACTTAGATGTAAGATCTCATTTCGGTCAGTTTTAGAAGAAGAAAAGAAGATTTGCTATGAGATCGGTGGGAAATCCCTCATCGACCAATTGATTGAGCAAGAGGAGAGCCCAGTAGAAAGAGATATTTAGAGATGCAAACACTTTACTTTCTATACTGAAGCGATGGAGCCATCGGATTTCTGCTACAAGAGACTTTAATTTTGAGCTTTGCGACCGTCTTTACGCGTACTATCAAACGCAGATCATACGCTGAAACTCTTGCTGAGAATATGCTGGAGATCAAAAACGAGAAACTTACTAAAATGGAGATAATGGTAGCAGAATATAATATATTTCCGGACCTGGGCCAGAAGAATAGCTTCTACCGCATCTATATCAGCAGAGTAAATTAAACTCTCTCTCTCTCTCTCTCAAGAAAAATAAATTTAAGAGGTCGATCGGGACCTTCTTTGTGGCCAAAACTCGGGAAAACCTGCTGCTGCTACTTATCCAATATAAAAACAGCGGATTTTTCCAGCGCATGACATTACACAATTCAATGGAAAGCCTCTTCTTCGGTCAATATTGTTTATGGCCCATTTTATAATTAGCTTGAAAATAACATTAAACTGCCGATCGATTCTCTGGCTACGAGAGACAAGAGTTCGTCAACTCTGAATTATGGCAGATCGAGGCTGTCATCAAGAAAATCGCTCGCAATCATAGCCCCAATTGATCTTCGAATATACCAATGGTAATTGCACAATGAAAGTTGCTGTTTTTTCAACCAAAATAGTCAGCGGCAAACGTTTCAAAAGTTATGGTACGCAATCGAATTTCGAAATCCTAACTGGAAGAGAGATAAAGGAATAGAATTATCAGGGACATTGAATAAAGTCGATTAGTGGTATCTCTCAACTTTGCTATAATTGAGAATCTAAACGCTATAGATTAATCGACGTTTATATCTACCTGCCAAGGTTGACACAAATCTTTTTAAAAGAAACTTTTCCTTATTATTTGAAATAAGACGTTGCAACTAAACGATGATAGAGGACAATCTCGCTTCGTTTAGACCAGTCTCCCCCAGTGTAATAGTGACTCCTAGTGAAATAAATGTTCCTTATATTAGGTTGTGTACAAATTAATTGCGTTTTTTGACGCGTAACTTTAAACGTTTATAACTCAATTCAAACAAAATTTTATTAAACAAAATAATCACCATTAGAATCGATACATTTCTGCCAACGTTTCACAAGATCATAAATACCCTTGCGGTAGAAATCCGAACTTCTGTCAAGTCTGGTGAGTATGCTGGATGAGGCAGTGTTTCATAGCCGAGGTCGTTCAACTTCTGGAGCGTTTTTCGTGAGATCGGAATTTTTGGAACCAGAGTTGAGTACTGCGAATTGAAAAGACATCCCCCACGCTTTCACAATATTTTCATGAGCCTCCACAGCTTTCCGTCCATGTTTAAACAATGAAACATGAAGCAAAATGATACGAATCTGCTCCTTAGAGAGTATCTTAGACATTTGGCCTGAAGTTCCCGAAGAATGAAATTTGAGACAAACGAACAACCATTAGATAAGCTTCAAAATGATATACAACAATATAAACATTGAATGAATAATACACAAAAAAAACAGTAAGTTAAAAATTGATGTGCAAAAAAACGCAATTAATTTGTACACAACCTAATATTCACTTTAACGAAGATGTCTTCTCCGATGAGTCCCTCTACTTAGATAGAGGCTCTTAATTATGAATTTCCTCTTTCTCAATACTATCTCTCTCTCTCTCTCTCTCGCTAAGAATCGATAGAAGCAGAACCTCAAAGCCAAACCAGAGAATCATCTGCTTTTTTAATCGCCCATCATCTTCCTATGAACTTTCTATCGATATCCCGCAAAAGAATATTCACTTTTTTGATGACGTCATCTTTAGTTTCTATCTATTCGTCTGAACCCGTTGTGTATAGGTTTTCAAAATCAGATTGAAGGTAAATTCGTGGTCAGATCGACATAAGTTTCATCGGCTATTTAGTTGGCTATTTATCTGATTAATTGATCTACTTTCTCTCTCAATTTCTCTTTCATTTCTCCTTTCTTCCCGCATTTTCTAGATGTAAATTTCTTTTTTGGATTTGAAGGAAGATTTGGTGTTGAGCCTATCATTGAAAATTTATTCGTTGTCTTATCAAATGAAATGCCTCTGACTCACCGCCAATTTCATTTGACTTCGTGTTTTTCGAGCTTCTCTCCCCCAAAAAGCCTGATTAGTTTAATAATGTGAGTCAGTCGATGAGAATTTGGAATGAGCTTCACTCAGAGCCAAAGAAGAAATTGGCTGAGGTTATTTCCCAATATAAGCAGGATTTCCGTTCGAAATCAAAAAAGAACCTTCACTGGTACTTTCCTGTTATACGGACACCATTTTTTAGTTGAATTTTTTTGAATTTTGACAAGTTTTGACAGAAAATTTGAAACGCTTCCGCTAGGTATGACTCGAGATGGTGTCGAACTGTTCCTCTGTGTCGTTTGTTGCGCCACTTTGCTGTTCCCCATAATCTCTCAATTGTCTGAGTGTGAGCTCCTGTGTCTGGGTCTACAAAGTGATATTGATGGTTGACTTTGAGATGTTCGAATCCTGCTTTTTCCAGCTCATCTGTCTTGTAGCCTCGCCAGTAGTTGGAAATAATTGTCGATCCCATTTCAACATTTTCTGTTATCATATTTAGAAGTGTTTCTGCACTGCGGTTTTCCACTTCGACCAGAAAAGAACGATTTGTCTCTCGACAAATGCCACCAAATATCCACTGCTGTGGAAGAACTCTCCCTGCATTGTTTTTCCGCTTCGAGAATAGGCTCTCATCCACTTCCAGTATTTTTCCAATGCCTCCGATTTTAGCAGCCCGATGTTGAAGAAGATCCGAGGCCACAATTTCATGCAAATAGTCATTCCACTGAACTGTAGTATTCTTGTTCATTGACAGCTCCTCTTCACACCAGTCAATTGAAGTCAACTCTCTAGACCAGCAGTAGAGGAAGCGAATAGCATCCGTTAGTGAAAGACGGGTCCCTTCAAACCATGTACCATTTCTGATGCTAGTTTTGGTACGACAGCTTCTCTTGCTACATCTCCAAAATGCCATAGATTCAGAAAAATGAAGAAACATCTCGTGTCCAAATGTGCATAGACACTTGTTCAGTAGAATTTCGTAGTCTTGTAGCAAAGTAACGGCCTCTTTTTCACTTCTCGGCAATGTGAAAATGTTCATGGAATTTGTTTAAAATATTACTTAAATTCATTAAAAAAATCAAAATTTTCTGTCAAAACTTGTCAAAAATTCAATTAAAAAATGGTGCCCGTATAACAGGAAAGTACCCCTTCACTTCTGCAACACCATTTCCTCGATCAAGGAAATTACCATCGCCACTAAGAAGTTCTACGATGGAAACAAAAGTTTGTAATTTCACAGAGCCCTTGGAAAAAAGGAAAATATTCGAGGATAAAAGTACTCGAAAGACAGCATTAGAGCGGGGAATTATTTTACAAATTAGTTAGAATATTGAGATAGAAATTCTCAATTTTAAAAAGAGCGGTAGCTTCCTCTGAATAGCTGGTGAATAACGACCGAGTGAGGGAACCAATCTCCTCTTTGTTTATATTGATAACAGCGACAAGAGTATCCAATTTATAGAAGAAATCAATCGCGCAATTAATCAACCGAGAGGCTCTGATTCATACGATCGTTTCAGTTGACGAGCTTTCCTACATCTCGGGATTTGGAAGAGGTGACAGTCGTGGCAATTTTCCGGAACCTACTAGGAAGGAGATCTGTGATTGGGCGGCTAGAGCCAACCTCTCTAGAAACGATTTGGCCAACTTCGAGCCAAATTTGGACTTTGGATGGGATTTTCTGGATTTTCAGCCTACTTATTCCTCGATGCTAAAGAACAAAGTTGGAAAAAAAAACGTACGTCTATTTTGTGGAGTTTCACAGAGAGGCAGCAGCCATTTTGCACAGCTGGTAAAAGCGCAGTGCTTCCGTTTCTTGTTATCAAGATGACACGTTTAAAGTTAAGCCAAAGACATTCTCGAGAGAATCCTGTGTACAATCAGTTCTTTTCAGTTGGTTATGGTAATCTACGTAACTATCTTTGGAATAAGAAGATGATAGCTGAAAGAGATTGCTCAGCAATCTTAAAGAATTGCATTGAAGCAGCCGACCCAATATTGCGTCTGGAATATGCTGCCCTCACAATCGTTTCGCAGCATTTCCCTAACAAATCTTCAGAAGAACTGAAGAATTTGGTGAAGCAATCGTCCATTTTGAAATTCTTCGATTTCAATAATGGATTGTTTGCAATTTTTCAGCGAAACGGCCAAGAAGTCTTTCTCAAAATGGTTTTCGATATTGGTCAGTTATTCCAAAAATAAAATAAAAACAAATTTAGATAAAAGAGAATTCGCCAAATGGGTTGCTCTCAAAATTCAGTTAGATCCTCGCCACCTTCTAAAGAGACTTCAAAAGATGGAAAGCGTCTGTGCCAGTAGGTTTTCCCATTTTATAATAAATCCAATTCAGAACACGTAAATCCCAAAAATGCTAAATACTATCGATTTTCCTCCAAAAGCCAATACAAGAAGTGCGAATTGAAGAATAAATACTGCCAGTGCCTGAAGAAGTCATTCACTGAAAAAGATATTCGCTTTATTGTCCTCCGTTATCTTGCGGATAGTCCATTTATGAAAACGGCCTCTAGTGGAGCAACTCACCTCATCAAGCACTACTTCGAGTGGGCTGAAAGTGGCGAACTCTATCTGGACAGACTGGAAATGCTTAGAGGATTTCGACTAGATCATCACATTGCCAAATATAAATCGGTAAGACTTATGTTAAGCAATAAGTGAAAGTCTAGTTGGTCAATCGGCTGGTCTCTCCAGAGACAAGAAGGAGTAAAGCTTGGCTTGAGAGCCATAAGGAGCACTTCATGTACAGCTTTGGTATTTCGGGCTCAATTAGCGTCACATTCGGCCGTTGGGTGGGTCTTATATAGAAATTTCATTTCATTCATTTGAAACTTTGAGAAAATATTTCTCACGAGATCATATCTAGTTTTATCGTCGCTAAAGGAGAACTTAGTTAGAAATTGAAGTTTGCAAGCAGTTTTGGTGACCTTTGTAGTTGATCCCCTTAAGTAATAAGTGTTGGCTTGGCTTTTACTGTAGCGGCTGCTCTTTGAGACTCTTCCTGCAGGCCTCGAATAAGTAAATTCTCCAAAAAGAATTAATTGAAAAATATGAAATTATTTTTCAGAAAGGCGGACAGGATGGAGTTTTTGTCTGCTTGATAATCAAGGAATCCGGAGAAATGTTCATCAAAACTCTATTTTCTGGGAAGCCATCGAGCTACGCGCAGGCTAAGACCTACAGAGTCCAAAGCGTATGGAGGAAACTACATAATCCCCCTCGTATTTAAGGACAGGCCAATCTTATTAGTAATTATGATATCCGACTTTAAGTCAAATTCAATTCACACTTCTTTTCTTCGAGTACTACCTTTTAAGCCAAATCTAAAATCTCACATTTCTGGTGATTTCGGGGCGTAATACTGGTATTTTGTTTTCTGATTGTTTCTGTGTTTTTCAATAAAAATCTGAATTGCATTATTTGCGCATCGAACTCTGGAAAATGATTTTGGCTCCATCTGGATTGATGTTCTTTTTTCTGAGAAAAATACTTTTTTGATTATCGCCTGGATGAAAATTGGTGTCCAAATGTGAAAAATCTCTGAGAACGGAGGAGTGTTGTCAACATTTTCAGCTGCAGTTTCTCTGAAAATTCGATTTGTGAAATTATTTTTATTTTTTGTTAAACTCCTGTCAAGTTGCCAAGTTACCTAGTGGAATTTTGATAATTTTGGAGCGAGGAAATGGGATTGACTAATCGGCCATTCCAAAATGAGTCTGCGTTCTTTGTTAAACAGCGGAGAAGCTCCGTTTCCTTTAAACGATAGTTTTCTGCCAAAAAGTTAATTAATATTATAATTCCATTAGCCAATGATGCATCTTCCGAGGTATTTTCCTTTGGCAGCATTTTCTGAAAAAAACTAAGATTTGGATCAGCCTCTATCTATTTTTATTTTTCTGGCAATTTGATCCAAATTAGACAATAAAAACACTAGTTGGGACTTGGGTTTGGGTCCTCCTTACTTTTAGTTTTTTAACTTTAGTTTTTCAAAAAGTGGAGCTTTGTAGAACGTTGCAAATCATAAAAGCAAGGAGGATTTAGGATCTAGGCAACGTCGATTTTTAAAAATGTTACGTTGGAGGAGAATCCATGGCCGAATTTACGGCGATCCAGCCAAGAGAGAAATTTATTGTAAATTCATTTTGGAATTTTTTGCACAAATTTTAAATTGTTTCGAAAGAGCCAGTTTCAACTTTTTGATCTTGATCATTTCTGTGGTGATCAAGTCAAAAGTTGAAGGAGATTGAATACTATCGTAGATTTTCATTTTAGATGACTATCTCATTTTGATTCTCGGCTAAACTCTAATTGGTCGGAGAAGATAAAACTAAGCTGGATTCTAGAATTGGGCAGCCATTTAAAATCCAACTTGCTCCATAATAGACTTGAGAAATAATTAGAAATAAAAATGATGACCGTTTGAGTGGGAGGCTGATGAATTTTTCTCAAAAATAGTCCCAGAAATATCTGAGGATTGAGAGCCAAATAATAGTTTCAGGTGAAGGTGACGGATAATAAGGTGTTCACGATCAAGCCGGTGATGGGCGTCTTGGTGCAGGGAGAATCTGTCCCAATCACGATAACTTTCAAGACGGATAAGTCGGCGGAGAATAATCGACATTACCTGGCCATATACCACATGAGGTGCCATACTGCCATAAAGTACACCAAAGCTACGGATATTTGGAAAATTGGCAGAGCTGACGGCATCACTCGAGTCATCGTCAGATTCGAGGCAGAGTAATCGGCCGAAAAATCTACAACAATATGACGATTTTCCATAAAAAAATAGCGAAAATATCAAAAAATTCTCTTTCAGTTTTTATTGCTGAGCAGATAAGGCCTTCAAAAAATTCAAAAGTCTTACAATTTCTCCAATAGATAAAAAAAATTTCTTCGCTTATCTCAGGTCTCTTTCGTTCTCATTCTAGCTTCTTCCATCGTGAGTCGAAGCCGTGCTTCGTAACCCTTTTTGAATATGCATTAAAATAGGCAGAACCTTTCTGGATTTCAATGGATTTACGGAAATTCGCAATAAAGCTCAGAAATCGTTAGGAGAATAGGAAGAGGAAACTCACAATCTACTAATTTCTCTGTCAAAGCAAGTTTGCATACAAAGTGAATTACCAAAGAGAAAGTTGTGTACCATTTAGCCGAAAAATTATCCAAGTTATTAGTAAGGCTGCGAGATGTCTTTGATCTTGATTTTTCATTTTCAAAGCTGCAACTATAAAGTCAATTGACCGCTTAGTGAATTCGACTTGAAGAAGATTATTTGAGATTTTTGGAGGATCGGCCTTTTATGTGCTCGCTTTCAACCGGGGCTCTTCATTTGCTCAAACATGGTGGACGAAGATTTGCAGAAACGATGGAAATTCACATGGGGGATGAGCTAGATTCCTATTGTAAAAAATACTTCACGGTTGGAGCTTCGTTTTAGCACTTTGTTGTTCTTGGTGAGAGATTGGCCAAATTCAGGTCAACACGAGTATGGCTATGAGGGAGGTTAGGAATACTTGGAGAAGTTGCTGAAAACGACGCCCAAACAGAAAAAGGAGTTGAAGACTCTCTGCGAGAATATCAAATCCTCTTTTGAGACTCTGGAAGCCTTTTTTATGCCCATATATCCAGGCTATCCAGAAATAATTCAGAGAAAGTTCGCTGTTTGAAGAAGGATCCCTCGAGGCCAAAAAGATCGGAGGGAAGATAATCACTGGTAGTGAAATGAGCGCATTTTTCAAGGTTTTGTAATGACGACAAATTGAAGAAATATTTTAGGAATTGGTGACCATTTTCAATAGCGATGACTTGACAGAACCCAAAACGATTCTCGAAGCGACGGTAGATTCTATCAGTTTGTCGGCCGAACAAAAGTCCATAGTTGCCTATGACCAGCACATGAAGGAGGTAAGTCAAATCGATTACTGTAGGTCAAATTGTTGATTCAAGGAGAATGCGAGATAAGAATTGTAGAACAACAATGCGGACTCTACAGTAACCCAAAATTTTCAGAAATTCCTCCCCTCTCTGAGTGATCATTCCGCCTTTGAGAATATCCACAAAACAGCCGAGAAGTTGGCTTTGGATATCTTTGGAGCAAGACCCAAACTGGGCGAGGAGAGCGCAGCCAAAGTCAATTACGAAAACTTGACTAAATACTTTGAGGTTTTTATTTGGATTTCTGAAAAAAGTAATTTAGTGCCGACATGATAAATATTAAAAAAATCATTGTCGAGGAGAAGCGAATTCGAAGAGAGAATAATGAAAATGAAAGAAGACAGCGAGAGGCTGATCGTATTCAAAGACAACAAGTGGAACAGGAGAGACGAGAGGAGGAAGAAGGACTCCAAAGAAAGAGACGCTATCGCGATATGACCACTGGAAGAATCATTAGGAATCCAAATGCTTAATTCAGCAGGCAGATGCCTAATCATTTATTTTGTTGTTCATAATAACTTTTCTAGTTTTCTTTAGGAAACTTTTCAAAAAAACTACTACTAACTTTTTAAAATACCGTTTTATCTAATAGAAGCAGGCTACATACAGTATTCAGTGCGACGCTTTCAGCCTAAACCCAATTTCCCAACCCAATGGAATTTCCCAGGAATCTTAATGACTGAAAAGTTGCTTTTCAGGTAAATTATAGAAAAATTATGTCATTCTGTAGATTTTTCACGCTCTTTCGAATGATACTGGAATTTTTGATCTCAGAGCTATATAAGCTATATTCTATATTTTCTTGAATCTTTCCTATTAGAGATAATACGGTAGTTCCAAGTTATCATCGGTTCTAGAGACTGTGAATACGGGTCCAGCCAAAAAATCTGGGATCTGAGGCGTTGCCAAAACACAAACATATGAAAAGCATGCGTTGCATTGAATGATGACCCCGGGTCAATGATGAAAGACTAAAGGATTATCTGGAGAAGGATCAGAGGGGTTGGCTGGTGAAGAACGGTTTGCGTCTATTACAGTGTTTCTACTTGTGTGTATTTTTGTGAAATAAAGGTAAATTTTATTGAATTAACTGGTTAACTCTGACCGATGACTAATAACACCAAACATCCACCTTCACAATTGCGAAAGGTATTTCTCTCCGTCTAATAAACGTCACTTTAAACAAGATAAGAGTTTAAAAGGGGAATCAGATAAAAAAAATCTTCTTTTTTTTTCTCTTTCCTACAAATTGTTGTCAAAAATCAATAAATTTCAGAGATCTCTTTTAAATTATTATTTACAGAAAATTAGTAAAAAGTTTACTTCTTGGCCATTTTCTGAATGGGGCAATCTTACTCAAAAGCCGACTATAGTTTTTTATTTCTTCTTTGGTTTTGTTCTAAATTAACAATTCTATTTCTAAATTGGAAGATGAATCATAAGAAATATATAGAATCAGCGTTTGGTTCAACTGTTGAAGAAATCCCAGCTAAAAGGTGAGCCATTGTGAATTTAATATTATCCCTTCTCGAGAGAATTAATCGGCTGAAGGGTTGAATAAGAACCAATTTTTTTAAATAACCGATACCTCATTTGGACAGCAGCAGCAACACTGCAAAAAAAATACATTCTTTTTTTTTAAATCCAACTATCGTTTTGTCTATTGCTTTGGGAGAGGAGACTGCTATAGTCAAGATAAATAAGATCACCTATTAGCAATCAATCGATCCGCTTGATAAAAATGTACTATAATTTGCGAGCATTTATAAGCAAAAAATGTTTAATTTACCATTTTTAAGCTTAACTTTGGTTCGATTTGGCCTACAAATTGAATACAAATGTTGGGCCAAATCGTCTCAAATTTGGAGATTTTCCAGATGCGATTATCGAAGTGAATTGTTGGCGACAAAACAAATCAAATAATTTTAGTGAAGAATCGAAAAATGAGCAGTCAATTTCTATCAAAAATGAACAAGCAGGGGCCAAACTTCGCCCTCCTCCTCCTCCTAAATTCAAAGAAATATTTCAAATTCTCCCCGATGCCTTAAAAATGAAAATAATCGAAAAGGTAATTTTATTCTCAACCCTTCGATGAATTAATCAAGATGCGCCCAGACGTCTTCTGTCGAATGCGTTGCACACAAAAATATACCAACGGCTTGATCGACTACTACAGAGCTGAGATTAAAATCAAGAATCCAGTCCCATTCCTCGAAATATCGACTAAAGTGAGCGCTTTTTTGTTCGAAAATTTCTTTTTCTAGGCAATGATGGCAGTCACTCATATTAGATGTCCGGAGAATTTGATGGCCACCGATGGGGTTGATTCCGTGGCTGAGTTTACTGGCATCCAGCCGACCGAGATCTTCATCGTAGGTTTTATTATTTTATGAGGACTGAGTTGTTTAACTCAATAGCCGCTAGAGAGAACTAATCACCTTTAGATTACTTCCAGTCTTTTGAAATTTTACGGCAAAACCAGATGGCGGTAGTTTCATAATTTGGCTGAAGAGTTTCGTTCAATTCTCGTCTTGTTTCGTCAGTCTTTCCACCTAAATGAGATATATAGCTGTGTACATTCAAAGATTTTATTTTTAATTTTGAAACACACCTGGGATTCTTTCAGGACTTTTGGATTTTTGGAACTGGAATCAAGTATTTGATGAAGCATAGAGAAAGAAGAATTACTTCGGAGAACTGGAAGAAGAGCGTTCTTTTTGTTCAGGTAAGCTCAGAGAAAAGACCAAAAATTTCTTTAAAAAAGCGCTCCTTATTTCTAAAATACAGTAGACATTATTAAGGAACAATTTGGTCTTTTTATGAACAAGGAAGGCGTCGTTGTGAATCGTTCTAGCCTATCTCCGAGAATAAAGAAGATTTATTTTGGAGCCAAGGAATGTCCAATCAATTTAGTCAACAAAATAGCTAAGGTTTGAGAATTCCCCCCAACCCTAATTCTTTTAGAAGTGGAACAACTCTGAGAAGGAGACTATCCAAGAAATGATTGTCTCCTTTGAAAAAGTTAGCGATTTCCCCGAGGAGATGGCTGAACAAATCCTTAAAGGACTACTTTTCAAAAAATTGTGGTCAACTCAAAGTCACGGAGAGTCCTGTTTCAAGCCAGTCAAAATGGAAGACTTGATGGACAAAATCTCGACTGATAATCTATCAAACACTGAGATTTATTTAGCAACTTCTGAGGATAAGGAGAGATTTCTGTTGCTTACCACAACCAGCCATTCGATTGCAATCGACACAGTCAGTTCAAATTCCATCGAAATCGAGAGAACAACAAAGAAGATTTTTGCTCGATTTACAGGAATCAATTCAATGTTTGGAGTGATAAATAACACAATTTTGAAAGAAGAAATAGCCCATTTAACGAGCCAATAAAACTAAAGAATAAATATTTGATGCCATTCAAGTACTTCTAATCATTTCGCTTATAAAGGAACTACTCGAGCAGTCCATTGCTTTGAATGCGAAGAAACTGCTTTCAGAAGAGAAACACAGAGAAGAACTTTCGACTAAGTGGTAGGAGGAGTTGACCAGTCCAGAACTCTCACACTCCCAGCAGCAAGCCACTGGGAAGTCGAAGACTGGCGTAAATGGGGGCATTATCGTGCTGAAACGCATAGCCTTGTCGGCCAGCAGTGTTCAGGAATGGGAGCAGATGTGTGCCGAGAGCACCTTGATATTGAATTGAGTTCATTTTTGGTGTAATGAACTCTAAGGCCACCTGTCCATCGACACAAAATGCTGCCCAAACCACGGCGGTTCCACCCCCAAAACTCCTCTTCAAACAAATAAGAGGATCCTTCCGTAGATTGTGAAAATACGATCGGTAGCCATCTGGGCCGTCTAGGCAGAACTTCTTTTCGTCTGATCAGATGATCTGAATTAGAAAAACTCCACGAAAAGACAAAAAGACTAACTTTGCTCCAATCGATAATCTTGAGCAATGTGTTGGGTTGCAAAATTGAGGCGCTTTTGGCGATGGACAGCTGTGAGAACCAAGCCTTTCTGTTTCCTAACTGCTTTGTAACTTTCATGATGACATTACGTTTTTTGCGGAAACAACAATAATTACCTCACAACAACAAATAGTCATTTTGACATCCAATTTCGTGCATTCACACCAAAAAAAGCCGCATTTCCTCACTTTCTTAATTGTCTCAAATTCTTTATCTATCTATCTAAAGAGCGTCTGTCTTTTTCTACAGTGTGGTGCAAAATGATATAGGCATCCCTCATTTTGCTTGTCCTGGACGATAGACGAATTCTTTCAAAAAACTGACTCCGTAGTTATTTTCAGCGCTCTTTCAAACCCCAGTATCTGGAAATTCAGCGTATTTTCTTTGTTCCCAGAACGAGTAACAATCCGAGAGAAAAAATCTGTCAAATTTTGTTGGTGCAAAATGATATAGGCAGAGAGGAAAAACGACGATATTTTAATATTTTTTTATTAACAATTAACAATAACACGTCCTAATATTTCGTCACGCCGCCTCCTTTAGCAATTACTTCATAGATTCGATTTGGCATACTTCCAACGAGGTTTTGAAGCAAGTTGGGATCGAGGGAATTCCAGGCTTCTTTGATACCATCTTTTAGTTCGGCAACACTGTCGTACTTCTTCCCGTTTTGGTAGACCTTTCGAACCATACATCCCCAGAGATTTTCGATCGGATTGAGATCAGGGGATCGAGCAGGTCAAGGCAAAACGGTGACATTATTGGCTGCAAACCATTCCTTTGTCGATTGACTACCATGGATACTGGCATTGTCCTGTTGAAAGACAAGTGGTCGATGGCGGTTGAGACGCAGAAATGGCAGCAGAGAGTCGGTCAAGACATCTTGGTAGTCCTTAGAGTTCATGCGACTTGACGTGAAGGCCAAATCAACAATTCCTCCAGCACAGAATGAGGCCCAGGTCATCACTGAGCCACCACCAAAATTTCTTGTGGAAAAATAGGCTGGCTCTTTGCGAAGATCCCTCCAGTAGCTGTTATTTCCATCCGGACCATCGAGATTCCACTTCTTCTCATCGGAGAATAAGATAGTCGTCCAATCTCTGGCCATGTTAACTCTGGCAAACTCTAGACGGGCAGTTTTGTGGCAATCTTTGAGTGCTGGAGCCGAGATCATCTTCTGACGAACTATGAAACTGGAATTATTGAGTGCGCGATTCACAGTCCATCGAAAAACATCAAGATGAAGGTCATTTTTGATCTGGGAGCAGCTCAAAGTTGTATTCGAAGCCCTTCGGACGATAAGTCTTTCATCTCTTGAAGTCAATTTTTTTGGTCTCCCGGTAGATTTTGCATTGCCGTAGGATCCCTTGAGCTTGGCATAATTATCGATAACACCAGCAGAGCGTCCGATGGCTTTTGCGATCACTCGATGACTCTTCTTTTCGTGGAGGAGGACATCAATCTTTCCCTTTTCAACATCAGTTAAAGGAGTTCCTTTTCCCATTGTTTCGCGTTAAGATTGATGTAGACAATTAGATTAAAGTTGTCAGAAACAGTTCCTTTATAAAAACAGCCATGAAACATGCTGATTTCGTCGTTTTTCCTCTCTGCCTATATCATTTTGCACCAACAAAATTTGACAGATTTTTTCTCTCGGATTGTTACTCGTTCTGGGAACAAAGAAAATACGCTGAATTTCCAGATACTGGGGTTTGAAAGAGCGCTGAAAATAACTACGGAGTCAGTTTTTTGAAAGAATTCGTCTATCGTCCAGGGCAAGCAAAATGAGGGGTGCCTATATCATTTTGCACCACACTGTATGTGTGTGAAGTCTTTCAAGTACTGTCGAGAATTCATTTTTAATTCTTTTTGGGAGGAGCGGTCGTTTTTTTTTTCTAAATTTTAGGAAATTCCAGGGAAACACTCAGAAGTAGGGAAGTTGCGAACTAAAAACAGTACATAAAACTAGCACTGGGGAGAGGATTCCAAAGTTTTACTTAATTAGCTATTTCATATTTCTTATCCAAAAACTCCTGTGAGAATGAGTATTCAAAAGTTGATTTATTAGAAGTTGTAAGGTAAAAAATATCATTTATTATGGAAAAAAATTATCCAAAATCAATTTCTCTATATATTCCCGCGATCACCGTTTTTTATACGACTCTTGGCCTTTCCTTCACTCTCAAAATGTTTTATAACTCTTACAGAACTCCAGTCTACGCGCTTTATCTAACTGTTATAGAAACGCATTTATTGGGTAAAATATGGTTGTTGATGAATCATTTTTAGATAATTCAACCAGTCTCTAAGTGTTTCGTTTTCTTTACAAGCACTGTTCCTGATAATTAAAATGCATGAGCTCGTTTGAATAGCTGATTCATGCCATTTGTTGACCAGATTTTCCGTTATCAGTGCATCTCAGTCTATTTTTCTCTTTTTGCGGGAGTAGTCATTTTTTTCTCTAAATTTCAGGAAAAATTCCAGATAAAATTAGAGAGGAAAGAAATGGCAAACACAGGAGAAATATGCCAAAAGTCCAGGAGAAATGGCACTTAAATTTTCGAGGGGGAAGGGTTCTAACTTTTCCAAGAAATTTTCTGAAGAGCGGTTATAATCTGAGACAATTTTGTATTCCCCGTCTCTTAGCTATCTCCTCCTGTACTAGTTGTTTGAGCAGGAACACTCTCTTCCCTTCTCTTCTAAATAAACTTCATCTCTGCCTGGCCCTTTACTCACAATCGCTAACTTCCAGATTAAATGGACTCTATCCTAGTTCAAAAGAACGATGTTTTGGATACTACAAAGTTCGATATTTCCTTCAACTATTCACGAAAAAATATTTAGGGTCGTGGAACCTGAGCCTATAAAAACAATCGTCTTCTATGACTTGGAGACTACTGGTCTTATCGAAACGAAGCGGAACTTTTCACAAACTGATTCTTTGGCCAAAACAAACGACTCGAATACTATTCAAGTTGAACTAAATGCTTTCCTTGCAGATGGTCGGTTTTAATTTGACTTTTTATTTGGTTTTTAAGTCAAACGCGATGCAGTCTTCTGTCCCCCTCCTCGAATTACCGAAATAGCGCTTTGCGCCATCGCTCGATCAGATTTTGAATCTAAAAATTACACCATGTCGACTATCCCAAAAATGTCTACTTTTTCTACCATAGTTAATCCGAATTTGGATGCAAACGGATGGAATGATTATGAAATCCGACAGAAGAAGGCAACGAAAGATGCGCTAGTATTCTAAATTCGAAGTACATTTGCTTTTGATTTTAGCTTTGGTCTATACGAAGGAAAAACTAGTAGATGAGAATAAATTTGAGGATGTTTGGAAGAACGGTGTTGCTCCTTTCTTGGAATCTCTTCCCAAGCCATTGTGTCTTGGTATGTTTTCAATTGTCGTTCTTTACATTGCAGTTGCCCACAACGGGGTCTTCTTTGACAATCCTGTCCTCTTTCTCGAACTGGATAGGTGCAATTTGACTTTTCCATCGCAGGTATCAACTTTTTTAACTTAATGAACAGCAATGAAGATCTTCTTTGTCGACTCTCTCTTAGCTTTCAAGTACATCGATAGAATGACCACTAAGAACACCAGAGAATCCATTAAATACTCCACTTGTGAGACAATTTCCTATTTGGACGAATGGTTTACAGGCAATTCCCAAAATGAGTTGATGGACTCGTTGGATAAAAAAGATTGGTCACCGGTTTTTAGATCTCGAATTAATCTGAATCATTTTGTTAGGAATATGAGAACGAACGAATGGACATTCACATCATCGGGAAAATTCAATTTGGGAGAACTATATAAGCTGGTAGGGATCGAATAGAAAAGCGGAATATAATTTTGAGATAAATAACGCTGGACTGAACTTTCACCATGCTGAAGATGGTGTGGTTGCGTTGGGAGAGATCTGTCTGTCGTATGGAGAGAGCTTTTTAAATATATGGAAAAAGCTGCGTTTAAGATGTAATTTGAATAAATTTGTCATGTGTCTCCTCGACATTGAAGGATTAGCAGGTTAATCTTCTAGATTCATGTCATCGCTTCTTTTCCTTCCAGAATTCGCCACTTTCTTTCTCTTCTTGAAGCTGTCGAGTTATATTTCCAAGCGTAGAGGGCGGCGTCAATTTCTTGTTTTTGATGTCTTTTTATTGTTCTCTAGAAAGTCAAAAGAGTCTTTTTTGCCATTTTATCTGATCAAATGTGGCATCTCATTTGACTTTCCAGGACATTTTCTTCTTATTTTCGGATATTCTCAATCGTCTCACCTATTCATTCGATTCCACTGATGCCAACAAGTCATACACACATAGATATTTACACAGGGAGAGCTCCCAAGTCTGGCAATCATTGACAGCTCACTGGACTCTTTTTCGCTGATTTCCTTCTCTTCAAGTAATCATTTATGCATTTTATTTTCCAGAAGAGAATGATAGGCTGAGAAGACCACCAAACTTATGCGAAATCAAAACAAAAAAAGTAATTAAAAAGCTTATACGAGAAGATGGATATAGGAGCAGAGATGAGATGAATGCTGACAATGATTTAGTCTTAAACTTAGAAAGGAAAATAGATCCAGATGGATTTTTAATGGAAATGTTTATAATATTTTTTTAATAGATCACCAAAGAAAATGTTAGCTTAGAAAATCGATTTTTTAGAAGTCAAATTGTATTTTTCAACTATTTTTCTCTAATCAATTCACACTCTAACATTCCCCTATATAGTGGGTGAATGGGTACGTCAGAAGTTTTATTATTATAGCTCAGACTATAGGGATTGAATACCACTTTACTATTGGTATTACAAAGCTCTAACAGTAGTATATACACTGCATAAAATAATGATAGGTCCACTCTCAAAAAGGGGTACTTTTAGATTTTTCTTTAAAATAATTTCTTTGTGTTTTTTATTTCATGTTCCTCTTCTTCTAATTACTGCCCAAAAATGAGAGCCACATTACACATAGCTTCGTTTTTGGACCCATTTATTTTGAAACATGTTCCCATGCGCCACAGTGTGAGAAATCGAACCCTTTCGCATTTTTTTAGGTATCTACTACGCCGCTCTTCTTTCGCGCGAAAAAAAAACTGCCTGGACGGATTATTTAGCATTCTTTTGTGATTTGCACGAACACAGGCGATGTCTACGAGAATCTGATTTCTTGACCACAATTAACAACTGAACGCGTTTGTTTGCTTTAGCGCTGCATTTGTATTTTACAACCCAGTTGTTTTCTTCAATAAAAATAATTCAAATTTGTAAAATCTCTTGCTTGTAATATGTTTTCACTCTATTCTCAGCAAGTAAGAACAATTAATATAATATGGCATATTCTTTAAAACTACAACTCTTTTCACTTCATTAGTCTGGGAATTTGGAAGAATTACTTTCACAAACTTCAGCCTTTCTTCTCAGACTTAACTCTTTTCTCACAGAGCACATTTTGGTACATCTCTACGGTTAATTTATCAAAGACAAACGAATTTTTAAGAGTACTATCGCCTTCAGTCAATAGAACTCTTCAAAAGTACAACAATCTCTTTAGAAACAATTAATTTTGTATGTAACTTACGAAAAATTTTCATTTCAAAGAATAAAGTCCCATTTTTCAAGAAAAAAAAGCCTTAGGCCAAACTATTTTGAGATCAGTTCTGTTTTTTAGTGAAAAGTTGAACAAACTTTTTACTTCCTTCCTCTTTATTTCTAATCAAGATGCGTAAAAATCAAACTTCATACGTCTCCATAAAATAGGCAAAAAAAGCTGACGGCTGATCGGCTTCCAGAATACCTTATGACACACAGGGCAGCTTTGCAAAAAGTCAACAATTCATTGCTCAATTTCAAGAGGTCAACGCACGCACTTTTTTTTGAAATTGGCTTATTGCGACTAATCCTTTAGTAATTAGTGAAAATTTATTCGAGGATGATTTGGACTTAATTAGCAATAAATATTTCTAAAAATTATTTCCACGAATATAATAAAAATTGAATAAGTAAGGAAAATAATTGATATCAATTACGTTGCATAGACTTAGAATATTTTAAAAGAAAGACCACCTGCATCGAAAATTTTAAATTTCCGGGTTAAACGCCTTTCATAAACTTGAAAGAACAAACAAAAATGCGACATATTGCGTAAAATTCTAAGTTTTATTTACTCAAGCCCTCATAATTACCAAATCACAGGCTACATCAATGAAAATATTGGCGAGAAACGAAAGAATAGAGAGTAAGGAGAACACTTGTGTTTTGTTCCGTAGGCACCGTGTGTGCTCTAGCTGCTCTAGAATTGCTCGCAACATCAACTTTATGGCATTGTTAATTGGCTATAAGCTCAATGGCTAAGAAAAGTGGCTAGTTAATTTTTGACGAGGAAGTAAATACCACGAAAACGAGGGGTAAGTCACGACGAGCTAACGAGAATTAAATTAGGGGAGAGATCATAATGGGAAGATCCCTCATTTGAATTGTTTATTGTTCAGGGTTCTGGTAGAATCGAGCTATTTATTGGGCAAACAACAACACATTGCAAAGTGCGCAGTGCAAACAGGACATTTAAATCACAATCTATTGGTTACTAAAAAATCATTTGCAGACGTTAAGACCCTTCTAGGTTTTATGAACTTTGATCGCGTAAACCAGACATACAACTTAATAAACCTCCGATAATGTGTGATCAAAAACGCTGTGAGGAGAACTCGGAGCTTTCTCAGGAGTTTTCCAACTTTTCTCCTTGTTTTCTAATGCGACTTCAATGGATATTGTGAGCATGGGAAGTGGGATCGTATCCTGTTTACCCAGCCTCGGTTTGTCGAAATTCAAAAAATCAAATCTTTTACCGGGTTCACTGAGGCATAAAACTTTCTTGATTTGTCAAGCGCACAAATCTCTAACTCTTTACATCTAGCACCATCTATCCTATGAACCTAATGGAAATGTGTAAGTTTTGACTTTTATGTAAGTGTAGGAATGCCATTTTGCCAGCTCAACCTAGTTAAAGTAGCAGCTGATTTTTGCAATTTTACTGCATAATACAACAATTGTTATCATACCATACGTTAGAGCAGGTGATTCAAATGCTATAACTTTTTAAAAGATGAGATGCCAGACTTTATTTTGCTTGAT
Organism: Oscheius sp. JU1382; assembly: GCA_932521405.1. Classification (NCBI taxonomy): domain Eukaryota; kingdom Metazoa; phylum Nematoda; class Chromadorea; order Rhabditida; family Rhabditidae; genus Oscheius; species Oscheius sp. JU1382. The sequence continues at coordinate 8,629,896 of OW051479.1, forward strand.
AGTGGAAGCAATCTTGATTCATCATCAATTTTATGATTCCACTATGTGCTGATTATCTGCGAATCAAAAAACTCTTTCAGCGCTTTTAAGAAATCTTCCATTGTACCGGAATGTAAACAGTACATTCATTGCGCAGCGTTAGGTATGGTAAAAGAGCAAATAATAATTATCTGGTAAATTTTATTATCGTCAATTAGTTTGCTCTGGATAAAGTGCATAGTAGATGGAAGCCAGCTCCCGGCTTTTTTTCCTACTTCCCAACTTTTATGAAGCTATAAAAGTGTATATTCATACTTTAGATTTTGAATAGTACATTGTACAAGAGATCTTTTGTTATCTGAAAATCTATTACAAAAAGGAGACGGCTAATAATTTGTATAGCGAAAGTCACGTAAAACTTGTTAAGTCTTCATTTCCGTGTTAATTGGAAAATCATTTCAAAGATGAGACGGCGTGAGTTCATTTTTCAAAACGTAAGTAGTTGGTTTTTGAGCTAATTTGCATGAAATTATTTCCGGTTAAAGAGAAAGAAGAACCTTTCATTCTCTCTCCACTTTATGAATTTATCCTTCTTGCGTTTATAATTGTTGCATGAGCTCAAGATTACGATAATGCCTTTCTAGGAAAAAATGAAGCTATTAAAAATCTATTTTCACTAATGGTTATGGAAAGCTTTTTGGCAACTGATATAATACTTCCCGTTCTTCAAGTGTTTGTGATTACTAGTTCACTAGTATTATTATTCATTTCAAAGTATATTTAAATATTTTAAAAAATAGTAGCCTTTACAGACGAACTGGAATGATTCGAAACCACAATTTACCGTATTTCTTCTAATAGAAGCCGGGGGCTTCTATTTTTCAACCCCCTCGTTGGACCGGCTTCTATTAGAGGGGAGGCTTCTATTTTTTACCTTGTTTTTTTGGGTGGGTGGGGTAAACAAAATTTGTTTAAAATGAATTCTGGGTATTATTTATTCTGGTTCTAAGGACAAATCCGAAATGTCTTCATTGTCATCAAGTTCAACTTCTTCGACAAGTTCAGCCAATTGTTCTTCGGCTCTCTTGTCTTTGAGGGCTCGAACTCCTTCTGGAATAGATCCATTTTCTGAGAAACAATGAATGAGACTGTCTTCTGTTCCATCGCTGTTGATTCCAATACCACATGACTTGAATGAAGAACCAATCAAATTAGAAGGAAGCTCATCCCAAGCATGGGTAATCCACTCCAGATAGGTAGCCATCGATGGAGGAGCAGGATTTCCTCCCTTGGTCAAAGGCTTTTGACATGAGGTGATTGGCTTTCGGCTAATGAGCTTGTTTCGCTTTAAAAATTTATCCAAGAAACCTTCGCTTCCTTTGAAATCATCAGCAACACTGAATTCTTTTGATTTTTCTTTGACCATTCGCCGCGTGACTCTTAATTTCTTCTTTCTCTGTTCTTGAATTCATTCGATCAGCTTGGATTCCATTGCATCACCAGATAAGTGTCTTCCTCCACCTTTCAGCCTCTTGCATGATTTCGACTCTTTGCCAGCTTGCTCCAAAATCTTCTCTTTTTTTGCACCATTCTCGAATTTGCTTTTCATCGACTTGAAAATGCTTGGCTGCTGCACACTTCGAGCTTTTCTCCGCATAGTTTATTGCATCCCACCTTCATTGACAACAAATACGACTTACGTTTTTTCGAGCTAGTACTCGAGTCGGTGGGCGATGGAGCAGCTACATCAGGATCGCTATCGGAGTTCCCCATTATTTCGAAAGAATGAAATCCTTGAAAAGCTAACGCTAATCTGAATAAACAGGAAATAGTCTAAATGATTTTCTAAACCAATTTGGATACTAGTCAAAAATATAGGATAAAATATCTTAAAAACCACCGAACTTCTAAAAAGGGAGGCTTCTATTTCTCAACTCCCCAGATGGACCGGCTTCTACACCCCATAAAATAATGATAGGTCCACCCCCTAAATTGGCGAATCTTGGCCGGGTGAGATTATTTTGGGCCGAAATAACTTTTATCTAATTCTCTGGCATTTTGGTCTTATTTTCCTCCATAATCTAGCCAGGCAAGCTTGTTGAGTAAAAAATGATAGCCTCATCTCCAAAAGTGGCGTTTTCGAAATTTTTTAAACCCGAGCTATCAAAATTTGGCTGATGCAGTTCGATTCAGCTCGATTTCGTGATTCCAAAACACTTTAATTCCCAAAAAAAGGTTAGAAATTCGTGGAAATATGATTCAAAGAAGACGTCAATTGTCACTTGTTTTAGGATAAGAAATGCATTTTTTTCTCGAATTGCGCGTTTTGGACCAAAAGTCATATCATGTTTAAGTCATAACTCGGCTTATTTCCATCCTTTTTTTGAGATTTAAAGTGTTTTGGAATCACAAAATCGAGCTAAATCGAACTGTATCAGCCAAATTTTGATAGCCTGGGCTTTTGAAATTTCAGAAAACGCCACTTTTGGAGATAAGGCTATCATTTTTTGCTCACCAAACTTGCCTGGCTAGATTATGGAGGAAAATAAGGCCAAAATGCCAGAGAATTAGATAAAAGCTATTTCGGCCCAAAAGAATCTCACCCGGCCAAGATACGCCAATTTAGGGGGTGGACCCATATTTATGAAACGCACTGTAGAATGAATGGCGAAATCAGGGGATTTTAGTCAGATTGACAGTTTGATCCAGAAGATCGCATTGAATCAATCTTCCTTCTCGTTTTAAACGATTTTTAGAGGATTGAGAACAAATGATTTTTAACAAATTTATGAGAATTCCATTCTTCGAGGGAAAGTGAAATGGATTTTATATTTACAAACGGCTTAAAAATTATGAACATTTTCTAGAAAACTTTCTTCAAGAGATCGGAGAATGGATGTATAAGCAAAAGTTGATAGTTTTTGAGGCAGTTTAGGTCCATCAATCCATTCATTTCCATCAAATATTTCGGATGTTTTTTCACTTTCTTCACGACCGCCAAATACAATAATTCCATTTGAGAGTTTTCCTATTCCAAAATGCATTCGTGCGTATTTAAAATTCCGAATTTGTTTTAATTCTCTCGTGGGATCTTCGATATCCATTTCCCATTCGATATTTAATCGACCAAGAGTATTTGATTTGCCTCCAAAGATGGATAGAATTGAATTGTTGATTAGCATTGTATGGCCGTGAAGTGAAAAAGGCAAATCACAAAAGAAGATCCATTTCTGTAGTTTTGGATCAAACATCTCTACGGATTTTAATTCTGCTTTATTTTTCCCTCCAGTAACAAAAATTCGATCTTTATAGATTGCTGAAGCAGAACTATGCCGTTCGTAGTTCAATGCTCTGGAAGAATTTGATTAAATTTGTGAGATAAAAACACTAACGGCATGTATGTCCACTTGTTTTGCGAAATATCATATTTCTCGACTGATTTTAGAGCCTTTTCACAATATCCGCCAATAACCCAGATATCTCCTTTATAAACTAGACAATTATTAGCAATATTATCTCTTTTTTGATTTAGTGGTTTCAAACAAAACCATTCCATTTCACCAGTTTCATTCTTACTCAATTTATAGCAATTTTCTTGCCATATTTTATTGAGAAATCCTCCACAAATATAAAGCTCCTCGTCGACTACAACAGCTCCAAAGCCATGCATTCCTACTGGAAGAGTGATTCTTAGCTTCTTCCAACTTTGAACCTTCGAATCGAGCAAGTAAATTGTATCTAATTCACCCAATCCACCCAAAATTAAAACCTACAAGCAAAGTCTAAGAGTTAAAAATCATACCGATGTATTTTGCTGTCCTACGCTCCGTTTTTCAGCTTTATTTTCGTTTTGATTCACATTTCTAAGATTCTCTTGAGCTGGCCTCTTTTTCCGGGAAAATTCAATAAATTCCGAGATTTTCGGTCTACTTTCTGGGTTGCTGTCCCAGCCGCTGGAAGTTATTTTTTGCTTTTCTCTCTTTGTCAATTCTACGCCTCGCTTTCAACTCCGATAAAAGGAAAACTTTGGTTTAGTAAGCCAGATTGCCCGAAATAATCAATTACCGTATCAATAAGGCTGAAATCTCCAATTTCTTTTGAATATTTGGCCGTTCTCCACTTAAAATTCGTTTAATTTTCTTGTATCGCGTTATTTCCCCCAAGTGGCCATACGGTCTTCTAAACTTCTAATCACTATTTTGAAAACTTCACTAACTTTCGGTGAATAATTTCCCAAAAAGTAATAGTCAGCGAATAGATATCCGCGGGTTTGCCATATTTAGTTTCATCATGAAGCTCCGGAGCCATATAATCTATTGTTCCAATTCTTTTGCAAGTCGTTTAACCAAAAGCTACACTCACCCACCGCTGTAAGAAGCAGTTGTCTGTGACTCAACCACTTTAGCCAATCCAAAGTCGGAAATCTTTAAGTCGTCTAAAGATTTCCCAAGTAGAATGCTGTAACTCCGATATGAGAAGAAGAAGGAATTTCTCACTTTTTAGGGTTTATATCTCGATGGATTATGCCTTCTTCGTGGAGATATTGCAGACCACTTGAAGCCTTTTCAATCCACGAATAAACTTGTTTCATATCGTATGTTATTGAGGCATTATGAATCACTGCAAATGGCATTTTAATGTCTCAAGTTGAAAAGGAGTAAGATTTTTTCATTTGAATAAACCCAATCCACTATTCAAGCAGCAAAGAATTGTTATATACTCAACAAAGGGAAACAAAAACCCAATAAACCATTATATAAGCTCCCGTTCTCCATGTACTCCATGATGTAGCCAATGTAGAAAGACCTGTTATTAGATGAATAGCCTTCTTCTGGAGTCAAAAGACCAAAAAGACGGATGATATTCGGGTGATTGGAATGCTGTTTGGAAAATTCTTGTAATTTTAACAAATGAAACTAACCTTAACTAGGAGGATAACTTCACTCACTTCTGTTTTATCGACCGGCCTATTAAATATCTTGACAGCTACTTTTCTGTAAATCGATCTCTCTATTTTAATTTTCAGTCAGACTTTCATAAACTGGTAAAAGTGCTTACCCCAGTCGACCAATGTAGCCGCGAAAGATTTCTCCCTGGCCTCCATTTCCTATCTGTTCTTTATCTGTGAAGTCATCAAGACTAAACTCATCAATAACTAAAGAAGCATTGATTGTTAGGGTGGACTTACCAGAATTAACTCCTAGACTTTTTTCTGAAGGAAGAAGGTCACTCATCAAGATGGCGAATAAACAAACCCTGTGTTAGACTTCTATTGATTCGGCCGCTATTTGTCTTGATAAGGTGGTTTAGTCTTTATAACGAGGATCTGAATGTCATTTAGAGTGACTGTGATCTGAAGAATAAGCAGTGAGAGGAGAAGAGCGTAGGTTTTTGATCGAATTCTGGTTATTTTGTCCGAGCTCTAGTCTCAAAGCTACCCATGTACCGGAGATTCTGTTCAAGAATTTGACCAATATGGTTCTGGATACTCGTTTGTTAATTCCTGCTTAGGGCTCATACGAGTAGGGCTAAGGTGATAAATATAACATCCTTTTCTCAATTATAAGGGCTTCATACACCCCGTAAAATAATGATAGGTCCACCCCCTAAATTGGCGAATCTTGGTCGGGTGAGATTCTTTTGGGCCGAAATAACTTTTATCTAATTCTCTGGCATTTTGGCCTTATTTTCCTCCATAATCTAGCCAGGCAAGCTTGTTGAGTAAAAAATGATAGCCTCATCTCCAAAAGTGGCGTTTTCCGAAATTTTTTAAACCCGAGCTATCAAAGTTTGGCTGATGCAGTTCGATTCAACTCGATTTCGTGATTCCAAAACACTTTAAATCCCAAAAAAGGTTGGAAATGAGCTGAGATATGACTTAAAAATGATGAGACTTTTGGTCCAAATTCGAGAAAAAACGCGCTTTTTTATCCTAAAACTGGTGAAATTGACGTCTTCTTTGGATCATATTTCCATGAATTTCCAACCTTTTTTTGGGATTTAAAGTGTTTTGGAATCACGAAATCGAGCTGAATCGAACTGCATCAGCCAAACTTTGATAGCTCGGGTTTAAAAAATTTCGGAAAACGCCACTTTTGGAGATGAGGCTATCATTTTTTACTCAACAAGCTTGCCTGGCTAGATTATGGAGGAAAATAAGGCCAAAATGCCAGAGAATTAGATAAAAGTTATTTCGGCCCAAAAGAATCTCACCCGACCAAGATTCGCCAATTTAGGGGGTGGACCTATCATTATTTTACGGGGTGTATAATTGCAAAGCTGGATCAGTCTCAACTAGACTTGAAACAGACATTTTGGAGAAAGAGAAAAAGTAAATGTGGTGAAGGAGGGCTCAAAAAAGAAATTTCTTGTTGCTAACTGGAAGACAATTAATCGCAGACTGATAAGGAATCGAAAGATAATAGCATAAAAATTCAGGTTTCTATTTTCTAAAATTTCAAAACTTTTTTTTCAAAGGAATTTGGCCTTCTCATAATCCTCAAAATGGCTGGTATATCATTGATATTAGCTGCTTCTGTGCGAGACGGCTCACAGTCATCGGCAGAGACTCTTCCTATTCATCGGAGCGGACTCTCTTCTTCCAAACGACGCTGCTATAAGCATTGTCGACATTTTCGCCAAGAATGGTAAGTTGTCCGTCAATTTCCAGCATACAATGGGCAGCGATTTGCACCGGAAATTAACGAATTGTTTTCTTCCATTTTTATTCAAATAAAATACAAGTCGTTGATTTTCTTTTAATTGGAGTTGGGTTACAAAAAATACTGGAGTCGAACCCGATTGAAAAAGAGGCAACCAGCATGGGATGCTCGTTTTGGAGAAAATGTTTAGGAGTTTTGCTTGTGACTATTACATTCAAAAAATGTAACAATTTCTTTTTCATTATTTTTTTCTACAAGAAAAAGAGAAGTAAGACGGGAAGATGAACTAAAATATCAGCTCTTTCCACTCAAGCGATTTCCCCATTGTTACAACTTTTATAAATTTCTCACCATCTTTGACTCATGTTGTTTTATCAGTCGCCCAACTTTATCGCTATCGTTCGCAAGCTATCTCTCCCTTTTCCTCCAATAAGATTACTCACGATGGCTTAAAATGCGACTGATCAAATGAAAATAGATGAGCTCCAAGCAAAGCTGGCACAGACTCAAGAATTTATTTTTGAAACTTCGGTGGAATTAAAAGCGAAGAACGCAAGGCTGGAAGAGAAGAATAAAGAAATCGAAGAGTTGCAAAAGGAAAAAGAAGAACAGGCGAGAAAAATCGGATCAGCGAATTGATTAAGTTGGCCGATCGTTTTAGCCTTACTGTTCAATTGAAAGTCTATGCTGCAAGAACCATCTCTAACTATGCCTGTCATAGTCCATGCAAGCGTTGCTTCAATGCATATATCTTTGCTCTAGGTTTTTTTTCTTTCAGCTATGAATTTAGTTTTATTTTAGTTAATGATCTGAGCACTACTCTCAGCAAGGTCAGGTTTAGAATTTATTTTCTTTCTATTACTCTAATCCAGTCAACTTCTAGCTTTAACTTTTTCAAATTTCTCACAACTTTTTTGATTTTCCACAAAGCGAGTTTGTGCGAAATTTAAGAAAATTTAGCTAGAAGTTGAGGAGTTTGAACTTTAAACACTTACGGAACAAATATCTTTTTGAACATCAGCATGCTTGGTCAAATGAGTTTTCCAAAATTGTATCAGCAGATGTTAACATTAGCAAAACTGTTTTAGTAGTGCTATTTAGTTCTGTAGAAATTGCTCCAATCTTTGTGTTTAAAGGTTTACCAAAATATAAATTTATATCTGAAGATTTCTCATTTTCCTGTCTTGATTAAAGTGATTATCGTGTATAACTCCTGATCACTCCTCTTTTTATCCAGTTGCCCATCTTAGTTTACGCTTCTTTACAAGGTCTACGAGGTCGGGCAGTGATGTCCTCCTCTGTATGTCAACTTGTCTTGTTGAAGGGACAGCCCGAGCATCGATCTTTCCATACTTGCCAGCTTCTGCCGGTCCTTTTTGGTAAGAGATCAAGTTTCGCAGACTTGAAACGACAGAAATTGTTATAGACGTACTATAAAAGGAGCATTATCATCGATAAATCAGTCTTGCCTTCTCTCTCTTATCTAAGGGGGTGACCTTTGGGTCATGGGGAACATGGGTCTATAACAAAATACTCAGCGCTTCAATCGGAACGTTCCTTTGGGTTAGGAATTTACGATGTTTGTTGAAAGCGGCCCATCTAGCTCGATTCTTCTGGACAATTCCTGGTAGTTTTCAGTAATTTCGAGACCAACTCTACGGCATCTAGCCCTGTGACCATACGTTGAACCATCCTCAGACTTCTCCCGACCAAAGGCCTACGCTCAGGGGTCTCACCTCCTTCCGCACCCTGTAGCTAATCCAGTGCGACAATTCAAATTTATGTGTTCAGCACCCCCAGCCAGCTCGATTTCCCTCGATGATGATACTGATGATAATGAATATATTAGGTTGTTCGGAAAGAAATGCGCGTTTGAGTTTAAAAAAATTTTTATTATAAAAACGAAATTAAACAAGATTAATTCAAAAGATAATCTCCATTACTATCAATGACTTGTTGCCAACGTTTATGCAAAGAATGGATTCCTCTTTCGAAGAACTCGGCCGGCTGCGACTCAAAGTAGTTGGACACCCAAAGTTGGACATTTTTCGCGGTTTGTGAACTTTCTCTCGGCCAGGGAGTACTGCATCGACCGGAACAGATGGTAATCGGATGGTGTCAGGTCTGGGCTGTATGGCGGATGAGGCAGGACTTCCCAGCCCAATTCCTCAATTTTTTCCAAAATGATTTTCGCGACATGCGGACGAGCGTTGTCGTGGAGGAATTTTGTCGACGTCGTTTCGACACCTTGACGACGCAGTGCTTGATCCACGCGGTTCAATTGATCTTTGTAGATGTCCGCCGTAACTGTTTGACCCGAATCTAGAACTTCAAAATACACCAAACCTGTGCTGTTCCACCAAACACAGAGCATCACCTTTTTGCCGTGTATATCTGGTTTCGGAGTCGGTTTTGGAGTGTCACCGGCGTCTAACCACTGTCTTTTTCGCGTTGCGTTGTCGAAGCAGATCCATTTCTCATCTGATGTAACAATAGAGTCGAAGAAACCGCTGTTCTTGGAGCGACGAAGAAGAATTCCGGCCATTGCCACTCGTGTTGCCTTGTTTGCGTTGCTCAGCTGGTGCGGCACCCATTTTCCGCACCTGTTTGTCTTGCCAATTGCCAGCAAATGTTCATCGATGGTAGAGTTTGAGCAGCCAAAATGTGTTGCCAGTTCTCGAGTGGTTTGGCGTGGATCCAATTCAATGGCGGACTTCAACACTTGGTTATCGACGACTTGAGGCCGACTTCCATGTTCTTCGTCCTCCGAGCTTTCATTACCGTTTTTGAAACGCTGGAACCATCGTCGACACTGGCTTTCTGACAGGGCTTCTTCGCCGAATACCTCAGATAGGGCACGATGAGATTCAGCAGCCGATTTGCCTTGCTTGAAGTCGTATCACATGCAAGCTCGCATTCGAAATTTTTGGTCAAGCATTTCCTAAACTTTTTTTCTTTAAAAAAAACAAAGTAGACATAGACAAAAATATATCAAAAGATGCACAATAAAAATCTCTTTCTAATAGACAAAACTGTTTTAAAAAATCTTCTATAGTAGGAGAGAAATAAATGGACAAATTCAACGCGCATTTCTTTCCGAACAACCTATTAGTTTCAATGCTTTGGATACAACAAATAAGAAGAAGGAGCGTCAAAGCAATGGCGAAAGAGCCTACGCTAAGAAGTAATTTGTAAGTTTAATTCTTTTGAAAAAACCCATCTTTTCAGAGGCCTGTAAAAAAACTGTCCCAGCGGGTTTAATACCCCACCTGGCCTTCATCAATTCTGCAAGTGAAGAAGGCTACTCTCTCAAAGAGATCTACGCCTTCGTTGCGTAAGCTTTTTTCATTAATTGTACCTCATTTTTAGAGGAAACTTCATCGAATTCGATGGACCTGGGGACAAATGGAAGAGCAGCTTCCGCATCACTGTGTCCAAGGATACAAAGATTTATATAAAGGACCAAGGAGTCGGGCTGTATAAATTCAGCGACAAACAGGCCTTCTATTGAAAGCTAGCGGCTTTTTGTCGCAAAAGGCCAGACATCAACGACTACGATCTCAAGGACACAGGTAAGCTTTCTCTATTTGAAGAAATAATCATTTTTAGCCTTCTGGCAATGCATAATTAACGAAGTTCGCAGAATTCCAGAAGTCAAAAAGCCCAAGAAAAAAGCACCCCAGCCACCTTTTCCAGCAGCCAGTTTAGCAAATGGCTCCCATGAATCAGCCAAGGCCCGGAGTTGCTATGCCATATCACTATCACCATCCACCGCAGGCAATCTTTCATCCTATGGTTTGTTTTTATCGGAATTTTGATCAAATCTTAATTTTAAGGGCATTAACACCCTCAATCAATGCCTCTTAAGGATAGGTTTATCCACAAATGATGGTGGGGGAAAGAAGATTTAATGGAGGACCCCTTCCCAATCAAGCAGTTTATACGGCGGATGGGTAGTTCGCTGGATATCTGCTCCAAGGATACTTCGTTTATTTACAAATGGTGGTGGAGAAACGAAACTTTAATGGAGGACCTCTTCCCAACCAAGGATAGAACACGGAGAATGGGCAATTTGTCCAAAGAAATGAGAATCAAGAAATGGTGGAGTAGGAAGGAATCTTCGATGAAGATCTCGAAGATGGAATCCAATTCTCGGAGGAGCGTCACTATCCTCAAGAAGAAGAAGACGATATCCAAGAAGAAATGGCGGATGAAGGAGAAGAAGAAGGAAGCTTCAATGGAGAACTTTTAAATCAAGAAGAATATTACACGGAAAATTAGCAGTTCATTGGAGATTCCGTCTAGCCAGAAATGGAGGAGGAGGAAGAAGAAGTTGAGCCCCAGGAAAGCCACATAATTGGATACCAGGAGTAAAGGGCGCCTAAGAAGCCTAGTTTCTACGATGAATTCCTTCTTAGCTCAGAAGAAGAAGAAAACGTCGAAGTTGTGGAGGAGTTGTCAGATGATTCAATCGATGATCAGGTAGCTCCTTGAATTTATTAATGTTTTGCTTGTAATTTTTTAAAATTGTTATTTTATTCGTAATTATGTAATAAATATTTTTAAAAAGCTTTTTTATTAATTTTTGGGGAAACAAATTTACCGTCGGGGCCTTCGGCCCAACAAAGCTTGAGACCTCAAAGGATTTTGATAGTTCTTAAAAAACTTCACACAGACAGACAGATAGACAGAGACGAACGCATTTTAGATTTAAATTAGATTTATTTGCAGCCGTTTAAAAGCGGCTAATCACAAAATGTTGAGACTAGCGAATTCAGAGTGGGCGCCCGTTCATCACAAGGTTCCAACTGTCCTGGTTAGCAGCTATTACCCTAGCCACGTACAGCCATTTTATCCATTTCCTCCTTTCTTCTCTATTCCTGCCCGCCAACGCCATCTTATACTCCTTGTTGGTGACGGCTCGAAAGTCCTTCCCGACAAAAACTTCGTATGTTTCGATTGCGAAGTAAAATAACATCCTGTGAAGAGTCAGCAAATTAATAAAAGTCTTGGGACGTAGCTCGGAAGATTGGTTAGTCCATACTATCGGTCGGGTAGCCGAGTTCTCTTCTCCTCCTCCCTCGGTAGTCAATGAATCTGAAATAGTTTATTTAGTTTTTAAATGAAAAATCTACTTGCTTCATTTCAAATTCTGGTACCTCCATGGGAGTGATGATCCGGGGCGAAGTTGGCTCGTAGGGCTTCGCGACGCCCGGAGACCCTGGGGGAGTATTTAGAAAATCTGGTGTTCTAATTGGTCTGAAAGTTTTTTTTATTTTTCTAAAAGAAAAGAGTCTTACCTTTCAGGAGACAGCGGCACATTGGGCCAAACAGTCCTCGGGGTAATGACTCCCAGGAATGGGTGATCGGGGAGGGAGGTGGTGAGGCGAGCCGCACAATCTTCGGCTAAGATGGGGTGTATGAAGCCCTTTTAACTCTGAAAGTTTTTTAAATTTGTTAGAGAGAATTTCTTACCTTAGGAAGGATGGGGCATGTCGTTTTTTGGAAGGCTCACTCTCTGTTTAGGTCGCAGTGCCTTTCCTCAAAACAGTAGGCGTCTCTAAAAAATAAAGGAATCAGTTGAAAAAGTTTCTTTCAAATACACACATACAGGGTGCACTATAAATATGGCCACTTTTGGAGTTTTATTGCATTTTTTGTTTCAATTTTGATCATATAGTGGTTTTTGGTTGACCATATTGTTTATTTAAAAAATGGTGAAGGCTTGTAGTCGAGGGAATTCTGAATCCTAGAGACTCGGGCGTTCCCGAGATCGCTCGGATTCTCAAGCTTCATAAGAAGATTGTCTATCGTTGTGTTAAACGTAACACAATCGCTGATCGTTCCAGCTCTGGGCGTCCGGTGACCGAGGCAACAAGTCGCCCGGACGGACCATTCAACACCACTCTCTACTGATGAGAAAATATTCTCAATTCAACATATTTTCAACCATCAAAATGCGCGATTATTAGCTCAAAGGGCTAAAGATGCAGATATGAAAGGAAGAATAGTTTAAAAGAAGCTATGAGCACCTTATCAAGTGACCATATTTATGGTGCACCCTGTATTTCAGGCTCCACAAAAATTTGGCAAGTTTTACTTTTTCAAAAAAAAAAAGAGGAGGGGTATAATCCACGTTTTTTGTCGTCTCCTTTGGGAGTGGAGTTGACGGCTGATTACTTGCGATACATTATTATCTGAAAGATTTTTGTAAAATTGAGAGAAAGAAGTTGGTGGGCAAAAGGAAAAAGTAGGGGAGGGAAGGTCGGAGAGGTTCGAGGAGGACAAAGGAAGTGGAGGAAGAGAAGCGATTTTTGCAACTAAAAGCTATGCTTTCTTGATTCGCTTTAGATTTCTAAAATCAAAGAAGCAATTGAAAAATTATAGTAGTCTCTATTGACTTGGATGGAAGCGAAAAATGGGCCTTACAAGCTTTGAACGGGCTTGTTCGGTGAGGCGGAGTGAGTGTGAGGCAAGCAAGAGTGAGGCAAAACGCTTTTCAGAAGGAGATGGAGACGCTTAGGCAACGTGTCCCTTTCTCAGTGGCTGTCTGCGTCTGATGTGTCTGCGGACTGTCGATGTGTCTGCTGCTGGCCTTGGTAGATCTCCTTATATTTTTATTCATTAATAAAATCAAAAAGCAATTCTTGATAACAGGATATTTGGATCAGCATCAGAGACAAGACATTTAATCACTGAAGAAAAGATAAAAAACAAAGATGGTTTTATTGATCAGACGCTGTAAATTGATGGAAATATGAACACTATTTAACAGACGAGAGCATAGGTTGTTTGCAGATATTTGTATCATCTGCGCTCAGAGATTCCTTCTTGGCAAAGTCGATAAATTCCGATAAACTTGGTCTTGAACCTGGATCCTCACTCCATCCTCTAATTATTTTAAACTTTTATAGCCGGCATAAGCCTTACCTCTTTAAAAGAGAATTTAACGGAGAATCATCCACTGTTTCAGGTCTTTCTTGGTTTTCAACAATATATTTCCATATCCTAAAAAGAGCTTTGTCTCCAAGATGATCAAAAGGTTTTCTACGGGTAGCCATTTCCCAGATAGAAATAGCCAGAGCATAAACATCAGAATGATGGCTATAATTGTTGTTTTCATCGATTAACTCCGGAGCCAAGTAGAAGACAGTGCCAGTCCTTGATAAACTGATATTTGTTGGTAGAAAGTCAAACCCTTGAGTTTTGTCTAGATTCGAAGCTTTAGCCGATCCAAAATCAGAAATTTTCAAATCATCCAATGAACTTCCAAGGAGAAAGCTGCATTTTTAAGATTTAGTGCATCAAAACAAACTTGGCGGGTTTGACATCTCGGTGCAGCACATTTTTGTTGTGGAGGTATTGTAATCCAAGGGAAGCTTTCTCCACCCATATGAGGACTTTTTTCATGCTGTATTCTTTTTCTGGATTGTGTATCACTGAAAGTCTCAAAGTTTTAAAAGTTCTGTGAGATTCTAAAATTCTCTTTTATCCATTCTTATTTCTTTCACATGTGAAGAACTAAAAACAAACCATCAAATAGACTTCCAAGTTTCATATATTCCATAAAGTAACCAACACATCTCTTGTTACCACCAATGACATTAACCAGAAGGCCGAAAACTTGGACGATATTCTGATGCCTCGAATGCTAAACAAATCGTCTTTTTCGAAAAATAAATGATCAACATTGAGAAGTAGTCTGACTTCTTGAAGGTCTTGTTCTATGTTAGCAAAGGCTTTTCTATTCATTTTTAGTGCAACATCTCTGAATAAAGTTTCAAAAAACCTAAAGTTGCTACCCGTATTCATTGTGATAAGCCTCATGGACATTTGCAAAACCACCGAAACTAATTAATCCAGATTTAGTAAATTCCGATTCATCATGTTCAGGTATGTCTGAGAATATAATTTGACCATTATTAAAAAAGAAAACCAAGTCCGATGATCCTTCGGGCTGAGTCCACCTGCCAAACATTTCTGTTCGATAAGTTTATAGCTGCTGAATCTTCTAATCGAATAATATCGGAACCATCGGCTGTTTTATAAGCCTCAGAGGCAAATTCCAAAAACTCGGAAATGGTAGGTCTCAAATTGGGGTCTCCATCCCATCCACTAAAAGGTTTCATTTTAAAAATGGTAAACTATTTACCGAATCAGCAGGGAATTTAGAGACGAGCTTTTCTTAATTTCAGGCCTCATATTTTCATTAACAATTTTATTTAAAAATGTAAATATATTATGGTGTAATCCCTCATATGGGGCTTTGCGATGCATTAACTCCCAAATTGAAATAGATAGAGAGTAGATATCTGTTGGAAAACTGTATGCATTAGAGTCTATTATTTCAGGTGCCATATAAATTGGTGTTCCGATCCTACAATAACTTTTTGTAAAAATTTTTTAAAAACTAACCCCATAGTCATAGTCTTGTCACTAATAGGTCTAGCCACATCAAAGCCGGAAATCTTCAGATCATCTAGAGATTTTCCAAGAAGCATACTCAACCCATTATTAATAATAAAAAGGTAACATACTTCGCTGGTTTAATATCTCGATGCACTATTTGGGCATTATGCAGATATACCAAGGCTAAAGCAGCCTGCATAGACCAGGAATACACCAGCTTCATGCTATATTCTTTTTCTGGGTTGCGAATCACTGAAAGTCTCGAAAAGAGATAATTAGGAATTAGCAGATCCTAGTTTTTTTAAATTGAACTCATCCACCCCAGTTACCGTACTATCTTAAAATAAGCACTGTGCTTTTATTTTTCGACCACCCTTTTGGTGTGCTTAGGCTGTTCAAAATGTGCTTGCATTTGAAGTGATACGGTATTTTCCCTATGTCTTACAGGAAAAAAGTAAAAGTTCTGTGAGATTCTAAAATTCTCTTTTATCCATTCTTATTTCTTTCACATGCGAAGAATTAAAAACAAACCATCAAATAGACTTCCAAGTTTCATATATTCCATAAAGCAACCAACACATCTCTTGTTACCACCAATGACATTAACCAGAAGGCCGAAAACTTGGACGATATTCTGATGCCTCGAATGCTAAACAAATCGTCTTTTTCGAAAAATAAATGATCAACATTGATAAGTAGTCTGACTTCTTGAAGGCCTTGTTCTATGTTATCAAAGGCTTTTCTATTTATTTTTAGTACAACATCTCTGAATAAAGTTTCGAAAAACCTAAAGTTGCTACCCGTATTTATTGTGATAAGCCTCGTGGACAATTGCAAAACCACCGTAGCCAATTAATCCAGATTTTTTAAATTCCGATTCATCATGTTCAGGTATGTCTGAGAATATAATTTGACCATTATTAAAAAAGAAAACCAAGTCCGATGATCCTTCGGGCTGAGTCCACCTGCCAAACATTTTTGTTCGATAAGCTTATTGCTGCTGAATCTTCTAATCGAATAATCTCTTTGACAACTTTTCGAAGATTCTCTTGAGCTGGCCTCTCTTTCCGGGAAAATTCAATAAATTCCGAGATTTCCGGTCTACTTTTTGGGTTGCTGTCCCAGCCGCTGGAAGTTATTTTTGATTTTTTGCTTTTCTCTGCTTTGTCGATTCTACGCCTCACTTTTCAACTCCGATAAAGTGAAAACTTTGATTTTGGGAAGCCAGATTGGCTAGAACTAATCAATTACCGTTTCAATAACGCTGAAATCTCCAATTCCTCTTCAATATTTGGCCGATCTCCATTTACAATTCTATCAATTTTTTTGTACGGAGATATTACCCCCAAGTGACCATACGGCCTTCTAAACTTCTAATCACTATTTTGAAAAACTTTACTAACTTTCGGTGAATAATCTCCCAAAAAGTAATAGTCAGCGAATAGATATCTGCCGGTTTGCCATATTTAGTTTCAACATGAAGCTCCGGAGCCATGTAAGCTATTGTTCCAATTCTTTTGCAACTCGTTTAACCAAAAGCCGCACTCACCCATCAGTGTGAGAAACAGTTGTCTGTGGCTCAACCACTTTAGCCAATCCAAAGTCGGAAATCTTTAAGTCGTCTAAAGATTTCCCAAGTAGAATGCTGTAACTCCGATATGAGAAGAAGGAATCTCACTTTTTAGGGTTGATATCTCGATGGGTTATGCCTTCTTCGTGGAGATATTGCAGACCACTTGAAGCCTTTTCAATCCACGAATAAACTTGTTTCATATCGTATGTTATTGAGGCATCATGAATCACTGGAAATGGCGTTATAATGTAAAAAAATTTATGCACATGAATCACAATCCCATCTCACAATTTAAACAGTAAAAATTCACTCGATTGACAAAAAGATCGAACAAACCGTCAAATAGGCTCCCGTTCTCCATGTACTCCATGATGTAGCCAATGCAGAAAGATCTATTATTAGGTGAATAGCCTTCTTCTGGAGTCAAAAGACCAAAAAGACGGATGATATTCGGGTGATTGGAATGCTATTTGGAAAATTATTGTAATTTTAACAAATGAAACTAACCTTCGCTAGGAGGATAACTTCACTCATTTCTGTTTTATCGACCTGCCTAGTAAGTCTCTTGAAAGCTACTTTTCTGCAAATGGATCTCTCTATTTTAATTTTAGTCAGACTTTCATAAACTGGTCAAATTGCTTACCCCAGTCGACCATTGTAGCCGCGAAAGACTTCTCCCTGGCCTCCACTTCCTATCTGTTCTTTCTCTGTGAAGTCATTGAGACTAAACTCATCATTAACTAAAGAAGCATTGACTGTCAGGGTAGATTTACCAGAATCATCTACTAGCCTTTTTTCTGAAGGAAGAAGGCTACTCATCAAGATGGGGAATAGGCAAACCCGGCGTTAGACTTCTATTGATTCGGCCGCTGTTGCTTGCCTTATCGTGATAAGGCGGTTTAGTCTTTATAACGAGGATCTGAATGTCATTTAAGAGTAACTGTGATCTGAAAAATAAGCAGAGAGAGGAGAAGAGTTTAGGGTTTTGATCGAATTGTGGTTATTTTGTCCGAGTTCTAGTCCCAAAGCTACCCATGTACCGGAGATTCTGTTCAAGGATTACGGTTCTGAATACTCGCTCGTCCATCTCTGCTGAGGGCTCATACAAGCTAATTCGAACAAATTTTGAAAAGAAATTCGGATAGTTCTACTTGTATAATAAAAATCTCAAAGCTTAAGAAAAAAATATATTTCGCCTGAGTGGGGGTCAGGTTTGTGGCCCGGACTCACTTTTAAGGAATTTTGTCTCACTTGACCGATTAGCTGAGGAGAGGAGTCGTTCGAGGGAGCCTATATCCTAACGGGTATCTATATTTCTTTGAAAAAGCAATGAAGAAATATACCCAGTCCGGATATTAAAATCTTTGGATATAGGACGAATTCTGAGGGTCATATAACATCAAAGGTAGATGCTAGAAACGTGCGCTAACTATTTTATTAAGGCTTTGCCGTTTTTTCTTAAAAATATTGTTAGCAAACCCCTGAAGAGTCGTACATCGAAAGCGGGAGACTCGTCTGAACTGGCTGAATAAGTCCTACAATCGTCTGAAGGAGGTCCATTCGATGCAGTCGAAGAACGGGGAGATCCTCTGGCCTCTACGACTGGTCATCTGGCTGAGGAGAGCGACTTCCGGACGAAGATCCGCCTAGACTTCGAGTACAAGAGCTACCATCTGGCCATCTTTTTCGCCACCATTCTGGGCATCGTCCCGAGCTTCGGGTTGGACGACGCGCTGAAGGACCTCTGCAAGACACAGAGCCTCCATCCCGACATGGCCGAGAACGAGTTCTTCCTCGCCAAGTGTCTCATCCTCAAGGGCGACGTCCAGATTACCGTTAAATGCCTGCGAGGTCGAATACACCATCGAGAACGACTACATCTATTCTCGTTTCTCGATTTCATTGACCAGCCGTGTGTCCTTTAGTGATTCCTCGTGTTTGTTGGCACTTTATCTATCTGTTATCTTGTAAAAGGAGCACATCAACCAAGAGGATTACACGTTCTTCCAAACGATCTCTTTCTCTCCCGTATGCCCCCGGATTTAATGAAAGAACTTAAGAATTTGTTTTAAATTTATGGAGAGAAGCTTTAAAATTAAAATATTCTACTTAAAATCGCAAATTTTCGAGAAAGATATTGATGGGAGGTATCGGGTTCTGCGACATTTTAGCATTAATTTTCCTTCAATCTTGCTTTAAATTGGATATAAAACAATCGAGAAATTAATCTTGTTAACGCTCAACTGTCAGCTTTTTTTTGCCCTAGTTGGGCATCCAAAAAAATGGTTAATGGATCTCGAGAGAGACCTTATTAAATACGTCATTAGAACTTTTTCTAAAATGCTTCTTCCAGCCTGGCCGCTTTCTCTAATAGCAGATGCCATAAAGGTGCGACTCTGAGAGAGAAACAAAAACGCTTTTTCGAGGAATTTTCATTGGCGTTGCAGCTCTTGATCTCAAAAGTAGGAAAAGAATTAGAACATTTGAGATCTTTAAGACCTTCTTTTCACTATGGTTTCTTTAGCCTAAAAAGACCATTTTTTTGTCCATCTTATATTCTTATTTTTAGCATTTTCGAATCTTAAAAAGAGGTGCATCGAAAACCACAAGGAAATAGAACCACTCTCACATATTTTAGATAAGCTCGGGTGTAACTGTTCTATGAGCTTATAAAAGAGATCAGTTCGTAAAGAGAACAACTTTGAGTAAAGCGCTGACAATCTTCAAAACAAAGATTGGGACAGAGGTTATTTGAAACACAGGTTAGATAGTTTGCCGGATAGCTTAGAAAAAGGATTTCCCTTCTTTTTAGGTTGGAATGTCTTTGACCATTTGGATAGACGCTGCGTTGATCTCCATGTTGGGATCCTTCTGCTACGTCGAGCTCGGCACAAGCATCTGCATGTCTGGAGGAGATTTCGCCTACATGTGCTTCATGAAACGGTACCCAGTCGCCTTCGCCTTTATGTGCATCGGCTGTACCATCAACTACCCAGCTACTCTTGCCATCCAATCGCAAACATTTGCTGAATATGTCTTCATAGTCTGATTCTCTTTCTAGCTTAAATTCTCCAAAAATCTAGGGATTCAGCGTTTCGATGGATTCAACTTCTGAATTTTGGGCTAAAAAACTGCTCGGATTTGCTCTTATTTGGCTGCTAATGTTTTTAAATTTCTTCTCTTTGAAGACTTTCGTCTCCCGGTTCCAAATAATCGCTTCGTTGGCTAAAATTGCAGCTACTGGGCTGATAATCGGGATTCGATTCTACTGGATAGCTATTAAAGGTAAGACCATCTGCTTCTTTTAACCCAGACGGGACTCATTTCAAGGCTAATATTTTATCAGCAATAGGCATAACTATCTGGCGCATTAGAGGAAAAATTCGAAACCTTATTAATCTTGCAGGTAAAACGGAAAACTTGAAGCACCCATTCAATGGAACCGATCTGAATCCGGGAAAGATAGTGCAGGCCATGTTCGTCAGGCTGTATTCCACGACGGCTGGGATATACTCAACTTCGGCGCTGGGGAACTCGAAAATCCTCGGAGAAACATGCCCATTGCTATACTGGAACGTTTTGTCCGAACAGCTGTTGACCTACCCCTGGCCATTTCAGACACATCATCTTGTATGGGTTCCTGAAAGGCTCAAATGCATGAATAATACAATTCTCTAATGGCTTTTCATTGTCTTCGTTGCAATAAAAACACCGACGAATTTCAGAATGAAAGCGATGACGCAACAACAATATCAAGAAGAAGTTCGCCGTCTAACTGATCACAACGAGCAGCTGGCCTGTAAAGTCGTCGAGATGCGACGGGAGATTCTCCACCTGACAAAGGAGAATAACAACTTGACACAAGAGCTGAAAAATTCATGATTTTTTTTCTGTTGCGCATAGGAAAATGCTCGAAGAGTTGGCTTTTCGTGATTTATTTCTTCTGTCGATAGTTCTGTTTATTATCTTAACTGAGAATAAATAATTGAACAATATTTTTGGAGTTTTTTTGGGAAAGATGGAAGAGGGATTTTTAACTTTTTCACAGATGTTGTACTCCATCTTAGACTTGTCTCGCAGTCCTTACCAGTTGCTTTTATCGATATTCTTGCCAGTCCTTCCCCCTTTTGCTTTTCTATCCACTAATAAACCTGTAAAATGGCTGAAAATGCTATTGATCCAATGAGACTCGAGGCACTGCTAGCTCAAGCTCAGGCAATGTACTTTAAAAATCACTTGAATTAGATGAAAAGAATGAGAAGTTGGAAAAGAAGAATAGTGAAGTCGAAAAGTTGCAAAAGGAAAAAGAAGAACAGGCAAGAAAAACCGAATCTCTGATTGAGGGTGAGGGAATAGTTTAGTATTTTTCGATGAATAGAAAATGAAAAATTGGTCGGAGTGTTGAGAGAGCGGATGAGAGAAAAAGAAGCAGAAAGCGTATTGGCGCAGAATGAAGGGAAGAAACTCGAAAAGGAAATTGCTGAGAGTAAGGCTCTACAAGAACAAGCGTCCAGAAGTAATTTCATTCATTTTTAAAGCAAATTCCACTTTTGAGATATAAAAACTAATGTCGAAGAAATTAGAAAAAACGTCACCCAAATAATCGAACAACTTTGTCAGTTGGAGGTCGAGGCTGACACTTTGGTTGGGATGGGGGGAGGAGGGGAACTCGGCAGAACAGATGGTTTTGGAGGATTGAGAGCAAATGATTTTTAAACAATTTATGAGAATTTCATTCTTCGAGGCAACGAGGAATGGATTTCATACAAATACGGCTTATAAATTATGAAAACTTATCCAGAAATCTTTCTTCAAGAGATTGGGAAATAGCTGTATAAGTAAATAATGATAGAACTTGAGGCAGATTAGGTCCATCAATCCAGTCATTTCCATCAAATATTTCGGATGTTTTTCCATTTCCTCCCAAACTACCAAATGCAATAATTCCATTTGAGAGTTTTCCTATTCCAAAATTCGATCGTGGATCTTTAAAACTCTGTTTTAGTGTCCATTCCTTCTCGGGATCTTCGATATCCATTTCCCATACGCTATTTAACTGGCCAGAGTCTGATTCGCCTCCAAAGATAGATAGAATTGAATTGCTGATTAACATCGTATGACTGGCAACTTCAATAGGCAAATCACAAAATAAAATCCATTTCTGTAGTATTGGATCAAACATCTCCACAGATTCTAAGATTTCTTCGTTTTCTCCTCCAGTAACAAATATTCGATCCTTATATACTGCTGCTGCTGCATTGCATCTCTCATAATTCATTTCCCTGGAAGCTTTTGATTAAAGGGGCAGTTCGACGCCTCCTACAGTATACTTTTATTCGATGCAAAATAATGCGCGGATTTCGGAAATACACACGAAATTGCATGAAATTAATTGAAGAAAGAAAATTTTGTCGCACTTTTGAGTCCGCCGCTATTACTTTAGCTACAGAAATCCGGCAAAATCACCAACGCTAGAGAAGGTCCCTTTAACATTTGGAGGAAAACTAACGGTACGTAGGTCCATTTGTCTCGGGAAAAAAGACTCCACTTATTTTGAGACATATTATATTTTTCCACTGATTTCAGAGCCGAATCTTCATCGAATCCTCCAATAACCCAGATGTCTCCTTTGTAAACCAAAGAGCTGCTGGAAATATAAGCCCTTTCTTGATTTAGTGATGCCAATTTCATCCAACTTCCATCATCTTTCAATTTATAACAGTGATGGTGATCATAAGCATCATCGGAACATCCTCCAAAAATATAGATTTCTTCATTGAGCACAACAGCTCCAAAGCCAAGCCTTCTTACTGGAATAGTGATGCTTAGTTTCTTCCAACTTTGAGTCTTCGAATCGAGCAAATAAATTGTATTTAAAGATCCCAAACTGCCAGATCTATCGCCGCCCAAAATTAATACCTACAAGCAAAGTCTAAAAGTTGACAATTCTACCGATGTATTTTGCTGTCCATCCAGAATTAAAACATTCTGATCTAGCCTCTTTTTCCGGGCAAATTCAATAAATTCTGAGATTTCCGGTCTACTTTTTGGGTTACTGTGCCAGCCGCTGGAAGTTTTTTTTACTTTACTCTGCTTTGTCAATTCTACGCCTCACTTTTCAACCCCGATAAGTGAAAATTTTGATTTTAATAAACCAGATTGGCCAGAAATAATTAATTACCGTTTCAATAAGGCTGAAATCCCCAATTTCTTTTGAATATTTGGCCGTTCTCCATTTAAAATTCGATGAACTTGCTTGTGCTGAGGTATTACTCCCAAGTAACCATATGGTCTTCTAAACTTCTAATCTCTATTTTAAAACTTCACTAACTCTCGGTGAATAATCTCCCAAAACGTAATGGTCAGCGAATAGATATCTGCCGACTTGCCATACTTAGTTTCCTTATGAAGCTCCGGAGCCATGTAATCTATTGTTCCAATTCTTTTACAACTCGTTTAACCAAAAGTCACACTCACCCACCAGTAAGAGAAGCAATTGTCTGTGGCCCAACCGCTTTAGCCAATCCAAAGTCGGAAATCCTCAAGTCGTCTAAGGATTTCCCAAGTAGAATGCTGCAACTCCGATTTGAGAAGAAGGAATTTCTCACTTTTTAGGGTTTATATCTCGATGCATTATGCCTTCTTCGTGGAGATATTTCAGACCAGTTGAAGCCTTTTCAATCCACGAATAAACTTGTTTCATATCGTATATTACTGAGGTATTATGAATCACTGGAAATGGTATTTTAATGTCTCAAATTGAAAAGGAGCAAGTTTTTTTTAAAACTAAAGATTTTCGGCCAATTTTTTTGCTAGTGTCTCGAATCGAGTCCCACCCTTATCGGCAGAAAATGCCAACGCTTCACATTTGAATAAACCCAATTCACTATTCAAACAGCAAATAATTGTTATTACACTCAATATAGAGAAAAAAAAAAACTAAACAAACCGCTAAATAAGCTGCTCTCCATGTACTCCATAATATAGCCAATGCAGAAAGATCTGTTATTAGATGAATAGCCTTCTTCTGGAGTCAAAAGACCAAAAATACGGATGATATTCGGGTGATTGGAATGCTGTTTGGAAAATCATTGTAATATTAACAAATACAACTAACCTTCGCTAGGAGGATAACTTCACTCATATCTGTTTTATTGACCGGCTTATGAAATTCCTTGACAGCTACTTTTCTGTAAATCGATCTATCCATTTTAATTTTTAGTCAGACTTCCATAAACTGGTGAAATTGCTTACCCCAGTCGACCATTGTAGCCGCGAAAGACTTCTCCCTCGGCTCCTCTTCCTATCGATTGTTTCTCTGTGAAATCGCTGAGACTAAACTCATAATCAATAACTAAAGAAGAGCTGATTGTTAGGGTAGATTTACCAGAATTAACTACTAGGCCACTCATCAAGATGGCGAATAGACAAACCCGGCGTTAGATTCCTATTGATTCGGCCGTTGTTTGCCTTAATAAGGTGGTTTAGTCTTTATAACGAAAATATGAATGTCATTTAGAGTGACTGTGATCTGAAGAATAAGCAGTGAGAGGAGAAGAGCTTAGGTTTTTGATCGAATTCTGGTTATTTTGTCCGAGCTCTAGTCTCAAAGCTACCCATGTACCAGAGATTCAAGTATTACGGTTCTGGATACTCGCTCGTCCGTCCCTGCTGAGGGCTTATTCAAGCTAATTCGAACAAATTTCGAAAAGAAATTCGGATAGTTCTACTCGTATAATACAAATCTCGAAGCTTAAGAAAAAATATTTCGCCTGAGTGGGGGTCAAGTGATAAATATAATATCTTTTTCTCGTAATTTTTGATTTTTCTCAATTATAAGGGCTTCATATAATTGCAAGACCGGATCAGTCTCAGTTAGACTTGAAACAGACATTTTGGAGAAAGAGAAATAGTAAATTTGGCGAAGGATGGCTGAAAAAAAGGAATTTCTTGCTGGAAGACAATAAAGCTTAAACTGATAAGGAATTGAAAGATAGATAAGAGCACATCAGAACACAGCTTTCTATTTTCTAAAATTTCAAAAGCTTTTTTTCAATGAAATTTGGCCTTCTCATAACTCTCAAAATGGCTGGTTATGCCGAAGGCCCCGTTTTTTGGGGATCTTCGACTACTCGCATGCCTTGACCTTTCGAAGATTCCTCGAGTTTATGTATAATGGTGTTCTCTCGGATGATGCAAAATTTCCTTTATATCTGCTCGGAAGAGCCAAATATGCCTAAAAGTAAGTATTTAATTATTACACAATTAATTCAATTAGGACTTTGGAAAGAAGGAAGCGATTTGATTAAGTTAGCCGATCGTTTTAGCCTTACTGCTCAATTGAAAGTCTATGCTGCAAGAACCATCTCTAATTATGCCTGTTATAGTCCAGGCAAGCATTGCTTCAATGCATATATCTTTGCTCTAGGTTTTTTTTTCTTTCAGCTATGAATTTAGTTTTAGAAATTTCTCCAACCTTTGTGTTTAAAGGTTTACCAAAATAGAAGTTTATATCTGAAGATTTCTCGTTTTTCTGTCTTGATTAAATTGATTATCGTGTTATATTTACACTTAACTGATGACAAAAAACAGCAAACTAGTCGTTTTCGTTCAATTATTCATCTTTTCTTGAGACTTCGAAAAGAACTCTCAAAGAACCACTTTATTGCAATAGCTTTCAGCCGGATTCCTGGAAGAGCCGTGACGACTTTCTTCAATCATTGAGTTTTATCTTCCAGAACAATCTACTCGATTAGCGCGATAGCTTCGAACTTCCATTACATCTCCAATTACAGCATTTATTCACTCTGATCGTTGATACTCAGCACGCTGGGTTTACGACTTTCTCCCGTCCAGTCAACTCGAAGCCTTACCAGCTAATGGGAGATTTTAATTATTCTGTTTATTCTAAGAGTAGGATTAGTCAAAAGCCCATTAATTTCCTATTTTCATGTGGGCTAATTTCTGAATTTTTAATCAAGAGATTTGCTGACCTCACGATACTATAAGGAAACAGCTGATTGGCACATTTTTCTAGTTTTTCCAATCAAATATTCAAATTAGTTCTGTTTCTCGTGCAAACAATGGAACTACCTTCTTTCTTCTTTCGCCATCTCTCCTGCGATATTTATGCCATCTAGTAGGTAATATAATGCAGGAGATATTTCTGGAAAATAAGCTATTTTCAGTGGGGAGGAAAAATCAGCTGCTGCGGGGTTTAGTTCCGTCCAAATTGAACTATAATATCACACTTTTTTTTTCTGCACAATCCAAGTATTCCTTCTTCTTTCAAAAATTGGAGTACACCTTTGAAAGCAAACGCCAGCTGGTGCAGCAAAAATTAATAGACTTGTTGAAAGTTGATTGGTTAGTCGGTCGGTAGGAAAACAAGGATCAGTGTATTTCCCTGAAAATTGGATTAAACTTTTCTCTTTCCCTCCACCTCTTTTGTAGTCCTAGGAAAAGATCTGAGCTTCTATTTACGATAGCTGACTTGATTTCCCATAGGAGAGAGTAGCTCTTGAAAATAGTAATTACTCTCTCACTCCTTCTTTTAGTCTAGTTTCAAAGCTCAGCCTTCCCATGAAATTTATTGCTCGTTACTTTTTATGTCGGCGCTGAGTGGAGATTAAAGTTTAGACAAATGAATTCAACCGATGAAGCTGGAGCTCCCCACTGGACGAGTTATGACTACATCGCTTCTGCTATTTTCTACTCAACTGGGGCTGTTGGCATCCCCGCAAATTTAATATTAATTCTAATGATTTTAACCAAATCACCAAAGAGTTTAAATATTTACAGGTGGGATTCCAAGAAGCATATAATAGAAGAGTATTATTTGCAGAGTTTTTCTGTTGAATGTAGCAATTGCTGAACTATTATTCAGCCTCTCGTCAACTGTAGCTCAAATCAGGTACGAATAGTGGTTTAATGAGGATGATCACACTTCCGGGCTCAGATATCAACGATAAAAATTACATTTTTTGTTCGAGTTTTTTTGAACGTGAACTTCTCACAATTTTAATTTTTGGGTTTTGCAATTAGAGGTCGAAGACTACAACTTTGATGAGCATAATTTCTCACAAAAAATTGTTGATGTTCTGCAAAGATGTAGTCCTTGATCTCCTCTACAAAATTGCAGAACATGATTTCTTTCAAAAATAAGGGCAACTCCTAGAAAAAAAAAGGATTTTCTAGACGGGATACCTTTAGTTTACTGTAGCCTCATAAGGGAAGACTTTTAGTTGGTCTTTCGGCAGCTAATTTTTGTCGAAAACGACTTAGAATTTAATTCTCTATTGAATGATACCAAAGATTTTGCGAAACGCTTGGACCAACTAAAAGTGTTCCCTTGTCAGTTGAGAGTT
This sequence comes from Oscheius sp. JU1382, assembly GCA_932521405.1. Taxonomy (NCBI): domain Eukaryota; kingdom Metazoa; phylum Nematoda; class Chromadorea; order Rhabditida; family Rhabditidae; genus Oscheius; species Oscheius sp. JU1382. Next base: position 8,656,886 of record OW051479.1, read on the forward strand.
AATTTACGGTATTCAATTAAATTTCCAGGATAATCCCAAACAAATGGGCATTTGCTTATGTTCCCCTTGGAGTTGCGAGATTCTTTTCGCCAGGAGTTGGCTATTTCATCTATAGCATGCAACTCCACGCCATTTTCTATACATTCCTCTCGTTTCCTCTATCCTTCGGATATCGCTACTACGTTTTAATCAGACCTCAGCCAAGCATTTTAAAAGCCATTTCGATTTGCTTATGCTTGTGGTCATTATCTCTTGGACAAAACGTAAGAATCTCCCTCAATCAATTTTTTTTTAGATTTTATTTATCCTGTCTGAAGCGCCTTCCACTGAAGTGCGTGATTATCTTCTGAAAAATAAGCCAAATTATACCCTTGTTGGCTGGTCAGTAAGCGGAAATAATATGCAAACTCGGCCAATTACTTGCATAACATTGTCTACTATTGTAATCCCCATGTTTCCAATCTACACGCTGGTGATGTATTTCTATAGAAAGGCCCATAATGTCCTGTCTGACAAGCTTGTAAGCTTTAATTCTGTACGAAAAATAGTTTAGGAAATGCAGACAATGAATGAAAATACCGTTAAAGGACATCGACGTCTTATACGCGTAAGTTTATTTCCTCCAAGATACCTATTGGGCTACCTAGCCATATTTCCTCAAAGATTAAGACCTTTTTTTTTGGTTTTTTTTAATGCTTGTTCTGGAAATAAAAGCCTAAAAACCAGTAAAATAACCTTAAAATTATGTGAACTTTGCAGGCTCTTACTATACAAGCATCACTTCCACTCTTCTTTATCTTTCCACCTATTACGATCTATGGTCTATATCATTTGGAACTGATCAATTTTATCGTAATAGAGTATCTTGTCTACGTTTTGTTCAGGTATAATATCTGAATGATGTAAAAACAAAACAAATTTTTAGCTTTTTTCCTGCCTGTAGTCCGCTGGTTACTTTGTACTTTGTCCGGCCGTACAATCAGGCAATTAGGAATTTCGTCTGCTGTCGAAAGAATCGTGTCGAAAAATGGACGACAACAACCGCTCAAAATGAGGCTACTGAATATGGTGGACCGAGAAAGATTATGAGCGCAACCTCCCAATAAATCTTCATTTTACTCGTAAAAAACAACCTGATAATTATTAGATCTAATTCTTCTTTTTATCTTCTCCTCCAAGGATCTTCTTACGTTGGGCGAACATGTAAAAATAGAGTTGCGGAAATCCTGAGCAAATTGCTTGGATTAATGTAAATTTAATCAACCAACCGGGAATGTAAGAGATGGCAGCGAAGATAAGAACCCACCAGAAGGAGATTCCCATATTGAGGACATTTGGCATCTCCAGTGAGTAGTGCTTTTTCTGAGCAACCTGAAATGAAAATAAATAAAGACTATTACGATAAAATACCTCTGGAAGAGCAGCGAAAAGAGTCAAAAGTTCTCCAGTAACACCCATAGGATAAAGAACAATGAAGGTAGTGTATCTAAAAGAAGAAAATATAATTAAAATGCTAAAAGACGATGATTACCTGAGGTAGGTAAGGAAATAAGGAACAGCTCCAAAAAGTCCCAGAGCATAGAAGGAATACCTGATGACTTCAGTAACAGACCAAGCAGTTAAAAGTAGTGGGACTCCTAAGCTAACACGGCTCTAAATTGAATATTATTTTAATCAAAAACTGGACAAACTGTAGCGCAGGTGTGAAGAATAGGCCAAACGAGTGTTACTCTGCTTGTAACTTGCATCAAAGTTGTTCCAAACGGTGATCTAACTAGCCCGACAAGAGAGTGAATAACCTAAAATAGTTGCATTTTGCTTCTAAAAATGTTTCACCTCAAGAATAGCAGCAGTTTGGAAGATTTTTAGAGGCGTTTCAACAGACTTATAGAGATCAGGAAAAGATAATCCATCTCCAAGGCCGCGAAGAGTTAATATTAAAATGTATCCCCACCTAAATTGTAGATTTAGACGAGAACAATGTCCAACTAACCCTAAAACTTGAATAGAATTGTATACAAAAAGATATAATTGCGATGGCTTCATTATCGACGCTTCAACAAACTGAAAATTAATTGTTTTCTAAAAAAAATCAATCAAAAAAACTGAATCAGGCGATTGTAAAAGATGCTAGCAGCCCATGTCCAGAGTACACTGAGATCACGGGTCTTATGGCGATATAGTTCTCAGTCACAAATGCCACTAACTTTGATGAAAAATCTATTGGAAAAAGACTAACCTGTAGAGCTGCTGGACCTCGACGAATAAGGAGCTTGCGAGTTCTCCTCACAAATTCAGCGCCACCAGTGCCCAGCTTATCTGCAATCAGACGATTTTTCAGAGATGGCGCCACACAAAAGACGTGTGCGTTTTCTGAAAGAGAAGAACACATAAAAAAGGCAAAGAATTAATACATTCTTGCTGCCAAAATAGGTGTTTTTTTAAAAATTTTTAGCTTTCTTTCTGACAAAATTATAAAAAGTTGAAAGAAAGTGAAAGTTTTGCGCTGAAATGACTACTTTTCAGCTAGAAGAGGAGGAAAATGGCGGGTATTTGCTACAGCGTGGCAGCGCAGGTTTAGGTGAGATAACTTATCTAAAAGAGAATGGTATCGCAGCTGCAACGAAAGAAGGCAGAGAACAACCCTAACCCCGGGTAGAAAGTTGAATCACGCCATTATTTGGCAACATTGGCGAACCCACAGCTGAAATTGACAGATTTATCACTTGCTGCAGAAAAAAAGTGGATCAAAGGTTGGCAGAGCGGAGATTCCCCCTCTCCGAGAGAGAAAAACAACAGCAGGGGAAGAGCAAACAACACGAAAAAAATCAAGGTCTTTCCTTAGAAATTTGGGCAGAAATCAATTGCTTTTTTTAGCTCATTTTACATATTGTTTTTTTCTCTTTTAGACGCTATTTTTCAACATTTTTTGCATAAATTTAGTTAAATTTAATGCCTAAAGTAACTCATTTGGATCCAATAGCTAAAATAAACTATTTCAATAAGTTAGCTTAGCCCACTTTTACTCGTTTTTCATCCATTTTGCTTACTTTTCCTAATTTTCACCAATTTTATGGTTGAATTATCATAGAAAGTAGGACATTTTCGTGTAAACGCCCCCTCAAATGACCTACTGTGTTGCCTTTTTTGTTGGAAGGAATTATTCACAACTTTTTTGCTCTCTCTCTTTGAAATAAATACAACTATTTTATTTAATTTAGGTAAAAGAATGGCGGATGTTGAAAAGGATAGAAGAAACCAAAGTGGAAAAAGAAAAGCAAGAGATGTGGGTTGCTGCTTTAAATTATAAATCGCCTTTTATGTTATTTTAGACTTTGCTGGAGGATCATGAAGAATATGCCCTTGCGAAGAAGTTATTTGGTGTAGCAGCAGAAAACGATAGTAGCGATTCGGATATAAGCGACAATGAAGACTTTGATGATATTGAGGTTTGATTTCTATTTAATTCTAGCTATTGCTAGGCTCCCATTCCGCAAGCATCAAAAGCAGTTTGGAAGGATGATGACGACGAAGAAGATGAAGAAGTTTCCCTTCCTAAAAAGAAAAGTGCCGTCTTTTTAAAGAAATCAACCGATGATGGTGAAAGTATTAAGAAACGAGTGAGTTATCTTAATTTATTTTGAAAATTTTATTCAGGAATATCAAGAACGATTAAAAGCACATTTTATTAGAGCAAATAATGCTGGAAAAGTGCCAAAATGGGCAACTGGCCAACGTATGTTTTTCTTATTTTCTAAAATATTCAATAATTTCTAGGGAAAGTTAATGTCCTACATGAAGATGATTCCGATGAGGAAGTAGATGCAGCTTTAAAGCTTATGACAAGAACAACAGGAGCGTAAGTTTTCCTTTTTAATTAAATTTAGCTTCATTTAGGTATACGCAAAAGAGTCATTTATTACCAAAAGGAGTCATTCAAACAAATATTCTACCAGAAATTACTGTTGGCCATTTTGATAGCCATCAATTCACTTGCTTACGGTTTCATAAAACCAAAAATGTTGTTATAACAGCTGATAAAGGAGGAAGTGTCAAACTTTTTGAGGTATAATTCTACTTTTATTTAATTAAAATTCTTTACTTTTTCAGGTTGATAGCGATGCAAAAAAGGAACACTTTCTACAGAAGATTAAATTCCCTAAATTTACTATTGGAAATATGGAATTTGCTACAGGAGAAAGCGTTGTTTGTGGATCTCCTAATCAAGAATACCTTGTCAACTATAATCTCGTCACTGGAAATGTCCACCGCCTTTGTATTCCAAGATGTAAGCTCACTTTTCCGCAATTCTTAATCAACGTTTTTAAGCTGTTCAAAAACAAACCACAGCTAATTTCGCAATATCATCCGATGGAAAAGTACTTGCCCTTGTGGGTTACGGTAATCAAGTCCATCTTCTCTCAGCTGCTGTAAGAATTTTCGGTTTTGCTTGACTTTTTTCAGTCAATGGAACATATCCAATCAGTGAATGTATCAGCACCAGTTGCTTCTGTGACATTCTTGCCTGGATCATCAACCGATCTGTGGATTATGTGTACCAATGGACAAGTTAATTATTGGCAATGTACATCCAGCTCGTTACATTCATTCATCGATCATGGAACTGTTCATGGAACTAAAATTGCTTTCAGTCCTGATGGATTATATCTAGGATGCGCGTATGTTTTTTTTCCCATAATTTTATTCTATCTTATTTCCAGATCAGATACAGGAATTGTTAATATTTATGATCCGATTGATGCAAAATTATCAAAAGAGCCAATGCCAATAGCAGTAAATGAAGGATTAATCACAGCTTGTGACTCGTTGGCCTTCAATCATGATAATCAACTACTAGCAGTTAGTAGTTCAGTAAAAGTAAGAGAACTAACTAACCTTTATACTTTTTCTTTCCAGGTAAATCAAGTAAAACTCTTCCATTTGCGTAGTAAAACAGTCTTTTCGAACTTTCCCCAGCATTTTGAAAAGGTAAGCAGCTATTCCAAATCTAATTTTGATTCAATTTGATTTCCAGATTCCTAAAGCTACTTGCCTTGGATTTTCCCCGCATAGCGCATATTTTGCTGTTGGATGTCTAGACGGAAGACTTCGTTTATATCGAATTAGTCATTTTAACGACTACTAAAAGTTTGTTACAAGTTTTGTTGATTTTGTTCTTGTTATTGAGAAGTTTATAAATTTACTTTCAGTGATAGTTTGGTCTTTCTTATTAGGACAGTCTTATTTAATTAGTGAACTTTAGATTTACAGAGAATTGACTGAATCTTTTATATCTAATTTAGGTAAGTTTTCTTTCATTATTTCTTCCAGATTTTGATAAGCAATGAGTCTTCTTGGTGATTATTCGCAGCTTCCGGAGAGCAGATAAGAAAATCCAAGTGATCACAAAAATAAAGAGAACCTCTTTTTAATGTTTGTTCAAATCTTGGATCAATTCCATGCGATTTCTCTTCCTTAATTGCTGACCCCATTTTTAAAGGAAGAAAGCCATTTTTATTTTAGATGTCTAATCTATTCAGAGGAGCATTAAATTTGATACAGGGAGGTGCAGAAGGTTCATCGGATGGAGTCAGCCATCCTCTGGTAGGAAAAGAGCTCTTAATAGGAGAAACAAAGCTAAGGGTGAAATCTGTTATAGCAGAAGGTGACTCTCTCCACTCAATCTGGAAAGAAAAAGTTAATTTAGGCGGATTTGCTATCGTTTTTGCTGCACAAGACCCCTCTGGAAGGCAATATGCGTTGAAGCAGCAAATAGCTAACGATAAAGATGCTTTGAATGCATTAACTAATGAGATAGCAGTGATGGAAGAACTCAGAGGGCATCCCAATATTGTTGGATATTTTAATACAGCCAAAACTAGGGCTAATAATGGAGGAACGGAATTTATGATCTTGATGGAGCTTTGCACAGGTACTATTTTCTCTTAATTTAAGATAAACTGATTAATCTAATTTTTCCAGGTGGCTCGGTGATTGATCTACTAAAAACGGGGCCTCTTTCTCCTGTCCAAGTTTTACGCATCTTTTACTCAGCTAGCAAAGCTGTTAAGCATATGCACGTCAGATCGAAGCCTATTACTCACAGGGATATTAAGGTAGAATCTTCTTTCTTCTCTTCTCAAAATATTGTTTTAGGTTGAAAACCTCCTGTTCAATAGCCAAGGAATTGTCAAACTGTGTGATTTTGGCAGCTCGACTAGGGCAATTTTCCATCCGGATGACTCTTGGTCGAGTATTCAACGAATCACGCTGATAGAGGAGATGCAAAGGAATACAACTCCTATGTATAGAGCCCCAGAAATCTCCGACGAGTATATGAATATGCCGGTTGGGCCGCAACAAGATGTTTGGGCGTTGGGCTGCGTTTTATTTTATCTTTGCTATCGAATTCATCCTTTTGAAGACTCAGCTAAATTGAGGATAATCAACGCCAAATACAGTATTCCAGCTGATGATTCAACCTACACCATGTTTGTTCCATTAATTCGTGAGTTTTTTTTCCTAATTTTTAAAGGGTTTTGATCTCCTTTACAAGAAAATGACTGTAGAAACTGCGGAAAATTTAAATTTTAGAGTCCTGCCTTCGTCCGAATCCAATGGACCGTCCAACTATAGCAGATTTGGTGGAGAGGACAGAAGCGTTAGCTGCTGCAATGGACGTAAATCCAAATGAAGCGGTGCCCAACATTTCAACCAATCTCCTAGTAAGAAATTCAGTTTTTATTTAGTTAAAAATAAATAAATTTAGGGTCCTACTGCTGATTTCTCTTCTCAACCAGCTCCTCAACGTCAAAATAGAGCAGAGGGACCCGATGTCTCTCAACAGGCTTCTGCTATGTTTGGAGCGTTGAAGGGTCAAGGAATGAATCTCTTCAAACAGATCAAAGACAGATCAGCGGCTGTTGTCCAAACCGTCCAGGCTACATACGGAAGCGGTCCAGATACCGTTTGGATTAGCTCTCGAATGGTTTTAGCTCCTCTGCCTGACTTAGTTCCCGAGGCGTTGGCTGGACAAGCCGAAGAGACACTAAGAAACTTTGCCACCCAGCAAAGCCGACCATTTTTGATGGTCAACTTCTCAAATCGTCGATTAAAATGCGAATATCCGACGGCTCCCTTGGAGAATATTCTGCCACCAGTAGTGCCGGGACCTCCTCCAACTGTGAATTATCTCCTCAAAATGTCTAAAGCTATGACTCAATTTTTGAGGCAACATCCAAATGGATTTATTGTCTTCTATGGGCTAATGCGTAAGTTCAAATTTTGGAAAAAATCATAAAATTTTTTTTAGCGCATTGCGGATTGATAGCGGCTGCTTTGATCATCTACAATAAGTTATTGCCAAGGCCGATGAATGCCTTCGAATTGCTCACAAATAGGAGAAAAAGTGCCATCCAACTGCCTCCCTCGTTCCATCGAGTATTGGATTTATTCACGAAAGTTGTCCACACAGAGCCGGGCAATATCAATCAGGTTAGTAAGAGCCAAAGGGTTACGATTTCCCTCCTTTGAAGTCTAACTGGGTATTCTGTTGCCCCAAGAGAGGATATTTTTGCATGGAGATCCATTTTTTATCTTAAAATTAAATGAAAGTTTCACGGCTTTATGGACTTGTCGCGAATATTCTATTTCGTGGCGACGAAATACGCAGTTTTTAATAGTCTATAGAAAGATTTATCAAAATTGGACTCTCTTTTCCTAAAATTACGGTAGTTTCTTCCAGAAGTGGCTTTCTATGGCACTTTTATCCAAAGAGAGTTCAAAAGAATCCCCTTTTACGTCGAAAATTTAAAAATTCTATTTTTTTTCTTTATATATATTTTTCAGGTGGTTCACAATTATCCCGTCTATATCCAAGGCTTGTCAATGGACCCTTCGCCTCTCTTCAATGTGAATAAGACTGGCTGTCGTCCCTTTGCTGAAGTCTTCTGTGGCGGAAACAAATTGTGGAGTACTTGTAAGGATTATGACCAGTTAAGGTGAGTATTACAGTAGAATTAATGACTCCCCTAATCTAATTCAAATCGATATGTCTCGACCGACGAGTAGTAGCTCTTCTTCTTCTACTTCGCAGATTTCTCTCGGAGCTCCAGGAAATTCCTCCTATCTCCAGCCGAGTACTCCTCGTTCATCGAGAGAAGCTCCTGGCTGTCTCCCTCCGCCGAATACACCAAAATCTGTGAATATTAGCAGCAGTCCATCCGATCGAGAAGATCTATCATCGTCAAATCAAAGCGCCTCGCTTTCGATTGAACTCAGCTTCTCTTCGCAGCGATCAGCTCCTCGTGATTCTGGTGCTGTTGCCATCGAGCTCGATACTCCCGGTAATTCTGGCTATTTGCCGCCGACTGGAATTATTCCTCCGCCAAATACACCGCAGAGACAAGAGATGGGAGAGATGCCTATTGAGTTGAATATAAATCTCCCTCCTCTTGCGATGAGTTTTACTCCTTCTGCAGTTCCAGAGATGCGTAGAATTATCAACAGAGCCGGCGAGATGGAAATCGGTATCGATGTTGCACCTCAGCAGCCAGCAGTTGCACCTCTCGGCGCATCAGGAAATTCGACTGTCCTCCCGATTCCTCAGAAATCTGGTGTGATCCAAGAAATTCACCCTATTCAGATTACTCATCTGCCTATCCAAAAGACGCAGACGATTTCTCCAGGAGATCCGGGCAATTCTTGCTTCCTACCGCCGACTGATCCTCCTCCTCCTCCTGCCCCTCTCCCTCCACAGCAGAAGGAATCAAAGCCGGAGGTAAAAAGCCCAGTAAAGGCTCTTGAAGAACTTCAAAAGAAGATTGCCGAATCAACTAAGAAGAGCCCAGCAAAGCCGGAAGAAACTAAGAAAAGCCCGGCGAAGATTGAAAAGAGCTCGAAGGTAGTTGAAGGTGGGAACACTCCTGAAGAATCTAAAAAGAAGCCGTCTAAAATTGAGCAATTAGCCAAAACGCCTGAGACTAAAAAGAACCCGGCAAAAGGAGGAGCTGAGGCAGGAAAGGACAAAACTAAGCAGCCTGACGCTGCCGCCGCCGCTCAACAGAAGAAGGAAGCGTTGAAGAGCAAGACCCCTCCGCCTAAAATCTCCGAGAAGCCGCCGCACAAGGGGAAGAAAGAGTGAAGTCTGCAAATAAAAAGAGATAATGCAATTCTCTCCTTTTCGCTTTAATTTTGAGAGAGAAATCGGCTTTTTGAATAATTTTTTGACTCTTATTCTTTCTATTTTTACTTTCTATTCTCTTATGGAACATTTTTTTAAAGAAAAAATTTATTAAAAACCCTAAACATTTGGATTTGGAAGGATTTCCTCTCTTTTCTCCATTTTTAACGCGAATTTTAAACTTTTTTGAAAAGTTGTAGCTCTTGATCTCTTCGATGATTTTTTAGAATTCATTTAAAATTCCTAAAACTTGCAAGAAAAATGAGAAAATAGGTTGACTCTTTTTAGAAATTTCGGTAAATTTAGAGGTCAAAGATTAGCGGAGAGAGAGAAAGAGATCTCCTCTAATGGAATATAATTTTCAGAGCTTTTGAGGCCCCAGAGAGCCGAGCAGAAATCCCCTTTGATAAACTTCCGGTGGGGGACGACGTCACCATTGTTGTCTACCACGCTAGATGGAGCAAAATGACCAATCGGATTCAGCAGGTTGATTCCTTCTCTCTTTTTTCTATTTTTATTCCATCAGATTTATATGTTCTCCTTTGGATTTCACGCAAACTTCTGCGAGATCAACAAAAGCCAGATGATTTTTCATCTCGGCGACTTGGATATAAAAGAGTCGGAGAGAGCTCTCCTGCCCGAAGGATTCAAGTGAGCTCGTTTTTATGCATTTGGCCGATAGGGCTCATTTAATGGGCTTGGCTGTGGGGACATGCCTTTCGACGCTTTTGAGAAACACGACCGCGATGGGAGAACGCAATTCGAGACGAGAATCCTGTTCTCCTCATCCTTCTGTTGTAATATCATCTTCTTCTTCTCTTAAAGATTGTTAGATAGAGGTCTAACCTTTTGATTTTTCAAGTCTTTTAACTCCCTTGGTTCAGCAATTTTTGAAAAAAAATGATATTTCCAACCCTATGAGTGTCAAATTCTTCCTGAATTCGCTATTAGCCGGCACCAAGCAAGAGACTAAAAGTCTAGGAGAGAGAGGCCTCGCCTCATTTCCAAACTTAACTGCCCTTCTAAAATACGAATTTTGGAGCCCAAAGTTGAAGCAATTTTTTTGCAAATTTTTAGGGCAAAATAGCTTCAAAGAGAATAAGCTATTCTTCATCCAAACTTGGGCTTAAATGAATCAAATTCAGAAGATAACTCAAATAATCCATAACTTTCTCTCTTTGGGCTTAAAATCTTGATTTTTTTTAGCGAATTTTAACAAAAAGTCTTGTTTTTCCCAGAAATCTTGCTGAAAAGTCTCATTTTCAATCAAAATTGGCATAATTTGAAGATTTAATCAACTTAACAGAGCCAATGAGAGATCAGAAAATCTCCAAAAATTTAGACTATTTTCTCTCTCAATCCTCTCTCACGCCCCCCCATTGTTTCTCTCATCCCCCCTCGCTGACTACTGGCACTACCAGTCAATAGGCTCACCCTCACAATTGATTCCCCCACCTGTCCAGTTAACCCAAATAGCCACCTCGATTCCCTCTCTTTACTCGACTCTCAACTGCTTTTTTATGAATCCATTATTAGTTCAGCTGAAAATGTTAGCCGGAAATGGGTACCTTCCCCTAAATCATAAGCCGCATATCCTGAAAAGGTAGTCAATTTACTGGCAATCTTGAGGTAAACTCAACCTCAATTGCTTTTAGGGTAATTCTCAAGCTCCAAATTGACAGCACCGATCGCGGATTCAAGCTATCCACCCCGCCGGAATTCCTCTCCTATCAGCCGGAGACTGTCTCCAGTAATTATCTCGTAGATGGCCGCCAAGAATATGGTAATTTTCTTAGCACTTTTTAAAAATAATTTTTAGAACAAATCAGCTCAGAATTTGGGACATCCTCCGGATCCCAAAGAGCTCCCCAACAATCAGATGAACCTAAGCCTAGAAGAGCAGAGCCCGAAGCCCTAGTTCATCCTACTGGAGATTTCTTCAGCACTTTAGCTTGGGATCAAGGACACGCCGGTCAGCCTGAAGTTCCTTCCCAGCCGCCACAAGTTAATTTCTTCGATTTTGGGGAAGAATCAAAACCAAGTGTCCCACCTCATAGGCCACCAGCTCCGGTAAGTTTAAAATCTTTGCGAGACCTTCTCTCTTCAAATTTAGGCTATTATTAGAAAGATCTAGACCGCTTTTTAAAAGCAAAATAAAATTGAAAAAGAAACTCACCTAGCTTTTAAAGGAGATATTTCAGGCGCGAAGAACAGCTGAAGATTATGAGCGAGCTGATGGAGTTCGTGTTGGAGGAGATATTGAGCTGGTTGACGACGATTATGCTCAATATCAATTTGATTGCGACAAGAAACAAGCGATGCATGAGACCCCAATCATGGGGACTCCTTCTCCAGTTCAATCGAAAGCTGCTGATATTGATCTTTTGGGTCTTGGCGAGAGTGAGTAATCATATTTCATTGGGATTCTTTTTTTAGTGACTATTAACTCCTCGAAATCGGGGTCTGCTGGTGGAAGCAGCAGCCAGCCTGATCCTTTTGGCGACTTCTTTGGCGCTCCAGCTGCTCAGCCAATCAATCAGCCGGGGATGGATCTGTTTGGAGACTTTGCCAACCCAACTCCAGCGCCGCAGCAACCGATTCATCGAAATGTTTCGGCGCCGAATTTCCCGGCAGCCAGCCAGCAGAAAAACTCGGCTGCTTTTGATCCATTCGCTGAATTTATGAGCAGTACGGCTCACAGCAATCCGGCCAGCAAGCCGAGTTCCGGAGGAAATAGCGGAACCAGCACGCCGAAGCCTATCAGACCAAATTACAGTCGTTCGGCGTTTGAGTCGATGAATCCAGGGAATGGCACGGCAAAGCCGAAGGTAGGAGCTGACGCGTTTGGAGATTTGCTATCCGGTCACGGCTTCACTGCTAGCTCCTTCTCGCAGGGACCAAAAACAATTGGAGCCATGCAGCGAGCAGAGGAGATCAAATCTATGGATCCCATCGAAATCAAGGTAGATCCTCTATATTTAATTATTTTTTTATTAAATAATAATAGATGAGAGATTGGACCAAAGGAAAAGAGAAGAATATTCGAGCTCTTCTCTGCTCATTGAGCGAAATCCTATGGGATGGAGATAGTCGCTGGCAGCAGCCTCCCATGTCTGAGCTGCTTCAACCCGCCCAGGTATTTTATATTTCCTCCTTATTATCTCCTCTAGACAATTGTCGAACATTGCTTTCTATAAAAATTACTGTAAAACGCGGAAAATTTGAATTTCCAGAAGCCTTTTTGAAAACAAAAGTCATACCGTTTTTATCAATTTTAGAGTTGATTTATGACTTTTGAGGCCGAGCTTTGAAAAGCCTGCTTTTTGATGCTTTTGATCTCTTCTACAAACTCACAAAACATCATTTCTATAAAATCTACTGTAGAAAGGCGCAAAATTTGAATTCATCTTCGCGGAAAGCACTGGATGATTTGGGTTAGAAATCAGTCCGTTTTCCTATCAAATTGAAAGTCGATTTGTGACCATTTTTATTCGCTCAAGTTTTGAAAAATGATTTTAGGTGAAAAAATGGCACAAAAAAGCCTGCCTGGTAGTTCACCCGGACAAGCAAGTAGGAACGGAGAATGAAGAGCTGGCTAAAGCCATCTTCACCCAGCTGAATCTAGCCTATCGGGCTTATGAAGAGAACCCGGGAATGTAAATCTCTATCTTATTATTTAAAATGTATTAATTCTAACTAATTATTGTGGTTGTATTGATTGTGATCTATCTCGCCTAGTCGCTCGCGAATTCCATATACCCCAAAATGAACGGGTTGGATTTTTCTTTCTTTCTCGCTCTACATTTTTCCCCCAATAAATAAATATTTATGGTTGAATCTCGCTCTCGCTCTTGTTATGCGCGATTGACTGATCCATTGACCCGCTTTGAGAAGGCGACTAGGGAGATTATCGTCTCTGATCTCCACTATGAAACTCCTCCTTTTGACTGTACTTGTAATCGCTGGAGTCGATGGAATGGAGGAAGAGGCGACCAGCATTATGGAAAGAATTCAACCTCATGCTGATTGCCACTTCTCCGTCCATAAAGGAGGTCCAGATGGAGAGGAGCTTACAGGTGGGATTCGATACTTTTAAAAGTAGCAACATCTCAACTTTTTTCAGCTCTTTTAGAGCTCAAAAATCAAGAAATGACTCAGCAAGAGTGGTATCATTCGTAAGAACGTGAAAAGACCTACAATTTGATATAACTTTTAGCCGCTAAGGGGCTAGAATCTTGAATCTCTCCGAGAAATAAATGGAAAAAGGGCCAACCTTTTTGAGTGCTTTTAAAGTCTTTTTGAGGCTTTAACTTCAATAAAAATCAAGAAATAACCTATCAAGAGTGGTATCATTCAAATGAACGCTAAAAGAGCTACAAGATAATATAAATTTCAGCCGAAAATTGAACCAAAAAACTGACTTTTCTTCATTTAGTAGCTAAATTTTCAGGAATCGACTTGGACAGCGAGATTTATTACAGTATAAAGTGCACTCCTCATCGCGGCTATTGCCTAAAAGTCTCAAATTGTACGGTCAGCGCAGACGACGGTTCTGTCGATCCCTTTCCAGTAATAGATGAGAACGGCTGTTCTAGCGATACTTCAATTTTCGGTCATGTCGAGGTGAGTCGTAGTCCGGGCCTTCTCATCCCCATTTTTATAGTACTCGTCTGCTTTCTCGGCCGGTATTCCCAATCCATATCCAATTCGATTTCGCAGTTCATCAGCCACGGTTTTATTCTACTGCGTGACTTCGCTAATTCCTTCTAGCGAATGCCGGCGCAAGTTGTCAAGAAAATGTCATCTTCAATAAATAGTTTTTTTGTGGTCTCTCCCCGTGTATGGCCTACTTTTCAAGAGAGAGAAAGGTGGATGAATTTGTCCTTTTTTTCTCTTTCTATCTTGGCTCTCAGAGTGGAGAGAGAGAAAGAGAGATTCAGCCTTGACATTTCCAATAATCCTTGGCAATTCAGTCCACCCACCCCGATGACTTTTAATCACTCGTATGCGAGGAGGACTAGTTCATTTTCCCACCACTTGCAGAGACTAGTTGTACGATCAATCGCTTCAATTTTTGATTTGAGCTGTTTCAAGAGTGGGAGAGAGAATCATCCAGAGGAATCGATATGATTCAACGAACCCGTTGGGCAATCAGATTTCTCTCTCTCTCTCTTAGCCGATGGATGTTTTTTCAAGGCCCTTCTTGATTGCTATGTTGTGTTCAATTTCGATGTAATATCTTGTTAGCGGAGATGGGTCTTTCCTAGCACTTAGCGACCTCTTCCCGTCGCTTTTAGGGATTTTGGACCAGTGGTGGTGTGACCTTGACACTTTTTATTCACCTTTCTCCTTTGATTGGCTTGATGATTCTCTCACTGTCTTTTTTGAGAATGATAGTTGCATTATTTTCTATTCAAAAGCGTAAAAATAAGATAGAAAGGCGCTTTTATGTTTCAATTGAAAAAAACGACTGTAATCCATATTATCAGTGAAATATTTTGTTATTTTTGTAGAGAGGAGTTCTCCATTAGAAGAACCTTTTCGAGAGAAAAAAAAGACCAAGATGGGACAAAATATCTCCACAATCTAATAATTAAATTCCTTTCTAGATTCTTTAGGCTCTCTTTCTCTCTCTCAAAAATAGAATATAAACGCATTTTGATGTTACAATTGAGAAAAACCGGGAAATTTTTAAGAGAAGTCTCTAGTTGTTTCCCCGTTCAAATCACAGCCAAAAGCACTTTGAAACAGACGACTTTTGAGAAGAACAGGACAATAGTAGCGCGTGCGTGAATCACGAACTCTCCAATATTTCCCTATGTAAATTGCCTTCTCTCTCTCTCTCTCCCCTCCATTGGTCACTCGTGTTTGCTCATTCACATCTCTTGGCTACTATTTACATTTGAGGCGCATGATTCCACGATGGTTGCTGCTACTCGTTCTAACTTTTTCGACCTCCAAAGCGCAATGTAAGTGCCTTTTCTCCCTACTACTTTTTACAGTATCCATTGATGACATAATAAGTCGAGCTCTTTCCCTAGTGAGGCCAATATTTGACACCTCGGCTCCACTACAAAATGATGATGTCGTCCTCAAGCATATGGAGCCATCGCCCAACGAGAGAAGAGACTCTCTAATTCTTGGATCTCGCTCCAAGACGCCGTTAGACGATCTGCCATTCTGTCGGGGAAATAGTCGGTAGGTATAAGAGGCTGAGGAGAGAGAAATTTATTTCAGAATTTGTCAATTTTTGTCTTGTTCCGCTGAAAATTTTAAAAAGGATCCGACTTTTGGAAATTTACAGCTGGGAGCTCAGATCTTGAGCGATAAGAAATTGAGACAAGCCGTCAGCAGGTCTGTCAGATTGAATTACTGTCATTTTTGGCTCCAATTCAAAACTCGAAATCTACCGCAAAACTAAATCAAACTTTACAGTAATCCAGAAGCTATTGATGCTGTGTGCAGAGAGCAGGGAATGGGAGCGGATGAGTGTAAAGTTTTTTCTAAGGGATTTCAGCTAATCGACCGGTATCCTCTCGCTTTTTAAAATTATTTTTCTTTATTTAGATTTATTACGACCATCGAAGAGCCGAAGGAAGAAGCGGTTAAAACTCTTCAAGCTGATCCTATTCCCATTCCGATTGCTAGAGATAATGAAGTGATGGATGATGCTGATTATCCGGCCTCTTTTCCAGCTGCTTCGAATCAAGTTGATAATTCAAAAGGCTCTCAGACTTGGAGTAGTCATCCATCTCAACCGCAGAATGGTTGGTCTCTCATTTAAAACTCAATTAAACCAGGCCAACTAGATGCTCAACTGTTTGAAGTTCGAAACGACCTGGTGGCTAGTTTGACTCCGCCGCCATTTGCCGTCCTTCCTCCTCTCTTCCTTCCGCCCAAGATAGTGCCAATCGCGCCGCCTTCTCCGCCAACAGCTCCTCCGCTCGCCTTCCCAACCGTGCCGTCGCTCATCCTTCCAAGCTTTAAGCTGCCAGAATTGGATAAAGGTCTCTTCTTCCCAGCTGATAAATACACTTTTGGTCCGCCCGGAAAGGTATTTTATTATATTCGGACTCACAAATGGCAAAATAAATTTAGAATGAAATTATTCGACTAAAACGATCAAATGAGGAAGAAGATTTTGATGAAATGGAAGAGGAAAATACAAGAATTAAGAGGGATTACTACGATGAGCTCACTAATAAAGCAGAAACTAGCCCAAAGCCTGTGAGAAACTCTAAAAATGCTAAAGGTAGGGGTTACTTTTTATCTTCAAAAAGCGCGGGTTATACTGTAATAATCATTCTGGGACCTTCAATTCACCTATTTCTTCCAGAATCGGAGGACTATTACGGCTCTTTGGATGACGATGTGCCAACGAAGCCGCCACCACCCAATCCCCTAAGAGATTGTATGAATCTCCTCGGCTGAATGATCTGTACATATCCTTCTCCTTTTTGTTTTTTTACTACCAACGGGTGTAGTCACAAAAATAAATAAACTTTATTTTTTCTTCAATAATATGATCTCATAAAATGGATCGTTTACTACTCTGAAACGAGTGATAAAGCCTAGCTTGGTGAGGCGGTAGAGTTGCCAATAAAACTTGCGATAGTTTCATTTTCTTCTGGGAAGAGGCGACAGTGTTGTTCGTTGAAGATATTTTGGTGTAGGAGGTAAATCCAGAGCGAAGGATAGTCCACTCCTCTGCAAGACAGACGCTCGTCGAGTAAATTTTAGCTCACTAGTAGTGAAAAGTTAGCCATCGATGAGGCTTGGTTCTGCTGTGTTAGAGTCTGCGATAGGCATGAACGTCCTAGCTTTTGGACAGCCGACTATCTTGAGCTCCTTACTTCTCAGACGACGCACCTCGCGCATTTCCAACGTTCTTTTGGTAACAAAACGACGAGGCTTCGTTAGAGAATGCCTCCACTGCAAATAGAATCCTAGCTTATGGTATTATGTCAAAACTCACAAAGACAGGTGTTTTCAGTCGCTTTTTAACACCAACAATCTGTTGGGAAACTCGAGAATAGGAGGATGTCTCACTTCTCTGTGACATAATAAAATGTAAAGTAAAAATTGTGTGACTCACATGTAGCGAAGAGTTGGGTAGCGGAGAATCTTTGCTTATAGCATCTTGATCTATTGCAGCGTCGCTACTGAATTGTGCGTTCTTCAAGCGCTGGTTGAAGAAGCTGTTGCAGAGGTTCCACATGGAGCGGCGAGATCCAGAAGCTTGAGTATTCGTCTGGACTGGAGATGGAAGGCTCTCGTGTTCAGGTCCGGGACTGGTAGCAGAAGATGGAGGGAGAAGCACAGTGTCCTTATCTGTAAGCGGATTAGGCAGGTAATTAGTTAATTAAATTCAAAATATTGGATTTCCGAAGGAAATGTTTGATTCAAAATATGGGAATTTAGTGAATTGCAGCCCTTCAAACGTGAAAAGTGGATTTTTCCTCTTGGCCAAAATGTAAGAAATCTCTTGCAAAACTGCTACCTCCACGATGCGGAAATTTACTTTAAAAATGGGGTGAATAAGGCTTTTTAGTCTTTAAATTTCACAGAAAAGCAACACGAATAACGGCGAAAAATGACATGTGGGGGTAGTTTATTCTTATTCGCTTGACCGGATGCCAACAAATCGGATGGGATGATGCTGCTGATAATTATGAAGCGGAAACGCCACACAAACTGAAAAATAAACCTAAAGTTCAGGAGGTGCAGCACATTGAACTTAGGAGATTTTTACGATTTAAAATTTTTTTTGCAACGACACTTTGACTGATTTCTGCGAGAATCCGGAGAAATTTTTTCTGCTTCTAGTCGTTCTTCTAATCATTATTTGAGTGAAATGCGGCTCACGCAGCAACGCTAAAACTTTTTTGAGAGAAAGGGAACAAGGTTTTTACTTTTATGTTTCGGATTTTCTTTGGTTTTACTCATTGGAAACACTATAACAGTTGTATTTTGGCCTGAAAAGAGGGTAGAAAGCAAGAAGTAAAAAACATTTGTCGGTAGAGAATTCTAACTCTAAAAATTGACATCCCAAGGACTTGAATAATAAAATAGGTCAAGGTTAAAGTCTTTCTTCTACTTTTTATCGGTTTTCCTTCCGGCTAGTTGCTTATTTTTTTCTTTTGTATTCTTCAAGCCTTGTCCATTATCATTTTTTTCACTATTATTCTCTCTTTATTTTCTCGTGCGTTTTATGATATTTGTGATGAGTTGGTGTGTTTATCACTGGCAAAAAACGTTGTGAAATTTGGGCACCTCTCGTAACACATCTCGTACAATAAAAGGCTATTTTCGTATTGAAGGAAAAACTTTCACACTTATTCTTCAATAAAAACAAAATTATGTATTGATTTAAGTCAGCTTATATTCAGTTATAGACTTTAGTCTTTCCTCTGCTTTTTAGTTTAATATTTAAAAATTGTCTTTGTTTTTTAAACATTCTATTAAAGC
Source organism: Oscheius sp. JU1382 (assembly GCA_932521405.1). Taxonomy (NCBI): domain Eukaryota; kingdom Metazoa; phylum Nematoda; class Chromadorea; order Rhabditida; family Rhabditidae; genus Oscheius; species Oscheius sp. JU1382. The sequence goes on from OW051479.1 coordinate 8,675,535, forward strand.
AACCCTCTTTTTTACGGCTAGAACAGTCCATTTAGATATTTGTCCCGATATTTATTCTCTTATCAATCCTAAGTCAAACACGCTCCGACGCCAGAAATAGTACTCTTTTTCAATACGCGACCGTAAACAAGAGCACCTTTCAAGTCTTTCAGCAAATCCAAAAAAAGTTGGTGCAAAAGATTTCCACAACATACAGAATCTTATTCAGAAGGAAATGCATCGGTAATTCTGCCAAAAAAAGACGAACCTACCGTATTTCTAGTTCATTTTCTGAAAAAAAAGCTAATAGCTTCATTGGCTGAAACTTTTAAAGATCAAATTACTCAGCGGCCAAGCTACAATTTCATTTTTAAAAGAGAACTTTAGCCTAATTGGGAGAACTACTAGCTTTTTTTTAAAAAGAAAACGTGCCATTTATCTCTCTCATTCCAGAGAAAGCCAAATTCCATTGATGATATAAAAGACACGTTATCAAAAACCTATTTGACATTTCCAAATGGTTTGTGAACATTACTGATGAGAATTAGTTTTTTTTAAGGATGTAGCCCTCTCATGCCTACAGACTTTTTCGTAAATGCAGATTCTGCTATAAATTGTTTGTATGAAATTTGTAAGGACGATATCGAAGAGAGCTATGTTCCGCCTGGATTGCTATACGACTGTCAGATTCAGAAGAATAAAATATATGAAATCGCACAGGATTATACAGAAGCTTTTAAGCACATAGTAAAATATGCAGCAGAAATTAAAGAAGGCATTTCACCTGAAGCGAGATCAAACAACGACTAATAGACTTTTAAAACTAAAATCTTTTTAGAAACTATTATTACTACAAGAAAGAAGGGATTGATGGAAGAGAGAAAAACGAGGGTAAAAAGAAAGAAAAACTAGTTAACATCATTTGGAACAGTAACTAAATTAACCTATAATCCTTTTCCGCTCTCTTTGTTAGTACAGTAGACATTCTAAAAATGGCAATATCCACTAGAAAATGTCAACCTCTTTTCCGATTTCAATTTTTTTCATTGCGATCTTTTGCACCAACTTTTCTTGAGTTTCTTGATTGATCTCCAGTCGACTCTCCTCAGTCTAAACTGCGAACTATTCTAATAAGCTTCTGTCGTTCTTCAATCATTATTAAAATAAAAAGTCGAAAGTATATGAAAAGTTAATATAAAACTTGTCTCAAAATAATCTATCTATCTTACTAATAAATAAAGCTGATCTTTCTTTTTTCTTTTGGTTGAACATAGTGATAGAGAGCTCAAGGCCTAAGCTTCAGATGTCTGTTAAAGCTGAATAACAGAAAAAAAGAAGAGCAACTGAAACGGCTGAGGAAGCAGAAGAGAGAACATCATCAAAAGGGCCAGTCTATCCGACGAAGTAAAAGGGAAAAAGATGCAGATGGACACAGAGAGATGAGAGGGTGAACGCCAAAGTGATGAAACGAAAAGGATATTCAAGATAAAAACACAGCAGCTCATTGTAAAGTCAGGCAAGAACACTCATCTCAGCAGAGAGCTGTCTTTAATTCACAAAGGAGGATTGAATCAACGAGAGCTGACCCTGCCCTGGTTCCTCCCCAAGTGCATTATCTTGGTAAAATGACAGAAGAATGTTCACATCGCATTTCTCGGAGAGCAGATTCGACATCCAAATGGGACGTCTCATCCGTGCTGCGAAAATGGCTCTGTTACACTCGACAAATTCGAAAGATATCCAGCGTAATTGACCGAACTATTTACTGGAATGCACCCAGAATCGAATAATTTTTTGATGAATGCAAGACATTTTAATACAGCCTTATCCATAGCTTCTATGGAGTGTAATGTATGTGTGTTTGTAGTACTTTGAAAGAAAAAAAAAGCTTTTGAAATTTTAGAGAATAAAAAGCTGTGCTCTTATTTATCTTTCCATTCCTTATCAGTTTGCGCTTTATTGTCTTCCAGCGAGAAATTCCTTTTTTCAGCCATCCTTCATAAAATTTACTTTTTCTCTTTCTCCAAAATGCCTGCTTCAAGTCTAGCTGAGATTGATCCGGCCTTGCAAAATGAAGCTATTATAATTGAGAAAAATCAAAAATTACGAGAAAAAGATGTTATATTTATCACCTTATCCCTACTTGTATGAGCCCTCAGCAGGGATGGACGAGCGACTATCCAGAACCGTAATCCTTGAATCTCCGGTACATGGGTAGCTTTGGGACTAGAGCTCGAACAAAATAACCAGAATTCGATCAAAAACCTAAGCTCTTCTCCTCTCTCTGCTTATTCTTCAGATCACAGTCACTCAAAATGACATTCAGATTCTCGAAATAACGACTAAACCGCCTTATCACAATAAGGCAAGCAACGGCCGAATCAATAGAAGTAACGTCGCGCCTAACGCTGGGTTTGTCTATTCGCCATCTTGATGAGTGATCACCTAGTGCCAGCTAGTAAGCCTGATTTATAATCAACACCTCTTTAGATATTGATGAGTTTAGTTTCGCCGAATTCACAAAGCAAGAATGGATAGGAAGAGGAGGCGAAGGAGGAGTCTTTCGCGGCTACAATGATCGACTGGGGTAAGCAGTTTTACCAGTTTATGAAAGTCTGACTCAAAATTAAAATAGAGAGATCGATTTGCAGAGAAGTAGCTGTCAAGAGACTTAATAGGCCGGTCAATAAAACAGAAATGAGGAAAGTTATTCTCTTAGCGAAGGTTAGTTTTATTTGTTAATATTACAGTAATTTTCCAAATAGCATTCCAATCACCCGAATATCATCCGTCTTTTTGGTCTTGTGACTGAAGAAGACTATTCACCTGACGGCAGCACTTCCTGCATTGGCTACATTATGGAGTACATGGAGAATGGGAGCTTATATAATGGTTTGTTTGGTTTTTTTTCCCTATGTTGAGTGAAATAGCAATTCTTTGCTGTTTGAATAGTGGATTGGGTTTATTCAAGTGTATAACACTGCCATTTTCTGCCGATAAGGATGGGACTCGATTAGAAACACTAGAAAGATTAGAGAACTAGCATAAAAAATTGGTCGAAAATCTGTTTTTTTTTTTTAAAAACTTGCTCCTTTTCAACTTGAGACATTAAAACGCCATTTCCAGTGATTCATAATACCTCGATAGAATACAATATGAAACAAGTTTATTCGTGGATTGAAAAGGCTTCAAGTGGTCTGCAATATCTCCACGAAGAAGGCGTATTGCATCGAGATATCAACCCTAAAAAGTGAGATTCCTTCTTCTCCTATCGGAGTTACAGCATTCTACTTGGGAAATCTTTAGACGACTTAAAGATTTCCGACTTTGGATTGGCTAAAATGGTTGAGTCACAGACAATTGCTTCTCACACTGGTGGGTGAGTGTGGCTTTTGGTTAAACGAGTTGCAAAAGAATTGGAACAATAGATTACATGGCTCCGGAGCTTCATCATGGAACTAAATATAGCAAGTCGGCAGATATCTACGCGTTAACCATTACGTTTTGGGAGATTATCCACCGAGAGTTAGTGAAGTTTTTCAAAATAGTGATTAGAAGTTTAGAAGGCCGTATGGTTATATGGGGACAATACCTCAGTGCCGGCAAATTACTCGAATTGTAAATGGAGAGCGACCAAACATTCAAGAGGAATTGGAGATTTCGGCTTTATTGAAATGGTAATTGATTATTTCTGGCCAATCTGGCTCACTAAAATCAAAGTTTTCACTTTCTCGGAGTTGAAAGCGAGGCGTAGAATTGACAAAGAGAGAAAAGCAAAAAATAACTTCCAGCGGCTGGGACAGCAACCCAGAAAGTAGACCGGAAATCTCGGAATTTATTGAATTTTCCCGGAAAAAGAGGTCAGCTCAAGAGAATCTCAGAAAAGTTGTCAGCCAACAGAATTTGCCAACTAAAAATGACGAAGAGTTGAATTCACCAGTAAGGAAGAGGAGGAAGTTTTTAGCGCAAAATGAACAGAGCGGAGGACAGCAAAATACATCGGTATGATTTTTAACTTTTAGACTTAGCTTGTAGGTTTTAATTTTGGGCGGTTTCCAATATTTAAATACAATTTACTTGCTCGATTCGACGGCTCAAAGTTGGAAGAAACTAAGAATCACTCTTCCAGTGGTAATGCGAGATTTTGGAGCTGTTGTACTCAATGAAGAAATCTATATTTTTGGAGGAGTTGCCAATGGTTATCAGCAGCAGGACTGTTATAAATTGAAGGATGATGGAAGTTGGATGAAATTGGCTTCGATGAATAAAAAAAGTGAAGAAATTTCCAGTAGCTCTCTGGTTTACAAAGGAGATATCTGGGCTATTGGAGGATATTATAACGGAAGTTCTTTAAATTCAGTAGAAAAATATGATATTTCGCAAGACAAATGGACCTACATGCCGTTTGTTTTTCTCAAAATTCAATTAAAAACCTTCCAGAGAAATGAATTATGCAAAACGTCATGCAGCAGCAGCAGTATTTAAGGATAGAATATTTGTCACTGGAGGTTGGAATGAAGAATCCTTAAAACCTGTGGAGATGTTTGATCCAAAACTACAGAAATGGATTTTATTTTGTGATTTGCCTATTGGACTTTATGGCCATACGATGCTAATCAGCAATTCAACTCTATCCATTTTTGGAGGCTCTTCAGGATTTGGCCAATTAAATAGCGTATGGGAAATGGATATCGAAGATCCCGAGAAGAAATGGACAAAAAAACAGAGTTTTAAACATGTACGATGGTCTTTTGGAATAGGAAAACTCTCAAATGGAATTATTGTATTCGGTGGTTGGGGAAGAGGTGATGAAACATCCGAAATATTTGCTGGAAATGAATGGATTGATGGACCAGAAATGCCTCAAGGTCTATCACACTTTGCTTATACATCCATTCCCCGATCTCTTGAAGAAAGATTTCTAGTATTAAAAGATGATAATTTGGCCGATCAATTAGAAGCTTCGGAATTTCGAACCAATCAAAAGAGTTAGCTAATTTTAATCTTGTATATAAAAGCACAAATAGCAACAAGCCTAGAGATAGGTCCAGCTGCTTCATGCAGTTTTGATTTGAGGTTGGAGTTGGAGAACAATGAAAGGCAGTTGTCAGATGTAGAATCCAGCATTGAAGAATTGATTCAACAGGAGAACGATTTGTTGGGTTTGTTTAAAATTGATTAATTTAAGGAGGTTTTAGTTCCAATTGCGGCTAAAAGAGAAAGTACATTTGAGGAACAAAATACATCGGTAGGATTTTAAACTTTTAGACTCTTGTAGGTATTAATAGTAGCGATTGGGTTGCGCCGCCTTTGGCGGCGCTCGGCATTTATAGTTTCGATTCTAAATATACTAAATCTAGAATCGTTCGGTTCTATCTAAGTCTTGCCAAATCCAAATCGGCGAAATCTTGTTTAAAAAAACTAACAATCACAAGTATTTATTAACAATTTATATTTTGGACCCACCCTCAAAGGGTGGGCCTGATTCTTCTACTGGTAGAGGGGATAGATGAGCGATTTCATTTTCAATAGCTGCAACCTCTTTAAAAATATCGTCGACAACAACTTCTTTGGGGTCACAAAGCCATAAGTCCTCAAAATCGCTGTCATCTTCACCTTCGCAAAGCTTCTCAATTTTATGTTCCATAAGTGATTTTATCACACTCTCCCTCTTCCTACTTTTTATATCATAATAGGCAAAAAGAAAACCAACTGGATAATAACTTCTTGCTCCTTGATCCTGTCGTTAGCAGCAGGTAGAGCAGCGTAGCAGAGTTCTAACTGTTTATCTTTTCTACTGATGGTGGCTCTTAGTTGCTTCTCGTAACTCTTTATGTAGGTTCCAGCTACTGGATGAAGCATGAAGGATTTCAAATTCTTAATTATTTCATCGAATTTAACACTGCCAGCTGGTGGAGGAGTTTTAGAAGCCTTGGTAGAAAATGATAAAAATTCATTTGAAAATGCCAAAAGCTCTTTGATAATATTTTGCAGCTCCATAGAGAAAGACCTTCTGTAGTGCTGACGGCTTCAGAGAATAAATCAGATTAGACTGGGATGAAAATAGACTTAGAATGGTTTATTGACAAAATATGACCAAGTTGAAATTGGGGATAAATACCTTGAGCCGTTTTAGTGGAGACGATCGAAAGCCAGCTTTACACGCAGAGGGAAAAGAAAGTGAGCAGAGTGGAATTCAGTTTACCCTCAAAGGGAGTTAGAGATTAGCTGATTGCTCTTTTGTCTACAATGTTCGCAGTCCTTCCATTTGCTAACTTCAGTTTGATTCCTTCCATCTTACTAGCTCTTGACATCACGACATACAATTGTCCATGTGAAAAGACTTCTTCAATCATAGAAACCACAACTTTCTCAAGCGGTTGACCCTGAGATTTGTTAATCGTCATCGCGAAGGCAAGTTTTAAAGGAAATTGTCGCCTTTTGAGAATAAATGAGATCCCTAAATGATGTTGATTCAATGTAAAGACAGATCTTACCCTTTCCTTTTGTTGATAGAAGATCAATCCGAGGAATGATCACAGGCTGTCCTTTTCTTGCTCCATTTATGAATCCACATTTGATAGCATTCTTCCTTGAAAACGCTAGAACCTGTAACCGTGTACTTTTACATAGGCCTTCTTTGGCGTATAAATTCCGAGTTAGCATCACCACTGCTCCAATTTTCAACTCCAGTTGATGAGGCAGAAGGCCGGAAGGTACTAAAGAGTTTATTACTTCTATTGGTAATTGAAAGTTGTCATCTTACGAATCCTTTACAATTAGATCTGCACTTGAAAAGACTTTCTTGTATCCACTCATTCTCTCGAGAATTTGATTATTCATCTTATCCACATTAGCATTTTTGGCACAAAGAATGGCTCGCTTGCTTAGATAGTCCAACATAAATATCAGTGTTGCGAATTTTTAAATGGCCTAACTTACAGGCACTTTCTGATTCTGATTCAATTTCATATACATATCATTTCCAATGGCCGTGTAGTCCGGCTCAATGTCTGTCATCGGTTTAGGTTTGGCATATTTGTCGTTTATCAACATCTCCAGCTTTATGTTTTGCATAGTGCTCATCTCAAGTAGCTCATAATAAGCTAATGCTTCGGCTTCAATTGGAGTTCTTCCCTTTCTGACAAAATCTTCCGACATGTTTCCTTTCCATTTCGTCCACATTTCCTGAGCAGATGTTGGTTCGTCAAAAGCCAATAGAGCCACGAATACGCATCTTAAGGCATGAGGCATTCTGAAGAAGGCAGCATATTTCATTGCTTGATCGAAATGGTCGGTAGTCTGGATAAAGCCTCTTTCTTTGGCAGCTTCGAATGCCGAGGGAAATTGCTGGCTGTTAACGGTGAAGAGACTTTGGAAAGAGGTGGCTCCAGTTGTCTCAAAGAGGAGGAGGCGAATTCAATCTTGTTCGAATTGTTTTACTGTTGCCGAATAGACTCGCCCGATATTATTCGTAGTCTTTCCCTTCTGCTTCCACCTTCTTACTGTTTTCCCATTGGCATCTTTTTAAAAGAAAAAGTTTCATTTTCGAAAAAAAAACTTACTTTGGTTGCAAAAATGTTCTGGAAAACGATGATATAGCACTGTTCTTGGATCAATAGGCAACTTTGTTTTTGGGCCAATTGGGAGCTCATTCAGTCTATTTTGCTGCTCTAATTCATCTGCCCATTTGTTGAATTTGAAAATGCCATGAGTGAGAGCCGACAATGCTTAAGGCCTCAAAGAATTTTGATAGGTCCCAAATAAGTCTATTAACTGAAAATATAAAACTGATATCACTTTAGAAACCATACCATATTTCTTTCTCGATCTTTCCTTCTCCTCTCCTCTGCTTCCTCAGCCGCTTCAGTTGCTCTTCTTTTTTCTGTTGTTTAGCTTTAACAGACATCTGAAGCTCAAGCCTTGATAGAGATATCACTATTTTCAACCAAAAAAAAAGAAATTTAAAAAACTCACATCTGCGCGTAGAGCAAAAAGTAAAGATTTAATCCTAATATATATAAAATCCTTCCGTGTTATCCTTTTTGTAGATCTGGTCAAATACTTTACTTTTTTGGGGGGAACAATCGTTTTTTTTTTCTTCTAATTTTTATGAAATTCCGGGGGAAGATAAAATTAGAGAGGAAAGAGGTCTAATATGCCAGGGGAAGGGGGCGAAATTCAAAGGGAAAGGTGACTGTAAGTTTCAAACAGTGAAAAAAGAATGGGAAAACCTTTAAAGAGCCGCCAGGGGCGGCGCAGCCTGTGCGCTACATGCATGTGCTGGCAATAGAAAATTTAATAATTTATCAGAAAAGTTCGCAGTTTAGACTGAGGAGAGTCGACTGGAGATTAATCAAGAAACCCAAAAAAAGATCGCAATGGAAAAAATCGAAATCGGAAAAGAGGTTAACATTTCCTAGTGTATATTGCCATTTTTAGAATGTCTACTGTACTAGCAATGAGACCGGCGAAATGTTTACTCTAGAGGATTATCATACTGATGACTTCAAATTTTTCCAGCCTGATAATTTCCTTGTGGTTAGCTGAGATGTACAGAAATAGAAGATATTTTTAATTTTTAGGATTCTGCTATCTTCGCTCATCCGATGGGATCTTTTCTTAAGAAAGATTCAGCAGAAGACAACAAGAAAAGACTTTTCGAAAGTTATACCAAGAAAAAAAAGGAACGTATCCTTCTTCTTCACGTAAATTCCTCTTCTTTTTCTTTAGCTGAAAAATTTAGGAACGATGCGGAATCACAATGGACATGAATGGGAAGGTAGAAACATTTGACTTGCCAGAAAACTTGAAAACACTCTCAATCGGAGTTGAGAACATTCCAATAGGTTTAGTGGCAAATTTCCTTCAGGTAAGAAAGTTTTATTTCTTTTAAAAAAATAACCTTTAGACGTGGAAAAAAAAGAAAAACCTTCAGTGGCTGCGATTAGCGTCGTTTGAAAAAATCTCGAATAAACAAGAACTTGCTGATGAACTTCTGAAAGACGTTAAAGCGGAGCTCATCTGGACAGTCACAGACCACGACGAAACAATGTTTTGCGATACAAATATTGAGGAATACAAAGAAAAATTGCAAACGGTAAAAAATTACAAAGAAATTATTCAGCTACCTTAGAAATATGGCTTTGGTGAGGACGAAGACCCTGTAATGTTGTACTTTGGAGCCTCGGACGACTCGACGCGTCTTTTCACCCTAGTTGTCTCTGATTACGGAATCCGATTGGATTTCCGACCGAATGATGGCAAAAATGGCTTAGATCTTCTTAAGCAAACATTTCAAAACGTGACTGAAATAGAAGATAATACGTGGGTGGACAAAGGGCTGTTTGAAAAGATCTACAGCGAACTTTAACAAGGAAATTAGTTTGTTGTGTTTATAGAGCTTTATCTTAAAACCAATTTTTAGGTTCGATTTCGCAAATGAGTTCTCCTGCCTCCGGGAGTGGCAACTTAGTTATCTTGTCCTTGGACTATTCAAATATACAAATGAGCACGCAATACTCGGATCTGACAGACTATACAATAGCGATAATCTTTGCTGCTGCTTCTATAATTTATTCACTTTTATCATCATCATTGCGCTTTTTACACGGATTCTCATTAGGAAAATAAACTGTTATTAGCCTATATGTGTTTACACATTTGAAAGACCTGATTGACATAAAAAGTTTTGTGATGAGTATGAAAGAGGAAGAGGAGACCAGTAGCACTCTTTTTCTTATCCAATGTACTTCTTTCTTGCTGAGCTGCCTGCTCAATCAAATGCTACAATTTGCCGGCTTCTCCACTTTATTTCCGCTTTTCAGCTTTGAAATACAGTTCCATTAGCTAATAATGTATAGATATAGTATCCTTTTCTCATTTTTTTTTTGCTATTTTACCATCTTTTTTCATCGTTTTTTGATTTTTTTTTACTTTTTTGTGTTTTTTGATTATTTCAAGTTATAATTTGTAGATAGTGTCGAAAGCTGTTCAAGCCCACAAAATGCCCCCGACCCCCTTAAAACAGTCGCAACAACAAAATGCAAACGTGCAAGCTCGGTCATTATCAATGGAAGGACCATTATTGAAGCTTTCTCAAAACAATTTGGAGGATGTAGAAAGCACCACTACATCTACTGACACAGACGATGTTTCTTTTTATACTATGCTGGGAAGTGCTTTAACGCAGGATTTTGGAGCTCCTACAGCTCGTGCAATTCAAACAGTAACGAAGGAGAAATGTGTATCACAAGACTCAAATTTTTTTACTACTTCATTGGAGCCAACAAAAGCTTGCAGAAGATCTAATTCCGAAAACAGTCTGAATACTGGCCTATCCTATTTGAATGGATTTTCGTTTTTTGACTCTCCAGAAAAAAAGGTTTGAATTACAGTCAGAAATCAAAATTAAGATTAAGATACAAAGACAATCTAAATTACAACAATCAGAAATCATAGCTTGCAAATATACCAGGAGATCGCATAGCGCTTCTGCGCTGGATGGAAATAAGATGTCAAAGCAGGATAATGGATTTGAAGGAGAACTCCATCACACCTCCAAAGGAAAGCGTGCTGTTATCATATACAGGTAAGCGTTAAAGAAGCAATAAATCACCGAAAAACAATAATTCAGACTTCTAAACACTCCTTCCGATTGTCTTCGCTTTATTTTTAAAAGGGAGAAGCAAAGAGTAGGAAATGCAACCTACTTTTGCTACGGATGCAAAAAACAAGGCCAAGAAGTATCTATTAGCGTTGGTTTCATTCAAGCAGACTTCTAGCTCAGTTTTAGATTAATGATTTTAAAATTTTCGGTGAAGATTCGGAAAAGATTAATCACCGTTGCGTTCCATTGCAATATACTACTGAAATTGCTAGAGAGATTAAGATAGAAAAGAATAAGGATCTTCGGAAGCAGAATCCTGGTTCACTCTCTCAGTCTCCACAGCAGGCTTTCAATTCGATGATGGACACAATATACAATCACGAACATCTTGGTGTTGCACTCAGCGGTTTTAGTCAATATGATAATTTAAGACGATCAACAAAAGTTTGATGTCCAAGAAAAGCTGCGAAATGAGAAGAATTTGCCTAAAATCCTATCGAAAAACGCTAAGAATTCACAGAATGTATCGTTCAGTGCGGTCCAGGTATGTCTACTATATATCTAGAAAGAACAAATGATAGGACTCTTTAAAGCGAAGTTGCATCCCTACACTTGATGAACCATTTGTCCATGTTGTTAAAGAGGACTATATGGTTATGTACACAAGAACTCTTATTAGAGCTACGGTACAACTTGGCAAGTTTTAGTCAAGTAACAAACAGCTCAACAACTTCAGGAATAACTGTTATACAAGTCGATGGAAAGCATGGATATCTCAAGGAATAGCTCGGGAATTCAGGTCAATTATACAATATTCCTGCAATAACCAAGGATAATACTTCTGTCCCCTTGATGCACGTTCTTACCACTTCTAAAACACAAGCAACCTATCTACAAATTTTTGATCAACTCAAAGCAGAACTACTGCTAGCAGACTGTAAGCCAGCCGAATTAAGATTCATCGCTGATTTTGAAATGGCTGCGGTTGGAGCTTTGAGAAAGGTTGATGTTCAAACAATATGACAGATTGTTTTAGACATTCAAAGAGTCTTCTATAGAAGCATGTGCTGTTCATTATGGACGTGCTTTGGCTCGAGCACAACGAAAACTGTTATTTTCGTATTGTAAAGATGATCCGACGATTCGAACATGGTATCGACGACTGCAGGCCCTAATCTTTTTACCAGAGGTAAAGTTAGAGTTCAAGTAACAAATAAAACTCTTTAGGACCTAATTTCCAAAAGCAATTTGCTCAGCATTCCGATCAAGAAAACGGAGCAGTCAATAAGCCAATATAAAGCCTGTGAGAAGTTCTTGACTTACTACAAGAACACATGGATGAAAAAGTCTAGACTTTGGAACAAGTTTGGTATGAAACTGGCTGTAGCATCCGAGCGCTCTCTTAAATTCAGGCACACTCGATCATCGCACGACCAATAGAGTCGAAGCCTTCCATTCATCGATACAAAAGGCTTTCAAAGCGACTAAACCTACAATCAATGACATTGTTCGTTGGTTGAACTCGAGCCACAGAAACAGCTTCTTGGATCTTCAACCTTGGCTCCAGGTTAATATTAACTGAATTTCTTTCATCATCATATAAGTTAAGAACTCGGCCTATGCATCGGCATCGGCTAGAAAAACCAAAGATGAGGTCGAAAAGACAAAGAAAAAGGAGATGATAGCTCTATTTAATGACCTACAGAAGCTGCGGAATGAAAAAACCCTAACATAAAGGATTATATTGGCTTATCTAGAGGAAATGGCGAAATATTGTTATATAGACACCGAATAAATGTAAAAAAAATCTACAAATAATAAACATTAATAGCTAATGAAACTTTATTTCCGGTCGCAGAACTTTATTTCCGCTTTTCAAAAGCGGAAATAAAGTGGAGAAGCCCAATTTGCCGACGAAACTCTGCATTTTACTATCTATAAACTTTGCTATCGGAAGCATGAAGAAGAGAGTGCTAGCGGCGATATGGAATAATCTCCGATAAGAAGCTATTTCGCCTTTGTGCCTTCTCTGTGGCAATCGCCATCTCAAATGTTTAAAGACTTTTCTTCTATTTCGCGTTTACGTAAGTTTTTAAGGAACAGCCCCACAGTTCTAAAATTGTGTTCTAATAAGTGCAGTTTTTCCCACCACGATCTTACGTTTACGGCAAACAAGTTAATTTTCGCACAAATCCAAGCGTAAGATCGCGATGAGACTTACGTTCTAAGTCCAGAACGAAGATAAACTGTGAGACTGTTCTGTGAATCAATCGAGGTTACAGAAAATCTCCACGAAAAATTTAAAAATTCTGATCAAAACAATCAATTGAGAAAAATTGAAAAGTGGCTCATAAACCGCCTTGAATCTAAAATCAGTGAGTACCAAGTAAGAATATTTTACCTACATTTTGTCAAAATTTTCTTAGTGCTCCGAGGAGTTTGACAAGCAGCTAAATGAACTGCTAAGGGTAAAATTAATCAAGCTACTTTTTATTATTCTTCAGGCGATCATTACTGAATCAAAATCAGCAAATCTGTCAATTAGTTTTGAGAAACACAATTATCAAATACCATTCGGGTACTTCTTGGAAATGCTGCTAGACGAAAACATGCATACAGAAGATTTTATTAACGCAGCCGCCATTTCTGACAAAGATGTCCAGTCTGCCTTTAGCAAAGTAATGCAGATGAGGAAAAAAAAACCCGATTCCAATTTAAACGAAAAACAGAAAAGCAACATGAATCAAATGCAGACGAATAAAGAAAAACAAACTGGAAGTAAATTTTTTAATCATAAGAATAATCATAATTTCATAGGGACTAAACTTTACTCCGATTCCGAGCTAAAGGAAAAACAAGAAAGCAACATGAATCAAATAGAAGAGTTCTTCAGTAATCACAAGTCATTGTTTAATGATCTCAAAAAAATTATCGATACGCAAATTAAAGTAAGTTGAGACAGACTGCTAACTTCTTTTTTTTAGAGTGATAAAGTAGTCACAATATTGGCAGTTGAAAAACTATATAAAAATTTTGAGCAATATAAAAAAAAAGATAAAGATAAAAAAAAAATTAAAAGCAACAAGGATTTAAAAAAAGAAAAATGCTGCAAAGAGCTCGAGCTTCTGCTTGGTAATGATATTTTAAAAGGAAAAGAAAATATTTTGAACTCTCTTGATGCATATGTTGAAATTTTCAAGAGGGAATTTTCAAATGAATTAAAAAACCGTAAGATTATCTCAGCATTAAAAATTGACTTGCAGTTAAAAAGACCACACAGAAACAATGCGCTTTCCTGGGGTGGCCTGAGAATGGTTAGTTTGACGTTACATATAGTCTGTTCAGAAAAACGAAGACAGGGCTGCATATTAGCGCCTGTCGTACGCCGAATTCTTTATCCTAAAATGTTAGTAATTTTTTATGTTTTTCATTTGACTACTCAGTTAATGTCAGTATTTTCAGGTTAGGAAATAGTTCTAACAAATAATAATAATAAATTGACTAATTAGCTAACTAGTTAAAAGTAACAAAATCAGTTATACAATTTTAGGATAAAGGGCGTGCGACAGGCGATAACATGCAACTTTTTCTGAACAGACCATATATATTTTGAATTTCAGTGATTGATAGTTATCGAGATTGTTATGAAAAAGCAAGGGAAAAATATCCACAACAGACAGAATCTTATTCAGAAGGAAATGCATCGGTAATTCTGCCAAAAAAGACGAACCTACCGTATTTCTAGTTCATTTTCTGAAAAAAAGCTAATAGCTTCCCCTTTGATTAGCCGAACCTTTTAAAGATCAAATTACTCAGCGGCCAAGCTACAAGTTCATTTTAAAAAGAGAACTTTAGCCAGATTGGGAGAACTACTAGCTTTTTTTTTTTAAAAAGACGTGTCACTTATCTCTCTCATTTCAGGTATATTCAAATTATGAGGAGAAAATAGACGAGTTATCAAAGGGTATATATCAAACCAATTTGAGATTTCCAGAAGGTTTGTGAACATTGCTGATGAGAATTAGTTATTTTTAAGAATCTAATATGAAAGGAAGAGTCACTAGATCTACAGATGATTTTTTCGTAAATGCCGAATCTGCTATAAATTGTTTGAATAAAATTTGCAAGAAAGGTATCAACAACGATTATGTTCCGCCTGGATTGCTATACTACGACGAGAAGAATAAGATTAAAATATATGAAATCGAACAGGATTATACAGAAGCTTTTAAGCACATAGGAAAATATGCAGAAAAAATTAAAACAAAAAGTTCACCTGAAAAGATATCAAACGACGAGTAATAGACTTTTAGAACTAAAATCTTTCTAGAAACCTTTATTACTACAAGGAAGAAGGGATTGCATTGTTTTACAAATCAGGTACAGATGGAAAGGAAAAGCTAGTTAGGATCACTTGGAACAGTAACTAAACTAGTCTATAATGCTAATATTACAGCTCCGTCAAAACTCATATCTAAATGTTCAGAAGAGCCGGTTGAAAAATTTGAATCTTCTGGACGAATAGTCAATTTATTTATCAAAATGTTAGACTTATGTGACTGTGAGTTTTACTATTTTTATCTAATATAGTTTAGCGTATGTGGGTCACACTCCTGTCGCTTCCACGGAAATAGGAAACTACGGCAAGCTGAATGAGAGCTGCTTAAAAATAATCCAAAGCCAGGAGATATCAATGATCTCGGCGGGATCTGTTGTTGGCCACGCACTAAAACATCACTTGTCAAAAGTAGGTTTTAGCTGGACATTTGCAAAGATTTATTATAGTATACAAATCCAGTAACTGGAAAACAATTTAGCCTACTCAAATTCAATGAAGGAGAAGCTAAGCGCTTAATTAAAGATTATTTTGAGGCAAGTTTTATATTAACTTTTCATATATTTTCGACTTTTATTTTAATAATGATTTAAGAAAGTCAAAAGGTCATCAGAAAAGTTCGCAGTTGAGAATGTCTCTGGAAACATTAAATTTACTTTGAACGGAAAGATTGATATACAGTTTGTGAATCCGAAGAAAGAAATGGACGTCTTTTCCTTCCTTGCGTATACTGTGACTCCGAATTTAGAACTCATTCTAAAAACTGCACACACAAAAACATGACCGTCATGTATTCCATTTCCAATGTGAGCTTCATTAAAATTGCCATCACAAGGTTCAAGTTATACGTCGTTCTTTCTTATCAAAGGTGAAAATTAAAATTTGAGTCAGCGGACTATAAAAGGCCAGTTACAAATCTTCTAGAAGATGTCTTGTTTCCGCTTTTTGTTTTCTTGTTTTTTTCGCTTTCGTAATGACGCTCTCCTCTTACCAGAAGAAGAAGACCTTGTCTGATAGGTTTTATTGTTTTAAGTTTAAGAAAATGGACAATTCAATGTCATTAAAATCGTCTCCGTTCTCTTGCTGTGACTTCCACGCATTTTCCTTTTTCCAATCTCTTGACCCCAGAGACTATTGGCTACCGTAATCCATCAGCAGCTCATTTCGCATGCATAGAGTGAAGTGTGACCCGGTACGGTTGTCAACAAAAGCTCAGACTGATCTAGTTTCATTGAATATTTCCTTCAGAATCCCCCGAAGTCACCTGCTGCCTTGCTCTTGGGCTTAAGTTTATAGGCTGCAGGCTGTTTTTCTTCTCGTCTCGTGATATTCTCATAATTTCTTGAAAAGTTCCAGTTCCTTTGTCCCTTCGAGATTCACTCAACTCATCGCTCCACTATCTCGAAGGAAACATGGGTATTTTCGACATCATCTTCCGCATCGTGGATACGGTATTCGTCCTAGTTGGACTCTCCGTCAACCGCCTGCTCATCTATTGTATCCTGACTCAAACCCCCGCAGTGCTGGCAGCTATACCGTACTCCTGCTGAACATGACCATCGGTGACCTGCTCACCTGTCTTATAACTCTCTTTGTCGAGCCTCGGTCAGTCAAAGTCTTTATAAGACACAGCTTTTTCCAGTCTTATCACTTACAGGAAGAATATCTACATCATCTTTAACGGTCTTTGCCAATACACCAGGAAGAAGGTCTGCGGAGTGGGGTCAGTCTCTAACTTTTTAGCCAAAAACGAAATCTATAGGTACGCAGCGATGATGATCTTCTACGCGCACTTGGTGTTCAATCAGTTGGGTTCCTTCATCTACCGCCGTTATGTTCTGACTCACAGTCCGTCGGGTAAAAAGATGGTAGCCTTTATTCTCATAGAAATGGTTTGTCCTTTACTCCTCATTCTTTTGGGATGCTTGGTGAGTGAAATGAGAGAGTAGAAAGGATGAACCTAGAAACCAAGAAAAAGAATGGTCACACGCGCAATCGAGAGTTAATATTGGTTAATGGATATCAAATGGCGCGGTTTTTGAGAGAATCTGGGGTCGGTAAAAAGACGAACTTAGAACTCAAAAGGGCATTTATATGTGATAGGAGAATCCATAGTTTAAAATGATGAGAGGGAACTGATAGAATTACTGTAGGTTTAGCGCATTATAACCACAAAAAAATTATAATGCTATGGCCTATTTCACAATTTCTAGAACACAATGGACCCTGAAACTAGCGTTTTTGGCTAGATTTTTTCTAGAAAATGTGAACATTTCTAGGTATCGTATCTGGTCTCTGTCTGGAAGATCGACTATCGTCAGAAGATCTTCGAAATCCATCCGGATCTGGCTGACGAGCCGCTGGTTCACATAGCCGCAGTAGATGCCTTTGACAATATTCTAGGAACAATTTCGACAATGTAGATCTGTCTGCCCATTATTTCAATAACCGCCACTGTGCTCTTCATTCGTCACAGGATCCTTCGTCTCCTCTCTAAGGAGACCATCATGAGCGAGACAACTCGCAAACTGCACCAGTCATTCCTCGAGGCTCTGACTCTGCAGACCATCCTTCTACCCATCTTCTTGATCGGAATCACCGGATTCATGGTCGACGTCGTCTGCACCACGTGGCTCTCGAGTACATCAGATACTTCCTGCCCGGCTTCATTCCCGTCATCTCGCCCATGTTCTCCCTCTACTTTGCCAATTTCTACCGTAATTATGTGCTGAAAGTCCTCGGCTTCGCTGCTCCCCATCCGGCCCAGATGGATGACGATATGCCAACGAAGCCACCACCTCCCAATCCCCTAAGAGATTGTATGAATCTCCTCGGCTGAATGATCTGTACATATCCTTCTCCTTTTTGTTTTTTTTACTACCAACGGGTGTAGTCACAAAAATAAATAAACTTTATGTTTTCTTCAAAAATATGATCTCATAAAATGGATCGTTTACTACGCTGAAATGAGTGATAAAGCCTAGCTTGGTGAGGCGGTAGAGTTGCCAATAAAACTTGCGATAATTTTCATTTTCTTCAGGGAAGAGGCAACCTCTAATTGATATTTGATTTATATTCTCTGAGAAGTCGATGAGTTGGGAGAGTAGCTCCCATTCAGCTCTGTGTCCCCAGGTACACTGAATAAGGTGTATACTAGTCATCGCTTGACTAGTATCCACCCACGCCGAGTCGGTCTCCTTTCTGAGCAAGCGCCCTCATCGCGACCTGTGCTCCCCGTGTGCTAGTGTATCCCGCGTCCTCAGCTACTATCTGTGCCTTCTATCTACTACTTCCCCCCAATAAAGGATTTCTATCTAAAGTCGTCTAAGTGTGAGTCCTTTTGGGAGGGGAACACAGGTAGGCTTTGGACAGGATTCCAGAAACTGGTGAACTTGTTTCCACTCGACAGCAAAATTATTTTTCAAATGCAAATCGTGTTTTTCGTGAACCATAGCCAGATGAGCCAGTGGGTTGTTTCTGGCTGATCTTTTCTGTTCATACTGTTGTCATTCTGTCTCGCTCATATCTGGATTTATTTGTCTTATGTGGATGTTGCATGGAACGCGAATTGTTAGTTTCCGATTGCCCTGAAAAGGCGAATTAAAGCAACCAATAGAATACCTGAACTCGGAGGTTTTCCATCTTTTTGATTGATTTCTCGAAAGTTTCTCTGGCCACAGCGATAAAAGAAAGCTCCAAAATACGCGGATATTGGTCTTTTTGTGCTGAAAATTGTTGAAAAAATGGAGGATATTTCTCTCACTTTCAAGTATCGTTTTCTCAAGCTCTGTCACAAAATCAGCAGGGCAACGGGTTTGTTTAAGATGGAAAGCCCTGCTTTGTTCTTTAGAAAACAAGCCACTCGTCTCAAAATCAAAAAAGACCAACGTCTTAATAGCCTCTTCATTCGTTCTAAAAGAAACAAATTTTTTAATTATTTTTACGAAACCTTAATTTCATGTTTAGACGGTGTCACGATTAAGAGCAAACTTTTTTTTTGGAGACTTGCTTCACGGGACTAACAGGGAAAAGATTTCTTTTGGGAGTAGCCCTGGTCTCACTCCTTGGCTCTTGAATTGGCGTCGTCGGCGTCCTCTCCAATGTCCATGTTTTAGTAAATTCATCCATCTTTTCAGTTCGAAATTGGAAATTTGGCGGAACTGCGGCTGTCAAAGGAGTACTGGAAGATGATGCGGCTTGTATCCGAATTTGTTCCATCTCTCGGAGTTCTGACGTCTGAAATGAGAAGGTAGAATTCAAGAAGAAAACTAACTTCTTCAAAGATGTCGATCGTTTTAATTCCCTTCATAAATAAGACGATTGCTTATAAGGGAAAAGGATTTCAAAATATCCTCATTTCCACCTCAAACAGTCGCCCTTGTCTGTTGCTGCATGGTTTTAGAAAGAGGAGCGAGAGACTGAGATCTGACTGATCCTTCGAAGAAAAAATAATAATTGAGACTAATCTAGGAACTTTTCTCAGGAAGATTGTTTGAAGAAGAGATTTGGAGGAAAAAAGGGGATGACGTTAGGATTTCTAAATTTTTTAACTCCAAAATAGCATTCCACCACAAAAAGACCCATCTATTTTGAAGATAATTTCCAGTCACTTTTGTATCCAAAAAGGTAGGAGGAAATCATACATTCCATGCATTTCTTTTATGAAAATGCAAATACAGGAAATTGCCTTTGAAATTGCGAAATTTCGGAATTTGTACTCTCCGTTCCTTCAAGGTTCTTGGAATTCGTGTGATTCGGCGCATATGATTTTCCAAAACTTATTTCGCATCGTGTTTTGGTCGTTGACTCGATAGGCCTTTTGGTTGCCAGGATAGGACAGTAAGTCCTACATAAACAGCATTCTCGTGACTTCTCCTAAATTAACTTTTCCTTCTTGCTGGAATCGATTGAATAGAAACTTCATTCTTTTAAACATTTGCTTATCAGGATCCTATTTCGACAAATAAGAATTTACCGAAGGAGGAAGAAGAAGGTAGCCGTTTTAAACTTATTTATTTATAAATTTAGGAAGATATTGTTGAACTGGATAATAAGGGTCGACCGTTAAAATAGTGGATTTCCTGGGGCCGAGAGATTGCGTAAACAACTGATGGATCTTCAAGTAATAGCACATTGACCGATACAGGAGATGGCTTCCAATGGGCAGACTTACCAAAATCTGTAGATTTTGTCAATTGCTCCGCTGTAAATGAGCCGGGACTGAATGAACTCCATGAAATTGTCCATTTGTAAGTCTTTGATGTACGCTTTTGTTTGTGTTTATTGGGGAAGCTCTCATAATTTGGAAAATAAATTTTCTGCGCTTTTTTGTTCCATTTTATTCTCGACGAAAAATTCAATCAAGATAATTGAACAATTTAAATTTATTAACGTAATCAAGAGGAGAAAGGGGGGAATCATTCCACCAGACATTGCAATTAATTTCAATGAAGAAAATACGGTAATTAAAAGGGAAGATTCTCTTGGACCAAATTGAATTGTGCTTTCCAACTTTGCTGAGAAAGATCTCAAGTTAAAGGAGGAATAACTAATTTTTATATTCCTCATCATAATCAGCTTGAATGGAAATTCTATTGTCAATCGTTAACACGGTAATTCGATCAGGCTTTTGTCCTTCCTTCTTCTCCCGGCAATCGACGACTCTAGCTGCTTTAAAAAACACTCCAGCGAAAGGTTCGACTTGAAATCCCAAAGACATAAGATCTGCCGCGGAAATGTGCTCAGAAACAGCAAGGATCAATATTCTCAGAGCATAAGAGCCAGCAAGACAATTCTGAAATTTACTTTTTTTAAAAATATTACAACCTACCCTGATATACTTCAAAATACCTTCAGGAGTTATGGAAGACATTAATGTGTTGTCGAATAATTCAGCCTTTCGATCGACCAGCTTCTGCAGAAACTCGTCATTAATTCTACTGTTTATGCAAGGGGTCAGTTCATTTGATTTATTGAACAAGAGGCAGACTCGTTTTACCTAAAAATATTACATTACTATGGGTTTTTGATCACGAATAGAAGCCTAAACCAATCTCTCCAAAAACACAACTGGAAAGTGCGTTCTTTTGATTGGAATAGCCCTCGGGATTGAGCATCAGCCCGGATTCTCTACTTGAATGTGGAGGAATAAAATTGCCCAATAAGACCTACAATATGCAAGCAAGGAAGTCGCTCAAATCTCTGGATCTCTGTTGTTTTAAATTTCGTTGGAGCATTAAATATAAGAAATGAATGAAATCCTAAAAAACTTACTCTTTTGTTTCGAATCCCGCTTACCATTCAGACTCTCAATGAAAGCCCACTCTTCGAGATTAAACTCATCTTGTGGTAAATCTTCAGAATCTCTGTTCATATTGAATTCTATCGACACTTTATCAGGAATATGCGATCGAGGTCTCTTCTTGATTAATTCAGCTAATATTGGAAAGACTGCCATTTTTGTGCATCTCTAATTTTATTTTAACTTTTTAGAACGAAATCTCTGACGATTAAATAGTGTCTGAAGGAGAAAATAGACATTAGCCTGTGGAGAAGAGAAAAAAAGAAATCGAGGCATTCCGAGGGGGCCATGTGAAATACAGTCCATTTTGTTAATTTCTGAATGCCCGGGAACGAAAAGGACTTCTTCATTCCGCCGGAACAACTACTATCAGCTTTAACTTCAAGATCAAGAGTTTCATGTTTTTTCAGCAATTTTCCCTGTGTTACTTCGAAAGAAAATTTTTCTTGATGCTGAATTGTTCTTATTAGAAAAATAGGGAAAACTTACTGCTTGTAGACTCAGACTGAATATTTCATTTTGAACTGGCTGGTATGGAAGATCTCGGAAACGCGACGATAATTTCTCAAATCGTAGGCGATCCCTCCAAGGAAGGAAATTGCCGATGTTTGCGAGAATATCACTGCTGCAGGAATCCATCGGCTGCTAGTTTTAGATTTAAAAATAAACTGAATTGACTAAATGCTCTACATGCAAAATCAATATTTGAAGCGTTTTCCTATAAGCGAATTGGCCTCTGGTCTTTGGCCATCATTGTATCTGTTCCTAAAAAAAGCTAGCTATCCCGGATCTCTCTTCCTACCGCGGTATTTCTCTTCTGCAGGTTCTTCTCAAGACAGTACAGAGAGGAGCATACTTCTATATGGATGTCAGACCTAGGCATTTCCAGCTCATTTCTTTAAGAAACTCGACTCTTGGAACAAAAGACCTTTCCAGAGAGCTCTATCTCTACCTTGGGACCATAGTTCTTTTCTCCTCAAGGATACCAAGAAACTCTGAAAGAACTGTCTCCCCTATCCGCTCTGATCAGGATTAGACGGCTAAAATTCTTGGAACATATATTCAGGAGGCCTGGCTGTCTTCAATTTGCAGCTCTTCGCATGGAGAACTTTCTTGGAGCTCTCTCCTTGGTCGTTCCGAAGCTCTGGAGAACTTTGGAGATATCACCATGGCTATTGGATCCAGATTCAATATATACGCCAAAATCATTATGGATTATATTGTCAGAAGCAGCTCTGATCAACATTAATGATATTGTATGTTTTTCGCTCCAATTAGAATTTTTTTTTTCAAACTTCAACTCTATATAAAGTTGTAGCTCTTAATTTCCTCTGCAACCTAGCCAACTATTAATTTCAAGGTCTTTAGTTGATGTACGATAATTGAATATTTATGATTACGGTAATGCTTTCCTTTCAGAATGACTGCGATCAAGTGGATTATGTGAATAGTTTAAGGAACAATATCATCGCTGTCTATGTAGGAATCCTCTATTCGATGTGTCCCAATGGGCATGACAAGAACTCAGCTCTTGTGAGTTTCTTCAGGATTTTAGTTTTCATTATTTAGAAGCAACAAGCTTAAGATCAAGCGAAAGACTACGTTATAAGTATGATTGACTTGATTATGAGATGTTGTGAATCGGTTCCCGATCCAACCGATAGGCTAATAGGAAACGTAGCCGGATTGATTAGAAATCTAACCAATCTTTATCGAGAGGAGATCGTAACATGCTTTAACAATGAAAAGGTTTGTATTTTTGCTGAACAAAAAAATACCATAAAAAGTGCCTCAAATTTGAGGACAAGAGGTCTTTTGGATACCGTAATCAAACAAGGGAAAAGTAGGCACTGTAAGAAATTCAATTGTTTATATTCGCATTTTTAAAAGCTATATTAATTCGCTGGAATGAACTCGCTTTCGATTTTATTTTATTTTTTGTTGTAAAAAGGGAAACGAAATTCAAAACTTTCTGCCTTTTTGATTTCAATAATAAGAAAAAAAGCTTCATCTAGCCTAACACCATAAACTCTTTAAGCATATACCCCAAGATCCAACTTTATCTAACTTTTCACTAATTTTTTATAATTTTTGATGTTCTACAAAGTTGTAGCTCTTAATCTCCTCTACAACTTTGCAGAGCATCAAAAACTATAAAAATTACGGAAAATTTATGAAAATTAAGTAAAAATTTGAATCGTGGGGTGCGAAAGGTAATCATCTATAAAGCTCATATTCGGGGGTTCTTTGTATTTATCATCGACGCCTATTTTTCGTTTGCGAGAGAAACTTACATTCGTGGGAATATATTAACAAAATAAATATTTTCAGACTCATTTTCTAATGGACGAAACATCTGCTCCTGCATCGAGAAATGATTCTCCTATGAATGAAGCGTCTGCTCCAGCCTCGAGAGTTATTTCACCAATGGATGAAGCGTCTGCTCTAGCCTCGATAGCAGTTGAAGAGTATAAATTACTGGCAAGCGATTTGACTTCACATGTCCATGGAATGATCGAGTGGCTAGAACTATTTTCTAATACAACCCGAGTAAATGGCCAGGACGAATTTAGAAAATGTGCAGTCAAAGCTAAAGAAATCAAGCTGTTCATCAATGCTCTTGGTTGGTACTTTTAGTAATTTTTTATTAAATCAAATGTCAGAAATCCGAATGACTCATCTAAGCCAACCAGGCGAATTTTTGAACTCTACCAGTCATGCTGACTGAGTATTTGGTTCTGAATGGAGGCAGCTATCTACTTTGTTCAATTTTAAAACTCCGCAATGAGACTTTGTTCTCTATTGAGTAAAGTGCTTTTTATTATTTTATTTTATTATTGTTGGCAAGGGACTTTGGTGGCACAGGTTTTTGGTTACGAAAAATGTAAAGTGAAAGAAGCCGATATGAGTGGATTACAGATTAGATCAGAATAGCACTTCTTCGTTTAATATTTTCAGATAATTAGCAGCACCCTTGAGAAGAAGATCGGTCTGATCAACAAATCTCGTACCGCTGCGTTGACAACAACTGATGGATCTTCAGGTAATAACACATTGACCGATACAGGAGATGGCTTCCAATGGGCAGACTTACCAAAATCCAGACATAAATTGAGAAATGCAAGCGATCTCAAGGGTAGAATTGGGTTCAACATCACTTATCACTCCATGCTATGCAAAAAGGACGATGCCAGAGTAAAGATCTGTCACTAACAAAAAGAAAAAGATTCAAGGATCATCTACGATTATTGGCACTGATTTGAAAAATAGTCCAACCTTTTCCACAATTAGTAAAACCAGGTGATTAATATTAAAGACAAGTGAAGTTTTAAGTGGCTTGAAAGGTCTCTTTTTTCTTTTTTAAGATGCCAACCTTTTATCATTGACTGAACTTTCAGTCCAACAAATTGAAAGCATTGACCTCCTTACTAAACCACTCCTCCTCCTCCATTCGTGAAAACCTTTATAAACAAAATTTACTGTGTCAATAAATTTGTTTGAAAAGTAAAAATACCACGAGATGTGCCTTCCTTTAAAATGAACAGTAATAGCTACTTTTAAATAGAGATATTGAGATAAATCTATTAAAATAACTAAGTTGGTATACCCTACTTTCAATGTTTCTTTTTCTTTCTGGAGACTTTTACTACTAAAAAAGGGAATCTAAAGAATCCAGAAAGAAATAATTGCAATATTGTGAGAGATTTATTAAGGTCCCCCTTTGTTCCTTTCTGGAAGCATAGGTCCAACGACAGAAATGAGATAAGACCGCGACTCATTAATGGCATCAGCTCTTATGACTTATAATGGCGGAGAAACGCGAGAAAAGCAAAAATTTCTCCTGTTGTTCTGACAGGAGAAATTTTACCACTTCCCACATTATAAGCAAAGCAAAGAGAGATAACGGAGGAATTTGCTATTTTGGGAAACTCTTTTTATCTTGCTAGAGAAAATGATGACTTTTCTAGCCCATAATCATCTGCTACAAAAATAAACTTTGTACAACAGAGTACAAAACTGCAAAAAAAAGCTTTATACGAAAATTTATTTTTAAATTTTACTTGTAGGCCAGCTGGATTCACGTAATCTGATTTACCAAAAGTTTTTCGACGCAAATTCTCTAACTTTTCGGATCTCCAGATATCCACTACAAGCTCGTGAAAGCTGGAAAAGTTTTAATCGACTCATTTTTTCGCTCTCGATCTTATATTTTATCTTGTTGGCTAAATATTTGTATTGTATTTCTATAGCCTACATTTATCCGACCCCTTGGTGTAGCCTCTAAGTTCCAATAAACGTTTTATTTTTGCCATGATAAAAAGTACGAGCTTTACAGATAAGAAATTGCTTTGGTAAGGACGCTTTGACGAGAAAGACAATGAGATTTGAAAGAATGGTGGTTTCCTATTGTACGAATTCTTTTGATTTCAGGTTGGATTCATGTTTCTCCCACATCTTATTATCCCAACCAAAGCAAGCAGCTTGCTCCTTGTCTTTCGGAAACTCGACGAAGAGAGATTTTAGGTAGATTTCGTTGTAGCCCGTAATGGTGACATAGCCCATTATGGCTTTGTTTTCCACGTCCTGGAAACACTTTTCTAACCGATAAAGGGGTCACGCGTACCCAAGCGCCAATGGGGACTGTGATATTGCCCGAGCGGGAGAAGTTATATTTGAACTTGGATGACTGTTCCTCAATCCATTTGAAATTATCCTCGGGCTCTGGAAGAATCAAGCTGCTGATAATCTAAATCCAGGAATATATTAAAAATTCAAAAAGACTCACATCAAAATATTGTTTACAAAATTCGTCCAAATTTTCTCCTCGAAGCATTTTTATCCTCTAAACATGTTGTCGAAATTATCGCATCAAAGAAACAAATTCTACCTCGCTTCCTCCACCATGTTTTGCTAGATGCATTGCAGCGGTGGAAGCATTTTTCATAAAGGGTTGCTCCCTTAGGAAACGAAGGAGGATCAGCTTGATGTGGAACTCGGTCGGCCTCATTTTCCTGCATTTTGTGTCTCCACAGAAATTTTCACAATCCAAATGACCCCGATTCCTTCGGTAAGCTAGAGCCTCCCGCCTTTTTTCATAATCTATTTCTTCTTTTTAGAATAGAGAGTTAGTCTTACTAGCACACGCCGTTTCGAAGTTTTGAAACTTCTTCACGAGGAGATCAGTGTGGAATATTCTGTTTTTTGCCACCCACTTGATGAATTCTTTTCTGTCTAAAAACGGAACCGTTTAGGGGAAAGAAACTAACTGATAGGGAAGACTCCTACGAGGTAGTTGTTCTCCTCTCTAACTGAATATTCCGCGACTAGACCAGATTCCAAGTCGATATACTTGGTCCTAAAGAGATCACGGGTTAAAAAGTAGATGATTCTCCCACTTATCATCTTCTTGCACGCTCCTAGATTTCGAGCTAGTTCGAATTTTAGTCCCTAGTTTTTCGATATCTTTCCTTGTGTTTTGGAACGATGGACATTCCTTCAAATCGCGAGAAGAACCTTGTATTGATCTGTTGAAAGCCAGTTCGTGCGGGTTATGGAAACCATCTGAAAAAGATAAAAAAAGAATAATTCTGATAGTAAAAACGTACAATTATACTTTTCCCAGCTCTTGTCAAAATCTGTGACTCCACTTCCTTCCTGCTCGTAAGGTCTAGTCAGTAAAATCTTAAGATCTGTTGCTTCTAGATCCATTCTATTTGACATGGCTAAAGAAATGATATCTTGGTAGCTTGGTGATTTTATTCCTCCCACAAAAAGTGAGAACAAATTGTCTGCTGCAATTTTATACCTTTTTATACTAAAAATTTCACTAACTATTCTCAGTTTCACAGCAATCGATGTAGTAATCAACGAAGACTAGAATAAAAGACACAAATGATGGGAAGTGGAAAACGTCGCAGGTATTTCCTCGGTTCCTCTCATAACATTCAACGAGGTCAATTAGCTCCTGGGATTTGAAGTAGAAAAGCCTGTCGCAATGTAAAAGTTTGCAAATTTCTTTGGTCATTGTGTCGAATCCCTCGACAATGTAGAGATACTTCGGATGGAAATCTCCCTAAAAGTATTGCTTGCTGTTTCTATGACTGTTGACTACCTCGTCCTTTTGAAATTGACTAACTTCTGGGAATATTTTCTCTAGGAGACGGATAAATTTTTTTCCCAGTAGGTTCGACAACGTTTGAAAGTTGTCTTTGAAGTTGCTAATCTCGTCCTCGTGAGATTTCTTCGTTTTGTTTTTGATTTTCTGATTGTTGTCATCATCTTTTGAAATATTTAGGAAGATCGATCGTTTCACATAGGTATCAATTTCTTCGATTGTTTTGAGCTTGTGCTCCTAAAACGTTATTTCTTCCGGTATGCTGCTTACCTTTAAAAAATGGAAAATATTAATGAGCTTCTCCACCGAAACGTAGTACATTTGACCTTTGTAATTAAACTGAATGAAGTTAGTTCGTTTGGGATGACTTGGCAACCATTTGTATATGTACTTCTCTTTAAATATTTTATGGAAGTACTCCTTGAGAAGAGGTTCTTTCTGGAATTTCTGACTTTTACAAATGAGATTTTGTATTACTTTCAAGTCGTTGCATCTCGCCTCGTTGATACTAGAGAACATATTGTCGGCAATGTGGGGTCGAAGGAAGAATGCCATCTCTTAAACGGAATCTATAGTACCGAAAGAGCTATTCAAAGAATCCAGACAGCTGGCACAAGTTCTTTGATCAAATAGTTCAGCTGGAGATCGCGGGGGCGCTACAAAATCCCAATGAATCATTTGGTAGTAGTGTAGCTGGCTACCTCGTTCGTTATGCAGCCTGCGCATCGGATCGCGAGGCGGGACCCATTTATTAATTTTTCTTCTTTTTATTTTCTTAACGGTTTCCATGTTTTTTACATCTTTTTTTAAAAGAACTATCATCCAGAATTTGATATATAGAAACAAAGACAAAAAAAAAACGTTTAAAAGCATCTTGAAAACAAAAAAGATCCGATGGTACAAGATGCTTTTAGACGTGTTTTTTAATGTCTTTGTGTCTATATATCAAATTCTAATAACAATAGCTAAATAAAAAGTAAGTAAAAACAAAGAAAAAATCAGAAGAGCCCAAAAAATTCAAATTTACGAGCGATGCGCAGGGTCTAAACAAGCTGCGTAATGAACGGGGTAGCCAGCTACACTATAGTCTGTTTCAAAATCTGGCGACCAAACTGCGCTGTAGATTTGAATTTAGGCTGGTCGCACTGGCTTTATGCTAAAGTTTTTAAATTTAATACTACTTTTTTTTGTTTATTGTTTTTTCTTGTGTTTTTGTTTCATTTTAATGCCGTAACTATTTTTATACATATACGAATTTAAAACACAAGAAATCGATTAAAAACAATATAAAAATAAAGGTAGTATTAAATTTAAAAAATTTAGCATAGAGTCAGTGCGGCCAGTCTAAATTCAAATCTACAGCGCAGTGTGATAGTCAGTTTGGTCGCCAGATTGTGATACAGACTATACTACCGATCATTTTACAAGTTAAACAGGAGGCTTTAAAAGCTCAGCAGCATCAGCTGCACAAAGGAGGACATTTCGATCTTCATACTGGATAATTTAATATCATTCTACCCTAAAGTCTTATAGATAACGCTGCTGATAGATAACGTCGGTTTGTGAGATGGAAATTTTTGTGCTGAGCCATGTTTTTCTTGTTTCTTTTATATTTTCATGATTGACTTTCATTAGATTTTTGCGTTTTTTAAATATATTCTCACACTAAAGTGTTTAGTTATTGCGTCAAGTTTCAATAGCTAAAAGTAGATCTTTTACGGCTGCTTTCAAGCTTCGTGCGGTCAAGTTCGGCTTAAATCATGAAACAGCGTCGGCAACCAATGAATATGAAGTGACCGAAGGAACAATTAGAGAATGGAAGAGAAATAGAGCTATGTTAGAGCGATTGTCGGCAACGAAGCGTGCATGCAGATTTAAGAGACCGAAGGTGGAAGCAATCGAGGACGCGTTGCATTTGTGGATCCTGAAGAAGCGGGAAGCCCGAAGAGCTGTGATAGTCAAGAATATCAAAGAAGAAGCTTTAGGTTTGGCAAAGGAGTCTGGCTATCAAGATTTTATGGCCTCATCCTCTTGGTGTCAGGCCTTCATGAGGAGAAAAAATTGACTCTTAGAAGCCGAACAAGCGTAGGACAGCCGTTACCAGATGATTATCAAGCGAAAGCTTTAAGCTTTAGAAGATTTGTGCTGCAAGAATCTCTTCATATTTCTCCCCACAACGTTGGAAACGTCGATGAAGTCCCGGTTCCTTTTGACGTAGTTCATGGAAGAACAGTAGATCAAATTGGAGTTGATTCGGTAAAAATTGATACAACAGGTCATGAAAAGGCAAATTTTACTGTGGTTCTTTCCGTGACCACCACCGGTGAAAAATTGAAGCCTCTGATCATTTTCAAGAAGAAGCTGATACCAAAAGAACCGTTTCCTGCTAATGTTATCATTAAGACGAACGCTAAGGGATGGATGAATCAAGCCCTCATGGAAACATGAGGTCTGGAATGAGAGAGGGCACTACAACAACAACCCGTCAGAATCCTTATTGATTTTGGACTCTGCACGGTGTCATTTAACCGAAAGCGTTCGCAAGCTTTACCAAAAACATACCAAAGTTGCGGTTATCCCAGGCGGTATAACCAAATTTCTGCAGCCGCTCGACGTTGGCATTAACAAGCCATTTAAGGACAATTTGAAAAAAGGATGGGAGCGGTGGATGGACGACGTAACAAAGGCGCAGTTTACCAAAAGTGGTATCAGAAAAAGGATGAGTTATAGTGAGGCGGCAACGTTAGTAGGCGAGAGTTTCTACTCCATCTCTAAAGACACCATCGTTAACAGCTTCAGAAAGATCCTAGATGAAAATTTGCTTTTTGACGATTTGAACAATAATTTTGCCAGCTTTAATGTTTTTAATGATAATTTAGAAATCGAATAAAAATTTTAAAAGAGTTTTTGAGGCCAAAAGATTTTTGAAAAAAAAAGCGGCGTTATCTATCAGACTTTAGGGTACTTCAAGCTTTAACAAAGAAGGCGTATCCAAGCAGTACATTAGAGCTTTTTTTAATTCATGGACCACACAATGAGTGCTATTTTGACTACACTGTCATTTTCTGCTACACATAAGTATAGAACTTATTGTCGTGCAATAATAAGTAGCAACAATGATTGCTTTTGCATCAACCTTGGGAATGAGAGAGACGATCAAATAATGAAATTGACTGTGTGTATTATCGTTTGAATAAATTGGTCAAAGGCGTCATTTGACGTCAATTATACAGTGCGCCAAAAATTATGTAACCACCTATTTTTTGGCCGTTTTTTGTGATTTTTGAGGGTCTTCTAAAAAACGGTGAGTGCCATTATTTTTCTCGTCCCAAAAAACCTAGGCATCCTAAATTTCAGTCAATTTGATCAATCCTATCAAAAATTATGGGCAAAAAATCGAAAAACAGCTGCCAAAAAATTATGTAACCAGTAACAAAATTATCGTTTATAACACGAAAATAACAAAAAATAACAACGTTAATAACTTGTTGGGCCTCCATTCTTCTGGACAACTTCGATCAATCGACGTGGAAGTGAATCTGACAGATTCTTGAGCACCTGGGGATTCAGAAGGTTCCACTCTCGAAGAATGGCATTCTTTAGATCATTAACAGTGGGAAATTGCAGGCCACTGGCGTAGACACGACGAACCAGAATGCCCCAGAGGTTCTCAATGGGGTTGAGATCAGGACTGCATGCTGGCCAGTCCATCACTCTCACGTTCCTCGCCGCAAGCCATTGTTTAGTACTGCGACTCCCGTGAATGGGGGCGTTATCGTGTTGGAACACATAGCCTTGGTGGCCATTGGTGGCCAGGAATGGGAGCAATTTGGCATTAAGGACAGCCTGATAATCAACAGAATTCATTTTGGAAGTTACAAACTCCAGACCGACTGTCCCATCCGCACAAAAAGCCGCCCAAACCATAACGGTTCCACCCCCAAAACCCCTCCTTGAAAAAACTCTCGGCTCCTTCCTTAGATCATACCAGTAATGGCGATTTCCATCCGGGCCATCCAATGACCACTTTTTCTCATCGGACCAAACAATCTTTAAACAAAATTTGCTGCAAATCAAAAGACTGACCTTTGAAAAATCCGTCTGACTTGCCAAGTGTTGTTGGGCAAATTGCATCCGATTGTGCTTGTGTCGAGTTGTCAGCATCGGAGCCTTTCTCAGCATGGAAGAGACGATAGTTCCGCTCTTTTTGAGAACCAGGCGAACAGTTTCACGATTGACATTGAGCTGGAGATTGTCCTTGATCTGGCGAGTACTAATCACTTCGTTGGAGGCTCTTTTGATGATGTTGCGCTTGTCTCGCGGGCTCAGCTTAGGATGTCTTCCTCGCTTTGAGTTTCTTGTTCCATAATTTTGTGGATCGGCTAAGTAGCGGCCAATTACGACATGATGTCGGTTTAATCTTCGCCCAATTTCTCGCAAGGGCATGCCAATATCATTGTAGGCGATGATTTTAGCCTTTTCGTCGGCAGAAAGTTGCTTACCAGAAGGCATTGTTGATAATAATTGATTAGGATATTCAGATAACACTGTTACATTGCATTTTAATTGGATACGGTACTTTATTACTCACCACAGGAGCCAGGCGACTCGTAATGCAAAGTGGTTACATAATTTTTTGGCAGCTGTTTTTCGATTTTTTGCCCATAATTTTTGATAGGATTGATCAAATTGACTGAAATTTAGGATGCCTAGGTTTTTTGGGACGAGAAAAATAATGGCACTCACCGTTTTTTAGAAGACCCTCAAAAATCACAAAAAACGGCCAAAAAATAGGTGGTTACATAATTTTTTGGCGCACTGTAGAGGTACAGTGGCAGAATCAACTTCAGGAGATGCAACTTGAAACTGTCCAAAATAAGAAGACAAGGTCTCAGGAATTGATTGCAGTTTGTCTTTAATATTTTGCATGACAGGACGAATTCTCGATAAATACCGAGACTTCAAATTAGCCATTTTCTCTCTATTTCCAGTGATTTCTTTTAGGCTTCAATCTTATCGTAAAAATACGCGTAAACAGCGATGCTTATAATCACTAAGAAAATGGTAGTCTCTTACTATACAGACTTTCCGAAGCTACTAGAGTCTTAGCAGTTGGGTCAGAGACTTCATATATATCACCAGTAAAGCCTACAGCGCATTGCAAATATAATAATGCAATGAAAAAAGTAAACTTGCTTGCAAGTTATGCGCATTATAATCTGTTTCTGGTTATATTTTCACAAGCCCCATGGAAATTTATTTTATTTTTAGGATGAACAGGATTGTAACTATTTACACGAGTGCTCTTCTGGTTTAATGATGTGTCGGGATGGGACTTATATCTCGATGACTTTCAAATGTGATGGCGAATTTGATTGTGGGTGGACATGATGAAGACACCTGTGATGGCTACAGCACAGAACATTTGAAGTATCTTTTGTTTTTGTGTTTATTTTTTTAATTATAGGAGAATTATTGGCTTTACGAAAGGAAAAAGAAGTACGCTAGTTAGCGTATAGTAACTGCGTATTGTATTTCAAAGGATTATTGTGAAAGCTCTTACTCCTTGCTAGTTCTTTTATTGACATAAGGATTTTCAGGAAAAGTCCTGGACAGGTCGATTTTTATTTCCTCGACGACAGACTCTGGAACGACATCGTTTAGCGGTGCTCTGTGAGGGCAATCTCGGACCCAAATCTTTTCTCAAGAATGTGGGACTCCTTTGCAGATAAGTCGTCAGCAGGATCCTCGGCAGATTGATCATCTTTGTCCCATGGATTAAAGAAACCAAGTTCCTTTTCTGCACTGAAAAAAAGAATTTTTAAGAGGAAATAGCTCCACTAGATTACTGAAGAACCTAAATCTCCAGAAAAGAAAAGATCAAACTCAACGTTAAAGACTAATATTTATGGAACAAATATCAATAATTAGTGATCTTATATTAAATTGTGCGTTCCTTTTCTTGTTCCGGGTTTTTATTTACAATTTTAAGCTGAACGAAGGAGCAGCCTAATTTTATCAAATGTTCTTCAGATAATTGTTCATTTTCTTAAACTTAAAGCAATAAAACCTAGCAGACAAGGTCTTCTTCTTCTGGTAAAAGGAGAGTGTCATTACGAAAGCGAAAAAAACAACAAAACAAAAAGCGGAAACAAGACATCTTCTAGAAGATTTGTAACTGGCCTTTTATAGTCCGCTGACTCAAATTTTAATTTTCACCTTTGATAAGAAAGAACGCTATGTATAACTTGAACCTTGTGATGACAATTTTAATGAAGCTCACATTGGAAATGGAATACAAGACGGTTATGTTTTTGTGAAAGCAGTTTTTAGAATGAGTTCTAATTCCGGAGTCACAGTAAACGCAAGGAGGCAATATAGGTCCATTTTTTCGTTCGTATTTTTCGTAAACGTAATATTAATATATCCGTTCAAAGTCAAGTTGATTCCAGAGACATTCTCTACTGCGAACTTTTCTGCTGATCTTTTGGCTTTCTTAAATCACAATTAAAATTAAAAATCGAAATATATGAAAATTCAATATAAAACTTGCCTCAAAGTAATCTTTAATTAAGCGCTTAGCTTTTTTATTAGCGAATTTGTGTAGGTAAACTTTTTTTCCATTTGAATATGTATACTATAATAAATCTTTGCATTGCAAATGTCTAGCTGAAACCTACTTCTGACAAGTGATGTTTTAGTACGTGGTAAACAACAGATCCCGCTGAGGTCATTAACATCTTCTGGCTTTTGATTGTTTCTAAGCAGCTCTCCTTTAGCTCGTCGTAGTTTCCTATTTCCATGGAACTTTCAATAGGAGTGCGACCCTCATACGCTAAACTTTATTAGGTAAAAATAGTAAAACTTACAGACACAGAGTTTTAACATTTTGATAAATGAATCGACTATTCGTTCAGGAAAGTCAGCATCATTTAGCAGCACTTCTAAACAGTTTTTTATGAGGTTTGACGGAGCTGTAATATCAGCATTATAGGCTAAATTAGTTACTGTTCCAAGTGATGTTAACTAGTTTTTCCCTTCCATCTGTACCTGGTTTGTAAAACAATCCAATCCCTTCTTCCTTGTAGTAATAACAGATTCTAAAAAGATTTTAGTTCTAAAAATCTATTACTCATCGTCGTCGTCGTTTTGTTTCGCTTTAGGTGAAATTTCTTGTTTAATTTTTTCTGCATATTTTCCTATGTACTCCAAAACTTCTGTATAATTCTGGTCGATTTTATATATTTTCTGATTATTCTTCTGAAAGTCGTATAGCAATTCAGGCGGAACATAGTTGTTTTTTCTTTCACCGTCCACATAAATTTTATACAAACAATTTATAGCAGAATCCACATCTACGAAATAGTCTGTAGGCTTGAGAGAGCTATAATCTTAAAAATAAATAATTCTCATCAGCAATGTTCACAAACCTTCTGGAAATGTCAAACTGGTTTCTGATAACTCGGCCATTTTCTCATCAATAGATTCCGGAATTTCCTGGAATAAGAGAGGTAAATTACACGTTTTTAAAAAAAAAAGCTAGTAGTTCTCCCAATCTGGCTAAAGTTCTCTTTTTAAATGAAATTGTAGCTTGGTCACTGAGTAATTTGATCTTTAAAAGTTTCGGCTAATCAAAGGGGAAACTATTAGCTTTTTCTCAGAAAATGAACTAGAAATACGGTAGGTCCGTCTTTTTTGGCAGAATTACCGATGCATTTCCTTCTGAATAAGATTCTGTCACTTGTGAAAATCTTGGATTTGCTTTTTCATAACAATCTCGATAACTATTAATCACTGAAATTTAAAATATATATAGTCTGTTCAGAAAAAGCTGTACAGTGCGCGCCATAACTTTAGCCTCACCCCGTTCCAGAAAAAGTAAAAGACCCAGCAAAAAATGGTGAGTGCCATTATTTTCAGCATCGACTAAAATGGTAAAAAGCACCACGAGTTTGGAAGCAACTTCATTTTAAAAAAAGCTGTTATCGAAATTGGTGAAAAAATGACTAAAACGCCGCGTCATATCTTTAGCCTCACTTACTCTTGACCCTCAGATCTCCCCTGAATTTCTTTCTTAATGGGGTTTTTGTGACTAACTAAACTAATCAAAAACTTAGCTAATTATTCACAACAACTCCATAAATCTTCAAGTCCAAAATCTCAAATTAAGACCCATTAATTAACCGCTCATCTTTCACTTGACTTTATCTCTACCTTTAAGCCAATTGATTGTATTTCAAGCCATTTCCGTGACCGTAACTTATTCGCAAGAGCAAGCCATATAAAGCTAATTGTTTTTAGTGCGAAAAAAAGTGCTGGCTAGTCGAGAAAAATAATATTTCTCAGTCTGAACTATAATATACGGTAGTCATTGAGCACAAAATCGAGTCGTTCTCTTTAGAAAGAAGAAGTTTTATGCTTTGTTATTCTGAAGCGGAATTGACAACATTATTTGCTAATTCAATCATATCTAAGTGATTACTTAGCAGCCAGTTTTCAAAAGTTATTACCTTAGTGAAGACATCCCTGATTTACCACTGAAAACACTCTTTAGATAGGCCCACTCATTTTTCCATAGATTGTGTTAGCAACATTATAACTTGCGCAAAAGATGCAAATTAAGCCTCTTTTCGTAGTTAGAGAGGTAACTTAAAGTAAATAAGAGAAATCAGAAAGTCGCTGATTTTTTTATCAATTGAAGCTATTGCTAAAAGCAGTGAAATCGAGTTTTTGCTTCATTTAGCCATAGTTAGGTGTATATCCGGTCATAGAAATTAACGAGCATGATGCCAAAAATGGGTAAAAGTTATAAGAAGAGCGCTAGGTCCAGCAGAAAATTATTTGCATTGCTGAACCGTTCAAAAGTGGGTTGAGGGCTGGAAACAAATGGATTGCTTCAGCCCTGTACACTTTGCTATTGTATTCATGAATGTTCAATAGTAGTTTTCACGCAGTTCTATGCAAAATCAATATAAAAAGTTTAGAAAATCCGCTGGAAAAGCTCAATTCAGTTGAAAAGACTCAATTTACACCTCGCATCATAGAATATTTCATTTAGTGGGTCTTAATTTGAGATTTTGGACTAGAAGATTTATGGAGTTGTTGTGAATAATTAGCTAAGTTCTTGATTAGTTTAGTTAGTCACAAAAAACCCCATTAAGAAAGAAATTCAGGGGAGATCTGAGAGTCAAGAGTAAGTGAGGCTAAAGATATGACGCGGCGTTTTAGTCATTTTTTCACCAATTTCGATAACAGCTTTTTTTTAAAATGAAGTTGCTTCCAAACTCGTGGTGCTTTTTACCATTTTAGTCGATGCTGAAAATAATGGCACTCACCATTTTTTGCTGGGTCTTTTACTTTTTCTGGAACGGGGTGAGGCTAAAGCTATGGCGCGCACTGTATATTAGCGCCTGTCGCACGCTGAATTCGTTATTTTAAAATTTTATAACTGAATTCGTTATTTTTAACTCATTTTTTGCTCTTTTGGTGATTTTTATTGATGGTTTTGTTCTTTTTTGTGTTTTTCATTTGTCTGCTCAGTCAATGCCATTATTTTCAGGTTAGGAAATAGTTCTAACAAGTAATAATGCCGAATATCGGAGAAAACTGTGAAGGTTAGTTTAAATTGTTTTTTTCTCAGAAATATGCACAAGTTACACGTCAAGGCTTACACTTCCATTTCTTCGACAGCAATCATCTACTCCAATAACAATTGCTCTTTTTCCGTGCGAAGAAGCAGGACCAACTTTTAAATTATCTTGGAGAACATCTGGAACCAAGTGTAAACCTTGACGTGTAATTTGTGTATATTTCTGAAAAACAACAATTTAAACTAACCTTCACAGTTTTCTCCGATATTCGGCATTATTACTTGTTAGAACTATTTCCTAACCTGAAAATAATGGCATTGACTGAGCAGACAAATGAAAAACACAAAAAAGAACAAAACCATCAATAAAAATCATCAAAAGAGCAAAAAATGAGTTAAAAATAACGAATTCAGTTATAAAATTTTAAAATAACGAATTCAGCGTGCGACAGGCGCTAATATGCAGCTTGTCTTCGTTCTTCTGAACAAACTATATGTAGCGTCAAATGAACCTTTCACATCCCAGCCCAGGTAACGACATTGTTTCTGTGTGATGCTTTTAACTGCAAATTAATTTTTAATGCTGCGATAATCTTACTATCTTTTAATTGTGTTGAACGTTTACTCCGATATTCAATATATGCTTCAGGATACTTCCAGATATCTTTTTTCTTATCAAGAAGCTCGAGCTCTTTGCGGAGTTTTTCCTTTTGTTGACTTTTCTCAAACTTTTCAAAAAATTTTCCAACTGCGAATATTGTGACTACTTTATCACTCTAAAAAAAGAAATTGCAGTCTGTCTCAACTTACATCAAATTGCGTTTCAATAATTTGTTTGAAAGCACCAATAGACTTGTAATTACTAAAGTGCTCATTTATTTTATTAATGTTGTCGTTATGTTTTTCTTCTAGACCGCAATTGCAGTAAAGTGGAGGATCTATGAAATTATTATTATTCTTATGACTTAAAAAAGCTTACTTCCGATTTTTTTTCTCATCTCTATTACTTCGTCAAAGACAGACTGAACATCTTTGTCAGAAATAGCGGCTGCTTCAATAAGATCTAGCAGCATTTCCAAGAAGTGCCCAAATGGCATTTCATACTTGTGTTCATCGTAACTAATTAGCAGCTTTGCTGATTTTGATTCAGTAATGATCGCCTGAAGAATTATAAAAAGTAGCTTGATTAATTTTACCGTTAGAAGTTTATGTAGCTGCTTGTTAAACTGCTTGGGACACTAAGACAATTTTGACAAAATGTGGGTAAAACATTCTTACTTTGTACTCACTGATTTGAGATTCTAGACTGTCTATGCGCCACTTTTCAATTTCTCTCAATCGATTGGTCAGATTTTGATCAGAATCATTCTTCATCAATCCTTGGTGGAGTTTTCCTGTAACCTCGATTGATTAACAGAAGAGTCTCACAGTTTTATCTTCGTTCTGGATTCGGAACGTAAGCCTCATCGCGATCTTACGCTTGGATTTATGCGAAAATTAGCTTTTTTGACGTACACGTAAGATCGTGGTGGGAAAACTGCACTCATTAGAACACAGTTTTAGAACTGCGGGGCTGTTCCTTAAAGACTTACGTAAATACAAAATAGAAGAATAACTCTTGGACTTTTCAGATGACTCGCACTTATTTAAGTTCTCATCTATTATATCCTTGTTGTTTTCCTGCTTTACTTTTAGATTGCAATAGCAGCAAGGTGGAATCTCTATAAAATTATTATTATTCTTGTGACTTAAAAAGCTTACTTCCAATTTTTTTTCTCATCTTCATTACTTCGTCAAAGACAGACTGAACATCTTTGTCAGAAATAGAGGCTGCTTCAATAAGATCTAGCAGTATTTCGAAGAAGTGCCCAAATGGCATTTCATAATTGTGTTCATCGTAACTAATTAGCAGCTTTGCTGATTTTGATTTAGTAGCGATCTTCTGGAGAATTATAAAAAAGTAGTTTAATTATTAATTTTACCGTTAGCAGTTTATGTAGCTGCATGTCAAACTGCTTGGGACACTAAGACAATTTTGACAAAATGTGGGTAAAACATTCTTACTTTGTACTCACTGATTTGAGATTCTAGGCTGTCTATGCGCCACTTTTCAATTTTTCTCAATTGATTGTTTTGATCAGAATCATTCTTCATCAATCCTTGGTGGAGTTTTCCTGTAACCTCGATTGATTAACAGAAGAGTCTCACAGTTTTATCTTCGTTCTGGATTCGGAACGTAAGCCTCATCGCGATCTTACGCTTGGATTTATGCGAAAATTAGCTTTTTTGACGTACACGTAAGATCGTGGTGGGAAAACTGCACTCATTAGAACACAGTTTTAGAACTGCGGGGCTGTTCCTTAAAGACTTACGTAAATACAAAATAGAAGAACAATTCTTGGACTTTTCAGATGACTCGCACTTATTTAAGTCCTCAGCTATTATATCCTTGTTGTTTTCCTGCTTTACTTTTAGATTGCAATAGCAGCAACGTGGAACCTCTATGAAATTATTATTATTCTTATGACTTAAAATAGCTTACTTCCAATTTTTTTCATCTTCATTACTTTGTCAAAGGTATGCTGAACATCTTTGTCAGAAATAGAGGCTTCTTCAATAAGATCTAGCAGCATTTCCAAGAAGTGCCCAAATGGCATTTCATACTTGTGTTCAACGTAACTAATTAGCAGCTTTGCTGATTTTGATTTAGTAGCGATCTTCTGGAGAATTATAAAAAAGTAGTTTAATTATTAA
This sequence comes from Oscheius sp. JU1382, assembly GCA_932521405.1. Classification (NCBI taxonomy): domain Eukaryota; kingdom Metazoa; phylum Nematoda; class Chromadorea; order Rhabditida; family Rhabditidae; genus Oscheius; species Oscheius sp. JU1382. The sequence continues at coordinate 8,715,218 of OW051479.1, forward strand.
TTTTACCGTTAGCAGTTTATGTAGCTGCATGTCAAACTGCTTGGGACACTAAGACAATTTTGACAAAATGTGGGTAAAATACTCTTACTTTGTACTCACTGATTTGAGATTCTAGACTGTCTATGCGCCACTTTTCAATTTCTCTCAATCGATTGGTCAGATTTTGATCAGAATCATTCTTCATCAATCCTTGGTGGAGTTTTCCTGTAACCTCGATTGATTAACAGAAGAGTCTCACAGTTTTATCTTCGTTCTGGATTCGGAACGTAAGCCTCATCGCGATCTTACGCTTGGATTTATGCGAAAATTAGCTTTTTTGACGTACACGTAAGATCGTGGTGGGAAAACTGCACTCATTAGAACACAGTTTTAGAACTGCGGGGCTGTTCCTTAAAGACTTACGTAAATACAAAATAGAAGAACAACTCTTGGGCATTTCAGATGACTCGCACTTATTTAAGTTCTCATCTATTATATCCTTGTTGTTTTCCTGCTTTACTTTTAGACCGCTATTGCAGTAAAGTGTAACGTCTATGAAATTATTATTATTCTTATAACTTAAAAAGCTTACTTCCAATTTTTTTTCTCATCTTCATTACTTCGTCAAAGACAGACTGAACATCTTTGTCAGAAATAGCGGCTGCTTCAATAAGATCTAGCAGCATTTCCAAGAAGTGCCCAAATGGCATTTCATAATTGTGTTCATCGTAACTAATTAGCAGCTTTGCTGATTTTGATTCAGTAATGATCGCCTGAAGAATTATAAAAAGTAGCTTGATTAATTTTACCGTTAGAAGTTTATGTAGCTGCTTGTTAAACTGCTTGGGACACTAAGACAATTTTGACAAAATGTGGGTAAAATATTCTTACTTTGTACTCACTGATTTGAGATTCTAGACTGTCTATATGCGACTCTTCAATTTCTCTCAATCCATTGTTTTGATCAGAACTTTTCAATGTTTTGTGGAGATCTCCTGTAACCTCGATTGATTAACAGAAGAGTCTCACAGTTTTATCTTCGTTCTGGATTCGGAACGTAAGCCTCATCGCGATCTTACGCTTGGATTTATGCGAAAATTAGCTTTTTTGACGTACACGTAAGATCGTGGTGGGAAAACTGCACTCATTAGAACACAGTTTTAGAACTGCGGGGCTGTTCCTTAAAGACTTACGTAAATACAAAATAGAAGAACAACTCTTGGGCATTTCAGATGACTCGCAGTTATTTAAGTTCTCATCTATTATATCCTTGTTGTTTTCCTGCTTTACTTTTAGATTGCAATAGCAGCAACGTGGAACCTCTATGAAATTATTATTATTCTTATGACTTAAAATAGCTTACTTCCAATTTTTTTCATCTTCATTACTTTGTCAAAGGTATGCTGAACATCTTTGTCAGAAATAGAGGCTTCTTCAATAAGATCTAGCAGCATTTCCAAGAAGTGCCCAAATGGCATTTCATACTTGTGTTCATCGTAACTAATTAGCAGCTTTGCTGATTTTGATTCAGTAATGATCGCCTGAAGAATTATAAAAAGTAGCTTGATTAATTTTACCGTTAGAAGTTTATGTAGCTGCTTGTTAAACTGCTTGGGACACTAAGACAATTTTGACAAAATGTGGGTAAAACATTCTTACTTTGTACTCACTGATTTGAGATTCTAGACTGTCTATGCGCCACTTTTCAATTTCTCTCAATCGATTGGTCAGATTTTGATCAGAATCATTCTTCATCAATCCTTGGTGGAGTTTTCCTGTAACCTCGATTGATTAACAGAAGAGTCTCACAGTTTTATCTTCGTTCTGGATTCAGAACGTAAGTCTCATCGCGATCTTACGCTTGGATTTATGCGAAAATTAGCTTTTTTGACGTACACGTAAGATCGTGGTGGGAAAACTGCACTCATTAGAACACAGTTTTAGAACTGCGGGGCTGTTCCTTAAAAACTTACGTAAATACAAAATAGAAGAATAACTCTTGGGCATTTTAGATGGCGATCGTTACAGAGAAGGCACAAAGGCGAAATAACTTCTTATCGGAGCTTATTCCATTTCGCCGCTAGCACTCTCTTCTTCATGCTTCTGATAGCAAAATTTGTGGATCGTAAAATGCAGAGTTCCGTCGGCAAATTGAAACATTTAATTGAGCAGGCAGCTCAGCAAGAAAGAAGTACATTGGATAAGAAAAAGAGTGCTACCGGCCTCCTCTTTCAAATAAGCAAACACATATAGGCTAATAACAGTTTATTTTCCTAATGACAGTCCATGTAAAAAGCGCTAATGATGATGGTGAAAGTTGAATTAATTATAGAAGCAGTAGTAAAGATTATAGCTATTGTATAGTCTGTCAGATCCGAGTATTCAGCTGCTCATTTGTATATTTGAACAGTTCCAGGACAAGATAACTAAGTTGCCATTCCCGGAGGCAGAAAAATTCATTTCCAATTCGAGCCTAAATTGGTTTTAAGGTAAAGCCGACTATCAACAAACTAATTTCCTCATTAAAGTTCCCTGTAGATCTTTTTAAACAGCCAGTTGTCCACCCACGTGTTATCTTCTACTTTAGTCACGGTTTGAAATGTTTGCTTAAGAAAATCTAAGCCATTTTTGCCATCATTCGGTCGGAAATCCAATTGGATTCCGAAATCAAAGATAACTAGGCTGAAAAGACGCGACAAGTCGTCCGAGGCTCCAAAGTACAACATTACAGGGTCATCAAAAAGGTATTCCTAAAGTAGTTGAATAATTTCTTTGTACTTTTTTTTACTGTTTGCAATTTTTCTTTGTATTCCTCAATATTTGTATCACAGAACATTGTTTCGTCGTGGTCTGTGACTGTCCAGATGAGCTTCTTTTTAACGTCTTTCAGGAGTTCCTCAGCACGTTCTTCTTTATTCGAGACTTCTTCAAACGACGTTAATCGCAGCCGTTGAAGGTTTTTCTTTTCTTTTCTCCACGTCTAAAGGTTGCTTTTTTTAAAGAAATAAAACTTTCTTACTTGAAGAAAGTTTGCCACTAAATTCGTTGGAATGCTCTTAACTCCGATTGAGAGTGTTTTCAAGTTTTCTGGCAAGTCAAATCTTTCTACCATCCCATTCTCGTTCATTTTGATTCCGCATTGTTCCTAAAATTTTCAGCTAAAGAAAAAGAAGAGGAATTTACGTGAAGAAGAAGGATACGTTCCTTTCTTTCGTTGGGAAAACTTTCGAAAAGCTTAGACTTAAAACTTCCCTTGTTGTCTTCTGTTGAAAGTTTTCTAAGAAAAGTTTCCATCGGATGAGCGAAGATACTAGAATCCTAAAAATTAAAAATGCCCTTCTGTTTCTGTACATCTCGGCTAACCACAAGGAAATTATCAGGCTGGAAAAATTTTAAGTCATCTGTATGAACATCCTCTTTTAGAGTAAACATTCTTCCGCTCTTTTTGCTAGTCCAGTAGACATTCTAAAAATGGCAATATCCACTAGGAAATGTCGACCTTCTTTCCGATTTCGATTTTTTTCATTGCGATCTTTTGCACCAACTTTTCTTGGATTTGCTGAAAGACTTGGAAGGTGCTCTTGTTTACAGTCGCGTATTGAAAAAGAGTACGAGGTTCCAATTTTTTCAAGATTTCTTGATAAAACTTCAGTTGACTCTCCTCAGTCTCAAATACGAACTTATCTGATGAGCTTTTGGCTTTCTTAAATCACTATTAAAATAAATGTCAAAAATATATGAAAATTCAATATAAAACTTGCCTCAAAGTAATCTTTAATTAAGCGCTTAGCTTCTTCTTTAGTGAATTTGAGTAGATTAAATTGTTTTCCAGTTACTGGATCTGTATACTATAATAAATCTTTGCATTGCAAATGTCTAGCTGAAACCTACTTTTGACAAGTGATGTTTTAGTACGTAGTAAACAACAGATCCCGCTGAGGTCATGAATATCTTCTGGCTTTTGATTGTTTCTAAGCAACTCTTTTTTAGCTCGTCGTAGTTTCCTATTTCCATGGAAGCAACAGGAGTACCACTCACATACGCTTTAAACTTTATTAGGTAAAAATAGTAAAACTTACAGTCACAGAAGTCTAACATTTTGCTAAATGATTCGACCATTCGTTCAGGAGACTCAAAATCTTTCAACTGCTCTTTAAAACATTTAGATATAAGGTTTGACGGAGCTGTAATATCAGCATTATAGGCTAAATTAGTTACTGTTCCAAGTGATGTTAACTAGTTTTTCCCTTCCATCTGTACCTGGTTTGTAAAACAATCCAATCCCTTCTTCCTTGTAGTAATAACAGATTCTAAAAAGATTTTAATTCTAAAAATCTATTACTCGTCGTCGTCGTTTGATCTCGCTTCAGGTAAAATTCCTTTTTTAATTTCTTCTGCATATTTTCCTATGTGCTCCAAAGCTTTTGTATAACTCTGGTCGATTTTATATATTTTCTGATTATTCTTCTGAAAGTCGTATAGCAATTCAGGCGGAACATAGTTGTTTTTTCTTTCACCGTCCACGTAAATTTTATACAAACAATTTATAGCAGAATCCACATCTGCGAAATAGTCTGTAGGCTTGAGAGAGCTATAATCTTAAAAAAACTAATTCTCATCAGCAATGTTCACAAACCTTTTAGAGATGTCAAATTGGTTTTATTATATAACTCGGCTGCTTTCTTCTTAGCAGGTTTTGAATTTTCCTGGAATAAGAGAGGTAAATTACACGTTTTTAAAAAAAAAAGCTAGTAGTTCTCCCAATCTGGCTAAAGTTCTCTTTTTAAATGAAATTGTAGCTTGGTCACTGAGTAATTTGATCTTTAAAAGTTTCGGCTAATCAAAGGGGAAACTATTAGCTTTTTCTCAGAAAATGAACTAGAAATACGGTAGGTCCGTCTTTTTTGGCAGAATTACCGATGCATTTCCTTCTGAATAAGATTCTGCCTGTTGTTGATATTTTTTCCTTGCTTTTTCATAACAATCTCGATAACTATCAATCACTGAAATTAAAAATATATATAGTCTGTTCAGAAAAAGTTGCATGTTATCGCCTGTCGCACGCCGAATTCGTTATCCTAAAATTTTATAACTGAATTCGTTACTTTTAACTCATGTTTTGTTCTTTTGGTGATTTTTATTGATGATTTGTGGTTTTAAATGTTAGGGATAACGAATTCGGCGTGCGACAGGCGCTAATATGCAGCTTGTCTTCGTTCTTCTGAACAAACTATATGTAGCGTCAAATGAACCTTTCACATCCCAGCCCAGGTAACGACATTGTTTCTGTGTGATGCTTTTAGCTGCAAATTAATTTTTAATGCTGCGATAATCTTACTATTTTTTAATTGTGTTAAATTTTTCATCTGGTAAATTTCAACATGTGCATTAAGAGAGTTCAAAGTATTTTCGTTTCTTCTTAAGGTATTGCTTTCCTTAGTAAGTTTCAGAAGCTCGAGGTTTTTGCGGAGTCTTTCTGCTTTTGAATTCTTGTGGCCTTTAATTTTTTTAAAATATTGCACAACAATTTGCAATATTTTTTTAACTCCCAATATTATGCGTACTTGATCACTCTAAAAAAAGAAATTAGCAGTCTGTCTCAACTTACATCAATGTGCCTTTCGATAATTTCTTTGAAAGCGCTAATAGATGGCTCGTGATTACTGAAGTGCTCTTTTATTATATCCTTGTTGCTTTCCTGTTTTTTTTTTAGATAGCAATCGCTGTAAAGTTGGGTACCTATGAATTTATTATTATTCTTATGATTTAAAAAAGTTTACTTCCAGTTTTTGTTCTATTCTCCATTACTATGCCAAAGGCAGACTTGACATCTTTGTCAGAAATGGCGGCTGCATTAGTAAGATCTTTACGCATGTTTTCGTCTAGCAACATTTCCAAGAAGTACCCGAATGGTATTTCATAAGGTTGTTCATCGAAACTAATTGACAGATCTGTTGATTTTGATTCAGTAATGATCTCCTGAAGAATTATAAAAGTAGCATAATTAATTTAATACCGTTAGCAGTTTATGTAGCTGCTTGTCAAACTCCTCGGGGCACTAAGAATATTTTGATAAAATATAGGTAAAATTTTCTTACTTTGTACTCACTGATTTGAAATTCTAGACTGTCTATATGCGACTCTTCAATTTCTCTCAATCGATTGGTCAGATTTTGATCAGAATCATTCTTCATCAATCCTTGGTGGAGTTTTCCTGTAACCTCGATTGATTAACAGAAGAGTCTCACAGTTTTATCTTCGTTCTGGATTCAGAACGTAAGTCTCATCGCGATCTTACGCTTGGATTTATGCGAAAATTAGCTTTTTTGACGTACACGTAAGATCGTGGTGGGAAAACTGCACTCATTAGAACACAGTTTTAGAACTGCGGGGCTGTTCCTTAAAAACTTACGTAAATACAAAATAGAAGAATAACTCTTGGGCATTTTAGATGGCGATCGTTACAGAGAAGGCACAAAGGCGAAATAACTTCTTATCGGAGCTTATTCCATTTCGCCGCTAGCACTCTCTTCTTCATGCTTCTGATAGCAAAATTTGTGGATCGTAAAATGCAGAGTTCCGTCGGTAAATTGGAACATTTGATTGAGCAGGCAGCTCAGCAAAAAAGAAGTATTGGGTTGACACATAATTAATTTCGCATTGTTTTTCATGCTTGCTATCTTGTTGTTTTGTTTTCATGTGACTAACTGATGGGTGTTTTATCTTACTCACATAACCCTCTTCTCACCCCACCATAGCAACAATGAGTAGCTTCCTTATTTTTTCTACGCTGGTTGCTTTTGTCGCAAGTATCACTGATCTACCACCTGGGCATCTGCACCATGTCATTCTTTATGAGTTCATCCGAAGAACAAGCGCTCACCAAACGACCTCTAACATAAACGAATATTATGGGGGAGGGTCTACTACTGTACGGAGCTGTCAACGTTGGTTTGAAAAGTTTCGTTCTGGAGATCGCTCGCTTGAAAGAGTCTCTGGTCAGGGTCGCCCCTTGGAACTCGAAGAAAGCCAACTTCTCGCCATTGTCAACCAAGATAATACCCAGTCAACCTGTGATCTGGCAGAGGCTTTAAGTGTTTCTCACATAACAATAGAAAGACATTTCAAGAGATTGGACTAAGCGAAAAACTGGGTCGTTGGTTGCCCCATACCCTGACCGAGGCTCACAAATGGCAACGAATGTCCATTGCTGCCGCTCATCTTTCCAGATATGAGCGGAAGTCTTTTCTCCCCTGTCTAATAACAGGCGATGGAAAGTGGATGTTAACCGTGAACTTTCGGAGGAAGCGCCAATGGGTGGGTCCCGGAGAAACACCAAGACCTGATGTGAAGTCGGATCCACACCAGAAGAAGTTTATGCTGTGTGTTTGGTGGGATATCGAGGGCGTGATATACTGGGAGCTTCTGGATAGTAAGACGACTTTAACTGCTGCTATTTACACCCATCAATTGAATAGAGTAGCAGCTGCAATCATAGAAAAGAGACCGAGACTCCAGAAAGTCATCCTTCTTCATGACAACGCTCGCCCTCATACTGCAAAGCTCACTCACTCCAAAATAAAAGAACTGAATTGGGAACTTCTTGCTCATCCAGCGTACTCTCCAGACCTTGCTCCTTCTGACTTTTATCTCTTCCGGTCGATGAACAATGAACTGCCAGGAAAGTACTTCGATAATGACGAAGATGTGAAAAAGTGGCTTGTCAACTTCTTTGCCTCAAAGCCTCGTGTTTTCTATGAGAGAGGGATCAGGCAGTTGCCCATTAAGTGAACACAAGTAGTCCATAGTAATGGTGGATATTTGGAATAAATTCGTTGTCAACTAACAAAGTTCTAATTATTTCAAAAATGCGAAATTAATTATGTGCCAACCCAATACATTGGATAAGAAAAAGAGTGCTACTGGTCTCCTCTTCCTCTTTCATACTCACCAAAAAACTTTTTACGTCAATCAGCTTTTTTAAATGTGCAAACACATATGGCTAATAACAGTTCATTTTCCTAATGAGAATCCGTGTAAAAAGCGCTAATGATAATGGCGAAAGTAGAATAAATTATAGAAGCAGCAGCAAAGATTATCGCTATTGTATAGTCTGTCAGATCCGGGTATCCAGGTACTCATTTCGCATGTATAGAGTGCAGCGTGACCCGGTACCGTTGTCAACAAAAAGCTCAGACTGGCCTAGTTTCATTGAGCATTTCCTTCAGAATCTCCCGAAGTCACCTGCTGCCTTGCTCTTGGGCTTAAGTTTATAGGCTGCGGGCTGTTTTTCTTCTCGTCTCGTGATATTCTCATAATTTCTTGAAAAGTTCCAGTTCCTTCGTCCCTTCGAGATTCACTCAATTCATCGCTCCACTATCTCGAAGGAAACATGGGTATTTTCGACATCATCTTCCGCATCGTGGATACGGTATTCGTCCTAGTTGGACTCTCCGTCAACCGCCTGCTCATCTATTGTATCCTGACTCAAACCCCCGCAGTGCTGGCAGCTATACCGTATTCCTGCTGAACATGACCGTCGGTGACCTGCTCACCTGTCTTCTAACGCTCTTTGTCGAGCCTCGGTTAGTCAAAGTCTTTATAAGACACAACTTTTTCCAGTCTTATCACTTACAGAAAGAATATCTACATCATCTTTAACGGTCTTTGCCAATACACCGGGAAGAAGGTCTGCGGAGTGGGGTCAGCCTCTAACTTTTTAGTAAAAAACGAAATCTATAGGTACGCAGCGATGATAATCTTCTACGAGCACTTGGTGTTCAATCAGTTGGGTTCCTTCATCTACCGCCGTTATGTTATGACTCACAGTCCGTCGGGTAAAAAGATGGTAGCCTTTATTCTCATAGAAATGGTTTGTCCTTTACTCCTCATTCTTTTGGGATGCTTGGTGAGTGAAATGAGAGAGTAGAAAGGATGAACCTAGAAACCAAGAAAAAGAATGGTCACGCGCGCAATCGAGAGTTAATATTGGTTAATGGATATCAAATGGCGCGGTTTTTGAGGAAATCTGGGGTCGGCAAAAAGACGAACTTAGAACTCAAAAGGGCATTTATATGTGATAGGAGAATCCATAGTTTAAAATGATGAGAGGGAACTGATAGAATTACTGTAGGTTTAGCGCATTATAACCACAAAAAATTATAATGCTATGGCCTATTTCACAATTTCTAGAACACAATGGACCCTGAAACTAGCGTTTTTGGCTAGATTTTTTTCTAGAAAATGTGAACATTTCCAGGTACCATATCTGGTCTCTGTCTGGAAGATCGACTATCGTCACCATTACCCATAGTCAACAAATTAGAACTTCAGATTGAAAAGGCGATTCGTTTGAGTCAATTACTCCTCCTAAAGATTGACGAAGTTTTCTTATTTTATTCGAATCTAGATCTAAAATATTTAGGAAATCCTGTGATAACTCGTCACCATCCACCTCTAAATTTCCCTTAATTTAAACAATAAGAAACACAATGTTATAAACAAATATCAAGTACTATCCGAAAAATTAGCTTAACAAATAAAAAAAACAAGGGGCAGAATATTACAATTCTAAAAAAAACACAACAGCGATTAGCACGCAGGGGTGATGATTCGTACGACTGATTTTCGTACGAATCGTCACCCACCCGTCAGAAGATCTTCGAAATTTATCCGGATCTGGCTGGCGAGCCGCTGGTTCACATAGCCGCAGTGGATGCCTTTGACAATATTCTAGGAAAAATTCCGACAATGTAGATCTGTCTGCCCATTATTTCAATAACCGCCACTGTGCTCTTCATTCGTCACAGGATCCTTCGTCTCCTCTCTAAGGAGACCATCATGAGCGAGACAACTCGCAAACTGCACCAGTCATTCCTCAAGGCTCTGACTCTGCAGACCATCCTTCTACCCATCTTCTTGATCGGAATCACCGGATTCATGGTCGACGTCGTCTGCACCACGTGGCTCTCGAGTACATTAGATACTTCCTGCCCGGCTTCGTCCCCGTCATCTCGCCCATGTTCTCCCTCTACTTTGCCAATTCCTACCGTAATTATGTGCTGAAAGTCCTCGGCTTCGCTGCTCCCCATCCGGCCCAGATGGATGACGATGTGCCAACGAAGCCACCATTACCAAATTCTCTAAGAGATTGTATGAATCTCCTCGGCTGAATGATCTGTACATATCCCTCTCCTTTTTTTATTACTAACGGGTGTAGTCACAAAAATAAATAAACTTTATTTTTTCTTCAATAATATTATCTCATAAAATGGATCGTTTACTACGCTGAAACGAGTGACAAAGCCTAGCTTGGTGAGGCGATAGAGTTGCCAATAAAATTTGCGATAGTTTTCATTTTCTTCTGGGAAGAGGCGACCTCTAATTGAGATTTGGTTTATATTCTCTGAGGAGGCGATGAGTTGGGGGAGGAGCTCCCATTCAGCTCCGTCTATGTCCAGCAAAAGGAGGTCAATTCGGCCATCAGCTGAGGCAACAAGATCATCTGAAAAATGCCAAATTCAAAGAAAGAAAAAAAGCTTACCAATCGTCCGCAAATTCCATTTTTCTGTGCTGCTGCTTGACTTCAAGCTGGAAATAACCCACGGAAGGTGTTTGATTTTATTATTTATCTCTATTTGGCTAAATTAATTTCATAAAAAATTCAATTCGCATCCCTACCTGGGAGTATCTGGAGAAATTAGAAGAATATTATTTAACTCTTCTAGGTTATCAAATTCTTTGAAAGAGACATTACATTTCACGAGGATTATTTTATCTTCTTTTGGAAATGTTTGAGAACAAAATCTTGGAATGATTGAGGATGAAGTGGAAAGAGTACAGCCAGCCTTCATTTCTGATATAAATTTCAAGAGTCTTCTTCTTTCTTCTAGAGGGGAACCTAGAAAAAACGACGAGTGATTTGGAATGAGTAGAGCCTACCTAGTCCAAAGACTGGTCCTGATCTGATTTCTCCTTCTTCTATCTTGGCTAAACTGACTCTGTAGCGGCATTTCCTTGGGTTAGAGCCACAAACTCCGTTTGGAATTGCCCCAGTGATGACATAATTGTGCTCGAAGAAGAGCCAATAGAGGAGGGTGTACCATTTCCAGGTTGTTTTCTCAGAGATTCCAGGCTCTATGGTTAGAAGGAGTTGGCGAGCTTTCATCAGCTGAAAGTCCCTTCTCTCTTAAAAGATTAGAAGCGTCGCTTTACAATCAACTGAATCATAACGCGCTGACTCACTGGAACAAGTTTTCGAAGCACATCAGACTGGTCGTGGCTTTGAAAGTACGGCGAATAGAGTTCAAACTTTGCCACGTCTAGCCGTCTCCCCTTGAGAACCTGCTCCAGATCCCATGTGTGCCAATGATCCCATTCTTCTAGCTCAGTGAAGTAGTTGATTTCAACATCGCCTGAATTGATTTCGTTCTTCTTGAAGGTCAGGTTGCTGAACCTGTCAACTTTTCTACAACTTGGCTGCCTTCTGGAGTAAAGATGATCCAAGATTGAGCGGAGATTTGTCTCTCAAGGTCACCTGTGGCTGCTTTATCTCCGGAAATCGAGGCCGCAGATCTGGAATAAAAATAAAAATATAACTCGTATCAATCAAAAGCGTACTTAAATGGTCCAAACTCTTCGCAAAGAGCATATTTTTCGTAGGTATCGCCTAGCTGAACCTTCTGCTTGCAATCATACGCTTTCACTGCTAGCAGCTCATTCAATCGCAATCTCTCTGCAACAGCCGATTGGAGTCTTGGCGGCTCTTTCAAATTCGCATCCTTCCAATTGTATTCCAATTTTCTAGAATTCAATTTTAAGTCGAAATATGACTTACTCTTCGTTGATGGAGGTCTTCTCCTTTTCTAGATAAGAGATGACTCGTTTAGCGACTTTGTAGGCCAAATAACAATTGAGGATTATGAAAATAAAGCGGTAGAAGGCTAAATTCCCGATCATTGTAGAAAGTGGATTGAGAGATGCGCCAGTCAATAGAGAGTGAGAGACCTTCAACGGGCTAAATCGATTGGGTCATCGAGAAAACAATACTGGCCGGTGGATCTGACAGGGGACTTTCTACAAAATAATAGACAAATCTTATGCTCCCTACTTTGTCAAACTTTTTTGAATCATTTCTTTTCCCTCTACAATGTAAAATAAATATAAAAATAAAAACCATCGCTGGAATAATTCGTCTGTTCGACAATAAAGAGAGTTCCCGCTTGATTATTTTGAATTTCCTGCCCGTTGTTTACATATTTTCAGGCAACACCCGTTCATCCCCTCCTTGAACCTCTTAGCGTGTTGATTTACCTTCTTATTATGTCATCTACCGTATTTTTTTTTTCAAAAAAAATTTGATTCCTTCATTTAAATTAATGATTTTCAGCCAGAAAGATGGAAAACATTGGTGGCGAGGATTTTAGCTTCGAAGAGGAAGAGGCTCCAATTGAAAATGATCCGACTGATAATAGTCAGGAAACTGATTCTTCTGATAATGAATTATCTGCTGGCCCTTCGGGGCAACAAGCTCATAGAAGTGGTAGTCGACTTTCTGATGAATCAGAGGACTCCGATACTCTTGAGGGCTTGGACGTTGAAGGTTCTGAATCAAACTCTGGTTGGGTTTTTAGATTTAAATCAAATTAAATTTAGAATTTGAGCCGTACAAAAAGAAAAGAAAGCCTTTCATAGGAGAAGATGGATATATTTCTGACTCGCTAATTTCAATCGAAATATCGGAGGTATTTGTCCTTATTTTGTGAGATAAAGAGGATTACAGAGAACAATACTTCTTCGTACGTATGACAGGGATGGTGATGTGATTAAGAGAACTTTCGAGTCCCTTGATAATCCTCGCTTACTTGAGCAAATCGCAAAAGTTCGCAGCTTTCTCATTGAGCTGGTGAGTTTTCCTCAAAAATATAAATTCATCTTCATTTTTTAGGAAGAGCTCAGCCCTATGCGAATAAGTCAAATCACTTCATTGTTAAAGAATACTAGAGCATACGATTTAAATATTCTATCAAGCTTTGATTCCTTCACCCGTGAAAGCTTGGAGAATTTATTTGAGGTGATTGCCTTTAAAAAAACAAAGAAAAACACTTTTAGTTGCTTGTGCCGTTAAAATTTGAAGCGAAGCAAATGTTTCCGAAAGCGTTATTCACTGAAAATATCTTCAAGACGGTAAGAAAGAAAGTGAGAGAAATAAATTTTCGCAGGTGACTGGTATGTGGCTTCAAGAGACAGATTTTGATGATGAGGCGCTGTTAAGCTTGGTGAAATGTAACATATTCTCTTGTATAAATGATGTACTCACCACGGATGGATTGAATAAATTCTTGCACGTAAGTTGACTGATTAGAACAAAAAAAACAACAACATTTTCAGTTCTGGAAGCAAGGAGACAGACGATTTGCGAAGTGCGCCATCAGCCGGTCAAAATGCCTCTTTAGTTTACGAGATTTTCAAGCAATCCTCTCTGATCTCAACCCCAATCCAATCTGGTCAATTGATCTCTATGAAAACAGCATCTTAACTTCAATTTTAACTAAGGAAGAATGCGAGAAGTTTAAAGCACACGAATATTATTCCATTTTGAGGAGTGATGACATCGATGATTTCCTTTATATCCGATTAACACCGAGCGTTGTTGAGTTTTGTATGCCCCATCATTGTCTAAATAATAGCGAAGCCTCTCAATTTTTTGTTGATATATATAGTGCTGAGACGAATGCTTTAATCAAAAGTAAAATTGGACAACAAATTCCACACAAGAGTCAATAAATTGTTCACTTTCACTGTATTTACAAGCATCTCCGATTATCTCGCTCTGTTTAGAAGAATCTTCTGGAAGAAGAAGAATAAGAGACAAAAGTAGACGAACTTCGAAACTTCAGTCAATCCTAAAACTAAAGACGAGCCAAACTCTTCTAAAGCGCCTGATGTCCCTAAACTTGGAGTTTTGGAGCTAACCGAAAAATTTATGTCAAAGTCCATGACCTGGAAGGAAGTTATTAAATACTACAAATCACATAATCCGCCCGTTGATAACAAGAGAAGATGCCTTAATGAGGAAACAATTCCAAAGCCATTGGTTTCGGAAGAAGTAGATGCAGATGTGGCAAGAGGCGGCACCCGTGGCGCAGCCGGTATGTCGGTGACCTCCAAAGCTGAAGCTTGAGGGTTTGACTGCTGATGCCGCCAAGCATTTTTGCTATTTTTGTTTTACTTAGTGCTTTGGTTTTTAAGATCACACTAAGCCAAGAAATCAAAAATAAAAGAATTGTCGATGTAATTACATGACTTTTAAAATTTTGCTAATTATTAAATGATCCGAAACACATGTGGACTACAGTTGTTTTTAATTTTAGAATTCACTCTTCTTGTGTGGGATAAAGCATACAAACGTCTGTGTGATTGGTTGAATTTTGAATAGCAATTCGAGCACCTCCTTCTCAGCACCCTTAAAATATAACGTTTATGTTCTGTTGAAATTTCCTCATTATTTAGAGCTACTTTATTCTGGACTTGTGTATAAATCTGATGTTCCACAGACCTAATTGTGTATTGTTTCTTTCTAATAACAGTTTTTTCAAAGGGACATTTTTTATAATCTTCTACATTTAATTCATTCTTGACAACATTCTTTTTAACACCTTTACTCTTTTTAATTTCATCCCCCGGTTTCAATGCTTTCGGAAGATCAGGATGTTCCTTTTCTTTCTGTTTTATTTTTTCATAAAGTTTTATAAAAGATTCACGCGTCTCTTCAGCAACCTTGAAAGCACATTGTTTTGGTTTCAACGCTACAATTTCTTCCATTATCAATCCATTAAGTTCATCTTTAAATTTTCCAATCACTATTATTTGCTTTAGCATACCTCTTGACAGCGTTAACCATTCCCCCTCGAATACCTTTCTCAATCATCAGATACATTTCTTTGTCTTTGATTGTATCAAGTTTACTTCAGTCCTTTTTAACATAGCATCCCAAGCTAATCCAGGAGAAGTGAAATACCAACATGGATCTAATCCATAAACCTGCAGACTCAATTCTCTAAAGTTCTCAAACACATCTGCCAAGAGAAGAACATCTAAAGAACTTCTAAAGATGATGAGAGAAAATTGAAGGAATCCAGAAATCTTATCTCATAAAAAGCATTTTTCACAAGGTCATCATCCTTTTTGTGAGGTTTCACATAGCTGAAACTGATTAGTTTCTCTGTATTACTAGATATGCTTTTAATTCTTATGTTATTTTTCTTCAAATATGTTATACTATCCAGATCTTTAATAATATGATGTGAATCATAACCTTTTAGATTATGGAAGAAAACAGGAATGAAGGTATTTTTAATTTTTAAAAGATTACATTTTCCACAAAGCACTCCTCGATATTCACCTGTCCAATGATCATGATCTCTCACTTTAGTTGTACTCATATCTTTATTGTTAAAAATAACATGACAATTAGGACACTCTGTTTGATTATTATATTCATTCCACTCTTTTTGAGTCAATTTACTCATTTCAACATCTGAAAGATTCATAATCGAAAGCGAAATGTTAATGATGTATTTATTGAATTCTAATATAGTGTTGTATCCAATATAAGGCTTCAAATCATAAATAGTTTTTGTGTGAGAATCAACAACAATTACACAAAATCCAGATGGAACGTGTTCTCCTATATTCGAAGTCCATGATTCACTAGGGTTATAATGAACAGTTGCAAACTTTTTAATATTACTTTCGAAATCTGCATAAATTGCATATCTATGTTTTTGTGTCTTTTTATCATTTTCAAATTGGATACACTTTTATTAGAAAATTAATGTTTTAAAGGTTTATTTTTACTACAATCTTCCAGATGATTGTTATATTTATCTTTATCATAATAAGCTGAATGACATCTCACACAGAATCTCTTGTAGTGTTCTCCTTCACAATTGATGAATCTATTCAAGTTCCTAATAAGAGCATAAAATGAGAGGCTATCATCTTTCTCATTTTCGAAGTAAAAAAGATTAACTATTTTACTTTCATCTTTCGTGATGGACGTTTTCTAATTATATTATTTCTTTCTCAAAAGTTGACGAGAGGATTTTCCATAAACTCTCTGTTCAGAGAAAAGAGTAGAACAGAAATCAGATTTATGCCAGTGAATTCGAGAAGATTTCTAGTGATCTCTTCCGATCAAATACAGGAAAGAGGAAAGAAAGATGCACAGAGAACACAATGTTCTTTGCGTGCCAAATACGTGAAGCCCAAAGCTTAACCAAATGTGTTGTTGCTCTTCGTGATTTGTGGTCGCTCCATATAAAAGACAATGACTTATCACAGTCTCATTCCAAGTCACAATGAGGCTGCTCCTTCCGCTGCTCTTAGTGCCAGGTATTTCCCTATTTTTCCGAATATCTGACAATTTCAGCATGTTTTTCTTACAAATTCTTAGTCTATTCTCCTCTTTTCGGTCATTCTCACACTACTTTTATGGCTAAAATCGCCGACACTTTAACTGCTGCTGGTCATGAAGTGGTTCGTTTCTTTATTTCTTTTTTTCGAATGAAAGTGTAGACCTTTCTTGTTCCGCTAATGGATGTCACTGGTCTTGGAAGGAAGAATGTTTCATTGACAAAAGATGTAATTGAAGTGGAAATCAGTGAAGAAGTTGCGGCACTTTTCAAGAAATTCCACGACACATCTCTGCGCCAAATGTGGGAATTGACTCCAAATATGAGAGGAATGCTCGCGATGGCTAAAGACATAATGGACAGTTTCACTGGAGCCTGCGAACGTCTGTCTTGATAAGACCACAAACAACATTTTTCAGAACTCTTCAAGCAAAACAAACTTCTCGATGAATTAAAATCCAGGAAATATGATGTTGGAATTGCTGAATCATTCAGTGTCTGTGGACTTGGAATGTTCGAATATATCGGCATCCCAGCCACGATTGGAACTATCTCAACAATTCAATTGGATACGGTCTCTTATTACATGGGCGAACCAATCGCTCCAAGCTACGTGCCATCAATGAGCTCCATTTTCGGAGATAAAATGACCTTTCTTGAGAGAGCAAAAAACCTAGCCGAGACATATTTTGGCTATAGCTTTATGAGTCAAACTTTCAAATCGGAAGGAGAGCATTTCCTAGGGAAACTCAGCACCAAATACGAACATTATGGAGTCAGATTTTTTGTTATAAAGAAGAATAATTTTAGGATTTGATCTCGAAGTGTTCCTTCATGTTCACAAATGCCAATCCATACTTGAATTATCCTCGTCCTCTCATCCACAAAACAATTGAAGTCGGGGGAATTACAATCGACACCAAGGATCCTGGACTGGTAGATGAGAAATGGAGCAAAGTTCTTAACGAGAGAAAATATTCCATCTTCATTTCCTTCGGCTCCGTTGCCAAATCAAAGGATATGCCAAAAGTGTGGAAGTGAGCTTCCTATTTATCAAAACTAAGACTCTTATAGGCAAACAATTATTGACACGATGGCCGCTTTGCCAAATGTGACGTTTATCTGGAAATACGAGGAGCCAACGGATATGATTGATTATCTTCCAAACGTCCACTTGTCTCCCTGGCTTCCACAAAACGCTCTTTTAGGTAAGTCCATCGCTTAAATTAAACAATAGAAACGCTTCAGCTGACAAGAGACTATCCATTTTCATTACTCATGGTGGCTTAGGTTCAACAACAGAGGTCGCTCATCTCGGAAAACCAGCTATCATGGTACTAGCCTATTATCTGATCAGACAAAAAATAAGTTGTAGATTCCGCTCTTTGCCGACCAACCTCGAAACGCCGAGATGCTTTCTAGGATGGGTGGAGCCATTACTCTCTTCAAGACTGATCTAGCCAAGCCTGGGCTTCTTCAGAAATCAATTCAGACAATTCTTAATGATGACAGGTATTCGTCAAGAAATTGGAGATGATAGTCTTTCAGTTATGCCAAAGCTGCTTCACGATTGGCTCATATGTTGAAGGAGCAACCCATCTCTCCAAGAGATCTCGTAGTCAAACATTCCGAGTTTGTAGCCAAATTTGGTTCGCTTGATAACTTGGAGCCTTATGGAAGGAATCTCAGTTTCGTTCAATATTACTTTCTCGATGTCGTAATACTAGCTCTTTCTGTTGTTTTTACTCTTTTAACCGTTGTCTTTTTAATGCTTCGATGGGTCTCCCGAAAGATTTTTGGATCTCAAAAAGTCAAATCTGACTGATTTATTAATAAATCTATTAAACTTTTATCAAAATTGTCGGGATGTTGGACTCTTATTTCAGAGAAAAATGAACGAGTTTTATGGAAGGAAACTGATTTCAGCCAATAGCTAGTCTCTCCACAATGAACCTTATTTGATTCTTCAAAAATCGTTTTTCAAGATATCGAGAAACGGATAGATAAGCAAATCTCAAATTCAAATTCCATATTTAAGAGCTCAATTAAAGCGACGACTGGAAGCAACAATATCACCAATAAGATGAGATTCATCATGGAGAGACTAGCTGTCTTGGACGGAAAGAATCTATTAGAAGGAATGGCGAAATCAGGGGATTTTAGTCAGGTTGACAGTAATAAATACGGCTTAAAAATTTATGAATATTTCGTTGGAAAACTTTCTTGAAGTGATCGAGAAGTGGTTGTATAAGCAAAAAATGATATATATTGAGGCAGTTTAGGTCCATCAATCCACTGATTTCCATCAAATATTTCGGATGTTTCACCATTATTTATCCAACCACCAAACACAATAGTTCCATTTGAGAGTTTTCCTATTCCAAATCCATATCGTGGATGTTTAAAACTCTGTTATTCTGTCCATTTCATCTCGGGATCTTCGATATCCATTTCCCATACGTTATTTAATGAGCGAGATCCTGATTTGCCTTCAAAGATGAATAGAGTTGAATTGCTGATTAGCACTGTATGACCATAAACTTCAAAAGGCAAATCACAAAATAAAATCTATTTCTGTAGTTTTGGATCAAACATCTCCACAGATTTTAAATTTTCCCCATCATCTCCTCCAGTGACAAATATCCGATCCTTAAATACTGCTGTTGCTGCACTAGATCTTGCATAATTCATTTCTCTGAAACTTTAAAATTAAAGTGGCAGTCCGGCGCCTCTTACAGTATACTTTAATTCGCTACAAAATTGTTGGGTTTGAAAGAAAGCGAGTAGTCTTACTGTAAATCTAAATTTCTTTCAAGTCCTTTTGCTAATTATCTATCTATGCCCAGCCTATTTATAAAAAATGGCTATAAAAAGCATAGCACTCGCACAGAATTTAAAGGTCTTGGAAATTACGTTCGCTTTTAATCAATAAAACGTTAGCATTTTATTTATTTCCATTTTCATAATTGTCCATTTCCCACTTCACTTGGATCATGACCTATTCCGGAGAGCCTATTTTCTTGTATAGCTCTACTTATCGAAAATGTCATGAGAAACATTTTCCGAAGCGGCCATTTTCGAGTCCAAACAAAGCCGCTTATATTCTATATTACCGGCTCCCAGATCCACCTAGCAACTGGTATCTCCCTTTTACAAGCTTAGACGTGGCTGATATTGTAAAAGTCCTTCAAAAAATGAATCCGGTGTCGTTCACTCGACTGCGAAAGAGCTGCAGAGCGATGGACCAAATAGCTGAAAAACATCGACAGCAAATTGGTATCCAGCTTAGGCGAATAAACATTGATCCGGCTTGTTGCTTGTGCTGGCCATTGGCTTCAGTTCACGGGCCGATAACACTTGAGCAACCCAAAGTAAGTTTATTCCCGATTGAGAGCTTAAGATTCAGAATGTGGAAAATAAATTCATCTCTTCGGATGA
The DNA here is from genome assembly GCA_932521405.1 of Oscheius sp. JU1382. NCBI lineage: Eukaryota > Metazoa > Nematoda > Chromadorea > Rhabditida > Rhabditidae > Oscheius > Oscheius sp. JU1382. The sequence goes on from OW051479.1 coordinate 8,735,050, forward strand.
AATGCTCCTCAAAATTTGTCCAAACTTTAGTTCACGCTATGGCTTTACAATGAAACTGTCCGAAGCCTCCAGACAACTCTCGGGTTTTACTTTTGAAAAAGTCATTTTAGGAAAGGACTTCGGAAAAAACCAGTCTTCTGTAAGTTTCAGAAGCAACGAAAGAAACTCTTCAGCTCTCGTTAATGAGCCCGCAAGTATTGGAGGACTACATGCATTTTGTCAGAACACAGTGCTGGAGAACCAACGCCGTCCTCCTGAATCACACACCGATGGAGATTTGGAAGTTCTTTAAACCAAAAATGGTAAACATCTTTCATCTACAGGAGTTTCCCGTAAGAAGTCTTCCTTCACTTATATCAGAATTCAGAAAAGCGTAAAAACGATCGTCACAGCTATGCCACGAAACGGAGCGTTATTAGACGTCAGAGAGATTCCCCGATGGGTTGAGAATTTATTATTCGTGGATGGATATCAAGGTTATAATGATTTCAAGGCCGCTAAAGATTATTTTGAACTCACTGGCAGAATTGCAGAGGTACATTTTTATGTAAACTTTGTCCAAAAAGGAAGCAAGACTGACTATCTTGAGTCAGAGACTGTGCCATCTGAATTAGTCAGTTAGGCCTCTCATACCAAAAGTTGCCAAATGATGAATCTTTAGGTCTTCTACACAGATCAGCTCTTTGTCCCGTACATTCAAATTAAGATGATAACGATTCATAAAAGTTCTCTAATCCGATTGCTAAGCCTGACTGAAATGAAAGAGACGGAAGCTGCTGAGGCTTTCCTATTGCATTATTTGGAGAACTCACCATTCTCTGGTTCTGTGACGCAATCTTTTTATGCTGAGGTCGGAAGATATTGCATTACTTGTAGAAAATCAAAAACTAAGGTATAGAATCAGTTTGAAGTCCTAAAAACAATTTTCAGTGGGTTGGCACATCAAACGCTATTCTGACCAGTCGAACAGACAGAAAAGGCCTTCTTGCTGTTCGCATCGAACCGAAGCGTTGCGATAACATCAGCTACGAAGTCTCAATATACTTCTGGAAAGACCAGCTGGATTTCCTGATGCCGACAAAAAAATATCTAGAGAAAGATAGCGACGGAATCCAAGTTCCTAGAAACCAAACTTATAAGGAAGGGGGGTGTAATGAAAGGGCTGATTTTCGTAATGAAGAGATTTGGTAGTTCTGTAGAGTTGGTTTTTTTTCTTCATCGTCGCCTTCGGCTTGTCAGCCATTGTTCAAGCTACTTGGAGACAATGATAGTGCCTAGGAAATGGAAGAAGAGAACACGAATAGAAAAACTCAAGAGGAGGGAATAAATGATCCGGAAAAGACAAGAGCTTCTTTTGGGCATCTTTGCTGACATCAAAAAGAGACATTATATCCATATGGCTTTAAATGTTTTAGGCTAAATTGGAATTACCTTTTATTAACCAAAACAATCACGGATGTGGTGTTTCATCCTTCTGAAACAATACCTGCATAGCTCTTGACAGAATGTTAGCCTGACAGGGCTCGGGTCCAATTTCCGACAAATACGATAATTCTTATTCAATTAATCAGCGCCTTTTGAGACGGAATTTTGGTTATAAAAGGACGTTGAGGGTTGGGTTCTCTAGACACGAGCAACTCTCAGCATCTTCGATCGGTCTGTTGTGGCAAAAAAAGTTGAAAAAAAAATTACAGGGAAAACTGTCCCCGAGCAAATCGATCGGCTGTGACATGTTGGATGTAGTCGCTTCGAGTTCTCTCCTTCTCCGTCTAAAAATGGAAAAGATCGACATTGGAGACAGGCTTTGTCGCCATTTTTAATCCTCAAAATAGGCTCAAGATAAAGAATTTTATTCAAACGATCATATGAACGTTTTTTTCATCATTTTGGAGCTCTTTTCTTGGACAGAGGAGATGCCAAAAAATACAAACCAAAAAGTGTGAGAAATGCTACAGCACCGGGAGCTAATAGAGACCGTTTTCTATTTTAAAAAAAGGCAAAGAGCCAATGCCATTCGTGATCTGGACGCCGACTTTTCAAGAAAAAAGTAAAACTAACCTGTATATCGCATATATAGTTTATAGCATTAGCGGAAGAGAAACAACAAAGAAGAAGCTCATCGACATGCTTTCCTAGTAACCCCAGAACTTTGTTTTCTGATACGGAATAAATATTAAGCTCCCCTTCTCTTCCTCTATCACTACGAGTACCGTAGCCGAAGAGGCCCACTGATGTTTCTTCATGTGTCTTTGTCCCAAATGTTGCATAAAAGGACCAAACACTACTTTCGAATCTAATTTCCAGTCTAGAGACCCGAGATGCTATTGGCTTGAAGTCTACCACCCAATTTTGAAGTATCAGTGATACTATGAAGCCAGTTTCTTAGGGGTCCGATCCAGTACTTGGATCATTGAAGTAAATTCGCAAGTTTGAGTCAACCAAATCCTTGACTCCGGACTCTCTGAGTCTGACTATTTAAAAAAAAGAAACCTCAAGGGAAAAAAATCCTGTAGCGTAGCCGCAGCCGGATCACTTTGAATTTGAGTTGGACAAGCGAAATCGGGGGTGTCTAACAAAAGGCGACAAAAAACTGACCCGATCTCCCCATTTCGATCTACAGTATCTCCAGACTAGGAGGTCTTCCACTTTTGGTTTTTCAGCTTGTAGAGGAGATCAAGAGCTATCAAGGTTGCGGAAAAAAATCCAAAACAAATGCTTAAAAGTGGAGGAAAATCGTCACTTTGGGCTACCGCAGTTCAAAAAAAGGAAAAATGGTTCATCAAGAAGTTCAATTTTATGGATTTTCCACCAATTTCTGAGAGAAAGTATATTCTCAAATCTTGTAGAGAAGATCAAGGGTTACAAAATTGTAAATTACCAAAAAGCTAGCTAACTAGAAATTGCTTTAAAGCGAAGGAAAGCGTCGCTTTGGGATACCTCAGCTTGCAAAAGGTGAAAAAAATGGTTCACTGAAGTTATACTTTTTCTTTAGAATGTTAGAACTTGAAATAATTAAGTTTTTTCAGGCTAGACGTTCTTGAGTTCATCATGTCACTGCTTCTCAAATATCATGAACATATAGAGGTAAGAGTAGTTTCCCTTAAAAATGTTTTTCAGTTGACAAATGTGGGCATTCTTCCAGCAGCAATACGCCCCGCGAATGTTACCATGGAATCGGATAGGCATATCGTCGTACGTCAAATGGTAAGTCTTTCTTGAGCTAATAATAACACTTTTTAGGTCGACGACTCCAAAGAAGTTGTAATTGTCTCCATGAGTGATCCAGCCAATCCCCAGCGTCGTCCAATCTCAGCCGATTCAGTAATTATGCATCCTTCCAGAAAAGTTTTGGCATTGAAATGTGAGTGGTATTACTCTCACAATTGCAATATTATTCAGCCGGCAAAATGCTCCAAATCTTTGATATTGAAAAGGAGTCAGAAGTCAAGTCTCAACCATTTAAATGTTTGAAATATTGGAGATGGATAAACGAGCAGACGATAGCTCTGATCAGTGACACGGCTGTTTATCATTGGTCGATTGACGGTAAGCATGCTGTTATAAGTTTAAGATTAGTTTAGGAGACTCTGATCCACAAAAGATTTTCGACCGGCACGCAGCACTAACTGGCAGACAAATAATCAGCTATAGAGCTGATTGTAACTCAAGATGGCTAGTAATAATCGGCATCTCCACTAAGGTAAGTATTTTAAAAAAGTAGTAATAAAACATATTCAGGATAATCGCGTCTTCGGCAATATGCAACTCTTCGGCACTGAGGGAAAAGCGTCCGAGCCAATCAAGGGACATGCAGCGTGCTTTGTGCAATTCAAGTCCGACTGCAACCCTAACCCATCGGATCTACTCTGCTTCTCGGTGAAGAATGAAGCCGGAGGAAAGCTCCACATCTGGGAAGTTGGACAACCAGCAGCTGGGAATCAGCCATTTGCCAGAAAAGCCGTCGATGTTCCACACATGGATAGAGATTTACCCGTCTCTGTGCAGGTATATTTTTACACTTTTCAACCTTGTATTTTGTGTTTGCAGGCATCATCGCAACATGGAATTATCTATGTTGTAACGAAACGCGGATGCGTCCACCTATACGATATAGATACGGGAACAAGGATCTACTCGAATGTTATTTCAACTCAGCCCATTATTGTCACAACAGAATACACTGGTGGAATTATGGGAGTTAACAGTGTAGGACCGGTAAGCTTTCTTTTTTCTTTTACAGTATCTTTTCAGGTATTCTCCGTCTCAATAGACGAAAGCAATATGATCCACTTCCTGAAACAGCAACTTCAAGAGCCAGATTTGGCATTACGTCTTGCATCTAGATGCGACCTTCTTGAAGCTGAGGAGCTCTTCGCCTGGAAATTCAACCTTCTCCTTGGAAACGGCCAATACAACGATGCAGCGGTTTTTGCAGCCACAGCTCCTAGGGGAGCTCTACGAACACCGGAAACAACTCGAAAGCTCTCGCAATGTCCAAATGCTGGAGGCGGAGCTTCGCCTCTTATCATCTACTTTGGAATGCTGATTGATCAAGGCAAATTGAGCAAATACGAGGTTTTGAATTTGTCTCGGCCAGTTCTTTCTCAAGGAAGAAAAGATCTACTAAAAAAATGGTTTAATGACCAAAAATTGGAATGTTGCGAGGAATTTAGTGATCTTGTTCGACCTCACGATGCCAATTTTGCTCTTTCCATCTATCTTCGGGAAAATATCCCTCACAAAGTAAGTTTTTTTTGTTTATCATTTTATTTTGTAGGCTATTCAATGTTTTGCCGAGACTGGGCAATTTGATAAGATCATCCTATATGCGAAGCTAGTCGGATTCGAGCCTAATTACCTTTTACAATTGCGCCAAATTCTCTGTTCTGGAAACCAAAAAGCTGGTACAAAATTCGCCCAGCTGCTGGTTTCTGAACCTGGAGAGCCACTAGCCGATGTAGACAAAATCATTGACTGCTTCATGGAAGTCCAAGATGTCCAGCCATGTACTCAATTACTTTTGGAAGTCTTGAAAGGCGACAAGCCAGAGGAAGGCCATCTCCAAACGAGCCTCCCTGAAATGAATCTCAATATGGAACTCCAAGAAATAACGAAAGGCAGCTTCAAGACCTTCATGAAAAAGGTACGTTTTCTTTACTTTGTAAGCAATTATTTTAAGGAAATCTTCGAGCAGCCCGATTCGGTTACGAATACAATGCGAGGTCGTGTCCTCTCTTCTGACCAAGTTGTCCTTCGCGGCATCAAGGACTACATGTATAAAATCAAGAGCTGTCGTCGATTGGTTATGGTAGCCTGCGGAAGCAGCTACAATAGCGCCATTGCTTGTCGACAAATCTTGGAGGAACTTTCCGGGCTCCCAGTCGTATTGGAGTTGGCATCTGATTTCTTGGATAGAGAAACTCCAATTTTCGAAGATGACGTCTGCGTCTTCATTTCACAGAGTGGAGAGACGGCTGACACTCTTATGGCTCTCACAAGGGAACACTTTTAGTTGGTCCAAGCGTTTTGAAAAATCTTTGGTATCATTCGATAGAAAATTAAATTCGAAGTCGTTTTCGACAAAAATTAGCTGCTGAAAGACCAACCTGGCTGAGTAACAGCCCTCCAAAGTTGGGTTTCGCGACAAGTCTGGGGATAAGGTCGCGCCAGGCTATTAGTAACGAGTGAGGTCCCGATCTAGTGATAACTATGCTAGGCTATTGCTCTTTTGGTTCCGGGTTCGACCCCCCAAAACTTTTTCCCTTTTATTTTTTCTTCTTTTTTGTGTATGTTAGACTTATAAATATGTCAATATTGAAGAAGTGCATAGCACGAAATGCCCTCAAAAATGATTATTGTTGTTACTGTTACGGTTGTCTTATTAGCTTTAATAAATAATGTACCTCTTTAACATACATAAAAAAGTGGAAAAAATAAAAATAAAAGGAAACAAATCTCGCGGAGTCGAACCCGGGACCAAAAGAGTGGTAGCCTAGCACACTTACCACTAGATCGGGACCTAATTCGTTACTAATACCCTGGCGCGGCCTTATCCCCAGACTTGTCGCGAAACCCAACTTTGGAGGGCTGTTACTCAGCCAAGTTGGTCTTTCAGCAGCTAATTTTTGTCGAAAACGACTTCGAATTTAATTCTCTATCGAATGATACCAAAGATTTTGCGAAACGCTTGGACCAACTAAAAGTGTTCCCTTGTCAGGTAAGATTAACATTATGTCATGTAGTCATGTGTTCTTTCAGACACTGCGAACTACGTAAAGCCTTTCTTATTGGAATCACAAACACTGTTGGTTCTTCTATTTGTCGAGAGTCTCATTGTGGAGTACACATCAACGCTGGACCGGAAATCGAAGTTGCTTCCACCAAAACCTATACTTCTCAAATCGTAGCGTTGCTAATGTTCGCCCTCTATTTATCAGAAGATCGTCTGCCTGTCTGCCAACGTCGTTCTGAAATTATCGAAGCCTTAAGCAAACTTCCTGGTAAGTATCTATGTTATTTTAAAGTTTGTCATTTCAGAACAAATTCGAAAAGTTCTATCCCTGGATTCGCACATTTTAGAAGTAGCTAAGGAACTCTGTCAAGAAAATTCTCTTCTCATTATGGGTCGCGGCTTTAACTTCGCCACGTGTCTCGAAGGTGCTTTGAAGCTTAAAGAGCTCTCCTACATGCACTGCGAGGGAATCATGTCCGGCGAGCTGAAGTACGGTCCCCTCGCGATGGTCGACGAATCTGCATGGTTGTGGCCTCCGATTCAGTTTATGAGAAGTCGCTCAACGCTCTGAATCAGGTAACTGCCAGTGAAGGTGATCCGATCATCATTGCGGATGAATCTGTCCCAAGGGAGGACTTAGGCAAAGTTCGTCATATCTTTCGTGTTCCTAAGACGGTCGACTGCGTCCAAAGTATCCTTACTGTCATCCCGCTTCAGCTCCTCTCTTATCACATCGCTAAGCTCAAAGGATGCAATGTCGATCGTCCTCGTAATCTCGCCAAGTCTTACGGTTGAGTAACTAATTTCATTTTTACATTTTGTAAGTAACCTTTCTGTCGTTTGAACCAATACAATTTTATTTTTTTTCTTCTTGACTGGAGCTTTGTCCGCTTACCGCAGAAAATAACAGCCATTGTGAGCAGAAGCGTCGAGCAAACGACTGACAGCATTTGAGAAGCCCAAAAAAAGAAAAAAAGTGCATCCATTTACTTTTTTCAATCACAAAACTTGTCAAAATCTGTTCAAAGTTTGAAAAAAACAAGTCTTATTAGAGAAGAAAAACAACAAATTCACTTAACCCACCGATTCATAGTCGAATCCTATTCAGATTTATAGCGTTAAAACGCTTTTCTTGCCCTTTTGATGTTTAATAATGTTAGTCCAGGCTCAACACTAGCTAAAATAACGAATTTAGCATTTTAAAAAATGAATTAATAACTAATCATCTGGAAGAGCAACCATAATATAAGTGTTTGGCGTGAAGAGCGTAATGAGAACGCAGACATTCTTATTTCTGACGTAAATTTCCTTAAATCGACTTAATATTCTCCTAAAAAATTGCTCAATAATGAAAAGAGGACTCACGCGAGACTTACCTTGAACTGCTTTAATATGCAGCTAACCTTTTCATGAAAATCTTGAACATTTGCTAATTGGACCCTAGATATGACGAGGAAAGTAGTCTTTTCAAGTAAAAGAACTTCATCTGCTTCTAAATTTCTCGCCATTTGTTGTAATTTTTCCTCCATTATATGTATATTCGGAACCAGGCTATGCACAATAGCTGCCCACGCCTTATATAGAGATAATAATTAATACAAAAACACTCACTTTATAAAGCAATTCATCCCAGATACTAGTGCAAAATATTTTGGGCTTGTTCTTCTCATTATACCCAGTGCACTTAGATGAAAATCGCAAAATTGCATGTTCCTTTTCGATTAGAGTAGCTGTTCGATTACATTTTTCAATATGATTCATTTTGTTGACAAGACAAAAAATCCAAACCACAAATAAACTGCATAAAGACCCAACTAACCTGAGCTGTTGGCGATTTACTTAACAAGGCTTCAAGAAACGCCTGATATAACCTCAAATCTCCGCTAAAATCTCCACTTTCAATGTCGAATACGTAAATTAATATCTATTTAAACGAATAAAGAATTAGAAATAAACTTACATGTGTATTTTCGAAAAGATTCTTTCTTTGATTAGATAAATAGCCATTCACTAAGTGCTCTTCACCTCCACAATCCCATAGAAATAGAGTAAGATTAGTCATAAACCTGAAACTTTTCCCATGTAAAGTCACAAAACCCATTGACCTGATCATGGCGTCCCTTTAAATACTAAAAACTAACCTTACATATGATTTTTCAATATCGATAGTTGCAGAGACACGGCTTGTATCTCTTGCAATATAATTACTGAAAATAATCGACCTGAAATATTAGAATTATTAAAGTATAAATAAGCAACTAACTTCATTGAAGTCTTTCCTGTTCCACTTTTACCCATCAGGAGAAGTTTTTCTCCCTGGCTAAGAATGACATCTGAATTGTCAAATTTGTTTAGAAGGTGCACTATTTGGGCTAGTAAGCCAGATTGACCAGAAATAATCAATTACCGTATCAATAAGGCGGAAATCTCCAATTCCTCTTGAATACTTGACCGTTCTCCATTTAAAATTCTGCCTGCTTGCTTGTACAGTGTTATTTCCCCCATGTAACCATACGGCCTTCTGAACTTCTGATCACTATTTTGAAAAACTCCACTAACTCTCGATGAATAATCTCCCAAAACGTAATGGTCAACGCATAGATATCTGACGACTTGCCATATTTAGTTCCATCATGAAGCTCCGGAGCCATGTAAGCTATTGTTCCAATTCTTTTACAACTCGTTTAACCAAAAGACACACTCACCCACCAGTGTGAGAAGCAATTGTCTGTGGTCCAACCGCTTTAGCTAATCCGAAGTCGGAAATTCTCAGGTCGCCTAAGGATTTCCCAAGTAGAATGCTGCAACTCCGATATGAGAAGAAGGAATCTCACTTTTGAGGCTTGATGTCTCGATGCATTATGCCTTTTTCGTGGAGATATTGCAGGCCACTTGAAGTCTTTTCAATCCACGAATAAACTTGTTTCATATCGTATTCTACTGAGGTATTATGAATCACTGGAAATGGCGTTTTAATGTCTCAAGTTGAAAAGGAGCAAGTTTTTTTTAACAAGCCAAAGATTTCCGACCACTTTTTTATTCTAGTGTCTCTAATCGGGTGCCACCCTTATCGGCAGAAAATACCAACGTTATACACTTGAATAAACCCAATCCACTATTCAAAGAGCAAAGAATTGCTATTTCACTCAACATAGGAAAAAAAACCAAACAAACCGTCAAATAAGCTCCTCTCCATGCACTCCATAATGTAGCCAATGCAAAAAGATCTGTTATTAGGTGAATAGTTTTCTTCCTTAATCAAAAGACCAAAAAGACGGATGATATTCGGGTGATTGGAATGCTATTTGGAACATTATTGAAATATTAACAAATAACCTAACCTTCGCTAGGAGGATAACTTCATTCATTTCTGTTTTATCGACCTCCTTATATAGTCTCTTGACAGCTACTTTTCTGCAAATCGATTTCTCCATTTAAATTTTAGTCAGACTTTCATAAACTGGTAAAACTGCTTACCCAGTTGACCATTGTAGCCGAGAAAAACTTCTCCCTCGCCTCCTATTCCTATCTGCTGTTTCTCTGTGAAATCGTTAAGACTCAACTCGGAAATAACTAAAGAAGCATTGATTGTTAGGGTAGACTTACCAGAATTAACTACTAGGCTTCTTTCTGAAGGAAGTGAGCCACTCATCAAGATGGCGAATAGGCAAACCCGGCGTTAGACTTCTATTGATTCGGCGATTGCTTGTCTTGATAAGACGGTGTAGTCTTTATTTCGAGAATATGAATGTCATTTGAGTGACTGTGATCTGAAGAATAAGCAGAGAGAGGAGAAGAGCTTAGCCGAGAATAGGAGATTGATTTCTGATTGAAAATTCGACCGACAATCTAACCAAAAATAATCTTTTTTTCCAGGGGTGGAAAGTGCCCAAATCAATCGTATCTCTCTCTCAAAGCTAAATCATTCTCTTCACGGCTCGGGCCAGACTCCATTTTTCTATAGGGGAGAGACCCCATTTTTAAAGAGGCGGATGGCTGAAAGAAATAGTTGTAGCTAGTAAAAAGGAAAGCTGAAAGGAAGCTGATAGTAGTTGTTAGCAGATGGCTGATAAGGAACTTCCAGCTTATGCAGTGCAAGGAATTCTTCGCGAACTGCGTCCAGATTGAAAAGAATCCTATTTTATCCGTTATGAATTACTTTGAGCCCAAGACAATAGACAACCGCCGTTTGCGATATTACAAGGTAATCCAAAAGTTCCTGCACAACTTATTTGAGCCATAGAATCTTTCATAGATAAGAAAACATTCATTAAACTATAAAAATTTATTGATGAAAATGTGCTTTACAACTAACACCAATCAAATTTCAAATAGGCCTCCTTTATTTTTGATACAAGCCCTGAGTCGCTTAGGAAATGCCTCCACTGCGGCACGCACATGTTCTGGGTCGAGATCAGTCCAGGCTTTTTCTAGAGCTTCTTTCAGGGATGGCGGGTAGAGCATGCTTTGCTCTTCATTATTAACCAGACAGAATAATCAAACGGGTTGAGATCAGACGAATTTGGGGGTCACTCTAATGAAGTGACAAAACCCGAAAAATTGGTCTTGCACCATTCTTGAACAACTCGAGCTTTATGAACGGGAGCGGAGTCTTGCTGGTAAGTCCAATTGCTTCCATTAAAGTGAGAATTTGTCCACGGCAATACCTCCTTCTTCAGAACATCAGTTAGATAATTTGGGCTGTTAACTTTGACTCCTTGGTCAATAAAACAAGGGGCATTTTACCGTCGGCAGTTATCGCACCAAAAACCATAATTGCTTGCGGATGAGCAGTTCGAGAGGCAATTCTTTCATTGCTAGAAGCCTTTTCAATGTCTTGGGCAAGAATCCGATCATTTTGATGGTTTAAAAACTGTTCCACGGTGAACAAACACTCATCAGTAAAGAGAATGGATGAAGCCCGTGCCTGGGTGTTGGAACGCTTGAGCAACTCTTTGCATCGATCCAATCGCATCATCTTCATGCGTTCTGTTAGCCCGTGAGCTTTCTGTATCTTGTACGGATATTTTGGAAGATTTTTACGTACAATTCTCCACATGGAACTATATCCAACATTTTATTTTCTAGCCATCTGCCGAATTGACCGTTTTGAGTTCCTACGGACCTACTCTCGGATTTTTTTCACAATGCGAGATGTTGAAGCGGTTTTTGGTCTACCAGAGCGTTTTCCATCGTTAGCAGATTCAGTTAGACGAATTCTTTTCAAGCACGCATAGACTGTTCGAATGGAAACTTTAAACTTCTGTGAAATTTCTTTTACTCAAATTCCCTGTTGAGCAAGCCTTTCAATGACTGGCCGCATATCTCGCAAATTAGTTATCCTAATGATAAAATTTAAACTAGAAATGACAAATAAAGACACAAATAAGGGAGATTGCAAAAAATAATCTTTAAAAAATCACATTTTTGGCAGCTACAAAAGGATCGAAAATTTGTGCAGGAACTTTTGGATCACCCTGTAATCATAAAATCAAAGGAGTCGTAGCGAACAGAACTTCTATCAGGCTATTTGTAGAAAATCAAAAAACCATGAACCATGAGACTTCTATTAGAAGAACCAAGTAAATCGACGACAAAAACACTGAGGATTACTATACAATTTTTTGGTCAAGCTATACATGCCTTTTGCCGACGATTTACTTTTTTAGACAGTATTAGGCTAATAGTGTGTAAAAATACACAAAAAATTATATAAAAGACAAAGAAAATTCATTTGAAGGATTTAAATTTACGCGCAAAAATAGTCAGTCTGGCATACTGTATATTCTTCTTCTTCTTCTGCGGAATGGAGGGAAAATTATTCCAGAGACTGGCAGACCTAGGAAAAACAGTTCGCAATAGATCCATCCTGCGTGCACACTCCTTTCACCACGCCTTTTCCGAGTGTCTCGAGTCCCGCAGCCCGTTCTGTTATTCGTGTTGACTCACAGTCTCCGTTTGAAAAGGTATCATTTCAGAAGACTTTTACGGCGCCACGAATCCAAAAGCCCGCTGCTGTCTGGTTACAGGCTTGTGTGGCCAGCCAAGCGTTTAGCCCCAAAAACAGCAGCAGCCATGGTCAACTATAGTCAAAGAAAAGTTTTGCTTTTTTCTCCTTCGCTTTCGAATTTTCGAGTATCTTCACGAATCATGACGTTTCTCTTTTTTGGTTGTAACATTCTTCTTCTTGACGGCTTTACATAAAGTGTGAGTCAGGCTGATCATCCACTGTGTGCCTAAACTGGCAGCAGCTTTCCGCCTGATCTCACGCATCTTTCTGGCAAATCTTCGCCTCCAAAAACGAGTGGCTGTATAATCGGATTGCCTCACCTGGCCTCCAGAAGCCAGTTGTATATTTTGGATTCCGTTCCCTCTCCAAGTTCTGTCTATCTGAAAAACTCTCTTTAGAATCTTCGTTTTACAAAATTTTTAAATCTCCATCGTTTGTGTTGCCATAGCTTTAGAATCCCGTCGTTTCTGCGCTATAATTTTACGTTTTCCGTTGATTGCGTTGCAATAGTTTTAGATTTCTCGTTGCCTATCGAGCCACAGCTGATTCAGAAACCTCATTTCCTGTATAATGAAGAACTGAAAAAAGTTTCGAAGATCTTCTCGCCCTTGATTAACGATCTCGCGAAGGCCGTGAAATTGCCCTCTCGAAAGCCAGCTAACACAGCAATTTTGGTCATTTTTCCGACTGCGTCAAGCTTTTTGATTAGCCCTCTACAGACTCTCCTCTCTCAGCCGGTTTGGTCACTGGCCAAGCCGCTAGCCTCCAACTCTCAAAAAGAGAGACAGCGAGGCTTATACTAAAATTACAAAATAAGTCAAGGTTTGGCACGAGACCGGTTGTAAGTAGCCAGTTTGCCCAAGTTGACAGGGGCTTGTCCTTTGAAACTGGTCCGGGGGTCGGCCTGATCCACTACCTCGCGACCCCGATCCAGTGCCTCGCACCTCTTTTTATTATCCTCTCTATGCTTCTGCCATTCATTATCTAGTAATCCCACCTGTTCTACTAGATTCTCTACTTTAACCTATAAATTATCTTCTTTCCAGGGAGTAGACAGAGAACTTTTGGACTTCATCCTTTTGAAAGAAAAGGTCAATTTATTTAGCAAAAATACTGGTTCCACTCCCTAATTTTCCTCGTGGGCACCATGAGACAGTCGCTTTTCACCCTCTCCACTAGAAAAGACTTATCTCAATGGGAAATCTTCTTTCTCATCTTCGCGCCTCAGCTTCTTTAGATTATGCCCTTGTTCTATACATATGATACGACCAGTTGAGTAGGCTATGCTACAGTCCGTCAAAGCTGTTGGCTGCAAACAACTGCTGTATTCATGTCTCTCTTGGGCAAGCAACAGTGTTTGGTCGTTTGGTCAGTCATGTGTCCCATACAGCTGATCTTTTTTGAGTCTTTGAGGGCTTTTACAAGGACTTGGGAGGAATTGCCGCTGCGCTATAGTTTTAGAATCCCCACTCTAAATTGCAATTATTCCAGGGAGTGATGCTCTTTCTACAGTTTATTGGGAACTTATTTTCCTACAAAAATCTCCCAAATTGGACCTACAAACAACCTTTTTCTATGTTTTGTTGAAGATGATAAAGTCATGAGAGCCTTCTCTTCAAATTACTTCACAAACCTTTTTACATTTTGATGTGTACTTTATGTTTTTCCGGTTAGATCGACACTGATCTCCTCCTCTCGTGTGCGGATTCCCACACAGCTCGTCTCCAAAATCCCCTCGAACAACCAGTAACCTCCCTCCGGGGGGATCGAGTGTCCGGTTTTGTTGTGCTGACCACTGTGTGGCTATACTGACTCCACTGGTTTAACAACATTGCCATTTTTAGCCGAATTGCCTTTGGAATCTTTGACCATTTGACTGAGTTCTTTAATAGTTTAGAGAAGGAAGAGATTTCCCAAGAAATTCTGCTTAAAATCCAGATAGTTTAGAGCTCTTTTTCACTTTTTGCCATTGGATGTGCTTATCCTTGAATGGCAAGAGAAAGTCTAGGAGAAAGTTGATGATTTCCAGGCGCCGATTGCGTGAGAACTGGTCCTGCGGGATATCGGCAATGAACCGAAAAGCCGTCGTCTGACCACACCGATGCTGTTGCTGGTCTTCTCGTCCTTTCTCATCCTTCCCGCCGTCCAGGTATGGTTCTGTCTTTTTGTATGCAGCTTTTTTCTGGCCCAATCCAAGGTCCAAGCCAGGATCCGGAGCAATTTGTCTGCTGGCCGGGCTGGCGGACAATACTTGAGCTGCATCCAAGCCGCTTGACCGACGGCTATTTGCAATTCGAGTTTTCTTCCCTTGCCGTTCGCAGCGAAAACTGAGTCTAATCGCCTTTTCGATTTTCGATGTTCAGGGAAAGCTCATTAGCAGAGAACATATTGGCAGAAAAGTACAACAAAGAGGGATAAAAGCTTTTTTCTTCTTTGCTTCGCTTTCGTCAATTTTATAAGAAACTTAGAGACACTACAATTTCAAAATCCCTATCGTTTGTGTTGCCAAAATTTTAGATTTCCATCGCTTGTGACGCCACGGTTTTTAGATCTTACTGTTGGCTCAAAATTCCAATCTTTGGTTCTACTTTCCTAAAATTCCTCAGACGCTATAGTTTGCTTCTGTTTGTTACGATATTTGCGCCTTTCCATCTTTCTTCGTTCCAAGACGGTAACAAAAGCAAGACATAAAGCAAAAATCAAGCACACATTGATGGTACTAAAACCTGACGCGCGCTTTCCCTCCTGTCAGTTGATGCTCGTAATGGGGGGAGAGAAATCGGCGTGGAAGATTTAAAGCCAGAAAAATAACACATCCCCTCACACATCCTCTTTTAGCCACTCCATCATCGACTCACAAAACGAGAGCTACAGCACGTTTTTGGTGTAGAAGAGAAACATCAGGTACCTCCGTCCTCAATCTTTTAAGCGTTGGTTTTCAGGTCCCAGAATATCATTTTATTAAACCGGAGCGGTTGAAAACAGAAGATGGTCGGTTGCGAGTTCGGTTTGAAGCATGGAATTCTACTTACGAAATGGAATTGGAGCCGAAGAGATTACTCAGTCCGCATCTCATCTCGGTCGTTAGGAATGGAAATACAACGAAGGAGTACAAAGGACTGCCAGAGCTACATCACGACTGTCATTACCAGGTTGACTTTTGTGAAATATCTTCCATTTTATGATCCTTCAGGGCAAAATAATATCTCATAATGATGCCCTGGTAGCTCTATCTGATTGTCGAACCCTCATGGGCACTCTTCATCTACCTGACCATTTTTTAGTTCTCCAAACCATTCCTCGTCGGGTTCAACACTTCCAGGTGACTTTCTCTAAGCAAATGATGAATTAATTTAATCTAGGAAGAGGATCATTTGGTATTTAAAAGAGCTGCTTCTCTTCTAACTAGTCTAGAACATACAATAGAGGAAGAAGTT
Organism: Oscheius sp. JU1382; assembly: GCA_932521405.1. Lineage (NCBI taxonomy): Eukaryota > Metazoa > Nematoda > Chromadorea > Rhabditida > Rhabditidae > Oscheius > Oscheius sp. JU1382. Next base: position 8,750,729 of record OW051479.1, read on the forward strand.
GTTGGACTAAATGAGCTCCAAGAGCCGTTTTGTGACACAAGCGAGTCTATAGATGATACTAATTCTGGTAATTTGTGTTTTTTAAATCAAATCAATTTCCAGCTCAAATATTATATTTAAATTATTCAATTCCCTCAGCTGCACGGTTAGATTCTCCGGTTATTTTCCCAAATATGGATCCTATTACGCTAGAAATCGGGTTATTTTTAGATTCTAAATTATTCGAGCATTTCCAAAGGTTGATTTTCACTCTTTGATTCTTTAAAATTTTTTCAGAGAATATATCCAAGATGCTGAACAGCATCTCCTTGATTTTTCGTTAGCTTTAATTAATAATGTTCACGTTCTTTATCAGCAACCAACTCTTTCTCCAAATTTAGAGCTGGTCATTGTCCGCTACGAGATGTGGAAATCACAGCCAGTTAGCTTTATTTTTTTTTAAATTGAGAGAAAACTCTTTTTAGAGTAATTTGGAGACTTATGTACATAAAGGAGGACAAGCGCAGTCTTTGTTGGATGCCTTTTGTCGACATCAAGCCCATGTTAATCCAGGAACTGACCTCTCCGATCCAGGGCATTGGGACCATGGTGTTCTTCTCACAGGGTAGGATACGTTTATGGTTAAAAATACCTAGTTTTTCTAGTTATGACATCTATCATACAACAGCATCCGTGGCTGGGGTAGCTCCTGTAGCAAGAATGTGCGATCCTCTCTTTGCCTGCTCCCTTGTTGAAGGCCTCCATCTTGGTCGTTCTTTTGTCTTAGCTCACGAAATGGGCCACAAGTAATTACATTTATAACTTAAAATTGATTCAGCATGGGAATGGTGCACGATGGTGTTCAAAACCAATGTAGTAGATCTTGTTGCCTTATGTCGGCTGTAAATGGAGCGGGGAAGACCACCTGGTCGGAGTGTTCCGTTCGGGAGTTCAATGCCTTCCTCCTTCAATTAGAGTAAATCGAGCGAAAAGTACTAAACAAGTTATATAGTGAGTCAGGGAGAGGAAATTGTCTGAGAGATGGAGCGCTCGGACTAACTTCCCATAATCATTTGAACGATGGTCGCCTGCCTGGTCAAAGGTTCACCGCAGATCAACAGTGTTCTTATTTTTGGGGGAGGGAATATCACGTCGAGATTCCGGCCGGAAGAGCAATGGATGTGAGTTTTTTTTATTACAGTAACCCAAAAGGATTTCAGGATATTTGTCGAATTCTTTGGTGTGGAAATAGCGGCTCAACTATCTCAACTGCTCATCCAGCGTTGGAAGGATCCTGGTGTGGAGATGGTCGTTGGTGTCACGAGGGGAGGTGTGCTCCCTGGCCCAGCTATCCTCCTCCAGCTGTAGTTCACGGCAGTTGGAGTGACTGGAGTTCAGGAGAAAAGCTCTGCCCTGTTCAGAATTGCAATGTCCAAGGATCTATAACAATCAAAGCGCAGCATAGGGACTGTGTCAATCCAGCGTGAGTATTTGTTTATTTCAAAAATAGAATTAATTTAGGCCAAATAATGGAGGAAAGAGTTGCGACGGCTCACCGATTCGTGGAATTATTTGCGGCTTTCATGTCTCTCATTGCCATACTGGCCTCACACGTCAAGAATTCAGTGATCGTGTCTGTTCTAGCATCAAACATGATCCAAATAAGCCCGATCGTCAGCTAACCGGCGAGGGCTTCGAACGTAAGTCTTTCCTTAATCGAATCAAAAGAAAAACATTTTCCAGATACAACTCAACCCTGCCGCGTTTGGTGTCACCTCATTGATTCCGAGTTAATCAGAAATAAGGGTCAATTCCCCGACGGTTCTCCCTGCGGTGAAGGACAATTCTGCGTTTCTGGTAGCTGCTTGCCAGTCTCTTGCAACAACAAAGCAGTCGTTGCTGGGGATGAAGATTGTCCTGTCAGTGAGACAGAGATCTCAAGATGGGCAGAATGGTCTCCCTGGTCTGAATGCTCCGTCTCTTGCGGTTCAAATGGAGTCCAACAAAGGAAGAGATCTTGCTTCGATCCCCTATCACTCAACAAATGTCAAGGTCCATCAGAAGATCAACGTTCCTGTCAACCTTCCCCTCCTGCTTGTGAATCTGAATGGGGAGATTGGTCCCCTTGTGATGCTGTTTGTGGAGAAGGAATCCAACGAAGAACTCGCTCTTGCGATGCTCCCAACTGTCAGAAGGAAGAAAAGAAAATCTGTCACAAGGAAAGCTGCTGGTCGTCTTGGGAAGAATGGGGAGAATGTTCTGTCCAATGTGGAGGAGGACATAAAAGAAGAAACAGAGCTTGTCCAACCGGAGATTGTAAAGGCCAATCCTTTGAATTCCTTCCTTGCAATGAGCAAGCATGCATCGACGACGCCTGGGGAGATTGGCTCCCTTGTTCAGTTTCTTGTGGAATTGGCTTCCAAATAAGAGAAAGATTGTGTGGAGGAAAGCTCTGCCCAACAGCGAATAAGCAGGCAAGAACTTGTAATGAACAAGCTTGTCCTATCAACTCTGATTCTTCTTCAATCTCTCAATGGAACGAATGGTCTGAATGGACAGATTGTAGCCATACTTGCGGAGAAGGGATCCAAACAAGAGAGAGGAGCTGTAAAAAGGGCTCTTGTCCACAGATTGAATCTATCGGTCAAAGACGATGTGTCCTCAGGGCTTGTGCAACCTGGAACGAATGGAGCGATTGGACTACATGCACCTCGTGTTCAAGTGCAGCCACTAGAAGTAGAAATAGAAAGTGTAGCAATTCTTTCTTCTTCGATCCTGTGGGAGATTGCGAAGGGGAAGCTTATGAGAGCCAAGGTTGCGATGCTTGGTGTAATGAGGTGGAGACTTTGAGTCAAAATCGAAATGCTATTGAGCTCCTAACTTCGAAAGGAAGACGACGGGTAAGATTTATTAAGAAAAAAAATAATTTGAATTTTTTAGGTGGTGGCCCATGGAGGAAGGATTGTTCCATTTGAAGCTGAATGGGGAAGTTGGACAGAGTGGACGAAATGCACTGCGTCTTGTGGCGGAGGGACGCGAAAGCGATCTAGAATTTGTGCTGGAGAAGCTTGTCCTCTTCAGCCATTGGAGGTTTCAAGAGAAGCTTGTAATGAACAGAATTGTGAAGATGGATTCTTCTGGGGAACCTGGTCCGAATGGAGTGAATGTAGCCAATCTTGCGGAGAAGGAGCCATTCAAGATAGAAGAAGAAAATGCCACGGATTCTTCGCCTTCCAATGCTCTGGGAATACTGTAATGAGCCGAGAGTGTACAGATCTTCCGGAATGCTCAAATCCTTCTTCTCATCTAGCAGCTAGATCCAGCACGCCTCAATGGTCAGATTGGTCTCCTTGGTCAACTTGCTCCTGTTTTACTTCAACAGAAACCCGTCGCAGATTCTGTAAAATCACTGACCCAACCCTTCAAGGATTCTGTTCGGGTCCAATCCTTCAGCAGAGACCATGTAAACCGTCAACTTGCGTAGCTACCCCAGGAGGCTGGTCCACCTGGTCAGAATGGTCAGCTTGTTCCAAAGACTGTCAAGGAAGCGGAGGACATCAAATCAGAAATAGAATGTGCTCTGAACCGCTGCCTTCTAATAGAGGAGCCTACTGTACTGGCTATAGCTTCGATCAGAGGGCCTGTTCATCAAATGAAGAGTGTATGAAGCCAATTGATGGTGGCTGGTCGGAATGGACAACTTGGAGTGAATGCTCCGATCCGTGCAATAATGGCCATAAAAGTCGGACCAGGTCAGTGATTTTTATCCATTTTAGGAATCAAAACGTATTCCAATTCATCTACAGTACCAATTTTTCAGATTCTGTTCAAATCCCCGCCCTTCCCATGGAGGACAACAATGCTACGGCTCAGATTTCGAGCTTCAACCTTGCACTGATCCTTCCAGCTGCAACTGTGAGTCTTTTTTAAATTTCAAAGCATGAATAAGTTATTTATTTTCTGTTAGCACCCCAGCACTGCATGCCTTTCAGCTATCGATGGTAACTGGTCAACCTGGTCCTCTTGGTCAACTTGTCCAGAAAATTGTGGTTTTGCTCTTCAGACGCGACATCGTTCCTGCACAGAGCCGACTCCCCAAAATGGTGGACAAGAATGTGCTGGAATTGCAATCCAATCCTCAGTTTGTAATACGGATTTCTGTGATGGTTAGCACTGCTGCATGGCTATTTTTATTCTGTCTTTCTAACTCATTGGTATAATCGTGGTGATGGGAATTTCAGAAGCTGTCGATGGCGAATGGTCACAATGGCAGACGTGGTCTGATTGCATCGGCAATTGTGGCGTAGGATCTAAAATTAGGTAATTTTAAAGCCAGCCAGACTTAAGCGATTATTGACCTGTGGCTATAGCTTTAAAATCCCGTCGCTTATTTCTCCACAGTTTTAAGATTCTCGTTGCTTGTTGTGCCATTCTTATCCTGATGATAGTGCAAACGCACAGTAAAAAATCCTCCAGTTTTCTTCCTAACGATTTGCCCTTATTTTTCCAGTTTAGTCTCCAACCGTAACAGATCTTTGTCACGCGAACAAAGACTTTAAATTCCAGAGTTCGCGAGTGTGATTCGCCAATCCCATCCGGCGGTGGAGCTCCCTGCTTTGGTCGCTCCTTTGAGCAGGAACAGTGCCAGAATCAAGATCAACCTCCATTTTGCAGTCGTTTTGTACATCATTCCCAAACCCTTGATCAGCTTTATTCTCCGTTGTAGTCGCGACTTCCCGGTTTGTATTTATTTGTTTCTTGTTGTCTTGTCATCTCTTTCCCAGTGATCTCAGCAGATTCCTTTTTCCCGGCACAGTCTTTCTCCATGTCTTTCATACCACAAATAAATATTTTGCTAAACAGCAAAAAAAGGAAGCGCTCAAGCGGGAGGTATTTGGACTCGACAATTGCTAATGCGAATTAGCCCCCGGGGATCTACCGGTGGCCAGCCAGGTATAGGCAGCCATCGGCAATAGCCGATACCCAAATCGCTCAGTCTGATCCATCTCGTCAATGTATGGCGTGTGTGGGACGACTGTTCCGATTGGGTTCTTTCACTTCTTTTAAGGAAGATAGCATCTTCTAAATTAGCTCTTTCGTCGCTGGTTGAAGGCACTCAACCGAAGATTTCTCGTCTCAATAAAATCCAAATGATCATTGTGTCCTTCTGGTAAAACAGTTTCTTTTTAAATTGTTCTTTGCTCATACTTCATAATTGAATTCATTTAAAACCTATCCACTGCCAATCCTGACATTTTTAGTCAGTTTTGAGGAAACTAGCACCAAATCGTTCTTTCCATCTTTCTAGTATCAATTTCCTCCAAGAAATCTAGCCTGATCCTAACCAAGTCCGGAACTTGCCATTTCATCAATTTCATCTGTGTTGCCGTAAAGAATCTGCAAAGGAAAAAAGTCTCTTTCGATCAGCTTCCAATTATCCCCAAGCTGCCAATGGCTGACGCCGCAGTTTTGCAACCGAATCTCTGCCAGTATAAAAGCACCCTCTTGAAGGAATATTGCCATCGCTTCTTGGCTCTCTCTAGACAGACGATAGTATAGTGTTCTGGCAAGTGCTTGACCTCCGCTGGCAAAGCTTGTATCATTTTTTTGAATCCACTTGTCCTTTCAAGTGCCTATTGGGGTTGAATAAGATGTTCCTTTCCTGTTAAATTAGAAAGTCAAGCACAGCTTCTCTGTCACAGACTACAACTAGTCTCAGCCTTATGGGTAGGCTCTCTAGTCTCCCTCTACTGTACTTTTTGAATTGTTCTTTGCTTTATTTCGCTGTTTATCCCAACAATTATGGAAAAGTGCTATGTTTTTCCATTCAAAAATACGATATCTTAAATTTCATCTATTAATATTCGACGACATTTCCTCATACTCATCAAAAATCTTGCCGATACTGATCTATATACTACAAATTTGAGAGTATTCTTTGCTTCGAAATGTCTCAGACCTCTCTCGTTGAGATCATTATCACCTGGCCGTTTCGGGTTCTCAGCAGCTAGCGTTTAGTGATAAAAAGCGCTCGTAAATTGAGAGAGGATACCGGGAAACAGCTAGCCGGCGCGAAAAAGAAGCCAAGTTTCCACGCAATCTCAAAATTTATGGCCACATTTTGCTACAATTCTCTTTTTTTTAGGGACCTTCTAAGATTTTTTATTTATTTTCCAGAATGCGTTTGATATTACCGACGTTGTTTATTCTCACTTCGGCTGTGAACTACATGCCTATTAAGGAGAATCAGTTCCAGATCCAAGGAGTATTGATAGAAGATGTGAGTTATACCACCACTCGCTTTTAAATCTTTCTTTTTCAGCCGCCACACCTTGTCCATAGACAGAAGAGACAGTTTCCTCAGACTCAATACAACCGTCAGGTTTGTTGGCAAACTAACCTTCTGAATTAACCTCCCATTAACCGCAGGATGAACAGAAAGATCCCGAGCAGGTTGAGGCTGCTGTAGAAAGCCCAACACTAATAGAGCAAAATGAAAACGATGAAGATGTGGGTTTTCTCTCAATAAGTTGTGAGAATTTCTTGGTTATACCACACCGCACAGCAAGCGTGATGGATTTTTGTTGATTTTGCCTGGCGATTCGTTGCGCTGTCTATAATTTATGGGATTATTTCCGGTTGCGCGGAATTTTGTCACATCATACGCAAGGGAGGGCGATGCGTCTGGGGCGGAGATCAAAAAGAAGTGACTCAATTGGAACTGTATCAATATCACTATTATTATATGGTTCCCGTCGTTTTCTGCGCTACCGTTTAGCTCCCATCGTTTGCGTCACCATTGTTTTAAAATTGTTTGTGACCCTTGCAGTCATGATCAATTGACTGTGGCTTCTTCTCCCACGCAATAATTTTCGAAAAAGTCTCTTTGTTGCCCACTCGAACATGTTTCACAAGCCTGCGTTCGCTCTTTTTTCGCCACAATTTGATGGATTAGTTTCAATGGTCTGTGTTCCACAGCTTCACCTTTTCATTTTCAGCCCGTTATCCATTCCGGCGATACTGTAAGTGTGTGGAATTCACTCTAATAACCGGAGTGTGCCCGATTACCGATTGCTCACATTGCACTAGTTTTTTTTGTCTTATTCTCTCTCTGCTTTGGGTAATCGGTTTTTGATTTTCAGAGCCAGACGCCTAATTACTTGGAACGACCGCCTCAGACAGCTTTCAGTCAGAATGCTCTGCCACAGACAGTTCCTGCTCCTAGTTTCCAGCAGGCTCCTCCACAAAACTATCGTCTACCGACTACTCCCAACACTCAACCGTTCAGGCCTCCTGCTCAATACCAGCAGGTCCAATCGCCTGTGCCGCAGTACCAGCTTCGACCCCAGCCGGCACCAACTTGGCCAGCTCAACCAGTTAGTCAATTTCCGAGAAATGGGAGGATTTTCAACGATGCGGCTGCTAACCAATTTGTACTAACCAGTTTTTGACGTTGGTTTTATTTTAAAATTTAGAATCAGTTTGGGAATGGAGGAGCTATTCTCAGTGATAGCTTCAATGGAGCCAGATGCAAGTTTCTGGAAAAAGGTGGACTAAAACCAATTTTTAGACTACTATCCTCCCAAACAGCCTTTCCCACTGACCAAATGCTTCTACAATCCTACTGGATACGCCTGTTGTAACCAACACCTCAATGAGTAATACTCTTTCGCTTTTCCCCCAAAAAATCTATTTAGTTTGATTGTTGACACCTACAACGAGCTGGACAAGCGACCTAAATTCCACACTTGCAGTGAGTATTCGCAAAATTATCCCAAATTAAATGGAGAAATGTAGATGTCAACGCCTTGGCTTACCAAATCCAACAAAAGGCTGAGAAACGCTTCAACCATACATTCGAAACAATCGCTGCTTATGATGACTTTGCCCAAAAGATCCATTTCAGTGGAGATTTGGTCTGTAAGGTTGAGCTCGGTGGAAAGTGAGTTTCCCTCTCTTCAATAAACACTTCTCATTTTAGGTACATGTTGACCTACGCAACTGTAAACCAAGCTATGGATAGGACTCTTCGTCCTTTGCCACCACGAGGATCAGTTCAAGCTGGCTTCCTCCGCAAGACTCATTTATTTACTCTCTAAACTGCAATCACATTGTTTCCTATTTAAAATGAATAAAAGAATGCTGTGCAGCACCGTTGCACATCTCAATGTTTAAAAAGTTGCACTCTACGTCATTTGTGTCCTATTTGCTGACTGCATTTTTGGGTTATTTCCTGTTGTTGGATGCAGTCGGCTGAATATCCGGCGTCAGTCCTCATGGATCCTTTCCAACAGCTGCTCAATTTTTCGAATCTCCTTCAGGCGAGCTCAAAAAATGAAAAGATTGAACTCGACCAGGTTATTGAGGTCTTATTTCCTCCCAATTTTTCTTTTTTAGGAGATTAGCGAATCACTTGAACATCTTCGGCTGAATCGATTTAAAAAAGAAGAGAAAAGTCATGTTGAAGCGAGCCAAGCTCTTCACAAAATTTCTGATTTTAAGAAGGTAGATCTTTGGCTACAGTAGCCCAATAATCCAGGTTCAAACATACATCTCCGAGTTCTTTGATACTTCTGACCTTAAAGCCATTCACATGAGATTTGATAGCTCCCTAATCCGCAGAGATCATATGGCCAGGTGAGTGGGAGCTTACGGGGGTTTATTACAGTAAAAAATAGAAATCATAAGCTTTATCGTTGATAATGGCAACCGGGAGATTTGAGGAATATTGTAGTCATAAAATTGTGTGTGGAGAATAAAATAGATAATTTTAGGAAGCAATATCTTCTAGACAAGTTTCGGGAAGCAGCTCTTCGTTACTGTAAAAGACGACGAAAGAATTGTAAGTGGGGGCATTCAAAAGATCCGAAGATCAATCCTTATTCTTTCGGCACGGTCGACAGCAGCAGCAACAAATCCTGTAAAGTTCACTATTCACAGCAGATAGTTCCTTTCTAGATCCATTTTGGAGGAAAATTCTAAGTTTTTGGCACTTTCTTCTCTAAATTCAGTCAAAAATGTGTGGAGTTACTGTAGTTTTTCAAAAATATCCAAAAAATGAGATAATCTGAGGCAGTTTTACAAAAAAATCCCATATTATAAACTACAAAATGTCGAATGAACCTTGTCCAAAGTTCGTTGGATGTTTTCGGCGTCTGTAATGTGGCCTGCGGTGAGAGCTGAAACTTATCCAATTAGAAATCGCTCAACCAATTACAAACCGTTGACGCAGTGGCGACAAAAAGCGGCGAAGGCTTCGTCTCGGTCTTTGAGGCTTGTGCACCCATGGGGATTGGATCCAACTGTAAAATGAAGGATTTTTCAGATCAAGGAGAGCCATTCTCGAGATTTGTGACAAAGAAGGCGAATGTTACCGTCATCCCGACAAAAACAACTTCAGCTGTATATTTATCGAAAGTTTTTAAGGTGAGTGAGAGGGCACTTGACTCTCCAAAAAAACAGGAAAAGGATTGTTTTTCCAGTACGCGGTCAAGAAGACGATCCTCGAACACAAAAGGGAAATGGGAGGCGATCCATGGGATGAATTCTTCTATCGAGCTTATTCAATCAATCGAGAGAATATGCGTCTTGAATTCTCTCGAGATGAGATCAAGACTATTCAAGAAGGACCCGGTGGAAAGGAGACATCCCTTTCGCCAGGGCATTCAGCAAGAATGGCAAAGCTCTCTGAGACTTTGTTGAAAGGCGAGACGAGGAGAAGCCCTTCTCCCCTTATGACAGCCATAGGTGAGTAGAAATATTTAAAAGCGTGACGTAAATTGAAGATATAGGTAGGGAGATATTACATAAGGAAATCAAAAGCTAACTTTTGCGTCATTATCGTTGCATTAGGAAATGATCGTCTCGTCTCTTTGCTACCATAATCCTGGGAAGCCTAGCTTATTTTTGGTTTATTAGATTATTGCACGAGACCAATTAGATTCAAATATGCCATTTTTCACAACTTTTAAAACCTTATGGAATTTGATTTTCCTCTATAGATTTTCAACAAAAAAATCCAAACTATGATAATCAGAAGCGAATAAGTTATGCATTGATCTATAATACCAGTGAGTGGACAATAAATAGCCAGAATAAGTGATAAACAATCAGAGAATCGAGAAGGGAAAAATAGCCCCTTCTGTCCAGAAATTTCCACAAGCACTGAGCATGCCACAAGGGCTTCATCTCCTTTGGCCTAATCCGGGGAGGAGGAGAAACCGAAGGGAATCATTCCTCCTTGGATTAGTTGAATAATCAAAGAAATTTAGTCGGAAACGTGCCGAATGAGCGACTCGAAGAAGGAGGAAAGAAGCGACGATTACAGAAGATAGATGTTTCTCCAATAAGCCATCCTCGCTTTAAATTTGGGAAAGTTCCCCACTCGCCAGATGGTAGAACATCCCTCACAAGGCTTTTCTATCTCCCTTTATTGGATAGAAAGAGTTCGATCACTTCATAAATTCCTTTTTATTCTTTTTTTTACACAGAGATTTCAATTTCAAAGAGTGATTCAGATCGTTGTCTAATAAAAATTGAGATTTTCTCCTTCCATTTCATGTCGATGAAATCGTCGTTTTGAAGAGATCTCCCCAAAAAATTAGCTAATTCTTTGGCTGTTTGAGAGGAGCAAGTGAAGTAAATTGAGCTGTGGTCTTGACATGGAGAAAGCCAGCTCTGAAAATAATATGACTTTGATTTTAACGGAAGTTCCGAATGCAAAGGGAGAACAATCTTTGGTTCTTTATGTGCTGGCTCAAGAGGAAAAAGAGTTACTATACATGTATTTTGGCCTTTATTCCTTGAAAAGTGATGTGGCTCGGCTCGATGATATTCAATTTTCTCCCGTTGAACTCACGAAATGCCTCTTCGTCAACCTCAAAAAGACAAGTGATTTCAGAAACCTAGAAACAATAACTCTTTTCCCTTTACATAAGCCGATTACCCTTCTAACAGAGGCGATCTCTGCATTGGGCAGATGGAGAATGATGTGAGGAGGATCATGCAAAATCTAATTATTTTAGGTAGATTGTGGGCAAGAGAGGGCTTGGTCGACTCACCCTTAGCAGTTTATTAAATGCTTTCTGATCAAAAATTCGAGATTCTTCAATGATTTCTAAAAAAGAAACAAATATTTTTGAGTATTTAAGAAGATTGCATAGTCCCCGGAGAGCTTCATCTTTCAGTCCCGTCTAAAGGGACAGATCTACTATCCATCGTCAGAGACTTGGACTTACTGTGAACTTAAGATCCATGACGTAGATTCTAAAGCCACAATGCAAAACAACTTGCAAAGGAAAGCGACTCAAAGGAAAAGAGTGCTTTTTGAAATAAATCCAGATGTCAGTTTCCTGAAAAGTTCCATATTTTCTCTAGTTATGAAGAACCTCAATTTCGATGGATTGCGCTTCAATAATTGGTCCATTTTGAGCCAAAATTTCTTCAAAAAGACGGCTATTTGAAGTGGCCAGTAGAGGAATAGATTTAGGATTGATCTGGAATTTCATAGTAGAACTCAAGTGAGTTTTATTTACTTTTTTGATGATTTGAGCTAGGAGGAAATCGTCGATGTTGTCCAAGAAGAATCTCATTATCAAGAAAAGAGAGAGAGAAGCTGACAAAAATGGTAGCACTTTTACACTCTCGCGGGAGTGGCCGAGAGTGCGAATAAACAAAGGGTCGCGGTCAGAAGCCTCAACTGATAACCTTCCCTCTACTAGACAGGACGAAAGGAAGAAAAGTTTATTGACAACATGCGATTGAAAATACCTCAAGCAACATAGAAGCCGGTTCTTGCTGCATGATCAGTAAAGGCAAAACCAGTCAATTCGAACTCAGCGCCCAATTTTGTGAGAAGAGAAATGTATGGGCCGGCGGCAAGGGCAAAAAGAATTCCAGCTGTCCTAGAACTATCATTTCGGATCTTGATGACATCAAATTGAAATCTTGAAAGAGTAGTGAGTTTTCTAAGAGGAGAAAAGATGATAGAACTAATAGTGCTATCTTGAAACTGGAGAATCTGGAAATCGATTAAACGATTAAAAGAAAAAGGAAAATACCTGTCGTCCTTGTTGGTTGATGTTAACTTCGATTATAGTCCTTCTAATAATAATTTCCAGATAATCATATTTATTTACAATTTTCGTTTTATTTTTAATAATAAAACTGTTAGCTCCTTTACAAGTCTGTCTAAAATGACTCAAATCCGTATTGGTCAACTGAAAATAAAACATCCAATTTGAATAAAAATACTTACTTTTTGAACAATTTTAAGAAGATTGAAACTGTGCAGCCCTAATAAGTTGAACTCTAGAGGCATCGCTGGGCAAAGGGGGTGCAGGTGGATATCGATTCAGAGCCAAGAGAATGACCAATGGTGCGAGAAGGAGAGAGAGTCTAATTATGCGCTGATAGAGGTAAAGAGGTAGATAAAGAAGGCCCAGTTGGCAAAAGATCATATGATTATTTTGACTAAAGCTTAGACTTTTGAACATTTTGTCTGTCAGGGTCAAAAATTGACCCTTTCTTATAAAATAGTATTCGCTGATTTCGAAAAGTATATAAAAAGCATAAAATTAAAAGTTAAGTGAGATATTTTAACAACAAAAGATGAAAAAAGATCAGTTTCGGTTCCAAATTTGGGATCAAAGCGTTTTTCTGTACTGCCTAGAAGCATACAGGTATAAATTTATACTATTGTATTTAGGTGTAAAATGCATTAAAATTGATGAAAATAATTATAAGTTAGATTCATTACAGCCTTCTGGGCGAACTACTGAATTTAAAAATTATAGTGTATCCTAAATCCTGTCCGTCTAACAGTCCCAGGATTCCAGAGTTCAAAATATCTCGGACATACTTGGAATATAAAAGCTCCAGAAAATTATAGACTAATGGCATCTTATTTGAGAACAATCTTTCCACAAACTCCTAGCAGACATCACTTGTAGCCCCTCCAAAGAACTGAACTAAAAAATTCTGGTCAAGACCGACGGCGCAGCTCCCCTCGCATCACCAGGGTTACTTGAATTCGACTTAAACGAGGGTCGCTTCTCATACGGGTCTCGGGGCCTAAAATGGCTTCGAGAAAAACCCGTGCTCCTCGTGATACCGCCAAAGATATCATCCTCGGTCTTGCGTGAGTTCTCCTCTCCTTTTGGGGTAATTTAAAACATTTTAGTCCTTCTGGAGCAGGCCCTAGACAGCCAAAAGAGGGAATCGCCACTCCAAAAGTAGGCTCTATCTTCGCTTTTTCAATTTTTTTTTTGGATTGCTTTCACTTTTTTTCTGATTCCAGGTCAAAATTCACTTTTTTAGAGACCTAGATCACTTGACAGCCGAGGATATCCTCTCCAAAGCGCCCTCTATCCAAAGGTTTAAAGAGTGTGATTTTCTCCCCTTGTTTGCTGTGAATTCGTTTCCCTTCCACATAAAAATAATATTATTCAGTTTTCTTTCCTTACCCTTACGTTAATTTTCGTTGCTAGGAGGAGCCAGTTGTTGTGAGGAGACCGACGGCTCCCGTCCAGCCGACTGTTGTGGTTGATCGCCGTCCGGACAATTCTGCCATAGTCGGCCTCCAATCTCAGTTATCCCAGCTGCAAAGAAATAATAAGGACCTGATTCAAGCAGAGCAGGTTCAAACTTTTTGAGAAATTAAATCGAATTCATTTGACTTTTAGGAGGCAAGACGACGTCTGGAAGCCAATCAGAATGATCTTCAAAGGAGATTATACACAGAAGCGAGTAGTCGAAATAATTCGGATGTCCAGCGGCAATTGGGAGCAATTGATGGAAAAATATTGGCGATGAATAATGACATCGGCGGATTGCGGAACCAATTGGATAGGCAGATTCACGACTTAATGGCGATCAACAATGAAATCAAGAACAGACCAGTGGTGGATCCAAGCGTGAGTTTAAAAATAATAGTTGGGTCCTTTATTTTCATCTCCTCAGTTAATAATTAGGACAATTGGCCCTGATAGCGCATCGCCCACTGTGACACCACATATTGCTGAGACACTTATTCCTGGGACAATAGATTGTTTGTCCGAAGAACCCATATGTTGATTCTGTAGGACAGTATTCTGGCGGCCAGCAGAGGTGGTTGTAGCAAACCATTCCAATCTCGTATCCAGTCAGTTCACAAGTCCTCTTGGACTTAGAGTTGGAGCCTAGATGCAAAGACTTGCAGAATCCTTTCAGCATTCCATGAGTGGTGGCTACCAGAAGGAGAAACTAAAAAGAATTTTGGGAAAGCTTGCCAATACGAGGAGACGCATTGTCGTGAGTGAGGCGGTTGCTCACAAAAGGGGATATTTGTACTGTTTGGGACTGTGGAAAAAAAAGTAGATTTTATTGAAACAGCCTTTAAGCGTTTCTTTGACAAATGTTTGCAGAAAATCGCTTCTTCTAACCAACAATTAGATGGAAAGCTGAGAGATCTGCATGGACAATTGATGCAGTTAAAGCAACTCCACGATTTTGAGAAGACTGAGAGGAATCGAGAAGTTAGAGGCTTATCCGAACAGATTGGAAGACTTCAAGAAATTTTGCGACAGACTGATCAAGACAAAAAGAATATTTTGGATAATTTGGCGAGAAAAGGAGAGACAGATAAGGTTTGCGAAAGAGAGAGAGACAAAAAGAATGATTTTAGGAGAAACTCTCAGAGGAAGCTAGGAGATTGAATGAGAAGATTACTATCATCACAGCTGAGGTGTCCAAAAATATGGCGGAGAATCAAGCCAGATTGAGGGATGAGTTTGCCCAAAAGTCTGCTTCTTTAGAAACGGTGGGTCCAAAAATTCTTTGCTCTCTCTCGTGAGGATTATTATTTCCCTTCAAAGCACAAATATTTCTTCCTTCCTCTCGTCATGTAAAACAACAATGAAACCAATCCCCTTCTCTTCAGGCTATTCGGATGCAAGGCGAAAATATGGCCGAGATAGATCGAGAGAACAAAATTCGTTGGGAAGGAGAAATGCAACGTCAAGCCGAAACCAACGACAATTTTGCTAAACAAATATCTGTATGTTTTTTCCCATTTATTAAAAGCGAAAAAACAGACAGAGAAATCAAAAAATAAGGATCGCTTTCAAAAAGTGAATGAGGCTTTGGCCGCTTTGGAACACCACCTCGAGCTGGGAAATAAGAAAATGGACAAATTGATGAACTCAGAGATACAAGCCAGGTAAAAATCTTTCTCTCTCTCGTTCAAATTTTCATTTTCAGACAGCTCCATGAGAAGGGCCTTCTCTCCAAGATCCAAGAAGTCGAATCCAAATTGCAAAACTACGTTGGTGGAGTGAATAAATCGATTGAGGAAGTGAAAGCCGGTCGAGATGCAAAAATTCCTAATTTAGATGTGGACGCTGTGAGTTTCTTTTTCATTAAGAGACGTTCCAGCTATTCGAAACCTTGTTTGTTCACATTGTGGCGCATTTGTGTTCAGAAAAAAGCCATTAGCCACGCATTGTCTTGACGCATTTACCTGGCATCCCCAAATTCTCTGGAGAGAGAGAGGAGGCTACAAAAAGAGAGGCCAAAGGCGTTCTCCCTTCCTCTCTTCTTTTATGTAATCCCCCTCATGCGGCAATCTCCTCCCTCTAACATCTTGGTCTCTTAATTGTCTTTTCCAGCTGAGACGAGAGATGGAGGCTATTGCTGCCGACAAAAATAAGCTCAGCATGGAGGGGCTCCTCAAATTGGAGGAGAAGATGACTCGTGTCCAAACAGGTAGACTCTCTTTTTTCTTTTTCTAGCTTATTTCCAGGTCTCTATCATGAGAAGAAAGATCTCCAAGCAAAAATATCTGGTCTACCAGATGACAGTGACGCCTCAAGACGACTTCGCTCTTCTATGGGAAAACTCGACGATGTTTCTGTAAGCTTCCACAGTTTTACACCGTTTGAAATCTAATTTAGGGAGATATGGATAAGGCTTCTGAGAGAATTCGCGATAAGGTTGAACGTCAAATCCCTCAAGATGTAAGTCTCTAATATAATGTTTAATTATTTATTTAGTTGAATGAACTCTCTGCCAAGGCTGATAACATCAAGCATCAATTAAATGCAAGAATAGATAAAGAGGAAGAAGAACGGTAAGAAGGAAGGTCCAAAAAAGTTGAAATTTGCAGATATCTGGCTATAAAAGAACTTCAAGAAGCCTTCCAACGTCTCCAAGCCAAGAATGGAGGAATTGGAACCCAAGGAGGATCTGTAGCTTATCTTTCTTGGTCAAAAATGTCAAAACTTTAGGGACTTCAAAGAGATGTAGATGAGTGCAAGACTGCCATCAAGAAGCTGGCTGAGTCGGTAACTACGGTCAAAAATGTATTGGATAAGAAGATTACTGATGAGACGAGAGCGGTTAGTCTAGAGGCTAATTTAAAAGGGATCATTTTTCAGAGGGAGAGGGATGTTGCTCGATTGAGCAATTCAAATTCTGGTACGGCTTGATTTCTTTTCTAGCTTTTTTTCTGGGAGAATAATAAAGATGTTCCTTCGCTTCCGATGATCAAAAATTCTTCCGCTTCTTTTTCTTTGAAGAGAATCTTGTTTATTTGGGTCAAAAGATCAGAAATATTCGAAAGACGAATACCCAATTCCCAATGGCTATTGGAACAGTGCCTTTGTGTCTCCTCTTCTTTCCTTTGTGATGGCGATTATGCAGTCGCGCTGTGGCCGGTCATGTGCTCTCCTGGCGTGCCTTTTTGGCTTCCGGACACCCCGACACAAAACCAGCTGGGCTTCACAGCCAACTAAGCCGGAAGAGTAAAGAGGTGGTTGACTCCTTCTTTGATGATGATGTCTTTCATCAAAACCAGTCGTCTCGCCATTACACCTTCCCGATCAACCATGCTTCCCCGATGCTTTTCCGTTTTTTTCGGCTGGGAATGAGTCACACTTCGTTCCTGAGGAGGGAGATCCTCAACCATGCGCTCACTCTTTATTCCACCAGCCAACTAGTTTTGTTCAAGGTTAGCTCGCACTCTCTCTCTCTTTTTCAAGGCAGAGAGGCTTTTCTCTATGTTTCTCTCTCTCTCATTCTGGGGTAGACGGGTTCTTCGTTCTTCCGATTGACCCCGGGAAATGTTTTTTGTAGTGCCGATGGGTGACGTCTCACGGTCTCTCCCTAAGAAGCGAAGAGAAAAGAAAACAGTTCAATGGAGTAATTCATCATTTCACGAGAAGCAGAGTGCTATCTCTTGAAGGTTATATGGGCGTCTTGTCACGCTCTTTGCCCCATTCCACTCTAGACTTTTTCTATTTCAAAGAAAACGAAACCGAAAACCAATCAAGGGGTCAGATTTTGACGAACTTTTCTTATCAAAAATGCGGGCGAGAGATCCATTCTTACAGTATACATTTATATTTGGATGAGAAACATTCCCCTCGAATCCCAAAGATCACTCGATACTTCTTGATTTTTTTCCAGGAAGATTTTCAATCCCTGGTCCTGATTCAATTTTTACTACTCAAAAATCGCTTCGAAAAACAACTAAATGTCAGCAAAAAGCCTAGCAACCGAGTAAACCAGAAAGCTTATTGTCCCCACTAAATTTCAAAACACATTTTTGGTCTTCTAGGTTTTTATTTTATTTTTGGCTATGTATTTTTTGCTGACTTGAGGATAGAAGTGGAAAATAATCCTCGGGATATCCTTAGAACTCTCTGGGATTGAGTGAACATTTCGAAGTGATTAGCCAAATTTGGGATGAGAGGGCGGTTTCAACGCAACTCTAAACAAGTTTTCTCCGCTTTACTGGGCTTACCAAGCTTGATTTATTTACTTTTTCATAAGAAGTTAGTCATTGTTTTGACAGAAAATCTCCATTGGAAGTCGAAGTAAAAGTTCAAAATAACCGGAAGAGTAGGTCTCTTGTATCTTTCGACACATGGCCAAAATCTAATTGAATGAACGGTCGTATTACTCATTTACTGCCAATTGGGACTGATAAACTCCCGTCTCTCTCCCGTCCCATGTCGCAGTTGGCACATGAGACCGTGACCAAGAGGAAAGACTTTACACTCATCAATCCGTTTGCCGTTCGATGGTCCGATTTTTCCTAGGAGTCTTTTTGCCCTAAATTTTACAGCAGCGAAATAGGTAGAGGAATTTGTGACTTTGGCTGTTGCTGTCGAGGGGAACTTTTTGTTGATAGTTGATAAATTTATGTCGACGGCATGACCAGAGAGAGATGCCACCAGCTGATGTTTCAGTTTCGCGCAATGTCAATTGTTTACGTATGGTGTTGGCGCTGTTTCGACTATAGTTTTGCATATTCCAAGAGCTTCAAGTCCTTTCTTTGGTTTATATCGAAGACCTCGCTATTTCTGTCTATTTTTGAACAAATTGATTCTTCATCCTCCTATTTCCAGTAACATTTTGATTTGTTGTTATTTCTTTTGCTATCGTGACGCGTGATTCACAACCGGAAATTTAAATTCGCTCTATTTCGAGGAGGTGTATTTGACCATTTTTTTTCTCTGCCAAATGAATCGGCGAGGAGATAGAAAGCGAGTGAGAGATGGAAGCGATTGAGGGAGAGAAAGGCGTTTGGCACTAATCCTCTCATCCGATTAACTTAGCAACTGAATCTTTGAGGGACAGGTGTGGGAGGGATTGGTCTCAAATGGTCAAAAAGTTGAGATTTTCTTATCAATTTAGTGAAAGATTTTGAATTGATTGGATTTCTAGGAGGACAATAGAAAGAGAAATCAAACTCTCCCAGACACAGAATCCGATTAGCAATTCAAATGATTGGCTGGGAATGCCCTCAACTCTGGATCATTTAGTCCGCACAACATAGAGAGAAACCTTCTCTCTCCCTCTCGCCTAATGAATCAACTCCCGCCACCTTCGCTCTCGCATGTGCTCCTCCTCTCCTCGTATTATTTCGGTGTGGTTTGGAAGAATCACAATGTTTTGTTTGGGCTAGCGGCTGGGAGAGGCAGCAGAGACCCTTCGCACCTTTCCTTCGTCGCGAGGTCTCATGATTAGTGCCATATTTTCTTGGGGGACACGTCATCCCCCAAGCCACAAAGAAAAAAAGATTTTGGTGCTGGAAATCCCCGAAAAAGGAGATCTCATTGATTGAGCAGAGACCTCCGGAAAAATTAATGATATTACATCTTGTGTTATCTAATAAAATAGTCGAGGGCAGACACACGTAGTGACCAACTCAACTGGCCAGCTGTTGTCCCCAGATCCCCCGTGGGAAAGCGACACGTGAGGCTCGATTGTCCTCTGTGATCTCATGACTGGCCCTGATCCACCTGTCGCCCCAAATTTTTTGTTTCAACCCACCGAGCGAATTTGACCTTGCTCCTGCCGCTAATAACTGTCCATAAACTCGCCCTTCCTCTCTCCATTTACATAAAGAAACCCCCCGTAGCGGGACCTCCTTGACCTTCCCCCATTCTTTGTCTTTGGACACACCTGGCTGGTCAGATCTTCTGCCAGCCTCACCTCCTCTCCTTGAGTTTTTTTTGGAACTGTAAAACAAACATCTTTTGAAGGGTGGAGTGGGCAATCAATTCAATTGGGTACTTTCGCTACGTCAATCATTTTTCTTCTAGCCGCGGTAGGTCAAATATAGCTGGAACTTCTTTCACAACCGTCGGCTAGGAGATTTCTCTAAATATTTTAGATGTTTTTACGGGAGCTTATGTACCTTCTTGTGACAGAATTTTGAAATCGCTTTCAAAAATAAACACTTTTTCTTCTTCCTAAAATCGTAAAATTCAAATAGCCGTTCTCATCCCCCTTCAGGGCACATTAAATCCATCCGGCTGGTACGTCCTTTCATTTTGTTTTTGATTGAAATGACAGGCTTCCTTCCTTTGATCGCCTTGTCAGAGCTTATCAGTCGGTATTTATGTTTTGTGCGGTCAGGAAAAGCTTAAAAGAAGCCAGAAAAATAATAGTTTCGCTAGAAAGGTAATTGCATTTTTCTTTTTCCCCCAGCTGATTGATGTCAAAGACCTCCTTGAATCATTTTTCACAACAATTTCTTAGACAAACATTTTCTCGTAGCGTTAAAGCCTGATTTTGATCTTCAAGCTTGAAGAAGCCTCAATCCTCCTTCTTTATTTTTGAACTTTTCCCCATCCTAAATGGATCTTTGGTCTAAAGATAGTTACGGGAGTAAATATTAGTCCGAGGAGTTCAAGCCAATAGACAAAAAAAAAGTTGACGTATCGTCCAGTTTGAGTCTAAGAATTGGAGAGTGACTACAGGCTGCTGGATCTATGGTCCAAGTTCATTCTTTTGACGCAAGATTTCTAGCCTTTTGCTCTCCCGAAGATGGCGTCAGAATATTTTCTAAGCCATAAGTGCCTGCCAACAGTTGCTATGTATAGGGTTAGGCTATTCTCTGGATCTCATTCCCTAGTGGAGAGTGACTGGTAACTTCTCTTTTGCTTTTAGCTTAGGGGTCGTCTCTCTGCTGTTCAAATATTTGATAGGGCGCTTTCCTGGGGTCCCTGGGAGGTGTAATAGGAGGCCAAATAACCTGGCCAATTTGTCGAAATAGCTGGTCGCCTTGTTGGGTTATCTCCCGCTCATTAATCCTCATCAATTATTACTCGAGTTCTTTATTTCCGCCGAGGGAACCTCTCTCCAAATTGGTGGAAAAAAAGCTAAACCAGATATTTCGCTTTTAATTAGGTTTCTCCCTCTCGCTTTTTTTTTATTTTTCTAAAAATACTCATATTCATAATAAAGTTGAACAAACTTCGCATTTCTCTTTTTTTTTAAAAAGCCATTTCTATTTGTCCAGGTGTTCCGGAAACATGAACTTTTGCTACTTTTCTCATGCATTCATCTGCCATTTTTATGAGAAGGTGGTGATTTTGAGAAGAAAAAGAAGTTTTTCTTTTGTTGGAGAGATTCGTGTGATGACTAGCTCCAAGCTGTAGAGAGGGAGAGACAGATCTTGGTCAATGTTTGTACAAAACATGGTCAGCCTTTTTATGGCTCCAGTCATTCTATTCTCGCTGCGAGCGTAAAATAGAGGAGATTCAGGGCAGGTGACTCTCCTCCTCCGTCTCTGGGAGAGAAAGATCTTGTCCTGTGAACTTTCTCCCCCAAAACGTGTGCCTTTCACTTTTCCGTAATCAGTTGCTCCCGAAAAAAGTCGCCTGGAATGGTCCCACCTTCTTTTTCTGTCTCCCCCCGCTCTCTTTCTCTCTCTTCCCCGACATGCCTTATCAAAACGTACATGTTGGCTCGTACGCCCGTCAGCTGTCCGGTGGCCCTCCGACCTCAATTCGACGTTCCGCTCGCCGCCTATGAGCTCATTTTTTCGAAATATCTCTCCCCACTTCAAAAGGATGGGACAAAAATTGATCTGAGCCGTCATGTTATCAAGAAGTCAGCCCTTCTTGAGGAAGCGCGAGAAGGGTCATTGCAGTGTTATCACAACTGTCCATTTCATTTATCGGAGCTTCGTCTGTCCATCAAGCAATTTTATTGAGCTGCTTCCAATCGGATGCCGGCTCCAAGGAATTTCCGGATTAAAATGAGACAAACAGACAATTTATCTTCGAAAGTTTTAATCCAACAAACTCATTCAATCTAACTGACTTTTGTCCTCAACTGTGGACAATCCAACTGACAAAACTTCTACTCGTCTTTTACTAACTCCTTCTGACTACGTAAGTGTCAATTTTCTGAGCAAACAACGTGATTTGTCACGACACAAAAATGCTAAGATAGGAGGCTTAAAAGAGAGCTAGAAAAAGTGACCTCCAGGTGATAATCTATCATTGCGGCTGTCTCTCTGTTCCTCCAAATTCTTTGTTTCCCAACACTCGGATGGATTCTAGTTCCCCTTTTTACCGTAACCCAAGCACTTTTCAATTATTCATTACCGTAAGCTTGGAGCCTATAAACTACAATGAGCTGAGCAATGACCGCTCTCTATTCTTGTCCTCCAGCCTTCTCCATCAACAAAGTTCATTGAAGTTCTCTCTAGTTGATGAATCACTATCCAAGCAACTTGTTTTTCTAACTCTTCCACTGATTGAACCTACCTTTTACACTTCAGTTTCACACGTCAATTTATTTGTGTCGCTTCTTGTTCCCTCTCGCTTTAAAAAATAAACAAGAGATGGATAATTTTGGTCAACCTTTGCCCTTCTCTCCCATTAGTAGAATCTAGTTCGACCCAAATTGATTAAGAAAAATATCTTATGGCGCCGTGAATCATCCTCTATTTCCTTTTCTTATCACATAGATTTTTTTAAATTTGATTAATTGTAGACGTGCTACTTAGATGAGTCTTGGCGCCAGGCGCCAGGCTAAAACAGCCTCTTCTTGGAATGTCTACAATGTCTTGCATAAAACACAACATGTTCATACTAGTGAGCTCTTTTGCTCTTGAAATTCAGAAGAAAATCGTCTAGGCATAGCGCTGCTTTGTCTGGGACGACTACAACGAGCCTTCCGATGGATTGGCCGACTAGTTGGAGACAATGCCTCGCTCTTTCTACTGATCTCTCTGCTCATCTCAACTGTATCTTATGGAGCATTTCAAGTGGGCTTCTTTAAGTTTAATGGAGAGAAATAGAGATTTAGATACGAGTAGCTCAACGACTACAGGACGGGTTCATCAGTCGGCAATCGAAGGCACGGGTCGAAGACAGTATCAAGGCTCAATTTGATGGAGAAGAAAACCGAAATCTGCAGAGATTTGTCGCATTGATACGCAGGAGAGGCAGAGGAAATCTACTCGACAAGGAAGTCTTTCAGGATATCAATAGGGTAAGCTTATTTATTTTGTGTAGACAACCATCGGTTCTATGGAGTTTGTGCTTTGAACCGCAAAGAACCGGGAGTGATCAAAAATGGCGATCTTTCTCTGGTCCTAGTCTAGTAGGAAAAAAAAAATTGAAAAATCTAGTCCAAAAATCCTATTCGAATTTTAATCATAATCTTCAGGTATATGACTACATCAAGAATAACATCTCAGTGAAAGTGGAAAAAACTCGCTATGTACACTCAGAAATCTGCGGAAACCATTGCGAAGTGAATCAGCTGCTGTGGGCATTCCAAAAATGTGTGGAAGGAGTCTACGCCAATGAGGATGTCTTCGTTGATCATCCGCAATCTCGCTACCAAGGTTATACCTTCCTAATGGCTCCGCACATCTTCGGAATTGAGAGAAAAATCCCCGGTCAGGTGGTTGTTGAACAACGCGATATTGAAGAAGAAAAAGACGCAAACTCGTCAAGTAAAGTCTTCATCCCTTACAATAGTCAAGCCACCTGGCCAGTGAATAGCAACCGGACGGCGATTGCTTCTGCCAGCCTGATTGCCATCTACTTCCAAGCCCCGATTCCTGACGACTACTCGACAAATATTGTAACAGAATGGGAGGAGGCAGTCTTCCGCTGGAGTCAGGATCCCAACCGCCCGTTTGAGCATCTCCGCATCGATGTGATGGGCGATAAAGTCCTTGGAAGAGAGATGACCCGGGGTGGACTCTCCCTACTTCCCCATTTGATTGCTGGCATCACTCTCACCGTCCTATTCGTAACAATCGCCGTCCTATGGTCAGCCAGATCAGCTGGCGGCTGGCATATTGGACTCTTCTTTGTGATTCTTGGAATCATCATGTCGCCTCTGCTGGCTGTCTCTTCGACCTTCGGAATGATGGGATTCATGGGTATTGAGACCTATCCCATGCACATGGTCATCCCCTTCCTCATCCTGGCTATTGGCGTCGATGATGCCTTCTTAATGACTCATTCCTGGAATCGTCTTAGACCTAAAGTTGCTCCATTCGGCAATAAGAATACAGCCGATCTACTGGCTCAAGTTAGTCCAAAAAAATAAATAAAAAATAAATCTATTTCAGGTTTTGGAAGAGGTTGGCCCATCAATCACAATAACTTCTCTAACAAATGCTATGGCTTTTGCGATTGGAGTGGCTGTAGCCGTGCCTGCAATGCAGATGTTTTGTATAACAGCAGCTGTGGCCATCTGTCTGGATTTCCTGTTTGAGATCACTCTCTTCGGTAGTATGCTCGTCATCTCTGCTCGCTTCCAGCCAAGCGCTGCTGAAGAAGAGAAGAAGAACAAGGAGAGCCTCGGTTTCCGCTATGGTCGTGAGCTGACTCGACCAAGGACTCGCCTTCTTATTGCTCTCCTTACTGTCGCCTATGTAGCCGCTTCAATATTTGGCACAATTCAGATGGAAACTAAGGTCGATTCGCAGAAAATAATCCCAGAGAATTCGACCCTCCGCATTTCGGATCAACTCTTCAAAGAATATTATTGGAAGGAATACGAGGCCATCTACATCTATGTCAATAATCCGCCATCTAAATTGGATGCTGATAGTCTGAGAGAGTTGAAGCAGATGGTTGAGGAATTCGAGTCAATGCCCAGGGCGATTGGAAACAAATCAACTATGCTTTGGCTGAATGACTATGAAAAAGGCACTCGGCCTCTCTACAAGCTGTATAATTTCCTCGGAGGCGGTGGCTATACCTTGGATTATGAGGAGTTGCCCCAATTTGTTCAAGAGCCATTGGTTGGAAGCTTCTGGAATCGAACGATGAAATGGCACAGAGAGCCGGAGACAAAGCACGTTATAATGGATCAGTTCTTCTTCGTAACGGGGATTCATAACGCGACGACTTGGGTAGAGAGAGCTGAAAATATGCTCGAATGGCGGGAGATTGCTGACAAATGGCAGAAATTCAATGTGACCGTCTATTCGGAGAATTCTGGTGTCTTCGAAGGGATCTTCAGTTTGGGCGGACAGACCATTCTTGCAGCCTCACTGACGCTGATCTCAATGACGGGTGTTTGTCTTCTCTTTGTGCCCAGCTTCATTGGAGTGATTTGTGCCGGACTGGCCATCGCTTCGATTTCTATCGGCGTCCTGGGCTTCCTCTCTCTATTTGGAATGGATCTCGACCCCGTGACTATGTCAGCCATTGTGATGTCGATCGGATTCAGCGTTGATTATACTGCCCACGTCTCATATCACTTCCAACATTCACTCTCCATCCTGCCAAGGTGAGATTTGTCCTTGAAATCAATCTTCTCCTTTTAGTCATGCAACATCAGCTGAATGTGTCCAATATACGGTCGAGGCTGTTGCTTGGCCGATGGCTGAAGCGGCCGTCTCGACGCTTGTCTGCTTCCTGCCTGTGGCATTGCATCCCGATTATACGCCAGCCGTCTTTACAAAAACCATCTTCTTTGTCGTCCTCTTCGGAATCATCCACGGCTTGGTCATCCTTCCAACTGTCTTGGCCATGATCCCAAGGAAATTCTTTTTCTTCAGTAAGTTTTATTTTGATTGCCTCGAAAAAAGATATTTCAGCTCCCGATGAGGAGGAAATAATCCCGACTGTTCAAGCAGCTACTCGGCCATTGCTCTTACCTCCTCCGGGTCTTCCTGTCAAGCCGTTGTCATCGGAGGCCTCGTCGCTGAGTGGTGAGACGACAGTCTCACTTCTCGCCTCTTCCGGGTCGTAACCTGCTGTGCCATTCCGCCTTCTTCCTCAGGGCCTTCTCTCTCTCCTCCATTTCACTTATCACGGATGCCATTCGAGCTCTCGCCAAATCCTATATACCGGTCTACATTTGTCCTGTACATGTGCAAGAATTTGTGTCAATGCTTTAAAAAAGACAATAAAAATGGAAACTCAAATTCTTCTTTCTTTTCATTTCAGTGAAGAGAATAGGAGGCTTATCAGCAATAATAAGTCGCCTAATGCTTTTAGATAATCTACTTAGAAAATAGACTTTTTACGCTTTTACGTAGCTTTAGAATATTTCAGATCTTTAACCATCATCATCCAAGTTATTTCTTTTTTTAAAATTCCTGTAAAATTTTCTCTTTTATTCTTCTAATGTGCTCTTTGTTCTACAAATAATTCAAGAGATAAGATATCGACCAACCATTCTAGCCACCAGGGCTGTCTTAATTTCAACTTTTCTCACCGTCTTTCTTTTTCGATGAGTCTTTCTAAAGGACTTGCTGTAAATGCCGGTAATTAGTTAATTCAAAGTGTTTCAATTAAATTAAAGTAATCCCCGAATTTACTGCAAACGAATTCAAATCCGTGAAGCAAATTGGCATCGGCGGGTTTGCTCAAGTCTTCTCAGGAGATCATGATGATCTTGGGTGTGTCCATTCAGTTTTTTGAAGAGTTCATTCTGCTTTCTAGAAAAATAGCCATCAAAAAGTTAACGTCTACTGTTAATAAAAAAGAGTTCACAGAACTGATGGTCCTTGTGAAGGTTTTTTCGCTTTTTCCCACAAATTCAAGGCTTTTAGAATTCAAATCATCAGAATATTGTCCGTTGCTTTGGTTTATTAGTATCAGGAGTTGCTGATGCATTCTCTGATCCGGATATGTGCACGGGATATATCATGGAATTTATGGAAATCGGCAGTCTTCATGGAGTAATCCACGGCAAGACTCAAAACTACGATAGAATCCAAGTAGCCAGCTGGATTCAGTTAGCCGGCAGTGGGATACAGTATCTTCACCGTCAGGGGATAATTCATCGCGATATTAAGCCTGCCAAGTGACAGGAGAATTATTTGTAACCGATTGCTTGATTTTTAGTATCCTCCTTGGACATTCACTTAACGACTTGAGAATTTCTGATTTCGGTCTGGCCAAGGTATCTCTAGATAAATCGAATAAATTTACGAAAGGGTAAGTGACAAAAGAACTGGAAATTAAGAGAAGTCCAGACAAGGAACTGTCAATTACATGGCACCAGAAGTCTCAGGAACCAAGTATTCCCAATCAGCTGATGTCTACTCGTTGTCAATCACCATTTGGGAAATAATCAATAGGAGGTAAAACTTTTTTCTGTTGTTTTTAAAGAAACTTAGAATACCATTTTGCCACTTGGGAAATATTGCTTTCTATGATTTGATTAAACTAATTGTAGAAGGTGAAAGGCCAGCGTTGGAAGGAAATTCTACAATGGCGAATTTGTTGAGAAGGTAGAAATTATTTAAATAATTGGTCGAAGACGAATCTAGAGGATGGGATAAAGATCCAACCAAGCGACCGCCAATTGCTGAATTTATTAGCTTTGCGAAGAAATTTAAGGAATTTATCATTGCTGAGAAAGCTAGAAGCCAATTGCCGCCTGAATCGGCTGTACCAGTTCAATCTTCATTACCGCCAGCTCAACCTTCAAAGCCAATACTAGTTCAGCCACCACTATCAGTTCCATCTTCAATATTATTAGCTCCACTTCCGCCATCAACTGCGCCTCCACCATCAGTTAAGCCTTCAGTTGCACCTCCATCGTCAATTCGACCTCCACCAGCTCCATCTTCACTACAAATAGACTCCATTCCACCTTCGCCAGAAGTTAAATTGCCACCGCCTCCAAAAGATAGTCTTCTTGAGTTGGTCTTTGGAGGATTGAGTCTAGATGCACAGCCAATTCCCCCGAATAACTCCGTTCAGTTTCAAAACTATGCTAAAAAAAGTAGTACTGTGGTAGCAAAGGAAGTAGGAAGAGCTGTGGAAAAATCTAGAAAAGAAACGGTATGTTTTTTTTCTGTTAGTCTCAGTTGATTTGATGTTCTTTTTCAGTTGATCCTCTTCGCTAGAAATTCTGCAAAAACAGATAACGGATCAGCCTTTATTATTAATGAGAGAATGGAATGGGTAAAGTTGACATTAAACATGCCACAAGAAAGCACAAATGTCTCAGTTGAATTTATTGATGGAGAACTGTATGCGATCGGGACGAAGCTTGATTCTCCTTTTATTACTGAACTACACAAATTCGATAGGAATTTCCAATGGCAAAAGCTAGAAGATATACCCGAAGAGATGGCTATCACCAACTTTATTACTTTTGTCCAAGACAAGACCATTGGGATAATTGATATCGAAGGAGAGGCTGGACTCATCTATGATACTGAAGACGAGGAAGAACCCTGGGGTTTAATTAAGTTAGTCATCCTTTTTTTGTATTTTAACCCATTGACGACAATCGCGTTTTGGAAAAAAAGAGTCGCGAGGGACCGACGCTTTTTTTCCCAAAACGCGACTGCAACCCACATGTGGACTACACGGTCCCACGCGGCCAAAAAAGTGTAGTCCACATGTGAACTACATTGTCGTCAATGGGTTAAATATCTAGAAGGCTAGAGGTAGACTTAGATTGGAATGACTTAGTTATAGTCTATCTGAAAAAAAGACGCCAAAACTACTTATTAAGCTACATATTTTTTTCCAGGAATTTGAATTATGTTGCTACCGGATATTCAAATTATTGCACCAGTGCAGCCGTGGTCAAGGATACACTATTTTTAAGCACAAGGGAGGGAGATTTGGCGATGTTTGACGGCGAATGGATTGAATTCAAATCAACTCTTACAAACTGCTACGGGCCGTCCATATTCGGCATTGGAAATTATCTTTATGCAATTGGGGACGAGACTCCTTCGATAGCAAACAAAATGGTTCGATTCGATCTGGATGACAAGTATAGTTCCTGGGAACGAGTTCTATCGCCTCAAGTTAAAAGAAGAGATTTTCTTGGTTTTGGATTAAACAATGAAATTATTGTGATTGGACACGATGAGGAGAAAAGTCAACAGAATAATGGAGATTTTATTTCTTCGGAAATATTTGATGGAAAAGCATGGCGAAGAGGACCAATGTTGAAACACGATATAGATCTTTTATATTGTGCCATAGTCATTCCTGGTAACTATGCAGACCGTTTACTCAAAGCTTTTTCTTCCAAATAAATCTATTATTTTTGAGAGCAAACAGCCTACAACGACTTCTATAGATGCAGTAATCGAGGCGAGACTCAGAAGCGCGAATAAAAGCTGCCGGACTGTCAAAATCCAGAGTTTTTTGCCCTCTTGATTGCTCGCTTTTTATTAGAGTAGCGTTTAATCTGGCTCAGCAATCCATGATCTGTTATAGACCCATGATCCCCACTACCCGAGGGTCACCCCCTATAGATAAGAGAGAGAGAAGGCAAGACTGATTTATCAAAGGATAATGCTCCTTTTATAGCACGTCTATAACAGATCAATTAAAATTCAGACACAAAATAAAAGATTTATTCATAAAGCGCCCAGAAAATCTTGTATTTCTTCTTTCGTAGGCTTTGATTCAGAAGCTAAAAACCATTTTGCTAAAGCCTCTGCTTTATCAACTGGCTCTGTAGGATTTTCTCTACTCTTTTGACTAAAAAATTCATAAACTTTTTCCATATTTGGGCGGTTTTCTATCCCTTCGACCATCATTCTAAAAGCTAAGCTCTTTTAATAGACTCCGATTACCCAATATGGAAGAGCCAGACTTCTGATGAGATTCGAATTACTTCTGGATAGGAACGGCCTTCAACAATTGAATCGCCAATCGACCAATTATTTCCAGCTTGGGCAGCCAGACTTCCAGCTTTTGTTGTCTCTTCTACTGTTGAATCCATGGGAAAGACTCGATAGATCATATGCCAAATGGATCTTCCCAGCGAGAAAACATCCACAGTTGGATTGTAAGCCTCGTCCGTGTAGGCTTCTTTGCAGTTGTAGCCCTCTGTTCCAAACCAGACTGTTTCTGTGAAATCTTTTGCTGCCAGAGCTGTATTTTTAATTATTTTTGCTATTCCAAGATCAGCTATTTTTAGGATAGAATGATCCGAGTTCAAGACCATGCTGGAAATCGCCTTTTTGTCGAGAAATGGCTACAAACTTGGCTGGTTTGACATCTCGATGCGTTATCTTGTTGTCATGGAGGTAGCAAAGGCCACTAGCTGCTTGGGTAGCCCAGAACAATATCTCCTTCTCAGTATATTTCTTCCCTCGAGCGATCACTGGAAATTCAATAAATTAGCCTTTTTTAAAAATAAAATCAACATTCACATAACGAGCCTCCTTTACAGTATTCCATCAAGATTCCAATCTCTTTGTTGTCTTCTGTAATAAAACCGAAAAGATCTACAATGTGTTGATTTCCTTGCAGCTGAAAGCGGCCTTTCTTCCAGAATAATAGGCTCACCGAGAGTAAAGTTGTTATTTCATTTTTGATCAATTGAGAATTCATCTGCTCAGTATCAAAATATTTAGCAGCATGCAGCACTGGAGACTTTATTGTTGAGACGAGGACTGTATTCCCTTGTCCACCAACACCGAGTTCTTTAATCTTCGTCAAGGAGCTTTGTTCGTAGGAGACAAAGCGAGAACGCTAACAATTTATTTGTAGTTTTTTGCGATGACTTACGCCTTGCATTGAGAGAACACTTCCCCAGTCGCCGCCGAAAAGAATCCCAATCTGGAAAATTGAGATCCTAGGAAGGAAGAGAGATTTACCTTTTCTGTTGGTATATTTTCATTGCTTTTTTCAAACATTCCGAGTAAGGCCTAAAAATGTTGTTTTTAAATATCCTGTTTTACTTTAGATATTGTGAGTAGAGAAGTTTGATTTAAACTTGGAAAATAGTGAGTTCTCTCTTGACTCAAAATCATCTTCTTTATTTTTGTGTAGTAGCTGGTTGTTTCGATAAAAACATTAATGCAGCGCCCGTCTCTCCCTCCATATTGTTTAATGTCCCCAGTTGTTCGGAGTTTATAGACAAACATCTACAAATAGTAGCCAACTACCGTATTCTCTCTCTTGAAAGGGCAGATTGTCATGAATTTACTTCAGATTCCACAATTTCCTCAAGTCTACAAGGTTGTAGCTCTTTCGGGGAAGCGAGAGAATACGATAGATTCTTAGAAAGCTTACCAAAAGAGTTTTGACAAATGCTTGAAGGAAAGCAAACGGGTAATTGTCTATGTCTTCACTAAGCGACTCAAGTGCTTCTTCGGAAACATTTTGTTCATACAACGATTCCTTTATTAGGAACTCTACAAAAACTTTTTCTGCTTTCCATCGAGATTCCAATAGTTGTTTCATCTCTTTTTCTAGTTTTTCATCTAGAAAATCTTCAAAAAACTTGGCAACGCACTGGAAATTTCAATTAAAGTTGAGGTTGAAACCAACGGCGCAATAAATCTGCAAAGTTTGGAATTGCATCAAACTGAAAGAATAATTCTTCAGAAGTGCCCATGCTTGTTCAAAATAAATTTGAGAATGATGTCCGCCTCGCTTCCAACCAACAAGCAGCAGAAACAGCCTTTCTCCTTCATGCGAAGAGTGCTGTCGCTTTTGAGCACTTTTTTGGAATAATCATACCTCTTTTGAAAACATTTCATAGAGGGATTCAGAAATCAAACCAGCTGATTTAATGAGATTGTGGTTTTTCCTTTCGTCTTCTTGCTGTAAAATCGATTTCAATCTTGTAGAAAAATTTCCAAGAAGTCGTAAAAGTCCTTCCCAAGTAGAGCTAGAATTTTTTAAAGGCTGCAGGCTGCTTACCCTGCCTCATAAAATTGGCTTCCATTTATTTGAAAAATATCGATTAATAGATCGTAAGATATCCTCGTTTCCATTTCATTTTTGTATTCATTGGGATTTAAATCAAATCTAGAAGGCCTGGAAGAATCAATGGATTTTTGAGTCTTGGATCCAACAAAATTTCTTCTATAGTCTGCTCAGAAATAAAGACGCCAACTGATGCCCCGAGAATTGGTGTTTTGAGGCGAGATTGAGAATTTTTTTGGATAAAATGGCTCAAACAACCCCTTTTCTCGGGGCATCAGCCGTCGTCTTTTTTCTGAACAGACTATTTTGAAATTAAACAGGAGACTTCTATTAGCAGAAATACGGTACATTTCCATTCTTTTTTGAGCGTAGATTGCACCAAGATTGAGGATTTGTGAATATTGAGAAATCGACTTGTTGTTGTCATCAAGTTTGAACATCTCTGGTTGAAAATTACCCAATAAAGGATTCGGATAATACTGTAGCAGACTTTTGCTATAAAATGATGCATCTTGAAGCTCCTCTTTCTGTTGAAGGTGATTAAGCAAAGCTGATTCAAAATACCCACCAATAAGTCATAAGTCAAGCTAGTTTCCATTTCTTTATACTAAAAGCTGATTAGGTTAAAAGGCAAATTCAATCCTTACAAAGTCTTCAAACGCCTTGATGACAATTGAAGGATAGATTGAATTGAACGAGAAATAGTTGAAATATCTCCACTTCCAGACTTTATCGTCGTCTTTGGTTTTAAGAAACTCTTGGGTGTGCCTGTAGATCATTTGTGTTATCTCCATTTTTACCTGGAAATCCTCATTTATCTTCAGATCTTCCAGCTCAACTCCAATAGGTTAGTTAGACTTACACCAAGTTCTTTAATTTCTTGCTTCTCTTTATTTGTTGCGAATGGAATCATCAATGAGAATAACCTCCCCTCAGAATGACTTTCTAAAGGATAGGCGCCAGCTAATATCTCATTCTCCTCGAGGAGAAGTATCAAATCTTTTGTCATTTTCTGCAATTTAATGTCAATTCAATTGAGTAGAAATATCATCGCTTGAAAGGAATCATCCTAGTTCTTTTCTACTAAGTGAAGGGTCAACTTTGTGAAATCTTTCACTTGCTTTCAATGTTCTACAAAGTTGTAGCTCCTGCTCTCCTCTACAACTTTGCGGAAAATCAAAAATAGGTCAAACCTATCCAAAATTATGAAAAGGATGAGAGAGAGAGAGATACAATAGGTCGAAACCTTAAGCCTTACTTCACGATATCGAGTGGGGATGTCAAGTTCTCCCTTGGAATAGCTGATATCTCCAGTTCTTTTATCGTGTTTTTCAAATCCCGCGATGTAGGCTACAATGCGATGGCTTGATTCAACTTTCTGTTCATAGGTTTCACAGAATTTCTGATAAATTTAAAATTGTTTTCATAAACTTACAAACTTTTCAAACAAGACGCTTGCAACTTCATATAAAATGCTTTGATATAGAAAGTTATAGGAGGCGATTTGACTCATCATGCTCCATACTGAAACCATTACTGTATTGTTCTTTTAAACGAACAGTTCGAGGCGCGTAAAAGGCAAAGAGGAGATGATTTTTGGCAAAAAAACATATTTTTGGATGGAGTTGCGGTCCTTTTAAAAGCAGCCTTTTACCTGTCATTCTAAAGCTATCTTCTACCAGCGTTGGTCCTTTATCAAAAATATACAAAACGATGTATTTGAAACACTCAGGTGAAATCTAAACTAAACATTTTAGCTGTGATTTGTCCTACAATCCACATATGTCCTGGACAATGTTCATCCGAATCATTCATAAAATAAGCAGTTTCGTAGTCAAACCTCATTTCGCTTAGCATATTCACATTTCCGTTTATAATAAACTCACGTAGTCTGTCAATCATTACAACTGGCAATGTCTGTATTAAAGTTTTGTTAGCGTCAAAAGCCATTACCTTGAGCTTTTCTCTGTCTTCCGTCATTTGCCAAGAATATTCTTCGTTGGCTAGGAGATTCGCGTTGATTTGCACTTCATCGGGAGTGGCTAGATGCTGTTAATTTCAATTATTGCTGTTAGGGAGGAAAACACCTCCAATCCGTCGTCGAAATACTCAGCAAAAATGTTTCTAATTTGAGTGTCGATCTTTTCCGGCATCCAGCTGTAACCAGCCCCCATCTTCAAGGCAGACTACTTCTCAAAAAAGAAGAGATCTTATCAGTGGCAGTCTGAATCAAACTGCTGAGAAAACTTAGTTTGTGACTAGACGAAGAAGTAGGAAAGAAGACAGGAGAATGCTTGTTGGCAATGCAAGCGGCTGGACAATCAATAATCTGACCGGCTGACACCAAGTGAATACTTTCTCACCCTTTCAGTTCTCTGTTTGATTTTATTCTCTAATCAACTGAGAAATCTAAAAGTCTATTTTCATCCTTGTTCAATCAACTATACTATATTTTCATCTTTATTAGACATCACAATGAAGTTAAAAGAGAGCAATCAAATGACAAAACAACAGGCAACGCGGAGAGACAAAGGAAGAGGCGGAGAGGGCAGATGTGTTTATGGACACTTTTCTTTTTGGATGGTCTAGTCGAATCAACCGTTGCTTACCCCCTTTATATGAATGAGATAAATAACTCATTTTTGTGATTCTAATTTTAGGAGGAGGCTGGCACCAGATACCCCAAAAAATGCCTTCGGAACAGCTCCAATTGCTGTTAGCCTGAACGGGGGCCATAAAACGACCGCGGGTCGTAATTCAAAAGAAAATAATGCGAAGTCGATATCTTTTGGTTACAGATAATTAGCCTCGAATTACTTATTCCCTGTGTCTGAGCGGATAGATGACGAGCAAGCGTCAAAGGGGCTTCAAAAGAGAGGGAGAATTATTACAGTAATTTAATTGCTGTGAGTAATTTTCAGTCTCATCAAACTGTTAACTAAACAGGAAACAAAAGTCAAATAGAAGCGCTCATTTCTTAAGAAATTCTCCTTCTAGTAAGGATGTGTGATTGGCTAAATTTGATAGTCTTCTGTCTCAAATTGAAGAGAAAACTTGAAAATCTATCTTCCAATTTCTGGAAAAAGTTGAACCTCTGGCTTTCAAACCGATTAAAAGGCTTTTCCTGATGCTCCGACTTTTCCCTCCTCCTTCTAGGATAAATTAGAGTTCAATGGAGAGGTTCTTTTCCAGTCTGTTAATCCAAAAGAATCATACGGTTCATAGAAGAATCTCTTTGACGCAATCAGTGTGCATTTCTTCCCAACATCATTATATTTATTACACGCACGAGGACAAACTCTTGTGAACAAGTCACCTTTTATCACATTGACGTCAAAGGGATACATTGTTACCGGGGATACAACATAGAAAGTTTGTTTCTTATGCGGCCGGTGGGATGAAGAGACCATAGGGAGGGGGACCATTGGCGGGGAATCCCCATTCGCGGATCTCTTTGATCACAGTGGTTTCTTGGTCTAAATGCTCCTCTTGGAGTCCAATCAATCTACAGAAGTCTTTGACAAAACCCAGATAGGAGATGCAGTAGAAGAAATACAAAAAGGTGAATGGCTGACCATCTTCCCAGGTGAGACGAGCCATCAAGCAAGTATAGCTCATCTCCCAATTCCTCATAAAAATGAAGACATAACGATCCTGGTCGGGTTCAGGAGCCTCTGAAGCGAAGATCTTCCAATGGTCAGGAGCGTCATCCATCGAGCAGTCCATATGCTGAGGAAACTTGAGATAATCGGTATCGCTGTTGGAATCCATCCACTGCAAACAAATGATTCAGTTAGATTCTCAGAGAAATTATGAGACAATGTGTTCTTCTATTGAAATCTTCTTTTTGGCGGCGAAATTGAAAGGAAGTCAATTGGAAAGCCATAGACAAATGCGCTTTCAACGAAAATTTTTGGCTTTCGAGGGAGGATTCATCTCATTTTTTGAGAGTGTTTTCTTTTTTTTTTGAATTTTGATTTTCGCTCTGAAAAATAACACGGCTTTCCAAAGACCAAAATGCTCATTATCTCACGTACCCCAAGCGCATAAAAATGAGAAAAATCTAAAAATAAGTAGCCTCAAAAGCTCATCTAGAAGGGTTCAATTCTTAGCTTTAGCATAATCAAATGATCAGGCTTTCTCTCTCTCTCTCTCTCTCTCTCTAGTAGCGCAAAAAGATTGTAGCTTTAAGATTGAAGAGAAAGAAAGGAAAAGAAGCAAACAGAGTGTTTTCCCAAGAAGAATAGAGAGTAGCCTATTGGTATTCACATAAATTTTATTGCTTTCCGATCAGAATAAATCAGAAAAAAATTGATTAAAAAAAGCTCTCTATACCAGCTTAGAGTCTGGTAAAACATTCTCGGGGGTCTCTTCGAACAAAAAGGTTTAATTACAAGGGCCGGAGAATTTTGATTCATGGGAGTCCGGGACAGAAACGACTTTGCGAAAAAATAAAAAATCTCAAAATAGAGGGATGTGCATAATTCTTCTAGTTGATTAAATTTAATAAAAGCGATTGCTCACCTGCTTAAGGCGTTCTTCGTCAGCCGAAAGAGTCTCCTCTTTTACCAGAATCTTCTCAATTTGCATCAGTTGATTTCTCTCCCTGAAAATGAAGCCCTCTCTTCAAAAGACGCTAATCTGAGGGGTGAAAAGAAGAGAAAATGAATGAGACACTTGTCGGGGTGTCAATTGCCCTAGCCTCCCCAACCAGCCCTGCTCTGCTAATCACAAGATGTATGGAGCTGTGGTGTCCGGGGAGGAGCTGAGAGGAGGCGGCCGTCTTCTTAAAATGGCCCGTTTCCATGGGACCCGTATCAGTCTTGGCTGCCACATGAGTCGTGGGAAGGGAAAAGCCACAAAACGAGCAGAATTTATTGGCTTAGGAAGATTGGTAGAGAGAGGGAGAGCCTAGCAAGGATTACGGATGACATCTCATTTTCTGGGCATCTATGGCCGAAGGAACAACGCCCAAGGAGAGAGACAAATGGACCATAGCTATTAGGGCGAGAGAGGAAGGAAAGATCAATTTTATACAGCTAAGCGACTCACAATTTCCAGCCACTAGTTGTGCCTGGCGATGACAATATTACTGCGTTTTTTGACACATCAGAATTACGCATTTTTAGTCGATAAATCACCCAGTAGTTAGTCAGCTCTCAAGCCCACTCGCGGCTATTTTGGGGCCTCTCTTCGCCCCTACAAATAAGAATAAAAAGTAACATATTTATTTGACCTTTAGCGGTGTAGATAATATTCCGTGCTGGTCCTATGATCTCAGCACAGAGCCGAAGTGTTCTAAAGGACTCTACATTTGCTAAAAATGCCCAAAAAGATGAGAATCTTTCCTCTCGAAGTTTTTGATTCAAAATGTTGTGAATATTCCCTATAAGACGCGCAAAGAATTGGGAAATAAATAATAAAGATTACTGTACAAATGTCTACATTCGATCATCATGATTATGAAGGTTTAGGATTGAGATAAATTAAAAGAGGTAGGCTAGTGCGAAAGTAGGATAAAGAGGTAACTTCTAGATGTCAAATTGGAACTATCAAAGCAAATGACAAGAACGGAAGTACAAATAATTCTACTCAATCATCTAAAATGACGATTCCATTATCTATTCTTTGTTTTTTGGCTGGTGGAGGCTCGCTAAAAGGATCTTCAGATCTTCAAAAAAAAATGCCCCACCTTTCAAGACACATAAATAATGGTGGAATGGTTATCGGCCGATTTTTTAATTCCTGAACGAATTCAAAAGTGATCTCTTTGTTTGCTTTTTCGAGCTTTGGATTGCAGACTGAGCTCAACATTTTCCAATTTTCTGTCTTAAAATATGGGCCACTTTCTGATAAATCTTCCAAATCTCCAGCTTCGAATGGGAAATCTAAATTTAAAAGCGTTTTTTTCTCTCAAAAAGCCGTATTGAATCCAGATAATTCTCTCAAATGACTCACAACTTTCTTTACGTCGAATCGCATGATATAAATTAAGCATTATATTCCTAAAACTAAAAGTCTCTTTGAAAGAATTCAGCTTGGTGTGGTTGACTGCAATCTTCCTGATGAATTGCACAAAATGCACGTAGGTCGGGATATAGCAGCAAACAATATCCGATATGACACCGCTCTCAGGGATCTCTAAGATGATAAATGAGATGATTCCAAATTTGCTGGCATGAAAGTGGATGCTGAAGTTTTCTCCTTTGTATAATTGATCAGTTGAATCAGATAATTCTAACCGCAACCCATCCATCACTATTTGAGGAGCCGATTCCACTGTGAAATACACAATTTGTTCTGATTGATAGAAGGCTAGTCTCTGAAGTTGAGAATTACGAAAGCTAAGGGATAAATCACCTCACAAGCAGCTAGAATGAGATAAGTAAAAAAAGTAGCATCTTCTAGGTCCCCTCCCCGCCAAGTGATGTGAAACTCTGATGAGTTATTAAGAGATTGGGTCACTGCAGTGCACAAAAACTTCATCATTCTAATTTTTTCCTTAAAAAATTTATTCTTAGAGACCCTTTATTCCCACCTTTTTACTGGGAGCTTTTGCGCTTTTTAGCAAATTGCCATCAATCGAAACAGTTAGTTTAGTTGGATGGAGTTTCATAATTGTCTCTACGTTTGTTCGAGTGTTCGTGAATATCAAATGATCAACATTGAAGGAGCACTTTTCGCTCAGAATTATGTTAAATATAGTCCAGTGTCTTTCCTGAATCTCCCAAACTCTTATTCAAAAGGGTAACCTACATGATTAATAAAGTTGAGAAATTCAAGAATAGAGAAATGGAAGAATCGAAATGTTTGAATTGTCTGGGCTAATTGGACAATAGCCTCGGGAGTCTGGAAACTTAAAGAATTAGATCAATTGAAAAGTTACTTTTTCTTGGCTAATTGTGACCACCTTTGTCAATTTGAACTTTATTTTATCAGCGTTTTGATTGATTAAACCATAGATCCACTTCGAAGTCCTCATAAAAGTAAGAAAGTCTTTGGGTTTCATCTAAATTTGTTTGATATATTTCAATCTATTCAACTCACTCGAATGATGATGCTGATAATACAATCATCACTTAACTGGCGAATAAAGAAGGTGTCTTCAAAACGTAATGGCTTCCTATATTGTTAGAGCTGATTTAAAGAGACTAGAACTCACGAGATGTGCCTCTTTCTGGTTGATTGATAAGAATTTGAACAAACTGGAGGTTCTGCAACTGGTTCCATATTTAAATCCTAAATTTAAAAAATTATGAAAAAAACTTGAAAGCAGAGAGGGGGCTTAGGGTTTCCGACTGTTGACCATTGGGTATAAATTGATCGGCTCGTAAACTTTAGAGTTCAAGGTCGGCCAGGGCCCTCTGGCCAGCTGCCCAGAAAACTTCCCATAGCAGCAAAAATGGAAGGGAAGAGGATCAGTTGAATAGAGAAGGAAACAATTTGGAAACGTTAAACCTCCAGGCATTAAAATGCACTAAGTGAGGAGGTCGATTTAGAAAATAAATGAGCTGTCGTCACGGGAGGCGTTTGAAACTAGCCAGGGGGCCGCAGGCATAGCGCCGATGTGCAGACAATAAGGAGAGAGAGCATGAGAAACGGCGATGCAACACCTGGGGGGAAGAGGCTGACTGACCTTCGGTCAGAAGGGGGAGCACCCTGCGTCCATGCCATCTCGCATTTTTGATTAATCTTCATTATCTGACACGTTAAAATATGCTAATTATTGAAACACACACTGCCAAATGGAAGAAAAAGGGGGAGAAAATTAAAGACCGAAACAAATTGGCGGAGAAAAGATGATATAAACAAGTTGCCGAAACTACCTGGAAGGTCAAAGACTCTCAAAATAGATAACCAAAAGATGCGGAAGCTTATCTGTCTTATCTTTATTCTTTGCTCAAAAATAGTAGCGCCAATTAGCCTTCCACACATTTTTCGGCCCAAGCGCACTAATCAAAAACCCATGACCGGTTGTAAGTTGAAGGGAGAGGATTGCTTGGTCTCTTTATCAGTACTCTAGCAACCTGCAACTTTACCGAACAAATTAGCTTACAAGATAAGAGAGGTCAGATATTTATTAAAAAAGAGTTGAGACCAGATATTTCTCTCAAAAATGGATGGATGAAGGCTGCTTGTCGCCTCGTATTACGCGAGAGCGAGAGAGAGAATATTTAATGGATGTGACTGTATTCTTCCCCCTTTCCGGCTTATTAGAGTTTGGGCGTATCAGCTATACTTAGAGGATTTGTTACCTGTCGCCAGCTAGCCATCACAGGTGCAGCCTTAGCCCATTTATTTCCGAGAGAAAGGAGTACGCGTGTGTGTGTGTGCTCGACGTAAATGGATAAAGCTGAGACGGAGTGAATTTACATTTGTA
The DNA here is from genome assembly GCA_932521405.1 of Oscheius sp. JU1382. NCBI lineage: Eukaryota > Metazoa > Nematoda > Chromadorea > Rhabditida > Rhabditidae > Oscheius > Oscheius sp. JU1382. The sequence goes on from OW051479.1 coordinate 8,790,485, forward strand.
CAGAGTCGCTTTCATTATTTATTCGTCGCTAATGAAGATGGCTTATTGGCAGAGTGTCTAAACGAAGATTCTAAAACTTGTGGACAAAACAAAATGGAAAAACATGAACATCGAAATATAGTTCCGATTCCTTTCTCTCCAGGTCATCCTTCTATTTCAGTTCAAACTTATTTAAAACAAACAAATGATAGATTTATTTGCATAATAGAGACAAGTTTAGAGATCTAATATTCTATTAAACTCCCAGAAAGGAGCTTATTTCAATCTCGATTATTTTTTGTACAAGCAAAAATAAATAAGAGCAATTTGTTTAGGGAAAAGCGCCCCTCATCCCCCTTTCTGATAAAGTAGTAGAGTTTCTATAAGAGCAGAAGAAGCGGGTTTGAAGAGGCAAACTCCTGTGAGCATTAATTGAATAAGTCTTTTCATTTCCACGAAGATTTCCAACTTTTTCTGAAAAAAAAAGTCATCCCAATCATCAAAAGTGGTTGGAGTCGGATAACCAAGATTAAAGCACTTAGTTTTGCAAGCTTAATTATGAAGCTCTAACAGAAATTGATTGATTAAGCGTATCTTGATTTTAAAATGTTATTTTTGCTTGTCTGACCTTTCATGGGTCATTTGATTCATTCAATGTCGTTTCTATTGAGATGGTCACATTTTATGCGCCTCACTCAAAATCTGCAGTAACTTTATTCGAAGAAAAATACAGGTTATTAAAATCTCTCAAGTAAACTTTCTTCAAATGAATGGGGAATGGAGATAGAAGCAAAACTTGACAGACTTTGGGGAAGAATTGGACCATCAATCCAGCTATTTCCATCAAATATTTCAGTTGAATTTGACCCACTACCGCCGAATAGAATAACTCGATTGGTTGGAAGAATCCCAGCTCCAAAACAAGCTCTCGTTTGTTTTAAACTCGCCCTCTCTTTCCATTTCTTCTCAAGATCTTCTAGATCAATTTCCCATACACTATTATATAAAATTCCATCTCCATTTCCACCAAAAATTGATAAAATAGAGCCATTGGTGATGAGCATAGAATGAGCGCAGCTTTCAATGGGCAAATCACAAAATAAGATCCATTTCTCTAGGTCTGGATCGAACATCTCCACAGATTTTAAATAATCTTTATTGACTCCTCCAGTGACGAATATTCTATCCTTATAAACTGCCGCTGCTGCGTCGAATCGAGTTTGATTCATCTCTCTGGAAGATTTATTTCCATCGGAGTGGCAAACTTACGGCATGTAGGTCCACTTGTCTTGCAGAATATCATATTTTTCGACTGACTTCATTTCACAGCCGCTATGATATCCTCCAATTGCCCAGATATTTCCCTTGTATGCAACAGAACTATTTGAAATGTTGCTTCTTTGGCCATTCAGCGGCGCTAGGCTCTTCCATGTTCCATTACTTTCTAATTTGTAACAATTCCGTTGGTAGGCAACTCCTATAAATCCTCCAAATATGTAGATCTCATTGTTGAGGAAAACACTCCCAAAGAATCGAATTTCTACTGGAAGAGTGATTTTGAGTTCCTTCCATTGGTGAGACGTCGAATCGAGCAAATAAATAGAATTTAAATAAGATCTTTTTGATGATTGACCACCCAATATTAAGATCTTCGAAGGGAGAATTTATTTGGAAATTAGACTTACCGATGAATTATCTTCGTTCGAAGTAGCCATTCTCAAAAAGAAAAATCTCGCTGCAGGAAGAGAATTCGAAGGACTGATAAGAAGGGAAACAAGCGTAGGCGTCGATAAACTTTAGTCTATTCTTTTGATTTTTCTTTGGTCATCTTTTTTGAATATTTTTGCTCTAATAAGAGGAGACATTCGAGTAACTCAGGGAACTCAATTAGAAATTTTAACTTCAAATCTATTAAAAATCAAAGAAAATATCAGATTTATTGTTGATAATTATGCAAACATAGATTACTAGAATAGATATATAGGATATCATCCCATCTATTATATCATAACTTATCGGATATGTTTTCCTTAGTTTTAAAATTGATAATGTATTCTGATGTAGTATTACAATATCTAAATATTTGCTACAATACATTTGTAGTAAATGAAGGAATTCCTATGGAGGAAATTTATGAGCGTTTTGGATGAAGAAAGTGTCAAAGAGAGCAGCAAACAATAAATTTTTATTTTTCTATAAATTTATATGCATACTGTATTTCTTTGGGGGATTGCAACCAAGGCAGAAGAGATATTTAATGCAAACAATTGGAATGAAATGTCTCTTTTATCATAAGCCTTTTCAAGAATAGTCGCTATTTTGGGGTTTTTGCAGAGACATCAAGGCTGAATTGAGGTAAATGTTCCTCGAAAGCGCAGAGCATTGTCAAAGGGATTGGTGATGAGTAAATTGACAATGCCTGTGTTCGCATTGTATAGGTATCCTTTCTTCGGCCTATCTGTTCCACTCATCCACTCTTCTAGTCTGAAATATCGAATAATTCTACACAAGACATAAAGTGAAAGACTGGATAGCCAAAGGTCCCCAAAATAGTGAACGCCTGCCAGTAAGTTATCTTACCCAAAAGCAAGATAAATATTGCTGTCTTCGAATCTTTCATAACTTTTGAAATTAAAAATTGCTTTCTCAATGAACATTTCGTCGAATTTCAATCGAACCTTTTTAGAGTCAGCTGCAATCATAGAAAAGAGACCGAGACTCCAAAAAGTCATTCTTCTTCATGACAACGCTCGCCCTCATACTGCAAAGCTCACTCGCTCCAAAATAAAAGAACTGAATTGGGAACTTCTTGCTCATTCAGCGTACTCTCCAGACCTTGCTCCTTCTGACTTTTATCTCTTCCGGTCGATGAAGAATGAACTGGCAGGAAAGCACTTCGATAATGACGAAGATGTGAAAAAGTGGCTTGTCAACTTCTTTGCCTCAAAGCCTCGTGTTTTCTATGAGAGAGAGAGATCAGGCAGTTGTCCATTAAGTGGGCACAAGTAGTCAATAGTAATGGTGAATATTTGGAATAAATTCATTGTAAACTAACAAAGTTCTAATTATTTTAAAAATGCGAAATTAATTATGTGCCAACCCAATAAATCTTGTCCGTTTTAATCACACCATTTCCATGAGTGATTACTATCTTTAGAATTAACAAATGAATCAGAACGAGATTTTTTAAGAATATAACGCTCATTTGAAATAGTCTCTTTTGTCTCTCTATCCAAACGGGATTAGCGTGTGACAGAAGAAGAATTTTACTTTCATCTAGAAGTGGGTGGGGTTGTGAGAGAGAAATAAGGTCGAGCGAGTGACCTTATATCTTTCCTTCCTTTCCTTCAATCGATTGTATAGTAAACACACTTATTGTATTTCTATATGATAAGTGATTTTTATAAATATTTATATAGTTCTACTCCAATTTTGACTCTCGCTTTTGCATTTTCAGTTCGTATTTATCTCGCTGCGCCATTTACATGTGCCTTTCTTATTTAAATGATACACTATTTCCAGTTGAATATATGGGGGCCACACTCGTCATTTACCTTTTTTTTGCAATCTACTCACATGCAGGTATGACAAATCTAGTTAGAATAGGCGATTGGATAAATAAATATTTTATGTTTTTAACTGAAATATGTATATGTATAATAATATACAACTTTAGACAGCGTCGCCTTCTCCATCAGTGCTATCTTAGCATCAACAACGCCACGTAGCATATCCGCGGCGACGATCACACCAACAATCTCAGACTTTGACACCGAGTTGGCGAAGATAACCGCATTGTGCATGAGCTCTCGAGATCATGAGCAGCTATGGAACAACGTCATCAAGCATACGATAGCGCGCTCGTATAATCAAGCGTTAGTTAGGGGGGCTGTAGAGATAATTGGCCAGACAGAGATGCGAGCCGCACTCGACTTTGCGCCGCCTCGTAGCTGGGCACCCCATAACTCTACGAAACCTAATGAAGATGAGTTGGCATCGGCGTCCACCATTGAGACCTATTTCGATATGAAGGAGCCGCGCTCCAAAATGTACAGCCTTGATAGCCTATTCTTTTTCGAGCAAAATATTACTCCCGCTGTTGCGTATTTGGACGCACGCTTCCCTTTCATCCGCGCCCATTATAGGTGTACATTTGCAGAGATTCGTCGGCGTAATGCAGGAGTGAAAGATAAGAAAGTAATTGATCGCATTATTGGAGAGTTTATCGCGGTTCGAAACAGAATAGACGATGCATTTTCCACAATGTTCTCCAAAGACGATTATGAAGACTGTTAGGGATAACGTAATGTTGTACATGCCGTTGTCCGTGGACTTGCTTGCCAGTAGCAATACAATTTTATGAGGTTGCTTTCCCCTCTTTTGATCACACTCTTTCACCTCTTATGCAAATGAATGCTATGAATCGCTTTATTGTTCGTTGAACTTTTACATTGAATGAATGCATCGTTACTGTTGTATTTGCCTTTTTACATGAACACAGATTGAAACAGAAGAATACCGGGAAAGAAAATAAAGAACAACAACAACAATCTTATTCAGTGCATTGGATAATCGTCTTGCAGATGATCTCTGATTGTGTCTGCAAGTGTTCGAATTTTAGTTTTAGAACGTTTTGATTATATATGAAACAAGTCATAATGTCTTGATGAAAGTTTTAAAAAAAACAAACCTTGTTTCTGAACAAATCTCCCATAGCTCCTGTTAGCTCGATCACTCCAGTAAATGCTTTCACGCAGTCTTCTTTTTGAGTTGAACAAAAATAGCTGGGAAGCCGCTGGTTCAATAGTGAGATAGGGTCCTTGAACAACTGAAAATAAGCAGTGATAACATATTTACCGAAATAATTCTGCCTTAACCCAATAAACTCCCAATGTTAAGAAGTTTGTACCAAAAAAAAACCCTTCCAATCGAACACCTATTCTTGAATTTGCGGGCAGATCACAATTAATGTACTTTTGCTCCCGCTCACGGGTTTGTTTTCATCAGGCGTAGTTGTTGCTTGATTCGTGTTTCTCTTTCGTTTTGACTGACACATTTTTTTCGTTCATATAGTTTGACCAATTCATAAGTTTATTCATCGGGTCCCCAATATGCTCACCTTTAGGGCGGTTTCGAACAGTGATATGCACGAGGCGCAGCTGAATTGGTTGGCATCTAATTGCTTTCCATCTTTTGTCCTGAAAACGTTACATGTCATATTTGGTTGAGAAAGAATATAAGTTTCTTTTTATGCTTTCATTGATGAATATTTGATACTCATTAGATTTCAAAAGAACAAATAAACTCACTTGTCGGGACAAATACGCAGAATGTGGCTGCACGTTAACAGCCGATCAGCTTCCTTTTTTTCGGCAGGGAAGAGAGACTCTCTTACAGATCCCGCAAGGTCGAGAACAAAATTCCTAGTGTCCAGGCAAGCTTTTTTGGTTTCTAGATTTTGACGGCATATGTTGCTGGTGACGAGTTTCATGCTGCCGCTCATTGTAGCGATTGCCTAAACGTATTGTTGGTTTATTGAAGAAATAGTGTTGAAAGATAACACAACAAACGGTAGCTAGGATTTTGCTTACAAATTTGGAAAAAAAAACTTACTGTGCCAATATCGCTTGTAATATCGTTGCAGTCGACACATTGTGGGAAGTATCTAAAAAAGTCAGAGATTACCTATTGTATATAAATTTTGAGATAAAAAGTTTAAAAAGTAGAGCTTACATCTTTTCGTGCCCATAGGAAATGGTGACGGGAAGCCAGAAAAGGACCAATACGAGGAACTGCATACTGTTCTTGTCGGAGGCGATCATGTCAGAATTTTTCTAAATGCTTATCAGTTTTTCGTGTTGCTGATGATTTCAAAGGAAGCGAAGGTTTCTTGGATAAATTTTTAAAGAGAAACAAGCTCACTAGCCGAAAGCCAACTACCTCATGTCAAAAGCCTCCAGCTGACTATCTCAGCATTATTATTTCTTTCATTCTGTATGTTTCCCAAACTCTAGTGAAAGGAGGATACAAGCACGTATATGCCTGCGACGAAACTGCTGTCTTTTTGGATTCATCCAGCTCATCAACAATAGAATCCAAGGGTGCACGCGAGGTAAGAATGTTATGATATATATTGTTTTTTAAGATTGCTGTTTTGTCGACCGGGCACGATAAAATGCGCATTACAGTTTTGCTTACTGGACGCTCAGATGGATTCAAATGTCGCCCATATGTTCTTCTTCCTAAAAAGCGTCCTGACCCAGAAATAACTGCAAAATTCAAAAATAAGCTTCAATTAGCGTGGGTTGGCGGATGTTGGATGAATGATGAAATCACTGCTAAATATCTACAGGATATTATGGGGATGAGTCTTTTTGAGAGGCGGCTATTAATTTGGGACTCGTTTCGCAGTCATATAAGTGTGTCGACAAAAGCCAAACTAAAAGAACTAAAAATTGATACAGCCATTATACCTGGCGGAACCACGAAGTATATTCAACCTGCAGACGTGGAACGGGCCTTTCAAAGCCAGCATTCGGAGGCAGTACGAAGATTGGATGATGCACTCCGAAAAACCTTTGACCAAGGGAGGAAATCCTGCTCCTCCATCGATGGCTACCTATCTGGAGTGGATTACCCATGCTTGGGATGAGCTTCCTTCTAATTTGATTGCTTCTTCATTCAAGTTATGTGGTATTGGAATCAACAGCTGTGGAGCAGAAGACCGTCTCATTCATCGTTTCTCAGAAAATGGATCTATTCCAGAAGGAGTTCGAACCCTCAAAGACAAGAGAGCTGAAGAACAATTGGCTGAACTCATCGAAGAAGTTGAACTTGATGACTATGAAGACATTTCGGATTTGTCCTTAGAATCAGAATAAATAATATCCAGAATTCATTTTTAACAAATTTTGTTTACCCCACTCACCCAAAAAAACAAGGTAAAAAAATAGAAGCCGGTTTATCGAGGGGGTTGAAAAATAGAAGCCCCCGGCTTCTATTAGAAGCAATACGGTAGAACAAAAAAATTTAGGCCATACTGGTAAACGTCCAAGGTTCTCGTGGCAAGACTCATTTAGATCCTAAAATTTTCTAAAGGCCAAAAATACTCAGGGATTAATTAGCTGTTTTTAGGCCTAGTTTATAATATTTTTTCCCTTTGGGGCTTTAATTTGAATAAATACAGTAATCTTTAGGGGAACAAGTAAAAATTTGAATTGGCTCCTGGCATGACAGGCATTGCGTATCGAATGGAACCTCTCCTCAAAAATGTCTAACCCAATGAGAGCCGTCATTACTTGTTGAAGTATAGATCATTCTAAGCATATTTGTCGGAGAAATAACACTCAAACTTGTAACAGGCGCAATATTATTCAATCTGAATCCTTCTTGAAATACTTATTACTTGCTTACGTCTTGATTGGTTTAGATGAAACAATATCGGAATAGAAAGTTAAAACGGCGTTATTGAGATAAATTTCTGAGAAAAATAGTTGAACCAACCTGTCCTTCGTTGACAGTAATGGTATAAGCGCAGCTTGTGCTGTTCATTCCATATGGATATCCAGTAGAATAGATCTAAATTTTGAGGGAGTGGGGGAGAGGGAGAGAGATTACCGTTCCATTTCCCGAGAAGAATTGATAACTTGGACAAATGGCTGGCGCTCTAGTACTGGCTACAGTCGTAGGATAATCGCAGCTATTGTGCCAATCTAAACGCAGTTTTCTCTCTCTTTCTATCAAAGCTAGGTTATTAGAATAGCGCTAAAAACTCCAACATTTTAGCTAAAAGTCTTCTTTTTCAACGTTAGTTTTCTCTTTGAATTGAATCCTGAATTGAAAAATAAATTGTAATAGTAAAGGTCCAAAAAACCACGTTGAGACTTCTTTCCACTAGATTTTCTCAGAATTTAAGCGAATTTTCTCAAAAATTAATCAAAAAACTACAATTTTGAGAGCCAAAATTCGAAAAGACTAGGTTTTTTTTTATGAGCAGACTATAGAGATGACCTTTTGAGCAAATCACTGCCAATGCTTCATTGCAATAGTTGTTGATCCTGCTGCAATTCTTCATTTTTGGGGCCTTGGGAGAAGAAATTCATTCCTTCGCTTAGTTACTATAGTCTGTTTATAAAAAAGACGGCAGCTAATGCTTCGAGAAAAGGAGGTTTTGCGGCGAGACCCATTTTTATCCTAAAATTTACTAAAAGCCTTTTTAGGATAAAATGGGTCCTGTCGCTCGATAACTCTTTTCTTGGATACAAAGAATTTCATCTTTTTTATGAACAGACTATATTAGAGATGAAAAAGAAGAACAACAACGTTGAGATTTGATTTCTCTCCCAATTTGAATCAAAGATCTCACCTGTAGCGAAAAGTTGGAAAAACTGTTGGCAATGATGGCCTTTTGATTTCTATCCTAGACGCAGGATATTTTGTCATTTGAAAGACAAGTCAATCCCAGCCAAACGGAGTCAAATCCATTAGTAGCCATCCCTTGTATTTTCGAATTTTGGAAGCCATTGTTTATATCGAATAAGTAACTTCCGTCAAGTCTACACGAATCGTAAGTGTTGGCTCGATCTCCATTTCGATAGATTTGAGAGTAACAGCTGCCATCGCCGCCATCGGAATAATTTGGAGAACAGGTTAGAGCTGCGGAAGGGGTTGCCAAGAAGAAAATAAGGAAGAGACTTAACATTTTGTCTGCTCGATATGGGAATGAAGAAATTATTCACTAATGGGAGCTCTGATAAAAGGAGAGTGCGTGCTTTGATCTTTTATTACATTGTGGCTAGGAGACAGATCAAATAGAAATTGAGTTTTTATGAACATTTCATTAAAAATCTTTCTTCTAGAGATCGAGGAATGACAGAATAAGCAAAAAATATGCATTTTTGAGGCAGTTTTGGTCCATCGATCCAGTTATTTCCATCAAATATTTCGGATTTATTGCCAGCGCCTCCCCACTCGCCGAATAATATAGTTTCATTTGATAGTTTTGCTATTCCAAAATGCATTCGTGCGTATTTAAAATTCCGAATTTCTTTTAATTCTCTCGTGGGATCTTCGATATCCATTTCCCATTCGACATTTAATCGACCAAGAGTATTTGATTTGCCTCCAAAGATGGATAGAATTGAATTGTTGATTAGCATTGTATGGCCGTGAAGTGAAAAAGGCAAATCACAAAATAAAATCCATTTCTGTAGTTTTGGATCAAACATCTCTACGGATTTTAATTCCGCTTTATTTTTCCCTCCAGTAACAAAAATTCGATCTTTATAGATTGCTGAAGCAGAACTATGCCGTTCGTAGTTCAATGGTCTGGAAGAATTTGATTAAATTTGTGAGATAAAAACACTAACGGCATGTATGTCCACTTGTTTTGCGAAATATCATATTTCTCGACTGATTTTAGAGCCTTTTCACAATATCCGCCAATAACCCAGATATCTCCTTTATAAACTAGACAATTATTAGCAATATTATCTCTTTTTTGATTTAGTGGTTTCAAACAAAACCATTCCATTTCACCAGTTTCATTCTTACTCAATTTATAGCAATTTTCTTGCCATATTTTATTGAGAAATCCTCCACAAATATAAAGCTCCTCGTCGACTACAACAGCTCCAAAGCCATGCATTCCTACTGGAAGAGTGATTCTTAGCTTCTTCCAACTTTGATTCTTCGAATCAAGCAAGTAAATTGTATTTAAAGATCTCAAACTGCCAGGTCCATCGCCGCCCAGAACTAGTACCTACAAGAAAAATGGACTAAAAGTTAAAAATCATACCGATGTATTTTGCTGTCCTCCGCTCAGTTTTTCAACTTTATTTTTGTTTTGATTCACATTCTGTTGACTGACAACTTTTCTGAGATTCTCTTGAGCTGGCCTCTTTTTCCGGGAAAATGCAATAAATTCTGATATTTTTGGTCTACTTTCTGGGTTGCTGTCCCAGCCACTGGAAGTTATTTTATTTTTTTGCTTTTCTCTGCTTTGTCAACTCTACGTCTCACTTTTCAACTTCGATAAGTGAAAACTTTGATTTTAGTAAGCCAGATTGGTCAGAAATAATCAATTACCGTATCAATAAGGCTGAAATCTCCAATTCCTCTTCAATATTTGGCCGATCTCCGTTTAAAATTCGATTAATTTGTTTGTACAGTGTTATTCCCCCTAAGTGATCATACGGCTTTCTAAACTTCTAATGACTATTTTGAAAAACTTCACTAACTTTCGGTGAATAATCTCCCAAAACGTAATGGTCAACGCATAGATATCCGCCGACTTGCCATATTTAGTTCCATCATGAAGCTCCGGAGCCATGTAAGCTATTGTTCCAATTCTTTTACAACTTGTTTAACAAAAAGTCACACTCACCCACCAGTGTATGAAGCAATTGTCTGTAGCCCAACCGCTTTAGCCAATCCAAAGTCGGAAATCCTCAAGTCGTCTAAGGATTTCCCGAGTAGAATGCTGTAACTCCGATTTGAGAAGAAGGAATCTCACTTTTGAGGCTTGACATCTCGATGCATTATGCCTTCTTCGTGGAGATATTGCAGACCACTTGAAGCCTTTTCAATCCACGAATAAACTTGTTTCATATTGTATTTTACTGAGGTATCGTGAATCACTGGAAATGGCATTTTAATGTCTCAAATTGAAAAGAAGCAATTTTTTTTAAAAAGCCAAAGATTTTCGACCAATTTTTTATGCTAGTTCTCTAATCTTTCTAGTGTTTCTAATCGAGTCCTACCCTTATCAGCAGAAAATGCCGACGTTATACACTTGAATAAACCCAATCCACTACTCAAACAGCAAAGAATTGCTATTTCACTCAACATAGGGAAAAAAAATCGAACAAACCGTCAAATAAGCTCCCGAGCTCCATGTACTCCATGATGTAGCCAATACAGAAAGATCTGTTATTAGGTGAATGACCTTCTTCTGGAGTCAAAACACTAAAAAGGCGGATGATATTCTGGTGATTGGAATGCTATTTGGAAAATTATTGTAATTTTAACAAATAAAACTAACCTTCGCTAGGAGGATAACTTCACTCATTTCTGTTTTATTGACCTTCCTATCAAATATCTTGAAAGCTACTTTTCTGCAAATCGATCTCTCTATTTTGATTTTTAGTCAGACTTTCATAAACTGGTCAAATTGCTTACCCTAGTCGATCATTGTAGCCGCGAAAGACTTCTCCATCGCCTCCTCTTCCTATCCGTTCTTGCTCTGTGAAATCGTTGAGACTATACTCGGAAATAACTAAAGAAGCATTGATTGTGAGGATAGATTTACCAAAATTAACTTCTAGACTTTTTTCTGAAGGAAGACGGCCAGACGGCCACATGGCGAATAGGCGAACCCGGCGTTAGACTTCTATTGATTCGGCTGTTGTTTGCCTTATTGTGATAAGGTGGTTTAGTCTTTATTTAGAGAATCTAAATGTTATTTTTAGTGACTGTGATCTGAAGAATAAACAGAGACAGAAGAAGAGCTTAGGTTTTTGATCGAATTCTGGTTATTTTGTCCAAGCTCTAGTCTCAAAGCTACCCATTACCAGAGATATTGTTCAAGGATTACGGTTCTGGATACTCGCTCGTCCATCCCTGCTGAGGGCTCATATAAGCTAATTCGGAACTATTGAGCTTTAGGGGCCCCACTAGCCATTAACTCAAAGTTAGCGTACAAAATGCTATGCGGAGGGCATAGGTTCGACTCCCCTCCCGGGTCATTTTTTTTTTCTTTTTTTATTTTTCACTCCTCAGTAGTCGTACACCTCTTATAACCCTTTTTTTCACTTTTTCTTAATACTTTATTAAATTATAACAGAAATGAAAACAAATGTAGACACTATTTAACCGGGTAAAGGAGGGCTATATGTTCCCACAGATTGTAGAGGATCGTATCAGGCGAACCGAATTCCCTTCGCCACATAAATTCCATCAGGTAATCGCTGTACCGCGAATTATTAATTCCGTAGCGTTTCTTAGCTTGGAATTTTAACTTTTGCCACAACGACTCAATGTTTTGAGTGTGGGCTCCAGTCTGCGGATTTACAAAATGCAGTTTATGGTTAACTGTTAAATGTCTGTAAGCCTGTGGAAGAAGGGCTAGGGAATTATACGACCTCCAGCAATCAGTGATAACTGTAGACTCGGGGCGAATATGTTTAGCTACTAAAGCAAGAAGGGTTGGGGCGTCTCTAAGCTTAACCATTTTCAAAAAACAGCGACCAGAACCTCTTTCTATACCTCCAAACAACCAACAGTGTCGGCGATAGCGACGATCCCTATGATATTTAGCTTTGAATACGCATGTTTCATCAACTTCTGTGATAATTCCGGCTCCTCCGATGGAAAGCTGGCTTTGATCATAGTATTTTGCCGCTACCTCGCGAAACTGTCTTTCAAGGAGTACAACGCATCTAGTACTTAATCCCGTCTCTCGACTTCTATTTGCAATTTTGCCGTACTCAAAACACCAGAGGTAGGAAAGATGAAAAATGGCTTGGTGAGATGCATGACCATTTTCAAAAAAGGAGCCGATCTAAATTGCAGCGCTGTAAGCATAATTGCAAAAAGAGTCACCTTAAAGCCTTTTTTTGGTTTTGTTTGTTTTGTGGGCCCACTTCTGCAGGCTCGCCTGGAACAAAGAAAGTTGCTAGATCGGTCTAATTTCATTGGCTGAGCGCAACTATCGCAATCGACATTGGTGGCGAGAAGTTCAAGTTGCCTGAGCCAGTCATCAAAATTTGCAGCAGGCATTTCTAGTTTTGAATAAATATCTCGGAGAGTGAGGGCACGCAAATCTTGGGCTCGTTTTTGAGCAGACATTCTACAAGTAGCATGATTATGAAGAAGATGGAAAGTTATTTCTTTAAAAAAGTACTCAATATACTAGCAAAAAGTGAAAAAAAGGGTTATAAGAGGTGCACGACTACTGAGGAGTGAAAAATAAAAAAAGAAAAAAAAATGACCCGGTAGGAGAGTCGAACCTACGCCCTCCGCATAGCATTTTGTAGGGTGGGTACGATTCGTACGCGTGCTAATCGTCACCCCCGTGTACGAATCGTCACCCCCGTGTACGAATCGTCACCCCCGTGTGCGAATCGTCACCATTACCCATAGTCAACAAATTAAAATTTCAGATTGAAAAGGCAATTCGTTTGAGTTAATTACTCCTCCTAGAGATCGATGAAGTTTTCTTATTTGATTCGAATCTAGATCCATAATATCAAGGAAATCCTGCGATAACTCGTCGTCAGAAGGAACATCGTCCATCTCAAAAAATAGCTTAGCAAATAAAAAAAACAAGGGCCAGAATATTACATAGAAATACGTTTCACGAAAATCTATTTAAAAGTATTTTTTCACAAAAAATAAATCGCCTTTTTAATATCAAGTTCTAATATGTTAAAAAATAACTTGACAAATTAAAAAAAAACAAAATATTAGAATTCTAAAAAAAAACACAAAAGCAATTCGTACGCTGGGGTGACGATTCGTACGCTGGAATGACGATTCGTACGCTGGGGTGACGATTCGTACGCTGGAATGACGATTCGTACGCTGGGGTGACGATTCGTACAACTGATTTTCGTACGAATCGTCACTCACCCCATTTTGTACGCTAACTTTGAGTTAATGGCTAGTGGGGCCCCTAAAGCTCAATAGTTCCGAAAAAGTTAGCAGTCTGATCCATAAAATGGTAAGTTTAAATGGAAGAAATTAATGGAAATCGCAGAGAAGGGATTTCCAAGAAAATCTGCACATTTTTCCGAGCAAAATAGGACTAATGAAGTGCTTTCTCATGCTCTCTGCTTGAGATCAAATGAGAAAAGTAGAGAAAGAGTGAGAACTCGTGACTTTTTTGTCTGAGTTCCCCTCCAGATAAACAAAAATGATTCACAGAGGGTTTAAAAAGTCCTTTAAAGAAGACTAAAATCCTTATTCCAACGGTCAAAAGACGTCTTTATAAAACGACGGACGTCTCCTCCCCAGGTCCGGTCTTTTTAATTTCGACAGCCTGGTGATTCACTCTCCTCTGATTCATTTTAACCTTTCTGATGGGAACAATTCTGACAGGAGGACGAATAGAAAGAGTGAGAGAGAGAGGAGGGGGGCAGATGTTGTTCCCACACATGGTGTTGCGCAATTTGAGAGCCCTCATTATGATTTTGGAAGGATTAGGGAGAGAAGGCGGGTTGACCGAGTTTGATAGTGAGAGGGGCAGATCAATAGGATTGGAGCGATACAATCGGAGACTCTTAGCGGCTGACAGGTAGAGGTATCCGGCTGAGGTCGGGGTCTAATTGTCCTTTTGGCGGTGGGGGTGGTCACTTTCTAACCACTGATGTGCCTTGACCGAAAGGATAGATAAGATATTCTGATAAAATAAGGGTAGATAAAAAATATATAAGAGGAAGTTCTTCTTTCCTATGAGAATTTGTTCTAGAAGAATCTCAAAAGTTCAACAAGATGGACGCCGAAAAGAAAGATGGCCGGTCAAACAACCCAACCGACAATTACTTATCCTCGGGGATAAACGGGAGCGACCGCAAACAGTCTAGTGGTAGTCAAGTACCGACGGAGAGCCATCTGGAAGCAAAGAAGCAGAGTTAGGCGGGTGATTTTTGGCCGTCTTGGTACCATTGAAGACGTATATTTGCGTTAAAAATCATTAAAAAAACTGGGAGAATCCGAAATATCTTCATCCAATAAATTCCTATTAAACCAAACTATCAAATTAAATTTTAAAATGGGCTGCCGAACTCGAAAGAAGAGATGCAAATGAAAGTGACTGACAAGGGAATGCTCTGAGGATACTATGCGATCTCGGGAAACGGCATATACCATTCGATAGAGCTTGAAAAGCACTCCCAGGAACCACTCTCCGAATTTCCAGAACGACTCCTCAACATCTCTAAAAATGCTCCGAAAGTGAACGACTCGCAGGTTTTTTTACGCCTCCGGAATGACCCGCGTTGTTTGACCCACAACCCCAAGTGAAGCCGTGGAGTAGTGCGATTGCTGTACGCTATCAATCTTTTGCCTATTTTAGGGCGCGGGTTCGATCCCTGATCGACTTTTCTTTTTTTTTTTCTTTGATTCACACTTTTTTCAAGTTTTTTAGCTACCTCGATTGAGTTGATTTTCTTGTAATTTGTTTGTGTTTCTTATTTTTAGAATTGTGTCTTCAGCAAATGTCTGCAGCTGATCTTATTGCCTCATTAGCCATTGGCTTTCCTAATGGAACGCCCCGTATCCTTGATAAGAGAGCTCTTCAGCTCTACGAAGCCATCAAGAGCCTACTCGTGGATCACGAAAATGGGAGTATTGAGGTCGAAGAAGAAGAAGTGATAGTCCCGGACATGGATTGTGACGTTTTCGACCCGGATCAAGACATCTACGACGACTACAATCGAACATTGGAAGAGGATGATTGTGATGACTTCAAAAAGATTAGGTGTGTACAAGCTTCGCTCCTTTATGTTAGGGTATAGATTTTCTGGTCTACACGGTGACGGAGAATTAATAAATCCTGCAAGAGTACAGGCTGCTTTGGAATATTATCGTGCCGCCCAGAAAGGATCAAGATCTTTGTCTAGCATGCATACAATATTTTCTTTTGTGAGAAATGATATGGATAGGAGGACGTTGGTAAAATTTGAGAGAGAAGGTTAGTGTTGCTTAATTAGCAAAAACTCTCTAGGACTCGATGCTGCCTTCCACAGGAAAACGGCTTTAATGCACTTGTCTAAATTGTTGTACGAATGGACAATGGAAAAACTTCAAACCGGTCACACTCTTCACGACATAGAGCTACAAAAGGCCGCCATTAAAATCAACGAGGAAAAAGGCACATTGGCTCCAGAATTTAAGGCCTCGATCTCATGGATTAGAAAATTCAAAGAGGTTTTTGCTAACACTTTTGTCAAGGCAGGATGCTTCAGACAAACAGACTATGCTCTCGAAAAATAACGAAATTCGTTTCCGTAAAGTCTCTGAAAAAGCGCGAAGAAACAGAGAAAGAAGCTAAACTTTTTGTCGACAGCGTTCAGGTATTTTCCTCTAAAAAATAGTCAATTTTTAGGACTTGATAAAGCGAAAACGAATCCCACCTTCATGCGTGTTCAATGCTGATCAGTCAGCCCTTTTAAAAGAACTACATGGGAATAGATCGATAGCGTTTCGTGGAGAAAAAATGGTCGAGAGATTAGTGACTTCCGTCAGCGCCACCACTCACTCTACAACTGTCATGCCAATGGTCTTTCTTGATGGAAGTGTCCATCCGATTCTATTCGTCGTTCTTCAATTGCCGTCTAAACAACCGATTCCGGCATATTATAAAGCCAGTAATTTATATGTAACTTTCAACAGTTCACATATCATGACCAAGGACTTGATGATTGAATGGTACCGAGAATTGGTTGAGCCGTTTATCGACAAAAATGCTTTGACGATCGTCGATTTCTGGTCGTCATTTACTGATCACGCATCCCTTCATGAAGTGACGAGTAGAGGGAAGGAACTTGAAATTCGGAATATTCCGGCTGGTGCTACAGGAATTATTCAACCACTCGATGTGGGGTATTTCGCCTATTTCAAGAACTTTGTTAGAAGAATTGTTTCTCATGTAACATTGTATGACACTGGCCATAAGATTTATAGCAGAGATAATCATCTCAAAGTAATATCCGTTGTTCACAACCAATTCTGTAATCCCCGCTTTAAGGATTTCGTATTGTACGCCTGGTTCAAAGGCACATTTCTTCCTAATAGACCACCAACTTTTGAGACCCCGGTCACCGTGTGCTTTCCTCCATTTGTCTCGTCGAAAAAATGTGACGGAATTAACTACGAAAAGTTATTTTTGCATTTGTTCCTACTGTAGTTGTTTTTTGTGCTTTGACCACTTTGTTATGTCAAACCACATCCACTAGTATGCGTCATTTATCGCAAAGTTCAATAAATTAGTGTTGACCAACTCAATCGAGGTAGCTAAAAAACTTGAAAAAAAGTGTGAATCAAAGAAAAAAAAAGAAAAGTCGATCAGGGATCGAACCCGCGCCCTAAAATAGGCAAAAGACTGATAGCGTACAGCAATCGCACTTCTCCACGGCTCCACTTGGAATAGAGGGTCAAACAACGCGGGTCATTCCGGAGGCGTAAAAAAACCTGCGAGTCGTTCACTTTCGGAGCATTTTTATAGATGTTGGGGAGTCGTTCTGGAAATTCGGCGAGTGGCTCCTGGGAGTGCTTTTCAAGCTCTATCGAATGGTATATGCCGTTTCCCGAGATCGCAGTGTCCTTAGAACATTCCCTTATGAGATTGTAAAAAGGTCACGCGATCCACACAGGTCACTCCTCAAAGGAGATTGTGTTTACCGAGCCAAACACACAGCATTGGGAGTTCACTTTACACGCAAAAGGAGCCATCCGACCTGAATCTTTTATTCGAGCCGGTAGGTGCTGTAATTACAGGATGTCGCAACGTGAGACCCCAGCAATCTTTACTCTCTTATAGCAAGCCATTCCAATGAGATTTCCTATTTTGTCACCTTTGACGTAGAGAATCGGGTGGATCCTGAAAATCTGAAAAAAGAAGCCAAGAAGAATAAAGAAAAACAAAGGTAATATCAATTGGTTTATTCGAAAATAAACAATTATTTACTTTGATTCTGGTTTTGCTTCTTTGGCCTCCTGAAGTTGTTATCTTCCTCCTGGTGGTGCCTATCGTAACAGGTGGAGGCGACTATCCAGCCAGTGTAGAGCATCCAGAGAATTCCCAAAAGGACGATGGCGATGAGGCTGCCATGGAACGCCTTGACTAGCTAGTTGGTTGACTTTCGTCGGGATCTTTTCTTCTTCGTCTTGACGTACTCTTCATTCACGCACTTCGTCGTAATCGTAGTCTTATTGAACTTCTTCGACAGCACCTCGTAATTGAAGCCGCACAGCGAGCTGTGGACAGTTCCGTCGACTGCCGTTCCCTTCAAGAAGAAGGCCTCGAACTCGTTTAGTTCATCCAGGAACACATTGCCTTTGACATGGCACAACGGATTGAGCGGAGGCCTGAATCGATTCTCTGTATCCTCGGAGAACTTCAAATCTCCTTCGATGACCTCGCATCCTCTCAAAGTCATCAAATCGTTGATCACACCGTTGAAAGAGCACCCTGAAATCATCGTAATTAGGAAAAAGAAAACTTACTTTTGAGCCTCAGCTTCTTCTTGCTGAATTCCTTCGAAAGAAAGGCAAATTTGAAGTCACATCGGGTGCTCGAGACAGTTCCAGCCACTTTCGTATTCCACAAGAAATGGGCCGCCGTCTGCCTCAAGTTGCCAAGAACCGCATTGCCGGTCACATTGTCCAGAGAGCAACGGCTATTGTCAGTGGCCTTTTCATCACCGAAATCCGAGGCAATTTATCTCTGGGAAAGCTCAAGTTGGGCAAGCTGGAGTGCCTGACAAAGACAAAAGTCACCGGCAGCATGTTTAAGTTATTTTAGTCGGCGCATTTTCCTATTGCAAGAAGATCTCCATTTAAACGACTTATAAGTCAAATCGAGCCTCCAACAACCAAGCTCCCATAATTGAGAATGAAACAATCGCCCTTTTTCAGCATGCACCCCATCAAATCCAGTAGAGAATTTAGAAAAGTTAAAAGGCTGTCAAGTCGTGGAAGAAGATTTCCAGGAACTAGTAAATCTTTGGGGTCCCATTAGCCATGGTTCAATTTTTGTGTTGTCAGGAGGATTGCGGGTTCAATCCCCCTCTCTGACTTACATTTTTGCTTTATTAATTCAAGTCTTTTTAAAAATATTTTTTGACTCAATTCAGCCACACAAAGTATACGAATTGGTCTGTTACTGTTCCAACTGCTCTGTAGCATTGGAATTCTCTGGCTTATCGAGCTGTTAAGCTGGTCTGAGTCGAGAAATTAGATTTTTATTTAAAGAGAATCAACTTTTCAACGGGCAAACATCTTTTTATTAATAGGATTGCTCAAAAAATGAGTTTGGATAATGAGGAGATGTCAATGCATATGTGCTTATAATGCAATAAAATTGAGTCAAAACGTCAAAAAATATTTTTAAAAAGACTTAAATTAATAAAGCAAAAATGTAAGTCAGGAAGGGGGATTGAACCCGCGACCCTCCTGACAACACAAAAATTGAACCATGGCTACTGGGGCCCCTAAAGGTAAATAGTTCCGCTAATTCGAATAAATTTCGAAAAAAAAATTCGGATAATTTTGCTCGTATAATAAAAATCTCGAAGCTTAAGAAAATACAGGTGCCTGACCCGTCTCTCATAGAAAATTACAGATATTGGAGTCGAAGAAGTTGAAAAGCCAATTTTCGACATCTTCACCTTTATCGAAGCGCTTTTCTCCCAATCCATTGCTCTTCGCCCGGGAGGTATAGTAATTCGAAAGCACAAGGATTGGGGAGTATTTGGGATATGCCAGAAGTTTCCAAATCAATTCACTGATCTTGGAGCGAGCCAATTGTGCAAAATGTGAATGAAGTGTGAATGTGCGTTTTCGTGAAAAATAGTGACTTCTTGATCATTTTCTTACAATATATGCGGCCGTTTTTTGATTTGCTAGTATTAAATTGAAGCATTAACAGTGGTCTTACTGCTCAATAACTCTTGTTAATCCACTCTTTCGAAATCTCACCAAATACCCGCATAAGCAGCCTCTAGTGAGGATCTGACCTTGCGCCAAATCTCGGAGTTTTTACGCTCCTAACCATTGGGACTTTTTTCGGAGTTTCATATTTAAAATCTACTTTTAATTCTCTATTAATACCCAAAGAAAAAACTATTTCAGTTCATGACTTGAGAGCTAAGCAGTGGCAATGATAGTCATTGCCGCTTTTGACCTCACCCAGGTCATATGGTAACAATCGACGCAGTTTTTTGAACATCTTATAACTTTCAAATGTCTATCCATTGCAGCGTGGTAGACCTCTAAAGTGTCTACTATACTACGCATAGACTGGGTATTGTTCTGATTTAGGAGGGCAAGAACTTGGGCATCAGTCAGAACAAGAGCCTTATGACCAATTGCTCTTGTTAGTGCTCGATCTCCAGAAGGAAATTTCCAAAACCAGTGTGGCTAAGTTTTTTTGGAAGTAGATACTGTCCCATAATACTGGTTAAAATTTGAGATCATTTGGTGTTTACTGATTGACGTGGTGAACTCATAAAGCCTGACATGAACAGATCATCATGTGGCCATTTAGCGGTACTTCTAACAAAAGTAGTCAGTACGGAAACGAGAACTTTTTATAAAACAAATTAGTTTCAACAGTAACACTTTTGGAATGTTTTTATGGTGAATGGAGGTAGCTGTTGCCTCGAGCGGCTGAAAATAAAACTTTTTTGAGATAACAATGTTAATTTAATTTAAGTTGAATAAAGCTAGAAATTTATGAACAACTTTTTTTCGGAAAGATATTGAAATAGATTTCCAAATAGCGATAATTTTAAAGCAGTTGAGGGTTCATTTTTGCTTAAATTTCCGAAAATTCAAATTCAATCAAAAGCCACCTTGATCACCCAATATTAAGATCTTCGAAGGTAGACTTACCTATAAATTCCCTTCGGTTGAAGTAGCCATTTGAAAAAGTCCGCTGCAGCGAGAAATTCTCACATTTGATCTACGCTTCAAATTACTAATGATGGCGAGTTTTTTTCTCGTTCATTCAAATGACCAAGAAAATCGTAGAACACCTGCTTGAAAAATTTTCAATTATGTCTTTTGATAATCGTATATTCACTTGACTGGCTAATCAATGCACACCTTTTCTGATTTTTGTTGTTGGCTGCTATCTGGAAATGACGCTATCTATTTCTCAGATTTCCCTTGTCTTCCTCAATTGGATTGTCAATCTGACTATTTTATTTCTAGTTTATATTGTCTGGAGACATTCGCCTCCTTCAATGGCCAAATTTAAATATTACATGCTAAAAATGGTGGTAAGTTAGCTCTGCTATCGTAATCCCAAATAAAGTAGTATTTTTGTGGTTAGATAGGTCTTTAAAATTGTAGTTTTTTGATCTCCTCTTTAAATTCTAAGAAAATAGTGTATCTCTAAAAATTATTGGGTTGCTCAATAAAAGTCTCTCTTCAGCTTGTGGATTTACTTTTTTCAATCACACTTGGCTACTTCTTCCAGCCAATTATTTATCTTCCTTTGCCGCTAGCTGGTCTAGATGGGCCGATAAAATATCTAGGACCGAATAGCGCTAAAATTGCGGTATTTATTCGCCTTTTTATTAGAAATTTTGATGATTTTTCAGCTTTTTTTGACAGTTTGTGTAGGAGTGGCTACTCTTTTTGGTGGGATTGAATAGTTCATTTTAAAGGACTCTTTCAGCTGTGAACGATTGCTGCAGAGCTAGATGTGCAATTATCTATGGCCGCGATGATGTCTTGAGGAGATTGCGCGGATTACCGTAAGAGATTTTCTTCTCTTTAACTCCCAAATGCAGTATCCTTATCAGCCTAATTTCAGTGGGACAACTTGGGTAATTTTCATCCATCTTGTCGTCTTCTCCTTCGTTTATTATTTTGTCTTTTGGTTTTCAACCGACCTCAAGACTATGGTAGCCTACGCCCAGCGACATAATTCAGAAAAATATCTCGCTGAGATATCATGCGATCAGCCTTTGGTTATGTTTGATGCCGATGATCGGATGCTATTAGTTCCAATCGCCTTGGTTGTTGGCACTTTGTGTATAACAGAAGGACAGAATTTATTTCTTCTAGCGGCGGTGGAAAGAAGACTGAGAGAGGTTAGAACCTCCATGACTAGAGGGACTTATAAATTGCATAAGAGTTTGACCCTCGTTTTATTGTTACAAGTGAGAGAGAGAGAGAGAGGATAAATTTCCTCCATTTTTTCAGGCAGTCATTCCATTTTTTTCTATTTCCATTCCTACAGCTATTATAATATTCGCGTTCTTTTTCAATATCTCAGCTATTTATGACTCAAAACTAGTTGGACTTTTACTTCTCCTAATTATTGGACTCTATCCTCTTTTGGATTGTCTTCTCTTCATTCTTCTTATGAAACCCTATCGAATAAAAACAAGAAAAATAATCGGCAAAGTGATTCCCTGTCTCAAGCCATCTGACACAATAAACTCGTCTGTGAGTGTTGCCAGTGTCTCCTATGCCCTTTCAAAGGCTTCAAAAACCTAATAATAAAACTTTTAAATTTCCTTTTAAAATTTCATTAAGCGACAGGTGGTTTTTATCAGCTAGTGGAATAGTTCAAAAACTAAAAAGAACTTGCACTTCTTCGCCTTAATATTTCAATTTAATGATGATAGAAGTATGCTTTGGCTAAAAAACTTTGATTTTTCGTCTAAATTTGTGTCAGACAGCACCTGATGAATTTAGTTTTGTGTTCTATGTAGATTAAAAGCGCCTGATCTCTATTAATTATTCTGTACCACATCAAATAATTGGAGAACAGGGACTTTTTTTTAAAAAAAAAGAAGTGATCTGAAAGAGAAAAGAGAGCCAATCCTACAGGAGAAATTTATTCCTAGGGAAGAAAGAAAGAAGAGAATTCGCATATTTTTAAGCTAATTCAAAAATGCATGAGATGCTGAAAGCTTCAAAGGAGATCAACTGCCATTTGAAATTATCGTAAAACTTCTAATAGAAGTCCATGAGCTTCTATTTTTCGACCACCCTCTCGCGGCGGCTTTTATCGAGGGAGGCTTCTATTCGAAGTTTTAGGTTTTTTGAAGTCTCATAACTTCCTTTTTATTTATTCGCTAGCTCGACAATTGGAAACAAATTATACAAGTTCCTTTATTAAAAGCTTCTAGAGAAATGCATCAACTAAGAGCTACAGCAGCAGCAATATTTAAGGATAGAATATGTGTTGTCACTGCAGGATGGAAAGGTAAAATTTTAGAATCTGTGGAGACGTTAAAGGCTGATCAAAAGCTCAAGACTTCCATGCACTACGACTGACGTCTCTCCTCAATAAAAATAAGAATATTTATTTAAAATTTAATCATCAGATTATTGGAAAAAAAACTGTATTTTTTGGAACATCTCGCATTGAATTACGTCATCAACATGGACGTTGAAGTCAGAATTTTCCAAAACTTCAATAGACTTGATGAAGCTCAAAAGTTCTTCAAAACTTTTGACCAACTTGTAGGCACAGCCTCCTTCCGTCTTATTTAGATTTTCAAAATCAACAATTACAAAGAATTCGTTTCTTTCATTCGTATCCACGATAGAGAAGGTCATTCTTGGAAGAAATATTGTCCTAAGCTTCAATCCTTGAAGCAGTCTTCGAATATGTATTATATCCCAAAAATGTTTATTGTTCATTCTCAGCAAATTGAAAGAGAAGAAGAATTCCTTGTTGGCTTTTGGATTGAAAGCCTGAATCTGAAAAAAAAAATGGAGGCACTGCTTGAAAATCTAAAAAACTCACCCTTAGTAGGTTAGATAATTTAGATAAGATTGGCTCTCTCAAGCCCATTTTAGTTGAAATTGTTAATGAATCATTGCTCATCGCCAAATTTGATAAAATATCGGCCAAGAGATTTTCATTCGCTATCTTCGCGAAATAAATCTTTTCATAGGTTTGCACTTCAAAGTTCATGCTGTCACAGCGCTCAATTATGAATTTTTTTGCAGTGAGTTCTTTCCTAATTTCTGGAATCAACTCAGGCAACTTAAAACGGGCAGCAAAAGCTTTTATGTTGCTCTTCTTACAAGAGGCTAAGAATTTTCTGATCATATCGAGTCGCCACGTGGTATCACCTTCCTGAAAGTGATGCTTGTCTTTTAAAAGGAGAGAAACAAACCTGGTGGAACATTCCAATCTCATGATAATTGAAGCGAGACAACCCTTTTTCATCAATGAGTTTCTCGAAACTTTGTTGAAAATCATCAATGCGCAGATATGACCGCTTGAACCGCATATAATCTGTAGCAATAGTTACACAAATCTGGAAAAATTTCTTTTCAAATATTGAATTTTGCTTACGTGAGCATAATCAAAGGGCTCAATATTAAGAATAAAAGGGCTATGGAGCTGAAGCTTCCTTTTCTCGATGTATATACTGATAGCGACAGTGGTGCACATCGTTTTTACATAGGAAGCGGGACTCATCTGAAGGAATAATTGGGTAAAAACACCAGAAGTTGAATTGGGGATAAACAAACCTTCAGCAAGACGGCATCTCTAAGGATTCCGGGAAGTGAGAGGAATATTTCGAATTGGTTAGAATCCATTTAGATTTAAAAGGCGATTGACTTTGGAGAAAACTAAAAGCTTTTTGAATATCTTCGATTATATTTTAAAACAATTATTGGGACCAATAAGCTTTCTGAAAGGCTTTTGTTAAAGATGATAGAGGAAGGAAAAGAAGAAGAAACTGTCTTGGAATAGTTATGGTATAAAAATCGATATGAGTCGATCTCGAAAAAGCTTGAGAAGACGATGAAAGAGGAGGTGTCTTTTCTTGAGCGGTAGGCTGAGGAGTTGGCTCTGACTGAGAGACTGAAGTAGAAGCAGACGGCCCTCCTCGCTTATTGATTATAACTATTGCTTTCAAGTAAAAGCAAAATATTCAAAAAAACTTTTAATTTTCTCCAAAGTCGTTGAACCAGAGTCTCCAAGTTGGTTAAAAGTTTTGAAGAGCTTTTAAACTTTATCAAGTCTATCAAAGACTTTGAAAATTGTGAATACAGCTTTTCTGCTGATCAAGTAATTCAATGCGAGAAGTTAAAAAAAATGCAACATTTTTTCTCTATAACCTGATGACTAAATCTTAAATATTCTGCTTTTCTTCTGGGAAAAATTTTTTTTATCGACCTCCACCCTTAATTCCATGAGTAACTCATGGACTCAATTTGTAGTCAGTACGCCCAAAGATAAGTGAATTTATAAAAGGGATGTTTTCCCCTTATCTTATATCACGGAAATGCTCTACCCCTTCCTTGTTCTAATTCATCTGTGTGTCTTCCCACATCTAGTTCAAGGGAGCTCCTGCCCATCTGGCTATACTTTCAATGGGGATTTTAATAAGTAATTGAACTCTTCTCCCTTTCTGAGCATTCAGATGCTACAAGTTCGTAACTTCTGTAAAATTGCTATTCTTCCAAGCGCAATTCGACTGCACCAAGGATGGAGCCAATCTTGTCTCGATAGACAATGGCTTTGAGAATCAATGGCTCTACCGTAAGATTTCTTTTTTAATAAACAAATTAGATAAATTTAGAGAATTTGTCAGCAGCAAAGGAGCAGTACTGGATAGGATTAACCACCCTTATCACTCAAGATAGCAGCTTCGATTGGGTCGATCACAGCAATTCGAGTTTTACTAATTGGATGGGGCCAATTCCCTGGGATTCTGCTGTGATTGATATGACTACCAATGGATTTTGGAGGTCAGCTTGGGAAAATTAAAGATTTAACAAAGTTTAGAACGGATTCTGGTATGAGCTACAGAAAAAACTACATCTGTAGTGCTCTTCCTTCAAGCCAAATAATGACAACCACCCCTGTTGTATCCCCAACTTGCCCAATCTGCCCCAAAGTCACAGTGCCTACATGTCCCACCACTACTCCAAAATCATGTCCAATTTGCCCAACAACAACAGCTTGCCCCAAAACGACTTGTCCAACAGCAAAGCCTTGTCCTAGCTGTCTTACTACCACTTCTTGTCCCAAGACGACTATCCCAACCACTAAGCCTTGCCCATCTTGTCCGACAACCACAGCTTGCCCCAAAACTAGCTGCCCAACTTGTCCAACCTGTCCAGTTTGTCCCAAGACTACTGTAGCTCCAAAAGCGACTTGTCCTCCCCCAACACAACCACCAAAACCAGCTCGTAAGTTAATTTATTCCTTAAAAATTGTATCAACCTAGTCCGCTGCGAAAATGGCTGGTCTCTTTACGCCAAAACGAGCTCTTGTTACAAATTCATTCAAAACCATCCATATTATCCTCAAGCCTATACTGTTTGTCAACAAAACAGCTCATTTTTGGCATCTATTCACAGCGACGAGGAAAACGCTTTCGTTGCTGGATTGAGCAACAAAAGCACAATAAACCAAGAGAATTACCACCTTGGTGCCTATATCGGTCTGGCTAGAATCTACGGAACTCCTAATCCAAATCAACAATGGATTTGGACTGATGGCACTCCAGTAGAATATACAAATTGGGGACCTGATCGGCCTCACAATTCAGATAGCATTTATAATTGTGGCATTGTGAGTCCACTTGTATTCTAATTGCCGGTTTTAGATTAGATTAGATAATTTTGGAGGAAAATATTCTTCCTGGGATAATGTTCATTGCGATGAGATGACAATGAAAGGAACTATCTGTAAGAAGCCGGCGATTGGAGCTCGTAAGATTTGTTAAATGAAAAAAATAAAATATTCCAGCTTATTGCGAGGGAGGATGGACTCTCAACCCTTATGGAGGCTACAAACCCGCCTGTTATAAATTCTTCCAGAGACAAAACTACTCTCAAGCTGCAACGACTTGCAGAAATAATGGAGGCTATCTAACTTCGATCCACAACATACAAGAAAATAATTTCATTGCTGCTCTTTCTAAAATGGGAGCTACCACCGATTGGACGCAAGGAGTTTTCATCGGCTTGAGGCAGAAGTCGCCAAATCAATGGAGTTGGGAAGATGGATCTCGATTCGATTATGCTAATTGGATGGCTCAAAGACCTCAAGGACGGAGTGGTTATGATTGTGCTTTTGTAATTAAAATTTGAAAAAAAGAAAGAAATTATTCAGATGAATCCGGATGATATCGCGGGATGCTCAACTTGCACTCGAAAGTGGGACAACACGGTCTGCAATTATGTCATGAGAGGATTTGTTTGTAAAAAGGACGTCAGCTATTTGTACCACTATTGAAAATAAACTGCTTTCAAACTTACGGTAGTCGGGAATTCAAAAGAAAATTGTGGCAAAGATCACAAGTCACTGTTGTCACTCTAGTCGGATTAGTTTTCTGAACAACGTTATCAATTCTTCTGGCATGAGAATTTACGTTGCTCCCTACTCCACCCATCACGGAAGAGGCAGAACTAACTGGTTATAGTCTGTTCATTTAAAAAAATACGACAGCTGATGGCCCGAGAAAAGGAGTTTTCGCAGCGAGACTCATTTTCATGGATTTTTGGAGTTTTCTACGGGTATACGAGTGTAATAATGTTGAACTGACCAGTCACTTGAGCTCCATAGAAATGTAATTGAAAGAGATGATGAAAGCCTTGCATTTGTATTCAGATCCGTCTGAGCTTGAAAAACTGAGAAAGCAGCTGATTTTAATCGACCATCGTTCATATGTAGTGAATAATTTAACAGCTCAAAGTAAAATGTAAAAAAAGAACGGAACGGAATAAAATACGTCGACATAATTTTACTTTTTAGTCAATTTTTCTTATAGGTTTTAATTTAGGGCGAAATGATAAATTTAAATACAATTTACTTGCTCGATTCGAAGGCTCAAAGTTGGAATAATACTCTCTGTAGTGATATTATAAGGGCATCAATCTGCAAGAAACCAGCTATAGGAGCTTGTAGGATACTGTAGTTTTCTTCTAATCGAAGTGATTTTAGCTGCTTGCGATGGAGGATGGGCTTTCAATCTATCGGGAGACCCTCCTAGATGTTATACATTCTTCCAGCCGGAATAAACCTACTCTCAAGCTAGTACCATTTGCAAGCAGAATGGAGCCTTCCTCATCACTATTCACAATATCCAGGAGAATAATTTCATCGCTGCTCTTTCTAAAATGGGAGCTATCACTGATTGGACGCATGGAATCTACACAAGATTGTTGCAAAATGGACATCCTTGGGGACGGGATGTTGGAGCTGTGTATAATTATCAAAATTGGATACCTGGGAGGCCTCAACAAGTAGCTGGATATAATTGTGCTTTTGTAGGCGCTTTGTGAATTGAAAGATTGGATATTTAGATGGATCCGGATGAGATTGTCGGGTGTCTTGATCGCACGGCCAAATGGGAAGCTCAAGTCCTGAGAGGATTTGTCTGTGGTGCCAAGTTACTTGTATCAAAATTGAAAATAAAAGACTTATCGATATAAATCTCTCCCCCTTTGAAGAAATTGTCTTCTAGGGAGAAGGCTTTATCGTCACCTTGTTCAGGTATTACTATCCCTTTATCACTGAGAGTCCTCTTTTTCTGATAAAAAGTGTGTTATGAAAGTCTCAAAGTGGCAAGGCAATTCTTTTAAAGAGACTAAAAATAGTAACCCGCGCTAAAATTCAAATTTTTTACCGTAACCCGATGACCAGGCCCTTTAAGTGGAACTATCCTAGAATTCAAAGTTTTGTTGGGATGTAGCCTTAAAAAAGAGAATCAAAGTGTTTAAGTATTGTAAGATATAAATAATGTTAGTTGATAGCATTCCCTCATCTTACTGTTCCTTTATTTACATTTTTTGGGCAAAAAAGTGAGAGATAAGTTCGCTGCAAGTGACTATGATTAGTCACGAACTACAGTAATATTGGTCTACACTTTCCACGCAGTCGAGAGGTTCAATAGAAAGTTATTCTTCTTTACCCCATTGAAGCTCACTTGAAGGTAGAGCAAAGGAAAACGCGCATTTTAGCTTAACTTTTTGATATTCCTGGAGTTAATTTGACTATTTGAGATAGAATCCATAGAAGAAGTTTTTAATTAAAAAATAATAATAAATTCAAACCAAATTATAAAGAAAACTCTTAATATTTCTAGTAGAAGACGTCATTGGAGAAAGCGACACCAAAAAGCAGAAGTCCTATAATCCCCTCTCTTTCCCGGACTGTCTTACTGTTCTGTTATCACTTTACATGTATTTTCATTAAAAAAATGCTGATAATAAAGGTGACATGATGCCACTGATTTACAGTAAGATTGTCCGAGTATCCAAGAAAAGACAGATAGAGAGCGTTGTTGGTTTAATTACATTTAATTGAAATCTACTGCTTATTTTTACAGCTTACTTTCTCAGCAGCGCTTTCTGGTGTTTTGACATTTTCTTCTTCTTGGATGTACTGTCATGGCAAAGAGTGCATTCCAGGGCGTGTCTCTGACTCCTAGCAATTTATCAGAATTGTTAACAAACAGAAGGAGGAAATTACAACCGCCCTTATCATCTGGAAGTCGCGGAAAGGACAGCTGTCACCCAGTAAAGCATCACTGTACCAGTCTTCACTCTTTGTAGATTCTTATCGCCATGTGGGCAGTCGTGTAATGACCGGAATTCCTGCAACAAAAAGGCTAACTGTGGGAGGTAGATGACATAAACAAAAACATTTAAAAAACTGACTGAGGAAGGGGAGTTTATTATTAGAAGCAAAGGAATAAACAAGGAAAGCTTAAGTCGATAGTGAGCCACTTCAACCGATTACGTTTACTTTGGTTGTAAACACCAGTCAGGTATTAGGATGAGAAGTTGACCCCGATTTTTGATGAGCATGACTCAAAAATGCCAGAAATTCAAAGAAAGACCTCGGATAATAAAGCTAAAGCTCCAAACGATCGCATTAAAATGACAATGTCTTACGGTAGTTTTATTCTGCGATTCCCCTTGTTTACGACTTCCTTGGAGCAGAAGTTCGTCGTATCAGAAGCCATCAATATGTCAAATTTTTTATTGCAGACTATGAAGAAAGACTAAAAACCAAAAGACAGGGTAAACATCGAAGAGACAGCTTGCAAAAAAAGAGAAGCTCGCTTTTTTCTGAGACTAGAGTCTCCCTAAATTAAAATAAAAAATTAACAATTCTTTCAGGCTACAAATCAAAAAATTCTAGCTGGCAACTCAATTCGATTGAGAAGCAGCTCGAATAAACCGTTTCTTTATAAAATTCACATTCTTTTGTGACTGTAATCTGTCATTGCTAGAAAAAGGACTCTTATCACCAGACTACACAGTAAGAGTTCAAAGGAAGCCTTTCTACTGGAGAGTCAGTTAGGCGATTATCTTGTCTTCGAAAGGGGGAGGAGACAGTCAGCTCATCTTCTCACTATATAACCAGCCAAGATCTAGGAGATATCGCCTCTCCTAGTCAGAGCCCGAGCCAAGCAATGAAATTGCTTCTCCTCCTTCTTCCAGCTCTCCTAGCTGCTCACGAAATTATGTAACTTGTTCATTCTTATTTAAATTTGTTTCTAGTGAACAATGCGAAGAAACAGAGTGCATGTCGAGAGAGGATCTCCTCAAAGTAGTCAAACGGTATGAGAAAGAGCAAAGAGCTCTCATGTACTCCCACGTCTCTTCCAAATCTTCCCCTTCCATCTCGAAAAACGCTCGTTCTGGAAGATTCTTCGACATTGAAACAACTGCTTCTGCTCCCACTTGTAATATCTGCAGCTCAGCTCCTTGTCTCAATGGAGGAACATGTCTCGTCGATTCTCAAGATCCTTGGACCAAATACACGTAAGCGGAACCTCCTCGAGGAGAATGATTTCTGCTTTTTCAGCTGTGAATGTCTTGACAATTACACCGATGATCACTGTCAAACTAAGGTCGAATGTCTTCCCAACTCGTGTGGATCAAATGCCACTTGTGCTGTCAACAATCACCAGATCGTCTGTGCCTGTAATATGGGCTTCTCTGGCGATCCGTACAAAGGCTGTGGTGCTCGCGTTCGCTCTGCTTGCGCTTCTGGAGATCCTCACTACAGCACTTTTGATGGCCTCTACCTGAACTACATGTCCACTTGTCCTCTAGTCTACTCCATGCCTTGTACTGGTTTGTCTGGCGGATACGACAACTTCCAGGTTAACCACAAGAATGAGCTCACCTCTGCTGGATCTCAGTAAGAAACAGGTCTTTTGAAAAAGTAGGCGATTTTTTTCAGCGTTTCGGCTATTTCTGAAGTCGATGTGATCATGTATGGCCAGCACATTCACTTTGATAGGATGAAATCCACCATGTATTTCAACAAAATCCGTGTGGGATATCCCTTCTATTGGCCGACTCAAGTCAATCCCAACGTAAGAAATCATTCAGTTTCTTTAAAAAAACAACTTTTTAGATCACTCTCGACTTCGTTTCTGGAATGTTCTCCGCCACTTCTAATCAACTGGTTACTGTAACTTTCACAACCGGCGCCCAGCTCTGTCTCTACGTGCCCGATGTTCCTGAATTTCATGGCCAAAACACTCTCTGTGGATTAGCTGGAAATCTTGATGACAACAAGTGGAATGACATCGTCTACAGAAATGGAACAGTCTTCCCAATCACTTCTTCCACTCAGCCGGATGCCACGGATGCTGTTGCCTTCAATCATGCTGAGGACACGTGGATCATTCAAGACTTCTTCTATACTTCTGGATCCAACATTTGTGCGACTGGAGAATCGATGGCTAACAACACCGACTGCGACTTGACGCCTGCTATCACTGCTTGTCAGCCAATTTTGGATTCGATGAATGGAGACGGGCCATTCTCTATGTGCGTAGGAATGAGCAATGCTACGATCCAGAATTTGTATGACAGCTGCGTCTATGACGTCTGCCATTCCAACAGCTACAAATGCTCTGCTTTGTCCAACTTCGTGACCACTTGTCAAACTCAACTTCCCAGTAAGTTTATTTATGGCCAGTTAATCTATTTTTTTAGATACCAATCCCGGACCATGGAGAGACACCACCAATTGTCCACGAAGCTGCTCTCCCAACTCAATCTACTCGCCCTGCACCTCCTCTTGTCCTGGAACTTGTGCCGATTCGGACCCAGCGACCTGTAACAAAGGTTGTATGGATGGCTGCCAATGTCTCCCAGGATATGTCCAAGACAATTCCAATACTCAAGGAACGAACTGCATCAGGATTGAGGATTGTGGCTGCTCTGATCCCAATGGCAACCAGCATTCGGCTGACAATCACTGGCTGGATAATAA
Organism: Oscheius sp. JU1382; assembly: GCA_932521405.1. NCBI lineage: Eukaryota > Metazoa > Nematoda > Chromadorea > Rhabditida > Rhabditidae > Oscheius > Oscheius sp. JU1382. The sequence goes on from OW051479.1 coordinate 8,822,421, forward strand.
TTGCACCATCTCTGCTACCTGCTCGAATGGAACCTATATCGCCCAGCCGGCTTCTTGCTCAATCTATGGAGCTTGTGGAACAGATGCCAACCACAATATGGCCTGTGTTTGTGACCCTGGATTCACTGGAGACGGCTTCAATTGCACTGACATTAACGAGTGCTTGGATCCCAACTCTTGCGGACAAGGGCAGGGAGTTGGAAAGTGTACCAACACGCTGGGATCTTATAACTGCACCTGCAATCCTTATCAAACGGGAAGGGACTGCCAAAACTATCAGCCAACTCGTCACTGCGCTGATCTTCTCGTCTATTGGAATGTTACCAACGATGGCGTCTACGCGATAAACTTGCCGGAAGGAGTCACAGGCCGAGCTGCTTATTCCAACATCCCCGTCTATTGCGACATGAATACCAGTTAGTTTTGAGCTGAGATCTTCATAAAGAATGAGATTATAGACGGAGGTGGATGGACTCTCCTATCCCACGCTGATGGAAACCAATTGGTTAATAAGAGCTTTGCCGATTATCAATATGGATTTGGAGATCCTTCAACAAAGAATGTGTTCCTTGGATTGGATATCATCAACAAAATGTCCACCGATGTTGCCACCAGGTGAATATTACTTCGCTTTTTGGGGGGCTCTTTCTTGGATTTCCTAAAAGATCATTTTATGGGAAAAATGCTTTCAGCTTGATGGTCGTCATCACCAGATGCCCAATTAGGAACAATCCGCCTCTTATCACCGACTGCACCTATCCTTCCTGGTCGATCAATGGTCCCGCGTCGAATTATTCCGTTGTGATTCCTCAAACTTGCGAAGGAACGGAAACTGACCAATTCCCTTATAACGATGACGGATGGAAGCGTTGGACCGGACCACAAGGTCCCGATTTTTATGCCTTCGACTCGGAACAACCTGGATCCATCTGCTCGGAAACTTACCAAAACACCGGCTTCTGGTATGACCTCAAAAGTCGCTGTGGATATGCCGATCTGAATGGAGCCAGATACGACTGTGCCAATCCTCCTCCAGAGGGAACTGCTTCCTACATTCACTGGTCAGGCCAATCCGTCGCCGATGCTTCCATGTACCTCCGCCCAGCCGGTTTCCCCACATATAATTAAAATTCGAGCTGTTGTCACTACGGTTAAATACAATAAAGTGTCATTATCCTAACTATTTGGACAAATGTTGCAGAGCTGTGCCGAATCGGACAATCCGTATCAATCGGATCGGATACCAACCGGATAAAAACTCAGTTATTCCGGATAGATATCCGATCCGGTTTTGTGGATATTTTTTGGCGGATTTCGAATATTACTGGTTTATTGAAAATTAATTTTGTTAAAATACCTATTCTAACGCCATATTATGTCAAGATTTCAATTTTTTATTATACATTTACAGTAGACGACTATCTTAATGTTCCTAGAGATTCCAATATGAATCCATTTGATTACTGGAAAGACCCTGCAAACCGAATTCGCTTTCCTACTTGTGCCATTCTTGTTAACGAACACTTACATATTCCAGCATCTTCTGCAGAATTTGAGCGCTTATTTAGTTCAGTAAGGTACATTTTAGACGAATTACGTACAAACCTAAGCCCTAACACTTTGAAGAAACTAGTCATGCTCTATGGAAATCTTAAATTTCTCAGATTAAAGCTTCCCTGACTGCTTTCCCAAGTAAAATCTTTGTTTGTTGTTAGATTCAATTATTTTTATACTAACTTTGAGTAGTTCTTGTAAGTGCCAAAGCATAATAGTTTCAAATATCCGAAAATAATTTGCTATCTAGCACAGCCCTGATGTGTTCCAATCGTTTGCTCCCGCGAAAGATAACAAAAACCATAACAACTAAAGCCTTCTTATCGCTCTCATTTCTCTAAGTTTTTAGAAAAATTGTAATCAAAGATGAGTCAGAATAGAAGATTTCTCGATTTCCCATTCAATTTGTGAACTTTTGTCTCCACTATAATTTAAGTTTTGACAGAACTAGATAAATCCTTGGACAGCTAATCCACCAGTTAGATTAGATTTGAGTAATCTTCTTTCTGACTGTTTTCAATGCGACTGCTTCTTTTCAGTTAGTTTTTAGGAAGCATTCGACGCTTTTTCTTCCTGGGACTAGCGCTTCATTTTCTCCTGCGCCTTCAGAGAGCTAATTCTTTCCGGCTGTTTAGAAAAGAATTTGAGAATTAGGGTATATTTCTCATTTGGATTGTTATATTTCAGCACTATTTTGCGCCCTCGCTGCCGCTGATAGCTGTATCAATTTATATTGCGCAGATGAGCTTCTCCTCAATGGAAATTCTTGGACCAGAAAACAAAGCATCCGTACCGCAAAACATGCCGACGCGTGTGGGGTCAAGTTTAGCAAGTATGCGAGACTGATCGAGGCGATCAGCTATGGCGCCGACATATCGAATAGAGAAGAAAACAGCTGTGTGGATGAAGGTGCCTACGTTGTCTGCAAGTGTCGAGCACCGCACAATTGCAATCTCAACCTCTCAAAATGGCTCCCAATGGCTGAGGCAGTCCACAAACTGGCGCATCACAATGATTTTGCGATCAGCCTGCCCTCCTACGATCAGCTGATTGAAGACTGCACATCAAAGAAGGTCTATTGGATCATGTTTGGCGTCATTATGGGAATCTTGCTGCTCTTTATCATCGGAGTTTCTATTTGGTATTTCACTTTCTATATGCCGAGGCGTCGTGCAATACAAGCCCAAGCTGTTGTGGTTGGCAGCTCCTATGAACCTGAACAGCCAGTCGTCTACCAAGCTGGACCTGGATATTATTGAAAATTAAATGTGGCGTAAATTAAAGAGACTTGATTTGTTTTTGTCTAATAACTTTGGGGGAAATTTGATGCTCCCTCAATCCTCTTGAAGTCAACTTTTAAATTACTTTCAACTCTAGATGATTTGATTTTCTGTGCAATATTCCTCATTTTTTGGATGTTGACCATGCCAAAAATACAAATTTTGACAGATTCTTTTTCTCTTAAATCAATTAAAGAAAGAATTAAAAGATAAGATTCTCCCCGGTTGACTGACCTTGATGCCGCTTATTATTGCCTTCATTGTGCTGGGCTTGATATTCTTCGTCGCCTTCGTTGGTATCTGGTATTGCGCCTTCTATTTGCCGAGAAAGCACTCCAACCAAGTCATCGTGATGCAGGCCCAGCCGCAACCAGTCTATCAGGCTCAGCCAGTCGTCTACGCCTAATCGAGATAATTGAAGCTATATATATCAAATAAAGAGACGACTATAACTTTTGTTTTTTAGTCTTGGCTATTTATAAAGCTTTCTTTGTCGCTCAAGGGAGATTAAAAAAAGAGAAATAATAAATGCACACTTTATTAGCATTCATAGATTAGTTTGTTAGCATTGCTAAAGAAAGAAAAGGGCTTACAAGGAGGAGACGGTAGACAAGGAATACCTATTACTTCTTCAATTTCTGGGTCACAAAGAGTGTGGCCTTTGTAATAGCAATAGCCATTTAAGCACATTCCTCCAGCAGCTTGAGTGCATTCATCGCTCTTCTGGCAGCCAAAGGCCAAGGTTGAAAGAAGAAGGAACTAAATTTTTTAAAGAAAAGATTGAGAAAATTGAAACAAACCAAGAGAAGGAGGCGCATTTTTGGGGAGAGAACGTCTGGCAAATGGCTTTTAAAGCCGTCAGCTTCGTTGGTATTCAGCTTTGCAAATCTCACCAAAAGAAAAATTATATTGTCTAGCTAAGAAAAAGGAAAACTTCCTAGGTTGTTTGCTACAGTATGAATAAGTGTAAAATCCAACCAAATGTCAAGGGATTTTGCTGCCTTTTAACACTCCTAGGGAAGATAGGAACTTAAGAAAAATCGAGAAATCTCAATAAAGTTCTACGAGCAATTATCTATGAACAAGATACGCCGTTATAGCGAGAATACACTGAATAAATCACTCCTCATGTCTGGAAGTCTCCTATTTTAAAGCATAAAAAAGCCGGCTATTTTTTTTTACTGAAAGCATTCAATTTTGATTTTTTTTAAAACAAAGTATTTTTTGTCTTTGAACTTCCGCTAGAAGTTGTAAGTTATTTCGTCTGAAAGCCAACTCTACTGGTAAGACATCAGAAATCGCGATCTTTAAACGTAAGAAGCAATAAATCAGTCTCCACCTGTCTTTAATTAATTGTCTAACTTTTTTTCACACTCATAATCTATCCGCGCTGAAATGAATTACTCCAATCCATACTTTTCCGAAAAGCCATTTATATCGGTATATCCCATCAAAATATGTGCTCTTTTCACCACCATTTTTGGCGGCTTATTGGTTTATTGCTCCCTACATAAGACATCAAAGAATATCTCCTTAACTATAAGAGGCTTTATCATCTATCACGGCATCATGTAGGCTTGCTATTGGATTTTGAAGGCTTTTTACCTTTAGAGCATCTCTCACATTTAATTACTTTTCCTATTTATCATTCCCAATCCTATTGCTACCTTATAAAGCGATTTATTGCGTAGGAATTCTCGCCAATCTTGGAGTTTCTCAAGTTTTCCAAACCGGCGTTGTTATGACCTGTACATTTGGTGAGTTTCAAGAGATTGTGGTCGATTGGTCAGACTAATTCGTCCCTTTTGGGTTATTGCAGCCTCAAAATTGACTCAAAAAATGATAAAAATTCATAATAGGACTTCTATTAGATAGCTTCCCATGGAGTAAAGTCATTCAATTTCTAGCCAATCTCAGCGTGGTGTGTATTTTTTTTTATCTTCGCATGATCACCATGCTTCATCAAAATCATTTTCTAAACACCAAGCCGATGATAATAGCCATCTATGTTTGGAACTACATCATTCCTACTTTTATGAACGCTCCATTGATTTTTCTTATAAACAAGAATGATTACTCAGCCAAGATGAACTATTTTCAAGAATTTCGAGTGACCTACCCAGATCTATTTGCTCAAGAAGTCTGCATATTTAGACCAAATCTAAATGACATCAATTTTATTATATTTATTATTGTGATTATCATCTATATTATTAATTTTACGTGTACTATTTTGATTTCCTGTGGAGTAACTATCTACATCATTTTGAGGAGTAAGAAAAATGTTAGCAAAGCGAAACGAAATTCTCGATTTACTGAAGTAAAACAAATAATAACCTTGGTTAGTTTTCCATTCATTTGGACACATTGTCTTAGGGGAAGGGACTTTAGAGATTTGAGATTAAAAGATCCAACGATAAGAGTAGAATCATTTGAAATAACGAACTACTAATGAGTTGATTTAAATCCTCTGGGACTCGATTATAAATTCTACGATTGCAGCTATTTTTATTTCTTCTTTTCTTCTCAATATCGTTGTTTCCTGTTTTTTGCCTTCTTGTCTTCACTACGTGGAGAGCTGATTTATACACCCTTGCAGTGTTTAACGCATCAGCTATAGTTCCAATATTTATGGCCTCTATCTTGCTTGGAATGAAGCCTTTCCGAATGACAAGACTTTCTCCGTTTGGATTTAAGCAAAATATTAAGATTACTAAAGTAATTAATATAGCCAGCAAATAAACTATCTTATCTCAATTTTATATGTGGCGAGGAATTCTTGGGGTTAACAGATTGAGAGAATTGAGTAGCCTAATATTCTTTATTTTTTGGAATATGGTAGTTTTGAATAATCTGGAAGCTGGGATCTCAATGGCACTCGAGTTTGTCTCGAACAGGGCGGCAGGACCAAAACCATTCCATTCCTAGTCTTCTCCAGTTTGTATTGATTCTCTGTCCATCCTGGCTTGACAATTATCGTATTTTTCATCTCGATTTCAGAGCCACTACAGTAAAATAGTTTCCTAAAATAAATTATATAAAACAGTCAAAGAAGGATACCTAAATGCAGGCAAAAATAGCACAGAGATTGGTAGAAATATAATCGGACTAAATTTCAATGCCAATCGACAGTGCTCTTCATAATACGGATAGAGTAGTAAAATACCACCCATTGGGACTCCCAAATGAGTTAAAATGACCAATCCTTCGAGGAGCCGCCTCCACGAATTGCTCGTCGTCCTCCCGTATTTTCTGACAACCTCCCATGATCCCTAGGAATCTCTTTTGTTCTTTATCTCTATGCTACTCTACCATAATTAGTATTCCAATACACGTAACAATGACCAAAATATGATAGGAGAAGAAATAAATTGATAGACGTGTAAAATTTGTATTTGTTAGAGTCAACAAGATGCCCAAAACTGAGCCAGATAGGACTAGGGCTTGGAAAATTCTAAACATTGCCGTATTTCTTCTAATAGACAAGATTTAATTTGCCGCGAATTTATGAAATTTGGCAAAAAAAACTTGACTTACAAAATAAATGTAGTCTTTTTGATGATTCTGTCATATTTTAATTCCAGAATATTGAGAATCAAATAAGTGCAGCAAGAGAGTACAAAAATATCCCCAACCACCACTTCGAATGTCTTTTGTAGTCTCAAAAAAGTGTCAACCCTAAATAAAACTTTACTTTTCTTTCTCTTAGCAAATCTTACGTATCTGGATCAGGAAAGTATTGGACCAAAAAGAGGACATTCATGACAATATTGGTGGCTATTTCCGCTCCTACGGGGGCACAAATAGCCAAAAGAAATTGCTTCGAGACATTGTTGTGCACATGAGTGGTGAGAAAGAGACAAAAAATGACTAGCAGAACTTTGAGAAGAACCAAAGGAAAGTGATAGGTATGTCCTGGATATCGTTGAAGATTTGGTTTAAAGAATGCAACCTACCGAGATCAAATTCCCTTAGAAGGAAGAATAGTTTACTCTCTTGCTGACAAGCATATTTCCCGTTGATTAGCTTACAAATCATAGTACAAGTTGGGTGAAAGCGTTCCCAAAGGAACGCGTCTAATTACGAGCAAAGAACAGCCATGGAGGGCTGCTAGGCAACTATGAACGCTCATTTTCAAGCGCAACTTGATTGGCTTCAAGAAAACAAATTAAGGTCTAGTCAAAAGCAACTAATTCAAACTGAATATTGAAGGGAAGCTGGGAAAAGACTTTATACACAAGTAGTTAGTTTAGTGCGTTCTGTTATTTGTTCCGAGTGCATTTTGTTCCCATGTCGCATTGTTTGACGAGTCTCCTAAGTGCGCAACCTAAAATTGAAACTTGATCTACTCATTTCTTGGCAGCTAATGTTCCTCCTTTTCTTATTCTTAGTTACTCCAGCTGATTGCCAACAAGATACTCGTTTTTTAACCTTCTACCAAGCCGTTTTAAACAACTCAAGTCTTCCAAAATACGACAAACGAGAATCTCCCTTCGATGTCTACCACGAAAAAATTGATATCCAAGTAGAAGTTGGCTTTGTCATTCTAACAAAAGTTGTAGGTTTTTTGAGTCACCAAGTTTTTAAATTTCTTTCCAGGTTGAAGTCCAACAACTCGTCTCATACATAGCGAACGTCGTCTTTGTTTGTTCCCCTCTTTATTGACTATTCTTTTTCTTCTAGGGATGGCAAGACAAGCGACTCGCTTTTGACCCAGATCTTTTGGGATTTAATGCAACAGTCATTCCATCAAGCTCCATTTGGATTCCAACTCTTGATTGCTTCAATTGGTAAGAATATTTTGTCTTAAATCTACAGTATTCCTTGTTTAAAAAGGGGGAAGATTGCGGTAGAATTGGTGGCACTTTAATTCTCTTAATTCTTTCAGTGTTGGTGTGAAAAAATTCGACAAAGAAACGGATAGCAATGAAGCCCTTGTTCAATCTAATGGAGTTGTGGCTATTAGTCTTAAGGTTTGTCTATGATCTAATAAATTGATGATTATCAATTTTTAGGCTAACTTTGACACCGTCTGCAACATTCATCTTGGTTTGTTTTTGTCATTTTTTCAACAAAATCAGCTAGAATCGTTTCCCTTTGATGCCCAATATTGTGGGATCGACTTTAGTGGAGGATATTCAAGTGTCATAAACAACACTCAAGTCTATATTGGAAATGAAACGGCTGCTTTGAGCACATTATTGGTAGTCCAGTCATTTTGGCTAGAGATGATTTAAGCTTGTAGGGAACACCGGAATGGAATATCTATCGAGATGAGGACGATTACAATGAAACCAACCCGGAAGTATTTGTCACAATTAGGTTCAGATTGGATAGGAATTCTACATTTTATGTGGTGCTGCTTATCCTACCAACGCTTATTGTCTGCACTGTTTGCTTGTCGGCATTGACTTTGCCATTAGACTTTACAAAATCGGCAAGGGTGGGTTAAGAAAGAAACAGATGATCGTAAATCCCTTCTTTTTCAGTTCACAATGGCTGCTAGTGGCCTCGTCGCTCTAACCTTTCTCCTCGGAATAATCATCCAACAAGTCCCTCGTTCAAAAAGTGTCCCAATTCTAGGAAGATGGGTCTTAATGGAAGAGTTTATGGTCTTCTTTGCCCTAATGATTGATGAACCCATCAAGTTTTTAAAACGGAAATTATGTGAGAAAAGAGCTATCACCTATGAGCTGATTTGCTTCATTAAATTTGGAATAATTGTTGGTACAAACATCCTCGCTACGATTCTAATCTTTACGGTTCGACCCAAGCCGATCAAAGAATTTCATTTGTGAACAATAAAAAGAGCACGTTTTGTATTCTTAGAAATGAGATGATGCTGTGAAATGAGATGATGCGGTGAAATGAGCTAGATAAATTGAGAATTTTGTTCCTTCAATGAGCATTTTCGACTACGCTTGTCAGAGATGAGAGACTGGACTATGAATGACCTAAATGTCCTCGGAACTGACTATATCCTCCCTCTGAATATTGTCTCAACTATGGCATTTATTCTCGTAGCTGGTACGAATTTAATTGTCATCTTTCTGGCTCAAACCAGACAGGATTCACGATCTATGGTGGTTTTTCTTCAATTATTTTCAGCAATTAGTTTCCTTCAAGCAGCAACTGGCTGGATTTCTATCACCAGGTGGGACCAACTCTTATGATTTTTATTCTGAAAGCAACAAAAAAACTATCTGAGATCGATAAAGCTGAATTTTACGGTATCCCCAAAAAAATGAATCCTTAAATTTTCTGCGTTATACAGTAGTTTTTTTGAAGAGTGATATTCTACAAAGTTGTAGAGGAGATCAACTTTGTAAAACATTGAAGCAGCTGAAAGACAGAAAAAAACGGCTGGAAAAATATAATAGTTGCTTTTCCAGAAGTGAGAACTTTGAGGCATATGTTTTGAAGATTTGTTATGGGCCGGCCTCTAACTTTGGCTCAAATTTCTGTAATTTCATTAATTCTTTCTATGTTTATCTCCAATTTCTTCGACCTCTCCTAATCACTTCTCTGTTAATCGTCCGTGTTTTGCTTCTCTACAACGTTCTTGTCAATGTTCTCTTTGTTTTGATCAATTTTGGCTCCATTTTGGTGGTCACTCTTCCCATGTTTGTAAGTTTAGGGCCTCCTCAGATCACTTCTTCCAGTTGGCTTCTTATTCCTCCTATGATAATAATTTCACTTTGGTAGGAATGACCGACTATTTGGCACAAGAAACCTCACAAAATGTCTACGACATCTCAATTATTAGTCGACTTTTAGTGAGGATTTTTGTATAAGAAATGTGATGATCAATTTAGGGTACATTGATTGGGTTGGATGAATTTCTTCCTTTTTTATCGCTGCTCATTATCCTCGCACTTCGAGTGGCAATTAGGCAGAAATTCAAGAAAGTTGAAACGTTGAGTAGAGGACAGCGGGAGATTTGCGATGGATATTCAACGGTAAGGAATTTTTCACCGTTTTTCTTCTAATAAAAACCTCCCAGTCCGTAACTTTAAGCCAAATTTGAGAAGATGCTATAGTATTTTTTCAGCTAATAACTGTCTACATTTTGCTGGAAGTCTTCCTCGTGGTAGCAACATATTCTAAACTTGAATTTCGCATTTATAAATATTTTAGAGGAGCTCGTTTTTATATTTCGCTTTATAATTATTCTCTCACTTCTATTCCCAATTTTCTACAGGCAATTGCTCCCATCATTTTTATCCCTTACATAAGAAAATCGCTGACTAATTTCTTCCACCCGCCTTCGCCTTACCCTTCCTATACCTTCATGTAGCTTTTTTATTTGTCTAGTGAGCAATTTGAAATCGAATCCGCTCTCTCTTTTTCTGACTCCAAATGATTCGCAGTCTGATCCTATTTTGTCTTTTTTATTATTTTTTAATAATAAAAGGAGAAGAGGAGGTTTTTCCAACGTTTCGGGAGATTGTCCTAGAAAATTCTACAATCAAATACAATAAAAAGGATTCTCCTTTCGATGTCTACCGCAAGCAAATTGTTGTCAAACTTGAGCCAACTTTTGTCGTTTTAACGAATATTGTATGTTTCTTTTTTTTCTTACAACTTTTGATGATTTAGATTGAGCTTCAGCAATTAGTCAGCTATATAGTCAATGTTCAATATGTAAGCTAGGAGTTGTTATTCAAAAAATTGAATTTATTTCAGTCATGGGTGGATCCTCGTCTTCGATTCGATCCAGAAGAGCTCGGAACAAATATGACTATCATCCCCTCCAATTTGATATGGATCCCGACGATTGATTGCTTCAATTGGTAAGCCTTTAGTTTCTTTATACTTTTTGAACATTTTTCTCTCGCAACATAATCTTTTCACGCTCTAGCTATTTTGTACGGACTTGTATGAGAAGTCGTACCCAAAGACTAAGCTTCCTTGTTAGAGTTTAATCTACTGAACAGCTTTTTATTTCAGCATCGACGTGCACATGATGGATTCTGAAACAGATTGTAATGAGGTTCAGGTTTTTTTTTCTCTATTTTTCTTTAGCAAATAGATGATTCAGATTGAGTCAGATGGAACGGTGGCTCTTGTTTTGAAGGCTAGTCTCGCTTCTTCTTGTTTAATTGCTTATTTAGGCTCATTTTGATACGATTTGTAATACCACAGTCGGTAGGATTCTCAGGCAAATTTATCTAAAAGAGGCTTAGAAACCTTCCCTTTTAATACACTCTTTTGTGGAATCGATTTCAGTGGAGGACTTTCAATAAAAGACAAACGTGTCGTGTTAGATATTAGAGATACTAAGCAGCCGAATGTCCTTCTGGTAGGAAGGCAGTTGAATATTGGATATTTAAACTCAATCTTTAGGGAACAGCTGAATGGAATCTTTATTTTGAGGGCTTACTGGGAGCCCATGCAGATCCAGAAGGAGTTGTGAGCATACGATTTCGATTGGAGAGGAACTCCGAATTTTATGTGATTCTCCTCATTCTTCCGACGATGATCGTCACATCGAGCTGTTTACTCGCTCTCACATTGCCACTAGATTTTGCCAAGGGAGAGAAGGTCTAGACTAGAAATAAGAGCTAAAAATATTTCAGTATACATTGGGAATCAGCGGCCTTTTGGGACAAACCTTCTTGCTGGGAATAGTAATAGCTCAAGTGCCCAGGTCTCAAAATATTCCAATCATTGGTAGGAGAGAACAAATTATAATTTTTGTTCAGCAAATTGGCTCCTCATGGAAATGTTTTTGGTCGTTTTCGCCATTTTAATCGACTTACCAATAAGAAAATTGAAGAAATAGTTAGTCTAAAGAGTTGGGATAAAATAAGATAATTTTTAGCTGCATAAGAAAAAGGAGTTTCTTTACGTATACGGTAATTGACTTTATGGTTTGTGGCTTGATTTTTACGTGCAATATTGTGGCAACTGTTCTCATGTTTTCTCTACGTCCTTCGCCTGTTCGAGACTTTATTTTATAAATTATGAAAAGGTGGGAAATAAATATATTAAGAAAGATTTGAATTGAACAAAAGTAGGGAGATAGACCTCAAAATTTAACCAAAATGAGAACAAAAGGCTTCGAAAATATAAAATCTGCAGTTCTTTTGATCTTGTTTCTATTAAAATTTGAATTGTTGACAGTCGGGAGAAAAATAGTAAAATAAATTGGCCTTCCTTGCCTGTCGGTCACTTTTATGGTGCCAACAAGTGGCTGTAAATAGTTCCCCCCTCTTCGTCAAGCGATAAGCTACTTTCTTTCTTCTAGTTGTAGTGTTCAAACCTATTTTTTGATGAATAAGCTAACCAGAGAAACATGGAATGTCATTCAGTTGGGAATTGGCATGTGCCTTGTTTTCTTTGCGTTCACTGCTCAGGTTTTAATCTTCTTTTTGAAAATAATCTACTCTTATCTAGGGATTCATAATAGAAACAGTCCTTTCCGATCGACATGATGAAGACCCGAAGATATCTGATAATGCTGGGTATTATAGGTAGAAATTTTGAGAAAAAACAGAAGAAAATTATTTGCTTTTAGTCAAACAATTATTTATGGTTGTTTTATCTTCTCAAATATCATAGCCCCTCCCATAATCAAACTTCTCACTCCGAAATGGAGTCTGGTTTTTGGAAGTTCAGCCTACACTGTTTATATGCTGGGATTCCAGTTCTTGAATCCTTATTATTTGTACGCTTCAGCAGCTTACGAAGGTCTTTGTGCTGGAGGTAAGCGAGAAGGGATTACTGTCACTCAAATCAACCATTTGTCTCTACTACTCTCACTAGTGTGATTTAATGATAACATTCAATCAAAATTTCTTTAAAAGTGAGAAAGTAACCTACATTTTTAGCGCTTTGGACAGCCATGGGTGAGTATTTGGCCCTAAACTCGACTGAGAAAACAATCGGAAGAAATAGTGGTTTAGTTTGGATCATCTACACATCGAGGTTTTTTTATTTTCCCGATTTCTTTCTATTTTTAAATTTTTAGCTTTATTTTTGGTGGAATATTCATGCTCTTAATGTTTGGCAGCTCAACCGATGAATATATTTCCAAGGGCCAGATGAGAGCTCTTTTCGGCTGCTTTTGTCTTGTTTGCTTCCTGGGAAATTGTGTTTTTGCTCTGCTTGAGCCGAGAAATGGCTACAAAAAGGAGGACAAATTTAGGATCAAGGACTATGCAATGGAATTGAGTGAGTCCCATCTTTTTTAAAGGAATAATTTAGCCCAGAAAAATCTTGGGACCTCCTTTGGACAATCGACATGCTGCTCCTTCTTCCACTCTTCGGATTCTCAGGAATGGAGCTCTCTTTTTACAGCTCCGTCTATTCCACTGCTCTCTCTTTCACCAAGCAATTCTCCATCAACACTAACAAATTAATGGCCTACAATTCGATTGCCGTGGGAGTAGGAGAGCTGGCAGGTTTGGTCACTGTTCATTCGCTGATAAGGAGGGGGAATCTTTCAGGTGGCATCCCGTTCCTTCTCCTAGGAAAAAGACTAACATTGAGGAAATACGGCAACACAATGATTGTAATTCTAGGAGTTATTGTAGCTACAGCAGCCTATACAATAACTGATATTAACCTACCGGGAAAGGCGTCTTACGAAAAGACTTATGATACTTCATTGATCTCCAATCCAAGGTAGGCTTTTTTTATCAGCTGATTTAGACCTCCTTTTAGTGTGGCTCTTGCCCTAGTTGGAGGAGGACTTCTAGGCTTTACCGATGCCTGCATAAACACAGCTATTTATTCCTTTGTAACTATTAGATACGAAGGAGAAACGGTTCAAGCCTTCGCCCTTCATAAATTAGTCCATGTAGGAAGCAAATTAAATTTGTTATGAAAGGAAAATAACTTTAGGCTGCTTTGTCGACTGTTTGCATGTTTTATGGGAGTGTTTTAGAACTTCAATGGCAAATTTTAATCCTCCTAATTGGTGCTGGAATATCGACTGTCACTTTTGCTATGGCTGAAATGAGATGGAACTTTAAGAGTCAGGAAATAAACATTCATTTCTAGGGCCTTCTCCAACTCAATATCGACTAGAAGCGACAGGTAAAAGAGCTTGACAGGTTGACGGAACGTGGAATTCGACATAGGCATAATCCAGTGCAGATTAGTCATTTCTGGACATCATGGTGTTCGCCTACATTGTCCTTGTCGTCGTTGGTGTCGCAGCCTATCTCTACCTGAAGAAAGCTGGAGAGAATGTTTGCAGAGGAATCTCTAATCATGGGTCGCCATTCTCCACCGTCTCGACAGCTGTCCCTCCAACTAGAACTTCGCGTCGCTATAAGAACTCGGCTCTCAAAACAACCGGGGATAAGCCGAGTTCTGTCAGCATTAAAGTCCAAAAGACTCAAAGGGAAGGTTCTACTTTATTGCCGCCAGTTCCTCAAGAAGCTTCTGCTCCAGTTGCTCAGCCTCCTGCTCAAGAGCAAGCACCTCCTCCTCAGGAGCAGACGCCTCCCCCTCAAGAACAAACTCCTCCTCCAGCTGAACAGTCCCCTGCTGGAGATCCTTCCCCTACTCTTTCGCCAGCCAAATCGACTCCTAGTGAAACGCCAGTTGATAAAACCCAGCCAGCCGCTCCACCTATTCAGCCTGAGGAAGGCAGTCAGCAGCCGGAAGGCGATGTTAAGACGGCTGAAGTTTTGAATGATGAGGCGACTCCCGGTGTGGTGACGGCTCAGCTGATTACCGAGAGTGGAGAGACGAAGGATGTGAAGACGGCCAGCGCTATCCCGGGTACGGAACCAACTTCGACTGCTAGCACTGTGCCGACAACGACTACCAGCTCGACAGCTTCTGCTCCTTCTGAGGCGCCGGCAGATGGAAAACCAGCTGAAGATGGAAAGAAGAAAAAAAAGAAAAGTAAGGGAAAGAAAGCCGTGAGGAGCAAGAAAGAGGCGAAGGATAAGAGCAAGAAGAAGGGAAAGAAGGGCAAGAAGAGTAAGAAGTCCACCACCCAGTCCACCGACGGCGCTCAATAGGACAATAAAGATAGAGTACTGGGATTACATTTTTTCTTCCTCTTTCGCAGCAGAAAGTTGCTTTATTAAAAAAGTAGCAAAACTCTACTGAAACGAGAAAAGTGAATTTAAATGCCACGAAATTTGTTTTCATATATCTCCTTTTGTTTTTTAATTGCTTCTAAATCTTCTTCTGTAGGTAATCCAGCTTTCTAAACCAAAAACGCGTATCAAAAAGAAGATAACGCTAACCTTATCGATATAATCACTTTTTGGCAATCCATAGAGTTCTTCCAAGGACATTAATCTAGACCAATGTGGATAAATTGGTTTCCCAGAAGGTGTGATTTCGTCTATCCATTGCTTTTTAGCTCTGCAAATGTGAAAGTATGCTTTTGGAAAATGTAAAGTACTCTGCAACAACTTCTTCTACATATTTCTCAGGATCGAAGTTATTAAGCTCAGTCAAGTGGTTTTTCATTCGTTTTACGTATTCACGCTCTGCTTTAAGTTTCTTTTCGCGATGATATTTTTGGTACTTAAAGAAATCACGCTCATAGCGCTTCTTCCTGCACACAATCGAATCTACAGTACATGTTGCAATTACCTTTTGTGTTTCTTCATCTTTTTTCTTCTGATTGTAAGCATTCTAGGACCAAGGTGCATTGAAGTAGGTGCAATAAAAGGTGGGGCTTTAATTTCAATCTGAATAAATAATCTGGTAACATGTAAAAAGTTACATTGTTTGATATAGGATCCATTTTTTCTAAAATGTGCTGCAGTGATGGAGGAGGCGCTTCAACAGTCGGTTTATTTAGTGTTGGTAACGAATAAACCTAAAAAATTTAATTAATACGTTTGAACAAACCTGTCTGGCGTTGTCAAATACTGGAAGATATATATTTTTAGCGGTTCCATGGACAAAAACGTTGTCGTTGCCTTTGATAATGGGAAAAATGTTCTTAGTTTCAGTTGGGAATGGAAACAATCCTTGCTTTCCTATCGGTATTGAAGATAGCCTAAAGCTCAAATTAGGCTAATTGTATACAAACCTAGACGCAGCGCTAAATGTTGCAAAAGAACGAGATGCAACTCTTGATAACATCTGAAAATATCCCCAATCAACTTTAGGATATATTTGAGAAAATAAAAATCGAATAACTGTTTTCCCTTTTTTGATTTATAAAGAAGAGATTAATTATGAGCTTTATTTTAATAAAAAAAAAAATAACCAACAGCTCATGAGATCAATAATAAGACTTTGGATTTAGTCAACCTCTTCAATGGTGGGTCCGGGAGTTGATGGTCCACTTCGTCCTCCACTTGCAAAATCAGGCATTCCGCCAGCACCGGGCATTCCACCAGGACCTCCAGCAGCTTGGTACATCTTAGAGATGATAGGATTGCAGACAGCCTCGAGTTCCTTGTTATGGTGCTCGAATTCTTCTTTTTCGGCTGTTTGATTGCTATCCAGCCACTTGATAACTTCCTCGCACTTGTCCTCGATCTTCTTCCTATCCTCAGGAGTGAGTTTATCCTTCAACTGGAAAAAAAAAATAATTAAAAGAAACTTAAAGGGCTTACTTTTTCATCATCCAAAGTCTGTTTCATGTTGTAAGCGTAACTCTCAAGAGAGTTCTTGGCCTGAATTCTGTCCTTCTGAGCCTCATCATCCGCCTTGTATTGTTCGGCTTCATTAACCATCCTTTCAATGTCTTCTTTGGAGAGGCGTCCCTTGTCATTAGTGATGGTAATCTTGTTCGACTTTCCAGTGGACTTATCGGCGGCACTGACGTTGAGGATGCCATTGGCATCAATATCGAACGTTACCTAGAAAAATGTTAATAGACAAACAAGCACATGCAGCACACCTCAATTTGTGGAACGCCACGAGGAGCAGGAGGAATTCCAGAGAGCTCGAACTTTCCAAGAAGATTGTTGTCCTTGGTCATGGCACGTTCTCCTTCGTAGACCTGAATCAGGACACCAGGCTGGTTATCCGAATAAGTTGTGAAGGACTGAGAGGTCTTCGTGGGGATTGTTGTGTTCCTCTGAAAGCTGTATAATGAAAAATAAAGAGAAAAAAAACCTTGATGAGAGCAGTCATGACTCCACCAGCAGTCTCAATACCAAGGGAAAGAGGGGCTACGTCGAGCAAGAGTAGATCTTGGACAGCTTCGGACTTGTCACCAGAAAGAATAGCTGCTTGTACGGCGGCTCCATAGGCAACTGCTTCATCGGGGTTGATTGACTTATTCAACTCCTTTCCAGAAAACAAATCAGACAATAACTTCTGGACTTTCGGGATACGAGTTGATCCTCCGACCAAAACGATGTCATTAACCTAAATATGTTTTAATCAAGCAAATTTAATTTTAACAAAACTAACCACGCTCTTATCCATTTTTGCGTCACGAAGTGCCTTCTCTACTGGATCCATGGTGTTGCGGAATAGATCAGCACACAGTTCTTCGAATCGAGCACGAGTGATGTTAGTGTAAAAATCGATGCCCTCAAAGAGTGAGTCGATCTCAATAGAAGCTTGAGAAGACGATGAAAGAGTTCTCTTCGCTCTTTCACAAGCAGTGCGAAGACGGCGTAGACCACGAGGATTAGAGGCGACATCCTTCTTATGCTTGCGCTTGAATTCAGCCACGAAATGGTTGACCATTCGATTATCGAAGTCTTCTCCTCCCAAGTGGGTGTCTCCTGCAGTTGACTTGACTTCAAAGATTCCGTCTTCAATGGTTAGGATTGAGACGTCGAAGGTTCCTCCTCCTAGATCAAAAATAAGAACGTTGCGTTCACCGGATCCTTTCTTATCAAGACCATAGGCAATTGCAGCTGCCGTAGGCTCGTTGATGATTCGCAAGACGTTCAAGCCCGAAATAGCACCAGCATCCTTAGTAGCCTAAAATGACATATTAGGATATTATTAACAAATTATCTGAACCTGACGCTGGGAGTCGTTAAAATAGGCGGGCACTGTAATGACAGCATCCTTTACTGTCTGGCCCAGGAAGGCTTCAGCTGTCTCCTTCATCTTGATGAGTACCATAGACGAGATTTCTTCGGGAGTGAAAGTCTTCTTTTCTCCCTTATATTCCACTTGAATTTTGGGTTTTGTGGCATCATTGATGACACTGAACGGCCAGTGCTTCATATCAGCTTGAACTGCCGGATCGTCAAACTTGCGACCAATCAGGCGCTTGGCATCTAAAACAGCATTTTTGAATACATTGTAAAAGAAACAAACCGAAGACGGTGTTATGAGGATTCATAGCGACCTGATTTTTAGCAGCATCTCCAATGAGACGCTCCGTGTCGGTGAAGGCGACATAAGACGGCGTTGTGCGGTTTCCTAGAATAAAAATAGTAAGTTAAAAAATGGCACTGACCTTGATCATTGGCAATGATCTCAACTTTTCCATGCATAAAAACTCCAACACAGGAGTAGGTTGTTCCAAGGTCAATACCTACGGCGTTAGCTTTCGACATATCGCTGAAAAATAAAAATTAACAATACAAAAAAGCAAAGAAAAGAAGTAGGTGCACAAAAATAGTGAGATAACAAATTAAAAAAACTATAAAGGAAATTAGGATCGCTTATCGCAACAATGACAACAAATCCTTAGTATTACTTAGTACAGAATTGCGCCGCATCTTACGCGTTTCGTTTAAATTTTGATTTTAAGCAAATAAGATGATCTCTTGCTTGAGTCTCTTTATTGCAATCTCTTCCCTTACAATACAAACAATTGAATTTTCGCCTCTTATACATTCATTTCCTTCCTGCAATATTTTTTTCTTGCTGATACACTAAAATTTAAACCTAAATAGATGCAGGACATACGCATCCCGCTTTTCTAAAGATCAATCCATTTAGTAACCTTTGCTTACTCCTAAATCCGTTTACTTTGAAGCTAGGAGAGGGTATTTACGAGTAGCGGTAGTCTTCACGACAAGTTTGCTCGGAACTAGTAAACCTTTGGGGCCCCAGTGACCATGATTCAATTTTTGTGTTGGCAGGAGGGTCGCGGGTTCAACCCTCCTCCCTGACTTACATTTTTGCTTTATTAATTCAAGTCTTTTTCTCACATTTTTTGACGTTTTGACTCAATTCAGCCGCACAAAGCACACTGAATTGGCCTTTTACTGCTCCTTTGCTGCTCTGTAGCATTGGAACTCTCTAGCTTATCGAGTTGGTCTGAGTCAAGAAATTGGATTTTTATTTAAAGAGAATCAACTTTTCAGCAGGCAAGCATCTTTTATTAATAGGATTGCTCAAAAAATGAGTTTGCCGTTGGATAATAAGGAGATGCCAATGCATATGTGCTTATAATGCAATAAAATTAGGTCAAAAAATATGAAAAAAGACTTGAATTAATAAAGCAAAAATGTAAGTCAGGGAGGGGATTGAACCCGCGACCCTTCTGACAACATAAAAATTGAATCATGGTCACTGGGGCCCCAAAGGTTTATTAGTTCCGTTTGCTCCAGTGAAAGACGAGAAGGAAAATGTACATTAAAGCTTTAATTTGATAAAAGGTTGATTTCTCAACTTTGCAAGAGGGGGATCGCCTTTTTTGCACAGAATATCAATGTTTCAATGAGCTTTCCATGGCTTTTATTCTTTTTCTTTCATCGCCCAGCGATGCCGATGATAAAAGGCTCTTTTGCAAGACAATTCCCCAGTCGCAATGCGTCTTCTCTTCTTGGTTGGTCTTCATTTTATTTTAAAGAAGAATATTTTCAGCTCGTTCTCCTGGCTTGTGGCCAAATCATGACGATCTAATCGACTCTAGCATACTTGTTCGAATTCCGGGATCTGGAATTATTGGGTGCCAGCCTGACTGTAACAAACAAGAAAATGGTGACTATCTCTGTACCGAAACACTTTGCAATGATGGCTTGTGTGAATATGTCAAGCTCAGGAGGATTTATATACGTAAATATAAGCAATAAATAATTCTGACGGCCATTTCTTGTTTTATTTAACACCTCGCCATAAGACTATAAAAAATAATAGAACATACAGAGATCTTATGCGAGCTAGAATAATAATAAGTGGGCTGATCAACCACCAGTCCAGTATTCTTATAGATGTTTGAATGAATGTCATGAGTCTCCTTGTTGCAGTGGCTTCCAATACAACAGCAAACAACCGAATTAATGTCTCTTATGCATCCACTTCCACTCTAAACTTTCTCTTTGGAATCTCATAAACTTATAAGGCTAGATCAAACCAGGGAAGGGAATGCGTCTTTTCATCGGAATCACAATCGATAAACATCCCCCTTGAAAGTGACAAATAGCTGAAAAAAAAACGAACTGGAATAGAAATAGGACATCCGCAGCCAGCTACTCTATAATTCAATCCATTGGCCAAGGTCGTTTTGCTTCTAAAATTTGGATCTATTTCAAGATTTAAGCTTTTTCCTACGTGTAGCAGACATCATTTCGCTTTACACAGGCTCTATCGTGTTTTAAATGAGGAGGAATATGCTCATAGCCTTTGATAACATTTATCAGAAAACAATTCCTTACTTGTTCCATCATCATGATAGCATTTTCTAGCACCCTCATAGGCTAGGGACGAATGGAAGAGAATAATAATAAGAAATAAGGAGGAAAGAAGAGAAAGCATGGCACAATTCGTGTAGAAAAGGGACTGATAAGAGTGGCGCCTGGCCTTTGAAAGACAGTTTTAGGGGAGGCGGAAGTGATAAAAAGCGATGAGTCGGCAGTAGTCATGAGGTGGGAGAGATTTCTGGGAACTTTTCTATCACCCTAAATATCCAAGAATTTCGAGCTTTTCTGTTAACTTCCGAGGGGGGCAGTGCCATGCGGTCTGGAAATAAGCCAGTCACTTTTCCGCCACAAGATAGCGTAAGCTTCTTATCAAAAGGGCTCTTAAGTCCCAAAAATTCGCGTTAGAATCCCTCAGCCATGCTTGTTCTCTTCCTTATTGCGGTAGTTCCATCAATTTTCGGTCAGCAATGCCTTCCTGGGAAAAGCACAGGGCGTAAGATTTTTTTCCTTTTTGAATTATTTTTTTACAGCGTGTGATCCAAATAATCCTAGCTGTCCCCCAAGTCCTTTTGCGATTTGTCTTACTGATGGAGAATGCTGTCCATTGGATTCCATCTACACCACCAGTGCTCTCCTCACAACGACTATAAGCCAAGCTCTAACTACTTCTGGACCCTGTGTGGATAAAATAAATCCTCAAACGGGGAAATCTGATTGTCCAAGTGTGCAATATTTATGCTCTGATCCTCACTATTCAGAAGTCATGGGCCAGGCAATCTTACTCAATGATCTTGAGTAATTTATTAATATTTTAGCAATGTCCTCTTACTTGCGGAATTTGTGGTGGAGGAGGAAGCACTACGCCTCCAGTTTGCCAGGACAAAATAAATCCACAAACTGGGACCTCTGATTGTCCGAATGTGAAATACTTATGTAATGACCCCACTTATAAAGGAGTTATGTCGACTGAGTGCCCGAAAACTTGTGGCTATTGCCAATAATAAATATTTATTCTTCCTCTACTAGAATTCCTAGAAAATCAACCCAGAATTCAAAGAGAAGATACCGGTTACAATGATTTCGTTTTATCTGTCTGATGATATCATTGGCTGCTCTTTTGTCTGCAAATCACTGACGCTGAATTGATGTCATCTCATTATTCTTTATCCTACGATGTCTTACAGATCGCTAGCTTAGTGATAAGCATTGAATCAGAAAGACTTTATTTAGGAGTCCTTTTTTACAGTCGTTAGACAGAAATTAGAAGCTAGAGCTCGCTTTCACCGTCCACTACCAGGTTAATTTTTAGAGTTTTCAAGACTATTTTTGAGAAGAAATATTTAAATTGTCGTTTTCGCCTAGCCTAGTGAGAAACGGAATTAGCCAGAAGGCCTCTCTATTTTATAAGTAAACAATTTGTTATCTTGAGCAGATTTGCTAGAAAGTAACACCTAGAATCTTCTCAAAATATGAATCCCAAAATCACCGGAATTGACGGCCACGAAGAACCAATCTTTTTCATCTGGTTCTACAATCTCCTTTTTTTTCTATAGATAGGCAAATCCGGAACCTCTTTTTCCGTTCGGAAAGCTTTGCTCCAAGTCGTCGATAAACGACCCCTAATACCCTTATCTCGAGTCTTTTTTACCCCAAAGTTTGCTTTCTTTTCATTCAATCTTCTGCTTCATTCCGATCATGAGAACATTCCTTTGTCTTCTTCTTGTCTCAGCAGCTCTTGGACAACAATGCATTCCAGGAGATGAGCTTGGACGTGAGTTTGCATTACTCATCTTAACATTTTTTTCAAATGAAAGAACCATTTTTAGTCTAAATCTTGTTTTTTTTAAGCAAAATAGCATTGTTTGGCTCCTTTTTTATAAGAAAATACGATAAATGAGGCTTCCAGCTTGTGGAGCTGGAAATACATGCGATCCCAATCAAACGCCTGCAATTTGCATTGGAGGAGCCTGCTGTCCTCTTGGCTCAATTTTCACTACCACAACTACCACAACTAGCACAACTACCACCAAACCTAATAGCTGCGTAGATAAGACGAATCCACAAACTGGCACCTCAGATTGTCCAAATGTGAAATATTTATGCAATGACCCCACTTATAAGGCAGTGATGACAGATCAATGTCCTCTAACTTGCGGCCTCTGTGGAACTAATCCCGGCAACCCGGGAAATACTGTCTGCCAGGATAAGATTAACCCTCAAACTGGGAGATCCGACTGCCCAGGTGTTGCCTATCTTTGTAATGATGCTACCTACAAACCTTTGATGGCTGATCAGTGTCCCAAAACTTGTGGATATTGTCATTAATAAACTATATTGTTTTCTCAGGGGAACAAGAACTCTGATCAATACGGTATTAGGCGGTCAATGATAGCTATCCAAAAATTCGCCTAGAAACGTCTCTAAGCTGCTATCCTGTTCTATATTTGAATTTCAAGAGTCAAAAACCAACGAAAACGCCGCTTAATGCATGTTATTTGCAAATACGATCACAACCAGGAAGCAAAGGTATCAGCGGGTCCAGATCATTGCCCAGCCATTGTTGTCTTCACTTTCCTTTTGGATGCAGCGAGAAACCATTAATATTCTCCTCCTTGGATGGGGATTTTGTCTAATTTTCACTGCTTACAACGCCCAGGTATTAGTCTATTTTTGTCCAAAAGGTTAACAATAACAGGCATTCATAACAGAACCGGTTCTTGAGTCCTATCGAAAGGTCGATCCAAGTCTTCCAGCAAACTTTGGGTACATTTTGTAAGAGGGAATTATCTCCAAAATAACTGCAAAATTTAGGACCATCATAACCTACATTTTCCTAGTGATTGGTAATTTTCTAGCTCCTCCTTTTGTCAAAATCATCGGCTCCAAATGGTCCTTGGTCGTCAGTAGTCTTGGTGAGAGGCAAATCAATAGTTCTACTTATGCTATTCTCTTTAGGATATGCATCGTTTTGTCTAGCTTATGATATCCTCCAAAAATGGTATTTTATTCTAACTTCTTCTTTTATGGGCCTCTGTGCTGGAGGTTTGTTCTCTTTTTGAATAACAGACCATTTTAAATCAGTTCTTTGGGGATCAATGAGTGATTGTGTAGCCCTGAATTCAAATGAAAAGAATTCTGATCAAAATTCTGGCCTCCTTTGGCTAGTCTACATGATCAGGTGATTAAAATCTTCGCTTCTCTCTTGTAAGCATAAAAAATTACAGTAATATTCTTTCTGGAATTTTCCTCTTCATTATGTTTGGAATCAATCGCTACAATAATACTTACACAACTTCCTTTATCAGAGAGATTTTTGCTATCCTTACAGGGATCTCTCTTCTAGGTATACAACTATTCTTCTTTAATTTGAGAGAATAGGCACTGTAACTCTCTTGTTTATTAAATCCAAATCTTTGCCTACTGTAGAAGGATCAACATCAAAGCCGAATCATGTCTCAATCTTTAGAGAATCATGGTCAGAAATTGGTAAGATTTTCATCTACCTCCCTAGCCTCTTTTAGTCTCAACTTTAAAACTCTTCTTCTCGAAAGAATATCTCCTCCTAATTCCTATTTCCATCTTTTCTGGCCTCGAACTAGCCATGTACTCAGTCACCTACACAACAGCCCTTCAATTTACTGAAACTTTCCAAATGAACAATCAAATCTTGGTTGCATTGGCAGCTATTGGAGTAGGGTTAGGAGAAATTTCTGGTCTTGTTTCAAACTTACTTAGAAAAATCGCTTTCAGCTGGAGCTCCACTTACGTTCTACGGAAAAGGGAGATTCTCCTATAGTTTTTATATAAATGTTTCTTGTCTCCTTGCATGTTTAACATTTGGAATTATATTTTTGATCCTACCAGCTGATTCGGTTTATAAAAGTACTGGAGAAGAAGGCTTTATCAAACCTAGGCATGTAGATGATTACTTTTTCCTTATCTCATAAATTTCAGCATATTCTTGGCTCTAATTTGCGCCTTTTTGCTAGGATTCTTCGACTCGATATTGAATGTCATGGTGCTTGGATACATCGTCCGTCGATTTCCAAATGAACAAACCACTGCTGCCTACTCCCTCAAGAATCTTCTACTGGTTAGTTGTTTCTACGCCTTTAAAAGACAAAAGAAAGGCTCTTTTCTGCGGATTGGCAATCTTCCTCAATACGAAAATTAATCTCTACTGGCAGCTGTTGATTCTAGTCGTTTCGGCTATCTTCTCTGCTTTGGTTTTTTCACTTGGGGAATGTATTTCTTCAAAGAAAGTTAGTCCCAATAATGCAGAAATTGAAATTGGTTTTAACTAATCTCTTCTATGATGAATTAGAGTTAATTTCTTCTAAAGAAATTATTTGAGAATCTCACAAGAGTTCTTTGTTTTTGATAGAAATAAATCATTTTTCTCCTGCTACACGATGAGTCAGTTAGATAGATTGTCCGACAATGAATAGACCACGCAGCGAAAAATTCCAAATACCCATTCTATCGGTATATATTCATCACTCAAGGACTCGTTTCCAGTTCTCAGTTCCTAACCTTGACCACTTCCCAAAGCAAATAGTTCTGTAGCTTTCATTTCTTCCTCTCATCATTCTACCGAGGATAGCAGCCCGATCTTCAATTGGAACATTTTCAGTCTCGTATCCGGTCAAAGAGTGAGAGCGTAAGTACAGAATAGTGTTGTTCTATTGTTCCTGTCTCCTCTTCAAGTTCCTCGACAAACTTGTTTTTGTTTCATACTGTTTCGATTTTACAAACTACTATCTCGCTGTTTTCCCAATTTCCTAAGCTCTCTTGTATTATTAGACCATAGATCTGGCAAAAAATCCAACACTTTTACGCCAATCAGCTGGAAAATTGGCCAATCTTTTCCCTTTTTTTGATAAAATGGACTCACTTTTATTCTCTTGGAACAGATCCCATAAATACAGTTCAAAAGTACTCAATTAGTGGCGTCAAAATTCGGGCATAACAAACATCCGGATGGATTTGGTGCCTCCCTTTATTCTTTGTGGCTTGTGTTTGCCTCCGTTGAAACTGTTTCTACCTGGAATGGTTGATAAGCCTCCTCTTATTTTTGACTTTGTTTGTTCTTTTTTCTTTCCCGGCAGCTCTAAAAACGACTCAAATTCTAAGAAGAAGCGAACATTTCGTGAGGAAAGCAGCAACGAAAAGATGAGACGCGAAACTTGGAACGTCTCCCTTCTTGGCTTGGGTTTTTGCCTAATCTGGGCAGCCATCAACGCTCAGGTAAGAGATTTAAACTTTTTTTTTAGAAAAAATAAATTACAGGCTTTGATCTGCGAGCCAGTGTTGAATTATTTCCACACGATTGACTCACAAATTCCCTATTCTTTTGGCTTCACCATGTAAGTTTTTCTATTCCTTTTGAGTTATTTTTCAGTCAAGCCTACATGACTTGCGTCTTCACCTTCGGAAACATCATAGTCCCTCCCATAGTTGCTCTCCTCGGCTCAAAATGGAGTCTAGTCCTTGGAAGTGTAGGAGCTCCCCTTTCAATGCTCAGCTTCCTCTTCGTCAATATTTATTATTTCATGACAATTGCCACACTAACTGGGCTTGGAATTGGAAGTAAGTGACTTTTTCTCTTTTTTGCATCATCTTTTTTCTAGTCATGTGGGGAGCAATGGGTGAATATGTCGCTCTAAATTCAAAAGAAGGCGATGTGGAGCGAAACTCCGGGATTGTTTGGATGGCCACTATGTTTAGTAGTGTAGTCTCTGGGATATTTCTGCTCGTTATGTTTGTATTCAATCCGGGAAACGAATACAATCTTCCACTGGTTAGAATCATCTTTGGTGGTCTTTTTGTCGTGGGAATGGTTGGTAAGTGGCTTCCATTAGTTGAAAAAAGCTCTAGGAACACTTATTTTGGTTATCCTTCAACCCAAAGTTAACCCATCCTCGAATAAAAAGAAAGCAGCAATGAGGAATAGTTGGAATGAGCTCAGTGAGTTTAACTCCTCCCCTCCTCTGATTCTTCCAGAATCAACATTTCGAATGCTGTTCACTTGGGATTATTCCCTCTTGATCCCAATTTCTTTCTTCTCTGGCCTAGAAATGGGACTAATGACTGTAACTTTTCCCACAGCTGTTCAATTTACTCAAGCTTTTACCTTCAACAATCAAATTCTTGTAGCATTGATTTCAATAGCCATCGGGATGGGAGAGATTCTAGGTAATCTTTGGACACTGTGACTCTAAAGAGAAAAAATAAATTACAGCTGGAGTTCCCCTATCTTTCTTCAACACCAAACGATTTTCTTATTCCTTCTTGATCAGCTCGGCTTGCTTCCTTTGTTGTGGCTATTGCTCAATAGTTTTTGTCATCATTCCTAGTGATTCTGTATTTGGACCGACTAATAGCACAAGTTTATTTGAGCCCAGGCAAGAACGAGTCAATGTTTCAAATTGAAAATTACAGTACCTCGGTCACTTTAATCGCATCGTTAGCCATGGGAATGATGGATTCAACTATAAATGTAATTCTTTTGTCCTACATTTGTAGGAAATATGATTCTACAAAGACGACAATTGCTTATTCGCTCAAGAATTTACTAGGAGTGAGTCCTTTTTTGATAAATACTTTTATTGTTTACAGGCCCTTGGAATGACAATTGGACTCTTTTATGGAGCGAAAATTGACCTCAATTGGCAGCTATTAATTCTAGCAATTTTTGCCATTTTTTCGGGGATAACCTTCACCATTTCGGAGAGATTATGGAGAAGGCAATTGGGTGAAGAAGAAGAGTTTAAAACACCTTTCCCAGAAAATTCTCCTTCTTTGGATAGGTTGACGTGATAGGAAGAAAATAATAATAATTTATTTTTTTGTTTAAACGAATGCCGCGGTTTCTCCTCCATTGCATTGCACTGTAATGACGACAATATTCGCCGTAACAGCAGCCTTCTTAGCTTGATCTTTTGCAGTAGCGCAGGCTATTTGTTCACTAAAATTTAATCAAATAATCTCCTATTTAGACTTACCTGAAATTGAAAGCAGCTAGATTATAGACGGGATCAACAGTAAGCGCAGCTGGCGCTGTAGCTGTAAAACCACCTGTTTGAATCTACAAGTATAACAAATATCTCAGTTATAATATTATACTACCGCCATAGTGACTGCCATAAGTCCAACAGTTTCTGCCGTTGCTTTATCAGTAACAATGTTTATTTTAACAGTGTCCACTCCTAAACCTTAAGATGAGTTAAAAATCTCTAACAACCTGAAGCAGCGTTTGCATTTGGTTGACAAGGCTCACTAATAGCAACCATGAAAGCGAAGAATACGAAGATAGAAAAGAAGACAAAATGCATTGCAGATGCTACTGAATAGATATCTGTTCCTTTTATACTCGCTTAGCGTTATTTTTAACAGTTTGGCATGGCTATTGGATCATCAAAATTGTTGACTTAATGGTTTCTTGCATAGCTATAGTCTATCTACAACCACATTGTTTGCCTTTCACACCAATCGTACACACAAACTTGGTGGATTTTTAGACAAACTATAGGGCATCAAGCTTAACCAATCAACATAATCATTACTAAATTTAATTCATTTCAACGGCGAGGCCTTTATTAGAAGAAATACGATATTACTTTTCAATTTCTTTAATTCACTTATTTCTAATATAGGATGATTTACTTATTTAACCCATTGACGACCGCGCGGAATTTTGCGCTTCTGGCGCGTGGGACCAACGCGTTTTTTGATGGGCCGCGGGTGTGACCCACGGGTGGGTCACGCGGTCGTCAATGGGTTAACCAATATTTATTTGTAAGTTTTATCAGCTAAGCTTTGTGAGGAAAGAATGCAATTTCCCCGTTGTTAGATTGCACAGTTAAATAGGCTGTCTTTACCATTACAGTCTCAGTAACGTCTCCAGTAGCAGCTGCACAGGTTGTTTGTTAGCTAAAATTGAAAATGTCTTAATTTATTAGATCCCTTATATCTAAATTACTACAGTTTTCTTACTTGTCATGATTTACACAAAAATATTGCATAACTTACTTGAAAATATAGAAACAAAATTCATTTTCATCAAACTGAGCATCTTCAGTTGGAGCATCAGCGTTGAACTTTGCTGCTGTGATCCGCAAAAATAATTCTTTTTTTTTTACATTTTGCATTACCGCATTTTTGATAATTGATCCGGCAGGGCCTTTACAAGTAGGCTTCATTTTATCAGTAACAATCCTAATTTCTACACCATCAAGCGCTAAAAACTCATTAGGTTCTAGATAATATAATTATATGTTATACCCGGATGAGCGATTCGCTTTGACCATTTTGCATTCAGTATAGAATCATCAGACTTATGACTTTTGGTAAAATACAGCGTCTCGGCAAATACCATTTCTTGTGATTTTTTAATCACAGCGATAAAGGTCAAAATACAGACATTTCTCTCAGCTGTAGTTTGTACCAGCCACAGACAAGCAATTTGTTTTATTCTTGATTTTCCTAGAGTCATTTCAGACACAAAAAACGGTACAAAAGCTAGACAATCACGTGGTCACGGAGTCTTCTGCTATCAGCCAGGCGGAGAACAATTATCAAAGATGGGTAGAGATTCATTAAAGTGCAAATACTGATATTTTCAAGTCCAAAAACTCCAAATATTTCCGATTGATTTTGGGCTTCTTTATCAATCAAGGCTCACTCATATTGACTCGACTTTGATTAATCTACTTTTTCCAAAGAAGGATTGGGAAAAAGATCTCAAACAAAGATTCACTCTTTTTTTCGAGGATAAAAACTCTTTGAAAATGCTGATTTAGCAGTTCCTCCCCCTCCAATGAAACTGATTTTATCTCAAGGGGACAGTGAGTCCATTTCCTATCTGAATCGAGCTCCTGCCGCCGATTCTTGATTACTGGCTAGAAGAATGTCATTTATGTTCATCTTTTGAGCTCTTCTTTCAAAATGAGGCGCGAAACCGTCAATATTATCCTACTCGGACTGGGATTTTGTCTAATTTGGGGAGCTATGAATGCCCAGGTGTGTTCCCCTCTCTTTTTAGAAAAAATTTTACTATTTTAGGCTTTTATTTGCGATCCAGTTCTGGTAGTCTTCCATGGAATTGATAGCAAAATCCCGGAAAATTATGGCTTCACCATGTTTGTTTCATATTTTTGTTTTGCCTTATTATATTTTTCAGGCAAGCTTACACCAATTGCGTCTTCACAATAGGAAATTTCATAGTCCCTCCAATTGTCGCAATTTTGGGATCCAAATGGAGTCTTGTTTTAGGAGGATTAGGCGCCCCAATTTCGATGATTGGCTTCGAAATAGTTAATATATATCCAATTACTTTGATCGCCATCATAACTGGCTTCGCAATAGGAAGTTCGGCTTTTTAAGAGAATTTTAATCTTCCAGTTATGTGGGGAGCAATGGGAGAATATGTTGCCCTCAATTCCACTGAGACAGATGTGGAACGAAACTCTGGAATAGTCTGGATGGCTACTATGTTCAGCAACGTGGTCTCTGGTGTCTTTTTACTAGTAATGTTTGCTTTCAACCCGGAGAATACCTACACGTTACGGTTGATTAGAATCCTCTTTGTTGGGCTCTTTGTCGTAGCCTCTATTGGTAAAAAACCTCTTAATTTTTTGATCTTCTTTCAGGGACATTATGTCTCATTTCTCTTCAATCCAAAAAGAATCCAACTTCTTCTAAAATTCGATCTCCATTAAATGAAAGCTGGACTGAACTCAGTACTTTTCTTCCTTTTTTTGTTAAAAAACATTTTAGAAGCGACGTTTGGTCTTCTTTTCACTTGGGATTTTACCCTCCTCCTTCCAATTTCTTATTTTTCGGGCTTAGAAATGGGAATAATTACTGTCACTTATCCAACAGCAGTCCAATTCACTGACGCTTTCAACTTCAATAATCAAATCCTTGTAGCCTTGGTCTCAATTGTAATGGGATTTGGAGAAGTTGTCGGTAGATTTCGCTTTCTCCTGTTATTTGAGCATTTGTCAGCTAGGAAAAAATCGATTTTTTTTCATGTTGTCTCTAATCAAATAATTTCCAGCTGGAGTACCTCTCTCCTTTTTAAACTTGAAGAGATTCTCCTATTCTTTTTTGATCAACTCAGCCTGCCTCATTTGTTGTCTTTATTCAGCAATGGTCTATGTGACCATTCCTAGTGAAGCAGGACTGAAGGAGACTAATGCTACAAGCTATTTCCAACCAAAGTTTGTTCCTTTTTAAGACTACAAATAATCTTTAGTGTATCTGTAGCCCTCTTCTCCTCTCTTTTGATGGGAATGGTCGACGCTACTGTAAATGTTCTTTTATTGGCTTACATCTGCCGTAAATATGAGGAGAAAGAAACGACGATCGCCTATTCGCTCAAGAATTTATTATCAGTAGGTTTTGTCAACAAAGAAAGAAAGAGTTCTTTACTTTTGCTAGGGACTCGGGATGACAATTGGGATGTTCTACGGAGCTGTTTTGACTCTCGATTGGCAGCTTTTAATCCTCGTTCTTTTTGCTCTGCTCTCAGCTGTTACTTTTACTATTAGCGAAAGGCTATGGAGGAAAAAGAAGAAGATAGAAGGGAAAAAATCCATCTCTGGAAGTTCTTCTTCTTCCTTATCGGAGCTGACGTGATCTGATGTTTGTACAGGTAATCATGAACTATGAGCTTTCAACGACTAAATTTCTGACGGCTACCGTAATTTTCAAACGAGAAGAAATCTCCTTTGGGTCTCCAGCCACAGTAGTATCTCTCGAAGGGATTTTAACCTTTCCCAGACTAAAATATTCCCGCTTTGACCCCATGATCGCGTCTCAATTCTCGAGTCCGTTGTAAATCTAGCGGCCCTATAGCTCCCCTTGTATGGCAATTTCTCCTCGGCCCAAGAGAGGGCAACCGGTCGCAGAGGTGCGAGGCCTATTCGACCGGCGCAGCGTGAGGTTGTGGTGACTCTGCAGCTTGTTCGCTACGCCTGTTGATCCTCCCGGGGGGTAATTTGCCCGAACCGCTGCTGTCTCTATTTCGTCTTCTAGTTTTCTCTACTCTCTACTGTAACTCCCAAGACCTTGAAAATTCAAATTTTTACGTTAAGCTCGACGAGATAATCGTCAACTTTCTAGTTCCAACGGCAATTTTTAACGTTTAGCTAAGCTATCCAGTTGGATTTAGGCAAGAAGAGAAGGCCGCCACTTCCCTGTTTTGCAAACTACTATGTTTGCTTCCAAACCAAGCTTCCTCCAGTAGAAGGCAGAGACTGGTTATCTTCTCTGCAAAATTCTAACCAAAAGTAGTTTATTTCTATGTTTTGTTCTCTTATCTCCCTTTATCAAAAATAATTAAACTCTTCTCATCTCTTATGTTTTGATGCTATTTAGCAAGATCAAAAAAGAAGTCCCTCTACTCCTTTCAAGGGACTAATTTAAGCAGAATAGCAGGCGAATTGTAACAAATTGTATATCATTCGAAAGAGCGAGAAAGTTGCATCGATTGCAATCATTTTTAGCTCCAATAGACAGGACTCTAGATTCCTTGAATCAATTCTTCAATCAATTTTATTTCCATTTGGACTTTTGAGTGCCGACAGAATCCTCCACATTTTGCCTGAAGGCTATTTCAACAACCCTTTCTTCTACAAATCCCTCCAGTTTTAATTTTAAACTTTCACTGACCGAGAAAATCTTGCCCTTCTCCTCTCCCAGTTGTCCTGTCTTAATTGCCCGTAGGTAATCTCCCCGGTGGCCTTGTATCTTCTCCTATTTGTTCTTTCTTTCTTTCACTCTCTTCCTTTTCTTCCTCAAAACAGAAGCTGAACCAGTTTGCCAATGGTCTCCCGTTCGGAACTCATCAATCGAATGCTGAGTGAGCAAATTGATGATCCACCCTACTTGAAGAACCGAATGTGGACCAGTTTAGCGGACTTTGTTAAGGTATTTCCTCCTCTTTTTCAAAGACAAATGAAGATCGTAAAAGAGTACAGAAAACTGAGACGAAATGGGGCGCCGCTTCGTGTTGCGTGAAATGAGAGACGACCCAATTGGGATCCTCTCCTCTTCAGCTCATTTACTTTAGAAAAGGGGGAATAACTCAAAAATTCTAGGATAATCTTCAAGAAGTCGATGAAAAAATACAAATAATTGATAACTGCATCTGGGGGAAAGTCATCGTCATGGAGAAGAACACTCGGATAGCCAAGGTGAATCCCCAACCTTGGCATATAATTCCCATTTTTAGGCTTATCTCCGAAATCCTACGGTTTGCATCGATGGTTCTAGTCGCGACTTTGATGGAGCTCGACTAGGTCTAGGAGCCTTCTCCTATCTTTCTATCCATTCCCGATCTAATAATCTACTTTCTAAAGTTGGAAAAGGGATCGACATCTTCGTAGATTTCTTGGGTAATATCAGTATGAGCAACAGAACTGGAAGAAAGATTTACGTCGAGAGTCAGGATATTAAATTCGATCTAGGGATTTATAAAGAGAAGGTGAAGAAGAATTCTTTTGATTATAGTAATTATCCCAAAGTTTAGATCTTCGATTTGAGGAAATTCAAACAAACAATTAGCAAATGTTCTGTTTCTGAGAAAGAGATTCAAAAAATAAAAGAAGGAGCGATCATTTGGATTCAAGTTTGTCCTTTTTTCTGATTATTTCTAAAGCGAATCTTCAGTTCTCAAAAGGAGCTTCTTCTTCTGCGTTGGATTCTCCGCTTTGGTTATGTCTTATCCATGTTATAGCAGTAGAGATGGTCTCCCTTTTGACGCCTCAACCTTCTTCCTCTTCGAGAGCTTCTAGTGTGAGTAACTTGTCCCATCTCGAGGACAAGCCAGAAAAAAAGTACAATTATTTGCGCCACTCGTCTACCCCTTGAGAATGCCGGAAAATGTCAAAGCACCAACCAAAAAGTTGCAGGGTTCATCGCCCATCGAAGAACAATCAAGTCCTCCTAAATGGACAGCGCCCAGACGAAGGAAATCCGAGAATTTTTACGAGCAATGCACGAGGGATGACAACAACAGCGTTCGGGATAGAGAAGAGGCGCTATATTCCATGCCGGAGGCTACCACCACTCCTCCTGTAGTTGCTGCACGAACTGCTTCTAAAGAAAACACAAAAAATCATTCTCCAAACTCGTCGCATTCATCTTGTCCCACTCCTTCAACAGAGATCACGAGAGTCTCTCGTTTTACTCAGCAAGAACATGAGAAAATTGCTCAAAAACGGTAAGCTAAGGACTGTTTTTTCTTCAAAATATTTCTACAAAGCTTGAATGTTCATGTGAGACCTCCTTTTTGAGTTATTGTAGCCCACAAAAATAAAAAGAGGGTGATTACAAACCTTTTCTGACCAAAGAACGGCATCAAAATCATCTTGCAGAGGAGGAGTTCGCAAGCGTCTAGAGAAGTCTCTCGGTCCGCCAATGGAGAAATCTAGTTCTGTCGTAAGCGTTCTTCTTCTTCTTTTTCTAATTTCTTCCAGGGAAATCTGGCGAATATCTCCGCCTCATCGATAATTGACCTTCGAACATTGGCTAACCTCCGCCGGCCTGTCTACTTCCAAAAGCCTGTGACAAATCGCAGTGGCTCGCACTTTTTCATCTAATTTTGGGTTTACAATCATCAAAACGACATAATAAAGACTATTTATTTTAAAGAATTAGAAGCCAACAGCTGGGGGGAGGGAGGAGGGAGGGAGGGAGACAATTTTCCGGCGCACGACACTCCCTAGAGTTGTTTACAATTTCAAACCCTTTAGCGGAGCCTCTTGCTCATCGTTGTTTCTCCCCCTTATTTTTCTTATCTTCCATTTGACAAATAATGCCATCCAAATATTGTGCTATCCTCAATGGCGCGTGGTCTTGATCTTCTTTGTAAGTTTTATACTAATTCGTTAGTTAAGTCTGTGAAAATTGTTCTTTTTGGGATCGATTCATCAGCTTTTAGTTCTTATTTTCTAGTTTTTTGAGTAAATTAGATTAGAAAAGCCAAAAGTAAGAGAAGCAAGGGGACAAATTTAAAGCCAAAAACAGCTTTGATTCAATTTCGAGTCTCCAATCGGAACTTTTTTAGCTCAAAAATTGACAATTTTTCTGACTTTCTGATCAAGGTTATCTCTGACTAAAAGATTTCGAGATTTTCCGATGTAACAACAAGATTTCATAATGATTTTTTTTAACTGAAAAGATTGAGAGAGCGAGTCTGAGCGAATTGAATAAACATTTTGTATTTTGTCGCTTCTACACAGACAGAAAAGAAAAAAAAATGTTTACCTATTTCCCGGGTGACAAATGAGGAAAACTTGTTTTGAACCCGAGTGTGTTGCCTCCTATTCCACGCGCGGTTGTGAAATAACCTTCAGCGACAGTAGGTTTCTCCTATTTTTTTCCTAGAAAATTGGAGAGGAATACCCTAAAAGAACTGGAGCTTTTTTTCCAAAAGGGCTATTTCCCTTCAATTAGCGTCTCTTTTATTAGTTTATTGCGCTTTTCTCCAAAAATGAGGCATTAAAGTCAATTATTTGGCCTCATTAACCTAGCAAATTCTTATATAAATTGACAGTTTTAGTGACAATCGGGTCCGTCGACCCACTCTCCCCACGTACAACAATGATAGCCGTCCATTTATGACGACCCAAGGTCAAGTTGACTGTTGTGTCCACGCCCTGCCAACAACCGTTTTTAGTTATTTCTCTCTCCCTCTCTCTTTAAATCTGGGCTCTCAATGACTCAGCACACCTGTTGGCCATCTGGCTATCCCAGCTCCTCGAAAAAAGTTTATTTTCAGATGACGTAGGGAGAATGAAGTGGTGTTGCTTTCTTTTTTGGTTTGTCTACCGACTGATTTTAGCCTGTTTGGCTCATTTCAACTGGTAATTATCGCCTTTTTTTCTAACGTTAAATCCAAGGGTTTTGGCATTTTTCTACACAAATTGCGCTTATTTCTGGCTATGGAAAGGCTATGATCTCTTCTGGTTTTGGATGCACTTGGCTCTTTGCTCCTGTTTTCCACAGTTGAGACAAGAGAATTATCTACTCGTCTGGTGTAATCTTATCTACAAGAAATGCACTCAATATCCAACGTTGACTTACAAGGTTTTTAATTCTCTGAGAGAAATATAATTTCATTTTCAGCAATTGTATTTAGCATTGTATGGAGGGAAAGGAACCAAAGCGGAGAGAGCTCTTCAAAGGATGGATACCATCGAACATAGAGAAAGGGAGTCCAGGAGATTGAGAAGATGTAAGAGATTCTTCCTCTATTTTTGTATGATTTTTCTTTTTTTTTAGTATCTGGAGCTTCAACATCCTCCTCTGACGATGAAGAAATCTTACCTTCTACTTCTACAAGTCAACAAAATAGGTATTTTCCTCCTCACTTTTCCTCACTTTTCTCCTCATAGTGCTCGACAAATTCCCAATATCGTCGAAGAACAAGAGGAAGAAGAATGTAGAAAATATGTCTACGTAGGACAAGCAGTCGACTCCAACGCTGATTTGGAATCAAGTAGTTTCTTTCCTTTATTTCGAAGATTAAAAAAACATATAGAAGCTGGAGGCTCAAACAACTCTCCTCCTGTGCCTCCTCCTCGACCAAGTCGAAGTCCAATTCCTCCGCCTGATCCGGCAGGACCTTCCCAACCTACTGTAACCTTCAATATGGAGTCCACCAAGGCTGAAGATGCAGACGGTTTGAGTATTTTCTATATTTTTAATGTTTTTAGAGAGTAGTGGGAATGATTCAGATACGAATAGCACCAGCAGATGGATTCAAAAGATTCCAGTACCTAATATGATTAGGAATAAGTGAGCTTCTTTTCTTTTTCTATGAATTTGATTCAGATTCCGAAGGAGCAACAACTCTGCTGTATCGAACGCTAGCACTGAGTTGAGTCAACTCGAAAATAACGGTGATTCCGTTAGTTCTGCCTCAACTTGGGCTAAAATTCGAAAGGCTATTCCCAATCCTTTGAAGTTTAATCGAAGTCCCAGCCAGGAGACCAACGGAAATGGTTGGCTTTGTCTCTCTATTTCATCTTTTTCTTATAGAGATGGATGTTTTGAAGTCAAATTATTCAAATACTTACGATGTGAAAGATCCCAAAGAGGCAGCCAAAAGATCGAGGAGAGATAGAAGGGCTTTGACCACAAAATTGAGGAAAAGGATCAGAGAAGAGCTCAGAGAAGCGGCTAGGCTTGAAAAACAGTGAAATTCTTTTCATATTTTGATGAGAAAATGCAAATTTAGACGAAGAATGGTAACAGATTCCATCGAACTTCTCCTCCAATTGCTCAGAATGATGGCCTCCTTCGCTCTTTTGGTTGGAAACATCAGGAAGACATTCATCCCCGCACAATTCAAATACCTACGGCATGGACAACATCCTTACGATGATTACGAGCTAGTCATCTTGTTCAGGTTGGAAGAGGGAGGGGAGAAAATACAATCTTCAGGATGACATGCTTTATCGATATTGCTATGTTCTGGATGAACATCCTTTGGGTCTACTGTCTCCAATGGCATTTGTGTTGTCGTTTAGGGTTCTTGCGCTTTTGGGCTTGGATTGCTCTTCTAACCTTTGTGAGTTTGATTTCCACAGAATTGTTCACTTTTTTCTTCTACAAGTTTGTCTAAAGTTCAAAAATTGGGATTTCTGGGTTATTTTAGCTCACAAAAGAGATCAAAACTTGTAGATTCTGTTTAAAATTCTCCTTTTTTCTAGGTCGCATGTACAACAATGCTCATCCCAATGAGCTATGCCATGAATGAGATGGACTTAAGCTGGTGTCGCTTCTTGCCGAACTCTACCCTCGAAAAATACCAACCAACTTGGTAATTTCCTCTTCTTTTCTTTATCAGAAGTCGCTAGTTTACGTGTAGAAAAAACGAGTGCATAATATCCCCCCTTTCTCTCTTCCTCTTTTGCATAATGAACATGAGATTTGCCTTTATTAACAGAATTTGGAGCAGCACTTATTAGGGTCCATATGATTTAGGACGTATTTGGTTATATCTGGTAGCTCGGTTTTGATTATGTCAATGCAGAAGTCGCGTTTTCTGGCGTCGCTGGCGAAGATTCTGTAGCAGACTTTATCCAAGACTTGTTCCTCGGTTGGCTAGAAGAGGGTAGATTTAGAAAAAGAAAATAATTCTTACAACGTGGTCTAAGATCATCATCCGCGTGAACTGGACAACGTCTTTGCAAAATGGGCAAGCACATCCGAGATCATCGCTAGCCTTCTGACAATCGGGTTTTGTCACTTTTCCTTTTGGGTTTTCCTTCGATTTTCGTGACTCCTGACTGCTTTCGATTGTGTAAGCCGAGATGGAAATAGCTGGAAATGATGATGAATGAGGTAATTCGCTTTGGGGAGAAAAAAAAACTCCTCACTCGTTGCTCAAATTGGCTATGCATTAGGGGCAAAAAAAACGAACAGCTGCTACTCATTTTGGAGAGTGATTTTCCTATTATTTTGGAAATTCTTTCTATGAGCAAATTGAAGAAAATAATTCAAATTTTGATAGGAAATGTGAGAAATGTTCTCTTTTCAAGAAAAAAAATTGAAAACAAAGCCCAGGCGGAAATATAATAGTCTAGAGGCTTGAAAAGCTCTTGAAGCTCTTAAAATCTATCGAATTTTGGATCTGATTTTGTCAATTTTATGCTAGAATACTTATTTTGAAAATGAAATTTGCTAAAGAGATGAGAATGTAGAGAACCTACCGGCAATAAGAAGAAGAATTAGTACCCGAGACATGCTGACAATTTCTCTCTCTCAGCCTCCGACTTCCAATAGATCCACACGGGACAAATGTTTGAGAGAGTGCGACCGACCGCCGCCGAAACCCGGATGACCCCGTTAGTTATCCGAACGGCTAATGAAAACAATCTCGTTTATTGAATGCCTCTCTTCACAAGCAGCTCGTCACAATGGTTATCGTCTCAAGTGGAATCTTCTTAATGCTCATCGAAGAATAGCGATAGACGTTCGATTCCACAAAAAACGTCTGCTGACTTCGATGGATTTGCATCCGATAATAAGGGGTTTTATAAGCTCCCAACGCAAAAACTAAAAATAACAATTTGAATTCAGAAAAAGTAATCTCTCTCTTTTACCTTCACAATGCATCTTTCTTATGACTTCAACATCCGCCACATGGATTAGATGATAAAAAGAGATATGTTTTAGAGAATTATGAGAATACGGCTCTCCCAAAATCTGAAAGGTTCTGATCTCCTCTAAAACTCTCATTTAGACGAACCTGCTCTGCCCTATCATCGTAGTTAATAATCTTCAAATCCAAATTGGTCGTCAAAACGAAAGAATTATTTTGAATGGAGATGGTTGAAAGAACTAATGAGGGAAGTGGATTGCAGTGAAAGAGTTTTGTCGCCCCACGAGATGACATCTCCAGTCGGATGACTTTAAACCCTGGCGAAGCTCTCACTGAATCTTTTGTAATTCGCTTGGTCAACGAGGAGCGGAGTCGAACATTCACAATTTCTGGCTCATTTGATGTCGATTGAAAGACCTATTTGTGATATTTTTCGACCTAATTTTTTGGGGGAAAGCTTACAGTTTGAAAGCGAATCCAATCATCTGGGTGGACATAATCGATAATATTGTGGCCCATCATCTCAATCTGAGAGAGACCTAGATAGATGGAAATTGTTTCCGACACGTAATGAATATCTCCAGTTGTTTCTAGGACCATGAAGAAGCTATCCATCAGCTGGAAAGAGTTCTCTAATTCTCCTATCTCTATAATATCCATACCTCTAAAGGATGGCTTGACCAATAGTTATCAAATTCAGTCGTGGGGTCCAATGGAAAAGTAAGACTTCTATGCAATTTAATGTAAGCTACAGCTAATCGGACCATTGTTGTCTAAAAATTGGAGCAAATCCACTCAAAAACTGAACAAACTTTATCAATATGTTGGCCAGAAATGGCTCTAGCTAGCGGCAATTCTCTGGATAAAAGCGAAAACTCTTCATTTTCCATGTGCCTTCGTTGTTGGGCTAATGTTTTCGCAACACCGCATGACTCTAAAGAGTTATTTGATAACCCGAGGAGAGAATTTAAATGCAACCTGAGCTGGAAGGGAAGAACGCCATTTGGAGGATACTGTAGATAATTGGGATGGTAATTGGATCCCATGCGGCATTTACAAGTATAATTGATGTCAGCTGGCGACTTCTTGGAAGAAACAAGAGGTTATTCAATTAGGAAGATATTCAACACTTTTTTGGGACCTTTTACCCATCGAATAAAATATTTATAATCCTCTTGAAACAGCCAACAAAATGGTAAAGAAAATAGTTAAACTTTCAGCAGATCCACCAGTTTGAGGACCGTCCACAGCAGGATTATAATTGATGAATTGCTTAACTTGGCTCTGGATAATAGCCCTAGCTGGTGCCAAAGCCGGCGGTTCTCCTTGATACGAGGGGTACATATCACTACAGTGAGCTGTTCCGTTGATCAAAATAGCGGTCGCTCCAATGGTTGCGTTGTTCAAGTAAGCTCCCAGTCTGTGCCATGGATCCATTGAGCCATTAGGAAGAACAATATTTGTCGCCTAGATTATTGTAGTAAAGAGGAGGATAGATGAATTACATAATAATTATCAGCTCCTCCATAGTACTTTTGAGCATTCCAGTTGGTTGTGTAGACGTGATTCATATCGATAGAGGAACCAAACATATCAGTGCACATATCGATATAGTAACTGGAATAAAATTGTATTAGCTGTGTTAATAAGCATACTTTAATGGAATATTACTGCCGAAGACGTTATCCCCTAAATCGGTGGTCTGCAAGAATCCCAGCTCGTTGCAACAAAGCCACATCCATCCCCTACTTGCTGCGTCTTAAATTCATCTTATCATCCAAGAAAAGAGATGACTAACTATCTCCCAAAACTGTCAAATTCCCGGTGCTAATCGTTCCCACATCAGATTGATAATTATTCCAAACTTGGCCTGAATTATCGCCATTTATTAAATTGAATGTATTATAGAGTTGGTAGACACGATCCACCAAATCAGGAGTGGTTCCATTCACATTTGTCATAATATCACAGACAGTTTTATCGGTTTGAACAGTTTCTGTCTTGGTGCTCTGGCCATCGTATGTATACTGGCTCATCCATTGATAAACACTGTAGAGATTCGCCATAAGATTGGTGATATCTAGCTTGACAGTGTTATTTCCAAAAGGAGGAGTGATTCTAAAACTCAAAGCTAAATAAAAAAGAATAGAATTACTGTAGTTGCTGGTTTAGTTTAGTCCTTCCTGCTTGAGTCATTGTCATATTTTGAATCAGCGCAAAGGCTTGTTTTGTAGCTTGAGCACAAACTGGTTGGGTAACTGCAAGGTCATCATCCACTCCCATAGCGTATTCTAAATCCAACTGTAATTTAACTTTTAAATTTACCATAGAAATCCAACTTCAAGTTGACTACACCACTGCTAGCTACTGATCCAACAGTTAATTCGGGATATTTTTGTCTAAACCAAGCAGCTAGAGCTCCTGGATAAGATCCGCCAAAAGTCACCCAACGAGGATTATTGAACCCATATTGCTGATTCATGGATTGGATGAAATAAGCTAGATCTGCTAGGGCTTGGGTTGAGGTGAGCAAACGAAGAGAAGAGGTCTCCATATCCCTAGGTTTTGGCTTTAATACTAAGGAGATGATAGCCTTACGGGATAGGGTAGGAATCTCCAAAGAATCGGTGCTCAACATCAAAGACGAGTGCCCCATATTCTTGAGCCCATTGCAGATATTGAACCTAGATCAATACATTTTTTTAAAAGCAAGTCTCCTCACATTGGGATTGCCAGCCCAGTGGCCATTTTCTGGTCCTTCACCGCCAATCATCAAGAAAATGATAGAATTATCTCGATAATATTTGGGATTAATGTAGTATTTCTGCTGCCAAGTGGCTTGATTATATTGATCAAAATGATCCACTTTTTGAGTGAACCAGGACTGATTGACCCATGGGTAGTCATCGATGGCATTTGATGTCAACTGCTTATCGAAATTCTTTCTAAATTCAATAATTTGCTTAAAAAAATGTGGCTACAGAAACTCAAAAAGGATGGCTTTTTAAAGCAGAGAACCAAATTTTTTGAAAAATTTAGAAAAAAATAGGATTTTTAAGCTAAAAGCTGCAAAGATATTCCTAAAATTGTGCCCTCGCTTTCAAATTTCCTTGGATTGGATCCCATTTTTTGTACAAAATTAGAAGCAACAAACCTGATCCAATAGCTAGGCGACCTGGGAATAACCGCCTGGCACACAGTCACAGCCAATGTGAGGAATAAAATGGTCTTCATTTTGGCCCTAGGCTGACGGCAGAAGACTCAGTCAAAACGCTTATCTCCACGAAACAAGAAAAGATAAGACTAACAAGATTGTGACTAATACTTATGTGCTTACTTCTTTCCCTCTTGGCTTCAATCATCATCTGAATCTTTTATCTTTAAGATAAGGGGGCTTTCTCTGTCTCTTTCACCCCATGAAGTGGCTACTTTTAGTTTCGCTTTTTTCAGCTTCTTTTGCCTTCATTCCAAGGTCTCCAGCCTATTGGCGGAAGTATGACTCTTCTCTTCTCCTAAATTTTAATTTTTTTAGGGCTCAATTCGAAAGAAAAGCTGCTCAAAAAGCTGCTGATTATCCACAAGCGCGAAAATTATGGTTCACTCAGAAGTTAGACCATTTTGATGCGTTTAACACAGCGACTTGGCAGCAAAAATACTTCGCTAATGACAATTACTATAGAAATAATTCAATCATTTTCTTGTTTATTGGAGGAGAAGGGCCAGAAAGTGGACATTGGGCATCTGATCCAAGCGTGAGTTTTCGCAATGTTTTTGAGAGAATTAGCTAGAAGTCTTCTTATCACTTGGGACTTAGGACATGCTCTCTATCAATAATTGATTTAGATTCAATATATCTCGTGGGCTCAAGAGTATGGAGCTCTTATTCTCGACCTTGAGCACCGTTTCTTTGGAGATTCCTACCCGATCCCGTAAAATTGTTCTTTGCCTCAAGATTAAAACAAAATCTAGGGATATGGAGACCTCCTCCCTTCGTCTTTTAACCTCCAATCAAGCGTTAGCAGATCTAGCTTATTTCATCCAATGCATGAATCAGCAATATGGGTTCAATAATCCTCGTTGGGTGACTTTTGGCGGATCTTATCCAGGAGCTCTAGCTGCTTGGTTTAGAGAGAAATATCCCGAATTAACTGTTGGATCAGTTGCCAGCAGTGCCATCGTCAATTTGAAGTTGGATTTCTATGGTAAAATAAATTTGTAGATTATACAGCAAGATTTAGAATATGCTATGGGAGTGAATGATGATTTAAAAATTACCAAGCCAGGCTGTGCAGAAGCTACAAAACAAGCCTTTACGATGATTCAAAATATGACAATGACTGAAGCAGGAAGGGCCCAACTAAACCAGCAATTACAGTAATCTTTTTTAAGCAACATTTTTTTAAAATTTATAGTTTGGATCCTCCATTCAATGCGAATGTAACCAAATTGGATATAACAAATATGTTTGGCAATTTGTACAATACTTATCAAGGGATGAGTCAGTATACCTATGATGGACAGGTTTTTAATTTATTCCACAATTTCTCAACCAAAAATAGAGACAACTCACTGAGACAGTAGAAACAGATGGAACTGTCTGTGATGTAATGACCGATGTGAATAAAACGACTCCCAATTTGGTGGATCGTGTC
Source organism: Oscheius sp. JU1382 (assembly GCA_932521405.1). Taxonomy (NCBI): domain Eukaryota; kingdom Metazoa; phylum Nematoda; class Chromadorea; order Rhabditida; family Rhabditidae; genus Oscheius; species Oscheius sp. JU1382. Next base: position 8,865,517 of record OW051479.1, read on the forward strand.
TATAATCTAATGATGTTGTTTAATAACGCCGAGGGAGACACCTCCACCACTTTTCAGAACAGTTATTATGATGCAATTAATCCCATCAGTACAGGAAATTTGTCTGTTTTGGGACCAGAAGGTCAGATCAATTCTTGACTAAATTAAAGTAAGTGATTCAGGTGGTGCAGCCAGAGGTTGGATGTGGCTTTGTTGCAATGAAATAGGATTTATGCAGACTACCGACCAGGGAGATAATGTCTTCGGCAGTACTATTCCTCTCAAGTGAGTACTTTCTAACCTCTACAATCTCTATTTCCTCCCATTTCTGTCATAAAATCCCCTTATTTTATAGTTTATTCATCGATATGTGCACTGATATGTTTGGTTCCTCTATCGACATGAATCATGTTTATCCATACAACTGGAATGCTCAAAAATACTATGGAGGAGCTGATAAATACTTCGTAAGATAGTCTTTCCTTTCTCCTCTTATTACAACATCCAGGCGACGAATATTGTCCTGCCTAATGGTTCTCTAGATCCCTGGCATTATCTGGGTTCTAATTTCACCAATAGCACGATTGGAGCGACTGCTGTTTTAATAAACGGAACAGCCCATTGTAGTGATATGTATCCAGCTTATCAAGGAGAACCTCCAGCGTTGGCACCAGCTAGGGCTTTTATTAAGAGTCAAGTTCAACAATTCATCCGTTAGCTTTAAAAAAACCACTTAAAAAAATCAATTTATAGGATATAATCCCATTCTTGATGGTCCTACAACAACTACTTTATCGACAAAGGCTTTTATTACCACTTCTACTTCAACTTCAACTTCTACTTCAACTTCAACTTCTACTTCTACTTCAACTTCTACTTTTGCTTCTACTTCTGCTACTCCTATCGCTTCTACATCTAAAGCAACTACGGCTCCTTCGACAGCTCCGTCTAGCACTACTACCACAAGTCCTTCAACGGTGGCTGACAATTCTACTGCTCCTTGGAGTCTTCTTCTGACATTCATTGTGGCTATTTTAACTAAATAAAAATGTTACTATCGATTTAAAGCGTATTCTTCCAAAAGCAGGGAGCTAAATATATTTGACTCGATAGATAGAATCTAAAGGTCACTCCCACCACCTTTTGTCATTGACATCCACCTCATTGATATCGTTGATAGCCAAATTGACCTTTCTGATGTCTCGTCTTTTCCTTCTCTTCCTCCTCTTTCTTGGAATTATTCCATTTATAGCTGCTGCTCAAAAAATAAACTTCGGAAGGAAGAATATCAAAAGCTTGTGGAATTTTGAATTCATAACTGAATGTGTTCTTCACTACCGAGCTACGGTAAGTAACAGTTCTCCCAAAAAAGATGGCTAAATCTTCAGGTTTATAACAATTATGGCTGTTGGTGTGGAATAGGAGGAGCTTATGAGCCAATGGATGGAATTGACGCCTGCTGCCGAGACCATGACCATTGCTATGATGCAGCTGTTGCCAAACATCAATGCTACAATGTCGAGGAAGAATATGTTGATCCATATGCCTGGGAATGCATAGATAATACAGCTATTTGCAAAGGTTTTTCTTCAATTAAATCCTAAATTGTGCTATTTAGAAAAGGATTTGAATACTTGCGCTGCTGCTTTGTGTGCCTGTGATACAGCTGTAGTCAACTGCTGGCATCAATTCGCTAAACCAGAGACTAAAATCGTCTGCAATCATACTCGTGCTTATGTGAAGAAGAGATTCTTTCATCATTGAACTGCTCTCGAATAAACCGAATAATTCTTTTAATAATTTTGGGATGCAAATTTGCCCAAGATGAGGCCAATGAATCACTTTCCCGCAATCTATATTCGTACAGCGTCTGATATCACAGTAATCCTCTTGTGTAAGAACAACCGCAGTACTTTTAATCCTCCTTACTTATCATCCAGAATAAATAGCCAGTCGTTTTGGTCACTCTTCTCTAAAGAATGTCCCCCCTCCTAGGTTTATTCCTCCTCCCCCTAGTTTATAGCCAATCCTGCCAAGAAAACCAAGATTCTGGACGTAAGAATCCATGTTTAAATATAATTATAATATCAAAATGATACAGCTTGTGGAATTGGCGGCTCTTGCGATGTCAATCAAACCTGTATCACAACAGTTAAGCCATTTGTCTGCTGTCCCGACGCAGAAATCATCTCGGCTAGTACTCTCAAACCAACTCTCTCACCTGGCAGTCAAACGACCGCTTCAACTTGCGTGGATTTGAAGAATCCCTCCACTGGAACTTCAGATTGTCCAAAAGTGGCTTATCTTTGTAAAGATCCAGTTTACTACGACGTCATGAAAGTGGTGAGTTGCTTACCAAACTGCCATATATTTAGCTTAAAACTGTTTAGAAGAAGAGATTTCTTTTCACTCTTATTCCTATTCTTTCTTTAATTTAGTGCTGAAAGATATGAAAGAATATGCCCTTATATGGAAATTACTGTATTTTTTTTGAAAATGTTGTACACAACCCATCAAAAATTTCAAAAAAAAAACTGCCAGTAGTAGCCCTCTAGCTAGAACAAGAGGAAGTACGATAGTTTTATTAAGCTATAAATATTATTGCAGCAATGTCCCAAGACGTGTAATCTCTGTTCAACAACCTCCTCGAGTTCATCCACCTGCCAAGACAAGCCGAATGTCAACGGAGGGGCGACAGATTGCCCTCAAAAGGCTTATCTCTGTCAAGCTTCTGGCTATGTCGATTTTATGAAGGAACAATGTCCGAAGACTTGTGGTTATTGCTCTTAAAATTTATTAAACCAAAAGCTGTTTGTAAATAAACACTTTATTGCACGATTCTATTGGATTGCAGAGGTTTGTGTTTCAAGTGGAACGACTCAACCCCTATTTTGATAGATATTTCCGTTTTCTTTTTCTCCACATGGAGGATATATTGAAATTCTTCTTCTGGCAGATAGGCTGTTGCCACTTTTTTGATGAATAATTCAACCATACTCATATCGATCTTCTTCATTCTTCTATAATTCAACCCTTCCATTTTTAGCTCTTTGATTATACAGTTCCCAGCCAAACAGTCCTATTAATAACTAAAAATGGAGAGAGAGAGAGAGAGAGCTTACAGAAATATATTGAATTAAAAACTCCTCAGTTACATTCATCCCATTTGAAATAAATTCTCCAGGGCGCTTTATAACAATCCACATAAAATCATCATTAAACATTGATCCTTCTTGGTTTTTTATTGCTCTTTTATTTAAGGGTTTAATTCTAATTGAAAAGAATTGGACCTGAAGGACTAGGAAGACTACTTTTAGAACTTACAGTCTGAAAGCCATTACTTAACCATAGTCGCTTTGAATATTCTAGGTTATTGGGTATAATCAAACAAAGTCGCCTTATATCTGCAAAATTGAATTGAGAAGTAGATTCAGTGGGGTCCATTCCTCTCTCTCTCTCTCTCCATAAATCCACCCAACTTACGATGCATTTTGTCCAAAAAAGCTATAAGCTCAGCTGTGAGTCTGTTTACATCAATAGTCAAGTGCATTTCTCTCCAAAAAGGCTTTGGTAGCTCGCTGACAGCCTCAGTAAATAGCTTCCAATATGCTGGTTTGATATGGATCAAACAGAATTCTGCTTTATAAATTGAGTTGCGAATGAAATGTTTAAAATAGAAAAGAACAAAATAGTGGAATTCCTCTTTCGTTGAGCAATAAATCTCTATTTTTATGTACTTTTCATCCTTTTCTTCGATTTCTTTCTTCACAAAACTTGGTTCTAAAAATTAATCAACAGCTCTTCATTAAATATCATATTTCTTTACCTGCATAGTGATTGCACCTTCTGATGAAAATAACTTTTTCTAATTTATTAGTTGAGCTTTTAACATCAATTCGAAAATATTTCTAATTCAGATTTAATTGAATTTAGCAGAAGGAATCACCTTAAATTGAGTGTAGTAGACAGCACTTAGCGGGAGTCTTGAGCAATGCCAGAACAAGTTTTTAAAAGAGGAAGATAGCATTCGAAGACGGAAGCGTTCATTCATGGGGAGAAAAGACAAAATGATGACTAAAATATTCGAAGGAAAGATTTTTTCAAGCGAAGGAGTTGATTTCTAGAATTTTATAAATTTGATATAAAGGCCATCTCAACTAAATTAGAAAAAGCTGCCTTCTCTTCTGATCCAACGTTCATTGTAACACATTCGTTAGTTATTCTCCTCTAAAAGACATAAATTTCTTATAAAAAACGGCCAAAAACTTTCCTCCTTTGCCTCTTTCCCATCTTCCACAAAGAGATCTTCAAAATCCGATTGAGCAATCCGGAAGAGTGGGCAATCTTCCTTTGAATTGATTTGAATCTTCTTTTTGATGCGCGACAGCTGTGGACCCATTTGATCGATGAACGAAGGAAAAATTGATTAGAGGAGTAGAGAAAAAATAGGTCAGGTTATGTCACTTGTCCTGGAAAAGGAATGTTTTGTCGACATTCGATAATTGACCTTTCCTTTGTTATTAAAAGCGACGAATATTCTAATATTCCTATTAAATGAATTAGGAAAATGTTTTTGAATACACAATTTATTATCAATAGTGGATTTTCCATTGAACCATACGAATTTATGAGTATTTCATGAAAAAGAAGTGACGCCTAGTTTTGTCAATGGAAAAGCACCTTCACACCGCGCCCCTCTACCTCGTATATATATATATAGCCAATGAGAATAAATTCGGTTGGTCTTGTTTTTGATGGCGTCGAGTGCTTTTTGCAGAAATTTGAGCACATTTTCTGAAGAGAGCTCCGTCTCCAAATTGAATTCAAATTCCACATTTATGAGTTCAACTGAGCAACGGCTGGAAGCAACAAAATCGCCAATAAGATGAGATTCGTCGTGGAGAGACTAGCGTCTTGGATGAGAAGAATCTGCTAGGATGAATGGCGAAATCAGGGCATTTTAGTCAGATTGACCGTTTGATCCAAGAGATGCTCGGGGCTGACAAGATTGAATCAATCTTCCTTCTCGTTTTCAAATGATTTTTGGAGGATGGAAAACAAATGATTTTTAAACAATTTATGAGAATTCCACTCTTCGGGGGAACAAGGAAAATTTCGTCAGAAATCTTTCTTCAAGGGATTGGGAAATGGATGTATAAGCAAAATATGATAGAAGTTCAGGCAGTTTGGGTCCATCAATCCATTTATTTCCATCAAATATTTCGGATGTTTTATCACTAAACACAATAATTCCATTTGAGAGTTTTTCTATTCCAAAATAATCTCGTGAACGTTTAAACTCGGTTTTTCTGTCCACTTCTTCTCGGGATCTTCGATATCCATTTCCCATACGCTATTTAATGGGTTAAATCCTGAATAGCCTCCAAAAATGGATAGAGTTGAATTGCTGATTAGCATCGTATGAGCATTAAGTTCAAAAGGCAAATCACAAAATAAAACCCATTTCTGTAGTTTTGGATCAAACATCTCCACAGATTTTAATCTTTCCCCATTCCATCCTCCAGTGACAATTATTCGATTCTTAAATACTGCTGCTGCAGCATTATATCTTGCATAATTCATTTCTCCGGAAGGTTTTACTTGAATTTTGTGGAAAAACAAACGGCATGTTGTTGGTTCACTCGTTTTGAGAAATGTCATACTTTTCTACTGATTTTAGATACGACTTTCCGTCGAATCTCTCAATAACCCAGATATCTCCTTTGTAAACAAGAGAACTACTGGAAATAACAAATCTTCTTTGATTTAGTGATGCCAATTTCATCCAACTTCCATCATCTTTCAATTAATAACAGTCCTGCTGATCATTTTTGGCAACTCCTCCAAAAATATAGATTTTTTCATTGAGTTCAACGACCCCAAATTCCTGAATTCCCACTGGAAGATTGATTCTCAGTTTCTTCCAACTTTGATCCTTCCAGTCGAGCAAATAAATTGAATCCAAATCTTCACTACATCCCAAAATTAAGACCTACAGACAAAGTCTAAAATTTAAAAATCGAACCAATGTATTTTGCTGTCCTCCGCTCTGTTTTTCAACTTTGTTTTCTGTTCGAGCCACATTTTGAGCTAAAACGACCTCAAATAAATCAGTTTTGACCAAACCACAGGAAAATAAATTCTGCTGACTCAGCTTGTTTTCTCATTCAGTTGGTTCACATTCAATTCCAGAGAAATCAAGCGATTAATCAGCTCAGAATGCTTATCTTTAGATTCAGCTAGCTCTTCTTCTAATTTTGTCACTAAATGTCTTATCAACCAATTTAAAAAATTATCCAACCTTTTTGATTGACAGCAAACTCTAAAGTTTCGAATCTGTCGCTCAAATTATCATTTTTTAAAGCTAGATCTTCTTCTAGTTTTACCACTAAATTTCTCATCGAGTATTTATTAAATCAAATCAACCTTTCAATTCCAGCTGATTTTTATTGGAATTCTTCATTCGAAGTCTTTCATTTTCTTGTCTTAAGCGCTCAATTTCTTGATCCTTCTCAACTATAATAGTCCGAGCTTCATATATTTGCAAGGCCGGGTCTGTCTCTTTTAGACTCAAACCAGACATTTTAAAGAGGCTGAACAGCTGAAAAATTATATGCAACTAGTCAAAAGTCGATTGAAAGGAAGTTGATAAGAGAAGAACTAGTGAATGACTAGTTGATAATTCGCAATACGGCGGTTATCAAATATTTATTGAAATCAGCACCATTCGATAACAATTAAATCTTCTGAATCAGAATCACTTACAGATTTTGAAGTGGTAGCGGCATTGAAGCATTAGATTCAGAAGATTTGAGTTGTCATCGTGAGTCTCCTCTTCATCTGAGTCTAATAGTAACTGAAGAAACTTCTCTCAATATCCTCATCAGGCCTATCCATCTTAAAAAAATTAGATATTACTCGAAAAATAACTCAACTATAGAAGAATAAGCAAAACTAACTGGCAAAAAGACACAAACAATCAGCATTTTCAAAAATTAAAAAAAAGGGTCGTGTGAAACCGCGTGACCCATCGGTGGGCACATCCGCGGTCCATTAGAAACGCGTTGGTCCCACGCGCTAGAAACGTCAAATTCCGCGCGGTAGTCAATGGGTTAAAATCAAATTGCTTTTCTTGAAACATCGAGTTAATTGTGAATTATTTGTGCGGTTATTGTGCAGAATTATTCTTTTATAGTGTACGTATAGTTATTTGACTGGAATTGACCTATCTTTCTAACAAATTATCGTATTTTTAATCCGAAATATTTTAGTATGTCTTTGTGAGAACTTCTGTGATTTTCCTTAGTTTGTCATCATGACTAATGGAAAGCAAGATGAAATTAGTGGGCTTTCTCAGGATTTATTCGACATGCTGAACATGGATACGAAGGAAATTCAAAGGATTTGAAGGCTTTTTACTGACCGTAATGAGAATAACGAGAACAATTTTGATATACCGGTAACCTTCCCCGAGACGTGTCATCCCGCTCTATTACAGAAGTCACAGAGACAGGCAGTGAGTGTAGCATCCATGATGTAAGTTTATCTTTCTTGTTGCAAATATTTTCAGTTGAACCCTTCGAGTCGATATTACACACCTTTTGAAAGCGATTCTGATTCATACTTTGATGAAAATGGGGAAAGAGAATTTAGGAATAAAAGATCTAGACAAAGTTTAAATGGACTAGAGCCTTTGCTGAAAAAGACTGCTGAAGATGGAAAGGATTCACTCGAAACTAATGTCTGGAAAGTTGAAACGGTCACAGGAAAATATGGAGCTCACCCCGTCTACCTTCACAAATGCACAGATGAAGCAGACACCTGCTATACCTTTCAATGGAAGAGAGATCTCAAGAACGGCAGACAGACTTACATTTGTATTGGCTGCAACTCTGAAGGAACAAATGCTAGTATAGCGGTTAGTATTTTTGCTACAGGACATTCCCTTTAGGTTGAGGCTGGGCATTTCTTGGATGATCCTGAAACAGTGAATCATATTTGCAAAAAGAAACTGTATTCTGACGAGATGACTCAACGAGTTCGTTATGAAACTTATAGCAAAGCACGTAATGAAGAAGGAGCAGCTTCTGTCATTGAAATTTACAATAAAATGATTGACAACGCTTTCGGTAATGAGACTCTAAGTAAGACAATCCCAATTTCTTAGCAAAAACGAGAGCATTTTATGATGAACTCTTTGGTATTGTTAAAAAGGAACTGACAACTGTTGGTTGCGATATGGCTATTATTACAATCATCACGGATTTTGAAAAAGGAGCAATCAGGAGTATTCGCACAGATGTTCCCGAATGCTTCCACTAGTGCTGTAGCTTTCACTGGAGCATAGCTTTAAACAGAAACGGCAAAAAGCTTTGCTCCTTTAAAGATGGTAATATAATAACTCAATGGTTTGGAAGAGTTCTCGCTTTACAATTCCTTCCACTATTAAGTCTCTTTCGAGGTACTACTTCTAAGTATTAAGGATTACTTCTCATTGAGCGGTGTTCTAGTTGCACCCGTTGAGAAGGACCACCCAGCATTCCTTGCCTGTTCATCTTTTTTGGAGTATTTTATATGGTGAGTTATTCTAAGTGAAAAAACAAATAGAACATTTTCAGAAAAGAATCACTGGTTACAATAACAAAGAAAAGTGATTAGAGTCTTATTCTTTTCCTTTCTCTGCCTTGATTTTATCTATATGTATTCGTTCGCTTTTGTGTTTCCCTTTTCTTTCGGTTTAACTGTAGTGATATTCCATTGTGATGTCTTGCGCGGACGCCCATCGAGGGTCCTAGTACGGTTTACCGTACTCTTTTCTTGTTTTTGAGACAACTATCAAACCAGAGTATAAGTAGTAGTGCGAACAAGCACGCTTCTGTCGTTTTTTTGTTTTTCTTTTTGATTTCTTCGGCATATTTCGCCTATGCGTTTTTGGCAGTCTTTTTTACATTTCCAACACTCACCTATTTTTCAATTCACAGCGTTTTCAATGATTTCTATTCTACTCTCAATTGCTATTTATTGCTTTTGTTTAGCACAGGAGTGAGACAAAAATTTTTGTGAGAAATCGCTTTCAAAACAAATTGAAAAAATTTACTTTGAGAAAGCGTCTTGGAGTGAAGGGAAGTGCAACCACAATTATTACGCAACAGGTTACTGCAGTCTCTACTTATTAAAATACAAAGAAATAAATTTTTCATTCATCCCACATTTTTGTCTCTGTATGAAATTGATTGGTGAGAAAAACAACATGAAGGCCTTGGGGTGATAGGGCAGATAGTGCTGCCAGTTGCTGCAATGTTCGCCCGTTATTTTTATCGCACCATTAACAAATTCTCGTCTATTCCTCGACGTCCACTTCTTTTTACAAGCTTTGCCACTACTTTTGGTGCTCATTTGATTACAAAGAAAGAAAAGTATGAAAGAGCTTATACAAAGACAAATAAAGAAGAAGTTGGTTTTTTGGTTGCAATTAAAAATTATTCTTTAGTCCGAATATGTTTCCCGTCTAGTTACATTGGTAAATGGACATCCGGACTTCGACAAAGATGGTGTCAAATCTCTTGCTAAGAAATTGAAAGAAAGGGATTTAAAAGACTTGCCGGTAAGTTTAAGGATGATTAAGAACTCAGAAAATTAATCGTTTAGGTAATTGTCATCTGTTTTACTGGAGAAGCTAACAGCGGGAAAAGCTTCTTTGCAAACCTATGTATAAGATACCTAAAGTTGGCAAACAATGTTTACAAAAAATACTACTATATACTAACTGGAGCTGGGAATGATCCCATTGAAAGCTGCTACCCCAAAACTTTTTTTGAAACAAGTTCACCTAATGAAAAAAAAGGCACTACTTGTGGCATTAATTATTTCAATTATATTTATACAATGAAAGCCGATGGTAACAAAGTAGCTGTTATAGTTTTGGATACTGAAGGATTGAAAGGAATTGACGATAAGGATAGCCAGATGTTGTTTGCATTAGCCACTAACTTATCGTCACATCAGGCATGAATCAACAATTTCTGTCCTAATTGATGTATTTTAGGTTCATTTTCTGAGGAAAGAAGTGAATTTGGATAGCATTAACACTTTTCTGGAATATGCTGCCAAATCGCAAGAATTGAAAAATAAATTCCCTTCAGAAACCCATAATTTTAGATCTCCAGTAGGCAAACAGTCAGACAGCAGAATTACATTTCATTCAGTGTTTATCAATAATCATTCATTCTTTTGAAGAATTCTTTGATTATGGCAACAATAAAGCTAAAGAAATTCTCACAAATGATCTGAAAAAGCAGATGCCAAGCTTTTCGAAATTGTATCAACACTACGACCACATTACCTTACATCCAATTAAGAAAGATAAAAGCTATCTTAAAAAGATAGTAAAATATTTCCCAGGTAATTAACAATTTTTAATTATCAAGTAGATAAGCAACTTTTCACAAAACGCTCATCAAGATAGATTTAGAATACGACAAAAACTTTTATCAACCGTTGATACAAGCCGTATTTGAAGTTCTTCTCCCAAAGAATTGGGCTCCCAAGCGAATCGGCTATGAGAAGATGACTTGCGGTAATTTCGCATCCTATTTGGAGGTAGTTTTTAAATATAAGAGTTATTTTTTTTCTAGAAATGTGCTTCTAAATTTAATGAAGAAAAAAATGCTCAAATTAAGCAAGAAAAAGAACAAGATTTAAGACACAAAATAGGATACTGGAAAAATTGGATTCAAGAATCGAGTAAGTAGTAGACAAATAAAACTATATTCTGGTTGCTTTAGAAACCGCCCAGCTGGGAATTGCAGCTCTTTTTGTTGCAATAATGATATTGGCTAATAGGTTTGCTCCAAACAGAGGCGGAGGAGGAAATAATGGAGACAATCCTGACGGTGGTCATGTAATAAATAATGGATAGATTGCCAACGCTGACTAGATATTTTTGTTGAGTATTATACCTAATTTTCTATAGCTGACTTGTTTGAGAATAAATTCATTTATTTAAATATCCCGCTTGTAGCAGGCTCCTTCAAAACATTTGGTAAACTTGCCACAAGACCTATCGCAAATAGTTCCTATCCTCAAATAACATTCCCCTTCTATGCACTTTTGAACAGAATTACGTTTTCTTGCTCCACATCGGAAAAAATAGAACCCAGCTTCTTTAAACCAATTCTTCGGTTAAACAAGAAGAACCAACCAGTTGTCAAAATAGTGAAGGCCAGAAGTAAAAGGAGAATTCTCATTCGTCAGAGAGTCTTCCTTTTCCAACACTGGTATTTGTTGCTTTTGAGCGGGGGACCGTCTGCCGTCATCACAATATTTCGTCAGAATGTTTAGTCCCTTCCCCCGATGGAATGTAGCAGGGGGAATGCAGTGAAATTATTGAGTAATTTTATTGAAATAGCGTGTCGAAAAGAATATGAATAAAGCGAAACGATACAACTCTGCTTTGGTAGGGATATCTCTTTTTCACGTTGTTTTTAAACATTTGCTGTTTGCTTGATGCAAAGACAGAAAGCTTTCTTGATTAGATAAGCCCCTCCTTATATCAATCTCTTTTAAGCAAGTATGGCTAAATCAGAGGACACATTTTATACGGTTTTACAGTACGGGGCTGAAAGGGGAGAAAAGAGTTTATAAGAAATACAGGGTGCGAGAAAAATACGTGCGCCAAAGAAAACGCTATAACCTTTCTTTGTGAATCTTTTTGTTTAAAAATAAGAGTAGAAATAAATCTTTCATATTTATACGTGCAATCTCCTTTGTCTTAATCGGTCTATCATCGTTAAAAGAAGAGAATGACAACCTGAGAAGAGCCACAAGTCAGTAATACACTCTTGATGTCAGAAATAGCCCAACCTAGTAAATTTTTCTCACAAAACTGAACTTCTCTTGTCAGATTTAGTCTCATCAATGTTTTATTTCTTCGAGTTTCTTTTTCATTTCACTTCAGTTCTCTGAAGCAACCTTTCAAATAAAGTTCATGTTGTCTGCTGTCTAATCAATCAAATGGAGTACCCAGACGAGCCGGGTTGCCAGAGCAATTCATCCACACATAGCCTCTCCCGGTGTCCATCTCAAACCTAGGACGAAGGTAAAGTTAGGTCCACGGACCCCTGTGGACCTCATTGAATGGCGTTCTAGTTGCACCCGTTGAGAAGGACTACACAGCATTCCCTACCTGTTCATCTTTTTTCATCCATCCTTTCATCCTCAGAAGGAATCACCTTAAATTGAGTGTAGTAGACAGCACTTAGCGGGAGTCTTGAGCAGTGCCAGAACAAGTTTTTAAAAGAGGAAGATAGCATTCGAAGACGGAAGCGTTCATTCATGGGGAGGAAAGACAAAATGATGACTAAAATATTCGAAGGAAAGTTTTTTTCAAGCGAAGGAGTTAATCCAGCGTTCATTGCAATATTTACATTAGCCATTGGCCTCTAAAACGTATAAATTTTTATAAAAAGGACTAAGAATTGTAAGAAAAAACTTACCTCCTTTGCCTTTTTCTTCTCTTTCAAAAAGAGATACTCAAGCTCCGAGCAATCGGAAGAGCGGGGAATCTTCCTCTAGCTGGGACTGATGTGGAGCCATTTGATCGACGAATGAGGGAAAAATTGAGCGGAATGCCAAAGAAACGTAGGTTATTTAAGCTAGCAAGACTTGAACAATAAGTGCTTTATTAGAAAATTTATAATTTATAAAGATTTAATTAAAAAAGCATTCGATAGTTGACCTCTTCTGTGTTCTTTAAAGTAACAATTATTTATTCTGGGATTCTTATTAATTGAATGCAAATTTATCTTTCAATCTATCCTCGAGGGATCGTGGAATGGCTATGTGGGCAAACATTGCCAGTTCTTGAGGCAAACTAGGACCAGAAATCCATCTCCTTCCATCAAATATTTCAGAAGTCACACCAGAGTTTATACTTCCCCAGCCTCCGAATACAGTCATACCGCACGAGAGTTTAGCAGCTCCAAAAGAGTAGCGAGAATGTGTGAAATCCTGCTTTTTTGTCCATTTCGTTCCATGTGCTTCTACATCTATTTCCCACACGCTGCTTAATCCACCAGATTTTGATAAGCCTCCAAAAATGGTAAGAGTCGAATTGTTGAAAATCATTGCGTGACTGTGAAGATTGACAGGTACTTCATGAAATAGAATCCATTTTTGTAATACAATATCAAACATCTCCACGGAATTTAGCGGGGTAGCTGATTTATTGCTTCCTCCAGTTACAAATATTTTGTCCTTAAATACGGCTGCTGCAGCGTCTGACCTATTGACATTCAATTGGCTGAAAGATTTTGATTAAATTTTGAAGAAAATTGGTCCCGTTGGAAAACGTTTGACCTTATTTTTGTGTTAAAAAAAATTAAATATAGTATATTCTGCTCATAAAAAAGACGACATCCTTCGTATCCAAGAAAGGGGTTTTCGAGGCGAGACCCATTTTATCCTTAAAAAAGGCCTTTAGTAGATTTTAGGATAAAAATGGGTAATCTCGCCGCAAAAACCCTCTATCTTGTGGCAACGTGCATACGCAGTTTTGCCTAATAGCCAAAGTTAAAAAGATTTCTCATGATTTTCAATGATTCTATAAAGTTGTAGTTCTTCTTGAATTCCTCTGCAACTTTGTAGAATAATTGAAAATCACGAGAGAAGGCTTCAAGCTTAAACGAACGGCATGAAGGTCCATCTATTCTGGGCGATATCATATTTCTCTGTTGATTTTTGAGATTCTGTAGCATTTCCGCCAATAGCCCAGATGTCTCCCTTATAAACAAGACAACTATTGCAAATTCCATCTCGTCTTCTATTCATCGGTGCTAAAACTTTCCATCCTCCAGCGGAATTTAATTCGAAACAGTTGGTTAAAGGTTCATCGTTGCCATATCCTCCCATAATATAAATCTTCTCATTGACTAAAACAGCACCAAAATTGCATATTCCCATTGGAAAAGTGATTTTTAGTCTTTGCCAGATTTGAAGCCTCGAATCAAATAGATAACTCGACGAGCCGTCTAAGATTAAAACCTACAATAAAATAGAACAAATTGAATAATCAAGGTAATACAGATGTAATTGCATTTTCTAGATTGCTCCTGTTTGGATTAGCAAACCAATTACCACCACCACCAATCAAATTTCTTTCAACCTTTTCTTTCAGAATCTTTACCTCGTGTGCAAATTCAGCGTCTCTATTCACAGTTTCAGCTGAAAACTCCCTATTTGTTTATCTATTCATTTTTAAACCATGCCGCCTTATTAATTTCAATTTATTCTCAGAGAATAGCGCAGATTGATCAAAAAGTGTTGGAACAGCAATGGGCTCCTTCACTCGGTTTTTAACTAAAATTTCTCATCGATTTATTTTTAAAAACATAATTTTCAAACCTAGTTCGGTCATCTGATTTCTAGCTTGCCTTACATCATTAATAAGCGTATTATTATTATTGTTTGGAGAGGGTGAAATGACAGCTTTTGCGATATCCAGTAGTTCCAATTTTGTCACTAAATTGAGTGTATTCTATTTGAGAGATTGGAGAAGATTATCAAAAGTTAGATAACGTTTTGGCTCTTTACGGTTTACGGCGGTTTTGATATTTTCTAGGACTTTGCACTTTGAAGCTCTGTCTTAGCACCATAACCGCAAGTCTCAACTTTTAGCTAAATTTTCGAAAAGAAATAGCCTATTACAGGATTACTGTAGGATTACTATAGCTATAGTAATCGCGGTGGGACCCAAAACGGATTAAGAAAACGGTTCTGAATATGAAAAATTGGCGAAGAATTTGTTATTTGGGGATTGTTGTGATAACTGACATCTGTGGGAGAAATCGCTTTCCATGGCTGCTACTTTTTTTTCCAATTTTAAAACGCGTGCAGAAAGATCTCCAGAATCTCCGATGGCCAACGAATTTATAGCTGGTCCATAGTACTCAATCTTTTTCTTGTTTACTATTTCAACTATATTTTTTTCGACTGCAATCAAAGTTTTGCTCATTTGCTTTGTTTCTTTTGCTCTCTCGGCAAGCTCAGTCTTTGTTTCTAAAATTGGCTTATCTTTTGAAAATTAAAACAAAAAATTACCTTTCTGGAATATTTCGTGGGCGTGCACAACTTTTTCTAAGGTTTCAACTTGCACGACGATACGCACTTTATTAGATTGGAGCTCATCTACTTTCTTAGCTAATTCCGAATTCTCACGTCTTAAGTCAGTAAACTCTTTCATCATTACAGCGACTAAATTTCTCATAACAATTAGGGGCTAAATCAAACCTTGGGACTCCAATAGTTTTATTTGGTCATTCTGAGTTTGTTCATCGTCATATCCCTGAAGTCCTGAAGCGACACATTCCCGAGTTGGTCCAACGCTATATCCCTGAAGTCCTGAAGAGACAGATCCCTGACCTATTCCAATTCTAAATCCCTGACTTACACTGCGACAAACAATTATGGAGCCACCCCATTTTCCGAGGTTTCCAATAGTTTTTGAAACTTTTACCTAAAACGGTGAGTGCCATTATTTTTCTCGCCCAAAAAAACCCCTAGTTCCAATTTTTTACCAGATTCCAATGAGTCTTTGTGATGCTAGGCCAAAAACACGAAAAATCAGGTGACAAGAAATTATGGAGCCACTTGTTAAAAAAATCTGTTTATTGTTTATCAACAATTCAATAACGCGTTTTTTCGCCTTTTTTGACGATTACTTCTACTAAACGACGTGGCATTGAGGTACAGAGGTTTCCCAGTGTGGAGCGATCCAGATTGTTCCATTCTTGAAGGATGGTCACCTTCAAGTCGGCGACGGATGCAAACTGGCGTCCTTGAGAATAGACTCGACGAACTAAAAGGCCCCAGAGGTTCTCGATGGGGTTGAGATCAGGACTGCATGCCGGCCAGTTCATCACTCTCACGTTCCTCGCAGCAAGTCACTGAGAAGTGGAAGCGCTCCCGTGAATGGGGGCGTTGTCGTGCTGAAACACATAGCCGATGCCAGCGGTGTTCAAGTAGGGAAGCAATTTGGCATTTAGCACTGCCTGATAATTCAAAGAATTAATTCTGGACGTGAGATTCAGCTCAATTCCGACAGTGCCGTCCGCGCAAAAAGCCGCCCATACCATGACGCCTCCACCCCCATGACCCCTATTCGAGAACACTCTCTCGTCTCTTCTCAAGTCATGCCAGTAGTGCAAATTTCCGTCGGGACCATCCAGTGTCCATCGCTTCTCGTCAGAAAAGACCACCTAAGATAAAATAAAAGTCACTAACTTTGCTCCAATCGGTCTGTTGTGTTAGGTGCCTTTGAGCGAAGGCCAGCCGATTTGCCTTGTGCTGAGGCGTTAGGCGAGAAGATTTCTTCAGCTTCGACGAGATAATCGTTCCGCTTCTTTTCAAAGTACTCCGAATCGTTTCCGTCGAGACATCAAGTTGGAGATCTTCTTGGATATCCTTCAGGCTGATCATTTCATTGGAGGCCTTCCTGACGACAAGTCTTTCTTCTCTTGGGGTCAATTTCTTCTTCCTCCCTCTCTGCTTGTTTCTAGTCCCATAGCCAGTTGAATTGGAAAGAAAAGAGTCGATAACTTTGTGACTTCGGCCAATTCTTCGTCCGATTTCGCGATGTGAGAGGCCAATCTCATTGAAAGCTTGAATTTTGCCCTTTTCTTCTTCAGATAACTGTTTTCCAGAAGGCATTTTTGTTCTAACTGAGGCTTAGGATTCAAACTGCTTTACAGTTGTCGATTCTCAGCCTTTCGCCGCTTCATATCCGTTTTCTTGGCAGGAAGCATGCATAATTTGCATCTGGCTTCATAATTTCGTGTCACCTGATTTTTCGTGTTTTTGACCTAGCATCACAAAGACTCATTGGAATCTGGTAAAAAATTGGAACTAGGGTTTTTTTTGGGCGAGAAAAATAATGGCACTCACCGTTTTAGGTAAACGTTTCAAAAACTATTGAAAACCTCGAAAAATGGAGGTGGCCCCGTAATTGTTTGTCGCAGTGTAGTTCATCGTCACATTTCCGAGCTTGAACTTGTTGTTCCACATATGTTTCAGTCATTGTTGATGAGGAGAAGTGGCTGAAAAGGATCTTATGGTACAATTGGAAAGGACTAAAAAGAAAGATAAGCAAATGAACAATGTAAGAAAGGACAGATAAGAAATTTCTACGACAAGGTTGTTAAGCTTGTCCCATCAGATTTTGGGAAGCTCATAACTTTTTACTGGATTGAGCTGAAATTTTAAAAACAAACGCTTTGCTATTTTGCCAATAAAATTTTAAAAATTCAAAGGATTTGGTCGTTTTTCTTCTGAGATATGATCCTTACGAAACATACAATGTATATACCAAGCTAACCCTTATTCACAGCCCTGTCAGAGGTCGAGTACGACGTTCAGAGAATTCCGTTTGAAAGAGCCTTAAACTATCTCAGAATTTCGTCACAAGAAGATAATTTCAAGTGCCTTTATTGCTCGAGAAAAGCTGATTGGGAACCGGAAGTCACTAACCCGGGAGATTAATGCTTTGATAATTTCAATTCAGCTTTTCTTTGGGTTGAAGAAGGTTAAACTGCTGTGGATCTTCAACAGGGTTTATTCACGAGAAAAAAGGAGCATTTATTTCAAAAATAAAAGTTTTCATAGCCTTCTAGCTATTAAAAATTAGGCAAAAATGAGAGCCCCTTTGAGATTCTAGATTTCTCACAATAATCAAGTTTTTTGTTGCTTACACTTGTCGTAATGTCTTTCAAATCAGCTCTTATCAGTTGCAGTCCTTCGCTTTATCAATCATCACACCATTCTTTCAGAAAAAAAGTGATTCATAGAGAGTGGCGGGAGATTGCGTATCGAGACTTTAATCGACGTTTGCTTAACGGATTGAGCCAAAGAGAGCAGTTTTTGCCAGCGACTTTGATTTGCTCTTTGCTGACTGTCTTCTTTCCTTTATTTTGATTTTATTTTTGCCTTGTTTCGCTCATATCAGTCGCCTAAAACTTGATATTCACTTCAAGAAGTTCATTTAGAATGGCTGAAACAGATCCAGTGGCGGAACTAGATAAATATTTCGAGAAATCAGTAGAATTAGATGAAATGATGAAGAAATTCAAGCAAATGAAGAGCGAAATTGAAGAGTTGCAGAACTCCAAGGAGGAACAAAAATGCCAAATTGATGAACTAATCAAAGGTTGGAAATAAATTCAATAATTTTTTAAAAGATTAGATAACATGAAGTTGGAGAAACTCGTGAGAAAATTAGCTGGGTCTAAGGCTCATCGTTCATCTAAAATAAGTAATTCATTACTATTATCAAATAATCTTTAGAAAACTCTTCTCATAAGAGAATTGAAGTAGAAGTCAAGAAAGAAAATACATCGGTATAATTCAGGCTTATTTTTCTGAATTTTAAAAATTTCTCACTTACTTTCATTTTTAAAACATCAAAGCGAAAATCAAAATGAAGGAAATAAGCCGTTATTAAAGCTAGGAGTCCCGTCTGGAATGCTCAATTCTCTTACTTTTGTGAAAAATTAAGTCGTAGATCAAAATTATTTTGAAGGGAGTGGAAAATTTTCAAAAATTCATGAGATGATAAGCCCTAAGAAAAGCTCTTTTTCATAGAGAATTTGATTTTTTCTGGTAGATTGTAATATTAGGTGGTCGCTCGGATGCTTTCCATGATTCAAGTTTGGATGGGATTTTTGTTCTCGATTCGGATGGTCAATGTTGGAGAAAGCTGATCATCACTCCTCCTATCGATATGAACAGCTTTGGAGCTGTCACAGTCAACGATGAGCTTTATATTATAGGAGGGAGATCATATCGCGATTCTCACCAACGCTGCTATAAGTTAGTCGACAAATGGACTTGGATGCAATTGGCGATTATGACTGAAAAAAGATCTGGAATTTCCAATAGCTGTCTGGTTTATAAGGGAGATATCTGGGTTATTGGAGGAAAATCTGAAGAGGCTCTAAAATCTGTTGAAAAATATGATATTTCTAGGAATGAGTGGAGACTGATGCCGTTAGTTCTCAAAATTCTAAATTAAATCTTCCAGAGAAATGAATCAACCAAGAGAGGAAGCAACAGCTGCTGTATTTAAAGACAAAATATTTATAGCTGGAGGCCATTTTAAAATCAACTATTTCAAATCCGTTGAGATGTTTGATCCAAACCTACAAAAATGGGTCTTCTTTTGCGATTTGCCTATTAACGTCTCTGGCCATGTGATGCTAATCACTGGTTCGATTCTTTCCATTTTTGGAGGCTATACAAGATCTGATGGATTAAACAACGTATGGGAGATAAACCTCAAAGATTCTGATAAGAAATGGACAAAAAAGAAGAATTTTAACCAGCCGAGATGGCATTTTGGAGTGGGAAAGCTCTCAAATGGGATATTTTTATTCGGAGGAGATGATTATTCTGGCTCTACGACTGAATTATTCGATAAAGAGGAGTGGATCGAAGGACCAAGGCTGTCTCAAAAGCGGCTCTCACATTTTGCTTATACAGTTATTCCTCGCTCATTTGAAGAGAAACTTCTAAAGGCATTTATATAAATTTTTGTGAAATATCGTGTTCTACCAGTTGTGCTTGGAGCTACTAAAATGTTGGGAAAAAACGATTACAAATTTGCTTAATCAATTAAGCTAGGCTTATCGCTTGCAACTCGCTTTTATAGGCTATTATCCAATATCAAAAGCTCTATCGAGTTGTCTCAGCCAACGGTCTCCTTGTTACTTTACATTCACCTGTTTTTTTTCCAAATTGTTTAGCCGTTGTTTGTTTTTAACTTTTTAAAATCAATTTATACCTGTTCATTTGGCTTTCTATTTCTCTCTCTCTCTCTCCATTGTTTTATTCCTCTCAAATATCTTTTTTAACTCAGCAATCGCTTTCTTCGATTCATAGTCATGGCTATTCTAACCCTCGTTGATGTGAGTTCTCCACCAATTTTTAAAATATATTCTCAATTTTAGCCGAAAGGAAAATCGAAGCCTCGTAAGCTCTTCTCTAAAGATTTTTGCTATAAGAATCCTCTCAATGTCTCTGAGCATCAAGAAGATCGATTGGCTTATTTTCGCTCTCATACGACCACCCTTCGCTATATGAAGAATATCAAGAGATCGAGAGCAGCTCGAGCAATTTGTCGCAAGCTGAATATGGAGAGAAACTGCAATAAGTTTGATTTGCTGCCATTGGATGATAAATTGAAGCGTAAAATCCTCACAAAATTGGACTTATTGACTTTTTGTCGCGCTCGAATTGCCAACAAACAGGTCCATAATTTTATTGAAAACATGGAGAATAAACCAATGTTTTATTTTACAAGTGGCATCGAGATATGTATCAAATTCAAGGTGACTAAAAAGAGAAACAAAAATGTATTTAAAAAAAAAACTATTTAGCAAGTCGACTATAAACTGTCGAATGAATCCAGGTTGTCTGTTCAGAAGAAAGGACCTTATGACTATTCAAGTAAAGGACTTCACATCGTGACAAATGAACATTTCTTTAAGGATGTTGCCAACGTTCGCTTCAAATATATCACTTATGTATGTGAGATTTCAACTTTTTACTTTCTAGGCTATAATCTTCCAAAAATTAATGGGCGAATAAGCCTGAGAAAAAACTCTCTCTACTATAGAGAGACTTTCCTTATTTTTTTCAATTTCCTGTATTTTTAGACGAAAATTTTCATTTGTTCGATTCTATTTTAGGCTAAAACTATAGAAAATAGAGTTGATGTGCAAACTGTGTATCTAACTGAGTTCCCAGTTAAAAACTATGAGAACGAAGTGCCATTAGATAAATTAAAATTCCAGGTTGATTCAGTCTACAACCCAATGAATGGAACCAATACCCTCGAAGGAGATGATCGAGATGGAGCTCTTAAAATCGTCTCTCAGCTGCTTTCCAACTGCCATCTCCATTGTCAAATCTTTAATTTGAGACAGGAAGATGCTGAAGTTCGCCGCTTGGATAAAGCTATGAGTGTAGTCATCTACAAGACTTTGGTTATTCAAGAAGGCTACAAGCGTCATGTAGCTTTCAGTGAATACGATGGCCTAGAAGGAGTCAAAGTATCCCCCAACCATTTAATCAAACTTTAATCCATTTCAGCGTTGCGAGAACTTGATCATTCATGCCAAAGATATTCCAACTGAGGGTCTTTATGAGAAATATAAGGATTATCGCAGCGTTAAATTGAAGGATAGCACTCCCCCTACTAAACAAAACTTTGCTAAGAATTTTGTGGAGGTTTGTTAGAGGAAGAGCTGAAAAATGAATACAATCTAATTTAGGAAGCTATGAAGGAGGACACATCGGCTAATAAGCTTCGTAGATTCAAGCACTCTTGCAATGAAAGACGAGATCCTCAGCGGGTAGCTGAGTTCACTGCTGATGATATGACTCTTTTGCATAGAGTCGCCTGGGGTAATCATGGAGTGAGTTCAAAATCTAAATTCATTCAATTCATTTTAGAGAGAATATTCAAAATACTATCTCACTCAATCTAAAACAGAGCTGATTCTCTTCATTTTCGAGTTTCACCACAATTATTCGATCACAATCTTTTTTGTCAAAGACAAGGAAGCACTATATATTGAATTGATGAATAATTTCTTCAGTCGCAATGACTATCGACGACGTAGCTACGCCATTGATGCTTCTCAACATTATGATCAATTTATGGCCACTGATTTTGAGAATATGGGCCCTGTTTTGGAAAGAATCACCGCTCTTCGTCATTGATTGAACTGAATAAATTTCTTCCCTGTTTGTCCTCACCTTGACCACTCCTTTTGCCGTTCATCACTGAGCAAATATAAAAAAGAGACAGGGGATTGTTCCATATAAAAAGAGTTCGATCACAGCTATTCTTTGGCCAGTCCATAATGTTCATTCCTCTCTTCATTTTGGTTCTTTCGCCGTTAATTTTGGCAAAAACTTGTCCAAAAAATTCAATATTTGGTCTAAGTGGTGAGTTTAAATGCAATCTAGAGCTTGAGGTGAGCTGAATTCATCAAGAAAGAGCCATCTTTTTTTTAAAGAAAGGAAGCATAACATCTCCAAAATGCTGGTGTAAGAAAGACTCCGGCTTTACCCGCCATCCAAATGGCTCTTGTGTCGCTTGGGAGGATTGTCCAGAGAGTATTCCCCTCCACCAACTCTAACTATTACCTTTTAGCTCAACATGAATGTGCAACGTTTGAGATCAAAGTACTATCTGGACCAAGAGAGAGAACATGTCTCTCCAAGGATGTTCGTAATCTTCCCTATTTTCATCATTCTCCCAAAAAAATTTAGTTTAGGAAACCAACAATTACAACAACTTCCCCTAGATGCCAATGCAAAAAAGGAACAGTTCGCCAATTAGGCACTGGAAAATGCGTTAATCCGAGAAACTGTCCGAGGCGAGATGTCAGAGAATATAGCTCAAAATATGAGGAATTTGATGAGAATTGCTTGGGACGCGTTTGTTTTTCTCCTTTTTTATTGATGGAATTTAAACATTATAGAAAATTTACTACGATTATGGAGCTCGCAATAAGGGGTTCTGCAAGAAGGGCACCTTCAGACTGAGTAATGGAGAATGCGTCAAGAGGGAGCAATGTCCGAAGTGAAGGAAAATAATTATTTTATTTTGTGTTATAAATAAGATCATATTGCTTATCGGATAAAAATGAATTTATGAGAAATGTCTCGTGATAAGACTCGGCTATATCAGTTGCTTCAAATTCCCCCAAACAGAGCTTTAAAAGTATTCTTTTTTTGATGTTTTCACTCCTCCAGAGGACATAATAGTGGGGTGGATCCATTTCATTCGCCAACATAAATTCATTCGGCGGTAATTTTCCAACAAAACTTTCCTCATGGTGATCAGGAGTCCAGATTGGAGTAGCGTCGAGGCCATCCAAAATTAGATCAAAAGGTCTTAGACCAAAAGCAGGATTTGCAAAGTAGAATTTCAAGCATCCAAATCCTTCGCGTTCTCCAGTTTTCCATTGCTGAAAGGACTTACATCAATCCGAGAAGGGATGAGGGGTGAGCTAGGGGGGCAATTTTAGTTCAAAAAATGCAATAATCTTCTCTGATTGATTGCCCACCTTCAAGAAGAGATTGATCCCTCGAGCTGTAATCAAATTATTGATGAGACGAGTCTCCCGCCTAATTGGCAATTTCATTCCAAGTAATTCTTCATCAGTAAAGCCAGTGTCAAATAGATTCAAATAAACCAGCTGAAACAATAAGTTTTCTACCTTTTTGTCGTAAACTTATTCTCTCAAAAATGGCTGGATTTTGAAAGAATTCCTTCGATAAGAATTGCCTACAAGAAAACTTCGTAATTTTCAAGGAATAAATCAATTCTTCCAGTAAGTTTGTACTACACAATGGCTTTTCCTTCCAAACTAGTTGATCGACTGAAGTTCTCCTTGTTTTAAACATTTTTAAGACTTTTCTCATTAGCGAATCGTGGACATTACACTAAAAATTAGGGTGAAAATTTTGTATTTATTTTACCTCAAAGATAAGAAAATTAGCCCTAATTATTGGAATACTGTGGGCAGCTACATTCCAAGGAATTCTTGGAGAAGAATCATCCAAGTTGATTCCAAGCTTGACACTTTTCTAAAAATCGATTGAAGAAAAAGACTAGTTTTAAACCTACTTTGTTCACAAAAATTGCATTTATAATTGGAATAGGTGGCGATTTCACTTTTTCACAGAGTTCTCTTATATCTCTTGAGGTCATTTCCATAGCTACATAGGTTACGAAATCTGGTAGTTTTTCTAATATTCTTTGGATGAGTGTCGACTCCAATTCTAATAAATCAAATGGCTCCATCTGAATAAAGTTTTAGGAGGGAGAAAAGGGAAGTCTGGCAGGCAGGAAGGCCAAACAATGCGGGCAACCTTGTGATAACACGAGAATGAGTCATCATTTGTTGGGAAAGACTGCAAGTTTCTTCTAAAGGAGCCTCTCTTCAAAGCTGAGATCCTGCTTTTAAAAAAAGATAAAAGCTTGTTAAAGCTCTTTTCAGTTTTTCTTCAAATCATTTTGAATTTTACTGAGTTGTCATGAGAAGTTGTTTGTTTAATTGTTTTCATCTTGATCACAGCTTTAGATTTCTTCAAAGTTTTCTCTATGGATGGAAAGGAGCGTTTTGAGAGTCCAGACAAAGCGGAGGAGAAGAAGAATAAAAACGAGAAAAAGAAGAGAAGCGAAGAGCAATCCAAAGTGAATTTAACTGAAAAGACCACAAATTCAACGGTAAATACTAGCACACTTTCTGGAATGGATGAGAATAAAAAGAGCAAATCGGCCGAACTAATAACCAAGGAAGAAGAAAAAAAGAAAAGAAATAAGAAAACGAATTCCAAGTTAGCTAAAAATGAGAAGAAGGAGAAAAAGAATGCAGCGAAAGAGGGTGGTGGAAGCTTCACCCAAAGACTTTCAAACAAATCCTTTTTTTTTTCAAATTTCGAAGAAGTCTTCCATCGTGAAAAAATCTCCACAGAGTCCGCGTCCTCAAAGCAAAAAAGGTAGCCATCTAGAGAAAAGAGCTCCTTTGTCTCCTTCTCCTTCGCCAGGTACTTCAAAATCGCCATCAAAAGCTGCTGTCAAATCTCCTTCTAGAATTGCTCCAACCTCTCCCTCAAAAATGGCTGCAAAATCTCCCAAATCTCCTGAACCCTCAAAGAGCAAAACGAACAACAAATCCGTGTTGAAAAAGATGGCTGATCGCATCTCGGAGAAGCGAAACCAATTCAAGGAGAAAAGGCTCAAGCTGGGCGATTTTGGCGAAGTTTTCCCCAAAAGTCGAGCAACTCTCCAGAGATGTTGAATCCAAAATGCTAAAGATTTGCGCTTCGAACACGGTGAAAAGGATTAAAAAAGGCAAAGGAAGAGATAACAATGGAACCCTTTTCATCAGAACTTCCGACGGACGAATGGTCCCCTTCTGGTTTAGCGATAAACTTTACGAATCTTCGCCAGATGAAGAGATGCTTGTTCTCGATATCAACGCAGTTTTAGGCGTCTTGAATGGATATATCACTCTAGATGCGATGGCTATTAGACAAGAACTTCCTGATCCTTATGCCAAGCTGGCTAAGCTGCAAGAAGGCGATGCTGCCTATTTCGTCCGAGCTAAGGTTTACTCCAATTCGGTGAATTCGATGATCAACATGGTTGATTTGAATCCAATCGTGGAGAATGAGGATTACATGTGGCAGCTCATAGAATTTGTTGAACCGCAGACGGCTCTCCTCTACAAGAGGGAGAACTGGACCAAGCACGAGCCGATCACATTCGTTCCTGGCAAAGAGGTCCTCGAGAATAAGAATCCAAATGGAATTGTATTCGAGAGGAAGACATCGTCAATCCAAAATCAATAAAACGTAATGAATTTATATCTCAGAATATTAATTATTACAATCGGAAGAGAAGATCAAACTCGATTAAATAATTTTGGAGTAAATTTTCAGGATTCTCTTCAAACATGTAGTGAGCAAATTCTTCTGCAGATAGAGTTCTGATCAGACGATAAGGATTTAAAATTAGCGTTTCGTAGAGTAAAATAGTCGAAAAAATTCTAGCCACCTAGAAAATTATTTGAAATTTAAATCCAGAAACTACTGTAGAGCAATCTTGGTCTATTAACAGCCCTAATGGGCCTAAAAAAAACTGCGTATGGATTTTTAACAATTCTAGCCACTTTTGAATGTTAGAAGCGCGCTAAAGCGCATCAAAAAGCTAGTTGAAACGACTAAAAAGAAGGATCAGAGTGCTTATTCCATTTTCAGATTATTAAAATGGTCCTCGCCGCGAAAAAGTTGACAATTAGGGCAACAAAATACGCAGCTTTGTATTATTACAGTTGTTCTAATGGGTCTCATCGCGATTATCAAAATTCCCCAACTCTGTACGCTTTGACTAACCTTGAAGATGGTAATAATTTTCCTCCAAGCAGCAGGGAAGCTTTTTGCAAATCTCCTCGTTGAAATAAACGGCCTGTGGAGGCAGTAATCTTCTCGACAAAATTTGCAGCTGAATGAGACTTAATTTTTCAAATTGATTTCCTCTCACCAATTGTAGACAAGATCGTATTGTTCGTTAGTTAGTTGGGCGTTAATGAAGCAGACCTCTTTTGCATTCTTAAAGTTGCTCTCTCGCAAGTCGTGGACCTCAAATCCACCCAGAAAGAGCTTCAATAGAATCCTCTGTTTGATGTTGTCACTTCTCCAGATTACATAGAAATGGTGGGGATCTCCTTCTTTCATTTCTGCGAACTCTTCTAGTTTTATTTTGCGAATGATGCTGTGCTCATGAAGGTCAGGAGTCCAGATTGGATTGGCGCCAAGGCCTTTAAGAATCGCCTCAAAGGGCCTTCTATTTTGAATGGGATTTTCAAAATGAAATAAGAGGTAGCCCATTCTTTCTCGTTCTCTAGTTTTCCACTGCTGAAAATAAACTTACTTTGACTCTGTGAGGTCTACCTTCAAGAATTGATTGATCCCTCTAGCTGTGATGAAATTATTAATGAGAAATATATGTCTCTCGAGGGGGAAGTTTATTCGAAGCAATTCTACATTAGTAAATCCAGTAGAATCCAATTTCATGTGATAAAGCTGAAATAAAACTACCTTGGGAGTAATCCAACCAACATTTCTAAAAATAGACGGATTTTGAAAGAATTCTCTTGCTAGAAATTGGCGACAAACGACTTCCTTAATTTGAAGTATTGATATCAACTTTTCAAGGAATTCCGCTTTGCAAAGGACTCTTCCTTCTAGAATCAATCGGTAGGCTTTCGTTTTATTCTTTACGAATAATTTCAGCGCTTTGTGGATATTTTGATCTTTTATATTACTCTAAAAAACCTTAAGCAAACAATTTTTGGGGTATTTACCTCAAAAATTATCGTATAAACCTTGGCAATAGAGATACTGCGAGCTGCTACATTCCACGGAACTCTTCTAAAAAGATAAGGAAAACCTTCCAAATGATCCACTCCAATCTTGACACTTTTCTGAAGAAAAAATTCTAAAATCTAAAAATTAATTACTTTGTTCACAAAAATGGTGTTTATGTAGGGCTGAGGAGGAGATTCAGTTCTTCCACAAGCGTTTGCAACCAATTTGGAGGTCATTTCCATGTTCACAAAAGTTTTAAAATTATCCATTTTTTCAAGGATTCTTGGTAAAAGATCTGGGTGAAGAGAGCTTAAATCGAATGATTCCTGCTGTAACTTCCTAGAGATTTTCTTTCTAAAAATTACCACTTCTTCTTCTTTTTCACTCTCTTCTGAATCTCTCCTCCGTCTGTAGTATTCATCATAATCATCATATTCTTCATCTCTATCTCTAGTCAAAAAATAGCCCAGCAATAAGAGAATAACCACATAGGAAGGGGGAATAGGCAAACATTCAAGCATTTGCAGAGGGAAAGAGATGTTGCTAGGACGAAGGGAATAGGGATAAATGATTCAAGCCTTTTCCCTTCTTTTCAAGCAGCTAAGAGCCCAAAATTGATAGATTCATTTAAACAAACAAGCAACAGTAATTATCATCTCTTCTTTGAGATCTCTACATGCGGAAAAGAAAATCAATTTCCAACAGTTTTTCGAAGAACCAATTTGTTGGATTGGCTTCAGCCATATATCGATCGAAGTTAGGAGTAGAAAGCGACTTGGCTGGATAGGATGGATTCAAAATTAGGTTCTCATATTCGAGGAGATTCGAAGAAAATCGACCAACCTGAAAAAAAAAATAAATCCAAAATCTCTCCCACCTTGAATCCAAAGATGATTCCTCTCCAGCTAGCAGGGAATGTTCTCTCAAATCGCCAAACTGACATCAATTTCCTGTGGACACAACAGTTTTTTTGGCAGAATCTGCATCTAAAATAAATTATTCGTATCTCATCAATTTAACTGCCAATGACTCACCGATTGAAGACGACATAATATTGATCATCGGTCAAAAACTCGGCGATATAATCATTCTCCGAGCAGGTTGTAATCGACTCTTCTGGTTTCTCTTGAATTTCTAATTCGTTGAAGCTAAAGGTCAAAAAGATTCTCTTTTTGATATTCTCTCCTCTCCACATCACAAAATAGTAAATGAAGATGGTTGGATCAGACAGTAGCTCAAACTCTTCTGGTGGAATTACTCCAAAGATCGAATAATCATGGACGAAAGGGGTCCAGACAAAATTCACATCAAGTCCTTGCAGAATTATATCAAATCGGTTATTATTTGATAGCTGATTATTACTGAGCAAATTGATATGCCCCAAACTTGGGCGCTCTCCCTTCTTCCATTGCTGAAAAGCAGAGATAAATTGCCCCAACCTCTGGGAAAATCGCAAACCATTAAGAATTGATTGATCCCACGAGCCGTAATAAAGTTGTTGGTGAGGTAAATCTTCTTGACGTACGGAAATGTGAGAAGTTCTTTGTCCGTAAAGCCAGTGTTTTCCATTTGGAGGACAGTCAGCTGGAAAACAAAACTACCATAATTCTTCAAAGAAATGCCGCCTCTTTTGTAATTTTTTTTAGCGCTTTTTGATGTCAACAGCGGAGATCAACGCCTCTACGCAAAAATAAGTAAAGTAATTCAAATGGGTCTCACCACGAGTATCAAAAATCTAGGAGAATTTCTGCTTTTTTTGATGATTTCTTTTTAAACTTACATTGGAGAAGACGTCTGGATTCTGGAAGAATTGCTTGGGCACGAATTGGCTGAAAATTATCTCCTCTATTTTTACAAGCTTAATCAGTTGCATCAGCAACTCCGGGCTGCACAAGACGCTTCCTTTGAGAATCAGCTGCTTGACGCGAGTGCGACTCTTTTCGAAAGCTCTGATGGCTCTTTGGATACCTGCGTCGTTAATTTTCTTCTAAAATTTGAGTCCTTTTTTGATTATTTTTCGCCTACTTCAAATGTAAGTCTAGCGGGAACGAGGTTCGGAGTGCCACGGATGGCTACAGCCCAAGAAATTCTACGAAAATGGCTTTGCATATATTCACAATGGTCGGTTCTAACTTTGATGGTTTTCTGAAAAGAAGAAAATTTTGGAGAGCCCAGATGCAAACCTTGTTTACGAAAACGGTGCCTACATGGACAGCTGGCGGTGTTCGGGTTTTAGCGCAAGCGTCGGCCAACAGTTTAGAGGTTATTTCTAGCTCACAAAAGGTCTGAAAATCGTGCACTCTTTCAAGAATTCTCGGCAGTAAATCCGGATCCAACGAGGCCAAATCAAGGCAATCATCCTGTAAAAAAACAATAATAATTTGAGAAATGACTCACCTCATCCTGAGCTTGCTTATTATCGTTTTGATAATTTTCGTCATGGATAGGCCATTGCAATAATTCGTCCGCCATTTGAGAGAGACAAATAGGAGCGCACGCTGGGAAGGATCGAAGTGATTGCGAAGAGGTGAGGGCGAGGAATGCGACTGTTTGCGTGGCTGAGACATTTAGAAAAAAGCGCAATAACAAAGGGTGACAATGAATTGATTCATTTAATAAAACAGATAGGACTAATAGTCTCGATGAATATGAAGAATATAACCTGCCGCACAAAGATATTGGCCAAATTTTACAGAAGTTATGAGACTTTTCCAGAGAATAGGAAATTTGCGTTTTAATCTACAAGTTGGGTATCTTCTTCTGTGTGAGCAGCTTTCTTTATGGCAATAGTAGCACCTAAATAAAAGCATTATTTTCAATTATTGTAGGTTTTCGTCCCCATCTATCTCTAATCAAATTTTTGCAATTATATTTTTTTTAAATGTTTTTTTGTAGAAGAGATCAAGCTTTACAACTTTTTAAAATATTAAAAAGTATGGAAATTATAGGAAACTAGAGAACATTATGCTAGAAGTTGAGTCGTGAAGTAGAAGGAGTTCCCAACTTCTAGCTTACTTTTCTTATACTTTCCGCAATTTTTATGATTTTTGATGTTCTATAAAGTTGTAGGCCTTGATTTCCTCTATAAGATTGCAAAACAACAAAAGTTATATAAATTGTGGGAAGAGTAAAAAAATGCTTAAAGCTGTACATTCCAAGAGATAATAAGCTAAGCCCCACCCAAAATGATCCTACATATTGGTAATTGCATGGTATTGGTCGTAGTCCAACTCGTCGAACAACAATTTTTTTTCGTCTACATCTGTTGGCGCGAAATGGAAGAGCTTCTTATCGAGAAGGAGAGCTTTCACATTTTTGATGTCATCACTTCTCCACATCACATAGATTTCATATTGAGAACCAGTATAATCCGGCCTATAATCCGCCAAGTTGATGTTAGAAATAATCGAATGGTTATGAAGTGCCGGTGTCCAAACTGGATTTACTGTGACTCCTTCTAGGATTGCAGTACTTGTTCGACTATTCAAAACAGAGCTGAATTCTATCACCAAAGAGCCAATTTCTATTTTACTTCTCTGCCATTGCTGAAATTTGGATGAAATTTTGAGAAAGAGGGAAATCAAACATTTAAAAATTGGAGACTTACTTTTAGCAAATGGTTCAATACTCTGCCTGTGATTAGATCATTTCGGCAATCGAGTATTCCTTCCAAATTCATTTTCAACAAGTCGTGGTCTTCAAAGTCAGTCCATCCAATATCTAGAATAGTTATCTGAAAGATTCTCCTAAAATTCAATGGAGAAACTCTACATTTTTAAAGGTATCTTCCAAGAAATAATTCTTCGCTATATACCATTCGTATTCAAATTGCGTCGCATTGAGAGTCAAAAATAAATATTTCAATTCTTCTGAATTTAAAGTTACTTCCTTTTGAAACACTATTATCTCGGCTCTGGCTTTATTTCTCTTTAAAAGTTTAAGGATTCTAGCCAATCGAGAGCTTTTAATAGAACACTGGAAGAAACTATTTAAATCATTCTATTTGAGCTAAACGTACAGTAAAAGTAATCACTTTTGATTGAATTGACGCCGATCCTCTCGTCACTAAATACCAGGGATTGTAAAGCAATTGATAATCGTAGTATTCTCTGAATGCGACTATAATTTTCTTCTAAAAAGAATTAAAGAGACAAATGAATGAATTACGCTGTTCACATAAATGTTATCAGCCTCTTTAAAAGGAAAAAAGCTAAAACTCCCACATATTCTAGCAACAAGCTGGCATGTCTCCTCCATTTCACAGAATTCGTCATAGTATAATTTTTCAAGCATTCTAGCTATTATTTTTGGTGGCAGGGTGGACAAAGGTAAGCCTTCTTTCTTAAAATATAATTAATAATAATGATCTATCATGTTTTTACTTACGTTTGGTGTTGCGAGCTCACTTCCTGTCTTCATGTTTCCAAATAACTTTACAAAACAAACTGGAGATTGAATAAATCAAATGCGAAATTATAATTAAAAGCGAATCTCTTGAAAACAGCCTAAAGCTATTCCAAGAAGCTAGCTTTTCCCAGGCCATTTTCTATCGAACTGACTTTCTGAGACGGCGCTCCAAGCCCTTGCTTTTTAAAACATTTCTCTCTGCCTAATTGTGAAAACTCTAGATCGATCTTACTCGCATTTATTTAAAATATCGACAATCTTCTAAAGTGCTGGTTGATGAGCTTCGCCTCTGCTGCTGCTTCTTGCTGAGTAGCTCTTCTTTTAATTTCTTCCTCCATCTCTCCTTGATTGATTTGGGGAGCATTTCTAGCCAATTGAATCTGGTCCCGCAGGGCCGGTATGCCTTGAAAATTCTTTTTTTCACAAAAAGTACTTACTTTGAAATTCACTTTGAGCCAGCCTGGCCATATGCGTGTCAGTTCGATTTGATTGGCTTTTTAATTGATCCTTCAATTCATTTCCATAAAAGAGCTTCTTCTTGGCTAGAAGGATTGGATTCAAACGGCCAGTGGCGCGAAAATTGAAAAAGAAAGACCGGCAGCCTCCGTCTGTGGGAATGGCTCGTCCTGCTAGCTCATGATAGATTCTCTCTCCTTTTTTGGCGAAAAAAGGGGAAAAGACGCAAGAAAGGAAATGACCTTGAAGATGTTTAAAAAAATCAACAATTTATTAGGTTTTAAATGCTAAAAACTCTAAATTTAACCAGCAATAATGCACCCAATTTTGTGGATTTTCTTCGTGAAAATGTCTCCTATATCCCTCAATAGTTTGTTTATTTACATTCCAATACGAGTTGATTATAGTGCTATGATAATGAGCAATTGGGGTAGCCAATTTAGCCATCTAAAAAAGGCAATTTCAAACTATTTTTGAACTAACTCTCGTCAAAAGCATTAAGAGCTTCCAAGCTTTTGGGAGAGCTTTTTTAAAGCGATTTGTTGAATATTTTCGTCTATGATTGCAGAAACTTTCTTGACAAAAAGGGCAACTAAAAATGGTTTAAAAATAAAATAAAAAGTTACATTCCGAATAAATCATAGTATTGGCTCGGTTTTAAATAGGCTAAAACCTCCTCTTTTGGATTTCCCGTTATATAGGCGACAAATAATCCCATTGATAGCTTAAGAACAAGGAAGGTCTCATCCATCCTAGAGAGGGAATAGAAGTGTTCTGGATCTCCGCTTTTCATTGGCTCAAATTCTTCAATCGGCAGTTTGGCTATTAGACTATCCTTGTGGAGGGCTGGCGTCCAGATTGGGTTGGCGTCAAGCGCTTCGAGGATTATTTCAAATGGCCGGGTGTTGAAGGAAGTATCGAATTCAATGCGCACGCGTTGGAAACTTCTTTCTCCATTTTTCCATTGCTTGAATAAATAAATTATAATTTTTGGTGGAAAGCTTCCTCACCTTTAGGAATTTATTCAACCCATTGGCAGTAATGAAATCATTCCTACAATTAAAAAATGGAGGAAATTTGACGGCCAACAATTCTTTGTTAGTCATCCCACAAGAATCCATACATAGTTGTTCAGTCGAATCAAACATTCCTGGCCGGAAGAATTGCTTCGGTAAGAATTGGATAAAACACAACTCAAATTCAGGTTGAACAACCTGAAAAAGATGCTCAAAGCTGGCTGAGTCAACCTTGAGTAGTTTCTCCAAGTCATCTGGTTGAAAAAGAACTCTTTGAGTAAAGCTTAATCTATCGACTCTCAATCCATCCCTCTTAAATATTTTGTAGAGA
Source organism: Oscheius sp. JU1382 (assembly GCA_932521405.1). Taxonomy (NCBI): domain Eukaryota; kingdom Metazoa; phylum Nematoda; class Chromadorea; order Rhabditida; family Rhabditidae; genus Oscheius; species Oscheius sp. JU1382. Next base: position 8,898,643 of record OW051479.1, read on the forward strand.
TGCTGCATTCGAGAAGAAGACACCCAATGCTGAAGCAATTCTTCTCACGAAGAGACTTTTCTTTACTCACGCGGATGATTAGATCAGAGCATAAGAATTTAATTCCGCTTTTTCTGGCCACTTCCCAGCTGATTTGTTTCATAAAATTCCATTCTTTTAAATAAGGTGGACATTGTGCAATGGCTATTTTATTCTAAAAATAAACGATGAGGGGAGGTTCGAAGAAAAACTCATTAGATACTTCCTGTTATATCAACCTTCTCCCTTTCTCGAGAGTCGAAGATCTCCTCTAACCAACCTTTGTGACAACTACCGTATTCAGAAAGCGGACAATTGGAAATTGAGCAGTTGAGGTTTTATAGCAATTGGCCACTACATTTGATGTTTCTTCGAAGGCAAAAAACGCAGAAGATTCGAGTTTTTCAATTATTCTGATCATTAAATTTGAAGAAAGAGAGGCTATGTCAAAAGGCTCCTGGAAAAGGAGATAATTTCCCTAAGAAAAAACCTCACCTCTGAGTGAAAAAGAGACAAAACATTTTGGGTCTTTATTTCGGAGATTTCAACTGATTCTCCTTCAATAATTTTACTAATTTTAGAAAGAATTTCAGAGAAAGAGATGATTAAAATGGACATGTAGCAGTGCTAGCAGACGGAGAAGAGAATTGTGGTGAAAGATTGCGTAATCTACAGGCCCGTTCACTTATCTGATTGGTGAGTGGGAGAGCTCAGATTCTTTTTTTGTGACGAGGGAAAAGCGAAAGAAATATGGAAATAGCGAAAGTGACTCAGTTGAGCCAAACACTATCGAGAAAGCAATAAAATATCTATCAAAACTAGAAATTTTATTTCAACAATTTTATTTGAAAACAGTAGGACAAATTCCAGAATATTTATGAAAATTTCTTCAGAAGTCTTTCTTCAAGCGACTGAGGAGCTGCTGCATAGGCAAAAAGTGACAGCTTTTGAGGAAGACTCGGCCCGTCAATCCAGTCGCTTTCATCAAATATTTCAGATGTTTCATCACCAAATACAATAATTCCATTTGAGAGCTTTTCGTTTCCAACGCAGAATAGCCATTGTTTAAAACAATTTTTTGAATCCATTTTCCATACGCTATTTAAATTAAAGATGGACAGCATCGAACCATTGGCAATCACCGTATGGCCAGAAACTTCAATAGGTAAATTACAAAATAATATCCATTTCTGTAACTCCGGATCAAACATTTCTACAGACTTTATGTAACTTTGATTGATGCCTCCATTGACAAATATTTTATCTTTGCAGACTGCTGCAGCTGCATTATATCTTTAATTATTCATTTCTCTGGAAGAGGCAACGATTTGACATATCGCCACAGCATGGCACTCTATCTGGGCGCTGATGAGATGATCATCGCTCTGATGCACACTTGGGATTTAAAAAAGGACCCGCAGGAGAGTCTAACGGATATGCCGACGATAAAACGTGAAGCAGATGAAGAAAAGTGGGAGGATAGAGAATGTATCTTCAGAGAACTGGCAAAAGAGGTTTTGGATAAAATGGAGGTAATCAGTCGAAAAGAAGCCCAAACCTCTTCCTTCGCCGAAGAAGAGGAAATCGAAGAGGGAGATGAAGATAGATGAACCAGAGGATGAGCCACCCAAGGTGGAGGAGCCGCAGACTCCACAAAAGTTGAGTGACGTTAAGACTGCGGGTGAATTCTTGAAGCCTGCGAGTGTAGTGCAGACTCCTAAAGTGAGCCAGCAGGAGGAGCCGTTGTAGCTGCAAATAAAAATCTTAAAAGAGCCTTTATAATATACAATGACAATAACAAAAAGAATTTTAAAACTTTAAGCGATCTTCTTCTTTTTTTAACCTTTACTTTAGAATTTTAAGGGAAAAGAACCGCCGAATATCAACTTCTTTCGAACCGAATGTAATCTATTTAGAAGCGTCTACGTCTACAAATTTCTCTCTATTTTCTCTACTTTTCGCTAGATTGTCTGAAAAATTTCTAATCTAGACAAATCTAATAGCAGGGTTATTGATTTGACAGATTTCAACGTTTAACAAGTTTAGATTATAACTTATTATCCAGCTGGATCATTCTTTTTCATTGAATCGTTCGTTTCTCCCCTAGAACTCATCTGCCTGTTAGTCTCTTCTCTAAAGAATATTCTGCTGCTTCGGTCAGTTCTTATTCTTTCGAATATTGCGATAGCTTCTCTATTAGAAGTAATTCGATATTCTGTTGCTTTTTGTCTTTTGGCTCCACACCTTCAGGAGTCTGCTTTCCACGCGGGCCTCAAGTTTTTTGTAGATCTGCTGATTTGATGTCGAGATGGGAGCTGAAACTCAATGGAGAATAATTCTAATAAAAACCAGCAGGAATTGGCTCAAAAAGGTTGGTTTTATTTGAAACTAGATGATGAGAAATTCAGTTGAAAAATTAGAACGAGATCTAGCTTCAAAAAATGATAATTTGAGCGACAGATTCGAAACTTTAGAATTTTCTGTCAATCAAAAAGGTTGAATATTCTTTGAAAATAGTCGATAAGCAATTCAGCGACAAAATTAGAAAATGATTTCATCTCTAAAATTGATCATTTGAGCGAACGATTGGAAACTCTCGAATTAGTTGCCAATCCAAATAAAAATATCAAAGAATTATCCCAAAAAAGTTTAAAATTTCCAAAAAAAATTGATAAGAAATTAAGTTATAAAAATAGAACAAGAACTAGCTGCAAAAGATCTAAGAGCTAACAATAAGAATTTTGGTCTAATCAATCACTTGACTTCTCTAGAAATGAGTATGAACCAACTGAATGAAAAAAACAAACTGAGAAGCCAGCAGAATTTAATGCCAGACGGTGTGTTCTAAAGCAAAATGCGGTTCGAATTGAAAATAAAGTTGAAAAACAGAGCGGAGGACTGCAAAATACATCGGTAGGATTTCTAACTTTTAGACTTTGCTTGTAAGTATTAATCTTGGGTGGTAGTAGACTCTTAAATCTTACGATTTACTTGCTCGATTCGAAGGCTCAAAGTTGGAAGAAGCTGAGCATCACTCTTCTAGTGGGAATGCAAGATTTTGAAGCCGTTGTTCTCAATGGCCTTCTGATCTCATCTCTTCAAATCATCAAAAAAGCCTCCTCTTCTCAGAAAAAAGCTCTTTTTACCTCATATCTAATTTGATAAATTTTATCGTATAGCCCTTCTCCCATACTGAAACGAGATTGACTCAAAGGGACAACTAAAAATTGATTGAAATACAAAATATAAAAAAAAGATTAGATTTTCTTTCGGCAGCTACTGTATGCCCAGTGTGTACGTCGTACAGCCTGACTAGCTTCAAGGCATTTTGCGTAGGATTATAGCCCACGCGTAGAGAGACTTTACATTCACAAGAGAGGTACAATTGATTTGGGCGCTTCCCACCCCTGAAAAACAAAATGATTATTTTTGGTTAGATTGTCGGTCGAATTTTCAAGCAAGAATCAACCTCTCATTCTCGACTCTCCGTAATGGACACAATGATAGACGACATATTTATATTTGAGCATGGCTTCATCTTCCCCTCTGAGAAGATCAGAGGAGCTGATTCGAAAATTATGGCCATGTAGGGCTTTCCACTCCTCAAAAGCCTTTTGAACAACACTTTATTTACTCAAATGGGAAGATCATCGAGAAGTTTCTTCGCTTCCTGAAAGCAGAATTGTAATAACGAAAATTATCGCTTTTTCTGACTACAATTATGAGATTTGCGGTAAAAACTCGATTTAAAAACGAGTCTGGATGTACTCGTCCTCGATGGTGTATTCGGACTCGCAGGCGACGGTGCTTCGCAGGCATTTAACGGTCATCTGGACGTCGCCCTTGAGGATTAGACACTTGGAGAGGAAGAGCTCGTTCTCGGCCATGTCGGGATGGAGGCTTGCGGAGGTCCTTCAGCGTTCAAATCGAAGCTCGGGACGATGCCCAGAATGGTGGCGAAGAACTTCTCAACCGACGGGAGAGTCAGCACCGTGTAGGACAGGCTCATGTGGCAGAGCTGGAAAGTGTGGTCAGGACCGGTCTCCTCGTCCAGATTGATGGCCAGATCCAGGTAACTCTTGAACTCGAAGCCAAGGCGGATCTTCATCCGGAAGTTGCTCTCCTCAACCAGTCGTAGAGGCCAGATTACAGAGAATCTCTCCGTTCTTCGACTGCATCAAGTGGACCTCCTTCAGATGATTGTAGGACTTGTTTAGCCAGTTCAGACGACTCTCCCGCTTTCGATGTGCGACTCTTCAGGGGTTTCTAACAATAATTTTAAGTAAAAATGGCAAAGCCTTAATCAAATAGTTAACGCACATTTCTAACTTCGATATAGTGACTACAACATAATGGACATTTTATTGAGATTAATCCAGTAATCATAATGGAACTGAGAAATAGTCGTTCTCTTTCTCAAAAGACAACTCATCTTTTTGAAATAAAGACGAACCCGCCTTATCAAGACAAGCAATGGCCGAATCAATAGAAGTCTAACGCCGGGCTGCCTATTCGCCAGCTTGATGAGTGACTTTCTTTCTTCAGAAAAAACTCTAGTAGTCAATTCTGGTAAATCTACCCTAACAATCAATGCTTCTTTAGATATTTCCGAGTTTAGTTTCAACGATTTCACAGAGAAAGAATGGATAGGAAGAGGAAATGAGGGAGAAGTCTTTCGCGGCTACAATGGTCGACTGGGGTAAGCAGTTTTATCAGTTTATGAGAGTCTGGCTAAAAACTAAAATAGAGAGATCGATTTGCAGAAAAGTAGCTGTCAAGAGACTTAAATGGCAGGTCGATAAAACAGATGTAATGAAGGAAGTAATCATCCTAGCGAAGGTTAGTTTTATTTGTTAATATTACAACAATCTTCCAAATAGCATTCCAATCACCCGAATATCATCAGTCTTTTTGGTCTTTTGACTCCAAAAAAAGGCAATTTACCTAATAACAGATCTTTCTACATTGGTTACATCATGGAGTACATGGAGAACGGAAGCTTATATAGTGGTTTGTTTGGTTTTTTGACTCCAAAAAAAGGCAATTTACCTAATAACAGATCTTTTTACATTAGTTACATCATGGAGTACATGGAGAACGGAAGCTTATATAGTGGCTTTTTGACTCCAAAAAAGGCAATTAGGTTGTTCGGAAAGTTCTTGCGGTTTTTAACCTTCAACTTAAGAGGATCATATCTCGGCTTAAACAAAACTTTATTAATCAAAATAAAAACCAGCAAAATCACAACACTTTTGCCAACGAGCGGCAAGTTTATTTATCCCGCTAGCGTAGAAATCCGGATTTCTGGAGGCGATGAAAGCGTTGAAGGCGTTTTTGGCGTCGTCTTGGTTTTTGAAGCATTTCTCGTGAAGGAAGTTGTCGAGGTGCTTGAAAAAGTGGTAGTCGGTGGGCGAGAGGTCCGGTAAGTATGGAGGATGAGGCAGAGTTTCGTAGCCCAATGCGTTCAGCTTCTGCAGAGTTGGTTGTGCGACATGTGGTCTGGCATTATCGTGAAGCAGAATTGGCCCCTTCAAATTGACTAATCTAGAGCACATAAGTTGGAACTTCTGGTGCATTTCGTCGATTTGCTGACAATACTTTTCCGCTGCAATCGTTTCGCCCGGATTTAAGAAGCTGTGGTGGATAAGACCGGCTGCAGACCACCAAACAGTGACCATAACCTTCTTCTGGTGGAGTTTCGGCTTCGGGAAGTGTTTTGGAGGCTCATCAATGTCCAACCATTGCGCCGAACGTCGCCTATTGTCGTAGAGGATCCACTTTTCATCATAAGTTACAATCCGGTCGAGAAACGGGTCATTTTTGTTGCGCAAAAGAAGGGCAGATGCCACTTCAAAACGACGGTTTTTTTTTTGAGTTTCGTTCAATTCATGCGGTACCCATTTATCGAGCTTTTTTGACTTTCCGATTCGTTTCAAGTGGTCGGAAATGGTCGCAATGCTTAGGCCAAGATCCTCTGCAAGCTCTCGAACAGTTGTGCGCGGGTTTGCTTCCACCAGGACCTTTAATTCGTCGTCGCCGACAGCATGTGGCCGACCATCGCACTCCTCATCTTCAAGGCTCTCGTCTCCGGTGCGGAACTTCTTGAACCACCATTGTGCCGTACGTTCATTAGTGGTTCCTTGGCCAAATGCTTCGTTGATATCGCGAGCTGTCTCGGCAGCTTTTCGACCTAGTTTGAATTGGAACAAGAAAATCGTGCGAATTTGCCTCTTGTCCATTCTATATTTAAAGCCTTGAAAAAATTTACCAAATTACCGTAAAAGAAAATGAATGCCACGACAAGATAGAGGGAAAAAAGAGCTTTAAAATTATATATAAAGGCAAAGGATTATAATTAATTTTGACTGAAAAACGCATCATTTAAAATATCAATAAAAAAACCGCAAGAACTTTCCGAACAACCTAATACCTAATTACAGATCTTTCTACATTAGTTACATCATGGAGTACATGGAGAACGGAAGCTTATATAGTGGTTTGTTTGGTTTTTTTTCCCTTATGTTGAGTGTAATAGCAATTCTTTGCTGTTTGAATAGTGGATTGAGTTTATTCAAGTGTATAACGTTGGCATTTTCTGCCGATAAGGGTGGGATTTGATTGGAAACACTAGCATAAAAATTGGTTGAAGCTTTGACTTTTTTAAGAAAGATTTGCTCCTTTTCAACTTGAAACATTAAAATGCCATTTCCAGTTATTCATGATACCTCAGTAGAATACGATATGAAACAAGTTTATTCGTGGATTGAAAAGACTTCAAGTGGTCTGCAATATCTCCACAAAGAAGGCGTACTGCATCGAGATATCAAGCCCCAAAAGTGAGATTCCTTCCTCTCATATCGGAGTTTCAGCATTCTACTCGGGAAATCCTTAGACGACTTGAGGATTTCCGACTTTGGATTGGCTAAAGCGGTTGAGCCACAGACAACTGCTTCTCATACTTATGAGTGAGTGTGGCTTTTGGTTAAACGAGTTGCAACAGAATTGGAACAGTAGCTTACATGGCTCCGGAGCTTCATAAAGAAACTAAATATGGCAAGTCGGCAGATATCTATGCGTTGACCATTACGTTTTGGGAGATTATTCACCGAGAGTTAGTGACATTTCTTCAAATTACAAGTTGAGTTTAGAAAACCATATGGCTACATGGGAAAGTATGTAGCGAAGTATGAACAAATTCGTCTAATTTTAGAAGGAGCTCGGCCAAATATTCAAAAGGAATCGGAGATTTCAGCCTTATTGAAACGGTAATTGATTATTTCTGGCTAATCTGGCTTACTAAAATCAAAGTTTTTTCTTATCGAAGTTGAAAAGTGAGGCGTAGAATTGACAAAGCAGAGAAAAGCAAAAAAATAACTTCCAGCGGCTGGGACAGCAACCCAGAAAGTAGACCAAAAATATCAGAATTTATTGAATTTGCCCGGAAAAAGAGGCCAGTTCAAGAGAATCTCAGAAAAGTTGAAAAAGAGAGCGGAGGACAGCAAAATACGTCGGTAGGATTTTTAACTTTTAGACTTTGCTTTTAGGTTTTAATTTTGGGCGAAAGTGAACTTTTGAATACAATTTACTTGCTCGATTCGAAGGCTCAAAGTTGGAAGAAACTGAGCATCACCCTTCCAATGAGATTGTATAGCTTTGGAGCTGTTGTGCTCAATGAAGAAATCTATATTTTTGGAGGATATGCCAAAGGATATCGGCAAGACTGTTATAAATTAAAAGATGATGGAAGTTGGATGAAATTGGCATCACTAAATCAAAAAAGAACTTTTATTTCTAGCAGCTCTCTGGTTTACAAAGGAGACATCTGGGTTATTGGAGGAAGTAATTACGGAGAGTCTTTAAAATCAGTAGAAAAGTATGATATCTCTCAAAACAAATGGACTTACATGCCGTTAGTTTTCCTCCAAATTTTAAAGGGACAGTCTCTAACATTGGTGATTTTGCCGGATTTCTGTAGCTACAGTAATAGCGGCGGACCCAAAAGTGCGACAAAATTTTTTTTCTTCAATTAATTTCATGCAATTTCGTGTTTCCGAAATCAGCGCATTATTTTGCATCGAATAAAAGTATGCTGTAAGAGGCGCCGGACGCCCCTTTAATCAAAAGATTCCAGGGAATTGATTATTGGAAGATCTAACACTGCAGCAGCAGTATTTAAGGATCGACTATTTGTAACTGGAGGAGAAAACAAAAAAGTCTTAAAATCTGTGGAGATGTTTGATCCAAAACAACAGAAATGGATTTTATTTTGTGATTTGCCTATTGAAGTTGCCGGTCATACAATGCTAATCTGCAATTCAACTCTATCCATTTTTGGAGGCAAAAAAAGATTTCGCACATTAAATACCGTATGGGAAATGGATATCGAAGATTCCGAGAAGAAATGGACAGAAAAACTGAGTTTTAAACATAAACGATATTATTTTGGAGTAGGAAAACTCCCAAATGGAATTATTGTATTTGGTGGTTGGGGAGGAAGTGATGAAACATCCGAAATATTTGATAGAAATAAATGGATTGAAGGACCTAAACTGCCTCGATATCTACCATTTTTTGCTTATACATCCATTCCCCGATCTCTTGAAGAAAGACTTCTGGAACAATTTTCTTAAGTTCGATTTATTCTCCTCCCACACCTGTTGTTTCCAACCAGAAATCAAATTTGATTATAAATAATTTTTTGAATTTAATCGCGATCAGCTGGGAAAAGAAATCAGCCAGAAATGGTATTCTTTTGACTCGTCTGCTGGTCTTCCCAATCTGGTTTTATTTCTTCTTTCTCCTTTATGAATGGTTGTTCCCTCGATTTATTCTTTGCCTCATCGGCTTTGATTTTTCTTTTCTCAACATTTTCTTGCAACTCTTTCTCGTCTTTTTCAGCCTTTTCGTAGGCTTTATTGAGCAAATAACATGTGTCCGTCCGTCTGTCTGAAGCCTTGCCAAATCCTCTTCGGATTACAACTTTTCCACGGGCGGTTGCTTTTTAAAAAATAATTTTCCCATTTCTTTGTTTTTTTAACCTGGAACAAGGTTTATTTTTATGCGCTTCCAAAGTGTTTGGTGCAAAAATTATTGCTTAGCCTAACAGAATAGATTAGAATTAAAGGTTTAAATTAGGAGTTTTAAAGGCCTCTTGATTACCCCACATTTAGGACCGAAAGACTCGCCAATCTGCCTTTCGCTGGGCTTAAAATTCGAAGGGAAAACCTTTTTATTGAAATTCGAGAAATTGGGACTAAAACTTGAACGGGAAGAGATGAAGAGCCCAGAGTTTTTTTTCCAGAACCAAAAGCGTCATCAATATATTAATTCTATCCGCAAATCGCAGGAAGTTAAAGTTTAGGTTCAATGCTTAAAATTAAGTTGGCATTGATCGAGCCTAAAAATCTGAGCTCCCTCCTCATATGGCTGTACTCTTTAAAAAAATTTTCTAGGATTTTTTGATCCTATTTGATAGAAATAATCTTGGGATCTTTCTTCTTGTCCTCTCTTTCTCTACTTTTTCCACATCTCCACAGAACGTAGGCTAGGATCTTGTGTTTTGATAAATTATAAATCAATTAGTTGGTTTCTAAAGTAGTGAGGCCAGTTGAGAAGGTTCTGATTCTTCTTAGAGGAAAATGAGCACAAAAACCCAAAAATAGGCCAGAAAATGAAAGAAATTCATAGAATAGTCCAAGAGTAGCCAAAGGGAATTACGTGAAAAAAGATGCCGAAAAAAGCAATTGAGACAAGAGATTGCAAGACTTCGAATGCCAAACTCCAATAGAAATCAGCTGGAAGACTTGGCACAAAGATGTTCGTTTGATTTGCAAATATTCGATGAGAAATTCAGTGACACAACTAGAAGAGAATTTATCTGAATCAACGTCTGATAATTTGCAATTGAGAGAACAGATGGATGATTTGCGTTTTCTTTTAGATCAGGTGGCTAGACAAGAGCAGCCGAGAAATCAGCAGAATTTATTTTCCTGTGGTTTGATCAAAACTGATTTATTTGAGGGAATTTTAGCTCAAAATGCGGTTCAAACAGAAAATAAAGTTGAAAAACAGAGCGGAGAATAGCAAAATACATCGGTTCGATTTTTAACTTTTAGACTTTGCTTGTAGGTTTTAATTTTGGGATGTAGTGAAGATTTGGATTCAATTTATTTGCTCGACTGGAAGGAATTAAGAATCACTATTCCAATGGGAATGGAAAGTTTTGGAGCTGTTGTGCTCAATGAAGAAATCTATATTTTTGGAGGACCTGCCAATTATGATGCTAAACAAGGCTGTTATAAATTGAAGGATGATGGAAGTTGGATGGAATTGGCATCGCTAAATCAAAAAAGATCTGATATTTCCAGTAGCTCTCTGGTTTACAAAGGAGACATCTGGGTTATTGGAGGATCTTCTAGAGATTTTGGAGATACTAGAGAGAGTCTAAAATCAGTAGAAAAGTATAATATTTCTCAAAATAAGTGGATCTTTTTTCCCAAGACAAATGGACCTACATGCCGTTTGTTTTTTCTCAAAATTCAATTAAAAACCTTCCAGAGAAATGAATTATAAGAGATCTAACGCTACAGCAGCAGTAGTTAAAGATCGAATATTTGTCACTGGAGGAGAAAACCAAAAAATCTTAAAATCTGTGGGGATGTTTGATTCAAAACAAAGAGATAGTAAGCGCTCTAGCTCTTACATCCAACAAACGCCCAGCTCAAAGTAATTCTTACAAACTGTAAAAACCAATTTTAGTCATACAAAACTGGAGACAAAATGTATGTCTATTGAAGAAAAGATCTTCCAATCAAGCGCCGTGCCGGTTGGTTTGATTAAAATGCATCGACCTATAATTTTTAGCTCCTGGGGTTGTTGCTCTTCGTGAAATTCGACTATCAAAAATCGGTTGACAATCTGATCCCGCGGCTACCGTTTCAGCGTGTAGTACGCGAAATAACTCAACAAGTTAAAAGTATGAGTCCTCTGCCAAAACTAGACTGCTCATTTAGATTGATGTCGGCATTAAATGGCAAAGTCTTGCTCTTGAAGCTCTTCAGAAGGCAGCAGAGATTTATTTTAAATGCCTATTTGAAGATTCAAGCCTTTGTGTAATTCATGCAAAAAGAGTTACTATACAGACAAAAGGCATCGATCTAGTAAGGAAACTTAGAGACATCCTGAAATGGGAAGACAACGCTAAAGAAGTCACTAACAGGTCCTGCAAGTTTCACTTGCCTATAAGGCTTCTATTAATATTAGGTTGTTCGGAAAGTTCTTGCGGTTTTTTTATTGATATTTTAAATGATGCGTTTTTCAGTCAAAATTAATTATAATCCTTTGCCTTTATATATAATTTTAAAGCTCTTTTTTCCCTCTATCTTGTCGTGGCATTCATTTTCTTTTACGGTAATTTGGTAAATTTTTTCAAGGCTTTAAATATAGAATGGACAAGAGGCAAATTCGCACGATTTTCTTGTTCCAATTCAAACTAGGTCGAAAAGCTGCCGAGACAGCTCGCGATATCAACGAAGCATTTGGCCAAGGAACCACTAATGAACGTACGGCACAATGGTGGTTCAAGAAGTTCCGCACCGGAGACGAGAGCCTTGAAGATGAGGAGTGCGATGGTCGGCCACATGCTGTCGGCGACGACGAATTAAAGGTCCTGGTGGAAGCAAACCCGCGCACAACTGTTCGAGAGCTTGCAGAGGATCTTGGCCTAAGCATTGCGACCATTTCCGACCACTTGAAACGAATCGGAAAGTCAAAAAAGCTCGATAAATGGGTACCGCATGAATTGAACGAAACTCAAAAAAAAAACCGTCGTTTTGAAGTGGCATCTGCCCTTCTTTTGCGCAACAAAAATGACCCGTTTCTCGACCGGATTGTAACTTATGATGAAAAGTGGATCCTCTACGACAATAGGCGACGTTCGGCGCAATGGTTGGACATTGATGAGCCTCCAAAACACTTCCCGAAGCCGAAACTCCACCAGAAGAAGGTTATGGTCACTGTTTGGTGGTCTGCAGCCGGTCTTATCCACCACAGCTTCTTAAATCCGGGCGAAACGATTGCAGCGGAAAAGTATTGTCAGCAAATCGACGAAATGCACCAGAAGTTCCAACTTATGTGCTCTAGATTAGTCAATTTGAAGGGGCCAATTCTGCTTCACGATAATGCCAGACCACATGTCGCACAACCAACTCTGCAGAAGCTGAACGCATTGGGCTACGAAACTCTGCCTCATCCTCCATACTTACCGGACCTCTCGCCCACCGACTACCACTTTTTCAAGCACCTCGACAACTTCCTTCACGAGAAATGCTTCAAAAACCAAGACGACGCCAAAAACGCCTTCAACGCTTTCATCGCCTCCAGAAATCCGGATTTCTACGCTAGCGGGATAAATAAACTTGCTGCTCGTTGGCAAAAGTGTTGTGATTTTGCTGGTTTTTATTTTGATTAATAAAGTTTTGTTTAAGCCGAGATATGATCCTCTTAAGTTGAAGGTTAAAAACCGCAAGAACTTTCCGAACAACCTAATACTAATAAATCCTGCATATATTGGTATCAATGTACAATATCAAGCTAGCTTATTTTTTTAGTCTTAAGTCCTTTTGATCTATACGAGGAACGAGTAAGATGATAAAATCACCCTGAGGAGGCATCTATTAGAAGAAATATAGTCTGTTCATAATCAAGACGACATTCTACGTATCCAAGTAAGGGGTTTTTGCGGCGAGACCCATTTGTATCCTAAAATTTACTAAAGGCCTTTTTTTGGATAAAATGGGTACCGCCTCGATAACCCCTGAATACAAAGGATGTCATCTCTTAATGAACAAACTATATCAATCGTTGCGATGCAAATTTAAATTTCGTTATCCGCGTTACTTTATCCTAAAATTCTTCGTCGTTTATGTCAATTTCAAAAATCCCGTCGCTTATATTGCTAGTTTGAAAATCTCATCGTTTTTTGCCACAGTTAGCAAGCTCCATCGCTTGAGTTGACACAATTTGAGAAAAGAATCATACTTGATTATCAACCACTGCGCATCAACTTGCTTTATCCTAAAATTTAGTAAAGGCAAAAGTGGGTCTTGGTGCGGAAACCCCAAATCTTGGTGCAACGCGAATAGGCAGTTATGTCGCCTTTTTTAAACAGACTATATCTCGTGCTATGCAAACTTTATTCATCCTCTAGCTATTGAATACTAAAAATTCGAAGTCCATCAAAGAGCGGTGTATTCTCCCATTTTGTGGATTTTCTTCATGCAATCGTCTTCTATGATTCTCTATTGTTTGTCTATTAACTATCCAAAATGAATTAAAAATAAGCCTGGAGTATTCAAAAAATGTTGTGATCCATTTTGCTGCCTAAAAATGATTTTTTTCTATGAATTATTCTCATCACAAACGCTGACAGAAAGCATAAAATTTCTCCAAATCTTTGGATAGCGCTTCCTAAATTTACCAACAGAGTATTTCCGTCTATGATCACAAGTAATTTCATCACAAAACCAGCATCTAAAATTTGTTTTTCTCATTTTTCTTCATTCCTTACTTCCCAGTGAGATCAAAATATTGGAAATTATTCAAGCAATTCCAAATCTCGCTTTGTGGCCCCCTCGATTTATAAACAGCAAATTCGCCCATCGTCAATTCGAGGATAAGAATATCATTGATGTTACCACTCTTCCAAATGGCATAAAGATGAGCAGGATCTCCTGATTCCATTGGAATGAACTCTTCGATTGGCAGTTTTCCAACTAGACTATCTTCATGATATTCGGGAGTCCAAATTGGGTTGGCGTCCAGTCCTTCTATGATTGTATCAAATGGCCGGGTGCTATAGGAAGTATCAAAGCCGATCGTAAAGCTCACAAAATCTCTTTCTCCTCTTTTCCACTGCTGAAAATTATCTCCCAAATGACAATTTTGTGGCTTTTTGGACCTTTTGGACTCATTTTTCGAGTAAAATAAAGCGAATGGTGTATTCACCTTTAGGAATTTATTCAACCCCTTGGCCGTGATGAAATCATTCCTACAAGAAAAGTAGGGGCAATAGTTAATAGCCAGGAATTCCTTGTCAGTTAGACCACAGCTGTCTTCTATCATTATTTGTTCAACTTGGTCAAAAAGTTGTTGTCGAAAGAATTGGACCGGGACAAATTGTCTAAACTTGAGAAAATTTGCTTCAGTCACCTGGAAATGACATCAATTTTATTTAAAAAAAGAAGAGGAAGTTCTCACTTTGACTAATTGCTCCAAATCTTCTGGATTGAATAGAATCCTTTGGTGGAAAATTATTCCTCTTTCTATTTTTGTTCCATTTTCTTTGAACATCTTCGTTATTTTTTTCATTCGAGATGAGCTTATCCAATGCTGAAGAATTTGAATTGCTTGGGCAGTTTTTGACCCGAGAATGGATGAACAGTAGCCCAAGAAAGACTCGTTTTTTCACTTACATTAATCATCAAATAATTGCTCAGCAATCTAACTTTGCTTTTAGTAGCCACAGCCCAGGGAATATTTCTCGCGTAGACAAATCTTTGATAAATAAGTCCTGTCATTCCAATATTAACTCGTTTCTAAAAATCCAATTAAAAATCAGCTAAAGCCATACTTTTGTGACATTAATTCGTTCAACATCCTTAGTAATCGGAAATAAGTTTACTTGGTTGTAAAGATTGGCAGCAAATTTGGATGTTTCTTCAAGATTCACATATTCAGGAAAGTCTAGTTTATCCACTATTCTATTAACAACTGATTCGGGGAGAGAACTCAAATCAAAATTGTCCTGAAAAATATAAAAATGGTTTTGAAAGGAAAGGAACTTACTGGGTCTACTACCTCCACTTTTTTCTTTATGGGCTCCCATTCGTCGATTTTCTTCTTACGGAATGGATTATATTCTCCAATTGTTGATAATAATTCAGAGAAAGAAATAAGAACAGTTGCCATAAAAGGACAAGTGGCAAGTGGAAAAAGAGAGAAAATGCAATGTGGCTGCCGTTTACGCAAGAAGGAGAAAGAGTGAGAGATAGGACGCAGAGGAGCTTTTGCGCTCTCTGGTGTGTGACTCAACATCACCATTGCAAACAATAATCTCAATGAATATTTAGCGTAGAATTCATCTCAAACGGGGCTAAACTTCCAGATAAAGAAACTTCTCTTGATAGTAAGAGATTGAAGGAAAGAAGGAGCTAGGCAGGCTAACTTCCACTCGATTCTAGCCTTCTCGAAACCTTTCTCTACCCATAGTAATCAATCTTATGTTTCTCCAGATTTCCAGTAGGATTTATCTTCGAGTCTACCGTAATTTCTCTAATTGGGCCTCCCTAGTGGGGCAGCTTGTCTTTTTTTGAAATTTTTCGCTTTCAAAATTAAAGTTAGCTTTTAAAATTTTGGACCTTATGTGGAAAGATTACGCAAGTTGATCGTTTTTTGTTTATCTAGCGCACATTTTGAATATCTAACAGCACTATTTTCATTGAAAAATCATGGAGAAAAGGCTGGAATCAGGGGTAGCCAGCTTAGGTTTAAGGAATTTCACATTGATCATTGGAACTCTTGCTAAACAGAATAATATTTTATTCAAAAATAAATAACTATTCCTCTAGGTCTTAAAAGCTAAGAACTCTATATTCAACCAGTAGTGGTGTGCCCAATTTTGTGGATTTTCTTCGTGAAAATGCCTCCTCCCGTCTTCCATATTTGGCCTATTTACTATCCGATACGAGTTGAGAATAATTCTCGGATAATGGGCAATTGTGGTAGCCCAGGTTGCCACCTAATGTCCTATTTTATTTTTTATAATTGAATCCAACCTTGATTGAAAACATAGTTGATTTCCAGAGTAGCGGGCTGGCTTTTTTAAACCGATGCGTGGAATATTTCCTCCTGTGATTGCAAACATGCAACAGACACCACCTGCATCTGCAAATTAATTCTAATAATTCTCCAAAGGGGTGTGATTACATATCGAAGATTTCATAATATTGATCCATATTCAAATTGCCCAGGATGACTTGACAAGGATCGTGGGCTTTATAGGCATAGAATTCTCCCATCATCAATTCGACGATTAGAATATCGGTGGTTGCTTTTCCGCCAACCCAGAGAGCATACATATGGGGTGGATCGCCTGAATCCATCGGACCAAATTCTTCAATTGGAAGCTTGGAGATTAGGCTTTGTCCATGGAGATCGGGAGTCCATAGTGGATTGGCGTCAAGTCCTTCGAGGATTATTTCAAATGGTCGGGTGTTGAACGTTGAATCGAATTCAATATAAATCCGATCGAAGTCTCTTTCCCCTCTTTTCCATTGCTGAAAAATGGTGATTTGCTCTCAATTTGAGAAGAAGAAAGCCCCATTACTACTCACCTTTAGGAATCGATTCAAGCCTTTAGCAGTAACAAAATCATTCTTGCAATTACAAAAGCTGGGGAAAGAAAAAGCTAGCAGTTCTTCATCCCCAAATCCAGTGTTATCAAATCTAAGGCTATGAATGGAGTCGAATAGTTTCTTATTGAAGAAGTGTTTAGGCACGAATTGATCAAAAATCAAACATTCTGGCTTAGTCGCCTAAAAGTTGTTTAAATTGCACTAAAATGGTGGCGATTACCTTCAATAATTTGCTCAAATCTTCCGGTTCAAAGCTAATTCTTTGTTTAAAAATCAAATTGTCAACTTTGATTGGATCCCTTTCGAAGAGACGACAGATCTTTTTGAGACGAGAGCTGGATATCCAATACTGGAAGAAAGAAAAAAAGTTTTATTGAACTTTAGAGGATTCATTTAGAATTCGATTTTCTCAGCGAGAGCCATTTTTAGATAGAAGATTGGAACTTACATCAATTACCATTGTATCAGCTTCAGGATAAACTCCACTTCTGCTAACAACAGCCCATGGAATTTGCTTCAAATAGCATGGCATATTAGCGTTGGCAGAGTTCCATGAAAATGTGACCCTCTTCTAAAATTATATCTCCATATCTCTCTCGCCTCCAACTAACCTTTGTGACCATCACAGTGGGGATGAAACAAAAGATTGGGAACTTTGCTCCTCGACAAAAGTTGGCTGCATATTGAGACGTCTCCTCTAGGGCAATATATCCAGCAAAGTCTAGCTTTTCAGCGATTTTGTTGAAAATATTTCGAGGGAAGCTGGACAAATCAAATGGGTCCTAGATTAGAGATTGGATTTCACAAAAAAAGGAGATATACTTTTTCAAAGTCTCTCTCTTCATCAGTTTCTCCCTCATTGTCAAAGCTCTCATTAACCTCTTCTACTGTAGTCTCCACGACAAATGGAGAATAAATGCTAAGTTTTTTGAACACTTCAGATAATGAAATTAGAATAATAGACATGAATGGATCGCCGTTTTCAGCTGCTGGGTTCAATAGAAATGTTTAATTAAGAGAGAGAGAATCAGCTGAAAACAGTGACGTGATGATGGGAGATTACGCAACGATAGATAGAAAGCGAATGATCTTTTGTCTGGGTTCTTTTGACCTGAAAAAGATCTAGTTTATTTTGAAATTTCCTTGGCTTCTAGTCGAGGATTATGGTGGTTCGATGAGCTTTTCTAAGAAAAAGAGAAAAGAGGATCACTCAAGATGAATGCCTTCGCTTTCTGTTTTAAGATTAAGTGAAGATAAAAAGATTCCACAAAGAGCGATTAAAAAAAGCATTGCGGCCGGCATCTTTCCGTCGATTGTGACGCAGCAGCTGGTTGGAGAATAATAATCCGCCTCACCATGGTAACGTGGCATAAAAGAGCGAACACCCACATAAAGAGTTTTATTGACTTTAAGGACCAACCTGTTCGCTAAAGATCATAGGAGACAAAACTAGAAATGTCCTGAGATAACTTCACGCTTTTTGCAGTTTCTTTGCAAGATTCAAGACACAAAAAATACGACCAAAACTGAGTTGGAAGGCAGATAAGAAAGGAGGACTTTTAAGCCAATAATGAGTCAGAATAACAAACAATAGGAGGTATATCCTACTGTTTAGAATTTCAAAAACTTTATTAATCCTTTAGGTATGGAATGCTAAAAATTCGAAGCCAATCCAATAGCGAAGGATTCTCACATTTTGTGGATTTTCTTCATGCAATCTTCTTCTATAATATTCCATGTTTGGCCTATTTACAACCCGATTTGAATTGATAATAATTCTAGAATATTTTAGAAATGTTGTGACCCATTTTGCCAACTGAAAGCAAGACTTTTTTCAACTTTCTTGGGAATTACCTTGATTGAAGACATCAAACTCTTCCATATTTTTGGAAAAATCTTCTTAAATGTATTTATAGAATATTTTCTCCAATGTTGACAATAAACAGTCTCACATTCCTTACATCTAAAAAGCTTCCTCTCAATTAAACAATAAACTAAACTTACACGCCAATAGCTTCATAATACTGCTGATATGTTAAATAATAAAGTAGCTCGGAATCAGGATCAGTGGCTGTATAAGCTCTGAACTGACTCTTCTGCAATTCGAGGATCAAATAGTCGAATATTTTGTCACTCCTCCAAAGGGCATACATATGCTTTGGGTCTCCATCTTCCATCAATTCGAATTCTTCAATCGGCACTTTGGCGATCAAACTATCTCTATGAAGGGCTGGAGTCCAAATTGGATTGGCATCCACTCCTTGGATAATATCTTCAGGGAGACGGAAATTGAATGTAGTATCGTAATTGATAATAAATTGATCAATTTCTCTTTCACCTCTTGTCCATTGCTGAAAATTAGAGGATCAAGAGAAGATTGAGAACTCACCTTTAAAAATTGGTTTAAGCCCCTAGCCGTGACGAAGTCATTTGTACAACAAAAATAGACCATAGAATTAGTCTTCAGCGAGAGCAGCTCTTTATCGATGAATCCAGTGTTATGAAAATTGACTCTCTGAAGTGTGTCAAACACATTTCTTTCAAAATATCGTCTCGGCACAAATTGTTCAAACGAAATCACAGACAGTTGAGTAGCCTAAAAGCTTTGTGTCCAAACATATTTAAAAAAAAGCTACCTTTATAAACTCCAATAAATCGTCGGGATCAAAACAAGGCGGCTGCTTTATAACCAACCTATAAACTTTCACACCGACTTCATTGAATTGTGCGATGATTTCTTGTAGACGAGAGGAGGATATAATAGATGAGTTGTCATCATACTGTAAAAAAGTAAATTTAGGTCAAAATAGAGAAGCTCTTATTCAGTTTTGAGAGTTTTAAATGCTATCTGTTTGGCGCAAACTTTTGCGAAAACCTACTCAAAACTAATGGGATTCTTCTCTTTTTCAGAGATTGCTTTCGCTTTTATTCCCATTCAAAAGCATAGACTTCTCACCTCAAAGGACATGTTGATTGTGAGGATTTTAACACCACTCCTTTTAACCAAAGAAAATGGAGTTCGTTTAAAATAGCGGTCGTCGTATACTCCTTTTGCCCAGGAAATAACTAGCTCGTTCTAAAATTAATTTCTATTTTGTTTTATTATCGTTGAAAACTAACAGCGGAGGCAAATGTTGTTAAAATGACGTGAAGGATTGGAAACTTTTTGCCGTTGATACAATCCGCAGCAAATTGAGATGTCTCTTCTAGGTTGGTAAGCTCACGAAAATCTAATTTCTCCACTATTCTTAGGAATATACTCAGCGGAAGAGATCTGACATCAAATGGCTAGAAATTAAGCTTATCCTCTTATTTATTCCTCTAACAAACCTCAACTTCTTCTTCAATTTCTGGCGACATTTCCTCTTCTTCATCTTCAATTACTTGGGTATCCTCTGTTCGAGGAAAATAATAACTTAGAAAATCAACAAACGAAACAAGCAAGACCGACATAGCTCAGCTGGCAAATAGTAGAAGTTGCTAGCTGATTCATATAGCGACAGATTGCGTAACGTGTTCCTGCCTTTTTGATAAGCTGGAGTCATCTTGGCTAGAAAGTAGAAAGAAAAACTAATCGTTTCAAACGACCTTCTGGGGTTTACTATAGCCTATCGAATACTATGAATTTATTATTAGATTTAAAAGTGGTTCATCCTCAAACAGATCTCTTTCAAGAATCCTTCTTCTTGTTGGAGCAGAGTTGATGGCAATTTTAGGATAAAGTAGGGAAGAAATTAGATATCTCCCTACCTAAAAATCCTTCAATATAATTTCTATTTGGATGAACTGACCTTGATTGAGAGCATCATAGCTTTCCATCCATTTGGCATAGCTTTTTTCAGCTTTTGGATGGAGTATTTCCTCCTGTGGATGCAAGATGTAAACTCCTCTCGGTAATAAACAACAAAATAGCGGCTTTCTTCTCTAATTCGGCGTCTACACCATTTACAACTGAAAAGAATAAAAAGAAAAAAGAGATCCCTCACTTGCCAGTTACTTCATAATGTTGATATTCGTCTAGCTGGTAGATAAGCAATTGGAATTCATTCAAACCGGTTGATTTATAAGCCCTGAAGGAGTTGCTTTTAATTTCAATGAATAGAGGATCATAGATGTTGTCACTCCTCCAAATCGAGTAGAAATGCGTTGGATCTCCTGATTGATCAAATTCTTCAAGAGGAATTTGAGAAATACAGCTTTGGTAGTGAAAGTCGGGAGTCCAAATCGGGTTGACGGGTAGACCTTCTAGAATTGATTCAAATGGGTGGAGTTTTGATTCAAAATCAATTCGAATATCGTCGAAATCTCGTTTACCTCGCTGCCATTCCTGAATTTTTATTTCCTAATAAAATTGTTCAAACTTTGAGCAGTTGGTTCAATCCGTTAGATGTGATATTATCGCTTTTACAATAAAGATGATTATAGGACTTGACGGCTAGCAATTCTTCATCAGAAATATCGCTTTCAATCACTCTAACTCTCTCCAAATTCTTCAAAAGATTATTCGTGAAATATTCCTTTGGTAAAAATTTCCAAAATGATATTTCGTATGGCTTGAGGATCTGAAAAATAAAATCGAATAAAAATAAGTTTTTACAGCTACTTTGATCAAGAGTTCCAAGCTTTTCGGCTCACAATCAAGGCCATTATCTATGAAAATTTGTTGAACCCGACAGTCAATCATTTCAAACAATTTGTTGAGTTTATCCAATTTGTAGCCTTCCAAATAGTCCTCAGTTTTTAACCAATTTGCAGAGACTTTCATTTTATTTTGAACCAATTCTCTCCATGGCATTCTTCGCTTTTGTTTGTCAACATCAGCATCGTACGGTTCTCCCTTAGAAATTGTAGCATTTCCCTATATAAAAACTTCTAATCAAAAAGAAGAGAAAAAAAGACGAACCAATTCTATAAAAATAGTGCTTGTCCTGAAGAAAGTAGACAATTCTCCAGCTTCCTTTAATCGATTGGCTATAAATTTACAGGTGGATTCGAATTTGACATAATCTTGGTAGTCTAATTTCTTCAATATTTCAATAAAAACACTCTGCGGGAGATTGGAAATATCAAATGGCTCCTGAAATCTCTTTTATTTTACAGGAAAATCAACAAACCTTTGGTTTACAAATCTCTTCTGTTTCTTCTATTTTATGGGATGAGCTCAGTAATACAAAATTATTTAGTATTTTAGAAAGAGCAACTAGAATAATAGACATTTAAAGTCCTCAAATTGAAGCAATTTGTGGAGGTAACGCGAAATTGCGTAAGGGTAGGCCGCCTTTTGGCTCTATCAAGCCATTTGGGGCATCAGTTGGCAAACAAATAAATGCCGATAAAATTGGCAGTACCTCGATCTTTTGATCACCAGCCTGGTCTTGTCCCCACTCTCTCTCTCTCTCTGATGAGAATTACCCAAATGTTGAAAATATTCTCAGATCTCAAGCACAAATCAGGATAATTTCACCAAGAAGGTTAGCAAAAGAAGATATCAGAGAAAAGAACAAATTCACGCATAAGAAGCTACGGAAAGCCATGGATGGCTAGCTGAACATTAGGCTACAGAAGTGGATTTTATTTTATTCTTTTAGTTCCATCCGTTTCAAGTTGTTTCAAAGTTACTAATAAGAATAAGGATCTAGCCATTTTTTTGTTGAAATAAGACAATTTATTCGCTCAATTCTGTTTGGTAATAGAACGCCATAAATTCGAGATTCTTCCATTGTTTGATCACCCAGTTCTCTTGTGAAAAATCATCCTGAAATAGGTCAAACCAATAATGGCGCTTTCTTCGTCTAATCATTATTGGAGAAGATCCCAATACAATTTTGGGATAGTGGAGTAATTCAATAAAATGCTTGCTCATCTAAAAAAGAGATTCTTCCTATTTGAAAAAGCAAACTAACTTTAACTGAGATAATCCAAAAATCCCATAACTTTGGCCAAAAATATTTAAATCTCTCTATAGAAATTCGTCTTCTATGGTGACAAAATTGATTTTCTTTCCAAATTGAAGTACACTTGTATATTTTATCATTGCCAATATATTCCCTACACCACTTGCATCTAGAGAATTAGAATAGAGAAGAAAAAATCTCTCCAGCTTACTTTCCAGTTATTTCATAACAGTGCTGTTCGTTTAGCTCATGTAAAATCAATTGTTTTTCATTATAGCTAACAAACTATAAAGAAGAATTAAATTCTGGCTGAAGTCTCCACCAACCAGATTGTTGAAAAAAGCGTCATTTACGTCTGCTCTAAATGCTCTCAATGTGCTTTTCTGTAGTTTTAAAAAGAGCGGATTGTAGATGTCATCACTTCTCCAGATGGAATAAAAATGAATTGGATCTCCTGATTGCATCAAAAACAAATCATCAAGAGGAATCTTGGCAATAAGACTGTTTTTATGATCAAGCGGTGTCCAAATAGGATTGACGTTTAGGTCTGCTAGAATTTCTTCAAAAAATCCTGCAGATTCAGAGCTTAGGTAGATAGAAGATATTTTGCACTCTCCTCTTTTCCATTTCTTTAAGTTGGAGGAAGACTTTTATAAGAAAAAAATACCTTGAGAAGGGCATTTATTCCTCTAGGAGTTATGTAATCTGAATCACATTTGAAAAATTTGTAGTCATCTAGGGCTAACAGCTCTTTATCGCCAAGGTTTGAACCGCCTAGAATTACAGTATCTAGGCTTTTAAGAAGACTATTTTCGAAAAGTTCAGCGGAAAAAAAGCGATTAGCACAAAAATAATTAGGTTTTGTGATCTGAAACTAATTTTATTTTGGATTCCTTCCTTCTCACCTTGATTAATTCGTTCAAATCCTCTAGAGAAAATGTCAAATTGCAGTCTAATATAATCTTAGAAATGTGAGTTTTATTCTCCTTAAAAAGCTTTAACATTCGTTTTAAATCTTGACTATTCAATTCGTCTCTAACATTGCATATTTCTCCCTAGAAGTTTCATAGTTTTGGTAGCTTCTTACTTCAATAATCAGCAAATCAGCGTGAATACTGACTCCACTTTTTATTACTTCCTCCCATTGAAATCTTCTCTCTCCATCTGCCTTTTCTGATTTCAATGAAATGACCAAATCTTTCTAGCAAGGGTTAGAATTATGACCAAGAAGTATCTTCAATCTAACCTCTATGTAAATATTTTTAACTTCACAGTACTCGGCTTCAACTTCTATTGATTCCGAAGAGGCATTGGTTATTTTTTCTTGGGGAAATATTAAATTTCCAATTTGATTGATGAATTCAGCGAAGAGAGAAGTCAGAAAAATGGACATTGAAAAGCAGAGAAAGGCAGCTGATTACGCAACAGAACAAACAAAAATCTTGTGCCGGCTATAAAGTGATTTTGTCATCTCTAACCTGAAAAATGGAGGAAGGTCGCTCCTCTCGATTGGGATACTCAGTGTGGAAGCAACCCCAGCAAATCGTGGGTAGTTTCTAGGTTGGCAGATTGGATTCAATATCCCAGTTAAGCGTGATTATGATGGTCAGAGGCTATTGATGTTTTAGTTTGGCCCAGCTGACCCTTTTACAATCGATTTCTTATTGATTTACCAAAACGCTTTGTTTTGCTGTCGTTTTGTTTTAAAACTCATCGGTTAATAACTTTCTAATAGTTAATGTACTTTCTAAAAATGTATCCCTTCTTTGTCTGTTTGAAGCATCTCAAGTTGAAGACCTGGTGAAATCCTTTTTCGGCTTAGGAAGAGTCGACGGCTAACTTGTGAACCATTAAAAGCTGCGTAGTTTCCCATATCGTTCTATTAATTTCTAGCCATTCTATTAGGTTGGCGACTAATTTCTGGGACACTTTGGAGATAAAGCTCTAAGAATTTATTTAGTTGACCTGTTAGCCCAATACTATAGATTATTAATCTATGCCAAGTGCTTTATATTCTACGACTGTCGTCCCCCCAGGATGGCTGCTATTGGCCGTGTTCTACCTCTATCTCGTGAAGGCCTGAGATCGATCATTCTTTACGAGTTTCGTCTTGGCTCGTCTGTGAGAGAAGCAGCCACGAGGATCAACATGCTAATGGGTGGTGGAACAGTCTCTAATTCTACGGTGCACAGATGGTTCCAACGCTTCACATCCGGAAACTTTTCCTTTGAAGATGAACCCCATACTGGACGTCCATTGACCTTCAATGAAGATCGCCTAAAAGAATCCATTGAACAGGATCCTCGTCAGACAACCCGGTGTTTAGCAGAAGGATTTCAATGCTCCCACAGGGCTATCGAAAACCATCTTCATTCGCTTGGATACACCTGGAGATACGCCATCTGGATTCCTCACGCTCTGACCGTTCACCAGCTGCGGATGAGGTCTGACATCTGCAACACTCTCCTCACTTCCCATTATGGATCTGACTGGCTGGACTATGTGGTAACAGGAGACGAGAAGTGGGTCTTTTACGTCAACTACTCGCGCAAGCGGCAATGGCTCAAGCCAGGAGAGAAGGGAGTCCCAATACCTCGACCGGAGTCCAAGAAGATCATGTTGTGTTGCTGGTGGAATGTCAAGGGAGTTGTACATTGGGAGCTGCTGCCATACGGTTCCACTATCAATGCTGAGATATACTGTGAACAGTTGGATCGAGTGGCAGCTAAGCTGAGAGGGATACAGAGGAAAGTCTTCTTCTTGCATGACAATGCGCGCCCACATGTCGCGAAGCTGACTCATATGAAGCTGCGCAGTCTCGGCTGGACGGCTCTTCCCCATCCACCGTATAGCCCTGACATTACCCCGTCTGACTACCACCTCTTTCGGTCTTTGGCTCATCATCTGGAAGGACGCCACTTCCTTGATGAAGATGACCTCAAAATGGACCTTCAGTCGTTCTTTGATCGCAAGTCCCCAGGCTTCTACAGAGAGGGAATCTACAAATTGCCTGAACGTTGGCAACATGTCGTGGATACCGACGGAGGGCGCGTCAGTTATTGAAAACTAAACGCAAGAGAATAAACAGCTTAGAAATAAAATATTGAAAAGTGTCCCAGAAATTAGTCGCCAACCTAATAGGTTATTCTTTAGAAGAAATATTTTTTTAGAATTAGAGACGAACCTAAAAGTAAAGCTTTTAAGTATGTCTACCAGACTTGGAAGAGCTGAAAAAAGGCGAATTGGAGAAAATGACTCATGAATTGGAAAAAAAAGAATCAAGAAAATGACGAATTAAAAAAGCAAATTAATCCAAATATAGAATGCATTTTTTACAAACAACAGCTATAAATAGAGTTGGTTTTAATTTAATTATTTAAATTTTAAAAAATCTTTGTATTCGGAAGGATTGGGACAGACTTTCCTCAACAAGACATATTGCTCGACTGGTAAATCAATCGCTCAAATGAGTAGGCGATTTATTCAAAAGAAAGCGACCTCAAGAAGCCGAGCAACAAGAAAATATTCCGCGAGAAATCCCCAAACTATTATGGAAAAATACAGTGCGCGTCATAATTATAGGTTACCCCCCATTTTAGCAGTTTGAGGGCTTTGTTGGCATTTTCCTTTCTTGGGACCTATTTTATTCGATTCAGCAACTCTAAAAAACCCCAGAAAAAGGATTCAACAAAAAAATCTCACTCCCCGAATTTCCTAGCACCAAAATGGTAAAAAGTGACCGCATCAAAATTATAGGTAAATTACTGTATTTTGTCGCTTACCTACCGTATTACCGTTCTATACACCTGAATATAGATTATTTCCTAAGTTAATCCTAATTCCTATATTCGTACTGAAAAATGCCGCGCAGTACACGTTTCACTCTGGAAGAAAGGGCAAAGGCAGAAGCTCTCCGTCACGCTGGCAAGAATTATTCTGAGATCGCCCGCTATCTCAGCCGTTCCGTCAACGTCGTCCGTCAATTCTTTATTAGCGGATGCTCTGAAGGGTCCTTTAGCTCTGGACGACCAAGAAATCTATCAAATCGCGATAAAAATAGAATTAGGCGCCTTGTTTCTAATAGTCTTATGTCTGCAGTTGAAGTTCGATCTGAAATTGGAGGCCATGTTTTGACATTTACAGTGCTGAGATCCATTCGGCGAAATAAGAATATTATTTGTGAAAAGATGAAATTGGCTCCGCGACTTTTAGAGAGACACAAAGAAGCACACATCGGGTTCGCAAGGAAGAACATTGGCCGTGATTGGAACGAGGTTAGTCAAATAAAATGATAGAGACTTCTCTATCATTTTTCTTCAGGTCATCTACTCAGATGAAAAGAAGTTCAACTACGATGGACTCCGTTTCTAAATGTTTATCCCGGCAGAAATCTTACATACCAGCAGGATAATGCTGCTATTCATGTGAGCAAGTCTACTGTTGATTGGTTCCGTACAAAGAAGATCGATCTCCTTGAATGGCCAGCTTGCTCACCTGACCTCAACCCAATAGAAAATATGTGGAGCTATTTTGGTATTAGGTAATTTGAAGAGTGAGATTTTTTGCTGAATCCTTTTTTCTAGGGGTTTTTAGAGTCGCTGAATCGAATAAAATAGGTCTCAAGAAAGGAAAACGCCAACAAAGCCCTCAAACTACTAAAAATGGGGGTTACCTATTAGGTTGTTCGGATATAAACGAGACTTTTGAAACTTTACGAATTTCGAATAGCAATTTGGACAGTTTTAGTTCCATTTTGTTCCTGGCGTTTTCCTGTATATTTTACTTTCTTTTTTGTTTATTTTTGATTTCTGTAATATTTTTTTAATTTCAGGTTATAATGGATTTGAAACACATTGTGCGCGCCGGCTTGTTATATGATTTTAAACGAGGCATTACGGCAGCCGATTCGCATCACTCACTTTGCGAAGCATTCAGTGAGGATGTGATTTCGCGAAGTCAATGCTACAAATGGTTTCAACGCTTTGAAAATAGAAATGAGAGCTTAGAAGACGAAGAACACCAACGTCGTCCTCAAGTAGTAGACGACGAATTACTGAAGAAGACGATCGAGTCTGATCCGACACAAACTACAAGAAAACTTGCCCTAGAGTTCGGATGTTCGAATTCGACAATTGACGAGCATTTACATACAATCGGGAAGACAAATCGGTGCGGCAAATGGGTTCCTCATAAGCTGAGTGATGAAAATAAAGCTGTCCGCGTGACAATCGCTGGAATACTCATTCGAATGGCCAAAAACTCCGAATTTTATGATCGCATATTAATGTCGGATGAAAAATGGATTTATTTCGACAACTCTACGAGGAAGCGAGTATGGATCTCGCCAGGTGAACTGCCTCCGACAACGCCGAAAATAGATTTTCATGGAAAGAAGGCGTTACTCTGCGTATGGTGGAATAACAAAGGATTGGTGTATTTTGAAGTGCTCGATTCCGGCCAAACCGTTACTGCCGAAGTATACGCCCAACAATTAACACGTGTCAACATGGCTCTTCGTCGTCAAGGCGTTGAGGGACAGTCTATTAAATTCCTTCATGATAATGGTCGACCACACGTTGCGAAGATTGCTCAGCAAAAAATCGAAGAGTTGGGCTGGAAAGTTTTGCCGCATCCGCCGTATAATCCGGACTTGGCTCCTTCGGACTACCATCTATTTCGATCGATGCATCACGGATTGTCGGAGAAAAAGCTCAACAATATCGACGAAGTCCGATCTTGGGTCGCATCATACTTCGACTCACAGCTAACCAAATTCTTTGAGGACGGCATCCACAACCTGCATGATCGATGGCGAAGCGTTGTTGATAGTTGTGGAGAATATTGTTTGGAATAAAGACTTGTTATAAAAAATTTTATGATGTTTGAAAGTTTGAGTCGAAAGTCTCGTTTATATCCGAACAACCTAATATAATTATGACGCGCAGTGTATCTCTACTATTTCGTCGATTTTAAGGTTAAAAATACCTAAATTAAATGAATTATCAGCATACCAACATTCATCCCAATCCCAGGGAAAACCCTGGCTTACCTAAACCACCCATCCTATATTTTAAGCAATATTTACCCAATCCATTAGTGCATCGCTAAAAACAGGGCTTTATCAAATAGCCATTTTCTGGCAGTTTCTGACCCTCAGCTCTTCACTTCGCTCAGGAACTTCTTTGGAGTGCTCTACATCGTCGATTTTCAGCGATTTTTATATTTATAAATGATCTGAGTTCTTATAGATAAGCTATGCTTTTTATAAATGTTTATTAAAATGTTAAAACCACTATCAAGTTACAACATTATATATCTTGCAAATGAATTAAAAATTAAAGATTTTAAAAGGGTATTTATGAGGGATGCTTTTCCAAGTAAAATTAATTATAAAGAATGTGATATCTTAAATCTAGACATAAGTAAAAATACTGGTACTCATTGGGTGTGTTACTATAAGAACAATGAAAGGAATTAACAAATTCAAGAACCTGCAGGAGTTTTTTTGTTTTCAATTTTACTTGGAGGGCTATTGCTTTCGGAAATAGCTGGCTCTGAAGATGTGTTTTCCATCTTTTCCAGCACAATAGTCATATGGTCGAAATATCTAAGTTTATAACAATCATTAATAACATTACAATGTTTATATTGATATCCATACTCAAGGATTTCAGAGATCAGCTCATTATCAACGCCCAGAAATTTATAGTTGTAATCCACAATAAAAGATTTCGTATTTTCAAATCCTAGTAAGGACTTCAGGTCATGATCTCGAATCAGAGAAAGATCATTGATAAGACCAATAAGTAACAGCTGACCAGTTTGTTGATATTTTGAAAAGTTTTCGATAAACTTTTTTATAAGACTGCTGTGTTTACCATTAAGATCGTAAGGACATTGAAACCAAACATTCTGTGTGGATACAGTTTGATCAGGGTCAATTTGTGGTGATAACAAAGTGTCCTTCAATTTTTGTAGAGTATCAGTATCATCACTTTTAGAACGTACTGCACTGTCCAAGATTGTTTTGAATGCTTTGACCATGGCTTTAGCAGTATACGATTTCACTTCAATAGTAGTTGGATCAATCGTAGTAGCATCTACACCAGGACACCATTTCAACAACGTTTTTATAGCTGATTCCATTGATAATGACAAAATGGCTTCCATGCGCGCAAGAGTATCAGTGTCATTACTTTTATTATATGTTGCATTCTCTAACACTCCTTTGAGCGTTGAGACCATTGCTGTTTCAGGACTAGGCGTATCATCTTCGCTCAGCTGGCTTGAAATGATCCCATCCCATTTCTTTCTCATAGCAGCGATAGCCACTGTAAATGTGAAATCACCTTCTCCAACGAAAAGTACTGATTGATGTTTAGTAATAAGACGATCATGTAAAATATCGATTAGTGGAACCTTCTCCTTTTTCCAACCAGCAGCGTAATTGATTTCAATAGACATGAGGGCTTTATGTGATCTAAATTTGAATAATTAGACGGTAGAATAATATAAAAAGAGTTAGTCATGATGGAGTGAAAATTCGACACGGAGTTCTACAGAAACGACAATGTAGAAGTAAAATTGGAAACAAGACCGAAAAAGGGGAGAAGGTTCTCGATTGCTTAAGAAGGCTTATTTGTTGGCCCTGGCGCTATACTGCTCGTTAGAGATAGTTGAATAGGGCACGTCACAATTTTCGTTCTCTAGTTGTGGCGTTGAGAGAAGATAAGAGCGCCAGAGCAATAAATCAGGGATAAGCCTTCTTAAGCAATCGAGAACCTTCTCCCCTTTTTCGGTCTTGTTTCCAATTTTACTTCTACATTGTCGTTTCTGTAGAACTCCGTGTCGAATTTTCACTTCATCATGACTAACTCTTTTTATATTATTCTACCGTCTAATTATTCAAATTTAGATTACATAAAGCCCTCATGCCTATTGACATCAATTACGATGCTTACAAAACCGAGAAGGACGTTCCACTAATCGATATTTTACATGATCGTCTTATTACTAAACATCAATCAGTACTTTTCGTTGGAGAAGGTGATTTCACATTTACAGTGGCTATCGCTGCTATGAGAAAGAAATGGGATGGGATCATTTCAAGCCAGCTGAGCGAAGATGATACGCCTAGTCCTGAAACAGCAATGGTCTCAACGCTCAAAGGAGTGTTAGAGAATGCAACATATAATAAAAGTAATGACACTGATACTCTTGCGCGCATGGAAGCCATTTTGTCATTATCAATGGAATCAGCTATAAAAACGTTGTTGAAATGGTGTCCTGGTGTAGATGCTACTACGATTGATCCAACTACTATTGAAGTGAAATCGTATACTGCTAAAGCCATGGTCAAAGCATTCAAAACAATCTTGGACAGTGCAGTACGTTCTAAAAGTGATGATACTGATACTCTACAAAAATTGAAGGACACTTTGTTATCACCACAAATTGACCCTGATCAAACTGTATCCACACAGAATGTTTGGTTTCAATGTCCTTACGATCTTAATAGTACACCCAGCAGTCTTATAAAAAAGTTTATCGAAAACTTTTCAAAATATCAACAAACTGGTCAGCTGTTACTTATTGGTATTACCAGTAGATATCCTTATGTTAAAAATTATTATCTGGGGTCCTTACTAGGATTTGAAAATACGAAATCTTTTATTGTGGATTACAACTATAAATTTCTGGGCGTTGATAATGAGCTGATCTCTGAAATCCTTGAGTATGGATATCAACATAAAGCTTATAAATCTGATATAAATATTCATGAAAAAATATATGACCACCATATGACTATTGTGCTGGAAAAGATGGAAAACACATCTTCAGAGCCAGCTATTTCCGAAAGCAATAGCCCTCCAAGTAAAATTGAAAACAAAAAAACTCCTGCAGGTTCTTGAATTTGTTAATTCCTTTCATTGTTCTTATAGTAACACACCCAATGAGTACCAGTATTTTTACTTATGTCTAGATTTAAGATATCACATTCTTTATAATTAATTTTACTTGGAAAAGCATCCCTCATAAATACCCTTTTAAAATCTTTAATTTTTAATTCATTTGCAAGATATATAATGTTGTAACTTGATAGTGGTTTTAACATTTTAATAAACATTTATAAAAAGCATAGCTTATCTATAAGAACTCGGTTTTTTAATATATGTTTATTAAAACGCTAAAACCATTGACAAATTACATTATTACAAATTCCTGCGATCTTCAGTTTTCTGGATTAGGCAGATCGGAAAAGAGTTGTTCAAAGTCTTCCGCCCTATCCTGAATTTCCTGAAGAACTCCAACTGGCTTTAATATAGCAAACTGGAACTCTGCCTATGGATACGTTTGGTTTGTTGTATAGATTGCTTTCTTTACGTCTTCATCAGGGCTCCAATCTACGCTGTCATTACGCTTGAAAAATAGAAAACTTGTCGTAGCCCCCACTTTCGTTATCGGATCCTTTTTTGAGGCTGCCAACCGAGGTTTTGCATCTCAATAATGAGTTTACGTCATATTGGACTCCACTGATTATTTGAAATATTGGTACGTCTCAGATTAATGTAGACAACACGGCTGCAAAATGCGTTCGCATTTTTGACATAAATAGGCTGAACATTTGACGTCATTTTCTGAAAATAATCCTGTGAATAGAACGATGGTTCTATAGAAAAACCGTTCATCAGTAAGCGAGCAAGAAAATAAGAGCGACAAGGAAATGGGACAAGGGAAAAACAGGACTGAAAAAGCCTTTATCACTTTTTCTAAAGTGTGCCTTATTTGTGATTATTAGTACTACGTTTTTTACGAGATAGCTTCTTGTTTAGATTGTCATTCAACAATGTCTTTGCCGAGTAACATTATTGCATTTTTAAACGAGAGAAGAATTCATTGACAACCATTAAAAATTATCTCATATATTCTACTTTAGAGGAAAACTAATTATAGAAATTTTCTTAATTTATAAGTGACTATTTTCATTTCACAACTAACATTCAACGAATCAACTTTGAGTATTCATTTCTACAAGAGTTTTTTACGTAAAAAGTATAAAATAGGAGTTATAAAATTGGATGATATTTAGAAATTAAGAGTAAAATAAATAAAAATGATCAAAATAATAATTATGATAAATTGATTTCCTCAAACTCTTACTCAGGTAATACCAATAAAATTGAAAATATTTTTAATGATGAAATGATTCTTTAGACCAGAAGAAAAATATTAAACAAAAGTAGGATATTTTAAAGAATTTATTATTGTTGAAGATGGAGGAGATATGCAGGCATTAGGAGAGTGAGTCACGGAGATTCAATACAGAAATGATAATGCAGAAGTGGAACTGAAATTAAGACTGAAGAAGAAGGAACTGATAAGAGAAGAGTTAGCGAAAGGCTGATAAGAAATATCCAACACTAACAAGATTGCCCAAGTCCTTCAGTTCTGCATAAAAACCGATAAAGCAACCTAAATAGATTCCATGATTCTTTTAGATGTTATTGATGTTTTCTACATGTTTCCTAACATTAAAAAACGGCTATGGAGTGTACAGGGTGACCCAAAATAACGTGGACAAATTGAATTGCATCCTATCTAATATGTTTCTATGCTTTCTAAAAATTTCTTTAACTATTTTATTCTCCATATTTTTGTGTACTATGTTTGTGTTTTTCATATCTTATCTGCTTAATTTTTTTCAGCATGACCAAATTAAGAAGCTCAATTTTAGAGCTTTTTCGTAAAGGAAAACGATAAAATGAAATTGTTCGACTGCTCAATGTCCCCAAGCAAACCGTTTCAAAGACGATCTTTCGTTTCAAGGAGTTAGGCAATGAAAGCGACTATCCAGGCAGAGGAAGAAAACGTACCGTCAACAACTCAGCAAATCGAAAAATCATCAAGAAAAGAATTGAACGAAATCCAAGAACATCAATAAGAAAAATTAGTCGTGTTACTGGTATCAGTCGCGAAACGGTTCGGCGTATAGCTAAAAAGGAGCTTAAACTCAAGCCATACAAGCTTCAAAAAGTTCAAGAGCTTACAGAAGAAAATAAGAAAGTTAGACTTCAAAGATGCCGAAAACTCCTTAAGCGAGCCGCAGGTCAAAATTGGGAGAGATTTCTGTTCACAGATGAGAAGCTGTTCACTATTGAGCAAGTCCACAACTGCCAAAATGACAGAATATGGTCTACAAAAGTTCCAGGCTCCTCCGCAGTTGTCCAGCATCATCAAAATTCTCTTTCTGTCATGGTGTGAGGAGGAGTTTGTGCTATGGGCAAAACATCACTGGTTTTTCTTTAAAAAATGAGTGAAAATAAGTCAAGAACTATATCGTCGTGATGTTTTGGAGGCAATAGTACTTCCGTGGGCACAACAGCATTTTGGAAACAAGAAATGAACTTTCAACAAGATTCCGCACCCTCTCATAGGGCAAAAAAGACTCAAGACTACTGTAGGACCCATTTTCCACAATTTATCACATCTGAAGAATGGCCACCTTACTCGCCGGATAATTCGCTTGACTATAGCATATGACCAATATTGGAGACACGAGCTTGCTCTAAACCACACAAAAGTTTGGAATCTCTCAAACGATCATTGAAAAGAGAATGAGACAAATTATCTCCAGAAGAGCTGCGGCCCATAGCACAAACTTTCAAGAAGCGATTGCTGCTCTGTATCAATGCTCGTGGTGGCCATTTTGAAACCGACTGAAAATATTATTGACTTACATCCTTAGTTATTGTTTCATATTGTCATAATAGCAATTTCTGCTGAATTAATAAAAATATCCATAAAAAAATCTTGTACACGTTATTTTGGGTCACCCTATACTTTAGAAAATTTTCAGTTTTTCTATTCTTTCACTCAAAATCAGAATCCCTCAGAGAACTTCGAGATCCTTTCATTTGCCATTTGAGCCTTTAGATCTAAAATCTTTCCTCACAATTTTGCATTCTTTAGGATTCGCCGAGCTGATTTCAGATTCCCGATAGCTTTTCTTCGCATCGACTTTCTGTTGAATTTTCACGATGGCGGGATCATCTTTGCAAAGCTTCAAGTTATTGGTCTTTGTATTCTTTGAGAAGTTGAACGTTTGAGAATCAGATCGGCAATAACTTTCAGAAGAAAAAATATCGCAGATGTTTGTTTGTATAAAGGCTCTTTTTAAGATTTTTATTTGCCGCTACAACGGCTCCTCCTGCTGGCTCATTTTGGGAGTCTGCACTCCACTCGCAGGCTTCAGGAATTCACCCGCAGTCCTAATGTCATTCCACTTTTTTTCTGGAATCTGCGGCTCCTCGACTACCTTGGGCGGCTCATCCTCTGGCTCATCTACCTTTGGCGTCTCCCTCTTCGATTTCTTCTTTTTCTTCTTCTTCGGCGAAGGAGGATGTTGGGTCATGTCGAGACGTGTCTACCTGCCATGTGTCTAATCCCCATTGGGATTAGACAGTTAATTGTGATATAGATTGTAGAATAAAGTGATAAATATTTCTCTCTCTACATACACAACAGAGGAGGAGGTTTGGGCTTCTTTTCGGCTGACCGCCTGATCGCTTCCAGCTTATCCAAAACCTCTTTTGGCGGTTCTCTGAAGATACATTCTCTATCCTCATCCACCATCGGACAAATCCTCAACATATGGGAAATGAATGTCGAAGATCCCGAGAAGTAGAATAAAAAGCAGAGCTTAAGCTGCCTCGGCTGAATAGTGGAATGGGAAAGCTCTTGAATGGAATTATTGTATTTGGTGGTGCTAGAAATGCTGGAAAATCATCCGAAATATTTGATGGAAACGACTGAATTGACGGACCGAGTCTTCCTCAAAAGATGTCAAATTTTGCTTATACAGCTATTCCTCAATCACTTGAAGAAAGACTCATTGAGAAATTTTCATAAATGTTGTGAAAATAACTTGTCAAATAAACAATTTGTTGAAATTAAATTCTTTCAATTTGGTCAAAGCGAGTTTTTTGTTATCGCATTATCGATTTCCCCTGACTTTCTCCTTGGTTTCTTTTTCAAAAGAGGATATGATGGAATTGTTTAATAAATATAAAAAAAGGCATCTCGACCCTCGAGGGTTCGAGTTTTTTCAAATGCTATACTTATTTTCAAACAAACTTGCAATAAAAACCAACTAAGACAGACATATAAAATGGAGTAACTTCCAAAGGCTATGAATAACCCTAGACTGAATGAAAATGAAATCATAAGGAAAAGTAATATTAGAAAAATAGCGGTGCTTGCATAAAATACAATGGTAAAGGGGAGTCGATGATCTCGATGGAGATACTTCAAGATGCTTCTAAATTGAGAGCTGTGATAGCAGGATTTAACTCCACACTCTCTGCATCTTCAATAAGCTTTTTTAGATCTCAATTAGGGTTTTATTTACCTTCCAGTGAGAGTAAAATAAGTCCATTTTGGTAGAGAATTAAAGAGATTTCCCATTTCTCCAGTCATCCACAATAAGTTCTTATCTTCATAATACTCAGCGCCTAGATTTATTTCTTCGAAGAGAACTCCTTTCTCGATGAATTTAATAACAAGAATTCTTTTGATGTCATCCGCTCTCCAAAGTGAATAAACTGGCCAAATATTTGGAACATCTTTTAAATAGAATTTGTTCAGTAGGCTGGAAGAATGGAGATCGGGTGTCCAGATTGGATTAGCTGGAATGTTTTCCAATATTTTTGAGATGATTTCACTATCTGCACAAGCTAGCAGAGGTGTGGAAATTCGGATATTATTTAATTTTCGTGCTCCTCGATACCATTCCTGAAATACAAAGATAAAGGTCCAGTTGCTTTCATAATTTTCTGATGTTCAGTAAAGCCCTTGATCTCCTCTACAACTTTGCTGAACAGAATTTCTCGCAAAAATAAGGATACTCCTAGAAAAAAAAGGATTTTCCAAATGGGGCTCTCTTTTCCCAAGCTTGTAGCCCCAAAGAGAAGGTTAATTTCATTGATTTTTAAATTTCTTTTTGCTGCTCTATTGCAAAGCTCAACATACTTTGATTATTCTGGTGATCTCGCTTATTGTAGTTGAGCTAGTGTCGTGCATGCCTACTTGTGGGAGGCCATAATCAACCAATTCGGCGACTCCAGCAAATCCGGGACTCTTTAAAAAATCTTGTCTTTTTGTTAGATCAAGTCAACCAACATTTTTGAATAAATTGTGATTCAGCCAGCTGAATGGAATTCGCTCATAGGTGGAAATTAGTTGCGAGTGGATAATCTAATCAATATAAAATAGAAGAAGATACTATACTTTGCACAATTTTTCCAACTCAAGGAAATCTAGGGCAATTCTGCCTGCGATGTGAGTCCTCTCAACGACCACCTTGTGCTTTTCAAGTTCTTTCGTCAAATCGATTAACTGATCATTGCTGATTCCTGCAGATAAGTTCCTTTCTCCCTTAAAAAAGTCTTCAAGTTCTAGTTTAAGACAAACTTCGATGAGTAATTCATTAGCAAATATTCTCGTTTTAATGATAAAGAGCTCATTCCGTTGCTTATAATTGCCATGGCTGCGATTATTTAATATCAATTTTGCGTTAATTTCATACTAAAATAGATGAAAAGGATTGAAGATGTGAAGTTACCTGGTTAACAGCAATTCTAGCTATCCTCATAATTGGGATAGCCCTCGATTTTGTAATTGCTTCCTCCAATGTTTTACACGATCTTTGTAGATTTGCATAATCTTGTATTAAAAGCTTTTCCACCACTTTATCAAAAAGATGGGGAAAAAACAAAATGTCAAAAATGAGAAATTGAGCCTCCTTGCTCTTGAAAAGACTATGATATTGAGAAAGGAAGCCATCCATTGGATCTGAAAGAAGATTTGAGAAAAGGAGCATTTCAAAGAGTATTTGGATTCAAAAGCGACGAAGAGGGCTTATAGCAGCTAAGTGTTGCGTGTTATCACCAGCATCTGCAGCGTCATGCTGGCCAACTCAGCGCCTCCAACTCAGCCTCATGAAACATTCTCCTTCAAAAAACAAACAATTTATTTAAATTTTGAAACAAAATCTCAATAAAATTAATACATAAATTGATATAATTCGAATAGCAACCAGCAGCGAAATATCTGATTATTTTGTGGATTTCCTTCTAGCATATAACGGAAAAGTTTCTCCTTTTTTAGGCGGTGAATAATCCTAGGAGCTCCTAACAATAGCTGACTGTATCTAGCCACAGTTGTGCTCCATTTAGCTGTCTAAAACATAATTTAAAGTAAGAATCATCCTATTGAGATTACTCTAACAGCTGTCATAATTCCTTCCCAAAGCAGTGGAAAAGCTAGCTTAAATTTATTAGTTGAATAGTCTCTCCTGTGGCGGCAAGGATTACGATAGCAACGTCTACATCTAGAAGATGAAAATCTTGTTTTTAAAGTCAAAAAATTGACTCACTTTTCCATAACAAAATAGAACTGATCATCAGTTAATTCATCCAAAACATAGTCGCTTTCATTGTCAGCGTTCCATGTTTGAAATTCGCCCATTGATAATTGGATAACTTGAATGGAATTTTTAATATCATCAGGTCGCCAAATGGAATAAAATTCAAAGGGATCTCCAGACTCCATCGGTGGATATTCCTCAATCTTAAGCTTTGCAATGATGCTATCTTTATGAAGAGCTTGAGTCCAAATAGGATTCGCATCCAATCCTTCTAGAATTATATCAAAGGGTCGGGTGTTAAATGACCCATCGAATTGGATAGAAATTGTCCCAATCTCTCTTTCCTTTCTTTTCCATTGCTAAAAAAGATTAATTTCTTTCTCCAAAAAGGACTAACCCACCTTTAAGAATTTATTTAATCCTCTGGCTGTGATAAAATCATTGGTGCAATTGAATTCGCCATCCCATTTGAGGGCTAAAAATTCCTCATCTGTGAAGCCAGTGCTGCCAAGATCTACATTAGACAGCTGGAAAAAAAATTCACCATTAATTTTACTTAAATTTAAAGTTACGTGTTCAAATATCCTTTGAGTGAAGAACTCTTTCGACAAATATTGGTGAGATTTAATATAGCTAATTCCCACAGTTTTGAGGAGGTCTTCCAGAGCTTCTGGATCGAAGGTGATCCGTTCGGTTAGAATCATATCGTAGATTGCTGTACGATTCTTTTTGAATAGCCTTGTAGCCTGTTTTAATCTAGTTGTGGTTATTCGATGCTAAATCAATTTAATTTTTTTTGAGAAAACTTACTGGAATTCTGAGAATGTGGGCTTTTATTTGAGCTCCGCCGGCTATGGCCACATTCCAGGGGATTCTCTGACAATTTACGATATCCTCATCTTCCCAACAATGCGACAAAGTTAGTTTCACTTTAGCCTAGAAATTTGCTCTTTTTTCTGGAGGTTAGATCTCACCTCATTGATGAAAATTGTTCCAATTTGCTTGGGGACAGTCGTCCTTAGATTTTGACATGCCAAGGCTGTAAAGCTAGAGAGTTCTTCAACAAGAGCAAAATTTAAATAGGGCATTTTTTCTAATATCCGATTGATCATAGAAATACCCAGAGATTGGAGATCTAATGGTCCTTTCTGAAAATCATAATAATTTTTGAAGAAAAAGTACCTCTTCTTCCATTTTCTTCTTCTCATCCTCATCTTCGCTATCACTTTCGCTTAAACATTCTTCGATGCTCATTTTTTCTAAACAGCCAAAAGGTCTAAAATTGATTTTTGAGTTTCGAAAATAAAGTCGAATAGGAAAAGAGCAAGATTGTCTGTACAGAAGCAGAGCACTGATAACACTGACATAGCAGGAGGAAAGAAGCGAAAAAGACAGCATTCCTTAGGCGGTTTTCAGGAGTGTTTGAAATCTTTTTGAACCAAAGAAAATTATAAAATGAGACTATTAAAGGAAAAAAAAGTTGTGGAAAATCTCATTCGAAAAGTGGTGAAATAGTGGGAAATGCTTCAATTAAAAAGTCGCCAAATAACATCAATTGGCTTGAAAAAGTTCAAAGCGAAATCTGATTGAGGGACTGAGTAAAGAAAAAAATTTCAAAATAAAATGCCCAAAAGAAATGCATAATTACTCGCCGCTTTTTTAAGGCATTCTCCTCTTTAAAATGAAGAACAAAAGAGATCCATAAATAATGCCAAACCGAAGCTAGCCAGAGAAGTTTGCGAAATAAATAAAAGAGAGCCCTCTTTGGGCAGTCGGCAGGTGTCCCGTGTTGTCACACATTGCGTAAGAGAGAGTGAACAGGGCCTCTCACTCTCTCTCTGCAGCCGACTGACAATGCTTATCGCACGTGACTCAGCCTGTACCACTCCTTTCTAGGCATCTGTTTCCTCGAAAAAGTACTGGCAAATTTTAAAAAAATTACTAATAATCCACTATGAATCTCTTGAGAACGTTTCCTAATGGGATAGAGATAAATTCCTTGAGAAAATCTCAAAAATGGAGGAGATCCATCCAACAAACTGAAGGGGAATTGATCATAGGAAGGAGGATTATTTGTCTAACCTTGGTGGTTGCTATGAGCCATTTCCAGATTCGAGGACAGGCCAATTTCACCTTATTGATTGAGTATTTTCTTCGATGAATATAAGCAGCAGCCTGGCATAAGCGACATCTGAAATATTTCAAAATTTGATGAGAATTTCGCAGATTATTGTATGAAATAATTACTTACTTACTCATTGAAAGCAAAATAATATTGGTCTATATTTAATTCCCTCGAGAGAATCTCCACTTCACTATCTGCTCGATGTTCAATCTTGATGGCTCCTTTAGACAATCGGAGAATTATTTGACTCGGCTCAATCTTCTCATCGCCACTCCTCCAGAGAGAACATAAATGCCATGGATTGCCATTAGTCATTTCTTCTAATTCTTCAATCAACAATTTAGATATTAGACTATCTTTGTGAAGGACTGGTGTCCAAATTGGGTTGGCGTCAAGCCCTTCAAGGATTATTTCAAATGGTCGGGTGTTGAAGGAATTGATAAAGTTTATTTTAAAAACAAAGTGGATATCTCTGTCTCCCTTTTTCTATTCCTAAAATCTAGATTTTTCGAGGGAAGAAGCACTTTTCTAACCTTTAAAAAGCGATTCAATCCAGCAGCAGTAATCAAATCATTGGTTGCTTTTAGACTCCCCCAGTTGATGGCCAATAATTCTTCATCAGTGAAGTCAGTATCTCCTAGAGAAGTGCTCCCAAGATGGTTGAAAATAGATGGCCGGAAGAATTGTCTTGGCAAGAATTGCTTACATACTAGCCTAATTGGGTATTTCCTCTAAAATTATAAAGCAAAATTGAACCCTTATTCGGACTCTTCTTAATAACAAGGTTATCGTCGTCGTTGGGGCCTTAGGCTCGACAAAACTTGAGGCCTCAAAGGATTTTGATAGGTCTTGAGAGGCTTTACACAGACAGACTGACAGACAAAGACGGACGCACTTTAGAAAGATAGATAGTGGGAAAAAGTTATGAAATCTGATTTAAAAAAGATCCATCTCGAATAAAATGTCCGTATGCCCCCTACTTCCAACAAGAAATATGAGCAACTCTTTTAAAAAGATCTCCCTCAATTTTCTCAAGAAGACTTCTCTTCCCTTCATTCAATTTTTTAAATTTCTCATCGTTTTTAAGCTATTGACTTTATATTGCCTTTATCAGTCGTACAATTTCATTTTTCTCTCTATCGCTTGCCAGCTTCTCTCCCTTTTCTACCCTTTAATAAGATTATTCAGAATGGCTGAAAATGTGATTGATCAAATGAAAATATATGAGCTCCAAGCAAAACTGGCACAGGCCCAAGAAATTATTTCTGAAAATTTGGAATTAAAAGCGAAGAACGCAAGGCTGGAAGAGAAGAATAAAGAAGTCGAAGAGTTGCAAAAGTTGAATGAAGAGAGGCAAACAACTATTGATTCTCTGATCGAAGGTGAGAGATATTCTATTCGAAAATATCGATTTCAGCAAATGAGAAATTGAAAGAGCGGCTGAGAGAAAAAGAAACAGAAAGCGTATCGGCGCAGAATGAAGTGAAGAAACTCGAAAGAGAAATTGCTGAGTGTAGGGCTCGACAAGAACAGGCGTCCAGAAGTAATTTTATTCATATTTTTAAAGCTAATTCCACTTTTGAGATATAAAAGCTGATGTTGTAGTAGAGGAATTGGAAGAAAACGAAGAAAATACATCGGTATAATTTTCTTTTTGTTTATTTTTCTTGTAGGTTTTAATTTTGGGCGGTTCTTTTTGCTTTACTACGATTTACTTGCTCGATTCGAAGGCTCAAAGTTGGAAAAAATTGAGAATCACTCTTCCAATGGGATTGCAAGATTTTGGAGCTGTTATACTCAATGAAGAAATTTATATTTTTGGAGGATATAAATCGCATAACAATCGTGATGATGAACAGGACTATTATACTGGGAATTATTATCAGCAGGACTGTTATAAATTAAAAGATGATGGAAGTTGGATGCAATTGGCATCGCTAAATCAACGAAGATACAAGATTTCCAGTAGCTCTCTGGCTTACAAAGGAGATCTCTGGGCTATTGGAGGATATTCTAATGGAAGCTCTTTAAAGTCAG
This sequence comes from Oscheius sp. JU1382, assembly GCA_932521405.1. Classification (NCBI taxonomy): domain Eukaryota; kingdom Metazoa; phylum Nematoda; class Chromadorea; order Rhabditida; family Rhabditidae; genus Oscheius; species Oscheius sp. JU1382. The sequence continues at coordinate 8,940,553 of OW051479.1, forward strand.
TAGAAAAGTATGATATTTCGCAAGACAAATGGATCTATATGCCGTTAGTTTTTCTCAAAATTTAATTTAAAAAAGCTTCCAGAGAAATGAATTATGTAAGATCGCATGCAGCAGCAGCAGTATTTAAGGATCGAATATTTGTCACTGGAGGAAATGATGATGGAGAAACCTTAAAATCTGTGGAGATGTTTGATCCAAAACTACAGGAATGGATTTTATTTTGTGATTTGCCTTTTGAACTTTTTGGCCATACGATACTAATCACTAATTCAATTCTATCTATTTTTGGAGGCTATTCATCTCACCCATTAAATAGCGTGTGGGAAATGGATATCGAAGATCCCGAGAAGAAATGGACACAAAAACAGAGTTTTAACCAGCTACGAGAGTCTTTTGGAATAGGAAAACTCTCAAATGGAATTATTGTATTTGGTGGTTGGAAAGAAAGTGAAAAAACATCTGAAATATTTGATAGAGATAAATGGATTACAGGACCAGAGTTACTTATAGAACTATCGTGTTTTGCCTATACATCCATTCCCCGATCTCTTGAAGAAAGACTTCTTGGATTCAGCGAGAAAGTGAATTGAAGTGATGGAAACGGCAGAGGAAAACTCCACAGATTAGGTCTTTCGCTGATATCGAATGAATAAGACTTTTATTTATTCCTACCTGTCTCGCTGCTTGAATCTAAGAAGAAAGACTTCTGATGAAATTTGCAAAAATTATTTAAAAATAATTGTTTACTGTTTGATTTAGAAGGAATATATTGCAAAAAAGCTTTTTTATTTCAACAAAATATAGTCTAATCTAAAAAAAATGTCAGAAAATATACACTTTTTTTTCAATCTAACAAGGCCGAAAGCAAATGCGAGCAAAGAGTTCTAAAATTTTTAGGAAAATTCTAGTTCTGGTCAATCAAATTTTAGTTCCGATTTTTCAAAATCATTAGGCGTACCTTTTTTAAAATTTAAATGAATGCTTCGCTTTTCGTGATTTTCTGCTGTTTTCTCATAGCTGAGGTTGAAGCAAATTCGAAAAGAAGGCCAAGATTATAATAAAGTGTCATTAAAGTCTATTCATAAAAATCCTTCGTATTCAAGAAAGGAGTTAACGCGGTGAGACCCATTTTATCATAAAAAAGGCCTTTAAAAACTTTTAGGTTAGGGTCTCGAGATTGCAAAACATTTAAAACCATAAAAATTAAATTAAAACGATAAAAAGTTGATGCCTCCCTTGGCAGACCTCGACCGTTGTATAGGTCTCAAGAAATTTTAAAAATTCGCGCCAAATTAGGCTCTCTTGAGCTACCATAGCCATGACATTTAAGCAATTACATTAGCTAGCCTAGGAAAGCCCATTTTCAATCAATGTTTTTCAGTTTCAATCTTTCTAATCCACCAAGATTACGATATCTCCCGTACAATATCCCCATGAGTCCCAACTGGATGCGAATAAAATCAAGCTGGATTTTAAAACTACCGTAATTTTGATATAAATTCTATTAAAAATATTCATTTTATTCAAATTAAAAAAAAAGCAGGCGACTATTTTAAGTGGATAGGAGGAACGGCGTTTCCGAGTAATAAGGGTTTGTTCGGTTCATCTGAGAGAACTAACGGTTTGAATATTCAGCCAACAGGTGGAGAAATTAATGTTTTGATTAACTTTTACAATTCAGATGGGAATACAATCCTTTCTTCTCTTCCTATCAGTAGCCAAAACAAATAAATTCTAAGATCTCAATCGCAATTTGATAAAAAGAAAAATTGATTCGTTTTATGCTGAAAATAATTAAGAATTCTAGTAAAATTAAGCTTTAGAAGCGGAGCGCTCGTCGTAAATCAGACGATTTTTTGACATTTTTGGATGCATGGATCTGGCCAAAAGATCATTAAATCTATCACACGATGTTCCAAAGTCTCCTATAGTTTCCGCCTCTTGATGAGTAACCTTTTTCTAGATAGGATCCAAGTTTTCCAATAGATACACTGCGCGTCATAATTATAGGGAGCCCCTATTTTTTGGCGTTTGAAGGCTAGGATGGAATTTTGCTGGCTCGAAACCTGTTTTATTCGATTCAGCTTGCCTGAAAACCCTCAAAAAAGGGTTTGGGAAAAAAATTTCATTACACAAGGCACTTGGCGTCCAAGTAAGAAAAAGCGCCAAAATATCGTACTCACAATATCAGGAATGCCTTTATTGATGAGAGAATCATTTTATTATTCCATCTGTTATCATTAGAAGAAAATGTCGCGTGGTTCAAGACTTACCGCAGAAGAAAGAGCTCAAGCTGAAGTTCTTCGCAGAGCAGGCAAAAACAACACTCAAATTTCTGTTCTTCTCGGGCGATCTTTAAATTGTATCAGTTAATTTTTTCTTATAGCTGCACAGAAGGAAGGTTTAGTAAAGGAAGACCACAATTTCTCTCTTCACGCGATCAAAATCGAATTGTACGCTTCATCTCAAATAGCACAATGTCATCAAACGAAGTAAAAACGGAGATAGGAGCAACTGTTTCAAAGTCTACTATCCTTCGAGCCATCAAAAGAAATCCAAACATAACCAGGGAGAAAATGAAACCAGCTCCACGACTTTTAGATCGCCATAAAACTGCTAGAATCGATTTTGCACGAATGAACATTGGGAGAGATTGGTCAACGGTTAGTTAGTTTTTGCTTACTCTAGTAGCTCTTTCAGGTAATCTTTAGCGACGAAAAGAAGTTTAACTATGATGGTCCTGATGGCTTTTCACACTACTGGAGAGATCTTAGGAAAGATCCACTCATTTTCTCTCGACGCAACTTTGGTGGAGGCTCACTAATGGTATGGGCAGGATTTTGTTCGCTTGGAACGTTAAAAATCTCCTTTGTATCATGCCGAATGGACTCAAGAGACTATCAAGAAACTCTGGAAAATCATCTCCTCCCTTTTCTTCATGCACATCCAGGCCAGAGCTTTATTCTCCAACAGGATAATGCAGCAATTCATTCAAGCAGATCAACTGCAACATGGTTCCGTAATCATCAAATCAATGTTCTCCCTTGGCCGGCATGTTCTTCCGACCTGAATCCAGTCGAAAATCTTTGGAGTATCGTAGCCAAGAACGTCTACAAGAACGCCAGACAGTTTACAAATAAGGAAGATTTGAAGCAAGCAATTCTTGATGCGTGGAGTCAAATTTCGGATCAAACTCGCAAATCTCATCGCTTCACTTCCTAACCGTTTACTAGATGTTGTTGCAGCTCGTGGTGGAGCTATCAATTATTGAATTGTTATTTTTTTGTGTTTATTATAGGAATAAACGTGATTATTTCACTAAAAATAGTCAATTACAGTAACCTCCCTATAATTATGACGCGGGTGCTTTTTCATACTTGGATGCCAAGTGCCTTGTGTAATGAAATTTTTTCCCAAACTCTTTTTTTGAGGGTTTTCAGGCCCGCTGAATCAAATAAAACAGGTCTTGAGCCAGCAAAATGCCATCCTAGCCTTCAAACGCCAAAAAATGGGGGCTCCCTATAATTATGACGCGTAGTGTATTGGTAGCCTAATTGGACCCTACTGTGTATGTCCAACGCATCGAGAATTAGGGTCTCAGCCCCTCAAAAACTTGGGATTCTTCGGCTTCACCGCCATTCCTCGCAGCTTGGAGAAGAGTCTTCTTCAGCAATTTGCGCCATCCTCATAAAAAATGATCTCGTTGTTGACTGTTTTCTTCCATTTTTATTCAAATAAAAATGCAAGACGTTGATTCGAAATCCTAAAATTCGAGGAATTGGGACAAAAAATTGAGGGAAAAGGCGACAAAAAATGTAGGGGGAAGGGGATGAAAATTCGAGGGGGAAGGCGCCTAAAACTTGAACGGAAAGAGATGAACAGCCCAAGGTTGTTTCCAGAACCAAAATCGTCATCAATATATTACTTCTGTTCGCAAATCGCAGGAAGGTAAAGTTTAGATTCAATGCTTACAATTAAGCGCCGTCGAAGATGGCGGAGCTCCACCTTGTATAAAAAATAAAAGGAAAAGTCAGTATCAATCAATTAGTTGGTTTCTAATGTAGTGAGGCCAATTGAGAAGGTTCTGATTCTTCTTAGAGGAAGATGAGCACAAAAACCCAAAAATAGGCCAGAAAATGAAAGAAAGTCATAAAATAGTCTAAGAGTAGCCCAATGCCCCCAAAAGTCGTCGAAGGCCCCTGCTTTTCGGAGGCCTTCGGCATACCAGCTATTTTGAGGGTTATGAGAAGGTCAAATTTCGTTGAAAAAAAAGCTTTGAAATTTTTAGAAAATAGAAAGTTGAGTTCTTATGTGCTCTTATCTTTCCATTTCATATCAGTTTGAGCTTATCGTCTTCCAGAGAGAAATCCCTTTTTTTCAGCCATCCTCCACCGAATTTACTTTTTCTCTTTCTCCAAAATGTCTGTTTCAAGTCTAGCTGAGACTGATCCGGGCCTCCAATTATATGAAGCGTAGGCTATGAGAATGAAGCTTAGAGAATAGAGCTCGGACAACATAACCATAATTCGATCAAAAACCTAAGCTCTTCTCCTCTCTCTGCTTATTCTTCAGATCACAGTCACTCAAAATGACATTCATACTCTCCAAATAAAGACCAAACTGCCTTATTAAGACAAACAACGGTCGAACCAATAGAAGTCTAACGCCGGGTTCGCTTATTCGCCATCTTGATGAGCAACTTTCTTTCTTCAGTAAGAAGTCTAATAGTTAATGCTGGTAAGTCTACCCTAACAATTAATGCTTCTTTAGTTATTCCCGAGTTTATTCTCAACGATTTCACAGAGAAACAGCAGATAGGAAAAGGAGGCGAGGGAGAAGTCTTTAGCGGCTACAATGGTCGACTGGGGTAAGCAACTTTACCAGTTTATGAAAGTCTGACTCAAAATTAAAATAGAAAGATCGATTTGCAGAAAAGTAGCTGTCAAGAGACTATATAGGTATGTCAATAAAACAGAAATGAGTGAAGTTATTCTCCTAGTGAAAGTTAGTTTTATTTGTTAAAATTACAATAATTTCCCAAATAGCATTCCAATCACCCGAATATCATCCGTCTTTTTGGTCTTTTGACTCCAAAAGAAGGCTATCCACCTAATAACGGATCTTCCTGCATTGGCTACATTATGGAGTGCATGGAGAAGGGGAGCTTATATAATGGTTTGTTTGGTCTTTTATTCCCTATGTTGAGTTAAATAGCAATTCTTTGCTCTTTGAAGAGTGGATTGGGCTTATTCAAGCGTATAATGTCGGCATTTTCTGCCGATAAGGGTGGCACTCGATTAGAGACACTAGCTTAAAAAATTGGGCAAAAATCTTTGGTTTTTTTAAACTTGCTCCTTTTCAATTTGAGACATTAAATGCCATTTCCAGTGATTCATGATACCTCAGTAGAATACAATATGAAACAAGTTTATTCCTGGATTGAAAAGGTTTCAAGTGGTCTGCAATATCTTCACGGAGAAGGCATAATGCATCGAGATATCAAACCTCAAAAGTGAGATTCTTTCTTCTCATATCGGAGTTACAGTATTCTACTTGGGAAATCCTTAGACGACTTGAGGATTTCCGACTTTGGATTGGCTAAAGTAGTTGAGACAAGTGCTTCTCACACTAGTGGGTGAGTGTGGCTTTTGATTAAACGAGTTGCAAAAGAATTGGGACAATAGATTACATGGCTCCGGAGCTTTATGATGGAACTAAATATGGCAAATCGGCGGATATCTATTCGCTGACTATTACGTTTTGGGAGATTATTCATCGAAAGTTAGTGAAGTTCTTCAAAATAGTGATTAGAAGTTTAGAAGACCGTATGGTCACTTGGAGGGCATAACACTGTACATGCAAGCTAATCGAATTATAAATGGAGAACGGCCAAGTATTCAAAAGGAATCGGAGATTTCAGCCTTACTGATTCGGTAATTGATTATTTCTGGCCAATCTGGCTTACTAAAATCAAAGTTTTTTCTTATCGAAGTTGAAAAGTGAGGCGTAGAATTGACAAAGCAGAGAAAAGCAAAAAAATAACTTCCAGTGGCTGGGACAGTTACCCAGAAAGGAGACCAAAAATATCAGAATTTATTGAATTTTCTCGGAATCAAGAGAATCTCAGAAAAGTTGTCAGCCAACAGAGTGTGAATCAAAAAAACAAAGTTGAAAAACAGAGCGGAGGACAGCAAAATACATCGGTAGGATTTTTAACTTTTAGACTTTGCTTGTAGGTCTTAATTTTGGGTGGTATTGGACTTTTGAATACAATTTACTTGCTCGATTCGAAGGCTCAAAGTTGGAAGGAACTGATAATCACCCTTCCAATGGGAATGCGAGATTTTGGAGCTGTTGTATTTAATGAGGAACTTTATATTTTTGGAGGATATGCCAATAGCATTCCTCAGCAGGACTGTTATAAATTGAAAAAGGATGGAAGCTGGATCAAATTGGCATCGCTAAATCGAGAAAGAGCTTATATTTCTAGTAGCTCTCTGGTTTATAAAGGAGATATCTGGGTTATTGGAGGATTCGATGGAATTTCAGCTCTGAAATCAGTAGAAAAATATAATATTTCTCAAAATAAGTGGATCTTTTTTTCCAAAGACAAATGGACCTACGTGTCGTTAGTTTTCCTCTAAATGTTAAAGGGATAGTCTCTAGCGTTGGCGATTTTGCCGGATTTCTGTAGCTACAGTAATAACGGCGGAGTGCGACAGAATTTTCTTTCTTCAATTAATTTCATGCAATTTCGTGTGTATTTCCAAAATCAGCGCATTATTTTGCATCCAATAAAAGTATACTGTAGGAGGTGCCGGACGCCCCTTTAATCAAAAAATTCCAGGAAAATGAATTATCCAAGATGGAATGCAGCAGCAGCAGTATTTAAGGATAGAATATTTGTCACTGGAGGATGGAATGGGGAAAGATTAAAATCTGTGGAGATGTTTGATCCAAAACGACAGAAATGGATTTTATTTTGCGATTTCCCTTTTGAAGTTTATGGTCATACGATGCTAATCAGCAATTCAACTTTATCCATTTTTGGAGGCTATTCGGGATCTCACACATTAAATAGCGTATGGGAAATAGATATCGAAGATTCCGAGAAGAAATGGAGACAAAAATTGAGTTTTAAATATCAACGACGTTATTTTGGAATAGGAAAACTCTCAAATGGAATTATTGTATTTGGTGGTTTGGGAGAAGGAAGTGAAGAAACATCCGAAATATATGATGGAAATAAATGCATTAAAGGACCCAAGCTGCCTCAAGAACTATCACACTTTGCTTATACATCCATTCCTCGCTCCCTTGAAGAAAGTTTTCTAAAGAAATTTTCATAATTTTTAAGTCGTATTTGTATGAAACCCACTCCTCGTTCCCTCGAAGAATGGAATTCTCATAAATTGTTTAAAAATCATTTGTTCTCAATCCCAATCATTTGAAGGAAGATTGATTCAAAGCGAAGGAGGAGATCAAAAGTTACATCTTACTTGTTAGCAGAACCTCATAAATTAATATAGAAGCGAGATTTTTTTAAATTAGCGCCAATTTTAGTCCCGGGGTGGTTGAAATTAAAAGAAATACGATATTTGGATTACCGCAGAATTGGAGAAAAATCTTTTTATTTTAGAAAACAGGTGGGGCTGCGCCACCTTCGGCGGCGCTTAATTTTAAGCATTAAACCTAAACTTTAACTTCCAGCGATTTGCGAATAGAATTAATATATTGATGACGATTTGGTTCTGGAAAAACCTTGGACTGTTCATCTCTTTCCGTTCAAGTTTTAGGCGCCTTCCCCCTCGAATTTTCATCCCCTTCCCCCTACATTTTTCCATTCCTAAAAATCTAGATTTTTCGAGGGAAGAAGCACTTTTCTAAACTTTAAAAAGCGATTCAATCCAGCAGCAGTAATCAAATCATTGGTTGCTTTTAGACTCCCCCAGTTGATGGCCAATAATTCTTCACCAGTGAAGCCAGTATCTCCTAGAGAAGTGCTCCCAAGATGGTTGAAAATAGATGGCCGGAAGAATTGTCTTGGCAAGAATTGCTTACATACTAGCCTAATTGGGTATTTCCTCTAAAATTATAAAGCAAAATTGAACCCTTATTCGGACTCTTCTTAATAACAAGGTTATCGTCGTCGTTGGGGCCTTAGGCTCGACAAAACTTGAGGCCTCAAAGGATTTTGATAGGTCTTGAGAGGCTTTACACAGACAGACAGAGACGGACGCAATTTTAGATCGAGGGGTCTTCGGCACTAAATGTGGGGTCATCGAGAGGTTTTATAAAGTTTGGAAGCGCATAAATGTTAATAGATTCTTCCCTGGGATTTTCGACCCATTCCCCTCGAATTTTCGCTACTTCCCCTTCCCCCGAGTTTGTCGTCTCCTTTTCTCTCGAATTTTTGCCCCTTCCCCTGGATTTTAGTCCCGTCCCCTGGAATTTCGGCCCCTCTCCAGAACTCATTTTGTGTACTGTTTTAGTTCGAAAAATTTCCCTACTTCCAATTAGCGTTCGACAACTTTCCAGAGAACACAAAATTGGTACGAATTATAGCCGCTCTTCAGAAAATTCCTTGGAAAAATTAGAAGTCTTCCTACAAAAATTTTAGTGTCATTTATTTCTCTATCTGACTCCCTTCTTCTTGACTAATCCCTCGAAATATTGCCTGTTTGTCTTGGCGTCCATCAGCGTCGCTCGGCCAATAATCTTAAAATTGGCTCCTTTCTTCACCAATCTAAGAAGAGAACCTGATTTAGCAGAAATTTAGGAATCATTCCTTTTGGATCCGCGTGGAGGATTGTTTGAAGCAAAGTTTGACCAGGATTGGTTGGATGATGTTGGATTCTGGCCCCTCCGAGGATTATTTCAGCCCTGGAAAATCGAATTTTTCTTTAAATTTTGTGCTACAGTATGTAAATTTAGTAAAAACCTACCTAATTTTGGATTTATCTTCAGGGCATTCAGTCAATTCGACTGATCTCACAGCCATCAAGTAGCCATATTCCGTTTTCCTATAGATCCTCGCACAGACCACATCTCTAGCAGAAAAAATGAAAACCTCATTGCTTCCAGACTAGACAAAACAATCGATTTCACTCAGCTTATTAATCAACTCACATGGTAAATATCAAAATTACCAGTTGGAGCGGCTATCAATTTAGAAAAAGCGCAACGGGGATTCCATTCCGGCTGGTTTTCCATCCCTGCCCAGTATTCTTGCATTACGAGATCTGGATCAGCTACGAGGATATTCTAAAAATTCAGATGAAGGTTGAATATTTCTTGATCTTACTTTGACTGTTATCATTTTACCACAGGTTGTTGTTTTTGAGTGGACTTCCGTTCCTTCATCATCTTCAGCTTCCTGAAAAAAAGCAATCAAAAATCCTCAACTTTGGCCATGTTTTTGATGACTTGGGATCGAATTTCCTTTAAATTTTTGACAACATGCCAAACAAGAAGGTCAGAAGTCTGTAGAAAATAAAGAAATCGACCAAAATTTAGCTGTTTTCCTCTCTCAATCTATGGATATTTGATCAGTTGGTTGAGCCAAATTCTGTACAAAACAAAGAATTCTATACAATTGAGATTCCCCATGGTAAATAAGCTAAAGATTTGCTCAATTTCTAGGGATTACACATCAAAAATGTGAAAACTGCTTCTTTTTGATAGGAAAGGAGCCCAAAAACAAGAAAAATATCAACTTTTCTTTAAAAATTTGTCATTTTTCATGAATTATTCGATCAATTGTCGCGGCTTTTTATCAAAAGCTGAAAGAAGAGACCAAGTTTTGGGACAAAAGGCTTCCAAAATAAAGGGAAATATTAATTTCTTCTTAAATTTTGTTATAAAAAAGCCAAAAATTCATAATTTCTCACATTCAATATAGAAATTGCTTACCTTGGTCCAATCAGATTTCTCCTCAAATTCCTGACTCCTCACCATCTTATCAACAGCTTCAAATGCCTCATAAACTCCTCGCAAAGCTTCAGCATACTTAAATGGAAAAAAGTAAGACTAAAAAGAAGCTAAACTACAAACTTTATGATGTTCTTCCTCCAACGTATCAGTCACCCCATAAAGGGTAGCTGATCTCATTTATATTTACAAGAATAAAATATACAAATTAGAGCACCATTATTAAAGGTAGAAAGAAGTGATTGAAATGGAGAGGCACCAGGGGGTTGGATGGTTGGTCTCTGCGTCTCTGTCACGTGTGGTGTGACGTAGGCCAAGGATTGTGGCAGCATATCTTCCTAGATTGTGTGCTATTTGTGTTGGAAAAATGATAAGAACGCGTCAAGTTGAGAGTTCTTTGACTTAGTTGATGCAAATAGGCGAGGGCAGGAAAATAGATAAACAGAAAATGGTCTCTGCTCGTTCATTCTGGTCGCCGATTTGTTCACTCTTTCACAATAATTCTAGGACTATTTAAGAGTTCTTGTTTCTTATCAAAGAACGGCAGAGACAGCAATGATTCTACTCCTTCTATCAGCTGTGCTCATCGGCTATGTGGTTTTGTTTTACATTCGGGTGGTCAAATATCCAAAGGGACCGATGCCATTACCATTCTTTGGCAATATGTTGCAGGTAGGTGAAGGGGTTTAGCTTTAGCTTCTTTCTTCATTTTTAGGGGAGTTCGACAAAATTGAGAAAATTTTCCATGTGGGACTCTTTTTTATAGTTACTGTAGCTAGAAAATAGGAGCAATTTTCATAATTCTACTTGATTTTTTAAAGGAAAATCGCCAAAATTTAGGAAAGCGAGATTTTTGTGCGTTGCTTTTGAATAATTAAGGCTATTGTAGCTACTAAATAGGCAATTTTTCTCACATTTTGAGCTATTTTTGCTGTTAGAATTAGAAGAATTTTTCGCCAAATGAAAGAGATTTAGATAGCAAATCCCCAGCGAATGCAAGATGATCTCCATCGGTGGAAGGCTTCCTATGGCGATATTTTTACTTTTTGGATCTTCTCTGAGCCAGTGGTTGTTCTAAACAACTATGATCTTATCAAGGAGGCCCTCGTCACCCACGGTTTGTGTAGTTCGCTCAGCGTACTCGACTCTATTTGCAGGCGAAAAATTCACCGATCGAACTAAACGCTTCCCAGAAACATTTTTTATGCACACAACCAATGGAGGTGTGACTTTTTCGTCGGGAGAAAGCTGGAAGGAACAAAGGAGAACGGCTCTACATATTTTGAGGGACCTAGGAGTTGGGAAAAACCTCATGGAACAGCAGGTTCAAGAACAATTGGAGCAATTTGTAGAGCACATTAGGAAGGAAAAGGACAAGGATCACGTCAATTTTAGATGGCCAATTCAGGTTCATTTCTGAAACTTTTTGCCCTAAAAATCACAAAATAAGCCATACAAATTGCTTAGTTTTTGGGAAAAATTGATTTTAGAAGTTTAAACTCGGGGATTTTAGAGCTCTTTGGCTTAGATTAAAAACGAAAAGTAATATTTTGAAGTTCTTTCTCATTTTTTTGGGCTGAATCGTCAAATAAAATCAATTTTTCTAGGTCCTGGTAGCCAATATAATCAACCAACTCCTCTACGGAGCCAGTTATCCTTTTGATAACTGCTCCCGATTGATGAATTTTGTCCAAACTCTCACTGGAATCTTCGTCAATCTCTTTGAAAACCCCCTCACCACTCTAGCCATAGTCTTCTCCTGGATTGAATCAGTTCCATTCCTCGGCTACGCGGTTGTTGGAAAACAAAAGGAACAACTGCAAAGGGTGAGAGAGACATTATCTATCTCACAGAATTTAGTGCATTACCCATGTGAGACAAGACGTTAAGACAGCATTGGAAGGGTATGACAAAGAAAACGAGCCGGAGTGTTTGGTCCAAGCTTATTATCAAAAAATTGGAACAAATGAGCATCTTAGGTAGGGGAATAATTGAAGTAGCCCAAAGAAAATAGAGGGGCAAAGCTTTTCTCTATCTCGAATTCTATGAATATTGGCTTGATTTAGAATGGATCAATTATACAACGTCTGCTCTGATTTCTTTATAGCTGGATCAGAGACTACAACCACTACCTTAAGATGGGGATTGCTTCGATTGGCAAAGCATCAAGATATTCAAGTACTTCTTTGAGAAATTTTCATCAATTATTTTAGGAAAAAGTTAGAAGAGAAGTCGCAGAAGTGGTTGGTTTCGATCGAATGGTGACAATGAGTGATAAATCTAAAATGCATTATACCGCTGCTTTTATTGCTGAACTTCAACGAGTTTCTAACGTTTTTCCTGTAAATTTGATGAGGAAAAATACAGAGGTAGAAGAGGTTTTTGATAAAATAATTAAAGCAAAACTCAGGAGGTAGCCATTTCTGGACATGCCATTCCTATTGAAACTATGCTTTTGCCTCATATTTTTGAAGCGATGCAGGAGGATGCGAGGTTCCCTGAGCCGGAGGAGTTCAAGCCAGAAAGATTTTTGAACAAAGATGGGAGCATTAATGCTGTAGGAGATAGAATTAAAAAGAAAGATTTCCAATTTTTTTAGGAATTGGTCAACCAGACTTTAGTCTTCGGAATGGGAAAGAGACAATGCGCTGGGGAGGGATTGGCAAGAGTTGAAATGTTTCTAGGAATTTCGACAATTGTTCAAAGGTTTTTCTTTGGAAGAGATTGAATTAAGAAGAAATTTAGATTTAAAATCCTCCCATCCCCAGGACAAGAAATTGATTTGAAGGACTCTGATGGAGCTATTCGTTTCCCAATGGATCAAACTCTCAGAGTGGAAGAAGTTAATCGCTCCTTGTATAGATAAATTGAACGAATAATTGATCGATTTTTGAGTAATAGAAGAGCCATTTCTTTCAATTTTATCAGTTCAAATCTTCTTATCAGTTTCTTTCATAGTGGCCGTCTACAACAAATCTATTTCAACCATTTATTCTCGGCGTTTTTTAAAAATACTAGCTAATCCAAAGATCTTACGATTTCTCTAATCATCCACAATACCATATATAAAAGCAATTAACTTTCATAAATAAACCGTTCCTTCATCCTCCAAAAATTGAATCAGAATTGTAAAAATTGAGGAAAATAGCTCCTTGTGAGCTAATTCGTTAGTGGTTTGTGGCTATTTCTTATCTGCCTTGCTATTAGATTTACTCTTATCAGTGCCTTTTCGTTGCAATAAACTCCTTTTCAGCCATAGTTTGCCTCGAAAAATGCCTTATACAATGGAAGAGCTGATTATGAAAATGTATGAGGCTCAAGCAATAATAATTGAGAAGGAAACTTCGCTAGAAATAAAAAGTAAAAAGTTGGAAGAAAACTATGAAGCTGAGATAAAACGATTGAAAGCTGAAGTCGCACGACTTCAGTCGGAGAATTCAAACAAAAGTCAGCAGGAGATTGATCCAAAAGGTTGGTTGAGTCGTCAACTTTTTAAAGGATTTAGTCGCAAAATTAGAGGAAGAGCTTTCTATCGCAAAGTCTGAGAATTTTCGATTAAGCGAACGATTAGAAATCGTAGAGTCATCTATAAGCCAAATAATAAATCAGCAGCTCTTCCAAAAAGGTTAGTTAGCTTCTATTTTTAAACAAAAAGCGGACAATTTAGTGGAAAAATTGGAAAAATTAGTTGGCTCAATGGAGTTGAAGAAACAACCAGAATCTGCTGCAAATCAAACTAGAAATTTCGAAGAATTGCTTTCCAATATGCAATCTCCGCTGACAAATTCAGAGCTAATAATAGAAGAAGAACTAGTCTCCAAAATTGATGACAATAAAAGGCAAGGAATCATAGAATTGGCCGAAAATCGTTGGCTGACTGAGTACGAAAAATTGAAGGATCAACAGAACAAAAAGGACTCATTAGTTTTAGCTCAAGATGTAGATAAAACACCATCTGAATTGAATTACAAGACTCCGAGGGAAGAAGAGAGAAGTCCAATGGAGCAAATATTGAATGAAGAAGGTTTCACAGCATTAATTTTTAATAATTTGCAGGAGAAGAAAAGCAAGTGATTGTAGAAGAAAGCGAATCCCTTCAAACCACATCGGTATAATTTTAGATTTTTAGTCTGTTTGAAAAAATAAGATAAAACTGCGTATTCGCGGAGAGATCTGGGTTTTGCTCTGCGTATACCGTATTTCTTCTAATAGAAGCCGATCTAACGAGGGGATTAAAAAATAGAAGTCCCCGGCTTCTATTAGAAGAAATACGGTACTTGATTCCTTTAAAGAGAAAATAATATTTTATTTTACCGTATTTTTAGATTTTAATTATGGACGGCTATTCGACTTATTTGCTCAATTCGACGACAAATTCTTGGGATGAATTAATACTCACTCTTCCAATGGAAATGACCTCGTTTGGAGCTGTTTTAGTCAACAATGAGATTTATATTTTTGGAGGAGAGTCCAACAATACTCCTCAACAGCATTGCCATAAACTAAAAAGTGATGGAAGCTGGCAGAAATTGGCTTCACTACATGAAAAGAGAACAAAAATTTCTAGTAGCTGCCTGCTTTATCAGGGAAATATCTGGGTTATTGGGGGTAATCCAGGGAATCACGAGAATCTCAAATCAGTTGAAAAATATAATATTTCACGAGATAAATGGACCTACAAGGCGTTAGTTTTTCACCCCCAAAGTTTTAGGCAAATTCTTCCAGAGATTTGAATAATAGCAGAAGTCATATTGTAGCAGCACTATTTAAGGATAGAATACTTGTTTCTGGAGGATACCATGAATTCGCAATGGAGATCTACGATCCTGAAGTAAAGAAATGGCAATTATTTTGCGATCTTCCATTTGATTTTCATGACTATTCGATGGCAATTAACAAGTCAATCATCTCAATTTATGGCGGCTTTTCAAATGGAGCATTAAACAGCGTCTGGGAAATGGACACCGAAGATCCTGAGAAGTTATGGACGGAAAAGCAATATTTTAAACGGGCACGCTATAATTTTGGGATTGGAAAGCTCCCAAATGGTGTTATTATATTTGGTGGAGATTCTGCTGGTAATACTTCTGAAATATTTGATGGAAATAGATGGACTGATGGACCAAAACTGCCCCAAGATTTTTCGTCGTTTGCCTACATTTCTATTCCTCAATTTCTTGAAGAAAGATTTCTTAACGATTTTTCAATTCTTACAATATCATCTCGCTTTTGAAAATAAATTTTTTCGCTTCTTTCTCCCAAGGTGATAACAAAGAAAAACCCACACAGACTACGTAGGCTGGACGAATACAGTCTGGTGCCATCGTCTGTTCTTTATTGTAATCTAATCTCAAACTTGTAGCAGAATGGTGCTTGACTTTCAGACACCGGAAGAGATAGCGCTGCAGTCACCAAATGCGGAGGCTTGTTCATGTTCTTTAGCTATCAGAATTGATCTTTTCACCGAAGTTGACTCACAGCAAAGGATCTTTATCACTGGGAAAAGGTTTATAAAAGCCAAAGGAGTGGCCTGATTGTGTCGTGCAGCACTTCTCGCTTCTTCTTTTTTCAAATAGATCAAAGCTATTCTTTTAATTAGCCTAAGACAGTAACCCAAATAGTCAAGAAACTTGCAATTTTTGAATCCTAAAGAAATCTTCCCAAATTATAAGTTTTAGAGAAGATCAATGGCACAAAAGTTGTTCCCAAATTCCTAAAATTAGTGGTTCTCATCTAGGGGAAATCGTCTTGTTTTCAAAGCTCATCTTTCTTCAAAAATGTTCACTATTTTTCAGATAAAAAGCTATCTTTGGTAGCTTCGATCCCTATCTCTGCCACATTTGTTTCTTCTAACCCCGTCTGCTACCCTAATTCTTCTCCACTTGAAGAGTTAAATTGAAGTAAGTTTAGGAATGACTGAAGTGCCCGATATGGTGAAGCTCTACCAAGCGCAAGCTGCCCTGGCTCAGGCGCAGGCTTTATTCTTCGAGAAATCGGTTGAGCTTGAAGAGAAGAACAACGAATTAAAATTAAAAGATAAAGAAATCCTTGTTTTGCAGCAAACCATTGAGAGGATTACTCAAGAGAAGGAGATACTTCAAAAGGAATTGATACATTTTAAAATTGGTTAGCTTGATTTTAAATTTTAAAAAGCGAAAAATCTTTTTTTAGATAAATCAATCGACTTTGAAATAGCCAACGCCATGTCGTACGAAGATGAGATTGAAGCTACAGCTGTAGGTTTTTAACAATTTTTCACTTTTGGTGCCGGTATTTTGAATGAAATTTCTCAAAAATCTACCTAACAATTGTCTAATTTTCTGCAGTTTTGAGAGTTCAGCAAAGAAAGATTCTAAGCCGCTTCCCAGACAGCTAAAATAGCCTCAATCTCGATCAAATGATCAATTGATATGAGTGGCCTTTTGATCCCAAAAATAAGTAGAAAGAAATGACTCTTGATTCATAAAAGCTAAATAAAACTCATAAAAAATATCCCTAAATCAATGAAGAAACTCTCCTAGGTATTGGTTATGGGAGGCAAGACGGATTGGACTCAGAAGGCCATCTACTTACTCAATTCGGATGCCAACGAATGGAAAGAATTGAAGCTAACTCTTCCTTATGAAATGAAAGAATTTGGAACAGTTATCCTCAACGATACACTTTATATAATTGGTGGATACTCTCGAGGAACAAAAGCCCAACAAGAAGTCCACAAGTTGAACAACGACGGAACTTGGAGTGAAGTGGCTGAGTTGAATGAAAAACGTACCAATCTGCAACATTGTTGCGTCGTTTATAAGGGAGAAATTTGGGTGATTGGTGGCTATCTGAGTGGACATAAGATGCTCTCAGATAGGAGTCTGAAAACAGTCGAAAAATATAATGTTGCTGAGGATAAATGGACCTACATGCCGTTAGCTTTTTTTAAATTTTGAGATGAAAATTTCAGACAGTTAAACACCTCAAGATCTCATACGACAGCAGCTGTATTTAAAGACAAAATCATTGTAGCTGGCGGCTGCCAACACACTGTAGCCTTGATTACCGTAGAAATGTTTGATCCCGAACTGCAGCAGTGGTCCATCTTTTGTGATCTTCCTCTTGATCTCTACGGTCAATCGATGCTTTTAAACAACTCAATTCTAACCATTTTTGGTGGTTATCAAGGAAAATCTGGGCCAATTAATAGCGTCTGGGAAATTGATCTCGAAGATCCTGACAAGAAGTGGACAAAGAAGGAGGACCTCAAAAACCCGAGGAGCCGATTCGGAATTGGAAAGCTGCCAAAAGGAACGATTGTTTTTGGAGATGCTGGAGATTTTGGAGATTCTACGGAGATATTTGATGGAAGCGCTTGGACAGATGGACCTAATATTCCGAATAAACTTCTCGACTTTGGGTCAATTGCCATTCCCCACTCTATTGAGGAAAGACTCCTTGAGAATTTTTCATAAACTTAGTATATTCTCTAATAAAAGCTCTAGACTTTTCGTTTTTATTCTTCAAAAAGTGGGCTGCGCCGCCTCTGGCGGTTCTTTGAAGGTCCTCCCAATTTTTTTCACTTTGTGAAAACTTTAAGTCATCTTTCCTCTCTAATTTTATCTGGGACTTTCCCCGGAATTCCTGAAAATTAGAAAAAAAGCGACCGCTTCCCCCAAAAAAAAATAAATAAAAAAGGATTTAACCGGATCTGGACAAAAAGGCCGCGGATGGACAGATGAACAGGATGAACAGGATGACACGGAAGAATTTTATTTAGTTTAGACCAATCGAAGAATTTTGTAGTAAAAAAACGTTAGAAATAAATTATACTTTCTGTCGAAACTTGCAAAAAATTTGATTATCCTTTTGAAAATATTCTCCCAAGTTGGGTATTCATCTTTTCTCGCTCGGATTGGATGGCTGAAGCAGAAATGGCCAAATTTTCACTTAGCCCTTCAGAGCGCAACTACGGTAAGGGAGGGAACCTTTTTTAGTTATTTTTAGTGGCATTGGAAAACAGTCCTGGATCAATCTTACCGTCGGAGAAGCTGCTTCCACGTCGAGAAGCTCTCTTTTTAGTGACAGGACTCTCGCTTTGTTTCTACTTGTTGGATGGTCGATTCGCTAATCATGCTTGTACTTTGTTGACTTCCGTCCCGGCAGCCATCTTCACCTACAAAGTTTTGAGCGAAGAAAGTCCTTCTCAAGTAGGCTATCGCTCAATTCTTTTCTACTGGGCACTCCAAGGAGGCCTAGAATTATTGGATGTCGCATTAGCCGATTCGTATGGCTATTTTCTCGCTAAATTCATCCTCATGTCGTTTGCATTTGGACACGCTGCCAGTCAGAACAAGGAAGCCTTCTACAAGATGGTTAATTCGAAGCCTCTACCACTCGATTCCACTCAATGCATCACTTCGATTGTTTCTCTTTATGACACAGAGGGCTACGCGATTCAAACGCCTGTTTCTTCCATCTACATGGAGAGTACGATCACTGCTTGTCCTATTCACTCTAATGATGAGGTTAGATTCACTTTTGAGTTTAAAAAAAACATTTTCCAGGTGACGATGATGAGCACTCAAAGAGATTCAGAGAATCGACATGGAATCAATCGAGCTCAGACTCCTCATCCAGATGCTTTCGCTGACGACACAGATTTTAATTGCCTTTTGCCCCAACAGCAAGATAGCCAATGCACGGTGGAGCTCGGCTTCGGTGATATGATCACCACTCCAATGGAGAGATTGATCTTCAAAAATCCGAAAGAGACTCTCTCCATTTCTGTTGTGAATATAAGCGCGCACAACATGATGTGGGCTTTGAAATGTAATGCCCTGCATCGATTGGCTGCCTCTCCAGCTTGTGGAGTAATTCAAAAAGGAGGCAAGGAGATTATCAGTGTTGTTTATCGTGAAGGAGCCAGTCTGGAACTTGCGGCTCAAGACAAACTGGCTATTGACTACGCCTTCGACGAACAGAACCAATACAACTCGGCTTTTGTTGAAAGACCCGATAAAAAGCGCCATCTTCTGCGTGTCAGTTACGAATTCGAGTGAAACGTCAAAGAAATAAAATGTTGTGAGCTGGGTTTGTTTAATACCTTTTAAAGGGCTCAAAGTCAATAAATGAAGTAGGCGATATTTTTACGCTTTGTTTACGTGTTATAAATGCTCTATAAAAGTAGCATTATCCTTTGATAAATCAGTCTTGCCTTCACTCTCTTATCTATAGGGGGTGACCCTCCGGTCGTGGTGATCATGGGTTTATAACATGCGAGCAAGTTCTTATCGCTTCTTCTCACACTTGATTGATTATTTCTATTAAATAATAAGCTCTGACCTTTTCCTATTTGATGACTACATCTTTATTTCACTAAAAGTTTCCATTTTTCAAGCGATTTCCTCTTGAATTGCCTGATTCAAGTAGTTACAGCATCCTCGAAAAAAGTCCAGACTATAAATTCATTTTAAAAGAATGCCTACAAAGGATGAAGATGCTAAGATGCAAATGTATGAAGCGCAGGCAATACTGTTAGAGAAAGAACAAGAGCTAAATGAAAAGAACAAAAAATTGATGGAATATAAAGAAACAATTGAGCAAATAAGAAAAGAAATTAGTAAGTTTTCACTAGAAAAAGAGAACAATGACAACGAAGGTTTGATTTATTTTATTACAAGGAGGACTGCGCCACCTTCGGCGGCGTTTAATTTTAAGCATTGAACCTAAACTTTAACTTCTTGCTAATAGAATTAATATATTGATGACGATTTTAGTCCTGGAAAAAACCCTGGGCTCATCTTTTCCCCTTTCATTTTTAGGCCCCTTCGCCCCTCGAAATGTAGTCCCGTTTCCCCTCGAATTTTCATCCCTTTCCCCCTCAATTTTTTTCACCTTTCCCGTCAAATGTTAGTCCCAACTCCTCGAATTTCCATAAAAAGGTTTTCCCTTCGAATTTTAGGCCCAGCGAAAGGCAGATTAGCGGGCCTTTGGCCCAAAATGTGGGGGTAATCGAGAGGCATTCAATACTTTGGTAGCACGTAAAAATAACTTTGCGTGTACGTAAGATGTTAGCAGGCGCGGAAATGGAAAACAAAAAATAAGCAAAAATATTTGGCGTGAGTAGGGATCGAACCCTCGAACAGCCGATTCGAACCAAAAACCGACCTCGCGTCTAAAGCCTAAAATTCATCAATTCAATAATTTCAAAGCGCGGGGTTCTACAAAAGCGTGACAGACAGACAGATACCGTAGCCGATTATTTTTATTAGATTTTTACTTTTTTAGCCAAGAAATTGAAGGACCAATTGACCATTTCTAGCAATAGATATCTTCTATTGTCTGATAAATTGACCGCCTTACAATTGACTGTGAATCAAAATTTTAGAAAATTAGAGGGATTAGATCACCGAAACTCTTCGGTAGAAATTCGCGTCTCTTTCATTTTGTTGTTTAGGTCTTAATCCTGGATGATAACGACCAGAATTGTAAAATGCTTATTTTTGATTCAAAAAAAGGAAAATGGCGAAAATTGTTGCTTCAACTCCCTGAAGAAATGTATTACTACAAGGCTGCTGTTGTCAACGACGAAGTGTATGTATTTGGAGATAGGTCCAAACGATGCTTGAAGCTAGACGACAATGGGAAATGAATAGAATTGGCCAATTTGAATGAGTCAAGAAATGGATTTGCTTCAGTGGTTTATCAAGATGAGATTTGGGTGATGGGTGGAAATAATTTTGAAGGTGTCATCCTCAAAACTGTTGAGAAATACAATCCAACTAACGATAAATGGAGTATAATATCGTGAGTTAAAAAGAACGCTTTTAGCAACAAAAAAATAGGCCATAACTCCGCTCATTTTTAGCCATTTTTTGAGCTTTAAAGCGCGTTAGAATATCAAAACTGAGCTGAACCCAATTAAATTAGCCAACTTTTGGAGATGTGGACGTCATTTTTTGCTTTTATTTTCCTCCACAACTTGAAAGAGCTCATAATTTTCAGCAAAATGAATATGGAAAGATCAGGTCATTCAGCGGCTATTTTTAATAAGAAAATATTTGTCGTTGGTTCTTGCGAGGATTCCGCAGCTCTTCAATCGGTAGAATTCTACGATACAATTTTAAAGAAATGGATTTTACTCAGCTACACTTTGCCACTTCAACTTGGTTATCAACAAATGTTTACTTACGATAATGGCTTAATAATTATCGGCTATTCAATAGACTATGCCTATACTGGAATATGGAAATTTGATCCAATTGCTAAGGAATTCACTCTAATGGAAAAGACCAATACTTCGATTGTAAATTTTGGAGCCGTAAAAATTCTCAATCTTTTTATGATTTTCGGCGGCGAGAATTATGAAAAAGATGAAATATTAAAATCTGTATTATTTTTTGATGGAGCCCACTGCAGAGAAGGACCTAGCCTGCCAGAAGGAATACACAATTCGACTTTTGCTGCTCTCTCCCGCTCTTGTGAAGAAAAACTGTTACGCCAATTTCTTTCAGTCAAATGCTAATAAAATATCCCTAGGTTTATTTGAACAATTATTCAATT
The DNA here is from genome assembly GCA_932521405.1 of Oscheius sp. JU1382. NCBI lineage: Eukaryota > Metazoa > Nematoda > Chromadorea > Rhabditida > Rhabditidae > Oscheius > Oscheius sp. JU1382. Next base: position 8,962,030 of record OW051479.1, read on the forward strand.
AGTGTGAAGCAATTCCTGGCAATACAAACCGCTTCGGCGTTTTGGAGCATCTTCTTGCGGAGATATTAGTCATTTTTCGCTTTTCATATAAGAAAATTTATAATAAAAAGTCTAGACGAAAGCTTGAACTTTTCATTAAATAGAACAAATGTCTTGTCAAACACTCATTGATCGTAACAAAAACCACCGAAACACCACTCTCTCCGTTGGCAATTGTCTTCAGAATTGCTGGCACATGTGCGCTCAGTTTTGTAATAGCACCGGCCTCCTTGTCCTTGATTCTTGCAAAATCCAAATGGCCGCTTTTTACAATGCCTTTGGTCGATGCAAGATTCGGCAGAGATGGATCCTAAATCTACTTTATTTTGTCAACAGGGCTTTCTCACCAATCAAGAGGATGGAGAAGAAAAGAAAAGTGATGCCAAAATAGCGCGACATTGTTATGTCTTGTGGGACGGTTGGGCCAGCTTTTATTCAAATTTTCTGGACAATAGAAGTATGGGTGATTCTGGCTTTTGGTTTCATTCCAAAGCTGGACAAGGTTCAATGGGGGCAAAAATAGAGAAAAAAAAAATCAATGAATAGGCTACAAAAATCATATGGGACTCGAATTCATCTTAAAGTTTGAAGGGGACAGGGTCGCTTTAGATAAACTCATTTAAGATACAAATAGTCTTTATTGATTAGTCTTATCCCAATTATTCCAGTGGCCGTAGCACAATCCATTTTGGTTATTACACCACCAATTGCTATTGCAATCGTCTCCGCCGTTGCATCCTTGATTCTGATGATACCAGCATTCTCCACTTCCTCTACACCATCCACCTGATTGTTGTTGACAATGGCTGTGGTCATTGCAACGTCCCCATTGAGCAGAAATTGATCCTAAAAATGTTTTTATTTTGGCTTTTCTCTCATCTACCAATGAGGAGAATAGAGAATAAGAAGAAGGTGATGGCGAGGCGCATTGTTGATTTGCTTATTCAACCATTTCTCTTTTATAAAACTAGAGGAACAAAGAGAGAAATGTGATGGGTGATCGAACCTTGATTTGGACAAAAGAATGGGCAAATTTCGTTGAAATTCGAGCAAAATCTAATTAAATCTAAAAGTGTTCTATGTTCAACAATTGGAAAATATATGTAGATTGAACAAAACATACACGAGGAATAGTTAATGCAGTTAGTTTCGTAATTGTTTCTGGGCGATTTTAATTTATTTATGAGCTTTTTTTGTTCAGGCGGAAAAGAAGGGGAGGGCGAAGCAGCCATTTAGGTTTCTTCATTCTTCCCTGTTCTCTTCTCAATTCCTTCCAATATCTTTTATTTTTTAAATGATGAGCGATGGAGAAGATTGTAGTGATTATGAAGAAGAAGATGAAGAAACTAAAGAAGAGAAGAGGAAAAAAGAAGAAGCTGTAAGTTTTCCCTCAATTTTAAAAGTTTATTTTAATTTTAAGAGAGGACCCTTTGATATCCAATCTATAGATATCAATATAATACCCAGAATCTTGGAGAAAATGAACTACACTGAATATTCTCGATTTGAAGGACTCTGCAAATTTAGTACAGCAGCTTGTATGAAATTAAAGTCTTCTACGACTATTCCTAAAACAGTGGGGACAATTTTCATCAATGAGGTCTCATCAAACTTCTCTAAGTTTTAATTAAATTTTAGAAGAGTTTGAAAATTAGTACGAGTAGTTATTGGGAAGAGAGCCCTGAAACTACTAGGCGAGTTCCATGGAATGTGGCGATTGCTGGAAAAGCTCAAATTAAAGCTGCTGTTTTGAGAATTCCGGTGGGTTTTTGGAGCAAAATGGTCACTAGGATTATGGTATTTTTTAGCATCGAATAACTACCAAACGTCTTCAATCTGTGATAGATTTGTTCAAAAAGAATCGCACAAGAATTCGTAGTTTGATCCTATCAGAGCAGCTCATCTTCGACCCAGAGACATTAGAGAATCTTCTCTCAACCACAGGCGTTGATTACATCAAATCACATCAATTCTTTCCCAAACAATTCTTCTCTCAAAGGATCTTTGACCATGTAAATCAATCCATTTTTTATTGGAATCAGCTTTGCAGTTGTATTGTGTAGATCTTGGAGATACTGGCTTCACTAATGATGAATTTTTATCCCTAAAATGGGAGGGGGAGATGCGCTGTTCTAATGATTCTATCTCTTATCGTGGATTGAATATGTTCTTATATGTGAGTTAGACCTTTAAAAAGTATGAAAATCTAAATTGCTAGCAGTGGAAGAGAGGAGAAAGAGAGATTGGAGAAATTTCCATCAGAATGAGTGGCTATGCTAGACCATTTCAAATAGCCTTGGAGAATCTTGATGCCAATCCTATTTGGTCCCCAGAACATCATAAAAATAGCCTAATCGGAAAAATGCCAATTTCTGATTATCCACCAATGGAAACTGGCGATCCCTTTGAGTTCTATTCCATTTGGAGGAGCGACGATTGTTTGAATTCTGGAATAATTGTCCATCTATCAATGGAAGAAGTTCAAATATGTAAGAGGAGGGATGACAACGAAGCTGATTATCTTCTATACGAATTGACAGATGACCAATTTTATTGTATGACTGGATCGTGAGCAAAAATCGCTTCTTTCTAATTAGTTTTAGATGCCGCTATTGCTATCATTTCTCTCCTTGTGGGCATAGGCGAACCTTTTCAACAACTCGCTTTAAACTAGCTTTTCCTAGGCTTTGGAAAGGAATCATGTCGACTGTTACTGTAATTCTTTTAGGCATGTTTTAAAATACTTGAAATGTTAGGCAGCTAAATGGACAGCTACTTTCACTAGATCTTGGCAAATTTTAATGGGAGCTCCTCGAATTCCCGTCCAAATATCAATGAAGAAAAACATGATTCATCAAGAGAACCCACAAAATAATCAAATACTCCACTATTGGCAATTACTCGAGTTGTATTTATTTATATTTTGAGGGAATTTAAAAATAAATAGAGAGAGATTGCATGTATCTTTGTTATTCCAGGAGAATTCTCTCAAAAATTGTGATCAATACTAGGCCATTCATTTTCAGTCTTTGTTGTTCTAAAACTGGCCGTGAATTCTTTTCCAGATTGAGCAAAATGGGGGTACATACGTGGGAGGAGAGATCAGCTAAGTCTATGTGCTCTCTGTCTGTCGTCGAATTGGTCAGTTTGCTCAAAAATGATGTCTCGCCTGTGCTTCCTTCTCCTCTTTTTTGTTCTAGCTCAAGGTGCTAGAGATCTATCACTTTCTCTATTTTTCGCTTCTTTCAGTGGATGAAGTCTCCTCAAAGAGTTGCACATCCAGCTCTCAATGTAGGGGAAGATGCATTGGAGGATTATGCTGGTACAGCACTGGGAGGAGTTGCTCCATTGGTTTCTTTCAATGCGCTGGGTTTCAAAACTGTATTGATGGAATGTGCCAGTTTCTTGAATAAATAAAAATTATTTGATTTAAAGATTTATTCAATCGACCCTCACTAATAGGCAATATAGCACAGTTCATTCTCTGGGTTACACCACTCATTATTTGGACACTTGCCATCCGGGTCACAACGTTTAAACAGTCTGTACCAGCAGGTCTTACAGTTCTCGACGTTAGGTAGTCCGGTGCACACCGAGTCTTCCGGAGTCAAGCGACAAAAACAATACCATTTGGTCTAAGAGTACAATCATTTTTGTCAAGGCATGGCTACGCTGGGAAAACTTCTAAAATAATTGATTCAATCCTCTTTTCTACAAATGATTACTAGCTGGGAGAAGGGAGAGCAAAATACAGGCTACGAAAAAACGGCGAATGATTGGAATTTCTTGCAAATTGGTTTTCCTTTATAGAAGAGGAGGACAAAAGAAGAAATGCGACCATCCTGTGAATTTCAAGCCTTCAAGACCTTTTTGTTTATACATTATAAAAAATTTATTTTTAGTCTGGCAATTATACTACTGGCTGTAGCACATTCTATTGTTCTTGTTGCACCACCAACCATGGTCGCAATGCCAATTGCCATGATCATGGCCATGACGATGACAGTTGGAACCAGTCGGGTACCAGCAAGAGCCGCGATGTCCTGAGCCTCTGCAAAGGCCACCTCCTCTTTCGTTACAATCATTATTTCCGTTGCATCTAGCCGAGATGGCTTCTAAACCATTATGAGGGTTCCTCTTAGGGTCTAGAAGTTACCGATGAGGAGGATGGAGAGCAAAAAGAAGACGATACCAAAGTGGCGCATGGCTTATCTTCCTTTCCAATCACTCCTCTTTTATGTAAATTTCAACAAAGAGAAGGTTATGACCATTTTTAGCTTTTGATTTCAAGTTTTTTTCAATTAAAGAAGGAACAAAGACTGATCAAACCAGAAACAGTTTCAATTTGAATACCATCTAGGTTGAATTAATTTCTAAAAGTGAAGCAGAGCTCAAAAATCAGAACATAGCAGAATCCTTCCTGATTGAAAGAAGGAGAAAGAGGGAAGTACGTAAGAAAGAGATAGAGAGAGGGACGCAATTGCGTTTGAAACAAAATGCTGTAGTGCACGCGGGAAACAACGCCGTATTGCCCGCAATCTACTATTAGTCGTCGTCATCTGACGCTCAGATGAGCATATCGACTTGTTGTTTTTGTCGAGGAAGATCGAAATTTACGTTTGCTAAATCCTTCCGCGAAAAATGTCCTAAATGCTCAAAGTTTAATTTCAAGCCGACCACTCCTGGCTTCTGGTGAGTTTTTTTTTTCAGATAAAATGACATCATTTTTCAGCTATTCTATCAATCCTTGCAAAAATAATGCAATAGAGTTGGTTAAATTCCAACTAAATGAGCTATGCAACATTTGCAAGAAGATTCATATCATCGGTGGGTATCTTTGTTTATTTTTGTTTTTCAGACAACTTTTCTCATTTTTTTCGTTTAAAATATTCCATTATTATAAAAAGATGAAATTTTAGAGCAATTCAAGCTGTTTTTGAGTTTGCAAAGATAAATATAAAATATGAAGGCCTTTATTAAAAGCTAAAAACAGTAAACGGCAGCCAGTTTGATAAACACGCGAAACGATTGTTTTGATATTTTCGCAAACCTTTCTTTTGAAATCCTCGATTTATTACTGTAGAAAGTAGCTTTAAAAAAACTAAATTTCAACCCATTCTTTTGCAGATAAAGCAAGCAAGAGGAAGATAAATCCTGTAACTTGGACGTTTACGCAAAAACCTCTTTCCGATGAGAAAGACAAAGTTGTGGAGAATTCTTCAGCAAATTCTGAGCCCGCTAGTCCACCAGAATTAGATTGCGATAAGGAAAATGGATTTAAATGTCCTGATACAGCAACATTTACTCATAATGGAATGCAATTTATCATTGACATGGAAGAGGCTAATAAAGAAGCACTTGAACGCAAACGTCGCAAGGAAGAATGTGAAACAGTTAAAAAGAATGCCCTTGCTAATATAACTTTAATGAATATGACGTCTCCCGCCGATATTACACAAATAGCAGAAAGTAAGGAACCAATCGAGGAAAAACCTCCTACTCCATTTGAAATGGAGGATGATTCCGATTTGGAGAGCATTGAACCAGTCGAAGTTTATAAAAAGGAGGATTTCGAGAAGCTCCTACAGAAATACAACAAGCTCAAGGCCAGATGTTCTGATTCATCTGGAGATCTCAAAGAGCAATTAGCAACGGCGAAGAAAAGAATAGAAATACTGGAATCAAAAGAAAATAGTATGGAAATCGAAGCAAATCGTTTAAAGTATCAATATACCCAAGTCCTATCCACATTCTTTGATCTGGCTTCACTACTGGGCGCTAACATTGTCCAATTACAAAAAGATTTGGTTCAAGATACCGACTTATCTAATTGGGGAAAGTGCGCCGTACAAATGGTGGAAACTAGAAGTACATTTGAAAAAAAGCTGCGAAGAGAAAAAGAAGAACAAACCGACTTGATTCGAAGTAGTTTTCTTGTCCATTCACATTTGGCTAGGGTATTAGGAGCGAAAAATAAGGAAATCAATCCTTTGCTATTAGAAGAACCAGTTAAACATGTAGCGACAAAGATCGCATTATCCAGATGGAGTGAGCTTCTCACGGCCAAGGCGTCTACACTATCAGCACTCAAGAAGGATTGTGATGCGTGCAAGCCCTATATAGAATTGATTGGAGGCTATTTTGAAATGAAAGAGTATCAGAATAATTATGACTTTTTTCAAGCATTGAAAGACAAGATGCTTGAATTCTCGGATGATTATACCAGTAAGGACAAAGAGCTGCGGGCAAAAAGGCGTGCAGTAAAGCTGGTTGGACAGAGCCTCAAAGAGTAAGTGATTGTTTTATATTCCCTCCGTCGTTTGTGTCGCCTTATTTTTAAATTCCCGTCACTTTTGTCGCCGCAATTTTAAATTCCCGTCACTTTTGTCGCCGCAATTTTAAATCCCTGTCGTTTGTGACAACTGTTCAGCTTGATTTGATTAAAACCTAATTAAATACATTTTTCAGAGCCACTCAGTCAATACAAACAATGAAACCACGATTGCAAGACTATTCCTACACCCATTCATATATAGAGAATATTAGAGAAGCAGATTATAATAATTTGTCGCATTATGAATTCCTCAATTCGCTCGAGGGTTTGCTAAGAGAGTAAGTTTTCTCATAGATTTTCTAATCGACCCTTTTAGATTAAAAAAGCTACGAGTTTTTAAACAAGAACTGGAAGATGATTTCAGGCATTTGCCTATAATTAATAAACGCGGACCCCTCGAACAACTACTTTTTAAGCATAAAAACTATTCAATTTTCAATATGTTGGTCAATCACGACGACCAAAAGCTAAACATACAATCTTATCTGCAACATAGGATGAAGATTATGATAAGGAGAGGAGAAAAATACAGAAGCATACCGTTGAAGTCATTCCGCCAGGCATTTGTAACAAAACGAGGGCAGCTCATTCAACTTCTCAAGTATATGTATGCGCAAAATTATAATTGCCAACATGTAGGTTTAACCAAAAATAGAATAATGAAGCCTCAAATTTAGATCAAAACTCTGGCTAACTATTTTGCTAATGACATGAACTCAGATGAGGAAAAGGAGGAAAAAGAAGAAAACAAAGAAGAGGAAGTAACAGAAGCAGATGTATCATCAGTAGCAGAGGAAGAGCTTGTTGACACTTTTTGTGTGGATGCGCCTGGTCCTGCTAATGAGAAGAAGGCAGAGCTTGAAGGTCTTGATCAAGAATCTGCGTTATCGAGGTTATCAACAAGACAAAAGGACGAAATCACCCGGTATACTTCCTTTATTAAAATCTAATTCATTTTCAGTGGTATTATGACCCAATTGAGATTGGGAATAGAATATGGAACTACTTTACTAATTTAAAATATGCATAATCTTCAAACCGGTTTTCTGCCGATTGGATTTAAACTCTGGCGGATTATATATTCTTCTTCTGACTTGTGACATACCAGTTGTTGGCTATTCTTTCTCCTTGAATTGTTCTCAAATCTCTTGCCCTGTCATTTTTTGCCAACCAAATCTATTTTTATACTTGCTCTTATCACCGATTGTGTTTATAAAATGGGTACATTCAATAAAATATTATAATTACATGGTCAATCAACTATTCCTGCTTGACAAAAAGAATTGAAAAGCATCTACTCCGAGGAAGAGACTTGGATAAGATAGGCAATCCAATTTTTAAAAATTAGTAAAATCCTTTGTGACAGGTGCCAAGAAGGGGTTGAGCTTTGAAAAATTTATCAGAACAGGGTTTTTCAGAATTTTTGTAGCAAGTCTTGACAAATTTGGTCAATTCCACAATCTTGGTTGGTAAAACATGGCTTACCAGCAGCTACTGAAATTAATTAAATGAAAAACATTGAAATTCTACGGGACCACAAGCGAGTCCTGTCATCCTAGTTTTCAATCTTAAAGGGACTGTCCGGTGCCCTCCAATAGGCTTAGCGCGTGCCGAGACCCAAATTTGAAGGGGGCTGTTTTACATGCTGTGTAATTTTATGCTCTGATTATGATTTTATATATAAAAAAAGTAAAAACTAAGAAAGAAAAAAATAAAAGAAAGCAAAAATGTACTTGAAAAAGTCGTGCCCACTTTTTGCTTTCTTTCTTAACATTAATTTTTACGTTTTTTTATGTGCAAAATCGTAATCAGCGCATAAAATTACATCTAATAAAAGCAACTCCAAAAAGGTGCCAGACAGTCCCTTTAAAAATGCACCCATTAGTACATATCGAAGAAATTGCAAGGAGAATTAGACAGATTGAAAACATTTCGAGAGAATAGTCGAGATTGAAAGCGAATAGGTCAACTGATTGAGGCTCATTTATATAGAATTTCCATTATTAAAAGGGATTGTCTCCTTTTGTGAATCATTTTCAATTTCTTGTTGACTCACTGATCAGATCAAAAATTCACTAAAAGTACTAGGAAATTTCCTCTCAACTCTTCAACCCTCGATAACAATGATCAAGTGGAGAATTATTTTCCGAGAAAATAGCATGTCCTGCCGCCGACGGCAACGTGATCCCTAATTATGAACATTTCATAAAGTCATATTGCACCTGTCTATTCACTACAACTCATTGACCATCCAATGCTGTTAAATAATTCCATATGGTGATATATCTATCCAGTCTGGAAGACGCGCAATACTTAGATATTGTCGCCTTAATTTGTGCAATTGCTGCTATCCTCTCAGTACCGTTGTATATTTTCCTCTTGATAATTGTCTTCAATGGGAGGAAGACTCATTTTTTGGGCTCATTCTATACGTTCTTCCTCATACTGGGGACAATTGATATTGTTGCGACATTGAATAACTTCATCGGTTGGTTAAATTGATTGGTTCGAGGAAATTTTCTTTTAACAACTGGGGATTTTTGGGATTCAAGGCTTCAGTATTTTGGGCCAAAATGAGAAACTATTTTTCAGGCAACAATCTCTCAGCTTGGGGAGTAACTTCTTCATTTTCTATAGCAATTACTCCTTGGTATGGTCGCATATACTTAGCTATTAGTTGGCTAACTCGTGTCAATCAGGTAATTTCCTTGCTTTCTTCCTCAAATAGAATCTCCCTTCAGGGAACGAGTAGTGTCCTGATTGCAATAAATAGAGCAACCTGTACCCTTTGGCCGTTAAAATATCATAAGATTTGGATGCCTCATCGATTAAAATATTTCATTTTGATTCAAATTTTGCCAGGAGCTTCATTCTTCGCGGTGGTAATGTTCTATAGAGTTGAGATTATTTACACAACTAAGCCTAGACCTTTAAGGGTAGGTTTTTTTTTTGCAAAGAAGGGATTTACCGTAATATTTTCACTTTTGAGGCTACAGTAACCCTATATAGCAGAAATAAGGTCTATTTTCTTCTAGAGAATGTCCTACAATTTTCTTGACGTGGAATGGCGAGTGATGTTATTCAATTTTGCCGGCTTTCTCGAGGTTATTTTCGTTGCTATTATCATCACTTCATATATAATTACAATCAAAGCAATTATGAATAAAAACAAAGCCCTTCAAAAGGTTAACGGCAGAGGAGAAGCAGCTGCAACATACCTTGGTGCCTGTATTTCACTGTAAGATTATTTCACTACAAAAAGATATTCTCTTTCAGCATGGAATTAGCATATTTCGCCTATGCCTTTTTGGCAGTCTTTTTTACATTTCCAACACTCACCTATTTTTCAATTCACAGCGTTTTCAATGATTTTTATTCTACTCTCAATTGCTATTTATTGCTTTTGTTTAGCACAGGAGTGAGACAAAAATTTTTGTGAGAAATCGCTTTCAAAATAAATTGAAAAAATTTACTTTTAGAAAGCATCTTGGAGTGAAGGGAAGTGCAACTACAATTATGGCGCAACAGGTTACTACAGTCTCTACTTATTAAAATACAAAGAAATAAATGTTTCATTCATTCTGCATATTGGTCTCTGTATGAAATTGATTGGTGAGAAAAACAACATGAAGGCCTCGGGGTGATAGGGCAGATAGTGCTGCCAGTTGTCGCAATGTCCGCCCGTTATTTTTATCGCACCATTAACAAATTCTCGTCTATTCCTCGACGTCCACTTCTTTTTACAAGCTTTGCCATTACTTTTGGTGCTCATTTGATTAAAGAAAAAGAATGGGATGAAAGAGCTTATACGAAGACAAATAAAAAAGAAGTTGGATTTTTGGTTGCTATTAAAAATTATTCTTTAGTCCGCTGATGTTTCCCGTCTAGTTACATTAGTAAAAGGACATCCGGACTTCGACAAAGATGGTGTCGAATCTCTTGCTAACAAATTGAAAGAAGACGATTTAAAAGACTTGCCGGTAAGTTTAAGGATGATTAAGAACTCAGAAAATTAATCGTTTAGGTAATGGTCATCTGTTTTACTGGAAAAGCTAACAGCGGGAAAAGCTTCTTTGCAAACCTATGTATAAAATACCTAAAGTTGTTAAAGAGCAACGAAAAAAATTACGCTGAACTAAATGCAGATGGGAAGTATCCCATTGAAGATTGCTACCCCAAAACTTTTTTTGAAACAAGTTCACCTAATGAAGAAGAAGGCACAACTTGTGGCATTAATTATTTCAATTATATTTATACAATGAAAGCCGATGGTAACAAAGTAGCTGTTATAGTTTTGGATACTGAGGGATTGAAAGGAATTGACGATAAGGATAGCCAGATGTTGTTTGCATTAGCCACTAATTTATCGTCACATCAGGCATGAATCAACAATTCCTGTCCTAATTGATGTATTTTAGGTTCATTTTCTGAGGAAAGAAGTGAATTTGGATAGCATTAACACTTTTCTGGAATATGCTGCCAAATCGCAAGAATTGAAAAATAAATTCCCTTCAGAAACCCATAATTTTAGATCTCCAGTAGGCAAACAGTCAGACAGCAGAATTACATTTCATTCAGTGTTTATCGATAATCATTCATTCTTTTGAAGAATTCTTTGATTATGGCAACAATGAAGCTAAAGAAATTCTCACAAGAGATCTGAAAAATCAGATGCCAAGCTTTTCGAAATTGCATCAACATTACGGCCACATTACCTTACATCCAATTAAGGAAGATAAAAGCTATCTTGGAAAAGTGGTTAAACCAAAATTATCAGGTAATTAACAATTTTTAATTATCAGGTAGATATGCAACTTTTTTTTTCAAAAAACGCTCATCAAGGTAGATTTAGCGTACGACAAACAATTTTATCGACCGTTGACACAAGCCATGTTTGAAGTTCTTCTCCCAAAATATTGGGTTCCCAAGCGAATCGGCTACGAGAAGATGACTTGCGGTTATTTCGCATCCTATTTGGAGGTAGTTTTTAAATATAAGAGTTATTTTTTTCTAGGAATGTGCTTCTAAATTTAATGAAGAAAGGAAAAAAGAACAAGAATTAAGATATAAAATAGGATACTGGAAAAATTGGATTCAAGAATCGAGTAAGTAGTAGACAAATAAAACTATATTCTGGTTGCTTTAGAAACCGCCCAGCTGGGAATTACAGCTCTTTTTGTTGCAATAATGATATTGGCTAATAGGTTTGCTCCAAACAGAGACGGAGGAGGAAATAATGGTGGACCAGCTAATGGAGACAATCCTAACGGTGGTCATGTAATAAATAATGGATAGATTGCCAACTCTGACTAGATATTTTTGTTGAGTATTATACCTAATTTTCTATAGCTGACTTGTTTGAGAATAAATTCATTTATTTAAATATCTCGCTTGTAACAGGCTCCTTCAAAACATTTGGTAAACTTGCCACAAGACCTATCGCAAATAGTTCCTATCCTCAAATAGCATCCTCCTTCTATGCACTTTTGAACAGGATTACATTTTCTTGCTCCGCATCGTAAAAGATAGAACCCAGCTTCTTTAAACCAATTTTTCGGTTAAACAAGGAAAACCAACCAGTTGTCAAAATAGTGAAGGCCAGAAGTAAAAGGAGAATTCTCATTCGTCAGAGAGTCTTCCTTTTCCAACACTGGTATTTGTTGCTTTTGAGCGGGGGACCGTCTGCCGTCATCACAATATTTCGTCAGAATGTTTAGTCCCTTCCCCCGATGGAATGTAGCAGGGGGAATGCAGTGAAATTATTGAGTAATTTTATTGAAATAGCGTATCGAAAAGAATATGAATAAAGCGAAACGATACAACTCTGCTTTGGTCTCTTTTTCACGTTGTTTTTAAACATTTGCTGTTTGTTTGATGCGAAGACAGAAAGCTTTCTTGATTAGATAAGCCCCTCCTTATATCAATCTCTTTCAAGCAAGTATGGCTAAATCAGAGGGCACATTTTTTACGGTTTTACAGTACGGGACTGAAAGGGGAGAAAAGAGTTTATAAGAAACAGGGTGCGAGCAAATTACGTGCGCCAAAGAAAACGCTATAACTTAATTTTTTCTCAAATAACTTAACCAATATTTTTTTTCCCTAACAACTAGGACCATAAGATTTAATAATCAGAAGAAGTTTTCGAAGTGGCCCGCGTAAGTTTTTGTACAGGCGGCGAATCATCTCTTTACAGAACCTACTGTGCGCCGCAGGTATTTTACGTCTAGATTGTTCTATATTTCAGTGACAACTTACGCAAATCGTCAAAAGTTTGTACTTTTCTATTCCGGAGACCAGCCCTGCATAAGATCATATTTGGATTATTTTGCTTCCAGAGGATCTCAGCTTTTACAAGGATCTCATCTTGATAGGCTTTAAGCATTAATTTGCATGTTTTGCGGGATGAATATCACTGAAGTCTTGCCTGTGGAGCTTATGCCGCCCCACACCATTAAACTTTTTGGAAAAAGGGTTTTTGTGGCAATTTTTCGTGCTGAGAACCAGTATTTCTATCTCTTGTTCACGTGTTCTTTAAGAGAGAGAAGAGACGCCGGCTGCTATCAATCTCAATTTCTCATTCCTCTGTTTTACATTATCCAAAACGCCAGCTGTTCTTTAAATTTAATACTTTGCTCTCTCTTTATTTCTCTTCAAATTTTTTCTGGTTTAAAGATGGATTCCTCTGCTAATTCAGCTGATTCTTTGGAGGCTTTAAAGGCAGATTTGGATGAAGCTGTCGAGAAATTCGAAGAAAATCACAAATTGTGGGTTTAATTTCTTTCCCAAGCAATACAAGTCTAGATTGAAAGTCCTTGTCAAAAAGAAATATATTTTGCAAGAAATCTCGCAAGAAAGCATAGCTCAAATAATCAGAAAGGTTATCAGCCAACTTTGGGGAGGAAATAAATAAATTTTTAGATGAAATTGTCAGAGTTTGCTCTAATGAACAGGTCCAGCAAGTGGGTCAAATCGTTTATTGAAGAAAACAGAGATGCTGTCATTTTGTCAATTAATGACTCTCTTTGTTTGGATTGCGATAATGTAAGTACACACTGAGTTGGCTGAAAATGTTATTTTTCTTAGATAAAAGGCACAAACCTGGATTGGATTGATGAATTCACGAAAAATAGAGGCTTCTTTCGACTGAAGAAAATCGAAATCGTAAATTTTGGAGACAAAGTAATTTCTTTTTCTTATTTTCTCTATTTACCCTAGGTCGAATTTCTTAAATCTGTTCTCCAAAAATTTGAAGAAAAACAGATTTATGTAGAAGAGCTAGGATTCAAGAATAGTCCAATTGTAGAGGAGTTATTTTCTGCCTTCAATATTGGAAAATATGTATTTGAGAAGGCGACTAATATTGAAATAATTCCAGTTATGGTAAATACTGATTGAGAATTTAAAATAGTTTATAGAAATGCCAAGCAAAATTTATTTTTGATAATGAAGTTGATTTGGAGACTGTAGGGCATAAAGTTGTGCCTAAATTCAAAGAAATTGCCCTCTATATCAAGAAAGAGTTGACTACTTCCACGATTGTTTCATTTTTGGAGCGATTTCTCATGGTAATTGCTATCTTTTTAGGAGAAAAAAATCTTCTAGACTCCTGAATTGATTGACCACCAAATGAGCTTGCGATTCAAAACCGAGAAGTTCTCCATTTATCCATTGAGAGAGGAATTTACCAAATCTAAGTACACTGTCTGTGAGAAGTTGTATGGAACTGATAAGTCTGAAGTCTTTGTCGCCTTCAAGGCTTCTCCCACTGGATTTGCTACAGTTATTCTCATGAATGAGCATTACAACGAGCAAAAAGGGAATAAATTTGCCTTCGCAAGACACTTCGATTCCTACGAGGATTTCCAATCATTTTTTATTATTAAGGAGATCAACATTCGCAACTGGTTGGAACAAAACGGGCTGTTAGCCACATATAAGCCTAAACGAATCTGCACATCAAAATGGTTCAGTGAGTTGGATCCCAAGAATGAAGGAAAACTTGTAAAAATTTTTGGCGAAAAACTGAGTAAGTTTTTTAAGGTCTCTAACAATATTTGTAGAGTCAATTAAACAACCAAAGATTCTGCCTCGAATTCAACCGATTGAAAATAATCAAAGATGGAAAAGCCTCGTTCCCTGGCCAAAACTTTCTACTTTGACTTCACTGCCGGAAATGAATCCACTAATCTTGGTTGGAAATAATGAAGAAATGTGCGAAGCTGAGCGCAAGCTGGCTCTAGAAAAATATCTCACATCTGCGAATTGTATTATAGATACTCAGATGAAATGGATTTTCCTACTAAACAAAGGAAAGTACTTGAATTGTCTTGCAGATAACCTTATCCTGGAGGTGATTAAAAAGGTGACTTGTCTTCTTTTAAAATATACTACATTTTAAGATGGCATTGCCAGCCTTTGTAAGAACTATGAGGGCAAACAAATGGATGAATGATATTATTGAGAAGCGCCGAAGCTCATATATAAAAAAAGCAAATACTCGAATAATACATTTATCAATTCAAGATCAATTAGGCTGGATAGATTATCTGGACTCGATGAATAACTTTTATTTCAAAACGATAACTATTGAAACTGATCGTGATCGCTACACTGGACGTTACGCGCCTATTCGGGTTAGACGATTTAAAATACAAAAATGATCTTTTTTTTTTTAGCAAAAAGCGAAGGCTGAAGTGCTTGAAAAGCTTAAAAATAAACGAATTCGAACGGAGAATCTTATTTTGAGAGAAACAGTGATCAGCCAAGAACTGCTTAATACTTTGGACCCAGTAAATGTAACTGTTATCTCTGAAAAGCATAAGGAGAATCCAAATGGCCTTGTTTATCCCAGGCGAATGGTGAGTTATTCTAAGTAAAAAACAAATAGAAAATGTTCAGAAAAGAATCACTGGTTACAATAACAAAGAAAAGTGATTAGAGTCTTATTCTTTTCCTTTCTCTGTGTTGATTTTATCTATATGTGTTCGTTCGCTTTTGTGTTTCCCTTTTCTTTCGGTTTAACTGTAGTGACATTCCATTGTGATGTCTTGCGCGGACGTCCATCGAGGGTCCTAGTACGGTTTACCGTACTCTTTTCTTGTTTTTGAGACAGATATCTAACCAGAGTGTAGTAGTGCGAACAAGCACACTTTTGTCGTTTTTAAAATGTTTCTTTTTGATTTCTTTGGAAATTCTTTTCACTTTGATTTTTGTTATTCTACCTGGAGTAGAATCCTTTCATTGTGAATCTTTTTGTTCGAAAATAAGAGTGCAAATAAATCTTTCCCATTTATACGTATAATCTCCTTTGTCTTAATCGGTCTATCATCGTTGAAAGAAGAGAATGACCACCCGAGAAGAGCCACAAGTCTGTAATACACTCTTGATGCCAGAAATAACCCAATCTAGTAAATTTTTCTCACAAAACTAAACTTTTCTCTTGTCAAATTTAGTCTCATAAATGTTTTATTTCTTCGAGTTTCTTTTTTATTTCACTCCAGCCCTCTGAGCCAATAATGTCCACGTTGTCTGCTGTCTAATCAATCAAATGGACCACCCAGACGAGTCGGGTTGCTAGAGCAACCCGTCCACACATAGCCTCTCCTGGTGTTCATCTCAGGTCGCAATCTGCCGTGAGTCATTGATTTTTGAAAAGACAGGCCCACCAGTTTGTATTATCTAGCCGTTATTCTTTTATTTATCACTATTTTTCTCTGATTTTCTAGCTAAATGGAACCTTCTTCTTCTGAGAATTTATCTGAATTAGAAAAACTAAAGAAAGAAACAAAGAAATTGAAGGAAAAGATTCAAGATGCTGAAGCAACCTTCACAGATTGGAAAAATTGGTTAGTAAATTTTCTTAGAATTGTTCTAAGAAAAATAGGATGAAATTTCTAAGAAGAGGAAAATACATCTTTCAAGAAATTCCACCAGATGCCCTAGCTAAAATAATGGAAAAGGTTAGTCCATCAGCTGGCTAAGATGTTAAGCCTCACAGATGAAACCGACTCCATTCTCTCGTACAATGAGATCTAGCAAATGGATGAATTCATTCATGGAAGAAAATCGAGACAAAATCGTCGTTAACATCGACGAATCCATCTGTTTAGACCACCAGGAGGTGTGTTTGCTTTGTTTATTTGACCAGCTAATTTAGATAAGAGAGAAAGGCTGCGAGTGGATTGATGAGTTCACAAAAAATAAAGACTTCTTCCGACTGAAGCAAATTGAAATCCTAAATTTTGGAGAAGATGTAAGCATCCTGGTCTTTTTTCTAAAAAAAGATGATTCTAGGCTGAAGTTCTCAAATCTGTGCTCCAAAAATTTGAAGACAAACATATTTATTCGAAGGAATTGTATTTAACTAATGGCCCAATCGCAAAGGAGATGTTTAGTATTTTAATTGCTGGTAAATATATTCTAGAAAAGACTACTCACTTGGAGAACATTCCCCTCAATCAGGTAAAAATTCTTCTTTGTTCAAGCATTTTTAGGATAATATCATTGTGGTAGCTGATGAGACTACTCAATTTGATAATTTAAATGACGTTTTGGCTCTTAACTATAAGGCTATCGGCTTCAAGCTTCAAAAAACAATATCAATTGCAACAATTTTCCAGCTAATTGAGCAGTTTTTTAAGGTTTGAGCCATCTCCTTTAAAAATCAGTTATATCCCAGATGGCAAAAGTTAAACAAAGTATGACCCTTCATCTAACCAACCACAAAACATATAAAATAAGAGGAGAATTATCTATGGCTAAATATAATGTTTGTGAGAAATTGAACGACCTAAATCAACGGGAGGACGTCTTTTTGGCATTTAAAGATAGTTCAATTGGACTGGCGACGGTTATTGTGATGAATGAGAATTGTTATGAAGAGAATGGAAAGAAGATGGTCTTTGTGAAATTTGTCCAAAACTGGGAGGAGTTTCGCGAATTTTTCACCAAAAAGGAGATGGAATTTCGTAGCGATTTGGCCGATTCAGACCTTTACACATCAAAATGGATTCCACAATTTATTGAGAAGAAACTCCTTGATAATTTTGTCGGAAAATGCGGTGTGTTTATAGAAGAATAGAATAAAGACTCAATTTTTATTTCCAGGAAGGAAAATTGAGCTTCCTCCTGGTTATGGTACAAGCCCAAAAATAGGAGAGGCTAATCAAAACTGGAAGCAACTGACCCTTCCACCCATTCCTGATGCATTGCCAGAATTCACTGTTCCAATCACTTTGGGACTTCACTCAGTGGATGATACTGATTTCCAAACTGGATTTAACAAAGTCCTTAAAGAATATCTGGTGTCCATTGATTCTGTTCTAAAAATTCAATGGGATTGGATTTGCTATTTGAATCGCGGCCGCTTTTTAACAAGCCTCGATGAACGACTAGTAGCTGAAATATTGAAAAAGGTAAGTGGTTTTTTTGGAAGCAGTTTAGAAGAAGAATAAAATTCCAGCAATCAACGACGGCTTTTATCAGATCCATGAGTGCGAACAAATGGATTAAGTCAATAATTGATCGAAATCGAAAATATTTCGTCAAATATACTAACAAGACATTAAGAGTGCCAATATTGGACATTGCTACAAACTATGACCTGCACCGTAACTCACGGGCAACTATTGATTGGACATTCCTAATTGGTCTCAGAAATTGGTGCAATAAATTTTTGGATGTAGCTGACGGCTTCAGATTCGATACCGTCGCCTTTATTGGCGGACATAACAATTATATCGATAAGGTATGGTAATTTCTAAGCAAGAAGAAAGCATTTTTAGGAGATAATATCTATTAGAATAATGAAAAAGTTCAAAGAGAAACGAGTTTTTGCTGATAAACTTTACATACAAGATACCGTACTGATTCAAGAGATGCTTGACTATTTCGAGCCTGCCCTTGTGAATTTGTATGAGCCAACTACAATTCACCATTGTACTTTCCCAGAAAAAACGGTAAGTCTTATGCTTTTTTAATGCTATAGTAGCAAACGATTCTCAAATTGTGTTAACTCAAGCGATGGGGCTGTAGCGACAAACGATGAGATTTTCAAACTGTGGCGATATAAGCGACGGGATTTTTGAAATTGTGACACAAACGACGGAGGAATTTTAGGATAAAGCAGCGCGGGTAGCGAAATTTAAATTTGCAGCACAGCGATTGTCCCAAATTTACCGTTTAGTTTTCGAATTCGCTTTTTAGATTAGCTTTGTTCTTCAAAGCAGTGACCATGAAATACTGAATAGAGCACTTGATTTCGTTAACGTCGGCCAAATATTTATGAATTGTACGATTAAAATGCCCGGCACAATGCGAATTCCCTTGTCTATCCTAACGAAGATAATTTCAGTAAGTTTCTAGTGTTTTTCTAAACAAACAGCCAATTAATTTCCAGAAAATTCGCAACAGTAATGGACCAAAATGTGTCTTTCTTATTATAGAACAGAAAGAAGGTGAATATAAGATTGATGAATTGCCCCCAAATGATCAAAGGAAATTTTATGATGTGAAATATACCGATAGAGTGTGCCACATTCTCTTAGAGAAATGTGGCGAAGGCGCCGTGGCTTTCTTTTATAGCTTTATTGGAATGTTTTCTAGTAGGCTGCCCATGCTTTCTGAAAACGGTTATGAACTCTCTGTCTGCCAATTTGTCACAAACGCCGACGAAATATTTTCGGCGTATTGTCGTTTGATGGATTTTGCGACGCACAGAGAATGGAACGCTAATGAAGCCCGTGTCGTTTTGAACACGATTTTTAATGATTTCTTTAATTCATACTTACAAGTCTGATTTTTTGTTGTTTTTTTTTCCTATTCAATTATCTATAAAGATTCTATCGAATATTTCTGTCTTCCCCTTTTAATAGACCAGCGACAGCCGTTCAGATCAGTCAGTCGTTCTTAAAGATCTGGATCACTTTTGCCATTTACCTCCCATTGGCCTTTTTTAAGAACACTTTCCAACTTTTTTCATTCGTCTTCTCCATTCAGCTATGTCCTCAGTGTGTCCACCTTACCCAATTGTGGTAAGTTTTTCTTATTTCAAGTGATAAAAATGAAATTATAGGAGGATGAAGTTCATCCCCTTCCAGAGCCAGAATTGAAAAATCCTCCGCCATCTCCAGTCGAAGAATTTCATCCTACTCCACCACAATCTGTAAGTTTTTGGTTTCTGAATGAATTATCCATTTTTTTCAGACTGCAGAAATGACATCACCCATCGAGTGTTATTCGCTATCTGATCAATAAATACCTTCGCGAATTTCAAAATAAATAATATATTATTGTTTATGTTTTGTCGTCTGATCAGTTCGGGGGTGAAGGGGATGAAGGACACAACAGCTGTCACCGGTTAGTAGTTTCTCTCGCAGAAAATGTCCACCAGCGAACCCATTGAACTTCTCAGTTACTCCAAGGTCTCACTTTGACTTGTTATTTTAAAAAAGCACATTTTTATAGGGAATTGAAGAGATTCCATTGGGAGGACACTCTAAGATTGATAAACCTGCTCAGAATCTTTGTCATTCTCAGGCATTTTGATCAATTTCTATTTCTACTATTTTCAGGAAATTATAGAAACTCTTTTAAATGTCCCCTCTCCAAGTGGCTGTGGAAAGCCGAAAGATGAAAAGGATCAAGAAGAAAAACCCAATGACATGACCAACGCTAGGAATTTAGAGATGTACGGTACTACTGAAGTTCCCCAAGATGTTGTGCCAGAAGAAGATGAGGGGCTGCCTTCAGATCTTGCTGATCTAATTTTACCAGCTCCTATGAGGGTAAAAGTTTTTTTTTCAGAATATAATTAATTCTAGGTTATGTTGATGGAATCTCCCGTCGAATGTATGATGATTGATCCAAAATAATTTTTTTTTAAATACTTGATTGTTGGCAATAAAATTTAACCTTTCCATCAGGTGTTCCATCTCTTTCTTGGGGGAAGTTCCAGTATCAAGAGCGCCTGTCTCAAGGCCGTTCGCTCTTTCTACCCACTGCCAACATGTCCGAGCAACAGGGAAGTTCATCTTCACTTCCAGTAAGAGCTTGTTTATATTTTAGGGAACCTGTTTAGGAACCAAAGATTGTGCCATCAGATAAAGAGGGAGAAAAAGTCCAAGAAAAAAAGCCTAAAAAGTTTAACCTTGACAATCTTTGTGACGATGACGAAGAAAGAGTAAGAAATGTGCAGTTTTATGATACAAAAAAGAAAATTTAGTTCACTTTACAAGAATCTCCTGCCGAATGCTACATGGTAGAGAGTTCTGGCGTAGAAGACGAAGATACTTGACTGAAATTGATTTTACATTTAAATACTTTTCACCTCTGAATATTGAGTTTTTCGGAACTAGTAAACCTTTGGGGCCCCAGTGACTATGATTCAATTTTTATGTTGTCAGGATGGTCGTGGGTTCAATCCCCCTCCCTGGCTAACATTATTAATTTATTAATTCAAGTCTTTTTTTTCATATTTTTTGACGTTTTGACTCAATTTTATTGCATTATAAGCACATATGCATTGGCATCTCCTTATTATCCAACGGCAAACTCATTTTTTGAGCAATCCTATTGATAAAAGATGCTTGCCTGCTGAAAAGTTGATTCTCTTTAAATAAAAATCCAATTTCTCGACTCAGACCAACTCGATAAGTCAGAGAATTTCAATGCTACAGAGCAGCAAAGGAACAGTAAAAGCCCAATTCAGTGTGCTTTGTGCGACTGAATTGAGTCAGAACGTCAAAAATATGAAAAAAAGACTTGAATAAATAAATCAAAAATGTAAGTCAGTGAGGGGGATTGAACCCACGACCCTCCTGACAACATAAAAATTGAATCATAGCCACTAGGGCCCCAAAGGTTTACTAGTTCCAGTTTTTCCACTAAACTAATAAATGCTTGAACTTTTGGTATAAATTAATTCTTCGTTAATTTTTCAGCTAAACTTAGTCTACTTTCTACAAATTCACTTCTTGTCCTAGTCATTTTTTCTTTTAACTCGCTTAACCGGAGGATAATAGCCCAAGTAATAGCGTAACACGTCCTTCCCACATTCACAATCTTCCAGTCTAAAGCAATTTACGCAAACTCTCCAGGGAAAAGATATTATATTTTGAAAAAGCTCTCAAACTATTATCCATCTATTCAATTCATTCGCGTTCCAAAGAATGGGCTGGAACAAAAACGGAGATGATAAATCCTTCCGCTTTCTTAGATCATTTCCTTATAGCAGAATAACTTTACTGGTTAATTATTTATTTGATATTTTAGTCAAGTTCTATCTCCCTCGAGGAAATTGAGACTCTAATGAAAAGAGCTAGTTAGCAGGAACTCCTCTCTTCGAGCATTCGGAAGTTTCCTTTTTTGTTCCTCTCGAGTCGATATGCGCATTAACTACGCGGAATTAACGTAGGGTTCCAGCTCTTTTTTTGCCTTTCCTATGTCATTATTTCCAGCCAATAAGTGTGGCCATTATTCGGGCAATTGACAGCACAATTCGAGGGCCATATGCAGCCGTTCTTTCCATAATCGGGATTGTTTTGAACATCTTCAGTGTGTATGTCTTTAAGAAAGGAGAGAAAGGACCTTCTCCAGCTATCCACCTCTATTTGGTAAGGAAGATGGAGGGAGAAAAGATGTATTCAGATTGTACTCACTCTCTGGCATACCGGAGTTCTCGTCTTCATTTTATGGACATCCGTTCCTTACACAATTTATGGCAATCCATTACCCTCAGGTAGGAGGCAATTACATTTTCTGACTAATAGGCAAAAAAACACGCAAACTGCTTTTTATGGAAAGTTATGAGCATTTATACTTTTACAGAAGATTATAAGCACATCTACGCTTTTGTCCGTTTCGCAAATTCTATCTGCACTTTCGCTTCCAATTGGGTCATAATAGCCCTGACAGTTGATCGCTTTCTAGCTCTCTGTCACCCTCTCAAACATCGAGCATTCTGCACCAGAAGGTAATTGCTTTTAATGTGCCAATAATCGACTTCAGTCGGGTAAAACGAGCTCTAATTGCGATTTCTCTGTGATCTGCGGTGGTCAGTGTTTAAATTCTCAGGTGAATCCGTAGGAGATTCTTAAATTTAAGACTTCAAATCATTCTCAGGAATCCAAGAATTAAATTTATCTGGATAACCATACGATTTTACTAGGATTTCTTTTCTCTTTCTATGTTTTAGAACCTTTTCAATTTTATATTCCTGGGTAACATTATCATAGAAATTTAATTCTTCTTCATAAAATTTACCTTTTATTTCTTCGTCTGCAAGATCTTTTATTTCATACATTACTGGATCACCTAAAAGAACTTCAGAAACCTTAAATTGCTCTGTGCTCCAATTTGGAAGATAACCTTTATCAAAAATAGCTTTATATTGAGTAATTCTGACAGTGTCTCCTAATTCGAATTTTGTTTTGCTTTTTATTTCTTTCATATCTTTTTCTTCCTTTACAGGGAATAAATTATTGTAAACTATACCTTCATTTTCTATTTTAGAAGCTTCAATTGGAGTCATTTTAATTGAGGAATGTTAATGATTATTATATCCTAGAACTAATTCGTCCAAGATATCAACCCATTTGTGATTTCCTTGATGAGCAAACATTTTCCACATTTTCTCTTTCAAGGTTCTATTAAATCTCTCAACTATTGATGCTTTCTTATCTGAATAAGTCGAGAAATGATTAATTTCTAATTTTTTAAAGAGACTTTGAAGAGTTGAATTATAATACTCTTTTCCATTATCAGTTTGCATCTTTTTTGGTTGTCTACCAGACACTTTAAAAATTTTCTCAAGTGCATCTGCAGTTTCTTTACCACTTTTAGTCTTCAATTTTTCGACCCATGCATATTTGCTAAAACAATCTATAACAGTTAACAGATATTTGAAATTATTATTTTCTCCTGAGTAGGGAATCATTTCTACTAAATCTGATTGCCATTGTTCATCTATTGCATTTACAAAAACTCTCTGACTTGAATAATTTCTACGAGCTGGCTTGTGGAGTGTAAACATCTTGTTCGTTTAAAAAGTTTTTGACTTCTTTTATTGGTAACTTTGTTTTACATTGTAACTCGTTAATACCACAAAATCCACTAAATGGAGAGTAATAAGTATTTTCTAGGATTTTTTTAGAATCACTTTTATCCTGCTCCAACCCTGATCCATTTAAAACAAAATACTAGTTCCATTTTAAAAGTGAAAAAATTTATTAATTATGGATTTTTTCAGATTACCTAAGCTATTTCTATCAATATGGACTCGGTATGTTTTGTTGATATTTTATCTTACTAGTTAATAATCTTATTTTCAGTTTATTGTCGTTCGAGGAAATGGACGGACTGTTAAAGTTACAGCGGAAAATGATGGTACAGTTAGCGAGGACACTCTTCGCAGGGCTTTCAACTTGAACAGGACGTGCCAATTGGATTATACAGGAACGAAATAGCCTTGAAGTAGGTTTTTAAAGGTTTTATTAAGATACTACGATTTTCGTTAGCAATTTTGAATAAAATTTTGAACGAATTTTTAATGTAAATTTTCAGGTGCCGACGCGAAGAAAATGATTATGTTTTCGAATTGAAAGGTGAATGGATCGGAGCGGAGTTCGAATTACGTTGGGAAGAAGCGCGACGCTCCCGCCCAGTTACACCAATTGAGCAAGGTATTTTCTAAATATTTTAACGCCTTTTATTGATTTTTTTTTACATTTTAAGATTTATTTTAAACATTAATAATTTATCAATTCTAGGCGCTACAAAGCCGAAGAGACAGAGAATCGAGCCGGAATTGGAAGAACTCCCTGTTGACGGTGATTTAGCAGCTTCAGTTGGACGATATGCTCTCTATTATGTGAGGGATGACAACTACAAAAGATGTGCTATTCCGTTGACTACAAGACTTGCAGCAACTTTTCGGCATGGAGAGAACAAATCAATCAAAAAAGGTGTGTTAGTAATGGGTGGGGTAGGTGGCACATCATACTACTCATGTTACTGTATTGTCTCGTATCCCTTCCCCGGTAGTGATCATATCCCTATTGCCACAGGGTATGACTTGTTAGTATATAAGGGGAGATTCGTTAGTCTATTCTTTGCATAGGGAGCGTGTCTCTCTCTCTGTTCGTCTCGGATTCGTCTTTGCTTCTTTAATAAACTTGTGTGTAGTATCCCTGTCTCAGTACGGCCAAACAAACGAACACCTTTGGTACCCATTGGCTATTTATAGGTGATGAGATTGTAATCCGTTCTTGGTTCGACGAAAAATTCGAAGTATCAACTCGTGCTGTCAAATTCATTGAAGAACTCGACACGATCATCTTACAATCGGACGGAGCGGATCTGTGCGATAAAGATCTAGTTTTCGATTCAATCGAACCTCGAAAGGGAATGCACTACCTTCTGGTAATTTTTTATCAAATAAAGTATTTTCTAAATTATTTCTTAAAAATGCACTTTTTTAGATGGGGTATTCAATTGTTCATGGCAAGACGAATCATCAGTCGCTGTCCACTGGAATTATTGCTAATGATATAACACGGAGGATGCGCTATACGGGATCGAGCGGCTCTTTTAAAGGCGATAGCGGAGGTAGCTGTTGGAACGAAGACGGGCGATTAATGGGAATGCAAGTAGAGGTGGAAAAAGTACCGCACACGAAGGATGACAAAGGACGACCAGCATCTCCTGCATCCGGAGGTCGTTGTTGTATTGTCGCGATCCGTGATGTTCTCGGACACATTCAGGTAATATTAACTGATAATTTCATGCAAACAATTTTTGGATTTTAGGATTTATTGCCACCGGACTCTGATGTGGACTGGAATGAATGAATTTTTCTCCTTTATCAGTAATTATTTCGTTAATTAATTTATTGAAAAATAATAAAAAATTTATTACATTTTATGTGTGAAATTTATCAAAAAAAAAGTAAGGATTAATAAAAATGGAAAAGTGGGCTGAAAACGTATAATACCCAAATCAATCTTTTTTATTCTAAATTTTTAAAATAATTAAATGGTTTACTTAAATCTCCATTTAACTTCCAATGATAAAACATTTGAATATTATTCATAACCGAATAAAATATTAGATAAAAATTTTGAAATAGCTTTGGTAAAAATAGATGGTAAAATTAATAACTTTGATTCTAATAAGCATTATTTTTATAAGAAAAAAGGGAACTAGTAAACCTTTGGGGCCCCAGTAGCCATGATTCAATTTTTGTGTTGTCAGGAGGGTCGCGGGTTCAATCCCCCTTCCTGACTTACATTTTTGCTTTATTAAGTCAAGTCTTTTTTTTCATATTTTTGACATTTTAACTCAATTCAGTCGCACAAAACACACTGAATTGGGCTTTTACTGCTCCAGCTGCTCTGTAGCATTGGAATTCTTTGGCTTATCGAGTTGGTCTGAGTCAAGAAATTGGATTTTTATTTAAAAAGAATCAACTTTTCAACAGGCAAGCATCTTTTTATCAATAGGATTGCTCAAAAATGAGTTTGCCGTTGGATAATGAGGAGATACCAATGCGTATGTGCTTATAATGCAATAACATTGAGTCAAAACGTCAAAAAATATGAAAAAAAGACTTGAATTAATAAAGCAAAAATGTAAGTCAGTGAGGGGGATTGAACCCACGACCCTCCTGACAACACAAAAATTGAATCACGGCTACTGGGGCCCTAAAGGTTTACTTGTTCCGAAAAAAGAAGTGAGTCTGGCGCAAAATATGACTCCTTGAAATATGATCCCTTGAAATCAAAAATTCCATATTTTTACAATTTATTACAATTTCGTAACATTCTGATAACAAAAACAGTCTAAAATGCACAAAAATTAATGAAAAATGACAAAAATCAAAAAGCACCCTATTTTGGGTGAACTTGTGGATCACTGACTTTGGCGCAAAAATCACATTTTCCCAAAATTGTTGAAAATCGTGTGAATATTGAATGAAATAGTCGTCATTTATTTCAATAAATGACTGAAATGTAGGAATTTGGAAAATGGGTGAAAGGGTGCGTTTAAAATTTAACGTAAACTTTACATACAAGATGCTGTACTCATTCAAGAGATGCTTGACTATTTTAAGCCTGCTCTTGTGAATTTATATGAGCCAACTACAATTCACCATTGTACTCTCTCGGAAAAAACGGTAAGTCTTATGCTTTTTAATGCTATAGTAGCAAACGATTCTCAAATTGTGTTAACTCAAACGATGGGGCTTGCTAACTATGGCGACAAATAATGAGATTTTCAAACTGTGGCAATATAAGCCACTGGATTTTTGAAATTGTGACACAAACGACGGAGGAATTTTAGAATAAAGCAACGTGGGAATAAATTTACTGTTTAGTTTTCGAATTCGTTTTTAGGTTCACTTCATTATTCATAGATAATTTCAGTAAGTTTTCAGTGTTTTCGTAAACAAACAGCCTAATAATTTCCAGAAAATCCGCAACAATAATGGACCAAAATGTGCCTTTCTTATTATAGAACAGAAAAAAGGTGAATATAAGATTGATGAATTGCCCCCAAATGATCAAAGGAAATTTTATGATGTGAAATATTGCTCTTCGCATTCGCTTCTCCTGGAAGATTTTCTTTTTCCAAGCTCCAAGGCGGTTGCTGATAAGTCCTTCGTTATTTTCTCAAAAGATTTAGACTAGTCCAAAACCATTTTCTCAAAGCTGTCAAAGACAAACTTCGTCGTAATCCTGAAAGTGCCTGATAAAAGGGACCACACTATTTATTTGCGACACCAAATAACCGCGAAAAGGCTGGCCGTCTACTGTTATCTCTCTTTTGGTTTGCTAGATAACGCTTTTGTTCTGGACTTGTTTCTAATCTTTAAAAGGGTTTTTTGGTGTCGCAAATAAATAGTGTGGTCCATTGGGCTTATCAGCAACCGCCTTGGAGCTTGCTGAAAAAGAAGATCTTCCAGGAGAAGCGAATGCGAAGAGCATTGAAAGCGGGATGTTTGAAGAAATATCTCAAAAAAATTACGATGAATATAACGAAATTACGCTAGAAACGGATCCAATACTAGTGGCTTCAACGAAGTGCTACAAAGGGTGAAGGAGTTCTTCAACGAGCTATACGAACAGACAGTAAATGTGCCGGTTGTGCGATCTCCGGAAATAGAGGATGTTCCACATGTCCTTGAAGAAGAGGTCCACAAACAACTCCGGCACATGAAAGTGCGTGCGGCACCTGGTCATGATTCCATTACTACAATGATGATCCGAGTTGCGGAAGACGAGCTAGAACCAATACTCGCAAAGCTCTTGACTCGGATGCTGGCCAACCGTCAGGTCCCTCCTGGATTTGGTGATTCGATCACTTCGCTGATTCCGAAAAAGGGAGACCTCAGAGACCTGACCAACTATCGACCGATATCCGTGTTGCCTGCTCCCTACAAGCTCTTCATACGGATCATCTTAGCCAGAATTCATCGTAGTTTGGAATGCAATCAGCCCGTTGAACAAGCTGGATTCCGCCAGAACTATTCAACTGTAGAACATCTTCACACCATCAAACAGCTGATCGAAAAGGCCTTCGACTATAGACAACATTTTTACTTTGTCTTTGTTGACTTCAAAAAGGCTTACGACACCATCGAGTGGAACGCCGTCTGGAATTCTCTTTGAAATCACGATGCTGAACCACTCTACATCGATATGCTGCAGGAGATATATGCAACGACTGAAAGCAGAATTAAGGTGCAAAAAGAGCTAGCGGATATAACTATCAAACGCGGAGTCCGTCAAGAATGCGCACTATCCCCTCTGCTCTTTAACGCTGTACTTGAAGACATCTTCCGACAATTGGACTGGTACAACATCGGATTCAATATCAATAGACGCTTCCTTTCGCACCTGCGATATGCCGATGATGTTGTCCTGATCGGAAGAAGTCTGAGGATGGTTCAACGTATGGTCACTGAGCTAGATGAAGCAAGCCGTAGAGTTGGTCTTGAGATAAACCGTTGCAAGACTGTCGCGATGACCAACGCCTCCGAGGGAGAGCTGCTCCTAAGCGGCGAGCCAATCAAATTCGTCCGGCATTTCATCTATCTCGGAAAGTCCGTGACCTGCACCAATAACGACCAGGAGCTGTCTGAAGAATCGGAGCCGGAGCCTGTGAAACCTGGTCTCTTGCCAAAAAGGACCGACAGAAGCTGGCAAGTACACAACGTCGCATGGAAGGAACAATGCTTGATCTGACTCTTCTGGACAAGTTGAGACACGTTGATATACGGAGGAAGACGTCACTACTCGATATCGAGGACCTTGCATGGAAGCGTAAACTAAGATGGGCAACCAAAGTTGCGGAAATGGATGGTCTTCGATGGAGTAAAGCAGTGACGGAATGGATACCACTGGATAAGACGAGAAGTATAGGCCGACCTGAAGTCAGATGGGCAGACGAGCTGCAAAACGCAAGTGGAGCGGCTTGGATGCGTGAGGCAAGATATGGTGGTCAGTCTTGGCTGGTTCCTTGATTTCAGCAGACAAACTTTGTCGTAATCCGAAAAGAGCCTGATAAAAGGGACCACAATGGACCACACTATTTATTTGCGACACCAAAAAACCACAAGACCTAGTAGACCAATACCAAAGGAGACATAAGTTAAGGTAAGACAGATAAACGCAAAAAGATAAGTCAATTTATCGCAGTAGATTGAACCATCGTCCGAGTTGTAGGAGACCGCCGAGTAGACCGAATACACCCAAACTGAGCCAACAATCAGCCTGTGAAATGGCTAATTTATCTAGTAGAATTCTCTTTTACCAGATTATATCGAAGAGTAACAATACAAGCGCGAAAAAAGTGAAAGCTGTAAAAGAAGGAGGAGAAGACTTATCATCGCTCTGCAAATTGTTGAGCTAAAAACACAATTCTCACCGAACATTTTGAGACACACTTTATAATGCTCAACAATATTGCTCCAATTCCGGCTACGATCATCCAAATTGGGATTCTGGAATCAATCGGGCAGTTGCCTCAATTCAAGACTCCAACAACTATCAAAAATACTGGGAGAGCTTGTAGTATTATTCCAATAGTTATCCCAATACAGCCTAACTTTAGTGGCTGCGAAGAATTAGGTACTTCAATTTCAAGGAGGCCATTTCTAGCTGGCATTGTCTGAAAAGCTTGAATTGAAAATGAATTGAAAGACTCTGTAAGCTCAATTAGATTGGAGTAGACAAAACTGACGAAAAGAACAATCAAAACGAAAAAGAGAAGAACAGCTCTCATTATGATTTGATAGATGAAACTGAAAAATAACTAGTCAAAGTTAATTTCTATTTTCTAAAACTGTAGCCGAAAGCCTCAAAAATTGGATGTCACTTATGCACTAAAAAAAATTGAGACCCACTGTTTAGACGAAGAGAAACGAAGAACAAAGAAGAGATAAGAAGGAAGATAAAGACAGGTAGATTTATCGTATTAAATTGCTGAATTTCTCTCCTCGCTCAGAAGATGAAGAAGGAGAAAGATAGTGTGACATTTGAAGAGACTACGACCCTAGTTTGTTTATTTACAACTTCAAAACAGTCATCTCGCCTATATAATTACCAAAATGAGATGGAGAATCTCCCCAGCTCTTTTAATCAATCAATAGTTTTTAATTAAATTTTCCTTTTCTTCTTCATCTTTAAAAGGGGGAGTCTGAATTTAAAAAAATTGTAAAATGTGAATTTCAATAAGTTTTTAAAGATTAGAAACAAGTCCAGGACAAAAGCCTAAAAAGTTTAACCTTGACAATCTTTGTGACGATGACGAAGAAAGAGTAAGAAATGTGCAGTTTTATGATACAAAAAAGAAAATTTAGTTCACTTTACAAGAATCTCCTGCCGAATGCTACATGGTAGAGAGTTCTGGCGTAGAAGACGAAGATACTTGACTGAAATTGATTTTACATTTAAATACTTTTCACCCCTGAATATTGAGTTTTTCGGAACTAGTAAACCTTTGGGGCCCCAGTGACTATGATTCAATTTTTATGTTGTCAGGATGGTCGTGGGTTCAATCCCCCTCCCTGGCTAACATTATTAATTTATTAATTCAAGTCTTTTTTTCATTTTTTGACGTTTGTTGACTCAATTCAGCCGCACTGGTGTAGTCTTGGTATCAGCCGGTCAGTTTATTGTTTGTCTAGCTGTTTGCATTGTCAGCAAGCGTCCTCCTTCTTCTTCTTTATCTAATCATAAAACTAAGTTTTCTCAGCAGTTTGATTCAGACTACCACTGATAAGATCTCTCCTTTTTTGAGAAGTAGTCTGCCTTGAAGATGGGGGCTGTTCATAGCTGGATGCCGGAAGAGATGGACAGTCAAATGAGAAACATCTTTGCTGAGTATTTCGACGACGGATTGGAGGTGTTTTCCTCCCTAACAGCAATAATTGAAATTAACAGCATCTAGCCACTCCCGATCAAGTGAAAATCAACGTGGATCTCCTAGCCAACGAAGATTATTCTTGGCAAATGACGGAAGACAGAGAAAAGCTCAAGGTAATGGCTTTTGGCGCTAACAAAACTTAAAAACAGACATTGCCAGTTGTAATGATTGACAGACTACGTGAGTTTATTATAAACGAAAAAGTGAAAATGCTAAGCGAAATAAGGTTTGACTACGAATTTTCTTATTTTATGAATGATTCGGCTGAATATCGTCCAGGAAATATGTGGATTGTAGGACAAATGACGGCTAAAACGTTTAGTTTAGATTTCTCCTGAGTGCTTCAAATACTTCCTTTTGTATATTTTTGATAAAGGACCAACGCTTGTACAAGATAGCTTTTTAATGACAGGTAAAAGGCTGCTTTAAAAGGACCGCAATTCCACCCAAAATTATGTTTTGTTTGCCAAAAATTATCTTCTCTTTGCTTTTGTGCGCCTCGCACTGTTCGTTTAGAAGAACAATACAGTAATCGTTTCAGTATATAGAATGATAAGACGAATCGCTTCTTATAACTTTCTATATAACAGTATTTTATATGAAGTTGCAAGCGTCTTGTTTGAAAAGTGTGTAAGTTTATGAAAACAATCTTAAATTGATCAGAAACTCTGTGAAACCTATGAACAGAAAGTTGAATCAAGCGATCGTATTGAAGCCTGCATCGTTGGCTTTGGAGAACACAATTATCGCTACACAATTGGAGTTATCAGCTATTCCAAGGCAGAACTTGACATCTACACTCAATATCGTCAAGTAAGGCGTGAGATTCCGACCTATCGTATCTCTTTCTCTCATCTTTTTGATAGTTTTGGATAGGTTTGACCTATTTTTGATTTTCCGCAAAGTTGTAGAGGAGAGCAAGAGCTACAACTTTGTAAAAACATTAAAAGCAAGTGGAAGATTTCAAAAAGTTGACCCCTCGCCTAGTAGAAAAGAGCTAGCATGATTCATTTCAAGAGATGATATTCTACTCAATTGAATTGACAAATTAAATTGCAGAAAATGACAAAAGACTTGATATTTCTCCTCGAGAAGAATGATATATTAGCTGGCGCCTATCCTTTACAAAGTCATTCTGAGGGGCACTTATTCTCATTGATGAATCGATACGCAACAAATGAAGAGTGCCAAAAAATTAAAGAACTTGGTGTAAGTCTAACCAACCTATCGGAATTAAGCTGGAAGATCTGAAGATAAATGGATATTTCCAGGCAAAACTGGAGATAACACAAATGATCTACATGCACACCCAAGAGTTTCTTAAAAGCAACGATAAAGCTAAAGTCTGGAAGTGGAGAAATTCCAACTATTTCTCGTGCAATTCATTCTACCCTACAATTGTCATTAAGGCGTTTGACGACTTTGTAAGGATTGAATTCGCCTTTTAACCTAATCAGTTTTTAGTATAGGGAAAAAGAATTTCAACAGAAAAGGGCTAGGAAAGAGGAGCTCCAAGATGCATCATTTTATAGCAAAAGTTTGCTACAGTATTATCCGAATCCTTTATTGAGTAACTTTAAACCAGAGATGTTAAAATTTGACGACAACAACAAGTCGACACAAATCCTCCATCTTGATGCAATTTACGCTCAAAAAGGAATGAAAATGTACCGTATTTCTGCTAATAGAAGCCTCCTGTTTCAATATATTCTGTTCAGAAAAAAGACGACAGCTGATGCCCCGAGAAAAGGGGTTTTTGTGAGCCATTTTATTCTAAAATTCTAAATCTCACCACAAAACACCAATTCTCGGGGCATCAGTTGTCGTCTTTTTTCTGAACAGACTATAGAAGAAATTCTGTTGGATCCAAGACTCAAAAATCCATTGATTCTTCCAGGCCTACAATGGATGGTTTAGATTTCTTTAAAGACAAAAGTGAAATGGAAACGGAAATATCTTTTGATCTATTAATCGATATTTTTCAAATAAATGGAAGCCAATTTGATGAGGCTGAGTAAGTCACTTCCAGCCTTTAAAAAATTCTAGTTGGACTTGGGAAGAACATTTACGACTACTTGGAAATTTTTCCACAAGATTGAAATCGATTTTACAGCGAGAAGACGAAAGGAAAAACAAGCTCATTACATCAGCGGGTTTGATTTCGCAATCACTCTATGAAAAGTTCCCACAAGAGGTTTGATTATTCCAAAAATTTGCTCAAAAGCGACAGCACTCTTCGCATGAAGGAGAAAGGCTGTTTCTGCTGCTCATTGGTTGGAAGCGAGGCGGACATCATTCCCAAATTAAATATTTTGAACAAGCATGGGCACTTCTGAAGAAATATTCCAACAGTTTCATGAAATTTCAAACTTTGCAGATTTATTGCGCCGTTGGTTTCAACCTCAACTTTAATCTAAATTTCTAGTGCGTCGCCAAGTTGTTTGAACATTTTCTGGATGAAAAACTAGAAAAAGAGATGAAACAATTATTGGAAGCTCGATGGAAAGCAGAAAAAGTTTTTATGGAGTTCCTGATAAAGCAATCGTTGTATGAACAAAATGTTTTCAAAGAAGCACTTAAGCCGCTTAGAAAAGACATAACCAAGTACCCGTTTGCTTTTCTTCAAGCATTTGTCAAAACTCTTGTGGTAAGCTTTCTAAGAATCTACCGTATTCTCTCGCTTCCCCCGAAAATCAAGAGCTACAACCTTGTTGACTCGAGTATGTTGTGGAATCTGGAGTAGATTCATGACAATCTCTCTTCCAAGAGAGAAAGAATAAGAGTAATTAGCTACTATTTTTAGATGTTTATCTATGAATTCCGAACAATTGGCGAAATTAAAAGATATGAAAGGAGAGACGGGCGCTGCATTAATGTTTTTATCGACACAGCCACCTACTACATAAAAATAAAGAAGATAATTTTGAGTCAAGAGAGAACTCACTATTTACCAAGTTTAAATGAAACTTCTCTACTCACAATACCTGAAGTAAAGCAGTATATTTAAAAAAAAAACATTTTTAGGCCTTACTTCAGATGCTTGGAGAAAGCAAAGAACATATACCAACAGAAAAGGTAAACCTCTTTCTTCCCAGGATCCCAATTTTCCAGCTTGAAACTCTCTTCGGCGGCGACTGGGGAAGTGTTCTCTCAATGCAAGGCGTAAGTCATCGCAAAAACTACAAATAGATTGCTAGCGTTCTCGCTTTGTCTCCTACGAAAAAAGCTCCTTGGATGAGATTAAAATTCTCGGTCTTGGTGCACAAGGGAAAACAGTCCTCGTCTCAACGAAAAAGTCTCCAGTGCTGCATGCTGCTAAATATTTTAATATTTTGAATTCTCGATTGATCATAAATGAAATAAAAACTTTACTCTCGGTGAGCCAATTATTCTGGAATAAAGGCCGCTTTTAGCTGCAAGGAAATCAACACATTGTGCCTCTTTTCGGCTTCATTTCAGAAGACAACAAAGAGATTGGAATCTTGATGGAATACTGTAGAGGAGGCTCTTTACTTGGATGTTGATTTTATTTTTTAAAAAAAAGGGTAATTTATTGAGTTTCCAGTGATAGATCGAGGGAAGAAATACACTGAGAAGGAGATATTGTTCTGGACTGCTCAAGCAGCTAGTGGCCTTTGCTACCTCCATGACAACAACATAACGCATCGAGATGTCAAACCAGCCAAGTTTGTAGCCATTTCTCGATAAAAAAGTGATTTCCAGCATGGTCTTGAACTCGGATCATTCTATCCTAAAGATAGCTGATCTTGGAATAGCAAAAATAATTGAAAATACAGCCCTGGCAGCAAAAGATTTCAAAGAAACATACTGGTTTGGAACAGTGGGCTACAATTGCAAAGAAGCCTACACGGACGAGGCTTACAATCCAACTGTCGATGTTTTCTCGCTGGGAAGATCCATTTGGCATATGATTTATCGAGTTCCTCCCACAGATGATACAGTAGAAGAGACAACAAAAGCTGGAAATAATTGGTCGATTGATGATTCAATTATTAAAGGCCGTTCCTATCCAGAAATAATTCCAATCTCATTAGAAGTTTGGCTCTTCCATATTGGGTAATCGGAGTCTATTAAAAGAGCTTAAGCTTTTAGAATGATGGACGAAGGGAAAGAAAACCGCCCAAATATGGAAAAAGTTTATGAATTTTTTAGTCAAAAGAGTAGAGAAAATCCTACAAAGCCAGTTGATAAAACAAATGCTTTAGCAAAATGGTTTTTAGCTTCTAAATCAAAGCCTACGAAAAAAGAAATACAAAAATTTCTTGGCGCTTTATGAATAAATCTTTTATTTTGTGTTTGAATTTTAATTGATCATGCATTGCTGAGCCAGACTAAACGCTACTCTGATAAAAAGTGAGCAATCAAGAGGGCAAAAAACTGGATTTTGACAGTCCGGCAGCTTTCATTTGCGCTTTTGGGTCTCGCCTCGATTACTGCATCTACAGAAGCCCTGTATGCTGTTTGCTCTCAAAATAAGATTTATTTGGGAGAAAAAGCTTTGAGTAAACGGTCTGCATAATGACCAGGAATGACTATGGCACAATATGTGTTATCTATATCGTGTATTAACATTGGTCCTCTTCGCGATGCTTTTCCATAAAATATTTCCGAAGAAATAAAATCTCCATTATTCTGTTGGTTTTTCTCCTCATCTCGTCCAATCACAATTATTTCATTGCTTAATCATTTTTTGAGTAATCCTATTGATAAAAGATTCTTGCCTGCTGAAAAGTTGATTTTCTTTAAAATAAAAATTCAATTTCTCGACTCAGACCAACTCGATAAGCCAGAGAATTCCAATGCTACAGAGCAACAAAAGGGCAGTAAAAGGCCAATTCAGTGTGCTTTGTGCGGCTGAATTGAGTCAAAACGTCAAAGAATATTTTTCAAAAAGACTTGAATTAAAATAATAAAGCACCTAAAGGTTAATACCGTATTTCTTCTAATAGAAGCCGGTCCATCAGGGGGTTGAAAATAGAAGCCTCCTCTCTAATAGAAGCCCCCTAGAAGTTCGGTGGTTTTTAAGACTTTTATATAGGCTATAGGTTTAGAAAATTATTTCCTGTTTACGCAGATTAGCATCAGATTTTTAAGGATTTAATTCGAAATAATGGGGAACCCCGATAGCGATCCTGATTTATAGCTGCTCCATCGCCCAGCGACTCGAGTACTAGCTCGAAAAAACGTAAGTCGTATCCGTTGTCAATGAAGGTGGATGCAATAAACCATGCGGAGAAAAGCTCGAAGTGTGCAGCAGCCAAGTATAGCGAAGTATATGCAACCTGCAGACGTGGCGTGGAATGAACCTTTCAAAGCCAGCATTCGGAGGCAGTACGAAGATTGGATGATGCACTCAGAAAAGCCTTTGATTAAGGGAGGAAATCCTGCTCCTCCATCAATGGCTACCTGGAGTGGACTACCCATGCTTGGGATGAGCTTTCTTATAATTTGATTGCTTCTTCATTCAAGTCATGTGATATTGGAATCAACAGCGATGGAACAGAAGACAGTCTCATTCATTGTTTCTCAGAAAATGGATCTATTCCAGAAGGAGTTCGAGCCCTCAAAGAAAAGAGAGCCGAAGAACAATTGGCTGAATTCGTCGAAGAAGTTGAACTTAATGACAATGAAGACGTTTCGGATTTGTCCTTAGAATCAGAATAAATAAGACCCAGAATTCATTTTTAACAACTTTTGTTTACCCTACCCACCCAAAAAAAAAAACAAGGTCAAAAATAGAAGCCCCCGATTTCTATTAGAAGAAATACGGTAGTTCCAAAATTTTCCTATTTCAAATTCACATCGTCGGATGGTTAAAACTCTGTTTTTTTGTCCATTTCTTCTCGGGATCTTCGATAAGTTCCTGGCTGGCAAAACCCAAAAACGCGAATTAACTGCCGGACTGTCAAAATCCAAAGTTTTTTGCCCTCTTGATTGCTCACTTTTTATCAGAGTGGCGTTTAGTTTGGCAATGCATGTTCAATTAAAATTCAAACACAATATAAAAAATTTATTCACAAAGCGCCCAGAAAATCTTGTATTTCTTCTTTCGTAGGCTTTGATTCAGAAGCTATAACCCATTTTGCTAAAGCCTCTGTTTTATCAACCAGCTCTATGGGATTTTCTCTACTCTTTTGACTAAAAAATTCATAAACTTCTTCCATATTAGGGCGGTTTTCTTTCTCTTCGACCATCATTCTAAAAGCGTAAGCTTTTTTAATAGATTCCAATTACCCAATGTGGAAGAGCCAAACTTCTAATGAGATTGCAGTTACTTCTGGATAGGAACGACCTTCAACAATTGAATCACCAATCGACCAATTATTTCCAGATTGGGCAGCCAGACTTCCAGCTTCTGTTGTCTCTTCTACTGTAAAATGCGTGGGAGGAACTTGATAGATCATATGCCAAATAGATCTTCCCAGCGAGAAAATATCCACAGTTGGATTGTAAGCCTCGTTCGTGTAAACTTCTTTGCAATTGTAGCCATCTGTTCCAAACCAGCTTGTTTCTATAAAATCTTCTGCTGCCAGGGCTGTATTTTCAATTATTTTTGCAATTCCAAGATCAGCTATCTTTAGGATAGAATGATCCGAATTCAATACCATGCTGTAAATCACTTTTTTTGTCGAGAAATGGCTACAAACTTGGCTGGTTTGACATCTCGATGCGTTATTTTGTTGTCATGGAGGTAGCAAAGGCCACTAGCTGCTTGAGCAGTCCAGAACAATATCTCCTTCTCAGTGTATTTCTTCCCTCGATCTATCACTGGAAATTCCATAAATTATCCATTTTTAAATAAAATCAACAATCAAATAAAGAGCCTCCTTTACAGTATTCCATCAGGATTCCAATTTCTTTGTTGTCTTCTGTAATGAAGCCAAAAAGAGTCACAATGTGTTGATTTCCTTGCAGCTGAAAGCGGTCTTTATTCCAGAATAATTGGCTCACCGAGAGTAAAGTTTTTATTTCATTTATGATCAATCGAGAATTCAAAATATTAAAATATTTAGCAGCATGCAGCACTGGAGACTTTTTCGTTGAGACGAGGATTGTGTTCCCTTGTGCACCAGCACCGAGGTCTCTAATCTTCCTCAAAGAGCTTCTTTCGTAGGAGACAAAGCGAGAACGCTAGCAATCTATTTGTAGTTTTTGCAATGACTTACGCCTAGCATTGAGAGAACACTTCCCCAGTCGCCGCCTAAGAGAATTCCAAGCTGGAAAATTAGGATCCTGGGAAGGAAGAGGTTTACCTTTTCTTTGCTTTTTTCAAGCATTCCTAGTAGGGCCTAAAAATGGTTTTTTTAAATATCCTGCTTTACATCAGATATTGTGAGTAGAGAAGTTTGATTTAAACTTGGAAAATAGTGAGTTCTCTCTTGACTCAAAATCATCTCCTTTAAATGTATGTAGTAATACTTTTTGTCACTCCACTTTATTGCGTTATAAGCACATATGCATTGGCATCTCCTCATTATCCAATTCATTACCTCATTTTTTGAGCAATTCTATTGATAAAAGAAGCTTGTCTATTGAAAAGTTGATTCTCTTTAAATAAAAATCCAATTTCTCGACTCAGACCAGCTCGATAAGCCAGAGAATTCCAATGCTACAGAGCAGCAAAAGGGCAGTAAAAGGCCAATTCAGTGTACATTGTGCGGCTGAATTGGCATTTCACTGCCTTTGACTCAATTTCATTGCATTGTGCATTGGCCTTTTATTGCAAGCATCCACCTGTCTTCTTTTCTACTTTTTCGTCTAGTCGCAAAACTAAGTTTTCTTAGCAGTTTGATTCAGATTTCCACTGATACTTCTTTTTTGAGAAGTAGTCTGCCTTGAAGATGGGGGCTGTTCACAGCTGGATGCCGGAAAAGATCGACACTCAAATTAGAAACATCTTTGCTGAGTATTTCGACGACGGATTGGAGGTATTTCCTTCCCAAAAGCAATAATTGAAATTAACAGCATCTAGCCACTCCCGATCAAGTGAAAATCAACGTGGATCTCCTAGCCAACGAAGATTATTCTTGGCAAATGACGGAAGACAGAGAAAAGCTCAAGGTAATGGCTTTTGACGCTAACAAAACTTAAAAACAGACATTGCCAGTTGTAATGGTTGACAGACTAAGTCAGTTTATTATAAATGAAAACGTGAGTATGCTAAGTGAAATGAGGTTTGACTACGAATTGCCCTATTTTATGAATGATTCGGATGAATACTGTCCAGGAAATATGTGGATTGTAGGACAAATCACGGCTGAAACATAAAGTTTAGATTTCACCTGAGTGCTTCAAATACTTCGTTTTGTATATTTTTGATAAAGGACCAACGCTGGTAGAAGATAGCTTTGAAGGGACAGGTAAAAGGCTGCTTTTAAAGGAACTGCAATTCTACCCAAAACTATGTTTTTTTTGCTAAAATCATCTCCTCTTTGCCTTTTTTGCGCGCCTTGAACTGTTCGTTTTGAAGAACAGTACAGTAATCGTTTTAGTAAGGAGTATGATGAAACAAATCGACTCCTATAACTTTCTATATAACAGTATTTTATATGAAGTTGCAAGCGTCTTGTTTGAAAAGTTTGTAAGTTTATAAAAAACAATCTTAAATTGATCAGAAACTTTGTGAAACCTATGAACAGAAAGTTGAATCAACCCATCGCATTGAAGCCTACATCAATGGCTTGAGCTGGATAGAAATTGTTTACTTCCTAACTGGAGGAATCAGCTATTCCCAGGCAGAACTTGACATCTACACTCAATATCGTCGAGTAAGGCTTGAGATTCCGACCTATCTCTCATCTTTTTCATAATTTTGGATAAGTTTGACTTATTTTTGTTTCGCAAAGTTGTAGCTCTCCTCTAAAACTTGAACATTAAAGCAAGTGGAAAATTTCAAAAAGTTGACCCCTCACCTAGTAGAACAGAACTGGGATGATTTCTTGAAAGAAATGATATTCTACTCAATTGAATTGACAAATTACATTCCAGAAAATGACGAAAGATTTGATATTTACCCTCGAGAAGAATGACATATTAGCTGGCGCCTAT
Source organism: Oscheius sp. JU1382 (assembly GCA_932521405.1). Taxonomy (NCBI): domain Eukaryota; kingdom Metazoa; phylum Nematoda; class Chromadorea; order Rhabditida; family Rhabditidae; genus Oscheius; species Oscheius sp. JU1382. The sequence goes on from OW051479.1 coordinate 9,001,895, forward strand.
TCTTTAGAAAGTCATTCTGAGGGGAACTTATTCCCATTGATGATTTCATTTGCAACAGATGAAGACCGCCAAGAAATTAAAAAATGTGGTGTAAGTCTAACTAACCTATCGGAATTAAGCTGGAAGATCTGAAGATAAAGAACATTTCCAGGCAAAATTGGAGATAATAGAAATGATCTACAAGCACACCCAAGAGTTTCTTGAAAGCAACGACGACGCTAAAGCCTGGAAGTGGAGATATTCCAACTATTTCTCGTGCAATTCATTCTATCCTGCAATTGTCATCAAGGCATTTGACGACTTTGTAAGGATTGAATTCGCCTTTTAACCTAATCAGTTTTTAGTATAAGAAAAAAGAAAGACTCTTTACTCAAGGCTTCTTGGTGGGTATTTGAATCAGCTTTGATTAATCAATTTCAACAGAAAGAGCTCCAAGATGCATCATTTTATAGCGAAAGTCTGCTACAGTATTATCCAAATCCATTACTGAGTAATTTTCAACCAGAGATCTTAAAATTTGACGACAACAACAAGTCGACACAAATCCTCAATCTTGATGCAATTTACGCTCAAAAAGGAATGAAAATGGAAATGTACCGTATTTCTGCTAATAGAAGTCTCCTGTTTAATTAGTCCTTTTAATAAGTCTGTTCAGAAAAGAGACGACAGCTGATGCCCCGAGAAAAGAGGTTTTTGTGAGCCATTTTATCCTAAAATTCTCAATCTCGCCACAAAACACCAATTCTCGGAGCATCAGTCGTTATCTTTTTTCTGAGCAGGCTAGAGAAGAAATTCTGTTGGATCCAAGACTCAAAAATCCATTGATTATTCCAGGTCTCGAAGAAATTATTTAAATGAATACATAAATGAAATGGAAACGAGAGCATCTTACGATCTATTAATCGATATTTTTCAAATAAATGGAAGCCAATTTGATGAGGCAAAGTAAGTAGCTTCCAGTCTTTAACAAATTTTAGTTCAACTTGGGAAGAACTTTTACGACCTCTTGGAAATTTTTCCACAAGATTGGAATCGATTTTACAGCAAGAAGCCGGAACGAAATGGCACGAGCTCACTAAATCAGCTGGTTTGATTTCTGAATCACTCTACGGAATGTTCCCACAAGAGGTTTGATTTTTCCAAAAATGTACTCAAAAGCCACAGCACTCTTCGCATGAAGGAGAAAGACTGTTTCTGCTTCTCATTGGTTGGAAGCGAGGCGGACATCAATCTCAAATTAAATATTTTGAACAAGCATGGGCACTTCTGAAGAATTATTCCAACAGTTTCATGAAATTCCAAACGTTGCAGATTTATTGCGCTGTTGGTTTCAACCTCAACTTTATTCGAAATTTCCAGTGCGTTGCCAGGCTTTTTGAACATTTTATGGATGAAAAACTGGAAAAAGAGATGAAACGGCTATTGGAATCTCGATGGAAAGTAGAAAAAGTTTTTATGGAGTTCCTAATAAAGGAATCGTTTGAGCAAAATGTTTCCAAAGAATCACTTAAGTCGCTTAGAAAAGACATAACCAAGTACCCGTTTGCTTTTCTTCAAGCATTTGTCAAAACTCTTGTGGTAAGCTTTCTAAGAATCTACCGTATTCTCTCGCTTCCCCCGAAAATCAAGAGCTACAACCTTGTTGACTCGAGTATGTTGTGGAATCTGGAGTAGATTCATGACAATCTCTCTTCCAAGAGAGAAAGAATAAGAGTAATTAGCTACTATTTTTAGATGTTTGTCTATAAACTCCGAACAGTTGACAACTTTAAAAGATATAGAGGGAGAGACGGGCACTGCATTAACGTTTTTATCGAAACAGCCTGCTACTGCACAGAAATAAAGGAGATGATTTTGAGTCAAGAGAGAACTCACTATTTTCCAAGTTTAAATCAAACTTCTCTACTCACAATATCTGATGTAAAGCAGGATATTTAAAAAAACCATTTTTAGGCCCTACTAGGAATGCTTGAAAAAAGCAAAGAAAAGGTAAACCTCTTCCTTCCCAGGATCCTAATTTTCCAGCTTGGAATTCTCTTAGGCGGCGACTGGGGAAGTGTTCTCTCAATGCTAGGCGTAAGTCATTGCAAAAACTACAAATAGATTGCTAGCGTTCTCGCTTTGTCTCCTACGAAAGAAGCTCTTTGAGGAAGATTAGAGACCTCGGTGCTGGTGCACAAGGGAACACAATCCTCGTCTCAACGAAAAAGTCTCCAGTGCTGCATGCTGCTAAATATTTTAATATTTTGAATTCTCGATTGATCATAAATGAAATAAAAACTTTACTCTCGGTGAGCCAATTATTCTGGAATAAAGACCGCTTTCAGCTGCAAGGAAATCAACACATTGTGACTCTTTTTGGCTTCATTACAGAAGACAACAAAGAAATTGGAATCCTGATGGAATACTGTAAAGGAGGCTCTTTATTTGATTGTTGATTTTATTTAAAAATGGATAATTTATGGAATTTCCAGTGATAGATCGAGGGAAGAAATACACTGAGAAGGAGATATTGTTCTGGACTGCTCAAGCAGCTAGTGGCCTTTGCTACCTCCATGACAACAAAATAACGCATCGAGATGTCAAACCAGCCAAGTTTGTAGCCATTTCTCGACAAAAAAGTGATTTCCAGCATGGTCTTGAATTCGGATCATTCAATCCTAAAGATAGCTGATCTTGGAATAGCAAAAATATTTAAAAGTGCAGCCCTGGCAGCAGAAGATTACATAGGAACATACTGGTTTGGAACAGAGGGCTACAATTGCGAAGAAGCCTTCACGGACGAGGCTTACAATCCAACTGTGGATGTTTTCTCGCTGGGAAGATCCATTTGGCATATGATCTATCGAGTTTTTCCCACGGATGATACAGTAGAAAAGACAACAAAAGCTGGAAGTCTGGCTGCCCAAGCTGGAAATAATTGGTCGATTGGTGATTCAATTATTGAAGGTCGTTCCTATCCAGAAGCAATTTCAATCTCATTAGAAGTTTGGCTCTTCCACATTGGGTAATTGGAATCTATTAAAAAAGCTTACGCTTTTAGAATGATGGATGAAGGGGAAGAAAACCGCCCAGATATGGAAGAAGTTTATGAATTTTTAGTCAAAAGATTAGAGAAAATTCCACAGCTGCGCCAGTTGATAAAGTGTCTCGCCTCGATTACTGCATCTACAGAAGCCCTGTAGGCTGTTTGCTCTCAAAAATAGGATTTATTTGGGAGAAAAAGCTTTGAGTAAACGGTCTGCATAATGACCAGGAATGACTATGGCACAATATGTGTTATCTATATCGTGTATTAACATTGGTCCTCTTCGCGATGCTTTTCCATAAAATATTTCCGAAGAAATAAAATCTCCATTATTCTGTTGGTTTTTCTCCTCATCTCGTCCAATCACAATTATTTCATTGCTTAATCATTTTTTGAGGAATCCTATTGATAAAAGATGCTTGCCTGCTGAAAAGTTAATTTTCTTTAAAATAAAAATTCAATTTCTCGACTCAGACCAACTCGATAAGCCAGAGAATTCCAATACTACAGAGCAACAAAAGGGCAGTAAAAGGCCAATTCAGTGTGCTTTGTGCGGCTGAATTGAGTCAGAACGTCAAAAATATGAAAAAAAGACTTGAATAAATAAATCAAAAATGTAAGTCAGTGAGGGGGATTGAACCCACGACCCTCCTGACAACATAAAAATTGAATCATAGCCACTAGGGCCCCAAAGGTTTACTAGTTCCAGTTTTTCCACTAAACTAATAAATGCTTGAACTTTTGGTATAAATTAATTCTTCGTTAATTTTTCAGCTAAACTTAGTCTACTTTCTACAAATTCACTTCTTGTCCTAGTCATTTTTTCTTTTAACTCGCTTAACCGGAGGATAATAGCCCAAGTAATAGCGTAACACGTCCTTCCCACATTCACAATCTTCCAGTCTAAAGCAATTTACGCAAACTCTCCGGGGAAAAGATATTACATTCTGAAAAAGCTCTCAAACTATTATCCATCTATTCAATTCATTCGCGTTCCAAAGAATGGGCTAGAACAAAAACGGAAATAAATTTTTTCTCTTTCCTAGGTCATTTCCTTATAGCAGAATAACTTTACTGCTCAATTACTTATTTGATATTTTAGTCAAGTTCTATCTCTCTCGAGGAAATTGAGACTCTAATGAAAAGAGCTAGTTAGCAGGAACTCCTCTCTTCGAGCATTCGGAAGTTCCCTTTTTTTTCTTCCTCTCCAGTCGATATGCGCATTAACTACGCAGAATTAACTTAGGGTCCCAGCTCTTTTTTTGCCTTTCCTATGACATTATTTCCAGCCAATGAGTGTGGCCATTATTCGGGCAATTGATAGCACAATTCGAGGGCCATATGCAGCCGTTCTTTCCATAATCGGGATTGTTTTGAACATCTTCAGTGTGTATGTCTTTAAGAAAGGAGAGAAAGGACCTTCTCCAGCTATCCACCTCTATTTGGTAAGGAAGATGAAGGGAGAAAAGGTAGTATATTCAGATTGTACTCACTCTCTGGAACACCGGAGTTCTCGTCTTCGTTTTATGTACATCCGTTCCTTACACAATTTATGGCAATCCATTACCCTCAGGTAGGAGGCAATTACCTTTTCTGACTAATAGGCGAAAAAAAACACGCAAACTGCTTTTTATGGAGAGACAAGTTTACCGTCGGGTCGGAACCTTCGGCCCGACAAAGCTTGAGGCCTCAAAAGATTTTGATAGGTCCTGAGAGGCTTTACACAGACAGACAGACTGGCAGAGACAGGCGCACTTTAGATAGATAGATATGGGCATTTATACTTTTTCAGAAGATTATAAGCACATCTACGCTTTTGTCCGTTTCGCCAATTCTATCTGCACTTTTGCTTCCAATTGGGTCATAATAGCCCTGACAGTTGATCGCTTTCTAGCTCTCTGTCACCCTCTCAAACATCGAGCATTATACACCAGAAGGTAATTGCTTTTAATGTGCAAATAATCGATTTCAGTCGGGTAAAACGAGTTCTAATTGCGATTTCTCTATTCTCTGTGATCTGCACTATTCCAAAAGTCTTCGAACGGAAGATGATAAAAGATTGTTCCAATAAGACTTGCAAAATTGGTAGAGGACAGACAGATCTTTACAATGTGAGGAGGAGAAAAAGCTAAAAGAAAGTAAAGCAAATTAAATTGCAGAATAATTTTTATTGGGTAGCTTATCACATCATTTTTGATTCAGTTTGTCAAACCATTGGTCCTTGCATTTTCGTTTGTGTGCTAACATTCAGGATTACAGTAGCTCTGAGGAGACAACTAGCTGCTAGGTGAACTTATTTTTTACTTTTTAGAAGTTTATTTATTTTTTTAGAGATGCTCTTCTTGCTGCCAGCACAGGTGCTCCCACAGAAATGGATAAAAATAAAAAGTAAGTCAACTTTCTCTTTCTCAACTCCAAGTTTCTAGCAAAGAACTCAAGGCAAATGTTCTCCTAGTGGTAATAATCCTCAAATACATCCCTTGTTCAGTCCTTCCTCAACTTAACGCTTTCCTTCGTTTCGTAATTTTCCATCTCTTTCTCTAATTTAGTGATATTTAGGTAATTGGGCCACAAAACTATAGAGGCTTTGGAGCTGCTATGATGTACTTCATACCAAATGCTCTTTCCCTCTTGGAAATATCTACTAATTTCATTGTTTTCATGATCTACGGAGCAAAGTTTAGAAGAACTTGCTTGAGGATTATCGCAGAAAGTTGGATTGGAAGGCTATTCAACATGGAAATTGTAGATTTTTCTTGAAATTGGGATTCAATTGATTATTTTAGGATCCAAATGAAGGAAATAGCAGCACTCGAACCACCAATTTAACATCGTGAGTTTCTCCCCCTCTCTTGGCATTCCTTTCCCAGCAAAACATATTCGTATCAGAGAGAGAGAGAGAGACCGCGGGGTGGTGCGAATGACTCTTTTTCACACCCATTCTGATCTCCGCCAAATGGGAAATCGTTTCGAACATTTATGAATCCAGCTGACTGACTCATAAGAATTCTCAAGGTGTCTGCTGTACTAAACGCCTCTTTTTCAGTTCTTCCGACAAGAAGAAGATTCGAGAAGAGGAAAAATCCAAACTGGTCGCTACCCAGTCGAATGACTACAAAAATGATACCGAGGTAGTCGTGAAAAAAGGAAGAAGTGCCTCTCACCAACCGTGATATTTCTTATTCAAGCAAAGCGAATATACAAAAGCAATGGTGAATTCAAGGCAAATTTCGCAATAAAAAAACTCAAAACTTGGCGGTTGTAGGAAAAGGCATCTTGGCAGTCTCGACAATAGCTACGTAAGCTCCATGGAAAACTAAAAATCTTTTCTTTTTTAATATAAAAACCCACTTTTGAAGTAAGGTTTGATGAACCAACTCATCTTTTGAACCACATCTTTGGCTTGTTCTCTATTGAGTTTAGAGAATTCATCAGTAAGATATTTCATGTCGTCTTCAAGCTTGAAAGGACCTTGCCGGTGGTTGTAAAGATACTCCACAGCCTAGAAAAACGTTGCGTTTATTTTCAATTTCTCTCACATTCCGGACGAATTGCTTCCCCTCCTCAGTGTTAATTGACTCGTAATGATCTTTAGCCTCCTCCAAGAAGTTCTTCAAATGTCCTCCCATGCTTGGATCTTTTTCGGTGAAATATTTAAGTGCACTGGAGGTTTGATTCAACCAATTAAATTTGTCAGCAGCCTCGTTCAAATCCGCCAGAACGCCATCTTCTTTTCGAAACAAAGTTGCATTAGCTCCTTTTAGTCGAGCATATTGAGATTGGAAGATTGCTTCATAGAATTTTGAAGGGAAGACTGAATTTTATTTTAAAAAAGAGAAAAGCTGATTACATTTCTCCTCAGTTTTTGGATCATTTAGAAACTCAATTTTGTTCTCGGTTGGGAGGAAGCCATAATCAACGAGGATTTCGAAGAATTTGTGCTCAGCTTCATCATAGGAAACGACATTTCCTTGAAGTGCATCAGCATGAGCTTGTTCTAGGAGGTCAACAACCTGAAAAAAGATAGATCATTTTCATGTAAATTGAGGTCCTATCGAGACTCATTTTATATGCAATGGTAATTAAGAGGAACAAGTACAATTTGGATTGTTTTTCTGTTTTTTTTTCCTCATTTGAGCTTCTTAATTAGCTGCCAATCACTTTCTAGCATTCTCAATCAAAATAGCATTGTCTTCTCGGTGAGAAAATGCTCAAGGGATCAACCAAGACTCATTTCTGAGAAAAGTCATATACTTTTTTTACTTTTATAAAATTAAACGGCGAACATAAATTTTGGTTTGAGAAAGATTGAATTGGTGGACTCGGAAATGCACTTCCCTCTTGGGAAGTTAAAAAAAACGCCAAACTGACTCACCTCTTTTACAAAGTCCCCAGCCCGGTGGGAATATTCCTTATCAGGAAAGTCGACAGAAAAAATCAGCTGAAAATGTTGATTTCTCTTTCTTAGAAAAGAATAAACTCTACCCCAACTCTTTTGGTTTCAATTAGGCTAAGAACAGCCGCCAGGAGAAGTAGACTTAATTCTAGTGGACGCATGGCTATGAATAAGTCCCTTTCTGATGGAGAGCAGTTGTCATGTTTTGGTCAATATTTTGGCAAGAAACTGGACGGCTGGCTAGAAGTTCACGCGATGTGAAGGGAGGAGGATCACAATATAAACAATAAAAAGAAGGAAAAGGGGGAGGGATCAAGAGAACAAGACGGCAAGAGTTCAAAAAAGTCGTGGCCTTGAGAAGGAGACGGAACGGCTCAATTATAAGGAAGGGCTGTAGTGAAATGGGCCTTCGGCCTCCACAGCTGTGCTTCCTCGCAAAAATCGAAAAAAGGAACAGATGGTTGGGGCGAATGCTTTATTATCCTCATTCACTTTTTTTTGCAGGTCTACGCCTGCAGCGGGGGAACTGGTTGTGCCAGTAGAACTTCATTGGCAGAGGCCGCGACTGCAGCATATTTTTCGTAGACATTCTCCAAGAGGAAACTCTTGACCAGCCAGCTCATTTTGGCAACGACATCCTTGGCTTGATCCTTGGTCAATTTGCGGAATTCAGTAGTCAAATCGGTCACAATTTCTACGACATTCGTCGGTCCTTCACGGCGATTGTAAATGTACTGGACAGCCTGAAATTATTCCTCCAATTTGCAACAAAAAATTCCGTCTAACCTTAGAGACAAAGGTTCTGCCTTCATCAGAATTCAACGCATTATAGTGTTCCTTAGCTTCGCGGACAAAGACTTCAAATCCTCCTCCGAGCTTCTCATCTTTCTGTCGGACATAATCAATGGCTTCTTGAGTTTGATTGATCCAATCAAATTTGGTCCAAGACTCTTTGATGGTAGGGAGGTAGATATCGAAATCAAAGAGGATAATTCGATGACTGGCGATTTCTTCGAAAAAGTGCGTTCGAGCGAACACCAGGCCGGAGATGAAAACAGGAATTACTGAAAATGGAAGGGAATTATTTCGCTCATTGATAATTAATTTTTTCTCTTCTTTTAACCATCAAAATCACAAGTTTGAGCTGATTAATAAAGGAATTTTCACCATTGTCAGTCTTGATATTGTCCAGAGGCAAGAGCTCTTTCTTAATCTCAATCGGGAGTAACAAAAAGTCGGTGGCGAGCTCGGCAAAATCGTCATAGATCTCATCAAAGCTTCTACGTGTTTCGCTGTTAAGTGTTAGGTCCTCCATAAATCTCGAAGACTTTCCAATGGCGGTCGTGAAAAACTCCCTAGCTTCTGTCGAATAATTCGAAGTGTCGATATATCCGAGATCAACGGGCTAGGTTCTTTTACTTTCTATCGAGACTAACTTACACCAAAAACGGCTCTTCCTTGGACAAGATAGACGGAAGCGAGGAGAGAAATAGCCAAAAGAAGCCTCATGATGTTGTGAAAATGAGGCTTGAAAAATGTAAGTGTCAGTTGTGCTGAGCGTGTGCGATCTTTTTTCCCATTGACAGGCACGTTACACAAAGACTGCTGTTCCAGCTTTTTTTGTCCTTGCCTAAATGAATAATAAATTTAAAAGTCCATTTTTCGAGTATCTTCAATTCAAATCGAAGTGCAGCTGCCCCAAGATCAGAAGAGTTCCTAGAACTTGAAATTGATGGCATTTTCAAGTCGATCAGAATTGTTTAATTTTAATGCAGGTAGATTTGAGTTCTGCTATAATTGGTTCGTTCTTTGTACAATGAGAGTTTGGGATCTGTCCGTGCAAATTTTCAGATTTCCTCTAATAGAAACCTTTAGAAGTGAAAAATAGGTACTGGGCTTCGTTTGCTAATATTCTCCTAGGAGATCCCTCAATTTCCCAGTGTCCAAACATGATGAGCAAAGAACAAAGCGCTTGCTTTAAAGGGACGGTCAATCGATATCAATCGAATATTTAAGCAAGAATCCCATCTCAAATATTCACTTCGTGGCTCGTTCATGACTCGTCGACGACGTCAAGAATATTTCACCAACAAGCCAGGATAGTTTTCTAAAATCTCCAGGGATCTTGTCATCCTCATTGTTCAAAAGGTTTTATCCCGCCATTTACTCAATACTTTTTCAATACTTTTAACTTTATCTTAAAGCCTTTTAGAATATGATGAGAGCCTCTAAAAAGGTCTCACAATTGATTAACACGTTGACGACAATGTAGTCCACATGTGGACTACACTTTTTTGACCGCGTGGGACCGTGTAGTCCACATGTGGGCTGCAGTCGCGTTTTGGGAAAAAAGCGCCGGTCTCTCGCGACTCTTTTTTCCCAAAACGCGACTGTCGTCAATGGGTTAAAAATGATGTTCAACAATTCACAAGAAGATTCTATAGCCATATCTTCTTAAGCGACAAAGAAAGCTTTATTACCATTCTTCCAGCAGAGCATTATAAATATCTAGCTCTTATTGCTCTAGGACATGCCCACTTTTTTCACATTCGCTGTAAAATGGTTAACACCTTCAGAGAATTTGATGCTCTATGCTTTGATGTTACGAAAAGAATCGATAATTCAGTTTATTATGTAACTTTCCCTTCACCAGAGCTTTTCAAGGAAACATTTCAAAAGTCCTTTTTTAGTGTTAAACTTATTCGATAAATGTTCCGCTTTTTTTTATAGAAAAAACTTATTTTCCTTCTTTAATTCTCAATTTCATGGGATTTGATAGCCATCTTGTGTTGATTGGAGGCTGAAAACTGCCTCCTTTTGATCAAAACGATTTGTTAACAAATGATTTATTGATTAATCTTCCCCTTGATTAGTTAAAGAAGCACTCGAAGAATCGAAAACGTAGGCACCCATCGCTAGCCACTGTGGGCTCATAGGCTGGAATTATAGTCGGCATTTCAGTTTGATGAAACGTCAATCTGGCAATTCCTTTCCCATGTAGAGTTATCTCAAAAGATGTTTCAGGTCCCCCTTCCGCAGTTTTTGAATGTTCTTCCTTTTCTAGTTCAATAATCCTGGAGTTGTAAGTAAATGGAAAACGATCAGCTGTGATGTTCAAGCTAAGGGGAGATGGATTCTTCATCTCTCTTTCAATCTTAGCCTTCCAATTATAATAGTTCGAAGAGATATAGCCCATTCTCCACTTCATTCCAATAGGATAGCCTTCTCCTTTTACTAGAAAAGAAGTATTTTTGAAAGGGTCCCAAGCGTAAATTATCCTATTATTGTAATCTACTGTCAGCTCCAATGTCCCTTTCAATAAAACTAAAGTCTTTGTTTTCGATAGGATAATAAACAAATTTTGAGAGAAGTCTTTTGCCCTCAAATGATTGATTATATTGGCCTCAAATTGTCTTACTTCAATCGTTGAATAACATTGCTTGCATTAGCACCACCATTCTCTGCATATCCATCAACAAGAAGAACATCAACATCATCCTAAGATATTCCCTACAGCAGCCCAAATATGCAAAGCTTACCGATGGATAAAATCCCATACATATAAAGATGGATTGCTTCTTTGTGTGTTGAATAACTGTCAAAAAGGTCTTTCCTTTTGAAGCATCCAATTTCATAAATTTATAGGGTTTTTGACTTTCTTGAAGGAAGCGAGGCTTCACATAATCCGAAAAAGCTAAAAAGTCGGTAATTTGAAGATTTTCTAACTCACAAGAAGAATCCATAAATAATAGAAGTTCTGGATCATCTTTTGATTGACTCGTGATGTCAAGCTGTCCAGCTACATAGATCGCAATAGGCTTTTCGAATTGTCGGGACCTCTTTAGCTTGGATATATCTCCTAGATAGGTAAAATTCTGTTCATCTCCCTCATAAAGGAAAAGCTTTTCAGTCATTGAAATTGTGTTCTTGTAATCGGTTGTTAAAAAAGCAGCTGTTAGATTGGGAAATCCTTCGAATATATAGGTTGTTCCGACTTTAAGAGAAGTTGTATCAAAGACTAGGGGTTTTGAACCATTTGTGATCGAAAAATATTCCGTTTTATTGAATAAATCAACTAAAAGAGGCTTCATTTCATAAATGAAAAACGCTTACAAGGCTTAAGAGTGATCTCCAATTGGTCAAGAGTGAAATGTAGATTTTTAAACTCATCATCGACAGTATCATATTTCCAGTTAGCCCAAGATTTTTTTGTATCTATGACTAGAAGAAACTCTCCTCCAAGGAAAATCTTATTCTTTTTAACAATCACCTCCCTAAAAATTGAGCCTCAAGCGATCAAAAGAAATTACAAGTCGTGGTTCCTTCCATCCAGGACGTATATCCAATTATCAGTCTCACATAATTCTGTGCATTTTTGAAGTTTGTTTGCCTTCAATTCCAGCTCAAGATACGTTTCACTAGGAAATACAATCTACAAAATAAATCTAGAAAAAGAATCTACCCGATAGGTGCATTCTTGTCCTTTAGCGTATTCTCCAGACGGCAAAGTGAATGTCGAATTGCCATCCAAACTCAATTTAACTTTCTTACTTTTGCAAGCTAAAAGTAGGGCTGTAGGGGATGATAAAGAAAACTTACATAAACGGGAAGAATCCCCTAGGTAGAAGAGAAAAAGGAATAGGAGTAGCAGACGCATTCAATTCAGAGTGAATGAACTTTTGATTTTAGGAAGCAAATCAGTTGGTAATTTTTTTGCGGAATGAGATTGAAATCAGTACGTGGGTTGTTCTCGTGAGAAAAAGTCTGATTTCGAAAGTGGTGAAGAATGGAGCTTGATCATCTAAGTCTGAATCAGAATCAGGGTACAATCCAAAAAGAATCAAAGCTCCAGACTTCATGAATACATCTTGAATCGAATATTTTTCCATAATGAGTAAGGCAAGAAGATTCCAGAGAATGCACCAATGACTCATCAGAATAGAGAACAATGGAAAGTGATTCAATTTGTATTTCTTATTGGAATCGTCTATAAAAGAAAGCGAAAGAGTTGAGCAACTCTCTTCTATTTTGAAGCGGAATTCCAAACAAAAAGCATTTGATTCTTTTTTAAAAGCACTAGTTCGATTAGTTTAGATAACTTCCTTCATCATTTGCAATCTCTCTCCTTTTATTTTAAAAAAATGGAGGCTAAAACTATTGTTGCTCTCAATGTCTATGAGCTACCAGAGAAAGCTTGGCTGAATATCTTCCACACTGGGGTAGAAGTCTACGGAGATGGTGAGATTGAACCTAATTTTTAGATGATAAATTTATGTTTAGAGTATGCCTTTTGTGGGCATCAGAGTGAAGCATCTGGCATTTATAAATGCATCCCTGGAACTCAATATTTCTGGAAATTTAGGTAGATTACTCCCTGAGGGTTATGTTTTAAAAACTGCTTCTCAGAGAGACGATTATTCTTGGAGAAACTGATTATGAGCCGGAAGAGGTGGAGACCCTCGTTGATGCCCTGGGAGAAGTCAATTTTCAAGGAAATAAATACCATCTTCTCACAAATAATTGCAATCATTTTAGCGAAATAGTCGCAATGGTAAGATGGATTGCCTAAATTCATAATCAACTATCCGTTTTTAGAGTCTAACTGGGAAAGAAATCCCCACTTGGATCAATCGCCCAGCAAAAATTATTACGAAGATTCCCTTTTGGTCGAAGATTATCCCCTCAAAATGGTGTAAGCCTCTACAGGAGACTGATTCCTTGCTATCCTGAACCTTAGGTGGGCCATTTTGGATAAAAAAATATTACCTCCTCTATTGGAATAAATCAATAAAAACAAAAGAGCAAATAGTTTATTCAATTAGGACGTCTTTTCCGCCTTGACAATGGATGTCTTTTATTCCTACAAAGTAGAGTACTCTTCATGGTTAATGGCTCAACTTCTTGCCGGACGATAGTTTGAGCAAAGGTTTGTACAACGGAATTCCATTCTTCAAGCTCTAACCCGGTTAGGAGATCAAAAAGTCCAGAAAAATCGACAACTCTTGGGAAGAAGGAGAGTCCCTTATTCCAGGGACTTATCAAAATGTGGCAAAAATGCTCACAAATTTCGTCTAGATTATTCTTCAACACATAGAAGCGATACCACCAAGAGAATTGATTCGCATTCCTTTCTTCAATTAGGATGACTGTAGAGGGATTTATCTCCAAGAGATAGGCAGACATTGGGTGGATTCGAAGCGAACGTCCTTCATAAAATTTACGGAGTCCTAGAGCTTCTTTTTTTGAGAGATTGCCATACAGCTCGAAGTATTTCAAATTCCCACAGGATTGATCAGCAAGAAATTTCTAAAGAGTAGGATCTTCTCTCAAAAAATATATAACTGACTTCTAATAATCCATCAATATCTTGAATAATAGTTTGAGAATAGTCGATATTTTTAAAAACTGCGCTTTCAAATCGACTAATCTTATCGAAATCAGGAAGAGACTCCTTATAGAATTCAGTCACCAGGCTTTTGCATCCCTGAATTTGATTATTTTTCAATAAAAAAAGGAGATTAGCTCACAGGAAATATTTTATAAAATTGATCTCTGGTCATTCTCCTCGAAAGTAGTGATTCATATCTCAAATTTAGATCGTTTTTAAACGTCTCAAAAAAGATTTCTATGTTGGTTGGATCGAATAAATTCCATAGGCTGAGCTTCTGGCATTTGACTGGATTGATTGATAGCCAATTTTTTAGCAAATTAAAATCGGAGACTAGAAAATTGCTGGTGGAATGCTGAAAAAATCATCTAGAAGGAGACTATCTTCTCAAAATTTCTTTAAAAAATAGGGAAAAATTGTAGAAATCAGGGTTCTCCATTGCTTTTGGGTTACAATAGCTTCAAGGTTAAGGCAGTTTTCTTAATGTTGACGCGAATTGTAGTCTTTTTGATGTTCTACAAAATTGTAGCTCATGATTTCCTCATCAAGATTGTAAAAAAGTCAAAAATAGGGACGTCATGGGCGAGTAAAAGCGTAATTTAGTGCTCTCGACTTTGAAACTTGTTACGATTAGTGTTATCTTCGAGGTCTAAAGATTTATGTCCTCACATCGCTAGACTACAAGAAGAAAGAAGAAACTCACCAAAACAATTTTCTTAAATTTTATTGGAGGCACTTGCTCTAATTGATATTTCATTAAATCAATTCTACAGTCTTTTGGTTGAACCCAGCAATCAATTGAAGCCACTTCTCCTGGGTTATCCCTCATTGTTATGTGCAATTCTAATGGACAAATAATTTGCAAAAGGTGAAGATTGTCCTCAATGTAGATGTTGAAAGTCCTGCATGTTTGGCTTAATCTCAACAGCTCTCGATAGTCAAGCTAGAAAGAAGGAATGAGGATGAACATTCTGGCTTTTTTACCTTTTTCAACGCTCGAAAAAATAAATGCAAGGGGACTGATCCAGCTGGAAAGAGCATGTCGGAATGTGGAAAGTTGCTTGTACCACAGCCCTTGGAAATGGATGCGATAAGAAGAGAGAGTGCTGGACGGAACAATCAATTCGCATTGGTAAGTAAACACAAGCTGATTCACGTGCTATTTTTCTTGAATTCTTCTCTCCAGCTTAACAAAATTTAAGTAGCGGTCATACTTTTGTCAATAAATGTGAGAAGTTTTTTTTAATGAATTTTGTCAGAAAATTTATTCAAAGGAGGAGAATTTGTTGTATTTTCTTCTAAAAGAAACCTCTCTTGTTCATATTTTTGAGATAATTTTTATCGAATTTTAAGGTTTTTGATATTCTGCAAAATTATAGAGAAGATCAGGATCTACAACTTTGCAAAAATATGAGAGCAAATGGACAATTTCTCGCTTTTGGGGCTAGGCTTTTATTACAGAAGAAATACGCCATTTTTCTTGCTTTTCTAGAATAAAAGAGAAAGGCCTCCGTCCAGTTCTTAATGGCGAGAGAATGACTTTTCTCTTGTCTTCTGGTTCAAATCAATTTGCCGAAGTCACAACCTGAACACAATTTCTCTTACCAATAGAAGTGTCTTTCTCTTGTAAGAGATTTGCTTTCCATTTTCAAGAAAAGGAAGGCAGATCTGGAAAATAGGAGGAGATCTCTACCCAATTGATCGATCTATGGAACCCAGTTTAAACTATCTGGCCAGACTGCTCTCCTCTTCCTCAAAAATAGACTCTTGATTGACTCAAGTTTCACTGTTTATATTGCGGAACAAACAAGGGGTTAGATCAGTCTGTCCATCGTTATCGGCCAAGGTCACTCTCCTACTTTTTTGTTCCACTAAATAATGTTACTGGCATCTTGGCTCATTCTCTTTTCTTCCTTCTTCCTTTTAACAAATTCTCAGCAAATTGAAGCGGTTAGTTAGCCTAGTTTTCGCCTCCAAAATAAGCAAATAGACGGTCTGCTCCCCAAGCCATGATTCAGAATTGAAGTCCTTCTTTTATACGGAAGATGAAAATGCTGATTGTCCCATCCCTTGGGCAAAAATATCTTACGATAATGCAATCAATAGAACAGGGTAAGAATGGAATTTATTTCTTTAAAATAGACGACTTCTCAGCTGGGCATTCGTTGACATGAAGGTTCTAGTTGGAGGACAGGATTCTTGGAAAACTGGTTACTCTGCTGGATTTGTTGAAGGTTCTCCAACTCAAAATTTAATTTAAAAAACTCTAGGAAACGCCACTAGAGCCTTAATAAAACTTTACAAGAAGAACATGATCGATCCATTCTGTGACGGAGCTGAGGAATATTGCGCCAAGTTGTATGACTTCTTGGAGAAGAATTACGTCTATTCCATAACAAAAGTGAGATAATCTTAAATTAAATTAAAAATATCTTTCTTGCCTAGGCTGAGGAAGGAGGAAGAAATCCATATTGGCAGAAGGTTCGAATGATTTTGGGACAAGTCAAAGGGATGATTGATGGCTACGAGGGATTTTTTAACCTACCCATGACATACAGGCAAATCGTCACCCATCCAATTTAGTAAGTCTAGAAGAATAAACTAGAATTTCTTTTTTCTCCAGCTTGATGCAACTCTTTGGAGATTTATTCGATCTAAACGAGAAGTTCGACTATCCAGAGAAAGATCCTCGCCCTTCAAAATCCCACTGTTCTGCTTTGATTAAAGTCCTCCCCAGTCAAGTTTGTCCCTATGAAAGCAAAAAAAAAATTCGCTTTTCTTCTAGGCGGATATCCTCTTCTCCCATATAACTTGGACAACTTATGCCAGCATGCTGAGAGTTCAAAAGAAATACAGCTTTCCTGTTGGAACTCCCGGCAGGATTATGGTCTTCAGCGGTTATCCAGGTACAATCTATCTGCTCAAAATAAAAAACTTTTTTTTAGGATCTGTAACTTCGATTGACGACTTTGTGATAACTTCTGCCAAATTGGCAATCTTGGAGACTACTGTAGAGAACCACAATGAGGCCCTCTATGATAAGATTGTCCCAGAACGGCTGTTGTATTTTATCAGAGCGCAAGTTGCTCATCTAACGGCTGGAAGTGGAAAGGAATGGGCGGCTACTTTCTCCCAAGAAAACAGTGGAACCTACAATAATCAGTGGCTAGTCGTAGATTATGGCAAGTTTAAAAAAGGGCGGCCTACTCAAAAACCTGGAATTCTTACTATGATCGAACAGATACCGTAATTTTTTTTTTCGAGAAAGTGGGAGATTTATCTAATCCTAGGGGTACTATAATGATCCACGATTTGACTGACAAATTGATGGAAAGAACATATTGGCCTGGATATAATAGAATCTATTCTCCTGAGTTATTTAACGCAACAGATGGCCCAAAAATGGTAAAGAAATATGGCAATTGGTATAGGTTTGTCTCAATTTTAAGGAGAACATAAAGACAATTTAGTTATGATAAGTGTCCAAGAGCTCTAATGTTCGAGCGAGATCATCGCAATTTGGAAAAAGATAGTCTTCGAGCAATGTGGAAACTAATGAGATACAACAATTTCAAGGAGGATCCTCTTTCTCGCTGTGATTGCAATCCTCCCTATTCAGCTGAATCTACAATCGCAGCCAGATCGGAGTTGAATAGTCCAAATGGGAAATACAGCATTAAGGTGGGAGAGATCCATCCAAAGTTCCAATATTCTTTTAGGATTTGGGATTCATGGATCAAGGAGCTACGGTAATTCTAGGAAACTAGAGAAAGAAATTTTTCAAAAAAATTTTAGGATGTGAAGATTACTCGAAGCGATTGGGTTGAAGACTTAAGATTCTATGGGATGGCTGGTCCCCCAGGTGGAGAATATGCAGGAGTTCCGGAATTTGTTTGGGACACATCGATCTTGAAGGATACTGTGCCGCATTATGGCCAGCCAAATTCTTGGCGATTCTCAGGGTGTCTCTACGATTGGGACAACAAGATCTGCGACATTTGTTTTGCGTCTTAGCTGTTGATTGGATTATTATTTGAATCGAATAAAGGTTTTTTTTTTCTGTAGGAGTAGAAATAATCGTTGATTGTTCTAGAAATAATTAGAATTCATTTATTCAGCATCTGCAAATGTAAGGATCCAAGAAATGCCTACGTTTCTTACGTTCGCATCTTTCTTCGATTCCTTCCGGACAGGATGGCTTCCTATGCTTGTAAGAAATGAAACTGTTCTTGAAGGGAAATCCGAAAATACAGTTGCCATCAATGCAGACTCCAATTCCACAGTCGGAAGAATCAAAGCAGCCAAAAGCCAGAGAGATGAAAGCAAACTGAAAAACTCTTTGAAATAACTTTGTTATCAAACCAAGAAGGGAAGGAGACGCATTTTTGGACTGAAATAGGGTCGTTTGGGATTCCTTTTAAAGCCATTTTTGATTAATTAATATTCAGCGCTTTCATCTCAACAAAAGAGAGAGAAAAGTTATCTGTGGAAATGTGCAGACTTTCGCTTTCTTTTGTTATCTCCAATAAAAAATTCCTTCTACACCTGTTCGAGTAATAATCTTCTCGTAATTATTTTTCTCTATAGTTGCTATGAATAAGTCTATCAGATTGAATCCTTACTACTCGGATGAGCCATTTCTCTCAACTTATCCAGCTAAAATCAACGTCATTTTGACGATTCTCATCGGCGGTTTGTTCATTTTTTGTCTATTTTTGAAGCCAGCTGGGGGGATTGCCACAATCTGGAAGAAGTTTTTCATTCTTCATGTTTTGTTGTAAGTTTTATTGTAATCTTCCTACATTTTTAGGGCAATTCTCCTCCAAATTGCGATAACTTTCTTTGCCTATCCTCTCATGCTACTCCCCTATTCTGCTGTCCATTTCAATGGCATTCTAACTAATTTTGGGTTTTCGCAGACATTTCAAAATTGCCTGCTAAATAGTTTATTAATAGGCAAGTTTTTTTCAATGACTTTCAGCTTTTTTTTTCCAGCTAATGGAGGCCTAACTTATCCACTTTTCTATTTGAGAACGGTTTTTCTTCTTCAAAATAACTCACATTTTTTAAAATCCAACTTTATGATGGCTTTCATGCCCATCTGGTATTACATCCTCCCGGTTTTAATCCCCTTCCCTGTCTATTATTCTATCTCAGAAGACAGAGATTATCTACTAAAATTAACCCTCTTTAGTCAATATCGAGTGATTCAGCCTAATTTATTCAATAAGGATGTTTTCCTTTTCCCCGGATCTAATTCAATAAAAGGCTTGCCGAGTTCATTGATGAGTTCAGCGATCGTTCTACTTTATGGTAGTACAATCATCATCTCCAGTTGTGTCACGATCTCCATTTTGAGGAAGCATAAAAAGCAGCATCAATCTAAAATCGCTTACAAAGATATCAAACAGCAACTGATCTTTCTCGTGAGTTGATTAGATAAATTAGTCTTCTTTCCAGACTGTTATCTGCTTCTACGCTATTCTAACAATAGCTCTTCCATTAAATTTAGCTTTCATGTTGGGCGAACGAGCTGATATTTACAATCTTGGAGTATTTAATGCGTCGACTCTTGTTCCAGTCGTCTTGGCGTTAAGCATTCAACTTTTTAAGCCAATCAGAATGGGGTTTATTTCTATTTTTTGGAAGAAGAAGCTACGAAAAGATACTGTAACAATCTCCACTTCAAAAAGTACAACCAAATATTAGTGGAGAATTCACCCAAATTCTTCGTTTTCTACAGTAATCAACTTCTAGAACTGCATTAATACTCTCTATTTACAAGCGAGTTTGCTGGAGGTAATAGGAAATGAGATCGTCATCTTCTCCTGGAGCAATCAACAGCTTATTGTCCCTTTTTCCACCTATGACTCTTAACTCCTCTCTTCATCGTTGGTTGTGTGATTTTGCCGCATCAGATCAAAAATGAAAAATTAATTCCAATAGTGCGCATTGCTCCATGAAATGAGCTAGACCAAAGTCTTCTGAAAAAATATTTCTCTTCAGCAGCTGCCTCGAGTAATTACTTGCACAGAATAGTACATCGTAGTTTGTTAAATAAACGAGACGAATCCTTACTACTCCGCTAGGCCATTTCTTTCAACTTATCCGGCTGTAATTCTTGTTGTTTCAACCATCATTTTTGGAGTGAAATGGATCCGTTTGGGATGCCTTTTAAAGCCATTTTTGATTCATTAATATTCAGCGCTTTTATCTCAATAAAATGAGAAAATCTGTGGAAAAGCGCAGCTCTAGGAGTCTTCGCTTGTTTTTCTAACCGATCTAGGAGCACAAAATGCTTCAAATTTGAAAAAAAGAAGCATTTATTTAAAATAATAGCTTTATGATTTTTTCTTCGAGTGGCGCTGTTAGGGGAATACTAGCTATACGAGGAACAGTTTCGGGCAAAGTAGCTCCTTGAATCCATCTTGTTCCATTAAATATTTCAGTTGCTCTAACTTCATTGTTGCCAAAATAGCCTCCCATAATAGCTATCGAGCCTTTTGCTTGAAGAATTCCAAATGAGGAACGGGGAATGATGAAGTTGGGCATTTCTTGCCACTTCTTTTCTTTTTCTTCGGGGTTCAATTTCCACATTTTATTTGAGCAGCCGTCGCTTCCATAACCACCCAGGAGAACCAATCCATCTGCGTAAGAGACAAATCCATGGTCATATAGTCCTCCTAATAGAGAAGGGAGATCGCAAAGGATCGACCATTTTTGGAGCTCAGGGTCGAAAACTTCAACTGATTGTACTCGGGTAGCCGAGGTGTAGAGATAGCCTCCTGATACATATATCTTCCCTTTGAATTCAGTTGCAGCAGCATTAGCTCTCTCATGGTTCATATCGCTGAAAAAAGGAACAATCTAAGCCTCAGATAATTTAAAAACTTCGCAAAAAACGGCTACAATAATTCAAAAAGTAGTGGGAAGATAGCAAATATTCCATACGAAACTCATTTTTTGGATTAATTTACCCTAAATTTAGGCCTATTTCCTTGTTAATTCTAATTGCAGCTTTCGAGCTCTCCTCTGCAACTTTGAAAAATTGTAAATTCTAAAAGCATTTGAAAAAGGCCTGGGATATGCTACTTTTTCTCCCCAGCTTATTGATCAAAACAACTTACGGCAATTTGGTCCATGTATCACTGAATGGATTGTATTTCTCAACAGATTTGAGTTCCCTTTTTCCAGCATGATTATTGAATCCACCAAATATCCAAACCTCACTATTAATAACAATAGTACTTTTAGCTATGTGCCCTCTATTGTCATTCATATCGGCTAGGCGTTGCCAAGCAACCATTCCTTGCTTATTAATCAATTTATAGCAATGATTCACATATTCGAGACTTCCTCCTGACGCTGAGAAGCCGCCAAAGACAAAAAAGTCAGTTCTAATGGCAGCAGCTCCAAAATTAATCAACATTGGTGGTAGCTTTAGGGGAAGCCTCTTGAAGCAGTCCATACTGGTTACATAAATATAGACACTTAAGCAGCCGCGATCATTTCCAAGCAGTAAGACCTATAAATTTTTGACTTTTGTGAGAGTTATATCTCAAAAGAGAAACAATTAAATCGGCTAATTTTTTAGAATCTGGCAGTCAATATGACAATGTATTTCTCTACAAAATTTCAGCTCAATCGACCCATTGATTAGAAAGTTAAGGGGCCTATAGAGACTTACCGAATCAGTTTCTAAACTTTTCGCATCCATTTCGTCATAAGATCCAGTTTCAAGATGACATAATTGCACTATAAACTTCTCCATTCCAACCTTCATATCTCCAATTATTTTCTTTGCTACTAAATTGATTAAAAAAATAAACTTTTTTCGAGTTTACAACCTGGATCCATATGCACTTTTGTCTTATCTTTCGTCTTCTTGTGTAAAAGTTTAACCTCCGCTTTTAATCTGCTATTCTCTTCTTCTAATTTCTTTACAATTTTGTTCGCTTCTTCAAGCTCCTTTTTTTGAGCAGTCGTTGCTTCTTGTAAAGTTTCAATTTCTTTATTCTTCGCCTTCACTTCGGAATTCTTTTCCTCCAATTCAATCGTCTTCTTAAAGAACATTTCCTGAGCTTGTGCCAGCATTGCCTGAGTTTTGTACAATTTTATCACAGAATCTTCCGAATTCTCCGACATTTCTGGAATAAAATTATGATAATAGTATAGAAAGGAACGAGTGGGAGAAAAGCGGGGTGCTTTGAAGAACATTGATAAAAAAAAGAACGAGAGTCCATCTGATAGAGACGGGGATCAGTGGGCGTTTTTGGTCTTTGCTTCTCTTAGAGAAATGTCATGGCTGAATTTGCACGATTTCTGCTTAAAAAAATTTATTCTTCTAGGAGGAGGAGAAAATAAATGAATTCCATTGGGAAATGAAAGAAGACTCTGATAATTTTGTATGATTCATTTTCTATTTTTCCTGGCGAAATATTTCTAAAGACCTGTAATTTTTCTGTCCTTATTGTCTTACAGTATTCATGAAGATGAATGAAATCTTTCCACGCAATAAATGTCTACAAATCTATTGTTCTTTCTTCAAAATTCGCCTCTATCATGATCGATCACAAGCGAAGGAGAGGAAGATCACACAAACCACAAGCAACAGTTCAAAAGAATTCGATAAATAAAAATAATCGTCCTCATATTTGTCAGATATGTCGAGACAAGATTCTTCTGACTTATCAAGGTAGGCTGAATTATTTATTTAATTGTCCTTTTTTCAGCCAAACGGAATCATCTCTTCTTCATCCATCTGCGTAAATTCATCTACCATTGTTCTCTTTGTCTCTTTGGCAGCAAACATTCTGAGCTGAAAATATTGCTTCACATAAAGAAGATACATAGAAGAAGAAGAAAAAGAGCGAATGTATTCACAATCGAGCCAGAATTTGTCTATGCACGGGCTTACCAAGACTGGTGGGTGAAGTGCTTTGGAGATTTAAAGTCATCGATTCCAAAAAAAAGAGATCTCTTACTTCTTGAAGATGAGAAGAACAGCATGGAAAATTATAAAGAACTTCTTCTTGCCGCTTCACTATCGACCGACAAGCCAGATTTGCTTGTTCAAACAAAATTTCCTTCAATTCCTGAGCCGACAATTTCAATAGAATTTGAAAACGATAGAAGCCCACCTTGGAATAAATTTACTGATTTTTTCAAGATTTAAAAATAGTGGTCATTTCCCCCAAGAGTCTTATTTTGTAGCCCCTAATGTGACCGAGTTTGCAAATTTTTTTGAAGGTTCACTCTTCTTCACTCACGAAGTAATTTCCAATCAGCTCATTTTTCTGCTTCTATTGAGTCTGCAAATAATTGCGAACATACAAAACGTCTCAGACATTATTTCGCTTCAGAGTCTCAGAATCTCCCAACTGTTTCTCAAAATAACATCCCGCTTTCGAATTGCTGTCCAACCGCTTGTGAATCTCAAACTTGCCTTCAGACCTCTACAAATTATTTTCATACTGTACCTCAAAATAATATCCCACCTGTTCCAAGTGCCTTTGAGACTCAAAATTTTACAGCGCTGTATGTTCCTCAAAATAATTTTTCTAGCTCTACTGAGCCTGCAGGTTATTTCTAAACACCCATTGAGCACCAAAATTATCAATCTGGCCCAATTGGTCAGCAAAATCATATCCAAGCACCCATTGAATCTCAAAATCTATTCCCCGCTCCAGTTGAGACTCAAAATTCTAATCAATCAGGCCCTATTATTCAGGAAAATAATATCCAGGCTCCCATCGAGCATCAAAACTATCATTTCTCAGCGCCTTCAGCTGTGCAAGAGAGCTATTTCCCAGCCCCCGTTGCGTCTCAAAATTTTCAATCTACTCCAATTGTTCAGGAAAATATTATTCAAAATCCTATTGAGCCTCAAAATTATTGCCCAGCTCCGCAAAATTATGTCTCAGTTCCCACTTGTGAGCCTACAAATTATTGCTCTGAGCTTAGTAGGGAGCCTCAAAATTATTTTCAAGCTGAACATGAAATTAATTTTGAAGCTTCACAGTACTTTTCGACTTCTAATGAAGTTATTAACTTCCCATTTGAATTTCAAAATAGTTCTCCAAACCTTTTCGATTCCCCAAGCCCTGTCAAACCTATAGAAAATTCTCCGACTTTGAGCGATTCTCTCTTTCAAGACCACTCTGAGCCTCAATTTAGCAATTCGACTCCATTCGAACCTTCCAATGATTTCAAAGAGCCTATTGATTCTCATTCAGCCACTCTCATTGAAGATTTCATCAATGTTTGTTTTAACCCCCAATGAATCTGAAAAGTGTTGTTAATCCCCCACCCATACACCACCTCAAAGCTGTTTCTCAACAAATTCACCAATACTGCAAAGTCTTTAATTAAAAATGAAGTTTTTTTCCCAAGTCTGGCCAATTTTTGGCTGACGTAGGGCTAGATTTCAAGAATATAAAAGAGATATAAATAAGATTTCTCCTTGATTTTCTCCTTCTAGTTTCGGAGAATCAGACTTCATGAGTAAGTTTAAAGATATGAGTCATCTTGAATCAACTTGAAGTTCAATATATCTTCTAGCAGGTGTTGTCTGACTTCAGAATTACTAAACGAGATCGTTCAAACCGATATTATTTATTTAAGTTTCGAGTGCTTGTAAATTGAGAGACCACTGTGCTTTTTCTCTTCTTATATTTGATCAAATCAAGAATTGGCAGTCGAAAAGGCTTGAAAAAGAATATAATCATTAGAAAGAATAAAATAATAGCAATTGTCGAGTTATAGACTCCTAGAATGTAAAAATCAGCTCTCCGTCCATTCAACACAAGGACGAAGAAGAGAGGACCCAATGCGACTGTATTAATCGCAATAAAAGTCACTGACTAGAGCTAGAATTACTATAAAGAAAGAGGCTTGTCCCACCAAGAAAAGCAGCTGCTTTATTGCGGCATATTGAGAATTTCTTCTGGCTTTACTAACGTTTTGCTTGTTTTTCCTAATTATCCAAATAATTACTGTGACGGATATCATGCTAGTTATAAAAAAAGTACAAATATAGAAAATTATGATCGCGATGAATATAAAGAATCTTAGATCTCCTAGATCTGTATTAAAAAGGTAGATCTCCTCTTTGAATAGATTTGGATAGGTCACATGGAATTCATCGAAAGCCGCTAACTTTTTCTCTTCACCGCTTTCGTTTATCAAATAAACTAATGGAATAGGCATCCCAGTTGGGATAATATAATAGACGATATAAGCAACAACATGCATCAGCTTTGTGTTGAGCAAATGATTAGGGGATAGCATGGTCACCATTCGGAAATAAAAAATAGGACAAATAATGCAAACCTCAGCTGGAAAAATTTCTTTTAAATACTCTTGTTTAGTCAGAAAACAAGATTTCGGCAGTACTTGGGCAGGTACACCCCATACAGTATACCAGGCTTAAGTTCTGCGCGTAAATTTGAATTCTTTCATTTTTTGCGTTTTCAATCATTTTTTAAATGTTTTTTGCGTACAATTTAGCCAAATAGACATTTTATTACACCAAAAAAACGTGCATGGTTATAATTTAATTGTACTAAAGTATTACAGCAAATCACATTATTTTTGTTAGTGATATCAACGACACATTTGGCCAAGGAGCCACTAACGAACGTACGGCACAATGATGGCTCAAGAAATTCCGCAGCGGTGACGAGCGTCTGCCTAAGTACTACCGGGATTTCTTCTTTATTCGAAATTTACGCTATTAGCTTACAAAAGGCGCAGGTAAGAATACAGCCGGCTTGAAAAACTTGAGAAACACCGTAGTTTGAAAGAATTCCAATGCAATGCAATGCTTTATAAGGGAGTAATAAAATAGGATAGCAAAAAAACGCAATATAAGCTATCACCCAAATAGACCTGAAAAATGGTCACTTTTTTTATTTAAAAAAACCTACAAAAGCGAATGATAAACAGCGAAGAATCGAATATTTACGGTTAGGGTTCTCGCCGATTTCAAGCATGAGGAATAAACGACTAAGCTTCCTAAAATAAAAGCCAATCCAAAGTTTATCTTGATCGGCAAGCCAGTGAGGAAGGGCTTGTCGGAATAATAAGGGTTTGACTCGTTCATACTGCAAAGAAAGGAGTGCAACTAGAACTGAATAATCTATTTTCTTTTCTCCTTTCTAATTCCTTTCCTCTATAATTCCTCCAGACAGGTGAAAAATATCTTACTCGTCTGGTTTGCTGAGTAGAAGTACAACACTGGTCGCTTTGGAAGACGAACAATGCCTTTTTGACGAGTGGAGAGATGAATCAGCCATTCGCATTTGTTCGAGAAGTCAGCTATTGTACGAGCATCCAAGATTGGAGGAAGAATAGGCCATTTTAAATTTAAAACATAAACGATTTTTTTATCCCCCTCCGTTTTGATACAGTATGATCCCTCTAACCTAAAAATGAGTCTTAAAATTGAAATTTTTCGTAAATTTTTGAAAACATTACTGGTTTAAAGCCATGAAAGCGAAGTCTTTATTGACACAAATTCTCGTCTACTTTGATCTGACAAGCAAAATATCTCAGATTTGTCGCATATTCAGTATACCAAGTTGCAACACCGCCTATCCAGGAATAAGCCTGATGGGAGAAGTTCTCCGGCTTTATAGATAAAACGTTTTCTCTCTTAAAATTAATCTTCCTTACGGTTTAGCACCCAATTGGTGTAGCCCAAAGGAGTGCCGTCAGTGAAACTCCAGCCACTTCCAGTCGAATTCGAAATTAAACCAAAAGCAAAAGTTGAATATGGAAAATCGGATATTTTTAAGCAAATTTAGCGAATTAACGAATTCTCACTGTTATAGGCATTCGCAAGTTCAGAGTTTTGGAAAGCACTCGTAACCGAAGGTAAATGAGCTTCAAAAGTTTGGCATTGAGTTTCCGCTACTGGGCTAAGATAGGTTCTAGCAAAACATCCCGGACAGCCATAGAGCCATCTAAATATTTGATTAATCAAAGGAGAAAAGAGACTTACGAATTAGCATTGGACAAATATGCCAATGTTACATTAGTCATATTCTGTGAGAGAATGCTTTTAGCTGATTTTCCATTGGAATCACAAGTTGGAACCTAAAAAAGGTATAATTTAAACAAATTCATTGCAAGTTATCTTACTTGGCAAATAAAGCCCTCGGCATAATCGTCCGTTTCAGCTAACATAGAGATCCAATAGCCATCTGGTCGAATTCGAATGGCACTGACACTTCCATCATCATCAGCAGCAACAGCAGGTACAACATTTCTTGGAGCAAAATTAGTATAATTGACGGGAGTTGCATCATTCCATAGCCATTGCTTACTGGGGTAGATCAAGTAGCCACCGATGTAGGCATAAGCCCAACTGAAATTCAAAATTCCTCCGTTGATCACTTGATTAACAATAAAATCATTTTGATCCTCGCTGTGAATTGAAGCCAAATGGCCTCCTCTTACTTGGCAAATCTGTTCAGTAGCGAAAAAAGTCGTCACCATTCTAGAGATCATTCATCTCTTAATTATTAGAGATCCAACTCACGGTGAATAAAAGTAACATTGATTGTCAAATTGGTGCCAATTTAGGGGACATTTTGCTGCAATTAGTGATGGGAGAAGAAGAAAAAGGGAGAAGACTTGCAGCATTTTGGAAACAACTCAACTCTTAAACAAATGCCTTTTTGAATTGTAGCTGAAGTTGGCATCTGATATGAGACAAATGATGCCGCTACACGGGAGCGATTCACTAGAGGAATTGCTGATTCTTGGGCTCGACTATGGGAAAAGAATCAAAGTAGATACTTGAATATATTGTAGACTCAAATGTTCCCGTTTTATCTAATTAAAAAGAAGAAAGCTTTTGGAATTTAGGAGAAGAAAAATGTTTGTCTCTTATCGCTTCTTTATTTTCTTTTTCTTTAGCCATTCTAGACTCCTTCTCTTGCGGCTTCCTTCAAAATTTAGAGGAGTCGATTAATATTTTGGATGAAGCGGCAAATAAAGGAGATTATCAGAGCAATCGGCAGTCATTTAGATGTGCTTCTCTCAGTAGAAAGCTCAAATATTTATTTAGAATAATCAATAAAATAGCTCGTGTTAAGTCTCCATTTCTTTTTTAATCAACCTTGACTGAAATCGGTCTCCTCTTTCGAAAATTATCCCAAAATCCTTCCAAGAGCTGCCAAACTTCCCGCGAAATTCATTATCAATTGGATAATTTTCAGCTGGGCCTTCGATTGCAAGAAGATGTCGTTGTTAGCTCGCGAGCCAGCTGCCAGGCTCACCTTCTATCCAGCGATATCATTATCCATATCGATAACGCGCTAGTAGCTAGTGATCATGATGAAATCTTCAAAATTATTGCTAAAGCAACCCCGGGAAAGATCACCCTCACTTTGGCTCATCTCAAATGTCATACGATTGCTCGACCCGAACTGAAAGAAACCAGAGATGGATTTGACTATGAATATAAATTTTTGTATTGCGTGAAAGGAATGAAGTTGAGCTTATTAACTAAAGTGATGACCCTGAGTCAACGATGGTCAAGACAAAAGGATTATCTGGAGAAGGATCAAAAAGAGAGTTGGCTGGTGTGGTGACTGGAGAGCGGTTGGTGCCTAGCACAGTGTTTTCTACTCGTATATTTTGTGGTAAAATAAATACAGTTTGATGAATTCACTGGTTTACTCCGACCGATCCCCCTTAGTAACTAACATCCACCACCTCCACACTACTGTGCTTTTTGAACGGTGCAAAAAAATTCGTGTACTCTTTTGCTCAGAATTGTTCTTATCTCTACCTCCGGATTGAAGTTTATTCAAGAGATCAGCTGAAAAAGAAATGCATCTAAGGAAGAAAAGCGTATATTTAGAGCCGCCTTTTGAGTCCCTGTCCTTGAAGTTTTTATCTAAACTAAAAGCGTAAGCGACTTATAATATTTTTGCACTTTTACGCCCAAACTACATCTTATCGCTACTCTGTATTTGCCGCTTATATAACATTAAGTCCCCCATCTTTTGCACACCTTCTTATCGTTTTGCTAGCTGATTGAGAATGCTATTCCTGCTTTTTCTTCCAACTATTATCCAAACACAATGTCTCAATGGAGGATTTTTGAATCAAAATACAGCACATGGAGCGGTTTGCCAGTTGGATATGTTCAGAACTAGTTTGCAAGAGGTAGGGCTACTATTATTATTTATAATAGCAAAACATCACTGCTTGATTTAGGCTGTGAAAGGATGTGATGAGGTTCAAGGATTTCTACCATATATTCAAAACCAGAAGGATGAAAAAGATCTAATTGCTACTTATAAAAATAGTGGGACTTTCTCTCATTTCTCAGATAAAAGAATTCAGCATTCTTGTATTTCACTCCAAACAGTACTAATAATATTCGAAACTATGATGCCACCGTTTGGCTGCCCTACTACAATGGGAAATCAATATCTTCGCTCAGCTCCAATGTCTCCTACATTCTATCCAGATATTATCAAGACAATCCATTCAATCCAAAAACCCTACCCATTTATATGGTCTACGATCGATTTGAGCAAAAATTTAGAAATTCAACCAAGGAAACTAATCCATTTATTTGCTACTACATACAGGGTAACATTTTTTATTTAAAACATACATTTTTTTAGCGCAGCTTTGTGTCGATATATATAATGTTGAATACTACTATTATTCGAAGACTAAGCGATGCTACTATACAGGAACAAATTC
Organism: Oscheius sp. JU1382; assembly: GCA_932521405.1. NCBI lineage: Eukaryota > Metazoa > Nematoda > Chromadorea > Rhabditida > Rhabditidae > Oscheius > Oscheius sp. JU1382. The sequence continues at coordinate 9,031,436 of OW051479.1, forward strand.
AGTCAAATCTAATAATGCTCGTACTCAATGTGGAAATATTCTTGCTAATTTAGCAGTCGCTCAGACTGAAGTAGAAAATGAATTTTTGTACAGTAAGACAATAAAAAAATAGTATAAAATCAGCCTTTAGATTTTGCAAATATTCGGCAATTTAAAGAACCACTTTCCTGCAAGCACACATGGTGTAATCTCTGGCTAGATATTAACTCTACTCAAAATAAATGGGGAAATGGGGCTCCGATAAACTATTCGAATTTTATTGATGGAGTTAAAATAAATACATCAAACCAATATGATGCAGCTGTAAGTTATTGTTTTGATGTTTTTGATTCAGAGAATAATAGATGAATCTATTTGGGCAGGACTCCTCTAAATGGACATATTATGATAATACAACTTATCTGATCTATACTTGCTATATTTGTCCTATAACAAATAGGAATTGCTAAAACATTAAAATAATTTTTTATCTTGATTGATATTCAGAATCTTGCGGAATTTCCGTCTAATTTTATTTTGTTTTTGTTGCTAAAATTGATCTCTCTGGATCGAGAGAGAGTTTAAGAAAGATGATATTTCTTCTACTTTTTGTTCTACCAACAATTATAAGAACTCAATGTATTTATGGAGGAGTGCCATTAGATCTTAACAATCTGGGCTGTGTTGTGGAGATGTTTAATGCAAACTATGATGAAGCAATTACGGCTTGCAATAAATTCAACGGTTCATTTGTACAAATACTGAATTCAGATGACGAGGATTTTTTGGCTAAATCGATAAATTCGAGTTGGTCTTTCATTCTTCTTCAATCCTTTTCAGCTTTCCTAGCCGGCACACAGTTCAACCTTCAAAAGTATGACACATCTGTCTGGCTGCCTTTCTTCAATGGTAGATCCCCAAATAAATCAAATGTGACCTACATGGTTACGCGATTTAAAGAACAAAATCCTGGTCAACCTATTCCCGAAACTATGGTCTTCAATCGACGCAATAGCAGTTATTCAGTTCCTTTAAAGAACCTCTACGGATTTCTTTGCTACTACCCCAAAAGTTAGTTATTTCTTAAGGTTTATTCAACTTATTCCAGATGATAATTGCCCAGCAATTGCCGCAAGTATTGATAGCGAATTATCATATTTTGTGCAAAATCATCGCTGCTATTTTCAGTCAAGTGTAATTGGCTTATTTTTTGAGGATTCATCTTATAGCATTTAGCTAAGTGATGTCACTTTTCTTTCTGCCAAATCAGCTTGCGAAGGTGGTGGAGCGGCAATAATTATCGCTCAAACGTACGAGGAACAAGAATTTCTCTACTGTATTGTTGTTTTCCTTCTTCAAAATATTAGTTTCAGCTCTGAGTAACATGCTCACTTTAGTGAGTTTTTCTAATGTCAAGTACACCTGGCTAAATTATGATCATTTAACTAGCAAATGGGGAAATGGTTCTCCATTAACTTATACAAATTTTGTCGAAGGGACTAATTATTCAAGTGGGACAGAGCTTACCGTAATATTAAATATCAAAATTAAAATTAAATTTCAGATGATTTTCAAAGGAGATCATGCTAGTCAATGGGAATTTGCCTTTGATTCAACCGATCCATTTATTTGTATGTGTTATTACTGTAATGCTAGATATCCTAATTGTTGAATACATTTTTAAGACTCTTATCGATAGAAAGATGAGAGCCTAAGCATACGTTAAAGACTGGGAGGTGTTGTTGACCCATCGAAACGGATATCCTTAAAGTCGCTCTTATCATCGACTCAGATTAGAGACTGAAAACTGAACAATAAGAGCTTGGCAAATAATTCCGTTGCTTTTGAGTTTTTGCATAGCGAGCGCTTGTAAATTTAAAGAGTTTCTATTTATTTCACTTCAACTAGTGATGACCCTAAGTCAACGATGGTCAAGACAAAAGGATTATCTGGAGAAGGATCAAAAAGAGAGTTGGCTGGTGTGGTGACTGGAGAGCGATTGGTGCCTAGCACAGTGTTTTCTACTCGTATATTTTGTGGTAAAATAAATACAGTTTGATGAATTCACTGGTTTACTTCGACCGATCCCCCTTAGTAACCAACATCCACCACCTCCACATAATCCCCACCCATACACCACCTCAAAGCTGTTTCTCAACAAATTCACCAATACTGCAAAGTCTTTAATTAAAAATAAAGTTTTTTTTTCCAAATCTGGCAAATTTTGGCCGATATAAAGCTAGATTTCAAAAATATAAAAGAGATATAAATAAGATTTCTCCTTGATTTTCTTCTTCTAGTTTCGGAGAATCAGACTTCATGAGTAAATTTAAAGATATGACTCATCTTGAATCAACTTAAAGTTCAATCTATTTTCTAGCAGGTGTTGTCTGACTTCAGAATTACTAAACGAGATCGTTCAAACCGATATTATTTATTTAAGCTTCGAGTGATTGTAAATTGAGAGACCACTGTGCTTTTTCTCTTCTTATATCTGATCAAATCAAGAATTGGCACTCGAAAAGGCTTCAAAAAGATTATAACCATTAAAAAGAATATAATAATAGTAATTGTCGAGTTATAGACTCCTAGAATATAAAAATCAGCTCTCCATCCATTAAACACAAGGACGAAGAAGAGAGGACCCAATGCGACTGCAAGAATCACAATAAAACCAATTGTCTAGAGTTAGGATTACTGTAGAAGAAGAGGCTTTTCCCACCAAGAGAAGCAGCTGCTTCAATGCGATATATTGAGAATTTCTTCTGGCTTTGCTAACATTTTGCTTGTTTTTCCAAATTACCCAAATAATCACTATGCCGGATATCAAGCTAGTTACAATAAAATTAAAAATATAGAAAATTATGATCGCGATGAATATAAAGAATCTTAGATCTCCTAGATCTGTATTAAAAAGGTAGATCTCCTCTTTGAATAGATTTGGATAGGTCACATGGAATTCATCGAAAGCCGCTAACTTTTTCTCTTCACCGCTTTCGTTTATCAAATAAACTAATGGAATAGGCATCCCAGTTGGGATAATATAATAGACAATATAGGCAACAACATGCATCAACTTCGTATTGAGAAAATGATTAGGGGATAGCATGATCACCATTCGGAAATAAAAAGTAGGACAAATAATGCAGATCTCAGCTGGAAAAAAAAGTTTTTTTAAATACTCTTGTTTAGTCAGAAAACATAACAACAATAACAGATTTCGATAGTACTTGGGCAGGCACCCTCATACAGTATACCAGACTTAAGTTCTGCGCGTAAATTTGAATTCTTTCATTTTTTTTTTTTGCGTTTTCTATCATTTTTTAAAAGGTTTTTGCATACAATTTAGCCAAATAAACACTATATTACACTAAAAACAGAGAGGAACAGCAGAAAATAGCGTGCATGGTTATAATTTAATTGTACTAAAGTATTACAGCAATTCGCATTATTTTTGTTAGTGATATACTTATTTTATTGCAAATTAGTGTTTATTTGACTAAATATTAGGTTATTCGAAAAGTTCTTGCGGTTTTTGTTATATAATTTTATAATTAAATAAGATAATATATATAATCTAGTCGTTGCATTCCTTTGGTAAATTTTTTCAAGACTTCAAATATAGTATGGACAAGAGGCAAATTCGCACGATTTTCTTGTTCCAATTCAAACTAGATCGAAAAGCTCCCGAGACAGCTCGCGATATCAACGACGCATTTGGCCAAGGAGCCACTAACGAACGTACGGCGCAATGATGGCTCAAGAAATTCCGCAGCGGTGACGAGCGTCTGCCTAAGTACTACCGGGATTTCTTCTTTATTCGAAATTTACGCTATTAGCTTACAAAAGGCGCAGGTAAGAATACAGCCGGCTTGAAAAACTTGAGAAACACCGTAGTTTGAAAGAATTCCAATGCAATGCAATGCTTTATAAGGGAGTAATAAAATAGGATAGCAAAAAAACGCAATATAAGCTATCACCCAAATAGACCTGAAAAATGGTCACTTTTTTTATTTAAAAAAACCTACAAAAGCGAATGATAAACAGCGAAGAATCGAATATTTACGGTTAGGGTTCTCGCCGATTTCAAGCATGAGGAATAAACGACTAAGCTTCCTAAAATAAAAGCCAATCCAAAGTTTATCTTGATCGGCAAGCCAGTGAGGAAGGGCTTGTCGGAATAATAAGGGTTTGACTCGTTCATACTGCAAAGAAAGGAGAGCAACTAGAACTGAATGACATATTTTATTTCCTCCTTTCTAATTCCTTTCCTCTATAATTCCTCCAGACAGGTGAAAAATATCTTATTAATTTGGTTTGGTGAGTAGAGGTACAACGCTGGTCACTTTGGAAGACGAACAATGCCTTTTTGAACTGTAAAGCTGGCAGCTGATAAGAGACAAATGATGCCGCTACACGGGAGCGATTCACTAGAGGAATTGCTGATTCTTGGGCTCGACTATGGGAAAAGAATCAAAGTAGATACTTGAATATATTGTAGACTCAAATGTTCCCGTTTTATCTAATTAAAAAGAAGAAAGCTTTTGGAATTTAGGAGAAGAAAAATGTTTGTCTCTTATCGCTTCTTTATTTTCTTTTTCTTTAGCCATTCTAGACTCCTTCTCTTGCGGCTTCCTTCAAAATTTAGAGGAGTCGATTAATATTTTGGATGAAGCGGCAAATAAAGGAGATTATCAGAGCAATCGGCAGTCATTTAAATGTGCTTCTCTCAGTAGAAAGCTCAAATATTTATTTAGAATAATCAATAAAATAGCTCTTTAATAGCTTGTGCTGAATCTCCATTTCTTTTTTAATCAGCCCTGACTGAAATCGGCCTCCTCTTTCGAAAATTATCTCAAAATCCTTCCAAGAGCTACCAAACTTCCCGCGGAATTCATTATCAACTGGATAATTTCCAGAAGAAGCGAAGATTAGTCGGAAAATATAGACTCCAATGGTGAAGGATACATAGCAAAGAGGGTTTGTCCTCCATTCTTGGTGTCTTCTTCCATATTATAGACATAAACCTCAAAGCCTTTTGATCTCAAGTATTGTTCATAGTTGAAATATCGATTGAGAATCGCTTCAAAACGAACAAATTGCGGATTTCTTTGAGAGCTCATCGCCTAAAAATAATAAATACTGAGGGAAATAGTTCATTTTTCAGGCGTTTGGCCAATCTTTCTTTTAATTTTTGAACCAAAAAGGCTCATTTTTGTGTTATCGTAATCCTCAAAAAAGCCGATTTATAGGTCATCTTGATTACCATTTTTTGAGGAATTTTTCAGCCCGTTTTGAGCCTATTTTATCCAAATCAAGTTCCATTGATTCTGCTTGTAGCTACCTTTATATATTCTATGATTAGGTCCATTATGTCCTTGGCATATTTATTTTCCGTTAGAGTTAATAGAGGAGTAGCTAGAACTTCATCGCAATTCTTAGTTAACTCCATGAATTGCTTATGAAGAAATAACTCCACATTTGTATCTCGCAATCGAATATATTTCTAGGACTTTGGTCGCTTCTTTTCTTTAAGACTCACCACAGTTTTCAGAGAAGAAACATCCGACCAGAATTCTTCTTCTTGTTGAAGACTTAGAAATCGATCAAGGACGCAATTGCGAAAGGCGAATAAATCAAATAGTTGCTGGACAGGACGGACACTTGGAGAAAGACGGAGAGAATGGAAATTCATTCCATTTTTGGACATTTCTTCGAGAATTATTGCTAGTTGGATCCTTTTTCCATCGGAGAGGTCATCGTAATTTCGATTGATTATGACTAGCCATGAGAAATTGAAGTTTTTGCGCGTAAAATAGAAATCAGAATAGGAATCCGGGGCGAAGACATCTCGAACTCTGCCATAATTGCCGAATCTGGTTGAAATAGTCCAAGACTTTTCTCCCATCGGAATCTCAATATCAATTCGATTGCACGAGTGAGCCATCACATTGATCTCCTCGATTGTTTTATTCAAAACTTGGCAAGTTCTTCTCATTCTTACTGAAGCTACAGGATTCATCTGGGAATAAGAATCTACATCAAACTCTCTTGAAACCTTTTCAATTATTTCGATGAGAATATGTCTTGGAATTCTAGAAAAATCACAAACTGGTTTGGAGCGAGGATTTATTCCAATAACTCTCAACAAAGAATTAGAGATTCGTCCAGCCCTGAAATTATTTAGGGTTTTTAAACAAAAAGAGCGTGAAACTACCGGTTTTTTATCTTTTCTCCAATGCTGGAAAGATCAATAGCCATTGTTAAAAAAGAGAAGAAGGAGGAAAAGGTATGGCCTTGGTCTTATTGCGTTTTGGAGGAATTCTCGGTCAAAACGGAGACTAAAGAGAGGGCTGGCCATAGATTTAAGAAGAGAGAGAGAGAGCCCTTATCTGATAGTTAATTGAGTCATTCGATACACAAATACAGGTCAATTGAACGTCAAAGGGTTGTCAAACAGTCACTCTAAATTGATATGTATTCCGGAAATGACCGACTATAGCTCCTGAATAGCAATCAATCCTCAATTTCTGATCGCGATTAATACTGATGCAAGCTTTCAGGGCTTCTAACCAGGGAATTTGCCTTCTAAAAGTCGCCAATTTTCTGGACAGCTTTAAAATGACCCTTTTTTGCTACTTTAATTATGAAAAAGCTATTTTGCAACAAATTTATTTGTAAGACAACATGGCAAGAATATAATAGGCTGGGAGATCATTCAGCCACCCATGTGTCATTAAGCCTATTAAACCTGAAGTCTTTGTACATAGGGAACGAGAACTCCTTCATAGCTGCATCCAAATTTTGAGGGAGGCACGTGATAAAAGTGAGGCCATCCTCTTTAACAGGCAAATAGGTATTACTCGTCATTTTGTCTGCGTCTACTTGCAGGTCAATTTTGCTCTCAGGGCAAAAGTTGTGGATCGTTGAGTTTGGAAATTCCTTCTTTATGAGCTCATTCCCAATCTTGCATTCTTCCTTTGTGCCAATTATTGCAATCAGTTCTGGTTCAACACAATCAGAAAGGTTAATTCCGGTAATTCCTTCATGTAAACTTCCAAATGAGAGGCGAGAAGTGATCATCTTTATTGGGATGTGTTGGCCCTTTCCCAAAAGAAGGAGACAGGCAGGGACGGGTTTTTCCCAGTCTGAAAACTAAAATTAAAATCAAATTGGTTGGAGTTACAGGTTAGCTTGTCCTTGTAGAGAATTGCTCCTAAATCGTCGAAGCTTGTAAACCGTTCAGGCGTGATCTTATCTAAAATGATTTTATTGAAAGCGGAAGAAGCTTTGTTCGGGTTAGTATATCCAAATAATTAAGGCAAAAGTCTTCTGATTTTATGATACTTCCTTTGAAATATTGCTACCGTACCATTCCCAAATTTGTCAGAAACATTCTTTTTGTTGAAAATTTCTTCTGTAAGGAATGTAATGTCCAGTTGTTGTTGATTTTGATGCCGAGAATAAGTCCGGAACATGTTCATCAAATCCTCCATTGTTTTGGCAATTATCAGAACGTTAGTACAGTATCTATTCATATACCAGGGCTTTTTGTGTTTATGCTTGTAGATCATATAGAGATCAGATAAGCGAAATTCAAAATATGGAATATTTGGACCGACAATCACTATCTGTTTCATTTGTTTATTTCCTGAATATATAATGATTAAGGAAAAGGAGTATTACCTTTTTCAGGGTTGTTACTAAATTTCGGGATATTTGCCTTACATGACAGCATTCGTTTGGGTTTTCCTTTTTCTACGCAAAATTTAATATTTTCAGCTCCATTTTTGATTTCTCCATTATTAATATTGTTATAATTCTCCTCTAATGTGCAACAAAGAGAGCCGTGAAAAGCCTTAAGTTCCACAAAGTCAGTTAGAGGAAGAAGTCGAGCAACATTCTCCCAGAACATTATTTCAAGAATGGGCATTCTCTCAGAATCAGTTTTGGCCGTATTCCACAGATCCATCTCCCTGTCATCTCGCACCACCATGAAGGTGGCCCCATTTTGAGAGGCAATTGCCTTGGTTACAATGGGAAAGAGTCTCGTATTGAAGAGCTTAACCTTGGACATTGTCAGCTGACCAACACATTTCACTTCAGCCGGTTCATATTTCTCTCTTCCTGCAAATTAAACTACCGTATTTTCTCTAGTAGAAGCCCTATTTATTTGTAATCCAAGATTTTCAGAAAATAATGGCACTCACCATTTAGGTAAACGGTATCGATCTCTCTTTCAACAAGTCGAACACAGTTGCCATTGCTGGAGGCAAATCCACTTTGCACAGAGACTGCACCAGCCTAAAGACTTTTCAACATTTCACCACTTTTTACTCACTCCTCTAGTGGAAATAGCTTCCTCTGCTAATCTTCCAATCTCTGCGGATATTTTTCGTTGGTCCTCACTGACATCATCATCATCATATTTAGCCCAATCCTTCCATCTATTTTAATACTGGAATCATCTCTTAAGAGAACTCACTCTGTAGAGAGTCGAAGAATTTTATTTTCTTCATTTTTAGTAATAGAAAACAACGTATTGTAAGCTGCACTATTTCCATGGCACATTAGTTGAGAAGCCACATCAGAGGACATTCTAATTTTTATCTTATCTTCCAAAAGAGGTTGATTGTTCCCATTTAATTCGGCAAATTCCTAAAAGTTAAAAAATATTACTAAAGTTTTTGATTCTTACGATAGCAGTCATGCTAGGTCTGTCATCTCCTTGAGTGGTTCGTTTATTAATGAAACGAATACGATTAGGTTGGGCTAAAGGAATTTGTGCATTTTCATCCATTTTTTCGCCATTTTCCCTGTCGTAGACAAAGCAGCTTCGATTCATTTGAGCAAGTAAGATAAGATTTCTTACAAAGAAGAACTGAAAATGCTTGGCTAAAGAAAAGAGAGTGTCTACAGAGGGGAGTAGAATCTGCAGACCGATAAGATCAGTGTCCTTTTTAAAATCACCGTTATCGCGTAAAGAGTCTGAGTGATTGTAGATTTTTCTCACCAATTAGACAGAATTCACTCACTTATCATTTTTGTTGATATGAATTACATTTAAAAACGGAGAAGGCTTCTCCAAATTGAGGAGCTGCTTTTCTACCAGATTGGGAACCATGACTTTTATAAACAGCAAATTGAATTTCAGTCTGCTTGCGATGGTTTTTCTAATTCCAATGTCGCAATGTTAAGATAAAGGTGATAAGATATGTGTTTCCGGCCCAAATGACGAATCGCCAAAAAATTGCAAGCAAAAAAGTCTTATTGAGTTTAAAGGCTATTTCTCCGCCAAATCTAAGGACGCTTTCTCTGAATAAGACAAACCCATTGAGATCAGAAACTGATTAAAATTGGATTAACTTTCTTTAATACAAAAATTCAGTCAGTTGACTATTTTTCCAGCTCGATGGAGCTTGTCCACAAAAATGGGAAAATCCTTTCAGCAGTCGAGGTAAATTCTCCTCTCTTTCTGTCTTCGAGTCTTCCCCATTTTAGAAAAAATTGACAGCTGCCAATCGAAGTCTCCAATTTCCAGTGTTTTGCTATTCCTTCTTCTCTGAAACAATCACCTTGGATCAGTCAGTTTATTAATTTTTTAAAAATCGAATTCTCAGCATTTCTTCTTTCTTTCAAATTTAGGTCCTTTTTTGGATACAATTGGCCATAAACCATCCAGGTTAGAGCCATATTTGGCTAACCCTTTCCCACAGAGAACACTTTCCTTTTTCTTCTTTCGAAATCCAGTCTATCTAGTATATTCACGTGACAAATTATAGCAATCACGCGAAGATAAATGCATTTTTCAATCACTCATTGAAATCAAATTGATGCTTGTTCCTTCTTTCTTATAGTACTAGATAGAAGTTACAAAATGCACCCTCCACTTTATTTTTTATTCTTCCTTCCCTTATTTTCCAATGCTCTCAGTAAGTTTTGTTCTCTTATAGTCTAACGAATCAAAGCTTGCAATAATGATACCTTAAATTTTACTGGGCTGAGCGATTTCTTTTATCTGCCCATTGGTATTTATGACAAGCAGAGTTGTACACTTATAGTGAGAGTTTTCTCCTAGATTGGTTGATAGTTGTTTAGATAACGAGTCCTCCAAATTATGGAATAGTTATTAATGGAATTCTATCGTCTGGGAATATAACCTACAAAGTTTGGAATAAATACAACGCTAGCTATCAATTATTTCCATTGGGTAAGCTTGAATACCTCACGGAACATGTGATCGCTCCTCCATGGGCTAAGGTGATGATTCAATTTGAGGATGGAAGTGTTATTCAAGGTTTCTCCATAGGCATCAAAATTTGTAAATTGCTGAGCCATTGTTAGAGGGAAAGATAATTTAGCATTTTTCTTGAAATATCCTATTGTCTATACATTGGATGAAGAGCCGACAATTCTAACTGACCAAATTTTTGACGTAGAAAACACTCATATGTTCATAGCGAAGAAGAATCAAGTAAGCTAGTCTGAAGCTACTTAGATCTTTTAGTCGTTTACTTTACGAATGGTTTGGCCTGATCTCCCTAGTAATTATACCAAATATTTGGAGCCAAGTATTTTCTATGATCATTTATGGATTTATGATGGCTGCTCTCCAAATTCGACGGTTATTGGAACGTCAGTTGATTTATTTCATCGAAACTTTTCTTTAGACTTTTTAATTGGTATAAAGTGAAGGAAGTACAATTTACTCAACTTTGCTTCTATGTTGTTTCGACAGTTGTCTCTTCTGGGATTTTATTCTTCATGGATAATCAATGTAAGAATAATATTAGTTTTTTAAGCTAAATAAAAAAATAGATCTCCAGCCTCTTCCTCAAATGAATTACATCATCCCTGGTAGTACGCGATATCTACAAAATCCGAATATTACCCTAAATAAGATCAATTCAACAATCGCCTATGTTGTCAACGGTAGAGGAAATTATTGCCGGCTCATTGGCTTGGCCAACTTTTCGGTAAGAAAGCTAAAATTTTAAAAGATTTTCGCTTTTTTAGAATGACTTTGTTCTCAATTTCTACGATGGATTTAATGCTTCTTCAAATAAATTGATAGCGACCTACAAGTAGGTTGAAGAAGAGAGAAAAAAAATAAAAGAAGCTAAGGGTTATTATAGCCAAAATTAGACATTTCCCTCCATGTTTAGGACAACTTTTTTGGTTATTTGATGCTCTAAAAGCTCTCTAGAATGGGTTTTTATTAGAAAATGTATGATCTCTCTTTTTCCAGCTCCTCTAACTATTACACCTCCTTGCCACAATACTTCACTAGCTCTATAAAAACTGTAAAGCTAGTAAAAGGCTTTGTAACTCTAGTGGCACAATCAGTAAATAATTATCGTGGTATTATCCTCCCTTTACCATCCAATACTTTTATTTTTAGGCTTATGTTGGAGATCATATGATGGTACTTCTCAATGTAATATCAATGAGATATTCCCTGGAAGGAGTGGTTTCTTTGAAGTTAAAAATCAAATAAATATGTGGACAATGCTAGGTTACTTTGATTGTTTTTTCCAGAAAAAATTCAGTTTTTAGATACTCAAGTAGCTTTTATTTACACTTTGACGCCAGATTTGAGTAGTCATCCAGATTGGAATATCTTGGTGAGATGGTTTAATGGAACAGACTATGGAGAAGAGACATTTTATTCGGATTTTAAAGGAGCTTCATTTGATTCTTCTGGCTTAAGCGTCACTCTCAATGGAACAGGCAGACTTCATTTCTATATTGATCTAGAAAGTAAGGAAATGGATTAGGCTTGGATAGTTTAAGATATTACATCTACTGTAGAATCAGCTAATGGTACTCAAGGCTTTTTGAGAGTCGACAATTTCTATAAAAATTGGATTTTTCTTGGTAAATTTGATTCAAACTATTTTCTAAATGTTTGTAGATACTGGAATTTTCTTTAATTTTAATTTTATACCTAGAAAGACTAATATCAACACTCGCTATTCGGATGATTGGGAGATGACCATAGATTATAGTGATGGGAAGGAAGAGAGAAATCAAACGTAAGAATATCGTAAACTTTGCTCTATTATTGAATTATTTTTAGATTTAACGCGAATAGCTCCTCGATTAGCATCTTTGCCTATCATCTAGATGTCTTTTTGAATGGCTCAGGAGTGATAGATTATACAATAACTGAATCAAGTCGTCTTTTAAATTGTCTTCTTCCCATTCTTTTTACCTCTTTGTTGAGTATTTAATGCCCCCTTCTCGATTAAATTACCTCGAGGCTTGAAGTCTAATTCACCACTGTGTACGATAAATGTTCATTTTATTGATTGGCTTCTTACCTTTGAAGACTTATTCCAGTAAGATTTTTTTTCTTCTTCTTATCTAGTTTATCCTCTAGTTTGTGAGGAGACTATCTACATCAATATGTCGTATTTCCTAGATGGAGACAAATATTGGGATAAAACGTGTACATTTACAGTAAAGAACTACTGCAAAACAAGCTAAAGTGGTGATTTAGTTTATCCTGCAGCCTGGAAAAATCCTCAAAATTTATGGAACAGGAGGAAGTGCCATTGCTACTAAAACAACTATTAAAAATGATTACAATTCTAGTTATATCGTTTATCAATGGCCAGAGCGATACACTTTAACAGTCGCCCCACCTAGGGCTATTTTTATCACGGAATATAATAGCACGAATAGTTGGAGTCGATCACCATCGCTGGATATTGTTGTAGAGTCTTGTGAGAAGTCCTCCCATTTTGTTTAGTTTTATCCAAATTTTCAGCAACATTTTTAAATAATACGGTAGTTTATATCATAAGCAATGAGCCACTAGTAATTAATCCAGCTCATTTCAGTGTGGGAATGACCTACGTCTTCAAATCTGTTAAAAAAGTTAGAAAAAGTATTTAAAAAATCGAATAATTACAGTTTGTTTTGCGAATGATTTGGACTTTAATTTTCAAAGAGCCGAGTCTCTTCTTTGATGCGATTTATATCTACAATGGGAGCACTTCCAGCTCTAAATTGATTGGAACGTGAGAGTTTTAAATTATTAGCTGGATAGATTTCAAGATTTTCTATGTGGTTTATGGTGGAACAAGTCGAATTTTCTGAGCTTGCTTTCTACGTGGCTATATCTTGCAAGCAGATGTTTGTCACTTTGGCCTTTATTGACAGCGAATGTGAGCTTTTTCTTTGGGGAAAAGAAGTCTGAGGAAGAAATGGCTCAAAATTATATAACTTTTTTTGAAAAACGCTTTTTAAAAAACCCTAAAAATAATCGGGCTTTTGAAGTAGGTAGATTTTGAGCTTGTTTTAGGTAAAAAAAACAATTTAGGACTCAACTAAAGAGTGTTTGCTCTATTTTAAAACTATTTTCTCTCCCATTTCAGACCTTGGAACAATCTCTCCAACAAATCAATATATTACCTTCACCCATCCTGTATTTTTTGAAGATCCTACAGCACCTAAACCTACTAATGACATCATCCTAAATGGAGAATTCAACAACACAGTGGTTTATGTAGGAGACGCACAAAGAGAAGTCACTCCTTGTTTAGATTTCTTCTATTTGAAGGAAATAACCCAAGCTACTGTAAGAGATCTTACTGAAAGAATGAGATAAATTTTCAGGATGATTTTGAAGTAGAATTTTATGAGGGAATTTCAGCAGAAAAGGATAAACTCCTAGTTGCTTATAAGTAAGTTAGATTTAGAGGAGAAATCTGCCTAGCTCTTCGAATATAGCAACTTCCATTCCTCAATTTTTCCATTGTGGTCTTTTTACAGTAATAGCAAGGAAGGGAAATCTCACGCTGAGGACCCAATCAACAAATGATTTAAGTATTTATTTCCATGTATTTTAAGCCAAAATTGTAGATCTTTGCTTTTATGGTAGTGGCATGCCTTGTTACCGTTTAGCCGCCTTTTCAGGGAGATTTGGTTTTATCGAGCCTTCAACAACTAACAAGTGGGACTTTGATAGTAAGGAAAATCTCCAGAAAAAAATCAATTCAAGGTGGCGGAAAGCTACTAAATTATAGCTTCACGATTAGGGAAGGTAGCGGAACGAATTGGACTTTATCGCTAATTTATGACAAAAATAATCAAACGTAAATAAAAATAGACTATTTAAACATCAATTTAGGGTTATTTCTAACATTCCTAGCTTTAATTTAATAGCAATGAATCTAAATTTGACAATGAATGGAACTGGAATATTGGATTATGTTGTAAGTGCTTCTGACGGCTTTCTCTCTATTTATGTTATATCCGTTTTTGGTGCATTACTGGCTTGGATTAAATAAATTTTTTTTGCGCTAGAATTCTCTTAATTTTTGTGAGGACTCATTGAGTGTGATTCTTTGTGTTTTGAAATTAAAAGACCAGATCAGTTTCATTCAAACAATTAATTAAATCACCGGATGAAATAGAACTTTGCCCGACAATTAGATCACCCTCTCTCTTTCTCTCTAGATAGATAAAATATACTTTGATTCAGTTATGCTCCTATTATTTATCTTCGGAATTTTCAGTCAACTAGCTTATTCTCAAAATTTGAGTAAGGATCCTATCGTTTTAATCGATTAAATAATTCGTCGTTAGCTTGTTCCAATGAGACAGTCTATCTCAATCAGACTTGGGTCCTACCTCCTGGAATCTATGCAGAAGGATCAAAATGCGTCTTTACTGTAATACTTTTTAACCAAGGGTAGGAAATCTAATTCAGTTTGTTGCTCCACCAGGAACAATCATCAAAATAATTGGAACTATTGTCACTTCTTTCTTCACCCAGTCTCCTTTTGCTACGATCACTACCAGCTATAATGCCACTTACAAGTTGGACAAAACGAATTGAGAAAGAAAAAGCACCTTTACAGAATTTTTAAATGGGCTTTTGTGCCGATTGTTCTATCCCCTCCAAAAATCACTTACCTTTTCCAATCATCTGTCGATAAATACGGTATACTTCCAAGTGTTTCAAGATTTTCCGTCTTTTCAATAGAATGTTTGTTCCTTCTAAAGAGAAAAATGATCAGTTTAGGGAAGGCGTTTCAAACAATTCAGGAATTTAATATTGGAAAGGAGCCGCTAGTCTTTAATCCTAGTCAGTTCCTAGGAGAAACAACATACATCTTCAAATCCTCCAAAAAGGTAAATCATAGATTTCAGATTCTAGAAGAAATTCATCTAAATTTCTTATAGTTCACTCTACGATTAGTCTGGACAACTGAAGCCAAACCTGGGCTATTGCTGGGCTATGAGAACTTTCTAATTTTTAATGGTTCGACTCCTGACGCTCCTCTAATTGGATCGTAAGTAACCAGGAATAAACTCTTTATTTTTTACTTTGAAAATAGATTCGCGCTGTGGAATTGGGTGGACTCAGTCGAATCGAAAGAGCTCTCCTTTTATCTGGTTGGTCAAGTAGCCTTCGATGTTGTCTTCATTTTTATGGATTCTGAATGTAAGAGAGATTTATTCTTTCCTAATTTTTTTAGATCTAGCTAATTTCCCCTCCATAAATTTTGCTAAACCGGCCTATGTTGGAATAAATGCTGCAGCAGGGAATATACAGCTTACAGAGAAAAACAACACAATCGTCTATGTTGGAGATGAGCATTACAACTCTTATGCCTGTTTTCATTATTTTCAGCTATGTTCCATCGAAAATTATACGGTTTTCTTCTAAAATCTTGGAGAAAAAAGTAATTTTTAGGAGAATTTTAGACTCGATGTTTATAATGGCTTGAGCACAACCGATGAGAATTTCATCGCTTCTTACAAGTAGGCTAAACATTGTGGAGAACTTGGTGATTTTCAGTGCAAATAACTCGCAAACAGGATTGCCTCAACAATTCGCTTGCGGCTTGAAGACGATGGTAGTAACTGGAGGAAATGTCACATTAATAACTGATAATTTTTGTGAGAGGAGTAGGTTTTCCCACATTTTTTACAGAATTTCTAGGAATCTGTAATGAATATGTCCCTTGTGAAGAACTGGTTCCTTTCGAAGGGAGAGAAGGCTTCTTTATTATTTTAAATGATTCTTTTTCTTGGAGCTTCTCTGGTCATTTCAGTTCTAAATAATAATTAGTTTTAGATATTAACGAATGGCTATTTTATGAATTTATTGTTCAAAATTCTAGTGGAAGCGATTGGGCGCTGGAATTAGAATACTCCGATCGAAAGGATAGAAGTGTCAAAACGTAAGAATCCACAGTGCGCTTTTAATTGCTTGTTTTCTGCTTTCTTTTGGAAGATTTGCGCGATTTTTTCAAATTTTTAGAGGTTATAAGTTTAAAAAAACAGCAAAAACCTAGCTAGAAAAGCTTCAGAATCCCTAAAAACGCCTTGATACAGTAAGCTTCCCCATCTTTTTTTCAGATTCACTGGCACAGAAAATTCAAAAATAGCTGTCTCAAGTTTTGGCCTAAATATGACTCTAAATGGAACTGGCGCCTTAGATTTCTTTATTGCAAAGTCGAGCTCTCTACACTCTCTATCTACAGTAGTACACTTTGGAATATTCTTCGCAATTTTTTAAACTCCTGTTTGATTGTCTAAAAATAAAATTAGAGTAATATCATGCCGTGGAAATTGAATCTCGCTGTTGCTGTGTGATGATTTCTAGCCTATTCATCAAAGTGCTTTCCAATGGTTACTGATCCTTTTAGTGGGCAATCAGTTTCTGGCGCGAATAAGACTGGTGCAACTATCTTAGAGGTAAGTTTAAATCTTCTTTTTTATTCGAAAAGCTTTGTATTGCTTCGAGAGAGAGAAAAAGATCTAAGCCCAATGCCTGTACTCAAAATTTAATTACCTACGCTCGAAAAGTCAATTACTCGTTTGAATATTTATTGTAACAGACAATCAATTTGAAGAAATGTCTTTTGTTGATCCATTTCGTGGTCTCCAGGGCAATACCCCAAATAATTCGACAATTCAAGAGCGTGTAATATTATTTTTCTCCTATTTTTAGTATAATTTTTTTAGGCTATTTTGGATGTACCACCTGATCAGAAAAACTTCTTTTATTACGCCATGTTGTCTGTTTATTTGGCCACTTTGATGCTCTCAGCGGTGGTTAATCTCACAATTACTTTTGCTCTTATTCATGGAAGGAAAATATTTATAGCGGTTAGTGGAGCAAACCGTAATCCTTGAGGGATCTTTAGAGACCTTTCTACATCCTTCTAGCCCAAATAGTCCTAGCAAATTTGTTGAATATCCTCTCAAATTTTGTCTGCAATGTACCAGTAGCGACCTTCCTTTCAAGCAATCAATCGAAGGTCTTCATTGAAACAAGTTGGTTCACCTTTCTCTATCCTTTAAATTCCTTCAGTAACTTATACTGTAATGGGACTCTTTGATACATTAGCAGATCATGTGATTCAATTACTCGTATTAATCGTAGCCATTCATCGGAATTTCATGTTTATCATTCCAAAAATAGGCCACCGCATTTTTGAAGGGTAATTTTATCTAGAGAATGCGAACGAATAATTTAGGGTCCCATTAGTTGTTATTATCATTGTGGTTTGGATTTTATCCATCTCTACCTCTTCTTTTATCACCTACAAGTCTTGTTATTTTCAATATTTCCAAAAGAGTTCAAGTGACGTCTATGGAAATGTCATCCTCATAGAAGAACAAAAATTTAAATTTATTTGCAATATTTCTGGATTAATTAGGCCGCAAAATATTGATGAAGAGATGGGGAATGGAGTCTTATTGGTAAGATTTGAGAGTTTTTACTTAGAAAAACAATAAATAAATTAGGCAATTATGACGGAGAAGATATCCTTTCCAGTTGTGATTTTTATCTGCTATTTGATGATTGCAATCAAATTTTTCTTTGTTAAAAAAACGACGAAAAGAAATTATGGAGAGGGGGAGATCCTCCGCCAAGGTGCTTTCATCTTCGTAGTTTTTGAGGTAGGAGATTCTATCTAACAAATTTGGTCGAAAAATCGCTGGAAAATAGTCCCTAAAACTAAGATTCCAGACGGCGACGGTAGTAAATTATATAATTTACTCAACTCCTCTCTCTACTGGAATAGTCTTCTTAGCCAAGAGAATGGTAGCTACAGCCGATCTAATGGCTGGTCTTCTTTCTCCTTTGTTCATTATTTTGACAAGCACTGATATTAAAAAGATCTTATTCCGATGTGGAAAAAGACAAGAAAGAAAAATTGAACCAATAGTTTTGCTCAACTTACCGGGTCTTCAAGGCAGTCATATGGACAGATCTCAACGGAGATTGTCGGCTCTTCCAAGGAGCTCAATTGTTAATATTGATTTGTAAATAAATTATCCGTGTTTTTTTTACTTTCTAAGAATTTTCGATAGGGAGAGAGAGAGAGAAACTTGAATCTCTTTCCTGGTTTCTTATCGTATATTTGTCGTTAATTTTAAACATTTTCCTCTTGCTTTAATACTTTTCACTGTTTTGCAAAGTTGTAGCCCTTGATTTCCTCTACAAAATTGTAAAACATGATTTTTTGCGAAATATGCGTTAGGAGTTCGAAGTTGGAAGAATTTCTTGCATCCCTTCTCACAGATTACATAAAGAAAGGTACCATACCAACGGAGCTGGCAAAAGGCAAATTGATTCTCCTACCGAAATCCGGCGACCTTTCTCTCCTGTCAAACTAGAGACCAATAACACTCCTCCCTGCAGTCTACAAAATTTTCACTTCGGCTATGCTGAGAAGATTGGAGAAAAGCGTGTCAGAGTCTATATCCACAACGCAAGTGGGTTTTCGGAAGAGTTTCTGCACCTCGGATAACATATTTGTGGTCCGACAGCTTATCGAGAAAGCTAGCACCTATAAAAATTTCGGACTGTACATTGCCTTTGTAGATTTCGATAAAGCCTTCAACTGCGTTGAATTTTACGCTGTTTGGTCAACCTTGCTGAAAAAAGGGGCGCCACTTGAAATCGTTAACCTGTCAAAAATCATCAGCGAAGGTCAATCAAAAACGCATCTAAACGAACTGAAGACAACTATAACCCTGGGCAGAGGAGTTCGGCAGGGGGATCCAACTTCCCCTCATTCCATAATAGTCTGTTTGAACGACAAATCTCAACGATAAGCAAATAAGATTTATTCAGAAAGATCTATCAGAAATCTGAAACGAGAGACCTGTGATTTCAAGGAAGATCAACTAACCTCTCATGCAGACGACAGATTCAACAAAGGCTTCATGGACTCTAAGCCATGTACCAAAATTAGCATTCCCTTTACCCAATCCTGGGAAAAAGTTGGGATTTAATCCATTCCAGACTTGCTGAGCTAAACATTTTGTTGTCTGATACTCAAATTCAAACATCGATATTCCAAGTTATCAAAGTTGTCGTAGCAAGTCAGAGGGCTGCCGTCAACCCAATAACACACATCTTTAGTCGCGCCAGGGCAAATCAATCCGATCCAGGGGTAAGCTACGGTGAATCCTTGATTCACCAAGGAGATATATTGGGTGGTTAACCAATTGGCTAGCCAGCTGTTCTGAGCTGCGGATGTGATTTTGATCAAAGATCCATGCTGGGATTCGCAGAAGGTCTGAGAGTCGTTAAACAACAAAAGTTTAACTTCTTGATGCCACTGAAATTCTATTATTTTTAGTTAGAAAGTCTTACATGATAGCATTTGCAGTCGATTGGACTCTGCGTATAATTTCCCGAGCACCTTCCAGAGCAAGCTAGGGAGAAATGTATGAAAAGGAAAATAACTCACTCAGATTTCCTGTTGGCTCGACAATTGGACAAGTAAGAGGAGGAGGAGTAGGAGGGCAGGTGGGAGATCCGACAGGAGCTGCGTTGGGGTCGAAGGAACAGACGAAGGGCTTGCGACTGTAGCAGAGCTCCTTGGTCCAATAATTGTCGGAGTTTCTCACGGCTCCACACTGGGTTGAACTCGGATCAGCCGGCTCTCCCGGCACCCAATTGGAATAAGAAAAAGGAATATTGTAGGTCCAGGACCAGCTAGGAGCCAGGAGATAGTTGGCGCCAATCCAATAGCTCAACGATTGCGGAGTTCCAATCACATCCACCAAGATGGTGGAGGCTTCAAATCCATTACTAATCGCGACTAGATGTCCGCCCAGCCCTAGACAAAACTGCTCGGCTGCGAGAAAGGAGAGTGATTGATTCACAAATTTATAGCATTTGTTGAAATTACTCTCGTAGATTGTGCCGGGAGGACAGTCGGCCCAAATGAGCGGAAGCAAGAAAGCTAAAACGAAGACCCAAAGCATCGTTTCTGCGTGAGTCTTATCTCTTTTGCCGACTTTATCAGGTTTTATTCTGACTGCACATGAGCCTTACTGAAGGATTAGGAATAATGGAAGTTGAAGGTCACCTATTTCTACTTTGAACCATAAAATACTTTGTGATGACGAAATCAAATATGTCCGAAGGCCAGCCAATAAAAGATTCAATCAACAGTATCAATTGCCAACAGTCAAATATGGAGGCGGGAGAGTGATGGTCTGGGGATGCTTTAGCGGTTTTAGTACAGGTCCTCTTTTCTCTATAAAGGGTAATATGCCAAAGCATTGGGTATTTCAGCATGATAATGATGCAAAACATCGTTCAAAGCTAGTTTCCCAATATCTTACTTCAAAGAAAATAACTTCTAAATTGTCCAAGCCAATCCCCGGATCTTTCGCCAATAGAGAATCTCTGGGAAGAACTTGAAAGATCAACCAAAGGAAAAAAAGCTTCAAATATAGCCGACAAGTTTGCCATTCTAAAGACTGCCTGGGATGAGATACCACAAGAGAAAATTGAACATTTGATAGAGTCGATGCCGAAACGTCTTCAAGCTGTCATCAATTCATTTGGTTATCCGACGAAATATTGACTACTTCGTAGTATTTTTAATGTTGTTCTCTTTTAAATTCTTTCAAAAGGTTGTTATCCTGGTAACGATAAAAAATTTATCAACTTTTGACCGCTATTGTACATACAAAACAGTCACTCATACTATAAGGCTAGAAGGTACTCCCATAGAAAGAGTAGAAGAGTACATTTATCTGGAGAAAATTGTGAAGAATTATGGCCGGAGTAAAAAGAACAGACAGAGTTAGCAACAGAGATCTGCAGAAAAAAGCCAGTGTAATAAAGTAAGAAATCAACTACTACATTCGCACAAAATTGACCACCTGAGCTTGGAAGACAGCCAACGCGCCCCAAAACAGATGACCGCTAAAAATAGCAAGCTGGTATGAACCGTGGAAACGTCCCAAAGGCAGGCCTCATAAATTCTGGAATAACAATATGAGGAAGCTAGCTAACGACATCAATTGGATGCTCGAGGCTAGAAGCTCCACTAAGCAGCAATTCATAAACCTCATTTTCTTGAGAGTAGCACTCAGTTTCAAAGCGAATACTCAAAAGAAGCTAGCCAAACTATTAAGCAATTTATGCAAATAAGGAGATTATGCTTTTATAATTGTTTTCTGGTCGGAGAAACTACAGCTAAGGGAACGGGCTTGGTAAATATAGCGGGGAAAGAAGACCCTGTTGAGCTTGACTCTAGTTTGACATTGTGAAGAATCATGAGAGGTGTAGCATAGGTGGGAGGTGCAAGCCGACAATGAAATACCACTACTTTCATCAATTCTCCTCCTGGTTAAATTGTCATTCTCGCATTCACTCCAGTTCTCTCATTCTCGAACAATCTTCTCTTTACATTACATTTACAATTCAGCTCTTTACTTTTAGCGGTATGCAGACATTCTTGGAGCTCATAGGACTCAATCCAAACTATTGTATTAGAGACGGCAATAAGCTAGTATTGGTGAGTGTTTTACTGTTTTAAAAAATGCTTCATTTTTTTCAGCAAGCTAAGGTTTTTATTGGAGTGCTCTGTGAATTTGCCATATTTATACTCTTGACTTATCGAATGGCAGCGTCCACCGTTGTTGAAACGCAAGCGTTCTGGTAGTTTTTAGTAAGAAAGTCTCATATTAATTAATTTAGGAAAATAAATATCGTTATAATCTTTTGCAAAGAGGTAGTCGTACAAGTTCTGGCTATAATATTTTTTGAAGAAGGAAATGAATTGGACTGGCTCTCAGTCATTTTCGGATTACTTTTACAGACCAGTTTTGCCGTTCTCGTAAATGTTGATTCTGTCTCCACTTTAACAGCTTTTGGAGTGATTGTTAACATATTAACGAACTTCTGGAGAATAATATCTGTTGTGCGTTTTCTTTCTAAACCTAATAGACTAATTTCAGATGCTCCGATGGGCTTGGCGTCACTCCACCATATTCTTAATGCTTTGACTGACACTTCTGGCAGTATTAATTGTAGGCAGCTAAACTTCTGAAAAAAGAATATAAAATAAATATATTAGTGAATCCTATCAATTTTACCTATCGTATTTGTGATTTTCTACAAAGTTGGAGCTCTTGATTTTCTATTCAACTTTCGGTTGTACTTTTGCATCAACAGCATCGGATCTTTTTTTTGTTTTCAAGATAAATACAGCGCAGTGCAAAAAGGTAAAGGCACCCCATTTTTTGCCTGCCTAGAGCCATATAAGGCTTATTTTGAAAAACTGATTCCGCCATCGTTTCAGCAGCCTTTTTACCCTAGTATCCAAAAAATTAGCCCAGTTTATTTATTTTCCAAAAAGGTAACCAAACCAAAAAATGAAAATTGTCAAATTCTGTTGATGCAAAAAGATAAAGGCAGTCATGAAAAACGATAATTTATGAGAGAATTTTATTTCAACAAAAGTTTAAACAGCTTTAGTAGGTAGTGGAAGATCCGTGCTTTGAGATAACCTCGAAAATACTATTGGGCATCGAATCCACAAATCGCTTCATCAGATTTGGGTCGAGGTTCCACCAGACTCGTTTATCATCTCCTTGAGCTCATTGACTGTATCGTATTGTTTTCCATTTACGTAGACTTGTCTCACCATGGCTCCCGAGAGATTTTCGATGCAATTTAGGTCAGGAGATCGAGCAGGCCATGGCAAAACTGTCATGTTGTTAGCTGCAAACCACTCCTTAGTTGACTTGAAACTTGAGTTATTGATTGTTCTGTTAATTGTCCAGCGCGATACATTCAAGTTTAGCTCACTTTTCAGCTGAGGGCAGCTTAACGTTGAGTTTGAGGCCTTTTGAAGCACCAGTCTTTCGTCTCTTGGAGAGAGTTTCTTCAGTCTTCCAGTTGATTTCTTTTTGCCATATGACGCTTTATTCTTGACGTAATTATCGATTACTGTTGGAGAGCGACCAATCAGTTTTGCAATGTTTCGATGGCTTTTTTCCTCCTGAAGGAGTACATCAATTTTTCCCTTCTCTATATCGGTCAAAGTCGGAGCCTTTCCCATTGTCTGGTTCCGAGAATGTCAGATATAAAATGACACAAAAACTTAACGGATAAAAAAAGAAAATCCCTGATAAATTACCGTTTTCCATGACTGCCTTTATCTTTTTGCACTGCACTGTATAATGCTATCAGCGTCGTTGCTTCCTGATTCGATATGGAAAAATCGAAAAGACTTTTTGCCCCGTAATGCGAATTGGGTGATCATTTTGAAGAGAATAAAAAAATAAAAGACAAAATTAAATGAAAAAACCTCGAAATTTTCTAAGCTATAGATAAGATTTTTATTTATAGCCTCATTTCGTTAGGGAGGAAGATTACTTCAGTCGTTTTAGCGATAACTTGTGTTTGGGAATGATCATTGGATTTCTCCTCAATTTCTCTTTGGACCTTATTTCTGGCCGAATCGATTCTTCAAACACTACTGATAAGCACATTGCCGTTGTCTTCCTTATCCATCTCTTCTTTTAAAAACTCGAAATATTTCAGCAAAATATGTCCAAGCGAAACGCAGAAGAACCAAACTATTTGGAAGATATTGCGCCAAAAGACGGAAGCTCAATTCAAGTGGAATTAAGCGAGCTTCAGGTGTATCCCAATCCCATCGGCAAAGGATCCCAAGCTTGCATCTACAAAGCTTATTCCTATTCATTCGGGTAGTTTGTGGGAATACAGTAATCTTTTTTAAGAACTGCTGCTTATAAAGAGTTTCCAAGGTTACCCACAATTTTAAGTACAGAGAACGATCAAGTGGTTCCCGGCAGCTTGAGTCTAAAGTCATCTTCTTCAAACTCCCAGGATGAAAAGCAGAGAATTACAAATTTCAAAAGGGAGTTGAAATATATGTCCCAAGTCAGTTCTCTCCATTTAAAATTCAAAAATCAGATTGACAATCATCCCAATATTTTGAGGTTTCTAGCGTACGTAAAAGAGGGAACCCACATCAGAGGAATGCTTTTGGAATACATGGAGCAAGGCACCGTTTGCAGTGGTAGACGACTCTCTTAAAATTAAAAAAAATCTTCAGTCCTCGAATCTTACTCCAGCAGTTTGACAATCGAAATGGTCAAGAAATGGTTCATCCATCTCGCTCGAGCTTTGGCCCACATTCACAATGTTCACAAAGTCGTCCATCGTGATGTCAAAATAGACAAGTTCGTTTAAATTTTGCCTTTGAAAATGAAATTCAGCACATTGCTAAGCGAGAATTACACACATTTGAAGCTGGCTGACTTTGGATTTGTCAGAGAGGTTAAACCGCAGAATATGACATCAACGTAAGAGCATTTTCTAGCACTTTCTTGGCTCAAGAGGACTAAAATTAATAGCTTTTCCTTCAAATTTTTAGTTTTTTCGACTATGAAATTCCTAGTTATTTAGGGCTCGCATTCATAATCACTTGCTAGCCGCAATGATAGCCTAGAATCGCGTTAACCTATTTCGAATCAAAAGTGGTCCCAAAGGTTTAAGATCGACTCATAAATGACTGAAAACTATGCCATCCTGTAGAGTTTTGCATGTTCTTTCGAATGGTACTACTCTTATTAATAGAACTCTATTATTTTCTTGATTCGAAATAATTTTTCAGAATAAAATTTTTACCTTACGTTGCTCCTGAGACGATTCATGATAATAATTACGGCTTTCCCAGTGATATCTACAGCTATGCCATGTTCATTTATACTGTCCTCCATCGAAGGTTTGTTCCCTTTCTTGTTTATCCTCTATTGAATTTAGAATACCATTTTGTCGTGAGGGAGGCTCTATGAGTGATCCAAAAAGTGTGCGTTCAATTCAAGTGAAGTACAAGAATACTACAGGTCCCGGTCTGATAAAATCCGATAGGCCGCAAACGCTCATTCAAAATCCAGAATTGTACAAAAAATATTTGGAAACGCACAATGATGAGGAGGAAGACGAATTTCGGCCAGAAATCAGAATGGAAGATTTGAAGGAATTTTTCATAAAAGGAACTTTCCATCAAGAGCAGACGAAGAAAGATTTGGAGATTTTACGATGGCTGATGAAGGAATGCTGGAGGACGAATGCTGAGAAAAGACCAAAAATTAAGGAAATCGTCGACATTTTGGATTTCCATTTCGAGCCTCCACTAAAACTACACTGTAAGGCCGACAAGGACAATAAATTAGAAATCAACATTCTCAATGCCAGCTACTACCCTGTGGCTTTCCAAATCCGGTCGCCTGATAAATTCGATGGAAAAGATGTTTATTCCGTCGAAGTTCGTCAACGACTTCTTCCTCCTGGCCATTCAGTTGATCTTCAATATAAAGGATATCTTGAAAAAGATACTCGATTCCTCATTGACTATATTAGAGTTCCAAAGGAGAAACTCCAAGAATTGGAGAATAAAGTAGAAAAGGTTTTTGAAGGAATCACAAAAGATGAACAGGATGGAAGGAGACCTGGACGGGTTGGATTGATCACACTAGGATGGCCATTCGCGGCAGTTTGAGCGATTTTTCTCTTTCAAATTTGTTTTTTAAAAATAAACTTTTATTGAAGCATTTCTCCAACTCTTAAAAACGCCAAGGGCCAATTAATCATCCAAGGGAGGTTTTAGAACTTTCTTATTTCCCTACAAGGTGGAATCAATCGATAAACTTTTCCGAAAATTTCAGAATTACAAGAACCCTTTAACGACACAGTTTAAAATGGAAACATATAGGGTTAGTCGCCCGAAAACTTTTCTAACTCACTTTTGTCAGGCGAGACCGTTCAAACAACGAATCGCGAGAACTTCTTTCTACTCTTTCCGTTGCAAATTCTATATAGAAAAATGTCTGGCTCATTTCACCGGTCAACTACTTCGGAAGGTATATAAATCAATAGGCGAGTAAAATAATTCTAAAATGAGGCTTCGCACACTAATTCTTCTTTCCTACTGTATTGCTCTAGTCTATCCTCAATATTATTTGAATCCATATGAACCACAAGCTATGACTCAGAAGCAATACAATTATTACCAGCTACAGTATCAACAAGCTGAATATTATCAGCGTCAACAAGCCTACTATAACCAGCAAACTACGACGGAAGCTCCTAAGGCTTCAGCTCCACAATATATCCATTATTTCAAGGTTTGTTGAGATCAAGATGGACATTGAAGATTTGTAAAAATTGAAAAAGAATTCTTTTAGGCAATGGGCTACGATGTGGATGAGAAAGGGAATGTTTGGTTGGGAAACGATCTGGCTAAATTGAATATTATTTCGAGATCTGCGTATCCTTGATTATTTATCTTTTTTGTACAAAAAATAAATTATGAATCCACGTTCTACTACTGGAGTTTTATCTTCTTCCATTCAAACAAAGCGATTGCTGATAAGATTTTTATGTTCTCTTTGCTTCCCCTCTATTTATCGAAATGTTTTCCATCCGATTAGAAACTAATTAATAAAACTAAAAATAACAGATCAAAAATACTTTTTCTTTGTTTTATTATTTCAATCTGTCACAGCCCATTTTTTGGTCTATCAATTGTCTCCACCTTCTCCAATATCTGTCCACAAAAGTTTTGCAGGTGTAAAGATCAAGCTGTGTGAATCGATTGGTTCACGTGGAATGGCCAAACGCACAGCTGGAGCGGATGATTATACCGCCATAGAAGATTCGAATACTTTGAAAGTAGACGAAGATGATTTAATGATTTACCCTGGAGTACTAGGAAGCGGATCTCAAGGAGTGGTCAAAAAGGCGTATCATCGTTCATTTGGGTTCGTTTTTTTTGTATTTGTTGGAAAAGATTATTTTTCAGAATTGTAGCTTATAAAATACTAACGAAATTCGAACTGCCTCATTTTAGCTCAAACCAGAAAGCAGTGGGGAATCAACAAGATTCTATAAGCCACTCCCAATATATGTCTATATGCGAACAACGAGAGCTGAAATTCACTAATAAAGTCAGATTTTTCTCTTGGATAGGCATTTTTCAGGTGGATAATAATCCCTATATTCTCAAGTTTTTGGCATATGTGGTCAAAACTGACTCAAACAACTCTGAATCAAAAAACTCTGAATCAAAAAACTCTGAATCAAACAACTCTGAATCAAAAAACTCTGAATCAAACAACTCTGAATCAAACAACTCTGAATCAAAAAACTCTGAATCAAAAATTGTGGTTGGAATGCTTCTTGAATACATGGCTCAAGGAAGTGTCAGTAATGGTAAGATTTTATATGAAAATTAACTCAGTTCTTTTCTCTCCAACTCTCCATAAATCTTGGAGAAAGCCTAGAACCCCACGATTTGAACATTTTAGTACTTTTCTTCCACCCTGAAATGGTCACAATGGACCGAGTTAGAAAGTGGATTCTCCAGCTGGCTAGAGCTCTGCTGCATTGTCATGACATGCATAATGTGGTCCATCGTGATGTCAAAGTCGAAAAGTGAGAATTCTTCATAAGAGACTGCTCTTTTCTAATTCCTATCGTTCAAGTTCTTACCGATTCTCTCTAATAGTAACCGTCAATTTATATTTTTCAACTCTCTGATGTTTATTAGAGAGGATTTCTTCCTAATATTTCTATTCTTGCTTGGAGGTAATTGCCAAATTGCAGTGCACTGCTAGGCGATAACTACAACCATTTGAAGCTATGTGACTTTGGTTTTGCCCGGAAAGTTGATCCCGGGAAAATGACTGGAAATAAGTTAGTTCTCCTTCATTCGAAGCAAAAATAATTTAGTCCAAAAAGCATTCATTCAGCAGCGCCAGAAACCATTAAGCAGGATACCTATACAGATTATAGCTATCCATGTGATGTCTACAGCTTTGGAATGTTCATTTATACAGTCCTAGATCAAATGCAAGTTCCTTTTTTTAAAGAAAATTACGTTGGGTTTAGGTTTCCGTTTATGGAAATTAAAAATAATAAATTGGAATCAATCAAAGTGGAATACAAGATTTCGTCTTCTCCTTCGTCGACTGATTTGTCCGTGATATCTCCATCTACTAAATCAACCTCTCTTCTGAATAATATATACCTATTGGCCGGATATTTGAAGAAGCACGATGATGATGCAGAAGATAAGTTCCGTCCTGAAATCAAAAGAGATAAATGGAGGAAATTTTTCTGTCAAGATCCCTTTTTCACGGAGCAATTCGCAACAGATTTGGAGATTTTGATCTGGTTGATGAAGGAATGCTGGAGGACGAATGCTGAGAAAAGACCAAAAATTAAGGAAATCGTTGACATTTTGGATTTCCATTTCGAGCCTCCACTAAAACTACATTGTAAGGTCGATAAGGACAATAAATTAGAAATCAACATTCTCAATGACAGCTACTACCCTGTGGCTTTCCAAATCCGGTCGCCTGATAAATTCGATGGAAAAGATGTTTATTCCGTCGAAGTTCGTCAACGACTTCTTCCTCCTGGCCATTCAGTTGATCTTCAATATAAAGGATATCTTGAAAAAGATACTCGATTCCTCATTGAATATATTAGAGTTCCAGAGAAGAAACTCCAAGAATTGGAGAAGAAAGTAGAAAAGGTTTTTGAAGGAATCACAAAAGATGAACAGGATGGAAGGAGACCTGGACGGGTTGGATTGATCACACTAGGATGGCCATTCGCGGCAGTTTGAGCGATTTTTCTCTTTCAAATTTGTTTTTTTAAAATAAACTTTTATTGAAGCATTTCTCCAACTCTTAAAAACGCCAAGGGCCAATTAGTCATCAGCCTAAATTTTAGGATAAAACTGGGTCCCACAGTGAACCTATATCTTGTTAGCAAAGATGAGCTTTCATTTTTAGTTGTAAAACCAGAAATCACCAGCGGCAACTTTCTGCGGAGTCACCCTCATCTAAATTTGGATTTTACAGACGAAACCCATTTTTCGCTTTTAAGATTGACGTAGTCCAATTTTCTCAAATTTGTAGCGATTTTCATAATTTTTAGCGTTTATAAAGTTTATCAAAAGTCAAAAGATCCAAAATCCCAAAAATTTCATGGAGGCTTTTAGTAGAGAGATCAACCCCTAGCCTTTTACTGAATTTTCAGTTCTGCAATGATTTTGATATTATCCTTCGACGATTGAATTGTCCCTTTGCGTTGCTTAGAACACTACTCGAGCAGATTATAAACAATCGCCATAGCTACTTACGAAGCTAAATGCAATTTATCGAAGCACCCACGAGCCAACCTTCCCCCTATTGTAATCTTTATTTCCTTGTTGCACTTGATTAATAAACAATGGGATGGAAGCACACAGTCAAAGAGCTCAATTCAATTGAATTTGATAAAAATGCACTTTACTACATTATTCTTGTCATTTATTATCTTGTTTTATTGCTAGCTGTTATTGTAAATATTACATTGGTTTATGCGCTCTGCAACGGGAGGCAAATCTTCTTCAAGGTAGGCCAAATCTATGCAAAAATGGCTTGAATTCAAAGTTTTATTGATGAGTCGGGCCCTTTGATGAAATAAAACTCTCTTTTTAAGGGCCTTCTGATCTGTAGAACTATCATAATCCTCTAAATTATTCAAATTCAGAGACCTTTTTATATCCTCTTGTCTCAAATAATCGTAGCCAATTTACTGAATATCCTCTCGAATTTGGTCTGCAATGTACCTGTTATCTCCTTCCTCGATTCAAATTCAACCAACGTCTACACAGAAACAAGTTTGATTCACTTGCAAAAATTAATCCCATGTACAGTTTTCTATAATTTCTTCTCATTCTTCGATACATTGGCCGAACACGTTATTCAATTACTCGTTCTGCTAATAGCCGTCCATAGGAGTTTGATGTTTGTTTTTCCAAAGATTGGACAACTATTTGAAGGGTAGAAGCGATAAATTAAAGAGCAAAAAATTGATTCAGATTGTGCCTGGGAATAGTCGTTGCTTCTTGGATAATAGCGATAGGATTTGCTTTTTTCATCACCTACAAATCTTGCTATTTCAAGTGGATTTCAATTGAGACTATTGAGCATCCAAATTGGGACTATTCTGATCCATTTGCTACTGAAGATCCGCTCAATCCAATCACAATCAAAATGAACTTCCTTTGTGATATTTCTGGACAGCCGGAGGTTCCTCAAATGGTTGATTTGGCATTTGGAAGTTCAGTTCTTTTGGTAGGAATTTGATCTACGATTCGTTTAACAAAAAACAATTGGTAGATTATAATGATTGAGAAGGCACTTCTCCCATTGGTTGTTCTTATTTGTTATGTGATGATAGCTGTGAAATTTGTGTTTATATCAAAGGCGACGAAGAGAAATTATAGAGAAGGGGAGATCCTCCGCCAAGGGGTTTTCATATTCTTTGTTTTTGAAGTAAAACTCTCTATTAGACTTAAAAAATTTAATCAATTTTTCAGGCTGCGAGTGTAGCAAATTTTATAATTTACTCAACTCCCCTTACTGAACAAATAGCTCTTCTTTCTAAAAGAATCATAGCTGGTATTGACCTCCTAGCTGGGATGTTATCTCCCCTCTTTATTATTCTTACTTGCAGTGATGTGAAGAAGATTTTGTTTGGCAAAGCGTCTCCAAGAAAGACTCCCCCTCTTGTGATAGTCTCAAATCTGCATACACAATCAGTTTAAAGCGATAAATATCGAATTCAAAGATCTATTATTCTGATATTCGTAAAACGTCAATTGATCAAGACAAAGAAGGGGGGAAATTTCTAAATTAACGAAATAATTAGATCACTGGGGGAGAAATTGTTGGGCACATTTTCTATTCCAATGGCGCCTTTTATAGTCAAAGGAGTTGCTTTGACTGGAGATATTTCTAGCATCCCAGAGCAGGTTTGTTCAAATGTATTGTCTTCTTAAATAATAAAATAGGTTCAAAAGTAACTTTAGAACACCGAAAATTTGGATAAATTTGACTGCAGCAACCCTAAAATGAGTCTCATATGGAAAAGAAAAATACATTAATTGTTCAATTATTTTCAGTGGAGTATTGAGTTCCCCACAGCCCAACGAGACATCATCTATGAGGGAGTGATTACACTCTTTTTTATCCTTCTTTTGCTCTCAATTATCTCTAATTTTGGTCTATTCTGGGGACTAATCAAAACCAAACAATCTACTTTTTTCTATCAAAGGTTGTTGTTTCAACTCATCCTAGCCAATTCATCTGCTCTTTTGGCTAATTTAGTCTACAATTTGCTGGCAGTTAGTGTAATTTATACAGAAGATGTGGCTCCAGGTTTAAAGGCTTTTAAAAAAAGAGGATATTTGAATTTTAGTGAGCAGCCCTCCAGAAGGAATTTATACTTTCTACAGTTTGTTCAATAAATTGGCGGGGTATAGTACTCCCATTTTTGTATTTCTAATTACGGTAGTTACTGCTTCTAGATTTCTAAATCCTAAATTATTCAGCTGGGCGAATAATAGGTAAATTTTGAGCAGATGGATGCAAGAAGTTTTTTTTAGGTCTTGGCTTTGGGTTCTTTTCTTGCCAATTTGGATAACAGCGTTCGCTTTATCATTCTTTTTAATGCGAAACGATTGTGAATATAAATATCGATATGTGAATAATAATCCAGAAGAGAAAATTCTCTACATTTGCAATTACACTCGCTGGGTTTTTACACTTCAAGATGATCATCAGATGAGTGAATTAGTAGAAGCAGTGAGTTTTTTTTCTGATAATTTTCAAGGGAAGCAATAGGGTTCGCTGATTTTTCGAGGCATTTTGGTTACTGTAACATTGATCTTTTATTTGATTATTGCTGGGAAAGTCTTGGCCACTTGTGGAAAAAGAAAAATACCAGTGTTGGCTAGGGAAAGGAGACAGTTTTTACAAGGAATTTTTATTTTTCTTATTTTTCAAGTAAGCTTTAAGCCTTTGAGAAGGAAGCGAAGCTTTTCAGGCTTCTGCCTTCATAAAATTCTACATGTATTGTCAGACTTTTCAAATAAGTCGTATCTTTTTAGCTAGAAGAATTGAAGGAATTGTAGACTTATTAGCTGTTTTTATTTCAACTTCCTTACTTCTTCTAACTTCTCCAGCAATTAAGAGATCTTTCACTAGAAGAGACCCCAAAATTTTTGAAGCTAAGATTGAACCTAAAGGGGCGAGTATGATAGAAACTCGATCTGCTATTGAAATTCTTGCTGTGCCGAGGGGAAGTTTCCGGGTTGTTCAACAAGCAAGAAGTCATTCAGCCCCTCCATGTGGGAAAAATTATAATTATTGACGTAGGATTTTTTTTCTCCCCGATTGAATGGAATTATCCTACTGATTTTACCTCACTAGTTGGGCTTGAATAAAATGGAACGAGCTCTTTCTCCCATTCCTCCTAGTCCTCAAGCTCTTTCCCCAATCTCAATTAGGAGACCCTTCTCTCCTCAAGTCTGTCTATCCCCTCGTCCAACTTCCCCTGGTCTCAGTTCGCCTGTTCCTATTCGCCGTCCTCTATCGCCCCATGCCAAACGGCCAAGATCTCCTGGTCCACGATCAGTCTCTCCAATCTCTATTAACTTGGAAGAAGCTCACAAGCACATGGCTGAAGCTTGTGTCCACACAGTTTTAGGAAAGAAGAGTCTAGATGAGCCAGAAGAGGCGCTTAAATTCCATGGTTGGTATTGATAAAATTGGAGGTGGATGACTAATAAAATTTCAGCATGGGTTTGTGGAACTGTTTGTGGAGCGACGGTTATTGTCTTTTTGACTTTTTTGGTTCTTCTCTGTATCACAGCTTTGTCTCTCCCTCTATGGGTTCATAAGATTTTTAATTAAATAAACACTGAATGTTATATCTAAAAACGACGGAATCTCCAACCGCTTTTGAAATTAGCTTTCGATTTCGTTTTTTGTTGGCCTAAGAGCCATCAAAATTAAAATGTTGACAAAACTAGACTGGTCAAAAATATTATTTTTATTCTTCGGTATCAAACAGGGACGATGGATGGAAAAGAAGGAAGTTTCGATGGGAAAGAGGAGAAAGCATTGCGAAGTCTTGAAAATGTCAAAGCGATTCGAACTGTTGATGATGTGAAGGGGATGAGAACCACCGATCAGACTGTTGACGACGGCGGGCCAACTAGAACTCGCGATGATGGAGAAATGCTGCCGCCAGTTACCAGGCGACAAGCCAAACTCAATAAGAGTAAGGCTAATGAGCACAAAATTGGCATTTGCATAGAATTCGTCAAGAATACTCTCAACCGTGGTGTGAAGAATATTATAGCCGAATTTCGGTTAGTTTTTTTTCTTACTAATTTTTGGGGAAAAACCTAGGTTAACGTAGCTTTTTGTAATTTTCAGAGGCGAAAAACGAATCAACGAGTTCATGAAGATGAAAGCCTTCCAAGAATTTAATAAAAAAGGACGAAATCGCTACAAAGATGTCGGCTGTTTAGATGAAACTCGAGTCAAACTGACCCTAGGACCAGTTCCCTACATCCACGCCAACTATGTATCTGGCTACAACAATCCCAAGCGATTCATCTGCACCCAAGCTCCACTAGATAAAACCATTGCCGATTTTTGGTATATGATCGTTCAAGAGGCCAGCCCTATTATTATC
This sequence comes from Oscheius sp. JU1382, assembly GCA_932521405.1. Taxonomy (NCBI): domain Eukaryota; kingdom Metazoa; phylum Nematoda; class Chromadorea; order Rhabditida; family Rhabditidae; genus Oscheius; species Oscheius sp. JU1382. Next base: position 9,065,274 of record OW051479.1, read on the forward strand.
ATGCTTTGCAATCATAAGGAGCAAAATTGTAGGAAATGCTCCGACTATTTTCCAATGGCAATCACTAATGCTTTGATTATTAACCCATTGACGACAATAGCAGTTTTGACCTATTGACCATCAGGGACTAAGGGCATTTTTACGCGTGAGTCACCGGTGACTCACACGGTCCCTCATGGCCTATTTTTTTTGTTTTTTTGTTCAAGTTGTTTTTGAAGTTTTTTTTTTCTCTCATTTTTCTTGCTTTCTACAATATACGTTTATATTATTAAATTTAGTTAGTTTTAGTCATGCAATCTTCTGATGACGAGTTAGATTCGAGCCTTCTGAGGCTTCTTATAGAATCAGATAATGAAGATATTCATTAAAATGATAGCGATGAATCAGAAGAAGAAATCCGCTCAATAAACGACGAATTCGAGGAAGATCAATGCGAATCTGATACTGATAGTATTCATTCATGGAAAAGCCAAAGTCAAATTCACGACCCATGGAATTTCCAAGGAAGCCATGAAATAGATGCTACGGTGTTAGATTGCCAAACCCCGTCGGAATTCTACAAATTGTTTCTAAATGAGGATATTCTAGCGTTGATAGTGAGAGAAACAAATAGATTTGGCAGAAGCAAGTGCAACTCTTGGACTGATACATCTGAAGAAGAAATTACTAAGTTTATGGGACTATGCTTTCAAATGGGGTTTATAAAGTTACCCAAACTCAGAGATTATTGGTCATCAAGAGTTGCACTTGGAGGACATCCCATTGCGAGTAAAACAATGCCTCGTACAAGATTTGAAGCCTTGTTGAAAGCTTTGCATTTCGCAGATAATAATTGCTACAATGGAAATAGGCTTTATAAAATCGCTTCTTTTATTGAGCTCTTCAATAATATTTGTCAAAAGCTTTACAATCCTGGCAGAGATGCCTGTATTGATGAATCTTTAGTGCCATTCCGAGGGCGAATAATATTTCGACAATATATTCCATCAAAAAGACATAGATACGGCCTAAAATTATTCAAACTATGTTCTCGTGGTGGTTACACGTGGAAAACCAAAGTATACGCCGGGAAGGACCCAGCTAGAACAGGAAGTCTTGCTAACTCTGTGGTCATGGAGCTAATGCAAGGCTTATTAGACAAAGGAAGATTTTTGGCCACAGATAATTTTTATAGCAGTATTCACCTTGCAGAAGAATTGATATCGAGAAAAACCCATTTAATAGGAACGCTGCGATGCAATCGCAAAGGGATTCCTGTAAAAATAAAAGAGAAACAGTTAAAGCGAGGCCAAGTCTACTCCCAGCAAAATCAATCAGGAGTACTTGTATTAAAATGGAAAGACAAGCGCGATCTCTTTATGATTTCTACGAGGCATGACGATTCACTTGCACCAAACGGAAAGCCGATGGTAGTTGAAGACTACAATAAATTAAAGGGATTTGTTGATCTTAGTGATCAAATGAGCGCTTATTCTCCATTTCTTCGAAAAACTAGCAAATGGTACATTAGAATCTTTTTCCATTTGATGACTCAAACCGCTTTGGTAAATGCTTGGACGCTATACAATGAGGTTGTGAAAAAAGTAAAGCTCAATGATTTCAAAATGGATGTTGTAGAGGCGCTTATCGCTGATAATTCTTCAAGATATTTGTTGAACAACAGTCATCAATTAGAGCAAGTGCCAGGTCCAAAAGCTATAACTCGTCGAAGGTGTCTCAATTGTTACAAGAGACTTTCTGAGGAATTTGGAAGGACACACGCCTCTCGCCATTCGAAGTTGGTCAATACTCGTTGTAATAAGTGCTTAGGTTATTACTGTTTAGACTGTTTTCAACGCTACCACAAAAAATGTTTTGTTTGTTGATCATGATAAAATCATTGAATATTGCGTTATTTTTTAGCCCAGCTCGAGTGTAGTTTCTTCGAGATATAATCTACCTTTAAAGTTAAAAAAAATAAAAATAGTGGTTATTTACACAATTAAAATTGAACTACTAAATGTGAGTCACGGGTGACTCACATTGTCCCATGTGGCCAAAAGCTGTGAGTCACCCGTGACTCACATTGTCGTCAATGGGTTAATGATGATATTATTGTCACTGTATCTAAGATTAAACAGCTGAAGATTCCAAAGCACCTGACTAAATCTCCAAGCTCAAATAAGAATCGAGTCGAAGCCAAGCCGACTCTCATCATGATAAGCCATCTTACTGTTCAAATCAAAGGCCATGGTGACCATAAAGTTACGCAGTAAGTTTGAGCCATATTATTTATTGATTTTCTACCTTTTTTTCAGTTTGCATTGGAAAGACTGGCCGGATCGAGGTGTCCCTGCGATTGATTATGCCCCAATTGGTCTTTGTGAACGCTTACGGAAAAGCGGCAAGCTGCCGGTGGCCATTCACTGCTCAGCTGGCGTTGGAAGAACTGACTGTATTGTCCTCATCAATCTTCTCTATGAGCTGCATATGGTTGGTGTGCTCTGGGATACGACTCTAGTCAAATATCTGGTTGCGCTCCGATCGCAACGGAACAATTCCGTCCAGACGGAGCAGCAATATCTATACGTACATGCTGTTATGCTTGGATATGTTTTCAGCTATTTGGGGCAAGGAGAGAATATGCGTGCTTATTGCGCTCAGATGAAAACGAAAAGCCGGAGCAGAAGAAAGACGTCGAAAAGGAGAAAGAAGCCGAATATTTGGACATCCTGTCGAAATACAAAGTCTTCTCGGATGAGTACGACAAGGGTTGTACCGGGTTCGGCTAAAAAAGAAATTTAGTTGAGCGTAAGTGAATAGTAACGGCATAATGCAAATCAAATTTCGTAAGTAAATGAAATGGCTTCGTCGTATTTTCCCTCTCTTTTTGCTAATTTTTAGGCTTATTTTGTTTTGTTTTTTGATTATTTTAAGAATTGATTTGATTCTCTTTCTTAACTCAAGCTCCTCCCATTCATTGGAGAAGCTCTTCAATACTCTGGCTTTTCTTCTATTTCTTCTGCGATTGACAGCAGCTCTTGCTCTTGTTTTATCTGGGGAGGCGGCTTCTGTTGGAGAAGCTGGAAATCGTCATTTTCTATTAGCTCCTTCCTTTTTACGAGGTCGTGGTCCCCCTCTGTGACTTACATTTTTGCTTAATTAATTCAAGTCTTTTTTCATATTTTTTGACGTTTTGACTCAATTCAGTCACACAAAGTACACTGAACTGGCCTTTTACTGCTTCTTCGCTGCTCTGTAGCATTGGAATTCTCTGGCTTATCGAGCTGTTAAGCTAGTCTGAGTCGAGAAATTGGATTTGTATTTAAAGAGAACAACTTTTCAGCAGGCAAGCATCATTTATCAATAAGATTGCTCAAAAAATGAGTTTGCCGTTGGATAATGAGGAAAGGCCAATGCATATGTGCTTATATTGAACCCGCGACCCTCCTGACAACACAAAAATTGAATCATGGCTATTGGGGCCCCAAAAGCTAATAGTTCCAATAAAACCAATAGTTAGAAGCTGTATGTTCAAGTAGACCAGGGGTGAGAAACTATTCTCTTATCTTGGTATCATCTTATCAGATTATTGATTGCCCAGCCACTTGCATTGCCAGCAAGCATCCTCCTGTCTTCTTTTCTACTTCTTCATCTAATCACAAAACTAAGTTTTCTCAGCAGATTGATTCAGATTTCCACTGATACTCCCTTTTGAGAAGTAGTCTGCCTTGAAGATGGGAGCTGTTCATAGCTGTATGCCGGAAAATATCGACACTCAAATTACAAACATCTTTGCTGAGTATTTCAACGATGGATTGGAGGTGTTTTCCTCCCCAACAGCAATAATTGAAATTAACAGCATCTAGTCACTCCCGATCAAGTGGAAATCAACACGAATCTCCTAGCCAACGAAGACTATTCTTGGCAAATGACGGAAGATAGAGAAAAGCTCAAGGTAATAGCTTTTAACGCTAACAAAATTTAAAAACAGACATTGCCAGTTGTAATGATTGACAAACTAAAAGAGTTTATTAAGTATCCCTATGTAAATATGCTAAGCGAAATGAAGTTTAACTTCGAATTTCTTTATTATATGAATGTTTCGGCAGACTATCGTCCAGGAAATATGTGGATTGTAGGACAAATGACGGCTAAAACGTTTAATTTAGATTTCACCTAAGTGCTTCAAATACGTCCTTTTGTATATTTTTGATAAAGGACCAGCGCTGGTAAAAAATAGCCTCAAATGGACAGGTAAAAGACTGCTTTTAAAGGGACCACAATTCCACCAAAAATATGCTTTTTTGCCAAAAATCATCTCCTCTTTACCTTTGCGCGCCTCGAACTGTTCGTTTAGAAGAACAATACAGTAATCGTTTTAGTATGGATTCTAATGGAAAAATTCACCTCCTATAACTTTCTATATCAAAGCATTTTATTTGGAGTTGCAAGCGTCTTGTTTGAAAAGTTTGTAAGTTTATAAAAACAATCTTAAATTGATCAGAAATCCTGTGAAACCTATGAACAGAAAGTTAAATCAAGGGATCATATTTTACCCTACATTGAGGTCTTTAAAAAATACGCTAAACCAACTAAAGATATCAGCTATTCCAAGGCAGAACTTGACATCTACACTCAATATCATCAAGTAAGGCGTGAGATTCCGACCTATCGTATCTCTTTCTCTCATCTTTTTGATAGTTTTGGATAGGTTTGACCTATTTTTGTTCCGCAGAGTTGTAGAGGAGAGCTACAACTTTGTAGAACATTGAAAGCAAATAGAAAATTTCAAAAAGTTGACCCCTCACCTAGTAGAAAAGAACTGGGATGATTCCTTTCAAGGGATAATATTTCTACTCATATTGAATTGACATTAAATTCCAGAAAATGACAAAAGATTTGATATTTATCCTCAAGAAGAATGAAATATTAGCTGTATCTATCAGCATCTATTTTTCCTTAACTTATGAGGAGAACTTATTCTCATTGATGATTCCATTCGCAACAAATGAAGAGAAGGAAGAAATTAAAGAAATTGGTGTAAGTCTAACTAACCCATCGGAATTAAGCTGGAAGATCTGAAGATAAGTGGACATTTTCAGGCAAAATTTGAGATAACACAAATGATCTACAACCACACCCAAGAGTTTCTTAACAGCAACGACAAGGATAAAGTCGGGAAGTGGAGAGATTTCAACTATTTCTCGTGCAATTCAATCTATCCTTCAATTGTCATCAAGGCGTTTGAAAACTTTGTAAGAGTTGAATTCGCCTTTTAGCCTAATAAGTTTTTAGTATAAGGAAAAAGAAGAGAACTTTAAATATGAAGCAGAATTGGAAGAAGAAGAAGAAGCAGAATTGGAAGAAGAAGAAGAGATTAATCAACCTCAACAGAAAAGGGCTAGGAAAAAGAAGCTCGAAGATGCATCATTTTATAGCAGAAGTCTGCTACAGTGTTATCCGAATCCTTTATTGAGTAATTTTAAACCAGAGATGTTAAAATTTGACGACAACAACAAGTCGACACAAATCCTCCATCTTGATGCAATCTACGATGAAGGAATGGAAAAGTACCGTATTTCCGCTAATAGAAGTCTCCTGTTTCAATATATTCTGTTCCGAAAAAAGACGACAGCCGATGCCCCGAGAAAAGGGGTTTTTGTGAGCCATTCTATCCTAAATAAATTCTCAATCTCGTCGCAAAACACCAATTCTCGTGGCATCAGTTGTCGTCTTTTTATAAACAGACTATAGGAGAAATTTTGTTGGATCCAAGACTCAAAAATCCATTGATTCTTTCAGCTCTTCAGGATGGTATACCAGTAAATACGAATATGAAATGGAAACAAGAATATCTCTCGATCTATTAATTTATATTTTTCAAATAGGTGGAAGCAAATATAGTTATGCAGAGTAAGCAGCCTGCAGCCTTTAACAAATTCTAGTTCTAATTGGGCAATACTTATACGACTTCTTGGAAATAATTTTTCCACAAGATTGAAATCGATTTTACCGCAAGGAGGCAAATGTACAAACTACGATTACATAGAATTAGCTGGTTGGATTTCTGAATCACTCTATGAAATGTTCCCGCAAGAGGTTTGATTTTTCCAAAAATGTTCTCAAAAGCGACAGCACTCTTCGCACGAAGGAGAAAGGCTGTTTCTGCTGCTTTTTGGTTGGAAGCGAGGCGGACATCATTCTCAAATTAAATATTTTGAACAAGCATGGGCACTTCTGAAGAATTATTCTTTCAGTTTGATGCAATTTCAAACTTTGCAGATTTATTGCGCCGTTGGTTTCAATCTCGACTTTAATCGAAATTTTCAGTGTGTCGCCAAGTTTTTTGGACATTTTCTGGATGAAAAACTGGAAAAAGAGATGAAACGGCTATTGGAATCTCGATGGAAAGCAGAAAAAGTTTTTATGGAGTTCCTAATAAAGGAATCGTTATTTGAGCAAAATGTTTCCAAAAAAGCACTTGAGTCACTTGAAGAAGACATAACCAAGTACCCGTTCGCTTTTCTTCAAGCATTTGTCAAAACTCTTTTGGTAAGCTTTCTAGGAATCTACCGTATTCTCTCGCTTCCCCCGAAAATCAAGAGCTACAACCTTGTAGACTCGAGTATGTTGTGGAATCTGGAGTAGATTCATGACAATCTCTCTTCCAAGAGAGAAAGAATAAGAGTAATTAGCTACTATTTCTAGATGTTTGTCTATAAACTCCGAACAACTGGCGACATTAAACAATATGGAGGGAGAGACGGGCGCTGCATTAATGTTTTTATCGAAACAGCCTGCTACTACATAAACATAAAGAAGATGATTTTGAGTCAAGAGAGAACTCACTATTTTCCAAGTTTAAATCGATTCTCACTACTCACAACAGCTGAAGTAAAGCAGGATATTTAAAAAAACCATTTTTAGGCTCTACTCAAGATGCTTGAAAAAAACGAAGAACATATACCAACAGAAAAGGTAAATCTCTCTTCCTCCCCAGGATCCCAACTTCCAGCTTGGAATTCTCTTCGGCGGCGACTGGGGAAGCGTTCTCTCAATGCTAGGCGTAAGTCATAACAAGAACTATACAAACAAATTGCTAGCGTTCTCGCTTTGTCTCCTACGAAAGAAGCTCCTTGAAGAAGATTAAAGACCTCGGTATTGGTGGACATGGGAAAACAGTCCTCGTCTTAACGAATACGTCTCCTGTGCCGCATGCTGCTAAATATTTTTATACTTCGCAGATGAATTCTCAATTGATCAAAAATGAAATAACAACTTTACTCTCGGTGAGCCTACTATTCTGGAAGAAAGGTCGCTTTCAGCTGCAAGGAAATCAACACATTGTGCCTCTTTTCGGCTTAATCACAGAAGACAACAAAGAGGTTGGAATCTTGATGGAATACTGTGAAGGAGGCTCTTTATTTGAATGTTGATTTTATTTAAAAAATGGGTAATTTATTGAATTTCCAGTGATCGCTCGAGGGAAGAAATACACTGAGATGGAGATATTGTTCTGGACTGCCCAAGCAGCTAGTGGCCTTCGCTACCTCCATGACAACAAAATAACGCATCGAGATGTCAAACCAGCCAAGTTTGTAGCCATTTCTCGACAAAAAAGTGATTTCCAGCATGGTCTTGAACTCGGATCATTCTATCCTAAAGATAGCTGATCTTGGAATATCAAAAATAATTGAAAATACAGCCCTGGCAGCAGAAGGTTCTAGAAAAACATACTCGTGTGGAACAGAGGGCTACAATTGCTATGAAGCCTGCTCGGAGGACGAGGCTTACAATCCAACTGTGGATGTTTTCTCGCTGGGAAGATCCATTTGGCATATGATCTATCGAGTTTTTCCCACGGATGATACAGTAGAAAAGACAACAGAAGCTGGAAGTCTGTCTGCCCAGAAAGCTGGAAATAATTGGTCGATTGGTGATTCAATTGTTGAAGGTCATCCCTATCCAGAAGTAATTTCAATCTCAGTAGAAGTTTGGCTCTTCCACATTGGGTAATTAGAGAGTCTATGAAACGAGCTTAGCTTTTAGAATGATGGTTGAAGAGAAAGAAAACCGCCCAAATATGGAAAAAGTTTATGAATTTTTTAGTCAAAAGAGTAGAGATAATCCCACAGAGCCAAAAAGAAGAAAAAACAAGAAAAAAGCAAAAAAGAGGATATTTGATGAAACAGAGCCAGTTGAAAAAAAACCGAGACTTTAGCAAAATGGTTTTTAGCTTCTGAATCGAAGCCTACAAAAGAAGAAATACAAGATTTTCTGGGCGCTTTGTGAATAAATCTTTTATTTTGTGTTCGAATTGTAATTGATCATGCATCGCTGAACCAGACTAAACGCTACTCTGAGTGAGCAATCAAGAGAGCAAAATCTCTAGATTTTGACAGTCCGGCAGCTTTCATTTGCGCTTTTGGGTCTCGCCTCGATTACTGCATTTACAGAAGCCCTGTAGGCTGTTTGCTCTCAAAAATAGGATTTATTTGGGAGAAAAAGCTTTGAGTAAACGGTCTGCATAGTCACCAGGAATGACTATGGCACAATATAAAAGATCTATATCGTGTTTCAACATTGGTCCTCTTCGCCATGCTTTTCCATCAAATATTTCCGAAGAAATAAAATCTCCATTATTCTGTTGGCGTTTCTCCTCATCGCGTTCAATCACAATTACTTTATTGCTTAATCCAAAACCAAGAAAATCTCTTCTTATAACTTGATCGCGATTAGATTTAAAAAATACTTATAATCACATTTGATTTGATTTCTGGTAAATAGAATTTAAGAAAATTGTTCCAGAAATCTTTCTTCAAGAGATCGGGAATGAATGTATAAGCAAATTTTGTTAGTTTTTGAGGTAGTTCTGGTTCATCAATCCACTCATTTTCATACAATATTTCGGACGTTTCTCCATTTTCATCCCAACCACCAAATACAATAATTCCATTTGAGAGTTTACCTATTCCAAAATAATATCGTGGATGTTTAAAACTCTGTTTTTGTGTCCATTTCTTCTCGGGATCTTCGATATCCATTTCCCACACGCTATTTAATGAGTAGCCGAAGTCAGATTCTGAATAGCCTCCAAAGATGGATAGAGTTGAATTGCTGATTAGCATCGTATGGATAGAAATTTCAATAGGCAAATCACAAAAGAAGACCCATTTCTGTAGTTTTGGATCAAACATCTCCACAGATTTTAAGTTTTTTTCATTCCATCCTCCAGTGACAAATATTCGATCCTTAAATACTGCTGCCGCAGCAGAATGCCTTGCACAATTCATTTCTCTGGAGGGTTTTATTAAATTTTGAGAAAACTAACGGTATGTAGATCCATTTATTTTGAGAAATTTCATACTTTTCGACAGAATTTAAAGATCCAAAATCACCTCCAGAAGTTCCTCCAATAACCCAGATATCTCCTTTGTAAACCAGAGAGCTACTGGAAATTTTACTTCTTCTTTGATTTAGCGATGCCAATTTCATCCGACTTCTATAATCTTTCAATTTATAACAATCCTGCTGAATACCATCCTCGGAATATCCTCCAAAAATATAGATTTCTTCATTGAGGACAACAGCTCCAAAGCTATACATACTCATTGGAAGAGTGATTCTCAGTTTCTTCCAACTTTGAGCCTTCGAATCGAGCAAGTAAAATGTATCAAAAAATGCATAATCGCCCAAAATTAAAATCTACAAGAAAAATAAACAAAAAGAAAATCATACCGATGTATTTTCTTCATCTCCTTCCAGCTCCTCCACTTCTTCTGCTTTGTTTTCTGTTTGAGTTGAGCTCTCTGAATCGATTCCACTCTCAAAAGAAGAGACAAACCAGCTGTTCTGCCGAGTTCCCCTCCTCCCCCCATCCCAACTAAACTGTCAGCCTCGACTTCCAACTGGCAGAGTTGTTTGATTATTTGGGCGACGTTTTTTCTAATTTCTTCAACATCAGTTTTTATGTCTCAAAAGTGGAATTGGCCAAAACTCAATGAAACTACTTCTGGACGCCCGTTCTTGTCGAGCCCTATACTCAGCTATTTCTCTTTCGAGTTTTTTTACTTCACTTTGCGCCAATATGTTTTCTGTTTCTTTTTCTCCCAGCCGTTCTCTCAACACTCCAATCAATTTTTCATTTTCTGAAAATAAAAATCCCTGAATATCTCTTACCTTCGATCAGAGAATCAATAATTTGTTTCCTATCTTCATTCAACTTTTGCAACTCTTCGACTTCTTTATTCTTCTCTTCCAGCTTTGTGTTCTTCGCTTTTAATTCCACCGAAGTTTCAAAAATCATTTCTTGAGCCTGCGCCAGCTTTGCCTCGAGTTCATAAACTCTCATTGGATCAATCGCACTTTCAGCCATTCTGAAAAACCTTATTGGAGGGTAGAAAAGTGGAAAAAAGCTGGCAAGCAATAGCGATAAAGTTGGGCGACTGATAAAGGAGTCAAAGGCGGCGAGAAATTTAAAAAATTGTAAGAATGGGGAGATCGTTTGGGTGGATAGAGTCGATATTTCAGCTCATCTTCCCGTCTTACTTTTTTCTTTTTTTTTGTTGAAAAAATAATGAAAAAGAAAGTTACATTTTTTTGAATGTAATAATCACAAGCAAAACTCCTAAACATTTTCTTCAAAACGAGCATTCAATGCTGATTGCCTCTTTTTCAATCTGATTCAACTTTAGTATTTTTTGCCAACCTTTTTATATTAGAAATGAGAGAATCGATAATTATTCCAGATGGCTCCTCTGAAGGTGATCTAATCAAAATAAAATCAACGTCTTGAATTTTTATTTGAATAAAAATGAAAGAAAACAGTCAATAACGAGATCACTTTTTTGAAGATGACATAAATTTCTGAAGAAGAGCTTGGAAAAGAGTCTTCTTCAGAAATTTATGTCATCCTCAAAAAAATATGATCTCGAAGCAAATTGGAAAAAAAAATTTAAAAAACCGCCCAAAGTTAAAACCTATAAGCAGAGTCTAAAAGTTAGAGTAAATCATACCGATGTGTTTTGTTCCTCTTCAATTACACTTTCTCTTTTAGCCGCAATTTGAACTAAAACCTCCTCAAATTAATCAATTTTAAACAAACCCAACAATTGTTCCTCTGTTGAGTCAATTCTTCTATGCGGGATTCTACATCTGCCAACTGCCTTTGAAGGTTCTCCAACGCCAGATCAAAACTGCATGAAGCAGCTGGACCTATCTCCAGGCTTATTGCTATTTTGTCATCTTTGAGCATTATTTCTGACTTAATCGTCCGTATTTCTCTTTTCATCTTAGATATTTCGTCATTATTTTCTTGTATTTGTCGAATCTTATCCTCTATTTCTCGATCCTTCTCAATGATAACAGCTTTTGAAATGCAACTCATAAAAATGCCAATTGATAGGGAGATGTGAGGAATTCTTCGAGAAATGCGTCCAGATTGAAACGAATGATTTCTACCCGTTATGAATTACTTTGAGCCCAAGACAACCGCCTGCCATTTGCGATATTAAACATAAAATCAAAAGAGTCGTATCAAACAGAACTTTTATCATTATGAAGCTCTTTGTAGAAAATCGAAAATTGTGAAAAATATTTTAAAAAACACGAAGGAAAAACTTAAAAAATAGTAAGGCATTAAAAATACGGTAAATTCTTTATCAATGGATAAATTGTAATATTTTTCCTCAAAATGGTTTCTTGAGATTCGATCAAATATTTATCAAAGATCACCAGAGAAAAGGAGATCCAAAAAAAAGTCATTTCAAACCATTTCGATCACATAGAGCTCTGAATTGCTTATTTGTTATCGATTCATTCCGTTGGAGAGAGCTTCCAATTGACTGTCTGAAAAAATTCCAGATTACCGGAGGTTCTCTTTTTCGCAAATTTTAAATGAAAGCACAGGCTTATAGGGTAATTCGACTAACTTTGTACATTTTATAGCCCAATCCGCGGAAGATGATGGCGATAATACAACAAACATTACAAAAAATGCAAACTCTTTGCTTTTGGATTGGAATTTTGCATTTTTATTATCACAAAGGTGCTAAATATCGCTATTTTTATATTCCAGGCAATTAGTGGATTGCTGTATTTCGCTATTAAATCAAATTAAAGCTCCCGTTTTGTAAAATTATTAACGATTATAAATTCTGCTTTTTTTCAATAGAGAATGAATATTTGCAAGAGACATTGAATTGTTTCATTATTAATTTTTTGACCTAGGGGGAGATAATAAAGTTTCGCGGGACAAAGACTATCCATCCAGATCAAAAGTAATTATTCCTTGATGAGATTAGTCTACAACGGATCTACTATCAAGCGAACAGAGAAAAAGTCTACTAGTTTTATTCAATTGAGAGTACATTCTATAATTCTCGCTTTGATTGCCTCCTTTTCTGCTTGCATCGAGAGAAAGAAAATCTGAGGATTTTTCCAATCCAAAAACAGTCCTACACCTATTGTTTCAGGGCTGCTGTAGATATAGTCTATTTTAAAAAAGACGACATGATTGAGTATCAACTACTGCGCTGCAATTTTAAATTTGGTTACTCACGTTACTTTATTCTAAAATTTTTTAACTAAATTAAAGGTAAATCTGCAACGCGGTGACTGGTCTGTCTATAGTCAGTCTTATCTTCTTTTTTTGAACCAGCCTATACAGTAAAAAGGGGTTTTCGAGGTGAGATCCATTTATATCCTTAAAAAAGGCCTTTAATAAATTTTAGGATAAAAATGGGTCTCGCCGCAAAGATTCCTTTCTTGGATACAAAGGATGTCGTTTTGTTTATGAACAGACTAATTTGTTTTGAACCACTGCGGGACTCAAAAGCGTGACAAACACTTTCATTCTATTTCGTATTTTGTGAATGAAATTATTTGAATAAATGTGAATGTGCGGATTCACACTTGCTCCCACAGAAATACCATAATTCTTCATTTTTTTTCCTCTTCTCAGATCATTGCTAGCTCCAAACAAAATGGAATGTCAATTCTGAGTTAGTTCTCTTTGTTGAATATCATTAGGATTCATCTCTTTGATCAATTTCAGACGAAAATGACTGGTTTCTCTCCAAAGTTTATCTTAATTTTGAGTAAAATATTCTCCATTTTTTGGATAAAACTTCCCAAATCGGCATTCCTTTCAATCGTGCTTGCACGAGCTTGGTTGTCTAGGGACAATGTTGCGCCGAGGCAATCATTCCTCACTCGCTTCCATTATATCAAATTCTTATTGCTGAACAATAAACCCTTCAGGCATTCTTAACAATCAGACAGCTACTATGACTAGAGCTCGATAATCCTTAGAGAGACTTCTTCCGAGGAGAGAAAGGTTCTTTCAAGTGTTCAGGGTTACTGTAGCAGACTATAACCAAGCATGAATCTTAAATCTTACTCCTTTGACTTGATTTTCATCTTAGAAGAAAAAAAGCCAACTTTTTTTTTCAATTGCCGGTTCAAATGAGACGCGCGGGATGAAGCCGTTATTGTCTCTTAATGTAGAGAAAGAAAAACCTGTGTTCTTATTAAAAAATTTTATTATGAAAAGATATTAGAAAAGTTGCAGCAGCAATTGTTTTTCAGTTTTTATTGAAAGAGGAAAAGAAGAAAATCCGCCAAGTTTTTCTGGCAATTTAGGCCCTTCTTTCCAGCTGATTCCATCGAATATTTCGACGGAATCTATTCGAGTATTGGTGTTAATTGATCCTCCAAAGACCACAATTTCATTTGATAATTTGACTGCTCCATAATAAAATCGTCCTTGTTTTAAGCTGGGCATCTTGATCCACTCCTTTTTTGGATCAAAGACGTCTATTTTCCAGACTTCATCTGAGGGCGTTTCATAAGATTTCAATCCTCCGATGATTATTAGATTTGCTCTTTCAACTATCGAACAATGACCAGCTAATTCAAGCGACATATCACAGAATATTTTCCATTTGTTCTTGGCTGGATCATAGACTTCCACTGATTTTAAAACTTTCCCATCCCAACCACCAGAAACAAAGATTTTTCCACCAATTATTGAAGCAGATGAGGAGCCTCGTTCAAAATTGAGATCACTTTCATTTTGTATTTTTTAAAAGACAATTTACGGCATTTGAGTCCAAATATTTGTTTGGGGATTGTATTTTTCCACTGTTTTTAGTGCACCACTCCCATCCCATCCACCAATCACCCAAATTTCCGAGCCAAAAACAATTGTGCTCTGTGAAATGGAAGTTCTCTGCTCGTTCATATCAGACATTTTGGTCCATTCACCACTCTCTCCCAACTTGTAGCAGCTTGCTAATGGTTCTTTTAGGTCATTCTGGCCTCCCATAAAATATATTTTGCCGCTTAAGATTGCAGATCCATGTTCTGCCACTTTAAAAGGAAGTTTCTGCTTACACTTTCGCCATTTGTTCTCTTTGGAATCGAAAATGCAAATGGAGTCAGTCAGTTTGTCATGAAATCCTCCAAGAATCAGCGCCTAAACGACTTATTTAAAGATTTTAGCTGAACCTACAGAAGAGTGGAACCTCAATTCTGAGAAAACATTTTCCAATTGAATTGATATATTTCCCACCATCGTTTTTGTTTCTAAAATTGCCGGCGTTCTTTAAATTCCAAACAAACCTTCATTTGCTTTTTCCAGCTGCCCAGCTCTTAGATTTTCAATTTCTCCAGATTGCTCATCAATTCTACGTTTTAAAGCCTCAATTTTAGTTTCAAAGTGCTGTCTGATGTCGTCGATTATTTCTCCCTTTTCAGCTAATTGAGCTTCGATCTTTCTAACTGAAATTCCATTTAGTTCTTTTGCCTTCAGATTTGTTGATTTTTGAAATTTTCTGCGTTAACTCGTTCCTCTCTTTCATCCACAACCAGGGATGTACGGTTTCTGGATTTTTGTCGGTTTGGTTTCTGCACTTTCAAACCGACTTCAGTTCCAGTTTTCGGTTAACCGCAATTTTTCAAATCGATCCGCGGTTATTTTAAAACTACCTGCAGCAACTCGATCCATTCTTTCCCTTACCATTTGCTGCCCAACTTCCGCCAGCTGATTTTGAAAATTTCGTTCTAAAAGATTCTCAAATTGATTCGAACATAAAAATGCCTGTGGTGACTCGATCCTCTCTTTCTCTCTCCAGCAGCCGTCTTGCTTCAATTTTGTTTTCTTCAGTTGATTGTTCTTCAAGAGATGTTTTAACTTTTAAAAAAGAACGTACTCATAACCGCCATATTTTTCTGATAGTTCTTTTTATCGATTTTTATTTTATCTTCAATATTACCTATGCTTTCTTTCAAAGTAGTAGTTACTCCAGTTTCAATTTGTCGCCTCATTTCGGCGAGTTTTTCCTCAAACTTTCTCTCTAGAAAGTCGTCTAATTTCTCACCGAAAGATTCCTCCTTTTCTACCTGTGGCAGCAATGGACTGATCGATTCTTTGCTGTGCATTGTCTAATTGCAGCTGTTGAATTTCTCTCCGAGCTTCTTGTAATTCCGTATCTCTTTCTATTAGCATCGCTTGCGCTTCGTACATTTGCATTTTCAAATCGTCAGTCATTCTGAAAAATAAATAGAAAAGACGAAGAAAAGTGACAGCAAGTGCAATAAGCAATGGACACACGCCTGATAAGAAGGTCATTTGTGGACTGGTGAGAGAACATAGCTTCCTTCCATTTTGTGGGTTAATCATAAGAAAAAAAGCCTCTTCTTTAGCCATAAAAATCATCCGAAACATCATAAGACCTACGAATCTTAAATCGATGAGATACGTCTCAACTTTCCTTTTATTTCTTTATCTTATTCCGCTGGATTCAGAGATTGTGTGAGAAAGAAGGTCATCAGCATAACAGAAATCGACTGTACTGATACAGTTTTATTTGGCTCGATTTCGTGATTCCAAAACGCCACTTTAAATGGCACAATTTGGTTAAAAATTGGCTGAGTTATGGCTCAAAGAAGATGTCAATTTTGGCCAAAAATCGTGTTTTTTAAACTAAAATTCCTGTTGTGTCCCGTGTATGGTTGCTAATTATACAAGGACAGAGGGGAATACAACAACCGCTTATAAGGGTACAATAATACAGAATACATAATCTTCTAATCCTCCAGGGATTAGGTCAATATTCAAAAATGCCCAACTTGTTCAAGCCATAACTCTACGAATTTCCAGCCATATTTTGAGGCTTAAAGTGTTTTGGAATCACAAAATCGAGCTGAATAAAACTGCATCAGTACAGTAGATTTCTGCCATGTTGATGACCTTCTTTCTCACACGATCTCTTAAAGGAACAGTCCTACAGAAATACCGTAATATTTAATTTGAGCCTCTAATCCAAAAACTCCAGTGGAGATTGACGGTGAAGTGGTAGATTATAAGAAAATTACAAACTCAGCGATATTTCAATCCAAATATTTTTTATCTGTGTGATAACATTTTTCCAGAATATCGAAGGCAATTTAATATTACCTGAATGATTGATTCCAAAATCATATGAATTGGGGAGTTTTACAGTAACTCTGTCTTGTTATATTTCAATAGTTAGATTAAAAACCATAAATTACTCTCCGGTTGTCATTCAAGGAATTAAGAAAGTGTCCAAAGGACTTATTCTCAAAGTTTGTTTTAAATATTTTCTAGATTTATGTCATTTTTTAGACAATTATTATCCTTATTCCACTAACTAATGTGCTCTACTCGGAACTTTCGTGGAACTTTCTTCCAGCCAGCATGGCAAGTGCCTTCAACTCTGGGATCTTACTTCAGATTGGCTATGTGATTATTGTGGTAAGAGAGCCAACTAGATTTAAATTTGATTTTAGCTCGATACATTTGCTGCTTCACTCCATCCAGCTATTAATTCTGCTCTAACTTGGTACTGCATCTCTGGATTATTAAAGAAAAAATCAGCAAAAATTAGTCCTTCGCCTTCAAATGCTTCCAATGTGACGACGCTTTAAAAAAATAAAATTTTATAAGACATTCTTGGTTTCTAGGAAACAAAAGCTAAAACTCTCGCGTGACTCATCGCTGGATCCTTGTTAGACTCTTGCAATATTTTATCGATCTCCTAGGGGAACTTGGATAACTCTTTCCGTTTCTACAGTCAGCTAACGCCGTTATCTGCTAGGCCAAGCTCCTTTAACTGTCAACAGAATGGGCAATACTTTTTCGAATGCTAGTAGTACCAAGCATCCATCAAAAAGTAGTTATTTCCTATTTTATATGAGTAGAGTAGCCGAATTTCAAATTTGAAAGCAAAGTGGAACATTCCAGGTCAACAAGTTCAAATAGAAACCCTTTTCTTCAACGCAAAAGGTATTGCCAACTACTTCTTTGTTCTTATCGTCAGCTGACTCTTCTGAGTTCTATTCGGGCTTCACTTCCGGTTTCTGCTCAGATTTTACTTTTGATTTCATCCAAAAAGGTAATTCAAGCGACAACTATCCTCTTTGTTGCTTGGAATAAAACTAGAACTAATAAAAACGGAAGGATTTGTTTTTTTGCTCATTCGGAGACATTGGTCATTTCATTAATTTACAGCTAAGATCAGATAATCAGAAATCGAGCGGAGACTAATATAACCGTCGAAAATAGCCATTAAATAGTCTATAGCTTGAATCCAGAGCCCCATGTTGAATAAATTTGCCTCCTTTGTCATAATGTCCTTTTTGGAGCAAAAATAGCCGAATCAGATTTTTATGTTGAATGGGTTTTTCCGACTATTTTTGTTATAGGTATTCCACTATTTCCCTGTTCAGGTTTTTTTTAACTCTAGAGGCGGGGTTGCTGAATACCGTATTTCTTCTAATAGAAGCCTCCCCTCTGATAGAGGCCCCACTCTCAACGCTATTAGAGACAACATTTCACCAATTTTGGAAAAAAAAACAATTATAAAATTTTAGTTGCTGGAGAGAGCTTTTTAACACCCAAATATTAACACATAGCCTTCCGAGACTGAAATAAATAGAAGTTTCCCTTCTAATATGGTCAGCCCAACTGGGGATTGAGCAATAGATTCTATTAGAAGAAATACGGTAGTTGCACAACCTGGATCGACTGTTGTCTGTGGCTGTTCTCATCCACACGTTTTATTCATTATAAAGACCATCCACTCCTCTCTGGGTCTTCCTTTTTTCTCGAATTTGCTGCCCAATCAGCCTTGAAGAGCAGCCCCAGCCCAGTAGATCAGGGTCACTTTTTTCCTATCTTTGAGCCAATTTCTTAAGAGTCAAATTAACAATAAATATCTTTATTAAGATCTGCCCCTATCCTAAGAAAAGAAACATTCGAAAAATTGAAAGCGAGGACAATCGAAGCCTACATATCCGCTTGTGGTCGGAGAGTTATCAAAAAATGGATTGCTTGTTGTAGTTTTTGGCTCTTCTATGTAGCCAGCGATGCTCAGTTTAACATTTCCCTTTCCGTTCAGCGCAAATTTGAAGATACCCTGGGCTGTCCACATTTCTGAGTGTTCGGTCTTAGCTCTTTCCAGTTGAATGGTATGTTTCTCATAGTCTTTAGATGAGATTTGATTCGTAATATTGAGACTGAGAGAAGAGTCGTTTCTGTCCCTTGAAGCATCGACCTTCACCTGATACTTATCGTAATAAAGACTGTCGGCTTTCCACTTGATCACAGGGAAATTGTCTTCCCCTCTTACGAAGAAAATCCGATCCAAATCGAACCCAAGAGAATCTTTGACGTCTTCAACTTGCACCAAACTCATAGTCAATTTGCCTTTCAAAAGAACAATACTCTTGGTCCGGGCGAGGATCATAACAAACAACAAGGCGTCGATGTCTTTAGCTCTGGAAAGGTCTCTTTAATTCTATACGGGTTACTGTATTTAAAGACTCTGCAGTTCAATGTAACTACCAAAAGAACTCACTTGAATCGTTCAATAACGTCAGACTTCTTGAAATCCAACGTCGCAAATCCATCGAGAAGAACTAACTCCGCATCTTCCTAAAATTTTGTTAACCAAAAACAAAATAAGTACCGATAGGCTGAAATCCACTATAGAATACAGATAAGCCTCATTTTCGTGTTGAGTAACAGTCAAAAATGTTGGCTTCTTCGAGGCATCCAGGCGATAAGTGGTATACCAGAAGTCACTTGCTTGGACGAAACGTGGATTCGAAAAGTCAGAAACTTCTAAAAGACTTTCTTTTCACTTTTGGGCGCCTACTTGATGAAGGCAAAACGACCAACAATTCATCTTTCGATTTTTTAAACATGACTTTTTCGAGTGGCCCAACAACGTAGACGGAGAGCGTCTCGAAATACTGTACTTTGTCCTTCCATTTGGCTATGCTTCCCAGATAGGTTGAATTCTCTTTGCTTCCTCCATAGACAAATAGCTTCTCAGCTATGGATGACGGTGCCACGTTTTTGTCATTCGATAAGAAAGCAGCTGCCAGATTGGGAAATCCTTCGAAGATGTAGGTTGTTCCCGTCTCGAGGCTTCTCGTATCGATCACAAGCTGTTGAGATCCTTTTTCAATTGGAAAATATTTCGTTTTGTTGAAAATGGAGACTAAAAAATGATTTGAAAATACCGTAACCTACAAGGATGGAGAGTGATCGAAATATTTTTGAGGATAAAAGTCGTAAGCTTGAAATGATACAAAAAGCTGACATTATAAAACGAGGCTCTTGTATCAATGACTAGTTTAAGATGGCTTCCGGCGAAGATGGAATTTTTCTGGGAAAGTATATCCCTGAAAGGTTCAATCATTTATAGGAGCCCTCACAGCTGATGGTTCATCGAATCGACAACGTAGATCCAATCGTGGAATAGCGTCTTTGCTTTGACCGTTTCTGCCTTAATTTCGACATAGGTTTCCTCGGGAAAAAGAATCTAAAAACTTCATTTTTATGGCACAAGCCAAGAGACCTTGAAGACGCACAGTTGGTTACTGTAGGTTCCAGAAGGAATGGAGAATGTCGAATTGTCACCCAAATTGATCGTCTGATTATCGCATTCTGAAGTGTTGGTCCGAGAGAGAGTGAGGGAGAAGAGCTTACTTATTTCACGCGGAACTGCAAAACAGAAGGGCAGAAAGAGGAAAAGCACAAGCATCCAGACGGCAATCAAATGAACCTGAGAAATTCTCGATGGGATACATGCTTCATTTTTCGCGGAAAGATTAATACATTATTTGTTCAGAGAAATAATTGAATGGCAAAATGTAGTTTGATTGCCAATGAGTCAACGAGATGGAACTTTGAGGAGAAATACCGTAACCATGACTACTAGCACCAAATAGAGTCACTTTTTCTCTCTAAAAGTAACCTTCATTACTCTTCATTCTGGCCTCTCTTTTTAGTTGGTCCTCGCTGATTTTTGGCGCCTCTTGTCACAAGTGTTCAGCTAGTAAGGATTTCGCGATGATCTATCGACATTCCTGTCGCGATTTCTCACATCAATTTCTAATCGCTCACTCTCTGATCACATGAACCAATTTGCTTGTCCTTCTAATTGAATCTTTTGTCATTTCTTCTCTCTAAATAAGAAGTTCAGATGAAAAGATTGTCTTCTACACTTTTTGCTTCAACTAATATCAATATTACCATCAAATCGCGATTGGAGAGTAAATGTTGCAATGGCTCTGAGCGTGCAGCTAAAAAAGAATTTGCTGCCAAAATGGAAGAGAAATATCAAACGTGAGTCGATTTCAAATTTGAATAAGAGGAAAAACCATTTTAACAAGTAGAAGAGAGCCACATTCGCTTCAGTTAATCGCAAGTCTTTTAATAAACATTTTTTATTTTAAATTATCTTTAAATTTTTTGAGAAGTTTTTTTAAAATCTTTAATATTTTCTAAAGAAATACTTTTGGCTTCTTTCTCAAATCCTTTGCTTTTTGACTTTTCTTAAGATGCTCGAAGAAGAAAGTATCTTAGGTCCAATTAATCCTTATCGTTTTACCCTTTGGTCAAATACTTTGGATACAGCTAGTATGGCTGAACCAGGAGATCTCATCGAATTTTTGGATCCATTTTACCGGGTAAGAATACTCAAAGAAAGTTGCCAAATCATTCAACGGTCTTGTTCAGTATTTTTCGAATAATTGCTTTTCAGCATTGGGCTCTTTCTGCTGATTATAATGATGGAAAGCCATATATTATTCACATGTATAAGTGGGAGAAGGCGAAGGCTTTAGGGTTAGCTCTATGTGCTAAGTCCTATGTCTTAAGGTTCAATTTGATTTAATGGAAAAGGTCGCCGATGGAAGACTTTGTCGAATCTGCAACAAATACGATACTAGTTGGGGAGTAAAGACTCTTTCTACAGAAGAAATCATGCAGAATGCACTCAAAGCAGTAGGTCCTCAGCCTGTAAATAAAGATACTTTTTCTTGCAGTTGAAAGAAGATGAAGCCGGTGAATACAGAGCCTACAATTCAATTACCTGGAATTGTGAACGTTTTGCCAGTTGGTGCCGAAATGGAACAGGATTTTGCCATCAGAACAAAGACCTAAACTTCACTCTTATTTATTTTTTTGAAAGTGTCATGAGGGGAAGTTCATAATATAAAAACTAGGTGTCAAAGAGTTGGTTCATGAGAGAGAACTTAGTTTAGAGCCTAATTTCTTCATGTAATGAGGATCTGTTGATTAATTGTTGTCATAAAACGCTTCAATTGGCACATCATCTGCTGTTTTTATCCAAAACTGAAAAGAAAAGACACAAAGCAATACCATAAAAAGGCTTGTCTTTATTAAGGATTTGGCTACTACTCACGATAAACACAACTGTTCATCATTAGAGCGCCTTTTGATAGTTGTAGTTTTCAATTTTTACTTACGGTATCAAAAGGAAGTTCTCTAGTGAGAGGTATCCCTTGCCGCTCCCAAAGTCCGTGCCCACTCCTCGCTTCTCGGATCCAAGCCACTCCATTCGCGCTTTGTAGCTAGTCTGCCCATCTAACTTCTGGTCGGCCGACGTTCCTCTTCTTATCCAGGGGCGTCCACTCGGTCACTACCTGGCTCCATCGTTGACCCTCCATCTTCTCATCGCTAGGTCATCGCTAACCCAGCATTGTCCTTTCCATGCTTCGTTGTGCGAATGCTAGTTTCGCTTGGTCCTTTTGAGACAGGGACCACGTTTCACAGGCATAGAGTAGACTTGAGACGACGCAGGTAAGAAAAACGTGGCGCTTCAACTCCATCGGTGTATTCTTTTGAGTTAAGAAGTCTCGATGTCTATTGAAGGCGGCCCATCCAGCTCCAATTCTCCTAGACAATTCCTGGTCTTGATCGGTGCAGGTCACGGGCGTACCTCCCCTTCTCTCCATAGAAGAGGAGAGAAGTTCTTCAGGGCGTTCGTCAGATGGCTCTTTCCGTGAGCAGCAACTCTATTAGATCCTTTCAGAAATCCTTCCTAGAATCTTTTGTCCCCCTTGTTTCCCGTTGGCCCTTCCTTTGGTGGGACTGGCCGTGATCGTCACTTGTTGCTTGGACGTTTCCCGCTCGTTCGTCCACTTCGTCTGTCCCTGGTATACGTTGCCTTGGGATGAATACGGCAAGGGTTGCACAGGGTTCGGCTAAAAAAGAAATTTAGTTGAGCGTAAGTGAATAGTAACGACATAATGGAAATCAAATTTCGTAAGTAAATGAAATGGTTTCGTCGTATTTTCCCTCTTTTTACCAATTTTTAGGCTTATTTTGTTTTTTGATTATTCTAAGAATTGTTTTGATTCTCTTTCTTATCTCAAGCTCCCCCCATTCATTGAAGAAGCTCTATCTAAAAGGACATTGACCCTAGGAGGAGGAGCTTCTTCCCCTTTATCTACAGATTTCTTGGCCTACCAGTTTCTAGAAAAACAAAGGAAAAGCATCGAGAGATATTCCTAGTAAAAACCTTGAAAAAAGCGAGAAGAAAGCTTCTTCTCTACCCCCAGCAATGAGCCAATTTAATCACTAAAAACTGATTTTTAAGATAAAAATAGAAAAAAGTTGTGCATTTCATTTTATTTTCAGTTCCTTTGACTATTTTAGATTCTTCTGACTGCTGATGCTCTTCTTCGAGCTGCAGGGAAGCGCCTTTTCACTGAAGAGCTCCTTCTCGTTGAACTCTTTAGAATAATCATCCGTCTTTTCGGTTGTTCCCTTTGTTTGTAGCAAATCTTGTGATCTCTTTGTGTATTCATATTGAGTACTGTCCATTGTGACAGTTTTGATAGATCTCGCTGATTTTGTGGAATCGCGTTGAGCTGGGTCAGGATCGTCTGGCAAGGTAGTTGGCTTTAGTGACTTCGAAGATTTATTCGAAGCGCAAGATGCCTGTCCTAGCATAGATGAAGATATTACTGGAGTTGAAGACTGTGTGTCATCCATTGGAATATCAGGTAGATCATCTCTTGGTCGGCTAGACCACCGCTGCGCTGAAGTTTTCCTTCTCCTCTTTTTATCCTTCTTACATAAGAAGAGAAACGAAAGGATGGAGAACAACAAGCTGAGGAGAGCAATCATTTAAAAGATGATTAATCATCAATTTATCCAATTAAATCTAACGTTTATAACTCGTTCTTCTGATCTCTGTTAGTACAAATAGGCAATAACCTTATCAAGATAGATCAAACCAGCTGACTCCAAGTCTTTCTCTCCGTTCATTGAGTAAGGCTTTCGGTCTAAAGCCGAGTCATCTTCCGCTTGTCTTATCGATGTTAAAACAGAAGTTATCTAACCGCTCAGTTTCTCTTGTAGAGGACAATCAACATGGCTACCTTTGGTCCCAGTGGTGAGATTTCTGCCCTACGGTAAGAAAAGACTATTCTAGATCTAGACAAAAGCTAAAATTTTTAGATTTCATAATGAAGAATTGAATAAAAATCCTTCCACAATTGATAAATTTGACAATCTATTGGAAGGAGAGACAATCGACCAATTTTGGGGAGATAGTAACGACTCTTATCCTTATTCGGATAGTTATTGTAAATCAAATGGAGAAGATTTACAAGAGATGTTTCAAATCCCGTTAGGATAGATTCATAGGCTATTAGCAATATTTTTCAGATTGATTGAACAAGAATTAGATCAGTCGACAAGTGAAGGAGATGAAAACCCGCCAGTGCTTACTCTCGCTGATCCGAAGAAGAAATTTTTGATAATGCTTTTTTCTAAAATTAGGCAGACATTGGCTAGGCTATCCATGATAGAAAGAGACTTTGTGATGCTAACTTTTTCAAGGTAAGTTGATATTTAATTTAATTAAAATTCTCTAGAGTATTTGGAAATGCTCTCAAGAGAGATCCAACAAACTTCCTCTGCCCGCCGTATATCTGGAAATATAGGGATAGAGAAGTCTATCGCGACATGTACTTCTGGCTGAAATTGACTGATGAAGAGAAGAAGGATCGTCTCGAAGAATTCGAAGAAGAACAATTTAAACTTTATAATCAAGAAAAAATTCACCAAAATGTGGTTAAAACCTGCTACCGATTGAGTCTTTCCGTCAAATATGTTTGCTATCAAATTGGGAAAGGGTTAGTTCCTCCTTTTTTTCTCAAAACAAATTCCTTTTTTCTCTAGAAAAGTTGAACAACTAAAAAACTGGAGACAACTTCCCAACAGAGGAGATAGACACTTCTTCAAACGGTTACTCAACTGGCTGAGGCTGTCAGACAACGAGAAAGTTAGTCAAGGAGGAGAGCGAAGAGTGACAGGAAAAGCAAAACAAATAATAGATGTAAGAGCTAGCTTTTAATGGATAAATTCCAATTGGAACAATTTAGAGTCAACTCAAACAAAATCCAGATATTTCTCGCGAAGAGTTGAGCAAAATAGCTGATGAGCTGCAGATTCCTCAGATTGTCATCTTCTCCTATGCCAAACTGACAGGTGCATTGTGAAGATGAGAGAAGATTTAATTTAAAAATTGGCTGGATCGACTAAAAAAAGCGGGCTTTTATGGGTGAATAGGCTTTTAGTTTAGTAGAATAAAGTTTATTTTGATAATGATGTTGGAATCAACAGAGATCCTAGGCTTATTTCTAGGTTTACCACGGGAATCCCCTTGATCTTTTCTCAATTTTAGATTTTGATTTTGTTCCAGATCTGTCTGACTCTAAGCTTAGACATTTATTGAACCACTTTCGTTATCTTATTTATCGCCTTCCTGTTGATATGAAACTTCACCTTACTGTTTTGGGCAAATAAATAAACAAACAAACAGTAAGCTCTTTTGCTCTCACTGTTTTGAAATGCTCAAAGATTTTTAATTTTTCGGGATCGACGATCGGAAAAGATATAGTTTTTATTAAGAGGATCCGAAAATCGTCACAGGTTTGCAGCTACAAAGAGAGAGAGAAACCATTGAATTGTCTCCCCCTTTGTCCTTATTTCCCACAATTTTTTGCCGACGATCCATTCTCAAGATCCGGTGTTTCAGTTTACGTGCCAGCTGTGCCCGGAACCGTTTCGAAATGCCACGAATGCTGATTGATATACCGGATACACCTTATTTTTCTTCTCATGAATAAAGAACAGTTTTGAATCAATCAATCACTGTTTTTTTTAATCTCGAATACTAAAAGTCTTCTTATTTTGATCTCTTTTTTCATAATTTCTGGCGGAAATATAAAGTTTTAGAGAGCTATTAGTCCCTAATTTTAGTGGCTATCTATCCAATAAATCAGCGACCAGCTCCAGCTAATTTCTGGGCGTTTTTTCATAGATTTTTTGATAAAACTTTCAAGAAAAGTCGTTAAATTGTGAGAAGGAGAGCCTCCTTTTCTGTACTAATTACGAATTCTCCACTTTTTCAGTGAATAATCAGCATGCGTAATGCACTGATTCGCTCTGAGCAACCCTAAATACAACGTCATCTCCACCTCGTGATCATTTAGGTCTGTGTGTTTTGCTTCCATACGGTCTCTCTCCCTCTCTCATGGGAGAATACAGCCACCCTGATTTCAACTGATAAGAGGGTTCTTCTTTCAAATGTTAATTCTACGAACCTTTAGGAATGAAAATGATTGGATTGATGATGAAACTTTGGCTCCATATGAGCGGTAGGTTTGAGACAAAGAACTCAAATAAAATTTGTAGGACGGATGACCTTGAAAGTGATGGAGATTATGAGGAAATTGAAGAAGAAGAGCCAGAATCAATTGAAGTGAATTTCTTTGAATCTGATAGCGAAGAGGAGATTGATCGCTCTCACGAAGGTAGGTCATTTATCGTTCTATGAGGCCAATGGGCCCAGTTTTCTTTAGAAAAGATGATTTTTAGAATCAAATATCCAACTCATTATCCTACTGGGTCATATGATCCCGATTTGTTCGCTTCAACTCAGCCAATTCAATCTAAAGCAGCTACTCTCTTAAGAAGACCAGTCAACCATCCACCAGATGTACTCAATGCTGCACAAAAAGAAAGGCAAGCTATATATGTATATATATATATATATATTTTAAAAGTTTTTATTTTTAGAATAATGACTCTCCTTAGAATTGCCAATGTAGTTTGCTTGGAGTATGAGGCCAAATTTGGTGAGAAATTGAAAATTCCACCAAAGAAGAGAACTCCAAAAAGAAAGAGAGTAATTACTCCATCAAAAGCTCAACAAATCTTGGTAGGAATATATATTTTTTACAACTTTTATAAATCTTCTCTCTTTTTTTAAGGAATTCCGCCAAAATAATCCAGTGGTAACCAAGCGGGAGAAAATTGACATCAAGCGAAGCCACTTAAACGGCGTTTGTGAAAGATGGAGGAGAAAATTGAGGCAAGAAGCTGCTCGAAATGGTTAGATTACAAGACTATATTTATTACTGTATTTGTGTTTCACTTCATCTTATTTAGATTAATTTTCAAAAAATACTTAAGTTCCTCTTAAATTTGTTATTTTCTTCTTGTAAATGCAAGGAGAAAAATTAACTTTAATTGACCTCACGGAGAAAGAGAGTACAAAGAGTACAAATAAATAAATTTTATTATCCTTTGTTGTTTCGTTGATTTCTCTTTCGTGAGAAAGCGAAGCGTCGAGTCATCTGAGACTTGACTATATAAAGCTATCCACACTCGGCATAGGTCTCCTCCCGTTTTCTGTCAGAGCTTTTCTAGAACTGGAGCCATAAATGGGGCCGTCTGGTTTAAAGAAGGAAAGAAATAAACTTACGCTTGAACAATGTGCTAAACTTAAGATTAGAAAAGACTTTTCAATTAATATTCATTTATAGAAGTGGTTTCAACAAACGAAATATCCTACAAGGAAGAGGAAGATAGAAATGGCGAAAGAATTGCAAATAAAAAAGGAACAAGTCGACACTTATTGTAGTTGGCTAAGAAGAATATCATTGCGAAGAAGATAAACTTTTCTCGAGATTTTAAGAGACTTTTTTAATAGACAATCTCGTTCCTGGAAATATTGCTAGCCAAAGGGAGGAGAAGAGTCAAATCGTTTTATTTAAATTGCAAATTCTACCAGCGAGAAAGATTTATTGATTCAAGTCAGCCGAGGCAGCGAATATGCCAGCCAATTGGTTTTTCTTTAATTTTCGGCGGTAGTTTTCCACTTTTCCCTTTTTATTAACAACGATTTGGATAATTCAATGATTTGCTACGAGTCCTGGAAGGGTAGGTTTTTAGGTTTTTCTCCCTCCAAAAACTTTTTGCCCCTTATTGGGAAATTCGTCCCTCCAAAATAGTATCCAGTCATCGCATCTGATTGTTTATAATTCACCAGTTTTTCATTTTGATTCGGCATCATCAAAAACTGATTCATTCTTTTTTTTTCTGTCGGTCCAGGTCATCTCCATTCCTCTTTCTCTCTCTCTCTCTCTCTCGTTTTTGCTTTGGAAATTGAGTCTTTCGCTAGTCTTCTCTCCAATGGCTGGATATTTTGGAGGAATCAAGAAAATATCTTTTAAGCAAGTTGACAAACTGAAGGTAATTGCAAAGATCCCAAAGAATCGCAGCTATTTTAAGGAAATCTTCAAAGTAGAGCGATATCCCTCCCAACAAAGAAAAATTGAAATAGCTGAGGCATTAGAGCTGACAAATCAACAGGTTATCAACTACTTCTTAAGTTTTCGTAGAAATGAGAAAAGAAGAAAGTGAGTTTTGATTTTCAAGAATCCTAGTCTTATTTTTTAGCAACTCGGCCAAACTGAAACCGAAAAAGGCTCAAAAGTAAAAAGAAAAAAAACCTCGAAAGGCTTATCCTAAATTCAACCTATCAGACCCTAATACTTGGGTTCTTAATGAGGAGGATCAAGTTCAGCCTCCCGATCACAATTGCCCCATCTTGGCTGAAGTGGATGTAAGTCTATCAGCCTAAATATCTAATTCTTTTAAGGAAATCATCTTCCACTCGCCAATGAGGGACTTTGAAGAGGAGATCAAAGCAATAATTATAAGGAACCCCCTCACCGATATCATTGGCTATCTCAAGGAGGTTTATCCCTCCATATGGAACTTTATAAAGCGATCTCCCACCTTTTTTGGGAAACAGAAATAACCAAAATCGCTCTAACTCCTATCATCGAGTAGTCTAATCCCTCAGTCAAAAGATTGAAAAACTTATCATTATCTGGCTGTCTTTCTCCATAATTTGCTACTCTTTTGCATTTTATTCCAGTGATATTGATTCTTACTCTCGATTAGAAATAAATAAATAAATATTTAGATCTGTGAAGAGTATAGACGGGAGAATTGGCAGACAATTAGGTAAGGATTGCCATTTTTTGGCTAGAGTTGTCCCTCGAATCCTAGCGTTAACTTATCTATTATTCGGATCTGAGAGAAGCGACCTCCGCTCAACAAGCATCCGGCTCATAAAATTGGTAACATAAACCAAGTCATCGCGACACCCCCGACGCCTTTTGTTTTGGGCGATCGCCGATCTATTCACTTCCACCAGCCAGCAAGTGCAAAGAGCAGCCTTGATTAGGCCTCTGTTCTCTCCATCTCTCTCTTTTTCTTGAGAAAATATTATAGCCTTGAGTGATACTTACTCTATTGTTCCAGTGAAGAGAATCCGCGGGTGATACTTACTTTTTAAGTGAGTGAGTAACCCTAGGTTATACTTATCTTTGACCCAAAAGAGTTGGAAGAGATTCCCATTATTTTTTGGTCAGTGTGGTATTATGGCTCTCCCTTTCTCGCCTCAATTCTCCCATACTTTGAACAACCCACCAGACTGTATTGAAGCCAATGATACCTATCTCTTTTTATCTCTCTCGCCTATTCATATCCAATTTAGATGACTCAACGAACTCGCATGAATCAATTCGACGTTCCTTTTTATGATGATCTCAATGTGACAAATTTAAATTTATTTTTTATTCAATTTTTAGGCCTATTTTCAAGAGAACCCTTTCCCTTCAAAAAGGCAAAAAAGAATACTAGCTGAAACACTCAAAATGCCGCTTGAAACTGTCGTTAGTTTCTTTAAGGAGCAGCGAAAAAGACAGAGAAGATTGTTGAGCAACAACCAATTGGCTGATATTCACCCAAAGTTGAAATACAAGCGAAAAGGGGAGATTATCTCTCCTAAGAAGGTAAAGTTCCTAGATTGCTATAGCGCCTAAAATATTAAGGATTTCTACCAGTATGTTCAACTTTCTTCCCATTCTGAAGCTAAAAGTCAAACAATTTTAAAGCAAATTAATCAGTAAGGATAATTTAAATTCAGGAGTAGTGGATTTTGTAGAAACTTGCCTCCTTATTTTCAAGAGAAACAATCAATGGTCAATCAATCTTCTCTCCAATCATCTGTTCAATCCTCTTGTCCAACTGTTTGCTCTCTTTTGGGACCAAATAATCTATCAAACCAGTGAGATTTTATCAATAAAAAGTCTCTTTTTTAGAAGCTTGCACTCAAATGATTCTACCCAAGATCTCATTTCATCCTTCTATTCTTTGTCCCTTTATTGGGACATTAATTCAAAAATTCAAGTGAGAGCGCCTAATTTCTTGAAAAATTTGTCTAACTCTTACAGTATTTGTTCAATGAAATGGATAGGAGCTTGGATACACCGGAGTCTCTTCTCTCAAAGAGTGGACTAACTTCTGATGACCTTTTCGGTTTTGTTAATAATCAATATCCAATTGATTTGGAAGAAGAATTTGGCGAATTGAAAAAAGAAGATAATGAAAGAGTAAACCGCGAGATGGAAGAAATGGAGAAAGCTGATGAATGGGAAGATTGATTTCCCCCGTTTGTCTTCTACAACTGTTGAATCATTCAATAAACTAATCGATTTGATTGTCACCCTTGTTTGTTGGAATGCATTTTTCGTCTTTTCCTCTCTTTATCTTTATTCAATATTCATGGGAGGAATTTTAGGAAAGTCCTTTGAGAGAATCGGCGAATCAAAAAGCCGACAAAAAATTACTTCAACTGAGGCGCGAGCACACGCCAGCGCCATTGGCTTTCTCGGCCCGCCTCCTGCTCAAACACCTCAGTTGACCTTAAAGAAAGTCTCTCCACTGCTTCTCTCCCCTGGTCAACCAGATGTGTCTACTCATGACATCTATCGATTGGGTTAAATCTAGGTCACAGTTGTTCTCTTTTGGGCATTGATTTTCTGCTAAAAAGAAAAAAATTTTCAGCTGACCTCGCTTCATAACCTTGGGAGATATTTTACAGCTTTGTCTCCCTTTGTTTAAAAATAAAAAATAGCGGAAGGAATCGACCTTCATTCTCAAAAATAAAAGGTTGACTATCTCTCTTTTCTTTTACGATTTCTCATTTAGCAGAAGAAAAAAAACAATTTCAGAAATGAGCGATGAAATTGAAATCGTTGAGGAGAATGAGCCAAAGGGCAACAAAAATATTTACGCCTCTCTTACGGATTTTGAACTCCGTGTTGGTTTTGTAAGTCCCACCAATTTAGAAATATTCATTTTTTAGGCTCTAACTGATACTTACACAAAGCCGACTGAAAATGTAAAAAAAGTGCTAGCAGAGAATCTCAACATGAGTCTTCGCCATGTTCGCCAAGTTTATGCTTGGAAGCGCGAAGCAGCAGAAAAGCAGCTGAACGAGGAGGAGTTTTGGGCCCAACAGTTAGATAAATTTTCCTATTTTTTTATTATTTATATTTGCAGTGGACTATTGCCGCCCGGTCAGAGGCAGGAAACTCCCGGAGAGACGAAGAAAAACTTCAAAACTGTAGTAGATCTCCTCCAACAGAAGCAAATAACCACCGAAGAGATGCTACAAATTGATGTAAGTTTTAGCCACGATTTATGATGATATCAGTTTCTTTCCAGCATGAAATTTTAAATAATCCACATGGTATTGGCAATCTGCCAGAGATGGTTTATTCCATTTCGGAGAAGCTTAACCTAACAGAGGTGCAAATTCTCTGCTATATTAAGGCATTCCGCTCTGATGTCTGGGATGAGCTGCAGAAGATTCCAGTCTTTGATAAGAAATAGAGATCTTGTCCAAATCGTAAATAAACATTTTCTACTTTTTTTCGCATAAAAAGCTCCTCATTAGATTGGAATAATAGTCAAAAGCAAGTCAAATTAGCATAAAATAGGCCGGTCTTCAATTAATCGAGATAGCTAAGAATCTTCTCATTTTGACGGAAGCATGGATCCAAATCATCCGCCTCCAAATTTCACGCCGCTAGAATTTCCTACTGGAAATGCTTCTTTTCTTCAGCCAGTTGAGACCTGTGAGAATCTCTTCTTTCAAAATGGAATGGGAAATCAAAATAATTCATTCATTTATTCGCCTTCGTTCTACAATCTACAAAACTCTTGGAGCATCCCACCGTAAGAAAATAGCATCTTATAGGCCTGGAAAAAATGATTTAGGATGCCTATTGCCCCACCAATTGATGCTCTTTCTCCATTTGATTGGCAAACTGCAGCTATGCAGCTTCAAATCCAACCAAGACCATTTTATAATCCAATAACTCCAGCTCAATTTCCTGTTCAATTGTTGCCTCAAACGACGTTTATCAAGCCAGAGACAATTCTTTCCCAGCCGGCTCAAATTGAAGCTAAAACAGAGTAAAGTTCTACAATATAATCTTATTCAAATTTCTCAGGCAAATAGCCTTAAATTATGAGGGTATTTTCATTAAATTTCCACTAGAAGAAGTCAACCAATGGGAGCAGCTGATATCTCGTGGTGGTATAGTTCAACTGATGAATGAATTCGAAGCTGATCTAAAAAGCAGACAAACGAATCCAATTAAATTCCAGAAATTGGTTCTAAAAATTGTGTAAACTCATCCAATCATCAGCCATTTAAAATCCTAATTCAGACCCCGTAACTTTAATGCCGTTCCCTGCTCGTGGGATAGCCTTCGACATTCGGGAAAAGACGCCTATCGAAACATCAAAGGCTGGCTGTTGCTTTCAGAAGAAGACCGAAAAGCCATATTAGATGGAAAGAAGCGATTTCCATCAGACTTTAAGCATCTAAGAAATAACGAAGTTTTCAATGTAAGAGCCAAAGTTATTTTTAAAAAAATAAATTTAGAAATTATTCAAGAAGAAGCAATATCTAACTGATGAAGAAGTCCGCCAAACTGCCCTGGAAACTGGAAATACAGAAAAATATGTTAAGAAAGTATTTATCAACAAGCGAGCCATGAAGAAAAAAAGTCTCAAAGATGCGATCAAAGGATATCTTCGATAGATTTAGGTTCTTTGAGATGCTTTCGACTCAAAAATAAAGTGTTTACTGGCAAATTTGCGTAAAAAGACAATCAATCGAGCTCTATTTTTCCACGCTTTCTCTCAAAAATATTTTCATTCGTTTCACTTTTCGGAACTATTAATCTTTAGGGGCCCCAGTAGCCATGATTCAATGTTTGTGTTGTTAGGAGGGTTCAATCCCCCTCCCTGACTTACATTTTTGCTTTATTAATTCAAGTCTTTTTTTGACGTTTTGACTCAATTCAGTCGCACAAAGCACACTGAATTGGCCTTTTACTGCTCCTTTGCTGCTAACAGGCAAGCTTCTTTTATCAATAGGATTGCTTAAAAAATGAGATAATGAGGAGATGCCAATGCATATGTGCTTATAATGCAATAAAATTGAGTCAAAACGTCAAAAAGTATGAAAAAAGATTTGATGAGGAGAAAAGCCAACAGAATAATGGAGATTTTATTTCTTCGGAAATATTTGATGGAAAAGCATGGCGAAGAGGACCTATGTTAACAAACGATATAGATAATACATATTGTGCCAGTCATTCCTGGTGACTATGCAGACCGTTTACTCAAAGCTTTTTCTCCCAAATAAATCCTATTTTGAGAGCAAACAGCATACAGGGCTTCTGTAGATGCAGTAATCGAGGCGAGACTCAAAAGCGCGAGTAAAAGCTGTCGGACTGTCAAAATCCAGAGTTTTTTGCCCTCTTGATTGCTCACTTTTTATCAGAATAGCGTTTAGTCTGGCTCAGCAATGCATGATCAATTAAATTCAAATACAAACAAAAGATTTATTCACAAAGCGTCCAGAAATTTTTGTATTTCTTCTTTCGTAGGCTTTGATTCAGAAGTTAAAAATCATATTGCTAAGGCCTCTGTTTTATCAAATATCCTCTTTTTTGCTTTTTTCTTTTTTTTTCTTCTTTTTGGCTCTGTGGGATTTTCTCTACTCTTTTGACTAAAAAATTCATAAACTTGTTCCATATTTGGGCGATTTTTTCTCCCTTCGGCCATCATTCTAAAAGCTTAAGCTCTTTTCATAGACTCCAATTACCCAATGTGGAAGAGCCAAACTTCTAATGAGATTGGAATTACTTCTGGATAGGAACGGCCTTCAACAATTGAATCACCAATCGACCAATTATTTCCAGATTGGGCAGCCAGACTTCCAGCTTTTGTTGTCTCTTCTACTGTAAAATTCGTGGGAAGAACTCGATAAATCATATGCCAAATGGATCTTCCCAGCGCGAAAACATCGACAGTTGGATTGTAAGCCTCGTCCGTGTAGGCTTCTTTGCAATTGTAGCCCACTGTTCCAAACCAGCGTGTTTCTATGAAATCTTTTGCTGCCAGAGCTGTATTTTTAATTATTTTTGCTATTCCAAGATCAGCTATTTTTAGGATAGAATGATCCGAATTCAAGACCATGCTGAAAATCACTTTTGTCAAGAAATGGCTACAAACTTGGCTGGTTTGACATCTCTATGCGTTATCTTGTTGTCATGGAGGTAGCAAAGGCCACTAGCTGCTTGGGTAGTCCAGAACAATATCTCCATCTCAGTGTATTTCTTCCCTCGAGCGATCACTGGAAATTCAATAAATTACCCTTTTTTAAAAATAAAATCAACATTCAAATAAAGAGCCTCCTTCACAGTATTCCATCAAGATTCCAATCTCTTGGTTGTACTTTGTAATGAAGCCGAAAAGAGTCACAATGTGTGGATTTCCTTGCAGCTGAAAGCGGTTTTTCTTCAAGAAAAATAGACGCTGCTCACCGAGAGTAAAGTTGTTATTTCATTTTTGATCAATTGAGAATTCAGCAGCGAAGTATTAAAATATTTAGCAGCATGCAGTATTGGAGACTTTTTCGTTAAGACGAGGACTGTTTTCCCTTGTCCACCAATACCGAGGTCTCTAATCTTCCTCAAGGAGCTTTTTTCGTAGGAGACAAAGCGAGAACGCTAGCAACTTATTTGTTTTTGCGACGACTTACGCCTAGCATTGAGAGAACACTTCCCCAGTCGCCGCCGAAGAGAATCCCAAGCTGGAAAAATGGGATCCTGGGAAGGAAGAGAGATTTACCTTTTCTGTTGGTATATTTTCTTTGCTTTTTTCAAGCATCCCGAGTAGGGCCTAAAAATGGCTTTTTTAATATCCTGCTTTACTTCAGGTATTGTGAGTAGAGAAGTTTGATTTAAACTTGGTAAAAAGTGAATTCTCTCTTGACTCAAAATCATCTCCTTTATTTTTGTGTAGTAGCTGGCTGTTTCGATAAAAACATTAATGCAGCGCCCGTCTCTCCCTCCATATCTTTTAATGTTGCCAGTTTTTCGGAGTTTATAGACAAACATCTAGAAATAGTAGGTAATTACCGTATTTTTTCTCTTTGTTGGAAGGGTAGGTTGTCATGAATTTACTCCACAATTTTCTCGAGTCTACAAGCTTATAGCTCTTGATTTTCGGGAGAAACGAGAGAATACGGTAGATTCCTAGTAAGCTTACCACAAGAGTTTTGACAAATGCTTGAAGAAAAGCAAACGGGTACTTGGTTATGTCTTCTCTAAACGACTCAAGTGCTTCTTCGGAAACATTTTGCTCAAATAACGATTCCTTTATCAGGAACTCCATAAAAATGTTTTCTGCTTCCCATCGAGATTCCAATAATTCTTTCATCTCTTTTTTTAGTTTTTCATCCAGAAAATGTCCAAACAACTTGGCGACGCACTGGAAATTTCGATTAAAGTTGGGGTTGAAACCAACGGCGCAATGAATCTGCAAAGTCTGGAATTTCATGAAACTGTTGGAATAATTCTTCAGAAGTGCCCATGCTTGTTCAAAATAAATTTGAGAATGATGTCCGCCTCGCTTCCAACCAATGAGCAGCAGAAACAGCCTTTCTCCTTCATGCGAAGAGTGCTGTCGCTTTTGAGCACATTTTTGGAAAAATCAAACCTCTTGTGGGAACATTTCGTAGAGTGATTCAGAAATCAAACCAGCGGAACTAATGATGTCGTAGTTTTCCCTTTCGAATTCTTGCAGTAAAATCGATTTCATTCTTGTGGAAAAATGCTGTCCAAGAAGTTGTAAAAGTTTTAGCCAAAGATAACTAGAATTTTTTAAAGGATGCAAGCTGCTTACCCTGCCTCATCAAGTTGACTTACATTTATTTGAAACATATAGATGTCATCAAGTCCCCTTCCATTTATTTGAAAAATATCGATTAATAGTTCATAAGATATTCTCGTTTCCATTTCACGTCTGCATTCATTGAGAATGAAATCATATTGACTTAGAGGCCTGGAAGAATCAATGGGTCTTTGAGTCTTTGATCCAGCAGAACTTCTCCTATAGTCTGTTCATAAAAAAAGACGACAAGTGATGCCCGAGAATTGGTGTTTTGCGGCGAGATTGAGAATTTTTTTTTGTTGGATAAAATGGCTTACAAAAACTCCTTTTCTCGGGACATCAGCTGTCGTCTTTTTTCTGAACAGACTGCATTGAAACAGGAGACTTCTATTAGCAGAAATACAGTACATTCTGATTCCTTGAGCGTAGATTGCATCAAGATGGAGGATTTGTGTCGACTTGTTGTTGTCGTCAAATTTTAAGATCTCTGGTTGAAAAGTACTCAATAAAGGATTCGGATAATAGTGAAGCAGACTTTTGCTATAAAATGACGCATCTTGGGGCTCCTTTTTGTGTTGAAATTGATTAAACATTTCTTCTTCATCCGTTTCACAAGCTAAGTAAGTGTATTTTCCTTTATACTAAAAACTTATGAGGTTAAAAGGCGAATTCAACCCTTACAAAGTCTTCAAACGTCTTGATGACAATTGAAGGATAGATTGAGTTGCACGAGAAATAGTTGAAATATCTCCACTTCCAGACTTTAGCGTCGTCGTTGCTGTTAAGAAACTCTTGGGTGTGGCTGTAGATCATTTGTATTATCTCCAATTTTGCCTGAAAATGTCCATTTATCTTCAGATCTTCCAGCTTAATTCCAATAGGTTAGTTAGACTTACACCACATTTTTTAATTTCTTGGCGCTCTTCGTTTGTTGCGAATCGATTCATCAATGAGAATACCTTCTCATAACCTAATAAAGGATAGGCGCCAGCTAATATCTCATTCTTCTTGAGAAGAAATATTAAGTCTTTTGTCATTTTCTGGAATTTAATGTCAATTCAATTGAGTAGAAATATCTTCTCTTGAAAGGAATCAATCCATGTTCTTTTCTAATAGGTGAGGGGTCAACTTTTTGAAATTTTCTATTTGCTTTCAATGTTCTACAAAGTTGTAGCTCTCCTCTACAGCTTTGCGGAACAGCAAAAATAGGTCAAACCTATCCAAAATTATCAAAAAGATGAGAGATAGGTCGGAATCTTACGCCTTACTTGATGATATTGAGTGTAGATGTCAAGTTCTGTATTGGAATAGCTGACTTCTTCAGTTGTGTAGTAATTATTGCGTTTTTTGAAGTGATTAATGTAGGTTACAATACGACAACTTGATTCAACTTTCTGTTCATAGGTTTCACAGGATTTCTAATAAATTTAAGATTGTTTTTATAAACTTACACACTTTTCAAAGAAGACGCTTGCAATTTCAAACAAAATGCTTTGATATAGAAAGTTATAGAAGTCGATTTGGTCCATCATTCTCCATACTGAAACGATTACTGTATTGTTCTTCTAAACGAACAGTTCGAGGCGTGCAAAGGCAAAGAGAAGATGATTTTTGGAAGAAAAAAAAGCATATTTTTTGGTGAAATTGCGGTCCCTTTAAAAGCAGCCTTTTACCTGCCCATTCAAAGTTACCTTTCTCCAGCATTGGTCTTGTATCAAAAAAATACAAAAGGATGTATTTGAAGCACTCAGGTGAAATCTAAACTAAACGTTTTAGCCGTCATTTGTCCTACAATCCACATCTTTCCTGGACAATATTCATCCGAAGCTTTCATAAAATAACGATCTTCCTCATCAAACCTCATTTCGCTTAGCATATTCACATTTCCGTTTATAATAAACTCACGTAGTCTGTCAATCATTACAACTGGCAATGTCTGTATTTAAGTTTTGTTAGCGTTAAAAGCCATTACCTTGAGCTTTTTTCTGTCTTCCGTCATTTGCCAAGAATATTCTTCGTTGGCTAGGAGATCCACGTTGATTTTCACTTGATCGGGAGTGGCTAGATGCTGTTAATTTCAATTATTGCTGTTAGGGAGGAAAACACCTCCGATCCGTCGTTGAAATACTCAGCAAAGATGTTTCTCATTTGAGTGTCGATACTTTCCGGCATCCAGCTGTGAACAGCCCCCATCTTCAAGGCAGACTACTTCTCAAAAAAGGAGTATCAGTAGCAGTCTGAATCAATCCGCTGAGAAAACTTAGTTTTGTGACTAGATGAAAAAGTAGAAAAGAAGAAGGAGGAAGCTTGCTGGCAATGCAAGCGGCTGGACAATCAATAATCTGATAAGCTGATACCAAGAGAATAGTTTCTCACGCCCTCAATTCTCTGTCTGATTTTATTCTCTGATCAAATGAAAATCTAAAAGTCTCTTTTCTTCCTTGTTCAATCAACTATATTAAATTTTTGGAACTATTAATCTTTGAGGCCATGATTCAATGTTTGTGTTGTCAGGAGGGTCGCGGGTGCAATCCCCCTCCCTGACTTACAGTTTTGATTTATTAATTCAAGTCTTTTTTAAAGTATTTTTTGACATACCGAGTTGGTCTGAGTCGAGAAATTGTATTTTTATTTAAAGAGAATCAACTTTTCAATAGACAAGCATCTTTTATCAATAGGATTGCTCAAAAAATGAGTTTACCGTTGGATAATGAGGAGATACCAATGCATATGTGCTTATAATGCAATAAAATTGAGTCAAAACGTCAAAAAATATTTAAAAAAGACCAAAGGTTTACTAGTTCCCATTTTTCTTTCATCAACGAGTGACTCATGACTACATCCAGCTTTCTCTCCAAAAACAAGGCCAATTGTGAAAGCCCTGGTCAAACAGTGATGGATTTAGCTAAACAATAGGGTTTGTCACCTCCGCTTGCCTATATATGGAACACTCTGGGGCAAGTTCTCTACCAAAAATGTTCCTCTCCTTCGTCTTCTTATTTCCACTAATAATATTGGCTGAAAAATGCCCCCCTCCTGAGGTCTTCGATCAGACTAAAACCCAATTACGATATACTCCCAACGATGAAGACTTCTATGTCCCCGGGAGTACTATCTACTTTCAATGCAGGAATGGAGCATTCCCTTTGAATAATGAGCAAAACTATGGGAGAAGATGTCTAGAGAATGGGGCTTGGAGTAGGGAGCCTGTTGTTTGCGGCACAGATGTAGCGAGAGACTACAATTGGACTATTATTGTAAGTTTAGGGGTATTTTAGAAGAGACTAATGTTTAATTTTTAGGCTGAAGGAGATTGTGATTCAACTAAAAGCTCGAGCTGTACAGTCAGAAGGTAAGGAGAATGTTGATTTCTTTTTTTGACTTTGAGATTTTTAGATATCTCTACCTCATGAAACCAGAAAATATCGATGGTCTAGCAATTAAATTAACCAAAAATCTAGCTGATGGAGGAAAACCAGAGATTATTGTTTCAATCAAGACTCTCTCAGGAAATATTCTCTCCTGCCCAATTCGAGAGAGCTCTGAAGATGAAGATGATCTTTGGAGATATGCCGATTGTTCGAAGGGATCCTTTCCCAATTCGTTTATCGTCTCAAGTCCTGATGCAATTATCTCTGAGATCAAGGTTATTTCTAAAGAAAAAGGTAAGCCAGCTATTAAAAAGAGTTGAAACAAATTCGTATTTCTAGGAATTGCTAAGCCTGTGAAGGATTTGGAGATATTTGCTGACTCAATTGGTTTAAGTAAAATCAAAGCGACATTTGAAGATGCTAAAAATATTTGCAAAATGAGTGGAGGTCATCTTTTCCAGCCAAATACCCCTAGCGACTTGGCTTTTCTGAAGAATTTCCTTGAGAAAAAGGCAAAAGAAATTGCTTCGCCTACTGTCTTGAGGAAATCGTCTTACAGGCAGCCTAAATGGATTGGTCAGTTAGATATTTTCTATCGGTAAATGAAAGTCTTATTTAGATTTATCAGCTACCAATGGCAGCTGGACTTGGGGAAATGGCGAATTGTTCGAGGAAGATGACAATCCAAATCAGACTTTTGACCAAAATGCTGAAGAAGGGAGTGCCGTTGTGATCTACTCTAATGACCACAGATGGACAAAAGTTCAAAAAAGCACAGAACAATATTTTCTTTGTTCAATCGGTAAGCTTTTTACCATTGTTCATGTAAATACTCTCCTTTTTTAGATTCGTTAAGCTACTCCTGCCCATATCCTGGAAGTCCAGCTGGAGGGAAAATAGCCAATTATGAAGTTGAAGGATCCTCTGTGGAGTATCGTTGCGTAAATGGATATAAGATGAATGGACAGGCGATTAGACACTGCGATACGAGTAAAGGAGCCTGGAGTGGGATGCCTAGTTGTGAGAAGATTTGAAGGAAAAAAAGTAGTATTATTTGACTGTACATATTTGTTGATTTTGATCATAAATATTTCTTGCCAAAAAAACAAGTCTTGGATTAACTTATAAGTTTTTCTAGAGGGTCAGATCGCTTTCATTATCAGCCATGCTTCGCACCATCTTGTGGAATGGACTCATCTTGATTGTCATCTTCATTAGCGTTCATTGGCTCTATAAAACTGTAATCAAATTACTCCTCGAGAGGATCAAAAACCTGTGGATTTTGACTGTTAGACTGGGCGTTGTCCATCAGCTGTTGCTCCTTTTGGAAAGCGTGGAATTATCAACTTTAAAGTGAGCGTCGCTTGTGCTAGGCAGGATCTCCATTCGTGCAGCTTTGGAGGCACCATTCCTGAGGCGATGACTGATTTGACCTGGCTGTTGAGCCAGCTGACAAATTCTAAGGGGAGAATCTTCGTGCCGGATGCTTATAACGAAGGATTGTTGCTCCCTACTCCAGAGGCTCTTGAATCTCTACGAGAAGGACAAACCTATCACGACGAGCTGATCGCAGCTAATCAAATCCGTGCAGCGTTAGTGAAGAGTCGAGATGAATGGCTCCTTGCTGCCTTCTACAATCCCTCGATCTCGATCCACGACATTAAAAAGGCATTCGATGGGCCAGGAGAGAAGACCGTCATCTCGGGAAGCGTAATTGGCAAATTTTCGATGCGCTGCGAAACTGGACAGAATGCCGACAATCTGGGCGTAAAAATTGATCGCTATCTTCGAGAGAAGTTCAAAGAGAGGGTTAGTCCCAATAAGCTCATCACTCGTTACGAGTGCAAAGATTTGACTTCTTAGATAAAAATTTCATAATAAAGCTCAAGTATTTATTTTTTTGTCTACCAATTGAAAAGATATGAGGTGCCTTGACTTCCTTGAGAATAGCCAGCAGCATTTCCTCCGGCTGAGGCTCCACCAACACCGGCTGTTCCTCCTTGAGTGTAGGATCCACCAGAGTTAGCTCCAGCTGATGGGTTGGCATTTCCAACAATAGCTGTGGTACGTGGAGGACTGAAAAGAGCTGTTCTTCAACAACAAGAAATAATTCCTTACCAAGGACAATAAGCAGCATCGGGACCAGGCTGGCCATCTTCACCGTTAGGACCGCCATTTCCATCACCTCCGTTGGCTCCAGCCTTTCCAGTAGGTCCTTGAGGGCCAGGAGGACCTGGCTGACCGGGTCCGGGATTGTTACCAGGCTGACCAGCGGGCCCAGGTGGACCGACTGGACCGGGGGGACCAGCAGCTCCAGGAATTCCAGGCAGGTGGTGTTCTCCAGGAGCGCCAGGTTGTCCCGGCTGGCCAGGCTGTCCCGGAGCTCCAGCTGCTCCAGGCTGTCCAGCAGGTCCAGCAGGACCAGGAGCTCCAGGATTTCCAGGAGAGCCGTCATTTCCTGGCTGTCCATCTGGTCCAGCTTCTCCAGGAGGCCCATTAGGTCCAGCAGGTCCAGGAGCTCCAGCTGGGCATTTAACGCACTCTTTCATCATCGGATAGACATCAGACATTTGCTCCATTCCACTAGATCCAGGTTGACCAGCTTCTCCCGGAGTACCAGCCTCTCCTGGCTGTCCATCTTGTCCAGGTGGGCCGGGAGGACCTGCCGGACAGCCACTAGCTTTGGCTGCACAGTTGCATTGTTCTCCTCCTTGGCTGGCAGCTCCTCCACTAACTCCTTGGTCGTATTGCCTTCTCACACGGAAGAGTGATTCAGCAGAAGCAGCTCGTTTGGGTCCCATCATTTCATTCCAAGCATCATTTGCATAGCTCTAAACAAATGATTAAATGTGAGATTACTGTAGAAAATACACCCTCAAAATGATTGGCAAGATCCCTATTCTCACCTTGAAAACATCCATATCATCTAAGACTTCATAATAGAAGTTGTTGATGTCGTGAAGGACGAAGGCGGCATAAACGAGGCAGACGCCAGTGACTAAAGCGCAGAGGACAGTTCCTCCAGTTAAAAGTCCGGAGGAGAACATAGCTTCTTCAAAAGCGGATCAACTTTCCAGAACATTTATAGTCTCCGGAGAGGGAGGAAACTTGTAAAGATAGGCATCTGGACCAAGCTACCACCCGCGGGGAGGGGAACTGGTTCGCTCCTTTACAGCTTTCGAATGAGGTAAGCTGGTTCAATGAAGAAAGTAGCAAAGAATAGGCCAAGAATCAAGAAGAAGAGAATCTAAATAAGAACAAAAAATCTAAAAGCTTGGTTGGTGATTAAGGAAAGCGATCTTTATCGATTGGGATTTTATGGGGGAAAAAGACCAATGAAACTGTCTGTATCCGCCGAATTCTGATGTTTAGATGGTCAAGCATCCACCTCATTTATCAATCACTCGATCATTTTATTTTTTTAAATCTCGAGTGAAGCACTCTCAAACGTGTGTCTATTGAGAAAGAGAGAATTACCAAATAAAAAAGTTTATTGACCGATAGGCTAGAATACTTCAAAGAGGGTTTGAACCTATTTAATTTGGGGAACCACCGCTTTGCATCTACCCTCAAAGCAAGTACGCCTGATAAATAGAAGCTGAAAGCAGTCGGTACTATCTCGACAAGGTTCTCATCGAGCCAAAACACATTTTCCATCTTGACAGCCCTCTATCTAGTGGGTACACTCCCCATCAGTCGTACATCCAGAACTTGTAGCAATAGAGGCCAGGAGAAAGAACTTAAAATCGATTTTTTTTTCTTTGCTTACAATGAAAGAGCCTCGCCAATACGAGGAGACGCATTGCGAATGGGGAATGCTAGCGGAAAAGGGGGTTTTTTATATTGGTTGACGATGATGGGAAAGACTGGGGGCAGATAGGCAATCGATGTTGTAGGAGAAGGCGGGGGAAAATAGATTTATTTCTAACAATTGGAATTGAAAGATGACAAGAAATTTTCCGATTACCTTTTACAAAATTACAAAGCTTCCCGTTCTCGTCGTAGGTTATCCCTTTTGATGATTTCTCTAAATACACAGACAAAAAAGACTAAAAGAAAAAAGTCTATCACATACAGCCAACCATAAGCATGGAAATGATTCTTTTCTTCCATTTGGCTGCCATAATATTCTTCGAAATCATCCCTATC
This sequence comes from Oscheius sp. JU1382, assembly GCA_932521405.1. NCBI lineage: Eukaryota > Metazoa > Nematoda > Chromadorea > Rhabditida > Rhabditidae > Oscheius > Oscheius sp. JU1382. The sequence goes on from OW051479.1 coordinate 9,108,525, forward strand.
TCTGTTACATTGAGTCTCAAAACAACAGCAAGCAAACGTGCCATTTTCCTTATTCTTCTTACATCCTTGTCTCAACTAGAATAATTTGAAGATCAAGAAGAAAAAAGCTTACAAAATAAAAATAAGGACAATTGCAGCCAGCTTTTCGTAAAGTTGAACCATTGGAGAAAGTAGTTTTCTCACTAAAAAATTGATTTTCTATTCAGGAAGGTAGTGAGAAAAGCCTACATAAAACAGGTCGGAAAGTGGCCAAAGCAGCGCAAAGTTCGGAGCAAAGGCGGCCTAGTCTCATTGTAATCTAAACAACCAATCAATTCTCAAAAGTCACATACAGGTCCCCCAATCGCGTTGGCATTTGTAGATCATACGGCCAGAAGCCATCAGATAGAGAGAAAAAATCAAAACTATCAGCATTTGAGAAACAAATAAATGAGAGAAATTATTTTTCGCCCGATGGGAGACGTGTTTACTTTATGTTGAGAGTCCCCCCTTCCAGCGGCAAATAAAAGAGTAAGTTTATTTTTATTAAAAAAATATTAAATGTATCCGTATTTTCGTCGAAGCTGATCTTTTCATTGTTCTCCAGGATGCCTATAAAAGAGATCTGCTCATTATCGGCATCAACTTCCGCAACTACAGCCAGCGTCGTCTTTTGTTCTTTATGCCATTTGAGTCCTCTGACGCTGCTTATCGCAAAGAGTCTCGACCGATCGTCGTCTCCAAAAATTCCGAGGCCGCAATCGAGTGGAGTTGTGATGAAAAAGACCTGCATGTCAGTTTGCAGCCGGATTCGCCTCATAATCTCTTCTCCATAGTAATAGCCGGCTTTAGTCTCCACATTATCTTAATAATCCCGGGCTGTCACGTTGGACACATTTTGATCCCGTTGACTGAATCCACATTCAGAGAGTTTTTTGTATTCTAAACGGAGAAATTAGTACCTCTTCGAGAGAAAGAATGGATTTCATACTTATAAATAAGGTATTAAAAATTATGCAAATTTCTTTAGAAAACTTTCTTCAAGAGATCGGGGAATGGATGTATAAGCAAAAGATGATAGATCTTGAGGCAGTTTGGGTCCATCAATCCATTTATTTTCATCAAATATTTCGGATCTATCTCCATTTCCGAAGAAACCACCAAATACAATAATTCCATTTGAGAGTTTTCTTATTCCAAAAAGATCTCGTGAATGTTTAAAACTCTGTTTTTCTGTCCATTTCTTCGCTGGATCTTCGATATCCATTTCCCATATGTTATTTAATAAACCAGATCCTGATTTGCCTCCAAAAATGGATAGAGTTGAATTGCTGATTAGCATCGTATGGTCAGAAACTTCAATAGGCAAATCACAAAATAAAATCCATTTCTGTAGTTTTGGATCAAACATCTCCACAGATTTTAAGAATGTTTCATGATATCCTCCAGTGACAAATATTCGATCTTTAAATATTGCTGCTGCTGTACCATATCTTGGATGATTTATTTCTCTGGAAGGTTTTTAATTGAGTTTTGAGAAAAAAACAAACGGCATGTAGGCCCATTTGTCTTGGGAAATATCATACTTTTCTACTGAATTTAAAAAGCTTCCATTAGAAGATCCCCCAATAACCCAGATATCTCTTTTGTAAACCAGAGAGCTACTGGAAATAAGAGCTCTTTTTTGATTTAGCGATGCCAATTTTATCCAATTTCCATCAATTTGCAATTTATAACAGTGCTCCTGATAATTATAATCGGCAAACCCTCCAAAAATATAGATTTCTTCATTGAGCACAACAGCTCTTAAGCTGGACATTCCCATTGGAAGAGTTATTTTTAATTTCTTCTAACGTTGAGACTTCCAGTCGAGCAAATAAATCGTCTTTAAATCCATGAACCCGCCCAAAATTAAAACCTACAAGCAAAGTCTAAAAGTTAAAAATCGAATTGATGTATTTTGCAGTCCTCTGTTCTGTTTTTCAATTATATTTTCGTTTTGAGTCTCATTTTGAACTGAAAATCTCTTAAAATCAATAATAAATTTCAGAAAAACCATGGCCCATTAAATTCTGTTGATTTCTTAGTTTCCCTTGTTCTTTCAGTTGATTTGCATTCTCCTTGAGACTTTGACTTGAACCAAACATTTTAAATAGGCTGGAAAATGAAAAGAATTCGTTTCAGCTAGTGGGAAGGAAAACTGAAAAAAAACTAATAAGAGAAGAGCTAACAAAAGGCTGATAAGAAATATCCATTATGTTGTCACAATCGAATTTAAATCACTTGATTCCGCAACAGAAGAAACTGGGTTTGCTGAAAAATTAAGTAATTTTCGGGAGTTTCAGCTCAAAACTAAAATAAAGTTGAAAAACAGAGCAGAGGACTGCAAAATACATCGGTATGATTTTTAACTTTTTGACTTTACTTGTAGGTATTAATCTTGGGCGGTTTCCAAAATTTAAATACAATTTACTTGCTCGATTCGAAAGCTCGAAGTTGGAAGAAACTGAGAATCACTCTTCCAAAAATGGAAAGGCAATATTTTGGTGCTGTTTTATTTCATGAAGAACTTTATATCTTTGGAGGATATGTTAATAATCGTTATGGACAGAAAAAACAAGATTGTTATAAATTGAAAAATGATGGAAGTTGGATGGAAATGGCATCGCTAAATCAAAAAAGAGATTCTATTTCCAGTAGCTCTCTGGTTTACAAAGGAGATATCTGGGTTATTGGAGGAGCTTCTGGAGATTGTCTAAATTCAGTCGAAAAGTACGATATTTTCCAAGACAAATGGATCTGCATGCCGTTAGTTTGCCTCAAAATTCAATTAAAAACCTTTCAGTGAAGTGAATTATAAGAGATATAGTGCAGCAGCAGCAGTATTTAAGAATCGAATATTTGTCACTGGAGGAAGTTCCAATGAGAAAAACTTACCTGTGGAAATGTTTGATCCAAAATTACAGAAATGGATCTTATTTTGTGATTTGTCTTTTGGACTTTATAGTCATACGATGCTTGAATTGTACGAATTTTGCTTATACATTCATTCCCCGATCTCTTGAAGAACAATTTTTGGAGAATTTCTCATAAATTTTGTAAATAAAATTTCTTAGAAATCAGTTAATTGTAAAAGAATGTGTCTAAAAATTTTTAAAAATGAGGATACGATCAGTGATTTATTTGGATTTGGTCACCTTTAGAGGAGCAGAATACTATCGGCAATTGCCATGGTAGGAACTACTCGACGACTCTGAAGAAGACGACTTCGAATTTAGAAATAAGGCCTGCGAATTGAGGGAGAGCAATATGACTGCTTTTTTGAGGAAAATCTGTTGTAGCTACAAATAAGAGGATTCTTGATCAACAGATTTTCCCAAAACTCTTCAAAATATTGTGAATCCCCTGAATTCTCTTTTAATCCCTGAAACTCAAGCTACTTGAAGATCTAAGGATTTGCCTCTTTTTTCCTTGAAGGTAAAGCATCATTTCTCAAATCTATTTATTTCGATTCCTCCGAATACAAACATTTTTTAAAATTAAATAATTAAATTAAAGCCAACTCTATTTGTAGCAGTTGTGTAGCTATTGTTGTCGTCTCTAAAAAATTGCATTTTAGATCATTTTTGTTGAACTTATGAAAATAGCCATCCATTCGAGCAAATCTATATCTTCTTGAGAAAAGACAAACTCCATGAATGGACAAATCACTGCGTAGATTCAAAGCTGAGGAATAGATTCCATCGTGAAATCCTTGATAGTGGAGAATTTCCAAGGGAAGGAAATAGCTTTCATTGTTTTGATGGTCAATTTCGTGGATGATCCAATCTCCTAGAACAACATTCTCAGAAAAAATGGAAAGAGTTGCCAATGTGGAGCGGAGAAGATTCTTCATATTTGCTCCCCTCGTATGCGATATTCCACTCTGAATCTCATTTTCTTTGTTGAAACTGTTAATGATGTTTGTTTCATCGATACATTTTCAGATTTTCTATACTTTAGTACCTGGAACTCAACAACTCAACTTGCTTTACAAAATATTCAAGTTTTTTGCTGCTAATTTCTATGGTGGGAAGCTGATAGTCGAACGAAAAGGATCAGTCATAGTAATGGGAGATGTTCACGGCTCACTCCTTGATCTCCTCTACACGCTCAATATGGATCCTATGGGCGAAGCCAAAAAACTTGGTTTCCATCCAGCTCTCTACTACAATTACATTTTCCTCGGCAATATAGTGGATTTTGGCTCTCAGGACTTCGAATGTCTGATACTAATTCTAACTCTTGTCAGACGGCGTCCAGAAAGAGTGACCTTGTTGTGAGGAGATAATGAATTTATGTAGATCCATTATGGTAACACTATAAGCAGGATTCGGAAATTAAATCACACACGACTAGGAGTTTTGTTCCACGGTATGCTCCACAAGATCTTTGGCTATTTGCCATTGGCTGCCGTCTGGGAGAAACGAGCCTTCTGCTGCCATCGTGGCCCATAAATACGATTGTTACCAAGGATGGAGCGCATAAACACCATGAAAAACTCATGAACGAAGCAAATGATGTGCCATACCATCACAGTACGACGCTTTATCTGGGAGTCAATGGAAAAATCACGGTTATGATGCATACCTGGAATTTAGAAAAAAAAGTGCAACCAGGAATTCACGCCGATGTCGGGGCATGAGAGTAAATTTAATAGAATGGTGGAGCACATCTTCGGAGCTGAGAAGACAAAAGCAGAAGAAGAAAAAAAGAAAGCAGCGAAAGAAAAAGCATAAATGGAAGCCGAAAAGAAAGAAGATGAAAAGAGGCGACCGGAACGAGAAAAAATACTCAGAGAAATGTCGAAGGAAAAAAGAAGGATGACTCACCGAAAGATCAACCATAAAAAGAAAGTGGAGAGAAGACAATGAACGAAGTGAAGCCGTCCAATGGGTAGAACTAACAGGAAGAGCAGCAAAAAGTTTACAAAAAAAGAAGTAAAGAAACTTTTCTCTTTATCAGCTCTTCTTTTTGAAATTCCCTATTAGGATAGAACATCATTTCTCTTAGAAATCCTCAATTAATTTTCAGAGACAGGCTGTAGCATCCGAGTACTTTCTTAAATTCAGGCACACTCGACCATCGAACGACCAATAGAGTCGAAGCCTTCCATTCATCCATGCAAAAGACTTTCAAAACAGCTAAGCCTATAATCAATGACATTGTTCATTGGTTGAACTCGAGCCACAGAAACAGCTTCTTGGGCCTTCAACCTTGGCTCCAGGTACTATTCACTGAATTCCTTTCCTTATTATATACGTTAAGAACTCTGATTATGCACCGGCAAGAAAAACCAAAGATGAGGCTGAAAAGGCAAAGAAAAAATAGATTAGAACTCAATTTAATGAGCTACAGAAGTTGAGGAATGAAAAAAACCGTAACACAAAGAATCATATTGGCTTATCTAGAGGAAATGGCGAAATATTGTTATACGGACGCCAAATAAATGTAAAAAAAGTCTACAAATAATAAACATTAATAAGCCAATGGAACTTTATTTCAGGTCCGCGGAACTTTGTTTCCGCCGGAAACAAAGTGGAGAAGCCATTCATTTTCATCTACTGCTTCTCTTTCATTTTAGCGCCTAATAGCAGCTTTTGAATATTTATTGTTCTTCGCTTCGAATGTAGCAAAACCACAAGGCGTGAATTGTAGCAAAGAAGAGAACTAACAGCCCTCCCAGAAGAAAAAGTGCATCAAAAAGAGGAAAGAAAATAATTCCGATTGGACAGACAATAAAGACCAAAAAATAATAAGCCAGACTGTGAGTTACGTCGGAGCAATACCTTCCATTATGAAGACGGATGGCTAGTGGCTTGAAAAATAAATTCTTCTTTGGAGGGAGAAATATTACTTACAGGGATGAAGATACAAAGGAAGAAGAGGAATATCCTATAGCCACAGTACATTGCTTCATCTTTTGCTTGTTGTCCCATCTCTGAAAAAGGAGCTGATTGGTGGAAGGAAAAGCTGAAAGAGCAAAAAATACACCTTATTCATTGACCAGACTGTCATGCAATGTTCTTGCTTTGTTTACTCTGTACACACCACTAACTAAACAAGTCGAGGAGACAGGCGTGGCTACTCGAACTCTTCTCTATTGCGGAGTTCTCATTGAAATGAATATTATTCTACTTTGGTTTAGTTGAAGTGAAATAAATAGAAACTCTTTAAATTTACAAGCGCTCGCTATGCAAAAACTCAAAAGCAACGGAATTATTTGCCAAGCTCTTATTGTTCAGTTTTCAGTCTCTAATCTGAGTCGATGATAAGAGCGACTTTAAGGATATCCGTTTCGATGGGTCAACAACACCTCCCAGTCTTTAACGTATGCTTAGGCTCTCATCTTTCTTTCGATAAGAGCCTTAAAAATGTATTCAACAATGAGGATATCTAGCATTACAGTAATAACAAAAACCAAACAATGAATCGGTTGAATCAATGGCAAATTCCCATTGACTAGCATGATCTCCTTTGAAAATCATCTGAAATTTAATTTTAATTTTGATATTTAATATTACGGTAAGCTCTGTCCCACTTGAATAATTAGCCCCTTCGACAAAATTTGTATAAGTTAATGGAGAACCATTTCCCCATTTGCTAGTTAAATGATCATAATTTAGCCAGCCTCGATTGGCATTAGGTAACCATATGCTTGAAATGGGTGCTTTACCCAGAGCTGAAATTAATATTTTGAAGAAGGAAAACAATAATACAGTAGAGAAATTCTTGCTCCTCGTACGTTTGAGCGATAATTATTGCCGCTCCACCACCTTCGCAAGCTAATTTGGTCAAAAGAAAACTCCCCCCACCTGACTAAATGCTATAAGATGAATCCTCAAAAAATAAGCCAATTACCGTTGATAGAAAATAGCAGCGATGATTTTGCACAAAATATGATAATTCGCTACCACTACTTGCGGCAATTTCTGGGCAATTATCATCTGGAATAAGTTGAATAAACCTTAAGAAATAACTAACTTTTGGGGTAGTAGCAAAGAAATCCGTAGAGGTTCTTTAAAGGAACTGAATAACTGCTATTGCGTCGATTGAAGACCATAGTTTCGGGAATAGGTTGACCAGGATTTTGTTCTTTAAATCGCGTAACCATGTAGGTCACATTTGATTTATTTGGGGATCTACCATTGAAGAAAGGCAGCCAGACAGATGAGTCATACTTTTGAAGGTTGAACTGTGTGCCGGCTAGGAAAGCTGAAAAGGATTGAAGAAGAATGAAAGACCAACTCCAATCTATCGATTGAGCCAAAAAATCCTCGTCATCTGAATTCATTATTTTTACAAATGAACCGTTGAATTTATTGCAAGTCGTAATTGCTTCATCATAGTTTGCATTAAACATCTCCACAAGACAGCCCAGATTTTTATCATCTAATAACAGTCCTCCATAAATACATTGAGTTCTTATAATTGTTGGTAGAACAAAAAGTAGAAGAAATATCATCTTTCTTAAACTCTCTCTCGATCCAGAGAGATCAATTTTAGCAACAAAAACAAAATAAAATTAGACGGAAATTCCGCAAGATTCTGAATATCAATCAAGATAAAAAATTATTTTAATGTTTTAGCAATTCTTATTTGTTATAGGACAAATATAGCAAGTATAGATCAGATAAGTTGCATTATCATAATATGTCCATTTAGAGGGGTCCTGCCCAAATAGATTCATCTATTATTCTCTGAATCAAAAACATCAAAACAATAACTTACAGCTGCATTATATTGGTTTGATATATTTATTTTAACTCCATCAATAAAATTCGAATAGTTTAGCGGAGCCCCATTTCCCCATTTATTTTGAGCAGAGTTAATATCTAGCCAGAGATTAGACCATGTTTGATTGCAGGAAAGTGGTTCTTTAAATTGCCGAATATTTGCAAAATCTAAAGGCTGATTTTATATAATTTTTTTATTGTCTTACTGTACAAAAATTCATTTTCTACTTCAGTTTGAGCGACTGCTAAATTAGCAAGAATATCTCCACATTGAGTACGAGCATTATAAGATTTGACTGAATTTGTTCCTGTATAGTAGCATCGCTTAGTCTTCGAATAATAGTAGTATTCAAGAGAATATTCATCGATACAAAGCTGCGCTAAAAAAATGTATTTTTAAAATAAAAAATGTTACCCTGTATGTAGTAGCAAATAAATGGATTAGTTTCCTTGGTTGAATTTCTAAATTTTTGCTCAAATCGATCGTAGACCATATAAATAGGTGGGATTTTTGAATTGAATGGATTGTCTTGATAATATCTGGATAGAATGTAGGAGACATTGGAGCTGAGCGAAGATATTGATTTCCCATTGTAGTAGGGCAGCCAAACGGTGGCATCATAGTTTCGAATATTATTAGTACTGTTTGGAGTGAAATACAAGAATGCTGAATTCTTTTATCTGAGAAATGAGAGAAAGTCCCACTATTTTTATAAGTAGCAATTAGATCTTTTTCATCCTTCTGGTTTTGAATATATGGTAGAAATCCTTGAACCTCATCACATCCTTTCACAGCCTAAATCAAGCAGTGATGTTTTGCTATTATAAATAATAATAGTAGCCCTACCTCTTGCAAACTAGTTCTGAACATATCCAACTGGCAAACCGCTCCATGTGCTGTATTTTGATTCAAAAATCCTCCATTGAGACATTGTGTTTGGATAATAGTTGGAAGAAAAAGCAGGAATAGCATTCTCAATCAGCTAGCAAAACGATAAGAAGGTGTGCAAAAGATGGGGGACTTAATGTTATATAAGCGGCAAATACAGAGTAGCGATAAGATGTAGTTTGGGCGTAAAAGTGCAAAAATATCAGAAGTCGCTTACGCTTTTAGTTTAGATAAAAACTTCAAGGACAGGGACTCAAAAGACGGCTCTAAATATACGCTTTTTTTCCTTAGATGCATTTCTTTTTCAGCTGATCTCTTGAATAAACTTCAATCCGGAGGTAGAGATAAGAACAATTCTGAGCAAAAGAGTACACGAATTTTTTTGCACCGTTCAAAAAGCACAGTAGTGTTTTTATACAGTAATTTCTAGAATATTTATTTTTTTAGCAGAATCTGAAGTCTGAAGGGCAAGTATAGCAAATATAGAAAGAGGAAATGTTTGTGTTTTTGTACATCCAATTGCAGGCTGCAGCTCCTGTCAGAACTTGCTATAGGAGTGTAAACTATTCTCAATTTTGAAGCTAACCGTCAACTTTTGCCTTTTTTCTGGGGTCTCTGATCCGTTAACAAAATTCGAATAAATGAGAGGGCCTCCATTATACCATCTATTTAGTTTAGAATTGAATCCCAGCCACAAAAAGTCGACACTCCTACCATCTGTGATTTTAGTATGTCCATATAAGAACTTCCCCAACGCTGGAAGATAATTTTTTTTTTCTAGAAAATTGCCCTACAATAAATAATTTCATTTTCCACATTTGATTGAATTGCAGCCATGGATTCATTATAGGCAGTACATGAAGCTAAAGCAGGGGCGAATGTAGAATCCTAAAAAGGTAGGTAACATGCTCTCCTCCTACCGTTCCAGATCTATAGCATCGATTGGTTTTTTTCATGTATGTATAAATAAATTTGCTTAGTTCTCCACTACAACGCGTATCTAAAGTCTCTCAGAAGAATAAAAATAGAATTACCTGGTATGTAGTAGCAAATAAATGGATTGATTTCCTTGGTTGGACTTCTAAATTTTTGTTGAAATCGATCGTAGACCATATAAATAGGTGGGATTTTTGGATTGAATGGATTGTCTTGATAATATCTTGATAGAATGAAAGAGACATCAGTGTGGATGGAGGTTGTCGACGTTCCATTGTAGTAAGGCAGCCAGACGGTGGAATCATAGCTTCGAATGTTATAATTAGAGGTTATAATAAACTTCAGGAATGCTAAAAAAGGATTGGTTCTAGGCTGAATTTTTAAAAGGCAGCCAACAAAAGAAACCCACTGTTTTGATAAGTGCTAACAAGGAGATTTTCATCTTCAGGGTTCGTTATAATTGGCAGAGAGCCATTAATATTTTTGCATCCATTCTTTGCCTAAAGAAATTGAAGTTATACTGCAGCTTTTTTACATCTTCTAGAGTTCCTTTGTACATTTCGACTTGACAAATGCCAAACACAGCATTATATCCGCCATAAATGCAAGAAACAGCTTCAATATACGTTGGCATAAACAAAAAGAGCAACATCCTCTTGTTCGAACAGAGATAAGGAGTAAGATTTAAGGCTGCATAAGCTGCGAAAAGTAGGGAAAGATAAGATGGAGGTTCCTGCAGGAAAAGTCTCAAGACTGTTTTTTTGAACTTATGTTAAAAGCGAAGTCAAAGAATGTATGAACTTTTATTCTTTGTTGATCTTTTTTCTTTTTGATTTCTCCTCCTATTTTTCGTAGGTGCTTCTCATTAGCATGACATGCAGAGTTCCATCGGCATTTATTCTCAAAACTCCAATAGCTCTCGGATCATTGGTAATTGCTCTTGTCAGACTTTTCGCCTCTATTTGTCCTATAAATGTTCCAGCAGGATACTTGTGATTTGGGTAGTTCAGCTCCTCACGAATTCGTTCTAATACGATTGTCGAGAGACTTGTATCAACGCATCCAAACAAACTGAACACTCTGTTTTGGAAGAGTGCAAGGAAGCCGACATTCTCATAACCTCTGACGAGAATGTCTAGTCTGTATTTTTGACAGAAGAGAGTCGTTTGGGCCTCTGAGTAGTAAGTTCCACGACATCTTGTCGAACTTGGACAGCTGATGGGAGAAGGGTTCGACCATCTAATATCATCGACTAGTAGCTCGATTTTCTTGCGCTCCTCCTCGCTGTCAAACTGTTTAAACGACGGTTGACTCGTATCCACATTGATCAATCTAGGCTTATGTGCCCAAAATGGCATCGGTATTCGACCAAAAATCTTCTCCAAACTGCCACCTTGTAGCCGAGGCGAGATTCCACCATGGACTGCCAGCGCCCTGTCGTTGATTAGTGTTCCATATGGCAGCCAGGCAAGGACTTATCGGAACTTGAGGTGTATTTTTTCGCCGATTTCTTTGCCAAATCGTTCTACTATGTGGCTAAGAAAGGTGGTATCTTGCCATTTGGAGGTAAATTTCACCTGCTCCTCATTGCAAAATTGTCCCTCGTGGTTGCCGCTTAACATAAAGACCTAAAAATTGAGATTTTTCTTCTTTCTTTTCGTTAGGTTTCAGTTGCTGCCGAAATTGTTTTCCCAGACTGAATGAATCATGCGCTTCTTTCATAGCCTCCTCAAATTAAAAACGTCTTTTCAACTTTAAAAAGCTCTTTGTCTAGTTAGAAATTCAAAAACAATTTGTTTACAATGACCATTCTCTCATATACTATTAAAAAAAGTACAACCACAAGCCTAACATCGAGAGCAATATTCCGTCCTGTCTTCTTTATCTCTTTCCTAGCTCTTTTTTCAACCGCAGAGCTTTCGCTTGATGCTCTACTCTTCCAATGTAGACCTGGATCTCCTTGGTGTCACTCGCCAACCGCTAGATCAACAAGATATCCAACTACAAAAACGAATACACTTCGCCCTACCTTCTCACCAGGACTGATGAACCATATTGTAAAGTTCAATCTGATTACTAACTATTTCATTTTCAGATTGAGTGCTCTAACATATGCCCTAAGCCAATAGGGTATGAGGAATGCATGGACAATTGTGCTGAGAACTCCGTTCAGCCAGCCGATCCAACACAAAATGACGGCCATTGTATCAAGCAATGCGTCGACTATATTGCGCCTAGTCTTTCTTGTAATTACTTCTGCGTTTATGAATTCATCCAATAATCCCCAAATGGTTTTAAAAGAATAAAAAGAGTTTTGAAGAACCTTTGGCCAAAATTTTGACAAGACGAGTAGAAAGATGACAACCTCGACATCGTATTGTCCACAATCAGCATAATTGCCACAAAAGACCCAAGTGTAGTAAAGCATCGGATGAAGGCCAAGCTCTTTGGTTTCACCAGTTAGATCCATTGACAAAATTGACTGGAGATCGTGGAGTGTACCGTGAATATCGCCGATTATGTGGCAAGCTCCGCTTATTTTGGCTAGCTGCTTACTGCTGGTGGAACATTGCTGCCTACATCAATCTAGAGCTTGAAGAAGGATAGCAGCATCGTATTTTATCTGAAATGAAAAGATCAATTTTAAAAACCAACTGACCCTTCCACTCGTCTCAAAATAAGCTTCGATGAATGCAGCCGGGTTGAAGAGTTCCATTTTGTTGAGTTCAACTACCTGTATTATCATCTCCAACGGCCGGTTGATGTACAATTATCGGGTGAAATTATGTCGCCAGATTTTTCTTCCTCTTCCAAGTCATCTTCTCTTCATACATCTCTCCAGCATCCCAATCGAATCCAGTATTCAATATTAATAAAGATTCAGGTTGAAAATAGCGAAAAATCTCTCTACTCCGGCGAAGGTCTCCACTTCTAGAAATGGTCTTCATCTTTCTTATTCCTCTCGCCTCAGCGTCAGACAACTTATGGCCACTTTCGGTTAGATCCGCTAGATTGTAGCAAGACTCTCTCTTCTCCAAGTAGAGCCGCTCGTCGGAGTGTTGGCAAGGCAAGCCAACCCAGGCGCTTTTCTCATGAATGGCCTAACTACATTAGATGTTGGTCGCCAATTTATGCTACTCTTTCCTTTTTGTCTTCTAGCACAAAACCAAGCTATCAACACCGAGGCGACGGAAAGCGTCATAATTAGTGTCACTCCACCAAGAGATATGAAGATAATGGCTAAATGAAGGAAGACTATTATTGTTAATTTAAGACTTACTCCACTTGGATTCGGTTTTCTCTTCCTCTCCTAACTGCGCATAATCCTGAGTACCTGTCTTCACGACTGTTGCGAATTCAGACAGGATGATTTTATGTCTACTGGCTAGATTCCTCCACTTCGTTATTGCTTTCACTGACATGATGAATTTCTCATTGTTTGATTCAAATTTAATGACTTCGACCTTCATATCGGTGGGGAAAGTGAGCTTCTTCAACGCTGGCAAATCAAAATGAATTATATTAGGATTGCCTTCAACGTAGGTTAGAGGATCAGACGAGCTGTTTGACTCGATCTCTTCCAATGCGGGCAGAATGGTGAAATTTGCTAGCTGGTTATGCGTTATTTTAAGAGGTCCTTTAATCTTTTTCACATTATTGAATTTGCTCAACTCTCTGACATCTGAAAAAGTTATAAAATAGACAAAAATCAAGGCTGAATTACAAGAGCACCAAACGACAGGGAGCCTATTCTAAAATTATGTCTGTCATAAACGATGGGGATTTGAAGCTGTAGTATCACTGCTCTATGATTAAAAAACTAACCTTTGACATTGTGAATCGCAAGCTCTGTATTGATTCCTTGGCACGTTTCAATTGGCGTATGATCCCTCGCAAATTCAAACTCACACCATCGCTCACAACTTGAATGAAGAGACACTTAGATGGGGCCGTTATATTGTCTCAATTTGTGAAAGAATTGAGGCGTCGCGCAAGAGAGCTCACTTACAATTATTTCGTATTTTGTTTTACAGTCATTGACATCAATATAAGAAAGGAATTCCATCATCTCTTCGTTAAAAGGCCAATTTATGATATGGTAGCAGTCAGTTAATGGGATTAACTGCTTTGGAAGAAATTTATCCTGAGCACTGAACTCATTGATGTAGAAATCCTCCGTCGCATTTTGAAAATTCGCCAGTTGAAGTGAAGAATCAAGCGGCGTTGATGCCGAACCAAAGTTGCATTCTGGAAGATGATTTAGCCAAATTGGGAAAAAAAAACTAACCATTCGCTTTTTGAATATCCTGAATAACGCTTGTTTGATTGTCGAATCGTTGTTGCAGACTGAGCAGCTCATTCTATGAAAGCAGACGATTTTCTCAGACTTTTACTTGAACCCCTGTATTTTCAGCTAAATCCAAGATAAAGCCCAATATCTTCACGTCTCTGTTATTCTCAATGCTGATATTGTAGGTGGGAGCACCTGGGATTGTTCGATAAATAAAAGCGAGACTTGAAAGCTTAGAATGTCGTAGCAATATTGAAGCTTCGCTAATGACTGGATATGTGTTATTATTCTTATCTGGGTTGAAGATATCTTCAGTCTTTGATTGACCAGCTCCACTAAAAGACAAATTTAAGACCCCATTTTTGTCATTGAAATGATAGATCTTTTGGATCTAATTGACTTCATTATTGCATTCAGTCATGTCTATTATGATATCCTGTGAGTCACTAATGGATAAATTCGAACCTGGAAATTTTTGTTTTTTGAATATGGAAAAGATACAATTCAATTCTACGTTTACTCTGTTTTTCAGTAGGAAAAGGAGGGCAAAAATCAGCCAAACGGCACCCATAAATGTCTAGTCACGGAGATAAATCAATAACTGAAAGGATAAAAATGAACAGTTTGAAATGTCTTTTTTTATCAGGTAGCCAAAAAATGTTTCGATGAATACTACTGTATGAATCAGATTTGACGTTTTGAGGAGACTTTTCATCGAACAAAAATAAGTTTTCTATGATTTAACAACTTTTTTGTCTCTCGTCTGTTGTTAAATTGAATATTTTTGTCTGACTCATTCCCCCCGCCGCATCCTATAAAAGAAGGACTGTTGTCAGCAAATATCATCACTAAAATGACACGTCTTGTATTCTTCCTTCCTCTCCTCCTGCTGGTTGCTGCTAGACCCGACACTGCAACAACTGATGATTACGATTACACAGACATCTATTCCGAGATGACATATTATCCTACTGAAGGGGTTATTAATACAACTACTACCAACTCAGTCATTACCGAGAATCCTGACGAGGAAATAGCAACTTCCTCGGCTACTGAACTGTCCCCGGTGCTCCATATTCCATATGAAAATAACGATTAATTTCAGCTAGATCAGTGCAAAGCTACGTGCCCACTACACTTTGATGAATGTGTAGCCTCATGCAGCCCTAATGCACCTTCAAATGATGATGGAACATACTGCACCAAGAATTGCCTTGATCATTTAGTTAATACAGTTCAATGTGTCGTAGGTTGCAACTACCAATTCCCGTTATAAACTATTAAAAATTATATTGTTTATTATTTTTGTGCTTTAAAATAAAGTCGAATAGTGCTAATTGTTCTTTTTCTTCTCTCCAAGTTCAAGAGTCACAGTCAATTCAAAAAAATCTAGGAAGGATTTAGTCTCTGCTCTAAAAGCACTCATTTGTTCCATATATTCCTGCGTGCCCAATGAATAAATTTCGCGTCATTTCTCCCCCAAAATGAAAATTCCTTTCTATTGATGTTTTATCGTTTTACCCATTGTAAAAATGGACATTTTCATCCCTTCTCATCGTATAAAAGGAGCAATTTCTTGATAAAAAAAAAGGTAAGAAGGGATGCGTTTTCCTTTTCTTCTCCCATTTCTTCTAGCTGTCTCATTTGGGCAGGAAGATTCAACCAGTCAGGCGAATTACCGAAGAAGAAACTACAACAACCGAAGCTACTACGACGACTGAAACGACAACTACCACTACTACACCAAAACCAACAACTACAACAACCAAAGCTATTACTAGAACCACTACCACTAGAAAACCAGAAACAACCACTACGACACCTAAACCAACAGTCAGACCTACTAGAAAATCTCCTGTTATGACTCCGGCAAAAACGTTATTTAAATCGATTTCATATGATGATACTTTCAGGACCAGTATATACAAAATTGTAAGAATGAATATCCACATTGCATGAGACAGTGCAAAATGACAAATCCACCCAATACTGAGTACTGTGTCATGCAATGCCGTGAACATATTTTGGATGCAGTAAAGTGTCGATCACAAAGTAGGGTTTCTCCAGGGCAACCAATTTATTACTGACTCTGTTTCTTGGCTTTGTTAAATAAAAACAAGAGTTTCGAAGAAATATCACAGATTACTTTCTAAGAAAATTCATCTAGGGTCATCCATTTGAATAAATCGTTTAAACAAATGAATCATTCTCCAATTTGAAGATGAATGACTTCTTCTTTTATGTACCCTCTTCCTATAAAGGACATTAGACAGAACGAATTCTAAGAAAGATACTGCAATTTCACCTTCCACTCCTCGTTTCTCTCATCCTCTTGGAAATGAATCCCATAGGATCAATTATATTCAAAGGTGACATTTCATCCCACCCTGATCAGGTTTATCATTTTTTATTCGTTTAATATTCATATTTCAGAGTGGAGGTACCAACTTGCCTACTCTACAAGGTGTGTATGGAAATGTACTCAAATCAGCGAAGGACAAATGAAGAAGTGATCTATCCTTCCAAGAAGTGGAGATCTAATTTTCTCCAAAACTTTTAATATAAAATGAAATCATTATTGAAAAAAAACTTTTCTTCTTCTCTCCTTCACGAAATGAGAATTTTCAACAATTTCGGGCTGATTCATCGCTTTCTTTGCTTGCTTCCGATTCTTTCAGTCAAAACAGCCAAAAAGGGGATCATGTTCCGTCTATTTTTCGTCCTTTTGCTTGTTATTTTCTCCCTTTCTAAGGTAAAAAATAATTCCAAGCTTTTTACTGTTAAAATCTAGGCGGAATATAGCGAATGTGCTCGCTTCTGTGCGGCGTACAAAGATTGTCTCTTCAATTGCAAGAATCCCTATTGGATTAGGAAGTCATTCGGTCCTCCCATCTACTGCCAAGAGCGTTGTGTCAGCTGGCAATTGAGAGTCAATCAAACTGGAGACTGTAATTGCAAATAAAAGTTATTTATTTTTTATTCATTCAAAGAAGAAGCCTGAGTGTTTAAAATTCCTGGAGGCCGTCCTCTTTTTGTTTGTACAAAACATATTGGACAATAAAAATCATTTGCATTGATCAAACAATTTCGAATAAATTAATTCGCCTATAAATTCCCTTCCGACTGACCAAAGTCAACAATTGGATTAAACATGTGGAGACTGTCGTTTCTCTTCCTCTCGATTGTTTCAGCAATAACTTTGGCAGAGCAATGCAGGCGGCCGTTTATTCCTCCAAGAATGATTATGACTATGCCTTCGTTGAGTGCGGAAAAGGAGAATGGAGTGGAATTTGAACCTGGAACTGTAGCAATGTTCCGGTTAGTTTAGCAGTCATTTTTTGGATCAATTTCCAGCTGTCATAGCGATTATTTGATCAGAGAAGTTGAGCCAATTGTGACAATTTGCCAAGAGAATGGAACTTGGAGTGCTCATTCTCCTTGGGACAATCAGCATCCTTATTTTTGTGGAAATGAGATTAACAACCTAGAATTGGTGAATAAAAAATCTTCTAGATTACTCCAAAAAAATACAAAAGAAGTTCACTCTCTCCCTCTCAAGAATTGCTTAAAAACTGGAAGAAGATCAGTCTTGTGAGTTCTTTCCCCATTTTTGATTCCTTTTTTCAGTACAATTACCTTCCCATCTCCAACAGATCTTCTCTTCTTCTCGATTAAAACAAGAAAAGACTCAAGAAATGTCAATGTGATCTACTCCAAAACAAATGGCTCCTTCTCTTGTTTAGAAGATGTAAGAGGAGGAGAAGATGCCTTCATCTCTTGTCCAAGCAATGATGTGAATGAAGTAACAATCAGAGTCAAAGGAGATCTCTGTTCCCTACGCTTTTTCGGTTTAGATAAAGGTGACCCATTTCATCACCTTCTCAGTCTCATTTTATAGCTAATCCCTCTCATTGTAAAGCCGAATTAGCTGGATCTATGGAAGGAGGAAGAATCTCTCAAATAGTTAAAGGAAAGCCGTTGTATTCCTGTGATGGAGCTGAGAGAATTGGACTCCTAGAAGCTACTTGTGACGAGAAAGGAAGATGGACAGGCGGAGGGCATTGTAATCGAATTTATCCTTAACTTATTAAATCAAAATATGAACTCTTCTTTGAAAATAGAGATTTATTATTCTTTTAGTCTGACAATCTAGGAAAACGTAATTATAACCTCCGTTATCGTGAGGTTAGATAATTGACCGATAGGAAACTTTTCGCATATTTTAAGACAAAGTGAATTGCAATTGAAGATCTTCTCTGGGACTAGCTGACAAGAGCATGTGCGTCGAGCTATGTATTTTAAATACCACATATAATTTTTCGTGCACATTGCAAGATCCTAAAATCGGGAAGATTGTAAAAAAGAGCATTTGATTCTTACTCTTACATGATAATAGCTAGCTGAGAAACTTTGCGCACATTGTCAGTTGACGCGTCTAAGTAGCCGAAAGAACATCCCAAAAGGAGGATGAAGGTCAAGAAGACGCAGAGAGAACGCTGTTGAAACATTCTAAGAACTCTTTTGTTGCATTTATTTCCCATCTTTTATATAGAAAACTCTGCAAAAGTTGAACAAATTTTTTCAATTGTCATCTCGCGTTATTCATAGGACTGTATGGTTAGGAGTGAATGGAATGGAATTTTGTTTTGGGAGAATCTGCAAGAGACAAAAGAATTGAAAAAAGGAGCAAAGTTTTGAGACCAATAAGGAAAATGAGAAGGCAAGATTCAACTAGAGTTTTCAAAAGTATGCTATTTCTTCGCTACGAATAGATAGAAGAGGTCCAAATCTACCTCTAGGAATTGTCCCTTTTCGGTTTGATTTGGTTCTAAAAATCGATTCAAGCCGATCAATGAATCTCTCTCATCTATTTTCGATTCCTTTTTCTCTATTTTCACTACAATTATTACAACAACGATGAGCATTTTGTTCTGCAAGCTGCTTCTTTATTGATTTCGCTTTCTAGTCAAAATAATGACTCATTCAAGAACAACATTTGATGCAAAAAATAGGTTTATTATTCTTTATTATTAGTTTAGATTAAAGTCGCAGTTGCAGGAATCAGTTATGTCTGTAGAACACATATCGTCACATGACTGCTTTACGCCGAAGGATCTATCATCACATCCCGACATGCACTCGTTATAACTTAAACAGGCAGTGCTGCAATCGAAATTTTGTGCCTAAAAAGATAGGATTTTTGAGTAAAAAGCTACCTGAGTCTCTGCAGAGAATAGCAGAGCAAGGAGGAGAACGAAGACAAGACGAAGGAAATACATCTCTTGGAGACCGTTATGCTTCTCTCGCTTTTTATACAAAGGAAAGTGATTCAATTGTTGAATGCAACATTCATTTTCGCCGATCAGGCATTAAAATATAATTTTTGGACCGACTTATTCCTTTGTTGGATTCTAATAATTGGAAAAAGCGATTATTCTTCCTTGTTTCCACCAGGAAGACAGGAAAATAGCTTAATCCTACGATAGTCTCGAGAAATTGACCATTTTAGTTCTATTTTGTCTCTGCTTTCGTCTCGCTTTTATAGCCCCAGCTTCTACATAATATAAATCTCGACCAATTTTTTTCAATCTGAAAGAGTGGACAGTCTACGTGGCAGGAACGACGAACAGATAGAATGAGAGACCGAGGGAAGGCGAGATAGCCAGAGGGAGCGAGGTTGTCCAGGAAACCGTGCGAGTGAGTCTTGCGAGGCGCTGCGATGTCGGCAAGATGATGTTGTGCCCTTTCTTGCTTTGTTTACAGCCTCACTCTCTTTTTTCTTCCTTTTCTACAGTCATCTATTCTTTTTAAAGATCTATCGTCATCTATTGACTGTTCTTTCTCGTTTTATTCGATCTAAACCATCTAGGCCTCCCTCAATCGTGCTTTAATAAGAATCATATCTCTAGAAATCTTAGTCTATAGATGAGCATAATCGAAATGATGAATCAAAATTGCCATGTGGCAAAAATCAAACAAAAGCAGTATATGGAGCAAATCAATCAAATCCCATGGATCGATTTGGATCCAGATGATCAGCTAGGAATCATATCACAGGTTGATTATTTCTCATAGCTTGGTTGAAACCATATATTTTTAGATGAAGCCGAAAACTTTAGCTCTTTTCGCCATGGTGGACAAAGAAAATTATGAGTTTTTAGAGAGATATCGATCTCGGTTCATAAAGGAAACTAATACTCACTTAGAGATAAAAGTAAAATGATTGAATTTACAACACAAATTGAGATTTTTAGTTCACTAAAGAGCAAATACCTTTCAATGAATATGATAAATGGGAAGAAAAGTTTATCGCTCCTCGTCGCTCTTGCATCTTCTCTCGAATTTGTATCCAAAACACCAAGAGTGATGTAAGCCCATTTTTTCTAAAGCTTTAATTTGGCTTCTAGGTTGCGCTACTGGAGAAGATCCTAGACTCATTGGAATATTATAATATCAGTGGACATTTATTATTCAACGAAACTGATATAAACGAATCCATTCTTGAGAAAATGAGGCTTGGAACAAAGATGAGAATAACTCTCTTTTTTGATGACGCCAAACTTATTGGAGACCCAAAGCCATATCTTTCGCGTTTGGTGAGTTCGTTAGTGAGATAGAATCAAATCAGCACTCATGTCAAAAATGTTTTTTTTTTCTTCTAGAATGGAGTGCTCTTCGTCGTTTCCCATAGTGATCAAGTACCGAAGATTTTTGAAAGCTGCTGTGTAAATATCCCAAAGATAATGATCTTACTGGCTTGCTCTCTTGACGAATTTCAGAGTAGCTTACGACGCTTGTTTTTGGTTATTCCCCTAGCACCTAAAACTAATCCAATTTTAGAATAAAAAACTATATAAGAATCTGACTGCAAACGCGATGATTAAGGCTTCAAATAGCCAGCATATAGATGAGGATATTTTAAGAGGATCGACGCCGGCGGAAGACTATATCTTTTATAAGAGAGGTCTCCAATTTGGGCTGAATAACAACACAGTTATTTTATATGTGGAAAGGTCTAGCCCCGGCATAATGGTTGGATTTTATCAAGTTTCACGTCAAGTCAATCGGCCGTTACCGCCGATGAATGAAATGGTTGATATTCGATTTAAGTATTTTGAAAGGATAGATCTATTTGCGCTCGAATGGATCGATTTATTGAAAAGATCTTTTCAACCAGCTACACAAGACTATATTCTCCAAGCAGATATTCACGCTTTGTACGCTATCCGTGATAAGTTCATTCCCAATGGATTGCAATTCCAAGTACAATTCTAATCTTTCCCTAAATTCTTCGGTCTCTTCCATTATTTTTGTCTAATAAATCGATTTGTTTGCTTGTTTTCCGTAGGTTGAGTCTCCTTTCATGTCTTTTTCAGACAGACAAAGAATAACAAGGATTCCTCTTTATTTACTTCAACTCATAGGGACTCATATAGTTGTGGTAATCGAAGGAATTGTAGTTATTAAAGCGATTAGAATAGCTAATGTAGTAATCATTCGAACATCTGATGATATCGAAGAAGCTCCTTTTAATCGTCGCTACATCTGATTTATTCAATTTAGCGATCATGTCAGTGCTGAAAATTAAAGACTTTTTATTTTATTTTATTTTACTCACTTGAATGGATTGTAGAATGTCTGGGCGAGTGGCTTTGCCACTGCTTCGGAAAAGATTTGTCCAGCTGTTTGGAAAAGAGCAATTCCTCTTCTGGTTGCAGATGACTAGAAGCGAATTTTATATTCAAAAAAGCGGGGTAAAGTCTACCAGATTTCTAGAAACAGTCCCAGTCATAAGCATATTAAAAGAGTCGATGTAGTTACCAATGTACATCTCTTGATATCCCAAAAGGGTCTCATTAACAACTGAAGCAAGTGCCGTAAACATTGAGTCAATTACTTGCTGAAGCCTCTATTAGATTAAATAATTTCTGGACATACCGCTGAATGCTGCGAGTAATCATTGTAAAGAACAGTTCGAAGTTGAGCCCATGCTTGATCATTAGTAGCGTCCATTGACAGATTATTATAGACATACTAAATATTACCCTTTTGATTGGAATTAAATCTAAGATTACTCTGTAAAGACGCTTAGCTAAACGGAGAGGATTGACCTCCCCATTTTCGTTCTCAAATCGTCGATCGAATTGAAAAAAGTAATCGAGATATCCAGAGCTGGTAGTGAAGAGCACAGCCGAGAGGAGTAAGAGTCTCATCACCTGGAAAAAATCTTATTATTAAATTGTGGGAATTTCTACTGGATGTGATGTGATGAATGAATAGAGTTTTATATAGCGAACTCGTATGATCCGTACAAATCCTATCCGAACGACCAATTATCAACATGAGTCAGTTCGATCTGTGACCAAGTTTTTAAGGGGTTCAACTGATCAGTTTATTTTAGAGAAAAAGCTGAATTAATTTAATATTAGGCTCTTTAAATAATCCAATCTTGAAGGAAAATTCGTGATCCTCCTCTCTTCAACAATAAATATAAATAGATTAGGATTGCTAATTGCACGGAATGATTCATGCAATAGTCCGAAAATAGGATTATATTTGGATCTTTGCTCATTTCAAAGAGGAAGCTTGCTCTCTCAACTTGAAATAAATTACTTTATTGTAAGATCAAGTGGTAATCCCGTCTTTTTCTCCACTCTTGATATTTTACTACGCCAATATATCCAACCAAAATGACTACAGCAATTGCTAGGGAGATTGTCAGCCAGCCTATAAGCCACTTTCTTTCGCTTATTCCTAAACTTACTGGCTCCCTTTTCAGGCTGGGTAGTAGCAGTTACAGTAAAATTTGCTTCTCGAGGAGATAGGAGCCTCTTTTTTGCAGCGTATTTGGCCTTCAAATGGACTAAATGATTCTCCCACATGTTGAGAATCAAAACTGAGGCGTTTAAAGTCTTATCGAGAAATCTGGTTATTTGTCTTTCAACTCCAACTGAAAGCGGTTTGGCTTTTTTTTAAAGAGAAAAGCGCCCACATTTAGCGTTGTTGATCTCTGAAGTCTGGTAGAAATCAGACTCTGGAGGAAAATCAGTCATAGGTCCCCATTCTCCAGCAGCACTTCTAGCTGTCTTCTCCCAAAACTCGTAAGCATTTTTGTAATAGCCTTCCTTCTGTCCAGGCATCTTGACATCCTCATCAAAGTCTAAATTCCAATACTGTTTATCTCCTTTTCCTCTTCTACCTATATTGAAATAATTCCTTCTATCCTTATTCCATGGCTCCCACTTCTGTTCTTCCCATGTAGGATCCCCAGAATTAATGAAATTAGCCAAAATGCCTGTATAAGTTCTCTCAATTTTCTTATCCTTTTCAGTAAAAGCTGAAAAATTTCGATGAAGACCAAAAATATAAATCTAAATCTCTATCTTAAAGGAAAGAAAGTTAAATACAAAATCTTCGGAGTGAGCAGGAGAGAAATGTTGCTTATAATATTTCAAGTAGGCTCCTTTCACTCCCGTATAAGAGTAACTAAATGAGGTCTAGATTGCTTAGAAAAAAAGAGGGAAAATACCTATACATGTAGCAGGTGGATTTTTTACTAAATGCATTAGCTATCAGTCCGTGGTGATTATAGAATAACAGATCGTCATCTAATTGAGCAGTATATTTAGCTGAAAAGGGCTTGGGATTGACACAAATCTCTTGAAAAGGCCGCAAATACTTACGATTGCTGTAGTGCTCAACGCAAACTTTGGTGAACTCCTCTGGTCTTTCATAATTCTTCTCGTATGCAATATGAGAGCAAATCCATTCCAATTGATCAACATGAACCGTTCCATTAGACTCTATCACGTGTCTGAAATAACCACATCGATCAATTATAATTTAATTAGTCTAACCTAGTATCTCGAATTTCTGCTGTTACAGTGCCCATAAGGCAATTGAATCTTGGTGGGTTTTTAAGAAGATTCATCATATAATCAGGAAATATCTGGAGTGGTAACTACTTTTAAAAAAAGGAGGTTAAATACCCCATCTGGTCCATCTATCCATGTTCCATAAGGTTCTTCTATGTCTTCAACGAAGGATAACTGTGTTTGAAGTATTTTATCAGCTGGCACTTTTCTCAAACAAGTCAAAATCTAGGTTACTTTGCAAAAGAAAAAGAAGCAAAAACCTGTTCTACTCGATGGACTGAATCAAATTTATCAAATTTGGTTGCGCAGCCAACTTTTCGAGCAAATTTTTGGGAGTATTTCGAGTTCACAACTAACATATCTTTTTTTTAAAGAGAATTCTTACGGTGGGAACGATCGCCGCCATATCCTAAGCCGCTCATGCAGATAAATTGTTGATAAAGACCCTTTGATCGAGGAGAAGTCACCATCTCTTGGATTTGGGAGCCACCAGCTGAATGACCCATCAACGTAACACGTTTAGGATCTCCCCCAAAGTTTTTGATTTCTCTTTGGATCCATTCTAATCCAAAATAACAATCTGAAAGAAAACTTTTTTTTTTTAAAAAAAAGCTTCTTATCACCTCTTAAACCAATATTGGTGTGGGCAGAGGTCTTCAGTCCTGGAGCTGGATTGAACCAGCCAAGTGTGCCTGTCCTGTAGGGAATTGAAACCAAAATAATGTTTCTTTCTTGGTTAGCAAAGTTATTCACAATCACTTCTGGATTAAAAACAACAGGCGATTCAAAATTTCTCGCTCCTCCATGGATATAAGCAAGAACAGCACATCCTCCCTAAAAAAAGATCTCATTATCAACTGCAATAAACTTACAAAATTCAAGCAGGTTCTGCTTGTAAAGACGTTTATATACAGACAATCTTCTGACACAGGTCCTGCGAATGTTTTATAAGTTTTCCTGTAAAAATGATTTCTGAGTCGTGACCTATCCATCTCACATTGGGTCTGATAAGCAGGCATTCCTATACTCAAAAGTGTCGAGAACTTCAGTCCAAGGATCAGGATCAAGGGCTTCTTTAAATCTTAGAGAATTTATCGGCTGTCTTGCCATAGGAATGCCTAGGAAGGTAAATCCCCATTGACCTCCATCAGATTCGATTTCTTTGCCTCGAACTTTGCCGAATCTTCAACAGTTTATATAAAAAAAGAAGTAAAAAAAGAAACTCACGTGGTTTTAACAATTTTGTATTGAGTTTCTTCACTAGCTGATACGATAAAAAGGAAGAGAAACAGCCAAATTGTGGCGAACAACATGGTACGAGAGTAAACGGGAAGTGGTCATTCCCTTATCTGTTTACTGGCCTCTCTAGCAGACAAATGTTTCGTTTTGATAAGTCAAAACTCTGCTGTTTTCAAAGACATTTTCAAGAGCTGGGGGGATGATAACGAAAGGAGGAAGTCCTTATATTTCTATACTTTTGCTCTAATCAATCATTTATTTTGTCAGTATTTTTCTTTAGAATTTTCTATGATATCTTTTGATTTCGCAAGCCGGTCAAGGCGCAATTTTACGTATTTGAGCTGAGTTTATCAATAAAAAAAGTTGAATGAAAGAGCTAGCCACCCAGATAAAAAAGTCTTATAAGCCTTCTCAAGTTTTTTCTATGCTCCTTGTCGAAAAGGTTTACCAATCCTTGATAATAATAGGAATGGAATTTGTCATTTCGAAAAGATGAATGAAAACTATTGCATTGTTCTTATGTTGTTTGCTTCTGCAATAAATTTATTTTACAAAATTAGAAATCCATTATAATTCTATGATTTCAATGGATCTATCCTCCTTTTCGATTTCTCTAACAAAATAGTAAGTCTTGAAGGTTGTGCTAATCAGCAGCGTGTTGGAAAAGAAATAAAGAATGTAGTAGATGCACGACCAGATATATGGCCATAACATTGATTGGTCATACTTATTTATATTCTGGACGGCCTTTGGTGAAGCTATTTTATTCTAAAAATATTGCTTTAAAACGTGGGGAATATATCTCACCCGTATATTGTCAGCAAATTGGGTGATTGAGAAAATACCGGCGAAGAGACAATAGGGAGAGAACCAGACGGAAATAAAGAAGCAGAAGAAGATAAAAATTAGGGAGGGGAGGATATAGGCTGATTTTTTCTGTTGGATTCCAATGAACATGGTTACGGTGGTTGCTATGGCTAGACTAACCCAAACTAGCTGAAATGAGAGGTTTTTGAATGAAGAATAATTATTGTAAACTTGATAAATTTTGAGGAAACTAAACGCATGATCGAAGATAGTCTCTTTGAGCAAGACATAACCAGCCATGAGCAGCAAAACAACTCCCCAGCTGATGGCTTCAACCTGGAAATGATTGAAGCTCATCAGCAATCAATGGAATTTACAGAGGAATGATGACAAACTCCCATGAAACGGTGATCATCATCCGATTTATTGCTCATAGAAGGAAGAATATTCTGGTCTTTGAAGAACTTTGAGCAAAGTGCCGATGTTTTCTCTTTGCTCCGGGGATTAGGAGACAAGGGAAGTAAGCTCTGCTGCAGTTCGTTCAACAAAAACGGTGGCCAGTTCTGCTTCGAGGGATTCCCCGAGGATTTTTGCAACAAAAGCGAGCAATTTGCGCCTAATAATTTTTATTTCAAGCGAAAAAATAATAGTTTATTCTTCTTGACTGATCGGAGTTGTACTGATCTCTTTTTCCTCCTCCAAGCACTTTGGCATATCACCTTTCCAGAATCCATCTGCTCCACAATGTCTTTCCGCTCTGCCAAACATTACAAATCCCGGATCACACTTGAATTGGACTAGATTTTCGGTCAAAGAGACAACCCTTCCACCAGCAGGTGAACCAGCCATCTTTCCAAGACATCGTGGAAGGCTCTCTAAAATTTAGTGCTAGATTTATTTTAAAAAATGAGAATAGTATGATACTTTCTGAACTACTCACCTAGGACACAGATATACTTATGAAATTTGGTCTTATCTTCCGATTGAATCTTCTTACTATTTAACGCCAATAGTCCAGCTTCTCCAGCTTTTGGCTTTGCGTCGTCCTCCCTCATCCAACTAACTTCGCTTACATTCAACGGCTTTCCATCTTCGTAGATCCATTGCCGAGAAAACCAACCATAATTACTGACTTTGTATCCTAAAATCACTTCTTTTTTGTATTTTTTTGAGACTAACCTATCCAATAATGAGAGGAGAATGGAATCTTTTGTCTAGAAATATAGTTCAATTCATTTTCTGTCCAAGAATCGAGCAGTTTTCCTCCAATTTTCTTACACCCTTTGATGGCTGTTTTGTAGTTTGCAGCCAGACGAGGAGTTATATATTTGCCACCAAAAAAGACACCAAAATTTGAAATTTCTTCTCCAAATTGTTCGGGAATTACTGCATTATTAGAGGGAAAAGGCTAGCCCTACCGGTCTTTGAAGTGAGGGCTTGAACTTCACAAAGATCTGCAGTTGTTCTTATAAAAATGTGAGTCACATTTTCCATTGAACAAGCCTTTGTAAGGTCTTTGATTTCAGTCAATTCAGAATCTAAACGAGAAAAACAGCGCTGCTGCTTTTCAGTGCCATTGGTTCTCGAAATTAAAGCGAAAATTACTGTAGGTGGATTCTTTTTCGCTTTCTCGATGTCATCAGCAGAGACGGTTATATTAACTAAAGAAATGTGGAAAGTCCCAAAAAGGGAAATTTCGCTGGAAGTTTAAGCTATTGCTTCTATCTTTTAAACTTACTATTCACCAGCTGGGGCGCATTTTCCTTTTGAATGAAGATGATAGGTTTTATTTGTTTTCAACTAAATTGTTTTATAAAATCTCCAAAAACATTTGTTTACATTGACTGCTGTTTTCCCTTCTGCTGCATCAGAAAAACAATAATCTAATTCGCCTTCCCAGCTTCTATTTTTACAAATCAATACGCTTTCGAGGCCGTTGTGATGACATCTAGATTCTTTTTTTTAAAATTTGGGTGAGCTTTCTACCGGAAAACTGCTCTAACTCCTTGCCAGAAGGTTGGTTCATCTTTTTCTGATCCCTCCAATCCGGGGAAATCAAGAGAATGGTGGGAGGAGACGGCAGGACGAGGGCAATTTGCAGCAGAAGTTATGAGAAATATTGTGGCAAATAGAAAAAGCTCCATTTTCTCTTCGAAAATGCGAAAGGAGTGGGTCTTTGGACTATATTTGAGCCATTTTTCGTGAGTAAATAAAGCACATCTTCTGGCTCAATCCAAGAGATGACTAAGCGATTAGCTTGTATCTTTATAATTGCTTTATTTTTTTCCCCCATCTACATTCCAACCGCGCACGCCAAGAGCAAATACTCCTCGTAGTTGCTGTCCATTCGTCAGGTCTCAGAGGCTTTGCATATGGAGTCAGGTGCGTTTATTCATCTCCAATTTGAACTTTTTTCAATATAATTTTGCAGAAAATGAAAAGGAGTTCGACCATTTTAAGGACAAATACATGTGGCCTCAATCTGCTACTTTCAAGACTCTAGGCTATCGCATTCATTCAGTTGTAAGTGTATACAGTAATTTTCCCGTCGTTTGTGACCATCATAGTTATTAATTTTCTAGGCAGCTTCGTTCTTTTTCCTCATTCTCACGCTGTTCCTCTTTACTTTTTATTGCTTCTGCATTGCGACAAGAGAAAGTACTAAAGATTATGGCAGAATGTACAGCAGCATATGGACAGTAAGCCATCCCTATTTAAAAAGAAAACTTTGCAGATTATAATTTCCTCAATGACTTATCTCTCTATCTCTATGATTTGGTGTGGTTTTGTGTTCAGCAAGCCTAAACTCTTTTATGTATTTTACAATGTGATGAACATCACCTTCTACATGTTTATTTTTGTTCCAGTAAGTCTTAATTCTCCAATTTTGATTCTAACTTTACAGTTTTCATCGCTAGCCTTATCTGGGAAATTGAATAATCTGCTGATTGAAGTTCCAAACGAGAAGTTTGAAACCATTTTGAGTATGATTTTTGAAGGATAGTTTGGAAAGTCATCTTATTTTAGATCATATTGCGTACTACTCGTTCCTTTTGCTTTTTTGGTACGCTACGTGCATTCCGATGGCTGGATTTATTACAGCTTTAAAGAGTTGTCATCAATATTTGCATGAGTTGCAGATTTTTAACGAAGAGAAGAAAAAAGGAGAGACGAAAATTGACTGTAACGATAACAATTGTTAAATAAATGGCTGTAGCAACCTAGATAAGTATGGCGCTACAAACGACAGGAAAATCTAACAAACCGTGTCGGTCACAAACAATGGGAATTTTGAAACTGCGCCATAATACGGTATAACCAAAGAGCCATTCTCGCACTCAATTGGTCTTTTTCTGATTCTCTTATTTGATTGACAAACAATACGTAGATTGCGCTTCGAGATCATCGGTCGAATTCTATTTTCTTCCGTTCTTCTTTTTGCTCCCGTGCAGAAAATGACAAAAAGAGATCTGAAAAAGGAGATTCCTCTTGTTCGTTAAGAGCCTTGCAAAGGAGTTAAAGCCTTTGAGGTGTTGCTCACGCGTAGCGGTCACTTTCTGTTTGTGAATAAACACTCACGAAGACGCAATCCGCGTGTGCAGATGCACTTCTTTTGCATCATCAGCTGTACAGTAAAGGGACAAATTCTCTTTCATTTCATGGGCCAATTGTAACAAAACGAATAAATAATTGCATGAATCCAGGATAAAATAATAAAAGTAGCGGAGAAGAAGTTAATAGCGATTGAAATTAGAATCAGATCGCTTCCCAACATTAAAAAAAAAATAATTCCCGGGCTGATAAAAATCGCCATCACCCAGAGAAGAATATTCACGAAGACTGCAGAATTAAATCGACCAGCTGCGTACCAAATCGAAGCCGGCTGAAAGCTTATCAATTGTCCATCAAGATTATTGTAAAACTCACGCTCCAAAAGAAAAGAAGAACCACTTTAATTAGGTTATTCCTAGATCTGGCAGCTTTGGCTTTTCGAGTTGGAAGAGGGGTAGGCATCATTCCAGGGGAAGGATGAACCGAAACTGACGGGTAGTTAGGTGGAGGATAGATCATTTCTCAAATATTCTAAAGCTAGAAATTTCTCTTTGGCAAGAAAAGTGGAAGGAGAGTGAAAGGGGAGCAGAACCCCTTGTTGGGAAACAAAAAAGATGTGTGCTTAGAGCCTAAACCGGAAAATTGGGCTACACTGCTCACTTGTTTTCTCGAGGAAGCGAAAGAGCCGGCGGATTTTAAAGACTGTAACTAGAGAATAGAAATGCGATTTTTATGCTTGCCTCTGGCGTCATTATTTACCCATCTAGTTTCATATGACTCACGACAATATTTTTCAATAATGAACGGATAAATTTGTTAATTAACCATAGAGATTGGCCAAGATTTTCTTGGGAAAGCTTTCCCAGATATGCACACCAGATGCACTTGATATGAAGGATCAGATAGCAAAATGGCTGAAGCCATTCCCCACTTTTATCTAGTTAGGTACAACTTCTTTGTTGGGTTCCTTGAGGAGAGTCGGTATGTATTGCTCTGCAAAGACGTACGATTTCTATACTATGGCGAATATTGTCTGGATAGAGTCCTAAATTACAAAAAATTAAATAAATAATCGCCAGATCTCTAGAATTCTTTGATCTTTCTTCTCCAATTTGTGTAGTTTGCTTCTGTCGCGACTGTTCATTGTGTGCACATGACGTGATAAGAAAAGGTCTTTCCTTCAAAAATCAGGCCCCATGTATACAAAGCTCAAATATTAGTTCTATTTCTTGGACTATATATCGGAGGGTTTTTAAAGATCAGAACCGTTTTCCTCTTCTTCCATCAATGGCTCGTCTCGTCTATTTCCTCGCTTTCCTCTCTCTCCTTTTTTGTTTTTCCGGTGAGATTTGCTCCGCTTTTATCAAGAAAAAGGAATTTTTTTAGAATCAGCTAAATGTAATTCAAATGGAGGTTGTCCAGCCGGTCAATTATGTATTGGAAGTATAGCTGATCGAGAATGCTACGTTAAAACAAAGAAAATATGTTACAATTACAATAGCTGTAATGAATATGGAAAATGCATAAGCGATGGAACATTAAGTTATTGTTACGTTTCTACTTTCTAAAAATAAATTATTTATTATTATTTTATTTGTTCACTTCTTCGAATAGACTCCACCTCCGCTCAAACATCGCTGGAATTGAATAGCCAACTCGATCACAAACATCGTCATTCACGATTTTCAAAATGGTCCCCTTTCTCCACTTCTTTGCTCTCTTCTCTTTATTTGTAATATCTTCTGGTGAGTTCCTCCTTTATAAAATCAAAAAAGATAGAGGCAATCACTTGTAATTTGATTGACATGTGCCCCACTGGGATGAAATGCATTGGAGATTATTTATTCAAGCAATGTTATAAGAAATCTGGGAAGCTGTGCACATCAGGAGTTGGGACAGAGTGCGAGAAGACTCAAGATTGCATGCATGAAGATCCTACAGTTTTTGCTCTAAGACCCGCTTATTGTTGGGTTCCTGCTTAAAGAAGAGAGGATAAAATATTTGTTCTTTTTATATCAAGAGAATGTATTATGCAGGAACAAGACACTCGTTAATCTTTAATCTACATTTAGAAGGAGCTGGATATCAATTAAAAAAGCAAGTGCTCTTCGATTTAAAACCAATTCCATCCCAACACATTTGTTTCACTGGGCATCGTCCCTTAGAGTCACATTTTCCAGCATCTAAACTTATTTTTTCTGATCATAATGAGAGTACCGACTATTGTGAAGAAAAGAAGAATAGAGAAAGCGATTCATTGGTTTGAATGGAGAGATGAGAAAAGATGTCTCTTTTATAGGGCGAGACAGCTTCCGGCTGACTTGTTGTTCTTTCTTTTTTTTCTGATCTGGTCAGTGACTCAAGCGAAGAAGTGATAAGACAAAAATAAGATAACAAATAATTTATTTTTAGAAAGTAGCAACATAACAATAACTGAAAGATCCATCACTTATGCATCTTCCATATTCATTACAGCTGTTGTAACTGTAGCAGATTTTCTTTGTTTTAACGTAGCATTCTCGATCAGCTAAACTTCCAATACATAATTGACCGGCTGGACAACCTCCATTGAAATTACATTTAGCTGATTCTAAAAGAATTCTTTTGTTCTTTGGGTGAGGTGGGAAATATCTTACCGGTTAAATAAAAAATTTGAGAAATAAGTGCGAGGAAATAGAAGATACGAGCCATCTGCATTTTGTTTTGTTGATTAGACAAGAGAAGAAGAGAGCGATTGTATTTTTTAAAAATTCCTCCGATATATAGTCCAAGGAATAGAACTAATATTTAAGCTTTGTCTTGCGAACTTGCTTTTTGAAGGAAACCCCTTTTCCACCACGTCATATGTACGCAGTGAGCAATCGCGGCAGGAGCAAACTAAACAAATTGGAGGAGAAAGATCAAAGAGTTCTGGAAATTGAACACTTCTCAAGAAAGAGAGAGGTTAGTTCTAGCTAGTGACAGCCTTCGTTAGGTATTTTTTGTTTAAATTGGGCGGTGCCCCCACATTTCATGGGCATTAGGAGGTCAATAAATTAGACAAACAACGAATTTGGAAAGAAGCTACAGTCAATCGATCGAACTTCACAGACAATTTTATTCAATTCGCCTATAACAATAACCATCATTTCCTGTCAAAACACATCTCTCCTCTCCAAGACAATTCGAATTAGAACTTTTGCTACAGTATCTTTCTGTTTTTTTGTGGCAATGACGACTTGTAGAAAGGCCTAGGCACTTGTTTCCAGGTAAGCAGTGACCATCGTAGAGGCAGCTAGTAGCTTCTGAATGAAATCTGTCAAAGAATTAGAATAAAATCTACCGGAAAAACCTAGAAGATTGAAGAAGAAGATGAAGAAAACTAGCTGGCGCATGATAGACGTTAGACTGGATGAGAAGGCTCCCATATAAAGGGCTGTTTATTGAGCCATAGCGAACATAGCGGCAAAAGGCCACAAACTCCCACGACATGTCATGGCTCTTAGATTGTCAATAAGACAAATTCGGCGTAAAGCTCAATCAGACTAAAGACAATCATCTCTCATTCTACGAGAAAATGTGGATTCTTCTATTTCTTATCTTCCACAACGGCTGGAGAGAGTTTTTTTTTTCCTTCGAAGATTGAAAATATAAAACTGCACAGGAATACGGTATAAACGAATTTATTTGCTAGAAAAGTAAGAAAAAACAAGTTTCAGAATCATTCGCTGTTTGGACAAATAACCAATTTTCTAAATTCCATAACCTTATAATGACAAAAATAGAGAGATCCATCTCTGAAGCATCCTCCTCCTCCGACACATCTAGCTGGCAATAAGTTACAGACAGTGTTCGTCCTTATCCAGCATTCATTATTGATGCACTTTCGACCAGAAGGACAATATCCATCAAATCCGCATACATCTGCTTCTAAATAATAGTTTTTTTTCTCCAGAAAATGGGCAAATCTTACCAGAAGAAAAGACGAAGAGGAAGAGACAAAGAAGAGCAAGAAGAAGCTTTGCCATGGTTTAATAACCAAACTGAAGGATTTCTCCTTTTAAACTGAGGAAAGGCTCCGCCCTTTACCATAGCACCTGTTTCCCTCTCCTCTAATCTGGTTTCCAGCGACTACAAACAAAAAATAATATTTATTTAGCAAATTGGATAAAATTAAACTAAGATGTAATAATTAAGAGGAGAAATAGAGAAAGAGACTTGTGGCGAGCCTGAGAGAAGCGAAATTCGAATCAAAGCGAATCTTTTGATGAATCATCACCATTTTTGTAGAACAAAAGCCCGGCGTCCTTTACATAATTTCCAAATAAACAGTCATTGATCATGAGAGAGACTAAATCAGTAAGTTCTTTGCGTTGCTCCATGTTGATTGAATTATTTGTGAAATAGATTAAAAAGGAAACATACAAAAGTACAGTCAGCGACGCAAATTCTCCCGCTACCCACCTTCTGCACGCTTTCAATACTTATAATTTAAGTGTTTATTTAAGCAGTTTTATAATAACAATAGTTCACAGCTCCATCCTTGACGCACATTCCCCCGTTGGGACAACTATAGGGACCAGACAAGAAGCAGATAGAGCTTGTTTTTACCCAGCATTGTCGATTGCTTAAGCACTTTTGACCAGCAGGGCAAGAGCCATTGAATGAGCATTGAGCTCCTTCTAAATTTAGTTGATTGGAAGAACTAGAGGAGACTCACCAGATAGGGAGAAAAAGAGGAAAAGGCAAAGAAGGGAGAAGAAGAGACGAGCCATTGAATGATTCTGTGACTAAAGTGAAACTCTTTTATATTAAGAGTAGTGACTCATTTGTTTTCGATGGTTCAAAAGACTGGCTGTTCATTGCGTCAAACAAAGAACGATAAGCCACAAGATTCAAACTATAAAAACCCACTAAGCTGTCTCATTTCAACAGTCGCAATGGCCCGTCTCTTCCTTGCTCCTTTCCTCTTATTTGTACTCTTCCTTTCTCTACAAGTAGAAGCCGTCAAATTTTGTTTGAACAATAATCAATGTAAGGAGAATTGCTTGGATTCCTATTGCTGGATAAGCACTTCAAAGAGCTGCTCGTTCGACTTTCAATGCTATGAATACTATAGGAGATGCTATAAAGGAAAATGTCAAAAACTCGAATAAATATTGTCTCTTTTTTCCTTTTTGAATTGAGAATGAGGAGGGATCAGTGCAATCTACCTTCTCCTTGATTTTATCTAAATTTACGAGACTTTTTACCTTTCTTGCTATCACTTCCTGATGAATCATCGTATTTTTCTAGTCCAAAAGCTCGTCTGTTCTTTGCGCCATGTGCAAGCAAACATCCGGTGCAAGACCAGACTATAAATTCGACTTCAAGATCTATCGGTCCACCATCAATGCATCTCTTCCTCGCTCCTATTCTTCGCTTCTTTTTTGTTCTTTCACCAGCTACACAAGCGATAAAATTCTGCCTGATGAAGATTTAATTGTCTAAGTTCGATACGCATTCTTTCTTTAAATTATGTTTAATAAAGATCCATGAAAAATAAATACATTTTATTAATTTTAACGTTCTCTTGGGAGAAACAAAAGATAATGAATGTTGGAGGGAGAAGATTACAAAACGAAAAGAATCCATTAAAAAATGGGGAGATTATTAGATCCAATATAATGACGGAACAAAGAGTGCTCGACTCTTCCACTCTATTTAAATAGTTTGTTATTGGCACAGGGACAAATGAGAACGAGATGATTGATGATAATAAAATAGATTTTTTTTCTCTCAATAATAACTGGATTCTATCTTCTTCATGGTGAGATAATAGTCCTCCGTAGCGGCCGTCTTATTCTTCTTTCTGTTGATTCGATAAGTCTTAATTGCTTCAATTTTCTGCTTATCCTCCTCAATGCACTGCAGCATCTTCTCGCATGGGATGCCAACAGAGAGGAGGATGTCAGTAGGATCAACAGGAGTCTTCCTCTTTCTTTCGCGAGAAAGCATCAGCTTGTATTGTTTCAAAGCCGTTTCTGGGTCAGGAATAGGGTCATCTTCAGGAGGTTGAAGCCAAGGTAGGAAATAGCCATTGGCTGAGGAGGGTTCTTCTTCTAAAAACCAATATATCAATCAAGGGGTGTTAAGTGACCAACCGGGAGTAATGGTATTTTCTTGTAGAGATACATTTTTGTTAGACGAGGAAGGCTCTTCAATTTTTGGTTCATCGTCTATAGAGAAAGAAAGAGGAATTATCAACAAAAAAACCTACCTTTTTGAATTACTTCTTCTTCCTTTTCTAATTCTGTTTCAGTCGATATGGTTATCAGTGCTTCTTCTTGATTTTCAAGCGAAGAAGAAACGGGCGGTTTCTCCAAGGTCATAGGTTGGAATGTGGTAGGTTCGACGACCAGGTTTTGGCTGCTATCTTTAAAAGGAGACTCTTCAAAGAATGTTTCATTTAAATTAAGCTGAAAATTAACTTGATTCTTTTGGTGATCTTCTTTCAAACTCACAAGGAGACTTTCTAGAATGAAGGGATTGGGCTCTTCATTAATAGGTTTCTCTAAAATGAGTCCTTTTAAGATTGAATGATCAGTCAATGGTAATGAGCTAGATTGGAGTTGATTTTCAGCGTCACTAGAATCGAATTCCATAAGCTGAAATGGTTTAGTTTTATGGATATATGGTAATCCTTACCTCTTCAAGTATGCTAGCATCATCGTTTATTTGGTAAATAGGGCTGTCCATCGGTTGAATTTCAGCTAATTCGTGAGCATTGTGAGGCTAAAATGGCTACTTTTATGACTACAGTAGTCTTACCTCTTCAGCTTGAAGCGCTTCAGCATTAATTTGAAGAGCAGGGCTACCAATCGGTTGAATTTCAGCTAATTCTGGATCATTTTGCTGCTAAAAAGTTGATTGAGATTCTACAGCAATCCTCTCACCTGTTCATCATTTTGAGGGATTATTTCGGCAATAAAATTGTCTTGATTTTGGTCCATTGGTGGAGCATTACTCGATTTGATTAGATTCATTATTTGCATTTTCACCGCCAATTGCGAAGTCATTTTTGCCTTTTGTGCCTGAAAAGGGTAATCTCATTTTTATGATTAATGCAATCCCCTCACCTTGACTCTTCTATTCCGATATGATTTAGCAGCAAGTGACATCTTATTAGCTTCTTGGTTTGCACGATTTCTTCTGATAATGTTGACTATTTTGTCAATGATTATCTTATTCTCTTCTTCTGCAACAACATCAATTGGAGTAGCGGCTCGCTTCTTCCTTTTGTTGGATACTTGCATGGGCGGAATGCCTATTTCTCCTGCGATCATTTTCTCCAAATCTTCAGGGAAAGTTAATCCATGAACACTAGATGTCGGATCCGGATCTCTTTCTCGCCATTTTCTGAGATTGGCATCCACTATAGACAACAATTTTGGCAAAATAGCCCATTTAGCGCCTCTCTTTTTAGGTCCAATCTAAAATTAAAATAATTTGGGATTCCAATTAGTTAATCACAATTCCAACTTTATGAAAGTGGCTCGTTTTAACAGACAAATGATGTCGTACAGCGTTCTTCCACGCCTCATGAGCAAAGCGATAAAACGGAAAATTTACACTGAAAATGTTAAATCATTTGAGAGGGCTTGACTTACGTAATGAAATTGTATATTTCTGCTGTAGAAAGGCTTCCATTGTTGCTGTTTTTAATCGCAAGCGCAATCAAATCAGGGTAGGACCATCCTGGATGATCCCATCCATTTAAACGCTCTTGCTGAAAGAAAAAGATTAGCAAAGTTCTGTAGAATTGATCTGTCTATCAGCAAGATTTATTTGATCCCAGGGGTTTTTCCTTTTTTTTAGGCTATCGCGAGAGATTGACATCCAGCTGGCGCAACCCTGGGTGAAAGCGCGCGCTTTTTTATGATTAGCAGCCAGGGTGGTCGCTCACAAATCACTCTTTTCCATTTCTTTTTCAGATTGAATCCAAGATGAAAATAAGTCATCGCCCGGACGCTTGAATAATGGATAATGCCTAAGTAATCTGGCTAATTTCTTATATATTTCAACCCTCCAGGCCAAGATTAGATATTGGACTGAGCTTTTGAAAGAAAACTCACATTGGCCTCCACTTGGGGCCTGACAACCTCGTCGTTCTCCTCGTCTTCACTCTCAGCTTCAGCAAGATTTTGTTGTCTGTTTGCCCTCAGCACAATCTGGTGGGCTTCATCTCTTTCTTCATTTTCCTCGTGTCTTCTTCTCACTCTTGGCTCCCTCTTTATTCCTCTCCCATCTTCCTAAAATAGGGTATTATCTTGGAGGTTATGCTATAAAAATCACCCTTAGCTCGAATGTGGGCTTCGTCAAGCGCCCCGTTTTATGGAGTAATTCTATTTTTCGAAGTTTATTACAATGTGCTATAACAAGAGATTATAGACCTTTCAAGCCACAAAAATTTACCACTGGTCAGATTCACTTCGTTTACTGAAACGCCAGGAGTGTTGCAATAAAACCAAAGGACGTCATTAATTTTATCATCTCTTAGTTTATATTTCTAAAAGAAATAATTTTTTCACCTAAATTATTGTTTGTTACCTTGTTAGCTTTCTCAAAAAAATGTGCTCCTTTATCTACATTATGAATGAATGTAAATACCACTGAATAGTAAAGCTTTTCTAATTGGCTTTTGTTGGTAGCATTGCACAAACTTGGAAACATTTCTCTACAAATGGATCTAAAGAGCTCTAAAGCTAAACTCACAGCAATGTGTATCTAATGGTAGTGGGGGACCTAAAGCCTCCTAAAAGATAGGAGGCTAAACCGACGGCCACAAGTTTATCGTAGCCAATGATTTCCTTGATAGGTATTGTTGGGGACATTCTGGAAATGAATAATGTAGTGGAAGATAGCAAGGATAAAAGGCCAAGAATAAGATTCACGAGCTTTATCGTTTGATATGAGGTTCAGCCCGAGATAGACGATATAAGCTCCCTAGGCCAAGTTATTTATGATTATTGCGCTATTTAGCTGTCAATAAATTAATCAGGCATTGATGCCAGACCGATTGATTTACCCCCTCCCCCTCTCTCTCTCTCAGCTCGAAAAGAACGCATTCAAAATAATAATAGTTGTGACTAATGTTTGACCTTCGTTCAAACAAAGGAAAGGACAAAAAACGGCTGAGAGAATGAGTTCCCACGGCCTTAGCCCGTGATTAAGACTGGTAGATATAACCAAAGTGCACTTGTGCACTTGCACTTTATTCCCTCCCCGCTATAAAAAGAGAGTCTGGGAAAGTAAAAGTAAAAAAGTCATGGCCTTTTGTTGGCTGGAGGAGCAACATCGATCGATGGCAAACGTCAGCATATAGTAATATGCAGAGGCGGTGCTGAATAATGAAGATGAATCATAAGAAAAAAGGGAACGCTAGGTTTATTTAAAGAAGGCCTATAAATGGGGAGCTGTAGTCAGAAGATAAACTAGGTCAAATGCAGTGGGTAATATGAGAAATAAACAACTAACCGACTGCTGCTCATAGCCTATCTCATACTAGTAAACTACGGCCGAAAAAAGCCCTGCACGTACGCGCTGCCCCAATACAGGGGGCTTTGCGGCGAGACCCATCTTTTCCTTTAGTAACTTTTTAGTATTTAGGATAAAAATGTGTCCCGGTGCGGAGACCCTAATTATCGGTGCTCACTTTTAGGCCAAAAAGGTTGGAAGAAAAGAGGCTGAAAACGCCCCAAGATTATTGCAAAGGCTAGGGATGTTTTGCATCAAATTGCATAACTTGTTTACCTAAAATCCAGCGAAAACACATAAAAAGAAGAAAGGGTGCTTCGATTTTTACCGAAAGAAGTAAAAAGTATAGGCAACTTGAAAGCGAACGGGTACGAACACCCCCACAGCTGCAGCTAAAAATAGAATTGTAATTTTTGAACTTCCCGCCTATCAAAATGTCGAAATCGAAAAGCTAAACAGAAAAGGATAATAACTTTCCCCGCTTTACTGGCAAAAGAGAGAGCGCAGGACAATGGGTAGCAAGGTGGTGGCAGCAGGAGAGAGAAAGCCAGCCTGCGACAGATTCCCGCCGTTGCGGCACCCGCGAGCGGTCGCGTCGTAACGACTGTCGGGGTATGCCGCGACGCCATATGAGTCTCTCTCTCACAGCCATGGAGAATCACCATTGATTTTTCAGATTGGCCGGGAGGGAGAGATGAGAAGAGCAGGGGATTAGTTAGAGAACTGGCACCTGTCTCGCTCATGAGATAGAGTGAGAGAGAGAAGATTGATAGCACAAGGAT
This sequence comes from Oscheius sp. JU1382, assembly GCA_932521405.1. Lineage (NCBI taxonomy): Eukaryota > Metazoa > Nematoda > Chromadorea > Rhabditida > Rhabditidae > Oscheius > Oscheius sp. JU1382. The sequence goes on from OW051479.1 coordinate 9,148,145, forward strand.
TGGTGAAGGTCAGACACAAAGAGTTGGGATTTATGAAAGATCCGGCTGTCCGAATTTCCGCCAAAAACTATTCTCCTCCGTTCATCAGCAGGGCGAAAGTATATCCTTTTCAAATCAAAACAATAAACAACCCAAATTGGAGTATATTGATCCTGCCATTTCGGCTACAACCTACACCAATTAAAAGAGCGAGGCTCAACAAGCTGGTTCGAGTAAAGGCTTTCAAAACTGAAGCAAATCTGAGCCGCCGCTTCTTTCTGCGAGAATGGGGTGATCAATCAGCTGCCTAATTGCTGTAATTAATATAGCAATTTGAGGTGCAAGAGCTACTCCGCTCGAAAGGTTCGTCTATAAAAAGCCAGCGCTTTTAAATCATCGCTATTTTTCATTCCTTTTCTCTATTTCTAGATTAAAACAGTCTGAAAAATCTATCAAAATGGGCTTGAAAGTGTTATAAGCTGAAAGCTAGAGTCTCCTCTGTAAGAAATGTACAAAAAGCTGTTGATGCCTTTTTATGGCTTTTTAATATTCGACCATTTATCCGAAGAGATTCTTCTTGACAGCCTCTTCTATGTCCATATGACAAAGAAAGGCGGGATTCTCAAAGTTGCGGTGATTAGAATCGGCCGTAACCATGGCAACACTCCACTTGATTCTCATCTTGGACCAGCCTTGCTCGTGCTAACATGCTAAACATGCTTCGTCACGACTGGACACCAAGCCTTGGAGAGGCCCTGATGGCGAAGGACAGACGGAGTGTAGGAGATCTTGTGGTGGATCAATTTGTCGACGTTCAACGTTTCGATGTGGTGCTTCTTACCCCAGCCGAGAACATTCGCCAAGAGGTCGACATTCTGCGAGCTGAGAGGCAAATCAACTGGAGGAATGGGATCGTCTTTCACATTACGGTAGACAACATGTTGAAGAGCCATCCCAATGACTTCATTTTTGTCTCTCAGCACGAAACGACTCAAAGGATAGCAAACCATATTGTAGATGAATGCTCAACAGAAATCATACTCCGCCTTGATCTGCATCCCCTGCATAGTAGCTTCTGAGGCGAAGAAGTCGAAAATTGTATCCTTGAGGAAGCAGATGTGTTCAGGACGGGCACGAGTCAGCTTCATATTTCCGAAGTCGTGAACAATGTCTGTCTTCTTGATGTACTTCACTTGGAGGCCAATTGCACGTGGGTAGGTAGTAACGGCGTCATTTGATCTTGCTGTCGGTTTGGTGGAAAAGGAGCGCAGCTGAGCAGAAAATCTAGTCAAGAGCATTCAAAAGGAATGGAATTACTACAAAAATGGGATTTTAGATAACTTTTTTACTGACATTTACTAATTTCTGAAAAGATTGATGAACTTTCGCGAAAGGGGAGCAATATTTTTTATGTTTTATTGAATCACAAGCGGAACTCTTTGATAGGCTTGGGCCGAACGGTGAAAATTAAAATTGTAGCGAGGAGGTTTGATCCAACAATTATGACAAACTTAATAAAATCGACCATATATTGGGAAATAGGGCGTTTCTCGAAACATTTTTGTTTTAACAATTTGATTGGTTCATCAATCATTAGAGCAAAAAAGACCATAAATTCTTCCATCAAGACCCATTTTCCCAAGATGGGGACATTTTTTGAACGAGGCACTTGTTGGATGATTATTCCGAGAAGAAAAGTTAGAGCGACAAGCCCACTGGCAGCCATTGTGAACTGAAAAAAGGAGAAATTAAGAAATAAAAGCCGCTTTTTAACTCACCCTAGCTGATTTTGTAAAATCCAATGGCAAAGTCAACGCCGATAAACAGACAGTGCAAACAATAAGCGTTGGTAAAATCAAAAGCACAATATAAAATGTCGAATTTCTAACCAATTTCAGTCTTATCGTTGCAAAAGAATCAGGATCGATTTGAGTTTCAATATAATCATCTCGGTACAAATCCCATTCTGGAGTACCCTATAAATTTGCTTTTTTTCACCAAGATTATGCAGCAAGCAACCAATAAAATGTCATCTAACGAGTTTCCGCTGTCAGTAGCATTCTTCATAGACACTTGAGCTCTCTTCAAGCCACTAGCATATCCTCCACTGAAATCGATTCCACAAAATTGAGTGTCGAAAGGAAAAGCATCTGGGAATCTTTGTCTACAATAAAAGAAGCGTAGAACCAACCAATGCGGACGTTGCAAACTGTGTCGAAGTTAGCCTAAATTGATTACATTTTTATCTCCCTAGATCGACTACTAAAACCTTGAGGCTGAGGGTTACAAGCCCATCATATTGAACCAATGCTTCATTACTATCTGTCTCCTTATCGAACTTTTTGATTCCAACGCTGAAGATTTTGGGATATAGTAATCATAAAGTCAACAAGTCTTTCCTTGGAGTATTTTGGACAAAGGTCGAAGCACAAAAATTGACATTTGATCACGTTTTGTGAAAAATAATCCCTCAAATGACTCACCAATTAACACAATCTAGCGTTGGAATCCAAATAGAACTTGAAGGAATTATAGTGAGATTGTATCCCATGACATCTGGATCAAATGCGAGTCGCTTATCTTGCCAAGCCTATGAAAAAAGGATTATCTAAATGAGAGAACAAACAAAAACGACATTTGCTATGTAGGAGACGAGTTGTTGGACTTCGACCTGAACGATTTCTTAAGAATTTTAAAGGAAGAAAAGAGCTTACGACTTTTGTGAGAATAATAAATCCAACATCCACTTGAATAGGTACTTTCTCTTGATAAACATCGAAGGGCGAATCCTTTTTGTCATATTTTGGAAGACTTGAATTGTTTAAGATAGCCTGGTTGTAGGTGGTAAAAATAGTGTCGTTGAATTGACAACTGGCAGAGACAACTAATATTAAGAGGAACATCAAGGAAATAGTTAGTAGTTATTATTTTGTGTGGAAACTCTGTAGATCAAGTTTCAATTTTGGGTGTGCACTTGGAGGAGACAAACAGCAAGACACGGGAACAAAATGGACTCGGAACAAATATTAGGTGAGAAGATCTAGCTAGAATTTCCAAATAGATTATGCAATTTTATTCTTTCCATCATCTTTTTTTACAAAGAATAGTCATACTTAGGCTTTGGTAGGATGGTGAACATTAAAACTGTAGCGAGGAGGTTTGATCCAAGTATTATGGCAAACTTAATAAAATCGACCATATGTTGGGAAATAGGGCGTTTCTCAAAGAATTTTCGTTTTATATATTTGATTGGCTCATCGATCATCAGAGCAAAGAAGACCATAAATTCTTCCATCAGGACCCATTTTCCTAATATGGGGACGCTTTTTGAACGAGGCACTTGTTGGATGATTATTCCGAGAAGAAAAGTTAGAGCGACAAGCCCACTGGCAGCCATTGTATACTGAAATTAAAAGGAAAAGATCATGGTTAACTCACTCTTGCTGATTTTGTGAAATCTAATGGTAAAGTCAGCGCCGATAAGCAGACAGTACAGACAATAAGCGTTGGCAAAATCAACAACACGACATAAAACGTCGGATTTCTGACCAATTTAAATCTGATTGTGACAAAACCTTCAGGCTTTTTTAATAAATCAGCCATCTCATCATGATGAATATTCCATTCAGGAGTGCCCTAAAATCTCTTGTTTTCCAAAGTTAGAAACTAAAATAATACCAATAAGACATTTAAGCTTGATGTTTCATTGCCAATGGAAAGATCTGTATTATTCAAACCACCAGAATATCCTCCACTAAAATCAATCCCACAATGCTGAGTGTCGAAAGGGAAAGCTTCTAAAAACCGGGAACTTGCTTCCACAATTTCAAAGCCAACCTAGTGTTGTCGTGCAAACAGTATCAAAGCTAGCCTAAAAGCGATTTCATACCATTAAAAAAAATAAAACCTTGAGGCTAACAGTTACGAAGCCAGAATAATGGATAAGGGCTTCATTGCTGTCAGTCTCTTTGTCGAATTTTTTGATTCCAACACTAAACATGAAGCCTATTTTAGTTTTCAAATAGTTAATTACCAATTAAAACAATCAAGCGTTGGGATCCAAATAGAATTTGTTGGAATTACTGTGAGGTTAAACCCTAAAGCTTCTGGATCAAATGCCAGTCGCCTATCTTCCCAAGCCTGGAAAAAATTATTTGTATTATCGAATCAAAGAAACAAACAAAAACGACGTTTGCTATGTAAGAGACGAGTTGTTGGACTTCAACCTGAATTATCCTTTTTCGCGAAAACAAGCCGAAGCTTACAACTTTGGTCAGAATAATAAATCCAACTTCAACTATAATACTTGTTTTTTCGTGGTAAATATCAAAAGGAGATTCTCTTTTGTCGTATTTTGGAAGACTCGAATTGTTTAAAACTGCTTGGTAGAAGGTGAGATAGCGAGTGTCATCTAGACAGCTGACAGGGATGACGAAGAACAAGAAGAAGAGGAACATCAATCTCAAAGAAGTTGAGAATATATCAAGTTTCAATTTGGGTGCGTTCTTAGAGGAGACTTGTCAAACAAGACGAGACATGTGGAGAAAATATAGCCGGAACAAATAGTGAGGGGGTGATTAAACTATTCTCTTCCACAAATGACAAAGAACAGGAGAAGGATCTACAGTATCTTTTCAAGCAATTTGTATACCTTTATTACAAGCTAAATATTCGGTTTGGTGCTGGTTGGATAGTGAACATTAAAATTGTAGCGAGGAGGTTTGATCCAATTATTAGGCCAAATTTAACAAAGTCAATTGTAGCTTGAGTCAGTGGATGTTTCTCAAAATATTTTCGTTTTATAAATTTGATTGGTTCATCGATCATCAGAGCAAAGAAGACCATAAATTCTTCCATAAGGACCCATCTTCCCAACACTGGGACGCTTTGTGAACGAGGGACTTGCTGGATTATTGTTCCGAGGAGGAAAGTAAGACCGACTAGTCCACTAGCAGCCATTGTGAACTGAAAAGAAGGAATTTACGATCATCTGTTTCTTTCTTAACCCACCCTTGCCGATTTTGTAAAGTCTAATGGCAAAGTCAATGCCGACAAGCAAACAGTGCAGACAATAAGCGTTGGTAAAATCAAAAGCACAATATAAAACGTCGAATTTCGAACCAATTTGAAGCGAACTCCAACAAACGAATCCGGATCGACTGGTGCTTGCAAAGAGTCTTCATGATAAATATTCCATTCTGGAGTGCCCTTTAAAAGCACTCTTCTTCTATCAGTCAACAAAAATAAAAATTACCAATATTATCTGCATGCCGATATGATCATTCACATAGACTCGTGCTTGCTGCAAGCCGCCAGCAAATCCTCCATTAAAATCGATTCCACAAAATTGGGTGTCAAATGGAAAGTTTTCTAAAAGTTGGTTACTTTTTCGAATAAAAATAATTGAGCCAACCGAGACGTACATTGCAGACGGTGTCGAAGCTAGCCTAAATGGTTTGTTATCATCATATTTTTAAAATTAAAAACCTTTAAAGCTACGGTAACATTTCCATCTGATGTGACTATGGCTTCGTTGCTGTCTGTCTCCTTATCGAACTTTTTAACACCAACGCTGAAATCAACTAAAAGATGATGAGAACTTTCAAAAGGGAGACACTTGATCGCCCATTGTTTCTTGTTTAAATCACACGTAAATGAATACTAGATTGACTCACCAGTTGAAGCAATCAAGGGTTGGAATCCAAATAGAATTCGAAGGAATTACTGTAATATTATAGCCCAAGACATCTGGATCAAATTCTAGTCTTTTATCTTGCCAAGTCTAGGAAAAAAAGATAGTTTTATCCTTGAAAAACATACAAAAACGACGTTTGCTATATAAGAGACGAGCTGTTGAGCCTCAATCTGAATTTATCAGAAACTTTCAAGAAAGAAAAGGACGTACGACTTTAGTCAAAACGACAAATCCTACTTCAACTTTGATTAACATTCTCTCGCGGAAAACATCATACGGCGACTCCTTTTTATCATATTTTGAAAGATTTGGATTATTAAAAATAGCTTGGTTGAAAGTTGGATAGCCGCTGCTATTTTGGCAATTGGAAGGGATGGCAGAGAATAAGAAGAAGAGGAACATCTAGCTAGACAGGAAGGTAAAAACGAGTAGAGCAGATTGAATTTCAATGTTGAGTGCGTGATTAGGAGCTTATTGAAGCTTTTTAACAAGGGGCGACATGAGTTTAAAATGTATTCGGAACAAACATTTGGCAAGTTGATTAGGTTAAATGATGAAGAAATAGATTAAGGCAAAGATCAGTTTAAACTTCCCGTTGTTTATGACAGCCTCAATTATAGAATTCCCGTCGCTTTTAGCATCAATGCTTTGATTTTTTTTATTAAGAAGAGGAATATCTTGTTTATACAATCTCAAAAATATAACATCAAAATATACAAATATATAACCTTCCAAGATGATTCTTTAATTCTTGATCTCTATATGATTCTAGTCTGATTCTTGGCTCGCCTACTCATTTAGCAAACATGACGTGCCTCCGTTCCTTCAAAAATCCGAACCGGCTCGAACTGTAGAAAGCACAAACATTAGCCCCTTGCTCCAGGCTATAAAGACCCCGAAGAGTTCCAAAAGTCATCCAAGAAAAAATGGCTCGTCTCTTCTTCTTCCTCGCACTCTTCTCCGTTCTCTTCGTCCTCTCTGGTAACTAATCCCATTAATAAATCAAAATATAATCATTTAGAAGCCAGAAGATGTGGCCCCAATAATTCTTGCCCTCTTGGTCATTTCTGTCTGCAGAAGGAGTGTTTTGTGAAGACAAATGAACGATGTCGCACTGGCTCCGATTGTGGAAAAGGCTTTGGAAAATGTATCCAATATCCCAGCCCTCATGATCAACTTGGAACTTGTTATGTCGCCATCGACTAAGAAATAAATATTTCCCTTGTCAATTCAAACCAAAACTTTAAAAAAACAGCTTTGTTGAAAAACTTGATCAATTCCTCGCTAACAAGCCCTTCCTGGGAAAATCACAGTGTAAATATAGACAAAGTAGTTGAAAGCCCAGGAGAATAAAAATAAGCGTGTTTGAACAAGAGCTAGAATAACAATGAGCATACAACTTGCACAGCCTAGGGTCAGTGATTGTTCATCCCCTTGAGAGTATATAACTTTTGGGGTTTCCAGCTGACCATCAGCCGAGATGCTACTTTTATTGTTATTTCTCTTTTCAATTCCTGCAGAACCTGCAAAAGCGAAGGACTGTAGAAGGCCAGAGATCCCCCCTTGAATGATTGTATCCTTCCCTGGGCTGACTAAAAGACAACAAGATGGCTATAGTTTCCCCAATGAAACTGTGGCTGTTTTTCGGTGGGATATTTTTCCTTTTGTTTTAAATTTTTTTTAAATCTCTAGTTGCCATGAAGATTTTAAAATCGCTGGGTACAATTTGACCGAAGAAGATTTAAATGCGTTTCCATTCAAAGCAGTTTGTAATGATGGCTATTGGGGCCAATATTTTATGAAAATACATAGCGATGACGACTACTGTCTAAATGAGATTAAAAATCTAGAAGTTGAAAATGTAAGTCTAAATTGTGATAATTATTAGAATTTTAAATAATTAGGAATTCACTGGCGAGAAGCAACCCCTCCCTCTGAAAAAATGCATCGACATTACTAAAAGGACAATACTGTAGTTTTGATTTCGCGTCAAAGATGTCCTAATTTTTAGAAAAATCAAATTCCCCCACGGATTTAAGCGCTTTTTTCCTATTGTGGAGACAACTTCTAAATTAAATTATATCGTCGGCTTGGCTGAGAACTCAACTTCAAGCAATAATTTTGAAGCAAGAAATTACCTTTATAAGCAAAGTCATAATGTTTATAAAAGCTATGATCAATTTTCTCTTATAATGAGCAATGCTAGTCTATGCTCATTGCAATTTCTTCATACTGGAACGGGTGAATAAGCACCTTTTTTAAATTTACTTTTTGTTTTTAGACGATCCAGCATACTGCAATCCAAAATTGCTAAAAAAATCCTGAACAAATGAGACTAGCCAAGATAATCGGAAGACGAGCCTTCTATCAATGCCTTGGAGATGATCTTCCTTTTGGTTCATTGACTCAATCTTGTGATGATGCGATGCATTTGGGTGAATATTGTGATAGAGCTACGATTGAACCATTGAAACAAAATACAATCTGTCCTCGCAATTCTTTCAAAGGAGAGGAAGATATTCACTACGAAGCTAGATGTAATGAAACAAACAAAGTCCAAGGAAATGGGGATAATTGTCTATGTGAACCATCCTTTTATCGTCATCCAGATGGAAGATGCGTCAAATTTTCTGAGTGTCCAGCCAAGAGTAAAACCACCCTTTTTAATTAAAAAACAACCAATTCCAGTGAGACAAGGACCCTGCGCTGATTTCGAAAACTATATAACAAGAACACATCGATATAGTGGTGTTCGCAGTTGCAATTGCAAAAATGGATTATATCGAGTAGAAAGCACAGGCAAATGTGTGACACCCGAAGAGTTTCCTGAAAATGATGAGAAACTCTACAAAGACATTGGTCACGATATAAATTGCAGAGGAGATGTAAGAGTTATTTTTGTTTAAAACAACGATATTCTAGCTCGTTCGTCAATTCTACATTAAAAGATACTGTGAGACTGATCTCTACAGAACTAGGAAGGGCGATTGTGTGAAGAAAGAAGATTGCCCAAAGGAAGAGACTAACTCCATCTGGTGGAATTAGAAAAGCGTTGAAAGAGTCGATGTCTGTACATTTTTATAGAAAGCAATAAAATAATATTTTCAAAGTATTCCCTTCATGCAAAAAGAATAGAAAAAACATAAAGACATTAGAAACTACAGTCATGGAGTGCTACCCGAAATACTACTGATTTTTCAAGTTCACTCGCCTACTCATTTAGCAAACATGACGTGCCTCCGTTCCTTCAAAAATCCGAACCGGCTCGAACTGTAGAAAGCACAAACATTAGTCCCTTGCTCCAGGCTATAAAGACCCCGAAGAGTTCCAAAAGTCATCCAAGAAAAATGGCTCGCCTTTTCTTCTTCCTCACACTCTTCTCCGTTCTCTTCGTCCTCTCTGGTAACTAATCCCATTAATAAAGCAAAACAAGATTGATTTTAGAAAGCAGGAAATGTTCAATCAAAGGAAAATGTCCATATAGTGGGTATTGCCTGGACAATGAGTGCTATAAGGATACACATAAACCATGTTCAACAACTAACTCCTCTACTTGCGGAAAAAACGGAAAATGTGTTAGTTATAATGCAGAGCCATGGGCTCATGGCGCCAGGTGTCTTGTATTAGATGAAAATTAGAATTTATTCATTAAAAATAAAATATTTCATTTTTTTTTAGCAGCTTGAGTCAGCAAATTCCTTCTTAAAAATTGCAATGAATAGCAGAATTCCAAGAGATGAAGATTTGTAGCTGGGAAAACTAGAAGAAAGTAATGAAAGGTGATGAAATCGAAGAAAGCCCAATGATTCTCTACTGGAAAAACGCTATTCCCTAGAAGGAGGCGAGTTGATTCCCGAGGGCCCTTCTTTTCTTTCATAATTCTTTGACAGAAATACAAATCTTTATTGTGCAATAATGTACAGATAAGGGACGCAAGAGATTACAAGAGCTCCGCTTTTGGACAATCTTCCTTTTTAACGCAATCACCTTTCCTAGTTCTAACGAGGTCTCCTTTACAGTAGAATCTACCATAAGTGTAGTAAACATTCTTAAAAAATTGAATCTAATTGCATTGAAAGAAGGAACTACCTCTCCTTGGCAATTTATATCAAAATCCTTGTACTTTTCGCTTGAATAGTCATATGCATCATTCTCAGGGTAGTCCTCAGCTTTAACGCATTTTCCTGTGCTTTCCACTCGGTATAATCCATTTTTGCAAATACATTGTCTTTGATAGAAGTAGGAGTAGAAGTTGGAAGGAAACAAAAAGTTTTCGAAATCAGCACAGGGTCCTTGTCTCACTGGAATTGGTTGTTTTGTTTTTAGTTAAAAATGATGGTTTTACTCTTGGCTGGACACTCAGAAAATTTGACGCATCTTCCATCTGGATGACGATAGAAATCAGTTAAGCAGCTACAACCATTCTCATCTCCTTTCCCTATTTTTGTTTCATTGCATCTAGTCTCAGTTAGTGATTCCCAATCAAATTGCGTGATTGAGTTGACTGGGCAACTATTATCCACCAAATAGTTTTCTCTTGTTTTTGTACAATATTCATTATAAGTATCGCCGCAACGAACGGGCGATGAATTAATTTGCTGTTCATCTCCTAGACATTCATAAAAGACACGTTTTCCAATTATTTTGGCTATTTTTGCCCCTGATGGGGTTCCAAGCAGAGCAGGATTACAGTACGAATCATCTTCTGCAAAGCTAAAGTGTTAAAATCAAAGAAATCTCACCACTAAGTCGTAGAAATTTCAAAGAGCACAAGCTATTATTTCTAATTATGAAGGAATATTCATCAATATCACGTCGAACATCATTATAGATTGGCTTATAGTTTGGAGAAAAGCAAAAATTAGATCCTGGTATTGTAGGATAATTCAGTGAATACTGCAAGCAAATTGTACTATGTGGGGTTGGAGTAATTTCTGCTATAGGGATTGTAAGAACTTGTTCAGTGAGTTTTACTGTCCTAAACAGTTGGAAATATCAGAAGCGATATCGTATTCTTTCTAATAGAAGCTTTCCCAAAAATTGTGGGAAGAATGTCAACAAATTCGTGGCAAACTAGCCCTGGGAAGGCTTTATTAGAAGAAATACGGTAGTCTCAAACTTACAATAAAGCTGTTCCCCTAATGTTTATGCATTCCTTCAACGGGAGGGGGTGTTTTTCGCCAGTGAATTCCTAAATTTTGAATTATTATTTCCACAAAAAAACTCACATTTATCATTTCAATATTTTTTATTTCATTTAGGCAATATTTTCCATCGTACGGTTTCTCTACTTTAGGCCACCATGCGCCATTTCGGCAGGTTGAATTGAAAGAAATCCATTCTCTATCGGAACCAATGTAACCAGAAAGTGGAAAATCTTCATGACATCTAGGGGTTTTTACTTTAAAAAAAAGAGGAAAACAACCCACCGAAAGACAGCCACAGTTCCTCTTGGAAAAGTACTTCTATCTTGTTGTTCTTTAGTTAATCCAGGGAAGGATAAAACCAATCTGGGAGGGACTTCTGGTCTTGAGCATTCCCTCGCTTTGATGGCTACTGCAGCAATGGGAAAGAGAAATAATAAAAAATGCAACATGGAAGACAATCATGATGATAGCCAAAAACCCTGGTATTTATATTGTCCGAGGATGAATAAGCACTGGCCCTGTGGGCTGTGCAATCTAACAACTCTATTATTATTCATTTAGCTCTTCTGTTGTTCAAATATACATGTAATCAGCGCATTTTTTTCTAGTTTGGACGGTGCTTTCTCAATCTATAGTCACGAATATCATCCCCCTACGCCAAACAAAAAAGTAGAGAGATATTTATTTTTTAAAGCTATTAAGAAGTAGCGACGTAGCAAGTCCCACGATCGGAATTATTATTAAGAGTTAGGACGCATTTTCCAAAACCTTTTCCACAATCAGACGCATCTTTGCAGCGTTGCTTCGTCTTTACATAGCATTCGCTTTCCAAGCAGAATTGACCACAAGGACAAGGCTTATTTGATCCACAGATTCTGCTCTCTAAAATCAATCTTGTTTTACTTTATTAATGGGATTAAGTACCAGCAAGAACAAAGAGAACGGAGAAGAGTGCAAGGAAGTAGAAGAAACGAGCCATTTTTCTTGGATGACTTTTGGAACTCTTCGGGGTCTTTATAGCCTGGAGCAAGGGACTAATGTTTGTGCTTTCTACAGTTCGAGCCGGTTCGGATTTTTGAAGGAACGGAGGCACGTCATGTTTGCTAAATGAGTAGGCGAACAAAGAAGCAGACTCGAAAAAGAAGGCAGGAGGTGCAAGGATCAAAAGCTGCAAAGCTATTTGAAAGAGAAGCTACAGTATCCCCTTCAAACATTTGTATTTTTATCCTAAAATTGGTTCAAAGAACTGAAGAAACATCCAATTTGTTGACGAAATGAAAAACTTTTTTCTTTGAATTATCTGTTCTCTTTATCAATCTCCTTCTTCCCGTTCCTGTTTCAGTCAACGAACAGAACAGTTTGTTCCTCTTTTCCTCAGAAAATAAGACTCATTTATCTATTTTTTTTTCATCTTTCTAGCAGCAGGACAAGAGACTAAAGAAGAGTTCTTTGAGGTTGATTAAATTATTTAAAAAAAGAGAAAATTACCCCTCTATTTCAGTCGCTTTATTCCTCCGCCAGTCATAGTAACATCGATGCTTGGACTGCAGATAATCTCCCAGCTTGGTGAGAAGTCCAAAGAGTTATCGTAAACATCAAAGAATCAAAAGAAAAGCGAATGAAGAAAATCTCCTCTCTCTCTAAAAAAATTTTCCACCCATCGGGTAACTCTAGACTAAAGGAATAATTTTAAAAGTCTTCTTTAGGCGGAGCAAGTTCCTCGTTTTGCTAATATAATTATGGTGATTTATTATCTCAAAAGGGAGCAACTTGAATCAGAAATTGATAAAGATAAGATCCCAGCTTATATACAAGCTATTGGTGAGGCTTACACAACTAGTACTCGAGATGAATTCACCAAGGGGACAGAGGACGAGAAGAAGGCGTTTATCTGGAAGATTGTCAGCAATTCCAGGTTGTATGAGTGATTGAGATTTTTTGAGTAAAAATACTTAAAAAGACTCTTAAAAATGTCCCCTCATTTCCTGTCGATTTCGCATCAATTAGTTGCTTTTAAAATTATTTATTACTTGGCGCAATTGAATCCGAAATAGATTTAGATCTTTTTAAAGTAGATTTAGGAGGAATAAAGCTAGTCGAAAGAGGTCCAATATTTGATTTGGCTGGATTCCTCCCAAATAATGAGATAAGTCCCAATCGAATGGGCTTAAAAAAGCATAAAATAGCAAGAATTAAAATAGGAATAAACATCATTCCATTAAAGGTAGCCAGCACATAGATGTCAGCTCTTGGTCCCATCATATAACAAAAAAATATAGGGCCCATTACAGTAATTCCCAAGTATGAGGATACAATCGCCTGGAAATTATGATCAATCAGAATTTATTCAACTGACCAAGAAGATTAATTGCCGTTTGACATTATTAAAAGAAAATTTGGATTGATGCTCCTTCTGATGTTTCCAAACAATTCGAATCATAACTCCGCTAGGGAAAATGATAGTACAAGAGGAAACCAAAAAACAGAATGACGATAATTGTGGAATAATATAATAGCCATAACTTCCAGGAAAAAAGTAGACTTCCTTATCGAATAGACTCGGATAAATCACACGGTATATTTCAAAATTCGCCATTTTGATTGAATTCGAATCACCGGCGGTGAGATAAAACACAGGAAATATGACAAATTGCGGTAGGAGATAGTAAAAAAAGCAGACGATGACAATCATTATTTTACTCTTTAAGAAATGAGAATTTCGTTGAAGGAGATAAACCATTCGTAGATAAAATGTCGGACAAAGTAGGCCAAAATTTGCTGGAAAACATCTAATTACTGTAGCTCATTTTCTTCAGTCTTATAGAGGAGACCAAATACTAACTCAACTTCCTTACATCAAAAATAAATAATAAAAGTTGATGGAAATTTAAAGAATTTAAGCCATAATACTCACCGATTACAATGGTAATGCAAAGACTCGATTGAAACACTTGAGAGATACCATAATCCGTAAAGAGTCCAATAAAATGGATGGCATTATAGGGGAGTAACATGATTGGAAAAGCGAGAAATGCCAAGTCAATTTGAAGGATAATTGACCTAAAAAAGTATGATTAATTCTCTACTTATCTTCTCTCCTTACAATATAGTATGAAGAATGATGAATCTCCTCCAAATTGGAGAGATTCTTCGAGCTGGCTTTAGGAATAAACAATAGAGCAATAGAACTCCAAATAGGATGGTCAAAATGGCGACAATTTTGGCTGGATAAGTGGAGAGAAATGGCTTATCAGAATAATATGGATTAATTGTGTAATTTTCATTCATTATGAGAATGAAAGAATGATACTTTTGGTTGATTAGCGAGCCAGTTGAGATTAAATTTCTGACGACAGGTGCTCAACTTCTTGAACATAACAATGCCCGCCAAAGAAATTTTAAATTAAATGGTGACAAATAAAAGTTAGATTCAACTTCTCATGTCTATATTGAGCAGAAATGATGTATTTCCCCCTCAATTTCCGAGTCTATGATCGCCAGTTCATTATCTCTCTCCAGTCTAGATTTCAAGAATCAAGCTTGATTAGAATGTCCTGAAACTTATTGGTACAATATCTGCATTTAAGCATGAAAGCAGCTAGAGGGAATAATTATTGGATTGGAATATTTAAAAGCAACAATGGGTTTTTAAAAGCCAAAGTAGAAACCAAACTCGAACTTTGACACCAGATTTCTGTAGACTTGGTACCCATTCTTTCTCTTCTCGAAGAAAAAAATCGGTCTTCTTGTTCTATGAAATTAAATCTCAAAGATCAAGTGAGACGAATTTTCCCCGTCTAAATATGTTCAAGTTGAAAGCTGAAAAACCAGCTCATTATTTTGTTTTTTTTCGATTAGATTTACAGCTCTCTCCCCCCTCTCTTTCTCTAACTAACATTTAGTGGGCAATAATTTTGGCCTTTTATTGGATAGCCAAGCCACCAAAGAACGTCGCCATCTGCTCTCCCCACAAAAAGGATTAATTCCGGCTGATTTATAGAGAAGAAGATCTTAGTTGGCTTGTATTTTAACTGGGAACTTTAGGTTCATATGAAGCCTGCGCACTAACGCGTACAGGAAGATTAATCGTTTTCTTCTTTGATAGAGACTTTCCCAAGGTCCTCCAACAGGCACTTTCTTTTATTACCTTAATCTTAGAAATGGCCCCCCTCTAATCTCCAGCCATTCTCCCTTTCCTCCGCCCTTGTTTATTGCCTTCTGGCGAGGTAGTTTTTCTTGTGAACGGCCATCAATCTCCCAAATGCTTTCCTTCGCCTTCCTAGTGCTAGTTTCTTTAAGTTTAGCTGCTAGTACTAACGAAGAACTTGTAAATGTAAGTCAACTTTTATTTTACTTAAATTATTCTACAGTATTTGTTCGAGATATCTGAGCTATTCGCTGAAGATTTAAAAAGATACTCCGAGGTGGATCGACAAATATTGAGGGATGCTTATGCCGATAAAGGAGACCGCTTAGCCTTTGGTGTGGAAGATTTTGAGCATATTTTTGGGCCAATTCAATTCCAACAAATCCTCCAGAAGAATGAAGAAATGAAGACTGTTTTGGATAAGAAGACCGCCAATAATTTTATGAAAATCGTGGGAGAGATGCTCTTCGTCGCTAACGATGAAGAATACCCCTATTGGAGAGATGATTCAAAGAAGAATCAAATCAAGATGAAGATTAAGAAAGTGAACGCTAGAAAGCAAAAGAAAAACGAGCTCTGATTCTAGCAATTCTAGATTACTTTAGTCTTTAGTTTTTAAACAAATTGGAGCAACTTTTGAACCTTTTCATGCTTGATAACTTTTCTGAAAAAAATGCTCAAACGCTTTATAAGTTTTGTCTTCCTATGTGGGTGCGCTGTAGCTCATAAAAGCGTCTTAAAAAAGACAAATATGGGCCCATTTTACGTTCAGAAAGATGGAGAATCGATGCTGATTAATAGCGTCTGGAAGCCGTTCCAAATAGCCAGCTGGTCCTACAAAGCTATTGATCAAGCGAGAAGATAAACGAAACTTTATTTTTCTCATCTAAGAAATCGCTTATTTGTGAGCAGTTTGACGATCTTCTCGTTGTTTGTCTCCAATATTAGGGCATCAAATATTTTGTCGAAAATGATGTTCTCCCTCTCGAATTGGCTAAGATTTTCTTGATAATTCTTTGACAGCGAAATCATAGCAACTTCACCAAATATCTTAAAGAATTCCCTCTCTTCGACGTTTAATTCCAAAAAGTTGAAGATTTTCTCCTTCTGCTGAAGCATTTTATCCAAAATTGGGGTTTTTCCCTCCTCATTCTTGAAGAAATCCTCACAAACTCCTGACGAATAGAAAATTCTCATTTGTCTTATCTCAGCAGTAAAAAGAGCTTCAATTATTGCCGGATGTTTGTAGAAAAATTCGATTTCTTCTTGGCTATATTGGGACATTATCTCTTTTACAGTGTGATAAATATACTGAAAATTTTGACTGATTTGAGAGCAAAAAATCATAAAATTAAACTAATTTCGACTACATTAATCCAAGAATTGAGTTAGCACGCAGGAAATTCAAAATTCCTGGGCAAATTTCTCTTAAAAAGTGATGAAATCAAGCGCAGTAGTAATACGGTAGCTTACATTAACTAATCCATCTAATGCTGGCCAAGCAGTAGATTTTTGAGAGATTGAACAAAAAAGAAGAAGAATAGCAAAGAATGGAACACGTTGGAAGAATTGCATCGGAACGGCGACAAGACAAGCTATAAGAGATAGGAAGATAGCTGTCAATCACTCATTCAAACCAACAAAGCAGATGGTCTAATCAAAGTACAATTTTATAGGTTCGAAGAATAAATAATTCTAAAAGGTAGGAATTTCTTTCAGCTGCTTCGGACTTATTAATACTCATAACGTTCATTGACTCAAATCTTCTAAACTTCAACTGTTTCGAACAATTTTATTCGGTGACTTGGAGCCAAATTAAACTCTAGGGTTCAAACTCAAGAAGGGTTTGATCTGGAGAGCTGTAGGTTCCAGCATCAGTCTTAACAAATGCCTTGATGATCAGTTTTCCATCAGTGACGACAGCATTAGTCTCTGGGAGAACAACCTTTCCATCCTAAAATAGCTGAATCAATTGAGTAAACTCTCTCTAAACCTTGGTCACAAATTTGCTGCAATGATTCGACTTATCTCCAACATCGCAGTGTTGGATGTATTCAACTTCGTAGCCTCGTTCCCTCTCCCATGTTTTGAGTTTTCTGGCCAAGATCTATCTCAGCTTTATCGCCAACCTAGATGAGTTTATTGCTGAGAAAAGAACCTACTTTAACTTGAATAATGCCAACAGAAATCAAGGTGACAGATATGAGGCAAAGGAATAAGAGAGCCGACTTCATTCCTAAATGGTTTCTCCTTTAGTTTAAAGACAATCAAAAGGTATATAAAACAATTTTATGGGCCAATTATAGCCTATCGGGTGGGAAAAGGGGGATCATTGGTTGGATAACGAGGAGAACAATTGAATCAAAAGCTCAAGATCTCGAGAGAGGTGAGAAGAAGCGACTTCTTCTCTTGGTGAATGGAAGAAAATAGCATCCGTTTATATTGTTTTCCAGGCTGGGAATTGGTATTTGAGAAGGAAATAATGACGAATTCTTTCCTTCAAAACAACAGACAAATTCCATTCTCTCTAACAATATTTAAAATGAAGAAGAATTAATCAACTGAAGCTCTTCGAATTGATATTCGAGAGAAAAATAATGACGAGAAAAGACAAAATTACAGTCAAATTTCATGATTCAGCTCTTGGAATTGGAGGAGAATTAATCAATTAGCTGGCTAGGATGATGTCTTTCAAGTTTAAATAAAAAAGCTAGCTGAAATTCTCCTAAAAAGCAGATAAAAGCGAAATGATATAATTATTTTTATTTATATTTTTTGGATCTCATTAAAGAGATGAGCTTTTAAAATGACAACCTTTATCATCGTCCTCTTTTCAGCTAGATTTAAACCTTTATATTCCTCATATCCACTCAAAAAGAGGATTTCCATAATCAATCGGGAATAAAATATCCTTTTCGGTATGTCCATCCCAACAAGTTTGTCTTGGAATTGCTTGGCTAGTCCAAAATATTCAGGCAAATATAGAATTAATGCAGGATCGAGTTTTTCAACAATTGAATCAAGTGAAGCGAGGTCATCGAAATCATTTAGGTCCATGCTTAAATCTAACGAATAAATATCGACAAAGGCTTCTTGATTTTGCATTAGGGCGTTGTATTTTTCCTCGGGGTAGGTTGTCAACGCTTTGGAGAATCCTTCAGCAAATTCGAGCATTAGCTTTAAATTGATGAGAAAAGTTTTTTTAAAACTCACATCGATTAATTTTTCGTTGACTAGAACCTTCGTTTCTGTTGTTTCTGCAGAATAGAAGAAGAAATTAACTAATAGGGCTAGATTGAATAAAAGCATAAAGACACGTCACAACCTGTCTCTTGAGATAGTGAGGGCAAGATCAATTCCCTTTGTTTGCCAACAAAAAAAAGGTCTGCTGGCATTTATCTCTCCTACAGATTAGAATCAACCTCGTGTTGGTTATTCATCAAGGAGAGATGGTTTAAAGCTTGAAAAATACTAAAAGAAGCTGCATTCAGAATTTAAAAAAGACTCGCCAAGTTCTCTAAAAATGCCTTGGAAGGTGAGAAATCTTGGACTTTTCACTTCAAGAATTAGAGAAATAATCCAAACTTCTTATGGAAATAAAGTAGACAATTAACCGAGAAAAAGGAGATAAAAGCATAAAACTGTTCCTTTCATATGAGCTCTTCTCTTCGTATTTATCGCTTTTCTATAAGCTTTCAGCTAATAGAATGCTAAATTTTTCCCCTAGTTTATTCCATTTTTATAGCTCTCTTATCAAGCTCAATTTTCCATCTCTGGTGGTAGTTTAAAAGGCCGTCACAGCTCAATTTTATTTGCACTTCTCTCTGGATTGAAAAGTGTATCACCAATGATAGTTAAAATTATCGCTTTTTTCTCATCTTCACTCCCATTTAAGAAGTCCTCCTCTAATGAAACTAAAAATGTCCTCAAGATGGTTTCCATCCCCTTCTCCGAGTCATATCCCCTCTCTTGGAATTCTTTCTCCTTCGCTGAGAAGACTTGCATAAATTCATCAGCGAATTCCTTTACATCCTATAAATAAGAAAGATTCTAATCGAGAGGAAAAAATAATGTACCACATATTTGTGTAAAGTCGATGACTCCATGAACTGTTTCTCTCCCAAAATGGCATATTTAATAATGTCTCTTTGCAGCATTCTAGTGAGCTCTAATTCCTCCTTGGAGAAGCTTTTATATTCAAATGAATAACTCTCAGCAGTTGAATAAAGGCTCTAAAAGGTGTTTTAAAAAAAGAAGAAAAAGGGGATAACCTCAACCAGGGATTCTAATTCAGCTGGTGTGACATTTATATTAGCTAATATTGATGAAATAGCCAATAAAAATAGGAAGATAGAAGCCATTTTTAGAAGAAAATAAGCTCCGGTCAGTTGGATTAACCAAGGAGGAGAGAGAGGGATTACACTGCTGCTCGTTTACTGGCGCGCTGGGACCTGGACTTCTCTCTCTCTCTCTCTCTCTCTCTCTCTCTCTCTCTCTCTCTCTCTCTCTTGAGATCAGGGAGAAAAATCAAATTTGTCTTCAAAATTGTATAAAATATCCCCTTAAAATGTAGTTTATTCTCGGAACCAAACTGCACACTTCGTTTGTCTATCTTCTAAAGATCGAAAGCGGCAAAACCGCTCTCCGATCTGGAGCGATCACAATTGTTTGCTGCAAGAATTAAAGCAAAAGCGTTGTTCCGTTCCCCATTCCCCCTCCCCAAAAATGGAGCCAGCTGCTGCGACTGATTGCCCTGCTTTCTCCTCTCCAATTGACAAAGATATCTCCAAGTCGGCAGTTCAACGAGCCCAATCAGTTAGCCTCTCTCGTCCAGATTTCATCAATGCCAGCAGCTTGGTGTCTCGCTCGCATTCAGTCCATCCAACTCTTTCTCAAACGCCAGTTGAGCTTGTTCTAACTCCGCTGGTTCAAAGCCCAATCGATCCACTTCCTATTCGCTATTCTCAAATTGATAGGACAACCAGGAGCTGCGCCTGTAGTTGCTCCTGCCAACGGGAGTTGTATTCCAACGGCCGGGTGCTGCCCAGCATTGGACAATTCAGTCTACCATTTCATTTGGAGCCTCCACCTCCTTATGTAATTAATATCCAGGAGGTTAGAACTAGCAATCAGGTGAGATGTAAAGAAATCTTTCTTTAAAAAATTTGAACCCTTTTTTATGATATCCTCTAGCCAAATGAAATAAATTCGAGCAGCGAGATTTTCATTTTATTTTTGCAGGCAGATGGCGAAATAATTGAGCATCGAATTGCTATAGAAAGAGGCATTTCTCTGATCAGCACAGAAAAAAATACAAAGACAACGAAGACTCAAGCGCTCAAGTTTATTGTTACAATGTTGACATGTACATTTCTTATCTACTTTTTCGCAAGCATTCCACATATCTTTTTAGAAGAATCTGAATAAAGTAATTTAAAGAGTGGAAATTTATTTGAATTTTTATTTTAAAAAAAGAAGCAACTCTTGCAGAACAGACATGTGATTCAACATCGAATCTCAATAGAAAGAGGTCTCTCAACTATCATCAATCCGTCAATCGAAAATAAAATAGCTCCATCGTTGAAGAAAGGCTGCTTTGCTGCGGTTATGATCACTTGTGCAGTGCTTTTAATTGTCTTTCTCGTTGCTTTTAGTATCTGGCCACCAAAATAAATCAATTATTTATTTAATCGCTAGATGGACCAAGATTCTCCCAACTTCCAATCGATGCTTTGACTTCTGGAGAGGATTTTTGAATAATTTCTAGGCTGTCAACCGTTCCATCCTCATAAAATTCAAACCATGGCTTAAAATTCTAAAAGTTTTTTCCTAAAATTTAGGATTTTTTTCTTCTACTTACGTATTTGAAATCAACCATTTCACCCAGAGGAGCCATCTCTGCCAGCTTTCTCTCCTTTAAATGTAGTTTTCCATTCTTGAAGAAGAAAGTGATGAAAAGAGGGATTGATGAGATCTCATTTTGAACAATTAATGGCGGCCTCCAGAAGTTTTCCATACAATGGGAAAGGGCCTAAGCCTTTGAGGTAAAAGGAATTAGAACTTACATGAGAAAGATTGACTTGCTTTCTCTCCAATAGGAATAAATTAACTCGAAGATCTTCCCAACTAATCAAACTGCTATAAATCATTGTTCGATTCCTCTCCAAGTTGATGAGATCAATATAAGTTTTTATTTCAATCTAGAGGCTTATTTCTTTCTAATTAATTCTCACTTTGACTGTTCTAGAAGGAGCTGAATCTAGATCCATTCCTCTCCAAAGTGAGCAATCAAATGCTGCAAAAGAGGAGCTTTGAAAGGAGAGGAGGAAAACCACGAAGGGGAGAAGCATTGTTCGAAATGGTTTAGGACTTCAAGGTGTTTGTTTATTTTAACGAGTCGTTTTGACCACTGTTCATCTCGAACAAAAGCCACTATTTGCTTATAGTTTGGTCCCTTCTTCCTTCATCTCAAATGATGGCGATCTTTCATCAATCTCTGTCTGAGACGAATTTTATTTTTCACCTGCTCTCACCAGAAATCTATCAGACTCCCGCTCAGAAACAGCATGAATAACCCTTACTATTCAGACAAGCCTTTTTTTAACAACTTATCCGGAACTAGTAAACCTTTGGGACTCCTGTAGCCAGGGTCGCGGGTTCAATCCTCCTTCCTGACTTACATTTTTGCTTTATTAATTTAAGTTTTTTTAAAAATATTTTTGACATTTTGACTCAATTTTATTGCATTATAAGCACATATGCATTGATATCTTCTTATCACCGATAGTCCGGAACATCTTCAAACAATTCTAAATCTAATATAATTTAATGAGGAGGATTGAACTCGCGACCCCTCCTGACAACACAAAAATTGAATCATGGTCACTGGGGTCCCAAAGCTTTACTAGTCCCAGAAATGTTATATAATTGATTGAAGAAGGAAGAAAAGAGACTTTTAGATTGTTCATTTGATCAGTGAATCAAATCAAATAGAGAACTGAGGGGGTGAGACAATATTCTCTTGGTATCATCCAGTCAGATTTTTGATTGTCCAACCGCTTGCATTGCCAGCAAGCACTCACCTATCTTTTTTTCTACTTCTTCATCTAGTCTCAAAACTGAGTTTTCTCAGCAGATTGATTCAGACTGCCACTGATAGGAGCTCTCCTTTTTGAGAAGTAGCTTGCCTTGAAGATGGGGGCTGTTCACAGTTGGATGCCGGAAGAGATCGACGCTCAAATGCCGGAAGAGATCGACGCTCAAATGCCGGAAGAGATCGACACTGAAATGAGAAACATCTTTGCTGAGTATTTCAACGACGGATTGGAGGTGTTTTCCTCCCTAACAGCAATAATTGAAATTAACAGCATCTAATCACTCCCGATGAAGTCAAAATCAACGCGAATCTCCTAGCCAACGAAGACTATTCTTGGCAAATGACGGAAGACAGAGAAAAGCTCGAGGTAATGGCTTTTGACGCTAACAAAACTTAAATACAGACATTGCCAGTTGTAATGATTGACAGACTTAAGTTTAGTATAAACGGAAATGTGAATATGATGAGAAAAGTGAATGTGCTAAGCAAAGTGATGTTTGACTTAAAATTTCCTTATTTTAAGAAAGACTCGGATGAATATTGTCCAGGGAATATGTGGATTGTAGGACAAATGACGGCTAAAACGTTTAATTTAGATTTCACCTGAGTGCTTCAAATACTTCCTTTTGTATATTTTTGATAAAGGACCAACGCTAGATGGACACGGACAACATCGCTTTTTAATAACAGGTAAAAGGCTGCTTTTAAAGGGACTGCAATTCTACCCAAAACTGTTTTTTTGCCAACAATCATCTTCTCTTTGCCTTTTTTGCTCGCCTCGAACTGTTCGTTTAGAAGAACAATACAGTAATCGTTTCAGTAACGATTGTGATGAGAAACATCGCCTCCTATAACTTTCTATATCAAAGCATTTTATTTGAAGTTGGAAGCGTCTTGTTTGAAAAGTGTGTAAGTTTATGAAAACAATCTTAAATTGATCAGAAATCCTGTGAAACCTATGAACAGAAAGTTGAATCAAGTCGTCGTATTGTAGCCTACATCAATGAATTTGAACTAAACGATTATTGGTTCACAACTGGAGATAACAGCTATTCTAAGGCAGAACTTGACATCTATACTCAATACCGTCAAGTAAGGCTTGAGATTCCGACCTATCTCTCATCTTTTTTCATAATTTCGGAAAGGTTTGACCTATTTTTGTTCCGCAAAGCTGTAGAGGAGAGCTACAACTTTGTAGAACATTGAAAGCAAATAGAAAATTTCAAAAAGTTGACCCCTCACCTATTAGAAAAGAACTTGGATTGATTCCTTTCAAGAGAAGATATTTCTACTCAATTGAATTGACATTAAATTCCAGAAAATGACAAAAGACTTGATATTTCTACTCGAGAAGAATGAGATATTTGTTGACGCCTATTCTTTACAAACTCATTCTGAGACAATCTTATTCTTAGTAATGACTCCATTCGCAACAAATGAAAAAGAAAAGCAAAAAATTAAAGAACTTGGTGTAAGTCTAACTAACCCATCGGAATTCAGCTGGAAGATCTGAAGATAAATGGACTTTTCCAGGCAAAACTGGAGATAACACAAATGATCTACAACCACACCAAAGAGTTTCTTAAAAGCAACGACAAGGATAAAGTCTGGAAGTGGAGATATTCCAACTATTTCTCGTGCAATTCATTCTATCCTACAATTGTCATCAAGGCGTTTGAAGACTTTGTAAGGATTGAATTCGCCTTTTAACCTAATCGTTTTTAGTATAAGGAAGAAAAAGAATTTCAACAGGACGAGGCTAGGAAAAAGGAGCTCCAAGATGCATCATTTTATAGCAAAAGTCTGCTACAGTATTATCCGAATCCTTTATTGAGTAATTTTAAACCAGAGATCTTAAAATTTGACGACAACAACAAATCGACACAAATCCTCAATCTTGATGCAATCTGCGCTCAAGGAATCAGAATGTACTGTATTTCTGCTAATACAGTGCGCCAAAAAATTATGTAACCACCTATTTTTTGGCCGTTTTTTGTGATTTTTGAGGGTCTTCTAAAAAACGGTGAGTGCCATTATTTTTCTCGTCCCAAAAAACCTAGGTACCCTAAATTTCAGTTAACTTGATCAATCCTATCAAAAATTATGGGCAAAAAATCGAAAAACAGCTGCCAAAAAATTATGTAACCAGTAACAAAATTATCGTTTATAACACGAAAATAACAAAAAATAACAACGTTAATAACTTGTTGGGCCTCCATTCTTCTGGACAACTTCGATCAATCGACGTGGAAGTGAATCTGACAGATTCTTGAGCACCTGGGGATTCAGAAGGTTCCACTCTCGAAGAATGGCATTCTTTAGATCATTAACAGTGGGAAATTGCAGGCCACTGGCGTAGACACGACGAGCCAGAATGCCCCAGAGGTTCTCAATGGGGTTGAGATCAGGACTGCATGCTGGCCAGTCCATCACTCTCACGTTCCTCGCCGCAAGCCATTGTTTAGTACTGCGACTCCCGTGAATGGGGGCGTTATCGTGTTGGAACACATAGCCTTGGTGGCCATTGGTGGCCAGGAATGGGAGCAATTTGGCATTAAGGACAGCCTGATAATCAACAGAATTCATTTTGGAAGTTACAAACTCCAGACCGACTGTCCCATCCGCACAAAAAGCCGCCCAAACCATAACGGTTCCACCCCCAAAACCCCTCCTCGAAAAAACTCTCGGCTCCTTCCTTAGATCATACCAGTAATGGCGATTTCCATCCGGGCCATCCAATGACCACTTTTTCTCATCGGACCAAACAATCTTTAAACAAAATTTGCTGCAAATCAAAAGACTGACCTTTGAAAAATCCGTCTGACTTGCCAAGTGTTGTTGGGCAAATTGCATCCGATTGTGCTTGTGTCGAGTTGTCAGCATCGGAGCCTTTCTCAGCATGGAAGAGACGATAGTTCCGCTCTTTTTGAGAACCAGGCGAACAGTTTCACGATTGACATTGAGCTGGAGATTGTCCTTGATCTGGCGAGTACTAATCACTTCGTTGGAGGCTCTTTTGATGATGTTGCGCTTGTCTCGCGGGCTCAGCTTAGGATGTCTTCCTCGCTTTGAGTTTCTTGTTCCATAATTTTGTGGATCGGCTAAGTAGCGGCCAATTACGACATGATGTCGGTTTAATCTTCGCCCAATTTCTCGCAAGGGCATGCCAATATCATTGTAGGCGATGATTTTAGCCTTTTCGTCGGCAGAAAGTTGCTTACCAGAAGGCATTGTTGATAATAATTGATTAGGATATTCAGATAACACTGTTACATTGCATTTTAATTGGATACGGTACTTTATTACTCACCACAGGAGCCAGGCGACTCGTAATGCAAAGTGGTTACATAATTTTTTGGCAGCTGTTTTTCGATTTTTTGCCCATAATTTTTGATAGGATTGATCAAATTGACTGAAATTTAGGATGCCTAGGTTTTTTGGGACGAGAAAAATAATGGCACTCACCGTTTTTTAGAAGACCCTCAAAAATCACAAAAAATAGGTGGTTACATAATTTTTTGGCGCACTGTAGAAGCCTTCTGTTTTAATGCAGTCTGTTCAGAAAAGAGGCGACAGCTGATGCCCCGAGAGAAGGGGTTTTTGTGAGCCATTTTATCCAAAAAAAT
The DNA here is from genome assembly GCA_932521405.1 of Oscheius sp. JU1382. Lineage (NCBI taxonomy): Eukaryota > Metazoa > Nematoda > Chromadorea > Rhabditida > Rhabditidae > Oscheius > Oscheius sp. JU1382. The sequence continues at coordinate 9,173,835 of OW051479.1, forward strand.
TCTCAATCTCGCCGCAAAACACCAATTCTCTGAGCATCAGTTGCCGTCTTTTTATGAACAGACTATAGGAGAAATTCTGCTGGATCAAAGACTCAAAGACCCATTGATTCTTCCAGGCCTCTAAGTGAATATGATTTCATTCGCAATGAATGCAGACTTGAAATGGAAACGAGAATATCTTATGAACTATTAATCGCTATTTTTCAAATAAATGGAAGTCAACTTGATGTGGCAGGGTAAGCAGCCTGCAGCCTTTAACAAATTCTAGTTCTACTTGGAAAGTACTTTTACTATATCTTGGAGAGTTTTCCACAAGAGTGGGATTATTTATGTGGCAAGCATGCGAAATGAAAAACGACAATATCAATAACTTAGTTGGTTTAACTTCTCAATTACTCTATGAAAACTTTTCACAAAAGGTTTGATTTTTCCAAAAACGTGCTCAAAAGCGACAGCACTCTTCGCATGAAGGAGAAAGGCTGTTTCTGCTGCTCATTGGTTGTAAGCGAGGCGGACATCAGTCTCAAATTAAATATTTTGAACAAGCATGGGCACTTCTGAAGAATTATTCCAACAGTTTCATGAAATTCCAAACTTTACAGATTTATTGCGCCGTTGGTTTCAACCTCGACTTTAATCGAAATTTCCAGTGCGTTGCCAAGTTTTTTGGAGATTTTCTGGATGAAAAACTGGAAGAAGAGATGAAACAACTATTGGAATCTCGATGGAAAGCAGAAAAAGTTTTTGTGGAGTTCCTGATAAAGCAATCGTTGTTTGAGCAAAATGTTTCCAAAGAAGCACTCGAGTCGCTTAGAGAAGACATAACCAAGTACCCGTTCGCTTTTCTTCAAGCATTTGTCAAAACTCTTGTGGTAAGCTTTCTAGGAATCTATCGTATTCTCTCGCTTCCCCCGAAAATCAAGAGCTACAACCTTGTAGACTCGAGAACATTGTGGAATCTGAAGTAAATTCATGACAATCTACCCTTCTAAGAGAGAGAAAGAATACGGTAGTTGACTACTATTTGTAGATGTTTGTCTATAAACTCCGAACTACTGGTGAAATTGAAAAATATAGAGGGAGAGACGAGCGCTGCATTAATGTTTTTATTGAAACAGCCAGCTACTACACAAAAATAAAGAAGATGATTTTGAGTCAATACGAAACTCACTATTTACCAAGTTTACAACGATTCTCACTACTCACAATACCTGAAGTAAAGCAGGATATTTAAAAAAATATTTTTAGGCCCTACTCGGGATGCTTGATAAAAGCAAGGAAAATATACCAACAGAAAAGGTAAATCTCTTCCTTCCCAGGATCCCAACTTCCAGCTTGGAATTCTCTTCGGCGGCGACTGGGGAAGTGTTCTCTCAATGCTAGGGGTAAGTCATCACAAAAACTACAAATAAATTGCTAGCGTTCTCGCTTTGTCTCCTACGAAAAAAGCTCCTTGACGAAGATTAAAGACCTCGGTGCTGGTGCATACGGGAATACAGTCCTCGTCTCAACGAAAAAGTCTCTAGTGCTGCATGCTGCTAAATATTTTGATACGTCGCAGCTGAATTCTCAATTGATCAAAAACGAAATAACAACTTTACTCTCGGTGAGCTATTATTCTGGAAGAAAGGCCGCTTTCAGCTGCAAGGAAATCAACACATTGTGACTCTTTTCGGCTTCATTTCAGAGGACAACAAAGAGATTGGAATCCTGATGGAATACTGTCAAGGAGGCTCTTTATTTGAATGTTGATTTTATTTAAAAAAGGGTAATTTATTGAATTTCCAGTGATAGATCGAGGGAAGAAATACACTGAGAAGGAGATATTGTTCTGGACTGCCCAAGCAGCTAGTGGGCTTTGCTACCTCCATGACAACAAGATAACGCATAGAGATGTCAAACCAGCCAAGTTTGTAGCCATTTCTCGACAAAAAAGTGATTTCCAGCATGGTCTTGAATTCGGATCATTCTATCCTAAAGATAGCTGATCTTGGATTAGCAAAAATAATTGAAAATACAGCCCTGGTAGCAGAAGATTTCAGAAAAACATACTCGCGTGGAACAGATGGCTACAATTGCGATGAAGCCTGCTCGGAGGACGAGGCTTACAATCCAACTGTGGATGTTTTCTCGCTAGGAAGATCCGTTTGGCATATGATTTATCGAGTTTTTCCCACGGATGATACAGTAGAAAAGACAACAAAAGCTGGAAGTCTGGCTGCCCAGCAAGCTGGAAATAATTGGTCGATTGGTGATTCAATTATTGAAGGCCGTTCCTATCCAGAAGTAATTCCAATCTCATTAGAAGTTTGGCTCTTCCACATTGGGTAATCGGAGTCTATGAAAAGAGCTTAAGCTTTTAGAATGATGGTCGAAGGGAAAGAAAACCGCCCAAATATGGAAAAAGTTTATGAATTTTTTAGCCAGAAGAGTAGAGAAAATCCCACAGCTGCGCCAGTTGATAAAATAGAGGCTTTAGCAAAATGGGTTGTAGCTTCTGAATCGAAGCTTACGAAAGAAGAAATACAAGATTTTCTGGGCGCTTTGTGAATAAATCTTTTATTTTGTGTCTGAATTTTAATTGATGATGCATTGCTAAGCCAGACTAAACGCTATTCTGATAAAAAGCAAGCAATAAAGAGGGCAAAAAACTCTGGATTTTGACAGTCCGACAGCTTTTATTCGCGCTTTTGAGTCTCGCCTTGATTACTGCATCTACAGAAGCCCTGCATGCTGTTTGCTCTCAAAATAGGATTTATTTGGGAGAAAAAGCTTTGAGTAAACGGTCTGCACAATCACCAGGAATGACTATGACACAATATGTATTATCTATATCGTGTTTCAACATTGGTTCTTTTCGAGTTGATTTGAGTTCAATCCATTCGCCGTCAAACGTCGCCAAATCTCCCTCCCTTGTGCTTAAAAATATTGTATCCTTGACCACGGTTGCGCTGGTGCAATAATTTGAATATTCGGTAGCAAAGTAATTCAAATTCCTGGGAAAAAATATGTAGCCTAATAAGCAGTTTTGGCGTCTTTTATTGCATTATAAGCACATACAGCGCGGAGCAAAAGTATAGAGCCACCCACAATTTTTGCCATACAGACATCCAGGGTGGTTCTGGAGCCTTGGGAATGTTTTTGTCGTCTTCAGCGACATTTAAAACCCCAGTATTTCCACTTTCGCGACGATAGACCACTCGAATCAAAAATATGGACGACTTTTATAAAACATGTTAAGTTGAGGCGGTGCAAAAGTATAGAGCCATTGAAGAAAAACGTTTAAAAAATCTTTGTTTTATTTCGATGTAGACTTTTTAGTACTTTGTAACGCCTCCGCTGCTTTGAATACAGGCGAAAATTCGATCTGGCATCGACTTGACGAGGGCTTGGAGAAATTTCTTGTCCATTTTCTCCCACTCGAACCACCGAATAACTTTCTGAAACTCGTCTACAGTATTAAATTGCCGCCCATTTGCATAAAACGTCGAGCAAGAATTTCTCAAGCATTTTCAATCGGATTGATGTCAGGGGAGAGAGATGGCCAGTCCATGACTTCAATAACTTGATCCTCTAACCATTGAATCGTTGATCTCGCGACGTGAATGCTGCAATTGTCCTGTTGAAATATTAGATTCTGGCCCGGATGCTGGTGATAAAATGGTACAAGACGCTTCTCTAATAATTCCTGGTATCCAACGGCATTGAGGCGTCCTATGATGAATTCTAGATCGAGAACTTCGTCATTACAAAATGCACTCCAGATCATCACTGATCCCCCTCCAAAATTTCGTCTGGACATGAACTTTTTCTCCTTCCTGAGGTCTCTCCAGTAGTAGTTGAAACCATCTGGACCATCAAGATTAAATTTTTTCTCGTCAGAGAAGATGACCTAATTCTTTAATTAAAATTTTTGGAAATGGACTAACTTTTGACCAATCAGTGGCCATGTTGCTTCTTGCAAAATTTAAGCGAGCAGCCTTGTGACGGGCGGTCAATTGAGGAGCATTTTGGATCTTCTCCCTTTTAATGTGAAGACTGCGGTGAATCGAGCGAAGAACAGTCCATTTCGAAGCGGGTAAATCGAGCTCTTTGATGACCTCGTTTGCGCTGATTACTTGATTAGATATTTTCCTAACGATGCGTCTATCGTCTCTATCGGTCAAAATTCTTAGACGGCCGCTCTTGGGAACATTTCCATACGTTATAGGGTTCTTCAAATAAGTGTCTACAACTTTGTGGCTTCTCGACAGCTTTTCAGCAATCTTCCTGTTGCTAAGACCGATATCGTGAAGGACATCAATTTTGGCTTGCTCTTCGGGAGAAAGAAGTGTTCCGCAAGGCATGGTGATTATTTAGATGACAACAATGGATCAAGAAACAATCTCAGATTTTAAAATTTCTGGTTTTTTCATGTTGGCTCTATACTTTTGCACCGCCTCAACTTAACATGTTTTTATAAAAGTCGTCCATATTTTTGATTCGAGTGGTCTAACGTCGCGAAAGCTGAAATGCTGGGGTTTTAAATGTCGCTGAAGAAGACAAAAACATTCCCAAGGCTCCAGAACCACCCTGGATATCTGTATGGCAAAAATTGTGGGTGGCTCTATACTTTTGCTCCGCACTGTAGGTTCTCTTCGTTCGGTCGTACCGTATCTGGCTCTAAGCGTAAATGACAATGAGGAACTAGACAACTAGTCAATGAAGATAATATAACGATTTGGGCGTATCGAAATGCAGAGAATTTATGTGGGAACATATATGCCTTTGAAACGACTTCGTAAGGCCACTGCCACATCAAAATGTTGCGAACCAGCGCTCTCTCATTCAAATCTTGTTAAAGGAGAAAGCGTAAAAACATTACATTCCGAACTTCCGCTCCACAATATATCGAATATACCTAAAAGTGAAGCTCGAAATTATTTTGACGGTTATACTTAACCGATTCTAGTAACAATGAGTCGAACTGAAAAAAAGGAGAAGGTACAGGGATTTATTTAAATGAAACTTGACCGTTGTGAAGAGCTTTAGATGAGAACAACTACATGATAAAGTATTGAATACACAAGACTTAAATTAGTACCTCTTCATCTGCTCTTTTAGATCATTGTGCACCATTTCTTTTTCCTATTTTGTGGTGGCTTCAGATCAGACTGATTATCCTGTAATAAATAATAAAAATGAAGAAAAGAGTGACTTGTGTCAGTGTCGAGCACTAAACATTTTGTACGACTTTGTGATCCTTATCTAGCTTTTCTCCTGTTTCAGAGGAGATAGAGTCTTGATCGTTTAAGATTGGACTATTAATCGGAGGTGAGGCATTATTTGGAGACAACGCCGGAGTATTGACGATATTCTGCGGAGTTGACGTAGCGTTAGCTACTTGATTTATACTGGCATTTACAAGTATCACCTGGCCCTACAAATTTTATATAAAGAGATTGAAAGAACTAACGTATGTTAGTTTCCTAACCAGAGGGGTGGTGGTGAGATTCATATATTTGTCGATACGTTCTTGGGCTGTCCCGGACATCTAAAAATAAACACATTAATTAAGAAAAAACGGAAAAGAAAGAAAACGAGAGCAAAGAAGTCAAGAAAACAATCACAAATCAAGTGAGAATTTAGGATAAAACTAAACTGAAAGCGAAAAGAAGCGCTAATCTTGGGACAATACACAGTGCGCCTTTGTTTGTGGATTTCTCGACGGCGTTAAGTTTAAAATTGAAGCGAATTTTCAATAGTAGCGCCCTGATTTGAGCAAAAAATCGATTTCTGTTGGCTATTTTTGCATTAGGAAGTCATTTTTAGATCAAAAAATGGTTAGAAGAAGCACTTGTTTTCACTTTTACAAAAATATTCCTCAAAGAGTCGGCCTTTTTCTTCATTTATAATTATTCCTGGGCTAAAACTAACCAAAAAATCGATTCCCGCTGTCAAAATTAGCCTAGAAAGTCGATTTTCAGTCAAAAAGTTATGTTTTTTAAAAAGAGAATCGTGAAATTTGTTGCCAAAAGCAATTGCTTCTAGGAATTTATTAACATACTGGCTGATTACCTCCAAAAGCACACAGACCACTCGTTTTCTTTGGACCAACTGCTGGAAGAATGCAGAGCTGTCAAAAAGCATGAGTTCCCTTGGCGAATCTCCAATTGGAAAGGATCTTTCCTCTCAAACAAAGTGAAAAGAAAGAGTTGAGTGAGATCATCGACAGAATTGGAACTGGCCTTCACAAATTTAATAATAAAGTAAGAGCTGTGTCTTCTATTATTGTGCAAAAAAGCGCGCGGCCCGGTGTTAAATGGACCAATTTCCTTTCTCTCGGTGATTTGATCTAGCATAAATACCTTTCCCTAGTCCTTTTGCCAGTCCTTTCTAGTCACTATAGATCAGCCCCTATAAATATGCCAAAAACAAGGGGGAAGGCGGCGGGGATGGGCTGGTTTTCAATCATTACTTCTCGAATTCTGACTTCTAGAAGTTTTCGCTTTCGATTGATCTCTTTCTACACGATATAGTACGAAATCGTGATAGCACACTTTTTGCAATCAGTGTTCCATTTAGTGACGTCGCTCTACCATCTAATGAAATTGACTTTAAAAGTGAAACTCGAAATTATTTCGACGGTTATACTTAACCAATTTCAGGAACAATGAGCTGAAAAGCATTGAATAACCATTCAGTTATTGAAAAAAGTACTAAAAAAACGTTATGTCAAACAATTTTTATCAAAATTAGAACTCGGCCAGTGTGAAGAGTTTTAGATATTGGGACAATTACAAGATAAATGAGTTACAGAAACTCAAAATCCTTTTTAGAGGATAGTACACTTTCTCTGACGCTGAGGCTGTTGAGCACCTTGCTGGTGTTGATAAAAGTTTCGAATGAATTCATGTTTCTCGTGAAGAAATTTCTTGATATCTTCAGGCTTCTTTATTTCAGTGACCCAACTAGAAAGATCCAAAGCTGGTCCATTGCAAAAGTGTTTTTCCAGTAAACCAAATACCAATTTCGCATCGATTCTTACACATTTGCCCTCTTTTTGCTGTTCTTTATCGACTGCATAATCCAGACAATTATATAAATCTATGTCAACCATTACGCCATAAGTTCCATAGTAGGTATGAGAAATTGTAATTAATCCTAGTCTCGCACCATTGGGTCTGTCATTCAATGGACAGAGCCAATAATTCAATTTCTTGCGAACCTATAAGTTTTCTGAAGTTCCAAAATTATGAAAACGGAAAAATTTCAACACAAAAACCGGTACGGTAACTTACCAAATGCTGGTTAAAACCTATCCAAGTTTCCAAATTAGTTTTGAGGTCTACAGCATTAAAACTTCCCAGATGAATTGCTTTGTCAGAACCAGAAAATAGACGTTCTGCTATGGTTGAATTCTCATTGTGATTTGAGAGTGAGATATAATAACCAAATTTAGCAGAGAAAGGGTTAAACGTGCCGATCACCCAATCTGCTGTTAATTTCTGCAAGCAGATGTAGATATCCTCTTCACTGTATTCTTGTAGATAAAGTGTAGTGTACAACTTATTTAGAATGATCTTTCTGATATCGAAAGGATCCTCATGTGAACAATAGATGATTCCAAAGAGGTTAGAAATGTTCTTAATAATCATGAAGAGCATGAGATGAGAATTTACCTTAACATAAGACAATTCCCATTTGTCTACTTTTGTAATAACAACTCGGCCATTATTAATATCAGTAAGTTCTACTTCAGCTGGCTTCCAAAGTTGCAAGCATTTATCAACTTGTTCTGCCGAGGTATTACATTCCGTAAAGCGCCTAATCTTCACATTTCCTACGGCTTCAATTAGATAGTCAATTGCCTCTTCAAAATCTCTATTTCTTTGTTCGACGTCAACATCAGGCGAATATAAAACAGTATTACACTATGATATTTTAAATGGTAAAAGTATAACTTACCAAAAAAATTTGATTGAAGTAAAACCCTGAAATAGAAGCTCTTAGGAGGGCAATATTCTCCTTTGTCATTTTAATTTCAAAGTCGTGTTTTTCAATAAAGTCATCATAATTAATTCTTGCATAAACGCCATTCAAATCATTTTTGGGTAAAAAGGTACTCAGAGTTGACGAGTTGACGAGATGGATTGTGGCAGAATGCTTGAATCTAATTCGAATTTGACATCGATTTTCTTCGCAAAAGCTATCAAAGTGACTGGAACTAGCACGGGCTCTCACATAAGGAATTGGCTCAATCTGAACTGGACGATGTCTCAGAAACTATCAAGCCCTCTCTAATAGAAGCCTCCCTCACAGTGGAACTTATCGCGAGTTTTCACTAGCTTTTATATTTTGAATCTTCTAAAGATCTTGCAGAGGAAAAAGAGGCTACTTTGTAGACCTTACTTCAGTTAGAAAATTAAGAAAACAACTCGCACGACAAGTCACAGCTTGAGGAGGGTTCTAAAAGTACATGCAGTAGTACCTTGTTAATAATCAAAATAAGAAGTTCTGCAGGAAGTGCCAAAAAAAGTGGAAAAATCTTCGATCCATTTTGTCCAAGATGCGGCTGAAAGTCGTTTTCTTTTGAAAATAAATTTGACAAACCATCTTTTTTATTTCCAGAAAATGCGGAGCTTATTGCGGCAACTGAATTTATTGAAGAAATAAGACTTGGGTTGTGGATCGAAGCCTTGTCTGTCAATGAAGCACTCGTTCAAAAATCGAAGTTCTGTTGGAGCTTTCAATTGTGATTGAAATCCAGAGATCGATATTCTTGCTTCCCATTGTCTGGCCAGGGTCATCGCTTATCAACTCAACTCCTAACCAAAGTCTTCAATAAATGTTTACCACTTGTATTTCATACTACAGAAATAAAGAAGATGGTTTGTCAAGACGTCTTTTAAAAGTTAAAAAAACTTGAACAAAACGAATCGAAGCTGTTTCCACTTTTTCAGAACTTCCTACTTTCTTTTGATAAAGTAGAAGCCTGCCCGAGCTGGAACTTGTCCTGATTTTTAGAGTTTTAACCCGATTTCCTAATTTTTCGTGAGGGGGCTTCTATTAGAAAAAATACGATAGTTGATTTCTTCTGCAAGGCGAATTTGAATTTTTTTTGCTGGGGCTTTTAGTTTTTCTGCAACGGGATGAGGCTAAAGTTATGACGCGTACTGTACATGAAAAAACTAACATTTTTTTTTCTTTTCAGTTAGTAGACTTTCGCTTCGTCGAGAAGTTCTCCTTACTTGATTTCTTCGCCTACACGACGAGCAGCTCTCGCCTCCACCTAAGCAACAGAATTTTTAAGAAGAGCGAGACGAGCTTCTATATGTAGAAGAATGAGACCTGGATTCAATTTAGTCACAACATTTTCAGCCATATTTCGGATAAGATGGCTCTTTTTAAGAATTGCAAATGGTCAACGGGCTAGGAATGATTTACTCGCTTTTTTGGTTTTAGCTAGAGCTTTGATTCAAGAGAACTTCCGCTGAGCAGTGTTCGGTGTGCAATGTGCAGTGTATAAATAAATTGTTATGAATAAATATTTTATGAGAATGTTTTTATCGCTTGACGCCGTTTTCAACTAGATTGTGGTAGATCAGTCTCATATGGTTGTTTGTTTCAGATAGACTTTAAAAAAGAGTTGTGACCTGATTTTTTAGTTCATATTTGTGTTGGTTTTCTGTAACTCTCTTCTCTTTCTAGCATTCAATTTTAGGACCCAATTTCGTGCGAAAATTTGAATTATGTGCCGCTGCGTATCAACCTGCTTTGGGACAGTCTTTTTGCCAAAATATCCAAATTGAGGAGGAGAAAAAGCAAGAAGAAGAAAAGGAAATCTAAATCCAAAATCTTCTTTATTGTTGCTTTTAAATAAACAATAAATGTCTGGATTCTAGAAATTCTAAAATGTCATATCTGTATATGTATAATCGATCGATCATTTTAAAACAAGAAAATTTCCAAATAGATGCTCAAATCGGAGCAAAATGTTTACAAAAAAGCGAATTTTTCGAAGAAAATCCTTTAGCAAGGCTGACTGAGGTCTTCTTCTGTCTCGACCGGAGTCATAGAAGCATCGAAGACCTCCTCCCAGTTTGGAAGAATGTCCTGGATCTCAGCTGGGCGCGCCTAAAAAATACTTAAATATCTAAAATTATCGAGGGATTTTTCTATTGGAAGTGAAAAACTTATGATTTTATTATTAGGAAGAATGGCGGAGGTGATGGATCCTCCAGTCGAAGAACTGCAGCTGCTCGACGGTTCGCTTCGAGTAGGAGGCCATTGAAGGAGTCAAAAAATGTGCGAATCAACTCGATTTCGTCGTCCTAAAGGAAAAATTTTAAGCGGAATACAGCAATCTTTTTTAAGGGGCTTTGAAATAAAGATTAATCGGTGGCTGAAAGGTGTTCATTCAAGTAAAAGAACTCACTCCAGTGGTGTCGAAGATGCGATTTAAGTTGAACCAAGCCTCGACAGCAGTTGGAGGGAGGATGTCCTCCATCGTCAGCTTCCTCCTGACTGTCTTGCGCATCAGCGAGGGTAAAGGCGGCAGCTCGCTGATTCCGATCGTCTGGATGCGAGGATCGATCGGCGAATACAGACGCTTTATGGCAAATTTCTCATGGGTCTTCAACGTTTTTTTTATATAAGAAAAAAATGCTATTGGTTTAGGACTTCGAAGGTATTTGTTTATTTTAACAGTCGTTTTGACCACCACTTTCATCTCGAACAAAGGCCATTATTTGCTTATCGTTTGGTCCTTTCTTCCTTCATCTCAAATGATGACGATCTTTCATCAATTACTGTTTTGTGAAATGAATTTCATTCTTCACCTGCTCTCACGAGAAATCTATCAAACCTCTACTCAGAAGCTATGAATAACCCTTACTATTCAGACAAGCCTTTTTTAACAACTTATCCCACAAAAATAGTCGCTATTGTGACAATCATTATTGGTGGCTTAACTATCATTTGTGCTCTGTTAAAGCCAGCTCAGAAATTTGCTCTAATCTGGAGGAGATTCATCATCTTTCATGTTATCTTGTAAGCAATTTAGGAAAGAAAACAAAACTACTTTTAGATTAATTGTCGGCGAAATCAGTATGGCTTTTCTCTCATTTCCATTGATGCTCCTCCCCTATAATGCTATCCATTTTATTGGGCTGTTAACTAATTGCGGTATCTCGCAATTGTTTCAAATCTGTTTGTTTTATACAATAATAATTGGTGAGTCAAGAAACTTTTGGAATAAAAAATATTTGTTATCGTAATCTCGCAGTCCTTCTTGCTTAATTTTATTAAGCTTCCCACAATAAAAAAGACGACATCCTTCGTATCCAAGAAAGGAGTTATCGCAGCGGGACTCTTCAAACTCTACAAATTTTAGGATAAAAATGGGTCTCGCCTCGAAAGGTCTCCCCTTTCTTGGATACGAAGAATGTCGACTTTTTAAAATTAACAGACTATAACAACCCATTTCTCTCTTTTTTTAAAATTCGATTGAACGTCAGCTTTTTTAGCTAATTGTGGTCTGTTGTGTCCACTGTTTTACTTGAGAATGGTCTATCTCCTCCAAAGAGATTCTCATTTTTTGAAGAGTAACAGCATGGTAGCTGTTGCTTTATTCATTTATTATATTCTTCCTTGTTTTATCGTTTATCCTCTATTTTATTTTGCTACCGGCGACCCGGAACCTGTTAAATGGTTGAGTTATTTGAAATACAATGTGACTTATCCTAATCTATTCGATAAGGAGGTCTTCTTCTTCCCGGCTAGTTATAATCACACTGGGACGCTTACTTGCTTCATTTTTGGTGTTATTTTGTTGCATTTTTGTACTGTTGCCATTTCTGGGGTAATTACTCTTCGAATTATTTTGGAACATCAAAAAGTACATCAATCAACCACCTCTTTTGTCACAGTCAAGAAGCAATTGGTCATTTTGGTGAGATAATGGGGAGAATAGGGAATCTCTAGAATTTCCAGGTAGTTGTCTTCATATATTTTGCGACTACTGAGCTGCCACTATTTTTCTCTCCTTTTCTATTTGGACCAAGGGCTGATTTATTCGTTCTGGGCATTTTTAATTTAATGATCACCGTTCCTGCCGTCCTTCTTGCAATCACTTTCACCTTTAAGCCACTTCGAATGGGATTGGATAGTTTGATTATTCGAAGGAAGAGAAAAGAGAACGACAATTTTACAAATTTTAGAGTGGTTTCTACCTCTGGATCCCATATAACTCAGAAATCGAGAGAAACAGGTCATATTGAATAAATCTTCTTTCGAGAGAAAACAATACATTTTATTATCAACCTTTTATGAACAGACATGAAAAAAAGTCAAATATTTTCGCTTTTAGTTTGTACTTACAACGTAATAGAAAAATCCAAAGATTATTCCATGGATGAAGGCGCAAAGAATTAGAAAATAGGAAGATAATGCGAGGATCCAGACGGCTGTTAGATTTAGTGAAGTTATGGCAAAAAAGGCCCCAAATTGTACCGCTATGGCTGCAATCCAAAGGGAAATATTGAAGAAAACGACTTTATTAAAACGGCCAGCTGCAAACCAGATGACCAGCGGCTAGAAATTAGGGAATTCTTCAGGAATCAAAGAACTTACAGTCCAGAAGAAGAGCAACACAACTTTGATTAAGTTGGTCCTCGTTCGGGCAGTTCGAATATCTCTTTCAGTCACATGTGATGGAGAAAAACCAGCTGGATGGAGGTTTGTCTAGATAAGAAAATAATTGAATCCGGAAAAATTATTGTCACCTTCATTTGGAATAACAATAGAGAAAGAGAAGCGAGATTCAGCTATTTTTGGATGGCTTTTATATAGGAGAAAAAGCAGAAAGTTTAACCAGCTGTTGGGAGTGGTCAGCTCGCGTCCGGTGTACACCTAAAGACTAGCTATCCAGCAAGAGAAATGGATATTTTAGCAACAAAAAGCCCAGTATTTTTTGCAATTGAAGCCAACTCCTGGCTTCTTTCTGAATTAAAAACTCCTTTTTAGATGAGCAAAATGCTTTATTTAGACTTCCAAAATAAATAAATAATTCTTTCTCCAAGATCACATCCCTGAATTTCTCCAGCCAGTTCTTTCAGTAGCAGCCTGTTCTCCAGTTGTGTGTTGTCCCAGGATAATATTCTCGACTGATCCATCGTCAAAGAATTGGAAAACTGGCTTATAGATCTAAAAAAGTTTTTTTTGGAATGTAAATAGATAAGTCACATTTTTCTTTTTAGCCTTTTCGGAGGTGTGGACAATATCTGAGACAAGTCTCTCCCTCAACTTCATCAATCCATGTTCAAAGTAGAGCTTCGAATGGACGATGTCAGTAGAAATGGCGTTTTGGACAATAACCGGTGGGGTCCAGATTCCCTTGCGACATTCATCTGGAACCTACAAAGGGGATTCTCGCAATTTTTTGCAGGAACCCACGGGATATTTAAAGAAGTCCTTAATCCTCGGATCGGGCCAGGCCATTACAGTAGTGTAGACAGCAGTTCTTTTGAGATTGCTAATGCTGCATTTTGATTTATCCGGGCACCAATTGGAATAAAACAGAGAGACGGTTGAATTGATGTTAACCTGGAAGAGTCTCTCTCCTAGGCTGCTTAGAAAAGAACTCTACCATGACTTGTCTAAAAGGAGGCTCAGAGAGATTCTGTGACGATTTGAGATTCTCCCATGTTGCACAAGAAAATCCAGAAGTGACGCCCAAAAAAGGGAGTAGAAGGAGAGCAGAAAGCATCTATCAACTGCTGTGGTCTCCAATCTCTGCGGGAAGCCTTTATGCAGATGGGGCTGTTTGTCCAGTTGATAATCCTAGCTGACTACATGTATGTCTTTTCTTGGCATCTCACGCTTTCGCACCCAAAAGGATAGCTTATTTTTGGGAGGAAAAAAGAAGGCTTTATTTAGCGATTGATAGAAATAATCACGATATTTTGTGTTTCTCCCTTTTTCCAAATCAAAGAAGTCAATCCAATTCGAATTGGCTTAAGAAATAATAAAATAAAAGCCAAGAAAACGTTAATAACAATCATAGCGTTAAAAATAGCCAAACTGAAGATGTCAGCTCTATCTCCAAACTTAACTGCTAAATTCAACGGAGCAGCTACAGTTGCGATTGCATAGAAGCAAATAGAATTCTGAAAATTTAATTAATATTGTAGCTTCTCTAATAAAAACCTCCCGCACGCGCGAGAGACTGGAGGCTGCAGTAATCCCAACTATTTAGTCTGTTCATAAACAAGACGACATCCTTCGTATCCAAGAAAGAGGTTTTAGCGACGAGACCCAATTTTATCCTAAAATTTACTTTTTTAAGGATAAAATGGGTCTCATCTAGAAAACTTTTTTCTTGTATACGAAGGACTGCCAATTAATCGCTGCGCATCAGCTTGCTTTATCCTAAAAATTAGTAAAGGTCAAAAGTGGGTCTAGGTGTGGAAAGCCCAAATCTCGATGCAACGCGAATATGCGCTTTCTTCCCCTTTTTTCAGCCCTAACTTACAATAAAGATCAATTGCCTTTTGATTTCCTTATAGGAGATTTGAGATTGTTGATGATGTAGGTGTCTCAGCAGAGTTTTATGCGTAGCCCAGATGGAAAAAGTAGCTGTTATACCATAGATTAACATCAATGAGATAGTCATCATCATAATGGGCAGGCCTTTAGGATAGATTGAATCAGGGAAAAATAAGACATCCTTCTCTAATATATTTGGATAAATCACACGGAATTTATTAAAAAAGAATAATTTTAATTGATCTTGATCTTCTTCCATTGAATAAAAGATTGAAAAAGGAATAATAATAGGATAGATGTAATACAAAAAGCAGGCAACTGCCATGGCTGGTTTGGTCTTTAAAAAATGAGGATTGTTTTGGATGTAGAGAGCTCGCAAATAACATAGAGGGAAGACTACACTCGCATTAGCTGAAAATAGTAGAATAGAGGAGGGAATAAATCCTACCGGTAACAAGACTAATCACTAGGCAAGTTTGAAACGTTTGAGAGATGCCGAAATCTGAGAGGATTCCATTAAAATGAAGGGCTAAGTAGGGGAGTAAAAGCACTGGATAAGCAATGAGAGTTAGCCAAATTTGGGCGAAGATTCCCCTAGAAAAAATAGAATAAAATAGCTGGCAATCTCATGATGAATTGGACAGTAATCCACAAAGCAATTTCTAATTTTATTCATTTTTTGATCGAAAAAAAACCACCAAAAATCACAGAATTACCAGCTATTTTTAAGATAAATCTTACAATAAAATATGAACGATGAGAAAATTCTTCCACATTGAAGCTATTATTTTAGCCTCTTTCAGAGTTAAACCGTAGATCAATAAGACGTCGAGGAATACTGTCAAAATGACGTTAATTTTAGCTGGATAAGTTGAGAGAAAAGGCTCATCCGAGTAATAAGAATTTGTAAGATTTTGGCTCATTCTTTCAAAGCTACTAGATCGGAGACAGATGTTTCAGACAAATTAACATTTAATTATTTATTTTGATCGATAGCTGGGAACAAATGACACTACAAATCTCTTCAGATAAAGATCAAGCTCCTCCCTTTTTCGTATATATTAATTGACCCTATTAATCCCAGATGAAACAACATTTGTGCTTGGCTTTGGTTTCCAAACTAAAGAGAAAAGTCCCTTTCTTACAGGCTTAAAAATAAACAATCCAGAAGCTAATGTTATTGGGAGAAGAGCTGTTCCGTTAAAGACTGCCATATCAAAAATATCAGCTCGTTCTCCCATTGAAAAGCAGCGAGTTAATGGCACAGCTACCGTAATAACTGCATAGCTGGTAGCCGCTACCTAGAAAAATCATTATTTGTAAAGAAATGAAGTGATCCTTCTCTCACTAAGAAGATCTTTTGCAGCTTAAAATCCTTGAGAGATATCCTTGATTGTCGCTGTTGTTGCCTATGTTTTCGAATAAATTGGACCATAACCAAGCTTGCGATCAAAACAGTTAGACCATATGAAGACACAACTAAGATAATCATAGATGTTGGAACATCTCCTTTAGGATCTCCTTTGATTGGGAAAAACAGCGCCTCTTGTTGGAATAAATCTGGATAAACAACGTGGAACTTATTGAAATAGTATAGTCTTAAATCTTCAGAGATATAATAAAAGACCGGGAAGGGGGCAACAACAGGGAAGATGTAATACCACAAGTAGGCAATAATCAGTGCTGGTTTGCTCTTCAAAAAAGTGAAAGAATTATCAAGGAGATAGACAGTTCTCAAGTAAAATAGTGGGAAAATTACACCTGCATTTACTGAAAAAAATGAGGCAAATCACGATTTTTAACCTACTAAATACAAGAGCAATTAGGAGGCTGTTTTGAAATGACTGGGAGATTCCATAATCTGTTAGGATTCCATTATAATGAACAGCTGAATAGGGGAGTAAAATGACTGGATAGGCGAAGTAGGCTATAAAGACTTGGAGAAGAATCGCCCTGAAAGCAATTTGAATTAGAAAGTTTTCATTCTTTCTCTCTCTAGGATGAAAAAAAGAGAATTTTTATTATTTTTTACGCCAAAAGAGCGAAACCAAACTTACAAGAATGAATGAAAAATGACAAATCTCCTCCAGATTGGAGCTATTGCCTCAGCCGGCTTTAAATTCAAACAATATAACAGCAAACTAGCCAGCGATGCTGTTAAAATTATATTGATTTTGGCTGGATAAGTCGAGAAGAAGGGTTTTTCCAAATAGTAGGGATTTGTTAGATTAGTTTGGTCCATTTTGAGCAAACAGTGACTTCCATTTCCTATGCCAAAAAGAAAAGAAATAATTGATGTCAATTATTTATGCTCGCCTGCATACATCAGAGTAGTAGACGAGATCAAATACTTAAACTCTTCTGATTTTGAATAGATTATTGGATGAGGAATGTCTTTACTTCCGTTCGGCGCTCAGTTCTTTGTCTTTAAGCTCCTCTAAGACATTAATTAGTGCTGGAAGCAACAGCATTAGGTGGTGGTGACTTTTTCTTCCAAACTAAAGAGAGAAATCCCATTCGAAGGGGTTTAATCATGATCAAAATAGAGGCTAAAACAACATTGATGAGAATCGCTCCGTTAAAAATAGCAAGCACGTAGATATCAGCTCGTTGATCCAAAATAAAGCAGAGACCAGCTGGAACAGCTACCGTTGGAATCGCATAAAAGCAAGTGACTGCCTGAAAAAATTAGAAATTTCTATCTCATTTTGTAATTTTGCATATTCGCGTTGCTCCGAGATAGCGGGGAGATCCATTTTTATTCTAAATTTTTGCCTCAAAAAGTCCTTCGTGACTTTTTGATCCAAAGTCGAAGAATAAATTATTCAAATCGAATTTAGTCAGCTTCTTACCAGAAAGATCAATTGGAATTTGACTTCTCTGAAAGAGGTGCGAGATCTTGTTTGTTGTTGATGTCTTCGAATGATTCTAAGCGTCACCCAGATGGAGATAACAATAGTCGAAGCATAAATCAACACAACCGATCCAATCATAAACAAAGGCTGATTGCTTTTAGAATGAACTGAATCCGGTAAAAAGAAGACATCTTTCTTGAAAATATCCGGATAAACTACTCGATACTTCTTAAAATAGAATAATTTCAATGGCTCCGGATCTTCATAAATCGAATAAAGACTTGGAAAAGGGACCACAACGGGCAGGAAATAGAAGATAAAATATCCAAAAATCATTGCTGGCTTACTCTTTAAAAAATGGCCATCATTTTGAAGGAGATAAACCATCCGCAAATAAAAGAGCGGAAAGATTATACTCACATTTGCTAGAAAAAAAAATGAAGAGTTTGATAAAAAAAAACTTACCGAATAAGATGCTAAGAGTCAAGCTATTTTGAAAGACTTGGGAAGCACCGTAATCTGAGAGGATTCCATTGAAATGAATGGCTACATAGGGGAGTAAAAACATGGGAAAAGAGAAGAAGGCGATGTTGATTTGAAGGATCATTCCTCTGAAAAAGAGAAATTGGAATAAATAAAAAAAACCTCTTTTTGGGCTTTATTTTAGACCTTTTGGTGGTCAATTTTAGAACTTTTTTAACTCAAATTTATATTTGTAGAGAGTCCGGTAGAACTTACAAGAAAATATGTAGGATTATAAATCGTTTCCACGATAGAGAGATAACTTCAGCTGGCTTCAAAAAACAGCAGTAGATCAATATTACACCAATGATGGTTGTCAAGCAGACGTTAATTTTAATTGGATAAGTTGAGAGAAAAGGCTCATCAGAATAATATGGATTCGTAAAATTTGTAGTGTTAAATTGCTCCATTCTCTCACAACCACCAGGTGGGAGAGAAATATCTAACGATGATATAGAAAATAAATAATTTATAAGTTTGAATTCTTTAACGAATCAAACTAATGTAGAAGAAATGAGATTTTTTTTCGATTTTCCTTGCGACAATCAATTAGAGAGAAAAGCCCAATCGAATTGGCATACAGACGAAGCGAAGAGAATGGCAGAATAAAGGCAGCCATTGAAAACAGTTATCATACCTATATCGGCTCTATCCGTCCACACAGGCATCATATCTTGGTCTCAACCGGCTGGTACCATTATTGTAAGAACGGCATAAACAAACATAATTACCTAAACGTAAATTCTACTCTTCTGGGAAGCCAAAAAGCGCTGGGTTATCCTCCCTTTTCGTTTTTTCAATTATTCGTGAAATTTTCCACAATTTCTTAGCCAAAAAGTTAAGGAATTTATGAACTCACCATGAAGATTAATTGAATTTTTGTTTCTTTAAAATAGCTCCTTGAATTGTGTTTCTTTTGATGCTTTAGAATTAAAATAATCATAACGAGACTACAAATTATAACTGTTCCTATTGTACTTAAGATGTTTGTAAGAATAATCAAAATGAGGATGTAAAGCCAAGGGTTACTATAGTCGTCTTCGTATAGAATGTAGACTTCTTGATCAAAGATGTTTGGATAGATTACGCGATAAATTGTAAAAACATGATTTTTGACTGTGAGGATCCTCTTGAGCAAAATAAAATATTGGAAAATGGGCGAAAGCCAACAATCCATAATATCACAACGTGGTGAAAATTAATGTTGACTTTCTTTTCAAAAAATGGGAGTCATCTCGTAGAAAAAATGCCATTCGAAGGTAAAAAGTTGGGTAAACAACGTTCATAGCTGCTAGAATTAGGTATTAGGTATAATATTAGTTTCTCGAAGAGAGCTACGTAATCCTCTTTTGATTACTGTAGAATTTAGCACAATTCCTACCTGCTAGATGAGTAATATTAAAGGCAATTTGAAATGGCTGTGAGAAGATACCGTAATCGGTGAAAATGCCACGACAATGAAATGCTCAATGTGGAAATAACCGAAGATATAATATTTCTAAAAATATTTATCCATGGCTTATTAATTCTAAAAAAGGTACAAAACAATATGAAGAATCTCCTCCAGATTGGGGATAAATCTTGTGCTGGTTTTAAAAACAAGCAATAGATTAATAAACAACCAATGAGTACAGTAGCAATAGATACAATTTTTATAGGATATCCAGCTAGAAAAGGACTCTCCGTATAATAGGGATTCGTCCGATTCATCTAGAAGGAAAGAGAGTTTCTCCACAATAAGTACACTTACAGCGAAGAGAACTCAGCTGTTTGAGATGAAACGTACATTGCTTAATTACATTTTTTAATGCAAAGAATGATCTGTGAACGCCAAGCGTGATTTCCTACGAAAAATCAGCAAAATGTATAAACGTCAAGCAAAAATCCACCTGAATTTTGATAGAAAATTTGAGAGCAAGGGAGAGAGATTGAGCACATACTTTTTAGAAGCCTAAACGCGAAGAATGAGCCCCATCTGGAAAGCAATTATTTTCTTTGTTGGATTTTTAAGGTAGCTTCTCATGAAAATTTCGAATACTCAAGCGAGAAAAAAATAAACAGGTTTATTCATTTTCTAGCAATGGGCTGGCTGAACAAATTGCCGTGCTTACAAGACTTTTGATTTGTGTAATTAACTCCAAGGAGAGAAAGTAAAGCCACTCGGAATGGCTTGCCAAGTATTATAAGAACCGCCATGACGGTTGGAATAATAGCTGTTCCATTATAGACAGCAAATGTAAAAATATCTGATCTCCATCCGCCAATAACGATGGTATAACTGACTGGAAGGATGACTGCAAGAATGAGGTAGGTGAAAAGAAGCATCTGGGGATTTAAATCGATTGGAGAAGAAGCCTCACCAAAGCGATGATTTGCTTAAAAAAATCTGAGCTTCTCTTCTGCGTCAATTTCGACTTTTGTTGTCGACTAGAAAGATAAAAAATGAATAAAGATGAGAATCCCATAGTTATGACGAATGGTACCAAAACACCGACGCTAATCGCTATAGCTAGTAGGGTTTGTGGATTTTCTATGTCAATATTAAAAGTGAAGATCTCCTTGTTGAATAAATTTGGATAGATTATATGATATTTTTTAAAGAAATCAAATTTAACCGTGCTAGGATCGATATAAACTAGATAGATGAGGACTAAGCCTGTTAACGAAGTAACTGGATAGAAATAAAAATGAGAGAGAAATAATACAATAGGAGAGTTTAGGATATGATTGTGAGGGAGCATCATCGTCATTCTGATGAAGAAAGTAGGAAAAGCGCTTGTACAACAGCCTGAAAAGAAGCTACCGTATTATCTTTAATTGAAGCACAGTAGTACTTCCTAGTTACTGTAACCGTATGCGAATTTTTGAATATTATTTTTATTTCTTAATGTTTTAGTGGTTTTTTCTATTTCTTTTGCTTTTTTCATCTCAAAAAAGCGAATATTCGCAATAAGAAGATTAGCCAACTGAATGTGAAGCTAAATACTTGTCTTTTTGGTTTATTTTAGGCGTTAGCATTAAATAAATGGTTTTTATACGTGAAAATATACAAAAATATAATTGCTCTTGTAGTCTATCTTCCCAAATATTTTACTCTAATATTATTTGACCTTTTTGAGATGAAAAAAGCAAAAGAAATAGAAAAAACCACTAAAACATTAAGAAATAAAAATAAATTTCAAAAATTCGCATACGGCTACAATAACCCGAAAAGTCATTTGGTGCCAAAATACTAAAAAAATACATCGGAAAAGTTCAAAAAGACTCGACTTTTTTGACCAAATTGAAAAGAAATTCTAGCTGCCCAGTTAAATCATGATGTCATTGGTTTTAGATTTGTACCCCCTAGCTCACCAAATAATCCCACTAGACAGCAGGAAACTTGAAAAACTTGTGAAATCCCGTAGTCTGTAAATATTCCAATACAGTGAACAGCTGAATATGGCAATAGCATAACAGGAAACGCGAAGAAGGCCAGCACCGATTCGGTATAAAATGCCCTAAACTATCCTCTTATAAATTGATTCAAATAATCTACATTATGCATTGATAAACAATGTGGCTTTTCAACCTCTTTGAGATTTTCTTTGAAGGCTTGGCGAATAAACAATAAATCAATAAATTGCCGAAGATAAAAGTCAAAATACAATTAATTTTGATGGGATAGCTTGAGAGAAAAGGCTTATCACAATAGTAAGGATTTGTTAGATTCATTCTAATGGAAAGAACTAGATGATGGTGGTGTTAGTAGGCGAATTCTGATAAGCAGGTGAATAACTGCATAGCTCATTGGCTTTCCAGACAATTGCTTCTAATTAGAGTAGATTTTTTCTCTCAAAGACGATCGTGAATGCCTTCTAAATAGATGCTTCATTCAAAGGGAATTTACCACTTATTCTCAGCATTTTTAATGTTTTACAAAGTTGTAGCTCTTGATCTCCTCTATAAGATTGCAAAACATCAAAGATTAGAAAAACTATTGAAAATCTGAAAAAATGACAATTTCTTTATTAAAATTTGGCTTTTTTTCTCGATATCGAAGAGACAACGCTAGTAGTTTTTGTTGGTTTTTTCTTCGAAACAATAGAGATCAATCCAACTCGAATTGGCTTAAAGAATGCTATAGCGGAGGCAATCCCGATAGGAAAAATAGTCATCATATTGAAAATTGCGAGATTATAGATGTCAGATCTTTGGCCCATCGCAAAAGCGAGATTAAACGGGACGACCATAGTCACAATCGCGTAGATGGAGAACATTCCCTGAAAAGGACATAAAAAGGCGAGTTCATCCACTCACCAAGAAGAACATTTGCTGTTTGATTCCTTTTACTGGGATTCGAGATTGCGATTGGTTCTTTTGATGCATTCAAATGATTTGAATTGTAACACAACTGGACGTAACGATGGTGCAGCCATAAAGCAAAGCGAGAAATAAACTCATCGCCAGGGTTGGCAAGCTTTTAGCTGAATTAGATGCTGGGAAAAAGAAGACATCCATCTCGAATAAATTAGGATAAGTGACATTAAATTGCTTGAAATAGTATTCTTTCAGCGGTTCTGGATCCGCAACTTCTGAATAAAAGACAGGGAAGGGGATCAAAGCCAGGAGGATGTAATACCAGATGGACATGAAAGCCATCATAAAATTAGATTTTAAAAAATATGAGTTATTTTGAAGAAGAAAAACCGTTCTCAAATAGAAAAGTGGATAAATTAGGCCTCCATTAGCTGGAAAAAAATGTTTAAAAAATCCTTGAGAAAACTTGCCTAATAATACGCTGACGATAAAAGCATCTTGAAATACTTGAGAAAAGCCAAAATTGGTTAAGATTCCATTAAAATGAATGGCTATGTAGGGCAATAAAAGGACTGGATAAGCGAGGAAAGTTATTGAAATTTGGAGAAGAATTGCTCTGAAAAATGAGTTCATTTCCTCTAATTAGACAACTTCAACTGTTGATCTAAAAACGTCCGTCACGTTTTATTATAAAATTCATATTTTAATACTTGATCTCCTTTACAAGATCATAGAACATCATTTTTCAAGAGAAAGTGCATTATTAACCAGGAAGTTGGATCATTCCTTCTATTGAATTTTGGCTTACTGTAGTCAAAAATGACCACCCGCCAGCCAAAATAATAGTACTTTTCTCAAATTTTGGCGAATTTTCAAGGATTTTAATGTTTTTAAAAGTTGAGGCTCTTGATTTTGTCTAAAACTTTATAAAACAGCAATTTTAAGGAGAACTTTTTTGTTAATTTTGGGTTGATTTAGTTCAAAATCGTCCTTTTTTTATCAAATTTAGCGCAGATTTCAGAATTTTTAATGTTCTACAAAGTTTATTTCCTCTACAAGTTTGCTGAACATTAAAAATTACTTACATCAATTTGGTCAAAAGAAAAAGGCCCGAGAAGTAGAGAACATACAGTAAGACATGGAGGATGATGAATTTCTTCCAAAGCAGCGCTATCACTTCAGCTGGTTTTAGATGTAAATAATAAATCAATAATCCACCAAAAATGATGGTTAAAACAGCAAGAATTACAGCCGGATAAGTTGAAAGAAATGGCCTAGCGGAGTAGTAAGAATTCGTCTCGTTTATTTAACAAACTACGATGTACTATTCTGTGCAAGTAATTACTCGAGGCAGCTGCTGAAGGGAAATATTTTTTCAGAAGACTTTGGTCTAGCTCATTTCATGGAGCAATGTGCACTATTGGAATTAATTTTTTATTTTTCATCTGATATGGCAAAATCACAAACAACAATGAAGAGAGGAGTTAAGAGTCATAGGTGGAACAAGGGACAATAAGCTGCTGATTGCTGCAGGAGAAGATGATGATCTCATTTCCTATTATCTCCAGCAAACTCTCTTATAAATAGAGAGGATTAATGCAGTTCTAGAAGTTTATTACTGTAGAAAACGAAGAATTTGGGCGAATTCTTCACTAATATTTGGTTGTACTTTTTGAAGTGGAGATTGTTACAGTATTTTTTCGTAGCTTCTTCTTCCAAAAAATAGAAATAAATCCCATTCTGATTGGCTTAAAAATTAGAATGCTTAGCGTCAAGTTGACTGGAACAAGAGTCAACGTATTAAATACTCCAAGATTGTAAATATCAGCTCGTTCGCCCAACATGAAAGCTAAATTTAATGGAAGAGCTATTGTTAGAATAGCGTAGAAGCAGATAACAGTCTGGAAAGAAGACTAATTTATCTAATCAACTCACGAGAAAGATCAGTTGCTGTTTGATATCTTTGTAAGCGATTTTAGATTGATGCTGCTTTTTATGCTTCCTCAAAATGGAGATCGTGACACAACTGGAGATTATAATTGTACTACTATAAAGTAGAACAAGCGCTGAGCTCATCAATAAACGTGGCAAGCCTTTGATTGAATTAGTTCTGGGGAAGAAATAAACATCCTTATTGAATAAATTAGGCTGAATCACTCGATATTGACTAAAGGCGATTAATTTTAGTAGATCATCTCTATCTTCTGAGGTCAAATAATGGAAGGCGAAGGAGTTTAAAATCGGGAGGATGTAATACTAGATGGGCATGAAAGCCATCATAAAGTTGGATTTTAAAAAATGTGAGCTATTTTGAAGAAGAAAAACCGTTCTTAAATAGAAAAGTGGATAAATTAGACCACTATTAGCTGAAAAGAAAGTTTAAAAAATCCTTGAGAAAACTTACCTAATAATAAACTACTTAGCAGGCAATTTTGGAATATTTGCGAAAACCCAAAATTAGTTAGAATGCCATTGAAATGAACAGCAGAATAGGGGAGTAGCATGAGAGGATAGGCAAAGAAAGTTATCGCAATTTGGAGGAGAATTGCCCTAAAAATGTAGGAAGATTACAGCAAAACTTACAACAAAACATGAAGAATGAAAAACTTCTTCCAGATTGTGGCAATCCCCCCGGCTGGCTTCAAAAATAGACAAAAAATGAACAAACCGCCGATGAGAATCGTCAAAATGACGTTGATTTTAGTTGGATAAGTTGAGAGAAATGGCTCATCCGAGTAGTAAGGATTCAATCTGATAGACTTATTCATCGCAACTATAGAGAAAAATAATAGCGAGAAGATAATTACTCGAACAAGTGCAGAAGGAATTTTTTATTGGAGAAAACAAAAAAAAAGCGAGTCTGCACATTTCCACAAATAACTTTTTCTCTCTTTTTGTTGAGATGAAAGCACTGAATATTAATGAATCAAAAATGGCTTTAAAAGGAATCCCAAGCGGCTCCATTTCACTCCAAAAATGCGTCTCTTTCTCTTCTTGGTTCTTTCAAAGAGTTTTTCAGTTTGCTTTCATCTCTCTGGCTCTTGGCTGCTTTGATTCTTTCGACTGTGGAATTGGAGTCTGCATTGATGGCAATTGTATTTTCGGATTTCCCTTCAAGAACAGTTTCATTTGTTACAAGCATAGGAAGCCATTCTGCTCGGAAGGAATCGAAGAAAGATGCGAATGTAAGAAACTTAGGCATTTCTTGAATCCTTACATTTGTAAATGCTGAATGAATGAATCTGCGCTTCATTAAGAGCTTTTAATCAACAATGACATTGATCAAGGATCCAGCAACATTTGGAGATACAATTTGATCAGGAGAGGAATAACTTCCCGAATCGTGTTTAGCAATCTTCTCAATTACCAGCTGTCCATTGCTCAAAACCTTGGCCACCGTTTCGGGAGATCCAACCTTTCCATCCTAAGACAATCGCTATTTTATATCCTTAATAGAAAATTCTCACCTTAAGAACAAATTTAGAGCAGTGAGCAGCTTTATCGTTGGCTGCACACTGGAGGATATATTCCTTTTTGCCGTCTCTAACTCTCTCCCATCGTTTGATATTCTTTCCAAGGTCTAATTCAAGCCTTTCTCCTGACTAAAAATAAATCAATTTTTATAGAAAAATAGGCTAAAAATACCTTGATGGGATAAACAGCCACTGCAGCGAGGGATACAGCAGCCAAGGCGAAGAGAATAATAAACGACCGCATTTCTATAAATTAAAAAAAAGTCTACGGCGAGAATTGCAAAGCAAAACAAGAACATATGTTCTGGCTGGTCGAAGAGCAGTTGCTTTATTTTTTAAGCTTGGGAAATGCTTTTGCTTTTAACTAGAGAGTTGAAAATACCATAATCTTTGGTCATTTCTGTCTAGATTCGAGGAGAAATGCGAGGAAGGACTGTGTTTAAAAGGAACTTCGTTCCAATTCGCGAAGAAAACAAACAAAGAAGAAGAACAAGCCAACTAAAATTGTCTGGCAAGGGAAAGTGAAGAAACCTGCTGACACACACTTTGAGTGGGAAGTCTCTCTCGTTTACTTCACACAAACAGCAGTTGACCAAGCGATCAGATCGGGACCATGAGATTTGCTAAACAGCTCTTTTATTCCTCTTCTTTTTCTTGAATAGCAATACCAAACAAAGTTTTTTTCCGCTAATTTTGGGACATTCTCACTGGAATAGTAGTAACCACCAGCATCGTGTCTCCTAAATTTCGGGATGATTAGTCTCCCATCAGATGTGATAGTGGCTCGAGTCTCTGGCAGAGCAGCTTTTCCATCCTGAATGATTAAAATAAAATTGAAGTCGTATCCTCACACTGGTTACAAATTTAATACAATGGATTGATTTATCTCTAGAGGAGCAGGGTTTAATGTACTCGATGTTATTCCTTCCGAGTTTCTTCCTTTCCCACACTTTGATTTGCTTCTGACCAGGCAATTCAACTCTTTTTCCTTCCTTAGAAGAGGCATAACTTGTAAAGGGAAATAACTCACTTGGACTTCAAAAAGGCCAGTACTTGAGAAGGAGATGGAGACTAAAGTGATGAGGAGAAGAAAAATCCTCATTTCTAAAGAATTAGTATCAAGAAAAGGTCAAAGAGAGATTATGTTCTTTGTTGCTTAGAAGGAAACGACCACAATTAGCTGCGAAACGCTTTTATTGTGCTTTTTTTAGAGGAAGGAGGCGAGGAAAATAGAAACAATTTGTCTACGAATCTTGAGTTCTTTCTATGAAGGAAACCAAACTATTTGAGACAAAACTACTTGATGACTCATCTTTGAAGAATGAGGTAGTTCAATTTTATTTTATTTTAGAATTAGAATGAAGTCTAAATAGAGAAAATCAAAGATAATACCTGAATCAGCGTGCCAAATGAGGTAGAATAGGCCATTGAAACAAGGGTGAGGAGGAGGAGAAGAAGAGACTTCATTTCCGTTTGATTAGATAATCAAAATAGAGAGAACTCTCTTTATATAAAGTAGTCTCAATTAGCTGAGAAAGAACTAGCTTTATCTCCCAATAAAAATAATATTACTCGTGTCTAGAGAGGCTTCCTAGGGCAATTAACCCTACCAGAATAAGTCATATTACATCAACGTTGATATCTCCTTGGACGATAAGACACACCCAGCCAGTAGCGTAGATTTCATAAATGTCACCGCTCTCCACATGCTGCCTTAATCTGAAGATAAAAACGACCTACAAGGTACACTGGGCGTGGTAGTTGGAGCATAAAACGTAGAAACTATAACTTATTTATTCTATTTTATCCTCGCTTCAAAATTAAAATAAAATTCTGGATATTGCGTTTTCCTAAAAAGCTGTTGTTCTGCAGTTTTTATAGAGCAGGTTAAGGGCTAAAGAGCCTTATTGAGCCTTATAGTTTGGAAACTTATCTAATTGCTTCTCATAAAGGTAATTTGATAAAATTCCGTAGCAAAGTTACGGTACATTTGGGCTTGAATTCGACAATAAAAACCGTCGTTAGTAACGAAGAAAAAGTCACTTGGATCTTAAAATAAATTTTTTTCCGACTTTTACCTAAAGAATTGTAAAAAATTTAAACCTTGGGAAATATAATAACCCCAACTGCCTATTTATCTGTAAGGATGGAGTCTCGCGGAGAAAACTAAGAGAATATGCGCAAAATTTGAGGTAAAACATGAGGGAATACGGTCGTTTTAAAAATAAGAATAATGGGATGTAGTTTGCGACTTGTGACTCCATTTGTCATTTGTTTGGGATTATCTAGGCGTGACTAGACCCCTAGAAAGCATTATAAATAAAGCGAAGGAGAAGACAGATAACACAGCGGCTTTCTGTAGAGATCTGCAACAGATTTTAATTTCCTTTTTATGATTTGCTTGATCTAAGGATGGAGTAACAAATCAAAATTGCAGAGAAACAACCTTCCACAAAATTCTATAATCATGTGTCTATCTGCCGATTCTCCCAATGGCAAGCAAATAATAG
The DNA here is from genome assembly GCA_932521405.1 of Oscheius sp. JU1382. Classification (NCBI taxonomy): domain Eukaryota; kingdom Metazoa; phylum Nematoda; class Chromadorea; order Rhabditida; family Rhabditidae; genus Oscheius; species Oscheius sp. JU1382. The sequence goes on from OW051479.1 coordinate 9,202,020, forward strand.
AAGCAACTGAAGAACCTGGTCCTGCTATTAAGGTAAGAGTTTTCCCCCTACCTTTTGAATACAATTTTCTGTCCCTAATCTAACCATCCTCTGGCGCCAAAATGGTTAAAATTGACAAACATTTGCGTCTCTTTTTTTGCATCAAAAGAGAACAAAAATATAGCTTTCCTCCAGTCCTTTTCTTCGCTTTTTATGCAATCAAACCCTCTCTCCTCTCTTGGTTAGAAGCAGGATTTATACTTTGCTTTTTGGTCTATTAGTCGGCAAAATTAACCCAATGATCAGATTAAATCCTCCACTTTTAAAAGCAATAAAAATGGGATGAAGAACTTTAAAAAAATAGGATGATTTTACGGATCTAAAGAGAATTTCCGGGAGGTATTTTGACTAAAATTGTCATCACTCTTGACGGAATTAGATGAAGGTTTTTTTTAGTCGATTCTCTTTGATTCCTCTCAAAATGATTTACTCTTTGGAATATCAAGGTGCAAAAGATCACGAATGACAATTTCTTTCTACTTTGCCCGTCTCCCCCTCACCCATTGCTTGAGATAAGAAGCTCGCAATCAGCATAGAGAATAGGTTATAGCGATGACGTTAGAGTGATGATTCTTTCAGAAGCTTAGACTGGATGACATCAGAAGGGAAGTCCCGGCTGAATGTTTCAAAAAGGATGCGATCACATCGATTGGCTATTTGATCCACGATTGGATAATTATCTACTTTTTGTATCAAATTGTTCATCACATTGAGGGCTACTTTGGATATTTTGGTCTTTTTCTATGGTAAGAGAGAGTGAGAAATGGGAAAAATGATCAAATTCTGCTTAGGTATTGGGTGATTGGATTGGAATATAACGGCCTCTTCATGATTGGACATGATTGTGGCCATGGCTCATTTTCAAACTATAAATGGCTCAATGATTTGTGCGGCCACCTGGCCCATGCTCCTATTTTGACTCCCTATTGGCCATTCCAGAAATCACATAGGTTAGAGGAGCTAAAGGATCGCTGATTGATTGATTAAGGTTGCACCATATTCATACAAATCATAAGGAGAAGGACCACGGATTTCATTGGTTCACCAAGGAGCAATATGATCGTATCCCGGTTTTTTTCAAATATTTCACGAAGATTCCCATCACTGGATGGTTTAGGTAAGGATTAAAGCTACAGTTCCCCACATGTTGAGCCAAGAAGGGGATTTTTTCCACAAAAATTAGGACTAAATCTCAAATTTCTTTTTTTTAGATATCTTCCAATGTATACGATCTTCGGCTTCCCAGATGGATCTCACTTTTACCCCTTCTCAAAGCTCTTTACTTGCACAGAAGAACGAATAAAATGTGCTATCTCTGGTCTCCTCTGTGCTTTGTCAGCATATGTAAGAGGAGGATCAATCATTCAATCATAATTACAGGTAGCCTTTTTGATTTGTGGTCAATCTTGGCTGGTTTTCTTCAAATATTATTATATTCCTGTCTCCTTCCAAGGCCTAATCTTCGTGGCTGTTACCTATCTTCAACATAGGAATGAAAAAACTGAGGTTGGTTGAGAGGATTGAGGTTGAAATGTTTTAGGTTTATGAGCAAGGAGAATGGGCATACGTCAGGGCTCAAACGCAGACAATTGACAGAGAATTTGGATTTGGGCTGGATTACGCCATGCACCATGTTACTGATGGTGAGATTCCTACTTCCTGATATAACTCGATCCTTCCAGGCCATGTAGCTCATCACTTATTTTTCACTGAAATACCCCACTACAATCTGCTCTCAGCAACAGAAGGCATCAAAAGAGCATTGAAACCATATGAAGGAACCTATAATGGTTACAAATCTGAACGAACTTATGATTGGCTCTTCCGCTTCTTTTACTACAATTTGAAGCTCGACTACCTCGTCCCCAAGTACAAAGGCGTCCTGCAATATAGAGTTCATGCCGAGGAGGGGAAATAATCATCTCTTTTTTTACATAATTCATTAACGGGTTGTTACAAAATAATAAAGATATTGGCTAACATCCAGTGCAAATGCAATTATTATTCATGTCGCAATAGCCAGTAGCACAGTTAAAAAAATCCTAAAAAGATGTTGGAAACCGCTATAAGCCTAAATCAAACCTGAAAGCGGCAAGAGACCCTACAGCCGTAGTTCCCAAGACTCGAGCAGGATTTGCTTGCTTCAATCTGGGAGATGATCAAGAAGAAAAGAGAAAGATAGTAAATAAAGGCGAAGGCTCTCATCATTGGAAAGGATATTATCGAGTGAATCAGAAGAGCTTAAATGACTTTTTGTTATCTAAACTTCTAAAAATAGTCCACCGGAAGGCGCTTTTAAAAACAACTGAAAGCGAAGGTAAGATGACTCAAAAGGGAAGAAGGCCCAATTCTTGATGTCACTGCTGCTTTGTGCAATCTGCTCGCGGGCATGACCCAGCGGAGGTGGTTTTCTACCAAAAGACAAACAAAAAGAAGGAGAGCATTCTTTATTTAGTCAGGTCTGAGAGAAAAAATAGTAAAAATTCCCCCCGAAAATGAGGAAAAACTCTCGTTTCTTTTTTTATAGTCAAATCATCATTCCTTTGATTTTTGATGATTTCACAACCTAATGAAGCATCTACCGGCGTCTATCAGCGAACCTGAGCTGAGATGGGAAAGGCTTCAAGTCTTCTTCTCTCTCTTCTCTCGCCTCCCCTGCGGATGATGGGCAGATTAGCAGCGTGTGCAGGAAGCGCTTCGCCCGACCGGCCGAGCCGCCAACGCCAGCGGCTAATGGATATCAATATTGCATCCCTTCAGGTAAATTGAATCATTTTCTCAGAAAGGGGAAAACATGAAATTTGAGCATTTCCTTGGGTCATTTTCACTCTCTCTTGGCCTAAAAAATGACAGATTTTATTAAAATTCAAGGTTACTGTGGGTTTCGAACCAAATTTGAACTGCTTTTTGTCTGTAATTTGTCCTTTCTATTCAATTTTATATCATTTTTTCGATGTTCTCGCCTAAAATACATAACTTTCGCTCAAATTTCTTATTTTGGATTCTACCTTTGCTAGGCCAAATTCGAATAAAAATGAAGCTATTTGAGTAGTCTAAAAATCGCCATTTCTTCTATTCTTTGAGCTACACTTTCTATAAAATTTATCTATTTTGGCTTTAAATTCTCTGAAAGATTAGAGCGCTAGACGCATAAATTTCCAGAAGAATGACTCCTTTCCTTGGAAGCGAGGCATGAAAAGGCGAGAGGAGATGGTCGTTGTCCCTTAAAGAAAATAGAGGGAACGATCTCATCTATTAGACTAATCCTCAGCCGATTTTAATGAAGAATTAGCTGCTAAAAATAGAGAGAGCAATCCCTTTAAAAAGAGACAATCCTATTGGGTCCAAATTAATATTTCTCTTTTCCTAGATCCAACGCCCACCAAATCTGCTAGATTTCTGTGCATTAGGCGATATCAGAGCAGTGGAGGAGGAGGCCCTTCGAGGTGTCAATCCCAACATCCAAGATCCCGAAGGCAACACACCTCTCATTTTAGCAGCCGAGGTATATTGAAAGCTATCCATTTTTATTGAGTAAAATCTTTAGGCAGGATATTCGCTAATTGTCGAGACGCTGCTTGAACAATTTCCCACTTTGAACATCGATCAGACGAATAATCTCGGACAGACAGCGCTGATGAAAGCCGCCATTCAGGGACGAATTCACTGTGCTCGAGCGCTTCTCAGAGCGGGTTTGTTTCGAAAAAAAAGGGGATATTTTCGTTCTTTTGCGGTATTTCTCGAGACTCAAAAGAATATATTTTCTTGTTCAAGGAAGTTGGAATTTGTTTTTTCTTCAGCGATGTACATAGAGGATTCTCTTTTGTCTATCCTTCTAATCCCATCAAAAGAGAGATTTATTCAGGAGCGGATGCTTACAAAAGAGATATTTCGCGTGGATTTTGTGCCCTCGAATGGGCGGATTACGTCGGGAGAACCGAATGTCGGCACATGATTAAGCACTACATGCAAGAGGCTGTAAAGCCAGTCAAAAAGACCAGCGTAGTCCAAATGGAGGACTTAAAAAAGGTCATTTTGATATCACTTTTTGGGAAAAAAGATGCTTCCAGTTGACGGCTGTTGCAGCAGTTCCTTTGCTTGGTGACTCTTGTGAGACAGTCCTTCCCCGGCCGAGAGTCAATTCCGCGCCAATTCCAAGACTAGAAGTCACAAAAGCTCCTGAACAGGTAGCAGGAAAATCTCTTTTTTGGGTTGAGATGGAAGAGCTTTCAGGTGGGAAGAACGCAGAGCTATGGTTTCCGACCGAAGAGTTCAATGGCTTGATGTTTTCATCCCAATTGATATTCGGTTCTTGAATAAAATTATCTATCTCTGTTGATGCCACAAGCTTTTTCGAAAGCATATATCATAAACGCTAGTCACAAATTCAATCCCCTTCCCTGATTTACATTTTACTTTATTAATTCAAGTCATTTTCATATTTTTTGACGTTTTGACTCAATTCAACCGCAGAAAGCACACTGAATTGGCCTTTTACTGCTCCATTGCTGCTCTGTAGTATTGGAATTCTCTGGCTTATCGAGTAAAACACGATATAGATAATACATATTGTGTCATAATCGTTCCTGGTGATTATGCAGACCGTTTACTCAAAGCTTTTTCTCCCAAATAAATCCTATTTTGAGAGCAAGCAGCATACAGGCTTCTGTAGATGCAGTAATCGAGGCGAGACCCAAAAGCACCAATAAAGTTGCCGGACTGTCAAAATCTAGAGATTTTGCTCTCTTGATTGCTCACTCAGAGTAGCATTTAGTCTGGTTCAGCAATGTATGATCAATTAAAGTTCAAACACACAATAAAAGATTTATTCATAAAGTGCCAAGAACTTTTTGTATTTCTTTTTTCATAGACTCTGATTCAGAAGTTAAAAACCATTTTGCTAAAGCTTCTATTTTATCAACTGGCTCTATGGGATTTTCTCTACTCTTTTGGCTAAAAAATTCATAAACTTTTTCCATATTTGGGCGGTTTTCTATCCCTTCGACCATCATTCTAAAAGCTTAAGCTCTTTTCATAGACTCCGATTACCCAATGTGGAAGAGCCAAACTTCTAATGAGATTGGAATTACTTCTGGATAGGAACGGCCTTCAATAATTGAATCAGAAATCGACCAATTATTTCCAGCTTTCTGGGCAGCCAAACTTCCTGCTTTTGCTGTCTCTTCTACTGTAGAATTCTCGGGAGAAACTCGATAGATCATATGCCAAATGGATCTTCCCAGCGCGAAAACATCCACAGTTGGATTGTAAGCCTCGTCCGTGTAGACTTCTTTGCAATTGTAGCCCACTGTTCCAAACCAGTATGTTTTTATGCCATCTTCTGCTCCCAGGGCTGTATTTTCAATTATTTTTGCTATTCCAAGATCAGCTATTTTTAGGATAGAATGATCCGAATTCAAGACCATGCTGGAAATCACTTTTTTGTCGAGAAATGGCTACAAACTTGGCTGGTTTGACATCTCGATGCGTTATTTTGTTGTCATGGAGGTAGCAAAGCCCACTAGCTGCTTGAGCAGTCCAGAACAATATCTCCTTCTCAGTATATTTCTTCCCTCGAGCTATCACTGGAAATTCAATAAATTACCTTTTTTTTAAAAATAAAATCAACATTCATATAAAGAGCCTCCTTTACAGTATTCCATCAGGATTCCAATCTCTTTGTTGTCTTCTGTGATGAAGCCGAAAAGAGTCACAATATGTTGATTTCCTTGCAGCTGAAAGCGGTCTTTCTTCAAGAAAAATTGGCGTTGCTCACCGAGAGTAAAGTTGTTATTTCATTTTTGACCAATTGAGGATTCAGCTGCAAAGTATCAAAATATTTAGCAGCATGCAGCACTGGAGACTTCATCGTTGAGACGAGGACTGTTTTCCCTTGTCCACCAACATCGAGGATTTTAATCTCTGTCAAGGAGCTTTTTTCGTAGGAGACAAAGCGAGAACGCTAGCAATTTATTTGTTTTTGCGATGACTTACGCCTAGCATTGAGAGAACACTTCCCCAGTCGCCGCCGAAGAGAATTCCAAGCTGGAAGTTGGGATCCTGGGGAGGAAGAGAGATTTACCTTTTCTGTTGGTATATTTTCCTTGCTTTTATCAAGCATCCCGAGTAGGGCCTAAAAATATTGTTTTTTAATATCCTGCTTTACTTGAGTTATTGTGAGTAGTGATTTTCGATTTAAACTTGGTAAATAGTGAGTTCTCTCTTGACTCAAAATCATCTCCTTTATTTTTGTGTAGTAGCTGGCTGTTTCGATAAAAACATTAATGCAGCGCCCGTCTCTCCCTCCATATCTTTGAATGTCGCTAGTTGTTCGGAGTTTATAGACAAACATCTAGAAATAGTAGCTAATTACCGTATTCTTTCTCTCTTGGAAGGGTAGATGTCATGAATTTTTTGAATTTACTCCAGATTCCACAATTTTCTCGAGTCTACAAGCTTGTAGCTCTTTCGGGAGAAGCGAGAGAATACGGTAGATTCTTATAGAAGGCTTACCAAAAGTGTTTTGACAAATGCTTGAAGAAAAGCGAACGGGTACTTGGCTATGTCTTCTTCAAGCGACTCAAGTGCTTTTTTGGAAACATTTTGCTCAAATAACGATTGCTTTATCAGGAACTCCACAAAAACTTTTTCTGCATTCCATCGAGATTCCAATAGTTGTTTCATCTCTTCTTCCAGTTTTTCATCCAGAAAATCTCCAAAAAACTTGGCGACGCACTGGAAATTTCGATTAAAGTTGAGGTTGAAACCAACGGCGCAATAAATCTGCAAAGTTTGGAATTGCATCAAACTGAAAGAATAATTCTTCAGAAGTGCCCATGCTTGTTTAAAATAAATCTGAGATTGATGTCCGCCTCGCTCCCAACCAATGAGCAGCAGAAACAGCCTTTCTCCTTCGTGCGAAGAGTGCTGTCGCTTTTGAGCACATTTGTGGAAAAATCAAACCTCTTGTGGAAACATCTCATAGAGTGATTGAGAAATCAAACCAGCTGATTTAGTGAGCTCGTGCCATTTCCTTCCGGCTTCTTGCTGTAAAATTGATTCCAATCTTATGGAAAAATTTCCAAGAGGTCGTAAAAGTTCTTCCCAAGTCCAACTAGAATTTGTTAAAGGCTGCAGGCTGCTTACTCTGCCTCATCAAATTGGCTTCCATTTATTTGAAAAATATCGATAAATAGATCGATAGATATTTTCGTTTCCATTTCATTTCTGTATTCATTGGGAATTGAATGAAATCTTGGAGATCTGGAAGAATCAATGGAATTTCGAGTCTTGGACCCAACAGTTTCTTCTATAGTCTGTTCATAAAAAAGACGACAACTGATGCCCCGAGAATTGGTGTTTTGCGGCGAGATTCAGAATTCTTTTGGATAAAATGGCTCACAAAAACCCCTTTTCTCGGGGCATCAGCTGTCGTCTTTTATCTGAACAGACTGCATTGAAACAGGAGACTTCTATTAGCAGAAATACGGTACATTTCCATTCCTTTTTGAGCGCAGATTGCATCAAGATTGAGGATTTGTGTCGACTTGTTGTTGTCGTCAAATTTAAAGATCGCTGGTTTAAAATTACTCAATAAAGGATTCGGATAATACTGTAGCAGACTTTTGCTATAAAATGATGCATCTTGGGGCTCCTCTTCCTGTTGAAATTGATTAACCAAAGCTGATTCAAAATACCTACCGATAAGCCATTAATAAATCTAGCTTCTTTTCCTTTATACTAAAAACTGATTAGGTTAAAAGGCTAATTCAATCCTTACAAAGTCGGCAAACGCCTTGATGACAATTGCAGGATAGAATGAATTGCACGAGAAATAGTTGAAATATCTCCACTTCCAGACTTTATCCTTGTCGTTGCTTTTAAGAAACTCTTGGGTGTGCTTGTAGATCATTTGTGTTATCTCAAATTTTGCCTGAAAATGTCCATTTACCTTCAGATCTTTCAGCTCAATTCCTATAGGCTAGTTAGACTTACACCAATTTCTTTAATTTCTTCCTTCTCTTCATTTGTTGCGAATGGAATCATCAATGAGAATAAGTGCCCCTCAGAATGACTTTCTAAAGAATAGGCTTCTGCTAATATCTCATTCTTCTCGAGGAGAAATATCAAATCTTTTGTCATTTTCTGGAATTTAATTTGTCATTCAATGTGAGTGGAAATCTCGTCTCTTGAAAGGAATCATCCCAGTTCTTTTCTACTAGGCGAGGGGTCAACTTTTTGAAATCTTCCACTTGCTTTCAATGCTCTACAAAGTTGTAGCTCTTGCTCTTCTCTACAACTTTGCGGAACAAAATAGGTCAAACTTATCCAAAATTATGAAAAAGATGAGAGATAGGTCGAAATCTTAAGCCTTACTTGACGGTATTGACTATAGATGTCATGTTCTGCCTTGGAATAGCTGATATCTCCAGTTCTTTTATCGTGTTCTCCAAAGCCAGCGATGTAGGGTACAATACGATCGCTTGATTCAACTTTCTGTTCATAGGTTTCACAGAGTTTCTGATCAATTTAAGATTGTTTTTATCAACTTACACTCTTTTCAAACAAGACGCTTGCAACTTCAAATAAAATGCTTTTATATAGAAAGTTATAGGAGGCGATTTCGTCCATCATTCTCCATACTGAAACGATTACTGTATTGTTCTTCTAAACGAACAGTTCGAGGCGTGCAAAGGCAAAGAGAAGATGATTTTTGGAAGAAAAAAAAGCATATTTTTTGGTGAAATTGCGGTCCCTTTAAAAGCAGCCTTTTACCTGTCCATTCAAAGCGATCTTGTCCCTGCGTTGGTCCTTTATCAAAAAAATACAAAAGGAAGTATTTGAAGCACTCAGGTGAAATCTAAAGTAAACGTTTTAGCCGTCATTTGTCCTACAATCCACATATTTCCTGGACAATATTCATCCGAGTCACACATAAAACAAGCAAATTCTTTGTTAAACCTTATTTCGCTTCGCATATTCACTTTTCTGTTTATAATAAACTCACGTAGTTCGTCAATCATTACAACTGGCAATGTCTGTTTTTAAGTTTTGTTAGCGTCAAAAGCCATTACCTTGAGCTTTTCTCTGTCTTCCGTCATTTGCCAAGAATAGTCTTCGTTGGCTAGAAGATTCGCGTTGATTTTGACTTCATCGGGAGTGACTAGATGCTGTTAATTTCAATTATTGCTGTTAGGGAGGAAATACCCCCAATCCGTCGTTGAAATAGTCAGCAAAGATGTTTCTCATTTCAGTGTCGATCTCTTCCGGCATTTGAGCGTCAACCTCTTCCGACATCCAACTGTGAACAGCCCCCATCTTCAAGGCAGACTACTTCTCAAAAAGGAGAGATCCTATCAGTGGCAGTCTGAATCAATCTGCTGAGAAAACTCAGTTTTGAGACTAGATGAAGAAGTAGAAAAGAAGGAGGACGCTTACTGGCAATGCAAGCGGCTGGACAATCAATAATCTAACCGGCTGACACCAAGAAAATAGTTTCTCACCCCCTCAGTTCTCTGATCAAATGAAAATCTAAAAGTCTCTTGTCTTCCTTGTTCAATCAATTATATAACATTTCTGGGACTAGTAAACCTTTGGGGCCCCAGTGACCATGATTCAATGTTTGTGTTGTCAGGAGGGTCGCGGGTGCAATCCCCCTCCCTGACTTACATTTTTGCTTTATTAATTCAAGTCTTTTTTCATATTTTTTGACGTTTTGACTCAATTCAACCGCACAAAGCACACTGAATTGGCCTTTTACTGCTTCTTTGCAGCTCTGTAGCATTGGAATTCTCTGGCTTATCGATTTGGTTCAGAAATGGATCTTCTTTTGTGATTTGCCTATTGAAATTTCTAACCATACGATGCTAATCAGCAATTCAACTCTATCCATTTTTAGAAGCAAATCAGGATCTGGTTCATTAAATAACGTATGGAAAATGGATATCGGAGATCCCAAGAAGAAATGGACACAAAAACAGAGATTTAAATATCTACGATGTGAATTTGGAATAGGAAAACTCTCAAAATCTCGAATTATTGTATTTGGTGGTTGGGGAAGAAGTGGAGAAACATCTGAAATATTTGATGGAAATGACTGGATTGATGGACCAAGGCTACCTAATCATCTATCATCTTTTGCTTATACATCCATTCCCCGATCTCTTGAAGAAAGTTTTCTAAAAAAAATGTCGTAATTTTTAAGCTGAATTTGGATGAAATCCATTGCTCGTTCCTTCGAAGAATGGAATTCTCATAAATTGTTTAAAAATCATTTTAAGGAAGATTGATTTAATGCGATCTCTTAGATCAAACTGTCAATCTGACTAAAATCTCCTGATTTCGAGAAAGGAATTTTCCGAGGCCCACTTTATCTTATAAATTACTAAAGACCTTTTTAGAATAAAATAGGTGGGTGCGCCGCGGATATATTGTTTTGCTGGGCCCATCCTTGTTGCTCGAATACCTAATTACGATATCTAGAGATTTCTATGATCTCCTGAATCTAGATACCAAAGAAATCAGACGGTTGCAGAAGACGCTCAATTCGAGAGATAGCAGCTGCGAGAAAGCAGAACAAGTTAACCGCTTGGCTGTAATTCATAGCTTGACTTCCGACCTATCTGACAGTGCTTTGCAATCAGAAGTCGAAGTAAGTTTCACAGTTATGTTAGCGTTTGTTTAAGACAACGCGAAGTCGATATGAATCATTTGACCCTGAATTTGGCTACGACGATTTTATTACAACAGAACCTACCTCCATCCTTGACAGAAAAAGACACAGACACAGTGTAAACCCCAATGAGCCACCATCGAAAGACAAAATTGCTGATGAAACGGAGGAGCATAAATGGGCTGCTGAGATTTTTCCGGCTAAAAAAGGCACTCGGCCCGTTTACCTCTTCAAACAAGGAGAACAGTGCTACACGTTCCAGTGGAAGCGTGACTTGAAAACTGGAAGAAGTACCTATGTCTGCTTGGGCTGTAACAAGACAACAAAAGTTCTAGTATGTTGCCTTTTATACTCTCAAAGTTTCCTTAGGTGAAAGACGGTTCATTTCTGGAAGATCCAACATTATCGCATGAGTGCACACCCAAGATCTACGTAGAAGAAGTTGCCCAAAGATTGCGCTATGAAACGTATCAGCAAACGCGCACCGTCTCCACAACTAGTTCATGTGAATCGATCTACAACGAAATGGTCAAAAAAGCACTATCGAGTGAAAACCTGAGTAACTCCACACTCCCATGCTATCAAAATAGTTTTAGACGGTGATCAGAAGTTGGCCGTCGGGTCGCAATTAGGACGCTTTAGGGAAGTTAAGTCTCAGATCGGAAAAGCCAAAAAGACTGGTGTTTGTGATTTGTCGCTCTCTTCCATTCCAGGAAGTTTTTCAGCTGCTTATTCGAACTTTATTTAGGAAGAATTTGCAAAAGGAAACTTGCCGGGTTTAGACGAGCAGTTTGTTTTCAAGTTTATGATGAATTTGCTTAAACCAATGTTCGTGCTGAGTTGATTGCGACTGGAATCGATCTTTCAAAGCTGACAATTCTCGTTGATTACGAGCTAGTTGCTATAAGCTCTTTAAGGAAGAACTTCCCAGTTTCTAAGATCTCTGGCTGCTGCTTTCACTACAGTATGGCTGTTAATAGAAGATCAAAAGCATTGAATCACTTTTCGAAAGACACCTTAATTTCTCAGTGGTATAATCGGATTTTGGCCCTAGTATTTTTGCCTCCAGTATGCAATACTTAATTTATAGAATAACTATTGTTACTTTTGCAGAGTTTATTCTCCACTAATGGCATTCTACAGCTCCCTATTGAATCAGATCACCCAGCTCACACAACATGTTCTGCTTTCTTACACTGCTATAACAAAATTGGATTGAAGGCCCATACACAGTACATACATTTCTCAAGCTCGCAATCTCAAAAAATGAATAAAATTCTATTAGAATAAAAAAGCAGTTTTAGACCTTATTGAAACTAACTCCGAGCCTAGTTTCTCATTAAGTTAGGACATATATAACGCAAAACTTTTATCGGGTTGGCTATTTTTCTGCGGATAATCATGCCGCTGACGATATATCCGCGGCGCTTGCGCCCGGATAAAGTGGATCCCGCAGTGAACCTCTTGGCTCTAAAATGGATTGAAATACTGTAAATCCTCTAATAGACGCGCAGGTCAAGTTCCAACCTCTAGTATATTTTCACTAATTTTTATATTTTTTGATATTCTACAAAGTTGTAGGCCTTGATCTCCTCTACAAGATTGCAGAACATCAAAAATTATAAAAATTGTGGGAAGCTTATGAAAATTAAGCGAGAAGTTGCGTCTATTAGAGGATTTACGTAATCATTTTATTCCTTTTTGGAATCAATCAGCTCAAAAAACGACTAAATGCCACTTTAAAAAAAGAAATAATCCATTTTTATGATGTTACACTAACCCAAAAAATGTAAATCTCTTTTTTGGGTTGAGATGGAAGAGCTTTCAGGTGGGAAGAACGCAGAGCTATGGTTTCCGACCGAAGAGTTCAATGGCTTGATGTTTTCATCCCAATTGATATTCGGTTCTTGAATAAAATTATCTATCTCTGTTGATACCAAAAGCTTTTCGAAAGCATATATCATAAACGCTAGTCGCGGGTGCAATCCCATCCCTGACTTATATTTTGCTTTATTAATTCAAGTCTTTTTTCATATTTTTTGACGTTATGACTCAATTCAGCCGCACAAAGCACACTGAATTGACCTTTTACTGCTTCTTTGCTGCTCTGTAGTATTGGAATTCTCTGGCTTATCGAGTAAAACACGATATAGATTATATATATTGTGCCATAGCCATTCCTGGTGACTATGCAGAACGTTTACTCAAAGCTTTTTCTCCCAAATAAATCCTATTTTTGAGAGCAAACAGCATAGATGACTTCTGTAGATGCAGTAATCGAGGCGAGACTCAAAAGCGCGAATAAAAGCTGCCGGACTGTCAAAATCTAGAGATTTTTGCCCTTTTGATTGCTCGCTTTTTATCAGAGTAGCGTTTAGTCTGGCTCAGTAATGCATGATCAATTAAAGTTCAAACACAAAATAAAAGATTTATTCATAAAGTGCTCAGAAAATTTTGTATTTCTTCTTTCGTAGGCTTCAATTCAGAAGCTACAACCCATTTTGCTAAAGCCTCTGTTTTATCAACTGGCTGTGTGGGATTTTCTCTACTCTTTTGACTAAAAAATTCATAAACTTTTTCCATATTTGGGCGGTTTTCTTTCCCTTCGACCATCATTCTAAAAGCTTAAGCTCTTTTCATAGACTCCGATTACCCAATGTGGAAGAGCCAAACTTCTAATGAGATTGGAGTTATTTCTGGATAGGAACGGCCTTCAATAATTGAATCACCAATCGACCAATTATTTCCAGCTTGGGCAGCCAGACTTCCAGCTTTTGTTGTCTCTTTTACTTTTGAATCCATGGGAAAAACTCGATAGATCATATGCCAAATGGATCTTCCCAGCGCGAAAACATCCACAGTTGGATTGTAAGCCTCGTCCTCCGAGCAGGCTTCATCGCAATTGTAGCCATCTGTTCCACGCGAGTATGTTTTTCTGAAATCTTCTGCTGCCAAGGTTGTATTTTCAATTATTTTTGCTAATCCAAGATCAGCTATCTTTAGGATAGAATGGTCCGAATTCAAGACCATGCTGGAAATTACTTTTTTGTCGAGAAATTGCTACAAACTTGGCTGGTTTGACATCTCTATGCGTTATTTTGTTGTCATGGAGGTAGCAAAGCCCACTAGCTGCTTGAGCAGTCCAGAACAATATCTCCTTCTCAGTATATTTCTTCCCTCGAGCTATCACTGGAAATTCCATAAATTACCCATTTTTTAAATAAAATCAACAATCAAATAAAGAGCCTCCTTGACAGTATTCCATCAGGATTCCAATCTCTTTGTTGTCTTCTGTGATGAAGCCGAAGAGAGTCACAACGTGTTGATTTCCTTGCAGCTGAAAGCGGCCTTTCTTCCAGAAAAATACTCACCGAGAGTAAAGTTGTTATTTCATTTATGATCGATTGGGAGTCAAGCAAGAAAGTATCAAAATATTTAGCAGCATGCAGCACTGGAGACTTTTTCGTTGAGACGAGGACTGTATTCCCTTGTGCACCAGCACCGAGGTCTCTAATCTTCCTCAAGGAGCTTTTTTCGTAGGAGGCAAAGCGAGAACGCTAGCAATTTATTTGTTTTTGCGATGACTTACGCCTAGCATTGAGAGAACACTTCCCCAGTCGCCGCCGAAGAGAATTCCAAGCTGGAAGTTGGGATCCTGGGGAGGAAGAGAGATTTACCTTTTCTGTTGGTATATTTTCCTTGCTTTTATCAAGCATTTTGAGTAGGGCCTAAAAATATTTTTGTAATATTCTGCTTTACTTTAGTTATTGTGAGTAGTGAGAATAGATTTAAACTTGGTAAATAGTGAGTTCTCTCTTGACTCAAAATCATCTTCTTTATTTTTGTGTAATAGCAGGCTGTTTCGATAAAAACATTAATGCACCGCCCGTCTCTCCCTCCATATTGTTTAATGTCGCCAGTTGTTCGGAGTTTATAGACAAACATCTAGAAATAGTAGCTAATTACCGTATTCTTTCTCTCTTGGAAGGGTAGGTGTCATGAATTTTTTGAATTTACTCCAGATTCCACAATTTTCTCGAGTCTACAAGGTTGTAGCTCTTTCGAGGGAAGCAAGGGAATACGGTAGATTCTTAGAAGGCTTACCAAAAGAGTTTTGACAAATGCTTGAAGGAAAGCGAACGGATACTTGGTTATGTCTTCTTCAAGCGACTCAAGTGCTTCTTTGGAAACATTTTGCTCAAATAACGATTGCTTTATCAGGAACTCCATAAAAACTTTGTCTGCTTTCCATCGAGATTCCAATAATTGTTTCATCTCTTCTTCCAGTTTTTCATCCAGAAAATGTCCAAAAAACTTGGCAACGCACTGGAAATTTTATTAAAGCTGAGGTTGAAACCAACGGCGCAATAAATCTGCAAAGTCTGGAATTTCATGAAACTGTTGGAATAATTCTTCAGAAGTGCCCATGCTTGTTCAAAATAAATTCGAGAATGATGTTCGCCTCGCTTCCAACCAATGAGCAGCAGAAACAGCCTTTCTCCTTCATGCGAAGAGTGCTGTCGCTTTTGAGCACATTTGTGGAAAAATCAAACCTCTTGTGGAAACATCTCATAGAGTGATTGAGAAATCAAACCAGCTGATTTAGTGAGCTCGTGCCATTTCCTTCCGGCTTCTTGCTGTAAAATCGATTTCAATCTTGTGGAAAAATCTTTAAGAAATTCTAAAAGATATTCCCAAGTATAACTAGAATTTGTTAAAGGCTGCAGGCTGCTTACTCTGCATCATAAAATTGGCTTCCATTTATTTGAAAAATATCGATTAATAGAACGAGAGATATGCTCGTTTCTATTTCATCTCTGTATTCATTGAGAATTGAATCAAATCTTGGAGATCTGGAAGAATTAATGGATTTTTGAGTCTTTGATCCAGCAGAATTTCTCCTATAGTCTGTTTATAAAAAAGACGACAACTGATGCCCTGAGAGTTGGTGTTTTGCGGCGAGATTGAGAACTTTTTTTGGATAAAATGGCTCACAAAAACCCCTTTTCTCGGGGCATCAGCTGTCGTCTTTTTTCTGAACAGACTGCATTGAAACAGGAGACTTCTATTAGCAGAAATACGGTACATTTCCATTCCTTGAGCGTGGATTGCATCAAGGTTGAGGATTTGTGTCGACTTGTTGTTGTCGTCAAATTTAAAGATCTCTGGTTTAAAATTACTCAATAAAGGATTCGGATAATACTGTAGCAGACTTTTGCTATAAAATGATGCATCTTGGGGCTCCTCTTCCTGTTGAAATTGATTAATCAAAGCTGATTCAAAATACCCACCAATGAGCCATAAGTCAAGTTCTTTTCTTTTTTCTTATCACTATACTAAAAACTTATTGGCTTAAAAGGTGAATTTAATCCTTACAAAGTCGTCAAACGCCTTGATGACAATTGTAGGATAGATTGAGTTGCACGAGAAATAGTTGAAATATCTCCACTTCCAGACTTTCTCGTCGTCGTTGCTTTTAAGAAACTCTTGGGTGTGGTTGTAGATCATTTGTGTTATCTCCATTTCTACCTGGAAATGCCCATTTATCTTCAGATCCTCCAGCTTAATTCCGATGGGTTAGTTAGACTTACACCAAATTCTTTAATTTTTTGCTTCTCTTTATCTGTTGCGAATGGAAGCATCAATGAGAATAAGTGCCCCTCAGAATGACTTTCTAAAGAATAGGCGACAGCTAATATATCATTCTTCTCGAGGAGAAATATCCAATCTTTTGTCATTTTCTGGAATTTAATGTCAATTCAATTGAGTAGAATATCATCTCTTGAAAGGAATCTTCCCAGTTCTTTTCTACTAGGCGAGGGGTCAACTTTTTGAAATCTTCTACTTGCTTTTAATGTTTTTACAAAGTTGTAGCTCTTGCTCTCCTCTACACTTTGCGGAACAAAAATAAGTCAAACCTATCCAAAATTATCAAAAAGATGGGAGAAAGAGATTCGATAGGTCGGAATCTCACGCCTTACTTGACGATATTGAGTGTAGATGTCAAGTTCTGTCTTGGAATAGCTGACTTCTCCAGTTGTGTAGTAATTATTGCGTGCATTGAAGGAATTGATGTAGTATATAATATGATAACTTAGGTTAGTTTTCTGTTTATCGTTTTCACAAGATTTCTGATCAATTTAAGATTGTTTTTATAAACTTACACACTTTTCAAACAAGAAGCTTGCAACTTCATATAAAATGCTTTGATATAGAAAGTTATAGGAGGCAATTTCTACCATTATTCTCAATACTGAAACGATTACTGTATTGTTCTTCTAAATGAACAGTTCGAGACGCGCAAAAAGGCAAAGAGGAGATGATTTTTGGGTGAAATTGCGCTCTAAAAGAAGTCTTTTACCTGTGTATCTATAGCTATCGTCTACCAGCGTTAGTCCTTTATCAAAAATGTACAAAACAATGTATTTGAAGCAGTCAGGTGAAATCTAAGCTAAACGTTTTAGCCGTCATTTGTCCTACAATCCACATATTTCCTGGACGATATTCAGCCGAATCATTCATAAAATAATGTATGTTGTCAAAACTCATTTCGCTTAGCATATTCACTTTTTCTGTTATAATATACTCACTTAGTTTGTCAATCATTACAACTGGCAATGTCTGTATTTAAGTTTTGTTAGCGCCAAAAGCCATTACCTTGAGCTTTTCTCTGTCTTCCGTCATTTGCCAAGAATAGTCTTCGTTGGCTAGGAGATTCGCGTTGATTTTGACTTCATCGGGAGTGACTAGATGCTGTTAATTTCAATTATTGCTCTTAGAGAGGAAAACACCTCCAATCCGTCGTAGAAATAACCAGCAAAGATGTTTATCATTAGAATGTCGATCTCTTCCGGCATACAACTATGAACAGCCCCCATCTTCAAGGCAGACTACTTCTCAAAAAAGGAGTATCAGTGGCAATCTGAATCAAACTGCTGAGAAAACTTAGTTTTGTGACTGGATGAAGAAGTAGAAAAGAAGGAGGACGCTTACTGGCAATGCAAGCGGCTGGACAATCAATAATCTGATAAGCTGATTCCAAGAGAATAGTTTCTCGGAACTATTAACCTTTAGGCCCCAATGGCCATGATTCAATTTTTGTGTTGTCAGGAGGATCGCGGGTGCAATCCCCTCCCTGACTTATATTTTGCTTTATTAATTCAAGTCTTTTTTCATATTTTTTGACGTTTTAACTCAATTCAGCCGCACAAAGTACACTGAATTAGTTCTTTACTGTTCCAGTTGCTCTATAGCATTGGAATTCTCTGTCTTATCGAGCTGTTAAGCTGGTCTGAGCCGAGAAATTGGATTTTGATTTAAAGAGAATCAACTTTTCAGCAGGCAAACATCTTTTATCAATAGGATTGCTATATTATTGCATATAAAAAAACAGATGAACAACGACAATGTTTTCCTTTATGTTTTTTTCTCCCTTATAGCCTGTTCATTTAAAAAAGACGACAGTTAATGCCCTTGGGTATCAAGACATGTCGTATTTTTTATGAACAGACTATGCTGGTCTCTTTGGTATTTTGTCTACAAGAAGTGATAGAGTACAAAAATTGCGATTCTCTCATAGATGTCGTTTTGTTTACCGTACGCCTTACCGTAGTCCCCTTCTCCCACGCTAACTTAGTTTTTTTTTTCTGTTATTGATTTTCATTATTCCTATTACAACAGTAATCAATCAACTAAATAAGTTTTCTATTTTTAGATAAAAAAAACTTACAAACTGCTTAAATCGCCGCTAATTTTGGGCTTTTTTAATTGTTGATGGTCTGTAAAATTGTAGAGGAAATCAAGCTCTACAACTTGACAGAAAATCATAAACTCAGAAAACAATTACTCAATTCACTAATTTTTTCCATCTTCTAAACTTGTATTCCCTCTGATAACCATATATGTTTCCCTAATACAAAATGTATTTGCCAATCACTATTGATTAATCTTTGTCTTCTCATTTCTCAATTGTATTCTAATGTTAACTTTTTAAGTTTAGAAGATGGAAAACATTTATGAGCTAGGCTTTGTTGCTGAAACATCTTCAGCTACGCAGCAAGAATATAAGAAAGATATAGTCAGTTTTTTTCTTCTTCATTTCTTCTTTAGATAGCTGTCAGAGATGACAGAGCCTTTCTAATGCGAAATGAAACTGAAGGATTATGTCTGATTTACTTCGTGCCAATTTACTTTTTTCATATGTTTTGGTACTCGTTTTGGAAGCTGTCCAATGGTGCATTAATGGACCAATTGCTAGAAGATGGAATCTCCGCAGCAGATGTGGTAATTGTAAGTTTTTCAATTTTTCACTAAATTTATTTTTTCAGAGGCAAAAATGGCGCCAAGGCGATATAAATTTGTCAGAGTATAATGAATCTCTTGGCGGCTTTTGGGAACTTATTAATGAGTTCAATTTCTATGGAAAGGCCAAAGTTTTGCTGTGAAAATTTTTTGAATATGATTGTCAATAACAATGGGGTTAGTTTTTAATGAATTTTCTGTAATTCAACTTTCAGAAAAATAGTTATAATCAATTCAAGCACATTATGACAAGGTAAAATCATGATGAATTGATTTTGACTCTTCACATGCTGCGTTTTTAAAATATTAATGGTCTGTAAATTAACCTTAAAATTGATATGATAAAAAAATACATAGTAGAGGTAAGCTTTTTAAATTTAACTTGATTTTTCTCTTTAGGGAAAATCATCGACAGCAGAGTTAGCTTTTATTTTGCAAAACTCTTTCAATATTTACCCTTCAAAACATCGCCAGCTTTTAGATAGCGATTGGAATCTTATTGAAGGAACATTTCCATCAAATATGTGGATCGAGCCAGTTGGAAAGCAAGGTATGACTTGTATGAGTGAAATTTATTGGTATTTAGAAGGTGCTAAAAAGTTCTTAGTAAAAGAACTTCTTTATGATTTTAATCTTGAAACAACCAAAATCATTGACGCGAAAAATACTATCAAGATGTTTATGTTTATAGATAACCAAAGAACTAATCACAAGGAATTAGTTGATGTATGTTTATTTCCATTTTTTTATTCTGATTTAGGCTGCTCAAATGGCGACGATCTTTGAAGGAAAAACAAGACTTATTCATAAAATCCTCAAGCACTACTGGCAAGAACTTGCATTGTCTTTGATAAATCATATATTGTAGCGAAAATTATCCCAACGATGAAAAATCCTATAATGGAGAATTAGAAATTATCAAGAACTACACTTTCCGGATAATTCTGACACTTAGTTAAATTCCAACTAGAAAATATGAAAGTGATCGCTTCACTAATATAAAACATATATAAAAATAAATGCCAAATGTTTTAGAATCAGTCTGCTTATTTTAGTTTCTTGAGTTCTTACTTTGGCGATTGTTTGTCTACCAACAATTATAAAATCTAAGGCTTATTCTCCTCATTTCTGAATATTCACTAACCTTAGGAGCATTTAGTACTTTTTTTCTAGAGGAATTGGACTTTCTAGAGATAAAAGAACATGAAAAATCAATCTCTGCCATTAATTTTGATCTAAATCACCTTTTTTGGCTAAAAAGTCTACTTAAATTTATTTTATTAATTCGTCTGCATACATATTTTGATTAACTCTGTTCACCTGGCGCCACGAGTTTATCGAGCCCCGCAAGATTTACGTCTCCAACTCACAAGTTCATCGAATGAATCTAAATAACCGGACAAATTCTTACTACTCCGATAGCCCTTTTCTCTCAACTTATCCAATCAAAATCGTCTCAATTCTGATCACTATATTTGGAAGTTTATTGATCTATTCAACGCTTTCAAAGCCAGCAAAAAGTACCTCTCTCTACTTGAGACGATTTACTATGCTCCATTCTACGGTGTAAGTCTTTTCAATTCTTTTCAAAAAGAGAGATAGATCTTTCAGCGCGATTCTACTCGGAATTATTGTAGCCTTCTTAGCATTTCCTATCTTGCTACTCCCTTATAAAGCCTTCCATGGAGTTGGTCTTTTCTCCAACTGCGGGGTTCCTCAAATTTTGCAATTGGGACTCCTCCTTTCTCTCTTGTCAAGTTAGAGATTGATTTCTCAACCAGAATAAATTATAGACTGTTGCGGCGCCGTTTACCCACTATTTTATCTTCGAATGGTTTCAATGTTTCCACTGAGTCATTTTCTGAATAGGTTATCTATAAAACTTTTATCTTTCATTGCTTGCAATGTAGTTCCTGTTGCTGCGCCGCTTCCACTTCTATTTCTCATCTATGAGGATCAATCCCAACTAAAAATGGAATATTATTCCCAATTTGGCGTCTCTTATCCAAGCCTATTCGATAAGGAGATCTTCATTGTTGAAATCGAATTCCAAAAGCCATCAATTATTATCTTCATAGCTTTTTATGGATATTTTATTCTACAATTCTTCTGTGTTATCACTATTTCTAGTATATTCATCATTAAAATATCATTAAAACATCACCAAAATATGTCAAAATCAACCAAATTCTATCGAAGCGATGTTGTCAAACAAATGATCGCCCTGGCTTTTATCTTCACATACCTGGCCGTGGCTGTCCTTTTACCAGCTTTATTGAGCTTTCTATTGGGAGGATGGAGAGCAGATATCTTTGTTTATGCAGTCTTCAATGGTCTATCAACTATTCTTATTGTCATGTCCTCCTTATTGTTTTACATCAAGCCATTCCGACTGGCACTTCTCAATTTGGTCGGATGGAAACCAAAAACGACTATTATCAATCTAACAAACAGTCATAACATATCCAATTTACATCAATAAATGGGTGCGACTAGGCTTCTGCTTCCTTCTTTGTTCCCTTTCTGTTGACTGAACAGACAGAATTTCTAGGGATTTTAAATTTTTGATGAATGAAATGATTTCGCAACATATTTCTCATTTTATTTGTCTATGTCTAAGACTCTGGGCTCAATTGATAGTTCACCTCGCCCGAGCTGCTTGACGCGAGCGATGTAATTCGCGAGTCTGTCGTTTAGCACATTCGAGGCTGCATGCACGCAAAAACTCCTCTTTCTCTCATTCGTGCATGAAAACTTATGCACGCGTGTTTTTTTTATATTTAAAAAAAAATTAACAAGTTATTCAACATTATAAACACTTTTTATGATTTTTAGAGAAACATTCATTACAATAATGCTTATTGCACTTAGAACATCTGGTAACTACTTGTTTGGTTTGTTTACGAGCCAATGTTGCACCCAATTTCTTCGAAATAGATTTATAGAAACCCACGCATCTACGTGATTGTCCTTTAACCTTTTGGAGGTAATGAGAGCTTCTAGAATATGGTTTATCCATGAGTAGTTCCCGTACGATATCTTTCTTGAAGTCAATCACTGGTGTTCTTGCCTGTCTGTGCTCCTTCATCAGAATCCATGCGTTTGTAACAGCACACTGGCAAATCAAATGGAAGAAGATCCGCATATACCAGCGATATGTCTTTCGCTGGAAGGGACAGTAGCTTTCCATTTGATCAGATAAATCAATAAAAGCCTTGCCATAATTGTAGTCCAAGACAGTTTCTGGCTTACCTGCTGCATTTCTCGAGCTGTCATGCTTAGTAGAAATCATGATTACATCACGTTTGTCGCGCCATTTCATGACCGTGATGTCGTTCTTCTTTGAGCAACGCATTCTCCTTTCTTAAGTTTCCTTCCCACAACGTCTGATGGATTGTTTTTTCTGTTTCTTCTCAGAGTTCCAACCACATTCGTCGATCGAGTTAATAATGATTCTGCTAAAGACACACTGGAATACCAGTTATCGACGTAAAGCGTCCTCCAAGCGTCCAGAAGGTTGTCACACAAAGACATAACTACAGTTTCCGCAACACTGCCTGTCCTCAGGTCATTCTTACCGGTGTAAACTTCTATATTATAAGTGTAGCCACCAGCAGAGCAGAGCTTGAACAGTTTGATTCCATAACTATGCCTTTTGTTTGGAATATATTGACGGAATGATAAGCGGCCACGAAATGGAATCAAGCTCTCGTCAATGCATATCTCCTCGCCTAGTGTCTTCAGCAGCTGACATCGGTCGACAAAAATTTTCAAAAACCGCTCAATTTTGTAAAGACGAGATCCAGAATTGTTTTGGTTGTCTTCAAAATGAAGAGACCTGATGATCTGCTCAAACCTTTTCCTAGACATGATGTCCCCAAATATTGAATGGCCTGTCAAAGCAGGATCAGTAGCCCAATAATCATCAAATTTTGGCAAGCTGATATAGCCCATCTTTAAAAGCATTCCAATAATAGTGCCGATATCTTTTGATGAAATATCTTCAAAGTCTGCATACTTGGCACGACCGTACAAATTGGTTTGTTCTACAATCAATTGAACCATTTCATCGGTAAGGAATAAGTTAAAGTAATCTACTGGTTTTGAGCATGATTCAATTTCATCAAGGTTCAAATGTCCTTCACCTGTAAACGCTGGTCTAGTAGGTTTCATAATATTATAACTCCAGTAAGGATTCTGAGTCAGTTGTTCAACGTAATCGTCGTCTTCTTCACCGTCTTCATATTCATTCGGAACGATTACGTCATCAAAATCCTCTTCTTCATCTGATTCCAATACAAAATCATTAACATTTCTGTTAAATTTTTCCATTTCGTCATCCATTTCCTACGACAGCTTATTTAGATCAAATAATTACAAGAAAGATAAAAAAATTACTTTAAAACCTTAAACTAACTAAAAAACGTCAAAAGAAAAAAACAGCAAAAATTGAAAAACGTGAGTTTTTGCGAAATGGCCTCGGCCCCGAATGTGTTAAACACTAAAAATTGGGTGGATAGTAGGCTATTAAACCAAAAGGAGGTACCTACATCTCCTCTTTGTCTTTCATAGTAGCTTCATCTAACATTTGAGCCCCAGTGACGGCCATCTTGTTGATAAAACAAACCTTGCAGAGCAATTCGTCCCTCTTTTCGGCAATCTTCGCCTTTTCCACAGCCTCTTGGATCTTTCGAATAGAAATTGGCCAATTCTCCAATATTAGTTGATGATCTTTTGCCATCATGGCGTTAATTTCTCCTCCTTCTTGATTGTTGGCAGTCATATCGGCGAAAAAATTAACCAGATTTTGATGCTGAGCGTTAAGAAGATTGTATTGCATCCCAAATAGCCTAACATATTCTGCAATTGGGGTGCATCTTCTTGCCAAGCGAATGAAAGACAGAGCTCGCGTCGTGGATTGAAATCCCGTGAATTGGGATCAGCAGCAATGATTTGGAGTTCCAAAGCCACGTGGTCAGCGACGTAGACTTCTTCAAAAATATTATATTGATTCATGTTTGGCTGAGACATGAAGAAAGCTTTACCTTGGATTTTATCAAGTAAAGCGCAACAAAAGACCCTCGTTTTATTATTAGCTGGGATTGGTCCATCTTGTAGTGTTGGACAACCAGGTCCAAGCATATGAAGCAGAGCTTGACAAGCGAGAATCATAAGAGAAAGAATAGGACAACAAGTATCGCAAACTTGATAAACTTCCGGATCATCTTGGAAAGTAGCCACCCGCAGCTGCTGTATTTCTTGATTAGCTACTCTCTTCTTGAGAGTCACAATCGTATAAATATGCATGTCCAATTGGCTTTGTTCAATCAAATGGACGATCTTTTCATCAGCAGCGCTAGGTGGCAATTCATCAGCCGGAGTTCCAATTTTATCAATCAGATTGAATAATTGCTTATTTGGGTTGCCGATTGGGGTGACCATTTCCTCTGAAAAATGGAGAAAAATAAGAAGAATTGAGATAGTTTAAGAAGAAGAATAAGAGAAGCGGCTGCCGTCAAAAATTACTAATGCAAGAAATTAGTCAGACAGGGCGACTTGATTCACTTTTTTGGCAAAAAATACTCCCACCTCTCTTTTGCATCCAACCAGCAGACGATCTAAAATTCTTTGAATTTTATTGGAAAAAATGGCAAAGTTGGTTGACTTTGAGTTAAATAAAGCAGTCACATTTTCCATTAAAATGCCAAATAAATCACCCCAAGCTGGTGGAAAAGAAAGCTGCTTTAAAAAGCGGGAAAGTAGATTGTTTTTATTTCATTTAAAAAATTGTAGTTACCTCCCCTCCTGCGGTCTATTTTTCTCGAAAGAGAGATTTAAAAAAGAGAGATTGATGTATTTATTTCCATCCACTGCCCATACCCAATAATTTAATAATCCAATTGCTTCCCCATTTAGTTGGACAAAACTCCTTTTTGATGCAATGCCCTCTCCTTGTTCTGAAGAGATCTTGATCACAAAATCCGTAATTGAAATCGCCGTAATTGTAGAAAGTTTTCTGTAAAAAAAGTCGGTAATTTTTAGAAGGATAAAGCACCGATCCGTCACAATTTAGATCAAATTCTTCGCGATTGGTGGATTCTCTCTTATCGTCGAGGACACATCGCTCAGGGAGGACGCATTTTCCAGTGGAGAGCATACGGACAAGACCCGGCTTGCATTGACAGCGAAAGCCTGGGCTGGAAATTGAATGAGGAGGAGGCTAAAAAACTTGAAAATTCAAGAAAGAAGTCACCTCTTTTCCGCAGACTTCTTCTCTAACACCGTGGAGGACTAGCTCTTCAAACTCGGCGCAATTTCTCTGATCTAAAAAAGGATTTTTTTTAAATATTTTTGATTCTTACCGCCGTCTGGACAGTCTTTCAACTGGACACACAATCCATCTGGATGCCTCACAAATCCGCCTAGAGAATCACAGTAGCACTCGTGAGAACTGGAGAGAACCTAAATTTGAGACTTTGTTTCTGTCCTTTCTCAGCTTATAAAAAACCCACAAAGTGTTCTAAATTACAGGCGAATTCGCCATAATTTGTGAGGATTGAATTCTTGCCACAGAGGATATCCTTCGGAGCGGAGCATTCTACACTTGGTGACCAGAGTCCGATCTCGTCGCAGATGGCCACAACTTGTTCTTTGCTATCAAAATCACAGGAGAATTTGATTCTTTTAGGCGAGGAGACTTCGGAGATTCTTCCAGCTTCAGGCGAACCGGCGAGGGAAGGAAGACACTTGGATGGGTTGGCTGAGAATTAGCAAATAATAAAATTAAAATAGAGCTCAAACCTGGATCCAGAATAGCTGCTCGAAAAGAACAAAGAGGAAAAGGGGTGTTGATTATCACGTGGGTAATTTCCGGCAAATCGGCATCAATCAGCTTCTCCTCTCCTGCCACCAGTCCTTCTATAATAATTCCCTCTTTGAAAAATTCAAGGCCATTCTCCTTGACAACCAATCGAATTGAAATATGGAGAGTATCTTTCTCAGACATTATTGCGAAATGATTCAATTTGTAGAGGCCTCCTAGGCTGATTTGTCTAAATTTGAACCATAACATAATTTTAAAAAAAGGATAACTTACAATGAAGAATAGCCCTTTCCCAGGCAGAAATCTAGAGGAAAGTTGTAAGATTTTCCACTTGGTAGCTGCAAATTTAATCATTCTTCTACACAATTTTAATGCAAATAATGACTTTTTTTTCTTGAATTTGATCCTGGGAATCGATTTTTCATATTATTTAACTTTAAGATTGACTCAAAACTCAAGAAAACCCCTAATCTTGAACTAATTATGATATTCTTTTTTTGGATCCGCCTTGGCTCATGTCATGCCTCAATATAGAATTAATTGGATGTGCTAATTCTAATCTTTGCGTCTTGGACTTATTAGAATTGAGCGGTGATGGTAGGCGGGGCAAAATCTCATTTCTTCCCAATGTTACCATCAATTTTGGATATTCATCCCACCTCTTTGCCAGTCATTGAAGTCTTGAGTTCATTCGCACAAAAATTGGGAACATATTGCGGCCACCAGTTGCCATCCGCCTGGCAACAAATCGTCTCAGCCTCGGGGTTGAAGTCATTATACTTCTCATGGCATCTATCTCCTTTTTGAAGAATCAAAAAAATCATATAAAACCTGTAGTGGGCTCTAGTCCCAGTGGGGAAATGAGTCGCCAAATGGGAGCCATTGCTCTCCTTCAAATTGGTGAAGTCGATAACCATCCTTTGTGGAAGAAATGGCCGAGGACAGTCCCCTCTGCCGGATGGGAGATAAAGAAGAAAGACAAAAAAGGGAAGCATTCGCGCGAAGAAGAACTTCCCCCAAATGAGTTCTGTATATTCTTGGGATTAATGGCCGCACCGATGTGATAGTCAATAGAAAATGTGGACACAAAATGAGTTTGTTTTTTTTTCATTTCGACAGAAAAGGGAACAATCTACGAGATGTTTAGATCCAATCGAAGGAAGCCATCAAACAGACTAATTCGAGAGGAATCTGAAGAGAAGAAAAGAGTCAAAAAGCGAGTGGAATATCACCAGAAAGCTTAGCTCCCAGCAGAGGAGGGATGGTATATCCACTTTCTAATGTCCTTCGAAGATAGGTATTAGCTCCTTCCACCAAAATAGGACCGCCTTTTTCAAGAAAACTGAAAAAACGATTGGATTACTGCTTCAATCCTTCAAAAAAGACCTCTCTCAACTTACAGTGAACTGGGAATTCCAATACTCGAATGAGAGAGGACAATTTTCGACGCCTCCAGCTCCAATCTACCAAGAATTGTTCCATTCTCTAGTTTTGGCACCCCTCTTCCAGTTATATTCACATCTAGATTGATTTTAAATTCTTCTAAAAGATTGGAAAATCCCTCACTTAGAGTTGCTAAAACCTTCTCTTCGATCGAAACATTCACTGAAGCGAAGGCTTGAAGTCTAAAGGAAATTCAATCGTTTTATAAACCTACAAGATTGATCCATTGGAAATTGTAAAAATTGGAGGGGATGAACTATAAACAATTACGTCGGCTACTTGATCTGGATAAGAAGTGGAGAGATTGGGAAAGAGACTGCCAATGCATTCTGGGAGAATGGATGGAGGACATCTATAGGATCTATTGTCTCTCTCTCAACTCACGATGTGGCCAGAAATTTGGAGACTCTTTCATCTGTGCTATTGGTCTTGTAGATGAGTTTGCCATTCTCATGGAAAATGTTTAATAAACAATCGGGGACTTTGTCAGTTATCCAAAGGGAGAGCATATGGTCAGTTTGGTGGAGATCTAAACAAGGATTCAAACAGCATCTTTTGAACGAAAAAAGAGTTGGTTTAGGTCAAAAGCTTCCACTTACCTTCAAAAAGCCCCAGAGCAGAGGCTTTACATCGATAGACATCAGAAATATATCCAATTGATGCGGATGCCTCCAGAAAATCTCTTAATTTGATATAAGATTGCGAGAAGAAGACAACTAACTGTCCAATATTTGCCTTGAGATTGTCATATTTCACAGAGAAGAGTCGCTCTCCTTTCCGTTTTATAGGAAAGATTGTTGGCAAATTGGCCAATCCTGGATTGATCCTAGCTTCAATTATTTTTGAGATAGAGGGGCAGATCTAAAGAATTTAAATTTATGGCATCAGGAGAATCACTTCTTTGTTTATTCTATCTAAAAGTCTTTTTTCGATTAATTTGCGGAGAGGATAGAAGCGAGCTATGTTTAGAATGAGGTTCCCTTTAGCTCTGAAAGGGGGATTATGAAAGAAGTAAAGAAAATAAACCAACTTGATCTTAAATTTCTGCATTTTTGCCTCACATTTGAGGATATTTAGCCCCGGCTGGCCGTCTTCTCCAGTCCATTGAAAGAGGAACTCTCCCTTCAAGTCTTGAAATTCAATATCGGCTGATCCTTTCACTGGCATCTGTAATTTCAGTTGATTTTTGTAACAAAAAAAAGAGATATTTTCCCTTATTTTGAGCCCAAAAAGTGGTGGTCGAGTGACTGAGCACAGACACAAGTATAGCTACTCCACTGTCATGGTGCATGTATTTCACAACAGCGATTAGAGAACTAAGAGGTCGTCATTATGGTCGACTTCGATTAGCCATAAGTATTTGCACATTTCATATGTCTCACACTCATGACCTGTCGCTTTGTGTTCTGCTCTCCGGACTAACCAATCAATTCCTATTTGTTTTCGATTATATAGCCAGGCTTGGTAGCGGGGTCGAGATTGGATGGAAAGCATGCAAAGAACCTCTAGAGGAGAGAGGGAAAAGAAACTTGGCTCTCGTTATATAACCTCTTAAATAAGAGAGGATTTCTTGCACTTTAATTCATTGCTACGCTAAAATAATGCGAAGAATCGATTCCTGGTGCCCAATTTAGTCTGTAAAGTTATATTTCCAACCATTTTCTAAATAAAAATCTCCACAAACCAGTCCTTTCGTCCTGAAGTCTAGCATCCCAATAGCTGATCCATCTTCAGTTTGAATCAGGAGTCCATCACTTTGAAGTGAAAAATTAGCCCTTTAAAATTAAAATCTAAAAATAGCTGAGAATCTTACTGTGGCAATCCCAGTCTTGCGATTGAAATATTTTGAAAAAATGCCTCTCCTCCTTTGAATTCGACTTCCTGATCAGGGATATTGATGGCAATTATCTGCTCTTCCAACTAAAAAAGAAAATATTAGAAGGACAAAAGGCCAAATACCAATCGTTTTGATAAATCAGCCATGTAATTGAGCCCATTTTGATTTATTCTAGCCTTGATTTGCGCGGAAATTGATGAAAAAAGAAGTAGAAAAATGGCCAGAAACATAAAGAAATAAGAGGAGAGAAAGGGGAGAATCTCCCCCGGGCAGCTGATGTTTTTGGGGACAAGGTGCAACAAACAACTGACAAAATAGCCTCCCTCCTTCAAAAAAAATATCAAATTGAACCTAGGAAGATATCTTTTAAAATTTTATTATTCGCTTCTTCAAATCTATCTCTAATTCCTGTCTTTTTTAATAGCTCTCTTCTTTCCTTTGAACCAAGAGAGTATTATTATTTTGATCCATTCTCCCAATAAAATTGAATCTTGCAGATGGGAAAGAAGGCTCTTTTTCTCGCAGTCTCTAGAAACTATTCATTTTGCCATAATCTTAAAAACAAACCTCAAAAAGCTGCCTTGACTCACTTTCAATAAAATTTAAAGCGATTTGAATTTGTTTAATCTTTTATTCAATTTGGGCAGAATCCTTTCTAAAATGAAGGGAAAGGTATCAAGACATGTCGTATTTTTTATGAACAGACTATGTTGGTCTCTTTGGTATTTTATCTACAAGAAAAGATAGAGTAAGAGAATTGCGATTCTCTCATAGATGTCGTTTCGTTTACGCCTTACCATAGTCCCCGCACGCTAACTTGGTTTTTGTTTTTCTGTTATTGATTTTCATTATTCCTATTACGACAGTAATCAATCAGCTAAATAAGTTTTCCATTTTTAGACAAAAAAAACTTGCAAACTGCTTAAATCGCCGCTATTTTTGGGCTTTCTTAATTTTTGATGGTCTGTAAAGTTGTAGAGGAAATCAAGTTCTACAACTTGACAGAAAATCATAAACCCAGAAGTCCTCCTGGGAACGAGTTCTATCGCCTCAAGTTAAAAGAAGAGATTTTCTTGGTTTGGATTAAGCAATGACATAATTGTGATTGGACGCGATGAGGAGAAAAGCCAACAGAATAAGGGAGATTTTATTTCTTCGGAAATATTTTATGGAAAAGCATGGCGAAGAGGACCAATGTTAACAGACGATATAGATAACACATATTGTGCCATAGTCATTCCTGGTGACATGCAGACCGTTTATTCAAAGCTTTTCCTCCCAAATCAATTCTATTATTTTTGAGAGCAAACAGCCTACAGAGCTTCTGAAGATGCAGTAATCGAGGCGAGACTCAAAAGTGCGAATAAAAACTGTCGGATTGTCAAAATCCAGAGTTTTTTGCCCTCTTGATTGCTCAGAGTAGCGTTTGGTCTGACTCAGCAATGCATGATCAAATTCAAACACAAAATAAAAGATTTATTCACAAAGCATCCAGGAAATCTTGTATTTCTTCTCTCGTAGGCTTTGATTCAGAAGCTAAAACCCATTTTACTAAAGCCTCTGCTTTATCAACTGGCTCTGTGGGATTTTCTCTACTCTTTTGACTAAAAAATTCATAAACTTTTTCCATATTTGGGCGGTTTTCTTTCCCTTCGTCCATCATTCTAAAAGCTTAAGCTCTTTTCATAGACTTCAATTACCCAATATGGAAGAGCCAAACTTCTAATGAGATTGGAACTATTTCTGGATAGGAACGGCCTTCAATAATTGAATCACCAATCGACCAATTATTTTCAGCTTTCTGGGCAGCCAGACTTCCAGCTTTTGTTGTTTTTTCTACTTTTGAATCCATGGGAATAACTCGATAGATCATATGCCAAATGGATCTTCCCAGCGAGAAAACATCCACAGTTGGATTGTAAGCCTCGTCCGTGTAGGCTTCTTTGCAGTTGTAGCCCTCTGTTCCAAACCAGTATGTTCCTATGAAATCTTTTGCTGCCAGGGCTGTATTTTTAATTATTTTTGCTAATCCAAGATCAGCTATCTTTAGGATAGAATGATCCGAATTCAAGACCATGCTGGAAATCACTTTTGTCGAGAAATGGCTACAAACTTGGCTGGCTTGACATCTCTATGCGTTATGTTGTTGTCATGGAGGTAGCAAAGGCCACTAGCTGCTTGGGCAGTCCAGAACAATATCTCCTTCTCAGTGTATTTCTTCCCTCGAGCTATCACTGGAAATTCCATAAATTACCAATTTTTTAAATAAAATCAACATTCAAATAAAGAGGCTCCTTTACAGTATTCCATCAAGATTCCAATCTCTTTGTTGTCTTCTGTAATGAAGCCAAAAAGAGTCACAATGTGTTGATTTCCTTGCAGCTGAAAGCGGCCTTTTCTTCCAGAAAAATACTCACCGAGAGTAAAGTTGTTATTTCATTTATAATCGATTGGGAATCAAGCAAGAAAGTATCAAAATATTTAGCAGCATGCAGCACTGGAGACTTTTTCGTTGAGACGAGGACTGTTTTTCCTTGTGCACCAACACCGAGGTTTTTAATCTTCCTCAGGGAGCTTTTTTCGTAGGAGACAAAGCGAGAACGCTAGCAATGTCTTTGTATAGTTTTTGCGATGACTTACGCCTAGCATTGAGAGAACACTTCCCCAGTCGCCGCCGAAGAGAATTCCAAGCTGGAAAATTGGGATCCTGGGGAGGAAGAGAGATTTACCTTTTCTGTTGGTATATGTTCTTTGCTTTTTCCAAGCATCTGAAGTAAGACCTAAAAATGTTTTTTTTTAATATCCTGCTTTACTTCAGGTATTGTGAGTAGTGAGAATAGTTCTAAACTTGGTAAATAGTGAGTTCTCTCTTGACTCAAAACCATCTCCTTTATCTTTATGTAGTAGCAGGCTGTTTCGATAAAAACATTAATGCAGCGCCCGTCTCTCCCTCCATATCTTTCAATGTCGCTAGTTGTTCGGAGTTTATAGACAAACATCTACAAATAGTATTCAACCACCGTATTCTTTCTCTTTGGAAGGGCAGATTGTCATGAATTTACTTCAGATTCCACAATTTTCTCGAGTCTACAAGCTTGTAGCTCTTTCGGGAGAAGCGAGAGAATACGGTAGATTCTTAGAAGGCTTACCAAAAGTGTTTTGACAAATGCTTGAAGAAAAGCGAACGGGTACTTGGCTATGTCTTCTTTAAGCGACTCAAGTGCTTTTTTGGAAACATTTTGTTCAAATAACGACTCCTTTATTAGGAACTCCATAAAAACTTTTTCTGCTTTCCATCGAGATTCCAACAATTGCTTCATCTCTTTTTCTAGTTTTTCATCCAGAAAATGTCCAAAAAACTTGGCGACGCACTGGAAATTCTGATTAAAGTCGAGGTTGAAACCAACGGCGCAATAAATCTGCAAAGTCTGGAGTTTCATGAAACTGAAAGAATAATTCTTCAGAAGTGCCCATGCTTGTTCAAAATAAATTTGAGAATGATGTCCGCCTCGCTTCCAACCAATGAGCAGCAGAAACAGCCTTTCTCCTTCGTGCGAAGAGTGCTGTCGCTTTTGAGCACATTTTTGGAAAAATCAAACCTCTTGTGGGAACATCTCATAGAGTGATTCAGAAATCAAACCAGCTAATTTAATGAGATTGTAGTTTGTCCTTTTGACTTCTTGCTGTAAAATCGATTCCAATCTTGTGGAAAAATTTCCAAGAGGTCGTAAAAGTTCTTTCCAAGTATAACTAGAATTTGTTAAAGGCTGCAGGCTGCTTACTCTGCCTCATCAAATTGGCTTCCATTTATTTGAAAAATATCGATTAATAGATCGATAGATATTCTGGTTTCTATTTCATTTTTGATTTCATAGGAATTTAAATCAAATCTACTTCGAGGCCTGGAAGAATGGATTTTAAGTCTTGGATCCAACAGAATTTCTTCTATATTCTGCTCAGAAATAAAGACGCCAACTGATGTCCAGAGAATTGGTGTTTTGCGGCGAGATTGAGAATTATTTTGGATAAAATGGCTCACAAAAACCCCTTTTCTCGGGGCATCAGCTGTCATCTTTTTTCTGAACAGACTGTATTGAACAGGAGACTTCTATTAGCAGAAATACGGTACTTTTCCATTCCTTCATAGTGGATTGCATCAAGATTGAGGATTTGTGTCGACATGTTGTTGTCGTCAAATTTTAAGATCTCTGGTTTAAAATTACTCAATAAAGGATTCGGATAATACTGTAGCAGACTTTTGCTATAAAATGATGCAACTTGGAGCTTCTCTTTCTGCTGAGATTGATTAATCAAGGCTGATTCAAAATACCCACCAATGAGCCATAAGTCAAGTTCTTTTCTTTTTTCTTATCACTATACTAAAAACTTATTGGCTTAAAAGGTGAATTTAATCCTTACAAAGTCTTCAAACGCCTTGATGACAATTGAAGGATAGATTGAATTGCACGAGAAATAGTTGAAATATCTCCACTTCCAGACTTTAAAGTCGTCGTTGCTTTTAAGGAACTCTTGGGTGTGCCTGTAGATCATTTGTGTTATCTCAAATTTTGCCTGGAATGTTCACTTATCTTCAGATCTTTCAGCTTAATTCCGATAGGTTAGTTAGACTTACACCGATTTCTTTAATTTCTTCCTTCTCTTCATTTGTTGCAAATGGAATCATCAATGAGAATAACTTCTCCTCCAAATAAATTTGTAAAGAGTAGGTGCAAGCTAATATCTCATTCTTCTCGAGGAGAAATATCAAATCTTTTGTCATTTTCTGCAATTTAATCTCAATTCAATTGAGTAGAATATCATCTCTTGAAAGGAATCATCCCAGTTCTGCTCTACCAGGTGAGGGGCCAATTTTTGAAATCTTCCACTTGCTTTCAATGTTCTACAAAGTTGTGGCTTTTGCTCTCCTCTACAACTCTGCGGAACATCAAAAACAGGTCAAACCTATCCGAAATTATGAAAAAATGAGAGATAGGTCGAAATCTCAAGCCTTACTTGACGATATTGAGTGTAGATGTCACGTTCTGCCTCGGAACATCTTCCAGCTGTGTAGTAATTTTCATGCAGCTGAAAGCCAGTGAGGTAGGCTACAATACGATCGCTTGATTCAACTTTCTGTTCATAGGTTTCACAGAGTTTCTGATCAATTTAAGATTGTTTTTATCAACTTACACTCTTTTCAAACAAGACGCTTGTAACTTCATATAAAATGCTTTTATATAGAAAGTTATAGGAGAAGATTCGGTCCATCATATTCACTACTGAAACGATTGCTGTATTGTTCTTCTAAATAAACAGTTCGAGGCGCGCAAAAAAGGCAAAGAGGAGATGATTTTTGGGTGAAATTGCGCTCTAAAAGAAGTCTTTTACCTGTGTATCTATAGCTATCGTCTACCAGCGTTAGTCCTTTATCAAAAATATACAAAAAGACGTATTTGAAGCACTCAGGTGAAATCTAAACTAAACGTTTTAGCTGTGACTTGGCCTACAATCCACATATTTTCTGGACGATATTTATCCGAAATATTCATAGAATAAAGATGTCCGATGTCAAAGCTCATTTCGCTTAGCATATTCACTTTTTCGGTTTTAATAAACTCTTTTAGTTTGTCAATCATTACAACTGGCAATGTCTGTATTTTAGTTTTGTTAGCGCCAAAAGCCATTATCTTGAGCTTTTTTCCGTCTTTCGTCATTTGCCAAGAATAGTCTTCGTTGGCTAGAAGATCCGCGTTGATTTTCACTTCATCGGGAGTGATTAGATGCTGTGAATTTCAATTATTGCTGTTAGGGAGGAAAACACCTCCAATCCATCGTTGAAATACTCAGCAAAGATGTTTCTCATTTGAGTGTCGATATTTTCGGGCATACAGCTGTGAACAGCCCCCATCTTCAAGGCAGACTACTTCTCAAAAAAGGAGTATCAGTGGCAGTCTGAATCAAACTGCTGAAAAAACTTAGTTTTGTGACTAGATGAAAAAGTAGAAAAGAAGTAGGGCGCTTGCTAGCAATACAACCGGCTGGACAATCAATCAACCTGACCGGCTGACACCAAGAAAATAGTTTCTCACCCCCTCAGTTCTCTGATCAAATGAAAATCTAAAAGTCTCTTTTCTTCCTTCTTCAATCAATTATACAGTGCGGAGCAAAAGTATAGAGCCAGCCACAATTTTTGCCATACAGACATCCAGGGTGGCTCTGGAGCCTTGGGAATGTTTTTGTCGTCTTCAGCGACATTTAAAACCCCAGTATTTCAACTTTCGCGACGATAGACCACTCGACTCAAAAATATGGACGACTTTTATAAAATATGTTAAGTTAAGGCAGTGCAAAAGTATAGAGCCATTGAAGAAAAACGTTAAAAAATCTTTGTTTTATTTCGATGTACACTTTTTAGTACTTAGTAACGCCTCCGCTGCTTTGAATACAGGCGAAAATTCGATCTGGCATCGACTTGACGAGGGCTTGGAGGAACTTCCTGTCCATTTTCTCCCACTCGAACCGAATGACTTTCTGAAGCTCATCTACAGTATTAAATTGCCGCCCATTTGCATAAACACGTCGAGAAGAAGTCCCCAAGCATTTTCAATCGGATTGATGTCAGGGGAGAGAGATGGCCAGTCCATGACTTCAATAACTTGATCCTCTAACCATTGAATCGTTGACCTCGCGACGTGAATACTGCAATTGTCCTGTTGAAATATTAGATTCTGGCCCGGATGCTGGTGATAAAATGGTACAAGACGCCTCTCTAATAATTCCTGGTATCCAACGGCATTGAGACGTCCTGTGATGAATTCTAGATCGAGAACTTCGTCATTAT
Organism: Oscheius sp. JU1382; assembly: GCA_932521405.1. Classification (NCBI taxonomy): domain Eukaryota; kingdom Metazoa; phylum Nematoda; class Chromadorea; order Rhabditida; family Rhabditidae; genus Oscheius; species Oscheius sp. JU1382. The sequence goes on from OW051479.1 coordinate 9,237,976, forward strand.
AAAATGCACTCCAGATCATCACTGATCCCCCTCCAAAATTTCGTCTGGACATGAGCTTTTTCTCCTTCCTGAGGTCTCTCCAGTAGTAGTTGAAACCATCTGGACCATCCAGATTAAATTTTTTCTCGTCAGAGAAGATGACCTAACTCTTTAATTAAAATTTTTGGAAATGGACTAACTTTTGACCAATCAGTGGCCATGTTGCTTTTTGCAAAATTTAAGCGAGCAGCCTTGTGACGAGCGGTCAATTGAGGAGCATTTTGGATCTTCTCCCTTTTAATGTGAGAACTGCGGTGAATCGAGCGAAGAACAGTCCATTTCGATGCGGGTAAATCGAGCTCTTTGATGACCTCGTTTGCGCTGATTACTTGATTAGATGTTTTTCTAACGATGCGTCTATCGTCTGTATCGGTCAAAATTCTTAGACGGCCGCTCTTGGGAACATTTCCATACGTTATAGGGTTCTTCAAATAAGTGTCTACAACTTTGTGGCTTCTCGACAGCTTTTCAGCAATCTTCCTGTTGCTAAGATCGACATCGTGAGGGCATCAATTTTGGCTCTCTCTTCGGGAGAAAGAAGTGTTCCGCAAGGCATGGTGATTATTTAGATGACAACAATGGATCAAGAAATAATCTCAGATTTAACAATTTCTGGTTTTTTCATGTTGACTCTATACTTTTGCACTGCCTTAACTTAACATATTTTATAAAAGTCGTCCATATTTTTGAGTCGAGTGGTCTATCGTCGCGAAAGTTGAAATACTGGGGTTTTAAATGTCGCTGAAGACGACAAAAACATTCCCAAGGCTCCAGAGCCACCCTGGATGTCTGTATGGCAAAAATTGTGGCTGGCTCTATACTTTTGCTCCGCACTGTATAACATTTCTGGGACTAGTAAACCTTTGGGGCCCCAGTGACCATGATTCAGTTTTTGTGTTGGCAGGAGGGTCGCGGGTTCAACCCTCCTCCCTGGCTTATATTTTTGCTTTATTAATTCAAGTCTTTTTTCATATTTTTGACGTTTTGACTCAATTCAGCCGCACAAAACACACTGAATTGACCTGTAACTGCTCCTTTGCTGCTCTGTAGCATTGGAATTCTCTGGCTTATCGAGCTGTTAAGTTGGTCTGAGTCGAGAAATTGGATTTTTATTTTAAAGAGAATCAACTTTTCAGCAGGCAAGCATCTTTTATCAATAGGATTGCTCAAACAATGAATTTGTCGTTGGATATTGAGGAGATTCCAATGCATATGCGCTTATAATGCAATAAAATTGAGTCAAAATATGAAAAAAGACTTGAATAAATAAATCAAAAATGTAAGTCAGGGAGGGGGATTGAACCTGCTGACGTGCCACCAATGGCCGAGATGGGAGAGGAGAGCGCCGATTATTAGGTCGTGAAGTATGAAATGGCGGATTTTTTCTTTGGTCTTTTTTAATAGAAATTTCTAATGAAATCATTTCCTGTTTAATCTTAAATGATTAATATTTAACCAAAGTTTTCTGTGATTAGTGTTACATCTGCCTAGTGCAACTTATCGTTGTTTCTGAGATGTTACAAAAATCGCAGATTCGAGCGATATTTTTGTTCCAATTCAAACTCGGTCGCAATGCAGCAGAAACCGCTCGGGATATCAACACTGCTTTCGGCGAGGGTACTACTAGCGATCGTACTGTAATGCGTTGGTTCGTGAAGTTTCGTTCCGGAGATGAATCGCTCGAAGAAGAGGACCGCGGTCATCCCCATACTCAGGTTGACAACGATCAGCTTCGTGTCCTAGTGGAATCTAATCCGCGCACAACTGTGCTGGAGCTTGCACGAGAGCTTGGCGTGTCTGGCCGAACCATCAATACCCACCTGCATCAAATTGGCAAGACGAAGAAGATGGACAAATGGGTGCCTCACGAACTAAGCCAAAATCAGATGAATCGCCGTTTCGAGGTCGCGGCTTCTCTACTCATTCGTCAGCTCAACGAGCCGTTCATCGATCGAATTGTCACCTGCGACGAGAAGTGGATCCTGTACGATAATCGACACCGCACTGGACAGTGGCTGGACGTCGATGAGCCACCAAAACACTTCCCAAAGCCGGAGCTGCACCAAAAGAAGATCATGGTCTCAGTATGGTGGAACGCCAGAAGCGTAATCCACTACAGCTTTCTAAAACCGGGCGAAACGATTACGGCGGAGAAGTACTGCCATGAAATCATCGAAATGAACAAGAAGCTATCGCATCTTTGGCCAGCACTCGTCAATCGAAAGGGACCACTCCTGTTGCATGATAACGCGCGACCGCACGTTGCTCACAAATCTCTGGAAAAACTGCATAGCCTCGGATTCGAAATTCTTCCGCATCCGCCGTACTCGCCGGACATTTCTCCAACAGACTATCACTTCTTCAAGCACCTCGATCTCTTCCTGCGCGATTGCTGCTTTGTCGACGACGACGACCTCAAAAGGGGCTTCGAAGAGTTCATTGCTTCCCGCAAGCCGGATTTCTACCAAATCGGTATGGACAAGCTTTTAACTTGTTGGCATAAATGTGTTGATTCTAATGGTGCATATTTCGATTAATAAAAGTTGTTTTGGAAAAAGTTATGATTGATTGAATTTAGCTGTTGAAATCCGCCATTTCATACTTCACGACCTAATAGAAGTGCACCCTACCTTATTCAAAACATCGAAGATTGTGCTCCTAGGCAAGGAGTTCAAAGGGAAATGAGCTGACGGCTGTTTGAGAGGATTTGACTTCTTCTTCTTCTTGGAGAAACAGCCTCCCATTTTGGACCGTAGCCGAATAACTCTCTCACGTGAGAAAAATTGTCTGACGCTCTCTTTCTCTCATTCTCCACCCATTTGATCTTGACGGTCTATGAATTGTGACACCCGCTGCAGAACTCTGATAAACGCTGAGAGAAAAAAAAAGCAAGGAGTTATTTCTTAATTTTCGAGAGATATTTTACGAAAATTTGAGAGAGATTTTAGGTTGCAGTAATCCAGAAAATTAAAGAATCCCTTTTTTTTCTACAGAATTATGATATTTTCTTGAATCTTAGAGATTTATTTTTCTTTTCAAAAAAATAGAAATGCCTCTGCAAAGCTTCAAGCTGCCGGAAATGTGTGGTAGTCTATCTTTGCCTTTGATAAGAGAAACCAATCATCACGCGCAGATGGAAGAATTATGGGCCATCATTTTGGAAGCTGTCTCCACCCCCATTGAAGAATCTTTATATCTATTTTATTCTAAAAATACAAAATATAACAGTTAGGCTGAATATGACAATAAAAATGAGAAATATGGGCCAGCCATTTCAGTCAAATCTACAATCTTTTTTTAAATAAAAACTAAAAGAATACCGCCTTGATAGAGGAATTTTCTAACAATTCGGAGATGATTTTCTCATTTTGACCGAGTTTCGAGCAGAAATTAGCGAAGCAAATGGTTTTAAAATGGAATTTCTTGAAAGAATCCCAATCTGAGAGGGGCTTAAACGCAAGAAATTCGATGCCATTCCTTGAGGGCTTAAGCGACTGAATTATAGTAACAAAGCGATGGGCTGTGCTAAAAATCGGAAGAAATTTGATTTGAATAGAGCGCATTCCAGAGAGAATGTAGATCTCTTCTCCAAGCAGATGGGATTCCTTGAAAATGCCACGCATTCCAGAGATGGAAAGAACTAGGGAAGGGCAGTTCTTCCTACTTTGATTGGTTGTCATATCCTGAAATATTGAGACCTTCTAGACTAAAATAGAGGCCAGAAGTCGATTTTTCGCATTATTTTCTCCTAAAAGTAACAAACCTTGATGATTGAAAGAATGGAGTTGACGCTTATCTTCACTATCGCTTTCTTCTCCACATTCTCATAATGCCCACTGAAGAAAAATTCCTTGAGATGGCGATCGTCCATCTCCAAAATGTTCTTCACTTTTTGAATCATTTGAGTTGATTCCTTTTCATTGATCTCAAGAACTCTTGGTTTTAGTGTCTTCATCATGGAAACAGTAAGGGGTCGAAATCTAACAATCAGATGGTCAGACACGCCGACTAACTGCTTAGCAATGGCTTTTTCCTCTTCTGAATCAAGTATTTGCTTCTAAAATTGAGTGATTTCGTTAGGAATAAAACCAACATAATTTAGGACCAGCCGCTTAAATTTAAAGAATGCTAAACCTTCGATGATTAGCTTCACTTTTTCCGGATCATCTCGCTCAGCAATTCCCCAATAGATGGGAAAACTGTCCCAGCCTATGTTAATCCTCCAAAACTGAAAGAATTCGTCGTTTTTTATTGGGGGGAAATTGTCTATAAACTCACAGGTTCCTTTAAGTCAAGAGCCAGCGATTCCTTCATATCTCTCTTCTTATATTTCCTCTCTTTCACGAAGATAACAACCTGCTTGGAGCTCTTCAGTGTCCTCACATAGCTCATAATCTCCATCTAGAAATCTCCAAAGGTAGCGATTCCCCCCTACCTTATTCAAAATTGAGAGGAGATCTTTTGTCGTAATTTGATGAATAGGAAAGTATGGTAATTTCTTCTTCGGGATGAACTCTTCTACTCGAGGAGAGGGGGAGGAGAAGCGCTGTCCCATGACTCTGAAAATGGATTGAAAACAAAGAATATAGAAAACAAGATAATTGGCAAGAGTGAAACTGTATTGGTCTGATTGGTTATCTCCTTCTTAAGAGAGCACCTGGTGGCACAAAAAACACATCTTCTTTAGATAAGAAAACGAAAAGCCAAGGGTGGGGAGACTCTTAGCCGTAGCTGTAAAACTAAAAGTCCCTTCGCTTTTTCTTTGTTGGCGAAGAAGAATATAAATAGAATTATTATTTTGTATTTTATTTGTAGCTTGTGGATTGGTGGAGGCAGAGATTGAAGCCAACATTAACAGCCAATAGATAGGAGGCCAATTCCGCTGAGAACGCATTTTAGAGTGATAAGGGAAAATGTCTTGGCTGAAAGGATGAGAGAGGACAACAAAAGGAATCAATCTCTCATCTCCGATAGAGAAAAAAGCTCCTAGCTGGGTGGTCTTTCATACCATCACGTGATTTCTCCATAGGTGACGAAAGTTTTGGAGAGTAGACTTCAGCCCAAAATGACCTCATTTCTAGAGGATCTCTTTGTAAAAAAAGATATGACTGTAGAATTGGAAGAAAACCACTGAATAGTTTATTTTTTTGTTAGATTATTGGCCTCTTGCTCCTGCTGTCCATCTTCTGTCTTCTTTTTCCCCTCGGGTAGTGGCTTCATCTTCCTGATATGTGCCATGATAATACTGTAGATGAGAGTGACAACATTGATATAAACCAATCTATATTGAAAGGGCAAATAGTAGAAGTTGATGTAATTGACGCATGGCCAAAAGATCGTGTCGACAACTAGAATATCCCAGAATTTGTTTTTATATTCGATCAAAGCTTGGCTATACGTCCGGCCGGAGATCAATGCCGCAACCATGATGAAACATCCACTGAAAAAGGGAAATATATTTTTTTTAAAGCCGTACTCTCTCCTCATTTTTGAGCAATTTCTCAAGAATTTAGATTTTTGTCAATTAAACGCTTGAAAAATAAACCTGAGACCAGGATTGCTGATGCTGTCGAAGAAGAGCTTCTTCATTACGACGACACTCTTGGTGCCTTTGAAATTGATCCGATCGAGCGTCTTATAGAAAGCGTATTCGATCGGCGCGACGGCCATTGAAGCGGTCGCTTGGATATGCGTCTGGCGCTTATCCCAGCCCTCTTTTTTGACTTGTTCCGTTATTACTTGTTCCAGGTAGTCGCCAACACCGAAGATCAATCCAGAAGAAATGATATTTGTCATCAGCAGATGGCGCAGCATAAAATTCTATGAAAATTACCTGTTGTTATCCAAAAAAAGAGAACTAACCTTAGCATTTTGAAACTTTAAGAATATAAATCCCTTCATTTGTCAGTTGATTTGGAGTCAGTAGTCCACCCAAACGGCACTCCTACAAGCATTTTAGATCAGCAGAGAGGGGAAGAAAATGAACAAACCACATTGGGGGACAAAAGTCAGTAGAGATTAATAAAATCTTATAGATTAAAAATAAATAGATATTTTTTTTCTTCGACGGTTGTTTCGAATTCGTCCACTAGAGATTGATTCTTTTCCGGATGAGACATTTTCCCCGCAAAGTCAAGGTATAAATTGAGGGGAATTTGATGCTTTTTTTGCAGCTTTTGTTGGCCCGAAGTCTTCTAGCAAGAAATATGCTGGCAGCTGGCCTAATCTTTGGAGTTGGCGATATTTTGGAGCAAGTCATCTCCGGCCAACTGAAGCACAGCTGGGAAACGAGGAAAACAGCAGCATTTGCCGGAGCAGGAATAGTCAGCACGCCGACGACTTATCTTCTATATCGTACCCTGGAGAGAATAAATTTTCGCGGCACACGTCATCAAATTGTAATGAAGAAGCTCTTCTTTGATGTCTGTACGAATCCCTTCACCACCGCCTACATAACCATCATGGCTGGCATCTTCGAGGGTCGAAGTTTTGAGGAAGCCGTTGGCGACTGGAAGTTCAAATTCTGGGAATATTTCAGCTTGGACATATTCGTCTGGCCGATCACCAATTATATCAATTTCTACTATTTGCCCTTCAAATTCAGACTAATTTATTTGAACACGGTTGGACTTATCTACAACATGATTTTAGCCAGCATAAGGAAGAAAAGAGTCGAGAAAGCGGGAGCCAAAAAGAAGGAAATAGAGTAGAAGCTAAAGAGCTTTTTAACAAACCAAAGATGTAATAAATTTGAGAAAGTCTTGTCTAATTTTTACACAATAAATAACTGATTTAAATCTCACTTTTAGGGGGACTAATCTAGATAAAAATATCATCAAAAAGTTAAGTGAAAGAAATCAGAAAAATCTTCTAAATCCGGATAGATTCCCCTCCTCTTATCCATTCTTGCCTTCAATTTGGCGAGCCTCTTGTTAACAGCTTTAGAATTTGAAAAATCGTTGACTATCTCCATTAGACAGTCCGTTTCAAGGTCCTCAAATCGTCCTTTGTGTGTCAATTCGTGGACTGATTTTTCTCCTATATGGTCCACTTTGAAGCAATTTATGAAGATATCTAGAATGAGGTTAATGTCAGGCGCACAAGTGAAGTAATTTGTCTGAAAGAGATTTATCAGGTGGGGATGGATTTACCTTGATTAACGTGCAATAAGCCTCGAGGATGCTTCCCAAATTGACTAGGAAATCCCTTTTCTTTCCATTTTCCAACGATACTGGCGTTGTAATGACTTTCGGAAGAAGGTTCACATCACTTGTGATCATGCACAACATCTAAAAAGTAAAGGATACTATAGTTTTGATTTTAAAAAATATGAAGAAAATAACCTCATTTGCAGTACCCCAAAAAGAGAAAATCCATCAAAATTTTGATAGCTTTAGAAGCATTTTGGGTTAAAATTACGCTTTTTAAATCAATTCTAGTTTCTAGTTTATTTAAAAGTTGATAAATCGAGGTAACTTCTTGGTTGTATCAAATGGATTTTTATAGTTTTTTCAGCTAAATTAGGTGTTTTATAGTTAAATTAAGTCTAAAATTCGTGATATTTTGGCCCTACTTTTCTAAAAAAAAAAGCACTAGGATTAGGGGGAAACGATGACTCACCGAAGCAGAGAAGGTAAAAGAGTCTACTCCAGCCAATATTCCGAGTCCGCTCAATACAGGGCCGCAATTAAATGACAGAATTCGTCGCGTTTCATTAGCTAGAGAATGCCCAAAACATAGGGAATAAAGAAATCTTCGAAGATTTGTCTAAAAAAATTATTTATTTTTTCGCTGTATTTGAAACAAACTCACCTTAAATGGTCGATACATCGCGGGCACGAAATATCTTTCCAGCTTTTCCAACAAAAAAAGGATGACTCTCCTGTCGCGACAAATGATTTCTTTAGCCTCGGGGTTTTTGCGAGAAAGGAGGAAAAGACTCAGCACGCACGCAGAGATATTGTCAAGATCATTACTGGCCAGGAGGGTTGCCTTCAGTGTCGAAATATAGATCAATCGATCTCCAGGGAAGTCCTCATAAGTCTTTTCAATTTGCTCCGTGATTATTTTCAAGCAATCCCGAGATAGAGACATGATCTTACGGGGAAATAAATATGGCGAATGGAATAACAGCGAAATGGTTAGAAGATCGATAGGCGGGCGGTCAGCATCGTCGCTTGTTGCTAAAAGCTGTGACAGACGTTACAATGCTGGCTTGCAGGTAGCTAAAAATAACAAAAAATCGATTTGGCTACAGATAGGAGTTTGGTCTCCTCGATGAGCGTTTTATTTAAATTTCTGAGAAAAAGATTAATCGATGGTTTTATTTCAAGCAAAATCTTTTTTCGTTTTGGTTGTCCTTTCTTTTTTGTTTTCCATCCGACGCTTATATTCGGGAAGAAATTGTCAGCTCGTCATCGCCACAATAAGATGATTCAGCCATCGATGGATTCCTCTCTCGCGATTCTAATTATAGAAAGCTTTATTAATTTGTGACAAATATTGCGTGGTTGGATTAAAATAGAGTGAAGGGCAAAAGACAAGCAATTACTACCCAAAGAAAGTAAATAAAACGTCGTGGCTTCTTCTCTCTTTTTTTCAAGTCCTTTTCATTGGAAAACCGATTGCTGGACTTTTCCGCCGCGCTGGCCGCCAGCTCCGTATTCTGACTTGTAGCGATGGTCATTCTTCGATGTTCCCTCGTTGTCAATGCTTCCAGAATTGAAACGAGCAATCAGATCCGAAATGCGCTCTAGAAATACAGTAATTCTTTGATTAAAGGAGGCTCTTTCTCTTAATTTCCATCATTTAGGAATTTGAATTTTCTTCAAAGTTGTAGAGAAAATCAAGGGCTACAAGATTGCAAAACATCAAAATATCGAAAATCCATATTAAAAGCGAGAAAAATGAGCAACAGTGACTGAAAAAGAGTCTCTAAAAATCCATTTTTGGAGGGTTTTGACGTGATTTTCTTGAAAAATGATGTTCTACGATTTTGTAGAGGAGAGCAAGATGTTTCAAAACTAACTCTTGCCGGGAGCAGCTCCTTCTTCGAAACCTCCACCCTTGGAGAAGTTCTCCTCACGCGGAGGCCAAACTCCTCCTCCCAACTTCTTTGGACTTCCAGCTCCCTCCGGCTTGATGTTTTCATTGGGCGAGTTGAGCGACATTCGGCGAACAGTCGTCTCAGTGAGGTAGACCGGCTCGGGTTGAGGCTCTGGCTCCGGCTCGTAGCTCTCAACAGGCTCGGAATGATAGGAGATCAGATCATCCTCGGCTGGCTCCTCCACCACAGGCTCGGTGGAGAAGTGATCAACATCGCTCTCCTGGAGTACTTCCGAATTGTCGTCGTCTAAATTTATTTTATTTTCGAAAGAAGGAGAGAGAGAGAGAGGTTTTCAGCTCCCAGCTGGCTGAACATCTGTCTATTTCGGGCGCACAAGAACCTATCTATTTTCCCCCGAAATAGAGGAAAGTACAGGGAGATTAAATGACCAATTGAGGTTTATTTTCTCTTTTTAGGAGATTTTTTAGGTTAAACATTAAACTTTTTTTATACAAGAATCGATTTATGTTGTTTTTACCTTAAAAATGACTAAAAAGCTGAAAAATCTATAATTTTTTATTGAAATCCATTCAAATTCCAAGCGATTTTCTCTCAAAATTAAGACTTTCTAGGCTGAAAATAGTGCGAGAAATCGATTTAGCAGACTATTTTAGCCCAAGATTGAGGAAATTAACCCACCATGAGCCTCCTCAATAGCTGGGGTCACGTAAACCTCCTCCCTCGCAGCTTCCTCGATAACAATTGGAGCGTCATATTCCTCTGAAAAATATATTTATTGTTAGGAAAAATGAAGAATGTCAACTACTTTCGACGACTTTTTCCTTGTCAGAAGTAGCTCGATATTTGGAGAATCGATCTGGGTCTGTATATCGACTAGTGATGTAGTCATATCGCCCAGTTGAGCCACTTCCTCCATCCTTTGAGGTGGAATAGGAGGTGTAGCGAGTGGATCCATAGTCTAATGGGCCATAACGTGAAGAAGAGTTCGAATCTCTACGGTAAGATGCTGTCCCGTAGTCTCGACTGGAAGGCCTATCAGACTTGAGTAGAAGCTAGTAGTAGAAGAATCCTACCGATCGGTTGAGCGATAGCTAGGCAGATCGGATGAATAGCGAGAAGATGAGCCGTAGCCACCGTAACGACCAGTGTAGCTCGACATCACAGGCAGCTGCAGACGAGACGAATGGAAATGAAATGGGCGGGCGGATGACTAGGCACCTTTGGGGAAAAGAAACAAAAGAATCTCGGCGGAGAGAGAGGAGGAACACATCATCAGAATTTGAAGGCGAATTCATTGGGCGGAGAGAAAAACAAAAAAAGAAACTGAATAATACTGATGAGACACCAATGTCTATGACGATGGAGACAAGAATAAATTCCGACGGTGATTCACAACAAAGAAGCATTCTTTCGGCTTCTAAATGTAAAAGCCAACGTCTACAGTATTCCTTTACATCAATTTAGAATGAATCCAAGGGCTAAAAAGTGTGTTCACTCGACGTCCACTGTCAAATTTATCGTAGGAGGACTAATTTCAGGTCAATTCTGAGAGTTAATGGGAAGAAATGAGGAAAATCGTCAATAACTTTGTGTACTTAATTCCTCTATTATTCTATACTTTTAGCTAGCTTTGGGATAAAAAAAGGTAAAATCGATTTCTTAGGTTAATTTTACCCTAGAAAGCCCTATTTATTCTCATTTCCCACAGATTTTGTTGATGAATACAGTTCTATTTTTAGAAGCTGTAGAAAGGAACCAATTTCGTCATTTCCAGCCGATGTTCTTCACAAACAAAAGGGGGCAAATCAGCACTACCAATCGTATCCCGATAATTGGGGAGTAGAAGCCTTCCGCTGGAAGTCTCAACCCTATAATCTTCTCCCAATAGCTGGTGCTAGGTGAGAGAAAAGAATTGAGAAGGGGTGAACTTTTGACCTTCATCGCAGTCTTTTTCAGTTTTAATTGGATGTTCAGATTAGAGATTCTTAAAACGAAAAATTCCAATCTTAATATTCCTAGTTTTGGCTTTCAATAAAGGAATTTGAGCGAAAGAAAGAACATTTTAAGGAAAAATTGACTATTTTTGGGGTAAATCGTTTAAATTTTAGTCAATTTTCTAGAAAGAAGTCCAAAATCCAGTGCAAACTTACCCTGTTCCTCATCATGTTGAGCCTCCTCCTCTCCCTCAGGCTGATAATCTTCCAGGTTTCCATTCTCCTCGATTTCACTGGTCGGCCTTTTTACCTCGTCAAGAGCCCCGTTTACTTCCTCGCAATCCGACATTTCAGCTATGAATTTCAGTTGTTGAAAAAGGAGAAAAGGCTGAGACAAGAAGAAAAAGAGAGAGAGACTAATGATTGTTCGGCGTAGGCTGGCTGGTCGGTATTGGCTATTGCCAATTATTGGCTCTCGGTTGGAAATTTATGGGATCGCCGAAAGAAGGTGGAGAAAAATTTCAGCTGCTAGAAAAGCGAATGAAAGAAGGCTCGAGAAAATCAGTGAGCAGTTTGTCTGAAATCGAACACCCACAGGTCTACAGGAGAATAAGAAGGTATCGCCTTTCTCTCCTACCCACTCCTTAATTGGGTAGAGTAGCCAGCCGAGAAGTGGACAGAGGATTATGTTCTCAGGAGGAGAGGATGACCAGCCAGCCGAGAGCAATATAGACATCTCAATCGATGCCTATTTGCATGGAGGAGGGGTGGAACAATTACCACCAGATGACTGGCCTGCCGGTTCTCTCCCAATGGCCGGCTGATGAGCCGAGAGCGAGATTAGGAGGTGCGGGATTGTTGCCAGCAGCTTCTGACAGACGGAAATTGCCCCCCAAGGGATGGGGGAATACCGAAATTTCTTTCTGCAAAGTCATAGAAGGAAGATCAAGGGCTACAAAGAGAGAAAACAGCTTATTTCTAGAAGAAAAGGAATGCGTTCTCGCCCCCATACTATCTTGTGAAACAATAATTTGAATCATCGCTAGAGATTCCTATGAAATTGCTCTTGTTTTCCAGCCAAGAAGCCCTTGAAACAAAAGATAAAAGGAAGGAGAGAGAGATTGTTCTCCCCTCGATCATATAAAGGGAGCGGTGGTGATATTACAATCGAAGTTTCTGGTCTAATTGACCTCCTCTCTCTCTCACTCTTTCCACTAAAGGAGCGTTGTGAAAGCGAGAGAGAATGTCGAAATTGTACTGAAAGGGGCGGATATTGCGAATGAGTCATGATATTTTCCGAGGGCCGAGAGAGCTCATTTGCATGTGGAACGCCTCCATCGATCACTGTTGGGGTTGAGGGGGGAGAAAACCTTTTACCGCCAGATGGAGGGGCAAGGACAACCCTCGGACAGCAACCTCCCAAGAGAGGAAATCGACAGTAAATGCTGATTTTTTCGGCTTAAACAGACAAATCAAGAGAGAGGAGGGGGAGATAGTTGCCACCGGAAGGAAAGAATGGACAATGAGATAGGGGTCAAACTGGCCTGATCCCTCTCATATCCCCTCTGAATGGAAACAACTTTTAGAATTTGTTTTGTTCTTCAATTTTGTAGAGCTTGACCATCTCTACAAAATTGTAAAACATTATTTTCACAAAAAGCTAAAACTCATAAAAGTAGTCTTTTCAAGAGGAGACTCAATTTTTTTCGCTTTTGGCTCCTATCTTTCTTGCAAAATTACCCCCAATTCCACGTAAACTAAAGCCTCCGAAAAGCGCAAAAAGTGACCGAACAAGCGGCCAAAAGCGACCGAACAAGCGGCCAAAAGTCTATTTCCAGCGCCACCCACCTGGTCTAAGAAAGGTCCAACGAGGTGGGAGTTCTCCCAACCCCCTCGTGATGGATTGCTTTTTTGCTTTTTCTCTACGACTCTCTTTCTATAGATATGTGTGATGACCATAACTTCCGAGACCAAACAAATGAGTCAGAAAGATTAAAAACGATAGCGGAGGGTGGTTAATCAAGAGAAATAGCCAATTTAATGAGACAAATGGCATGAAAAAGAGCAGCATATGGTCAATAGCCTATTGGCAGTACTAGACTTTAGGCTAGAATTTTGGTAGTTTACTCGGATTTTTGAGATAATCTGGAGGTAAAGTAGTGTGAAAAATCAATTTTTTAAACTAATTTTATTAAACTATTAAATAGTGAAATTTGGCTCAAAATTTGCCAGTTATCCTCATTTTCAGCAAAAATGTAAAAAATGCTATCAGCCCTCTATTTCTATCGACTAGATAGTCCAATTTCAAGTCATTCTTTAGCTTCCTAGGGCTAAAATTACATAACAAAAACCTATTCCTGGGGTTTATTTTAGCCTAGGATACTTCATTTTCCCAATAAATTGAGAAGAAAATGACTTACGGAGTCCAGATTGCTGATAGTAGAGGCGCTCTTCGTAGTCTTGAAGGACACGATCCATCTCTCTCTCTCTCTCCCTCTGAAAAAGGATGAATTTTTGAGATTCTGGGACAAAAATAAAAGGGGAGATAAGCCAGAAGGCACGGCAGATAAGAGAATGAACTGGAGAGAACAGTGTTCCGCCTCTCTCTCACTGACTCACATGAGGAGTTCGCGAGGGGAGTGGACGAAAACAATAGAGAGAGAGGGACAGTGCTTGAATAGGCAAAGGACGTTTTTCCGAAAAAAAGAACTGGAAGACGCTCGCCTCGAGGAACCGACTGGATCAATATGGGGCACGACGACGATCAGATGATAGACATAAAGGGCTAAGAGTTTGTGAACATTTGGCCTAGACAAATATTGATACACTAAACATGGAAAATGTACTGAAGAGATGGCGGGAGGCGTTCACCGGCTATTAAAAAATCATGAGAGAATTTTGAGGCTTTCGTTTTTCTGGATCTTTGGAGTCAAAAAGTGGACCATTTTAGAAGATTTCTCACTATAAATGATAATTTTAATGTCGAAATTATCCATTTTCTCTCTTTCTCTGTTCAAAAAACGATTTCAGTCCAGACAGCGAGGCGTGGTGGAAATGAGTCAAGGATGACGAGCGAAGGTTATAAAAAGCAATTTAGATCAAAACACTCCCTCGGTAGTCAGCAGGGGTTATTTATACGACCAGAATGAGAAAGAGATACCACGAGAAGGTAGTCAGTCTAGGGAGATAATAGTCATTTCAACGCTTTTGTGAACTCGCACACGTAAATTCTCGCTAGTGAAATCCTCTTCGGGTATATAGGGACTTCATTTCGAGTAGAAGAGCAACCCCGTTTAGTTAACCAGCAGTTTGGCTCCAAAAACTGTTGGAGTTCGTAGCGGGGGAGAGAAACTCACGGGGATCGATGGCCGGCTATTCTTCTGTTGTTTAGTCTGGTCACATAACCGTGAACAGCACTTTTTTCGACTTTTTACTTCTCTTCAAGCTTTCCTTTCGCTCAAGGAAGAGGATAAAAAGCTCTTTGGCTGGCCTATCTAGTCCAAATTTTAACGCTGAATTCAATTTTCCATATGGTTCTGGCTGAAATTGAAGAAGAGTGGGGGGAATTTACATTTAATTTTGGCTGATAACTTTGCTTTTTAACGGATTTTGCCTCAAATTAGCTCCAATAAATGTGGAAAACAAAGAAAATTATGACATAATGAGTAGAAAGAGAATTGACTATAGCTAGTTTCTAGTTTAAGATCAAATTTCTTTGGGTCTTTTTACGCTAAAAATTGGAAGAGAAAAGCCCTACCAGGAAAATGGAGAATTGCCCCCAATAACGGCTAGACATAAGGCTTTTATGGCCAGCTGCAGTGATTCAGCCCATTTCCGTTAGAAACCATAACCTGACTCACAATACTGCAAAAAATAGCTGACTAGGAGGGGAGAGGGAGAGAGCACGTCTGACTAACCAAGTGGGTGGAGAGAGAGGATGGTCACAAGCGGCTTGTCGCTCCCTTTCTCGCAAGGAGCCTAATTGTCGCTGCTGCAGTCGAGAAGGAGCCCCGCGATTATACGATCCAGTTGGCGGTTTTTGAGACCAAGATTCGTAAAGTTTTATGGGCAGCTGTTTGGAATCAGAGGGCGACCAAAAAAGGACTGTAGTCGTTGGGTTCAGCGTTTTCATCTAATCGCTGTGGGATGAAAGAAACCTGCGAATTGTCCTATAATTTTTCCCAAGGGATTGGAGCAATAAATGTGAGAGAAAATTGCCGGGTTTGTCTTTGATAGTTGGGAAAAGAATGGATGATTGAAGAGAAATTCAACTTTTTGTCATTGCTACAGTAGAAAACAGAAGTTGCAATGCTATACAAAGTTGTAGTCCTTAATTTTGTCTACAACTTTGTAAAACATCATCTTTCCAAAAGCTCTATCAGCAGGCAAAAATATGAGATTTAAACTTTCGCTTTTGAAACCAATTTTTGAGTTATAGGCTTATTTTCGCTATTCTACATCGCTTTTTATGTTTTTTGATGTTCTACAATCACATCTTGTAGCCCTTATTTTCCTCTACAAGACATGCTAAAACAAACAATCTAAAATTGAATTTGATGCAAAATCCTCCTTCAAGAAAGTAAAGTTATGGTAGCTTTTCGTAGGAGCCGTGTTTGCGTTCACTTTTGGTCAACAAAAACATGGCTGAACTGTTCAAAAATAACAGAAAAAGCAGGAAAACAACTTGTGGAAGCTTGGTGGTGTCACCCAAAATGGGGTCAAAAGTGAGTCAGTGTTCAGTAGTTTCTACACTAGTTGATTATTTTTTAGCTGATGAGTTCTTGAATTAGAAAAGATGAGGCGGAAAAATTGAAATTTCGAGAGGAAAGCAGAGCGAAATAGAGGAAGAAAGAAGGGAGACATATGAAGTTCGCCTTAACCTCCTTGAAACTGTGAGGATGTCCTTGGGCGGGCGGTGTTTTCGGAGGGAAAGATCCCGTTTCGAATGCTAATTACTTGAACTCTGATTTATTGAACTGACCGACTCACTGTGTTTTCTCCCCAAAAGGATATCTCCACAGTACTTTTTGAGCCCTTCGACCTCTCCCCTTCTCCCGATTGGGGGCGATTAATCCGGTGTCTCAAAGTTCGGCAGCATGTCCTCTCCCCCCATCTCTCCTGTCCGGATCCGTAATTGCTGCTGTCGATGCGTGCCACTACCTCTTCTCGCTTTCCTCTTTTGGACCATCTGACCGTCAACCGTCTTTTCTCCTCTACCCCACCTCGTATGGCTCTCTTTCACACGCGATTTGAGTTAATTTTGAACCATGATGGGCAGATGGCTGAGGAATTAGCACACGGAGAGTCTTTTCTTCTTCCGCCTCTCAAGGTCGGAATTATTAAATTTGACTCGGGGGATAGGGAGAGGAGAATCTCCGGAAGGAATTGAAAGCGTACAAGAGTAGAATTTTTGAAAAGGTCATAACTTTTTTAAATAATTCAAATTAAATTTTGTAGCCCTTGATTTCCTCTTCAACTTTGATACTGACCACATTTTGGCTAAATTGCAAAAACAAAGGGAAATCCTCCTGTAATGATATGACTCATATGAGATTTGTATCTCAAATTGGCTCTAATTCTTTAAAATTTGAGATTTTTGGCGCTAAACTGACTTTATTTTAATTTTTAAAGATTTTGAAGGAATTTTGATGGTTTTAATCATTAAGAGATATGGTATTTTCCTCCAAAATCTTAGATTACTGTATAATTCTCTGGCTCTCCTTATTCCTTCCTCTTTTCTAAAACTGCCGCCCTCTTGTTTTCCTAGTTTTTCATCTTGCTTAACAGCTTGTGCCAATCCAAATCCCCTCCATAGCCTTCCCTTTCCCCCTACTTGAAAATCGCCCAAATGTTAGCTAATTCCACTCCTCTCCAAGTCTTTTTTAGCCCCCTCCTAGGTTACACAACGTTTCCTTTTCTCGGTAATAACCCACTTGAGGACTTGCTAATTGTTGCCTCCTCCCATCTTGTTGAGCTTCTCGTCCTTCACCTTTCTCTTGAAAACCAAACAAGAGTATAGATCCGCCCTCGTTCCCAATCCATCTCTGTGTGCTGGCAATCACGGGATAACGCGCCGGTCGAGGGAGATTACCGGTCCGCAATTGCAACAGCTTTGTTCAGTCTTCCAAAAGATGAACGGCAGTTCAGCGGCGACAAATGGCAGCACCAAGTGGCTATCCGATATACTCCTACTTGACACAAAATACAATCAGTGAGTCCTTTTTCCAGTTTATAAATCAACCTAATTTAGGACATTTTTCGACGTCTCTGGGCCATTTCTTCCCTTCCAATTGTCGATTATCCCTCTAATTGTTGTTCATTTCCTAGCTACCATAATAAATGCCTTTCTTCTCACATCAATGCTGATGGAACGTCATAAAAAGCAATTCAAGTTAGTTCCAATCTTTTCACTTTTTCTTTTCGTTTAGAATCAAAATTCTAATTTCATCGCTAACTCTTGTACATTTGATTTGGAGCGCTGCATGGGTCTTCATCTGTCTCACAGCTGCTCTTTTTCCTGTCGATAAAATCCGCGAAAAATGGATCGAGCCTATGGGAAGAGAGGAAGAAGAAGAATTGAAAATACTCATTTGGGAATTGGTTGGACGACAAACCGTCGACAATCTCTACTTCACCATTATGCTATATTTTCTGGCTATTAGTTTAGAACGATATTTGAATCTCCTACCGGTGAGTTCTCTAGTTCCCCAAAAAAGAGGATCATTTTTCAGAATTATGACCCATATGCGGCGAGTATTTGCAGCCGATTCTTGATAGCTATAACTCCTTGGGTTCTCGCCTATACTGTGTTTGATCATCGCCTCATTGCTCTTGTGTTGCCGATGGAAACAGCCACCTTTTGCAGGTAAAAGCCGCCTATAACCTTGAAGATTCCCTGAGGATTCAAAAAAATTATGGGTGGTCTTTTGATGAAGGGGACTAAGCACAGGACAATGAAAGCAGTTGCAAGTGAACCACTTTTAGATCTACGAGTTTAGATCTGGCGCTTATCGCCTCTTATATTCGAGTAATCAGTGGAGAGTGATGGAGTTCTTCGATGGTTAGCTTGGGGACAGAGGGAGTCGCTATTGTAACCTGTCTCTAAAGACCACCCCTGTTGGACTCTCAAATCGCTTCTGATTATATAGCCGGGGTTGAAAGCACTTCCAAGATTGGATGGAAAAGGAAAAGACGATCTCTAGAGGAGAGAGAGAAAAGTCTTCGATTCCATTATAATCAATCCAAAACAGAGAATTTTGAGTCAATTCTAGGGTAAAATAATGTGAAAAATCGATTCCCGGGGTTAAATTCACTCTAGGGAGTTATATTTTGACTGAAATCTCCTTTTCCAGGCTCTGTCTCTTGATTATTCCTTCGCTCTTCTCTTTCCTCTTCTCCCTAATCGCTTGCATCCGTCCAGCAAAGAAATTTGAATCATTTTCTTCATTAAATAGGTGAGTTCAGAGTTTTGGATAAAGTATCCCCAAAATGTTCAGCCAATTACCCATCCTTTTATTCATTTTTTCCTTCATTAATTTGATTATGTCTTCTGCTTTCTTCATTCGATTATTAGAGGAAAACTTTGGGTTCATTATCACCACAGCTGATGAATATGAGGACCACTTGCTGACCTCTTTCTTAGACACTTGGTTTTGGGTGAGATGATTCTTTCTAGATGGATTGAATTATCTTTTCTTCCAGATAGCGAGATGTTTTGTCCACATTTGGGCGCTATTCTTCCCACTTTGTTTGATGATTTTTGTGAGGATGTACCGAGAAATGGCATCTCTTGGCTTTTCTCGAATCTTTAGCTGCCTTTGTTGCTGCTGTTGTAGGAAAAAGAAAACACATTATAATCAAGAAACACTCCGTTCCATTATTGGCTCAAGAAATCTAGTCTCCTCCGTCCATTAAATGACCAAAGATTTATCAAAAGAGTAATAAATTCTTCTTATTTTCTTCTGGAAAAATAGGCTCATTTCATAAGAAAACTTCAGATTCCTTCTCCTATTGAAATCCTAGGCGAAATAAAGAAAAATTCTCCTCTGAGCAAAAAAAAAGAACTTTATTTGCATAAATTATACCCGCTTAAATACAGAATCTTTGTGACTTTGTATGTATTCTATGCTTGGAAAAGATCGTCGTCGCTACTCCACCAGTCCCAATTGTTGCCCACATGATGTAAGACGTAGCCGAGTTCGTGGAAGAAGTCTCTCTCAGAGTATTCCTACAACAAATTTGGGAATATTTAAAGGCTAATAAAAACCTTGTTGACAGTGACTGCCATACTTAGACCATTATCTAGACGAACCAACATGGCTGCACTTCCCGGCATTCGGCCATCATGCTGCCAGCCGTTGAAGCCCATAATGTTGAGAGACCAACCCAATCCTGCAAAAAAAATATTGGGAAATTACTCGTTTTTAAATCGCCGAACTAACCGTAAGTCTCATTTGAAGCTGGAGAAGGAACAGTCCATTCATCTGTCATCATTTTTGATAAAATATCAGCTCGATTTGGAAATCCATCCACTCGAGTCTAAAAAATTGAATATTAGAGGAAGCCTCAACTCACCATGTACATGAGCAGCTGGATTGGACTAGCAATCCACCCTCCCCATGGTCCAATTCGTTGGGGAGACAGCATTTCGTAGGGATTGAAGCCGAGTCCCGTCCCTGACATGTAGTACAAAACCTCTCTTCTATAACGAAAATTCTCTTCTTTTTTTTTAGAATCCCTTACGTGGCTCTATCGCTGATACTCGGTCGGGCAACTTGAATATCGTAAATTCCGGATGGGTTGAAGATGTATTTTTTGATGAAATTCTCATAGGTCATGTCGGAGAAATATTCGATGATGAAGCCGAGGACTTGATACCCAAAATTGGAGTAGATCCACTGCTTTCCTGGGGGATAATCAAGAGGGACATTCTCCAAGACATATTCGATTAATTCTTTTGTATTTAATTGGGGTTGAATCCAAGCCGCATCAGATTGGAGGTTATCCCAACCGCCTGCAAAGATCTCTGATTATTACTGTAGGAGAGAGAGAAAGAGGGAAGCAAAGTTCTTGAAAATTGGGACATTTTGGGGTACAATAGCAATCTTCTGATAAAATAAATCACTCTAGGAGTGAAATAATGCGAAAAATCCAAGTTTTAGGCTGAAAAGCAGCGTTTCCCCGCAACAACTTGCCTGAAGTATGTTCCAAAAGATGTCTTACAGTAACCATTGAGCTGAATTTCTTGTAATCAAGCCTCTTCTTGAATGCATCTCTCAGTATTCCCTCCCTTCCAAAGACTTTGTCATCTAATTTGAAGGCGCCATTATCTACCAGCCAGAGAATGGCTGTGGCAGTGATCGGCTTTGAGACGGAACCAATGCGAAATTGGTGATTCGGCGTGACGGGTTCTTCTTCTCTCACATCGGCAAATCCAAATCCGGCAGCGAATTTAAGTTTTTCTCGTTTAGCTAGGGCTATTGACAATCCAGGGATGTTTAGATCCTTCATGAAGTGCTCCACTCTCCTCACAAGGAATTCCATTTGGTGATCCTTCAACAGCTCTGGGGCTCCTTTCAAGTATCGCACTGGAATCGGTCTAAACTTTTTCAGAATTTTTTTAAAAACTAAAACCTACCGTTCATCCCATAGATTCTCAGGATTCGGGTAACGATTTGAGTGCAAATCACTCCAAAGGACGACAAACTGAATCTGGCCGTAATTGTCCATAAAGTGAGAGACTTGTCGCGGGAGAATGCGACTTTCTCTTTGGAAATTACTGAAAGTTTTGATGTTTTAGGAATAAAATTGAATTCTTCCGTTTATTTATCCTAAAATGGAGCTGCGAAAATTTAAAAATGAGAAGTTCTCTTTAAAAATTCGTCTAGAAGTACTGAAAGAAATTTGGAAATAACTTTGGAAGCATGGCCTAACAAGAGAGCTGCTCCTTCCCTTACCGGTACATGGCTTGTAGTTCAGGACCGGTGGTAATCTGACTCCTGTGGCCAGAGCGCTGTTCCCATATTGCTGTGCACAAAACCTGGAAGAACTTTTTAAGGTGGGCTTCTTCTGTGTTTGGCCAGTCCTTGTCGTTTTGCTCTGTCATCTCCCCCAAGTGGGAGAGACAGTCTCGGCTCAAAAGACACCCCAAAAGCTATCGCATTTCTCCTCCTCCTTGCTTCTCGTCCGGCCTGAGCGCAAAAACGCGAGCACACAAGACTGGACACCCTCTCCGTGGCTTCCGGCAATGAATTGGCACCTCGTCGAACTCAAGAAACTAGAACAAACAGCCAGCTGCACAA
The DNA here is from genome assembly GCA_932521405.1 of Oscheius sp. JU1382. Taxonomy (NCBI): domain Eukaryota; kingdom Metazoa; phylum Nematoda; class Chromadorea; order Rhabditida; family Rhabditidae; genus Oscheius; species Oscheius sp. JU1382. Next base: position 9,259,317 of record OW051479.1, read on the forward strand.
GCGGCACAACCAGGCTAACAGCTATTTCTATTGTCTTTGACCTTGTAGCTACAAGAATAGATGGCTGGAATTACCTGACGTCGATTGTTGAAGACACGAAAGGAGGTGGCTACAAAGCCCTTTTGGGTCAAGAGCTTGTCCTTCTGCAGACAAGCGTCAAATGTCAGACCGTAATGAGCCTCATAGTGAGTCTTTGGTCCCAAAGTTGGCTTCTGCCAGATTCCGACGTACCTGGAAAATTATTATAAACTTTGAGAGCTATAGCGTGGCCAAAAATGTATCTCTTTCTTGTCTCAAATCGGGATTTTGATTGTCGAACTATTGTAGTCAGGAGGTCTGTTCTTTGACCTCCTTTTGACATCATTTTTCTCGAAGAGTTTTCCAAAGGCCCAGAGGAAGACAACGGGAAAACAATTGACTAAATCAACATCAGCCAACGATGCCGCCATTGTCTTTGTCCGTCTCGTCTTCTGGTGAGCAAAAGAGCACACTGTTCCAGAAAAGACGAGAGAAACCTCCAAAAATGGGAGAAAAGTAACAAAATCTAGTTCTAATTCTCCATCTGCCGATGTGTCAGGTGTCATACGGTCGTTTTTTGCTACCCCACACAGAGAGCAAGTTCACTGCGGTCGCGAGGGAAAGTGATTCTTGGATCAAAGAAAAAAAACTTACTTTCCTTTTCCCTCCTCGGACCAACCACACAAAGAAGACAGTCGCATGCCCTCCTTCTCGAAGTGCTTCCTTTGTTCTTCAGCATGTGCCTGTCCAGGGAACCAAATCTAAAATGTTTATTTTTTAAATTCTAGACGCTTCATTTACTTGAAATTCAACATCTGGAACAGTCTCCCAGTAGGTTGTGTAAGTTACTGTTCCTGGTTTCTCTTCTTGGCCACAAACTTGTGTCAGAGCTAGGTCTCTCAGTTCATTTTCTCTTACCGACTTGACCAATTCGTCGAAAGTCATTGGCCCGGGTTTAATAAACACAGGCCCTGAGTATTTGTGCATTATGGCATAGTAGCTAACAGCTGAAATTGAAATATTTTGCCCAAAAATGACAGAAAAAAACCTCCATTATTAGTGTAATATCCCATTGAGACAAGTCTACCGCCATAATTTAGCGAAATGGCGAGAACATTATCTACTAGACTTTCATTACCTGTAATTAGTTGGAAATAAAGAGAAAAAAAATTTGAAACCAGCTGTTAAAACCCAGTCTTGTTCGTTTGGAGCAGTTGGATGGACGACTTGCAGCTGGGAGGCTTGTTTTGTAGCAAACCCTCCCTTTATGCCAATTTGATCCTGGCCTGAAAAACGAGTTTTCAAAAAAAAAAAGCTGCAACTAACCTCCAAAGTCTGGAAGATCACTGTAGTAATTGTAGGCTGCTTGTGGCCTTCGTCGAATAGTCGTTTCATTCAATCTCTTATCCCAGACTCTTTGAGGAGCTGTGTATGGATATCTTAGGGGTACTGTAATCCAAAAAAGTGAAGAAAACTTACGCTTGGAGTCTCGAATTATGAAGAAACTTTTTCGATTCCGAGAAGCGGAAGGTGTCGCCATGTATCAAGGGGCAAAATATTGTTAGAAGAATCAACATGGGGAGTCAGAGGAAGAGGAAGAAAAGCGAGCAGACGGCCCACCCGCCCCTATATTTTGGGCGGCACACCCTCACTGAAACACTGCGCAAATAGAGTTGCCTTGCGTCATGGCTAGAGACGGTTGTGGTCAAAGAAGAAAAATAGAAATGGGAGCTGTTGGAGGGAAGTTTTTAAAAAATCCTATTTATTAGAAAATATCATCTATTTAATTCCTTTTGGAGCATCTTCTTCTCATATTCGGTCCAATCGTACTTGCATTTGTACGGCATAAACCTGAAAACTACTAATTAACAAAAGAATCTTCTCCTTTTTAGACTGTCTAAGCACTGTCCATTGTCACTAAGCATTGTCTTAAAATTTAAATAATAAAGCCCCTTGTAAAAGAAAGCACCACATTTGCACTAAGCTTGAGGTTCAAACAGATAACGCGGTGCGCAAACACCCTGATTATCCCTTTTAGAAAAAAGTGAGGTCAACTAGCCAGAAATAGGCGTCAAAAAGAGCACTTACCGTTCTGGTATTCCCTTTAGTCTCATTACTTTTAGTTCCTTCCATTTCTCATAGTCCTTTTGCGAGTCTCTTATACACATTACTACTGAACATGGAACTGTTGCTATACTAGCTAGACTGAAATAAAATAGATAAGAAATATACAACAGTTAGACTTACTATGATAATTTTCCTCGTCCTGTCAACCCGTAGAGTATCATATTTGATAAAATAAAAGTAGTTCCAATAGAAATACAGGTTTGTGTGAAGCCAGGATCGGGATCTTTGAAAAACTGGAAAAAAAAAACTATAAAATCAAAATAAAACTAACCCAAAATCCGCTGCTTTTGACTGCTGGTGGATTCTCTTCGTCAATATCTGCCATTCTGAAACATTTTTCTTTCCAAAAATCCTGGAGGAAGTTGTAGATAGTGAAGTAGCGAAGCAAACGAAAACTATTTATAGTACGGTTGGGGGTTAGAATAGTTTATTTTCCTTTAAACCGCTTTACAATCGAATATGAAGTTTCAAGAGGGAGGGCTAGTAATTTACAATAGCTCTGTGCATAGGACTGTGGGCTAATCTACAGAAAACCTCACCACTAACATATACACGTTGATAGTCATAAAAAGACAGAAAAAAATGCACTTGGGCCCCTTTTCATATTATAATTTGAATACTAAAGCAAAGAGAGGCACGGGAGTGGCTGTTTTTTGGAGACTCGCTGTATCTCACAGGCACAAAGGTTTGTTGGAAGAAAGAAATGTGAGCAAATGACATCGTGAGAAGGCGCGTTGCGTAGAGGCGTGACTACCTGTATAGGCTTATTGCATAGTACTGAGTAAGAAGTGAAAAAAGAGGTAAAACTAACTGGGGACTATAAAATACGATAATCTACGAATGAATACTTGAAAAATCAAAATTCCCAAACAGTTGTTGGTCGGCAGTTGTTATAACATGTTTGTCCTTAGCGGACGAGTAACGCGGCTTTTCATGTGTAAATTCTTCATCAAAATTTGAGACATCTTCTGGATTCTTCTGAAAAATAACGAAAATATACTAAAATAGTAAAAACTTGCAATTGTTGGAACAAATTTTGGCTTGATTTCCTTTGATAAAAGCTTGTCCCACTCCCAGTTTATATGTTTAAAGAATCTTTGTGTTTTTACTTCTTCTGAATCCTTTTCACCACTTCCAAGTCTTTTTTCAGGAGTCTTCCGCATTAGTTTCCGCATAATTGATATGCTTTCGATGGAGAGGAATCGCGGATAGCGTACATCATCGTGCACTATGCTATCGAATATTTCCTCTTCATCATCTCCACTAAATGGTGGTTCTCCTACCTAAATTAGGAATGCTCTTTATCGCACAAAAAACTACTAACCAGCATTTCAAAGATAAGAACACCGAGGCCCCACCAATCGATGGCTCTAGTATAAGAAGACTCTGTCAGTACTTCCGCTGGAAAGATTTGATTAAGTACGATGACTGTTACTTACGGGCTAAAAATTCTGGAGTTCCACAGAAGGTTGATGTTTTATCGGTCGGTCCCATGCCTTCCTTACATAGACCGAAATCTGCCAGCTTAACGTATCCTTCTCTATCCAAGAGTAAATTATCGAGCTTTAAATCACTAAAAACGCATAATAATGACAAATTTGTAACCAACCGATAAATAATGTTGTTTTTGTGTAGAAATTCTAGTCCTAAAAGGACACAAGCTGCGTAGAAGCAACTTCTTTCTTCTGAGAAAATGTCGTCGTGGATGTGTCTCATCAAATCTCCACCCATACTAAAATAATATAACTTATCAAAGTTTGCAACAAAAATACCTATACTCCATGACAAAGAACACGTGCTCGGGTGTTTGGAAACATGCAAAAAGATTGACGAGGAACGGATGCCGAGCTCTTGAGGCAACCTATGGTCAAATGAACAAACAATAAAAAGTAATCAAACCTCGAATATCCTTTTCTCGACCATTAAAGATTCCACTTCATCTCGTCCCAGAATATCTCCTTTCTTCAAAATTTTTAACGCATAATATCCACTAGAAGGCTTATGTTGTGATAAAATAACCTAAAATATTACAATAATCTTGATTAAAAAAAAGTAATATACCTTTCCAAAATGTCCACGCCCTAATACCGAAATTAAGCGGAAATGATCAACACTTAGAACAGCCGCCGATGACGATCCTGGAGTTTTCAATATACTAGCCGGGGTGCTCGGTGTTTTTGGAGTAATTGATTGGCTGAGGACATTTTCTTCTGATCGAGTTTGAGGCAATTTTGGTGTTGGAGCAGAAGGCCGACGATTTTCCAGGGATGACTTGACCTGCTAAAATAATATTTTCATCTAAAAATATTGAAAAAACTGACCACGTTCTCATCATAAATGCCTCCCACAGTTTTCTGGCGATTGTATGTTCTTCCTGATGGAGGTGGCGGTTTAGCGTATGTGGTTTTACTGAAATTCGAAAAGTATCAAAGCTTAATTAGGTTATTACTTTGGCTCGTAACTAGGGAATCGTTCTGGAGGAACTGGTCTTGATGCTGGAGCTTTTGGTCCTAAAATTTGATGAGATCTTTATAATAACAATTGAACAACACAAGTGAAACAAGGTGAAAACAAAGGATGGCAAACTCTCACCTTTAATTAATCCTGTGTCGATAGTGGGTTCATTTTCACGAACTCTCAACATGCGAGATAAAGCGTCAACACCCAATTGGGACTTGGCAACACCTCAAAACCACAGTAAGCCAAAGAAAACACAGGTTATTCTTGTTATTTGGAGACGTTTTGGAAAAGGAAAGTGTAAATAGAATAGAAAACAAATTTCAAAACTGTTGCAAAGTCAGTTTTACGCCACAATTCACCACAGTAGAGGATATTATCAACATACCTTTAACCTTGAAGAGTCTCTTTTGGCGCTCCAATTTAGGCTTTCTGCTGACTACTGGATTCAGGTACTTGAACTAAAAGAACAACAATAATAACAACACTGCTAAAGGATAGAACACAATAGTGAAGTGCTCATAAAAACAGAGTGGATCACAAACCTCCGCGAAAATTTGCCCTTGTGGTTCTAGGTCCATTACTCGGCCAGCTTCTCCCGTATGTTCAATGAAATTTCCGAGCTTGACGACTGTAAAAGCGCACATACTGCGTGTATCACGATAGAAGACTTCGATTTCCAACTCTTTAGACTAAAACAAAGGGTAATAGCTATGCAAAAAATTACTTACTCTATCAAGATCAATGCTAAATCTATTGTCCCAAGCTTGCTGACTTAAGGGACGGATATCTGTCTGGGCGACAATGCGGCTATCTACCCGAAGAATAGCAAAAACTTCGTCAGACCGTCCATTGTTACTGAAAAAAATATACTAGAATAGAAATCTAATAAAATAGAAGCAGTTGCAGGCGAATTAAGTTCACAACAAAAGCCAAATGCAATTGACTAATTTACCAGTCATTACGCTTGCAGTCTTTGCAATTCGGGCAGCAAGGGTTACTGAAATGAATTATACATAGAATAAGAAGCAAAACTATTAGTGAAAATGTAAAAATATCACGGCACGCGCTGTTTTTAGAGCTAGAAAGAGAATCGCTCAAACGTGCTTATTTCACAGAAATTTTCCTACATAGTCATAGGTGGGAGGCTACTATTGCGCCGACCCATCGCTATCCTTCTAGCGGAATTTTGCCGATCTGGTGGAGAACGGCAAAATGTTCCAGAACGAGAGGTTGGACTTTCCGTTGCCATCGAACCGCACCACGCGCTCATTTTGATTAAATTTCCTGACCGACTAGATGTGTGTATTAAAAAATTTATATAGAGCCAACCTTTGCGAGCGAGTACTTCCTTGTCTTCCCTTTGATTTATTCCCAGAGTTGTCCGATGTCAAATAATTAGAACCACCTGCTCCATATGCTACTTGACGTGGCATACGTTCAGCTATTTCGGCTATCAAGTTTTGGCAACCGATAAGGCGAACCTGCAAAACTTACACGTTTAAAATAAAAAGAATGGTCATACCTCAAGTCTACCGCTAACAGCCAGAGAAGGTGGTAGTGCGCTAAATCGTCTATGGTTGAGATTTCTTGGCAAGCTTCCTGTATTTGGACTTTCCTGAACAAAAAGTAATAAAACCAAATGAAAATTACTTACAAGAGGACTATTTGGAAATGAACTAGGTGGACTGAAACGGCTGTCACGATTATTTGGCGAAGCAGGCATTCTGCTATCTTCCATTGCCTTTTGCAAATCTCTCCGTTTTAGAGAATCACTGGGAAGACGTTCACTAAAATACATGGTTTAAAACAGGTCATGTCACTTTTTACCAGTATTTTCTTAAAGCTAGACGAATGAGATCAATTTTCTCTTCAGAGAGGACCAAAGTTTGAGAAGCCTAAATCAGAATAAACAAAATTTGGAAATAAATATACATCGCTTAATCCTTTGTGATCGGTGGCTTTTTGAGCTCTGAGGGCCTTGATCATGTTTTTGGAGCCATCTGTGATGGCAGTTTCCTTTCTCAAACGATAAAGTAGATCGTCAATTATAAAGTCTTCAGTACTTCGGGGATCAGCTTCTAAAAGATTCATAAATTTCGTTTAAACAATTCAAGCAATACCGTTAATTCCTATTTGGTCCAAATCTTGGCTAATTTTCTCAATTTGCATCCGGAGAAATGCGATTTTAGCCTTGCTATCCTGAAAATAGCTCATCAGTCATGCTCAACAAACAATACGTTTTATTTTGCATGGTAAAATGCATAATTTTGCCTTTTGTTGAAGAAATGATAAAAACAAACCTCTAGTAGATTATTTGTGTCTTCAAGATTGCATTTCTGATTTCCTTTGGATACTGCAGTTCTGTACCTATCGAGTCCCTCTTTCACCTTCATTTCTTTCTCTAGGTCTTTCTATAAATAGATATATTAACAAAAAATTTAAAATATATAACCTGCAACTGAGCCAATCGGCTATTTTCCACTGTCTGTGATGAAGTATTATCTGACTCGTTATCAGCTGCGTCTGGATCTTCATCTGGATCTGAAAATAGAAAAATCAGTTTGCTCCCTCTCTTGTCACGTGTTTTTGACATTCATCTCAATCTAAACGTGTCGGCCGTCCACACGGCTTAGTTCCGTGAAAAAGCGCCGAAATCCCCATCGAAAGACATCCTCTTAGCGGCGTTTTGGCCGCGTTTCATTGACCGCACTGTTGACAGAAGACGAGCGGACAAACAAATGCCAAAAAGCAACAGCGTCCCCCAACCACACACACACACACAGTCCCGTCGTCCGTCCATATTTGTCTCCGAACAAAGGCTAAAGCTCCCTTTCTGTTGAGGATTACAATTCATTTGACGAATAATTTAAAGGATTAGAACTGAGACCGCAAATGGCAGATGGAACATGATACATTACGCAGATGGTTATCGTCCATACCCTCGATAAGAAAGACCCCAAACCAAATTTGCGTTGAAAACATGATTTGCGCTGTGACTCACGAGTTCCAAGTTCACAAACCCTCTTTCGTCCTAACAATGGACTTCCTCGTCCCTCTGTGTCTGGCACAATCAAATAAGGCTATTTAACATCATGTACAGAATCGATAGGGGCTCTGGTTTGACACCAATTGTAGCGCGAGATTTACACGAAGTGTCAGCCCCGTCGGCCTACAACAACTCCCCCGAGAGCTTTTCCGTTCACGGCTCTCCTTCTCGTCTCAGCAATCTAATACATCCTGTTGCGATGCAAACGAGGAAGTGCATCACGATTAGACATGTTTTTGTGGACGCAACTGATAAATTCTCTGGTTATAGAGTATTCGACGAAAAATCGTCGACCGACAAAGAGTGAATCAGGCGTTCGAAACGGCGTCAAAACATATTCTGAGAAGGAGTTAGAGCTGATACATCGTCCAGACATAACAACCAATTTAGCCAATTGAATTGGGCAAAGATGAGGAAAATAACTTACCAAAAGCTCCCGTGTCATACATATCGAGAACATTTAGATGTTCTTGCATGTCGCTAATTTGGTCGCTTAGATCTCTTATATCCCTTTTTAGAGTTTCCTGGTTGTTTTTCTTTGCGACTTTCTGAAAAAAAAGGATTTATATTCTGTACACAAAATATATGTGATTCCTGTTTTTTTTAAATAATATTAAAATAACTTACAGATAACTGAACATATCCAGCTTTCATTCGCAAAGTTTTACTAATATTGGCCCTAATTATTTTCTTCAATTCATGGACCTAGAATTTGCCAAATTTGTATAAATCTTTGCTAATTTACTACCTCTTTTTGTAACCTTCTATCATCTGTAATATTGTACTTGTATTTAGCCGCTATTTCGGCTACTTCCGGTGGTATTGAATCAATACAGTGCGAACTAAAATAAAAGATGAAAAAGAAGTAGAAATTAAAGTACCTCGATGGTTCAGCGATGGTTCCATTGCCCGAGTTAGTGAGCCAAGCTGACGGTGGGGCCACATCGGCCATAGTCAAAATCTAGTATTGATTAGGTGGAAGCTTGATAAGAAGGTGGTGTGAAAACCTGTAAAAAGAGAATTATCATTTGATAAAATTAAAGGAAAGTGAGTCATAAAGAAAAGAATAGGATAAGAAAAACGTTAAACATAAATTATTATTGCTGGGTCATATTTTACAACAAAAAACCGATAAATTTCCCGAGAGTATACTTCAAAGAGAGCAATTGCTGCTGCAGAACTTGTAAGCCATGCATCGTTCAGGGGTCGAGGGGACGGATCGGCGCTTTTTCGACGCCAATGAATGATGGCAGACAAGTTATCCATCCGTGACTAGAAGGCCAGAAAACAGGAGGCTCCCCAGTGGGTTTGAGAGACAAAAATACGTAAAATGAATGGGAGAGGAAGAAGGAAAGGAACTGAATACTGGCCCGACTGAAACGACGATTGATAAGAGAAGAAGAGATTGAAAGGCGCATAAACTGAACTTTTTTACTACTAAAAACGAAAATTTATTGAATGATTGAGAAAAGTATAAATATTATGCGGACAGGATTATCGTCAATAGAATGAAAAAGAATGTGAAACTTATTTTGTGCTTCTATAATCCTAGATAGGGGTATTTTTATTTCTAAAAGCCTTTTAGGACAAAAAATGTGCATCATCGCCACGAAAATCTCTATTTGGGGCAATGTGAAAAGGCAGTTACGTTGCTTTTTTTAAAACAGACATTACACAACTGAATACACAAATTTCCGGCTACCAATAACGGAAAAGGGCTCTTTTCTCGTACAAAACAGTTCCTCAAAGTGGAAAAACAAGCAAATTCGTGAGTCAAAATCCGGAAGCTTGAGGCTAAAAATAGAAATCCACTCTAGCGGATAAGAGACAAATCCTGGGTGAATCTAGCCTCGTTTTATTTCTTTTTTTAACCAGTCTTCTTCAAGATTTATACAGTGAGATAGTAAGGAAAAAAGGACAAATTAGGAATTCAACAGACTTCCGGAATTTGACTCCCGAAATTCTAAAAGCAAACAGCAGCCGTTCACCGACCACAAGCAGGCCGTCGCGCCAAGACCAACCTAGTGATAAAGCGTCTATGACAACTGTTTTCCATCGAAAATATCTAGAAAGAGTCAAAACTGCTGAAAAAAAGTGAAAAAAGGCCAAAACAGCTGCAAAAGCAAGGGACATATGCACCAAAACGGGAGAAAACATATGGAGAGACGCCGGGGAAGGCGAAGGTCAAATGAGTCAGAGACTCAGCGTAAACGCGGCCGAGAGAATGCACTCCCACCCGTAGCTCCCGGCTGGAGTAAATAACAAGCAGATTTATCTTCTAATGGTAAAAACATCCTACTATTGAGACTTTTTACATCCATTGAGGCAATTTACATCTAATTCTATCTAAATTTTGACATCAAATACCAAAAAGCAAAAGTAATAACCCTAATCGAATGAGCATGTGGAGACAACTGGAACAAAGACTAAAAAGTCGTTCAAAGTTCACAATTTGGACTGAGTTGGAAAAGCGAGGAGCTTCCAAAGCTAAAGACGAAGAAAAATACAAAGACCAGAAGGGATCAACGCAGCCTGGCAGTGCAATGAGTCTGTAGAAAAAGTCCAAAGTTCGCTCTTTGCTTACTAAAAATGTGAACCACCTCTAAAATCATAGTCGAACAACAAGTTTACTGAACAATTTAAAGATGGAAAGGCCTTCGAAGTGATTATAGAGAAAGGCGTAAGACTTTTCATGTGGTCTTAAAAGTGGACAAAACTGCCCCGAGACAATCATTCTGCCTATAAAATGCAGGTCAACTACCCAAAAAAAGTCACAAAATGTGATGATGAGACCAAAGTGCAGTTCTGGTATCAAAGTAGCTTCCCACTTTTAAGGAAGAAGCCTTGTTAGATTCATAGACAACCGAAGGGAAGTAGGTTCAGCCTAGAGAAAAGGTGATCGATCCGTTCAATCGATCAAATTAGATGTGGGTCAGTGCCAGAAGAGAAAGACGATCGTAAAATGCTTTTTGTCTGACGGCAGGTTTTTCCTAAAATTTGATTTCTTTCCTTCTTGAAAATGTTGTCAAAAAAACTCAAATCAATTGCAATAGTTTATTGAGAACAAATGGAAATGTAAAACGAACACTTTTTTAATGGAAAATCGAATGTAATTTAACTGGACAATCGTCTACGGTCTCGCCTATCGCGGGAATGGGACCTGGATCGTCGACGGCGATTCTGAAAATATTTTTATTGTCTAAAAACTGCTAGATACTTACTTCTCGGCTGGGAGTGCGTCTTGAATCTCGACGACGAGAAGGAGAGTGTCGGTCCTTGCTTCGACTACGTCTATTTCTTTTTTCGGGACTTCGTCGGCGAATTGGCGAACGTCGACGAGGTGGAGAACGTTTCCTGTCTCTTGAGCGGCTGCGAGACTTTTTGACTGAACGAGAGCGACTACGTGAATTCGACTTTCTCTTCTTAGGAGTGGGAGATCTAAAATTTATTTTTTTTATATAGAAAAGTTGGAGATAGTTCTAAGAATCTAAAACAAACCTTGAGCGCGAAGCTGTCTCTCCTTTCTTCTCAGGAGTTGGAGACTTTGAACGCGAGGAAGGTTTTCTCTTTCTTTCTTGAACAGACGGTGATCTCGAGCGAGATTTCTCCTTGGGGCTCTCCAATTGTCTTTCAATTTTATCCTCTTTTCCGGCCTTATTTTGTTCCTGAAAATGTCCGAATTAGCTCAGTTTCAATGAGTTTAGTGAAAAACATCGCGCATTTAGATTACTCGTGTTATTTTACGCCTCCTACCAAATCCCCAGCAAGGACAATCACTGCTGAAGAAGACAAAAAGGCAAGCGAAATTCTTCAAGATTTTGGGTAAGTTTAGCCAATTTTTATGTTAAAAAAGGCTTTAAAATATCCAAAACTTGCGGAAATTATTGGTACAATCTAACCTTAGCTTCAGCAACATCGTCACCATCTTCACTATTGCTATCTCCTCCTAGATCGACTCCTTCTACATCTGAATTGTATGCCATGTCGGGATGCGGTGAATCGTTTTTCTCAACCTAAAAAATTACTTTATAGCATTGTCGTTTTAAGACTTAATTTTTAAAAAATAAAATAGCCATCCGAAGTTACCTTATTATCCTCAATCTTATCCTTCTTTGTCAAGTCTTGGTTTGCATCGGCATGAGTGCCTTTCATATAAGAGACGACTTCGATTCCCTTGCGCTCTCTTTCTTCATGTAAATCACCCAGAGTTTTGAGCTTATTTGTCTCTCTTTTCCAATGCGGAGGAGTAGCACTTCGTTCCCTTTGGAAGCGCATGACTCCTCGTCCTTTGACTTTTTTGCCAGTCGCCTTTTCGATTCTCTCATTTCTCTGGAAGAATTGCCATAATAAAGAAGAGATAATCACTTACACTTCGATTTACTTCATTCCTACGGTCATCTCTTCTTCCATCCCTTCCGACTCTTCTCCTAGGAGAACGGGAGCGAGAGCGAGCTCCTTTTCGGTCTTCCCTTCCTCGATCACCCCTTCGACGGTCATATCCTCGATCGCGACTTCTACTTCTCCTTCGTTGATCCCTGGCCTTTTTTCTTTCTTCGGGAGTTTTGGATCTCCGCATCAGAAAGCTGTGTTGATTTTCTGGCTCGGGAGGGAGATCAGAGGCTTTAATTGTGGAGATTTCTTTCTCCTTGCCATTTTCTTTTCCTTCGTCGGAACCACTTCCACTAGAATCACGACGGCTTCTCTTCTTATTTTCATCATCAGAGTCGACGGATTTCTTTCGGACTCGGCGCTCGAGCTCTCCACAATTAATAATAATCACATCAGCGATTGGACGACTTTTTCCGTCGACTTTAAGATGCTCAATTTCTCTAACAACATCTTCTCCTGATACTACCTAAACAGTAATTATTATTTCAATCGCTATTTTTAAAGCTTACCTTGCCAAAGACTACATGCTTCCCGTCTAAATGTTCACAAGGCCGACAGGTTATGAAAAATTGAGAACCATTTGTGTTTGGACCCTATAAATGTAATTTTAATTAGAATTGTTAAAAGAGTTACCTTGTTAGCCATCGAGAGAAGAAAAGGTTGATCGTGTTTCATGATAAAAGGCTCGTCGTCGAACATAGTCCCATAAATGGATTCACCTCCTGTACCATTTCCATCGGTAAAATCGCCTCCCTATATTGTTGTATAAGAAAATGAACAAAAACAAAAGATACCTGTATCATGAAATCTCTGATAATTCTATGGAACGTTGAGCCCTTATAAGAAAGTGGTATCTTTTTCTTACCAAGTCCCAACTCTCCAGTACATAGTCTTAGGAAGTTCTCGGTTGTACGAGGAGCTGAAAAAAACCTTGTTATTATAAACTATACTGATAATTTTCTACTAGTTTTTCTAGTTCCCTTCTAAAAGAATTTCGAAAAATGCATAAACTAACCAAAGTCATCATATAATTCGAAAACAATCCTTCCTGCCTCTCTGTTGTCGATCCCTATGTCGAAGAAACATCTTCTGCGATGTCTTGACATCTAAAAACTTGGATATTATCAGTTGCGGTGAAAAGAAATAATAAGAAAAGCGACTCAATTAAATTCAACGTTCAAACGTTTGCTTTACAGGGCATAGAATATAGCAATCGCGGTGAGACCAGTGTCTCTCGTCTAAGCAAGCTTGATGGAGTGAAAAAATAACTTGAATATGGTTACAGCTCATACCAGAATCCGTTCTAAACATTTTAAATCTTTGATTTTCCCAAGCTGACCTCCAAAATCCATTGTTAGTCATATCAATCACAGCAAAATCCCAGGGAATTGACCCCATCCAGTTAGTAAAACTCGAATTGCTGTAATCGACCCAAGTGAAGCTTCTATCTTAAGTGATAAGGGTGGTTAATCCTATCCAGTACAGCTCCTTTGTTGCTGACAAATTCTCTAAATGTAACTAATCTGTTTATTAAAAAAGAGATCTTACGGTAGAGCCATTGATTCTCAAAGCCATTGTCTATCGAGACAAGATTGGCTCCATCCTTGGTGCAGTCGAATTGCGCTTGGAAGAATAGCAATTTTATAGAAGTTACAAACTTGTAGCATCTGAATGGTCAGAAAGGGAGAAGAGCTCAATTACTTATTAAAATCCCCATTGAAAGTATAACCAGGAGCTCTCTTGAACTAGATGTGGGAAGACACAGATGAATTAGAATAAGGAAGGGAAAGAGCATTTCCGTGGCGTACTGATTACAAATTGAGTTCATGAGTTACTCATGGGAATAAGGTGGAGGGTGATCAAACAAAGATTTTGCCCAAAAAAAGCAGAATATTTATTTAAAATTTAGTCATCAGGTTATAGGAAAAAATGTTGCATTTTTTGGAACTTCTCACATTGAATTACTTCATCAACAATAGAGTCGTATTCACAATTTTCGAAGTCTTTGATAGACTTGATAAAGTTTAAAAGCTCTTCAAAACTTTTGATCAACTTGCAGGCACAACCTCCTCTCTTATTGCTACTATCTTCAAAATCAACAATTACAAAGAATTCGTTTCTTCCATATGTATCCACGATGGAGAAGGTCATTTTTGTAAGAAGTATTCTCCTAAGCTTCAATCCTTGAAGCAGTCTTCGAATATGTATTAGATCCCAAAAATGTTTATTGTTCATTCTCAGCAAATTGAAAGAGAGGAAGAATTCCTTGTTGGCTTTTGGATTGAAGGCCTGAATCTGAAAAAAGAATGGAGAGCACTGCTTGAAGATCTAAGAAACTCACCCTGAGTAGGTCAGATAATTTAGATAAGATTGGCTCATTCAAGCCCATTTCAGTTGAAATTGCTAATGAATCGATGCTCATCGCCGAATTTGACAAAATATCGGCCAAGAGGTTTTCATTCGCTACCTCCGCGAAATAAACATTTTCATCGATTCGCACTCCTAAGTTTATCCTGCGCTCAATTATGAATTTTTTCGCAGAGAGTTCTTTCTTAATTTCTGGGATCAACTCAGGCAGCTTAAAACGGGCAATAAAAGTTTTTATGTTGCCCTTCTTACAAGTGGATAAGAATTTTCTGATGAAATCGATATCACGATCGGTATCATCTTCCTGAAAGTGATGCTTGTCTTTTAAAAGGAGAGAAAAACCTGGTGTGACATTCCGATCTCATGATAATTGAAGCGAGACAACCCTTTTTCATCAATGAGTTTCTCGAAACTTTGTTGAAAATCATCAATGCGCAGATATGACCACTTGAACCGCCGATAATCTCTACCGATAGTTACACAAATCTGGAAAAATTTCTTTTCAAATATTGAATTTTGCTTACGCGATGCCTGAAACCATATTCCCTGAAAGGGTACTGTTCCCTGTAAGGCCCAATATTAAGAATAAAAGGGGTATGGAGCTGGAGCTTCTTTTTCTCGACGTATTTACTGATGACGACAGTGCTGCGCATCATTTTTACAAAGGAAGCGGGACGCATCTGAAAGAATAATTGGGTAAAACACCAGAAGTTGAATTGGGGATAAACAAACCTTCAGCAAGACGGCATCTCTAAGGATTCCGGGAAGTGAGAGGAACATTTTGAATTGCTTAGAATCCATTTAGATTTAAAAGGCGATTGACTTTGAAGAAATTTAAAAACTTTTTGAATATTTTTGATTATATTTTAAAAGCAATTATTGGAATCAATAAGCTTTCTGAAAGGCTTTTGTTAAAGATTATAGAGGAAAAGAAGAAGAAACTGTCTGGATCAAGAAAAATTCTACATAAGAGATTAAATATCGCATTCAAACTGGTCGCCTTTAGCTTCAAGACGAGCATTCAATCTCTTATTGAAATTGCTGAGAATGCGCGCAGTCATTCCAGCATGCTTACTCCAGAGTTCTCGGTGAACCCAGTGATTTATGCTTAAAAGAGCAGGCTTTTGCTCCGACCAAACTGCAAAATCCAATGAATTGAGATTCGAAAATCAGAAGATTCGTTTCACCCCGGTGTCTTCTTTGAACTGTGAGCTGACGTCCAAACTTTTTGAAAAGTCCAATTATCCAGAGAGGATAAAGCAAGCTGATACGCAGTGGTTGATAGCCAATCATGTCGTCTTTTTTTGAAACAAACTATTTTTTCATAGGCTTCATTGAACGAATCGCAGCTAAGATGAATCCAAAAGAGCAAAAAATTCCCGTAGAAGTGAAGATTAAAGGCAAAAGAATAGTCATTGATTCACCAGTCGAATTAATCGAACCAGTAGAATTGATAATAACTTTGGCTGATGGAATCGAGAGTCTTTTGGGGAAGCTGTCTATTGTTTTTCTTGGGCTCAAAGTAATTCACAACGGATAGAAATTATTCGTTTCAATCTGGACACAGTTCTCGAAGAATTCCTTGCAGCTCTCTATCAATTGGCATTTTTATAAGTTGCATCTCAAAAGCTGGGAGTTCCTTATCAGCCATCTGCCGGCAACTCCAATCAGTTTCTTTTCACTAGCTATAACTATTTTTTTCAGCCATCCGTCTCTTTAAAAAATGGAGTCTGACCCGAGTCGTAAAGAAAATGATTTGGTTTTACAATCGCATGAAGGTTATGGAGGTTAGCTAATTAATTGTAGATAAAAGCGACAAATAGCAACAAGCCTGGAGATAGGTTCAGATGTAGAATCCCGCATAGAAGAATTGACTCAACAGAGGAAAAACTTGTTGGGTTTGTTTAAAATTGACTAATTTAAGGAGGCTTTTAGTTCAAATTGCGGCTAAAAGAGAAAGTGTAATTGAAGAGGAACAAAGCACATCGGTATGATTTACTTTAACTTTTAGACTCTGCTTGTAGGTCTTAATCTTGAGCGGGTTCATAGATTTAAAGACAATTTATTTGCTCGACTGGAAGGACCAAAGTTGGAAGAAGCTGAGCATCGCTCTTCCAGTGAAAGTGCAAGATTTTGGAGCTGTTGTCCTCAATGAAGAAATCTATATTTTTGGAGGATATACTGAGAATGGTTATGAGCGGCACTGTTATAAATTGAAGGATGATGGAAGTTGGGTGCAATTGGCACCATTAAATGAAAGAAGATACTATATTTCCAGTAGCTCTTTAATTTACAAAGGAGATATCTGGGTTATTGGAGGACTTTCTTATAGAGCACTAAAATCAGTCGAAAAATATGATATTTCCCAAAATAAGTGGACCTTTATGCCGTTAGTTTATTCTATAAAATTCAATAAAAATCTTCCAGAGAAATGAATTATGCAAGATATTATGCAGCAGTAGCAGTATTTAAGGATCGAATATTTGTCACTGGAGGATGGAATGGAGAAATCATAAAATCTGTGGAGATGTTTGATCCAAAACTACAGAAATGGATTTTATTTTGTGATTTGCCTTTTGGACTTTATAGTCATACGATGCTAATCATCAATTCAACTCTATCCATTTTTGGAGGCTATTTAGGATCTCGCACAACAAATAGTATATGGCAAATGGATATCGAAGATCCCAAGAAGAAATGGACAGAAAAACAGAGTTTTAAACATCCACGACGCTCTTTTGGAATAGGAAAACTCTCAAATGGGATTATTGTATTTGGTGGTTGGGGAAGTGAAGAAACATCCGAAATATTTGATGGAAATGAGTGGATTGATGGACCAAAACTGCCTCAAAAACTATCAGATTTTGTTTATACATTCATTTCTTGGTCACTCGAAGAAAGACTTCTGGAACAATTTTCTTAAATTTGATTAAAATATTTTTTTGAATCCAATCGCGATCGGCTGGGAAAAGAAATCAGCCAGAAATTGTATCCTTTTGACTCGTCTGCAGGTTTCCCAATCCGGGTTTATTTCTTCTTTATGAATGGCTGTTCACTCGATTTTATTTTTTGCCTCGTCGGCTTTGATGCTTCTCTTTATTTTTTCTTTCCTCAACATTTTCTTGCAACTCTTCCTTATCTTTTTCAGCCTTTTCGTAGACTTCATTGAACGGGTCGCAGCTAAGATGAATGCAGAATCCAAAAGAGTAACAAATTCTCGTAGAAGTGAAGATTAAAGGCAAAAGAATAGTCATTGATTCACCAGTCGAATTAGTGGAATTGATAATAACTTTGGCTGATGGAATCGAGGAAGCTGGAAAAATCTAATTTTAAATAGAAGTAGATCTATGTCCGTCCGTCTGAAGCCTTGCACAATTTTGTCAGAATTCGAATTTTAGCTTTTCCATGGGCGATCGCTTTTTTAAAAAAGAATTTACCATTTTTTGAAAATTCGAGGAATTGGGTCTAAAACTTGAGGGAAAGAGGTCTAAACTTCGAAGGAAAACGGGATTAAAAATGCCTCTTAATTACCCCCACATTTAGGGTCGAAGATTTGCCTTTTGCTGGACCTAAAATTCTAAGGGAAACCAAAATCGTTATCAATATATTAATTCTATTCGCAAGTCGCAGGACGTTTAACGGACGGACGAAAGTTTAGCTTTAAGGTTTAGAATTAAGCGCCGTTGAAGGTGGCGAAGCCCCACCTTGGTACTAAATTTCGTGGTGAAAGGAACTAAAATACTAGGGGAAAAGACTACAATTCGAGGCGAAAGTGGACGACGAAATGCGAGGGAAGGGACCGAACATCCCCTGCCTTCTATCATTGCCATTTACTTAATGATGACGTCTGTATTGTTATTTCCTCTATGAATCTAAAATGAGTCTAATGTCTGAAGAATTAAAATAAGAAAAAGTAACGACAACGACTTTATTTATCGTCACAACAGATTTCAACGTTTTTACTTCAGCTCCTTAACCTGAATTCCAGGGGGCAGAGACTGCTTCAGCTTCTCAGCTTTGTCCTTGTCCTAAAAAATAAAATAACGATATGTAAATGTTGGACTAATTTAAAGGTCAACCACTTATAAGATTTGCCATTATCACCTTCGATAATCTGTTCGGTTTTTGCTCCAGACTTTTAATGTCAGTTTATAATAAAGTTTTGAGCTGTTCGTCTTTTTCAGCTCAATTAATTAAATGTCTTTAGCTAATGCCATCTAATTTTATCTTTCACATCTTTTGCTTTATTTGAATCTTGGTTCATATTTTGCTTTACTTTTTACTCTGAAAAAAATAATAAAATTAACTCACGCTAACGACGAGGGTGTACAAGTATTTGCTGCAGCGAACCTTGAACTTGGTATTGGAACGGTTCTTCTTGATCTTGACCGATTTGGCATCCTTCCTGCGTGCCTTCACGAGGAACTCCTTGATCTCCGTGATTTGCTTTGGCATTTTATTACCTAAAATTTAAAAAATTAACGTCTTCTTGCAAAAAGAGCATCAGGAAGAGTTGCATAGCCAGAACAGGCAGGACGAACAATTTTTCTATAAAAACGTGTATAACGGTAAACACAGAAAATAAGAACTCCAACTGCAGAAAATTTAGGATCAGACTGTTCAAAGGTTCGGTGCGGAGATTACTGTAGCTATTTAGCTGCGTAGCGCGCATACTTTGCGCCCTTTAGCAGTATCCGCATTATCTCGTTGTCATTAACTTTTTTCAACTCGATTTTACTCGATCCTGCTTTTTTCAAGCAATTCTTAGTATTAAATCACAGAAAAACGGAGGAAAAAAGATTCAGGACATACTACGTGAGATATTTGGAAAAGTATCTTCGTACATATTTTTTGGCTCACGAAATTTGACTGCGTGCGAGCCGCCCATCTTTTTTCGTTTTCTACTTTGTATTACACAAATTATATAAGTTTATTCAAAAAGTTATCATTTCTATTAAAAGGCTCAACTCAAAAACTATAAGTCATTAAAAAATCTTGAGTGAACAATCAATCTGAAGTATATTTCAAAAAACTTATATAGTTTTGACTTTGCTAAGCATATTCTCAAACCTTTATGAACTATTTTACTCATATCCTTCTAATAATATAATGTTTCAGTGGCTCTCATGTCCCTCGCCTCAAAAACCCTGGGTATTGCCCGTAGCCAGATTCGACTGGCTTCTTTCCAAGCCATCCCTACTAATGCCGGCAAGGTTAGTTTTTTTTCTATTCTTAATGCTGTTTATTACAGACCCCTCCGACCATTGATCAATTTGATCCTCTTAACCCTGGAGAGTGGCAACTTGGAGCCGCAGGAAAGATTCTTCCCCGCCTTCCTGAAGGAACAAAAGTCGGAAAGCTTGTAATGGGCAAATATGGACTCTATGACCCTTTCCTTCGCAAGCGTGTTAATACTTATGCAGTGAGTCTTTATTATAATTTCAGATTATTAAAATAATTTAAAGGTTGTAAAATATAATATACAAACAACAAAATAAATGCTATAAACCAATTTTAGCAAGCTCTTCTTGATGGAAAGAAGTCTGAGGAATGTGGTGCTTTCGACAAGGGAGTTACTACCATCGTCAAAGTCCTTGGTAAGTCTATCATATTATTTAATAATATTTTAGGAACGGCTTGCTTCATTCTTGGCCTTTATAATTTGGCTACTTTGCTTCATGGAAAGCCGCTGCCACCATACACGGATCACAAGGCACCCGGAAGCGCTTAACATGTAGTATTGTATTGTCAGATAGAATGACTAAATTGTATGAATGGATGTTGATGACCTGATAACCTGTTGACTTGATTCGGTTTTTCTTGTAAGAAAAATCGTCAGTTCCGAGACAATCCGTTATTCCACTATTCGTAGCTCATTTATTTGATAGATTGAATGATTGAAGACGAGGCTAACCTGGAACGAAGAATCTACAGCTAGAATCGATTAATACAGAAGTCAAGGTACAATCGGAGCTGCTGTAATGAAGCCGAAAAGCTCCAGAAATAATTTGGTAAATTGCTTAAAACGCAAAAAAGAAGAAAAGCAATAACAGAGACAATATAAAAAGATATAAGTCGAAGAAAATGGAAGGTTTAGACTAGTATTCCGGCCGAAGACAACTCTGGAAGGAGAGAGAATACTGCAATTGAGGGTTCAAACCTCTGGAATAATTTTGAGACTCCGGCTTTTAAAGAGCTTTTTTTGTTCGATAAAGGAGACGAATTTTGATACAGTAAGCCTGCTAGGATACGCTGTCGAACATGAAATTCTAATCATGAAGAAGAAGTTGGAAGAGGAGGAGGAACAATGCATAATGGAGTGCCGAAGAGGCTATCGGTGTGATTACTGCCCATTTATTCCCTAGCTTCTCCATTCGCCTGCTTACGCGTGTGAACCAGGGATTTTGTGTCTTCCTTTAGAAATAAAGATCCTGAGGCTAATCAAAATTACCTTACAGCTATCCTTTGAGATAATTGACGAGGAATTCCCCATGTTTTTAGAGACGCTTTGCTTCCTTATGGCTTTTCTTCGAGATCTAATTAAATAAAAATGATCTGTGTCCGTCTTTCTGAAGCCTTTCCATGGGCGCTCGCTTTTTATTAAAAAAGAATTTTCCCTTTTTATCTTTAAATTTTGGAAACCTGAAACAAGATTTATTTTTATACGCTTCTAAAGTGTTTGGTGCAAAAGTTATTACTTAACCTAACAGAATAGATTAGAATTAAAAAGTTTAAATTAGGAGTCTTGAAGACCTCTCGATTACCCCAATCTACCTTTCGCTGGGCCTAAAATTCGAAGGAAAACCCTTTTTATGGAAATCCGAGGAATTGGGACAAAAAATCGAGAGGGAAGGGGCCAAAAACTTGAATGGCATTTTTTATACTAATTTAATTCTCAACTGAAGCGACGGCTGGAAGCAACAATATCGCCAATAAGGTGAGATTCATCGTGGAGAGACTGGCTGTCTTGGATGAAAAGAATCTGCTAGAATGAATGGCGAAATCAGGGGATTTTAGTCAGATTCACAGTTATGATCCAAGAGATCGCTTCGAATCATTCTTCCTTCAAATGATTTTTAAACAATTTATGAGAATTCCATTCTTCGAGAGAATGAGGAATGGGTTTTATACAAATACGGCTTAAAAATTATGAAAATTTATCTAGAAGTCTTTCTTCAAGAGATCGGGGAATGGATGTATAAGCAAAAAATGATAGATCTTGAGGCAGTTTAGGTCCATCAATCCATTCATTTCCATCAAATATTTCTACAGACTTTTTATTATCAGTATCTTCATCATCGGATGTAGCAACTTTGTCTCCACCAAAAATAATAATTCCATTTAAGAGTTTTCCTATTCCAAAAGATTCTCGTGGCTGTTTAAAACTCTGTTTTTTTGTCCATTTATTCTCGGGATCTTCGATATCCATTTCCCATACGCTGTTTGACGCGCAAAATAAATAGCCTCCAAAGATGGATAGAGTTGAATTTTTGATTAGCATCGCATGGCCGGTAACTTCAATAGGCAAATCACAAAATAAAATCCATTTCTGTAGTTTTGGATCAAACATCTCCACAGATTTTAAGATTTCTACATTCCATCCTCCGGTAACAAATATTCGATCCTTAAATACTGCTGCTGGAGCGTTAGATCTTCCAATAATCAATTCTCTAGAAGACTTTGATTATTTTTTTAGGAAAAACAAACGGCATACAGGTTCATTTGTCTTGGGAAACATCATACTTTTCTACTGATTTTAGAGTTTCTCCAGAATATCATCCAATAACCCAAATATCTCCTTTGTAAACCAGAGAGCTACTGGAAATAAAACTTCTTTTTTGATTTAGCGATGGCAATTTCATCCAACTTCCATCATCTTTCAATTTATAACAGCCCTGCTGATAAACATCATCGGAACGTCCTCCAAAAATATAGATTTCTTCATTGAGCACAACAGCTCCAAAACTTTCTATTCCCATTGGAAGAGTGATTCTCAGTTTCTTCCAACTTTGAGTCTTCGAATCGAGCAAATAAATTGTATCCAAAAATACATAGCCGCCCAAAATTAAAACTGAGAGAGATCCGATTTTTCTCGTCTGTTCTTCTTTTTCCTTTTGCAACTCTTCGACTTCTTTATTCTTCTCTTCCAGCCTTGCATTCTTCGCTTTTAATTCCACCGAATTTTCAAAAATCATTTCTTGAGCTTGTGACAGCTTTTCTTGGAGCTCATCTATTTTCATTTGATCAATCGCATTTTTAGCCATTCTGAATAACCATATTGGAGGGTAGAAAAGGGAGAGATAGCTTGCAAGCAATAGCAATAAAAGTTGGACAACTGATAGGCAACATAGAGGCAACATTCCCAAAAATATACAGGACTGTTGACATAAGAAATCAATCACGAAATGTCCACAATTTTTTTGATCCATACCCCTGATTGTTAGCCAACTCTTTACCGTTCCCCAACGTTAGAGTGAAGTTCCAGCTCATATATGAATCTTTATGGGTTTCAAGAGTAACAAATATATTTTTTTAAATATGAAAATTTCTTTAGAAAACTTTTTTCAAGAGATTGGGAATGAATGTATAAGCAAATGTTAACAGTTTTTGAAGCAGTCTTGACCCATCAATCCACTCATTTTCATCAAATATTTCGGATGTTTCACCAGTATTCCCACGACCACCAAATAGAATATTAAAACTGATTATTCCATTCGAGAGTGACGGAATCAATTGGCCCAAGAAGATCCGGCTGGTAGACTCATTCTCCACCATCGTTGCATAAAAGTTGAACCGAAACCTTCTAAAAATAGAAATTATGCCACTTTTCCTCGAATTGAATCTATTCTAGAAATGGTTTGATTAATTCCAGAAATTCGATTAAGTAGCAAATAAGCAGAAGTATTCGGGTCAAATGGGTTGGGAGCCCTGCAAACTACTAAAACTTTCGAGCAGTTAGTGATTCGATCTCAACAGTCTTTTCTAAACCTTCAGTTGAACAAAAGAGAAGAAAGAAGTTCACTTGATAAAGCTGGGAAGCTTCGTGGATCTGGAATCTGGGCCGAGAAAGATTTTGCCGGTTAAGCAGGAGATGCAATTCTGGGCATCTTTTGACTCCAGAGATGGCCAAGAAGATGAGGAGGAGTCTGCACATTTCTCTGCTTGGATTTGTCCTCGATGGAGGCTGTTTTTATAGAGGAAAGTGCAAGTCGTTTGATTCTTTAAACCGGAATGAATCGACAACAAATAGGCAATTCGGAGCTCTATGATCAAAATGGTTTGAAATTACTTTTTTTGGATCTCCTTTTCTCTGGTGATCTTTGAAGAATATTTGATCGAATCTCAAGAAACCATTTAAGAAAAAAATGTAACAATTTTTTCATCGTTAAAGAATCTACCGTATTACATCTTACATAATTCATTTCTCTGGAAGATTTAGATTAAATGAGGCAGTCCGGCGCCTCCTACAGTATACTTTTATTGGATGCAAAATAATGCGCTGATTTCGGAAATACACACAAAATTGCATGAAATTAATTGAAGAAAGACAATTTTGTCGCACTTTTGAGCCCGCCGCTATTACTGTAGCTACAGAAATCCGGCAAAATCTCCAACGCTAGAGAGTGTCCCTTTCAAATTTAGAAGAAAACTAACGGCACGTAGGTCCATTTGTCTTGGGAAATATCATATTTTTCTACTGATTTTAGATACTCTTTAAATTCTCTAGAATATCCTCCAATAGCCCAGATATCTCCTTTGTAAACCAAAGAGCTACTGGAAATATAAGTTCTTTTTTAATTTAGTGATGCCAATTTGACCCAACTTCCAGTATTTTTCAATTTATAACAGTTTGCCTGAGAATTGCGATTGCCATATCCTCCAAAAATATAGATTTCTTCATTGACTTCAACAGCTTCAAAATCTTCCAATTTAACTGGAAGAGTGATGCTCATGTTCTTCCAACTTTGAGCCTTCGAGTCGAGCAAGTAAGTTGTATTCAGAGGTCCATCGCCGACCAAAACTAAAACCTACAAGAAAAATATACTGATGTATTGCTTCCCCTTCTTCCAACTCCTCTACTTCGATTTCTGTTGTTTGCCTCTCTTTATTCAACTTTTGCAACTCTTTGACTTCTTTATTCTTCTCTTTCAGCCTGGCGTTCTTCGCTTTTAATTCCAACGAAGTTTCAAAAATCATTTCTTGAGCCTGTGTCAGCTTTGCTTGAAGCTCATATATTTTCATTGGATCAATCGCATTTTCAGCCATTCTGAATAACCATATTGGAGGGTAGAAAAGGGAGAGATAGCTGGCAAGTAACAGTGATAAAAGTTGCGCGACGGATAAAGGCAACATGAGTCAAAGGTGGTGAGAAATTTAAAAACAATTGTAAGAATGGGGAGATCTCTTGGGTGGAAAGAGTCGATATTTCAGCTCATCTTCACGTCTTACTTCTTTTCTTCTATTATTATTTTACATATATATTCTGCAATTCGCTAACGCCTTCCCGGTGCGAATCGTTGCCCATTGAAATTGACGGAGAACTTATCATCCTTGGGGGAAATGTCGACAACGCTTATAGCAATTCCTTTTTTCAGTCATCCTCCACCAAATTTACTTTTTCTATTCCTTATTTCTCTAAATGTCTGCTTCCAATCTAGCTGAGATTGATCCGGCCTTGCAATATGAGGCTATTATAATTGAGAAAAATCAAAAATTACGAGAAAAATATGTTATATTTGGCACCTTACCCCCACTCAGGAGAAATATATTTTTTCTTAAGCTTCGAGATTTTTATTATACGAGTAGAACTATCCGACTTTTTTTTTTCGAAATTTGTTCGAATTAGCTTATATGAGCCCTCAGCAGAGATGGACGAGCGAGTATCCAGAACCCCAATCCTTGAACAGAATCTCCGGTAGCTTTGAGACTAGAGCTCGGACAAAATAACCAGAATTCGATCAAAAACCTAAGCTCTTCTCCTCTCTCTGCTTATTCTTCAGATCACAGTTACTCTAAATGAGATTCAGATTCTCCAAATAAAGACTAATCTGCCTTATCACGATAAGGCAAACCGGTCGAATCGTTAGAAGTCTAACATCGGGTTTGCTTATTCGCCATCTTGATGAGTGGCCTTCTTCCTTCAGAACAAAGTCCAGTAATTAATTCTGGTAAATCTACCCTAAAAATCAATGCTTCTTTAGTTATTTCAGAGTTTAGTCTCAACAATTTCACAGAGAAACAGCAGATAGGAAGAGGAGGCGACGGAGAAGTCTTTAGCGGCTACAATGATCGACTGGGGTAAGCAATTTGACCAGTTTATGAAAGTCTGACTAAAAATTAAAATTGAGAGATCGATTTACAGAAAAGTAGCTTTCAAGATACTTAATAGGCAGGTCAATAAAACAGAAATGAGTGAAGTTATCCTCCTAGTTAAGGTTAGTTTTATTTGTAAATATTACAATAATTTTCCAAATAGCATTCCAATCACCCGAATATCATCCATCTTTTTGGTCTTTTGACTACAGAAGAAGGCTATTCACCTAATAACGGATCTTTCTGCATTGGCTACATCATGGAGTACATGGAGAACGGGAGCTTATATAATGGTTTGTTTGGTTTTTTTTTTCCCTATGTTGAGTGAAATAGCAATTCTTTGCTCTTTGAATAGTGGATTGGGTTTATTCAAGTGTATAACGTTGGTATTTTCTGCCGATATGGGTGAGACTCGATTAGAGACACTAGCATAAAAATTGGTTGAAAATCTTTGGCTTTTAAAAAAAACTTGCTCCCTTTCAACTTGAGACATTCAAACGCCATTTCCAGTGATTCATAATACCTCAGTAGAATACGATATGAAACAAGTTTATTCGTGGATTGAAAAGGCTTCAAGTGGTCTGCAATATCTCCACGAAAGAGGCGTACTGCATCGAGATATTAAGCCCCAAAAGTGAGATTCCTTCCTCTCATATCGGAGTTACAGCATTCTACTTGGGAAATCCTTAGACGACTTGAGAATTTCCGACTTCGGATTAGCTAAAGCGGTTGGGCCACAGACAATTGCTTCTCACACTGGTGGGTGAGTGTGGCTTTTGGTTAAACGAGTTGTAAAAGAATTGGAACATTAGCTTACATGGCTCCGGAGCTTCATGATGGAACTAAATATGGCAAGTCGGCGGATATCTATTCGCTGACCATTACGTTTTGCGAGATTATTCATCGAGAGTTAGTGGAGTTTTTCAAAATAGTGATTAGAAGTTTAGAAGGCCGTATGATTACTTGGGAGTAATAACACCGTACAAGCAAGTTAATCGAATTTTAAATGGAGAACGGCCAAATATTCAAAAGGAATTGGAGATTTCAGCCTTATTGATTCGGTAATTATTCCTGGCCAATCTGGCTTACTAAAATCAAAGTTTTCACTTTATTGGAGTTGAAAAGAGAGGCGTAGAATTGACAAAGCAGAGGAAAACAAAAAATGACTTCCAGCGGCTGGGACAGCAACCCAAAAAGCAGACCGGAAATCTCGGAATTTATTGAATTTTCCCGAAAAAAGAGGCCAACTCAAGAGAACCTCCGAAAAGTTGTCAGTCAACAGAATGTGAATCAAAACGAAAACAAAGATGAAAAACTGAGCGGAGGACTGCAAAATACATCGGTAGGATTTTTAACTTTTAGACTTTGCTTGTAGATCTTAATTTTGGGCGGTTGGAGATGTTTGAATACAATTTACTTGCTCGATTCGAAGGCTCAAAGTTGGAAGAAACTGAGCACTACTCTTTCAGTGGAAGTGCGGAATTTTGGAGCTCTTGTACTCAATGAAGAAATCTATATTTTTGGAGGATATGCCGATTATAATTCTCAGGCGACCTGTTATAAATTGAAAGATGATGGAAGTTGGATGCAATTGGCATCGCTAAATCAAAAAAGATATGATATCTCTAATAGCTCTCTGGTTTATAAAGGAGATATCTGGGTTATTGGAGGATTCGATGGAATTTCAGCTCTGAAATCGGTAGAAAAGTATAATATTCCTCAAAAGAAGTGGATCTTTTTTTTCAAAGACAAATGGACCTACATGCCGTTAGTTTTCCTCCAAATTTGAAAGGGACACTCTCTAGCGTTGGAGATTTTGCCGGATTTCTGTAGCTACAGTAATAGCGGCGGACTCAAAAGTGCGACAAAATTGTCTTTCTTCAATTAATTTCATGCAATTTTGTGTGTATTTCCGAAATCAGCGCATTATTTTGCATCCAATAAAAGTATACTGTAAGAGGCGCCGGACTGCCTCATTTAATCTAAATCTTCCAGAGAAATGAATTGTCCAAGATCTAAAGCAGCAACAGCAGTATTTAAGGATCAAATATTTGTCACTGGAGGATGGAATGGAGAAAGATCTGTGGAGATGTTTGATCCCGAACTACAGAAATGGATTTTATTTTGTGATTTGCCTATTGAAGTTTCCGACCATACGATGCTAATCAGCAATTCAACTCTATCCATTTTTGGAGGCATTTCAGAATTTGGCTCATTAAATAGCGTATGGGAAATGGATATCGAAGATCCTGAGAAGAAATGGACACAAAAACAGAGTTTTAAACATCGCCGGTTTAGTTTTGGAATAGGAAAACTCTCAAATGGAATTATTGTGTTTGGTGATAGAACATCTGAAATATTTGATGGAAATGAATGGATTGATGGACCCAAACTGCCCCAAAATCTACCATTTTTTGCTTATACATCCATTCCCCGATCTCTTGAAGAAAGTTTTCTAAAGAAATTTTCATAATTTTTAATACCTTATTTGTAAGTATGAAATCCATTCCTCTTTCCCTTAATGGAATTCTCATAAATTGTTTAAAAATCATTTGTTCTTAATCCCAATCCTTTGAAAGAAGATTGATTCAAAGCGAAGGAGGAGATCAAAAGCTACATCTTACTTGTTAGCAGAACCTCGAAAATTAATATAAAAGCGAGATTTTTTTTTAATTCGCGGCAAATTTAGTTCCGAGGTGGCTGAAATTAAAAGAGATACGATATTTGGATTACCGCAGAATTGGAGAAAAACCTTTTTATTTTTTAAACAAGGTGGGGCTACGCCACCTTGGGCGGCGCTGAATTTTAAGCATTGAACCTCAACTTTAACTTCCTGCGACGTGCGAATGGAATTAATATATTGATGACGATTTTGGTTCTGGAAAAAACCTTGGGCTGTTCATCTCTTTCCGTTCAAATTTTAGTCCCAATTCCTCGAATGAGCTTTTTTAAAAGAATTTTCCCTTTTTTTGAAAATTCGCGGAATTGGAACTAAAATTCGAGGAAGAAGGAGACTAAAACTTGACTAAAATTTGAAAGGAAAAACTTTTTATGGAAAAGAGGTTCAAAGCTTAAAATTAAGCGCCGCCGAACGTGGCGCAGCCTCACCTTGTTAGAATTAAATAAGAGCAAAATAAGATTTCATTATTTTTCAAAAATGAGAAAGAAGATTCAGTTTATCTTAGGCGTAATTTAGACGTTTTCTCGTTGTTTATAGCAACGGATTTTGTTTTATAAAGTCTGGATCGGCAGCAACAATCTTAGTGACCAAGAAGGAGTGCAGATTATAGGCAATAGATACAACCTCATCACTTTCGATTTCCTAAATTAGGAGATTATACTCTTGAGGTTGTTTTACTTTTGTCTCGAGTTTGTTGCCGCTTAACGAACGGTCATCCTTAAAAATGAGTTGAAAATGCATTTTCCCATCGTCTGACGAGGAATTTAAGTCTCGGAATCTATATTGCCACGCATAGCTTTTTGTAGGAATATCGTAGAGACTGATGCCTTGCTTGATGTCTAAAACCAAGCCACTTGGACGTCCTTCAAAGCTACAAGCAAAGGTCCGCGTCTAAATTTATTTATTTTTTCGATCAAGAAAGTGCCCAAAACCTGCATATTGGTCACAGTTGTGTATACACATTTATGGAATGCTGCCTCAAAATTCTCCATCATTTGCTGGTTATCAAAGGAAAGATAATGCTTAGCTGCTTGACAAGTCTCTATATAAATGCAGTTTTCTCTTTTATCAAGGCGACGGGTATCATTTGGAACCTAAATTCATATTTTTGATGGGGTTTTTCGAGCGTCTATTAAAAGAAACTCGCTTACTTGTTTCAACGCTATGTCATAGCACTTGTAGAGATAGATGCATTTATTTAGATCTTCAGAATTGAGCTAAACGAAATCCTTTTGTAGCTCAAAAAAACTGACTGGAGGACTCTCAAACAGACAAACATCGCCTCCTTTCAAAATGAGGAAGCGTGGCTCCCATTTCTGTTTTGGATCATCGGGAGTTCCCTCGCCCATGAATTCATTTACCCAGCCTATGTATGAAATCTGCTCGCTTTGATGCAGATATTTGTTGGACATTTTAACAGACTTATTATTCAAAACCTAAATTCTTTTTTGTCTAGAAAAAATAGAGCGAAATCTATACCTGAATATGGTTGTAAATATGGCCAAGCCATTGCTCTAACGCGCGAGTATCTTCGCAATGAATCACACCACTGGAATTTCCATCAACTGCCCGCAGTTCAAATGCATTCGGACGGACATTATCAGTCCCCCATAGATATCTAGTCAAATAAGCCATTGGCAAAGGAATTGTCGTAATTGTCCTCCATTTATCATCCTTCAAATCCAGCGTAGCGACAGATTTCTCTCGTCCATCTATATCCACTTCAGATTGGGCTTTCATTGCCGACTAAAAAAGACATCCGAATCACATGGATTGATCAATACCTTCCACGTTGTTGGCTCATATAATTTGTCAAGAGCACTGCCACTCCTGCCTGGTTGGAGGGATTTTGCAGGCCTAGAATTTAAAGAGGCTTGTGCAAAACTCACTTT
This sequence comes from Oscheius sp. JU1382, assembly GCA_932521405.1. Taxonomy (NCBI): domain Eukaryota; kingdom Metazoa; phylum Nematoda; class Chromadorea; order Rhabditida; family Rhabditidae; genus Oscheius; species Oscheius sp. JU1382. The sequence continues at coordinate 9,289,609 of OW051479.1, forward strand.
AGGTAAGGAGCAATGTGAGTGTAATGTCTAACTCCAAGACGAACCTCATCTCCTTCAGCTTTTAGCATATCAACCACCTGAAAATGTTCTCTCCAGTTTGAATTTTAGATAATCTATATGACCTCATCATGGCTTCTACCCTCTACTGGGACACTATTGACTTCAACTATCGCATCTCCAACGAATAGTTGTCCATTCGAATCGGCCGGCATGCCAGGAAAGATTTTAGAAATGACTATCGGCAAGTTTTGGGCATTTTCAGTGCCTCCCTAAAATGATTTTTTAAAATTTAAAATAAAAACTTATAAAAACCTTGATAGAGAGACCCAATCCACCTCCCTTTTTTCTTATTACAACAATCCTGGTGGCATTTTCCTCGGGTGTATTCGATTCCGGCGGTTCTGTGCCATCATGTGGGATTTGAATGCTCAATTGATCTGGAATTAAAAATATATATGATTTGAAGATATTTAAAAAAACCTTTAGAGAGGAGCAGACGAGAAGGACGTCCTCTACCATTTCCATCGCTGATCAAAACGAGGCCGTGATGCACCTGAGGCAATAAGATAAACATTGAAAGTGATTCAGTGATAAGACTTCAACAAACGCATAAAAAAGACTTACAACATCAAGATTCCTCGCCTTCGTCTTCATTTTGACCAAAAGGTCAGCGAATTAGAGGAAACGAGAGAGCTGGGGGGGAGGCTGTGTGTGTCCCTCTGGGTAGAGATTACACAAATCACAATCAGCTGGGGGTCTTTTGCACCCTCTCTCTGCTGCCGCTGGGTACGTTTTTATAGATAAACAGTCGAGGATAAATAAGAGACTGCAGAACAATGGCTTGAACTCTGGAGGAGGGGGTGAGACGAAAAAAGTCATCAGCTGTCATTTTCTGGAAACTTGAGACGGGCAAAATAGGAGGAAGCTTTGCTTCTCAGTTCCGGAACTAGCTTGGTTCCACTCGGGGTAATCTTCTATTCTTTTTGAACACGAAGAACAGCAGATGGAAAAGGAAAAAGATACCGAAATCCTCAAATAAACTCGCTTCCGCTAAACTATTGTAAGTCGAAGAAAATTAAGTGAGAAGTTGAGAGCCTAAGAAACCGAAGAAGAGCTCTTCCGTGTATTTCTTCGAAATAAACAGTTTCTCAATATTATACCCGGAAAGCTGTCGCAGTAATATGTCTCTTATATCTTTTTATATTGTTGCATGAGTTGAAGAGATTTACTACACGTTTATTTTGTTTTCAAATCTAACAACAACGATGTTTCCGCGCAGGTTACAAAGCTGCTTCTCCTCTTTATCTATCTTTAGTTTGTGATTTCCAGGCTGCGAGTAGACCAAAAAAATTCGAGTTTAATTTTCTCATCTATGGTAGTGAAGACCTCATCTCCGTATTTCTTCTCATCTCATCATATCGCTTCTTGCCTCTGGTTCTTTTGACATAATGCTTTTTAGTTCTCTTTTTTTCTTTCTCTCGGCATTTCCTTTTTCTCTCCGCCATTCCTATCGAATTGATGTAGATTGTCTGAATACTAATCATAGAAAAGAGATAAAAGCCGTTCGAGACAGCATATTCATTCATCATGTACCGTTTCTTCTTTAAACATAGTCGTCGCCTATCTCTCTTTGTGATCTTTTCCAAATCAGTAATTTAGGAATGAATCCAATTGATCAGAGACAGTTTTCTCTTCAAACTACACCAGAACCTTTCCAAGGATATTGGCGATCAACTCCTTCGTTTGGCTCTGTCCCAGGGATAGAAGCTCTCTCCTTGGGACAAGTTTCTCTCACCTCTTCCGACTATTTACAGGCTTCTAACCCTTCGACTGTCGTGGCTCCAGTGAATGAAGGAAACTGCTTCTCTTTCATGAATCCAATCGGGCAAGATTGGCTTCCATCTTTAACCAATACTGCGGTGGAAAATCAATCTTCCAACTATTTACAGTCAAATTATCCCTTGCTTCCCCAAGAGTTTTTGAACTTCTTTTCTCAGCCCACTATTACTCAAATGGAGGAACCATTTCCTCAACCAGCAAACCAAGATATTCATCACGCTTACTCCACTTCAGATCAAATGCAGTCTTACTCGTATCCCGATCAGTCTTCACACTCTGCCTACAACATGGCTTCGTACATTGAGACGCCTGCTGCTTCTTACAGCAATTATCAGAAGACCTCTACTTACCAAGCTGATCAACCGATCAAAAAGAAAAGACCTTTTCCATTTGTCAACAAGCCTGACAATTATGTTCAATCAGATATAATTAGTTCTCAGTTTCGAGCTCCGCCTATTGATATTGATATGCTGCGTCATCAATCAAATTCGGAAGTTCTTAAGGTATTCTAGTTTTTTTAAATCTCAATGTTATTCTTTTTAGAGGAAGAATTCTATCGTGTCCCTCCCTCAAGCTGAATCACTTCTCCCAATGACTTTCAGCCTACCGAAGATGATGCATCCTTTTCAAATTCCTAAAGTATTTAAGCCAACTACCGTACTTTCAGCCCCAACCAACTTGAATAATTCCTGTTTGAGAGTAAGTTTCTCCTGCTTTTGTAGAAAAAAATGTCTTAAAGTTTTGTCGAAGATGCCAGGTCCACAATGTTAATACACCGACGAACGGTAAGAAGAGTTTTTATGGAAAAAGCGAGATTTTAGGACACAAGGATTGTGCTTTTAAGCAATGTGGCTGTGAAGGATGTATGAGGATTTTCATAAAACATAAGAATGCAAAGTTGAGACGCAGGGACAATAATTTAAGAAGAAAGGACACCTCAACATAATGAGGATGAAAGAAATCAAATTCAACAGTAATTTTATGTAATTGATCGTTATTTTGTTGTGGGGGTTTTTGAATAAAATCGTTTGGATATTTTGAAGAAGTTTTTTTAAATTGACGAACTCTTCTGCGGCCTAAAAAGTCAATGTGTTGTGCTAAAGATTAGTGGCTGAATCCCACACTGCTCGGTATCTATCGAAGCAGAAAACTTTTCTCTATCTATTGATACAAAAATAATCTTAATCTTTGCGAATTCGGGTGATGTGAGGCTATTCCTTTATAATTACTAGGTTCACAGAGTCCTTTTCTCTCAATAACGGTGATTCAATAGCGAAAGGTCGGACGCTCTCTTTTATCAGTCAATTCTCCTCTCATTTTTGTCTCCTCTTTTCATCTCCAGCCTAAGCCCCCAAAAAGATCTAAGAGTCTTCACAGGGAGCGCAGAGCGACCATATCTTTGTTTACAAACATGATCTCAAAACAGCCGTAGAGATGATTAACCGAGAGAACGAGCTCGGCCTAAAAAGCTGCCCAATGATTACTCACCTAGCCATTTGCAGACTCTTTCTCACTCTCTCTGAATTCTAGTAAGATGGACCCAAATCAAATGTCTACTGCGTTTGGATCTCTTGTTTATCACATTGCGTTGAGTGAACTGCTTGGGAGAATCGATCAAATAAGCAATCTACCTCTAGCTGCTGCTTCAGTTGAAGGAGCGCCTGTGAAAAGTGAAGAAGTAAGACAAAAGGGTTATTCTAGCTTCATTTTTAGGAAGTACCTCAACCTCCTCAAGGTCCCAGTCCGCTTATGGCTTCGTTACCTCCACTTTCTTTCCCATTTCCATTTCAGCCTCCTGGGTTGGCTCCAACTGGTCCTGCTCTTCCGTGTCTCCCTCTCCGAGTGTCGGTAATTTTCTTTCTCATTCTATTATAAAAATGAGACAGAAAGCTAGAACTTGTCGCTTTTGTGCTATCCACGGTGTCTCTGCTATTCTAATAACCGGTGAGTTTTGTTTTAAAATAAAATAAAAGTTTAGGACATAAGGGTCAATGCCCTTATAGGGATTGCCATTGCAATGGATGCCGGGTACTGAAGGCACAGAATATCCTCATGAGAGATGCAATGCGGGAGAGGCGACGAGAAGAGAAACAGCGTAGACAAGGCTTTGTCAAATGTGGTACAGACAAGAAAGATTTGTGAATCAATAAATGTTACAACAATCTTTAGTCTCTCTCTCTCTCTCTCCAGTTTGATTCATAAGTTGTCTTTCGCGTACCTGGCGCTTTGTGAGAGAAAGAGTGCTAATATATTTTTAACTCACATGGTCGTTTTTGGAAATAGTAATTCGAGATAAATCCGTCTATTTTTCTCAAAGTGCAAGGTTTTTCTTTTCCCAATTGATTTCAACTTTTTCAGAGAGATGAATCCGGCTCAATTTCTTCCTCCAGAGCTGCAGCCCTATTTCACCGTTATTCAACTCTATGATCCAACTTTGAATATCACTTTTCCCTTTCGTCTACCTATCTATTCTGCCGCTTTGGTTAACACTCAGCCTCCTCAAGCTATAGGTCAAGCTCCTTCTACAATTCCGCAAAATGTTGATCTTCTCCCTGACCAGGAATCACCTTTTCAATCGACTCTGAGAGTTTCTCCAAGTGAATTTGGCTACCAGATTGGAAAGAATTTATATAGAAAAGATCCAAGTAGGATCTTCTTTTTTTCCAATAGTTACATTTTTTATTCAGAAATTAACTCTCAATCATTTGGCCAAATTCTGCCAACACCCAGTTCACAGAGACAGAGCTCAGAAGTAAATGATGGCTAGAATTTGAACACTCGTTGACAAGATCAGTTTAGAAGTCACCTTCTCGGCCATTAAATTACTCCAAATCTTGGCTAGCAATCAAAAGAATATTCCTTCCTTCGTCAAAATTGAGGAAGATAATCTATTAAGAAAACTTTCTCGAATCGCCATAATGGCCTTCAACAACTTTAAGGTGAGACTCTTTCCCTCAGACTTTTTACAGAATGTTTAGAGAAGAAGAACAGAAATGGACGATGGCGTTCCAACAGAAGCTTTGATGAATTCATCCTTAGCAACGCTGGCAACCTTCTGCCAAAATCCTATCCTTGGAAAGCGAATTACACTCCGTAAAAAAGTATAGCCTCACTCCATTTTGCGATGGAATGAGATGATTGAAAAATTTCTACAGCCTAAGACTTATTTCATTCAATTTTTCGGTTTATTTTACCCTAGAATACACATTTTCAGGCTGTTAGCTCATTTCCCATAAAATTGGTCCAAAATCCTACTGTAAAAAAATTATAGCCTCACTTTGGTTTCATCAAATTTTATTGATATTGCAACAATTTTAATAATCAGTTTGTGCTCCATTGCGCTGAACGACTTGCAATAAATGATTTGGGAGCGATGCTGTCATCTTCTTCAGCATGTTGACGTCCAGCTTTGCCCATTCCCTCTTAATGGCTTGGATAAGCTCATTTTTTGTGTCATAATGCTGCCTATTTGCATAGATTTTGCTGGCCAACATCCCCCCAAATGTTCTCAATAGGGTTGAGATCAGGACTACACGCTGGCCAGTCCAGAACTCTCACGCCCCCAGCAGCAAGCCACTGGGAAGTCAAACGACTGGTGTGAATGGGGGCATTATTGTACTGAAACACGTAGCCTTGTCGGCCAGCGGTGTTCAGAAATGGAAGCAGATGTGTGCCAAGAATGCCTTGATATTGAAGAGAGTTCATTTTTGGGATAATGAACTCTAAGGTCACCTGTCCATCAGCACAAAATGCTGTCCAAACCATAACGGTTTCACCCCCAAAACCCCTCTTCAAACAAATGAGAGGATCCTTCCTTAGATCGTGGAAGTACGATCGGTAGCCATCTGGGCCGTCTAGGCAGAACTTCTTTTCGTCTGACCAGATGACTTGAATTAGAAAAACTCAACGAAAAGACGAAAAGACTAATCTTGCTCCAATCGGTACCTTGAGCAATGTGTTGGGTTGCAATATTGAGGCGCTTTTGACGATGTACAGCTGTGAGAGCCGGGCCTTTCTTCATTTTTCGATGGATAATCGTTCCTTCTCGCTTCAGAACGTTCGATAGTGTCATCCTTGAACAAGTCAGCTTCATATCCTTCTTGATCTTGGCGAGTGAAGTGACTTGATTGGAGGCATGACGCTGGACTAGGCGAACTTCTTGATCAGAAAGGGTACGTGAACGTCCAGAACGTTGAGTTGAGCCATATCCTTGTGGATTCTTCGTGTAATGATTGATGAGTTTTGGAGAGCGGCTAATGAGACGAGCGATCTCCCTGTGTGATTTTCCGGTATCATGGTAAGCATCAATTTTGCCCTTTTCGAAGTCATTGAGCTCTTTACCGTTTGGCATGATAACAACAGTAATAGGAAAAACATTCTTCAAGAAAAATTGCCACTATAAGGCAACTCCTCTGCGTATTAATTGCTCAAACTGTAGTGAGACTATAATTTTTTTACAGTAGGATTTTGGACCAATTTTATGGGAGATGAGCTAACAGCCTGAAAATGTGTATTCTAGGGTAAAATAAGCCGAAAAATTGAATGGAATAAGTCTTAGGCTGTAGAAATTTTTCACTCATCTCATTCCATCACAAAATGGAGTGAGGCTATACTTTTTTTACGGAGTGTATGTTTCTCTCCTAGAGGAGAGTGAGAGTGAGAAGAAAAAAACCGGGAGGAGGTCACCATTCTTCAGCTTTAAATTCTAACTGCGTATTTCTTCTGTTATCCAGATGCTCGAAGCCAGGCGGTGGAGTAAATCTATCAAGCATCGGTCAATCAGGAGGTCGAGCTCCCAGCTCTGGAAGCTCCTCCATCTGGGGAGCGTGGTATCCTTCATCTCTGTCTCCTTATTTTGGCCTTTGTGTTGGCTCTCTTTCTCTCTTTCGCTGCCCTAAATAATGAACTAATAGGTTCAATTCTCGTCTTTTTCTTATCAAAAATAACCATACAATCCCAACCAATTTTCTCCATTTTTGGCCAAAAAATCCAAAGTCTATGGATTTCAGGTACAATTCCAGGACTCATCATTTTCTGGAAGGAGAGAGTTTCATCTTTGGAAAGAGCTTAAAACTAACGTCGAAGCTCTGCTTCCCGTTCGCAGGAGACGTTTTCATTCGGCGGATTGGCGCGTTTGGGACAACGAACGATATTGCAAATCTTGCATTTGACGCCCTCCAATGGACGAGACATATCTGGGACTATTATTTGTGGCTGAAAGATTGAGAGTAATTTAAGGGGAAGACGGAAGGAAACAAACCTCGATGAGTCCTTCACAACCGGGTTTGATACAATGAAGGAGCTTCTCATTCTTGACGACTGCTCGAACTGCCGATCGGAAGAGTGACTCCAATCGATCGCGGTAGAACTCCTTGTATCTTATCGTCCTCTCGTCAAAAAAAGACTCTGAAATCGACTGGCTATTTTAGAATCAAAAAGGAGTATTTTCCCAAGAAGTAGAAAAACAAACCAAAATGTCCTTAATTCCTATCCACTTTCCACAGCGAGCTTTTTGACATCTTAAGGGAAAAGAATTGCTTCGAATACCCGAGTTGATCTAAAATTATTTTTTTAATTCAAAAAGAGACCTCTTACTATGTGAAGAAGACAGCTGAAGCAATAAGCATAGCCACAGTTGACTCGGAATTTAACGTAGGGCGTGAGGCAGACTGGACAACAAGACACGAATTACTCCCTCGCCCGATCGAGACCCGTCACTTTCTTCGAATAGTTTTCGAAAATCTGCAAATTATTACTGTAAAACGAGAGGGAGGAGAGGGCTCTCACATTGTGCTGCGTATTATCCAATAGAATATTCAGCTGGTTGTATTGGTGGACGCTTCCCTTGAAGCAAAGACGATTTGGGCGTCTGAATTCAATCATACAACCTCCTCCCAAGAGTTCTCTGTAATTATTTTGGATAGATTTTGACTTTATGAGTTGAGTTGTAGAGAGGATTAAGCTCTACAAGATTGCAATAAATCGTAAAACTAGAAAGCTGACTCAAAATTGAGGAAAATAGCCAATTTGTAGAAAGGGGAACAAAACCTAGTGAGAAGGGAGGCAGATTGCTTACGACCATACCACGTTGAAAGTACGCCATCCCGTCCGATCTGGCAAGTCAAGCAACGTTGGGCCCGGTTAGTACTTGGATCGGAGACGGCTTGGGAATCCCGGGTGTCGCAAGCTTTTTTTGCTTGCCTTTTTCTTCAATCGGCTCATCTACTCCCACTCTTTTTCTTTTTTGATATTTTGGATAAAACTCACTGACTTGAGCTTCTCCTCTGCCGCCACATTGAGAGCCATTTACGACTTTTACATTTTTCTTCAATTTTTTGGTCAAATTTTGTCGGATGAATTCAGATGGGCCAGTGCGAATGCTCCGGAGCTGAGGTCCAGCGAGCAGAATTTGCAAAGTCTGCAGAGCCGGTAGCTGCCCCCATTGATGAAACTGCGAGTGGATCGAAGGAATCGCGAAAATCGGAAAAAGGAGTAGAGGCGAAAAAATATTTATAATCAAATTTGATTTCTGGTTGGAAGTAACAGGTGTGGGAGAAGGGTAAATTAAATTTAAGAAAATTGTTTCAGAAGTCTTTCTTCAAGAGATCGGGGAATGGCTGTATAAGCAAATCTTCACAGGTATTGAGGCAGTTTTGGTCCATCAATCCATTTATTTCCATCAAATATTTTGGATGTTTCTCCACTTCCTCCACAACCACTAAATACAATAATTCAAGATTTTGAGAGTTTTCCTATTCCAAAAGAAGCTCGTGGCTATTTAAAACTCTGTTTTTGTGTCCATTTCTTCTCGGGATCTCTGATATTCATTTCCCATACGCTATTTAAGAAGCGAGATTCTGATTGGCCTCCAAAAATGGATAGAGTTGAATTGCTGATTAGCACCGTATGGTTAGAAATTCCAATAGGCAAATCACAAAAGAAGATTCATTTCTGAACCAAATCGATAAGCCAGAGAATTCCAATGCTACAGAGCAGCAAAGAAGCAGTAAAAGGCCAAATCAGTGTTCTTTGTGCGGCTATATTAGTCAAAAAATATGAAAAAAAATTTAAATTAATTAAGCAAAAATGTAAGTCAAAGAGGGGGATTGAACCCGCGATCCTCCTGACAACACAAAAATTGAATCATGGTCACTGGGGCGCCTCTAAAGGTTAATAGTTCCGAACATTTAATATAGTTGATTGAATAAGGAAGAAAAGAGACTTTTAGATTTTTCATTTGATCAGAGAATAAAATCAAACAGAGAACTGAGGGGGTGAGAAACTTCTCTTGGTGTCAGCCAATCAGATTATTGATTAATGATAACCAGCCGCTTGCATTGCCAGCAAGCATCCTTCTTCTTTTCTACTTCTTCGTCTAGTCGCAAAACTGAGTTTTCTCAGCAGTTTGATTCAGATTGCTACTGGTAGAATCTCTCCTTTTTGAGAAGTAGTCTGCCTTGAAGATGGGGGCTGTTCAGAGCTGGATGCCGGAAGAGATCGACACTGAAATTCAAAAGATCTTTATTAAGTATTTCAACAAAGGATTGGTATTTTCCTCCCTAACAGCAGTAATTGAAATTAACAGCATCTAGCCACTCCCGCTGAAGTGAAAATCAACGCGGATCTTCTAGCCAACGAAGACTATTCTTGGAAAATGACGAAAGACAGAAAAAAGCTCAAGGTAATGGCTTTTGGCGCTAACAAAACTTAAATACAGACTTTGCCAGTTGTAATGATTGACAGATTACGTAAGCTTATTAAAAGAGAAAGAGTGAATATGCTAAGCGAAATGAAGTTTGAAAAGATAGCTCATTTTATGAATGTTTCGGCAGAATATCGTCCAGGAAATATGTGGATTGTAGGACAAATCACGGCTAAAACGTTTAATTTAGATTTCACCAGAGTGCTTCAAATACGTCCTTTTGTATATTTTTGATAAAGGACCAACACTGGTACAAGATAGCTTTGGAAAGACAGGTAAAAGGCTGCTTTTAAAAGGACCGCAATTCCACCAAAAAATATGCTTTTTTTGCTAAAATCATCTCCTTTTTGCCTTTTTTACGCGCCTCGAACTGTTCGTTTAGAAGAACAATACAGTAATCGTTTCAGTATGGATTATGATGATACAAATCGCCTCCTATAACTTTCTATATCAAAGCATTTTATATGAAGTTGCAAGCGTCTTGTTTGAAAAGTTTGTAAGTTTATAGAAACAATCTTCAATTGATCAGAAACTCTGTGAAACCTATGAACAGAAAGCTGAATCAAGCGATCGTATTGCAGCCTACCTCAATGGCTTTAGAAGTTACTATAGAAGAACTAGAGATATCAGCTCCAAGGCAGAAAGTGACATCTACACTCAATATCGGCAAGTAAGGCTTGAGATTCCGACCTATCTTTCATCTTTTTCATAATTTTGGATAGGTTTGACCTATTTTTGATATTCTGCAAAGTTGTAGAGGAGAGCAAGAGATGATATTCTACTCAATTGAATTGACATTAAATTGCAGAAAATGACAGAAGATTTGATATTTCTCCTCGAGAAGAATGAGATATTAGCTGGCGCCTATTCTTTAGAAAGTGATTTGGATGGGTACTTATTCTCATTGATGATTCCATTCGCAACAGATGAAGAGAAGCAAGAAATTAAAGAACTTGGTGTAAGTCTAACTAACCCATCGGAATTAGGCTGGAAGATCTGAAGATAAGTGGGCATTCCAGGCAAAACTGGAGATAACACAAATGATCTACAGGCACACCCAAGAGTTTCTTAAAAGCAACGACAAAGCTAAAATCTGGAAGTGGAGATATTTCAACTATTTCTCGTGTAATTCATTCTACCCTACAATTGTCATTAAGGCGTTTGACGACTTTGTAAGGATTGAATTCGCCTTTTAACCTAATACGTTTTTAGTATGAAGGAAAAGAAGAGGACTTGATTTTAGCTTTTATTAATCCATTTCAACAGAAAGAGAAGCTCCCTGCATCATTTTATAGCAGAAGTCTGCTACAGTATTATCCGAATCCTTTATTGGGCAATTTTCCATCAGAGATGTTAAAATTTGACGACAACAACAAGTGGACACAAATCCTCAATCTTGATGCAATCTACGCTCAAGGAATGGAAATGTACCGTATTTCTGCTAATAGAAGTCTCCTGTTTAATTTCAATAGTCTGCTCAGAAAAAAGATGCCAGCTGATGTTCCGAGAAAAGGGGTTTTTGTGAGCCATTTTATCCTAAAAATATTCTCAATCTCGCCGCCAAACACCAATTCTCGGGGCATCAGTTGTCTTCTTTTTATGAACAGACTATAGAAGAAATTCTGTTGGATCCAAGACTTAAAATCAATTGATTCTTTCAGGCTTCCAATATTTGATTTAAATCCCAATGAATACAAAAATGAAATGGAAACGAAAATATCTATCGATCTATTAATCGATATTTTTCAAATAAATGGAAGCCAATTTCGTGAGGCAGAGTAAGCAGCCTGCAGTCTTTAACAAATTTTAGTTCTACTTGGGGAGAACTTTTACGACTTCTTGGAAAGTTTTCCACAAGAGTGAAATCGATTTTACAGCAAGAAGAAAAAAGGACAAACTACAGGCTCTTTAAAACAGCTGGTTTGATTTCTCAAGATTGGCACCAATTTTACAGCAAGAAGCCGGATGGAAATGGCCGAGCTCACTAAATCAGCTGGTTTGATTTCTGAATCCCTCTATGAAATGTTTCCACAAAAGGTTTGATTTTTTCAAAAATGTGCTCAAAAGCGACAGCACTCTTCGCACGAAGGAGAAAGGCTGTTTCTGCTGCTCATTGGTTGGGAGCGAGGCGGACATCAATCTCAGATTTATTTTAAACAAGCATGGGCACTTCTGAAGAATTATTCCAACAGTTTCATGAAATTCCAAACTTTGCAGATTTATTGCGCCGTTGGTTTCAACCTCAACTTTAATCGAAATTTCCAGTGCGTCGCCAAGTTTTTTGGACATTTTCTGGATGAAAAATTGGAAAAAGAGATGAAACAACTATTGGGATCTCGATGGAAAGCAGAAAAAGTTTTTATGAAGTTCCTGATAAAGGAATCCTTGTATGAACAAAATGTTTCCGAAGAAGCACTTGAGTCGCTTAGAGAAGACATAACCAAGTACCCGTTTGCTTTTCTTCAAGCATTTGTCAAAACTCTTTTGGTAAGCTTTCTAAGAATCTACCGTATTCTCTCGCTTCCCCCGAAATTCAAGAGCTACAACCTTGTTGACTCGAGAAAATTGTGGAGTAAATTCGTGACAATTTGCCCTTCCAAGAGAGAGAAAGAATACGGTAATCAGCTTTTACTTTTAGATGTTTATCTATAAACTCCGAACAGCTGGCAAAATTAAAAGATATAGAGGGAGAGACGGGCGCTGCATTAATGTTTTTATCGACACAGCCTGCTACTACACAAAAATAAAGAAGATGATTTTGAGTCAAGAGAAAACTCATTATTTTTCAAGTTTAAATCGATTCTCACTACTCACAATACCTGAAGTAAAGTAGGATATTTTAAAAACCATTTTTAGGCGCTACTCGGGATGCTTGAAAAAAGCAATGAAAATATACCAACAGAGGTAAATCTCTCTTCCTTCCCAGGATCCCAATGTTCCAGCTTGGAATTCTCTTCGGCGGCGACTGGGGAAGTGTTCTCTCAATACAAGGCGTAAGTCATCGCAAAACTATACAAAGACATTACTAGCGTTCTCGCTTTGTCTCCTACGAAAAAGGCTCCTTGGATGAGATTAAAAACCTCGGTCTTGGTGCACAAGGGAAAACAGTCCTCGTCTCAACGAAAAAGTCTCCAGTGCTGCATGCTGCTAAATATTTTTATACTTCGCAACTGAATTCTCAATTGATCAAAAATGAAATCACAACTTTACTCTCAGTGAGCCTATTATTCTGGAAGAAAGCCGCTTTCAGCTGCAAGGAAATCAACATGTTGTGACTCTTTTCGGCTTCATTACAGAAGACAACAAAGAGATTGGAATCCTGATGGAATACTGTGAAGGAGGCTCTTTATTTGAATGTTGATTTTATTTGAAAATGGGTAATTTATAAAATTTCCAGTGATAGATCGAGGGAAGAAGGAATACACTGAGAAGGAGATATTGTTCTGGACTGCCCAAGCAGCTAGTGGGCTTTGCTACCTCCATGACAACAAGATAACGCATCGAGATGTCAAACCAGCCAAGTTTGTAGCCATTTCTCAACAAAAAAGTGATTTCCAGCATGGTCTTGAATTCGGATCATTCTATTCTAAAAATAGCTGATCTTGGAATAGCAAAAATTATTGCAAATACAGCTCTGGCAGCAGGAACATGCTGGTTTGGAACAGAGGGCTACAATTGCGAAGAAGCCTACACGGGTGAGCCTTACGATTCAACTGTGGATGTTTTCTCACTGGGAAGATCCGTTTGGCATATGATCTATCGAGTTTTTCCCACGGATGATACAGTAGAAGAAACAACAAAAGCTGGAAGTCTGGCTGCCCAGCAAGCTAAAAATAATTGGTCGATTGGTGATTCAATTAGTAAAAGCCGTTCCTATCCAGACATAGTTCCAATCTCATTAGAAGTTTGGCGCTTCCACATTGGGTAATTGGAGTCTATTAAAAGAGCTTAAGCTTTTAGAATTATGGTCGAAGGGAAAGAAAACCGCCCAAATATGGAAAAAGTTTATGCATTTTTTAGTCAAAAGAGTAGAGGCAATCCTACAAAACCAGTTGATAAAGCAGAGGCTTAAGCAAAATGGGTTGTAGCTTCTGAATCGAAGCCTACGAAAGAAGAATTACAAGATTTTCTGGGCGTTTTATCAATAAATTGTTTGTTTTGTGTTTGAATTTTAATTGGTTATGCATTGCTGAGCCAGACTAAACGTCACTCTGATAAAAAGTGAGCAATCAAGAGGGCAAAAAACTCTGGATTTTGACGTCCAGAACGTTGAGTTGAGCCATATCCTTGTGGATTCTTCGTGTAATGATTGATGAGTTTTGGAGAGCGGCTAATGAGACGAGCGATCTCCCTGTGTGATTTTCCGGTATCATGGTAAGCATCAATTTTGCCCTTTTCGAAGTCATTGAGCTCTTTACCGCGTAGCATGATAATAACAATAATAGGAAAACATTCTTCAAGAAAAATTGCCATTATAAGGCAACTCCTCTGCGTATTAATTGCTCAAACTGTAGTGAGACTATACTTTTTTACGGAGTGTATTTTCCAATTGGTGGACCAAATCGACTACATCGAATTTCACTTCCTGCCTTTTGTTGTCCTCAACAACTTGAAGGGAGATTTCGAGGATTTTGAGCTGGCTGTCTCAGCTTCTCTTCAAATCTTCCGATTTGCAGTCGTTACTCCCGAAATTAGGATAAATTTCACCGAAGAAGTTGACGAAATTCTAGGATCATTGGTAAATATCAAAGAGTTTGGTTAGATCTTTATGCTTAAAATAACAACCATAATTTTTTAAAGAATCAATTACACTGGATATCCTCGCTGAATTCGAGGAGCAACTGCTTCTATAAAATTGTAAAGATTGTAGAATAAATATTATTATAATCGTTTAAGAATAGCTGATCAGTTTTTGCTTCGACTTTCCCGCAGAGAAAAGAAAGATCCCCCTGAGCCTGTTACCAAGTCGCGGGGTTTTCTCTTATGTTTATCCAGTGCGTGAATAACGATCTTCTTTTTGCTGCGTGGGGTTGCCGAAGCTCTAGAGTGAGAGCGAAAGACAGTGGTAAAGATAAAGAGTGAGAGAGAGAAAATCTCTGGCGACCCGGATCCGGCAGTGGGCGGAGAGTCCTGTGTGCTCAACCTCTCGTCGCATTCCCTCACCTCGCAAGTCACTCACCGCCACCGCCGCCATGGGAGAAGACGTGAGTTGCGCCTGGTTGATTCGTTAAATTCTTCTTCTAGGATTATAATGGAGAGACCCCTCGTATGAGGAAGAAATGGACTCTCGAGCAACTCAATGGAGGACATACCTTCCTTTCCATGCAAGCCGCTACCAACAAATTCGACTCCCAAAAAGGAATGACTGCACCGGGAATGCCAAGATGGAACATCACTCGCGATAAGCAGCTCGGGTAAGCTTAGCTTTTACACTATCTCTAGCTTTCCAACTTTCTTATCCCCCGGGAAAAAGTTCAAATTATAGCTTTTTTAAAATTAAAATTTTATCATTTTGTTGAGCAAATTAAGCTCTAAAACTTTGCAGAACATCAAAAATTCAAAAAATATCACCAAGATGACTAAAAATTGGCCTTTTTGAGCTACATCAACTCAAAAATTGGCCGCATAAAGAGGCTTCTCTACCCGGGGAATTACGGTACCTTCCAATGGCTGCTCTTTTGATATTTGTTCTCCTCTTTTGGAAATCTATCCGCCCACACGCATCCACCTTGACGTGTGTGGAACCCTCACTGGCAAACAAATTGTCCGTTTTATAAGAAAAAGCTCCAGCGTTCTGTTTTTTGTGTACATTTTCGAGCTTGGAGATCACTGTAAGAGTAAAGAGTCTTGCAGATACCTCGAGCCAAACCGCGAGTCGGAGAAGGTCCTTCGTGTTCAATGCGGAACAAACCAATATGCTTCCCAGTCTGGAGAGACACCGATTGGAGCCAATCGCACCCAAGTGCCAAAGATTGTCTACAAGAAGGACTGGGAGACAATCCTCGATAAGGAGGGAGAGAAGCTCATCCCCAAGCAAGCTGGAGACTACGGATTGGCCTCTCAAGCCGGAGAGATCAGCATGGGAGCCCATCGTAATCAAGTAGCTAATGTTCGTGGAAGAATGCCGCACGACAGAAGGACTCACGGAGTCTTGGTCTTCCAAAACGGTAAGAGTCTTGTTCTCTTCGAGGAGATATCTTCTAGGAACCAACATGTTCGCCTCTCAAGTTGGAATGTCCGCCCCTCCCGGTATTGGAGCTGTCCGTCAGGCTACCCAGAGAATTGAAGGACTCGACATGACGTAAGCTGCTTTTATCGCTTTCCTTTCGACTAAAAACGCCGGTATTCTCCTTACATTAGTACTCCGATAGTGGAAAATTGGCTGAGTGGCTAGAAAAACCTAAAATTTAAAGATGAAACCTTAATTTTTATTAAAAATAATGTTCTGCAGTATTGTAGAGGAGATCAAGAGCTACAAGATTGTAAAACATCGCAAATTGAGAAATCAATGAAATGAGAGAATATACTCGTTTAAAAAGACTTAAATATGAATCAATTTTCAGCGATGACCAACAGCGCAAGGGAACTGAATACACTCCCTGGTACTCTGGCCAGAACAAATTCGCCACCCAAGCTGGAACTGGAGGCTTCCTCAAGGTCCGCGATGTCTTGCCCCACACCGTTGTGAGTTTTCTCTGCCGATTTTTTCAATTTTTTTCTTCTCGTAGGGCGGAAAGGACATCGAAGAGGCGTTGAAGCTGAAATCTGAGGGAATTGTTCCTCTCCAATCTGGAACTAATAGACTCGCCTCTCAGCGAGGAATGACTGGATTCGGTACACCACGTAACACTATGGTCAAGCAGGGATGGAAGAAGGAATGGTTCGTTTTTACAGTAATCTTGATGGGTGAGGAACTGGTTCTCACGCAAAAATTAGCCGCGAGAGCTCTCCTGTGTACATTTTCTGTGTAAAGTACAGAAGACGGAGGGGGATTTATTGACTTCCCAGGTGGTGTTGTGAAATATTTTAAACCAAAAATCTAAGGTTGTAGAGGAAATAAACTACTTCAGGTTGAGTAAATCACCTTCAAATCAATAAAAATTGCTCATTTTATAAATCAAATTCCTCTCTTGCTCAGTTCAGATGACTGTATTTTCCACCAAAAATCTTGAAATTCAACTCAAAAATCGCTGTTTTCATTGATTTTGGGCCATTTTTAACTGCAAAATCGTTATATTTTTTTCTCGAAAAACCCGCTAAAAGACTAGCAAAATCCATATCCCCTATCTTCCTAAAAAAAACACTCGATTGTGACGAGTTAGGCCAAACGGCTGCGGCGCATTTTCGTCAAGTGCTCCCGCAACGCGCGTGGATCTTTTTGCGACGTCGGCTGGCAGACTGTCGAGCACGCGCTCTGTTTATCCAAGAAGACTTGGATAAGCGTTGAGGGGATTGGATAAACACAGTTTGAGGGGTTGTGTAGAGGGCAGGAGAGAAAAGAAAGGCGAAACTTTTAGGTGGGGGATCTCTTCCAATCTCTTGGGAGGGGAATTCTCCTTTTCAAGTTTCTCCCCGTCTTTAAATCCTCCGAGAAAAATCAAAAAAATATACTTTTAACTCCTAGAATTTTAAATCTCTTCAAAATTCGGCCAAAAATCGTTACAATAGCTCAAATCCCAGCACTCCTTTTGAGAGCAAATTCCCTTCTTCCAAAAAATAAAGGCATTTCTTGTCTTTTTTTCAGGATTGAGGAGTATGAATGTGCTCTGAGAGATTGGGAAGAGAACAAGCCGCCAGGAAGTGCCTCTTCTGCTGATCCATTCGGCCATTATAAAAAGAAGTTCGAGGAGCGTGAGGTGAGCCTGATCCATTCCCCCCTCTAAAATAATGTTTTTAGTCTTCCAAGCAATCAGAAGCCGATGCTCAATCGGTCAAATCAGTCAAGAGCGCAGTCAGAGAGCCAGAGCCAGAGCCTGAGCCCGAACCAGAACCAGAGCCGGAAAAGGAGGAAGAACAAGAAGAAGCCGAAGAGGAAGCTGTAGAGGAGAAGGAGGAGGAAATTGAAGAAGCTGAGGAGGAAGAAGCGGAAGAAGAGGAAGAGTATGAGGAAGAAGAGGAGGAGGAAGAGTAGATCGTCTGAAGAAGAAGGCGGTGGTGAGTAATATCGATGCACAAAAAACATTTTTTTTGTAAACAATTCTGTAGTAAAATGTAGTCCCGAAAACTGCTTCATTTTCGCACAAATTTCAATGTAAAATCCACTTTTTGTGAATGTTTGTTTGAATAAATAAATAGAATGTTGCTCAACTCTTTGTTCATTTTAAAGCTGAAGAGCTATGTCTCACCTAATCATGTTGTTCCTCGAGTTTCTTTCAATTGCAAGAGCTAAAAAACAATCAACCTTGTGCTTTTTGTTTGAAGTTGAGAGGTGATATGCAGAGATTCTCAATCGCTTGTTTACTTGATCTACGCTCTGCTGGGTTTGAAGAGAATCGAAATGCTGGTTCTTGTTTCATGATCAGCAAAGGTAAAACCTATCAGTTGGAAATCAGCACTATGTTTTTGAAAATAAGAAATAAAAGGGGTGCCCATGGCAAGGGCAAAATTAATTCCATCTCTCCTATTACTATCATTTTGAATTTTGACGACGTCAAGTTTAAATAGCGAAATTGAACCTAATTTCCTTAAGGGATAACATACTATTGATGCTACTGAAGAATCTTGATACTTTAGTACCTGGAGATCGATTAAACGATTAAAAGAAAAATACCTGTCTTCCATGATATTTAACATTAGCTCTGATGTATTACTTCTAACGATAATTTCTAAGGAATTGTAGCGTATAGAAATTTTTGCCGTATAAATGAAAATACCAGCTTCTCGACAAATCTGCCGAAATTTAATCAAATCTCTGATGGTTAACTGAAAATAAAACTACTTACTTTTTGTACTACTTTACGCAGATCGTAATTTGAAAGTTTTAATACATGGCATCTATGAGTCATTGCTGACAAAAGAGTGTAATTATACGTTAATAGAGAAAAAGAGACAGATAAAGAAGGGCTAGTTGACAGCTTTTCAAGGATTTAATTCAAAATAATGGGAGCTCCAATAGCGATCCTGATGTAGCTGGCACCTATCTAATGATGCGATGGAACTAAGCTGATCGAATGGATTCAAGAACAAAGAAAGAGGAAATTGCGAGTCACGCGGCGAATGGTCAAAGAAAAGTCAAAAGAATTCAGTGTTGCTGATGATTTCGAAGGTTTCTTAGATAAATTGTTAAGACGAAACAAGCTCACTAGTTGAAAGTCAATCACTTCATGCCATTTCGGACTTGCTTGAAGCTTAGGAGAATACTTCTTACAAAAATGATCTTCTCCATCGTGGATACCAATTTCAATTTATTTTACGGAATCAAGAGGAGAAAGGGGTAAAGTAGCAAATTCCTCTGCCGTTTCCATCGTTCGAATCCACTTACTCCTTTTTATTTCGTCTTTGAATTCTGGAAGTCGTGTAGCAGACTGTTGGCTAGCAGTTCAACTGGTACATATTGAATAGATCTCGAACTTTGGATGATAATGTGACGGATTCACTAATCCTTTATACCACCCCAGCGATCGTTTGCTCCTACAATCCGGGAAAAATGAATCAGCAGCTGCTAGGATAGTCCGGATTCAAAACTGCGACACAGAGAATCCGTCATGTCATCATTCAAAGTACGAGATCTATTCAATATATACCAGTTGAACTACTAGTCAACAAAATCTGCTACACGACTCCCAGAATTCGAAGACGAAATAAAAAGGAGTGTAAGTGGATTCGAACGATGGAAACGGCAGAAGAATTCGCTACTTTACCCCTTTATCCTCTTGATTCCGTAAAATAAATTGAAAATTTCGAGGCAATCCTAAAGGATTCTCCAAATTCCTCTAAAATGGAGACTTTTGAGCGAAGTCGGCTTTCAGAAAGAGCGAAGAATAGATCAACTTTTCATTGATAACAAATAACAAACATTTAGGCCTTGATAGCGTATTTCCTGGCGGGGAATTTTCTCAGTTTGGCCTGTTGTTTAGCGGTTTTAAGGGATTGCTCGTGGGCAGTCAAACGACGACGGATGGCGCGAGTCTTCTTTTGGCGAAGGTCGATTGGCGTGTGCTTCTTGCTCTGCAAATATTTTTGTGCTTGGAAGAGAATAGGATGAGTCTTTTTAGCGTGATAGTAAAACTCACAGAGAAGAACTTCTTGAGTTCAGCCTTCTGGCTCTGGTTGATGACGGTCAGGATACGGGCGATGTTCTTGCGGACAACGCGGATCTTGGAGAGCTTAGAAGCAGCTCCTCCAGTCACCTTGGAGACCTATAAAAATTAATATCATTGGTGACTCTTCTAAAATTCAAAGAAAAAAAGTAAAAATGCTTACCCTGAGGGAAGAGAGCTCAGTCTTTTGAGTCTCGAGGTCCTTTTCCAAATCCTCACGCTTCTTTCCACGAAGATCACGAGCCTTGACCTTGGTCATTTTGTTACCTGGAAAATCTTTTTTATTGTTGCTTATTTAATGGCTTATAAAGAGGGATCTAATAATGGATGATTCGAGTTGAAGAAAGAAAACCACTTGGAGCTCTAAAGTCTCATAGCCTAGCCAAAGGATTTTTTCATCATAAAATACTTCTTTTAAACCAAAAATAATTAGACAGACGACAGAGATCATTTTAGGACTAAAAATTGGAGGCAAATAACTTTCTTCTTCTCTTGGGAAATAAATATTTCATTGCTAGTTATAAAATGCGCGAAAGAATCAGCTGAATCATGAAAAATTAGGACTTAAAACTATAGAAATTCAAATTCTAGCACTAAAAGCGTTGGAAAAATGGTCAAGTTCGGCTGGGGTTATACGGTGGCTCTAATCGCTAGAAACAGGGCAGTCGCGATGAGACCCATCATCGACGCTAAAGACCTCGTGTTGTACAAATTTGTCCAAAAAAGGGGGAAGGGGGCAAAATCAAACGATATAAGAAGATTTTGGCTACAAATGCTTCATTTATTTTCTCTCTTTATATCTTTCCTTGAACTCAGCTTCCAATTCCTCGGCGCATTTGGTAGCTTCTTCGCTTCGCACTGATTTAGCCACATAGCTAACGGAAGAAATAATGCAATAAACAAACTGTTCTTCGGATTGAATCGATGAAGCTCTCTGTTCCCTCAGCTGCGTGAGTATTTCAGTCAAATCTGGAGCCTTCATCATATTGAAGATGCGGAAGAGCAAGTAGTCAATGATAATTATAACTGCAGTTTTAGCATTCCCTGCACAGCAGTGCATCACTACAGGCCCTTTGGCCAATGTATCCGCAATGAAGATGTGCTTAATTAATCTGAGAACTTGTAGAGGTGATCCCAATGCTTTGTCCTCCGGCCAGCCAGTCGCATGAATCAGGCGAATGATATTAGAATTGCTGCATCCTTCAGCCAAGATTTCCAGGGTGTAGATGCTCACGTTTTCGAGATTTTTAGGTTCTTTCTTCTTCTTCATAATAATGTTATATCGTCCATATGATTTGGCTCCTTCGGTTGGAAAGTATTCAGCACATTTTCCTTTTCGGATCTCTTCAGCTGAGACCAAATTCATCACTATCTGGCTGTCTTGCTGGATGACCATTCGCCAAAAGTCTTCGACTGTGTTTTCCTTCGGGGCTTGGGTGGCGATAAATCGACGATCATGACCACTAAACTGAACAAGATTTGCATGAATGTAGTCACCATCTTGCGACTTTTCTGGGTTCAATTTGACACGTGTTTCTTCGAGACAAACTACATCTTTGAATCGGTTCTTGTCCATATTAGCTTCAAAACTTGGTGCCGGCTTGGTGGGAGGA
Source organism: Oscheius sp. JU1382 (assembly GCA_932521405.1). Taxonomy (NCBI): domain Eukaryota; kingdom Metazoa; phylum Nematoda; class Chromadorea; order Rhabditida; family Rhabditidae; genus Oscheius; species Oscheius sp. JU1382. The sequence goes on from OW051479.1 coordinate 9,311,022, forward strand.
CAGATCTTGATGAGTTGATCTTGGAAAAGTGCGCCCAACTTGTCCACACCTTGCTCATAAACCCACTTGACAAATGCCAAGCAGACGCTGTTAACTTCAGCTGAGACGCCTGCTCGACCCGATGTTCTAGGAAACGTCGGTCTTGATCCCTTTCGTTTAGGCTTAGCAGTAGAAGACGGCCTCATCCGAGCTTCAGGCTTTGGCTGCTTGTTGCTCTTACTTGGGACAGTCGATTCGTCTTCATCGCTGTTCAACGCTCCTTCCTTCTTCTTCTCTTTTTTTCCATTCTTTCGATTGGCATATTTCTTCTTCTTTTCATCAGCCATATTTTTTTCAGCTGTCGAATTATAAACGACAAAAGGATTAATTCAACACCTTCTGTGATTTCCACAATCTGTTGGATTATTTTCTGTCAAATGTGGCACCTAGAATTCTGAAAAACTACGGTAAAGAAAAAATATTAGAAACTTTATTAGCTAATCTAAAGGGAAAAGGTGCGAAAAAAGAAAGCATCCAGGCTTAATAATGGAATGTGCAGCGCAGAAAAGCTAAATAGCTATGTAGTTTAATAAATAAAATGTACAAAAACCATCTATGGAAATACCTCTGTTAAATTATTGCATTTTTAGACAAGGAAATTCATATACAATTATTGACAAAAGCGCAAAATTATTAAATCACTTACTAAGGAGGAGAATGAGAGACATTATTTCTGACAATTTAGGTAGTTTCATCTACAACTGTTGTCTGCCATTCTCCAGCCGCTAGTCATTGGTCCCTTGGCTTGTTTAAGTCACGAAGGTTAGAGAGGAACCTCTCTGGCGTAATAATTTGGTCCGATCCTGAAGAAAAACAAGTAAAGAATAAAGCCAGAAACTAACCGATAACGACTTCCCAGGGCTTCTTTGTGGCTGTTACTTCGTAAGCAGCTCTCATTTCGGCATAAGTTAGTCCTCCCACAATATAAATAATAAGTCTTGGTCCACTGCGGAATGTCGATTGTTGTCCTCTATCCTTATGCCACTGGCCGTATCGCGCAGAAGCCGGGGCACTAAACATTATAAAACTAAGCACAATTTCATAAAAATCTTACCCTGTTCTGAATGTATTTCCGCCTTGTCGTCCAGTCAGAAAAGGAAAATGTTTCTGATCTAGTTTGTCATCAATTGCATCCTCCATGATGTCTTTCAGAATTGGAACCCAGCGTGATGACTGATAAACTTGTTCATTTGGCCGATCTTTTCGAGTTGGTGTCCAGGCCTTCTTTCTTCCCTGCTAAATTGAGCTCCTGCGAAGAAATAAATTGAGAAACTTACGTCAGTTGTAATATTTAGTCCTAAAAAGCCAGCATTTGTAATTGTTTCCTTCTCAACAGCATCGATATTGGCATGTTGGAGAAGCTTGTTCAAGTTTTCTTCGGTAATGCCTGAAAAAATAAATTCTTTTAAAAAAGTAATTTACCATTCTTGCTGAGGATGTAAAGAAGAATGAGTCGAATCCTATCTTCTGTTCTAACAGCTGGATCTATCAACAATGGTACCATTATCTTCATGGGGTCTTTTACACGCTCTCCTTCGATATCAATTTGAGTAGCCAGATCCTAAAATATAGACTTATAAGAAGAAGAAAATGCAAAAAAACCTGTTCAACTTTACACAGCTTGTCTACTCCAGTCTGGTATTGCTTCATGCATTCTTCAGCCAGATGGAAATGAGTACTGAATTTGTTAAGTTCCTTTTGGAATTGAGGCATCTTTTTAATCATCATACTGAGGTCCTTGATAGATTTGGCATCGGCTTTAATTCCTGCCTTAGAATCACTGAACTTTTTCAGTCCTTTGGTTACCTAAAGAGCCAAGTGATTATAAGACAAAATTCCTCTTACTTCTTGCGAGACTATGGCAATATGCTTATGGCGGTTATCAACCCAAAGATCATCGTTTTCATCCAGGAGAACTTCTTTTTCGACACTGTCGCTTCCTCCAGTTTCATAACGATAGACATCATTTTCAATTCCCAGGAGATCGTAGCACATAGCTTGAAGGGTGAGCTCGTGAAGAAGGGGTGTTACTGCATCGAATCCACGATCTAAAATAAAAAAATATTATCGTTTTATCGCTAGTTTACCGATGATAATGAGCTGGCTGCGCTGCTTGTCCGAGCCTTCTCCCATTGTCGGATCATCAGCCTTATACGCATCCAGCTTTTGCTCAACTAAATGGCCCAAATCAACATTTCTCTCAAGATCAGCTCGGTATCTGTAGAGAATGAAATATAATAATAATAATAATAATAAGTTTATACCTAATATGAGGATATTCTCCTAGCGTAGCACAAACTGTGGCTATTTGTTCAGCAATTCTCTCCAAATTTACTGTCAATCTTCCTTGTCGTTGTGGATTATAATAAAGGAAAAATGTATCCGGGCTATCCAAAGTGTAAACCTTAATTGCTAAATAAAAATTGAATGTAAATAGTACCTGGCTCTCATAAGGAGTAAAAGCAACATTGATCTCTTTAAAGGTCTTAATGAAACGTGACGCGGCACTTTTTCCGAGTTGATTTACTAGTTGGTCACTGCAGGCTTCGGTAAAGAAAACATGAGCCGCCTTATATTGATTTCGCACTGTGTAGTCTCCGATCAGTTTATCAATCTGAATACATTCATTTAACAATTCTTCAAGAAGACTGTTTTAGGTCAACAAAATTATAAGAAAACTTACGGAATCCTTTGTTGGAGCAATAATGTAGATAGCATCTAGACTTGGCAATGGCTCGCGGCGTTTATTAATGTCCTCCACAATGGTAATTCCTTCTGAATGAATTTATAAGTAAAAAAAGCATGAATTTATTCCAAATTCACTGCTAAATCACTCACCTTCCATGATGTCGTGCATTTTGCAGCAGGCCGAAAGCATGCGCATGGCGAGGCGATCAACTACGAGTACATTCCAAGATCCTCGGCCTTCTGGCTTCTTCAACGGTCGAATTACATCATTCAGAAGTTCTGAAAAGAAAAATTGATACATCTTTTATATGATTCAATTCCGGTTTTCTAAAAGGAGCTTAAATGACAATGCTAATACGTCCACGACGAAGATCAATATAGCGCAAAAGGAAGCGACCTAGCCGATTTTAGCGCTGAATATAAAACATTCAATGAGAAATGAAGCAAGTTTCGTTGGGAAATCGATAACATTCGCTCTTTGCAGCGTCAAAACATCTATTTTTACTATATTTTTCCTGTTAACGTTTTGCTATTTTGAATAACTTTATTTTGTCTAAAGATATTTAACCCAATATGTCTAAAAATGACTTACTATGGCCCACAATCTGTTTCATCGACATTGTTGTCGGCCTTCCTGACGAGCCCGTAGGCTGGTTGCGATTAAATGCGGTCTGAAAGCAAACGGTTAGCCATAAAATACACATAGAAGATTTTACCAGCTGGTTGGAATTTTTATTGGGCGAGAACATATTTCATAAGCGAATAAGAGATCTGCCTCAATAGTCCCAGCGGAGGACAATGAATCAGCGCACGGTCGCCTATAGGCAGCCACTGCGTCTGTATAAAAATGGCTCAACAAGTTTTGTCTCTCCTTTTGTTTTTGCTCTTTTCTATTCTTTTTCTTTTGTTTTTAGGCTATTTTCTAATTAATTTAAATGCAAAAAACATGACAAACAGGAAAATGAGGAAGTAAGAGACAAATTTCTAGATTCCATTACTTAAAAGTAGTGTTTGCTGGTTAGATAGGGCTACTTTCAATGCTATTATTCTTTTTTTCTATTATTTTTAATTGAACAAAAGCAAGCTAATCTAGCTAAAAAATAGAGAGGGCTGCAGTTAATAAGCTTATGGGAGTAATGCTATTGTAACTTTCGCAAGTTTTATTTCCTTACTAAATTGGCTGATCGATGTAGCCTCGAAAAGGAAGGAAGGAAGAAAGAAAGAGCGGATTATTCCTCTCCGAGCCAGTAATTTTAAGCCGGGTCGATTCGAAACAGAGGCATAAGCTGGCGCGCCATCGACACACCAAGAGCCTCAGGGACGAAAATGGGAAAATCAATAGCCAACTGGGGCTTTCTCTCTCTCTCTCTCTCCTCACTTCTCTCAAAAGAGTCAGAGAGAGCATTCGAACACACAGGGGAACATACACATTTTATGTTTGTTCAGCCTATTGCGACCCCGGTAACCAAAGTGGGGGCTTATAGTTACTTACAGGTTCAGCTGGGAGGTAAACGTGGATGGAGGGGCGTTTTTTCTTCTTTTTTAGTCCGATCGTTTTAGCAAATTCTGATAGAAAACAGCCACAAGAGATCTTCATTTCAAAGTGTGATAATTCGCGACTAACCCGTCAAACACGTTTTCGGAACAATCGTTACCGATACCGAGTCTGTCTAAAGAAGTTGATAAGTGCCTAGAATGATGTGGACAGGAATGCCTTTTGGGGGAAAAACTATAAACGCAATCTTTTTTCTTGCTTTGCAACCGATATTACATATTTGAGGGATAGTCTCTCTGACTATTTCTATAGCTTAATTCCTTGTTTTATTTATTTTTATTTGGAAATATAGCCTTCAAACTCCGAAATAAGCGCGTCCTAATGCGAAAAAGCGCTGGGAAACTAGAAGAATAGACGTTAGGGATGCAATAAAAACGTGGCATCCACCTCAGCTTTATTTTTCTTCTTTCTCCTTTATCTCTCTTAGAATAACGTATCTTTTAGGAGGAAATGAAGCCTGCAGATGCAAAAATTGTGGTCCCTGGAGAAGAAATTGTTCCTTGCGGAGCGGATATACGACCAGGGAAAGGATGCTACGAACTACACCAGAGCATCCGAGCTTCACTTGCTGGATGTGTTTTTATCAAGGACGAAATTATAGTTAGTTTGCTTTACTTTGATTTATGTTTAACATTTTAGAAAGACAAAAAGGTTCGAATTGTAGAAGTACGGAGGCGAGAAGAACAGCAAGATCATGTGATTCCTTATATTGGAGGAGTTGTTACAGCAAAAGTCTTAAATATAGGAACCAAGTAGGTTTAAGCTTTTTTATTTGCATAAACCGAATTTAGATTTGCTAAATGTCACTTAATTTGTGTCGAAGATAGTCCATTAAGCAGTGAATATACAGCCATCCTTAGGAGGGAGGATATTAGAACAACCAATAGAGATGAGGTATTTTTATTGTTTTACTCTTCATCAAAAGCAATTTTTAAGGTAATTTTAGCTAAATGTATTCAGCCTGGTGATCTAATATTGGCAAGAGTAATTAGTTTTGGCGACAACACTGCTTCATTTATTCTTTCTATTTCTGAAGAGCAACTTGGAGTGGTGAGTCTCCGTCTTTTTCATAATCTTTTATTTAGGTAAGCGCTATTAGTCAAGACGGCGAGCGCATGATATATAAAGATTTTGAAACCATGTGCGGATCTCGAAGTGGCTGCATCGAGCCGCGTAAAGTAGCTAAAATTCCTAATTTAAATGGGAATATGTTTAATAATATGTAATTCTATTGTTAACCTGTTATTTTGTTATTGTTATAAGCACATATTTTCTTTCATTTTTATTTTTGGTGTTCATTCACTTATTACCTTATGTTATTATAATTTACCTTAGTTTTCAGATATACAAATGTTTTCTGGAAGTAGTTGGCCGGTAAGTTCAAATCAACTTCTTTTAAATAGATTTAGGGACCTGGAAGGCCGCCAAGGTTCTTTCCTCCTGTAGCTCCAGCTCGTCCATCACAAAATAATCAATATGTAATCCATACGCCAGATAAGAGCCATAATATATTAACACCTCATCCTCTTATGCCAACAAACAAGGTAAGTAATTATATTCTTTAATTTGTACTTTACTGATTCAGGAGACACAATGGCTTCCACCACCTCCAGCTCCACCACCTTTAGCTCCACCAATGATACCTATTCAGCGAATGCCAATCTTTACCTCTGAAGGGATAGCTAAAGGCTTTCAAGAAGAAATGCCAATTCGCATGGGATATCTAAAATCAAAGACAAATTTGTCAAAAAGGTATATATTAATAGAACTAATTTATCTTTTTTTAAAGAAGGTTTATTGAAGAGAAAGATGAAAGACCATCAACCAGGCCAGATACAATCAACGAAGAAGAGTTTAAAAGAGTTAGTATATACGCATAAAAAATAAACAAGCCGATTTAGCTAGAAGAAACGATTAAAAGAAAATTGGAGGTATCACCAGAATTAGTCGAAAAGATTCGCTTAGAAAAACTTGCAATGCCACCTCCTTTAGTTTCTAAAGAGAAAGCAGTACGTTTTTTTATTTGCATTAGCCAAATTTTGTTCAGATTATAGCCGCGGACTGGAACCCATATGACTGCTTGGATTTAACAAAAGCTAAATATCCTAAAAAAGTTGTACATCTTGCAAATGACCGCCGTTATAATGTAGGTTCAAATGCTTCCAAATATATTTTTTAATTTAGAAACAAACTGATAGCGAATATATTGTACAAACATCTACAAAGCTTGTCCGAAATCCAAACTCATCTGCAAACGAAACAAGACCAGCACTTGCAAATAATGGCAGCCTAAAATGGACTAGAACTGAAGTTGTTGAAACTCGACATGGTGCCAGTGAAGTAATCAATCTATCTAGCGGTAAGTAGTAAGAATTGGTGGCTATTTGCCGACAATAATATTTTTTTTACAGAAATAACTAATATTTTCAATAAATTTCTTTATATAGATTCAGAGTCGAGTAATTCGCAAGAATCGCCTGAACCTGAAGTTGTTATCCATCTGATAGATACAACATTTGAAACAGATCTATCGAGCAGTGGTAAAATTTTTAAAAACTATTGTAATATTTTTTAGGTAGTGAAATTATTATTATGTGCGATAAAGAGCCAACGACATCACATACTCCGGAGAAAGGAGCAAAGCCTAAGGAGCAGCCAAAAGAATCTACTTCTTCAAGCTCAGAGAAAGAACAACCAGGGCAAAGCCAGAGAGTTGTCTTTGATAGAAGTCTAACTTCTTTTAAATACATAAATGGAAAGAAGGTTACTGGTGGCTCGAAGGAATGTTATGCTCACTTATTAGATAAAGATGGCGGATGCAAAGTGAGCCTCGTTTTCACTATATTCTAATCTATTCAGGCTGGGTTTTTATGTAGGTTCGAGCATAACGGCTCTATGGATCACAATGTTAAAATTTGTCAACGGTAAATTTATTTTATTATGCATTAAAGCGATATAGATTGCTACGTGGATTGTGCAGACCAGATACTGCTTGTAAATGTGAACATGCGGCTCTTCTTCCCCATCAATATCCACAATGCGTGTTTTTCTTACGCGGAGAATGTACATTAGGAGAACAATGCACTTTATTACATACCAAATATTCAAAGGATTTGCCAAATTGTGAAGACTTTCTGAATGGAACTTGCTTTAATGGAGATGAGGTAGGCATAAGCAATGTCCATTGTAGCTCAATGCGTAATTTCTCGCTTGTGAATCTAACCAATCCGAGTTCAATACCGGCAATGAAGATATAAACAAGATGCCGATAGGTGGTCAACACAGCCTTCTTCGGTCGAAGGATTGTGCACCTGTGTGACGCTATTCTAATCTTCTCTCTGAGCCATCATTATATTCAACTTTTAGCAAAAAAAAAATTCTATAATGCATTTGATTTTATTTTAGTGCGACTTTCCCCACTCCTATCCGTTTCATTTTACGAGAGAATATGGAGCTTATGATGATACCTACGATCAAAGGTGAGTTTTACATTTTTAATACGATTTTTTCTAGAAGAAATTATACAAAAAGATCAACGACAATAATTACAACTGAAAAACCTACTAATGATGGTGTTTTTCAGTGGTTTGAAGATTGAAGATCAAAATAATTAATCAAATAGTAAGAGTATTTTGTGAATTTACATTCTGCAGGAATTGTCTGTATATTTTCGTCTAGCCGCTAGTAAACAGGTAAACATTTTGCCTTGGTTATGTTCCGGTTTACTGATCAAAATGGGATAAAATGCTTGCCAAAATTGATCAGTTTGTAAAAAAATATACTGAATATTATAATAAATATTCTTATCAAGGAGTTGTTGATATTTTCATGTTCTTTAACAATTAGTCGATATCTCACGGATGATTTATAAAGCAGAGTTAAAGCTTTATGAAAGACAGAAGTTGTATATTATTTTTTCGGCAGAATGTCTTTCCCACGTCCGAGAAGAGTATATTTCCGGCAGGAGGAGACTCCCTTACCTGAAGAAGCTCAAGTCGTTGCTGAGCACATTGAAGTGGAAGATCATGACCCAGTTATTGACGAAGAAGCCCATGAGGAGGGTACAAAGTACTTTTTGCCAAATTTTCTACCATATTCAAACGATTTTAGAAGAGAAAATGTTCTAGAACATAATTCTCAACCGTGGTCATCTATGTCATCTGCAAAACGGCCATACCCAGAGGTTTTTTTGTAGATAGAGAGTCCAATAGACCCAACTGCTTTCAGGATGATACAGACGATGACCTTATCCCTAACTACAGCGCAGGATATCAAAGATCCATACCAGATGGCCCTAGAAGACGAGGCAGGCCAAAAAAATTCCCATCTGGTATAATTCCTCCACACTATCTGAATAGAATGCAGCAAGCAGTCAAACAGGAAGAGCCAGTGGTAATTCCTAACCTTTTTTTGAAAGAAAATATATTCAGATGCAGGAGTTGGATTATGAAGAAGAACCGCAAATAGCTACTCTACAACCTCAAGGAGCAAGAGTTGTTTCAATGACTCCTCGATTAGAACAAAGAAATTTTGCTAGATCTAGTTCTTCATTAGTACCAGGCACGTTTTGAGATATCTATATCCCGTTGAGAGTATGTAGAACAGATCCGGGTAGCTAACAGGTGCAGAAAAGACCTGTGAAACGGATTTCTTTCTCTCCATCCTTTAAATACAAGTGTTCTTTCAGCACCAAGATTATCCCAACCTGGGCCTCTTAGAATTCCTCAATCTATAGGACAGGCTACCCATATTGCTTCACAACGTCTTCCAACTATTTCTGGCGCCCCACCAAAAGAAAACAAACCTTTAAAGGTTGTCACATTACTGTGAGTTCACTTTATAAACAAAAAAGAAATCATTTTAGACCAAATTCCCGTCGTCAAGGTGGAGGGCCATCCAGGCCATTAATAAGCTCCGTCAGGCAGTTAGGAAGTCACCATCAAACTAATAAAATTCCTCAAATGTCCATCGAAAAACAAGTTTTTTTTAGAAATTCTTTTGCTTCAAAGTTATAGGCTGAATTAATTATTAATCGAGATATCAAACTGGGGGATAAGATTGTCAATGGAGCGACCGTTGGAGAGTTCAATAAAGTCGTTGAGAGTCTAAATGTCAGTTTTTTTCTCTCAATAAAAGTCCTTATTTTTATAGAAACAAGTTCAAGATCTACAAGAAGATAACAAAAAGTTAAACAACATGTTCCTAGATTTAGTCGATTTCAAGGACAATAGGTAATAAAATCCCGTTAAAGAACCCTTTTTAGGATAAAACAATTGGAGCATCAGGTTGAACGACTGCAAACCGAACTCTCTGTTGCTGTTAAAAATTGGCAAACTCAATTAGTTCTAGCTGAACAAGCTGAGCCAAAGGAAGAAAAACATCCGCAAAATATACATCGGGTAATCTCCCAAGCTTCTTACGAAGCTTTTCAGTTGCATCCAATTAGTCAACACCGAGTAGCTCAATTGAGAACCCACAGAGGATGGATAATAGAAGACGAACAGGCTGTCGATAATGGCGAGATTCATGAGGAAATAATCGAGGAAGTAGTCGACGAAGAAACATTTATGAGGATGCAAGAAGGTTACTCATTCTTATTATGCTTTTAGCAGTTATATTCAGTGTTCGGTGTGGAAGAAGTGAGTGAGGAGGTTGCTGAGGAAGTTATTAATGCTGATGAAATGTCGTCTAATCCCGATAATTGACTGCCTTTTATTGTTTTTATGTTATGATCTCTCTACCTCGAAAGGCTTAATTAAATTAGAGCAGTTTGGTTCAGATATTAAAAAGAATTCATTAGGATTTAAATCCTCAAACAGGATGAGAACAATATCCACAAGATTTTGGATAAATCACTTCGATCCACAAATCGTCGTGGAGATTCTTCATCTGCTGGCAATAACCAGTCTTCTTGTAATCCTCTTCACCTGTCTCGAATCCCACATCAAAACAAATTGGAAATTTGACCCCGAAAAAAGCGCAAGTCTTCCCGCAATCTGAAAGAGTAGTTGTTGAAGGAACCTCAGAGGAGCTATTGAAGCCTAGAATTGAGCTCGATTCTTCTACTTTTTGATGTAAGCCAATCGAATTATTCCATATCCAAAATAGTCTGTTAATAAAGAAAATAAGCAAAAAGGTCAAAGCAAACGCCTGCTGGAAGGCTAGCGAGCGTTCCATTTGGATAATTTCTCATGATGTTGCCGAAACTGAACAAAACGCATCCAAGCGGCTAGAGATAGCGGCTCAATCAAGTGTTATGTGCGCTAAATGGCTTCGCAAGACAGTTATCTCCTTTGTGTCTCAATGAAGAAAAATAGACTATACAAATCACAAAATTGGGGAACTTAAGGTGATTTCTGTTGTAGTTGACTCGATTCTTGTTATTTCAATCACTGTGGAGGCAATTATTGGGGTTGTTTTTGTTGTAAAAGTTGGCTCTTTTGTCTAAATTATGATTATTTTTGGTTTCTCGGGCAGAGAACACAGGAAACCCGCGGAAATGACCTCACCCTGCGTCTAAAGGACAACGGCAGGCGAAACCTTGCCTCGCACCCGTACAATCTCAGCAACGACAGCGCCTGACTACGCGGCGCAGCGAGAGAGTCTTTGAAATCATACTTCACAGAATCCTTTCTGTAGTTGATTGTGGTTTCGCATCCCAACAAAACCGTAATCCGGTAAAACCGCGATGAAAGGGAAACGGGCGCCTGGCGAGCGTAAAGAACATCTTCAGATGTTGATGATCGCATTAGCTTCGAAAGGAGCTTTTTGTCAAGCGCTCTTCTGAGCGGTATAAAAAGCTAGAAAAGGAATGAAAGCAAGCGCTTTCCCTTTTTTTGCGTCTAGTTACCGTGATGATTGGAAAAGAGATTGGTTCCGTTGAAGTGCTTTCTATTCCTACTGTCTAAACTCGATTTTCTCCTACCAAAGCAGAATTTGGATCGGAGAATATATAATTAGCATCGACTTTCTTGAATTCCAGCTTGAAACGAGCCATTCCCACGCGCGAGTAGGCTGTAACCCCAAGTAAATAAGGAGTTGGCTTCAATTCTGATGAAATTGCCCTTTGCAGCAAAGCCTGATGCCTTAAAATTAGAAGGAAAAAGCTTGCAAAGGACCAGTCGTGCCAAATTTTAAGTTGAATGTGATCTCAAATCCATTGGAATTACATCCATCCTCACAAATAGCATCGATTTGAAAAACTTCGAATGGATAATAGAAATCAGCAGGAATTGGCTCAAGATGCTTTGCTTGAAATTGATTAATTTAAGGGAGTTTTAGCCCAAAGTAGTGATGATATTTGATGGATTGATGGCCAACCAAAACTAGCATCAACTTTTGCCTATAAGCCCTTAGAAACATCTCAAGCAGACTTGGGCGGGTTACCTGTATATTAAATAAATATATATTTTATTTCTTTTCCATATTTTCTTAATCTTGACGACAAAAAATGTGATGCTGTTAATGTAAGCTGAATTGCTGGAATTCTCTGGCTTATCGAGCTGTTAAGCTGATCTGAGTCAAGAAAATGGATTTGTATTTAAAGAGAATCACCTTTTCAGCAGGCAAGCATCTTTTATCAATACGATTGCTTAAAGAATGATTAAGCAATGAAATAATTGTTTGTGGACGCGATGAGGAGAAAAGCCAACAGAATAAGGGAGATGTTATTTCTTCGGAAATATTGGATGGAAAAACATGGCGAAGAGAATCAATGTTAACACACGATATAGATCATATATATTGTGCCAGTCATTCCTGGTGATTATGCAGAATGTTCACTCAAAGTTTTTTCTCCCAAATAAATCCTATTTTTGAGAGCAAACAGTATACAGGGCTTCTGTAGATGCAGTAATCGAGGTGAGACTCAAAAGCGCGAATAAAGCTGTCGGACTGTCAAAATCTAGAGTTATTTGCTCTCTTGATTGCTCACTCAGAGTAGCATTTAGTCTGGCTCAGCAATGCATCATCAATAAAATTCAAACACAAAATAAAAGATTTATTCACAAAGCGCCCAGAAAATCTTGTATTTCTTCATTCGTAGGCTTTGATTCAGAAGCTAAGCCCCATTTTGCTAAAGCCTGCTTTATCAACTCTATTTTATCAACAGGCGCAGCTGTGGGATTTTCTCTACTCTTTTGACTAAAAAATTCATAAACTTGTTCCATCTTTGGGCGGTTTTCTATCCCTTCGACCATCATTCTAAAAGCAAAGCTCTTTTAATAGACTCTCCAATTACTCAGTGTGGAAGAACCAAACTTCAAATGAGATTGGAATTCTTTCTGGATAGAAACGGCCTTCAATTGAATCACTAATCGACCAATTATTTCCAGCTTTTGTTGTCTCTTCTACTTTTGAATCCATGGGAGGAACTCGATAGATCATATGCCAAATGGATCTTCCCAGTGAGAAAACATCCACAGTTGGATTGTAAGCCTCGTCCGTGTAGACTTCTTTGCAATTATAGCCCTCTGTTCCAAACCAGCGTGTTTCTGTGAAATCGTTTACTGCCTGGGCTGCATTTTTAATTATTCTTGCAATTCCAAGATCAACTATCTTTAGGATAGAATGATCCGAATTCAAGACCATGCTGGAAATCACTTTTTTGTCGAGAAATGGCTACAAACTTGGCTGGTTTGACATCTCTATGCGTTATCTTGTTGTCATGGAGGTAGCAAAGCCCACTAGCTGCTTGGGCAGTCCAGAACAATATCTCCTTCTCAGTGTATTTCTTCCCTTGAGCTATCACTGGAAATTCAATAAATTACCCAATTTTAAACAAAATCAACATTCACATAAAGAGCCTCCTTCACAGTATTCCATCAAGATTCCAATCTCTTTGTTGTCTTTTGTAATGAAGCCTAAAAGAGGCACAACGTGTTGATTTCCTTGCAGCTGAAAGCGGTCTTTCTTCCAGAATAATAGGCTCACCGAGAGTAAACTTGTTATTTCATTTATGATCGATTGGGAGTCAAGCAAGGAAGTATCAAAATATTTAGCAGCATGCAGCACTGGAGACTTTTTCGTTGAGACGAGGACTGTACTTCCTTGTGCACCAGCACCGAGGACTTTAATCTCCGTCAAGGAGCTGTTTTCGTAGGAGACAAAGCGAGAACGCTAGCAATTTATTTGTAGTTTTTGCGATAACTTACGCCTTGCATTGAGATAACACTTCCCCAGTCGCCGCCGAAGAGAATCCCAAGCTGGAAAATCGGGATCCTGGGAAGAAAGAAATTTACCTTTTCTGTTGTTGGTATATTTTCATTGCTTTTTTCAAGCATCCCGAGTAGGGCCTAAAAATGGTTTTGTAATATTCTGCTTTACTTCAGGTATTGTGAGTAGTGAGCATCGATTTAAACTTGGAAAATAGTGAGTTCTCTCTTGACTCAAGATCATCTCCTTTATGTTTATGTAGTAGCTGGCTGTTTCGACAAAAACATTAATGCAGCGCCCGTCTCTCCCTCCATATTTTTCAATTTCGCCAGTTGTTCGGAGTTTATAGACAAACATCTAGAAATAGTAGCTAATTACCGTATTCTTTCTCTCTTGTAAGGGTAGATTGTCATGAATCTACTCCAGATTCCACAATTTTTTCGAGTCTACAAGGTTGTAGCTCTTTCGGGGGAAGCGAGAGAATGGGGTAGATTCTTAGAAGGCTTACCAAAAGAGTTTTGACAAATGCTTGAAGAAAAGCGAACGGATACTTGGTTATGTCTTCTCTAAGCGACTCAAGTGCTTCATTGGAAACATTTTGTTCATACAAGGATTCCTTTATCAGGAACTCCATAAAGACTTTTTCTGCTTTCCATCGAGATTCCAACAATTGTTTCATCTCTTTTTCCAGTTTTTCATCCAGAAAATGTCCAAAAAACTTGGCGACGCACTGGAAATTCTGATTAAAGTCGAGGTTGAAACCAACGGCGCAATAAATCTGCAAAGTCTGGAATTTCATGAAACTGTTGGAATAATTCTTCAGAAGTGCCCATGCTTGTTCAAAATATTTAATTTGAGAATGATGTCCGCCTCGCTCCCAACCAACAAGCAGCAGAAACAGCCTTTCTCCTTCATGCGAAGAGTGCTGTCGCTTTTGAGCACATTTTTGGAAAAATCAAACCTCTTGTGGGAACATTTCATAAAGTGTTTCAGAAATCAAACCAGCTGATTCAATGAGATCCTCGTTTTTCCTTTCTTCTTCTTGCTGTAAAATCGATTTCAATCTTGTGGAAAAATATCCAAGAAGTTCTACAAGTTGTTCCCAATTAGAACTAGAATTTTCTAAAGGCTGCAGGCTGCTTACTTTCTGTAATCAAATTGGCTTCCATTTATTTGAAAAATATCGTTTAATAGCTCGAGAGATATTTTCGTTTCCATTTCATCGAAGCATTGAATAGAATTTACAAACATTCTTAGATTGAAACATCTGGAAGAATCAATAGATTTGTGAGTCTTGGATCCAGCGGAATTTCTTCTATAGTCTGTTCATAAAAGAGACGACAACTGATGCCCCGAGAATTGATATTTGGCGGCGAGATTGAGAATTTTAGGATAAAATGGCTCACAAAAACCCCTTTTCTTGGGCATCAGCTGTTGTCTTTTATCTTAACAGACTGCATTGAAACAGAAGACTTCTATTAGCAGAAATACTGTACGTTTCCATTTCTTTTTGAGCGTAAATTGCATCAAGATTGAGGATTTGTGTCCACTTGCTGTTGTCGTCAATTTTTAAGATCTCTGGTTTAAAGTTGCTCAATAAAGGATTCGGATAATACTGTAGCAGTTTTCTGCTATAAAATGATGCATTTAGGGGCTTCTCTTTCCTAGCCCTTTTCTGTTGAGATTTTTTTTTCTTATACTAAAAACTTATTAGGCTAAAAGGCGAATTCAATCCTTACAAAGTCTTCAAACGCCTTGATGACAACTGTAGGGTAGATTGAATTACACGAGAAATAGTTGAAATACCTCCACTTTAAAACTTTATCCTCGTCGTTGCTTTTAAGAAACTCTTGGGTGTGCTTGTAGATCATTTGTGTTATCTCCAATTTTGCCTGGAAATGTCCATTTATCTTCAGATCTCCCAGCTTCCGATAGGCTAGTTAGACTTACACTAAATTCGTTAATTTCTTCCTTCACTTCATATGTTGCGAATGGAATTATCAATGAGAATAACTTCCCCTTAGAATGACTTTCTAAAGAATAGGCGCCAGCTAATATCTCATTCTTCTCGAGGAGAAATACCAAATCTTTTGCCATTTTCTGGAATGTAATTTGTCAATTCAATTGAGTAGAACATCATCTCTTGAAAGGAATCATCCAAGTTCTTTTCTACTAGGCTAGGGATCAACTTTTTGAAATCTTCCACTTGCTTTCAATGTTCTACAAAGTTGTAACTCTTGCTCTCCTTTACAACTCTGGGGAACATCAAAAACAGGTCAAACCTATCCAAAATTATGAAAAAGATGGGAGATAGGTCGAAATCTCAAGCCTTACTTGACGATATTGAGTGTAGATCTCAAGTTCTGCCTTGGAGCTGATTTTTCCAATAGTGTCGCAATAATCCGGGTTTCCAGAGCCATTGATGTAGACTGCAATACGACAACTTGATTCAGCTTTCTGTTCATAGGTTTCACAGGGTTTCTGATAAATTTAAGATTGTTTTTATAAACTTACACAGTTTTCAAACACGACGCTTGCAACTTCAAATAAAATGCTTTTATATAGAAAGTTATAGTTGGCGATTTCTATCATCATTTTGCATACTGAAACGATTACTGTATTGTTCTCCTAAACGAACAGTTCGAGGCGCGCAAAAAAGGCAAAGAAGAGATGATTTTGGCAAAAAAAACATATTTTTGGGTGGAATCGCGGTCCCTTTAAAAGCAGCCTTTTACCTGTCGTTTCAAAGCTATTTTGTACTAGCGTTGGTCCTTTATCAAAAAAATACAAAAGGATGTATTTGAAGCACTCAGGTGAAATCTAAACTAAACATTTTAGCCGTGATTTGTCCTACAATCCACATATTTCCTGGACAATATTCATCCGAATCATTCATAGAATAAAGATGTCCGATATCAAATCTCATTTCGCTTAGCATATTCACTCCGTATCTTACAGTGCGTTTCGTAAATATAGGTTCACCCCCTAAATTGCCGGCATCTCGTCCAGATGTCATTTTCTGGCCTCGACAGTATTCCAGTCAAATTTTTAGCTCCAAAAAACCCCTGGATACCAATTTTCAGCCAAATTCTTAAATCTATAACTTCTAAGCAGGCAAAACATCGATTTTAGACCGTTTCATAAATATAGGTTCACTTCATATTTCCTACTTTTTTTGGGCAGAAACTACATTCAATATTTAGTCATTCTTCCGTTTGCCTGAATTAAAGCGAAGATCCTGTTCGGCATACTATCAACCAGCCTTTTAATGATCGAAGGGTCGATATTTTTCCATGCTAACTCGATAGCGTCCTTTAACTCCTCGATGCTATCAAATTGGCGTCCGTCTTCATAAATCTTCCTGACCAGAACCCCCCAAAAATTCTCAATGTGATTCTGATCAGGGGAGCAGACAGGCCAACCGAGAATCTCTACTCCGCCGTTTACGACCGAATTCAAGACGGAGTCGCTTGTGTTCATCAGTCAATTTAGGTGTGGACTGCATGTGCTCGTGAACCAGATGGTCGGCACGATTTGCAACTCGCCATACAGTCGTTTTGGAGACTCCGAGGTTAAGATCTGATCGAACTCTATTGAGTGAAATCGTTAAATTAGACAATGATCTGGCGATATGTCTTTCGTCTTTAACTGATAGGCTTCGTGGTCGCCCTGTAGAAACATTTTTTCCGTAGCCGATGGGGTCTTTAATGAAGTGGTTGATGCAATTCGCGGAGCAGTCCAGATATTTAGCAATCTCTCTGTTTGATTTTCCGGCATCATGAAGCGCAATTGCTTTAGCCTTTTCCTCGTCCGTCAGCATTTTTCCCAATGGCATGAGCGATCAACAAAGGGAAGAATTCAGAAGAAGAATGAGAGATTATTAATTATTAGAAATTATCTACAGTTATCCGGATCAAAAACCACTTTCTGAGCCCAAAAAAGTAGGAAATATGAAGTGAACCTATATTTATGAAACGGTCTAAAATCGATTTTTTGCCCGTTTAGAAGTCATAGATTTAAGAATTTGGCTGAAAATTGGTATCCAGGGGTTTTTTGGAGCTAAAAATTTGACTGGAATACTGTCGAGGCCAGAAAATGACATCTGGACGAGATGCCGGCAATTTAGGGGGTGAACCTATATTTACGAAACGCACTGTATAATAAATAAACGTAGTATGTCAATCTTTACAACTGGCAAGGTCTGTATTTAAGTTTTGTTAGCGCCAAAAGCCATTACCTTGAGCTTTTTTCTGTCTTCCGTCATTTGCCAAGAATAGTCTTCGTTGGCTAGGAGATTCGCGTTGATTTCCACTTGATCAGGAGTGACTAGATGCTGTTAATTTCAATTATTGCTGTTAGGGAGGAAAACACCTCCAATCCGTCGTAGAAATAATCAGCAAAGATGTTTATCATTAGAGTGTCGATCTCTTCCGGCATACAACTGTGAACAGCCCCCATCTTCAAGGGAGACTACTTCTTAAAAAGGAGAGATCTTATCAGTGGCGGTCTGAATCAATCTGCTGAGAAAACTCAGTTTGCGACTAGATGAAGAAGTAGAAAAGAAGACAGGAGGATGCTTGCTGGCAATGCAAGCGGCTGGACAATTAATAATCTGATAAGATAACCGTTGCTCACCCTCTCAGTATTCTGTTTGATTTTATTCTCTGACCAAATGAAAATCTAAAAGTCTCTTTTCTTCCTTGTTCAATCAACTATTTCAAATTTTCGGAACTACAGGGCGACCCAAAATAACGTGAACAAATTTAACTTGAGAGCCTTTTACTGTTTCCAGCTGCTCTGTAGCAGCAGGTAAGAATTCTCTGGCTTATCGAGCTGTTAAGCTGATCTGAGTCAAAAAAATGGATTTGTATTTTAAAGAGAATCACCTTTTCAGCAGGCAAGCATCTTTTATCAATACGATTGCTCAAAGAATGATTAAGCAGTGAAATAATTGTTTGTGGACGCGATGAGGAGAAACGCCAACAGAATAATGGAGATTTTATTTCTTCGGAAATAGTTGATGGGAAAGCATGGCAAAGAGGACCAATGTTAATACACGATATAGATAATACATATTGTGTCATAGTCATTCCTGGTGACTATGCAGACCGTTTACTCAAAGCTTTTCCTCCCAAATAAATCCTATTTTTGAGAGCAAACAGTATACAGGGTTTCTGTAGATGCAGTAATCGAGGTGAGACTCAAAAGCGCGAATAAAGCTGTCGGACTGTCAAAATCTAGAGTTATTTGCTCTCTTGATTGCTCACTCAGAGTAGCATTTAGTCTGGCTCAGCAATGCATCATCAATAAAATTCAAACACAAAATAAAAGATTTATTCACAAAGCGCCCAGGAAATCTTGTATTTCTTCATTCGTAGGCTTTGATTCAGAAGCTAAGCCCCATTTTGCTAAAGCCTGCTTTATCAACTCTATTTTATCAACAGGCGCAGCTATGGGATTTTCTCTACTCTTTTGACTAAAAAATTCATAAACTTGTTCCATCTTTGGGCGGTTTTCTATCCCTTCGACCATCATTCTAAAAGCTTAAGCTCTTTTAATAGACTCTCCAACTACCCAATGTGGAAGAGCCAAACTTCTAATGAGATTGGAATTACTTCTGGATAGAAACGGCCTTCAATAATTGAATCACCAATTGACCAATTATTTCCAGATTGGGCAGCCAGACTTCCTGCTTTTGTTGTCTCTTCTACTGTATCATCCGTGGGAACAACTCGATAGATCATATGCCAAATGGATCTTCCCAGCGAGAAAACATCCACAGTTGGATTGTAAGCCTCGGCCGTGTAGGCTTCTTTGCAATTGTAGCCCTCTGTTCCAAACCAGCTTGTTTCTGTGAAATCTTCTGCTGCTAGGGCTGTATTTTTAATTATTTTTGCTATTCCAAGATCAGCTATCTTTAGGATAGAATGATCCGAATTCAAGACCATGCTGGAAATCACTTTTTGTCGAGAAATGGCTACAAACTTGGCTGGTTTGACATCTCTATGCGTTATATTGTTGTCATAGAGGTAGCAAAGCCCACTAGCTGCTTGGGCAGTCCAGAACAATATCTCCTTCTCAGTGTATTTCTTCCCTCGATCACGTATCACTGGAAATTCCATAAATTACCCATTTTAAAATAAAATCAACAATCAAATAAAGAGCCTCCTTCACAGTATTCCATCAAGATTCCAATCTCTTTGTTGTTTTCTGTGATGAAGCCGAAAAGACTCACAATGTGTTGATTTCCTTGCAGCTGAAAGCGGCCTTTCTTCCAGAAAAATACTCACCGAGAGTAAAGCTGTTATTTCATTTATGATCGATTGGGAATCAAGAGAGAAAGTATCAAAATATTTAGCAACATGCAGCACTGGAGACTTTTTCGTTGAGACGAGGGCTGTATACCCATGTACATCAGTACCGAGGTCGTTAATCCCTGTCAAGGAGCTTCTTTCGTAGGAAACAAAGCGAGAACGCTAGCAATTTATTTGTTTCTGCGATGACTTACGCCTTGCATTGAAAGGACAATTCCCCAGTCACCGCCGAAGAGAATTCTAAGCTGGAAAATTGGGATCCTGGGGAGAAAGAGAGATTTACCTTTTCTGTTGGTACATTTTCTTTGGTTTTTTCAAGCATCCCGAGTAGGGCCTAAAAATGGTTTTTTTAATATCCTGCTCTACTTCAGTTGTTGTGAGTAGAGAAGTTTGATTTAAACTTGGTAAATAGTGAGTTCTCTGTTGACTCAAAATCATCTCCTTTATTTCTATGTAGTAGCTGGCTGTTTCGATAAAAACATTAATGCAGCACCCGTCTCTCCCTCTATATTTTTCAATTTCACCAGTAGTTCGGCGTTTATAAGCAAACATCTACAAATAGTAGCTAATTACCGTATTCTTTCTCTCTCTTGGAAGGGTAGATGTCATGAATTTACTCCACAATGTTCTCGAGTCTACAAGGTTGTAGCTCTTTCGGGGGAAGCGAGAGAATGGGGTAGATTCTTAGAAGGCTTACCAAAAGAGTTTTGACAAATGCTTGAAGAAAAGCAAACGGGTAATTGCTTATGTCTTCTTTAAGCGACTCAAGTGCTTTTTTGGAAACATGTTGCTCAAATAACGATTGCTTTATCAGGAACTCCATAAAGACTTTTTCTGCTTTCCATCGAGATTCCAACAATTGTTTCATCTCTTTTTCCAGTTTTTCATCCAGAAAATGTCCAAAAAACTTGGCGACGCACTGGAAATTCTGATTAAAGTCGAGGTTGAAACCAACGGCGCAATAAATCTGCAAAGTCTGGAATTTCATGAAACTGTTGGAATAATTCTTCAGAAGTGCCCATGCTTGTTCAAAATATTTAATTTGAGAATGATGTCCGCCTCGCTCCCAACCAACAAGCAGCAGAAACAGCCTTTCTCCTTCATGCGAAGAGTGCTGTCGCTTTTGAGCACAGTTTTGGAAAAGTCAAACCTCTTGTGGGAACATTCCATAGAGTGATTCAGAAATCAAACCAGCTGATTTAATGAGATTGTGGTTTTTCCTTTCGTCTTCTTGCTGTAAAATCGATTTCAATCTTGTGGAAAAATCTCCAAGAAGTCGTAAAAGTAGTTCCCAAGTAGAGCTGGAATTTGTTAAAGGCTGCAGGCTGCTTACTCTGCCTCATAAAATTCGCTTCCATTTATTTGAAAAATATCGATTAATAGATCGATAGATATTCTGGTTTCCATTTCATTTTTGATTTCATAGGGATTTAAATCAAATCTACTTCGAGGTCTGGAAGAATGGATTTTAAGTCTTGGACCCAACAGAATTTCTTCTATATTCTGTTCATAAAAAGATGACAACTGATGCCCGAGAGTTGGTGTTTTGCGGCGAGATTGAGAGTCTTTTAGGATATAATGGCTCACAAAAACCCCTTTCTCGGGGCTTCAGCTGTCGTCTTTTTTCTGAACAGACTGCATTGAAACAAGAGGCTTCTATTAGCAGAAATACGGTACATTTCTATTCCTTGAGCGTAGATTGCATCAAGATTGAGGATTTGTGTCCACTTGCTGTTGTCGTCAATTTTTAAGATCTCTGGTTTAAAGTTGCTCAATAAAGGATTCGGATAATACTGTAGCAGTTTTCTGCTATAAAATGATGCATTTAGGGGCTTCTCTTTCCTAGCCCTTTTCTGTTGAGATTTTTTTTTCTTATACTAAAAACTTATTAGGCTAAAAGGTGAATTCAATCCTTACAAAGTCGTCAAACGCCTTGATGACAATTGAAGGATAGATTGAATTGCACGAGAAATAGTTGGAATATCTCCACTTCCAGACTTTAAGGTCGTCATTGCTTTTAAGAAACTCTTGGGTGTGCTTGTAGATCATTTGTGTTATCTCTAGTTTTGCCTGAAAATGTTCATTTATCTTCAGATCTTCCAGCTTAATTCCGATAGGCTAGTTAGACTTACACTAAATTCGTTAATTTCTTCCTTCTCTTCATATGTTGCGAATGGAATCATCAATGAGAATAACTTCCCCTTAGAATGACTTTCTAAAGAATAGGCGCCAGCTAATATCTCATTCTTCTCGAGGAGAAATATCAAATCTTTTGTCATTTTCTGGAATTTAATGTCAATTCAATTAAGTAGAACATCATCTCTTGAAAGGAATCATCCAAGTTCTTTTCTACTAGGCTAGGGGTCAACTTTTTGAAATTTTCCGCTTACTTTCAATGTTCTACAAAGTTGTAGCTCTTGCTTTCCTCTACAACTTTGCGGAGCAAAAATAGGTCAAATCTATCCAAAATTATGAAAAAGATGAGAGATAGATCGACATTTCAAGCCTTACTTGACGATATTGAGTGTAGATCTCAAGTTCTGCCTCGGAATATCTTCCAGCTGTGTAGTAATTTTCATGCAGCTGAAAGCCATTGATGTAGGCTACAATACGACGACTTGATTCAATTTTCTGTTCATAGGTTTCACAGGATTTCTGATCAATTTAAAATTGTTTTTAGAAACTTACAAACTTTTCAAACAAGACGCTTCCAACTTCATATAAAATGCTTTGATATAGAAAGTTATAGGAGGTGATTTGGAACATCATATTCCCTACTGAAACGATTACTGTATTGTTCTTTTTAAACAAACAGTTCGAGGCGCGCAAAAAAGGCAAAGAGGAGATGATTTTTGGCAAAAAACATCTTTTTGAGTGGAATTGCGGTCCCTTTAAAAGCAGCCTTTTACCTGTCCATTCAAAGCGATCTTGTCCCTGCGTTGGTCTTTTATCAAAAAAATACAAAAGGAAGTATTTGAAGCACTCAGGTGAAATCTAAACTAAACGTTTTAGCTGCGATTTGTCCTACAATCCACGTATTTCCTGGACAATATTCATCCGAATCTTTCATAAAATAACGATCTTCCTCATCAAACCTCATTTCGCTTAGCATATTCACTTTTCCGTTTATAATATGCTCAATTAGTTTGTCAATCATTACAACTGGCAATGTCTGTATTTAAGTTTTGTTAGCGCCAAAAGTCATTACCTTGAGCTTTTCTCTGTTTTCCGTCATTTGCCAAGAATAGTCTTCATTGGCTAGGAGATTCGCGTTGATTATCACTTGATCGGGAGTGGCTAGATGCTGTTAGTTTCAATTATTGCTGTTAGGGAGGAAATACCTCCAATCCGTCGTCGAAATACTCAGCAAAGATGTTTCTAATTTGAGTGTCGATGTTTTCCGGCATCCAACTATGAGCAGCCCCCATCTTCAAGGCAGACTTCTTCTCAAAAAGGAGAGATCCTATCAGTGGCAATCTGAATCAAACTGCTGAGAAAACTCAGTTTGCGACTAGATGAAGAAGTAGAAAAGAAGACAGGAGGATGCTTGCTGGCAATGCAAGCGGCTGGACAATTAACAATCTGATAAGATAATCGTTGCTCACCCTCTCAGTATTCTGTTTGATTTTATTCTCTGACCAAATGAAAATCTAAAAGTCTCTTTTCTTCCTTGTTCAATCAACTATTTCAAATTTTCGGAACTACAGGGCGACCCAAAATAACGTGAACAAATTTAACTTGAGAGCCTTTTACTGTTTCCAGCTGCTCTGTAGCAGCAGGTAAGAATTCTCTGGCTTGTCGAGCTGTAAGCTGGTTTGAGTCGAGAAATTGAATTTTTATTTTAAAGAGAATCAACTTTTCAACAGGCAAGCATCTTTTTCTAGTTAATCTCTAGGATTGCTCAAATAATGAATTGGATAAGAGAGATGCCAATGCATATGTGCTTATAATGCAAATTGAGTCAAAACGTCAAAATATTAAAAAAAGACTTGAATTAATAAAGCAAAAATGTAAGTCTTAGAGTTTTCTCTCTCTAGGAAAAAAAAATTATAGCCTCACCACAGTTTGAGCAATTAATACGCAGAGGAATTGCCTTATAATGGCAATTTTTCTTGAAGAATGTTTTTCCTATTACTGTTGTTATCATGCCAAGCGGTAAAGAGCTCAATGACTTCGAAAAGGGCAAAATTGATGCCTACCATGATGCCGGAAAATCAGGGGGTTTTGAGGGTGGAACCGTCATGGTTTGGGCGGCATTTCGTGCCGATGGACAGGTGGCCTTAGAGTTCATTACACCAAAAATGAACTCAATTCAATATCAAGGTATTCTTGGCACACATCTGCTTCCATTCCTGAACACCGCTGGCCGACAAGGCTACGTGTTTCAGTACGATAATGCCCTCATTCACGCCAATCATTTGACTTCCCAGTGGCTTACTGCTGGGAGCGTGAGAGTTCTGGACTGGCCAGCGTGTAGTCCTGATCTCAACCCTATTGAGAACATTTGGGGATGTTGGCCAGGAAAATCTATGCAAATGGGCAGCATTATGACACAAAAAATGAGCTTATCCAAGCCATTAAGAGGGAATGGGCAAAGCTGGACGTCAACATGCTGAAGAAGATGGCAACATCGCTCCCAAGTCGTTTATTACAACTCGTTCAGCACAATGGAGCACAAACTGATTATTAAAATTGTTCCAATATCAATAAAACTTGATGAAACCAAAGTGAGACTATAATTTTTTTTACAGTAGGATTTTGGACCATTTTTATGGGAGATGAGCTAGCAGTCTGAAAATATGTATTCTAGGGTAAAATAAGCCGAAAAATTGAATGAAATAAGTCTTAGGCTGTAGAAATTTTTCAATCATCTCATTCCATCACAAAATGGAGTGAGGCTATACTTTTATTTTCACTTTTGGAGCTTTTTTTGAATTCTACTTTCAATTTTGATCATATAGAGTGATTTTAGGCTGACCATATTGTATATTTAAGAAATGGTGAAGCCTAGCAGTCAAAGAAGTGCTATTATGAATCTTAGAGACTCCGGCCATTCTGCTCCCGACATCGCTCGAATTCTCAAGATGCACAAGAAGACTGTCTATCGTATTCTCAATCATAACACAATCTTTGATCGTCCTAGATCTGGGCATCTGGTGACCGTGGCAACAGGTTGCCTTCGAAAAATTGTAAAACAAAGAATAAATCGAAACCCCTGCCGCAGCATAAGAAAGATGGCAGCTGCGCTCGATGTATCGGCGACAACACTAAGGAGAGTTATCCGGGGAGACATTGGACTAATACCTTACAAATTCCGCAAATTGCATGGGTTAACAGATAAGCAAAAAAAGAAAGAAGAAGAAAATGCCTTGGGCTTCTCGACCGGACCGACCATTTAACAACACTCTTTACTGATGAGAAACTTTTTTCAATTTTGTGAGTTTGTTCAACAGGTCATACACCGTTAGTTTTTGTCGAAAAAATGTCAAGATAAAAACAGATGTCTACCTCAATGATATTCTCATAAAGCACATGCTTCCTTGGAGTAAAAAACATTTCAAACAAAATCCGTGGACCTTACTTCAAGATTCCGCCCCAGCTCACAAGGCAAAAAAGACACAGGAATGGTGCTCAAAAAATCTTCCCGATTTTATTCCAACTGCTGCCTGGCCTGCAAACTCTCCAAACCTCAACGTCATGGGTTGTTGTGTTTGGTCTATTCTTGAGGAGAAGGCTTACGCTAAACGACATACTACAGTTCAAAGCCTGAAAAGCTCACTAGAAAAGACATGGCAAGAAATATCTCAAGAAACCCTGCGACCCGCAATAGAGTCCTACCCAAAGCGGCTGAAGGCTTTTATTTGTTCTAAGGGAGGCCACATTGAATGAATTCCAATTTTTCTTGTAGTTAAAATCATAAATAAGCTATGATTAAAGTTTGGTTGTTTCCTGATAAATTTCTCAGAAGTTATGAGCGTTTGATCGAGTGACCATATTTATGGCGCACCCTGTAGTTACCACTTTTAAACAATTCAAAATGTGATTTGATTTCTTTTTTAAAAAAGGAGACTCCCCCTCTCTCGGACAATCTGAAGTATTTCATATGTTGGATCAAAAAGTAATTCGAATAATGAATAATCGCTAAAATTAAAGAAAAAGGAAGGAGATTCGATGAGATGCTAGGCTCATCAGTCCTCCTTATTACCTTCCTTTCCACTTGAAACAGCAATCCAATGTTTCAGCCATCCGCCTCATCAAAAATGTCTGGTTCGAGTCTAAAAGAGACAAACCCGGTCTTGCAAGTTTATGAAGCTCAGGCTATTATAGTTGAGAAGGATCAAGAAATTGAGCGCTTAAAACAAGAAATTGAAAGAGTTCGAATGAAAAATTCTTTCTCTAAACTTTTTCTCGCATCTCCACAGGACATAGGCTAGGGTCTTGTGTTTTGATAAATTATAAACCAATTAATTGGTTTCTAACATAATGAGGCGGGCT
Source organism: Oscheius sp. JU1382 (assembly GCA_932521405.1). Lineage (NCBI taxonomy): Eukaryota > Metazoa > Nematoda > Chromadorea > Rhabditida > Rhabditidae > Oscheius > Oscheius sp. JU1382. Next base: position 9,337,266 of record OW051479.1, read on the forward strand.
GAGGTTCTGATTCTTATTAGAAGAAGATGAACACCAAACCCCAAAAATAGGCTAGAAAATGAAAAGAAACTCATAAAATAGTCTAAGAGTAGCCCAATGCCCCCGCTTTTTGGAGGCCTTCGGTATACCAGCCATTTTAAGGGTTATGAGAAGGTCAAATTTCGTTGAAAAAAAAAAGCTTTGAAATTTTAGAAATTAGAAAGCAGTGTCTTTATGTGCTTTTATCTATCTTTCGATTCCTTATCAGTTTGTGCTTTATTATCTTTCAGTTAGCTGCAAGCAATCCCTTTTTTTCAGTCATCCTTCACCAAATTTACTTTTTCTCTTTCTCCAAAATGTCTGCTTCAAGTCTAGCTGAAACTGATCCGGCCTTGCAAAATGAAGCTATTACAATTGAGAAAAATCAAAAATTACGAGAAAAAGATGCCGAAATAGAGCAATTGAGACAAGAGAGTGAAAGACTTCGAAACTCTAATAGAAATCAACAGGAAGTGATTCGACAAGAGCAGCTGAGAAATCTGTGGAGGTGGTGGATGTTAGTTACTAAGGTGGATCGGTCGGAGTAAACCAGTGAATTCATCAAACTGTATTTATTTTACCACAAAATATACGAGTAGAAAACACTGTGCTAGGCACCAACCGCTCTCCAGTCACCACACCAGCCAACTCTCTTTTTGATCCTTCTCCGGATAATCCTTTTGTCTTGACCATCGTTGACTCAGGGTCATCACTAACCAGCAGAATTTAATACCCAATGGTTTGCATTAAATTGATTTTATTTGAGGGAGTTTTAGCTCAAAAGGCGGTTCGAGCAAAAACTAAAGTTGAAAAAGAGAGTGGAGGACAGCAAAATACATCGGTAGAATTTTTAACTTTTAGACTTTGCTTGTAGATATTATTCTCGGGTGGTTATGGATCCTTGAATACAATTTATTTACTCGGTTCGAAGGTTCAAAGTTGGAAGAAACTAAAAATCACTCTTCCAGTGGAAATGCGAGATTTTGGAGCTGTTGTGCTCAGTGAGGCGGTAGACAACGTGTTGAAGAGCCATCCCAGTGACTTAATTCTTGTCGCTCAACGCAATATTTTTATGGTTTATTGAATCACAAATGGAATTCTTCGATAATCTTGGGCCTGCAGTACACAACCAATCTGATTTTTTTCCACCTGCTGACCAAATCTTTATTTTTTGCGATCTCTCTAGTCTAATTCAGATAGTTGCTTACTATTATCTGCTTGGTTTCTTCTGTTAGTACAGCTGCTAGGAACTAGGCGCAAGAGTTGAAAAAAAGCCAAAAGAAGATTCTTGACTCTTCCACTCCTATATTAAATCTTTTTCTTTGAACATTGATAGCTAATTTGAGTGCATATTTACCAGCTGAAAGCAGGGAAGAAAATACATTTTGTGGAAAATAGTGCAAACTAGGCCGTTGTAGGATCAAAAATATAGGTACTTAGAGAGTCAAAGATTCTCGGCTAAAATACTTATTCCTTCGAAATTCCCGTGATATCTTCTATTATCTGCTGCATAAGACTCGTCTGTCTTTCTTTTCAGTCGAGGAGTTGACTGGGTGTACTGGATTCTCGCTCTCCCCTCTTCTTCTTCTTTTGTAATGTAATTCTCATCAAATTGATGTATTGACGACTCAAAGGAGATATTACAGACGCTCAAACTGGTCTCCTTGAACATACAGCTCCTAACACAAAATAAAAGATTTATTCACAAAGTGCCCAGGAAATTTTGTATTTCTTCTTTCGTAGGCTTCGATTCAGAAGCTACAACCCATTTTGCTAAAGCTTCTGTTTTATCAACTGGCTTTGTAGGATTTTCTCTACTCTTTTGACTAAAAAATTCATAAACTTTTTCCATATCTGGGCGGTTTTCTTTCACTTCGACCATCATTCTAAAAGCTTAAGCTCTTTCAATAGACTCCAATTACCCAATGTGGAAAAGCCAAACTTTTAATGAGATTGGAATTACTTTTGGATAGGAACGGCCTTTACTAATTGAATCACCAATCGACCAATTATTTCCAGCTTGGGCAGCCAGACTGTCAGCTTTTGTTGTCTCTTTTACTTTTGAATCCATGGGAAAAACTCGATAGATCATATGCCAAATGGATCTTCCCAGCGCGAAAACATCCACAGTTGGATTGTAAGCCTCGTCCTCCGAGCAGGCTTCATCGCAATTGTAGCCATCTGTTCCACATGAGTCTGTCTTTCTGAAACCTTCTGCTGCCAGGGCTGTATTTTCAGTTATTTTTGCTATTCCAAGATCAGCTATCTTTAGGATAGAATGATCCGAATTCAAAACCATGCTGGAAATCACTTTTTTGTCGAGAAATGGCTACAAACTTGTGTGGTTTGACATCTCTATGCGTTATGTTGTTGTCATGGAGGTAGCAAAGGCCACTAGCTGCTTGGGCAGTCCAGAACAATATCTCCTTTTCAGTGTATTTCTTCCCTCCATCTATCACTGGAAATTTCATAAATTACCCATTTAAAAAAAATAAAATCAACATTCAAATAAAGAGCCTCCTTCACAGTATTCCATCAAGATTCCAATTTCTTTGTTGTCTTTTGAAATGAAGCCGAAAAGAGCCACAACGTGTTGATTTCCTTGCAGCTGAAAGCGGCCTTTCTTCCAGAATAATAGGCTCACCGAGAGTAAAGTTGTTATTTCGTTTTTGATAAATTGAGAATCAAGCAAGAAAGTATCAAAATATTTGGCAGCATGCAGCACTGGAGACTTTTTCGTTGAAACGAGGACTGTATTTCCATGTGCACCAGTACCGAGATTTCCGTTTTCAATCGCCGTCAAGGAGCTGTTTTCGTAGGAGACAAAGCGAAAACGCTAGCAATTTATTTTTAGTTTTGCGATAACTTACGCCTTGCATTGAGAGAACACTTCCCCAGTCGCCACCGAAGAGAATTCCAAGCTGGAATATTGGGATCCTGGGAAGGAAGGGAGATTTACCTTTTCTGTTGGCATATTTTCATAAGTTTTTCCAAGCATCCCGAGTAGGGCCTAAAAATGTTTGTATAATATCCAGCTTTACTTCAGGTATTGTGAGTAGAGAATCTTGATCTAAACTTGGTAAATAGTGAGTTCTCTCTTGACTCAAAATCATCTTCTTTATTTTTGTGTAGTAGCTGGCTGTTTCGATAAAAACATTAATGCAGCGCCCGTCTCTCCCTCCATACTTTTTAGCTATGTTGCTCTCGCCAATTGTTCGGCGTTTATAGACAAACATCTACAAATAGTAGCTAATTACCGTATTCTTTCTCTCTCTTGAAAGGGTAGATGTCATGAATTTACTCCACAATTTTCTCGAGTCTACAAGGTTGTAGCTCTTTCGGGGGAAGCGAGAGAGTACGGTAGATTCTTAGAAGGCTTACCAAAAGAGTTTTGACAAATGCTTGAAGAAAAGCAAACGGGTAATTGCTTATGTGTTTTCTAAGCGACTCAAGTGCTTTTTTGGAAGCATTTTGTTCATACAAGGATTCCTTTATCAGGAACTCCATAAAAACTTTTTCTGCTTTCCATCGAGCTTCCAACAATTGTTTCATATCTTTTTTTAGTTTTTCATCCAGAAAATGTCCAAAAAACTTGGCGACGCACTGGAAATTCTGATTAAAGTCGAGGTTGAAACCAACGGCGCAATAAATCTGGAAAGTTTGGAATTGCATGAAACTGTTGGAATAATTCTCCAGAAGTTCCCATGCTAGTTCAAAATATTTAATTTGAGAATGATGTCCGCCTCGCTTCCAACCAACAAGCAGCAGAAACAGCCTTTCTCCTTCGTGCGAAGAGTGCTGTCGCTTTTGAGCACATTTGTGGAAAAATCAAACCTCTTGTGGGAACATTCCATAGAGTGATTCAGAAATCCGACCAACTGATTTAATAAAGGGCTTGTGTAAAAAATTAAGGCCTTTTTTTTCTTGCGGTAAAATCGATTCCAATCTTGTGGAAAATTTTCCAAGAAGTTTCGAAAGTTGTGCCCAAGACAAACTAGAATTTGTTAAAAGCTTCAGACTGCTTACTTTGCCTTATTAAAGTGGTTTCTATTTATTTGAAAAATATCGATTAATAGTTCGTAAGATACTCTCGTTTCCAGTTCATTTACGTATTCATTGGCAATTGACTCAATTCTATTTTGAAGCCTGGAAGAATCAATGGGTTTTAAGTCTTGGATCCAACAGAATTTCTTCTATAGTCTGTTCATAAAAGAGACGACAACTGATGCCCCGAGAAAAGGTGTTTTGCGGCGAGATTGAGAACTTTTTTTGGATAAAATGGCTCACAAAAACCCCTTTTCTCGGGGCTTCAGCTGTCGTCTTTTTTCTGAACAGACTGCATTGAAACAGGAGGCTTCTATTAGCAGAAATACAGTACAAGTGCATCCCTTGAGCGTAGATTGCATCAAGATGGAGGATTTGTGTCCACTTGCTGTTGTCGCCAAACTTCAACATCTCTGGTTGAAAATTACCCAATAAAGGATTCGGATAATACTGTAGCAGACTTCTGCTATAAAATGATGCATCTTGGAGTTCCTCTTTCCTAGCATCTTTCTGTTGAAATTCTTTTTTCTTATACTAAAAACTTATTAGGCTAAAAGGCGAATTCAACCCTTACAAAGTCTTCAAACGCCTTGAGTACAACTGTAGGATAGAGTGAGTTGCACGAGAAATAGTTGAAATATCTCCACTTCCAGACTTTAAGGTCGTCGTTGCTTTCAAGAAACTCTTGGGTGTGGTTGTAGATCATTTGTGTTATCTCCAGTTTTGCCTGAAATGTCCCTTTATCTTCAGATCTCCCAGCTTCCGATAGGTTAGTTAGACTTACACCAAATTCTCTAATTTCTTCCTTCTCTTCATTTGTTGCGAATGGAGTCATCACTAAGAATAAGATTGCCTCAGAATGACTTTCTAAAGAATAGGCGCCAGCTAATATCTCATTCTTCTCGAGGAGAAATATCAAATCTTTTGTCATTTTCTGCAATTTAATTTGTCAATTCAATGAGTAAAAATATCATCTCCACTTGCTTTCAATGTTCTACAAAGTTGTAGCTCTTGCTCTCCTCTACAACTTTGTGGAACAAAAATAGGTCAAACCTATCCAAAATAATAAAAAAGATGAGAGAAAGAAATACGATAGGTCTGAATCTCAAGCCTTACTCGACGATATTGAGTATAGATGGCAAGTTCTGCCTCGGAATAGCTGATATCTCCAGTTCTGTAGCAATAAGCGTGTTTTGCAAAGCCATAGAGGTAGGCTACAATACGACGGCTTGATTCAACTTTCTGTTCATAGGTTTCGCAGGATTTCTGATCAATTTAAGATTGTTTTTATAAACTTACACTCTTTTCAAAGAGGATGTTTCCAACTTCAAATAAAATGCTGTTATATAGAAAGTTACAGGAGACGATTTGGTTCATCATTTTCCTTACTGAAACGATTACTATATTGTTCTTCTAAACGAACAGTTCGAGGCGCGCAAAAAAGGCAAAGAGGAGGTGATTTTTAGCAAAAAAAACATATTTTTTGGTGAAATTGCGGTCCCTTTAAAAGCAGCCTTTTACCTGTGTATCTAAATCTATCGTCTACTAGTGTTGGTCCTTTATCAAAAATGTACAAAACAATGTATTTGAAGCACTCAGGTGAAATCTAAACTAAACGTTTTAGCCGTCATTTGTCCTACAATCCACATATTTCCTGGACAATATTCATCCGAAACATTCATTAAATCATCGATGGGAAACTTCATTTCACTTAGCATATTCTCAAAAGCGTTTCTAACAATATTAAGTGTGTCAATTTTTACAACTGGCAATGTCTGTATTTAAGTTTTGTTAGCGTCAAAAGCCATTACCTTGAGCTTTTTTCTGTCTTCCGTCATTTGCCAAGAATAGTCTTCGTTGGCTAGGAGATTCGCGTTGATTGTCACTTGATCGGGAGTGATTAGATGCTGTTAATCTCAATTATTGCTGTTAGGAAGGAAAACACCTCCAATCCGTCGTCGAAATATTCAGCAAAGATGTTTCTAATTTGAGTGTCGATGTTTTCCGGCATCCAGCTATGAACAGTCCCCATCTTGAAGGCAGACTACTTTTCAAAAAAGGAGAGATCTTATCAGTGGCAGTCTGAATCAAACTGCTGAGAAAACTTAGTTTTATGACTGGGTCAAAAAGTAGAAAGAAGACAGGAGGATACTTGCTGGCAATTCAAGCGATGAGACTAGGCTTATCAGTCCTCCTTATCTACTTCTATTTCCACTTGCAACAGCAATCCAATGTTTCAGCCATCCGCCTCATCAAAAATGTCTGGTTCGAGTCTAAAAGAGACAAACCCGGCCTTACAAATATATGAAGCTCAGGCTATTATAGAGAAGGATCAAGAAATTGAAAGGCTTTGAATGGAAAATTCCAACAAAAATCAGCTGGAATTGGCTCAGAAAGGTTGATTTTATTTGATAAATAGTCGATGAGAAATTTAGTGACAAAATTAGAAGGAGAGTTAGCTGAATCTGAAAATAAGCATTTTGACCTGATTAATCGCTTGATTTCTCTGGAATTGAAGGTGAACCAACTGAATGAGGAAACAAGCTGAGTCAGCAGAATTTATTTTCCTGTTGTTTGGTCAAAACTGATTTATTTGAGGGCATTTTAGCTCAAAATGCGGTTCGAACAGAAAACAAATTTGAAAAACAGAGCGGAGGACAGCAAAATACATCGGTTCGATTTTTAACTTTTAGACTTTGCTTGTAGGTCTTAATCTTGGGTGGATTGTTAGCAAAATTGGGCGAATTGGGAGAATGAAATAAAATTTACATGCTCGATTCGAAGGTTCAAAGTTGGAAGAAACTAAAAATCACTCTTCCAGTGGAAATGCGAGATTTTGGAGCTGTTGTGCTCAGTGAGGCGGTAGACAACGTGTTGAAGAGCCATCCCAGTGACTTAATTCTTGTCGCTCAACGCAATATTTTTATGGTTTATTGAATCACAAATGGAATTCTTCGATAATCTTGGGCCTGCAGTACACAACCAATCTGATTTTTTTCCACCTGCTGACCAAATCTTTATTTTTTGCGATCTCTCTAGTCTAATTCAGATAGTTGCTTACTATTATCTGCTTGGTTTCTTCTGTTAGTACAGCTGCTAGGAACTAGGCGCAAGAGTTGAAAAAAAGCCAAAAGAAGATTCTTGACTCTTCCACTCCTATATTAAATCTTTTTCTTTGAACATTGATAGCTAATTTGAGTGCATATTTACCAGCTGAAAGCAGGGAAGAAAATACATTTTGTGGAAAATAGTGCAAACTAGGCCGTTGTAGGATCAAAAATATAGGTACTTAGAGAGTCAAAGATTCTCGGCTAAAATACTTATTCCTTCGAAATTCCCGTGATATCTTCTATTATCTGCTGCATAAGACTCGTCTGTCTTTCTTTTCAGTCGAGGAGTTGACTGGGTGTACTGGATTCTCGCTAATCTCCCCTCTTCTTCTCGTTTTATAGTGTAATTCTTATCAAATTAATGTATTACTGAACTGTTAACCTTTAGACCCCAGTAGCCATGATTCAATTGTTGTGTTGTCAGGAGGGTCGCGGGTTCAATGCCCTTCCCTGACTTGCATTTTTTTCATGTTTTTTGACGTTTTGACTCAATTCAGCCGCACAAAGCACACTGACTTGGCCTTTTACTGCTCCTTTGATGCACTGTAGCATTGGAATTCTCTGACTTATCGAGCTGTTAAGCTGGTCTGAGTCGAGAAATTGGATTTGTATTTAAAGAGAATCAACTTTTCAGCAGGCAAGCATCTTTTATCAATAGGATTCCTCAAAAAATGATTAAGCAATGAAATAATTGTTTGTGGACGCGACGAGGAGAAAAGCCAACAGAATAATGAAGATTTCTTCGGAAATATTTGATGGAAAAGCATGGCGAAGAGGGCCAATGTTAACACACGATATAGATAATACATATTGTGCCAGATATTCTTGGTGACATGCAGACCGTTTACTCAAAGCTTTTTCTCCCAAATAAATCCTATTTTTGAGAGCAAACAGCCTACAGAGCTTCTGTAGATGCAGTAATCGAGGTGAGACCCAAAAGCGCGAATAAAAGCTGCCGGACTGTCAAAATCTAGAGATTTTGCTCTCTTGATTGCTCACTCAGAGTAGCATTTAGTCTGGCTCAGCAATGCATCATCAATAAAATTCAAACACAAAACAAAAGATTTATTCATAAAGCGCCCAGAAAATCTTGTATTTCTTCTTTCGTAGGCTTTGATTCAGAAGCTAAAACACCTCTGTTTTTTTGCAACTGGTTTTGTGAGATAATCTCTATTCTTTTGACTAAAAAATTCATAAACTTGTTCCATATTTGGGCGGTTTTCTTTCCCATCGACCATCATTCTAAAAGTGTATGCTCTTTTAATAGACTCCAATTACCCAATGTGGAAGAGCCAAACTTCTAATGAGATTGGAATTACTTCTGGTGAGATTTGAATTATTTTTTGAAGCACTTCTGGATAGGAACGACCTTCAATAATTGAATCACCAATCGACCAATTATTTCCAGCTTGGGCAGCCAGACTTCCAGCTTTTGTTGTCTCTTCTACTATTAAATCTATGGGAAAAACTCGATAGATCATATGCCAAATGGATCTTCCCAGTGAGAAAACATCCACAGTTGGATTGTAAGCCTCGGCCGTGTAAGCTTCTTTGCAATTGTAGCCCACTGTTCCAAACCAGTATGTTTCGTTGAAATCTTCTGTTGCCAGGGCTGTATTTTTAAATATTTTTGCTATTCCAAGATCAACTATTTTTAGGATAGAATGATCCGAGTTCAAGACCATGCTGGAAGTCACTTTTTTGTCGAGAAATGGCTACAAACTTGGCTGGTTTGACATCTCTATGCGTTATTTTGTTGTCATAGAGGTAGCAAAGCCCACTAGCTGCTTGGGCAGTCCAGAACAATATCTCCTTCTCAGTGTATTTCTTCCCTCGAGCTATCACTGGAAATTCCATAAATTACCCAATTTTAAACAAAATCAACATTCACATAAAGAGCCTCCTTGACAGTATTCCATCAAGATTCCAATCTCTTTGTTGTCTTCTGTAATGAAGCCGAAAAGAGTCACGATGTGTTGATTTCCTTGCAGCTGAAGGCGGCCTTTCTTCCAGAAAAATACTCACCGAGAGTAAAGCTGTTATTTCATTTATGATCGATTGGGAGTCAAGAGAGAAAGTATCAAAATATTTAGCAACATGCAGCACTGGAGACTTTTTCGTTGCGACGAGGACTGTATTCCCTTGTGTATCAGTACCGAGGTCTTTAATCTTCTTCAAGGAGCTTTTTTCGTAGGAAACAAAGCGAGAACGCTAGCAATTTATTTGTAGTTTTTTGCGATGACTTACGCCTTGCATTGAAAGGACAATTCCCCAGTCGCCACCGAAGAGAATTCCAAGCTGGAAAATTGGGAACCTGTGGAGGAAGAGAGATTTACCTTTTCCGTTGGTATATTTTCTTTGGTTTTTTCAAACATCCCGAGTAGGGCCTAAAAATGGTTTTTTAATATCCTGCCTTACTTGAATTATTGTGAGTAGTGATTTTCGATTTAAACTTGGTAAATAGTGAGTTCTCTCTTGACTCAAAATCATCTCCTTTATGTTTATGTAGTAGCTGGCTGTTTCGATAAAAACATTAATGCAGCACCCGTCTCTCCCTCTATATTTTTCAATTTCACCAGTAGTTCGGCGTTTATAGACAAACATCTAGAAATAGTAGCTAATTACCGTATTCTTTCTCTCTTGTAAGGGTAGATTGTCATAAATCTACTCCAGATTCCACAATTTTCTTGAGTCTACAAGCTTGTAGCTCTTTCGGGGGAAGCGAGAGAATGGGGTAGATTCTTAGAAGGCTTACCAAAAGAGTTTTGACAAATGCTTGAAGAAAAGCAAACGGGTAGTTGGTTATGTCTTCTCTAAGCGACTCAAGTGCTTTTTTGGAAACATTTTGCTCAAATAACGTTTGCTTTATCAGGAACTCCATAAAAACTTTTTCTGCTTTCCATCGAGCTTCCAATAATTGTTTCATCTCTTTTTTTAGTTTTTCATCCAGAAAATCTCCAAAAAACTTGGCGACGCACTGGAAATTCTGATTAAAGTCGAAGTTGAAACCAACGGCGCAATAAATCTGCAAAGTTTGGAATTTCATGAAGCTGTTGGAATAATTCTTCAGAAGTGCCCATGCTTGTTCAAAATAAATCTGAGATTGATGTCCGCCTCGCTTCCAACCAATGAGCAGCAGAAACAGCCTTTCTCCTTCGTGCGAAGAGTGCTGTCGCTTTTGAGCACATTTGTGGAAAAATCAAACCTCTTGTGGGAACATTCCATAGAGTGATTCAGAAATCAAACCAGCTGATTTAATGAGATTGTGGTTTTTCCTTCCGTCTTCTTGCTGTAAAATCGATTTCAATTTTGTGGAAAAATCTCCAAGAAGTCGTAAAAGTAGTTCCCAAGTAGAGCTGGAATTTGTTAAAGGCTGCAGGCTGCTTACTCTGCCTCATAAAATTGGCTTCCATTTATTTGAAAAATATCGATTAATAGATCGATAGATATTCTGGTTTCCATTTCATTTTTGATTTCATAGGGATTTAAATCAAATCTACTTCGAGGCCTGGAAGAATAGATTTTAAGTCTTGGATCCAACGGAATTTCTTCTATAGTCTGCTCCTAAAAAGACAACAGCTGATGCCCCGAGTATTGGTGTTTGGCGGCGAGATTGAGAACTTTTTTGGATAAAATGGCTCACAAAAACCCCTTTTCTCGGGATATCAGCTGTCGTCTTTTATCTGAACAGACTGCATTGAAACAGGAGACTTCTATTAGCAGAAATACAGTACAAGTGCATCCCTTGAGCGTAGATTGCATCAAGATGGAGGATTTGTGTCCACTTGCTGTTGTCGTCAAATTTCAACATCTCTGGTTTAAAGTTACTCAATAAAGGATTCGGATAATACTGAAGCAGACTTTTGCTATAAAATGATGCATCTTGGAGCTCTTCCTGTTAAAATTAATTAATCAAAGCTGATTCAAAATACCCACCAATAAGCCACATTTCAAGTTCTCTTCTTTTTCCTTATACTAAAAACTTATTAGGCTAAAAGGCGAATTCAATCCTTACAAAGTCTTCAAACGCCTTGATGACAATTGTAGGATACATTGAATTGCACGAGAAATAGTTGGAATATCTCCACTTCCAGACTTTAAGGTCGTCGTTGTTTTTAAGAAACTCTTGGGTGTGGTTGTAGATCATTTGTGTTATCTCCACTTTTGCCTGAAAATGTCCCTTTATCTTCAGATCTCCCAGCTTCCGATAGGTTAGTTAGACTTACACTAAATTCGTTAATTTCTTCCTTCACTTCATATGTTGCGAATGGAATTATCAATGAGAATAACTTCCCCTTAGAATGACTTTCTAAAGAATAGGCGCCAGCTAATATCTCATTCTTCTCGAGGAGAAATATCAAATCTTTCGTCATTTTCTGGAATTTAATGTCAATTCAATTGAGTAGAACATCATCTCTTGAAAGGAATCATCCCAGCTCTTTTCTACTAGGTGAGGGGTCAACTTTTTGAAATCTTCCACTTGCTTTCAATGTTCCACAAAGTTGTAGCTCTTGCTCTCCTTTACAACTCTGGGGAACATCAAAAACAGGTCAAATCTATCCAAAATTATGAAAAAGATGAGAGATAGGTCGGAATCTCAAGCCTTACTTGACGATATTGAGTGTAGATCTCAAGTTCTGCCTCGGAATATCTTCCAGCTGTGTAGTAATTTTCATGCAGCTGAAAGCCATTGATGTAGGCTACAATACGACGACTTGATTCAACTTTCTGTTCATAGGTTTCACAGGATTTCTGATCAATTTGAGATTGTTTTTAGAAACTTACAAACTTTTCAAACAAGACGCTTCCAACTTCATATAAAATGCTTTGATATAGAAAGTTATAGGAGGCGATTTGGAACATCATATTCCTTACTGAAACAATTACTGTATTGTTCTTCTAAACAAACAGTTCGAAGCGCTCAAAGGCGAAGAGGAGATGATTTTTGGCAAAAAAACATATTTTTGGGTGGAATCGCGGTCCCTTTAAAAGCAGCCTTTACCTGTCCATTCAAAGCTATTTTCTACCAGCGTTGGTCCTTTATCAAAAATATACAAAAGGATGTATTTGAAGCACTCAGGTGAAATCTAAACTAAATGTTTTAGCCGTGATTTGTCCTACAATCCACATATTTCCTGGACAATATTCATCCGAATCATTCATAAAATAAAATTCGTAGTCAAACCGCATTTCGCTTAGCATATTCACTTTTTCGTTTATAATAAACTCACGTAGTCTGTCAATCATTACAACTGGCAATGTCTGTATTTAAGTTTTGTTAGCGTCAAAAGCCATTACCTTGAGCTTTTTTCTGTCTTCCGTCATTTGCCATGAGTATTCTTCGTTGGCTAGGAGATTCGCGTTGATTTTCACTTCATCGGGAGTGACTAGATGCTGTTAATTTCAATTATTGCTGTTAGGGAGGAAAACACCTCCAATCCGTCGTCGAAATAATCAGCAAAGATGTTTATAATTTGAGTGTCGATATTTTCCGGCATACAGCTGTGAACAGCCCCCATCTTCAAGGGAGACTACTTCTTAAAAAGGTGAGATCTTATCAGTGGCAATCTGAATCAAACTGCTGAGAAAACTTAGTTTTGTGATTATATAAAGAAGAAGAAGGAGGACGCTTGCTGACAATGCAAACAGCTAGACGAACAATAATCTGACCGGCTAACACCAAGCAAATAGTTTCTCACTCCCTCAGTTCTCTAGTTGACTTTATTTTCTGATCAAATGAAAATCTAAAAGTCTCTTTTCTTCCTTCTTCAATCAACTAAATGTTCGGAACTATTAACCTTTGGGGCCCCAGTGAACATGATTCAATTTTGCGTTGTCAGGAGGGTCGCGGATTCAATCCCCCTCCCTGACAGCCGTTGTGTCGTCATAGTGTTCGAGAAGGTTGTATTGGTTTTTCTTCTTTTGCCTAAATGTCATTGTCTTCTGCTTTTTCTCACATAAAACTAAGGATCTTAATAGGACTGATAGCAAACAAAACTCCAAGATGCTTTTAAACAATTCAAAATGTGATTTGACTTCTTTTTTACAAAAGGAGACTCCTCCTCCCTCGGGCAATCTGAAGTATTTCATATGTTGGATCAAAAAGTAATTCGAATGATGAATAATCGCTAAAAATTAAAGAAAAGGAAGGAGATTCGATGAGATGTTAGACTTATCACAGTTCTCCTTATCAGCTTCCTTTCAATCAACTTTTCATTAGTTGCATATAATTTTTTTCAGCTATTCAGTCTCTTTAAAATGTCTGGTTCGAGTCTAAAAGAGACAGACCCGGTCTTGCAAATATATGAGTTGAGTCTTTTTTTGAGCGGAGAATGAACAAGCCCAGCTCCAAGTCGAGATGGCGATATGACGAAGTGCTTTTTCAATCGGATTTCAGTATTTTTTGCCAACCCAACTCTAATCAAAAGAAAATCAACGTCTTGTATTTTTATTTGAATAAAATGGAAGAAAATAATTCGCTAATTTCCGGTGCGAATCGCTGCCCATTGAAATTGAGGGAAAACTTACCATCCTTGGGGGAAATATCGACAACGCTTATAACAATCTCTTTTTTCAACCATCCTTCACCAAATTTACTTTTTCTCTTTCTTCAAAATGTCTGTTCCAAGTCTAGCTGAGACTGATCCGGTCTTGCAATATGAGGCTACTATAATTGAGAAAAATCAAAAATTACGAGAAAAAGATGTTATATTTCTCGCCTTACCTCCACTCAGGCGAAATATGTTTCTCTTAAGCTTCGAGATTTGTATTATACGAGTAGAACTATCCGAATTTCTTTTCGAAATTTGTTCGAATTAGCTTGTATGAGCCCACAGCAGGAATGGACGAGCGAGTATCCAGAACTGTAATCCCTGAACAGAATCTCCGGTAATGGGTAGCCTTGAGACTAGAGCTCGTACAAAATAACCAGAATTCGATCAAAAACCTAAGCTCTTCTCCTCTCTCTGCTTATTCTTCAGATCACAGTCACTCTAAATGACATTCAGATTCTCCAAATAAAGACTAATCCGCCTTATCAAGACAAGCGATGACCGAATCAATAGAAATCTAACGTCGGGTTTGCCTATTCGCCAACTTGATGAGTGGCCTTCTTCCTTCAGAAAAAAGTCTAGTAGTTAATTCTGGTAAAACTACCCTAACAATCAATGCTTCTTTAGTTATTTCCGAGTTTAGTCTCAACGATTTCACAGAGAAAGAACGGATAGGAAGTGGAGGCGAGGGAGAAGTCTTTCGCGGCTACAATGGTCGACTGGGGTAAGCAATTTGACCAGTTTATGAAAGTCTGACTAAAAATCAAAATAGAGAGATCAATTTGCAGAAAAGTAGCTGTCAAGAGACTATATAGGTCGGTCGATAAAACAGAAATGAGGGAAGTTATTCTCCTAGCGAAGGTTAGTTTTATTGGTTAATATTTCAATAATTTTCCAAATAGCATTCCAATCACCCGAATATCATCCGTCTTTTTGGTCTTTTGACTCCAGAAGAAGGCTATTCATCTAATAACAGCACTTTCTGCATTGGCTACATCATGGAGTACATGGAGAAGGGGAGCTTATATAATGGTTTGTTTGGTTTTTTTTTCCCTATGTTGAGTGAAATAACAATTCTTTGCAGTTTGAATAGTGGATTGGGTTTATTCAAGTGTATAACGTTGGTATTTTCTGCCGATAATGGTGGGACTCGATTAGAGACACTAGCATAAAAATTGGTTGAAAATCTTTGGCTTTAAAAAAAAAACGTGCTCCCTTTCAACTTGAGACATCAAAATGCCATTTCCAGTGATTCATAATACCTCAGTAACATACAATATGAAACAAGTGTATTCGTGGATTGAAAAGGCTTCAAGTGGTCTGCAATATCTCCACAAAGAAGGTCTACTGCATCGAGATATTAAGCCTCAAAAGTGAGATTCCTTCTTCTCATATCGGAGTTGCAGCATTCTACTTGGGAAATCCTTAGGCGACTTGAGAATTTCCGATTTCGGATTAGCTAAAGCGGCTGGGCCACAGACAATTGCTTCTCACACTGGTGGGTGAGTATGGCTTTTGGTTAAACGAGTTGAAAAAGAATTGGAACAATAGATTATATGGCTCCGGAGCTTCATAAGGAAACTAAGTATGGCAAACCGGCGGATATCTATTCACTGACTATTACTTTTTGGGAGATTATTCACCGAGAGTTAGTGAAGTTCTTCAAAATAGTGATTAGAAGTTTAGAAGGCCATATGCTTACATGGGGATAATACTTCAGTACAAGCAAGTTAATCGAATTTTAAATGGAGAACGGCCAAATATTCAAAAGGAATTGGAGATTTCAGCCTTATTGATACGGTAATTGATTATTTCTGGCCAATCTGGCTCACTAAAATCAAAGTTTTCACTTATCGGAGTTGAAAAGTGAGGCGTAGAATTGACAAAGCAGAGGAAAACAAAAAATAACTTCCAGCGGCTGGGACAGAAACCCAGAAAGTAGACCAAAAATATCAGAATTTATTGAATTTTCCCGGAAAAAGAGGCAAGCTCAAGAGAATCTCAGAAAAGTTGTCAGCCAACAGAATGTGAATCAAAACGAAAACAAAGATGAAAAACTGAGCGGAGGACAGCAAAATACATCGGTTCGATTTACAATTTTTTGACTTTGCTTGTAGGTCTTAATTTTGGGTGGTTATGGATCCTTGAATACAATTTATTTACTCGGTTCGAAGGCTCAAAGTTGGAAGAAACTGGAAATCACTTTTCCAATGGAAATGCAAGATTTTGGAGCTGTTGTCCTCAATGAAGAAATCTATATTTTTGGAGGATATTCCAAGAATGATAATCATCAGGACTGTTATAAATTGGAAGATGATGAAAATTGGGTCAAATTGGCATCGCTAAATCAAGGAAGATATGATATTTCCAGTAGCTCTCTGGTTTACAAAGGAGACATCTGGGTTATTGGAGGATTTTCTAAAGGTTATCTAAATTCAGTAGAAATGTATGATATTTCCCAAGACAAATGGACCTACATGCCGTTAGTTTTTCTCAAACTTCAAGGAAAAACCTTCCAGAGAAATGAATTATTCAAGAACTAATGCAGCAGCAGCAGTATTTAAGGATCGAATATTCATCACTGGAGGAAGCAGCAAAGAATACTTTAAATCTATAGAGATGTTTGATCCAAAACTACAGAAATGGATTTTATTTTGTGATTTGCCTATTCAACTTTATGGCCATACGATGCTAATCAGCAATTCAATTCTATCCATTTTTGGAGGCTATGAGGGATCTTGCAAATTAAATAACGTATGGGAAATGGATATCGAAGATACCGAGAAGAAATGGACATGGACAGAAAAACAGAGTTTTAAACATCCACGAAGTTCTTTTGGAATAGGAAAACTCGCAAATGGAATTATTGTATTTGGTGGTTTTAAGGAAGACACGTCCGAAATATTTGATGGAAATGACTGGATTGATGGACCAAGGCTGCCTAATCATCTATCATCTTTTGCTTATACATCCATTCCCCGATCTCTTGAAGAAAGACTTCGAGATAAATTTTCATAATTTTGAAGCCGTATTTGTATGAAATCCACTCCTCGTTCCCTCGAAGAATGGAATTCTCATAAATTCTTTAAAAGTCATTTGTTCCCAACCCCAATCATTTGAAGGAAGAATGATTCAATGCGATCTCCTGGATCATAACTGTCAATCTGACTAAAATCCCCTGATTTCGCCATTTATTCTAGCAGATTCCTCTCATCCAAGATAGCTAGTCTCCCACGATGAATCTCATCTTATTGGCGATTTTGTTGCTTCCAGCCGTCACTTCAGTTAAGCTCTTAAATATGAAATTTGAATTCATTGATTTGCTTATCTATCCATCCCCCGCTTTTTGGGGGCCTTGGACGACTCACGGGAGCTTTGGACGACTCACGGGGCCTTAGGCTACTCTTGGACTATTTTATGAATGTCTTTCGTTTTTGGCCTATTTTTGGATTTTTGAAAATTAGAAAAAGACTTACTAATTTCTGTAGAAAATGACAAAGAGACTATAAATGGGAGCGGAGATAATTGGAGAATTATCCTTAATTGTAGGTGAGAGAAGAGAAAAAAGAGATTATTAGTATTTCCAACTGGGAAAACGGGCTAACTCTCTTTTATATATTGCCGAGAGGCCATAAAATACTGGGCAATGCTGTGACTGAAGAGACTCTATTGGGGGGGGAAGAAAGCGATATTGCTTTCTAAAGCTGATTCAAAGTCCAGTAAATATTGAGTTTGGTTAGTCACAGAGAATTATAAGATCGTTCTACTTTGATTTAATCAAATGTTCAAAGTTTGCGCCCTATTAATGATCATTTTATGGTGATTTTATTATCAGGACTTTAATTCCCGCCTGATTATGGTAAAAAGATCTCAATCTAGAAGAAAAACAAGCAGGAGCTCCACATTTTTAATGGCCAGATTATGGTAATTTTCCCCCACGAAGATTGAAAAAGAAAATCATACAAAATATTTATTGAAACAAAATAATAATTTCTACAATACGAACAGGTAAAAATAATTATTACTCAATTTTCTTGCTTAACTGAGATGAGATGACTTTGTTCGATTTCAACGCGAATAGGAGTTTTAGGAACAGACATTTGCTCAATCGGTTCTTGTACAGGAAATATTTCTGCTGGGAAAATATTAATTCGAGGAGTAGGAGTGTCAGCTCGTTGAAAACCCGCCTGTACCGGATTTTTTCCAGCTGACGACAATAACTGCTGACTTTTTCTTCGAGTCAAATTTGACATAGGTGTTTGGAAGACAGGAGGCTGACTGTAGACAGGAGACGGCATCATATGAGCAGGATGGATGTGCTGCATCATTTGATAATTTACTTTAAAAAACTTAATATTTTTTTAAAATCAAACTCACATTGAGTAATAAGAGTGGCATTATTGTTATTAAGAATTCTAATTTTATCAGTCTTTTCTTCCGATATTTCCAGAGCCAGCTGGATTTGTCTCTCAAGATGAATTTTCATTAATTGGAGCTTTTGATTTTCTACTTGTAATGGATGAATTATGGTATTGAAGAGATTTACTTGATATTTCTTCAAATCATCGAGTTCTTTAGCAACCGATTGATACTTCTTAGTCTCAATTTCGGAAATCTTTTTCAAAATCAACAACCCGTTTTCAACTTCTTTCTGCTTTTTATTACTAGCCTCGAGGTTATCTTGAAGCTGTCTAATCTTGGACAAAGCTACTTCCAACTCTTGTCGTTGCTTCTGATTTTGTTCATAAAGAGCCAACGTTGAAGGAGGCATCTCGGGTGTGCAGTCCATTTCGACGACTTGCAGCTCATTTCCATTATCTAGTTCATTTGAGATGAAATCCATCTCATCTTGTGGCTCCGTTTTAGGTGTAATTTTCAACGGCTTGATTTGCCGATGAACTTGATTGCAGAGATCTAAAAGGTCATTGTTCTCCTTAATCCACAAGGGAAGTTGTCCTCTCTGAATTGAATTAGATTTAAGACGAAAAGAAACTAACCTTGATGATGCGGATGATATTCTTTCTAGCTGCCTCCAGCTGAGTGTAAGCATTTCTTCCTTTATTGGGATGTTTAACCTGATATTTCTTGATGAATTCTCGGTTGAAGGTGACATCAGCTTGAGCGGAATTCGGCAAAGGTTGATCCAAAATAGCCTTGAGGTATCTTCGAAGGAAGGTTACGTTCTTATTATTAGCGGTAGGCATGTTGAGCCAAAGTGAAGTTGAGAGACAACTACGCAAGTATGAATATCCAAGTTTGGAGAAGCGATTTCACATATTGTGCTTTTATATTAAAGTGGTTATCTGCTTTAGTTTTCATTTTAAAAGCGATTTATGAGAAGAGATGGAATAAAGAGAAGCTCCAATAAAAGTGAGAATTTTTAATTACAAGAAAGAAAAATCATTAGATGACTGGCTCCGTTGAAGGAGCAGTGGGATCTTCAGCCACTGGGATTACAGCCTTTGACTTTGGGATAGCTAAGATTCCCTAGAAAGTCTCATCATTTAAAAGAATTGTGCTACCTTGGGAGTAGAGCTGCTTCCCATGTCTGTATAGTGGAGTCCTTCTGGATGACGAGTGAGGGGAGCCCTCTCCGGGTCATCATGTCCCTCCAGTTGTTGGTATTGCTTACGTTGGGCGATTTGATACATGATCAAGGCGATTAGAGCAATCGTTAGGAGGATAGAGAGAGCTAGAAGGATCCAAGTAACTGTTTGCCATTGTGATGTTCCAGTTATCCTAAATTTGAAAAGATGATCACTACAATTAGTTGCTTTTGCCCCCAGAATATGATAATTCCCTCTTTCCAACTCACTCATCCAATACAGTAGCCTTGGCTTCAGCTTGAGCTGGAACGACTTTCAATCTATCAGCTCCAGATGCATTTTTGGTGGTAGTATCAGCCTTCTTCACTCCTTCATTGGGGATATTCTTCTGATGGGGAGGGAGAACTCCAGTATTTTGAGTCTTCATCTGTTTGTATAATTCCTTAGCAGCTGCTTTGTCCAATGTATCTTGGATCTTTTGATAAGTCTTTTCGTCGAGCATAGCACGCGCCTGGTCGCCTAACGCTTTGTCCATGATTCCTTGAATTTCAAGTTTTTTCTGATTGACTGCATCAATTTTCTCCAAAGCTTCAGCCTCCAATCTATCGAGTTCTTCCTTCTTAGCTTGGATATCTTGGCGATATTCATCCATCTTGGCTTTTCTGTTCTCCTTCCTCTTTTGTTTGGCTTCTTGTCTTCGCTGCATCTCTTCTTTGACAGCCTGTTTTAGGCTCTCAAAGTCTTGTTTTGAATCCTCAAGCTTCTGAAAAATTGATTTCTGGGCTTGTTTTTTGGCTAAAAGCTACCTGCTTCTGTTTGTCCCAAGCTTCATATTTGGCTTGATCTACCTTGGCTACCCAATCCTCCCATTTGTCTTTGAAATTCTGGAGAGATTGCTTAAAATCCTAAATTAAAATCAAATTATGCTGATGGCCACAAAAAGACAACAAACATCAACTTCTTTTTGCTTCTCATCGGCTGCTTCTTGAACCTTCTCGTTCCATTTCTCGTTAAGACGATTGAAAAGATCAGTCCATTGTTGTTTTTCACGTTCTTTTGTCTCATTTCGGGCTATTTTCATTGCTTCAAAGGCTTTTTTCATAGAATTGAGAGCTTCCTCCCTTTGTTGAGCTTTTTCACTGTTTCGCTGCTCTTTAGCTTCTCTAATTTTCTGAAAAGAGACTTTCTCTCTGTCCATCTAATAACATTGAAAATCATAAAAGACTCACATCAAAAGCATTTTTCAGCTCTTCTCCTTTCTCTTTAAACTCCTCATTGACTGCCTGAATGGCTTTGTTGAACTTATCTTGTTGTTCTTTTTGCTTCTTTCTATGAATTTTTGATAAAAGATTGGATAGACTTACTTGAAAACTTCATAATCATTACTCCACTGCTCTTTGATCTGCTGCTCAACATCAAGAAATTTCTGGAAGCTTTCAAATAGTTGGCTACTATAGTCGGGTGTTTATTTCTTTGCCAGGGGATGATAAGAAAAATAAGAGGAGAATGTAAACGACTGGCTTGTGCGAACCAACCTGAAATAGTCCAGTTGAATCGAGGACTTGTAGATCCTTTTGTCCAAAGCAGACCGCAGCTAATACCAATGGAATGATGAGAAAGAAGAGCGAACCCCTCATCCTGGAATCTATTTTTCCGAGAGATAAAGGAGGAGCTTATCAAAAAGCTGATAGCTGAGTATCTTAATCTAGGGAAAAAAGTTTACTCGAACTTTTATCGAGTCAGGAGCAAAGAAAAGAGTCGACTTGTGTTGGTAATCTTATCGCGTAATGTAGAAAAAGAAATTGTGGTTTGGGAGGAAATACGTGCCAATTTTGTTGGTTTGAGGCTCTAAAAACTCGTAATTTTCTTTCTTTTAGATCACAAAATTGGACTAAAGAGACCTAAAGAGGAAAAGAATAATGACTGAAAGAATTCATTCCGTATCATTTTGTTTTCAGGACTACCCCTTGTTTACAAGCGAGAAAGTGAGTAGGAGCCCCTACTTCTTATCTCCACCAATAGAGATCACACGACACTGAAGGGGAGAAAAAGAGCAACCCAAGAGCTGAAAACTGCCATGTGCTAGCTACCGAATCCAAAGTCTATTCTCTTGAACAAGGAAGGAACTAGCCGGCTCTTATCTTGGAAAAGAACCAAAAATCGAGAAATCAATAAGGAAGTAGAAAAAAGTTGCGATAGTATAGGGGAGATCAGTGGACAGAGAGGGTCGACGAGAGGAGATGTCCAGTAAACAGTCGCCATTAGATTAGGACAGTCGCTGGGTCACACTTGGCCATTGGCTAGACTTTTCATGACCAAAAGAGGAAGTGTACATTGTGCCATTTTGGAGTCTAACTACGATAGAAATAAGTCTCTTTCAGGGGTTTCTTCTTTTAGAGCGATTACTATAATCAAAAGAACTCATTTTCTTCAATAATAATAGGTCTATCATTCGCGACTTTTCCATGCGAGACTAAAGGCTTGGAGATTTTAGAGATTCTTTCCTATTTAGATTTCAATTTTTAAACTAATTTTGTCCTCTAATAGATTAAGAATAGGCAGAAATTGAGAAGGGGAATCCTCCGACTCCCGAGTTTCCTCGCCCTTTATTTATACGCCCTCACGTGGTGTTCTAATCTATTTTTGGTAATGACGTGTTGTAAATAAATGTAAACTTTAATAGTCCTTCTCTATAATATGAATGAAGTTAGAAGAAGGCGGTGGAGGGTTGAATGGAAGCGCTGACGGTGAGACATCATTGTACCCTGGCATGGGTTGGTAGCTCTTTGAACGGCTTTTCTTTATCGCCTAGAAGGAGGAAATTAATCTTTAAATTGAAGAAAAAAAGCTCACTGAGTAAACCACTGCAATTATAATCAATCCAACGGTGATTATAATAGTCAGAATTAGGGTGATCATATTTTCGGAGAGGAGGCAGTGGATTTTTAGAAGAGGCGAGTGGAAAATATTATCGATTTGTTGAACTTTTGTATTTTTGAGTGCAAATCAAATGAATATTTAGGGAAGAAGTCACAAGAAAAGGGAGAAAAATAAACAAGCAATACCCAAGATTTGAAGAAGAAGGCCAAGTTACCTCTTTGATTCTTTCAATTTTTATTATGAAAAAAAACAATAGGTAGATAGAAGAACTCAAGCCAATTTTAAAGTTGACCACCGATATTTCAATACCTTCACAAGCAAATTTTGGCGCCTATGCTCTATCCATCTCAAGAAACATGAATCTAAGCTATGACAATATCATCAAAATTGCAACTAGAAATATTTAAAAAATCTACTCACTAGAACTCTAGGAGGCATCGCCAAATTATTACGATTATATTCTTGATCATCAGAATCGATTGACACCTATAACTTTTAATTTTAATATTATTCAGAGAAGAAGGAGAGACAGAACATTAACATTGTGGTCAAAAAAGTGAACAAATCACAAAATCTAAAAAAAAACGATGAAATTCCAAATTTTATATGGAACCACGTAAAATAGAAGCATCGCCAAAAATTTATACTTGTGAATAAAAAATTTTTTTAATGAGATGAAGACTTTATTCATTTTTTATATCTTTTCTTTTAAAGTCTTAACACGTTCGACGCCAAAGCCATTTTGAAAGAAAATCACGTTACTCGTTTTTTTGTGTTTTGCTTTCGTTTCTCTTTTGTTGCATTGTTCCCGGCATTTCTTGTTTTTTTTTTTAATTTTTCATCTTGTTTGCCAGTGTGCTATCACGAATGCTTGGATTTTGATGAAGGAGCACAGACAAAAATCTACACCGCTGATTGAGTTCAAGAAAGACATGGTCAGAGAACTGCTGCTGAACGAAAAGAGACCTTCAAGATGTCATTATTTGAAGAAAGTAAAAGGGCAAGGAAGGGCACCAGTATGCAAATGTCTCGGCTGTTATGCATCACTCTCAAAAACATTTGGTCCAACCTTAGCTCGTAAGCAAGCAAAGCAGGTAAACACAATGTACTTAAAATGTAATAAACACTATTGTCATGAATGTTTCCCAAAGTACCATAAAAAGTGTTTGTAAAACTTAATAAAGTTGTATGTTGTTTGTAAAAGTCAAAAAAATTTTAAAAGAGTTTTGAGGCTTTTTGAAAATTTTCATTTTTTTTGAAGAAAAAAAAGTGGCGTTATCTATCAGACTTTAGGGTAATTTAGAACTCCTGCTGCAATTCCAATTTGGGATAGATTGGAGGAGCAGAGTTGTCTTCTCCCGGCAGTCGTTGGTAAAGATGGTTCCTTCGAGAATTCTACAAATTTCCCTACATTTCAATGGAAAAAATAGTCATACCTGATAGCAGATGGTAGCAAGAAGAGCGATCGTCAAAAATACACAAATAGCTAGAAGGATCCAAGTCACATTTTGCCAAGAGGAAGTGCCTGTCACTCTGGAAAATTGAAGCCCAGTTGGATTTTTGAACTTACTTATCTAAAAAGGTGGCTTTCGCTTCTGCAGAAATAACCACAGGTTGGGCTGCAGTTGCTGCTGTTTGATTCTCTTGATCGGCAGTGATTTTCGTAATCTTTTGGTGAACCTCATCCCAGAATTCCTTCTTTGCTTCGTTTTTCTCTTGGATTTTCGCTTTTATTTTATCGAGGATCGCTTTAAGAATGACTTGCATATCTGCCCAGATCTAAAAAAACAAATTAAATAGGTTCTGAGATGGAGATTTGCCTGGGCTTGTTGCTCCTTTTTGGCCGTCTTCCACTCAGTGAATTTCTGCTTGAAGTTGGTGAAGAATTCTTTGAGTTTTGGCTCCAGCTGGGCTCGGAGCTCATCAGCCTTTTGTTTTCTCTTTATTTTTGTGGCGTTGGCTACTCCTTCAAAGACTTCAATCAACTCTCCAGCTAGTTGGACTCGTTTCTCGAAGCTTAAATCAGCCTGAAGGGGAAGATTTTAATGGAAAAGAGAAGCTTAGTTGGATTTCTTTATAAATTTTTAAAAACTTACAGGGAAAATACCGCCTCTTGGGACGACATTATCCGCAGCTGGAGGCTGAGAGGCTGGTTTAACAACTGGTTTTTCCCCATTTTTGGAATTAATCTTCTCATGAATCTGAAAAATCTACCTTTTAATAAGACAAATAAGAAATGGACCTTATTTTTAGCGTCTTCGGCTCCTTTTTTGAAGTCGTCCCACTTCTTTTTGAAATCCTCTTTCTTTTGTGCTTTTTCTGCTTCTTTTTCCTTTCTTTTTTCTTCAACTTTGGCCTTGAAGTCCTAAAAATTGGGCTAAAATTAAAAAATGGAGAATCCTACGTTAATCTTCTCCTCCTGGTCGGCTTTCAACTTCTCCCAGAATTTTTTAAATTTCTCCAAATTTTCGGCTTCCTCAGCCTGAATTTCTAATAAAAAACTAGAGAAATTACTGATTTGGTTGGCTTTGGATGAGCTGCTTTAAAGTTATCGATGGCTTCTTGGATCTTTTTAGCCAACGACCTAGAAGAATTTGAGATTTTTAGATAAGAAAAAAATCCTTACGGCGCCTGCTCAGGACTCTGATATTCTTCAGTCAATTGCTGGGATATTTCGTCAATTTTATCAAAAATAGATTTCGAAAATATTGCGTGGAGGAGAGTAAATAGAAGAAAAACAACCGGCAGCGCCCTCATTTTTGGGGACAACTGCTGTGTTGTTGACCTTATCAAAACTGCATTCGATTAGATAGAGTCGGTACAACGAGGGGTCGGCTGGACTTCTTGACAAAAGAAAAGATCCAAATTATCATTATCTACCAAAAGGAAATCTTCGTTAAAAAGGCCTTCTGACATTTTCTACCAAAAACCCCCTTGGAAATGACTATTTTCTGTGACTTTAAGGGTATTATCGCTAGTGTTATTCATCCTCTCTTTTGATTATTTCCCAGAACTTTTTCTTCTGACTGTCCAACTGAATCATCTGTCGTTTAAAAGTCCCATCCTCTAACGTTTTGTTTCATCCAAATGACCAAGCTGTCCTTCCCCAATTTTTTCAAAAACAATATATCGAATCCAATTCTTTTAAGCAAACCCGCCCCTCGTCCGAGATGTATCGACTATTTCGTTACAATTCTATTTACTGTGATGATTTTCACAGCTATTTTCTCGTTTATTTACATGGATGTGGGTGGATTTAATAAATTCAAAAAAATTATATGGCAATTATAGGCTTGGAAATGGAAGACTTCTGTCAAAAATGTCAATAATTGTGGATGTTGGAAAGAGAATTTTACAAGATATCGATCAAAGTCCATTCAAGAGTACAAAATCCAATTCAAAAACTTCATCAAACAGTCAGTTTTGACTCTAAACCATCCCCCTCGCTTTCCAGGAATAATCGAAATTATTCGACCAAAGCTGAAGAAAATTTTCGCTTTGCATATTTCTTGAAGAATGTGATGCAAATTGAAGAGACGAATGGAGACAATGGCCACGACTCTGACCATAAATTTACTTTCTTCACTGACTGGAGTGAGGAAGAGTTCCGATCGATTCTAATCCCAACTGAAAATGAGAGAAATGAAGTAGACAAAGAGGAAATACCACTAATTGACGAAAATTATCTCAATTCATTTCCAAGCATAAAAAATGTCGACTGGAGGACCAAAGGCAAAGTCACTCCTGTCAAGAATCAATGTAACCAAAGTAATCCATTTGAATCTTCTTTTAGATGTGAAAGAACCTTGTGCTTCTTGTTACGCTTTTGCCAGCATAGCCGCTGTAGAATCTCAATACGCCATAAAAATGAATTTGAATCTAAATCTATCTGAACAAGAGATTGTCGATTGTGATACACACAGCAAAGGCTGTGAATTTGGCTTCTCTGGGAGAGCAATGATGTAAGTTTTCGGGCTATTTTTGTTCAAAAATCCTCTAAAAGCAATCAAATTATGGTAGCTTTAGGCGAAAAGTCTCTAGGATTACGATATTTCCTCAAATATTCATATTTTCAGATATATTAAAAAGAATGGTCTCTACCCAGCAAAATTGTATCCTTATGAAGGAATTGATCATAGTCACACCAATTGTAGGCATTTCTCTGGGGTAAAACCACTCTAAAATAATAGAAGAAATCAAAATTTAGAATAAAACATACATCAGCGATGTTAAAAGACTCTCTCCAAATGAGAGATTAATCGCCATGTGGGTGGCTTATCATGGTCCTTTAACTTTCGGTATACAGTAGAATTGATTCTCCTAACCTCAACAATTTAGGAATGAGAACGACTTATGAATTTGCCTTCGTCCAAGATAAGATCTACAGTCCTTCAAAGAAGGAATGCGATGATTTTAATGTTGGACGACATGCCATGGCGATTGTAGGATTTGGCACAGAGGGAGGAAAGGACTTCTATTGGGTTAAGAACTCTTGGGGAGAGAATTGGGGAATAAATGGCTATTTCAAATTGGCTAGAGGAGTTAATACTTGCAGGATGGCTGAAAAAGTCCTCGTTCCTTTTATTTAAAAATAAAAATCTTATTTTTTGGATTCTTTCTGGGAAGAAATAACAAACAAAAGCGTTCATTCAAATGGCTTTTTAGTGAGAAAGGAAGTGACACACTCTTTTATTTCACAATCTTTCCCCTTTACTCAGCGAGAACCAGCTGTTGGTGGTTAAGCGATAAAAGAGATATTTCTAGGTGTGAAGTGTTCAAAGAAAATTACACAATCTCTTCGTTAAAAATGAGCCTCCTCCTATTACCCCAAGCAAACAATGTTTCCAAAGTTTGGCGAGAAGAAAGAAACTATCCTCATGGTTGAAGGAGGAGAAGTCATGCAGTCAGCTTCAAGGTAAGATCCCTTCCCTCTTAGCCAACCAACCTTTTTTCAGAAATAATAAGCCATTTCAAATAATCTCTCTTATCATTATTTTTCTTCTTATTTTGGTATGTAGATATAATGTAAAAAAGGCGATGATTCTTCATAAGGCTAGGCAATCCAACCTATTGTAATCAGCAGCCTTTCAGCTCAATGAAGCTAAACAAATCGAGAGATCTGATGAATTTGAAATAAGTTATTCGTTTGACTCTCAATGTAATGAATTAATTGGAATTATAGCTAAGATTGGGAATGCAAAATGTAACAAATATTGGAATATTTTTACAGATTTTTTAAAGCAGTAAGCTCTTAGCCATTTTAAACTAAATTTCCTTCAATTTTTAGAGAGAAAAAATTCTATTCGAATGATAAGATGATCGAGAAAATTGGTGTTTTTATCAATAATTTGGAAAAATTCATCGGATGGGAAAAGAAATACAATAGAAGTGTCTCGTTCGGCATCACGTCTTTCGCTGATTCTTCAAGAGCTGAAAAACAAAAGGTTGACTTTTTATTTTTATTCGAATTAAAAGACAATCATCTTTTCAGATGGTTAGACTCTTAGAGTCAACCAATAGAACCCAATCAGCTCGAAGAAAGCAAAACCTCCCGCTGGAAAGAAAAAGTGTCGATTGGCTCGCAGAAGGGAAAGTTTCTCATGTCAAGAATCAAAAAGATTGTGGCTCTTGTTGGGCCTTCGCTACAGTCGCAGCTATTGAGGCACAAGCCAGAGTCAAACTCAATCGGGAGATTTTATTATCCGAGCAAGAGTTGATCGATTGTGACACTTCTAATGACGGCTGTAATGGGGGCTTACCTCTCGAAGCCATGAAGCAAGTTCAGTCAAATACTGTAACTCAACGTTTTGCAGGTATATAAAAAATAAAGGTCTTAGCTATGAAGAATCCTATCCCCATTCACCTCTAGTTGACAAATGTAGAAATACAAATAAAACCGTAAGCAGGAATAAATTTGATTTAAAGCGATCTTCCTCGCTTTCAGTCGAAATTCTTCATCTCCAAGTTCTACGAATTTGACTATAAAGATGAAGATAGCATAGCCAATTGGATAGCTACCAACGGTCCAGTCACATTTGGTAAGAAGAAATCTATATTCTCAATCAATCTTCTTTTAGATATGAATGTGGTGGAGGAGTTTTTCTATTATACAGGAGGAATCTTTAATCTCGATGAGCGTACATGCAACAATGAATTAATTGGACGACATGCAATGACAATTGTTGGCTATGGGACAGAAAAAGGACAAGACTATTGGCTGGTGAAGAACTCTTGGGGAGAGAATTGGGGAATAAATGGCTATTTGAAGCTGGCCAGAGGGGTAAATGCCTGCTCAATGGCTGAACATGTCATAGCTCCTATCATCTGATAAATTATTTGAGAAGATAGAGATTGTTTGTAGAAGGGAGGGGGTCAAAATCTGTCGAGTCAAATCTTGTCAAAAAATCCTAGTTTGGATTGAACTTTGAAAAGCTCAGACTCATTCCAAAAATAAGCATTTGAGCAAAAATGTCGTCTGTGCTGAGCCTCGCCTCCACCCAAAAAGATTCTCAGGTTGGTTACTCCTTTCTCTCAATTTCTAATCAAAATTTTATTTTAGGAATCGCTGATTACGGCTGAATCTCCGACGTTCTCGACTGGATCTGATGAATTGCCGCTGATGCCAGCTGGAGATGGTAGAAAAAACGGAGGCCTTACCAACCAGGATTTTCCCCACCGCCGTCGTTGTCGTGGCAAATCCCTCAAGTCAAGTGTTGGCCAAGCTGCCCCTCTGATGAATTCTACCGCTGCACCTGTCTTCGATTCTCGGAATAGATTCAATTTGTACGGTAAGTTTTTTTGGGGGGGGGGGGGGGGGGGGGGGGGGACAAAAGCAATTTTAAAATTTTAAATTTTTTAGACAGCTCGACCACAACTCCCGGAATTAATCGTTCTCGTCCTCACTCAGCGAAGGAGTCATCCCCTCAAAATAATTTCATCAGCTTTGAACACGAGACGATCAATCTCTCGCCAGATGAGATGAACCATATGAAGCCATTTTCGAAAGGAGATGATCTTCTCTGTTTTACCAAGTCCTCCGTAGGCCAGAAGAATTTCTGCTACCCGTTAATTTATATCTCACCAGCTGGAGTTATCTCAATTGTCCTCTCGTCTGAGATCATCGTTGAGACGTCTGTCGATCACAGCATTCGAGTTGTTCGCCACGGAAACTTTTCCACATACGTCAATGGCCAGGGAACCAACTCCTCCGTCGTCCATCTCAATGCTCGAATCCTTCACACGCAGGACAATGGAACAGTCGTCGGGCGATTCGTCTCAGCTCACGATAAGGTCTGCATTTTGGGAAATAATGGCGTCCTCTTCACTATGGACCATCTTCGTGAGGCTTTTCTCGTCAACAGTAGCAGCAAAGGTCAGTTGTTTAAAGGCTTTTTTTGTCTTTTAGAGAAAATCCATTTCTAGGAGCCTCTTCGGTTGTGGCTGATTGCTTCCAATTTCCTCGTCTGGCAAGCGACTACACGGTTCATCAGTTCTACGCAAATACCCAAACCGGCCAGGACTATATCCCACTTTGTCAGGAGATTGTCGACTCGGCTACCTATGACCGTCGAGCAGATGGCAGTCTTCTGATGCAAGTCAACGGCATGACGATTCGATACATGAACAACGGGGATGTTGTAATTGATGCCCGTCCTCGGCACATCTCCTGCTCGGCTGATGGGAGTGTCCATTTGAGGACACCGAATATCGACATAGGAGTTCAATCATCTGGATCGGCATTTATTAAATTTGGACAGAAGCGTGTCCATGTCTCCGTCTCGGGAATGGTCGTCTCTGATGGCTCCAGCTGTACTTCGATGGATCATTTCGGACATATTCTCCTCTCCACCTAAGGCTGAAAGCGCTTTTCCACTATCCCAAATTCTGGGCTCAAATTGTAGCCTCTCCCCTATGAAATTTGTTAAAAATGTGATCCCACATTTGTATCATGTAAATTTCTGGAAATAAAGTTTCCAAGTTGATTTGATCAGTAAATGTGTTTGAACAAACAAAACAGTAAAATGTCATTACCAATTTCATCAGCTAGATAGCCGTTTACGATCGTAATCTCGATAGGGCCATCGGCACTTTTCAGCTAGCCCGCAATGGCACTCTGCCTGGCAGTTCTCCTCGTGGGAGCATTCCTCGGTTGGTTTAGCTTCCCCCTAGGATAATAATTGTTAATTTCTAGTCTATAAATATCTGCTATCTCTGCGTGTCTCCAATTTATCGAACAAAACTGTTGCGATTTCTGGATGCGACACTGGCTTTGGCCATCTACTTGCTCTAAAATTAGTGAAGCTGGGAGTCCCAGTTATAGCCGGCTGTTATTCAGAAAAGGTTTGTCCTTCCCTCGATCTCTTCAGGTATCATGTGCGCAATGAGGCGCCTAATTATAGCGGGAGAGAGAGAGCAGGTGCGCAGCTTTAATTTACCCGGATTTAGCCAGCTTAGGAGAAAGTCACGGATGCTAATTGTTCCACTAATCCGGTGACTGGAGATTACCCAGGCGCATGTGATAAACAGCCCAAGCAGACTTAGAGATTACTGTAGCCAGAGATTTTGAGAGGAGGCAATTAAAAGCTAATTTAAAATTCCTGCGCCTTTTGCGTAAACAGATTATAAATTGTAGTTATAAGAATCGCAGGAAAACAAGTTCAATTGGACCAATTGACTAAAATCAAACTAGAGAAAATCAAACATCCCGCTTTTTTAGGGAGAAGATGACCTCAGAAAAGAATCAAAAAGCGATCTTCTCTCAACTTACCGACTAGATGTCTCTAACAGCGAAAGCGTATCAAAATTCGCCGATTTTGTTGGAACCAAAGTGGGAAAGCAAGGCCTTTGGGGAGTCGTATGCAACGCTGGAATCCTTGGCTACTCAGGACCGGATGATTGGCTAACCGTTGATGATTATATCAAGGTTTTTTTTCTCTACTCAACTAGTAAGAAATTTATTAGGCTATGTCTGTCAACACATTCGGAGTGATGCGCTTCACCCAAGCTCTCAAGAAATACGTAAAAGTTCAAAAGGGAAGAGTGGTGATTATCTCATCAGTTTCTGGGAGAACCCCTCGCCCAACTGTTGGTCCTTATTGCGTCTCCAAGCATGCAGTCGAAGCCTATGCTGACGTCATCCGGTAGGCCTTTCTTTGCCCCCCTTTTTTAGACTCGAATTTTTAGTCACGAATTATGCGACTTTGGAGTAAGTGTCCATCTCCTAGAGCCTGGCTTCTTCACCACAAATATAACTCAAACCGCTACAAAAGATTTAGATCAGGTTTGGAGTCGATTGGACAAAGAAACCAAGGAGGAATACGGGGAGAAGTTCTACAAAGACTGTAAGTTGAGAGAAACCAGATGGAGAGAGGTCAATCGCGCAAGTAATTAATCAAAAAATAGCCAAGATCTTTCTCATTTTTTTGCTTTAAAACTCTGCAAAAATTTCCCCCAAAAGGGGTCATTTCCCCCCATTCCTTTCAATTTCTAAGAGAGAGAGAATTGTGTCCATTTTATATGAGCAGCTGATTAGAAAAATATGTCAAATGATGGCATGCAAAGTGTCTCTAGCTTGCTTGAGTGAGGATATTTACGTTTTAGACAAAGACGCTCGTTTCTCTCGTCTTTCCCATTGTGCAGATGATCTCTCGCCTGTGGTGAATGCGTACGAACATGCTCTCCTGGCTAAATTCCCGAAGAGTCGCTATTGGGTTGGATTGGACACATGGCTCTTTTATATTCCGTTGGCCACTCTGCCTACCTTCCTGCAGGATCGAGTGATCGCTTTTCAGCGAAGAAATCGGTCTTTACCGCAATCTGTTGAGAAGTGAATAAAGATATCGCGACGGGCGCTTTTTTTTCTCGAAGAAAACTCGGCTACAAATATGGGAGAGGTCAAGCGGCGGTCATTCCAGTTGCAGCCATGTTTCAAGATGAGGCTTCTTCCTTATGGTCCATTGAGGACTCCTTTTATAGTATTTCTCACTTCTCGCCAAATCAGTCTGAACCAAATTTTTGGGATCTTCCATCGGATTCTCAAGGCGAATCGCTGTTTGGAGGCTACAGTAATCCGGAACAGAATTCCCTTGAGAATTTCTTCGATTTCCCCAACTTTTCACCATTGGAATCATTATCGTTTTTTGAAGATGGCCAAGGCTACAATAATCATGAAAACGAACTAAATATTCCAAATATTCCTATGGCTTATTCTCCCCTCCTTCAGTCTTTTGAAGAGCAAAGACCTGCCGAGGAGAATCCAACAACATTCCATAGTAATTCTACCAGCACTTCTAGCTGGGAGAGCCCTACTAAAAACGTCTCACCCATCATCTTCTCTAGGTAAGAACCAACTTTTTAAAATACAATAATCTATCTATAGTAACCCCGCGTATCAAAGTTGGAAGGATTCTAATCTGATCAGTCAGCCAATTCTTCAAGTTATGCCTCTCGCTCAAAAGTAAAAGCTCAAATCTAGAGACATTTTCAGGAGAAATTGCAGTTGTACTCACACGACCGCTTTCGCCACTTCTCCAACCCCCTACCCTGTGCTAATGTCTTTGTTATCTGCGAGAGAGTCTCCTTATTCGCGTGGAGATGTATCGCGATCTAGCAAAATGACTGATTTCTCTGAGAAGGAATCAAATCTGGAGTCCTTGGAAAAGCTGGTTGAAAAAATGCCGAAGGTTGAAGTTCGATTTTTGAATGAGAAGATTAGTGAAGTATTCCTTGCTTTTCGACTTCAAAAGAAAGCTGAAAATTTCAGACGAAGTCGAAGCTAACTCTTGAGAGAATTAATGCCGCTACATTGAGCAAACAAGCGAAGACAAAGAAGAGGAATTTGAAAGCGAAGCAATATTGTAGAAAATGCACAGCTCACGGATCTAAGCAGCAAAGAAATAGAGGTAAGGCAGATTATCTGGGCTTTGTAGATTCGAGATATTTTCAGAGTACAGATGTCCCTACGATTACTGCCCTTGCTTCCTATGTGGCTTATCAACAAAAAGAGAGCAGAAGCTAAAACCTACAATAGGCAACAGCCACGAAGATGATTATTTTAATCCCCAAAAATGTTGAAATAAAGCGAAATCAAAAAACAGAGAGAACGCTCACAATTTCTCACTTTTGAGTCAGAAAGTGCCGCCAATCAGACCTCTCGAAGATTGTCTGCCACAGCCTGATACGTGTGACTTTTCTCTCCTTCTAATCTCTTTAACCAAAATAAAGGGGCTTATAGATGAGGGGATTGCAATGCTCAGTGCGGTAGAGGCAGTAATTTTTGCGGCAGATGCGAGTGCCCACCCACGGCTGAAGATGAATGGCCAGCAGCGGTTCGGAGAGGAGA
Organism: Oscheius sp. JU1382; assembly: GCA_932521405.1. NCBI lineage: Eukaryota > Metazoa > Nematoda > Chromadorea > Rhabditida > Rhabditidae > Oscheius > Oscheius sp. JU1382. Next base: position 9,370,756 of record OW051479.1, read on the forward strand.
AAGGAACGCACAAAGACCTAGCGTTTCTCCTCTTGATGTTCCCTTGATCCCAGGGTATTTGTTTTTGGACATCTTTTGCTGATAAATAGGTCAAAAGAGATCCCCAGATGGTGTGAAGAGGAGTCTCGCTCATCAATAATGGCAGGAGAATCAAACTTCTTGCAACTTCTTCTGTTCTCATTGGCTTTATTTTTGGCCATTTCAGTCAATTTCCCGATGATTTGACCCAGAAAAGCTGGCCTCAATGAAATGGCCAGACGTTCCCATGACATTTTGTTGTTACGCGCTGAGAATGGAGACAGTCTAGACTAAAAATGTACTCAAGAAAAGACAGGGTTGAACATAAAAACAAGTTCGCTAGACGTACATTTATGAATATTCGATTATTTTCTACCGAAGCGATCATATGGGAAATCGTCCTCGAGAGACAGTCATTTCACTCCGCCTCCAAAAAAAACCTCTACCAGCTGTCCCACAAATTTCCCCCCTTTCAAGGTCTCTCTCACATGGTGGCTATCATTCTTTCAAAACCGCAACTATTCTTTTTTTGGGAGGGGGGAAGTCTCCTGACCTCCCGCTGTCATATGTCCTGTCGGGGTAATCTATCAGCTGTGCTTTGGCTTCTTCCATATTTCATCATCGCTTTTTCCAATTTTCTGGTTGGCTGATGAGAATTGAGACAATTCTTGTGGAGAAGAGCCATCATTATTCTCAGAAAAATATCTGCTCTCAAAGTGGCAATTACGCGTTGTGCCGTCTATTTTATGAGAGGAAATGACTCCAATAGTAGTGGTCAATTACAGTGAGAAAAAAAACTGACACCTTTATGTGGTTTGAACATCAAAATACATATTGAACAAAGAAATACATAAATATGCATATACACGACTCAATTCTGGACGAAACTCACTCAAATATTCATTGCTTCCAGCTGACTTTTGATTTTTCAATTGTAATAATTAAAAAACGCATTTTACGCAAATGATGGAAACATTTACAAGGTGTGTACAAGCCTTTGTGTCAACGATCGTCTTTCTTCAGTTTTCTCATGACTTTATTGAATTTTCTCCCCAAAGAATGACTGACTGACTTCTTCCAATAAGTAGGTGCCAATAGCATAGCAAAGCAAAGAGAAGAAAATAGATTTGCTTTTATGTCTTCGAGAGCAGGTGGGGGCCACCATCTGCTGTCAAAAATTGATGCGTAGCTTTTTAGACAGATAGCGACTCATTTCTTTCGGCCAGATGCAAGACCTTTCTATTGTTTTTTATTGGACCAAAAACTATTGCATCATAAAAGTAAGTGAAACCAAGAGCCTCAAGGTTAGAGCTAAAATCCCCTAAAGATTTGAACTTTTTCCATTTATTTTTAATCATCTATAGTCCCAGAAATAGGGCTAGGCTAGGTCTAACTTTTGAATACAATAGTTGAATCATAAACAATGCGTCGACCTAGATGAGTCAAGCGATGGCTCACTTGCCTCGTCATTTCTCTTCGGCTAGAAGGTCCGCTTTTGGACTCAAAAACAACTTTTAATTTTGACCTTGCGGTGTCGTAAAAGCGGATTGACAGCTTAATTATGCAGATTTTTGGAGGCTGGCAGTACCAATGGCTATTTCTATTTAAATTCTGGTTGAGTTTCACTTAGCCTCTGATCTCAGCAATTTCCAGTGGGGGGAGCAGGCCGTAAAAGAGAGCCCGACTAATGACTGGGAAAGCTTTCAAAAAGGGCAGATTTATGAGAGCTGGCTCTTAATTCTTAAAATATAACAGGTTGCTTTTTGATTTCGATGGTGGAATCCTAATGCTCTTAAGGCTTATTTTAGAATTGGAGAATTGGATTTTTACTCTAGAGAGTAGATTGCGGTAATCTAATATGAATAAATCAGCTAAGGAGACCCCACCAAATCTGATTTTTTTCTAATTCTTAAGCTAATTTTAGCGAGGAAGCGCTTCAAAAATTCCCCTCTGTAAGTTCCTTAAAAATTAATATTTTTTCTATCAAAGCTGCTAACTTTATGGGCTGTAAAGTGGTAGTTTGTAACTAAAAACGAAAATCACATGTCCTACTTCTATTTCCGAGTTCTCAATAACACCGCTTGACACAACTTATTGAGACGTAACTTTCTTGCAGAATAGAAGTCTAATCAACTCCTTGGTTCGAAATTAAGAATAGAACATGGGAGACATAAAATCTCAGAATCTAATTTGCGAAAATTCCATTTGATTCGAATTTATCTACTCTTTCCCATTACGGTAGCTAATTGAATTCCGATCCAAGGCTTCTTTTTAGATTTTGGATTAAAACTAAGACTTTGAGTCAACTTGAAAGAAGAACGCCGATCACTCATGTCGAATTAGTTAAATATCTAGCTGGGCAGCTACCGCAGCTAAGCTCACCTGCCTTTTAAAAGGGAGCACGGCTAATTGGCGGCAATTTACAAAGTTCTTTTCTAAAATTTTGCCTATACTTTCTCAAAATGTAGGCCAAAAATAGAACCTCAGACACAACTTTTCGCTCGAGAATTACTCATTCAAAAGGTCAAATAATTGTGCAGCACGCCTCAAAGTGCAAAGAAGTTACAGCTTTTTTCGCTTTTCTCTACTACCTGTTACTTTCATGGTAAATTTGAGCGAGTTTCATCAAGCGAAAGCGAATTTGTGAAAGAATAAAAAGCAAAGAATGGAATGCCATTCATTGAAATTCTGTGAAGAAACGCCTTATTTTTCTAGAAGCGATGATATTAAAATCGTTGGTTTTTTCTCTCTCTTTCTGCAGTCAATCTTCCCATTTCTATCATTTTTTTCAGAGAATGGATAGAGATGACACGCCTTTGATGATATATTCTTCTTGCGCGGAGACAGCTGTCAATTTTGGGCACATGCAGGTGGCTGCAAGAATATCTCATTCTCGTCTATTTTTACCTTTGATTACCAAGTAGGTATGGCTAGACGTCTCATTAAAAAATTTGTAGGTGCCAGTCGTAAGGCTACAACTATAAATGACGCACTTCTACCTTGTTATTTCAAATGATTTACGCAAGTGAAGATTCAAAACAACCACAAATCGTGGTTTCTCTCATTTTAGCCAGCCAATTATCTAACTTCCTAAATCTCCTGGCTATCAGCTTTTTGACGAAAAATGAATGTGACTCGTGGCAACATAGATCAATCTTCTATCATTTCTGGATCATCCTATCTTTTAATTCAAATAGGAGAGCTTCAATCTATTATCAGGTTGGTCCCTGGGTTAGAAAGGAGAAAGTGCGCCTTTAAAAAAGTTGTGTAACTTCTTTACACTTTGAGGTCGCCGGTTACAATAATTTGCCCTTTTGAATGAGAAGTCTGGCCTTATTTTGATCCAAGATCCTTCTTCACAAGAAGTTGGTCTAACTCAAAAAAAGAGAACAACTGTTACCACCGGTTGAATACGTGGCACGTGGCAGAATAGCTATTGCGCAACCGTTGCCTAAACTATCCAACTGCTAGACAGATCCAATTACGCGATGACTAGTAATCTATATGTGGTGTAATAGTTTGTCCCATAAATCTGGCATCTCGAATATAAACAAAGCAATAAACCTTAAAATTATACCCAATTTTTGAGGGGAGAGAGATAGACAACCGGCAATTTTCTATGCGACTGAAATTGAAAAGCCATTTTTAGATCTCTCCAAGATCAGACGACCAGTTCCTGGTTGAATGAATAATTGTAGGAAAACGACACTATTTGGCATTCACGCTTCTTTTTTTATCTTCCAGCCATTAGATGTGATGCACTTTCACGTGAGAGATGAGCAGTCTCCTCAATAAATTGAAAGTTGACACAGAACCCTTCAACCAGACAGTCAACAACATATGTCTAGACCATCTTGAGTCATCTAGCAGTTTTAGACTTCTTTTGCGCCAAAATGTCTCACATGCACACGTGGTCTAGACGCTAGGGTCTAAAGTCACGGATATCAGTCGAATTTCTTGACACAGCATCCTTCCTTTACTTCTTGGGCTTCCTGTAAGAATCCGGCCGGATGTTGGGTCCAACCACCTGTTGAAAACTCTGAAAGGCGCGAAGTAAAAGTGCCACTTTTACGGAAGCTGAATTGCTGATCGGAGATTTTTATCAACTGCCCATTATAGCGCCATGTTTCGAGATATCTTATTCCTTCTTTTCTCATTTCTGTAGCTCAGCTGCTTTGGTGATCATTTGAGGTCCAGAGGCGGGCAACGCCTTTTAGGGCCCGCCTTCACGGAGCTCCGCCTCCCTGCGGCTCTGGTAGCTCATTCAATTGGCCACACCTGCTTACAGCCTAACCACTTTTTTTTAGTTCCTTTGGCTGTTTTTGGCCTTTGTTTGGGTTTTTCGACCACTCTTTTTGTGGCTTTTTTGGCTTCTTTGTTTGGGTTTTTGACCACTTTTGCCCCAGACCATCTGCCCTACAAAATGATTCAGCATAAGCATCCGTTTTTCTTGTATTCTTCCACATCTCCGCTTTGGTGGCTTTTGTCTCCCAGACAAGGCCAATTCACATCATTTTTCTTTATGTGTCTGGCTGTATGACTCCACTGAAACAGCTAACGTAAAAAAAAAAAGAAATGTTTTGCCTGGGGGCATCATTAAGAGATCCGCCTGCTAGATAGTGCTTGCTGTTTTGTGCCAGTGTTGTATTCTTTTTCAGCAGAGAAAGACAATAAATATAAACAGGAAACTAGGATTGTAAGACTTATCAATTTTGGGCGTTTTACGACTTTCTTTTCGACTCAATTTCCGCTATTTTCATCAAAATTGGGAGACAAATTTTGGCCTCAAATGAATCAAATTAGAAACGTATTATTATAATTGGCTATTTGCATTTTATGACTTCCGTTTCAGCAATTTTCGAATAAGATATGGCCAATTGACTCTAGATTATAATCAGAAAGCCAAGATTATATTTTTATTTAAGGCTAAACGTTTGCAGACAGGAATTCAAATCAACCTTGAGGGAGGCATAACAACGCCAGAATTTAATTTATTTTTCGTTAATTTAGCGGCAATTTCCCAGATCCTACGGTAGACTGGACTCTTTGATCTAAGCCGCTTATTTTGCAGAATTTTTGATGATTTAGCGCATATCATCTGATCTTTGGAGGCACTGTATGGTTCATTGAACATACATCTAAATGCTAATTTTCCTTCCTTCCAGCTGGGTGCACATTTCTCGTGGACGCTTCTTCACTCCAAGCTTTGTTTAGAGTATGATGGCAAGAAAATTGAGTACAAAGTGAAATCATCTCTCCTACAAAATGAATCGAAAAATGAGAATTTCCTATCGCCCATAGTTGTCATTTTGTGTTACATCTCTTGGAAAAGTTATCAAAGATAAGAGTCGAACCTATTTCTGTATCGGCCAGAACAGTTTAAATTCTAAGAGGAGCGAGAGAAAAAGCGCTAGGGTCAAACGCTCACAGGCGTCCCTTTCTCTCTCTCTCTCTCTCTCGTTCACGCGATTGATATCAATTTAACAATTTCTCTGCCATCCAAGGTTATCATTTAGTTTTGGGGAGCTTCTTTCCTTCATTTTTAGATTAATTTACGGGATGGGAAAGGGCCTATTCTTTCGTTGACATAATAGAAGTCTCCCCTCTCTTAACACCTATTGCGGTAGAGTCAAAAGGCCACCTTTAGGAGGTAATAATCCGCACAAATGCTTATAAAGAGACCGAATGACATATGACCCTAGTATTCGCTAGTATGCAGGTGCATGTTCTGGATCATTTGAGACCTCACGGATTCCTAGGATATTTCCGCCCATAGATTAGGAGAAAAAAAGCTATAGGCTAAAGGGATGATTTGGATTAAGGAGAGATTAATCCTTTCTCTGCACGTGAGGCGTAATCTTTCTAAGAATACGAATAATGCCAACTCTCTATTCATTCTGGGGGGAAAGAGGGAAAGCACAATGGAATTCTCTTTTTGAAGAAAGAAGGGGTCATTTTAGGTTAAATCAGCTTCTTCGCTTTGAGTTACTAGCTTTTTATATTAAAAATCGGTTCCGTTAGTTAAAATGATACGGAAATGACCACCCAGATGATCTAATTGCGAATCATCATGACTTTTTGTCATAGATGACCTTCACCTTTCTGAGTTACAAAAAAACTTCCTATCGCGTCGGTCTCAAAAAAATAAAACTTAACCTGGAGAAGGCCTAGGCGTTCTCGCTGCACTCTCAATTTACTGCCTTATTTAGATGAAATTTATTGGCAAAGAGGGCGGTAAAAATAACGCCTCGACCTCCACTCTTTTCAGATTGAAAGCATTATTTTCGGAGGGGAAAGGACCGTAACCCTTTTGAAGAAGTCGATTCATTTGTTGGAATATTTCGTTTCTCAAATCAAATCGTGGGAAGAGTTCTTCTCTGCAAAGATAACGGCGCTTTTTTGTCTCCTTTCTAGGACTCAGACTAGAGAGAGAGGGAGATCATTCTATTGCCAGCTAATAATAAGCTCTCCCACCTTTAGTCATCATGGTTAATTAGAGCTCCTACCTGCCGCTAATAGCTAGCTGACGCTTGAGGCTTATTACAGGATCTGCTCGGGTTTGCACGATTACGGTAATAATGTTCAAAGAGCATATCTTTGAGGGAGATTAGACAAGCGGAGGCTGGCCGTAAAATTGGCTATAATTTTGAGCTAAGATTATAGCGATTTTGCTGAGGATCATACGACTTCTTGACGTTGCAAATCACTCCCCACTTTTATGTCATCAAATTGGTAGCTTCTTTCCTCAAAATGAGGTACAATTTCACATTTTTGATGGACTTATTTGTCTAGGCTGAGAGGGCATTTACGGGTTTAAAAGAATTCAACAAGTTGGCTCATTTTTACAAAAAATTTTGACGAAGAGCTACCTTAAATCACTAGGAAAATGAAAGCAAAAATACCCAAAGAAGGAAAAAAGAAAGCGCGCTTCCAAAAAGCTATAGCTCCTTTGCACTTTGGGGTCGCCTCCCAGGAAAGTACAGAAAATTGTCTTAATTCAGGATTTTTACTAGTTGCTGTAAGATCAAAAGTTCTTGTGCCCTATTTGAAGAGTAGTAGCAGTCTCTCTCTCTCTAATACTTCGATCTCAAATTTCTCGTATTTGATTCAAGGTGTCATTCGTTGTGTTTTGCACTTGAGAGAGATCTAGTCTAATTGGCACCATGCCGTAACAGGCAGAGCAAAGGTACGGCTGGGGGAAGAGTCAGAAAAGGTAACAGCCGGGTGATTAAGCGGGCGTGACTATCCCAGTCTACCTATTGCTGGCCATTTTGAGAGAGTGGGCTTCTAGTTTTTTTACTCCAGGTGGGGATTTCATTTTTTGTATCTTTCAAAGCTATCGTAATATGGCTTCTCCTATTTGGATTAGAATCTTCTAAAAACCTACTAAATCAAAAGCAAGCATTAATTCGCTTGGTCCGCGGGCCTTAACAAATCTTCAAGAAGTGTTCATTTTTCTTGGAGTCGGGAGATTGAAACAATACGAAGCAGGACGGACCTGCTCGTTTGCGAATTATCCTAGAAATTGTGAAAATTTCTCAAGGAGAAAGAGCCACAATAATTTATTCCGCATGGATTACGATTGCTACGTATCACCTGCCTAGTCTTGGCGTAATCTCCACCGAACCGTCTGAAATTACTCTCCGGATTACAGAGATGCCACACCTGTCCTCTCTGCGATTAGTCGTCTCATTGCACGCATTATATCCTCGCCTTTCCAAGGAATTAATCTACTTACCTTATTAATCAAAATAGAAAAGATTTTTGAACTCTTTTACGAACTATACTAATCGCATACAAAATATAACCTCTAATCGGGGAGATGGGGGTGTATAGTTAGTAAAAAAAGTGAGGTAAAAAGGCTGATAACAAAATTTATGGCGGTCAGCAGGGCTGAGGCGGCGTCTGCTGAGCTCTAGGAGGCTCAGAACATTTCAGGTTTGATGGGCTATATGGTAGTAATAACTAGATTTCTATGATTATTTGCTTGTCTATCTCCTACTTTTTTTTCCAAAGCTGCAGCTTGTTTTTGGTCAGCTGCGATCGGCACAAGGCGGCAGCTGATAAGAGCCTAGATCGTTTTTTGTCAAAATGGCACAAGTGTTTTGTCTGCCCATCTCTCTCTCTCGCCTCCCCTCTTGCCATCAAGCGACAGTTGGTGCAGGAAAAATTAAGAAAAACTCAAGTGAGGAGGTCATAAATTATCACCAGGATCTGCTCTCACACTCTCGGTGTAACAAAATACCATGGGGGCAGAGATTTTTAGTAGCGTTTCGTCTCACAAACCAATTTGTGCAGTCAATACATTAACCTTTTCCTCGCTACTTTTTCTCTCTCTTTCTTGTCGTTTTTTTATTTTTAAATTAGCTTGCATCTTCCAGATTTCGCTTCAAGATGAATAATTTCAATTATTTCCTTTATTTGGTTAGTTTTTCTCAATAGAGATTTAATTTCAAATCAGAATCAAGTCGCCCTTCAGCAAAACATTCAAGGGCGGCTTGGACTCCAAGCTCAACACTGGATCGGTGGATATCCACCTTTCTACCCACCCGGTCAGCAGGCCCAATATCCAGCCCAACATCTAGCCCAACATCCAGCCCAACATCCTCATCATCATCCAGCCCAACAACATCCAGCCCTTCACTTCCCTCCACAACCATTGCCGATTCAGCCGGCAGTGCAGATGCAGCCTGAGAGGCCAGTGGTCAACCAGGACCCTCAGCCCAGGCAGCTAGCTGTAAGTTTCATAGGAAGTACGGCAAAAAGAATAAAAATTCCAGCAACCACCAATGCCAGCTCCTCAGACTCTTCGACCCATAAAAGAAGAGCCAAGGGAGGCCGAAGAAGATCCAATCCAGCCCCTTCAAGCTCAACAAAATGAGCCAATGGAGAACAATGCCCAGGAAGGCCTAGTTGCTGCCCAACTTCTTCATCCTCTGAATGGGAGGAATGAAAGAGAGAGAACACCAGAGCTCCCACTCCTCGCCATCAAATTGGCTTGTCGACTCTGCCGAAATCATGGAGTATTGAATTCCAGCAGTAAGGCTTAGCTAATCGCTATAGACTAGCTATCAAATTTTAGGACACAAGCCCTGTGAGTATTTAAAAAGTGGGCACTACATGGCATGCCGACAATGCCAACAAATTATAAATGAAAGGGGTGAGTTAACTTTTTTCGTTTTTTGATTAACCATCTTCTCTTTATCTAGTAGAAATAATCATAATTTTCAGAAGCGCAAAAGCAGAAAAGAGTTGGTCAATTTGGCTTTTTCCCTGAAAGGGATGCCCATCCACAAGAAGCTCCTTTAAAGCAGCGCTCTTTAAAGAAAAGAAGGTGCGCAATGTGCCACCTCCATGGAGACGACAGTTTGATAGGTTAGAAATTATGTCTAATTGATTAGTCATTTTAAGGTCATAAAAACTGTCCCTACAATGAGGAATTTCATCTTCTCAGCTGCCGAAGCTGCCAGGTGATTCTTCATCACAGAAGTGAGTTAGATTTGTTTGATTTTGAACAAAAAAAATTGATTGGTGGGAGATTAATGAAACTATTTCAGAGAGGCAGATGAAATACAGAAAACATTAGTATTTTTCGGGAGCTTCTTTGTCTTCGTTGTCCCTACCTCGTTGTTTTCTTTGCTTTGTCATGTTGAATGTTGCTAATTGTGTCTTGCTATTAAATCTATAAGTTAACTAGATGCTTTAATGTTTGAGAAGTTTTTAAGCTTCGTTGTTTACCTTTTTCATGTTGCTTATTGCTTATTTCAGGAATTCTTTTCCAGCCAGGACTTTTTCTTCTCAAATTTGCCTCTTTTCCAGAGCTAAGCCTCCATTTTTGGCTTAGCTCTGATCTCTTCTCATTTATCTCCAAGAAATTTTGACCAATTTTGGATCTCCCCCTTTTTTTTAAATTCTGAAATATTCTCAGCCTTCCGCCGTTCTTTTATCCATTCAATCTCTCTCTCTATCTTTGCTCCCATGGCCACTACAAACTATCCATTTTATAGACAAGCTAAACTTTTAAGAAGATCTTCTGCAATCATGAACTACCCCCACTTTGTGAGTTTTATCTTCTTCTTTTAATTCATATTTTTCAGTTGACTTTGAGCCCCGAAACTGTCCTCCGGGCTCAAGTGCAGCCTCCTCCCCCAACTAGGAGAGGCCAGAGAAGTGGAGCCTACCAGCCTCCACAACCTCCACTACCACCTCGGCTGATGCCTCAACAGGCTCAGCTGCTCGCACAAGCCTACCAGCCTCAACAGCCTCAACAGCCTCAGCAGCCTCAGCAGCTACGTTCCCAGCTGATGCAGCTAGCTCATCAACAGATGGTAGCTCAGCAGCAGCTTCTCCAGCTGCTTCAGCAGCATCCTCAGATGCTACATCACCCTCAGCCTGGGCAGCTGATTCCGCAGCATCCTCAGATGCTACATCATCCTCAGCCTGGGCAGCTGATTCCTCAGCATCCTCAGATGCTACATCATCCTCAGCCTGGGCAGCTGATTCAGCCTCCTCACCAGCCTCAATTCTCTGTGGCTCAACATCTGCAGCCTCAGCAGCCTTTTCAGCCGAGAATGGTGAGATTTTGCTGCTTTAAATTAATAAATAGTATAATTTTAGCCCAACTTCCCAGCTGTTAACCCCGATATTCTCCGAATATTGGTGCTGGCTGGGCAAATGGCAGCTGCCCCTCAATCCAACTTAGCTCCAGTTGGATTCCAAGGTGGAGCTTTGGGGCAGCAGCCAGCCATTAATCCAGCTCCACAGGATAGGCAAGTTCTTCGCCAAGCGGAGATCGCTACTCCGCCGGCGTACTCGTCGACTCCTCGGGGTGAACTCTCGGCTCCCTCGACTAGCCGGTCCACCCAAGGAATCCCACCAAATGGCCCCCTCAACCACCTTGCTCAAATACAGGTGCCGAGCTCCTCGACTGCTGGAGGCCAAATAGTGGATGCCGGCACAGCCGCTGGAAGATGGAAAACCCCCACAGAGGAAAGCAAAAGGTAGGCTTCAACTGAAAACTCTTATTAATAATATCAGAAGGCCAGCGACCGCAGCGATCCAAGGAAGAGTCCCCGTGACCCAACAATACGCCCAGGAGGCTCAGATTGACATCGTCGTGAGTTTAATAGGATTTAAAGTGAAAAATCTAAATTTTAGGCCAATCCAGCGCTGATTACAGTCGACCCTAGCTGCCGATACAATCCAGCATCGCCTGGATTGGTTGGAGTCCAAAACGTAAGTTTTAATGACGTATTATTACAAAAAATCGAATATATTTCAGATCGGCAGCAGAAGGGATGGGGAAGAGGCTCCAGTTGCCTTGCTCCAGGTTCGAGAAGAGGACCTCTTGCCAGGAGGAAGGTTTTGCCCCATCACGATCGAGTCACCAGTGAGTTGAATTCACTTTAAATGATCCAATCATTTAAGGAACTTCCCAGGCGTACAAGTCTCTCTTCCGTTGGCTCCCAGGACGATGAGATGAAAGAGGAGCCGCAAAAACCGGTGGTGGAGGAAGCCATGGAGATTTCTCCTCCTGAAATTTGTCGCTCCCCAGAAAATGAAGCTCAGATTTCGCCAGTAAGCTTTAGCCAAAGAAATTAGAAAAACAAAAGCAATTTCAGGGCAACGATTCCGGCTTCAATGATGCCAGCTCTGAAGTCGGAAAAAGTCTGAACAACGAAGACGAACTTCGGGCCAACGCTCCTTGGGCCGCTTCTTCACAAGACTTCGACTTACCCCAGCTTCGAAGAGAAGAAGAAGAAGTCGCTCCTGAGGCTGCTTCCCCATTTGAAGCCATGCAGGCCATCCTCCAGCTGCGAAGAGAAGAAGAAGAAGAAGTCGTTCCTGAGGCTGCTTCCCCATTTGAAGCCATTCAGGCCATCCTCCAGCTTCAAAGAGAAGAAGAAGAAGCCGGCGACTGCCGAGAAGAAAATGAACGAAGCGATGAGCCTGCAGGAGGTCCACCAGAAATGATAGCGCCAAAACCTCAATCTGTGAGTTCTTCTTTTTTTTTAAAAGGACGGGAATTAGGATAAAATTCTTATGTTTTGTTTTTGCAAAGTTTTGATTTTCTGGAAAACATTGCTTTGGTCATCTTGATTGCCAATCAAATTGAGAAACTAAAGAGAATGTTTTCAGTCTTTCCTCACTCGCGTGACGGGAATTAAAAATATGAAGATAAGTGGCATCAATTTATACAACTCTTCTCGTTATTGCCAATATTGCTGTTGGCATAACGTTATTAAATTGAAAAAACAACACCCAGCTTGGCCCAGCTGCCCGCTGAAAGATTGCCTAGGTCTTTGCTGCATCTCGATTTTTAAGAACCGCAGAAAGGCGATTCCATCAACAAAACGGCAATACAAAACTTATGCAAGTTTTTAGTTCCGCGAGACTTATTCTTTAATTTGCAGGAGGAGAATGAGCAGCTCGCCCAAAAGATAGAGAAGAAGCGCGAGGAAAGAAAAGAAAAAGCGGAAAGGAGGCAAAGGAAAGAAGAGAGAAGAAGAAGAAGAGAAGAAGAAGAAGCGCAAGAGGCTGGTCAAGAAGAGCTGATGCCACTCGAGAGGGATCCTGTCGTCGTTCCCAACAATGAGCCTGAGCGTCGAGCTGTGACTCCGATCAGGCTCAAGATCCCATACTACCCCTCGAACACACACACACACCCTCGTCGCAGTAAGCGCATCGTCCAGCCATGCATCCCGACTGCTCATGCCATCCGAGAAGTCTCTCCTCTTCCTGTCCTGGACACAAAGAAGAATTGTGGCATGTGCACAATTCACAAGGTCATCGCCAAAAAATGTAAGTTATTTTGCTTATCTAGGATAGGTACGAATAATAATTTTTCAGACCACAAACCGTGCCAGTTCAACACACCGGAGCACCTTGCCGGATGCCACGAATGCTATGTGGTCAAGAAGAAAAGAAGTAAGTCAGCCTTTGTTTTATTAGCTTTTTTTGAGTTATCATAGCAAGCAAAAGTAGCGTAAATTCAAAAATTCACTGCCAATACTCCCTTTAAAAGAGAAAATATTTGCCGGAAGAAATGGTATCTACCTATTCTCTATTTTTGGATTAATGCGATTCATTCCATTTATCGCTTTTTCTCTCGCGAGAATTTAAGTTCATTTAAAAGATTACTGTACGTTAGATCTAGATTTGAGCATTATTCTCATCCTTTGGAGAAAAAAACTGAAATTAAATTAAATTTTTCAGACATATGCCTCGCACTAAACAAGAAGAGGTAAGATCCTCTAATCAGGAGGATAATGAGGATCTTTCTTTTCTTCTTGCATCCTTCTCGCCTCGCCTCGTCCTCGCCTCGTCCTCGCCTCTCCCTAGCCTCTCCCTCTCTCTCTCACACATACACTCTTTCAAAGATAAAATAATAAAAATATATTTTAAAAATCTGTTTAATTTAATATGAAAGAGCCAATTAGAAGCTCAGTGGGAAGGGGTTAAACATCAGTTTCAGAATTTCAGGAGTCTATTCAATCCAACAAGGAAGTGGAAGCAGCATTCTGAGTTTCTTTTTTGTAGAGGAGAGATCTTCGCTTTCTTCTTTGTATAAAACGCGGGTGAACATTAAAGGAGCGATGAAGAGATGCTGATTAAAAACCTGGAACTAATGACTGTTTTATGAACAGAAAGCGTCTTTTTCCATAAAACTGAGAAATCTCAAAAAATCGGAGTTACTTGTTCACCATTTCTTTTGGATATGTGAACCTTGAGTTGATCCTCATGGCCTCTAATCCCAACTTTTCTGCATCCAAATTAGCACGATTCACTCATGCAAACCCTCCTGTTAATTTCAAATAGAAGAGATCTCCCAAAAATATTTACTCTTTGCCTTGTATTCAACTTGGAATCGTCTTGCTCCTCACACCTATTGTAATTAGGGTTGAACTGGTTGTTTTGTTGAGCTCTGACCCACCCAGAACAATAGGAAGGGGGGACAATGGATATTAGTTTCAGAGGATTTTCATCGTTCATTGAGATAGAATGTCAATCAAGTAGCTAGGTTTCCTAGTTTGTTTTTCTAGTTTAGTAGTATGATTGTTAACCTGATTAACCTTTTTTAGTCAATAAAATTGGGGCAATTTCGATCCATCTGTGCCTTTGGTTAGGCTTATTCAAAAGCGATTGCGCACACTTTCTACCGATAAATAGAGATTTTTGTAGTTCTCCTTCCCTAATCTAGAAGATTTTATTTTCCCAATCACGGTAATTAGCCTTGAAGTGGTTGTTTCGTTGTGCTCTGACCGGCCGTCATAAATCAAGGTGACAACTATGGTAATCCTTCTCAGCTCTTTTTATCCAAGTCGGTTTTATTTACCTTGAAGTTTGGACGCCCATGAGTTCTTTTTGCTAAAAGTCAGCCAAAAGTTTGAAATTGATCATTTTTCTGGATTGAAAAGCACCATTTTGATTTATTGCCCCAGGTGGGTGCTTTCTAGCTCATTTTGGACCGATTCTTAAATAAAAATGGGATATTTCTTGACTTTGAATACTTTATTGTAGCTTATTTCAATCGTTTGGACTCTCCTCTTACTATTCTGGGTCGGGATAACTCCGCCCACGAGCAGTAATTAGCGTTGAACTGGTTGTTTCGTTGTGCTCTGACTCAGCTACTGTCATTCATTTAGACAATATCCACTGTCATTTCTTTTGGATCTTCCGATCGAGAGGAGTCCTCACTCTCCTAGAATATCTCTAAATTCCCCTCTCTCAATTGTTTTGTCCTTTGATTTTCTTATTTTTCAATTCAAACTTCCAAAATAGCTGAAGATTACTGCAGCTTCTGTCTTTTTATTAAAAGTTTAAAGTTTTTAGAGATTCTAACATCGATGGTTAATCTAACAATCCCAATGTATTAATTACTCACTGTAATTGACCTTAAAGTGGTTGTTTCGTTGTGCTCTGACCTGATGTCATTGAGCCAGGTGACAATTACTGTCATTTCCTTCGGTAAATCTGAATAACAAATCCCTGATTTGAGCTATTAGAACTACTAAGGATAGACTCTACTCCATTTTCTTCTTAAAATTCCGTTTTTAAATACCAAATAAGGGTAAGAAAGAGGTGACTCCATCCATTGCTCTAGTAATTATCGTTGTGCTTTGACCTGACTGATATCGTTCAGCTAGGTGACAGTCACTGGCATTTCTCATTTCTTACTAGCCTTCTCAAGTACTCTCTTCAGCTCCAACTTACGTGCATTTTATGAAGTTTTGCTGAGTAGATCAGACATAGATCATGTACATTCGCTTTGTCCCTTTGTCCATCTTCTATTTTTCCTAAATCCTCAAGATCAGCTCTCTTTCTTAATCCTTCCACCAATCTTAAGTGCTAGGAGCTAGGCGACATCTGCTGTCTTTCCTTTTGTCGCTTCTGAATAAAAGAATTTTTAGAATGAGTCTGCAATCTGTGCTTAAACCATTAAATCGCCATTATTTCATTCTGATTGATAACTCTTGGATCGTCTGGACTTCTTTCTGGGTCGGGATAGCTCCGCCCACGAGCAGTAATTAGCATTGAACTGGTTGTTTCGTTGGGCTCTGACCTGACTGCTGCCATCAATTATGTGACAGTTATTGCCATTTTTTTGGATCTTCCGAACGAAAGTAGCTCCTTACTTTCCTAGATAAAAATAAGCAGTGCTTTGGGCTTTACTTCTGTAATTTTCTTTATTATTTTGAGCCTAAAGTCTCTCTACGAGTTGCGGGTTATTGTAGTCTCGATTTTCTTCTTTCTTTCGACTTCAATCGTTCTCATTAGTCTTCTAGACCTAGAAATCCAAATGACTTTGCTTATTTACTCACTGTAATTGACATTAAAGTGGTTGTTTCGTTATGTTCTAACCTGATGTTTCTTTACAATGTTTGGAGCATTTTTTGCCAAAATTTACGGAATAATGACTAAAACTGAATCAATTTATTCCAGTAATAATTTAAATTTTTGAAAAAATTTAAGTTCCTCGAAGTTTTTACTCCTTTCAAAACTCCATTCAACATTCCTATTTAATTTAATTCTTAATTCTTTCAGCTAATAGGACTTGACCAATCTCTCGGACACTCTTTGTCTCGACTTAAAGTGTTTGTTTCGATGAGCTTTTGACCGACCGTCACAAAAGCAAGAGACAATAGTGTTCCCACGAGTAACATCCGCCTCCTTTACCAAGAGTCAGTCAGCGCTAATGTCCCATCCTTCTAGCCATCTCCCTCGTAAGTTATTGAAAATCGCTTAAATCCAATGTGGTTTAGATCTTCCCACAGAAGGGATGAAACAAGAGAACCCAGACAATCATATCTACACAGCAGAGGGCGTTGTTGACACCTTCACCGAGCTAGTTCGAGTAGGCGAATATATTTCTTTATAGAAAAATTATTTTTCAGAGAACTACCAATCCCCACTATCAATATCCTCAAGCGTATAGCCACTACTATCATGATCCGTATGACCATCACGATATCTTCTCTTCCATCCAGAACACAGATCATCTCCATCCTCCTGACCATTTCCTTACCCATGTAGGTTTATTTCTCCAAAACTTTTAAGAAAAGCTAGGGTTTTAAAAGCTGGCTTTAAAAATAGAGAAGGTTAGCTTCTTTGTCTCATTTTGGGAAACTCTCCCAAACATATTCGCTTTTTTTATCATTTGATGCGAATAGTCTGCTAGTATCAGTCGATGAAGACATTTTTCTCATGTGCAATATGCAGTTCCATGTGAGAATTAGAATATTATTTGACTGATTCCTTCTAGGATCAAATAAACAGTAGTTTTAATCAAATTGTCTGATTTTTAGAACGATAATTTTGCTTTTTGGACTGGGGAAAAGACATTTTTGAGGATATTTCCCGCTAAACAACAGTACTTTACAATTCAACGTGAGATTTCAGCGCTTAAATTCTACCGTATAGATTGATTGTTTTGAATCTTTTGCTACTTTTTCTAGATTGTGCATGGCCTACAAACTATAATCTGGCCCAATCTCTTGGCATAATCTATTCATCTCATCGAAGGAGAGTAACTATCGTAGGGAGTAGTTGTACTCTCGACAAGGTTATATACGCTACCTCTATTTGATTCAAAAAAGATTTTTTAAATAATGCTTAAGAGAGTGATATCATTTTGAAGCCCTTTTTTTTAATCTATCGATTGCTCAAAAATTAATAAAAAAGGTTGAGAAATGAAAAAGTTGTGGAGGGCGGGAGGTGAGGTGATGGCAGAGTATTGTCTTTTATAGCCTTCGAGTGCAAACACTGGCGACCTGGGAGGGAATAATTTTGGACCGAGTTCAATAAGTAGCCAAGTCTTCTATCAAAATGATGACTATCAAAGAAGTGGAAATATCGCCTCCTCTTCTTTCCAACCAGGACCCTCCCAACCAGGTCCCTCAAGCTATAGCAATCCTTCAGAAAATTGGATGGTTTGATCTCCACAACTCTGAGGAATTAATGATGATTTAGGCTGATCCAGAAGAGTCGAATAGCCTCGATTATGTCAGAACACCTGCTGCCAAAAGAAGAAAGAAAGCGCGCGGTGGCATTATTATCTCCGACCATGTACCACCTAATCCAAACAATCTGAGCACAGCTCCTGATCATCGAAACAACATGCCTCCAAGAGGCGTGGCCCAGGTTAATCTTCATTTCATGTATGTCTAGAGACTCCTATTTAGGCGATGTACCGGCCATTGGCTCTAAATAGCTATCCGAGTTCGACTTATCCTTCAAGCTCCAATCAGCCACTTCCACCGCCTCCTGTTTACCCATCAACCACTGTCTACAGCCCCGAGAACTACAGCAGTTATTCCATGCAGGCTGAAGATTCTTCCGTAAGATTGAATCTTTTTTTTCCTATCATTTTCATAGTTCTTCGCTGCCCTAGGCGATACCCATTCTATTGCTTCGTCATCTAGACAAGAGGAACAACTGCCAGTAATTCCTCCAGCAAGTTCAGAGAAGGCAATCAATTGGGATAATGAGGAGCCAAAAAGAACTGATGCTTCAACTGCAAAGGGATTGAAAGTGAGTCCTTTATATCACTTTTTTCATAAAATTTTCAAACATTTTATTCATTCCAAAGTTCTGAGGAGAGATCCTCTCTCATTGAAGAACATTATATTTTTTTAAAAGAAAATCGTTCAAAAAATTGATTTTTTGGACTTAAAATGCTCTAAATTTTTCTCATTTTACCCCATAAAATGTCAAATTTCTTATCTATTTTCCGCCCCCATCTTTTCTTCTTTTTTTAAAAAGAAGTTTTTGACCTTCCATCCTTAACTTAGCTAATTGCTTTTACATCTAGGAAGGATGTGAGAAAACTGAACTCCCACACGAGACTAAGGATGACCTATTTTTGCTTGTCAGACTCGCCCTTCCTGTACACAAAAGGGTGCAATTTCCCAATTTCTCTCCGATCCGTCGGCTCTAGGATCAATCGCAAAGTTGTAGAAAAAAAACAAAGATCTAAGGAAATCAAAGATCTATAACTTTGAAAGAGATCAAAAGTTCGAGGAATTAATCAAAATGGCTGAAAAGCAATAGCCCTTTCTAGAGCAAAATTTCACCGAAACGCCTAGTTCGATTGGTAAAAAGCCGGTAAGAGAAGAGACACAAAAAGTTGCGTCTCTCTCTCTCTCTCTCTCTCTCGGTTGTATGCGAGGTGCCCTCTCGGTCTTATGACCTGAGTCGCGGCGTCGTCCATACGTGCCAATCTGTATAACTCATCAAAACACAGCGATGATACCGGGGGGCATTTGTCACCAATTTACTTCCTTCTTCTGGTATTCTTTCCTTCGTGTTTTGGCCGCATCATTTTCCCAAAATTTGAGGATTAGAGTGCATTTTTAGGTCGACAGCTCTCAGCTGAATGATGTCTTCCCTGGTCAAATGCTTTCCCTCCTTACTCTCAAGCCAATCCTTCCCGTGAAAATCAACTACGACAAGGAGGTTAACACCTCTATCCAGGTACCATTCCTTCAATTTAAGACAAAAATGTTCTAGACTAGCTCCAAATCAAGCCACACCATTTGTAAAGAAGAAATAGAGCAAAATTTCTGCCCGCGATGCCTCTTCCACCGAACAAAGTCTCTCAAAAGCGATGAGCACACCTTCACCTGTCCTCATCGCTTCTGCCGATGCACATTTGGCTGTCGATTGATCAATTCCAAGTTAAGAAAAGAAATGGGATTGCCCTCTTCGCCAGAAGATGAAATCGATGGGGAGAATCCAATTAAGAACGGCGAAAATGGATCAACTTTTTGATTTTTTTTTACCGTTGACTTTTATATTTTACTTATTAATTGTTGATGTTTAATGATGATCTTTGACATGGTGAGACTGTAGGCGAAAGGGGTTTGAGATAAGAGGACGAATTTGTTTATCAACTACCGAACAGAGCTACTACAGTCTTCTGTGCCGATCACATTTAGAAACAAAGATATATTCAAATAGAGGCCTAATATCCTCCTAAATCTTCAAATCAAAGTTGAGTCTACCAATGAAGGCCCCGATCTACCGTATAGTTCACTCCTTGAAGTGCCACACAGACAGTTCACACGTTTAATGACATAATCGACGGAATATTCCGTCTTTTTTATTCTCCTCCCCTTTTGTTGTCCCGCTCTGTGAGACTTTCGTCTTCTCTGCTATGACTGAAGAAGAAACTGCTGCTTTTATTCTTCGTGTAGATTTGACAACGCCATTAATCGACGTGGCGATTAGTTACAGTACGTTCTCTTAGATTCATCATTTCATCAAAACATTTAGCCAATAGAAATGAGCGACAAGTGCCCTTCTATCTGCCAAATATTTCGCCAAGAAATGTGACTATTAAGTATGGAATTCTGAATGAAAAACTCCCGCCTGGATCACTTTTATAATCGATTGGGATGCCGCCATTCGCTTTGTTGTCCTCAAGCCTGTAATAAAAAAAAATTATTCATTCAATGGAAATATTCAGAACGGGTGTCTTGTCATCACTCCTGCTAGAAGTACAGCACTATACAAGGGATGTCCTTTCTTCAAGTGCGGCAGAAAATGGAAGGAAGAACCCTACCCGATTCTTTGCTATAAATGCCAACTTCATGGCTTCAAAGTTAACTACACAAGTGGGGGTGCTTTTTCAACTTTTTTGAAGATATTTTATTTTAGGATATCATCGTTATGAAACTTGTCCTTTTCGCTTTTGCAACTGTCCTTTCTGCTTCTTTCTCGATATCATCTTCAAGCCTTTTTCTCTTTCAGTTTGAAGAAATCGATCAATTCAAGAGCAATAAAGATGGATAAAATATTCTAGACTTTTGAAAGAGACAAAGTCAAGGATTGCTAGAGATATCTAGATTGCTGCAGCCTAAATGAGCAACAGAACGATCTACTATTTTCTAGTTAGCTGTCTCTACGAAAAGCTAATCAATTGAAAAGATTAGTCATTGACCTCCCTTGCCCTCATTCAGCCTCTCTCTCTATCTCTCTCTCTCTCTCTCTCACTTGATGATTGTGCTTACTTTGTTTTGATTAAAAGTCAGTCCGATTTGCGTCTTGCTCGACTGATTTAGAATCATTTCGCACGATTTACGACTACATTTGATTCGTTATTAGTTCGCCCCCTTTCTGCACAAACACTCGCAATGGAACTCATTCTCCGCGTCGATTTAACCAAATATCCTATTGAAGTCTTCAAATCGCCAGGTATTCCGTTTTATTTCTTCATTTTCAACCGTTTAGAATATTATTTCGAGAAGAAATTTCCATTCTATTTGCCTTCTATCTCTCCAAAAGATGTAAAAATAGTCGAAGATGTTTTGATTTTCGAAACTCTTTCCAATAAGAAAGCAGTTTTGCCAACTTTAATTCGAAAGCCAACCGCTATCTATCCGTCGTGTGTCGTCTTCTTCTCAAAAGTGTTAGTCCTCCATCCGGTGAGATGACTAATCAATCATTTGTTTACAAAAAATGATATACAGGATGGACGATTAATTAAATCAGCGATTGGTGATCCAAAACTTTTGGAAGGCTCTCCACTACTCATCAAACAACCACTAATGTATTGTACCGAAGAGAATCACCAACAGAAACTCTGCTGGAAGTGCCAACTTCACGGCAAGAAGGAGTCCTACTTGGGTGAGTAATTCTGGCCAAAAAAGATTATCGATTGGGGTAGAAGAAAAGTGCAAAGACGACTAATTTTTGGAGGTCAGGGTTATATCATTAGGCTATTGTTTCAGACGAGCATCGCGACCTTTCTTGTCCCTTCAAAAGCTGCCCATGTTTCTATTGTAGCTATATTGAGGTTTACAAGTCGAATAACTTGATTCCATTAAGTTTTGATCAACTCCATAAATCAACTTGTCCATTTGTCCATCACTAAAGGGGCTTTTTCTTTTAAAAATTAGCCATTTTTCATCTGTTTGTCCCTTTATTCTATGGTTTTGTCCGTGCAAAAAACCTAGAAATCTCCTATTTATTGGAAATTTATTCCAATTTTCATTGGTATAATGACTCACCGACTCCATTTCTGGCCTCTTTTTTGTCCAAATGATGCAAGTATTGAAATAAATAAAGTTGTGTCGAAATTGTTGCTTTCTCCGCCCCCTCGCTTTCGACAAAAATACGGACAAGATGATTCAACGGACAGGTGAGGTGGCCCCTGACAGAGTTGTCTCGTGTCGGCTTTTTTCATCAGACTATGGGAAGTACAACCGAATTCAACTCGCTCTTCTTCTCGGATCCAACTACTCTTTATGCAAATTTGATGGTCTCCCTTCTGTTTGCTCAAGAGCCCGTAGAACTTCAAGCTTTGGTTGGTTTTTTTCAAGCTCTAGGTCATTTCTTTTTCAAGTTTTAGGTCTCATCGATTTTTTTAAACAAAATTAGCCGAAATCGTGCCAAAAGTGCAACTGTGAAGCTAGAAAGGCGGCTAAAGCGCACATGTTTTATGCTAATTTTAACCACTTTTATCGTTTTAGCAATTGCAATCCGCAATTCATACTATTTTTAACCTTTTCAAGAGATTTGAACTAAAAATAGAAGTTTGAAGCCTTAAAGATATCGTAACACTGTTTTTTAGACATCGTCTTTTCTCCAACAGATGGCCAATCAAGGTCATACCATTCTTCCTGGGCGCTCAAATCAAACCGTGGCTTCTCAGTCAAACAATTCACCCACCGCCCAAGATAGCACATATCTCAAGTATTGTCGAAAATGCAAAGCTCACAACATCCATTACCGTATCAGGAAAGGAGGTAAGATATTTTTTAAATATATTTTTTATTCTCTTTTAGGATACCATCGCTGCGAATTTGAGACTTGTTCGTGCATTAAGTGCAAGTACGTCGACCAACGGAGGAAGGACCAACTGACAAGTTTGCAGCTGAAGAAAAAGAAGAAGATCGAAGAAACTACAGAGTCAAAAACAAAGAAAGAAGATGAAGAAAAGAAGGACTAATCGGCTAGAGGTTGTTCTCCAAGATAAATGTTATCTAACTTTTGAAAACAAACAGAAGAGAAAGCTTAAAATTACCGCAACACTTGGGGGAGTTATGAGCTTTGATTCCTCTTGGTTACTATATCTTCTCTTCTTGTTATTCCAATTTTGAGAGAAATAATTTGCGCCAAAAACTAAGGCCATTTAGCCAAAAAAGAACCAAATGACCTAGATCTCGCGTCATTGAAATTCTCTTTCAAGGTTTCTTTCACAACTCAGCTAATTTCTAGCAGAACTTTCTATCCAAGAGCTTTCTTATTTGATAGTCAAATTAAGGCAAAGCGAGATATAAGTCTTCTTCCTTTTTGACCTCTTAAAGTCAAAAAGTCCCTGGAATTTGTAGAGTCCTTGAGGGACCATTATTGGAACGGAGGGGCTCTCTCCTTTCCCCGGCTTGAACTTTAATCTCCTACTGACCGGGGGACGTCCCCCAGTTTTCCAAGAAGTAATCCTTTTAATTTCTGTTCTTCACCACTCTCGCTTTGAGCAATAAATCAGAAATAGCTTTCTCCTTGTTCCTAGTATTATGTGCTTTTAGGAGCGGAGCCATTAGAGAAAATGGAAGCCCAAAAATATCTTCTTCTTCCCCTAAAGCAAGAAAGAGAGAGAGAGAGGGAACTTCTGATTGCTCTCCTTTCTTTTAAACTGATTTGGCTAATTCCTTTGGGGGGAGGCAGTGCAGACATCTCGGAGTCGCGAGAAGCTGCGCGACGACTCGGGAGCCAAATTTGATTGGCACAGCTTCAAGCACCTTCATCTTCACGGGAGACAGCCAAAACAGAGAGAGCCTTGAGATCTCCTTTATCTCTTTTGAGTCCTAGATCCAGGTATGACGCATGGTCTCTATCTCTCACTAGAAATCATCTCCTCCCCTCATCAGACCATATTCAGAGTTCTTGAGAGTTCCTGATTCAGGTGACTGACTCCTCAGGTGAATAAATCCAGATTTCTAGTAGACTATAATTGTAAAAGGCTTTTGACAAACACGGAAATTGCTTTCTTATTTTCGCTTGAATCTCAGTTTCTGGATCCCACTCATTTTGGATTAAGACTGTAGCCCATTTTTCTAAGTAATTGAATACTTTTTTTTTATAACTTTTGATGGCCTCTATAGCTTAAAAAGGGTCGATTTCTCTAGTTTTAGTTAGTCTCTAATTTGCTTACGTTTTACAATCTTGTAGCCCTTGGTTTTATCTATTATTCTATGAAAAATTGAACTAAGATTGGGATGTTTTTAACTAAATTTCAGCCATTTACTGGGAAGGTTGATAAGAGAAAATTGATCAGAATTTAGATAGAAAGTAGCTCTTTTTCTGTAGCTAATTGATCTTTTATGGGTTTGATCTCCTCAAATGGAAACGACTGAAGCTGCAGCTCTCTATAGTTTAGCGAATTTTTTCCAGTTCCGTGAGAGTCTCTCCTCTCATTTACTTAGCAACTCTCCCAAGCCTTAAAAATAGCCCGTGAGTCGCTGATTTTATTGTCACGTCTATTAGGAGAGAAAGGCTTCCTCGAAGAGACCACAAAAAACACAAAGTCACTTGCACTTTTGGCTGTACATTTGAGAGAAATATCCCGGGAGTTTGTACCTGGAGATCTCTCGAATTCTTTTCCTCTCTCTCTCTTTCTCGAACCCTCACCATACCTAATCAGCGGCATTCACACGTCGTCGCAGACTTGCGCAATCTCTCCTTTCACCTTTATAGCTGAGAAGTTTTAAGTTGAAGGAGGATAATTAGAGAGAGAGAGCTCTTGCTACTCTCGTCATATCCTATTTGTGGAGCTGAGGGTCAGATTAAAATTGGCCTTGTTTCGCCGCGGGTTTTAGGGGACGTCGCGGAAGTTGCAAACCTTCTGTGTGGATGTGTGTCTGCCAAGGGATTTTCATAATTTTCACTCGTGAGAGTCGAAAGTTCGCAGTAACTTTTAGATCCTAAGGCTTCTTCCTTCTCTCCGTCGTTTTTTACTTTTTTTGATGTTTTGCAATCATGCTTGCCATTAAATTGGCTATAGAATGCGCTCTTGAATCATTAGTTTTGATTGAGATTTGACTTAGAAAATCAGAGCAGACCCATAAACTCTCTTAATTTTCTTCATTTTTCTCTTTCTTTTCTTTTTAGACTCAATTTTTGGGATTTACAACGCTTTACAAAGTTGTTCCTCTAAAAATTGGCCATTGAATGGCTGTTTGAATTTAAAATTTGGATGACTTTTGGCTGACCTATGGGGCGTTACAAGAAGAGAGCTCAATGCTGCAAGATCTAGGTCAACCTGAACTCTTTTTGGGCGCTTTTGCACTTTTCAAATTTGGAAAAGATTTCTACAGAAACCTAGGAAAACTTTGCGCTTTGCCTCACTTTTTGTAGCTCGTCATCGAAAAATCTGGAAGTCCTCCCCCTCTCTCTCTTGATTTTTTCTGCAGAGACTTGATCAAATCGCAACTCTTTTCATCCCCGCCAAAAACAAGATCCCCGCCGAAATAGAATTTGTCCATTCTTGACTCCTTGCAGAAAGGGCTTTCTCCTTCTTCCCTCTTCTTCTGCAGCCAGTTGCACCCATCATTACCCCAAGGGTAAATGTTTAATTGGTCCCCTCTCCAATCCTGGAGGTGTTGCCTCAAATCTCGAGGCTCTCTCGCACCATGAATTAATAGCAGAATATCGAAGAAGAGGCCCGGAACCTTTTCTAACCAGGACCCTCGATTTTTTTCATAACTTTCATCTGATTAGAGACGTCTTCTTTTATCTCAAATTGCTGCTAAAAATTGAGAGGAGCAGCTTTCAGATTTTCTCATGTACTAAAACCTTGTAGTTCTTGATTAGCTGATCATTTTGAGCTTAAAAAAAATGCAAAGTTTTGGGAAAATGAGTGGTTGAAACATTCCCATCTTACGTAAGAAGTGACGGAAAGAGTCTGAAAATTACAGTAATTCACTTCAACTCTCTCTCCCTTTTTTGGTTGTTTTCTGGCCTCCCTGCCTATGTTTGATCAGATATCTGATCTTCGCCCGTCTGTTTTTCCCCTTATTTTGATTAGGTGTGTGTAGGAGAGAAAGAGAGAAGGTCCGCCGAAAAGGGTGGGCGCGCCCCATGATGTTGATTTCGTTAGCGTGAACCTCTGATCCTTTTCCAACCGGGCGGCTATCTTCCTGCTTTTTTCTTCTCTACTCTCTAGTCCAAGACTAATTGCCAACTCGTTTCTCAGGCGCAGAGTGCTGCTACAATATGATCCCATATCGGGTCATACGACACCCTGAGGGTGTGAAGTTTCGGTCGCAGCAGACACCTTCTTGAACAAAGGAGACAACCGACGCTAATCCAGCCATTACTTTGGCTCAAATCTTGTTCCTTTCTTCTTCTTCCGCTCAAAATAAGCTCTCTCTTGCCTTTTTATTCCGCTCAGAAGAGCGCTTGACAAAAAGCTCCTTTCGAAGCTGATGCGATCATCAACACCAGAAAGTGTTCTTTACGCTCGCCAAGCGCCCACTTCCCTTTCATCGCGGTTTTACCGGATTACGGTTTTGTTGGGATGCGAAACCACAATCAACTACAGAAAGGATTCTGTGAAGTATGATTTCAAAAATGCTCTCTCTGAGCCGCATAGTCATGCGCTCTCGGTGCTGAGATTGTACGGGTGCGAGGTCGGCGCCGAGCGGGAAATTTATCCAAAAATTGGATGGAAATGGCAAGAATTCTGCGCCTAAAAGTATCTTGGAGAACTCTGTCATTCTCACCCTCTGCAAGCAGTCAAGGAGGCACCCCGGATGCATTTTTCATCTGCCGACTGCGGCGAAGTTCATGGCCTGATGACCCAGTTATTCGGGCCCTTTTGTCTACTGCGCTGAGCCGGAGGAGAGTTGGGAGGGAGAGGCGGGAAAGAGATTCTTGCCCGGGTGGGCGCCTCTTCCCCCTCAGTATGGGTGACTGATGCTCCCGTGGGGGGAAGTTGAAGACAATTTACGGCTTTCTTCACTTTAAAAAAAGAGTCTCGTGTCCACAACTCTTCCTGTTTATCAACTGTGAAGCCAATTCTCTTTTATCTGCCTAGACATTCAGCTGTTTAATTCTAGTTTTTTTTCTCAAAGGGGAGGTCATCATTTTCTCTGCAAATTTAATGGCTCCTCTCTCTCCCTCCTATCAAATTTTAGCCTCAAAAAGCGGTATTTAGCCTTTGCTTTGAAAAACCATCTGCCTATAAAAAGATTCAAATTGGCGCCAAATCACCTCGCCTCGAGTTATTCACCCCAGCCCAAAACAGCTGGAATTTTCTGATACATCATTTCATCCTTCTTTCTCTCAAGATTTTCTTTTACTTTTTGCTTCTACATGAACTATAATTTCTAATGTACAATTTGTCATAGAGGAGATTCCGTCTGTGAGGTTCTTGATTGCTCAGTTCCCTCTCTCTCTCATTATGAGTAAGCAATAATTTCTCAATCTTTAATCTCCTCCACCTCTCTCAGAAATTAAATTTCTGCTTTCTTCTTTAGGTCAAAAAGTTGATTAAAGCCTCTCATTGAAAAAGCCAGAGTCTAAAAAAAATTTGAAGAGAGAGACCTCCTCGCTTTTAATTGTGGTCAAAGGGCTCTTATTTTCCACCCGGTCAGTGACTAAGCTGAAGCGAATTCCCCAATGACTTCGCTGACCGCCCGGGTAAACTAGAGGGGAAGAAGAGATTTTGTTATCTAGACATTTTAATGAGAATCAGGGCCTTTTTTCTTCGAACTGGAAGAGGCAATCGCTTTCTCTAATGGCTCAGTTCATTTCTTTTTTTTCCTCAAAAATCTTAGCTCAACCTCTTCTCCAAGAAATCTTTTGAGGATCTGAAAAGATCCCTGAAAAAATTTTAAATCTCTTTCTTCTCCTCTGAAGTCGAGATCTTTTCAACAAAAAAAAAACGGAAATTGAGTTTACACCTGGGTTTGGGCTGTTCTCTGAATGATTAGAAAGCCAATTCTAATTGAAGAAAAGCTATTCTCCCTTTTGACCAATAGACTCGTCGGCGTTCACTTCCCTTGTCAACCAAAGAGATTGACGCCTAGGTTGAGGTCTCTCTCCCTCAAGAGAAGAGTGCAGTCGCCCCTCCAACTCTCTCATATCAGAGAGGTAATCACGCAATCCACGAGGCCGCCTGATTTCACACGATCCCAATGGGAATTCATTACCCCCGGGGCTCCTTGGGCTCGACACACTTCTCTCTCTCTCTCTCTCTTTTGGCCACTGGGGGTGACTCGATACCTCCGGGGCTCCATTGTTTTCCTCACGAGTTCATTATAATTTTATGCTTTTCTCACTCAGTTCTAGACTGCAGCCAATTATAGGAGAGGCGCTGAAAAATTTTAACGGCCACCTCTCTTCCTATTTTAGTCTTCGGCCAAGGCGATTTTCACCTGTCTGCGAGGGGGAGACACAACTTTTCGAGTTGTTTTGAATTATCTGAAGTTAATCACTCACTCAAGTATTAGATTATGTCCGAAGTACAACGATAACTCTCCCACGGGCTGCATTCACGTTTTGTTTCTGAATTCTCCTCCCTTTTTCAGACAACTTTTTGACATTTTCAGCTAGGTTTTTGATTCTCAAACATGGAAAATTCGGAATTTTTGGTTAATTTTTACCCTAGAATGATCAAAAAACAGTGAATTGCAAGCTAGAAACAGATAAATTTGACCAACAAGTTTCAGAGTGTTGAGACGTTTCTCTTTTGATATTTTTTCATCTTCTAGGCTAATTTTAGCCAGAGAATTCAAATTTTCCATTAATTTTTACCATAAGATCGTCTGAAAAATCGTAAATTAAAGGCTAAAAGCGGTGAAAGTTGAGACAGTTTCTCTGCTTTTTTTTCTCTTTCAAGATTCAATTTTTAGCCTTTTTCTATCATAATTTGAACTGAATTCAAGGATAATTTCCAGTTATTTTTAGAGCTTTTCAACTGCAAAATCAGGAAATTATTATCCACAAGTCTCAAGTTGCCCTTTGAATACCTGGAACGCACAGACTGCTGCTTAATTAAGCCAATTTCCGGGCTTTTTATTTCTGCTTTCAACTAAAATTATGCTTATTTTCCTTTCTAATCTTGAATAACAAAATCAGATAGAACAATACTCGTAATGTTGTAGTGCTGCACTCCCGGTTCTTTGGCAGCCAGTGCCAGACATCGTGGTACCTTTCTTTGGCTCAAAAATTCAAAGAATGTGATCCAAATTTAGAGCTATTTGTCATCTTTTCCTTCTTAAAATTCTAGAATTTCTAAATATGCAGGTTTCACAACCTAGTTTGATGACTTTTTATTACTCACGTTCCATCTATAATAGAATCATTCTCTCCTACTTTTGACGTAAAGAGAACTTTCATAGCTTCTCTCTTTACTTTTCAAGTCTATTTTAAGTTCACCCTTGAGTTTCCGCCTTCAGTTTCTTTTTCAAAAGGATTGATGAGATATTTCTTGAATTTTGGACTCTTGGAACGAGTGGATTGAAAGAAAATTTATGAAAATAGCGAATAAATTTTCCTTGCGGTACGTGATTATTCATTCTTGGCTAGATTTCTCTTTCTTGATCTCTCTGATTACATCACTGAGAATTGTCTCGGTTTATAGCCTGTTCCATCATAATTGTCAAGCCAAACATTTGAAAAGCAATTTGTTCTATAGTTTATGAGTTTGCCAGTACCAAGATTTTCTTCGCTTTTTTTGACGATTCTTGGAAAGAAAAAAAAACTGCTCATGGATTGTAGTCTCTTTGATTCTATTCGTCTCGCCCCCATATTCCTCTAACCTCCTCGCCTGGTCAACCAATTTATAGGAAAATATGTTTTTCCACCCCACCCTCCTGCTCTTTAAAATTGCTGCTTGTGATCAGAAGAGAAGAATCCACGTGCTCTTCTTCCTTCTTCTCTCAATCTCCTTATTTGCCCGGGGTTTTTTGTCCAAACTTCCCCTCAGCTAATTATTATAGCTCCTTCTCTCTCCCAGACTCTCAGAGATCTTTCTCTCGAATCTCGCAATCAACTTTTAGATGCTAAATGGTACTAACGAGGTGGGATCCAGACTGAGTCTCACTGAGCTTCAAGACGCCACTCTTCAGCAAGAATGGTGGTATCTCACTCTGGCAATTGTTCCGATTGTCTGCATCGCCGGCAATGTCATGGTTATTGCTGCCGTTTGGACCACAAGGAGTCTTCAAACTCCTACCAATCATCTACTGGTTATCCTTTTCTCGTCCAATTTCAAAGTTTTAGGTCTCCCTAGCGGTGGCTGATCTCATCGTGGGTGCTTTCGTCATGCCTTTCAGTATATATCTTTCGGTTTGTGATTGACTGTACAACTCCTAATTCTCACTTTCAGATAAACGGGTTACATTGGCATCTTCCACTTCCAGTCTGCTATTTTTATTGTGCACTGGATGTAGCAGCCAGTACTGCATCTATTATTCATTTGGTTTTGATCAGCATAGACAGGTAGGAGAGAGGGAGCCTAGCCTTCCAATTTTATATGAAATTCTAGCTTTTGTTGTCGCTTTTAAAACGTTTTAGCATATAATTTTCCATAAAAAGTCGACCAAAAGTCAGAAAATTTGAATTTACACGGGGGTTTGTATAAGCGACCTGTTAGATACTGTATCCTAACAACTAAAGACTTAAGCCATAGATTTAGCGATTTAGCAGCAACTTTTTGTCCTTTTGATGTTCTATAATTTTGTAGCCCTTGATTTCCTCCAAAAGATTGTAAAACATTAAAAATTCAGAGAATTGCTCTAGAAGATGGAAAAATGTTTGGACTTTTTGTCTCATCCTAGCTTTGCAAAGCAGTCCAAAAATTCCTTTTGGCCTTTCCCACGCTCCCATACTAAAATACTCTCTTTCCCACCGCCTCTCTACCAGAGACTGATCTTCTGTCCCTGCCCGCTCTCTCTCCCAAAATATCACTAAATCAGTGGAGTGTCCGCACACGTGCAAAGAGACTCGCTCTCTCTTGGACCCAAGCCTTACTCAAAGATTCGTACGCGGGATTGCGGTATCTGCATATCTGATGGGGCTCCTTCTCTCCTCTGAAGACTAATGAATCCACAATTTATTTCAGACTCGTAGCAGCCACCAAACCGGCCGAATATAAAACAGTCAAACATAGGAAAAGAGTCTACATAGCCATTGCCATTACATGGGTCTTCAGTATTGGGTTGTCTCTGCCATTGGGTAAGTTTCCTCCTTCTTTAGAATATAAATAAATAGGGACAGGTTTGAACACAAAAACGAGACAATTCCTACACGAAGAGCACCACTGCGGCATCTATAGTCCAATCTACATGCTGGGAAGTTCAATTTTCGCCTTCTATTTGCCCTGCTTCATCATGTTAATCACTTACGGGTACATCTTCTACACGCTCAGGAAACGGTTACGAGCTATCCAATTACAAGTTAGTTGCATTTAAGAGCTAGCTATTTATCGTTTTTAGGAAATGGCCGGCGGCCAGTTCCTCGGCTTCGGAGCAGACGTCGGTAACATCACAACATCCGCAATTCAATCTGCCATCGGTTTGCCTTTTATTTGGCATAACAAAAAATATTTTAGGTATAACCCCAAAAAATAGGAATATGATCTCCTGGGAGAAGCCACTTCTAAAGAAAATCGAGGAAACAGCAGCTGAACATGCCAGCTCGTTGAATGACAGCGAGCGAGAACAGCTTCAAACTATTCTCGAAGCAGTTCATCCTTCATCTTCTGGAAGTCAGGAAAATTCAATGAACATGGAGGAGGATCCCGATAGGCCACCATCGGTTCTGTTGGAAGCTGTGACCCTCCGCTGTGAGATTGACACAAGTGGTCCAGTTTTAGAACTTCCAAAGCCTACCTATGTCAAAAAGTAAGCTTCCTACCTCAATTTGATAGCAGAAATTGATGTTTCGACTTATTTTGGCCTAAGGGTGAGATAAAAGCTCCAAATTTTTGGCTGAAATAAGTGAAAGATATTGAATTTTTGTGAGAGATGAGAAAAAAAATATGGAAATAACGCACTCGTAGCTCCTCGGCAAGTAATATCACGATTATTCTACAGTAAACTAACTCTCATTTTTCCTCTAAGCTTTCATTTTGAACTCCCCTCGCGTTATCAGCTACTCCTTTGGAACGCGTTGTAGCGTCTTGACAGGTGCTGTCAATTAGCCACCATAACTTTAGCCAGCCAAAGACTTATGTCATCTCCGTTGTGGTCTAGTGGTTAGGATTTACGGCTCTCACCCGTAAGGCCCGGGTTCGATTCCCGGCAACGGAAGAAATATTTTGCTATTCGATCGAATTTCCATTCTTTTTCAGTGTCTCAAGACGATTCTCCGATGCCGTTCACTCATTTTCTGTGAGAGGGAGAGCCAAATCGGTCTCATTTGGAGTTGCAAGTGGTCGAAGACGTCACTCCCATACGCCAGATACTGGACCAAGAGGATCAGATGAAAGCAAGACTCTCCACGGCCTGCGTCCTCCATTGGTCAGTGTAATTGCCTGAACAAGAAGTTAGGCAGAAATAGAATAAATAGCTCCTAATTCTAATAGGAAATAGAAATGCTCCTTTCTTTAGAAATCGTCCCAATCTCTCCCGGCCCGCGTGGTCGCAGCCAAATGCGTTCACGGCGAGCACAGCGTGCGCTTCGTAAGTCTCCAGGGGAGATAAGCATGCTCGCACACAGTCGTTTTTTTTGAGTCACTGGAAGTAACGCTTGAGAATGTGGTAAAAATAAAAAGCAGCATGGACCTCTCTCTCTCTCTTTCTGCCGTGTGAATCTATCTCTTTTTCATTTTTTATTATTATCATTTTGGTTTTACGATTGGGCTGCGGAGCGCATGAAATCCTCTTCTGGATAATGAATGTTCCATCAATTTGCAGGTTGAACGTCGAAAAATGAGGAGATTGAGCGAAATGATCACTGACTGGGAACGACCGTCGAGAACCAGCTTGAGCAATATGTATGCTTATGCAAGGAGAGAAAGTGTCTACATTGCTAGGAAGAAATTAGCCGGTTTGAAGGTAAGAAAAGCGATATTTTAAAAAATAAATCTGGGGCCAAAACAGTGACTTTTCTAGGAAGAAATGGAACTTTTTGCTTAATTTTGTTTTATGTTCCAGACCAAAAATCAATTCCTAATAGCAATTTTAATCTAAAGAGAGATTTATCTTACAGGACTGGGCCCTTGATCTCCTTGCCAAACTGAAATCTAAACAAGGAATGGCCATTAGAAGAGAGACTAGAGCTACAAAGCTGGTAGCCACTGTCATGGGTAAACTCTCGCTCTCAGCATTCTAAGCTATTTGACCAATTTAGTTGTCTTCTTGGCCTGCTGGCTGCCATTCTTCACATTGAATATGATCAAAATATACAAATTGATCTACAGTGGATGGTCGAATGACATGGAAAAGTGGTTTCATTGGTTCACCGCTCTAGGCTATCTCAATTCTTCTTTAAATTTCTTTATTTATTCCACCATCAATCCAGTAAGTTTTGAAGGGTTTCTCCTCATTTTTGGGAGCTCGCTGTAGCTAAAAATATGCTATAATTTCCAGAAATTTCGGCATTCTTTCCGTCGACTGTTGGGCTTTTCTCGTTCCAGAAGACGAAGAGAGAAATCCTGGATGAATCCACCAAAAGAACAAAGCAGCAGGTAACAAGGAAAAGCCAGATTGAAAGCATGTTGAAATTAGCTGTGAATCTTAGTCGAATCTCTTGAATCCAAATTGCTTAAATTATCGATTTAGAGGTCCTGTGAAGTGTGGTTGTGGACTGAATAAGATAGTCAAAGGCCCTCTCAGACGAGCTTCCCTAGCTGGGTATGTTCCTTTTTCTTTTCTAGACTCGATTATTATCAAGATTTTAATCACTCGATCATTATTTCCTAAGTTGAATGGTTTCCCCTTTTTAGTTCAAGCTCCTCAGCTTCTCCTCCGCCTGAAAGGTAACCAAAAGGATGTCTCAACTGCAAATTCTCTTAAAAGAAAGATAGTCTGCTGCTGCATGTTTCGCTCTATTGCTGATGCTTTGCCTGATTGTTTCTAGCTTATATTCTCTCCCTCCTTTTTCTCTTCAAATTCGAATCATTCCAGAGGATTGGCCAATCGCAAGCAGTCAGTTCCTAAGCCGGAAATAGTGATTGATGAGATCTCTCCCAATCGAGTTTCTATCTCTGCTGGGGGTTGCACCACTTTCCGACGAAGTTCTGACGATTGCATCAGACGATCCTCATCAGAAATTATTGGCGGAATTCACTTGCCTTCACAGAGCAGCAACGACAAACGAAGGTAAGAAAGTCTGATCTATATACAAGGTGTAGGAAAATGTTCCGAGGGATGATTGGTCCCTCATTAAAATTGAATTTCTCCCACATAGAGGGATCATTTTACAGCAAAGTGGCTAGCAGTTCAGGAAGTGAACTCAATAGGAGATCTAGAGGGGCCATTTCAAGGCTACTGTAAAACTCAAAAAGCATAATTTTAACGCGGTTTTCTAAAAATCTTGTAGCGTTTACTCTCCTCTACAACTTTGTAGAACATCAAAAATAAAAAACTGCGCCTTGATTTTAAAAAAGACTTCCAAATTGGACTCAAATAAGCCTGCTATAGTTCAAAAAGGCTCATTTTAATCAAGGAAATGAAGAATTTAGAACTTTTGATGTTTTGAAATCTTGTAGCCCTTGATTTCCTCTATAAACATTTAAAAGTTCTTAGGTGGCAAAAAAGGTCTACAATAGCCTAAAAATAAAAAATCGTAACTAAAATAGCTTTTCCAGAGGATCCGGGATGTCGAACAGCTCAGCCTCACTGCATATCCACGAGTCTCGAATGACTTTCGAAGCGCTGGTGCACGACCAGGTGGACGTAGAGATATTCGTGTGAAGAGTGTTGAAAACTAAGCACGTAACGGGGTACCTGAGTTTTTGGCTGCCGCATGAAACTCTCTCTCTCTGACACTCCTTCACAAAAGCCAACCTCTCTCTTCAAAATTGTTTCTCACATATTCTCTCTATTAGAAACGTCGTGTGCCGCATGCGATAGCTGTAATTTTGCCGTGCACGAGATGAAGAAATCTCTCTCTCTCTTTCTGAAGCGGCTCTTTTTAGCTCTCCCTGCGTCCGCCCTCTCCACGCGTCAACTCCAGGCGCTGATTGGGATTATTTAAATGATAAAATTTGCTCCACGGGTACAGTATTTTCATCGATTGATTGTCACTGAAGCACCTGATCTCGCTATTCTATTTTCCTTATTCAATTCTATTGTATTTTCAATTGGTCTCACAGGCAATAAATTATCAACATGTCCAGCCCATTTTTTTCAGTCTAGACTGTTTTTAACTAGCAGATTCGACTTTCTCAGTGATTTTTAGTCTAGGAGATCTAGAAAATGGTCAAAAGCTTACGAGAGAAGAGATTTATTAACGAAAGTAGCTTCTACTCAGCTTGACATTCCAAATCCCTATACGGTCTGCATAGTCATTCCTGGTAATTATGCAGACCGTTTACTCAAAGCTTTTTCTTTCAAATATATCTGTTATTTTTGAGAGCAAACAGCATACATGGCTTCTGTAGATGCAGTAATCGAGGCGAGACTCAAAAACGCAAATAAAAGCTGCCGGACTGTCAAAATCCAGAGTTTTTTGCCCTCTTGATTGCTCACTTTTTATCAGAGTAGCGTTTAGTCTGACTCAGCAATGCATCATCAATTACAATTCAAACGCAAAATACAAGATTTATTCACAAAGCGCCCAGAAAATCTTGTATTTCTTCTTTCGTAGGCTTCGATTCAGAAGCTATAACCCATTTTGCTAAAGCCTCTGCTTTATCAACTGGCTCTGTAGGATTTTCTCTACTCTTTTGACTAAAAAATTTATAAACTTCTTCCATATCTAGGCGTTTTTCTTTCCCCTCGACCATCATTCTAAAAGCTTAAACTCTTTTAATAGACTCTCCAATTACCCAATGTGGAAGCGCCAAACTTCTAATGAGATTGGAATTACTTCTGGATAGGCACGGCCTTCAATAATTGAATCATCAATCGACCAATTATTTCCAGCTTGGGCAGCCAGACTTCCAGTTTTTGTTGTCTCTTCTACTGTAGAATTCTCAGGAGGAACTCGATAGATCATATGCCAAATGGATCTTCCCAGTGAGAAAACATCCACAGTTGGATTGTAAGCCTCGTCCGTGTAGGCTTCTTTGCAATTGTAGCCCACTGTTCCAAACCAGTATGTTTCTATGGAATCTTTTGCTGCCAAAGCTGTACTTTCAATCATTTTTGCTAATCCAAGATCAGCTATTTTTAGGATAGAATGATCCGAATTCAAAACCATGCTGGAAATCACTTTTGTCAAGAAATGGCTACAAACTTGGCTGGTTTAACATCTCTATGCGTTATTTTGTTGTCATGGAGGTAGCAAAGCCCACTAGCTGCTTGGGTAGTCCAGAACAATATCTCCTTTTCAGTATATTTCTTCCCTCGAGCTATCACTGGAAATTCAATAAATTACTCGTTTTTTAAAATGAAATCAACATTCAAATAAAGAGCCTCCTTCACAGTATTCCATCAGGATTCCAATCTCTTTGTTGTCTTCTGTAATGAAGCCGAAGAGAGTCACAATGTGTTGATTCCCTTGCAGCTGAAATGGCCTTTCTTCCAGAATAATAGGCTCACCGAGAGTAAAGTTGTTATTTCGTTTTTGATCAATTGAGAATTCAGCTGCGAAGTATCAAAATATTTAGCAGCATGCAGCACTGGAGACTTTTTCGTTGAGACGAGGACTGTACTCCCTTGTGCACCAGCACCGAGGTCTTTAATCGTCCTCAAGGAGCTTCTTTCGTAGGAGACAAAGCGAGAACGCTAGCAATGTCTTTGTATAGCTTTTGCGATGACTTACGCCTTGCATTGAGAGAACACTTCCCCAGTCACCGCCGAAGAGAATTCCAAGCTGGAAAATTGGGATCCTGTGGAGGAAGAGAGATTTACCTTTTCTGTTGGTACATTTTCTTTGGGTTTTTCAAGCATCCCGAGTAGGGCCTAAAAATGTTTTTTTAATATCCTGCTTTACTTCAGGTATTGTGAGTAGTGACTTCCGATTTAAACTTGGTAAATAGTGAGTTCTCTCTTGACTCAAAATCATCTCCTTTATCTTTGTGTAGTAGCTGGCTGTTTCGATAAAAACATTAATGCAGCGCCCGTCTCTCCCTCCATATTGTTTAATGTCGCCAGTTGTTCGTAGTTTATAGACAAACATCTACAAATAGTAGCTAATTACCGTATTCTTTCTCTCTTGGAAGGGTCGATTGTCATGAATTTACTCCACAATTTTCTCGAGTCTACAAGGTTGTAACTCTTGTTTTCGGGGGAAGCGAGAGAATACGGTGGATTCTTAGAAAACTTACCAAAAGAGTTTTGACAAATGCCTGAAGGAAAGCGAACGGGTACTTGGTTATGTCTTCTTCAAGCGACTCAAGTGCTTTTTTGGAAACATTTTGCTCAAATAACGATTTCTTTACTAGGAACTCCATAAAAACTTTTTCTGCTTTCCATCGAGATTCCAACAATTGTTTCATCTCTTTTTTTAGTTTTTCATCCAGAAAATGTCCAAAAAACTTGGCAACGCACTGGAAATTTCGATTAGAGTGGAGGTTAAAACCAACGGCGCAATAAATCTGCAAAGTTTGGAATTGCATCAAACTGTTGGAATAATTCTTCAGAAGTGCCCATGCTTGTTTAAAATAATCAATTTGAGAATGATGTTCCCCTCGCTTCCAACCAATGAGCAGCAGAAACAGCCTTTCTCCTTCGTGCGAAGAGTGCTGTCGCTTTTGAGCACATTTTTGGAAAAATCAAACCTCTTGTGGGAACATCCCATAGAGTAATTCAAAAATCAAACCAGCTGATTTAATGAGATCGTGCCCTTTCCTTTCGTCTTCTTGCTGTAAAATCGATTTCAATCTTGTGGAAAAATTTCCAAGGAGTCGTAAAAGTTCTTCCCAAGTCCAACTAGAATTTGTTAAAGGCTGCAGGCTGCTTACATTATCCTATTAAGTTGGCTTTTAGTTATTTGAAAAATATCGATTAATAGTTCGCAAGACATTCTCGTTTCCATTTCAGTTGAATAAAATGTTGAAGGCCTGGAAGAATCAATGGATTTTTGAGTCTTGGATCCAACAGAATTTCTTCTATAGTCTGCTCAGAAAAAAGACGACAACTGATGCCCCGAGAATTGGTGTTTTACGGCGAGATTGAGAATTTGAGGATAAAATGGCTCACTAAAACATCAATTCTCGGGGCATCAGTTGTCGTCTTTTTTCTGAACAGACTATTTTGAAATTAAACAGGAGACTTCTATTAGCAGAAATACGGTACATTTCCATTCCTTGAGCGTAGATTGCATCAAGATCGAGGATTTGTGTCGACTTGTTGTTGTCATTAAGTTTAAAAATCTCTGGTTTAAAATTACTCAATAAAGGATTCGGATAATACTGAAGCAGACTTTTGCTATAAAATGATGCATCTTTCCTAGCACTTTTCTGTTGAAATTGATTAATCAAAGCTGATTCAAAATACCCACCAAGAAGCCATAAGTCCAGTATGGTTTTTTATCTCCATACTAAAAGCTTATTAGGCTAAAAGGCGAATTCAATCCTTACAAAATCGTCAAACGCCTTGAGTACAACTGTAGGATAGAGTGAGTTGCACGAGAAATAGTTGAAATCTCTCCACTTCCAGACTTTATCCTTGTCATTGCTTTTAAGAAACTCTTTGGTGTGGTTGTAGATCATTTGTGTTATCTCCAGTTTTGCCTGAAAATGTCCATTTATCTTCAGATCTTCCAGCTGAATTCCGATGGGTTAGTTAGACTTACACCAATTTCTTTAATTTCTTCCTTCTCTTCATTTGTTGCGAATGGAATCATCAATGAGAATAACTCCCCCTCAGAATGACTTTGTAAAGGATAGGCGCCAGCTAATATATCATTCTTCTCGAGAAGAAATATCAAATCTTTTGTCATTTTCTGGAATTTAATGTCAATTCAATTGAGTAGAATATCGTCTCTTGAAAGGAATCCTTCCAGTTCTTTTCTACTAAGCGAGGGGTCAACTTTTTGAAATCTTTCACTTGCTTCCAATGTTCTACAAAGTTGTAGCTCTTGCTCTCCTCTACAACTTTGCGGAACATCAAAAATAGGTCAAACCCATCCAAAATTATGAAAAAGATGAGAGATAGGTCGGAATCTCAAGCCTTACTTGACGATATTGAGTGTAGATCTCAAGTTCTGCCTCGGAATATCTGATAATTCCAAATAGGTAGTACACACTGTGCATTTGAAAGCCAGTGGTGTAGGTTACAATACGACGACTTGATTCAACTTTCTGTTCATAGGTTTCACAGGATTTCTGATCAATTTAAGATTGTTTTTATAAACTTACAAACTTTTCATAAAAGACGCTTACAACTTCAAATAAAATGCTTTTATATAGAAAGCTATAGGGGGCGATTTGGCTTAGTATATCCCATACTGAAACGATTACTGTATTGTTCTTCTAAACGAACAGTTCGAGGCGCGCAAAGTCAAAGAGGGGATGATTTTTGACAAAAAAACATATTTTTGGGTGGAATTGCGGTCACTTTAAAAGCAGCTTTTTACCTGTACTGTCAAGGAAAACTTGTTTCAGCGTTGGTCCTTTATCAAAAAAATACAAAAGGAAGTATTTGAAGCACTCAGGTGAAATCTAAACTAAACGTTTTAGCCGTCATTTGTCCTACAATCCACATATTTCCTGGACAATATTCATCCGAATCTTTCATAAAATAAGCAAATGCTCTGTTAAGCCTCATTTCGCTTAGCATATTCACTTCTCCGTTTATAATAAACTCACGTAGTCTGTCAATCATTACAACTGGTAATGTCTGTATTTAAGTTTTGTTAACGTCCAAAGTCATTACCTTGAGCTTTTTTCTGTCTTCTGTCATTTGCCAAGAATAGTCTTCGTTGGCTAGGAGATCCGCGTTGATTTGCACTTCATCGGGAGTGACTAGATGCTGTTAATTTCAATTATTGCTGTTAGGGAGGAAATACCTCCAATCCGTCGTTGAAATACTCAGCAAGGATGTTTCTAATTTGAGTGTCGATCTCTTCCGGCATCCAGCTGCGAACAGCCCCCATCTTCAAGGCAGACTACTTCTCAAGAAAGGAGAGATCCTATCAGTGGCAGTCTGAATCAATCTGCTGAGAAAACTCAGTTTTGAGACTAGATGAAGAAATAGAAAAGAAGACAGGAGGATGCTTGCTGGCAATGCAAGCGGTTGGTTATCATTAATCAATAATCTGACCGGCTGATACCAAGAGAATAGTTTCTCACCCCCTCAGTTCTCTGTTTGATTTTATTCCCTGATCAACTGGAAAATCTAAAAGTCTCTTTTCTTCCTTCTTCAATCAACTATATACAGTTTTCGGAACTATTAACCTTTATGGCCCAGTAGCAGCTGGAGGAAAAGGCCAATTCAGTGTGCTTTGTGCGGCTGAATTGAGTCAAAACGTCAAAAAATATGAAAAAAAGACTTGAATTAATAAAGCAAAAATGTATAATTCAGGGAGGGGGATTGAACCCACAACCTTCCTGACAACACACAAATTGAATCATGGCTACTGGGGTCCAGCAGATGTTCAAGTAGATCAGCTTGAGCGTCTGTAATCTCTCTTTGAGACGTCAATACGTTGATGAGAATTACATTACAACATGAGAAGAAGAGGAGAGATTAGCGTGAATTCAGTACATCTAGACAACTCTTCGGCTGAAAAGAAGGGCAGACGAGTCTTAACTTACAGCAGATAATAGAAGATATCACGGGAATTTCGAAGGAATAAGTATTTTTAGCCGAGAATCTGTTGAATCTCTAAATACCTATATTTTTGATTCTACAACGGCCTAGTTTGCACTATTTTCCACCTAATTTATTCTCCTCCCTGCTTTTCAGCTGGTAAATATGCGCTCAAATTAGCTATCAATGTTCAAAGAAAAAAGATTTATATTTAATATAAGAGTGGAAGAATCAAGGACCTTCTTTTGGCTTTTTTCCAACTCTTGTGCCTAGTTCGTAGCAGCTGTACTAACAGAAGAAACCAAGCAGATAATAGTAAGCAACTATCTGAATTAGCCTAGAGAGATCACAAAAATAAAGATTTGGTCAGCAGGTGGAAAAAAATCAGATTGGTTGTGTACTGCAAGTGCAACAGACTCACGTGGAGTAAAAATAAGAAAGAGAGAGAGACTTCGCAGCTCAGAAACTTGTGACGCAATGGATTAACAGCAGGGAGATTTGCGATGTCTCTTTTCAAGAAACCATTTGGAAGAATTATTTCTTTGAAACAATTATAGTCGACGTCTCAGTTTTGAAGAGACCAACGAATGAAGCAAAGATGGCTCTTCGATAATGTTTAAATCCGGCGATGAAGGATAAAAAAGCCATTGGAGTGACACAATGCCCATTGAATAAAATCAATGTCATAAAGTCGCTTCTCAAACTGTTTGTGATGACGATGATGAGAAGAGGAAGCCCAAAGCATATCAGTAGGAACATGAAGGAGAAAAACTAAAAAAGGTTTGACTGATGAGAGTTTTATACCAATCCTGAGATGGATTTGATTACTTCAGCGTGGTATTTCTTCGTCGAATTTGACATTTTCTCATTGTGACTCTTCAAAACTGAATAAATTTTCCAATAGCAAAATATCAATATTAGAAGTAAGTAGATTCCAGCAGAGGAGTATATCAGATAAAGGTAGATTGTGCTAGGATTTTCAGAACCCATTCGGCAGGCGAAGACTCGATCAGAATAGAAATCATCATAGACTACATTATACCGATTAAGGAGCCAATTCTTAGCAAAACTTTGATCCTAATAAACAGAAAATAGAACAGGAATTGTGCAAAACGTGTATATTGGGTAAGAAATCCCATAAATTATTGCTCGAACTATCACTCCTGAGATGGATTTGATTACTTCAAACGTGATAGCACCTTTCAAGTAATGTCCTGATGGAAGGAGGATTTCCATCCGATAGTAGAATCCCGCTGTGATACACGAAAAATTGGCTGAAAAGTTGAATGTTTTATATATAAAATTGTAGTTCTTGATCTCCTCTACAACTTTGTAAAACATTGTTTCTTATAAAAACTGATTTCTACTTGAGAACATTTGAATTTGTTGATTGGTTTAGCCTCCAGAGTTTTTTCTATTAACTCTTACCCATAATGAGAGTGATAGTTATAATGGTTTGAGTGAATGGCGAAATGTTCCAATTGGTGAATAATCCAATACAACGAATAGCAACATAAGGTAGCTGAACCAATGGAAAACTGAAAAAGCATTGCCAAACGTTGATAGAGACTGCCCTAAATTTAATTATCTCAGCTCATCTCATCCTAGCCTACAAGACAATGTGGTAGATAATGACTAATTGAAAAAATTTGCTCATCATTTTAGGAGATTTATAAATGACGCAATAGATGAAGGCAATCCCTATGAGAACGGATAAAGTTGTAACGATTCGGAGACCAATTTTATAGAGAATTGGATCCTCTGTGTAGTATGGATTTGTGATGTTTTTGATAGGAGTAGAGACCATTAAAGTTTTTGCCCAAAGTGTAAGAAGCGTTTAACAGCAGACCGACAGGCGGAAAGTTGTGATTAGTTGTGGCTGCAAGTAATTACAACTTCATGAAACCAAAAATCGGACCAAAGCTCAGGCCTAGCTTTTCCTTTTAAAAAAGGCAATTAAATAGAGTAGATAGAATGAGTTAAAATCACAAAATATAAGGAAAATCTTGACCGAAAAGCTTCTAATGAGCTGTAAATTCTGTAGTTTCCAATGGAGAAAAGAGGAGTTCCTTTCCCCTAGAAGATACGCAGCTTTTAAACCTCAATTTTTTCCTCTTTTTAGGCCTAAATTGAATAAAAATAGAGTGGAGCATTGAAGCATTGAAGCAAAAAAAGCGAAACAACAATGTTTATTGTTTTTGTGAAATTCACCCTCCCTCCCTCCTCCCCCAATGAGTACTGTTTGTCTTAATAAGCAGGGTTACGATATCTCCCCCTCTCCTTTGTTTGAATTTTTACTTTGTCCCTCTTATCCGAATCATCGAGACGGCTCTCCTTTTGTCTGGCTCTTTCCCAGAGAGGCCGCTGTCTGTCTCACATGGGAAAGAACCAATTACCGGAATACTGATTAGAAAAAGTCCTCCACTTGTAGAAATTGCACAAATCTTTATTTGAATTTTAAAATCTTTACATCTCTGCCTTATTTTTGGGGAAATTATAGGAGGGCGAAACACAACAAGTGAGGACTACCCGAAGGTTTTTGAGCTTTGAATGGGGACAAGAGGAAACAACTGATTTTTGAGAGCTCGGATGGAAATTATGAGATACCGGTATGAGTTATTTGTGGCACTGGGGGATTTCCCGTTCTCGACTCGATCGAGAGTCACACTCAGCTGCTGCTAGTAGAACCAGTAGGTCAAGAGACCAAGGAGAAGGATCCAATTTCCTTGCGACATTCCTCCGGCATCGGGCTTCGACTCTGTGATTTCGATGACTTCCGAGTCCACATAGAGAGGAGTCAAAGTGATCGGAGGGAGAGCTGAGCTGCCTGCAAAAATAGGATACCATTATTATTAGCGGGAGGGGGATTGCTGAGATTTTCTCATTTCATTTCTCTCTCGCATTTACGGCCGAGACGAGGCCCGACGGGATGAAAACAATGACCGGCCGAGGTCAACTGCACTCCCCCGAAGGATGGCTCCAAGAATGGGTCAAAATCGCAGAAGTAAACAAGAGATTCCAGTTATTTGGGTCATTTTCAACCAGGAAATATCGTCTCTTTTGCCCCACTAATTTTTGCCCAAAGCAGTCGACAAAAAAAGGGGCCATTTCTTTCTCTTCAAAAAACCAATTACAGTAATTACTTTTGTAGGCAAAAACTTCTTTATTTTATGAATCTTTTCCAATTTATAGATTCAAATTTGGTTGATTTTTCGCAAAGCTACAGTAGTTTTAAGAACCCGTTTCAAGACCCAAATTTCTAGATTATCTTTTCCTAAATTTGAAAACTTACTGAAGGTCTCGAAGGGAATGGGAGACGGAGTAGCAAAGATATCGCGCTGCTTGTCATAAGCTTCATTATCGGCTAAAATCGGTCCATTTCCAGAGCCACTTCCCTCAACCAAATCCTCATCGTCTGACCAGGCTACAGGGCGACCAGAGCCTTCGAATTCAGAGATCCTTGGGTCCTGAAATTCTTCCTTTTTATCTTAGAAAAAAGAAAAGTGAGCTGTTTGTCAAGTTCTAACCCCATAAATCTCCTCGCGGGTGGTCTGACAGCTGGCACCTTGATAATCCGGTAAAGTGCGGAGATAGCGATCTGGCCAGTCAGTCGTTTTTCGAAATTAATGTGTTTCTCGCGCGCTTAATGGCGATCAAGAGACTGACAGGGGCCAAGTTTTTATGTCGTCTGTTGGTTCAGCCAAGGTGAAAATACCATTTTTTAGCCTTGGATTGACTAAAAATAGCGAAAAATTGGTCAGAATTCGAAGAGATTTCAAAAAAAGGATGCGAAAATCCTCTTTTTTGAGAGCTTTGGTGAGTTATAGACTAAAATTGTCTGAAAATTCGAATTCTTTGGCCAATTTTTATCTAAAAACAGTGATTTTTGATCAAACTCCTAGACAGAGTGGTCACTCCCGGCAGCTAAGATTGGCCCCACTCTTTCTCCCCAATTGCCTGCCATGATCTACGCTGGCCGCCCCGTTGCACTCTCTTTCCCAAGAGTCCAAAAATGTCTCAGACAAAGACAAATGTTCCATACGCTGTCCCCCTCACAATTCGCATGCTGACCAGAGGCAGAGAGAGAGAACCTGACATTAATTATGCCATACAAACTTTTTCCAGCAATTGCGCGACGCGCGATACGCGCATGTAATGTGGCCACGGGGCACCAATGAATAATGAGAAACAGATAAGGGCCGCCAAGTTTTGAGTTGCCCCCATCGCTCAAAAAGGCATCATCCCCGGGCTGGGGGGAAGAGAGATACTACGACCTGTGACACAGCTGGACAAACACGACCTGTGGCGAGAAAAAAAACACTCATTGCTCAATTATTAAGCTGGGTATAGCGGGGTTATTTGAGTCACAGACCAGCTCAACATATAGGCCTATTTTGAGTTTTTGGCTTCAATTTTGGTTCATTTTGTCAATTTTCAGTTGATTTTGGACTAAAATTAAATAAAAAATCGTTTTCCGCACTCAAATTTAGCCTAGGTAGGCGAGAATTTGATGGTTTTGACCACCATAGTTTGGTTTCAACTTGGCGGCGGTGAAGCCTTTTGCGGGGTGGGCAATTTCGCAGATCGTATACGATTCCCCG
The DNA here is from genome assembly GCA_932521405.1 of Oscheius sp. JU1382. Lineage (NCBI taxonomy): Eukaryota > Metazoa > Nematoda > Chromadorea > Rhabditida > Rhabditidae > Oscheius > Oscheius sp. JU1382. The sequence continues at coordinate 9,415,685 of OW051479.1, forward strand.
GAAGACTATAAACTGTCAATTCATTCAGGGTTAAACCCCTATTGATTTCCTCCCAGCACAGATTGCTGGACGGTCTAGCATCGTGTCCCAAGGAGATATCAGCTGACCTTTTGAAAAAAAGTAGCTGTAAATGTTGCTCTTATCTTCTGGGAGAATATTGCTCAACCCTTCAGCCCGCTGCTAGGGAGGTCAAAAAGACAAAAAAAAAATGGCTAGGACAGCATTTCCGCCGGCCGTCTCTCTCTCAATTGATACAAAAGAGTGAGATAGCGGCAGGTGTTTATGAGCAATCGCGACCGCAAAATGTTGCTCAATACTTTTCTCTCTCCTCTCTCGCCCCTATCTGCTCTCATATTTTTACAGGGAAATCGAGCCCGCCGTTCGAATTATAATTTATGCCCGAAATTTAACTCTCCCGGGGGTTTTTTTTGCCCTCGGCGGCTTCTTTTTTGTCCCACTGATTAGAGAAGAGAGAGAGAGAGAGAGAGGGGGAACGAATCTTTGGCGGCAGAGATGAACATTTACCCCTGTGTGTTGTCTATGGACAAAAAAGAGAAGAAGCTAGGGAGATAAGGAGGAAGAGAGAAAGAAAGAACCTTTGGCCCTTTTGATTGCATTTCGGGAGGACATTGAGCTCCCTGAGATCTGACCACTGATGAAAGAAAGGAAAAATGAGCCCCAATTCTTTTCCAAAGAACAGCTACATTTTGACAAAAACTGCTTCTAATAGGAGAAGAGAAGAAAGAGCTCAAGAAAAGGCTCTTATCACGAAATGATTGTAAATAATTGGAATTTTTAGCGTTCAGCGATCTCTTGACCAAAAAAATGAGTCTCGTGATGGTTAAAAATAGCAAAAGCTGCTCAAATTGAGACCAAAATTCAATAATTTTTGACTCATTTTTTGTCAAAGCTCAAAATAGCTAGAGAGATTCGCTTTTTTTCAGCTGAAGCCCACAAAAAATCAATTTTTGATCTCTCAAAACCCAAATTTTTAGTTTTTCGACGAGGCCGCAAGCCATGCGAGACTCAATCTGAGTCGAAAGGCAGGTGCTTCCTCCGCGTCTTGCCTGTACCTTTCAGCTTTGTATTTACCCGCAACTGCCAGCTGACTAGCTCTTTCTCTTCCCCCAAGAAAAAAAAGACTTACAATCGGACGAGGACGAACATCTTTGGTGATGGGAGGCAATTCGTTGATCAGATCCTGACTCCTGGAACCAATTGCACATAAAATGAGAAGAAGAAGACACAGGGTACAGTGCCCCATGATGTGTCCACGATGCGTCCTTCTAACTGACGGGCAAAGAGTGGGGGAGAAACAACACTGGGGCTGCCCCTCTTAGCTCCGCCCCTTCTCGGTTGCCGCCAGATCGCTACGCAAATAGGGGCAAAGGGAGGCACTTTTATCGCTGGGGCTGTCAAGTGTTAATTGCAATAAAATCGAGAATGAGGAAAAGCGTGCTTACTCAAGGGAGAAAATGAAGGGCCTTCTATCTAGGAGGTCTCTTAAACTAGGGAATCCGTTTTTTCGCCAAAGGGAGAGAAGCTGATCGGATTGAAATTTTTAGAAGAGAGGATCTCTCAACTCGCCTTCTGGAGTATATCAGCTCTCACTGGAGATCGTTTCCTCGCCCCCCACTTCCTGTAATTGTAGCCCAAAATCGATCTCAAAACACCCCCCTAGATTATACTCTTTTAGACTTATTTAGGGATCTCCGCCCCAGACTTCTCTTTGTTCTCTTACAGTACTTGACTTGCACTTTTTGTTCCCAAAATTTCTCTTGGCCTTTTTCTTTGTGTTTAGTTGAAAAGACAGATAGCGTGGCAGGCAGCACGGAGGATTTGCAATAATATTTTGCTATGAATCTGTTAAACGTGGGCTGAATTAGTCAGGGAGAGACCAATGAGCTGTAGGCTGAGTCAAAAAGCGGTAGAAAAAATTTGTCTAGACTAAAGGACAAAGGAGGAGAGAGTTATGAGTCAATCCTAAAAGTCTCATTGGATCCTGAAGATGACAGGAAGTTTTAATTTCTCTCTGCACTCCAGCTCTCTTATCAAAGAATACCTCAAATTTCGCAAAAATTAGTGAAGTGAACTATCTCTCGGTACCGAGACATTCTGACTCATCTCCCCTCTCATTTCAAAGGGCACAACTAAAAGTTCTAGAAGACTGGAAAGAAGAGTCTTTGGGAAAAGCTCAAACTAATCTAGAAGCCGACTCGGAGGATGAGAATGATCTATCGCGTTCTCCTAGAGATTCAAGAGAGGTTCTACTTTTACTGACTGTAAAAGATATTCTTACTGAAAAGCCTGAATTATCTTGACTGGGAGAATCCCTTAGATGTTCGAAAGTAAAGGAAGGGTTGACTTGCTCGCAAGATTAAAGAGAGGCTCTCTCACGTTATTTTTATTCAAATGTTCCATTCTCACCCACAGCCAGCTCCTTTTTTCATCGCCTGGCCTATTTTATCAGACTCAGTCAGCCAAAAAAGAAGAAGAAAGAGAGAGTTCTGTCTAGGACAATTGAATCAGCTCCCCTGCTGCATCCTCTCTGCTCAAAAAGCGTATGTTTTTCAGAAATGCGCGTCGTGATTCAGCGATTGTGACCGCTTCCGTTGTGGGAACGAGGGAATCTGCTGATGTTGAATGGACTGAATAATACATCTAGCCATCTACTCGTTCCCACTCCTGGGAGACCTCTCTTCGACAATGGGACACGCGATCGCGACCGCTGTCAGCACCATAATTAAATAGTCAATTATTCGGGCAGGAGGCAGAGTTTACGATGGCATCCATTGCCGACAAAGAAATAAGGATCATTACCTGACTATATTGGTCCCGGTCCAGCAGAAATTATCGGTCGAGGGTTCTGAGCAGAAATTTTTTGAGATCCTTTTCCAATGACCTCGATACGCTAATAACTGAAAACTTAAATTACAATACCATTTTTTCTCGCAGGACTCTCGCCTTGCTTTAAAAACCTACTTGATGAACTAATCTCTCCGATTTTTTTGGGATGACTGTCGGCCTAACATTCTCCAAGAAGGACGCCTTTGTTGGAGAGCTTCTCTCACTCAACGCTCCACAGACTTCTACCACATCTCTGGCTAGATGGGGAGAAGTCGTCTCTACTAATCTCCTCAGCGAAGAATGGATTCCTTTTTCTAGCTGAAAGTTAATTATTTTACCAAAAAAAATGGTTGATTTTACTCCATAAAATCCATCCGTAAAATCTTTTGCTATGTGCTCTAACGCTTCGATGTTTTCATCCCAATCGCTGCCTATTCTTAGATAGCAATCGGCTGCAACTTCTTCGCATGAATTTCTAAAAGATTTGTATTAAATGTATGTCCTATTTACCGGCAATAGGTGACTTTATCTGCTAGACAATTGGCGCAATGAGTGAGATTTGTGTACTTTTCTACACAAATTGGAGTGATTGTCTTCTCAGCTGTGAGGAGGAGGGATTGGAGGGAAGAAAGACGCTTTTCGATGAGCTTATATCTTGCAATAGATTGATATAACCTGAAAAGAGATAGCTGACTATTAGAAGGAATCTCTCACCTCCTAGCCATTTTCTCTGGCTCTTTCCCAAAATGAATTGTCCATTTGTGAGCATGCGAAGCCATACAGTCGGTATAAGAGCTTGAAGCGGATATACATTCTCCCATTGAAAGACACAAAAAAGCGGATGGTAACAAGCCCGACAACGCTTTTTCTACCGCTTCTGTCATTATTATTTGAAGTTCTTGCGGCTCAGGCATCTAAATTTTATCTTTTTATAGAAGCAAATCAGAGCGATCACCTTCTCCTCATTGAGGATTCGTCTGATCTCTTTAATCAACCCATCAAAGTGTTGATTAAAATCCGTATGAGTTATTAATTTCCCGTAAGTGTTTTGGAGATCCTTTATCACATCGTATCGAGTTGTCTCTAATGCATATATCCTTTCTTCTGAAAGCTCCATTTTCTAAGCAAAAAAGAGGAGAAATTACGTGAAGTTTGGTGAAGTAATTCCCTCAAACTGCTAACTAACTTCATCGCTGAGATTTTGGTCGCAAGTTTGAGATGTTCCTGGGTTTTATCCAAGTTCTCTGAGCTACGACAATTACAATTCGCTGGAGCCTGGAAGAATTCTAGGATTTGCTGTACTTTTTCGTGGCTTTTTAAACGTCTCTAGAAGGTCAAAACCACAATTAGAGAGAAAAAGAGAATAATTTGACGCTTTCCCCAGTTTTCTCTTTGTTCTATCTCCAGCCAAGCAGAAAATGAACCAATCTGATTCTAAATTAAGTTAGTAGCTTCTCTGCAGCCCAAAAATCTCTTTGCCTTGACCCGGTGGATGGTAAGTGGCTCTCCCTAGGTGCAGGTGTTATGGCCGCAGGTGATGTCCTCTCTCTTTAATTGCTACTTTGATGGGCTGTCGGCTTTTGAGGCCACTTTTTAGGCTCCCAATTAGAGTTTTATTCTCTACAGTAGCCCCGATTGAATTCTTTTTTTTTCTCACTCGACTATGAACTTTCTCCCCTAGCGTTCCGGATTCCGCGAATGCCAGTAGGGCGCGGTAGGTCGAGCGCTGATGGTCGATACGGTTCAAAGCCGTATTGCCAATGAAGATTAATGAGAAAAGTCGCCGGAAGCGCTCGCGCACTACGGTAGGGACACTCTCGCGGACGGAACAATGACGGATGGGCCGATTCGGTACGCTGTGAGAGAGAGATACGACGTGTTTGATTATTATTTACTAGCCCGAAAAAAGTGCAAATTCCTTTGAAAATGAAGCTAATCGTCCGTCACATTTTCCAACCCAAAATTAGCTCCCACCTTTTCCAGGTCTATGGTTGACCAACAAAAGCACCAATTATTAAAATTGCCAGAGCTGTTGGAGAACAAAAGGAACGCCTTATAATTGTCCTCCCAATGGGAATCTGCCCCCCGTTCATGCTCTTAGTCTCTTTCTGGACATTTCCCAAAAGCGGCGGACTTGAAAAGGCGGAACAAAACTGTGAATTAGAGGGAGGTTGAACTGTTTCAACACGCAACAAGGGATTCTCAGCGTGGGGTCATGTCGGCAGATGATGGAAAATGATGGCGCAAGAGAATCTGATGATTTGTCTATGAAATTGACCAATTGGATCTATAAAATGACAAAATAAATCAAAAAGTGGTGACTTTGGGAAGATATTTCAGTGAAAGAGCTCATCATTGACGGCAAGATTAGCCCCAAATTCTGAGAGTAGAGTCTCAAAAATTGAAAGATTTCTCTAATGTGAGAGGAATTCATATTTTCCAATAAAAACTCTTGGTCTCCCCTTCCTAACCCCAAGGAGAATGTGACTCACATCCACCAACCCGCGTTTACACAAGCAAGAAATACTGACCCCATTAGCTGTCAGCTCGAGGGCAGTTGATATCTCTACCTCCTTCCCACTCAAGGTGCTAACAATTTGGATTTGAAAACTTACTGAAGTTGACGAGCTGATGATGCAAATGAAGGAGATGACGGTGATGAGAAGCATCTGAAAATCAGCCATTAAAAAGAGCACGATGATTTGTATTGTTATATTTAGAGCTGTTGAGGAAGGAGGTTTGACAGGTGTTTTCCGGGTAATCGGTCGCCCCGCCTACTTCGTCTCTCCCCGAGAGAGACACGGTAGGGGCGGTAAATTATAGAGAAGTGCGGGACATGTGTCGCAAGGTTTTTATGGCGGAGACACTGGGTGTTTTTTTAACAGAGCTCAGCTAAAAGCTTCCGAGAATGAGAGGAAGAAAAATTGTCTGCAGCCCTGAGCAAAGTCTAGATATTTTCATCATAGTTTGGTTTAAAAATCCAACAAATTGAATAATTTTAAGGATGAAGAGGAGGATTTCAGTATCAAATCGAAAATCGGCCTTTTTTATTCCAAAAATTGGTACCAAAGTCAAATTCTTTCTTACTGAGAAAGGTCGAAGCAAAAGCCTGAGAAATGAAGAACAAAGGAGGGAATAATCGTCCTAATTTTAGAGACATTTTTTTAAAGGAAAGTTAGCCTTGAAATAGAAAAGCAAACTCAATCATTCCCATTCAAGGTGAAAGTAAGAACTGACTGACCAGCTGATATCAACTCATCAGCCTAGTTAAAAGGAAAATAGTCCAACTACAGTAAAACTTTCTAGATGAGAGAATAGATTTTTGATTTCTTTCTTTTTCCCCCTCAAATTATTTTCGCTTTTAGTGCACCAACCACTTATAAATAGTTGTATTGCTATATAAAACAAGTGGAGACCTAGCCGGAACTGCGCCATCGCTTCAAGGAACAATTATTTAGCTCAAAGATCCTGGTCCTCTGTTCTTTTTGATCGAGATCCTATCAAAGATTCGATAATCTGCAAGAGAACAGAGATGAGAGGAGAGCTTTGTTTTTTCATTGATTACATTGCATGTTCAAGTTGTTTCTTTCTAATGTTCACAAGAAGGGGAACGTATCATTTTTTCGGAGGTTGTTTACCCGAAAAGAGGTGAAAAGCTACAATTTGGTGTAGATTTGAATGTGCGAAGGGGAGGAAAGATGTTTGCCTTGGTCTTGCAGGACTTGAAGAAAATAGGTTTAAAAATAGACGAGAGAAGGGCAGCTTCTTGAGAAAATTAGGAACAAACTGGAATCGTAGTGGATTACTGTAACTGTAGTTTTTCTGGTCTCTTTTCGATGATTATAGTATATTTTGGGTTTCAAGAAGATAATAATATAATTTGGTGAGCTATTTTAGACTAAAAAGTATCCCTTTCTGGTCAAAATGACCCCTCTTTCTATTAGAAGTCGCCGCGCTAGGTGTCCTTTAAATTTGACCACTTATCACCACAATCAGTCAGCTGAACTGCGTTTTTCCTTGACTGCCTTGTCAACTCTTACAAGCGAAAACATCCAACTTTGACAGAGGGCGCGGCGGTGTGACACCACGAGCGCAAGAGAGAGAGAAGATGTCTCTGGCCATCTATCACCGCGTCAGCAGCAGCACAAGGTTACTTCTGCTCCTCCTTCTCTCTTTCTCTCTCTGATTAATGCTGCGGGGCGAAAGGGGGGCGAATGGTCCGTGACTAGAAGGCAAAAAGACCGGAATTTTGGGAGGCGGGCAGGAGATTTTTTAGCCGGAAGAAACATGGATCATAAAGCTCCAAATCTTACGAAAAACAAATAATAAAAATAACTTCAAGAGACCAATAAATTTCAAAAGGAATCGACCGGAAGCAAAAGAGCTATCATCTTGCTACCAACTGATAGTGTTTATTGCCTCTAAAGTGTCTGAAAATATTAGGAAATATGCTGATTTGACTCTAAATGGGTGGCATGGAAGTCGAATCTACTGGAGAAAGACTGTAGAGATCAAACTAACGAGCTTATCAAGGAATCTCCCGAGGAACTTGATAAAAACCTAATAAAAAGATTACCCATCGTTGGGGGAAGTCGTTTTTCTGCTTCATAAAAGGTGGAATGGAAAGGGAGGTACATTAAAATAAGCCATGGGACAACCCTGGCTATCAAAAAAGATAAGGAAAGGCGCCAGTCGAGCCGTAAATTGTCCCTCTCTATGAACGGTCAAAACAAGAGCCGAGCGCATTCCTTTCATCCTAGTCCGTTTCTGCCATTGGTGAGTAGGGCGATTAGGCTGAGAGGGAGGGAAAATCAGGTCGAATGACAGATGCGCGTTTCCTCCGCGATTGTTTCGAGTCAAAGGCGCCGCCGAATGGTCACAAAAGACTGTCCGTAGCCTCTGGATGCGGGCAAAGCGTTCACACGCTTCAGGTGTGAACCTCCTATTGAGAGCGAAGTACGGATTGGGACAATGATTACCGTTGAAACAATGGCTATTTTATTAAGATTAAATCACTACGGAGAGAGCTGGAAACGGGTCGACTTTACTTATCACAAGTTTCTTATGCTGATGAGAGAGATAGCCTTTGATCTTCTTCTGGAATCAAGCAGCTAGAAGATGAAAAAAAAATAAGCAAACCTCTGCAATTAGATTAGCTAAAATGCATTCTAATTCCTCCTCATCGACATCTTCTACATTGAGGAACTTTAGACAATCAGCGAAAGCAGAAATCGCTATTTGATTGGTGCCCATTAAAAGTGCTCTGAAATTGAATTATGCAGTACATATTTATTAAAATACCTACACTTTTTTGAATAGGGTTCTTAATGTTATACCGCGTAGTTTCTCTAGCATCAGGAATATGCCTGATTGTATGAAGAAGTCCTCGTTTTTGGAGAGAGCATTGTCTAATCGGGCAACATTTCCTTCTTTTACTGCCTCTACGACCTAAATGAAGCTATGCTTTAGAAAAAAAAACTAATCTAACCTCTTGAAATTCATCTAGATGATATTTGTGAAGAAGAATATTACTCGGCATGTGGCCGAGAAACATTTTAACAGGAATAAGATAAGTTAGAATAAGTTTCTTATTCCTTTCCATAGTTTGAGGGCAGTTTCTAAAGGCGTAGGAAAGAGATTTCTCGGCTAAAATGAGATCCGAGTCGAACATAGCCTTTCGCCCGAGGAAATAGTTATACGTGACCTTGTCAGCCATAGAAAAATAATCAAAAAGAGGTCCAGCATTATCAACTGCTCTAATTAAAGGCTTCAAAAGATTTAGCTTGTTTATCTAAAGAAATGTAAAAAAAAATTATCAACCTTACCTTGAAATAAATTTGAAATAGCTGATTTGTCATATTTAAAAGAGCTATTTTCTTCGTTACAGAGAAATCAGGTCGTCTAAACGAAATAATCTTAAAGAAAAACTCAACTTACGTATCGGTTACACAGGTTCTATAGCTTTCCATGATCGGATTGGCACATTTTTCATAAAATGATTTCATTTCACTAGGGTTCTCAACCTCCTCTACATCATCAGCGTCTTCTCTAGACTCATCCGCCTAAAAATTAATGGACATTTACGATAAACACTTACCAATTTCGCTATTGTACGTAAATTTGTACAAAATCGATAGAAAAGAGGCATAAACCAGTTTTCTTCTTTCCTTTTCTGCAGAACTTCTCTATTAAAAACTGACATAATCTAAATCAAAGCAAATAACCAAATAATTTCAACTTTTACCTGAGAGTGAGTTTCATAAGCCAATTCATAATTTCGTTTAATATTTATATGATAAAGAACATGCAAATGTAAGCATGCAATCTGGTCAATAGCCTCATCTGCGATAAATGCCCTATGCGTTCGATTGCCATAATTTTCCTGCTAAAATGATTGAAATTAGCCTTCCAAACGTTAAGAATTTACATGTAAGAAGGGTAGATCAACATGTGGACCATTTATCGACAAGAAGTGGGAGGCGATTTCAGCATCTTTCCAATCAGCCGTCTGAGTAAATCTATCTATTGCTTTAAAGTAGTCATCTGGCGAATTGCACCTTCCAAGAACTGATGCTGCTGTTCTTGCTGGTTCTATCATCCTGTAATTTAGATATCGAGTTTTGTATTGCTTAGAAAAAGAGTAAAAGTAAACGAGATAGAGCCTACATCTTGGCACAACAAGTGAAAAACAAGCGATAGAGAACAAATCACTTACTTTCGTGTAGCAGGCAGATTTATTATCTTTTTAAGCTTTAATTTCAATGCATTTCTTTTAGATTGTTTTCACATTTTTGATAGAGAAATCAAAGGAAGAAGAACACAAATGAATTCAAAAGAATTGTGCCGTTACCGCTAAAACGATTCGTACATTTTTGTACTCACGTGAATTTTTAGCATCGATTCATATTTGTATTTCTCATTTTTCCTATCATTTTTCAAAAATAGAAAATGAATATCGAAATAAATAGAAATTTATCGATTTTAAACGTTTATCCTAATAAACGAGCCAATAAAGCGACGCTACTTGTCTTTTTTCCCTTTTCGACACAATTTTATAATTTAAATTTCAGGAAGGTTGGATGCGCAGTGAGTCAGAAAAACCAGCACAGGGAAGTCAGTCTGTAGACCCGGGGCAGACGAAAAAACTCGTTCTGCAAACTAGGAAACGAACTGCACTTACTGTACGTTGTTACTTCTTGGATCTTACTGTTTTCAGTCTTCACCCGACGCTATACAAAAGATCAAACGACCAACTATGGACTTAAGTTTTTCTCAGGTGGATGATTTCGACGACGATTATGATGAACAAATGGAACAGCGAGCCACAGTTCCAATTGGCGTAGTAAGTCAATTTAGTTTTCTTTCTATTACATTTTTAGGTACCTCAACAAAATTTCGCAGCGCAAGTTCATGCTCCAAAGAAGTTAGGGATAAAGCGGTTTCAGCGTTAGTCATATTTTATTAAATTGTATAATATATTGATAATTTAGGGAAAGAAATAAACAAAGAGTCTAAATTATCACAATACTGGCCGCTACTGCAACAAAGTGTTGAAGCAATTCAGGCAAATGTTAGAATATCTTATTCACTTGAGAATCTATATAAGGTAAAGGTTCTTATTTAATGCATAATGTCGATTTAGATGATAGAAGACCTCTGTGAAGTAAAATTAAACCTTGGTTCTGAACTCTACGATGGACTGCAGCGACTTCTTCGAACTCATGTGGAAAGACTACGGTCAGTTCATTTTAAAATAATTAAATACAGTTGTTCAGAAATGTTCTAAGCGATTGCATTGAAAAAGATGAAGATATTTTCTTGGGAAAAATGCATTTACTTTGGAGTGATTACTGCCAACAGTGTGTAATGATTCGTAATATATTCCTCTATCTTGACCGAACTTATGTTCTCCAAACTAATAACGTTCCATCACTATGGTTAGTTTATTATTTCTACTTCTATTACATGACTAATATAGGGAAGCGGGTTTAAACATCTTCCGTGAAGAAATTATGGATAAAGACGTATTGAGAAAGAGATTGGTTACTGGACTGCTTAAAGTTATAGACAATGAAAGAAAAGGAAAGCACATAAATAGAGATTTAGTAAGAAGCTTATTAAAAATGTTGTTACACCTTCAAATCTATAACCAGGTATGTCTTATTTCAACTCAATTGATTGATAATTAGGTTTTCGAAAGGGCATTCCTCTCTGCTTCAGATGATTTATATTATGCAGATGCTGAGAAACAGGCCAGAGAACTTGATGTAAGTCGTATTATACCTAAATTGAGGATATTTAGCCATGCGCATATTTTAAATATGTTGCTCAAAAATTGGATGAAGAAGCAAATAGAGTAGACTATTATTTGGACGAGTCTACAAGGAAGCCACTCATTGCTTTGATAGAAAATACGTTGATTGCAAAGCACATGGAGACCGTTGTTACCAAAGGTAAGAATAGATCTTTATAAGTGACTTATTTTTTTCTAGGGTTGAATAGTATACTTGATGAGAATAAATTAGAAGATCTTTCACTTATTTACATGCTAGTAGTGAGAACATCTGGTGGTTCAAATTTGCTGAAAACAGGGTTTGCCAACTATATAAAGGTAATTTTATTTTTGATTATTTAGTTCTTTCTTTAGAGAGTAGGGAAGGCTATCGTAATGGACACGGAGAGGGATAAAAACATGGTAGAAAGACTGATGGAGTTCAAAGTAAAGCTGGATACAATAGGTTCACCATTTTATTCTCATTAATATTTGATTTTAGTGGAAGTATGTTTCAAAAACGAAGAAAAAATCCAACAGGCAGAAAAAGATTCATTTGATTACTTTGTCAATACTCGACCAAGTAAACCAGCAGAACTTATTGGTAAGCAATAGTTTTAACTGCTTTTACAATTGATTTAGCTAAATTCATGGATGCTAAACTACGATCAGGAAATAAAGAATCTAGCGATGAAGAGCTTGATAAAATTATGGACCGTGTTATTACTCTCTTCCGTTTTATTCAAGGAAAAGATGTCTTCGAAGCATTTTATAAGAAAGACCTTGCTAAAAGGCTACTATTGGGAAGGAGTGCGTCAGTTGATGCTGAAAAAGCTATGCTATGCAAGTTAAGACAAGGTAGACATTAATTTTGATATAAACTTGCGTTATTTCAGAGTGTGGAGCTGGATTTACACATAAACTTGAAGGAATGTTCAAAGATATGGAATTATCGCTAGATTTGTGTCAATCTTTCCGACAACACATTGAGCATGAAGTTGAGCAAGGGAAATGCCAATCTATTACGGAGTTCAACGTAAATATTCTTACTCTAGGCCAATGGCCAAATTATGAGCCGGTCGAGGTAAAATTATCTGGTTACATTCTAAAAAATCTTCGTTATTTTAGCTTACTTTACCCTCCACAATGTGCAGAAGTCTTCAAATGTTCCAAGAATTTTATACTTCTAAACATCAAGGCAGAAAACTACAATGGCAGCATTCTCTTGGTCAATGCGTTTTGAAAGGCAAATTTAGAAAAGGAGTAAGTCTTTTCTATAATTTTATACAAAAAAATTACAGTGTGTCAAAGAGCTGCAAACCTCGCTTTATCAAGGGGTTGTTTTACTTCTCTTCAATGAATGCCAAGAAATGACTTTGGCAGAAATTGCAGCAGCAACTAAAATTGGTTAGTCGATTTTTCAGAAAAAAGTAATTTTTTTGTTCCAGACCCTAAAGAGCTAAAAAGAACTATGTTCTCACTTTGTGTTGGAAAAACGCGTGTTCTTTTAAGAGATTCAAAGGAAAAGGAATTAGCTGATACAGATAAATTTACTGTAAATTCTGGGCTGCAAGAAAAGCTCTACAGAATAAAAATATCGCAAGTACAATTGAAAGAAACCGTAAGTTTTCTCCTTTTTTTCTCTTGAAAGTATGTTATTTTTTTTAGGAGGAAGAACACAAACAAACTGAAGAGCAAGTAAACACTGATAGGCAATATCAAATTGATGCAGCCTGCGTTAGAATTATGAAAGCGCGAAGAACATTAAGTCATCAACTCTTTATCAACGAACTTTTTGCTCAACTCAGGTAAGCTTTTTTGCTTTACAATTATAGATTTATTTTTAGATTCCCTGTGAAAGCTACAGATCTGAAAAAACGCATCGCTTCTCTAATAGAAAGAGATTATATCTCAAGGGATGCAGATGACCATAACATCTACAAATATGTTGCATAGTTTTAGTTCTAGTTTTGTATATTTTTTTTTCTTTTTCCGGTCGATGTTGAGACGAGTATTCCAAACTGTAAGTTTCATTAAGCCGAATATCAATGAAAAGAATTTTTTCTGAATTTTCTTTAAAAAAGAACTAAATATGCTATAGACTTTTACTGAAAGGGATAAAACGAGAAAAAAAAATGTCAATCTACATCAATTGGGCTTTGCCGTTCTCCACATGCTCTTGTATTGATTTGAATGGGATAAGATGCACGGAGTTCATCTCCATATCGACAAAATTTCCTGCATTTGGGTTCTGATAATCTGGGATTAGGACGTTTTCTGCGCCTTCTGCTGTTACACGAGCAAAAACTCGCTCAAATTCTGTATTGGTCTCAACAACAGGAATCTTTCTAAAAGCTGGAGGTAATTTACCTGAAATGAGGAGAATAAAGTGAACAATAAACGAATCTTACTTAGGAGTGAACCAGCCAGAAGCTTAGCTTCTGCTTGGGCGAATTTTGCCAAGAACTCTAGTTCTTCTTCTGCTAAAAGAGACGCTCTTCCTTTAAAAAGGCCATAAAAGTTCAAATTAAAAGCAAACCTTCTAAAATTCTATTATTATGATCGCGTAATGTTCCTCTAGAATTTCTTTCAATCTTCTCCAAGCGTAGCCTCAAATAATCGTTGACCATATAGCTGATTCGAAGAAGTTCCATCTTATGAGCTGCTACTTTTAAACTACCCTATTTACTCCATAAATATCAAAAGTAATGGAACTTACCTTGTTCTTGCAACTGTCGATATTAGATTCCATATTGTCAATTTGGTCTAAAAGACATTCAGCTGCTTCATATTTATGAGGTAGCAGCACCGGCGAGCAATTCTCATTTATCCACGCTGTTTTCATTTCATTTAAAACCTAAATTCAACAAGCAAACTTATAAAACAAAACTAATTCAACTAACTTCTTCCGGAGTTTTGGCCACTCCATCATCATTTTCTTCTTCCTCAATCGCAGGGGTTTGTATATTCACCGAATCGTTATAAACTGTCCTAAGGGATTCTGAGTTTTCCGGTAGTGAAAAAGGCAAAGAATCATCCATTCTAAAATATTAATTTGAGGTTTAAAAAAAGCTGGTTTTTTCAGACAATCAGTGAAGTAGAAAGGAAAAGTTATAATAAATAGCAAAGATCCTAGACTATTCTCTCTTATTTTATCGCTATTATGTCTTATCTTAATTAATTAAAGCAGAAAAGCGAGAAAAAAAATAATAGACATTTAAACAGCTGGAAGACAGCCAAGTGGATTGGAGCAGTCTTTCCTCCACCCTCATTTATCTGTCAGCCACTGCCCTGGCATCCTTCCTTTTGATTTACTTCTCAAACAGTTTTATAATAAAAAAGACCAAAAGGATATCAAAACAACAATATTGAATGAGTTTCGCAATCTATGGAGAATTCTGTCTTGTTTTCTATAAACACTAAAGGGTAGGCTGTTGCAGTTTTCGTCTATATAATGGCTTCTAATCTCTTCCATCCCATCAGTCGAATCCTTTTTTGAGGGAAATTTATTACCCTTCAGACGGCTATTAGGTCAAATGGGTCGGACGCTTGTTATATCGATCTCCAGGAGATGTCCAACACTAGTGCAATAGAGAAAGTTAGCGACCAATGCCAATGCGCATCATTTCTATTGTAAAGAAACGGCGCTTGTTTGCCAGTCGTAGTTCACTCTCACCCTCCCCTAGAGACGCAGATGCCTCCCGCGCCTGACATTGGTTGGCAAGCTGTGCTGTTGATTTTTATGCGATTTTACCATCTCTCTTTCTATATTATGATATTAGTTTTTGTAGTTTCTTGGTGTTTATTCACCACGCGGAGTTCTCTTATCACTTCTCCCCTTCTTTGGCCACTAGCTGATTCAACACCAAAATTTTAGAAATGTTCCCTCTGCATGAAGAGGACCACGAAATCGACGACTTAAAATCAAGATTTTTAAAAGTATTGCCGAAGCAACCGCAAGATATTGTAAGTCTAACTCTTTTTAAACGGAAAATTTATTGGGAAATCCCTGTTTACTCATTCAATTCTGACTGTGAGTCACTAAGAACAATACAAAATCTGATGAGATTTTCTTAAGCATTCAGTAAGTTTTAGACTTTTAAGAAAATCCTCCTAGAAGTTAAATTGTGAGTACGGTAATTATTCAATTTAGTGATTGTTTTGCGCTTAATTTCCAAGATTTCAGATAGCTACAGGCATTTTCACAGTGATAATGCCAATTGGCTTCTTGATGCACATTTTTTGGATCCTTCCCACGTGGTATCCAGCCTTTGGTGAAGGTTAGCTCTCCCCTCTTTTTTCAAATTTCTTCCACTTTTTAGCTTGGACTATTCGAGTTGTTTCACTCCTCTTCCTCGCCTTCAATGTCTACTACAATTGGTATAAAATGTGCTATGTTGGACCAAGCGGAAGGAATTCCGTCCTCCCAAATGTTGTTAAGCCAGGATTCCGGTAGGGTCATATTCCACATCCATTTGTTTAGATATTGCCACTCCTGCCATATGAATTCTCCTCCTCGAGCATATCACTGTCCAGTCTGCGATATTTGCGTCTTCCGGAGAGACCACCATTGTTCCTTTGGAGCTGTCTGTGTTGGACACTTCAATCAACGGTTTGATTTTTAAGTTTTATTCTCATTCTTATAGATATTTTGTCGCTTCGGTCGTCAATTTGATGTTGCTTCAAGCTTTTTTAACAAAGTGAGTCGGGAGAAATAGAAAAATAAGTCGTTTACTTACGTGGCAGCCATCTTTTCACAGCTGTATTTGGAGTTTTTTTGCTAAATTTAGAACTGGAATTCATGGGAAAAAGAGGGGTGGCTTTTTAGATAAATTCTTTGAATAAATTTCCGATTTTTAGCTATACGTGGGACTTCTTGTGGACCAAAATGGATGGCCCGTTCACTCTAGGAAGAGTTTGGCAACTCTGTCTGCCACACTTAGCTCTAGTAGCCAGGTATTCAATTAAAATTAAGCTTAGATTAGATTCAATTTGCAGATATGTCTCATTTCAGCAATTTTTATATATGGTATTCCTGGCAGCTACCTCAACCGTCTTCCTCTTCTCTATCTATCTATTCTCTGCCCAATTATTCTGCCTCTATTATGGACAGACTAGGATCGAATACCTTCTAGTAAGTTATTTTTGGTCAAATTGATTTTCTTTTTCCAGGATGTCCACGCTTACCAATTGGGATTCTTGGATAATCTTAAACAAGCCCTGGGAACAAGATGGTACCTAATAGGTTTGTCCCCATTCATCCCGTCGCCCCTTCCTTCTGATGGATTAAGCTTCCCAGTTCGTGACATCGAGCGAGTATCAGCCAAGAATCTCTAAAGATCCCTGTATTCTTAAAGAATTGTACATATTGCCATAATAATACAAATGTGAGCAACACTTTTTTATTCTTTTTGTGGGAAGGGGACTTCTCATCATCTAGGACTCTTCTTGAAACTCGCCTAGGCAGGAGAATAACAATGTCCTTCCATTCTAACTTTAAAATAAATTATTGATATTGATCCTTTCACCTTTTCTAATTCATAGGATTGCCATGCATATCTCTCCTTTATTTAATTTCCTACTTTCCTTTCAGAATCAGACCCAAATGGATTTCATTCAAATCAGAAATGATGAAGGAATAAGCGCTAAGTTGCTAACTTACGGTGGGAGTCTTGTATCCCTTGAAATTACGGGCAAAGACGGTAAGATTCGAGATATTGTTCTGGGATTTGATACCAAAGATGGTGAGTTTATTTTTCATTTGAAGAAGAAATTAATTTAGGATATATTAAAGATAATGCTTATATGGGAAGAACGATTGGAAGAGTTGCAAATCGAGTCAAGGTTTTGGGCTGTAAATGAGAAAATAAAAGATTCTAGGATGGCCATTTTGTCTTCAAGGGCAAAGATTATGAATTGCCGATCAACGATTCTCCTCATAATCACCACGGAGGACCAAATAGCATCGCATTTGTAGGAAAATACTTTTGAGAGACAAATATTCCTTCAGCACGAGTGGGAAGTAATTCGATCTTCTTCATCGTCCGTAACTTTTCGGACGAATTGCTCTGAAGAGGTTGATGGCTTCCCTGGAGATGCTAAAATCGATCTGACTTATACTCTAAATGATAGAAATCAGCTGGTAGTGGAACATTACGCGACTTGTCTCAAAGAAGGAGTCCTCGCCTTAGCTCACCATCCCTATTTCAATCTAGATGGATCGGTAAGAATCACCAACTACTAAAAAGCTTATATTTTTAGGAAGACGTCTCAAATCATGAGATTCAAGTGAAGGCAGCTGAATATCTGCCAAGCGATCAGTCCAATTGCCCAACAGGTACTATTATTTCTTACAAGGGAACGTTTTGAGAGCTAAATGGAGTTTGGTCAAAAGGCATATACCATTCGATAGAGCGTGAAAAACTGTATAAATTGGCACTTTCCGTATTTCCGGAATGAACTCACAGTTGGAGAAAAACAGGCTGAAAGATCTACAATTTTGAGTAATTTGAAATATTTTGCGTGGGTTTGCCTCCTTTAACATACAATTCCGTGGCACAGAGGTTCTGCTCTTGCTTTCTATTTTTAAGACCCTGATTCAATCCCCGCGTTCGTTTTTTCTTTTCGATTCTTCAGTTTTTTTTTAGTAAATTTCACTCATTTTTTGACTATATTTTTTAAATAATTTCATTGCATTATCGAATGGTGTATGTCTTTTGGCCAAACTTCATTTAGCTCTCAAAACGTTTCCTTGTTAGAGATATTTTTGTATTTTAGGAGGACAATTGAGCGTGAAAGGGACTTTATTTGATCTAAGAGAGCCCCAAAAATTGGAGATTTTTAAGAACTCTAATGGGGTAATTGATATCGATCAGGATTTTGTCATTTCGCCAGCAATGAGGACTGGCTCCTCTATTCTATCGTAACTTTTTTTTTCTATTTTATCCATTCATTTTTAGTCTTTCTTCCGAAAAATCTGGAATAAAATTGGACATCTCGACAAGCTATCCAGTCGTCCATTTGTATGGAGGAAAGTTCCTAAATGAGACAGGAAAAAGAGGCGAGAAATATGGTCCTGGAAAGGGCATCGCAATTGAAGCCCAATTTCACAGTGCTGCTCTCAACTATGTGAGTTGTTTCTTACTCTAAAAAAAGAGGAAAAAATTTAGAGCACTTTCCCAGATGTGCCTTTAGTTCCTGGAGTGCCTTATGTCCACGAGGTTATCTACACATTTTCTCATTTATAGATATTTTATTGAATTATTTGTGAGCATAAGGGTATTACAAGGTGATAGCAATAAAGATCAGGGGTATAAGCCATTGAGATCTTGTTCCTTCTAGGCTTTTCAATGGAGAGCCTTGACATACAGTGCGTCCAGAAATGATGTAACCACCCATTTTTTGACTTTTTCCCAATCATTTTAGATTTTCGAAAAATTGGCGAGTGCCATTATTTTTCCCGCGCAAAAGCCTGATTTTTGATTCGTCAAAGTCTTCCTCTAGATGAAATTATTAATATTATGCACAGTGCGTCCGGAAATTATGTAACCACTTTTCAAAATAGGCCGCCATAGCTCTGGAACATCATTCTAAATACCGTAATCAAGTAAAAGTGAAAATTAAGACTTTGGCGATAATAAATCCCCTGCTGCTCGCATTTGCTCATCAGCATTTGTCCAGGCAAACGAATACTTGATTACGGTATTTAAAATGATGTCCCAGGACCAGGGCGGTCTATTTTGAAAAGTGGTTACATAATTTCTGGACGCACTGTGTATAATATTATTTCTTCTAGAGGAAGACTTTGGCGAATCAAAAATCGGGCTTTTTTCGCGCGGGAAAGGACAAAATCTCAGAGGAGGAGACTGCGAGAGATATTCAAAAAAGGACTCGAAAAGAAGTAGAGACGGGTTGCAGTCTGTATCATTTATTAGAAGAAATAAACAAGAAAATTGGCCGCAACTGGT
The DNA here is from genome assembly GCA_932521405.1 of Oscheius sp. JU1382. Lineage (NCBI taxonomy): Eukaryota > Metazoa > Nematoda > Chromadorea > Rhabditida > Rhabditidae > Oscheius > Oscheius sp. JU1382. Next base: position 9,434,771 of record OW051479.1, read on the forward strand.
GAGGAATTACTCAACCGGTTTCTGAGATAATTAGTCGTTCCGATAAAAGTTTCGAATGAATTCATGTTTCTCGTGAAGAAATTTCTTGATATCTTCAGGCTTCTTTATTTCGGCGATCCAACTGGAAAGATCCAAGCCCGGTCCATTGCAAAAGTGTTCTTCCAGTAAAAAAGATATAAATTCCGCATCAATTCTTACACATTTGCCCTCTTTCCGTTGTTCTTCATCGACTTCATAATCCAGACAATTATAGAAACCTATAGCAACCTCTACTTCATAAGTTCCATAGTAGGTATGAGAAATTAAAATTAATCCTAGTCTCTCATTATTGGCTACATGATTCAATGGATAGAGCCAATAATCCAATTTCTTGCGAATCTATAAGTTTTCCAAAATTATGAAAACGGAAAAATGTCAACACAAAAAAGCGTCAATACGGTAACTTACCAAATGCTGGTCTAAATTCCAAGTTTCCAAATTAGTTTTAAGGTCTACAGCATTAAAACTTCCCAGATGAATTGCTTTGTCAGAACCAGAAAATAGACGTTCTGTTATGGTTGAATTCTCATTGTGATATACTTGCGAGATGTAAAAATGAATGCTAGCATCAACAGGGTCAAACGTGCCGATCACCCAATCTGCTATTAATTTCTGCAAGCAGATATATATATCCTCCTCACTGTATTCTTTTAGATAAAGCGCAATGTACAACTTATTTAGAATGAGCTTTCTGAAGTCGAAAGAATCCTCACGTGAACAAAAGATGGATCCAAAGAGGAGTGAAATGTTCTTAATAATCATGAAGAGCATGAGATGAGAATTTACCTTTAAATAAGGCAATTCCCATTTGTCTACTTTTGTAAAAACAGCTCGACCGTTGTTATTATCAGAAAGTTCTACTCCAGTTGGTTTCCAAAGTTGTAAGCATTTATCGACTTGTTCTGCCGAGGTATTACACTCCCTAACGCAACTAATCTTCACATTTCCTATGGCTTCAATCAGATAGTCAATTGCCTCTTCAAAGTCTCTATTTCTTTGTTCAGCGTCAACATCAGGCGAATCCAAAACAGTATTACACTATGATATTTTAAATGATAGGAGTATAGCTTACCAACAAAACTTGCTTGAAGTAAAACCCTGAAATAGAAGCTCTTAGGAGGGGAATATTCTCCTTTGTCATTTTAATTTCAAGGTCATGTTTTTCAGCAATGTCATCATAATTAATTCTTGCATAAACACCATTCAAATCATTTTTGGAAAAAGTGGTTCTACTAGTTGACGAGTTGACGAGGTGGATTGTGGCATAATGCTTGAATCTAATTTGAATTTGACATCGATTTTCTTCACAAAAGCTATCAAAGTGACTGGAACTAGCTCGGGCTCTCACATAAGGGATTGGCTCAATCTGAACTGGGCGATGTCTCAGAAATTATCGAATCCTCTCTAATAGAAGCCTCCCTCACAGTGGAACTTATCGCGAGTTTTCGCTAGCTTTTATATTTTGAATCTTCTAAAGATCTTGCAGAGGAAAAAGAGGCTACTTTGTAGACCTTACTTCAGTTAGAAAATTAAGAAAACAACTCGCACGACAAGTCACAGCTTGGGGAGGTTTCTAAAAGTACATGCAGTAGTACTTTGTTAATAATCAAAATAAGAAGTTCTGCAGGAAGTGCCAAAAAAAGTGGAAAAATTTTCGATCCATTTTGTTCAAGATGCGGCTGAAAGTCGTTTTCTTTTGAAAATAAATTTGACAAACCATCTTTTTTATTTCCAGAAAATGCGGAGCTTATTGCGGCAACTGAGTTTATTGAAGAAATAAAACTTTGGTTGTCGATCGAAGTCTTGCGCGTCAATAAAGCACTCATTCAAAAATCGAAGTTCCTGCTTTCTGCTGGAACTTTCAATTGTGATTGAAATCCAGAGATCGATATTCCTGTTTCCTATTGAAAGAGTCTGGTCAGGGTCACCGCTTATTAACTTAACTCCGAACCAAAGTCTTATGTCTTCAATAAATTTTTACCACTCTACTTTTTTTAGAAATAAAGAAGATGGTTTGTCAAGGCCAGACTTGGGCGGATTACCTGTACTCGTATCCTAGTGGGTAATACCCGAAACGGGTAGGGTAGTAAAAAGACTACTATCCGCCCAAGTCTGGTCGGGACCCTTATAGACATAGTTAAACAGATATTTTACCGCATGGATCGTACTACATATCTCGAGATTTATATGAGTATCAAACTTCATTAAAAAAGATAGGGATTGTAGGGAACTATCCAGCGATTATCATATTCCTAGGATTCAACTCTTAAAAGATAGAAGAATATCGGCACCTTTTCCAATAACCGTTTGTATTCCGTTGTTTCTTCTTCTATAAGAGGGGTACCCGTCTTTATCCATATCGATATTTTATGTGAACGCTTTAGGGAATTGCTTCTTGAACTTTCCATCTTCCCAGCATTTTGCTCCTATTTGACAATCGCGATGAATCATATGCGTGGTGACTTTATTGAAGAGCTCGACATTGTACGGATTTTTTCTAATTTTCAGAGAAGTCGGGGGAAGTCCCAAATAAACTTAGAGAGGAAAGAAGCCTAATATTCTAGGGGAAGGGGGGCAAGATTCAAAGGGAAAGGTGACTTAAGAGCGCCTGTGCGCTACATACATGTGCTGGCAATAGAAAATTCAATAAGAAAAAATAACACAAAGAATTACAGTACGTCCAGAAATGATGTAACCACCCATTTTTTGGCCTTTTTTCCCAATTATTTTAGGTTTTCGAAAGATTGGCAAGTGTCATTATTTTTCCCGCGCGAAAAAACACCGATAGCCAAAATTTCAGCCAATTTCATCTCTCGGGTCCAGAGTTATGACCAAAAGTCCCAAAAACAGGTGTCCAGAAATTATGTAACCACTTTATTATTAACTTTGATTGAATGGAATGACATCCCTGTATCACGATAGGCAACGATCTTTGCCTTTTCTTCGGTACTGAGGGCTGTACCAGATGGCATTGTTTGATACGATTGATGGGACTATGGGATTTATCATAGCCAAAGTCTTAATTTTCACTGTTACTTGATTACGGTATTTAAAATGATGTCCCAGGGCCAGGGCGGCCTATTTTGAAAAGTGGTTACATCATTTCTGGACGCACTGTATTCCTTCAATCAATTTTCATCATTCATTCATCACATTTTCTGGAAGCAACCACCCCTGTTAGAGAAAAGATTCTGACGATACGTTTATTAAGGAAAAAAATAATTTAAAGCGACGAAGAACAAAATATTTTGATATGTTATCTACCTCTATTTTTAATTTTCAACGAGCTTTTAATGAGTCGCCTTCTTCTTTTCATAATCAGCGAAGGAATTAGAGTTCAACTCTGACTGAAAATTGATAAATTCCCCGGTAAGATTCTCAAACTCACTGTGCTCTTTTGAGATTTAATTGGTGAATCGTCACCATTTGTCTCTTTAGATGTCTCCAATTCATCGAAATCTTCTTCCTCCATTTCGAGGAGCGACTGCTTGGTTGTAAACCAAGGGATCTTGTCTTGACAGTCTAATAGACTCTAAATTAAGTGGGTTAACCTCTATCGCTTTTTTACAAATTGAACTCACTGGTTGGAAGTTATAACTCCACATTTCAGACATCGTCTTCATAAGGGAGGGAAGAGGAATCGGAGGAGGAAGAGATGCAGCTGGCAGGTTTGAAAGTGGAGATGGAGAGCTTGTTCTTACGATCTCTCGATCGATCCACTTTGAAGGGCTTTGTACTACATTTTCGTTAGCGAAACTAGCGGAAGCTCGAAGGTTTCTTGTCATTTTTCCAGAAATTCTAGCATTTAGAGTCTCTGGAGGAGAGATAGGACGGAGGATATTCTCAACTGGGAAGACAAACGACTCCATTGGCTCATTGGTTCGATCAATAGCCGCTCCGTTAGGTTGAATAACCTCCGGAGATGTCGCCGTCTCTTCTTGGACAATAGTTTTCTTTGACGCCTCGTCAATTAGCTCAGTCTCGCAAGAGCTACTAGCAGAAGAGGTCTAAAAAAGTTATTATAAACATAACTATGGCTCTCCTACCAATTCTTTCGAATGAACCTCTCTAATAAGTGTCAAAATTCCTGTAATTCTTTGATCATTTTCAGCTACTTCTTCTTCAGAGATTAGACGACGACAAGGCCGACGAATTCTTTTAGATCTTCTAACTTTTTGCAATTCCTTCTCGTTAGAAGATTGCTCAACCTGAAAAAGGGTTGATCAAGATGGTAAAAATCAGCTTTTCCTATTGATTAGAGGCGTTTTTTTACTATCATGACAATTCCAGATGAATAAACTAACCGTTTCAGCTTCATGAGTTTCTCCAAAATTTAATGGAGAGATAGTAGAAGGCGAAGATGAGGAACTAATCTCCATTGAGGGAACAACCATAGGCGAAGAAGAGGTGCTCCCTCCTGGAGGGATATTACCAGCTAGGGAGATGGATGCAGCAGTGATGACATCTTCTACTTCTGGATTGAACTTGAGCCCTTTCTAAAAGGAATCATTTATTCAAAGGGCTTTGATCGTCTTTTACTGGATCTATTGGAAGTTGGCCTCTAGAAGCTTCAGGCTTATTGGAGGCGAGATCATTCTTTCTTTGTACCTAGAAAAAGTCTTCTTCTAATTGAGAGAGAAATATTCACCTTTGGAGGTGTTGGGAATTGTTTTGCCATTTCCCAGAATCCTTTCAGATGATCATCTTGTAGAGTGGAGAGAGGAGCAGAAGTTGGATGGTAAAATGAAGAATTGAATCCATTTTTTGGTTGAATCTGAAACTTAAAAATGCTCTACATTAAGAAGAGAGAAGAAAAGAAGTCTCCCGCCGGGTTACTGTAATACAAGCGTTATCCTCTAGTTAAAAGTCAACCTTTCGGCTTGATTTGCTTTATTAAAGAAGGAGTAGGCAACAACACAATAAATTTAAAACAAATCGCACAGCACAGTAACCTGGGAGAGACAATACGACAATCAATTAACCTGGTTGTGTCTCCTCTTCTTATTGCTCTGCTTCTTCTTTGACATCTTCACAGATGGCTCATAGTCAATTGGATCATCTCCTTTTGGGTTGGAGTTGAGTTGCTTGGCTTCAATAGTTTCACTCAGCTCTATCTTAGGCTCTGCATTCTTCGATTGTTGATAGAAAGCCAAAAGGAAAGACTCCAACGTCCCTTGTTGTTGGAAATACTGAAAGAATTTAATTTTAGATAACTCTCAAATTCACCTTATTTACCTCCATAAGCGACTTAATCACTTCACTACTATCCATTGACTTCGAATTGACTTGATTGATTTCAGTCACGAATTGGCTTTCTAGATCCTTTCTTTCTTTTTCTTTCTTTTCCAAATCGGCAGTCAACTGCTTAATGTCCTCAGCTTTATCCCTGAGTTGATCATACATCCATTTTTTGTCATCTTTCTCCCCTTCTGGACTCTAAAATTGAACGTATTTTTAAAAACAAATCTTTAGAAATGCTTACTGTTTCAAAGAGCTCGCCCTTGTTGGCCATTCCGTTGATTGTTGGGATGGCTGGAGAGAAGAGAGGTGCGCTGGGAGATTTGATCGCCCCATAGATGCTCATAGTTGGCTCAATTTTATCGAGATTTGTTTCTACTTGAGGGATATCCAACTGAAAATTAGCTTAAATCTTCGAAAATGCGAGAATATTACATCAGAGAAGATGCATTTCATGAAAGCTTCTTTTTCTTCAGTTTGGTTTTCTCCATTTACAAGCTTAGCTTTCTCCTCATCGAACATGATTGGAGAAGAAGCCTACAAGATTAAGATTGATCTAAGTGCCGTAACCTACTCGATCTATGACTTTGATTGGAGCTGAGAGTAAATGGTAGCGTAGCGAAACGACTGCTTTCTGATATAATACTTCGATTCTTGATAGAACTTCTTTCAAGTCGTTTGTCAACATTGGATGCTCTCGGTTGAGAACCTCACCATATTCTTTTATCATTGTCATCAGCTGAGAGATCATTGCATCTTCTGGAATCGACAGCATTAGCTAGCTACCTAGAAACGACTACAATAGGTCCCTTGCTAGAAGAGACTAGATCTCTTGCGTGTAAAACTAGCCCCAGCCGTTCCCACAGCCATAAAGGTCGCTACAAAACAAAGTGCAACTCAAAGTCTGCAGGAATCGACAACTGTCTGTGGGTTCTTCAAACTCACTGGTCATAATCTCGTGGGTTCCTTCTTCGACTTCCATCTCTTCTTCAAGTTGAGCCATGTCGATATCCTTCAAGTTTGGAAAAATTGAGCTGAGAAGGGAGAGAAAAAGAGTTGAGTGGGAGACAGACTGAACATCTGGCGAGAACAATGCGCAACATATCGGCAACGCTTTTTAACTCAATGCTGGAGATCTCGCTGGCGCAACTATTTTGAGGCTATAAAGAGGATTCAATCTTCAAGAGTGGTCCAACCAAGAAATAGAAGGACAAATACAGTAATCCTTTGAGAAATTCCATAAGAAAGACGTCCAGTCGGGCCTATCGAGAGGATAAATACCGTAATCCTCTGAAATGTGTGAGAGAGATCTAAAGTTTGGAGGACGCGCGGACCCTAAATTCAAATATAAAGATCGCGCCCAACCTTGGGAGTCGGGAAGCTGTGATCATAAGAAAGAGAAATTCGCTTTGAACTCTGCAAAAACCCTTCCAGACGTCTGGTGAAAACAAAGAAGCGTCTGCCGCAAATCTGAACGCAAAGAAAAGGGCGCCTGCAGATCGTAAATGTCCAAACATCCCCTCAATTTTGAGGCGCGCTGGCTACAGCAGATAGCTTCCGCCTCATCGAGATGATTATTGTCCCGCTAAATTATACGTTGCCATAGGTGATGAGGCAGTAGGGAGGCAGCACAAATTGGATGTTAAGTTTTTGTATTTTAGAGGGGAGAGGAGAAAAACAGTGGAACAAGGGGTTCAGACGGAGAAAGAAAACACCCCGGATATTTCTAAGAAAAGATTAAGAGAAAAGGGCGTCATCTCCGGCGAATCTAAATGCCATTCTCGAATTATTATTTTCCTTGAGATTTCATCTAGATTCAAAAGAAGGATTCACAGGGTTGAAAGAGAGGGAGGAAGAATCTAACTGAAAAATTACTGCAACCTAGCAGCTAACGTTCTCAACTTTGTAGTTTATAATTTAGCTGCTGGAGATCGATTCCTTGTTTTATTTTCTGCCATAAATTTTCAAAAATTGTTGATTTATACTTTGTTCTGACAGCCAACAACCAAACAAGCAGCTCATTCTTTCAAATAAAACCTCGCTAATTACAGGGCAATTCAACTTCCCAGGAAATTACTGGAAGCTGGGAATTTATCTCACGAAAGAAAGATTCGTAAAGAAAGAGAGTGACTCTTTAAGAGAATGAAATGGCACAGGTGTGATGACGCAGCCGGCACGTGCATTCAAATAAAAGGTCAGTGTACATTTCTTCTCGCTAGACGATCACATTTTAAAAAGAGAAAATGACTCCCCTTTTTGCCTTTGACTCCCCTCTCCCTCCCACTGAAATTTGTTTAGACAAAAAAAATTTTTCTTGCGAGTTGCGCAAGAAAATTGAAAGAATGCGATTTCTTACGGGGATGATGGATCATCGTGGGAAAAAGCAAGAGAGATCGCAAATTGAAGCGAAAATTGGAACCTGGGAAATAAGGGTCTCGTCGAGATTTCTCTGCAAATAGGCGCATTTTGAGGATTTTTGTTGGATTTAGGCCTAAAATTGTGCAAGGAATCAATTCCCGCCAGTAGATTTGGTCAAAAAAAGTCAATTTCGCCACAAATTCGGCTTAAATAGCGCGAGAGATGAGTCATATTGTACTCTCACTCTCTTAAACTTTTTGAAGGTTCTTCTCTTTACTCCTAGGACTAAAAATATGCGAGGAATCGATTCCCGGCCTCAATTTTACTCTAAAATGTCAAATTCACTATCAAAGTGGGCCTTACAGTAGACCTGGCTCTCAGCCAAGGTTATCCTGAAAACCCCCAACTTTATGACTTTTTCGTCGCAGTTATGGGCTAAAATCATACGAGGAATCGCTTGATTTATCCCAAAAAAGTCAAATTATCTATAAAACGACTGAATGGGTGAGTTGATTGCAGCAATAAAGCTAAATTTATAGCTTCATTTTGCTCGGAGGGGAGCGCTTATTTTCGATTTCTTTCAAAAGAGCCTTTTGGTTACAGTTCAGAAGATGCCGCTACCTTCTCGCAATTGTATTCGCGAAGCCATCTTTGGCGGGAAATACCGTAGACAAATGGTTTGAACCAAAGCCAACAAAACGGCGCTAGGAGACAGTTGTCTGGCTAAAGGAGAGCCCAAAGCGCCACAGTTTGGAGATAGAAATTCTCTAAAATTATTTGATTTTAGGCCAATTTGGTCTAAAATTTGCTTCTATTTTCTTTTCAGGAAAAGTTGAGCACCGCTTGCGGTAGAGAGAAGGACAAAAAAAGCAGTGATTTGTTAAATTTTTGAATAAAAATGGCTCAGATTTGCTGCTGGGACGTCAAACTCTGCTAGAATTAGGACTGAGAAAGTAGATTATTGCCGAGAAGCGGATGAAAATTGACGATATCTTTGTATTTACAAATCTAGAAGTTCAATTGGCTGACGTAAACAAGAATGAGTTGAAATAAAATAAACTCAGATTCTGAATCATATTGTGGAGAGATGATAACGGAGAGAGGGCCAGCAATCTATCACCCTCGCCGCCTAGTCTAATCCGAGCCCAGTAGGCGCTTATCCGCGAAATATTTGCGGCCAAGCTTTTTCATAAAATTGAAATTTCGAAAGAGAAGGCCGACGTTCAATTTCCTTTAGGCAAAATCCGTAGAAAAATGACTGGGAGACTGGCAATAAAACGGGAGAGAGAGAGAGATAGCGAGGCGAATAATTAGAGTCAATCTGTCGTGTAGTACGCGGAGCGAGTACCTGGCCGCGAAGGGCAGCAGCCAGGGGAGAGAGGGGCGGAGTCGACGCGTCGAACAACGCCACTGACCCCCATGGTGATGACCAACCGAGTAATTTGAAAAAAGAGCGGGGAGGCTGTGGGAAAGGCCCCAGCAGCTTCTTTTTTCTCCAAAAAAGAGATCATCTGGGTTTCTTTTATCAGTTTGAAAAGCTGTGAGAACTATTCATTCCAAAGACAGAGAGAGAGAGAGAGAGTCATATGGAGGATAAAGAGGGGATTACAAAGCGGAATTCATCTTCAAAATGGGATTCTCCTCGCCGTTTGATTCGAATCTCTTCAGATATTCTTCTTCTTTCTTCTTCATAGCGTCGGCAAGATCCTTCCTGGCTTGAGAGCATTCATCACAAGGACAGGTGGCTTTACGCTTAGGGGATTTTGCTTTTGATTGGGTTTTTTTCTTCTCTTTCGGAAAAAAAATTGTTTTTTTTAAAAAGCGAAATAGGTTTTACCTTGTAGGAGCGGTCCATCTTTTGAAGTTTTGCAACTTTTTCACACTTGCTGCAGATACAATCAGTGTAGGGGCAATCATAATGGTCTGAAGAAAAGGTGAGGGAATTGAGAGAAAGCAAGTTTTACTTTTGAGCTTGACATACTTGCCATGGGCGAAACATCTTCTACATTTGTAGATGTAGGTTCTATTTGTTTGCTGCCTTTCAGTCTGGGTAGAAGTGGCCATCTGAAACTATTGATTACGGTATCGCCCTTGGAAAATGTTGTTTATTCTAACCTTCTGACCTAAGAGACACTAGATATAGCTTGGCCATCCAATTGCGCAACCTGCTAGCGGCTGTTGCTTCCCCTATTGCAGCGAAAAATAATCAAAACAAACCTGTGTTACGGTTTGGGGAATGTAGGGGGAATCGAGAGAAGTTTTTCCAAGGGTAGAGCTGCCTTCAATCTGTTGATTTGGGACATCTTGAGGAGAATTATCCCCCATTGGCTGTCCAGGGAGACTGTCAAAAAATGCCTGATGAAGTGAATAAGTCTGTTCATTATCGGGAAAAGTTACTTTAAGAGTGTAGTTTTGCAGAGTCAAATCGGCAAGAAAAGCTTGCAGATTTAACTGCAGGTCGGACAATCCTAGAGGATTGATCGCAAAGTCGAAGAGGTTAGGACCGATAGGCTCAAAATCTCCTTCGTCCTCTGAAAAAGTGCCTAATTTCAAAAACAAATATGATTCACTCATAATTTGAGCTGCCTCTGGGTTCATGTTGGTTGAGAACTTCTCCTAAAAACAAAATTATTGGCTCCCCACAGGAAAAGGGAAGAGAGAAGCTTCTAGAACTTATGGTCGGCTAGAGGACGAAACAAGGAGACCGACTGGCAGACTGGCAGACTAGCAGACTGGGCGGACGAAATGAGTGTCGAGTCATGAAGTCTGTAGATGAAAACGAGGGCTGTGTCATTATTGCGAAACTATTCGAAAACGAGAGAAAGATTTTTATTAAAAAATAAATAACTGAAAGCAGAAGTAGAAGTCGAAGGCCGTTGTCTAGTATGGTTGTTGTCTATATATCCCTCTCTAAAATAAATAAATTCATCATATAGTCTTCATAGGTAACTCTACCTTGTAAAAGTGGCAGTTGACCATTTTGATCTCGCTCCCATCCCTATGAAAAAAATTAGAACTAGGATTAGATTGGATGCAAATACCTTTATACTAGGAGGCGAGAGGCCACTTTCGAGGACGAGGGGATTGAAGGAGTCTGAAAAAATGAACATATTCAAGAAAAAAATTACTTGGATGGACTTGGAGTCATTGTCCATTTCTAAAATGGAAGAGTGCAAGTTATCAGTCGGAGAAACGACTGCTAGAGAAGGCTTCTCCAACAGGCTAATCAAAACTTGATAAAACCTACGATCTTCCTTTTTCTTGAGCTCGTTTTGAGCTGTTTCATCGACATAGGAAGGAGGAGGCGGAATTAGAGACTGGAAGAAATAATAAAATCGAATAAAAGAAGCCAATACCTTTTCATTCTTCTGGATCCCGCCATCAGTTGTGATAAGCTTCTTCATCTCAATTATTTTCTTCTCCTGCTGCTTTAGAATGTCCAGAAGATAGTCATAAAAGGCATTGGCGCTGACCAAAACATCCTTGAAGTTTGCATCCAGGGCATGCCCATAAACTATCTTCGCGATATGCTCATTCGCAGAGTCCATGCTTCCAACAACGGAAGCGATTTGATTCAAAACAGTCGCTTGTTCACCAAGATCCATCTGAAATTAGGAAGTAGAAGGAGGTCTATGGTAGGAAAGAGGAGGAAGTGATCGATACCGTCTATTGGCTCTGGCGAGGAGGCGGGGCAATCAGAGAAGAGGTGGGGCTATAGTCTGTTCATAAACAAGACAACATCCTTCGTATCTAAGAAAGGGGTTTTTGAGGCGAGACCTATTTTTATCCTAAAATTTACTAAAGGCCTTTTTTTCAAGATAAAATGGGTTTCGCCGCGATAACCCCCTTCTTGGATACGAATGATGTCATCTCTTTTATGAGCAGACTATAGCGAACCTGCTTGCGGTCAAAGAACAAAAACAGGATGACTAAGGCTCTAAAAAGCGAATGAGAAATAGTGAGTAATAAAAGTGAATTATTTGATGAGCAATCGCTTTCTTTCTACCGGCGTGGGAGGAATACAGTAGGGTTTTTGCATGTGGTGACAAACAGCTGTTGTTGACAAGAAGAAAAGAGCAGATGACCTTGAGAATTTTTTCTACCATGGGAAACAACACATTTATTTGTAGCTACAATAAAATATCTCTGAGTCAACCTAGCCAGCTCTAATCACAGGCGTCTATTCTGAGTAGCCTTTTGACGCTTCTCGCGCAGCGACACACAGCTGGGACATGGGCAATTAGCAAATGGACAGTTATCTGAATTCTGGTTGATGTCTCGTTTTGTAGAAGACTTACGGTGTCTAACGGCGACTTCCCTCCCGTGGTTTCGACAAGAACGGCAGCAGTGCTGCTGAAAATGGTTTAAAAATGACAAAAAAAAATCAACCGTTTTATGCTCATTTATAGGGGGAGTTGGAATATGAGCCTGACTTGTGGCAGAATTATTGCCAGTAAGATCCAAGTCAAGGAAACTGGGGCCAGGAGAAGGAGCTACGAAATGGTTGTAAGCTGGTGAATGATAGATAGGAGCTCCAGACGTATGGACTGCTCCAAGGCATGGATTCATAGCCAAGTTGTTATTGAATTCTAGGATTAATCTGATCGAATAAAATCTAAAAAGACTCACTGTATTCCTGATTGTGGTGAGAATAAGCGTATGGATTCTGATATGGTAGATAGGAAGAAGAATGGCCCATTCCCTGGTGACAAGTCAAGTCTTGAGGAGAAGAATTTTCCTGACAATTGAGAAAATTTATGGATATCAAGCTCGCCTCTTGAATCTCTACGTTATTTCCATCGTTCTTATTTAAATTGAGCAACTCTCTTAGGACAAATTCTTTGTCCTCTGGCTCCAATTGATCAACAAATTGTTTCAATACCAAAGATCTTTGAACTTTTCGTTCATCTAGTTGATCCATTTTGATTTATACCTAATTAGATTGTTTTAGAGAAGAGACAACAAGAGAGGAAAGTATCGAGCGACTGAACACAGGAGGTGACTAAACAGTGCCCCAGACCTGGACTTGTGCGTAGGTGGGCACCAGGCGGGGCTATACCCTTTTTCTCTTCGGGACCTGTTGGCAATTGGATGGCTTCATTGCATCCAATACAGAAGTCTTGCTCAAGTAGGCAACAGGTGGATACAGTAACTTTGATGTCTGTTGGCCACCAGACGGTCTCCACTTGTGCAAACAGCAGATTATTACCTGGGAGGTGCAAGAAGTTTTTAGCTGAGGGAGAGGTCAACAAAAGGGGGAAAGACAAGGCGGCAAGCTAAATGACTCCCTGCTAGGCTGATTGACCCTACTCGCTTTGATGATCGCTTCGCACCTTTCTACCGCCTGGCTCTATTGGCCGAGAATGGGATTAAGATAAAGAGGGAAGGATCAACACTTTGTCAAGAAGGATACTCAGGGGAGATTTCTTTACTTTTTTGAATTCCTTTGTTGCATCTTTGTGAACTACAGTAGACCGCCAGCTGTGCGATGATTTGCTCCCCGCGCTTTACTCACAGATTTAAAACAGATTTATTTCACTGGGAATTCATGATTTCAACATCATCATCATCATGATCATGATCAGGTAGCGGCCTTGTATAGTCTATTCTTCTCACGACGAACCTTCCTCTTGGCGATAATCTTGACACAAGGAGGACACATGCAATCCGAGTAGGGGCATTTATGACCTAAGAATGAACCATAGAGAAAAAAGAACAACCTACCACGATATGGAAGCTCAATTCCATGAACCCTGCAGGTTTTGCAATTGGGAGATACCCTTGATTCGACCTGAACCAAGCGAGGCGGTGAGCCTTTGTCGGAGGTACTTTGAGAAACCAATTCCGGGTTGGGGTTGATAGCAGCCATTGGGGCTTGAGCATGTGATCCACTGGAAAAAGGAGAGGTAGCATTATTTAAGAGCATTGTAGTAAGAGTCAGAGTCAAACCCAGCGTCTGATTGGAGGAGAAATCAACCAATTTATCGTTTTGAGCAGGAGAATTCTAGAAATTCGTAAAATAAAGTTTTCTATTTTCAAACCTCGCCACTATAATTCTTCCTCACAAAGTAGGAAAGCACATCAAGAAATGGATTCTCCTGTGCGGTCGAGGTCGTTACTGGCGGAGGGCTTTGCACAACCGTATCGAATGGAGTCAACTTGGGCGGCGGAGTAACCGATGGAAGTGGTGGAGGGCGTCTTGGAGCGCCAAGAGCCTATAAAAGATTGATTTATTTAGGCCTTTTTTGGATTTTCGCTTTAGAGGGATGGCCTACCGCCATGTTGCGAAGACAGTGAATGCTGTACAGATCATAAGGATGGTGGGAGATGATTTTGAAGGCAGACGGCTGGCTCTAAAAATAAACAACTCTACCAGAGAGAAAATAAACAAAATCTACCTGAACTTGAGTGAGGAGATTATTGTAATACTCCATTCTTCTCTGAAAATCAAACGAAACACTGATTGGGAGAGAAGGAAAGAGAGGGCGGATGGTAGCCAGCGCTGATGAACAATTGTGGGAACGATATTGGCCATTGATTGTAAGGGGAGGAGTAAAGCAAGCGTCAGCGGTGGGGACACGACCACACCTGGAGAAGTGACCTTTCTTAGAATATTTTGGAGATTCCAAAGTCTCTTTGAAGACTCAATAAAAAAAATCGAGAGTCATATTTTCAATTATGTGAGATCCCTTCACATCTGGCTAACAATTGTGCCTGTCAAGGCGGGAAGTTGTTCGGAGACAATGGAGATAGTAATCAAACTCCTCCCATCTGGTGGCAGGATAACAACTGACAGCCAAATGACACCGCTTTTAGAGTTTATTGCCGCCCAAACATCACATGACCTCGAAAATAGCCGATGATTTATTACATAGGCGTTACGGTAGAGTCATTCAAATTCTTTAGTTGAAGTCGTTCCCATCAAAATGGTGGGGATCGGCTTCCTAAATCAGAGGGAATTACGGCTGATTGAAAACCCACCTGGTGGACATTATCTTCATCAAAAACTTTAACAGAAGGCACTCGAGACTCTAAGAGATCAGCCATTTCTTCTCGTGGAGACGATTGGCTAGGAGATTCGCGACCATCTTGTAGAGGCGATCCTGCTTCCGGTTCGCTTTCTTGAGGCTCTTCCTCACCCTAAAACTAGATAAAAGTGGAGAGTTTATGGCTGCAAAAATATGCTAAAAATAAAGTGAAAATATTACCTGAAGAAGCGGATATCCAATGATGAATATGACTGCCATAATTTGAGATATCGGCTGGCCCTAAAAAGCGGAGATTACAATCAAATAGAAAGAAATATCTCATCGGTTATGGGATAAAGAAATGTGGGGGGTTGTTACCATCCACAGGAGGATTGTCCATTTTGTTCTACTGATGAGAGGCGGGAGAGGCCGTGATGGAAAGCAAGAAGGTGTGACTTTATCTCTCTCTCTCTAAGGGCGAAGCACTGCAATAACTGGAAATATTATTATTATTTACCTTTCAACTTTAGATTAAGGTGATTTCTCTCACGGTTGATGGATGAACTGGGATCACTCTAATGAGAGAGAGAGGTAAATGGAGCTTCGTTAGTTGTTAGAAACTTGTTTTTAGTCCCTGGCAGTCCCTTTAAATGTCGTCGTTAGCTGAACAAATATAGTAGTTTTCCAAGCCCCCAGCTGGCAGACAAAAGGCGGATCTTTTGCTGGGTCTACGGTAGGAAAAAAAAGGAGAACAAAGGAAGAGCGAAAGTCTTCTTTTTCAGCGAGGAGATACAGTAAACCTTTGGGAGAATAACTTTATCATTTGGGTCACTTATCACTAGTTTCGTCCAGTTTCTTCTTCAATTGTCTCTCTTGCTTGTATTGCTTGACCCTGCTTCTATCTTTCTCTCGCCTCATCTCAATAATTTCACACTTCTTGCAATCGCACTTTGCGAATTCGCACTTCTTGTAGTGATCTAAATTGGAAAATAGTTGGTAAAAGAAAGACCTACCGTTGTTGCAAGAGGTGAAAATATTGTGGTTCTTGCATTTCAAACAGAAGCGTATATCTTTAGCTATTTTCTCTCTTTTATTTTCGATGCAAGAAGCGCATGTACAGTCATGCAATTCGCAGAGGCCGTCTACAAATTTATAAAAATAAGGAAGATAAAGTGACTCACTTCGATTGATTACTCCAAGGATTCCATGCCGTTCGCATGTCTTACAACTCTGCATTCGATGGGACATCATTCCCTGCTCTGAAGATCCTGGGAGGAGTTGGCTAGGCGATGAGATGGGAGATGGCAGAGCAGCTATTTGAGCAGTTGGCTGAGCCTGAGATGGCCTAAGTTCGTAGAAAAACGGCCTACCTGAACTACAAGCTGGTCCAAAAGAGAAGGAACTGTAGATGCTTGCTCAGAAGCTTCAGAAGGCATTGGAAATCCAGGAAGAGGCGAAGGCTGCATGGTTAATTGAGGCAGAAATTGACTCTAAAAAGGAGATTACAATAAATCTAGGAAATCTACCTGAATAGATGATTGGATGGATGAGAAGAGATAGGGTGATAAAAACATCGTTTGATAGAGTAGCTTGGAATAGTTGTCCTAAAAGCAAGAAGATTATTAACACATTCGAGGCTGCGTGCATGATTTTTCATGCACGCAAAAACTCCTCTTTCTCTCATTCGTGCATGAAAAATCATGCACGCGTGCTTTTTTTTATATTAAAAAAAAATTACTTTAAAACTTTAAACTAACTAAAAAAACGCCAAAAGAAAAAAACAGCAAAAATCAAAAAAATTGAAAAACGTGAGTTTTTGGGAAATGGCCTCGGCCCCGAATGTGTTAATAAAGGTAAGAGATCTACCTCGAATGGAGCTCCAGCAATCGGCAGAAAAGCCTGTATAGGCTTTATAGGCATTGGCCTGACAATTTGATGGACTGGAGGCTCAGTTTCTGCCGTCAAGACTGGCATAACTTCCATCTCTGATTCACTCTATAAAAGGATTATAATATTTCAAGGAGAGAAATCTACTTGGGTTGAAGATTCAGTAGGATTCATTGCTGGTAGTTCTGGAGTGAAAATAATCTTTGTTTTAGCCTAAAAATAGTAGCCGAGTTACCAATAGACGAGAGATCAATAGCTGATTAATCAGCCTATCATGCCGGGATCTAATTACTCTTCTATCTGTTTTTCAGCCAAAAACATTCTGCCCTTGCTTCCAGACACGACAGGTGTCAGTAAAATCAACTTGGGTGGTCCAGATGGCAATTGTGCATCGCTCTTTTGAAATGACTCGACAGTCGAAAACATAGAGAGAGTCTCTTTAAAGCTTGCGGCAGATCAGAAATCGATCGCGACCTGCGAAATGGCGATATTTTCAATTAGGGAGGCAGCGCTGCATGATAGATACCTTCAAGCCTTAATTTAAAGGTGGAGCCAGCCAAAAAGATGACTCAGGTCCAGCTGATGAATGAACTTTGCGAAAGCGACTCCAGCCCAAACATCTGTCTGGCACCCCTATGATTGGAGGGGTGATGCTGTCGGATTAGTGTGTTGTCTCAAGGAACATTAATCACGCGGGCCAATTTGAATCTTATCTTTCTCACAGAAAGAAAAGAAGGAGAGTGGAAAAAAGAGTGACACATTTATCGAAAGAAAGTGCAAAAGCTGGGTCATCACTTGGCGGCGAGGGCACTTCTTTCTCTCCTCTTCTTCCTGTCGCTCCTTCTGTGATAGCTTCTAGACTTTTCAATCTTGAGGCAAGGCTCACAGGTGCAATGAAGATATTTGCAGCTCTTTTTATGCACTAAAATCTCAACAACCTTTGATGAAAAATCAACTGACTTGTACCAACGATCGACAGAAGAAGGTTGTGATTCCTGCACTTGCTGCAGATTCGACCAAGGTTCTGCGCAAGAGGCAGTTGATTCCTTTTAATCTAAGCATGGAAAAGAGTTCTTTTTCTTCTTCTCGACTCACCTGGTTGTGAAGCCTGACTCGACTGCGACTTTTATCCACTTTGAGACAACCACTGCAGGCACAATTCTCATAAGGACAGAGCTTCTTGTGAGCTGAAAACAAAATTTAAAACTTTACAAAAAAAGAATGAGTACCTGATCCGTTGGAAATAGTCAATATTTCATGATTTTGACATTTTGCACAATACAATTGTCGATACGGTCGATCCTGCTGGTTTGGAACAACATCAATTTTGATTTCTTCTTTTCTGAGCGCTTTAGGCGCCTTGTATTGGAAGCTCTCTTGAACTCGTTTAAAGCGAGACTCTTTTGGCTCTTCCACCTTCTCAGACTGAACCATCTGCTGAGCACAGTAGTTGGCAGTGAAATTCCCATAAATTGTAGAAAAGTCTTGACTAATTGCAGCCGGAGGTTCAGGTTCTTGAGAGTCTGTATTTTGGTTGAAAGCATAGAAGGATCCTGGTTGATTCTTGAAATCAAAATAATCAGTTGGGAAGACTCCTTGATTCAGCAAACTAGAGGGACCCTCGCTCTGTGGAGTGAAGAAATCTCCATATTGTTGACCGTAGTTGTCAAAATAGCTGTACAACCCACAGTTTTGATAGTCCTCCATGCTTTTTTACCCTAAAAATAGGAAAAAGTCTAATCTTGAAGCTTTAGAAAACAAGGCTCTGGCAATAAGGCAGTAAATAAAACGAAAGGAGGGCAGAGCGGTTGACTCTCAAACAAATGATTGTATTGATTGAGTAACCAGCTGTAAAGTGAGACTACCGTAGATCTGGAAGCGGTTGGCTTCCCGTGTAGAAATACAGAACCTTTGCTCCGAAGAGACCCCTTGGCTGAGTTGTTTGCGCAACACCGGAGCCCCCCAAGATTTAATCAATGCCGTCGGCTGTTATTTTCGAGCCCAGATTGGAGTTGCGTCACCTGCCTTTGAGACAAAAAGGGAATCATTTATTGAAAAAAAGGGGATCACTTTTTGTTGTATTCGCCTCGCTGATAAGATCTCCTCATCTCAACTTTGGAACAAGGATAGCATGGACAAGTCTCAAACGGGCAGATATTCTTATGGTCTGGAAAGATGAAATAAATCGAAAAAGACTACTTACTTGGCCAGCGAGTTATAAAAGTAATACTATGATTTGCACATTTTCCACATCCGCGTAAAGAAAGGGCTAACTGCTTCTTTTCCAAACTCGAAGTGGACTCCATATCCTGAAATTTATCCATCTAATTGAGCTAAATTTAGTTTTCACCTACTTGATTATTGCCCAATCTTTTGAAATAATACATTTTATCCATTTTCCGCTTACGTTCCATCAAAAGGCAAGCACCACAGGGACAATCCTTATAAGGACATTCTTCAGTATGCACTGTGAGAGTTTGGCTTTTGAGATAAAGAAAATCTTACAATTTTTGCGAGTAGGGCTTTTCTTCCCATGGTTGCGGCATTTCCCACAGAATGGCTGCTGAGCTGTTAGAAGATTTGAGAGCTCAGTTGAGGGATTGATTGAATTATTAGGAATCTCAATGGGAGGAGACTGCTCAGTCTGGCTATTACTGTATCCATATGAGAATGAATTAGTAGGATGTCCTGCAGAGAAAGAGTTTAACCATTCACCTTGGCTTTGAATCGCAGTAGATTGATCAGCCTAGAAAGATCAATTCCTGGATCTCGCTTTCTCACCTGATCCTTCCTATCTTTTAATCTCTTTTTTAGACGGCTGGCTCTCATTCGATTGCGCAACTTCTCCACGTAAAGGCACGCATTGCAATTGCACAACTCGAATGGACACTCGGTCAAATGCCCTTAAAAATTCATTATTCGCTTTCATTTTAGAAGCTACTTTTTCCATTGAAAAAGACCTCCGCTCCATGGTTAGCACACTTATTACAATAGCGCTTTTTGACTATGCATTCATCTGTTGATGAGCCAGCAAAAAGAGGAGAAGTTAACTCTTCTTCTCCTTTGATTGAAGACTCGTTGAAGAAGTTGATTCTTTCGTATTCCATTTGCTCATATTGCTCAAAGGTGACATCCTCATTGTGCAGATAATAGTCTAATATTACAAAATCAGAAGAAAAATCATCTATCTGAGTATTCCATTTTGGCATAGAGGAAGAGACTGAATTCTCTCTTTCAAAAAGTAGTTCATCATTGATAGGAGATTCGTGCTCCACTACTTCAATTTTGATTGGATTCTTATTATTTTCATCCTTCTCGCGCTGTTTCTAAAGCTTATAATTTTAAAAAAAGAATAATTCCAAAGTCACCTTTGATCTCAGCCCGGCTTGTTTCTGCCTATATTTATCGACATATTTGCATTCATCACAAGGACAACACTCAAAAGGGCATTCCCACTTGTGCACTAAAAATTGCCAATTTTTTCGTCAAAAACTTACTACATCCACGGGTTGGGACCTGCTTCCCATGATTTTTACATTTAGCACAATAGAGGACATTGGCGATTGATGAAGTTGGAATATGAGAGAGCGGCTCAGCCGCTTGAATGAATGGAGGATAGCTTTGCCAAGGAGACCATTGGAAGAAATAATTTGGATACACCTCTTGATTATTGTAGATTTCAGGGAAGAGCATTGGCCAGCCAATTCCTTGATTCATTCTAAAAGTCCAAAATAGAAGGAGAGCAGAAGCTGCGGCGTTGCGACAAAGGAGAAAAGAGATGGGCGGTGCCCACCAGATGTCAGTCTGTATATACAGATGACTATCTGAATGCTCTTTTTACGGCCTCCCCAGCTTTGTTGTTTTGGAGGGATGAGTTGGAGAAAGGTCTCAGAGGAAGAAGAAGAAGTCTTTATTAAATATTGATTATCCGCTTGAAGAACTCGTAGACTCGTTGGCTTTCATCATTTGAATCATCCATTCCTCGTCTTGTCTCTCCTTTTCTTTTGCTCGATTCCTCTGTCGCTCTATGCGAGCCTTCAGTCGCTTGGCATCAACTTTAACACAAAAAAGGCAATCACAAGATTTGAATTGACAGGAAGACATGTGGCCTTCAATTTGGATGCTAATTTATTGACAAAAAGGAACACACCTTCGCCCATTTTGACTTCCAATCCGTGGTTTCTGCACTTAGCACAATATCTTTCTCCCGAAGGTTTAAAGCAGTATTTATCTGGAACGCAGTCTTTAACCTAAAACGATGGGCTGTACAGGCTGATTTGATTCTTACCTCAATCCCAAGAACTCTTTTCTTATAGGTAAGGCGATTGCGAAAATTCTTCCAATTCAACTGGCCACATTTCGCACATTCACATTTTTCGAATGGACATTTATGCGCTAAAAATTTTTTTTTAAAATAATTAAAAAGAAGCTCTTTCCTTTGACAGAGACTGTTTCACCATGATTCCGACACGGTTGACAGAATTGTGGACGACCAATTTTCTGGAAAATGGTAGCTCTTCTTATTTGTTTTTTCTAAGTTTCCTCACACTTTTTCTTTCCACTATTGGTTTGGGGAATTTAGCACAGCTTGGTGTTTTATTTGGAAGATTTTGTTGAGGAGTTCGAAGAGCTGGTGGTTCAAAGAGTTGCAAGCTTTGCGCAAAGCAGGGAACATAAACGCTTGCTGGTGATGAAATAGATTGGGCTGGCTTAATTGGCGATAGATCCAATTGGAAATTCTTAATTGGTGATGGAATCGACTGAATAGTCTGAACTGATGATGGATTTGATTGAGAAGTATTGATTTGATTCAATAGGAAAGCCTTATTTGATGTTGGATTCGATTGGGAAGTATCAACTGGTGGAGGATAATAATGGTGATATCCATTCATTTCTGATTGAGAATATCTACCATTTGGCAATAGATTCGATTGAAAATTCTCAATCGGTATCGGATTAGCTTGAGAGTTCGAATTCGATTGGAAAGTTTCAATTGGCGGAGGCGCATAGTTGGGTTGTTGACAGCCATTCGCTGATTGATTAGCATTTGGCCAGTAGTTCGAATAAAATCCAGGATTGTACAGCTGATTCCAGTTGTAATTGAGCATCGTCTGCCAGCCATAATTCTGCTGATTTTCCATCTAAAAATTATAAATCAAAAGAGAAAGGGGGGACAAGCGAAGTGCGAGACGCGCAGCTGGCACGAGTCCCCTGCATCTGCAATGCCGGCTGTTGTTACCTTCGAAAGAGAGTACAGATTTATTATGACAGCCCTCAACTTTTTTCAAAATTTTGACGGGAAATCATCTTCTTTGTTCTTATAGGTTTGATGATGGCGACGAATTCTTTCTCTCCTCGCTTTTATTTTTTGGCATTTCCTGCAGGTGCAATTCAGAAATTCACAAGAGTGCTTTTTATAATCTGTAAAGTTTTTTCCAAGGATTGGGAAGAATCAAACCCATTGTATAGAGATTGGTTATTCCATGCGCTTTGCAGGTTCTACAATTGAATGGTGGTCTCTTCTTATTTGTTGGATCGACTGGCTTCCTGAACTAAAAGATTTGATGGAGACTGTCGCTGAAGCTGAAATCTCACTCACTCTTTTTATTTTCTTTTGTTGAATTCTCCTTCGCTTGCGCATCTTCTCTGTTGATAAACAGCCTTTGCATTGACAATCCCTGTAAGGGCAGTCAACTCGATGAGCTTCAAATTGAGAGGTCTTGTTTATACCAATGAAATGGATACCTTTTCCACGGCTGAGGACGTTTTTCCCGTGTTTACGGCACTTACAACAGTATTGAATGTAGAGCTTGTCTGGTGAAGAGAGAGGGAAATTATTTAACTGCCCGTAAGGGTCGTGAGCAGGGTTTTGGTAATAATTGACAGCTGCGTATGTGAGATGTCCATTCGATTCGACTAGATAAATTAAAGGATATCTCCAGATTGAAGGAGGAGACTCTATTTGTGGATACTCCTGGTTTGAGGAGTCCTCTTCTTGGACAAACGATGGAGGAGATGGTTGTTCTTCGAACTCATTGGAAAGAGAAGAGGATGAACAACAATCATCTCTCTGACTCAGCTGATTTTCATATTCCATCTGCTCATATTCATCAAAAGTTATATCTTGATAGTGTAGATAACTGTCTAATAGTCCAAAGTCGATGGGACTTTCAATAGAAGAACGAATATTCAGACTTAGTAAACTATCCTCAGTCAAATATTCTTCAATATTATGACCACCTAGGTCAAAAGTTTCAGTGCACAAGTCGAAAGGTTCATCAAGATAGTCTACGTCTTGGTCAAAGATTGGCGAATCGTCAGTATATGGACCATTTAGATCAGTAATTTCTTGCTGCTCAAAACATTTCTCTATTAGGTCTTCGCAATGGACAGTTGCTGCTGGAAGTTCCGGAAGATCATTCAAGTTTTGGAAGTATTTGGCCAGGAATATTTCGTCCTCTGAGCTTGGATCATACTCCATCTGGAAGATTTTAGATAAAAAGAGGAGAAAAGAGAAAGAATGAGTACAGTAGGTGGAGATGTCGTCACAGCAGAGTGCCAGATAGTCGCTCGTGGGCGGAGCTCTGAGTGACACTTCCGTATGCTCGATAGAGCTTTAAAAAAGAGTAATCAACTTTATTCCTAGGATCACTTTCCAGAACGAACATGCTTAGCGTTGCGAAGCTTCTCTCTCCTCTTCTTTTCATTCCTCTTCTTAGCCAAAGATTCTTCAAAACGCACGATAGCCACCTTCCTGCAATCCGAACAAGTACAATTCTTGAAGATACAGTAATGATTCTTATCTGAAACAGAAATTTAAATAATCTCTCTTCCTCTCTTACAATTAATGAGGCCATGGTTCCAACATTTAATGCATTTTGAGGCGAGTTGAGGAGGAATTTTGCATTTTTTTGAGAGGAAAATCATCTGAAAATAACGGCAAAGTAAAAGAGAAAGGGAGTTTGATTGATATCTTGATATTGCCTGGGAAATCTCCGACATTTAGCTCGTCTATGGTGCCAATTAGCTGGGACAATCTTTGGGAAAAAGCGCCAAGTTAGCTTTTCGAAAATAGAAGCGACTTTCAAAGATGAGAGACGAAAAATGCAGTGATTGCATCAAATTTATTTAACCGTTGAATACAAATAAAAGGGGGAGGAGGAATGAATAAGTTTCAACTCGGGTTTGACCCTAAATAGTGTGAAAAAATACTAAAAAGAGATCGACTAAAAGGATTACGCTGGGAGGGAGATTTTACAAGCTCGGGAGGAAGTGCTTATTAGTGGTAATAACTACAATGAGTCATAATCTTTAGTTTCATTGCCATGGTGACATCGAGATTATATCTGCCAGCTTCGAAGCAAACTGGGCAGATTCCATTAGCTCTCATCATAGCGTAAGCAAATTCCTATAACTATCTTTCTAGAAATATCTCAATTCTTACATTCATTTTATGTTTCTTTGTCTTCTTAGCTTCTTTATCCACTTTTGAAGAATTCTGGAGAGAAAATGAATTCATTTGAAGAAATTTCTAGAACTTACATCGACCTTTGATAGGAGAACTGGCTGGAGAGGTGGAAGAGGAGACGTTTTGTTCAACTTGTTTCCCATTTCTGAAATTAGACTAGACGATTTGGAGGGAAAGAAAGTAGTAACTCGATAATGTTATTTCCACGAATGGAAAGGGGAATTAAAAAAGAAAGGGCGAATTCTCAATTCGCAGAGAGAAAATAGAAATATATGTTTAGATGGATGACAAGAAATTTCAAGGAGGGATGACTAACAAGAGGGAGAAATTCGACAAGATTGGGAAAGAGGAGAATCCCCTGAGATTTGAAGAAATTGTGTTCAAATCGATCAAGAGAGTTGCGGGAAGGAATAGCGCAAGCGAGCTGGTCCAAACTGGACTGTGCAAATGGCTGCGCAAGACTCGAGCTGTTTTGCTTTGAAATATATAGCCAGACGGATGATAATATTCTTTGGAATTTATGGCCTTCCTCTCCTCCCCAGCTGTTTCTCTTCCAGTCAATTGAATCCACGCGTTGGGTAAAAGTTCCTCCAAGAGGCAGTCACATGCGATTTGATCGATCCAAATGGTAAAAGGCGGAGCCGCTTGCCGCTTGCTTCCACCACCTGCTTAAACAAAAACATCTTAGTCTTAGTGTTGTCGTAAAGCATCGATATCCCAAGAGTGACCTCATTTGAATGGGTTGCATAAGCACTCGACACCTGTTGATACTATTTGGTGACCTTAGCACTTCTTATGGCGTAATTTACGTCTGGCTTCCAGACTGATGGAACGAAGGCCGAATTGGGAGAAAGAAGACTGACTGTGTGAGCGATGGGCAGACAAAGGTGTGGCTCCTCTCGATGTCGAAAACGAAGAAGAGTTAACATCCATTACATGTTAAAATCAAAATTAGACGACTATCAATCCACTGCGCTGCAGATTTGAATTTATTAGTCATCCAAAATTTTTAGGATAGAGCAAGCGCGGGCCGTTAAATTCAAATCTGCGGTGGAGTGGTTGATAGCCGTCTAATTTTGAAACAGGCTATAGAACATGGAAATGAGAAATTGGAATTGTCTGGCATATCTTTAAGGGTGTGCCCCCTTGCTAGTGGAACGGAGAGATGGCCAAGACTTGGGAGAACTTTCCACTACTTATCAGTCTATTATCATCTTGTCTCGATAGTCTCTCTCTCTCTCTCTCTTCAAGATCTCCCTAAAACTAGGGAAAATCAACCAAATTTATGGGCGGATTTATTTCTGTTTGTGGCCTCCTTTGAGAGCTCCCATGGATACCTCTACCTTCTCTCCTAAAGAGACACAGGCGACTAGGGGAGAGAGAGAGAGACTATTAATCCTGTTTATTGATATTATTCTGTTTTAATTGGATGTTGTCTTCCCATATTTCCTTCCTTCGCCCAGCCAATATCAACAGTTTAAAAACAACTGGAGACTCTTTCTTGATAATCTGTTGAACTCGGAACGTTGTTTGTTTGTTTGTCCTTTTTAGTCGTTTCTCTCTCACTTTTTAAATTAACCTTATTTCGAGCTTTTCAATCTCAAAAAGCGACGACCTTTTGGTTAATTTTTTAGTTGTCGCTTTATTGAACAACAACTCCGCCCGGCTGATCTCTCGAACGGCGAATTGGGCGGTCGTCTGTGTGTGCGCCTACGTGAAACGGCGCTGGGACGCAATGTTGCTCGCTCTCCCGGCCGGCCCACCCGGCGCTCTTTTGCCCTTCATCGATAGGATCAGCTGTTGTTCCAATTTTTCCATTTCCTTCCTTTTTTTTCTTTTTTCTTTAAAAAAGGAATTAATTGGGCCCTAATTTCCAGGAGAGATGGCTTGTCTTCGTCGACTGAAGGAGGATTTAGCCCTGTTGGAGTCGCTTTTCCCCAAGACTCATGAGCGTTTCCAGGTAAATTTCATCTTCTCTTTTAGATTTCTTATATGAGAAAGAATAGCCAGCGTTGTTATGAAAATTTGGCGACTTCTTCGCAAAACAAATTACACAAAAATCGATTCTCAAGGCCGAAAATCACGGCTATCAGTGAGATTTTCACCATTTCGTCAATAACTTTTAAAAAGCGAGCAAAACGCAATCGATTTCTTAAAAACAGAGCCCATTTGAGGGAGAAATTGCCAATTTTCTTGTGAAATTACCCGAAACTTGAGGATTTCAATATTCAAAATTGAGCTACTTTTTGTCTAAAAATAGCAATTTTCAGGTGATCAATGCGTCGGTAGATGAGCTAACCGTGAAATTCATCGACAGCAAGGGAAAGGGCATCGTCTGCACGGCTAATATCCAGGTTCCCCCGCTCTCTCCCCATTGCTCTAAATTGGCTGCCATTTTTAGGAGAATTATCCACGCCAAGCGGCCATCTGGTTCAGTGAGGATGATCGTCCAGCAATTGAGACTACTCTCGGCCTTCTGACTGAGCAAGAAGATGTCACTGTCCTCATGCAGATTCACACATTAATCAAGGAGTTATGCGCCTCATTTGATCTTTCTGTGCCAGACGAGTTGGCCAAAATTGCTCCTTCTAGCGATAGCGGCCATGGAGAGGATGACAGCAGTGATGAGGAAGATGTAGACATGCAAAGTGAGGGAGAAGACGATATTGAAATGGATGACGAGGTCAGTCTTCTTTTAAAATGCGGTATTCCTTGGAAAAAGGTCTCGCATGGAAAAAACCCAATTTTCTGAGTGCTCTCCGCAACTTTTTAAATGTAAAAGACTTATATTTGTAGAGAAAATCAAGCTCTATTAGAATAAATGAGCTGGATTGACGTAGAGCGCATCTAAAATTAGACTCTGCCAATTTCCCAACTCAGCTCTGTGAGGAAATAATACTGTAAATTATTCCCAATCCCTCTCGCATTTCATCAGCTGTGCACGCCTCCTTTCGAACTTCAATTATTTCTTGGAAAAAAAACTCCTGACGAATTCCTCTTTCATTTCCAGATGTGTATTTTGCTTAATTAGCCAGACGGCTTTGCAGCTAATTGGGATCTCCCCTGCCTGAGCCAAAAAAAACATTTTTGCAGGAACCGGTTGGAGATTATGCGACCACTTCGACTGGAGATGAGGATCTTCCCGAGGAGGGCAGAGACATGCTCAACAAGATTTCCAAGTCTCAACGAGCTCAACACATCAATGGAATCAAAAAGGGGTCTGTTGCTGCTTCCGATCGACTCATGAAGGAACTCAAGGACATCTACAAGTCCGAACATCACAAAAGTGGTGAGTTTTTTGTTGAAAAATTTGAGTTTAGAGGGCTCACTAGGCACATATCTCAGCCAAATTTTATGATTTTTAGCTTGATAGATAGCCAAAATTTTGAAGAATAAGATTTCAACATAAATTATCATATTCGGGTAGCAAATCTCTCAAAAAAGCGTGTTCTAATTGATCTCATTGCTCGAAATCAAGTTTAATGACGATTTGAATGAGATAAGCGTCCTCTCTGAATTAGAGTGAATCAATTTGTGACGTGAATCTCCATTTTTAGGAGCTTATTCGGTCGAACTCCTTAACGACAATCTCTACGAATGGCATGTGAAGCTGAAGAATGTGGACAAAGACTCCCCGCTTGGAAAGGACATGGAACGTCTGGAAAAAGAGAAAAAGCAAGACTTTATCCTCTTCCATTTCGTTTTCAATGAGAACTTCCCCTACGATCCTCCCTTCGTTCGTCTAATCAGCCCAGTTGTAAGTCTTTCTTTATTATTCTTATATACTTGTTTAGATCGATGGAGGGTTTGTGACCAAAGCCGGCGCTATGTGCCTCGAGCTTTTGACTAAACAAGGCTGGAGCTCTGCCTATTCCATCGAGGCGGTTATTCTTCAAATCGCTTGCTCTCTCGTCAGCGGAAAGGCCCGGATTCAATTCGACGCTAAGGTGAGTCAGAGTAAGATAGGAGAAACAATAGAGTTTTTATCAAGTACTAGAGAGAAATTGAGACTGACCAAAGCCAATTGGCTCAATTTCTCTCCAGTACTTTTACTACTCATTACCAATTTCTCCTCGGGGATTATTATTTCAAAACTCGAACTCTTTCTCCGCAAAAAAAGTACTTTATCCCAACTACTTTAGACACAGCCATTTTTGGTAGACCAGCATCTATGGGTTGAGTTGGGAATAATTCACTCGCTTCTCTCAATCAGGCCATATATATACCACCCTAGTCAATTGACTACCGAGAGTTTACGTGTGCGAAATTTCACATTTGATTAAAATTCGTTTTATAATAGCACTTTTACTATATTTTTATTTGCAGAGCGCTTACACTCTTCAAGGAGCTCAATTAAGCTATCGCAATCTGGTGGCTGTCCACTCTACCCGAGGATGGTACACCCCTCCTAAAACTGATGGTTAATTGTTGTTTTTATAAAACACAACTTCTCCCTTTCAATAAGTCCTGTTGACAATTTTAGTAATTCAACTGCTCACGAGTATTTTACCGGTCTCTCTCTCTCTCTCTCTCTAACTCTCTAACGCAAATCTTGTATCCCATCAAATTTCCCTATTTTTCGGACAATAAATTGTTTATTTTGGAATAGATAGTACCCGGGGAGATGACTAGAAACCCTGCTTGATGAGTCACACAAAAGTTATGAGCAAGATTATTTGGCTGGATCATTCGACTTTCCCAAGATTTCTTGCAGTCTCTTGGACATATAGAACGGCTTCTCAGCGCTGCCATCATTCTGCTCGGAGTCTTCCACTAAATATTTAGGTTGAATCTTGAGGAAAAGTGACTTACAAAAGCAGATGAATGTCGTATCGACGGCCATTTCATAGACATCGAAGAAGAGATCAGCCATAAAATAGCTTCCTAAAATGCGATGACTATCGTAACCCAGAAGAGTTTAAGTCTCACCAATGACTACGATGATAATAGGCACGAAATAATAGTACAATTCGACTCGAGGAATGCCATTAACTACCCATTGGCCAGAGAAGTAAAAGAATCCTACAACTCCTACAATATTTTTTCTTTGTTTTGTTCTCTAAAAGTGATTTACCCATTCCTACGGTGATCATAGCTTTGCCAAGGAAGAGAAGAATTCCAGCGACCTCGTTAATCACCACAGCTCGAACGACATTCCTTGAGAGAAGGAGGAAGGAGCGCTTGGCTGAGGAGAAGAAATTTTGACCATAGATGGCCATCATTATGTAGGCGTTCTTTGTGAGGAATTTTAGAAAGACTTCCATACACCAGAAACAGCATTTTAACATTCTAAAAAGGGAAGGGGTTATTGAACTTTCTAAATAAAGCTTACGATAGAATGATATGGATGACTTTGTTCTGAGTTGCGGCCATTTTCTTATCCAAATAGTCTAAAATGACTCGAATGATCTTCACCAAAGCGATGATCAAGGAGCCAAAAGCTAAGGATCCTAGGTTGTATCTCACAGCTCTGGCTAGTGCTCTCATCACTGGAAAAGAGGGGACATCTTTGTCTTTATCCATTGCCCAATAATGGCTGGCGAATGCTCCAGCTAGGGCGATGTCTCCTAGAGCTGTGACGAAGCAGCTCATCCAGAAGAAGCCAAAAAGATTGTAGAGTTGCAGCCAGAAGACGGCGTCATCGTTTTTCGTTATTCCAGAGAAGACACACTGCGAGTTTGGATTTGGATTGGGTGTTGTGTCGCAGGTGCAGAGTGGCGAATTGATGGAGACATTCCCATAGGCATCTCTGATTCTACAAGTCTCTTGGCCGGAAGAGGCAAGCCAAATGGCTACAGATCCCCATAGGACGAAGACTAAGAGGTGAAGGACGAAGGGGAAAATTGGGAAGATTAATGTCGACATCATGTGGCCAACAGCTCTGAAAAAAGTTTGAGAATTTCAAGAAAATGGCTATTGTCCCCAAAAAGAGTTGCATCGGCCGGGAATCGAACCCGGGCCTCCCGCGTGGCAGGCGAGAATTCTACCACTGAACCACCGATGCCTATTTCTGATCTCTTTGTTTACTGGTAAAGTCAGCCCCCTAACCGATAGACTAAACTGGTTCCCAGAGATGGGAGATTACCTGCTAGATTCTTCGATGAGCGCCACAGCTATGGTTATTCTCTTCCTTACAAAGATTAAAACCAAAATGAGGATTAGGAGCAAAACTGAGCCAGCAATAGCGACCACAATCCAAGTGGTTGGCATCTCGAAATAAACGGAAAAGACTGGTTGGAACGAATAGTCGTTAACTGCTCCAGACTTCACCAATTTGTACCATTTCAGCCACGAATATGCACAACCTGAATTTAATATTTTCCATTGGCTTTTTTCTGATTTCAACCTGCGCCCAAACCAAGAAGAACAGCTAGAATTGAGGCCCAAATCATCAATCCGCCAAGAAGACGCATTATTATGGTCCAGATGAATGCCAACACACCGGCTATTCCAATCATCGCCAGCACTTGCCACCAAGTCTTGGAGAGGTCGTGCGCTATTTTATTGAAAGTCGTCTCCGAGTTGACAGCCTTTCCCACAACCCTAAAAAGGATTTAAATTGATTGAAGGAAATTACGCGTTAGATTCTTGGACTTTTGAATTCTTGGGGAGGTAGGAAGTTGGATCGTCGGCATATTTTTGAAGATTTTGGAAAGATAGATTATTTGCTTGGAGATCGTTGAGAGTATCAGCTGCTCCAATTATTATTGAAGGAATACATCGGCCAAGGACTGAAACGAGAGGGTTATTATTCTCTCCATTAACCTGGAGCGGAATTCATTGTGTAGGCTGCACATTGCTTGGTGTCGACGTAATATTTCAATGTAGCAAAGTCTTTAATACTTCCTCGGTCGACACTATCCGTACAGATGACATTCTTATAAACTCGATTGATAAAATCAGTAACGGTGAATGATCCTTGTAGCTCCAAATAAGAAAAATAGGCGGTTGGACACTCAGAAACACATATTTGAGTGGTCATACAGCCTCCCAAAACAACTGATGGAGAAGCACAAGCAGTTACATCAAAATAATAGAGATATGGCTTGCCTCTAGAATTATTATCCCAATTTTAAGGAGGGAAGCAGCAAGACTCACGTGAAATTGTAAGAACCCGGTCGAGAGCCTCCACATCTTCTGCCATTTGAATCAGTCGGATTGATGAGTCGTTCAGGATCTCCCCACATCAATCCAATACAGGCTACTATTGCCCATCCTACTGTAAAAACTAGGAAGAGGAAACAGCAGAGGATGTCTGTACAGCCTCTGAAAAATATAAGGGAATCCGCGATCATAATAACCTCAAAGGCAATTAAAACCAAAACCTGATCAGAGTTTTTCTTGAGCTAACGAACCTTTTTGTATATAACTGAGGATTGTGTTTCTTATAAACTTTTCCTTTCTTCAATCGAAAGCCCTTATTCCCCTTGTTGTCCTTGATTTCCTCGTAAACTTCAGCCTCCTGGGGAGTTAGAACACCCCCTCCTACAGGTGGAGGAATGTGCGTAACAGTTGGAGGCTTTTCGGGGTTAAAAGCCGGCTGTGAAGGCGGCGGACTCCATGAATAAGGCGGCGGAGCTGTGGAGTAAAGCTCCTGTGGTGGGGCGGATGGATAGACTCGTGGCATTTCTCAACGCATCTAGAACTAAAAAAACCTGGATGGAAAGTAAAGAAAAGATATGGGAAAAGAGAGCGGATGAGCCCCGAGGCGAATCGTGTGAGTCTGTCGCCGAGAGAGGAGACAAATAGTGACTCACTTTTGACGCTAATTGAACACGGGTTTTAGACCAGAGTGAAAACGGCGGGTAAATATTACGGAAATAGATACTTTTTGATCAAAAAGATGTCAACTTTAACATTCGAAAAGTCCCCTTATATCCCGAATTTCGACTCAAAAATGGCATTTCGAGTGACTTTTATACAAAAATAAGGCAAGAAATCAATTTCTGCTATCGAAATTAATGTAGGATTATATTCAGGCACCCAATAAGAGAAAGATGAGAGCCCTCTCGAGCTCCAAAAAGTGAGCAGATTCGCGACTGGAAAATGAATCACTGGATTCGAGGACCATTCAAAGAGTCTTTAGCCCCAAAAATAGGATTCAAAGAGAAAAAAGGGCAAAATTCTGGAGATATGGGGAATTGAACCCCAGACCTCTCCCATGCTAAGGGAGCGCTCTACCACTGAGCTATATCCCCACATCGAGTTTGGCAATTTTTACAAAAAAGGCCCGATAACTACGGGAAAGCCTATCAGTTTCATAGCCTGCAAAAAGATATTTCCCCACATTTGAAACTGTTCAAGATAGGTAGAAGAATAATTAAAATAAAGTTGGAAATCATTTTAAAAAAGGAAAAACAGAAACTCCTCGCTTTGAAAAGGCTGGGATGTGAAATGGGATTAGGAAAGCGTCTGCTTCTAGGAGGAAAGCCATAAAATTGGGGCCAGATGTGCCGAGAAGAACCAGTTCCCCCCTTGTGGCAGAAGATCATCATCAATTCTTTTTCTGGGATGAGGTTTTGCTGCAGGAGAGTGAATAAGCAGCGAGCTGGAAACTTTTGCCACCGTTCTGACCGATGGACTGGCTTTTCCAATGTTTCTCTTCTATTATGTCGGCGCGCGTAATCTGTGCGGAAGCGCCGTGAATGGGAACTCTCTCTATGTGAGTCACAGAGGCGGCTGGTCACTCTCCCCCTCCGCTGTTTGTTTTCTCTTCGGCCAGCAAAACGCCTGGGATCCCAGTACGTTTCCTCGTTTTTAGAATGATCAGGAAGGACTCTCCTCCAAAAAATTATAAGAATTCGGCCTTGGTGGAAAGATAATTGACAGGATAATGACCCTTTCCCGCCCAAAAAATCGTCTCGTTAAATTCTCGACTGTCCTTCCCAAGGTCTAATCACCCCAGGATAAGTCAGAAATTCAAAAAAAAGAGGAAATAAAAACGCACTGGCTAGTTGAGGAACAAGTGCCGTAAGAGGTCTCCAGCCTGAGTAAATAGACCTCCCAACAAAGGGTCTCCCACTGGTCAAAAATACCCGACCCCAGGTGCATAAATTAAACGGGAATTATCTCATTCTGTAAAAATATTTCGAGATAGTTTCCAAGAAACTCGTCGCAGTTTGAAGGGTGCTGTTTTCACTCTTGATTGAGGCCCTTGACCTGGCTGGGACCTGTTTTATTGGGGAAGTTATGATCCAATTGAATGAGATGATGGCAAAAGGGGCAAGTTTTTGATAAAAGTCAATGAAGATTTGTCCCAAAATGAGCATAAAAGCGATAATTTTCAGAGGAGAAACTTGGGAACAAAATTATGACTGGAAGTTGCCTAGTTGACAAAGAACGAAAACGATCCAGTCCAGCCCGAACAGCTGGCTTTTGACGTCAATTTTGAAACGCAAAGAGACTCCAGTAAACTTGAAGGAAACAAAGTAAAGTTAAAATGGCCTTTGTGGTCTGCCGATATTGGGTTACGGCTACAATTCTCTCTGTTGACCGAAAGTGCCCAACCTCGCGAGGTGTGACCGACTAGTTCAAGGCCAGTTTATATTACTGCCTAATAATCAGAAATAAGATATGGAAAGAGCCAAATCGAGGAGAAATAATGGCAGCGACGAAAAGAAAGCGAAAACGTCCTCGATCCCGTTGAAAGTCGGGGAGTGTTGGAAGAAGAAAATCAATCAAAACGAGTTACTTTAGCGAGTAGGAGGTGGAACAGAAGAAGAAGAAGTCATTGTAAAGTTCAAATTTCAATCTCTTGAGTAAGTTTTTTGGTAGGAATTTCATCTCGAAAATTAAATTTATTTATAAGAGGAGTTGAGCGCTCAATTCCTCCCAGATTTAGGGCCTTTTTAACTCTAACTAAAATGGTAGAAAACAGAGCAAAAACTCCCCAACTGCCCTCGAAAGTGATAATAAGTGTTTATGTCCCAGTGTTCCAAACTAAATCCGGTTTTCCTACTGTCTAACTACCCCCTTTGACTGACTTGTGAGGAAATTAGTAGATTAGAATGTGAAGGCCAAACAAATTACAGCAGAATTGAGTGAGAAAGAGAGGAGGACAGATCAAGAAGCCGATGCGTCAGCTGATTGGAACCGGCTACAGCCATATACTACAGGGGGATAGTATTAGGCAGCGTTCGTGGCAGCGCAAAGAGGATCAGTTTTGGTTGATTTGGAAGGGGATAAAAGCTAGAAAAAAGAAGAAGCGAGAATCTTCTAAATCCTTTTGGGACATCGAATCCTCGAATTTTTAGCTTCTTCCCAGGCTAAAGTTCTTCTTTATTTTCTAGACAAAATTTGGCCTAAAATGTCAAAATAATGAGGAAAAAGCACCCTATAATAATCAACCTAAAGCTTTCTTTTTTGAAGAAAAGCTATAATCAAAGAATGACTAAAATTGTAGCTATTTCTAGAGGAGATTCTCTTTCAATCAATTAGCCATCTCATTTATTGGTTTTTGTCCAATTTCTGACTCATTTTGAATAATAATCAGACCACCTACCTTTTTTCGAGACTGACGTCACTCATCGGATTGTTGACGTCTTTTGCTGAAAGAGCTCTGATTAGTTTCGATCGAAGAAAGAGAATTATTCTAAAATCTCAACAAAAACAGAGAGAAAATCACAAGGGATAGCTGAGAAATCAATGGACGATTGAGATTCTCAGGGAAAATGTCTCCCCCTCTCTCTTTCTTGGGGGAGAGAGAGAGAGACCAATATCTGATTCTCTCTCTTTGACGAATTGCCCCCAAAAATGGAAGAGTTTTATGACTTTGAAAATAATGTTTTTGTAATATTTACAGTAATTTCTAAAAGTAGGCCTGGAAAATTGGGGAGAAATACTCATCAAAACGGGCAGTAAATGTCCAAATGGAGAGACTTTTATGGCTCCGAGGACTATACACAAACCTGGGATTCAATAAGCCCAGGGTCATTGACACGTCACGATGGCTGGAAATTGGCGAGGATAATAAAAAAGTAGATTAAAAGGAAGGAAAAAAGTGAACAGCTCCTCTGTTTTTGACTAAAAGCCGGGGAGACAAAACCTTTTTCCTCAGTCCTTTCGGTAATTTTCTATTCAAAATTCAGCCTTTTCCTATGAAAAACAAGGGAGTTGTCTACCATTTTGTTTAGCTTCTAATTTCCAGTTTAACATCCTCATTGTCTCTCCATTTCCAGAAGAGATTAGCAGCCCCTCTTGAATGAAAAAGATCAAGACTTACCGTTAGAAATAGCCACCTTTGACATTTGTCTTTAGCTTCCTTCTGAAAATTGGCTTTTTTGTCGAAAAATAGAGGAAAAGGTGAGTAAAATGGTGAAATAATAAGCGAAGTGTCAGTAATTTTCAACAGACTCCGCCTCTTTGAATGATCTTGGTTATCAGGGTCGCCATGGAAGCAGGCGGCTTTCTGTTCCGCTTATGAAACCTTTCACACAGCCATAGCCCGATAAATTAGTTCAATGAGAATGAGAGAGCAGACTACTTTTTTTTCTTGTGGAAAAAGAAAACGTTCACATTTCCGCTCCGAAGGGAAGGAAATGATTCAGGGAATGGAAATGATGATCCATATTTGGGGGAAAGGAAAACAAACCACAAGAGAGAGAGAGGGAAAGGCTGCTGGCCTTTTGACTGTTCCATTGCTCCCAAATTTTTCCCACAGACAATTGGATCTGTCTAGTCCGCCAATCAAAAAAATGACTCTATACATTTCCTTAGTCTCTAGGGCAATTTTAATAGCGATAGTAGCTAAAAAACACATAGGTAGAAAATAGCCTTTTTTATCTGAATTATCTTCTAAAAGCCGTCGACAAGATTGGTCAAAATCATCGAAAAAATTCGAAGAAAATTAAGTCAGTTGGAACTAAAGGGCGGCTGCAGAGATGACCAGGGAAAGAACTCTCGATCGAACCGAAGAAGACAACAAATTGATGCGAACCGTCGAGCAGACCGTGGAGGATGGGCCAAACAAGAGTCGCGATGAAGCCGAACAGCAGCAGCCGCCCACCATCACCACCACCAAGACGACCACCAAGCCGATCACCAAGAGAGGCAGGCCCAAGGACAAGTCCAAGGAGCGAGATGCCACAACCTGCATGGCTTTCGTCAATAATACGCTGAACCGAGGTGTGGAGAGCATCCTCGCTGAGTTCCGGTCAGTTTTTAGTTTTTCTTTTATTATAAGATCTTTTTCAGAGATGCTAAAAGAGGCAACGACTACACAAAGATGAAGGTCTTCCAAGAGTACAACAAGGAGGGAAGGAATCGATATAAAGGTTAGTTTTTATTCTAAAAATTAATAAATTGTAGACGTTGGCTGTCTGGACGAGACTCGCGTGAAGCTCACCTTGGGTCCGATCCCGTACATACACGCGAACTATGTGGCCGGCTACAACAACCCGAAGAGGTTCATCTGTACCCAGGCGCCTGTGAACAAAACTATCGCTGACTTCTGGTATATGATAGTCCAGGAGAAGAGCAGCGTGATTGTAATGCTTTGTAACCATAGGGAGAAGGGATGTAACAAATGTGCCCACTACTTCCCAACATCACTTACCAAAGCGCTAATAGTCAACGAGGAAATTATCGTGACAGCTCTGGAGATCGGGGATCTGAAGATTGTGGAGTCCGTTTTTGCCAATCCCAAGGGCAAGCCGACCGTCATCACGAGGACTCGTCTTTGCGTTAGAATCAAGGGCCACAAGGAGTTCAAAGTTCAACAGTAAGCTCTTTTAATTACTTTTAAAATGTTGTTTTTTGTCACAGTCTTCACTGGAAGGATTGGCCGGATCGAGGAGTTCCAGAAATTGACTTTGCCGCCATTTCGCTTTGTGATCGATTCTACAGGGGCAGCCAGAAGCCGGTGACGATTCATTGTTCGGCTGGAATTGGCAGGACTGGAAGTATTGTCCTCATCAATCTGATGTATGAGCATCATTTGGCTGGAATTGCCTGGAAGCCAACTCTTGCCAAATATCTCCAAGAGCTCCGCAACCAGCGAAACAACTCGGTCCAGACGGAGCAGCAGTATCTCTTCGTCCATGCTGTTATGCTCGGCTATGTCCTAGGCTATCTGGGAGTCGGTGTAGAAATGCAGCACTTCTGCTCCGAGATGAGGCAAAAAAAGCCAGAGGAAAAGACAGACGAGGAGAAGAAGAAGGAGACTAATTACTTGGATCTCCTCCACAAGTTCTCTACATTCTCCGAGAACTATAAGAAGTCTTGTGATGGATTCTCCTAAAAGAACAAGATAAAAGTAACGACATAATGGAAATCAAATTATAAGTAATGAAATGATTTTGTCGTTCTCCTTCTGTCATGTTTAGCCTTTAGAATGTTGTGACTCTTCTTGTAATCCTTCCTCCCTTATTTCAAGCCTTCCTCTAATGCTCTCTTCTCATCTACTCCCACGTTCTAGGTCTGGAAGAACTGTCGTTTTGGCAAGTCCTTCAGCCATTTCTCCTGACTCTTTTAGTTCCTTTCGCATTCAAAATAGTAGCATTTTCTAGAAAAAAAAGGCTGAAATAAAAATGTTTATGTTACTACAACTAATATAACAATGCCAATCATTACAAGAAGCGCAAAAATGACAATGAAAGCCACAATTTTACAACAAGAGAATTCAGTCGGATCCTGTCGCGATTGCTCGCAAAATACGCAATTATATCGGTTGTGAAGACGGCCTAAAATGTTTGTTATTTTTACAAAGATATTTACATATTCGATGCTTTAGGCCATGCATCTTGAGCCAGTCGTTATTGTGCCACATGTGGGCATTCTCCGGTTTTAGGACTAGCTCTGGAGGCATTGGATAGGTCGTCCCATATGACTTGATCTGCATCTAAAAGATGTCAAGAGATTGAGAGATAGACAATAGCAAGTTATTAAACGGGGCCCGTATTCATAGTCACTTAGAACCGATGACTACTTCGAACCGTGATTTGCTTAGAAATCACAAAATGGGAACAGCGATGGGACTTCTGTACATGAAAATAAGTAGCTTCTTGGTTTTCACCACCCAGGTTCTAACGAATCTTATATCAGGTGTTTCGAGCTCATTAAATACTGAACGCTTGCTAAAAATGTAACAAGCTTATTTCTAAATGAGTTTTCATCATTAGAATTTTCCTTGTCTTCTCTAGGATTTCCATCCATATTCTCAAAAAAGTTCTCAATAGTATTTAGGCAAAAATCTTCCCAGGAAGTCCCCTCTTCTCTCGTGGTCTTCTCAAACATTTTTGAAGAAATTGGCCTTCTGGGAAAGATCGTAAACGGGAATTAAAAAGCCAAAGAAATATAGGAGAGAACTCGAGGTGTTCCAAGAAGGTCCCGGGAAGATGGTGAACTCGGAAATTTGACATCTTTTCATTTGGGGAGGTCTGTTAGAAGCACATGGATGCTCCAGAAGAATAAGAGAGAGAAAGAAAGAACTCGTGAGAACTGTACTAATGCCCCGGAGGTGGGAAAGTTAGAATGGCAACCCTAGTAGAAAGAGTAAACACTCACACGTGCCACCGACAACCGGGTTCTATTTACCCAGTTATTGACACAAAGCTTAGGATTAGAAGAGAAACTGACCTTTGGCATATTTTAACATCGTTTTAGCTGGCTGGTTTCCTCTTTTTCTTAAAAGACAAAAGCCGAGCAGAAGGAGAATTTGAATTTTGAGTCATCTCCTTGTATTTTTGAGTTTCTCCAAGAAGTCTATAAATTTTTAGCAAAGAGATAAAAAGTTTCTAAGAAATATTTGAAATCTCAATCTCAGCAAGGTATCAACGGTTTCTTTCACCATAAGGCTTCACATTTCGAACACATTCTGATATTGATATAAAATTCCAGAAAAAGCCTACTATTTCCAGCATTTCCAATTTATCGGTTACCACCAATGATTCTTCTTTGTGGACTTTATCTTGTTCCAATAAATAATCCACTTTTGCCTTGTTTTCGGCATGAGATCCTTTAATAAGATTTAAAATCACATCCAGCTTTGAAGAGTTGAGATTTTCATTATCATCTGGCTGAATATTATCATATTTATATATACTACCCAATAAATAACTTACCCATTTAGGACAGGATCGCTACCAATAGAGGAAGAATTGTTCGGAGAGATGTTGTTCAGTGGGAATGGCTGGCGAAAAGGGCCTTTTATAGCTTTTTTTCTGGGACTGAATATTAAAAATTTCCACATTATCGCAGATTTCATTCAACAAATTGTCTGGGAGGAGGAAAAGGTGCCAGATTGAGAAAAACAAGCTTGAATCGACGTCCAATTTGTTCGGGAGGACTCTCAAGAAGGGTCGAAATAGTTTTGTAGGTCGTTGCAAGACCGTATACCTCTGAAGTTCAAGAATGCTCATACTTGAAAAACGAGTACTGTAATCATTAACAATTTATTTTTCCAAATAAAATATCAAGAACATGGCCAACTACGACAGCTCTGTATTTTATTGATAGTTTCTGTGTTGTCCCCATGGACCCAGAAGAATAGAGATTGAATAGCAGTAGCCCTTTGATTGCGATTATCCAAAACGCAAGAGACATTTGTTCCAGGAATGCAGACGCTCCAATTTGTTCCATTGTCTTTTATATAAATTTGGAGAGTTGAGGAATTTATAAAAAAAAAGGGACAATAGGGATTGAAAGTTGCTGTCTTCTTGGCTGGGAGATAGTCTGTGAATGTTTGATTCGAAGAGTCTATCCAGGCCTGAATTTTGACGAGCTTGGGGAGAGTAGAGAGCCTTACTTACAAAGACATAATAAGCCCCATTCGGTCCGCCGCTTGTGACATTGAAATTAAAGTGAAAGGCGACGTTTATTGATGTGCGAAAGTCGAAATTAGCTCTGTAAAATAGAATATTTGAGCTCTAGGCTGTGGCATCACAAACGACGGAAATCTAAAACTGTAGCGCCGGATCTAAACTATTAGAAAATGAACTTACGAAATTGGAAGAGTGTAGGTAATTCCAATAATTTGATCGATCGCCATTGTCAACGGAAAGTTCATAGTGTTTTGGCTAGTCTGACTAAAGAAAAGAACTCCATGAAGGAAACAAAATAAACAAACGAATAAACGGAGAAACATCTCCGCCAAATGGTTGGCTCTAGCTGTCATGTATCCAGGTTACGCGTTGATTTCTATTTGACGAGCTATAGAACTCTACCC
Source organism: Oscheius sp. JU1382 (assembly GCA_932521405.1). Lineage (NCBI taxonomy): Eukaryota > Metazoa > Nematoda > Chromadorea > Rhabditida > Rhabditidae > Oscheius > Oscheius sp. JU1382. The sequence goes on from OW051479.1 coordinate 9,474,891, forward strand.
GCAATTGAGAACTATGTGACCATTCGGACTTTTACACGACAGACAAAATGAATACAATAAAAATGGAATGGCTACCAATTTCACAATTTTTATGGGAATTGAGTCTTCCTATTGGCACCAAAATGAAGCTGTTTCTCTCGCTTTTCATCTTCTTCTTTCTTTTCTCTTTTCTTGAGATTGAAACTGCTTGCATAAGACGAGGAAGTGGACCATAAGTTCTCAAAAATTCTCTTAAAAAGGAGCAATTTACAGGGAGTACTATAATGTGGAGGACAGAAATGAAGGGCCAACGTGAGATTTGAAGAATCCAAAAATATACTAATAATTTTAGAGAGAACAAAGAAATAGATGCTCCTGATCATGATCCAACTATTACATATGGGAGAGGACAAAATTAACCGCAATTATCAATAAAGTCAAGTCAAGGAATCATAGCATAATTTCATCAAAGAAAGAGGAAGAGCCATTTGTCGGGGTGCTGTAGCTCAAAAATGACAAAATATCTTCTTAAAAGATTTTTTATTCAATTTCAACCTCCTGATAGCTCTTGAAAAGTACCATTCTTTAGTTTCTATAGACAAACAGTCGGGTAAAACAATAAATTTTTGACTTTCCCTCTGTTAGTTCCGTTCAGTGAGAATTTGGAGAGCATATAAAAGGGTCTTATCACTTTGTACACTTCTACCTGGAGATATGGGTGATATGGAGGACGGGGTTAGACCTCTCAACCCTGATCAAGCTGTAGAAGAAGAAAATGATGACGAAGAAGTCCCTGAACAAAATGAAAATCAATGTGCAGCAAATGGAGAAGCAGAACAAGCTCCACCCCAAGAAGCTGAACGGTGAGCAACCTACGGTATATTTGTAAAAAAAATATTTTGCTCCCTTTGAAATTCATTCTCGTTGTCCTTTGTGAATTTACACAGCGAACTTTAAAACATTGTCGGACGAACTCGGACTCGAACTTCGAGCCCAGCCCGTTTTCGGACTATCCTATCATGTGCGCATTATCCGAGAGGAGGGGTCATGTCTTGAGATGTCCCCGAGCGGAACTCAACCTTCTCTTTCTATGCTGGCTTTGCCAGGTCATTAGGCTCAGTCCCTTAGCAAGGCAAGAAGAGAGCCTATCTAACCTGCCCTATTAAACAGTATTGATAGTATTCAGTATCAGCTTCTTACATCAACGTTTTTAGATCGAATAGTGAACAATCAATGCGTAATGCTCGGTTTTTTCTTGGATTAGCAACCTTCGTCTTCAAATATGACCTGGTTTTCCTTCCTCCCAAAGTACAGTAATCTTTACAGTATGAAAGTGAAAACATGCTAACGCTAATAGTTCTATTTGTGGTATTTTCTGCCATCTTGTGCGAGTATGTTTCGACTATTACCCTTGAGTTTCTTTACATGGTCATCTGGGCTGGAATCAGTAAGAAAGAATGGCAATCTATTACTGTTTAGTTATAGTATTTGTGATAATTCAAGTATTCCTGATCTTGCTGTATGTAACGAAGATAGTAGAAGAAGGAACGGTGGTGGAACGTGGCAAAATGGTAAGTAGCCCCCGAGCTTGCTGGAAGAGTTTGAAATTTTTTTAAAAAGCAAACTATAAATTTAGATCTTGACCTCCATTCACTTGATTGTTGCTGTTCTTGGAATTTTGCTTTGTGGGGCTTTTTGGTTCATGGAAGATAAGATAGACAGTAACGATGAGCCACTACACAGGGCGCCATTAAATTTTTTGGATAGGAACATCCTGTTCAATGTTGGAATGATCGGCATTGGAGTCTATACAATAAGTAGCTTTTGTTGTTTCGCTAAGACAATTCTCTAATCTAGTGGGCGCAGTGCATTCTTACAATCTGATAACAGGAGGTTACAATACTTTTCACGGTTGGATGAGCTTCTGGGTCAACATTCTTAGTCTTGTATATATCTTTTCAAAAAGTTTTTAATGTAATTTTCAGATTCAAACTTTATGTCAAACTTGGACCATAGTGAAGAACAAACTGATTGGACGCAAGGTAATCTCTCTCAAAAACTAAAGTTTTCGTTTTGCAAATATTTTACGCCATCAAAAATAACTTTATATTAGAGAAAAGCTGAGCCAATTTCTGCTACAGTTACCCCAAAAATATGTGGGAGAATATCATAAATCAAATGTTTCAGCTTAATTACTATCTAGCGTGTGTGAATTTCATCCTCTTCTATTTGAATTTCTTCGACGCTGTGACTCCCGGAGACACCAATTTGAAATTCTTACTAATTGTAAGACTCCTCGGGCCATTCAACGTCTCCTATAGGTATTACATTTTCAATTCTTTAAAAAAGAAGGAAATAGATTACATTCCGTTTCGACCTTCACGCTAATTGTTGAGTACAGATTTGGTTTGTATGATCCTCAATGCAACACGGTCAATAATGTTGATGGTGTCGAAAATGAAGGATTTGATGCTACTCGACGCAACTCGGCCAATGCTAATGTTGCTGAAAATGAAGGAGGCAAACTGAGAAGGAAAACTAAAAGAGCTCGCTAAGGAAGGGTGTATCCAAGAGATCACAATGAGAAATTTCTTGTATGAATTTCTAGAATTAAATAAAGATTATTCATTTTTTCCATATCTAGGACACAAATCCAACCTTCACTTGTGACTATACACCGACTGTAGAGAGCTGCTAAGAAATTTACAGCTATGAGAATGATGCAGAGAAGGAGCAGTCAAGGTTCTCAAAAGCCGAAAAAGATGGAGATCGGTCTGGCAGAGGTTGACGATTCGGTTAATATAAGTCGCCGGTTCAAAATTCGCTGTATTTTTTTGTTTAATTTTTCTCCAGAGATATTTTTAACTTGTTTGCTTGTTAATTTGACGTTAAACATTTTTCTGAATCAAATTTTTCGACTCCAAATATAGTCTAATCGATTCAAAATACTTTAGCAAAAAATTGTATTCCAATGAGTTCTGACCTTCTCATGATTTCCTTTATAACTTGTAGTACATCAAAAATTGTAAAAATTGAAGAAAGTTTAAGGAAATCAAGTTTGAAGAGGGGTGGTTCTATTCGTGGGAATACGATAAACTTACTTCGGCATACATCCTGATCTGTTGAAAATAGAACCAGGAGAGACCTTTTTCTACAATAAATTCTTCTAAATCTTGGTGAAAATCCTCCTCGCTTATAGATTTTTCTTTTTTCTCTTTTGTACACCAACTGGTGGGACTTAGATAGAGGGAAATCTTCTAAGAAAACTTGCTACCAAATTGGGTGTGAAGGTGACACAGAAGCAGAGAGGTAAATGGATCCTTTTAATGGTCACTCGATGGCTCTTAATAATATAATTGCAAATGGAGGCAGTAGAACGAAACTTTTTGTAAAGGTGGGAGCATCCATCTAGAAGTAAACGGACTATAAATTACTGTATTTAACTAACCTTTTCCAAAATGACATTCCTTAGACTGTCCGGGAGATTTGCGAACATTTTAAAGTAGTCTGAATAAGCATTTCAATACATTAGATACATTCTCGATGCACAAGAAAAACGTCCAGTCTTTTATTACGAGCAATAAGATAAAATAATTTTGCACCAAATCTACTTTAGTTTGATAATTAGAATAAAAGACATCAAATCTTTAGATGCCAAAAGATTTTCCAAAAAATTCAAGACTTTCAAGTGAATGGTTTAACCTTATCGTGGCCTCTCATGACGAGGCATATACCGTTTGAAAGAGCGTGAAAAACTGTCGAATAAGACAATTCCCAGCTGCCGAATGGACTGTCTGGCTTCTATTTCTATAAATTGCTAAAATCTTCTTCCAAACAAATGGGGGATATGGCCTGACCAGTAAAGTAGTAGAAAGGGAGTTCAACATCTGGTAGATTAATATGCAAACTCCAAAAAGTGAAAAAACAAAATTGGAGGACGCGTATTCAGAAACAATTGCAATAGCGAACCAGCTAACAGGAATGTCAAGGAATAGAATGGGAAGAGTTCCTTGGGTAAGCATCTTGATTGGAAACTCAAGTATCGTTTTTCTTCGGCCTGTTTTCTTACTTTTCAATCTGATAGAAATGAGAGCAAATAAATACAAAGAGGCTGAGATATTGTTATAATAACTGCACTAATGACTAATGACTATTTTGCTCAATTCTAAAGCCGCCAACTGATCACTCAGTTCAGAATTTTTCTGTTTTGATGCAGGTAGCTCTTGTTCGACTTTTGTCAAATTCTGGGCTGAAATTCTTTCAGTCTTTTTCAAAGTTTTCAAGTGCTTGCTCAACCGTAAGTTTCAGTTTTTGAAATAGCTAGTTCTTGTTCTAATTTTGTCACAAAATTTCTGGAAACTCAAATTATTTTTATTTTCAAAGTGTTGCCAAGAACTTTTGAGCTTCTTCTTTTGCAACTTTGAGCAGCTCCCATTTTTTGAACTACCACTCTTAAAAATAAAACTACTTTCTGGAAAGAGAGGGAAATATGGCTAAACAATGTTTGGTCAATTCTTATCAGCTGAATTTTCCATCCCGTCTCAATTGCAACTAGGAAAATTTCTTACAATAATAAAGATTCATCGATAAAGATTTGGATAAAAGACAAACAAATGATATTGTTTCACATAGTGACCAGAAATTGATCGACTTCTTCTTTTGTAGACATTGATTTGGAAGATAAAAACTATTCTGCCAGAACTTTTCGCCGATATAATCATCGATGGACCGAGCTATTATTGATCTTCCCAATGAGAAGACATCAACAATTGGATTGTAGGCATCAGCAGTGTAGTCCTTGGCCTCTATGCAATTGTATCTATCTGTTCCGCGCCAATCAGTTCTTGTGAAATTCCTTGTTTGCTAAGCCTCATCGTCGACGTTGAACGGAGAAAAAACAGTCTCACTTCTAGCCTCTTCCAGTCATACTACAGTTGTCCTGTACATGTGCAACAATTTGTGTCAATGCTTTAAAAAGGCAATAAAAATGGAAACTCAAATTATTTTTATTTTCAAAGTGTTGCCAGGAAATTTTCAGCTTCTTCTCTTGATGGGAAAACATTCGAAGGCGAGTAGATCCAATTCAATAATTCTCGAGCTTTATCTACTGGCTTCACCGAATTTTCTCCACATCTTTGGCTAAAAAAAGCATAAATTTCACTCATCTTCGGACGTTTTTCTTTCTCTTGAGCCATCATTCTAAAAATTTACAAAAATAAATTAAAAGAGTATTACTTTGTATGAAAGTGCCATACTTCCAATGAAACATCAACACTTTCTGGATAGAAATATGTCTCACCAAAGGATTTATCAATCGACCAACTGTTGGAGTTATTCGCTATTGAAAGGGAATATCCAGTGATTGTGGTCTCTTCAACCTTTTTGTTCGTGGGAAGTTCCCGATAAATCATATGCCAAATAGATCTTCCCATTGAAAAGACATCTACCTTTGGATTGTAGGCATCATCGGTGGAGGCCTCTATGCAATTGTAGCCTTCTGTTCCAAGCCAATAAGTTCCTGCGAAATTCCTTGTTGGCTCGGCAGGATTCTCAAGAACTTTGGCTATTCCAAGATCGGCTATTTTTAGAATCGAATAATCCGAATTCAGAAGCATACTGAAATTACATATTTTACAGAGAGCTGGCTACTAACTTTGCTGGTTTGACATCTCGATGAGTTATTTTACTGTCGTGAAGATAGCAAAGTCCACTAGCTGCTTGGGCACTCCAGAGCAGTATCTCCTTTTCAGTATATTTTTTCCCTCTAGTAATTACTGAATATTGATCTGTTTTATCGTCAATGTAAATTACAGTCATAGAGTGAGCCTCCTTTACAGTATTCCATCAAAAATCCAACTTCCTTGTTGGCTTCTAAAATGAAGCCAAAAAGAGTCACAATGTGCTGGTTTCCTTGGAGCTGAATGGCCTTTCTTTCCAATATGATGTTCTTACCGAGAGTAATGAAGTGATTTCGCTTCTGATCAACTGGGTATTATCAGTATCCCTAAAATATTTAGCGACATGAGGCACTGGAGATGTTTTTGTAGAAACAAGAACAGCAGCTCCTTGTGCTCCAGTGGAGAGATACTTAATTCTTTTTAAAGAGTCTTCCTCGTAGGATACAAATCGAGAGCGCTAAGATATTTAATTAAAAAATAATTTGAGCTTACGCCTTGCATTGCGAGAACACTCCCCCAATCTCCTCCAAAGAGGATACTCAGCTGAAATATGAAATAAATTGAAAGCAATTTTAGAAAGTAGTTGTTAGTAAGAATAAATGTTTACCTTTCCCTCTGGTATAAATTCATTACTTTTCTTGAGCATCTCGAACAAAGCCTGAAAGGATCATTGCTGTGTGTGTTAGAACGTCTACCTTAGGTAATGAGACAAGAGACTTTTGCTTTAGACTTGGAAAGTAATGGACTCTATCCTTATTGAGAATCAGCTCTTTTATTTTCGTATGATAGCTGGCTGCTTCAATAAAGACATCGATGCATCTTTCATCTCTTCCTTTGTATCTTCCTATGATTTTTTCATCGTCATCAGATGTACGAAGTTTATAAATGAACATCTGTTTTCTTCTTAATTACAATTTAAATTGTCTTACCAAAAGAATTTTCACAAAAGCTAAGAGGAATACATAGGGAAAATTCTCTATATGGTGGCCAAGTCGTTTAAGTGTTTCTTGAGAGATCTTGGAATCATCGAACGACTCGATTATTATAAACTCCGTGAAAGCTTTTTCAGCTTTCCATCGGCTTTCCAATAAGCTTCTTATTTCTTTTTTTAGTTCTTTTTGTGGAAGTTTTTTGAAAAAGTAGGTAGTACACTGAATATTTGTTTTATTGAGGTGTACACCTACGGCATAATAAATCTGGAGAGTTTCGAATTTCATCAAACTCAATTCTGCATAATCCTTGAGAAGCTCACGCAATTTCTCAAAATAGATAACTTGGAGTTGGTTTTTATTTCGCAAATCTGGTTCCATGTGCCAGGCTACGAGCAGTATAAACAATATTTCTCCTTCATGCGATGAGAACTAAAAATATATTTTATTGGCAATTTTAAAGATAACTAGCGTCATTATTTGGAAGAAAGTCGAAAGGCGAATTAGCGAATAGTTCAATATTTCTTCTAGACCATAAGCGTGATTTATCTTCCATACGAGTATGAAAAGATAAGACTCTTGCAGAAACAAATCTAATCCTTTCTAAACTGTAATGAAAAGTACTTCTAGATTTTAATTATTTAACAACATGAGATCACTTACTTTACATCTGTGGAACGATTTTCACTTAAATCAAAAATAAATAATATTAGTTCATAAGACATTTTCGTTTCCATTTCCTCTCCGTTTTGATCAGCTTCAATTATATGTTTACGATATGTATCAAGCTGTTCCTCTGACATTTGATCTAGGCTGTGGTCTCCGATTCGCAACTGCTTTAGGCCAAGACTTTGTTGAGAGTCAAACAATAAAATATCCTTAGCAGCTGACTCAGCAATTCTCAATGAAGGGCTTGGATAATATTTTAAAAGATCTTTGCTATAGGTAAACCGATTGAGGTTTTTGTATTCCTATAAAATTAATTTTTCTAAAAAAAAAGCCTACCGAAAAACGTCGACTATAGTTCATTCTCCACTCTTTTTCATGACACTAAAAGATTTTTCAGATCATTCAGAGCCTTACAAAGTCTTCAAAAGACTGGATGACGACATTTGGATAGATGGAATTGCACGAAAAATAATTGAAATATCTCCACTTATAGCCTTTGTTGTCAAGGTTGCTTTTAAGAAAATCCGTTGTGTGATTGTAGATCATATGTGAAATCTCCATTTTTGCCTGTTATCAATATTAGTTATTGTTATAAAGCCATTATTCTCTAATCGACCACACAATCTGTGGTCGTGTGTACAATCTTCCCTGGAAGGTTCCCAAGAGCCTCTCATACTGGTCGAGAATCCCAAGGATTGTCTGGGATCTTCCCGGGAATTGTGCACACGGCCGTCTCTGACGCTTTGCCTGCTTTTTTTGTCACTCACTATAAACTTTTTAACTTTTTGGCGGTCACTTGGTGTCGAGAATGCTTTCAAGACTTCTAGTAAATCAGACACAAATCCTTCCGACAATTTATGATGATGATGGCTGATGGCATCAGCTAATTTACGGTTCTTTTCAAGAAGGAACAGCAAATCTGCTGCCATTTGCTGTAAGAAATTTGATGAAACAACAACGGATAATAGACGATTCCAGCGGACTAATGGTCTTATGAGGCAACGTCATGATATTTCTGGATGGCTTCATTTAAAAATAAACCATCACCATCTCGAGATCATTAGTCCACTATCCTACAGTATCAAATAGCTGAGAAACTCCGAGGAAAGTATTTGTTTAGAAGACTTGCTTGGCCATATTGATTGAATATTAAATATTCTTCTCTGGAATATTCGTCTTCTTTTTCCAAATAAGAATAAGCATATTGGCTGAATCCATACAAATACACTTCAATAATCGTGCTTGAGCGGACTTGTTCGTCATAGGATTCAGCTCGTTTCTGTTCTTTTAAAAATAATTCTTTTGAAAACTTACAAACTTATCAAACAACACTCTCGCCATTTCAAAGATTATACTTTTATATAAGAAATTGCAGAAAAGGGCGTTATTCAACACTCTCCATGCTGAAAAAAATTTTTGGGCTAAAATAGAGAAATTTTTCTGGATTTAGATATTCGTTGCTAAAACTAGTTTGGCTCACTGCTGAGTCAGGTAGTCATCTACTGTAATAAGATATTCTGAAAATTTGAGAATGAAAAAGAAATTTCTTTCTACCCGCTCACGGCTACGAGCTCAACTGGTAGCAGTGAATGGTTATGCTCTCATTTTTACTCTTCGTTTTTGCTTGTGAAAGTACTTACATGTCATCCGGAAGCTGTCTTCTGCCAGGTTCGATCCTTTATCGAATATATACAGAACGAAATATTTGAATGTTTCGGGTGAAAGCTAAACCAATATTGAAAATTTGCCATGAATTAACTTCCTTACTTGAAAAAACGGAACTAGTAAACCTTTGGGGCCCCAGTAGCCATGGTTCAATTTTTGAGTTGTCAGGAGGGTCGCGGGTTCAATCCCCCTTCCTGACTTACATTTTTGCTTTATTAAGTCAAGTCTTTTTTTCATATTTTTTGGCATTTTAACTCAATTCAGTCGCACAAAACACACTGAATTGGGCTTTTACTGTTCCAGCTGCTCTGTAGTATTGGAATTCTCTGACTTATCGAGCTGTTAAGCTGATCTGAATCGAGTAATTGGATTTTTATTTAAAGAGAATCAACTTATCAATAGACAACCATTTTTTATCAATAGAATTGCTCAAAAATGAGTTTGCCGTTGGATAATGAAAAGATGGCAATGCATATATGCTTATAATGCAATAAAATCAAGTCAAAAAATGTGAAAAAAAAACTTGAATTAATAAAGCAAAAATGTAAGTCAGGGAGGGGGATTGAACCTGCGACCCTCCTGACAACAACAAAATTGAATCATGGCTACTGGGGCCTCAAAGGTTTACTAGTTCCGAAAAAACTTACAATCCACATAATTTTTGGATCATATCTTTCCGATTCTCGCTTCATATATCCAATAGCATAGTCAAGTCTCATTTTGCTTAAATTTTGTTTTTCAATAAATTCCTTCTTTAGATAATCAGCCAGACTTATGTCTACAGCTGGAAATTTCTATTTCTTTACATTTGAGGGTTAGACTCAAATTTACCTTTAGTTGTTCCGTATTTTTTTGTAAAGGGGAATATTCTTCGTTGGCTAGGAGACTCTTGTCGATCTTCACTTCATCAGGAATAATTAAATGCTACCCAAGATTTTGTTGAATAAAAAACTAAAGGGAAAATACCTCCGCTCCGTCACTGAAATAATCAACAAACACATTCTTGACTTGAATATCGAAGTCATTCACAGTCCAACTTTGAGCAGCTCCCATTTTTGAACTAAAACTACCGACCTTATAAAAAGTACATTTTTTGGAAAGAGAGCGAGAAAGGGAAACGTGGCTAAACAATGTTTGTTCAATTCTTATCGGCGGAATTTTCCATCCCGTCCCAATTGCAACTAGGAAAATTTCTTACAATAATAAAGATTCATCGATAAAGATTTGGATAAAAGACAAACAAATGATATTGTTTCACATAGTGACCAGAAATTGGTCGACTTCTTCTTTTGTAGACATTGATTTGGAAGATAAAAACTATTCTGCCAGAACTTTTCGCCGATATAATCATCGATGGACCGAGCTATTATTGATCTTCCCAATGAGAAGACATCAACAATTGGATTGTAGGCATCAGCAGTGTAGTCCTTGGCCTCTATGCAATTGTATCCATCTGTTCTAATTAGTTCCTGTGAAATTCCTTGTTGGCTCGGCTGGATTCTCAAGAACTTTGGCTATTCCAAGATCGGCTATTGCAGATGTTTTTGTAGAAACAAGAATAGCATCCCCTTGTGCTCCAAAGGAGAGATCCCTAATCTTCCCTAATCCCTAACCTCTAACGAAGAGGTCGAAGAGACTACAAACACTGGAAAAGGATATTCCCTTTTAATAGCAAATACCTCCGACTATTGGTTGATTGAAAAATCCTAAAGTAAGACATATTTCTATCCAGAAAGTGTTGATGTCTCATTGGAAGTATGGCACTTTCATACAAAGTAATTCTTTTTTTTTTAAATTTTAGAATGATGGAAAGTTGATCTTTATTATTTGATCACATAGTATCAGTGATCTAGTAGTATTTATAAGCAAAGCGGGAGGATCTTCTTTGTCCGTTCTTGTCGAAATAGCAGCCGAATCCTTGCAGGCCCTTGTCAATCAGCTCCATTTTTTCACAGAGCGAAGTCTCCTTATCACCATCTTTTTTGGTACATCCAATCTTATGACAGATGTGTTCCAGGAAGAGAGGGCTGGATCGGTAACCAGTGAAGCGACACAGAGAACATGACACCTTCTTTGAACTGTGCTCTTCAAAAGCAACGATTTTGGAGCATCGCTGCCAAGGCTATTTGGGTGCGACTCTCGGCCGCTTTTCTACTAATTGCTTCCTACATCTGCTCTATCTATTTTCAATGTTGTTATTTGTTCTCCTTTCACAATGAAGCTGGTCTCTCTATCCCTCTCTACTTCTTAGAGTGAATTCCTCGTCCTCAATTCTACTCATAGCTACAGTATCCTCTAATCCCTGTCCCAAGGGTTATTCAGATGGAGGAGATGGCAGCTGCTATTCTTCTTCTACTTCTCCCACTCAATCAAGGAATGAAGCTTACTTGTCTTGTTCCAAGGATGGAAGCTTTTTAGCTGATGTAAAAAATGCTTACGATAATTGCAACATTGCCGAGAAAGCTGCCTCTCTGAAGGAGGATATTGTCTGGCTGGGATTGACTTGTCTTACAAATGATCTAACTTCTTGTGTCTGGGATGCGAGTGCAACAGCTGTCACACCGGGCAGTTATACTAACTTCTATAAAGGAGTCCCTTTTCTAGATTTTTTAATCCAAATTCTAATTAAAAATGAAAAAAAAACCTAAAATATTTCTGCCGTTTTTTTCTCTTTCTCTCTTACACTTATTTTGGGTTCAAAAATTGTTGAATTTTCTTGATATCATTTTGAGATTTGTAGTCTTATCTTGGACAACTCACTCTAATCAAACAGATCACACTAGAAACAGAAAAGAATCAGCGAAGTTTAGGCTTCATTGGTGTGATGATTATAGGAAAATTATGATGAGTTCATGACCGAAAATCGAAAAATATGCGTGATGTCAAGATTACAAAAAAATGAATCAGAATTATTGGGAGTTTGGCAAAAAATGCCTAGACATAGCCAGGCTTCCTTCTATAACTAACAGCTAACTCTCGTAAGAATGACAAATGGCCGGACCTTATAACCATACTCAGAAAATGCTTTAGTCCTTTTCTTTTTTTCTTACCATTTGAATTTTTTTGAATTATAGGAAAAGATTTTTAGTTTCTCTTTAAAAATAGGCTTTCAAGTGTTGACGAAGTTAGCTTCGATTTGCCGCTAGAGTTTCAGGATTCTTATGGTATACAAAAACGATCAAGCCCGAGATATAAACCTCAAAACAGTATCCTGCGGCAACCCTGCTTCTGAGTTTCTGCCAGTCTTTCTTATAACTTCCATTTTGTGTAGTTGTTGTAGCAACAAAATCTACAAGGCTATATTTTGGCCAGCGATAAGAGCCATAAAATGATAACGGCCAAGTTTTCGTTCAGAACACCTCGCTCTTTGAACCTCATACAAAGACTAGAAAAAAGATAAAATAGCGTCACTAATTATTTTATTAAAAGAAGAAGTTCCAGGTTCTCCGAATATGACCCTTGGCCCATGTGTTTACATGAATGTCAGCTTTGACTGCTCCGTTGGAGATCAATATTATATCTGTAAAACCACGCCTGGGGTATATGGTAAAAAAAGAAAAGTCTTCTATGTAAAGCTCATCATCTTTTAGCTCCTTCGTGTGGAAATGATTTCGTTTTTCGAAACAAATGCTACTGGGTGATTAAAGCTTTTAACGGTTTTTCTGATGCTCAAACCTCTTGCGAAAATTACTGTGGAAACCTTGCTTCGATCCATTCGCCTGGAGAAAATAAATTTTATGATGGAATTGGACTAGACGCCAGGATTGTCCCCAATGAAATCAGCATTAATAATTACCTTGGGCTACAGTATGCCAACAATGGGAGCTATTTCTGGTACGATGGCAGCAAATTTGACTACAGTAATTTTGGTTTTGGTCTTTTAATATTGAGACATTAAAGATTTAAAAAATAGGGAAAGAAGATCCAAGACTGGAAAAATGCGTGACTTTAGCGTTGAGCAAAGCAGCCATTCCTGCTGGCAAATGAACAGTGCACGCTCTCTTCCTATTGCTGGTATTTGTGAAAGAGGTTGACTTCTTTTAAGTGAGAGATAAAAATTATTTTAAGATTATGAACAACATTCTTGTGGTATATAATAAAAACGAAGTAAGAACAAGATAAAGAATGTCGTGATTTTTGAAAAAATAAAATTTTTTTTCCATTTTTATTTTAATTATTTTATCAAGAGGATGAACTAAAAATTCTCTAGAAAAACTTGTCAATACAAGTAAATGGTAATTTTAAAGACCCAAAATCTAACAAAAAGTTAATTAAAGTCAAAAGAATCAACAAAAAGAAGAGGAGCTAAAGTCTGTTCAGAAAAAAGTAGACATTTACCGTATTTGAAAATAAACCGAATTTACCGACCCGTGATCTTTCTATCCTAAAAATTTGAATTTAAATTTTAGGAAAGAGGATCGCGTGTCGGTAAATTCGAGTTATTTTAAATTACGGTAAATGCCTTCTTTTTTTCTGAACAGACTAGACTGCTACCATCTCCTACCGCTACATAAAGAACACTCCGGGATGGTTTGGACCCAGACTATAGGAAGAGCTCGGCGGGTGGTTACTGTATATTAGAAGAGAAATTCAATTCTTCTAGACTATTTTATCACCGTCAGTGACCTCAAAGCTCCTCCCTTTTCGTCACTTTACCGATTTCTTTTCCGCCCAGATGAAATGATCAAAAGGCTTCAAGACTCTTCTTATCAGTGCTCCCTATACCCATAAAGGCCTCGTTAGTCTGGGCTCACCACTTGTCTCAAGTTATGAAGGCTTTCTTCTTGCTCCTGCTTGGAATAATCAGCATTGTTTCAACTTTAACTTGTCCCAGCGACTATATAAATGGAGGAGATGGCAGCTGTTATTTATACTTCAATTATTCGTACAATAGGGATTTCTCCTATAATTTTTGTGCCGATGATAATGCCTATTTGATTGATATTGCGAACGCCTTCCAAAATAATCAACTTCAACAAAAAATTGCTTCGATTCCCTATCGCAGCACTAAAATTATTCTCCTGGGACTGACCTGTCTCTCCAATGATCGAACCTCTTGTGCTTGGGATGGAACTAGACAAGCGATTAATTTAACCAGCTATTCCAATTTTGCTCAAGGTATGTTTTTTTGTTTAACAAAAAGAGTCACCTTAAAGCTACAGTAGCCCCAAAGCAAAAAATGGATCTCATCCAGACAATTTCTATTTTCTGGATTCCTACTTTTTATTTTCAAAGTTCTACTATCTTGTAAAAAAGATCAAAGGCTACAAATTTGTAAAAAAATTAGAAATTCTAAAAATTATTGAAAAATTCCGGAGAAAGTTCTTAAAAAATAATTTTTTTTCTACTAGAATCTGAATATTTTCCTCTTAAATCAGACTTTCGGACTTCCTATCACACCCAAAGGGGTGTAGTTTTTGTAGGTTTATCTTTCTTTATCAAAAGTAGACTTTTTCTTTATCAGTAAGGTGTGACTTCAAGCGTCAACGTGATCATTTTATCATTAGTCTTGACTGAGCTACCGTATCCTTCCATCAAGTCATTATGTTCCCTGTCTAATAGAATTTTTCTCAGGCTTTCCTAATCTTTCCATCGGACCATGCGTCTACATGAACATGACCACTGGCCTATGGTACAGTATGGATTGTAAATCAGTTGGCTACCCAACCTGTAAATATACTCCAGGTGTAACTGGTGGTAATAAAATCCAAAAAAATTTGAATTCTAATAAATTTCAGCTGTTCGCTGCCTCGACTCCCACAATAATGTCCCACCTAGCCGTACATTTGCCTTCCGAGGAAAGTGTTATTTTGAATACAATGGGGGATACAACTATTTCGACGGCCAGAAGATTTGTGCATCTAATTGTGGAACAGTTGCTTCAATCCATTCCCTCGGGGAGGCTATGTACATCAAAAGTTTGGCTCTCGACGTCGTTGTCTCGACGTCGATCATTGACACTCCTCTAAGAGTTAATTACACTTATATTGGATTGACTTCCAATGGAAATGGCAACTATAAATGGGATGATGGGACTCCTCTCGATTACAGTAACTTTGGTAGGCGGACTTAACTCTCAAAAAAATAATGAAACCATCTAGGATATCATAATTATTCTTCTTCGAACCTTTGTGTCGTGATGGCTATGGTGGACGCTGAAATCAATACAGGACAATGGGCTGACGCTAACTGCGGCTACTGGCCAATGAGGCTACCAAATATCTGCAAGAAAGGTACACACAGGTTACTGTATTTGGTTAAAGGAAGGAACGAGATTGCAAGATGACAATAACCAATCACAATATATCAAAATAGAAAGATTCCAGATCCAATCAACGTTTGCGATTATCCGACATCTACCCCCCAGCTGCCTGCAACCTCCGTAAAGCCCATTACCCCACTTCCTACTTACTGTCCTACTCAATACTACTCAACAAATGGAACGGTAAGTCTAGTCTTATTTATTTCGGGCTTGATTTGACTGGAAAAAAAGGTTCCTTTGAAACTCTGAGGGTTATTTTCTACCTTCAGAATGGTAGAAGATTTTATTTTGCTGTCAATATGGTAAAAATATTCTGAAAGTACGTAGAAAATAACCCAAAAGCTTCACAGAAATTACAAAAACTATTTTTCTTCAGCCTGCCATCAATCCTACTACATTATACTTTCTAATTAAAAATTAAGGTGACAAGTCCAAACTACCCGTTGCCCTATCCAAGTGCTAACCTCACCTGTTATAATATCTTAAACTCTACGCAATCTATGTAAGTTTCCTGATTGTTCTTCTATCGAAGTCAAAATTACAGGACTTGCGTAGTTTTCGATGTCTTCAACATTCGCTATCCCGATTCTGTGACACTTTACGACGGTTATGCCTCCAACGGACTAGTGATTGCTGAGTAATTTGACAGAAATTTCTAAAACTAAAAAAATTATTATAGATTTGACGCAGGAGATACTGCTAGTGGAGTTTATTGCTCAAAATATCACCCTTCTGTGTACCTTCTTCTCACAACTAACCAGTTCAGCTATGGGTCTAGCAATCAAGGATTCAGTGCTCGCTTTTCTAGTAAGTTTTTGTTCCTCCTAATAATAACAATATTTATTAATATTGTAGTCAAATAATCAAAAAAAGTTCTTAAGTCATACGAATTGGAACATTATTATTATAGTATACCGTATTCTTCTAATAGAAGCCTCCACCAAGATCCAATTTATTCGTAATTTTTAGGCATTTTATCTTAATTTTCATAATTTTTAATGCTCTACAAAGTTGTAGCCCTTGATTGCAAAGCAAAAGGTCTCTCTGTCTACGGAGAAAGAGAGACAGCAGCGGGTGCGTCGTCATTTTTTCGCAGAATTGCACCAGTATGATCTCGACAGCCGGTTATATAAGCCCGCCGCGCGGAATAAACTTAGAAGAGGTCCGGAGTGTATGGGTTATCATTAAGAAACATTTCCCAAGCATACCAATTCGGTACCGAATTAGGAAAATTTTAGAACTTACCGACCAGCACTAGCTCTTTCTATTATAAAATGTAGGAAACGAGTAGCTAAATTCAAATTTCCTAATACTGTACTGCTAGGAGTTTTTTTTCATCGTTTTTTTAACAAATTGAAAAATCGAATAGCTTCCTTAGGTCAAAGAAGCCACGTCACTAGAAAATTTAAAAAATGAATTTCAGGCGATGCGTTATCACTCGCAAAAGGAAGGCCCACATTTGCAGCGAATAAAAAGTTCAAATTCTAGTGGAATAAATGTTTTTTTTCCTACTTTTCTCAGAATTAAAGCACTTATACAGTCAACTTCATCGCTTAAATCGGATCAAAAGACACATCAGCTAGTTATCTCCGATGAGTTAGCTGTCTTTCTGAGATAAACGTATGCTTAGTCAGATATTTAGCACTTTTCTGCCTTTCTTTGTCATCTCTTTTCATTCTTAAAGCTAGTGATTCAAGCCAATCTCCCTTTATTAGATTTGTCTCACTAGAGTACATCAATCTCTTAGCTTCTAAGCGAGTCTTGTCTTTTGCAAGATTAGGAATCTTTCGAATTTCAGTGTTTCATTCAGCTATGAGGGCTCTTTGCCTTCTCCTTGCTTCTATTTGTGGTGCTTTTTGCACTTCTATGGTAACCAGCACAACTTTTTGTTCATTCAAATATTCTGATAGTGGATATGGTATCTGCTTCTGCTGGCTATAGCAACATTTGGCTGGGATTGACTTGTCTCTCAAATGACAAGACTTCTTGTGTCTGAGATGGAACTGGAAAAGCCATAACATCGAGCAGCTACACCAATTTTGCTGCAGGTTTGTTAGAATTTACCGGGGAGAAATTGGATGCTATCAGATTCATGCTTGGGATTAGTGCACGTTGCCATTTTTATCAAAGTTGATTTCTGCCTTGCTAGTCGACTAGTGATAAACTTGTATTTTTAAGAGCTTATTTAAAAGGAGATCATACTCAAACTTTTTGGTTAAAAATATAATAAAAATTGATTTTATAAACAATTTTAACCCATTGCGCACGCGAATATGCCAAAAATTGGTGTTTTCTCGAGTTTATTTACCGAAAATCTGTCTGCACAAGATGAATAATTAAGTGTGTCATGAGCTTTGGTCATTTTTTAAGGTGAAAATCATTTTCATAATTACAACAGTCAAATTGACCGCAGAAATTGATTTCTCGTGTAATTTTAAGTCTAGAATTTACAAAAATTGCTAAAGACGGCTTCAGTAGTCAAAATCTTCTCCTTGATTCAGCCGTAACTGTTTATTTTTGTAGCCGAAAATTGAGAGTAATATTAGCCCTTATTTTCGATTTCTTTGGCATAACATTATAGACAAAAAAATTTAATTTTGAGGATCATCGAACGTAACAATTGGACCATGCTTTTTCTTGAACGGCATAGATGGAAAATGGAATAGTGCTGCTTGCCACAATGGCTACAACTACAATGACGGACTCTGCAAGTATACACCCGGAATAACTGGTGATTCAAAAAAATTAATCTAACTATTGAGTTGGAACATAATTAATGTCGCATTGTTTTTCATGCTTGCTATCTTGTTGTTTTGTTTTCACGTGGCTAACTGATGGGTGTTTTATCTTACTCACATAACCCTCTTCTCACCCCCACCATAACAACAATGAGTAGCTTTCTTATTCTTTCTACGCTGGTTGCTTTTGTCGTAAGTACCACTGATCTACCACCTGGGCATCTGCACCATGTCATTCTTTATGAGTTCACCCGAGGAACAAGCGCTCACCAAACGGCCTCTAACATAAACGAATATTATGGGGAAGGGTCTATTACTGCATGGAGCTGTCAACGTTGGTTTGAAAAGTTTCGTCCTGGAGATCGCTCGCTTGAAAGAGTCTCTGGTCAGGGTCGCCCCTTGGAACTCGAAGAAAGCTAACTTCTCGCCATTGTAAACCAAGATAATACCCAGTCAACCCGTGATCTGGCAGAGGCTTTAAGTGTCTCTCACATAACAATAGATAGACATTTCAAGAGATTGGGCTACTCGAAAAAACTGGGTCGCTGGTTGCCCCATACCCTGACCGAGGCCCACAAATGGCAACGAATGTCCATTGCTGCCGCTCATCTTTCCAGATATGAGCGGAAGTCTTTTCTTCCCCGTCTAATAACAGGCGATGAACAGTGGATGTTAACCGTGAACTTTCGGAGGAAGCGTCAATGGGTGGGTTCCGGAGAAACACCAAGACCTGATGTGAAGCCGGATCCACATCAGAAGAAGTTTATGTTGCGTGTTTGGTGGGATATCTAGGGCATGCTATACTGGGAGCTTCGGGATAGTAAGACGAGTTTAACTATTGCTATTTACACCCGGCAATTGAATGAAGTAGCAGCTGCAATCATAGAAAAGAGACCGAGACTCCAAAAAGTCATCCTTCTTCATGACAACGCTCGCCCTCATACTACAAAGCTCACTCGCTCCAAAATAAAAGAACTGAATTGGGAACTTCTTGCTCATCCAGCGTACTCTTCCGACCTTGCCCCTTCTGACTTTTATCTCTTCCGATCGATGAAGAATGAACTGACAGGAAAACACTGCAATAATGACGAAGATGTGAAAAAGTGGCTTGTCAACTTCTTTGCCTCAAAGCCTCGTGTTTTCTATGAGAGAGGGATCAGGCAGTTGCCCATTAAGTGGGCACAAGTAGTCAATTGTAATGGTGAATATTTGGAATCAATTCGTTGTAAACTAACAAAGTTCTAATTGTTTCAAAAATGCGAAATTAATTACTTTCCCCAATAAAAATTTTTTTCAGTATTGTCTGTCCTTTTTGTTATTTACGAGCTTGCTTATGTTATTCCTTGTATCCAGGAGCTTAATGACGACAGCAATAGAAGGATATTTGTTTTATAGTGTTAGTGTCTCTCGCTTTTCATCTTCTTCTTTCTTTTCTCTTTTCTTGAGATTGAAACTGTTTGCATAAGACGAGGAAGTGGACCATAAGTTCTCAAAAATTCTCTTAAAAAGGAGCAATTTACAGGGAGTACTATAATGTGGAGGACAGAAATGAAGGGCCAACGTGAGATTTGAAGAATCCAAAAATATACCGATAATTTTAGAGAGAACAAAGAAATAGATGCTCCTGATCATGATCCAACTATTACATATGGGAGAGGACAAAATTAACCGCAATTATCAATAAAGTTAAGTTAAGGAATCACAGTCTAAATTTCACCATAAAAAAAGAGGGAAGAGCCATTGTCGGATTACTGCAGCTCAAAAAGTAAAATAGCTGGCTCACAAAATATCTTCTGAAAAGATTTTTTATTCAATTTCGAACGCTTAAAGAATATTTTTGGTTGAATCTCTAATAATGTTTACTAACTTTGTTTAGTTATAGCAAAGTATTAGTTCTCATCGACTTAATCGATCGACAAATATCTCTACTATTCAATATCCCTCGCCAACTGTTTACTGCTGACTCAATACCTCGTCATCTTGCTTATTGCCTAGTGAGAGATTCTCTTTCATTTTTCTACTCTTCTTCTTGTTACCCAAAAGGATTCTCCATTTAATCTAGCACGTTGATCTGGAGAGGACCTGTTTATTTGTTTGACACTGACTCAACGCAAAAACTTATAGGAGCCTGGTGCGAAATTCGTTTCGTCTCTTTTCATTTTCTTCATCGTTGTGCGATTGAAGTGCAGAACCCAAGGGACAACAAATTCCATTTGTTGGTTCTTTCACATCTCTGCTCAGGGGCTGTTTATCTCTACATTCTTACTGTAGTCTTGGAAGAAACCTACATTTATGAAGAGATTAAAGAGTATTGAGTTGATATTGAGAAGAAAATAGAAATATTTCAGTCGGCATAATGAAACAAATAACTTTATGGAGTACAGAGTGACCAAGCAGAGAGGGTTGAAGAGTCTGGATTTAGACCACGAGGACGAATGTCATGGTGGTAAATTCGAGTGTCTTCTCAAAGAATATTTGGAAATGTTGTAAGTCAAGTATCAAGAATGCAATAATTACCGTATAGAAATGTTAATAATTTTGACGGGGCTTCTAGATTCCCATATGGAATACGGTATTTACTACAAGGGCTATTTTTAGGCTAGATATAACGGTTTTAAAAAATGGAAATTTCTCTGATTACAGTAACCCTAAAATGGAACTAAATTGCCAAAAAAGATCTACTTTGGCGGCTAAATAGACGTCACTTCCTAAGCTTTTCTCTTAGCTACGTCAGTAATTATTTTTTAGCTGGAATTGTCCAGTTACCTAATTCCAACAAAATATTCGACCAAATTAAAGCTTTCCAGCGTTAGAGTTGGTTTAAGTTGAGTTTTAGGGGAATTTTAAGCTCTCACTGATGTCCAGACTTTTAAAATTTCTGTTTCCAGCCCAGAAAAGTTTAAAAGAAAATATCCCAAGAATTAGCTATTTTTTCGATAAAAATATGTTTTATCAGCAAGACATCGACAATTTGCATCTAAATGTGGCCTTTATAAGTCACAAAAAGAAAAGAAGACTTTTTGAATATTGTCACGAGAGAGCTAGAAAATGTCAAATTTACAGCTATTCTTATAAGACTGTCAGAAGCTTTGAGGAGTTCTCTTCATTCTATAAGAACTCGTTTACCTTTCATTCAGATTAAGTGCTAATGGAATGAAGATAATTTATGAAGGAATATAGACATTGAAAAATGACACACTACAAGAAATACGAGAATATTTCGAGTAATATTTCAATTTTTTTGCTTTCTTTATTTTATCAACTTTTTCTCAATTTTTTAGCCCTAGCTTTCTATATTTTCTAATTTAAAAAACTTGAATTTTCGAGAAGAGCCTAGAAAAGAGAATTTTTTGTTAATGTTTCACAAAATTGTAGCTCTTGATCTCCTTTACAACTTTGTAGAACATTGAAAGCCATGAAAACCAATAATAAATGCCTAAAAATTACGAAGGATTAGGAGAATCCTTTTCCTCAACGAATGGCACAGCAACAGCTATTGTAGCCGGGGGTTTGCTTTTCTGGCTTTTTCTCGACCTCTTAGATGGCTTCTCTGAATGAAGCATTCAACGACGGGAGTTTAAAAAAACTAACCAGACATCTCTGATTGGCAAATAAAATGTGAAATGATCTTGAGCTGTTTCACGCTAATTATCCCTCAAGAAATCTAACTTGTTATAATCTGGCAGGTCAAGCGTTGCTGAGCTCAGTTAGTATCAGGAGTGTCCACAATTTTTTTGCTAAAGTATTTTGAACTGCTGGATCGATCACCGTCTTCCACCGACCGATCATCAACCTCTACCAGACCGATCTCCGTCTTTTTCGGTCCAGCCCAACTATTTGAGAACCTTGACTCCTCCCTCTCTGCATCATTTTCATCATAAATTCTTTACCAGCTCTCTACAGTCGGTGTATAGTCACAAGTGAAGGTTGGATTTGTGTCCTAGATATGGAAAATGAATAATAAAAAAAGAAAAGAATCTTTATTTAATTCCAGAAATTCATGCAAGAAATTTCCCATTCTGCTCTTTTGGATAGATCCTTCCCAAGCGAGCTCTTTTAGTCCTTATTTTCAGCAGCATTAGCATTGGCCGAGTTGCGTCGAGTAGCATCAAATCCTTCATTTTCGACACCATCAACATTATTGATCATGTTGGGTTGAGGATCATGCAAAGCAAGGCGGTGCTCAACATTTTCCGTAAGGACCGAAAAGGAATGGAATCTATTTCCTTCTTTTTTTAAAGAATTTAATGTGATACCTATAGAAGACGTTGAATGGCTCGAGGAGTCTTACAATTAGTAAGAATTTCAAATTGGTGTCGCCGAAAATTGGATTCGAATAGATGCCGAGAGTCACAGCGTCGAAGAGATCCAAAGAGAAGAGGAAGTAATTCACAATCGCTAGAGAGAAATTAAGCTGAAACATTTGATTTATGATATTCTCCCACATATTTTTGGGGTAACTGTAGCAGAAATTGGCTCAACTTTTCTCTAATATAAAGTTATTTTTGATGGCGTAAAATATTTGCAAAACGAAAACTTTAGCTTTTAAGAGAAATTACCATGTATCCAGTCATTTTGTACTCCATCATGATCCAAGTTTGAAATAAAGTTTGCGTCTGAAAATTATATTAAAAAACTTTTTGAAAAGATATATACAAGACTAAGAATGTTGACCCAGAAGCTCATCCAACCGTGAAAAGTATTGTAATCTCCTGTTATCAGATTGCAGGAATGCACTGCGCCCACTAAATTAGAGAATTTTCTTAGCGAAAGAACAAAAGCTACTGATTGTATAGGCTCCAATGCCGATCATTCCAACATTGAACAGGCTATTCCTATCCAAAAATTTAATGGCGCCCTGAGTAGTGGCTCATTATTGCTGTCTATCTTATCTTCCTTGAACCAAAAAGCCCCACAAAACAAAATTCCAAGAACAACAACAATCAAGTGAATGGAGGTCAAGATCTAAATTCTTAGTTTGCTTTTTTTTTTAATTTCAAACTGCAAATTCCACTGCTGCCTCTAGTAATGAACATTCTAGAGGCTGAACTACATTTGAATTATTCTTCCGGCTAGCGAATCTCGGGGGCTACTTACCACTTTGGCACTCGTTTCTTCTTCTACTATCTTAGCTCCATACAGCCAGATCAGGAATACTTGAAGTCCCACAAATACCACAGCTAAAGAGTAATAGATTCACCATTCTTTCTTACTGATTCCAGCCCAGACGACGATCCTTCTCAGTGAAAGGTTTCTTTGAATCCTAGGCTCAGGTTCTTCAGTTTGATAGATTCTACCCCAAATAATGCAGAGCGCGGTGACTAAAAGCTCAGAGACAGCTACGTAGCTGAAATAAAAAGTGACTTAAGTCAATCCAAAAATTATATTAAAATATTTTTCTCTCTCAATTTTCTAAACAATATTTTCACTTTTCTAGAAAAAAACACTATTTGTAGAAAAAATAATTTGGTAATATTTTGAAAAATTGCGAAATTTACCGTAAAACCGAAACTCACAACATTTCGACATATTCCTTCATCAAGCAGTCCATAGTTCCATCCTTGCAGTCAATACCAGGCTCATCAGAATGAAAAGGCAAGAAGTAAGGACCATCTGTATGGGCAGGGTAGAGAGTAAACTCCGGCTCTGACAGCTCCTCATTGTGCGTGCCATTGCCATACTTACTGTAAATATATTACCAATAAGAATTTTAAACAAATCTTACTGATAAACTTCCTCGTAAATGTAAATACCCTCAAGGATAATAGTCGAAAGGTACTTATACAAGGTGGCAGATAACAGCACAAATAGAGCTGTCAGCATTCGCATGTTTTTGCTTTCATACTGAAAAGATTATTGTACTTTGTGTGAGAAACGAAAACCAGATGATTGTTGAAGACGAAGATTGCTACTCCAAGAATAAAACCAGCATCAATTATTTTGTCAACGTTCGATCTAAAAACGTTGCTGTAAGAAGTTTTTTTTTAGGTAACTGTAATTTCCCAAGAAATTAGTATCTACAGTAACCCGCGACCTCTCCTTGTCTTGCTAAGGGACTGAGCCTAATGACTTGACAAAGTCAGTCTGTACACTGCTCTACTGTAGCTCTAGAGCATAAGATATCTTACCCAGCAGCACAAGGCATTTGGTTCTTCCAACCCCACTCCCATTTGCACGTGCATACACACCAGATAATGTAGCCAAAGAGACAAATAGCTAGGACTAAATTGATAATTGTACTCAAAAAGAGCGCCTACGCAGAGTGATCAGCCGAAGCGTAAAACTTCCCAAAGGTGGTTGATTTGCTGTTGGCCTTTCGTTTTCATTTGAACAAAGCCACCGAAGCCACCGAAACTGCTGAAGCCGGGGGCTAAGCTCCCATATTATTGACTTGAAGACAAAATTAAAAAATATGAGATAAGTATAGAAAATACTGAGGCCGAATAAAATATTTTTGCTGACCTAAATAGGCGGTCAACGGATTGATCTAACCATACTTTTTGAAGGCTTAAGAAATGAGGAACATATCTGGGACCTTTGTCGGTGATGGTCTGAAGCTTCAATGCCAAACAAGTAACCGTTGGAATCATTATAATTATAATGGTAATTTTCTTGAGCTCCCATGTTAGCCTGTAAAAATACCGTTATCATGAAGCACTTAAATGCTGTCCAAATAAGAGGTTGACAATTAAAATTTTCCCAAAAAATTAGATTTTCTATACGGGCTTTTTTGGATTACTGTAGCTGTACTAAACTGAGTTTTTTGTCCCATTTTTTACAGTGATCTTTAGATTTTTTTGATTCTACAAGTTTTAGGCATCTTGGCTCCTTCTACAAGATTACAAAACAGTTAAATCAAAAAGGGCAAAGAGAATGAGAACGAGCCAAATGGATCGAAATATTTAAAAAATATATATATTGTAGGTTACTCACCATCCAGCCTTTTGCAGTGGGGCTTGTTCTGCTTCTTCATTTGCTATAGGTTGATTTTCATTTTGTTCAGGGGCTTCTTCTACAGCTTTATCAGGGTTGAGAGGTCTAACCTCGTCCTCCATATCACCCATATCTCCAGGTAGAAGTGTACAAAGTGATAAGACCCTTTTATATGCTCTCCAAATTCTCACTGAACGAAAAACTAACAGAGAGAAATTCAAAAATGTATTGTTGTACCCGATTGTTTGGCTATAGAAACTAGAGAACAGTAATTTCAAGAGCTATCAGGAGGTTGAACTTGTTCCGCTGCTCTTTGTCTGTTCTGGGCTAAACGTGCCAAATGGTGTTCTATGTTTTCCGCGATGACTGCCAACGAATGGAATCTGGAAATAAAATATGAGCGAGATGTGTTGATTCACCTATAGAAGACATCAAAGGGACCCAGTCCTCTCACGAACATTGTCCAAATGACATTTGCATCGTTAGAAACTGGATTGGAATAGATCCCAAGTGTAGCTGCGTCGAAGAGATCCAGGCAAAACATAACAAAATTCACTATCCACAAAATGATCCCTGACCAATAACTGTGGGAGTTCTTGATCATATCTCTGTGGAGGATTGTCGCTGTTTGGGCAAAGATTTGAAACTGGAATAGGTGAAGGATTTAAAGGAGAATACTACTTACGAGACTGGAGAGATTGACGAGAAGACTTCCTAACGCAAATTTGGTCGAATATTCTGTTGGAATTAGGTAGCTCGAATGGACAATTCCAGCTGAAAAAAATTACAGTATTTCGATTGTTTTGGGTTACTGTCCCTCAAAAATGACTATTTTTTCGATTCTTTTACATTTTTTAAGAGAATAATAGTCTTTTATGTTGTGTAAACAAAAGCCTACTTATTGTGTAGAAGAGCATTCCTCATGCATGGCTCATGTCTTCCTTATGAGTGTTGGAACTTTCTTGCGTCATGCTCTACAAAGTAGGCAATCACCCATTCCAGGTAATTTACTTCATCACTTTCCCTCTCCCTCTTCCTTCTGCAAGTTCTTCAGGGACTGCACAATTTCCGCTCATAAAAAGATATTTTCCTATTAAGAGCTCTCGAATCGCATCACGCGTATCGATGGGAAAAGATAGACTGATTGTCGGCTAAAATGCTGATAATTTCATGGACTTTATGCTCACTAAATTTTTGAAATTTTACCGTACGTAAAAATTTTTCAGACAACTAGAGTCCGAAGAAGCCCTTCTGAAAGCCTGGACAGGTATTTACTCTATGTTGGTACATCTGGAATACTATTCTACTCAATAAGTAGGCTTTTGTTTACACAACATAAAAGACTATTATTCTCTTAAAAAATGTAAAAGAATCGAAAAAATAGTCATTTTTGAGGGACAGTAACCCAAAACAATCGAAATACTGTAATTTTTTTCAGCTGGAATTGTCCATTCGAGCTACCTAATTCCAACAGAATATTCGACCAAATTTGCGTTAGGAAGTCTTCTCGTCAATCTCTCCAGTCTCGTAAGTAGTATTCTCCTTTAAATCCTTCACCTATTCCAGTTTCAAATCTTTGCCCAAACAGCGACAATCCTCCACAGAGATATGATCAAGAACTCCCACAGTTATTGGTCAGGGATCATTTTGTGGATAGTGAATTTTGTTATGTTTTGCCTGGATCTCTTCGACGCAGCTACACTTGGGATCTATTCCAATCCAGTTTCTAACGATGCAAATGTCATTTGGACAATGTTCGTGAGAGGACTGGGTCCCTTTGATGTCTTCTATAGGTGAATCAACACATCTCGCTCATATTTTATTTCCAGATTCCATTCGTTGGCAGTCATCGCGGAAAACATAGAACACCATTTGGCACGTTTAGCCCAGAACAGACAAAGAGCAGCGGAACAAGTTCAACCTCCTGATAGCTCTTGAAATTACTGTTCTCTAGTTTCTATAGCCAAACAATCGGGTACAACAATACATTTTTGAATTTCTCTCTATTAGTTTTCATGACACTACTCAACGCAATTCGGCCAATACTGCTAATGTTGATGAAAATGAGGACTAAAAGAGCTCGCTTGGGAAGAATTTATCCAAGAGAGCAGAATGGGAAATTTCTTGTATGAATTTCTAGAATTAAATAAAGATTGTTCATTTTTTCCATATCTAGGAGACAAATCCAACCTCCACTTGGGACTATACACCGACTGTAAAGAGCTGGTAAAGAATTTATGATGAGAATGATGTAGAGAGGGAGGAGTCAAGGTTCTAAGGTCGAGTCGAACTGAAAAAGACGGAGATCGGTCTGGCAGAGGCTGACGATTCGGTTAATATAAGTCGTCGGTTCAAAATTCGCTGTATTTTTTTGTTTAATTTCTCTTCAGAAATATTTTAACCTTCCTGAATCAGTAGGACAAAAAACCAAGGAAAACTGAAAAGTAATCTTGTTTTTCAAGATTGAGCTACAGATTTAGACAACAGAGAGAAGGAGAAACAGATGGCGGAAGAGGCAAAGGCCAAGCAGCAGGCTTAGGCTGATGAAGGCGACCTAAAATTTGATTTCAATTAGAAGAACGGATTACATATTCGATGCTTTAGGCCGTGCATCTTGAGCCAGTCGTTATTATGCCACATGTGGGCATTCTCCGGTTTTAAGACGATCTCCGGGGGGATTGGATAGGTCGTCCCATATGACTTGATCTGCATCTGAAGGAGGTTAGGGAAGAAGAAAGATAAAGAGAGAGAGAGTCGTACTAATGCCTGGAGGTGGGAAAGTTAGAATGGCAACCCTAGTAAAAAGAGTAAACACTCACACGTGCCACCGACAACCGGGTTCTATTTTCCCGGTTATTGACACAAAGCTTAAGATTAGGAGAGAAACTGACCTTTGGCATATTTTAACATCGTTTTAGCTGGCTGGTTTCCTCTTTTTCGAGCTGCTTACACTACAGAACTTGATTGTTCGGCCGGAAACATTTTGATCCCTGCTTCACTGAAACAGTCTCGTGTTCAAAAGTGAGCCCAAAGAATCTTTTCTGCTTTTAGTAGAGCCTCGGAAAGAATGCAGACATTTGATTCTTGCACTATAATCTAGAAAAAGTTAAAGATCAAAAACCAAAAAACACAGAGTTAAAAGAAAGCAGATTTTTATTTGATTATTATTATTTTTTCTAAAAATTCCCATTCTTTAGCCTTGGATGAGCTCCTCTTTCCACAAAAGAGACTCGATCTCTAGGCTTGTTCCTCATGATATTCCAGATTATCGATACCGTTAGCAACATTGGCGTCGGTATTGCGCCGAGTAGCTGCCTCGGGAAAGTTGTGCTCAAAGTTCTCCATAAAAACCGAGAAAGAGTGAAATCTATTTCGCTTTTTTAAATCTTTATAAGTTGATACCTGTAGAAGACGTTGAATGGCTCGAGGAGTCTAACAATCAGTAAGAAGTCCAAGTTACTGTCACCGGCGATTGGATTTGCATAAATTCCAAGAGTTAAAGCGTCGAAGAGATCCAAAGAGAAGAGCATAAAGTTCACAAAAGCTAAGATTCCGTTCATCTGTAAATTTTAGGACTACAGTAGGTCTAAAAATACCTTCCATTTAGTCATTTTGCACGTCAACATGGTCACAGTTTGAGCTAGAGTTTGAATCTGAAGAATATTATAAACAGCTTTTGGAAAAAACTTGCAAGACTGGTAACATTCACTAAGAGGCTCAGTGAGCCATAGAGAGTACTGTAGTTTCCAGTTATCAGGTTATACGAATGTATTGAGCCCACTAAATTTAAGAACCTATCTCATTTCTCTTATAAACATACTGATTGTATAGGCGACAATGCCGACCATCCCGACGCTAATCAAGTTTTTATCCAAGATATCCAGCGGATCGTTAATTTCTGGGGCATTTCTGTCAATTAGGTCGTCTTTACACCAAACGTAGATGCATCCTAACAAGCCGATAGCCACAATGAGCAAATGGATGCCGGTCAAAACCTAAATTCAATTTTTAAGCAGAGAAGTTTTTTCATTACTTACTAATTTGGCGGAAAGCCCATCTGTAATTTTCTTATAGCCATACACGTAAATCAAAAGCAATTGAACTAACCCCAAAAAGATAACTAGAAAAATTAATTGTATTTATCCTTTTAGCTTACTAAAAGCTCCTATGAATTTTATTTTTCTTCGTAAGGACAGTTTTCTAGGTTCCTCATGGGGTGGAAGTTCTTCAGGTTGGTAGATTTTACTCAAAATGATGCAGATTGCAATGACCAGAAGCTCAGAGATAGCCACGTAGCTGGAAGAAAAACCTACAGTTAGCCTAAATAACTCACAACATTTCTACATATTCTTCCAGCAAGCACTCAAAAGAACCATCTTTGCACTTTTCGTCGTGCTCAGTGTGGAGAGGCAAAAAATATGGTCCATCCTTATGAACCGGAATGAGGTAAAACGTCACTGCCGAGCTGTTATACTTGCTGTAAATTAGATCGTTAAATCAAAATTAAATCTCACTGGTAAACCTCCTCGGCAATATAGATGCCTTCCAGAATAATTATCGATAAATATTTGTACAAAGAGGCGGATAAGAGCACAAATTTTGACACTAGCGATACCATGCTGCCACTTTCATACTGAAGAGATTACTGTATTTTTGGGAGGAGTTCTTACCAAGTCATTCCAGAAGACGAAGAGGGCTACGCCAAGAATAAAAGCGACTTCAATCAATTTGTCAAAATTAGGCCTAAAAATCTCTATTAAACTTAGCATAACTTACCCAGCAGCACAAGATTTTTGCTCCATGCTCCATTCCCATTCCCTATGAATGATGCAAAGGAAAAAAGAAACCAGGACGAAGACAAACAGAATAACAGCTAGGGCTACATTTCAAATATTGTTTTATAAAACTTCTTTTTTTTTCTTACCCAAAGTAATTAAGCGAAGAGTAATACTTCCCAAAGCTGGCTGTTGTCCTGGCCCTATCTCCCCTTCATTCGGTCTACGAAGACACCTACAGATCCTCAATTTTTTAACGGCAAAACCATAGTAGGTATAGAAAATACTGTACAAGAATAGAAAGATCTTGAGTAGCTAAATAGGTTTATTAGATAGACTTCTGCCTTTCATGTAAATACCTTTTGAGGGGAATAAAGAGGAGCAACATATCTAGGGCCTTCACTGGTGATGGTTAAAAGTTTTAGCCCTAAACAGATGAAAGTTGGGACTGTTATGAGTAAAATGGCGATTTGCTTGAACTCCCATAATAATCTGAAAAAATGCGAATTATTTAGGAACATTATAGCTCAAAATCAATCATTTTTTTAGAACTAAAACTTGAAAAAGCTAATGTTATTCTCTAAAAATATACTGTACCGCACCCTCTAGCTGCTTGAGGAGGAATCCTTTCTTGTTGTCGATCAGCTGGACTATTTCTTGCGCCCAGAAAAGGTTCATTTTCAGGATGCATTCGGCAAACTGGAGAAAAATAAAAATCTCCCTTTTATTCTGTCCCCATTTTGTCACCAGAGAGAAATTCACTTTATTTACCCGCTTATCGTGATAACAATCTTTAAAGCAATGTCAAGTGTTATCTGGAGGTTGGAATAATTCCGCTGCTTGTCGTCTGTTCTGTGCTAACCTTGCCAAATGGTGCTCAATATTTTCAGCGATGACTGCTAATGAATGAAATCTGTAAATTGTGAGAGGAATGAGCAGCTCCTCACCTATAGAAGACATCAAAAGGGCCCAATCCTCTTACGAACATAGTCCAAATGACGTTTGCATCGTGAGGAACTGGATTGGAGTAGATGCCAAGAGTAGCTGCGTCGAAAAGATCCAAGCAGAACATAACAAAATTGACTATCCACAGCATGATTCCTGCCCAATAACCATGGGAATTTCTGATCATATCCCTATGAAGAATGGTCGCAGTTTGGGCTAAGACTTGAAACTGAAAGATGTAGTGAAGATAACGAACTATAGGCGAAACTTACAAGACTGGAGAGATTGACGAGTAGACTTCCTAATGCATATTTGGTCGAATATTCCGTCGGAATGAGGTAGCTCGAATGAACAATTCCAGCTAGGTTTTTTTAGATTTTTCAAAAAGTGCCCTACCCATGGTGTAGAAGAGCATCCCAGCTGTACCAAAATAGAGCAGATACCTATCCAAACTTTCAGAAGGAGATCTTCTGACTCTGGCTGCCTGTAATTTTCTCGTTTTTTTTTCAAGCTGGAAGACACAAGTTCCATTCCAAAGTCCACTCTATTTCCTGTGGTTTATCAGTAGATATTGGGTACAATAACTCCTCAAATTCTCATTCTGGCGTTTTAGCAGCCTTATCGCGCTGGGGCAAGTGGAAGAAGCGAAGTCAAATGCGTTTGAGGGGATGGGAGATGGAAGCTACCTGGGGTTGTTGATTTCCGGCATTATAGAGCATAACGCAAGCGAAGGTTCCAACACTCAAAAAGAGGACATGGATTCCAGTGAAGATCTAAAGCTGTTTCTTTTTAGCTTTCTTCGAATACCAATTTAGTGACCCAATTGTTATCAGCTTTTTGGACATTCAATATGATCAGAGCTATTTGGATCCCAACGGCGACTAGCACTGAAAGGGTGGGATTAAAAGTGAGAAAATTCAAGGAAGGTACCAATAACGGTCCAGATAATCATCCTTTTCTTCTCATAATTGTGTTGGCTGTGAACCTGACTGTCACGATTTTTACCAACTTCGAAGATTAGAGCAATTGTAATGGAAATCGCTACGACGAGGAACTCAGAAATTGCGACGTAGCTAAAAGAATATCACAAAACCAAAATGAACTTTTTTTTTGTTGTAAAAATATTGGGATAATTTATGTATTTGACTTACAACATTTCCAAGTATTCTTTGAGAAGACACTCTAATGTGCTGCCATGACATTCTTCCTCGTGGTTTAGGCCCAGGTTCATCAATCCCCTCTGTTTAATTACTCTATAGTCCATAAAATATTCCTCTGTCGAATTATGTCGACTGAAATCAGTCTTTTCATTTTCAAATATACTCTACTTTTTAATCTCTTCAAAAATGTATATTTCCTCCAACACTACAGTAAGAATATAGAGATAAACGGCTCCTGAACAGAGATGGGCAAAGGTAAACAAATGATATTTGTTCTCTCTTGGGTACTGTAAGAAGTCACTTATCTTTTAAAAGTGCTTACGTGCTTATTGAAGAAAACAAAAATAGCCAACCCAACCAAAAAGAGTAGCTCGAGAAAGCGTTCAATAATTGTCCTAAAAGAGACAGATTATTGGATTTACCTTCCAGCTAACACTAGAGAACAAATATCCTTTTCATTACTGTCATTGTTTAGCTCCTCCATGCATGGAATGGCATAGGCAAGCTCGTAGATAATAAAAAGGACAGCCAATACTAAAGTTTCTTAATAACAAAAATAATCTAAAACTTGCGAGAGGTTAGCAATCTCAACGCGAAGCTAGCCAAAGTTTCATGTTGTATCTCTATCCTCAAGATGAAATTCCTAATTGGATAGTAAAAAGTGAAGACAATTCCGGGAATATAGAGAATGCTAAGCGTTACCTAAGATGATTCCATTATTTGATCACGATAAATCTTACCATTTCTTCGATTTTTCCGGTGTGATAACGACCCGACTCTGTGATTAGCTTGATCCTCATCGCTAAAGCTATGGGAACTACTAGGAAACAATACAACGGAGCATATTTTCGCGCATCAATGACTGGATTTCGAAATCTTACCCTAGAAATTCACTAAGCAAATGATAAAAAGACTAACCGCCGTTGTCTATTTCTTTCTGGAGGATGAACGAGAGGAATTTCATCCGAATCAGACATTTTTTGGGGTTCAAACGAGGAGAAAAACGAGGAAGAAAAATATGAATTTCGCACCAACTCTTATCAATTGTGCGCTGAGTCAATGGCTAACAAATAAACAGGTCTCCCCTATCCATTGATCAATGGATTAAATAGGGAATCCTCCTTTGAGGATAGAGATGAGTCAGAATCGTCCAGTGAGAATTTCAAGAACTAGAGGCAATAAACAAGCTAATGGGAATAAGTCAGCAGTAACCAGTTGGTAAGGGATACTGGATATTTGCAGACGTTTATTCATTTTTGATCACTTTTTGTGCTCAATGTTGTTCTCTTCCATAAGTAATAACTGGATTATGGTCTGGAGCATCTATTTCAATGCCTTCTTCTTGTCTAAAATTTAGTTATATTCACTCTTAAAAACTACTCACTTTGATTCAATTATTTTATTCTCCAAAGTGCAGTAGTCCCTATAAGCGTCTACATTTATTCAATTAAAAACTTACGGTCCATTTCCTCTTTTTGTACAGGCGGCGTTGATTTCGAAAGAAAGAAAAGTGAAAATAATGAGAAAGAAGAGAAGCAGCCTCATGTTGGTGTCGACTCAATACAAATTCCCATAACAATTGAAATTGAAATTGCTAGCCATTGCCTTTTATTGAATTCGCTTTGTCTGTCATAAAAACTCGAAAGCTCAGCTATTTCTCAATTGTGGATGGATACTCGAACTTGTCAATGGGGAATCAACGCGCAGCCTGGGTAACCTGACAGCCAAACGGGCATTTGGCGGATTTCATCGAAAATGCTGCTTTTAGTCGTTTGTTTATTTTGTTTCCTTCAAGGAGCTCTATTTCTTAGTCAGACTAGCCAAAACACAATGAATTTTCCGTTAACTATGACGATTGACCAGATTATTGGAATCACCTACACTCTTCCAATCTCGTAAGTTCAATTTTTCGCTTTAAAAGTTCAAACGAATCTCACTTTTAGGGCGAATTTTGACTTCCGGACTTCTACAAATGTCGCTTTTCACTTTAATTTCAATGTCACAAGCGGCGGACCGAATGGGGCTTATTATGTCTTTGTAAGTGAGGCTCTCTACTCTCCCCAAGCTCGTCAAAATTCAGGCTTGGATAGACTCTTCGAGTCAAACCTTCACTGATTACCTTCCAGCCAAGCCAACGGCTAACTTCAATCCCTACTGTTCCTTTTTTATCAATTCATCAACACTCAAAATTTATTTCAAAGATAATGGGACAAATTGGAGCGTTTGTATTCCTGGAACAAATGTCTCTTGTGTTTTGAACAATCGCAATCAAAGAGCTACTGATGTTCAATCTTTGTTCTGCTGGGTCCATGGGAATAGCACACAAACCATTGATAGAATTCAGAGCTGTCGTGCTTGGCCATGTCCTTGAATTGTCTCTAATGTTTTGGTAGAAAAATAAATTGTTGTAATTCTATCGACTTTGGAGGCCATTTAGTCGTAAAATTGCCGATTCTTACCTCTTTTTTGAACGAGATGTTCCCATGTTTCTATTATTCTTCTCTGTTTGGTAGATCCATTATCTTAACGATAAAATCGCCTTCAAATGAAGAATATTTTATTATTCTCTCGATTGACTAATAATATACAAAAAGTGGAGAATTACCCGAAGAAGGAAAGCCGGAGGAGTCTACGAATAGCAGACGAACATAATAGCCTAGGAAGAGATATGTCTTACAGTAAAGCGAGAGACGAGAGGAATGTGCTGAGATTCGCACTGGGGAGGGCCCGTATTTGATTCGAGACGGCATTATGCACAAAAATAGTAACATTAGAAGTGGGAAATTCTACTGAGCAGAGATGTCATGGGTCAGATAGAGACTGTATTTGGCGAGACTCGACACAGCTGCATCGGCGTTAGTAGAGCAGGTTGATGTAGAGGTCTGCGACTCTTCATCAGGCTCTCGGACTTTCTGAAAAGAGCTTAATTAGCAAAACAAATTTGATGGATTACTGTAACAACTATTATAGTACCACAAACGACGGGAAATTTTTAAACTATAGTGCTGTAGAGGTTAGATATGATTACCTTTGGTGGAGTTGAGCAAGTAGAATTGGCGGGTGAAGCCCAGGGCTGTACATCAGCAGAGCCCCAACATGTGAAGAAAATGACTGGTAATAAGGCAACGACAGCTGAGATCTCGAAAACAATCGTCCACTCCTTGGTGGAACCCGTGCTGGAATGAATTTTCTTCAATTTTAGAATAGAAAAATTACCTGAGAATATAACTAGAGGATAGCTTATTGAAAATAGAAAAAACTGCTACGACGGCGAAGGCTATGCCATTGATGACCCCGCAATATGCAGGAGCTAGCTGGACTAAAGCTGTCTGAACCCCGGGAGTGTGGAGACCGGCGAAGGCGTTGGCAAGACAGAGGACTATAATAGCTGGAGCTGGATGGCCGATATTTCCCAAGAGAGGGGTCACTGCTAGGCAGATTCCCAGACCAAGGGAGGCGATTAGGTTGAAGATTCGACAAGACCGGGTCTTGGCTGAAAAAGTGGATGATAAGGGCTCAAAAGCGAAAGGACTTACAAAGGATTGGAGGCTTTCTAGCGGTTAAATATGACGAGAGAGAAGAGGAAAGCGTCTTTGAGACGAAGAAGATGGCAGCTGGAAGAGCTGAAACCAATCCGTTGACAGTTGAAGAGAGATCCAAAACATCGGAGAAGAATTTAGGAAGGAACTGAATTGATATTTTCATATAGAAGTTTTTCTTCTTACCTGGAGCATAATAACTAACGGATATTCATGACAAACTAGAGCAAAAACAGCTACATAAAGGGGAATTGAGGTGAACATCGACTTCCAAGGAGGACTGCCCCTCTCCGTTCTTTTTCCCAATCGCTCTTCTTCTATTTTCCTGCTGACATAAGCATCCTCTCTCTGTAATCGAAAGTTCGACAGTAAGACGGAAAACAAACCTCGCTGATGCAGAAATGTTTCGACGGTTTATCTGCAGAAAGAAAGAGCCAAATTATAAGGACTAGAGCTGCTATTCCTGAGGAGACGTAGAAGACAATCTTCCAGCCGACTACTGCTCCATGAGTGTCACACAGAGCTCCAGCTGTGGGCAAGATGAGCAGTGTTCCTGGAGAGTTCGATTAATAGGAGAATCAGGCGGGATGAGTTCAAAATTGATTTCAACCTATTTGCACCGCTTTTTTCCATGCTTTGTATTTCTTTGTGAGCTCTTGGCCGCGACATTTTGACCGTTTGACCATCCGCCGTGTATCTAAGGGCTTACAAGTTCGAAAATCACCACCATCCGTCGCCTTTCTCTCCTTTTTGTGCAACTAAGTGTCCCCCGAGAGATCCATCGATGTACTTTTTTCTCTTAAAGATCTCTATTTTTATAGTTCTCTATTATACTCTTTTGCACGTTGTCGCTCAGACGATAGATCAACAAAAGTGGCGCAGTCGCAACATCGAAAACGCGACAACTCACATAACAAGCTTGAAAGCAAATAAGGAAATGAGAGGAAATTTTGGAGCTAGTTTGAGGGGGAGAAGGATTTTTGTTTGGATAATGGTATTTTCAGAATCTACTACTCTCCAAATAGACTGCCATTCTGTGCGAGGTACTGTAACTTACCAATTTGCCTTCCTCCTGTAACAAAACCCAAAGCGAATGGTCTCTCTTTGGGTGGAAACCATCTTGTGATGAGGGAAGAAGCCGATGGAAAGAGGAGAGCATCCCCCATTCCTGTGACAACACTATAATTTGTTATTTACTTTCAAAGCTGCAGAGAAATTACCGTAATGCGAAGACAAGCCAAACACTGACTGGGGCGGCTAAAGGTATCAGCGCATTTGAGACGATTAGAAGGAAAAGAGCACAGCAGATGGAGTATTTCGCATTGATTCGATCAGAGAAGGTTCCTGTGAGAAACATGAAGAGAGAGCCGAAGTTTTGAGCAGCAAAGACGAAACCTTGCTGAGCTGAAGACCAATCTAGCTTTTGACTATCGGCGCAAGATGTTACATGAACATCATCTGACCTGAAATGATTGAAAATACATTAAGAAAACGTTTACGAACCTCTTCTTTTTGCATGGCATTTCATGATCTTCTCCACTCTCATCCGCCGGTAGACTCCTTCTTGTTCGATTTAGACTGGCCTCATCCGGTCTCCTCGTCATACAAACCATCGTCTGGCTGATGTTGGATGTCGACACGGCTACTGAGACGAAACACATGCAGAGAAGAGCCGCCATAAAGAGTCTCAGTGACGGAAAAATAGGACTCTTCTTCTCTGGCATGAATACTTTTTCCGGCGAAATTTTCGCCATCTCTGAAAAATGGGAGCATTTATAAGTTGTTGTATAAATTATTCTAATTCAAAATAGTACAGCACCATTTTTATTCAGAGAGAGAGGGAGGCTGCCGGATGTGAACGCTGGGAGGTGGAATGATCGGCCAATTAAAATGGATGACTCAGGTCGGGTTACAAAAATGACGCGAGTCCTCTCTACTACCCGAGGGAAGGATAGAAACCAGTTGAAAACGAGAAGGGAAAGCGAAAATGTTTATTTTCCAGAGAGAGGTTGCTGATAAAAACGGAAACAATAGAAAAGAAGAGACGGTAAACAAGACAATCTTTGGCTTAACCGACTTTTTCAATTGGTCCGAGGGTCCTCCTCCCCTTATATCGGGCCTCAGGCGCTTAGCCGACCGACTGTTGACCTAACGCGATGTGTTTTTAAACTTGTCAGGTTGTACGTGGTAAGGTTAGGACAACAAGAAAAACGAAACAACGTAGTGGTAAGGGCTCAAGGCCACAAGGAAGGAGGAAGAGGAGGTAAACAAAAGCCAAAACGGATTTGTGCCGCGGGTCATTTACCCGACCGACGAGGGTCAGAGGGTCAACTTGGTGACTCAGAACGATGGCAAAGAAAACGACCATGCGGTTTACTTTCTTCCTACTTTTAACATTTTTACTTTCCTTCAACAGTATTCCTTTAAACTCAAAGAAGTTGTCGCGAAAGAAGCGAATAGAATAGCTGTAAAGAAGAAAAACTAGCTACAGTAATATACAAAATATTTTGTCTATCAGAATGACTAACTCTCTATCGGGATGACTAGCTTCCTACCACAACACAAATTAGTATATAAAAGCCCTCACGCTAAGCAATAAAGATTAGAAAAGAAAAGCTCCCTTTCTACAGAAGTATAGTTTTCGCTTCTTTGCAGACTAATAGAGCCAATAACTCTTGTTTAAAAGAGTCAGAGAGGAGATACAGTAAGAAAAGACAGTTTGCAGAAAGAATGCGAATCCAGAAAAAAAAAGAAGTATGTGTTTACTGTCCGAGAAAATACCGGAGCAGGCTGCAGCCTCGATTAAACCCCGGAGTCAAACAGAACAAGGGGGGTGGTGTTTCTTGAACTTCAGAACGTCAGAAAAAAAAAGAAATTGGTAAGACGGACGAGAGATAAGTTTCCAGAGGAAATGGGAGAAGCGTGAAGTCTTTTTTGGAGAGAGCAATCGAGATGAGTGATCGGGACAATCAAACGGGGGAGTCTTTGTTTTTCGTGGCCTTACGGGGAGAGTGGGATAGCTTCATAAAACTTTAGCGTTTTTTAAGAAAGAGAAAAATGAATAGAAGTTCGATTTTCTGCGGCAATGACCATTGCTCGTCATGTGTGTGCATTTGTGGTGTG
This sequence comes from Oscheius sp. JU1382, assembly GCA_932521405.1. Taxonomy (NCBI): domain Eukaryota; kingdom Metazoa; phylum Nematoda; class Chromadorea; order Rhabditida; family Rhabditidae; genus Oscheius; species Oscheius sp. JU1382. The sequence goes on from OW051479.1 coordinate 9,513,286, forward strand.
GCGGTCGTCAAGTGTGGAAGCGGTCTACCTATCCGGTACAGCGACTTGACGAGCTCCCGCCTCCCGTATTTATTCTCGCCCAGGGGCAATTCACAATTGACGTTTACCTCTATGAGCCACGCCCCATTCAGTCAGAAAATGAACAGTCGTCGGAGAGAAATTGTTTGAGTTGCATGTAGGCGGCAAAAGAGCGGGAGGAGTAAAAGGAATTAGACATCTCGTCACCAAGCGTGGGTCAATCGGAAAATCTATTTTGCTCTTTTGGCCGAGTCAATATTTAGGTGGTTTTAAACCGCACAAAATGCCAACAGATGAGGAAAAAGATCAAAATTCCTATCCTGCTCTATCCTGAGCATAGAAGCATATTTTTCGTGTCATTTATCCAGTAAATAGGTTGTGGACAGTACCAGCCGGTGGGTCATTTCCCGAAAAATATGGACAAACTCATACTTTTTTGCAGAAAGTCCCGTAAGATTGCGCGCTCCGTAGTAATTTCTTCAATTTGAGTTTCCTAGAGTTCAAAAAACGTTATAGTTTAGACTTTGTCAATAATTTACCCAAATGTTCAAACAAACTCAAGTCTCTACCAGTTTTTTCGCGAGTCCTTTAACCCCTGGAGCAGAGAGAGAGAAACAGTAAGAGCAAATATGTTCTTCTGATACAGTGTTAGGAGTCTTTAAAAATGTCACGGAGAAACTAGTCTCCACTTGGTTTTTGAGCTGGATAAGAATAGGTAAAACTACGTGCAAAGATGCAAAGCTCAATCCAAAATTCTTATGTATTTTGGAGAAAAGGACCTCTATTGTGGTGTTAGGGGGCAGACAGTAGTATGAATAATCCAATAATTGAACTAAAACGGTCTGAATATTTGTGAAATGACGTTCGAGCTTTTGAATGCGATTGAATTTGTAAGCAAAAAGCTAAATGTTGGATCAAAAAATAGCAAAAGCTTGGGATGTAGAAGTAGTCTCTTGGATGAGAAAATTTAAAGCGAGGAAATCCTTCACGTGGCTCATCTTTTCGTACCAATGGTCCCTTTACACCGTTGCACGTGCTGGTCTTAACACTTTCGGGCTGGTACTTCCTTGAGCAATTGGAGTCAACATCTCAAAGAATCAAGAAGCAAAAATTAAATATATGGCTGATTTTGAAAAACTATGGCGACATAAGCAACCGAGGATTCAAAAAGTGGCACCACAAGCGACGGAAAATCCAAAATAGTGACGGTACGCATTGTTTTTCAATCTCTTAACTTTTTAAAAGAAAATTTCTTGGAAATTTGGGCGGAGGAGAGGAAATAATAGAGAAAGCTTCCCTCTTGCAATGGCAGAATAAATCTTGGCAACAGATCACACACAAGAAAAGCGCGATTTTCAAGCGATAAAGACGAGACCCAGCTGCAAACGGCAGGGTGAATCGAAGACCACCCAGCTAAAAATCAGCCAAAAGATTATTCCTCAGTATATACATAAGGATTGTTGCACGGAGAGGGACTTCCCGTCGTTCAGGAAAACAGCTGGCCAGTTAAACGAGACACACAACACGGGAGATATGAGAGCATGTACGAAAGTGACCTTTGGATTTGATAAATATCTTCTTTCTCAAATTCCTTGAAATAGCGTAAGGTCAAAGGCAACGGAGTTCAGGGGTCACGGCCAGTGCGTGAAATCGACAACTAATGAAAAAAGGAACAGGATCTGGGTCAAAACCCATGTCTCTGAAAAGACAAAGGGTGGCAAGAGCTCACAAAGTTGACAAGTCTCCCCATTGTGATTCTCCAAGTACAACCGGAAGGCCGATTGAGGGTGGTGAAGTTCAACAACCAGAAACTTCAAAAAAGGGGGGAAGAGAGAGAGAGTAAATTCTTTGCAAAAGTTGGGGTCATGAGAACGATAATGATCTAGAAGGAAAACAGTAAAATCGATCCCCTCTCTCGAGAACATAATATTAACAAAATTCGAGAAAAGCGCGCGAGGGGATTGCTACAGCTGAACATCAGCTGGTTTAGTCGCGGGCCGCGAAAGAGAGAAAGAGAGAAGAAGAAAGTAACAATTGTGAGCGGGGGATCTTTACGGGGTTAAGGGGATCTCAAAGTGTGGTGAGATCAAGGCTAGAGCCTGCTGGAAGGTCATCCCAAGGGGGTTGATTCACCAACAACTGTTCTACCAGATGTTGGAAATCTTTTCTCATCTTCAAATCTTGTGGAGAAAATGGAAAAATCTCAGGAATTTAGGAGCCCAAAAATCAAGAAAAATGTTATAGCCTCTCCCTCTCTCTGAACGTGAATGGCAATTAACCGAAGAGAAAACTGCCGCAAATAGGAGCATTTTAAACCCATCAAACAGAGAGAGAAACATTGAAGATCTGTGAGTAGACCCAAGGAGAATTAGCTTAGATATAGAGAAGTGAAGGGGAAGAGCCTCGCCCCTTTTCAGGACTGTTTCCACCCCCTCCTACGCAATGAGAATCGGTCTCCAATTCCCGCCTTGTGCCAAAAAGATGCGGCCATTTTTAGAGACGTTCGCGTTCCCAAAATACCGCTCTTTTTCCCCTTTCCGCACGATTAAACTACGCACTGATAAAAGTTATGGGATGGATCAGCTCCTCAAGACCAAGGGTTACTGTACTGACTCATCGGAGGCTTAATGGACATAAAAGACTACGGTAATCTTAGTAGGACTCTTCCTAGATATTAGAAATTAAAAAATCCTGAAAACATGAGTCAGAAGGGATTTGGAGGGAGGAAATACACTAGAAGTAGACCTCTTTTTCCTTCTCTTTATGTTCTTGTTTGTCCTTCGACAAGTTTGTCGTTGGAGATCCGGACTAAAACTAGCGAAAGTGAGGGCCAAAATAAAGAAGATCTCTCCAAAAGAAGAAGGAGGAGGAGTGAAAGTGACCAAACTTTTTTTTCTCTTCCCCCCTAGGCAGTATAAGTGGATGTTTTTCGCTTCAGAGTGTGACCCGGAGTGCCGTGAGGATAAAACTTGTCGCTAGCCCCCCAACCCGACTGGTGGGCAAGGTCGCTGCATGTGAGTTCAGCTGCTACTTCTGGTTGCAAAGTGAGAGAGAGAGAGAGAAACTGCTGAGATCTCGAATCTGGCATCGAAAGCGAGGACGGTTCCAGGGAATAATAGACAAGAGAGAAGAAGAAGATATGTACACATACAAGTAAGGCTTAGAAACCAGTTCATGGCCATTGATTATTCCCCTATTGGGGAGAAGGGTATCTCCAGCTAGAGGATTAAGCCTAAAAGGAGGAGTTTTATGATCCCGTCGCGCCGATGTAAAAGTTCCTTGGTTCATTCGAAGAACTTCTTGGGAGGAGGTCTACTGAGTCACGAAAATGCCCAGCCAGTTCATGATGAAAGTCTGATCATATGACAATTAGCGAAAGGTTTAAAACTTATTACGGCCACAATCAACGGGGATTTTAAAAAAAATTAACGCCACAAGCGACGCGAAATTCAAAACTTTGCGCCAAGAGATACCGTAGCGAGGTTTATATTCGCTTTCTTAATTTGAGAATGGCTAGACAAAGGAAGCAAAGAAGAAGTAAAAAATAGCTGCTCTTCCGATCAAAAATCCAAGGTGAGCACCAAAAACAATGGCTATTTGCATTGTTCTTGATCCTATTTGTTCCCACAAGAAAATAACAACTCTGATCGTAATAGCTGACTTAAATACGCTCAAGAGATTGCTTTACACACGTGTTTTGCTTATTTTCCCGACGATTTAATGGGTTGACCTACGCATGAAGGGGCGTCTCCAGGGTCTTTATCTCGGACGGTTGAAGTCTGTAGGCTAGAAAAAGGCCAAAAATTGGCACAGAATGGATAGAGTAATTAGATAGGAAGAAGGGGGAATCAATTAAGGGAAAGAAAACAGGACCCGTCTCGGCTGTTTTAACCCCCACGTGTACTTTTCTACATGTTTTAACCTGTACAGGTTTCAATTGGTAACGAGTCTTGTTGGATCTCGAAGTAGAAAAAGCTTCAACTGATCACGTCATCCTTCTTACATCGGGGTCAGATCAAAAAGGACCTTTTTCTCTGGAAAAGGCAAACAGTTAGCCAATCGTTGACATGTTTGGTCTCGATCAAGCTGGGAATTATATAGATTAAGATTAATCTAAATTATTCTATTTTCTAGGTCGCAAGCTAACTCTATAAAATTATGGAAGTCCGTAAGCTGTTGATTGAATCTGAGCCAACTCTTAAAACGCATTCCTTTGTTAGTTAGTTTTTATTAATTGTTGGTTGGATGTAGAGATTCAGCGAAACTGATCTATTTGATGTTCACTATGGCTCTTGTCCTCTCCGTGACGACGTTTGTCTATTCCTACAAGTATGTGGAGAGCCCATACGAATATAGACCTGCTTTTAAGCCATGAGAAAAGAAGTCCAGTTCTAATGAAGTTTTCTCTCTCGAATCTCTTCGTTCCAGCCAGTGAGGCCAACTAGTAATCGTAGTGGGGGAGGATGAGCGGCGTCCTAGACGAGTGGGCGTCGAGGTCGTCGGAACTCACGTGGGGGAGTCTGTCTCTTCCAAAAATTTCCGGAATTCTAATGTCTCTTCCCACATTATTTTAGCATTGAAGAGGTGGAGGAGGAAATTGCACTTTGAACTGTATGAACCTGAAGTTGACACACGCAAAGCTCCCAAGGCTAGGGCAGGGGAGAGCAATATTGACAGTGAAACTCTTCACGGTCTTTAGACCAGCCCTGCGGGAATTACTCAATAACGCTCTCTCTCTCTCTCTCTCACTCTTGAGGCACAGGAAGGAGGAAGGAGCTTGTAAATATTTACGTTTAGGTAACAGAGCTGTGGTGAGTAAGCGAGAGGCAAAGAGACTCTTACTACTGGAAAAATCTTAGGGGATCAACCCCCTTTTTTGATTTTTTGGAAAGACGTCTTCTTATTTTGAAAATACGACAGTATTTTTCTAGATTAGTGGTTGGCAAAATGAACAAATCAGCCGTCTTTTCTTGATGAATTATGATTCTTGCCAAGAAAATTGGATATTAAAGTAGCGCTAAACTAAAAGAATTCAAAATTTCTAAAACCTGCATGACTCTCTCAATCTATACAGGAGATCAAGCCGAAAAAAAATTGCAGGACATTGCAAAATTGCTTATTTTAGGCCTGCTGACCAAATAAAAGCAGATTAACCTAGTTATCTCGCTTTTAAAGGAGATCTAATTGCAATAATTCTTGTCTTTGTATCTAATTTGTACTAGGAAGTTCCTAGATTTGTCACTTCACGTGTCGTCTGTTCCAAAGGAGAATGAATTGTTGTGAAAATAGATTGATGGAAACTTTAAACAGTTTAATCAAGATGAATTGAATAGTTGAAGTGCTGGTTGAAACCCGGAAGAAAAGAAAAGTTTCTGGCTGAAAGGTGGAAGAAACTGAAGGGATAGAGGATAAAAGAGTGGCGAGACCAGCTGGCTGGTGCGGGGACCGAAAAAGTGCGGGAAAGACCGGGGAAAGGAGACCTAAAGAGATCTAAAAATGGAAGCGCTACCATAAATGGCCAGTAGAGTGTTCAGAAAACAGACTTGAGTGATTGTGTTCCCTGGATCCACCCGTGACGCTCAAAGTTGACAGCCAAACTTGTGATATTACACTAAAACACGGACAAAACCGCGGAATGTTGTGAATGGGACTGTGGCTGGGTAAGATGGATTGAGTTGGGCCACTCTCCATAGGTTTCGGCTGATTCGTTTTGTTCACTTCAGATCAAAATAATGGCAACATCGCGTTGAAAATACGATAGAAAGTGACCAAAAATCAGAAGAAAAACGCCCATTACAGTGATTTATAGTGGATTATTTATCCAGGCTACTCAGAGGGGACTAGAATATTATTTGAACTTGGTTAGTCATCGGAATTTGTTCCTGCAAATAGTTCCAACAATTGTGTCACATTTGAACATGAATAAAACCTCTCTCAATCCCTTCTCTATTTATAAACTTCTTGAAGAAGAAAAAACGATTCAAGGAAATCTAAAAGAATCTCCATAAAAGGAAGGACAGGGGTGGTTTACTTGTTAAAAGTGATTACGGTAAGAACGTTTGATCGAATAGGCTTAAATCTTTAAATTGAAACAAAACTGATATATTTGGCTTGGAGTAATAGGCTGGAGTTGCCTGAAAAAATGCAAATAAAAGCTAGGAAGAATTGAAGTTTACAACCCGAGAAGTACGTGAGAACGGGCAAACAGCTTCCTCTCTCACTTTTTGCCTATTGTGATTGCCCAAACCCAAACAAGCTACGTCTCCGGGAAGAAGACAAGAAAAGAATCTCAATTTCAGTGTCAACGTCTCTTGTCCGAACTTGACTCACCACTTCCCGGACTTTTTTTCGCGAGTAGTACAAAAAAGTCTTGTATCTGTAAGACTTACCACTAAAGGAGAAGGAGCTCCAAAAATTGGTGGATTTTGGTAGAGAACGTCATCAGCATCGACTGAGAGAAGAAGGAGAAATAAATAGTAGAGGAGTGTTGTTTAATGAGTGATCACACACGCGACGAGGCGCCAAGGTCGTAGGTCAGCGGTCAGTTTTAGGAGAAAAGGTGCGAAACAAAGGGCAAGCCGAGAGAACAGCTGATTTTGGAGTGTTCGTTAAGTAAAATTATATTCAAAGTAAAATAAATAATTTATAAATTTAATCAATATCTTTATCTTCCACTTCCAGTATTAGTGAGAGCCTATCGCAGGGTAGAAGGAGAAAGAAGTCTCTAAAGAGGCCTCAAAGACGAGAGCTAGGACGGCCAGACTGAAAATAAAAAATTTCCAACGTGATGAAGCCACGATTTATTGTCGCTTTTTCTATGTGAGAATAGCATTACCGCACTGCCTTGAAATCTTTATCTTATTGCTATCTCTCCCTCCGATCCAGACAAAATCCCTCCTCTTGCCGAACAATTTTCTCGTTGTTTTGCATTTTTCCAAAGGAAACAATCAAATACTGGCTTATTTAATTTCTTCCTGTCCCACCAATAGTAGATTTTAGATGATTTATGCTGAAAATTATAAATTTAATAACGATTCCTAGCTTTTTTCCTCCACATTACTGAATTTTATTATTTTTGCTCTTTTCCATCCAAAAATTAAGTTTAAAACGAAGGATACCCTAAGATTTACCTAAAATGAGTACGCAATAGATATTCAACATACGTACTACGTAAGCCGCGATAAGTTGATGGGTTTGAATTAAAAAGAGGCTAGTTGCATCTTCAATCAGCAGTTTCTGACTGCCCGTTTGTTGTCCCTCACCGCCTATTATTTATTTTTATTAATAAGGTTTTCTTGCTTTTCTAAAAGACAATTAACCTTATTTAATATCATAAAATAAGAATAAATTCAGGCTGAAATGGGTGAAAGAAGAAGAAATGGTAAAGTCATATGTACAACCAATAATTTTCTGTTTCAGCTAACATTATTCCCAAAGATCCCAGCTTCACATTGCTTGATTGTGGATGTAGGACCATTCAATTCGTCAGGAAAAACCCGGCCGATGTTCCCAGGCCACTCATAATTGATGGAGCTAACGCTATTTTAGCTGCATTTGGAAGGTATCCGTTTATTTTAATCGTTTTTCCAAATAGTTGAAAGAATTAAAGAGAAGAAATGGAATTAGTAAACCTTTGGGGCCCCAGTAGCCATGGTTCAATTTTTATGTTGTCAGGAGGATCGCGGGTTCAATCTCCCTCCCTGACTTACATTTTTGCTTTATTAATTCAAGTCTTTTTTTTCACATTTTTTGACGTTTTGACTCAATTTAGCCGCACAAAGTACACTGAATTGGTCTTTTACTGTTCCAGCTGCTCTGTAGCATTGGAATTGTCTGATTTATCGAGCTGTTAAGCTGATCTGAGTCGAGAAATTGGATTTTTATTTAAAGAGAATCAACTTTTCAATAGACAAGCATTTTTTATCAATAGGATTGCTCAAAAATGAGATAATGAGGAGATGGCAATGCATATATGCTTATAATGCAATAAAATCAAGTCAAAAAATGTGAAAAAAAAACTTGAATTAATAAAGCAAAAATGTAAGTCAGGGAGGGGGACTGGACCTGCGAGCCCCCTGACAACACAAAAATTGAATCATGGCTACTGGGGCCCCAAAGGTTTACTAGTTCCGAAGAAATTTCGGTACTCTCCTGTTATCCGTGCGCAATTTTTTAATGCATTTAAATCCTGGTGAGCTGCAAAATGGCGCAACAAAAGACAAAGAGGAACAGCTAGAAGTCATCTTGAATTATATTTGGTGGAATTCATATGGCGCCAGCAAATTCGTGCAACTGATTCCTTTCAAGCTATTCTAGAAGCTATCAGTAAACATTGGAAACCAAAATAAAGTTTCTGGTCAAAACATGTTGAATTGTGTCGAAAAAAAATTGCGCACGGATAACAGGAAAGTACCGAAATTTCTCCTCGAATTCGGTTTTAATTGAGTTTGTTTTCGTCAAAAGAAGACGGGAGAACTACAGTTAGTGGTGGCAATTTTAAGCCAAATACTCACTTTATTTGTTAAAAACTTCAGGAAGCATATCCTAAATAAACCGACCAATCCAGTTACATGCAAAAAATTGCTTGCTCTTATTCGTCTAATCATTTTCTGCGATTTTGAAGTGATAGTGGTAATTCCAAACAGCTTCATCCTCAACCAACAAACAAGTGTCCATCTTGAGGTACGTTTCTACCTTTTTTCTTCTATTTATTTTGAGATATAGCCGCTGATAGAAATGGGGATCGTTAAAAAATGTCCAGCAATCACTTATGACGACAATCAATGCTTTATAGAGGCTCAGAAAAAAAGAGGCACGGTTTTGAGCAATGATCAGTTTAAGTATGTCTGACAAAGGAAAAAAAATGAAAGCATTTCCAGAGATTTGAAAGTGATCGGCGTAGATTACCGGCATTTTATTGAGCAGCATTCTGTCATACTGATTATAGTGAGTTTTTTACAGGCATTAGTAGAAACCCAAGATAGCTCAACAAATTTTGTTTAAAAACTAATCATATTTTGATAAGTATCTTTAAAAAAAAGTCGCATTTTTCAGCGGCAAAACGATGATCCAACGTTTGGGAATTTTTACACTTCTGATGGTCATTATATCTCGGATGTGGTCTTCGACTTTGGGAGCTGTGACTATAGTAAGCTATTTTGCTATCTCAATATTTGAGCAATGATTCTAAATGGTTAATTAGATAAATAGATATATTCTAGATAGATATTTTGTGGAGCCCGGCCAAGAAGACTATGCATTTTTGAAGAAACAAGAGAAAAAACGGTCGACCTACTGGCCAGACAAGAAGAAGGAAATTTTGTGCTTCATTGATGATGCTCTTATCGACATAACGTTAGTTCTTATTTATTAGGTAGTCCCAAAAGAAATGCGCGCTGCGTAACTACCTTTGTTTTGAAATTATTTTAAAACTATTTTCAGCCATTGTTTGGGTGGATTTTCAGTGTTTTATTGTGTTGTTTTTTTCATTATTATAATTGACTTTGATTGATTTTCAAAGAAAATATTTTTATTTAGCAATGAGTGACCTAAAATCAAGGATTCGGGCATGCATGCTGTACGACTTTAAACAGGTCAAAACGGCTGCCGATTGTCACCGCTCACTGTGCCTCGCGTTTAGACAAGACGTTATTTCCAGCAGCCAGTGCTGCCGTTGGTTTCAGCGTTTTGCTAATAGAAACGAATCCCTCCAAGATGAAGAGCACGGTAGCCGCCCAGTCGTCATCAATAACTAAGCGCTGCTAGCCGCAATCGAGGAGGATCCCACTCAGACTGTTCGCTCTCTTGCTGAATACTTCGAATGCTCTAAAAATACCATCAATCGTCACCTTCACGAGATTGGCAAGAGTAATCGGTGTGGAAGATGGATCCCTCATCAGCTGAGTGATGCAAACAAGGCGGCCCGTGTCACCATGGCTGACATTCTTTACGCTCAGACCAAGAATTCGTGATTTATTGACTCCATTGTTACTGGTGACGAAAAATGGATCTTTTTCGACAATTCAAGCAGAAAGAGACAATGGCTTTCTCCTGGAGAAGCTCCAAAACCAATGCCTAAGCCGGAAATTCATTGCAAGAAAGCTATGCTGTGTGTATGGTAGAATTCCAAAGGAATCGTCCAGTATGAGATGCTGAACACTGGTCAAACGGTGAATGCTGATCTCTACTCACAGCAGTTAACGCGTGTGGATCATTCCCTTAGACGCCAAGGTGTGGACACTGCGACGACAAAGCTCCTCTAAGATAACGCTAGGCCCCACGTCGCACAGCTCATTCATAAGAAGATAGACGAACTGGGCTGAACTGTTCTGCCCCATCCGCCCTACAGCTCGGACATCGCACCTTCGGATTATCATCTGTTTCGATCGATGCAGCATGCCCTGGGAGAGCAGAAGTTCGAAAACATCGACGCGGTGAAAATTTGGGTGGGCAACTTCTTCAAGTCGCGTTCGGCCGAGTTCTACCACGACGGCCTCCATTCTTTGTGTGCACGATGGAAGAGTGTTGTTGATAATTGTGGAGAATATATTTCTGAATAAATGTGCTCCTTGTCATTATCTGTAATGTTTGAATCATAATGTTAAAACGCGCATTTCTTTTGGGACAACCTAATATTGTTTTTATGTCATACTAGGTTGCAGCGAAAAAACACTTTCTTTGCTTATTAAAATACTAAAGTTGAAAAAAAAAGCTCTCAAAATTAATGGATAAAATAAGGTAGTCCAAAAACTAGCTTTCGATGTCATATTTAAAAGTTCGAAAAACCGGTTTAGAGCAAATTTTGGAATTCCTACAAGTATCAGACAGGCTAAAATAGGTACATCGTGGTGAAACCAAGGGCTTTTGCATGAGGAACGTTGTCCTTATCAGGCAACTAAAAATAGCTAGAAATCTTTTTAAACATAAGAAATTTGAATTTAGCTACACAGCAACAGTCCGGCACCTATTACAGGGTTACTGTAGGTAATCGTATTAATATAATTTCGTGTGTATTTTCGAAATCAGCGCATTTTTTTGTATCGAATAAAACAACTTGTAAAAGGCGCCAGAGTGTCTCTTTAAAATAGGTTACTAATTGTTATTTTTCAGACTTTTCGAAGCCGGGAGGATGAAAAAAGAGGACTTTATTACGAAAAAATATCGTAAAGCTGAAGTGTATAAAGCCGGCAAAAAGCTACCAAAGAAGACGGAATCAGAACAAAATGGTCCTGTTGTAAGAGACTATGTCGATCCATTTGGACTCCGAACCGCTACAGATGTCGACTATTCTAACTTCAAGGAGTTAAATGTCTACGATAGTAGAACAAAAGTTTTTAATCGACGAGAACTTCCCAACCAAAACATTTATGATTGGGAAAAGCTTCTGAAAGAACAAGAAAGGCAGAAGGCTGGAGAGAAAGTAACTGCAAATAAGTCACCAGAAAAGCCAAGTACCTCTCAGCCAGCCGGCTCGTCAGCTGCTTCAAAAGATGAAAAAGTGAAGGCTTCTACCCAACGTCTACAACAGGCTGATCAGAAAGAGCCTTTAGAAGAAAAGAAGAAGATGAAAAAGAAAGAAAATGCATTCACGGCTTTTAATTCACAAGTGTCAATTAATCTTCACCCCCTTCTTGATTCATCTGATGAAGAAGATAATGGCAAGAAACCTGTACAAGGTACCTCTCATAAAGGAACATTTTACCCACGGCAAACTGGAAAGGCCCCAAATCGAAAAAATTCTCCTAAACAGAGTGGTCAAGGAACGAATGCATCTAAATGTAACCAAAGAGGAAATCGCTCATCTGCAAATAGCCAACAGATAAGAAATTCATATCAAGGTCAAGATATATCAAACTATCCACCACCGCAGGTTCACAATAGCACTTCCTATCCTCAACAGTCCTTAAGCAATCCTCCAAATGGAACCTATCAAAACTATCAACCGACACAGCAACTCCAAAATAATATGTCCCACCCTCCACCAGGATATCCTATATATGCTCCTCCAGTTAGCCCATTTTATTGGCCAAATATGATTCAACAACAAGGCCAATATCCTGTTCAAAGTGGATATTACCAACCGTTTATTCAATATTACTCATATCCGATGAAGCAAGACCCTCAACCGCAGGAATTTGTGGATAAAAGAAGAAATCAGCTTCCTTCCTTGTTCGACAAACTCTATTTTAACACTTCGCAATCAGCTCAACCAACCGCGATTAATGCAAAAGGAAAGGCTCAATCTCCTCCTCTTGATTCCACTGCTAATACTTCTGAGATTGAGGAGCCAAATCCTCCATTAGATCAGAAAGTCATTGGTGAAGCTGACAGGACTGAAGAATCTTCTCCAATTCAAGAAGAAGAAAAAGGCGACGATCAAAAAAGCTGAAGCTGGTCCTGATCCAACAAAAGATTCTCTCTTTTTTGTACAATTTATCTCTTTACTACCGTGCTCTGTCCAAATTGCCTAACTTATAAGTTCTTTAGCTGACTAGAGACCTAAGTTTGTATATACAACCTATTGTATTTACTATCTACCCTTCATATATATCCATCCATCTCATTGGGTTCCTATTTTATTGGTAAATGCAGCTTTCTGCCTGTTAAAACCAGAATACCTCCTTCTAATTTTTGGGAGAAAAAAAGCTAGTCATAATAGTCCGAATCCCTGGTACCCAAGACGCGTGTCTTCTATTGTCCGATGATTGTTTTTGATCGATAAATTTGTTAATTTTAGAGAGTTGACCTCTCCTTCAAGTAGTATCTTGACGTGTCAGACTTGTTTTTCAGCCATAATTCAATAGCGCAAGTTTTGCTCCGTCTAGATTACTTCTTTGACCAATTGCCCTGATTGGTGCTATTATCAGTAGAAAAAGAATGACAATACGAGGCGATTTCTGCTGTATTTTCCAAACTTGTACTCAGCTATTTAGTCTACTTCTTCTTCTTCAACATGAATATGACTAACCCTTACTATACTGAGCATCCATTCTTGGCTGGGGTTCCTGTCACAATCGCTGCTATTCTTAGCATCATTTCTGGAGTTTTGGTCCTATTTTTGAAAGCGATTGCTTCGCCACCAAAATTAGCAAGATTTTTGAGTTATAGCAACGCTTTTCATATTTTTATGTGGGTTTTGATGCTGAAAGAGAAAGAAAATCTAATTTTTAGGGCAATTTTGATAGATATTTTACTGGCCAAATTCTGTTTTCCGTTGGTTCAACGACCATATGTGGCACTTCGCTATATTGGCTTATTTTCAGACTGGGGAATGTCTACTTTGGTGCAATCGATGATTCTGTTGTGTGTTTTGATGAGTAAGTTTATTAAAAACTGTGGCGCTAAAAACAATGGGAATTCTAAAAAAACGTGGCAACATAACGACGGGAGATCTATAATCATGACATCAGTTTTTGCTACCATAAATCTTGAAAATTCTATCAATTTGCAGGTAATTTCTCTTCTGTTGTGGCTATTTTCTACTATCGAATGGAGGTACTTCTTCCTCGAGATCATTACCTCAACAATAAGCTGATTCGAGCAATAGTCTACACATTTAATTATCCAATCCTCAATCTAATATCCATACCCGCCTTATATTTCGCCTATGAAGATCAAAAAAGCTCAAAATTGATGCTTTTTGAGCAATATCATGTGGTCTATGACGACTTTTTCACGGATAAAGTCATTGTGATTCGGTTGGACGACAACAACTGGGGACCTTTCATATGTGGATGCATGTACGTATTCGTCCTTATTTATGTTATGACCATTCTGATTTTCTCCTTTTGGAACATCTACAATATGATCAGGCAGCATAACAATAGGATGTCGGAAATTACGAAGAAGGATCATATGAGTGTGATCAAAGCTCTTTTAGGATTGGTGAGTATCAACTTATTAGCTTAGTGATTTCTTTAAAAAGAGAAAATTAGTTCACAAAATCAAAAAGCCTTACCCATGATTCTAAAGTCCTATGCGATTGGCACATCACCCGCTTGATCTGGGACATTTTAAAATTTTCTTTCTTCCCTATGTAGACGCTTTCATTTACCCGACGAAAGTCTACGTGTGCGAGTCGCTTCTACAACTAATTTCAGTTTATTTGCTTCCTCTTTCTCTTTTCTGCTATGGTTGTTCCGTCGCTTTGCATCCTCTTCATTCCAAATTGGAGATCCGATCTCTGGGTTGTAGCCAATTTCAATGGAGCAGCCGTAGTGCCAATTATTTTTTGTTTCCTAATCGTTGCCTATAGACCTTATCGACGATTTATTGTAGGTTTTTTTGTTAAAACAAAGTTCAAATTCATGTTAGTGAAAAAATAAAAGTTTCTTTGGACTTTTGCCTTCTATTTACAGATTCATTGCAAAAAATTGATTAGACAATGGGAACAATTAGAGCAGATTTCTCCTTGACGACCAAGTAAGGGGCAAGCACTACTCGTCGATGAGGTTTGAATCCAACAATAAAGGAGATAAAAGTTAATGGAACTACGCAGTTCCCGTTGAAAGCGAATATCGCCCAGAGGTCGCATCTCAAGCTTTCTATTGGCATCAGGGCAATAAGAGGGAAAACCGTTCCAAAAATCAAGAAAAGGTATGCAAAAAACTGAAAAACAATGCGCTTTATTTTAGATTTACCATTCCTGAGAGAGACTTTAACACATCCATGTGATATTTCTTTGTTGAGTCCGACATCCTCCCACTGTGATCCTTCAATATTGGATAGATTTTCCACGAGGAATATAACAGAACAGTCAGTAAGTAAAAATAAAGAGCAGCTATCGAAATTATTATAAATTGTGCTCCAGGATTTTCAAAAGAGACTCTGGTTGCATAGATATTGTCATCGAAAAAATCAGTGTAGACTATATGATATTTGTTGATGTTGTGTCCCGCGTTATGGCTAACTACACAAGAACCGAGGGAAATACAGACAACCTTTTATTATGGCACAAATAATACAGAATGAATCATTCTCTAATCCCCAAGGGATTAGATCAATATCCAACAGTTGAAAAGCCAATTCTTTACAAAAGTTTGGTCCTCACGAGTAAAAAAAACATTGCAGGAATTATGTCGAGTGACAATAGTGGATAATTGATTGTGTAAATTATGCAGCGGATGACTTTGCGTTTGAGGAAATGGTCTTGAGGAAGGATTATATCCATCCGGTAATAAAAAGTTGCTACTATGCATACGCCATTGGCTGAAAATGTTATTGGTAGATTTTTAAAAGTGCAGACTGAACTCTTTCCCATAGGCTTTTCTTTGACTCAAATCTTTCAACTTCCTTCTTTTTATGTAAGAAAATATAATTTACCCATCACTGATGTCAATACAATAGTCATTTGAGCAAATTGAGACATCCCCAGTCAGTGAATAATCCAATGTAGTGTCCTGCGAAGTAAGGAAGAATATCCATTGGAAAGGCGAGCCAACATTGCAAAACATTATTAGAGTAAGCACCGAAATGGATTAGACTCCAAATAAAAAACCTACAGTATTAAATGGTAGAGAATTATAAATCTAAAAACTTTAGACATATTCTTAGGCGATCTATAAGTGAGACAGTAGATAAAACAGAAGCGAGGATGGTAGAGATTACAGTAGGAATTCTCGTACCATATGTGTGTAGAGCCCAGTCCTCTGAGTAATAAGGATTCGTTTTATTCATTACTGAGAGCTAAGATTCAAGGTTTTTCAAGGAAACAGACATGTACTGGTTGTGTGTTGCCAGGTGCCACGAATAAAACAAAAATTTCATACGATCAAACATTCTCTCGTAGTGAAGAACGTATCCATATTATTCTGCTGGATTGCACCTGGCTGAAATGATTTTTTTTCGCTGCGAGTAGTTGTTAATAGGCAGCCGGATGAATTTGACGAATCCCTACTACTCGCCAGAGCCTTTCCTCACCAGATATCCGATAAAAATTGCTACTGTTTCTGTGCTTTTCATTAGCACTTTGGACCTCTATTGCTGTATTTTCAAATCACCCAAATTGTCGCCAGCCTTGAGGGGCCTCCTAATATATTATTTTGCACTGTAGGTACACTTTGAGTATACCAAAAAAGTATACAATTAATTTAAGAGGTAGCGGTTTCTCCGTTTGTATAGGATTTTTTATTTACCCTACAATGTTGCTGCCTTATTTTGCATTTCATGGCATTGGGATAGCAACTCAGCTTGGCATCTCTCAGATTTTCCAATTTGCACTGATGATGACTTTATTTCTTGGTTAGTCGACATCCTAAAACTATAGTCTGTTCAAAAAAGACGACATGTTCGTGCGCGATACCGTATTCCATTTTGGCATTTTCCTAAATAAAGATAAAACGTCCAAATGGACCAGAATCGCTCATTTGGAGTCAATAGTTAGACACCAGCACAAGCATGTCGTCTTTTTTCACTTTTAACAGACTATGGCATCACAAACGATGGGGATTTTAAAACTGTTTGGTACCGCTGTAGTAACATTCGATCGTAGATAAATATAAAAGCTTCTTAACTTTTGCAGAACTGACGCGTGAAAGAACAAAACCTATTGCGCGTCAATTTTCCTTAAACTTTCTCCTTTTCAGCATGTTGTTCCTTAGTCGGGATCATGTTCTTCTACCGTATCAAGAAAGTTCTTCCAGTTGACCACATTTTAAATCGATATAAATCAATCGAGATTATTATCTACATTTGGTATGAATCTGAATTAATTCGTCTACCTTTCAGGCTTTTTCCAATCGCTTATTTGTGCCATTTCCCTCTAATATATCTCTTGTATGATGACCAGCAGCGAGTGAAAGAAGCCCTTTTCTCAAAATATCGAATAGTTTATCCCAATTTCTTCACGGATCAAGTCTTTGCTGTCGATACCTCCGATAATGTTTGGTTCATCGCTTTGGCTGCCACATACGGTCTCTATTTTATTACATTTGTTGCTATAACTAGTTGTGGCTCGCTTATTTTTTATTCCTTCCTAAGATCTCATAGAAAGAACGTTTCGGGCTACGCTCAAAGGAGCCAGAATGAGATCGCTATTCAAATGCTGGTATTGGTGAGTCACAGGTTTTTGACAGAAAATAGTCAATTCCAGGCGTTTTGGTTCACACATATAGGCTTATTTACCATACTTCCTATGCAAATCACTGCATTTTCAGCGAGTTACAGGATTGATATCTTTATTGCTGCCGAATTTAATGGAACTGTATCAATTGCTGGCACTCTTGGCACTTTCATTGTGGGATATAGGCCATTCAGACAAGCAGTTTTCTCTCCTTTTTTGAGGAAAATCCCTAAACAACGTGTTCTCAATTCGAAAAAGTCTGTGACCAAGCTTTGATTTTAATTTGAGGAGTAATTGCCATTTATTGAAATTATGCCAAGAGATGTTTATTTATTTAGCGAAAAGCTAGGCGGATTAACAAGCATGATCAATCTATTCTTATTTTTTCGTTGAAAATATGAGACGATGGCTCTCCTATATGGCTTGTAGAATATCAATTGAGTCGAAAAAATGAATGGAATTGAGAGAGTTCCATTAAACATAGCTATTGCCAAGAGATCAGCTCTCCAACTTTGAAGAAACACCAAAAGGACGATTGGAATAAACATCCCAACCAGAATGAAAATGAAGCAAAAAAACTGCAATTTGTTGATTCCAGAGGATATTCGATAAAGTTTGAAGAGAAATTCAGCTCAAATGGCTTACTCACCAATCCTATCATCGACTTTAGCACACTTATGTGATGAAACCTCGCCACGTCAGACATAGTTTGACTGTGATGTTTCAAAATACTGTAGATCTTACTACAAGAATAGTTCAACATGACTGCAAAATGAATCCCAACTGACGTATAAGCAATCACAGCTGCCCAAAATCCAGGACTTTTAGAGCTAATCAATGCCGCAACAACTTCTTTGGAAAAGAAATTCGGATAGAATACGCCATATTCCTTATAGAGATCATGTTTAGTTTTTTGCTGATCTGGAGTAAAGAGGAGAAATACAACTGGGAAGTTCATCAGCGAAATGAGTGGATAAGTTATGCCATAGATTACATAGCGAACATATTTTTGTTTTAGAAAATGATGAGATGGAAGAAGGAGCTCAAGGCGGTAATAAAATAAAGCACATACGCTCGTCATAGCAGCTGAAAAACAAATTAATCTCATGGAGACAAAAGATCTGACGAAGAATCTCAACATCTAGACAAGTAGCTGTAGGAGCAACTAAAAGAAATTCTATTGCAACTATCAAATCATAGGTCAAAGTAAGTGATTTCTTTGTCTTTTCTCTCCCACAAAATATCTCCAAATACTTACTTACGGTTGAAGATATGACAATCATAGCCTGGACTAATGAAGAAATCCCAATAGTTGAGAAAACTCCTCTAAAATAAACGGCAACGTATGGAAGTTCAAAAATCGGCCATGCCAGAAAGGCAATCAATATCTCTTGAAACATAGCTCTAGACTACTTAATTAGCAAAGTGACATTAATTCCAGCCCACAAGCCACTATGATAAAAGAGGAGTCTGATAAAAACCTTGGACATCATCTTCGGCGAGTGGTAGTAAACAATATAAATGTAGATGATTGCAATAATCTCAGCGAGGATAACAAGAGTCTGGAATTTGATTTAAGAAGGACCGAATCAACCTTGACTGGCCATTGGGAGAGAAAAGGTTGAGGAGAGAAGTACGGGTTCGTTTTATTCATATAGCCTAACCGAATGAAAAGCAGTCAAAGCAAACACCTGCGCTCAGACTAATAGTTGCTTGAGTTTTTATATAGACCTTGAAGGTTAGCAACCTACCGTGGGTCTTTAGCTTGAAAGGGGAAGAATGCTACTGTACTCTATATCTTTTTAGACTTTAGTCTGTTTAAAAAAAGACGACATGTTTGATTCTATCAGCCGCTGCGCTGCAAATTTAAATTTGACTACCCGCGCTGCTTTATCCTAAAATGTTATAACTAAATTTAATTTAAATTCAAATCTGCAGCGCAGCGGTTAATAGCCAGCTTTTTTTGAAACAGACAGATAAACAATTAAAGTTTATTTATTGATCGAGATGCTAACAGGTCTATGAACGAGGACTGTTGATCCGTCGTGACGTCTTTTGATCTTTGGAATAAGTGAAAAAATAGCTGTTCGATATGGCTTGTAGGTGAAGAGTTGAGTCACATAGATGATTGGAATTGATATCATCCCGTTGAAAGTAGCTAGAGCAAAAAGATCAGATCTCCAACTTTGATGATAGATTAATAGAAGAATTGGAAGAAACATTGCCGTCAAGACGAATAAGAAGCAGAAAAACTGAAATTTGTTGATTTACTGTAGCCAAGAAAGAAACGTACAAGCCCTCCTAGTGATTTCATTACACTTAGATGATGATTCTTTGTAATATCCGACATCGTTTGGTCGTGGTGCTTGAGAATACGGTAGATTTTATAGCAAGAATAGTTCAGCATGAATGAGAAATGCAGTCCAACTAAAGGATAGGCGATGACGGCTACCCAAAATCCAGGAGTGGTTGATTTCATTATAGTTACTTGCACCTCGTTAGTGAAGAAGTTTGGATAGTCTACTCGATACTCAGAGTAGAGATCTTGTTTAGCTTTTTGTTGATCTAAACTTCCAAATAAGAGGTACATTATGGGAAAATTCATTAGGGAGATGACAGGATAGTTGACTGCATAAACCAAGAAGCGAATCCATTTTTGCTTGAGAAAATGGTGCGGGGGAAGAAGCAGCTCCAGACGATAATAGAAGACCGAAAGAACAGCTGTCATAGCCGCTGAAAAGTTGATTAATTTTTGGAAAACTGCGTACAGTGAAGTGAAATAGCTAACGTCAGTCTTTCTGATTTAAAGAGTTCTTACCGACAGTTGAGGACGTGACCAGTTCTGTTTGAATAAGTTGAGAAACATTCCAATCTGATAAAAAGCCAATGAAATGAACTCCAACATACGGAAAGACCGCATTTGGACAAGCCAAATAGCCAATAATAATTTCTTGAAATGCAGCCCTAAACTTCCTCCATTTGATTCATCTCTTGTCAGGTCTTTTTTACAATATCGAATGGTAGATTAAAAGAGCCCTGAAATTCCAGGACATCATCTTCGGAGAACAATACGCCACTATAAAAATGTAAGGAATAACAATCATTAAGCTTAAGATAGTAACGGCCTGAAGGGAGGTCGAATCACAGAAAAAACAGTAATCGTTTACCTTAGCTGGCCATTGCGTAAGAAAAGGAGAAGGCGAAAAATAAGGATTTATAGTTGCATTCGCTAGTTGATTCATTTCCATATGTGTCTGTGCAATGAATCCACCTGCTTGCTTCAAAGCTTCGAAGATTAGATCTCGAATCTATCGGAGAGCCAGCTGGAGATTTAGACATTCTTGGATTTGTGACCAGTATGCACACCTGCTTATATTAGAATCTCTCGGGAACAATGAGAATACGCAGTTTTGTTTTCTTATTTTAAACAAAGTGGTCGTTGTAATAGATGTTTAACACTAATATTCTTATTCTTCGCTTTACTTTATCTCTAAAATGGATCGATTCTCCATTTTAACACGACTTTTAGTTGGTTTGATGTTTCACTAACTTGTAGCTCTTGATCTTCTCTATCAAGACGCGAAGAGGTCCAAAATTGGGAAAATAAGTGGGAAATTTGCCATGGGGAGGCTTCTATTAGGAGAGGATATGGTAGTTTGTAGTGTATCTTTCTCTCTTTCGCCATCCGTCTTCTCTTTCTCAATTCCAGAGGGCCAAATAAAGCCTTGGTCTTTCATCTCTTATCACTGTTTTCTCTTTGCCCACTCGTCTCCTTCTCTCTAATGGCTGGTACAAGCTATGACGAGTCGTTGATGCAAATGTACGAAGCTCAAGCAATCGCTGTCGAAAAGGAGCTTGAGCTGCAGCTAAAAAACAAAGAAAATGAGCAGCTAACAGAGGAAGTGAAGAATCTTCGTCAGAAAATAGCAAACAGGATGGATGATCCACTTTCTTCTGTAATTTTAGACCGATTTTTTCTAATTTTTGTTACTTTAGGTGTTAATTCTAGATAAAAAGGACCAAAATTGTATAATTCTCGACTCAACTGATGGAAAATTTCACAATCTTTCGCTCAGACCACCTGGGACAGTTTGTTCTATTGATATCGCTACTGTCGTAGGAGGGGAATTAGTCATCCTCGATGGGCTGATGCAAGAATTTTATAAGCTGCAAAATGATGGCAACTGGCAGAGATTGGCTGATATTCATGAAAGGAGGAGCAACATTTCGAACAGCTATGTAATCTACAACAGTGAGCTGTGGATAATGGGAGGGCGGTTCTATTCCGATCCAACAGCAGCTGTTTCTCTAAATTCGGTAGAGAAGTATGATCCGCTGGAGAATAAGTGGATTCAAATGCCGTAAGTCTAAATTCTTCTTCAATTTAGACAAATCTTTGCAGACCGCTGAAGACAAGAAGAGATAGCGCTGCTGCTACAGTAATTAATGGAAGAATCTACATCTCTGGTGGAAAGAGCGGAGATCAGGAGTTGACTTCGATTGAAGTTTTTGATTTTGAGCTCCAACAATGGCGGCAATTTTGCGATCTTCCTATAAGCCTTAGCTCCCATCTGCTACTATCAGATGGCAATTGCTTGATAACATTTGAGGAGAAATGCACTCCCCCTTCTGGATTCACCAAAGCTGGGAGGGTTTTCCTCAATGGGGCTTTGGCTGTAACGGCGGTGGTTGCAAGATTGGCTGAGGGAGTTAGACGAGAAATTGAATATTACGATACTCAAGAGGCTACTCCAATAGTTGTCATGTGGAAGATGGATTTAGACAGTCCCGCCAGGTGGATGGAGGCTTCTGGCAATCAAAAGTATCGAATGAAATTTGGAGGAGTTGCTCTAGAAGCTGGAAGGATTTTGATCTTTGGAGGGCGAGATTCCTATAATTATCATCAATTAGATTCGGTGGATATTTTCGAGGAAAATAGCTGGACAAGTGGACCAAAATTGCCTCAACGAATGGCAGATTTTGCCTACGTTAACAAGCCTGCTTATGCCTATTCTGCCATTCCAAAGAGCTTGGAAGAATGGCTATTGAAACGATTCAAAACTAATTAAAAAGAAAGAGACTCTATCCAGTTCGATGTTTTGACCCGATTCTTTTATTCTTATTGGAGATTGTCCATACGGAGGCTATGGCAGAGTTATTGGAATACGGAGACTGAGCTAGTTCTCAAATAAACGATTAGAAACTGCCTGACTGATGCCTTTTCTTCCTCTTCGACCTGAAATCATGTTCAACGAGAAAAGATTGAACTTTTGTTCTGATTTTTTTGCAGCAGATTGGATAGAAATATAATCCCTCGGCAAATGTAAATCAAATTGCAATCTTGTTAGACTTCCATCTAATTGACAGGAACTGCTCGGATAATGTATTTCCTGCATAAATTTGGAAAAATTTGCTTTAATTTGATCAGTCAGGCAAGAAGCAGACACAAGGCTTACTGTAATGGGCAACGAACAATTAGAAATCTCCCAATTGAAGACCTCTGTTAGAAGAACGCTCAATTTTGGAGAATTCTACTGTATTCCTCGTTTGATTAAAATCCCGCCAAATTCTACAGTAGCTCTCTCTCTTATGGGTTTTTTTTCGAATTTAACAAAAAAAAGTCAAATCTCCTTTCTGGTCTATTCGTTCATTTAAATCATTCAGAGAGGCAGCTACTAGCAAATTGTAATAACTCACTCATCCAAAAATCTAAAGCATTTTCTCTAAACGAAAATTGAATTGCTTCCTCGTCTGTCGCCAGCTCTATAAACGTCTAATAAACGAGGAAATCACCTCGCGATGTCGAGAAGAAATGTGACGAATCCCTACTACTTTGAGGATCCCTTCGTCGTCGGTTTTCCTCTCCGCGTTTGTGCTGTTTGCACAGTAATCGCCACTGGGATAGCCACTTATTTTATTCTCAATTTCTCGCAGCAAATGTCCAGAACATTTAAATATATGCTTCTGTATCATCTTTACTCGTGAGTTTGATCTAGAAAAAGGCTAAATTGCTGTTTAGAGCAGCGCTTTTCACTCTCTTTCTGACTGTTCTCTGCTTTCCCAGACTACAATTGCCTTATATTTCGTTCAAACCAATTGGATTGCTCACTTATTTTGGAGTTCCTTCTCTTATTCAAGCTGAACTCATACTAGCCTTATTACAAGGTAAGAGAAGTTGTTGTAGAGTTTGGCGGAACTTTCAATCAATTTTATCTATTTTTAACTCTCTGATTAACTACAGTAACCGAGGGATAGAAATTCTTTTTTTTAAAAACCGCCTTTGGTAGGGAAATTAAGATTAAATTCGCGTAAAAATGAAGAAATAACTTAACTTTGGATCTTTACAGTAATCCAGGACGGGATGGTTGCTAAAGATTAGGCACTCGCACCCGTAAAACCTCGGCCCTAAGAGACATGAGGGGTATATAGATGAAATTCCCAGTAGCGCAATCTTAGCCCAGGATATAACCGGCGGTTCTGCCCTCTCTAAATGGCTGAAACGTTAAGTTCCTGGTTTACATTATTTTTCTCATTTTTAGAGCAATATTCAGCCGTAATTGTCTGTGTCTATTATCGAATGGATGTGCTTCTCCCAACTGGCCATTGCCTAAACAAGAAGTCTCTCCGCTACTTTGTTTATTCTTTCACCTATGTTGGATTGCCATTTATCGCCTTTCTAACCGTCTATCTGACTTACCAAGACCAAGAAATGGTGAAAAAGGCGCTCTTTGAGGAATTCCATGTGACCATTCCTGATATCTTCGTCCCAGAAGCATACGCTGCCGCCTACAATCCGACTAACATCGGCATGAAATTGGCCAGCATTTATTGCACATTCAATGTCGTCTATATGATTAGTTTAGTCCTCATTTCTTCAACAAATATCTACATCATATTGAAGAATCACACCAGACAAATGTCTAACACAGCCAAGAATAACCACGCCAGCGTCATACGAGCACTAGCAGCTACTGTAAGTCGCCAATTGTTGACAATTTTCTCCATAAAATACGAAATTTGGGGATAAAAATCTAACAGAAAATTCATTTTCTCATTTTTTGGTTACTCTAAGCTTTAAAAAAGGCGATTTTCTAAGTCAATCTTGACGAGAGTCATCTCCTCTACAATCTTGTCGAACATTATTTTCTATACAAATCACGCCCAATTTCAAAAAATTGGGGCGATTTTTCCGCGAATTCGTTCAAAAAGTCAAACTCGATTTTTATAATTCTTGAATATGAAAGAAGCCGTCAGGTAGCGACGTTTCTCTTCCTCTATGGGCTCGTGTCAACTCCCTTGACTTATCTGTGTTTAACTCAAAGTTGGCGTGGAGACCTTTGGAATGTTTGCATCCTGAATGGGACTTTTGCTCTGCCGATGGTTATGTCTGTCTTTGGCTTGACCTACAAGCCATACCGCAATGTGATCCTGGGATTGGTGCGGAAGTCCCAGCAAAAAATCCAAGAAATTGTCTCGACTACCTCCACCCAAGCTACTTGATAAACTTTCTCATTTGATCTTTGTTTTTAAGTCCGACGAGTTCAAATTAGGTCGGGGGATTGGATTTCTAGGAGAAAGAAAAGGCCGAGCACACAGTAATTGCCCTTCCTCGTATGAATATCACCAATTCTTATTATGAAGACGAGCCTATTATCTATACTTATGGCATTCGAATTTCCGGCTTTTTTACCCTCATTTTTGGAGCAATTGGCGTCTATTTTATTATTTATCGATCTCAGCAAATGAACAACACCTTTAGATATATGCTGCTCTTTCATCTCATCTCGTAGGTTCTTAAAATCAATTTTATGGATAAAATTACCCACCCAGACCTCTGGAAATGATTTTTCTGCTTATTTTGGTCTACAAATGACGCAAAATTAAGAAAATTGACTTGATTTTGACCCAAATTCGTATTAAGTCAGTGACTCTTTTCACTCTCCTCAGTCTTTTTCTAATTAAGATTCCATATTTTCAGGGCAGTTTACATCGTGACTCATATGGCGATCCTCTCCTTTCCTCTAATGCAGCTACCCTATATTTCATTTAAACCAATTGGACTTCTGACCGACCTGAAAGTTTCGTCATTATTTCAGGGCAAGATTATTCTGATCTTATTAGGAGGTAGGTGTCCCTTATTAGATAAATGATGTGTGAGCCTGCCAGCTGGCAGAATGCGCATGAAAAAAGCAAAGTTCAAAAAAAGAATTGCATCGGCCGGGAATCGAACCCGGGCCTCCCGCGTGGCAGGCGAGAATTCTACCACTGAACCACCGATGCCCACTTACATCCCCAAAAAGAATGATCTACTTTGCAGAAATCATGGCCTGCATCATAGTTCTCTTCTATTATCGAATGGATCTCCTCCTCCACAGAAATCACATCCTCAAAAAGCCATACATTCGCTTTTCCATCTACATCTCCACCTACATTGTGGTGCCTCTTCTGAGTTATCCCATCATCGATCTGACCTACGAGGATCAAGAGTTTGTAAAAGAGAGTCTCTTCCAAGAATTCCGAATCATCTCGCCCGACATCTTCGTTCCAACCGCTTTTGCTGTGAGAAAAGGGAATGTCGGTCTCCAAATCGCTATGATCTATTATCCGCTTGTTTTATTCTATTATTTCTTGCTGCTACTCCTCTCTTCTTGGATCATCAGCGATGTCTTGAGGAAGAATTCCAAGCGAATGTCGAAGCAGACAAGGAATATCCACATCAACGTCATCCGTTCTCTGTCTCTCTCGGTAAAATTACTTGTACTCTTTTGGGCCGATTTTGAAGGCAAGAATCCTCAAGAAATCTGGACAAAATTCCCAGAAAAATAGGGCCATTTTCTCTTAATAATCTTGACTTACTCTAGCTCAAAAAAAGAGTTTTTCCCGTCTGAAAAAGACTTTGATCTCCTTTTTAAGCTTGCGGTACATCAAAAGTAATCGTGGAGGCTCGAATTTGGAACGATTTCCTCCTATTTTCTTGGATTACTTGAGCTCTTTTTCAGTTTGCTTGCTTTGTCTTCCTGTTTGGGACGACCAACACCCCTCTGATGTATCTCTGCTTCACTCAGAGTTGGAGAGCAGACGTCTGGAATTTGTGCATTTTCAGTGGGAGCCTTGCAGTCCCGACTATTTGTTTAGTTTTTGCTATGACTTATAAGCCTTATAGGAATATTCTCCTTGGAGTTGTGGTTGAAACCGCAGGGAATAGCACATTTGTTGTGAGCATTTCGAAAAGATTTGATGTTTCTCCGACTCCCAGTCGAACAAAATAAACATTTTTAAATGCAAGATTCAAGTCATATTTTAGACCAGAAATGAGCCTTCAGATTACGGTAGATGAAATAATATTATGCACAGTGCGTCCAGAAATTATGTAACCACTTTTCAAAATAGACCGCCCTGGGACATCATTTTAAATACCGTAATCAAGTATTCGTTTGCCTGGACAAATGCTGATGAGCAAATGCGAGCAGCAGGGGATTTATTATCGCCAAAGTCTTAATTTTCACTTTTACTTGATTACGGTATTTAAAATGATGTCCCAGAGCTATGGCGGCCTATTTTGAAAAGTGGTTACATCATTTCCGGACGCACTGTAGTTGATTGAACAAGGAAGAAAAGAGACTTTTAGACTTTTATTTGATAATCAGAGAATAAAATCAAACAGAGAACTAAGGAAGTGAGAAACTATTCTCTTATCTTGGTATCAGCCGGTCAGATTATTGATTGTCCAGCCGCTTGCATTGCCAGTAAGCGTCCTCCTTCTTTTCTACTTCTTCATTCAGTCACAAAACTAAGTTTTCTCAGCAGATTGATTCAGACAGCCACTGATAGGATCTCTCCTTTTTGAGAAGAAGTCTGCCTTGAAGATGGGGGCTGTTCACAGTTGTATGCCGGAAGAGATCGACGTTCTAATGATAAACATCTTTGCTGAGTATTTCGACGACGGATTGGAGGTATTTTCCTCCCTAACAGCAATAATTGAAATTAACAGCATCTAGCCACTCCCGATCAAGTCGAAATTAACGCGAAACTCCTAGAAGACTATTCTTGGCAAATGACGGAAAACAGAGAAAAGCTCGAGGTAATGGCTTTTGACGCTAACAAAACTTAAATACAGAGATTGCCAGTTGTAATGATTGACAGACTACGTAAGTTTATTATAAGAGAAAAAGTGAATATGCTAAGCGAAATGATGTTTGACTACGGATCATATTTTATGGAAGATTCGGATGAATATTGTCCAGGAAAGATGTGGATTGTAGGACAAATGACGGCTAAAACGTTTAGTTTAGATTTCACCTGAGTGCTTCAAATACATCCTTTTGTATTTTTTTGATACAAGACCAATGCTGGAGAAAGGTAACTTTGAATGGGCAGGTAAAAGGCTGCTTTTAAAGGAACCGCAATTTCACCAAAAAATATGCTTTTTTTTTCTTCCAAAAATCATCTTCTCTTTGCCTTTTTGTGCGCCTCGAACTGTTCGTTTAGAAGAACAATACAGTAATCGTTTCAGTATGGAGAATGATGGACCAAATCGCCTCCTATAACTTTCTATATCAAAGCATTTTATATGAAGTTGCAAGCGTCTTGTTTGAAAAGAGTGTAAGTTTATAAAAACAATCTTAAATTGATCAGAAATCCTGTGAAACCTATGAACAGAAAGTTGAATCAAGTCGTCGTATTGTAAGCTACCTCAATAGCTTTAAAAAATACGATAAAAGAACTGGAGATATCAGCTCCAAGGTAGAACATGACATCTACACTCAATATCGTCAAGTAAGGCTTGAGATTCCGATCTATCTCCCATTTTTTCATAATTTTGGATAGGTTTGACCTATTTTTGATGTTCCGCAAAGTTGACCCCTCACCTGGTAGAAAAAAACTGGGATGATTCCTTTCAAGAGATGATATTCTACTCAATTGAATTGACATTAAATTCCAGAAAATGACAAAAGATTTAATATTTCTCCTCGAGAAGAATGAGATATTAGCTGGCGCCTATTACTTAGAAAGTTATTTTGAGGGAAAGTTATTCTCATTGATGATTCCATTCGCAACAGATAAAGAGAAGCAAGAAATTAAAGAACTTGGTGTAAGTCTAACTAACTTATCGGAATTAAGCTGAAGTATCTGAAGATAAATGGACATTTCCAGGCAAAACTGGAGATAACACAAATGATCTACAAGCACACCAAAGAGCTTCTTAAAAGCAACGACGAGGATGAAGTCTGGAAGTGGAGAGATTTCAACTATTTCTCGTGCAATTCAATCTATCCTACAATTGTCCTCAAGGCGTTTGAAGACTTTGTAAGGGTTGAATTCGCCTTTTAACATAATAAGTTTTTAGTATGAAAGAAAAGGAACTGAGTTGACTTATAAATTAGCAATAGATGATGCTATGAATATTCTACTGAAAATGGATAGAAAAAAGAAGCTCGAAGATGCATCATTTTATAGCAGAATCCTGCTACAGTATTATCCGAACCCTTTATTGAGTAACTTTAAACCAGCGATATTAAAATTTGACGACAACAACAAGTCGACAGAAATCCTCAATCTTGGTGCAATCTACGCTCAAGGAATGCAAAAGTACCGTATTTCTGCTAATAGAAGTCTCCTGTTTCAATGTAGTCTGTCCAAAAAAAAGACGACAGCTGATGCCCCGAGAAAAGGGGTTTTTGTGAGCCATTTTATTCTAAAAGACTCTCAATCTCGCCGCAAAACACCAATTCTCGGGGCATCACTTGTCGTCTTTTTTTATGAACAGACTATGAAGAAATTCTGTTGGATCCAAGACTCAAAATCCATTGATTCTTCCAGGCCTTCAACAGTTTATCCAACTGAAATGGAAACGAGAATGTCTTACGATCTATTAATCGATATTTTTCAAATAAATGGAAGCCAATTTGATAAGGCAGAGTAAGCAGCCTGCAGCCTTTACAAAATTCTAGTTGGACTTGGAAACTACATTTACAACTTCTTAGAAAATTTTCCACAAGATTGGAATCGATTTTACAGCAAGAAGAAGAAAGGAAAAACGAGGATCTCATTAAATCAGCTGGTCGAATTTCTGAATCACTCTATGAAATGTTCCCACAAAAGGTTTGATTTTTCCAAAAATGTGCTCAAAAGCGACAGCACTCTTCGCATGAAGGAGAAAGGCTATTTCTACTGCTTGTTGGTTGGAAGCGAGGCGAACACCATTCTAAAATTAAATATTTTGAACAAGCATGGGCACTTCTGAAGAATTATTCTTTCAGTTTGATGAAATTCCAAACTTTGCAGATTCATTGCGCCGTTGGTTTCAACCTCGACTTTAATCGAAATTTCCAGTGCGTTGCCAAATTTTTTGAACATTTTCTGGATGAAAAACTAGAAAAAGAAATGAAACACTTATTGGAATCTCGATGGAAAGCAGAAAAAGTTTTTATGGAGTTCCTAGTAAAGGAGTCGTTATTTGAACAAAATGTTTCCAATAAAGCACTTGAGTCGCTTAAAGAAGACATAAGCAGTTACCCGTTTGCTTTTCTTCAAGCATTTGTCAAAACTCTTTGGGTAAGCTTTCTAAGAATCTACCGTATTCTCTCGTTTCCCCCGAAAACAAGAGCTATAGCCGTGTAGACTCGAGAACATTATGGAATCTGGAGTAAATTCAAAAAACTCATGACATCTACCCTTCCAAGAGAGAGAAAGAATACGGTAACTAGCTACTATTTCTAGATGATTGTCTATAAACTCCGAACAACTGGCGACATTAGACAATATGGAGGAAGAGACGGGCGCTGCATTAATGTTTTTATCGAAACAGCCTGCTATTACACAAAAATAAAGGAGATGATTTTGAGTCAAGAGAGAACTCACTATTTACCAAGTTTAAATCAAACTTCTCTACTCGCAATACCTGAAGTATGGCAGGATATTAAAAAAAATATTTTTAGGCCCTACTCAGGATGCTTGAAAAAAGCGAAGAAATTATACCAATAGAAAAGGTAAATCTCTCTTCCTTCCCAGGATCCCAATTTTCCAGCTTGGGATTCTCTTTGGCGGCGACTGGGGAAGTGTTCTCTCAATGCAAGGTGTAAGTTATCGCAAAAACTATACAAAGACATTGCTAGCGTTCTCGCTTTGTCTCCTACGAAAGAAGCTCCTTGACGAAGATTAAAGACCTCGGTGCTGGTGCACAAGGGAATACAGTCCTCGTCTCAACGAGAAAGTCTCCAGTGCTGCATGCTGCTAAATATTTTGATACTTCGCAGATGAATTCTCAATTGATCAAAAATGAAATAACAACTTTACTCTCGGTGAGCCTATTATTCTGGAAGAAAGGCCGCTTTCAGCTGCAAGGAAACCAACACATTGTGACTCTTTTCGGCTTCATTTCAAAAGACAACAAAGAGATTGGAATCTTGATGGAATACTGTGAAGGAGGCTCTTTATTTGAATGTTGATTTTGTTTAAAATAAGGGTAATTTATTGAATTTCCAGTGATAGCTCGAGGGAAGAAATACACTGAAAAGGAGATATTGTTCTGGACTGCCCAAGCAGCTAGTGGGCTTTGCTACCTCCATGACAACAAGATAACGCATAGAGATGTCAAACCAGCCAAGTTTGTAGCCATTTCTTGACAAAAGTGATTTCCAGCATGGTCTTGAACTCGGATCATTCTATCCTAAAGATAGCTGATCTTGGAATAGCAAAAATAATTGAAAATACAACCTTGGCAGCAGAAGGTTTCAGAAAAACAGACTCGTGTGGAACAGATGGCTACAATTGCGAAGAAGCCTGCTCGGAGGACGAGGCTTATAATCCAACTGTGGATGTTTTCTCGCTGGGAAGATCCATTTGGCATATGATCTATCGAGTTCCTCCCACGGATGTTACAGTAGAAGAGACAACAAAAGCTGGAAGTCTGGCTGCCCAGCAAGCTGGAAATAATTGGTCAATTGATAATTCAATTATTGAAGGCCGTTCCTATCCAGAAGCAATTCCAATCTCATTAGAAGTTTGGCTCTTCCACATTGGGTAATTGGAGAGTCTATTAAAAGAGCTTAAGCTTTTAGAATGATGGTCGAAGGGATAAAAAACCGTCCAAATATGGAACAAGTTTATGAATTTTTTAGTCAAAAGAGTAGAGAAAATCCCACAGAGCCAAAAAGAAGAAAAAAAAACAAAAAAACAAAAAAGAGGATATTTGATAAAACAGAGGCTTTGCAAAATGATTTTTAGCTTCTGAATCAAAGCCTACGAAAGAAGAAATACAAGATTTCCTGGATACTTTGTGAATAAATCTTTTATTTTGTGTTTGAATTGTAATTGATCATGCATTGCTGAGCCAGACTAAACGCTATTCTGAGCAATCAAGAGGGGAAAAAGCTCTAGATTTTGAGTCCGGCAGCTTTTATTCGCGCTTTTGGGTCTCGCCTCGATTACTGCATCTACAGAAGCCCTGTAGGTTGTTTGCTCTCAAAAATTGGATTTATTTGGGAGAAAAAGCTTTTGAGTAAACGGTTTGCATAATCACCAGGAATGACTATGCAGACCGTATAGGGATTTGGAATGCCAAGCTGAGAAGAAGTTGTAGAATTTTGTTGCATTTTGGTGGAAATACGACGGGGTTCTGTGTTGTTCAGCTAATGAGATTTTAATTTCTCATGAGATCAGCGGAAAAAATTACTTATGCTTGCAGAAGGAGAGAGAGAGAAGGAACTACAGAAATGATGTAACCACCCATTTTTTGGGCTTTTCTCCCAATTTTTTAGGTTTTCGAAAAGTTGGGGAGTGCTATTATTTTTCCCGTGCGAAAAAACCCCCGATAGTCAAAATTTCAGCCAATTTCATCAATCGAGTCCAGAGTTATGACCAAAAGCCCCAAAAACAGGTGTCCAGAAATTATGTAACCACCTTTCAAAATAGGCCGCCATAGCTCTGGGACATCATTCTAAATACCGTAATCAAGTAAAAGTGAAAATTAAGACTTTGGCGATAATAAATCCCCTGCTGCTCGCATTTGCTCATCAGCATTTGTCCAGGCAAACGAATTTTTCAAAAGTTGGCTGTTTGTTTTGTGCATTTGGGTTTGCAGTATAAGCAATTTTTTTCGCTGATCTCATGAGAAATTAAAATCTCATTAGCTGAACAACGCAGAACCCCGTCGTATTTCCACCAGAATGCAACAAAATTCTACAACTTCTTCTCAGCTTGGCATTCCAAATCCCTATTATGAAAAGCATCCCTTTATTTTGTTTCCTTTTCGAGTGAGAATACATCTATTTTTGATTAAATTTAAGCAAATTTATTCCAGATTGTGGCAGTAATTACGGTAATTCTTGGCGGAATAGCTGTTGTGGTCCTGCTGAAGGATAAGCAGATCACAAGAGGGTTCAGAAAAGTATTACTTTTTCATCTAATTGTGTAAGTTGAATCGAACATATTCAATTTCTGGAAAAAAGTCAGACTAATGATAAAAGAGCTCAAATGGTTCAACTTTGAAGAGAAATCAAAAACCTAGAAATAACTCTAAAAATCCATATTTTTGAACAACAATGAACCCAAAAAAAGAATTTTTGTTCAAAAAATTCCAATTTTCTGGTAGCCTGGAGCGAACTCGTAGAGGAGATCAAAATCATAAAAACTTCCAATTTTTTAGAGCAATTTGGATGAACATCCAAGGAGCTTGGTTCATCTTTCCTGCCCTTCAACTGCCCTATGTGGCCTTTGAGCCCCTCGGCCTTCTGACTCAATTCGAGGTATCCCCGTTAATTCAATGCGAGATCTGCATGTCTACATTGACAGGTGAGAGTATAAGAGAAGGGCTGGCAATGATGTTAGCAAAGTAATATAGTTAGACTAGGTTTGGTTCAAAACATCGGTTTTCTGACTCAAATTTAGCCTAGAGTAGCCCCAATAAAAGTCAAACTTTCAGTGAATTATACAGCAATTGTGGCGCTCTTCTACTATCGAATGGAGGTCCTCCTGCCAGACCATCACTTCCTCAAGCAGCCAATAGTCCGCCATTTTCTCTACTTCTTCAACTATGTTGTCCCAACCGTCAGCGCTTTCATCTTCGTCCACTTCACTTATCAAAATCAAGATTCAACAAAGAGCACCCTCTTCGCCCAATACAATGTCTATTTTCCAAACTTCTTCACAACCGAAGTCTATGCAGTCATCCTCGACACAACCAATACTGGAGCTCTAATCGCTGGAATTTGCTATCCCCTCGGTGCTGCCTACGAGGCCATTCTATTGATCTACTCCTGCTGGAAAATTTGGGTCATCTTGAAGGGAGACACCTACGGAATGTCTTCAAGCACAAGAGGCCACCATATTGCAGTCATGAAGTCCCTCTCCATGTCGGTGAGTGCAATTTCTAAAGGGAAATTCAAAATTGAGCTTATTCATCAAAAATGAAATCGCCTCATTTTGGGCTAGGAAATTCAAATTTCCTGGATTTATTTATGGTTTTTTAAAAAAAGAGAGGAAAGTTTTCTATTTTCAGATAGCTTGTTTCCTCTTCGTCTTCATGGGAAACACTTGTCCTCTGGCCTACCTCCTTTTAACACAAAGTTGGAGAATCGACCTCTGGAATCTTTGCATTTTTAATGGAGGACTAGCAATCCCAGGGGTGATTATCACCTTTGGGTTGACTTATCGCCCATTTCGAATTGTTTTACTCAAAATGTTCCATCTAAATCAGCCAAAAACTAGAGTCGAATCAATTGTTCACAGCTACACCGGCAAGAGGGGGATCTCAAGAAGCAGCACTCTTTAAATCTACATTAAAAATGCAAGATCTGTTTCATTTTCTTATTTACCAGGTGATTTCTCTAATTGAGCATATCATCAGATATTTATGAAGACATTTCCTGGTTACAAGAATAAAAAGTTAAAACATCCTCCAACAAAGAAATCATTTTATCCAGCACAAGATGCTTAGCTACTTCTCTCTCTTTTAATCCTAAATACTTTTCAGCCAATGTTCCCAGAATCTCAAATCCTTGGAAGGGGAAGACGAATTCGAAGGAGGACTTCAACTGAAAAAAGCATAGTATGTTCATAAAAAAAAGACGACATCCTTCGTATCCAAGAAAGGGGCGGGATCCTAAGACCTTTTTTTAGGATAAAATGGGTCTCGCCTCGATATCCCCTTTTTTGAATACGAAGGATGTCGTCTTTTTTATGAGCAGACTATAAAGAAGAAAACTAACTTGATCTAGAGTAAACGGAATTTGGTTTTCCCGTCCTGAAGATAATAAAAATTGAGAATAAAAATATTCTAAAAATCGAATGCTATTGGATCGTCTCTCCTCTCCAGAAAGAGAGGAGCAGAGAAAAGAGCAGATATCAATGGCGGGCGTTGAAAGAACAGGGCTCTGAAGAATATCTTTTTAGATGAAAAACAACTACCTGATAGTCTATAATAGACTCTAGACGCAGTCCTTCTTCCCCCATGGATGATGACCATAAGAGATTGGTTGACCAGAGATCGCCATGGCAAAGAACTCGCTCCATTCCTAATTCCTCTTTAATCCAAAGAAAAAAAAATCTAAAATCTTACCTATTTTATCACAAATATTGTCTAAATCTTGAAGGGCTTTTTGCGAACAAATTTGATGTTTAATTTGATCCAATTTTCCTAACGACTCTTGGTGATTCTCTCCTAGAAGTGTTGCAATCGAGTTGAAATATCGATTAACATGCTCATCGGTTACGTATTCTCCACAAATTGTTGTAAATCGATCCTTGGAGAGTTTATTTCTCTCTTCTGGGCTTAATTTAAATGTCATTGAGGCCATTCCAGTTAGAGCTTCGAGTACCCAAAAGATTACTGTAAATCCCTAGGGGTGGGGGTTGACGAACCTGGTGGACTTCTTTTGTTCCTAAATTGTCAGTTATCGCCACTGGGGTGATATTTTCAAATGCTTCTAGGGCTAGAAAGCCTTTTAGATCATTCTGGGCATCAAAACGAGAAGCGGCAAACAGCTACAAATGAAGAAAGAAAGGGGAAGAAAACAAACTTTTGGTATTTTTAGGCTAGAATTATGGTATTTTTCAAACAATTCATAGGCATCTACTTCAGAATTGTGGAGCTGAAAGATGAGATTTTGGAGAAAAAATAAGCTACTTTTTGAAATAAATTTCTCATTTTTTGTGTCCTCGCAATCGCTTCATTCTGCTCCACTTGATTCAGTTGAGAGCATATTTTGAGACAAAACACCTCTGGGAGTCTAGAATCTCCCCAATCTGCCGAAATCACCGCAATTTTTGAAACAAATCCCTATTTTGATAGTTCTTCTTTCAGAATTAAATAAAATACACTTACATTTCCTTTTCCGACTTGGATCAACGTCCTATTTGGCCCTGTCTTGCAAGGGAAGCCTCGTCTCTCAGAAAAAGACGACTCCACATCTTCCCAATCGACATGCGTTTCAAGAAGACCAGTCGATTTATCGCAAAGGCTCATAATAATAAACAACCCAATATGGCTGGCTGTGTGTATTCGCAGACATTCGATAAATACCGTATTCGAAAAATATTTATGGAATCGCTTAGGGCCAAAGTACTAAATAGAAAGACCAAATAAGTTATCTAATCGAACAGTGAAAGCTGTTCGCTTGGAGCTTAAATTGTTCGCTTATAGAAAGGGCAAACGGCTTGATTAAAAACCTTTGAGGTGAATAACTTGAGAAGAGATCACAGTTAATCTACTGACAGGAATAGAATAGAATAAATAATAAATGAGAAAAGCCAATAGAGTTATCGACTTGAATAAAGATCTCTCTTGGATTTCGTTTGTCGATTCAGCTGGCAAATAGGCGAAGAAAGTAGGCGAAGAGAGAGGTTGCGACGACATTCTGAAAGGGAGGTTGGTTATTTGAGAAAAAAAGAGCGAATAATTGAAGGAAAAAAAAGAATGAAAGCTTATCTCGAAAGCGAGGGAAATGGCTCATTTATCTTACCAGAGAGGATGAAGAAAGGTGATGATGCAATTTGCTTAGAGATTGCAAATCTTTTTTAAAGCTAGGCTGGGCAAAGAGCTGCTAGCTGCTTCCTTCTTGACTTATCAATAAGACTCGAATGTACCTTATCACGTGAAAGAAGTGGCGGTTGAAGTTTGATGAGGCTTTATCAAATATTTTGAGTATTAAAAACAATCCTAGCACTATTCAGATAGAAACCTGGACGTGAAGATCCGTTTCCATTTTATTGGGCTATATTCGACAGATCCGGGTAATTTTAGATAACGAGAGAAGGGAGAATTGTTTATTTTTCGGATCCTTTTCCATGCCGGGGACGGTGATTTTTCCTTCTCTTCCAGCCTTGTTGGGGAGTAGTTGAGCGGATAGCTGCTGTCTTGTAGCAAGCGATCAAAGGCACCTCGTGAAATCTGAACAAATCATCGTCTTCTTCGAAAAGAAGACCAACAAACCTGATATCTTTCTTACAACCCATGAAATAAGGCATCGGATAGTCGGGATCGACTGGGAGAAAGAGCCAAGAAGTCTCATTCCCTCGGAGGCATTGCTGAGTCGCATCTTCCCCATTGACTAGACTCAATTCAGCTATGTCAAACAAGACTGTGATATGTCCTTCTTCAGGATTCGAATTGTTTATCACAGCTTGTGTGGCAACCGCCTGGAATCATCATCAAATCAAGAAGAAAAAGGACGAACCAAGAGGAAGGCCTTAAATTTAGTCCTAATCTGCCAGGGACCGGCTGGTTGGCGCTTTATTCCCATTCCAAGGCCACCGTCTTCCCAGAGTGGCTTACAAGATGTCGTCACGAATTCATCTTCATCTATTAATTCCCTAAAAAAATCGCTAGTTTTGGACTACTTTAACCATCAATTTGGGCTCAATTTTGATATAAAAGGTTTAAATTCTGAAAAATCAACTAAGGTTGCCATGATTTAGAATGATTTTCAATAGATTTTTTTAGATCATTTTTATGCTAAAAATCACTGAAAATTACCGATTAACCAGCTCTGCCAGAGTGGAAGTAGAGAAGAAGGGCTTCGGCAAGACGGAAGCTTTGATGGTCCTAGATAAAGGAAGAACAGAGACGCAGAGATTATCCAATTCTGGAGCTGCGTTGCTCGATCCAACTATGTGAACTGAGGACATCAATGCGAGGTTCAAAATTATCAAAAAGACACATAGGCCAACAGAGAAAATGAAGACAAAAATATGAAAAAGGTAGGAGAAGTACCTGAAAGATTAGACTTTTTGAATAGATGCCAACCATCAAAAAATCAAGGGCAACAGAATATTAAAAATTTTAAAAAGTTGCATCAAAAAAGCAGAACGTTGCTTTCTTTTTTAGCTTTTTTTAGAAAGTTCCAGAAAATCCAAATTTTGGGAGTTCTAAAGGGACAGTCCCACAGAAATACCGTAACCCACTATCGCAATACTTAATTTTAGCCTCTAATCCTAAAACTCGTTTCGAGCATTTTTCATAATTTTTATAAAAAACTAGCATTTCTGCAAAAATATTGCTAAAAATTTATGTTTTGGGCGCGAATAGTCCAAACTACATAATTTTTCACCCAAAGTATCCATATACTAGTTAGTTGCTTTTTGGTTTAAAAAATATACATGAAAATTCATTAAATACTACTTTTCAGAAAACAGTCGACCGATAATAGAAATGAAATTTGAAAATTCGCACTGCATATTAATCCCTACGGGACCAATCTATCCGGATTTCGGAACTGCGGGACTGTCCCTTTAACGCAAATTTTAGAGAGAATGATATTCTACAAGATTGTAGAGGAGATCAAGCTCTACACAAAATGAAAGATAAAACATCAAAAATATGAAAAGTTAGTGCAGAAGTAGGGGGGCAAACCTGATAAAACTCCTAGCGCATTTATGCCTGTGGTAGAATGAATTCCTCCTGCAGGTGTAGTGATAAAAATAGGGGAAACAGCAGGTGAGACTCATAGCCAAATACCCGGCTATAGTGACAATCGAGACGAGGAACCAGAGAAAGGCGGATTTGATGAGGAGACCCGTTTTGATGATAATACTCACAAAGTAGCCGATACATGGCAGGGTTAGAATACCCGGCGCGTTTTGGAAAGACGAAGGCTGGAATTCTCTCATTTTTAAATGGGCAGACAATGAGAAATCTTACCGAATTTTCTAGCGGAGGACCAAAAATTCGCATTTTTGCGAAGCGAACTGGCCAGCATTCGTCGTATTCGGAAAGACGGGCGTCTTTTATATCGATGGCGTCTTTGAGATATTCCAACGCTGACGGCTGGCCAACTGTTCGAACTGTTGCCGAACTTTTTCTCAATGGACATAGCATTCGCCTGGAAATTTTGGTTGAATCTATCACCCGGCAGCCTAAGAAGTTCCCAAGGAAAATCAAAATTCCTGGGGGGAATTTTAACACAAGTTTTTGAGATAATTAGGTTTTTTAATCTTGTAGAGAAGATCAAACAAAATGTAAAACAGCTATACAGTAGTCGGTCCAAAAAGCTGCGTATTCACGTTGCCCTTTAGTATTTATTTTAGGATAAAAATGGTTCTAGCCGCAAAAACCCCCTATCTCTATTTCAACGCGAATACACAGTTATGTCCTTTTTTTGAACAGACAATAGAATTCCAAAATCACTCCATTCTTCCAAAAAATAGGCTTACCTGTAGGCAAAATGAAGCATGGTGAATCTCCAAAAGAGTGAAAGAGTTATGGTCAAGCTTGAGAACAACAAAGTCCAGGGGACAACATTTGGCCCTGGACATCTACAAGAGGCAATGAAGAAATAATTCAAAATGGTCATTGGCGCATCATGGAGGAACATTATTAAAAATGCAACTCGAAAATTATTGAACGCCTAGAAGTCTAGTCATTTTTAGGAGAAATTAGAGAAACCTGGATCCATTCGACTACACTCTCCATGATTAGAGCGAAGCCACTTCTATAAGGAGTTACGTCTAATCGATGGGCAAAGGCATTTTCAACACAGAGGACAAGTAAGAGCCAAGTCATCATGGAGCCAGAGACAGCTACAGTAACCAACGCTACGGCTAGCCAGGTCTCAAGGGTGAAGGAAGTCACTCTTCCCTGAAAAAATTGACTTTTTTAAATAAAAAAGGCTTCTTTTCAACCTAGAAGCCTAAAATTAAGAAAAAGGCCTATTTTTCTCATAACTTTCAAATTTTCAAAGCGAGAGACGTCTCCAGCTCTGATCAATTTAGCTGTTTTCATGGCTAAATGTTCAAAGATTGTGGAGGAACTTACATGTAAAGTAGCCACAATATGGACCCAATCTGAGATGCAATTCAATACGTAGACTATAAAAGAAAGAGCATATAATGTGTGCATTGTCCTCCCCTGAAATTTTGTAAAAGCTTGGGAGAAAAACTGACATTGAGCATAGGTGTGGAAGGTGATCCCATAGCGAACCCGGAGGTGTAGAGCGTATCGAGCAAGGCAAGAACATTTCCTGAACGAATGGTAGGCGAAGCGAGTGACTCCTTCATATTGAAGCTAATAATAGGGAGAGGGGATGGAGAGGGGGAAGAGAGGACGGGACGACCCAAAATGCTGAGGGTATCGCGTGGCTGCCGACTTCCGCTGTTGCCTCGTTAACGACTGTTGTTGTTGGGCTAGCGGCATCTGGCAGCTTGTAGAAAGGCAGGACTGGAATTTAAAAAACTATTTAGTGATACGATCTCTCTTAATTTGATCGCCTCTGGTTTCAAAATCAATAAGTTGATTGTTAAAAGTAGAACGATAAATCAATATTTTTGGTCATTCTCATTGATATTTCTAAGGCTTAGGCATAAACCATCCTTCCTCTTTAGCTTTCAAGCTTTTTAAAATAAAAATCTCTTCATGGATCGCCTAGTGTCAGATGTCCTTATCAATGTCTTCAGCTATCTCGGCTACAAAGAGAGGGTTAGACTCAGAGAACTTTCATCAAAATGCATGACTATGATGACTTATTTTGGCATACATTCAAGCCAAGAACAAAGGTAGGTCATAGTTGACTATGGATAAGAAAAGTGCTAAATTTAGGGATAAATTAGCACAAGTTCTAAGTTATGACGGTGATAAACGACTATGAATACGGGTCCAGGAAAGTCTAGAATCTCAGAGAAGTTTGAGATCAAAAATTCAGCTTCTCCACTTTATTTCCGCCGGAAATAAAATTCCAGAATTTGAATAAGTTCTTTCCGCATGATATTTACTTACTCTTAGTCCTCCACTGACACTTCTCTTATCAGTTTCCTTTCTATCTTTTGAAATTAATATTAATCAAAACGATTCTATTGAAAACTACCTAATAATTAGACAATCCGAGAATGAAACACAGCGTAAGTTTTTAATGAATGCATCCATAAATGAGTAATGATTTCTCCTGATAAAACGTGCTTTTCAGATGAAGCCATCTCTATTAACCAATCCCTGGAAGACAGCAAAACTATTCGGGACGTTGTTATGTACTGCAACCAGAAGAATTTCCTGAAAACTGTCCTTTTTTACTTCAAATTGTCTGCTGCTTTTATTCAAAGCGATGGAATGTGTTTTAACAATATTTCGACCTCCTACTGGTCTCTGTTCAATCAAATTTTGAAGAATCTCCCCAAATCAAATTGGTCATACGCCTGGATTGCAATTCAAATGAGCGAGCACTGTCAATATGAAGGCTTAGCGGAGACGTTCAGCTTTATAAAAAGTATTTCTAAGAATCTTCTTGAAAGCATTTGCTTAAGATTTACAGCATATTACCTTGAATAGCAGCTTTTTCTCAGAGGAGAATCAAGTTTGTTCAAAATGGGTAGTTGTTGAACACTTTTGTGATCTCGGCAGGCTTCTGGGATGGGCTGTTTTTGTATTCTTCAATAAACATGTGAGTTCTTTAAGAAGCAGAGCAATCTTGACAGCAGCAGCTGCTATATGAGCTAGCCACTTGACGGAAGAGACGGACAGGTCCGTTGTGGTCTAGTGGTTAGGATTTACGGCTCTCACCCGTAAGGCCCGGGTTCGATTCCCGGCAACGGAAGGAATCTTTTTGTTCCTAGAGCTAACTAACTTTATTTTAAAGATCTTTTTGAATTGCAGTACCCTCGAGAGACCAAATTCGATCTCATCCTCCTGACAATTGTAGTCTCTGGAGCAATTTACTGCTACGCAATCACAATGATCCAAGAACAGTTGCACATTTTCCATGAAGTCGTACCCCAGTGAGTATTCTCCACTGTTTTTGATCTTCAGCCCTCTCTTTAATAAAACAGAGTGCAACAAAGGATTTTGGGAATGTCTGCTAGAGCGCTATTTGGCGATATTGTAAGACTCTTTCCATCCCTTGAGAAGAAGTTGTTTAGCTATGTGCTGATAACTGAGTTCCTAGTTGTTGTTATTTCGATTATTATTGGAATCATTTATCAAGTTGGCCAACGAAGGGAGAGACGTCCTAGACAACATCATGGCCATGGAAGGATTGGAAAGAAGATGATTATTTGGGCAGCATTTGGTCTGTAGTTTTGAACTTTTCTGATGGAATTGCTTCAGTTTTTTTGACTTTTGCCATCCAGGCATTGCTGCTAATCATTCATGTAGAGACATCTGGTTCACTTTTAAGGCAAGAGGTGAGTTGGGCTCTCAACAGACATTTTAAAGCTTTTTATGTGCATCGTCTTTATCATTCTATCCCTTGGAACCTATTCCTGTTGGATTTTTAACAAAAATAACGATCCAACTCTTCTCCAAAATGAGCCGAGGTTTCCTTCAGAAAATCTCGATCGATATCTGCTTTATTTTGGAACTCTTGGTGTTGTTCTCTTCCTCTGTGGTTAGTTTTCCTTCCCTACATAGGAAAAGAGATTTAGCGAGCATAATTGACGGAATCTATCCCATCGAAGTCGACTGGTTCAATGGTCTCACTTGCTTGTTGATGAACTCCATCAGTATGGTTAGTCGCAATGATTCGGTAGAAAAAAAGAGCTTCCCAGAGCCAAGTTATCTTCCAAACTGTTACCATTCTCCATTGTGATATGGCAAGAAATCGACATGCCTACATTGTAAGAAGTTGATATAGTTATAAAAGAAAGAAATAGACTGGGATAGTGCTTTGGCTCGTTAATTTTGGGATGTTCTGCTTAGATTTATTCGACGCTGCCACTTTGTTCAATTACTTCATGCACAGTTCGGACATTTATTGGCTATTATTCCTTCGAGGATTGGGCCCATTCAATGTATTCTATCGGTAAGAGCAGTCATTTTCTTTAAAAACTGATTTAGATTCCATTCGTTGGCTGTCATTGCCGAGAAAATTGAGCACCATTTGCACGAAGAGAGGAGAGAAGGCGAAAGGGCGCCACTGGCAAATGAAGATCACAATCGGGTAGTGGTAGCGAACTAAAATAAAGCGTTTTTCTCTCTTTTTGCTACAACTTGTTGGGAGAGCAAACTGCAAAAAGTTCTTTCGTTGCCGGGAATCGAACCCGGGCTGAGTTTTTCAGCATTATGAAAAGTATCTCTAGAAAGCATCTTCTTTAATAAGACCCGTTTTCAGAATTGCCATCTCACCTTGACCCGGCTAGTAGAACCATTCTCCATCATCATTGCATAAAAGTTGAACCGAAACCTTAGTAAAATTAAAATAGAAATTGTGCCCCTTTTCCTCGAATTGAATCTACTCTAGAAATGGTTTGATTAATTCCAGAAATTCGATTAAGTAGCAAATAAGCAGAAGTATTCGGATCAAATGGATTGGGCGTCCTGCAAATTACTAAAACACTCAAGCAGTCAGTGATTAGATCTCGACAGTCTTTTCTAAACCTTCAGTTGGACAAAAGAGAGAAGAAAGAAGTTCACTTGATAAGGTTGGGAAGCTGCGTGGATCGTTAGAATCTGGGTCGAGGAAGATTCTGCCGATTGAGCAGGAGGTGCAATTCTGGGCATCTTTTGACTCCAGAGATGGCCAAGAAGATGAGGAGGAGTCTGAACATTTTTTGGATTTGTCCTCGATGGAGGCTGTTTTTATAGAGGGAAAGTGCAAGTCGTTTGATTCTTTGAGCCGGAATGAATTGACAACAAATAGGCAATTTGGAGCTCGATGATCGAAATAGATTGAAATAGCTATTTTCGGATCTCCTTTTCTCTGGTGATCTTTGATGAATATTTGATCGAATCTCAAGAAACCATTTGAGAAAAAAAACCGTATTTCACCTAATAGAAGCCCCCTTCTAATACACTACCGTAAAATAATGATAGGTCCACTCTCAAAAAAAGGATACTTTTAGATTTTTCTTTTAATTAATTTTTGTGTTTTTATTTTTATTTGAAGGCGGCAATGTTTTCACTTTAGGTTAAGCAAAATGGGTAAAGCTAAAGCCCTAACCGACCAAGAAAAAGGCAAGCTTCTTGCTTATAGTCATTCTGGCAAGTCAAATCGGGAAATCGCCACCCCTCTCGGCCGGAGTCGCAACTTGATCAACAGGTTCATCTCAGATCCAGCAGGATATGGAACAAAAGTCTCCAGGGCGACCAAGGTGACTAAATGACCGTCAAGTGTGTTTCCTTTCATAGAGCTGCTTCCAACAAAGTTGTCACTCTACGAAAAATAAAAGAGACTACAATCTTTCAGTAAATCGGATGACGCTTTCTAATGAGCTAAAACGTGGCGGAAAAATTGTCGTCAGACAGATGAAGAAAGGACCTCAACTTCAAGCCCATCATAAAGTCGCTCGACTTCAATTCTCTCAGAACCATATCGGCCAACAAGCCGATTAGAGCAAAGTTAGTCTTTTATGATACCTTAGCATTTTAAAGGTGATCTGGTCGGATGAAAAGCATTTTTGTCCTGATGGGTACAATTCCTACTTCCATGATTTGCGCAAGGACCCACTCGTTTTCTCGAAGAGGGGTTTTTGGAGATGGAACCATCGTAGTTTGGGGTGTATTTTGTGCTGAAGGACAATAAGGTTGCCATTCTTTGTCGGGAACTTCTGTTTTGATGTAACTGATGAAATATTGAGGATAGAGACGAGAAAGAACTCCTTCATTCTCATGGTAGACAAATTTATGGACTCCCATTATGTAGGCCAAATCGTCAGTGTGGTAAGGATGAGCCGGATAGCGGTAGGAATAGAGATATACCTAAAAAAAGAGAGAAAGGATCGAGAGAAAAAAGACAGGAAAATTATCGCTTTGAGACCATAATAACCTAAAGTACTTTTGGCTTGCTAGTATCAGAAAAATCGCTTTTCAAAACATAACTTTTTTGGGGTTTTCCCTTATTTTGGGGATACTCAGGCCGAGTTTGCCAGTGTGCGGTAGCCTACAGTATCCCTTTTGATGTGATAGTTCTTCAAAAGATTACCGTAACCAAAACTTTTTAAATTATTCGCATTTTAATTCACATGAATAAAGTTTAACTCATCTTGCAAATTATAAAATTCGCGCAATTTTTATGAGATAGGAATACAGTAGCTTACTGTATTTTTTCATAAGAGAATGCGAAAAGTTCTGTGCAACGTGATGAAAAACCCCAAAAAAGTTATGTTTTGAAAAGCGATTTTTCTGATACTAACAAGCCGAAAATAATTTGGGTTATTGTGATCTCAAAACGATAATTTTCCTGTCTTTTTTCTCTCAATCCTCTCTCTCGTTTTAGGTATATCTCTATTCCTACCGCTACCCGGCTCATCCTTAT
Source organism: Oscheius sp. JU1382 (assembly GCA_932521405.1). Classification (NCBI taxonomy): domain Eukaryota; kingdom Metazoa; phylum Nematoda; class Chromadorea; order Rhabditida; family Rhabditidae; genus Oscheius; species Oscheius sp. JU1382. Next base: position 9,558,034 of record OW051479.1, read on the forward strand.
CTCATCGACGATTTCTCGATTTGACTTGCCAGAATGGCTGTAAGCAAGAATTTGCCTTTTTCTTGGCCAGTTAGGGTTTCTTGATTTTTCGCAGGTATCCGAGTATCAGACATATTCAAGACATCCTCATCACGATTCAAAGTTTGCATTTCCAAAAAAACTGAGCGCTAAGAAAAGAATTTGTAGTGAAAAGAAAGAGATAAGAGAAGAGCTAGCGTGGATTGATAAGACTATCCAAAACATTCACACTCTCACGATTTTATGTTTAATATCGCAAACGGCTGGCGGTTGTCTATTGTCTTGGGCTCAAAGTAATTCACAACGGGTAGAAATAATTTGTTTCAGTCTGGACGCAGTTTTCGAAGAATTCCTTGCAGCTCCCCATCAATTGGCATTTTTATGAGTTGTATCTCAAAAGCCGGAAGCTCCTTATCAGCCATCTGCTAACAACTCCTATAAGTTTTCCTTTTCACTAACTGCAACTATTTTTTTCAGCCATCCATCTCTTTAAAAATGGAGTCTGGCCCGAGTCGCGAAGAGAATGATCTGGTTTTACAATTGCATGAAGTTCAGGCTATTATAATTGAGAAATATCGAGAAATACACTCTGTCAAGAAAGTATAGATACACCCCCTGATTTCAGCGTTTCTGACGGATATCGTATCTGTTCTGTCTAAGTCCTTTTTTATCTGACAGAACACCTTCTAAGACCTCCGGAACTAGGCTCTAATCGTGAGTTTGTAATCATCTGCAAAACTGAGGGCAAAGCCCTTGAAAACTAGGTGTCAACAAAATATAGATACTCTTAATTTTTTAACTAAAAACCAACAATTTTTAACAACAACTATTTCTAATATCGGGTATATCTCCGTTAGCCTGAATTACATCACAAATTCGATTTTGGATAGAATCGTAAAGCTTTTTTAATAATGTCTGGTCTACAATAACCCAAGCGTCCTTTATCCCTGTTTTAGCTCTTCTAGGGTGTCATATTGTTTCCCATTGTTGTAAATTCGACGTGCAAGAACACCTCAAATATTCTCCATTATATTTAAGTCTGGGGACCTAGTGGGCCAAGGAAGAACGGTGATATTTTTGGACTGAAGAAAGCCAAGAGTAGCTAGAATACTGTGAATCGCAGCATTATTTTGCTGATAAACTAGGCTGCGACGGCGGTTTTTGGCAAAAAAAGGTACAATAGACTTATCCAAAATATCAATATGATCTGTGGAATTCATCCTAGACGTAGTAAAAACTAGATCAACACGTCCAAAGGCAGAGATAGATGTCCATGTCATTATGCTTCCTCCGCCAAAGTTGCGTGTTGTTTGATAAATCTTTCCTTAAATCATGCCAGTAGAATGCAAGGTTATCCGAACCATCAAGGTTCCACTTCTTTTCATCAGAATAAACAACCTTAAAGCATATAAATTACAAACAATTTGCAAATTAACCTTTGTCCAATTCAATTAAATGTTTGTCCTACAAAAGTTGACTCTGGCAGTTTTATGTTGTAGCTTTAGAGCTGGAGCGTGTTTCTTCTTCTTGTGTACGATTTGTCCATTACGATGTAAAGCTTTTCTAACTGTTTCGTGAGAGACATTAAATCCTAACTCTCCAGGAGCTTGAGAAGACATTATATTAGAGAAGTGATTGATAACACGACGAGCTGCTCTTGAATTAAGTTTTGGAGGTCGTCCTGTACGACATTTCTTGTAATATTGACTTTTCGGCGAAATAACATGTTGAATTGAATATTTGGAGCGCTGAACTTTCTTGGCAATTTCGGAATAACTCAATCCGGCCTCGTGAAGGGCTTTAATTCTAATCTTCTCTATCTCACTAAGTTCCTTGCCCTTAGCCATACGAAATAAATCAAATAATACTAATAAGTGATGGAAAAGTCAAAAACCAAATCAAATAACACAAAAAACAACAACAAAATGACACTAATAAATAAAATAAGGCGTTTCCTTGTAAGTATCTATATTTTGTTGACACCTAGTTTTCAAGAGCTTTGCTCTCAGTTTTGCAGATGATTACAAACTCACAATTAGAGCCTAGTTCCGGGGGTCTTAGAAGGTGTTCTGTCAGATAAAAAAGGACTTAGACAGAACAGATACGATATCCGTCAGAAACGCTGAAAGCGGGGGGTGTATCTATACTTTCTTGACAGAGTGTAGAGGCTAAGAATCGACAAATACAAGAAAAAAAGGAAGAACTAGCTAAGATGAATAGCGAGAAGAGTAAGACAGAAATAATACTCGAAGTTAAAAAAATAGGGCGAAGAGAAAGTGAAAGTGTCCCGAAAAAGTTATGTTTTGAATTCCATGGAAGACAACAGGCAATAGAAACAAGCCTGGAGATGGAGATGGAGATAGGTCCAGCTCCTTCACGCAGTTTTGATCTGACGTTGGAGTTTGAGTTGGTAAACCTTCAAAGGCAGGTGGCAAATGTAGAATCCCACATAGAAGAATTGACTCGACAAAGGAACATTTTGTTGGGTTTGTTTAAAATTGACTAATTGGAGGAGGTTTTTAGTTCAAATTGCAGCTGAAAAAGCAAGTACATTTGAGGAACAAAACACATCGGTAAGATTTACTCTAACTTTTAGAATTTGCTTATAGATATTAATCTTGGGCGATAGTGGAAATTTGGATTCAATTTACTTGCTCGATTCGAAGGCTCAAAGTTGGAAGAAGCTGATCATCACTCTTCCAGTGGAAATGCAAGATTTTGGAGCTGTTGTCCTTAATGAAGAAATCTATATTTTTGGAGGATATGCCAATTATAATGCTAAACAAGGCTGTTATAAATTGAAAAATGATGGAACTTGGATGCAATTGGCATCGCTAAATCAAAAAAGATCTGATATTTCCAGTAGCTCTCTGGTTTACAAAGGAGACATCTGGGTTATTGGAGGAACTTCTGAAGTGATTTTTAGAGAGTCTTTAAAATCAGTAGAAAAGTATGATATTTCCCAAGACAAATGGATCTACATGCCGTTAGTTTTTCTCAAAATTCAATTAAAAGTCTTCCAGAGAAATGATTTTTGCAAGATATGGTGCAGCAGCAGCAGTATTTAAGGATCGAATATTTGTCACCGGAGGATACAATGAAAAAAGATTAAAATCTGTGGAGATGTTTGATCCAAAACTACAGAAATGGATTTTATTTTGTGATTTGCCTTTTGAAGTTTCCGGCCATACGATGCTAATCGACAATTCAACTCTATCCATTTTCGGAGGCAATTCAGAATCTGGTCGATTAAATAGAGTATGGGAAATGGATATCGAAGATCCCGAGAAGAAATGGACAGAAAAACAGAGTTTTAAACATCCACGACATTCTTTTGGAATAGCAAAACTCTCATATGGAATTATTATATTTGGTGGTTATGGAGGAAGTGATACATCCGAAATATTTGATGGAAATGAGTGGATTTATGGACCCAGACTGCCTAAAGATTTATCATTTTTTGCTTATGCAACCATTCCTCGATCTCTTGAAGAAAAATTCTATCTAGCTGACGCTAAAGCTAGTAATTTTAGTTTGATCAACCGCTCGACTTCTCTAGAATTGAATGAAAATCAAAGGATTGAGCAAGAAAGATTGGGAAATCAACAAAGCTTGATGCTCCATGGTTTGTTCCAAATTGATTACTTTCTAAGGGAATTTTAGCTTGGGCTTCCAACGGAAATACACTTGAACAAGAGAGCAGAATGGAACAAAATACATCGGTAGGATTTTTAACTTTTAGACTTTGCTTGTAGGTTTTAATTTTGGGCGGTTGGTCAACTTTGAATACAATTTACTTGCTCGATTCGAAGGCTCAAAGTTGGAAAAAGCTGAACATCGCACTTCCAGTGGGAATGCAAGGTTTCGGAGCTGCTGTCGTCAATGAAGAAATCTATATTTTTGGAGGATATGCCAATTATAATGCTAAACAAGGCTGTTATAAATTGAAAAATGATGGAACTTGGATGCAATTGGCATCGCTAAATCAAAAAAGATCTGATATTTCCAGTAGCTCTCTGGTTTACAAAGGAGACATCTGGGTTATTGGAGGATCTTCTAGAGATTTTGGAGATACTAGAGAGAGTCTAAAATCAGTAGAAAAGTATAATATTTCTCAAAATAAGTGGATCTTTTTTTCCCATGACAAATGGACCTACATGCCGTTAGTTTTTTTCTCGAAATTCAATTAAAAGCCTTCCAGAGAAATGAATTATGCAAGACGTAATGCAGCAGCAGCAGTATTTAAGGATCGAATATTTGTCACTGGAGGATGGAATGGAGAAATCTTAGAATCTGTAGAGATGTTTGATCCAGAACTACAGAAATGGATTTTATTTTGTGATTTGCCTTTTGGACTTTATGCTCATACGATGCTAATCAGCAATTCAACTTTATCCATTTTTGGAGGCTCTTCAGAATCTCGCCGATTAAATAGCGTATGGGAAATGGATATCGAAGATCCCGAGACGAAATGGACACAAAAACAGAGTTTTAAACATCCACGACATTCTTTTGGAATAGGAAAACTCTCAAATGGAATTATTGTATTTGGTGGTTGGAGAGGAAATGGAACAATATCCGAAATATTTGATGGAAATGAGTGGATTGATGGACCCAGACTGCCTAAAGATCTATCATTTTTTGCTTATGCATCCATTCCCCGCTCCCTTGAAGAAAGATTTTTGGAGACATTTTTTAGACAGGAGCAGCCGAGAAATCAGCAGAATTTAACGCCCAATGGTTTGGTCGAAAGTGATTTATTTTTAGAGAATTTTAGCTCAAAGTGCGGTTCGAACAGAAAGTAAAGTTGAAAAACAGAGCGGAGGACAACAAAATACATCGGTTCGATTTTACTTTTATTCCATTTTTTGTAGGTTTTAATCTTGGGCGGTTCTTTTTGTTTTACTACGATTTACTTGCTCGATTCGAAGGCTCAAAGTTGGAAGAAACTGAGAATCACTCTTCCAATGGGAATGCGAGATTTTGGAGCTGTTATACTCAATGAAGAAATTTATATTTTTGGAGGAAGTTTCATTAATACTTATCATCAGCACTGTTATAAATTGAAAAATGATGGAACTTGGATGCAATTGGCATCGCTAAATCAAAAAAGATCTGATATTTCCAGTAGTTCTTTGGTTTACAAAGGAGGCATCTGGGCTATTGGAGGATGTTTAAACGGATTCTCTTTAAATTCAGTAGAAAAGTATGATATTTCCCAAGACAAATGGATCTACATGCCGTTAGTTTTTCTCAAAATTCAATTAAAAGTCTTCCAGAGAAATGATTTTTGCAAGATATGGTGCAGCAGCATCAGTATTTAAGGATCGAATATTTGTCACTGGAGGACGGAATCGAGAAAGATTAAAATCTGTGGAGATGTTTGACCCACAACTACAGAAATGGATTTTATTTTGTGATTTGCCTTTTGAAGTTTCCGGCCATACGATGCTAATCGACAATTCAACTCTATCCATTTTTGGAGGCTCTTCAGAATCTCGCCGATTAAATAGCGTATGGGAAATGGATATCGAAGATCCCGAGACGAAATGGACACAAAAACAGAGATTTAACCATTTACGAGCTGCTTTTGGAATAGAAAAACTCTCAAATGGAATTATTGTATTTGGTGGTTTGGGAGGAAGTGGAAAAACATCCGAAATATTTGATGGAAATAAATGGATTAAAGGACCCAAACTGCCTCAAATTCTATTATCTTTTGCTTATACGTCCATTCCCCGATCTCTCGAAGAAAGACTTCTGGAACAATTTTCTTAAATTCAATTTACCCTCCTCCCACATCTGCTGTTTCTAACCAGAAATCCAACTTTATTAAAATATTTTTTTGAATCTAATCGCGATCAGCTGGGAAAAGAAATCAGCCAGAAATGGTATTCTTTTGACTCGTCTGCAGGTCTTCCCAGGTTTATTTCCTCTTTCTTCTGTATGAATGGCTTCCTCGATTTTATTCTTTGCCTCATCGACTTTTATTTTCCTTTTTGTTTTTTCCTCAACATTTTTTGCAACTCTTCCTCATCTTTTTCAACCTTTTCGTAGACTTCTTTGAACGAATCGCAGCTAAGATGAATACAGAATCCAAAAGAGCAACAAATTCCCGTAGAAGTGAAAATTAAAGGCAAATGAATAGTCAAAATGATTTCTTCTTGAGTCCTTCTTTTTAAAAAAATTCTTCCATCGTCTTTTGGGGATTTCTTGCGAAATATTTCTTGTTGCCCGGCTTCTTGAGGTCGCTTTCTTTTAAATAAATGACCTACTCATTTGAGCGATTGATTCACCAGTCGAATTAGTGGAATTGATACTAACTTTGGCTGATGGAATCGAGAGTCTTTTGAGAAAGCTGGAAACATCTATCTATCTTATCTTATCTTACTTTAAAATAAAGCTGATCCTGTTTTTCTGTCCGTCCGTCCGTCCGTCTGAAGCCTTGCCAAATCCTGTCAGAATTCAGATTATAGCTTTCCCATGGGCGGTCGCTTTTTTAAAAAGAATTTTCCCTTTTTTGAAAATTCGAAAGGCTTAGTAAAGGCAATACACTGCGCGTCATAATTATAGGTAACCCTCCATTTTTAGCAGTTTGAGGGCTTTGCTGGCATTTTCCTTTCTTGGCAGCTATTTTATTCGATTCAACAACTCTAAAAAACCCCAGAAAAAAGGATTCAGCAAAAAAGTTTCACTCCCCGAATTTCCTAACACCAAAATGGTAAAAAGTGACCGCGTCAAAATTATAGGTAAATTACCGTATTTTTCATTTTTTGATAAAGAACTACATTTATTAGCAATGAAAACAACAAGAAATAACAGTTAATACTTTGTTACTCCTCCCTTTGCTGCAACTACGTCTAACAAACGTCTTGGCATAGAATCCACAAGGTTTTGTAGAGCCCTTTGAGGGATTCGATTCCACACTACGAGAATAGCTTTTTAAAGTTCTTCTATGCTTGTATATTGTTTGGCATTTTTGTAGACATCTCTTACAACAACGCTTCACATATTTTTCATTGGGTTGAGGTCAGGCGAGCAAGCTGGCCATTCAAGGAGATCGATCTTCTTTGTACGGAACCAATCAACAGTAGACTTACTCACATGAATAGCAGCATTATCCTGCTGGTGTGTAAGATTCTCTAATAAAGAATTGACGAATGGCGTTGACGGATCGACTAAGATAGTGAGCGATCTCAGAGTAATTCTTACGAGCATGACGGAGTGCTTTTGCCTTTGCCCTTTCCTCTGGAGTGAAGCATGTACTGCGCGGCATTTTTCAGTACGAATATAGGAATTAGGATTAACTTAGGAAATAATTTATATTCAGGTGTATAGAACGGTAATACGGTAGGTAAGCGACAAAATACAGTAATTTACCTATAATTTTAACGCGGTCACTTTTTACCATTTTAGTGCTAGGAAATTCGAGGAGTGAGATTTTTTGCTGAATCCTTTTGTCTGGGGGTTTTTAGAGTTGCTGAATCGAATAAAATAGATCCCAAGAAAGGAAAATGCTAGCAAAGCCCTCAAACTGCTAAAAATGGGGGGTTACCTATAATTATGACGCGCAGTGTAGTAAGAGAAATCAACCAGCTTGTTTACCAAATAAACAAACTGAATTCACATGAAATTAAGTCGAATTCGCACATACTTTATGATTGTGGTGCAAATATGATTTAGATGCGACTTTTCCATCTTTGTCATTGGTCAATTCTTTGTTTAGAGCAGAGATAGAATCTCAGGGTGAATTACCCGCTCGCCTTAAAGAAATAAAAATAAATTATGAAAATGTTTTGGAACTTTGCGGAGTTTCCACACCAAAACACGTGAGATCAACAAACTGAGATCCATTTCCCTTCCCCTCTCCCTCTATCCTTGTCATTACTCTTTATTCTATGGAATTATTCTCATTACTGCCACCACTACAAATATGGATATCCGGCCAATGTTCACTATTCTTCAAGAGAACCATCTCGTGGGTTCAAAAGGACCACACCATAGGCGATAAGCATTATCACCGTGCCGTAAACTCTAGAAAAAAGAGAGATAATAGTGCATATCCAGCTACTGAATTCCGTAAAGATAAGAGTGGTACGGAGTCAAGAACGGAGATAAGACCACAACAGGAGCAAGATCTGAAGCATATCGGTGAACCACCACCCACGCACGCCGTCAAGTTCCACCGCCTCCTGTCCAGTCAGAAGAACCAGTACAGCCAGCACAAAGAATGGAGAGGAAAAACGTTCAATTACCGTCGTACGGCAATAGTGAACCCTTCAGAGGATTCATTAGACGGTTGAATGATTTCTTAAACCTCCACAGCTACACTCTGGAGGAAGCTCTAAGAGCTCTTCCAACGACACTCACTGGAAGGGCTAGTCTCTCATCGAGAATGGTCCTTGGGAACAACTTAATCTCGAACCAAATGTACGACAAAGGTTAATTGAAAAATTATTTTTTGCTGCTCTCTTTAGAGATTTCAGAGAAATGGCCGAACATATATTATACAAATGATTTCAGATTAATAGTACAACAACGTATTGGATAGATGCATCAAGATGTGATGTATCTCAAGCCCTCTAGTGATTAATTGGACCTTTCCAGCCGACGAAACAAGACTTTCCGGCTCAATGAACCAAGCTTGGACAAGGTTTCCATTATTATCGAGTGGGGATCTGACCTCGTGAGAATAAAGCGTAGTAGTAGCGAAGATCAGCATCATCTATAGAAGCAATCTTTATTCAACGATTATATCCCCATTTGGAATCTTTCTTTACATTTGGCATTAACAACATCGACTAGATGAATAAACGTAGATTTTGAATCACTGCTGTTTTGGTAAAGGACCAAACTGGACTTTTGTTTTTGAATCCTCATGTACTTACTTTTGGTTCTCCAAAAGGACAGTTCTGAGATAGTCTGAGAGGGTTATATCCACAACATTTACCCTTTACCATTTTGCTTAGGACTCCATTATCAAAAATAAGACGAAAATATCAGAAGCAATAAAGCAGAGTCCTTTATTAGAATGGAAAGACTGCTTCCAAATTTCCAAGGCATCAATATGGTACGGTAGCTCACTTTGCTACGATAGAGGGTTTTTTTTCAGACGAGTATATTCGAAAGTTGCAACGGTCTACTTGAACCGTATGAACTCTCGACTTTCTCCTCACAGAATGGGATCAACCTCGAACCTGTGCTCCTTCAACTATAAAATTTCCCATGAAATTGGCAGTCAGTTGTATTGAAAAATAGAATAGGTTCTTGCTATTTAACCCATTCGAATCCACTGCAGCCATATGTGGCTGCAGCAAAATGGTCGCAATGGACCACTGCAGCCACATGTGGCTGCAGGTGGTTTTTCATCGTTTTTTCACGGTTTAATACTATTTTATTTATGTAATTTAGCAAAATTTATGAAATTGTGCAAAACAATTAACACAAACAAATTTTAAGCACTTTGAACACTTTGTGTTAACTCGGTTTGGATTCTTTCTAGCTTCGCTACTGCCCTCTAATTTTGTTTTTGCTTTATAACACAGATAGCAATTTCTTCTTGTTTTTCCTTTAGGTCCAGAGATTTCTTCCAAATATCTATGTGTTTTATGTCTTGGTGGTTGGTCTATATTTTCCAGCAGTGCTTCAATAATATCCATGTTTGAAACTTCTTCTTCTGATTCAACGGAGTAAGATTCCTCGCTTTCATCTTCGAAATCATTCTCATCGGATCCAGTACTGCTTTCGAGGTCGCTTTCTAGACGCAAAGAGTCAAAAGAATCGTTTAATTCTTCCATTGAAAAATAGACCTAAATTATAAGCATAAATTACAATGAAGCCTAAAATAGTACAAATATAATAAAAATAGTAAAAACAAGCTGAAATGTTAAAAAAAGCTCAAAAATCAGACTCATAAAATTATAAACTTTGTAAAAAATAGTTTGGTCCGTACATGAAAAAAACGCGTTGGGTTCGAATGGGTTAAGATCTCTCCTCATGTGAAACTCTCCGCTTGTATTAACTCTGGCTCTAATCTCTCCAAGCAACTTGAAGCCCTCGTTTGTTATCTGGAACGAAAAGAGTTCTTCAGTACTGAAGCAAAGCTTCCTCAATTAAGTCAGCTCGATCGGTAAGAGTGCCTTCACAGTCAATAAAAAGTTTAGATTTTATGGGGCGACAAATAAATTCCATTCGATTCAGGAGATGAGTAAAAATATTCGAGTCAGACTCCGCGACATGAGAGATTGGACCTTCGTCTTGCTGACTCAACACTCATTAGACCGATTTATTAGCGGTTTTATCAAGCACTACATCATGTAGCAGATGATTTATTCAGTCTAAAAAGTTTCAGAAAACAGGATGGCTGCTACGGCTGTGGAACTGATGTTGCCTGTTTTCTGGAGGTCTATCAGATGCAACTTCTTCAATTCGCTCTTTATAACGAAGAAAATTACGAGAATGTTAGTGGGATGGACTGGGACTTGTTTTCACAAACTTGGTATTCAATCGACTTGTTTATTCATTCCTTTCAGAATGTGCGAAATCGAGCAGTGGAAGGACCAATATAGACTCATACCATATTCTCAAAATGTCCTTAATGTTATCGCCAATTTGACGGAGATTCTTGGCGGTCAATATTTTTCTACCGTAACTTTTATAGTTTTCTTTATTCAAATTATAATTCAGATTGATCGAATACTGAGATCAGGAAATGCCGAAGAAAGTTTTATTTTCCCAACTTTAATTGAGGAGGTTCGTGAAAAAATTCAGAGCAGAACACTTCTTTTGAATATTTTCGTAGAAATGTATCATAATGACCTTCTACTTCTAAACTATAAACTGATTGTGTAACTTGATCGAGAGTAGTCTATACGAGTAAAGACGCAAATAAAGTCTTTTACGACTAACTCTCTAACTCTAAAAGATTCTATGGGTGTCTGCCCCTTCGTCCGTCAGTCCGAAGCCCTTGGGTTAAGTTCTGTCGAAATCCGTACATTCTCAAGATGAGGCAGACTTGACAATTAATCTCAAGCTCGTCAAATAAATTCTCGATGCAATCGATTATGTTATCCTACTAGTTTTTATATAAAATAACTCGAAATAAGACCAAAAAAAATTGTTAATTTTTTTTAAATTTTGCCTGTGAAGGTAGTCAAAATAGGGGTTTTTGGGGGTAAGAATGATAGCAAAAATGCTAGTTTCTTATAAAAATTATGAAAAATGCTCGAAACGAGTTTTTATGATTAGAGTCTAAAATTTTGTGTTATGCTAGTGGATTACGATATTTCTGGGGGACTGTCCCTTTAAAGCACAATTCAGTTGGAATCAATAAATCGGTTTTTGACCAGTGACCTGCTCTACTAACCGAATGAGGTTAGTTCGATCTGCCTTTTTTTCACTTCATTGATTTGCATGAAGCTTCTCAAGCCGTTCCCCTTTCTTTCATGCGTTTATTGATTGGCACTGGCTAGTTTCGATTTACTTCGCCTAAGAGTCATCTTGAGTATGCAGAGCTGTTCTGTTGTTGTTCTCGCCAACATTGGGAGTTTCCTCCCTTGGAAGGATCGTCTGCGTTTTGAGGAGTTGTCTACTCAATTTAGACATCTGCCGTGCAAACCGATTGAATCGACTGGTATTCTACTAAAATTTGGTGTGGTAACTTTCTTTTCTTTTCGAGAATAATGGGATTTAGAACGATGAGGAAAACTACTGTTATTTTGAGTTTAAAGCGGGAATAAGGCAAAAAACTCGTCGTCTTGTTGTACACGATGTCGGTGTGACTGTCGATTATTATATTCCACGCGAAGTGATAATAGACAATAATAATAGAAAACTTGTGTTTCGACATCTCGTGAAAATGGCTGCCTCGGATTATTTCGAGTTCTCCGCTTATCTTTTCAACAAGCTTATTTCCTTCTTCTCAATTAGAAGATATTCTTTCGTAAGTTTCAGTTCCTTGTTAGAGCCGCAAGATCTCCCCTTTTCTACTCATTAAACTATCAGAAAAGAGGATTTACCGTATTTCCTGCATTAGAGGCTTTAATAGTGACAAACTACCTGTCGGTCTTTGATCCCCTTTCACTACCTTTATATCAAATTATAAGCAACTCAAAAATTAGTCGTTTCTTAACTCTTGAAGGAAGCCGTATTGTTCCTAAAAGCTAGTTATTTATCACTTGTTTTCATAATTTTCAATCTTCTGCTAAGTCGTAGCTTTTGATTTCTTCTTCAAGTTTGTAGAAGATCCAAGATTATGAAAGCTAATGATCAGTTCAAAAAACATAATAAGTTGCTCAACAAAGGACTCGTCTATGTGAGAGGATACCGTATGCTGGATACGGTATTAATAATAAACTGTCCATGACTCAAAAGAAAATCTTAAAGTGATGGATCCTAAAGACGTAAACCATTCAAATAGCGCAAAAACCGTACCGAATAAGTCACAATCCATTCCAAAGCCACAAACTCTGCTATAAAATAAAAATATTTCCAGATGTACCCGTCAAAAAGTACTTCTGAAGTTGTGACGGAAGTATTCACGAAAAAAAGATCGCTCCTTCCCGACAAATTATTAGTATTCTTCGATATGGAAGGAAATCGTGCCCAAAGCTTTGGAGCTGAGGCATGGAATTTCCTGGAATGTCTGAAAAGTGAGCTCCAACTATCGTATCTTTCCCGATTCAAGCCATTTAAACCTTTTAGATGTTCATGAAATTGAAATTATCGACGGACCTTTGATATTGAAACCAAACGAAATGGAACGATTTGGGCGTCTCCCTTTTTGGAGAACAGTAGGTTTCTCCTTGTTTTCGTCCAGCTTCCCTCCTATAGGCAAAGGAAATTAGCCTACGCTTTGGAGGTCTATCAACTTTGAATTGGCGCATGAATTTTGGAATTGACGATGAGTTCCTGCAGAGTCTGATTGACCAGGAGGCTAACTATTTCTCAACCAACACAACTTGCAACATAACTTCCGAATTTCTCTTGAAATACATCAAGGTAGTTTGAGAGATATTTCAAAGCAACTTCTAGAATTGTGTGTCTGGCGCTCCTGTACTTCGTTTTCTTGAGTTTCCAACTTCTAGAACCTTAATTTCCGAGCCTGACATTGTGACTTTGGGATTTGAAGTGGTGATCAGTTCAACTTCATATCTAACGGGAGTAAAAGCAGTGGATTGCAGAAAGGGAGGACACAAACATGACCAAATTAAAGTGGTCAATAAATTCAAGTTCAATAGCTTTTGGATTATTGTTACGCTGTTTAAATATGAATGCGAGTAAACTTTGATGTGTTACATTTTTGATATACACTGCTCCACATAATCATTGCGCCACCAACGATTTTTGGGGGAAAATCTGATTTTTAAGGTTTCCTCAAAAGCTATGTTATAGGAAAGGTGTGTTGGGACATTACTGAATTGTACAGCTAAGTTAAACTGGAATTCGAAATAAGCAAAAAAAAAATTCCCACTTGTATGAAAAAATGCGTTTTGGCGAATCCACATAATCATTGCGCCACTTCATTTTTTTCAAATTTTATTGTGTTTTTTTCAGTTTTTTGCACTCGTTCTGTTTTTTTTTAGTTTCGTTATTTTGTTTCCAGGTAATGAGAGCTGGAAGGCCGCTTTCTGGTTACGAAAAGGGGCAAATCGATGCCAAGCATGCCTTGAGTATGTCAAATCACCAAATTGCTCGAGATCTTGGTTGCCATCATCGAATTATTGGCTCGTACCTTAACAACCCAGCAACATATGGTACTAAGAAGAGCCCTGGTCGTCCTCCGGTAATTACCCAACGAGTAAAACGCCGAATCCTCCATGAGGCTTCAAATAGCTGTACGACATGCAGGAAGATCAAGGCTGATCTACGCTTAAAAGTTTCGACGGAAACAGTCAGATGCGTAATTTCGAAGAGCAACTTCATAAAATGGCAGAAAATGAAAAAAGCTCCACAATTAGAAAGCCATCACAAAAAAGCTCGTGTTGCTTTTGCCAAGAGAAATCAGCGAACTGACTAGCATTCGGTATGCGCTTAACTTTTGGCATTTTCTTTTTTAGATTGTCTTTTCGAATGAAAAAAAATTTAATTGTGATGGTCCGGATGGTTGCAAGTCATACTGGCATGATCTCCGAAAATCAAAACTGCGTTTCTCGAGACGAAACTTCAAGGGAGGTGGCCTTATAGTTTGGGCAGCTATCTCGTCGACAGGACGTGTGAAGTTATGCTTTGTTTCGAAGAAAATGAGTGGAGCAGATTATCGCATAGTCTTACGCCGTGGTGTCCTTCCATTTTGGCGCCGAAATCGAAACAAGAACTTCACTTTTATGCACGATGGAGCCCCAATACACCGAGCCCATGCAACGCTAACTTGGCTCTAGCGCAAGAGAATCTCGTTATTAGAGTGGCCAGCATGCTCCCCTGATTTGAATATCATAGAGAACGTATGGAGCTTCATGGTTCATAAAATCTATGGTGGAAACAAGACTTATAGCGACGTTCAGCAGCTTAAAATGGCCATAATTGACGCTTGGCACAAAGTCGGCCAAACTTTGCTTGACTCGCTCTATCAGAGCCTTGATGACCGTCTATTTCAAGTAATTCAGCGTAACGGGGCTGCCACTGATTACTGAGTCATTTTCTAGTCTTTTTCATTGTTATTTCGTTAGTTACTAAAGATATTTTCGAAGTGGCGCAATGATTATGTGGATTCGCCAAAACGCATTTTTTCATACAAGTGGGAATTTTTTTTTTGCTTATTTCGAATTCCAGTTTAACTTAGCTGTACAATTCAGTAATGTCCCAACACACCTTTCCTATAACATAGCTTTTGAGGAAACCTTAAAAATCAGATTTTCCCCCAAAAATCGTTGGTGGCGCAATGATTATGTGGAGCAGTGTACTAAAACATTGACGACGATGTCTTTAGTCTAGGCTTAAAACCAGGGTCCCTCTGGTTTACTTGGGATGAGGCTAAAATGGTCGAGAAGTAATTTTTCCTTCCTTCCATGTCTTTACTAGTACTTTGTAATCGTAAAGGACTAGAGAGTTAGGGAAGAGTAGTGGTAATCCATCTTCATATTTGGAGTGATGAACACAGGTGGGACCAATGCAAGCTTCCACAAAGCTTCCTGCAGCGTTGAATATGGGAATGCCACCTTTGGTACAAATTACAAAAGTTGACGAGTTTTTTGTATTATTCTCCAGTTTGGGAAAGGGATAATAGTTCCTTAATATGTATCCCCAGCTGGCAATGGGAATAGAGAAATTCTTAGAAATAAAAGTGGCTGACGGAGTTCGTAGCATACATATATAAGGTGTTTTTGGATTCGATGAGCATTTGTAAGCAGAGCAGAATCCTTTTATGCCAATGACTGCCATTGACGTGTTGAAAATTACTTCAGACCCTTCTTTGTTCCAGCAAACGGGTGTATCTTTAGGATCGAATTGGGGTTGATTTGTATGAAGTTCTTTTACAATGAGTGTGAAGTTGTCATGAAGGGAGATGAATGGAAGGGTGGTCATCGATGTTTCGTTGGCACAATGTATAGATGGAGTGAACAAACATATAAATGGAGGCTTGTATCCATAAAGACGTTCCGGTAAAAGCTCTCCTTTAGATTCTTCTTCTCTAGGACCAGAATATGGAACACAGTTTACTGTAGGGGGACAATGGCATCTTTCTCCGCATAGTCCTGTATTTGGGGCACGATTCTGTAGTGGTGTAAATCGCACATGTCCAACGGTGCAATTGAGGTAATCCCAGCATAGCATAACTCCATTAGGAGTTTGGTATTTTACCAACGTCGTAGATGATGAGTAGCAGCTTTCTGCAAATAGTATCTGTTTGTCCTTAGCTGTAGAGGGGCATTTGAAAGCCAATGCTGTGTTGGCACAAAAAGTGAGGATTGCGGCAAAAAGGAGATTAGTTGACAGGTTCTTCTTCTTATTTCTTGTGATCATGGGATGATGATTAATAGTTTTCTTCACCTTTTTGGACTGTTCCTCTTCCAGTTCTTCTGGTTTGGGTAATGGAGCCGAAATTTCCAATGGATATAATAGACTCAGAGGTCGAGTGATTTCATTCCCATTGGGAAGTTGAAGTCTAACTGACCGAATTGTGTCTCCGAGTAGTTCTATGATCCTTCCTATTTTCCATAGACCGCGAGGAATATGTTGTTGATGTACAAGTACTAGTTCTCCCAGCTGAGGTGCACGATGAGACAGATAGTGTCCTTGTACATGTTTCCATTGAAATCGTTCTCTAAGTGAGTCGAGATATTCTGTTTGCCATCTATTCCAGAAATGGTCCAATCATTTTGTACTGTTGCACCATGAATCTAGAAGCTCTGTCTGTGTGGTTTCTTTCGGCCTCCATTCTTGTTCTTCTGATTCCAATAGTGGTGCACAAGTATTGGTAAATGGCCTTATAAAGTCGATTGGTCTGATAGCCGTAGGATATTGATCATCAGCATCATTGGGAACATATGTGAGAGGTCTGCAATTGACAACAGCCGTGGCTTCAGCTGATATGGTACGAAGTGTTTTAATATTGGGTAGTAATCTTCCAAGAGAATGAGCTAGAGCGTTTTTGAAAATCCCGACCATTCTTTCATAAAATCCTCCAGCCCATGGTGAGAGTGCAGGGATGAATTTGAATTCCATGTTGTGATGTATGCACAAAGAATTTAATTCAGGGAAGTTCTTGACATCTCTTAGTGGTAACGTGAGGTATACTGCTGCAACGGTCTTGAATTGAAGAGCATTGTCCGATATGAGCGTTTTTGGTGCTCCATGATTGGCTATAAATCTTCTTAGAATGTTGACGAATGTCGTAGAGGACATGTCAATTGCAATTTCTGTATGTATCAACCTGGTGCTGAGACATGTAAAAAGACAGATGTTGACCTTTGTATTTTCCGAAGTGTTG
Source organism: Oscheius sp. JU1382 (assembly GCA_932521405.1). Taxonomy (NCBI): domain Eukaryota; kingdom Metazoa; phylum Nematoda; class Chromadorea; order Rhabditida; family Rhabditidae; genus Oscheius; species Oscheius sp. JU1382. Next base: position 9,574,979 of record OW051479.1, read on the forward strand.
AAAGGTCCAAGGTAGTCCATTCCACAGTGGTAAAAAGGGTACGGTGGTCTTGTCGTTCTTGCATCCGGTAGGTTTGGAAAAGGTGGTAGTGTGAATGGCTTGGCTTTTTTCTTTCGGCACGCGTAACAATTGCTTTTGAGTACGTGTTTGACAGTTATGCGGCCTTTTGGAATCCATACTGTCCTTCGTAATTGGTTGAGAACGCAGTTGACTCCTGAGTGTAGAAGTATGCGGTGGTGATGTAGAATGTAAAGAGCGGTGAATTGACTGTCAGGGGGTAAGTATATCAAAGGAAAGTTATCAACTCTTGTGTTCATTTTGCCATAATCCATTGACTTCTTGGAGATTGAGTTGTTTGATTCGGGCAGGAGACGGTGGTTTTTCTTTTTGAGCCATTCGGAACAGTTGTATTGTAACACTCCATTGGTTAGTGGGAAATTGTCGATGTTTCTTTCCGATTTGTTTATTGATAAACAGCATCACAAATATCAGAGTATTGACCATTTTGTTCCAGCAACTAAATCGATTAGGATCGATTAGTGGAGTTTGATTCTTATCCTTCACAATAGAGGTGTAGATAGGTTGAGGTAGAATAGACGAATTTTTTAGGAGTTCTGTAGCTGCCTTTACTATTTCTTCTTCATTAGGTTCAAGTTCTTCTAGGGGCCAATTATCTTCGGAGTATTGTAGAAATTGTGGGCCATTCCACCAAAGCGTATGTTTTATCAGGGTTGAAAAGTCACATCCTCGGCTGGCCAAATCTGCCGGGTTGTCTTCAGAACGGACATGATGAAGTAGCGTTGATGGGGCCTTCGATCGGATGTGATTGACTCTATTGGTGATGAAAACTGGTAGATGTTTGGAGGATCTACACCATGAAAGAGCCACTTTTGAGTCTGACCAGATGTGAGTAGAATATAACGTAACATCCAGCTCCTTCTTGAGATAGTCTACAAGGGATGCAGCTAGAACCATAGCAGATAGTTCCAATCTTGGAATAGTTAGGGCTTTCTTCAGTGGTGAAATTCTGGTTTTTGCCATCAAGAGGTGTACTGTAGATGAAGAGTAGGACTTTACACGGAGATAGGCACAGGCTGCGTAGCCATCTTTGCTTGCGTCGGCAAAAACGTGAAGAGAGATTTCCTTGTCCAATGGAATTTTGACGAGAAGCCTTGGTATTTCTATTTCTGGTGTTTTAGTTGTATTTGATATGAGAAGTTGATTCCATTCTTTCATCTTGTTATCGGAGAGAAGATCATCCCAAGACGTTGTTTCTGTTGAGATTGATTGGAGAAATAATTTGTAGGTCAGGATTACTGGAGAGAGCAGACCTAATGGGTCAAATGAAGACGCTACAAATTTGAGAACTTGTCGTTTTGTCCATGTTTTTTGTTCTTTGGATTGCTGTAGAGCTACTTTGATTACATCCCTTGCTGGAAACCATTTAATCCCAAGTAGTTTGTAGCAAGCATCAGGTGTTGTACCTTCTTGTTCAGATAGAAACTTCGTAGTTGCATTATCACTGGATATCCATTCACGTAGATTCATTCCTCCTCTGGAGAAGAGGTCTTTTGACTGAGCATAGATTTCTTTGGCTTCTTCGGGAGATTCCGCTGTGATGAAAGTATTGTCCACGTATAAGTTGGTGAGAATCTTTTTAGAAAGCTCGGTTCCTTGGTTAGCAAGATGGAAGTGTATGGTTGCCGAAAGCATGAAAGGGCTGGATACAATTCCGAATGGAACGCGACGAAATCTGTAGACAACCAGGTTGTTTTCTGAGGGAGGCTTAGCAGGATCTTTGAGCCAGAGGAATCTGGTGAAGTCTCGGTCGGGCTCTTCAAGTCCAACCATCAGGAAAGCCTTCTCGATATCAGCAGATAAGAGAATGGGTGTCAATCGGATTCGTAAAAGTATTCCAATTATGTCGGGAAGTAGATCAGGTCCTTTGTACAGAGTTTCGTTGAGACTCAGTTTACCCTTTTCTTTAGCTGAGGCGTCGAAGACCATTCTTACTTTTGTAGTCTTTTTGTTTTCAGTGATGACAGCATGATGTGGTAGATAATGAGTTAATCCTGGTTGAGTCAGTGGTTCTGTAACCACTTCAATGATGTTCTTTTGTAATTGATCCGATAGAATCTCTTGATATTTCTCCAGATTAACTTGATTCTTGTTCAGTGTTTTCCATGTGTGCCAGAGCCTTGAATAAACGATCTTCCAGTTAGATGGCAAATCAATGGTGGGGATACGAAATGCCCATTTGACGTAGAATCTTTCTTCTAACTGATCAAATCGTATATGGCGTTGAAAGTGAGCCAAGCATTTCTTGTCTTCCTCAGTGGAAGGTGTATCCATAGTTCCAGTAGTTTCGATTGTCCAGAATTTCTCAACTAAGGTATCAATTGTTTGCTTGTTGAGAGGACTTTGTGGATCTTCGTTGGCTGAATAATATACTGATTCCATGGTTAGAGATGGACCAGCTGCAATTATACCAACACGAGTGTTTAGTAAATGAAGACCATTTTCTAGTTGTTTTGAATAGAATTGGTCTGACATGACAAGTTCCCAAAAGTAATCGTTTCCAATTAGTATGCCTGGATTGATTCTTTCCATGTTTACTAAACTTGCATCTATTGAAGAAGATGCTTTTTCCACTAGAGCACATGGTATATCATGGGCAATTTGTGGTAGAGATTTGAGTTCCATGTGGTATGGTTCCTTATCTTGTAGTAGAAGTTCTATCTTATGCAGCTGGGAGTTGAATGTAGATCGTTGATTTCCAAATACGTTGATGACTACGTCTTCTTCTTGAAGCGTGACCAGTTGTAGAGCTTGAGCAATATCTCGTGAAACATAGCTTCTGGTAGATCCAGAATCAAAAAATGCCGTTGTATGAACTTTTAGTTCGGGTTCTTCTGGGTTCCTTAAAGTAACTGGTACACACATAAGCGCCACTTGTTTATGAGGTAGTTCCGTAGGAAATTCCATTGGTTTCTCAGTTTTTGTTGTAGCAATGAGAGTGTGCTCTGTGCTGAGGGTGTGTTCAATAGGAACGATTTCATTGTCTGGTTCAACTGCGAAGTGAGTTTGATGTTTCTGCTGCTGAGGACGTCGTGGAACAGATTGTTGAGAGGGTGGTCGATAGTTCTCGTGATGATGTGATTGATTGGGAGACTTGGGAGATGGAGAATGCCCAGGATGGTGGGTAGGAGGTTGAAGTAATTGCTTGCACAAAGCTGTGTGATGGCGTCGATCACAGTTCTGGCAATTTTTGTACTTTTACAGTTCTTGCTTCCATGTTCTGATGACAGGCAATTGTAACACAGGTGCTTCTGTTTTAATACTTGAATTCTCTGGTCATATGTAGTATGTTTAGTGCACTGTTTAGGATTATGATCATCTCCACAGAATTGACAAATCCTTCGGAAGTTAGGTTTGTGATTGGTATCTTTGTGTTGTTTCTTTTTGATTGAGTCTTTTCCAGAATTATAGTAGACATTGTGATGATTTGTTGTGGGCACCATAGAGTCAATTACAAATTCTCTTCGGACTATTCCTCCTAATATGTCCATTAATTGAATTGGAGTCATATTAGTGTTTGTAGGAACTTTGTCGAGAATACGTCCGCGTATGTTTCTGGGAAGCTTGTTAAATATGGCAGCAGCTAATCCATATTCAGGGGAACCGGTTGGGTCCATTGAGGCAAATTGTCTAACCAGGGAATTCATTTGAGCAAAACGTTGTGGTAGTGTTCTTTCATCAGTATCAGGTAGATTCAGAATTCTGCTGTACAGTATGTGTCTGATCGTTGATTGATCATTGTATGTAGACTGAATTAACGACAGAGCTAGCTGGTAGTTTGCAGCTGTGACAGGAATGCCTGATAGACATTCAAGGGCAGGGCCTTTAAGACATGACTTTAATAAGGAGAATTTTGATCCGGGATCAAGTGAAGTCTTAGAATCGACTAGGGCAGAGAATCGAGTCCAAAATTCGGGGAATTCTACAATGGATCCCGCGAATGTTGGTACGTCTAACCTTGTGAGAAGGGCAGCGTCCAATGCTGCAATTGGCGTGAGAGCCGTATTCATATTGTAGAGCTGTGGAGCTATAGCATGAGGATTGACCAGAGGAGTAGGTGCAGTTACCATAGTTTGTCCTCCATTGAACGTGGTGCATAATCCTTGAGCTGTAGGAAACTGAAGTCTTTGTGGCATTCGTAGCCCTTGTGAGAAGTCTTTTTCTGGTAAGACTTTTGTCGACTTTGGAGAATTGATAAATTCCGATTGGGTAGATTTGATCATATGTGATCGCATAGCATCTTCTTCTGCCGGACTTCCAGGAGGAGTTTGCGGTTGTGGAAGTGTGATTTTTAAGGAGTCAGCTGTTACCTCCATATTGTGAATTCTTGTATCCATTTGCTTCAGTGTTGTGACAGCTTCTCTGACTAGAGCTGTATAGTCTCCTTTCCTATCAATGAAATCAGTGAAGACGTTTTTCTCATTGGAATCGTTATCCATTAGGAGAAGCCATTGTTGATGGAGTGTTTGCAGCTTGGTCAGAGGCTTGAGGATTGCCGTGTGCAGAGCCAAGAGTTCACCAGGAGTGTCAGCAATGTCGTCTTCGATTGTCGCGATAGGATAGTTCTTAGCGGTATCTAGTGCCCGCTGTAGTCTTGCTGCGGCTAGACCGATGGAGCGTCGGTGGTAGTCGAGGTATGCATTGAGTAGCCATTTTGAGATTAGAAGATTGCAGGTCCTGCCGTGGTCGCCATCTAGAAAGAGACTTTTCTTTTCATATCTTCGTTTCTTTTGTGTACGGAGCTTATATATCAATCGTAACATGAGAGAAAGCCCTGAGAGATATAATATTATTTCTGATTGAGTAGGATGTCAAAGAAGTCGAATTTTGTAAACTCGCACCCGTACAAGTTCGGCAACTGGCTAAGGCTTCTCATTAAAATCATTGAACTCGAGTCTTACGTCGCTTTAAATATAATTTTTCAGGGTTTTTTTTAAACAGAAGAGACGACCAGTGACGAAGTTAGGAATCTGAAAGGGCGAATTGCTAAACTCGAATCTACACTTCAAGACTAACGAGATAATCTTCAGAAAATGCCGGAAGTTAATGAGAATGTTGATGAGAGTACCTTGAGCCGTCACCAAACAAAACAACGGGCCGAATTGATCAAAAAACGGGACAATTTGGAGTGGAGAATCGAAGATCAAGAGGATAAATTAGGCAAACTTGTGGATAAGCTAATCACTGAAAAGATGATGCAAGCCCAGTCGAAGAGATTAGGTTGTATTGGTGAGTACCGTCATTGCCGACGGTACTATTGGGTGCCACATAAGTCGCTCGACGCTGGTCTGTGGATACAAGATGTGAGTTATTTCCGTATTCAGCAGAATTTGTTTCAGTTTGGGGTGACAGTTTTTGAGAAGTTTGTGAAGAAATGTGTATCGGATGGACTCAGTTTAGAGGAAGATCTGAGTACGATGGCCAATGGAACAACATCCAAGAATTCCACCCATTGCGACAATGAAATGTAACTTTTCTTAATTTCTATAAACTTATTTTTTCCAGGAATGTTGAGGTGGAGAATTTGTTCAGAGTGGAAGATATTGGTGTCTTGGATAACTTCATATCTTTGTTGGAGTACGAGAAAGAGAATTGAAGAAGTTTTTGACAAACAATTTGGAGCCCATTACGAAGGTAATTCAGCACGGCAGTCAGGAGAGAAGCGTATCATAAAAGATTTACTATTTCGCTTTCAGAACTGATCTTGTTGAAAAGAAAGTAGAGTAGGAGATCCAGGAAGACGAAAATAACGATGATTTTCTTTCCCTTAAGAGTACAGCTCTTGAGTTTTATTATGACTTGATACAGTCGTTTAGCGATAACTTTGTTGACATTTTCTTTTAATCCATTCTTTAGTTTAGAGAATCCTTGCTTACGCTTTTTTTTCAGGATGAGTCTTAAGGAAATTGAAGATAGGCTCGACGAAATTCTTGCCGCTGGTAAAGACTTATTGAAGACAGCTCATGTGTCCCGAGCCAAGGAGATTGAAATGCTGAAAGGTTACGCAGAGTTAGGTGTGGACATCACTAACAACTTTATGCAATGTAGGTTTTTTAAAGTTAATTTAATATAAATTACAGGTTTTTTGTCGGATACCTTTAAGGCTCCAACAACGCGAAATGAGCAAGTAGAGGTTAGTTTATTTGTACGTTAGCAAGCATAAAATTTTCAGATTTACGGGAAGGATCTTGAAGAACAGATCCGAAAGGTCAAGAACTTATGCCGAGACAATTCTCAAGACGGAAGTGATGAGAACAAAGCGATGCTGATGCTGCACTTTCTTCTCTTGTCAAGACAGCTGACATGCGTTTGTCTCGCGCAAGGTTAGTGTTTTTTAAAATTATTTATATATAATTTAATTACAGATGAAAAACTGACTAGCCACCAATAGAAGATTGTTTTGTTTCGTATTGTTGTTTTTTTAATAATAAATTTGCATGTATCTCAAGGTGTTTTTGAATGGGTTCAGGAGCGCAGCTTGGTCCGCGCGGAACACTGTCTCACCTCACGCGTCTCAAAATTACTAAAAGGCATATCATTCAAATTATCTGTCACTGACTACGAGGAGTCACTCCTCTATTTGCACATTCAACATCTCATTACTGTAGCTTTTTATTTCTTTCGACTCGCCGCTTTATCTTCTCTTTCTTTTACTTGCACTTATTGGAGAAGAAAACGGCAGCTGTGTCCAGATATTCGTAGATGGATTCCGTCGTTATTATATCTGACGCAATTTGAAGAGCCAATGCGTTAAATGCTTTATGCAATTCAGTGTTTGGCGTCTCCGATTCGAACTGCTGAGTCTTCTATAAGTAATACCGTTTATACTAGTAAAACTCCATCTTTTTCGAAATAGTAATCAGGTCCACATATCGCAAAGTCTGCAGGGATCTCAGATAGTTTAGAATTTCTCCAAGAGGCGGATTCTTTCCCAGGAATTGCTGCTTGAGGACTCTGTGAAATGCTTCAGCAATGTTTGACGTTCGATGTTGCTTCCAAATTTGTGCCAGAGACCGACGTATTTCTTCAACCAAACGTTCTTGTAATAAAGAGGGAATTGTTGACATTGAGAAAAAGCTGGATGAGTTGTGGGAATGGGAACAGAAAGGAGACCGCTCTGTTCGATTAAGGCCTTGACTTACGTAAGCAATAAGCACAAACTGCGCTAACCTGCGGGAGAAAGATGAGAGATCGGATCCGTCTTACCCAAGCGATAATAGTTGCGTCGTTTTTGTATCCACTTGTAAGCTTCTTTGATTTTCGATTGACTGCCAACGAATAGTGAAATAAGCAACCGTGTAGCTGACTTGTTGAAAAGACTCCTTTTAATGCCTTTATGGAAGCACCTTCGAAATCTGTTATGAAGTGAAGAGCAGTAAGATCTTGATTAGCGGCAATCAACTCTTTTTTCACAATCTCAAATAATTCGCGGTATAGAGACGTTAAGCGCGACTTGGAGAAACAATGGAATAATGGGATTCCTTTTTTCCCAACAGTTCCATGGAGACTATAGAGCTGACCGTTTTGGCTAACTTCTCCTGGAATTAAGCCAGCGGTTCCGTCACCAACAACAAATGATAGTCCTATAATAAATGAAGAAGAGCGCTCAGCTTACATACCGGCAGCAACGGCCGCTTTAATAACACTTCTTTGAAAAAGTACAAGCAGTCCGGGTTTAGCGATTTGCACAAAATTCTCAATTATTCCAGGAATTTTCCCTTCACGGTATTCATCCTATAAGTAAAATGTGTAATCAAAAAGGGAAATTGCAAACTGGTATCTCATCTAATCGACAAACACTTCGTGTTTTAGATTGTGCTCGTGTAAGTTGTGATTTCATCTCATTGAAACAACCAATATTCGAAGCAATTTCTAATCGCTCTTCGCTGGCTGAATTAAATTTTCACCATATTTTCTAACAACAAACGATATCGGTCATTTTGTAGAACCTCGTCGATTAAAGCACAATAGTTGCCAGAAGCGGTGAACTTATTGGGATCACTGCGCAGAGTTTGATAAGTCGAATATCGCATTCTCTTGGCAACTTCTTCTGAATACGTGAAAGGAAGGCACAAATGGGGTTCAGCCATTGGATTAGAAATGAACAAATCTTTGCTGACCTTTAAAGAGTTTTCGGTCCGCGTAAATTTACTAACTTGAACTTAGTTTACTTGACCAATGGAATGACAGCCGGAACAGATGAACATGGCGACTTCATTTTTCAAGTCTCGCTTATGCACAAATACTAGGCATTTTGTAGGATCTGCAGGCAGCCGAAATAATTTTACTTCTTTTCCTTTTTTGCAACGTGCGATTCACATGACCAATGTGCAATCTTTTTCTCTGGCTCATCCGAGATTTCGGCTTCAGCTCGACGCTTTCTGCTTGTTTCATGTTCAGTTTCTTCTTCTGCATCGGAAAAGTCACTAGCCTCAGTTGAATATGTGATTAGCGAAGTATTTGATTGCGAGCTGATCACGTCGCCTACATCGAGAAATTCAAAATTGACGGGTTGACTTGTTGTAATTTCACGACTTCCCGTTTGAACATCCAGGAGTGATCTAATTCGTATAATTTCTTGTGAGTCCAAGTCTAATACGTCCAAGAAGTCTTGAGACAGCTCATCTATATCAGACATATTTAGAAGAGCAAAACAGGATAGATCCGACGACCGAGAAGAGAGACGAAAGGTTGAGACGAATGATTTTTATCCTACAATTTTTATCCTGAAAATCCTTCAGACAAAGTCTTGACATATTTTACTAGGGAGCAATTGAAAGGCGGAATAAGCAAAGTTAAACCTGTAAAGGTGATGAAACTTGAAACTAAAAACTTAAAACATTAAAAAGAGTTTTTCTGACAGTTCTGAGCAAATAAACAATCACTCGATGCGCGAGATGTGAGCCGCAAGATGGGACAGCGTTCCGCGCGGATCAAGCTGCATTCTGAACTATATTTTCGCGGCTAAAACTATATTTCCGCACCAAAACTATATTTCCGCGAAAATATAGTCACCCACCCCTCCCACATAATCCCAAGTACGACTCTACTTCTTCTCTAATCAATCCCTTTTAGATTGCCAGACTATCCAGTCCCAGTTTGGATTCCACCGCCTGTTCCTTCGGTTTACATTCCCCTCGGTGCTCCTGTATTACCATACCCTCAAAAACTTCTAGACGGCAAGTCGAAATCAGCCTGTTCGGAAATTTGTTGCGGAGGTGTTGCTCAATTACTCTGGACAATAATCTCAATCATTCTTGTTGGTTTTATTTTAGTATTGATTTTGGCTCTTTTCTGGGTCTGAATCCTGTACAAATAAAAGCTTATATCCCCTCTGACTGTCGTCAAATAAAAGACAGATCCCCTCGTGCCTGAATGATAGTGAATTGTAGCCGTCAGAAGAGCTTTCACCCATTCTGCTAATCCGCTTGTTCGAGGCATGTACGAAATTCAGTTTTGGCATTCTAATGTCTGTCTGCTTCTTCTCAAACTATTAGAAGAACTTTTTTCTTCAATTTAATCTTTGAAGCGAAAGAGAAGATAAGTTAATTGACTCGTCTCTTACGCATCCATCCATCTCATTTAGTCATCCTTTAAACTCTAAAAACGACAAATTAAAAAACTTTTTAACCTTTTTTTCTCGGGAGCACTACTTACTGTGAAATCATCTCCTTATTCTTTCAGCGTTTCTTTATATGAGTTAAACAGAAGTCCAGCTTGTGATCTTGTAGTGAGATCTACTTAGGCAAATCTCTATACACGTTGTCGAGCCCTCTTTATTTGATCTTCTAATTGAATGAATAATGTGGAAGAGAATGCAAAATCGCCTTCGGTAAGTAGCTGATCAAACGCGATTTCTTTCAAACAAAGGTTCAAAAGTCACTTTTAGGAAGAAAGTGAGATTGAAGAGGCTGATCGGAATCAACGTGTAGCGCCTTATTTTGGCAGCGGAGTGCTCCAACCGTTAGAGGAAGAGGTGGTGAAATTACTGTAAAATAGAATTAAGACAATTTTTAGCGGAAATATTACCACATTTTCAATTATCACACTCCAACGGCGGAATTAAAAGAGTTTCATCAAAGAGATTCGGAGGTATTGCCCCGTGTATGGAATCGGTTTCTTTTTTAAATTAAATTAGAAATTAATGGGTTTTTGTGGAACATTTATGTATTTGAGGGGATATTGCCAACTAGCCTTTGCATATACCGACTTCTTGAAGGCGACGATCTTTCACAAATACAGACAAAGTTTTATTTCCTAATTTTTAAGAAAAAAGCGGTTCAGGGAAGGATTGCCCAGAAAAATAGAGTAAATTTGAGCAAAAAGCGGTATTTTTCCACAGGGAAAGAATGCTGCGTATTGAGGTTGCCATCTACACCGAAAAATTCAAGGCCTAAAGCCTAAAAGTTTTCCCGAATGTTTAGAGATAGTTGTTTTTTTAAAACTTTTCTTCTAATCAATTCTTTAGTTTAACAAATGTTTACTTAAATTTTTTTCAGAATGTCATTCAATGGAATAGAAACAAAACTAGATGAAATGTTGAACAATGGCCGTGCCTTCTTAAAAGCATCTCATCCGAAAGAAGATCAGGAACTTTCTCTTTTAAGAGCCTATACTGAAATAAGAGTTGATTTTTGAACTCGTATTGGAAGAGTAGGTTTTTTAAAATTAAATTAAATTAATATAAATTACAGACTTTGCAGCTGAGAACTTGCAAGTTACGATAACCGAAGATGAGCAAAAATCTGTTAGTTTATTTGTACTTTAGTAAGCAAAAAATTATAGATTTATACAAAAGATCTTGAAGAACAAATATTCAAGCTGAAGGAAACGTATCAAGAAATTGCTCAAAATGACACTGATGACAACAAAGCAAGGTTAATGTTCAGTTTTTTGCAGCTTTCTAGACCGCTCACATGTATTTGTCTATTCCAAGGCTAGTTTTTTAAAAAGATTTTATTTAATATGGAAATTACAGTTGCCAAAACCGACGCAAGGATGGCACAAAAAGAAGACAACGATGAGCCACAAATAAAAAGACCCCATCATTAGGAGTTATTTTAAAGTCTATTTTATGTTATTTTGTTCTTGAAATTGGCCTAAACATAAGTTTTGTTACATCTTTCTATACAAACCTTTTGAGGTTGTTTTGCGGTACCTAAATTGATGTCCGAAACTATTTGTTTGAAAATAAAGTCATTCCCATTCGAAACGTAGTTTTCTCAGATCCATATATCAGTTTGTTCAATTTTTTTATCATAAAACTATTTTCAGGAATTATTGAAATCCACTAATTGGGGAGCGAAGGTCCTTTCTGGAGTTCAGATAGGCTACGAGTCGGTCAAAGACGAAGAAATGAAACAAAATGGAGGTGAAGATGGGAACGAAGAAAATGAACACAAGATGAAGAGCTAGGAAGAAATGGTAATTTTCCTTTCATCCATTTAGCATAGAAAAATTATAGGAAGAAATCGAGCTGATGCTTTCCCGGTTCACTCCTGCTCATGAGATTTGGCAGTTGGCCCCTTCTGTCCAAATGGATCTCCTAAAAATTCTTCTCATTAAAATCATTGAACTTGAATCTTGCCGAGTAAGAGTCTTAAGTTGCTTTAAATATAATTTTCCCAGGACTTTTTAACAGAGGAGACGATCAGTGACGAAGCTAGAAATCTGAAAGGACGAATCGCTAAACTCGAATCTACACTTCAAGACTGGCGAGATAATCTTCAGAAAATGCCGGAAGTTAATGAGAATGTTGATGAGAGTACCTTGAGCCGTCACCAAACAAAACAACGGGCCGAATTGATCAAAAAACGGGACAATTTGGAGTGGAGAATCGAAGATCAAGAGGATAAATTAGGCAAACTTGTGGATAAGCTAATTGCTGAAAAGATGATGCAAGCCCAGTCGAAGAGATTAGGTTGTATTGGTGAGGACCGTCATTGCCGACGGTACTATTGGGTGCCACACAAGTCGCTCGACGCTGGTCTGTGGATACAAGATGTGAGTTATTTCCGTATTCAGCAGAATTTGTTTCAGTTTGGGGTGACAGTTTTTGAGAAGTTTGTGAAGAAATGTGTATCGGATGGACTCAGTTTAGAGGAAGATCTGAGTACGATGGCCAATGGAACAACATCCAAGAATTCCACCCATTGCGACAATGAAATGTAACTTTTCTTAATTTTTATAAACTTATTTTTTCCAGGAATGTTGAGGTGGAGAATTGGTTCAGAGTGGAAGATGTTAGAGTCTTGGATAACTTCATATCTTCGTTGAAGAATGGAGTACGAGAAAGAGAATTGAAGAAGTTTTTGACAAACAATTTGGAGCTCATTACGAAGGCAATTCGGCACGGCAGTCAGGAGAGGAGCGTATCGTAAGTGGAAAAAAAGGTTTTCTATTTCGATTTCAGAACTGACCCTGTTGAAAAGAAAGTAGAAGAGGAGATCCAAGAAGACGAAAATGGCGATGGTTTTCTTTCCGAAAATCCCTTGAATGATCTCAAGAGTGCAACTCTTTAGTTCTATTATGACTTGAGATCCATATATCTTACTACCCTAGATGTTTCATTCGAAACTCGAATCATCTCATGTGAATCTTTCGATGAAATCAAGGAATGCATCAGAGACCTAGCTGACTTGGTGAATCCGAATAGCATTCAAATAAAACTTGATTTCAAACAGGCCAGAGAATCAGGTTTGGTCCTGATTTAAAATCAATTTACGTTTTAGGTTCCTATTCTTGGTTTGTCCTGGACAAGTGGAAAGCTCGATAGGCGATGGCACAAAATGCCTATTTGCTCAATTGAAAGTGGTACCATAACCATTGGTCCACTAGTAGCAAGCATTCCCTTCTTCTTTCCGCTATTTGTTTGTAGTACGAGAATCTTCATTACGGGTCTGATTCGTTGAATCAAGGCCAGCTCCAGCCAATTGAGTCCAGTCAGACAGTCTGGAACTAGAGGATAATCCAATCCATTCTTCACTGCACGAGGAGGAAGTAGATTTTGACGGACTTGCCTTCAGCACATTCTGCAGACTCCATAAAATGACTGCTCTTCTTCGATGAGGCTTGAATCAATTACTGGCTCCTCAATTTCTTCTTCAGCATAGCCAAGTTCTCGACGTTGTAGATAGGTGTAATTTGTCGGCTCCGTGATCTCCTCCCAAGGTCCTGCAACTGGTGGTCGGACTTCAGGATCAACTGCATCTGGGCTGATGTATTCTGGTTGACAATCAGCTGGCAGAAATCGACGGACTTTTCTTAGATGTTTATCTCTTGGTCCAAAATAAAGCATATCTTTTGGGTATGTCAGCTGTTCGCAACATTGACAACCTAGAAGCGTCTGCTCTTTTAGATCCTTTTCCAAATTTTCAATATAAGTCCCAAACTTCTGGTAGACTTTTTTCTGTTGATGTTCACTGTCAGCAGTTTTTCCTCCCATATTTGCACATCGATGTTCAAAGGCTAGGATTAGTCGATTGGGCAGATATTCCATTGAGAGAACTTTTTCCATCTTTTCCCAATTTGGTTCTTTATCTAGTTCTTCTGATCTATTAATAAAAGTGCATAGATATAGCATTTCATCCAGTCGACGTACTACAGATCGTAATCCTTGCCAGCAACAACTGTAGTGGACAAGCCAATTATAGACTGTTGTTTCTTTATCTCCTAATTCTGCTCTTTTGACTGTCAACAGATCAGAATAGGCTTTATAGGCTTCGCTTAGATAGGATTTTCGTTGAAGAGCTTTTAAGAGTTCATTTTTCACAACAAGAGCTTGCTTCTTCAGCTCATCAAATTTGAGTGATGATTCGCAATTCTCGTTACATGATTGGACGTATGTAGCTGCAACAGCTATAGCCAAATCGGTCCGATCTCCTGCGAGGAAACCGTCAATAACATTGTCTCCATGAATCTCTCCAACCTCGTCCGCAATTACTTCGGACATATGATCCTGAGGTGTTAGATCCTGTTCTTGTTTTTCCGTCGGTGGCAGTTGAACTAAAATTAAATTTCTTATTCTCCTTGACTGATTGAACTGCCTTCTGTACTGTGCTGCTGCTGTCCAAAAGTGAACGCACTCATTCTGTCGTCGAGTGTTGTAGAGGAAGAGGCAGCAGTTGGAGCTTCTCGAGCAATACAACAGCCTATAGCAGATGGCTGTCTAGTTAGTCCTGCAACAACTGCCTTTTCATCTTTGGCCACCGCCGCCACAAGATCTTCAAATAGAGTGTTATGGAAGTGTTATAAAAGGAGCATTATCCTTTTGATAAAACAGTCTTGCCTTCTCTCTCTTATCTATGGGGTAACCTACGGGTCATGGGGAACATGGGTCTATAACAGGAAAACGGGACTAAATTTCGAGGAGAGAAGGGGCCTAAAACTTTAACGGGAAGAAATGAAGAGCCCAGAGTTTTTTTTCCATAACCAAAATCGTTATCAATATATTAATTCTATTCGTAAACCGCAGGAAGTTAAAGTTTAGATTCAATGCTTAAAATTAAGCGCCGCCGAAGGTGGCGTAACTCCATCTTGTCAAAGCAATAGATGGTTAAATTGCTTATTATCTCTGGTAATTTGGCTTGATAAATTAGAGAAAATAAGCTAGAAGTTGGAACTTGGAGTGCGCATCTATTAGAGGATTTACGGTATTTCAATCCATTTTAGAGCCTATAGTCTGTTCATCCTTCGTATCCAAGGGGTTCGCTGCGGGACCTATTTTATCCTAAAAAAAGGTCTTTAGTAAATTTTAGAATAAAAATGGGTCTCGCCTCGAAAATCCCTTTCTTGGATACGAAGTATGTCGCACTTTTTATTAACAGACTATTCTCTTACAGAAAGAGTTTGCCTGCAAAAACTCACGATTCCGCTTGCTTCTCAGTCGGCTGAACGGCATTTCCAACGACTTCTACGCATTTTTCTCCGTCACAATGGAGATGCATCAATCTTGGAGGAAAATCAAATCTTTTGCGCTGAATTTCCCAACTGCAGCGACGGCTGGAAGCAACAAGATCGCCAATAAGATGAGATTCATCGTAGAGAGACTAGCTGTCTTGGATAAGAAGAATCTGCTAGAATGAATGGCGACATCAAGGGACTTTAGTCAGATTGACAGTTATGGCCCAAGAGATCGCTTTGAATCAATCTTCCTTCTCGTTTTTAGATGATTTTTGGAGAATTGAGAACAAATGAATTTTAAACAATTTATGAGAATTCCAATATCCGACGGAACGAGGAATGGATTACTTACAAATATGGCTCTAAAAATTATGAAAATTTCTTTAGAAAACTTTCTTCAAGAGGTCGGGGAATGGATGTATAAGCAAAATTTGATAGATATTGAGGCAGTTCTGGTCCATCAACCCACTCATTTGCATCAAATATTTCGGATGTTTTCCCATTTCCTCCCCAACTACCAAATACAATAATTCCATTTGAGAGTTTTCCTATTCCAAAATAATATCGTGAATGGTTAAAACTCTGCTTCTCTGTCCATTTCTTCTCGGCATCTTCGATATCCATTTCCCATACGCTATTTAATTCGTAAGATCCTGAATTGCCTCCAAAAATGGATAGAATTGAATTGCTGATTAGTATTGTATGGCCAAAAAGTCCAAAAGGCAAATCACAAAATAAAATCCATTTCTGTAGTTTTGGATCAAACATCTCCACAGGTTTTAAATTTTCCCCATCATGTCCTCCAGTGACGAATATTTGATCCTTAAATACTGCTGCTTTAGATCTTGAATAATTCATTTCTCTGGAATCTTTTGATTAAAGGAGCAGTCCGGCGTCTCCTACAGTATACTTTTATTGGATGCAAAATAATGCGCTGATTTCGGAAATACACACGAAATTGCATGAAATTAATTCAAAAAAGAAAATTTTGTCACACTTTTGGCTTCGCCGCTATTACTGTAGCTACAGAAATCCGGCAAAATCGCCATCGCTAGAGAGTATCCCTTTAAAATTTTGAGAAAAACTAACGGCATGTAGGTCGATTTGTCTTGAGAAATATCATACTTTTCTACTGAATTTAAAGAGATTACGTAAGTATATCCTCCAATGACCCAGATATCTCCTTTGTAAACCAGAGAGCTACTGGAAATAGCGTTTCTTGTTTGATTTAGCGATGCAAATTTCATCCAACTTCCATCATCCTTCAATTTATAACAGCCTTGTTTAGCATCATAATTGGCAGGTCCTCCAAAAATATAGATTTCTTCATTGAGTACAACAGCTCCAAAGCTATGCATTTCCACTGGAAGAGTGATTCTCAATTTCTTCCAACTTTGAGCCTTCGAATCGAGCAAGTAAATCGTATTTAAGAATCCTCTATCACCCAAGATTAATACCTACAAGCAAAGTCTAAAAGTTAAAAATCCTACCGGTGTATTTTGCTGTTCTCCGCTCTGTTTTTCATCTTTGTTTTCGTTTTGATTCACATTTTGCGCTAAAACTCCCTCAAACAAATCACTTCTTATTCTTACTTTGATTGGCAACCAATTCTTCTACTCTGTCGCTCAATTTATCTTTTTTCGAGATATTCAAGTGTAAAGCTGCTATTTGCTCTTTCAACTGCAAGTTACCAGCTTTTGAGGCAGCTAGATCTTCTTCTAGTTTTATCAGTAAATTTCTCATCGACCAATTTCAAAGACTATCCAACCTTTCTGAGCCAATTCCAGCTAATTTCTGTTGGAATTCTTCATACGAAGCCTTTCATTTTCTTGTCTTAAGCGCTTAATTTCTTGATCCTTCTCAACTATAGGAGCTTTATATATTTGCAAGGCCGGGTCTGTCTCTTTTAGACTCGAACCAAACATTTTTGATGAGGCGGATGGCTGAACAATTGGATTGCTGTTTCAAGTGGAAATAGAAAGAAAGCTGATAAAGAGGACTGATAAGCCTAGCATCTCATCGAATCTCCTTCCTTTTTCTTTAATTTTTAACGATTATTCGCCATTCGAATTACTTTTTCATCCAACATATGAAATACTTCAGATTGCCCGAGAGAGGGGAGTCTCCTTTTTTAAAAAAGAAATCAAATCACATTTTGAATTGTTTAAGAGTCTTAGAGTTTGGTTTGCTATCAGCCCTATTAAGATCCTTTGTTATATCTGGGAAAAAAAGAGACAATGAAATTTAGGTGGCAAAAGAAGGAAAACCAATACAACCTTCTCGAACACTATGACGACACAACGGCTGTCAAGGAGGGGGATTGAATCCGCGACCCTCCTGACAACGCAAAATTGAATCATGTTCACTGGGACCCCAAAGGTTAATAGTTCCGAACATTTAGTTGATTGAAGAAGGAAGAAAAGAGACTTTTAGATTTTCCAGTTGATCAGAGGATAAAATCAAACAGAGAACTGAGGGGGTGAGACACTATTCTCTTGGTATCAGCCGGTCAGATTATTGATTGTCCAGCTGCTTGCATTGCCAACAAGCGTCCTCCTTCTTTTTTTCTACTTCTTCATCTAGTCACAAAACTAAGTTTTCTCAGCAGTTTGATTCAGACTCCTGCTGATAGGATCTCTCCTGTTTTGAGAAGTAGTTTCCCTTGAAGATGGGGGCTGTTCAGAGCTGTATGCCGGAAGAGATCGACACTCAAATTACAAACATCTTTGCTGAGTATTTCGACGACGGATTGGAGGTGTTTTCCTCCCTAATAGCAATAATTTGAACAGCATCTAGCCACTCCCGCTGAAGTGGAAATCAACGCGGATCTCCAAGACAACAAAGACTATTCTTGGCAAATGACGGAAGACAGAGAAAAGCTCAAGGTGATAGCTTTTGACGCTAACAAAACTTAAATACAGACATTGCCAGTTGTAATGGTTGACGAACTAAGTGGGTTTATTATAGACGAAAAAGTGAATATGCTAAGCGAAATGAGGTTTGATGAGGGATATCATTATTTTATGAATGATTTGGACGAATATCGTCCAGGAAATATGTGGATTGTAGGACAAATGACGGCTAAAACGTTTAGTTTAGATTTCACCTGAGTGCTTCAAATACTTCGTTTTGTATATTTTTGATAAAGGGCCAACGCTGGTACAAGATAGCTTTGAAGGGACAGGTAAAGGCTGTTTTTAAAGGAACCGCAATTCCACCCAAAAATATGTTTTTTTGCCAAAAATCATCTTCTCTTTGCCTTTGTGCGCCTCGAGCTGTTCGTTTAGAAGAACAATACAGTAATCGTTTCAGTAAGGGATATGATGAGCCGAATCGCCTCCTATAACTTTCTATATAAAAGCATTTTATTTGAAGTTGCAAGCGTCTTGTTTGAAAAGTTTGTAAGTTTATAAAAACAATCCTAAATTGATCAGAAATCCTGTGAAACCTATGAACAGAAAGTTGAATCAAGCGATCATATTGTGACCTACCTCCATGGCTTTAGAGAATACGATTATTGCCACACAACTAGAGATATCAGCTATTCCAAGGCAGAACTTGACATCTACACTCAATATCGTCAAGTAAAGCTTAAGACTCCGACCTATCTCTCATCTTTTTCATAATTTTGGATAGGTTTGACCTATTTTTGTTCCTCAAAGTTGTAGAGGAAAACAAGAGCTACAACTTTGTAGAACATTGAAAGCAAGTGGAAGATTTCAAAAAGTTGACCCTCACCTAGTAGAAAAGAACTGGGATGATTCCTTTCAAGAGATGATATTTCTACTCAACTGAGTTGACAAATTAAATTGCAGAAAATGACAAAAGATTTGATAGTTCTCCTCGAGAAGAATGAGATATTAGCTGGCGCCTATCGTTTAGAAAGTCGTTTTGAGACGAAAGTATTCTCATTGATGATTCCATTCGCAACAGATAAAGAGAAGCAAGAAATTAAAGAATTGGGTGTAAGTCTAACTAATCTATCGAAATTAAGCTGAAAGATCTGAAGATAAATGGACATTTCCAGGCAAAATTGGAGATAACACAAATGATCTACAACCACACCCAAGAATTTCTTAAAAGTAATGACAAGGATAAAGTCTGGAAGTGGAGATATTTCAACTATTTCTCGTGCAATTCAATCTATCCTACAATTGTCCTCAAGGCGTTTGACGACTTTGTAAGGAATGAATTCGCCTTTTAACCTCATAAATTTTTAGTATAAAGGAAAAGAAGTTAGATTTATTAAAGGCTTATCGGTGGGTATTTTGAATCAGCTTTGATTAATCAATTTCAACAGAAAGAGAAGCTCCAAGATGCATCATTTTATAGCAAAAGTCTGCTACAGTATTATCCGAATCCTTTATTGGATAATTTTCAACCAGAGATCTTAAAATTTGACGACAACAAGTGGACACAAATCCTCAATCTTGATGCAATCTACGCTCAAGGAATGGAAAAGTACCGTATTTCTGCTAATAGAAGTCTCCTGTTTAATTTCAATGTAGTCTATTTAGAAAAATGACGACAGCTGATGCCCCGAGAAAAGGGGTTTTTGTGAGCCATTTTATCCTAAAAACATTCTCAATCTCGCCGCAAAACACCAATTCTCGGGACATCACTTGTCGTCTTTTTTCTGAGCAGACTATAAAAGAAATTCTGTTGGATCCAAGACTCAAAAATCCATTGACTCTTCCAGGCCTCCAAGTAATCCCTATGAATTCGAAGATGAAATGGAAACGAAAATATCTATCGAACTACTAATCGATATTTTTCAAATAAATGGAAGCCAATTTCGTGAGGCATAGTAAGCAGCCTGCAGCCTTTAACAAATCCTAGTTCTACTTGGGTAGAACTTTTACTATTTCTTGGAAATTTTTCCACAAGATTGAAATCGATTTTACAGCAAGAAGTCGAAAGGAAAAACATGCTCATAAAATCAGCTGGTTTGATTTCTGAATCCCTCTATGAAATGTTCCCGCAAAAGGTTTGATTTTTTCAAAAAAGTGCTCAAAAGCGACAGCACTCTTCGCACGAAGGAGAAAGGCTGTTTCTGCTGCTCATTGGTTGGAAGCGAGGCGGACATCATTCTCAAATTTATTTTGAACAAGCATGGGCACTTCTGAAGAATTATTCTTTCAGTTTCATGAAATTCCAAACTTTGCAGATTTATTGCGCCGTTGGTTTCAACCTCGACTTTAATCAGAATTTCCAGTGCGTCGCCAAGTTTTTTAGACGTTTTTTAAAGAAAGATAAAAAACTAAAAACAGAGATGAAACAATTGTTGGAATCTCGATGGAAAGCAGAAAAAGTCTTTATGGAGTTCCTGATAAAAGAGTCGTTATTTGAACAAAACGTTTCTAAAGAAGCACTTGAGTCGCTTAGAGAAGACATAACTGAGTACCCGTTCGCTTTTCTTCAAACATTTGTCAAAACTCTTTTGGTAAGCTTTCTAGGAATCTACCGTATTCTCTCGCTTCCCTGAAAGAGCTACAGCCTTGTAGATTTGAGCAAATTGTGGAATCTGGAGTCAATTCATGACAATTTACCCTTCCGAGAAAAAGAAAGAATACGGTAATTAGCTACTATTTCTAGATGTTTGTCTATAAACTCCGAACAACTGGCGACATTCAAAGATATGGAGGGAGAGACGGGCGCTGCATTAATGTTTTTATCGAAACAGCCTGTTACTACATAAAAATAAAGGAGATGATTTTGAGTCAAGAGAGAACTCACTATTTGCCAAGTTTATATCGAGAGTCACTACTCACAATACCTGAAGTAAAGCAGGATATAAAAAAAAACCATTTTTAGGCACTACTCGGGATGCTTGGAATAAGTAATGAACATATACCAACAGAAAAGGTAAATCTCTTCCTTCCCAGGATCCCAATTTCCAGCTTGGAATTCTCTTCGGCGGTGACTGGGGAAGTGTTCTCTCAATGCAAGGCGTAAGTCATCGCAAAAACTACAAATAGATTGCTAGCGTTCTCGCTTTGTCTCCTACGAAAAATGCTCCTTGACGAAGATTAAAGACCTCGGTGCTGGTGCACAAGGGAATACAGTCCTCGTCTCAACGGAAAAGTCTCCAGTGCTGCATGCTGCTAAATATTTTGATACTTTGCAGATGAATTCTCAATTGATCAAAAATGAAATAACAACTTTACTCTCGGTGAGCAACGTCTATTATTCTGGAAGAAAGGCCGCTTTCAGCTGCAAGGAAACCAACACATTGTGACTCTTTTCGGCTTCATTACAGAAGACAACAAAGAGATTGGAATCCTGATGGAATACTGTAAAGGAGGCTCTTTATTTGATTGTTGATTTTATTTTTAAAAATGGGTAATTTATTGAATTTCCAGTTATAGCACGAGGGAAGAAATACACTGAGAAGGAGATATTGTTCTGGACTGCCCAAGCAGCTAGTGGCCTTTGCTACCTCCATGACAACAAAATAACGCATCGAGATGTCAAACCAGCCAAGTTTGTAGCCATTTCTCTACAAAAAAGTGATTTCCAGCATGGTCTTGAATTCGGATCATTCTATCCTAAAGATAGCTGATCTTGGAATAGCAAAAATAATTGAAAATACAGCCCTGGCAGCAGAAGGTTCTAGAAAAACATACTCGTGTGGAACAGAGGGCTACAATTGCGAAGAAGCCTGTTCGGAGGACGAGGCTTACAATCCAACTGTGGATGTTTTCTCGCTGGGAAGATCCATTTGGCATATGATCTATCGAGTTCCTCCCACGGATTATACAGTAGAAAAGACAACAGAAGCTGGAAGTCTGGCTGCCCAAGCTGGAAATAATTGGTCGATTGGTGATTCAATTGTTGAAGGCCGTTCCTATTCAGAAACAATTCCAATCTCATTAGAAGTTTGGCTCTTCCACGTTGGGTAATCGGAGTCTATTAAAAGAGCTTAAGCTTTTAGAATGATGGTCGAAGGAAAAGAAAACCGTCCAAATATGGAAAAAGTTTATGAATTTTTTAGTCAAAAGAATAGAGACAATCCCACAGAGCCAGTTGATAAAATAGAGGCTTTAGTAAAATGGGTTTTAGCTTCCGAATCAATCACGAAAGAAGGAATACTAGATTTCCTGAACACTTGATGAATAAATCTTTTATTTTGTGTTTGAATTGTAATTGAGCATGCATTGCTGAGCCAGACTGCTTTGATAAAAAGTGAGCAATCAAGAGGGTAAAAAACTCTGGATTTTGACAGTCCGGCAACTTTATTCGCGCTTTTGGGTTTCGCCTCGATTACTGCATCTACAGAAGCCCTGTATACTGTTTGCTCAAAAGTAACAGGATTTATTTGAGAGAAAAAACTTTGAGTAAACATTCTGCATAATCACCAGGAATGACTGGCACAATATGTATGATCTATATCGTGTGCTAACATTAGTCCTCTTCGCCATGCTTTTCCATCAAATATTTCCGAAGAAATAAAATCTCCTTTATTCTGTTGGCTTTTCTCCTCATCGCGTCCAATCACAATTATTTCATTTCTTAATCATTTTTTGAGCAATCCTATTGATAAAAGAAGCTTGCCTAGTGAAAAGTTGATTCTCTTTAAACCAAAATCCAATTTCTCGACTCAGACCAGTCTAACAGCTCAATAAGCCAGAGAATTCCAATTCTACAAAACAGCAAAGGAGCAGTAAAAGACCAATTCAATATGCTTTGTGCGACTGAATTGAGTCAAAACCTCAAAAAATATGAAAAAAGACTTGAATTATTAAAGCAAAAGTGTAAGTCAGGGAGGGGGATTGAACCCACGACCCTCCTGTCAACACAAAAATTGAATCATGGTTACTGGGGACCTTAAAAGTTAATAGTTCCAATAAAACCAATAATTAGAAGCTGTATGCTCAAGGAGACCAGCTTGAGCGTCTGTAATCTCTCCTTTGAGACGTCAATACATTAATTTGATGAGAATTACATTACAAAATAAGAAGAAGAGGGGAGATTAGTTTTAGAAAGTAATCAATTTTGAACAAACCATGAGGCATTAAATTCTGTTGATTTTTCAATCTTTTGAGTTACATTCAATTCTAGAGAAGCGGTTGATCAAATTAAAATTACTAGTTTTAGCGTCAGCTAGCTCTTGCTCCAATCTTATCACTATTTAAATATTACAATCAAACTATCCAACCTTTTCATTTACAGTCTTTTGCATGGCCGTAATCTGGTCTTTCAACTCCAAGTTAGAGACAGCTAGCTCTTCTTCTATCTTTGCTTCTGAATTTCTCATCGACTACCTTCAAAGACTTTTGTAAAAGAGAGGAGTCGTTTCTTCAGGCAATCTCACAACAAAACTCTTCTTCTTTGTTCCAACGCTATCTCCCTAGATAGAATCCCAACAGCATAATGCAACACACCCAAATCTGATGTAACCAAGAGAATGAAGAAGGGCGATAGAACGAAATCAGAGCAATTAGATAACCCTTTAAAATTCAATTAAATTGCTCACTTTTTGGATAAAAACTTACTCTCCCTTGGGGAGTTGCTGTTTCATTTGATGGAGGAAGGTGATTGGAAGGAAGGAGAAAGTAGCGACTCTTTCTTCCTCCCGAGATCCGAGAGATTTATCAAATTCAGTGATATTCTTCGATATTAAAGTCCAGATGGTTACTGTAGAGGTTATTATCGGCTAAAATCGACAAGAGATAATCCTGGCCAAAATGATCATTCAGTCGCTCGCTGGTCTTGCTGGATGGTCCAACCAAATAGCTCTTTATCGAAACGCTCAGCTGAAGATGGATCTGAGAAGCTGCCATTAATCACATCCGCCTACTATAACTATCATTCGATGCCCATCACCACCAGAGTTGGCATCGAGAATCTCATCAAATTCGTATGTTTTATTCAAATTCTTGAGAACTCTAGGTTGCAACCCCAGGTTACAGCGAAGATCTCCCTTGGCTTGCTTCAATTCTTCTTCTGCTGTGATGTTCGGCTGACTCCGACGGAGATAATCGAGCAGATTGAGCACACAGCCAATTGTGAAATCCTCCATCTGCCATTCACTTCGTCATATCGCCATCTCGACTTGGAGCTGGGCTCGCTCATTCTCCGCTCGAAAAAAAGACTCAACTCATTGGTTCTCATCTCCGATGCTGGCGATTTTTCCGATTGTCTGCGCCACTTCTCAGATGTTTTAATTTTCCATCCGCCTGGGACTGCCTTTTGTGGTCATCGCTCCATCGAATTGCCGTGCTCTTTGGATCCAACTCTAAGAGCTTTCAAAGTGGAAAAGAATTCTCTCAGCAGACAATTGAGCGATCTCAATAAAATGTAGGAGTATTGTAGTCATCATAATAATCATCAATTTGTAGACTCGACGATGCTAAAAGGCAGCTAGAGAGCTTTGTGATCCAATTGGAGAAGAAGCCACCTTTGCCAGAGTTTTATAAAGCCTCAGTCAATGCGGTAAAAACGCTGAAGACAATTGGATTGCCGCCGTCGGAAGCAGCTGAAAGAACGCAGCAAATCTTGAATGCAGTTTTGGCCGATGAGACTGAAGATATGAAGGACTTTGATGAGAAAGTAGAAGCCAAGGAGGAAAAGCAGCCAATAAAATATGGAAACGGCTGGGATAACTTTGAGCCAAACGCCAATCTTGTAACAACTGGCGGCGGATGGGATGAAATCGACAAGGAGATCGCAGCTGAACGAGGCGGCGCAGGAGTTCGAGTCCAGCCCTTCCAAGAGAAGAAGAACCTCTTTGGTGGGAATCCCTTCGAGGGCGGCAAATTCGCTCCAATCCCTGCTTCACTCCCAATGGCGTCGACTATCTCCGGCACTTATAATCAGGATTTCTTCTCGGATAAGGCCTATCGCCAGCAAAATTCGCCTTCTTTCTCAAATTGCCAAAATGAATCATCCATTATGGCGCTGTTCAATAGAAATCATTCATCGAATCATCCTCATTCATCTAGCTCCTCCAGAAAGCCGCCTTTCCAAGTCAGCTACTTTTTTAAAATTAAACTTTTTAGAGAAGATTTACAGAGCAAAAAGTTATCAAATTTTTCAGAATCATCATCATCAGATGGTCAAGCCGAATCCTTTCGAAAACAGCAGCAGCGGCTCTCCATTCATGTCTTCTCCTCGCTTCCAACACAGCCAGCAGCATTTTTCTCATCATCAGCCTGGAATGCAGACAGACAATCCATTGATTGAGAAGTTCTCTGACCGTTCAGCAGCTAGTTTCGATCAGGAGTTCCCTCGTCTGGGCAGTATGCCAGTCGCGGCAAAGAGTCCGCCTTCCGCTGTCAGCTCCTGTGCTCGTAGAAATGGACAAAGAAACCCTTGGCTGAGAGCTCCTCCTCCTCAAAGAGCTGTTGAGCCGATGAGGAATGGACAGTTTTCGAGAAAATTTGCACCACAGTGCCCTGAATGGGAAGATTATGGCCATAAAATTGCTGGGCGCTGTGCTCTTTTCCATCCGAATAAGTTTTGTTTGTGAGTTTTCCCTCAGAAATTCTCTTAAAATCCTCTCGCAGATACTTCCCTAATTGTCAAATAATGGCCGCCGGCTGCCACTTTGCCCATCCGTTCTGTTCGGACGACGTCTGCCGTTGTGAGGAGGAAAAGGATCCCCAGCTTAATCACTTTCTGGTAGAAGATTAGTCATACACTACAAGTGCACCGCAAAGAGAGAAATCTTTATTAAAAAAATTAAAAAAGTGTGGCCCTTTTGGTAAAAATAAAAATTTAATAAAAAATAAAAGATTTTCTTCCGTTGCCGGGAATCGAACCCGGGCCTTACGGGTGAGAGCCGTAAATCCTAACCACTAGACCACAACGGAGGTGAGGAGCTTTCCCTGCGGTAGACTATGTTAATCAGTGAGAGAGAGACCAAAAGCTCACAGACTCAAATTGTGGAAATAACTGGTCCTTCTTCGAATTGAAATCCATTAACTTGTTCATTGAGGCGCTGAGACATTCCTTTCCCAACAGCAGCAGCTTGTTGTGTCATATTTCGCGGGTGAAAGCTGACGTTCAGATCAGAACAGGTCACTCTCAAGGCGCTTCTCAGTGATCAAATAATTTTCATCTTGGATCGCCCTTCTCTCATTCCTTCTAAAAATGGTGGATAGAAAATGACACATTTAGTCGGGCGGGAAAAGGGCAGGGGAGGGGGGCAATAAAGGGCGGAAGAATGAGGATGACTTTTTTGGGATCGGGAAATGGTCGAGAAATTATGGTAGGGTGACTAGTTTTAGCTAGCCAAAAATAAGACACAATTACGATTGAAATGATTCCCTCCTCGGTAAATTCTAGATTTAATCCCAATGAGATTACTGTCGTTCCTCGAAGCTATGAATTTTACCTTTTAGAAGCTTTTTAGGAGAATTTTAAAAGCTAAAGAAAGAAGGATTTATTTTAAAATACGCGGGAGCTACTGCCTCGCTTTTTGGAAGGCTTTTTTTGGACACAAATTGGTAGCAGCAAAAAGAGCGAAAGAACTGGAAAAGTCCAGCGAAAAAAACAGCCGAAGATCATGACCAATCAGTTTCGTCACTCGGAAATACTTTTTTTTCAGGAGCTTTTTGCAGCGGTTTCAGCAGCCTCAGTGGAAGAAAGTCCGATTCATCAGAAAACCCGACGACAACCCTTCTGAGACCTCTTTTTCTGGCTGTGGAAGAGAGGGCAGGTAACATGAAGAATTTCTCTTTCTCCTGGGGAACTGGCTACAGGGGGAACCTTCGACCTTGGCAGGTGGCTGGGCATCTATCTGCGCCGTCTCGTTTTGGCACACTCTTTAGCTTCAGCTAGGCAGCCCTCCGACGGGGGAACGCTCTGTCTCCAGGCGATTGGGGGGCTGGACAGGGTTCCTATATAAGGCTGCGAAGGAAATGCCGCAACAAGCAGGTGTGCGAAAGCATCCTCTCACAAACAGTGGTAAGTCATCATTCCTCTGCCAATATTTTGTCTGTCTCTATTTTCCAGATGGTTGACGAAAAACAACTCGAAGTTGAGGCTAACTCTCTCCGCCGAATTGCCTTCTTCGGTGTAACCATGGCCACAGCTGCCACTCTCGTTTGTGTCATCTCCGTGCCCATGGTCTACAACTACATGCAGCATATGCAATCCGTTATGCAATCTGAAGTAGATTTCTGCAAATCTCGCTCCTCCAACATCTGGAGAGAAGTCACTCGCACTCAAGTCCTCGCCAAAGTTGGAGGAGTTCGTAGCAAGCGTCAAGCTGGATATGGAGCCTCGGCTGCTGTTGAGGGACAACTGGGCGGACAAGGAGGCTGCTGCGGATGCGGAGTTTCTCCTGCTGGACCACCTGGACCTCCCGGACCTGATGGAGAGGCTGGACCAGATGGAGAGGCAGGAGCTCCTGGAAAAGATGGCCCTGATGGACCTGCTGCTACTCCTGCTCCCGCTTCCGAGCCTTGCTTCGATTGTCCTGAAGGACCTGCCGGACCTGCTGGAAACCCTGGACCTAAAGGACCCAACGGAAACCCCGGAGGACCTGGAACTCCTGGAGCTCCTGGAAACGGTGGACAAGATGGAACTCCTGGACCTGCTGGAGCCCCTGGAAATGATGGACAGCCTGGTGCCCCTGGTGCTCCTGGACCCGACGGAAAGGTCAACGAAGTTCCCGGCCCTGCTGGACCCCCTGGACCTGCTGGACCTGCCGGACCTGCTGGACCAGCTGGAGGACCTGGAGCTCCTGGAAACCCTGGACAGGCTGGACCACCAGGACCTTCTGGAGACAATGGAAAGGATGGAGCTCCTGGAAACAATGGCAACGATGGAGAACATGGTCCAGATGGAGAGACTGGAGCTGCTGGAGGATGCGATCACTGCCCTCCTCCTCGTACCGCTCCTGGATATTAGAGAGAGAGAGAGAGACTACTGGTACATTTTGTTACGTTGTTCTCTTGGGTCTTTCATGCTCAAAGTCGTCTTTCAAGACAATAAAGTGTATTTATCATTTATTTTTCATCTTGAACAGGCTGAAAAAATCCAGTTTTTTTCAGCCCAAAAACGCCCCGAGGTCTAAAGCATCCGAAAACATCCTTGACAGATGATAGCATGCTGCGACTAGGCGGCCACAGAGCGCTAAAAAAAACGAGTTTGAAACACTTGAGCTGGCCGTAAATCAGAGGGAGAGTGATGAGAGAGGAGAAAAGTGACAACAAGAGACTTCCTCTAAACCACTTCCTTGGAGAGTTCTTCATTTTTCTTAGATGACTTCGTTCAAAAGAAAAATCCTTGCATTTCTTCGCATAAAAAAGGTACAATTGCACGCTTCAATGCAACCGATTCATGCCGAGAAACGAAGAAACATCATGAGAAAGACGGAGGTAAATTATCTCCTTATTTAGACCTTTCCCTGACAAAATTGACAACAAGTTTTCAACTCTCTAAAGTCGTTGAATCATGACTAATGTCCTGAAGCAACGGTAATCCAGTCCAACTTGTCTAACTCTCTCTCTCTCCCTCTCTAGATTGACTAGATTCTTTAGAAACTATGAGAAAGCTAATCAAAAGCGACATTTCCCAATCAAATTGAAAGCTTTTTTTGTGATTCTTTCTCGAAAAGAAAATTTTAATTTTTGATCTTTTAGAATCTCCTCAAAGATGAAACTTTTGAGAAACTAGATGAGATTCCTTGGCTCCAAAAGTAGGACCTTTTTCTGTCAACAACCAGCTGAGGCGATCAAGCTGGATCAAGCCGAGAGCGTCATTTCCGATAACTTTTTCCTCCTGCCCGGCATCAAACCACCGGCTTCGGCAATGAGATTGAAACTGATTGGTTCGTCCAAGGCAGCAGCAGCAGCCCCCTCTAACACCCGCCTTACGCAAGCTGTCTTCCCAGTTTTTGTTGCGCAACCACTTGCCAGACAAGGAGAGGGAACGGGAATGATTAATATTATTTTATTTCGTCTTTTGATGCAAAGACGACTTGAGCTCAAAGAGAATGATGGCGAAAAGAAGAGATCCCAGATTAATATCCAGGAGCGGTACGGGGAGGTGGGCAGTGGTCGCATCCTCCTAAAAAATAATGATTAATTTACAAAGATTTTGGCTACTCACCGGGAGCTCCAGTCTCTCCATCGGGTCCGTGCTCTCCAGCGGCTCCACTGTTTCCAGGGGCTCCATCTCTTCCATTGTCTCCAGAAGGTCCAGGCGCTCCAGCCTGGCCAGGGTTTCCAGGAGCACCAGGTCCTCCAGCTGGTCCAGGAGGTCCGGGAGGTCCAGCAGGTCCGGGCTGTCCAGCTGGGCCGGGAACTTCGTGAACTTGTCCAGCAGGTCCGGGAGCTCCAGCCTGTCCAGGTTGTCCATCGTTTCCAGAAGGTCCCTGAGGTCCAGGAGCTCCAGGTCCACCACCGTTTCCAGGAGCACCGGGGGTTCCAGGTCCTCCAGGATTTCCGTTGGGTCCCTTAGGTCCTGGGTTTCCAGCAGGTCCAGCGGGTCCAGCTGGGCAGTCGAAGCAAGGTTCAAAGTGAGGAGCAGGGGTGGCAGCAGGTCCATCAGGTCCGTCGTTTCCAGGAGCTCCTGGTTCTCCATCAGATCCATCCTCTCCATCGGGTCCGGGAGGTCCAGGTGGTCCAGCAGGAGAAACTCCGCATCCGCAACAGCCTCCTTGATGTCCGAAGGATCCCTCAACAGCAGCCGAGGCTCCATATCCAGCTTGACGCTTGCTACGAACTCCTCCAACTTTGGCGAGGACTTGAGTGCGAGTGACTTCTCTCCAGATGTTGGAGGAGCGAGATTTGCAGAAATCTACTTCAGATTGCATAACGGATTGCATATGCTGCATGTAGTTGTAGACCATGGGCACGGAGATGACACAAACGAGGGTAGCCATGGTGGCAACGGCGACGCCGAAGAAGGCAATCCTTCGGAGAGAATTAGCCTCCACCTCTAATTGTTTCTCGTCAACCATCTGAAATCTCAAAACTGAGCAAAAAAGGACCCAGAAAATATAGAAACTAAGGTCCAAAAAAGGAGAAAAGAGAAGTGGCAGTGAACTCACCGCTGTTTGTGGGATGAGATGCCTCACCTGGTTGTCTGCCCCACAGCGCTTGCCTTATATAGCCCTTGTCCAGCCCCCCGAATAGCTAGCAACATGCCCTGCCCCAGAGAGTGTACTGTAGGCGGAGACTCGGCAGCTAAAAGCTTCAAGAGACTATGTCAAAACGAGACAGTCCTAGAACGCCAAGGTCAGCAGAGGGGCGAGGCCACAAGAGAGTAGAAAGGGGATCGTTGGGTTCCTCTGTAAATGAGCATAAGGGTTGAAGGGTAATTTCCAATAAATCACCTTCTACTTTGTTCTCAATTAAAAAAAGAGACGAAAAAAAACCTCACGCTCCTGATGTTAGCAGCACTAAACCATGAGTTTTTTTTCGGAACTTGAATTTCTTTCTTTCGCTCACAGCATTCTATCTTCTGTGACAGTTGACCTTTTGTTTCCTCAATCTGATTAAATCTAAAAGTTTAGGTTTTTGGTCGCTTTTAACCTCTAAAATCGAAGGAAAATTAAACAAAAAAAACATCCAAAACTAGAGAAAGGGTAGAATTCAATTTTGATAATTTTATAGGCAATTTAGCCAAGCTTCCTTGAAAAAATTAGGCTCAGTCAGCGCCCTCTGGTAGGATTTTCGCTTTTTTGCTCCTAATGAGCTCTCAAAGTGACTTTTTATTTTTAGCTTTCTGACCATCTAGATCAAAATAGCCTGTCTAGAGCTCAAAGAAGGAGAGATTTTTTGAAATTGCCTAATTCTAGGTGTCTTCACCTCGTAATAGAGAAGACTTTTAGGAATAATTTAAACAAATGTGAGCTTTTATGGTCTTAAAATAGTATAAATTGTAGTTAAATCTTTGAATTATAGAGGTTTTTGATGCTAGCTGAAAGATCAGCTATTTATTGATGGGAATATCGGATTTTTTAGCTCCTATTTTCTTTTCTTCTCCAGGAATTCTAGAAAGAACTCTCTTTCCTCAACCACCTGCGCCTGCTTTCTGCCTGTTGTCTGTTTCTCCTTCCTTCTGCAAGGTGGAACGCGGCTTGCTAGCTGGCTGATCCAAAAAAGTAACCCGAACTGCCAAAAAGTTTTCTTCCACCAGTTCAATCTTTAGCCTCCCCCTCCCTACCTGCACCAAAAGGGTTCCGGTTGCTTTAATCCAATGAAAATCGACAGTCGGCCCAACATGTAAATTAGCTTTTTCGAGCCTCAACGGGGGGCTGGATCCTTCGACGACTTCTATACACACTTTCTCTTTCTCTCTCTTTGAAAATTGAAAGCCGTGTCCTCTTGATTAATCCGAGTCTAGTTGGGAGGACTCGAGTGTCTTCCCCTCGTTTCGCTTTTTCTGATGATCGTGAACGTGTTCGACTAATTCGGAGGGAGAAAGGCATATAGCTTTAATCGCGAGGGCGAATTCCTAAACAATCTCGTCAAGGACAATCAAGGAAGAGAGGGAGAGGGTGGGGGATAGTTGAAGAAGAAGCAGAAGAGGAGCTGAGGAGCCAAAAGTCTTCCAAATCTTTCAAAAATCAAATTTATTCATGAAAATTTCTTTAAAAATACAGTAATCCTGAGAGATCGCTTTTAGGAATTTCTAGACTTTGAAAAAGCGAGCTTTTTCTTCTTAGTAATCTCTTTCTCCATTCTCTTTATTATCAGACTATATTTGTCACGAGAGATTTGGTGTCCACCGCGCATCCAAAGACGTCATCACGGAGGATGTCTTGCGTAATTTCCAGCTAGTCAGCCTATCGGCATAAAATCCAATCTTTGACCATTCATAGCCCACCTTGGTCGGGTGTCTCTCTCTTACAGCCGTTTGGCAATTAAAATCCCACCACCGTGACGGAACTGTAACTCTCTCTCTTTTGATAAATCACCCAATCAGTTGAGGCTGGTGTAACAAGAATAAAATCTGCCTTCCCTTCTTCTTTCGAGACGAACAAGCCACAAGAGCCCCATAAAGTTTTACACTTTCTTCCCAATCAAAAAGTAGGCAATCCAGCTGTTAGTTTCAAGGTCTTTGTTGTTTCTTCCCACCCTTCCTGGTAAGCAATTTGGAAGGGAATTATAGTCCAGTTGGGGAGAGGAGAAAGTCGAAAAAAAAAGTTCAGCAACATGTGGTCAAAAGACTGGGCTGGAAAAAGTGGCTATAAAATGCTATCCGATGGCGAGAAGGACATCAAAGCCGGTGGCCAACTTAGAACTAGAGAAGCCTAGAAATTAGTCTTATTTTTAGACGTTTGTTTCCTTGATCGAAACCAGCAAAACATCACCAAATTCCGGACCTTTTCTTCGCCTTTGATCCCTTCAAAGACATTCAGAGAGAAAAGTGATAGAATCTCTCCCCGAGAATTGTCCTTTGACTCTCCTGTCCTCTCATGTCCTTGGTTCTCTCTCATTCTCCCGGTATCATTTGTCTTTTTTTAAGAAGAAGCCAGTTGACCACCTTTGGGGGTCACTTTGAAGAGAGACATAAAAATTAATACACACCGGCACACACAGCGTAATCTCCACTCACAGTCAGTCTCAAGTGGATGACGGGGTTGTCTGTAAAGAAGAGGAAAATGAATGGCTTCCGTAGAGACAACACCGGGGGTGGTGTTTTGATGAATTGAAACAAGGAATGGGGGACATTTTCATTTTTATTGGGCACAAATCAATCCTTTGAACTGCTCCAACCCGAAATAAGTCTTGGCTGAGAGAAAAGGGCTAATTAACTTGTACAAAAGACCAAAAACTATCTGATTGGTCAAAACATAAAAAAACTAGATAATTGCTTGAGGAAACGCCCAAAAATTAGAATAAGAGTAACTGGAAAATGCTCAATTTTCTGGATCTTCTCGGGATTTTTGAGTTGTCTGGAATCTTGTAGAGGAAATTAAGCGCAACAACTTTGTAAAACATCATTTAAAAAGCCGAAAATAGCTTTAAAATTGATAATTTCTGATCCTCATACTGTTTTTAAACAAATATTTTTTCTATGTTTTAGAAGGTTTCTTTGTAATTTTTTTGAAATAAACTATTCAAAAAACGCTAAATTTGTCGATTTTTCTGTCAGACGACGGGCGTAAATTCCAGCTTGTTTTCCTATTGTTTACCTGACCCCCAGCTGGCTCGAAATGTAACAAGCCTTAGTGTTTTCCTGGCTGCCAAGGTTCTGATTCACAAAAAGCCAGTTCTCAGGGGGACCAAAAGTGACGAGACAAGTGATATTCATGTCAAAGTGCTTATTCGATCAAAAATCTTACAAATCCGAAAGAGAAACCGCCGTCGTTCTTCGATCCCCCTCTCTATCTCTCTCTTCCTTTTTCCCCCAGTGGACACAGTACGCGCAGAGAGTGTAACTAGCTAACAGAAAAAGCCATAAGCATGGTTATGTCTTTTACACAAGAAGAGAGCGCCCGGGAGCTTCCTGTTGGAGGGGGTTTAATAAGAAGAAGAAGCAGACGGTGGAACAAAGCCATTTTTCATTGGTTTATGGTGGAGAGAGAGATTAAAATCAGAAGATGCGTTCAACTCTCCAAGGGGGCTACAGTAGGGAAACAAAATACGTTGAGTCTCTTGAGGATCAAATTTCTCCTAAAATTAATTGTGAATTTATGAATTTGGAGGCCTTTGATTTGGATTTCTGTATCAAAGGTTTCTATCATATTTGAAGCCTAAAATTGGAAAAAAAACAAATAAATTCCTCTGAAAATTCTACCATAATCTTTGAAAAGGAGATCTCTCCCGCCCTTCAAAAAAGCCCAATTACCTAGCGGCCTTTCGTCAAATTTTTGCGAACGATTTGTCATCTTCACCCAGAGACAGCTAATAGCTTCTCTCTCAGGGTCTCTTTTTCAGAAAAGAGAGAAAATTATTTGATGGCTTCAAATCCCCCAGCGTCCGAGACATAAAAAAAAACTTGTCGTAAACTGTGTATCTATCGCATTAGGTGGGGAAAGAGATAATTGAACTGGGTTCTAGGTGGGAGATCTCTGCGTTCTTCTCTTTAAGAATAATATCTTTTGACCTAATTAGAACGCGGAAGTTTCCTTTAAAAACGGGTTCGTTTATGCCTATTTTTCGAGACAGGGAAGTGCTAATTCAAGGTCTTTCTAATAAAATGTATTTATTCTATTAAAACAAACTTCTCACTTCTCTTCGACAGAAAAGGGAAGCTATCAATCAACAAATTGTATCAATCTCGACTAAGAACTTTGGACACCATCGCAGCTATCAAAAGGTCAACTTTGAAAAGTTATTAAACTATAATCTGTGGCGGGAGAAGCATCAAAAATTGAGAGAAGTTTGCTCATTCAAAATTGGCCAAAATTCAAACAAAAAGCCTCCCCAATCCATTGCTTGAAGGGTGGTGAAGTTTAGAGTTGCTTTTTATTAGATTTAGCTTCTAAAAGATTATTTCAGAGCAAAAAAAGGTTTTAAAACAATTTTGCAATTTGCTAAAATCTCAGCCTTTTTTAAGCTTTAGTTACGGTAGATCCAAAAGGAATCAAATCCACAAGTAATTGTAACTACAGTAGCTCGTGAAAAAGGAGGATAGAATTCACTTTTTAACATTTCTGCGGTCTGATTTTTTCTTTAAAGAGGCCTCTCCTCATCCTACAGCAATCTTCTGGCAAGCGCAAGTAGATTTTTCTCTTCGAAGCGCCTTATTCAAGGATATTGTAGGCGTAAAATGTTTTGGAACCCTTGATCTCTCCAATTTTGTAGAACATTAGACTGATTTGCCCCTCGAGAAGAAACCACTCCATGTTTTTTCTTTTTCCTTTCTCGCATCCTTTTTTTGTAATCATTTTGCTAAACAAAGATTCCTCGGGGAACGTTAATTGTTTTCTTTTCTTTTTATTCTAATTCTCGGAGACGCTCATCGGCCTTCAGATTTCAGATTGCGATCAGCATCACAGCACGCCTTCTGGGTGAGAGAGAGAGAGAGAACCTGCCCAGCATACGCCCTTTCTAATTGGCAAGGTCACTCGGCTGCTTTTTATCTTCAAAGTGAAAGGGAGGGCTTTTCCCCTTCTTTTTTGGGAAGGGATCTATCAGGATCGGACCGAATTTGGTTGATACACGCGCTGACGTAAAACTGTTATTTTGACGAATGACCGCCGGAGAGAAGACATTCATCATGGGAAGATGCCAAAAAGTGCCGATTCTGAGGCAAGATTCCTAGTCATTGCGGCGACTGGAAATTATAATCAAAGGATGGAAAAGAAATCGTATAATATTTATTTAGGGGATTGTTGCTATCAAAAGTTTAAATTCCCATGTAAGCTTTCATTTCCTAAGGATTTACTGTAGCCTTCGAGTTGACTCATTTTCTCAAGTTGTAGCAATTTTTAGAATTCGCAATTTATTACAAAATTATAGTCCTTGATCTCCTTTACAACTTTGTAGAACATCATTTGTACTCAAAATTATTAATTATCGCTGAAAATTGAAATTCTGCCCAAGAATCTTCTCATTTTTTCCAAAAGTACGGTGATTTTAGATGGGAAAAAGCTGACATATCTGTAGAATTGACAGGGTTTCGTCCTTCAAAGATCTCTCTCTCTCTCTCTCTTACTGCCGAGGAATGCAATGCAGACATCAAGCCCACCCAGTATCATCTTGATGTTTCATCGGCGTTCACCATTTTTTCTGATCTCCGTCCATTCGGTTTACAAAGTACAGCCTTCCTTCTCTCTCTCTCTCTCTCTCTTCTCCCAGCCGCGTCACCTTGTCTGTCCGATCGAACTGAAATTCTGTCCGGAAGACTTCCTAGAAAAGGCAATAGATCAGCCGAAGATGTTTCCCGGCTTTTTCAAGTCCTCGCAGGTGTTTAGCTATTCGTGGGATTTACAGGGAAACAGGAAGCAGTCGCTTGGTGGCTGGGGAAAAAGAAAAAAGAAAAACTGGAAATTTAGATTGCCAACTTCTTCTGAAAACAAATTGGTAGGGAGGACATGGTTAAAAGACAAGATGGGACAGGTTCAGCTGTTTGTACTGGGAATGACCTCAGGGAAAATGTGATTGGAAAACAAAAAAGAAAAGCGAAATCAAGAGATCAGAGACATTTAGAAAATTAAGCAAAATTTGAAGACAAATTCAAAAAACCGCGTCAGATCCTAAAAAGCCCGGGCTACTGTAATCTGATTCTTCCTCTCTCTTGGAAGATCAACTCCTCTTTTCACTTCCTCGAAACTCTTCTCGTAGGAACAGGTGTGTCTGCCTCTGCCCATAAAATCTCGGCTAATTTCTCCACTCTGACCGGTTGATCCGCGTGAAATTCTGCACCTTTTTGAGATCTAGCTGATTTTATGTTGATGTTCTGATCTAAAAGGAATCCAGTCAAGGTCCAGCTCAAGGTCTTTTTAGATGCACAGTCGACGAAAACAGTTCAAAAAGGAAGGTCAAAGCGTTCGACGAAAAGGGCAAGTGTGAAGGAATTCTTGGCAGAAAAAGCAGCAAAAAACAGTTTTTACATAATTTCAACAAAATGACAGTTTTTCTTCAAAAGATCTTGTTTAAACTAAGTTTCTCCTACATTTTCTTCCTCGTAGGCGTTATCGGACGCAGAAATAATATTCTGCTTTGTTATGGCTGGTAAAATATCTGACAACTCTTTCGGCGTGAATTTCATATTAAGTGTTGGTCTGACGGCTAAGAGTTGCTTTAGCTTATAGCATGCTTCCAAATTTCCTCGGCAAACCACCACAACTTTATCTAAAAGATAACAGTTAGACTAAAGAAAAAGGCATACCGTTCTTCCTTCTTATAATATTTCGAAGTTTGACTTCACTAACACCAGTAGCTCTGATTAGACGGTTTTCAATATCAGGAAGATCTGTTCCAGAAGGAAGTTCCACAACAAAAGGATCCATTTCACGTAGTATTTTCGGTCTTAGAGTATTATTTACGTTCAAGCCAAGGTTGTCAAAGTCCATCGAGAAAGCAATTGCCAAATAAGATTTGTAAGTAGCCTGGAAAAGTTTCAAAAAGATGAAATAAGACTACCTGATGAATTGGAATCCACTCTCCTCTCAAAAAGGTTGAATTCATTCCAATTTCACTGAAT
The DNA here is from genome assembly GCA_932521405.1 of Oscheius sp. JU1382. NCBI lineage: Eukaryota > Metazoa > Nematoda > Chromadorea > Rhabditida > Rhabditidae > Oscheius > Oscheius sp. JU1382. Next base: position 9,612,014 of record OW051479.1, read on the forward strand.
GACAGATGCTGCATCGTTTTAAACTTTCTTGATGAAATAAATTCAAAAAATTTCAATAGAATATCGCCCTTATTTACCAGGGTCATCTTTTCTTCAAGCACTTCTTCTTCAGAAATATTAATATCCATCTAAAAATATTAAATAAATAGAAGTACACTGACCCAGTCAAGCAAATAGACAGGATCATTATTAAGTGATCCCAATCGGCCAGTTGCAAACAATATTAAAAGAAGTAGTAGATGAGTATCGGTAAAACGGTCGTCCAGATACTTATTAAAATTAGCCCACTGCTCTAACACAAAAAGAATGTTGACAAGCCCTAAGAAATAGATTTTAATACTGACATCAAGAAATCTAAATTGAGAAATAATTTTGAAAAACTACCTTCATATCTTTTGCAGTAGTTTCTAAATACTCTACAAATTCGCCCATCCGATTGCAAGCGTTTTTTAATAAAATCAGTTAATTTTTGTTGATAATTTGGATGTTCAACTATTAATTTCACCTTGTCTTCAAGGATCTAAAAAGTAAATTTGCTTTTTACTTGATTTTTATACCCGAACAATGGGCCTATCATAAACCGTATGATCTTCAAGGTTATAAACTCGATCTTGTCGAATAGTTCCCAAAATATCATACGCAAGCCATGCAAAAGAGAGCATCCTCGTTTGTCCAATCCGTTTAACGGCTAAATTATAATAGACATCTAATAATGCAAGTAAAAACTAACCATTTCTATTATAACACACCATATAATAAGCGGATGCTTTCTGTTTGATTTCATCTGACATCTTGAAGCATTTGCGATGGAAGACATTTTCTGCGTCGCGATAAGCATCTTCTTCTCTAGTGCATGTTCTCCAACCACCAAAATCTTCAAAAAATTGTTCTCTAGCTTCGCGCATAATTTCCGAAACTCTTTCGTTAATGGACGTTCGCTGATTAAAATAAGAAAAATCATCTTGGTCCTGTAATTTTTAAAATAATTCACTTAAAAACGAAGCAATTACCTTGTCCGTTATACGGCTTCTCATTTCAACAATACATCCCGAGATTAATTCTGCTTCTGTTTTGATTCCATAAGTTTCCATAACCATTCGTAATTTTCCATTATATGCTTCCATAGCTTCCTTTACGACCTTTTCAAATTTTTTCCATCCTTCACATTCCAAAAGAGGGTCTAAATTCAAATCTTTGCCACTTTCACTTTCTTCTACAATTTTAAGAACATCCTCTACTAGTTTAATTTCTCTAGAATGACTCATTTTGGCTGCAAATATAAAATTTACCGATATAATCTGCCTGTTAATCGAGGACTATGGTAAATTGGACAGTAATCATTTGTAAAATGAAAATCTGGATAGCGCTCAGGTTTTTCGGGAGGAAGCCATTCGGGATTTTCTACTGTTCCAATGTTTTCCCACTCAACTCTAAGCTTTTCAGGGGCTATACCAGATTTTAAGAATTCTACTGCCATATGTGCTTTCTCTGCGAGATCATTAACAACCTAAACAACTTAAAAACATATAAAGAAATACCAGTGAATCAATGCCGTATAAATCAGATTGGAAGAGCAAAGCGTTTGAAATAACGCCAATGTTATCCTTCTTTACATAGTCAATGAAGGCATCACGCACTGCTTCATCCTAAAGTCAAAATTAATTTCGGTGAGAAAAGCAAGTTACCAGCTTCTCTTTATCAAGGTCTTCCTGTAATTGAACATCACCTATGGGTTCATACAATGCTGGTTCAACGTTGTGTTCAATTAGCAATTGCGAATCCCAAATAACCGAATATTCATCTCCATCCAAATCAGATCCTGTTAATGTTACTAAAAGAAGAAGATAAACTCACCGGCCATTTCATCAGGCATTGGTCTTGGACCATGGACTGGAAAAACAATAACATCTACAAGATGATGCAATTCCGGGATATCCACTGCTTCATAAACGCGTAAGTCTCCGCCAACGGATGTGGGATTTTTTGTGACCATTGCTTTTCCGGTTAGAATTGTTCTGGCTGCATTTATATGGGGAGAATAATCTCTAACATCGTTGGTATATTGAACAAAAATCTAGGAGTCTCTAATTATTGCACTTTTTAGCTTACCTGGCCATACTGAAGTCGATCGGAAACGTCGTTAACACCAAGCATGGAGCGTCCTAAATTAGGAGGAATTTGGATTTGCTCCTTTCTTAGCTGCTTTACTGAAGCAATAATTTATGGATAAAGGAAAAAAAACTTACATATTGTAAATCTAACACTAGCTCTTACAAGAGAGCGGAAAAACGGCTCACAACAAAGTTCAAAACCAGAAACTGCGGATAAAATATCGATATCAATTCTTCTTGGCAATTCTTTTAACTTATTTCGGCAATATTTTTCTTCTAGCAGCATTTTGATAATATTTCGCACTTGAAGACTCAGTAAATGTTCAATTCTATTTATTACACGTTGATGACAGTCATAAGACTGTTTTGCAGTTACCTAAACATGCTAATTTGTTTATTAATAATTCTTTAACCTGATCATAAATATTAATTAGTGGCTTATTGAGGCAAACTGCTGTGGGACCGGAGAATTTAACGACTTCAATTGGTTGTCTTTCAAATCTTTTAGCTGCAAATCTGTAAAACTGCTTTAGATAAAATGATATGATTACTAACTTAATTTGACTTGGTCTAAAAATAGCAGAAAGATGCCATGATCCTTTAATATCTTTATGATCAGGCGGTGGCGGAATTCGGTTTGCAATTGCCCAATTTGTTAGCTGCTCCAAATATGGTTCAACTACTTGAACACCTTTATGTCCTCGAAATCGATATTGGAAACAGCTGGGGACACTATTTAGTCGCATATCATTAGCCATTTTTTCAGCGAACGCTGGACTAATTGAGCCAACTCCATCCGTAAAAATGTATGGATCACTACACAAATATAAATTTAATTATAAACTAACGTTGTTCGGACTTTTTGCCCACCAATATAGTCGTGTGTGATTATGTATTCGTGTCTTTCTAGACAAATTCCAGAAACCCTTGACTGTGTAAAGCATTGTCCAAGTCTTGCCATAATTTTAGGCGCAGTTTTTAGCAAATGAAATCTAAAATGTAGAAAAAAAAATACAACGAGAATACAAAAAGCTACCTTCCAAGGGAATGTCTCAAAACTTTAATGCTCATTCGAGGATCATCAGGCTCTGCTAGGGGGAATTTGCATCTGAATTTTTCAAGATCAGCCTCCGTACAGCCTATCATGAAATAGGCTCCACAATCTCTCATTTGACTACTAGAGCTTCCCAGGTAATAATAGCGTCTTCCTATAAATTTGAAAAGGGATATATCGCCTTATTACCTGCAATAAATAGTCCATTTTTAAAAGCATCGCGGATAGTTCTTTCTAATAAGAATTCGCTAGTTTTTGAAACTCTCATCATACTATTGTCATCGTCTCTGAAACTTGAGTAAAACTAAATAAACGATCTCACCTAAATGAAATTCTAACAATAATACATGGATCCTTTGATTCAACCATTTGATTTCTTAGCACTCTATTTCCCATGCACATTTCAGGCAATATTCGGATATTTCTCGTTGGAGTTATGACAATTCTTGGAATCATAACATAACCGTCTCTTTTTTGCTCATCGGTAAGGCCAAAAGTTTCATTTGAATATTGAAGCTTTTCGTAAATTAATCTATATGCTTCAAGAATACTGAAGAAACTTTTTTGCTCATCAATAGCTGTGATAAGCCTTTTCAATGCTTCAATACATACCTAAGCAGCATTATTTTAAACAAGAGAAGTCTAACCATAGAATCGTTTTTGAAAAATTCTCCAACTTGACAAAGGAAATTATACCAAGGGTTTTGATTAATTAATAAATGATCTTTCACAATAGAACCTCTTCAAATGTAGAAAAATAATAAGAAATATCCAAACCTTGACAAAAGTGCTTCTAAAAGATAATGAACTGTTAGTTTATCCTCTGGATCGGATTTTTTTAGGAAATTTTCAGAGAATGAACGAAATGCAGATTCATTGGGATGTGTTGCGACGCAATCCGTTTTTTCTTTTAAATTAGAAGCCCATCTACAATACTGATCATTCTTGGAAGAGTATTGTCCTTCATAATAGCTCTAAAAATGTATTGGATAAATTTAGAACTTACTATAAAATTCCTAAACTCGATAGTTACGTTGCACCTCTGACGTAGTCTTGAAATAATGTGCCAGAATGTTTGAAAATTCTCTCTTTTATCCATAGCATCTTTAAATTGTATACGAATCGTCGTGTTTTCAACCAGAACTGCTTCTGAAGACATTGCAAATGTTTTATTATTCAGGCCTCTTTTAATTGTCACAAATCTTAAGCAAAATTATATAGCAATTAAAAGTACAAACCTTCTAGACGGTTTGTTAATCAGATCCTCCTTTACTGAACCATTAGTTTTCTTTACAATCGCAGGACTATCAAGCTCAAAATAAATTGATGTTTTATTCGAATACTCATTCCTTGGATCAGTGAGTTCTACATAAATCTTTCGGATATTATGCATTAAAATCTATAAATACTATTAGTGGCGGGTAGAAATGTATTTAAAAACCTGAATTTGATAAAGAGCCCAAGCTTCTACATAATTATTGGTGGCGCTATGATAATTACGTTCTTCATTATAAAATCTAACGTTAACTTGACTTTGATCAAAAAGAAAGTCAACCGAAATATCATCATCATCTTTTTTATTAGCTCTATCTTCAATCTATATAGATTATTTATCTTTATTGATTAGTATAACTTACCGTCCAATGGCTATTATATCCATCACTGAAGAAGGTTCCAAATGAAATGCTTTCTAACTTGATATGTTGAATGCATGAACTAAAAATCTACATTACTGCATAATTATAGATTGGCTTACATTATTTCGTGAATATACCAATGGCTGGCCGCAACAACGACACTACCTTGTCCTGCTACTACTTTTTGTGACAAATCAATACGATGATTTTTAAATAGTTTTTGAAATTCGTTAATTGCTTTAACTAGTTTATAAGCATTTTCATATTGTGTAATAGTAGTTGGTTCCTCATCAAACGGCTTGGTCTAAAAAAATTAGGTATAAATCATAAAATTTACTCACATTTATTGCATGCTCAACCAAATCAAGAAAATCTCCTTCTATTGTGGAGATATTTGTATCTTCTTCTGTGATATCTTTGGTAGCAAAAGACTCGATCAATTTCTAAAATAAGTGAGTGAGTAATTGTATTAGCTTACCTTTTTTAAATCTCTGAACTGCCGTTTGACAGGCTCTATTCCTGGATAATGGTAATCCTCAATTTTCTTAACTAAAATCTCAAGGCGTATTTGCCAAGTTTGAGTTGGCTCCATCTCTACAATCAAAATATAATATGATAAAAAATAAAGATATTAGTTTAGAAATGCAACGAAAAGTGAAAAAAAAGAGTTTCAGCTAACTTTAGGATACAAATGAGTCTCTTCAAGAAAACTAACATCTCGGGACAATGAGAAATACAAAGTTTTACTGTATTGCTTCTATTTGAAGACTTGTTCATAATATTGATCGATTTTTAGATTCTATTGCGCTATTTTTGAACAAATTTTTCACAGATTCATCGATAATTTTTTAATTTTCTGCCCGAAAATTATAGAGAAGAACCAGTAATTTCACAATGATCAATAAAAATTGTCTTATCAACTTGATCTTTAGGACTAAATTTTTACAAGTGTTTCCTTCGGCTTTTAGCAGCCAACACTTCTGCTTCCTTCACTATTATCGCCATTTCTATTCTCTTTCCCTTTCTCGTTTAAATAAACTTATATAAGCAAGCTCCAAAAAAAGGTTTTTGGCAAACGACGACTGAAGCCTCCTCTGTGAGGCATCCAAGATAAGTCTACAACAAAAGGTTAAAGCGGAGCATAAATAATATGCCTATAAGCTTCGATGAGGCTTAGATCTTACTTCTCGAGTAAGAAAAAGTCACGATTATCACCATCAAATTATAACTAGAGATAAGAAGAGACTTAAGTTAAATTGACATTGGATCGTTTTTATTTAAATTCCAGAATTGTCATCTAAACTCTCAGTCAATGGCTCATGAACTGGACGCTTAGGACGCCTTCTATAGTAAACAGTTAGCGAAATTGCAACCACAATTAGCACAATAACCAGAATACCACCAATAGCTCCAAAGAATAGATTATTAATCCAGGAGGATCCTGCTAAAATGCCAATTTACTAAAGTAAATTATTATACCGCTCTTTTCTAGTCCCATTTCAAGCAGCTTTTTGTGGATCCATTTGGCTACTACTTCGTTGATATCATTAGAAGTAGAAGTGCGAAAGAAGTTGTTTCGTTCCGCACTGTCCGTATAAGCGTCTTTTACAACGACTTACAGAGGATAGGCAATCAAAAGAGTCTCATTTTCAAAGTATCTAAACATGATCATTTATTTTGAATAAAATATATTTTTGGATCTCTTTTTATAATCAATATTTATCTTGAAACTCAATTCTATTTGTTTTCTTATCTGACATAATGGACAGAAATGTTGCTAAGCCTAACTGAAGGCGAAAGATAGGGAGGTCTCTTGATTAGAGCAAGCTCGTAACCCTTTTGAATTCCTGCTTGGATACAGTAATAGACCTCACATTGTGATGGCATAATTGTAGCCAAATTTTTACTGTATCCTGGTGGACATTTCTTTTCTTCGTCTACCGTTTGACAAGTGAAAAAGCTACCTAGAGGAACAGCAAAAAGTCTTCCCATTTCCATGTTTCTACTCAGGCAGACGAAAACTTCTCCTGCAACTTTGGCAGGAAAATAATAAGATGGACAGTGTTCTCCATTAGTAAATAGATTGTTATGTCCTTTGGAATAGAGTCCACCAAATAGATAGCCAGGATCGGTTGTATTTGACCTTCCATCCGGTTCGCAAGAAAAACTTCAATTGAACTCTATCTTTGTAGACAATCTGCTGTGTAGTTTCTGAGCAACTTGTCCACAAAAGGAATGTCTGATGACAATGTATGACAGCATTTGAGACAATTCGATCTTCAAAGCCTTCGTAGACAAAATCCGTCACTGGACCTGCTACAAATCCAGCTGGACAAGTGAAGTTCCCAGTGATTGTGTTTCTTTGAACGAATTGATCGCAACGATATTCTGGAGTCAGCATGTCTTCTGTAACCAGCGGGTGGCATTGTTGAAAAACGCCTCCATATGGTCTGAGTGGTGGAATTTCATTGCAAGTCCCATCATCTACATTGGCCTAAAAATAAAAATAGCTTTGTAATTTTCACCGTTACAAATATCAATTGGGAGCTCTAAAACTGAGATCTTTTCAGATCGGTGAACCGACGCCCCGCGATATAGTTCGATTTGTTTCTTTTCCGTCATAGAAACGAGTTGATAACTTATCATTTTAACTACGCACCCCCCAGTGAAAATTTGCTGACACGGAAAAAACATTTTTCAATCCCGATGAGAAACGAGATATTTCGTGTTGACTTGGAGTGATTCCAGCTCCTTTGATTTTCAAAACTTTGGTAGCTTTGAAGCTGCTTTTAACTACTACTCATTACTTCCAGGCAATGGAAGTCTACAAAATGGAGATTGCGTCTCGATGACGACATTTGCTGTCTTTGACGAGGGGATTCCCCAAACTGGTAGATGGCTTAACAACGGATGTAATGAACCTTTCCCAACTGTTTGTCAAAAGAGTAAGGACGCAAAGCTAGACGAAGATCGTATTTAGATTGGCAAAATGACTGCGATATTACAACTGATGAAGCTCCAAAATTTTAATATTATTTGATCCATTCCCAGGGAAATTCGCTATGGTTGGTTTGTAATAAAAATCAAATTCTTCTGTCACAAAGAAGAAAGCGAATCTCCTTCTAGAAAGGGAATCGCTTCCTTTCTTGGGGTCCTTCAGACCCTTTTTTCTTATTTCTAGATCGCATCAAAGATTTGCCTTCTTTATTCAATAAATATAGGAGGAACACCAATGAGCTTTAAGGCATAAAGACCAGCCACTGGGATCTCACCTCCTCTGCTGCGCATGGTGGAAGGAAGCCTTTTGGGTGACTGATATGACCAGTAAAATTAATTTAAAAAAAGAGTAGAATGAAATAATTTCTCACTTGGGTGTTGGCAAAGACTTCGTTAGTGAGATGACTTTCATTATTTTGTTTCGCTTGGCTCTCGAGTGATTCAGCTTTAACACTTTTCACACTAATATTTGCGCGCCGCGTCGGCTCTATAAAATGCTGAGGTCTGATTTTTAAACCATTCTGTTATCTGCAATGCTTCCCAAAACGTCTCAAGCTCAAAAGGTTCCCATAGAAGATTGGGAATCTCAGCCTAATTATCCAGATGCCAACTCCTTGCCTCAGCCTTCTCTTTTTTCAAGAATCATCAAGCACTCTATCAAGCCTCTAACTCTCATTTCCCTACTTTTAGCAGTAAGATTCAATCACTTCTAATCGATTTTATGTGTAGGTTATCGTCCTAATTTTTGTTTATTGGTCATCCCGTCAACATCCTCATGTTGAGCCAATTATCCCAACTGAGGTCTCTTCCCTGGATAGTCTAGAAACTCAAATTTATGAAAAACCATTTGAGGAATATCTAAAATCGTAAGTTTCTTTTAAAAAAGGAAATAATAATTTTAAATTCTTTCCAGATTTAATAAGACCTATTCTGAACACGAGAAGAGCTTCCGTTTCAAGATTTATGCCAAAAGGATGAAGGAGAATGAAGATAGAAACGCTGAGAATAGTGGAGCCCAATTTGGGGAAACTATTTTCTCGGATTGGACCGAAAATGAAATCAGAAATGTGAGTCAAACTGCCGGAAGTTATTAAGAAGAAGATAAAAGATAAACGAATAGATCGTTTCAGAAAAAGGTTGTGAAAGACTAGTTATCAGCAAATGTTAATAGCGCAAAGAGACATTTCACCCAAAAAAACATACAATTTCAGTCCCTCGTCCCTGCAGAGGTCTTCTTCTCTGAATTCAAAAGTCTTGTCACCGAGCCAGCCCCCATTTTGAGAGAAAACTTCACTCGTCCAGGACTAATCGACTGGCGTAAAATGGGTAAAATCACCCGCGTTAAAGACCAAGGTTCCTGTGGCTCTTGTTGGGCCTTCAGTACTGTAGCAGCCGTCGAGGCACAAGTAGCCATCTACCGAAAGGAGAATATCGAACTCTCTGAGCAGCAGCTCATCGATTGTGATGGTTACAGCCACGGCTGTCATGGAGGCTACATAACCAGCGCCGCCGTCTATGCAATCAGGAATGGTCTTCATTCTGAACAGGACTATCCCTACTTGGGAAGCGATCAGCACTCTTGTCGCACCTTTTCAGGGGTAAGTTCGATTTTTAGTTTATTTGATGACTGTATTGCGCTTAATGCTCATTTAAACTCTGATTATTCTTGATAGCTGCTGTCTAGTCACCGCCCGCTTATAATTAAATTTCTAACCAAACATTCCAGGAAATTCACAAAATCGACAACGCTTATGCCATCCAAAACAATGAAGGAAGTGCAGCCGATTGGGTAGCTCTCCAAGGTCCAGTTACTATTGGAATGGCTGTGTTGGACAGCATGTTCTCCTATACTTCAGGAGTCTATGACCCTTCGTCTGTTGACTGCAATGATAGGACTAAAATCAAAGGGGGACATGCTTTGGCAGTTGTTGGTTATGGCAATGAAGGAGGCAAAGACTACTGGCTGGTAAGGACGAAATTTCTAGGCAAATCACTAGCCTTTTTTTAGGTGAAGAACTCTTGGGGACCGATGTGGGGCATTGATGGATATTTGAAGCTGAGAAGAGGAGTCAATTCTTGCCATGTTGGAGAGCTAATGGTCGCTCCTTATATTGCCCATTAAGCTGAAAATCCTATTTTCAATCCAGCAGTCGAAATAAATCATCCTTCTTGTCCTAAAGGTTGTGGAAAAATAGCGTCTATTAACTCCACCGGAGAGAATACTTTTATCCAATATTTGGTTTATTCTTGCTCAGGAATGATCTATTCATACACTGGATTGACAGTTATAAATGGGAGTTATTTATGGAACGATGGGAGTGCCTACGACTTGAATAATTTTGTTAAAAGATGGAGAAAAGGACGAGCCTTTTAGCTTATGAGAATAGAACAGCGGGAAATTGTGTTGCAATGGTTTTACAATCTCAATCAGTGGCCACAATTGGCAAGTGGATAGACACGACGGCTCTTGCAATCAATCTCTTCCACTTATTTGTGAGAAAGGTAATTTTTTAAAGAAATTCCTTTTGAAAATAATTGTTAGATTGACAAAATGATTGCGACTCCCCTCAAATACCAACAAATTGCAGCTCTCTCCAATATTTTGCTGATAATGGAGCAGTTTTGTTTGGTTATTTCTTCCACTTTCAAATGATTTCAGATCTATTCAGCTGGCTATACCTACGGTCCGGATAGCGATAATTGTAATTATATAATCACTATTGAAGAAGACAAATTGGCTAGATTTTATTTCTCTTCCCAATTGCTTTCTTATAGTAGTCTGCTTTTATTTTAGTGATTTGACTAGCCCAAAGTTATTCAATAGGTAAGAAATCATCTAAAAACGTACAAAAAATTTTTGTTTAGAATAACTTCTGCAACTGCCGGTCGATCTGGTGTCTATGTTCCTTCCCCTACAAATATGATAAGAATGACTTTTTCGTCGCGTTATAATGATGGTTTAACTTGGGTGGCAAATATTGGCTGCGAGTTGTGAGATAACGAAGGGCATTCTGTCCTCTACCTGAGAACTATTGGAAAATCTTCTTTCTTTAGCAGCTGATCACCAAACCTCCACTCGTCTTGCAACCACCTCTACAATCACATCTAGACCTACCAGTACCTCCACCAGTCTTCCAAGCGCCTCCAGCTGTGGGAAACCATATAATTACAGTGGGATTATGAGTTTTTTTTTTCGTAATCTAGCAAAAAGGGGCCTTTAGAGTTTCGAGCAAAGACCAGGGGATTCCATTTGTAATTCGAGGCGGCTCGGTGCTTTTCCAATAAAAGGGAGCACTTTTAAATCTAGTTCAGTCAAAAAACTCTCCTTTTTTAGGTGACAAGTCAAAACTTTCCCAGCCCTTATCCATATGTGACACAAACATGCAGCTATATCTTCAATGCATTGACTCCAAACAACAAGTGAGAATAATTTCTTGAAGAGAATCCTCCCACTTTTAGAACTTGTATCGGTTTCATTGTTTTAGAACTTAGGAATTATGATATAATAGCTATCCAGAGGACCGAGGTTACCTTACCCGGTAAGCTACCATCTAACAGGAAGAAGTTTAGGTTTGATGGGTTTTCTTCCTTTCCTAGATCATATTATTGTGCAAATAGTGGCTCAAGATTGATTCTAGTTTTCTCAACTTATGAAAATAGCCAAATAAAAGAGGATTTGAAGTGCAATTTGGAGCCGAGGCGGCTTTTCGAGACAGCGGAGTTACGACTTTCAATTGGATTCTCATTACTTTTATGACTTTTTGTATATTCTTTCAATACAATCGCTTATGATCTTTGGGAGAAGTTCGTCGCTGCAAACCTGCTATCTATTTTAGAATGACGCCTTTCGCTAAAACCTTGGAGTTCCGTTTCGATACACGCGAATTGCATTATTTTTAAAGCAAATCTGGCACAAAATGCTGCTTATCGTTTTATCTTCGCCTTATCAGGATTAATTTTTGCAGTCCCAATTGTCCCATTGGCCAGGAGATGGCATCTCTCATTTTGTGCTTTGTTTTATTTATTTTTGGAGTCAAGTCTCAATCATCTACTTCTCTTCCTCCTCTCTCTTGTCCTCTTGGTTTTACCGACGGAGGAGACAAAAGCTGCTATTCTACATTATATTCAATTGGATCAAGAAACCAAGCGAATAGCATTTGTTCGAAAAGCGGTGGATATCTCATTGACATACATTCTCGTCAACTAAATGAACAAATAAGACAACTATTCGGAGTAGATATTTGGCTAGGATTGACTTGTTCCTCAAACGACGTTCGTGGTTCTTGTCTCTGGGATGGAATCAAGATTAGTCTCAATTCTACCAGCTACAGTAACTTTTACAGAGGTTAGTTCTAGATTATTATCTAAACTAGAAAGATTCATCATTCGTTGGATTATAAAGAGCTTTTTTTCAGGTGCCCCTGATCAGATTCAAGGGCCATGCGTCTTTCAAAAGAATTCTGATGGAATGTGGCATTCAGCCAGTTGTACTTACGATAGTGCGAACTTTATTTGTAAATACACACCCGGGATAATTGGTAAGCAAGCTTTTTGATCTACTTCTTTATTCTCCTAGAAAATGGGATTTCCAGCAAAAGGCTTTTATTTTATTTTCTCGCTTTTTGGATTACTATAACCCAAATGATAGGCTTTTCTCCATTTTTGGCGCGACTTTTAGTATTTTTTTTTTAAAATCCAGTCAAGGAGAGGCTTAGGCTCTATTAAAAGGAATATAGTAGTTTTATGTACAAACGAGTAAATCAAATTTAGTGCCAAATTGCTCGCCCTCGTTTGATAAGAACAATCATCTCTATCAGACCTACCTCTATCGAGATACATGCTACTGGCCACTTCCGATGACCACATACTATAATGGCAGAAGCGTATGTCCAATCAGCTGTGGAACAGCTACTTCGATTCATTCCCTCGGGGAGAATAATTTTATCGCAGATTTGCCGGGAAAAAACGCTACAAAAGGAGTTTACATCGGCCTGACCAATATGATGTATAACGCGATGTATAAATGGGATGATGGAAGCAAGTTCAACTACGCTCACTTCGGTTAGTTACTCATTCTCAAATTTTAATCCATTTTTCGGGGGATTCGATTTGAAAAAAGTAAAATCTAGAAGCAAAATGCAATCCTTTTAGAAAATACAATAAATTACAGAAGAAGAGAAAACTGCTCAAGAATATCAATGCATGAAAATAAGCACAGTTGGCCTTTGGTATGGAACTGGATGCTCAGAAATTCTCCCACTCGTCTGTGAGAAAAGTAAGCTTAGGAAAGAGACAGAGAAGGATTGGCTTTAGGCTGGCAAAATTCTTGCGATCTTCCATCAATTCCATCGAACTGTTCCTCTCCTCAATACTTTTCCTCAAATAATGGAACGGTAAGCAATGATTACAGGAGAATTACAATGCTTCAGATCTACTCAGCTGGCTATCCATACGGTCCAGATAATCCAAGCTGTGAATATATCATCACTGTTGATGACGGAAAACAAGCCAAACTTTCTTTTTCGCTCTTATCTCTAGCTTCTAGTAACTCTTCGCTTGTTTTATACAGCAGCCTGGAGAGTACTACCCCATTTCAAGAGTGAGAAATATTCACCTAGTCTATAGATATTAGGATAACTTCCACTACTGGTGAGAATATTTTCATTTCTTCTACAAATATCATCCGACTTGTTTTCAATTCTGCTTATAATGACGGCTCAATATGGGCAGCTAGTTATAGTTGTGAGTAGTTGGGGAAATAAAACTAATTAATTGCTTTTTTCAGCAGCTCCCAATCAAACCTGCACCTCTACTTTCTATTTAACCAATAATGGAACAGTACTTTCTTTAAAAATTTTAGTCTAAAAATGAGGTTTAGGTCTCCTCCCCTGGATATCCAGATGGCTCAGCAGTTGTTGAGCATTGCGAGTATGTGATTACTGTAGAAGAAGGCGCTTTTGCAAAGCTATTTTTATCAAAACTTTATTTAAATTCGACCAGCTCGTTGGTATTTTATAGCGATTTGAAGAGTGAAACTCCTTTTACAACGTAGGATCCTTTTTAAAAGAGAAATCTTGTTCAGATTGAGGTCAAAAAGCTCTCCAACGACGATTATTTCTCCAACAAATGTGATTAGAATGTATTACAATTCTACTGGAGATGGATGTTATTGGTTTGGTAGTTTTGTAGGTGAGGTTCTAGGACTAAAAAAATGAGTTTTTAGCGTATATTCCCACTACCATGACGCCAACTACCAGTAAGAATAAGGCGATTTTTTAAGTTTTTTTTATCTTTCAGCTATTTATCCTTACGAAGTATGTGGCTCACCAAAATCTTATAGTGGAAATGGAACGGTATGGAGGGGAAGAACAGCAAAATTCTGATTTAGATCTTATCGCCTGACTACCCTCGGGGCTCAGGGATCAAAAATACGTGCACTTATTTCATTTCTATCGACTTTGGTCTCAACGCTGAGATTAACGTAACGCCCGTCTTGCGTAAAAATAGCTTTTTGATGTTCTACAGTGATAACAGGACAACTCATGAGCCATTCTTGACGTAAATAATCTGTTTGATAAGTATAGATAGAATAGAAGAGGCTTTTAGGCTACAAATGAATGTCACAAATAGTTCCGTAAATGTCTTATCACCGACCAATTTCCTCGAAATGGTTTACTACACTCCGGGAGATGGATCGTTTTGGACGGCTAATTATACAGGTACAATAGCATGCATAATCTACTCTTTTCATCTTTTGGGATACGGTAAATATCAATTTATAGATAAGCCGTCCTGTAGTTTTGAATTTTATGGTCCTGGAACGGTATTTTACTCATTTTTTGGTGGCAAAAACTATTCTTTTAGATTACTAGTACTGGCTATCCGATAGGCTATGCAACCTACTTCAATAGAAGCTGTTTTTACTATCTGAATGCTCAATCAATCCTAAACAAGACTTGCGTCATCTTCGATGATATTGATCTTCATAGCGGAGATGGAATATACATTTATGATGGAAACCTCACTGAAATTAATCCGCTGGCTTCGTTTAATTCATCTGACCAGGTGGAGAAAGCCATTTGTTCTGTGCTTTTCCCCTATTTGACTGTACTCTTCGTTGCAAATCAATACAACGGCAATTCGGGGAGAGGATTCAGAGGCGCATTTTCTGATTCACCAGATAAATTAGCTATAACCACCACTTCAACTCCAACTAATAGTTCTTATTGTGGCTTGAGTTATAAATACAATGGAACAGTTAGTTCATCTTTCAAGAGAGAATTGATGAGAGTTCAGGTGACTAGTCAAAACTACCCGAATCCTTATCCAAATGTCACTCAAAGTTGCTCCTACATTATGAACTCTTTGGCCCAAAAGACTTGTCTAACTTTTAGTACAATCGATCTTCGGACCAAAGATTATATCACTCTTTATGATGGGGGCAATACTCTAATGGCAAGGTAAGATGGGGGCAAAATGCCAAAATCTAAAGCCTAAAAGTTTAGATTTAATTCAAGCAATTCAACGCCTCAGATGTCATATTGTTCGACAAATAACAAAGCTGTTAGCCTCGTCTTCTCGACATTTACAGAAAGCGCTGGCGAAGGCAAAAAAGGATTCAAGCTTAAATTTGATGCCGGCTCTTCTACTTCTAGATCATTCTCTTACTTTTTATTACCACCCATTTTTGTTTTTTTCTACAACTTGTAAATAAATCTACCCAGCCTTTTTTAAAGCTGGTCAATAATTATCAGAGAGACGCTCTCTTATCAAATGCATTTTAGTCTGGCTGTCATGTTGACTACTGTTTGTCTCTGCTTTTCTTTGATTTTGCTTGAAGTGGAAGCACACGTTATTCATGCGGTGACAGTCCCCTCAGTTTATTGTCCTCCAGGCTATACTGACGGCAAAGATGGTAGCTGTTATTCTGAAATTTTAACGAGAGGCACTCGGAATGATGTCTACAATTGGTGTTCTGAGCAAGACGGCTACATTTTGGATGTGAATAATGCATTTCAAAATACTCAAATTGTACAAAACACTCATAAAACAGTCGATAATGTCTGGCTGGGATTGACTTGTCTCTCCAATAATCCAACATCCTGTGTCTGGGATGGTACCGGCAAATCCATCACCACATCTACCTATACAAATTTCTATGGAGGTTTGTATCTATTTTGATTAGCGGGGGAGGGAGAGAGATTATTTCGTTAATCTAATCAACGAACATGTCAGCATTTTCCAGAGAAGTGCGTCAATTGGATGATCTAGAGAGAGGTATTGAGCCTAGAGGACTGTTTTAAAATAAATGTAGTAATTTTTAAGGGTCGCCAAATGTAACAATCGGAGCTTGTGTTTATCTGCGATTGAAGGATGGACTGTGGTATAGCTCGGATTGCAGCATTTCATCTCTCTATTATGGATGCAAGTATACAGCAGGAATTGATGGTAAATTCCTAAGGTTCCTGTAGTTTTTTCCAGTTCCCCGCTGCGCCAATTCTCGAGGCCACTTTGATGTGACAACCAACTTCTTCAGAAATAATTGCTACTGGCTGGAATGGCAAAACGGCGGCTCTGGCTATCAAAGCATCGGTCAGGTTTGTGCTGCAAGCTGTGGGACGATAGCCTCCATCCATTCGCTTGGACAAAACAATTTTGTAAAAGATTTGGCTGCGAAATACGACGAGACTTTTATCTACACTGGATTGCTGTACTCGACCGGCTTGAAGAACTACACTTGGAGTGATTCCAGCCCCTTTGATTTTCAAAACTTTGGTAGCTTTGGAGCTGCTTTTAACTACTACTCATCACTTCCAGGCAATGGAAGTCTACAAAATGGAGATTGCGTCTCGATGACGACATTTGCTGTCTTTGACGAGGGGATTCCTCAAACTGGTAGATGGCTTAACAACGGATGTAATGAACCTTTCCCAACTGTTTGTCAAAAGAGTAAGGACGCAAAGCTAGACGAAGATCGTATTTAGATTGGCAAAATGACTGCGATATTACAACTGATGAAGCTCCAAAAGTTTAATATTATTTGATCCATTCCCAGGGAAATTCGCTATGGTTGGTTTGTAATAAAAATCAAATTCTTCTGTCACAAAGAAGAAAGCGAATCTCCTTCTAGAGAGGGAATCGCTTCCTTTCTTGGGGTCCTTCAGACCCTTTTTTCTTATTTCTAGATCGCATCAAAGATTTGTCTTCTTTATTCAATAAATAAAGGAGGAACACCAATGAGCTTTAAGGCATAAAGACCAGCCACTGGGATCTCACCTCCTCTGCTGCGCATGGTGGAAGGAAGCCTTTTGGGTGGCTGATATGACCAGTAAAATTAATTTTAAAAAAGAGTAGAGTGAAATAATTTCTCACTTGGGTGTTGGCAAAGATTTCGTTAGTAAGATGGCTTTATTATGTTGTTTCGCTTGACCCTCGAGTGATTCATTTTCGACGCTTTTCTCACTAATATTTGCGCACCGCGTCGGCTCTATAAAACGCTGAGGTCTGATTTTTAAACCATTCTGTTATCTGCTATGCTGCCCAAAACGTCTCAAGCCCAAAAGATTCCCATAGAAGATTGGGAATCTCAGCCTATTTATCCAGATGCCAACTCCTTGCCTCAGCCTTCTCTTTTTTCAAGAATCATCAAGCACTCTATTAAGCCTCTAACTCTCATTTCCCTACTTTTAGCAGTAAGATTCAGTCACTTCTAATCGATTTTATGTGTAGGTTATCGTCCTAATTTTTGTTTATTGGTCATCCCGTCAACATCCTCATGTTGAGCCAATTATCCCAACTGAGGTCTCTTCCCTGGATAGTCTAGAAACTCAGATTTATGAAAAACCATTTGAGAAATATCTAAAATCGTAAGTTTCTTTTAAAAAAGGGAAATAATAATTTTAAATTCTTTTCAGATTTAATAAGACCTATTCTGAACACGAGAAGAGCTTTCGTTTCAAGATTTATGCCAAAAGGATGAAGGAGAATGAAGATAGAAACGCTGAGAATGGTGGAGCCCAATTTGGGGAAACTATTTTCTCGGATTGGACCGAAAATGAAATCAGAAATGTGAGTCAAACTGCCGGAAGTTATTAAGAAGAAGATAAAAGATAAACGAACAGATAGTTTCAGAAAAAGGTTGTGAAAGACTAGTTATCAGCAAATATTAATAGCGCAAAGAGACATTTCACCCAAAAAAACATGCAATTTCAGTCCCTCGTCCCTGCAGAGGTCTTCTTCTCTGAATTCAAAAGCCTTGTCACCGAGCCAGCCCCCACTTTGAGAGAAAACTTCACTCGTCCAGGACTAATCGACTGGCGTAAAATGGGTAAAATCACCCGCGTTAAAGACCAAGGCTCCTGTGGCTCTTGTTGGGCCTTCGGTACTGTAGCAGCCGTCGAGGCACAAGTAGCCATCTACCGAAAGGAGAATATCGAACTCTCTGAGCAGCAGCTCATCGATTGTGACGATTACAGCCACGGCTGTCATGGAGGCTACATAGCCAGCGCCGCCGTCTATGCAATCAGGAATGGTCTTCATTCCGAACAGGACTATCCCTACTTGGGAAGCGATCAGCACTCTTGTCGCACCTTTTCAGGGGTAAGTTCGATTTTTAGTTTATTTGATGACTGTATTGCGCTTAATGCTCATTTAAACTCTGATTATTCTTGATAGCTGCTGTCTAGTCATCGCCCGCTTATAATTAAATTTCTAACCAAACATTCCAGGAAATTCACAAAATCGACAACGCTTATGCCATCCAAAACAATGAAGGAAGTGCAGCCGATTGGGTAGCTCTCCAAGGTCCAGTTACTATTGGAATGGCTGTGTTGGACAGCATGTTCTCCTATACTTCAGGAGTCTATGACCCTTCGTCTGTTGACTGCAATGATAGGACTAAAATCAAAGGGGGACATGCTTTGGCAGTTGTTGGTTATGGCAATGAAGGAGGCAAAGACTACTGGCTGGTAAGGACTAAATTTCTAGGCAAATCACTAGCCTTTTTAGGTGAAGAACTCTTGGGGACCGATGTGGGGCATTGATGGATATTTAAAGCTGAGAAGAGGAGTCAATTCTTGCCATGTTGGAGAGCTAATGATCGCTCCTTATATTGCTCATTAAGCTGAAAGTCCTATTTTTAATCCAGGAGTCGAAATAAATCATTCTTCTTGCCAAAAAATGAAGACAATTTCCTTGAAAATGATTTCAGCTCTGGCGAATGCTCTTATCTCGGCAGCCTCTCTCTCTCCCGGTTATCTTTTTTCTCCCCCCTACTGCTAAAAGAAACCCCTAAAACTAAATTATTCTAACCAAAAAGAGATGTGGCCAAAATTCTCTTCTGAAAAATCTGATAAAGCATCAACTTCTTCGTCTATTCAGCTATTTCTAGAGCCATTGGCTTCACCAGAAGAGAGTAAATCTCCTCCAATTAGGTTAAAGTCTCTTAGGATTTTTAATCTATTTTAGACAGAAGAATCGAATCCTCAAGGAAAAGATTGAAATTTTAGCTAAGCTTATCATCGTTTTTGGTGCTATTGCTTTCTTTGGTGCTGGTTTGGTGAGTTTTTGAGTGAGCAGAATCAATCTCTTTCAGTATTATTTGATCATTCATGCGGCTCATTGCGCTAGATGGAGCAAGATTTCCAACGAAAATTATGCTGCATTTTATCATCGCTATGTCTCACCGATCGTAGGCGGAGGAGAGAAAGACAACTCGTTTTATCTCACCATCTATACTGATATGTAAGATTCCCTTCTACTATAATCTCTATCCTTTTAGATATGATGGAGAATATGAAATCCCCGATAATTTTGAAGACTATCGAGCTCGATTTAATCGATTTTTAAAAAAGTTGGGGAACCAATTGACTGCAAAAATGGATTTAGATATAATAAAAGCTACACCCCAGTGGAGGAGGCATATCGCTTTAGGGTTTTTGTCCACAATGTTATCGAATTTGAGAAAGAAGAGAGTAAAACCCCTTGGATTGATTATGACGAGACTCAGTTCACAGATTGGACTGATTCAGAGCTCAAAAAGGTACAGCAATTTTTTTTAGAATTCAGTACCCTTTTCAGATCCTAATAAATTCTGGAGACATGCCAGCAATTGAAGGAACCCCTCGTTTTGAGGATAAACTCTTCGGAGAGAAAGAATCCCGTCCAGTTGGAATGGATTGGAGGACTTCTGGCAAAGTAACTCCCGTCAAAAATCAACGTACTTTCTTTAACTTTTTGGCTTAAAATGTGCTTCATTTCAGTCCAATGTGGATCGTGTTGGGCTTTCGCTGTCGTTGCCTCGATTGAATCCCAACATCTAATCAAGAAAAATAGTTCTGTTACCCTCTCTGAGCAGCAGTTAGTCGACTGTGATACCAAAAATAGCGGCTGCCATGGAGGCTACAGACCTTACGCTATGAGGTATTCGATTATAATCTTGGTTGAGAAAAGGAAAATCTTCCAGATATGTGAGGCAGAATGGACTATTTAGAGACAATCTCTACCCCTATCTAGCCACAGAGGGCAACAAGTGCAAAAATCTCAATGAGGTGAGTGCAAATTAGTCAGTTTCTTATCAGTTAGGCACGCGATGAAGCGAGAAAAACCCGCACGACTATTTCTATACTCTTTTTTTAAGACAAAAGTCTACATAAATGACTACAAAGTGCTGTCGACTAGCGAAGAGACCCAAGCTGATTGGATAGCTCAGAATGGCCCCGTGACTTTTGGAATGAAAGTCATCAAGCAGATGTATAACTATAGGTCGGGAATCTTCGAGCCAGGAAGGGAAGATTGCGAGGTTTTCTTCTTTTCTCAATCTGGAGAGATTTGTAGACTCATTCGCTGGGGTCACATGCGATGACTATTATTGGCTATGGCACGGAGAACGGACAAGACTATTGGCTGGTGAAGAACAGCTGGGGAAGTTCGTGGGGAGATTATGGATATTTCAAACTGGCCAGAGGGGTGAATGCCTGCGGAGCTGCAGAGACAGTTGTCGCTCCAATTATTAATTGAAAATTTCTGAAAAAAAAGATTTCGTCATAAATTGTTTTCGTTGGGACACAAAACATGAAGACAAAGAGAGAGGGAGATAATCTATGCAGGACTCTTGAAAAGTCGTGAAAAAGTCGAACAAGGAAGAAATTATGCATTTTGGCCGGCACAAAGAGGACAAAAAACGACTAAAAAATCAACGAATCTTAGACTAGAAACGGAACTAGCGGAACCGTCGCTTTTTGGCTTTTAAAAATGAATAATTTTGTGATTGGAAAAAATCCAAGAATACTTTCTTTTCTCCTCGATTTGGTTGAAATTAGGCGTGTTAGATAGCTTTTTATGGTAAAATAACATGAAAAATCGATTCCTGATGCTTATTTTAATTTAAAAAGGTTGAATTTCTTCATCTTTTTCTTTGTGAAAAATCCTCAAATTCTGACGTCGTCTCTTCTCTTGGAGAAATGCTCTTTCTCCTTTCTATTGTCTTAGCTTTGATCTTTGCCTGCCACCCGGTCAAAATCCATTTGCTTTTTGCAAACGCTTCCCCTTCCTCTATAGCCTAGTCTTTGCATAATTCTTCCAAAAACGTCGTCGTGTCGCCCAGAGACCTAATCTTCGGCTCTCCATGCTACCAGCTCTTCTTTTATTTCTTCCTTCCTATTTGATCCTCGGAGTAAATGGTCAAACAACACCAACTGCTATAAATCCACCGCACAATTGCTCAAATTATGGTCTCTGCCAGCCATTTGTCATGCCCTACAATGAAACCTATCTCTATTGTCCAGCTGCTTCTTGCGTCTGTCAGCCGGGAACAACCGGCCCCGGCTGTAGCTTAAGTAAGATTTTTGATTTGCTGTTTGATTCTTCTCATTTTACAGTTATCGACAAATGCACCAACTCTACTTGCTCAGCCAATTCAATTTGCTCAAGCACAGTAGCAGGAACTATCTGTGCTTGTATGGTCGGCTTTACTGGTCCTAATTGTGATATCCGTTGGTTGCTTTTCTACCTAAAGTGTGTGCTTGATTTTCAGCGCTGAATTCTCCTTGCGCAACAGGTCCTTGTCAAAATGGTGGAACTTGCACCAAAGTTACTTCAGTTCTTTATAATTGCACTTGTCCTAGTGGTTGGCTTCTTCCGGATTGCATATGTAAGTTCTCTACAGAATTCCAATTAAAGCAATGGGATTTCAGTTCCTGATCCTTGCTCCTCAAATCCTTGTGGAAATAATGGAAAATGTTCGACAATTTGGGATGGAGCTAGCTATATCTGTGATTGCAATTTCGACTATATGGGAAGAAATTGCGAATCGAGGGAGACTCAATGGTCAGTCACTTCTTTAAAAGTCGGCGGCTGTTATCCCTACTCGGCTGTGTCAAACTATCTCTCTGATCCGACTAAATACAAAAAATTCACTGATCCCAAGATGACCTTCACTATGTGCTCCAACATATTGAGGACTTACACAGGCAGTAATATTATCTACACAAGTTATGGTAGATTTTGTGTTGGATGAAGTATATAAAAGTTTTTAGTGGTAATGGAGAACGATTGTTATCTAACCACTAGGAGTGATTTCAACGTTTCTAGCAATTTGTTTCCCAACAATCCAAAGGATAACGATTGCTATAGGACTTGTCCAGGAGATCAGCAACAACAGCAGCAACAGTGTGGAACCAATAATAAGAAAGTCGTATGGGGAATTGACAACACTACAAGTGGGTTTTTCTATCGTAACCTAGGGGAAGAACAATCGAATCTTCTTAGAGTTTTCTACTGTAATCCATTCTTTTTCAGCCGTGGCCCCAGACAAATGCAGTACCCCTTCTGTAGCTGCTGCTTGTCTCAACGACACAGGAAAAGGAATCTGTGTGAATGTCTCTCCCACCCTCATCCAATACGATGGCTATATGTGTGTCTGTAAGCCGCCTTTTCAAGAGACAAGCATCATTGATACTTGTGCCTGTAGGTTGACATCCTTAAAAAAGAGAATTTATTTTTCCAGCTGGGATGAAGAGTCCCTGCGCTTCTGCTCCTTGTAAGTATGGGGTTTGCACAGCCGCTCCTAACTATCAAGATTACGATTGCCACTGCAATCCAGGCTATTCTGGAAAGAATTGTTCTTGTAAGTCTTTATTTTGAGAAGGAGAAAGTGATTTTAGATGTGGATCCATGCATGCCAAATCCTTGCGCAAATGGGGGAACTTGCACTGACCTTCAGAATGGAACCTACTCGTGTAAATGCCTTCAATGGTATCATGGTCCCTATTGTGGAGGTACGAAGTCTCTCAATACAGTAATCCTTCTCCTTCTTAGAAATAGATACGTGTGAATATTCAAACCAATGTGTCCATGGCAGCTGCCAAGACAAAGGACAAGCCATTCAAGTCAACCAGTATTGCCAGTGCGATTCAGGCTATTCTGGATCAAAATGCGACAAAGGTTGAGATTCTCTTTCTCTTTTGTGACAAAACTTTCAGAGATAAATTTCTGCACTACTTACATACCCTGCCAATATAATAGCTCTTGTACTCCCAAATTTAATGGATACGATTGTAGTTGTATTCCTGGAACCAAGGGGACAAATTGTTCGGAAAGTGAGTAGGGAGATTAGACACAAATTTGGACTAAAATTCCTTGAAAAACCGATCAATTTTTATCAAAAACTTATAGTCATCAACAACTGTGTGCAATATACGGACGCCAATGGAAACAAATTCCCAACTCGCTGCAACACTAAAGACGGACAAGCTCAATGCATAAATCAAATCAACAATTTTACCTGCAATTGCTCCAGTCAATGGCGAGGAAGATATTGCGATCTAAGTAAGCTAAAAAACTAGAGTAAAAAGCTCCTTTAGATGTAAAGATTGAAGAAGTAATGATGACCATTTTTGGCGAGGTCAATTATGCCATGTTGCCGGTATTTTTTCTCATCGATTCTTAAAAAAGAGTCTTTTTCAGTTGTTGAATAATCTGCTAACCTCTCCTGCTGCCATCAACAATATGGTTCCTTTCATTATTGGAACAATGAGCTCTCAAGAGAGGAGCAACTTAAGCTGGGATTTCAGCGACATGTTCTATTGGGCTGCTTACGAAGATAAGACTCTTCAAATAACGTAAGAGAAGTGTGACCGTTAAAATAATCAACTTCTAGGAGAGATTTTGTCAAAACTAATGACGTAGTGTTGGGGAATTGCTTTACATTCAACCAAATGAATGCCACTCAGAGATATGCCGAAAGAGCATCGATGATTGAAGGAGGTTTAGAAATTATTTTCTTGAAGAAGGAGAAAGATAATTTTAGGATTGAAAGTAAAAATGAAAGTTAATCAGGATGAATATCAGCCTTGGACAGAAACTGCCGCAATTATTGTCTTCATTCACACCAAAGATGTCTCCATTTTCTCAGAAAGTGTTCGCTACAATGCTGAGCCAAACAATGAAATTCTCATTTTTCCATACTCTGTGAGTTCATACCCATAAAAAGTGGAGAAATAAAGCGATTTTCAGTCGGAATTCACTCGACTTGGAGGAAAGTACGGTCGATGTGTGACTGATCCCTCTGAAGTCAAATCTTACTATTATCCTGGTCGATATACAGCCGACGTTTGCCATCCATCTAACCAAACTTATCGCTTTTTTAGGGCTGTTATCGCTCCTGCTATCAGGATTTAGTTTTAAAAAGTTGCGGCTGTATGGATCCGCGATATCCAATGCCAGACAAAGTGACTTCTTGTAAAGTTACAGACAGTTCGTTTTCCCTTTCTCTCTCCTTTGAGCTTTATTGTTTCCAGTGATTTGTATCGACAATACGATCGATAAATACGGAGATCCATCCGGCTGGAATTTCTGCTCTTGCCCAGTCCCTTGCGCTAATCAAGATTACTCCATGACTTGGTCTAAAACGGCTTACAGAAATTCAGTAGGATTTATTGTAGCATTGATTCATCCTTCGCTTCAGACGGTTAATTGTCTAGCCGTAGCGAATTCAGCAAAAGATGAGACCTGCCAAAATGCTGTGAGAGATAGTGTTTTGATCAATATAGCTGTCCCGACGCTGACCTACTCTCTCTTCCAGGAACAGCCCTCAATGGATGTGAGGAGTTTTTGCATTTTAAAAAAATCTTCCAGATAAATAAGCTCATCGGAAATTTGGGCGGCTTGTTGGGTGTTTTAATGGGAATCGGTGCGATTTTTGTGGTGGAAGTTGCTCTTCTTGGCTTTAAAGTATGCTCAACGATTTGTTGCCATAAAGAGCAGCCGAAAAAAAATGAAGAGGAGAAGAAAGCAGCTGAGGATGAGGGATCAAAAAAAGAAACTGGAGAAGCTCTCAATAATAAATAAAACTTTAATTTTTATTTCAAAATTCTTCTAGAAATGACTACTTTCTGCCTCTTCCCCCTCTTTTATTCCGCCAATTCCTTTTTCTTGCTGCATTTCCTAGGATTTCAACTAGCTCAAGCGATGTGCCTTCTGTAATTTTTAGATTATTAAAAAACAAAGGAAACTTAATAGCAAACCTGGAATATTTTGTCGCGGTGTTGGAATCAGCTCTGGAATTGCTTTTTGCGCTTGAGATAGATACCAAAGAGATTTTGATTTGGAAGTATCATTAGGAATCAGGCTATTTATATCTTCCTGAAATAAGATTTCAAACTAAAAACTAAATTGTTACCTCATCTGAGCTGCATAAAAAATCTTCTGCAGTATAATTT
This sequence comes from Oscheius sp. JU1382, assembly GCA_932521405.1. Taxonomy (NCBI): domain Eukaryota; kingdom Metazoa; phylum Nematoda; class Chromadorea; order Rhabditida; family Rhabditidae; genus Oscheius; species Oscheius sp. JU1382. The sequence goes on from OW051479.1 coordinate 9,637,530, forward strand.
TCCACATCGATTTCATCGCCTTTTGCCTGAAATAATATTATTTAAAGTAGTCTATATTTCTTACATCAATTTGGTCTTTATCATCATCAGAAGCATCTTCATCAAACTCGTCAAATTCGCCTTCTTTTTCAATGTATTTTAAATTCTCTTGCAATTCAGTAAAATTTGCCAAATAAGCTGGCCAATTATCTACAAATGTCTTTAAGAAAAAGTCACTGAATTAGCGGTAAATTGAACCTGAGCCCATACGAATACTTGTCCATTTGATACAGAAAGAATTACTGGACGAGTTGGATGCCATTGAACATCTAGAATAACTTCTCCCTAGAGAAATTGGTTAGAATTTATGGCTAAAAAAGACCTACCTTAGTTCCGTGCAACGTTTTTATAATTCCGCTCATTCTTTCCCAAATATAGAGGTCGCCGTTGCCCTTTGCATTCGCTCCACAAATATAATTGCCGTACATATCTGTGCAAATGGCTTTCCAGGATGGCTAGAGACTTAAATGGCTTTAAACTGCTTGCTTACTTTGGAAACAGTATCACCATAATATTTATAACACGGCTCAATATACTCTCCTTTTGGCAATTTTATCAAATTCTCTAGCTGGTAAAGACGAATACATCGATCTTGTGAATTTGTCAAGATTTGATTTCCTTTCCTCGGTGTATATACCTGCTTAATCTGAAAAAAAGAAGAAATCTTAGCTATTTTTATCAGCAAATATACCTGGTGATGATTACTCTCCCTAAGCCAGGTAATTAATTCAATTGTCTTAGCATCATAAATTAGTAATTTTCCCTTAAAAAGAGAAAATAACATAAGAATTCGACTAAAAGTTACCCTTATTGTCCCTGCGATGATATATTGACCTCTTCTATCATAAGTAACTGTACAGACTACATCGGCAGGCTGGTCATTTTGCACAATCTGAGCTGAAATGATAAAAAAGAGGATAAAATGAATACCTGAGTGCTTCTTGGACTGATAGTTTCAACAACAAGCGATGAGTTATTTAGTTGTACAATAAATTGATTGTCATCTCTAAATAGTATAAAATAATTTTTAGTTTAAAAATCACCTTGGATTAAAGAGAGCAGCTAGAACAAATTCATTATACGTAAAATTAAAGGCTGGCTCAATTTCATTGGCCCATATTTTGACAGTCATATCTCCTGATGCCGTAAGCAGATTTCTATCATCTCTTGACCAGCATAATGAGGAAATCGGCCTCGTGTGAGCCGTAATAATCTGCTTTCTAACAAAAAATAATAATAAAATGACTCACATTGATTGTTTTCTTTGTAATAAATTCACAAATAAAGACTCTCCCATCAAATGTTCCAACAGCTACCAGCGATCCCCATCTATTAAACTTACAGCAATTGGGAATTGGTCGAATAAGTTCCTCCTAAAATCTCTAATAAATCGAATAAAAAGCAAGAGAAATAAAAAGACTACCGTTTGCAGCTCCAGCGTTCCATTTTGCTCATCAGGATAGGGAAGTCCTGCTCTGCTAATGGTTACCAGCTCATTGATCATTTTGACTGCTAAAATAATAATTGCTAGCCGTTAGAAATACATATTGAAAGTAAAAATAAAAAGTCTTTTGATATAAATTATAATTTTATGTAAGGGAATTACTAACCTTTAAGGGCCCTAGTAGCAATGATTCAATTTTTATGTTGTCAGGAGGGTCGTGGGTTCAATCCCCTCCCTGACTTATATTTTTGCTTTATTAATTCAAGTCTTTTTCATATTTTTTGATGTTTTGACTCAATTCAGCTGCACAAAGCACACTGAATTGGCCTTTTACTGCTCCTTTGCTGCTCTGTAGCATTGGAATTCTCTGGTTTATCGAGTTGGTCTGATTCGAGAAATTGGATTTTTATTTAAAAAGAATCAACTTTTCAATAGGCAAGTATCTTTTATCAATAGGATTACTCAAAAAGTGATTAAGCAACGAAATAATTGTGATTGGACGCGATGAGGAGAAAAGCCAACAGAATAATGGAGATTTTATTTCTTCGGGAATATTTAATGAAAAAGCATGGCGAAGAGGATCAATGTTAACACACGATATAGATCATACATAATGTGCCAGTCATTCCTGGTCATTATGCAGACTGTTTATTCAAAGCTTTTTCTCCCAAATAAATCCTATATTTGAGAGCAAACAGCATACAGGATTTCTGTAGATGCAGTAACCGAGGTGAGACTTAAAAGCGCGAATAAAAGCTGCCGGACTGTCAAAATCCAGAGTTTTTGCCCTCTTGATTGCTCAGAGTAACATTTAGTCTGGCTCAGCAATGCATGATCAATTCAAATTCAAACAAAAATAAAAGATTTGTTCACAAAGTGCCCAGAAAATCTTGTATTTCTTCTTTCGTAGCTTTCGATTCAGAAGCTAAAACGCCTCTGTTTTTTTGCAATTGGTTTTGTGAGATAATCTCTATTCTTTTGACTAAAAAATTCATAAACTTTTTCCATATTTGGGCGGTTTTCTTTCCCATCGACCATCATTCTAAAAGTGTATGCTCTTTTAATAGACTCTCCAATTACCCAACGTGGAAGAGCCAAACTTCTAATGAGATTGGAATTACTTCTGGATAGGAACGGCCTTCAATTGAATCACCAATCAACCAATTATTTCCAGCTTGCTGGGCAGCCAGACTTCCAGCTTTTGTTGTCTCTTCTACTGTATCATCTGTGGGAGGAACTCGATAGATCATATGCCAAATGGATCTTCCCAGTGAGAAAACATCCACAGTTGGATTGTAAGCCTCGGCCGTATAGGCTTCTTCGCAATTGTAGCCCTCTGTTCCAAACCAGTATGTTTCTTTGAAATCTTTTGCTGCCAGGGCTGTATTTTCAATTATTTTTGCTATTCCAAGATCAGCTATTTTTAGGATAGAATGATCCGAATTCAAGACCATGCTGGAAATCACTTTTTTGTCGAGAAATAGCTACAAACTTGGCTGGTTTGACATCTCTGTGCGTTATCTTGTTGTCATTGAGGTAGCAAAGGCCACTAGCTGCTTGGGCAGTCCAGAACAATATCTCCTTCTCAGTGTATTTCTGCCCTCGAGCTATCACTGGAAATTCAATAAATTACTTATTTTTAAATAAAATCAACATTCAAATAAAGAGCCTCCTTTACAGTATTCCATCAGGATTCCAATATCTTTGTTGTCTTCTGTAATGAAGCCGAAAAGAGTCACAATGTGTGGATTTCCTTGCAGCTGAAATGGCCTTTCTTTCAGAATAATAGGCTCACCGAGAGTAAAGTTGTTATTTCATTTTTGATCAATTGAGAATTCAGCTTCAAAGTATCAAAATATTTAGCAGCATGCAGTATTGGAGACTTTTTCGTTAAGACGAGGACTGTTTTCCCTTGTCCACCAACATCGAGGTCTTTAATCTTCCTCAAGGAGCTTTTTTCGTAGGAGACAAAGCGAGAACGCTAGCAATTTATTTGTAGTTTTTGCGATGACTTACGCCTAGCATTGAGAGAACACTTCCCCAGTCGCCGCCGAAGAGAATTCCAAGCTGGAAGTTGGGATCCTGGGGAGGAAGAGAGATTTACCTTTTCTGTTGGTATATTTTCCTTGCTTTTATCAAGCATCCCGAGTAGGGCCTAAAAATATTGTTTTTTAATATCCTGCTTTACTTGAGTTATTGTGAGTAGTGATTTTCGATTTAAACTTGGTAAATAGTGAGTTCTCTCTTGACTCAAAATCATCTCCTTTATTTTTGTGTAGTAGCAGGCTGTTTCGATAAAAACATTAATGCAGCGCCCGTCTCTTCCTCCATATCTTTCAATGTCGCTAGTTGTTCGGAGTTTATAGACAAACATCTAAAAGTAGTAGCTAATTACCGTATTCTTTCTCTCTTGGAAGGATAGATTGTCATGAATTTACTCCACAATTTTCTCGAGTCTACAAGGTTGTAACTCTTGTTTTCGGGGGAAGCGAGAGAATACGGTAGATTCTTAAAAGGCTTACCAAAAGAGTTTTGACAAATGCTTGAAGAAAAGCGAACGGGTACTTGGTTATGTCTTCTCTAAGCGACTCAAGTGCTTCTTTGGAAACATTTTGCTCAAATAACGATTGCTTTATCAGGAACTCCATAAAAACTTTTTCTGCTTTCCATCGAGATTCTAATAATTGTTTCATCTCTTTTTCTAGTTTTTCATCCAGAAAATGTTCAAAAAACTTGGCAACACACTGGAAATTTCGATTAAAGTCGAGGTTGAAACCAACGGCGCAATAAATCTGCAAAGTCTGGAGTTTCATGAAACTGTTGGAATAATTCTTCAGAAGTGCCCATGCTTGTTCAAAATAAATTTGAGAATGATGTCCGCCTCGCTTCCAACCAATGAGCAGCAGAAACAGTCTTTCTCCTTCATGCGAAGAGTGCTGTCGCTTTTGAGCACATTTTTGAAAAAATCAAACCTCTTGTGGGAACATCTCATAGAGTGATTCAGAAATCAAGCCAACTGATTTAATGAGCTTGTGGTTTGTCCTTTCTTCTTCTTGCGGTAAAATCGATTTCAATCTTGTGGAAAATTTTCCAAGAAGTCGTAAAAGATGTTCCCAAGTAATACTAGAATTTGTTAAAGGCTGCAGGCTGCTTACTCTGTCTCATATTGGCTTTCATTTATTTGAAAAATATCGATTAATAGATCGATAGATATTCTCGTTTCCATTTCATTTGCGTATTCATAGGAATTTAAATTAGATATAATTAGAGGCCTGGAAGAATGGATTTTAAGTCTTGGATTCAACAGAGTTTCTTCTATAGTCTGTTCATAAAAAGATGACAACTGATGCACCGAGAATTGGTGTTTGGCGGAGAGATTGAGATTTTTTGGATAAAATGGCTCACAAAAACCTCTTTTCTCGGGACATCAGCTGTCGTCTTTTTTCTGAACAGACTGCATTGAAACAGGAGACTTCTATTAGCAGAAATACAGTACATTATTATTCCTTTTTGATGGTAGATTGCATCAAGATTGAGGATTTGTGTCGACTTGTTGTTGTCGTCAAATTTTAAGATCTTTGGTTTAAAATTACTCAATAAAGGATTCGGATAATACTGTAGCAGACTTTTGCTATAAAATGATGCATCTTGGAGCTCCTCTTTCCTAGCCCTTTTCTGCTGAATTTATTTAATCAAAGCTTATTCAAAATACTCACCACCAATAAGCCAGAAATCAAGTCAGCTTCTTTTCCTTCACACTAAAAACGTATTAGGTCAAAAGGCGAATTCAATCCTTACAAAGTCGTCAAACGCCTTGAGAACAATTGATGGATAGAGTGAGTTGCACGAGAAATAGTTGAAATATCTCCACTTCCAGGCTTTAAACTTGTCGTTGCTTTTAAGAAACTCTTGGGTGTGGTTGTAGATCATTTGTGTTATCTCCAGTTTTGCCTGAAAATGTCCATTTATCTTCAGATCTTCCAGCTCAATTCCCATAGGTTAGTTAGACTTACACCAAATTCTTTAATTTCTTCCTTCTCTTCATTTGTTGTGAATGGAATCATCAATGAGAATAAGTGCCCCTCAGAATGGCTTTCATAAGAATAGGCGTCAGCTAATATCTCATTCTTCTCGAAGAGAAATATCAAGTCTTTTGTCATTTTCTGGAATTTAATGTCAATTCAATTGAGTAGAATATCATCTCTTGAAAGGAATCATCTCGGTTCTTTTCTACTAGGGGAGGGGTCAACTTTTTGAAATCTTCCACTTGCTTTCAATGTTCTACAAAGTTGTGGCTCTTGCTTTCCACTACAACTCTGCGGAGCATCAAAAATAGGCCAAACCTATCCAAAATTATGAAAAAGATGAGAGATTGGTCGGAATCTCACGCCTTACTTTACGATATTGAGTGTAGATGTCAAGTTCTGCCTTGGAATAGCTGATATTTTCAATTATTCTATTGTACATTCCAAAGCAAGCGATGTAGGGTACAATACGATCGCTTGATTCAACTTTCTGTTCATAGGTTTCACAGAGTTTCTGATCAATTTAAAATTGTTTTTATAAACTTACAAACTTTTCAAACAAGACGCTTGCAACTTCATATAAAATGCTTTGATATAGAAAGTTATAGGAGACGATGTTGTTCATCATATCCCATACTGAAACGATTACTGTATTGTTCTTCTAAATGAACAGTTCGAGGTGCGCAAAAAAGGCAAAGAGGAAATGATTTTTGGCAAAAAAACATCTTTTTTGGTGGAATTGCGGTCCCTTTGAAAGCAGCCTTTTACCTGTAATTTTAAGGGTGTATTGTACCAGCGTTGGTCCTTTATTAAAAATATACAAAAGGATGTATTTGAAGCATTCAGGTGAAATCTAAACTAAACGTTTTAGCTGTGATTTGTCCTACAATCCACATATTTCCTGGACGATATTCATTCAAATCAATCATAAAATAAGGTGTGTAGTCAAAGCTCATTTCGCTTAGCATATTCACTTTTCTGTTTATAATAAACTCACGTAGTTTGTCAATCATTACAACTGGCAATCTCTGTATTTAACTTTTGTTAGCGTCAAAAGCCATTACCTTGAGCTTTTTTCTGTCTTCCGTCATTTGCCAAGAATAGTCTTCGTTGGCTAGGAGATCCACGTTGATTTTGACTTGATCGGGAGTGGCTAGATGCTGTTAATTTCAATTATTGCTATTAGGGAGGAAAATACATCCAATCCGTCGTCGAAATACTCAGCAAAGATGTTTCTAATTTGAGCGTCGATATTTTCCGGCATCCAGCTGTGAACAGCCCCCATCTTCAAGGCAGACTACTTCTCAAAAAAGGAGAGATCCTATCAGTGGCAGTCTGAATCAAACTGCTGAGAAAACTTAATTTTGTGATTAGATGAAAAAGTAGAAAAGAAAGAGGAGGACGCTTGCTGGCAATGCAAGTGGCTGGTTATCATTAATCAATAATCTGACCGGCTGATACCAAGATAAGAGAATAGTTCCTCACGCCCTCAGTTCTCTGTTTGATTTTATTCTTTTTTCAAATGAAAAATCTAAAAGTCTCTTTTCTTTCTTGTTCAACCAACTATAGAGACTTTTCGGAACTATTAACCTTTGGGGCCCCAGTGACCATGATTCAATTTTTGTGTTGTCAGGAGGGTCGCAGGTTCAATCCCCTCCCTGACTTACATTTTTGTTTTATTAATTCAAGCCTTTTTTAATATTTTTTGACGTTTTGACTCAATTTAGCCGCACAAAACACACTGAATTGGCCTTTTACTGCTCTGTAGCATTGGAATTATCTGGGTTATTGAGTTGGTCTGAGTCAAGACATTGGATTTTTATTTAAAGAGAGTCAACTTTTCAGCAGGTAACGATCTTTTATCAATAGGATTGCTCAAAAAATGAGATAATGAGAAGATGCCAATGCATATGTGCTTATAATGCAATAAAGTTGAGTCAAAACGTCAAAAAGTATGAAAAAAGATTTGAATTAATAAAACAAAAATGTAAGTCAGGGAGGGGATTGAACCTGCGACCCTCCTGACAACACAAAAACTGAATCATGGCCACTTGGGCTCCAAAGCTTCACTATTAGGGTGAGTAAAAAGTTTTGCACCAACAATTTTAGCAGCTAATAACTTTGTGCTCAGTTGATCGTTTGAGTTGACTTTTTTTTAACTGAAAACTTTGTCATCTTGTCTACCAAAATCCAAAATTTCAAGCCAGTCGCCATAATCACGTTCGAGATCTTGCTCTACCAAGATGACCCTCAAAATCCTCGCCTGTTCAAAGGCTTGTCAAATGCTCATAAGAGATCCCCAAAGTCTCACAAATGGATCATTTTATTCCTCTTTGAGTAAAGAAGTCTCAGTCAAATTTTTACGGAATTTCATCGGAATCGGCAAAAGTTATGACTCATGTACTCTAGGGGGCCAGTTTTTGTGAGTATTTGTCAAATTTGGCCAAATTTTTGCGAAAGATCCGCTCTCCATTTAATGTTGCCCATTTTCGTCAGGGCGTTCTGCTGCTCCACGACAATGCTCGGCCCCATATCGCTCAACTGGCAAAGCAAAAAATCGAAGACCTTCAATGGACTGTCCTTCCTCATCCTCCCTACAACCCGGATTTGGCTCCTTCCGATTTCCATCCCTTCAGATCACTTGAGCACCATCTGCGAGGAAAGATGATGCAGTCGGATGGTGAAGTCGAAGCTGTGATCCAGGACTTCGTCAATTCTAAGCCGGCTTCCTTTTGGCATAAAGGATTTGAGAAGCTGCCCAATCTCTGGGAAAAGGTTATTGAACATAACGGTTGTTATTGGAGCGAAAACCAATAAAGTCTACTCAACCGATCATTCACAGAAGACATTTCAATGCACTTTATGAAGAAAATTTGGGATTTCTCGGATCTTTCGCAAAAATTTGGTCAAATTTGACAAATACTCACAAAAATTGGTCCCCTAGAGTACATGAGTCATAACTTTTTCCGATTCCGTAAAAATTTGACTGAGACTTCTTTACCCAAAGAGGAATAAAATGATCCATTTGCGAGACTTTAGGGATCTCTTATGAGCATTTGGCGAGCCTTTGAACAGGTGAGGATTTTGAGGGTCATCTTGGTAGAGCGAGATCTCAAACGCGATTATGGCAACTGGCTTGAAATTTTGGATTTTGGTAGATAAGATGACAAAGTTTTCAGTAAAAAAATTCAACTCAAACGATCAACTGAGCACAGAGTTATGAGCTGTTAACAGTTTTGGTGCACACCTTTTTACTCATCCTAATATCTCATTTTAGATTAGTTGTAATTGCAGACCTTCCTTATTATTCAACTCAATTATTTTCTTTAATAATAACAACTAAAAATTATTATTTTCAGAGCCAAGAAGAGCAAAATGAAATGAATGTTGGACAATCACCAGGATAATGACCACGATGTAAGAAAGTCGATAAGTTAAATTTGCTATTTTTTTTCTCTAAAATAGGTATAGAGCTGATTGGTAAGAAGATTGCTAGCTTCTTGTATAAGCTCCGCCAAATGATGCTGAAGGGGTTGAAGTTGCAGTGGCATTCACCATTTACAAAAATGGCAAATTTATTGGCTATAGTTAGACTCAACTCATCTCAAATACCAAGGTAAGTTAGTTTATTGCCTTTTTAAGAGAAAACTACAAAGATTTCTTTTTTTGCACCAGGAAGGTTGTACATGATCAGAGGCTCTCCATAAGTGTCTTGATCTCCACTTGGCGAGAAAGATCGTCACTTCCCGTGGGAGGAAGTGTCGTCATTACAGTACTCCTTGCTGTAAGAGATTTCCTTCTTTTCTCTCACTTTTTCTGCTTTTTAAGCCAAAACACCAGCCAAAATCTCGATTATAGTTTAGTCCTTTAGTGTAGCCGTGGGAAATGCCTTGAACTTGGTCAACAACCTTGACGAAGTTGGGGGAAGTCGTGTCTACAAAGTCGCGTGTCTTCTCCCGTGGGGGTTACCCTGGCCTCAAGGCCTTCCCAGAAAAGAACACCCCCAGTCGCTTTCGACTTTTATCGGGCGGCTGGCAGATGGCGGGGGAGAGAAAGAGAGAAAATCGCGCCTAAAAACTGAAAGACGTCGTCGACAAAACCTGTTTAGGCGCAATTTTTTCTGCCATTCGGCCGGGCCACCTCGCTTAAATCGTCATCTTGAAGAGAGAAGGAGGAGAGAATCGATTTCCAAACCCCCAGGAAGCCACAGTATTCCCCGACTACAGTAGGGGGCGGTGAAAAAGTTTTCGGCTGAAAAAGAGCTCTGTCTTTTTGCCCATTAGAAACCGAAAGTCGTATTCTTTTTCGAATGGATAAACACTGGCTTTCCGAGTGAAATTGAAGGTCAGATGAGTCAGATCGAGAGGAAGAGGACAGAAAGCAAGGACATTTTCTCTCTAAGAGAATAGAAAAGAAATCCAACATTTTCTCCAGATCAACCTAAGAATCTCGCTTTCAATTAAGAGACTAGAGGTGGAAACTTCTGTAATAAAAGGTCTATTATTCCCATAAGATTTAAAATTAAAAAGCTATACTCTAAAGCTCCTTTTCTTGGAAGATCTAGCCAATTTAGAAGCTTAAAAATCAGTAAAATTCGAAGATTGTAGCTCCAAAATGTTCAACTTTTTTGAGCAAAAAGCGCTTCTTGCAATTTTATCCACAAGAGCTTTACGGAGAGCCAAGGCCTTCTGCTCAAAATTTAGGAAAAATTTATTATTGGCAATCTTGTGGCGATTAAAGGTACCAATCTCTCCATTTTTAGATCTCCTGGTTGACTTCTTTCCTCCTTTTTTTCCCCCAATAAAAGTCCATTTTTGGTCTTCTCAAGTGAACGGCCTCTCTTCCATTTTCCAATTACCATAAAATTTCTGGTCTGCCCGCTTCTTTACCGTAACCCAATCTCCTCCCTTTTTATCAAAGAAGGCGGAAGAATCTCAAGGCTCTGTAAAACTCAGAAAAACTTTAATTGAGAATCGGCGCATAGAAATAACAATCAATTCAATCTTAGGGGAGGGACAATTAATGATTTTTCCAAGATTAAAAAAAGTAAGGGGGAGTAAAAAAAAACAAAACTGGGGGAAATAATAATTATCTCGAAAGAATTTGAATAAAGCAAATTCTTTCGAATAAAAAAAAGAAATCTGTACACAAATGGAATGTATTCGAAGTATGAATGGGTGCCTAAAAACTAGGCTATAAGGCAAGAAACAATTCCGATTTGGAATCAAGGCTAGCCGACTTTTTGGATTCAAGGAGCTCCAAAAAAGAGGTGCGAAGATCGTTATTAGGGCTGGGAGAACCCGGAGAAGATTCGAGAGAGAGAGATGAGGGTAAGGCTGCGTTCCCGTATTGGAATAAGGCAAAGAGATCGGGGAAACATTTTACCTAAAAAAAAAAGAGGGAAGAATAAGGGTTAGAAGGCTGAGACGTATGGAGCATAAGCATGGATGACAGCCGATTCACGATGCTGGGGTTTGAGCATCTCACGAAGCAGTTCCGGCACATTGCTCAGCTCATTGATACGGCGGGTCAACATATCTGTACAGGCGACTCCAAGGGCACTGAAAATTGTATTTTTTATAAGGTTATTTAGAAGAATAGACCCAATTCTGAACTTTTTCTAATATTTTAGGAACAAATGGAGAGAAAGAGAGAGGAGAATTACTGTAGACCTTCAATCTTATGCTTTTCTTTTTCGTATTTTTGTGGGATTTTAGGATCTAAGAGGGAGAGAAGGAAAGAAATTACTGTAGGGCTCTCCTAGCTGAACCCGCCAATCCAAATCAATCCCTTTGGCTCTTCTTGCCATCTCAGGCTACAGTAGCCTTGGATTTTAAAGAATCCGTCTAGAGTCTAGCTTCCCCTTGAGGAATTTATTGTGTCTGCTATTCCTTTTCTCCTCCTGCCCTCTCTACCATCTGGCAGCGGTTGTGGCTCAAAAAATCCGGCCTGGCGGTGGCTGTCAGCTACGGTAATTATGGCCATACGATGTCGACGGCGTAATTTCAATTTCCTTGAACAACACACACAGGGGAGAGAAATCCAAGGACATCGCTCTCTTTCTCCCTCTAGCAGGCTCGGGATGACAGGAAAATTGGACAGATTGCGTGCATATCGGGTGGGGGAGAATGGGAGAGATCACTTTCAATTGGTCAGTTCACTACTATGGGGAGAAAAGTAGGAGAAAAAAACTTAGGAGCCTAAAGATTACGATATTTCTCCCAAAAAAATTCAAAAAAGGAGGTGATAGTTTCGATTATAGATGTGATTTGGCCCCTTCGTCTCTTTTCTCCAAAACAACGTCATAAACTCTGACCATGATTGCCAACTTGTTCTCGTAATTACAGTCCGCCCCGTAGTGCTCAGTGGCCATAAATTAGCCTAAAAGTCGAATGGACTCGCGCACCCACAGAGCGTCAAACAATACGAAAACTTCTTGACCCGAGGCTGACCCCCCGTGCGCGATTAGCATTATTATTCGTCTTTACAGCTGGGAACTAATTATGCTAATTTCTTTCTCTCTCACACCTCCAACACAGTCCCCTACTCTTAGAGAAAAATGTTCGTCAGCCCAAGGCCAGATCTCTTCACTTGAGAAGACGAAGAGAAGAGAGAGAGAGGGGTCAAGGCCAAGAACTGCCGAGAAAGTATGGGACGAGATTTTATCCCAGCCCATTCCATCTCACTGGACACAGCCTGTATCAGCTGATTTTTCAGGGTCAAGGGCAATTTAAATCGGGAAAACACGAGAGAAGAGCATAGTCTGATACAGTCTTCATCTTTGGAATTTTCAAAACATCTTACGTTTTTAGATTTTCTAGTGGAAATTTTCGAAAAATTAATAAAGGAGGCTGAATTTGCAAAATAAAAGGCCTTAAAGCTATTGAATTTTTTTATTTTTGTGCCTTCTGATTGGCGTAGAAAGTAGAAAAAACCCCAAAATTCATGGGTTTTTACCCCAAATTTGACTCGATGTCCTATATTTTTGGATGAAACTCACTGTATTCGCTGCATAATATTGAAAAGGATCTGAATCTCCGATCCACGAATTCCCTGCCATGAGCTGACCAGTTGACTTTTGGCGTTATTAACCTCGTTCATGACTTTTGAGTTAACATTGGCTTCAGATCCTAAATTTTTTAGTTGGCTTTTTTGATCGAAAAATGGGATAAACCTTGAAGAAGGGCGTAAAACCTCATAGCGGCGTAGTCGTAGTGGGTGATTTGGAGATATTTCAGCTCAGAGACGATGCGATTGTAGGATTCGACTAGGATTTCTTGATCACTTCCAAGGAGAGCAACTTCCTCCATTGAAATCCTGCAAAAAGAGGTTGTGGATATATAGTAACCCCCAAAACTATTGCTTATTCCATCTGATTTCCTCCGCTCCCAGGCGCCCGTAATGTGCGACAGCCACAGGTAATCGCTTGGTGGCATCTCGATCGTAAACGTTTGCCTTAACGCATGCAACCGTGCCGCCTATGGGAGCCAATTACCGCCGCCGTCATATTATTTTGGGAAATGCTAAGAAAAAAAAGAAGAAAGAAATACCTTTGTCCTCCGCCGCAATCGACTTCTCTCGGATGGAGACTCTCCTGGCTAGCGCTAACTGCCATATCGAGCAGATGGCTGGTAGCCCATGAGACTCGCAAAAGAGTGGCTTGATCCTCGGGCTGAAAATAAGAAATAAGTCTAGATTGCTACATTGCTCAAATTGTAGGTCTTTATCTCCTCTACAACTTAATAAAACATCAAAAAGTAGCAAAATCGACTAAAAATCGCTCAAAGTTGGGTTACTGTGCTTCGCTTTTAGCGCAAATTTTAAATTTAAACTTAAAATTTTGTTTCTAAAAGATGAAAAATAGCGAAATCAAAAGAAAGAATGGCCAAAATACGGTAATTAGAGACAGTTCCCCCCTTTCCGCTCTGTGATGACCCTTTTGTATTAGAGGCGAACAATGTCGGTCTCTCTCTCTCTATTCGCCCACCTCGCGCAATTTCGCTTTTGTCTCTAAATTGCTCCTGGAAGGGTGGCTGTGGCAAGTGCAGCGGCGGATCGTTTTATTACCCAATAACATATAGACATCCTGTCGGCCGCCTTACCTGTAAATTGAAGAGCAGCGGTCGCACTTTGGCCCAATCGATCAAACTCCTCAAGTTTTGTTCCACGATGGAGAGCATGCACTTGAGTTTGACTTCTTCTCCAGTTACATAATGACTCTCCGCTTTGATTTGATCACTTTTGCATAGTTGAGAGATTTGGCCAATCACTCTGGTCATTCGATTGTAAGGATCGGTCGGCATGCAATGGGCTAGCTCTTCGAGGACAGAGTCTTTTGAATACATCGCGAAGGTCTTCTCTGTTGGCACTGGACAAACTGGCAGAACTGGAGAGGAACGGTTCGAGACTGGACCGGAGGCTGAAAAATAGGATCAAATAATAAAATGAATCTCTCCCCCCAAGATTACTGTAAAAAGTGTCATTTTTTGGCCTCAAATTTGTGTCGAAAAGTCTTATTTTTTAAATAAACGCGCTCGCTCTCTTGCTTACCTTGACTGGTACTGACTACGGTAGTTGTCGTCATAGAGATCTGAGCTTGTGTAGCAGCTGGATGGAAATAGTTGTATTCCTGGATGGGAGCTTGGCTCATGTATTGCTCAGCATAGTCGAAAGGCTCATTCTTAATGGCAGTGTAGTACATATTGAAGGGAGTTGCTTGTCTGAGCAGTGATTCATCCATCGAGGTAGCTAACAGAGCTGAGAGTGACTCTGGATCAGAGATCGATCCAGAAAGAGATCCATAAGGCACCGGTCTTGCAATATCTGCAACCATTTTGTTCTCTCTTTTCAACTATTAGATTATTAGAACACAAAATAAGCAGAGGTTAAGCACGTACACTCACTCTGAAGACCTGGAGTTGAGGAGGAGAGAGTCGGACTTTGGAGTTGAGCATCATATTCCGTTTTAACTTTGTGCGTTGCATCGAAATACTGTATATGGGCCAGCTGATCGGTCGTACTGAAAAAAAAGAAGTCACATGAGAAAGGGCAAAATATTATGACGTCGCTCAAAAAAAATTCTCCCCCAACTGGTGCCCTTGGAAAGAAGAGAGAAAAGAGCAAAGTGCATATTTTTCTCTCACACACTCTTCCTATAATCGAGGGTAGATGGCAACACAGAGTCAGAACAGAAAAAAAACTGGTATTTTTGCGTGGGAAAGTGAGTCAATCTACCGGGTTCTAGGAGGTCAATTCGAGCCAAAAAAGGAAGTAATTTCTCGGTCGAACAGTAGCTAATTTCAACCCAACGTTAGGTTTAAAATTACTGATTTTTGTAGCCCTTGATCTCCTCTACAAAAATGCAGAACATCAATCATTCAAAAAGCCGCGTTAAAATAGAGAAATTTGAATTCTCGCTCAGGATCTAGCTTTAATTTATGGATTTTTTTTCCGCCATTTTAATTGAGTTTGCAATGTTCTGAAATTTTGTAGCTCTCGATCTCCTCTACAAATCATGAGCAAACAAAAGTAATTACCTGCTGGTAACTTGCTGATCCATGGGATAAAAAGCTGGCTGAATCATCCCGGCTCTGACGAGATTGCTCCTCTGCTGTGCTTGTGCCCGCTGGGCTCTGTCCTTCTTGTAATAGCTTCCGAATTTATTCCTTCCTCCCCTCATGCGATCCTCTCTGACGGCTGAAAAATATCCAAATTAGTGCTCGCATGACCAGACAAATACAGTCGCTCTCCCCTCACATTCCACTGGCTTGTAATTATCGGATGGCATTGTTCCTATCGGCGGGTGGCAGAGAAAGAGAGAGCCCACTGCCATTACCTATAGCCGGGTGTCAAGTGGCCGCCTCCCTCTCGGATGATCCTCACCGAGATCAAGAGAAGGCAGCCGACATTTGCGGGAAAAGAGAGAACAAAAGAGAGTACAAAAAGTGGCTCTCCCATCATCATCTGATGGGGATACTGTAATTTTCCCCCGCCGCCGGTATCCTTTGACTGGAGCTTCTGGAAAAAAGCGAAAACGCCAAGGCTAACGGTTAAAAAAGCAAGGACAACGAAAGGTAAAAGAGAAGGACGGACTTGCAAAAAACCGGTGATTTAATGCGGCTGGGAAAAAGATTTCACAGAGAGAGAGGGGGAGAGAGGCTGAGGCTTTGTGATTTTTATTGCCTAGTAATTATTGGCCCCCGAGAGACGAACGGTAGTGATCGCATTTTCAGCCATCAAGATCAGTTTTATGGCAGCTGACAAGGCCTACTGTAGGGAAACTCTTTCAACTAGGCGGTTTCTACCATAATCTTGGCGAAAATTCAAAATTCCCCCTAGCTTTCTTCTATTCAAGACCAAAGGAAGAAGCATTTTAGGATCGCTTTGGCTGCACAAATCCAAAAATAGTCGTTCTCTCCCATAATCTTGACGAAAAAATCGTAATTTCCCCTTGAATTTGGTTGATTTTTGTTTTAGTCGAGACCAAAAAAAGCATAATTTTAGGATTTTCAATTGAAGAATATTCAAAAATTTGCTGTTTTCACGCCAACTCCTACCATAACCTAACTGCGAAAATTTTAAAAGCCTATGAGGAAATCCAAATTAGTCTTTGGTTGGAAAAAAAGCGATTTCTCTGGAAAATTCTGTTCATAAATATTCCATTTTGAGTCATTTTTTTGATAAATCTTCTCAAACCTGCGCAGGAGCTACCGTAGCCCCCCGAGGTTTGTTTGCATAATGAGCGCTGCGATTTTGCCGTTCAGCGACAGCCGGGTAAGCCTACTGTAGCCCTTGCGGCTGGCATCAATCAAATTTGGAAAACCCCTTGGGTTTTGTAGGGAGAGGAGAGGGTCAATGAAGCCGAAGCCCGACGGCAATCAATTGCACAGTTGAAGAGACCGGTTTTTTTCTACTGCTGCGGCTGCTCGTGCATGGCACACGAGGGGTCAAATCCCGAGCCATCACTCACCTTCAATCTTCATGCCTTTCCGTATGCATTTGTCGAAGCGACACTTCGGACATCTCTTCCGACACGTCTTGTCCACATTGCAATTCGAGTCCGTCGAGCATTGGTACTGCTGTAACTGGAGGTACTGTAAAAAGAACTCAAAATTTCTGTTTGGATTGGCTAGAATTTTGGCACGAAAAAAAAAAAAATTAAATTTGCGCTTCTATTGGAAAATTGGTCGGCTGTAATTAGCCAAACAGCGGGGGCTCTTTTCTGTAGGCAGCTGACCTTCTTGTTTTGGACGGTCCGTTTGAAGAAGCCCTGAAAAATGGTACGATTAGCAATGATTAATCAAAGGGGGATAGGGAGGCTCTCTTGTTTTCTCTCAAAGTGATGGAAAATTTCGAAATTTTGACGAAAAACTACGCTTTTTCAGAATACTGTAACTAAAAATTTGAATTTTAGCGTAAAGAAGTTCCTCTTTCTTAAGCTCTGGAAGCTTGCTGTAACTCTTGGATGGCTTTAATCCTCTAAATTTTCAAATTTCTTCGCCTTTTTTAGCTAGAGCATTTAAGGAATACTGTACCTTTGAAAAAAATGGAGAAGTTTCAAACAGGGTGTGGTTGAAAAAGCCAGTTTTCAGAAATTGGAAGGCGCCCGTCATCTGCGGAAAGATTACGGTACCCTTCTGCAAGGCTGGCTCCAAGAGAATTAAGAAAGAGGGTGAGCTCAGAGAGAGAAAAAAAGAGAGAAAGGGAAAGAGTAAAGGAGAAAGTCAGAAGGCCATTCTTTGGAGACCTTGATTCCCCTCTCTCCTCCTCCCCCGTGGGGGACAGCTGCACGAACCTTGCAGCTCTCGCAGGTGAGAAGGCCGTAGTGATAGCCGGAGACTTTATCTCCGCAGACGGGACATGGCTCTTCCAGCTCTGGCCGCTGGCCAGCTCCCGACGGCTGACTCATCTCAGCTGCTGTCGTCGGCGGTGTGGGTATAGCTCCTACCATCGGGGCTACTCTGGTGGGTGGAGAGAGAACTGTCGAGCCTTGCCCGTTAGGAGGGTCGGTCTCTCGCCTCTGCGTCTCTCCGCAACACACTCCGCCCTACCTGGGGCTGGCGCTCTGTCTCGCTTTGTGGGCGTGAGGGGAGACTTTGGGCGAGCGAGAGAGAGAGAGAATACCTGAAAAATACTGTAAGTGTGGTGGTCAAAAGGGGGTGGCTAAGAAGAGTCGGGGAGGAGAGAAAGTTCGTGCCAGGCACGGAAGTCTTACAAAGAAGACTACTGAGAACTTTTCAGAGAGAGGGGGAAGGAGCGGGCCACGGCAGATGCTACAAAAACCTGTCGCCCCGAGGAGAGACACGCAACTTCACCAAACATGCACTATTAGGCTTCAAAGCTGCTGCTGCTATTGCTGTCTGAGGAGAGAAATCACCCCAGGCGATATCTCTCTTCTAGGTGCGGTGCAATAGAGGAAGCAAGAGAGAGAGGGAGAGAACGAGTTCGACTCCTCCCCTTCCTCCTCCACAAAAAATGGCACCGATCAAATTTTTTCAACAAGACGCCAAGGACAGTCAAATTATACCTGTCAGGAAGCGGGGGAAATTATCCCTCCCTCTCGCTCTCTGGATTCTGTCGAAAGAAAGGGATGCACAAAAAAATAATAGTGGAGGTCCAAAACACGTTCAAAACTGTGTTTTAGGCGTAAGAAAACTGAAAAAATTAAGAACTATTGATCAACTGATGAGAACGAAAGGAGAGAAGAAAAAAAACGACAATGGCAAACGAAGCGAAAGAACGATTTTTTGATAGGAAAAAAAGGGTTCAAAGAACGACAAAAGTGACCTGATCTCTTCCACTTTTCTCCTTGAAAAAGCCTCCAGATTGCTTAAGATTTTGAGGCTTTCCAGAGCAAAGAAAAAACCGTCTTTCTTCGCCAATTCCATGCAAAAAAAGCTTTTAAAAATCTTCTTGAAATAACCACTAGATATCTCCTAGTTCTTCCTATTTCCTACCATATCGCTTTTAATATTAGAATAAAAATATTCAAAGCGAAGGAGGAAGCCTAAAACCCTCCTGCTCGTCGTCTCTAAGGCTCTTCATTTAGAAAAGAAGATTTTTAAGACTTCCAAGGGTTAAAAGAGAACCAAAATTTAGGAGAGTTGAGCTCTTTGTTACTGTATTTTTTTAAAGGCAGAGAGAATGAGAGAGAGAGAGACAGCGGATTTTTTTCGCCACTTTTCGACCATTTTTGTGTGTAAAATTCGCCCCTCTTTCTCTCTCCCGCCCCAAGAACAGGAACGAGACTTTCCTCCTCTCCTAAGTAAACGATGACGTCGTTGGCTGAAACACATCGTTGTGTATTTTTTATGTGCCAGGTTGGCAACTTGTACGATTTCGGAGAGACACGCAAACGGCATGGGGAAGAGAGAGGGTAAAGATGCTATCTCATGCCTCTCCTCAGGTAGAAAGATTGATCAAGAGAAGGTGCGAAATTTGAATTTAAAGAGAGGCCTTTTGGGGACAAAGATCTCGCGCCATCAAAAGGAGGAAAAGCTATTGTAAGAGCTCTTAATTTTAAGAGAATTGAACCTTTAATTGAAGTCCTCGTTTTGGCATTGACGCCTCGTCCTTGCCTCTTATCAACGTCCTTCCTTCAGTCGTCCTTCCCCTGCCCGTCTTCGTCTACTCCTCTACGCATTTTCTCTCTATTTATATTTATATATTTTTTCAATCTATTTCGCCATTTCTTCTATTATTTTTTTGCGCGCGCTTTTTTAGGGAATTACAGCAACCCACAAGCAAAATAGCCACATTCTGGTAGTTATTTTTGGGGATCAAAGGTTTTTGCGCAAGCTGGGCAATAATATATATCCAGGCTAGGGCTTGGATGCCGATTACGCGACAACGCACGGTGGACTGTTTTCCCATCGGCGGGGCGCGAAACGCTTTTGGCGGCATCGATGCCATCTCTGAGGCTTGGGATGACAGACCGCCTGTCACGATTTTTGTCCACCAGCAATTATCGCCAATCACTGAGCCTCAGACTTATTCCGGGAGAGTTGAGATAGATCTCTTGTAGGTATAGGGGTAGTTTTACAATTGGACTGGACGTTGTTGACCAGGTTACGAACCTTTTGATGACACAATTCAAAGGAACCGCTAGAATATTATAGGCTACTTTTACAACTCAAGACAGAATACCTACTTGATCAAAAAGAGATCCTAAAGAGGAAAGAGAAGCTACAGCAATTACCTTAAATCTATCCCTTCACTTTCTGTTCTCCTAGAAACGCTCTAAGCGAAGAAAATGAACCAATTTTAGGTCAAAAAGGAGTCTTTTTTTCCCTAGAATACCCGACTAGAGAGTGAGATTCTTCCCCTAGAGGAAATCTATTGAATTTAACCCCAAAAATACCCCATGAGATGTCAAAAATCTGATCCTACAGTAAGTTAAAAGAATACATTTTCTTCTTAGGAAGTCTGCTGAATTCCAGTCAGCCATGTGCAGAGTTTTTCTGGAAGATTCTATGAGAAATTGCCACCAAATCAAATAGCCTTTTTAACCTCACCTCCTCTTGGCCTTCCCTAGCCCGCTATTGGAAAGCGACCACCCGTTTAAAATAAAATCGGGTCGTTTCTTATCTATTTCGTTTTTGTCCGAAAAATTGGCCAAAAAGTCAAAAAAGAAAAGTACACTGCCACTGTGTCCCCGACCCACATCAAGGTCAAGATCGTTCTCCCAAAATCGATGTGATTGACTTCTTTGATCTTCTTTTTTTTCTCTCTCTCTCTCGGGATCCTGGAGAAGTATCGAAAAGGAGGACGGATTACTGAACAAATCGAAACCTGTTCTGATAAACAGCATCGATCGGCCCACTTAACTCAAAAGACGAGGCAAGAGAGAGAGAGAGGCGGAGAAGCGTGACAGCCGTGCATTTTTCGCTGGTTTTTTTGATCTGCCATTTTTGTACCAGAGTAGCTTCTTCCTCAAAAAAAAGTCTCTTCTGGAAATAAAGGCCGGAAAATCGGAGGCCAGGTGAAGAAGGGAACCTGCTTGGCGCCAAAATCACTGGTTTTAAACCAGGGCAATTAAGAGGTGGAGAGGATGGGAAAAACTGCACGCTTTCTTCCATTTCATTTTGTCCTAAATTTTTTTCGACTGCTAGAACACTTTTAAAATCTCGCGTTATTTAAAGATAAGAACTAGGAAGGAGGACTGGAAATTACGATAGAATTATTCGCTATGGGCTCTGTTAGAATTTTTAAAAATAGCTAAATTGAGGAGAAGAAGCGAAGACCCGCCCGCGATAGGATGATACTGTAGTTTCTTTGATAGTAAGCGTGGTGTAAAAAAGCGCGGCAGCCCCCGCCGCGTAGCAAATAAATAGCTCGCTCTGATCTGACTCTGAATCTCAGGCAGAAGGACTTGGAGGCCAATTTACCGGGATTGTCCCGGTAAGGCCCCGGCTGCTGTAAAGTGTGGCCAAAAGACGACAAATTTCCAGCGGAATTCCGCGACTGGCACCGGTTCGCACACACACATACAGGCAGGGTACAGGGGCAGCAGAAACGAGAAGGTGCGCCACGATGTTTCACTCTTTGGCAGCAGACGAGCGAGGGAAGAGAGGCAAAGAGGATTACGGTACTCTCTCTCTCTCTCCTTGTTGAGTCAGCAGTTTTGGTTTTTCGAAAGAGAGGAGAGATCTTATCGTTATTTTGGCTTGGTAGAGATGAGCGATCTATTTGACAATGAGGATGAATTACGGACTGGCAGGTCAGGTGGTGCAACTAATTACTACCTGTCCTCATGGGAGACAACAGAGGACATCTGTAGCTCTTGAGAGCAAAGCATAACTTTTTCATAGGTTGTTTCTTTGTAAAAATTAGAGATTTTGGAATTTTTTTGAAATCCTATCAGCTCTTAATTTTTAAAAAAATGAAAGTTAACTGCCCAATTCTTGAAAAAAAAAGTTTACTATGGAAATGGATGAAACTAGGAGAAGAATGGCTTTGATTGTCTCTTAATTTTGAGAGACTTTTGAGGTTCTTCTAAAGATTAAAAAAAATACGGTAGAATTAGGCGTAAATTGGACTCGATTTTGGAGAAAATTCGAATTAGTTTAGGTCAAAAATTGGACCTCTTTTGGGGTCTCGAGAGGATTTAAAATCTTTCCAATTGTTTAAAAGAAGTGGTTTGAGATAAAAGGCTAGGTTTTCCCCCCAGCCTCAAGAGAAGAACAAGTTGTGTTGCCAGTAGGGCACTGTATACCCAAAAACAAGCCCATTTTTCGGTGTCTAACTGCCTCCCCCTCCTCTCCTTCTCTTCTTTTGAGACTGATTCACGTGAATTTTTGTGACGTACAGGACCTAGATTCGACACAGAGAGAGAGACCTAGATTTTTGGCCCTGAAAAACAGGCGTCCAGTTCGGTGAATTACAGATAGTGGGATGGAAGCCAAAAGAAGGCCCACCCCGGCTGGTCATTCCTTCCCGTGAAGTTTCCTTGATCTCTGTCTTTTGAAGGCCAGAATTTTGACGACCTCAAGGACAGTACAAAAAGTTTCTACCGGACCGGCATCACCACGGTCACTCTACGGGGGTGGGGGGAGAGAAGGAGATGATTTATTGGAAAGAAGAGAGAGGTGACTGGTTCAAAACATTTTATTTGTAAAGACGGCTGAGAAAACATAGACTTTTAGGGGGGAAAAAGGGTCCCGGGAATCAAGATCTTTGTTTGATTTCTATGGCGAATTTCAAATTTCGAGAGGGTCTTCTCCTTCTCTTAGGATGAAACCGTGGAGCGTTCTATTTTCAAGAAACACTGTAGACTTTCCAATCGCTTTTAAAGAGAGAAAGCGTTGTTTTTTTCCCTATTTTTTGACATTCTCGCTTCTTTAAACTCTGGCGGCAGAAGAGCCCTAGATTTCTACCATGAATTTCAATCTAAAGACTAGATTACCGATTTTAAAAGTGAGTTTCTTTGCAATTTAAATGGGGGAAATTATGGTTAGTTTGGCTGCTTCGAGGAGTTCAAAAAACCAAGAATTGTGGAGGAAAATAACCAGAGAGCAGAACATAAACATGGTGAGAGAACTGTGTGATTTTCTCTGCCCTCTTTCACTCTCTGACACAAACATTATTATTCGAAGAAAACTGATTGAAGTGTGTCACGCGGGCTGCCCCCAGGAAAAACTCTGTTCTCAAACTTTACAACTCTTCTCTGCGCTTCTCTGAGAACCCTCTTTGGTTTTATTGATTGGAAATTACAGTAGAAATTAATAATAATATTTGGGGAAGCTGATGAAAACTGAACTCGTAAAGAAGGCTGGGTGGGAAAGAGAGTGGACGGCAGCTAGATGCGCGGCATGGAAAAAGTTGCAAAACGAGCGTCTTCTACCAGACATACACACCGCAAGCAGAGAGAAGAACACTGCTGCTGGGGTTCTAAACTTACCTAGGCGGATCAAATCACAAACCACAAGATTTTTCTTAATTTCTCTATTTTTACTGTAGGCCTTGATTTTCTCTACAAGTTTGTAGAACTATACTTCCGATAAAAATAACTATAACTCCTAGAAAAATTGAATTCCCTGCCCAAAAAATACAAAAGTGTCGCCTTCTCTCCGCTCTTTTTTAAACTTTTCGCGGGGTTACAGTACTTTTTCTCGCACAATCTTGCAGCTTTTAATCTCCTCTACAAGTTTCTAAAACATAGAAAACGCTAAAAATTAGGATAAAGGGCCTAAAAGTTAAAAGGTTACTTTACTAATTTTAGCGCCAAATCTATTATTTTCCCATAGGCGGAAATCTTTGAAAAAAAAAAGATTTCTATCCAGTTTTGTTGATAAAACTTTTCCGTTCATTGGTGTCTGTGGAACCATGACACTTCTAACTTGGACTAGTTTATCAGTTGGGTAAAAAAAATTTCACCATTCTCCAAGAGAGAAAGTAGATTCGTCATTTTATTAGGGAAATTGAACCTCGGGGAATCGATTTTTAGTCCAAAATTTGTTTTAACAAATTTTAATTCAATTTTTGGATCAAAAAATCGAAATTCTCTTCAAATTCTTGTCTTGTTTGCTGCCTCTAGACGACATAATTGCTTGCACCTGCCGCTGCTGCCACCCGGTGCGATCACCTCCCCTCCTCTCTCTCTCAAAAACTGAAAGAGAAGGGACTGTCTAGAATCTAATTCCAAATAGAAAGTGAGTCGATTTGACCTTGTTCTAGCCATTAGAGGAGGAGAAGAGTGATTATCCACTTGAGCATCCTAAAATGGACAGCGGGAGGTCAAGATTTCCTGGAGACTTGGGGGGACCTTCACTTTGTTTGTTTTCGCTCTACCATAACCCTGGGATAGAAATATTGGGCAAATAGAGCGGATACTGTAGGGGGAGAAAAGTGGCAGATTTGACTCAAATAATTTCTCGGGGCCAAAGCTGGTCCTGGATGTTGCCTAGCCTCTTTAAAAACCAGAAATTATGCAACTTGCGAAGACACGTATTATTACAAGCAAGTTGCCAGCCTACAGCTTCAGATAGATGATGGGCGGGAAAGCTGCTAAATGAAATGGAAAGCACTTTCGGAAGAGGGAAAGTGCAGAAAGAGACAAGAAATCGGCCGGAGGACAAGATTGGAGATCGCGAGGAAAACAAAAAAATTGCTAATTTTAAAAGAAAAATAAGATAGGATCAGACTTTTTTCAGATTTGTTTTGAATTGGAGCTCAATGAAAGAAGATCCCCTCAAGAGGATCAAGAACTGAAAGATAAATCTCCACCCCAAAAAAAGATAGTTAATCCTCTAAAAATAAAGTTATTGTCTGAGCCTGAGATCGAAGAAGATGGCTTGATTTTATAGCCTTTCTGAGTAATTTTTCTGACCTTATTGACATAACTTCGGGTCATAGAAGGCTGTAAATTATGCTGCCTAGATGGGGATCATGGTAATTGGTCTAGTGTGAATCCAAGGTGGTGAGATAGATTCAATCAAGAAGAAGGAGGAGGGGGGAATGAATCATTTGGTGAAGAGCCTCACAGTATTGGTCAAGATATTTTGGGAAAGAGAAATCAGTGTAAAAATCTGTTCGATGTCCCTAAAGACCTACAGTCATCCAAAAGAGATGAGCAAATCTTAGGATCAGAGACTACAATAATCCAGATGAATCCATCTCCAACTCAACTACTACAGTAATCTAAAGAGATCCTGCCATTTTAAAATTCTTGAATCAAATTTGGAAGCCACACAAAATACAAAATCTAAGTCGAGGGAGAGAGAGCTGATGAAGTAGAAGACGAACCGCAGTTGAAACAAAAGCGAAGTGAAGAAAGCCGTTAAACTTTTGGGCGGGAGAGGAAAGCCGCTCTCCCATGGCTCTGCTTTATCGCCCTTTCCGGTCCCAAACAAAGATAATATTGCCAATTACGGTAGTTTCCTTTGAAGTCCACTTCCAAATTTTAACTTTCCCATGCCTCTTTTTATGATTCTTTTTTACGGTCGGCGAGGCTGTACTCTCTCTCTCTCTCTTCCAACCCACACACAGACACAAATGCTAATGGCTAGGGGTCGTAAGACTGAGGCGAGACGAGAGAGACACTGTGCGCATGGCAATTACCCGGATTATGCTGATGACTCCTAGGGAGAAGGAGGACTAAAAAAATTAGATTTTGGTGGGATTTTCCAGTAAACAAAAGCTCTCTTTTAGCTATAGTAGACATTTAAAAATCTCCCGGGGAAATGCCAACCAAAAAAGGAGGAAAAATTACTCATTTTTGTGTGCCTTTGGGAACTTCTACTCAGCCACTACAGTAATTCTACTTTATCTGCTCTCTCGGAATTCATTTCCCCATGGAAAAATGGAAAACTTCACCCTCTCTCTCTTCTAGATTCCATAAATTTGAAAATGCTACAGTATTCCAAGAATTTATTCCATTATTCTCCCAGAGAAAATGAATTATCTTTTTGATTTTAGGATATAGAATGGAAAATTAGGCCGCGAGCTCTACAGTAATCCAAAAATCTAGAGATGATTTTAAAAAAGCGATGAAAAAGTAATATCTCTCCTCTTTCAAAAATTGCCTGTCGAACAGGTGTGCTGGCACGAGGAGGCTGGAAAGAAGCTGTCTTTCGCCGTCGTATATCCAGCTTGGAAACATGGTGGGGGCCAGCGAAAGTGGAACAATTCGTCTCCCTCTCTCTCTCTCTTTCTTTCCTTCTCTCTCAGCCAAACCTGTATTGCATTTAGCTAGCCATGTGCCGGCTCGATTTTCCATAGGTGGCGCTTGTCGGAAGGTGGTGGAGAGAGAAACCGGTCGAAAAACGAGAAGAAAGAAGCTGCAAAAAGGCTGCCTGCCATCCTCACGGAATGGGAAATTCGTTTTCAAGGGGGAAAGTCGGCGCTCTCTCTATCTTTTGGGGAGAGAGAGAAGACGATTTTTACACACAAGGAGGGGGGATGGAAAGATGACAGAAAGCAGACAACACAAAATGCTTCTTCGATCATTGGACTGCGATGGGATCTCCCCTTCGCTCCACAGTTCTAAGAACAATAACTTTGGATCTTTGTAGCTCTTGATCTCTTTTTAAAAAATTGCCGAAATATCATTTAAATGTAGCCTAAGAAAGTGCAAGAAAAGCGAATTTTAATTCCAGTTGAGATCCCGAAAAATTTCTCATTTTTGCTTTCTTTTTTAAGATTGATTTGATTTGTTGGAGAGTCCCCACAAAATGGAAGAGAAAGAAGACAGTTAAGTGAGAAGAAAAGTAGGTGGAATGAGTCATTTCACTACACTAGAGTCTGTGTGACTACGGTAGAATTGTCACATTCTATTATTCAGCTAGTTTCTACATTAATCTTGTTTTAAATGAGTCAGCTACCATTTCTCACTGAAAAATAAAAGAAGTCAAGACAGAAGAGAAGACATGTGACCACATCTGTCACTTTTACGAGGTAGTGATGAGGGGAGATGTATAATCTAGGATTTGGGTGGCAACTGTGGCTCCTCTTATTCCAAAAGATATTGTCCGCATTAATTTTGGGCAAAATAACGATGAGAAAACAAAGCTGGAGTCAAGTTTGAAACTGGTTGATGAAGAATCGTTAACGATGGGAGGAGAAGGATCTAAAACGGAACAAATCTTGAGAATAATCTCGTCTTGCTAATTGCTAGTAGAATTCAAAAAAGCGTCGCAAAATCATCCGGTTCGAGTAGACATCGGCTCTAATTAATAGCGCAACATAAACAGCTGTTCAAACCCATCTTGAGACAGATATATATATATATGCTTCTGCAACAGCAAAACACTCTTTTGATTATCTAAAAAGCCTAAAAAGAGATGGAATAGGATTCAGAATGATCTTTTTTGAGTTACTATAATCAAGAAGAAGAGCTGTGAGACCCTAAATACGAACTATTTGAATTACTGTACTGCCAAGGCGCCTCCAGTTTTCCCAGCGTTTGATTAGAATCTCTCTCTCTCAAAGCCACTTTTTATTTCACTCTTCTCACCGTCATTATCTCCCACTGCGCAATGACAACAATCGCCTTGGATCGCTTTGTCGGGTCATTCCGCCTGTCGGCAGGTTACGCGACAGGGCAATCGTAGACCGGTAATTGCTCCTTCCTTCCGGAGAGAGAATACAGTAGGAACCGACAGGTTGGGGGAGAAAGAGAGAATGATGGCATCTTTATTGTTCCGAGGGATGCGACCAAAAAAAAACTGGTCCAAATTAAAGGGACCCCCGAGGGAAAAAAATGACAGCTGGGTGGTTGGTATAACAGGTTTGTTTGGAATATTTTAAAAAAATAGTTGAAGGGGAGAATTTTGCGAGAGCAAATGGACCATGAATAGGACCAATAGGGGGATCGAGGAGCTTTGTAGGTGTGGAGAGCGGACAGCCGCCCTGTAATTAGGGAAAACATGAGCACCTAGATGACCCTCTACAGGTCAGACGGATTCGAATAGGATTGAGAGATGAATAGGCCCCCTTCTCAAGCTTTTACTCTTCACTTTAAGCTACGGTAGCTTACTCATTTGATTAATCGAAAGCGAAACTATTTTTGTATCTTCTACACTTTTCTAGAGGGGATCGAGAGCTATAATTTCCTAGAAGATTTCAAAACTCACCTGATGAATCACCTTCTCATTTCTTGAAGAGATTAGAATAGCTTCAGGAGAGAAGAACTAGAAGTGCATTGATAGCCTTGAAGCTATACTAAATGAAATGAAAAACCTTGGTCTATTGACCATCCAAGGCTGAAACGCGTCCAAAATTATGAGCAACAAAGGCGACCGAGGTCTGAATCAGCAGCAGTCCGAAGAAGTTCCTAATGGGAAGAAACTTGATATGGTTTCCCAAGGTTATCTAAATGTATAAAAAATGTAATTGATTTCTACAAGAAATTTTGGCCATTTTGTGGAGCTAGCTGGCCCTGGTGGAGCTTCCTCAGGCGCAGGTGTCGCTTTCAACTCTCCCCCTTGATAAAAGCTTCAATATGTTTATTGACTTCAATATAGAAGAGGTTGGTTATTGCTCAAAGCATATCGGTGAAAGGATATTCCGGATGATTCCTAATGCTTAATGGCCATCCGTAGAATCGGAATCTTGTCTCGACATCATTCAGGAGGTTTATATCAACATCTGCTAAGAAGAAATCAGAGCTCTGGAAAGCGCCTTTTTAGCATAATTTTGATTGAAAATACCTCAAAATTTTCGCGAATCCGCTTAGCATTTGTGCTTTTTGGCACAACTATGATGTTCCTTTGGGTGAGGAAGCGAAGCAAGATTTGAGCTGGAGTTTTTTTGTACTTTTCAGAGAGAGTTTGAACCAATGGATCATCAATTGGCCCCTTTTCTGGCCAATTCTGCATCCCCTTCTTTCCTAAAAATCCTCAAGAAACTAACAAGAAGTAAAATACCTGGACAGCCAATTGGAGCATAGGCTGTTACAGTAATATTCAAGGATTTGCAAAGAGTGACCAATTCTTTTTGCGGCCAATAGAGGTGCACCTCAATCTGGAAGAAATCTACCTTATTTTGAAAATGCCAATTACCTGGAGATTCATTGGTTTAACCTCAGCTTTGCTGTAAATCCGCTGGATCTGCTCCACATTGAAATTGGATAAACCAATAGCCTTAACGAGACCTTTTTGATAGATCTGAAACCATTTTGTCTTTTTCTCCAATGCTTTTTCCACCTTTTCCATCTCCTTCCAGGTCTCATTCAAATCAACAGCTGTATCGTTTTCGACATTCGTTGGAGCAGAATACATTTTTGATGAGAGTGACCCGTCCTTACGCTGAACTATCCTTTTCAACTCTCAAAGACCAACACAAACCTTAGTTGAGCAGGGAGTATGAATGAGATACAAATCAACATAATCAAGGCCTAAGTTTTGCAGCTGTTTTTGAAAGCATTTAGAAACAAGAGATGGCTGATTAGCAGTTGGTGGAAGCTTCAAAATGCAAAAGTTTCATAAAATAATATAGTTAGATAAAAACCTTTGTTGTGATGAAAATATCCTCTCGTTTAAATTTCCCAGAAGAGATATACTCATTAACCACTTTTCCAATCACCGCTTCATTCTCATACCTAAATAGTTGGATTTAATGGAGAACAACACAGCGACAGATATGCATGCCATTGCTTTGACTTGTTTACTACTTGAAAATGAGACGCTTTTAAGCGAGGGAGATCAAAAGAGGAGATGAACTCACATTTCTGCTGTGTCTATATGTCGATAGCCTATATCCAACGCCGTTCGCAGCATTTCCTCTGTCTCTTCATCGCTAGCTCTCTGAAAAATAAGCAGTTTTGTTGGATTTTTGACAGAAAACTTTGAGAATCTGTGAATCATTTCTAGGATTAAAAGTTTGATCAAATTTGCTTTTTTCGAATTTGTTTGTCCTCCTACTTTTGGTTTGATGGTTCCATGGTTTATGCAAATAAAAAGGTTCCCCCATGCTTTAATTATGTATCATCATTTGTTGTTTTCATCGGGGGAAACGTGATTAACTCCCGTCTCTCGTCTATTCTTTGCCAATCGGATGATTTCTCTTCCAAATCAAAAATAACAAATTTTATATGCACTTGAGGAACACATGTGATAATGCAGCCACCACATGTCCTCTCTGGTTTACAATCACTTCGATTCCGATTATAAACAGTTGGAAAACGCACGCGTGAAAAGATGAAAAATCCCTGGGTCTTTCAGAGAAATCATTATCCAGGTAATTTGGGAGCCCTAATGGAAGGCTTTTAGAAGACTAGAGGAAAAAAAATGCGACAGGAAATTGGGTACTTTAGGTCTTTAAAAGTCAGGTAAATGGCCATAGGAGAGCTTACTATAGTTTAAGGTTAAAAAATTGGCTGGAAGGACTCAAATTTGA
Source organism: Oscheius sp. JU1382 (assembly GCA_932521405.1). Classification (NCBI taxonomy): domain Eukaryota; kingdom Metazoa; phylum Nematoda; class Chromadorea; order Rhabditida; family Rhabditidae; genus Oscheius; species Oscheius sp. JU1382. The sequence goes on from OW051479.1 coordinate 9,667,371, forward strand.
GATACCGTAACCCCTTTAGCCTTAAATTTGACCAGTTTTGACAAGGAATTTGGCTAAAATGGACGGATAAGAGCCATTCACTTCCAGAAGATGACCGACTACAAGCCGAGGACTCTGGCTGATCCGGCCCAATACCCGTCAAAAATGAGCTACAAGCCACTGATGGAGCTGTACAAACAAAAAATGGAGAAGACGAAATCGATCTCAGAAGTGACGAGCTGCTCGACTCAACTCAACACGCTGACCTCGTCGTTCAGTCCCAAGCCGGGAGATGATTGGAAGAAGTTTGAACTGAAGGACGGCGGACGGCTGACTATCATCCGACGGGGAGACGCTGAGACCTACTACCAGCTGAAAACTCCCGATAGACGGCAGCTTATTCTCGAGCGAACTCCGACCAGCATGACGCTTCTTTCGCTCGACGCCAGGGGACAAGCCGTTCACACCCTCGCCTGCGAGCTATAACTCTCAGTTTTCTATGAAGATTCCCTCTTCCCGATCTAATTTCTAGTTATTTTCGGCTAGTTCAGCCTTAAAATAACTCTTCAAAGCATATTTTCAGCCTAACTACACGTGTTATTTCTGAGCTGTGGTGTGTCCTTTGAAGAATGTTACCGCCAATATAGCCTCTACCCCCGGCTAGTGAAAGATGTTTTGCAATTTGCTCTCTGAGCCGGCGGCTTTTAGGACAACAAATATATATTGAAACCTGGTTTTAGATGTTCCAACAAAACAAGAGGATTTGTGGGTGGAATAATGGAACGAGTTCATCTCGTGTTTTGGATTATTTTTTTGCAGCACAGTGATGTGCTCTAATTTTATATTTTCGCGTGGAGCTCCTAGTTGTAAAGAAGTTTCCGAGACTATTTTTGAGATGAATAATTCCATAATTTTTGAGAGCTTCTACTGGAGAGACCATAAAAGACCGAAGTAATAGTAAAAGCAAACAAAGAAAAACCGGTTCTTGAGCGGAAAATTGAGTTCAGAGTCAAAGATTGTCTCGATTTTTCAAATAAATGAAGAAAATTGAGTTCCGCATAGGCTTAGCCTATCTCCCTTTAGTTTTTTTTTTGGATTTTCTCATTTAGTTCTCAATATTGACCCCCGTCTAAAATGACAATTCTCTTGCGTGACTTCTCAAAATGCCCAATATTACATGCGGCTCAATAACTCACTCGCCCTCCTTCTGAAATGAAAAAAGTAGACTGACCTTGCCTCCTGTTCCAATACCGACGAAGGGGATATGAACTCCATTGGACATTCGTATACGAGATGGCATCTTTTTTCGTCTAAAAAGGCAGTTGAGAGAAGAGTGAATAACAACAAAAGAGAAAATGAGGATGAGCCGAAAATTTAGAGGGGAAAACACACGTTTGAAAACAAGAAGGCAGAGCAAGGGCACAAGCTTTGGAGGAAGAGACAGAGAATAAACAATCTCACGTGGAGCTGCTGGCTGGCGGGAGAGAAAGGGGGAGGGACCATTGTAAACAATAATTTCGGATAGGGAATCCCCGCCTTCTTTCCTGTGAGTTTCAGCTCCTCGGAATCCTTTCTGCTAAATGAAAAAGAAGAGCAGACATGTGACATTACGAATTAAATAAGAAATGGAGCTCATTAGTATGAAAATGAAATGAGTCAATGCGTTTTATGCCGGAAATTCGCAATATTATCGACCTAAAAAGCGAAAAACGGAGACGAACCTTGTGCTAATTGCCAATAAACTCCGCTTATAATTCTTTGATTGATAGTTCTCGTGAAAATCTATGACTCAATGAGCCGTGAGAAATTGAAATCGCTTTTGAGAGATCTTAGGTCAACATTAAACCCTGAAAAATGATCACGGAACGCGACGCCAGAAAAACCAAATGACCCCTCACAGTGGTCACAAAGGACTGGTGGCGCAAAGAAGCAAAGAGATAAACTGTCGCATGACAATCGATCCGACCTGTAAATAGTGGCAAAGGACATCTATGCTCGCCCTTTCTGTGTTTCGATGCCGCATTGATAATGAATCAGCCTTGTTTTTGTCACGTTTCAATAATTGTTTTCTAAAAATTTATATTAAAATGATGCAAAGTAGGAAGATAAAACTATTACATGACATATTATATATCACAAAATGTAAAATAAAACCAGTAGGAGTTTACCTTCGTCGACGGAGGCAGCATGATGAACCGTGGAATAGGACAACGGTCAAAATCTGAAAGAAGAACAGTAGATTTTTGAACATAAATGTCCTAAAACTGCAAAGAATAAAGTAAACTTACGAATAATACATGAATAAGACCAATTAGTGCAGTAGTTGTAGCAAATCCTATCTGTTCTACGGCGAATCCTCCTATCTGAAATTAAAATATTAGTAAAAATTAACCTTTTTATTTCAACCGTTGGTCCAAAAAATGCTCCGAATGCGAAGGCTGATTGGAAAAGTCCCGATACACACCCGTAAGTTTGGAAGGAATCTTCAAAACCGGCTAATCTAAAACATAAGGTTAATACTAAAATAATTTTAACTTACTTCACAGCATCTAGACAACCCTGAAATGTGGGAATATATTGCGCTCCGGCTGCTACACCAAGGATCGCTAGCGCAACTCCTATTAGTATTAGATCTCTGAAAATATTTGAATTTTAAACGAAATTAAAAGAATACTCACTTGGGAATTGGTATAAATGGAGCCGGTCCTATTAAAATCATTGAAATAACTGTGGCTACTGATCCAAAAAGCATAACAGCTGTGCTGCAATGGAAACGGTCGATGATTAGACCCCAGACGGGACAAGAAAGTGTATAGATTCCACCACAAAGTAAAAACATCAAGCCGACCATTGTTGGTGACAAATTGAACTGAAAGGGTAAATAAAAATACAAAAAATGGGACTTACTGATGCGAGATGAGCTGATAGTGTTGGATCGAGGAAAGAGAGTGAAATGGCGCAAACAATGATAGCGTAGATCATAATCCATATGACAGGGATTCGTAGCATAGCCAAAATACCTTTTTGGCCTTCTGTTGTTACTTCATCTAAAAAATGAATATAAAAATAAGCATAAAGAGCTTACCATCGATATCTTCTATTAGGTAGATACTAAGTACAGTTGCAAAAATTAAAATAACTCCTAATACAAGGAAGGGAGTCTGATATCCTCCAAATTCATAAAGAAATCCGCCAATAAGCGGTCCAGCCGTATATCCTAGTCCGGCAAACGTTTCCATTATACCCTGAAATGAAATAACATCTCTAACAAGCAAAAAATGCATACCACAACGACAGTTATTCTCCCTGGGAAACATTTTGCTGATATGGCAAAAGAGGAAGTGACAAATGCTGCATCTCCTAGCGCTTCAAATATCCTGATGAAGAAGGACGCCCAAAAGAATAACGTCCCAGATGGTAGGAAATTTAAAAATCCGAAGAGTATCGCCGTTATTCCTGTTATAAAAAGTCCAAGCACAAATAACTTTTTTGAGCCAATGTTTACCATCTAAATTTAGTTTAAAACAACAAATAAAAAGCTCACATATTTTCCGAAAATGGGTGCCGTTAAAAACATTGTTAATTCAAAGACACCGAATACAATTCCAATTTGTGATTCTGTTAGCCCTTTTAGGCCTGCCTAAAGTTATAAAAATAAGTAAAATACTTTAAAATAGCTTACCTCTCCTGGATAAAATGGAGCTATACAACTAAACGCAACTGTTGAGCATAGATTGGCAACTGCCAACATTATTATCGTCGCCCATTCTTTAGATGAGAGGTCGAATAGAGATTCCTGAAAAAGTAAGAATAATAAACAACAAAATAGTAAGTTTAAAATAGAAACCTTCTCATAGGTAATATCCATGATCTTATTATAATAGAAACCATCCGGAGCGCCATCAAGCAGTAAACGTTTGCTTGATTCCAAAAAGAGTTGCTATTTATCATGTTATGCGGAACGAATCAGCGTTATTTAGCGAATCTATCACACTCCAGCCTAATTCTGGCGGAAACAGAATGAAAATGACGCGAAGATTGCCAAATATTAGACTCGGCTTACGGAATAAGATCAAAAAGCGCCTGTTAGAGCGAGAACACTGCGTAATGAGGCCTTTACCTTGGGTGCGATGGCGGAGACTTCACTTTCTTCCTCATCTTCTTCTTCATCTTCATCACTGCTTGGCTCTGACGGCTCCTTTAAAAGTCCTTCTTCTTGTTGTCTCACTGTACTCCCGTATCCACTCGGTACACCAGATAGCCGATTTTCTCTGAAATAACTACGTAAAAGGTGAGTCATTTTTCTATAAACGTAATTTTTTTTTTGAAGCGCACACCAAAATGTTTGTTAGTCGATCGGTTTTCGAAAGATGATTCATTTTCCGTCTGACCAGTCACAAATAGATGACAAGATGCTATTTTTACCAAATCAGGTGAAATTTTTTTTACAAATATTTAGTTGAAAACGGCTTGCCTGGATAAAGATGTAACAGACCGTCGATCTTGCTCAATAAACTTTGTTGGAATCGGCATAAATGGACTGGCGATGAACGGCCTGAAAATTAAATTATGAGACACTAATTACGTCTATTCCCAGAAAAATTTCCCTCCTTTTAAAAAAACAGCAGCTCCACTTTAGTCGAGTACCCAAACAAACCTGTCTTTTGTTTCATAACCCAGCTCATTTTTTTGTTCCGTTTCCTCTTTATACGCCACTGGCACCCGACTAATAATGAGAATCTCCGCTGGCATTGAATCATAGAGAACCCTCTAGTCACTCATGTGCCGGGCTAAAAATATTAAAAATAACAAAAAATAAACTTGAAAATGAGATTGAGAGTCCAATAAAATACGGATTATTAGTCATTTTTACGGAGGAAAGCAAATTTACACGCGATGTGTGTCAAATAGGATGAATTTCTTATCCAAAACGCTAAATTTTTATATAAAATAGTAGGAGTTTATTGAAGAAATGAGACTAATTTGAAGGTAAACTTTATAATCAAAGCGAGGGCGAGCGGGCAATTTGATGACGTAATTATCCTGGATACGCGACGATGTCAATATGCTCAGAAAGTCAAAGGAAGTCATTTCAGCAATGAATATTTGCAGAGAACATAAAACGGAAGTGTTAGAGAAAGTCGTCAAAAACAAATGCCTGCGTCATTCTCGCAATAACTCATGGATGGTTCGAGCCAAAATCAACATGCCCTCCCATTGAAATATGAAGCAGGTAGAGAAGGAAACTTCCATGGTATTCACTCCATGAAAGGATCAGCCAATCAGAACCGGTCGTCCCGTCTCATTTAACACGAAAAGGAGTACAAAAAGAAAGAGAGAAAGGGTGTGATTTCACTGTAGTTCAAGAACCAACAACGCAAAGAGGGAAAAATTGCAAAATCCGACCTCCCCCCGAGGGGCTAGAGAGACCCCACGTCAAAAGGTCAGCTGTGTCTCTCTCAGTCACAGGGTTCCAAGACCCGTGCATTGATCGACCAGACCAACAAGCCTGTTGGATAAATAAACACTTGAACCCACGCTTCAGGGACCCAAATACGTTGCGCGAGATTTCGTAAAGTACACAGATCAGCAGAGTCCAAAAAAGGGTGGAAAGCTTAATCGAACAAAGGACAACCCTCCTCCTACTTGATCTGATGTTTTCTGGCTAAAGTAGGAGAAAATATAGGGGCCTAGAGTGCATTATTCATCAAAAAAGCGCATGATAGCGAAGCATTCGGCAGGGATATCATATCCAGCCGAACGTAGACACAGCCGATTCGATATCTTCACACCCGACCGGACTAAAGGAACAGAACGTACATGGCGAGAGAAAAAGAGGCAACGAACTATAACGTAAGAAAAGACGAGGGAATAGAATTTTTTTGTTGACAAAAGCGTATTGTTTCACCCCTTTTTCTGACTGTTTTATGTCCAAAGTCGGGTAATATTTATGCTTCCTTGAAGGGGGGGTCACGAGGATTCTATTATTCGTATTGATATTGCCTGTGAAAATCATCGAAAGACAACTTTTGAAAATAGAAAGATCTCTCTGCGTAAAAACGAACAGCTTTTACACATTTGTCGTGAAATTTTGGGAATTTCTTGAGAATTCCTCACGAGAGAGTAAGAAAATGGGATTAAGAATAGAGTTTTTCATTAGTTCTACGTGGATTTTGATCAGAAGCGGCAATAAATCAAAGTGAAATTACGCTACGAACGACTGGGTAAACACGAAAAGCTCTTTGCCGCTGGAAATCGAATGGTCAGACCTGCTATTATTGTTTTGTGGTCATTGCCGAGAAAAACAGGGGCGAAAAATGACGATTTCTGTCCTATACATATGAGGATTATAGCAATAAATCCAAGTCTCAAAGAGGAAAGACCAAAATAAATAAAAAATGACCTGGCTTTGTGCTTCTCATCGGCTCCTGTTCTCTCAGTGTGACGTCGCCTTCTTTTCTTCCTTTTCTTCCTCTGCAATTCTCTAGCCCCAATCTAAATTTTTTTGAGTCTGAATGACTCCTCGCTCACCTCAGATCTGGTGTGAGTTGATGGGCCAGGATAAGAAACGACTGAAAGAGCTTCATCAAAACCAACAATCGTTGGAAGAGAGCTAAATAAACATCTCTCCATCTCCAAAAAAGGGTTGAATTTACCTGCTGGGAGCCAAAAGAGGCGTTCGTTCATTGTAATCCACGTAGGAGTTATTTCTGTCTCTGTCATTAGGATCATTTGCTGCCATTTTCCTCGGCTAAAATTGCTTTTTTTGAGGATAGATTTTGGATTTGCAAAGAGAAATAACAGAGCACAGGGGGTACTGGGACATGCCAACGAAAAGTAAACATCAAAACTGGTTGATGACTCTACTGCTCTGGTGGAGATCTGGACTGACCCCGATCTTTGATCGTCTTTTCCTTGTGGTTACAGGTCAATGAGTCACATCGCAACAGATTTTGTTAGATTTCGGCACGAAATGTGATTTTCCCTCGAAGTGGGTATACCTGCACCCAAAATAGATACGGAAGTTGAGCATTTAGTCAGATTTATATCAATTTCCGCTCAATTTTCCACAGAAATCTCTTTCAAAAACTCCAAGGGAACTGACCTTTTCCTCAAGTTTTTCAGGGGTATGTGGAACAATCGAGACACTTTTCTTGAACGCTCGAGGATGCTTCTCCGGTTCCATTTTTATTGCTGGAACAAGTGGATTTACTTCCGTTTTTTCTGTCTCATTTGGATAGGTTTTCTCCTAAAAAATATGCTATTTCTTCTCTTTTAAATCCAACTAACACATTCTTCTGGTGTAGGGATTTGTGAATGCACTTCGCCTGGTTGAATTTCAAGAGGATCCTAGAATAAATTTATGCAAAAAATAGAGGAATACAGACCTGAGAGAAGTTGGGAGGTGATGGTGGAGCTGTGGTGGGAGTTCCTGGAGTTGAAACACTCGGCCCGGGGTCATTGCCATCTCCTTCTTGAAGAGAACCGTCCATTAGAGGCGACGTAATCGATTGTAAGTTCTTATCTAATGCAGGTCAGAAGATAAGACAAAACACAAGCTCTTTTAGGTTATTCGGTCACTTCCTCATTCTAAATGAGATCAGCTACTGTATTTTATAAAAGAAAATATGAGAGAATTTGTTAGAGAAGGGAAAAGAATAAACATTTTTTGAAAATTCCGCGCGCGATCGGGATATGGGTGTATGGTAATAGCTAGCGGCGCATTCGCAGTCAGTTTGGGAACTTTTTCCTACAGTGGCCTACTCGTTTGCTTAGTTGCCATGTCGCTTAAATCGTTGTTGCTCTGCTTTGTGGCCTTCACTCTTGTCTTTGGTGATGTTCCTCCAAATAGGTTTATTCAGACGCCAGATGGTTAGTTTTTTTTTCTATTCTTTTAATTTATTCAAATTATGTTTTAGGGCCAGCTCCTCAACCCACTGTTCGTAACGTAGATGTGAGGCCAGTTCCTGTTACTCCGAGTCACTTGTCTACTCCAATTATAATCGACTCTACCACTAGTGTAACCGATTCGGAAGTAGTTAGTTTTATATTCTTATTGAATTTTTTTAAGGGAAATGCGGAGTACTTCAGACAGAAATACACTGAATTGCGGGGCCGTTTTGACGACTGGTTGAAAGATCCTAATCATCCGGAGCATCGACAGATCATTTTCCCAGCCATTCTCGGATCAATTGTGGGAGTTTCTCTTCTCTTATTGTGTCTATTTACTCGATGCGTTTGCAAGTAAGTTTTTAAGTTTCATATCCTTGCTCTTGATGCGCATTTCATTCAATTGCGAAAAAATCTTTTCAGACTAACGAAGCTTACAGTTCTGGCTGTATTACTTATTTCTTTACTAGCCGCTGTAGTGTTTTATCTTAAAAATAACAAGTAAATATGTAAATAATTGCGGGCTTTCCTGTCTTTCTACCTACAGCTTTTCAGAGCATTCTTCTGCAAAAGAAAGGGAGTATATCCTGTAACGTCTCCCGTCCTTGATGAGCATGAAAGGACACTCCTCCTCCAAAACAGTATCGTCTATTGAGCTGCAATTAAAGTTTGTCTTATCGATTTCAGAAACCATGTACGTTTTTTATTTTAATAGATTTTAGCAAGTAAACAGTTTTTATCATCAAACCCTGCTTCTATTTGGGGGTGCTCGAGTAAAAACGGAAGCTAGGATGTCGGTGGAGGTGAAATTCCTAGCTCTTTTTGGACTTCGGACAGTTGTTTGTCCCAATGATTCTCCCAATCGAATGTTATAAAGAGTCGACCATTGAGAGCTTGATGTTCAACCCAAGGAAGATAAGTTGATAGAAGTAAGGCTCTGTGCCTAAAACAAATGTTATTTGTTTTCAAATGCAGAACTTTGTAAGTAGACGAGCTCCACCGAAGATTCCAGCAGATACGGCCATAGGCAAGCCGAGCTGAATTGCCTCAAAATATTTTACCACAACCTCTCCTATCATATTTGTGTTCATTTGGAGAGCGATGTGTGTAAAATCGTGAGTTTCTCTATACCGCTGCATTACATAAAGATGTCGAGGGTCGTCAACATATTTTACTGTTGGCCTTGCATCAGGAGAAGTTTTCAGTTTTTCAAGGAAACTGAATAAATTTTACTTTAGGGCATAAAAACTTGCTTGGAGTACTCTTTTCCAAGTGTACCTTCTGGTAAACTTGCTAAATAGGCTCTATTGATGGTTTCATTAGTTATTCTAGGTTGTTCTTCTAATAATCTAGCTCCAACTACGTCTTTTTCCATTCTTTGCCTGAAATTTATAGAGAAAAAGGTGAATAAACACATTTTGCTTTATTCCTAACACATTTAAAAGCTCTAAATTACCTAATATTTTCAAGGACTGGCGGAATAGCTGTTGCTTCTGCCATAGCTGCTACCATATCTCCTCGTCGAGGGTCCATTATTGCTGTAGCAGCTGATCCAACTCCCAAAATCAGACGCGATAATCCAGAAAGAGGAATATGAGAAGAATAGACGGACATTACTGAAAATTTCATGGAAATAGAATGTCTATAGATCCCTGCAAGGGAAAAATGAACAAAAATTAATACCTGGTCGATTGAGGTTACGTTTCCTTCGATTTTAATTCCTCTCTTGACTTGTTCTCCCTTTTCAGATAGAATATCTTCAATTGTTTTTCCTTTGAAATCCTCAAACCACCCCAGATGATCGGCAATTATATGATGGTTCTTACAGCCGTCACAGGTCACAATAACTATTCCCTTCTCGTATGAGTGTTTAGAAAATGTTTTTGGACCCTGAAATTAAAAAATAAAAGAAATGGAAGAGAAGTCTAGCAAAATCAAAGGAAGAAAGGGGACTAACCTGCCGTGTTCCGCAGACTTTACACGTATATTGAATTGAAAGTTGAGGCTGTTGCTTTCCAATAGATTGAGAAGAGTAGCCGGCAAGTGATCGAAATGTAGATCTCACTCGCAGAGCATTAGAAATAATCGTTTTCAGCATTAAAGTCTGCCTAGAACGAGTTTCTGTTGCAAAAAAAGCTAACATTAGGGCACGGTTACGGCGAAAATGAGCGCGAAACTATGAATATTGAAATCTTACGGAACTTTATTCAAACATACAAGCATGGACAAAACGTTACGGGGCATGATACAAAGAGATCATAAATATGGGGAATAACGCTGAAAAAAAAATTAATTCATTGTAAACAAAATACGGTTTTGCTTATCTAGCATAATTACTCCGTTGGCAACATAAGTTTCAATAGACTTCTTAAGAATCTCTTCGCTAATTCCTTTACGAGCACATCGTTGAGCAGCAACTTGCTGAGAAATAGGCTCATCTGGTCCATTAGATTGATAAATATCACGTAGAATTCCAAATGCTTGATCAATTGGGGATTGTTTGCTAAAATCCTTTATTCAAACGAAAAATTGCAAATACCTTTCTACTCGGCGCATCTCTGGTCTAAGAGAATCCTTGCTGGCTTGCATAAGTCGAATAGCCTCTTCTACATCATTAGAATTAACAGCATCAGATAAACGAAGGCGGGCCAGAGCAGTAGACATTCTATAAAGAAATAATTTTACGAGGAAAGAAATTTAGAAAAATACCTGACAACGGAGAGTAGCAAGCGAGGAGATGTAAATGTAGAATCTTCGCTGTCTCTAGCTTCTTTTCTCAGATCAACATACATCGAAACTAATCTTTCCCGAAGTTGATCATCAACAATGGGTTGCTTTCTCTTGCACAAAGCAATATATTTCCTTAAGAAAATAAACTACATATTATTACAAAATGTACCTGATAAGTGTCATACTAACAGGTTTAAATCCAGTCACTTCAGGTTGGTGGCCATTTTTATGAACATAAGTGATGTGTTCGGCCAATTTCTTGTCAGACTCTCGGTCCGCTTTGTCTTGAATAAGCCAGAGCAGATCAAACCTAAAATGATACTTTATTATGTTAGCCCAAAAAAAACAAACCTGGATAGAAGTGCGGCTGGAAGATCAACATTCTGTTCAATTGTCCGTTTAGGGTTGTAGCGACCATAGGCTGGATTAGCTGCAGCAATGATGGAAACACGAGCATTGAGAGTCGTCATAATTCCGGCTTTAGCAATAGAAATTGTTTGTTGTTCCATAACTTCGTGGATAGCTGTACGATCAGTGTCCATCATCTTATCAAACTCGTCAATACAGCAGATTCCTCTATCCGCAAGAACCTAATTACAGCAGTTTGACGAAAAAATGTTGACTAACCAAAGCTCCACCTTCAAGTGTCATTTCTCCAGTCAAAGGATCCTTCATAACGGCGGCTGTCAGACCAACACCAGAGGAACCTCTTCCAGTCGTGTATTGTGATCTGGGAGCTAGGCGATCAACATAGGAGAGCAATTGGGACTTGGCAACACCAGGGTCTCCCATTAAAAGGATGTTTAAGCACCCTCTAATCTTCATTCCATTCGCATTCTTGTCAACTCCTCCGATGAGAGCCAAAAGAAGAGATTTCTTGACATCTTCATGACCATAAATTTCAGGAGCAATAGATTGAGCCAAGAGGTCGTAAAGATTTTCTGACGAAATTTGCTCAATCTCTTCTTGCGTTAATTCATCCTCAAAATCGAGATTTTCATCCTCACTACGATTGCTATTTTCAATATTCTAAACCTAAATTAGCATTTCTAATGTATTTGCTTACATGTGCTTCGAGATATGTCTCAGTTACTAATCCACCAGCCATTTGGCGGAATCCAGATTGCATAAGTGGAAGGAGAAGTCCAGAAATCTTGACAACATCTCCAGGCTGGCAAAGGCGTGTGTTTTCTCCATAAACGTTTACAGTAAGAGAACGAGGAATCGATCCAACGGGCACTTGTTCACTCTATAATAAGTGGTTATTTAAAAGTTTGCACTACTTACCAATTCTTGAATTTTTATTTCCTGGAATTTTACAAACTTTGAAGCACGGACTTGCATATGAAGGCGTCCATTAGCTTTGGACTCGACACATTCTTTGCTTGGACAGTTGACAGCTGGCGTGAAGGATGGCCCGTTTACCTGAAATAATTTATGCTTAAGAAACTAGACTTACTGGTTGATATGCTTCAGCTCCACAAACATCACAGGAATAGCTGATAACAGAAGCCATTGGCTTAACCTCGGTAGCTCTAATAACAATTCCTGTAACGCTAACGAGCTTTCCAACACAGTTGGCTTTAAGATCACGGACAGCCAAGGTCTTTTGATGGTCTCTTGTTTTCAAGTTAAGTTCACTAAATGTTGAATAATTTGAATGAATGCCGACTCACTATCTTCTTAACAGCTGGGGAGGGAACTTTTTTCTTTGATCTTGAATGCTAGTAGCTGCTCCTGAATTGGCATCGGCAGTCTTAACGGCAGAATCCATGTGAACTCGTTGATAAATGAAAGCATCCAACGCATCTCGTACAGGAGGTTGACGATCTCCCAAATATTCGTGAATCATTTCGTCAACAATTTCATTAATTAGCTGGATATATCTAAAAACAAAGTAAGCAAGCAAATAATAACCAACCTCCTTGAATTTCTTTGTATTTCTTCTGCCAAATCAGGATCATAAGCACTTACATCATCAAGATTGATAGCCAATGCAACTTGTTCTCGTTCAGCTATTTGAGCAATCTGCTCTCTATATTCGAAGACCTGCAATTGATCTCTAAAAAGGTTAGAGAGGAAAGACTCACCTTCATTCCATTTTGATCTTCTGCATAATGGGTCTCCAAGAACTCCCGAATCTGCCTTCTAGCTTCTTGGTAGCCACTTTCAGCCATAGCGTCCTTCTAAAAATCATTTATAAATTATTTTAAACAAAATAAAAGAAGAGTTTTTGATGATAAAAAGCTATACACTGTAATGAAAGAGTCAATAAGATACCAGAATTGGTTTAAAGAAATTCACGAGTCTTTGCGAGTCGTTGGCGTTTAAACGCGCTAATCTACCGCACCATCCCGCCAAGTCAAAACGTCAACATGCAAAGTCGTTGTTTTTAATTTTTGAACCAACAAATTAGCATTTCCTCACTATTTTTATTTTATTTTTTTGTTAGAAAAGAAGGAAGACAGAGAATTTGATAGAAAACAACAATCAATTGTATTTTATTTGCGATACGCAGTCTGCCCGTGCCGATCTATAGCAAAAAAATGAACAAACGTCAATTGTTATTGCTTTTAAAGCACCCAATTGCTATATGGGGACTTCATTCTTTTTCCAATCTCTTTGTTTTCATAGCTTTTAACATCCTTTTTAGGTTAACTCTATGATGTATGATCAAAATGAAGATAGTGAGCTAAGCAAATTTGAGGATCTTCGCAAAATAGGAGAAGGAACATATGGACAAGTTTTTCGTGGTGTACATAAAAAGACAAAGCAGAAGGTTGCCTTAAAAAAGATTTTTCTAGACAAGTAAGTTTATTTTTTTTTCATCTTTTACCAGTTTTAATCGATTTAGAGATGTAGAAGGAGTTCCAAGCACTTGCTTAAGAGAAATCGCACTTCTGAAAGAATTGAACCATCCTAATATAGTGAAACTTTTTGATGTTATTTGTACTAGTAAGTTTCTCATTTTTGTCGGTTATTTTTAGATACACAATTACATCTTGTTTTTGAATTGGTTGATCGTGATTTAAAGAATTTGCTTGATTTATTACCAGAAAAAAAGCTTCCCCTAATCTATGTAAAGGTGAGCTATCTAATTATGTTATTATTTTAGTTTCATAGAGCTTTGTTTGGCAACTTCTTCAAGCTCTTGCTTATTGCCATACAAGAAGGATCATTCATAGAGATCTGAAACCACAAAATTTATTAGTAGATAATAAAGGCGTCATTAAATTGGCAGATTTTGGTCTCGCAAGGTAAGGATTTCTTATTTTTTCTATTCTTTTTAGGTTATTTACTATACCTAGTCGAATTTATACGCACGAAGTTGTAACCCTTTGGTATCGACCGCCAGAAGTATTAATGGGAGGAAAATATTATAGTACAGCACTTGACATTTGGAGTCTTGGATGTATTTTTGTTGAAATGGCGAATGGTCGTTCACCTTTCCCTGGAGATTGTGAAATTGACCAGCTTTTCAAAATATTTAGAGCAATGGGTACTCCTAATTCAACAGTAAGCATTTTACTTTATTCTAAATTAGTTTTTTTTATAGGTCTGGCCCGGTGTTGAAAAACTACCCGATTTTAAAGAGTCTTTCCCAAAATGGGTAAGAAATCCAGATGAAGTAGCGGCCAGCATGAGTGGACTTAATGAAGATGGCCAAGATTTAGCCCAGGTTAGAATTATATTTTGACTATAATATTTTTTTGTTAAGCAAATGCTAATTTATGTTCCAAATGATCGTATAACGGCAAAAACAGCACTCGGTCATAGATTCCTCCATGGGGGATTAGTTCCAGTCCCATCAATAATTGACCTTTTTAAACAAAACAATCTCTCCTCTACTGGAGAAAGAATAAGAAGCAGCTACAGTCCGACAAGTCCTGTTCGATTCAACAAAGTCAGGATATTCAAATGATTGTAAATTAATATTTGTTATATAAATACAGCGTTAGTAAAATTATATTTTGTTAACTGAATTCTGCAGATTTTGTTTATTCAGATCACTTTTACTTGATGTACTACGGCTTAGTCGGTGAGAACACGCCCAGCGATCATGTGATGTTCGCTGTCCGCATGCCCCATTGCGAACGACCGGGTGCATGGTTCTCTTGCCAGACTGTTATCATTCTATAGTTCGGTATCATTTTTACCTTTTTATGGGCTATACATTTTTTTCCTATTCCTAGTAAAAAATACATAGTCAGTGGCCAAAAAAACATTCTTTAACAGCTTTTTTATGCCAAAATCAATTGAAAAAGCACTTTTAATTAATCAAAAAAAGCCAAAGACAATCACAAATACTACAATACATCGAAAATAATTGCCAGGAAAATATTTATTGGACAGTTGTTGCCATAGAGTGCTGCGTAAATATGTTTGTTTGATGCCTTGCAAATAGTAAACAAACCGGATGACTATGTATTTCTTGGTTGCGGATATTACTCTATCTAGTTTAAAAATACTCCTCCTACTCGCTGTCTAGACTCTCCCTCTCGCACCCACAGAGGTCACTCGAATCACGTGAATAGCCGCCCGCCATTCTCACATTCTCATTCGCCCTTTGCTTACTTTCACATATTTCCAGCTCACGACATGGTTGGCGGATCTCCGTCGTCTGATGGAGATGACAGTGACTTCGAATATGGAATGCAAGAGGAAAAGAAGTGTACTGAAGCTCGTCCAACTGTTATTTTGATGGGACTTAAAAGGTTAGTCACTTTTTTCATTATTAATTATATTTTTAGAAGTGGTAAAACATCAATTCGCAAGGTTGTTTTCCATAAAATGTCGCCTAATGAGACATTGTTTGTAGAGAGCACATCACGAGTAACCCACGATGGTAAATTTTTCTTTGTTTATTTGACTATTTGATTTTTAGTTGTTAGTTCATCGTTCATCCATTTCGAAACCATTGAATTTCCTGGTCAGATCAATATTTTCGAGAACTTTGATGTAAATGTATTCAAGCGCTGCGGTAAGGCACAATTTATATTTTTTTTTAAACTCTTTAGGAGCTTTACTGTTTATAATCGATGCTCAAGATGACGTGTCCGACGCTTTAAAGAAGATGGCCGAGTATTTCCATCAGGCCTGGCTGATCAATCATGAGATTAAATTCGAGGTTTTCATTCACAAAGTTGACGGGTTGACTGAAGAAATGCGCATGGACACACAATTCGACATCTATGAACGAGTTAGTCTTATTTTTTAACAATAAACTGTTGAATTTTTAGGTCAAAGCTGAGCTAAATACTATTGGAGTAGGAGATAACATCACTCCCAACTATCATCTGACTTCAATTTACGATCATAGCATCTTTGAAGCGTTCTCCAAGGTAATTCTTTAAGAGTTCTTAAAAATTTCTTCTCTTTTTAGGTTGTCCAGAATCTTGTTAATCAACTTTCAACTCTAGAAGGTCTCCTTGATATTTTTAACAGGGTATATTTGTTTTTAATGAAACATTCTAAATGATTTAGAACTCTAATATCGAAAAATCATTCCTGTTTGACGTTAGCTCGAAGATATACATCGCTACCGATTCGTCCCCCGTTGAGATGGCCGGTTATGAATTATGCTGTGATATGATCGATGTAGCCATGGATCTTAGCGGAATTTATGGGTTAGAACTCTTTTTTTAAACTTTATTTGTTGCCTTTCTTAGACTTCCAAGTCTTAGGAGGAAAAATTCGTGAGTGGCTAAGCTTTTTAGCTCACTAACCTAGTATTTTTTGTTTAGTTAGACTAATATTTTTCAGAACAAAGTCGGGAGAAAATGCTGACAGCTACTTCGACGAGGAATCGTTTGCTTGTATTCGCTTGAAGACAGATCAAGTGCTCTTTCTTCGTCAATTGAACCGTTTCTTGGCTTTGGTTTGCATCATCCGAGCTGAGAATTGGGATAAACAAGGTCTCATCGACTACAACTTCCAGTGCTTTAAGACGGTTAGCCCTTTTAATTCATTTTCAAATCGAATTTCAGTCAATCGAGAAAGTTTTCATCGTTGGAAAGGAATTCCGCGATCTGCGCAGCATTCAGGAAAAGTCACTTCGTTCTTAAGAGATTTATACAACAAAAAAGAAACTGCCTCTCAAATTGTGCCTAAGATTAATAAATCTAATTCAAAATCAGGTGAAAAGAAACATAAAAAAGTTTATTACAACAAATTTAAAGACTATCCAGCTGCACTCTTTTTATTTCAGATGTCGTATCGTCCTTCAGCCGATCATCTATATCCAACCGCTTCAGCTCTTCAATTATGCTAAAATCTGTCAGGGTGAACTCCTCCCTAGTCTTTTATCACAGCCGAGATAAGATAACTTACGGCTCGGTCAATCCGTCTAGCCACATGAAGAACCAAACAAGGATGTCGGTTGTCGCAGGAACAATTGCAAAGTTGTCCTTATCCATATGACCGTGCGCTGAGTGATAGAGCAGTCCGGCTATCATCAATAAGATCATTATTGTCGCCAAAAAGCAGAGAATAAAGACCAAAACCCCTACGATTTGGAGCACCATCTTTGCCCATTCGTTCACCAGCGTGTAGCATCCTTTCCTGTTGATTCCAGGGCTGAAGAAGTTTAAAAAAAAAAGAAGAAAGAAACCAACTTGGATTGGTCGAATTTATCTTGAAGGAGTTCAACTTTCTCCCTATCGCCTGTACCACCAGCATTCATCATCTGATTGAGGTAGGTGATCTCAACTACTCGATATCCATAGCAGTTTTGCTCATTTTTACAGCAACTTTTCGGAGCGGCACATGGCTTATCATCTTTGCTACATTCAGATATCCAACCCATCCGATTCTCTACGTAAAATCTCATATCGTAGCCGATGTCATACCAGCTGAAGAATTCAAACCTGAGCCAATCTTCTGGGCCATAAGCACCGCAACATTGGTATTTCTTTTGGAAATTGTACATTTCAATCCGGCCTAATATTGTCTCCAATTTGATCTTTTCTCCAAAAATTGTTGCCGAAACCGCGTCCACATTCTGCGCCGCTCCACCAGAAAAACAGCCAATATAGCAGATCATCATAACGGCCGCCTGAGCACTAGCAAATGCCATCATCATCCTTTGCGGATGCTGGGCGACAGCAGCAAAACAGATCATAAAATCCATGTAGATGGCGATAAAACAAAGAGCAATCATCACAAACATTCCACTGAATATCTACTTTGAATTAGATTGGAAGAGATACTCTTAACTAACTATATTGTACACCTCACTCTTCAAAGAAGAAGATTGCCATCCTTGTGAGATTAATGGGCGAATAAGGAAGTAACGGAAGTAGATCAGAGCTACAATAATCCCAAAGGAACTAAAATAACAACGATTATTCATCATTTTCTTTAATTTTTTGATGACAAAAGCCTCATCCTTTTCTGTTTAAACCATAGACAAGCAGGCCGCGCAGCTGTGGCTTTTTGTCTTTCTCCTTCAACAGCTGCGCTTCTAAATGGCATAAAATCGCTCTTTCTAGAGGGATCTTTCCACCAAAATGTAATCAACTAACCAAAGCATGCGCATAATGGCTGTTACCCAGACGATCCTCTTCCACCAGATGAGTTTAGGCCGTCGGCAATCTTCAAAACGACGAAGGAAGTTGTGCCGACTACGTAAGAGCAAAGACTCATAAGTTTGAAGCTGTAATTTTTTTATGTTCATTTTGAAAGACAGAAGAGATCTAACCTCAATTTCCTTTAAGTCAACCATCTCCCACATCATCTCTTCCTCAGCATTCGCTGTTTCATCGACTTGCTGTTGAGTGGCCATGGTGGTAAATGATTTCTATCCTTTTTTTATATCCATAATGGCTGATTTGTCAGAAAATAACAAGTCTAGAGGTATGGTAGTGACTCTAGAGGGCAAAAGAAGCAGCATTATTCCTGATTTTTAGAGGACAAACTATCTCTTAAGATCAAAAATCAGAATTCGTAGCCTGTTCGCGACAACCAGAGAAGAGATGAGTATTGATAATGCTGCCCACACAAATTAGGAGCGTATTCCGCCGACGATCGGCGTAGGTCATTCACCTTTTCTCCGAACTACAGACTTCCTTGTGAGTTTTAAAGTTTTTGAAGTTAGCTTTCAGATTTTTGATATTCGCTTTGATTCTTTTCTACAACTTTGTTGAGCACAATTTTCGAGGAACGAATCTCTTCAATCCAGAATATTGCGATTTCTACGTGAGATTTTGTCAAAACGCCGTTTAACCTCTGTTCTTTCTGTCACCTTCGTTTTTCGATCAACTGCTACCAGCCGGTCCAACGAACCACACTGAAAAAGTGCATAACCCAGTTCAGATTTCCGACAAAAAGATCAACTCCTATCTACCTTTCTCCTTTTTCCATGGCCTATTTCATATTTTCATTGACTCTTTTTTTCTCCCTTTTTCCTTCTTCCCTTCCCTGCATAGCTACAGTATCTCGTAAGCTCTCTCTCTTCTCCTTCAACGAAGACTCTTTCAGCGGATGGACGACCAGGTATAGGCTTACCGGGGAGTCCGGGAATCGGTAATGGCTTATTTTTCTTCTCTAGTTGATTGAATTACAGATCCCGGTTCTTCCATTACTCCCGCTATAACCACTACTCTTTTAGTGACCACCACCACCACAACTACGACTACAACCACGTCCAATCCTTGTCCAACCTCGGCTTGGATTTACAATTCAGCTAATGGCTATTGCTATCTGGTTAGCACATTTGCGACCTTTCCTTTTACTGGAGGATGGCAAACAGCGGAAAATGATTGTGTTGCTCAAGGAGCTCATTTGACTTCAATCCTAAGCCAGGCTGAAAATGATTTCGTTGTCAGTGAGTTTTAAAGAGATGCTGTAGGCTTCTTTTAGTGATTTCAATGAGTCCTGGCATTATTAATATAATTGATCTACCTTGGATAGGAACAATGACTGTTCTTGTACAGGTTTTGCCTCCAATTTTTGCTACAACTTGGTCTGATGGATCGCCAGTAAGATTATTTTATTTGCCGACTAAAGAAAGACTATTTAGTATCCAGGAAGTTATACGAATTATGCACTTCCTCCCACATCTGGATGTGGGCAACTCTTTTATGCGACGGTTTTAAATATTCCCGTTCTGCCTGGACAATGGCAAAATAATGCTGTCTGTACGTTTGGAGCAAGAAAATATGTTTGTAAGAGATTGCCATAATAATAAAGTTGGATCCTTGAAAAAAAGCGATTTATTTGTTAAATTGATTAACCAAAGAAGAAAGGATAGAGCACTTCAAGATCTTATCAATATTTTCATTTTTACTGAGCTCATGATTTCGTAACTTTTTCACGCAGATTTGAATTGCCTCTTGTCTATTTGAAACAAAGGCTAGAGTATACATTTCGGTATCTCGATTGGCCAACACTAGGAAGTGATCTCCTTTGGTTGGAAACAAAATGACGCTTATTTCACTTCCAGCGATTTGTTCAAATTTCTGATGAGGAATGTCCTTAAAGATATCGGTTTCTTCAACTTGAATGTGATCGTAGATATTGAAATCAATGTGACACTTGGTATTTGAGCTGTTTAGTAGTCTCTAAAACCGAATTTTTAGTCAAAGTTGGTACCCACAATCTAAGCACACATTTATAAAAAAGCTTAGTTTGTAGGAGATTCAGCAATTTTCCTGGAAAAAGATCTTCTACAAAGTTGTAGAAAAAAGCAAGAACTACAACTTTGCAGAAGATTGCAAATCCCTAAAGTTAGTGAAAAATGCCAAAAGATAGGAGAAAGTTGAGCCAATAAATGATTACAGAATAACCAACCTTGGCAAGGCGATAAAAAGCGGTCACAACTTGTGGTCTAATATTGCCGTAGTATGCCCAATGTATTTTAACGTTTTGCAAATATTCAGCATGCTTATTGAAGAAGCTAAGAAGAAATTCTGACGGTTCACTGCCAGGAAAGAATGTAATTTTTTTCTGAAACGTTTTTTCCTATGGATGATTGACTTACGACGTTTTTAAGGTTCTCAGGGAGATCTATATAACCGAAAATAGCAATTTCAATTTCTTCCGGCTTTAAGACATCAATATAACGAGCTAAAGCGGGCTCATTGTAGGAGTCAAGCATTTGACAGGTGATTTTGTGCTCAGCACAGAAGTTTATAAAATGATTCAGCAGGGGGCATTCCTGAAGATTTTTGGTGGAATCTTAAAAAATACCTTGAAGTGTATCTCAATGTGCTTAAATTTAAAATAGAAAAAGAAAAGCTTGTTGCATAGATTTTCTAAAGATTCCTTCGTCCTCTTGATACGGTAGATTTTTGTTTTGGCGCCTGGGAAACAAAAAGCTAGTGTCAACTGAATTTTTATTGAGATTTTCTTAACGAATTTACCCTATCTTCAGAGCTCGTTTTGATGAGTAATTTTACATTCAGAAAGAAGTGACACTTTCCTGGTGAAATCACTCTTCTGGTATATTTAGAGGCTTTATAAGCGTGAATGAAGTCTATTGCAGTCAACTTTTTGAATATCTCCTTTTGCAGAAAAGCCGGAATCCTTGGAAAAATTGGTGGTGGGGCCTTGGAAAAGAAGTAATTCCAAAGGGAGCACATTGCTCTATTAAAAGTGGAGGGATTAAATTCATTCAACTACGCAAATCAATTGTAATCAATAAGCGATGACCTCTTCTCCTTGATTTCAAGAATAAAAGCAAGAACTGTTAGTAGCCAAGAAATCTAATTTAAACGTTATTTATTTTCCGTGTCAGTGACTTTTTCACTGGGGGTGCGTAATCGTAGAAAAAACAGCCGTCGGCTCATCTGGAGACAATTGCACCAAAACTGAGGCTTGACTTTCACTTTTTCGCCATACGATGCTAATCAGCAATTCAACTCGATCCATTTTTGGAGGCTATTGGTCAGGATCTCGCTCATTAAATAACGTATGGGAATGGATATCGAAGATCCCGAGAAGAAATGGACAGAAAAGCAGAGTTTAAATTGTTTTTTTTTAAAAAACGACCGTCTATGGGAAAGCTATAATCCGAATTTTGACAGGATTCTATTTAAAGTTAGATTTTTCCTCAAAAGACTCTCGATTCCATCAGCCAAAGTTAGTATCAATTCCGCTAATTCGACTGATGAATCAATCGCTCAAATGAGTAGGCTATTTATTCAAAAGAAAGCGATCTCAAGAAGCCGAGCAACAAGAAATATTTCGCGAGAAATCCCCAAAAGACGACGGAAGAAGATTTTAAAAAAGAAGGACTCAAGAAGAAATCATTTTGCCTTTAATCTTCACTTCTACGGGAATTTGTTGCTCTTTGGATTCTGTATTCATCATAACTGCGATTCGTTCAATGAAGCTTATGAAAAGACTAAAAAAGATGAGGAGGAGTTGCAACAAAATGTTGAGGAAAAGAAAAAATAAAAATGGAAAATCAAAACCGATGAGGCAAAAAATACCATGTCTGGCTGATTTCTTTTCCCAGCTGATCGCGATTGGATTCAAAAAAATATTTTAATCAAATTTGATTTTTGGTTGGAAGCAACAGATGTGGGAGAAGGGTAAATCGAATTTAAGAAAATTGTTCCAGAAGTCTTTCTTCGAGAGATCGGGGAATGGATGTATAAGCAAAATATGATAGAAGTCGAGGCAGTCTGGGTCCATCAATCCATTTCTTTCCATCAAATACTTCGGATGTTACACCACCTTCGAGCCAACCACCAAATACAATAATTCCATTTGAGAGTTTTTCTATTCCAAAACAATATCGTGGATGGTTAAAACTCTGCTTTTGTGTCCATTTCTTCTCGGGATCTTCGATATCCATTTCCCATACACTATTTAATGGACCAAATCCTGAATTGCCCCCAAAAATGGATAAAGTTGAATTGTTGATTAGCATCGTATGACTACAAAATTCAAAAGGCAAATCACAAAATGGGATCCATTTCTCTAGTTTTGGATCATACATCTCCACAGATCTGTCTTCATCTATTCCTCCAGTGACAAATATTCGATCCTTAAATACAGCTGCTGCTGCTAAATGTCTTAGACTATTCAATGCTCTGGAAGATTTTTATTGAATTTTTAGAAAAACAAACGGCTTGTAGGACCATTCATTCTTGGAAATATCATATTTCTCGACTGAATATAGACACTCTTCACGAGATCCTCCAATAACCCAGATGTCTCCTTTGTAAATCAGAGAGCTATTGGAAATATTAGCTCTTTTTTGTTTTAGCGATGCCAATTCCATCCAACTTCCATAATCTTTCAGTTTATAACAGTGCTGGTGATAAGCACCCACGGATTTTCCTCCGAAAATATAGATTTCCTCATTGAGCACAACAGCTCCAAAGCCATGCATTTCCATTGGAAGAGTGATGCTCAGCTTCTGCCAACTTTGAGCCTTCGAATCGAGCAAATAGATTGTATTCAAAAATGTCCAACCGCCCAAAATCAAAACCTATAAAAAATGGAATAAAAGTAAAATCATACCGATGTGTTTTGTTCCGTTCTGCTCTCTTGTTCAAGTTTATTTCCGTTGGAAGCCCGAGCCTCATATATTTGCAAGGCGGGATCAGTCTCAGTTAGACTTGAGCCAGACATCTAAAAAATGAAAAAAGAATTTATTGTAGCTAGTAAGAAGAGAGGCCGAAAGGATCGACCGATAGGAGATGCATTGTTACAATAATGATAAGAGCTATTCAGAGCCCAATTTCCTGTGAGAATTCTTCTGTGGCCGGGTCCGCTTTCTTCCTGGGAAGCCATCCTAACGCCGGCTCTAAGCGATTGTTGCATAAATATTTTTCGAATACGGTATTTATCGAATGTCTGTGAATACACACAGCCAGCCATATTGGGCTGTTTATTATTATGAGCCTTTGCGATAAATCGACTGGTCTTCTTGAAACGCATGTCGATTGGGAAGATGTGGAGTCGTCTTTTTCTGAGAGACGAGGCTTCCCTTGCAAGACAGGGCCAAATAGGACGTTGATCCAAGTCGGAAAAGGAAATGTAAGTGTATTTTATTTAATTCTCAAAGAAGAACTATCAAAATAGGGATTTGTTTCAAAAATTGCGATGATTTCGGCAGATTGGGGAGATTCTAGACTCCCAGAGGTGTTTTGTCTCAAAATATGCTCTCAACTGAATCAAGTGGAGCAGAATGAAGCGATTGCGAGGACGCAAAAAATGAGAAATTTATTTCAAAAAGTAGCTTATTTTTTCTCCAAAATCTCATCTTTCAGCTCCACAATTCTGAAGTAGATGCCTATGAATTGTTTGAAAAATACCATAATTCTAGCCTCAAAATACCAAGAGTTCGTTTTCTTCCCCTTTCTTACTTCATTTGTAGCTGTTTGCCGCTTCTCGTTTTGATGTCCAAAATGGTCTAAAAGGCTTTCTAGCCCTAGAAGCATTTGAAAATATCACCCCAGTGGCGATAACTGACAATTTAGGAACAAAAGAAGTCCACCAGGTTCGTCAACCCCCACCCCTAGGGATTTACAGTAATCTTTTGGGTACTCGAAGCTCTAGCTGGAATGGCCTCAATGACATTTAAATTAAGCCCAGAAGAGAGAAATAAACTCTCCAAGGATCGATTTACAACAATTTGTGGAGAATACGTAACTGATGAGCATGTTAATCGATATTTCAACTCGATTGCAACACTTCTAGAAGAGAATCACCAAGAGTCGTTAGGAAAATTGGATCAAATTAAGCATCAAATTTGTTCGAAAAAAGCCCTTCAAGATTTAGACAATATTTGTGATAAAATAGGTAAGATTTTAGACTTTTTTTCTTTGGATTAAAGAGGAATTAGGAATGGAGCGAGTTCTTTGCCATGGCGATCTCTGGTCAACCAATCTTTTGTGGTCATCATCCATGGGGGAAGAAGGACTCCGTCTAGAGTCTATTATAGACTATCAGGTAGTTGTTTTTCATTTAAAAAGATATTCTCCAGAGCCCTGTTCTTTCAACGCCCGCCATTGATATCTGCTCTTTTCTCTGTTCTTCTCTTTCTGGAGAGGAAAGGCGATCCAATACCTTTCGATTTTTAGAATATTTTTATTCTCAATTTTTATTATCTTCAGGACGGGAAAATCAAATCCCATTTATTCTAGATCAAGTTAGTTTTCTTCTTTATAGTCTGCTCATAAAAAAGACGACATCCTTCGTATTAAAAAAGGGGATATCGAGGCGAGACCCATTTTATCCTAAAAAAGACCTTAGGATCCCGCCTCTTTCTTGGATACGAAGGATGTCGCCTTTTTTATGAACAGACTATACTTTTTTCAGTTGAAGTCCTCCTTCGAATTCGTCTTCCCCTTTCAAGGATTCGAGATTCTGGGAACATTGGCTGAAAAGTATTTAGGACTAGAAGAGAGAGAAGTAGCTAAGCATCTTGTGCTGGATAAAATGATTTATTTGCTGGAGGATGTTTTAACTTTTTATTCTTGCAATCAGGAAATGTCTTCATAAATATCTGATGATATGCTCAATTAGAAATCACCTGGTAAATAAGAAAATGAAACAAAACTTTAATTTTTTTAAATGTAAATTTAAAGAGTGCTGCTTCTTAAGATCCCCCTCTTGCCGGTGTAGCTGTGAACAATTGATTCGACTCTAGTTTTTGGCTGATTTAGATGGAACATTTTGAGTAAAACAATTCGAAATGGGCGATAAGTCAACCCAAAGGTGATAATCACCCCTGGGATTGCTAGTCCTCCATTAAAAATGCAAAGATTCCAGAGGTCGATTCTCCAACTTTGTGTTAAAAGGAGGTACGCCAGAGGACAAGTGTTTCCCATGAAGACGAAGAGGAAACAAGCTATCTGAAAATAGAAAACTTTCCTCTCTTTTTTTTAAAAACCATAAATAAATCCAGGAAATTTGAATTTCCTAGCCCAAAATGAGGCGATTTCATTTTTGATGAATGAGCTCAATTTTGGATTTTCCTTTAGAAATTGCACTCACCGACATGGAGAGGGACTTCATGACTGCAATATGGTGGCCTCTTGTGTTTGAAGACATTCCGTAGGTGTCTCCCTTCAAGATGACCCAAATTTTCCAGCAGGAGTAGATCAATAGAATGGCCTCGTAGGCAGCACCGAGGGGATAGCAAATTCCAGCGATTAGAGCTCCAGTATTGGTTGTGTCGAGGATGACTGCATAGACTTCGGTTGTGAAGAAGTTTGGAAAATAGACATTGTATTGGGCGAAGAGGGTGCTCTTTGTTGAATCTTGATTTTGATAAGTGAAGTGAACGAAGATGAAAGCGCTGGCGGTTGGGACAACATAGTTGAAGAAGTAGAGAAAATGGCGGACTATTGGCCGCTTGAGGAAGTGATGGTCTGGCAGGAGGACCTCCATTCGATAGTAGAAGAGCGCCACAATTGCTGTATAATTCACTGAAAGTTTGACTTTTATTGGGGCTACTCTAGGCTAAATTTGAGTCAGAAAACCGATGTTTTGAACCAAACATATTCTAGCTATATTACTTTGCTAACATCATTGCCAGCCTTTCTCTTATCTCCTCACCTGTCAATGTAGACATGCAGATCTCGCATTGAATTAACGGGGACACTCCGAATTGAGTCAGAAAGCCGAGGGGCTCAAAGGCCACATAGGGCAGTTGAAGGGCAGGAAAGATGAACCAAGCTCCTTGGATGTTCATCCAAATTGCTCTAACAATTGGAAGTTTTTATGATTTTGATCTCCTCTACGGGTTCGCTCCAGGCTACCAGAAAATTGGAATTTTTTGAACAAAAATTCTTTTTTTGGGTTCATTGTTGCTCAAAAATATGGGGTTTTTAGAGTTATTTCCAGGTTTTTGATTTCTCTTCAAAGCTGAACCATTTGAGCTCTTTTATCATTAGTCAGACTTTTTTTCCAGAAATTGAATATGTTCGATTCAACTTACACAATTAGATGACAAAGTAATACTTTTCTGAACCCTCTTGTGATCTGCTTATCCTTCAGCAGGACCACAACAGCTATTCCGCCAAGAATTACCGTAATTACTGCCACAACCTGGAATAAATTTGCTTAAATTTAATCAAAAATAGATGTATTCTCACTCGAAAAGGGAACAAAATAAAGGGATGCTTTTCATAATAGGGATTTGGAATGCCAAGCTGCGAAGAAGTTGTAGAATTTTGTTCCATTCTGGTGGAAATATGACGGGGTTCTGCGTTGTTCAGCTAATGAGATTTTAATTTCTCATGAGATCAGCGGAAAAAATTGCTTATGCTTGCAGAGTGAGAGAAAAAAGGAAGCACAGGGCTAGTTCCGAAAATTTTATATAGTTGGCTGAAGAAGGAAGAAAAGAGGCTTTTAGATTAAGCAATGAAATAATTGTGATTGGACGCGATGAGAAGAAAAGCCAACAGAATAATGGAGATTTTATTTCTTCGGAAAGATTTGATAGAAAAGCATGGCGAAGAGGACCTATGTTAACAAACGATATAGGTAATACATATTGTGCCATAGTCATTCCTGGTGATTATGCAGACCGTTTATTCAAAGCTTTTTCTCCAAATAAATCTATTATTTTTGAGAGCAAACAGCCTACAACGACTTCTGTAGATGCAGTAATCGAGGCGAGACTCAGAAGCGCGAATAAAAGCTGCCGGACTGTCAAAATCCAGAGTTTTTTGCCCTCTTGATTGCTCACTTTTATCAGAGTAACGTTTAGTCTGGCTCAGCAATGCATGATCAATAAAATTCAAACACTAAATAAAAGATTTATTCACAAAGCATCCAGGAAATCTTGTATTTCTTCTTTCGTAGGCTTTGATTCAGAGGCTAAAAACCATTTTACTAGAGCCTCTGTTTTATCAACTGGCGCAGCTGTGGGATCTTTTCTACTCTGTTGACTAAAAAAATCATAAACTTGTTCCATATTTGGACGTTTTTCTTTCCCTTCGACCATCATTCTAAAAGCTTAAGCTCTTTTAATTGACTCCAATTACCCAATGTGGAAGCGCCAAACTTCTAATGAGATTGGAATTATTTCTGGATAGGAACGGCCTTCAATAATTGAATCACCAATAGACCAATTATTTCCAGCTTTCTGGGCAGCCAGACTTCCAGCTTTTGTTGTCTCTTCTACTGTATCATCCGTGGGAAAAACTCGATAGATCATATGCCAAATGGATCTTCCCAGCGCGAAAACATCCACAGTTGGATTGTAAGCCTCGTCCTCCGAGCAGGCTTCTTCGCAATTGTAGCCATCTGTTCCACGCGAGTATGTTTTTCTGAAACCTTCTGCTGCCAAGGTTGTATTTTCAATTATTTTTGCTATTCCAAGATCAGCTATCTTTAGGATAGAATGATCCGAGTTCAAGACCATGCTGGAAATCACTTTTGTCAAGAAATGGCTACAAACTTGGCTGGTTTGACATCTCTATGCGTTATCTTGTTGTCATGGAGGTAGCAAAGCCCACTAGCTGCTTGGGCAGTCCAGAACAATATCTCCTTTTCAGTGTATTTCTTCCCTCGATCTATCACTGGAAATTCAATAAATTACCCATTTTTTAAATAAAATCAACATTCAAATAAAGAGCCTCCTTCACAGTATTCCATCAGGATTCCAATCTCTTTGTTGTCTTCTGTAATAAAGCCGAAAAGAGTCACAATGTGTTGGTTTCCTTGCAGCTGAAAGCGGCTTTCTTCCAGAATAATAGGCTCACCGAGAGTAAAGTTGTTATTTCATTTGTGATCACCTGCGAATTTAGCTTCAAAGTATCAAAATATTTAGCAGCATGCAGCACTAGAGACTTTTCCGTTGAGACGAGGACTGTATTCCCTTGTGCACCAGCACCGAGGTCTTTAATCTTCGTCAAGGAGCTTCTTTCGTAGGAGACAAAGCGAGAACGCTAGTAATTTATTTGTAGTTTTTGCGATGACTTACGCCTAGCATTGAGAGAACACTTCCCCAGTTGCCGCCGAAGAGAATTCCAAGCTGGAAATTGGGATCCTGGGAAGGAAGAGAGATTTACCTTTTCTGTTGGTATATGTTCTTTGCTTTTTCCAAGCATCCCGAGTAGGGCCTAAAAATATTGTTTTTTAATATCCTGCTTTACTTGAGTTATTGTGAGTAGTGATTTTCGATTTAAACTTGGTAAATAGTGAGTTCTCTCTTGACTCAAAATCATCTCCTTTATGTTTATGTAGTAGCAGGCTGTTTCGACAAAAACATTAATGCAGCGCCCGTCTCTCCCTCCATACGTTTTAATATCGCCAGTTATTCGGAGTTTAAAGACGAACATCTAGAAATAGTAGCTAATTACCATATTCTTTCTCCTTTTGAAGGGTAAATTGCCATGAATTTACTCCAGATTCCACAACTTTCTCAAGTTTACAAGATTGTAGCTCTTGATTTTCGGGGGAAGCGAGAGAGTATGGTAGATTCTTAGAAAGCTTACCAAAAGAGTTTTGACAAATGCTTGAAGAAAAGCAAACGGGTACTTGCTTATGTCTTCTCTAAGCGACTCAAGTGCTTCTTCGGAAACATTTTGCTCAGATAACGACTCCTTTACTAGGAACTCCATAAAGACTTTTTCTGCTTTCCATCGAGATTCCAATAATTGTTTCATCTCTTTTTCCAGTTTTTCATCTAGAAAATGTCCAAAAAACTTGGCGACGCACTGAAAATTCTGATTAAAGTCGAGGTTGAAACCAACGGCGCAATAAATCTGCAAAGTTTGTAACTGCATCAAACTGTTGGAATAATTCTTCAGAAGTGCCCATGCTTGTTCAAAATAAATTTGAGAACGATGTCCGCCTCGCTTCCAACCAATGAGCAGCAGAAACAGCCTTTCTCCTTCGTGCGAAAAGGGCTGTCGCTTTTGAGCACATTTTTGGAAAAATCAAACCTCTTGTGGAAACATTTCATAGAGTGATTGGGAAATCAAACCAGCTGATTCAATGAGATCGTGCCATTTCCATCCGGCTTGTTGTAAAATCGATTTCAATCTTGTGGAAAAATTTCCAAGAAATTGTAGAAGTTCTCTCCAAGTAGAACTAGAATATTTTAAAGGCTGCAGACTGCTTACTGTGTCTCATAAAATAGGCTTCCATTTATTTGAAAAATATCGATTAATAGATTGTAAGATATTCTCGTTTCCATTACATTTTTGTATTCAGTGGAATTTAAACCAAATATTCGAGACCTGAAAGAATCAATGGATTTTTGAGTCTTGAATCCAGCAGAATTTCTCCTATAGTCTGTTCATAAAAAGATGACAACTGATGCCCCGAGAATTGATGATTTGCGGCGTGATTGAGAATATTTTTAGGATAAAATGGCTCACAAAAACCCCTTTTCTCGAGGCATCAGCTGTTATCTTTTTTCTGAACAGACTGCATTGAAACAGGAGACTTCTATTAGCAGAAATACGGTACATTTCCATTCCTTGAGCGCGGATTGCATCAAGATTGAGGATTTGTGTCGACTTGTTGTTGTCGTCAAATTTAAAGATCGCTGGTTTAAAATTACTCAATAAAGGATTCGGATAATACTGTAGCAGACTTTTGCTATAAAATGATGCATCTTGAGGCTCCTCTTTCTGTTGAAGGTGATTAATCAAAGCTGATTTAAAATACCCACCGAGTAGTCTTTAATAAATCTAGCTTCTTTTCCTTCATACTAAAAACTTATTAGGTTAAAAGGCGAATTCAATCCTTACAAAGTCTTCAAACGCCTTGAGTACAACTGTAGGATAGATTGAATTACACGAGAAATAGTTGAAATATCTCCACATCCTAGCGTCGTTGTTGTTTTTAAGAAACTCTTGGGTGTGTTTGTAGATCGTTTGTGTTATCTCCAGTTTTGCCTGGAAATGTCCATTTATCTTCAGATCTTCCAGCTTCATTCCGATGGGTTAGTTAGACTTACACCAAGTTCTTTAATTTCTTGCTTCTCTTTATTTGTTGCGAATGGAATCATCAATGAGAATAAGTGCCCCTTAGAATGACTTTGTAAAGAATAGGTGTAAGCTAATATCTCATTCTTCTCGAGGAGAAATATAAAGTCTTTTGTCATTTTCTGGAATTTAATTTGTCATTCAATGTGAGTGGAAATCTCGTCTCTTGAAAGGAATCATTCCAGTTCTTTTCTACTAGGTGAGGGGTCAACTTTTTGAAATCTTCCACTTGCTTTCAGTGTTCTACAAAGTTGTGGCTCTTGCTTTCCGCTACAACTCTGCGGAACATCAAAAACAGGTCAAACCTATCCAAAATTGTGAAAAAGACGAGAGAGAGAGAGATACGATAGGTCGGAATCTCAAGCCTTACTTGCCGATATTGAGTGTAGATGTCAAGTTCTGCCTTGGAATAGCTGATATCTCCAATTGTGTAGTAAAAATTGTATTCTTTAAAATCATTGAGGTAGACTACAATACAATCGCTTGATTCAACTTTCTGTTTATACGTTTCACAGGATTTCTGATCAATTGAAGATTGTTTTTATAAACTTACACACTTTTCAAACAAGACGCTTCCAACTTCATATAAAATGCTTTGATATAGAAAGTTATAGGAGGCGATTTGTCTCATCATTCTCCTTACTGAAATGATTACTGTATTGTTCTTCTAAATGTACAATTCGATGCGCGTAAAAAAGACAAAGAAGAGATGATTTTTGGCAAAAAAAAACATATTTTTGGGTGGAATTGCGGTCACTTTAAAAGCAGCTTTTTACCTGTACTTTCAAGGGTAACTTGTACCAGCGTTGGTCCTTTATCAAAAATATACAAAAGAATGTATTTGAAGCACTCAGGTGAAATCTAAACTAAACGTTTTAGCCGTCATTTGTCCTACAATCCACATATTTCCTGGACGATATTTATTCGAATTTTCCATAAAATATAATCCGTAGTCAAACCTCATTTCGCTTAGCATATTCACTTTTTCTTCTATAATAAACTCACTTAGTCTGTCAATCATTACAACTGGCAATCTCTGTATTTAAGTTTTGTTAGCGTCAAAAGCCATTACCTTGAGCTTTACTCTGTCTTCCGTCATTTGCCAAGAATATTCTTCGTTGGTTAGGAGAGTCGCGTTGATTTTCACTTTATCGGGAGTGACTAGATGCTGTTAATTTCAATTATTGCTGTTAGGGAGGAAAACACCTCCAATCCGTCGTCGAAATACTCAGCAAAGATGTTTCTAATTTGAGTGTCGATATTTTCGGGCATACAGCTGTGAACAGCCCCCATCTTCAAGGCAGACTACTTCTCAAAAAAGGAGAGATCTTATCAGTGGTAGTCTGAATCAAACTGCTGAGAAAACTTAGTTTTGTGATTAGATAAAGAAGTAGAAAAGAAGACAGGAGGATGCTTGCTGGCAATACAAGCGGTTGGACAATCAAAAATCTGACTGGATGATACCAAGAGAATATTGTCTCACCCCCTCAGTTCTCTATTTGATTTGATTCACTGATCAAATGAAAAATCTAAAAGTCTCTTTTCTTCTTTCTTCAATCAACTACAGTGCGTCCGGAAATGATGTAATCACCCATTTTTTGGCCTTTTTTCCCAATTTTTTTAGGTTTTCGAAAAGTTGGAGAGTGCTATTATTTTTCCCGCGCGAAAAACCCCGATAGTCAAAATTTGAGCCAATTTCATCTATCGAGTCCAGAGTTATGACCAAAAGCCCCAAAAACAGGTGTCCAGAAATTGTGTAACCACTTTTCAAAATAGGCCGCCATGGCCTATCAGTTTGGCAGTCATGACGGCCTGGTAATCGGTAGAGTTCATTCTTGAAGTTAGAAATCGCTAAAGTCTTAATTTTTACTTGATTACGGTATTTAAAATGATGTCCCAGGGCCAGGGCGGCCTATTTTGAAAAGTGGTTACATAATTTCTGGACGCACTGTGCATAATATTATTCCATCTACCGTAATCTGGAGGCTCATTTCTGGTCTAAAATATGACTTGAATCTTGCATTTAAAAATGTTTATTTTGTTCGACTGGGAGTCGGAGAAACATCAAATCTTTTCGAAATGCTCACAACAAATGTGCTATTCCCTGCGGTTTCAACCACAACTCCAAGGAGAATATTCCTATAAGGCTTATAAGTTATAGCAAAAACTAAGCAAATAGTCGGGACTGCAAGGCTCCCACTGAAAATGCACAAATTCCAGACGTCTGCTCTCCAACTCTGAGTGAAGCAGAGATACATCAGAGGGGTGTTGGTCGTCCCAAACAGGAAGACAAAGCAAGCAAACTGAAAAAGAGCTCAAGTAATCCAAGAAAATAGGAGGAAATCGTTCCAAATTCAAGCCCCCACGGTTGCTTTTGATGTACCGCAAGCTTAAAAAGGAGATCAAAGTCTTTTTCAGACGGGAAAAACTCTTTTTTGAGCTAGAGTAAGTCAAGATTATTAAGAGAAAATGGCCCTATTTTTCTGGGGATTTTGTCCAGATTTCTTGAGGATTCTTGCCTTCAAAATCGATCCAAAAGAGTACAAGTAATTTTACCGAGAGAGCCAGAGAACGGATGACGTTGATGTGGATATTCCTTGTCTGCTTCGACATTCGCTTGGAATTCTTCCTCAAGACATCGCTGATGATCCAAGAAGAGAGGAGCAGCAGCAAGAAATAATAGAATAAAACAAGCGGATAATAGATCATAGCGATTTGGAGACCGACATTCCCTTTTCTCACAGCAAAAGCGGTTGGGACGAAGATGTCGGGCGAGATGATTCGGAATTCTTGGAAGAGACTCTCTTTTACAAACGCTTGATCCTCGTAAGTCAGATCGATGATGGGATAACTCAGAAGAGGCACCACAATGTAGGTGGAGATGTAGATGGAAAAGCGAATGTATGGCCTTTTGAGGATGTGATTTCTGTGGAGGAGGAGATCCATTCGATAATAGAAGAGAACTATGATGCAGGCCATGATTTCTGCAAAGTAGATCATTCTTTTTGGGGACATAAGTGGGCATCGGTGGTTCAGTGGTAGAATTCTCGCCTGCCACGCGGGAGGCCCGGGTTCGATTCCCGGCCGATGCAATTCTTTTTTGAACTTTGCTTTTTTCATGCGCTTTCTGCCAGCTGGCAGGCTCACACATCATTTATCTAATAAGGAACGCCTACCTCCCAATAAGATCAGAATAATCTTGCCCTGAAATAATGACGAAACTTTCAGGTCGGTCAGAAGTCCAATTGGTTTAAATGAAATATAGGGTAGCTGCATTAGAGGAAAGGAGAGGATCGCCATATGAGTCACGATGTAAACTGCCCTGAAAATATGGAATATTAAAAAAGAGTGATTTTTGGGCTAAAATAAGATCAAAAATAGCCTTCTTGGGGGTTAATTTACCCGAGTAAATCCAAAAAAAAAAGT
This sequence comes from Oscheius sp. JU1382, assembly GCA_932521405.1. NCBI lineage: Eukaryota > Metazoa > Nematoda > Chromadorea > Rhabditida > Rhabditidae > Oscheius > Oscheius sp. JU1382. The sequence continues at coordinate 9,701,300 of OW051479.1, forward strand.
TTGACGAGCCTTTGGTTGATTTTGATTTGCATTTTATTAATTTAAATTTTTATAGCCGCTAGACGCATTTTTGGGATGAAATAAGTTTAAAAGTCATTTTCCAAGAGTGAATTTACTCTGGAAGTCTTCAATTCTTTAAAAAGTTTGATTGAGTTTTGAGAGCTGAAATTAATTTATTTTATAGGGTTTGGAGATATTTTCGATCATTTTTACTTGAAAATTTCGATTTTTGAACTGATTTTGGTCTAAAAGTCACTGAATTAGCACGAATTTAGGTCAAAATAAAGTCAATTTTCTCAATTTCGTGTCATTTATAGATCAAAATAAGCAGAAAAATCATTTCCAGAGGTCTGGGTGAGTAATTTTATCCATAAAATTGATTTTAAGAACCTACGAGATGAGATGAAAGAGCAGCATATATCTAAAGGTGTTGTTCATTTGCTGAGATCGATAAATAATAAAATAGACGCCAATTGCCCCAAAAATGAGGGTAAAGAAGCCGGAAATTCGAATGCCATAAGTATAAATAATAGGCTCGTCCTCATAATAAGAATTGGTGATATTCATACGAGGAAGGGCAATTACTGTGTGCTCGGCCTTTTCTCTCTCCTGGAAATCCAATCCCCCGACCTAATTTGAACTTGTCGGACTTAAAAACAAAGATCAAATGAGAAAGTTTATCAAGTAGCTTGGGTGGAGGTAGTCGAGACAATTTCTTGGATTTTTTGCTGAGACTTCCGCACCAATCCCAGGATCACATTGCGGTATGGCTTGTAGGTCAAGCCAAAGACAGATATAACCATCGGCAGAGCAAAAGTCCCATTCAGGATGCAGAGATTCCAAAGGTCTCCACGCCAACTTTGAGTTAAACACAGATAAGTCAAGGGAGTTGACACGAGCCCATAGAGGAAGAGAAACGTCGCTACCTGAAGGCTTCTTTCATATTCAAGAATTATAAAAATCGAGTTTGACTTTTTGAACGAATTCGCGGAAAAATCGCCCCAATTTTTTGAAATTGTGCGTGATTTGTATAGAAAATAATGTTCGACAAGATTGTAGAGGAGATGACTCTCGTCAAGATTGACTTAGAAAATTGCCTCAATCTTGATAAAATCGCCTTTTTAAAGCTTAGAGTAACCAAAAAATGAGAAAATGACTTTTCTGTTAGATTTTTATCTCCAAATTTCGTATTTTATGGAAAAAATTGTCAAGAATTGGCGACTTACAGTAGCTGCTAGTGCTCGTATGACGCTGGCGTGGTTATTCTTGGCTACGTTAGACATTTGCCTGGTGTGATTCTTCAATATGATGTAGATATTTGTTGAAGAAATGAGGACTAAACTAATCATATAGACGACATTGAATGTGCAATAAATGCTGGCCAATTTCATGCCGATGTTAGTCGGATTGTAGGCGGCAGCGTATGCTTCTGGGACGAAGATATCAGGAATGGTCACATGAAATTCCTCAAAGAGCGCCTTCTTCACCATTTCTTGGTCTTGGTAAGTCAGATAGACGGTTAGAAAGGCGATAAATGGCAATCCGACATAGGTGAAAGAATAAACAAAGTAGCGAAGAGACTTCTTGTTTAGGCAATGGCCAGTTGGGAGAAGCACATCCATTCGATAATAGACGCAGACAATTACGGCTGAATATTGCTCTAAAAATTAGAAAAATCATGTAAACCAGGAACTTAACGTTTCAGCCATTTAGAGAGGGCAGAACCGCCGGTTATATCCTGGGCTAAGATTGCGCTACTGGGAATTTCATCTATATACCCCTCATGTCTCTTAGGGCCGAGGTTTTACGGGTGCGAGTGCCTAATCTTTAGCAACCATCCTGTCCTGGATTACTGTAAAGATCCAAAGTTAAGTTATTTCTTCATTTTTACGCGAATTGAATCTTACTTTCCCTACCAAAGGCGGTTTAAAAAAAAAAGAATTTCTATCCCTCGGTTACTGTAGCTAATCAGAGAGCTAAAAATAGATAAAATTGATTGAAAGTTCCGCCAAACTCTATAACAACTTCTCTTACCTTGTAATAAGGCTAGTATGAGTTCAGCTTGAATAAGAGAAGGAACTCCAAAATAAGTGAGCAATCCAATTGGTTTGAACGAAATATAAGGCAATTGCAGCCTGGGAAAGCAGAGAACAGTCAGAAGGAGAGTGAAAAGCGCTGCTCTAAACAGCAATTTAGCCTTTTTCTAGGTCAAACTCACGAGTAAAGATGATACAGAAGCATATATTTAAATGTTCTGGACATTTGCTGCGAGAAATTGAGAATAAAATAAGTGGCTATTCCAGTGGCGATTACTGTGCAAACAGCACAAACGCGGAGAGGAAAACCGACGACGAAGGGATCCTCAAAGTAGTAGGGATTCGTCACATTTCTTCTCGACATCGCGAAGTGATTTCCTCGTTTATTAGACGTTTATAGAGCTGGCGACAGACGAGGAAGCAATTCAATTTTCGTTTAGAGAAAATGCTTTAGAGATTTTTGGATGAGTGAGTTATTACAATTTGCTAGTAGCTGCCTCTCTGAATTATTTAAATGAACGAATAGACCAGAAAGGAGATTTGACTTTTTTTTGTTAAATTCGAAAAAAAACCCATAAGAGAGAGAGAGAGAGCTACTGTAGAATTTGGCGGAATTTTAATCAAACGAGGAATACAGTAGAATTCTCCAAAATTGAGCGTTCTTCTAACAGAGGTCTTCAATTGGGAGATTTCTAATTGTTCGTTGCCCATTACAGTAAGCCTTGTGTCTGCTTCTTGCCTGACTGATCAAATTAAAGCAAATTTTTCCAAATTTATGCAGGAAATACATTATCCGAGCAGTTCCTGTCAATTAGATGGAAGTCTAACAAGATTGCAATTTGATTTACATTTGCCGAGGGATTATATTTCTATCCAATCTGCTGCAAAAAAATCAGAACAAAGGTTCAATCTTTTCTCGTTGAACATGATTTCAGGTCGAAGAGGAAGAAAAGGCATCAGTTAGGTAGTTCTCTGAATCTAAGCCGCACTTTGTAGCCGAGATAGCCGAAGACATTGGTGAGGATATCTGATGCCAGGAGATTCATGGAAGTGAAAAACTTTATTAAAGCTTGTTAAAGAAGAAGAATTGGCATGAAATTCATCAAGGAGCTGACCAAAAATCAATTTTTTATTGATTCTATTCTTATTCAGTTGCTTCAATTAGACGCAATATATTGATTTTTAAAAGGAATGGAGTCCGGCAGATAATCGGCAATCTCCCCAACACTTCTGAACCCTTTGATTTCCTACCAAGGGTTCGTCAAGGTTTTCTAACAGAGATTGATGCTATTTTTTGGGGCAATCAGAGAGAAACAAAAACATTGAACTGGATAGAGTCTCATTCTTTTTAATTAGTTTTGAATAGTTTCAATAGCCATTCTTCTAAGCTCTTTGGAATGGCAGAATAGGCATAAGCAGGCTTGTTAACGTAGGCAAAATCTGCCATTCGTTGAGGCAATTTTGGTCCACTTGTCCAGCTATTTTCCTCGAAAATATCCACCGAATCTAATTGATGATAATTATAGGAATCTCGCCCTCCAAAGATCAAAATCCTTCCAGCTTCTAGAGCAACTCCTCCAAATTTCATTCGATACTTTTGATTGCCAGAAGCTTCCATCCACCTGGCGGGACTGTCTAAATCCATCTTCCACATGACAACTATTGGAGTAGCCTCTTGAGTATCGTAATATTCGATTTCTCGTCTAACTCCCTCAGCCAATCTTGCAACCACCGCCGTTACAGCCAAAGCCCCATTGAGGAAAACCCTCCCAGCTTTGGTGAATCCAGAAGGGGGAGTGCATTTCTCCTCAAATGTTATCAAGCAATTGCCATAGGATAGTAGCATATGGGAGCTAAGGCTTATAGGAAGATCGCAAAATTGCCGCCATTGTTGGAGCTCAAAATCAAAAACTTCAATCGAAGTCAACTCCTGATCTCCGCTCTTTCCACCAGAGATGTAGATTCTTCCATTAATTACTGTAGCAGCAGCGCTATCTCTTCTTGTCTTTAGCGGTCTGCAAAGATTTGTCCAAATTGAAGACGAATTTAGACTTACGGCATTTGAATCCACTTATTCTCCAGCGGATCATACTTCTCTACCGAATTTAGAGAAACAGCTGTTGCTGGATCGGAATAGAACCGCCCTCCCATTATCCACAGCTCACTTTTGTAGGTTACATAGCTGTTAGAAATGTTGCTCCTTCTTTCATTAATATCAGCCAATCTCTGCCAGTTGCCATCATTTTGCAGCTTATAAAATTCTTGCATCAACCCATCGAGGATGACTAATTCCCCTCCTACGACAGTAGCGATATCAATAGAACAAACTGTCCCAGGTGGTCTGAGCGAAAGATTGTGAAATTTTCCATCAGTTGAGTCGAGAATTATACAATTTTGGTCCTTTTTATCTAGAATTAACACCTAAAGTAACAAAAATTAGAAAAAATCGGTCTAAAGTTACAGAAGAAAGTGGATCATCCGTCCTGTTTGCTATTTTCTGACGAAGATTCTTCACTTCCTCTCTTAGCTGCTCATTTTCTTTGTTTTTTAGTTGCAGCTCAAACTCCTTTTCGACAGCGATTGCTTGAGCTTCGTACATTTGCATCAACGACTCGTCATAGCTTGTACCAGCCATTAGAGAGAAGGAGACGAGTGGGCAAAGAGAAAAAAGTGATAAGAGATGAAAGACCAAGACTTTATTTGGCCCTCTGGAATTGAGAAAGAGAAGACGGATGGCGAAAGAGAGAAAGATACACTACAAACTACCATATCTTCTCCTAATAGGAGCCTCCCCATGGCAAATTTCCCACTTATTTTCCCAATTTTGGACCTCTTCGCGTCTTGATAGAGAAGATCAAGAGCTACAAGTTAGTGAAACATCAAACAAATTAAAAGTCGTGTTAAAATGGAGAATCGATCCATTTTAGAGATAAAGTAAAGCGAAGAATAAGAATATTAGTGTTAAACATCTATTACAACGACCACTTTGTTTAAAATAAGAAAACAAAACTGCGTATTCTCATTGTTCCCGAGAGATTCTAATATAAGCAGGTGTGCATACTGGTCACAAATCCAAGAATGTCTAAATCTCCAGCTGGCTCTCCGATAGATTCGAGATCTAATCTTCGAAGCTTTGAAGCAAGCAGGTGGATTCATTGCACAGACACATATGGAAATGAATCAACTAGCGAATGCAACTATAAATCCTTATTTTTCGCCTTCTCCTTTTCTTACGCAATGGCCAGCTAAGGTAAACGATTACTGTTTTTTCTGTGATTCGACCTCCCTTCAGGCCGTTACTATCCTAAGCTTAATACTTGTTATTCCTTACGGTTTTATAGTGGCGTTTTGTTCTCCGAAGATGATGTCCTGGAATTTCAGGGCTCTTTTAATCTACCATTCGATATTGTAAAAAAAGACTTGACAAGGAATGAATCAAATGGAGGAAGTTTAGGGCTGCATTTCACAATATTCTTGTTGGCTATTTGGCTTATCCAAATATGGTCTTCCCGTATGTTGGAATTCATTTTATTGGCTTTTTATCAGATTGGAACGTTTCTCAACTTTTTCAAACAGAACTGGTCGTATCCTCAGCTGTCGGTAAGAACTCTTTGAATCAAAAAGACTGACGTTAGCTATTTCACTTCACTGTACGCAGTTTTCCAAAAATTAATCAACTTTTCAGCGGCTATGACAGCTGTTCTTTCGCTCTTCTATTATCGTCTGGAGCTGATTCTTCCCCCGCACCATTTTCTCAAACAAAAATGGATTCGCTTCTTGGTTTATGCAGTCAACTATCCTGTCATCTCCCTAACGAATTTTCCCATAATGTATCTCTTACTTGGAAGTTTAGATCAACAAAAAGCTAAACAAGATCTCTACTCTGAGTATCGAGTAGACTATCCAAACTTCTTCACTAACGAGGTGCAAGTAACTATAATGAAATCAACCACTCCTGGATTTTGGGTAGCCGTCATCGCCTATCCTCTAGTTGGACTACATTTCTCATTCATGCTGAACTATTCTTGCTATAAAATCTACCGTATTCTCAAGCATCACAACCAAACGATGTCAGATATTACAAAGAATCACCATCTAAGTGTAATCAAATCACTAGGAGGGCTTGTATGTTTCTTTCTCGGCTACAGTAAATTAACAAATTTCAGTTTTTCTGCTTCTTATTCGTCTTGATGGCAATGTTTCTTCCAGTTCTTCTATTAATCTATCATCAAAGTTGGAGATCTGATCTTTTTATTCTAGCCGCTTTTAACGGGATGATATCAATTCCAATCATCTATGTGACTCAACTCTTCTCCTACAAGCCATATCGAACAGCTATTTTTTCACTTATTCCAAAGATCAAAAGACACCACGACGGGTCAACAGTCCTCGTTCATAGACCTGTTAGCATCTCGATCAATAAATAAATTTTAATTGTTTATCTGTCTGTTTCAAAAAAAGCTGGCTATTAACCGCTGCGCTGCAGATTTGAATTTAAATTTAATTTAGTTATAACATTTTAGGATAAAGCAGCGCAGGTAGTCAAATTTAAATTTGCAGCGCAGCGGCTGATAGAATCAAACATGTCGTCTTTTTTGAAACAGACTAAAGTCTAAAAGGATATAGAGTACAGTAGTATTCTTCCCTTTTCAATCTAAAGGTCCACGGTAGGTTGCTAACCTTCAAGGTCTATATAACAACTCAAGCAACTATTAGTCTGAGCGCAGGTGTTTGCTTTGACTGCTTTTCATTCGGTCAGGCTATATGAATAAAACGAACCCGTACTTCTCTCCTCAACCTTTTATCTCCCAATGGCCAGTCAAGGTTGATTCGGTCCTTCTTAAATCAAATTCCAGACTCTTGTTATCCTCGCTGAGATTATTGCAATCATCTACATTTATATTGTTTACTACCACTCGCCGAAGATGATGTCCAAGGTTTTTATCAGACTCCTCGTTTATCATAGCGGCTTGTGGGCTGGAATTAATGTCGCTTTGCTAATTAAGTAGTCTAGAGCTATGTTTCAAGAGATATTGATTGCCTTTCTGGCATGGCCGATTTTTGAACTTCCATATGTTGCCGTTTATTTTAGAGGGGTTTTCTCAACTATTGGGATTTCTTCATTAGTCCAGGCTATGATTGTCATATCTTCAACCGTAAGTAAGTATTTGGAGGTATTTTGTGGGAGAGAAAAGACAAAGAAATCACTTACTTTGACCTATGATTTGATAGTTGCAATAGAATTTCTTTTAGTTGCTCCTACAGCTGCTTGTCTAGATGTTGAGATTCTTCGTCAGATCTTTTGTCTCCATGAGATTAATTTGTTTTTCAGCTGCTATGACGAGCGTATGTGCTTTATTTTATTACCGCCTTGAGCTCCTTCTTCCATCTCATCATTTTCTAAAACAAAAATATGTTCGCTATGTAATCTATGGCATAACTTATCCACTCATTTCGCTGATGAACTTCCCAATTGTATTTCTCCTCTTTACTCCAGATCAGCAAAAAACTAAACATGATCTCTATAAGGAATATGGCGTATTCTATCCGAATTTCTTTTCCAAAGAAGTTGTTGCGGCATTGATTAGCTCTAAAAGTCCTGGATTTTGGGCAGCTGTGATTGCTTATACGTCAGTTGGGATTCATTTTGCAGTCATGTTGAACTATTCTTGTAGTAAGATCTACAGTATTTTGAAACATCACAGTCAAGTTATGTCTGATGTGACGAGGTTTCATCACATAAGTGTGCTAAAGTCGATGATAGGATTGGTGAGTAAACCATTTGAGATGAATTTCTCTTCAAACTTTATCGAATATCCCCTGGAATCAACAAATTGCAGTTTTTTTGCTTCATTTTCATTCTGGTTGGGATGTTTATTCCAATCGTCCTTTTGGTGTTTTTTCAAAGTTGGAGAGCTGATCTCATGGCAATAGCTATTTTTAATGGAACTCTCTCAATTCCATTCATTTTTTCGACTCAATTGATATTCTACAAGCCATATAGGAGAGCCATCGTCTCATATTTTCAACGAAAAAATAAGAATAGATTGATCATGCTTGTTAATCCGCCTAGCTTTTCACTAAATAAATAAACATCTCTTGGCACAATTTCAATAAATGACAATTACTCCTCAAATTAAAATCAAAGCTTGGTCACAGACTTTTTCGAATTGAGAACACGTTGTTTGGGGATTTTCCTCAAAAAAGGAGAGAAAACTGCTTGTCTGAATGGCCTATATCCCACAATGAAAGTGCCCAAAACGCCAGCAATTGATACAGTTCCATTAAATTCGGCAGCAATAAAGATATCAACTCTGTAACTCGATGAAAATACAGTGATTTGCATAGGAAGTATGGTAAATAAGCCTCCATATGTGAACCAAAACGCCTGAAATTGACTATTTTCTGTCAAAAATCTGTGACTCACCAATGCCAGCATTTGAATAGCGATCTCATTCTGGCTCCTTTGAGTGTAGCCCGAAACATTCTTTCTATGAGCTCTTAGGAAGGAATAAAAAATAAGCGAGCCACAACTAGTTATAGCAACAAATGTAATCAAATAGAGACCACATGTGGCAGCCAAAGCGATGAACCAAACATTATCGGAGGTATCGACAGCAAAGACTTGATCCGTGAAGAAATTGGGATAAATTATTCGATATTTTGAGAAAAGGGCTTCTTTCACTCGCTGCTGATCATCATACATGAGATATATTAGAGGAAAATGGCACAAATAAGTGATTGGAAAAAACCTGAAAGATAGGCGAATTAATTCAGATTCATACCAAATGTAGATAATAATCTCGATTGATTTATATCGATTTAAAATGTGGCCAACTGGAAGAATTTTCTTGATACGGTAGAAGAACGTGATCCCGACTGAGGAACAACAGGCTGAAAAGGAGAAAGTTTAAGGAAAATTGACGCGCAATAGGTTTTGTTCTTTCACGCGTCAATTCTGCGAAAGTTAAGAAGCTTTTATATTTATCTACGATCGAATGTTACTACAGCGATACCAAACAGTTTTAAAATCCCTATCGTTTGTGGTACCATAGTCTGTTAAAAGTGAAAAAAAGACGGCATGCTTGTGTTGATGCCAAATGAGCGATTCTGGTCCATTTAGACGTTTTATCTTTATTTAGGAAAATGCCAAAATGGAATACGGTATCGCGCACGAACATGTCGTCTTTTTTGGACAGACTATAGTTTTAGGATGTCGACTCACAAAATAATAAAGTCATCATCAGTGCGAATTGAAAAATCTGAGAGATGCCAAGCTGAGTTGCTATCCCAATGCCATGAAATGCAAAATAAGGCAGCAACATTATAGGGTAACTCAGGAATCCCGTACAAACGGATAAACCGCTACTTCTGAAATTAATTTTAAACTTTATTTTTGGTATGCCTACATTGCTACATGATATATTAGGAGGCCCTTCAAGGCTGGCGACAGTTTGGATGGTTTGAAAAGACAGCAATAGAAGTTCAAAGCGCCATTGAAAAGCACAGAAACAGTAGCAATTTTTATCGGATATCCGGTGAGAAAAGGTTCCGGCGAGTAGTAGGGATTCGTCAAATTCATCCGGCTGCCTATTAACAACTACTCGTAGCGAAAAAAATCATTTCAGCCAGGTGAAAATCGAGCAGAATAATACGGATACGTTCTTCACTACGGGAGAATATCTTATTGTATGGTATTTGAACTCGATTTTTGTTTTATTCGTGGCACCTGGCAACACACGGCCAGTACATGCCTGTTTCCTTGAAAAACCTTGAATCTTAGCTCTCAGTAATGAATAGAACGAATCCTTATTACTCAGAGGACTGGGCTCTACACACATATGGTACGAGAATTCTTACTGTAATCTCTACCATCCTCGCTTCTGTTTTATCTACTGTCTCACTTATAGATCGCCTAAGAACATGTCTAAAGCTTTTAGATTTATAATTCTCTATCATGTTATACTGCAGGTTTTTTATTTTGAGTCCAATCCATTTCAGTGCTTACTCTAATAATGTTTTACAATGTTGGCTCGCCTTTCCAATGGATATTCTTCCTTACTTCGCAGGACACTACATTGGATTATTCACTGACTGGGGATGTCTCAATTTGCTCAAATGACTATTGTATTGACATCAGCGATGGGTCAATTATATTTTCTTACATAAAAAGAGAAGGAAGTTGAAAGATTTGAGTCAAAGAAGAGTCTAAGGGGAAGAGTTCAGTCTGCACTTTTAAAAGATTACAAATAACATTTTCAGCCAATAGCGTATGCATAGTAGCAACTTTTTATTACCGGATGGATGTAATCCTTCCTCAAGACCATTTCCTCAAACAAAGTTATCCGCTGCATACTTTATATGATAAATTATCCAGCGTTATCACTCTACATAATTCCTGCAATGTTTTTTACTCAGGAGGATCAAACCTTTGTGAAGAATTGGCTCTTCAACAAATATCATATAGTCTACGCCGATTTCTTCGATGAAAACACCTATCCAGCCAGTCTCTTTTGAAAATCCTGGAGCACAGTTTCTAATGAGTTCATTAGTTTTTATTGATGTTTATATGCCGACTGTTCTGCTGTATTCCTCATGGAAAATCTATTCAATATTGAAGGATCGCAGTGGGAGGATGTCGGATTCAACAAAGAAATATCACATCGATATGGTGAAGTCTCTCTCGGGAATGGTAAAAATTCAAAAGGAGTCACATTTTCCAGTTTATTACATACCTTTTTTTGATTTTTGGAATGGCTTTCCCTCTTATTACCCTGATGTCAGTAGAAAGCTTGAGATGCGACCTCTGGGCGATATTCGCATTCAACGGGAACTGCGTAGTTCCATTAGCTTTTATCTCCTTTATTGTTGGATTCGAACCTTATCGACGAGTAGTGTTTGGCCCTTACTTGGTCGTCAAGGAGAAATCTGCTCTAATTGTTCCCATTGTCTAATCAATTTTTTGCAATGAATCTGTAAATAGAAGGCAAAAGTCCAAAGAAACTTTTATTTTTTCACTAACATGAACTTGAACTTTGTTTTAACAAAAAAACCTACAATAAATCGTCGATAAGGTCTGTAGGCAAAGATTAGAAAACAAAAAATAATTGGCACTACGGCTGCTCCATTGAAATTGGCTACAACCCAGAAATCGGATCTCCAATTTGGAATGAAGAGGATGCAAAGCGATGGAAGAGCCATTGCAGAAAAGAGAAAGAGGAAGCAAATAAACTGAAATTAGTTGTAGAATAGACTCGCACACGTAGACTTTCGTCGGGTAAATGAAAGCGTCTGTATAAAGAAGAAAGAAAATGTAAGTGTACCAGATGAAGTGGGTGCTATGTGCCAATCGCATAGGACTTTAGAATCATGGGTAAGGCGTTTTGATTTGTGAACTAATTTTCTCTTTTTAAAGAAAATCACTAAGCTAATAAGTTGATACTCACCAATCCTAAAAGAGCTTTGATCACACTCATATGATCCTTCTTCGTAATTTCCGACATCCTATTGTTATGCTGCCTGATCACATTGCAGATGTTCCAAAAGGAGAAAATCAGAATGGTCATAACATAAATAAAGACGAATACGTACATGCAGCCACATATGAAAGGTCCCCAGTTGTTGTCGTCCAACCGAATCACAATGACTTTATCCGTGAAAAAGTCGTCATAGACCACATGATATTGCTCAAAAAGCATCAATTTTGAGCTTTTTTGATCTTCATAGGCGAAATATAAGGCGGGTATGGATATTAGATTGAGGATTGGATAATTAAATGTGTAGACTATTGCTCGAATCAGCTTATTGTTGAGGTAATGATCTCGAGGAAGAAGTACCTCCATTCGATAGTAGAAAATAGCCACAACAGAAGAGAAATTACCTGCAAATTGATAGAATTTTCAAGAGTTATGGTAGCAAAAAACTGATGTCATGATTATAGATCTCCCGTCGTTATGTTGCCACGTTTTTTTAGAATTCCCATTGTTTTTAGCGCCACAGTTTTTAATAAACTTACTCATCAAAACACACAACAGAATCATCGATTGCACCAAAGTAGACATTCCCCAGTCTGAAAATAAGCCAATATAGCGAAGTGCCACATATGGCCGTTGAACCAACGGAAAACAGAATTTGGCCAGTAAAATATCTATCAAAATTGCCCTAAAAATTAGATTTTCTTTCTCTTTCAGCATCAAAGCCCACATAGAAATATGAAAAACATCGCTATAACTCAAAAATTTTGCTAATTTTTGTGGCGAAGCAATCACTCTCAAAGATAGGACCAAAACTCCAGAAATGATGCTAAGAATAGCAGCGATTGTGACAGGAACCCCAGCCAAGAATGGATGCTCAGTATAGTAAGGGTTAGTCATATTCATGTCGAAGAAGAGGAGGTAGACTAAATAGCTGAGTACAAGTTTGGAAAATACAGCAGAAATCGCCTCGTATTGTCATCCTTTTTCTACTGATAATAGCACCAATCAGGGCAATTGGTCAAAGAGGTAATCTAGACGGAGCAAAACTTGCGCTATTGAATTATGGCTGAAAAACAAGTCTGACACGTCAAGATACTACTTGAAGGAGAGGTCAACTCTCTAAAATTAACAAATTTATCGATCAAAAACAATCATCGGGCAATAGAAGACACGCTTCTTGGGTACCAGGGATTCGGACTATTATGACTAGCTTTTTTTCTCTCAAAAATTAGAAGAAGGTATTCTGGTTTTAACAGGCAGAAAGCTACATTTACCAATAAAATAGGAACCCAATGAGATGGATGGATATATATGAAGGGTAGATAGTAAATACAATAGATTGTATATACAAACATAGGTCTTTAGTCAACTAAAGGACTTATAAGTTAGGCAATTTGGACAGAGCACGGTAGTAAAGAGATAAATTGTACAAAAAAAATAGAATCTTTTGTTGGATCAGGACCAGCTTCAGCTCTTTTGATCGTCACCTTTTTCTTCTACTTGGATTGGAAAAGATTTTTCAGACCTGTCAGCTTCACCAATGGCTTTCTGATCTAATGGAGGATTTGGCTCCTCAATCTCAGAAGTATTAGCAGTGGAATCAAGAGGAGGAGATTGAGCCTTTCCTTTTGCATTAATCGCGGTTGGTTGAGCTGATTGCGAAGTGTTAAAATAGAGTTTGTCGAACAAGGAAGGAAGCTGATTTCTTCTTTTATCCACAAATTCCTGCGGTTGAGGGTCTTGCTTCATCGGATATGAGTAATATTGAATAAACGGTTGGTAATATCCACTTTGAACAGGATATTGGCCTTGTTGTTGAATCATATTTGGCCAATAAAATGGGCTTACTGGAGGAGCATATATAGGATATCCTGGTGGAGGGTGGGACATATTATTTTGGAGTTGCTGTATCGGTTGATAGTTTTGATAGGTTCCATTTGGAGGATTGCTAAAGGACTGTTGAGAATAGGAAGTGCTATTGTGAACCTGCGGTGGTGGATAGTTTGATATATCTTGACCTTTATATGACTTTCTTATCTGTTGACTATTTGCAAATGAGCGATTTCCTCTTTGGTTACATTTAGATGCATTCGTTTCTTGACCACTCTATTTAGGAGAATTTTTTCGATTTGGGACCTTTCCAGTTTGCCGTGGATAAAATATTTCTTTATGAGAGGTGCCTTGTGGGAGTACGGCTTTTCCCCAGACGAGTACTGCAAAAAGTAGGACATCTCAAAGCCAAATTGAGAAGGAGAAAGCGATTGCTGAGAGAGGAATTGTGACAACAAGTGTGATTAGATGCCTCGCCCTTTTGATCTTCTTGTTTTTCATCGGTTTAACTATCTTCTCTTGTAGACAAAAGCCGAAGAGATATTTGAGAACGGAAGGAAGAAGCATAAGAGAAAGCAACGCTTTGTCTCTAGCCTCGCATGAATCTGCCTCTTTCTTAGAAATTTTGAGAGAGGAAGTTTTGACGAAAGACAAGACACAAACCACTTCCAAGACGATTAGCAAAGAAATTCCCAAGAAAGGAAGCAACGAGCCTTCAAAAAAGTCAACAGAACCAGAAATCCATCCTACTTGAAGAATAATTTGGTGGCGTTTTTATGCTGAACTAAAAGGTTAACGCGTTTGTTTTGATTTTTGATTAAAAAAAATCAAAAGAAAAGGACAAACTTTCTAATACTTTATTTAAATATTATCCAGACCGCTAATCTCCTTGACACATTGCTTAACTAATTCGTAGACTTCGCGTCTAGTCTCCATATTAATTGCTCGGTATGCCTCTGGCTTGATTTCTTCGGATAGATCATCAACAATGGCGTGCTGAATCCCCTAAAAATATAAAAAAGCTATATTTAGCCAAAATTTTACATAAAAAGTCAAAACTAACTTTATGTCTAATCTGCTGCTTCACTTGTTCCTTTATATGTTCAGTCCAGCCGGTAGACTCCAGTTTTTCTATCATATAATTCTAAAAAAAAGTATATATGATTTTAAAAAAAAGGCTGACCACTATTTCCTGGCACTCATTGCTGGCCAAAAAGCGCTTCTTCACCTCTTCTGCTGTTTCTTCTGACATCAACCTGAAATTATACTAAATTAATAGCCAAAAGGAAGAGAAAAAACGATAGGAATTAGATAATGAGGATTAATATAAACGGTAGAAAGCTAGGAAAAATTGGATATGTTTTCAGTATTTCTATATTTTTCGAGCCAATTTCTTTAATCAAAGTAATGATGGTTAACTTGGTGATTATCTCTGATAATTTGGCTTGAATAAAATGTAAAATTTAATCAGAAAAGAGACGACTATACTGCGTCTCAAATCAGAATTGAAGCCGAGTATTTTTGCAGCTTTAAAACCCTAAAAGCAACTTTTAAAATAATTTATTTATGCGTATTAACAATATTGAAGGTATCGTTATATTCGTCGAAGCTGATCTTCTCGTTGTTCTCCAGGATGCCTATAAAAGAGATCCGCTCGTTTTCAGAATCAGCTTCCGCAATTACTGGCAGCTTCGTCTCTTGGCCTCCATGCCCTTTGAGTCCTTTAACGCTGCTGATTGCGAAGAGTTTTGATTGTCAGCCTCAGTCTCCACATTATCATAATAATCGCGGACTGTCACGTTGGGTAATGACCACATTTTGATCCAATTGATCGAGTCAACATACAGCGAATTTTGTGGCTCCTAAACGGCGAAATTAGTGACTTTTTGGCTGCACTAAGTTTTCTCTTCTCTTTGAATTTTCAAACAAACCTGGTGCTTTAAGAGAAATGCCCGATTTGGATTGATTTCGACATCTGTAAGTCCGCTATGAGCGCAGTAGATCTTATGCAAAAGGCGACAATTGATTGGCATTCTATCAAAGATTCGCTTGAAATAGCTGAAGATCACTTTATGCTCCCTGGGAAAGCGCTGTTTCAACAGTCTCTCGAATCCATTCGTCTGGAATTCTAGGGCACCTCTCAACAGAATAATTCTCCTTCACCATTGAAACTGCAGAGCCAGAAGAAGCAGAATCGTCTCTACGCTTTGTAGATGCTCGTTTGTATAATTTCCCAGGAAGACCCACTAAAATCTGCTTGTTGTTAATACGAAAAGAAGAGAGAACAAACTCCATATCTGTGCATCGGAAGTTGCGCCTTTGCCCTAACACTGACATTATTTTTGGTGTAGGATGGGAAGTGAAATGAAATAGATATCACAATTGGACTCTTCTTCGAGAAGATCGTACTAGAATAGATATCATTGAGAAGAGTCTTCGAGGAAACTTACTATTATTTTTAATACGCATATTTTATCGCATTCGGGAAAATAGGTCGGGAGTGCTTCCTTCTTTGCGGAGGGAGACTCCTGGCTCCAAATATCGGCTGGCTTGAGGCAGGTTGGGTCCATCAATCCACTCATTTCCATCAAATATTTCGGATGTTTCTTCATTTCCTCCACAACCACCAAATACCATAATTCCATTTGAGAGTTTTCCTATTCCAAAAATAATATCGTGAATGGTTAAAACTCTGTTTTTCTGTCCATTTCTTCTCGGGATCTTCGATATCCATTTCCCATACGCTATTTAATGGGAAAGATCCTAAATAGCCTCCAAATAAATATATCACTCTATCCAAAATATGGGTAGAATTGAATTGCTGATTAGTATTGTATGGCCAGAAAGTTCAATAGGCAAATCACAAAATAAAATCCATTTCTGTAGTTTTGGATCAAACATCTCCACAGATATTAAGTATTCATCGCTGTATCCTCCAGTGACAAATATTCGATCCTTAAATACTGCTGCTGCATAATATCTTGCATAATTCGTTTCTCTGGAAGATTTTTAATTGAATTTTGGAAAAAACTAACAGCACTGAGGTCCATTTATCTCGGGAAATATCATACTTTTCTACTGAATTTAGGGCAGTATATCAGTTATCGAATCCTCCAATAACCCAGATGTCTCCTTTGTAAATCAAAGAGCTACAGGATATATTACTTCTTTTTTGATCGACAGCAAATTCTAAAGTTTTGGATCTGTCGTTCAAATTATCATTTTTTAAAGCTAGATGTGCTTCTAGTTTTGTTACCAAATTTCTCATCAACTATTTCTCAAATAAAATCAACTTTTCTGAGCCAATTCCTGCTGATTTCTGTTGGAATTCTTCATTCGAAGTTTTTCAATTTCTTGATCCTTCTCAACTATAATAGCCTGAGCCTCATATATTTGCAAGACCGGGTTTGTCTCTTTTAGACTCGAACCAGACATTTTTGATGAGGCGGATGGCTGAACAATTGTATTGCTGTTGCAAGTGGAAATAGAAGTAGATAAGGAGGACTGATAAGCCTAGTCTCATCGCTTGCATTACCATCCTCCTTCTTCTTTTCTACTTCTTCATCTAGTCACAGAACTAAGTTTTCTCAGCAGATTAATTCAGGCTGCCACTGATAGGATCTCTCCTTTTTTGAGAAGAAGTTTCCCTTGAAGATGGGGGCTATTTTGAGCTGGATGTCGGAAGAGATCGACGCTCAAATGCTGGAAGAGATCGACACTCAAATTACAAACATCTTTGCTGAGTATTTCGACGACGGATTGGAGGTGTTTTCCTCCCTAACAGAAATAATTGAAATTAACAGCATCTAGCCACTCCCGATGAAGTCAAAATCAACGCGAATCTCCTAGCCAACGAAGACTATTCTTGGCAAATGACGGAAAACAGAAAAAAGCTCAAGGTAATGTCTTTTGACGCTAACTCAACTTAAATACAGACATTCCCAGTTGTAATGATTGACAAACTACGTGAGTTTATTATAAAACAAAAAGTGAATATGCTAAGCGAAATGAGGTTTAACTACGCAATATATTTTATGACTGATTCGGATGAATATTGTCCAGGAAATATGTGGATTGTAGGACAAATGACGGCTAAAACGTTTAGTTTAGATTTCACCTGAGTGCTTCAAATACTTCCTTTTGTATGTTTTTGATAAAGGACCAACGCTGGAAGAAGATAACTTTGAAAGTACAGGTAAAAAGCTGCTTTTAAAGGGACTACAATTCTACCAAAAAATATGTTTTTTGTCAAAAATCATCTTCTCTTTGCCTTTGCGCACCTCGAACTGTTCGTTTAGAAGAACAATACAGCAATCGTTTCAGTAGGGAATATGATGTTCCAAGTCGCCTCCTATAACTTTCTATATAACAGCATTTTATTTGAAGTTGCAAGCGTCTTGTTTGACAATGGTGTAAGTTTATAAAAACAATCTTAAATTGATCAGAAATCCTGTGAAACCTATGAACAGAAAGTTGAATCAAGTTGTCGTATTGTAGCCTACCTCTATGGCTTTGAAAGACACGCTTATTGTTACAGATACAGAATTGGAAAAATCGGCTATTCCAAGGCAGAATTTGACATCTATACTCAATACCGTCAAGTAAGGCTTGAGATTCCGACCTATCGTATCTCTCTCTCTCTCATCTTTTTCATAATTTTGGATAGGTTTGACCTATTTTTGATGTTCTGCAAAGTTGTAGAGGAGAGCTACAACTTTGTGGAACATTGAAAGCAAGTGGAAGATTTCAAAAAGCTGACCCCTCACCTAGTAGAAAAGAACTGGGAAGATTCCTTTCAAGGGATGATACTCAATTGAATTGACAAATTAAATTCCAGAAAATGATAAAAGATTTGATATTTCTCCTCGAGATCAATGAGATACTAGCTGGCGCCTATTCTTTAGAAAGCCATTTGGAGGGGGACTTATTTTCATTGATGACTCCATTCGCAACGAATGAAGAGAAGCAAGAAATTAAAGAATTGGGTGTAAGTCTAACTAGCCTATCGGAATTCAGCTGGAAGATCTGAAGATAAATGGACATTCCAGGCAAAATTGGAGATAACACAAATGATCTACAACCACACCCAGGAGTTTCTTAAAAGCAACGACGACCTTAAAGTCTGGAAGTGGAGATGTTTCAACTATTTCTCGTGCAACTCAATCTATCCTACAATTGTCATCAAGGCGTTTGACGACTTTGTAAGGGTTGAATTCGCCTTTTAGCCTAATAAGTTTTTAGTATAAGGAAAAAGAAAAGGACTTGACTTATGGCTCATTGGTGGGTATTTTGAATCAGTTTTGATTAATCAATTTCAACAGAAAAGGGCTAGGAAAGAGGAGCTCCAAGATGCATCATTTAATAGCAAAAGTCTGCTACAGTATTATCCGAATCCTTTATTGAGTAACTTTAAACCAGCGATGTTAAAATTTGACGACAACAACAAGTCGACACAGATCCTCAATCTTGATGCAATCTACGCTCAAGGAATGGAAATGTACCGTATTTCTGCTAATAGAAGTCTCCTGTTTTAATATAGTCTGTCCAGAAAAAAGACAACAGCTGTTGCCCCGAGAAAAGGGGTTTTTGTGAGCCATTTTATCCTAAAAGACTCTCAATCTCGCCGCAAAACACCAAATCTTGGGGCATCAGTTGTCTACTCTTTTATGAACAGACTATAGAAGAAATTCTGTTGAATCCAAGACTCAAAAATCCATTGATTCTTCCAGGCTTCAAAATAAAGTTGAGTCACTTCCCAATGAATACAGAAATGAAATGGAAACGAGAATATCTTACAATCTATTAATCGATATTTTTCAAATAAATGAAAGCCAATTTGATGAGGCAGAGTAAGCAGCCTGCAGCCTTTAACAAATTCTAGTTGGACTTGGGGAGAACTTTTACGACTTCTTGGAAGATTTTTCATAAGAGTGCAATCGACTTTACAGCAAGAAGAAGAAAGGGAAAACCCCGACCTCTTTAAATCAGCTGGTTTGATTTCTCATTCACTCTATACCACAAGATTGAAATCGATTTTACAGAAGATACAGAAAGGGTTTATTATTACCATGATTTCATTAAATCAGCTGGTTCGATTTCTGAATCACTCTATGAAAAGTTTTCACAAGAGGTTTGATTTTTCCAAAAATGTGCTCAAAAGCGACAGCACTCTTCGCATGAAGGAGAAAGGCTGTTTATACTGCTTATTGGTTGGAAGCGAGGCGGACATCAGTCTCAAATTAAATATTTTGAACAAGCATGGGCACTTCTAAAGAAATATTCTTTCAGTTTCATGAAATTCCAAACTTTGCAGATTTATTGCGCCGTTGGTTTCAACCTCAACTTTAATCGAAATTTCCAGTGTGTTGCCAAGTTTTTTGAACATTTTCTGGATGAAAAACTAGAAAAAGAGATGAAACAACTATTGGAATCTCGATGGAAAGCAGAAAAAGTTTTTGTAGAGTTCCTAATAAAGGAATCCTTGTATGAACAAAATGTTTCCAAAAAAGCACTTGAGTCGCTTAGAAAAGACATAACCAAGTACCCGTTCGCTTTCCTTCAAGCATTTGTCAAAACTCTTTTGGTAAGCTTTCTAGGAATCCACAGAGAGAGAGAAAGAATACGGTAATTGGCTACTATTTCTAGATGTTCGTCTATAAACTCCGAATAACTGGCAAAATTGAAAAATATAGAGGGAGAGACGGGCGCTGCATTAATGTTTTTATCGAAACAGCCAGCTACTACACAAAAATAAAGGAGATGATTTTGAGTCAAGAGAGAATTCACTATTTACCAAGTTTAGAACAATACTCACTATTTACAATACCTAAAGTAAGGCAGGATATTTAAAAAAAAACATTTTTAGGCCCTACTCGGGATGCTTGTAAAAAGCAATGAACACATACCAACAGAAAAGGTAAATCTCTCTTCCTTCCCAGGATCCCAATTTTCCAGCTTGGGATTCTCTTCGGCGGCGACTGGGGAAGTGTTCTCTCAATGCTAGGCGTAAGTTATCGTAAAAACTATACAAAGACATTGCTAGCGTTCTCGCTTTGTCTCCTACGAAAGAAGCTCCTTGACGGAGATTAAACCCCTCGGTGCTGGTGCATTCGGGAATACGTTCCTCGTCTCAACGAAAAAGTCTCCAGTGCTGCATGCTGCTAAATATTTTGATACTTCGCAGATGAATTCTCAATTGATCAAAAATGAAATAACAACTTTACTCTCGGTGAGCCTATTATTCTGGAAGAAAGGCCATTTCAGCTGCAAGGAAACCAACACATTGTGACTCTTTTCGGCTTCATTACAGAAAACAACAAAGAGATTGGAATCTTGATGGAATACTGTAGAGGAGGCTCTTTACTTGGATGTTGATTTTATTTAAAAAAGGGTAATTTATGGAATTTCCAGTGATAGATCAAGGGAAGAAGCAATACACTGAGAAGGATATATTGTTCTGGACTGCTCAAGCAGCTAGTGGGCTTTGCTACCTTCATGATAACAATATAACGCATCGAGATGTCAAACCAGCCAAGTTTGTAGCCATTTCTCGAAAAAAAGTGATTTCCAGCATGGTTTTGAATTCGGATCATTCTATCCTAAAAATAGCTGATCTTGGAATAGCAAGAATAATTGAAAATACAGCCCTGGCAGTAGAAGATTCTAGAAAAACATACTCGTGTGGAACAGAGGGCTACAATTGCGAAGAAGCCTACTCGGAGGACGAGGCTTACAATCCAACTGTGGATGTTTTCTCGCTGGGAAGATCCATTTGGCATATGATCTATCGAGTTTTTCCCACGGATGATACAGTAGAAGAGACAATAAAAGCTGGAAGTCTGACTGCCCAGCTAGTTGGAAATAATTGGTCGATTGGTTATTCAATTGTTGAAGGCCGTTCCTATCCAGAAGCAATTCCAATCTCATCAAAAGTTTGGCTCTTCCACATTGGGTAATTGGAGAGTCTATTAAAAGAGCTTACGCTTTTAGAATGATGGCCGAAGGGAAAGAAAACCGCCCAAATATGGAAAAAGTTTATGAATTTTTTAGTCAAAAGAGTAGAGAAAATCCCACAGCTGCGCCAGTTGATACAGAGTCTCACCTCGATTACTGCATCTGCAGCAGTCCTGTATGCTGTTTGCTCCCAAAAATAATAGGCTTTATTTGGGAGAAAAAGCTTTGAGTAGACGGTCTGCATAATTGCCAGGAATGGCTAAGGCATAATATGTATTATCTATATCGTGTATTAATATTGGTCCTCTTCGCCATGCTTTCCATTAAATATTTCCGAAGAAATAAAATCTCCATTATTCTATTGGCTTTTCTTCAAAATACATCGGTTCGATTTTTAACTTTTAGACTTTGCTTGTAGGTATTAATTTTGGGCGGAATAATAGCTATAAATACAATTTACTTGCTCGATTTGAAGGCTCAAAGTTGGAAGGAATTAGGAATCACTATTCCAATGGGAATGCGAGCTTTTGGAACTGTTGTACTCAATGGAGAAATTTATATTTTTGGAGGATGTACCGAGGTTGCTGATCTGCAGGACTGTTATAAATTGAAAGATGATGAAAGTTGGATAAAATTGGCATCGCTAAATCAAAAAAGAAGTAATATATCCTGTAGCTCTTTGATTTACAAAGGAGACATCTGGGTTATTGGAGGATTCGATAACTGATATACTGCCCTAAATTCAGTAGAAAAGTATGATATTTCCCGAGATAAATGGACCTCAGTGCTGTTAGTTTTTTCCAAAATTCAATTAAAAATCTTCCAGAGAAACGAATTATGCAAGATATTATGCAGCAGCAGTATTTAAGGATCGAATATTTGTCACTGGAGGATACAGCGATGAATACTTAATATCTGTGGAGATGTTTGATCCAAAACTACAGAAATGGATTTTATTTTGTGATTTGCCTATTGAACTTTCTGGCCATACAATACTAATCAGCAATTCAATTCTATCCATATTTTGGATAGAGTGATATATTTATTTGGAGGCTATTTAGGATCTTTCCCATTAAATAGCGTATGGGAAATGGATATCGAAGATCCCGAGAAGAAATGGACAGAAAAACAGAGTTTTAACCATTCACGATATTATTTTTGGAATAGGAAAACTCTCAAATGGAATTATGGTATTTGGTGGTTGTGGAGGAAATGAAGAAACATCCGAAATATTTGATGGAAATGAGTGGATTGATGGACCCAACCTGCCTCAAGATCTATCATATTTTGCTTATACATCCATTCCCCGATCTCTTGAAGAAAGTTTTCTAAAGAAATTTTCATAATTTTGAAGCCATATTTGTATGAAATCCATTCCTCGTTCCCTCGAAGAATGGAATTCTCATAAATTGTTTAAAACATTTGTTTTGAATCCTCCAAAAATCATTTGAAAACGAGAAGGAAGATTGATTCAATGCGATCTCTTGGATCAAACTGTCAATCTGACTAAAATCCCCTGATTTCGCCATTCATCCTAGCAGATTCTTCTCATCCAAGACAGCCAGTCTCTCCACGGTGAATTTCATCTTATTGGCGATTTTGTTGCTTCCAGCCATCGCTTCAGTTGAGCTCTTAGATGTGGAATTTGCATTCAATTTGGAGACGGAGCTCTCTTCAGAAAATGTACCCAAATTTCTGCAAAAAGCAGTCAACGTAATCAAAAACAACATTTTTGTCGAGGAGAATGGGATTTTCTTCGGCTTGGTCAGGATTCCCGAAAAGCAGATTGGTTTTCTGGACAAAGCGAAGAGAATCTATGGCATTTTAGAAATAAAAACACAACTTTGAAGGATTTAGGCTTCTTGGGGAGGTTGATAAAGCTGATCGGTTTAAACAGTAAGAATTCAAAATAATTTTTTTATTGATTTGCAGAGCAACCGGCGCTAATCATTTCGGGAAATTCAGCGGGCAGCTAAAATCAAATTTGCAGTGCAGTGGTTTCTCCAGCAAGTTCTTGATATCTATTTCTCTATATATTTTTATTTCCCGTGTCAGTGACTTTTTCATTGGGGGAGCGTAGTCTAAAGGAAGCGTAACCAGAGTAGAAAGAACAGTCGTTGGCTCATCTGGAGACAATAGCACCAAAACCGAGGCTCAACTTTCAATTCCTTAAGCGCAGTCGTTTTTGGGGAGAGCAAGCATCCTCTCTGCCTAGGTTTTCTGACGATGTGGCGCATAGTGGCATCATGGTAGCGTATCCAGTTGATCAGCGTATATTGGCTACCATCGCTCCGACCAGGGTTTCTGCGATGGGAGAGAAGCAAACCGAACAACCGCACGGGAGAACGGATTAAGCTAATTTATCCTCTCTAGGATTTCTGGATAAATTCCAAGATACTATTAAAAAAAAATTATTTGCTACTCTTAGAAACTCTGAAAGTCATAAAGATTCCGCAGAATTGAATGACTCTCTCTTTTTTCTTAATAGACTATACTGGCAAATTAAAATAAAGAAATGCATCACTGCAAGAGCATCGACCACCCAAAACACATAAAAGAACGAAAGCTTGGTTTGTAGAAAGATATAAGACATCAAGTTAGAAAAAATTGATTTATTTGTCAAACATTTTGGTCAACGAATCAAAGTTGTTGCACTATAATAGCTTGCTGTTGACGTTTCTAGCTTTTTCATCAGATTTGTGAGTCTGTAGATTTCCACGCAGATTTGAATTGCCTCTTGTCTATTTGAAACAAAGGCTAGAGTATACATTTCGGTATCTCGATTGGCCAGCACTAGGAAGCGATCTCCTCTGGTTGGAAACAAAATGACGCTTATTTCACTTCCAGCGATTTGTTCAAATTTCTGATGAGGAATGTCCTTAAAAATATCGGTTTCTTCGACTTGAATGTGATCGTAGATATTGAAATCGATGTGACACTTGGTATTTGAGCTGTTTAGTAGTCTCTAAAACCGAATTTTTAGTCAAAGTTGGTACCCACAATCTAAGCACACATTTATTAAAAAAAAGCTTAGTTTGTAGGAGATTCAGCAATTTTCCTGGAAAAAGATGTTCTACAAAGTTGTAGAAAAAAGCAAGAACTACAACTTTGCAGAACATTGCAAATCCCTAAAGTTAGTGAAAAATGCCAAAAGATAGGAGAAAGTTTGAGATGAAATCTACCAACCTTGGCAAGGCGATAAAAAGCGGTGACAACTTGTGGTCTAATATTGCCGTAGTATGCCCAATGTATTTTAACGTTTTGCAAATATTCAGCATGCTTATCGAAGAAGTCCGGAAAAAAGCTCTTTTGGAGTAAAGATAAGAAGTAATGTACTTCTTTTCTGAAACGCTTTAGAATAGTTTAATGATTCTTACGATGTTTTTAAGGTTATCAGGAATTTGCGTATACTTAAAAATCTGAATTTGTGCTTCTTCGGGCTGTAAAACATTAATACAATAAGCCAAGTTGGGCCGATTGTTTAAATAAAGCATTTGACAGGTCATATTATACTCGGCACAGATGCTTATGAAATTATTCATTATGGGACAATCTTCATAATTCTGAAGATTTTTGCTAATAAAATTCAAAAAAAGCCAACTTACATTTGTCGAGATAGCAATGAATGTAAAGTTAAAATAGTAAAATAGATGCTTGTTGAATAGTTCTTTAAGTGATTCTTTCATCCCGATCGTATCGTAGATCGTCACTATTTCTTCTATAGGGAAACGGATGCTCACTTTATCTGAATTTTTTTGTTGACATTTTCGAAAGTAATTTACCCTTTCATTGAAAACTTGAACATTTACTTTTCTATCCATCAAGCAATGGCACTCTCTTGGTCTAACTATACTGCTGATATATTTAGAGGCCTTATAAACGTAGATAAAATCCATTGTAGATAATTTTTTGATTATTACCCTTTGTAAATCAACTGGAATTCGTAGAAAAAATCCTTTTGAAGGTTCAGGTGATGGATTAGGAGACTCGGCAGATTTCTTGAAGCAGAAGCAGCTAAAGATTGAAGCCATCGCTCTCTGAAAAATTAGGAATTGCTGAGTTAAACTTTGAAAGTAATTGGAATAAAATTGAGATCCAGTGGACTCCTTTTATAGGGTAAGGTAGTTTATGCAAATCAATAAACTATGATCTCTTCTCGGCTTTGACTACAAAACCCTTGATCTCTGAGTTCAAAATTATGATTTTTGCTTGTAATCTTCTGCTACGAAATAGCTCCTTATCTATGGAAAAACCAGTAAAATTGATTAGAACCCGGCAAGTGAGAGCCTAGAAGATAACCAATAGTCTTCTCTTCATTGAAGAAGTCATGCTCCTTCCCTTCTTCTTAGCCTTTTCCCTGATTTCATTGGTTAACTCTAGCGCTTGCCCAAGAGGTTATTCATTTTATAATGGGAATGGATTGTAAGCCATACCGTTTTGCCTTTTACTAAAGGGGTATAGATGCTACCGAGTTATTTCAACTCCCTTGAATTGGCAAGTCGCTCAAATGGCGTGTACCCAAACTGGAGGGATTCTAGCTACAGTACCCAATCTCTACTCCAACTTATGGGTTATGAGTAGGCTCTTTCTCTCAGCCAATCACATTCCTCCAGATCTAACAGCAACATCTGCTCCTTGTTCAACTGACTATTGGATTGGACTTAATTCGTATTACACAGAAATTAAGGACTGGTCATGGCTGGATGGCTCCACTTCAACTTATAGAAATTGGTTGCCGGGAAAGCCTGAAAAGAAGCATGAACAATGGCCGGTTGTTCGAATGGTTGGAGGGACAGATGGCCGCTGGGTGTGGGTGATCTACCAAATGAAAAATAAGAAATTATAGGGATTCTCAATCTGATTGGTCTTATTGCCCTATTTGCAGCGCTTATCCTAACACAACGATTCAAGGTAGGAGAGTAATTTTGAGTCAAAATGACTTATTCCTATGGGTTGCCATGTTCTACAATCTTATAGCCATTGATCTCTTCTAATAAATCGTTTAGTCTGTGAATCTGGCTGGACATACTACGCTCCAACCTACTCGTGCTATAAGAATTTTGTTTCGGAGACACAAGATCACGCTGAAAATTTTTGTAAACTGGCTGGAGCTCATTTGACCTCAATTCATAGTGCAGATGAGAATGATTTCTTGATTAGTCAGTATTGAATTAGAGCCAAAATATTTTTAGATTTGGTTCAAACGGGATTGCAAGCTGTCCCAGCTAGCCAACAAGTTTGGATTGGATTGACTCGAGTTGGAGGCAATTGGATTAATCTAGACGGTTCTCCAGTGAGAGTTTTAGCGCTTCTCTAGATCAGACATTATATAGGTGGATTACACAAATTTCGGAACGGGATATCCACGATCATCCAATGGAACCAACAACTGCGCTATTCTCTTCGCTGATCCAGATCCCACCGGCTTTGTGTCATTTTGGCAAGATACCACTTGTATTCAAAATCAGAGGGCTTATGTTTGTAAAACGCCAGCCAATATTTAAAGAGAAATATGAATAAA
Organism: Oscheius sp. JU1382; assembly: GCA_932521405.1. Lineage (NCBI taxonomy): Eukaryota > Metazoa > Nematoda > Chromadorea > Rhabditida > Rhabditidae > Oscheius > Oscheius sp. JU1382. Next base: position 9,728,116 of record OW051479.1, read on the forward strand.
AATTAGTTTTTCTTCTACTTTATTCAACTGTTCCAGCTGTTTGCCAGCGTGATGATAGCCTATCGCCCGCGTCTCACAACTATCTCCGTTGTGGTCTAGTGGTTAGGATTTACGGCTCTCACCCGTAAGGCCCGGGTTCGATTCCCGGCAACGGAAGAAAATCTTTTACTTTTATTAAATTTTTTTTTTACCAAAAGGGCCACACTTTTTTAATTTTTTTATTATAAAGATTTCGCTCTTTGCGGTGCGTTTGTAGTGTATGACTAATCTTCTACCAGAAAGTGATTAAGCTGGGGATCCTTTTCCTCCTCACAACGGCAGACGTCGTCCGAGCAGAACGGATGGGCAAAGTGGCAGCCGGCGGCCATTATTTGACAATTAGGGAAGTATCTGCGAGAGGATTTTAAGAGAATTTCTGAGGGAAAACTCACAAACAAAACTTATTCGGATGGAAAAGAGCACAGCGCCCAGCAATTTTATGGCCATAATCTTCCCATTGAGGGCACTGCGGTGCAAATTTTCTCGAAAACTGTCCATTCCTCATCGGCTCAACAGCTCTTTGAGGAGGAGCTCTCAGCCAAGGGTTTCTTTGTCCATTTCTACGAGCACAGGAGCTGACAGCGGAAGGCGGACTCTTTGCCGCGACTGGCATACTGCCCAGACGAGGGAACTCCTGATCGAAACTAGCTGCTGAACGGTCAGAGAACTTCTCAACCAATGGATTGCCTGTCTGCTTTCCAGGCTGATGATGAGAAAAATGCTGCTGGCTGTGTTGGAAGCGAGGAGAAGACATGAATGGAGAGCCGCTGCTGCTGTTTTCGAAAGGATTCGGCTTGACCATCTGATGGTGATGATTCTGAAAAATTTGATAACTTTTTGTTCTTTAAATCTTCTCTAAAAAGTTTAATTTTTAAAAAATAGTTGACTTGGAAAGGCGGCTTTCTGGAGGAGCTAGACGAATGAGGATGATTCGATGAATGATTTCTATTGAACAGCGCCATGATGGATGATTCATTTTGGCAATTTGAGAAAGAAGACGAATGTTGCTGGCGATAGGCCTTATTCGAGAAGAGATCCTGATTATAAGTGCCGGAGATAGTCGACGCCATTGGGACTGGAGCAGGGATTGGAGTGAATTTGCCGCCCTCGAAGGGATTCCCACCAAAGGGGTTCTTCTTCTCTTGGAAGGGCTGGACTCGAACTCCTGCGCCGCCTCGTTCAGCTGAGATCTCCTTGTCGCTTTCACCCCATCCGCCGCCAGTTGTTACAAGATTGGCGTTTGGCTCAAAGTCATCCCAGCCGTTTCCATATTTTATTGGCTGCTTTTCCTCCTTGGCTTCTATTTTCTCCTCAAAGTCCTCCATATCTTCAGTCTCATCGGTCAAAACTGCATTCAAGATTTTCTGCGTTCTTTCAGCTGCTTCCGACGGCGGCAATCCAATTGTCTTCAGCGTTTTTATCGCATCAACTGAGGCTTTATAAAACTCTGGCAAAGGTAGCTCCTTCTCCAATTGGATCACAAAGCTCTCTAGCTGACTTTTAGCATCGTCGAGTCTAAAAATTGATGATTATTATGATTACTACAATACTCCTACATTTGATTGAGATCGCTCAATTGTCTGCTGAGAGGATTCTTTTCCACTTTGAAAGCTCTTAAAGTTGGATCCAAAGAGCACGGCAATTCGATGGAGCGATGACCACAAAAGGCAACTCCAGGCGGATGGAAAATTAAAACATCTGAGAAGTGGCGCAGGCAATCGGAAAAATCGCCAGCATCGGTGATAAGAACTAATGAGTTGAATCTTTTTTTCGAGCGGAGAATGAGCGAGCCCAGCTCCAAGTTGAGATGGCGATATGACAAAGTGAATGGCAGATGGAGGATTTCACAATTGGCTGTGTGCTCAATCTGCTCGATTATCTCCGTCGGAGTCAGGCGAACATCACAGCAGAAGAAGAATTGAAGCAAGCCAAGGGAGATCTTCGCTGTAACCTGGGGTTGCAACCTAGAGTTCTCAAGAATTTGAATAAAACATACGAATTTGATGAGATTCTCGATGCCAACTCTGGTGGTGATGGGCATCGAATGATAGTTATAGTAGGCGGATGTGATTAATGGCAGCTTCTCAGATTCATCTTCAGCTGAGAGCTTCGATAAAGAGCTATTTGGTTGGACCATCCAGCAAGACCAGCGAGCGACTGAATGATCATTTTGGCCAGGATTATTTCTTGTCGATTTTAGCCGATAATAACCTCTACAGTAACCATCTGGACTTTAATATCGAAGAATATCACAGAATTTGATAAATCTCTCGGATCTTGGGAGGAAGAAAGAGTCGCTACTTTCTCCTTCCTTCCAGTCATCTTCCCCCACCAAATGAAACAGTAACTTCCCAAGGGAGAGTAAGTTTTTATCAAAAAGTGAGCAGTTTAATTGAATTTTAAAGGGCTATCTAATTGCTCTGATTTCGTTCTATCGCCCTTCTTCATTCTCTTGGTTAAGTCTGATTTGGGTGTGTTGCATCACGCTGTTGGGATTCTATCTGGAGGGATGTAGCGTCGGAACAAAGAAGAAGAGTTTTATTGTGAGATTGCCTGAAGAAACAACTCCTCTCTTTTACGAAAATCCGTTTCGAAACTTTAGAATTAGCTGTCAATCAAAAAGGTTGGATAGTCTCTTGAAATTGGTCAATAAGAAATTTAGTGACAAAATTAGAGGAAGATCTAGCTGCCTCAAAAGCTGATAACTTGCAGCGGAAAGAGCAAATAACAGCTTTACACTTGAATATCTCGAAAAATGATAATTTTTGGCTAGATTGTTGGTCGAATTTTCAAGCAAAAACCAACCTCTTATTCTCGGCTCTCCGTAATGAACACAATGATAGACGACATATTTATATTTGAAAATGGCTTCATCTTCCCCTCTGAGAAGATCAGAGGAGCTGATTCGAAAATTATGGCCATGTAGGGCTTTCCACTCCTCAAAAGCCTTTTGAACAACACTTTATTTACTCAAATGGGAAGATCATCGAGGAGTTTCTTCGCTTCCTGAAAGCAGCATTGTAATAACGAAAATTATCGCTTTTTCTGACCAAAATTATGAGATTTGCGGTAAAAACTCGATTTAAAAACGAGTCTGGATGTAGTCGTCCTTGATGGTGTATTCGGACTCGCAGGCATTTAACGATGATCTGGACGTCACCCTTGAGTTGAGGATTAGACACTTGGCGAGGAAGAGCTCGTTCTCGACCATGTCGGAATGGAGGCGCCTTGCGGAGGTCCTTCAGCGCGCCGTCCAACTCGAAACTCGGGATGATGCCCAGAGTGGTGGCGAATGACTTCTCGACCGGCGGGAGAGTCAGCACCGTGTAGGCCAGGCTAATGTGGCAGAGCTGAAAAGTGTGGTCGGGATCGGTCTCCTCGTCCAGACTGATGGCCAGATCCAAGTAACTCTTGAACTCGAAACCGAGGTGGATCTTCGTCCGGAAGTCGCTCTCCTCAGCCAGACGACCAGTCGCAGAGGCCAGATTACAGAGGATTTTTCCGTTCTTCGACTGCATCGAGTAAACCTCCTTCAGACGATTGTAGGACTTGTTCAGCCAGTTCAGACGACCCTCCCGCTTTCGATGTGCGACTCTTCAGGAGTTTGCTAAAAACATTTTAAAGTAAAAAACGGCAAAGCCTTAATCAAATAGTTAGCACATTTTTAACTTCGATATAGCGACTACAACATAATGGACATTTTATTGAGATTAATCCAGTGATCATAATAGAACTGAGAAATAGTCGTCCTCTTTCTCAAAAGACAACTCATATTTTTGAAATAAAGACTAAACCGCCTTATCAAGACAAGACAAACAACGGCCGAATCAATAGAAGTCTAACGCCGGGTTGTCTATACGCCATCTTGATGAGTGGCCCTCCTCCTTCAAAAAAACGTCTAGTAGTTGATTCTGGTAAATCTACCCTAACAATCAATGCTTCTTTAGTTATTTCCGAGTTTAGTCTCGACGATTTCACAGAGAAAGAACAGATAGGAAGTGGAGGCGAGGGAGAAGTCTTTCGCGGCTACAATGGTCGACTGGGGTAAGCAACTTTACCAGTTTATTAAAGTCTGACTAAAAATCAAAATAGAGAGATCGATTTGCAGAAAAGTAGCTTTCAAGAGACTTTATGGGCAGATCGATAAAACAGAAATGAGTGAAGTTATCCTCCTAGCGAAGGTTAGTTTCATTTGTTAATATTACAACAATTTTCCAAATAGCATTCCAATCATCCGAATATCATCCGTCTTTTTGGTCTTTTGACTCCAGAAGAAGACTATTCACCTAATAACGGATCTTTCTGCATTGGCTACATCATGGAGTACATGGAGAACGGGAGCTTATATAGTGGTTTGTTTGGTTTTTTTCTCCTATGATGAGTGTAATAGCAATTTTTTGCTGTTTGAATAGTGGATTGAGTTTATTCAAGTGGCATTTTCTGCCGATAAGAGTGGGGCTCGATTAGGGACACTAACATAAAACATTGGTCGAAAATCTTTGGCTTTTTCTTTTAAAAAGAACTTGCTCCTTTTCAACTTGAGACATTAAAATGCCATTTCCAGTGATTCATGATACCTCAGTAGAATACGATATGGAACAAATCTATTCGTGGATTGAAAAGGCTTCAAGTGGTTTGCAATATCTCCACGAAGAAGGCGTACTGCATCGAGATGTCAAGCCTCAAAAGTGAGATTCCTTCTTCTCATATCGGAGTTACAGCATTCTACTTGGGAAATCCTTAGACGACTTGAGGATTTCCGACTTTGGATTGGCTAAAGCGGTTGGGCCACAGACAATTGCTTCTCTTACTGGTGGGTGAGTGTGGCTTTTGGTTAAACGAGTTGCAAAAGAATTGGAACAATAGATTACATGGCTCCGGAGCTTCATGATGGAACTAAATATGGCAAGTTGGCGGATATCTATTCGCTGACTATTACGTTTTGGGAGATTATTCACCGAGAGTTAGTGAAGTTTTTCAAAATAGTGATTAGAAGTTTAGAAGGCCATATGGTTACATGGGGGGAATAACACAGTTCAAGCAAATTAAACGAATTGTAAAAGGAGAACGGCCAAATATTCGAGACGAATTGGAGATTTCAGCCTTATTGAAACGGTAATTGATTATTTCTGGCCAATCTGGCTTACTAAAATCAAAGTTTTCACTTTCTCGGAATTGAAAAGAGGCGTAGAATTGACAAAGCAGAGAAAAGCAAAAAATAGCTTCCAGCGGCTGGGACAGCAACCCAAAAAGTAGACCGGAAATCTCAGAATTTATTGAATTTTCCCGGAAAGAGAGGCCAGATTGGAATAGTTCGGATGGTTTGTTTAAAATTGAATAATTTAAAGAAGCTTTTTAGCGCAAAATGTCAATAAAAACGAAAGTAAAGTTGAAAAACTGAACAGAGGACAGCAAAATACATCGGTATGATTTTACTTTTATTCCATTTTTTGTAGGTTTTAATTTTGGCTGGCTATAAACCTCTGAATACAATTTACTTGTTCGATTCGAAAGCTCGAAGTTGGGAGAAGCTGAGCATCGCTCTTCCAGTGGGCATGTATAACTTTGGAGCTGTTGTACTCAATGAAGAAATCTATATTTTTGGAGGAAATGACATTAATGTTTATCACCAGCATTGTTATAAATTGGAAGATGATGAAAGTTGGATCAAATTAGCATCGCTGAATCAAGAAAGAGCTTATATTTCCAGTAGCTCTCTGGTTTACAAAGGAGATATCTGGGTTATTGGAGGACATTCTGAAGATTTTACAGGATATCTAAATTCAGTAGAAAAGTATGATATTTCCCAAAACAAATGGACCTACATACCGTTAGTTTTTCTCAAAATTCAATTAAAAACCTTCCAGAGAAATGAATTATGCAAGATCTGATGCAGCAGCAGCAGCATTTAAGGATCGAATATTTGTCACTGGAGGATACAATGAAGGAAGATTAAAATCTGTGGAGATGTTTGATCCAAAACTACAGAAATGGATTTTATTTTGTGATTTGCCTTTTGGACTTAATGCTCATACGATGCTAATCAGCAATTCAACTTTATCCATTTTTGGAGGTACTTCAGGAGCTGGCCGATTAAATAGCGTATGGAAAATGTATATCGAAGATCCCGAGAAGAAATGGATACAAAAACAGAGTTTTAATCATCCACGAAAGCATTTTGGAATAGGAAAGCTCTCAAATGGAATTATTGTATTTGGTGGTTGGGGAGGAAGTTATGAAACATCCGAAGTATTTGATGGAAATGACTGGACTGATGGACCCATACTGCCTCAAAAACTGTCTGTCGCGATTGCTTATACATCAATTCCCCGATCTCTTGAAGAAAAACTTCTCAGAAAAGTTGTCAGCCAACAGAATTTGTCAATTCAAAATGATGAACAGCAAAATACATCGGTAGGATTTTTAATTTTTAGACTTTGCTTGTAGATTTTAATTTTGGGCGGTTATAGATTTTTGAATACAATTTACTTGCTCGATTCGAAGGCTCAAAGTTGGAAAAAGCTGAGCATCACTCTTCCAGTGGGATTGGAAGGTTTCGGAGCTGTTGTCCTCAATGAAGAAATCTATATTTTTGGAGGACGTGCCAATTATAATGCTAAACAAGGCTGTTATAAATTGAAGGCTGATGGAAGTTGGATGAAATTGGCATCGCTAAATCAAGGAAGATTTGATATTTCCAGTAGCTCTCTGGTTTACAACGGAGATATCTGGGTTATTGGAGGATATTCTGCAGATTTTACAGGATATCTAAATTCAGTAGAAAAGTATGATATTTACCAAAAAAAATGGACCTACATACCGTTAGTTTTTCTCAAAATTTTAAAAGGATACTCTCTAGCGATGGCTATTTTGCCGGATTTCTGTAGCTACAGTAATAGCGGCGGAGCCAAAAGTGTGACAACATTTTCTTTTTTGAATTAATTTCATGCAATTTCATGTGTATTTCCGAAATATCAGCGCATTATTTTGCATCGAATAAAAGCAACTTCTAGGAGGCTTCGAACTGTCCCTTTAATCGAAATCTTCCAGAGAAATGATTTTTGCAAGATCTAAAGCAGCAGCAACAGTATTTAAGAATAAAATATTCGTCACTGGAGGAGATGATGGAGAAAACTTAAAACCTATGGAGATGTTTGATCCAAAACTACAGAAATGGATCTTATTTTGTGATTTGCCTTTTGGACTTTATGCTCATACGATGCTAATCAGCAATTCAACTTTATCCATTTTTGGAGGCGAATCAGAATTTAGCCGATTAAATAGCGTATGGGAAATGGATATCGAAGATCCCGAGAAGAAATGGACACAAAAACAGAGTTTTAAACATCCACGACATTCTTTTGGAATAGGAAAACTCTCAAATGGAATTATTGTATTTGGTGGTTGGTTCGAAAGTGGTGTAACATCCGAAATATTTGATGGAAAGAAATGGACTGAAGGACCCAAACTGCCTCAAGATCTATCATCTTTTGCTTATACATCCATGCCCAGATCTTTTGAAGAAAGTTTGCTAAAGAAATTTTCATAATTTTTAAGCCGTATTTGTATGAAATCGATTCCTCGTTCCCTCGAAGAATGGAATTCTCATAAATTGTTTAAAAATCATTTGTTCTCAATCCTCCAAAAATTATTTGAAAACGAGAAGGAAGATTGGTTGAATGCGATCTCTTGGATCAAACTGTCAATCTGACTAAAAGTCCCATTCATTCTAGTAGATTCTTCTCATCCAAGACAGCTAGTCTCTCCACGATGAGTCTCATCTTATTGGCGATTTTGTTGCTTCCAGCCATCGCTTCAGTTGAGCTCTTAAATGTGGAATTTGAATTCAATTTGGAGACGGAGCTCTCTTCAGAAAATGTCCTTAAATTTGTGCAAAATGCACTCGACGTCATCAAAAATAGCACTTTTGTCGAAGAGAATGGGACTTTCTACGGCTTGGTCAGGATTTCCGAGAAGCAGACTGGTTTTCTGAACAAAGCGGAGAGAATCTACAGCACTTTGGAAATAAAAACACAACTTTGAAGGATTTAGGCTTCTTGAGGAGATTGACAAAGCCTGTTCATAAAAAGACGACATCCTTCGTATTCAAGAATGGGATTTTTCGAGACCCACTTTTATCCTAAAATTTATTAAAGGCCTCTTTTTTAGGACAAAGTGGGTCCGCAGCGAACCCCTTCTTATGAACTGAAAACAAAATTTAAAACTTGGACGAACGGACAGAAGAACTTTTTGTCTTTTGCTCTCCCAACAAGTTGTAGCAAAAAGAGAGAAAAACGCTTTATTTTAGTTCGCTACCACTACCTGATTGTGATCTCCATTTGCCAGTGGTGCCCTTTCGCCTTCTCTCCTCTCTTCGTGCAAATGGTGCTCAATTTTCTCGGCAATGACAGCCAACGAATGGAATCTAAATCAGTTTTTAAAGAAAATGACTGCTCTTACCGGTAGAATACATTGAATGGGCCCAATCCTCGAAGGAATAATAGCCAAGGAATGTCCGAACTGTGCATGAAGTAATTGAACAAAGTGGCAGCGTCGAATAAATCCAAGCAGAACATCCCAAAATTAACGAGCCAAAGCACTATCCCAGCCTATTTCTTTCTTTTGACATTATAAAAAAGGGTTCTTACAGCGTAGGCATGTCGACTTCTTGCCATATCACAATGGAGAATGGTAACAGTTTGGAAGATAACTTGGCTCTGGGAAGCTCTTTTTTCTACCGAATAACTGCGACTAACCATACTGATGGAGTTCATCAACAAGCAAGTGAGACCATTGAACCAGTCGACTTCGATGAGATAGATTCCATCAATTATGCTCGCTAAATCTCTTTTCCTATGTAGGGAAGGAAAACTAACCACAGAGGAAGAGAACAACACCAAGAGTTCCAAAATAAAGCAGATACCGATCGAGATTTTCTGAAGGAGACCTCGGCTCATTTTGGAGAAGAGTTGGATCGTTAGTTTTGTTAAAAATCCAACAGGAATAGATTCCAAGGGATAGAATGATAAAGACGATGCACATAAAAAGCTTTAAAATGTCTGTTGAGAGTCCAACTCACCTCTTGCCTTAAAAGTGAACCAGATGTCTCTACATGAATGATTAGCAGCAATGCCTGGATGGCAAAAGTAAAAAAAACTGAAGCAATTCCATCAGGAAAGTTCAAAACTACAGACCAAATGCTGCCCAAATAGTCATCTTCTTTCCAATCCTTCCATGGCCATGATTTTGTCTAGGACGTCTCTCCCTTCGTTGGCCAACTTGATAAATGATTCCAATAATAATCGAAATAACAACAACTAGGAACTCAGTTATCAGCACATAGCTAAACAACTTTTTCTCAAGGGACGGAAAGTGTCTTACAATATCGCCAAATAGCGCTCTAGCAGACATTCCCAAAATCCTTTATCGCATTCTGTTTTATTAAAGTGAGGACTGGAGATAAAAAAAACAGTGGAGAATACTCGCTGGTGTACGACTTCATGGAAAATGTGCAACTGTTCTTGGATCATTGTGATTGCGTAGCAGTAAATTGCTCCAGAGACTACAATTGTCAAGAGGATGAGGTCGAATTTGGTCTCTCGAGGGTACTGCAATTTAAAAAAGAGCTTTAAAATAAAGTTAGTTAGCTCTAGGAACAAAAAGATTCCTTCCGTTGCCGGGAATCGAACCCGGGCCTTACGGGTGAGAGCCGTAAATCCTAACCACTAGACCACAACGGACCTGTCTGTTTCTTCCGCCAAGTAGCTAGCTCATATAGCAGCTGCTGCTGTCAAGATTGCTCCGCTTCTTAAAGAACTCACATGTTTATTGAAGAATACGAAAACAGCCCATCCCAGAAGCCTGCCGAGATCACAAAAGTGTTCAACAACTACCCATTTTGAGCAAACTTGATTCTCCTCTGAGAAAAAGCTGCTAATCCAAAAATTTGAATGCATCGTACAAGGAATAATATGAGCCACTTCGTAGACAATAAAGGGGACACATAGGCCTATAATTTTGTAAGCAATTTTCTGAAAAACTCACAACAAGTTTGAACTCGAAGGGCATAGCTAGCCAAAGTTGTTCTATTCGGCCTCCTTTTTTTACAATAATTCCAAAGAGGATAGAAATAAACGTAAAATATCCCCGGCACTTGATATAGCAATTGTTGGGCCTAGAAAGAGTAAGAAAGAATTTGAAAACAAACTAACGATTGCAACGATGTTTTCAATCCTTTTGGTCCCATAAAGAGTCATTTGTTTGACCTTCAATGAGAGATTGATCGAAACTAGGACAAATATCCAAATAGCAGCGTATTTCCTCAATTCTCTTGTTTGGGCCAATCGTTCACTTGAAGGAGATAGATATGAGGAGAAGAAAAAACTTACTTTTCAGCCAATTCGGCAGCTATTTCCAAGTTTTCTTCATGAGTTTGATCATCAATTTCCATTCCTACTTCAAGATTTTGAACAGCCATTTGTGACGAAAGAGCTGCGATTAATGGTGAGAATAGTCGAACAAAACTAGGAGAGGAGTAGAGCAAATGAGAGTTTAGTCAGTAGCAGCTAGTAATGACTGTTGTTTTTGAGTTATAATGAAATCTTCTGTTAACTACTCTTTCCTAGATTAGCTTCTTTTCTCCCTGCGCTTACTCAACAAAATTTTTCGATTCATTTCAGGGAATACAAGATTAAAGCGATAGTCTATCTTTCTCTTTTTAGGATCAATAAAAACGGCATTTCCATACAGGACGCTTTAGATTACTGAAGCTCCAAATGCACTAACAGAGACGTTTGGAATAATTTTATTTCAGAGGAACCATGCAGAATTTTGATAGAATTTGCAATTAGCAAGAATAGTAAAAGAGTCAGAATCAATGTATAAATAAAGTCCGTATGGTTCCATTCCTTCTGTTGCTTTAATATTAATTCGGTAACAATTTTCTAGATCCTTCTGATCCGTCTCCTCTAGACTTTTCACAAATGAAATAACCCGATGACGGTCTAGATAGCCATCTTCTTTTTTAAAGAGACATACAAGGTAATACAGAGGCTGTATTGATCCATTTAAACATTTCTAAATCGTTGAGTTTTCTCTCTTTTGGAAAAGAACTTACGCTAATGTACTCGATGAAGAAATCGGTTGTTAGATAGCATTTAGCGTTAGTGAAAAAAGTTCTAATCTTGCGATCAACCAATTTCCACACAAACTCATTAGTCAATCCAATATCATTTTCACAGTGCAAATTGTTATCCCTTTTATATCCTGCATGCTCTCGTCCAAAGAATATATGAAAGTTGGTTGTCTGAAATTATTCTTTTTGTTACTTTCATTTGATTACCGTAAGAAAGGCTTTACTTGAGAAAAACTCAATGGGAAGATTAAAAGAAGTTGGCATAATCAAGGTAATATGCTGCAAATCTTAAGCAAATGCTTTCAAGAAGATTCTTAGAAATACTTTTTATAAAGCTGAACGTCTCCGCTAAGCCTTTATATTGACAGTGCTCGCTCATTTGAATTGCAATCCAGGCATATGACCAATTTGATTTGGGGAGATTCTTCAAAATTTGATTGAACAGAGACCAGTAGGAGGTCGAAATATTGTTAAAACACATTCCATCGCTTTGAATAAAAGCAGCAGACAATTTGAAGTAAAAAAGGACAGTTTTCAGGAAATTCTCCTGGTTGCAGTACATAACAACGTCCCGAGTAGTTTTGCTGTCTTCCAGGGATTGGTTAATAGAGATGACTTCATCTGAAAGCACGTCTTACCAGGAGAAATCATTACTCATTTATGGATGCATTCATTAAAAACTTACGCTGTGTTTCATTCTCGGATTGTCTAATTGTTAGGTAGCTTTCGATAGAGTCGTTTTGATAAATATTAATTTCAAAGCTGTTCTAAATGAGTAGAGCTGGGAAAGGGAGGTGAGAGGCAACCTACTGAATATTGATAGAGGTAAATTAACTTTGTTTTTGGCTTGGGTGTATGCCAAAATAAGTCATTGAATTTTGATGAAAGTTCTCTAAGTCTAACCCTCTCTTTGCAGCCGAGGTAGCCGAAGACATTGATGAGAACATCTGGTGGTAGAAAATCCATGAGGAAGCAGTTCAAAAAGAGATAAAGAAAGAAGCTCTGCTTTATTGAAAAAATCCTGCTGAATAAAGAGGAAGGCTTCAACCGGAGTTGCCTAAAGCTAAAAAGCTTTAAAACGAAAATTTAAAACAAATCTAAAAGCTAAAAGAAAACGTGAAACTAAGCACTAAAAAATAACCAAAAAATCGAATTAAAGATTTCTTTATTGATTTAAGCATTACAACGTCTTCAAACGCTTTTTAGTTTATAAAGAAGGCAGACTAAGCCAAACCCGCATTTGCCGCCGAAATTAAAATATAGATTTTCGAGACCGAAAAGAAGGAAAAATAAATGGTTGCTGAATGGTAATGGTAGCTCTTTTGAATAAAATGCTTAAAGGGACTGTCCGGTATCTTTTTGAAGTTGCTTTTTAGATATAATTTTATGCGCTGATTACGATTTTGCACATAAAAAAGCGTAAAAATTAACGTTAAGAAAGCAAAAAAAAACAAAAAGTGGGCACGCAAATCAATCGATTCGAATAGAGCAGTAGTGCATAGTTCTTCTGATACGTCCAATAAGTCAAAAACGCTATTTCTATTGCTAATGGCAATAGCTTTTTGTCTTAAATAAAGGAGTCGTGCATCTTTGATAATCAATATTTGAATGGCAGAGTAAGAGCAGAATTTTTAACGGCGGAAACAGTTCGCATCTGCGCTCTACTCTACTTTGTCTTTATTGATGGTGTTCGTTCCTCTAGCAATGATAATATCTCCATTCGATGCGAGTTATGGTGGCATATTCCAAGTTTCATTCTGACTCTCGAATCTTCTTTAGAATCTTCGTTATTTGTATAATTCTATATTTATTTGTTTTGTTTTGTGTCATAATAAATGTACCGGTTTTATTGTATAAAACTCATTATCATTAAGAAGAAATGAAACACGCGTAAAAAACTAGAAAACACAAAGAACAGGAATTCAAATGAAAAAATAATTTTTAAAATGCGGTTGGAAGGACAGACAAAGGTACAGACACTTTAATTCGCAGCGCTAAGCTAGCGAATTTTATTATTGAAGAATTGCGGGAAAGAGTGTCCCCTCACCTTGCTCGTCCGTTTTTCAACGAACAGTCACTTTTCTAAATAAATCCATAACTCTATGTCTGAGCGAATGTAGCGAGCAAAGGCAAAGGCATCTCAAATACAGCAAGCGTAATGCAAGATCTACCTCAAAAAGAGATGTACTTCGATAAAAAGAAATGCGATAGTTTTGCAACGTATTAACCAAATAAACTCAATGATCTATAAACAAGCCAATTTAGGTTGTCAATCGAGATGAAAAAGAATTCCTCAGCTTTTATAAAGTCATCTTTAAAGCCGTCGCATAACAAAAACATTAAAATAACTAAAAAAATCCACATATCTTGTCTGACGAATTCGAAAAAAAAAGTGAAGAACTGGTCTTTCCGCTTCCATAGGCTAACGCTACGAAAGTCACCGGGGAGGCAGGATGTGTTCACTTGACGAGGCAGTGCGGCGTGTCCTTGGGTCTCTATTTTCCTCAGGAAGAGCGGGTGGTTTCTGCTCTTGTAAATAATAAGTGCCACAAAGCTAGAAAAGGAAATTACAAAAGTAGAATGCAAATTCAAATAGCTCAGAGTAGGAGCCAGCGCGCGAGTTGAGGAAATGTTTGAAAGGCCCATTCATATTAGAATGAGCTAAGATCTTTTCGCCGGGTCTAAAGTAATAGTAAGTGAGAGTTTTAAAACTAACTGTAGTGATTTTATATCGACGCGAAAACGTTTTCCAGGCGGGAATCATTTTTTGCATTTAGTTTACTTTGTAGCTTCATAGATATTTATACACTGCCATTCTCACTTTTTCACATTTGCCCTTTGCTCAAGCTCCTGATGGTCGAATGATATAAATTGCATCTCAAAAAGCCAACTTACGTCAAATGGGTTCTCTGGTGAGATCAATAAACTGTTTGTCATTTATTTGGCTGATAATAAATAGTTTTTGCCAACAAAGTGCCTCCACATAAGGTTACGCAGAAGCCAGAAAAGTCATGTGGAGATAAGCGTTCGCCATATAAAAAGAGCCCAATCTCCCTTCTCCCTTATCAACTATGTTGGTCCGAGCTCTGCTTTTATTGGGACTTTTCGGCTTTTTCTCAGGAGTCGAAGGATGCGATATCATATGGCCAAACGGAACTGATGTTGCTCTCCACTGGTGGCAATGCGACAGCGGGCCGATCAAGGTCTACAACATTACCACCTTCTTCCCAAATGGTTAGCCTTTTTTCTATTTTTTTTTGTGGCTCTAGATCAAAAATAAGACAAAGAATCTATTTCTAGGGTTAATTTCACCCCAAAATGACTCTTTTAGCTAGTTTTGGCCTAGAATTTCGAAGCTCAGCAGTCAATCTTTACTTAGAGAAGCGATTCCTACATTTCTTGGCTTTTTTTTTTAGCATTTATTCCCCAGCCAAAATTATTTTAAAAATTAGTAGTTATCATAAATTCTTATCTTTATTCGAAATTTAGTCAATTGATCTTTCTTGATAACCAATATCTGTCGCTTTATCTGCAGGAGAATAGCATAACCATTGCCCTTCAAAAAAGAGCAATTAGACTTTTGGTCAACGATTTTTTATGTAAAACTTTATTTTTGATTAGAAGAGTTGCAGGAACCTTTGAATATCCAATCCATTTGAATGGAAAGATCCAAATCTGGGCTGATCTCGACAACCCTACCTACACCTTCTCCGAGCCAAATCTGCGAGCAAGTGCCAGCATCTGGTCGTGGGGGACATTCGGAGGTGGTTGTGGTTGGACATCCGTCCCAACCTTCGGCCTGACAAATAACCTCGACGCTTGTAAATACGGAGTGAAGTAAGAAACCGAAAGAGAAGTTAATTAAACCTGACTGTTTAGATGCCCCGTGTATCCGGGAAGACAGTGGATTTCGGTTCTTTTTGATATTAGCGAATTCCAGCCAATCGTTAATCTTTTGACGGACGACGCGCCCTACCAGTTGCAGCTGCTTTTGAGTGATAAGACCCAGGGCGTTTCGGTCTGCGGAATGGCTCAAGCCAGGTGCTTTACAACGTAAAATAAATAATAAAGATTTCTAAACTATAATAAGCTTAGAAGAACAAATTGCCATTTATTCAGTCAAATTTAACAAAGAAATGAAATCAATATCATTTAAAACTTCTTCTCTTCACATCAGTTGAATTCCTACTCGTCGAAAGGAGTTTGGAAATTACTTCTATTAACTCATCTAATCCTTTTTTATTTTCTTTTCCGAGGTCTTTACCTCCCTCAGAAATAGTCTCTTCTTCCTAAAAGTTTAATTAATCCAGCTAAAACTCACTTGGATGACTTCTCTTTTCGTTCTGGAGGCAACTGAAGGACTTAGAGTTGTCTCTGTGGGAATACTGGGTGTAGTTTCAGGAATTGGAGTTTCTTGCGTGGTATTGGATGCAATATCAGAAGTCAATGGAGGAGTGGTAGATTGCTTCATACAGGATGGCCCAAGTTTGGTAAAAACGAGAAAATAAGTGACGGATAGAAGAGCAAGGAAGGCAATGAGAACAGCCAGAAGTGTAGACAAAAAACACAGCGAATTGAAAGTGACATTCCTAAAAAAACAATTATAGAGACAGGGAAATCACCTCACCTCTTGTAGAAAGGGGTTTTAGGTTCGTGCATGGTGAGGTAGCAGGTAATTTCCCTCCCCAGCTAGCTCTTTTATAGTCGAATGATGACTGCACATTCTTTCGAAGCGAGCAATTGGCATTCCAAGAAGTGATTGCGTAAAAAAAGAGGAGTCATCCAAGTGTGAACAGCTGCTCGAATTGCGATTTATGCCGAATTAAATCTGTTTGGACTTATTTCTTATGAAAATGACTAGAATTCAAGCGAAAAAGCATAAAGATTAGTTTATTTTCAATGCAAGTAGCATCTAGCTTGTGCCATTATACAACACTGTAGACCTGAAGCCTTATCGTGCAGTATGAGCTCCAACTGGTAGGGGGCATTATCCGTCAAGATGTTGATAATCGGTTGGAATTCGCTCAGATTAAAATTGATTTTTAGCCACTGTCGCCCAGGATAAACGGGACACGGCACGCCATATTTGCAAGCGTCGAGGTTATTTGTCAGGCCGAAGGTTGGGACGGATGTCCAGCCACAACCACCTCCGAATGTCCCCCACGACCAGATGTTGGCAGTTCCTCGGAGATTCGGCTCAGTGAAGGTGTAAGACGGATTGTCCATGTCAGCTTCAATGACGATTACTCCTCCAAGATGGAGAGGATATTCAAATGTGCCTAAAAAAGTCATTCCAATGTGAATAATATTCTAATAAGCTTGACTCATATTTTAGCCAAAAAAAATGATAGAAATCTAGCTAAAAGAGTCATTTTGAGGTAAAATTAACCTCAGAAATTGATTCTAACCTTTATTTTTGATTTAAAAGCGCTAGAAAATTATTAAAATCGTCACAAAATTCCTTATTTGGCTTTAATCCCCTCAATTTCCGCCTAAAAATCGCCTGGAATCCATAAATTTGGGGTCAAATTAACCCAAAAAAATCGATTTTTGATCAAAGAGCCACCAAAAAAATAGAAAAAACGCCAACCATTTGGGAAAAAGGTAGTAACGTTGTAGAATTTGATCGGCCCGCTATCGCATTGCCACCAGTGGAGAGCAACATCAGTTCCGTTTGGCCATTGAATGTCACAGGCTTGTGCTGCTCCAGCGAAGAGGAATAAAGCAACAACTAAAGCACGAAGCATATTCTGCAGATAAGAATGAAGTTTTGATTGAGTTTTATACGCGTTGGATAAGAGGAGAGTAGTCTTCTATTATCTATTTACTGCTCTTTGGGTTTTAGCAAAAAAAGATAAAGAAAGATGCTACTTTTTCCTAAATATCAACCGGATTCGAGCTGAAAACTGTGGAGAATTAATGCCAGATTGCGGTAGTTATTGGAGTCTCTCAGTCAGCTTTTGCCTAATTATTCTTCAAGAAAATCTGCAGACAACCAGCCTTGTTATTCCAACTAAAATGCTAATTAAATTCCCCACGAGGTCTCACAGATTGACGAGTCACATTTCCTCTAAAAGACGAGCAAACAAGGAAATGACCGAGGAAGCTCATTAATTTAAAGGTCAAGGCTCTTTCTCCTTTTTTAACTTTTTACAAGGAAAATTATTTATAAATTGGTTTAGTTAGACGATCTCTAAACGTTGCCAGCCTGCCGATCGCTTCTAGATCTTTGCTCTCGGAGAATTAGTGGATCGCTGAAAGTTAATATATCAGTTAAGCTCTTGGAGTTGGAATTATTGAATTCGCTTTAAAAGTGCAAAACATCAATTTTAAAGGAAATCGCTCCAAAGCTAGAGAAAACATTTACTTTTCTTTCTTCTCCTTTTCGCAGATCCTCTCCTCTTGTCTAATTCTCTTCCCAAAAATGATCTTCCTATAAGGAGAGAAGACAAAAATAGTGATGAATGGATTTCCAATCTAAAAAATAGCTTTTACTTATAAAATTTTTTTTAAAAAACCCACTGGATTTGCACTAAAAACAACAGCGAAGAAACAAATCGCACCGGTTAAAATCTTCTTCAGCCAGCAATCCATCGTCTCGTAGTTAAATACCGGCTCAATAAAGACAAGAAAAGCAAAGCAGAAAAGAGTAAAAGCGGTCCAAGAAGCCGTCACAAAAATATAAAAAACCCAATCTAGCTAAAAAATTACTTCTTAAGAATGGGGAGAGGGAGATTCATACAGATCGCTTATTGGTCGCATGTTCTTTCCATTGTCTTTTCAACACGAAGTACATATGGATTGAAATGACTAGCGAGGAATAGACTGCAATCCCACAAATTACCCAGAGAGATCGCTGCTTAAAAGCGGATGTGATAAAATCTGCGGGGGCATAGTGTAAAAAAGTTGCAAAGCTAAAAAAATATCGTTGAGAATTAGATCAAACTTACCAGATAGAAAATGCCCATATGATGTAGCAAATTATCTTCGCTTTCTTGTCATCAACAAGAAGATATTTCATTGGAAAAGAGTTGCGGAAAAACTTGCTCAAATTCAGCAAAGCAAGCGAAAGACAGGAGACATAAATTCCAACAGCCGATAGAATCTGCACCGAATCCTTACAAATTCTTCCAATCAGTTCGGGAAGCTCCAAGTTTTGCAAAAAAGCCAACCTCTGTACTATGTCAAATGGATAAACCAATGCTAAAAAAAAGTCAATTTTTGAGGAGGTTGGGTCCTTCGTTGTGATTCTAGGACTACGGTAATACAAATCTCGCCTTTGGGATCCAAAATTAAGCGAAAATTTTGAATTTTGAGATCCTTAGACTCGTAGAAGGATGAATAAACCAACCGGTCTCAATCAGATCTCCCAACGCCATGTTGATAATGAAGACGTGGAGTGGCTCACAGTTTTGTTGCATCAATCTCCTCCCGATTAAAATTACCAAAATGCCGCAAAACGTCGCCGGGAGGCAGGTAATCCCATATAAAATTGTCATCTAGATATAGTAGTTTTTTTTTAATTCTGCTGGTCAAAACTTACAGAAGTGTGTGTGGTAAGTCGAAACTCCTCCAAATCGCATCCAGTTTTAGCCATTTTTGATTCAATTTCTACAAAAAATTTAAGAAAAAGAGCAAAGGGAGAATCAAGAAAATAAGGTTAGCGGCTTTTTTTCCGGAGGTTAAATCACTCGCCGCACACGAACCAGAAAGAAAACAAGTTAATGAGGCCAGTTTGTGTGTCAAAGGGCTTGCAATTCTTTTGACTAATTTTCCGGAAATTTGGTTTAGTATTCATAAAAAAGGGTGATTAAAAAATTGAAAAGAGTCCCGCGCGGAAAATCACCTTTTCAATGGATTTTTTAAATAGTTTTTGCGAAAAATCAAGTCCTACAAAATATGTATGTAGAATGTAGAGGAGATCAATCGCTATAAAGAAGAAGAACAAATAATAAAAAATCCGAGGGAACTCCTTAAGTCATTAGCGACTTGAAAGGCCTCCTCCTTGCCTAATCCCAATGGGAATAGATTCTCGTGACTGACGAGTGGGACAACGTCAGAAAATCATTTTCTTTATTACTACGGAAAGAAGCATCTCATGAGAAGAGGAGAAGAAAGAAGGGTAAGGGAGCAAAAATTGCTGCCAATTATAGAGTGTCCAGGAAGGGCGTTCTCTCAGATCAATTAAAGGAGAGGCTGCTCTCACTGACGCTCTCTTTTAGATTAAAAAAATAGCATTATCAGGATATTGGAGAGAGTAGTTATCGAAAATTCCATTTATAGAAATCGTAGTGAGGGGGAGAATCACATGGAATGATGATGGAAATGAGCAATGTTTTGATGACCCAACTTTCCTAACTATTTTTCAACTTTGTCTCCTCTACAAAAGCTTAGATTCCAACTAATTTAATAAAGAAAGAAAAAAATCACAAGTTTATTATCTTCAGCTCTGGCCAAGAGACTAAACTGAAACCCGATACAAGTTGTAAATAATTTATTCCATAAATATGTACAAATCATAAGCTTTTTTCTCTTTTTTTGTCAAAAAAAATAAAATAGAGGATGTATTTACTCTTCGCGAAGTCCATCTCTGTCAGCTCCCTCGCTAAGATCAGAGGGAGTTACCTGCTCGATTGATTGCATTCTTACTATGATATCGTCCATTATTCTGCCGGGAAGAGAAAACACACTCCTCACCTGAAATAAAAAGAACATTTTGGGCTGGAATTGGGCATTTTAGATTCTATTTCTACCATAATTTGAGAATACTATCGCTTACTTGACGAATTATCAACAAATTGGAAGAACCCTCTAGAGTTGTTTGCTCCCTGCGGAGATAGAATGGATAGACGGCATCGTAGAGAAAGAAGTATATTAAGGATGATCTAATGGCCAGGTTAAATAAAGTGGCTGCGAGAGATCAGCGACTATCTGCCGATATCTCTCGTTTTTATATCAAATTAATAGACGATATCGGGCGGAAGAAACTCGTGCTTTAGGCTTATCATTTCCGGTCGTCTAAAGATCCACTGTTTTGTTGAATCATTCTTTACATCGAAAATAAAACAAAAAGAGAAGACTTCTTTACTTTCTAAAAATAGAAGGATTTCATCCAGAAAATGGGCGCAAATGTTCGCTTTGGAGTTACTATTGTAGACACAAACTAGTCATCCCTCGAATCCAAGAAAGGGGTTTTTGCGGCGAGACCCATTTTTATCCTAAAATTGGTAGTACTTGGGCAGGCACTCCCGTACAGTTATCAGGCTTAAGTTTTGTGCGTAAATTTGACTTTTCTCAGAAAATTTTTTTGCGTTTTATAGCATGTGTTCTATGTTTTTACGTACTATTTAGTCAAATAAACACTGATTTGCAACAAAATAAGCGTATCACTAACAAAAATAATGCGAATTGTTGTAATACTTTAGTACAATTAAATTATAAGAATGCACGTTTTCCTATAAAATGATGAGTCGCTAAGCCAAATCTTGAAATCTTTCCGGCGAATTCCTGCTATTCCCGATAAACAAGTGTGATCTTTTTTGTTGTAAAAATTCAAAGAATCGAAATCTTGTGAGTAAGCTGAAGAAGAAAGTTTAGAGAAAAGTAGGCTGAACAAATTATCTTCTCATTTGTCTTATGAGTCGACTCCTAGAGCAAATTGTGAATTACGATATCTTTGGCTTTTAAAGCCTAGATTTTAAAATAAGTTAAATTAAATTAGCTTTAAATCTATTTTCTGGAAGGGACTGGGTAAAATGGCTATCTATTCCGGTTTTCTTTAATTAAATTAACAATGGATTGGCCATTTTATTTGAGTCAGTTCTCTTCCTCTCTCTCTAAATCTTTATGAGAAACCATAACTAATTTATTTCTCTACTAACTCTAATGCACAATTATAGTGAATAATCTTCCAAAATGTCCTTGCTTTTTTTGAAGTCATCTTCAAATGATGATTCAATCAACTTCAATTGTAGTCAATTTGTTCCATTTTTTGTGTTTAATTATCTTCCATTGTTCTTCTCTGTATCATTTGCAATTCTATCAAGGATATCAAAAGCCAATTGAAGTCCATAAGAGTAAGACTTTGTGTGCTGTAAACCAAGAGATTATCCATAAATTCTTGAGAAATTAGGCTGACTAGCTGGGAAAAGATTCTCACCTCATGCTGCTGGATATGCCTATCTGAGTGAATATCGACAATCGAATTCTCGTGGCGAATGACTGCGGCATAGACAGCCTCGAATAGAAGAAAATAGATAAGAGCCTTCATTTTTAAAACTGTGCTTGTTTTGAATTTCTCCTCCTTCTTTTATCTTTTTATACCGAAGGATTGCGCAACAATTGGTCTCGTCATTTCAAGCGAAAAATTTCATCGACTATTTGCTTCCGGACAATTGTTGTTAAATTCTTTGAACTCGGAGAAATGAGTCAAGACCTTCTGACTAAGTTCAGAGTTTGTGTGGTCTCTCTTAGTGTAATGTTTCACGTGATTGTTGAGCCCTTTTCTCACTTATTTGCTCTACAAATTTGATTTTTGTCACAAGATTCGTCTGGGCCATAGCTTTTGCCGATTTGAGCTTTTCAAGCAAGTGAGAGATTGAATTATAAACTATCCGGTTTTTAAATCAAATATACGATTTCTGGAGCTCAAATTTTGTAGAACAAGTTTATAAAAATAAATCTAACAAATAGGAACAAGCAATAAGGCAATTATTGAAAGACAGTCATCTTTTCTCCATTCTGCATCAGCTCTTGGGTTATTTTTGTAGAAATCAAAGACAAGAGAACTTACTAGAAGCACATTTGGGACTAAATTTTGGTTATCTAGGAGAGAATTGAAGAAGAAAACGATGGTTTAACCACAGGTGAGTGCCTTTATACGACGGGGGACAGCTGTCTAAACAATGTCAAGACAGAACTTTGACAATGTTCGCCCATTCGTTGCAGAAAAGAGAGATTTTGTTGTCTGATTGCTCAAGGATGACCTCTTTTCTATTCGTTATTTAGTAAAGGAGACTCTCCATTGGAGAGTTTTTTGGGAAAAGCTTCTAATCAAAAAGAACCAGGCAAATAATCTGAGCGTTCTTCAATTTGACTTCGATCAGACTATATATTTTGCTACAATTGCTGCAAAATAGGCCATTCATCCACCCTGAAAGTCAATAACCTTCCGAACTGGTTACACAAAATCTATAGAATATCTTATTGAATTAGCTGCAGTCCTTCCCTTCCATAAAAGTCGCATCCAATCGAAATAGGATCTAGTTTAACTCGATGATTCGTCAAGCTGTCGTCCTCCTCTTTCTAATAGCCTTCGCTATGGCTGCTACCTCTGGCGTCTGTGTAGATAATAATCCCTATTGCAATACATACAACAAAGCTGGATTCTGTTCTTCAACTTACTACACGACTGAGCAGAAGAAAGCCAACTGTGCCAAGCTCTGCGGCTTCACTTGCTGAAAAGAAAAAAAGTAGACGACGATTTTTTCTAATAAATCTCTCAATTCTTCCTCTAATTTTTCGAATTGTTGCGTCAATTTTTTAAGTTTTGTAGCCCTTGATTTCTTCTATAAAATAACGGGAGAAAATGATTCATTATTGGACATTTTAATAAATCAAAGTTGTTGGTTCGTTTAGCAGAGACCGCAAGCATCTCCGCAAGTGTTTCTCCTCTCAGCCAAAGAGATTTGCGTGTTTGAACAATAGCCACCAGCAACTAGGATCTGACACGTAGATAAAGCGTTTTGGCTATAGGCATTGACACAGGTTGTATTCTTCTTGACGTAGTTGGCCTTATCTCCGGGGGTGCAGATCTTGCAAGTATAGCGACAGTAGGCCGAGACAAAGTCCTTCAACGCAGGATTGGTGCAGAACTGCGGCTGGCAGTAGGGGATATCTTCAATCTGGCTATTGTTGGGTCCATAGAAGTAGGGAGCGAAGTAGGTGTCGACGCATCCGCCATATTGACAGAGACTGCAGGTGTTGGGACAATCTATGGCAAGACGGTAGCGGTAGACAGGATCGTGGCACATTTTCTGATCAACCAGACCGCAGCTGACATACATTGGCTCTATTTAAGACTGCTTTTAAGGTTAAAAGCGAAGTTAACTTACGAGCCGGATTGGAGCAGGACGAATCCGCAGCGGCAAAGCTCGCCGAGGAGAGGAGAATAGCCAGAACGAGCATCTAATTGAATCCACCGTTCATTTTCAGCCCTATTTTATATGGATACTCACCGTCTGGTTCAACAATGTCTCAAATAGTGTTTTCTATGGATACAGGTTATGCCTACTAATGAAATTTATTGACCTTTGGGGTCGATCAACGACCAATTTTAGATTTTATTCAGAAAAAAAAAGAATTACCGTAATCCTAGAAGCACACCTAGAAGAGATTCAACTAACTCCTAAATTTAGAGCTTTTTTAAAAATGTCACCAAACATTCTACAAAATTGTCGCTTTTGATCTTCTTCACAAGAATGCAGAACATCACAAAGCATAAAAGCTAGATTAAAATGTCGAAAAATCTGTGAATCATTGATGCTAAAAACCTGAATAGAATGTGTAAAAATGAGCAAATTAACCTGGCGATTTATTTATTCAGCCCGATTGGAACAAATTCCAACTGTCCTTTGCCCATTCGGGACGGCGGAGAGAAATCTCTCAGCCCTTTTTTGCCATATTCCAGAAGTTTTTTTTCTTGAGAAAATCCGCTTCATCCTTGGGTTATTTTAGCTAGGAGGTGAACTCAATTTAGACCATTTTAATGGACTTTCTAGGACTAAAAAATGCTAAAAAGTTTTTTAGTTTTTGATGCCGACTTTGAATCATAGAGATCAACCAAGTGGAATAATTCCTAGTCTACTCTAAAGGATTTTGTAATGTCCTTTTTTCTCTCTGAGAATTATACATTGTGTACGAATTTATAATTCCTCCACTGAGCTGGATATATTTATTTAAAAGAACGAGAAAGAGAGAGAGAGGTCTAGCAATGGGTTACTGTAGAACTACGGGAGAATGGACTTTAGATCGATTGTTATCATTGGATGAGCTAGGAGAGCCTGGAGAGACTTTGCCCTAGATCGTTTCCCTCAGAGAAGCACAGAAAATTATTAATAGCCAGGACTGGAAGACGCACATTGCCTCAGCTGAGAGCATTGTCATTCCAATCGCCAAGGATTTTATCTCCAAATGGTTGGTGTAGACTCTCCAATTTTCGATGGCTAATTGGATAGGTGAAGGGAGAAGCATAAAAAACGTCGCTACTCCACATTTCAAAAGGAGAAGCTCATTTTTCTGAAAATTTTAGATTTCTTCTTCTTGCGATGAATTAACCCTTGATTTAGCGTTATCGATTTGTTTATTCTTAGTCAAAATTATTGTCCAAATGTAGCAAATTGCACAAATAATTGCTGTACTCGAACTGCCTATCATATCAATCGAGCTGTCAATCTAAAAACTTGATTTTAAGCCTAAATGTCTAAGTCAAACCTCACAGTTAGAATATTGCCAGAGATGGAGAAACCAAAAAGAGCAGTATCATTGGAAATATTCGTTTTGGTTTATAAATCCGGGAGTAGAGAGCAGCTCATAGCAATCCAGAAAAGATATATGTTGAGAAAGTTATCAAAATAATGATGGGAGTATTCCAAATCTGAAGAGAATTTTGGTTATCTTTCTTCAACCAAATTTATTTGTTCTTTTACCAATCGATTGAGAATTAAATTCTCCACAACTTTTGAAATAGAAGATTTAAAATTCAAAATACTGAGAAACAGTTCAAACATTTTATGAATTATTCCGCTAAATCCGATTATCTTCTATTGATTTTAGTGGAAACAATCATGTTTTAGCGTTTAATTTTGTTATTTTCTCGTTTAGCATTTATTTTTCTTTGATATAAAAATGATATAAAATGTGAGATAAAATTGATATAAAAAAATGTATATTTTGAGGCCATATCGTACGCAAACCTGACTCCTTGGGAAAACTAACCCGATCGTATGTCGAAACTCCTGTGAAAATAAACTGACTTGGATCAACATTATTATAAAAAATGGACCCCGAAAAGGAGTTTTTATTCCTTCTAACTTTCCAGATAGTGAAAAGGACGAAGCAATGGAAAATCATTGAGAAAAGTCCAAAAATAGCCCAAACACATTCCCAAAATTATTAATTCGAAGGGCATTTTGGACTACTCTAGACGAAGAGAAGAGAGAATATGTTCAGCTGGCGTGAAACAAAATGGATCAGAGATGTCAACAGAGATGTGTTAAACCGATTGCTCACCATGCGCATCAAATTAGAAGAGAAAAGAAGACAAATTTGTGCTATTAGAGGAAAGGACTGACTGTTTCGAATGATCCCGGCATATTTATTGTTCCCTGGGTTGGTCAGGCCCAGTTCAGTTTATAAGTACAATTGAAAATGAAAGACGGAAAGGGTCATCTTCTCCCTCCACTTTACTTCCCAGAGCAGAGGCTACAACTAGTTCCACAATATTGTTGCTTCTGAGCAGTTGTGTAGAATGTACTCGAGCAGAATCCATTAGCTACCCAGCTAGCGCAGTTGGGATTGCTGTTTCCACAGGTGGAGGAGACAGAAGAGCTGGCAGTGGTGACGGATCCAGCAATAGTCGTGGCGCTAGCTGTGGTGGAAGAGCAGAGTCCGCAAGTCTTTTGACAGTTTGTAGCGACGAAGCTTTGTAGTCCTGTGGTGGAGCAAATAGTTGGGAAGTTGGTACATTCATCAGCCACATCTACGCATCCTCCATTTAAGCAGAATCCACAAACATTGGGGCAATTGGCAGCCAAGACGGTGGTCCACGAGGGGTCCTTACATTGCTGTTGGGTGACCTTGGAGCAATCCAATTGAGGATCTACAAGAATTGATTGCTTTTGATTCTAGAGGACTTACAGGGAGCGTTAGGACAGTTGTAGGCAGGAGTAACGCAACAGTATCCACAAAATTTGGGACAAAGCTCAATTGCTGAATTTTTTACGTCAGTGCTGGGAGCGGCAGGAGTGGTGGTTTGATAGCAGCCAACTGGACGATCGGTTGTTCCCGAGTCGTCAGCATCATAAGGAGCCGTTACAGCTGCTCCAGCGTTAAAGAATTGCTGACAAGTTGCTGCTCCAACATTATCTGTACAAGCGAAGGCCACTGGAGAGAAGACATTGACTCCCTAAATTGTAATTTTCTTGCTTAATTTGATTCTCACAGCTAGCTGATAGGTGCAATTCAAGTCGTTAGTAACTCCAGCAGCGGAGGCCAAGGAGAGGGAGAGAGAGAAAATGACCAAATGAAGCATGTTGCAGGATGCTATAGGATCGAAAAGTGTTGATTTTATACCCGTTGAATGGCTCGCTAAAAACAGCTAGCCCAATAAGTGAAGGAGTACTCTATTGTCCATATTTGTTGACATCTGTTCTCCGCCTAGTGGACACTTTTTGTGTCTTTTCAAAATTGATCCTGATCTCTGTCGGCACTTTTGAACAATTTTGAACAAGCGAACGCTCATTTCATCAAAAAATCTGGAATTGCTTTAGATTCCTTCATTTGAGGCAAGATCCTCAGGGATTTAAACTGACCATAAAAATTTTTAACAAATGAAGTAAAAAAGATCTCTTACAAGCGTTCGTCTGTTTAAAGCGAAGAAATCGTCGTTTCAAACTATAGTCTGTTAAAAAAAAAAGACGACATGGTCTCCTAGCAATACCGTACTCAGAATTGACGCTTTCAAATTTTGCGATGCTCTTATCATACTTTTGAATTTCTAGAATTTTCTTCAAGTTTTAGTTAATTTTTTGTTTTTTAAATTAAAATACGGATACTAGTTGCCTAAATATAAGAAATAAGACAAATAAAAGCATAAAAATAAAACAAAAAATTAACTAAAACTTGAAGAAAATTCTAGAAATTCAAAAGTATGATAAGAACATCGCAAAATTTGAAAGCGTCAATTCTGAGTACGGTATTGCTAGGAGGACATGTCGCCTTTTTTTAACAGACTATAGGACTACATTATTTGAACCTCTTTGTATCTAATTTGTCCCTTTTTATTCCATTTTCAAGAGTTTATCGAAGAGTCAAGATAAACAGAAAGAGCATACAGTTTTATTACACAAGATCAATATTGTAGAGTCGTTTTGAGAAGCAAGACAGCTACAGACTACTCACATGGGATTACAGGAAAATGAATCTTTTCCACTTAACCAACACAAGAAGAACTATCTCTAGATAATTTATAGAGACTTCAGTCTGTCTTTATATTTCTAGATGGAAATCTAAGCAGGCGACTGTTTTGCTTGTCTTAGCTCTCGTATTTCTGTAGAAAGCTCCTTGATTTGTTGATATAAGTCGCTGATTTGCCCATAAAATAAGAAAAAACAAGAAATGATCCCGCATTTTTTATTAAGAAATAGGGCTGGTCAGACCCAAATTCGGTTTTTCTGTTCTCTAATCGTGCACTACAACTAAATAATACACGAGAAGTTGGCGATCTTCTTCTCCCTCTTGTCTTTTTTACTTCTTTCCAGAGCAGAGGTTACAACTAGTTCCACAATATTGCATCTTCTGGGCTGTCGTGTAGAATGTGCTTGTGCAGAATCCATTAGCAACCCAGTTGGCGCAATTGGCGTTTGTATTTCCACAAGTGCTTGAAACAGAAGCTTGCGTAGTGGCAACAGCACCGACTGTGGTGACTGGAGAGCAGAGTCCGCAGGTTCTTTGACAATTAGCAGCAACGAAGGATTGGAGTCCTGAGCTGGTGCAGATAGTTGGCTGGGTTCCACAATAATCGACAGCATCACTGCATCCTCCATTCTCACAGAATCCGCAAATATTAGGGCAATTAGCAGCCAAGACAGAGGTCCACGAGGGGTCCTGGCATTGCTGTTGGGTGACCTTGGAGCAATCTAATTGAGGATCTGAAAGAATTAATTGCTTTGGATTCAAAAATAGAACTCACAAGGAGCGTTGGGGCAATTGTAGGCCGGCGTTTGGCAGCAGAATCCACAGAATTTGGGGCAGAGAGAGACCGCCGAATTCTTTATGTCAGTGCTGGGAGCGGCAGGAGTGGTGGTTTGATAACATCCAACTGGACGATTAGTAGTTCCAGTATCATCAGCATCATAAGGAGCTGTAACGGCTGCTCCAGCGTTGAAGAATTGCTGGCAGGTTGGAGCTCCATCGTTATCACTGCAGGCGAAGGCTACAGGACTGAATACATTAACTCCCTAAAATTGAATAGATTTTCATCCCATTTATAGGATCTTACAGAAAGCTGGTAAGTGCAATTCAAGTCGCCGGTAACTCCACCAGCTGATGCTGAGGAGACGAAGAGGGAGAAGATGACCAGGTGGAGCATATTGCTCGGGATGCCTTCTCTTCACACCTGATGGGTTATATACCGATGATCTTGGTTGCCGTTCCAGCTAGCTAAATAGCCAAAAAATAGATCTTTGATAAGGTTTTAGCTGAGCATACACTTCCGCTTAGAATGATTCAGCAACTGATTCTGATGTCTAATGCGATTGCTCGCTCCGCCTACCGTATATAAAGGACTCCATAGACAGTTCCGCCCAATTTTCAAAGCTCAAGGCGATAATTTTAAATTCTTCTAGCTATTAGATGGCTAGAAGGTATGAATTATTCATTTATTCCGCTTTTTCTATAGTTCTTAGGATAAAATCTTCACCAGAGATTCATCATGGGGAAAACTTTTCGATCTCTGAGCCAGAGAATTGGCGAACACCCAGTCAGCTAATTCAATAGCTTTGCAATAAAATTCCACGTTCTTTCTTGGTTCCTGCTTGTCAGATCAAAAAGTTTCACATCTCGAGCTCTTTTTTCTATTCTATTTTGAAACTCTTCAGAGATGACTGTACTTCTTATTTTGAGGAAGAGAGGGTTCTTTCTTCAAAGTTATTGTTAGTTATTTTTCTTATTTTGCTAAAAAAACTCGACTGACCTCTTCATTTTTTTAAAATGAAGATCTAATCTGGATTTTCTAAGAAAATTGAATAAGAAAGTCCAACTATCGGATTGAAAGAAGCAGAGAGAATCAACCTTTCTTTCTTTTTTTAAGGATAAACAACAAAAGATGGTTGCTTTATTGCTTCCTGCAGATGAAATCGCTTTATTTGGACAGTCCTGCCATTGGTTACTGACTTCCCTTCTCTTTAAGCTCCTCCCACAAAAACGATCGGGAAGAGCTCACAATTTTTGGGCAAGTTGTCTCGCTTTCAGAGAACTACGAAGAGACAAGGATCTTTTCCTCCTAAGATTGTTGGAACAAGAAGGCGTCTTTTGTTAGAAAGTGGAATAAAAAACAATATGAATGATCCCTCGCATATTTATTAAGGAGCTGGTCAGGCTCTACTCGTCATAATGCTCTCTAAAACTACTAAGAGTTTGGGTTTTAGAGAAGGGATAGGGTCATCTTCTCTCCCTCTTGTCTTTTTTACTTCTTTCCAGAGCAGAGTCCACAGCTGGTTCCACAATATTGCATCTTCTGGGCTGTCGTGTAGAATGTGCTCGAGCAGAATCCGTTAGCAACCCAGTTGGCGCA
This sequence comes from Oscheius sp. JU1382, assembly GCA_932521405.1. NCBI lineage: Eukaryota > Metazoa > Nematoda > Chromadorea > Rhabditida > Rhabditidae > Oscheius > Oscheius sp. JU1382. The sequence continues at coordinate 9,757,860 of OW051479.1, forward strand.
ATTGGCGTTTGTATTTCCACAGGTAGATGAGACGCTCGATCTTGTGGTTGTAACAACAGAGGCCGTTGTCACTGGAGTGCAGAGTCCACAAGTTCTTTGGCAGTTAGTAGCGACGAAAGATTGGAGTCCCGAGCTGGTGCAGATCGTTGGTTGGGTTCCGCAATAATTTACGGCATCAGTGCATCCTCCATTCTGACAGAATCCGCACACGTTAGGGCAATTGGCGGCGAGGACTGTAGTCCACGAGGGGTCCTTACATTGCTGCTGGGTGACCTTGGAGCAATCCAATTGAGGATCTGGAAGAAATTCCTTTCTTTTAGATTCTAGAGGACTTACAGGGAGCATTGGGGCAATTGTAGGCCGGCGTTTGGCAGCAGAATCCGCAGAATTTAGGACATTGAGAGACCGCCGAACTCTTGATGTCCGGGCTAGGGGCGGCAGGAGTGGTGGTTTGATAGCATCCAACTGGACGATCGGTTGTGGTAGCGTCGTCAGGGCCATAAGGAGCAGTGACGGCTGCTCCAGCATTGAAGAATTGCTGACAAGTTGGAGCTCCAACGTTATCGTTACAGGCGAAGGCCACAGGAGTGAAGGCATTTACTCCCTAGGAAGTACGTTTTTCGCTTTTTCTAGACTTCTTTACCGAAAGAGGATAGGTGCAATTCAAGTCGCCAGTAACTCCAGCAGCGGAAGCCAAGGAGACGAAGAGGGAGAAGATGACCAGTTGGAGCATGTTGCTCAGGATATCTTCTGGTCGTATCATCGCTCTTTTATACGAGATCGGCGTTCCGCATCTACAGCTAGGCTAATAGGATGCCGATAAAAGTTTCTATTGTTCTTTCTGTGTGCACCTGTTTCGAGTCTCCACATGCGTGATTTTTTATGAATCCATGAGATTTGTTCGAAGTAAATTGTGTGGGTGAAGCTTGAACGAATTTTGATTTTTATCGGGAAGTCAAATAAGAGATTGAAATGCCATCTTTTTTGTCCATTTTTGGGAAGCAAAGCCAGCAGGATAAACCGTCATTTCCTCGAAATCTCTAGCAGAATCCCCCGCGTTCAAAACCTTTGCTTTTTTGACGATTTATTCGCTTTCAAGCTTTCCCAATCTGTCAGGAGGTTAGGTCTGCTTTCCCCTCAGAAGACAACGCCTTCGCCCTTTTTAAAAGTCTACAATTTTCAGAATTCAGATAAAAAAGTTGTATAGATTTATTAAGAACTGGCTCTACAACCTTCAATCTTCATTTTCTTGTTGACAATTTGCAGCAATAATGGAAGACTTTGATCTTAAAGTCCAGCTATTATTCCTCCTTTTTCTTCGCAGACCTTGGGCCAATTCTTAGCAACTCTTTTGACTCCCTTTATCCTATTTTTGGATGGTTATAGTACCTTTCCTCGGCTATAGACACCATTCGATTAATTTAATTATTGGGTTTGAAGAAAGCATGAAGTATGCATGCTGAAATAGAAACTAATTGGATAATTAGTAGAGAAAGAAGAGAATAACTGGATGGAGAGTAATTGAACGCTTATCGTACTATACAAATACACCTGGAGACTGGTTTTTAGGGGAACTTTTGAAAAAATCAAGAGTAGGATGCATTATTTTGGTGTGATTTACTTCGAATTTTATTTTCCAAGGCGAGTAGAGATGTCCATTAATCAAACTGAGGGATAAGCGGTGCCTATTTGAGTTCAAAGTTCACCTCTTTCCACAATCTACCCTAGTACAAAACAGGCTGCTTTTTAGCACGATTGTTCTGCTCCATCCGTTGGAGCTATTGAATAAACAGCGTCATCCACGTGAGAGGTTGCTGGCTCAAAACTTTCAGGAGAAAAGTCAAGTCCATTGATTTTTTTGGAGCAGGATAAAGCTCAATTAGAGTCCACTGGACATTGGCTTAAATATGGAGGAGGAATGGTTATCCGGACACATTCCGATTGTTTATTTAGCCGAAAAAACAAACCCTAGATGTGGTCATAGTGTATTTCCGTTCAATTCTGTGAACTGTATTGCCAAAAAGACCGCGAGAGGTCATAAATAAGGGCAAGGGACTATAATTTCGCAGAAATAGTAATAGCTAAAATGCTCTAGTTGATTAGCTGGGGAAGTTATCTCCTTGAAAAGGCTAATTGAGCTAAAAATGGAGATCTTTCCCTTCCAATGTATTGCAGAATGTTGCTAACATTTTGCTCTCAATAGACAAATCCTCCTCGAATGGATGGTCAAATAGACTTCTTCTTGTTTGCTAGAGTGGACACAGGCTCGAAAAATGTTGATTCTAAACAAAAAAACTATACAATTGACCGGAGGGCCGTCACAGCTGGGCAAATGGTCTAGCGTAGCGAGGGGTTGTAGCTGCCCTTCCACTTTTTAATTTTCTATATGGAATGTGAGGGAAGAGGAATTTTTCTGGAGAATTCATTATTTCTTGTAAAACTCTCAACTGAGATTGAATTTAAATCCAAAATTGGAAGAAGCAGAGGTTAATTTGCAGTCTTCCGTTTTCCCCATATTTTTGCTGTTCTCTCCATCAAGTTTCATCAAAGTTTGACAAGTTGGATAAGCGGCAATATTGATATAGCGACGATCCATATCCCCCGTTCACAAAGGAACTCCATCCACGAACGGTGTGCTCTTCCAAACTGATTTAAGGGACTAATTCCAAGCTTTAAAATATCTATAAAGGTCGAAAGAAGAGCCTTTTTTTGAGTCAGAGTAACTCTAAATTTCAATAGAGAAGGCTTCTACGCGGAAATTGAATCTCACCATTTGAAAGTTCTTTAAATCTTTTAGAGAAAATCTCGGGCTGCAACGTGTTTGACAGTTACAAAAATTGGTTAAAATAAATAACAAGGAGATACTTCTATTGGGAGGAAATATCCTGCCAAACGGCCTCGATTTTTCAAATTTGGAGAAAAGCGATGAACAACAAAGCGAGAATACGATTTTGCAGCCTGCGTGCTATCTCTGCGTTCAAAATTTGTTGAAAATATCGTCATTCCGCATTGTATTTACCAACGAGGACAATGTCAAAATACGACAAAAATGTCCACTCTTCCCCAAAACAATGAGACCAGAGCAGAAAAATTATGTTCTCCTATTGGATTAGCTGTTTTTTACACGGCAATTTGGACTATAAAAGGGATACTTTTTGATCTATCCAGCATCCTGAGCAAAATGTCTCGTCTTTTGGTCGTTCTCTCCCTCTGCTTCTCCTTGGCCTCCGCTGCTGGAGTTACTAACGACTTGAATTGCACCTATCAGCTAGCTGTGAGAATCAAATTAAGCAAGAAAATTACAATTTAGGGAGTCAATGTCTTCTCTCCAGTGGCCTTCGCCTGCAACGATAACGTTGGAGCAACAACTTGTCAGCAATTCTTTAACGCTGGAGCAGCTGTAACGGCTCCTTATGATGCTGACGACTCGGGAACAACCGATCGTCCACTGACTTGCTATCAATCGAAGACTCCAGCCGCTCCAAGCACTGATGTTAAGAATTCAGCGATCGCCCTTTGCCCCAAATTCTGCGGATTCTGCTGCGTTACTCCCGCCTACAACTGTCCTAACGCTCCCTGTAAGTCCTCTAGAATCAAAAGCAATCAATTCTTGTAGATCCTCAATTGGATTGCTCCAAGGTCACCCAACAGCAATGTAAGGACCCCTCGTGGACCACCGTCTTGGCTGCCAATTGCCCCAATGTTTGTGGGTTCTGCTTAAATGGAGGATGCGTCGATATCGCTGATGAATGCACCAACTTCCCAACTATTTGCTCCACCACAGGACTACAAAGTTTCGTCGCTACAAACTGTCAAAAGACTTGCGGACTCTGTTCTTCCACGACAGCTAGCGCCACGACTATTGCTGGATCCGTCACCACTACAGTCTCCTCTATTTCCTCCACTTGTGGAAATAGCAATGCTAACTGCGCCAGTTGGGTGAAGAATGGCTTCTGCTCGAGCACTTTCTACACAACCGCCCAGAAGATGTCTTACTGTGGAACCAGTTGTGGCCTCTGCTCTGGAAAGTAAGAAGACTGTAGAGGAGAGAGAATGACCGCCGTCTTTTCTCATTGTACATTTTAACATATTGTAGCTGTTAGAAATTTAAAACGACGAGCAAAAAAAATCGACTAATTGGGCCTGACCAATCCAATTTTCAATAAATATGCTGGGATCATTTCATTTTTCTACAGAACGCTAACGAAGAAAAGAATTATTTATTCAACTGAGACTTCTTCTCGTTGACGAGGACTTCTCCTTTAATTTTGCAGACATTGCGTCAATCCTGTGCAACTGTCTTCAGCTAGTGCATCATATGCAATTTCTTCAGCTTTTTTGTCTAAAAGCGGAGAATTTGCTTGAATCTTGTTCCTAATTCACCTGGAGCAAGTCCCCAAGACTATTCAGCCATTATTAATAGTAGTTTTCAAAGAAAGCTTGATGTATACAAGCTGAAAATAATAATCATTTGAGAAGAATCAATGCGAATGAAGGCGTGAAGTAGAAGCGTTCGCGAGTGGAGTTCCTTTATAAGCGCATCGCACAAAATAAACACACCTGGGGGAGACTGACTTTAGCTATTTTTCCATTGTATAATATTGAATTGGAAGGAAGAAAGAGGTCACTAGAAAAAGCTCTTGAAGATCGATTTTTTAAGTTTTTTTGGCTACAAAAGAGTATGTAAAAATGAGGGTTTTAGAGCCTTTAATATCTTAGGAGGGAGAGAATTTATCCTCTTTATTTTCTTCTGAAGAAAATGAATCAGCTTTTCTCTCAGGGGATGGACAAGTGGTCAAATAAATCGCAATTTTTGTCCATTATAGTCAGAAAGTGGACATGGATTCGTAAAAAATACATTAGGAACATAGGATTTCCAGCTGAGCAAATAATCGACTGAACATGAAGCTATCCCTATTTTTCTTTGTTAATTCTAGTTGTAGCTATTTCTTCAAGAGAGAAAGACTTTCTCATGGATTTGGTGATACATTTTCAAGCAACAATTAATAATAGGGAAGTATTTAAAAGTCAGCTAGGAGGGATGAAATCTTTCGGAGGGATTCAATGACTTCTTGGGTTAAATCCTTCTTCTTCCTTCTATTATAATTTCCAATCAATTCGATCCAAGTTCGCCAAGTTGGAAACAAAATTGCAGGTGTATTTGTTTTTATAAAAAGCGGGATCGCATTCATCCGCACAAAGGAACTCCGAACGCTCTGTCACTGAATTGCTCTATACACTTCCTTCCTCTAAATTAATTTATCCATTTCAGCATGCATACATCCTGCTCTTCTTCGAGACCTACTAAAGAATAAAGGAAGATTCTTTCCCTTCCAAAAAAGGAAGAATGGAATAACTTTGCAACAGAATGATCCAACGTCTGCTGTTGAAGGTGAAAAAAGATGTAAAGAATATGGCAATCGCTATCGAAAGATTGTTCTTCTTTAATAAATTTTTCGATTGAAGTGTGTTTTGAATTGTGATGTGGAGAAGGGTTTCTCTTCTTTCTCGGCTGAGAATCGGGTTGAACAAGCGAAGTTTCTGTAAAAGAGAAACAGGCGGAGAAATGGCTACAGAAGAGTCCACTGTGAAAGTTAAATTCTAGAAAGATCATAAGGAGATCTCTCTTTTAACTACAAAATCTAATTTTCTGAAGATTTAATTGATCTAGAACCATAATTAGCTGCTAAAATTTGAGCTCAAAGAGAGAAAAACCTCTTTAGGTCGCTTTCTCTTCTCTTTTGTACAGCTTTTTCTCTTGAATATCGCGAAAAGGCTAGTAAACTCGTCTCTTGCCTAATAAACTAGTAAGACTAATCGATAGAATTAGCAATTCGTAGGAAAGTGGAAACAGATAGTGACGCATTTTTTCTGTTGCTAAACGTGGTGGGAGGAAAAAGCCTAGTTAAACAAACCGAAGCTTTCGTGCGATTTTAGAGTGACTTTTGATAAAAAATACAATGAGCTTTTGGACTTTGGATAGCCAAAGAAGAAGAAAGCTAATAACAAAAATAGAGGAAAATCTTGATTTTCAATGGAACTTAGGTCATTTCCTCCAAACTAAATTCTCAGGCGTTCGACGGTCGCTTCGCCTACTTTGAGAAGAAAAGAGTTAAATAATGGTAATAAAAGGGCTAAAATGTCTCAGATTAGGGGAACTAGTTTCGGCGGATATCGTTCGAAAGAGCTAAAATCTCTGCTGGCATATTTCACAAAAGAATTTAGACTGCCTAGGTTATGATTTTTCTATTTCTTGACAGTCGCAAGTGTACTTTCAATTGCGCTGTATGACTAGCTGTAGCGAAAGTTTCCCACAGCGCTGGCTGGTCATCTCTCTCAGCCACACAACTAGCCAAAACACTAAAAAATTAGCCATCCAGCTGGAATCACAGCCAGCGAAGAAAGAATTTTGTTGTTCTAGCTGTTCTCTAGTGTTAATTTTCGCGAGTATAAAAGGCAAAGGCGAGGACTAATCAGCATCCTGAGCAACATGCTTCATTTGGTCATCTTCTCCCTTATCTTCGTCTCTTCTGTATCAGCTGCTGGAGTCACTCTCGACTTGAATTGCACCTATTCTCTTGCGGTAAAAGAGTTCAAAACGGTGGAAAATAATGATCATTTAGGGAGTCAATGTCTTCTCTCCATTGGCCTTCGCTTGCAGTGACAACGTTGGAGCAACAGTCTGTCAGCAATTCTTCAATGCTGGATCAGCCGTCACTGCTCCTTATGATGCTGACGACTCGGGAACAACCGATCGTCCAGTTGGATGCTTTCAAACGAAGACACCAGCCGCTCCCAGCGCTGACATCAAGAGTTCGGCGATCTCTCAATGTCCTAAATTCTGCGGATTCTGCTGTGTTACCCCTGCTTACAACTGCAAAAACGCTCCTTGTAGGCTTATTTTAAGTTTCTTTGACCATTTTTCTTTAGATCCTGCTATCGATTGCTCCAAAGTCACCCAACAACAATGCAAAGACCCCTCGTGGACCCAAGTCATCGCTGCCAACTGCCCCAGTGTTTGTGGATTCTGCTTAAATGGAGGATGTGTCGATATCGCTGATGAATGCACCAACTTCCCAACTATTTGCTCCACCAAAGGACTAGAAACCTTCGTCTCTACGAATTGCCAAAGAACTTGTGGCCTCTGTACAACTTCTACAACACCTCTCGGAGGATTCAGCGTAACTACTCCTGGAGTAGGAGGAGGAGCTTGCGGAAACACCAACGCTAATTGCGCCAACTGGGTGAAGAATGGCTTCTGCAGTAGCCAGTTCTACACTTACGCCCAGAAGCAACAATATTGTGGAATTAGTTGCGGACTTTGTGGAGGAAAGTAAGAAGGAGAAGACGATCTCCCATCCAGCTCTTTCATTGTACATTCCACATAATTATTACTGTAGATTGTTAGCCACGATGGGTCTGACCAGCCTAAGTGAGATCAATAAATCCGCCGGGATCTTTTCGCTTCCTTGACTCTTATTCTAGGGGCTTCTCTCCTCTCTCAACTTCTTGGCAAACTTCTCTAGATCTGTACTGGCCTACCTTTAAAACGGCTTATTCCGTTTGATAGAGCTTGAAAAACTCTTCAGATTGTTGCTATGGAAGTCTTTAAGCTTCCTAAAAAGTCGCAAAAGATGTCACATTTTGGGTATTTTATCCCTGAAATGTCTCGGTTACAAACAACAAAAGAAAAAGAGAAAAAAGGGTTCAGAGATCGAACCCGCGACCAAAAAGCAACAGAAAAGACTCGTAGTCTAGAAAAAGTCACAATCACATTTGAAAAATAATTAATCGCGTAAGCTGAAGGAAAATTGAGTTTCTCTACTTTTTGAGATAAAGTAATAAAAATGGGTGGCTTTTAGCGGCGATTCTAGTTCTAACAACCTATCAGAAAAAAAGGAAAACAGTGCAGCGACTATTGAGAACATCAAAAGTTTATTTTTTGTACACTAGCAAGTCAGCAAAGCCTACAAATGCCAACCAATAAAATTATCTCGCATTCTACCTTTTTCACATTTAGTTGGATTTATTTGCTTCAAGAGAGCCATAAAACACTTATTTTGATATTCTGAAGGATGACTCACCAATAAGTTGGAATTTTGATCAGTCTTTTTTTTTTTTAGAAAAGTTGTAAATTTTCTCCGAAATTCAGTCTAAAAAACATAAATTAGTCGCTGAATTGAAAGAACTCTTTCTCGATTCTTCTTTTTTTCGTTACTTCCATGTTTTGATTTCTTTTTTTAGGCACTTTACTAACAAACCATCGCTTGTTATAAAGGAGATGCCAGAAAAGGTTAGTTTTATCATATTTTAAACTTTTTTTTAGAGAAAAAAGAAGCGAAATCCTTTTGAAACACGACTATTAGAACACATTCATACTAGTACACTAAGCCCAAATCTAATGAGAATCCTTCCAAGCCCAAAAGAAAAGCAATGGTCGATAGAACATCGTTCAATTCTTTGTCCAGCTAATATAACTGAGGAAGACATAAGAATGAGTCGCTCAATAATGTAAGCAGCTAATCTTTTCTATCAGCGTTTTTTTCATATTTAGAGATCCAGATTTTGAGGAAAAGGTGCATCAACAACTTGAGATATACTGGGAAAGTGGTGTAGGCTTTGTTCCTTCGCCAGATGGACCACGACCGGTTATTTTTGAAAGTCCTAGAGAATTTTCGCCTACTGAAATCTCAGTAAAAAGGATAGTGTCACCTGCTGCACGACCTCCAGAAGCACGGAGAAGATATATAACAATGAAAAATACCCGAAGCCAAACAGAATTGACAATTCCGCCTAGTTTTGATTTTGATTTTGCTAAAGTTCTAGGTTTGGAAGTGCTTATCAATGACATCTTTTACAGGAGAAAATGTCGTCTATAACGATGAGGATTGTCTCGACTCACCTGAAGACGAATTTAATGTTTCACTTAATACTTCATTGCCACGAAGACTTTTTAGCAAATCAGCAGAAGACGAAGTGGTAATGGTTCATGCTAAATATCCTAAAAAGACTTTTAGGAGACCAACAAAGCTGACTCCGACATTATTCGTCAAGATCTAGATTTTACGCCGAGTAAATCAAATAGCCGAAGAAATTTCGATTTAGTTTTGGATCTTTCACCAATCTGTGGAGAATAATTTGATCCATTTCTACTAAGTTTAATATTGTCTTCATTTATTTCAGATTCAACTATGTTCACTACTTACTTTACGCAGTATTTTCATTGTCATCTTATTTTTGCGGATTGACTAAAGACTTTTCATATTTTCTCTTTAATACCTTGCGAACGAGTCGAAATTAAGCAAATCATATGTCTACAAGAGAAAAGTCGAAAAAATTGAAAGTTGATTGAATAATCGCCAGATATTTTCTTCAGAAGAAGGCGTCGCTAATGACGGCATTAAACTTCTATCGATAATTAGAGGGGGAAACCTCAATTAAAAGGAATACGGTAAATAATTAGCTAGAATTATAAGCTAAAGGAATAGTTCGACACCGTTAAACTGTAGATAGAAGGGAAAAGAATGAGCAATCAGCTCAGAGGAGAAACAGGAGATACAGTGATGGCTTTTGTTCAAACGTGATGGGAGGTGTTTCGCCTGATTAAACAAGGCACTTTTTTGTAGTTTATTGAAACAGCCATAGACGCTACACAGCTGCTGAATTCTGTTCTGCTGAGTTGGTCACTTTATAGCATTGTCACCAAAAAACAATGCTTCTCTTTTGTAGTTTTTGTTGGTCAAGCTGTGCGAGGTGCTAATTTTCGGGGGTATAAAAGACAAGCAGAAGGATGCAATCAACATCCTCCTGAAATATGCTTCTCATCTTCTCTCTCTTCGTCTCCTCAGCATCAGCTAGCGGAGTTATTGACGACTTGAATTGCACCTACCCTATTGGGGTAAGGGAGTTCAAAAACGGTGGAAAACCGATTCTTTTAGGCAGCCAATGCTTTCACTCCTACGGCCTTCGCCTGCAACGATAATGTTGGAACTACAGCCTGTACGCAATTCTTCGGAGCAGCTCCAGCAACTCCTTATGAACCCGATAATGCTTTAACTAATTCACGCCCACTTGGATGCTATCAAACCAAAGCTCCTGCTCCTGTCGCCCCTAGCATAGATATCAAGAATGCGGCGGTCGCTCAATGTCCTAAATACTGCGGATTCTGCTGCGTGACTCCTGCCTACAACTGCAAAAACGCTCCTTGTAGGCTTATTTTAAGTTTCTTTGACCATTTTTCTTTAGATCCTGCTATCGATTGCTCCAAAGTCACTCAACAACAATGCAAAGACCCCTCGTGGACCCAAGTCATCGCTGCCAACTGCCCCAGTGTTTGTGGATTCTGCTTAAATGGAGGATGTGTCGATATCGCTGATGAATGCACCAACTTCCCAACTATTTGCTCCACCAAAGGACTAGAAACCTTCGTCTCTACGAATTGCCAAAGAACTTGTGGCCTCTGTACAACTTCTACAACACCTCTCGGAGGATTCAGCGTAACTACTCCTGGAGTAGGAGGAGGAGCTTGCGGAGATACCAATGCTAATTGCGCTAGTTGGGTAAAGAATGGATTCTGCACTAGTCAGTTCTACACTTACACCCAGAAGCAACAATATTGTGGACGCAGTTGTGGTCTCTGCATTGGAAAGTAGAAGTAAAATGAAGAAGCCGACGACGTCTTTCATGTACAAAAATATTATATTATTGTAGCATTAGAAATATTGAAGCATAACGAGCTGGGTCTGACCAACCCAATTAAATAAATATGCTGGGATCATTTCGTTTGACTTTTCTGACCTAATAGAGACTAACAAGTCTTGAATGGCTAAAGAGAGGAGAAGCTAATGACTAATACATAGAAACTTAGAGAAGAGTATAAATTCCTGGAAAAAACAATCTTCTTCCGGAGAAAGAAAACAGCTGCGGAGATTTATAGTCTCTACAGTAGTGAGACACCTATTGGAAGGAGTTTGATCTTCAGGGACTCAGATTGCTTATATGAGTCACATAATCACATGAGGCTTATTTATCGAACGGGGAAAGGACACCAGAAAAAAAAGCAATAAGTCTCTCATTTGGGAGAATTAAGTTTAGGAAGAAGGTTGCCATAATTTTTAGAATTTTCAAAATCTTTGTAGCTCTTGACGCCCTCTACAGGTTAGCAAAACTACAAAAGTCTTACAAATGTTCTTGAGGCTTTTATTTAACAAAAGATTGTAATCAAGATGGATTTGGAACTGCCAAGATTCAACTCTATTTGATGTTTTCCCATTTTTCAAGGAGATCAGCCAATTTGTCACGCGACATCCACGTTTTTTAACTTGAAAGCGCGTCTATTCTCGAGAAAAGGATGGAAACTAGGTTTATTTATGAATAATTAGTATCTTGGGATCCTTCGAGAGAAATAAGATAAATCCATGAAGAAAACCCATTTCAGATGACTAAAAGCTATGACCTTTAAACCGTTTCTGAATATATTACAGTAATCTCAAGCTTCAGTTTTTGAACATTAGTGTTGGCTAGAAGCTGATTAAACACAAACGAAATGAATGAGACTTCCAAAAAAGTAAACACTGTGGGCAACAATCAAATCAAAACCCTTACGTTATCAAAAGAAAATTATGAAGTAGGCGGCCAAAAACTGCATTTTTTTGCTGATTCAGTCAGTTTGCATTCAAATAACGTTACGGATAATACCTTCTAAAGTTAACAAATAAATGATCGGCTTGAGTTGTCGAAAGAATTAGTAAACAATAGCGGAGGTGATTGAATTTGATAAAAACAGTTATAAACTATGAAAGACTTGGTTTCAACTCGTGCAGAGGTTGATCCATTCGAGGGAAGGAATGTGTAAACAGCTAAAACTTTATAAAAGCGTCTATTCTTTGAATATTTAGCTAGCTGGCGCAGCGTTCAAGATGAACGGTATATAACCCAACAGGTGTGAAGAAAAAGCATCCCGAGCAACATGCTCTACCTGGTCATCTTCTCCCTCTTCGTCTCCTCAGTATCAGCTGCCGGAGTTATTGACGACTTGAATTGCACCTACCCTATTGGGGTAAGGGAGTTCAAAAATGGTGGAAAACCGATTCTTTTAGGCAGTCAATGCCTTCACTCCTACGGCCTTCGCCTGCAGCGATAATGTTGGAACTACAGCCTGTACGCAATTCTTTGGAGCAGCTCCAGCAGCTCCTTATGGACCTGATGATGCTACAACTAATTCACGTCCAGTTGGATGCTATCAAACCATCGCTCCTGCTCCTGTCGCTCCCAACGCTGACGTCAAGAAGTCGGCGGTCTCTCAATGTCCTAAATACTGCGGATTCTGCTGCCAAACGCCGGCCTACAATTGCCCCAATGCTCCCTGTAAGTTCTCTAAAATCTAAAAGAAAGAAATTTCTTCCAGATCCTCAATTGGATTGCTCCAAGGTCACCCAACAGCAATGTAAGGACCCCTCGTGGACCTCCGTTTTGGCTGCCAATTGCCCTAACGTTTGCGGATTCTGTCAGAATGGAGGGTGCACTGATGCCGTCGACTATTGCGGAACCCAACCAACGATCTGCACCAGCTCGGGACTCCAATCTTTCGTCGCTGCTAACTGCCAAAGAACTTGTGGACTCTGCTCTCCAGTGACAACGGCCTCTGTTGTTACAACCACAAGAACGAGCGTCTCGACTTCTTGCGGAGATACAAACGCCAATTGCGTCAACTGGGTCAGAAATGGCTTCTGCTCGAGCACATTCTACACGACAGCCCAGAAGATGCAATATTGTGGAACCAGCTGTGGACTCTGCTCTGGAAAGAAGTAAAAAAGACAAGAGGGAGAAGAAGATCATCAACTGCTGATATAGCATTTTAGTTTTAGTGCACAACGACCAGAAAAATCGAACTTGGGCCTGACCAACCCAGTACCTTAATAAAAATGCGGGATCATTTCTTGTTTTTATTATAGAACAATAACGAGGAAAGGTTAAAAATGAGTTACGTTAAAGTGAAGCGAAAGCCTTTTTTACCATTTTTAAGAGAAGGGGTCTGAGTGTTCAAATCAATCCTAAAAAAGTCCTTACTCTCGGCTTTGAGCTCTTCAACTGTTTTAAAACTAAAGAAACATTGAAAGCTAATAAAATATATTTTAGAATTGACTAGAAAAATTAGAAACCTACTTGAATAATAAATAACTTCACAAAATAGACCGACGGATCATCCGTCACGGATGGCCTTATCAAAGGCAAACTTGATTACTTTTAAATTAAGTTACCTCACTGCATTTTTCTCTTTGATTTTCTTTTTCGTTTTCCCAAAGATTTCCTCCAATATTTGACCACATTTACCAAAATTCAAATATTGGGTTGGCACATAATTAATTTCGCATTGTTTTTCATGCTTGCTATCTTGTGGTTTTGTTTTCATGTGACTGACTGATGGGTGTTTTATCTTACTCACATAACCCTCTTCTCACCCCACCATAACAACAATGAGTAGCTTTCTTATTCTTTCTACGCTGGTTACTTTTGTCGTAAGTACCACTGATCTACCACCTGGGCATCTGCACCATGTCATTCTTTATGAGTTCACCCGAGGAACAAGCGCTCACCAAACGGCCTCTAACATAAACGAATATTATGGGGAAGGGTCTATTACTGCACGGAGCTGTCAACGTTGGTTTGAAAAGTTTCGTTCTGGAGATCGCTCGCTTGAAAGAGTCTCTGGTCAGGGTCGCCCCTTGGAACTCGAAGAAAGCCAACTTCTTGCCATTGTCAACCAAGATAATACCCAGTCAACCCGTGATCTGACAGAGGCTTTAAGTGTCTCTCACATAACAATATAAAGACATTTCACGAGATTGGGCTACTCGAAAAAACTGGGTCGTTGGTTGCCCCATACCCTGACCGAGGCTCACAAATGGCAACGAATGTCCATTGCTGCCGCTCATCTTTCCAGATATGAGCGGAAGTCTTTTCTTCCCCGTCTAATAACAGGCGATGAACAGTGGATGTTAACCGTGAACTTTCGGAGGAAGCGCCAATGGGTGGGTCCCGGAGAAACACCAAGACCTGATGTGAAGCCGGGTCCACATCAGAAGAAGTTTATGCTGTGTGTTTGGTGGGATATCGAGGGCGTGATATACTGGGAGCTTCTGGATAGTAAGACGACTTTAACTGCTGCTATTTACACCCAGCAATTGAATAGAGTAGCAGCTGCAATCATAGAAAAGAGACCGAGACTCCAAAAAGTCATCCTTCTTCATGACAACGCTCGCCCTCATACTGCAAAGCTCACTCGCTCCAAAATAAAAGAACTGAATTGGGAACTTCTTGCTCATCCAGCGTACTCTCCAGACCTTGCTCCTTCTGACTTTTATCTCTTTCGGTCGATGAAGAATGAACTGACAGGAAAGCACTTCGATAATGACGAAGATGTGAAAAAGTGGCTTGTCAACTTCTTTGCCTCAAAGCCTCGTGTTTTCTATGGGAGAGGGGTCAGGCAGTTGCCCATTAAGTGGGCACAAGTAGTCCATAGTAATGGTGAATATTTGGAGTAAATTCGTTGTAAACTAACAAAGTTCTAATTATTTCAAAAATGCGAAATTAATTATGTGCCAACCCAATATATATTTCTCCTTGATATCCCCAAAGTCTATTTTTGATAGTTTCTACAAAGTTTTTCTCCAATTTGACATCATTTGCTTCTTGATTTTCCCCTAGATTATCCTTGATTTGTCAGCTAAACTGCGACTTGAAAGGAGATATAGCAGTTGGGCGTTTGAATAAATAAGAGGAAATTGATCCCGGCATATTTATTTTGGGCTGGTCAGACCCAATAGTTTTTGCTCGTCATGTTGGAAATAAATTACAATAAGTACAATGAGAAAGCGATCTTCTCTCCTCTCCTTACTTGCCGGAGCAGAGGCCACAGCTGGTTCCACAGTAAGACATCTTCTGGGCGGTCGTGTAGAAAGTGCTCGAGCAGAAGCCGTTTCTGACCCAGCTGGCGCAGTTGGGATTGCTGTTTCCACAGGTGGAGGAGACAGAGGAGGCTGTGGTGGTGACGGATCCAGCAATAGTCGTGGCGCTAGCTGTGGTGGAGGAGCAGCGGCCACAAGTCTTCTGGCAGTTGGCGTTGACGAAGGATTCCAAGCCCGAGGTAGAGCAGATGGTGGGGAAGTTGGTGCATTCGGTCGCGAGGTCGACACATCCGCCGTTCAGGCAGAAGCCACACACATTGGGACAATTGGCAGCCAAGATGGTGGTCCAAGCAGAGTCTTTGCATTGTTGTTGGGTGACTTTGGAACAATCCAGAGCGGGGTCTAAAATTGATGAAAAGAAGCAAATAAGCCTACAGGGAGCGTTGGGGCAGTTGTAGGCAGGAGTCACGCAGCAGAATCCGCAGTACTTAGGACATTGAGAGACCGCCGAACTCTTGACGTCAGCGTTGGGAGCGACAGGAGCAGGAGCGATGGTTTGATAGCATCCAACAGGACGTGAATTAGTTGTAGCATCATCAGGTCCATAAGGAGCTGCTGGAGCTGCTCCAAAGAATTGCGTACAGGCTGCAGTTCCAACATTATCGTTGCAGGCGAAGGCCGTAGGAGTGAAGGCATTGACTGCCTAAAAGAATCGGTTTTCCACCGTTTTTGAACTCCCTTACCCCAATAGGGTAGGTGCAATTCAAGTCGTCAATAACTCCGGCAGCTGACGCTGAGGAGACGAAGAGGGAGAAGATGATTAAAAGACGGGACATGCTGCTCAGGATGTCAAACTACTCAAAATTCTGCCTTAAATATGGCAAATTTAATCTACAAAAGCGGCTAATTCAACAAGAGAACATCGTGTTCATTGTTCTTTTTGTGTACATCTGTCTTCTCCGATGAGTGGACATTGTTATTTTTTTAAACGAACTATCGTATCTACCTCGCTCACTTCAAGCCTTATCGTCGTTAGAATCATCGTCTTCTCACAAACCTCTAAGATTTTTTCATTTTATTCAGATGCATAAATCCATCTACTCCAAGAAAAATGCCCAAAGCATGAGCATTTATGATTCAGCCACTCCAATATATCTTGTTAAAATGGGATCTGAAATAGTTCTTTTATTGAGTTTTTCCCTCCGTTTTCGAGAGGAAAAATATTAGGTTGTCAAGAAATAAATTGCGTTTTTTGACTCATAACTTTAAACATTCATAACTCAGCTCAAACAAAACTTTATTAAACAAAGTAAGAGCCATTAGAATCAGTACATTTTTGCCAACGTTTTACAAGATCATTGATACCTTTAGCAAAAAAATTCGAACTTCTGGAGTCGATAAACTCCGTAAAGGCGTTTTCGGCATCTGTCTGAGTCTTGAACGTTTTTTCTTTGAGGTAGTTGTCCAGATGTTTGAAAAGATGAAAATCCGTTGGAGATAGGTCTGGAGAATATGGTGGATGAGGGAGAGTTTCATAGCCCAACTGGTTGAGTTTCTGGATCGTCTGCCGTGAGATGTGTGGTCTGGCGTTGTCATGTAGCAGTATTGGACCTTTTCTATTGACAATTGCTGGTTGAAGACGGGCTAGAACAGCATGCATTTTGTCGATTTGTTGACAATAGGAGTCTACAGTAATAGTTTCACCAGGTTTCAAAAAGTCATAGTGAAGGATCCCTTGATGATTCCACCAAACAGTAACCATAGTCTTCTTTTCGTGCAACTTTGGCTTCGGGAAGGATTTTGGAGCTTCATCCTTATCGAACCATTGTGCAGAACGTCGTCGGTTATTGTATAGTATCCACTTTTCATCACAAGTCACAATTCGATCCAAGAATGGATCGTTCTTGTTCCGTAAAAGCAGAGTAGAAGACACCTCAAATCCGGTCAACATCTGGCTATCGCTTAATTCGTGTGGCACCCATCGATCCATCTTTTTGACTTTGCCGAGCCTTTTGAGGTGGTTGGAAACGGTTATTCTAGATACACAAAGATCTTCGGAAAGCTCCCTGGTGGTTTTCCTCGGATCTTCATCCACTAGTGACTTCAAATGATCGTTGTCAATCTCCGATACCCGACCTCGACCAGGCTTATCTTGAAGGCTTAAATCTCCAGAACGGAATTTTTGGAACCAATGTTGAACTGTGCGAATCGAAACTATATTTGGTCCCCAAGCTTCGACAATATTATCATGAGCTTCCGTTCCATTACGTTGGAGCTTGAACTCATGAAGTAGAATCGCTCGGATTTGGACTTTTGAGAGCATCTTAAACAAGTCATCTAGAAGCTCGTGATTGTACATTTGATAAGAACAGAATAAAGAAAAAGGAGCATCATTATGTGAACTTCAAAATGATATATAAATATATAGAAATTAAACTGAAAAATAAAAAAAACGCCGCATCAAAATATGTAGTCCAAAAATACGCAGTTTATTTCCTGACAACCTAATAGATTTAAATCAAACTGCAGTGAAGAATCTGACTGACTAGATAAAAGTGGATTCTGATGATTTTTTCAAAAGAATTTGGTATCAACTAGAAATATATTGACAGCCAATTGATAGAAGAATGTTTTTGTGTCGATTGAAATCAAATATTTAGAGAAAGAAATGGAGTGTCTGTCTATGGTAATCATCTGGTTTACTGTAGAAGTGGAAGATTGTCATTTAAATGGCGATTATTTCAAACAATTTCTATGTTTTTTTATTAGGGAAGCGCCTGTTGTTTTGTTTGCTTTTGACGCTTTCAATCTTGGATCTTCCTCTTTTGTAAAAGAATAACAATCGTTCAAAATTAAGGTAAGAGCTATGCTAAGATTAATGATACTTTCGCTTTGATCTTGTGTAAAAACAATAAAGTATGAATGATCCCTCGCATATTTATTACTTAGGGTTGGTCAGGCCCTGCTCGTCGTAATATCTCTAAAACTACTAAGTTGCTAGAGAAGCGATGGATGATCTTCTTCTTCCTCTTGTCTTTTTTACTTCTTTCCAGAGCAGAGTCCACAGCTAGTTCCACAATAAGATCTTTTCTGGTCAGTAGTGTAGAATGTGCTCGAGCAGAAGCCATTCTTCACCCAGTTGGCGCAATTGGCGTTTGTATCTCCGCAAGGAGTCGAGACACTTGATTTTGTCGTTGTAGCAGCAGCACCAACTGTGGTGACTGGAGAGCAGAGGCCACACGTTCTTTGGCAATTAGTAGCGACAAAATCTTGGAGTCCCGAGCTGGAGCAAATTGTTGGTTGGGTTCCACAGTAATCAACGGCGTCTTTGCATCCTCCATTCTGGCAGAATCCGCAAACGTTAGGGCAATTGGCAGCCAAAACGGAGGTCCACGAGGGGTCCTTACATTGCTGTTGGGTGACCTTGGAGCAATCCAATTGAGGATCTGGAAGAAATTTCTTTCTTTTAGATTCTAGAGGACTTACAGGGAGCGTTAGGGCAATTGTAGGCCGGTGTTTGGCAGCAGAATCCGCAGAATTTAGGACATTGAGAGACCGCCGAACTCTTGATGTCCGGGCTGGGGGCGGCAGGAGTGGTGGCTTGATAACATCCAACTGGACGATCGGTTGTGGCAGCGTCGTCAGGGCCATAAGGAGCTGCTACAGCTGCTCCAGCGTTGAAGAATTGCTGACAGGTTGGAGCTCCAACGTTATCGCTGCAGGCGAAGGCCACAGGAGTGAAAGCATTTGCTCCCTAGGAAGTACGTTTTTCGCTTTTTCTAGACTCCTTTACCGCAAGAGGATAGGTGCAATTCAAGTCGCCAGTAACTCCTCCAGCTGCAGCTAACGAGATGAAGAGGGAGAAGATGACCAGTTGGAGCATGGCTGCTCAGGATACTTTCTAGTTGCGTTGCCGTTCTTTTATAGAGAAGTGACGTTCGCGCCTGGCAGCTAGACTAATAAAATGCTCGTGGAGTTATTTTTTATTCTCGCCGTGATCATTCAATTCGTTGGCTTGATTTTGAAAGATTTTTGGATAGTTTGAGCTTTGGAACAAAAGAGTAATTAGTGGATTAATCGTGTGATTCTTTTGCAGATCTTCAGCTCTTTCGTTTTGTCAAGTCATCCAAATATTCCTGGATAGAACCTTGTAAGATTGA
Source organism: Oscheius sp. JU1382 (assembly GCA_932521405.1). Taxonomy (NCBI): domain Eukaryota; kingdom Metazoa; phylum Nematoda; class Chromadorea; order Rhabditida; family Rhabditidae; genus Oscheius; species Oscheius sp. JU1382. Next base: position 9,776,926 of record OW051479.1, read on the forward strand.
TTATTCGTTGATTTGATTGAGAGAAATAAATCTTCTGAAGTATCTTCAAATATCATTGCGTAGATCTCTGTTGTATTGCTATTTTTGAGCACTTGTAATTTCTGATCTTTGGAAACCATGTCTGATCGGTGCTTGAACTTTTTGCGGTTCCTGGTCAACATCCAGTGAACTATTCATTCCGATCTATAAAAAAAGTTCTTCCTGGAAGTGAGATCCGTTTCATTCGCCTTGAAGTGAGGAGATCTAGATTTGATAGGTAAGTTGACTAGATAGAATCCAACCGATAGAACTATCAAGCCTAGATAATTTGCAATAGAAAAAAGACTATAAAAGTTGTAAGATTGTTGATATTAAAGAAATGAAGAATCGTCGTGTAGCAAATGGACAGTGCTCATCCAAGTGTTTAACTAGCTGGTCAAAAATGCGCTGCGGATTGTATCCGTTCGATCCTGTGTCAATTCTATTGGACGTAGTGTTGCTAAAGACACTATATACAATCACAAAGCTCTCTTCACTCGTCTAAAGGCAGCGTAATCGAATGAGAAATCTAAAAGAATCTTCATAAAAGAACTAACCTTCTCCGGGAATTTTAACTAAAGCGAGAGAAGCAAGCGCTTCTACTCCTTGTGATCCACTTTTTGATGTTTCTTTTAGAATGTCTTTTTTATCATAAATAGGAAAAAAACAAACAATAAAAAGAAGAAAAATAACAAGATGAGTCCAGACTTAGAAGCCACCCACGTGACTTTAAAAGGTTTGTACAGTAAGAGACGAAAATTAAGGACAGATGCTATAACATAAAATTTTAGTCAGTATTTTTGTAAAATTAGAGTCAGCAACTTGGATGTATTTTGGCGAGCAATTGGCCAAAAGAACAACCGCCGAATACAAGCATTTGTCAAAAGAGCCAATGTCCACTCGAGGAGAACAAATGTACAAACAAAAGAACAATGAAAAAGTATGCTTTCTTGTTGAATTAGCCGTTTTTTACAAGCGGATTCTGCCCTATTTAAGGGCAATTTTTGAATGAATCTACATCCTGAGCAGCATGTCTCGTCTTTTGGTCATCTTCTCCCTCATCTTCGTCTCTTCTGTATCAGCTGCTGGAGTCACTCTCGACTTGAATTGCACTTATCCTCTTGCGGTAGGGGACTCAGTGGAAAACCGATTCTTTTAGGGAGTTAATGCCTTCACTCCTGTGGCCTTTGCCTGCAGTGATAATGCTGGACCTGCAACTTGTCAGCAATTCTTCAACGCTGGAGCAGCTGTCACAGCTCCATATGGCCCTGATGACGCTACCACAACTGATCGTCCAGTTGGATGCTTTCAGACCACCACTCCTGCCGCTCCCAGCCCTGACATCAAGAATTCGGCGATCTCTCTCTGCCCCAAGTTTTGTGGGTTCTGCTGCGTGACTCCTGCCTACAACTGTCCTAACGCTCCCTGTAAATCCTCTAGAATCAAAAGCAATCAATTCTTGTAGATCCTCAATTGGATTGCTCCAAAGTCACCCAACAACAATGCAAAGACCCCTCGTGGACCTCCGTCTTGGCTGCCAATTGTCCCAGTGTGTGTGGCTTCTGCCTGAACGGCGGATGTGTCGACCTCGCGACCGAATGCACCAACTTCCCCACCATCTGCTCTACCTCGGGCATGGAAGCCTTCGTCAACGCCAACTGCCAGAGGACTTGCGGCCGCTGCTCCTCCACCACAGCTAGCGCCACGACTATTGCTGGATCCGTCACCACCACAGCCTCCTCTGTCTCCTCCACCTGTGGAAACAGCAATCCCAACTGCGCCAGCTGGGTCAGAAACGGCTTCTGCTCGAGCACTTTCTACACGACCGCCCAGAAGATGTCTTACTGTGGAACCAGCTGTGGCCTCTGCTCCGGCAAGTAAGGAGAGGAGAGAAGATCGCTTTCTCATTGTACTTATTGTAATTTATTTCCAACACGACGAGCAAAAACTATTGGGTCTGACCAGCCCAAAATAAATATGCCGGGATCAATTTCCTCTTTTTACTCTTATTTATTCAAACGTCCAACTGATATATCGCTTTTAAAGTCGTAGTTTAGCTGAAAAATCAAAGATAATCTAGGGGAAATCAAGGAGCAAAAAATATGGTTGAAAAAAATCTTTGCGATTTGAATAAATCAACTATCGAAACATCTGATGCTAGGATATCCATTCTTCTCATATTCTTAGCCGCTACTTGTAACAGAGCAACAGAGGGAGAGTCGAGAGTACACAAATTAAGAAAAGAGAATTGAATCTGAATGAACTTTTGAAATTGATAAATCAACTGGTTGTTAGCTTACAAAAATTGGCCAAATTTTATCAAAAATGTACAGAAAATTGATCAAATTTCGAAGCTTAAGCTCTCAACTGGTTCCCACGTATCAATAAGGATGATCTCCCTCTTCTTTTCCTCCAAAATGACTCTCCTTCCTTTGAAAAATCGACAAAGATGTTGATGATAAGTCGGGCAAGAGAGGAGGACAATCAAAGGACGAATCACCTATAAATTCTACTCATTTAGACGAAGGAAATGTATAAATTACGGGGTTGGTATTCAAAATAATGACACTGAAGGTCTTGAAAACGGCCAAAATTGACAAAGTCCTACAGCTAAATGACTCCAAATAGCCTGAATCGAGGAGACTTTCCATGATGCTGTAAGGCATCAAAGCGAATAAAGTCCAAGCAGTTGTGAATAAAATAAAAAAGAGAGAATTGGTCTAAATATGCTTTTGATTTTCGTTGTCTTGTCGGCTTTCCTTAACCTTTGATTGATCAAAATCTGAGAGACTATCTCGCTCACAAAAAATGATCATAAAAAGCGAGGTAAAAATAAAAATCGAGGAGGCGATTGGTATCAAATTTAGGACAAACGGATGCCCTTCCATTTGAGGCGGCGAGGAGCAAAAAGTGATAGAAAACCTGGAAAAAAACCTACTTTAATCCGCTTCAACTCACATTGTTGCAAAAATCCATCCAAAAAAGCAATAAATTTTTGCTTTTTTTCCCGACATCCACTCGTCATATTTCGCCGAATTGTAATAATAAACAAAAATATCAAAGTTGAGCAAAGCTAGGGAGATATTAGCAGCTCTGTTGCCAGTTGAACTGACTGCTGTCAGCAAAAAGTTGCACATTTCGATGTTGTACAGATCAAAGATCGTTAGAATGACATTCAAAGGATAGGCCAGCACTAAAAAGCTTTTAATTTAAAGAAGAAATCAAGTGCTACAAGTTTGTTGAACATCAAAATCTCCGAAAACAGTCAAAAAGTTGAGAAAATACCCAAACAACCCACAAAAAAGTAGGATTTTTTTAAAACAGAAAATGCCAATTTTCTGGATTTTATAGCAATTTTTTTATATTTTTTGCTGTTTTAGTATTTTGTAGAGGATATCAATGGCTACAAAATGATGAAATTTTAAAATTTTAAAAGCTAGTGGAAATGCCATAAAAATGGGATTTACTTACTGGTGACAAGTAGATCTCCGGCTGCCATGCTTATAACATAAATGTGGATTGATTCGCCGGTTTTTCTTAGAATTTTCAGCGCAAAAACGATGACCAATAAGTTAAATAGAGAGGCATATGAAAACATCGAATAGATGAGTAGATTTGTCTGGAGCAAATTCAACAAAAGTAGGTGCAAATCTAACCTTTTTGAAGAATCCCTCTTTCAAACAATTTGAACTCAAATTCGAAAAATGGGTGTCCATTTTCGTCACAAAATAATAGCTGTGATGGGGATTTGGCTTAAAAACCGCCTAATGTTAGGCGCCAGCTGGACAAATTCAGTTATTTTTCCAACTCTTTTCATTCCCCCGTTCGTGTATAGTCGCTCACAGGACTCAAAATATTAATCTTTCCAGACTTTTTATTCAAATTCAATCGATCACTAGCTAGAAATATCGTATTTCTTCTAATAAAAGCCTTCCCAGGGCTAAATTCCCTGCGATTTTTTGAAATTCCCTTGAGGGATTATTCTAATTCCAAAGAAGTATTAAATCAAAGAAATATGAGAGAGATTTATTAGAAAAAAAATACAGTACGCTTAAGCTTAAAATAGGGGATTGTGGCAATATGGCGCAGTGTGAAAGCGCTTGTTTTTCAATATTCGACGTTAAAGTTCGATCCAAATCTTTGATAAAACTGAGCAACGATGAGGTTTGTCATGCTAATCATGAAGATTGCATCGGTGCGGTCGCCTAAATGTTGTAGAAAACTCACTCTGAGCTCTTTTTTCTTGCGCTTTTTGAATCTCCCGCTTTTTTTTGAATTTTCACGAATAAAAGCCTCCCCTCTATACCAGCTGTAATTTATTCTTTTGAGATAATATTTGCTAATTTTCGCTGACTTTTGATCTTTTTCTGGGAAATTGTAGTCTCAGAATTTATGAAAGAAAGTGGAAGAAATTCGAAAAAAACGCATGCTAAATTACACTTTAGGGGAGTATTTATTGGAAAAAATTCGTTATTTTTGACCTAGGATTACTGTAATGAATTGCTCAATTGCCATTATATTTTCGATTTCTTTGGGACCCAGCTTATCTTATTTTGTTTATTATTGCGCCATGTTGTCCTTGTCAATGTCTAGACTATCTAGCGTCTGGAAGGAGACAGTCAGTTCTAATGACTTTCCGGCCAGCTCGACTTTTCGGAAAGATTATGAACGCATAAGAATTTCATTATTTTTCATCAGTCAGTTATCAAACACGGAGATAGTCAAATGATTGGATTGGTTGAACCTTTGCCTTGAGTCATCCAATTCAAGTTACTCTTAGTAAGTCTTGTTTTGAACAGCTGGGAGAAGGAGGATCTTTGGACTATTTTAGTGTTTCTAATCACCGGAACAGATTGCAACATTACCAAATTTCTTTTTAAAACGATGCGTCACATAAAAAAAGGGAGTATAAAAATGAAGCTTTTATTCCAATCAAGTACTTTTCCCCCAAATCTACCGGAAAATGCATTTCTTCTTCCATTGCCTACTGCTTAAAATAGTCTTTTCCTATCCAATTGAAAGAAAGGAAGAGGAAGAACCTTCTCAACCAGCAGAAAGTTTATTCGGCAAAATCATCAGATGGTTTTCTCTCAGACCAATTACCTCGATGCATATGAATCTCCCAGCTAGATTATTTGAAGATGTTCTTAAAGACATTCTACAAGAAAAAGGTAGGCCAATGTTGTTGTTTTTAAAGCTAAATTAATTAATTTTCAGCTAAGAAATCACCCTAATGAGCTGGAACTTTTCAAAAGGCAGGTTCATAAAGCACGGGTGAAGATTGTGATGCTCAATTCTCGAGGTTGACTGTAAATATTCCATGTATATACTATTGATCTTTTACAAATAAATACTTGAGAAAAGACGATTCTTTGGCTTTGATTGATAGAAATAAAGGGAGTACTGTAGCTTTCTCATAGACATCTTAAGCTTTCGCTTAATTTTAATCAATCTTTCCTCAATTTTTGGTCTTTTTCAAGGAAATCAAGAGCTCTACATCTTTGCAGAAATTGAGTAGAAATTAGGCGAAGCTGAGCTAAAAGAGGGATGGAAAATTCTAGTTGGATAGATCCAAACGTTGGGGCAAAGCTCTCTTCCCGTCTTTTCTCTATCCCTCTTCATCTTCCCATAATTGACGTACATCCACAGGTTGTCGATTACAAATCCTCCAAAGGAAATTAACCCATTGACGACCGCGTGATCCACCCGTGGATCACGCATTTTGGGCCACGTGGGACTGTGTGACCCACCGGTGGATCACACTCTTTTGATCACTCGTGTCGCTCTATTTTTGGCTTTTATAGGAGTGATATGCTTCTATTAGGCAATTTGCCTACAGACAATTCTAGTACAAATAGTGGTCAATGACAAATTTTTAAATTTCTTTCAGCATAAATCACCAAAACTAACACCACTTTGTGTGAAGTACTTGATAGCATTTCAAACAATAAAATGTACCACATTTGAACACCTAGTAGTAACTTTTTTACAATGACTTGCGGCAAAAGAGCGTCCTTGTTCTCGAAATAGTTTTTGGTAGCATCCCACGCATCTTCTTCGATTAATTGATTTTGGTCCGATTGCTTCTTCTAACATGCAGCTGCTCTTTGTTGGGAATTTTGAGTCTCTAGTAAGGATTCTATCAGCTGAAGTTTGAAGCATAAGGTGAAAGAAAATCCTTAGATACCATTTTGTAGTTTTTCTTACAAAAGGAGTGTAAGCTGCCATTTGATCACTATGATCGACGAATCTCATTAATCTATTGTAGTCTTCTACTACCTTCGGCTTGTTATTTGTACTCATGGACCCGTCATGAATAGTTGATATCATAAATAAATCACGTTTATCTTTCCATTTCAACACAAGAATTTTGTGGTGATTTTGCTGAGACTTCACTTGACCTTTTCGTAGTTTTATTTCTTTAACTTTTTGAGGGATGCATTTTCGATTCTTGCGCATTGTACCAATCATGTCCGTCTTTCGTTTCAACAATTTGTTGGCAAGCCCAACGCTGGCGTACCAGTTGGAAGAACTGTTGCACCAAATGGATTTGATTGAATTGATTCGTCGTGAGTCTCCTCTTCATTTGAGTCTAATAGTAGCTGGAGAAAATTCTGTCAATATACTCATCAGGCCTATCCATCTTTAAAAAATTAGATATTACTCGAAAAATAGTTCAACCATAGAAGAATAAGCAAAACTAACTAGTAAAAAACACAAAAAATCAACATTTTCAAAAATTTAAAAAAAAAAAGGTCGTGTGGGACCGCGTGACCCACCGATGGGCCACACCCGCGGCCCATCAAAAAACGCGTTAGCCCCACGCGCCAGAAAAGTAAAGTTCCGCACGGTCGTCAATGAGTTAATAATCATGACTATTTCCCTGCTTGTAATAACCATGCTTCCCCTATCTTTTTCACCCTTCAGCGCTTCTCCATTCTTCGACTTGCTATGGTTCTTGTCTCTCAAGGAAGTGAGGAGTATCTCTTCGCTTGTTGTTTTTTTCCAACTCCTGCATTCTCTTTAGAAAGAAAAACAGAAATTTAGCAGGAATCTACTTTACACTTGTCTGGCAGAGATCTCTTTAAATTTCATCAGAGTTCCTCGAACACTTGAGGGACGACCTCGACTAAATTTAAAGAGAAAAAAGCCAAGTCAATCAGCTTGGGGAATAGAATCCGTTTGATTAAAAGACGAACGAATGAACTAAAAGTCATCAGCCAAATTGACATCTTTGTTGCGAGTGAAGTGTGTAACAAGTCTCGAGCCTACGAGACATTTGCTCGTTGCGCTTTGCAATTTAAGTCCAAACGGGCATAACTAATGCAGTGGTTAACTGAAGAATATTTCGGCTCGTTAACACCAAATCTGTTAGTTCTCTCCTCCCCCCTCTGTCCCCCGAGGGCGAGCAAAATCAATTTACTTCCGGCACAGGCTTTCAGACCTCTTGCCCTTTTAATTTGGAAACAAGTGGTGAATCAGATTGCTTTTTTAAATCTCTCAATTTGGTGCCAAATTTTCAGAAAAATGAGCACCGTCCAGGAGGAGTACGAAAGAGATTTCTTTAAGCGATGTCAAATTAATATCTCTCTTCCTATATTTGAAGACCTAGTGAGTTAAAAGAAGGGCTTAACTTTTGAGAAATAATTTCTAGCAATTATTCCTATTTTACACCACATCTCTGCCAGGAACTCTAATAAACATTTTGGTAATTCTTCTGGGGATCAGATTGCTACGAAAATGTGATGATCCCATTCATATTTTTATTATCAGCATGAGTTTGGCGGATTTGATCACCACATGTGAGTTTTTTAAGAGCATTTTAACACGTTGACGACAATGTAATCCACATGTGGACTACACTTTTTTGGCCGCGTGGGACCGTATAGTCCACATGTGGGCTGCAGCCGCGCTTTGGGAAAAAAGCGCCGGTCCCTCGTGACTCTTTTCTCCCAAAACGCGATTGTCGTCAATGGGTTAAATTCAAAAACCACTTGAAATTTGATAGGCTACAGTAATGTAAAAAGTGCGAGGAAGAATCAACTTTTCTCGCTTTTGAAACAATTTTTTGAAAAGTGGTCTTGAAGAGGAGATCAAGGACAATAATTTTGATTAAAAAAAGCCCATTTTCCAGCGATCATCTACCCAATCGAGCTTGCGTCGGAAAGCTTAAAAAATAATGTAATTATCATCCGAATCTTCTCAATTTTGAGTAGAATAGCCTTCGTGGCTTCTTGTTTCTCTTTGGCTCTGCTGACCATCGATAAATTTCTTCTCTTCGCCTACCCGTTGAGATATCCCATTTTGATGGAAGACCAAAAAGCTAGGAGACTTTGCTATTATGCCTGGATTTGCTCAATAGGGTAAGAATTAATATTTTTTAAATTTCCCCTTTTAGATATAGCTTCCTAATGGAGACTTTGCTATTCAATCCTACGGAGAATCTATCTCTTTTTGTTATTTGTGTCATCCCGACTTTTTTGACATTAATGATGTCGTTCTATATGGCCTATGTGGTTAAAATAAAGAGAGGAGAAAGCCATTCAGACAGAAGCGCGGTGAGTTTTTTTTCTGAAATGTACAGTAATCTTCGCGGAAAATCTATTTTCTGGGCTCCTAGAGGAAATCAAACGCTTCAGAATATTGTAAAAATCTGAAACCCTTAAAATTCGAGGAAAATGGTCATTTTTGCTACAGTAAATATCTTTTTTTAGGTCAATTCTGTGATTTTTATCTTCGTTACAACAGTCTGGACGGCGTTTACTGTATTCCTCTTTGCTGCTACAATATTTGTTGGACCGACTCTCTTAATTTATTTTGATTTATCCTGCAAACTGGAGGCTTTAATCATCCGATCGCTGAGAGTCGGAACAGTGGCATTTAGCGTCAATGCTGTTTGTTTTTTTTGGGAAATAATTCCTCTTTTTTAGGTTGGCAATCCATTTATTACACTTTTGATTAATCCTTCATATCGAAAAGAGCTTGGAGATTATTTCCGAAAGATAAGGAGGTGGGAAATCTCATTGAAAAAAAACTAATTCTCTTTTTTTTAGAATTGATCGAGTCAGACGCAGCTTAAGACGAGAAGCAGGAGCCCAAAACAGCCAAATAACAGCTGTCTAAAACTCTTTGGGTGGATGAAATCGGATTTTTTTATGAGCCATATCTATGATTTTTCAAGCTAATAATATTTTATTTTTGATCTATTAGGCCTTGGGTTGATCGAGAGGCTTCCCCCCGTCCTATTCCAAAGGAAGTATCCCAGCTGAATCACATGAGAGGATTGAATTAATTAGAAGAAGTTCCCGTGTGATGTGCACCCAAAATTAGTCAGTGAGAAACTCTTTCTCTCTCTCTCTCTCTAAAGCGGAAGAGGAATAATAGATGTAGCAACGGTTATCTTATTTACTCACCTGCGTCTAACCATCGAAACAACTATTATGCACTATTTTGGGATTATTTTTACCACAAGGCGACGTTTATTAAGATAAGATAAGCCTGAAAATATTGCCTGAAGCACTTCATCAAAACTGCCAGGGGAACGAGAGCTTCTCTAACAAAGGGCTATAAATTCTTGCTGATTTTGAGTCTAATTTAAAGGAAGTTGGAAAGATTAAAGCCAAATTGTTTGACTTGAAGGGCTGATAATTACTCCTAGGATTAGATTCGATTTATTTGCAGCCGTTTAAAAGCGGCAAAATGTTGAGACTAGCGAATTCAGAGTGGGCGCCCGTTCATCACAAGGTTCCAACTGTCCTGTTTAGCAGCCATTAGCCTAGCCACGTTCAGCCATTTTATCCATTTCCTCCTTTCTTCTCTATTCCTGACCGCCAACGCCATCTTATACTCCTTGTTGGTGCACGGCTCGAAAATCCTTCTCGACCAGCTCGTTCCATGAGGGACGGCCTCTGCCAGGGGGCCTTCTCCATTCGGCCCTGCTAGGCAAACTGATGCAGCGGGATGCGAGGTCTTTGCTACTCCTACGAAGTAGGTGGCCGAGCTTGGATACTGCATCTTGTTGGGCAGGTTGATGCAATGTGAGGCAGTTTAAAGTAGCGGTAGTGAGGAGCGTATTAACCACTATTGGAAATACAGCAGTCACAGCCTGGTTTCCAGCCGAATGGACACTTTGCTTCACTTTGCTGCCGGCGTAAAGTAATAGCGAACCTCAATCAACCACAGGTTGGAATGCCACAAGAGGGGTCGAGGGCATAGCCGCACAAGCGGCCAAAAGCATCAAGATTACTCCTAGGGAATCAAAAAATTTTTTTATACTTTGCCTAAAAAAAGACGACATCCTCGTTCGCAATATCGTACTCAATTTTGACATTTTTTTAATACTAAATTTTGATCCTAAAATTAAATGAGCGATTTCCTTGCTTTTCTGTACTTCTAGACGTTTTTAGCTGCTATTAGAACGATAAAACGCATAAAAAACCCAGAAACGCCCAAATTGATCAAAATCGCTCAGGATCAAAAGTTAGGATAAGCAAAAACGTCAAAATTGAGTACGGATTGTGAACGAGGATGTCGTCTCTTTTAGACAGACTATAGCAGCTAAAAATATATCAAATTGTGCTTTTTTCACGCTCTTTTGATTGATATCACTCTCGCTAGTGGAGCTTCTAATTTTAAAATCTCTCCGCCTCTAAAATCCATTCGAAGAAGAAATTTTTTCTCAATTTTAAATATAGTTGGAGTGGAGAAGAGAGAGAGGTTTAACTATCAATCAAACGTGAATCATTTTGCGCAGGAATTTCAGCAAACAAATTTGCAAAGAAACATTGTCTGGACAATGCGTACAACAGAGCAGCTGGATGTCCGAAAAAATCGGTCCCGGTATAAAAAGGAATGAAAAAATTCCATTTTCAGATCAGAAATGCTTTATTTTTTCGTCTTATTCTTCTTGCTTTCTCCCGCTCGGGCACAGATTAGTGATACAGCTTGCACTGTGCGAACTCCAGTGAGAAATCTAAAAATTGTTTAAGCTCGTTTGCACCTAGACGGGACCAGTCTGGGCTCCAGTTGCTTATGCCTGTGAAGATAAGTATACCAAGCAACAGTGTGAGAAAATCTTCGGCGCTAAGCCGGCAACCAACGTGCCCGGGGGGAATACAGGTCGACAGGGTGGATGTACGGCTGGTAATGGTCTTCGAAATGTCGCCATCGATATTTGTCCCAATACTTGTGCTTTCTGCTGTTTGACGCCAAAATTCAACTGCAGTAATGCTCCACGTAAGTTAGAAAAATGTTTTAAAATTTGGAGGAAACTCTATCTTTCGTTTAGAGCTACAGTAATCCATAAAAGTCCTCTCAAAAAAACTCCTTTTTTGTCCAAAATGTGAGCCCTCTTTTTAAGTTTTGCAGCAAAATGTAAAAGAAATCAAGGGTTACAAGTTTATAAGCATTCAAAATTTATAGAATTGATCCAAACTTAATAAAAACTACAATAACCTGTAAAGGTGTCCCACACGGAAGACTCATTTTTGACCTAAAAGTAGCGTTCGCATGCTGATGGGGAAAATGATTTGCAGAGCCTCTTATCGACTGCACAAAAGTGACAGAAGCCCAATGTAAGGACACAGCTTGGTTCTCCATCCTAGCCGCAAATTGTCCAAATGTTTGCGGCTTCTGTCTCTTAGGCGATTGCTTCGATGTCGCTCCTGAATGCACCAATCAACCAACAATCTGTCAAATCGCCGGATTGGAAGAGTTCGTCGCAGAAAATTGTAGAAAGACTTGCGGACTCTGCGGCACTTCTACCCTCTCTCCCTGCTCCACGACCACCTCTATTACAAGTAGTCTCAGCTCGATTTCTTCTTCTACATGCACGGATCGGAATATCAATTGTCCAAAATGGCTGGGGAGAGGCTTTTGTTCGAGCGTTCACTACACAACAACACAAAAAAAGCACTACTGTTCTTTAAGTTGCAATCTCTGTTGATATCTTTCGTCTTCAAATAAAGCTACTTCAATCAGAAGGAAATTAGGTTCATTTCCTTTCTGCGTCAATTTACTTCCTTCTGAAGGAAATTAATAGCGTTTCGGTTGCAGAAGCTAGGGTTTGCCTAGTGTTTCTAACCCCGCCTTCGCTTCAAAATGAGTATTTGAATAAAAAAGCTAAGAGCTTACCTAAATAGTTGCAAAATATATGTAATCATCGCATTAATAAAGGCTTTGGGAAGCTCATTGGTGAGAGCCTTGTCTACTTTCATTGCAGCTCAAAAAATATCCCACTAAAGATCAAACTTTTTCACGAATTTGTTCAAGCGATATGGTACTTTCAATTGTAAAATCTCGCGGATTGTTTTGAATTTATCCAACTTTAATGAGAAAGTACTATGATTTATTAATGATCTGAGACAGTCAAGAAAAGCAATAAGATCACAATAAAAATGATGAGATTGCTTCCCTCCACTGGTCTGTCTGTTCGTCTCTCCTACACAACGCAGAAGCCGCAAGTGTTTCCACAAACTTCCATCCTATACTTGAGAGTGTAGAAGGAAGAAGTACAGAATCCGTTCCTCATCCAGTTGATACAGTTGGAAGGGTTGGCATCAGCGCAGCTAGCTGTTACCGACATAAGAAGACCAGAAGTTGTAGCGACGAGGAAGCAAGCGAGGAAGAGGAGGCGAAGCATTGCAAATATGATTTAGTCTGGACTAGGGGTGATCTTAAATAGTCAAAGGGCGTAGGATGATCACCAGCTGATTCAACATTGGACTGTTCATTTACACCTACTCATCCATTGCAGAGAGAGTGCGTCTGAGCTAGGCAGTTTTTATTTGTAGAGCTGGGATCAACTCGCTTTTGTAGCCAATTTGAACTACTCGAATTTGTTTATTCTCTAGATAGAAAGCCAAAAATAGAAAAACTGAAAGAATGTGCTTAAATGCGGGTTTTTTGCGTCAAGTAAGTCAAATTACTGTAGATTTGTATTATTAGTTTTCTAGAAACCTAACGCTTCCAAACCCCATAGCTTATCAGGGAGTCCCTAAGACTTTACCCCTTTCGCCCTGACTTTCTACCGAATTTTATCTGGGACTTCCCCCGAAATTTCCTGAAAATTAGAAAAAACGACCGCTCCCCCAAAAAATAAAGGATTTGACCGGATTTATAAAAAGGCCACGGACGGACAGGATGACACGGAAGAATTTTATTTAAAGTTAGACAAGTGGGCTGCGCCGCCTCTGGCGGCTCTTTGAGAGTTCTCCCAAAAACTTTGTAAAACTTTCAGTCACCTTTCCCTTTGAATTTCGCCCCCTTCCCCTGGAATATTAGGCCTCTCTAAGTTTATCTGGGATTTCCCCCGGAATTTCCTGAAAATTAGAAAAAAAACGACCGCTTCCCCAAAAAAATAAAGAAAAAAGGATTTTGACGGGATTTTACAAAAAGGCCACGGACGGACGGACAGACAGGATGACACGAAAGAATTTTATTTAAAGTAAGATACAAGTGGGCTGCGCCGCCTTTGGCGGCGCTCGGCATTTATAGTTTCGATTCTAAATATACTAAATCTTTGACGTTTAAATTTCGAGTTAGCATCACCACTGCTCCAATTTTCAACTCCAGTTGATGAGGCGGAAGGTATTGGTAAGTGAAAGTTGTCACCTTCCGAATCCTTTACAATTAGATCTGCACTTGAAAATACTTTTTTGTATCCACTCATTCTCTCGAGAATTTGATTATTCATTTTATCCACATTAACACTTTTTGCACAAAGAATGGCTCGCTTGCTTAGGTGGTCCGGATCGTCTAGAACTCCTTCAAAAACTTCTTGAATCAAATCTCCTTGGCTTAGCATATTTGTGGGGATTTCAATTTTTTCTTCCAAATCATTTGGTATTTTGCCTTCTCCGATATCCAGAAGCAACTTTTTGAAGTCATTGGATTCTCCATGTGCTCTCATATTTTCATTGAGCTCACATTTTTTGAAGTTAGAAAAGAGAGGACACTGTTTCAAGCTGCATAAAAAACCATCTCCATATGGCTTGTCAGGAATAGGCAAAACTTGCCTGAAATCTCCTCCCATCAGGACTATTTTTCCTCCAAACGGCTCATCTGGCTGGTTCATAATATCGCGAAGAACATTGTCAATCGACTTGAGAATATCGCTTGAGATCATCGAGCATTCGTCAATTATTATAACTTCCAGCTCTTTGATCGTTTTTCCATCATCTTTCATTGCTTGATCGAAATGGTCGGTAGTCTGGATCAAGCCTCTTTCTTTGGCAGCTTCGAATGCCGAGGGAAATTGCTGGCCGTTAACGGTGAATAGATTTTGGAAAGAGGTAACTCCAGTCGTTTCAAAGAGGAGGAGGTGAATACAATATCGTTCGACTTGTTTTACTGTTGCCGAATAGACTCGCCCGATATTATTCGGAGTCTTTCCCTTCTGCTTCTACCTTCTTACTGTTTTCCCATTGGCATCTTTCTAAAAGAAAAAGTTTCATTTCCGAAAAAAAAAACTTACTTCGGTTGCAAAAGTAAAGTGTTCTGGAAAACGATGATATGACACCGTTCTTGGATCAATAGGCAACCTTGTTTTGGGTCAATTGAGAGCTCATTCAGTCTATTTTGCTGCTCTAATTCATCTGCCCATTTGTTGAATTTGAAAAAAGCCATGAGTGTGGAGTCCTTTGCATTTTCGGAGGCATCTTTTTCCTTTCCTACTTCAAAAACAACAGTGTGCTGATTTTCCTCATGGAGTGCTAGCTCTATAACAGCGTTTGATCTGCCATCCAGATCGAAGAAAAACAGTCAATGAAACGCTTCTGGTGGACATATATATCTTGCGTCCAAATGTTCTTGAACTTCATCTTTGACTCCATTTTCTTGTGCCTCTTGTCGAAGAGTTAGTTGAGCTCGGTCGGGACCCTTATAGACGTATTTGAACAGATATTTTATGGCATGGATCATACTACATATATCGAGATTTATATGAGCATCAAACTTCATAAGAAGATAGGGATTGTAGGAAACTATCCAGCGATTATCATATTCCTAGAATTAAACTCTTAAAGCGTAGAAGAATATCGGCACCTTTTCGTTGTTTCCTCTTCCAATAACCGTTTGTATTCCGTTGTTCCTTCTTCTATTAGAGGGGTATCCGTCCTTATCCATATCGGTATTTTGCGTGAACGCTTTAGGGAATTGTTTCTTGCACTTTCCGTCTTGCCAGCATCTTGCTCCTATTTGACAATCGCGATGAATCATATGCGTGGTGACTTTATTGAAGAGTTCGACATTATACGGATTTGGTAGCTCAGCACAAATAAGTCTATCAACTGAAAATATAAAACTGATATTACTTTAGAAACCGTATCATCAGCTGACGTTCTCGGCTTGTCTTCCTCAGCCAATGTGATGAGCAAATCTATGTGGGGCAAGCCGCGTTTTTGCCTTTCAACAGTGTAGATATAAGCTATTACTTTTCCTAGGCACGCCCTATCAATAATGTCCTTTTTAAATTCGTTGACTTTCATCCTGAATACCCGAGCGATTAGGTCCGCTCTATCGGAAGGAGATTAACCATGATAAAGATTCTCTTTAATTTCTATCCAATTGGGGTTGCACGTATAGGTCGTAAACAGATCAGGCTTTCCATATCTGCCGGTAATAGCCATAGCATTCATATAGTGAGCGACCATGTATCTGGAGGAGGAAGTGTAGGTCGCAGGGAGAACAATTCTTCAGCATCTGAAGCTTAGGCCTTGAGCTCTCTATCACTATGTTCAACCAAAAGAAAAAAGAATTTTTTAAAAACTACACACCTGCGCGTAGAGCAAAAAGTAAAGATCTCTAATAAATAAAATCTTTCCGTTTCATTCTTTTTATAAATCCGGTCAAATCCTTTATTTTTTGGGGGAGCGGTCGTTTTTTCTAATTTTCAGGAAATTTCGGGGGAAGTCCCAGATAAAATTCGGTAGAAAGTCAGGGCGAAAGGGGTAAAGTCTTAGGGACTCCCTGATAAGCTATGGGGTTTGGAAGCGTTAGGTTTCTAGAAAACTAATAATACAAATCTACAGTAATTTGACTTACTTGACGCAAAAAACCCGCATTTAAGCACATTCTTTCAGTTTTTCTATTTTTGGCTTTCTATCTAGAGAATAAACAAATTCGAGTAGTTCAAATTGGCTACAAAAGCGAGTTGATCCCAGCTCTACAAATAAAAACTGCCTAGCTCAGACGCACTCTCTCTGCAATGGATGAGTAGGTGTAAATGAACAGTCCAATGTTGAATCAGCTGGTGATCATCCTACGCCCTTTGACTATTTAAGATCACCCCTAGTCCAGACTAAATCATATTTGCAATGCTTCGCCTCCTCTTCCTCGCTTGCTTCCTCGTCGCTACAACTTCTGGTCTTCTTATGTCGGTAACAGCTAGCTGCGCTGATGCCAACCCTTCCAACTGTATCAACTGGATGAGGAACGGATTCTGTACTTCTTCCTTCTACACTCTCAAGTATAGGATGGAAGTTTGTGGAAACACTTGCGGCTTCTGCGTTGTGTAGGAGAGACGAACAGACAGACCAGTGGAGGGAAGCAATCTCATCATTTTTATTGTGATCTTATTGCTTTTCTTGACTGTCTCAGATCATTAATAAATCATAGTACTTTCTCATTAAAGTTGGATAAATTCAAAACAATCCGCGAGATTTTACAATTGAAAGTACCATATCGCTTGAACAAATTCGTGAAAAAGTTTGATCTTTAGTGGGATATTTTGAGCTGAAATGAAAGTGGACAAGGCTCCCATCAATGAGCTTCCCAAAGCCTTTATTAATGCGATGATTACATATATTTTGCAACTATTCAGGTAAACTCTTAGCTTTTTTATTCAAATACTCATTTTGAAGCGAAGGCGAGGCTATCTTGTATACCGAAGAGAAAGTCTTTTTCACTTCATTTGAAGGAAAGGATAAGATCAACAGAGAAACTGGAAAAGTAGGTCTAATTAAGAGGCCTTAATATTAATTTTTGTTTAATATATAAATAAATAATGTTATAAATTTAATTTTAGGGATACCCTTTGCCAGAGACGTTAGCAGGATTGGAAGTGAAGTCGGTTCAAAGTAGCTCAAGAAAGCGTCGCCATTCCCAATCCACTAATCCTGGTCGAAACATGAAAATCAAAGAAGAAGAGGTTGAGGAATTTAAAAAGCTGAGCCATGAGAATAAAGCGCACCAGTGGAAAAAAATTAAAGAAAGAATTAAACGAAAAGGATCAAAAGATCGATGAGTTGACTCATGAACTAAATAGCATGAGAAATCCAAACTATCATCTAAACTAAAAAAAATCCTATAGTGTCATCGTGTCTGTGCGTTTTTGTAAATTCTATAAAATCCACGAATCCTGTAAAGTCCACTTGTCAATGAATTAATCACTAAAATTCTCATGTTCATGTTTTTATGGAGGATTTTCGGAACTAGTAAGCCTTTGGGGCCTCACTAGCCATGATTCAATTTTTGTGTTGTCAGGAGGGTCGCGGGTTCGATCCCCCTCCCTGACTTACATTTTTGTTTTATTAATTCAAGTCCCTTTTTAAATATTTTTTGACGTTTTGGCTCAATTTTGTTGCACTATAAGCACATATGCATTGGTATCTCCTCATTATCCAATTCATTATCTCATTTTTTGAGCAATCCTATTGATAAAAGATGCTTGCCTGCTGAAAAGTTGATTCTCTTTAAATAAAAATCCAATTTTTCGACTCAGATCAGCTTAACAGCTTGATAAGCTGAATGAGAACGAGAGAATTTCAATGCTACAGAGCAGCTGGAGCATTAAAAGACCAATTTAGTGTGCTTAGTATGGCTGAATTGAGTCAAAACGTCAAAAAAATATTTTAAAAAGACTTGAATTAATAAAGCAAAAATGTGGGCGATTGAACCCGCGACCCTTCTGACAATACAAAAATTGAACCATTGCTACTGGAGCTCCAAAGGTTTACTAGTTCCGGATTTTCTAGCTATTTTTGTCCTTTTTTGAAGCAATTTTCAGCTGTTTTTATCCAATTCTTGGGTCAATCGATTTGATTCATCCCATCTTAGGCCGCGTATTTGTGTGCTGACTCGTCGGACATTAGTAGAAAAGGTCGCGTTGTGTGTTTACTTTGCCACGGTCTGACCGCTAGCTCCGGTCTCCTTTACCTCCGCTGTTATTGATCAATCGCTTCTGCGGCTTGCTTATCTATACGTTATATCGAATGACCTGGGGGTTAAAACGTGGCACTTTTTTGGGGGGTTTTACTGCTTCTTATCCATTCATTTTTCTATCTCTTTCTAGTAGACCTACTTTAAATTGGCGGGAACGCGGCAGGATTCCGCGTTCGAACGGCTCTATTTACCCAGGCTGACTAATTTCAGCGTTCCTTTTGCCTGTTTTTTTGATCGATGGCCACATTTTTTGAGAAAATTATCAGATTTTTTTTCCTTTTTTTTCTCAATGAAAGCTAATTTCCAGGGTAATGGATTACCTATTAAATAGGTATTTCTTCGGCTATTTGCCGTTCGAAGTAGCTGAGGAGACGAAAAAAGAATGGGGACAAAAGGCCCTCAAAGTAGTGATGGTGAGTTCTTTTTTTCTTTCTAAAATTTTCTTCAAATTTAGTGGGCCGACTGGGTTTGTAAATACCAAGACCCGTGGAGGATCTTCGAAAATCATACGTCTTTTCTCTTCGGAGAATTGCTATTCTTTTTCTTGTGTACCTTGACTTTTATTCATGGTGGGTATTTTTAACTTTATTTTTTGGAGAGAATATCATCTCTATTTAGCTTATCGTAATGGAGCTAGATATATGACAGTTTGGATCGCCATCCTGATCCACGCTTTGAATGTCGAAAATCTGTGTTATTGGATCCCAGACATGGACAACTTCTGGCAAGCTCAGGTAGGTCTTAAATGGTTATTTGGCATTCGAATATTTTGAAATTTTGTAGAGCTTGATCTCCTCACGGGACCATCCTAATTTTAAGGCGGTTTTTATCATTTTTTTCAGGGAATTCTAACCTTCTTTGGAGCTCGTGCTCCCCTCTACATTTTGCTCGGAATTTATCACATGTTTGACTACTCCGCCTATGTGATGATCTCCAGGTATTTTTAGCCTATCCATTCATTTTAAATCATCTTCTTTCCAGACTTCGCCTCCCTTGGTGGGCTGAAGGACCAGCAGTTGGTCTTTGCGCTGTCATGCTGGATATGCCTTACGATATTATGGGAATTAAACTCGTTTGGTGGACATGGCACGATACGGATCCTAATATCCTCCAGAGAATGTATTGGGTGCCTTGGACTTCCTACTATTTCCACGCATCCTTTGCTTGCTCATTAGTTTGGCTTCTAAAGCTTTCCAGGAAATATTTGGTAGATGAGGTCTACGACTGGAAAAAGTTTGAAAAGCCGTTTATTTATCAAAAAAAAGTTTAGACTTCCTCGAGAGATTGTCTGCTCGTTTATCGCAGGAATGGGCGCCTTTTGGCTTGGAGTCACTCAATTTGGAATCTTCTATCATCCATTGAGAGATTATTTCGATGTTCACACGGAGATTATCGTCTGTCTTTTCCTTGGATTCTACGCTCTTCTTTTCATCACCGGAGATAGATACAACAAGAATCCAATGGCTAGGGCCGGTGGGTTTTTATAGGGAGTGAATAAGATTTGAAATTTAGGAAATAAGTATTGGTTTGATGAGATTCCTTGTGCCATTGCTGTGGAATATCTGTTCTACATGATTTTGGTAGTCATCGCTGATCCAGTCAACATCGTCGCTGAGGTAGATCATCCTAATTTCCCAAAATTTTTCTGATTTTTAGGGACTCCACCAGCCAATTGGTCCTCATGGCGACTGCAAATCAACTCAAACTGTTCGTTCCTTTGTTAAACTCCTTTCAAAGAAGAAATACCTTTGCATTGAGGATTACGATGAAGGATATTTTGACTTCCACTGCATTCCTAATGGAGGATTCAAACTAGTGAGACCTCCCTATTTAAATGAAAATGAAAGGCTTTAGCCAGAGGATGGACAGCCTCTTGAATGGTATGCGATTTGTGGAACTGATTGGGGCAATCACGCTGAGTATATCACCATAATTTGGGGAATTTGCATTCTCTATGGATATATTTTCTATCTGATTGCGTCTTCTTCCACCATTCCTACCTATCCCGTCAAGGTTTATTCTTTCTCCTCATCTTTGGGATACAGATCTTATAGACTTATCGTCTAAGAGAGCGAAGAGTTCATGACAGTCCGGAAAAGAAGGAATTCCTCTCCAAGATGGCTTCTCCTAAAAGCGAGAAAAAGATCTCTGGAAAGGTGAAAACAAACTGATGAATTGAACACTAAAAAGCACATAAAGGACATATCATTTCTTGATTTATTTAGGGCAAGCCTATTGGATAAACATAGCAAATTTCGAGCCAAAAGAGATTCCAAAATTTTCTGCGTTTTATGTTCAAATTTTTTGCGAAATTATCGTTTAAAAAATCCCTCTGTGCTTATGCTTTTACCCTTGCTTTTCCCGCATGTTTACCCCTTATTTTCAGCTGACACTTTCTTCCCAATCCACTCCACTCTCGTCCAAGGCTTCTCTTGCTCTCGCCCACCTGATGAATTCCCTTTCGCCTATCAATGAGGCTCTCCCTCCAGCGACTATAAAAACTGTAGAAGAGCAAGACACTCCATCTGAGGATATCAAAGCTCCATTCGTTTTTAAGACTCCTGCTACAAATCAGGTAAAAAAACGTCTGACTTCCACTAGTGTTCGTTCTGCTGTAGATCCTAGCACTTCCCTTGCACCCCAATCGGAGAGAACTCTTCGAAAACGAACTGTCATTGTCTATGGAAAGTAGTGGAGCATTTTAACCTGTTTTTTGAGACTTTTCTCACTAAAATTGCCATTAAATTTATGGTTTTGTTTTTGTCCAAAATGAAACCAGGTTTCAATGCTTTTGGCCTCGTTGTTTACCAAATTCCTTCCTTTGTTGTCCTTGATCTCTAATTGTTTTAATTTCTCCTTAAATTATATCTTTAAAAAGAATTTATTCTCCGGTTACCCAGTTCAAATTACCCGATTTTGTACAACAAAAAAAGACTAGAAGATAATATCACAATCGTGTAACCCTCATCAACTCCTCGGCATCACTCGAATCTTCGGAATCACTTCTCAACACTGTATTTATTGTAGCTGGGAAATAGGGACTCTTCTCGTCTTCGATCTCTGGCTTGAAGAGGACAGACCGCGGATCGGATGGAAGCGGCTCTCGGGGGGCTAATGGAGCCGGCTGGAATGGTTTATTGTTGGTAAGGAAAAGGAAGCGAAAACCTACTTTCAGTTGGGTTAGATTCTCAAAGCGACAACTAGGCCAAATTACGTGCTTTGACACGTCTTTATAGCGCATTTTGATATGCGCCCGAGCTTCTCGAGAAACTCCATCTTCTTCTTTGTTTAAAAACTGAAAATCGTCTGAAAAATTGAGGAAAAGGCTCTATTTTAGGGGGAAATTTCCGCCGGGAAATCCTATTTTTAGAGTATTTACGTGGTTTTTTTTGTGGAAAATGATGCTCAACGATTTTATAGAGGAAATCAAAAGCTACAAAATTGTAGAAAATAAAAGTTGCGGGAAGCTTTAAACTCACCTGAAAGCTGAGGGCTCTTTGTATTAGGCCGGGCTTGCTCTTTGAGAGGGTCGTTATACTCCCAACCACTGACGCTGACGCCAATCTTGGTGTGCCCTTGGTTTTCTCCGGCGAATCCTGCCACATTCACCCTGCAATTTAGGAAAAGAGATTGGGTTAAAATAACCGGCTTGCTATCTTCGCGTAAAGAGACAAGAGTGGGGCGTGAAATTGACGGGAATTATCAGTCAGGGCAAAAATAGGGGAGAGAAAAACTTCCGATGTCCTTCAATATTACTACGAGATTCTCTCTCTCCTATTTCTTGAGAAGATTGACGGGAAGGAAAGATTGCGGCGAGAGACCCCATCAAAAGTCCGCAGATGGGGAAAAAGTGCTTCAAATTGACAGACAGCTGGCGAGGAGGGCCTCCCAGTCGGCTGCCAGCCAGTGGTGGCCGCCGAGAGAGAGAGAGAGAATAGCCACTAATTTTCCACTAAATTAGAGTCAACTCCCTCTTTGTCCATCGCAGAAATCCCTTTCATTCTAACTTCAAGGAGATATTAAAAAGATTATAGTAATTCTCGAATTTTGAGCTTCATGGTGCTAGGTCTCGCGTAGAAATTCATTTTTCGGACTGTTATCGAGGTTTTTGTAGGAAATGATGTTTTCAAACTTTGTAGAGGAGATCAAGGCCTACACGATTGCAGAAAAATTTAAAATAGAAAATCAATGAAAAACGTGGCAAATTGGGAAAGCTGTGGAGACTAATTTTCCACTAAATTAGAGCCAACTTCCTCTCGAGCTGATTGAACCTGCGATGGCTGGCTGGGCGAAGAGAGTTGGCACAGGAGCACACTGATTGGAGACAGCTGGGAGGAGGGCGATTTAGGACGGGATTTGGGGGATTTGCCTGGGAGAGGACACTCAGGCCAATGGAGCGGTTATTGGAGCCGAGAGCGGGGGACAAATTGGCTTCAATGACTCTGCAAAAAATCATGGATTTTCTCCATCTATATGCGAAACAGATTGGTTCTCTTTCTCACTGACTGGGCAAATAGAATCTTCTCCGAGACTTTTGGCTGAATAGCGGCAGAGAGGAGGGCCGTAAAAAGTATACTAAAGTACCATTCACGCTCTAGTGCCTCCACTGCGTACGACTTGGGACGAAGAGTGATGACTCACATCAAAACAATAATGCCCATCTTGCGATAAAACTTGAAGGAGAGAGAGAGAAAGAAAATATTTGACTGGCTAGTCAAGAATTCCAACGACCAACTGGGGCGTTCTGAATGGCAGATGAGAGCCGATTGGGGCAGCCAGTCAACTCTCTAACGACACAGAGTTTTGCGGAAATGTGAGAGAAGTTTATGGCTGGGAGAGGAATAAAACAGCCAAATGAGCTGTAAATGCGACAAAACAAAGAAAACCAGCTTGAGATTGAGGAGGAAAATGACCGATTGTAGGGTACAGTAACCCTCAAGGTTCTGAGTCTCAAATCAAGTTTTATACAAAAGAATTCGTGCCATTTTGTAGAAGAAATCAAGAGTAACAACTTTCAGAACATTAAAAAAGCGAAAGTATGCAATAAAATAGAGAAAAACAGTAATCCTAAAACAGAGGTCTCGCAAAGAAATCAAATTTTCAAAAAGTTGTCACACTTTTGATAAAAAATGACGTTCCACAAAGTTGTAGAGGAGATCAAGTGCTACAAGAATGTGGAAGATTGCGAAGAAAAAGAACGAATTTCTTCTGATCTCTGGCGTAAATAAGAAAGAAGCTATGAGAAAAAGGGAATGACAGATATCTCCCTCAAAAATGCAAAAAGCCTCCAGATCCAAAAGCCAAAACAAATGGTTTATCCGCGACCCTACAGCGAGATAGTCCATCCATACCAAATGGACGAAAGTAAACAATCCAACGGGGCAATTAGCCTGTTAGATCGAGTGAATTCTAGTTTTTTCGAGAGTGAAATGACAAAGATTTTCGAAAGTAAGTAACTTTCGCAAATATTTGAGGGGCAGGGAGAGAGAGAGTCTGGGTGGCTGAAGGGCGTCGCGAAAACATTCAGCGGAAATTGAGAGAGGAAAACAGAAAAAATGTCTCGCCCTCCTCTCAAAGACAATCTGTCAATGTCAGAACTGAGAAGCCAATACTCTCCGAGACTCATAAAATTAAAATGTGGCTGCTGGTCTGCTCGCTTTGCGGTTTGGTGGAAATTTGAGCTGAGGCTGAGAGAGAGAAGGTAACATGGAAACAGCTGCCCCCCGTCGGCTGTGAACAAGGCGCACTGAGCAGAAATGCGACAATTTATGACGTGAGGTCCTCAAATCTCCACCGGCTCTGCAAAAATTTCAAGGAAATACTTGCAAAATAGATCAAATGATGGATAACTGGGGAGAATGTTTTGGCGGTTCCCCCGGCGTTCTGGGAGAGAGAGAGATCAAAGAGCTGGCTGGAACACCCTCGAAAGAAAACTTCCCGGTGGACATAAATCGATGTTGCCATAGCAAGTCGTCGAGAGCGGTGGTTTGTGAGTCAGAACAGGTCGGGCATTTGGCCATAAATCGATGTGCGATAAGAACGCAAACTTTCTTCTGTACAAAAATGTTTACTTGATCATAAAACGACGACAAAAAAATAAATAAACCCGAATAGAGATCAAAAACTGAGTGCTTTAGAGCATTTTTTTATCCATGGTAGAATAATGAGATGGCCTTGCCTCGGCAGCGGTTTTTACATTCACACTTTTCTCCACTGTTGGTGTTAGTAGAACAGTATTGGTTCGTACGTCTGTGCCAGAAGGACTAGCCGCCAGAGTCTTTTCTGGATTAGGTGGATAGTACTCCGGGAGCTTGAAAAGAATAGCTAGACTAATCAAATGACCAATAAAGAAGACTCTCCTAAAAATAGGATTAAAAAATGCGAATAAAAGTCTAAAACTTACCAATAAACGTCAATAGCTGGATGAAGATTCAACGTGACAAAGGGATATGTTGCATAAGCCAATGCAAATTTGGTAGTAATATTTGAGAAAATATCGTAGCATTTCTTCTTGTTTGGATCATTTACAAATCTCCATCTAATACAGCGACGGAACTAAATAATAATTCCTTCTAAATAAAAGAAGAAAGGCTTACAGTGGCAGCAGCTAGAGTAAATATGGCTCCTGTGATGAATGTCATGTAATAGCCAACTGATACTCCGTGCCATACTGCAGAAAGAAGATATGTAGCAATTGTTCGAATATTCTTTGGTGTTCTTTCATAGGCAACACGACGAAGCCATCCAGCCGTCTGGATATTCCAATTATCAAGGGCTTCTTTAAGATTTTCAGCGTTTTCCACCCTTAGGGCATCAACATTTTTGCAAAGATCCCATTGAGCAATTCCATTAGCATCTTTTCCAGAGAAGCCAAATCCAGACATATTACATATGGCATCGGCTAAAAGGGTGAATAAAAGAAGAAGTCTATCTTACCGAATACCCAAGCAAAGTAATAATTACAACGGACAAGGAAAATTGAGAAATACCAGAAGAAGAACCAACCGAAGTAGTTCATCTCCAAGTAATATTTTGTGGCAAGCATTTCTGGTAGCCAGCGACCAGAGAAAAGAACAATTACAACCATGAAAAATACCGCTTGAATTACTTTTTTAATTGAAGCATGAACCTAAAGCCAGTAAAAAGATGAGAAAAATCTTACATTTGAAACCCCACATTCATTGTGATTGGCGCCATCAATAAAAGCAGAATAATCAGCATAGTAATTGACCGGACCAGTCATTCCCGTCTTAATTTGGATTCCTTTTTAACAAAAGAAGTAATAAAAACACCTGGAAATTGAAGATGTAGGACATGTAGTCGAGCAAGGGAGGAATCTCCTTTATGGCCTCTTTCTTTTGGCGAGGCGTTAGTTTTTCTTCTTGTCTAGCTAAACCATCGTGAAGTGAGAAAGCCAATGTGGTAATCTATAGTCAATTTACTATAACTCTATTAATATATGTGGCTTACCTTTTGAACTGAAACCATCATAGGTCCCGTTACATCTAAACTCCAGCTAGTTAAAATCATCCACCGATAAAAATGGATCCATAATAAGTATCCCATAGAAAATGCAAAAACAGTTCTAAATACGAGCTACTCACTAATGTGTCAACTTACAAATGTACATATTTAGGTGGAGAATAAGCTAAAACGGCGTAGCTGATGAGAGCATTAGCAAGAAGATGTTTCATAGCTCTTCCAAAGCAGAAAAAACAAAAGGCTAAGCCTACAACAAGCGGGAATGCTAATCGCGTCTAAAACATTTACTGAGAAAATAATGCTATAAAACTAACCTTTCTAGGTGTTTTATCAGGAGAAAGCACTACTTGATAGAAATGTGCTATTGGAAGGGCAGAGATCAGGCAAAGAACATAGTTAATCTGAAAATATGATTACTAAAATATTCCATAAATTAGAATACCTTATCAACTTCTAGCCCTGTGTAGTCCTCCATACGCTTGAGCACTTGTGAACCATCATAAAATGTATAAGCTCCTGGCATCTCTGTCTAAAATTAGAACAAATTGTAGTCAAGTGGACGAGAAAGAAGAAAGAAAGTGTCGTAACGCGGAAATTGAGGAATTACAAGTGCCACTGCGCTGAAATTTCCTCATAAAACCGGTTTGCCTCCAAATTTCAAAAGAAACAGATATTTTCAGCCTAAAAAATAGCACAAAAAGGGATAGAAAACTCAAAATTGGCAGCCTATAAATGGCAATAATTGATAGATAAGAGTTAGATAAAAGCGTGAAGGGAAGCGAAATCATTTCTAACCTTGAAAAATAGAGCGAAGGGTCAATTGTGGAGGTCATTGTCAACAACAAAAGTGGTTTCAATAAGAGGATTTCTCACAAAATATTATTGCATTGTTATGATCGAACTCTGTCAGGCCAAAGTCGAAAGCAATTGGGAGACTTTTGAACGCGCTTTGAGCGAGTAAGTATAAAAAAAGAAGGGCAAAGAACGAAATCGCATATAGAGCTGTCAAAAATGGGCGATAATTCCTCACAAAATGGCCCAAACTTTGATCGTAAAGGGGCGGCTACGCTCTGAAGGCTAATAATCCATGCAAAAGACATCTTTTTTTTCTGTTTTTTATGCATAAATTCGTAATTTTATATGAGAAAAATAGAATAAAATAAGCTCGTAGATAAAATGCAGAGGAAAACGTAGAGGTGGTGATTTCACGTGGTTAAACATGAATTTGCCTGGGAATGTTATTCCTTTTTTAGCGGTTTTGTTCCAAAAAAAACTGGCTGCGGAAACGAAATTTATTTGCACCGCTGCCCAACACAGCTAAAAAAAGCAGACAACAACACCAATAATGAGCCCTCAAAGACCTCAATTTTCTCGAACTCTCCCTTCAACAAAAATAAAAAAATGCCTCGTGTCGCCTCCCGTTTGTTTACAGCTCGATTCGCGAAGGTTCGAAAGAGCGCTTCTATGGGTAAAAGCTGGCTGTCAATAGCAGCGCTTATAAACGGCTGTCTCAAAAATTGAAATAGATTCACACGCTATTGTTTCAAAGAGAGAAAGAAAAAACAAAGACTGAAGCAAAAGATCAACCAGTCTGGTAATTCCAAGCAAAGGACACTTTGTCAGCCCATCAAAATCGTTACACTTTACGCTCCTCCACGTGCTTTTTGCATTCTTTCTCTCAAATTCGTTCTTCCATTTGTCAACGCTGATCAAAATAGCAGAAAAAGCGACCATAAAGAGGGGGAAAGTGACTCATTTAGATCGAAAGTAGCATAAAAAGCTGTGAAAACAGCTGATCTGCAAATAGAAAGGAATTCTAGGAATATTTGCAGAGCGAAAACTTGTCGGCAGCAGTACTAACAAAGAGTCAAGACAGTCTTCCTTCTATTTAAGTCACAATTTTTAACCTAAAATCCAACCGAAAAAGGAAGCTTTTGATCACCTTCCGTTATGAAATTTGATATACTAGACTAGACTAAACAGAATAAGAAAACATTGAATCCAAAAAAATTACGAAATATGGCTGTTTTGTCGGGGGAGACGTTTGTGAAGAAATGTCTAAAAACAACATGCTGAGTCAGGCTCGGCTTCCCTTCCGTTCAACAGCAGTCCGCCAACTGTATACACAAAGTGGCCTCTACGATCAATTCTCGTAAAAGAATTCTGGCGCTTATCGAATAATTTACCCAGAATAAAAGTGAAAAGCGACTAGAGGATAAAATCAACAATCACATGCAAAGTTTTTAAAATTAATGTTGTTTCTTTCCGTTAGCATTAGTGGGGTCGACCTTCTTTTGCGGTCGGAAGAATCGAGGAAGGAAGATCTGGATGGCCAAAGCGGCAAAATGGACAACGAAAAAGACCCGTCTGAAAGAAGGAAGGATGATTATTCCCTCAAACTTACGTATAAATAGCAAGACCAGGATTGAGGTGCATCGTGACGAAAGCATATGTGGAATAAGCGAGGGTGACCTGAAGACATTTTTTTTAACAGCATTCCCATCTAAAACTCACTTTAGTAGCCATAAAAGTGACAAAATCGTATGCCATTTTATGAGTGGAATTATCAACAAATCTCCATCGCATACACCGTCGGAACTGAAATTTTCTTTCTTCTAAGCAAATAAAAAAAGAAATTTACTGTAGCTCCAGCTGAGGTCATAATAGCAGCAGTGAAGAAAGTCATATAATATCCGACGGAGACTCCATGCCAGACAGCTGATAGACCATAAGTGGCGTAAGTTCGAATGCTTCCAGGAGTTCTTTCATATGCAATTTTTCTAAGCCAATGACCAGTTTGGATATTCCATCCATCCAATGTTTCTTTGAAACTTTGAGCCATCTAATGGATTCAATTTAGAAGAGGAAGAGCTCCTTACCTCGACTTGGATTGGCTTCACATTGGTGCAAAGTTCCCATTGAGGCTCTCCATTCTTATTGTATCCAGAGAAGCCAAATCCAGACATATTGCAGGTGGCATCAGCTAGAATTAGTATATTTTTCTGTTTGCTGGCATCTTTTTTACCAAAAGTCCAAGCGAAATAGTAATTAACTCGGATTAAGAAGATAGTAAAGAACCACCAGAGAAGCCATTTCCAGATGGGGAGAGCGAGATATTCTTCTTTTGCGATGAGTTCAGGAACATAGGTTCCAACATAGAAAACAACCACATAAAGATAGAGCATAGATTCTCCAAGCTTTTTCAATGCTACTTTGGTAGGAGAAGGATACTATAATCATTTTTTTTTTATAAAATAAAGGACGATTTCAACTACCTGGCCATCCTTATTTGGGAGGATGTGAGTTCCATTCAAGAAAGACATCCAATCAGCGAAGATATTAGAAGGACCAGTCAATACAGTCTAAAAATCTATCTAACTCTTCTTTTCCTTCACCTGGAAATTAAAAATATATGACATATAATCCAACAGAGAAGGAATCTCCTTGACTGCCTCTCGCTTTTGAGATTCATTCAAAGTTTCAGCTTTTCTTCCCATTCCGTCGTGGATTGAAAAAGCGATGAGGGTGATTTTTTGAACAGCAATCATGATTGGACCAGTTACATCGAGATAATAGGAGGTGAGTAGGAGCCATCGATAAAAGTGAATCCAAAGCAGGTAGCCAATTGAAAAAACGAACACAACTCTGGAATTTTCTCAATTTAGATCCTCTTTTTCTAGCAAGAACTGGTTGCAAGAAAGATAAGATTGTCCTGTTCCTTTCTGCTCCGCTTTCTCCTGCGAACTCCCATGGAAAAGTTTAAGGACGTCATGCGATTAAATTCCGTAATCTTATCTTTCTCCGGCATCAACCCGGGTACAATGGAACTCACTTGTGGACATGCTTTGGCGGTGTGAGATACATGAGAGCATAACTGATCAGTGTGTTGGCTAACAGGTGTTTGACAGCTCGTCCGAAGCAAAAGAAACAAAACAAAAAGCCAATCAAAAGTGGCACAAGTGTTCTGACCTAAAAGAAGAGACTTTCTTCTTGTTGTTTTTCTCCCTACCTGTCGGGGATATTTCCCAGCTGGACAAAGGATCCGATAGAAATAGGAGAGAGGGATGGCGGAGAAGATACAAATAACAAAATTGACTTTGTCCACTCCAATACCGAGGCTTTGTGCCAGCGGTTCGAAGAAAGTTGAACCATCGTAAAAGGTCGATAAACTGGGCATGACTTCAAGTGGAAAACTACCCTGAGAGAGCTGTTTATTTGGTTTGTTTTTGTTCTAAAAGGAGAGCGACAACTCGTGAGGACATAAGGTCATTTGAAAAGTCAGGAATTCCAACCAAAAAATGATAAAAGGAGATAATAAGAAACTACTTTGAAGAAGGCAGATAGCGTTTGATTTATGATCTTATCGTGCAAAAAAGTGCAGAAGACACTATGGGGCGACGAGAGAAAGATCAACCACCTTGTCTATTTACAGATCTAGCGCAAAAATTGATCAGACTAAGGAAATGTCTAGAAAATGGGAGAAGTTTTAAATTTTTTTGTTGATGATTTGATTCTAAGAATACAAAATTCCAATCTCACAAAAAAATTTAGGCTAAATTTGAAGCCCAGCTCTAACATCTTGAGCCAATTAATGAGCGGAAGGTCAAATTCTCCACAGAAAAAAGTAAAATTTCAATTTTTCGGGACTTTCGGATGATAGAGTTTATCAAATTTGTGGCTTCTAGCGCTCTAATTCTCAGGAAATAGAAAGCGAGAAGGAAAAAAGCAAGATTAATGGGATTTCTCTCCAAAAAAGTGAGAATTTCAATTTTCTCAGGGATTCTCAATGACAAAAAGGGGAAAGAAACTCCAGGAATTTTTGGCTAAAAATGGCTTCAAATCTCCTCTAACCCATGGGAAATTAGGCTTTTTCCTCGAGAGATCACTGGTCGGCTGTGAGACCAAGCAAAAGCGAGGTCTCTAGAGATTACGACTCCTTCTCACCTGCTAGTAAAATATTCAGCTTGCTGAGCCCCAGAGGGAAAAAAAGGCGCCCTTCCAATTATCTAGCACAGCTAAAGCCTTTACCTAATCGCAACTAACGCTAAAACCGGAAAAAGGAACTGAATTTTTTGTGGACTCAATGGCTCTCTTATTGACTGAATCAGAGAGAAAATAACAGGCGGTCGATCTTCTGACCGATTGTACTACAAAAAGCGAGGAGAGAAGAAGAAAAGACAACTGGTAGACAGAAGATAGGAGAAGAAGAACTACAGACAAATGGACAGGAGGTGGTGGTGTGAGACTCTCGATTTCTTTATCTTCTTCTTATCTTATACTCTCAGACTACGAATCAAAGAAACTAGTTGAAGGGGATCATTCCCAGCTTTAAAGAAGAGCGAAGGTGCGTCTTTTTCAACTGAAGTCCATCGAAAAAAGATCACGCCACCTCTCAGCGCAATGGGAGGAGATAGAGACGCAGGGAGAGTCTTTCACGTCGAGCACTAGCACGTGTGGGTCAGTTTGTCCATGCTGATAGATATTTATAGCTGAGAAAACAGTCATTAACCACGTGGAGGAACCAAAAAAAGCGAGTGATTTTTTCTAAAAAAAAATTTTTTTTAAAGTCCAAATATTTTATCTTGATTGCATAATTTTGCCATTATCATATAAATACGGTTGAAATTGAGATTATTAACGACGGATAAAAGTACAATTTTGATTCTCCCAACTATCCATATCCCTCGAACAAAAAACCTTGGCAGGTGTACCAACCAATTGGGCCATCTCAGTGCGGGTTTTTCCTCCAGACATCTTTCCAATGTAGTCCAAGACGGCTGAGGAGACATGGGGAATTACGAGATAATCAGCCGCCTAGAAAAATTTAATGCTTCAAGAGGAGAAAACTACCTTGAGTAATTGCTGCAGCTCATCAAAATCTAGCGAATTTAGGAAAATTACTATCTCCTTTTGAGAATTATCTTCTTTTTCTCGGAAGATCTTGCAAGCATCCATGGTCATTTCCAGGATATTATTGGTTAAATCAGGAATTTTTTTGGATTTCACCATTTTTCTGCTTTTTCTATACTGAAAGGCAGAAATCTCAACAGAAATAGTATCAGAATTGGGAGGAATTCCAAGGGGAATCAATTCTCTGATTTTATGTCTAATCAACTCGCTCTGGAAAGCATCCTCGGCGGCATAAACTCCTTCTCCAAGAAATAATTCCGAATCGCGATAGTCAGTGATCTGCAAAATACAGCTGTAACCTTCTTGGAAATTTTTTTACCTCAATCTTAATCATAAGTTTCTTTTCAGCCAACTCCGCTCCTCCAATCGTCGGCTTCTCCATCACCTTAAAGCTAAAAGTCAAGAAAACGACTAAAAACCAGGCAATTAAATGGAAGCCAACCGTACAACAAGAAAAGCACCATTTAAAAAAAGTCACTTTAATAATTACAACGGAGCACAATATTGAAATTGGAACTTGACTAAAGCTTCTTTTCCCTTGTGATGATTGAAGTTTTTGATTCCAAGAATGTCAGCGATCGTTTGCTTCGGCTTCTTTCTGAGGTGATTGATGACAAAAGTCACCAAGCTGTTATATAAATTCGGTATGTCCATCCACTCCGCATACTGAAATCATTCTTTTAGTGTTAGATCTCTCTTCGCTTTGAATTATTATAGCCTGCAAAGTTAGTTTTTTTAATCGACTCGAGGAATTATGGTGGCCAAGAGTCTTGTAAAGATTCAACCCTCCTAGTAAGGGCTACTGTAGGAGGATTTAGGATCTTTTTGAGTCTTATTCAGCCTTCGATTTCGGTAGCTCAGAGTCTCGAAAAGACAATTTTCTTTCGAGAAGCTACAGTAATCTTTTAAAATTATAGATTTTAGCTATTAGGTCTTCCCAAAGAGACCTACTGTAGTCCCCAACTTACTGAGCGAACTCTCCTCAATTCGTCATCATCAATCGTTGAAAACAATTGAATGTCTTGTTCAGTCAACGCTCGATATTTCTTCTTCCTACAGATCCAGAACTTATCATTCTCATGATATTTGCAATATTCGTATGCGATGGAGACAGTTTCTAAGGTATATTTCCTCAAGGTTGGAATAATTGTCTCGGGATTTTCTTCCTCTATATCTTCACGTTTAATCGCATGCTCGTCGAGAGTTTCTCTAAGGAAAAGGCTTTGAAGAGCTGCTTCTGCTGGGATATAGATGAGCACTTCGTCCTTCTTGTCGATATATTTGAAAGCCTGAAATATAATGAAGAATAGCCTCCATTTATTGAGGATTTTTCAAGAAGATTTTCCTCTGAAATTGAGCCCCTTTAGACGACATTTTTTCAACATCCATGCATTCATGCATAACCTACCCGAAAGCGGAAAGTAGTTCCAGAAAAGTCTTCTTGATTAACCATTGTGGGTCTGAGTGGGAGTGCATAATCAAACGAAACATAACCCATTTGTTAGCGAGCTGTAGGGGAGGAAGCGTCTGACGAGGCGATGACTACTCATCGCAAAAGACAACACAACAGGAATACTGTAGGGGAAAAAATAAAGTGGACTCCTAGGCATGCACTCACAGCAAATTGACCCTATTTGGATTCAAGCTATGTTCCTCATTTTATGTACATATGACCAGATTGTTTTTAGGCCAAAAAGCTACCCAGAAAGCAATAAATACTGTACAATATGTCGATAGGGAGAGTTAGAGAGAGAGCTCATATGTCACAGATAGATATCACAGGCCGTATTTTTCATACAATTTGCTATATACAAAGCGGAGAATTTCATTCTCAGCTCGGGGGCGGGAATCCGGTTTCAGGCCGGAGAGAGCCCGATTCAGACTTATGTAGAAGCTGGCATCGTCTCGTTCTGCATGTGGAGAGCCGAAGGAACTCGTCCTTGGTCGTTTTATCAACGGCTCCTGAAAATTTCTGTTATTTCGAGGGGAAAATAGGACTCAGATAATTGACTTAAATTTGGGGGCGAATTGATTCAGCTAATCTCATTGTTATTCTCGCTCGCATTGAGTCAAAAACAACGCTTTGATTTTATAATAAAGTTTTTTAGTCGAAGCAAATTTTTAAAAATCTCTCTAAAAGCGAGAAAAATGGGCTAGAAACCTATAAAGCAAATGATTTTCTAGATTTTTCTCCCACCTTTGGCTCTGGATCACTTTTCTGTAGCTCCATTTCTTTTCTTACATCCGATTCATGTTCTTCTTGTTCCACCTTGATTGTATTATTAAAAACCGAATCGAGGATGGAACTACTCGGCCCGGGAATCTGCTCCACTTCGGCGTCTTCATCCCCCGAGATGGTAGGAGAAGTCATCCTCAATTCTGGCTGCTGATGGTTTACATTTTCTTCAAAAAGAGAGGCTATCGCATTGAATGGATAGGCAGCTGTCTCGTGTTGTATCCTCGCCAAATCCAGCATTTGATCTCCAACTTTTGGTCGTATTTGGTCCTTTTTAACTATAAAAAAGAAAGGAGATTCAAAATAAATCTAACAGGGGTTACCTCGTATCCGTCGTTCCTTCAACAACTCTAGATTTTTCTGTTTATCCAAGATTTCCCTGGCTATTCTGAGCTCTTCCGGGCCCAAATAACAAATATGATCGAGTTTGGCTGGATCTTCTAGGAAATATTCACCAGCTATCTGGAAAAATTACTGTATTTTATGGAGACAAAAAAAGGCTGATTTTCGTTTTCCGGGGGGCCAAAATGTTCTACAAAGTTGAAGATTTCGTTCTCTTCTACAACTTTTCTGCAAAGCATGTTTTCTTCCGTAAATCAACTCTACGAACTAGAAAATGCGAATTTCTTTCAAGCCAATAAACAGCTTTAATTGGCTCTTTGAAGCGAATAACGACGCCTAAAATGAATGCGGCAAAGTAAATAAATAAAAATTTAGAGAGAGCTCACCAGAATTCGGACATATTTTTTCCTGGATTTACACCTGGCACAGGCATAATTGTCAGCCTTTTGATGATTCTTCCTATGCAGAATGAAGCGATAGTCTTTCCCCGTCTCTGGACACGTATAGAGCACGGCATCCTTGTCGGAATGGTCTGAAAATTAGGCTAATAGAATTAGACGTCAGAAATCTGTTTTCCATTGATCGCATGACGAAAAACATGCAGCTAAAAATGCGCCAACAGGAACTGCGTCTATCGTTGACCGATCTGGCAATTAGCCAAGACACTTTTTGGTCGCCCTTTGATCGGATTCATTTTCAAGATCCAAAATATGTTTTTATTGGAAAACCCCCTTGAAATTATCAACAAGGAGGAGAAAGGGGAAAAGAACAACTCTCTCTCTCTCTTGGTGGTGTAAACCCTCCTAGAAAAAGAGTTGTGAAACCGGGGCATTTGGGCGTAACTGAGACCCCCGAGGTCATTTCTTTGGTATCAAATATCTGGTTAGAACCAGAGCCAACTAATAATTACAGTCCTTAGAGGCAAATTGGTGTCAAAATCCAACGGTAAATGGCTAGATTCAGCTTCCTAACTCAAATTCTCTTAAAGAAATAATGGAAAATCTTGCCAAACCTAGCGAATATGCCCATAATCAAGAGAAAAAGGTTACTAGGACTCGTCGTCTAGGAGTTTAGCGGTCAGTCGGCGTCTCCTAGCAACTTTCTCGGCCGAATTGTCAACAATCCTCCCTCAAAAATAGTAAAGTTGGATTCCTAAAAGGGTTTAAAAGCGATTGGAGACCCCAATTTTGAAGATTTTAGCAGCTCAATGCTCTTTCTAGACCTCCTAGTTTTAGAGAATACAATAATTTTGATCCAAAAACACTGGAAAATTCAAAAAAGCTGAAGAAAATCCCCCTTTAGAGGTCTGGCTTCAAGGCATAGAGTTCCTACAGTAAATCTCAGCGGCTCTAGTTGCCCCAATTTAGAATTCTTGATGATCAAATCTGCCGAAAATAAAGAGAGTTCCCTTTCAACAGCTGACCAAATCTTGCCGAAAGGTACGTTCTCCCTGCATGACCGCGTGACATCATGTCGCACGTGCCCCCACCGGGCCAGCCGCCAAAAAACATCATACGTCAGCCCCTTGTGAAATGGCTTTTACCCGGATTTTTAAATATAATTTTTTTTTAATTTAAAAAATAACTCTTAACAGTAGTAACTCTGAAACGAACCATTCATTGGGACGAGCGTTCCTTTCCATTGGGTGATATGAGTCATTCTTGGTCCGGCATGTTCTTCTGGCTGAATGGCCTCATCAATTATTAATTTAAGTTCCGACGCTTCCATTTTAATGGGCATAAAATCTGAAAAAGTTGAAAAATCGAATTGAAAAGGCGAAATAGAACGCGAGAGAGTAAAAGAGAAATCAGCTGACTCGTCCAGAGGCACGCCACGGAATAAAGGAGAGAAGGGAACTGTGTGGCGTGTGTGCCCGCTAGAGGGAGGCAATCAATCGGCCCCCTGGACGACAATGACACGTGCACTTCTCTCCTTTCTCTCCCCGCTCCCTGTCTCCCGACTATACGTACACATTATGCACGGAGTTGAGACGAGTCGCGACGCACGCGGGGGTACGCGGCGCGGCTTCAAAACGACAAACAACGGAATGTGTGAGGGCCAGAGGGGAGGAAATCATCACGAGGGGAGAGGATGCTATTTTGACACGACTCTCTGGTATCAGGCGAGGAGGCACGGAGACAACAGAGGAGGATGACCTTTCACAACAAAAGCCAAGTCACTTTTCTGCTTTTTTTTTATAGAGAAAGCGACTGGAAAGTGTTGTCGAAGAGATAAACATTGTCTGTCAGGGGGGAAAGTGTTTTTCCCATCAGCATGCTCCAATCTAGATACAGTCTTGTCAGCCGTGAAAAATAAGAAGGTTAACCAAAATTAGAGAGAAATTGTCCTAATTGTTGAGGAGAAATCAGCTTTTTCAAAAGAAAGAAATATAAGGAAGGAGAGAGATCGTTCCCCTTCCTCTCTCTCTCTCCTGATGAGGCAACCTGCACGAGCGGCACGCATTTCCTGTGGTAACTTGATAACTTTTTTTCTGCTGATACAGCGTTCTGCAACTCGTGACTCGGGTTGCCACGTTGCTCACATAATCTATGGGAAATTTACAAAAAAATGGGTGGATTTTTCTCTTCTTTGCTTGGAGAAGCGAGAAGAGCTCGTAAAACATTAAATGGAAGCTTTCGACGTTATCATTAGTGTTAGCTTTCTCCCAGTTTTTTTAGATTTTATGATTTTATCAGCTGAGAGAAGGGTCTGAGCGAGGACTGTGATGACTAATGAATTAGAGCTAATCTTATGTTTTGAGAGAAATTACTTCTCGCTTTTGATCTCTCTTCTTTCTTTTGCCTGAGACTCTAAAAACAAGATAGGCAGTTCTCCCTCTTGATCGAGTACACATACGCTTGTGGTTTTTCTCTTTTCACAGAAACGGCAATCGCTTTGTACTCGGCTTCTTCTCGACTGTAAACTGACCATCGAGCGCGGAGTATAAAGGCGGGGAAAGGGAGGGGAGAAGCAGCAGCAGCAGCGATGTCGCGAACTGTGGTAACTGCGGTGACTGGCTTGACGGCCATCACGCTGATTGGGACGATTTTCTTCGTCTTCTCCATGTTCAACGACATCAACAATTTCTATGAGGATGCGTTGAAGGAGCTCGAGGAGTTCAAGGTTTTTCCTCGTTTTTTTTTCTAATGCTCTCTTGATTGTAGGACGTCTCGAACGCCGCCTGGAAGGGAATGATGCCCGACGGATTAGAGTCCATTCTCCGAGCTCCTCGCTCCGTCCACAGACATCGCAGACGCCAGGCTGGACAATGCAACTGCGGAGCTCAATCCTCCGGCTGTCCTGCTGGACCTCCCGGACCTCCTGGTCAGCCTGGAGCCCCTGGAGAGGATGGACATCCTGGAGACTCTGGAAAGCCTGGAAACAGCGGAAAGAGCGTTGCTCTGGCTCCTCCCGGTTCTGGATGCATCAAGTGTCCCGCCGGACCTGCTGGACCTCCAGGAGCGCCCGGACCAGCTGGACCTGCTGGACCTGATGGCCAGCCCGGAGAGGATGGAGAGGAGAGCGGCGAGGGACCGGCTGGACCTCCCGGACCTGCTGGAGACGCTGGAGCTCCTGGAGGCCCTGGACAAGCTGGACAGCCTGGACGTGCTGGAGCCCCTGGCAAGAAAGGACGTGGACAGCCCGGACCCGCCGGAGCCCCAGGACCTGCTGGAGCCCCCGGACAAGCTGGAGGACCTGGACAGGCTGGCGGTCAAGGACCCGCTGGACCTCCCGGCCCCGCTGGACCCGCTGGAAACCCCGGAGCTCCCGGAAGCGATGGACAACCCGGAGGACCTGGCCAGGCTGGATCTCCCGGCTCCGATGCCGCCTACTGCCCTTGCCCGTACGTTTGATTGAGTAGATAGATAGACTGAGAGTACAATTCAGACCTCGTGGCGGCTCTCCTCCTGCTCCCTCTGCTGCCGTTCACAACGAGCCAGCCACTGGCGGCTACAGGCACCGTGCCATGTCTCGTCGCGTCGTCAAGAAGCATCGCGTCATGAGAAAGAAGGCTGCCGCTGCTCGTCGTGTCGCCGCCAAGAAGGCCTAAATAAACTCTTTCTAATCACTCCTTTACTTGCGTTTATTCTCTAGGTATTACGCTAGATTTTTTAGAACTCTTCTCGACTTTTCCTCCTGCCAGACGCTATCCGAGCAACAACACAGCTCCACTAAAGACGAGGAATAGATGTATAAGCAAAGAATGTTAATTTTTGAGGCAGTTTGGGTCCATCAATCCACCAATAATCTACCGTATTTTTAATGCCTTACTATTTTTATTCGTCCTTCGTGCTTTTTAAAATCTTTTTCATAATTTTTGATTTTCTACAATGAACTTCACAATGATAGAAGTTTTGTTTGCTACGACTCCTTTAATTTTATGTTTAATATCGCAAACGGCTGGCGGTTGTCTATTGACTTGGACTCAAAGTAATTCTCAATGGATACAAATCATCCGTTTCAATTTGGACGCAGTTCTCGAAGATTTTCTTGCAGCTCCCTATCAATTGATATTTTTATGAGTTGCATCTCAAAATCCGGAAGTTTCTTATCAGTCATCTGCTAGCACCTTCTATCAGTTTCCTTTCAGCTTTTCTTTTAACTAGCTACAACTATTTTTCAGCCATCTGTCTTTAAAAATGGAGTCTGATCCGAGTCTTGAAGAGAATGTAATTGAAGTAGAACAAAATACATCGGTATGATTTATTCTAACTTTTAGACTCTGCTTGTAGGTCTTAATCTTGGGCGGTTTGGGACCTCTGAGTACAATTTACTTGTTCGATTCGAAGGTTCAAAGTTGGAAGAAACTGAGCATCACTCTTCCAGTGCCATTGGGTAGTTTTGGAGTTGCTGTGCTCAATGAAGAAATCTATATTTTTGGAGGATGTACCAGTTATCGTTATGGTATTCAGCAGGATTGTTTTAAATTGAAAGATGATGGAAGTTGGATCAAATTGGCATCGCTAAATCAAAAAAGATCTCTTATTTCCAGTAGCTCTCTGGTTTACAAAGGAGATATCTGGGCTATTGGAGGAAAATTTAGAGGGTCTTTAAAATCAGTAGAAAAGTATGATATTTCGCAAGACAAATGGACCAACATGCCGTTAGTTTTTCTCAAAATTCAATTAAAAGCCTTCCAGAGAAATGAATTATGCAAGAAGGAATGCAGCAGCAGCAGTATTTAAGGATCGAATATTTGTCACTGGAGGATGGCCATTAAAACCTGTGGAGATGTTTGATCCAAAACTACAGAAATGGATTTTATTTTGTGATTTGCCTTTTGAAATTGACGGCCATACGATGCTAATCAGCAATTCAATTCTATCCATTTTTGGAGGCAATTCAGAATTTAGCCGATTAAATAGCGTATGGGAAATGGATATCGAAGATCCCGAGAAGAAATGGACACAAAAACAGAGTTTTAAATATCCAAGACATAGATTTGGAATAGGAAAACTCTCAAATGGAATTATTATATTTGGTGGGGATGCGAAGCTGAATAGTGAAACATCCGAAATATTTGATGGAAAGAAATGGATTGATGGACCAAAACTACCTCAAAAATTATTTCATTTTACTTATACATCCATTTCCCGATCTCTTGAAGAAAGACTTCTGGAACAATTTTTTTAAATTCGATTTATCCTCCTGCCAACCTGTTGCTTCCAACCAGAAATCAAATTTGATTAAAATATTTTTTTAAATCTAATCGCGATCGGCTGGGAAAAGAAATCAGCCAGAAATGGTATTCTTTTAACTCGTCTTCGGTCTTCCCAATCCGGTTTTATTTCTTCTTTATGAATGGTTGTTCCCTCGATTTTATTCTTTGCCTCATCGGCTTCTTTTTGTTTTTTCTTTCCTCAACATTTTCTTGCAACTCTTCCTCATCTTTTTCAGTCTTTTCGTAGGCTTCATGGAACGAATCGCAGCTAAGATGAATCCAAAAGAGCAACAAATTCCCGTAGAAGTGAAGATTAAAGTCAAACGAATAGTCAAAATGATTTCTTCTTGAGTCTTTCTTTTTAAAAATATTCTTCCATCATCTTTTGAGGATAGCCGTGCGCCGCGCATACGCAGTAGGACCCAAATAGTCCAAAAATGTCAAAAAAATTGTCTGATTTACGGCGAGCATTCTAAAGAAAAGCTTAATTTTACTAGAATTCTTAATTATTTTCAACATAAAACAAATTGCGATCTTAGAGTTTATTTGTTTTGGTTACTGATAGGAGGAGAAGAAAGGATTGTATTCCCGTCTGAATTTTAAAAGTTAATCAACACATTAATTTCCCCACCTGCTGACTGAATATTCAAACTCCTAGGATATCCACTCAAAATAGTCGCCTGCTTGACAATTATCTTAGTGATTTTGACAACTTATTGTTTACTTTTGAAGACATCTAGAGTCATTTCACCGCTTCTTAGAGAATTCTTTTTCAATCACTATTTCGCGTGAGTTTTGTTTCCTCACCTTTATCTTTTTCCAACTAAAAGGAAAGAATTCTTTTTAAAAATTTAAATGGCTATTTTTAATAGGATTTATATTGAAATTATGGTAGTTTTGAACCAACTTGATTTTATTCGCATCCAGTTGGAACCCGTGGGGATATTGTACGGGAGATATCGTAATCTTGGCGGAATTAGAAAGATTGAGACTGAAAAACATTGATTGAAAATTGGCTTTCCTAGTTAACGTAATTGCTTAAACTTCATGGCTACGATAGCTCAAGAAAGCCTAATTTGACGCGAATTTTTGAAATTTCGAATTGAAATATTTTCTTCTTAAATGTCATCTTGAGACCTAAAAGTCATCCTAGGAACTTGGATAAGCAGAAAATAACTGAACGAGGTTATTTTATATACGTTTATTTCTCAAGTAGTGGCCTTTTCGTATTCCTTAGCAAAGTTTTCGTACTTCTGCTTCATGTCACTGGTTTCGAGAATAAATTTATAGGTTTCCCTGTGCTTATCTAAGAAGTAAGCTAGCATGATTCGATGGACATAGAGGTATTGAACATCCGTCTGAATGCTGTAAGCCCGCTGATGGCGGAGTTTCTTCAGCAATTCATCCATTGCGGCACATTCCTCTCCAGCCGAAAGTCGTTGCATAATATACTCGATTGCCACAATGGATCCAGTTCGTCCAATCCCAGCTGAGCAATGAACTATGATTGGCTGCTTCGATCCGCGAATACCAGATAGCAGCTCCTAAAAATCGATTTTCATTTCAAAAAGAAATAAAACCAACCATAGCGGTTAGTTTGGGTGGTGGAACACCTCGATCAGGCCAATCAGTCCAATGAAAATGGGTGACCAGTCGCGTAATCATCTCTCCTTTGAGGTCTTTGTATTGAATATTGAGCCTAGTCTTCTTAATCGAGTTGTCTGTATTCGGCATCACGAAGGAGTCGACAAAGCTGACTTCGATAGAAAGAG
Organism: Oscheius sp. JU1382; assembly: GCA_932521405.1. Lineage (NCBI taxonomy): Eukaryota > Metazoa > Nematoda > Chromadorea > Rhabditida > Rhabditidae > Oscheius > Oscheius sp. JU1382. Next base: position 9,818,507 of record OW051479.1, read on the forward strand.
ACTGGACTTTAAAAGTTTCACTAGCATTTTGTGGCCAATACTGCGTGCATTTGTTCTTTCCACCTTCAACCACATTGCACAGCATCACGATGATGGTCGTCTCCTCTTGCAGGACCATCGCCCAAAACTCGGTGGTTGTAGATTCCAGAGGAGCCTGGGTGCAGATGAAGCGCTTCGGATTCTGAGGAGTAGCGACATAGTTCGCATGGATGTAGTCGATCGGTACTCCCGGCCACTTCAAGACTACTCGATTGTTATCTTGGCAGGGCACATCTTGATATCTAACAATGAAATAGTTAATTGATTAAAAACTAGCCTGTTTCTGCCAGCTTCGTGGTTATTTTTGAAGGCTTCGACCTTCATATTTGGCATGGTGTAAAGGCGAAGTTTTGAATATTCCTCCCTCAGTCCACCAACTCCAATATTGAGGGTACGTTCAATCCATTTCACCACCTCGCTCCTGGCTTTCGTCTGAACTGGTTTTTGTGGATTTTGGTTCATTGGCATTGAAGGTTTCTCTTCATTCGGCTCTTCCACTGTCTTTAGTGGAGCTGTGTTGTTGCTCGGATAGCGTCTGGCAGCAGGCTTTGCCTGGTCCCTCTTCGTTGGCTTTCCCTTCCCCTGGACGCCCATCTCTGGGCTAGTAAAAGTTAATAACTGATGAAAATTTCAATAGAATTGTAACAATTTAGACTTAGCTTTGACAAGTTTCGACAGCACGATTCCTCTATCAAAAAGTCGAGAAGAGTTCTAAAAAATCTAGCGTAATACCTAGAGAATAAACGCAAGTAAAGGAGTGATTAGAAAGAGTTTATTTAGGCCTTCTTGGCGGCGACACGACGAGCAGCGGCAGCCTTCTTTCTCATGACGCGATGCTTCTTGACGACGCGACGAGACATGGCACGGTGCCTGTAGCCGCCAGTGGCTGGCTCGTTGTGAACGGCAGCAGAGGGAGCAGGAGGAGAGCCGCCACGAGGTCTGAATTGTACTCTCAGTCTATCTATCTACTCAATCAAACGTACGGGCAAGGGCAGTAGGCGGCATCGGAGCCGGGAGATCCAGCCTGGCCAGGTCCTCCGGGTTGTCCATCGCTTCCGGGAGCTCCGGGGTTTCCAGCGGGTCCAGCGGGGCCGGGAGGTCCAGCGGGTCCTTGACCGCCAGCCTGTCCAGGTCCTCCAGCTTGTCCGGGGGCTCCAGCAGGTCCTGGGGCTCCGGCGGGTCCGGGCTGTCCACGTCCTTTCTTGCCAGGGGCTCCAGCACGTCCAGGCTGTCCAGCTTGTCCAGGGCCTCCAGGAGCTCCAGCGTCTCCAGCAGGTCCGGGAGGTCCAGCCGGTCCCTCGCCGCTCTCCTCTCCATCCTCTCCGGGCTGGCCATCAGGTCCAGCAGGTCCAGCTGGTCCGGGCGCTCCTGGAGGTCCAGCAGGTCCGGCGGGACACTTGATGCATCCAGAACCGGGAGGAGCCAGAGCAACGCTCTTTCCGCTGTTTCCAGGCTTTCCAGAGTCTCCAGGATGTCCATCCTCTCCAGGGGCTCCAGGCTGACCAGGAGGTCCGGGAGGTCCAGCAGGACAGCCGGAGGATTGAGCTCCGCAGTTGCATTGTCCAGCCTGGCGTCTGCGATGTCTGTGGACGGAGCGAGGAGCTCGGAGAATGGACTCTAATCCGTCGGGCATCATTCCCTTCCAGGCGGCGTTCGAGACGTCCTACAATCAAGAGAGCATTAGAAAAAAAAACGAGGAAAAACCTTGAACTCCTCGAGCTCCTTCAACGCATCCTCATAGAAATTGTTGATGTCGTTGAACATGGAGAAGACGAAGAAAATCGTCCCAATCAGCGTGATGGCCGTCAAGCCAGTCACCGCAGTTACCACAGTTCGCGACATCGCTGCTGCTGCTGCTTCTCCCCTCCCTTTCCCCGCCTTTATACTCCGCGCTCGATGGTCAGTTTACAGTCGAGAAGAAGCCGAGTACAAAGCGATTGGTAGTGTGATATTGCTAGGAAAAAAACCACAAAACATCTTCGTTTCGAGAAAGAGAAGTTAAACCAGTTTTTTCTCCAAAATGCAACAACAAGGAGAGAAGGAAGTCGAATAATTTATTGCATCATTAAGCTCGCAAAATACTCGTATCAATCTTGGTAAGTAGGAAAGAAATAAATTAAATTTCTAGCGAATATTTCCTGTTGGATTGTGAGTCCAAGGGAAGACGTCTGGACAAGGCGCGCAAGTCTTGAATTGATGCTCATAGCTGCTCAGCCAAGGAGTACGATACATGCATTTATTCGCCTGCTGGCACGATTCCCTCGGATTTGAGCTGAAGCGGGCACGATCGCAACGCAACGCTTCACTCTGAAAGCTCAAGGTCACCATCGACAGATCACGTTCCCGAATGGTCATTTTGCAACCAAAACAACCCTCTTCAATAGCAATTTGGTTTCCAAAAACGATCTATTTGATTAGTTTTTCTCCAAAACCAATAAATTTGTGGGCAATTTTGGTCGATTATCAGACTATTCTTTTCTATTTGTTGGGTGGAAACTTATTGGCTTTATAGTCCATGTTTTGACGCTAGATCGACTTTCTAGATCAATTTCAACCTCAAAAATCGATTCTCGATGTTAAAAATAGCCTAAAAGTGCGATAAAATGCCTGATTTACCTTGTGAATCAAAGTCATCGGTAGGGGATTTTGCATCCATTCGATTAATTGGTGAAGAGTGACTAAAAAGACGTCTTTATGTTGTGTGACCTCATCCAGGAACCTAAAAAAAGTTTTTAACTTTATTTTTATCGAAGGAAATCCCACTTTTGAAGAGCAAACATTCCCTCATTTTTGCCATTTAGCTGAAGGAAATCGGCATTCAATGAGAGGACGAATGGAGCTTTATTCGAGGTGTAGGCTCGATCGAAGTTTGTCAGCAACATATTCGTCTAATTTTTTTTAGGATTTTAAGGAGGATTTTAGGCAAATACCAGCTCTGTTACAGTATTGTTGAGCTCAACTGCCGCCCGAATCATACTCGACCTCCTATAGCTGTCGATTTGTCGTACATAAGCTCCATAGAATTGATTTAACGGGACTTCCCATAGACCTGGGAAGGATCTGAATCATTCTTTTATTTAACAAACAGAATAAGTTACCCAGTTGGACAATTCTCCTCGTAGCAATTCCAAGGAACAGCGTAATCGAGGGTTTGTGGCCAGTAGGGCTCTCCGTGGATTCCAGGATTGGCTGAGAGGGTATTGTCATATAAAAATCCTGCCCTTTTCATCATCTAAAAGCCAATTTTATTTATCATTTTGATGGGAACTCGCCTCAAATTGGGCATCACTTCCAGCTGATAGCTGAGGTGCACGCATTCCGACGATCTTCTCCTCAGGAATGTTACCAAATTTGGCTAGAATTCGTCGCTGGCCATCCATTTCATTCAACCAGCGAGAGGCATTTTCTCCAGCCATGTTGGTGTGCCTAAAAAGTCTTTAAAAAAGCTCAAAAATCAATTATTACGAGATAGAATTAGAAGCAATTTCCATGTCTTGATCAGCCAGCCATTGCACCGCGTCATAATTTGTCCACTCATGAGAGATGAAGAAAGTTGCCTTGGCAGGGCAGCCATTTGGATTTCTAGAATTTTACATTCTTGTAGAAATTGATCTCCTCTACAACTTTACAAAACATCACTTTGTCTAAAATTGTCCCAAAATGATTTAAAAAAATCAAATTTTCTGTGCATGATTCAACTTTAGCTCAGAATTTTGAGTGATTTCATTAATTTTTATGCTTTTCTCTTTTTTTTCTAGAAAATAATAGAATTACTTGTATCTTTCTTGGCTGAACAGAGTCAAATAATCGGGAAGAGTTCTCCCATTGACAGCATCGTCAAAGGTGAGAACAACGAATTGCGGGATATCTTCGATAGGCGCCGAAACGGGTGGGTTTCTTCCTAAAATTTTGATTGATTTAATAGAATATTTTCCAACCAGTTCTTGTGCAGAAACAGTCAGGCAGTTGGCAAGCAGTTGAGTCACAAGGCTGGGCAGGAGCTCGAGGAGACAGCTGGGCAGAGAAGCGGAGAGGCCCTCCAGTCTCGTGGTCGATGTCAGAGCTCTGTGAGTCTAGAATTTTTCTTTTTTAACGAAATAAAAGTAAACTCACTGATGTGCCTACAATAACCATCTTCTGCGTAATGATTCGAGTCGCAGAGACACATCCCAGCTACACAAGTCGAGCCACCGGAGCAGACTTCTCCTTGTCCGCAGCGGGCTCCAGGAGCTACGAAGAGGGCTGAGTCTTTACTTTTGCAGACTCCATCAACTATTGTGTGGCGGACAGCGCAGATGCACATTTTGGCGTCATTGTCGCAGATGGATCCACCGGTACATTGCTCTCCTTGGGAGCAGGAAGCTCCCGGCTCGGCGAGGTTCACTAAAAAGCCTCAATTTTGATTGAAAATTAGCCATCCTAGACTCAAATTGATAGGAGGAATCGATTTTTCACGTAATTTTGCACTTACATCGCACGCAGTGACCATTTTTAGCGACTAATGGAGATTTGCATTGACAGCGTCCGTTGATGCAAGCCGAACCATGTAGGCAGATATCGCTGTCTCTGAAAAACTCTCTCTCATGAAACTAGAGAAAAAAATACCTGCAAGTGGTGCCGGCAACTCGGCCTCTCATTTTGGGAACGGATCTATCGGATGGAATGATTTGGATGGGTGCTTGAGTGGGATAGATGTCGATGATGGGTGGAAGAAGGGTTGGAGGAGTCGCTGGGGTTTGTGGTTGGGTTGGTGGGGGAGGAGGAATGGTTTGTGGGATAATTGGTCGTGGAGCAGTCGTCGTTTCGGGGGCAGGCGGAACAGTATAGAGAATTGGAGCAGCAGTTGGTGCTGGGAAATTTGGCCATTGTGGTCTCTGAAAAGGATTTCTGTACCCTTAAAATAGCTCTTTCTAGGTTAAATTTGATACCGGGAATCGATTTTTCAAATAATTTTTGGCTAGAAACTTCTCAAAAATGGACAAAGCGATGAGAGATCAGTTCAAAATGGTTGAATTCCATCACAATTAGTCCTATTTTTGAGGAGAATCCCACCATTTAGAGCAAATTTAGGCTCACAAATCGATTTACAATATCCATTTTTACTAGAAATCAATAAAAATTAACAACTTACGGCAGTTTCAGGCTGAATAAATGGCCTTCCAGTGCTCGGAGAAGGAACATTCCAAGCCGGTCTTGCAGGAATTGCGGGGTCTACAGCCAACGATGGATCGGGAAGCGCGGAGAATGTCTTTTGCTTTGATTGCTGAAGGTAGATGTCAACTTATTATAGTGGGAAAAAAAAACCAACCGGCAAGAAATTGAACCTCTCACACCAGCCATTTGGACTCAAAGCGAAGCCGAGAGAACACTTGCAGACGTCATCCAGGCACTTTGCTCCATTGGTGCAGCGATCCTTCTCCCGATCACATGGCTGGCCATACTTTAGGAGCTTTCGAACAGCTGAAAATAAGAGAAAAGTGCTCATGCAACCAAAGAAGAGTGTGGGAAGCCAAGGCATTCAAGAACCAGCCCATAGAGGCATTCCGATAGAGGAGAATCATACCGAAACCAAATAAAAAATATAGGAATCGAGCTTTTTAGAGCAAAATTGATAGCAGGAATCGATTTTTCGCGTTATTTTAGGCTAGAATTGTCTCAAAATTGGAGAAAATTGAGTCAAATGCTGTATCAGAAAGTGTTCCATCAAGATTTAACACCAATTTTAATTAATTTGTGTGCAAATTTAAACCTTCTAGGGTAATTTTAACTCAAAAAATCGAATCCGCGAATAAAAATAACCTAAAACCACTAAAAAATGGTGCTATTTTAACTGAACCCAGCAATTTCAACTAAAATTTTTCCTCTTTTGTTAAAAATCACACATTAGAGATCACACCAATCCAATTATGAAATAATCTTTTTAATAATAAAAAAATTCATTAATCTGCAGAAAAAATAAATAAGGAAAGACAAATATTAGAGTTTCTTTTGGGGAGGGCTTTCTTCAGGATCATTTTCTCATCTTTTAAGTAAGGGCTGATTGGTCCTGGACAAGAGAGAGAGAGAGAGAGAGGCTTATAGCCTATATGAAGGAGCGAACTGTGTACAAAACACCGTAATTGTAATAAGTTATGGAACGGCGACTTTCTTTTTGCGGGGGGAAAGGCTGGGAAACGAGAAATTCAATCTTTTATGGCTAATCTTTTTGAATTTTGCGAGCTTTTTCTATAAAAATCCTCTAATCTTTAGATTTTTTTTGCTATTTTCTAATAAAGTTCAGAACTATCTAAAAAATTTAGAAAAATCATATAATTGACCTCAAAAAAGTGATTTTTCTAATGAGCTTGGCTCAACTTCTCGCTTAATTTTTTTCCCTAATTCCCCCAATTTTTATAATTTTTGATGTTTGCAAGCTTGTAGAAGAGATCAAGAGCTACAACTTTGCAAAACATCAAAAATTGAGGGAAGTTTGGGAAAATTAAGCGAGAAGGTGAGAAATTTTAAGAGATTTTTGTAGAAATTCGCGCAAAATTCAAAAAAAATTTGGATATTGAGTTTGTCCCAACCTTGGGGAGAATGTCAATAGCTTTTTTTGGTTAAGAGAACTGAGAACACAACACACAAGTAATCTACAGAGAATTGTAGTACGGTAGGGAGGATATGAATAGCCATTTGGAGGAGAAGGAGGAGGCTACCACGATTTGCAGCAGTTGTACTCCTCGGTTGCGAAGCCGCCAGAGGTGATATAGCAATAGGAGCGAGGGGGGCAGTTTGGCTCCAATCCGTTGCACATGATCAGCTTGCCGGAATCATCTCGGGTCGGCTCGTTTCCAGGTGGACAATTGCCGGCGCCAGTTCCCCCAACTTTGTAGTTGCCAGACCCGGCGTTGCCGATTCCTCCGCCACCGCTTCCACCGCTTCCACCGCTGCCTCCTTTGTTTTTCGGCTTAGGACGGCGGATAGGTGGGCCAACTATTCTCGGCTTCTCGGAGGGGGAAAGCAATGGAGACGAGTTTTCATGGGTGACATTCAGCTTCGGCTCGCTGAGAGCTCGATGACGAGCGTAGGAAATCGGGACGGGACGCTCTTGGGCCTCGATTTCTGAAAGAGGTTAATGTGTTTAGTGTGAGAACACCGCAATCGGGAGAGATTAGGGCACAAAACACTTATTTATTGTGGGCTGATTTCTATAAAAATTCACTAAACTTAGGGGATAAGGAGTTTTTTTTTAAAACTAAAACCCTCTCAAAATCACTAATCTAATCGTTTTGTTAGATTCCACCGTGGCTGATTTTCGATAGAATTCGACATTTTTTTGGGTAGTTTTAACCAAAATCGAATCCGCAAGCTAAAATTTTTGGAAAAAGATTCTATTTGAGCCGAGTTAGCTCTCAAACTTAATGGATTCTACACTTCTTTCTTCTTATCTGGTTAAGAAGAGGACCAATTTATAGTCAAATCGAGCTTTCTAGGGTAAATCTGGTATAGAAAATTGATTTTTCCACCCTAAATTCATCAAACAATGAATAAAAATAGCTTAGTTAATCGTGGTGAGACTCATTTTAAGCCAAAAAATCAATTTTAGTCCTAAATCTTTCCCAAAGATAACTAACCTTCAAGAGGTTCACAAACACCAGCATGATCGACCGTTCCTGGACGGCAACGGCATTTTCCAGCCATACAAGTCCTTCCATTTAAGCATTGAGCGTCATTAGAACATTCAACTGTCGCTATAAATCGTAAGATTTCACCCAAAAATTAGAATAAAACTGACTTGCAGGAGTGGTAGGAGCTTGTGTCTGAATCTGTCGAGTAGTTCTAGTGGTTGGAGCAGCTGTGGGAGGAGACATACATTTCTCTCCAAAGGCGACTTGTCCCATCGGGCAGAGACAGTAGCCAGTATCTGCGTCGCATTTGGATCCTCCTGAACAGATCTCCCCATCTTCGCAGGACTCCAAAGGCTTAGCGATGGCCTTCATTGGAGGGGTTGTTGGCTGAGGCACGCTGAGACAATGTCCAGAGACGGCTACATGCTGAGCTGGGCAACGGCATTGGCCAGCATGGCAATGGGAGTTGTTGATACAATCGGTCGAATCGTCACAAGACTCTCCAGCTATAGCCTGCCGACGGGTTGGAATCTCCGCCTGGCACTTTTCGTTCTTAATGTGTGGAGTTTCAAGAGGACAAGTACACAGCTGGAATAAATTGATTAATTTCTCAAAAAAACAGTAGAAATACCTGTGTAGGAGGGGTGCAAACTGAACCTCCTGTACAGACTTGGCCAAGGGCACAAGATTCTCCTGGACGGGCGTATTGAGAAGAGGCAACTGCTGGAAACAAATAAGTTGATTAAATAAAAAAGTTGAAAATACGCAGATTACTGTAATTTTACGCGCTAAAATTTAAATTCTGAAGGTTTTAGAGGGAAAAAGATTCAAAAAAATCAGAAATTCTCCTAAAAAAAATTGCTCCAATTCATAAAAATTATCCTACTGCTTTCCAATTTTTTGAAGGAAAACAAAGCGAACTAATTCTACTGTAATATAGGCCTTTTATTTCGCTTTTTTGGTAAGAAAAATGTCAAATTTTGATTTAAAAATTGCCAAAAATGGGCGACAGTAGCCCAGTTGGTTATTAATTGTTGATTAAAATCTGTTAAAAGATGGTTGATTTGTTCAGTCTCAAGAGTTATTTAACTTTTTAATAGGACTCAATCTCATTCGTAAGAGTGAGGCGAGAAAACCGAGGAAGAGGGTAGAAATAGGCTGAACCTCGTCTCTTCGCCTTCTCATTCCGGGTCAAAGCTGTGTGCGATCAAGCCTAGCAGCAAGTGAAAGCAAATTATTATAGTAGATTACCTTGATGTCTAGCCTTTCCTCTGACTTTCCTCCGCTTTCCAGTCTCATTTGGCGGGACACATCCATCATTGTGGAGGATGTGTCCTTCCGGACATTGGCAGCTCTTGTTGACGCAAATGGTATTCCCCCTAAGGTGTGTGCTCATGCTGTGTTCTTACGGAGAAAAGTTGCTACCTACAAAAGAGGCCAATCGCCTCGCATTCGTTATTCGACGACGAAGGTAAAACAACTCTTGGAGCATGCGTTGTTCCCAATGTGCTGGTCGTTTGACCAACTAGGGGAAGCTCAATGTAGTCTGGACGAGGACGGTAAGAGGAGATAAAGACTGAAAGCGAGGCGTGCAAAAGCCATTCAGCTAATTAGTTGGATTAATTCCTACTTTTCTCTTCGAAAGCGTCTTTCACCTACCGGGAGTAGTCGTCGTTGTCTCACAGCGTCCATTCAAACTGGGTTGCATCCCAGCTGGACAAACGCACAACCCTTCGACACAAGTTGATCCCCCAACACAGGTATCCAAAGGTCCTAAATTATGTTAAATCTATCGCCTAAAAAAAGAAAATACCACATTGAGATCCTGGAGTTCGCTTTCTAGATTGCGATTGAGGATTTGGAAGGGCGTTGAAAATCTTGGGAGTTGAATAAGCTGCTGGCGGATGATAGATAGGAAAAGGGGTCGTATAGACTGGGACTGTCTGGAAAAAAATTAATTAATTTTGGTATCATTTTGTAGAAAAAATCAAGAGCTACAAGATTGTAAAACAAATTAGACAAAGCTATTTAAATTGAGAAAATGAGACGCGAAATTCAAATTTTCTATGGCTTTTTAAGTTTTTTTTTCAAAGATTTTTGTACTTACTCTGGATGGTAGGGTAGGTCGGGGCCCACTTTGGATACAAATTCCCTTTTGGACGATCATAGTCGGATCGGGGCAGATGCACCATCCTTCGCGACAAACCGATCCACCAGTGCATTCTCTCGCCTCGGTGCATGATCCTCCAGGTGGAGAGGTGACCGGCTCATTGGCTAAATCTAATTTACAGGAATGAATTATAATTAAACTGAGTAACTGAATAAACAGAGGTCAGGGCAAGCCATGCTTAGATTAATCACTCACGGTTACAAGACTGGTCTCCCAGTGGACATTGACATTTATTGAAAATACATACGAGGCCCTCGATACAGGCTTGATTTTCGGTGCACCTATGTCCAAAACGAACCATCCCATCCCTTGGGATGCATTCATCATTGATTGGAAGGTCCGCATAACCGCAGATACAATAGCCATCGAAGCAAATCGATCCTTCTGAGCATTTCCTCTTCCCGATGCAGCTAGCACCCGGGCCGACATAGACGGCAGTCAATTTGCTGATTTTTTTCGGCCTAGATGGGGTGATTTTCGTCTTCAAGAAGGGCACTGTAGCCTTGGCGGCTGATTGAATCTTCTCTGAGAGAGTGATTCTCCCAAAATCTAGTGACCGAAAGTCTTGAGGATTTGGTGTAGCGGAGGCCCAAGGAATAGTCGTCACGGGCATTTGAGGTGTCCAGGGGCGATTATTTCGCCTAGGTGGGCTTTGCTCAGCAGACGATTGTTCAAGGGATTCTTCTTCTAGGCTGTTTCTCTCTTGATGAGTCCAAGCTTTGTCTTTAACTTCTTGAGAGACCATCTCCTCTTCAGTCAAAGTCTTCCTCCCAAAGATTTGACGCCAAAGGGGGACATGTTCGACGGCTGGATGTCTTGCCACGCAGAGGTTCATTTCTCGTCTAAATCCATCTTCACAAATGCAGATCCCTTCTTGACAAGTAGCTTTTTCTGGGCAATTTTCATCCTTCTCGCATTCGGTGTCATTGCTTGGTGAGAAAAGCGGAAGACAATCGATCGATTCGCCCTCACAAACACAAACTTTCTGGAGGCATTTGAATCTAAACTGGCAGTCTTTGTCCTCAGCGCAGGGGTTTGCTCTCGGCTTTCTTGCTACTCGTCTCGGCACTTCTACACAAGAACCATCTGCTTCTATCTGCAATGAGCCGCAAACACATTTCGAGTTGATGCAAGCTCCCCCACTGCAGATTGTTCCAGGAACACAAGCTTCTCCAATAGCTCTAACCATAGACGAGGGCACACATCGACCCTTGACGTTCTTAAATTTCGGAGAGCAGGTGCATTTCCCCAGTCCGTCGCAGAATGAATTGTCCATGCAGATCACATGGCTGTTGCAATCCTCTCCAGGATTGGCGGAGCCTGTAGTAGTTGCTAGGGAATCGAGATCCTCCACACATCTCCCCTGCTTGGAGACTTTGCCAGGCGGACAAACACAGGTTCTCAATTCTCCTACACAAATCGACCCATCTACGCAGATCTCTCCTTTGCCGCAGTCGTCGCCCGGCTCCGCAGTGGCTACACATATCCCAAGGATTTCTCTTTTCCCCTCTGAGCAGACGCAAATCTCCTTTACACAGGAACTTCCACCTAGACAGACTTCCCCTTTGTAACAAGGATCTCCAATTCCTGCTAGATCGGCTTTCTTTGGAACGTCGATGCACTCGTCAGCCATGAAGATCATCCCCACAGGGCATTGGCAGATCAATCCCATTCCATTTATATTTAGACATTCTGAGCCGGCTGTGCAATACTCAAAGTTTTGACAATTTTCAAGAGGGGAGCTAAATTGTCGTTGCTCTACTCGATCAACTTCTTTTTCTGATTGATCGATTACTCCATTATTCAACGGCTTGTTTACTGGGGAGAATCTCTTCTTTTGAGTGCAGATGCCATTTTCGGCTGAGCTTCCAGTCGGACAGCGACAGAATTGGCCTCTGCAGACAGAATTCCCGAGGCAGATTGACCCATCGGCGCAATATTCTCCCGGCATTGAGACTCTTACGATCGGCTTGGCTGTTGAAGGAGGCCGTAGAGTTAGCTTTTGATTCCTTTCTGAGATCTCTTTATCTCCATTTTTGGTGTTACTCCCTCTAGCAAATGGCCTTGGCTGGAAGGGTTGGAAAACAAATGGAGAAGTGACTCCCGGATAGGAGACTATATCGGGCAGGATTCCTGGAGGAACAACCACTTTTACATTATTATTATTCTCTTGGTTGTTGTTGGCTGGAAAAGAAGTCGTTGAGGGCGCAGAAAACTCGTCTGGATAACCCCAAGATTCGGGTGTTTCTTCTTCCGGCTGGAGATAGGATCCCTGCGTTACAGTGACTATCTGCTTATGGAACGATTGAGGAACTCCAAAGCTTTCTGGCTTAATTACTAATGGCTGAGTATTTTCAAAGTTTTGTTTTCCCGCATCGAAACTAGTCGAAGCTTCTTGTGACCATTGACTGGGAAATCTAGACCCAAAATTAATAGAAGAAGAAGCTCCCTGGTTTCCAAAAGAGTTCCTCCCAGGACCAAATTCATAGGGAGTACCTCCATCGCCTGTAACTCCTCCTCCCACTGGATTTAATTTCATAAAACTTTCTGTCCTTATTCTCTCTTGCATAGGAGCTTGTGGTCCATCGTTCCGATTAGGTGGAAAGCCAGTTTCAATGAATTGATTAGCTCCACTGGTTGGAACGCAGAATCCTTCGATTAGATTGTAGCCAGTTTTGCAGAGACAAAATCCATTATCACAATAGGAATATTTATGGCAGTTTCTTGAGGTAACGCAAGCCATTCCTGGCTTGGCTGCGGTTTGCTGACAAGTCCCATCTTGGGTTGACATTCCTGAGGGACATTCACAAACTCCTGACATAATTCCGCAATAAGAGTTGAAGGCGCAGATCTTTCCTTCGCCGCACTTTTCGCCAGGTCGGCGGAGATCTGGAGCACTGCAGGTTTTTCCATCCCTACTGGAGCAGACGCATTTTCCGTTTAGACAAAAAGCATTAACTTCGCATTGGTTGGTGGAGGAGCAGGCTTCTCCCGCTTTTAGGACTTTCTCACAAGCGCCTCCACTAGCTCTAAATCCAGGGATGCATTGGCATTGGGAATACTGGCAGTAGGCATCATTTGGACAATCGTCGTTTGTCTCACAAGGGGAGCCATAAATCACTTCGAGAGTTACTGAATTTGGACGAGATTCAGCCAGTCCTGATAGGGGATTGTTCTTTATTTCCAGTTCTAGCTCTTCAATCTCATCTATTTTGGATTTAAATTGAGTTTCTTGATTGATAGATGAACCTTGGAATTTATTAAAAACTGGATAGACGTTGGCTCTTTTTGCGCATTTTCCATTCACATCGGGGACTTCATCGGAGGCGCATTTGCAATAACCTCCAATACAGCGAGCTCCCCCTGCACAGATCAGTTCTGGAGTACAGCGTTTTCCAATTGGGATAATGGTGATTTCTTGCGGAGAGACGCATAACTTTCCATTATTGACTAGCTGCCTTACGCAGGTGCAAATCCCATAGATGCAATGTGCCTCGCCAATGCAGTCGTTTCCAGCTTTTGGGTCGCATATTCCGCCAGGAAGGACTTGGTTTATTGCTGCTCGGCAGGTGTTGTCGACGATGGTTTCCCCGTTCTTACAGCGACAGACGCCTTTGATGCATTTAGTCCGGAAGGAACATTCCATGCTTAGGGTGCAGAGAGAGCCGGGGAGGGGGCCCTTCTCAGGGAGGATTCCTCCAGGTGGCTTTCTGGGAGGAGCGGCAGAGGGCGGAACTCGACAGGAGCCTTCTTCATTCACTTTTCCTTCTTCGCATTGACAAATCCGGTCGATGCAGAGACTCCCGCCAGTGCAGTTAGTCCTAACGTCACACGGCTGACCAGGCGCAGAGACCAGCAGATTATCAACCAGTATCTCTGCTTGATATCGCGAGCCAACGCATTGATCTTGGATGATCACTTCATATTCCTCACATTGACAGACTTTATCTCTACAGCGAGAACCACCAGAACACATGTCTTTTATTCCACATTCCATGCCAGGTCCTTTAATGTCTCCAGGAACTACTTCAGCTACTTTGACAGCCAACTCCTGGCGTTTGACGCATTTCCCCGAGAGGGCTATCGTCTTCCCGATGCACATACAAACTCCAAATCGGCAAGCAGAACCATGAAGGCACTTTTGACCAAGTTGGCAAGATTTACCAGGAGGACTAGGCTGCATTATACAAGCTCCTTGGGAGAGAATATAACCATCGAGGCAGCGACAAAGGCCGAAGTCACAAACTGAACCCGAGGTGCATGTTTGTCCAGTAGAGCAGCGTCCTCCAGGTTGTTGTTGGCATCTAGAACATATGTTTTTAAAGTTTGTAGAACATAAAAACTTCAAAAAGCATGAAAAACTAAGTTTTTTGGGTAATTATAGCCAACTTTTCTTGAGTTTTTGAATTTTTTTTGGATAATTTATCAAAGAAATTAGAGAAACTCACCTCCCGTGGAGTTCGGTAGAGCCGTCAATGCATTGGCAAACGCTGTCTTTGCAAACTGATCCTCCAGCACAACGATCAGTTCCCCAGCAAGCGGAATTCAAACTCTTATAGACGATAGGAGTAGGCGCAGAGACTGGGCAGAGTCCTGTCTGAAAGGGTTATTATTGTAAAATAGGACTCTATTAGACTCACATCAGCTGAGCAGATGCATCGATTGTCAAGGCATTTTTCATTCTCTTGGCAATCAGAATCCTCGGAACAGAGAGCTTGACTTCTAGCTTTTGTCTTCGCTTTACATTTGCCGGGAAAGCGACATCGACAGACACCGCCGTCGCAGACGGAATCAGTTTGACAGACGACATCACTGCTGGTGCAAGTGGCTCCGATGGGAACTTCTTGAGGCCTACAGTAGCCGTCCCTTGGTTGCCAACCTCGTAGACAGCGGCATTCGCCTTTGAGACAGACGCCGTCCCCATTAGAGCAGCTCTGTGCACCCGGGAAACAGACAAGGGCGGATGCTTGTCGACGAGTTCGCGATTTTGGGAGACATTTTCCGTCTTTACAGGATTGGTTAATCTGGCATGCGGGATGGCATTCTGCAAGGTTAGGGGGTTAAAAGGAGCACACAATGATTTTATTGAATCTTTTAGGTAGGGAGAGAGAATTGCATGCGACTTGAATCTTTCTCTCCCTTCGTGCAGCGTTTTTTTGGCGTGCGTGCTATTTTGTACCTGGGACGCATGTCTGATCAACTGCTCGATTTCCCTCTGGACAAACGCAGACACGATCGATGCAGCTTGTTCCGGTATAGGCGGAGGAGCATTGGAGATCAGAGCGACAGCCAATCTGACCAGGGTAGACGACTGAAAGGACAGAGGAAAAGTGGAGAAACAGACAGAGAAAGAGGTGCAAAACGGCAACGGAATAAGCCGAGTTAATTCACTTCTTATAGATTTTCGAATAAGAAAAAGCAACTCACTTTTCTCACAACGACCCTCAATATTCACATGAGTTGAGAGGCATTGACAGGATGGTGGATTTGTATTCCCATTGCAATAAGCTCCAATCATGCAGTCTGTATTCAAGGCGCATCTTACTCCAACTCCGGCTTGCTTAGATCCACCTAAAAAGATTCAAATTTAGGAGATTTTTGACTAAAGTAGCCCAAATTCAGTCAAGATTATGGTATTTTTGACCTACCTAGATTAATTTTCACATGGTTTGGCTTGATTGTTGGCTTCAAATAAGCAGGAGTATTGGCAGATTGGTAATTTATTGTTGAAGAAGAGATTGAAGGAGGTGGAGTTGGCCGGAAAGGATTGGCAGGTTGAGCTGGAAGAGGAGCAGCTGTATGAGGAAGATAAGTAGGAGGAGGCTGGGTGAACGATTGAGTTGGTCTGATTGTTGAAGGTGGAAAAGTAGGTGGAGTTGGGCCTTGAGCTGAAAAAAGGGTGGGATATATTATGAACGATTGATGATATTGGATAATTTTCCTAGGTTAGAGTGAGAGGCGCCTTACTTCTGGATCTGCGGAGACATTCCCCATCGGTGAGGTCAGTATCGGAGGGACACACACAGACAGGGATTACTGAATCACAGACAGAGCCCTTGCTGCAGACTTCGCCATTGTCGCAGAGCTCTCCGGGACCTGGAAAGGGTGAATGGATTGTAAGTTTCCAGTCCTTTTAGTTATATTTTTTAGTCAATTCTAGGGTCAACAATTCAATTCTTGGGGATTAAAATTAGCCAAAAATGATGAAAAACTAGTCAAAAATAGAAGAAAAAGAGATGCTTATTGCTGAAGTTGAACCTACCGACTTCCTTTCTAGTCTGCCGAAGGACGCACTTTCCTTCGTGTTGAACCAATGGAGCAACGCAGGCACACCGGCCCATAATGCATGAAGAGCCGTGATCACATTCAGCCAATTCGGAGCAAAGAGCCCCGATTCCAACTGGAATTCGACTCTCATTTTCATAGGTTTAGTTCTCTCGCGAATATTATGATAAAACTGGCTAAGGGTGTTTTGTAAGCAATAGAAGAAAGTGTGAAGACAGAAGACTATTTGCATACCTTTAGTAATTTGGATAGCGGCCGAAGCAGGCAGGACACATTCTCCCTCGCGTGCTTCCAGTTCACCAGGACAGAGACAGAGACCGATAGGATGGGTGCAGATACTCCCACCGGAGCAGACCTCATTTCCACGGCAAGATTGACCGGGATAGGCTGGAAGCGATAGTGAAAAAAAGAAGAAGTTTCATTCCTTTCTTGCTCTCCCCCCTCACTCCCCAAATCTCAAATTTTGTTGACACACCTCGGGAAATTGAACTATTCGCGCAGGAGGAAGGAATTCATGGATTATAGGATCAAGTTACGCTCTTGGTCAGTTTTATTTGTTTAAGGGGGCAGGGGAGAGTCAATCCTAGCGAGGTCAAAAAGTTCAAAAAAGAAAAAGAATTCGCGGGATGAAAATAGTCCCAATAGAGAGCCGCAAAGACCACTTTTCATAATAAAAAAAATGCGTTTTCAGAGTTTAAAGATAGGATTTGGAATTTTTGATATTCTGCAAAGTTGTAGAGGAGATCAAGGACTACAACTTATTTTAAAAAATCCTAAAACTGAAGGTGAAAAAGTGATCAAATTAGGGAGAAATAAGCTCTTGACCTACAGTATTCCAATGTGGAGGAAAGCCGCGTGGGAAAAATAGCTTTTTTAGACTCAAAATTGGCACATTTTCCTAAAATTTGAGTAGAAAATTCAACTAATTTGTGTTTAGGAACTCGAAAAATTGCAGAGATCCTCCAGATTTTTTTCTTCAAAGGTCATCACTCTTTCTATTTTCCCCTGTTGACATTATCCGATTGACAATCTCTGTCAACATCAAAACTCTCTCTCTCTCTCTCCCCATACCATCCCTCAGGAGTTGTTGGTGAAAATGTAGCCGGAACAAAATTCTCGCTCAAGAGTTCTTCTCTCTCGGCGCACGAGTGCAAGTGCACATGCTCTCTCTCACAATGGAAGTGTATAGATTATTGGCTCTGACTCACCCAGAATAGGTACTTTCGGTTTGCCAGTGGTTGGAGGAGCTATTGTCGTCGTGAACATATTAAATACGAACTGATTCGGCTTGAATTCGCCGAGATTTTGAACACTTGTATACGGTTGCCAGCTGGAAGAACTTCCCGAATATCCCTGGTCTGAAAGGGCTCTTTTTATTCCAAAAGCTAGGAGAAAGAATCACCTGGAGAACCACCTTGGAATCCATTCTGTTTATAAGTCTGTGAGGTTTGGAATCCACTTGGATTTGGCTTAAAGAAGTCGCCATTCACTTGATTGAAGCCGTTCTCAAAATTGAAAGAAGAGAAAGAGAAGGCCGGACTTGTCACATCATTCTTCGTACAGGAGAGAGTCTCCACCTGGGGAATTGTCCCATAAGGACAGAGACAACGAAGGGTATCCAAGTCACAGACCGTTCCTCCAATGCACGTCTCTCCATTGGCACATGAGTTATTTAAAATTGCTGCAAATTTCTACCATAATCCTGCTAATTTTAAGAGCTGCAGTAGCCCAAAGCTGAGACCTTTAGCTTATATTTTTTAAGGGAATGTTCTACAAAAGCTTATATAGGAGATCAAAAAAGAGCATTAAAAGATTCATTCGAAAGAAATTCAAAAAATCGCGCTAGGGGTTATCACGGCTGGACTCATTTTATCATAAAAAAGGTTTTTAGCAAATTTTTAAAATTAATTATCCTAAAATTTATTAAAAACCTTTTTTAGGATAAAAATGGGTCCGGCCGCGAAAAGCCCCTTTCTCGGAGCATCAGCTGTTATCTTTTTTACGAAAACACTATAGAAAATAGCTATAGTATCTACAATAAGCTACAGTAGCTGCTCAAAATGAACTCTAAGGAGCTCCTATTTTTCGGAAAACTTGGCAGATTTTTAAATTAAAAAGGCTCACCAATGTTGAGGGTTTGCTGCTTTCTGGATTTTTTCCTTTTTGTTTTGCACTGCTGATTAATGAAATCGAAGACCATGTCGTTCGGACATACTTTGCGTTCCCAAAATCCGATACTTCTAGAAAAAAAACATTGCAGAATAACTTTGAAAGAACTTACCCTACTCCAACACCAACACAGGAGAGAAATGTATTGGGATTGCCGCTGGGATCGGTGGCTAAGAGGCCGTCTAGCTCTTTATTGCACGGCTGGTTCATTCCCACATCGGTTGCTGAAGATGATTACTGTTGGTTTTTCTTTCAAAATTTGGCAAGATGATCTCCCCTCTCTCTGGTTTTGAAAAAGTTTTCGCCCATCTCTCGTCCGCACGCGTCTTGTTTGCATTGGCTCGCGCGAGCGCGATGACCAGCAGCCGAGTCATTATACGGACTCAGTTTCGGAGAGGCTCCTTTCTTCACAAACAATTGAACCCGAATTGCGGATCGTGGCTGAGGATGATCGGCAGCAAAAAGCGCGAATGAATCTCAGAAAAAAATGGAAGAACTCACCTCTAACCGAGTGAAGAACAACACACGCGGCTAAGGCTACAGCTAGCCGCATTTTCTGATCGTCAGGGAGCAGGCCGGCTAGTAGCTAATCGCCGGTAGATCTTGTGGAGGAGGGGGGAAAGAAAAGGAAAGAAGGAACTGAAATTGTTTCAAATAGAGAGATGTTTTTTTCCCTTCAGAGCGGGAGATTTGAGATCAGAGTAGATAGAAGGCCAAAAAAAAGGTTTGTGGTCTATAAGAGAGCAGAACAAATATATCACTGGTCAGGAGGGGAGGAAACAAGCCAATGGAATTGAACACTTCCTTGAATGGAATTTTATCCCTTGGAGGGTTGGTTGGTCTTTTGATGTGAGGCAAAAATCACAGAAAAATTGAGAAAATGACTACTCTTTATGGCTTTTAATGGTTCACGAATAGAAATTAGTTCGTCAATTTAATTCAATCTTTCTGGCTCATAGGATAATTTTAAAAACAAATAATATTCTCCAATGTTGTAGAGAAAATCAAAGGCGCTAAGGTGGCATACATTTTAAAAAAGAGAGGAATTACTTTGAAATTACAATGAGGAAAAAGAGAGGAATAAATTCCCCCCAAAGCGACCGCTTTTCCCAATGAGGAAAGCGAGTCCGAGTCTTTCCACTCTGAATTGAGAAAGGGCGTGGAAGCCACTGATACTGTGTATATTCTCGGGTTGCGGACGACACCGGCCGGATTAGAGCCTATTCTTGGGGACTCTTGGGGTCCGGTCTCTGAATCAGTTCAAAGACTTCTTGTGAAAGAGAAGGCCGAGAAATACTGACTGACTGACAAACTGGAACAACCGACGGTCAAGAGGGCAATAGGGAACCGGAACTTGTTCAAGAAAACTAATAGCTCATTGGGAAAAGGACTTGCACCTGCCAAGTGGCGGCAAAAATTCCGGATGGCGAGCCTAAGCTGACCGGAAGAGTCGCCAAGTCTCTTAATTATACAATCCACCTCTCTGCCGAGGAGAAACCGCCGCAGTGCCTGAGGTGATCAAAGCAGAGTGAGGGAAAATACGCAGCTTGGAGGAGCAAGGAGTTGAAAAAGTTCCCTCAGGCCCTCAAGAGCCGCTCCCATACAGGTCTTCGCAGCCTATGTGCTATCATTAGTTCAACACAGAAGAATATTTCCGGACACAAGGGGCTCTTGAGTTTTGAATAAAGAAGAAAATGAGAAAACAGAGAGATTTGGCAGAGATATACTGTATTTTTGAGAAGAGAAGGGCAGATCAAACTTCTGTTTAATTTTAGGCCAAGAAAAAGATTTTTCCACAAGGGACCTCTTTTTAGAATACCGTAGTTTTAAAAGTCAGCCATTTTTCGCAATTTTAGAGAGATTTTTTAACTTTTAGAACAAATGTTTTAGAAATTTGTAGCTGTTTTTCTCCTCTACAAGACAAAAAGTAAAATATCAAAATTCGCCAAAATTAAAAGCCTCTGAGGAACAAATAAAAAGGACTGCTTTCTAAAAAGACTATAATCTGTTCATAAAAAAAGACGACATCCTTCTTATCCAAGAAAGGGGCGTTTTTGCGGCGAGACCCGCTTTTATCCTAAAATTGACTAAAGACCTTTTTTAGGATAAAAGAAGAGTCTAGAATCAAAATCAGAGACAATAAAATGAAGAGAAGGAGGAGGATATTTCGACTAAAACGGCGTGTGCCCGGTACAGTCGGGGGGCGGATGTGAGTGGTTGGTCACTTGAGATGCCGCCAAAGCATACAAGCTTGCCTAATTGGGCCCAACTCTTACATTCTACTTATTCTTCTCGAATCATTTTCAACGACAAAAAACAAGTAAACTCTCCTACGCCAGACGAAGACGCGAACGGTTTCGTGAGCGGATGGCGAGCTCATCATTTGTTCTTCTTGTTGATCTTAGCCGAACTATTCAATTACTCAGCCGGGTGTGAGAAGGGGAAAAGAACAGAAATGACCAGCTGAGTGACCAAAACAACTAACAAAGTCAATTGGGCTGGTTACTGTAAAAACAACTCTTCTAATCTCCTGGTCTATTTCCCGTTTTTTCAAAAGTTAAATCGTCTTTTCTAAAGATCGCTCCTTTTTTGGGATTACGGTAGTATACTCAGTCAACAGTGTGCAAGCAACCCCGTGCAAAAGAGCTTCCTCAGTTTACAAACAAAGCGGCATCCTCTGGGAGGTAGATAGTTTGTTTTTTGTATTTTCTACAATTCAAAGTTCAAAATGAGTGCCTGCCTTTTTTTAAAATAAAAATCTATTTGTTCAATAATTCGATCAAAATGAGGGGTAAAGTCACACAAAAATAGGGCGCTTTTTGTCTAGAAAAGCTATGAAAAAGCGATGGATTTTTAGAAGCTAACAAAACCAGCAATTTGATAAAATTTGAATTTTAGCCTTGAGGCTGAGGATGAAAAAGAATAAGAATATAGAAATTAGAACGCCTTCCAGAATTCCAGAAAAAAAGTAGGTGTTAAAAGTACTAAAAGACTGAATAGGTCATTTAGGTGACGTAGATGGTCAGGTTGGTAGTTGTCCGGGGGTCATTCTCCGCTGTCAAGGAGTCACGATTTGGCCACGCCCCGAGGGAGCCAAAAAGGAACGGGCAGATCCGAGAGTTCCCTCAAAAGTCTCAGAGAGAGAGAGAGAGAGAGAGTAGCACAGTGGGAAGGAGGAAACAATACGCGGATTAGAGTTCGGCGAGGAACTGAGAGAGCACTTTCTCTGAGAAAAGAAACAAGTCCTATCCCATCCTCTCTATTTGGAGCGCCGTCTTTGTGCTCCTTGAAACTCCCTCCTCTGGGGGAGATGATGCCCCGGTGAGAACGCGTCGGCACTCGTCGTGTTTGTTGCTCGAGGAGCGCAACACGAATACTCAAGTGCATGGCAAAGAACAGCGCTTTTTGTGGACTGACCAGGCTCACGAGATGAGTGGGGGAGCCAACTGACCAGGGAGGGAGCTAAAAAAGGAATCCGCCTTTTCATACAAATCTTGGAATCCTGCCTACACGATTAGAATAATTTCCTTCTATTTAGTTGAAGTGAATCGAGTGATGTTGGAGACGAGATGCGGAGCAATAATGAAACCCACGCCGCGACGGTTGTACTGGCCTCCACTGTAGAGTAGATGACAGCCCGATTTCCGTAGCAGCTCTTGATCACTTCCAGAGTTCCATGTCTCACTTAGACCAATCACATCAAAGGAGATTTTCATCAGAGCCTCTATGACCTCGAGAAGGCGTGTTGACGACTTGAGCGATTGGCAATTCAGCTGACAGACATTGAGCAGGCTTCGAACTTTAAGCGTTAACATAGCGGACCCTCTGTGTCGCAGTGCTGGGTCCGGACCCTTCCCATCCGTCATTTTTCCATTTCTCCGGATTATAGGAACCGGTCGCTGGGATGAAATAAGGGAAAAGTGTTAAAAGAAAGAAAAAAATTATAAAAATTAATGAAAATTAGAGAAAAAAAGCTAAAAGTTAGAACTTGGGATGCGCGTCTATTAGAGGATTTACGGTATTTCAATTCATTTTAGAGCTAAGGGTTTCGCTGCGAGACCCATTTTATCCTAAAAAAGGTCTTTAGTAAATTTTAGGATAAAAATGGGTTTCGCCTAGAAAATCCCTTTCTTGGATACGAAGTATGTCGTCTTTTTTTATGAATAGGCTATTGCCCTAACAGAAAGAGTTTGCCTGCGAAAGCTCATGATTTCGCCTGTTTTTCAGTCGGCAGGACGGCATTTCCAACGACTTCTACGCATTTTTCTCCGTCACAGTGGAGATACATCAATTTTGGAGAAAAATCAAGTCTTTTTAGCGCCGGATTTCCCAACTGCAGCGACGGCTGGAAGCAACAATAAGGTGAGATTCATCGTAGAGAGACTAGCTGTCTTGGGTAAGAAGAATGAATGGCGAAATCAGGGGACTTTAGTCAGATTGACAGTTTGATCCAAGAGATCGCATTGAATCCATCTTCCTTCTCGTTTTCAAATTATTTTTGGAGGATTGAGAACAAATGATTTTTAAACAATTTATGAGAATTCCATTTGAACGAGGAATCGAGGAATGGATTTCATACAAATACGGTATTAAAAATTATGCACATTTCTTTAGAAAACT
The DNA here is from genome assembly GCA_932521405.1 of Oscheius sp. JU1382. Lineage (NCBI taxonomy): Eukaryota > Metazoa > Nematoda > Chromadorea > Rhabditida > Rhabditidae > Oscheius > Oscheius sp. JU1382. The sequence goes on from OW051479.1 coordinate 9,841,397, forward strand.
TTCTTCAAGAGATCGGGGAATGGATGTATAAGCAAAAAATGATAAATCTTGAGGCAATTTTGGCCCATCAATCCATTTATTTCCATCAAATATTTCGGATGTTTTTCCACTTCCTCTCCAACCACCAAATACAATAATTCCATTTGAGAGTTTTCCTGCTCCAAAACACCGTCGTGGATGTTTAAAACTCTGTTTTTGTGTCCATTTCTTCTCGGGATCTTCGATATCCATTTCCCATACGCTATTTAATCGGCTAAATTCTGATTCGCCTCCAAAAATGGATAGAATTGAATTGCTGATTAGCATCGTATGTTCGAAAATTTCAAAAGGCAAATCGCAAAATAAAATCCATTTCTGTAGTTTTGGATCAAACATCTCCACAGATTTTAAGTATTCCCCATTCCATCCTCCAGTGACAAATATTCGATCCTTAAATACTGCTGCTGCTGCACCATATCTTGCAAAAATCATTTCTCTGGAAGATTTCGATTAAAGGAACAGTTCAACGCCTCTTACAGTATAATTTTATTGGATGCAAAATAATGCGCTGATATTTCGGAAATACACATGAGATTGCATGAAATTAATTGAAGAAAGAAAATTTTGTCGCACTTTTGGGTCCGCCGCTATTACTGTAGCTACAGGAATCCGGCAAAATCACCAACGCTAGAGACTGTCACTTTAAAATTTGGAAAAAAACTAACGGCATGTAGGTCCATTTGTCTTGGGAAATATCATATTTTTCTACTGATTTTAAAGTTCTTCCAGAAAGTCCCCCAATAGCCCAGATATCTCCTTTGTAAACCAGAGAGCTACTGGAAATATTAGTTCTTTTTTGATTTAGTGATGCCAATTTCATCCAACTCTCATCATCCTTTAATTTATAACAGTTTTGCTGACATCCTTCGGCATATCCTCCAAAAATATAGATTTCTTCATTGAGTACAACAGCTCCAAAACAATCCAATCCCATTGGAAGAGTGATTATCAGTTCCTTCCAACTTTGAGCCTTCGAATCGAGCAAGTAAATTGTATTTAATTTGTCAAAGGCCCAACCGCCCAAAATCAATATCTACAAGCAAAGTCTAAAAGTTAAAAATCCTACGGATGTATTTTGCTGTTCTCCGCTCAGTTCTTCAACTTTGTTTTCGGTTTGAATCACATTTTGCGCTAAAAGCTTCCTTAAATTACTCAATTTTAAACAAACCATCCGAATTATTCCGATCTGGCCTCTTTTTCCGGGAAAATTCAATAAATTCTGAGATTTCCGGTCTACTTTTTGGGTTGCTGTCCCAGCCGCTAGAAGTTATTTTTTGTTTTTCTCTGCTTTGTCAATTCTACGCCTCATTTTTCAATTCCGATAGGTGAAAACTTTGGTTTTAGTAAGCCAGATTGGCCAGAAATAATTACCGAATCAATAAGTCTGAAATCTCCAATTCCTCTTGAATATTTGGCCTTTCTCCATTTAAAATTTGATTAATTTGATTGAAGCGTTCTATTGCCCCCATGCCGTAAGCATACGGCCTTCTAAACTTCTAATCACTATTTTGAAAAATTTCACGAACTCTCGGTGAATAATCTCCCAAAAAGTAATGGTCAACGCATAGATATCTGCCGATTTGCCATATTTAGTTCCATTATGAAGCTCCGGAGCCATATAATCTAATGTTCCAATTCTTTTACAACTCGTTTAACCAAAAGCCACACTCACCCAAAAGTGTGAGAAGCAATTGTCTCAACCACTTTAGCCAATCCAAAGTCGGAAATCCTCAAGTCGTCTAAGGATTTCCCAAATAGAATGCTGTAACTCCGATATGAGAATAAGGAATCTCACTTTTGAGGTTTGATATCTCGATGCAGTACGCCTTTTTCATGGAGATATTGTAGACCACTTGAAGCCATTTCAATCCACGAATAAACTTGTTCCATATCGTATTCTACTGAGGTATTATGAATCACTGGAAATGGCATTTTGATGTCTCAAGTTTTTTTTAAAAAACCAAAGTTTTTCGACCAATTTTTTATGCTAATGTCTCCGATCGAGTTCCACCCTTATCGGCAGAAAATGCCACTTGAATAAACCCAATCCACTATTCAAAAAGCAAAGAATTGCTATTACACTCAACATAGGAAAAAACCAAACAAACCGTCAAATAAGCTCCTCTTCATGCACTCCATAATGTAGCCAATGCAGAAAGTGCTGTTATTAGGTGAATAGCCTTCTTCTGGAGCCAAAAGACCAAAAAGACGGATGATATTCGGGTGATTGGAATGCTATTTGGAAAATTAGTGTAATATTAACAAATAAAACTAACCTTCGCTAGGAGGATAACTTCACTCACATCTTCTTTCTTGACCTGCCTATAGAGTCTTTTGAAAGCTACTCTTCTGTAAATCGATCTCTCTATTTTAATTTTGAGTCAGACTTCCATAAACTGGTAAAACTGCTTACCCCAGTCGCTTATTGTAGCCGCGAAAGACTTCTCCCTCGCCTCCTCTTCCTATCCGTTCTTTCTCTGTGAAATCGTTGAGACTAAACTCGGAAATAACTAAAGAAGCATTGATTGTTTGGGTAGATTTACCAGAATTAACTACTAGACTTTTTTCTGAAGGAAGACGGTCACTCATCAAGATGGCGAATAGGCAAACCCGGCGTTCGACTTCTATTGATTCGGCCGCTGTTTGATAAGGCGGTTTAGTCTTTATTTCAAGAAGGTGAGTTGTCTTTTGAGAAAGAGGACGGTTATTTCTCAGTTTCATTAGGATTACTGGCTTAATCTCAATAAAATACGATATTTGGATTACCGCAGGATTGGAGAAAAGCCTTTTTATTTTTAAAACAAAATGCGGCTGCGCCACCTTCGGCGCTTAATTTTAAGCATTAAACCTAAATTTTAACTTTCTATGATTTGCGAATAGAATTGATATATCGATGACGATTTTGGTTTTGGAAAAAACCTTGGGCTCTTCATTTCTTCCCATTCAAGTTTTAGGCCCCTTTCCCCTTCGAATTTTCATCCTCTTAAGTTTTAGTCCAAATTCCTCGAATTTTTCATAAAAAAGGTTTACCCTTCGAATTTTAGTCCTAATCCCGCGAATTTTCAATAAAAGGAAAAAATTCTTTTTTTTAAAAAGCGACCGCCTGTGAAAAAGTTATAGTCCGAATTTTGACAGGATTTGGCAAGGCTTCAGACAGACACAGATCAGCTTTATTTAGTAGTAAGATTTTTCCAGCTTTCGCAAAAGACTCTCCATCAGCCAGAGTTATTATCAATTCCACTAATTCGACTGATGAACCAATCGCTCAAATGAGTAGGCGATTTATTCAAAAGAAAGCGATCTCAAGAAGCCGAGCAACAGGAAATATTCTACGAGGAATTTTCAAAAGATGATGGAAGAATATTTTAAAAAAGAAGGACTCAAGAAGAAATCACTTTGACTATTCTTTTGCCTTTAATCTTCACTTCTACGGGAGCTTTTTGCTCTTTTGGACTCTGCATTCATCTTAACTGCGATTCGTTCAATGAAGCCTACGAAAAGGCTGAAAAAGAAGAGGAAGAGATGCAAGAAAATGTTGAGGAAAAGAAAAAAACAAAAAGAAGCATCAAAGCCGACGGGGCAAAAAATAAAATTGAGGGAATAACCATTCATAAAGAAGAAATAAACCCGGATTGGGAAGACCTGCAGACGAGTCAAAAGAATACCATTTCTGGCTGATTTCTTTTCCTAGCTGATCGCGATTAGATTCAAAAAAAGATATTTATAATCAAATTTTATTTCTGGTTGAAAGCAACAGGTTGACAGGAGAGTAAATCGAATTTAAGGAAATTATTCCAGAAGTCTTTCTTCAAAAGATCGGGGAATGGATGTATAAGCAAAGGATCTTAATGCTTCAGGCAGCCTTGGTCCATCAATCCACTCATTTCCATCAAATATTTCGGATGTTTCTCCACCTCTTCCCCAACCACCAAATACAATACTTCCATTTGAGAGTTTTCCTACTCCAAAACACCGTCGTGGATGCTTAAAATTCTGTTTTTCTGTCCATTTCTTTTTGGGATCTTCGATGTCCATTTCCCATATGCTATTTAATCGGCGAGATTCTGAAGAGCCTCCAAAAATATAGATTTCTTCATTGAGTACAACAGCTCCCAAATCATGCATTCCCATTGGAAGAGTGATGCTCAGTTTCTTCCAACTTTGAGCCTTCGAATCGAGCAAGTAAATTTTATTTAAAGCTTCCATACCATCCAAAAGTAATACCTATAAGCAGAGTCTAAAAGTTAAAAATCTAACCGATGTATTTCTTGGCCACTCTTGTCTAACCACCTGATCTAAAAGAAAACGCAAATCATCCATCTGCTCTTTCAATTGCAAATTATCAGACCTTGATTCTGATAGATTCTCTTCTAGTTGTATCACTGAATGTCTCATCGATTATTTGCAAATCAAACGAACCTCTTTGTGCCAATTCTTCCTGCTGGTTTCTATTGGGATTTCGAAGTCTTTCAATCTCTTGTCTCAATTGTTCTTTTTCGGTAACTTTTTCTCGTAATTTTTGATTTTTGAGACGTTCTGAAAGATGCTCACCCCTCCACAATATTGTGTGATTTCTTGATATCTTTCCAGACATAAAGTCCCATTATATTCTTTTCTTCATTAAACCAGGATAGAAGAAAATAAGTGCCGAGGATTAAAACTCTCATTCCAGCTAGGAAGAACCCAGATCCAATGCCGATTGTTTCTAGAAAAAATGGTTAATTTCTGCTAAAACAAACTTGCTATTTTTGTGCTTTTGCTACTTTTCGCGTTATTCTTTTTTAACGAAGCAGCGCCCGATTGGTTTGAAACCTGCTGTAGCATCGCCGCGTTGATTTTCATCGAGTTTCCAGTGATTTTCTCCCAACTCTCTTCTTGAGATAAGCTCATTTTAAAATTTGGACAGTCATTAATAGCTAATAATAGCTGCTTGGAACCGGCTGCTTTTGTGATTACTTTGAGACTTGGCAGCTCAAATTCCTTCAAATTTTTGATTTTGCTGTAAAAGATCCCATTGTTTTCTTAAAGAAAAAGTTTTTAGCATAGAAGCTAGAGTCTTACTTTTATTTTGAACGTGAATTTATTCAAGCTTTGGAAATATAATCAGCTTTTCTATGGAGAATAGAAATCAGCAGGAATTGGCTCCAAATGGTTTGTTTAAAATTAATTTATTTAAGAGAGTTTTAGCCCAAAATAGTGATGATATTTAATGAAAATAAATGTATTGACGGTCAGCCAAAACTAGCATCAACTTTTGCTTATAAACCCTTCCCTTGAAAGATTTCTGGAGAATATTTCATCGTTTTTTTGAGGAGATATTTCTGAAAAAAATGGCATATATTTTTTGAAATAAAATAATGCAAACAGTTTATTAATTTCTGATCTTTTTGGAGAGAATTTGAAGCCATTTTTGCTCTCAAAATACAGTTGACGTCTCTCTGAATTCTTGTCTCGATGATCAGACATTCCCACGGAGCCATATAAAACCCCTTTTTTCATCTCGGTTTTATCGCATTCATCATGTTTCGTCTAGTAGTGTCGCTTCTCTTCTTTTATTTTCTCCACTTTTAGTTGATTCTTTCGGTTCTTCTCTTCATTCTATCCAACTCAACAAAACAAAAGCTTAAGCGAGAATCACAACCTATTCATTCGTCTGTCCTAGTTGGATACATTCTGCAATAAAAGAATACCGATTCACTATCGATTTTCAATATCCCGCTTTTTGGTAACCTTGGGCGACTCTTAGGGGCTTTGGACGACTCACGGGGGCGTTCGGCCACTCTTGGACTATTTTATGAATTTCTTTCATTTTCTGGCCTATTTTTGGGTTTTTGTGCTCATCTGATTTTTGGATAGCATTTTATTTAACGAATCAGAACCTTAGAATCAAGAAATACTTGAGTATCTCGATGCATATTTCGACGCATTATAGTTCTGATTGTTCAAAATAAAATTAATGCGTTAAAGTAACAAGATTTCTTGGTTCTAAGGTTCTAATTCATAGAATAGTCCAAGAGTTGTCCAAAGCCCCCAAAAGTCACCATACCAGCCATTTTGAGAGTTATAAGAAGGTCAATTTCGTTGAAAAAATAGGTTTTGAAATTTTAGAAAGTTCTTATTTATCTTTCGATTCCTTATCAGTTTGCGGTTGTGTCTTCCAGTTAGCTGCAAGAAATCCCTTTTTTTCAACCATCCTTCACCAAATTTACTTTTTCTCTTTCTCCAAAATGTCTGTTTCAAGTCTAGCTGGGACTGATCCGGCCTTGCAAAATGAAGCTATTATAATTGAGAAAAATCAAAAATTACGAGAAAAAGATGCTGAAATAGAGCAGTTGAGACAAGAGATTGCAAGACTTCGAATGCCAAACTACAATAGAAACCAGCAGGAAGACTTGATACAAAGAAGTTTGTTTGATTTGCAAATAGTCGATGAGAAATTCAGTAACACAACTAGAAGAGAATCTGTCTGATAATTCGCAATTGAGAGAGAAGATGAATGATCTGCGTTTTCTTTTAGATCAAGTGGTTGGACAAGAGCAGCCGAGAAATCAGCAGAATTTAATGCCCAATGGTTTGGCCAAAATTGATTTTATTTGAGGGATTTTTAGCTCAAAATGCGGCTCGAAATGAAAATAAAGTTGAAAAACAGAGCGGAGAACAACAAAATACATCGGTAGGATTTTAAACTTTTAGACTTTGCTTGTAGGTCTTAATCTTGGGCGGATGGCTTGAACTGGATACAATTTACTTGCTCGATTCGAAGGCTCAAAGTTGGAAGAAACTGAGCATAACTCTTCCAATGGGAATGCGGGATTTTGGAGCTGTTGTCCTTAATGAAGAAATCTATATTTTTGGAGGATATGTCAATGGCAATCCTCAGCAGGACTGTTATAAATTGAAAGATGATGGAAGTTGGATCAAATTGGCATCGCTAAATCAAAGAAGAGCTTGTATTTCCAGTAGTTCTCTGGTTTACAAAGGAGATATCTGGGTTATTGGAGGATCTTCTAGAGAGAATCTAAAATCAGCAGAAAAATATGATATTTCCCAAAACAAATGGACCAACATGCCGTTAGTTTTCCTCCAATTTTTAAAGGGACAGTCTCTAGCGTTGGGAGCTTTGCCTAACTCGGCAAAGATTTTCCCAAATTCAAATTTTATTGTGATTTTTGTATTTCTATGAATTATTCTATTTCGCCATCCTTTAGACTCTTTTAGCAACGAATAATAAAATCAAAAAGTTGAAAGTTTGCCAATTTTGTCTGAAAGTAGTCAAATAGGGTTTTCGGAGAGAAAATAATATCAAAATATTATTTTTGCGTAAAAATATCGATAAATCCCATAAAAGCGAATATGATTAAAAAATGTCAATAGTCGGTTACGGAAGAACCTATTACAGGGTTACTGTAGTTACAGTAATAACGGGGGACCCAAAAGTGCAACAAAATTTTCTTTCTTCAATTAATTTCATGCAATCTCGTGTGTATTTCCGAAATATCAGCGCATTATTTTGCATCCAATAAAATTATACTGTAAGAGGCGTTGAACTGTTCCTTTAATCGAAATCTTCCAGAGAAATGAATCATCCAAGAAGTTATGCAGCAGCAGCAGTATTTAAGGATCGAATATTTGTCACTGGAGGACGGGCTTTTGGAAAACGATTAAAACCTGTGGAGATGTTTGATCCAAAACTACAGAAATGGATTTTATTTTGTGATTTGCCTTTTGAAGTTTATGGTCATACGATGCTAATCAGCAATTCAACTCTATCCATTTTTGGAGGCTATTCAAAATCTCACATATTAAATAGCGTATGGGAAATGGATATCGAAGATCCCGAGAAGAAATGGACAGAAAAACAGAGTTTTAAACATAAACGAGCGTGTTTTGGAATAGGAAAACTCTCAAATGGAATTAATGTTTTTGGTGGTTTCTTCGGAGGTCAAGAAACATCCGAAATATTTTATGGAAATGAGTGGATTGATGGACCCAAATTGCCTAAACAAATGTCAAGATTTGCTTTTACATCCATTCCTCGTTCCCTCGAAGAAAGATTTCTAAAGAAATTTTTATAATAAAAAAAATATATTTGTTACTCTTGAAACTCATAAAGATTCGTATATGAGCTGGAACTTCACTCTGACGTTGAGGAGCGATTCCTACAAGGACTTCTCGACGACCCTGAAGTGGAGGACTTCGAATTTAGAAATAAGGCCTGCGACTTGAGGGAGAGCAATATGACTGCCTTGTTGAGGAAAGTCTGCCGTAGCTACAAAAAAGAGGATTTTTGATCAACAGATTTTCCCAAAATTCTTCAAAGTATTGTGAATCCCCTGAAACCCAAGCAACTCGAAGATCTAAGGATTTTCCTCTTTTGCCTCGAAGGTAAAGCAGCACTTCTCAAATCTATTTATTTCAATTTCTCCGAATGCAAACATTTTTTCAAAATTTTAATTAAAGCCAACTCTATTTGTAGCTGTCGTCTCTAAAAAATTGGATTTTTGATCATTTTTGTTGAACTTACGAAAAAAGCCATCCATTCGAGCAAATCTATATCTTCTTGAGAAAAGACAAACTCCATGAATGACAAGTCACTGCGTAGTAGAGTAGATTCAAAGCTGAGGAATAGATTTCATCGTGAAAACCTTGATAGTGGAGAATTTCCAAGGAGAGGAAATAGCTTTCATCGTTTTGATAGTCAATTTCGTGGAAGATCCAATCTCCTAGGACAATAATCTCAGAAAAAATGGAAAGAGTTGCCAATGTGGAGCGGAGAAGATTCTTCATATTTAGCTCAGCAAAAGTAGTCAAGTGAGTGGGAATGAAAGTTGCAGAAATAAATTGAATTTTGAAGGAAAAAACTCTTCAAATTTATTTGGTTTACTGTATCCCAAGAAAAGTCGTTTTTCTCCAGCCATTCTTCAAGGGCTACGATCCCAAGAGTAATTTTGATTCCCAGACTAGCAGATAGACTTGACGGGCTTATTTTGATTAATCACCCCGTCTCGAGATAAAAAGAGATTGGACTAATGGGTTCAAAACTAACCACTGCTCTTGAAGGAATTGGAGGCATTTTGACTTTCCAAGATGTGGATTACAGTCGCTATTTTCTGATTTTTAAAAGAGATCCCGGAAACAACTTCAAAAAGCAAATTTGCCATTTCACCCGGAATTTGAAAAACATTTCAGGACCGTCGGAGAATCTGCCCCAGACGTAGCTGCACTCAGCCCTTGAGGCGCACCTCTTCCGTCAGCGGCTGCTCTCCGTTTTTCGGTAAATATTTTGGCCGAAAATTCAGAAAAATAATTCAAACAAGTAGATCCAAGTGTCTTCGAGTCCGTTCTCGACAATTTCCGGCGGTATTATCGAAATCCGCGAGTGCGATTGGATAAGAATAAACATTGTTGTTGAAGCGAATTTCTCTTTCTTTACAGAAGATCAAAAATGCTTTTAGAGTTCAGCTTATTTTGAAAAAAGCGAGAAAAACTAAAAGTATTAAGTTTATTTATTTTTTACAAGTAGATTTTCACATTGCTTTAATAAACTTCTCGGAAAAAGACGTCTTCCTCCAAGGGATGCTCGACAGTACATTTCAACAACAACTCGCGAATCTCTCCTGATTTGAGCTCCAAAGTCCATTCCAAAATGTTGGTCGTAGTGTTGAAAGTGGTTTCAACTTGCTTGGCTGTCAATTCCTTAGCGAAATGAGTGGTTTTGGTCTCAGCTGCAGTCACTTCGCTTGGATGGATAACTTTCACCTAAAATTTTAGATATTTTTGATAATTTTACTAAGAAAACCTTGATTCTATCATCAGTCGATCTGGGAATCTGCTCTTTGATCGTGACCAATACCGGAGTTTTTCTCGTATTAGTCAAAGTGATCATCTGCTCCGTGTGATGGATAGTAGTCTGTGAGAATCCAACCAATCCCGTTTCTTTCTTTGTTCTTCTCGTCGGCTTATAGTTAACCCGAATGGCTGGATCAATTCCCAAACTGCAAGTGAACCTTTCTCCTGGAGAAATGGCTTTCAAGGTGTTTCTTGAAATAAAGCAATTATCCATGTAAATCGCCGCCGGTCCTGCCAAGAGTGGCAGTTGGCTCTCATTGATGGCCAAAGCAGTGAGGAATACTGAAGGAGCTTTCTTGGGAATCGTCTCATAGAGGAGGAGTGGCTTCAGTTGGATCGTTCCAATAACAACTTTGTGCTTCTCTCCCCCGGTTGGGATCAAAGCCGGCCGAGAGATTGTGAATTCCGTTGAGAGAACTTGTTCTTGAACTTCTGAGGCGGGCGCCATTCCCATGGACACCTTTTTCTCTATCTGCTTAGAGATACATCTCCTCACTGTCGGAATTTCCTCTGATGAGGTACATTCCTGTTATGCGGACACCATTTTTTGTTGAATTTTTTGACAAGTTTTGACAGAAAATTTTGACTTTTTAATGGACTTAATTAATATTTTAAACAAATTCTTTGGATTATATCTTTATCTTACTCGATTCTCTCAACCGGTCGATTTCCATAAACATTTTCACATTGCCGAGAAGTGAAGAAGAGGCCGTTACTTTGCTACAAGTTTACGGAATTCATTTGGCGACAACAAATAAGAGCTTCTAACCCTTTTGAGGCACTTTTAGAAGCTCTTAGGGACTACTGGTCTCCTTCATAATAAATATTTCAATTTTAAAATTTTCTGTCAAAATTCAAAAAAAAATCAACAAAAAATTGTGTCCGTCTAACAGGAAAGTACCTCTGGTGATCCAATCAGACCGTGACCACGACGATTAGTTGATTTAATTTGATTTTTTTTCAAAAATTTGGCTTCAATAATTCCAACAAATGGCAAATCTCCGGCTTTTGATGGCTTCCCGGTCGATAAAACGACAGAAACATTCTTCCAATCTTCTCCAGTTGACTGACTGATTTGACCATAATAGGTTATTTTCATGGATTCGGTGGGTTGAGAATCTACGCGAAGTTCATATGAAGGACTCCAAGTTGCATTATTAACTTGATAATTTACATCCAACTCAGCTTTTCCGCCATCTGGAGACTCCAAGCCGATGATGAAAGCCCTAAAAAGCCAACTCTCTTTTACCCCAAAAAATCAACTTATTGTTGACCTATTGAAGTAGAAAATGACTCACTTTATATATTCTTTAGATGGACTTTCAATTAGTTGCAACTCATTATGTACTTTAGTGAACTCTGCTAGAGCTTTTCTCAGCTCGGTTTCGATTTTCCTTAACTCTGAAAGTGGAATTATTCTTTTCATGTAGGAACTTAGAACTCACTTTCTTTGAGTTCAACGGCCTGTTCTTCATAATATTGGTGGAAGGATCTCATCTCGTTGACGCTGCATTCGCCCAATTTGAGGGGTTGATTGCCTCCGGAGACGTTCATCACAGCCTTATCTAATGCTTCCAATCGCTTTTTGAATATAGTTTGAGCATCGGTTAATGCACTTCCTTCAGCGAACTTCTGTTCTAATTGCTCTCGAAGAGCAGCCACTTTGAGAGTGTCGATCTCGGCTACGAGTACTGATTTGTCTTTGGTTTGGATCTCATGGATTGTTGCTTCTCCTCGTCCACTGACTCGAAGGGAATCCGCAATATAGGAAGCAGTTACTCTCTAGACGGGTATCGATACGACATAGGGGAATATACCTGAATGTGGATTTCGTTCTCTCCAGGCTGGAGATCGAGCTGAACAGTACGGGTGATTTCTGCTCGATCGTTGAAGACGACTACTTTATCGATCTCCTGCTCGGTGCAGTTAAATTCGATAACGTTTGGCCGATGCATCTGAATCAGAAAATCGGAACTATTACCCTTTAGGGGCCCCAGTAGCCATGGTTCAATTTTTGAGTTGTCAGGAGGGTCGCGGGTTCAGTCCTCCCTGACTTACATTTTTGCTTTATTAATTCAAGTCTTTTTTTTTCATTTTTTTAACATTTTGACTCAATTCAGTCGCATAAATCACACTGAATAAGCCTTTTACTTGTTTCAGCTGCTCTGTACCATTGGAATTCTCTGGCTTACCGAACTGTTAAGCTGCTCTGAGTCGAGAAATTGGATTTTTAGTTAAAGAGAATCAACTTTTCAGCAGGCAAGCATCTTTTATCAATAGGATTTCTCAAAAAATGAGTTTGGATAATGAGGAGATGGCAATGCATATGTGCTTATAATGCAATAAAATTGAGTCAAAACGCCAAAAAATATGGAAAAAGACTTGAATTAATAAAGCAAAAATGTAAGTCAGGGAGGGGGATTGAACCTGCGACCCTCTTGACAGCACAAAAATTGAATCATGCCTACTGGGGCCCCAAAGGTTTACTAGTTCCAGAAAATCGAATAAAAGATGAATTGGAGACTAAAATGAAGGAGAAAACATTCTTTGGTTGTTAATTTCTCTCAGCTGGGCATTAGTTGCCAGCTGTTTCGAAAAGGATATTCGCAAGGAGAAGAGTGAGAAACCAGAAGATCTTTTCAAAAATGATGGGTCACGATTGTGAAATGTAAAATCAAAGGGAACGAAAAAGAAAAATGAAATCTTTTTGGCTTTTTGTGTTCTGCAAACTGCCATTGACCTTTGGAAGGGCAGGCAAAAAGTCCGGGTGATCAAACTAATGCAAGCAGCCGGGTCGACAGGATTGATAAACGAACCTCTAAACCTAGAATTTTTGGAGAAGATGCCATGGTTTCTGATCAAAGCTATTCGAAAGGTCAGCGACCGGTCTCTCTCTGGCAGCAGTTTATATAGGCTGACAGCGGGCGATAAGATGACCACACCTACGAGGGTGAGCTGCTCTTGAGCGGCAATCTAGTCAAATTTGTCCGACACTTCATCTATCTCGGAAGTCCGTGACCTGCACCTATAACGACCAGGAGCTGTCTAGAAGAATAGGAGCCGAATGGGCCGCCTTCAATAAGCATCGTAAATTTCTAACACAAAGGAACGTACCGATGAAGTTGAAGCGCCGAGTGTTTTTGACATGCGTCGTTCCAAGTCTCCTGTACGCCTGCGAAACTTGGTCTCTTACCAAAAAGGACCGACAAAAGCTGGCAAGTACACAGCGTCGCATGGAAAGAGCAAGCTTGATCTGACTCTTCTGGACAAGTTGAGATACGTTGACATACGGAGGATGACGTCACTACCCGATATCGAGGACCTTGCATGGAAACGCAAACTAAGATAGGCAACCAAAGTTGTGGAAATGGATGGTCTTCGATGGAGTAAAGCAGTGACGGAATGGACACCACTGGATAAGAAGAGGAGTGTAGGCCGGTCAGAAGTCAGATGGGCAGACGAGCTGCGAAGCGCAAGTGGAGCGGCTTGGATGCGTAAGGCAACATCTGGTGGCGCTGAGTGGTCCGGACTCTAGAAGCGACAAGGGGTACCTCCCCTAGGGAACTTCCTTTTGATTCCGTCATAAATAAATTGTAAATTTAGTTCAAAAAAGCAAACAAAACAGTCAGGATGAAAGCGGCTGTTCGGTTACTCATTCAATTCCCTTGGAGTTATTTCATTGATGCTAAAATGGAAGCACAGCCTCCTCCTCCGCTTCTTCCCCAATCTTCTAGTCCAGCCTCGCCTCTAGCTTCGCTATTTAGAAAGTAAGTATTGTCTACAGTATTTTCCCAAAATTTTAGGCCAATTTGCATTATCATCCTCCTCGTATTATATTTCTCCACTATACGCGTATGTTTGGAATTGTATTATGATTCCATCACAAAGGAGTAATCTGAAGAAGAATAGATTCCCAAAACTCTTTGATTACAATCAATATTTATTAATCTAATAATAAGCGAAGTGTTGCTCCAATTCTTGGATCCATGCATTATCTAAGAGCTCCTCAATTGGAGTTCCATTGTAGACATTTCTTTGATTTATACTCCCATGGAAAGTAAATGACTCCTTATAGAAGGAGCCAAATTCCTCGTAGCTTTTGATGGTTTTATATGAATAGCTGATGGCTCCTTCGCGGCGATTGTAGTACTCAAAAACGGCGATGAAAGTTTTCTCAGTTTTGTCTACAAAAGGGCTAGGTTAAGATGTAAGTTGTCGATGTTGCGTCAGAGATAGGAGCAGGCGCTATCTTCAAGGGAGAATGCCATTTAATAAAATGTAAATTTGGCGCGAATTTTTAAAAAAAAATCTCGCTTTTGTATTAATTTTCGAGGTTCTGCTAACAAGAAAGATGTAGCTTTTTTTACTATTTCTTTATTTTTAAGTGGCATTTAGTCGCTTTTGAGTTGATTGATTCCAAAAAGGAATAAAATGATTACCGTAAATCCTCTATTAGACACCACTTCTCGCTTAATTTTCACAAGCTTCCCAGAATTTTTATAATTTTTGATGTTCTGCAATCTTGTAGAGAAAATCAAGGTCTACAACTTTGTAGAAAATCAAAAATTATAAAAATTGGTGAAAATTAGAAAAATAAGCTAGAAGTTGGAATTTAGGCTGTGCGCCTATTAGAGGATTTACGGTATTTCAATCCATTTTAGAGTCAAGAGGTTCGCTACGAGTCCCATTATATCCTAAAAAAAATCTTTAGTAAATTTTAGGATAAAAATGGGTTTCGCCTAGAAAATCCCTTTCTTGGATACGAAGTATGTCGTCTTTTTTATGAATAGGCTATTGCCCTAACAGAAAGAGTTTGCCTGCGAAAGCTCATGATTCCGCCTGTTTTTCAGTCGGCAGGACGGCATTTCCGACGACTTCTACGCATTTTTCTCCGTCACAGTGGAGATACATCAATTTTGGAGAAAAATCAAGTCTTTTTAGCGCCGGATTTCCCAACTGCAGCGACGGCTGGAAGCAACAATAAGATGAGATTCATCGTAGAGAGACTAGCTGTCTTGGGTAAGAAGAATGAATGGCGAAATCAGGGGACTTTAGTCAGATTGACAGTTTGATCCAAGAGATCGCATTGAATCCATCTTCCTTCTCGTTTTCAAATGATTTTTGAAGGATTGAGAACAAATGATTTGTAAACAATTTATGAGAATTACATTCTTCGAGGGAACGAGGAATGGATTACTTACAAATATGGCTCTAAAAATGATGAAAATTTCTTTAGAAAACTTTCTTCAAGAGATCGGGGAATGGGTGTATAAGAAAAGCATACTAGTTCTTGAGGCAGTTTGGGTCCATCAATCCATTTATTTCCATCAAATATTTCGGATGTTACACCACTTTCGAACCAACCACCAAATACAATAATTCCATTTGAGAGTTTTCCTATTCCAAAAAAACCTCGTGGATGTTTAAAACTCTGTTTTTGTGTCCATTTCTTCTCGGGATCTTCGATATCCATTTCCCATACGCTATTTAATTTGCGAAATTCTGATTCGCCTCCAAAAATGGATAAAGTTGAATTGCTGATTAGCATCGTATGGTCAGAAACTTCAATAGGCAAATCACAAAATAAGATCCATTTCTGTAGTTTTGGATCAAACATCTCCACAGATTTTAAGTATTCTCCATTCCATCCTCCAGTGACAAATATTCGATCCTTAAATACTACTGCTGCTGCATTCTGTCTTGCATAATTCATTTCCCTGGAATCATTTGATTAAAGGGCCAGTCCGGCGCCTCTTACAGTATAATTTTATTGGATGCAAAATAATGCGCTGATATTTCGGAAATACACACGAAATTACATGAAATTAATTGAAGAAAGAAAATTTTGCCGCACTTTTGGGTCCGCCGCTATTACTGTAACTACAGAAATCCGGCAAAATCACCAACGCTAGAGTGCGTCCCTTAATATTTGGAGGAAAACTAACGGCATGTAGGTCCATTCGTCTTGGGCAAAAAAGATCCACTTGTTTTGAGAAACATTATACTTTTCTACTGATTTCAGAGCTGAATTTTCATCCGATCCTCCAATAGCCCAGATGTCTCCTTTGTAAACCAGAGAGCTACTGGCAATATTAGATCTTTTTTGATTCATCGAAGCCAATCGCATCCACCTTCCATCATCTTTCAATTTATAACAGTTCTGCTGACATCCTTCGGCATATCCTCCAAAAATATAGATTTCTTCATTGAGTACAGCAACTCCAAAACTACCCAATGGCACTGGAAGAGTGATTTTTAGTTTCTTCCAACTTTGAGCCTTCGAATCGAGCAAGTAGATTGCTTTGTCTCTACTACCACCCAAAATTAATACCTGCAAGCAAAGTCTAAAAGTTAAAAATCATACCGATGTATGTCTGAGATTCTCTTGAGCTAGCCTCTTTTTCCGGGAAAATTCAATAAATTCTGAGATTTCCAGTCTACTTTTTGGGTTGCTGTGCCAGCCACTGGAAGTTATTTATTGTTTTTCTCTGCTTTGTCAGTTCTACGCCTCACTCTTCAACTCCGATGGGTGAAAACTTTGGTTTTAGAAAGCCAGATTGGCCAGAAATAATCAATTACCGTTTCAATAAGTCTGAAATCTCCAATTCCTTTTGAATATTTGGCCGAGTTCCGTTTACAATTCGATTAATTTGATTGAAGTGTTCTATTAGTCCCATACCGTAACCATACGGCCTTCTAAACTTCTAATCACTATTTTGAAAAATGTCACGAACTCTCGGTGAATAATCTCCCAAAAAGTAATGGTCAACGCGTAGATATCTGCCGACTTGCCATATTTAGTTCCATTAAGAAGTTCCGGAGCCATATAATCTAATGTTCCAATTCTTTTGCAACTCGTTTAACCAAAAGCCACACTCACCCACTAGTGTGAGAAGCAATTGTCTGTAGATCAACCTCTTTAGCCAATCCAAAGTCGGAAATCCTCAAGTCGTCTAAGGATTTCCCGAGTAGAATGCTGTAACTCCGATATGAGAGGAAAGAATCTCACTTTTGAGGCTTGATATCTCGATGGATTATGCCTTCTTCGTGGAGATATTGCAGACCACTTGAAGCCTTTTCAATCCACGAATAGACTTGTTCCATATCGTATTCTACTGAGGTATTATGAATCACTGGAAATGACATTTTGATTTCTCAAGTTGAAAAAGAGCAAGTTTTTTTTTTTAAAAAGCCAAAGATTTTTAACCAATTTTTTATGCTAATGTCTCCGATCGAGTCCCACCCTTATCGGCAGAAAATGCCACTTGAATAAGCCCAATCCACTATTCAAAAAGCAAAGAATTGCTATTACACTCAACATAGGAAAAAACCAAACAAACCGTCAAATAAGCTCCCGTTCTCCATGTACTCCATGATGTAGCCAATGCAGAAAGATCTGTTATTAGGTGAATAGCCTTCTTCTGGAGTCAAAAGACCAAAAAGACGGATGATATTCGGGTGATTGGAATGCTATTTGGAAAATTATTGTAATTTTAACAAATGAATTAACCTTCGCTAGGAGGATAACTTCACTCACTTCTGTTTTATTGGCCTTTTTATAAAGTCTCTTGACAGCTACTTTTCTGCAAATCGATCTCTCTATTTTAATTTTTAGTCAGACTTTCATAAACTAGCAAAATTGCTTACCCCAGTCGACCAATGTAGCCGCGAAAGACTTCCCCCTCGCCTCCTCTTCCTATCTGCTGTTCCTCTGTGAAATCATTGAGACTAAACTCGGAAATAACTAAAGAAGCATTGATTGTTAGGGTAGATTTACCAGAATTAACTGAAGGGAGACTGCCACTCATCAAGTTGGCGAATAGGCAAACCCGACGTTAGACTTCTATTGATTCGGCCATTGCTTGTCTTGATAAGGCGGTTTTCGGCTCGCGAAATTTATCAAATTCAATATGAGGAAAAAAAAGCTTTTTTTCTGAGAAGAGGGGACTTTTTTGATGATTTGAAAAGATTAGATTAGAAGCAAAAGTTCCTTAAAAACCTTGAAAAACGTCGATTGCTGTCCTCCGCTCTCTTTTTCAACTTTATTTTCTGTTCGAACTACATTTTGAGCTAAAACTCCCTTAAATAAATCACTTTCGACCAAACCACATGAAAATAAATTCTGCTGACTCAGCTTGTCTTTCTCATTCAGTTGTATTGCATTCAATTCCAGAGAAATCAAACATTAAGCAGCTCAAAATGCTTATTTTCAGATTCAGCTAGCTCTTCTTCTATTTTTATAACTTAATGTCTCAACGAATTTTTTTTTTGAAAATTTTCAGACCTTTTTGAGATAATTCCTTCTGATTCCTATTTTGATTGGCAACCAATTCTTCTACTTTATCACTAAATTTCTCATCGACCAGTTTCAAAGACTATCTAATCTTTTGAAATTTTAGAAACTCATTAGCCCTCCCTCCAATAGCCCAGATATCTCCTTTGTAAACCAGAGAGCTACTGGAAATAGCAGATCTTTTTTGATTTAACGATGCAAATTTCATCCAACTTCCATCATCTTTCAATTTATAGCAGTCTTGTTTAGAGTTATGATTGGCATATCCTTCAAAAATAGATTTCTTCATTGAGTATAGCAGCTCCAACGTCTTGCACTGACTAGCTGATACTTTGCAATACGGTGGTTATCAAATATTTATTGGAATTCAATCAGCACCGTTTAAAGCTCTCATTTTCATCTTTCTTCCAAATCTCCCCAATCAACAACGCTTTCCCGGATTTTCGTAAAAGAGAGGAGTCGTTTCTTCAGGCAATCTTCTCACAACAAAACTCTTCTGCTTTGTTCTGACGCTACATCCCCCCAGATAGAATCCCAACAGCATGATGCAACATGCCCAGATCAGATGTAACCAAGAGAAAGAAGAAGGGCAATAGAACGAAATCGGAGCAGCTAGATAACCCTTTAAAATTCAATTAAATTGCTCACTTTTGATTTAAAAAATTTACTCTCCTTTGGGGAGTTACTGTTTCATTTGGTGAGGGGAAGATGACTGGAAGGAAGGAAAAAGTAGAAACTCTTGCTTCCTCCCAAGACCCGAGAGATTTATCAAATTCTGTGATATTTTTTTTACCAATAGTCTATAACTTCTCTAAAAAATAAATCAAAACTCTTCTAAAAAAGGCAAAACTTTTCAAAGTGCAGAGAATTCTTCGGCCTCAGCCCTGTAGTTAAACTCACATTGATCTTACTTTAAAATAAAGCTGATATGTGTCCGTCTGTCTGAAGCCTTGCCAAATTCTGTCAAAATTCGGATTACAACTTTTCCACGGGCGGTCGCTTTTTTTAAAAAGAATTTTCGATTTTTTGAAGATTCAAGGAATTGGGGCTAAAACTTGAGGGTAAAGGGGCTTACAATTCCAGGGAAAGGGGCCTAAATTTCGTGGGGGAAAGGAACTAAATTACCAGGGGAATGGTAGAAAAACTAGGGGAAAGGAACTTGACTCACTTTCTCCAAGAATTCGTGGCGAAGGATAGTTGGAAGTACAGCAAATATTTTTAAATGGCAGAGTGAAAATTTAATGAGAGAAGGATGTGGATTAAGTGGGGAATTGAATAGGAAGTGGTCGTGATAAGCGACGAGGTAAAGTAAAAGCAAAATAACTTTGCTTTGAGTTTTGGCTTTCTCAAATTATTCTTATGAAATAAATCGAAGGTGCTCCCTGCTTATCTTCAGAAATTAGTCGAAACTTGTCAAAGGCGAGTCCTCTTTCTTGAAAAGGATCGGCCAAGGTTATGAAGTTATTGACCTTGAAATGCTTGTGAAAGGATTGAAATTCCATGTACTACAGTAACCAATCTAGGAGGAGATTGCTCCAATTCAAATCTTCCGTAATTATGGGCATCTTTTCCGACTCTAATCGTGGCAATTCTTGGATTACTATAGCCAAAAATATTCAAAGTTATGTTTTTTTTAAAGGGAAAAACAAAAAAATAAAAATTTATTGAGATCCCAAGGCTGTACTCGTATTTTTCTACCAGTTATTCGTTAAAAATTGAGCTTAATTGTATAATTTCTTGGCAGCCATGATGTCGATCAGCGACAATTCGGGCTTCCTGTGATATCCGCGATAGCCTTGCTCCATCAAGCTTGGTCCCTTTTGATGCGGGATGCCCAGCGCGTGGCCGAGCTCATGCGCCAAAACCCATTCCAAGTTTCGACCATCCGGCGCCCTGAACAGATTTAGATTTTATTGGAAAATTTGTTGTCCCTCACCAGGGCTCATCATCATCCAAATGGATTTCGCCTCTCCTGGGCATGTCTGGATAAAAAGTGTGGGCGACTTCGCCTCCCTTTCCATCAAAAATATAGCCATCGCCATGATCCCTCGACCAGAAGAAAACCTTCACATCCGCATCGTCGCTTTCCGTCTTTAAGAAAATCACCGGAACAACTGGCTTCCAAACTCTGAAAAGATTATAGTCAGTTCTTCATGGGCTAGTTCCCTACTTGATGGCTTCTTCCAACGACTTATCAACATGTTCTTGCATCGAGTTTTGAATCATTCTTGGATGCCTTCGATGCTCAGGATATTTCACTATTTTATATGTCAAAATAGGACGAAACCATTTGCCAAAACCTGGAGGCTTTCAATACAAATGGAGGAAAAAATACCTAGATCATTTTCTAGTAGGCCAATATGACCAAGGGAGAGGTTAATCAAGGAACAAAGAAGAACCAATTGGTGCCTAATCATAACCTGAAAATTTGAAATTTGATTGAAAAGTGGATAAACTATTGAAGAGAAGTTTTGGAACCCATTTTTTGGGTTATTGCAGTTAAAAATGGCTAGATTTTTCAATTTTAGAGTTATTTTAAGGGTTTCTGATGTTCTGCTTTTTCTTAAAGCTCTTTATTTCCTCTACAAGATTGTAAAACATCAAAAAATAATAGAAAAACTACCCACGGCTGTTAAAAATTTGGGCTTTTAGGCAACAATGGAGGTGCCAGGATTTTGTCAAGTTTTCCCATTAAATGGGGTTAAGATTGAGGGGGAGCAAGAAAGGACAAGGAGGTGGAGAACAAAGTCAAAAGTTTCTTTCTTTTATAGTCGTTCTCTCCACACACGTGGGTGCAGAAAGAGTGAACGGTCTGGTCTGAAGTGTCTCGACCCCTTGAAAAAATCGTGGGGGTGTTCGAGGTCATCTGCCGTTTGCAAGATGTTCTTTCTCCTTCTCCTTTTTACAAAGTGTCTCTAATTGGAACAAGCAACTTCTTGTTTGAGGGGTCAAACTTTTAGAAAGGAGGGGAAGGAGGGGAGACTGGTCAAGAGGCTGGAGACTAACAAACACTCTCCTCCTTCCTTTTCTCGAAGAGAGGAGAGAGAGAGAGAATCAAAACTGAATGATGATGCGAATGACCGTTTCCGGGAGCGGAAGTGAGGAATCAAGACAAAAAGAGGCCAAGGAGAAGGAGTGTGGAACTGTCTCGCTTGTTAAGGGCCCTCCCTGGCAGCTAATACATCCAGTTACTTGTCTTCTTCTCTCGTCAACGAGATTAATTAAAGGGGCTGGATCTTCTGGTCTTTTATCGCGTTTACATTTACATTTGTTTGGACTAAGTCAGATTTTTTTTCTAAAAATAATCAAAAGATCGAGGTTTCTCGCCTCTCCCCTAAAATTTTCAAAATATCACGAAGTTGGAAGTTGTTTGTGGAAGACGAAATTGACCTCGTTCCTTGATCACCAGAGATCCGTTTGTTTGATAAGAAACACAGTTCGAAAGACAGCTATTCTCTCTGTCCTCTCTCAGATGAGAGATCCCTCCCTTCGTTTGTATACAGCCTCATTAGTTAGGCTAGGCTGCTACCCTTGGTTGTCTTAAAAGAGTCGGTTTAAACCTAGTAACCCTTCAAGGTACTAAAGAGTTTCCGATCATAGGCTGCCCTGTGTGTCGTTAACCAATATTTTTGGATCTGCTTTCTCGGGGCCATCCGGGATGGCTAAAATTGTTCAAATCCCTTGAAGAAGGATAGGATTGCAGGAATTTTCGAATAAAACCCATTTTGGATTGCTATAGCTCTAAAAAGGCTAGTTTTCTCTAGACTTTTTGATGTTCTGAAGGCTCTTGTATGATCTTATCTAAAAGAACAGAATCTGAAGAAGAAAAAGCAATTTGAAAGAATATTCGTTTTATTGCATGACCTCTGTTCAGTAGTTTTAGCTGCTTGGAGGTACCCGACTTTCGTAAATACATTAGAATCTCTAAAATAACAATCTAGGATCACAAGGGCGATTCGCACTGATGGCAACATCATTCAACAGGGACAGTAAAATGCAAAGAAAGCTACTTTGATCAGTGTGATTTGTCTTGAGGGAGGGGATTTTAGCTGCACTCGGTAGGCTGAGATGAGAGATGTACATAAGTGATTGAAATTGAGAAAAAAAACCCGGTAATGGAAATAATAAGGAAGACTAGGGGAAAAAAAAAGGTTATTATGTGTGACTATGTCTGCCGCTCAAAACACTTGAGGGAGGAAGAAGGAAGGAGGTTAATAATTGCGGTCAGGTCCCATCAGCCAGGTAGACTTTCTGCAGGCCGGATAGTCGTTGGGGAGTCATAGAATGATCTCTATCCATATATCTGAAAAATTCTTCTTTCTTTTTGCTATTCTTCCCCTTGGTTGAACGACTTCCGCAGTCGTATTTATATGTCAATCGTAAAGGCACAACAACCATATATTTAATGGGTTTTCCCTTAACATAAACATCGTCCAACTTTTTGAAGAGCATTTGTACTTTGAAAATTATATTCATAAAAACACTTTTACGTGTCCTGAGCGAACGACAGGTTATTGTAGAATAATGCCTTCAACATCTGTCGATTTGAGTCAAATTTCAGAGCTCACTTGAACTTGATGTTTTCGCATTATGTCCAAAAGTCAAGAGGTCGTTCAAGATTTCAGGTTGTAAACATTAATATTTTCTTATTAAAACTCATGACATAACATTACAAATTTAAGTAAAAAAAGTTACTTACAAAGGTACTCCTTCTGCCTCAATTGGTGAAAAATCATCAGCTTCTGAGAGTCTGGTTTCTTTTAGCATTTGGTCTATTATACCGCCTGGATCTACTCTAAAAATAGCAAAAAAAGAATTAATAAAAGCTAATAGGAAATATACCTAGTACTTTGAACTCTTGGAGCACTTGTTCTATCCTGACTAAACCTTCTCAGGTTTGTTACTGCGCTGGAGATTGGCCTTTTTGTTTCCGACACTAGGGAGGCAGTGTCTTCGCCCGCTCCTGTTGACCCGACTGTTGAGGAAGATTCTAAATAAATCAGTCAAGATTATTATAAGATTGGGCATACCTGGCGTTTCAGCGATCTCTTTTCTGATCATAACTGGCTGTTCTTCATCTACATCAAGATCACAGACAAGGGGAGGCAATGGCGGCGCTTTTCGCTCGATCGGATTAAATGTTTTTTCTTCATAGCATGCTATTTGAGGCCTAAAAAATAGACAAATAATAATAATAAGCTAAAGAAAACTTACACTCTGAAGAAGGGATCAGCACTTTGATGACACATTGTTATTTTTACAAGTACTTTTGAGTTATCCTGTCTGGAATTTAAGCCATATCCATCAAGAAGGTATGATCTAGACATCCCTGAAGAAAAAAGGCTTCAAATTTTAATAAAATTATCTTACCTTCAATCCCAGAGGCAGCAAATTCTGATAGATTTATATCTACATACCCCATCTTCTGATTCGATTTTCCGCCTTTTTGCTCCTATAAATTGTATATTTCCTTAGAAAATTTAGCTTGCAAGCGTTCATCTTTGGCACCTTGTCGCTTGGCCAATGATTTATTCAAGGAAATGAACGACAATGTTGACGGAAATCCGATTTTCGCCGCCTGTTCGCCAACAATTCGCAACAGAACAGTTATATTATGCATTCAAAAACAATTTGTCTTGATTTGCAAAGTAAAAACCAAAAAACGTACAAAAATCACCATACCTTTCTTATCGATACCCGGCACAGACACTTCTCCAACATTCCAGTCGAGGGATCTGATGCTATTCTACAAGTAAACGAAGATCTATGTGTCCACGAGGCACTGTGATTTACAACCTGAAATAATCAGCTAATTCGGTTGAATATTCCAAGATATTTGCCACTAACGATAAGAACGTAATGGGCTAGATAAAATGTGAAAATAACAAACCTCTGCTCGTTCTGTGTGATCTTCAAATGCTCCACCTTCGAGTAGTCGCACCTTGGCAAAGAGGATGGCATTTACCAAAGGCACATCACTAAGGGCACAAACCTAAAGCATAATTTTAAGCTAATTCCTCATTATATTAATTAATTATTAGCCCAGACGCGCCAAAAATATGTCGACTCTGCCAATCATTTATGAATATTAATAATCTTTGTGGAAGTTGATTGAGTTTGCATGTAGATTAGTCATTTACTGCGCACGACTAATAATTAATTATATTCGTAGGAAAATTGATTGAAATATGAGGTGAAATCGATAAAACTGCTAGAGAGAGAGAAAAAAAACTGGACAAACCTGCAGATCGACGCTAAATTTGACCTTTTTTCTCATAAGAAACGCCATCCTATTCCATAGCCAGTCGATCAGATTATACGTGCCTGAAACAGTAATTTTAGCAGCGAGACATAGAAGGAGCAAAATGAGCAAGCGAGAGGGCAGCTATTGACAGCCGAAAACGGAAGTAAAAGCCAACATCCCCACAATTGGCAAATAGCCAGACGGCCACTTACGTAATCCCGTCCGCACATTTTCCTCACGACAGTTACCGTAAGCACTAAAGGTTTCTAACGATCTGTCGGCGTTTTCAACGAAATTTTGCCGATTTTATCAGCTCTTTTCAAACTATCAAACTAGAGCAAAGTCTCCATTTTCTACGAAAATAGAATAAATTTCAACCAAAAAATAGAAATTTGCTCATTTTTCCTACTATTTCCTATAAGTAGAGAATGAATTTTTCTTCAATTTTTTTTGATTCTTTATAAAATCTTCAAAATTGATTAAATTTTGACCAAAAAATAGAAATTCTCTCAAGAGGTGGTAATCTTTTCTATTATTTTTTGATTCTTGCAAGACTTCGACCTTTTTGCTTCTTTATATAATATTTTGTTGTAAAATACTCAAAAAATTGAATAATTTCAACTAAAAATATAAAAAAGAGAAGAGAAGTATGAAACAGCGAGGAATAAAACCAGCACCGTGACCTTTCCTCCTACTTGATCCTTTTTGAACACTTTCTTATTCAAATTTAATCTCAAAAAGTATGCGGAAAGGGGCGAAATCTTTCGAACTGTTGTTATGGAGACGAAGCATAATAGAGAGAGAGAGACTCACTCTTCATCGCAGAATTTTGAACCCGTAGATGCATTTCTCATGCGTCTGCTTGTACGGCTTTGTCGCTTTTTTTTCTCTGAAAAATTTTTCTTCTTATGAAAAAGCTGCTGAAAGGAGAGGAGGACAAAAGAAACGAGAATAACAGAAGTCTACTATTTCCGTTGTTTTGAAGGAGCATAGGGGGAAAACAGAATAAGCTGTTCTCTCACACCATTAGGAGATGAAGGAAGGGGGAGAGATCAGCTAAATCTCTCCATATTTAGAGAAGATTATTTTAGAGAGAGAGAGGGACAAAAGTGCTTTTTTACCTCCCACGCGATTGGGTCGATGGCAAGGGCGATCATTGCCCGAACTGTACTCACACAACACAGTTGTCTAAATTGCTTAGTAAAACCTGCGGTGGTGGCGGTGAGAGAAGGTCACAAGGAAGTCGAAGCAATTAGTTCTCCTCTCCCCGTTCACATTTATGAGAATCTGATGGATTTCTTGCGTTTGATCAAACTATGCTTATTTTTTAAGGAAAATCGATGATAAAAAACGAATAAAATTTAGTTAAAAGGGGATGTATGAACATCTGCTGAGAGACAAAAAGCAGCTGTAAAAACAGATGGAGGAAGCCCTCTTTTTCTCTCTTCTTCTCCTCCAGCTTGTAAGGGAATTCAAAATTCTTTGAAAAAGCAGGGAAAGTCACATGTGGCCTAATCTTATCAGAAGTCTTATCAACGTGAGCTCTAAGGTTAGGTTAAAGGGGAGAAGAGAGCACAACATCTGTGATTTCTGCCCGGTTTTTATTGAAAACAAAAGGGCAAACGAGTGAGTGAACGTTCCAGATTTACACGAGAGGGACACCTATATTATGCATAGAGGTGTGGGAGTGGACAGGTGTGGCGCAATCGGCTGAATAAGTCGCTAAGCCTGAGGGCGAGCTCATTAGCATAATAGGTGCTGGGCAGACTGGCTCCTGGCAACATTTACAAAGGGGGGAGTGGAACCAAAAAGAAGGAAGTTAATTGTTCAACGACTTTTGGCCTAAAAGTTGGCAACTTCCTCGGTCAAAATAGAGTGAAGTCTGCTTGGAAATCCGACTAGAGTCGTAAATCAGACTAAAAAAGCTTGAAGCTGACTTATTCACGTCATAGAAGCAACACCATTGAGATACTTTGGAATTACAGCAACCCAAGAAGAGAAAAAAGGTCTTGCTGGAATAAATAGTTTTACAAGTTTATAGAGGAGAGTAAAAGCTGCAAGATTGCAAAACGCCTAGAATGTCGAAAGCACCAATAAAACCGAGAAAATGGTCTTTTGGCCTACAGCAGTTCGAAAGTGTCTCGATTTTTTTTGGGATATTTGAGCAAACTTTGATGAAATCAATGTCGAGGAGAAAAATAGCTATAAAATAACCTCCTAGGAAGAGAATACGAGAGAGCCTTCTACCAAAAATAGTATATAAATGGATGTTTGAGAGCATTTGACCAATTGAGTCCCAGTGTCAGGTTTCAGCTTCTCGTTTCAGGAGCCTAGTGTGTGTGGATTAGGTCAGCGCTGTACAAATCTTTCACGAATTCTCACGGAGATTTTGAGGCTTCCCCTTGCCTTCAGTTAATGCTGATAGATTTAAAAAAGAGAGACCACATGTGGAGTTCAAGATAGACGCATTCAATTCTATTTCTCAACGCAATCATGTTGATGTAAACATCAGCACACGTTGGGGCACATGTCACACGGCGTTTTGGCTAATTCTTAGTGAAATGACCAGGCTGAAAAAAGAAGGAAAACGAGTGGCCAATGAACCCGGAAAGTGACCGACTCCCTCTGGAGTACAACCTAATTGAGTCCCGCTTTGAGGAAGTATTTTCACTAAAGTGAGGCTATTTTTGCGAGAAGAATGAGAGCAATTGTCCGAAATTAAGGCTTGAACCCGAGGGCGAAGTGATAAGAAGAGCTTCTCTGCGAGAAGCGGTCTAGGCAAACACACCCACCAAGAAAGAGAGAGTTTTTGAATCGGTTCCCGAGAGGAAATCATTAAAATCGCCGGGACAAACAATTGATTTGGAGAAAAAACAATGGGAGGAACTGTCGATGCTCCAAGCTGTACTCCAAGAGAAGCTTGTAGCTCCTATTCTCGCAAGAAAGTTACTGTAAATATGAGCTCAACTGCGACTCTTTTAGGCAATTTTTCTTCTATCTAGCATGGTAAAAGATCAAAAAGAGAGTCATCAGAACCTAAGAGCATGATAAAGATAGTAAAAATTGATTCGGATGTGACGAATTGCGACAAAAAATCAGTGCCAGCTCACCCAAACCATCAACTTTAATGTTCTCCCTCCAAGACTAAGCGATAGTTCAACCTAGAAAAAAGCTAAGAACAGTGGTGAGAGCGAACAACTGCTATCACTTTTCTTGTTTTCCCAATAGTCAAAAAGTCACAGCTTTTGGGTGATTTGTTGCTCACAGTCGAGTCGGGGAGTCGTGATAAATGAGAGATAAATGGTTTTTTCTTTCACAAAGAATTAGCAACGACGAATCGGCTTATAAGCAGCAGGAAAGAGAGAAAGTAAATGGCCGCTGTGACGTGAAATTGCGGCAGTCAACTCACTTTTTCCGGCTAATTCTTCTGAGAAAGTCAGCCAACTGTCAAAACAGTGAAAAAAAACAACAAACAGGAGATTTTAGAACTTGCAAATGCTCTCTTCAACAAATTTGAGGAGGAAGACTTGTTATTGACGAATCCTAGTTTTTCCAAATGTTTCAACTTTTTAAATGATTTTCAATGTTCTACAAAGTTGTAGCCCTTGATCTCCTCTACAAGACAATATGGAGCAATTAAATTTTAAGAGCAATAAATTGCCCAGTAAAAAGCCAAAATTAGCGCGCTCCTTGAGCACTGGCCTCTTCCTCTTGCCGACGTCTCCACTTTTTAGGGATCACTGCTCCCGTAGAGTTCCGTTCCAGTCAAATTAGTCGTCAAAAAGTCGCTAACCAAGAAGAGAAGGGACTCAAAATAGAAGGGGGTCACGTCACAAAAGAGATTAGCCCTTATCTAAAGGGTCAGAGGATATTCGAAGTATTCTTCTTCTCTTATCTTTTTTTAGGGAGCCATTTATGGGAGAAAATGTCATTCGTCAGGGAAGCCTAGAGAGGTTAGAAAGATTGGAGTATAACCTGCCACAGTCAGGGAGGTTTACGCCAGAAGGATGACTCTTTTTCTCGGGAACAGCGCAACTAATTGGAGGAAAGGGCAAGGACAACAACCTTTCAACCGCTTTACACTACAGGGGAACTCATCAAACAAATGGGAATATAAAAGGAACTAGAATCCCTTCGTCTCAGACGAAAGGAGAGGAATCTCTCACGTCACAAGAGATTTTGAGTATTGAAGACCACTGAAATCACAAGGTCCTAATCACCTCATTAAAGGGTATGATTCTGAGGTAATCCCATCCGATCATGGTCTGTCGGCTCTGACGTATGGAGAAAGTACAGAGGATTAAAGATAGCTATTTTGAGAAGAAAAATATACTTGAAAATTATGTCAAAACCAAGATTTTGAGCGGGAAATAGGCCTCTTGAAGAGGTCATGCTGTAATCCAAGGTTGTCAAATTTTATAGATTTTTCAATAGTTTTGACTAAAAGTGATATTCTGCAATCTTATAGAAGAGATCAAAGGTTACAAGATTGCAAAATATTAGAAAATCTAAAAGTTACTAGAATAAGGAGAAAATTGGGATAGACTTGTGAAAGAGTCTGCCAAAGATTTGAGGCAAAACAAGATAATTTGATCGGAATTCAACAAATCGGTTGGTTTTATACGATTGCGAGAGAGATCACCTGGGGTGAAGGAATTGGCCAAGCAGGTAGAGGAAATTTGAACTGCCCTCACCTCCTCCTGGGACTTGAGCTAGAACACGCTGAGTCAATTCGTTCGAAAAACATCGTTGGCGCGAAAGGATGAGTGAGTTAGAGGGAAATTAAATTGTCGAATCTTATTGGGTGGAATGAAAAATTCTGGAAGGGATGTTCTCCAAGAAAATTGCCGCGCGTGAAGAAGGCGAGAGAGAGAGAGAATTTGGAAAGGGGCCATGTGCCGCCCTGTGAACTGTCAACAGAATATGCAAACACCCACAGCCACAGCACTTGGGATTCTCATGGACCTCAGATCTAACAATTCTCAATTCAATTTTAATATTTGACATGAGTGGCCAGCCGGAGGGAGATCGCCAAGTGTCAATAGTCAGTTCACAGCCTGGTAAATTGTCTCCCATGTGACTCTCTCTTGGGTTAAAGTTGGTTAGGCTAACACGTTCGCGCCGTAGAGACCAGAGAATTCGTTTTTCCTATCTTCCGCAAACTTATAGAGGAAGTGCTAAAAGATTGAAGCAAATCTCTATAAAAAAATTCCTATTGGAAACTTATTTTTCTAAGCTTTTGCTAAGTGTAGCTAAATTATTTTTCTTGTAAAGCTATAGAGGGACTCAAAATCTACAAAAGCAACTGCAATACGGGAAAAAGTAGCCCAATTTTAAGCTTGCATTAGCCAAAAAAGCAAAAAAATGAGTCCCATATGGAAATCGGAGTCTAATCGCAACTTTTTATGAAAGAGTCTTTTATAAATCTGTAGAGAAAATTAAGAGCTTTAAGATAATAAAGCAATAATAATTAAAAATTTGAAGATTTTCCTCAAAGGAAGGGAATAAATTAGAAAAATGGGTTAATTTTGAGAGGGAACTTCAACTTTTGGTATAAAAATCTACGCCCGGTGTAAATGGGAATCAGCCCTCTCGTGGTAAACGGATTACCGACTGGTTGTATAGAAAAAAAACAAACGGTTTCAAAACTGCAAAGGCGGTTTAATGAGAGTGATTGGAGGACAATGTGAGAAGACTCAAAGCGTGCCTGCTGCCACAAATATTTGAATAAATCCGCTATCTTCTCGGAGAAATATTTTCCACTCTTTCTCAGATAGAAACTACGAGAAAAGAGAACTCCTCAAAATCATACACAGACATCTGCTGTCTTTGTTTGTTTGTCAGAGGTGAGGAGAGAGTCAGGTTCTACACGAGTTACGCTACTTCCAGGTTGTTCTATAAATACAGCCATTTTGCAGGCCGTGTGACTTCATAGAAAAATAAAAATCTTCAGATATTTTCTCGGGAAATAGATGAAAGCACCGTAATTCTCTTGAGCGTTATCATTTTTCTTCAAGTTGAAGCCATTTTTGTCAAATATTCTTTTAGCAAGGTTAGAGAGAAGATTGAAGAATATAGCGAAAAGAATAGGAAATGTCAATTTTCCAGGGAAAAAATGCTAATTTTCTCACGCAAGACAAGTGGAAAACAAAGGCGACGGAAAACACGCCGGAAAGGAAGCCTGCTCGGTGAAGGGGATTGGCACTCGCGCAGCGTGCTGCAAAAAGTGTACCGGCCTGTAAACCTCGCCAGCAGCTGGTCGCCAGGTGCCAACATCAGCCAACTGTCATCCTCCCTATTTGAGGAGGAGGAGCTGGGAAAGATTATTGCGCAACATCATTCCTTCCTCATTTTCATATTCAGGTCAGCCCGATGTGTGCTGACAATGATACTTCTGCTGTCTAGTCGATTTTTTGTCGAGAGAGAGAGAGAGAGAGATCGGGAAATAAGCCGACACTCGCGGCACTTTTCGATGACTAATGTCGGTCTGGGGATATGAACCAGTTCGTAGATTTTATGTCAGAAGAGGTCAAACACTTCAGCCGCATCGAGGAATAGTTGGTACCAACTTTTGTTCTTTTCTAATTAAATATTTTCGCGATGAATCAGTGCGAGTGGCTCTTCCACTTGGCTCTGGAATCTAAAAGTTGCGCCTCATGAGAGTCCTTTTTTTAAGAATACTGTAGATAATTCCATATCTGGAATAAAAAGGAATGACAATGGATGCTCTTTGGTGACCTGTGCTTTACAGTTTGTTGGGAAATTCCGCGAAAATGTTGTCAACCGTCGCTTTCAGTGATGACATTGACCGGAGCTTCCGAACGCCTCGATTGTTCTGCCGCTATTGAATTCGAATTGAATTGAAACGAATTGATGGCTCTGGGATAGCATGTAAATAAAGATGCCAGAAAAAGTAGCAATTTGCTGGATGATGTGTCCATCCAGCCCTGGCACCATTAAATAATTGATAAATCCAAAAAAAAGTGGCAAAGAACTCTGATCGGTTGAGAGCTCAAGGAAAATTATACGAATTGATAAGTATATTATGAGAGAGGAGTGAGAGCACTGCTGGGAGTGTCACCTAGCAACGCAGGGAGGGAGATAAGCAGTCAACATAGACGCGGAAAGGGAAGAAATGTGACTCCCCGTGTTGGCAATGAATAGCGCCGATGCGATGAATAAGATTGACGTCGAAGACAGGCAGAATTTAAAAAAATCTGAGGTGGAGAGAACGATGACGGAAGTATATGTACATTGTCGTATGTTGCGAGACAGTCGACGAGGCTGGTCCACGAAGACAAATAAACGCGCTGAGAAGTAAGCGCAGAGCTGTTAGGTTTAGCACATTTCTTCCGGCAGCAAACCTGAATTATTTTTAGATCAGAAAGCAATTTTGTGGCAATATTTATATAAGATCATCGAAACATCTAACACAGTTTTTACTCCACTGTCAGCATAAAAACTACTCGTCCAAATGTAACAAAAAATGTGGAATATATAAATAGAGGCATATGAACCGGAAGTGAGATAATTACTTGTCGTTTTAGCTTGGCTCGTATTGTGGAGAGCTCGGGCTATAAGTAGGCGAACGCGCTCCGTACTAAACAATATATTAATTAGATATAAGGTTACAAGATACCTGCGGAGATGTTGGGCTGTAGTTTGGCGATCCTGGGCTGTATGTAGGAGAAGAAGGTGAATATGGCGAAGCTGGTGAACCAGCGCTTCCTGGCGTTGGAGCAAATGAATTTGAAGGCCCTACTGTAGTCTCTGGGGTATACGTAGGAGATGGTGAATACTAAATTTAAAATTGCTATTAAGAATAAAGCTAAATTGCCAACCGTATTTCCACCAGGCGAATAAGCGTTGTACGTCGAAGATCCTGGAGAATATTGTGGAGACGTAGGTGAGTACGATCCAGCAGCAGAGGCACCAGCTGGCGTTGAATAATTCGGCGATGAAGGCGAATATGCTGTTCCAGTTGTTCCAGGACTATATGCAGGAGACGACGGGCTATAGTGTGGACTGCTTGGAGAATATGTCGGAGACGATGGAGAATATCTTGGACTTGCCGGACTTGTACTATACGTCGTCGATCTATTTCCTTGGTAACTGGGACTTGATGGGCTATAAGCCGGTGAGCTAGGCGAATAGTTTGGCGATGAAGGTGAATAACTGTAAAAAGTAACTATTAGAAAAGGAATTAGCTTACGTCGGACTATATTGCGGAGATGTTGGCGAATACCGAGGACTGGAAGGAGAGCCAGCAAAACTGCTTGTACCAGGTGTATACGATGGAGATGTTGGAGAGTAATCTAAAATTCATACTAAGCAAAAGTACAATAGAGACTTACGTTGTCCTCCTGGAGTTGTTCCTGGACTATAACTTGGACTAGTCGGGCTATAAGATGGAGACGTCGGAGAATATGACGGTGATGTTGGAGAGTAGCTTGGACTTGTTGGACTGTAGCTTGAAGAAGCTGGCGCATACGATGGCGAAACAGCTGACTTATACGAAGGACTGGAAGGAGTATACGACGGAGTTCCAACGCCGTAATGATTGGGACTTGCTGCGGCAGCATAAGATCCCGGTGACATTCCTCCAATTATAGATCGCGGTGTTCCAGGAGAAGCTCCGCCAAGGCCATCACCAGGAGAACCAGGTGACCAGGATCCTTCATAGCCAGGAGAAAAGCCTGTATCTCCAGCCGGAGAGAATACAGCCATAGCACCAGGAGTAGCGCCTCCTGGCGACCACTGACCTCCATGGAAATATCCTGGGGTTCCAGCTCCGGAAGGATTCCAAGGAGTGGAAGCTGGAGACATCATTGAAGAACTACAACAAATTATACGCTAATTGTAAAATTGTCAAACCTTGCTGGACTTCCTGCAAAGAATCCAGCCCCTGTGTGGATTTGTCCTAAATGAGTAGGGATCTCCATTCCAAGTTTGCACTTCTCAGAATCTAGTACAAGATCAAAGCATCCAGTTCCAGCTTTAGCCAATTGACCAAGCATAATGTTTTCAGATACTCCTAAAATATTGGTTAGTCTAATAATTAAAAATCATCATAGAAGCACCCAAAAATACTAGAATGGCTCATTTTTGGATAAAAATGAATCTCGTAGCGAAAACTCAATGTTTTTGCCGTTTTTCTTATAAATGAAGGCTACCTACCCTTGACTGGATCAACTTCAGCATGGACTGCAGCTTCCATTAGAATATCTACAGTTTCTTCGAAAGAACACCTCATCAAAGCTCCGACTTCTTGTCTGTTGATACCGTGACGAGTAATAGCCATTAAATGTCCTGAAATTTTTAAATATATTATTACTAGAAACTAGCCTACCTTTTGCTGTCATAACATCGCAAAGCAGAGCCAAATGCCTGTAGTTGACATATGAACCGTCAAAGGAAATAACGTTGTTCATTTCTCGTTCAATAGACTTTCTGACTGCTTCAATTCCTAGAACTTCGAAAATTTCACAGATATCGTTTGATGTGGTTCTAATAGCATCAATATTGGGCTCTGACAATACCTAAATTAAATGTAACTGGAAACAATGAATAAAAGTTACTCTCAACAAGGCAGTTCCATCAGTTTCCAAAATCCAATCAGCAATGTGCTTGAAATCTCCATCTTGTCCGATAACAACTCTCTTCTTGTCGTCAGTATTGGGTTTGTGCATATATACTTTGGCAATCGATGGAATTCCCTGAAAAAAAAATAGTAAATTAACTTATTTTAAAAATAAAATTACCTGTAGCGTCAAATCTGAAAGCATATTCGACTCAATACACCTCAGGAACATGTCATCTTCCATCTTATCAATTTGTTCCTCTTCTGCTCCTTTATCATCTCCTTGATTTGTAATTCTAATACGGAATACAAGCTTGTCCGCGTTATCATCGGTATAAATGACATTTAAATCATCTCCGAATCCAGCATGAATCTTGTCAGCAATGTGTTCCATGTTCAGCTTTTTGTCCGTCATTCTTCTACGATCAAGTTCCAGACGCAAGAGCCATGGCGATGAACGGCTTGGATCAAAATCTGGCATTTCATAGAAGATTGAGACCCATTCTTCGTCTTCATCAATGATTGTATTTTTAATATCAGGATCGTAGTAGATGGCTGTATTTGCCGTAACCTGAAAATCAAGCATTTGAAATTAAAAGAAATTTACCTTGCGAAGAGTTGTATGCTCCAGTTTACACAAGACATCCTTTGCCCTTTCAGCGTCTTTTGCAGCTGCTCCTTGTAAATATACTGTTAGAGAAGGAGTCTTCAGTTGTTTTGATACATTAATAATCTCTTTCAGACGAGGAACTCCCAATGTTACGTTCTAAATTTGTTACCCTCTAGAAAATAAGCAAAAAACCTTAGCAGAGACTCCGGCGTAGTGGAAAGTGTTCAATGTCATTTGAGTGGCAGGTTCTCCAAGAGATTGGGCAGCTAAGGCTCCAACCATTTCACCTGGCTGAGCAATTGCTGATTTAAATCGTGTCTCAATTTCTCCTGGAAAGTCAGATAAAAAATAAAACATTTCTAAACGTACCCAGCAACCATTCAAAAGCTTCTTGGTTTAATCTGTGAGTCGTGGCCATTTTCTTTGCGCTAAGTACTGATCTCAGCAGAATATTGATAAGTAATGTGGCGTTATATTGGGCCTGCTTTGAAATCCTATCTTCTCCACTTACAATAATTAATTTTTCTGACAAGGAACGAACTCCTCTGATAACATTGAGGGGACTTAAGCAAGTCTTATCTCTATAAAATCAAATTATGAAAATAAATAATATGCCAAACCTCTTTTCAACACGGAAAATCTTTTGAGCATTCCAAATCAAGCGCTGAAGGTTACAGGGTAGAACGGTCTTGGCATCTCCGGCTGGGAATAACTTTCTCAATAAACGTCTATCTTCTTCTAACTGAGTCCATTCATTTTCTACTTCTTCAATAGCTTCTGGGCAATTTTGAAGTTCTCTGACCAGGTCAGCGCTGTAGCATTTCTTGAGACTTCTTTCATCAGTTAGATCCAGCTAAAAGCTACATTTCAAAAGCAAATTTCAAAATACCTTGAAATCTTTTTCAAACAGTGCATTACTTGGCTTCATAGTTGGCAAGATTTGATTTTCTACCCACATGCCGTCCAAGCCATCTTCTCCGTAACGGAGCTGGATCATTTGTCCGATAGAATTACGAACCTAATAAGTGAAATACTCAAAAATACTAGAAATACTTACCGTTCCATCATAGTTAACCATAACACTTTCCATAGCTTTGATTAAACGACGTTGAATATAACCAGTTTCGGCTGTTTTAACGGCAGTATCGATAAGACCTTCACGTCCTCCCATAGCGTGGAAAAAGAACTCTGCTGGTGTCAGGCCGGCAAGATACGAGTTTTCAACAAAGCCTTTTGACTCTGGTCCATAATCATCTTTGATGAAATGTGGGAGCGATCTATGGCGAAAACCGAAAGGAATGCGCTTTCCTTCAACGTTTTGTTGTCCTACACAGGCAATAACCTGAATATTATAGATTTTCTAGACTTTTTTGATAGCTAACCTGAGAGATATTAATTTTTGATCCTTTTGAGCCGGAGACGACCATAGATTTAAAGTTATTAAACTCTACAAATGTTATTGCAAAACTTTTAATGTGGACTTACCTGACAAGGATTTTTGGGCAGAGCTACCAGTTTTATCACGAGCATCGTTCAAGATTCGGTTAACCATATTTTCGAATGTTTGGCGGAGAGTGTTACCGGGAGTCGGTTCAAGTTCATCATTATGAGCCCTATAAAGACTTAAAATGTAAATTTAAAACTCGCTTTTCAATAACAACAACTACGTCTTGCTTGGCTC
The DNA here is from genome assembly GCA_932521405.1 of Oscheius sp. JU1382. Taxonomy (NCBI): domain Eukaryota; kingdom Metazoa; phylum Nematoda; class Chromadorea; order Rhabditida; family Rhabditidae; genus Oscheius; species Oscheius sp. JU1382. The sequence continues at coordinate 9,877,693 of OW051479.1, forward strand.
GACGAATTGTTTCAGTAATTTCATTGTAGGTAGCTTGATCGGCAATGGTATCTCCAATTCCAATGGTATGTCCTTCACGAATGAGCCAAGCATTTACAACTGTTTGGATATGAGAATAGAACTTTGCAGCGACTTCATGGCCCAACTCAAGTGCTACTACGTGCAACAAGTTTCCGGCAGAACGTCCAACAGTTTTTGAGCAAATAATGCCACTGATTAACTCTCCGTGCTCGATTAAAACCTAAAGAATAATCTTATGACTCAAAAACAAAGAAATACCTTTGTATCACCAGGAGAAATCCAAGAATAAGGGCCTTTATCTTCATCATCTGGATGCGTACTGTGTGTTCTTAGTACATTGACATTTCCAGGAATAATTAGTGAGAACAACTGCTTTCCTGTCCAAAGAGGAGTTGGTTTTAGAATAGCTGGCTGAGGAATTTTGCCGTTCCATTCTGGATGGTACATCAATAGATCCATAATTGTTGGCTAAATACAAATGAAACAGATTGAATAATGGACTTACTAAGTCAATAAAAACGTCCCTTTTTGTCATCATACGGACGGCACATAATGTATCTTGTACAATTCCCATTACAGGTTTGTTAGCCTGAGGTGTGATTAGCTGTCTAGGTACCATTGCTATTTCTTCGATTTCTGCTCTAGTCTCCAAGGACTGTGGTAAATGCAGGTTCATTTCGTCTCCATCAAAGTCGGCGTTGTATGGAGTAGTTACAGAAAGATTCATGCGGAATGTTGACCAAGGCAATACGCGAACTCTGTGTCCCATCATAGACATTTTGTGGAGAGTAGGCTGACGATTGAAAACAATAATATCTCCGTCTCGCATATGCCTTTCAACTCTAGAAAAAAGGATAAATGTTGACTTATTATTATTTTTTTAAATACCGATATCCTGGTTGAAGATGGAGATCAGCAGCTCGTGGATGGTATCGCAAATCTACACGGGCACCATTTTCACGAATAATGTATTTAGCACCAGGGTATTGTGAATCTCCACGATTGACTAATTCTTGTAGCCTGCAAAAATGACTAGAAATATTTAATATTACTTACTTGTCAATATTGAATGGTGTTACAATTTCTGGGAACGTTAAATTTTGTGCAATTGTACGAGGAACTCCGACTGTATCGATTGGCAGATTTGGATCTGCAGTAATAACTGTTCTAGCAGAAAAATCGACACGTTTTCCTAAAAAAAACTTTTTAATAAAAGCATTAACGTAGCGCTTACCCATCAAATTTCCTCGAATCCTTCCTTCTTTTCCCTTTAATCTCTGTTTAATAGATTTGAGAGGACGGCCTCCTTTTTGTGTTGCTGTTGGTAATCCAGGAATGCAGTTATCAACAAGTGTTGCAACGTGGTATTGAAGGAGTTTAACGTCATCGGCTAGGACGTGAGCAGCAGCTCCATTAGCTTCGTTCCTGCAGAATTTTACTCTACAAACTAAATAGTTTCTCTCACCTTCGTAAGCTTTGATTTGCCTTTAAAATATCGGATAGCTTGTGAGTAAGATCGTCTTGATTTCTAGCTGATCCAAAGGTTACAACTGCTGGTCTGACTGCTAGAGGAGGAACGGGAAGCACTGTGCAGACCATCCAATCAGGTCTGGCAAATCTGGGGTCCATGCCGAGGACTATTACATCTTCATCGATAACCTGTTTGAAAATTTCAAGAGCTCTTTCAGCTGTAAGGACAATTTTTCTCTCCTAAAATATTATGATGAGGTTTTTCTCACACAGCTAGTTGCTAACCTGAGTATCTTCGTTTACATTTTTCTTCCATTCAGCATTAATGTCAATGCCGACCCGTCTATATGTTGGTTGGTAGCGACCACATCCTCCAAGTTTGTTAAGCATATGTTCATCTATGTTTGGATCTGATGGGTCTGGCTCTTCATTTGTTGCTTCACACACTGATTTTGATTTACACTTTTCATATATCATAGTAAGTCGTTTTCGAGGGTTTCCTACACTTTTATTATGAAATAAAACATTTCTCACCTTGTGTTTTTTTAAGAATTTCTTTAATTGTTGCTGAATCTTTATCAACTAGCAGTTTACTACAGTAGAAGCATACACATCGAAGTAGCTAAAGCAATAGAATAGAATTAAATAAATATACCTTTAGGATTTTGTTGATATATCCAATGTGAAATACCGGTTTGGCCATTTCCATGTGAGCAAAATGTCCTGGACAGTCTGTTAAGCTTCCGGCGCAGGTCATGCATCTAAAAAGATATTATAATTTTTTTTTAGAATAAATATCAGGTTAGTTATTAAAGTTTCATAATATCGCTAATAATCGAAATGCCAATACTTGAATAAAATTTTTGTCGGTCAAATTAGCTTTCAAGATAATCATCATCAATGCATAATTATTAATATAATTAAATAACTATAATATACTAACCGTCCTCGACGATCTACTACTCCTTGGCGGGGGTCCATTAGTCCTCCCAGTTTGGGCTTTCCATTTTCGTAAATTTCTGGGAATTCAATCTCTCCAACTGACATCCTTTTCTGAAGCAAACAATAAATACTTATATAACATCAATAAATCTGCAAAAATAGAAAGCAAAAAACTTACAATTTCATCTGGACTCAGTATTCCAAATTGCACCTTCTTTACATCTCGTAGCGGAGCTCTGAAGTCGATGCCGACTAGAGCCATTATTGATGGAAATCCTGAAAGACAAAAACTGTAAGCAAAAATGCAACAGAAAAACGAAAAAAAAGAAGGTATTTCGTAACACCCATATACGAATATTGCTATAAAGTGTCTACACTATTTTAATCCATTAAAATCCCCCCAAAAGTTCATAATCTACTTCCTACTCAATTTTCAATAATAAAAATTCACAGTAAATCACTTTGAACAGTCTTCTTTTGCTGAAACAGCAGAAAGCTGCGAGTGAAAATATCGCAACCGGCTCAAGCTTGCTGCGGGCTTTTATTGCTCCGGTCCTATCGCGACAGCAGCTCCGCCCATCATTGTAAGCAGCCATTTGCTTTAAACAGCTGTCTTGCCAACATTTTATTTTATTTTTTTTTTCCGAAAAAACTCACTTTAAAATTTATGTGTAATACATTATTTTATACTTTATTTTCTAATAGCTTCTTCCGTCTTTCTTCAATAGGCTTATACTTTTTTTTTAGAAAATGGTCGAGCAAGTGTGCCTAGACCTTCAAAAGAATATTCAAAAATTTGGATTTCTACGCAAATAATGCTTCTATAAACAGTGATCTGGTCGCTGGAAAAACTGGATGATATTTTTACAGCAATTTTGGAGCTAAAGGGCTCTTCATCAATCATGCAAAACGTCTCTGCTCAATTGGATCATATTGCTGTAGCTCTAATGGAAGATAAAATATGGTTAGTCGTTTTGAACCTATGCAATCTTTGGGGTTCCAATATTCATGATTCACTTTTTATTCAAAGTTACAGAGAAATCAACTTCGCTTTATTTTTCATCTATATTTAATGGTATGGTTCTACATGTTTGGGAGTTTTTTGCTCAACAAAAGAGTGTACTTGCGGTCGGTGGATTTCACATTGGGTGTTTTCAAAGATTAAATGGCTTATAACTTTTAAAATTTTTTCAGACACTAAACAACTTCCGTTGGGCTGTTCATAGCGGGCTAATTGGAATTATACTTACTATGATCTACAACCTCTTTATTCGTTGATAAATATTGAGTTTTTGTTAATTTCTTTTAGGGGTTGAAAAAGAATCAAAAATTAACATCTCTCAGGTTAACTATCAAAAGCCTAGTAGAGTATTTGGCGTTATTCTGTATGTCGTATACAGTTTGTTTAGTCGCTGATAAAAAACATGTATACCTTTTGTCAATTTATTTTGGGGGCATTGAGGTGATTAGTATCAGAATAGAAAGGCTAGATTTTTTCTTTTCTATAATGTTCAATTTGCAATCTACTTCTTAAAAATTGAGGCTAATTACTTGGTGGGCTCAAGCTTGCTGCGGGTTTTTATTGCTCCGGTCCTATCGCGACAGCAGCTCCGCCCATCATTGTAAGCAGCTATTTGCTTTAAACAGCTGTCTTACCAACATCTCAAGGCAACATTTTACATATTTTTTTTTCGAAAAAAACGTAGTCAACAACTCTACAATTTATCTGTGTAATACATTACTTTATATTTTTCTTCTAAAAAATATGCTAGTATGACGCCTAAATGTTTTTAAAACGACGACGTATTTTCCTCTTTTTTTTTGGTTTTAAGATTCTCCAAACTTTTTAATAAAACAGGCTTTTGGATGTAGCACACAAGGCGCAAATAAACGACGGTTTGATTGAGTTCTACTGCAAAACTGCATAAATCCAGCATATCGGATATCTCTATCCGCAAATACTGACGAGAGATTGACCTTGTCAATTCAATGTGATTAATGCCGCTCAGCGCTTCAGAGTGGGTGTCCGTTAGTCACTCTCTCCCTGCGCCAACTTGCCCCAATGATAGCCCGACCCAAGACCGTCCTATCGATCTAATTCCTTCAGCCATAATTTGGGTCGACATATGGCCATTTGTTTGTCTTTCTTTCCTTTTCTGATAGCAAGCCCCCCGCCTTCTGTTCGCATGAGTCATTTTCTTAGTCAGAGCTTCAAGTTTTCCCCCCACCTTCTGGGAGAACAAGATTGCGGCCGAACGTTCTAGTTGATCCTGAGACGCAATTTGATAAGGCAATCACAGTGGACAAGGTCTCTTTCGTTTCTATTGTAAAAATTCCAGTCAGATCATTACTGTTCCAATTTTTATGTTTTCTTACGCAAAAATCTAAGAATCCAACAATCGGCCCCCAAAACTTGCTAAACCTCTCTCTCTCTCTCTCTCTCTCTAGATCTCGCTAATGAGACCTTCCAACCATCGAAGATAGATGTGATTGTTGACACATCTTCCCTTAATTTATTAGCCTATCTTTGGCTCAATTGGTATAAGGCTGCGAGAAGAGATTGACTGCTCCAACAGCCAGTCCAACACCTCAGTCTCGGGGGGCCTCCCACTCTGGCACATTTTTTCATCCACCCTCTGTTCCGGACCCGAACACCTGTCTCTCCTTCCTATCGGTGGGGGCAACCAACTCTTGCCAATCGTACGATTTTTCTTGGGAAAAGAGAAATGGCCACCATCTGGCATCTGGTGATCTCATGCAGCTTGCCCTCTAAACTTCTCCCCACCAGATGGCCATTACCGCTACTGACCTCAGCGGGCTTACTTTTATTTTGAGACACTAGGTGTAAGCAACGTGTGTCACCATCGGCTTATTGATTGATAGCGTTCACCCACTGTGTTCCCCAGGGAGAGAGAGAGAGCCCTGTGTAAACTGATACTCGTTCTCTGGTGTGTAGTTCTTCTCCCTAGGATCTCTCGACTTCTCTTCTTTTCTTCGCTGACTGATGATCGCAGCCTATTTGTAGACTAACAGATTGGCTCCATTTGCCTTCTCTCTCCCCCGCCAGCGCAGCCGTCTGTGGCTCGTCGTGTCTAAACAACAGGCGCCTTCCAGGGTCACAACGACTGTCCGTCCACCCCGAACCACCACCGTCAGGCCCTAATCCCCACTCCTGATATTGATTGTTTGCACCTTAAACCTGAAACTAATAGACTGCTGGCTGGTCCAGTGGGGAGGTGGACTGGTTCTTCAATTTTTTACCCAATAGCCGGGTGGTCTTCTATTCAATTTTTGAGATCTTTTCTGCCAAAAAATGAGTGACTAGCAAAAAAAGAGTCACCACTTCTCTCACTCCTATGACTCAATGTGTGTCTTCCAGAATTTCCCAACAATTTTTCTTTTCAATTGCCTCCTTTCCTTTCCTCTCGTCCAATAAAAGTCGCTTAAAATACTCTCCAATTTCCTCTCACTCTAAGTTAAAAGTTCGTGTTTACCACCTCAAAAGGTCTGAGACCACCAGATTTCTCCTTCATTTCCGCTCACAACAGCTCCAGTGGGTCTCTATTCCATTTCCTCTCGACCGACAAGATTGGCTCCATTTCCTCTGCTTCTTTTGGGAGTCGGGAGTACGGTAGAGTATTTTTGGACGAGTTGCCAGGGTATAAAAGGGTCTTTGTCTTGTTTTGAACCCAAAATTGGACTCTTCTCTCTAGCTCATGAAAATGCTGCATTGCCTCAAGGAATCTCCTCTTACTCGCTTCACAGAGGTAAATAGATTCATTACTTTTATTTTAGATGTTCTCCAATCTTGCAGAAGAGATTAAGAGCTACAAGATTGCAGAACATCAAAACTCCAAGAATTTCTTTCGAGTGGATAAAATTGATTGATTTGAGCTATAGCAATTCAAAATTTTCAACAAAAAAACCGCCTGAAAGGCTACAAGATTCGCTTAAGCTGAAGATTTTACTCTAAAACGAGAAATTGAGCGGATCTTCTAAAAGGAATGTACACTGCCCGCAGATTGTATCTCAAAGAGCCTCCACCCTTAACCTTGAACGATCTGGTTAAATAGCGGTGGCTGGCTGGTTGTAATCTTGTGTTTGTATTTCCGGGGCTCATTGCTTCTGTACCTCAGCTGTTGCCTTCCCTTCTTCATCTTTTCGACCGTTTTTCTCGCCTCTAAAGTCCGAAAGCAAACGCCTTTTCACCAAAAAATGGCCCAATCCTTCCGGTTCATTAGCTGTGTCCACTGCCCCCCAACTGACTTGACCGGCCAGGCCTTCTTCTAGCGTCTCTTTTTGAGCGAATTGATCCCCTCCTTCTCCAATGACCATAGATGATTGTAACTCGATTTCAGGGAGAGTGCCACTTTGGGGGTAAATTAGATCCAAAAGATACTTTTCTTGGCTTAAATTTAGTTAACATTTTTATTTGTTAGCCTTTTCCGCTTTTGAAAAATGTCGCTTTTTCTTGAATTTCACATAAAAGTTGAACTTTTTCAAGATGAAGACATCAGAAGTTTGCTGTACTCTTTGAATTTCCTGTCTGTTGTTGCCACACACAGACACACACACGTTCCTCCTCTCGTCCCAGTGTTCGGCACTTCATAAAGTGTTTGCGACTTGAGACGACCTGTCAGCCTAATAGTTTTTCTCTGAAAGAACTGGTTGCTTCTTTTGGTTGCGTCTTTCAACCATCTTTTTGGCATAATTTTCAATTGCGAAAATCTGCTCAAACAGACCAAAAAAGACTTCCTGAAACGCAGAGAGAGTGTGTCTGTTGTCGCCTTGTTCCTCTCTTATGTTGCTTTAGTTTTTTGTCACCCGGGGCATGCACTCAACGAGGCGAATGTTTGCCTTTCAACGGCGATATCTTCTTTTGTCGAATGCGCCTCATTTCCCAGTGGAGAAGAATCTGCCCCAATCCTCCCCTCCCTTTTCAGGCTTCTTATCGCCTGGAGGACAGCTGTCTCTACTTATTCTCGCCAATAATGGCATCACATTTGTGTTGATTACTATTGTCTCCAGTTTTTTTTCCTTCGAAAAAATCTCATCATCCAGCCTTGTCTTATTTAGATTTTAGAGCGAGTTTCTTGGAATATCTGGGAAGGTAAAACGCCCTTTCTTTGACACGCCTTGTCAGCGCCTAAAGCCGTTATTCCACTTTCTCGGCTGCCAATTCACACGAGACCCTAAACGACTTGTCCTTTGTTCTCCGCTGCTCTCTCTTTGAATAATAATGAGCTCCTCTCTTCTCTCTCCTTTCAGCTCCAGGAAATCTGGGGTCAGCTTATAGTTTGATGGAAATCGTAAACAGGAGGTCATTATCCGGGTTTGTGCTGCTCCCTTGCGCAGATGCGATTAGGCATGTTGGTTGCATGTCAAATTGCGCCAGTTATCTGTACCCTCGAAGGGGTTTCCCGTCGTCAGAGAAAATTATGCCGTTCTTTCTTCCTATCTTTAGCTCCTTCTCTTCTACTCTTGGCTTTTGTTGCCTCTTATCAAATTATTTTCTATTTTTCAGCCCGCCATGCGGGGGATGAGCTCTTCCCCTTATGATGAAAGGCCTCCTCCACCTCCCCTACGATTTTCTTCTGGAAGTGGAGGTAAAAGCCAAGAAGTAATGGATCTCAAGCCTTTACCCAAAGAGCCGGCAGAGCAAAAAAAGAAAAAAACTATCAATCCCTTCGTTAAAAGTAAGTCATAGTTTCCTTTCTGTTTTGAGCTCTTCCTTTAGAAAATAAAGAAAAGAAGGAGAGTTCCGACAAGCCGGTCATTTCAGCACCAAGTAACTTCGAGCACACAGTCCATGTTGGCTTTGATCCGGTTACTAAGGAATTTACTGTGAGTTGATTCATTCTTTTTTTGAAAGAAAGGGAAATCAATCATTAAAGGAGAAGAGTTAACACCTCATAAGACTCTTATCAAGTGCCATTCCCGGTCCATAAAACTGACAGTTGTGTTTTTTTTTCTTCATGCTTGCTCATTCTCCTTTTAAATTCTAAGCTATTAGAATTTGACTACAGTAAACTATAAAATAGCTCCCCACGCGGAATCAATTTTCCTTGAATAATTACCCTTTTTTTTTCAGGGAATGCCGGAAGCGTGGGCTCGTCTGCTGATGGATGCACAGATCTCAAAATTCGAACAACAGCAAAACCCTCAAGCAGTTATTGATGCCTTGGATTTTTTCACCAACAAAGAGACGTTAAATTCCAAATGGCTGCCCTACGATATGAGTAGGTTTTCTTATTTTTATCACCCCCTCTTTTTACTGGAAAACGATAAAAAAATCAGATTTTATAGATGATTGCTCGCCAAGGCCTTCAACTGGCTCTAGTTTAGCTCACAGTAGTAGCTACAGCACTTCCTCCCTACCTCATCATTACAAAAATAATGTCTATAGTCATCAGCATCACTATCATCGTGAGTTTTTTTTCCTCTAAATTCTTGAGTAATCCAGTCTTAATAGTGAAGGTAATTCATTGGTTTTAGACGATCCTGGAAGAGGTCTTCCACCGCTCCCTCGCCCCCTTCATAGTAATGGAAGCGTAGGGTCGAATAAACCAAAAAATGGAGGTTATACCAACGTCCCAGAGAATCGAACCAGCATGCCGCCGGTTTGTGCCACTTCTTTAGAGAAGATAATCAATAAAAATATTAGAATTATGCCCCTCCTCCGGTGCCAGACGAGGATCCAGCAGAATTAGTTCCACCTCCTCCTATTCCAGATCGACCAGCAAGGACTTTGAGCATAGTAAGTAGAAACTTTTCTTCTTTTTACTGTAATTTTGGGTGGATTTTAGCCCATTTTTCCTCTCAAAATGACTCCTTTTTTTCAGTATACTAAACCAAAAGAAGAAGAAGAAAAGATTCCCGATTTATCCCAAGGCCAATTTGGTGTTCAAACCCGCGGAAAAGGGAAACGAAAGATGACTGATGCTGAGGTATTCCCATCTTTTTTCTTTCTAACTATCCGCCGTTCAGGTGCTAGCCAGGCTGAGAACAATAGTGACGATCGGAAACCCGGATCGAAAGTACAAAAAAGTAGACAAAATCGGATCGGGTGCATCAGGATCGGTCTACACTGCCGTCGAGATGAGTACCCGTCAGGAGGTGGCAATAAAGCAAATGAATCTCAAAGACCAGCCCAAAAAGGAGTTAATCATTAATGAGATATTAGTAATGAGGGAAAATAAGCACGCAAATATCGTCAATTATCTTGATTCCTATCTAGTCGGCGATGAGCTTTGGGTAATTTTCTATAAAAAAAAAGAAAAAAGTGGAGAAAATTACAGGTAGTGATGGAATATTTGGCTGGAGGATCTCTCACCGATGTTGTGACGGAGTGTCAAATGGAAGAAGGAATGATCGCTGCAGTTTGTAGAGAAGTCCTCCAAGCGCTGGACTTCCTTCATAGTCGGCATGTCATCCATCGAGATATCAAATCGGACAATATCCTGCTGGGAATGGATGGATCCGTTAAACTCAGTTAGTTTCTCTACTTTTTACTTTCGCTTTCTTTCCAGCAAGACCCATTTTTGGGTTATTGTAGTCCATTTTTGTCAAACTTGGAGAAAAAGATCTCCTTTTTTCCAGCTGACTTCGGCTTTTGTGCGCAAATCTCCCCTGAACAAAATAAAAGAACAACAATGGTGGGGACTCCCTACTGGATGGCGCCTGAAGTAGTCACAAGGAAACAGTATGGCCCAAAAGTCGATGTCTGGTCACTAGGAATCATGGCTATCGAGATGGTTGAAGGAGAGCCGCCTTATTTGAATGAGAATCCATTGAGGGTAGGGAGTGGCGCTCAAAAATAAGAAATTATTAACAATTTCCAGGCGATTTATCTCATTGCAACCAATGGGAAGCCAGATTTCCCAAATAGGGATACCCTAACGCCGATGTTTAAGGTAAGGAGCGATAAAATTGTCCTAAAAACTATAGAATCTAACATTCTAGAGGCCTTTAAAAGAGAGGATTTTCAGGATTTCATCGACAGCGCCCTAGAAGTAGCTGTAGACAATCGGTGGACGGCTGCCCAACTCCTAACCCACCCTTTCCTCCGCAGTGCCAAGCCATTGGCTTCTCTTTATTATCTCATCGTAGCTGCTAAGAAAAGCATCGCCGCTAGCTCCTAAACAAGGTTTTTTTTTTCCCAAAGACTGGTTGCTCTACTTTTTCCTTCGAGAAAATTATCGGGTTCATTGAAAAAAAAGAAGAAAAAAGTTCTGTTTGCCGCAATATCCTATTCTCCCCTTTCCTATTCACTTACAATGTGTGCTAGTCCTCTGGGTATGTTGCATTTTTATCATCAATTTTGTTTGTTTGTTTTTTGTCAATCCCGAATGATTCGCCCATCATATTTATTGAATAAAATTCTGTCTACTTATTTTTGATCAAAGAGCCAAAATTAGAGAAGGTTAAATGGCTGAGATGAATCAAATCATTGAAATGCGGCTGATAGGGCTTGTTGACTAACCCCATTTAGTTGCTTCTACACTGTTTCAAGGCATTATAGAGCTTATCAGGCAGGTCACTGTTCACAACTAAGCTACAAGGTAAGATTATTTTATAAAATTCACTTAAAAATGGGAGTACTAGGCGGCTAATAAATCTAAAAGCTTTAGCATCTTCCAATGCTGAATTCTCATTTCTTGGGAATATTCCCCATTCCAGGCATTTAAAAGCGTATTGCCCTCATCAAAACTCAAAAATCTAGGTCAAAAACCTGTTCGTTTTGATGATCTCCCCTCAGTAATCCATGTAACTCATTCGTTTTCTCATCGTTCAGAACTTTCTCCAGTCTCCTCCACCTTCTAGGTCAATCGTCAGTGAGCATTGGGTAGTTGACCTTACCTCTCTCTCTGTCGTGGCTGTGCCTTACCCCTCAGATAGGTCAGCTAGTCGGAGAGAGAGGCGCTGCCTTTGTGATTATTAGTAGGTCACCTACTTATGGGTTGGATAGACTCACTCTCCATTAGTATTCTCATGGATGCCTTTCTTTCTAGATTGATGCATTTTTTCAATCGCTGAATTTTTATGCGGGAATGTGATTGCTTTTTCGCCTGCCTTATTTGGACCGCATTCTTCTTTCGCACTTCTTTGTTTTTCGTCGCTTTTGATCTCTTCTCTTCAGCTTTCAGTAAGATACTGAAAAAGGTAAGAAAAGTTAAACTTTTTTTGGGTTATTGTACTTCAAAAATGCCAATGCTTAGCAAAGGTAGAAATCTTGATTGGAAGCTACAGTTTCCCAGCATAAAATTTCCATAAAGGATCATTGTTTGGGCTATTGTATCTTAAAAATAGCTCTATCCTTTTTGAGATCGAGGTCCGGATCGTGAGTCCATAATTAGGGTCGTTTGGATTATTTAGGGACACAAGCAGACGGATGGGGTAGACCGTACCTCGGCCAGCTGCCTTCTCCGAATGGCAGCCTGAGGACTGAACCTATGACCAACCACCTGTGCCCCATTTCCCGCGCGATCTTGACCTCTCACAAATGGTAGACGCTGGATCAATAGTCGTAGGTCTCTCTCTCTCTCTCTTGTTGTTATCTTCTGCAGCTGACCCAGTCTTACGTTGATCCTCCTCTCTCTCACCTACTGACCTAGGTCAAACCAATCCCTGCCAAACAATACCTATCTTGCACTAGAAGTGCCTCTGTGCGTGCATTGCCGGTCATTTTCAGAGACTGGCAGTCCAATCAGAGTCTAAGCTATGGTCAAAGTGGAGCCCTACTACTATCCAACAGTTAATGCCATGCCTGAAGGTGACGAGAAGCCTCTTAATCCAAATGATCTACTCATGTCGGTGAGTTTAATCTCCTTACATACGTCATATTTTCTCCCATTTTTATGTTCACAAAACGCGAAAATTGGCTCTCCTAGCCAACTACCGTAACTCAATCCCTTATTTTTGAGGCAAGGTCAAGCTCTAAACTTCTCCCGCAAGTTATAGTAATCCTTTCTCTAGTTTAGTTAATCGAATCTCCCATCGTAAAGCTCAACAAACTCGCTGAAAATGTATAGCCAAAATTCCCATTACCGCTACTTAGCTCCAATCCCAGCTACAAATTCTTGTTATTTAGCTAACTCTACGTCTAGTTGGGAGCAAAACATTTTTATCTCGTATTTTTTCAAACAATTGTTTTCCTTGGAGGGCTCCTTCCCCCTTTTCTCTCTTTCTCATTTTGTGGGGAAAGTCGAAGTGAAACGGAAATTGACGCACCATTTCCGCAGCAATTTATCAACTTGCCGAAAAGAGAAGGCAGACAGTTTTGGAGAGAGCCTCCCTTGTAAGCCACAAAATCGAACAATTTTTGCAGATGTTCAGCAACCTCAGCGGAGTCGAACAAACATCGAATTCAATCAAGGAAGAAGTGGTTAGTTTTTTAACTTTTTTTCTGGGGTGATTAGAGGAGAAAATGATCAGTTCTGGGTGGTGTCATTGAAAGAGAAGGCTACTGTTCTACCCATCGTTTTCTTTCCACCATCGATTGGTCCAAAATTCGTCGTACCAAAGGTCAAATTAAAGGGCAGAACAGTCTCTTCTCTTTAGATTAGAGTTGTCCCACGTGGAATGTCTGAATCTCAAGCGCGAACTCATTTTTTTTAGTCTAATCTTTATCATTTTTAACTGAAAAAAATGTTCTAAAATGTTGAAAAGTAGTTACAGTTTCGTCCTAAGAACAGTCATACCATTCCAGACAGCAGCTGACCAGGACCCCGTCCAATCTTTTCTCCGTGCATTTCTCGTCAAATCATCTGCCACAATTGCCAGTCCTCAGTCTGACGGTGCAATAGAGGCTTCTCCTCTACTACAAGGGAAAGAAGGAGAACTCCCTCTCCCAACTCCCTCTCTCGCCGCCCTAAATCCCACATTAGCTTCGGCTCTATCGGGAATCCTGGTAAGAGCTCTTTCCAGTTCGCTTTCTAGTTAAAAAAGCTCCAGAGCCAACAGAGGAATAATTTGTGTAATAAACTTTCTAAAAGAAAATCAGGGCCAGTTAGATTGGAAGGCCCAGTCGTGCCATTACATATTCAACGACACAACGAAGGTGAGTCTTTCCCACTCTAAACTCTACACTGATTTCGAACTTCTTCGCTAAAAAGTCGAAAAATCAATAACTTTTTGAGCTTTAGGCAAATTGAATCTGCCTTCAAATCACAAAGTCTCTTATAATGGACAAGAGGCGACTGTTCCTGATGAAATTCGTTGCCATTTATGCAACCACCCTATGAAGATGTGCTACCGTAAGAGTAAATATAAAGAGGAGATTCGCGAATACCCTGCCTATAGGTTATTTTCTATTTGATATCTCCTCAAAATTAATAAGAGTTTTAGATGTCTAAGAAAGGGGTGTCAAACCTTTCGAGCGATTAGAAAAATCCTCGAGCCTGAGGAGAACCCCCAGTGCCCGGCTAAGCGAAAGAATGAGGAGGGAAACGATCCTATGTTGAGGAGTCTTCTCTCTACCCCAGCTCAACCGGAGGCAATCTCATCGTCAGCTACGAAAATGGCTACATCTGATGGAGAAGAGCAGAAAGGAACAGAGAATGGGTGAGTTTTTACTCTTTTTTAAAATAAAAATTGGCGCCAACTTTAATTCTGATTTATTGATCTTTTCGTCACAGTTAGTCTCGAATTTGTACTTTTCGCGTCATTTCCTCAGTATCTGCAGAGCTAAGTAACCCAAAAAGTGATGGAATTCATCCATTTTCTGCAGAAAAGCAGCTAAAAATAATAAAATAAGATCGGGAAGAGGGAATCTTCATAGAAAACTGAGAGTTATAGCTCGCAGGCGAGGGTGTGGACGGCTTGTCCCCTGGCGTCGAGCGAAAGAAGCGTCATGCTGGTCGGAGTTCGCTCGAGAATAAGCTGCCGTCTATCGGGAGTTTTCAGCTGGTAGTAGATCTCAGCGTCTCCCCGTCGGATGATAGTCAGCCGTCCGCCGTCCTTCAGTTCAAACTTCTTCCAATCATCTCCCGGCTTGGGACTGAACGACGAGGCCAGCGTGTTGAGTTGAGTCGAGCAGCTCGTCACTTCTGAGATCGATTTCGTCTTCTCCATTTTTTGTTTGTACAGCTCCATCAGTGGCTTGTAGCTCATTTTTGACGGGTATTGGGCCGGATCAGCCAGAGTCCTCGGCTTGTAGTTGGTCATCTTCTGGAAGTGAATGGCTCTTATCCGTCCATTTTAGCCAAATTCCTTGTCAAAACTGGTCAAATTTAAGGCTAAAGGGGTTACGGTATCTCAAATTTGAGGTACTGCACTGAAAAAAATATAATAATCATCAATTTTTCAGGACTCTTATCTTCGTTCCCTTCTCGCTGAGTGCTGCCCAAATTACCAAATTCCAAGAAATAGCCAAATCAATCCTTCTCCAAGACAAATTAGCTGAGTAAGTAGCCCTACCTCGAATCCCTCAATTTATAGGAAAGACGGCCAAATACCGGAGACAGTAGTTGTTCCGACCTCCTTCACTGAAGCTCAAATAAAAGAAAAAATGCTGACAGAAGCCGGCAAACAAGAGATTCGAGAAGAGCTCTTCCAGGGAATAATGCAATCCAAATCGAAATCGTCTTCCCCAATTCCATGAGAACAATCTCTCTTCGAGGCATAGGTTTTCCAGAGACTTTTCTCATTGCATCTCCCATTTTAACGGGTACTTTTCTTCTGCTTTCCCATTTCTTCTTTGAAATACTTTTTTGAGAATAAAAAATAATTTCTCTAAATTCTTCTCTGCTTGACAAATTCAAGGCAAATTGTTTATTTTAGGACGTCAGCCTGGCTGAGAGATCACAGTCACAATAACCAAGGGGGAAATTTTGTTGTTGGAATCATCAGATTTGAACAAATGCTTTGTCCTTCTTGTATTTTTGTTCTTCCTTCAATTTTTTGAGCGTTAATTGTCTCTCCATTTTCCTCTTTTTCCTGGCTTGACAGCAAATTGACACTATGTCGATGCACAAAACGACCACTTCTATTACAGTAATCACAGAAAATCCTAAATTTTATAGATTTGCTTGACCTAAATTAATGGAGGATCACCTAGCCAGAGACCTAAATGACCGCCAAAATCGGCAATCAGATTCACCAAGCCATAAGCTTCAGATTCTTGCAATAGCTCATAATTCAGCTGCTCATAGAAGATTTCTACCATAGCTGCATTCATTTTGTAGTATTCTTCACATTCATGTTCAGTCATTCCTTCACAATCTCCGAGCTGGAAATCGAAGATTATAATTAGCTTCTAGCCTTAAACTTTCTCGCTTTTAAGATGCTTCAAAAACTTGAATTTTTCGCTCGATTTTGATCTCAAAAAATTGAATTTTCCTGGCCTGATTTTTCACTTTTAGGATTACTGTTGCTTTGAAATCGGCAATTTTGAATCTATGACCCACATCTGTAGCTCCTGAAGGCCATTTAGCTGCCGAAAAAGTGACTCCGTGTACAATTTCTGTGCAAGAATGCTTGCAAAGACAACTCGACATATGATCGGTGATGTGATGGAAGTCTCCAACCGATCCAATATGCGACTCGAGGCAATCACCTATAATTTTTAATTGAAAACTAAGAGTTAATCAGTACGAGCAGTTGCATTAAAAGCTGAGCAATGTCTATCTCCGAGGAGAACTGGGAACCGAGGATCGCCACAAGAGCAGGCATCTAGGAGGCGGTTTTGGAAGCAGCTTCGATGGCATCCCTAGACTCAGAAAGTAGAAAAAAAGAGAGTTATAATCACCTCAGGATGGTAGTCGTATCCAGAATAAATGTATCTACTGTTGTTGACTTCACTCTCAGGATCGACGCAATCTCCCCAAGGATATGGCAATCGTTTGATTATTTTCTAGAAAAAGTTAATTTCTCTACTAAATTTAGATTTATTTTTTGCCTTTTTGATTCCAAAAGAGGAGGCGAATCCAACGGGAGCACTGTAGCCAAAAGTATCGGGGAAAGGCCACTCTGTAGGAGAGTGGATGGCTATGCGAACTCCAGCTGATTCTGACGTCGACATGTAGTCAGAAGTGTTGACGAAAAGGAGAACACGAATGCCGTACATTGGCCCAGCTCTACTGCTCGTATAATTATTGTCTACATCGTAATTGAAAGTGAAGCAATTTCCGAATTCTGGATCCACATGGCGGCGAAAATCTCTAAAAAAAAATATTCCATTTCTCAACCAAAAATTGATCTCCACTCTTCAATGTTGCACTCCTTTCCATTGAATGAACACATCTCAATGAATTCCAACTTCTCTTGAGATAAAGCAATTCGCTGATCCTCCGACAAAGCCGCCATAGTGAACATCAAATTCTCTTTCGCCTTCGTCAGCATAGCCACAGTATCCGTCATTCCCTACAATCGTCGCCCTTCTTTCCAAAAAAAGTTAAAAAATTACCGCAAAACCCATAGCCTTGATTGTTTCTGGAGCGCTAACAATCGCTCTTTGGTTGGGTCGAGCAGTTGGTGTCGGTACTGAAAAGAGTCATCTTCAAAGAAGAACAAAAAGAAGTGCACACACAAAGATAGAGACAAGAGGAAACAGACTCCTCTCTAGGCCGTGCTTGTTAGCTTCAGTGACGTGCCGCCTAGACCTACTCGTAGTAGTTGTAGTCCAAGTAGTTGTAGTAGAAGGAGTGGTTGTTGTTGTAGTCGTTGTGGTGGTGGTAGTAGTAGAGGTAGTAGAAGTGGTAGTTGGGGGTTTTCCTAAGGTTTTAAACTCAATTTAAAACCCATTCTTTTACATTTTAGTAACTAAATAATTCTGAAAAGGGGGGCCCATTTTTAAGAGAAAAAGAAGAAAAATTTGAGAGAAACTTACGAGTTGTAGTGGTTGGCGGCTCAGCTGAAAGGAATTCTTTTACTAAAAAGAGAAGATTAAAACTCACTGGGCTCTTCGGTAGCATTCCCTTCCAGCCATAACTTACGGAGTTTGGTTTCCGGCTTGATTACACAATAGGGCGTCTGAAAGAGTTGCTTTTGGGGGAATTTGTCTCAAACTGAAGGGTGTGATGGACCGCTAGAACTGAATAAAATTGACAGAGAGTAGGCTTAATTTTAAACAAAAGGATCGTGAGAGCTGAAAATTATGACAGACTCCTTGATTTTTTAAATTATTTAGGCCTTTAATTTAAATGAAAAATCACGAAAATGACTACTTTTTGTGAAAAATAGTCTTTCTCCTTGTCTCCCAGTGTGCAATAAGTTCTCCCCAATAAACCGAAATTGTGACCTCTACGACCCAGACTCAACAAAAATTTGATCAAGTGCTGTGCTCTATTTTTTGTGATTTTTACCTTTAAAAATCCATATTTAACTTCAAGCGGCTGAAAGAGCTATTAGTTTACAACACAAAAGCAAAGCCAAGAAAGAGAAAAAGCGAGAGAGAGAAAACCCACATCTTCCTTCTGATTGGGCACGCCTGTCCTATTCCGACATTTGCAATCTAATGCATCTTCGAAGGCTCCAATCGGCGCGGTGGCTTCGCAATATCCATCAGGATGGCAGAAAGGACAAACGTGATCATACCAGATTCTGAATAAAATTTAGAGGAGAATGGGGAAGGTACGTCGCGTTGAAGCAAGGCCAAGCGACCATCATGTCTCGATCAAAAGTACAGACGCATTTAGATTTCTGAAAAAAATGTTTTGGTTGCTCAAAATTTTGGGGGTTTACATCATTTTTTGGGGGAGATTCGAATCGAATACATTCCATATCCAGCTTCCCGATGCACTTACAATGAGCCTCAATTGCCTCATATCTAGCCTAAAATGGAATTAATAGCCTCCTCCTTTGAATTCACTCCAGAAAAGTCCTCTAATTGTCGTTTTGGTCTCTTTCTGGAGACCAATGCAGTCGGAAGAGGGTCATCCATATCGAACCAAGTTGTTGAGCGAGAAGCTCGTTGTCTCTCCAGATCTTTTTGACCTTCCTCAATCTCTTTAGCGAATAGTTTCATCACCTAGAAATTAATTTATTTCTGCAATTTTTGCGTTTAAAAGCAGTAGTTTTTCTCTTATTTGAGACAAAACTTTTAGAACAAAAGACTTACATTAGCCTGAGAGAGGGCAATCCTCTGTTTTCTTGTAACTTTTGGCTTTTTATCTCCAGATTTGCTACTCGTCTTGGCATTGTCATAGACATCCATCTGAAATGGATTGATTTCCTCTTCTTTTTAGGACTGACAGTATCTCTAATTGAAGGAACCATCATGATCAGAGACTTCTTGTACGGCTGAAATAGTAATTAAAATTGATCTAAAATTGGATAAATTACATTCAAATTGCAGAAAGTGATGGCTGGGAAGTCGATTTTATCGAATTTTAGCTGAAAAGTGATGAATCATTGCTCTGATTTTTGAACTTGTCTGAATTCTTTACACTCCCCGATGTCTACAACGTTCCTCTCTCTCTCTCTCTCTCATGTGCAACAAGAGCCCACCCCGCGTGGGACCACCCCCTCCCTACCTCGATCGAAGTGATCTTCTCATGACTTTGATATTTTGTTACGAGCTGGATTACAACAAACGCCAGAACACAGAAGCCGCAACTGACGAGGATGATCCAAAACAGACGGGCTATGCTGTTATGCGCTACGAGGACTCGCTTAGCGCCATGGGCTGTGGTATTATCCAGGAAGGTTTTCATTTTGGAGATGACTGGCTCAGCAACTTCGTCATCTCCCGATTCTGCGTACGTCGGCGGCGCCGATTTTTCATTCATCCTAAGGGAGAGAAGGATAAAACGATTGAAAAAAATGAGGAAACAGAGAAAGTTAAACGGCATTTTTATTCCAAATCAGCTTTAGGAGAGCAAAACATAGAAGGAGGAAGAGCTACAGTAGAAAAGCGGCCCCTGAACTTTTAATCCCCACATTTTGCGCCAAAAAATCTCTTAATTCCTTTGTGTTTTGTGACTAAAAGAACACAGAGAATACCTAGGAGAAGGAAAGATAAAAGGGAAGACAACTTTCTCCAAATTTTGCAGAGAAATAGAGTGAGTCGAAATCAGTTTATGCATTCGAGAGTAAGGTAAAAGTCTAGTCGGAGTGACATCAACTCTTCCGGTTCAGAGAGAAAGAAACCCAAAAAAGAGAAGAGCAAAGTGTTATGAAAATCCACCTTTTTTCGGATGACTCAGAGAGCCCAAAAGCAATCTAGAAATGTCTACTTTCAACCCAAAAACAGGATGGATTAGTTAAAAGCCTTTTTAAACCTCACTCTCAGGCACCCAGTCAATCTCTCTCAAAGTTGATGAACTGAAAGAGATTTTGAGCTCAGCTTGTGAACAAAACAAAAGATGTTCTCGATTAATTTTAAAAGAAAAAGCTTGTCGAGGCTGTTTGAACATGTGGCCAATTTTCGGAGAAGAAAGGCGAGAGAGCTCTTGAGGTCAGTTTTTCTTGGTCAAAAGTCTTTCAGCAACTTCCAGAAAATGATTTATTTCAATGGGTTTTTCTTCATTTTAAAGTCGAAATAAATAGGCCAAGTTTTCCGCTACAGTAACCTTTAAATCTTGACTTAAAGCATAAAAAAATGGAGGAAAATGTGAATACAGTCTGTTCATAAACAAGATGACATCCTTCGTATCCAAGAAAAGGGTTTTTGCGGTGAGACTCATTTTTATCCCTCCTCTTTTTTTAGGATAAAATGGGTCTAATTCAACTGGGTTACTGTGCTTTTTCGTAGATTTTGGAATTTTGCTCAAATATCTAGCGGAAAGGGGGAGAAATCTGAGAAGAATTACAGTAGTTTTGGGGATGAAATCAGCTTGAAGGGTTGCGAGGCGTTTCTACAGTAGTCCTTTAGCTTATTTTGAAAGAGCCAGAAGCGAAATTTTTGAATGATTCGACTCTCTTCGTGATATTTTAATCAAAAAGTACGAGGCACTAAAAATAATGCGAGCACAAAAAATCACACGGGGAACATCTGCAACACCCTTCCCTCCCTGAAAACAACAATGTGTCGTGGGTTTGAATTTCGAGAGCAGCTGACTCTCTCTCTCTCTCTCTCCTAGATTTTAGAGAGCACTTTGAGGTTTCAGGCGCATTTCATATGGCGAACAAAAAAAAACAGCGGAGAACAAGATAATTGCCTCACAACTTGTTGGGAACATCTGCAACTCATAAAAATAAATGAGCGGACACCTAAGGGGAAGCCGGGGCTCTCAGCTACCAGACATGAGAGGCCAATTTGCCTCATTTGCCAAGATCTCCCCTGGGGGAGAAGAGACCGGCAATACGAAAAAAAGTTGTTTTCTTCTCTTTTAGCTAAATGACGCAGAAAAAAGTAGAAAATGATGTCACTTTTAGAACTTTTTCCTTCCTGCCTTTGGAGATAAATCTAGATTCTTTGATTAAATTTAATACAATATTGTAGAGAAGATCGAGTTCTATCAAATTATAGAACTTTAAAATTCAAAAATTCGCGGCAAAATGAAGAAACCAGTAAGATTTCTCGATCTACCGTAGCCATTTGTAAAGAGGAGATGATTTAGGATTACTCTAATAAACGGAGTATTTCCCCTAGAAGTAGAGACAATTGGTTATTTTTGCAGGAAGATCTTAGAACTTTGAAAGAAGAGACCTCCGAGAGGCCAGAAAAACCTAAGATCTCATGGAGTTCTCTTTCCCTTTACTCCGACTGTTGGACTCTTGCGTCAGAGAGGAGGTGAAATTATAAATAAATTTGGGTTTAATGAATTGGCTGCAAAAATTTCAGAATTTTTAAAGATTCCATGTGCTTCTTTTAGCGAGCATAATTAATAAAAGGAACGGAGGAAGTGGACGGGAAAGATTCCATTTTTTTAAAAAGCGAATTCACAGTTTCATATAGAGGAGATCAAGGCTACATGATTTCAGAGCATCAAACAATTTGAAAATCAGTCCAAAAAGAGGAGAAAATGTAAAATTGAAGCTACAGTAACCTAGACAATGCGAAAAATGGCCTCAAGTTTCAAAACATTGTTTGAAAATGAGACCCTACAGTAGCCGGAAATCAGGCAGAGAAAATAGAAATTCCTGCAGCTGATTAGAGTTTCCTAATGACGGCTTGGTGTCCAAGTCGGGGACCCTAATTAGGTCAGCTGGTTGACCTTAACCAGGGCGTAACCTATTCTCGTCTACCCCTTAAAAACGAATCAACAATGCATAGTGTACAGATTGAGCAGATGGCAGCTGGTTCCTTTGGCCACCAAGGGTAAGACTTTCGTGAAGAACGTGTGTGGGGAGTCTTCTCATGCATTCCTTGCGCTCTCGCTCTCCTTTAAAGAATAGAACTGACCAGGCGTGTCAAGACTAAAGACGCCTTGAGAGAGGACGGATTCGTGTGGGGTTCAAAGACAAAACTCATTCAGGAAGTGGCTAGCCTTTTATAAGGCTGGTCATAAATGAAATTGGGAGCTATAGGGCTCTGGATAAATGAAGTGACTGTGGCTCCCAGGCTTTTACGAGGCTGTTTTTGAGTAGGATTCAATCTCTAGGGAGAAGCTTGGGGAAGTCCTCATTTTTCGAAGAAATTTAATTTTTTAAGTAAGCACTTTGGAAAGGACATTCATTCAAAAAGCTACTAAAAACGCAGGAGAAAGCTGTGGTAGGCCGCTCAACTAGCAATCTCAATCTCACAATCTCTGGCGATCTCAATTTCCTCCAATAATTCCTTCTTTCCCCCCATTCTTGACCACCGGAACTTTGACTCAAAAGGCCTCCCACCAAGAGCAGCTTGGAGTCACTTAGCAGCGAACTGGCACCTCCCCCTCCCAGTGCCAGCTGTTGATTTTTGACCGCAACAGGACCGATTTTTCTTCTCCCGATAATTAGAGACAACTCACTGTGACTTGAGTGCTAGGAACTTGACGCTGATATCGACGGAAGAGGAGCAAAGCAGTGATCAGGAAGACCAAAGCAGCGAGGAACCAAACCATCAGCCAGAAGAGACTTCCAAAAAGATTTCTAGCTCTCTAAAAAGTGGGGAAAATAAGTCAAAAAAAAGATCTCACCGGAATGCGTGGAAGACCATGCGAAGTCGTGTTGTTCATAAAACGGCCGATTACATGCTGCACCTTTTTCAGCATGCTCTGGAACAGATTTCTAGATTACCGAGGGGATTTTTCAACAAAAAAGCCAACCTAAAGCAGAAATAAAGCGCGTTTAGTTGCCCTCCAACATTAAATAAAGCTTTTGATTTTTGAAAGCTAAAGAGAGGAGATAAAATTGTCCTCAATGAGGTATAATATTGGCTAAAAAAAGCTGGAGTTTTAGCACGATTTTAGTAGCTCAAAATGCTCGTAAAGTTGAGTAGAATCCAAATAAAAGGAAGACGTACCTCTTCATCTTGAGGAGTCATAACATCGGCTAGAAGAGGAGGCTGCTCGAAGGCATTTATTCTAGGTAATGTCATTGATTTCTGAAATTTTATTTATTCTTTAGAGAGAAAAAAACTGACTTTTCTAGAGGCTGGACTATCTTCAGGAACTGCGTCAGCTAGTAATGGCGGCCGCTCGGAGAGACTCTTCTTCTTCTCAACTCCCATACTGAAAACACCGAACTTTCGTGTAGTCATCTGGACTAATGGGGAGAGCAGACCAAAACCGGGAGAGAGAGCCACTGGCCTTTTTTGGTCAACTCAAGGGCAGTGACGCGAACAGGGCGACGAGGCCAAAACACCGGAAAAGGTTTACTTACTCTACTAGCTCAGTTCCTTCTCTAAGGAGAGGAGAGAGAGAGAGAGAGTGACTAATTCTGGTGAAGGAGAGGAAGCTGAGGCTGGGAGTTAGCACCCCAGGTGGTGGCTCTATTCAGCCATAACTATGGAGAGCCAAATTATTAGGTGTTCCTCTAGCCAGCCGTCCAGTTAAAGGTTAGCGCCTAAGACAGTAAACATTCGCTTATTTAGAGAAAAATCGGAAAAGGCTGGGAAATTTGAAATTCTAAATAAAAGTTGATTGTTTTAGTTTAGAGAAAAAACTTAAAAATTCCCCTTCCTTCCAAGTTCAAAAGTTACCTGCAGCTCTATAGGCCAATTTCCGGTTATCCATAACCTAGCGGCTGCCTTTCCTTCTAAAGGAGAATAATAAATCTTCCTCTGCAAAGCTTTTGACCCCACAATTTGTAAGGAAAAATCTACTTTCAAATTGATTCATTTCCACTTTTTTTTTGGAATAAATAACCCCCAACGACTCATCAAACCTTCTTGTTTATTTGAGGGTCAAAAAGGGTAGATTCATTTCCCCCATTCTCCTCCTCTTGAAGATTTAATTTCCACTTTTATAATAAGCAAATCTCCCATTTTTATGAGCAAACGACTTAATAAATCAGGCAGATGTCGCAATTTAATTAGCTTTGGCCTCCTTTTTCCAATAACTTTTGTCTTGATTGGATGGGGAGAGAACTCAAAATGAAAACAATCAGAAGTGATCATTTTGTCTCACTACTAGCTGTCAAAAAAAGAGTCCAGGAGCCGCTTTCTTCTTTAGATTGGCTACTATTGTACGCTTTGATTGAACTTGCTGCATCCTCACTGAAATTGAAAAAGTCACATTAAAGGTGGACTCCTCTTTTTCCTCTATATTTTGGGATCATGGCAGGCCCTACAGAATCCTTTTTCTAAGGAAGCCCTTTCTTTCCCTTCTCCTCCCTCAATGATTGTTTGTACAGGGTGCGAGAAAATTACGTGCGCCAAAGAAAACGCTATAACTTTACTTTTTCTCAAATAACTTATATCAACATTTATTTTCCTAACAACTAGGGCAATAAGATTTAACAATCACAAGAGGTTTTCGAAGTGGTCCCCGTCAGCTTTTATGCAGGCGGCAAATCGTCTCTTTACAGAATCAACTGTGCGCCCCAGGTAGTCTACGTCTAGATTCTCCCATATTTCGGTCAAAACTTTGCGTAGCTCGTCCAAATTTTGGACTTTTCTAATCCTTAATTTCTCCTCCATATGGCCCCAAACAGAGAAATCCAGAGGGTTAAGGTCCGGGCTGTTTGAGGGGTAAAGATCTTTTGTCAGAAAGGAGCCAATTTTGGCCTCCAAAAAGCTAATTGTCGTTTTGGCTCCGTGAGCCGGAACCCAGTCTTGCATGAAGATCATATCTGGATTATTTTGCTTCCAGGGGAGAATAGCTTTTGTCAGAATCTCATCTTGATAGTCTTTAGTGTTAATTTTCACGTTTTGTGAGATGAAAATCAATGGAGTCTTGCCTGTGGAGCTTACGCCGCCCCACACCATTAAACTTTTTGGAAAGAGGGCTTTTGTGGCAATTTTTTGTGCTCGAGTATTCTTCAGATTAGGACTGATAAGTTGACAACACTTTTGAGAATTCTTGGCGCCCTTAACCGTGAAAACTTTCTCGTCAGACCAGAGAACATCTTCGATGCGGCGCACTTGGAAAAATTTCAGTAATTTCTTGCATTTTTCCTCTCGATTTTGCTTGGCTTGATCCGTAAGCACTTGCCCATTTAATACTTGATAACTATGAAGTCCAAGTTCATTTTTAACTATTGATCGTACAGAAGATGCAGATATTTTGAGCTCTTGACCATTTGATTCATGCTAACTCCGTCATTTCGTTTGATTCTCTTTTTGATGATTGTCCTCATTTTCGTGTGTTGACTGTTCTCTTGCAACCTCGCCCAGGCTTTGTAAAGACATTTCCTTCTTCAAAGAATTGTTTCACGATCTTCTGGACGGTCCTTAGGGGCACACCAAGCCTTAAAGAAATCGAAGAATTCTTCATACCACTTTTCGCAAGTTGGCTGATCGCTTCTCGGCTAGCACACGCCTTCACCATAGCCTTAAAAGAAAAACAAACAAATACGTTAATAAAAGACAATAAAAAGTGAAATAATTACATTTTTTTTAAAATGTCGTGCAGCCCTACAACTTAATTAAAATTGTGTTTGAAACTACACGAACGTAATTTTCCTGCACCCTATATTTCCCAATACAAACAATGCCGAAACTAATGACTCTCAAGAAATCGCAAAACCGTAAGCCCCGCCTCTGCCCTCCTGTCTGTATAAAAGCCAGTTTTCAATATTGTTGCTTACTCTCTCTTCAGCTCTCAGTATCGCGCTGTTCTTTCATTGACTTGTTATTCTGCTGGGATTTGCTAATTCTACCGTATTTTTTTGATTTATGGTTGAAAGCTAGGAGGCTCTTTATCATATGCAAAGGAGGTCATTAGCCTCCTCCTCCTCCCATCTGTTTCATCTTCTCTCCGGAAATTCTCGATGAGAATAGAACAAAAATTTTCACTCACGCAACCACCGGAAGCAGGGATAGCATGGAATGTGTGTATGTCCCCTTAACCCTTGTCTCTCTACACCTTGACTATGTTGTGCTTAGAACGATGGGATGGGATGATCAACACACTCTCCAATCTCTCTCTCTCTCTCTCTCTCTCTCTCTCCTAACGCATCATTTTTTATAATGAATAAGTCATACTCCTAGGAGATCTTTGGATGGGCTAATCAGCTAATTATCCTCTTCACTTCTTAGCCTTGGAAGGAGTAGACAAGCCTATCGGAAATTAGCTAATCATTCCGAGAAACAATCGTACTATTTTTGCTACATTGATCCCAGATCATTCATCCAGGCGGTCTAAATTTCTCTTGTTTTCTTTCCAGTCAATTTGCTTGGAAAAGTAGGGCTGTTTGACTCTCACTTTGCTTTCCACACCCTCCATCAGGAGAGGAGAATTACTCTTTCTCCTAGTTGAATCTAGTTGAAGCAATGGGATCCCTCGCTTTTTGGAAGGATTCGTGGTAGTTTACAAATCGAGATGGCGGATACGATAATGAGTCATATCTCCCGTATAAATTACCCCCAAAAATTGGGAATAGCCAGCCAGACTGGAGTCTCCCACATCTACCAGAATTTTATTGCTTAAAAGTCACGAGTCTCAATTCTTGTTTTTTTTCTTGTGGGGGAGATTCCCCTCTCCTTCTTTTCCAAAACAATCCTTTTCTTGTTTCTTTTGATCAAATTTCTTCAAAATGAGTCTTCTCAAAATAAGCGTAAGCGCTAATTGCCAATTCCATAAAGTAGATCCTCAAATTTCGGAGAGAGAGAGAGAGAGAGGGAAAAGCCAGACATTGAGATCATCAAGTTCAAAACTTTCTGGGTGGTCTGATATCGACTATTTGTAGCCGGATGGAGTTCCACCTAACTGAATAGATAAATAGCAGAGTTTTGAATCCAAGATCGAACTACAAAGCGAATCTCCACCTCTTAAAATAGCTTACAAGCGTATTATTTTGTTATGGAGAGCCTTAGAAAGATAATTTTTAAGCCATCTCAACCAATAAATTATATCGTTCTCTATTCAGAATATTCCAATAGATCTTTCGAGGAAACAAAATGTTGAGCATTTGATCGAGATTTCAATCATTTTGTTCTTTGAAAGAAAAACCAGCGATCCTTTCAACTCTATTCAAAGTTTTTCAAGTCGAGCATAAAAAGAAGCTCGTTTACCTCCCCCCTGCTTCTTTGATCTTCTCCGCTGGTCAGGGTTTTGGAAAGATCCAAGAAAAGAATTAATCTACCCAGCTGGCGATTCCCTTTTTCACTAGAAGGAGAGAGAACATCTGGCTGTCTCTCTCCTTCCCTCTTAAAGACACGACGACTGTCTAGAAAGCCTCAACTAGTCCATAAAAACGTCATTTTCCGGGTGAGCCCTCTCTCCCCGTCTCTCTTCCTGGCTCGTTGCCTAGATTACCACATTGGACGGCGAATGAAAAATGACTGACGCATTGAAGTAGTTACACTCCTGGCTACTCTCCCATACTTTTTTTTTTAAATTCTCATACGTTTTAATTTTCGCTCTCTCTCTCTCTCTATTCATCATCAATTTTGAAGGATAATTATATTCGATGAAAGCTAATAGGGATCAATTTCCTCAAAGAGTAAGTGCAATTCCAATGTTTTGGGAATGATTGCTTTTAATTTTAGAAACACCATCATCATCGGCAGCAGCATCCACATGCCTATTCACCTTACAAACAGCCAAACAAAGTGCCGTACAGTAAAGTGAGTCAGAAGGGGGTTATTTTTTTCGAGATTTTCTAAATTTTGAGCTACTATTAAGGACTATCTAAGAAAGTTTTGAAGCTAGGCAGGGGAGGAGATGTTTCTTCCACTTTTTTTGATAAATGGGCCATATAGATTCCCATGATATTGTCAGGAAGTTATTTTTAGTTAGAAAATATAGAAAAAAATTAAGGGCTTTTTTTAGCAGAATTGGAAAAGAAAATCTCTAAAATTTGGTAAAAAAATAGGGGGTGGACTTTTTTGGAGCGGCCTTTCGTCTGTCCCTATGGCGCAGTGCCCCTTGATTTTTAGCTGCAATGTGGAGGGATCGAAGCCCAACCGACGACTATTTCTTTTTCTTTCCCCCCTCTCTCTGTAGGAATTTAATAATGTTGATGCAATAGGCTCTTTTGAGAGAGCTATATGGTCATTTCCCACAGTTTTCAATTGCCCGCTTATTTATTCCCAAGCAATTTAACCTTCTTGGCTACAATTCCGCCTCTCGGCCAGCTTTATCCAAGCCCAGCGCTTAGGATGACGCATCACAAAAAGAAACTCTTCCAGAGCTCTTCCTACCAAAGTGAGGTTAAGATCAGCAAGCGACTCACCAATTCATTCTTCCTCGTAAGTTCATTTTTCTAATGATGAGAATCAATCAAAATCTGATACATTTTGCGCGTTCTCGTGACTTTTCTCCTGAAATTAGAAAAAGAAAAAGGAACATAATTTTTAGATTCAGAGTGATTTTTTTGTGAAATTGAAGCCAGAAATTTACCTTTTTAGGGCAACTGACCGAATAGATCTGGTTTCATTTGCTCTCCAGGTGGTCCTTTATTTTTAGGCTTAGCGCATCATTTTAAGAAATAAAATCATTCATTTTTCAAAAGACTCGCTTAAATGAATTTGGAAACGTGAAAATGAGCAGTTCATTTTCCGAAATAGAGAATAAAACCACTTTCAGTTGCACCTCCAAACAGCCGTCACAACTACCCAAAAGGCAAATGATCCTTTTCAGTATGCATCTACTCTCGCTTCGATTCTTCCGACAATCAATAAAGTAGGTTTGTGCGGCTACGATCGTTATGTGTGTCTGAATTCCACGAATTATGATCTTTAAAATTGTAGGATGGGATCAGACTCTACAATTGTATAGAAGAAATTAGAACATCGAGAGAAAGTAACTTTTTTCAGTCAATTGATGCCGACTATCGCATCCCAAAGGTGAAGAAATTAGGTGAAAATCCTCAGCCAGAAAATACTACCATAATGACTCCTATTTCAATCGGTCCACTCGAAAGCAAGCGCTTTTCTTTCTCGGGAGATTCATCACAGGTGGAACTTTCTCTCCTCCATATAAAAAGCAAAGTTTCAGCCCCTTCAAGCCTTGTCCCTTATGTCTCCAGTCTCTTCAGATGTCCGAGTCCCAAGTTGTCTGCCAACTCCGCCTATCTCAGCTGGATTGGAGGTGAATCCTTGGCTGAAAGAGGGTTCCTCTTTAAATGATCTTCTCAACGATTTGAGACATCTTCCAGCTGATTATGTTCCAAAAAAGAAGGACTCCTTTACTCCTAAAAAGGCAAGATTACTCTATTATTTGAGACTAACTTTTCAAGCTTTTAGAAAGCTGTTGTTCCACCGGAAGAATCGCCAGTCAAGAAGACCCTCGATCAGGTGATTGAAAGCACAAAAAAGAGAAAAGAAGCAACGGAAAAGCAAAAAAAGAAACCAATTATGTGCGACATTGGGCCAAATCCATCAACTTCTCGAAAAATGTCCAAAGAAACGGTTCTCTCACCGTACAAGCCTCCACCACCAGCTCCAATTATTCAATACAAGGATAAATTTGAGGCAAAGAAGCGACAAGAGGCTGCTGAAAAGTTAAAAAATAATCCAATTATCCCAGAACCTTTGAAGGAGTCCTTTTTCCCACGAAAGACCTCTCCTTCCAACACAAAGCAGAAACATCAACCAGAAAGCAGCAGCAAAGCAGTCGAAAGTCGCTCATCTACAGAAGATTTGATTCTCAAATCCCCTCAGCCTGAATGGAAATCACCCGATAGGAAAATCATCAGAGAACCCTTCAAAATTATCGAGAGAGCTTGTTCTATTGAAGCGTCCACTTTCCGTGATAGTTCTTTAACTTCAGCTATGAAATCTTCTGAAGCCCTTCCCAAAAAAGAGCAGGTGAAGAGTCTAAAAGAGGTGTTAAATGAAGAAAAGACTCCACCTGTTGCTCAGCCTCTCTCGGCTCCAAACCCAAGAGAAAATGGACTATTGATCCCATCTTCTAGCTTAACTACAGTATCCAAGAGCGATATTTTTAATAAAATTCGAAACAAAAAGCTATTGGAACGGCTAAAACTTCCTACGATTCAGGTAGAATTTTATCTAAAATCGGAAAAATTGAATTCCAGGTTCTTTCCCCTGATGAAGAAGCGAATGCCAAAAAAAAAGTGCACGAAATATTTTTTGCTTTCTTCAATATGCTACACGAGAAGCACATTGACCCTAAGCTTTATAAAAATTATTGTCGAAGATGCATGGTCCACTATGCTAGAAAAGCCCACTACCATTTGGAGCAATGTCCCTACAAAATTTGTAACTGCAATTTATGCACTTATCTGGCAGGAAAGGACTACAACTTCTTTTATAGTCATTGGGTAGGAAGAGAGATTTTTTTGTAGGAGAGATTTCAGCAATGTCATCGAAAAGATTTATCCACAGATGCCCATTGTGTCAAGTGCAGGAATCACAGCATTCATACTGTCCTTCGTAAGTGTGAGTTTCCTAGAATTGCTGCAGTTTTTCTCGTTATTTTTAGATAAAAGACACAAAAAGTTGTGCCCTTTTCGTAGCTGCACCTGTGGCCTTTGCTTAAAAACAGAGCGAATTAATAATAAATCAAGAGAAATCCAAAAGGTATATTTCTATTGCGCTTTTTAATCATACTTGTTTTTTAGAAAAAGGATCAAATCGCTTCTCAAATCAAAATGTATGGAATGCCTTCCATTTCAGGAAGGGAAAATGACCAAATTGCTGATCTGAAGGAAACCATGTGGAAGCGCTTCCAAATGGTTGAAACTGTACTTCCTCCGTAATTTCCCGGCCTATTTTATTTATGGCGAATTTGTTCATCGGGTTATAATTGTTACTTTATGCTCCTCCTTCTAGGGTCAAATGTTGTTTAACTTTTTGTACATTTTATTAGAAAAATTGGACTAATTTTTGGGCTTAATCGTACCGTAGATCTAATTAAAATTATATTCTCTTCCTTTCTCTTCGATTGTTACCTGGGGAGAAAATAGGTATTTACTTCCCATCTTACTGTATTTTGAGTTAGATGGTGAGCCCTTCTGCGTTTTAGATTAGATAAAAAGTTACGTCATAATATATTTGAGATCTAGACCACTTTTTGACATTCCCTGGGAGACAAATCTCGCCAATTTTTTGTACATATTTTGGGAAGAATAAATATAATAGGAGAGGAGATGTATTATCTTTTTGTAATAAAAGGAGACTCCAACGAAACAATTCACGTGGAGGACAAAAGACAGCTGCTGCCCTTTGCAATTCTGTGAGATTAGGAGCACGTCTAAACTAGAGAACAGATTCGAGAGAGATATCAGTTGCAGGGTAGGAAGAAAGAAGAGAACAGCTTTTGTTGATTTTAAAAGCAAAATTAAACTATTTTTTCTAAGTTAGAGAGGAAATCAAGAGCTATAAAATGAATAATATAACTCAGGAGATATAGCCCTTAAAAATCAGTTGAATTCATTGGGTTAAGGGATACTTTTGATAAAAAATCTAAAGTTATATTTGGTTTAATCGACGGAACTTGTACGTAGTCTTGATCTCTAAACCCAAACGATATCAATGGACTCTTGGTACAAAGAGTACTTCTTGCTGTTTTTATCCAGAAAATTCCACGCTTATCACAATAAAAATCTGGAGAAATCAGAAGGCAACTAGAAACTCTAATTTATTTATAACTACAATATCTTTTTGGCTTTACTCGAAGCTCTGAGACATTAAAAGAGAGCGGAAGTGTAATCACTTGATGACTTCTTGTCTTGTGGCTTGGGGAAAGAGATTCCATTGAACTGGAGCAGCAATAAAATTACATTAAAATAGAGATTTTTAGGCCTAAAATAGCTCTAAAATACTCGACTTTTGTTTAGTTAAAGTAACCTTCACAGGCAAGAAACTTGATTTATGTTTTATGTTTTTTTCGAATATCTTATCAGTCACATGGATTTCTCCATAAAAAGAGAACTTTTCCATTATCTTGGCAGCCAGAAAATGAAGGCCCCTCTGCTTCTGCTTTCTCTCCTTGGTCTATCTCTTGCTTGCGATAGTAAAGGAGGTCAAACCTGTATCTGGGTAATTCCTTCTTTTTATCCGAATATTCTTCTTTAGGTTTATAATAATTGTCCGTTCACCATCTGGCCAGGAGTCTTAGGCCCAGGAAACCCGGAGAATGGAGGCTTTCAGCTTGATCCCTACCAATCGCACAATGTAATGGTACCTAACGGCTGGACTGCCGGCAGAATCTGGGCGAGAAGAGGCTGCGATGGCAACTACAATTGTGACACTGGCTTCTGCGGGGTATTTTGGCTATCATTCTCCACAAGATTCATCACTTTTTTTAGAACCATTTGGGATGCAATGGAGCTGGAGGAGAACCCCCCGCCTCATTGGCCGAGTTCACTTTGAATGGATGGCAAGGACAGGATTATTATGATGTCTCCATGGTTGACGGCTACAATCTTCCCGTCTTCATTGAACCCGTAGCGGGAACCTTCACCTCCAATGGAGGTAATTTTACCCATAATTGGCCTCAAGATCTGAATAAAAACTCCAAATTATTCCAGGAAATTATGACTGCAAGCGAGCTGGAGGCTGCGTCAAGGACTTGGACGATCCAAGTATCTGTCCCCCAGAGCTGCAAGATATCAAACACGGTCAGGTGGTTGGCTGCAAATCTGCCTGTCTAGCCTTCAACACCGATTATTACTGCTGCCGTGGGCAATACAACACCCCTTCTACCTGCAACAGCGCCTCTTGGCCTGTCAACTATCCAGCCATTTTTAAAAGCGCCTGTCCCAGTGAGTTCTACTTCTTTCACTTTTTTATCCCCAATTTTTAGCTGCCTACGCCTACGCTTATGATGACACCACTTCAACCTTCACCTGCCGTGGAAATGGCTCTCCTTCGCCTGTCTACAAAGTTCAATTCTGCTAGAAAAGGGAGCTACTTTCTGTATAAAATGATGAGAGAAATTTATAAATTTAATTATAAATTATACTTCTCCTTGTAGGTTTTTTATTTCTTCTAGACTATTTCCAGCCTCCTCTCTTTGACGTTTTGTCAGCATTGACCAATAAACGCAACCGGAAAATATAGCACAAGCCAGGAAGATGATGAAAAGAACGATTGTTGTAATAATTATGCAGATGTGGACCATTTTAGAAGAGTTCTTCTAGGCAGAAAGACAGGAAGCCTTATCGAAAAATCAATTGAGCGCGATTGATAGTATCAGCTGTTTTAGAAGATTATTGACCTGTCTGCACCTAAAAATTAAAGAGCAGAGCAAATTTGCGCCCTACTATCGTCACACACGGATCGTGGAGCTTTTGACCATTCGGTACACACATGCGCCCAGGCACTTTTCTCTTATTCTACCTCATGGAAATATGAGACTTTGCTGCAACAATCGCTTCTGTTTACAAACTTTGGAAGGACGGAAACCAATTATTTTTTTGCTTGTTTAGTCAATTCCTCCTTAAAATTCGAGCTATTTGGCTAAAAAAGAGTAATTTTGGAAGATTTTTTAACTTAAAATTTGAAAAGAATGGTGTCTTATCTCCCTATGACCTCTCTCCGCTTTTTGTCACCAATAAAAGCCTTGAAAAATGGTGCAGACTTACAAATGTTCCGCCGGCACTGATTAGAAGTCACTATTGGCCACTTTCTGCTCTTATCGACCCAAAATGATCAACGTCTAGCCAGCCAGTTTTACGTCATATATATAGCCAAAAAAAACGTAAGCTTTATAATTAGCTTTTTTATTTCAGCAACTTTAGGATCTGATGAGAAGACCTTTAGAGTCGCTCATCTTTTGTTCTGGAATTTTAACTTTTATTTTTATTATTCATTCAAATAATACTGGGAATAGGAGCTCAGAATTGAGGGTTCTTCCTAGAAGGAGGGAAGGACTAATTACTATTTATTCGGCTACTAGTTATTTTGGAAGTAAGATTGAGGATCGATGGACTTTGTGGCGATGTAAGAACATTCAAGTACAGTAGAATTTTTGGTCTTTTTTCAAGCCTTTTTTCTTCTAGGAATGGTGCCATTTCACTGATGATCCGCTGTACCGTCAAATCGCTGATGGAGTCATTTTCCATGCTAAGAATTTCCAACTCGATTTGCATCCGAGATCTCCTGATCAGGTTTATATCTGGTTTACTGGCGAATCAGCCGTCCATCATGTCATCAAAATGCCAAAAGGTAAACATTTTTTTGGGCGGAAAATCAAATCATTCTATAGATTTTATCAATTG
This sequence comes from Oscheius sp. JU1382, assembly GCA_932521405.1. Lineage (NCBI taxonomy): Eukaryota > Metazoa > Nematoda > Chromadorea > Rhabditida > Rhabditidae > Oscheius > Oscheius sp. JU1382. Next base: position 9,911,722 of record OW051479.1, read on the forward strand.
GACGATGACATATCGAATTGATTCTGATGTCTGGTATCCATATAGTCGAATGGAAGAGCTGATCGATCCTCCTGATCCCTTTGATTTTGATGATATTTGGGCGTCAAAGTCTAAAATATCAGCATGGGTTGGATCCAATTGCTTGACGGATAATCGACGAACAGAGATGATCTATCTCCTTCAAGATAGGGGTCTTCAAGTGAGACAAGTAGCTCCAAGAAAAAGCAATTCTAGATTGATATTTTCGGATCTTGTGGCAAAGCTCTTCCATCTTGTGGTCGATTTGTCAAAAGATCAGCGAATTGTAGAGCCAAAGCAATGAAGTGGGTCTAGTTTTTTTGTTGATAAAGTTTCATTTATATTTAGACCATATAAATTCTATATAGCTTTTGAAAATTCAAATTGTTTGGACTATGTGACGGAGAAATTATTCAACAGTTTGGAGTCATATCTAGCCGTGCCTATTGTCATCAAGAGGGATTATTATCGAAATTATGGGGTAATTCTCCAAGGAAATAAACTCTTTTTTTTAGATCCCAGATGAGGCTTATATTGCCATCGAAGATTTCGAAAGTATTGACGAATTGATAGAGCATATAACCAGCGTTGGGTCTAACAAAACTGAGTATTTAAAATACCACAATTGGAGGAAAACACATCGGTTAGTATCAGCTCCTATAGAAGAAAGAAATCCCCCCTTATTTTTAGGGTAGCACCTCCAAGTAGAGATATGTCTTTCTGTGGGCTTTGTCACAAACTTCGTAAGAGAAATAAAGAGAAATCCAAATCGTATGCTGATCTAGCTGAATGGTTCAATCCTTCGCTATCTTGTGAACAAAGGTTATTGGATAAATATCTCGGAAGGAGTCGCCTCAATCGGGCTCTTTGTCGTTTCTATAGCATAATATACTTTAATTTTCATTGGGATTGCTCATAAACGGTTTTTAATTTTTTTCTAAAGAGATCCCTAACCGCTTGGATGTCTTCCTTCGATAATTCGGACTTCTTGTCCATCAGTTCGGGTAGATACTGTAGACTCATCAATCCTCCTTGAATATGCGCCAATCCAAAGGCATGTCCGATCTTGTGAGCCAAGACTCTTTCCAATTTCAATGGAGTTCTGGAAAATATTTTTTAAATTTATAGTAAATTTACCAGTGAGCATCTTGATCTAGATGAATTGTTCCAAATGGTTGCTCCCGATGTGGCATATGAATATGGGCGGTTAGGTCGAGTTGATCCGAGCAATTCAAACTATTTTTTGCGATAAATTCAATTTTAATATCGACCAAATCGCCCATCTTTCTCTCCAAGGCGAAAGGAACAACTGGCTGCCAAAGGCTGGAAGGAAGTTGAAGTTTCTGAGTAGAAGACTTACGTGATAGCATTTTCAAGGGCTTTATCGGTCATCTCTGCTAGCTCAGGGGAGTTGGAAGGCTGTGGATACTTCAATATGTTGTAAGATACAGTAGTCGGCACAGAGTGATTCTCTTGAGGATGGGCGAAGGAGGCTCCGATTAGAGAGAGAAGGAAGAGGGAGAAAATTATCATTTGTCATGGGACTTGGATGAGCTGAGGAGTATTTAAACTCGATTTGTTTGGGGGAAAAAGTCAGCTTTTCAGGAATTGTGAAAGATATTACATTTGGTGAGTCATTTTTCCCCAATCTCTACTCCTCTAGAACACCATAAGCATGTGTATGCGGATTGCCAATGACCCGTTAGAATGTACACAGAGGACAAAGAGCCCGGAAAGTGCCGCCGCCATCTTTGGTTCACACCCTTTGTTCGAGTTAATTACACTGTAAATAGGCTGCTCCATCTACTGGCTAGTCAGGGATGATACGATCGGGCAGATGGCTCCAATTTAGGGCCTTTTTTTGCAGAGATTGTTTGGCTCCAAGTTGTAAACCCAACTAATAAGGTCTGCAAACAAGGGGGATTACCTGGGTCGCAACCTGGTCAATCCCCTACAGGAGATCATCTAGGCTACAGTATGTACGTCTCGCGACTGCTTTATGTCCCAGCTGAAGGCCTAATTTTGAACGTGGCGGTCATTTTGCGCCAATTAGACAGCAATTCCCCTCGGGGGTATACATCATGTCTTGTCTTTTTCCCCCTCTAATATCTTATAAGCGGGCTTCTAGCTCCTATTTTCAGCCATCAGAACAATTGCGTCATTCCACCATCTGTGACTGGGGCAAAAAGGAAGTTGGTCCTCAAAGGGTCGCCGCCACCTCTTCTTTACTCACAAAGACGGTTGAATCTTCGTCATTTGCCCTACTTTTGGATGAACTTTTAGGACAAACGTACAGTAATCCTCTTTCAAAAGGACTCCACTCTCAATAGAAGGACTCTTTTTGTTCAACATTTGGCGAACTTTCCTCAAATTACAGACTCTTTTTGATAACCTTTTAGACAGAAAAAGATAAAAATTCTTTTTGAGAGATGTCAAGCTAATGTCATTAGAATGCTTGTTTTGTCTGGAAGCCAATCTAGAGACTTCCTTGTGAAATTATAACAACCTTCCGCATTTGTCTCGAGACTAGTCCTAGAAAGCTAACAAAGAGAGAAAGCGGAAATGAGTCACAAAAAACATGGTGATTGTCAGGCGTTGTGACTTGGGTTGTCGGATCGAGAAACGACTTCTTGTCATCCGAATGGCCAGCGATTAGCTAAAGAAAGGTTACATCATCTCTAAAAATGTTTCAAGAGATCTAAAAAGCAGTTCACTCACTCTCCTGCATATAAGATTGCTTCCGATCCAGGTGGCTGAGTGGGTTGAGCTTCCCTCCTTTTCTAGGGAGAGAGAGAGAGATCAGTGAGCTCGAAGCTTTCGGGGGAAAACTGCGGAATTCCCTGCTTCTGTTTTATGCTTCTATTGACATCATTTTTGCCTTGTTTTGTTGCGCTGTCATCCCAATGACTTTTAGCTTTTCAAACACAATAGAAGCCCCAGTACTTTTTTGAATTGGAATTCGAGTTCAGAGTTCTTACCTTCTAATCTCAGAGACTAGTACAGCCACTTTCCCGCACTTTTTGTTGCAATTTGTAGAGGAAATCGCGGGCTTCAAACTTTTAGAACATCACAAATTCTAAAAATCTCGCCATTTTTGAACTACAATACCATAAAAAGCTGCTCCAAAGTCTTATTTTTCATGTCCTATCGCGATTTTTATTACAAACTATGTTCTACAATCTTGTAGAGCAAATCAAGGCCTATAACCTCCAAGAGAGAAAAACCAGGATTTCCCTTCGACCAGACAAAAACTCCAAGGACTATTATCCTCGAGCGTCTCTCACTTGCAAAAATCGGAACTACCCTTGGTCCCAATCCTTGTTTCCTCATCACTTCCTCTATTCGCTTGCAAGGAGGTCTATGTTTTGCTCCCCCTGTCTACTCCTATCTTTGGTCTAAAATCTTTCAAATTTTTGATTCGGATTGGATAATCTTTACCTCCTTCCTAGTGGTCATTAGACTCAGCTCCCGTTTGCTTTATTGCTTCCTTGAGACAACTGTTTGTATGCCAGGAGTGTAGAGCAGCATGGGAAAGTGAACTTTGACTAAAAGCGCTAATTTGTTGTTTGATAAATGTGGGACGAGATGCTTCCTGTGCACACCTTTTGGCTCCCTAGTAACCTCCTAGTAATCCATTTTCCACTGATGTCTGGCGCTAATCAAGTTCAGCAAACTTGGGCTACAGCAATTTGTAGCTTCTTGGTATTAAAACAACTTTTTGTTTGGCGAAGTTTAGGCTACTGTAATCCAAATTCGAGTCCAAAAGGGTTGATCCTGCTCCGAATTGTTTTGCACCTCCCAGGTTTCCCTCCTGATTACTAGGAGGATAATCTGCCCGAAGGCTGGGCCGCCTAGAAATTATCGAAAGGTCCAGCTGCCCACCAGGTGACCCCAAAATCCTACATCATCATTCGCTCAATCTGCTGATCGGAAATTGTCTCACTCTCTCTCTTATTTCCTTGAGGATGGTAATTAAAAGCGACCCAACCGTGGTCAAAACCCCCGACATTGTGGTGACATCTGTCTCGAGATCTTTTCGTGATGGATTGGACTAATTACGAGGTGTACAGCAGTGAAGAAATATGACTTGTTGGCAGAGAGAAAGAGGGGGTTTTTTTCAAAGATAACATGCTTCTTCATTTAGCTCAACTTTTGTGAATATTCTCTCCATTTTTTTTCTTTTTTATTCATCAATTTAAAAGTCGCCTATCCTATGGGAATTTAATGTATTCTCGCTGAGGAATATTATCGCTTTTAATGGCTTGAGAATTCTTCAAGGAGAAGAAAAAAAAGCGAAGTTATCTCCAAAATGCAATGATGAAAGATCCATTTATTCCCTTTTATACTCGTCATTATTGTTTTGGACATTGATCCGTGGGCTTTTTCGAGGTGAATTGTCTATTTTTCACTTTTTTTTTCTATGACCAAAAGTCCAGAACATTCTAAACTCTCAATCACAGAGCCATTTTAACTTGAAATTCCTCAAAAAACATGAGACTTCTTTCTTCAATTTTGATGGGAATTTTGAAAGAAGTTCAGCCTATCTCTAAATTGCGAAAGAATCCCCTCTATTTTCTCCTTTTGTTTTGGTCAGCCATGAGAGGTCAAAGCCAATTTTCTAAAATAAATCTTCTTTTGCTACTGACTAATTTACCCAGTCAGCCAGCTCTCTCTCTCTGTCAAGCCTGTTATTATTTTTACGACTCTATTCCCTCTCAGGATTTATGTGTGGGGGAGGGTTTTGGGTGCAACTTCCTGGACTCCAGCTCAATTATGGCTGCTCTCCTTCTGCCCACAAAAACTGATTCATTCCTCCAATCGGCAGCATCGATCGCGGCCTTTTTTGTGCGTCCCATGCCCACAAGCAATATCACTCCTCGATTCGATCAGATCTCTTCCGTAAAAGGAGCAAGATCCTGTCACCTGATTAGGTAATCGAGTAGGGAGGCCACACCGTATTTTGTTTGTTCATTAGAGAGGATTCTTTGTTGCGCAAAACTTGTGTCAACCAGCGCTGGATAAGCCTAATGTTATTCAACATCTGGAGAGACTTACGGTAGAATTGAGGGTAATCAACTTTAGGGAGTCAGAGATCTCTTGTTTTTTGTCCAAAACCAAAGTTGACATTTCCTTTTACCTAGATTCTCTAGTAGCAAGTAGAGAATTTCCCGCCTTCCATCCATAAACAAGACTTCAAAAATATCCGGTTCCTATTCCCCGGATCACAGTTGTTTTCTTTCGCTTTCTTTCCGGATCTAGTCGGCCATTTCCGCTTAAATATCAACATTTTTTCAACGATTCTTGGACTCTCTCTCATCATTCTCACTTAATCTCTCTTGTGTAATTTTCCCCTTATTCAATTTTTCTTGACGTCGCCGAGCTTGGAAGGAAGTTGTCCTCTTTTTTCAAAAGGACAGTCCCACTCTCATGCCCTTTCAAACAAGTCAAAACCTTCAATTTGTTCTTTGTTGTTTTCGGCTAATTTTAGATCTTTTCGTCTACTCTTCAAGTCTCATATCTCCTGAAATCTCCTTTGAAAAAATGCAAAACTAAGTCGAATAGTCCTTTTTTAAAAAGAGGCCCAATTTGAGAAGAAATCTACCCTTTACAAGTACAATTTTAGGATTTTTAAACTATCATTCTTAAAATTATATTAGCATCATTTTGAAGAGAAAATAAAGGGTTATAAAACGTATTTTTGGCGGAGATTTAAAAACCTCTTGGAACTGGGGGTAGACAGTAGTTTTCTTTGATCTCTCCTTCCGGCACATTTTCACCCGTCTAAATGGCCGTCTAAATACCATGGAAATGTCGCCAGCTGGCGCTTCCCCTCGAATCTTAAGGTCACCTCGGCTTCTCCTCTCGAAAATCTCGACCCATTAAACCAGCTCTCTCTTGTACAGTCTCTTATCGTATCTGCCCTCTCTTTCTATAAAGAAGGATAGCGAAGACTCCGCCCAACCGATTGTCTCCCCTCGCCCTTGGTCTCCCTTTATCCCTTCGTGGTGGCCCTGTGCTGCTCTTTTACGACTTCCGCACCTTGGGATTATCCCTCGCCCAAATGGTAGCCTAAAATTACTGTTTTTGGTTGGCTGAGGGTCAAAACTATTTTCAGATTTTTTGGGTACAAAAATGTTTCTCTCTCTGACGTTATTCGCGCGTATATGTTGGCGCGAAGAAAAGCCTCACACTCCCCCACCTCCCCAAAAAAAACTTCAAGTTGTCTTCAAATATTGACCTCCTTTTCCCCAGTACCTTCTCTGGTTCTCCGCTACGTTATTCCAAGGGGAGAATGAATGGGAAAAGAGCCGTCGTCGTTCTTTCAAAGTCTCTCTCTCTCTCTCTCAGAATATTTCATCGCCGCGCCCTGTGGTCTCAAAAGGGTCCTCCTCTTCTCTCGCTTTGACCCAAAAGGGTCCTCCCTTTTTGTCGAGGTCAGCCACGGGTAATTGAACACAAATCACTGGGTTCATTCACTCTCCTCATCTTCTTACCTCAGCCGCGCGCTCAGAGCTCGCCGTCTCTTTTCAGCTATACCGTATTATTCAAAGAAGAGAACGGGAAGCCTCGCCCTTCCGACTGTCAGCTGTGCGTGTCCGTTCTATTTGGACCGTGTTTGGACACTCAGTCACCGCTGCCAAACCACTCTCTTGTTGACTGACCCGCAGAGCGCACTCTCTTCGCGCCTTTCATAGTCAAATTCAGCCTTTCTCTCCTCTCTTCGAGAGTACTGTGTTTCCTGAGAACTTTCTCCCTATCTCTAAATGATGATGAGATCACTTTCTGCAACCAAATGCCCACGGAGATTAGCCGAAGAAGAAGTCTCTCTTCGCAAATTCATCAGCTCTTCTCACAGCCTGGGAAGGACCAAAAACCTCTGATTCACTAGCCAAATTTACAAAAGATCATCACTTTTTTCTAAGAAATATGCCAAGTTTGATTGATTTTTAAATTTTTTAGGCTATCATTTAGAGTATAATTTCCTCCAAAAAAGTGGCGTCGAGGGTTCAGAAAATTTGAATTTCCTCGCGAGACTCAATTTTGAGATACTATAGGAACTTTTAAAAGCCGCTTTTGTCCAATTTTGAGCGAACTGTGAATTGATTTCCTCTGAATATTTGAAAAAGATCGTAATCCAAAAAATTGGCTTTATTTTTTTATTCCCCTAGAAGTCCTCAATTTCCTTCTGATCTCCTCTTCATCATTCTCCCCTCCATAAATTTTAAGACTCTTTTCTGCCCACCCAGTATTATGATAGGAATCGGTAATGAGGGCCCTTCGGACACCAAGTTTAGAGCCCATCGTTATTTGGACTATAAATCGAGTCGGTACGCCTTTGTGCTCCGCTTGCGCAGGTGCGAGTCGGGTCATTTCGAAGGCAGCAGAGACTGTAGATAGTCTGGGATAAGCATCGTAAAACTGTCATATCTTCTCGAGACTTTTTCGAAAATCCTACTGTAATTTGCGCCCAATTTGAAGCAATAATAACAGCCCTTCAAGGTCAAGACCACTACAACCTCTTCCCACTCGTTTTATAGCTATTCTACTCTCACCTCTACAGCCTCTACTATCATATCGCGCTCAAACAAACATGACCTCGCAAAGGAGCACAACATCTTCGCAGCTCACTCCCCAGAGATCTCTCCAAGCTCCGTAAATAATTATTCCTCTCTCTCTTTCTCTCCTCTGTGAGCAAGGTGGAGAGGAGGAGTCAATCTGTCGGCTGTCAGTCTCGTCATGTCGTGTCCTGTCCCCAGGTGAGGCGCATTTTTCAATCGGCATGTCAGCATCTTGTCGCTTTCAAAACAACTGTGCCACCTTGGTTGATGTCCCCTCCATTTATCTAGTTCTCTGCCTGGATATTCTCTCTCTCTCTCTAACAATGGCCATTAGAGGAAGGCGATAACGACGAGAGTCCCTTACTCTCCATAACAGGATGCACGAGCAAGTTCTTTCGGAAGCAAATTACTACCGTACAAATGGCTCGCCTTTAGTCTCTCTCTCTCTCTTTCCGCTTACGTTTTCTCCAATAATTTCCGGATGGGATTCATTTCCCAGAAGTAATTGGTTATTGTTGGTTTTTGCAGGTTTTGAAGCTTTTTACAACGCAGAAAGGAAGTCTTTGAAGAGGAACAGAGGGTTTTTTTTTTTACTTTTCACACAAATTGATGGCTATTTGCGATGAAAAATTATTAAATTTTGGGAGAATGGCCATCTCTATGTTACTATAGGGCCGTTTTTTGAAAAGCGACTCAGCACAAAAGCAATATCTTTTGTCTGCTGTCCGTTGCGCCATCCGCTTTTTTTTCCATCAGCTGGGCACGCCAGGTGCAGAACCGGAACTCCAGTCCTGCGCTTAGGTTTTAGCCAGGAGGGAAGACACATTACCCATCTTCAGAGCTGAAGGGTCATCATTTGAGTGTCATTTTGCAGCTTCAGGTGCAGCCGGGAGTCTCCCAATAGAGCTCCAGTCCAAGTTCATTCATTCCCAATGAGAACAGTTGGAAGCCCGTTCCGTGCATAAACTCTCCCCGTGAGATCAAAATAGTCTTTCCCCCTCTCTTAACTGCTTTGCTGGCAATTTCTTGCAAAGCTGACGAAGTTGCCCTTCTTTTCTCCCATTCATATTCACCATTATTCCTACTGTAATGAGTCTAGACGATTTCAAAGAAGAAGAAAAAGCCCCTCTTATCTAATCAACAAGTCGTCCAGCTTTTGTCTCAATTTCACGCTATCGAAATCTGTCATCAAAAATGCACGTTGCGGATTAATGGTTCCAGAAAATCATAGGCTTTGGCCATTGGTTTTTCGTTGAAAAAAGGTGGCCAGCTGGATGGACGACGGGGAGGACATAGGGATTTCAATCTAAAATTGGGGGGACTGTAGTTTCAAATTTGAATTTGACGGCAAGGCTACTGTAGTTTTTCCTCTCCAATTTGGCTAAAAGTTTATAGATTGCGGGTGATTTAAATTACGGTAGGATAGGATAGTTAGGCACTTTTTCTTGTCAACTTCCGGCCTTCTTCCCGCCTCCAATGTCCAACCTCCTGAGTCCTAAAGTCAACGTCAAATTCCCATAGCTCGTTTGCCGTTCCCACGGCGTATCGTCTTCCAATCCGGCAGTTGAGGGAGCACTTGGCCAGTGAGAGTCCTGGATAAATAATTACTTCAGATTTTCGCACAGACATAGTCTGCCCTCTCAGTTATCCTCAAACTCATAAGAAATTCATCCAAAAACCTACTAGATCCGGAGTCTCATTATACTTTTATTGCCCTTATTGGAAGCTAGTGGACGAACCTCCTCTGCTATTCGCTCGTTTCTTCCGACAAATTTCCTGTCACCTGGCGCATTTCCCTTCAATTTTTGGCTTTACAAAAGTTTCTGATTAGCAAGCAAGCAACTAATTTGATTTTTCTTTCTCAATTCTTTTTTTCATTCGCCCAGACGAAGAAAGAATCGTACTATTGTTTCTGAAAGAGATGACTCACCGGCCTCGACGGCCGGACGTTTGTAGCTGTTCTTGTCTTTGCTTATCAGAGGGACACCTCCGCACAGACCTGGAGCATTGATTTTTTTATTGTCTTTTGCAATCAAAAATCGTCTATCGCCAGCTGGGAGAATTTCCGCCACGTTTTCGCACTTTTCTGCGCGCGTTACGATTTTTCTTAGAGAGAAGGTACTGTATTCTTCTTCTTCTTCTTTTAAAAGTTGGCGCAAGATTTTAAAAAAATCACCCGAGGATAGCCTTCAATTTGGCTTAGAAATCCTTTCTTTCTAAAAATATCAAAATGACAGTGCCACCCGCAAGTAAGCAAGAACGATCTTCTTAATCAGCGTTATTTCGAGAAAATATCCCCCGCCGATGCTGTTCAGTCCCATTTCCTGTAGAAGCTGCTCTTCTTTTCCATCCTGCCAGCCCTCCAAATTAGGTAAACATTGTGTACTCTTCATAATTGCACTCAATACTCATCAGAACGAAGTCTAAAAAGTGTTGTCACATTGATTCCCAATTTGTTCCAATCCTCTACTTTTTCCAATTTTCTTCGAGTTCGTATAGGCAACTTTCACACAGTATAGTTTCCCATCGGAGGTAGAGTCTACCTCAAGGAGCTCGAGGTGGTGGGAAATAGCTTTTGTTGTTTCACACAGAAAAGGCCACCAGACTTTTTGAATTACTGTAGCTAGATTAGTTCACAAAAAGTGCGCTTTCACAAGTTGAAAATCGAAAAGCAAGGAGCTTCTGGTATCATCCTTCATATCCAAGAAAGGGGCTATCAGGCGAGACGGGATCCATTTTATCCTTTAAAAAAAGGCCTTTAGTAAATTTTAGGATAAAAATGGGTCTCGCCGAAAAAACCCCTTTTTCTTGTAGCATCAGATATCATCTTTTTTTTAAATGAATATACTATAAAAAATGTGCGACTAGTTAAGTTCTAGACATAACTCTTGGATCTCAAATGTTTACTTGCGTAGCTATTTTTACTACTCGAGGATTTACGGATGTAAAAATAACTTACGCCGGATCACTTTGTTCTAATCGTTTTTTTAAAAATTACTGTGGATTTAGTTCACTTTTTATTCAGAAAAATAGCTGAATTACTGTAACTTTATTTAAAATGCTCTCTTATTTCCGCCTAGTGAAATGCTCTAAGATTTTGCCCAGCGCCCTTCCTTCTCATAAACTTATGATGCGACTCAAGGTTTCATTTTTCCTCCTACCAGCATGTCGCATGTTTAGCCATTCATGAGGAGAAGGAGAGACTCGAACGCGAAAGAGAAGAATTCACGCACCAAAACAATAGCCCATCCTTTCTGTCCAAGCTTGATCTTGATTTTATCTCCTTTTTTTCGCTAAATAATTTTTTATTCTTCAGGGAAATTATGTTCAAACTGATGGTGTTGGTCCTCTGCGTTGGAGTCAGCTGTTCTCCTTATGGAGAACGAGATCGAGATCGATACAACACTCGAGATTATGCTATCGATGACCAGCCATTTGTTCCCCGACCTGGTGAGTTCAAAAACAAAGCAATTGAACTCTCACGCATTTTTACGATGTTTATTGCGGTTAGCTCATAAACTCAGTACTTTTTCGGTCAACTTTTGGGGAAAAAATCCAGCCGAAAATATTCATTTTCCAGCTATTTCGTGCTACGATTTTGAATCTTTAGAATTTTCGATGTTTTGCAAGCTTCTAGAGGAGATTTTTCTCTACTAAAAATACCAAATCTTTGAATTTGCTTTAAAGAAAAGACCAAAGCTATCGTTGATTCGAGTTGGTTATTCCAACATAAAGGTAAACATCCAGGTGGTCAGTTTTCACTTCTAAGCGCCTCGTTAGAGTCTCAATTTGCCAGATGTTCCTAATGGGAGTGAAATGTCACCTCTCTCGAAAAGTGACACCCAACTTGCCCTTGGGGACATAGTAAAGGGCATGTAGACTCTATTTTAAGATAATAATAAAAGAATCAATAAGAAAAGGAGATTTCAGTGACACATACCTTCCCCAATCGGACGCAATGCATGGATTTATGTGAGGTGTCTTGCTCCTCGACTAATGTCTACATGGGAAATCAGATCATCGAAATGTTCAACTGCGCCAAGATGAGGCCTCCCAAGGTGATTTTTGAGCTACTCTAGCCTCTCTCTCTTGATTTGGAGATTAAATGAAGTTCTAATTTCCAGACGACTATGCTGGGATCAATCAAAGGAAATTCCTTCTATATGACCCTAGTTGTTTTGGGCTGTATCACTATTGGAGTGGTAACTCTGTTGACTCTTTGCTTCTGCTGCTCCTATTGCTGTCGTCCAGGAGTGTCGAGTCGAGGCTCCAGCAAAGACGCCCTAACTCAAGAGGATGGAGAATTCAGGTAGCAAAAGCCTAAAGTTAATATTTAGTTTCACTTTTGTAGGGAATACTTGAACGAGAGCGATATCGGTCCGGTTCGAAAGGAGAGAGAATTCTCTCGAAATCATCGAGCACGAACGGCCCAAGTAGTTTAGTTAGTGCTTTTCAACGAAGATGATCGAAGAAGAAGAATATATTATCGTGTTAATTCATTACGGGTCGATTGAGTTATTTTCTCTCAGAAAACATTCAAGGTCTTACCTCTCCCCTAATTCTCGAATCCTTCCCCTCCCCCCATTTCTCAACTTATGCAGCCATTTTCTAATAATTACGGATCCTCTCTCTCTCCCTCTGTTTAACAGAACCATATTGAAGAACTTTATCTTGAACTCAACTTTTGTAATTATATGTTGGTGTGTGTGTGTGTGAAAATCAAATGAAGATGATTCTCTATTCGATTACCTGTATATTTCCGGTCAGATGAGATAGAGCTAATCGCTGTATTGTTCTCCAACAACTGACAACCTCTTGTCTCTATCCGAGATCGACCATTGAGATAATGTGCCGTTCTCACGCAATTTGGATAGATTTTACGCATCTGCGCGTCAATACAACGGGCTGATTAACGGGAACAAATCAAGAATTTTTCGAGAGTTCGCACGCTTTTTATTAGAAGAGAAAGATTACGGTTTCAAAAGAACATAAGATCACTTTCTGGCATCATCATCTGGCGCGTAAAAACGCTTGAAAATCAGCTGCCTTAAAAATGCTTAAGATCTTCTCTGTTGAATGAAACTAACCGATAGGGAGGAAGGAGAGAAATCGTAATCACAGCCATGTAGATTGGTCGCAAATATCTGGTCATATACTCAATTGAGATGACAAAAGAGAGATTGTTTGACGCATTTAGTTTGAAACAGGTTGAAATATCAAGAACTGCAATTTTTTTAGTTATTCTAGAAGTCCGTTTTTTAGAGCATTTTTCTCGATTTATAGTCAAAAGATTTCAAAAAGCGCCCAATTACAGTAATTCTATGCTTACTTAGAGTCGGAATAAAGGTGATAAAAGGGACGATTCCGTAAGCAGCTGCCCATAGAGCCTGTCTCTTAACTTCTGGAGGTCGCTGGACAACATTTTGTAATCCTCCAATTGTCGCCTAAAATCGCTATCTTCACCGTTTGAAAAAACTCACCCATATGCCGTCAATAGGAATGCAGAAAATAAAGATGATTGAAATAAATTGGGGATAAATCTTATTAAATTGCTCAGAGGCTGTGGTTGGGATGGAGTCATCCACCAGATTGATTGCCATCATGAGTAAAATAAGGAGAACCGCTCCTTGGCCAGCAAGGCAAATTGAACTAAAACGTTCTTGTTGTTTGTTACTAAGCTTTTTTCACTTAATAAATCGGATGGAAAAATTCCTTCCTCCTACTGCCCTAGCAGAATAAGTGATAATACCATTGACAAACAATAAGGTATTGTAGTGGATATAATTCCAAGCGATGGCTTGCCATCCAGATCCGGGAAGATATCTGTGATTAAATGCATTTGCTTCGCTTTCTGAGGCAGAAAAGGAAGCTACGAAAGTGATGAATCGTTGATATAAGCTGAGGAGCTCATTTAGAAACAGAGGGATAAAGATGGTAGCTGAGAAGGACTTGATAAAATGAGATTTTCCAAAACAAGTGGAGATTAGAACAAAAAGACAGAGCGCTATGGCAAGGAAGCCTCCAATCCAATCAAGAATTACAGTTAATTTCCAATATCTAACTGAAAAATAATTAGTCTGGCTGACGAGCTCTCCACTTACGGCAAGAGATGGATGTACAGATTAGATCTGTTGGAGCTAATGTCGTCGAAATCTTTGGCATTTCAATAGAGGTCTCTTTCTCTTTCAGCTGGGAGGAGGTTGAATGAAGTCTGAGCTTGTCTCCTCCCCATTTGAGGTTCGAGACAAGTTCTCGGAAATTAAAAACGTGTTCTACGAAATGATTATTAGCTCTGCGAAAAAGGAAAGACTCGTATTAAATGGGGGAGATCAGAAGATGGTGGCGAAATGAGCAGCTGGGAATATTCTCTGACTCAGAGAATGAATCTAGTTTAGAAATAATAAACGAGCAAAAATTACTTCAAATTCATTTCAAAACTACCCTAGAGTTATGAAAAACAAAAAGTTATTTTTTGATTTCAATTGGCTGATTCTTTATCTTCGGATAGAAGCATTTGAAAATCAGACGTCTGAAAATTCAATTGTTTTTGCTATTGCTTTAAACTATAGAAGAACTTGCCTGTAGGGAGGAAGAATAGTAATTGTAATCGGAGCTATGTAATAGACGCGAAATTTGGTAAAATAATAATAAACAGTAACCGCTGTTACGCTAATATCAGAAACGCCAAAGACGACATAATAATTTAATACTGAAATTAGGTTTTTAACGTAATTCTCTGGGATTTTTGAAGTTCAAAACATTAAAAAGTGCTAAAAGTACAGTAATAATAGGCTTACTTAGACTTGGAATAAAGGAAATGAACGGCACAATTCCATAAACAGCTGCCCAAAGAGCTTGCTTCTTAATTTCTGGAGGTCGTTTCAATCTTTTCTGGGTTCCACCAATTGCCGCCTGAAGCTTCTGTATCAGCGATTTATTTTGAAAAACCTACCCAAGCCATATTTAGGGGGAGACTTACAATGAAAGCGATTGAAATAATACGCGGATAGGCTTTGTTGACTCTTTCAGAAGCAGAAGAAGGCGACATATCATAAGTGCCGGTTAATAGTATCAAGATCATTATGAGAACCACCAAGCCTTGGCCACCCAGACAAAGCAAACTCAAAAAATATGGTTTATTCAAATCTCGTGTTGAACATGATCCCCTACTTGATTACCCAAATTGGGAAGATCTTTCCTTTGATTTCTCTAATAGAAAAGGCGATAATTGAATTGACAAAAAGCATAGTATTGTAGTTGAGATAATCGTCCGCCATCATGGACCATTCAAATGGTTTTTTGATATAATTTCTTAAGAGGAGAAGGATCTTTGGAAAAAGGTGGAGAACTTACGCATCAAATTGAATATATTCCGTCATTGATGACGAAAAAAGAGCAGCGAAATTAACAACAAGCAGATAAAAATTAAGTATTGCGTCTAATAAAAGCGGGATAAAAATCGCTGCTGTGAAAGACTTCATAAAATGGGATTTTCCAAAAAGTGTTGTGATTAAAATGAAGAGACAACAGATAATGATGAGTAAGCTGCTTAACGAGCTAATAATCTGAGAGTTTTGCCAATAACTTGCTGAAAATCATTGAATGGATTGGGGGATCAAACGTAACCTACGACATGAGAAGGATTTACAGATTGGGAATTCAATCGAATTTTGAGTAGTCGTTAATTTTGCCATAATCAGAGCCTGATGGGTGAAAAATCTGTCTTTTTTGGATTATAGTAACCCAAAAGTAAATCAAACTTATGACTTAGAAAGCATTTCTTGGCTAAAAATGGTAAATTGGAAACGAATTGCTTCATTTTCGCGGAGCTTTTTGTATCCAATCAAATCTATGCTCTTAATTGGAGACACAACGCAATACTTTTGCTCAAAAATAAAGCTTTATTTCTTTAAAAAATTATTTATTCATCTCCTCTCTTCTCCTGGCTTCGAAGAGAAGTAGGAAACAAACCATCGACTAAATAAATTATTCATCAAATTGAACACTCTAATTCTAAAAAACAAACCGATAAGGAGGAAGGAGGATTATCGTCAAGATTGTCATATAATAGACTCGATAATAATTGAAAATGTTGGTAATGAATTCCAATCGGGAGGTTTCTAGTCCCATCGAGGAGAATGTAATCAACGCTGGAATCCATTTTTTGTTTGTTTTGAGAATAACCTTTACTTACCAAGAGTTGGAATAACCGAATGGATGGGCAGGAGGCCATACCAGCAAGCCCATCTCATTTGGATTCTTGTTTCAGAATTTGGGCTGCTTTTATCCTTCAACGCTTTTGTCATCCCAATTAGAAACTAAATTGAATTTAGATTGAGGAGTGCTGTAGCCTAAGAACTTACCCAAATCAAGCTGAGTAAAAGGGCAACGTCGATTAGAATGTTCATCAACAATTGACAAATTTTTCCATTTTTATCTTTTGGATCATCACCCACAGTCATAAAAATGACTAGAATTATCACGATTATTTGAGCGCCCAGCATAGACAAAACACTGCAATTAGCTTCGCCCTCTCTCGTACAAGTAGACTCACTTAACCATTGAATTTTTGACTTGTTTGCCTCTGAACGTCCAAATTGTGGAGTGCATTAGCCCGTTGACCATTAAAAGAGTATTATAGGTTAGATAATTCCAAACAATCATCTCAATCTTCGGCAAATTGAAGATAAAATTTCTAAGGGAATCTATTCAAAAAAGGGGAAGAGACAAACATTCTAAAAGAATTGTATTCCGTAAAACTATAAAAGAATTCTATCCTAAATTGGACAATTTCTTTGTAGAATAAAAAGAATTCTGATAATAGGAGGGGAATAAATATTGCGATTGTGAAAGACTTCATAAAGTGGGCCTTTCCAATTAGAGAAATGATTAGAACGAAGAGGCAACAACTCGTTCCAAGGAGGATATTCAACCAGTCGAGGATCTTTGAAAAAGTAAAATAAGACGCTGAAGCCTATTGGTAAAGTAATTTCTATTGATTTATTACGACAATAAATGTTGAGACATTGAGGAATAAGTTGGTCATATGCTTGTGCGGAGTTCGTCCAACCGGCTGGTTGAGTGCTTGACTCCATTACTAACTTTTCTCTCACTCTCTTGTCCGAACCATTAACAGCCCTTTATTAATAAGCTGACATTGCGCACGAAATATTTATCAGATAGGACATTGCGAGTACTGAATTGAAGATAAATCTGGAAATAGCTCCTTCTTCTATTTAGTTATTGGCGATAGGAGGACTCCATTGGAGAAGGATGTTAGCCAGATTACTGTAACCAGTTACTGTATTTTCCTAAGCTTACCGAGGAAGGAAAATCAAAGTTGCGATGGAAAGAGCCAAAGTTATATAGAAATCGGTTGCGGTGATAAGCTCCTCGAAATAAGAAGTTGAGGAGTTTAAAGAATTGATCCGTTGAGAGATTGGAGAAGAAGAGTTCGAAATTTTATAGAAGGTATTCATTTCTTTGAGGGGAAGAGAAGGAAAGAAATAGAAGAAGATTGTTAGAGAGAAAGCGATTATCAAAAAGAATTGCTTAATCGAATTGTAGTGGCGAGTGACCTAAAAAAATATACTGTAGATTTGATCTTTAATTTACGACAAAAGCTTGGAATCCAAGCATTATGCAGCTGAGAAGATTAACTGTCCAATAAATCAATGATGGCCCAATTTGAATGAGTTCCAAATTGACGAGAATTAGAGGAGCAGCTTGGAGGAAGATCAAATTCACACTAGATCATTGATTTAACACAATAGAATTTACTTGAAGCGATGGGAAGATAGACTCTTTATCCCCATGTAGATCACCAAATTCACCAAAAAGAAACATTTATATTGGATGAAGTTGTAGAAAGGAATCCAGACAAATTTATTCAAAGCTGTCAGCCATCTGAATCGAGGCTTACGGTAATGGAAGCTACTAACTAACCTAACGAAGATGGAGCTCTCATTCGAAGAGAAATTAAACGCGATGTAATTCATCCTCACACAATAAGACAAAAGCAGCTCGAAGCTTAGAAAAAGCATGCAAATACCAGCAAGTGAGAACTTGGTTAATCTTGATTTTCCCTTGAATCCCAAGAGAAGAATCAAAACGAAGAGACCTAATCGAGTCAAAACTGATCCTATCCCAACAATCTTCGACTTCCAATAGTCTGCTACTTGTGATTTAAATTGAGGAGAAACTAACCAGAGAAGATATTTAGATATTGAGCGAAGATGACAGCCATGGCTGAGACAGAGTGCGGCTTAGAGGAGAAAGATAATGATCGTCTCTCTAGAGTAGAAGAAGCAACGTTGCTAAGGAAACCCGAGAAGCGGCGAGAGGAGAGAGAGATAATTAGATTAACCTTCCAAACCAGTAGACAATCCGTTTACTACGAGATATGAAATAAAAATAGCTTTAAATCATTCTTTTTGAGGGTAGATCCATCATTATTATACGGAAAAATGGGCGAAAATAAATTGATTGATGAATGAATTGGCCAAAAAACTCGATTCAGGACGTTTTCACGGCGAAAAATTGATTAGAAAGATCCACAAAATTAAGGATCTTTTCCGTCGATTTTAACAAGAATCTGTCAATAAGTTTATTGGTTTTTCATCTCGATCAATCTTTCTTTGGAGTTTCTTCATCTAAACCAATTGGACAAAATTCGTCTTTGCCCTTAGCCTGTCCCAGAATGTTTTTAATCCTTTGAGGGGCTTGCAGATTGTAGTAAATCAGTACTGAAATTCCTTCGATCTCACAAATTTCTTGACATTCGAAGCCAAGATTCTCCTTCCCAAGTTGTTCTTCGACCTTTTTGACTCTGGCGCCATCTCCTTCTATTAGTTCCACTCTAGTCTTTTGAATTTTTCTTGCTTTCTCAGCCGCATTTGCAATAATCGCTTGAAATTTTCTATGATCCAGACCACAAGAAAAGAGAAGAGAAAGTAAATATGGATGACCAAGAAGCCATATACTCATCCGTTCGTTGCATCTATCTATGTGACGAAGAATTGCTTCTATTATTTCCTCCTCCGGCTTTCTTAGAAAAACTTCCCTGGAAATTTAATTTAGCCTTATTATTTTATGTAAATTCTAAAAATTAAAGAAAAGAAGTAGTCCTACAGCATCTTCGGATGGAAGCAGAGACAAGGTAGGAGATAATAGACTCTGTATGAGAAAGTGTGAATGTAGAGATCAGATGATTGATTGGAGCTGCTTTGAGTTGAAAAGAGTTCGTTGCTTTTGCCTGAAATCTTCCTCAAATCACACCAAACCAGGAACTTACAAAACCAGATTATATTTAGCCAAAGTGCTGGGAGCAAACCAACAGCTCCGCGGATAGATTGCCCAATTTTCCTTGCTCTCCTCTCTTTTTCAAAATATTTATTAACACCGACAACCTAGAATACTTTTTTTTGTAAAAAGATTAGACTTACAAGCCCTATAACTATAATATAAGCTGGACAGCAGGAGAGATTGAAAAGACGGTAGCTCAAATAGATGGGAAGATTGGAATCCTTGGTAACGGGTTGATGAGCACAAGCAGCTAGCAGAAGCGGAATAATTTGAAGGATCAAGATGCTCACACTAAAATTACGATGAAATTGGCTAGCTAAAACTCACTTTGTAAAAGTCATTGAAACTTGTTGAATCGCTTTCCGGCCGTGGAAATAATACCAAGAATAGTAAATCAGCCACATAATGATGCTGTTATTTTGAACATAGTTGTAAAGGTAGCGCTGGATTTGATCCTCCTCCAACCTGTAGCGATAGCAGGCACTTGGAGAGTAGGCAATGGCTCCATAAGATTCTGACACCAGTAGAGGGACTAAAGTCCAAAGAATGAAGGACTTAAAGAATCCGCTTTTGGCTCGAACCAAGCAGAGAAGAATAAATGTAACCAGAAGGAGAATCTTGATGCCGATGTTCGCCCAACTATCTGGTGGACAAGGCTCGAACATTTTTGCAGAGAGAGAGAAAGTAACTTGCCGACTGTTACTCTCCCCGCATGTCGGATCAATGAGAGGCCGTGATAGGCGGAGCAATGAAAATCGAAGCAAGTGAGATTGGTTAGAAAAATAGTGGTAATTAAAGGAGGGATTTCATTCGAGGGAAATCACCTGATGGTTCTAAGAACTTTAAGAATCAGAAATCTTTGGGATAAAGGAATATTCCTATAACTTTTTGGATGTCTAATAATCCTCCTACGAGCTAATTCTCTACAAGAAGAGCTGAACAACCAAGGCTAACAAGCTGATAGCCAGATCTCATCTCTCAAGACAGCAACAGCATCTTCTTTCTTAACCAATTGGAATATTTTTTTTATCAGATCGCTATGATTCTTTCAAGAGCATTTTCTCTTTCTGAAAAGTTCATTCGATGTTCTCAATCCTTTTAACGATCGAACGATTGTAGTTTCTTAAGGCTCAGCTGACATTTCACCATTTCTATCATGAATGAGAGTTACTTGATTACCAGAAAAGGTTGAGAAAATTGAAGCACGAGGAGAAAACCTGACATTCTAGAAGTACTAAGGGAAAAAAAAGAACTTTATTTAGATTTAATCTAACATGTCGCAGACTTCATCTAGTGACTTTTTCGTATATATTGCTCTGAAAGGGTCTTAAATTATTTGGAATAAAACTCACATAATTTCGGGATGTATCCAACAAAAGAAAATCATAAAATATGGCCTGATTATGTTCACAACATTGAAGGCTTTCTCGGCATTACGGTATTTATCCAAATTGGTAGTGGTTGCCATTTGAACTGAAGAAAAATAACCAATTGGTTTTGACTTACTCTTGGAGAGTATAAGCAACACTAGTGGAATGGAACTGATAGCCCAAAGAAAATTGGAAAACATCACTGGACAAATTGAAGCAAGAAAACAGACAGTAGTTGCTCCACTATGTCTCTTTTCATTGATCCAACGCTGTTGAATTAAGAACTTTTTAATTTTTTTACTTTTAAGCTAGATTGCAAACCGTAAACAGTAGACCAATATGAAGAGGCACGCAGATGAGATTAAATAATCGAGGAATGAAATAGAAGATATGGTCTGCTGGCCAAGTGGCGGGTTGATGATAAAAAAGAGCTAGAATAAATGAGAGAATTTGAATAATGCCGAATGTAATGCTGAAAAAAGGTAGAGAGAGTATTGTAGAAAAGTTGTTTATATTCCAGCTTGAAGGTTAATCTTTTAGTTCCCACAAACAGTCAAAATGCTGTGAGAAAAAGACGACCGGAAAGGCCAACCGTAACTCCACTAACTAGCCATAGCTTCCCATGGCATTTTTAACTAACTTGAGAGACGAAAACGAAATAGAATTCTCTACCGGCGAGTTGACACCATAGTATCCATACCAAATAGCATAAATTATATACATCATTCCACTACTAAAACGAACAAAGTTATATAAGAAATGTAGTAGTTGCTCTTTCCAAAATACTTCGTACCTATAATATAGCTGGTCGTTTTATTTCTTTATTTCTGATCTACCATTCGAATGAATATTCCGGTTGAGTGAAGGTTACCATTTCGGATGGAGAATAGTCTGTGAAAGTAAAAACAACAGCGAAGAGTTCAGTCAAAAGTAATGGGAAAAAGACCCAAATTATAAAATATTTATAGAAAGTTTTGTTAAATTTGGTGAAACTGACAAATAAATAAGTGGAAATTAATGCTATTTTGATGAGACTATTCACAAATTGGAAAAAGGTTCCAACAGAAATAGCCATTCTCCAAGGGGAAAGATCGGAATACCGATGGAATGAGATTCTAGTTTTATCAAGAAAGCAGGTGTTATCCAATTAAGCAACTGGTTCGAGACGGAAAGTGCGTACTTTAAAAAAAATATTGAGAATGATTCACTCCCACAAATGAGTTTAAAAGGGGTGACAAATCTTTTCAGTCAAATGTCAAACCTTTGGTTCGAAATGTGGGACTTAAAATTGCGGAGAGCTACAATTCTTTTACGTGGATTACGATATAGTCTGTTTATAAACAAAGACGACATTCTTCGTATCCAAGAGAGGGGCGGGATCCATTTTATTTTAAAAAAGATTTTTAGTAAATTTTAGGATAGAAATTTAGGATAGTCTGTGGGTCTCGCCGAAAAAAATCCCTTTTCTCGGAGCATCAAATATCATTTTTTATGAATAGACTATAAAAACTAGCTATTTAAAAGCTACAGTAACTATAGTCGTTCTCTTGAAATGGCCGTTCTAGAAGAAAGTCTACACTCGCTTTTGCCCAGGGAATGATCTTTGCCGCTTTTAAAAATCTAACAAGACAGATTAAACTTTTATTTATACTGTAGAGGTATTCTCTAAAGCTTCATCACATTCTTTTAAACCAACAATAAAATTGTTAAGAGAAATTCTTGACGTGAAAATCATACGACAATCTGCCCTTCATGTCGCCAATATTGTGAATAGTTGCCTCGGTTATAACGTGGCTCATCATCAGACTTGCGTCGGATACTAATCGCACAATTTCTATGAGCTTCTTTACCCTCATTAATTGATCTGTTCTATTCATTTCTGGATAGACGTTGTCTATGTGCTCCAGCAGTTTTAAGGTATATGTCTCCTTTACGAAGTGAGCTTTTTTTGCTCCAGATTCGGAGAAATTTGTGGCTGAAAGGGAAGATTTTTTTCTTGAAAGAGGGAAGAGACTAACGCGTAGAGAACATTCCCAGAACTTTTAGTACTGTTAATTCATATTCGTCGATTTTCATTTCTTCATGGAGTGGCTCTATTACTCTTGTCATTCCGAAAAACGATCTAAAGGCCTTAATAAACCTGAAAAATTGAGATAAATCAGACAAAATCCTCTTACAGAGCATTTCCATCCGATGAGATCCTAAATCTCTGACTGAAATTCTCCCACATATCGCATGAATTATGGTACTTCAATTGATTATCCAACAATGTTAAGAAGTGAAAAGTTGTGCAGTTATGCTGCGCCAATTTGATCTAAAACTAAGGGAGTTAATTCAATTTTCTATTTTAAAAAAAGCACCTGATCTTTCACGTCAAATTCAAAAAAGTGCTGAGTAGAATGATAGAAATCTGCCAACGTTATCCCCCATCGACAATACTGCCGCTGGAGATCGTAGCGAATATTTGGGTCGAATGCAAGTCTATCGAAGCAAGCCTAGAAACTTCTGGTGAGGCTTAGGCTTACAGCAATCCATTTTAGGATCAACGACTTCTTAAAACATTAGAAACTTTTTTTTGTTAAAAAAAAGGCTCAGGATTTCTATAAATCAAATAACATACACTATTCCTCGAGCTAACCAGCTCCGGCTTCTGGAGAAAGACATCAATTGGGATGTCGATATTCCCTTGGAAGCTACTAGGACTTGGTCCAAATTCATTCAACGATTGTCTAAACTTCTCCTCCTATATATTTTTTTAAATAGAAACCCCACTTGTGGCAGATAATGATTGTTTCAATATCTCCGGGAATTATTGTAGGACTCTTTTGGAAGAGAGTAGGATGATTAAATTTCATGAAATAGCGGACGAAGCCCTGTTGGATGGCGAACACCTTCGTGCGGTATTTCTTCACTTGTCCAACTTCTGAAGGTATTTAGCTTTTGGAGAGAGGTTGTGTTTACTTCCTTTGTCCATGTTTAGCTCACAGCACTTTTGGAAACGACAGAAGGCGCAATTCGCTCGCTTCTCTGCAAAAAGCAAAAAACCATAATCCGAATGGAGAATGATCAAAACTCACTGCTAGTTAGCTGACAACTCATGCTGTTTATACAAGCCAGTGGCTTTCTCTCCTTGACACAGCGGATATAAAACACCCGGCATCTTCTAAATTTCCCGGAAATTATAGCCAAAAAGAGAGGACAATCACCCGCACAACATTCCCTTGTAATGAACTTTAGCGCCTGTATTCCCACATACATGGCAGAGATCTTTGATTTTCTCTTTATTTTCCATTTTCTGAGGAAAACGTAGTCAGTCGTCTGAAGAGGGCAGTGAAGGTACTTGAAGCGGTAATCTGTGAAATGAAACGTTAAGTGGGATTACAGTACACTGTAATGCAAAGTGACGAGAAGAAGAATCAATTCTCCCTATTTTTCGGAGATTTGATAAAAAGAATGATAATCAACATTTATTTGGCTTCTTCGTTTTTTTTCTCTTAAAAGAAATCCCTAATATGCACTCTCGGCTGTACTCTAATTAGCTTCTTGAAAAGGGAATTACTTGGAATTTTGAGTAGACCATGTAAAAACTGGATTTTTGCACGATTTGTTAATACGCGATTAGACTCTCTTGGAGTGATAATATTTATAGGAAATCGTTTGAAAGTAATGTAATTAGAGGATTGCTTTAGTTGTCAACTAGATTGAATTATTTAGAAAGAGACAGAAAAATGATGTGAACACCAGATTATTAGCCTGAAATTGCTTCTTTAATTGCATCATAATCGTGTCGGCTGAAAACTCGCATTTTATCGAATGAAAGATCAAATTAGCTGGTTTTAGTCCTCCTAAAAATGGAAAAATCAACTTTTCAAGAGCGATTGAATCCTTGAAATGATCTCAGAGGGTTTCAGGAGTGAAAAAATAGGCGAAAATTTTCAGAAATCAATTCAATTAGAGGTTTAATTGGCTAAAATCAAAATTATCTCTACAAAAGCGAGAAGAATTGAATTCTCCCTAGAATGGAAAGCAATTTGATAAACTGGAATTCTATTTGGCGGGGGGTACAAGCATAGATGTCCTAGAGAGAAAGAAATTTTTTTCCCGCTTCACGTCAAGTATATTAAAGGATGATCTCTGAAGCTGAACAGGACGTGTCTACTAATCTGAGGTGTTCAAGGTACAAGCGCCAAAAAAAAAAAACAAGAGAATTTGAAACAGAAAAAAATATATCTACTAAATAAACCATTCTCTGGAAGATTGAATAGTCCAAATATGAAGGAGAGGAGAAAGAACGAAGATTAATGAGAGCATATTATACATAAAATTCCTGAAAATCTAGCAATATTCTTGTTTTTATCAGGAAGGGCAGCGCGTATTATATGCGTTCAGATTTCTCCTCTAGAGGAAATAAAAGTCTGGCGGACTAATAAAGCAAAATTAGGTCATTTAATTTACGAAAGCGGATAATTTTGACTTCTAAAGTGAATCAGAAATTACTGAAAAGTGCCAGGAGATCAGAGAAATGACTATCTTGTAGCTCCCTTGAAGGGATGGCGTACACAGAACTCAAACTTTATACTCTCTTATATGCTATTTTCTCAAAAAATATTGCGTTTTGGCCTAATTGATATCAATCAAAAACAAAAATGACGCGAAAAATAATGAAATTGCTCTGTTCAGTTAAAAATAGGACTAAAATAGGCCAAATAGAAGAAGTTTCAAAATACCTAATTTCCCAGACTTCCCTCGTCCTTTTTCCGAGGGGGCGTTGGAAAGGGGAGGATAAATAACCTTGATTTTAGTCAGAAATTTGCAAAAACAAGGCCTATTTTAGTCTACAGTAGCTGGGAATTAAATCAAATTCAAACCAGGAGGATAATATTCAGCAAATTTAGAAGAGATTGACTATGTTCAATAAGTCTAAGCAACGCAAATCTCGATTCCACTTAAAGGTACACGGGCTCAAAGTATCAAAGTAGTAGGAAAAGTGAACTTTGTTCTCTTCTTCTCGGTTTGAGTGGGTCCAATTTGCTGGCCTTTTTGGAATTGAACATTAACAAGAAATAATCGAAAATGCAAATAGGTATTGCATAAAAGAGAGAGAGCTTGACGTAATCTCTTTCGACAATGTACTTGCGTAACTAATTTTTGATTGACCCATTTTTCTGAAGTCATTCTCCACTCGGAGAATTCTGCTATTTGGTTGGGAAAAATAGACCCCCCAGAATATAAGAATGTGAGCGAATGATCGCTGGAGATTAGTCCAAGTCGCCGTGAAATTTTGTGCTTATCACATCAGGCATAGGTGCAGACACAAAACTCACGTCACCTGGCAACGCGTGGCGTGAGAGAGAGAGAGAAAGAGAAGGCAAATGGAGAGAGATGTGCTTCAGGAGAGCCAATTAGTCTCGTTGGATTAGTTCAGAGCTGAGCTCCTCGATTCTTCTTCTACCTGGCACTACTTATCCTTTTACAAGTGAGTCACGACAGACAATAAATTAGAATAATGTGGGAAACTACATTTTTGAGGGTTTTAATTTACTCCGCAATAACAATCTCGTTTATAATTAGGGCACCGACAAGTAGATGGGAAATTAACTGCTTTTTTAGTTGAGATTGTCGCAAGGATAATTGATCAAAAAGGCCACAAATCTACAAATTAGATATGATATTTTTTGCCGAGTGTACGAAGGGGATTTTTAGCGATTTTTTTACCAGATCAAAGGATTAGAAGTCTTTCATTCTGCTCTTTTCTTGGCCTAAAAAGCGAGAGCTTTTACACTGGTTTCATTTGCTTTTTTTGTTGTAAATTTAGTCAAGATACTCTACAAAAAACGTCAGAAAAGTGGAGAATCCTTCTTCAAAGTGTAGCTCGATTTAAGCTTCCTTCTGCTAGCTTTCAGATAAATCCTAGATTGTGATAGTTGGGCTCCAATTCTACCCTTTTTCCAGGTTAATGCGATCATTCAATCGTTTTAAAATATCAAAGCTAGGTTGGATTTTGCACGATTTTTGCTTCCTTCAATCTGAATTTCTAAGTATTTTATTTTGTTTTGTATCTTTTCTCAGTATAAACGAGCTGGGGAGTGTGAAAATACCAAAAAATTGATGTTTTTACAATCGCTGAACTAGAAAATCCTAAACTATTGTAGATTTGCTCCTTTTTTGATTTATTTCTTATACACTTTGTGCTCCAATTGTTCTTAGCTATAAGTTCTTTCGAAAGTTTCATGTGATCTGGCTGTTTTTCTCCAAAGAAATTGAATTCTTATCTAAAAGCTTTTTCAAACCATTCTTCCTAATTAAAATTTTCTTGTACACTGAATCCAAAAAATTAGAAGAAGTAAGCTCCTCTCTCCCACCTTTTAAAGCTCCCTGTTTAGCCAACAAAGAGAGACTCCACATACAGTCACCCTAATCCCAGCTTTGCCTACACTCAGAGATCTGGCATCACATGCATTAATGTCCTGAAACTTTAAGGCCACTCAGTACATTTTCGTCTACATCCCTTCTCCTCTCTCTTGTTTTCCAGTCAGCGACCGATTTTACTTTCTTTCAAAGAAGCTCCGTCTGGTCGGGGGATAATTAGTCTCAGCTTTCTCTCTCCCCCACTATTATCATTTCAGCCAGATTTTCCAGGAACCTAAATAATGGCTGATTACGATAGGCAGCTATCGGTCCGCCAAGGTGATCAACAACCCGCCGGAAGTCAATTAAATTGCAATGTTTGTGGAGCCATCGGAGCTGGCTATCACTACTATGGGCTCGTTTGTCAGTATGTTTAAATCTCCTTCTTAATCTCTCTCTTTTTCAGCGGATGCCGGGTTTTCTTCATCCGACAGACGGTCTCTAAACGACTGAAGAAGATCGAATGCAAGAATGATAATAACTGCGTGATTACTGCAGCAAATGCTGGAAATTGTCGTGCCTGCAGATGGCGACGATGCTTGGAAGCCGACATGCGACCTGAAGGTGGGCTATTCTCTCCTCTACAACTTTCTAAAGCATTGTATTTCTAACAAAATTGCCCATATGTCTTAGAACTTTGAATTTTCGGGGCCTATTATAGGGTTAATTTCTCCAGTCTTTTAGAAGTTGGAAGACAGCGAGTGACTAGACAGCCACGTTCTGGAACAGCAAGAAATCAGACTGCTAGTGTCCAGCCGACAAATTCGACGTTTACTTTCTATGATTGTCACAATCAAGTTTCCAACTTACCTCAGGTATTGTTAATAATCGAAAGAGACATCTTAATATTTTAGTCTGATCAGCCACTCAATGGAATCCCAGCTCCTGGCTTCTATCAGCATCAACTCTACTATGATGATGAGCTACGGTCTGATTGGGAAAGAGTGCCCTGAATTGGACAATTCCAGAAACTCACTTCTCCCTTCGATAATGGTCATCACTCGCACCTAAATCTCTATTTTCAATCGTCATTTCTTCTTTCTTTCTGATTGTCTCTGCCTTCAAAATATGGCAACAATTCAACTTGTTTGCCATTATTTCTCTCACTTTTTTTAAAAGTCGCCAACCTTCAAGGTCTTAGGTCTTTTCCCTTAAAAAATAGAATTTACAGATTATACTTGAAGAAATCTCTCTCATTTTTTTCTTGCGCTGTCCAGCTCGTCTCTTCTCCTTTATAGGTAGGGAGATCTAAACTGAACTTTACCCAACATCAGCCTTTTTGCAAAATTGGCGCTGTTAATCTCACCTTCATAATTATTGCAAAGCAATGAGCAACTGCTCGGAATCAAAGTCTAAATGTCTAGAAGGAGAATTGGCTTCAAATTGGGCAATTAGTTCCTCAAAAATGAGGCATTTTGAATCAAATAATCTTCCCAACTCTTAATAATAATAATAATTTATTCGTGGCCTTAGGCCTATCCCAATGAATGAGACTTCGAATAGTATGATCGATATGAGAGGAGGCGGTTTGTTTTTCTGTCTGTAGGGGGCGATTCCTAATCACTTCTTCTTGATGGACGGGAAGCAGCCGAACAGCGGCGGAACAGCAGAAGAGCAACCGTTCACCAAGGCACAACGGATTAAGAATGCCCAACTCTTGGGCTAAAATATAAGCGGTTTATCTATAAAAAAATTTTTTTTCAGCTTCCAAGAAGCCAAAACCCTCAGCCATCAAAGACTTCTCTAAGGACTGTATATTTTCCAGCTATCTCCGTGTATATATTCAATTTGTTCAGTTCAATTCCTCATTTACTGTTTTTTCCATTTCCCATCTTTGCAGAGAAAATAAAGAGTATGGCGGCATAAGATGGTCAAAAATTTTAAGTCTTCTGACAGCTAAGCTTCTTTCCCCGTTTTTTAGATGATTTTCCAATTTCCTAAATGTACTAGCTTTGAGCGAGATCTACTACTGTAATTGTACAAGGGAGGACAAACTAAGAGGGGCTTAGCAGAGTTTGGAGGAGTCTCAAGGATTAAGCGACTAAAGACAGGATAGGTTCTTAGGAATGTTCTACAAACTTGTAGAGCTTGTTTTTCTCTTCAAGACATAATTGTTAAACAGCTTTAAAATCTAGACAAATTGAATTTCCGCGTAGGAGTTCTTTTTTTCTAATTTTAAGTTGCTGAAGTCATTTTTATAACTTTTTGGAGCCTTTAGACTCCTCTAAAAGATTGTAGGAAATTATTTTTCAGGAGAATTTTAAGCCTCGAATACTCATTGAGCCCTTTTGAGTTCCCTCATTAGAGGAACGTTGAATCAATGAATGAGTCGATTCTGATTCAATGACCACGGCTGAACATTTTCTAATCCACTAATATGACGGAAATGTGACGGCGCTCTTTAGATTCTCTCAGTTTAGGTAAGAGCTAATCCCAATACAGATACATCAAGGTCATATTAGAGCCAATTAGGTGGGTGTCTCTCTTCGAGCAACGAGACAGGATTGGGTATTATTGTCGCCGCTTAGCGTCTCATTAGCTGGCTGCGAATATTCTCATACACTGCTCATTTCCGGGTTTGTTTTACACCTGGAGGGAAACATTATAGAGTAAAGAGCTGAGTCAATTGTCTCAGCTGGTGATTTATGCTCGCAGGACGGCTTTTTATTTATTTATTAGAGTACGTAAATTTTTTGGTAGGCTTTAATCTTCTTTTGCAACAAAAAATACCAATAGAAATCGTTCTAAAACCCAGGTATTTTCTAGATTTGGGCTACTGTAGCTCAAAGTCGGGCAATTTTATTCTCAAGGGGGGTACATTTTTAGGATGTTTGAGGTTCAAAACATCTAAAATTGATTTTTAAAAATCGTTTTCTTTGATTTTTTCTGCACATTTTGAAAATCTCGTCAAGAGTTTTGATAATTTTGGATCCAAGCGCTTTTTCTAATTGTTCAGCATTTTGAGCCTTTTGCTGTCCTATAATCTTATAGAGTTTGATCTTCTTTACAATTTTGCAGAACATCAATTTAGCTAAAAATGCCTAAGAAGCTAGAAATAACCCACTTTTCCCACGGAATGACCTCATTTTGTTCTATATTAACCCGTCATGCTGTAATTAATTTAAAATAGACACACATTCTGTACATTTTATACTTGATCTCTCTCTCACTCACTTAATCACGTCGTTTTCCCAGCTTACTGATTGAATCAAAAAGAAAAAGAGAGAGAGAGAGAGAGGTTACGTCTCTTTCTATAATTTTCCTGTACATTTTTATTATTAGTTTATTCGCTGATCACGTGGCTTCCATAATTAGAAATTCTCAAAAGAAAGTTGGCTGGTTGGTCTTTCAGTCGTCAGACAGGGGAAGACTTATCTCTTTTTGCTCTTTGAAATCTCAAAGCCCGTGAAAAGACACTAAATAGCTTAATCTTTGCCTTTTAAACGCTTTTATGACAAAAAATCATCTCAGCTTGATTTATAGCCAAAAGATAAAAGATTACCTACTTTTGAGTTACAGTATATCCTAAAAATAGGCATTTTATTCCGTTTTTAAGCTAAGCTTTTATAAGTTTAAATGGCCGAAATTATAGATCTAGATTTCTTCTATAAAATTGTCACAAAAAATAAGAATTTCACCTAGAAAATAGGATTTCATTCCATTGTTCTTTTCACTTTTGAGTTACTTTAGCTAAAAAATGGGCTTTTCTTCATCCTGTCGCGAATTTTTTTATAATGTTTTACAAAATTGTAGCCCTTAATTTCCTCTATTAATTTGTCTACTACAGTTTTCTCTTAAGAAGCCTTTTTCTTCCAGCTTTTAAAGCATTTTTAGAATCAAAATACACTTGTTTAAAAATCAAAGCTGAACAAGATATTAATCACCTGATTTGTTCTTCAATCTCAGTCTAATCCCTCTTCGAATCTCTATAGAAATTATTTAGTTGGGTCTAAGCTATGTTCATGGCGGATTAAATCAGAATACATTCGTCTCTTTTGTACAAAGAGATCTTCGTCCAATTTGAGATTAATTGTTTCGTTGGACTCTCATAGAGGGGATATTCTGGATTGACTTTGCTCCTAGGTTGTTGCGTCTTGCCTTCTAGTTCGTATTGACTACCGTATTTCTTCTAATAGAAGCCCCCGGCTTCTATTTTTCAATCCCTTCGTTAGACCAGTTTCTATTAGAAGAAATACGGTAAATTTAAGTGAAATTTGGTTTAATTTTTGGCAAAACATCTCAAAACTGGAATTTTTCACGAAGAGTTTCTGTAGCCAAGAGCAGTTTTCAGTTTGTTAAAAGTCTTGTAGCGTGTACAGAAATATCTCAAAGATAATTGCCTACGTGAGCTATACACTTTTTGAATTAAATCGTTTCTTTGTGTTTGTTAGAGACAATTAGTTATAATTTGATCAATTTTTAAATTAAATCTCCGAAATGATATTAATCTCGAAGGATAAAAAGACAGAGCAGAGTCTAGACATAGAGATAGCTTTATTTTTTAGACTCTTGCGAGCTTTTTTTCTCTCTCTCTCTCTCAAATTGGCTTTGCTGAAAAATATTTTGGTTTAGTGGTGGCTGACTCGCTGATCTTTCTTAATACATTATTAAACAAGCATTAATTCTCAGAGAACCGGAAAGGTCTGGCTATGAAAATTGGAATACGGAAAATGCAGTCAACACCCAAGGTGAGTAACTTTTGATTGAGGCAGCTTTCTACCTTTTTTTGGTTTGTGGAAGAGGAGCTTTTTTAGGGGAGTGGGACTAAATTACTTTTTTCTAGAAGCACCAAGAGATTCATTTCTCAGGGTTTTTTTTTTAAATTCTAGGGTAGATTCCAGTAATGTTTGAGTTTCTTGGTGGGACTAGTGTAGAATTTTCTCACCATTTTTCTGATTTTTTGATGTTCTGTAACCTAATAATTTTTGATTTTCACCATAAATTTTCATACATGCATTTCTTTTTAGACAAATTATGCATGCTCGCTGAAATTTTGATTCATTTCGTTGGAATACTATAGTCCAAATTTAGAGCCAGTTTTCTTTTAAGCTTTAAACTGGATTGAATTTCTCGAATCATCAAATTTATAATAAACTAAGCAAAAATTAGAAGATATTTTTGCTCCTAAAGAGAGAGAGAGAAGGACTACGGTAAGAGCTTTAAAATAGAGTCTTCACTTTGAATAAAAGTTGAAAAGAAAACGTTCTTTGAGAAAAAGGGGGGCACAAAGAACTGACCAATTTTCATGTGAGATATGTGACCGGATTAGACATCCCAGGAAGTAGCGTATATGCCAGATGGTGGGGGTGAGAGAGATTAGAACCAGGAAATAATTCGAACTTACGAAAATGGGCGATAGAAGGCTGTAGAAAGCACGAGATGTTTTCTCTAAAAATGATATAAAAGCGGTTCATTCGATGGCAAAGGAGCTCTTTTGTTCTTCAGCTCACTCCCCGATGTACCTTTTCTATTCAAGAGAATTAACTCATTTTTTAAAAAGCAAAACACAAATGCACAACTGTTTTTCCTATTTATCTTTCGGAACCATTTTATGAATCTCATTTAAGCTAGCCTCTCTAGCATACAGTATCCCTAAAAATGAAAAATTTATCGCCAAATTTCAAACAAAAATGTTAATGTAAAAGTCAATAAACTAGGATAACACCTGGATACAAAGTATCGTACTTTGTACGTGGTGCGAAATCAAAAACGATTTCTCGATCACAAATCTTTGATTCTAAGAAATCCAATTGTAGATTTTTAGTTCTTGCGTTGTTACTGAAAGATTTGATTTATCTAATAGGCTTTCCAGCCATTTTTGCTTCACAAGAAGATACTTTTCTAAGCAAAAAAAGCCTTTTAAATCAATTTCTGGCATTAGTTGTTATCATAAAATAGCCGTAAAAACAGTAGGAAATTGATCAAATTTGTGTGAAGAACTAGTTCTTTTTTCAGTTTTACTGTTTAGCTGGAAAAATCAAAATTTTCTTTAGTAAAATATTATTTTTTTGGTTAAAAATTGATTGCTAGTTTTAATTTGTATTACAATTTGATTCTAATCGATAGAAAGTGAGCAGATTTTAAGAGAGGAAGCCATTGGGTCATTTTTGATTAATTTTTTTGTGATTTTCTTAAATCGCGTTCAAAAGAAATACCGTAGTGTAGCTGTTTTCTTGGCTTTGAACAGTGAAATCTCTTCGAAATTTCCTTTAGCCAGTGTGAGGTCAATAAATCCTTGTTTATATCATCAATTCTATTTTGAGTCGATCACACCTGAGCTTAATTCTCCAGCCAAAAGCCTCTTCCTTGTCTGACTATTTTTAGAGATCATCACAGTCAATCTCGTACACCTTTTTAGGACTTTGATCCGTCCTTTTTTGCTACTCAAAGTTCAGCTCAGCTTATTCTCAATTCCATAGATACAGATCACTTGAGCTGAGTGTACGCTTTGGCGAAATCACATTAAAATCGGCACGTTTTGCAAGAGATCGACATTTTGTACTTGCTGTACTCAGATCAAAGAGATTCTCTCATTCTATTTCCAGCTAATGGCCGATAAGTGTCTAGTCTGCGGAGCTGAAGGAGCTGGATTTCACTATAATGGCCTCGTTTGTTCGTAAGTGGTTTTTTTCATTTATTCAAACAAGGAGAATCTAGATGTTGTCGAGTTTTCTTCATCCGAGAGACGAAAAGGAAGAAAAAAGTTGAATGTCGAGGCCAGGGAAATTGCGTAATGCTACCAGGTGAGAGGGAAGTTCATTCGCAGATTGTGGGAAAAGTCTCGGCTATAAACTATAAACTTCCAGGAGCTGCCGATAATTGTCGCCATTGTCGATACAAACGCTGCCTAGCGGCTAACATGAAGCCAGACGGTTTGTTTCCTTCTAACCAAATAAAATAGCAATCATTCTTTTATTCTAGTGGTTGGCCAACAAAAATATACAAAAAGGAGCGATTCGTGGAAGACAAAACGACGAAGAATCGTAAAAAATGAGTCAAATATTGAAGAAGGAATCAAAAATCTGCAACTATTTGACGCGTGCCCTCAATTACCTTCGGGTATTTATTCTCCTAGGGTAAATCAAATAAAAGAAGTAAAACTCGTTCCAGTCCATAGTAAATAGCTGCAATTCTGCTGGGTTTATGTTTCTCAATTCTTTGGAGCGATCTCAAACTGCTACTGAATACTGCCAGCACTTGTTGGCTCTTCAACGGTAAAATCTAGCATCCTCTCCTTATTATTTCTATTACTCTTCAGATATTGTGATAATCCAGAAGGAGTTCAAGCATATGAAGTTTATGCCAATATAGATGTCCCTCTGACTGATGTTCTCCTCAATTCTCAAGCGTGTTCTTCAAGAGCCGCTGTAAGAGAGAGCAACTTCCATTACTAAAAAGAATCTGATCATTTCCAGGCAGTTTATGACCGCTGGAGTCCGGAATTAAGCTCAACTGATGAAAATTTCAGCCTTCGTTCATTATTCTGTAGGATGGCCACCCAATACGTAGATTTTTTGACAGCTGCCCCGGAGATTCACTACCTCATCCAAGCCGACAAGGTACAGTACGATGTAAAAAGCAGCTACTGTCGGGCCGTCTCTCAATATGCTGATTTTATAACAGCCGTCACGGAGCTGTTTAGCCTCGAGGAAAGAGACAAGGTAGTCTTTTTGAATGGAAATAGGCTATACATTTTCGAATTGTTCTGCAAAGTTGAAGGCCTTGGTTCCTTCTAGAAGCTTGTAGAGCATCATTTCCAAGAAAATTGAGTCAAAAACAAAAGAAAAAAATCATCATTTTGTAGCTCAAATCGCCAAAAATCATCAATCTTAATTTCCACCCATTTTGGGCAACTTTAGCTCAAATTGGGCTGATTTTCTCAGCGTTTGAATGATTTATTTTTGATGGTCTGCAAGTTTCTTGAACTCTTGATTTTCTCTAGAAGATTCAATAAGCTAAAAGTCTGAAATATCAATTTCTCATGTGAATTTCTAGATGAGGTTGATTCAAGCCAATTACGCCGATGTTTACTATTTGGGTTGTATTTACGAGCTGTGGAAGAGTGGGGAAAGTCGCATTGATCTAAGAAGTGTGAGATTTAAGCTTTCGCCCGATCAGCAGACCGAGTAGGGATCCATCTAGAACCCTAAATTGTCAATCTCAGATTAACTAATATGTATCAAAAGCTGGGCGCTTATTTCCTCCAGTTGGCTCCAATTTTGACTGATCTTCAGATTTCTTCAGAAGAAGTTGTTTTGCTGAGATTTATTGCTCTCTTTTCACCACGTTTGTTTGATTTTTTGCTCAAAAAATTGGCCAGAAATTACAGCTATGGGGCTGACAGAAAATGGAAGGTTGATTGTCAGCCAGGCGAGGAGGAAGTATACTCAAATTTTGTCGGGATTTATACGGGAATCGAAGCCAAATCTTTCTCACGAGGAGCACATTTTAAGGATTCAACGTCTACTCAGAGTTTTGAGACTTGTTCGGGTGAGATTTCTACGTAAAAATTGAAGATAAATCTTCCAGGATGCGGCGTATTTTATCAGTCAACTATGCATCAGTTTTGCATCAACCAGCAGGGGCAATTTGAAAGGCCAACTCACTTTTGATCTCCATCTCAGGCAATATTAATCTATTTATTTTTTTAATTAATAAATTTATTCTTTGCTTTGTCTCCTTTTCAAGCGTCTTATCTTAAAGATCTTATCGGAGCGGAAGTTGGATAAAATTATTGACACATCTTGATTGACTTCAAGCGAATGGGTTGAGCCTATATTTCCACATCTTGAAGAACAAATGCGTTGAGCGTTGGAAAAATTATCGATTGCTGGAACTGGCCAATAGCATTTGTCTCGGAAAGAATATGAGGAAATATTGTTGGAAGGCAAGCAGGTTGGAACTGAAATTTATTTTTAGTTGGAGAGGGGGACACACCACCTATTTTGGAAGTGTATTTGTAGCCAAAATTTGTATTGTAAGATGCACAGGTAATGCTATACCAGAGACTGGAATTAGCGAGAAAAATACACGGCCCAAACAAAGTAACATTCGGATGGACTGCAAATCGCTTTTAGTTAGGCTCTTCAAACCATTCCCATTTGGGTTCTATTGACTTCTTTAACAATTTAGTGCAAAAGCTAGGATATTGACACATCGCATAAGCAATATTATATCCTAACTGATTCCTTATCAAAGCTTCAGCTGCTTGTCTCTTATCTGTCACCTTTCTTCTTGTCTTGTACACCACAGCTACAACAATTTTTCATTCTCTTTTCAAATGTCTGTCTCAAATCTAAGGCAAATATTTGAAGCAGAGGCTAGTAAAGAAAAAGATGCCGAAATAGAGCGATTAAAACAAGAAAATGAAAGACTTCAAATCCAAAATTCCGATAGAAATCAGCAGGACTTGGTCCAAAAAGGTTCGTTTTATTTGAAAGCTATTCTATGAGAAATTTAGTGACAAGATTAGAGCAAGATTTAGCAAACTCAAAAACTGATAACTTGCAGTCTAGCGAAAAATTACATACACTAGAATTGGCTGTTGATCAAAAAGGTAAGTTACGTTTAAAATAGTCAATTATAAATTCAGTAGAAAAAGTAGATCAATCGCCTGGCCAAATATTTGTTTCTTTTGTTTCAAAGGCAGATTATTTGAGCAAAAGATTGGATACCCTAGAATTGGCTGTTAATCAAAAAGGTTAGATAGCGTAAATTCTCGAATCTCACGGCTTTTTTCGAATAGACGCTGCGAAAATGGAGCGATCGAAAAATAAACGTCGGAGTTGTATTCGAGGATTTACGGCAGTTTGATTTGTAAAATGTGTTTAGTATTACGATTGGAGCAAGATCTAACTGCATCTAAAAATAACAATGTTGAATTAATCAATCGCTTGAGCTCCATAGAACTGCACTTGAAAGAGATGATGAAAGCCTTGAATTTCTATCTAAATCCGACTGAGCTTGAAAAACTGAGAAAGCAGCAGATTTTAATCGATCATCGTTCACATATAGTGAATAATTTAGCAGCTCAAAGTAAAATTGAAAAAAAGGACGGAACGGAGCAAAATACCTCGGTATAATTTCACTTTTACTTCATTTTATTTGTTAGGTTTTAATTCTGGGTGGTAATGAATATTTGAATACAATTTACTTGCTCGATTCGAAGGCTCAAAGTTGGAAGGAACTGAAAATCATTCTTCCAATGGAAATGCGGAGTTTTGGAGCTGTTGTCCTCAATGAAGAAATTTATATTTTTGGAGGAATTTATAAGAATTGTTATAAATTAACAAATGATGGAAATTGGATGCAATTGGCATCACTAAATGAAGAAAGAACTTCTATTTCCAGTAGCTCTCTGGTTTACAAAGGAGATATCTGGGTTATTGGAGGATCTTCTAGAGAGAATCTAAAATCAGTAGAAAAATATGATATTTCGCAAGACAAATGGACCTACATGCCGTAAGTTTTCCTCCAAATTGTAAAGGGGCACTGGGTGTTGATGATTTTGCTGGATTTCTGTAGCTACAGTAATAGCGGCGGACCCAAAAGTGCGACAAAATTTTGTTTCTTCAATTAATTTCGTGTATTTCCGAAATCAGCGCATTATTTTGCATCGAATAAAAGCAACTTGTGGGAGGCATCGAACTGTCCCTTTAATCAAAATCTTCCAGAGAAATGAATTATGCAAGATGTGATGCAGCAGCAGCAGTATTTAAGGATCGAATATTTGTCACTGGAGGATGGAATGGAGAAATCTTAGAATCTGTAGAGATGTTTGATCCAGAACTACAGAAATGGACTTTATTTTGTGATTTGCCTATTGAACTTTATAGTCATACGATGGTTATCAACAATTCAACTTTATCCATTTTTGGAGGATCGCGCAAATTAAATATCATATGGGAAATGGATCTCGAAGATTCTGAGAAGAAATGGACAAAAAAACAGAGTTTTAAACAGCCACGAATGTATTTTGGAATAGGAAAGCTCTCATATGGAATCATTGTATTTGGCGAAGCTGGTTATCAAAAATCTGCTGAAACATCCGAAATATTTTATGGAAATGAATGGATTGATGGACCCAAACTGCCTCAAAAACTATCTCGATTTGCTTATACATCCATTTCCCGCTCCCTTGAAGAAATTTTTCTGAATAAATTTTCATAAAAATTAAAAATTTGTTGACTTTGGGAGCCAGGAGTTTCCTTACCTCCAGCAAAATTGGTATAGCTAATATTCGCAATAGCAGCTCCAGTCGCATCCCAGACACAAGAAGTTTTTTCATTTGAAGTACATGTCAGTCCGATCCAAATATTCCCAGCATTACTTTCCAAACCGGCTATTTTATTATTTTGAAAGGCATTGCTTATATCAAATAAATATCCCCTTCATTGACGCATTAATTATACGCATCATTTCTGGATTTCGCTTTAGAATAAATATACGAATAACAGCTATCATTCGAACTATCAAACGAATAACCAGCTGGGCAGGGGAAGGTTGTTGTTGCCTCCAAGTGAGCTCCAAGAAGGAGAAAAAGACAAAGGTCAGCATTGGTTGGAATTGAATTGAGACAGATTAATGAATTCTTTATTTGAAGGGCAACTGATAAGAGAGTGTTGCGCTCTTTTGATCACTGTGTGGAAGCTGAAGTCCAAACGAATAGAGGGCGCTGCGAGACTCAAACTAGACAGTAGTCTTCTACTTATCGCCAAATAATTTGATAATGAGCGATGAGTCAGAAAAAGAAACCGGAAACCCATTTAATCTCTTGATATCAAGCGGAAATGAGTTTTCTTTTTTAGCTCTCATCTTTCTTTATCTAATTTTTGGGAAAATTATTATCAACAATGATGATTTCCTATATTTTTAAGACAAGGTGGGGCTGCCCCACTTTCAGCGGCGCTTGACTATAAACCTTAAACCCATACTTTAACTTCCTGCGGTTTGCGAATAGAATTAATATATTGATGACGATTTTGCATCTGGAAAAAAACCCTGGGTTCTTCCTTCATCTCTTCCCATTCAAGTTTTAAGTCACCTTTCCCTCAACAATTAGTCTTGTTTTCCTTCGATATTTTAGTTCTTTTACCCTCGAGTTTTAGACCCCTTCCCGGTCGAAATTTAGTCCCGTTTCCCCTCGAATATTAGTCGCAATCCATCGAATCTATCTAAAGTTCGTCTGTCTGTGTGAAGCCTCTCAGGTTAAGACCTGCCGGGAACCCTTTTTTAATTCTTGGGGGGTTTCTCTAAGATTTATGCAAAATTTGCATAAATCTTAGCTCAAGTGAAAAATCTTTGTCATAAAGTCGAAGATTCTTAGCTACAGTAGCCAACTTGGAGCTCAGATCCTCGTAAGGCTCATAAAGGAATATTTTAATCACAGATTGAGCCAAAATTTGAGTCTTATTCCATTCGAAAGAGCACACAAAATTGCGACGAAAAAGTATAAACTTTTTACGGTATTGACAATTCATGTGAACAATAGCCCTAAGTGTCTACTTATCGGAGCTCCACTAGCCCTTCTCTTATCAATTTCCGTTCTATTCTCTTCCCATTAGCTGCAACAAATTATTTTAGCCCATCCGTCTCTTTGAAATGTCTAGTTCACAACTAACTGAGACTGATCCGGTCTTGCAATTACATGAAGCGCAGGCTATTATAAATGAGAAAACTCAAAAATTACGAGAAAAAGATGTCGAAATAGAGCAATTGAGACAAGAGATTGAAAGACTTCGAATGCCAAACTCCAGTAGAAATCAGCAGAAATACTTGGCACAAAGAGGTTCGTTTGATTTGCAAATAGTCGATGGGAAATTCAGTGGCACAACTAAAAGAGAATCTATCTAAATCAAAGTCTGATAATTTGCAATTGAGAGATCAGATGGATGATTTGCGTTTTCTTTTAAATCAAGTGACTAGACAAAAGCAGTTGAGAAATCAGCAGAATTTAATGCCCAATGGTTTGGTCAAAAGTAATTTTATTTGAGGGATTTTTAGCTCAAAATGCGGCTCGAAATGAAAATAAAGTTAAAAAGCAGAGTGGAGGACAGCAAAATACATCGGTAGGATTTTTAAATTTTAGACTTTGCTTGTAGGTATTAATCTTGGGTGGATGGATAGATTTGAATTTAATTTACTTGCTCGATTCGAAGACTCAAAGTTGGAAGAAACTGAGCATCACTCTTCCAGTGGGAATTCGAGAATTTGGAGCTGTTGTCCTCAATGAAGAAATCTATATTTTTGGAGGATTTTCTGAGAATGCTTATCAGCAGAACTGTTATAAATTGAAAGATGATGGAAGTTGGATCAAATTTGCACCACTAAATCAACACAGATTTGCTATTTCCAGTAGTTCTCTGGTTTATAAAGGAGATATCTGGGTTATTGGAGGATATTCTGGAAAAGGTGTTCTAGAATCAGTAGAAAAATATGATATTTCGCAAGACAAATGGACCTACATGCCGTAAGTTTTCCTCCAAATTTGAAAGGGACACGCGCTAACGTTGGTGATTTTGCCAGATTTCTGTAGCTACAGTAATAGCGGCGGACCCAAAAGTGCGACAAAATTTTGTTTCTTCAATTAATTTCGTGTATTTCCGAAATCAGCGCATTATTTTGCATCGAATAAAAGCAACTTATAGGAGGCATCGAACTGTCCCTTTAATCGAAATCTTTCAGAAAAATGAATTGTGCAAGACGGGATGCAGCAGCAGCAGTATTTAAGGATCGAATATTTGTCACTGGAGGATGGAGCAAAGAAAAATTAAAATCTGTGGAGATGTTTTATCCAAATCTACAGAAATGGCTATTATTTTGTGATTTGCCTATTGAACTTTATGGCCATACGATGCTAATTAGCAATTCAACTCTATCCATTTTTGGAGGCTATCCTTCCTCATTAAATAGCGTATGGGAAATGGATATCGAAGATCCCGAGAATAAATGGACGCAAAAGCAGAGTTTTAAACGTTCACGATCTGCTTTTGGAGTAGGAAAACTCTCAAATGGAGTTATTGTATTTGGTGGTTGGCTCGAAAGTGGTGAAACATCCGAAATATTTGATGGAAATGAATGGATTGATGGACCCAAACTGCCTCAAAAATTATCTCGATTTGCTTATACATCCATTCCACAATCGCTTGAAGAAAGTTTTCTGGAGAAATTTTCTGTAGTTCAAAATATTAAATCCATATCAGTAAATATATTGGAGGAGCAGAACGAATTGCAGCAAATGAATACTTCAGTATGATTTTTAAGATTTTTTAATAAACACAGTGCCTTGTAGGTACTAATTTTAAGTGAAAAAGAAGGATTAAAAACAATTTATTTATTCGATTCGAAGAATCAAAATTGGAAGAAACTAAGAATCACTCTTCCAGTAAAAATGCATGGCTTTGGAGCTGTTGTAGTCAACGAGGAGCTCTATATTTTTGGAGGATTTGCCTATCAAATATGGCAACAAAATTGTTATAAATTGAATAAGAATGGACTTGACTGGCTTACTTTGAACCCATTAAATCAAGAAAGAGATAACATTGGCAATAATTGTCTAGTTTATAAAGGAGATATCTGGGTTATTGGCGGATATTGTGAAAATGCTCTAAATTCAGTCGAGAAATATGATATTTCCCAAGACAAATGGACCTACATGCCGTTAGTTTTTTTTTATCTCACAAATTTTATCAAATTCTTCCAGAGCATTGAACTATGAACGCCATAGTTCAGCTTCAACAATCTATAAAGATCGAATTTTTGTCACTGGAGGAAAAAATAAAGTCGAATTAAAATCCGTAGAGATGTTTGATCCAAAACTACAGAAATGGATCTTATTTTGTGATTTGCCTTTTAAAGTTAGGAGCCATGCGATGCTAATCAACAATTCAACTCTATCCATTTTTGGAGGCATTTCAGGATCTCGCTCATTAAATAGCGTATGGGAAATGGATATCGAAGATCCCGAGAATAAATGGACAAGAAAACAGAGTTTTAAACATCCACGACGGTGTTTTGGAGTAGGAAAACTCTCAAATGGAGTTATTGTATTTGGTGGTTGGCTCGAAAGTGGTGCAACATCCGAAATATTTGATGGAAATGAATGGATTGATGGACCAAGGCTGCCTCAACAATTGACAAACTTTGCTTTTACATCCATTCCACAATCGCTTGAAGAAAGTTTTCTGGAGAAATTTTCTGTAGTTCAAAATATCAAATCCATACCAGTAAATATATTGGAGGAGCAGAACGAATTGCAACAAATGAATACTTCAGTATGATTTTTAAGATTTTTTTTTAAAACACAGTGCCTTGTAGGTACTAATTTTAGGTGGAAAAGGAGGATTTAAAAAAATGTATTTATTCGATTCGAAGGCCCAAAGTTGGAAGCAATTAAAAATAACCCTTCCAGTAGTAATGGAAGGATTTGGAGCTGCTGTAGTCAATGAAGAAATCTATATTTTTGGAGGGTTTCGCAATCAAATATGGCAACAAAATTGCTATAAATTGAGTAAGAATGGACTTGACTGGCTTATTTTGAACCCATTAAATCAAAAAAGAGATAACATTGGCAATAATTGTCTAGTTTATAAAGGAGATATCTGGGTTATTGGCGGATATTGTAAAAAGGCTCTAAAATCAGTCGAGAAATATGATATTTCTCAAGACAAATGGACCTACATGCCGTTAGTTTTTTTTATCTTACAAATTTTATCAAATTCTTCCAGAGCATTGAACTATGAACGCCATAGTTCAGCTTCAACAATCTATAAAGATCGAATTTTTGTCACTGGAGGAAAAAATAAAGTCGAATTAAAATCCGTAGAGATGTTTGATCCAGAACTACAGAAATGGCTATTATTTTGTGATTTGCCTATTGAACTTTATGGCCATACGATGCTAATCAGCAATTCAACTCTATCCATTTTTGGAGGCGAATCAAAATATTTCCATTTAAATACCGTATGGGAAATGGATCTCGAAGATTCGGAGAAGAAATGGACAAAAAAGCAGAGTTTTAAACAGCCACGATCGTATTTTGGAATAGGAAAACTCTCAAATGGAATTATTGTATTTGGTGGTTGGAAAAAAAGTACTGTAACATCCGAAATATTTGATGGAAATGAATGGATTCATGGACCAAGGCT
Source organism: Oscheius sp. JU1382 (assembly GCA_932521405.1). NCBI lineage: Eukaryota > Metazoa > Nematoda > Chromadorea > Rhabditida > Rhabditidae > Oscheius > Oscheius sp. JU1382. The sequence continues at coordinate 9,954,526 of OW051479.1, forward strand.
GCCTCAACAACTATTGAGTTTTGCTTATACAGCCATCCCACAATCGCTTGAAGAAAGATTTTTAATGGAAGTTGCATAAAAACTCAATTGACCTCTCTCCTAGCCATAATGTAATAAAAATTAAAGCATACTCTCCTCTTATCAGAGCTCCCATTAGGGAATAATTTCTTCATTCCCACATCGAGCAGACAAAATGTTGAGTCTCTTCCTTATTTTCTTCTTGGCAACTCCTTCCGCAGCTCTAGCCTGTCTTCCAAATTATTCCGATGGCAGTGATGGCAGCTGTTACTCTGAGATCTATCAGAATGGAATTCGAGTCAACGCCTACGATTCCTGTAGGCTTGACAGAAGCTACTTATTCTATATAAACAATGCCTTCCAAAATTCGAAAATACAAGGGATGGCTACAAATGGAATCGATTCCGTTTGACTGGGGTTGACTTGTCTTTCAAATGACAAAACATCCTGCATCTGGGATGGAACTCAAAAGGCCATCATTGCCAGCAGTTATTCCAACTTCGCTACAGATGAGATCTTTGATTCAAATTGGGAGAGAAATCAAATCTCAACATTGCTGTTCTTCTTTTTTATCTCTAATAGTAACCAATCGAAGAAATGAATTTCTTCTCCCAAGATCCCAAAAATGAAGAATTCTAGAGATAAAGGTAAATACGCACATCATCATTTTGGTTCATTTTTTTAATAAAGCGGGAATCTTATCTATTTCCGACGAGATAGCAGACATTCTTGGTAGAGTGTGCCATTGCTCTTTTGATAACTTGAATCAGATTAGTCTAAAAACTCAATTGTTTTCTTTATAAGAACCAGTCAAGTTATTATGAAAGTTTTAATTCTAAAAAAATTGGGAGATATGTCATCTCATTTTTGAGGGGAAATAGGAGATTTTCTAGAAGAAAATGTCGAAAAAAATTACTGATATCTCCATTATTTTTGGAGTTACAAGAACTATTTTACTCCTCTTTTTAAGGGCTATCAAATAAATCCAGTTTCTTTGAATTTTGTTGTCACAAAACGGCTCTTCTTTAGCACAGAAAATGAGGTCTTTAGCTGCTTTATTAGTGTAAAACTTTTAAAAAGACAAACTTATTTGAGCTAGAAGCGGTCTGATTTCGAGAGCAATCTTTGTTGAGCAAAAATGACAACCTCATCTACAAAAATGTGGGCATTCTTCAAAGTTTAGCTAATGCAGTCTGATTCAACTCGATTTTTTAAATCCAAAACACTATAAAAGTCAAAAAATGGTTGAAAAGAAAGCAGAATTTTGGCCAAAATCATCATTAAAAAAGAGTACTTTTGATCATAATTTTCCGTCTTATTAAAGCTGATTTTTAACCACTTGAGAATTTTTATTTTATTTCCAGGCAATCCAAATATAACCAATGGGCCATGTGCAGACTTGGGCGGGTTACCCGTATCCTAACGGGTAATACCCGAAAGGGGTAGGGTAGTAAAAAGACCACTACCTGCCCAAGTCTGGCCCCGACCCCGACGGTAAGCTTGTTTTCCATAAAAAAGAGAACATTTTTTTTTAAAGCGATCGCCCGTGGAAAAGTTGTAATCCGAATTTGGCAAGGTTTCAGACATATGGACATAGATCAGCATTATTTTAAAGTTAGATTAAATCTACAAATTTATTTAAGATTTATAGCTGATTTTCGAAGAAATCTTCTTAGCTTGGCTTCCTGAAAAATCTCTTCTTTTTTTGCTTTGAAAAGACCTACAGTTCACATGCCCGTCTGGAAATGAATCCAATCGCGTTCAAACTATCAACTCGTCCTGACATCGCGAAGACATTTTCTTGTCCAATGGCGCTCACAAAATAGTCAGTTGGATCACTGTATGTATTAAGGGTAATTCCAAGGACAATGTAGCTCTAAATTTTTAAATCTAGAATACCACAAGATTATTTGAAAATACCGCTTTTCTGAGGTTTTGTACGGCAGAGATGAAGTTGGCTTTGCTTCCAGTCGGCCTAAAAGCTGCTTTTGAGTACGAAAAATTGAAAAAAGCCATCACTTCACTCACTGTAACTTACTGGCTTTGAGCAAAAAGAACAGCAAAAACGGGATAGCTGGGAAAGAATCCTGAGAAAGTGTCATTAAACAAGTAGGTGTTTATTCCGCTGAAGTTAATTTCTAATCTCATAACCTAAAAAACCTGGCCAAATCGAGATTCAAATCGGGAAGAGGACCAACAATATATTGAGACATAAAAATTAAATCAAGATTTTGAATATCCCAAATCTGATAGTGACGACCTCTAAAAGTACTCGCAACGCCTGGAAATAGCAGCCTAAAAAGGGAAAAAAAATAAAATACCTTCTAAGCCAAAATAAGACGCATTCCATCCTAAATTTACGCTAGTCGCAAGGCCGTCCAAAATGAAATTTTGCTATAAATCCTTGAAGAAATTGGGAAGATTCTTACCATATCATAGAAGCTTGAAGTTCCACTCGAATTGCTGGTTGTATCAACAAAAAATGCCATACTATATGGCGAATTCATTGGATCGCATGCTCCTCCAGTCGCTGAAAAACTAGACTAAATTGAAAAAAAGGGTAAATCATAAATTCTCTCATAAGCCCACTCCTCGACTCAAATTTTTACTTGAATCACTTAAACTTCTCAGCAAAAAATTAAAGGGGCAGTCTCAAACTGATTTTTAAATAGTGCCGAACTCGGTACATTTTGTCCCAAAGCATGTTGATACGCAAGCACAAAAATTCACATTTAATTGAGATTTATGGTTGTTTTGTATTTTTTCTGTATATTTCGTTACCATTTTTCAGATACTTCTACTGTAAAAATTCAAATCTAGAGGAAGTTTTGATTTAACCTATCGACGGAGTCTTTCTTCACCTTACCTCCATAATTAGCTACCCAATAGCTGCCATCGGGATATGTGGAATTGAAATACATTCTTATCTGATTGGTGGGAGAATCAACCAGAGTATTAAATGTCCCTGAATATAATCTAAATAAACGAATAAATTCAATTCAATCTCAATTAATCGAATTACGTTAAAAATGGCGTTTTTGCATAGAGATCACTGTAGAATATGAGCTGACTGAGGTAGCTATTAAATCGAAGCTCGGGAAAGAATATCTGAGCTCTTTGTCCCTCGTCGACAGTAAATACAAATAAGCAGCTAGCGCTAGCTGTTCCATATGGATAACCTGGCGAATATAGCTAAAACTTTGATTTGAATTTAGAACAAAAGCGCTAAAAAATACCGTCCCATTTCCTGAGAAAAATTGCGGGGAGTTACAGTATACCGGAGCTCTTGTAGAAGGCGGAATTGGAGTAGTTGGATGATCACAATAGTTAGTCCACACTTAAATATAAAAAAATCAGGAGAAAAAAAAGTTGTACAAATGAGAAAAGCGAAAGAAAATTGACTCCTAAAACTCAATTGAATCTTCTCTAATATTACTGTAGCCTCTAATTTCCTTTTTACAAGATTCTACGCGCTTTCGCGCAGAAATCCGAGTAGAAATGTAAGATCTAAGAGTTACTGTAGGCTTGATTTTCCTAATTTTCCCTTTTCTACGCGAGTAGCGTAGGATTACCGTAACCAATACTTATAACCTGTTCAAAAAAATAAAACAAAACTGCGTATGCGTGGTGCACCATTGGGATCACCGCGCCAGGACCCTTTTAGTAAATTTTAGGATAAAAATGGGTCCCGTGGCAAAAACCCTAAAACCTCTCGGGGAAACGCGAATACGCAGTTTTTTTAAAACAAGCTGTGCAATTGCAAACCTTTCTCGCAGACTATTCCCACAGTCGGTTGGTCGCAGCCACCACTAACCCATGTTCCTTCAGGAATGACGCTGGAAGTTGCAGCCATCGTGACGCAACTTCCCATTTGTGGGTTTGAATATTCTACAGTATCTCTCTTTCTTACATTTTCTTCAAGAGAACTTACGAAAATTACTGTAATTATAGAAGCTGCCATCATCCCACGAGTAGTTGCCACTGCTGTAGGTCAATCCGATGTAGACAAAGGACGAGTTGACGATTAAAGTGTCGATGAATTTGTTCATTCCTGGCGAATTAATTGAGACAGCTTTGCCACAATTTGAAGAACAAATAGTTTTGGCGTCCGAATAGCTGCCAGCTGATGGAACCGACCAGTAGCAATTTCCTCGGAAGGGGGATGACTGATAGCCGTGGGATGAATTACAAGTTGGTACTGAAATGGACATAAAATGTACAGGAAGAGAAGGAGTTGGTTACTGGTTAGCCCAGGGGAATATCTGCAACCAACGTAATAATAGCCGGTTGAGCAATCATCAGAATACCACATGCCATTGTAGATATTCATGTAGACGCACGGCCCAAGACTTATATTCGGAGAGCCTGAAATCTAGAATGATTATGCGACTTTTAAGTTTAAAAACGGTAGGTTTTAGTTTCAACAGATTGAATATCAATCTTTCCACATTTGAGTCTCAAAAATACTGTGGAAATAATCCCAAGATTTCTTCGCTTTTAAAAGCTGGCTATGGCTAAAATTAAAGCATTCGTCAAAAGTTGAATTTATTTATTCCCTGGTTAGCACTTCGTGCTGGGGCTGCTAGACAACAAAGTGTATTCTCGCTTCGTCGTTGTGCTGCCTCATCCAGAAAGGCGATTCCAACTTCGTTGTTAAGTATTTTGCAGTCTTCTTATCTTTCGTGGCTTCTGCGGTGTTCAACTGGCTATTTTTGATGTGATTTCTTTATTTTTACTTTGCTATTTTCCATGAGAATAACACACTTCTCTCACTATTTCTTTGACTTTGGTGATTTCTATCAGTAGTTGAAAAGATTTAAAAAAGTTTCTACCAAAAAAGATCTTATCGCAGCGGAAGTTGGATAAAAATCATAAACGCAACTTTTTCGATAAAAATAATCTCCTCGAAACTACACTCTTTTAGGCTTTCTTCTGCTTTTTGGAAATCGGAATCTCCTAATATTTTCAGTCTGTTTCAAAAAAAGACGATAAAACTGACTATTAGCCACTGCGCTGCTAATTTGAATTTAAATTTAATTTAATTATAAAATTTTAGGATAAAGCAGCGCGGGTAGCCAAATTTAAATTTGCAGCGGTTGATAGTCAAACGTGTCGTCTTTTTTTTAAAAATAGACTATAAGCCATAACTTTGCCCCGGCTAATTAACCTAATGAGTCTCGTATGGAAAACTCTATTTTACTAGAAATTTTCCCTATTTAAAAAAAATCATGCTTTACAAACTTGTAGAAAAGATCAAAATCTATAATTTAGAAAGTAAATTGAAAAATTCTATATAGTATTTGAGCCAAAAAATTTTTGTAGAATTCACCCAATCTTTAAAAAAAAACTAACTTACCAATACCGAAGTTGGTATAGCTACTGGCAGTGATGGGTCTTCCAGTTCCATCCCAAACGCAGGAGGTCTTCTCGTTAGAAGTGCAAGTCAATCCCAGCCAGAAGTGCGATCGACAAGTATATTGTTGCAAATTTGAGTTTTGAAAGGCATTCGTCACATCGAATAAATACGCTCCACTGCTGGCGCACTTCTCATAGGCGAGATTTCTAGTCGTATATAAATCACAAAAATTAGCGTGGCAATTTCCGCCCGAATCGTATGTATATCCATTGGGGCAAGGAGAAACTGTGCTTGGAGAAGCTTGATGACAAATTATTCCGAGAATTAACAAAAGCCTCAGCATCGCTTGGCAAAGATGATCTTGGAATGACTAAAAGAAGCTTGGTCATCAAAGCTAATGCAACTTGCTGATAAAAATAATTCTCTTGAAACTATAGTCTCGCCAGTAAAATCAGAGGCATTTTCAGTTCTTTTTCACAAATGCAAAAGCTTCTTTATATAATTTTTCATTCACTCAAACAAACAATTTGTCTTCCTTCTTTCATTCATCATACTACTTCTTCCCGTTTGTTTCAAGTTCCGTTTGCAACCAAAAACAGAATGTAAAAAACCATTCCAAAGATCGGAAGGGAATCGTAATAACCCCCGGAATATTGCGGGTCAACTGGAAATCGATTTTTCAAATGGAATTTTCACTAGCCCCTGAGGTTCGCGTCTATTAGAGAATGATATTTACGGCATGTGTTTCTTCTAATAAAAACCTTCCCATTACCATAACTGTTTAACTATTTGAGAGATAATAAGTCCTTTTGATGTTCTTGCCATCCAAGTTTTATCATTTCCCCTCAACATTTTGAATTTCTCACAGCAGTTGAGCTCTATTTAGATCTGTTTTGCAATCCTTATCAGTCGCTTTTATCGATATTCTTGCCAGCCTTTTCCCTTTTTTACTTTTACATCCATTAATAAACCTATTCAGAATGGCTGAAAATGCTATTGATCCAATGAGACTCGAGGCACTGCTAGCTCAAGCTCAGGCAATGTATTTTAAAAAATCACTTGAATTAGATGGAAGTAATGAGAAATTGGAACAGAAGAATAGAGAAGTCGAGGAGTTGCAAAAGGAAAAAGAAGAACAGGCGAGACAAATCAAATCTCTGGTTGAAGGTGAGGAAATAATTTAGTCTTTTCGATGAATAGAAAATGATAAATTGGTCGGAGTGTTGAGAGAGCGGCTGGGAGAAAAAGAAGCAGAAAGTGTATTGGCGCAGAATAAAGTGAGGAAACTCGAAAGGGAAATAGCTGAGTGTAGGGCTCGACAAGAACGGGCGTCCAGAAGTAATTTCATTCATTTTTAAACTTCTCTTTTGAGATATAAACACTGATGTTGAAGAAATCAGAAAAAACGTCGCCCAAATAATCAAACAACTCTGCCAGTTGGAAGTCGAGGCTGACAGTTTGGTTGGGATGGGGGGTGGAGAGGAACTCGGCAGAACAGCTGGTTTGTCTCTTCTTTTGAGAGTGGAACCAATTTAGAGAACTCAACTGAAACAGAAATCGAAGCAGAAGAAGTGGAGGAGTTGAAAGGAGATGAAGAAAATACATCGGTATGATTTTATATTGGTTAATTTTTCTTGTAGGTTTTAATTTTGGGTGGTAATAAGGATTTGGGTTCAATTTACTTGCTCGATTCAAAGGTTCAAAGTTGGAAGAAACTAAGAATCACTCTTCCAATGGGAATGCGAGATTTTGGAGCTGTTGTAGTCAACAAGGAGCTTTATATTTGTGGAGGATATGCCATGGGATGTCGGCAGGATTGTTATAAATTGAAAAATGATGGAAGCTGGACCAAATTGGCACCGCTAAATCAAAAAAGAACTTTTATTTCTAGTAGTTCTCTGGTTTACAAAGGAGATATCTGGGTTATTGGAGGATATTCTGGAGGACCTCTAAAATCAGTCGAAAAGTATGATACTTCCCAAGACAAATGGACCTACATGCCGTAAGTTTTCCTCCAAATTTTAAAATGACAGTCTCTAGCGTTGGGAACTTTGCCTAACTCGGAAAAGATTTTCCCAAATTCAAATTTCATTATGATTTTTGTATTTCTATGAATCATGCATCATTTAGACTCGAATGAATAACAAAATCAAAAGTCGAAAGTTTGCCAATTTTGTCTAAAAATAGTCAAATTTGCATAAAAATTAACGATAATCCTATAAAAAACCTAATAAAATTTAAAAAGTGAGATTGATTAAATGCGCAGACGAAGGTGCATACTGGATTACTGTCGTGCACACTTTTCGTTTTGTTTCGTCAATTTATTTCTAAACATTTAGTTTCATGCAATTTCGTGTCTATTTCTGAAATCAGCGATTATTTTGCGTCGAATAAAAGCAACTTGTAGAGGCGTCGAACTGTCCCTTTAATCTAGATCTTCCAGAGAAATGAACTATGCAAGATGGCATGCAACAGTAGCAGTATTTAAGGAGCGTATATTTGTCATTGGAGGAACAAACAAAAAAATCTTAAAATCTGTGGAGATGTTTGATCCAAAACTACAGAAATGGATTTTATTTTGTGATTTGCCTTTTGAAGTCCTCGGCCATACGATGCTAATCAGCAATTCAACTCTATCCATTTTTGGAGGCCAACCAGAATCTGGCCGATTAAATAGCGTATGGGAAATGGATATTGAAGATCCCAAGAAGAAATGGACAGAAAAACAGAGTTTAAATTGTCCACGATCGTATTTTGGAATAGGAAAACTCTCAAATGGAATTATTGTATTTGGTGATAAGGGAAACCATGGTGAATCATCCGAAATATTTGATGGAAATGAGTGGATTGATGGACCCAAACTGCCTCAAAACCTGTCAAGATTTGCTTATACAACCATTCCTCAGTCCGTTGAAGAAAGATTTCTGGAACAATTTCAGGAAAACATTATTTTGCAAGAAAATAGCTAAGCAAAAAGTCGTTAACGCTCTGTTCGCTTTGTCAGGCAATAAATAAATTTAAAAAACCAGGAAAAAATTTATTTTCTTAACAACAAGATCCTTCGCATTCTCTCAAATTCCACAATAATGCTGATCATGATCTTAAAAAAAGAATTGAGCATCTCTCCAATAAAAATTCACCTTTCTCACAAATGCTAGCAATAGGCAACGAGCACCCATTGTTGGCCCATTTGCCCGTAGGAATAGCGGCTTTACTTAACGCAAAAGTCACACACTTTCCCAATCGTGGATCCTCCTTTCCTAATCATTTTCTCAGTTTATTTTTAAGCCCAAGATAAGACTACAATTCTCAATCTGCTTGAACTTCTGGACACGAAATCGAAAAATAATAACTTACCTTTATATAAATTAGTATAACTGCTAGCTGTGATAGTTACTTCAGTTGCATCCCAAAGACACGAAGTTGGTTCATTCGTGGGACAAGTAATTCCCAACCAGGCAGTATCACCATTGAGGGAGGCAATCCTCTGGGCTATTTCCGTATTATCGTATGCGTTATTGACATCAACCAGATAGTCTCCAGACTCAGCACACGGCAAATAAGCATCATTTCTTGGTCGAATATGTAAGAAGCTGAATAGCAACTGCCATTTCCTCCATTTGAATAACTCGTAGGACAGGAGGGGTTACGGTTGAGATAAGTCCATCCGCGCAAAATTCGGAAATGGATTCCAACTCCCTTCCCGTATCGAGCCAATGAACACTTCAAACAAGAGGTCATCAATACCATGGAAGGACTCAAATTCATTACAAACGACAAGGAGACCTTCCTTTTCACCCACAAGTTGGGCAATCCTTTGGCTGCCTACGCTCTCTTCGGCTTTAACAACGGAGCAAATAGTCTCCAACTGAAAAATATTACTGTAACCAAGGGAGGAAAGGACACTGTCATTCTTATCAGCACAGAGAAGCGAGTCTGAACTTATCATAATGGTAAAAACTAAAGAAAAATTAATAAAGGTTTATTATAGAAATTCTGTTGGATTTGATGGAAATATTATAATAGCTTCTAATAGATTCTATTTTTCTAATTTTAGAAGTATTTTCAAGAATTTAGGTGTTCTCTAATCTTGTAGCTCGTGATTTTACCATTGAAATGAATAGTAAACTTCATGTGGGCTGCGTCAGTTCCCAGATTTTTTCTTTTTTTTGTTGCTTTTGCTTTTAATTTTTCCTTCAATTTCGGATTCCCTATCTCTCTCTCTCTCTCTCTTTCTCGATTAGCCTAATTTTCAGGAAGTATTTGATGAATTTAAAACTTTATTTAAGCCTAGTAATGCCAGACTCGTTTGGCACTGCCTTTAATGATGGGAATATCTTTGCCTCCTTGAGTTACTGTCATATTTTTGATGTCCAAGAGCTCTGCACCATGATTGAAGGCGAAGTGAACATAGTCAACCAAAGGATTGCCCAACTTATGGGTGAAAAGGAAGGTCTCCTTGTCGTTTGTAATGAATTTGAGTCCTTCCTTGGTATTGATGACCTCTTGTTTGAAGAGTTCATTAGCTCGATAGGGGAAAGGAGTGAATTTTCCGCGGATGGACTTATCCCAGCCGTTGGGCCAAGTTCCATTACGGTAAAGAGTTGTGATCTAAATACTTTTTTTTAGAAATAGAGATCAATTTACACAGTGGTAGGAGCCAGTAGCAGAGAAATGGATTCCAACTCTGAAGTCAGCAGAGAAGAGGTTGAAACTCCACCAGTGACTGGGATCAAACTTAGCTGGCTCAACTGCATAGAAAGTGAGCTTCTCGCCGTATTGAAGAGGTCCGCCTGGGAAGCAAGCAGTTCGGAAATATCCTGGAGTCATTCCATTGTCAACAGTTGTTAGTCGAAGCTCAGAGCAGACATCTGGGACAAGAACTGGCTAGAAATATTAGTTTTTTCCCTAAAAAATGAGCAAGTTTTACATCTTTTAGTATAGGAGCTCCAACTTTGGGAGGAGGAGTATGCATTTCGCATTTATTCACACAGATGTAGGAATACCTAGGAGATTGCTTCAGGGAATACAGCTAGGAGACTTACTTCTCTGATACCTGATGGGTAGAGGTGTATCCCAAGATTTTACCATTGAATTGTTTGGTAAAAACATTGGCGACCTCAACGCTGTCGTCAAATTCAACTAACTCTCTCTCGCAATTCCTGTAGAAGATGTCTCCCCCTCCAAGCCAGATGCTTTTAATCGAAGCTGGGAGAATATGAAGGAGAGATTCCAGCCCGGAGTCATTGTCCGGAATGTATAGGGATCCTCCATGCTTGCGGCAGTCATCAATTGCTACTGGATAAGTTGCCGCTTAACATTTTAATTGTTTCTTAATATTGGGAAAGAACCTGTCTCAACTGGGCGATAGCAAGGCATGAAGGCTTTTCCAGCAATTGCTGCGGCTAAATTGCTGCAATTTCCAAAGAATTCTAAAAATCTCTCCTCAATAAAATCTTAAACTTACTGATTGTCACTTGAGGTCCATCTTCTTTCTGAAAATTCATTCAAGCTCATTCGAAGGAGAATAATATTACCGTAATTCCTCCATCAACTAGATCTTTTCTATTGGATTGACTGCTGATTTTGACGTTTTGTCCTTTGCAGATGAAGGAAGCTTCTGCTTTTTGATAGAGAGGAAAGACACAGGAGAGCTAGAAGACGTTGATTCCCTGGAAAAGCAACTTACCCCGTTTTCGCTCCCTCCTCCACTGAGAGAATAGCACTTGAAATCCTTGACATCATCTGGATTTATATTCTCTTCGGAGTAACAAACACTACCGTAGTCTTGCTTCAGAATCACGGCTGAGGCTAGAAAGTCGAACGAAACGAGCAAAAGAAGAAACTTCCACATACTTTTCTAATCTTTCAGTCCCGAGAGCTGACGCTTTGTATGGAAGGCCGACTGGGAAAATCCATAACTTCGATACGTAGAGGCTATTCCCGGTGAGATTTGCGGGACACATCAAAGCGAAAAAAGGAGTAGGCGACTTGAGGAATTCGAGAAAGAATCTAGTTTGAAAGCTTATGTGTCATATAGCCGATTTTGCAGGATCATCCAAGGAGATAAACCAATTTTCTGAAGGATTGGCTCTTTTTTTTATAGATAAATCTAGAAAAAAGCGAGTGAAAATTGATCTCGCCTTGGTTGGATGTCTACCATAATCTTCTTCTGATTCTATAGGAAGTCAGGAGCCTCTTGGATGCATCTAGTCAAGATTTCTTTAGCAAAAAATAGAAAGCGAAAAAATCCTCCACCATTTTAGCTTTTAAACGGGCTATCTTATCCAAATCAAATCTAACCTAAGAAGAGTTAGAGAATGCGAAGTAAGCAAAACTGCTGATAAGGGCGGCTGCTGTTTACCGCTTTCTTTTAGTTTTTCTGATAGCTGAATGCTCTGCTGCTCTCTTTTTGGAACACCGCCTTTGAATGATTTCATTTTCTTCTTAGTACAACCAATCTGAAGGTTAATATCATCACCCCGTTCATAACAATTACACTTCATTTGCTTTTTCACTTGACTAGTGGGTGGAAATAACACACTTTGGCGTCACTTTTTATTTGCATAAATTGCACACCAAACCGATGTAGTTGTTCTTTAAAAATGGATATGATGGAAATAGAGACATCCCGGAAGTAAGCCAGATTTATTAAGAGAATGGCTTCTGCTTGCATAAGAGATTGTCCTCACTGAGGCTGTGTTCACTCTGAACATGGCGATGAGCTTCTTATTCAGTTCTAACAAGAGAAAAATTCGAATCCTCCCTCTATCTTGGAGCACTCTGTAGAAAACATGATTCGATAATTACGGTATTTTTTCCTCCAGATCTTTCGCCATCTCCACCTCTACTCTTTCTAGTTCCATCTTCGACAATTATTATTTATTCAATTATCTAGTCAGGGCCCCCCTGTTCAGTTCTTGTCCTCTTTGTAGTTTCTCCAACCTACCAGACTAATAACCAATTATTATTTGGTTTCAAACTTCTTGGAAATTAATCCAACCTCTGACAAACATTAACTATCGATTTGTTGCAGATCTTTGTTTGAAATTTGAAGATTATCAGCTGGTCCTGTTTATAGCCCATCCCAGCTAGCTATTCAAACAGAAAACAAGAAGACTTAGCTTGATTTTTGAACAATCCATGCGCTTCTTGCCTTCTTTAGAGTCCCTTCCAATTTATTTAGTCGATAGATTGACGACGTAAGAGAGAGAGAGAGAGAGAGAGAGAGTACTCATCTGGATCTTTGTTTTAACTAGAGCGAAGGATCTATTAATTGGCATCTAGTTATCTATAATTCCCATGAAATTACAGAGTGCGGCATAATTACGGTAGCAAGAATATAGGCGCATAAAAACCTAATTCAAATATAAGCGAGGAAATAAGCTCAACGATTTTATTCTTCATTAAATTCTACACAAAATAACACCTCACTTTTCAAAAATATCGCCATCGGCATCGATACACGATTGAAGTCTTCGAGGAAAATCATTTACAGTGGCGAGCAAGTAATCATCGTCTATCTTGTTCCATGCTTTTTGAAGCGCTTGCTTTAAGGAGTCAATATTTTTATGTAATTTTGAACATGCTTTAGCTTCTAGAACACTCCAAACTGAGTAATCAAGGAGGTTCAAGTCAGGCGACGATGGAGGCCAGTTATTGAAATTGATAAAATCCGGCAAGTTCTGCCGGCACCATTCTTGGACTGTTTTGTGTTTATGAGCAGGCGCGCCGTCTTGTTGAAAGCACCATTGTTTTGCACCAAAGTGTTCATTTTCCCAGGGAAGAAGTTCTGTCTTCAACATATCCAAGTAATTGCATCCATTAATTTTTATTCCTTGAGAAACGAAGATCAGTGGGGTCTTTCCATCAGAAGTTATTTCAGCGAAGATCATGACGCTGGCCGGGTGTCCAGTGCGCCGAACAGCTATTTTCGGCTTGTACTTGAATAAATGCGATCATTCTGCTCATTAAAGCACTGTTCAATAGTAAAAACCTTTTCGTCACTAAATAAAATTGATTTGTAAACTCCTCTCCTAAAGCGTCTCAGCAACTGCTTAGTACGTTCTTTTCTTTTTGCTATCTTCAGGGAGGAATTGTGCTTCTCCTTGTTTGTAAGCCTTTTTCTTTAACTTTTCTTTAACGATTCGGCCTATAGCTCGTTCAAAAATTCCCAGATCTTTAGCCATATTACGAACAGATCTTGCTGGGTTGATGTTAAGCCTATCACGTATTTTCTTTATGTCAGCTTTTGTGGTTACTGTAATGGGCCTGCCGCGACCGGAACGGTCACAACAGTTACCCAACTCTTTGAACCTCGAAATAGTCGTGGAAACCAGCTTTCTAGATACATTTAACCGTTTGGAAATATTAATCGCACGAAGCCCTTCACGGTAAAGTTTAGCAAGTTTCTCTATAGGGCGACGATTTTTTCATGCCTAAAAACTATAGCCATTTTTGTCTTAAAATATGCAAAACATCAAGGAATAACAGTTAATAATAAAAAAACACAAGACATGAATCATATATCCCACAAAAATGAAGAAAGGTGTGCTCGCAGTTTGTTACCGTAATTATGCCGCACCCTGTATACTTAGTTATCTCTCTAGGCTTATATAATAATAATCTCCCTTTTGAGCTTCAATATAAAACCGAAGATCTAACTGAAGAAATATGCAAAATAGACGTCTTTTCAAAATAGCTCTTGCAGCAGACGTCTCCTCTCTTTTTTTTATCAGAGTTTGAAACAAAAAGACACAGGAAGTGCGCGGTGTTCTGAGAAAAGACCATGGCCTAATGAACGAGATGTTTTGAATCCCCTGGCAGTCGTGTTCGTTCAGTTATCCGTAGAATCCAAATCGTATTTCGTCAGAGAGCTTGACTCATATGCCTCATACGATCTTTATATCTCGATTAGCGGAGGGAATCTCCTATCTGAATTTCTTCTAGGAGGAGATCTACAATCTTCTCAAAAGATAATCTATTTCCTGGGAGGGTGGCTCTCCATCCCTAAGAAATGACGAGTGAGAGGTGCCAAGAAGTGCTCATTAGAGTCTCTCTTTTTTTCCTGGGAAACTCTCTCCGCCGGGTGGCTTTGAGAGGAGAGGAGATTTCCTTATCCGCTTGTCGAATTTGCCTAGCAGGAAATCCGCTTAGGACTGTTTGGCGATCAGAAAATCTTCTCCTTAAGAGGCTTCTAAGAGTCCTAGAGGAAATTGCAAAAAATCCTGATCTTCTCTGCTGAAGATTTTCATCTCTCCTTTAAAATATTGTTTAAAAACTTAGAACAGAATAAATTCATAACGCTCGAATCTTGTGCAAATCTGTGCACTCAGTTTCAATACTCCACCCTCGCATCTGTTCATTTTTCTTGTTCACGGCCCCTAATTTTCCAACTATAATTATCTGCTCACCTGCAAAGGCTGTAGGCTTTGAACTATCCCCCCACCCCTTTTCTAAGTGATTTCTGCTGTCAGAACAGCGCTGTACTCTCAGAACAATTTCCCTAAGTTGATTGTATCTATTCTAGGGAGGCTGACCACAATTGATGGGGATAACTTGTGCAACAAAGACCACTTAATATTCCTTCATATGCGAGAATAATGTTTTTGTACTTATTTTTGCTCGCCAGAGGTGAGAAGTTCAATTGCTAGAGTGATTTTCGTGAGATCGCGTGGCCTTTTTATAAAAGTCTGGCTGAGTTCTATTTCGTCATTATATTACGACGGAACAAAGACTATTTTATGAGATCAAATAGATCAATTTTCTCATTTTTAGGGCAAAAAATTCAAGATCCTACAGTAATTTAGACTTTAATTGGAGGCCTCTCTTTGATTGGGATAATCGTGTCCTAAGAATAGAAAGGCTCAAGATTTAAAGTCCCCTCATCTCTCCTTTCGATTAAAAGAAAAGTTGATATCTTGAGAAGTTCTAAAAGGACAACTTTTTGTTTCTCCTTTTTGGCTGTCTAGCCTAGGCATTCTTCAGGTACCAGGAGGTCTCTAATAAAAGTTCCGTTCGAAGAGAGACAAATAGTTCTAATTTTCTCCTCATCTTTTTTGAGAGTCTGACCTCTACGCTTCATTTCGACTTGAAAGGCCAGAGGCTACGAAAAAAGTCACGCGTTCTTTTTCTTACATTCTTGGTATCGATCTTTCTATTTTATTAATCTATTCTGTCCGACCTTCTTTTGGTGATCTCTGAGAGGTTCTAGGACTTTTGTCGGAAGATATTATTCGTCGCTTCTTTTTGGAGCAAAAGAGAGACAATTTTTATCAGGAGATCAAGGACTCATTGGAGGTCCTGGGAAGCCATTTTCCCATTTGCTTGGGTGCCCTCTCCTTTTAAAATATCTCTTTCCAAGAAGCCAGTACTAGCTGATCTTTATCAGGTACGAAGAGAAAAGGTCACGAAAGCGAGATGTCCCTCTGGCTTTCAAATTCAATTTCGCTTATTTAATTTTCTACATAAGAGTGAACTGTGACTCTTATAATTGAGAGATCGAGGGTTTAACCCATTTTCCTGGGAGCCTTTGGCTTTTTAGTTGATCTACGGAAGGTAATCTAAATCATCTAATAGTGGAGAATAAATCAAAAGAAGAACCCATTTTATCTTTTTACAGTAACCAGGAGATTTTTTGCTTTTTCTAGGTCTTATCTAATCTCCGCCCATTTGATTATGCTTATAAGGTAAATATCAAAAGATCTGCAAGACCGGCTCATTTCTCCGCCCCTCTCGAAGATTGAAGGCCTTCTGTAGACTAATATCCTCATTCATTCCCATACCAGGTGCCTTCCGTACCATCTGCTCTCCCTTCTAGAACTTTGACTCCCTCTCTCTCATTATTTAGACTCTCCCTGAACCGTAAAGAATCACTCTCTTTGCTCCCTCCCTGCGCCCACCATGTACAACCATCGAGTCGATCTCAATCATTTGTATGTGCAGCTGAATCCAGTATGTACCTTTTGCACCTCCTTATGTTTTCGACTTGGAAGTAGACTCAGTTTTCTATGTTCTAAATAAAAAAATCGTTCTCAACTTCTTATAAACAGACTCTCAATTAAATGTACCAACTTTGTCTTCAAAACTGAACACCAAGTCCCAGCTGTGCACACTTTTCTATACTTTACTTGCATTAATTTTTAATTTCTTTCACTCTCTAATTCTACAGTAACCCTCTTTGGTTTAATGTACTTTTTCTGTGCTAGGAAGTATTTGCTCGCTCAATCAAAAAGCTCAACGATTAATATGGTCTCTATCTCACAACTATCGTTCTGAGATTAATTTACGCTATGTGATTACCGTAAAAAATTAAGCATAATTTGTAGTTTCTTGGCTTAATTTGAATCAAGAAATCAGATTTTGAGAATATTCCAATTCATTCTCTGCCAATCCTTGCTAAATTTGACCTAAATTGAGAGCTAGGAGGCCTAAAATACTACAGTAATCGGCTGAGTAGCCAAAAGCTCTCGTTTTTTGGGGGCTTTGGATTACCCAGCCATAGTAATATTTGAAATTTGACTCAAAAATCTAATTTTGTTTTTGAATTTCTCCGGCGAGAATACATTATTTTCAGTTGTGATAGAAAGCTTTCTAAATTAGTCTAAAAGGTACATGTTTTTCTAAGGAAATATTATCATAAGAGCTACCGTAATCTAGTGCAAAAAGGACCTCCTTGAACGTCAGAGCTTACAGTATTTGCCTTTATTTTGAATAGGAATCCTTCATTTTTACGCAGAAAAAGGATGTTTTGGTCTTTGTTGACTTCAAGTATCATTTAAAACAAAGTTCTTTTTAGAAAGAGGAGCGTGATCAACTATAGAAATTATACTTCCGCCTCATTAGAGCATCATAGACTACTGTAATTGGATCGGCGTCCTTTCGTACATAAAAGTATGCCCTCGGGGTTGGCAAAGAACCAGAAGTACAGCCACTGCACCCGTGCAATTTTCTTGCTGAACACTCGCCATTAATATCACCACTCTCGCGCTTTCCCTCTCTCTCTCGCTTGAAAGAAAACAAAATTTGGTTTCGATGCTTAATGTTATGAGCTGACGCGGCCTTCTCTCTGTTCACGTGAATTCACGCAATCAAATATTCTAATCTCTGTTGCCAGTGTACTTTTTATTCCTTCAAAATGCCTAAAATTAGCTACTGGCTCATTGTTATAGGGAAGAGAATGCCGATCTCTTATTTGAAGAAGTCCTCCCGTGCTGTCTGTAGAGTTTGCGGATGCATCGGAGCTGGATTCCATTATAATGGCCAAGTCTGCTCGTAAGTATTCCTGGAAAAATAACAAACAATCATTTAGATGTTGTCGAGTTTTCTTCATTCGCCAGACTAAACGAACTAGTAGACTTATTTGCTGCGACAACTGGAAGTGCGAAATGAGGCCAGGTACAGTAATCATTCGTCTTGGGGGACTTCCTAGGCTTCCTAAAAGCCGTTTTTTAAAAATGTTTCGCTTTAAATCTTCTTCAAACTCTAAAATACAGTAATGTTTGGCTTCAGGAGCTCAGGATAATTGCCGCCTTTGTCGCTACAAACGATGTTTGGCAGCGAATATGCAGCCAGCAGGTATGCCGCCAATTTTATTTGTTGAAAGGAATACGGTAATTTTAGTGGTTGGCTCGCAGCCTTATACGAGAAAAGGCTTAAAGCGGGAGAAAAAGCCTGAGGATGTGAAGAGAGAGCGAGAGAATCGACGCGCAGGAGCTCGACAGAAGGTTGCAAATAATCAGAAGAAGGGTTTGATCGTCCCGCGACCAATCCATCCAGTTAAAAATGAGCTGGCTAGCAGCCCTCCCAGCCAGTCAATCATCTCACCAGCGTTGACTACAAGCTATTCGCCATTTCCGGATCTCAGTCTTGCCGAATTGAGTCCCCTCGTCTTCACTCCAGTTGTGAAAGAACCAACCAATTTTGGGCAAGATCTTCTCCTTCCAATCCAGAACATCGACGTGAATGTCTTGCTCATCCAACAGTGAGCTGAATTCTTGAATAAAATCTAAATAATTTAGGCTGGAAGCTCTTGTCCTGGTTCAATCCTTCAATCCTTTTACGTCTCCAACGATGGCCAATTCAATCTTCCAGTATAACCCAGAAATTGGACAGCAATTGAGATCCATCATTTGATCATTTTCGAGTAGCCCAAACTCTTGCAAAATTTTCTAAACTCTTCGGGTTACTGTAGCCATCCTATCTCCTCTTCTTAACTCCCAAGGATCATTGCTTTTGCCCGTGTTTGTCCTCTCGTTTCGTCTGCAATCAGACTTGTACCTTTATATTTCTCTGATGGATTCTCATAGATGTACCATTTGAATTCTCTCTTCCCCCTTTATCGTGTGAACATTCTCATTAGCCGATGCGATGCCTAATTTGCCCTAATTATTCCCATCGTTCTGATGATTTTCTGCTGTAAATAAAATCTCGGATCTCTTTACGTCAGATGGATCTCTTCGACCCATTTGTGCTGTTTTATGTTCAAGAGAGAGGTAGAATATAAATGTCGTACACTTGCACTTTTCATCTGATTTGGGTAATTCGCCATGAGCTGTGACCAGCGAGGATTAGAGCTCTTTGTATGTATGTGTTTTTTTTCTCTACTTGCTTCCTGCCTATCAGTCTGGGTCTCGAGAGATGAAGGTCGTCACATAGCCAGTGTCGAATAATCCAATTACAGAATATGTCAAAATGTGTGCTGAGGATTGT
Source organism: Oscheius sp. JU1382 (assembly GCA_932521405.1). Lineage (NCBI taxonomy): Eukaryota > Metazoa > Nematoda > Chromadorea > Rhabditida > Rhabditidae > Oscheius > Oscheius sp. JU1382. Next base: position 9,973,610 of record OW051479.1, read on the forward strand.
GTTACGGAACTTGGAGATGATTAGGTTTTGATTCCGATAGATCAAGAGGGAGCCAAGGGGTCTTTTTTGAATTTTTGAGCCAAAAAAGAATAGGAAATTGGACTACTTCTTGCCTAATTATATCGTAATCTTTTACTAACTTTTATTGATTTCGATACATTTTAGCGAACGTCTTCTTGTGGCTAATACTCAATTCCATCGCAATTTGAACGAATTAGAAGAATTTTATAGTCTGTTTAGTACATAACTACGTATTCACGCTGCCAGAGACTGAGTTTCCGCACTTTGAGACCCATTTTATCCTAAAAGTCAAACATTTAGGGGGGTTTTAAATCAATTTTGTGGTCAGTTTGGAGCGAGAAGCTATCGCTTTTAATTGCTCCAAGGCTCTCGAAAACAACCATAATCTTCCGCACTTTGAAGGACCTATTGTATTGTCTGAGGTTGTTATTTTACATTTCATATTACCCTTTTTCCTTAACAAAAAAATGCTAAATTTCGTACATTTAGCAACAGAAAAGTGATGAAATAAATCCGAAGAAATGGCATGATCCAAGTCATCAGATTAGCCCGATGCGGTTTTTAGCTGTAGCATTTACTTTCAGTCGATGTACATTTCCAGAAGAAAGAATCCAATAGTCTATGTACAAGAGATTAATCGAAAGTGCCTGAAGCCCATACTTTAGCTAGAAAATGGAACATCAAAGCAGAAAACACGGGAATATACGAACATAATTGTATTTTGTACGTATTTTTGTTTATTGAGGGTTACTGTCTATTTTTAGGAGACAATTTTTTCTATTCAAAAAATCGGGGTTTGTGAGGGGAGACCCATTTTATCATTAAAAAAAAGATCTTTAATAAATTTTAGGATAAAAATGGGTCTCGCCACAAAAGCCCCTTTTCTCGGCGCATCAGCTATCGTCTTTTTTGACTATCAACCACTGCGCATCAACTTGCTTTATCCTAAAATTTAGTTTAAAAAAGCCAAAAGTGGGTCTCGGAGCGGAAACCCCAATCTTGGTGTAACGTGAATAGGCAGTTATTTCGTCTTTTTCCTTTTTTTAGCGCCCAAATCTATTTTTCTTCTGGTTCTTCTTTTAGACCTCAGGATTACTGTGGATTTGATTCTATCCCTTTTTCTGATTTTATCAGCGGGAAATAAGGCTAATTGAAAGACGTCAGCTGCGTCAATTTTTATGCCTTTAATTTCCTGCTCTCTATATTATAAAGAACAATTCAAATGGCTCTTCAGCTAATCTATATTGATCTCAAGAATCTGCTATTATCTCCTGTTTAAACTATAGAAAAGATTTCAAATGCAGAGATCTATTTATTGAAGTATCCAAACATCATAAATCTAGATCTGAATCCCTTCCGTTGAAGTTTAAGAGTCACAGTTTGAAACGAACAGGGTCTACGAGAGTATAATGACGCCAAATGTACACTTCATTTCTCTTCTCTTTTTAAATAATCTCATAAAATTGACTCAACTCCGACTAGTCAAGTCGCTTCGTATCTTCCAACTTCAGTCTTTCCTATTTCCATTTTTTTGCAAAACAAATAGGCTCCGTTTGGAAGTGAACGCGGAAGGATAATAAATAAAATAGAGACTAATGAGTGAACAAATGTTTTTCTGCGGAGATATGCTGATTTTCTGGCCTGATTGAACTTATTCGCTTGCAGGGAAAAAAAAGTTCAAAGAATTAAGTTGATTCATTTCGTCAAAGGGAATGAGAAAAATTGGCATAAAGTTTGATCTCAATTTTCAATTCAATCATCACTTGATTAAAAGAAATGACTGTGGGGTTGTTCCCTGTTCAGTTCATATCTGCAGAAGCGATTTTCTTATGACCTCTAAACTGAGAAATAAATAGTCTAAAATGACTATTTTATTCATCTTCGAGCTCCAATTATTTCCCCAAGAAAAAAAATTATTTTCATCCATTTTTTCGGTATTTTGACCTCAATTTTCACGGTAAACCATCGCTTTGGCTATATAATATAGCCTGTTCATAAAAAGATGACATCCTTCGTATCGCGGTGAGACCCAATTTTTATCCTAAAAAGGCCTTTAATTACCGTATTTCTTCTAATAAAAGCCGGTCCATCAGGGGGTTGAATCCCCGGCGTCTATTAGAAGAAATACGGTAAGTAAATTTTAGGATAAAAATGGGTCTCGCTTCGAAAACCCCTTTCTTGGATACTAAGGATGACGTCTTTTTTATGAAAAGACTATAAACTTTAAAATTGCGTCACTTCCTTCTTCTCTTCTATGCTAGTTTGATCTCTGATGGAATTATGCACCAAATTAGTAGTTATATATTAATCTTTTTTACCTTTTCCATCTTGTAGCAGAGATCCCTCCCTCTTTATCCCACGTTTACGTAATAATTAGCTATCATTTGGCATTAGAATTCGTTCATGGTAAGTTGGATTCAAACTCTTATTATTTGCTCAAATTATAGAAGAAACATTTTGACTTTTTTTGAATGGCGGGACTGATTTCCTTCAAGCTATTTATCTCATAATCTGCTTTTTTACGTAGCTTGAATGCGGAGGGGGATTGGAGGGTTAAAATCCCTTTTTGAAATAGATCAGTCTGGAACCTCCGCAGGATTTGCAAATAGACAAATAGAAAAATGAATATGAGAGTACACCATAATAATTAGTTGAACATCTGGCCAGCCATAACATTCCAGATGGAGTTATCACCTTTTTCTAGAATGTTCAGCAGAGGCTTCTTTTCTTCAATTATTAATTATTATAATGAATCTTCTATCTTTCTGTGGGATTTTGAATGGTTTGAGAAGAGTCTTAAAGTTGCAGAGAGCCTATTTTTAAAATCTTAGATCCTGAATGAAACAGTAAGAGTTGAACCTAGTTCCTAATTGAGAAATTAGCTGCTCTGCTTTTCAAGTCTTTTAAAAAGCGGAAGAACTACTCTAAAAATTGCCTTTCTTGGAATGTAAGTAGCCGAACATCTGTCCATAAATAATACTTCAATTTGTCATTTTATTTGCACCTTTAAGTCTCGATCTCTATCCTTTTCCCGTCTTTAATAGGAAGAAATAATTGTAAAAAATAAACTTCCTTAAATAATATGATTTATCCAAGTTCTACTTGAACTCTTTCCAGACTTTTCTCCTTTTCGAAAATGAGTGAAAACAAGACGGTCGAGATAGTTTCCCCCAATAGATCCGCTTATAGGAAAGTCGTACTCTCGGGGTTCAAAGTAGAGCAAATTGAGAAATGTTGAACCCGACTGAGCTTCCTTTAAAAGTCCATTGCGGCGTGAAGTCTCTCATTTCATTCCAGTTATCTTCCTCTCTTCAGTTGCTACTGCTTTTCTCCTTTCTTCTAAATTCCAGACAGTGTACTTTGTACCTATTCTATCTTAAAGAGTCTTGTACATGAAGCTTAAATTTGAGGAAAAAAAGTGTGATTTGAATTATTTCAACTCAGAAGCCAGTCTGATTTAATCTATCAGTCTCTCCCTCTTTCTCTTCTTGGCTATAGGATTGAATTTTGTAATATAACCAAGTTTTTCTCCTAAATAGCTTTAAAAAGGAAGGAAGAACGCGTAAATTTTAAAATTTTAAAGCTAATGACACCAAGCGTACGAGATGTTTTGATTCTCGGCCGTTCATTTATCCCCGTATTTTGTTCATTCGTATGGCCTTCGCAGCCAGCCTCATCCCTTTAATTTTCAGCTAATGGCCAGCTCAATCGCTCAAAAATGCCAAGTCTGTGGGGCCGATCACGCCGGGTTTCATTACAATGGTATCGTCTGTAGGTGAGTCTTCTCTTTTTTTTAAAATTTACCATCTTCAATTCGATGTTTCCAGCATCTGTAGAGTATTCTTCCTTCGGCAAACCAATAGAAGTTCGAATATTCTATGTAAAAAATCAGGAAATTGCTTAATTCGCCCAGGAGCACAAGATAATTGCCGAACATGTCGCTATAAAAAATGTCTTTCAATTGGAATGGATCCCAGAAGTGAGTTCCCTCTTGTCTCCCTACAGTAATCCCTTTAGGTGTTGGAGTTCTTAAGAAAATAAGAGAAATGGAAGGTTATAATTCCAAAAGCAGTCCAACCACCCCTTCTTCTTCATCTTCAACTTCTAGCCGTTCCTTCCGCTTTCGAAAGTCTCACAAGCCTCCCAAACAATCGCCTCTCCTGCAGCCAGCTGATAATTCTCTTTCTCAGCCGTTCTTCCCTCAAACAGCTACCTCTTCCTGGACTCCTGAACCTCAAAGAAATTTAGGACCTCTTCTTCCAACTTCTTCTTTCTCATCGCTAGAACATAATCAAATGGTAGAGAGAGAGAAACCTCAAAAAAAGAAATAAATTATAGAATTTTTCTACTTTCTTCTTTCATCAAGAGCCAATTTCTTCAGATTTTCTCCCTCAAATAACGTAAAGGCCTAATAATTATAAAATTGTCGCATCCTCTTAGATATTATGACACTAGTTTTGAAGATCAGCAATTTAATCCAACTGGAATGATATCAAAACACACCGAAAAGTTTATTAATAAAAGCTATCCATCTGAATTTCTGGTTCAGAAGTGTGTTGTAAGTTAAGAATAATCTCTCATTTCCTCAATTTTTCTATAATCTTGATCTCTAATTTCTCCTTATTTTAGGCTAGATATCACTCTGCTTTATTCACCAAGGCGCCAGTTATTGTCCCAGGAGATATTGAAACAATTATTCTATGTCATAGGTACTTTTATTTCTAATTCAACTCTTCTGTTTCTAGGTTGTCTATGAATGAATTGGGACCAAGTCCAAGCACAGCTTATATGAATTTGAATATTCCGTTGGCTGAAGTAATCGCCAGACCTGAGTTGTGTTCCTCCAGGAGTACGGTTAATCTTTTCTTTTTCTTTTTGGGGAAAATGAACCATTTTAAGGCTTGTATGGATTCGGTGGTTCCATCTAATTCAGTTAGATATGACTTCCCTCGGACTTATTGCCGATGGGTTATGTCTTTCGTCGACTTTTTGCAGTCAACCCACTACTTTTCTGATCTTTCCATCGAAGATAAAGTTAATTCACCTTATTTCTTCACAAAGAGACTCCTTTTCCAGCAAATTTTGATCCAATACAACCTGGTGGATTTCCACTTCTATGCTTTGTTGGAATGCCAATTAAGGAATCGCTATCGGCCAGGAAATTGGAAAGATTTCAGTCAAAGATTCGGTAAAGTTGGAGTTGTCAGCACGACGTATGATAGGTCTGACTGCACCATTTGTCCATATTTTCAGGTTTGCACAAGTCGCCCACACGTTGAATGTCTTCACATCGGATGTATTGGAGCCTCTTGTAGATGAGCTCAAATTCGATGAATATGAATATAACGCGGTTAAGGTTATCGCTGTTTTCTCTGCTCGTAAGTAATTCAAGAAAGAAAAGTTACCAACAAAACTTGGAATTTTCTCCTAAATCTTGAGATTTTTAGCTGGAAATATGTCAGAAAATGGCCAAATGAAGTGCAACTTTATCCGAGATGCTTATTCAACAAACCTACAGAATTATATAGCAGACGCCTATCCTGAACTACCTCAAACAGCTCAACTCTACCGGCTCAAACGACTTCTCGATCTAATCCCTTTGGTTAAAAAAGCCAGTCAGCCGTTCTTTTTCGGTCTAGCTCAGATGGTCATCACAAATCAGGGGGGATTAGCCGGAACTCTTACTTACGACATCCATGTGAAAGAAATAAATTGTGAATGAGACTGGTTTTCAATGAGGGTGAGGGGAAGGGTCAGTAGAAGAGAGGGAAACAGTTGCACCGGATGTGCAATTATCTCACGCGCACTTTCCTTCGGGAAAAGAGGATAATTCTCGAGGATGAGACTGCTGCATTTCACTCTTCTTTTCTACCTTTATAAGCAAATCGAATCAGTAAGTTGTGTTCTCCTCTTTGAGGCCAAATTTCCTCTAAACTTATCACTTTTTTTCCAGCAATGTGGTGGACTTTTCGGCTGTGGAGGAGGCTTTAATAACTGCGGTGGCCAGCAAAATCAAATAAATACTCTCCCTCAAGGATTCAACAGCGGTAGTGGAGTTAATTTTCAAGATTCTCCTACTCCAAATCATCAATTATTTAAATGGTAATGGCAGCGTCTAAAAAGAACAAGTTTTAGGAGAAGAAGGGCACTTCTAAGGAGAGTAAAACGAGCTAAACGATCGATTGAGGATGAAGGAGATCATTGTCCAATGGATTTCTTGAGAAAGACTGTCAATGATGTGAGAATATTTCATTTAGAAAAGAGTAATCGATCTCTCTAGGGAATGACGGGAAATCCAACGCATTCAATGAAGAAGATTTACGCCTTCTTGACGTATCTAGATAGACAAGATTTGGGAATAGTCTGCAGCAAGGATAAATTCACATTCACTTCATTTTCTCAAGGCTATTGCTTCCAGGCGAATAATTCTACTGGAGAAGGTTGTCTAATTTTTGAAATATAAAGAATAATTTATTATGCAAAAGCGAGGAGAATCAGCTTTACAGTCCTAGTTTTATAGAACTTACCCGAACTTTAATGTTAAAAGTATTTAAAAAAAAAAAACCATTTCATCTACCCTACTTGTCAGCGAATAAGCAAGCAAATTAATGTAACAATCGAACAAAGAAGATCAACATTAAAACTAAGGGCAGTAATGTTGCTGGTGCGGACATTGCCATCAAATTGATGTAGCAATCGAGGTTCTTTACGGGGACTTCCACCAACCGTGCGCCGACGTAGTTCAAAGGACTGGCGCGATCACAAACCAACGAGTTCTTATCTCTAATCTGAAATAAAAGACTACTGTAAAGTTGAGAATCGACTAACCACATTGCTTCCTCTTATCCAAGCTAGATATTCACTGCTTTGACAATCGCAGTGGAATGGATTCCTCAGAACGATCGTTCCCTCTTTGAGGCTGTTTGCTAATTGTCTGAAGGCTGGAGTCAAAGTGAAGAATTGATTCCTAAAAAGAGTCATATATTTTATTTCTTTGATTCCTCTTACCGGCTTAGGTCTAGATTATTAACCAAATTGAGACAAGATTGATTAACATGAAGAGTCTTCAAAAAATTCTGCCTTAAATCTAGTCGAGTAATTGAGGGGAAAGGACACGGCAGGTCGTAGGGCACAGAAGAGAGGAAATTGTAAGACAAATCTAAGACCTAAAAAAGAATAGGATAAAAACAATTTTTAAAAGAGTGAATCAACCTGTAGATTTTGGAGATTTGCCCGTTGGAACATCCTCATCATCAATTGGAATTGAATAGTTCGATTTAGGGTTTGAGTAAAGGCTCGTCGAAGATAAAGCTGGAAAATCTATCAATTACCTTGCTGGTCTTACCTCAGTCAAATGGGGTGTGTGACTGAGAAAATCCACATCAGACTCTTTGAGAACAATTTCATTGTTGGAGAGGTCAAGAATCCTGAGATTTGGCAGGCCCTTGAGGGCATTTGGATTGAGATTAACTGAAATATCCTTAGCTAAGTTTATTTATTTGCTGCCTACCAATATAATTAGCAGAAATATTCAAAACCCATAATCTGTTGTGAGAAACTCCGCCGAAGAGAGAAGTGGCTGGGAGATCTTGGAAATTATTCCCATGGAATGTGACCTTCTCCAGTGATCTAAAAAAAAAATTAATATTTTTCTACCAAAAAAAGGCCCGCTTTTCTCGTGGGAGATATCAATCAGCCTTTCCTGTCTTTAGTGCTGCCAGATCTGACCGGGCAATGAATTGCTCTCACGGGACGGATGGCTGTCATGTAAACGAGCCCTCTATTGGCTCCCCTCAGAGGCTTAACAACATAGAGAGCCTTCGGCTTCCTAATTGGTGACCCGCAAATTATTAACAGCCAGAATTAGGTCAGATCGGTTAGCGACAGCACCTGGCCGTTTCTCCATCAAATTAGAGTTCTAAAGGACTCTGAAAGAACACGCAAAGGTGCCCTAGAGACCTCTAAAATGAAGAAAAAGGCTGCGGATAGGGTCTTTTAAAAGGAATATAAAGAGGCTTAAATCTCCTTTCAATTTTAAAATTAAAAATTCCAGAAAATTATGCCTTTCCCCCTATTAATTTGAGATTTCCGTAGTCGTAGGAGATCAAAAGCTACAAAAATTTCGCCTTTCTAGACTAAACAGGCAAATTTTTCCCGCTTGCTAGGACATCTGTACCTTCTAGTTGGCTTTCTGGAACATATGGAAGGCCTTCTAGTTGAATACTAAGCGCTCTGAGGGTGATTTGAATGCCTAACTAGATGGAAAACCTAGCCCTCTAAAGTTGAGACTCACTTGTAGTGGTTATTGACGTTGAGAAAGATGTCCGTATCAACGAATTGAGCATTTATGCACGAGAGTTCGCCGGCATCCTCCTTGCATTGACAAGCTGCGTGATCGGCCAGCGATCCGCGACAGACATACTGCGAATTGGGATCCTGCTCCTGGGGGTATCGAGGACGGTCGCGCTCGCGACTAGCCACGGGACTGGCCACAGCCAGGCAGAGAATCAGCCACGGCCGTATTCTGGTACGCTAGAATTTAGAATTCAAGGGGAGAAACATGTCAACAAGGCAGGGCAGCTGACTCAAAATAGGATTTCTAATCCTCCTACTGTAGCTGCTGCCTTTAAAGGGCAAAATGAAAGAGAGGGGAGCTCAGAAAGTGGCCTAATAAACTTGCAGAGTGACACACAAAGAAGGAAGGAGAAGGGTGCAAACGACAGCTCTGAGAAGCCCTCGTTTAGGGGAGGGAAGAATGAGTAAAAAGTAGATCTTGGAAAAGCTTTTTCGCTTTGAACAATGGCGTGCTGAAGGTGAGACAGATGGGAATTTATGACTCTCTCAGGGTCTGAAAAGCTGAGGGAGCTCAAGAAGCATTTTTTGCTGAACTCTTTATCGTTTCAAGTCAAAGTGATCGTAATCTCTCAATTTAAGCTATTTTAACTGGAATTTCAATTGAAGGAGATCAAAATCTACAAAAAAAATATTAAAAATTGCTCAAATCCTGAGGAAAATAGAATTCTGAGTGGGATTTCTTGAAGAATTTTTGCTGTTTTTTTTTTAAAATAAAATTCTAGAAAAAATCAGGACTTCAGATTTATAGAACATAAAAAATAAAAAAGATCTCTTTAAAATTGATAAAAATTATGAATTTCTAGACTACAGTAATCATAAATGGACGCGTGAATTCAAATTTTCGTGGGTTTGCAGTGGTTTTTCTAGGAGATAATGTTTTTCTAAGTTGTAGAAAAATCAAGGGCTACAAGTTTGAATAAAAATTAACAAAGGTTTACGGTAAATAAGGGGAGGAGGAAATGAAATGCTCTTCCGAAAAAAAATCCACTAGATGCTGCTCGAGTGGCAATTCAGTAGCGATATGAGGCTGTCAAGATCTAATCGGCCGGGGAGGAGGAGGCCAAGAGAGAGACAAAAGACCAGCCGCCTGCGGATAAACGAACATCCAATGAACTTCCAAAATCTCAGCCGACTCCACCCCCCAGCAAGAAGAGAATTTGATTTAGTTGAATGCAGCCCAAACGATGACCCGTTCCCCCCAGGGAGATCTTTTTCCAGCTTTTTGAGATCATCAGATCAAAAAGTCCTCCCTGCCAAATTAGGTTGAAGAAGTAAGTAATGGATGCTTCTATGGGCAGTCGAGCGGAAATACGGCCAGCCATCGATCGTCGCGAGGTGTCAGAGGGCCAGCGAGAGTCCGCTTCCGTTGCGGAGACGCCGATTTCCCGTAAACTCTTTCCCAAATTTTATATGCAAACTCACAACCCTCCTTGATTATTAGTTTCCCCTCATATCTCGCGACCAATAAAAATCCCCCCGACTGGAATTAGATAAACTTAGATTGATTGCAACAGCTGCTAGTTCAAGTCGGAAGGAAGAGAGAGAGAGGGAAACTAATTCATAAAGGCTTATTTTACACCTTCATGAGTGTAGTAAAGATCAGTTTACATTCCCTCTCTGGGTTCGTGTAGTCTTCACAGCGCGCTTTTTAAAAATTCAAGGCATCTTCAGACTTTCCTTTGAAGACTCAAAACCTTTGGACCCTTTTTTGAGGAATTTTTCCTCAAAATTAAGTCTAGAAATTTATAGAAATGTAAAAAAACCTTATGAATTTTCTTAAAATTTGGCTTCTTTTACCTATTTCTTCATGGAAAAATGAAAAATTTCTTCATAAATCCTGAAATTAGGATTGCTTTTGTCAAATATAGCTATAAATCGAAAATTCGCTTCAAAATGCAACACATTGGCTCGCTTTTGAAAAAGAAATCAACTGACTTTTTTAAGGAAGGAAGAGAAATCCAGGAGGAAACCTCATTTCTACCCGAAAATTATAAAAGAAGATATGAAAAATTGATGGATTCTTCTCTCAAAAGAGAGAATTTTCCTAGGAGATGAGATGGATTTGAGACTGATCGAAGATTGCACTTGATAACCTTATTTTTGTCGAGAAATTTGAAGTCAATTATCCCACTCAATCTCTCAGGAATTCTTTGAATCAAGAGGAATACTTTATAGTTCTAAAAGTTTGAGCGATCTTCTCACAAATATCCAATTTCCCTCACTGAGTCTTAAATGGGAAGCAGATGATTGTTTTTTTTGGAGAAGAGAGAGAAGAGAATGTTTTTGAAGTCGAAACGACTCAAATTTCTGACTGAGGTTAGCGAAATTGATCTAGGCTGGAGGAAATGGACTCAATTAAGACCACGGGAAAAGCGAGAGAAGCAGGAGCATGATGGATTTGCCCCTCAGGCTGTGTAACGCTAATGTGTGTGTGTCATATGGCCAACAGGAGCCCCAACAGGAGGTGGCTTGGGGCATGCAAATGCAATGAAGCAGTCTATTATGAGAGCTGCTGGACACAAGAGGGAGGGAGTGCCCAATGTGAGCAACAATTGAATGAGGATGGGCGGGGGATTAGGGCCGTTCTGACTTATTTATCACTCATTTCTATCTATTTCTTCTCTAGATTACTGTCGAAGCAGGCTTTTTTCTTGAATTACAGCTTTGATTGTACTAATTCTTGAGAAAATCCCCTGGAGGAAGTGAAAAAAGAGACTCGAAGAAACCCAGCCATTAATCTGCTTCACCAACTCGAAAAACCAACTTGACATGTAGCTATTTGCTCTTCTAGCCTTCTGGCAGTTATTCAACACCCCTCAAGGGGCTCGGGGAGTCAGCAGATGCACTCAACGCTCATTGAAATGCCATTGGGGGTTTCTTTGTCGGAGGAGGAGGAGAGAAAGTGGGAGACTCTGGTGGACCACCCAGACTGCCTAATTGCCGGGGCTGGATTAGTCCAGCCTAGTGGCAACAGAGACGGTAATTAGCAGGCAGAGGACGCCAAAGGGATAAAGATCCCGAGAGGGCAGATGGAGACATAATTTTTTGGTGGGACAGGCTCACCTTCTTGGCAGAAATTGGCTAAGTTATAGGAGAAAATGCCGTCAACTATCCCTTTTGGATCAGCCATTTCGAAGGCTCATTCGATGACTAAAAGCGAGAGAAAGAGCATTGAAATTACTGTTACTTTGGCTCCTAGTTATTCCGATGGGAAAGTTATTCCTTCTCCCCTCAAAAATTGTATTCTCATCAACAATCGGAGAGAGAGAGAGAGAGTAGGAGGAAAAATAATAGCAGGAGCCTAGAAATTAATTCCAAGCTGACTAGGGAGTGCTCAAAAAAGCGAGAAAGAGTCGGTTTTTCAACGAGAATTGAGGTGGGCAGATTTCTTTCTGGGGTTTTTTTTCTCTTTTTTTGAGGTATTTTTTTGATGGAAAACCGCCAATTTTGGCTCCTTTTGTGAGTCACACTGTCACATTTCCCAATAGATTTTGGTTTCCCCCCTCTCTTTTCAGCCGCCGCCTTTGAATATTTCACTTTTCTTTCAGCCAGCCATTTTCTCTATTGAAATCTTCTTAGAAACGGCGAAATTTCCATATAAAAGCTGTGAGAATGATAGAATCCTGGTTTAGAGCTTTTTCTCCCCACCCCCCTCTTTTTTTTCAACCCTTATGGTTGACCGTTTTGTGTGCGTAAGTGCGCCCCAACTCTCTCTTTATCACTTTTCGATCTGACGAAATAAATTAATTTTTTGCCCAATTCTTTGGGATTTTTGAGGAGAATTCATCAGCCAGCTTTAAAGTTAGTCTATTTAACTAATTTGGGTTTTTTTCTGGCTAAAATAGGCCTTTTTCCAGGCCAGTGATGATTTTCCCTGGACGGAGTGACCGTTTCCATGGAATTACTGTCCTTACGGCTTTGTTAAAGCCAGAAGCGAGAGAGAATTTTGAGAAAAACTTGGAAGAATCATTAAACTCTTGGAAAGAGACGAATAGACGCGGAATTTGGTTCAAAGTTCCTCTTCAGGTAGATCACTTTTTAAATTAACGCCTATCTCAATCCATTTTTTTGGATAAATTCTCCTAACTTTTGAGGAAATTATAAGGCTGCGAAAGTGGAAAGTTTATTTTTAAAAACATGAAAAATTTTTTTTAAAAAGACGATTTTTGAGGCCAGAGAGCCTAAACTCGCATTTTTTTTCTTTTTAAATTTTGTAGGAAGCGATCTTGTAGAGGAAATCAAGGAATTTTGGATTAAAACGATGGGAAATTAGCTTAAAAATGAGCGTTTTCTTCCTCCTAATTCCATAGTCAAATTGGTCTTTAGGATGCCATTTTGGTGCCAATACTAATAAAGCACGGATTTGTTTACCACCACGCTCAAAAGAATTTTGTTATGTTGACGAAATGGCTGCCAAATGAGTTGAACAACCTTCCGCTTTACGCTCATACTCATATTGGAGTTGGAGGGCTGGTGGAGGATTCGAATGGAAGGATCCTCATGATGAGGGAAAAACGGCAAAGAAGCGGCTATTTTGGCTGGAAATTTCCTGGAGGACTATCCGATCCAGGAGAAGATATCTTTCAAACTGCAGCTAGGGAAGTATTCGAAGAGACTGGTGTCCAAGCAATTGGGGAAACTGTAATTCTCTTTAGGTGAGACAAAAGGCAGCAAAAAAAGTTTCTTCCGTTGCCGGGAATCGAACCCGGGCCTTACGGGTGAGAGCCGTAAATCCTAACCACTAGACCACAACGGACATGTCTGTGCAACGCTGGGCGGCCAGCTACGTTCCCCATTGACAATATTACACTCACTGTTATTGCAGACAATCGACGACCAGCCAATTTCCTGGCGTAGGAGACATCTATTTTGTGGTTTCTATGTCTCTCAGAGATGCGAATAATTCAGAAATTAAAGTTTGCCCCCAAGAGACGGAAGAAGCCCGCTGGTTTACACTGTAATTCCCCAGCTCTTCGATTGGAAATGTGGAAATTTTAGGGATGAAATTGAGAAGCTAAGCGATGCCGATCTTGCCCCATTCGTCAAAAGAATTATGCTAGAATTTAGGAAAAATAAAGGAAAAGAAGTAAATTCTAAAAGAAGCCAGGGAATATTTGCAGGCAATGAGACAACACATCGTCGACTTCAATGGTAGAGAGATGATGATGTTCATGGCCGGTGAAGGCACGGGTTCTCATCTGTGATACTTTTTTTCAATAAAATACAAAGGATAGAAGCCAGTGTCTGCTTAAATAATTGTAAAACCGGGTTTAATCTGACATACTTGGGGAATTTCTAAGTATATTATTCGAATAAGCACAAGAATATTTCGTCACAAGTATACAACCCAGTTTATCAATGCAGTGCTTTTAGAGTACTGAATCCGATCCGGTTTTCGGATATTTTTGGAGGAGTCCAATGGACGATTGGGTTCAAAGACCTTGGAATCCTCTAAAGCCTAATAGAAGCATTTTGCTATAAATTTAAAGCTTGCTTATAATTCTGCTTATAATTTTAGCAAAAAAAAAAAACGAATTCTCAACCTTTTTCATTGCAGTTACAGCCTTCCGATCAACATGGATTCCCCCAAAATTAGCCTAATTTTAGTAAATGCTGATTGTATCCCTCTGATTCTCCAAAAGGTAAGAGTCTTCCATCGCTAAATTCAAATTTTTAGATGAGTGCAATCGCCTTTTCCCGAGCTTATCGCACATGTAAAGGAGTGAAAAAAATAGCCGATAAGAATGTCAAATCGTTACAAATTGCTCCTCACCACCAGCTTGGACAACTAACCTTGAGGAGTTTCACCTTTGGTTCTAAAGGAATGGAGATAAGGCATCTAAGAATTGATGTTCATGATGACGAGAGCTACAAAAATATCTTTAAATCGTTTTTATTTACTGGTGAAAGTATCAGATACTTAGAGTTTTATAACCTGGAGCAGTATGACTTCTTTAGTCAGTTTAAAGCGTTTTACTTATTGAGCGAGAAGTGGGATTTGCACATTTGATCGTAAAATAAAGATGACCCTTTCTACTGCGCTTTTATTATTACGGCCATCGATTTGTACCCCTCCTTTTGATTCCCACGATTCTGATGAATTTTTATCTTCCATTTGATCGTCATTATGTCCTTCCAATCCTCCAAAAAGTAAGAATCCTTTATCTCTTTTAAATAAAATTTCTAGATGGACTCGATTTCGTTCAGTCGAATGTATCGAACCTCTAAAATAATAAAGCAAATTGCTGATAATAATAGAAAATCATTCAAAATTCGACCAGCTTTGAAGGATGGAGAGACTATCAATGTAATCAAGCAGAAGTGCTTTTATCTCAAAAATCAGAAGAAAGTCTCTTGTGCGAGCATTACTCGATCGAGACTCATTGGAACTATCAGCCGATGTTCATTCTTCGCGTTGAAGACGAGAAAAGATGCCGAAGCGTTGGACTTTTTTAAACTTGATATCGATTCGGATAAAAGCAACTCAGAATTACCACTTAATTAAATATTTCTGTGATGGAGTTTCTTTATTTTGGGGAGATATGTATGTCTCTTTTGAAGCCTCTTTAAATCCTTTGAGCTCTCCCCGACTTTAATCTCGCTCTCAAATTTATTTACCAAAATTAAATGAAGAAAATAACTATTTACATGTTCATTCGTGACCTTAGATCTCTCTTTCTTAGCTCATTCAATAACGAATTCGGCAGGCCGCCAGAAGACGAGATTCCTCTTGTCGTATTCGTTCTCAATCATTGGCAGATGCTGATAGATTCCATACATTCGCTTACCCTGAAAGAGTCTATTTATTGGGAACTTTAGGGGAATAATTTAGAGGAGAGGGTGTGGGAGATGTTTTGGCTCAAGTCAGGTCCTCAGACAAATAGACTTACGGGAATCGCAAGTGGGAGATTATTCCAGATTCCGTGGATTGGTGAACAGGAGACGGCTACTAGGAGGCAGAGCAACAAAACTAAAAATAAATTTATTTGATTTTCTTTTTTCCCAACTCTTATTTTTCTACAAAATTTTAGCCCTTGATATCCTCTTGAATTTCTAAAGAGAATTCAAATTTCCAAGCTGATTCATTAATTCTTCTAAAAAGATGTAGATTTCGCAATGTTGTAGAGGAGATCAAGCGTTATCAATTTGTTACTAGAAATTCCTTCAAGGTGGAGAAACCTTGACCACCAACGCAAGCTTATACCCCAATAGAAAGTCGTACTTTCTCATAACATCATTTCCCCCGTATTTCTTTTTTCTGCAGAGCGTGTGAAAGAACGTACAGACTGGATTTTCTAGACTAACTAATCCATTAGAAGACTTTCGTAAGCAATTTCAATTCGCTCATCTGAAGCCTCTCCCTTTCACTGATCAGCCTGTTCAGTTTTCGAAGAACAAGGAAGGAAAAGTCTATAATTGACCGAGAAAATGTCATTTCAAGTTCTCTTTGCTTATAAAATTAGATGGATGAATAATGTTCGTTCAGAAAATGTATGAGTTTTTAAGCCAGGAAAAAGTGACGTTTAAGTAGTTGGGACTAAGTTTTGGAGAAAGGGGGAGGCCACCTAGAATTTTAAAAGACACAAGGAAGCTCGCAAAAGAACCCAAAAGGTCGAATTTTTAATTTTACAAGCGCTAAAAACTTGAGACTAAAGCGCTAGCAATCTTTCTTTTCAAAAGCTAGAGAAAATCGTTCATTCTTGTTGATCGCTACAACTCTCATCTAATTCAACTAGCAGGCACTGTAAGTTTTTAATAACTCGATGGTGAGAATTGCCCTGAAGAAGACCCTATCCCTCAACTTAAAAAAGAATAAAACAGCTCACCTAGAAGAGAAGCACGCATACCGAGTATCAGAGGGGTCAAGACGGCTCCTTCCCAGTCAAGTCTCCGCCTTCAGCTCCGCCCCGAAATTTCTCTCCCCTCTCTCTTCTATTACGTATTTGATTAAAAATAGACAAAAATAGGATCATCAGAGGGAAATAAAAGCTAGAAAACAATAAATCATCATTTCATCTCACAATCTTTCTTCGTTTTTTTGAACTCCTGAGAGAGATTTAAAGATTGGAGGTAATTGGATCCAAACTGGTCAAAGTAAATTCAAATGTGTTGTCCATCCCACGAGGTTCATTCCAGATCCAATTTCAAAAATGTCGCGAGGCTATCTTCCATCTCTTCTTAAAGTTGCAAGACAACGGCAAACAGACAAATTTTGGTCACAATTTTGCCATGGTTAGACCATTAAAACCAGGAAATATCTGTTCACTCGAGGTTGTTGGATAGTTACGTAACGTTTTAGGCAGGATAAGACAACACCCACGAGAGGATCTCGCAAGAAGGATTTCAGATAGATTAGACGAAGACCTTAATCAAAGAGCAATTCTCTCTCAGCTACTGTAATCCATTTTTGTTCATAATTACTCGCCAAAATTACGCCCATTAGAGGACTTGTTAGAGAGACACAAACTTTCATCATTTACTGGCTAAAAACAACTGTTATTTTCCTCCCCCGCCGACTATTTCCATCTTCAGACAATTCGTCAGCTGATTACCTCTCAATGCAGAATTTGTCAAAGCCTCATTCTCTGCGTCAAGAGTTCGAACTTTTTTGACTCCATTATGAACCAAATGTGAGAGAGCCGCCGGAAATGATGTCTACCCTTTGAACTTTTCTTGAGAGAAAGAGCTAACTTCAGAAATCAAAAGCTTGCTGGAGGTTGTATAGGAATTGAATCACCAGCTGTACACTTCCCCCGTAGAACGATTCGATTAGTTAGCTTAATTATATATCTTGAATTCTTTTTTGAGATACAAGGTGAGTGCAGACGAACTCCTCTTCCGATCGAGTGCGCCAACTCAAAACAAGCGACATTAGTGGAGGAGACAAATTTAGCCGAGCCGGGGGAGGTTGTTGAATCAAAGAATTTATGATCTAAAAATAAATGTATATTATTTTTGAGTCTTTCATTTTTCTTTTTTCTCCTGTCTAAATTAAAATGAAGCACTTGGGCGTCAAGAGAGAAATTGCCATCAGAATTGAGGAAATTGTTGACGAGAATTTTTATTGTCTAAGAAATTGTTGACTCGATGACGCTGGTGGAGAGAGAGCGTCCTTATTATCTGATCTTTTGAGAAGAAAGCTGGGAAAAGAAAGCAAAAGTAAACAAAAACAATACGCAACTCGCGAAATTTGAGAGGAGTCTCTATCCTCAAGATTATTGTATAGTCACTGTTTTTCTCTGTCATAGACTATAGCCTCGTCAAGACTTTTCTCTCTCTTTGTGCTGAATTTGCTTCTTTTTATCAATCAACCAGTCAGCTGATTCTCCACACTTTCTCCTTACGTTGTAATTTCTCTTCCCCACCTTCGAGTAGTGAAACCATGTGTTTTTCTTTTTCAAATGCTGCTGCTGTTGTCGTTCCTTTTTGACTTTTTAATTCTATCTCTCAACGGTGAGGATCTCTTCGTTCTTTATATTTTTCCCCTGTTTAGCTGAATTTTTGGATTATAATGAAATCGTCTCAGATTTTGTTGATATTTATTATCATAGTGTTAACCTCCCTAATCGGGCAAAGCAGCTAAAAAAGTTCTATGATCCGATCGAATCGCATCTAACATTCAGAGGCTTCAATTATAACGGAAGAGATTCAATTCTTGACATTTTAATGGCAAGTTTAATTTTGTTTCGAAATTCGATTCAGTCGGACGATTATCCGTCATATGAGAGGTCCGCGAGGGCGACAAACTTTCAACTTCTCCACGATGGTTTGGTCTTGATCACAATTGTCGGGAGGATGATAGTCGACGAGGCTATCAGCCAGCCATTTGGCCAAGTTTTTATAATTAAATCGGATAAAGAAGTGAAGCAAATTAGGCATGAAATTCTCCTCATTGGTAGCCAATTTCTAAAAGCTACCAACGATCAAAATTTTCAGGATATGGAGCAGAATTGGAAGAAACTCTCGAGCTTTTTCTCACTACCTACTCAAAAATTATCCATCTCTCCGAGCCAACAACAAAAAGAGAAGAATTGTCTAAATTTTATGACGATGATAGCTTACTCGATTATCAAAATATTCAATACAGTAAGCGAGAACTAATTGTAAATAAGAAGCTAGTAGGCTTTTACTCGTTATTTTAAAATTTTTCTAGGATATCGATAGGAAGTATCCTCATTCAGTTCATGATTCAGCTGCACAGAGATTATCAAATAGAAGAGTTTTGATCGTCCTAATGGGGCAATTGAAGGATGAGGAGAGTAATATCTCCATTTTTCATGTGATGATCCTCCAACCAGAGGTATCAACTCTCAGCTCTCCTGCCTACTTCATTAGTAATGAGATCTTCCGTCTAATTTCCTAATTTATTACCCGTTTTTTCTTAGGCCTTTTTGTATAGATCACAGGTTGAATTTCTCTTGATTTATGGCTTCTTTTATTTCATCAGTCACCGGGAGATATGTCATCTTTTTGTCGTTGTAATAGACCTCTTGAGCTAGATAAGACTCTTTTTGGAGATCAGATTTCTTCATTTTAAATGTACCTTAATATAGAAGAAATAAAGGAGGAGGAGAGCAAAGATACCAGTTTTTTCTATTTCAGGCAAAAGGCGGACGAAGAGAGGAACGGCGTAGGAGGGCAACGTTTGGGTGAATTGCTCATGCAGCGAGGAGAGGAGAGATTGAAGATCTGCTCCAGGGAGGATAGAAATAGCCGCCATTCCTGCTCTCCCTTCACAGCCTTAAAAAGCGAGACTTTTACAGGTTTCTGTGCTAACTGACCAGGAATTTGGACGCCATAAACTGCACAATCTTCAATCCCATGAACTCGACATAAAACTGCTTCAACCTCGGTTGTGGAGACATTCTCTCCTTTCCATCTGAAAGTATCGCCCATCCTATCTTTGAAATAAAAGTAGCCACTTCTACTCCAATGGAGGATATCACCTAAAGAGACATTACTATTTTAATCAATTTTCCCTACCAGATAGGAAAATAGGCTCTGCTCCAGGCATGGGATTTTGGATGACTTTTTTCGAGGTTTCTCCTTGGTCGAGGTAGCCTTCGAAGTGATATAAGGGACTATTTTTCTTGATTGTGCAAGCTAATGCTCCAGATTCTCCTGGCTTGATTGGAATCAAGAAGCCGTCTCCGTCTCTTTCTAATTCGCCTTTTAAATCAACTCGAAAGAGGCGAATTGGGTAGAGAGGAGCAAAGGCTGGGATGACTGTCATGAATCCGCAAGAGCCTTCCTTTCCATCGATATTAACCAAGTTTGAGGTGCCCTCAGTCGAGCCGTAGAATTCAGCAATTCGGGGGACATTAAAGCGCTCTTGGAAGCGCTTCCAAACAGCCGGTCTGGATCTCGATTCAAATCTAATTATTGGAACAAACCGTAATCCATTTCCTATCAACAATCTGACTGGATGACTCTTCTCTTCTTCACAGCTAGGCGCTAGCAGGAGATATCTCAACAACTCGCCAATGTACTGAGCAACTGTGCATTCATGATTAACGCAGTCTTTCCAAAATTGACGGGCAGAGAACTTCGGTCGAATGACACAAGTCGCCCCATGAAGGATAGTCTGCCCAATGCCTAGAACTCCAGCCGATGTGTGATACATCGGCATGCAGATATAGATCCTATCAGTTTTAGGTTTCACCCCAAAGGCCAATTCTCCACTAGAGGAAATATAATAGAAACTGAAGAAAAGATATACCAGGAGGATATAATTTACCGAAAATGCTTGATTATCGCAGCTTTTGGTAATCCTGTTGTGCCAGAGGTATAAATATAGCATAAAGGATCTAGAAAATAAATAAAAATTATCAACGTTTACCAGTAAAATTGGTGGATAGATCATCCTTTGGCTCGTAGATTGGCATTGAAGAGCAGAGCTCATCTACAGAGTTTGTTCCTTCAACATATCCCCCAAGAATGTAGATTACCCAATCGGATGGATTTAAAAGCCCTTCGTCAAACACTTCCTTTACTTCTAAAAGGAGAGAATTTAAATAGCCCACTTTCTCTGTCTTACTTTCGTAGTTGGAATAGCTGCAGATTAAGACTCTAGCTCTGGAAGATCTTAAAGTGTGAGCTAAAGGCTCTCTCCTTAGATTGGTATTCACCCAAGCGGATATTGCTCCAATCTGAAAGCGAGTTTTTGATTGTAACAATACGGCTATTTCAATTTGTCACACCTTTGCACAGCCCAGCCAAGCGGCCACATAGTGTACGCCATTGTCCAAAAGGAGACAGATCACATCGCTTTGAGAAACGCGCCCTTTCTGAAAGATCATTTTGTTGTTTTTGAACATTTTTAGGTGGGAGGAATTGCATTTACCTGGAGCATATGACCATATCGACAGGCCATTTCGTTGAGTTCTTTGAAGGTAAAGGAGTGGCCAAGCGACATGTCATGAATGGCTATCTGGAAGAAAAAAATTGGGCTCAAATCCTGTGGAAGATTACGATATTCCAAGCGGAGTTTTTATTTGTAAAAAGTCTTCCCGCCTTTCTACTTTCTATTTTTACCAAGAGTACCTTTTTTTGTTTGAAAAATGTGTTGTTTGACATTTGTGTTTGCTGCGTGACGTTTTTCCCCTTCATCAAACAGTTAATTAGTTTATTAGCTATGCAACTTGCAACTTGTTTTTTCTCCACCCATCAAAAGAGAAAACCTAGGGGGTTGAAGAAAGTAACATCCAAGGTCAATTTGTTATCAAATTGTCAGACCGACTCCTTACCTTTTCGGAATTTCGTTTGACCGTTTGGAGGAAATAGTGGTCAATCCCTTTGTTGGCTTTGAATGCCTGGGCGCAGCGGATCCTCATTCGGATCAGGATGTATAGCCCTCTGAAAAAGGTTAGAATACGAGTCAAATGAGGGAGAATCTTCCTACTTCATGTCTCGTTTGAATGTTTGCAGAATCTTCCATGTTGTCCGTTTCCCGTAGAAGAGAAGACAATAGAGGAGCGGAAGGACGCCTACTATTAGCGGAAGAACGACAAGGAAGAAGAGAATCAGTTGTTGAAACATTGATAACCAGTCCGAACTGTCAGCTGTGTGTTTGTGGGAAGGAACGAAAGAGAGTGACCCGATTGTCTCTCCCCCTCCACCACAATAGTATCAAGACATCGGGGCGAAGGGGGGCTGGACGAGAGACTATCAGCCCAGCCCAGCCCTAATCACAACGTCGATGTGAACTGGTTTAGCCGTGGGGCTAGAGAGAATTGCACTTTTCAATGGGATTTGGATTCGTTTTCCCCTTTCAATGATCACTTCTAGGCCATTTTAAAGCGAATTGGAGACCGCTTTTAAATGCGCAATAGTGACAGAGCAGAAGCGAGCTACCGTAGTTAGAGACGCAGGAGGGCGTGTGTTTCAAATGCGAATCCGCTTTCGAAAATAGTTTCGCTTCAGCTGAGCTTTCTCAATCGCTTTCAATTTTTCCCACAGTTAGATTGTGGGGAATTTATTTTCCTCAAGAAATTTAGGAGAAAATTCCACTTTTTTTAAAATTATTTTTCCCCAATCACATGACTGTTTCGCCCAGTTGCCAAATCAGAATGTCACATGATTCACCCATAATCTTCCTTTCTTTTTTAAATTATAAAACGTTTTTAATTTATCTAATTTTCAGAAAGAAACCAACAACAATGTCGATGAACATGTCCCTCGATGAAATCATCAAAGCCAACCGGGTAAGTTAGGAGTTTTTTTCTCCTAAAAATTGGAGAGATTTTTGTCTTTAAAATTCCATTATAATTGTCTATTTTTAGGTCGGAAAGCGAGGCTCTAAAACTACTGGAAGATCCTCCGTTGGAAAAACTCGTGGGGTCTCAGGAGGAACTCGTGGAGCCTCAGGAGGAGCTCGTGCCATTGCCAAATCAAAGATTCGTGGTTTCGGTGATGTGAGTTAACCACCATTTTCTCCTCATAATAAATCTTCTTTAGAATCTTGAAGGCAAATGGAAGCACGACAAGTTCCAGGAGGTCAACTCTCCCCCCACTATTCGAATCGGTGGTGGCGGGAATCCTAATGCTAAAGTGACGGTCTCCGTCTCCAATTTGGATCAAACTAGGATCCAGGCTCACGACCTTGAGGTTGATTCTTCTTCATTTTGCGTTGGCTACTCTCTCTCCTGAATTCTTGGTGGTTATCGATGAGGCGATTGGGTGTTCTCTTCTACTCTAAGAATCGCCTGCCATGGAGTTTGAAGAGTCCTGCCTTCTCCTGTCCCCCGACAACGACTGACTTTTAACATCAAATTTATTTAGGATCTTTTCGCTAGCACTCATGAGATTGAGTCAGCTGTTGTTCACTTCGACGCCGATGGAAATTCGCTAGGAACCGGAGCAGTTACCTGCAAACGCTCTGTTGCTAAGGATCTTATTAAACAATACTCCAACATCAAGCTCGATGGTTGGTTTTTCTTTTTTAGAAACATTGATTAATTTCAGGAAGACAGCTCAAATTGGCCATTGTTGGGGATAATACCTCAAATGGAATTCAAAGTCGCATCAAACTGGCTTCTCCTCTGACTGGAAGAATCTCCAAGGCACCACGTGTCGTAAAAAAGTGAGTTTTAGACTAAATTCCCCTTGAAAACATGTTACAGGAGCAACCAGGAGCTCACTCTCAACCGCAAGAGCAAATTCAACAAGTCCTTCAAGGCTAAAAAGCAGGGAGGAGCATTCCGCCATCCTTTGGATCGCTTGGAGAGTGATGAAGATGAGAAGCCAGCTGGCAAGGGCCGTGGAAAGGGAAAAGGAGGAAAGTCGCAAAAGACTATGGAGGAACTTGATGCCGAGATGGACGCCTACATGCAGAAGAAGTAGATCTCCCCAAATTTCACCATAATTCCAGTTCTTCTATATGTGGAATATCTTATCATTCTAATCAATTAAATTAACGTTTAACAGTTTATTTTCTCTTGTTCTCATTTTCCAGACGAGCACACTTCCACGATTTGTACAATTGATCAAAGTGGATATTGGCTTCTTCGTTGACTGGAACAATAGAGATTGATTTCTTTTGGCCAGATTTGGCGATGCACATCAGCTCTTTAGTGAAATCCCACCACGTATCGATGCTCCAAATAACTACCATAATTACGATTGTTTGTCCCCTAGAAATTGGAGTCTTTTTTTAAAGATGAAGGATTCACCATATAATGGGAGTCAATAAATAGCTCTCATAGCGAATTCCTCCAATATCTAAGTAGGGGAAGATGACTTGGAAAATTCCCAAGATGCCAACAAGAAGCAAAATTGAGACAGCTACATTTCTCAACAGCTGGAAAAAGATAAATTTAGTGGGTTGGGCTGTTTCTTACCTTGAAGACTTTAATGTTTTCGATCAATTGAAACCGACGACTAAGAGTGTAGGGATGGCCATTCACTTCGATAGTCCTCAAATTATCAGAATTCATCTTCCACAGAATGAGGAAAAGCTGAATTGAGAGGAGATATGATACCTAGACGGTGTAAATTTACCACAAAAAAGAAGACATTCATTATGACTCCGTAGATAACTGTATGAATGACGGTGAGTCCAGCTGCGCCATTTGGTTCAACTGTTATGGCAATAATTAGGCCAATTGTTAGACTGGCAAAGATTGGAATGGCTGGGATATATGGTCGAGATCGAGTTTCGTAGTCCTAAAAGAGAAGATTTCACTTTTTAGTCTTTCAAAAGCCAAAGGGGTCATAACTTTGGAACTGATTATTCTCCTAATTTTTGATGTTCTATAAAGTTGTAGCCCTTGATTTTCTCTACAAGAAGATATCAATTTCCCCAGAAAATGTTCAGTAGAAGTCTTTCTACCTGTAGGAAATAGAAAGCCATCCATCTCTCAAAGACAACAGCTGGCATAACGTGGATAGTCGTTCCAGCATATAAAATTTGTAAAAAGACGGCCAATTTAAAGAAATTTGTGCAAGCTCCATCACCAGCTCCTCCGAGATTCAGGAAGAGGACGATGGTTCTTCCCATTGTACACCAGAATATGGTTGAAACGAAGAAGGTCGTCACGTAATTCATGTTCTCGTGCCAAACTTTAAGCTTCCAACAGAGGAAGAGATAATATCCAGCTGCTAGATTGAGCATTTGGACGAAGAGGTGCTCAAAAACATCCAAGGTGTAGAAAAGATAGGGGAAAGATGTGCTCCGAGCCAAGTCGACGAAAGAAAAAACAGAGTTCTCTACTCCTGTGCAATTTACAAACATTTTGTTTTCTCCCTCTGGAAGTCGAATTTGTTGAGAAAAGAAAGGCTTAAAAAAGGCTACAGTAGTAAGGCACTTACCGGAAGGAGTTTGATCTTCAAAGACGCAGATTGCTTAGATTGAGTCAATTAATCACACGAGGCTAATTTATCGAACGGGGGAAAGGTCAACAGAAAAGAAACCAATAAGTCTCTCGACTTTTAATGCCTTTTTTCAAGCTTTTGGAATAGAAAAACTTGAAGAGAGACGACTCTGATATTTGTAGAAAATAGGCTTACAATTAGAAAAAGTTCTCAAGAATGTTTGCTGAAATTCCATATTCAGACCTTTTCTCGGTATTCTCATTGCTTCAGCTGCGTTTTCTAATGAAAAAATAAGTGAACAGTCTAATAAACAAGAATTATGACTAAAAGTTTCTACAAGCGGCATTCATCTAGCTGAACTTATTTTCCTTAAAATGATTGGACAAGGAGCTCGCCTAAAGTCAGAAAAACTTATTCACTTATTTTGGAGAAGGCAGTACAATAATCAAGGACCAAATGCCTTAGGGGGGTGGAGCTCTTCAAATTGGCTTGGTTACTGTCCCAATTAAAAACTTCTGTGCTTTTCTCCTCAATTTGGGCATTTATCTACTCCCAAGAAGAAGAAAAAAGTAGAAAAAAATAGCTTTCAGCACAAAGGTTGCCAACCTACGACACCTGTTGAAATGAGATTGAGTTTGCGTCAATTTATTAAAAAGCATATCTTTTATTTATGGAGAAACGAGCACATACTGGCCTACTAGAAAAAAAAACGAGAGAATTGTAGAGAAAGATTCAAATTTACGTCGAGAGAAACGCAACGCCATACTGTTGGATTAAGCGCTTTTTTGGTTTAGGAGCTAAATTACTCTCTAACTATCTCTCTCGCATTGTTTTCTTACTTCTAATCTTGTTTTACTTTCAGGATGAGGCCTCTTCTCCTCGCGGCCTGTATTATTAGTTTCACCATAGCCGGTCTTTATGATGAATGTCAAGAAATACAATCTTTGTCTACGTCCAATTTTAGCACGGAAATATTTTATTCGGTTAGTCATTTATCTCTCTCTCTCATTTAATAAATTTCAGAGTAAACCACATGTAGTACAGTTTTATTCTGAATGGTGTGGGGCTTGTGTTGCTTATTCACAACATTTTAAGAAGTTTGCAAAGTTTGTTTGATTTTTTCTGCTAATTTTTAATTTTAGGCATTTGTGCGACCAATTGCCAGGCGTTCAACTATCGGTAGTTAATTGTGCTGACGATGATAATTTACCTATTTGCCGACAGAATAAGATTGCAGCTTTTCCGTCAATTAAAGTAAGTCATTTCATTTATTACGCATAATTGTTTAGTTTTTTGCAAAAGAGTCTGAGTCTTGTAGAGATGGGATTGTATTTAATGGAAACAAATTAAATCTAAATCAACTGCAACAATTTATAGAAGATCTTTATGATTCAACAGAACAAGAAAGTGCAGCCCTTTTGCCAATGAAAGCAGAAGAAAAGTAATTTGCTGTTATTAATCTTGCTTTTATGTGGTCATATAGAATTGCAGAGCTTACTAAAATAGAGAAAAAAGAATTGGTTCCAGTTAATATTAGTCAATTTGAATTGCATATGATAGATATACAAAGCACAGTAAGGTGCATGCTTTATAAGGTATTTTATTTGGAAGATTAAGCTTTTTTAAGGAAATTCCTCGCCGAGAAATCATTGAAGGTGACAATTTATTAGGTCTTAAGCAGTGGATTCACGCTCTAAGTAAGGTAAGCTATAAGTAGCTTCATTTAATAATATTTATAGTATGGACCAGGAACGATTCGAATGCGTCAAGCATATTTTCTACTAGATAGATGGCTTAAAGATAAAAGCCAAGTTACAGCTTATGAATGGATTGCAGAACTGGATGATATTCAAGAGGTATTAAATCAACCATTGCCTTCAGAAGTTCGTTGGAAAGCATGCGCTGGATCGCAGCCTTATTTGAGAGGATTTCCCTGTGGTGTATGGACATTAGCTCATGCACTAACAGCTATTGCGTATGACAAAGAAAAAGATAGTAAGATTTGTCATTTGCTTTTTTTATTTTCAGATCCATATTTCGATGCACAAACAGAAATTATTGAACCTTTCCGACAATTTATTACGAGGTTTTTTAGCTGTCGTGAATGCGCCGAAAATTTTGAGAAAGAAATTGAAATGTCCCAGCCGATTAATGCACAAAATAAGGAGGAAATATTGCTTTGGCTATGGAATCTTCACAATATTGTGAATAAACGCCTTTCTGGCTCACCCAGCGATGACTCCTTTTATCCTAAACGTATCTTCCCAGTAAAGGTGAGTCTTTTATAGAGCATTCAGTTAATTTTTAAAGGAAATATGTCCACAATGCTATGATATGAACGATAATTTTGATGAGAATCAAGTCTTCAAATTCCTAAGGGCTTACTATAGCCATATTAGAGAATAATAAGTTTTAAAATTACTTATTCCAGCTGTCTTATATTTAATAAACTTATTTTCTAGAATTTTGGCTCTCTCGTCCACCAAATTAGCTTGATTACTGTCCCAATGAAAGGCTTCACAATTTGGGCATTTAAGCGCATTTGGAGACCATTAGATTGAATAGATAGGTTGAATTCTCACCTTTTATTCCTCGGTTGCGCCTTTTTCTTTAAAAATTGCGCTGAATCCATGGAGACGATTGAAGAAAAAGAGATCACTCTACATACATCAGGCTTCTCTAGGCGTTGCCCTTATCTCACTTGGCTTTATCGGAAGAATTTTATAGTTTCACGAAAATTTCTGCCTGCTTTGTTCAGCTTCCAATGGTCGTTGAATAGCAAACAACGTAAAAGATCGAACTTCTAGCGTTGAATCACAATCGAGAAGACTGGCTTCAATTCAATTCTTTTCTCCTAGTTTTAGCTAGGCTTCTCTCCTTTCTAGCAAAAAATAATGCAATTTTGATTGATCTTTGAAGCTTTTTGCCCCAGAAGCTCCATTTGAATGAATTATTCAGAAGAAATTTGAAAGAAATAGGCGAAAAATTCCACCGAAATCTGAAGTCTTTTCAGTTGTAAAAGTGTCAAAGCTTGGTCACTTTTTTTGACCCCCCGTTCTTTGTTGGCCAATGATCAGTTCATTCGCAAACAAATGATAAAAGTTGGAATGAAAGTACAAAAAAAGTAGACTGCCCCTTCAAAATTCTCTAATTTTATGCTTCTCCAAAAAACAAATGAAATAGCTTCAAATAGGTCACTTTTTCAGCCATCTGTTGAGATGTAATGATGTCCATGAGCCATCCTAGTCAGCAAACTTCAGACTTGTTTGTATAAGGAACTGAAGCAAATTCAAAGGCCATTATATTTCTGATCCCAGGAAAAAAGAAAGAAAGATTCCTAGGGAGAGAGAGAGAGAGGGAAATATCATCCACCCATCTGGTTGCCCCTCACTGAGCTCTCTTATCAGTTTCTTCTCCAGTCAGCAACCTCCACGCGGCGTTCAATGCCTGCATACAGATCTATTTCCTGTCTGCTAATTGTATATACTACATTCTAAAAAGCGTCCCTCTCTTCCCTGACCTATCTAAATGCTTTTTCAATTTTAGGCTTCAAAGGCCCCGACGACGGTTAACTTGTTTTTCTAAAAAAAATGAGGGAACTTTTGGAAGAAAAGAATGACGTAAGTTTTCCAAGCAGCTAGCCAAAGAATTGGAGTAATTTTCAGCTATTAACTAATAGCATAGTGAATAGTAAGAATTATAATAATTCGACTCCAAATATAAGAAAACAAATATTTATTTGCGGTGGATTGGTCCTATTTTCTCTTTTTATACTCGCTTCTAGAACTGATTTCCTGCTTGTCGACAAACATTTGTGTGAGTTTATAGCCGTCATTGGCCAAAGCGTCATTGTTCAGATAAAGTCACAAAATTATTTTCGATTTACGGCGAATCTACTGAAGAGTCTCTTTTTGCTGGAATAGACGAAGAATCTGAAACGAGTAGGCAATTTTTTTTTAGAAGGAACAATTACTTTTAGCAAGTTCCCCATTCTCTACATTCCAAAACGCTACTGATGTCTGCATTCATCCAGAAATAGATATTTTTGATCCAGAAATTATGAAATTTTACCCTATAAAGCCGAAGTGCCAGCCAACGAAATTTAACTATACTATGCTGCTCAAAGGAAGGCTTTATAACAACAAATTGGATACATTGGATTGCTGGGGAAGGTGAGGCTCAACATCTTGATTTGGGTTTTAATTTTGATAAAATTTTAAACCAAATAGTCTGTTCGAAAACAAAACTGCGTATATGCGGCGCACCGAGGGTCTCCGCGCCAGGACACCTATAAATTTTAGGATAAAATGGGTCCCGCCGAAAAAACTTCCTATCTTAGGCAACGCGAATACGTAATTTCTTTTATGTTTGAACAGACTATACATTATATTGCTTCTAATGGGGGCTTAATCTAATGCGAATATTTGAAATTTCTGAGGAGGATGCTTTTCTAGAAAAAAAAAAATACTGTAATTGGAAAGCTGCCCTTGCTCTTTTCCTAATTAAATTCTTAAATTTTAGATGTGTTTGGTTTGAATCTAGTGAAGTAAATACGCAAGGAGATTGGCATGATACGGAGGAGGGCTATCAATATGAATGCGATCATGTGGAAGTGAGATGTTCCCCCAAAAGAGATCATGTCAATAGTGCGACTCACTTCTTCCTCCATACACAAGTTGTCGAATTGTTGGCTAGCTTTTCCTTGAATTCTAGACAAATTTTAGGAAGCCAAAAGAGCCGAAGAAAACTCCGCTTGGCAAGATGTATAATGTTTATTTTATTACGATCGATTCTCATGCTTATACTCAACAATTTCGGTGAGCCTTCTTTTTAGAAAAAAAGAAAGAAAAATCTCTAGGAATTTGAACGCTTCAAATAAATATTTAACTGAAGAAATGGAGGCAATTCTCTTTCCTTATATGAGCAGAGTTTCTGATGGATCTCGAGAAAATGCGATAGCTTGGTGGTATGGTAATTTCCCTTTTTGTTTATTTTTTAAAGCTTTTTTTAAGGTAAATTACAGACAAGAATTGATCGAGCGGCTTATGGTCTCCCGCCGATTGAAGTAGAGCCCAAATGGGAAACAAAAACCAGCTGCAAGACGGGGGTTGATAATGAAACATTTTTACTCCAAGAATTTGAGGAATATGGCTATATGGTGAGCAGTTGAAGGAGAGAAAAAGAGGAATTTTTTAGACAAATATGGCTGAGGATTGGTGGAGAGCAATCGATTATGCTTGTAGGGGATGGAAAGGGATGGTTACTCATCATCACTTTAAGCGAGTCTCTCCCTCTATTGAAATTATCGTATTATTTTAGTCCCTATGTGGTGGCTTATGAGAAAGAGAGGAAGTTGAAAGCGCAATTAACTAGAAGTTGTGTTTTACGCCATCAACCTCTCCTGGATTATTTCTCCAAATTCATGGCTGCCTATCAAAATCGTCCTAAATTTGGATGGTCATGGCTGGTCCACATTGCGCATAATAATGAATGGGAATCACGAGGATTGGACCAGGATTTGTTGGATTTCCTGCAAAAAAATAAGGAAGAGGTGAGATTTATGCTGTTTGAGAACTAAATCCAGCTATAGCTGGACAATTCGTTCTTCTTTATTGCTGGCGATCATGGGATGCGTTTTACTGCAGCGGTGAAGACAAAAATTGGAAAATTGGATGTGAATAATCCATTGACTTTGATGACTATTCCCAAGGAATTGAGAAAAGATAAAGAGTTGATGAAAATTATTCGTGCGAATGCCCAAGAGCTCCAAACTCATTTTGATACAAGAGCAACGATTCTAGATATTCTCAAAGTGAGGCTACTTTTTTCCCTGCTTATTTTCTAGCCATTTTGTAGTTCCAACCTGCCGTCAAATTCCACGGTCGAGAGAAAATGGACATCCCAGACGAGTTGGGTCACTCCTTTCTTCGAAAGCAGCCAAAACCGAGGACTTGTCGAACCCTTCCCATCCACATTCAATCTTGTATTTGTCAGCCAATAATTAAGAAAGATCTCATGAAGTAAGTTGTCTCGATTTTGGAGAGGAACTAATCACCCTCAGCTATACGGATTACGCTAAGAAGTTATCTAAATTAATAGTGGATAATATCAACTACAAACTGGTCAATAATAGCTACGGGGAAATGTGTCATAAATGGAATTTTACAAAAGTAAGCTTGATCCCTTAAATTTTCATTTTCGCTTATTTGGGTTCAGTTTTGAGATGAAATCTCCCATTTTATGCATTTTTTTGAAGGTTCTAGATCCAAAAATTCGATTTCTTGGCTTAATTCCACCCTAGAAAATTTAAATTTGGACCAAAAATGTCGCTTTTCGAACCAAAAAAAAAATAGCGCGAAAAGCGATGCCGCCAGAAATCAGCAATTTGGCTCTAAATTCCTTCCATTTTCTAACCTTTTGCATCCAAAATAAGATGAAATTTTGATTTATTCGTTCAATTTTACCCTCAAGGATGCAGATTTCCAGGTTGAGCAGCTCACAATGGTCGCAGAATCGCCAATTAATGTGGAGGGAGTGATCTTGGCCACCCATCCTGGTAGAGAAAAAGAAGCCCAGTTTAGAATCTTCGCTACTGGCCTCAATACTACAATGGATGTTGTCTCTCTAGATAGATTGGATCGTTATGAACAAGCCGGCCATTGTGTGGCGAAGGCTTTCCAGCCAATTTGCACTTGTCTTTCACCTCCACCAGGCAGATAGAGCCCCCATAAATTGCTGATGTTTTTACGGGTCGCGTTTTTGTGAATAAATTGTTGCAATTACCTGGGCTCTGGGTTTCGCAAAAAGAGCCTTGTTGGCCCTAAAATTGGGGCAACCAGGTCTCCCAACCGCATTGATCGCAGTTTCCGTTGCCAGGAGCCCTCTCCTCTCCCACTGACTCTCTAAAAATGCCAGCCGGATACAGCTCCCAGCCCATCTCAGGTATTTTTAGGCTTCTCCTTTCTAATTTTCGTTATTTTCTTCAGGGTTTACGGGGCACATGCCCGGCGCTAAATGGCAAGTCGGACGACGATATGCTCCACCAGGAGAGGCACCTCACGTTAGTTTTTTTATTTATTTTTTGTCGTTTTTAAAGAAAATTGAGGAAGTTCCAAGTGAGTAAACTCACATGCCAAATGGAGTGGAAAATAAGCACATCCGGGCGTTTTGAGTCGAGGCTTGAGATAACTCTTTGAAATTTGAGCAGGATTTTCTTTAAGAAAAGGGGAGGATTCGACTATTTTTAGAATTTTTAAAGTGTGGGGGAGGCCTTCCCTAGAATTTTAAAGGAGCCTTGCTTTTAAAAAGAAACATTTAAAGCTTATTTCTTTCAGTATGTGCCGGATACGGTAACTTATCAACAGCAGGATGCCCAATTTCATCCTTCATTTGGTTCTTCCCTCCAGCAGGTTTGTCTTCTTTCTCGAATGCATGATTTGCAAATCTAACCCCTAGGCTTCAACCCGTCAAAATGAGGTACATTTCTCTCCTTCCCAGAGACACGAGCTGGTGGACGAAGGCACGGTTGGTCATTGCGCTCTTCCCGAGTTCCATAATTCATTCCTCGTCGCGCAGTCGGTCGCCATAGGCACTGTCCCCACACATTCTTGACAATCGACTCTTCGCAAAATCTTTAATTTTCAGCAAAGTGAGATGTCCTTCCGGCAGGATCCGATAGAACACGGCGTTAGCTATGTCAACGGAATGCATAATGGTGTTGACAACTTGCGAAGTCAGGTGATCTTCTTTAGTCTCCTCTCTCACAGTTGAAAATGGGCTTCAGGCAGGGGTTTTAAGCCCAGGCAGTTCGAATGTCTCAATGGGCTTTGATTCCCAAGGCAGACCCATCAGACTCCATCCGTCTGGTCAGCAACAAGTCCATCACAGTAACCAAGGCTACCAGAATGGAGGGCAAATCTACTACCAAAATCAGGGAAACTTTCATCAGCAAGGGATAGCAGTGGTTTGAGTGGATTTTTAGTGCTAAAAAAGGGCATTTACAGGGTGAACCGCATCCTCGAGCTCCACAGACAATCTATGACCATGAGGGCAGACCAATTGAGATGTTTATCCCTCCATCACAGCAGCAATTGACAGAGTTTGTAAGTCTTTTCGAAGAGTGCAAAGGGCCTTTTAGCCAAGCCAGGCAGGTCATCATGTGAGTAGAGCAGAAAGATCTGATGCTTCAGTAAGGAGTCGTTCCCTACCTAGAAGTGAGAACTTTCTAACCCAAAAACCTTTCTATTTCCAGGAAGGATTGAAAAAGACCCCTTTGAGGGAGTCGAATCCGGCTGGTGGAGTAAAGGCGAAGTACTTCGTAACCGAGAGCGACGAGAAATGGCCGAGAAGGGGAGACAAATCCAAGGAGGGGATTGGAATCCCCCGAAGATGGATCAAAGCCCTCCTAGGGCTAAAGCATGGAAAGAGAAGGGCAACGAGCTGAACGATATTCCTGCCGCTGGATATAGTGGTCACATCCAAGGGCTACGACAAATTGGAGTGGGAAAGCCATTCCATCGAGCTGCCAAAGAGGCTAAGGAGCAATATGTGGAAAGGAGACGAGCCTTGAGTGGAGGCAAAGGTTCGTTTTGATTCCTAGAATTTTACAGCAGCCCAAAAAGCCTCCAGCTTCAATTTTCCAGAGCAATTTTATTCGAATGGCGGCTCTTATCAAGATGGTGGCAGTGAGCAGCTGAATTATTCTCGTTCGGTAGCGGCTTCTGGAATGCATACTCGCAGCGCTTTCTAATTCTCGGAAAAGAACAACAATCACATCGAAACAAGTCTAGCTTTCATTGATTATTTCGCTTAGAATAAAAGATGATGATGACATTTGCCCATTGAGGCTCTTCTTCTGTTTGCTTGTTGGTGACTAACTGCTCAGGTCTGACCGGCTTGCACTGTTGATGTCTGGGCAGAGAGGAACGGGGAGCTGGTCAGCTCGGCGGCCAAAATGACGAAACATGGAAGTGAGATGGACGTGAACGGACAAACAGAGCAGCGAGAGGCAATGAGGATGCGAGCAAAAAATAGTAGGAGGGGGGCAAACTGGAATCGCGGTGAGAGAGAGAGGTTAAAACGAAAAATTGGGAAATTCTAAACTCTCTCTCTTTCTCTGGAAGAAGAGAGAATTTCTGTTGGACTCGTGATTTTTGATCACCTTTCTTCGCGCTTTGTGTGCAAAAATTTTCGGAACGGCTGGGTTTTCCCTTTGCAATAGATGACCTTTTGGAACCTCTCCAAGGGGCGGTCATTTTTGCAGACTTTCTTCAACAACAAAAACGAACGGAGGGAAAAGCTTCCCTGAAAAATATAGAAACTATTTTTAGAAACTTGGAGTCTTTGTTTCTAAAAAGAAAGGCCCTCTTGGAGGTTAAAGTTCTCTCTAAAATTGAGAAACGGTATCCCATTCTCCCTTTTTTTAGGCCTTTTCTCTCCTCTATAAATTTGCAAAAGATTTAAAATTTTAAAAATTAATCCAAAAATTAGATACCAATTAGCAGGAGGCAGCTTTTTGCATCAACTTTTGGAGCTATGTTTAGCCGTCTTTGAATTTTTTTTTTCTTCTTAAGTAAGCAAGTTAGGAAGTGCTTGCGCACTGCAGTTGGCCGTAGGAGGTCTCTCTTGTTTGAGAAAGGTTGTTTGGGGGATTTTCTTTCAGGCTGGAGGTCTTCTTTGTTGACAACTTTGAGGTTATTTCTTGCAGAGAAGAAGCTCAAAGTGAGGCAGAAAAATTGCTATTTTTGGTGATTAGATTCTTTCTGAGGAATTTTTTTTCCACCGTGAGGCTCTTCTTGAACTTTTTGTTGATTTCTTCTCGCGTAAGTCTCTCTTTTTCATCTCAATGAGCGGATATTTTGGTCTTCTCGGCGACACATCAACACCCAATTCGACAGAAATCGTTCCCCCTCCACTCCGAAGAAAAACAAACGACAGCTGGGGGGTCAAGCAGCACAAAGCGGACAAGACAATTGGAATTAGGCACCGTCTCTCCGCCCTGTGGGGGAAAAATCGGGGCAAAAGAGCACTGTCCGAGGGGAGCCGCCGTGTTTGTTTTGGCCGGAGGGAGAACTGGCCATGACCTCCAGGGCAGGCCAGGGGGAGGGACTCCACTAGTCGCCACTTCCCGTTTCAGTAGCTCCCAAAAGCTCTTCACTCCCCCCTCAGCCTAATCAGTCGAGATCCTCCCTCATCTCCTTCCTTCCAGACCTTCTCTTCTTCGCAGCTAATTGTTTCTGCAGCTGCTCAACAAATTCCAATAAGGCAAACAGCGCCAAGTCCCTAGTTTTTGTCATTTTCTCGTGTCAACCATCTTCAACATCCGGATCTATCTGTTTTCTCTCATTTTTGGAAAGGAGCGAGCTCATTTCTGTTTGTGCTCTATAGTTAGAAAGTGATACTCTCTTGGCTAGACTTAAAGCCAATTTATCTATGTGGATCTCTCTAAAATCCATCTCAGTTTGTAGAGGAGATCAAGAGCTACAAAATTGAAGAACTCATTATTCTAGATCACTTTCAGGAAGATTTTATCATACACCTTTTCTTCGCTTTCTTACGGCTGCTTTAGACAATCTAAAGTTGGCCAATTTTGGCTTTGATTTCCCTTGATT
The DNA here is from genome assembly GCA_932521405.1 of Oscheius sp. JU1382. NCBI lineage: Eukaryota > Metazoa > Nematoda > Chromadorea > Rhabditida > Rhabditidae > Oscheius > Oscheius sp. JU1382. The sequence continues at coordinate 10,008,907 of OW051479.1, forward strand.
TTCTCTACAGTTTTATAGACTTTTTTTTAGATAGAATAATCCTCAAGCTTTTTAAGAGAAAATCCTTGCCAGCTAGAGATAGATTGTAGCTGTGCAAATATAGAATTTGCAGCTTTTTGTTTTCTTTTCACCTATACACCTTTCCTCGAATCAAAAGGTCACTTTTCAGAAATGCGTCTCCGACCGGGGCTGGTCCTTTGGTCGCTATTATTAGTTCCTCTCTCAGTCTTCGCTAAATTAGACTGCGATCCGACAGCCAATGTGAAAAAAGCCGATCCCTCCAATCCGGAGAGCTACCTCTATTGCAATTTGGAAGGGTGAGGAAATTTCTCCCGTTTGATTGAAAGAGAGAGTCCTCCCGACATTCCTTTTTCTACTAAACAAATATGTAAAACCGCGAGGAGAGGCTATCGGCCAGCTTGCTCAGAAAACAAACGTTTTCCAGGTCATTTTCAAAAAGAAAATGCATGTCTGGCAAGATTTTCAACGCCCAGACTGGAGAATGCGAGAGTTTGAAGCAAAACGACGAGCCGGTTGATGACCCCTTCAGTCAGCCATTCTATCAAGCTCCAGATGATCTCTGCGGCGGAGGCATTCCTTTGACTATCTTGTCTGCTCCAGTCGCTTGCAATCCCTCCATTTCCAGTTGTCCAGACGGTTAGTTGATATAGTTCAGCATCTCCATCGTTTCCAGGCTACATCTGTCGGATGTATGAACGCACTGGAACCTCCTATTGTTGTCAAGGCGGCAATCCTCAGCCAGCAGTTAATTCCGGTGGAATGTGCTCATCTGATCAAACTACCTACATCGATCCCAAGACTGGCAAACCAGCAACTTGTGTTCTCTCCAATTCAGCTACTTGTCCAATCGGATTTGGATGCAATCTAGTCTCTGGCACCACCACCAGGTTTGATTTTTTCTTCTTCAAACAATTTCTTCTTCTCTAGGTGTTGTGGTAAAAGCCATGGATGTCCCTTCAACACTGCAGCGTTTTTAAATCCCAACACAGCTTCCTACATCGAATGCACTCCCTCCTCCAGAAGGTAAAGTAGATTAAGTGTTTTAAACCAATCTTCTTCAGCTCTTGTCAATCTGGCTACTCTTGTGTTCAATCGACAACATTAAGAAAGAATATTTGCTGCTCGAATCCACCAGGAGGATCGAATTTTGACTCTTGTCCTGGAGGCGAATTACCTCTAGCTTCTCACCCAACCTGCTCAGCTTCGTCAACGTGTCCAAATGGATATATCTGCCGAGAGGGAAAATGCTGTTCCTCGTCTTCTGTCTGTCCAGCTGGTCTTCCATTAGGAGGCGGCCCAACCCCTTGTAACGAAAGAAATCCCTGCAAGGAAGGATATCAATGTGTCTCAAATTCTGGTTCAAATTATTGTTGTCCAAATCGAGGTGAGTTTTCTTCCTCTTTTTTTGAGAATAATTTTTAGGCTATGTTTGCAAACTTCCTAAGAACTCGGGAGTAGCTTGTGCCTCCTCTCGTCCCTCCACTACTCGTTACTATTTCGATCTAGCTACCGGCTCTTGTCGCTCCTTCCAATTCAGTCAATGCGGAGGAAATGCAAATAATTTCAATTCTTTGGAGGAGTGCGAAGGATTTTGCGTCGATACGCAATGCAAAAATGGGCAAGCCTATCGAGTTGGAGCAGTTAATGCCGTCTGCTCGTTGACTACGATGAACACCTGTCCTCAACAGTACTCCTGTCAGAGTCCTATCTACGGTCCTAGCTCGATTTGCTGTCCAGCTGCTGGTAAAATCCTCTCCTTTATCGTACCTTTATTCTCTTCTTCTTTTAGAATTCACTTGTGGAGAGATGGTATCAGCTGGAACTCCCTGCTTTGGACGAGCTGTCACAATGCAACGCTTTTATTTCAATCCATCCACGAGAAAATGCCAGCCTTTCCAATATTATGGCTGCAATGGAAATGGAAACAACTTCGCTACTGCTGAAGAATGTAATGATCACTGCTTGACAGCAGTCGATTCTGTTTGTGGAGGAGTTGCTCCTCTAATGGATCCAAATCAGCAGCCACAAAGATGCTCTGATTCGGTGCCTTGTCCATCTGGATATGACTGTAATGGGCAGGACTACTGCTGTCCCCAGGCGGCTACAGCTTGTGGAGTCACTTATTCGAGAGGGAATATGTGCTCTTCTTCGATTCAACGAAGCTTATGGTATTACGATAGCTCTTCGAAGAAATGCAACCAATTCGCTTACAATGGTAAACTCTCCTTCCAATAATTTATCTTTTTTTAGGCTGTGGAGGAACTGCCAATCGCTTCATCTCCCAAAAATCATGCCAAGATATGTGCATTGATGCGAATTCTCTTGGATCCTGCCCAAGAGGAATGAACCCAGTAATGGAAGCCGGCGAAGTTCTTCCCAAATCTTGCACCCTCAATCTGAGAGGAACTTGCCCCGACGGCTCATCCTGTGTTCGTTCTACTGCCAACCAGCCAATTTGCTGTCAAACAGTCACCACTTGTCCAGACAATCGATCTCCCTATGTTATTCCTGGATCTAATTCGGTTGTTGCCTGCAATTTGGATGCAGATGAGTGTCCCAACGGAAATATTTGCCTTGAATCCAAGTGAGAAATCATCTTTTTTGTAAAAATTAAACTTTTCAGTGTTCCTGGCTTCTTTATGTGCTGCTCGGAGACGCCTTCTTCTCAAAGACCTCCTCAAAGAAGCAGAAAGATTGAAACCAATTCCGGTCCAGATTCCTTAGCTGCATTGATGAGAACAATCTCTCCTTGTCCTGGACCTCTCTCAGGAAATGGCCAAACCTGCACAGTCAATTCTATCGGCGAATGTCCGGATAATTATCTCTGCTTCCGAGATATCAACTACGAAATGGGAAGCTGCTGCCGCACACTAACGCCGCCCAAATGCGCTCAAAAGTCCTTCATCCCTGTTTTCCTCGAAGGAACTCAAGTCCAAATCTGTCAAGCCGACCTAGGCGGTTGTCCCAAAGACTCAAGATGTATGACATCAACCGTTCCCAAGATGGCCATCTGCTGTAAGAAATACGCTCCCCCTCCAACACGCGGTTCTCCCAACAGCCAGCCCATGTGCAAAAATGGCAATCGTCCTTTCTACGCTGGATCTGAAGCTCAAGAGTGTAACTTCATGTTCAACACTTGTCCCGATGGCCACAAATGTGAATTCTCCTCAACTGGAAAGCCCGTTTGCTGCGCAGATCAATCGGATATCCGTTGTCCCCATGGCTCATCTGCTTTCGAATTCGGCGGACGACCTCTCGCCTGTCCAGCTGGAAGCACAAAATGCCCCAATGGATATCTCTGTCTGGCTTCAACTAATCCCCAATACCATCTCTGCTGCTCAACAGGATCAATTCCCTCCCAACCTCAATGCGCTAGAGGTGAAGCCTACGTCGAATCAGCCACTTCCTCCCGACGCTTCTGCTCTCCTTTGGCTAACAATTGTCCTCTCGGATATCAATGCATGGAAAGTGATCGCCCAGGCCAATTCATTTGCTGTACTCAAGGCGATCTAAGCGATCGATTCAAAGGATTCTGTCCCCCCAGACAAGTGCCTTACGTCTCGAGGGAAGGCTATCCTCCAACTTGTCATATGCAGTTGAATCCTTGTCCAACAACAGCCCCCTATGTTTGTATCTATTCTCCACAAAAACAGGTAATACAGGCTTCAATAATACTAAATTATTCTAGGATTCGTTCTGTTGTGCTCCCATCGATACGGCTGTTCGCCCAATGGCTGTTCCTGAGAATGCTGCGGCAAGACCTGGTCGATTTGGCTCCTATTCTGGAACGGATGGTGGATATGGCCTACCCAATCAGAATGTTCCAGTTCCAGAGGGCAATCCAATGGCTGGAATGACTGCCACCTTTCCGGGAGGGCCGATTGCTCCAGGAATGGGAGGGGCTGTAGCCATTCCGGACCCTATTCCAGGCGTTTCGAATGATAAGATTTTACCGCCGGGATTGGTTAACAATGGACAGAATGGCGGACGATTTGGACAGAATAATTTTGGAAATTCATTCGGACAGCAGACTAACTTTGGATCCAATAATAACTTTGGAAATCCATATGGAGGAGGGAATAACAACAATTTTGGAGGACAAAACATCTTCAGCTCTTTCTCAATGAACCAAGTAACTTTTTTGATAAAATCATCTAGAAAATTCTAGGTCTCTTCCCAATTGGCTGAAGTAACTTCTGGCTGTCCACTCGGCTCAAGACCTCTCGTCCGAACCGATCGATCAGTAGTCGAATGTGCAGAAAAACCTTGTCCAGAAGGATTCGCCTGCGTATTTGCTGAAAGAGTAAGAGCAAATCCTTTATTCGTTTTACAGTAATTCTCTAGGAAGCCAGATTCCAGTGCTGTTCCTCTTCTTCTATTATGCTAGCCGCTTCGAAGGTTGAAAAATCTCCCGAGAAGGCGGCAACCACTCAATCATCTACTGGGGAAGCTGCTGGAGGAGATAATGTGCAGACCTGCCCACCTGGATTCTTCTTAATTGATGGAAAATGTCTCAAAGGTTGTGCGCCTATCTCTTCGAGAAATATTTCCGCAATTTTAGTTCTTTTTGCCGGTCAGAAGGGCTGCATCTCCGATGAGCAGTGCTCAATGAGAGAGGTCAATTCAACGTGTGATAGTGGATACTGCATCTGCCCCATTATGAAACCCCTAGTCCATGGTGGAAAATGCATTGCCTCCTGTCCAGAAGGCTTTGCAAACATAGCCGGAAGGTAAGAAAATTCGTTGAAATCAATCTCTTGTAGATGCTATGATCCAACGACCGTAATATTCATGGATTCTGTTGATGAGAGAGCAAATGGAACAGTTGGCGGCTATTGCTTGGAAACTCTAATTGAGGAGAAGAGATGCGACGTTGAGAATGCTTACTGCTCAGAGAAGACAATCACCTGTACTTGTAAGCCAGGCTTCGAGTTGGAGATGGACTTCTCCAATAAAAATGACAAAGGAAAGTGCAAACAAATGGAATCCTCCAAGTTTGCTCACTCCCCTCAAGCCTCTCCTCCATCCATTGATGATGAGCTCTATTTCATCGATATAGGTATCTCCAATTCCAACAAAAAAACATCATATTTTAGCACCAAAAGCAGTAGAAGAGGCCACAAATAGCACGATGGAAGACGATATCGATGTGAATAAGTATCTTTTCCAGACGGATGAACTCATTCCAGTCTTTGCTTGAGCTCAAACTTTTCTTCACGCTCAATATTTTTGTACAAAAAAAACAAATTCTAAAAAAGAAACGAATCCGTATTACCCGTGGTAATCTGAAAACGTGTTTGTAGATAGCACTTTCCACAAAAAAATATTTATTTATTTCAATAAATTATTTAGTCCCGTTTCCCCTCGAATTTTCATCCCCTTTCCCCTCAAGTTTTAGTTCGAATTTCCATAAAAAGAGTTTCCCTTCGAATTTTAGCCCCAGCGAAAGACAGATTAAGGTAATCGAGAGACCTTCAAAACCCCTAATTTAAACTTTTTAATTCTAATCTATTATGTTAGGCTTGATTTTGATTCAGCTGAATGAAGTTCAACTCATCGAAAGCCGAAATTATAAAATTCGCGCAATTTTTATGAAATAGGAATACAGTAGCTTAATGTATTTTTACATAAGAGAATGCCAAAAGTTCTGCTCCAAGACGTGAAAAGTGAAAAGCCCAAAAAAGTTATGATTTTAAAAGCGATTTTTCTGATACTAACAAGTCAAAAGTAATTTAGGTTATTATGGTCTCAAAGCGATAATTTTCCTGCCTTTTTTTTCTCTCGATCCTCTCTCTCTCTCTCTTTTAGGTATATCTCTATTCCTACCGCTACTCGGCTCATCCTTATCACACCGACAATTTAGCCTACATAATGGGTGTCCATAAATTTGTCTACGATGAGAATGAAGAAGTTCTTTCTCGTCTCTATCCTCAATATTTTATCAATTACATCAAAACGGGAGTTCCGTTCGTCTCGCCGATTCCAACTATTTCGATATCAATGTGAATTTAACTACAGGACTGAGGCCGAAGAATTCTCTTCACTTTGAAAAGTTTTGCCTTTTTTTAGAAGATTTTTTATTTATTTGTTTAGAGAAGCTATAGACTATTGGTCGAAGAATATCACAGAATTTGATAAATCTCTCGGATCTTGGGAGGAAGAAAGAGTCGCTACTTTCTCCTTCCTTCCAGTCATCTTCCCCCATCAAATAAAACAGTAGCTCCCCAAGGGAGAGTAAGCTTTTATCCAAAAAGTGAGCAATTTAATTGAATTTTAAAGGGTTATCTAACTGCTCCGATTTTGTTCTATCGCCCTTCTTCCTTTTCTTGGTTAAATCTGATTTGGGCGTGTTGCTTCATGCTGTTGGGATTCTATCTGGGGAGATGTAGCGTTGGAACAAAGAAGAAGTTTTGTTGTGAGAAGATTGCCTAAAGAAACAACTCCTCTCTTTTACGAAAATCCGGGAAAATGTTTTTGATTAAAAATTTGGAAGAAAGATGAAAATGAGAGCTTTTAACGGCGCTAACTGAATTCTAATCAATATTTTTAAACCGCCGTATTGCGAATTATCAGCGAGTCATTCACTAGCCCCTCTCTTATCAGCTCCCTTTCAACCGACTTCTCACTAGTTGCAACAATTTCTTTCGGCAGCGACTGTATGCCCAGTGTGTACGTCGTACGGCTTGACTGGCTTCAAGGCATTTTCTGTAGGATTATAGCCCACCCGTAGAGAGGCTTTACATCCACAAGAGAGGTACGATTGATTTGGGCGCTTTTCCACCCTTAGAAAAAAAAATGCTGAATCGAAAATTATGGCCATGTAGGACTTTCCACTTCTCAAAAACCTTTTGAACAACACTTTATTTACAGAGTCCTCAAATGAGAAGATCATCGAGGAGTTTCTTCGCTTCCTGAAAACAGAATTTTATTAGGTTGTTCGGAAAGTTCTTGCGGTTTTTTATTGATATTTTAAAGGATGCGTTTTTCAGTCAAAATTAATTATAATCCTTTGCTTTTATATATCATTTTAAAGCTCTTTTTTCCCTCTATCTTGTCGTAGTATTCGTTTTGTTTTACGGTAATTTGGTAAAGTTTTTCAAGACTTTAAATATAGAATGGACAAGAGGTAAATTCGCACGATTTTCTTGTTCCAATTCAAACTGGGTCGAAAAGCTGCCAAGACAGCTCGTGATATCAACGAAGCATTTGGCCAAGGAACCACTAACGAACGTACGGCACAATGGTGGTTCAAGAAGTTCCGCACCGGAGATAAGAGCCTTGAAGATAAAGAGCGCGATGGTCGGCCACATGTCGTCGGCGACGACGAATTAAAGGTCCTGATGGAAGCAAACCCGCGCACAACTGTTTGAGAGCTTGCAGAGGATCTTGACCTAGGCATTGCGACCATTTCCGACCACTTGAAACGAATCGGAAAGTCAAAAAAGCTCGATAAATGGGTGCCGCATGAATTGAACGAAACTCAAAAAAATCGTCGTTTTGAAGTGGCATCTGCCCTTCTTTTGCGCAACAAAAACGAGCCATTTATCGACCGGCTTGTAAGTTGTGATGAAAAGTGGATCCTCTACGACAATAGACAACGTTCGGCACAATGGTTGGACATTGATAAGCCTCCAAAACACTTCCCGAAGCCGAAACTCCACCAGAAGAAGGTTATGGTCACTGTTTGGTGGTCTGCAGCCGGTCTTATCCACCACAGCTTCTTAAATCCGGGCGAAATGATTACAGCGGAGAAGTACTGCCAGCAAATCGACGAAATGCACCAGAAGCTCCGACTTATGTGCCCTAGATTGGTCAATTTGAAGGGGCCAATTCTGCTTCATGATAATGCCAGACCACATGTCACCCAACCAACCCTGCAGAAGCTGAACGCATTGGGCTACGAAACTCTGCCTCATCCTCCATACTCACCGGACCTCTCGCCCACCGACTACCACTTTTTCAAGCACCTCGATAACTTCCTTCACGAGAAATGCCTCAAAAACAAAGACGACGTCAAAAACGCCTTCAATGCTTTCATCGTCTCCAGAACTCCGGATTTCTACGCCAGCGGTATAAATAAACTTGCTACTCGTTGGCAAAAGTGTTGTGATTCTACTGGTTTTTATTTTGATTAATAAAGTTTTGTTTAAGCCGGGATATGCTCCTATGAAGTTGAAGGTTAAAAACCACAAGAACTTTCCGAACAACCTAATAATAACGGCAATTATAGCTTTTTCTGACTAAAATTATGAGATTTACGACAAAAACTCGATTTAAAAACGAGTCTGGATGTAGTCGTCCTCGATGATCTATTCGGACTCACAGGCATTTAACGGTGATCTGGACGTCGCCCTTGAGGATTAGACACTTGGCGAGGAAGAGCTCGTTCTCGGCCATGTCGGGATGGAGGTTCAGCGCCTTGCGGAGGTCCTTCAGCATCCAACTCGAAGCTCGGGACGATGCCCAGAGTGGTGGCGAAGAACTTCTCGACCGGCGGGAGAGTCAGCACCGTGAAGGCCAGGCGACTCTTCATATGGCAGAGCTGGAAAGTGTGGTCGGGATCAAGAAATATAGATGCTATAAATACCCATTAGAATATAGGCTCCCTCGAACGACTCCGATTTCAGCGAATCGGTCAAATGAGCCAAAATTCTTTAAAGGTGAATCCGGGCTACAACCCTGACCTCCACTCAGGCGAAATATATTTTTTTCTTAAGCTTCGAGATTTTTATTATACGAGTAAAACTATTCGAATTTCTTTTCGAAATTTGTTCGAATTAGCTTGTATGAACCCTTAGCAGGGACGAACGAGCGAGTATCCAGAACCGTAATCCTTGAACAGAATCTCCGGTACATGGGTAGCTTTGGGACTAGAGCTCGGACAAAATAACCAGAATTCGATCAAAAACCTAAACTCTTCTCCTTTCTCTGCTTATTCTTCAGATCACAGTCACTCAAAATGACATCATATTCTCGAAATAAAGACTAAACGGCATTATTAAGACAAGCAACGATCGAATCAATAGAAGTCTAACGCCGGGTTTGCTTATTTGCCATCTTGATGAGTGGCCGTCTTCCTTCAGAACAAAGTCCAGTAGTTCATTCTGGTAAATCTACCCTAACAATCAATGCTTCTTTAGTTATTGACGAGTTTAGTCTCAACGATTTTATCACAGAGAAAGAACCGATAGGAAGTGGAGGCGAGGGAGAAGTCTTTCGCGGCTACAATGGTCGACTGGGGTAAGCAATTTTACCAGTTTATGAAAGTCTGACTACAAATTAAAATAGAGAGATCGACTTACAGAAAAGTAGCTGTCAAGAGACTTTATAAAAAAGTCAATAAAACAGAACTGAGTGAAGCTATCCTCCTAGCGAAGGTTAGATTCATTTGTTAATATTACAACAATTTTCCAAATAGCATTCCAATCACCCGAATATCATCCGTCTTTTTGGTCTTTTGATTCCAGAAGAAGGCTATTCATCTAATAACACATCTTTCTACATTGGCTATATCATGGAATGCATGAAGAGGAGCTTATTTGACGGTTTGTTTGGTTTTTTTGAAAGCTTGCTCCTTTTCAACTTGAGACATTAAAATGCCATTTCCAGTGATTCATAATGCCTCAGTAGAATACGATATGGAACAAGTCTATTCGTGGATTGAAAAGGCTTCAAGTGGTCTACAATATCTCCACAAAGAAGGTCTACTGCATCGAGATATCAAGCCTCAAAAGTGAGATTCCTTCTTTTCAAATCGGAGTTACAGCATTCTACTTGGGAAATCCTTAGACGACTTGAGGATTTCCGACTTTGGATTGGCTAAAGCGGTTGGGCCACAGACAATTGCTTCTCTTACTGGTGGGTGAGTGTGGCTTTTGGTTAAACGAGTTGTAAAAGAATTGGAACAGTAGCTTACATGGCTCCGGAGCTTCATGATGGAACTAAATATGGCAAGTCGGCGGATATCTATTCGCTGACCATTACGTTTTGGGAGATGATTCACCGAGAGTTAGTGAAATTTGTCAAAATAGTGATTAGAAGCTTAGAATGCCGTATGGTCACTTGGGGGTAATAACACTGTACAAGCAAATTAATCGAATTTTAAATGGAGAACGGCCAAATATTCAAAAGAAATTGGAGATTTCAGCCTTATTGATTCGGTAATTATTTCTGGTCAATCTGGCTTACTAAAATCAAAGTTTTCACTTATCGAAGTTGAAAAGTGAAGTGTAGAGTTGACAAAGCAGAGAAAAGTAAAAAAAACTTTCAGTGGCTGGCACAACAATCCAAAAAGCAGACCAAAAATATCAGAATTTATTGAATTTTCCCGGAAAGCTCAAGAGAATCTCAGAAAAGTTGTCTGTCAACAGAATTTGCCAATTCAAACTGAAGAAGAGTTTAATTCACCAGTAAGGAAGCGGAGGAAGTTTTTAGCGCAAAATGTGAATCAAAACGAAAACAAAGTTGAAAAACTGAGCGGAGGACAGCAAAATACATCGGTTCTTTTTTTTTAGCTTTTAGACTTTGCTTGTAGGTTTTAATCTTGGGCGGATGGTTTGATTTGAAAACAATTTATTTGCTCGATTCGAAGGCTCAAAGTTGGAAGAAACTAAGAATCACTCTTCCAGTAGGAATGGAAGGATTTGGAGCTGCTGTAGTCAATGAAGAAATCTATATTTTTGGAGGATGTGCCAATGCATATCAGCAGGGCTGTTATAAATTGAAAGATGATAGAAGTTGGATAAAATTGGCATCGCTAAATCAAAGAAGAAGTAAAATTTCCAGTAGCTCTCTGGTTTACAAAGGAGACATTTGGGTTATTGGGGGATTCAATGGAGATCCTAGAGAGTGTCTAAAATCAGTAGAAAAGTATGATATTTCGCAAGACAAATGGACCTACATGCCGTTAGTTTTCCTCCAAATTTGAAAGGGACAGTCGTACTACCCCTTTAATCAAAAGATTCCAGAGAAATGAAATATGCAAGACGTCATGCAGCAGCAGCAGTATTTAAGGATCGAATATTTGTCACCGGAGGAAGTGATGATGGGGAAAACTTAAAATCTGTGGAGATGTTTGATCCAAAACCACAGAAATGGATTTTATTTTGTGATTTGCCTTTTGGACTTTTTGGCCATATGATGCTAATCAGCAATTCAATTCTATCCATTTTTGGAGGCGAATCTGAATCTCGCACATTAAATAGCGTATGGGAAATGGATATCGAAGATCCAAAGAAGAAATGGACAAGAAAACAGAGTTTTAAACATCCACGATCTGGATTTGGAATAGGAAAACTCTCAAATGAAATTATTGTATTTGGTGGTTTGGTACATTTTGGAAAAACATCCGAAATATTTGATGGAAATAAATGGATTGATGGACCAAGGCTGCCTCAATATCTATCATCTTTTGCTTATACATCCATTCCCCGCTCCCTTGAAGAAAGTTTTCTAAAGAACTTTTTATAATTTTTAAGCCGTATTTGTAAGTATGAAACCCACTCCCCGTTCCCTCGAAGAATGTAATTCTCATAAATTGTTTAAAAATAATTTGTTCTCAATCCCAATCATTTGAAGGAAGATTGATTCAATGCGATCTCTTGGATCAAACTGTCATTCTGACTAAAATCGCCTGGATTCGCCATTCATTCCAGTAGATTCTTCTCATCCAAGACAGCTAGTCTCTCCACGACAAAAAACACAAGTTTGAAGGATTTAGGCTTCTTGAGGAGATTGGCAAAGCGGATCTGTTTAAAATGTAGGAATTAAAAATATTTTTTAATTGATTTGCAGCTTGTTCATAAAAAAGACGACATACTTCGTATCCAAGAAAGGGATTTTCTAGGCGAGACCCATTTTTATCCTAAAATTTACTAAAGACCTTTTTAGGATAGAGCGGATCCCGCAGCGAACCCCTTGGCTATAAAAATGGATTGAAATACTGCAAATCCTCAAATAGACGCGCACCGACAGCTAAAAGATGGATAAAAATGGAAAAATAAGCAAATCAACCTTTGTGATTACAGTAGTCCAAAAAGTATGTAATGCGTCCCACCTGGTAAACTTCATTTGCTAATTGAGTTCTATCCTCATTTTGTGAGATAATTTATTTTACAACGGAGATTGTAGGAGGAGAGATCAAAAACTACATCGTACCTGTTAGCAAAACCTCGAAAATAATATAAAAGTGAGATTTATTTTTAAAATTCGCGCCAAATTTAGTCCCGGGGTGGCTGAAATTAAAAGAAATGCAATATTTTGATTATCGCAGGATTGAAGAAAAAAACTTTTTTTAAACAAGATGGGGCTGCGCCACCTTCGGCGGCGCTTAATTTTAAGCATTAGGCTTTTCATATCTATCCTAATTTCCAAAGGCTATGCTAGACAAAGAGCAATTGATTATTTATTGCCGTGGGAATCTCTAAGCAAACTGTCTGGCTGGTCAAACTCAAGACTTTGATGGCAGCAATCTATTCCAAAATTCGAGTTGTTTTTATCCATTTCTTGCTAGGAAAAAGTTCTGATCAGAGACTCATTCTAACTGAATTCTTTGTCTCTTCATTTTTGGTTAAAAAATAGACTTTTTTGAAAAGAAAAATGACTCACTTTGTTGCACCCTGGTTGTGCTCTATTTTATCCCTTTTATTTGCTTCTGTCTCGATGAGAAGTTTTGCTGAGAAGGCTGATATTTGGCCAAATTTGGTTGAGAGATTTCCATAAAATGTGGCCATAAAAATAACCAGATGAAGACGAAAAGAGCAACTGTTCTCAGCTTCCACATATTGCAAGAAATGTCTGTTGAATCTTCTGGTTTTTATTGCCACTAAACGAAACAATTATCGCTAATGTGGGAGATCTTGAAGGAGAAAAAAAATAATTTGAATTTGTAAAATTTAATAGATAAATTTGCTTAAAATAGGAGCTGATTGAAAGCCTTTCTTTTCCAATGGCCCCTCCCATTGACTCAATTCAAGTTGGAACATTTCTTGGAGACTCTTTGCGACCATCTGATTGTCGCTTCCTCCATTCACCGTAAGACACCAAAAATTGCTGATAATCACCTCCGCTTGACGACTAATAAATCCAAAGTTGAGGTAAAGTATCGAACAAAGTGTTGTATTGAAGTCAGTTGATTTTGGAGGAGAAGTGATTGGATTCTAAACATCCTTTTCTAACGAATTTCTTGGCGAAATCCTTATAAATCAGCCAAATCTCTGCAAACCTGCTGAGCGAATCGCTTTGCAATGCCTTATCCTGGATTCTATAGACACTTTCCTCCAGATCTACATAGAAAATCCCCTTGAAATGACTATTCTCGGGCTCTATAGGGCCTTTTCTACCTAAATAACAGACGAAATCGCATTTAAATGACTTTTCTTCAACTCAAGAGGCCTTCTTTATCGATCTGCCATGGCTCTAAAAGTCTTTTCTATATATCTCCCCAGGCTAAATGTATCATTTGAAGTTCGTTTAGTCTTTTTATGTCCTAAAAAGGGAACCTTTTAACCTTGCCAACTGAATACTCTTCAAAGAAATTATCCCTTCATCGTTTTGGTGGTCAATTTCGTGGATGATCCAATCACCTAGGACAATATTCTTAGAAAAAATGGAAAGAGTTATCAAGAATTGCTTTTTGATTTCATCAATAAATAAAAAGCAAGGAGATCACCAAGGCCAACAGCAAACACTAGAGATATTAGTCAGATTTACAGTTATTATCCAAGAGATCGCATTGAATCAATCTTCCTTCTCGATTTTAAATGATTTTTGGAGGATTAAGAACAAATGATTTTTTAAAAATTTATGAGGATTTCATTCTTGTAAATAAGGCTTTAAAAATTATGAAAATTGTTCCAGAAGTCTTTCTTCAAGAGATCGGCGAATGGATGTATAAGCAAAAAATGGCAGATTTTGAGGCAGTTTTGGTCCAGCAATCCATTTCTTTCCATCAAATATTTCGGATGTTTTACCAACTATAGAATAATCACCACATATAATAATTCCATTTGATATTTTTCCTATTCCAAAAGAACCTCGTGGATGTTTAAAACTCTGCTTTTCTGTCCATTTCTTCTTTGGATCTTCGATATCCATTTTCCATACGCTATTTAATCGGTCAGATTCTGAAATGCCTCCAAAAATGGATAGAGTTGAATTGCTGATTAGCATCGTATGGCAAGAAACTTCAATAGGCAAATCACAAAATAAAATCCATTTCTGTAGTTTTGGATCAAACATCTCCACAGATTTTAATTTTTTTCCATTGTATCCTCCAGTGACAAATATTCGATCCTTATATACTGCTGCTGCTGCAATACTTCTTGAATAATTCATTTCTCTGGAAGATTCGATTAATTTTTGAGGAAAAACTAACGGCATGTAGATCCATTTGTCTTGGCATATAATATATCTTTCTACTGAATTTAGAGGTTCTCCAGAAAACCCTCCAATAACCCAGATATCTCCTTTGTAAACCAGAGAGCTACTGGAAATATTACTTCTTTTTTGATTTAGCGATGCCAATTTCATCCAACTTCCATCATTTTTCAATTTATAACAATCTTGTTTATAGTCACGATTGGCAACTCCTCCAAAAATATAGATTTTTTCATTGAGAACAACAGCTCCAAAGCTATACATACTCACTGGAAGAGTGATTCTCAGTTCCTTCCAACTTTGAACCTTCGAATCGAGCAAATAAATTTTATTCAAAGATTCCCAACCACCCAAAATTAATACCTAAAAGCAAAGTCTAAAAGGTAAAAATCCTACCGATGTATTTGGCTTCCGTCGTCCTCTGCCCAGTTTTTTAACTTTATTTTCATTTCGAGCCGCATTTTGAGCTAAAAATCCCTCAAATAAAATCAATTTTGACCAAACCATTGGGCATTAAATTCTGCTGATTTCTCGGCTGCTTTTGTCCAGTCACTTGATCTAAAAGAAAACGCAAATCATCCATCTGATCTCTCAATTGCAAATTATCAGACTTTGATTTAGATAGATTCTCTTCTAGTTGTGTCAATGAATTTCTCATCGACTATTTGCAAATCAAACGAACCTCTTTGTGCCAAGTCTTCCTGCTGATTTCTACTGGAGTCTGGCATTCGAAGTCTTTCAATCTCTTGTCTCAATTGCTCTATTTCGACATCTTTTTCTCGTAATTTTTGATTTTTCTCAATTATAATAGTCTCATAGCGCAAGGCCGGAGCAGTCTTAGCTAGATTTGAAGCAGACATTTTGGAGAAAGAGTAAATTTGGTGAAGGATGGCTGAAAAAAATAAATTGCTTGCAGCTAACTGGAACTCAATAAAGCGCAAGCTGATAAGGAATGGAAAGATAGATAAAAACACGTAAGAACACAGTTTTCTATTTTCTAAAATTTCAAAAGCTTTTTTCAACAAAATTTGGCCTTCTCATAACCCTCAAAATGGCTAGTATGACGACGACTCACGGGGCCTTCGGCTACTCTTGAACTATTCTATGAATTTCTTTCATTTTCTGGCCTATTTTTGGGTTTTTGTGCTCATCTACATTTTCCTCTAACAAAGGAATGTTCTAATCTTCCCGTGGAAATTCGGAATGAGACCTATACCATTGAATAGAGCGCGAAAAACTGTGTCGAATAAGGCAATTTACGGCTGTCACCTAGTTGATTTTGGACCATTTTTGGCCTCCCCAAAGTTGAAAAATCGTCTAATTTCACCAAACTGAATATTCTTCAAAGAAATTATCCCTTAAAAATGCGAAGCCGTAGTGGGGTGGATAAAACTATTGTTTATAATTTTGACTTTCTTGGTTCGGATCCATTTTCGGGTCGCTTTTTTGTTTTTTTCTTTAAATTTGTAATGATCATGGTTTCCAACATCGTTGCTATCCTGTCTGCCGACTTTATTCATGGATGCTGCTGTTCTTTCATCCAAGGAAAGAAGCTCTACGCCTCTATCAAGAGCTTCTTGCAAGTGCTAGAGTACTCCAAGTTCGACGTTGAAAAAAAAACAAAAAGTGACCCGAAAATGGATCAATGGATGAATAAAATTTAAAAAAGCTTACACAATGACTCCTCCGCTGACAATTCCATTAATGGCAACATTGAGAGAAGTGTGGAAATTAATGGGACTGCATTGTGGACACGAAGCGACCAAAAGTGGAAGACAAGCGAAGATGGAGAGAGAACGCATCCGAGTAACTTCTGCTTTTCCTTATCTTCAGCCTAGATTTTATAGTAAATTTTCTTCACTTTTATGGCCCAATTAAGACTGATTTTTATGGAAAAGTTGCATAGAATAAAAATCATTGCAGGAAATTCGGCGGCTGAAGCCTTTTTCTGGGGGTTTTAGAAGCGCTGAATCATTATGAATGAAATTAGATTTCTAAACGTGTTTATAGAAAAAAATCGAGGCTAGAAACATTTCTTCAAAAAAGTCCCATAACCTCTGGATTTCTGCAACTAAATCGGCCGTTTTCATTGCGCACCATTGACTCCGTCCGGATTTCGAGGGATCTGTCTCAATATTTAAGTGGCGAAAAATGTAATAAAGCAACAACCATGAAGCTCCTTCTATTTCTTCTCGTCTCCTTCTTCATCCTCAATGCCGAAGCCTGTGCCCCTGGAAAAGTTTCCGAAGAAACTACTACTACTACTACTTCCTCTACTGCAGGCTCTCCTACCGGTTCGACTGCAACCGAGACTCAAACTATTAGTATTACAACAGTGTCCTCCATGTGATAAAGTTCAATATCTATGCTGAGATTCTGTTCTGATTATTTATAATGAATAGTTTATTTCGAAAAAAAAACAAATTAGAATAATTTTTCGAATAAAACATCTTTGGTGAGCTTGATGAGCTCACCATTTTCAGTCGCATCGAAGTATTTGACGACCTCTAAAGAGTCTGGTTCAGATTGACAGCCTTCTCCACAGCCAGACAATAAAGCTCATTAAAGCCGAAAGAAGTGCTTCCAGCGTCTTCTTTTTCAAAGAATCCTAGAGCTTTGATACAAGACAGCTCAAAGAGAGTTCTAGTGTAGTGGAGACCAGTTTGAGTTGAGGAATTGGATCAACCACCAAGGTGTCTCCGTTTCAAGTGGCGTTTTTGAAATAACTAAGGACGAGCACTATTTCGTTGTATTCCAGTGGAAAAGAGCAAGTCGAATTAGATAAATCTCCGCTGAAAATCGCTTATTTTCATGAGGCTTCGGCTTTCAAAACTGCCTAGAAAATGCTTGCGTGATATTTCCTATTCCATTCTCAACTCCATTAATTTGAGTACTCAGCGAATTATGGAAGTTGACTGGCTTGTAGGGAATTATACAAGAAGTAGCGAAGAATACAAGAAGCAGAAGATGGAAGACAGCTCTCCACATTGTATTTCTCTGCTTTTCAACGATCAGCCTAGATTTTATAGAATTCTGCTTTTTGCAGAAATTTGAGGACATTTTCTGAAGAGAGCTCCGTCTCCAAATTGAATTCAAATTCCACATTTAAGAGCTCAACTGAAACGATGGCTGGAAGCAACAAAATCACCAATAAGATGAGATTCATCGTGGAGAGACTGGCTGTCTTGGATGAGAAGAATCTACTGGAATGAATAGGGATTTTAGCCAGATTGACAGTTTGATCCAGGAGATCGCATTCAATCAATCTTCCTCCGAATGATTGGGATTGAGAACAAATGATTTTTAAACAATTTATGAGAATTCCATTCTTCGAGGGAACGAGGAATCGATTTCATACAAATACGGCGTAAAAATTATGCAAATTTCTTTAGAAAACTTTCTTCAAGAGATCGGGGAATGGATGTATAAGCAAAATATGATAGAAGTTGAGGCAGTTTAGGTCCATCAATCCATTTATTTCCATCAAATATTTCAGATGTTTTACCACTTTCATCCCAAGCACCAAATACAATAATTCCATTTGAGAGTTTTCCTATTCCAAAATACGATCGTGGACAATTTAAACTCTGTTTTTGTGTCCATTTCTTCTCGGGATCTTCGATATCCATTTCCCATACGCTATTTAATGGGCCTCCTGATCTGCCTCCAAAAATGGATAGAGTTGAATTACTGATTAGCATCGTATGGCCAGTAACTTCAATAGGCAAATCACAAAATAAAACCCATTTCTGTAGTTTTGGATCAAACATCTCCACAGACTTTAACTTTTCCTCATTAGATCCTCCAGTGACAAATATTCGATCCTTAAATGCTGCTGCTGCTGCATGACGTCTTGGATAATTCATTTCTCTGGAAGCTTTTGATTAAAGGGTCAGTCCGGCGCCTCTTACAATATACTTTTACTCAATACAAAATAATGCGCGCTGATTTAGAAAATACACACGAAATCGCAAGAAATTAATTGAAGAAAGAAAACTTTGTCGCACTTTTGGGTCCGCCGCTATTAATGTAGCTACAGAAATCCGGCAAAATCATCAACGCTAGAGACTGTCCCTTTAACTCGGAGGAAAACTAACGGCATAAAGGTCCATTTTTCTTGAGAAATATCATATTTTTCTACTGATTTTAAAGAGCTTCCATTAGAATATCCTCCAATAGCCCAGATATATCCTTTGTAAACCAAAGAGCTACAGGAAATATTAGTTCTTTTTTGATTTAGCGATGCCAAATTCATCCAACTTCCATCATCTTTCAATTCATAACAGTCCTGTTTAGCATCATGATTGTCATTTCCTCCAAAAATATAGATTTCTTCATTGAGCACAACAGCTCCAAAATGCTGCATTTCCACTGGAAGAGTGATGCTTAGTTTTTTCCAACTTTGAGCCTTCGAATCGAGCAAGCAAATTGTATTCAAATTAAACCATCCGCCCAAAAGTAATATCTACAAGCAAAGTCTAAAAGTTAAAAATCATACCGATGTATTTTGCAGTCTTCCGCTCTGTTTTTCAACTTCATTTTCTGTTCGAGCCTCATTTTGAGCTAAAAAATTCCTCAAATAAATCACTTCTTATTCCTACTTTGATTGGCAACTAATTTTTCGTCTTTGTCGCTCAATTTATCATTTTTCGAGATATTTAATTGTAAATTCGTCATCTGCTCTTTCAACTGCAAGTTATCAGCTTTTGAGGCAGCTAGATCTTCTTCTAATTTTGCCACTAAATTTCTCATTGGCCAGTTTAAAGATTATCCAACCTTTTGAAGCTAGATCTCGTTCTAATTTTTCAACTAAATTTCTGATCATCTAGGTTCAAATAAAAAATTAACCTTTTTGAACCAATTCCTGCTGATTTTTGTTGGAATTCTCCATTCGAAGTCTTTCAATTTCTTGATCCTTCTCAACTGTAATAGCCTGAGCTTCATATATTTGCAAGGCGGGATCAGTCTCAGTTAGACTTGAGCCAGACATTTTAAAGAGACTGGATAGCTGAAAAATTGGATTGCTGTTGCAAGTAGAAATAGAAAGGAGAAGATGAAAGAAATAAGAGAAGAGCTAGTAGGGACTGATTAAAGAGCACTTGAGATGTTTCTAAGGGTTTATAAGCAAAAGTTGATGCTAGTTTTGGCTGGCTATTAACCCATTTATTTCCAGTAAATATCATCACTATTTTGGGCTAAAACTCCCTAAAATTAATCAATTTCAAGCAAACTATTTTGAGCTAATTCCTGCTGATTTCTATTCTCCATTCAAAGTCTTTTAATTTCTTGTTTTAATCGCCCAATTTCGACATCCTTCCTCCTTATTACTTCACTCTTCTCGACAATAGCACCCTGAGCTTCATACAGTTTGACGACCAGCTCAATCTCAGTTAGACCAATATCGGTCATTTTAGCAGGCTGAATGACTGAAAAAAAAATTGTTGTGGGAAGGGAATAGAGAAAATCTAGTTGAGGACTGATAAGAGACACGATGTTAGTCATCAAAATCGATTTCGCAGTTTTGCTCAATCTCGACTGTTAGAAACGACTTGAAGCAGAGAATGAAAAGATAATTTGTTATGTCTAGAAAAGAGCAGGACTGATAAGAAATATTCTAAACTTTATGTGTTTCTCATAAGATTTTTCCAGCTTTGAAACGGATAACACCTACCTAATAAAATGTAATTTGTAGAAGAGATTAAGGGCTATAAAGCGGGCTTTTCAGACATTTAATTGCTTGATTGATCATCGAGATTTGATTAATTTTCTAGCAAGCTCGATTTATAAAAAGAATTGGAAAAGTATTCAGTGAATAATATTTATTATGCTCATATCCCTGGCCTAGCTGGTCTCTGGATTGAGGAAGCTCTCTTCCTGCTCGTCATCAACCAATCTCGGCTGGTCATTCCACGGCTTTCGACTGAAATGGTAGGCCTGATAGTCGGTACTGATCAGCGGCATTGTTGGACAATTATCGAGAGGAAAAATAGCCGGAGTGAGGAGACAAGTCATCAGGAGGGTGATCAAATGCTGGCCGTATGGATAGAAGCTCCAATTCAATTGGAAATTTCATTTTTGAGAGAAAAAAATAAAAGTTCAACCAAATCCCATCGCTTCAAACTAAAGTCAAGAGCCTCTTTGCTAAAATTTTAAATAACCATCCCTGCAATGAAGAGATTCTCGTGGAATTGGAGGAACATATTTGGCAATAATTGAATAAATCGATTGTCCTATTTCAATCCCACTATAACTGCTATTCACTGCTATACACCACAGGTCGGTATATCCAGTATAACTGCTCGAATTTTTTGCTCCATATAAATAAATGTCTCGGATAGTTTTGATACAAGACAGGGCTGGGTCATAGCTAGTAGAAAAGCCATTATTAAATCCAAAAGCGAAGGCAGTTTGAGAATAAGCTGAGGCATTGCCTTGAATATATCCCATTCCTATGACCGAATATGAGCCAGGCGGGACAGTACAAGTCCAATTAGTCACATCTCCACTAAAATTCATTATTTTCTTGTTTTTAAAAGAATTACGCAATCTTTTCACCTTCAATCGCTCCGTCAATAAGCTTCGGTGGAGATATATGGAAGTTGATTTCTCTACAAATCGGCGATTTGCAGAAGAGAGCTAGAATGGGTAGAAAAACGATGAAACTCCACATTTTTCTCTCCGGCTAGTGGCTTAATTAGGAAAGCTTTTATACAGTGTGAGATAATTTTCTGAGAAGGAGCTTCTAAAATATTTATTATACCCGTTGGTTTATTTTTTGCACAAGGAGAGGAGTTATGGCAATCGCTTGCAGACATATTTACCGACTAGACCTACACAGGCTGTGGGATACCAGATTCCTTTGGCGAATCCAGCAAATGGTAGATCTGAGAAGAGCTGGGTACAGGCTGTTGCGAGAGATGGCTGCAATCCCAAGGGGAAGTTTGAATAGCCTCCGTACTGTAAAACCATCTCTTTTTTGTTTTAGAAACGCCTTGTCTTACAGGAGTTCCATCAGTCCAGTAAGGCTCAAAGAATGGGAAAGTTGCAATAGTCCGAACCCCCAATCCTATCCAAGGAAGGTCTAAAATATTCACAAAACTTGTTGCTCCTCCAGTTGTTATCACTTAAAAGTTCTTGCTTTATCTAAAGTGAACTTACTGACGATGAAGTCATTCTCCGCTTGATTCAGGATAGAAGTCAAATGAGCTCCTAAGCCAACACAAGTATTCTCAGCTGCAAACCAGCTTTGGAAGATGCCCGTGCCCACATAATAGCAGTATCCATTGGCTGGATTATAGATCCAAGTTGAGCCAAGGGGAGTGCAGACTGTTATTGGCTGGGTTGTGGTCGTCGTCGTTGTTGTTGTCGTTGTGGAA